>OX940728.1:11572500-21572500 GCA_954870855.1 Scutellaria minor | reverse complement strand
AATATAGAGGAGAATTACAATTATCCTTAAATTGGAATCATTAACCTAAACATATCATATAGTGACAATGTCAAACTCTATGTATTGTGCATTTTAAATGTATGAGAATTAAAGGTTAAGTCAAATACTATAACATGAATATCTCAATTTTGTACTTGCACTAAAGATACATTTTTCTCTCATGGAGTGTACCTCAAGTTTTGGTAAAATTTGTCATCAGTTAATTGAAATATGATATATTCCATATTAATTTTTTTTTTAAATCCATATATTAATTCATCCAGATACTGATATATATGAAATAACGACTTAAAATCAAGAACAAGTTTCAAAAATGAAAAGAAGATATGAGTTCAAGAATAGACCTTAGTCTCAAATCCAAATAGGTTGGAATAGAAGCAGATATAGTGGACAAATATGTATACATGCCCCTGCAAGGAAGAAAAATAAAATGTATAATAAGGCAAAAAATTGCTTTGAAAAATATACTGTGTGCGTTTTGACTAGACACAATGGCAAGAATCATCTGTACTGACCCACATAGTCAGACAGTTTGTTGCTTTTGTGATGATAAAATAAAATTTGTGCATGCAACAATTGAGATTGAAGGCCTGAGAAAAGTAAATTTAGAAACAAATCACCTGAAGAAGAAAATTCTCTTGCAGTGCACAATTGAAATCTTGGATGAGAACCTATACAGTATGAGGAAAGATGAAATATATGATGTGGCATATAGAATTCATATCAGGCTACAAGATGGATGTCTCAGATGCTAGCATTCTGGATTAATTAGAGTTCCATTAAACATAAAATATAGCTTAAACTTTAATATGCAAAAGTAATCAATGGTGCCTGAGCTGAGTCTAGCTTCAGCAAAGGAAGCCCCATTCAGCTCCTACTTGTGACAGAAAACAGGACATAAACTAATTAACAGGAAAATTATTTGGATGGTTAGGAATTAGGATTTATGGTGCCACTTATATGCAACAGCAATATCACAAAAAAAAAAAAGTTTGTGAGTTAATTTTTATTTAACACAAAACTTATGCACAACTATTGCGGATACCTACAACATATCAGATACTCCTACTTGCTATTAATTCATATTCAATGTTTTATTCTTGTAATTTCCAGAAGTAAAATTTGTGTCTCTTCGTATCAAATATTTTTAAACCTCTTTTATTTATCAATCAAAAAAGATAACACCCCATGCTTAAGCTTCAAACATCTTATTCTCTATAGTGTTTGAAATACATTAATCGAAATCTCAAACATAAAGAATATATAGTGAGATGATAAACAACCAAATCCCACATGAGATTGCATAGCACTGCTGAATTTTTTTTACCCATCATCACTCATCTTACACAGCCTATGTATCACTAAACAAATTAAGTATTTTATGAAACTGGTCAAGCATTGACGAATATTGATACTGATGTCACAATTGAATTTACTTACTTCATCAGGTGGAAGACGAAATAGCTGTCGATATTCTTCAACTCTTGTAGGAACGTGATTCTGTAGGAAAGACAGTAATAATCCATCAGCTAATGCACTCAAATTTTAACGAGTAAGCAGCATTGCTTTTAAATTTATATTGAAGTCAAGGTTGGCCTCCAATAGCATAACTCAAAAGAATAATCATGATCGCCGAACACATATATTATATAGTAGCATTTAGCCATCCTTTTTCACCAATAGAACACTTCTGCTTTTTTTTTTTCATGTTTCAATGCCTGAAAGTTCTCCTTAATTGGCAGTTGCGATAAAAGAACCAAAGCAGCAAAACAATAATATAGGTAAAACAATTACGCACAGAAGAAATTCCCGTGTGAGTGGCCATATTTCAAAAATATCAAATTGAACAT
The DNA here is from genome assembly GCA_954870855.1 of Scutellaria minor. Classification (NCBI taxonomy): domain Eukaryota; kingdom Viridiplantae; phylum Streptophyta; class Magnoliopsida; order Lamiales; family Lamiaceae; genus Scutellaria; species Scutellaria minor. Next base: position 21,570,629 of record OX940728.1, on the reverse strand, counting down.
ATCCTCCTACAAAATCAATCAAAAGAATTCCTATTCTCCATGTTCTAAGAGTTCAGAAAATTAACCCCCAAATAACAACGCCATAGTTTCCCTTTCTTCCTCCGCAACAATTATCCTTCATCAGAGATTCAGTAATACCTAAAACGAATTTAAATTCGACACATACATGCGAATCGGGCTGCCTGGAAGGACTGGAAGTGGAAGAGGAAGAGCGATCGGGCATATCAAGCGCAGGTGAACCAGGCTGAGAGTCGCCGGAGAAGCGTCCGGGAGAATTATGACTATCCATGGATTGCGAAACTGGAGGAGCGGATACTGGTGTGGGGTCCACCATTTTCTCCAAGACCACATCCGCCATGCTATCCAAAATCAATATGTACCTGTAAATGTATATGTAATGTGTATGTATATACGCCGCCGCGTCGGAAAATCGAGGCGGTGGTTGGGGAGTGATGAGGGTGCGACGGTTAGTGAGTGTCGGTTGGTTTCGTCGGCTTTTTGGTGAAGTCTACCACTTCTTGACAATGAAGTCTTCTTTGGAGTCGTTGACCCTTTTATTATTCCCATTTTATTTTAAAATTTATTTTTGTATGTTTCGATTTATTCTATTTTTTGGGGTTTTTTATTTTTGGAATATATCGAATATATTCCATAAACGGGAATAAAAAGATATGGTAACTTTTCTTAAAAGGAAACTTTAAATAATTTTTCATGTTTATGCATGTGTGAGAAAAACTAATTGTTTTGTTACACTTTAATCATAATCTACAATACACAAATTTTCTTGTGCACAGATTCTAAATTCATGTAATTGGGTAGACGTGCAATTGAATCGACACGACTCGAGGTGCATTTCACGCATCCCACGCTCGGCTCACGCATCAAAACCCTATCTCAGACCCTAGTTTCGCAGTTATGTTGGTCTAACCTTTTAGTTTTGCGAATCTAACATTTTAGTTTGTCAAACCTAACATTTTAGTTATGTTCGCATAACCTTTTACACTATATGAGAGATTTATAATGATATAACATTTATGCATAATAATTTAACTTTTTCGTTATAATAATATCACCTTATGTTATTCTTTAAGTATATAAAAGTTATGATATTTTGTACATAAAAACTATACTAATATAACATAAATGTTAAATTATTATAACATAAAGGTTAAGCTATGCAATATGAATTTTTAAAGTGAAAAAAGTCTAAGTAATATCACTTAAAGGTTATAATATATGTATGTAAAGGTTATACTAATATAACATAAAGGTTATACTCGGTTAACATAAATGTTACATAACTTTTAATTATGTTTTTTATACTGAAAAAAGTCTAAGTAATTTTACTTAAATGTTATGATATTTGTACATAAATATTATATTTGGTAAATATAAAGGTTATGTTATATATTTAAAAAAAAAACTTGGGTTCGGATATGGACCGGATCCAACCCGACCCACGCGTCCAGCTGCATGGATCATGCACTTGGTGCACATTGTATACAAATTAAGCTGGAAATTGTTATCTCAAACAAACACAATGTATTATTTGTCGTATTTTTAAGGTAGTAAATATATTAGTATTATAAAGTTTAATTATATCAGCTTAATATGAACTTTCTCGGTTAAGAAAAAGGTTGGAACTTTTTAAAACATAAAATGAAAAAAAATAAATTAAATTCTGTTTTAGATAAAAACAAATGGTTTACTTACGTTATATAATATGTTTAAAGTTTACTAGAGGATCCAATCCCAATTTCATACCCATTCTGTCAAAGAATAAATAAATAAATAGATAGATAAATGTAAGTATCCAAAAAAATGACAAAAAATTATTGGGAGCTTTATAAGTGGGCTATTAAAGCGCAATTAGTTTCTATGGGCTTCTCAGTTTTCTTATAGTGGATCATGCTCCTTTTATTTGATCAAGACTTGTAAATACATTATAATGAGCCCATATGAGAGTTCGGTCCCAACTTTTATTATAATCGGTATCTAGCTAGTCTTTGATTTTTAAAATCTTTAGTTACTAACTTTTGCATTTTTTAACAATATGGTATTTAATCTTCATTTTTCATTATTTTTAGTTACTATATTTTGCATTTCTTAACGAAATGAATATTTTTTTTATCATTTTAATTATTCAAATTTAGATATTAATTTGTTACGGAATATTTATTGCAAAGTTGTGATCATTGTTAGTTTTTGTTTTAAATTTTGATAATTAAAAGGTTTAATTGCAAAAAAAAATCAAAATCAAAACTTTATAATTATTTTCTATTTTAGCCAATTGTTTTGAAATTATCAATTTTAACCATGAATGATCAATTGGTTCAATTTTAGCCCCAATTCATGATTTTGATCAAAATTAGATTGTGTTTGTGATGATATAGATGCCACATAGATAATATGTAAATAACTCATTTATTAAAATTAACCAAATCTAATTAATCATGAATTAATCCACTATAATCTAAACAAATTAAAAAAAAAGAAGGAAATAATTTTTTCTTCACTTGGCATTGCCAACCATCATAGCAAGCTTATGTATAAATACCATGAAATATTCATCGGAGGAATGGAAAGCAACACAACCACCGTAGAATGGCTTATGATGGAGCTCCTCCACAATCCAACCATTTTATTCAAAGTAAAACAAGAATTGTCCTAGAAAATTGGACTGAAACAATAGCTCATTTCAAATAGATTTCTCAACTCCCGTTCATCAACAACAGTGGTAAATATCTAAATAATAACTTCAAGGATCGATACACCATTTCAATGTATCCTACAAATTGGTCGTTAAGCAGGGTCGGTCTTGACTTTTGGGTGCCATGGCGAAATTAAAAAAGAATGGGCCCACTGAAAGAAAAAAAATATTTTTACTTAAACTATAAATATAACTTAAAAACTTGAAAATAAGAAGAAAAAAATTCTCTCATTCAAAAAGTTGTGCACATAGATCAAGTTTCAATATGCTCCTCTATCTATCTATAATGTTAAAAAAATACAACACCTACAAATATAAAAGCAAATTTAAGTTTCAAATCATCGAAAATATCTAGATCTTCTAACATCTTGAGAAGAAAAAATTTCAATAAAATTTTCAAGATCAAGTTTTTCCAACACCTCGTGTTCTATGCATAAAATTGTTAATCCATTTAATATTTATTGGGTCATAGTTGAATGCAAATAAGATTTTATCAATTTTAGTTTTGAAAAACTTCTTTCTGCTAATTATACAGTAACCGATATAGTTAGCAAAACTTTGTAAGTAATGAAAATATTAGGAGAACAATCTAAAAACTTTACAAACTTAAGAATATCAATAATTGATTTTGTTTATGCTAGTAAATAAACACTTGTAATTCAAAAAATAAACCATCACCATATCAAATTTGTTATTATGTGTAAGAGCAACTTGAAAATTAATACAACACTCACGCAATCTCTCATCATCTAATAAAAGCCACACTTTAGGAACAAACAAAAGCCAAAAATATTTTTAAGAACTTTCAATTGTTCATGTCTACTATTTAGAAATGAAATAGTTTTGTCAACTATAACAAGAAAATAATTGATGCTAAAAGATTTTTTAGCAGATTGTGAATTTTCTTCATGACAATCTTCATCAAATTGTTTCTTCCTATGAGTTTTATAGTTTTAGGAAATATAGGATCAATTATATGATGAGTTCGTCTCTTGTGAGACCGTCTCACGGATCTTCTTACGTGAGATGGATCTATTTGACCCATAATTCTAACCCACAATCATAGTCTGTCCCAAAATCCAGTTAAACCCAACCCACACCCACCCTCAGCCGCACCTAAGGAACAGCCCACCGCACCGTCGCACCTAAAGAAACTGCCACACTTAAGAGAACAACTAGAAAAGGTGGATGATTAAGTAATTTAAGAAAACCACACGTGAGTTCATTTGGATTTATCTTAAAATTGGTGATGTAATTTAGAAGTAGTAATAGTCACAAGAGTTAGGTGCGAACACATTATCCATCAAAACCCATTAATTGACGCTCCAAGAAATGATGGTTGCTTCATCCACTTTCAATCTCTTTATTAATTTAAAATTTTCCATTTGTAAACCATGTTTTTGGATACTGAATGTTTCTTTTAAAAGAAAATCAGACAAGATAAAAAGATTCTTTATTAAATGATAAACTGAAATTATTTCTATATCAGACACATATTTATAGGTATAAAAAAACATACTTATAACTGTAAAAAACATACTTATATTTAAATTCAGTGAGAAAATAAAAGTAATATTAATTAAGTTTACTTCACTTAGAAAAATATCATTTTAGTTTTTTTTTTTGGTAATCAATGACTAACTTAAAAAAGCTACAACTTCCATGAAGTACACTAAGCTAATATCGGATGGAAAAATCAAATACAAAAAATGCATATTTATAGTTTTAAAAGACATGCTTATGATGTAAAAGACATAGTTATACTTAAATATGGTGAACACTTCACTTGGACAAATATCATATTATTATTATTTTCGTATTGAACGGCTAACTAAACGAATTACAACTTTTATGAACAATACCAAGCCAAAATAGGATGAAAAAGTAGAATACAAAAAACGCATACTTATAGTTGTAAAAGACATACTTATAGATGCAGAAGACATACTTTTAGATCTACAACTTTCATAAAGAAGACACTAAGTAAAAATCGGATGGAAAAATCAAATACAAAAAACACATACTTATAGTTTTAAAAGACATATTTATAGTTGTAAAATGCACACTTATACTTCAATTATGTGAAAAAAATAAAAATAACATTAATTAAGTTCACTTTACTTTATTATATATATTTTTTTGGTATTGAATGGCTAGCTTAAAGAACTACAACTTTCATAAGCCAAATACGAATGAAAAAATCAAATATAATAAACGTATATTTATAATTTTAAAAGACATATTTATAGCTGTAAAATGCATATTTGTACTTAAATTTGGTAAGAAAATAAAAATAACATCAATTAAGTTCATTTCACTTGGAAAAATAACATTTTAATTTTGTTTTGGGTATTTAATGGCTAACATAAAGAGCTAAAACTTTCACGAAGAACACTAAGTCAAAACCGGATGGAAAAATCAAATATAAAAAACACATACTTATGGCTTTAAAACACAACTAAAATTTTAAACAAAATTAGATTAATTCTTAAAAAGGATTCCTATCAAAATTCCTTAAAAAAATAGCTAAAATTTTAAGATTTTAAATGTCAATAGTGATAAAAGTTTTGAATAAAATTGTAAATTTTTTTTGTAGATGTGATGGGGCAAGATTGGATTGACTACATGTGGGCTTGAGTTCTTCTTAAATGATGGGCTTGTCTTGACCTATTTTCCTTTATAGGCCTCCAGTTCCTTTATAGGCCTCCAGTCCACTTCACATATTAAAACACCATATTAAAAAATAATATATAATAAACAACGTGCAACGGTGTGTGCGACGAAGAAGATTGGTGTTAGGTGCGAAAGATTATGCGACCAAAGTTAGGGAAAGGAATTGTGGGTTTAGTCTTTAGCTCAATCAATCGTCTTGGGTATATGATATTGGACTTTTATTTTTTGGCTCCACTTGAGTTTTAACTTGATTTTGGGCTGAACTATGATTGTAGGTTAGGGTTAAAGGTCAAATTAGACCCGTCTCATATAAGGAGATCCGTGAGACAGTCTCACATGAGCTTTTGTGTTACATAATATATTAAGTCAAATACAATCAATATATTGTAATTATATATGTCTAATGTTGGATGAAAATTTGAGGCATCTTGAAAAATAAACCGTAGACCGTCGATCTTCTCGTTCTAGTTAGGGTCGGCCCTACACTTATCCACTGGTAAATCTTACATATTGTTTAATATCTATTCCTAGACTCATACTATTCGATACTCTTTTAGTACAGATACTACTCTTTTCAAAGACGGATTGTAATCTAAAGCAATTAATAATACTATTCTTAGATTAATGAACAATAAATTAATATTAATAATAATAATTATTATTATTATCATTATTATTTATTATTATTATAAAGGGAAATGCATATTATATAGTGGGCCAAAGCCTCAAGTGGAAATAATTAGTCATAAAACAACCTACCTTTGAAGGCCAAACTCCCTTTTTCCTAATTCCAATACACTTTCACTAAACTTTTAAACCAACCCATTGCACTTCTCAAATATCAAATAAGTGTTTCAATGGCCCACACATGATTAAAATATGATTTCTTTATTTTGTTTGTGTTAAAATGAGTAATAAATTTATTGAAATATTGGAATTCTCTCATTTTTCTATTCACAGTCTTTTGTAATTAGTTTGCGTCTAATTATAAATTTTAATTCAAGTACTTGAAATTGACACACAACTACAAATCAAATTATGTATAATGATCATTCAAGAGAACGATAGATGATACATCATACATATACAACATATTATATCTATATTAAAAAAGCAGTACGTGGCAGTTAGTTGATATGTAAGGAGAGTTTCGATTATAAATACACTAAATACTCAATATTAAGATTTAATTAATTCCAAATAACCTATTTCACCTTAATTGTCAGCATAGTATTTCTTTACACCTCTTTACTTGAACATGATCTCATGTTTGAATTTCCCTCAATACACAATTGTAACTCCAAAAAGAAATTGATAGGGGCAGCTCCAAGAGTGAATTTGTAATATATATCCTAAAAGATGAAACACTTGAAGACAAATAATTGTGTGTTAATTTCTGTGAAATTGTAGAAAGAAAGTTGTAAGAGAAGTGCAGTAGAAGCATGGAAAGGCTAAGGGGTAAATTGTCGAAAATAGGTATAAGTAGAGAGGGACAACACCAACAATGGAAGGGTAAATCCGACAAACAGCACACTGCTTCTATTATCAATCGATCGATCACTCTTTTCATTCGTATCTTGCATGCATGTGTCCTCACTTCTCTTTTCCCACACCCTTTTTCATCTATTTCTGTTTCATAAAATCCTAAAATTCATTAGAAAAAAAAAAGAGTTTGAATCTTAGATATATTTCAAATAGGGATACTATAATTTTTGGTTCACTGGTTCGAAATATTGTAATACAAAACTGTAATAAATATAGCAATCCTCTCGATTCACTAGTTTTAAATATTGTAATACAATTTTTTTTCTCGAAATTCATGATCTTGCTTTTGAAAAATTCTCGACTACACATTATAAGTGACTAATATTCAAGATTAAATCATAATATCATAAAGAGTGAGTAATATAAATGAAGAACGAGGCATGGACGTTTTGTATTAGATTTTCTGATTGAGTAATTATTTTGTTCTTGTAGTGAGTATGTATAATATATTTTGTGTATAAAGTCATTTCAGCATATATCATATAGTAACTTTATAAATTGTGGGATAAATGAAATTATTTAATGATACGAGAATAATCATTATTTAAGTACAGATTATTTTGTATGAGAAATGTTGATAGTAATAATGTTACGTGTTCCAACTGATATTGTTTTAAATAATAATTATGACGATGTATAATATCGAAGAAGACATGATCTATTTCTATTTTATAATCTCATGATTGATATTAAAGAAATTAATGAATTTACCGACCTCACTAACCAACTTGATTTCCATTAAAGGACAAATTACCATCACATGTTAGGATGTTGCCATGTGTACACTTTGTTACCATCACATGTAGGGTGAAATTTATCCTATTAAAGCATATAAAGTCTGTACTTTCACAACATCTTAAAAAAAAGTGAGCTATTTATTCACAATTTTAGACATCTTTATATCAAAAGTCAAATTATCTAATTTGTCGGTTAAAATAATAAATATATATTAAGAAAAAAATTGACAAGCAAATTAAAAGGTTCAAAGTAATTGAAACCTCCAAGCTACCTAAATTTAAAATGATAGTGATGTAAATCATCTCAATTGATTTTCCTGCTAGCTAATATAGATTCTTTACAGTAACAAAAAAAAAAGTATATGAAATAGAAAACCACAAACACCATACTTAAAAAGACGAGGTAAAACAATATATAGCGAATGAAAATTACAACAAAATTAATAAAATACAAGTAAAAAAAATGCAGCAAGTAGATATTCAAGAGACTAGTGTATTTAGTTGTTGTAACTTGTAGCCCAAAAAAACACAACTTGAGAGCTAAACTTTAAGTTCATCGTATAAATAAAATAAAACTTCACTTGATATAGTAAAAAATCCTTAACAAAGTAGTTTGACCTAATATTTTTTCTTGTATTTTTCAATTACTTTGTAGAGAGTATGCAGCATCAAATATTTAAAAAAATTAAATTATTTCATATCATGCTCATAAATTAGTTAACTGGGAGAATTACATTAATATTTGATTTGTTCTGAGTTATAATTTCGTTCTTTTACCATGTTTAATAGCAAAGTTTTATTTTTTTACAACTTTTCTTTGGAAGTATTTTTTCAAATCAAACTATATACCAACCATGAAAAAACTTTCAATAACTAATTTTAAAATTAAATTTACTCATAGAAAATAGGAAATAATATTAAATTAAAAAAATTAAATTAATAATAATGGAGGAGTTGACACAGAGTTCCCTCACCCACTGAAAAGTCGTGTGTACTCCAAAGGAGAAGCAGATGCGGGGCCCCTTGTGGGCCCAGGATTCCACCAGGCCCCACATTCTTCTCATTCCCGCCCTACTTTATGCTATTGCCACCCCCACCTTTCACTCATTGACGCTATTGTCCCCTATAATAATAGAATTATTATAGTATATTACTCATCTTTTGTCATAAATTATTTTCACACACACAAAAAAAAAAAAAAAAAACAAACAAACATACATAGACTTAGCCTAATCGCGTGTAAATTTCTAAGTTTGAGTATGGTCTCAACTTCCAATCTTCACCCTACTTGTAATTCTTAAGAAAATTAAAAAAAATCAACTCTACCTACAATACAATTTAAAAAATGCTTGAAGATTCCAATTATATGAGATGTTCAATAATATATTTTTTTCAATACTAAAATGCTTGGTTAAAATTGTGATCAAATTATACTATTTAATCTTTTTGATAATTAAACCTTTTTTTTTTCATGTTGATAGTTAGTGTATTAAATTTCCTGATACACTGACATTATGAAATTCAAAAATTGTTTGATTATTTAAATAATTCCCAATTACTACCTAAAATCATATATTTAATGTTAATACTTAAATACATGGTTAAAATTACAATAAAAAAAGCAGTGATTTTTCGACACTTATACAAATGGACCCTAATTGTCAATTTTTGTAGTTAGTTAAAAAAAATTGAATATCTTTTTGGTTTTTTAGTGAAAAAATCTTGACATCATTGAAACACGTCAGTTTATTTCACAATAAAATCAAAGGCTATTTTAGTACTTCTAGATTCTTCCTCCAGAATCTCTCTCTCTCATGTCTTCTCTCTCTCACTACTGAATACACTGTTTTCTTGAGCAGTGATCACAGCGAATGCACGACTACAGCGCGCCCATAGCCATCAAGAAAGCAGAAGCTATTCACCTATCCTACTCATAGCAGAAATCTCTTTTTCTACTATTATTCTTCATTCTTCCTCGGAGAAAGTGAGCCCTCATCGTCAAATCCCAACCCTCTTTTCAACACAGAAGAGCTCGCCCTTCATTCCCTTTTCCATCTGCTAACTTCTTATTTTTCTCAGTTTGGAGATTTTTGTTTTTTTGAGAGATGGGTTACCTTTGAGGTAGAAGAATCTATTTACTTTTACTTAGTCTCTTTCTTTCTAATCTTTGTATTGGATATTGCTCAATTTGCTGTGTATGTATTTTTTTTTTGCGTGGAATCCAAGTACAGATGATTATTTGTGTTTCCATTTGTATTTTAATTCCATGTAGAAATTGATGCTCGGATACATATGCTGACACGCTTAAATTTCAGTTTCTTATGTGCTTTTGATTGTGCATTTTCTTTCCTTTTCGTATTCTGGAATTAATTTGCTTAGGTATTGTTGTGAATATGTGAATTTTGGAGGAATTTCATGTTGTTTCTTATCATGATTAATGAGTAAGCCACATTTTCTTTAATGCTATCAATATTAAGAATGCCTGCGTTTAGAGCTTATATGGTAGTTGGTTAGTTGGTTCATTCTGTTAGTTTATCTTAGGTTGGGTAAAAGCAAGTTCAGTTGAAAATGCTTGCTAACTGCATTTCTTTTCTTCCTTGGAAGTTAGTCTAATAGAGAGAGGAAGTTGTGGTGATACATGGTGATTGGATTTGGAAAGAATTCTTGAAATGCAATCACTTCCAAGGCAATTACCCCTTGCTCATAAGGAGACAAATACTCAGTCGAAAGAGGAGACCAGAAAATCATCCAACTTGCTTGAGTCTCTACAGTTGGTCCTGTTGGATGTGCCTGTCCCTGCACAAGAATGGGAAGGGGAGAACTTTTTAGAGGAGGATGAAGAGCTCATGCCTGATATTGGTTCATTTAGTGTCAGTGGGGATTCCTTTGAGGATGCTAACTCTACTCCATTTCATGGGGTGAGTCACCCCCCTGAACCGGTTGACACAGGCCTGATGTGGCCGGTGTATATGCCGATTGCCCAGAATAATGGGGATGGAAAATGTTTGGTTAAAAGCCTACCTATGAATGGCCCTTTTCAGGAGTATATTTCAATCAGGGCATCAAATATCATGCCAAGACGATCATTGCTTTCACAGGGTGTGAGCTTGGTTGAAGAGCCAAACGACTTTGTGGCTGTCTCGTCCCCATTTCTGTTCCTCCTCCATCACAAAACAAGGACTCAAGTCCAGATTCTGAGGCGAAAGAATGTATCTGGGACGCTTCATTGCCTCCAAGTGGTAATGTTAGTCCTCACAGTAGCGTTGACAGTGTTGGTGTTGCTACGGCTATGAGCATTGTCAATGGTGCAGACAGAAACTATGATAGCAGGAAAGGAAGCATTCAAGGTGATTCTCTTGAGAGTACTAAAACCAGCCTTAGCCGAGTGAGTGGTAGCAGTGGCCTTAGTGATGAGAGTTACTGGAGTAACACTAGCAGCAGTGCAAATAAGCCTCACAAGGGAAATGATCCTAGATGGAAGGCTATACTTGCTATTCGAGCAAGGGATGGTATTTTAGGCATGAGCCATTTCAGGTTACGTAAAAGGCTTGGCTGTGGGGATATTGGAAGTGTGTATCTTTCTGAGCTCAGCGGAACTCGGTGCTTGTTTGCAATGAAGGTAATGGATAAGGAAACCCTTGCTAGCAGGAAGAAATTGACCAGGGCGCAGACAGAACGAGAAATCTTGCAGCTTCTGGACCATCCTTTCTTGCCAACATTGTACACTCACTTTGAGACGGACAGATTCTCTTGTTTGGTCACGGAATATTGTCCCGGAGGAGATCTGCATACCTTGAGGCAGCGACAACCAAAGAAATATTTTTCAGAATATGCTGCTAAGTATGGTTTTCCATCTCTATTGCATATTCCTTCTTTCAGTTGTTCAACTTCTTTTACGAGAACTTATGTGTTTGGTAATCCACTTTATGTGAATTTGGAATGAAATTTTTGAAATCTGAAATTCTGAATTTAAAGGGCTTCATTGAGTTTTCTCTCCCTGTATGTGTATGGTGTAAATTGGTTGGATCAATAGTTTGATTACTCTTAGTTATTAGCATGAAGTATTGAAGTGGGTGGAGTTATTGCCAATCTAAGTCACTAATAAGTATTTTTGTTGTTCGCATCACCCTAAAATGCAAGAGAGATACTTTTTTTTTTATAAAATTTTCAAAGCAACTATAAGTTCAAGAACATTTATATCAAACAAAGATTCTCCTGCGTAGGTTGATGATTTCAGGACTAGTCATGAGCTTTAGGTCTAAATCTGATTAGTTTGTGTTTGTATCACCTTAAATTATGAACTCAATCTTAAATTCTTAATTAGATTCATTTGGTATATGAGGTTGAACTAACTGAACAGGATTGTTATTTTATCTCGATTCAGAATGGTAGATCTTTGAATATCATATCGAATTGCTTGATGAATACATTCTTTTGTATTTAACACCATATGTATCAAAGCTTTCGGATAACTTATAGCATTAGTTTATCTGAACTGAAGGAGAATCAAGATATATGTTTTTTTGCAGTTTCTCATAAATTATTTAAGACCTATTCTTATCCCCCAAAAGTCTCTCAGTGGAATCATATTAGAGAACGTCAACTCGTACATCATGTTATAAAATTTTCATCCCAACTGATATTCAATATTCGAAGGAGTTGTTTAGCTCTCAAAGCTTGTCAGATTTTTTATTAACGACTTGTTGTATGTAATGACTTGTCAGATATTCAATATGTGGTGGATGTAATGGCTTGTTTGGATGCAGGTTCTATGCAGCTGAAGTTCTATTGGCACTCGAGTACCTTCACATGTTAGGAGTGGTATACAGGGACCTAAAACCCGAAAATGTTCTGGTCCGTGATGATGGCCACATTATGTTATCGGACTTTGACCTTTCCCTTAGATGTACTGTTTCACCAACCCTAATTAGAACTGCATCGGATTCTGATCCTTCCAAACGAGGACACACTTTCTGTGTGCAACCAGCCTGTATCAAACCAGCATCATCATGCTTCCTTCCTCGAATTTTCCCTCAAAAGAACAAGAGAAAAACCATGAAGTCTCGAGTTGACCCCATGATCTCATCCGGTACTCTACCTGAGCTCGTCGCAGAACCAACGGCTGCTCGGTCCATGTCATTCGTCGGGACCCATGAATATCTGGCCCCTGAAATCATCAAAGGCGAAGGCCATGGTAGTGCAGTGGACTGGTGGACATTCGGTATTTTCTTGCACGAAATGCTCTATGGTAAAACCCCATTCAAGGGTTCAGGAAATCGAGCAACGCTTTTTAACATTGTGGGACAACAGCTCAAATTCCCGGATTCACCAACGACCAGCTATGCCAGTTGGGATCTCATCCGAGGATTGCTCGTTAAGGAGCCACAAAACCGGCTTGGGGTTAAAAGAGGAGCAACTGAGATCAAGCAACACCCTTTCTTTGAAGGTGTTAACTGGGCTCTGATACGATGCAGTACGCCACCAGAGGTTCCCGGAAAAGTTGAGGCTGAACTGCCCGTAAAGTACGGGCAAGGCGACCTACCAACGGGCAGCAAGGGCATAGTTGGAATAGACATGAAAAGTGAAGGTAAATATCTGGACTTTGAGTTCTTTTAGTGTAGGCTTATATAGTGTTATGGTGCTCTATTACTATTTTGTCATTGAATTGATAGTAATAGTTTCCCTGCTAACTTTGAGAAGCATTGTTGCCAAGATGGGAAGAAGTCTCTGTAATGTCAACTTATGATCAATGCTATATAGAAATTTTGATGTAATCTCTTCTTGGAATTATTATCCTAATATTAGATATAATAGATTAACAATTATTAGTTTGTGTCAAATTTTAAAAACAAAAAATGGTCTTTATGTTAGATTATTAGTCACAGTTCATCGATTAACATTTAGATATTAAGTGAAAATTATGTAAGACATTATATTAATATATCTTAAATGTTGTTCCATTTTAAATGGTGTTTTTTAAATTTTAAGAAATTGAATTCGATGTTTTACACTTTATCCCTATCTTATTTTAGAGGAGGTCTTCTCTATATTATGAAAGTAGTCAATTGACTCATTTTAGTCTTTCTAGAAAAGGATAGTGTAGCCATTGACAACATTTTAATCATGTCTGTTAAATAGTAATATCTATGGAATAATATTTATTATTTTTGTTTCATTTTCTCAAATGATTAATAAAGTATAACGAACTACGAAATGAGTGAGTATAATACAAATTTACACAATTAATACGTTCAATTAGACGTTTACTCAATTTGAAAAATATAATTACCTCAATAATTTTACTTCACTCTATTCATTCATGATGTTATTATATAAGTGAAGATTTTCCCAAACTATTCATTTGCTCAAATTTTCAGCTCTCCAAAGGGAATAGTTAGCTGGGGTCCGTAAATTAGTCAAACTTAAGCTTGAAAAAAACGAGCAATCAGTTAGTTGAAAATGATTATTGTAGACACACAAATTTAACTTCTTTATATCATGCCACGTGTAAAATAATATGTGAAATATTAATTTATATTTTTTGGGATTAATTAAATATAATTCCCAAATTAAATAATCAAATTAATTGATATTTTATATATATTTCATCGTCCAATTAGAAGTCGCCACATGTCAAAATGCTGCAGATATTATCAAGTTAAATCAAATTAAATTTGATAATTATCACAAGGATATCAGATATGATTAAATCAGGATCGATCAATCAAACAGAGTTTCAGAGCTATTAAAATTGTACTTCTTGATATGATCGGGATCGACCAATCAAATAGAGTTTCAGAGCTATTAAAATTCTACTTCCGGATATGATCAAATAATGGCGGACCAATCAAATCATTCCACTCCTACCTTGAAGTCTATCGAATTTCCTATTCTACATCTATAAATAGGGTCTCAAATTCAACATTCAAAACACAATTACACTGCAATTTGAAGAGTTCAAGAGCTAGAAGAATTCTTTCCAACGACCTTCAAAGGCTTGAAAGGCTATTCAAGATCTACGACGATCTTCAAGGCGATAAGTGTTTATCCGAAATAGTGGAGGGTGCTTGATAATATTTCATTCCTTGAAAGCCAGTAAAACAGTAGCGACTAAAGCTTCCTTGAAAGCCAGTAAAACAGTAGCGACTAAAGCGTAAACTGCTCGTTTTTCCTTCCCCGCGAGTATAGTATGATGAGCCCAAGTTACGGCCCCTTCGGATGAAGGGGGAATAAGGGTATTAAGAAAAGGGATTTCCCAAGGATCTAAAACCCCAATCCCTTTTGGGGGCCAAATACCTCCGATCTCTACTGTAGAATATCAATCAACAACATTATTGTCAACGTTTTAAGAGAGATTCTTATATATAACCTGCATTTTTGTTTGAAAGCTTTCTTAACCAGGAAGACAAGCAATAGGAAAGAAATCCCAATAAGGAAAGACATTAGCCAGCAGGCAAGTAAGCGAGAGCGGGTAGTATGATGTCAGATCAAGTAAGTTCAACTGAGGAAGATGCAGTTCATTTGTTTTCAAATACAGTTATGGTCGTTATGAAATCATGTTTTCACTTGTAATGTTGCTTTAGTTTCTTTTCCAAACGCTATCGTTTTAGTCAGTGTAGGAGTTAGTTGATGTGATGTCGTTTTGTATACAGGAGCTGAGGTTTATATTTTTCATCTTCGCACATTTATGATACAACAGAAATAACAAACCAAATTCTCTCTCTCTCTCTCTCTTTCTCTCTCTCTCTCTCTTTCTTTTTCTATAAGTCACATTTAGCTCAGTTCATGCAATCGCTACAAACGTGACATTTGGCCTCAGAGCTAGGTTACGCATTCATGGCTACTAAGAATCATGGATAGCGGATCGATGCATTGGAATCTCAAGTATCGGAGTTGTTAGCAGGACAATCAACAATGTTGCAGGCTCAATCTCAAGCGGAAGCTTAGCTCGAATCTAAGTTGGAAAGCTTGGGCGAGATGCTGAAAACTCAGATCCTTAATGCGATGAAGGAATATCAAACTACTTCGACTAGCAAAGGTAAGAAACCTGTTAATTCCTCCAATTCACCTATAAATTCTGGATCTAGCTCGGGTAGTGGAGTTAATATGAATCGTGATAGAAATAAAGCTGGAATACTATCTCCATTACCTGTGAATAGAATGAGAGGAAATCAGAGTTTATCTAGTGGAAGGCTTCTTAAGCTCGAATTTCCTAAGTTCAATGGTGAAAATCCTAGAATGTGGTTAAGGAAGTGCTATAGGTATTTTTCCTATTATGACATGCCAGATTATGATAAACTCAGTTTGGTTGCTATGAATTTGGAAGGAGTAGCCAATAATTGGTTTGTTGAATATGTTGATAAAAGAAGCAATATATCATGGGATAAATTTACTCGGTTAGTGATGGATAGATTCATGAATCTGAGTGGAGAAAGTTTAATTGCTCAATTCAATAAGCTCAGACAAACTGGATCAGTACAGACTTACATTCAAGAGTTTGAAGAGATGAAAACACTAATGAAGGAGCAAAACCATGAGCTTACTGGAGAATATTTTGTAGAAAGCTTCATTGGAGGATTGAAAGAAGAGATTGGTAAGATGGTGGCTATTCAGAGACTTGCCACCTTGTTGGCTGCAACTCAATTAGCTATTCAACATGAAGAAATAGTCCATCTCCTTACTAGAGGTTAAAGGAATGCTAATAAATTTACTCC
Source organism: Scutellaria minor (assembly GCA_954870855.1). Classification (NCBI taxonomy): domain Eukaryota; kingdom Viridiplantae; phylum Streptophyta; class Magnoliopsida; order Lamiales; family Lamiaceae; genus Scutellaria; species Scutellaria minor. The sequence goes on along the minus strand of OX940728.1, from coordinate 21,554,250 downwards.
AACTACTGTAGTAGGGGGTAATAAGGGGGAACCTGTGATCACCAAACCTAAGTATCCTCTAATTAAGAGGTTGACACCAGATGAGATGAAAGCTAGGAGAGAAAAGAACCTATGCTTGAATTGTGATGAGGTGTTTCATATTGGACATAAATGTAAAAAGACTGTATTTAATCTTAACTGAGAATGGGGATGATGATGTTGTTGAAACCTTGGAGTTTGAGAAGTTAGAAGAGGATCAAAAGGAACCTCAAGTGTCTCTTAATGCAGTGGTTGGACAAGTTCACAATGATACTATTAAGCTGCTAGACAAATCTGCTAATTAAGACTTGATCATTTTGCTAGATTCTGGAAGTACTCATAGCTTCCTAGATCCTATTACTGCTGAGAGAGTAGGTTATGTGGTGGAATATACCAATCCTTTCACTGTAACAGTAGCTGATGGTAACAAGATTGTGTGTAATTCAAAGAGTCCTCAGTTTGAATGGGAAATAGGAGGATGCAAATTTAGCACTTCAGTGAGACTATTGAGATTAGGAGGGTGTGATATGGTGATTGGAGTAGATTTGTTGAGCCAAGGATAAACAGGATATTGAGGCTTTTCTCTGTCTAATTTCTACTCAAGGGGCAGACAATGAGAGCTGTAATAATCAACAAATTAATTCACTATTGGAAGAGTTTGCTAAGGTGTTTGAGTTACCAAAAGACTTACCACCAGTGAGAGGGATGAATCATAAGATTCCTATTAAACCAGGGGCAAAACCAATCAAACAGCATGCCTACAGATATCCTCTATTACAGAGACAAGAGATTGAAAGTTAATAAAGAAAATGCTGAGTAGTGGGGTTATTAGACCTAGCAATAGCCCATACTCTTCTCCTGTATTGTTAGTAAAGAAAAAAGATGGTAGCTAGAGGTTTTGTGTTGATTACAGAAGGTTGAATACCATCACAATCAAAGATAGCTATCTCATTCCTTTGATTGATGATTTACTAGATGAATTGAATGGGGCACAAGTGTTCTCTAAAATAGATTTGAGGGCTGGTTATCATCAAATAAGAGTGGCTGATGATGACATCTATAAAACAGTCTTTGTGACTGCTTTAGGGCTCTATGAGTTTGTGGTTATGTCCTTTGGTCTAACCAATGCCCCTGCAACCTTTCAAGCAGTTATGAACCAAGTTTTCTGTGAATATTTGAGGGAGTTTGTTTTGGTGTTCTTTGATGGCATCTTGGTGTACAACAAAAATCTGGAGGAACATTTAGAACATCTAAGAATTGTGTTTGAATTACTCACTAAACACTCTCTTTTTGCTAATATGTCTAAATGTACCTTTGGCCAATTTGAGGTGGAGTATCTTGGCCATATTATTAATGCTCAAGGGGTCAAGACTGATCCAGTTAAAATCAAAGCCATGACTTTATGGCCTCAGCCTCAATCAGTAAAAGCTTTGAGAGGATTTTTTGGATTGACTGGCTACTACAGGAAGTTTATTAAAAATTATGGTATTATAGCAAAGCCCCTTACTGATTTAACTAAGAAGGGTAAATTCCTTTGGGGATCAACAGCTGAGCAAGCCTTTTGTGCACTGAAACAGGTTATGGTTACTTCTCCAGTTCTCAAACTTCCAGATTTCAACAAACCATTTATTGTGGAAAATGATGCTTGCTATAATGGATTGGGTGTTGTATTGATGCAGCAACAACATCCTTTGGCTTTTCTAAGTAAGATTCTTGGTGTTAAGAATTTGGGGTTGTCTATATATGAGAAGGAATTCCTAGCTATTTTGATGGCAGTAGAGAAGTGGAGAGCTTATCTTTTACATGCTTCATTTATCATCAAGACAGATCAAAGAAGTCTTAAATATCTATTGGAGCAGAAAATTTCCACACATTTGCAACACAAATATCTAACCAAACTATTAGGGTTTGATTATTCTATTGAGTATAAGAAAGGTGCAGAGAACAAGACAGCAAATGCTTTGTCCAGGAGAGATTCAGATGAAGGAGCATGTTCCCTAATAATTACTAGTAGACTATAAAGAGCTATCAGAATGACTTGGAAATTCAGAATATTATAGCTGAATGTGTGACTTTTCCTAAGAATGTCTCTTTCTACAACTATACCAATGGCCTTGTTAGATACAAAGACAAGCTGATGATTGGAAACGATGATCAATTGAAGAAGCAAATCATCACATACATGCATGATTCAAGTGTAGGGGGACATTTTGGCATCACTGCAACTTTCCAGAGGCTGATAACAACATTTTGGTGGCATGGGGTTAGACAACAAGTACAACAACATGTTTCAGAATGTCATGTTTGCCAAATCAGCAAACATGAGAATATTCATAATCCAGGATTGTTACAACCTCTTCCAATTCCAACCTCTTCCATGACATCAGAATGTCATGCTTGGACTCATTTATCTATGGATTTCATCGAGCAACTTCCCTTATCATTATCTAAGGATACCATTTGGGTGATTGTGGATAGGTTTATAAAGTACAGTCATTACATTGTTCTATCTCATCCATTCACTGCTTCACAGTTGGCTTCAGTGTTCCTCAACACCATTTATAAGCTTCATGGCCTTCCTCAGAGTGTGGTGTCTGATAGGGACAAGATTTTCACCAGTCACTTTTGACAGCAACTCTTCAAGCTGGTTGGTATAGAACAACAACTGAGTACTGCTTATCATCCCCAAACGGATGGTCAAACTGAGAGAGTAAATCAATGTCTTGAAACCTACTTAAGATGCATGTGCAGTACTAATCCAAAGCAATGGGTTACACGACTTCCAATGGCTGAATTTTGGTATAATACCACCTTCCATACTTCCCTTGGTGTAAGCCCTTTTGAAGCGCTTTATGGTTTCAAGCCATTATCATTAGTTGGAGGTCCTTATCTTCACAACAGTGTTGAAGGGGTAGCTCATCTTCTTCGAGACACTCAACTTGCTCATCAACAGTTGAAAGACTCATTTAATAAAGCTCAAGAACGGATGAAATTTTATGCTGATAAGAAGCGATCAGATAGGGTTTTCCAAGTGGGAGATTGGGTTTACTTAAAGATTAAACCCTATAGACAGAAGTCTTTGCATAAAGGTGCAGTTTGGAAGCTCAGTCCTAAGTATGTTGGATCCTTCCAGGTGCTTGCTCGGGTTGGGTCAGTCGCTTACAAATTACTACTACCCTCCAATGCCAAGATCCACCCAGTTTTCCACGTCTCCGTACTTAAGAAAAAGGTTGGTCCTGTTACTGCAGTGGTGAATACTCTTCCAGAGTTTGATAATGAAGGGAAGGTGCTGCTTAAACCACTTAAGATCCTGGCTTGCCGATTGGTTATAGGGGGTAATTCTCTGGCCACACAACTCCTTATTCGCTGGGCCCACTTATCGGAGGAGGAGGCTACGTGGGAATTCTATGACGATGTTCAGGTGAAGTACCTGGAGCTTTTGTCTTAAGGGCAAGACAAATCGTTGGGGGGATAATGTCAGATCAAGCAAGTTCAGCTGAGGAAGATGTAGTTCATTTGTTTTCAAATATAATTGTGGTCGTTATGAAATCGTGTTTTCACTTGTAATGTTGTTTTAGTTTCTTTTCCAAACGCCGTCGTTTTAGTCAGTGTAGGAGTTAGTTGATACGATGTTGTTTTGTACACAGGAGCTGAGGTTTATATTCCTCATCTTTGCACATTTATGATACAACAGATATAACAAACCAGATTTTTTCTCTCTCTCTTTCTTTTTCTACAAGTCACACTTAGCTCAGTTCATGCAATCGCTACAAACGTGACATATGAACTAACTAGAACTAGGGCTATTATTCGCATCGAGCAGTACAGAAAGTATCTAAAGATGAAGGGGAATAAGCAGCGCTCTTAGCTGCCATAGTTGTTGTACGAGTAATAAGATAGGATAGCGAGGCATGGAAGCTTTCGACGATCTTCAAGGTGATAAGTGTTCAAGAGGAAAACAACAAGAACGACCTTCAATCTGAGATCAAGGTGTTAAACCCCTCCGATCAGCATTTTTCAGTTCGAGGATCACCGAATTCAAAGCAATTCTCATAGTTGTTCCTTCAAGAAATTCAACTCTGAAGAAACTTTGATCAAAGTCAACTCCAAATATTGAAGAGAAGAATCAAGAGATTCAAGAGATTGAACATGAAATTTGTTTTGATTCAATAAATTTAATTTGGGCAAATCCGATCGGCGTTTTTCAGTTCGAGGATCACTGAATTCAAAGAAATTTTCATAGTTGTTCCTTCGAGAAATTCAAATCTGAAGAAACTTTGATCAAAGTCAACTCCAAATATTGAAGAGAAGAATCAAGGGATTTAAGAGATTGAACCCGAAATTTGTTTTGATTCAATAAATTTAATTTGGGCAAATCTTTGCATTAATGAAGTTGGATATATATATATATATATATATATATATATATATATATATATATATAATTATTTTAAGAAATCAATTCTTATAAATCAGATCACCAAAAAAAAAAAAAAGACAGCCCCCACCTTTGACTGATGTTGGGTGAAATTGAAGATGTTTATTTCAATGGGCATTTATTTCAAAAATGGTCCCCTTCACCTAATATCTCCTCCTTTGCTTTTATAACACAAACCAATTATTCATGCATACATAGTTATCATGAAACACTTTATGCCATTCTCATTGAAACACACAAGTTAGTACTCTTTTATAAGTTTATCTTTCTAGTGATATAATGATGTATACATATACTTATATTATATGTATATAAACTTGAAAAACAACATTATTATGTAGATGATGATCTTGAAGGTCTAAAATCCTTATAAAGTCTAAGCAACAACACTTTTTCATGTTTGATCATTTGGAAATGTATATGCCATAATGAAAACATTAACAATGTCATTAGATCATTATCATTGTCATCAAAGCCTATTCCTACAAATGTGTGGTCAACTACATGAACATTAGTTTCTTAAGTTATGTTCTTCCCACTTACTACCAACTAATCCAGTATCACTACATGATATTGCTTGAATCCAGATTAGACCTTAATTTCAGCAATCTAAGTGTTTAAAGACATATTAATCTTGTAAAAGAAAGACTTTTTCTTGATTTGATCTTGCTCGACAAAATCCAACCATCATGATTTATATCTCATACAGTATATGAACATGTCGTATAAAATGAATCCAATCTTCAAATCTCATACAACGTTATTTCTTGGTTTAACCCTAATCAAACTTAAAACTTTTCTTGGCATTTATAATTTTCACTTTTATTCAAAATCAAACCAACCAAGAGATTAGGAAAGAAGAGGTGGGCTCAAGATCCAAGATTAGTGAGAAAGCCATTATTTTGCAATCCACTTAAATAACAACATAAACATGAGTATATATTAAGATTAAAGACAAAATCCTAATTTGCAGGCAAGCAAGGTTGAAGGAAGACAATCCCAACCAACATGCAGTCTGACATCCCCACATCCCCACTTTTCCATTTACTCTTCTTCTTCTTCATCATTTCTTTGTCTTCTTTCTCCATTTACAAAAATTATACTCTCTTTCTTGTTTCGCACTTTAATATGTCTACCTAATCTGCCTCTGCCTCACCTTTTATATATATATATATATATATTTTCCAATTTAAAATTCCACTCATTCTCAGAGAAAGATTCCTTTAATTAGAATCACTATAAGTTTCATCATCTGATATATTCAGAAGCCTCCTGTTTGTTGTCCAGCTAATCCACAAACAATTGACTTCACATTTCAATTGTATCTTAGATAAACTCAAATAGTCTTAGTTTTTCAAAAAAAAAACTACATATTGAATACATGTATGTTAGTAAATGAGGTAAATAAATATTTGCATATGAATTCGTAATTGGTCACACCTTATCGACACTTGGATTAGAAATCTAATATTGAAATTCACAGTATATGAATGAATCATACCTGATTTAATTGGATTAGAAATTCTTTCATTTCAAATATAAGATTTCAAATCCATCCTTATATGTTCACTGCATATTTACCACAAGGGTATGTTGGTGGGGCCCCCGATATATATTTTCTTGTACCAACAGATAGCAGAGTGGAAATGGTTGTATTTCTAGAAAAAGGCATGTGAATAATTGAGGTGGAGGTACTACATAATTTGTTTGGAAGCTGTTAAAAAACATCACATGCAAGTGCAATGCAATTGAGATATGTTTTTATGAGTTGTGTGTCCTTGCTTCAGTTTAGAGTTGTACCACATTTTCAAGATTGAATGACTATCTGCCCAGGTATCCATGTGCTGCCACCTCATTACTGGTTTTACCATAAATCAAATGGACCTTCTTGCCCCCATGCTTATATCATGCAATACTAAAGCATCAAGTAAATAATATCGAAAATCCGACCCCAAAAAACTGAAGATTGAATATTCATGTCAAGTGTGAATTTAATCGGAAAAAAAAAAAGATTGTAAAGTGGAGAAAGAGAGATGAATTTATTAATCTGCTGGAAAAAGTGAACCCCTGATACAATAATGCAAGCACTTTTATGTACAGAGATTTCCTCATCCCACCAGTAAAAGAGGTGATGAGGCTACAAAATTCCAAATATTCACATATTAAAGAAACAAAAATAGACCCACAATGCCAAAACTAAAATTCCAAAAAAAAAAAAAAAGCTGCTTTCTATTTTTAACTTGCCTCAAAACCCAAAAAAGATGAGGAAACATAAATAACAACAATAATATCACAGCTGCATTTTGAGGTTTCATACTAAATTGAGTAAGAACGAGTGCATACTGTTTCAAGAGCCTCAGTCATCAAGGCAGAAAAACTGGTCATAGCTTGGAAAACCCCGGGCAACCCCGTCTGAATGTTATTCAACGTCATTGCCCTTGTCACCTCCACCGCCTTCGAATGCTTGATCATCTCGTCTTCCATGCGCCTCTGACAGGACGCAAGCTCCGCTTTCTTGTCGCAGAGTGGGTCCCGCGCGTCCAAGGCGTGGCCGTTGTCTGGTCCTGTATCGGGAAGTCCTATACCGACCATGGAGAATGAGTGGTAATACTTCTTCTCAATGCTCCTCAACGAGGACGCCTTTTTCTCGAGCTCTTTGGATGCAGTTTCGGTGCGTTTCTTGATTTTGAGCTCCTCTGTTTGTTTCATGTATATAGAATGAACAACGTTGATGAAGCTCTTGATGGCTTCAGCTGCCACGGTGTCTGGGATCCGATCCAGTGCGAGTTTCCACTCGTCGCAAAAAGAGAATACTTGTGATAGCTCCCTGGTTGCATTGGCTGGATCGTTGTTGTTAATGGGGATGAGGGTGAGTTTGAACCAGCCATGGAGAGAGCAGACGAACTCGCGCTGGAACTTCACTAGGCGACAGAAGCTCGAGTTCCATGCTGATACGGCGGACTCAAGATCGCGCGTTGCCTGCCTGTGAAGATCTGAGGTTGATTCTCCTTTGTTTGTTTGGTTCACAAGGCCTCGGACTTGCTGGACTATGTCGTTCTGGACCTCGTGGAACTGGTTCATCGATTTCCACATGTACATGAACCTGCATTTGGAACAGAATTACAATTATGAACTGATCTTGGGTCGAATTCAAACTTATTGAAAGATGGTTTTCTTGAAAAAAGAAAAAGCTTTTAGGCGGACCACATGGCAGTCAAGGCCATACACATAACACCAATCGACTATATTGCCTTTTATGTAGGTAACCTGGAGAATCATTTCCAAGGGACCACAGTGTTTGAAACGGGAAAGAGACGAAACAGGCCAAAATCAGATACCTAATAGTAGAAATCTTGATATTGTTAACTGATATGTTAATGGAGGTTAAGGAGAAAGTACGTACCCGTGACAAAGCTCCACGAGCTGGGGGACAAGGTCAGAGTCTCGTAGGCCGATAATAGCAGACGAGGTGGTCGATACAGCCTGAGATGTCACCACAATGAGTGACTGAAGCCTCTGTATTGATGCTTTCGTCTTGTCCAACTTGGCTTCCTCATCCGCTCGGTACTCCTGACTTTGAAGTGTCGACAATTTCTTCTCGTGCTCGATTTTCACCCCTTCTCTTGCCTGAATTCATTACCAGCAGCAACCACCATTAATCAAGAATTCTAAACAGTAGAATGAAGTGGCACCTGATATAGTACTCTGGAATGACCTCTATAATGGTAACTTGTAACGAATCGACTAATGCTGAAACACAGTAAATGGAAATTTGTTCAACATGGAAGTAAAGACAAGGTTGTTAGAAGGGTAGACCCACAAACATGTCCCAAGCTGACACCCTAAGATCATTCCAGGCTGTCCTTATCAAGCACCACAAACAGTTATTCAGGGCACTTTCGGCATTCCAAATAAAGGGGCAAACAAGAAAGATGCTAAGATAAGCACTCATCCAATATAACATCACCACCACCCAACTTTCAACACATGCTCATCACATCACTACCAAAGAGACATCCAAGAAAACACATCATATTGCACAATTGTCAGCAATGGCGTCTACGCAACACCAAGACAATACATTTAAAGACTAAAGTGACCAAATTAGAGATTCAGACACTACCTTAACTTCTTGGTAGAGTTTCTTCTCCCACGCCAAGAGCCGATCCAAAGTGGAACAAAGGCTCTTCGGACCGCCAGATTGCTCGATCAAACTGGGGTCGAAACGGTACTTAACCGCCAATGGAGGCTTTGATGTCCAGCTAGAGCTCAAGTTACTCAACATCCCACTTGAATGATACACTGTCTCTGTGAAACCAAATTGAAACAACACTCAACTTATTAATACATTAAAAGATCTATTAATAAACTGCACTAATCACCAATCAATGATTTGAATAATAACCAATTGATGACTTAAAACTTACTTTTCAATTGCTTGAAGCTGCGATCGAGCTGAGCTCGGCCGGTTTCAAGCATCTCGGAGACCTGTTCTCCGGCGGAAGCAGCCTTTTCGAAGTACTCTCTAATGGCGGCAACAATCTCCACCAAATCCTTGTGCCTAACCACAATCCGCCTATCGGAATTCTCTCCTCGGTGATTCCCATCGCCCCAACTGACCGACGATTTGCCATCGTCCTCCGAAGAAAGCTTCTCGAGCTTACTCGAAAGCTTGGGGTTCAAATTGGGCTTGGGAATCCCTGTGTTGTTAGCAGGAGCTGCTTCGTGTTTCACGGAGCCGAAATCAGATCTTGATTTGAAATCCTCCCTTTCATCGTCGTCGGATGAAGAAGTTGTGCTGGTGTAGTGATCGTGGTCGCCCCATTCACTGCACTGCACCTCCTCTCTCTCGGTCTCCTCCTCTTCGCTTTCCCAGCGTTTCAGATTTTGCCCTTTCTTCTGCTGTGGTGCGGGGCCTTGCCTGGTGTAGCTGTGGTCCGAATAGCGCGAGTAGGAGTAATTGGATGCTCGGTCGTCGAAATGCTTGGCTTGATCAGAGCTGAAAGGGTTCTGGTATCGATCGTCTTGATCCCGGAGATGGGAGTAGGATGTGAAGCTCGATGCTTTGTCATCGTCGGTGTAGCGATCGTCGTCGGAATCGCTGTCGTCGCGTGGGGCGGTGGTGGTGTTTTTGTTGGTGCGGAGCTGTTCGAATTGCTCGGAATCGGGAGGAGAGGGGGGAGGGTAGAAATTGTCCCAATTCCAGACGGACGAGGTTTGAGATTGGGTGCTTGAGTAGGTTGAATTAGCTCTGGCATTGTAGGTGAATTTGTGGTTTGGCGGTGGGGAGGAGGTGAAGCTGGAGTCGGAGAGGATGTGGGGGACTTTAACAGGCTTTTTCCGGCGAATCGGCGGCGGCGGCAGTGGTTGTTCGCGGGAGGAGGCGGTGGACATGGGCGGTGGCGGAGGGGGGGTGTGGTGGAAGGGGGGAGGGGAGGGGGAGGGGATGTGGTGGTGTTGGGGGGGAGGGATGAAGCTCGGGGGTTTAGCGGCGGCGGCGGCGGTGGTGGTGGTGGAGGAGGAGGGAGTGCGGAGGAGGACGGGAGGCGCGTGTTGCGACACGGCGAGGGGCTCGCCGGAGGCGAAGGTTACGAGGGCGGAGCCGGTGATGCGGAGGGAGCGGCAGTAGTCGGAGTGGGCGGCGGCGAGGTGGTGGCGGGCGTAGACGGCCTCTTTCATGAGGCGGCGCCGCTCCTTGCACCGCCGGACAGTATCCTCGTTGTCCAGCTTGGACGCCGCGCAGCCCATTATTTCTCGGAGAGAGAGGCGATGGTCGGAGACGGCGGAGGAGGGTGGAGATTATGGAGAGAAGGGCGCTGGCGGTGGTGGTGGTGGAGGGAGGACTATGACATTGGACAGTTGATGTCCCATCCGTGTGCCTTTTTTTTCATTTTCTTTTCTCTCTCTCTCTCTCTCTCTCTCTCACAGAGTTCACACACTACACTCACTTCACTTTACTCTCTTCTTTCTCTCTCTCTAGTCTCCACTACTTAAAGGGAAAATCATTTTTCCTAATTTTCTACTTTTCAATAATACTCACTTTGTTGTTATTATTACATTACAGCGTCTGAATAAAACAATTAAATGTGATCTGATTTTACCTGTCCCTTTCTAATTTCCAGGATTTCTTTAATTTCATTTTATAATTATTCAAATCTTAACTAATATTACTGTTGGGGTAATCTTTTTGAGATCTGGGGATGACCCAGGGTCAATTTCATGTCGTTAATGTATTTTATTTGTTAAAAATACTAAAATACATTATATTATAAATTGAATAAATCATTAATTTGAAAATATTGTGTGGCTATGGCTGTTTCTTTGTACAGATTATTATATTTGACACTTATAGTGTTGTGGTACAATAATTATTGTATAACCACAATGTAGGTTTTCTTTTTCTTTTTTTTTTTATAATGTTGTAGCTATATATGTTGTTATTTATTTATTTCAATTTCTATATTTGGAAAAGTCTGAAATATTTATTATATTGATGGTGTGGTTTAGGAAAAAAAAAGTGAATTATTTGTAGTCATAAAGAAAATCAAGTACATGAATTATAATGTCTAAAGCTTGAATTTAACGAAACATTTAAGTGTACAGTGATAGGCAAAAAAGTTAAGTTGGTGGGGAAAAGTTAAACAAAGAAAGATAATTTTTTTCTTAGGTGGGTGGTCTTTGCTGGTAAATTCCTTTTTTCTTTTACTTTTTATTCATAAAAAAGGAAGCATATTCAGAGCATCTAGGTCAAAAGGATGTTTGAGTAATTTAATTTTACTTTATTTTTGGGTAGTAATTAAATTTTACTGAAGTCATAAAAAAGTTGGAGTTAGGTGTGTATATTTATATTTTAATTCTTCATATGTGTGAGTATTAATGAATTCGTTTAGCCTACAAAATAATTGATCGAGGTTGCATGTGAGTTTTTTTTTTTAATGATTTGGACTAAATGTCAAATTTGAGTGGATTATAATTTATTTATTTTTTAAAATATTGAAAATTTCTCTATTAGAATTCAAACATGATTGTTTATGGAAGTAACCAATATTATTTCTAGAATTTTTTTTTTATCGTTGTATATGATCTCTATTTGACTTTTATCTATTTAGACATCAAAATTTACCATCCTCAGTTTCAAGTTTGAAACATAAAATTATTCAAGGCATGGAAGATAGAGTACTTATAAATTATAGATTCAATAATCTTTTGTTTGACGTCTTGTTATTCCTAATTATTTAAAATATTTATAAAATGATAATTTAAAAGAATATGATTGATGACTTTTATATGTATGATATGTATGATATATATATATAACTCTTTAGTTATTAATAATAAAACTAAGAATTATCAATAATAATTTTATAGATCCTATAAGTACTTTAAAACTTTACAACTTTCGTTGTAGTAAGATGTAACAATTTCTAAAAAAAATGTAACAATTTAACAGTAGAGACTTGAGAATATTTATTTTAGTTTCTTGATCTATGAATATATTACTAACCGATATTACCTACTAAATATAATTATGACATTTTCTCTTTCAATTTATACTCAACTAATAATTCAATTAAGAAAAAATTATATTAGATCGTCTTTTAAATATAATTTTGTGAGATTAAGTCTTACCGTTAACAATCCAAATCCATTTTACACAACTCAATTGGTCAATTTATTTTGTAAAATTAGATTTGCAAGACAACTTACTAGAGTTTGGTTGTTAATCATGAGATTCTTATTCTGCTATCTTTTTTAGCATAAATTTCTTTTGAAATTATTATTATTATCCATTTTATTATAAATTATTAAATCATTTTCTTAGAGATACTAAGTCAAATTTCGAAAGCCCAAAAAAAGTGGATAAGCCCACTTTTGGTGTTGGTGTGAAATCTCTTTTAAAAATTATTAATTTATAGGAAAAAGGAAATAAAGGTAAACATAAGGGGGTGAAAGTAAAAGGTTGAAATTTGTGAAAGAAATTCTTTTCCACCCCTAACCTTTTATCTTCCTTACTGGACCCAACTATCAAAATCACACGCTTTATCAATTTATTTTTTATTTTATTTTTACTTCCGTTTTTATTCATTAGTATTTATGTATTTATTTACACTTTACCATCAACCCAAACTATGTGAATGTTTTTTTCATCACATGTCCATAGAATTATGAGTCAATAATTGGTTTACTTATTTGAATTAATGACTTGATTTGAGTAGGAAATTTTAGATATAGAGTTTTGAATTATTTATATGAAATGAATTATAAATTTACTAACAATCCATATTAATAGTGAAAAAAAAGAAACAATAAATTTTAATCCTATATAAAATAAACTTATCCACATAACATCTTAATTTCAGTTGATTCTATAATGATGAAATTCAAATCTATCAAAATTATTGAAGGAATATCCTAAATGAATTTCAAATCTATCATAAAATAAATTAAAATTTAACGACGTACATTGATGAATTTTATATTATAGATTTGAAATTTATAACTCAATTTCATCAATTATAATGCATAGTCAATTGATTTATCAAAACTATAGTTTAAAATCCTTTGATCCATTTGATATATGCAATCTTGAGGTTGTTCATTTTAATAATAGGTTTGAATCTATAATTCATTTGAAATCCATAATAGCTGACTCATTATCAGTTGTTTTGGATTATTTTCAGTCTCATTTGGTGCAATCAAAATCACTTTCTAAAAAAAATCTCATAATTTTAAATTTTTGGTAAATGACACTGAATCACTAATCAGCAGATATATAAGTTAACTAGTCAAAAAAAAAAAATCCGAATTTTGTTATTTTATTCAATCCAATTTAATTTCATCAATTCATCTATGATTATGACTAATTAATTATAATTTTAGTCCAATTATATATTGAGTAAATGAAATTAGAAAAGTTTGGTCCTTGTATTAAAAAGAGGATTCACTCTTGTATGTATAAGTTTTTATCAACTATATGAATACTGCATTAATATTATTATATCAGATGTAACACCTACAAATTCGAGGTATTGATCATAGCAAAGTACAGCTTGATCCTACTCTTCTATTCAAAGGAACACTTAGACAAAAAAGCATTGCATATAACCACCTAACCTAGAGTGGTCTAAATATTATAAAACCTACATGCTTCATCCAAAAAAACTGTATCAAAACCAGAAGGGCAGTACCCCCATAGATTTCCTGACCAAAAGCTGCAAGAATTCTTCATAGACATAGATTATTATTGTTATTATTTATTTATTTATTTTCCCAAACATAGGGAAAATGCTAGAGGAATGGAGAGCATGAGAAAGGGTGGTGCTAATATATATATATATATATATATATATATATATATATATATATATATATATATATATATATATATCTCCATAGAAAAAAGATGGTACTAATTCTTTTATTCCACCTAAAAAGGTGAACTTCAAATTAATTCTTTTGGTCAGCATTAATTTGTTCCATATTGGTGCAACCACCTCTTCTTTCTCCAAAAAAGAAAGGGTCAATCTATCTATTGGACGTTGCCATGGATCCCACCACACATATCATCATCCAAAGCATTAATGATCTAACACTACTAGCTAGCACTGCTTAACTTCAAACTACAACTTTGATTAGTGTTTATATAATGCAGATTTTGTATGACTTGTTGTTTAATGGATGGACTTGATCCCATTCATACGATCAATTTTCAATCAACATCATGATTTTTGTATTATCTAATACCTCTATATATTTCTGACGAGACTTTTGAAAAATTATAATTTGATACATAATATTTTTATATGTATCGGATAATTATCTTGGTTTCATATTCAAATCCATGATGTAATGTTTTTATATGTATCATGTAATATTTTTCCATTAATTGATTTTTGACCGTTGTTGACCAGATTGACCAGACTTGTCTCACGAAATGGAATCTGTCACATAAAACCTACTCTTATAGCAAACTGCCATGAGTACTTATAACACTTTTTTGACTTGATTTATAAACCAAAATATTTTTCAAATTGCCACTCATATCTTCTGCTCAAAAACTTGAAAATACAATCTAACTCAAATCATAAGTCAAAATGCATGAGTTATACTCCAAAATAATCCATTTTTGAAGCCAAATTAATTATACCCCTAAGTCATTTTCATGAATCTCATTGGATTTTAATCCAAATCAAACAAAAATTATTTTAGGGTTTGAACGATTTTTGTTCGAAAGCTCCAATCAGTCAAGATTTGTTGGTCCCAAGTGGTCAGAGGTTCAGATGGGGTGAATGAACCTCTATCGATTTTGCGTTTTTAAATTTTTTTAATGAAACAGGTTCCTGATTCAACAGTGAATGCAGTAATCTGACTCGATTCAGAAACCTAGTAGTAAGTTGATTCAGGTTTTTTACTTGGTGATCACATTATGCAGCGGAATAAACTTAAGATAGAGTTTCCTTTGAAAAACAGTTTTCTTTTCTAAAAAATGTTTTTTTTTAAAAACCTTTTGCAGAATGCTGATGTATGTAGCAAGATATATCAATGCATTGCAGCAAGTAGATAAAAACAGTAAACACTTATAGCTTATAGTGATTTGAAAGGTGGTGTAATCATTCTACGTCCACTTGATAAGTGTCATTTTTCATGTATTTTTGCGTATGTTTATGTATTCATGTGAATATGTTTAGATACGTTTTTATGGTGATTTCTGATATTATATAGTATAAGTTGCATTTGACGTGTTTGTGCTTAGTTTCATGATTTTGATGAGAAAAGTGCAAGTTTCAAGTGTAATTGATGATCAAGGAAGAAATCACGGAAAAACAAGGAAGATAGGAATTGAAATACGAGATCACGTGGAAGAGTTGATGGCGCACACTCTGGTCGTGCCGTGTAGCACGACCGTGTGCCAGTGTACAGACAGTTCTGGATGATGGGGCACGACCGTGTCCTAGAACACGACCGTGTCGTGGGGCACGGTCAACTCCGTGAAAAAGCTAGTGACCTCTTGGGAGGGCACGGTCGACTGTGCTGTGGGGCACGACCGTGCCCGGGTGAACAGGAACTCGTACAGTTTTGATTTTCTTGGAGTGTTTTCACCTCTTACTTCATTTGGAAGATTCTCAAAGCCATATAAATACTCAATATGAAGAGAGATAAAGAATGGAGAGAAAATTCAGAGAGAGATTCATAGAGAAGAACACGATAGTCTGAGAAATATTGAGAGGATTTGAAGAAGAATTCAAGAAGATCGAGGAATCGTGAGATCGTCTAATAGAGTTTTTTATCTTTTCTTCTTTTGTTACATTTTAGTAGATATGATATTTCCAATCTTGTTTATGAGTTTGTTTATCATCATGTCTAGCTAATTTCCTAGGGTTTCTAGGGCTTGTTAGTAATTTAATTCGAATCTTGATGGATCTTTAATTTCAATTCAAAGTTCATGATCGTTTATCCTATTTGTGTGTTATGAATTGATTGCTTGTTTGATTGTCCGGTCGGTAATTGAGCATGTTTTAGTAATTAGATCAAAATTCAGGAGATGAGATTTAATTATGAAAGAATAAATACATGATACATAAAAAGACTTAGATCGGGAGATTAAGGAATTTATGTGATGAGAAATCAATCTAGGTTCTTTTAGGAGTTGTTATGTTTCAATCAGATTGAGTAGGGATACCTCTGATGGCATAATAATCAACCGATTAACTGACTTGAGAGAGTTGTTAATTCGACATGTGATTGCTCATATAGGATGATGATTAATGAACTTGAATTGGTTAAAGTGATGTTTTGATGAGAATTAGATGAAAGCATGTCCTAGAACCTGTCTTAGATATCTGTTATTCTTGAGTGAATTTATCTGTTTGGTTACTTTTCTATTGAATTAATATGCAATCAGTGTGATTTGATTTTCCTAGATAAAACTGAGAATTGAATTTGAGTAATTAGTTAGTGCCTAGATAGCCAGTCTCTGTGGGATCGACCTTGCTCACCACTTCTACATCCTACACCGTACACTTACGGGAGTAGCTAAAAGAAATTAGTTAACAAGTTTTACGTCCACTCTACTCCTTCTCAGAGGAGGAACTTCGTTAAGTCAGTTTGTTTTACAAGCCTCAGCTTTACAAACCTCTTCCTAACAAGTTTACCTACTAGAATCAACAAATTCCTAGGCATTATCCCACACAGAGTACAAAACTCGCACAGAGTTATAAGCCTACACAAGACTAACACTTAGCAAGGATCCAATCATATCAACTAAGTACACCAAAAATATAAAACAACCTAGCACAAAACACAATGGTTAAAAAAGTATATATTTTCTTCAACTGGTGCGGCTTGAAGACAGTCTTGAACTTATAAGCTCGAATGCTAGAATGACTGCTTCAGAGGTTGAGTGACTGAACTTGCAAAGCTTGAGAAAGGCTTGAAAGTTGATAGCACAAGAAAATTTGATCGCTTAGATGATTTTTTTTGTGGTTCAGTTGTCTTCACAGTCACTTCTTCCTCCTATTTATATCTGTAGAAAAATACCCGTTTAAGAGAGACATTGTCCTTGTGGAAATTCAAACTCCTAGTTAGTCTTCTTTGGAATCCACACTTGCTTAATAGTAATTGGTTTATCATTTGCCTTGGTGGATCTCTTCCTGTTAGTATCCTTGGCAGGATACTGTTTGTGAAGTATGTGTACTGGAGCTTTCCAGGTTTTGTGCTTCCTGTTAAAGGAAGATATTCTCTTATACATTTCTAGAACTTGTTCTCTTTCGAGAATGCGCACTTGTGCTTTGGTATAGCAGGGGTAGAAGTTTTTCTATCTCCTGGAAGCTTGCTGCTTCATTTCCTACTTATAGCTTACTGATTATGCTGTTTTCTGAGGTTTCTGGCAGTCTTACTGTTCTCTTCTTGCAACATGGGTAGGGATGACAACGGGGTGGGTCTGGGACGAGTTTGGCTTATCCCAGGACCCGTCCCGCCAAAAAAAATTCAGACTCGGGACCCGCCCCACCCCGCCAAAAAACCCATCAAAACCCGCCCCGTCCCATGAACCCGGCGGGTTAACCTCTCCCGACCTGCTTTAATTTTTTTTTTTGTGTTTTTTTCCTATTTTTCTTTTGTTTTCCTGAAATAATATCTATTCGAAACATTATATAATATATATGAATCTTAATCACTACTACATGAAAAAAAATTCATCCATGTTATAGTCATACAATTCAAATATTTAAACACAATCCCAACATGTCTTAAAATCTTAAAATCATACATATAATGTTCAATGCAAAATTACATAATAGAATTAAAAACATAACACAAATGTCTCATTTCTCAAGCGATACATTCTTCGAGTTCGTCTTCTTCTTCATCAAGTAACGAAGGACAAATGGATGATGTAGAAGATCCTAAAAAAATTAAAATGGTGAATTATGTTATATATTTAATATATATACCAATTATATAGAAATTGAATAATAAAATTACCTTTCTCTTCATTCCATAACCAACGACGACTACACATCAATGCCTCAATAGTAGTTGGATGAAGTCTATTACGATGAGGACTAATCAATCAACCACTATCACTAAAGGATGATTCGGATGCAACTGTTGATACTGGAATTGCCAAAATGTCTCTTGTCATCTTTTGTAAGCTTGGATATTTAACTCCATTTGTTTTCCACCAATTAAGAATATCAAAATTTGGAGTTCTTGGCAAGACATCTTCTTCCAAATATATGTCCAACTTAGAGGTTTTGGACAATGAAGAAGAATGATTTGAACTTAAAGCCACAAATTTATCATACATGTCCAATGTGTCACTCTCGAGTGGATCAATTATTAAACTAGAAATACCGGATGATGTCATTCCCATACTCAAGGTATTATCACCCAAATTGTTCTCAATCAATGTTCTAGAGTGGTAATCAACCAACAAATCATAACAGTTTTTCCGAATCTTATACAATTTAGAATCAGAATCTTCACCATAGATCAATAGAATATAAAACTCAACCAATTTCATTTTATACCTAGGATCCAAAACAGCAGCAACCCCTATCATGAGATGACATTCATTCCAATACTTTTCATATTTCTCCACTATCTTTTCAACCATAAGTTTTACAATAAACTTTGGACTCTTCAACCACTTATGCAACTCCATTTTAATATCACAAATCTTTGGAAAATAAAAGTTAGAGGTGGGATATTGTGTTCCAGTAGCTTTTTGTGCAGCTATCAACAAGCTGAAGAAGATTGCAGTAAGACAATATCTCTGGATAAGAAGGTGAGGGGAGCTTGTTATTGCTTTTGCTGCCATGATACTAGTGTTTCATCATTATCTTCAGATCTACTTATTTCCCACTTACGTAATATGTTCATATGGTGCCATTTGCACATTTATGTTTTGTGTTAGCTTCTAAGTGGAAGTGTTCCCAGCTCTCTGCACCAGAATTTCAACTCATTTGCTTGCTATGTATATCTAAAACAAGCCATTTAATAGAATTTATATCCCTTCTGCAGAATGTGAAGGCTTATTTGAGACGAGAGACAACTAAAGAATCACTGTTTTTTCTATAAAGAGGCTCTTCAAGGTCAGGGAACACATACTGTTTTTCTTTATTGAATGATAGTGATATACATGTCTACGGTTTCAGCTCATAATGTTGTTGTTATCCTATTATAAGCTGAAGATATGCATCCAATATGAAATATTATGATCTTATTTTTTCCTATTATAAATTTATCTTTTTCAAAATAGATGGAGTCTGAAGAAGGAAATAATTCTATTCCATCAAATAATCCTGAAGAAATTGATGTGGCAATGAGCATGACTTCTGAGGAAGATCGCGGTGAAAATAATGATAGCTTGGGAGATGAGAATGTTTCTCAATGTAGTTCGAAAAGAAAACATACATCTGAAGTGTGGAATCATTTTAGACGAATAATGCATGAGCAAATTCAATATACCGAGTGCAACTATTGTACCACTCGTCTCAAAGCTCCACCAAGCCATGGGACTACTCATTTGAAGAAACACTATGAAAAAACTTGCAAGAAGAGACCTAAAAAAATGAATATCCGTCAAAGTGTATTATTGATGAATAAGAGAGCTAGTAGTCAAGAACTTACAACACAAGTTTTCAACCAAGAGGATTGTCGGTGTGAACTTTCTAATATGGTTATTTTACATTATTATCCTCTTAGTATTGTGGACCACATTGGATTTCGAAGATATTCTGCAACTCTTCAATCTTGTTTTAACATGATCTCAAGAAATACACTTAAAAGTGACATTTTGAAGACTTTCAATGCTAAAAAAGCAAAGTGCTATAAATTGATAGACAAACTTAAGTGTAGAATTACAATCACAACCGATATGTGGACATCGGATAATGCTAAGAAAGGTTTTATGGCTATTACCGCACATTTCATTGATGATTCATGGATTCTTGGAAGCTTCATTTTGAGGTATGTCAAATATCATAATTTTATAACTATATAAATTTGATTATTTGATGTATTTGTAAATTATATTTCTGAGTTTTAACTTTTATTTATTCAATATAGGTTTGTATATGTCCATGCTCCACATACAGCTGAGGTCATGGCTGATATTCTCGTCGAGTCATTCATGGATTGGAATATTGATAAAAAATTATCAACAATCATTATTGATAATTGCTCGACAAATGATGTCATGCTTAGGATTCTACCAAATAAGCTTTCAAGGAGAAATTTACTTCTAGAGGGACAGATACTTCATATGCGTTGTTGTGCTCATATTTTAAATCTGATTGTGATAGATGGTCTTGATGTTATCAGTGGTGAATTTACAAAAATTCGGGATAGTGTTATTTTTTGGACCGGTTCATCTTCTAGAATTGAAAATTTTGGAGAAGCTGTACAACAATTGCATGTTGATTGTTCTAAAATGTTGTCTCTTGATTACAAAACTCGTTGGAATTCAACTTATTTGATGTTGGAGACTGCAATTAAGTATATAAATGTTTTTGTAAGACTTAAATTGTGGGAAAAGAGTTACAATAGTCTACCAACTGATGAAGAGTGGGATAATGCACAAGAATTGTGTGGAAAATTGAGGTTATTTTATAGAGTGACTGAGATGTTCCCTCAATGAATTCACAAAGAAAGACTATTGTAAAGGCAAATGAACACATCCCACCTTGTTGTAAAGACAAAAGAACACATCCCACCTTGTTGTAAAGGCAAAGAAACACTTGTTGATAACTAACAGTCTTATTCCACTGTTTTTGTTTGTATGTTGTGTTACCCTGAAAAATTAACAAAATGAAAATCATCATTAAACAAATGCATCACATACAGATTTATAAAATTACATTAAATTTAAAAAAACACGTGTAAATATTAAATCACACACTACTCCCTGGAAAAGAAAAATGTAAGAAACAAATAGTTAGTTATCCAATAAAATAGTAAGTTGCATCCAACGACATCTTGAGATCATGAGGAAAACTGTTAAGATATACATCCAAACTACAAAATCAGTAATATTCGTTAATGAGATAATAAAAATCAGATAATAAAGGTCCTAAATCAGATTACATTCGCCTAAATTACATAAGATATTAGCAGTAAAATTTGAAATCATCAAATTAGGGCACTGGTTCGTGGATTTAGACTGTTCTGACTTCTGAGAGAGAGAGAGGTATCAGCGGCGAACCTGTGGCGGAGGTGAACCTGCGACGGCGGTGAACTTACGGCGGTGATGATAAGCTCGAATTGATTTCGAACGAGGAAAATCGGTATTTTTCTCCTCTGTCCAGTTCTCTATTTCAACCTTAGGCAGTTAGGGACTCAGGGTTCTCACTTCTAGGTTCTATTAAATATTAATAATATATATAATTATATATATATATATATTAAACGGGGTGGGTTCGGGGTGGGTTCGACAAATACCAGGACCCATCCCGAACCCGGGATAGACCTGTTTGACCGGGTCCAAACCCGCTCCGGGACCCGTTTGACCGGGTCCAAACCCACTCCGGGACCCGTTTGACCGGGTTTTTACCCGTCCCGAGCAAGGTGGGTTTGTGGCGAGTCCGGGTTTGAACCCGACCTATTACCATCCCTAAGCATGGGCTTATTTCCCTTATCCAGGGTACTAGTTTTGTTCACACTTCCATTAATTGGAAGGAGTTCCTGATCATAGGATACTTTGGCTTGAACAAGTTTTCCCACCTTGGATGTACTTGCTGCTTTTTTTAGAGGAACTGACACAATATCCTAACCCTTTTCCTGCATGGGCATTTTGGGTCTCCAAGATTCACTCTTGTGTCTTCTTGGCTGACTTGCTATACACATCAATTGTGTTTTGCAATCCAACTTTCTCAACTTCTAGCTTAGTGATTAGCAGCTTAAACTGGGAAACCTTAGCCTTGAGATTGTTGCACTCTGTACTGTAGTACTCCAAGTCAGTAACCTGTTCCCTCAGTACAACTTGCTCACTCTTGAGCTGAAGATTTTTCTCATTTAGTTCTTCATGAGATGAATTAATTTGCTCAAAGTCACTCATGATCTGTCTAAACGACTGGATTATGTTCAGCTTCTCAGAACTGGAAATCTCAAGGGATTGAGATGTTACCTCATCTTCTTTTTCTTCCTCACATCCCTTGGCCATGAGGCAGAACAATGATTCCTCATCAGAGGTAGAGCTGTCGGTATCGCTCTCGAATGAGCAATCCTCATTTGGTTCTTCCTTAGGGCTGCTTGCTGCCTTAAGCGCTTCAGCGTCACTCAGAAGAGCCTTGAATTTTTACTTGTCATCCATCCTCCGTTCTCTTCTCTGCACCCTTTCTTCTTCCATATACTTTTGAACTTGTGGATAGGGGCAGTTTCTTGCAAAGTGTCCAGGTTTCCTACTATTATAACATAAGTCAGAGAAACCTATGTTTGCTTACTATGCCGGTTTTACCTGATGATTCTTGTCTGATGATGTCTGAGGCTTCTTCCTGAAGTCTTTCCCTTTATGCTTGGTCTTCAGGAACTTCTTAAACTTCTTCAATAGAAGTGACATTTCCTCCTCAACATCCTCAGTAAACACCTCTTTTTGTTTGTGCTTCTGCTTACTGCTACTAGTTGTGGCAGTATCCTGTGCTCTAGCAATAAGCGCTGCAACTTTAGAGCTCGATTCTTCACCTCTTTTTTTCTTCGTTCAATATCATATTCAAATGCTTTAAGGTCTAAAAAGAGGTCAAAAGTGCTCATTGCATTGAGGTTTAGTGACACTCTCATTGCAGTTTTCTTGTTGTGCCACTCCACTGGCAAGGCTCGCAACACTTTAGTGTTCTTTTCTTTCTGTGTGTAGAACTTTCCAAGGGATTCCAGCTCATTGATGATAGTTGTGAATCTTAGGTCAAGATCCTCTAGGCTTTCTCCTGACTTCATCTTGAAGCTTGCATACAGTTGTGTAGCCTTAAAGATCCTGTTATCTCTGGCAAGTTCATTTCCCTCACAGATCATCTCTAGTTTGTTTCATATCTCATTGGTAGTCCTGTAAGTCTTTACTTTGCTGGAAGTTCCTTTATCCAGCGGAGGAATAGTGTATTTTTTGCCATATTGTCAAGGTTGGCCATAATTCTCTCTTCAGAGGTGTATTCATGTCTCTCCTTGACAATGTACTCATGTGGTGGGGTTGGTCTCCTCTGTGCTGCTCAGGGAGCGAAACCTGGAGGCAAATCAGCATCATCATCTATGATTGCTACACCCTCTACCTCTTCTGCTGCTGCGGCTTCAACTACCTCAGCATGCTCATGCTCGCGACATTGTCTCACGAAAATAGGGTTCAGTTTGTAGATAACTGGTGGCCCTTCGGTTATAACATACCACATCTCATCATGCATGGCTGACAGGTGAGCCTCCATGCATATCCTCCAATCGTCATATTCATCTATGGAAAACATAGGGAGTTTATATGATGAGATATCCATGCTTGTGCTAAAACGATGATTTTAGTCACGTGAAAAGAAAAACAGTTTATCCAATAGAAACAGATGGATTTGGGTAGGTTACCAGATAAATTGGTTTTTAACCCAACTCGCTCTAATATCACTTGTTGGTCCTAAGTAGCCAGAGGTTCAGAGGGAGGTGAATGAACCTCTATCGATTTTGCATTTTTAAAACTTTTTAATGAAACAGATTCCTTATTCAACAATGAATGCAGTAACTTGACTCGATTCAGAAACCTGGCAGTAAGCTGATTTAGGTTTCTTACTCGGTGATCACAGTATGCAGCGGAATAAACTTAAGATAGAGTTTCCTTTGAAAAATAGTTTTCTTTTCTAAATAATGCTTTTTAAAAAAAAACCTTTTGCAGAATGCTGATGATGTATGCAACAAGATATATCAATGCAATGCAACAAGTAGATAAAAACAGTAAACACTTATGACTTATAGTGGTTCGAAGGTGGTGTAATCCTTCTACGTCCACTCTACTCCTTCTCAGAGGAGGAACTTCATTAAGTCAGTTCGTTTTACAAGCCTCACCTTTACAAACCTCTTCCTAACAAGTTTACCTACTAGAATTAACAGATTCCTAGACACTATCCCACACAGGGTACAAAACTCACACAAAGTTATAAACCTACACAAGGCTAACACTTAGCAATGATCCAATCCTATCAACTAAGTACACCAAAAGTATAAAACAACCTAGCACACAATGCAATGGTTAAAAATGTATATGTTTTCTTCAACTGGTGCAGCTTGAAGACAGTCTTGAACTTGTAAGCTCGAATGCTAGAATGACTGCTTCAGAGGTTGAGTGACTAAACTTGCAAAGCTTGAGAAAGGCTTGAAAGTTGATAGCACAAGAAAATTTGATCGCTTAGATGATTTTTTTTTTTGGTTCAATTGTCTTCACAGTCACTTCTTCCTCCTATTTATATCTGTAGAAAAATGTCCGTTGAAGAGAGGCATTGTCCTTGTGGAAATTCAAACTTGATCCTCAAATCTCTTGCAATTAATGCGTCTGTAAAAATCGGGTACATGACCTTATCCTTCTTTGATCTGCATTAATGTCGCTACCTCTTGGCTAGTATTATTTGCAGAGCCGTGGGTCCAGGTGTCACTACCTGATTGGCTTGGCACTGACTTCTATATACTGTTAACTCGGAACAGGAATTGATCCTCGTACATCACCAGAATAAACCTCGTATAGCAACTGAAAAGATAGAAGGAACTTACAGCTTTCTACTTAGGTTGCAGTGGTTGCTAACTGTTTTATGCTTACTTTCTGATCTGCGTCAGCTTCCTGTTTCAGAACAACTTTCTGTTCTCGAAACCTGCAGTCAGCTTTCTGTCTTCTATACTGCTTCCTGTTATGCTGCTTACTGGTCCAGCTTTCTGATCCTGCTTTCATCTTTAGTTCGCTGATATAGAAACCTCTTTAACTCCAGGATCCTGCTAAACTCAGTATATACTCTTTTCTGGTATGTAAAAACTTCACGACACAAAACTTGACAAGCCTATCTAAACAACTAGAATTCCACTTATAAAACGTGGAAAATGGGTACTCTAACTTTCTAACCAAAGTTACATTGTCTCATCAAAACTTATAAAAAATGTCCCAACAAGATTAATCATAAAATTGACTTAAAGTTATAATTTTTTTTCGAAGGAAGGTCATTTTGATGTATAACTCTTGCACTTTAACGACATTTGGAAGTAGAATGCATTTTTGATTTTTCCATCAGCCTTATTTGATTGGAAAATATTAAGTTCGGACAACAATTTAAAAATTTTCATAAAAAATATGTAGCAATCTGAAAAACTTTTTAATTTAAACACCATATGAAAGAATGTGCAAAAGTAAATGTTACAATTTTTATATTAAACCTATTGATTATGAAAATATCAAACACCATATATTTGTGCATCGTGTGGCACACCATGAACTCATCAAATAATTCCAATCGCTCGATCCTAAAAGAAAACAAGAATACCCCATATACACTGTATAGTAGGACTTAGTAAAATTTTCACAACAAATTTTTTGAAAATAATTTTTTTTAAAAATAATTTTCACAACAAATTAATGGCAATAGAACTTGAAAATGCTAATCAGAACGCATGTGCAGGCAGCATGTTTACTTCACTTGGCTGTGGAAAAGGTTTTAAATATCATATTGTGATTAACTTATGAATTAAATGTGAGAAATGAAATCAAAATTAGAGGTGTACTGAGGGAAAAGAAGAAATATAGCTTAAATGAATATTTATATTTGTATAGTAAACTTTATGAACAGTGAAAATAAATTTAATTGATGATGGTATCTAATAATTCCATGATCATTTTTTAATCTCCGACCAACTCAATCCAATCAAGTCAAGGAGGGGCTCATTGGGGCCAAAACGGGTGAGCCGGGCTCTGGCTCAAGATTAATTCAATCGTTAAAAAGTGAAAATTGATAAATATATAATTTTAATCAAATTTTAAAGCTAAATATTAGTTTGAGCAGTGTGATGATGTCTCATTCAGGCCACTCAATACCCAATCAAGAAAGTCCGTAGATCAACATCAACACAGTCAATAAACCAGTAAACATATTAGTTTTTTACTTAAAGAAAATATCACACCTACTTTTAAAACTATTAAAAAATTACTATTATTAGTTTTATTGGAAACTATTACCTACTATTACTTTTTAAACTAATTTAAAGTATTACCTTTTTTTACCTAAAAAGTAGTACGTTTTTACTTAGAAGTATTACATACTATTTCATTTATACTTAAAAAAAACACTACTACTTTTTTACTTGAAAAATGACATTTTTTTAAAGTATCATTTTTTTCCATTAAAAACTAATTGAAAGTATTACTTTTTATTTTAAAGAATATTATTTTTATTTAAAAGTGATACTTTTTATTTAAAAGAATTACATACATTTATATTTCTACTTGGGAAAAATTTCCCCAGAAAGTAGGAATTTAATTTCCAATCCAAAGCTGCAAAGATTGAAACATGCATGTTGAGATAATTAATGTGTTTAATGTGTTTTATTAATGTGTTTTAATTATGATATATAAATGTATATTCTATTAATAGAGATAATTTAGTTTTTTGTTATATTTAAAATTCAACAAATTTTAATTAATGTACTATATTGTCATTTTATGTAAAAAAAAATTGAAACATATAGTTAAACATTTCAATAAAATCGAATGAACAGTCAGTATAGTTGGCTACATAAGCCAATATTTCATTTAATTATTGTAACACCCCATTTTTCATAAAAATTTCATAGCATATATTTATATATATATATATATATATATAAATTTCACTCTTTATAAAATAATTTATAGCATATGATCTTTTCGAGTTTAAAACGAATTTTATTTTTATCAAGAATGGATGAGCTAATATTTCTTTAAGTCTAAAAGTCTTGCAGGATAGCTATCCGAAGAGACCAGGTTCGATCGTGATGCACTCAACATGCACGAGAAAAAGACCGACCAAAATAGATAAGTTACACATAAAAATGACTAAATAATTAATATAAGAAATGTGACTTATGTGTTTAATTATAGTTATGTGGATTTTATTATATAGTTTATGTGCAATAAAGTATGTGACTATTATGATGTGTTAAATTAAATATATTTCAAACATACTCATGTGACTTATATGATGTATTAAATTGAAAATAAGTTTATGTATAATTACCATGATTCATTATTTTACATGTCACATTAGGTAAGAACTACACTCTATCTCTTCCATACCCCATCAAATCCAAACCAAGTTTCCATGATACTAATCATCACACCTCTAGTGGACAAATACTACAAGAGATGATCTATATGTATGATACATGTATTAAATTAGAATTATTATGCTATATGCTACATATAAAATGGGAGACTCCACACTTCAAGCTCATTTCACCCCTCATTTTTTGAGCACATCTCTCTCTCTAGATTGTTGCTCTTCCTTCTCTCTACTCCTTTTCTTCTCCTTCAAATCATATTCTCCATCTTCAAACAAGCTACCCAATTCAAGAAATAAGTGAAGAAACAAGATCATTCCAAGAGATCATGGAAAGTTAAGCTCAAGATAATCTCCATCCAAGGAACACTCAAGAACTCATAAATTGTGTGCAACCCTAGAGGTATTTTAGCTAAATCTCAACAATCTCCTCTTTAGAGTCATGGTTAGGTTCTTAATATTGAAATGCATGTTGAAGAAAGTATTGCATGTTTGTTTTCCCTCACCTAAACCTATTGCATGTGTGATCTAAGAGATGATATGTGGTTGATCTTCAAAAATATGTCATATTAAGTGTTGATTGAGCAAATGCATGTGGGATTAAGCTTTGCATGTTTGATTTATTTACCTAAACACATTGCATGTAGGATCCAAGGGTGATTTTCTACTAATGTGAAGAAATTTGTTCAAAGTCATGTTTTGTATGGTTGATCTTTAAAATATGTCACTTTTGGGAGTTGATTGTTCAATTGCATGTTGATTTAGTCATTGCATGTTTGATTATCTTGTTTAAGCTCATTGCATGTGTGATAAATTGAGTCAAGATGGTTTATTTGAGGTTGATAGTGTTATAATAGTTGAATCTACATTTTAATTATGAAAATAAGTGAGTTAAATCAAGTTGTGAAAATCTTTAGAAAGGGCAGTCCACTTTGCCGATTTTTATAAAATTTTATACTTGGAATTTTTCGAAACTGTATTTGTATGTTATACTACATGAAGTGTTGTCTATGGTTAAAATTTGAGAATATTTGGAGTAGTCTATGAATTATGATGATTTTTCAAAGATAGTCCAGTTCGAGTTAGATTTATGCAGTTTTGGACCCTAGAAAATTATTTTTATAAAATCGTACACTTTGAGTTTATCAAAACTGTTTTAGTATGTTATTCTACATTAAGTTGTGAGCATATGGTTAAAATTTGGTAATGTTTGGAGTAGTTTATGAATTATGATGATTTTTCAAAGATAGTCCAGTTTGAGTTGGATTTATGCAGTTTCCGACCTTAGAAAATTAATTTTATAAAATCGATCCCTTATACTTTTTCAAAACTGATATTATGTGATTAAATGTGTGCTTATGTGTGAAGTGTTAGATAATTTAAGTCCTTAGCATATGAATTAGAGTTTTATGAGTTAAAAAGTAAAATACGGTTTTCATTCCCTTCAAGGTACAATCAATGCTTGTTTGAAAGTATATTTTAATATTTCTCCTAAATCAATAGCTATGTTTTTGTGATATACATATATTATACGTACGATACGTATGATAGGTTAGATAAGTATGATACAATTGAAATGCAATTTAAAGACTAAGAATTTATGAACGTGTCAAGTGCAGTACGAGCTACCGGATACTTCAGGAGCTATCCCAGCTTTCGAATCAACGTCAAAAGTGGGTAACATTTATTTACAATTACATTGTTTAGAATAACTCGTATGTTGAGTATGATGAAATGAAATGACACCTTCGGGTGAAGTACCAGGTTGACGAACCTTGGAGCCAGGTTTTCGGACCTTGGAGTTTATACTAGGTCTTCGGACCTTGGAGATAATACCAGGTCCTCGGACCTTGGAGATGACATATTAAGCGTATCAGTTAATCTCTTTAATGTAACAGTTAATAAGCGTTATCCACTAAGATTTCTCAAATCTTACGTTGCTATGTTTAAACATTTTCAGGAGCCCCTTACGACGAAGCGGATTGTAGCCAGCTGTACGGACCCCTCTCTAGAAGCATATATATTATATGTTTTTAATATATGTTAATATGTATGAAGTTAATATGCTTAAAGCCTCTTTTGACACTTCTAATATCGACTTAAGTAAACTGTTTAGTCATTTTAAATATGACAAGGTTTTTGATTTACAAATGTGGGTAGAACACGAGTTAGTTCTTGCATGCTAAGTTTTTCAATTTAAAAATAGAAAGAAAAGAAAAAAAAATATTCGTGTTTAGTAAAGTCTTCCGCTGAGTTTATTTACGAAAATCTTTTTTTAAAGGAAAAAAAAATTATTATCTTTTTTACAAAAATCATTTGAGCATAAGGTCAAGGTGGCGCCTCAATCCTACAGAGATGGGTTGGGGTGCTACAATTATAGCTCAGGTTGTATTCATTAGTCATGACCTCATATTTTTGTTTAGTTATACAGTAAAAACTCTCTATAGTAATACTCTATATAGGAATAAACTCCCTATAGTAATAAAAAGTTCAAGTCCCAACTTGGGACTAGTTATAAATAAGAATAAACTCCACATTGTCATAAGTTATACATTTTTCAAGTCCCGTCTTAAGGATTTATACCTCTATATAAGAATAAATGATTAATATATTATAAAAATATTTATTAATTATATTTTTGTTTATCAAAATCAATAACATTTTTAAGATGACTTAAAATATTTATACACATATATGGTCAAAGTTTATAGTCCCTAGATTCATTTTTTGATTTAACTCAAGTGTATGTATTTAAATTGTCAAAACTTATAGTCCCTAGATTCATTTTTTGATTTAACTCAAGTGTATGTATTTAAATTTCTTAGTCAAAACTATTAAATTAGTTACATGAACTTGTGAGATAGATAATATACAATGTATATGTTATTTTTATATTTATATTATTTTTTATAGGAATTTTTTTTTTTTTTGTAAAACTCTATATAAGAATAACTCCGTATAGTAATATTTTTTCCCGGTCCCAACGATATGACTGTATGGAGTTTTTACTGTAGTTAAAAAAAAAAAAGAAGACAATTTAAAAAATATATATATTGATGAGCTAAATATATATTAATGTATATTATTTTATCGTTTAACATTATTTGCTATTCTATTTCTCTTACTTGATTATTTTCTAAGCATTTTGACTAAATTTAATGAAGGATTTTCTGAAGTCAAGTCTCATTATCCCTACCATTCATGTTATAGCCTTGTAGGTAATCATGCTATAATTCATTCATTAACAAGGAGTTGGTCTCACAATTTAATAGTTAAAAACAGATATTTATTTTAAATGCATTTAATAAATTAATTATTTATGTAAATTAGTATATAACTATACTTAGCTGGTTTTAAATGATTCATGGTTATATTAAGCAATCTGTATATTGCCACTTCCCAATAACTGAATTGACCAACTCTTAATAAAGAGTGTGATTATATTAAGCAATTGTATTGCCACTTCTCAATAACTGAATTGACCCACTCTTGTCTTATATGAGACATGTTAATCCACAACGCACACTTCACAATTCATATATAAATTAATGAAAATGAGTTTGATTTGTGGGTGAAAAAGATCTGTCTCACGAAAATTATCTGTGAGATCGTCTCATTCATCATTATGTTTAACAAATATATTCATTGTTGTGTCATAAATATCAAGTAGACCTGAGAGACAAGGGGTTATCCCTAATCGATTTCAATAACTAACTAACCAATCCAGATCAGTACCTTTATTATGAATGAAATGAATGGCCATATGAGACCAACCAAATATGTAAAGTTAGCCCTCACAATCGAGCCTTCTTCTACCGACAATATTTCAGTATAGGAGCCTCCTTGGTCATTATTCAACCTGACACCAAGCTAGGTCAATTCTACAAGATTATCAAAGAAAAATCTTCTCAACATCTACCCAAAACTTAGGGGATATAAATCAAATCAAAACTAGATTAGGTATTTAAAAATCTCTAAATCAAACAAAGTAGATATTTTGTCTCTAATACTACTACTATATAAAAAGATTGGAAAAATTGTATAAAAAAACTCAATTAAGCAATAAACTTACCTACCTACCTAACTTGACCAATCAGATTCGGCCGATCAGGACTCAATGTACTCCTTCTACTGAATAGAAGCTCCCAAACTTGAATTACTCCCATTTTCACTTAAATTTATTTAATTGTTTGACCCTTTTACCCATTAACATCTTAGAAGATTTCACAAAGCCGTTATCATAGGGTCCCAAATGAATTGGTTTATTCGAAAAAGGCCTTGTTCTTTGGTAGATCTATCTCGTGTCTGGTACTGCATGGTTCCACTCTACAAGAACTCCGAATCATTCTCTTGAAGCTCATCCTCTTAATCATAAATGATCCACTTGCCCCGAAATGACCTGGACCAATAGGGAAATCCCAATTCATTGGGCCTTTCGATACAATCAAATAGAAAGCCCCAAGGGCGCCATATTCTAGGAGCCCAAACTATGTGATTGAATAAATCCTCCTCTATCTGTTGCGGGTCAAGGGCCCCTTCCCCCTCCCCTTCTTCAAACTCCGATTCATATTTTTCATAGAGAAATCTCTGATCAAAGATAGAACAAGATCCATTTTGCATCATATCTAAGGGATTCCTCGATTCGGGCTGAAGAAGCAATGTAACTCGATCATTATCAAACGGACTGCAATCTTTTTCTATCTGTGAAGATCCCACCAGAACGCCTTCTACTTCTAATAGGCCATGAACTAGATCCGAATCATTCTCAACGAGTCCATAAGAAGTGATCCCATTTTTTTGTCATCGGGTCCGGGTAGAGACCAAAGATCTTGAGCGACCGATCCAGCATAACAACTCAAAAGATAAAGAAGTATCGTTAATTTCTTCATGCTCGTTCCAAGTTCGAAGTACCATTTGTACAAATAAGAATCCCCTTCGTTACATGATTTCTTCTTCATATAGATAGATATAGGATCTATGAGGCAATTACTTAGAAGTCCATTTTGTGCTACAACCCTTCCTATCTGATAGAAAAGGATCCCATGATCTTGAACCGATCTTACTTGGGATCGCAAATCTCAAGTTTGTCTATGAAGAGTGGATCGAATTGTATTAGTGTCTATAATTGATTTTTTCTGTGTAATACTAATCGATAGGGCCTCATTGGTAAGTGCTACAAGATCTCTTTCCTTGGAACCCATGGTTATGGACTCGAATCCCTTAGTATGGAACATTTTCTTTTCCAAGTGAAATCCCCTAGCATGAAAGAGTGAAAAAGTGCTTTCGTTGTTGTGGAATAAGAAGCCTTCGTATCTTAATGCACGTATTTAATTTATTCGAAGCTATTAGAGCGGGATCCACTTTTTGGGGAATATGAGTCGAAGCAATAACAAGAATATTTCTAGTGGAACATCTTTCAGATGGTTCACTAATAGACCGAGGGATAAGTAATTAGACTCATTCACATCCAGATCATGAATGTTTGGAATCCATATTATGCAAGGAGACATTGCTTTTGCCAATTCGAATTGAAGGGTGATATAAAATCGGTCTATTTCCGGCATCATATCCATAGTTAGCGCATTCATCATAGTTAGCAGTTCCAGCTCCGTATCAAGGTCACGATCGATATCGTCACTAGCATCAATATCGTCACTATCATCAATATCGATATCGTCAATAAGAAAACCTTTAGACTTGTTATCCAGGAACTTGTTCAGAAATACCGTAATGAAAGGAATATAGGAGTTTGTTGCTAGGTATTTGACCAAATAGGATCGTCCAGTTCCTATAGAACCTATCACTAAAATCCCCCTAGAGGGGGATAAGGCTAAGCGGAGCGAAAAGGGTTTTCCATGAGATGGGAAATGTAAAGTATTAGTCCCACACGAAGTTTGTGAATAAGTGATTGTCTGATAATGAGCAAGGAATACCCCTCTTTCTGCTAAAGAGGATGTATTGAACTCATAATTCAATAGATATTTTTTATGAATGTCAACTAAGTAACGTAAGTAAATTGCTCCCGGTTGTTCAATCATTTGATAACCAGAGTCATTCTTTAATAAATGATCACTATGGGTCAGACTCAATAGAATTTGATCAATCCTTTTTTCTGTCTTATGTTAGATTCATACATCTTTATCAAAATTACTTAAATTTTGATAATTAATATAATATATAAATTAAAAATACTATTAAAATCACATAGTTTTAATAATAACATATAATTAAGTTATTATTAGACTTGATTGAGAACACAGCAGAGCAGTATATAAATATGAGCACACACTGCCGCGTCAGTTTTTCCCAACGCCGAATTGAACAAATCCCTTCCCATTTTGTGCCGAAAAAACGGCAAGTCTAGTCTGTCTAGATATAATCGTTTCTAAATTCCTAAACCCTAACCTCGAACATTTAAACCCTAGATTTTCGATTCTTTGTGCTCGCTGAATATATGCAATCACAGCTGTGTTTATGCATATGTGGAGGTGCTTGATACGGTGATTCTCTGTAAATTCATATACTGTTGGTGGAGGATCAAGAAGATACATTTTGGAATTTCAAACATGGACATTGAGCAACAGCAAGCGGAGCACATAGACTACTTTGTGAAGCAGGCGTCGAGTCTCAAGGGCGCGGCGCTCTCAAACGTCGTCGTTGAGGCTACTTCGCATCCTTCCCTCTTTGCTTTCTCCGAGATTCTCTTCGTTCCTAACGTCCTTGAGGTTTGCCATTTGTTTTTGTTGTATTAACGTTCTTTCTTTTTCTTTTTCGTTGTCTTTTTGAATTCCTTATGAATTTTGTTGTAATCTTGGGGTTTTAGGGTTTCGCCGGGCAATGCTTTTGGCATGTCGTAGGGTTGTAGAATTAGATTTACTAATGTGTGATGGTTTTTGTTGTATATTTTGGATTAGATTTTGGAATTAGAATGTTCTTTTACTTTCCCTATATGGTTTTGTAAATTTACTGTGATATGATTCATATTTTCCTTTTGGAATTTTCACTTGATTTTGTTGGTATTTGGGGTAAATAGTTTATGTGAATGAGTGACCTATAGGAGTTGAAACGGAATGAAGTTAGATTTGCAGCATGCTCATATTTTCTTGTGAATTATGCTTTAATAATGGTCCAATGGAGCTTGGTAAACAATAACAAAGTGCTCACAGTTTCTGAGCTCCAATGGAGCTACAAAGGGGCCTCTGTTGTTAGATTATGTAGCCAATTTTTCTTGCATTTTGGGCTATGAATGATAATAGTGCTGATGGAGGATCCCTCTATTGTTAGGATACTCTTTCGTAAGGATATGGCCATACAGATTCATGCTTTTAGTTTTAGTTGGACTGGTCTAATTTCCCTTATCATGCTTTCAATTTTTCTACATCTGTTCGAGATTTCATTTTGCTGATGCTTATGAGTCGTATACTTCATGGTCACCACTGAATAAATATATTATGTTTCTGTTATAATGTTTTTTCAACCTGTTATAAGATACCAACCTCTGGTTTGCTATAACAGGGATCTTGTGTCATTTCATGCTTGAGTGTATGCCAATGTTGAAACAAAGTTACTCTGATTAAAAGTACATTAAACTTTTGTTGATGTATGGATCTTTTACTAGTTACAAATCTTCAGCTCCATTGATCGATATTTTCAAAATTTAAAAATTGAAGAAGCTCAAATTTGTTGCTTATTTATGTTTGTGTCAAAGTGGTAATAATTCGAGCTACATTCTAGTTGCTAGAACTTATGTAGAGTTTATTTATCCTTTCCCTTAATGAATAGAGTTATGTGCAGCTTGAAGGAACTGAAAATAGTGTCTTCCTTGACTTGCTTCGCATGTTTGCGCATGGTACATGGAGTGAATATAAGAGTAAGCATTCTGTTTTTCATTTGTCATTTTTCCTCTTTTTCTCCTTTTTCCTCTCTCTCTCTCTCTCTCCCCCTCTGCTTTTTTTTTTTTCACATGGTACCATGCTCACTGATGCTCTGAAAAAATAGGAGATCCGTCTGTTTAAAGGATGGGAAAAGATCATCCAGTTTGTTACAAGTATTTGGCTGTGTGCATATAAGACATAATGTTGTGCGCCCTTTCCTTAAGATATTAGTTTCTTCATAGAGTTATTTCTTTTCCTCTAATGAACTTTACATTCCATGTTGTGGGACAGGTGTTTCTAGCCATCTTCCACAATTGGTTCCAGACCAAGTCCTTAAGTTGAAGCAGCTGACTGTACTAACTCTGGCCGAGACAAACAAGGTAGCTTTCCAGCATTTTGTGAGTGTTTATTTATAAAAAAACGATGAAGATTTTCTTGCCAAGGTGAATCTTCTTGCCCTTAAATTTGACTGAAAACATCTTTTATGGTTAAATTTGGAAGGAGCAAGATGGTAAATCATGTAAATTTTTTAATTGAAATTCGCAAATTGGTCTTCCAATATAAAGCTTTTGCATGATTAATATGTTGATTATCTTTTGTATCCTTAGTTTACATAATGAACTATAGTACAATGATGGACCTCAGGAGTCAAATTTATTTGCTACTGGGGCCAGTCCATGCTCTTAGTCTTTGGCCCCTCTTCTTGGTTGCTTATCAAAGTTTGCAGTCCCAGCTCATTTTGTTTTGTTACTGGTCTTCCCATTTGCCTATTGCACTGTTTTTTTATGTGTAAATACATAGGGAAATTTTATATGCATATATATATATATTTATATGTATATACATAGAGAGAGAGAGGGAGGGGGGGTGGAGAGAGAGAGAGAGAGAGAGAGAGAGAGAGAGAGAGAGAGAGAATCATGAATAGATCAACATTTTTAAGAAACTGAGTCAAATTAGCAAAGTTTTGAAGGTTTGGATTTTTTTGGCTACTGAGCATATATTTATCTATTTATTTATATAAAGTTCTGTATATACTATATTATTTATTCTGTGGAATCTATTCATATCCCAGTCAGCTAATATTTTTAGTTTGATTAGCCTTTCATTTCTTTTCTGTATTTTTTTTTTTCAAGCACATTGTTGGTTATGAGGTTATTGGACTTTTTTCTCAACGTTCCTCTTTTCAGAATACTTCTCTTAAATTTTCTTGGCCTTCGCCTAGGTATTGCCCTATGATACGTTAATGCAGGAGTTGGATGTTACAAATGTTCGTGAGTTGGAAGATTTTCTCATTAACAACTGCATGTATGTGGTAAGCTTCGGCTTGCCCTCCCTGCCTACTTTAGTACTTATTACATCATTCATGAACATGCATTATAAATCTATATTAGATATTATCCAGGTTAGCCCATCGAGTTATTTCTCTCTTAATTTTGAAAATTTCATCATCTTTGATTTTTTTTTTCCTTTCTTTTACTAATTTCTGTATGTTGGTAAATGGCATAATATCATTGAGTATAAAGTTGATGGTGACATCTAAATTGAATAAGTGCTGATAATAAATCCTTAATTTGTTGCTCTTACTGTGCTTAGGGGATAGTCAGAGGAAAGCTTGATCAGTTGCGAAGATGCTTTGAGGTTTTTCTTCATTATTTTGACCAGTTTCAGTATTTTGTTTTACTTGACTGCTTATCTGACTTGTAATCACTAACTAATCTGATTGTCAATAAACTTGTAGGTGCAATTTGCAGCAGGGAGGGATCTTAGACCTGGGCAGATGGGTAGCATGATTCAAACATTAACTGATTGGTAAATATTTCTTGCCTTGCCTGAGGGTGTCAAATTATGCTGTTTGATTTTTTTTTTTTTATACTAAATAAGTGATCAATCTTTTGTGGAGGTTTCTCCTATGACTATGAAATGTTCAAAAGAAATTCAATAAAATATGATTACTGTCTGATAGTGGCACAAAATTATAGTTATTCAGATTCAGCAGCTGCTACTTTCAAGATTGTAAGATGATTCAAAGAAACACCTCTACCTTTGTCTTCCTTGAAACTTGCCACTATAATCAAATACATGCATTCATGCACAGTCAGACTCTGCGTTCATTAAACTCTTAGTTAAAATTCTGTCCTAAAATTGGTCTTAATCTTAACTATGAACAAGTATGAAATATGTGCTTGCATGAGTTTATGCCAGTAGAAGCTATTTTGAGGTTCTTGTGTGATAAGAATTTGTTATAGATTTGAAGGACAACATTGCAGCTGCAGTTTGTATTAATTTTTTCATTTTTTCTTTTTGGTAGTTCTTACTTAACTGTTTAGTATGTGGAGTATCTGCTTATGTATGTTTGCTTAATTGTAGGCTATCTACATCAGATGATCTTCTCGTCTCAATTCAAGACAAGATAAAATGGGCAGATTCAATGAGTGAGATAGACAAAAAGAACAGAAAGGAAGTAGATGAAAGGGTGGAAGAAATGAAGAAAACACTATCTTTGAAGGTCAGTTATTGTGAACTTTCTTTAGTGTCTCTGTTTCAAAGTTTTGTGTATGTTATGATAATAAGAGCAATGACCTTTGGGATCAGTGCCGTTACCTCTTATCAGTTCCTGAATTCTTTGATGAACCCAGTATTTTTGTATGTTCTTATAAGATCTCAAATGTAAATGGGTATTTTATTAGGTGACTAGTTACCCTTGGAATGCATATTTGAGTTTTGGCTAGTATGGTGCCCAACTCTGTCTGATTTCAATTGCTGGAATCATTTTTTTTTTTTTTTGGCTTCAAGAACTAGTATATACATATTATCTCTGGATATCTTGGTAGATGTGTCTTACGTTGTGGCAGAAGTTACCAATTGTAAGCAGGGCGACGTTGAGTTCCGAGGACATGAGGAGATCTTTTCTGAACACGGTGGAGTAATGGACTTTGAGGAAGATCGTAGCCGCTCGAAGAGGTAGCATTTGGAATCTTTACTTCTACTTTATGATTCTGCTATGAAATTCATGAACCACTGCCAGCTTCTTTGGATTCTGAATCTTTCTTCTCTGATTGTGCATCATAAAACCAATTTTCACCATTAACCAATACCCCTATTATGTTTTATCAAGTGGCATATTCTTAAGTGGGGTCGGATTGTAGGGGCAAGAGTAATCTAGAAAGCTCTAATTTTTTAGGGAAGCTATCCAACCAGTTTGGAACTTATTTCTTGTCAAGATCCATTAGACTCCTCCTGATGCTTTCCTATTTGACTTGTATAATATGCAGGCGACGACATCCCATAGGTTGAGGAGATATGATTAAGTGAGGATCCTAGGGAGAATTGGTTGTGCAGCTTGCCATTTTTTGGATTCATGGCATTGTGACGAACAAAATTGCTGCTCTTAACAATGGGTCTATAGCTCTGCATTAAGCATATTGAACAAAAAAAAAAAGAAAGACTCGAAAATTTACATCATTTGCTCATATTACCTCAGTTGATTTCTTTCGATTTGATGAGGGGAAGATCTAGTTTTGTGATGCAGCTGAAACAAATCTTAGCTATGGTACACATCAACAATTTTAATGAAACTCATGGAAATAGTTTTGGTACATCATTTTATCAGTGTGGGAATAGCTACTGTGAATGTAGGATTCTGATGCATCCATTATATTTGTTGATTTCTTGGATTTTGTTTCTCCTGTGTGTCCTTTATTGCTCAGCCCTTTCGACCATCTTTTGCCATTGCATGCTAGATTGTGTGTTGTTATTATGTTTGGCTGAAGTTGTTTTATGGCACTATATTGTTTGTGAAGTGTTATTGGTACTCCTAAGTGGTGCACAAGATGTGTGATGTTTCGGGTTTCTTGTTTCGATTCCTACTCATCTGTCCAGAGAAATTAGATTAGTTGATTAATTGATGAATTTTGCATGTTATATGAAATGTCTGTTGGGAAATTGAGATTTTACTCGAGAACAAACTTTAAAGAAAAAAAGCTTGATGAAGCTTCAGTAGATTAACATATGCAGGTTCTTGAACCAGTGATCAAGAACAACTCTTATTCTACGACATCAAATAATAATTCTCTATTATTTTATAACGATAAACACTAGATCCAAACACACACAGTGTCCTCCATCTTCTTCTCCTTTCCTGCTTCTTACACGATCCTGTTACCAAAAACCAACAACTAATTAGAGACTAAAATTAAGTGTGAATTGCAAGAGAAAAATTAAAGAGAGAAGAAAAAGTATCAGACTTGTCGCAATCAACGGTGCGAGACACAGGGATATCAAGTTGAACTTTGCACTTAGTTGGAAGGCTCTGAGCCGCTGAATCCTTCAAGTCGGCATAACGGTTGGCAGCGGCTTTGACGCATCTGCAAGCCGCCCTCTTATCCTCTGTGGTTTGACCCAACCCTTTGACCGTCTTCACTCCGTCACAGCACGCCTGAGTTGGAGTGTCGCCGGCGCGTCCTCTCAGGTAATCGATGCACGGAAGCAATGCCACGTCCACCTGCCCGCACGTCACCGCCTCCCCACACTGCGCCACCATTGAAACCACCGCGATAACTGCAAGGATTGACACAATGCCACCCTTCATTTTCGTGAGTTAGAGAAATGTGAGCTTGCTTAAGGTTTGGGTGTGTGATTGCTTGTTGTAAACTTTTTCAAGGTATGAAGGGTATTTATAAGCATTGTATTGTGGTATTCTGTTGTGCTGTTTTGGCCTCTTATTTGCAGGGTGGGGTGTAATGTCGTTTGATGCCTTAAAATAGAAAATACAAGACAAGGATGATCTGCTTTTCTTGTGTGCTTTTGTAAGCTCTTTCTTCCTTTGCCTCAGTTTGTTTCATGCTTCGTCGTCACTCTTCTCTCTATAGATTTTATTCTTTTATGGGAAGCAAAGTTGCATTTGAGTTCAGGATTGAGAGATACGTGTTAAATTTATCATGAATTAGAAGATCGTCAATAGGATTGTCGCACTAGAATAATCAAGAATAGGCTTGAATTTCGAATTGCATTCTTTATTCCAATTTGGTATTCTTTATTCCAATTTGGTGTTTCATCTCGTATTTCACTGTTTTAAATTTACACCCTGTGTAAATTAGTGATGTCATCTCTACACTTGACATGTGGTGGTTATTGAATACTAGATGAAACACCAATATAGAACAAAAGATCTTGTTTGCTTGAACTTGTTAACAAAAATTATTTAAAAATATTAGTTGATTAGAATCTTCAATAGCAAATGATCAATTTAGCAAGCTGTTGGTCCTTAGGATGTCGTAAAGTTCATAGTCAATTAATCAAATTACTTATATAGTCCAGTTGAAGTAGATACCCCTAATATAAGTATTACTAAATTATGTAAGCCCACATGGCCACATTAAGAAGTTATGTCGAAATCTAATTTGTGTTTAGAGAGATTAGACCTTTATTCAAACTCTAACTCAATTAGTCGAAACTTATAATAAATGGAGAAATACCAAACTACATATTAAACTCGATCTGACTTAAAATTAAACAAGTTGTAATGGTAACAAAAACTAATAACAGATTTCTATATTATCTACCCTGCCCATAAAATTAATGGATAAGATTAGGTATCAATTGTTCGTCATCTTTGCTATTTAGGGCAACACATCTTACTTCACTAAAACAGACTCCTTGCTTTCAACCTTGTTATAAATCCTGTTCAAGAATTAATCCTAATAACTACAAAGTTCAATCTAAACACTAAAAAATTATCAACATCACTAATAGTTAATCTCAAATTTAAAACAAAAAGAAAAATGAAGGGTATCATCATGGTAGCAATGATTGCGATTCTTGCCGTAATCTCAGCCGTTGCGCAGCCCGGAGATCAAGCCGTAACTTGCGACCAAGTTAACACTGCTTTCGCGCCATGCATCATTTACTTGACCGGACACGAGGGTCGCCCATCTCGGGCATGTTGTGCTGACGTCAAAGCAGTGAAAGAAATGGCCAAAACTACGATCAATAAGAGGGCTTGTTGTCGCTGCGTTAAGGCCGCGGCTGCCCGCCACGCCGACTTGAAGGACGTGGCGGCTCAGAGCATGTGCTCTAAGTGTGGTGTTCAATTGGATATCCTTGTTTCTCGTGACGTCAATTGTGACACGTGAGTTGTGTTCAGATTTCTCTATTGCAAATTGTGTTTCTGGATTTTTTTGATAACAAATTTTTTTGTGTGTAATATATGTTGTGTGACACCCTATACCCCTCTGACGTATATTTAACAATAAAATATTCATTATGTAGACAGGTCATACTGACATTTCATTTATCCATATAAGTATAAGAATATTATTTAATAACTTGTATCATATAAAATTAAAACACACAACCAATATCTCAGCATAAGTCATATTAAATACAACTCAGGATACACGTGTTTCAAAATGCAAAATGAGGAGGAGGAGAAGGTTGCACGAGGCATCAGCCGGCCGATCTGGTATAGCGTGGCGTCTATATATACAAACCACCTCAAAAGAGCTATTGAACCTAAAACAAATTATATATGCGATTTTTATGAGTCGCAACTCAGTGAATATAAATCGTTAATTTAATTACACAATAAGCCAATAACAATCATTGACATTAATCATAAACATATGCAATGCCACTATGTCCGGTTTATTATTCTGTGAACTGCTCAAGCTTGGATCTGTCCCGGGATTTCCAATATGTCATTGTGTATAAACCCGTAGGTCTCCAATATGATTTAGACCCGTAGGTCTCCATTGTGTATATAGACCCGTAGGTCTCCAATATGAATTTGACCCGTAGGTCTCCAATATGATTTAGACCCGTATGTCTCCATTGTGTATACAGATTCATAGCAAGACAGTCACATGCCTTTTAATTTCGTGCAATTGTAATGCAACACAACAATCATCTGAACATATGATCACGTATGCATTTACCAATATATCATTTGATCCAATGACAATTTCATATAAATACACATTTCTTATATAACACATATAACAAACGTCGCATATAGATCACATCACATTGCGTATAAATCACATATACGGTTTATACTCACCTGGCTATGATAAGCAATATGTTCGTCGCTCTGGTTCCTCTTCCCGTTCTACAGCTCGTGCTCCTATATGATTCAATGCAATGTAATCTAATCATCCCCTTAATATATATTTCTATTATGCAATGAAATGCAATGCATATATGTTTCATTAACTATGTT
Source organism: Scutellaria minor (assembly GCA_954870855.1). Taxonomy (NCBI): domain Eukaryota; kingdom Viridiplantae; phylum Streptophyta; class Magnoliopsida; order Lamiales; family Lamiaceae; genus Scutellaria; species Scutellaria minor. Next base: position 21,511,953 of record OX940728.1, on the reverse strand, counting down.
CAGTATTTTTCCTATAACTTGAGCTATAAAATTCCGAGTCAAGCGAGGTAAAATTCTGTAGGAACTTAACATATAGCTCCACAACTTTCATGTTTAGGCATTTTTCAAAATTCAGTCTCCAATCTGCTTAAAATTAGGTCACAAACACATCATACATATATAATACTAAATTCTAGCAACCTTTATTCTTTTGACATTATCTCACTCAATATTTAACCGAGATATCTACGGTCTTCTTCTGCGTTTAGCTAAGAGATAGGGCTATATGTTTCATGTTTTAAGTTTTTTTCAATCCAGCCTCTAAAGTTACCAAAACATCCAATAATTACGATAACTTGAGATATATCTAATTCACTAATTTCTTTATACCTTTTTGAGACAATCTTTGAAAATTCACTCCGATCAAATCGAAGAATATATTACCACGAGCTCCCCCTCAAAATTTGAAGAAAAACAGTGAAAAAACGAACTCAAAATTCTCAAACCCTTCTCTTTTTTTCTTTTCTTTCCTTTCTTCTTTTTCCTCTGCTCTTCTTTCCTTTTCTCTCTGTTTTCGTCTCTCTGTTCAGCCCCCTTACTCACTTTTTATTTTAACATGTTGATTATTATTATATTATTATTATTATTCTTATCAATTGTGGCGAGCCTCGGCAACTACACACGTATCACATATATATATATATATATATAAAAGTACGCACCACGTACTTCCATATTTTCAAAAGCATGCATTTATATATATTAACATTAATTTATGCCAACCTTTATGCAATGGATATAACATATGCATGCAATTACTTATTACATAAATATATATTATTATAATATATATATAACTCATTTCATATACACAACACACACGGCACTTACGTGTATGTATATATATATATTATATAATTAATTATTAATACTATTAATTAAACAATTTACATTATGAATTTAAACATTATTAAAATCTCAACCAATTATGATATGGTTTTCTCAACACCAACTTGTATGAGCATATGAATAATAATAAAATATGCATATGATGCATGAAATGAATGCCCAATGACGTGTATGTTTTGGGTCGAGGATGTTATATGTTGCTTCCAAAATTAATTAATTATTAGATTGAAGAATTAAGTAGAAAATTTACGTATTTATTTAATTTCTGAATTTGGTTTTTTTTTTTTTTTGATTGGCAGGATCAACTAAGACAATGGGGAAGCTATGAATAGAGATCAAATGGGCATCCATGCATGAGAGGACTTAAGGACACCTACAATTTTTAAACTTTGAATAAATTATCCATGTATTTTTTCTTAATAATGAAGTGTTGATGTTGCTTACCATTCAATCAATATCGGATCGATATTGCTAGACTTATAACGGAAATTAACTACATTTTGTATTCTATCATGTGTGATTATTATATAGTATAATAGACTAACTGATTTATAATATTATAAATTTGTTAAGATAAGATGCATAGATTGATTTTTATAGACTTCACAAGTTAAATTATAACTATATATATGATTAATCAAATATTAAATTCAACACTGAAACAAATTTTTTTTTTGAATATACTAAAACAAATTATGAATATACCAAAAAAAATGTGGTCAAACACTGTTTTAACCGATGATTGATTCTCATCCAAATGGGTTCTATTTTCTTTAAAAAAAAATCATAATCACTTGTCTTTCTTAGTCAAATTAAAAAATCCCCAAAAAACTATCATATACTGTGCCCCAAATTTTTATTATTGTCCAGTACCAATAATTAATTAATATCAATAATTATTAATATTGATTGATTAATCAATATTAATCAATCAATTAATATTACGGGACCGTGACATGTAACGCCCGCCTTTTGGTGGATTTTTTAAATAACATAAAAAATTACTTAAAAACCAAAAATTTATATTACATATGAATTTTGTCTTATACAAGGTCTATAAGGTCTCATGTGAGACCATCTCATATAAGATCAATTCAATTAGATTTGATAATTAAGTTCCGTCTCTGCTCTCAATATCACCGTTTGCATTTGTTGTTATATTTAAAATTTCATCTCATATTTTATTACTTTTATTACACCACGTAATAATTCATTCACTTATTATATGCGCTTATACAGATAATGAATATCTGCAATAATACTGTTTAATGTTGAGCTTAAGATGGCATAATTTAAATTATTTAGTATTTACATACATAACGACAATCTTGATTCTTGAACACTTCAAATCTCATAATGCTATATATTGTTTAATGCTAACATGGTCTTATATGGTGCACCTGAGGTACTCCATGAACCTACTTTTCTTTTGGAAGGGATGAACTTTTTTTTTTCTTTTATATATTTCTTTATGTTTGGTTTATCATTTGAAGTTAGCTTTATATGTTATTTAGTTATTTTCTAATTAATTATGAGTAAATTTATTTTTGGCCAATTATTTTATCTATCTGATTTTTAAATATAGTAATTGTAAGTTTTTTTAATTAATATTTAGATTTTTAGCTTATAAGTAATGTATATATAATTCATAAAACAAGAAAACTGCCCGACCTTGACGGATTTTAGTACGGAAATATTCCGTCAAAAATTTGTTACGGAATAGTGACGGAATAGTGACGGAAAAGATTTTATGACGGACTTGTGACGGAATAATCCGTCACTACATGAATTCAAATTTTTAAAAAATTATAAATTCGTTGATTTTTTTTGTGACGGAATTTTCCGTCACAACTTCGTGACGGATATGAATCCGTCACTATTTTGTGACGGAATAATCCGTCACTACATGAATTCAAAATTTTAAAAAATTATAAATTCCTTGATTTTTCTTTTTGACGGAATTTTCCGTCACTATATTAAGACAATATGACAAAATATGTAAATCAATAAAAGTTTAGTGACGGATATTCATCCGTCAATAATTTACGATGGAAAATTCCGTCACCATATGCAATTAAATTAAAAAGCAACCAAATCAAGATTTCCCTCGCGATTTTTCTCTACTTCTTTACAGCAACCCTCACGAATTTTCTTCCCCCAACCCTCTCAAATTTTCTTCCCCTCTTTGCAGCAACCCTCGCAAATTTTCTCTCCTTCCCCTCTTTACACCAACCCTCGCTGTCTTACATGATGATTCTATTGACATAGTTCATGGTGGAGTTGTGAAGAGTGAGGAAATTATCTCCACCGCCGTACACAGTGGCGTCTGTCTTCCTCTGCTTCCAGGAATTCCGGCGCCGAACCCAGGTGAGTCGTGTAACCCTAGGTTACATTTGCGCTCTAATATGCAACTCTTTTTTCCATATTTTGGCCTAAAATTACAGATTTCTCTTTATATTTTTGGCCCTAAGAAGTTATTTTCTGGCGATAAATGAGGAAATGAATTATTTGTTATTGTTTAATTTCCAATTTTTTTTCTTTCTTTATTTGAGAAGTGCATTCATTTGATTTTGATACATTAGGTTTGAAAGTGAAATCAGTTATTGTTCCTTTATAAAGTAAATTAACGTTTTGCTTAGTGGCTAAGGATGTTGAGTTGGAATAATTACTAGAAATTGAAACTAATTTTAGTAACAGTGAGTGGATTGCCAAAATTTTGGAGAAGAAAGGGGTTTCTGATGCCTTAAGTAGGACTGATAAATATGTGATTCTGCAAGTTTGAGAGCTACATATTTAGTGCTTGCTTTGGAAGTTTGAGAAGGCATGACATGAGGATCAGATCGGTGACGTTCATGGGTATCATGTTTTTGTGTTATGGGTGTAACTAGAACAGAGAACAATCAGATTCTTATACACCCTTTTAATTGTTATAAATCTTCGGACGTGAATGAAATGATCTTGGCCTCAACTCAGACTGCTAATTTTAGGGACCGGTATGTGCTCGGAGATCAGTTAGGTTGGGGTAGATTTGGGATTATAAGAGAATGCTCGGATGAGTTGACAGGTGAAGTTTTGGCTTGCAAGGTCTATTGCCAAAGATAGATTGGTTACCGAGGATGATGTCCGTATTGTGAAGCTCGAGATTGATATATTGACCAAGCTATCTGGACATGAAAATGTTGTAGACATAAACTCTGTAGATGCTTTCTATGTGCCTAACTACTGGTAGAATCAGACAGCTATCCAGAGGTTCAACTCGATTCTAAAATATTAATGTGTTTTAGAATTTAGAGGCTTTCTTGACCATAATAAAAATTGCATCGCCCTTAAGGTATTGACTGGTTACTTTTATTTGTTAAATTCTATTTCATAGAAATTGTGTAGGGTGTTTGCAAATGTGGGTGTGCTCAATATTGTGGTCTTGATTGTTGCTTACCTGCAGTGTCCTGGTTCGAAGCAAAACAAATATTGACCTGATATCTAAAGATTTCCTTAGTTTGGTGAGTATTTATCAACCTTTTCTTTTTGTGAATTGTGCTGCTGTATCAAGTTTATGTTTTTGCATTATTGGTTGCCCACCTGGAATTTTAGTAAGAAAGTATGGATTGATATGCTGAGCTTTTTTTGAATGACTAGGAAGATAGTAGCTTTAGACATGTTTATCTGTTTCAGGATAGAGACTACCAGTTTGAGATTGATTTAAAGCTGAATAAAGGGTTGGATGTGAAAAAGATGCTAGGAGATGGGAACTGTCTTTTTCGTGCTGTAGCAGATCAAGTATTTGGTGACTCTGAACAGTATAAGTTAGTTAGGCAGATGTGCATCGACTACATAGTACGAGAGTATTGGTTTCTTAAGTTTATGAGTTGTCCTCTTTCCTTCATGGCATCCATAGTACTGTATCCTATTCAATGGTGTTGCCTATTGTTTAGAGAAATTTACTAGCCCACTGCTTGGTTACTTCTTTAATTTTTCAGATAGTTTGTCATGAGGTTGTAACATGATTTTCCATTTATATTATTTGTAAATCCAGTAAAAAGTATAAGTATAGTTTTCTCATGATTCAATCACAAGAGAGTTCTGTGATAGCGCAGGCTGTGACTGATCTTAGGAATGTATGTATTTCTATAAAATTTCAACATTCAGTTTTTTTATTTCTGATTTGTCAGTGGCCAGTTGGTTAGTCCCCATGCTAGTCTAATAATTTGCTAAGACAGTTTACAGAAAGAGAGTTGACTCTTTATTTGTTATAGACAGCTTTATAGAAGTGAAGTCCTTGTGAATACTTTAAAATTCTTATGGCTTAATATATAAATGTTATTGCCTATCTTCTCGTGTATCAGCATTGTTTTCGTACCACTAGATGTTCATATACTTATTCTCATTTATTTTTTCAGACATGTCATATCTTTTTTCTTGTAGAATATTCAGTTGTGCTGTTTTGATTTGATGAGCCTTCCATATTCTTCCATTATTGGCTAATGTCCAATCTTTGCATTATAGTTTCTTGGTTTCTATGATGGCTACAGATTGCTTGGCAGATACATTCCACATTTAACTTTTAGGAAATGACATTTTCTCAAAAGTTATTTAACCTTGTTTAACTGTGTTGAGTGAACATGGATATGGTGAAACTGTTGCCAGGATTTATTTAGCCAAAGAAGTGTTGGACGTGAGATGATTGTGAACATCAATCAGTAAACATGGTTAAACTGTGTTTCTTTAGGACTACTGATATGATATTTCTGACAGTTCAAATAATGTACTCTTAGTATGATGTTAGCAAATTAAACAAGTCTTGATAAATCACAGAAGAAATTAACAACAAATCACTACTATATAAACTAAGTAGTGTAGTGACCAAAATTGTCTGCTTTTTAATTCTAGCATCACATAGCCTGTGTTTATTAACATGGCACATCTAATATCAATTATAAATATATGAAGTATATATATGTATGCATAGAGGATTTGTACTGACATTTTAGAGTGTAAAAAGTGGACCAAGAGTAAGGAAGAGTGGATTTTGCTGCTATTATATAAATCTTGGATGTAAATGTGATCATTTGAAACTAAATACTTCAAGAGAAAAATCTTCAATTTATGTATAGTATAATTGTGGCATCTTCATATTACTACTTTGTTGTATTCTCTTTACATCATTCACTGCTGATAATGATTGCATCTGCAAAACTTCTTTACGGGAAATGATTGGGGTTTTACTCACCCCTTTATGGCTAAGGAGGATTCACATAATGTCTTGAATCATATTGTTCTTGTTTGTGTACTAATGCAGATATCTGGACTTTCCCTGTCAGGCCTAGTCATTGGTTATCCTTTCGATAGGCACAAGAGTAGCCCAAATGTTTGTTACCATCTTATATACATCATGTTATGTCTGTTGATTTTTACAGGCTAGAATCAATATGGATGAATGTAATATGGTTTAATGTAATTTGCAGCACACTGTACCTGCGGAGGGAAAAACACCAAGGATATGATATAAACACCAAGATCAAATACGGAAGGAGATTGAAGCGCAAGTGGACCTTTGAGTTGAAGCCATGAGAGATGAGATAGAGGCTCGGATGGAGGCCACAATGGATGCTCGGGTACAATCAGCTGTCACACTTATGTTAGAGCAGCTACGAGATATGGGAGTTATTCCACCATTAGATCCCTCGCCCACTTTACAGGATCCGCCTGTAGAAGATGATGATTTCTATTTAGGGGATAAGTAGACATTCATATCTTATTTTAGATAACTAGACTTTGAAACTTAAATTAGACTTACGTATATTTTGACTTTGTGCGTTATTATGGATGAAAACTTATGGTTTATTGATAACATTGGTTTATTATGGTTTACTGATAAAATTGTTTGGATGTGTTGAGCTTAGTACAAGTTTAAAATAAATGCTGATGGTAATTGAAAATAAAATATATATTTATTTAAAATAAAAAAAATAGTGACGAATTTTTTCTATCACAAATTATTTCTGTCAATTTTAGTGACGGAATTTTCCGTCACAAGATTAGTGACGGATATTTTCGTCATTAATTTCGTCACTACTCAACCCCAAAGTGAGAATGATGATCAAATCTGGTGACAAAATTTTTCATCTTAGTGACGGAAATTCTGTCAGAAATTTAGCGACGGAATAAAATCCGTCACTAAAATTTAGTGACAAAGCTTATTTTGACAGAAATTTTCCGTCACTAATACATGTTAGTGACATAATTTTTGATTTTAGTGACGGATTTTTCCGTCAAGGTCGGGCAGTTTTCTTGTAGTTAACAAACTTTAAAACGTAATTTTTTTTTTCTCAAATTACATCGTAGAATCGCTTCATGGTGCCAAACTTTTCAGTGTTAATGAGATTAAAAAAAAAAAAGGACTCCAAATTAAAAGCTATAGAAAATTGGCATTTTTAACCGTTTATGACGAAAATACAATATAAATCGATCAAGTTATATATTGTTCATATTGGAGTATACTAAATAAGTGATCTAGAGTATTATCTTTTGTGGAGGTTTCTCCAATGACTATGAAATGTTCAAAAGAAATTCAATAAAATATGATTACTGTCTAATAGTGGCACAAAACTATATATTGTTATTCAGATTCAGCAGCTGCCACTTTCAAGATTGTAGATGATTTTAGATGCACTGATACCACGATTGCACTACTGATCATTAGTCATTATAACATCTTCAATTTTATAACCTATAATTTACATATATTTTTTAACTTTTCTTAAATTATTTTGGGTTACTTTTATAATTAATAAAAACGTTCAAAAATATTTCTCATAATTTGAATTTTTTTAAAGAATGTATGGTGGTAAAGTCAAATTAAGCAGGAGGGAATAGGAATGTTTGTTTCAACTCTCCAATGAATTGCATATTCTAAAATTTGAATTAGTTAATTAGGCATTCTAAAATATTAAATTCATATATATATATATATATATATACATACATATTTCTTATATATGTTTTCAAATTCTAATTAATATAAATTCTACTTAGACCAGTCTATAATCTTTTATACAAAATTATATCAACTTAGATTTCAAAAGTATTTGTGAATCTTTCGTGGTTTCTTCCTTTTAAGTAGGGATGACAAATTTGATCTGACCCGTGATTACTCGATCTGGCCCGAAATATACGTGTATATATTTAAGATACATATATTTAGAAATATAAATGTAAGTTAATTATAATCATTTTCTATCTTATTTGAGATGTGTTTGTTATGATTAAAGATGTGATTATACTAATAAAATAAAATTATTTCATAATAAATCTAAGATAAAATTAAAATGAATTAACTTATTTTTGTATTTCTAAATATATGTATTAATGTATGAAATTTTTGAAATACATTAATTTTTTCATAATTTTAACATCTTAAAATATTATATAAATGGGGTGGAGTGCGGGTTGGACCCACCCCGTACGGAGCGGAACGCGGGACAATTATGCAGGGCGGGCCTGGGTATTGTATTACCCGCCCTGCCCCGACCCCATTGTCATACCTATTTTAAGTCAAGTGTTTTGAAATATCCAACTACTAAATATTCACCCAATAGTTTTAGGTTTTATATTCAAAACAATAATGTATTTCATATTTTATTACATCAATCATCAATGTATACTGATTATTAAAGCACTATTACATGATACATATATTATATAATTAAAATATAATAAGATAATAATTGAAATATCTAGATTTAATCGGATGCCCCACATTACGTAAAAATATTCTCTTTTCAGACAACCACGTTACATTTATTAACAATTATACCACTTTATAATATAAAACAACAGTATAAAATTAAACGTGATTAAAATTGATTAAAGAATTATATATTTACATTCTCCAACTTCAACCAAAAAAAAAAAAAAAAAAGAACTTTCATAGAACTCGCCGCTCAGATCATTGGAATTGGAACAAAATATTCGTTTTTAATTTATTTCAGAATCACTATTTTATTCAACTCTTTATATCATATCAATATATATATATATATATATCAATAGATATATATATATATATATATATGTATATATATATATATGGACCGATCAAACATTTCAGAAACATATACCCACAATATATTTTTTCTGAAAATCCTTCAAAATTTATACTTTTTCTCTATATATATAATTACTTCATTTACATTTGGATTTAGATAGAAAAAATGTAAGCACAAAGAGCATCAGAAATTGATGATGTGGCTTGGCTCCAACCTCCAAGCCATACAAAACTATCTTCTCAGCGACTCCGATTTCCGATCCATTAATATTCCAGCCGATCTAGCAGCTAAAGTTAACTATGGCAACGATCATTCATCACAAATGGTTGAGGAGTTATTAATGTGCAATGACAGTGATTCGGTAGTGGCGGAGGAACCATCGGTTCGTGCGGTGGCACCGCCAGTGGAGTGGAAGCGGTATAGAGGAGTGAGGCGGCGGCGGTGGGGGAAGTTTGCGGCGGAGACAAGGAACCCCGACAAGAAAGGGTCCAGATTGTGGCTGGGGACCTATGAGTTGCCGGAGGAGGCAGCTATGTGTTGGGTATCGGTTCAGAAACATAAAGCCTAGCCAAATATTACAGTGGATATAGCTAACATGCATATATTCTACTTCAAACTTTAAAACAAGGAGATACAAAGATCTAATCAAAGCAGAAATATAAAGGTGAGAAGTGACCGGGTCAGTCCAACGCATGGACTGTGTGAATACGGTTCAATCCTTGTTCCTTCTCGTCCAAAACACACAGAAACACCAAAGTCCGACGATAGCTCCAAAGGATCTCATAGATCGACCTAGATCTCAGCCCACCTTGAAACCTCAGATCCTCACACAATAGAACCCCCTCTCAAGAACACACAGAAGGAAGATCACCAAGAGACAGAGTTTTTCTCGCATTTTATTCTAAACCCTCACTCACTCACTGTATATATAGCACACTGGCCAACTAAGGGAGTGGCCAGGTATAAGCCGTGGCCAAGGGTGGCTAGAGGAACGGCAAGGACAGAGCCAGAGACGTCGGGCGACCATGAAAGGAGACGGGGTACGAAAAGGTACTGGAGAGAGAGAGAGAGGAGCGCCGCAAAGAGAAAGAGAAGAGGGTTAGGGTTTTTGAGAAAAGAGAGAGGGAGAAAAATGATCAAACAACGGACAAGATCGAGGAACATGGATGGAGGACTGAGATCAAACAACAACATAAAGGAAGCTGGAACTAGATCACAATGAGCTGCCAAGAAGTGATCCTGGGCCCACAATATGTTGTGGCCCATAATCTCACATTCTCCACCTTGGGCCAGACCATGATGTCTTGTGGACTTTCTTAAGGACTAGGGGTCATCATCACCGATTTTTTTTCTCTTCCTGCACACACACAGAAAACCATCACAAAGATGAGAGCAAGAAAAGAATCACACATAGAGAGCACAAAGCACAGAAGGGAAAGACAAGTAGATTACAGAGATCACATAGAGCAGTCACAAAGATTGCAGGCAATAAATACATCATAGGGCAGATGATATATTTAGGGCCTTCAAGTAGGACCTAAACTTTTCAAGGGGCAAGCACTTGGTGCCCATATCAGCTGGATTAAATTTAGAGGGACTCTTTTCTAGATCAATAATCCTTGTTTCAACAATATTACGGATAAAATGAAATTTAACATCTATATGTTTTGTTCTATCATGAAACACAAGATTTTTACACAATTGAATTCCAGACTGACTGTCAGAGAAAACAGTGACTTTTCCATGCAGAAAACCAATTTCAGACAGGATACCCTTAAGCCAAGTTGCTTCTTTTATAGCTTCAGTGGTTGCAATATATTCAGATTCAGTTGTAGAAATGGCAACAATATTTTGCAATTGAGATTTTCAACTTATGTATGCACCATTTAAAGTAAACACATAGGAGATTGAAAACTTTCTATTGTCCCTGTCATTAGCATAGTTGGAATCAACATAACCACACAGGTTAACACCCTTTTTCACATTTAGAAAACATAAGGCCATAATTCACAGAACCTTTTAGATACCTCATAAGCCATTTTAAGGCTTCCCAATGGGGAGTACCAGGAATAGCCATGTACCTGCTCAAACAACTTACCGCATATGCAATGTCGGGTCTAGTGTTGACCATTAAGTACATAACTGAACCAATAGCATTGACATAAGGAACACTTTTTATTTCAGAAATTTCAGAATCAGTCTTGGGGGACTGATCCTTAACACAAAATGAGCAGCAAGAAGAACTATAACAGGTTTGACAGCATACATGAAAAACTTTTCAAGCACCTTTTCAATGTATGAGGATTGATTAAGAAACATCATACACAAAGTTCTATCCCTAACAATGTTCATCCTAAGTATTCTCTTAGCATCACCAAATAACTTCATGTCAAATTCATCACTTAAGCATTTAATCACATAGTTAACAGATTGGATGCAAGAGCTAGCCAACAACATGTCATCAACATACAAAAGCAGAAACACAAAAATCTTGGCAGATTCTTTAAAATATAGACAAGGGTCATAAAAGCTTCTTTTAAACTATAAAGATATCATGCAAGCATCAAATTTCTTGTTCCACTGCCTAGGAGACTGCTTTACGCCATATAAAGATTTCTTAAGTAAACAAACATGGTTAGGGTGTTTCTTATCCTCAAAACCTTCAGGTTGTTTCATGTGAATTTTTTCATCTAAATCACCATTTAGAAAGGTAGTTTTAACATCCAGTTGTTTTAATTCCCAATTAAAGTGAGCAACTAATGCAAGCATTATCCTAACATTTGTGAATTTAACAACAGAAGCAAAGATTTCAATGTAGTCAATGTCTTCTTTTTGAGTAAATCCTTTAGCAACAAGTCTGGTTTTAAACCTAATGGAATCAGTTTTATGCTTGACCTTAAATAACCATTTACAGTCAACAATTGAGCACATAGCAGGTTTAGGCACAAGGATCCAGGTATGGTTATCATGTAGAAGATTTAATTTCTTTATTTATAACATTTAACCATTTATCAGATTCATTAGATTTTAAAGCTTCATTATAAGACTTGGGTTATTTGCCATCCAAAGAATCAAACACATTATGCACAAAAGAAGGAAACTGAAAATCATCAAAATGAGAGGGAATCTTAATATTCCTTCTAGTCCTATCTCTAACAAGCATGTAATCACTCAGATCACTATTAGGAGGTATATTATTAACAATTTGATCAGATTCTTCATTATTAGATTGATTATTAACAGGTTCAATTTCATTTTCCACAATATCAGTTTGAATAGGCAGAATGGGTGGAGTCTCTACCTCAACAGGAAGATTCACAAAAGGAGCAGTTAAGCATGAATATTCATTCTCATTAAAGATCACATTTCTACTAGTGACAGTTTTAAAACCAGGTTCAGTTTTCATCCAACACCTATATCTTTTCACATTTTCTGGATAGCTTAAGAAAACACACTTCATAGACCTAGGTTCAAGTTTGTCTAGTTTCTGATGTACATAAGCAGAATAGTCAAACACTCTCAGATTAGACAAATCAACAAATTTACCACACCACATAGTTTCAGGTAATTCTCCTTTTAAGGACACAGAAGGAGATCTATTTATCATATAAGCAGCAGTTAAGACAGCTTCTCCCCAGAATTGTTTTGGCAAACCAGATGAGTTAAGCATGGATCTTACCCTATCAAGCAAGGTTCTATTCATTCTTTCAGCTATGCCATTTTGTTAGGGGGTGTATGCAACAGTTTTATACCTTTTAATACCACATTCAATACACGGAGTATCAAATTCAGCATTACAGAATTTTGTCCCATTATCGGTTCTCAAGGTTTTAACTTTCTTTCCAGTTTGAGTTTCAACAAAGTTTTTCCAATTTTTAAATTTTTCAAACACATCAGTTTTGTTCTTCATAAGAAACACAAACACATTTCTTAAGAAATCATCGATAATAGACAGAAAATAATGATTACCTCCATGAGTAGACATAGGGACAGGACCCCACACATCAGCATGCACATATTCAAGAATGGAAGAACACTTAGAGGGATTAGGGGAAGAGGAGACAGGGAATTTCATCTTATGTTGTTTTCCAAGAATGCATGAGTCACATAGGGGCATTTCAGAAATCACATCACTTTTCAAATAAGATTTTTTATGCAGAATTTCAAGTCCCTTCTAGTCTTTTATGTCATACATTTGTCATGTCATGTTTCACAGAATTTGCATGCAAGATAGATTCAGCAGAACATACATATAAATTTTGCATTTTTACAGCTTTAAATGCACACATATTCCATTTCATAATCATTTGACAGCCCTTCCCCCAATTACCATGCAAACCACAATCTTCAAGAATAGCAACAGAAAGCAGATTGTTTTTTAAGTTTGGAACATGCCTCACCTTTTTAAGAGTTAGTTCGAATCCAGTTTCAAATTTAAGACAGATTGTTCCAATTTCAATCACAGTGCTTTCACTACTATCAGCCATAGAAACATTACCATTCTCAAGTTCCACATAGGAAGTAAACAAGTGCTTATGGGGTGTCATATGGTGCGTACATGCAGAATCAAAGATCCAATCATTGTCACATAGAGATGCAATCACAGAACTCACATGGTCATTCGTCAGAAAAACATCACCAAGACTATCAGACACAACATTATCCTGACCATTGATTTTATTATCTTTCTTAGGTTCAGTACACACATTGGCATAATGACCAGGTTTCCCACAGTTATAACACTTTCTGTTTTTAGATCTAGACTTAAAACCATCATTTTTCTGATTTTGACCTTGATTCTGATTCTGATCATAGTTCTAATTAGGCTTACTTTGGTTACTGGTGGAGGGTCTATTCTGAGAATTATTTTTATGCTTACCTTTCACAAAGTTAACATCACTAAAGGACCTATTGGTTTTAGAGGTTTTCAAATCCAATTCTTTACTTTTCAGACAGTGTCCAAAGTAACCTTATCTCTACCATATTTGATTGCAGATTTAACATCACTATAGGAATCGGGAATAACATTCAAAAGCACAATGGGAGTATATTCATCAATATTCTTAGCACCAGTTAATTTGATGTCTTGAACCAGTTTAGTGAACACATCAAGATTAGCATCTATGTCTTTACTCAAATCCAATTTAAATTAGAAGAATTTTTCAAGTAAAAACATTTTAAATGACAAAGATGTTTCAGTATAGAATTCTTTAAGTTTATCCCACAAAGATTTAGCAAAATCATGCTTACCCAATTTCCTTATCATAGAGTCAGATAAATTCAGAATGATCAAGGAATAAGTCAGTTAATCTAATTCATGTTTTACTTCATCAGTAATCTTTTCATCATGACAATTATAACACAGAGTTATAGCTTTGAAATATTTTTGTTGCACAAGCACACCTTTCATTTTCTGTTGTCAAATAGAGAAATCACCTTTTTCATCAAAAGATGTAACAGGATAAGCATTCATGATGAAAGAGTAGAGCACAAAGCAAGACAACAGAAAGGAGATCACATAGAAACCGAGCAATAGGATAAAACAGGATATTACACAAAGGAGATCACAGAGTCTGGTCAACCCCCCCAATCCTAAATTCCAGGGACACTGTCGGTCCAGACAAGGTGGATATATCGGGGAACCAGGTAATAGAGGATATGCAGCGAAATAAGGCAGATCGTAGCACAAAGAGACAGATCCACACAAAAGCAATAGATCAAAGCACAAAATAAGATCTGGAGATATCAGACACTATACCAGCACATAGCAGCCCAACAGACTCACAGAGATCATACAAGATCTTACAACAGAGACAGAAATAAAAGATATGAGATATAACTGTGATACCTGACCGCCAATGGGCCGACACCATTCAACAACTCTACTTTGATACCACTGTTGGGTATCGATCCAGAAACATAGAGCCTAGCCAACTATTACAATGGATATAGCTAACATGCATATATTCTACTTCAAGCTTTAAAACAAGAAGATACAAAGATCTAATCAAAACAAAAATTTAAAGGTGAGAAATGATCAGGTCAGTCCAACGCATGGACTGTGTGAATATCGGTTCAGTCCCCGTTCCTTCTCGTCCAAAACACACAGAAACACCAAAGTCCGATAGTAGCTCCAAAGGATCTCACAGATCGACCCAAATCTCAGCCCACCTCGAAACCTCAGATCCTCACACAATAGAACCTCCTCTCAAGAACACACAGAAGGAAGATCGCCAAGAGGCAGAGTTTTTCTCGCATTCTATTCTAAACCCTCTCTCACTCACTGTATATATAGCACACTGGCCAACTAGGGGAGTGGCTAGGTACAAGTCGTGGCCAAGGGTGGCCAGAGGAACGGCAAGGACAGAGCCAAAGACGTCGGGCGGCCATAACAGGAGACGGGGTACAAAAAGGTACTGGAGAGAGAGACAGAAGAGGGTTAGGGTTTTTGAGAAAATAAAGAGGAAAAAAGGATCAAACAACGAATAAGATCGAGGAACATGGATGGAGGGCTGAGATCAAACAACAACATAAAGGGAGCTGGGCCTGGATCACAATGGGCTGCCAAGAAATGATCCTGAGCCCACAACATGTTATAGCCCATAATCTCACACTATGGCTTATGATGATATAGTCGCGTTTAAGCTGCACGGCTCACGACTCGGGTTAACTTTCCGCTCCTTATCGGCTCGGCTATTTTGGAGCCGACTAGGGTGGCTAAGCCGCGCTGATGTGGGTGGCTCAGCCTCCACCTTCAGTGTTATTTTCATCCTTCATTTACATTAACAAATGTCTGTTCAAATAAAATGAAAATGGGAGTGCCCTAATTTAGTACATAAAATACTGCTTTTTAGGGTTCTGTTTTTATTTTTAAAAATAGCAAAAATCTCAATTTTCATTATCTATATATATATATATATATATATATATATATTTGATCTAAATTTTTTCAAAATGTCAATTTATGTTTACATGGAGCACTGGAGTTAAAAGCTCCACATAACCAATCTCAACCTACGAACACATAGACAAAATCAAAATTTTGATTAAATTTGAATCAAAATTGAAAGAAAATGATCATTAGATGATCAAATTGCAATATGTGAAGTTGAACTATAAGCTACATATCAAGAATTTCAATTTTCTATATAATTGGGATACTCGGGATGTAATTGAGTAAAATTTTCGAATTTTGAAAAACCATATTATCCTAAATTGTAAGTCCTTACTATCTGAAAGTGTCAGATCACCTGTCTTGCTGGGCAAAATGGAAAATATACTTGATATATAAAATTGGATATAGAAACCTGGACATGCACGTGCCTATTTTGATTCAATTTTAATGATTAATTAAGTAGATCCAACGATTTTATTCAAACATATAAATATTTATACATCCAATTTCATACAAATGATGTAATTGAAGCATGACTATTTGAGCAACAAAACTCGGCAGATTGGCTAGAACAATTATTTCTTAATCAAGCACTTGAATAGTGTATTGCATACCTAGCTTATGAATTTTGAATTTAAGACTTCGTATAAATTTTATTTAATACTTAAAACATTTTGATAGAGGATTTAATTAGTTCAAGGACACAAACTTATTCTTTTTCTCTTACGATTCTACGAATTAAATTATAAATCAAGTAGAATTTTATAAGTTGTATCAAAGATCGATTTAGTTGATTGTAAGTGCATATTTCAATTGAGAATATACCTTGACATCATTAATTTTTGAACCATTAATTAATTTACTAGATTTTATAATGCTCTTTAAGTATAAAAAAAACATTCAATTTTAGTTCTGTTTTAATCACAAATTTAATTCCTGATAATAATTATTGATATAAACGTTGGTGATAGTTGCTACTGATGCGACACTAATTTGACGGTTTTGATTGTACAAGGAAAAAAAAAATCCCCAATTTTAAATGTAGATCAATTTTCCATTAATTTAATGCCACATAAATAAAGTTTACCTGAATTCAATCAAATTCCTCAATATGGAGTGATTTGGATATCCTCTATTAGAATCACAATAGCATCATATGATGTTCATGCATGTTAGCAAATAATCTCCAAAAAAAAAAAAAAAAAATTGACAGGAGATATTGAAGCTTAAATTAAAAGACCATTATAAATACTCATAGGTAGGTAAAATTAATTATTAATTCAAAATTAAGTTGACATCACCAAATTTATATGACTCAAATTGAATATTTTCTTATTTCCATTTGATCAAGATGTTCGAGTTAGTTATCGAAGTAATAATAATGGAGTAATATATTATAAGTACGACCCCACTAGATCCACAACTAAAACGTGCCACTGGATTTTAATTGAATTGTAAATAAATTTAGGTTATGAGCAATTAATTAATGAAACTAAAAATATTCATATAAAAATTTAATTTAGTGATTCTTACTTGGTTCGAACTTGAATCAAAACAAAAATCGTTAAATACTAAACTTATTTTTTTCGATTCATGCTTGAATCGAATTTAAATGATGAAATCGATTTGTAGTTATAATTTGGCTTCGATTCATTTTAGCATATAATTCATGTTTTTTTATTGATATATGAAGGTGAATTTCATTTTGACTAATCTAATTTTTTTTGGGTTTAGCCAATAACAGCTTGCAGATTGATAGTAACCCGTGAGATTATAATCTAAACATGTCAATTACAAGCATAAAACTACCATCATTTTGTTGTCATTAGAACAACTACTCGATTTTATATTAGAAATATTAGATTTCAGACAGCATCTAATTTTTTGAAGAAAAAAAAAAAAAAAAGGAATTCGTCGAATGACTGGTGTCGGATGTGAACTCTTTTAATCAAAGTTTAAGAATATCATATATAATTTGATTGACATCATGTTCATGTTAATTATTCCTGACAAAAGCAACCGACAAAGGCCATCAAATTCAATTAAACCTAATTAATTAACTAACTAATAAAAACATAGAGCTAGATGTGGTCTACTATACATTCTTTTTTTTTTTTGGATGTCACAAGTATGAAGTATAAAGTCATTACTTTAATTGATGAAAATACAATGATTTTAGGATTTGACAAACATGTAGATTTAAAATTCATTTTGAATTTTTTCTTCTTTTTTTCTTTTTTTGGGAAACTTTGACTAAATATATTTTATTTACAAATAAATGAAATAAAATTAATTGGTATATTAATTAACATATCAAAAAGAGTATTTTCAATATATTTAGAACATTTGAAAGGGTATACCAAGACAAAATAATATACTTTCAATACAAATAATTGTTTTAAAATTTTATTTTATTGATTTCATTTATATTTTTTAAAACCGGCCGTATTACACGACATTCTGTTATTATATTTTAAATGTATGTATGTCACTTGATTGCTCATAGCCTCATACTTTGCACTCATAACTGGATCGAGCATAAATTTATTGCAAAACAATTCATGATGAGAAAACCTTAATTTTCAGATTACTAACTAGTTAATTATCTTTTCTTAATTAATTTTCAACCTGATCCAATTAAGTTAAAGTTCGATACGTGTAGCTAGATATAAATATGAAACTAATTATACTAGTTTCTTCTTCTTTTTTTTTTTTTTTTTTCTTAAATGAGAGTAAAGATGATCTAGCTTATAAATTTAGCGAACCCAATTTCCAGGAAAGAAACACAAATTTGACCCAATAGCAGTATTTTTACGAAACACATAGGGTTCTTCCTTTTTAGGCACGTTCACGTTTACAACCTGCCCTACTTGCCTTCATATTATTATTCCACTCATTCTATATATACATAAATTAATCAATGTACACACACACACACACACACACATATATATATATATATATTCTCATTGATCAGTGGGACATTCCAAGTTGCTGTCCACTTGTAAATGACGTGGAATTAACTCTAAGTTTCAGTTATGTGCTTATATGTCTCTGCTTGTTCATTATCATGGATCCTATCCCATTTTCATTCTTTTTCTGTTTTTTTTTTTTTTGGAAACTAATGATATTTCATTTTATATCTTATTATATTATAATTTGTAAGTTTTGATTAGAGATGCATATCTAAAATGCCATTCTATGCACTTTTTTTTTATATTAAAATTTTTACATTCGTATGTATTCGTTTTTCACCCAATTTATCAAAAAAGTTTTGTATTCTAGAGGTGTGTGCATGATAAAAAAAAAAAATTAATTTATAATATACTTATAATTAACATTATTTTATCACTACGTATTTATAATGCTAAAGGTAATGTATAGCTATTTATTTTTGATGGTCATTTAAAATAGTCAGAAATTAGGTAATGAATGATCATGATGTATTTAAATCTTACCAAATCACGATAAAAGTAAAAATGAAATATCTCTTGTCATTTGAACATGATTTTTTATTCCACAATATTGTTATTTCATCTGATGTTTTAAAATAATCAACTCACATCAATTGTAAAGATAATATCACTAATTTACTTGTTATGACGTGAATTAATATATATATATATATATATATAATAAAATATAAGATGAAACACCAAATTGAAATAAACATCTATTTCATTTGAAAACCCTTAAATTACTATAAATAAAGAAAATATATTCCTCTGAGATTAATATTAATTAGTTTGAAGGAGAAGAACAGTAGAAGTATGAAGTTGCACGTGATAAAATTTAATTAATTAAACTATTAAAATACATGCCTCCATTCTTGGATGTTCAAAAAAGAAAGAGAGAAAAAAGAACCTTCAAAGAAAACACTCAAAAGTTTTCTCTCTCATCTCATCCACTCTCTATAAAAACACCTGTGAAACATTGGCAAAAACATTCAACACAGAGAATTAATTCAAATATTTCTTAAATGGAAGCTCAAAACATATCCGATTTCAGTTGGCTACAAAACTATCTTCTGAGCGACGACTCCGATTTCTCACTCGACTCGCCATGCAATGCAACCCTAGTCAACGACGACGATGCGAGTTACACGACACAGATGATTGATGAGTTACTGGCGGCGCCGCCGGTGGAGTGGAGGCGGTACAAAGGGGTGAGGCGGCGGCCGTGGGGGAAGTTCGCGGCGGAGATAAGGCATCCAAATAAGAAAGGGTCGAGAATGTGGCTGGGGACCTATGAGACGCCCGAGGAGGCGGCTCTGGCTTATGACCAAGCCGCCTACAAGCTGCACGGCTCGCGGGCTCGGGTCAACTTCCCCCACCTAATCGGGTCGGGTGTTTCCGAGCCAACTAGGGTTACTAAGAGGAAACGTTTAACATTCTTTTCACCTAATTCGATTACTGATGAATTAGATGACGTATCTCTAAAGCATGTGAAATTGGATGTGCCTAATTAATGTCTGAGTGTTGAATTAGGGTTAGTTTTAGTTATTTTAAGCACTTAATGAAGCTTTGTAATTGCGCATCAATTAAACATAATATATATTAACGTCATTTTATCAATTTAGATTCTTAAAGATATGTTAAATAAATTTCACTAATCATGTGAGGTTGCTCATTTCTATGTAGAGCCTCGACATATTTTGTTGATTTTCCAACTTTTGATGATTCTACAATTTTGTAAAATTAATGTAAGCCATGATCACTATATATAGGGGATGACTTTAATTTATAGTTACTTGTGGTAAAGATTGCATTTTTAAATAAATGGTGGATTTTTTTTTTTTTTTAAATGCGTAGAGGTTTGGATTTTTTTGGACTATTTCGTTAATTTTTCCTAATCAGGTTTAAAGAAAAATACTTTTCTTGTCTATACTGTTGTACATACTATCTATTACAATCTATATACTCAAAATACACTCCATACGAACAGATCAATTAGTCAATTCCATAATATTAATTTATATAGGCAAAAGCTTATATACCTGTTGTGTACCTCAAAGTTATTATTATTTTGTATTAATTATATACTCATAAGATAGTATTTATATAAATGAAATATATGTTTTAGTGTAGTTGTATATTTATAAGGTATTAGTTGTTTACTCATAAATTATTTACTTGTATAACTAAAATATATGATTTAATGAAAAATATTACTTAAAATATTATTTGTCACATGTAAATATATTAATCGTATTATTTAAAGGTATTAGAGTTGGGGTTAGGGACACACAAGCCCTACTCATATATATAACATTGAAAAGTTAGCATCCAACCATATTTTATAACAACAAAATTATATTGTTTCATTTTCATGAACTCATAAACTTATTGGAGATAAGTTTCATAAACTCATAAATTATATTGTTTCATTCTCATAAACTCATAAACTCAACAAAAGTAAAATTTATCAAAATAACTAAGGACAAACCAACGTTAAAAGGATAACAAAAAGTAATTGGTCAAGATATCAGTTTCTATTTATGTATACTGAATTGAAAATTAATCCATGTCAATAATAATTGCATCCACGTATAGGGAAAATCAAAATTATTAATTCAAAGCATAATCGGATGAAAATTGAAAAAAAAATTATAATAAAAAATAATCAAAATTAAAATAAGTGAATTGATGATTAAAAAAATGGATATGATCTAAGTTGCAAAACAAAAATTACAATTTTACTGCTACCTAGGTAACAATAAATATGATTATGATCAACAAATTAACAAGAATTATCATTATTATTAATTGTAATGTACATGAAAAGAAAATGAAAAAAAACTGGAACCTTGGTTGGATATAAGATCTTAATGTCATTAGTAATTGATTTTAAGAGAGAAAATAATACTTTAAGTGATTTCTTAAATCTTAACCATAATATTTTATAACATGATTTGATTGTTTATGCGGTGGTATTATGCATCAGTACATGTTATAGTAATACTCCACTTAAATATGTAAATAGTGTTGTGATAAATTAACGATATGAAAGTATTCTATAGTAAATGATCCACCAACGAAGAAATGCTTTTAAAACCTAAATTCCACTTTTTTTTTGGCACTTTGCATTGAGACTGATATCATATTTTGACAAAAAAAAAAAATCATGAGTTGCATTTTAGGTATATGTTAAAATAAACTAGTATTTTTAATTACAAGCATGTTTTAAATTAGTGCATTATTGCAGGAATATATCAATATTTATAACACAATATACCTTTGGTTGTTGTGTTCAAGATTCTTTCTCTGTAACACAGTACACATTGAATTTTGTTATTTTGTCCTAATATCTCAGAAACCTTTACAGGTTAGAGCCTCAATTTTATTTTTAATTTAAAATAGATTTGTTCAAATTTGGGTTACGTCTTAATAAATACCTTTATGCATACCTTTTCCTCATAAATAAATAAAGATAATGCTACTTACTTAATATTTGTCTCCTTCTTAAATTTCAAATTGATTAATTTTTCTATATGGCACTGTTAGGAGAGTATAAAATTATAAGATATGATTGAAAGGAGTTCATTTGTAAGATTAAATATGTACAACTGTACACTTTCACAAAAACTTGCGTGAAACGGTTTCATGAATAGTTTTGATGAGACGGATCATTTTTACCCATAAATAAAATCCATTTTAATTAATTTATATGTGAATTATGAAGTGTGGGTTGTCTAAGTTGAAAGATTCAAGGAGAATCTCTATTCCTTATTCTATTGGAAATTTTATGACTAATAAATCTTTATAATTTAAAAGCAAGTGTGGGTTGTTGGTTGATTAGGAAGTGTGAATTTGATGTCACTCTCTTTGTTTAATTAGGAAGCTTGGACTTGGAGAATTGATCATCCTCATCTCATTTCTTAATTTTCTATTTTAAGCCACTACAATGACATTAAAAAGAAGCCAAAACAGCATAACAACTTGTATTTCCAAAACAGATCACCACAATTCCATGCTTATAAATAACACCTCTCACATTCCTTCAAAACCCACAAACACACACACAAATCTTAAGCAATTAATCACTTCACATTCACGAAAATGAAAGGTAGCATTCATGCCGTGGTAGCGGTGGTGTCAATGGTGGCGCAGTGCGGGGAGGCGGTGACGTGCGGGCAGGTGGAAGTGGCGTTGCTTCCGTGCATCGATTACCTGAGAGGACGCGGCAGCGACACCCCAACTCAGGCATGCTGTGACGGAGTGAAGACGGTCAAAGGGTTGGGTCAAACCACGGAGGACAAAAGGGCGGCTTGCAGCTGCGTCAAAGCCGCCGCCAACCGTTACGCCGACTTGAAAGATTCGGCGGCTCAGAGCCTTCCAACTAAAGTGCAAAGTTCAGCTTGACATCCCTATCTCTCGCACAGTCGATTGTGACAAGTCAGATTTTTTATTTTTTTTATTTTATAAACTTTGAATCGTTTGATAAAATTTTATAACCGTTGGAGTTTGTGTAAAATGTATCATATTTAAAATTTGTAGAGTAAAATGTGACAATTCAAAATTTATAAAAGAAATCAAATGAGAAAATGTTTTTTAATTAACCATGTATATATATCATCCTCTCTTATTCTTCTATGCAATTTTTCACTTTATTTTGATCTCTAATTTGTTATTGGCTTTTGGTCACAGGATCGAGTAAGAAACTAGAAAGAAGAATCGAAGAAGATGAAGAAGAGACTTTGTATGTATTTGGATGAAATATATACGTTATAAAATAATAGAGAATTATTATTGATGTTGTAAAATAAGAGTTGTTCTTGATCTGTGGTTCAAGAACCTGCAGTTGTTTTTGAGTAAAATTTATATTTCCCAACAGACATTTCATAACATGTCAAATTCATCTTTTAATCAACCTATGGAATTCCTCTACATAGATCGTCACTCAAGATGGAATTAATTATTTTTTGCATTTTCAATAATCATCAGATATTTACGTGAATTAAATGACATCAAAATATTGAAAACATTAAATATAAAGCAAATTTTTGGGTGTTGCGGTCAAGTCGGACCAGGTCAATGTGTGTCGACCCATATCGAAGTGTGGGTCAACTTGTAATATTTAGTATATTTTTATATATATGAAGTAATATTAATTTTACGTGTATAATATAATATTTTTATATATCAATTAATGTATTCTAAATTTATGATTTGTTTCAAAAATTCTAATCTTACCATTAATACTTTTATTTTCATCATGTAATATATTTAAAAAATACAAATACAAACTATCATATAATAATTGAAATGTCATATATATATATATATATAATATAAGTAAAATTTTAAAGGTTTACTAAT
Source organism: Scutellaria minor (assembly GCA_954870855.1). Taxonomy (NCBI): domain Eukaryota; kingdom Viridiplantae; phylum Streptophyta; class Magnoliopsida; order Lamiales; family Lamiaceae; genus Scutellaria; species Scutellaria minor. The sequence continues at coordinate 21,487,807 of OX940728.1, read as the reverse complement.
CCTGCAACCTAAACCAAAAAATAAAACAATATTTGAGCTAAAAAATATTGTATAAAGATTATAAATGAAAAGAAAAAAAGAGAAGCTAACGCAATAGGGACTAAAACCGTTGTAATTTAATATATGTTCATTGCTTGATGGCTTTCAATCGTCCAACCCATGCCTAATTAATTTGAGTGACACTCCTATGCACAAGGTGCACAAATTCAGATTTGTGCACAACAATATTGTTATATTATATGAAGTAATACTGTTATATTATATGAGTAATACTGTTAAAACTATATATAATATAACAGTATCACTCATATAATATAATAGTATTACTTTATATAATATAATAGTATTGTTGTGCATATATTTGGATTTGGGCACCTTTTGCATAAAAGTTTTTGCCAATTAATTTTATGCATATTTATATATGTAATAAAATTTACCAAAAACTCTCAAAAAACTTATATATCTGGCCCGGTTTAGTAATCCATTACTGCATGCAGGGCTTAAGCAAGAGATCAAGCTCGAGCCCAATGTAAAAAGATTAAAGACCAGTCGGCCCATTTGGACCCTCTTAGTTAGCTACTGTATTTTTATTTTTCTTTATAAATAGATTTTTTTGAATTCTTTATTATTATCTGATACATTATTCATATATAATATAAATTTTAATATCAATTATCGTAAAGTATTAGCGTAATATCAATTTTATACACTCGCGCCATCCAAAATAAAAAAATGTGTCTCTCCCAAATATATTTTCTAGGTCAAATGAATGAGGACACAACCATTTATAAATGTTCCATTATAACTTATGTTTCTTACAGTTTATCAAATACACACTTATAAATTCTGTATTTAAAATGATATTATAAGGATATTATACACATTATAAGGATATTTTTATATGTATAAATAGAGTATGTGCTGCGAACACAATTAAAATTTGAAATAAACAAATAGTCACAAAATGTTTATTTCTATAACTATCAAGTTTGTTGGTAAAAAAACTATTTTGAAATATTAAAGTTGTGATACAGGTAGAAGCGCAATAAAAAAATAATTACAATTCATTGATTTTGAAAATATCGAAAAACAATAACAATTTCAGAGAAAATTCATTTTTTTATTTCATAAATCCAACTGTTTAGAATAATTCAACAGTCTATAATAAATTAACTCCTATTTTTATTAATATAAATTTGGAATCCTTAAAGATAAACATAAAATCAACATAAAAATATTAAATAACAATAAAATCTTTCTAAATCTCAATCAAATATATTATCTTTAGCTAATATATCTAATCTCTATCATTCTTTCTGTCTTCGAAAAGATTCGGCCTTGAATCCGAATTAGCTTCAGTAGTAGATGAGAAATCAATGGAGAAGGTTATATCTAATCTAACATGATTAAAAATCATAAGGTTATATCTATATCTAACTAATATCCATTAAGTTGTGTTTCGACTAATTCTTAAGTTCAACTAAAAATCTTTTATACTTTTGACTACAAGCCCCTCAGTCGGATTGGATGTAAAAAAAAAAAACTCTCATTGTTTTTGTGTTGGATTTGAGAAAACTGAATTACTTGTCCATTAAGATGTATTATTATAATATTTATACTGAATTAACTAAATATATGACTACTAATATTAAAATGATGTTCAATATGGTTCAAATATAAAAGTTTGACCTTTAATACATGAATTGTTGTAACATGGTTGATTTAAAATTGACCATTCAATTTGATTAGAAAAAATAAGAATATTCTTTTTTAACTTCTTTTTTTTTTACAACACAAATATTTTCTCGATGTTCCAAAAATTAGCACTATGATTTAACCAATATTGACACATATATTCCACCGATTTATAAAAAAAAAAAAAAAAGAATTAACCCCACCTATTGAATAATGTAAAATTAACTCATTTATAATTCTACAATGCTCGAATTAGATTTTCCTCCTTATATTTCAAAATAATTATCGTTTAAAATTACTTTACAAAAATGAATAAAATTCATGTTAGACCATCCCACTCATCTAATTATATGAAATTGATAGCCCACAATCTATCATATGTGGATAATATTACTTAACATTTAATAGACAAAATTAATGTATAAAATCAAATAAAAAGATTAGTAAAAAAAACAAACAAGATAGTGAAAAAATTGGAAAGAAAATCATTAATCCATCCTGATAATCGAAAAGATAAATTGAAATAAATTATATTTTTTAAAGTCATAATTATTTTAAAACAGACAAATAGCAGATAGGAAGAAGTCTTAAGTTGAGTTCGAAAAATAACATTTTTATATAAAAAAATTCGACATTTAAATTAATTCTCAACAACTCAATTTTATTGCACATGAAAATACAAGAACTTAATTCATAATGTTTACAAATAAAAATAAACAAAACACTATTCGAAAAATGAAGGATAAGATCCAAATATTCATTTCGACAGAACTTAATATTTGTAAATAATTCAAAATTCAAGAACAAATCTTATAATTATAAACCAAAATAATATTTAAAAATAAAATCTTTTATTCCATACTGCCAAAATTTGGGTTATGCTTAGGTGAGGTCCGCACGCAACGACTCTCAAGTCTCACCAATCAAAGGTATTTAATTAAAGAAAAAGAAAAAGTAAAAAGTCAATATTACTAAAACCTCAAATAAAACCCCCGGAAAAAGAAGGTTCTAGAAACCCTAGTGAATTCACTTATATAAACCCTCACCACTTCCACCTCCCATATTGCCTCTTTCCCCTGTTTTACACCACCCCAATAGCTATATTGTTAGATTCTGTTAGTTTGTTGAGCAGTGAAGATCGCGGCAATGGCTGAAACCGAGACGTTTGCTTTCCAGGCCGAGATCAATCAGCTTTTGAGTTTGATCATTAACACCTTCTACAGCAACAAGGAGATCTTTCTTCGTGAATTAATCAGTAATTCATCCGATGTAAGATTCAATTAATCTCTCTTAACTTTCACGGTTCTGTAGCTAAAATTATGTGTGTCAGTGTATGTATCTCTCTTAGCATCTGATTAATGTTAGCTTTAATTTACTACGATGTCGTTTGCATATAAGTTACGTTGTGTGTTTTATTAGTAAGTTATTGGCGTTTACTTTCGTTTGAAATCGATATGGATCAACACATTAGCTTAACTGCTTAAGCAATGTGTAATTGTTTGCTTGAAACACTGTACGAGATTAAGGTGCCAGTGTGCCATAACGATTGTACTTGTGTTCATAGTTTATGCTTGTTTACCCAATCCGAATTTGGGTGTATCAGTGTTTGCTACTATTTATATTAGAACTTTCTGAATGATAGATTAGTTTTGTTGGGATACTACTCCCGCATCCTTGTTACTATTGAGACTTAAATAAGGATTTAGTACTGATGTGATGCAGCATGCTCTATTTTATATGAATTGAGTTTTGTCGAAATATGATCATGATTTGTAAGGACTGTAAACTGTTTGCTGTTATATGATCTTTTCTTATTTATTTTTTTCTCCATTCAAGTATACATGTTGATTGTGTAATGTGATGAATTCAGGCTCTGGACAAGATCCGTTTTGAAAGCTTGACTGACAAGAGCAAGCTTGATGCTCAACCAGAACTATTCATCCATATTATTCCTGACAAAACCAATAACTCACTGACTATTATTGACAGTGGTATTGGTATGACCAAGGCTGGTAGGTGTTCTTATACATTTTTTACTTGTTTAGTTTTTGAGCTTGTCTAGAGATTAAGTTGTTACATGTTTGCCTTGATAACAGATTTGGTGAACAATCTTGGTACAATTGCAAGGTCCGGGACCAAGGAATTCATGGAAGCTCTAGCTGCTGGTGCAGATGTGAGCATGATTGGGCAGTTTGGTGTTGGTTTCTACTCTGCCTACTTGGTTGCTGAGAAGGTCATTGTCACAACAAAGCACAATGATGATGAGCAATACGTTTGGGAGTCCCAAGCTGGTGGTTCATTCACCGTCACTAGAGATACATCTGGTGAGGTCCTAGGCAGGGGTACGAAGATCACTCTCTACCTGAAGGAGGACCAGCTTGAGTACCTTGAGGAGCGTAGGCTGAAGGACTTGATTAAGAAGCACTCTGAATTCATCAGCTACCCAATCTCTCTGTGGGTGGAGAAGACTACTGAGAAGGAAATCTCTGATGATGAGGATGAGGAGGACAAGAAGGATGAGGAGGACAAAAAAGAGGATGAGGAGGGAAAGGTAGAAGAAGTTGATGACGAGGAGGAAAAGGCTGAAAAGAAAAAGAAGAAGATTAAGGAAGTGTCACACGAGTGGAACTTGGTGAACAAACAGAAGCCCATTTGGATGAGGAAGCCTGAGGAGATCACAAAGGAAGAGTACGCTGCTTTTTATAAAAGCCTTACTAATGACTGGGAGGAGCACTTGGCAGTCAAGCACTTTTCAGTTGAGGGACAGCTAGAATTCAAAGCTGTTCTGTTTGTCCCTAAGAGAGCACCTTTTGATCTCTTTGACACCAGGAAGAAGCCGAATAACATTAAGCTCTATGTCCGCCGTGTATTCATCATGGACAACTGTGAGGAAATTATTCCTGAGTACCTAAGCTTTGTTAAGGGTATTGTTGACTCTGAGGATCTCCCTCTCAACATCTCCCGTGAAATGTTGCAACAGAACAAAATCTTGAAGGTCATCCGCAAGAACTTGGTCAAGAAGTGCTTAGAGCTCTTCTTTGAGATTGCTGAGAACAAGGAAGATTACAACAAATTCTACGAGGCTTTCTCAAAGAATCTCAAGCTCGGTATTCATGAGGATTCTCAGAATAAGGGAAAGATTGCCGAACTTCTTAGGTACCACTCCACAAAGAGCGGTGATGAGTTGACCAGTTTGAAGGACTATGTTACCAGGATGAAGGAAGGCCAGAGCGACATCTACTACATCACTGGTGAGAGCAAGAAGGCTGTTGAGAACTCGCCATTCCTCGAGAGGCTTAAGAAGAAGGGAATTGAAGTCCTCTATATGGTTGATGCCATCGATGAGTATGCTGTAGGACAGTTGAAAGAATTTGAAGGGAAGAAGCTTGTCTCTGCTACCAAGGAGGGTCTGAGTCTCGACGAGACTGAAGACGAGAAGAAAAAGAAGGAAGAGTTGAAAGAAAAGTTCGAGGGTCTTTGCAAGGTGATCAAGGATGTCCTTGGCGACAAAGTTGAGAAGGTGGTTGTCTCTGACCGTGTTGTCGACTCTCCTTGCTGTTTGGTGACGGGTGAATATGGCTGGACTGCAAACATGGAGAGAATCATGAAGGCACAAGCATTGAGGGACTCGAGCATGGCTGGATACATGTCAAGCAAGAAGACAATGGAGATCAATCCCGAGAACCCAATCATGGAGGAGCTGAGAAAGAGGGCCGATGCTGATAAGAACGACAAGTCTGTAAAGGACTTGGTTATGTTGCTGTTCGAGACTGCTCTACTCACCTCCGGGTTCAGCCTAGACGAGCCCAACACCTTCGGCAACAGGATTCACAGAATGTTGAAGCTTGGATTGAGCATCGATGATGATGCTGTGGAAGGTGACGTGGAAATGCCAGCATTGGAGGAGGCAGATGCAGACGCTGAGGGCAGCAAGATGGAGGAGGTTGACTAAATCTGCACGCCCTGTTTATGATTTAGTATTTTGCTTGATCCTTTTTTTAGTTAAACCAATTTATGAGATTTTTTGAGAACACGTCTCTTGGAATTTCTGGTGTTCAACCAACTATATAGCTAGTTTTATTCTATTCCGGTCGTAATACAATAGTTTCGTTTGCAGTTTACCCTAAGTTGATCTACGTTTCTGCTTTACGTATTAAACTTTTTTATATTTTCTGGGAAAATTAATTTAATTTTACGTAATAGTCTAGATCGTTTGCTGGTAGCTCGTTTTTCGATTTCTTTGGTTTGAAATATCAACTTATTGGATTATTGTTTACGTGTCAAGTTGGTCAATTTACTTGTAATTTGACTTCTGCTGCAGGGACGTTTAACTTTACTATTGAATGCTAAGGACAATAGGGTTTCTTGAAAAGCCCAAGCATAATTCAACGAAATCAAAAAATTCGTAATTTTCTTGAAATATTTTCTTAGAAAAATATTAAGGTTATGTTTTGATGAAATGATTTGAAATTCAAAATAGTAAAATGAATTGATATGAATTTGAGATGTCACTTTCATTTTTTTGAATGCATTTTGAATCCATTCTAATTTAAATTTAAATAGATTTAAAATTCTTTCGTTTTAAATATGAAATTTGAATTTCTCAATTTAAATACAACCTAATAATAAAGTGTTCAGTTTTTTGAGATATATAGATCACCAACCAAAATATATGCCTATTATTTGTATACAAAAATAGTTTCTTGAGATTTTATTATGTGGTTGAGCGTTGATCTCCCCCAGCCTCAGTCTGACTTGGGCCAGGAGCCCAGTAAAACCAACGGCCTATTAAACACTGACCCAAATAGAGGGACGGCCCATTTTTAGTATCAATCAGTGTGATGCCTAGATGTGTCGAGACTAAACAGTCCACAATCAATCCATCGATGTGGCTAGGTGTGCCGAACCACCGTTGTGACACACTGTTAAAATTCAAACCTAGTCCAAAAATTTCAACTTTTAAACAAAAAATTGAATTAAAAATGGATATATGTAATATACTAATATTTAATATTTTACTGAGATTAAAACTTTTATATCTTTGGAGTACCGATACTAGATCCACGCCCCAATCTAATCAGCATGTGAAACGTCTTCACACGCCTCGATGTATGCACACACATCAATTCGAAAGTGTATGTACTTGTCAAATAAAATGTATTACCTGTGTACTAAAAATATATTACCCATATTCTAAAAAGATATATTTTGCCCATCGATGAAAATGTATTACATGTTACTCACAATGTATTATTTGTGTACATAAAGTATTATCAGTATAATCAAAATGTATTACTTGTATAACTGAAAGACATTATTTGTTTAATTGAAAGATATTACTTGTTTTATTAGAAGGTAAAATATTACATACATAACTAAAATGTATTATTATACTATATAAACATGAGTTTAAAATTTTAAAAGTAGAATTCACAATTTTCATCTTCCACCTCATTTCTACAAATAATTTCATATTATTGCAATAATTGATTTCAATGTTTTGAAATGTTGTGACACAATCATGATTTGGAATTAATAGTTGGCAAAAAAAAAAAAAAAAAGGGAGAAGAACCGTAAACATGGAATTGTGATTCAAAGATGACAGATAATAAGAAACTATTTGGGGAGGAGAGAAGAAGAAAAGAGCATATAAAGCTAGAGAAGAAGAAAAGAAAAGCAAAAAGTTTTATATATATATAGACACACACGGGGTCGAGTGGACGTGTGGTGGATTGGGGGCATGGATCCTCCATGCACTCGAGGTACTGAGAGCAACTATTTTATCAAATTTTATATACACATTCAATCACATATAAAATACCAAAATTATCTTAAAAGTAATTATTTCATTAAAACTATTTAATTTCTATAAATAAATGACTTACTTCAATATTTTATTCATCATTTTGTTAATTATTCTTCAAATTTTAAATATATATTTAAGCAAAAAAAATATAGAAGCAGACAACCCATCAAAAACCCACCTCACCAAGATCAACCAAAAAGATGGACCTCTAATCACAACATTTGTTTTGATGTGATGAGCCAGTTCAATAGACCTAACTCATCTATACTAATATTAAAGCAGGAAAGTTGGCGAAAATTACAAGATTGCCACTTTTCCGCTCAAAAATGTCATGTCAAATGCTGACTAGATAAATAAATAATTTTACATATTTCTTTTTCATCAAAAAATAATTTTGCTATTATAAAACTTAGTTATGGCTTCTTTTCCAAGCCTGAATTTGGCTTCCCATGGAAGACATCACATTATATATGCTTATTTTACAAGTCTGAATCTGGCTTACCGTGGAAGACATTAGATTATATAAGTAAAGTCATTCAACAAATCTCATTTCACATCAAAAGTTAAAAATAAGAAAACAATTCATGGAGGATAAAAATATCAAAAGAAGAATAGAGATGAGAGAAGAAAATAAGTTTTTTCAAATATCAAAAGAAGAATCAGAGATAAGAGTCATTTAACACACTCATTTCACATCATAAAAGTTGAAAATAAGAAAATAATTCATGGAGGATAAATATAACAAAATAAGAATAGAGATGAGAGAAGAAAATAAGTTTTTTCAAATATCAAAAGAAAAATCAGAGATGGGAGAAGAATTTTTTTTTTTCAGATTTAATAAGATATTGTCAATATCAAAAGAAGAATAGAGAGGAGAGAAAAAAATAAGTTTTTTCAAATATTAAAGGAAGAAGTCATTCAACAAATCTCATTTCACATCATAAAAGTTGAAAATAAGAAAACAATTCATGGAGGATAAAAATATCAAAATAAGAATAAAGATGAGATAAGAAAATAAGTTTTTTCAAATATCAAAAGAAGAATCAGAGATGGTAGAAGATTTTTTTTTTTTTCAGATTTAATAAGATATTGCCAATATCAAAAGAAGAATAGAGATGAGAGAAGAATATAAGTTTTTTCAAATATCAAAAGAAGAATTAGAGATGAGAGTCATTCAACAAATCTCATTTCACATCATAAAAGTTGAAAATAAGAAAACAATTCATAGAGGATAAAAATATCAAAATAAGAATAGAGATGAGAGAAGAAAATAAGTTTTTTCAAACATCAAAAGAAGAATCAGAGATGGGGGAAGAAAAATAGCTTTTTTAAATTTAATAAGATATTGCCAAAATCAAAAGAAGAATAGAGATGAGAGAAGAATATAAGTTTTTTCAAATATCAAAAGAAGAATCAGAGATGGAAGTCATTCAACAAATCTCATTTCACATTGAAAATAAGAAAACAATTCATAGAGGATAAAAATATCAAAATAAGAATAGAGATGAGAGAAGAAAATAAACTTTTTTTTTCAAATATCAAAAGAAGAATTAGAGATGGAAGAAGGAAAAAGATTTTTTCACATTTAATAAGATATTGTCAATATCAAAAGAAGAATAGAGATGGGAGAATAAATATTTTTTCAAATATGAAAAGAAGAATTAGAGATGAGAGTCATTTAACAAATCTCATTTAACATCATAAAAGTTGAAAATAAGAAAACAATTCATGGAGGATAAAAATATCAAAATAAGAATAGAGATGAGAGAAGAAAATAATGGGAGGATGAACAACATATTTGCTTAATGGGAGGATGAACAACATATTTGCTTACTTCTAAAACATACTATAGACAAAAGATTTGCTTACTTCTCAAACATACTATAGATCACATACTATACATCAAAGATTATAAGGTCAATAAGATGAAATTATGGATTTAATTATCATAAAAATGAAGAAAAAGATAAAATCTAGATATAGTGTAAACGGTGGTTGGAGGCGACTGTTAGAGGTAGCGGTGGATGGTAGAGACGGCTGAGAATCGACAGAGGGAGGGTGTGGGGCGGCGAGTTGAAGAGCGACGGTGGAGGGGGCAGCTTTGGTTGTGGCGAAGGGCGAAGGAGGGGCCAGAAGAGTAGAGGAGGCGGGTTGGTGGTGGTGATGAGGGAGGCTGATGTAGGATGGGTTTTAGGGTTTCTATAGTGCAAAATCTATATATATATATAATAATAATTACCCCCTACAAATAGAAATGTAAAAATTTTCCCGCTCATTTTCACTTACTAAATATGTAATATATTAATGATTAATAATTGATAATTATTAAATATAGAAAATATATTTTGTGTAGAAGAAACTTACTAAATATGTAATATATTAATGATTAATAATTGATAATTATTAAATATAGAAAATATATTTTGTGTGATCTTCTACATATAGAAATTACACATATCATTAATTATCTCATATTAACCAATCCCATTTTCCTTGTTTAGTGGCAGTATATCTACATTTAAGCATTATTTTTCTCCACTAATTTATCACCTAAATTTATATATATATATATATATGAGTTAATTTAACTAATTACTACTAACCAATTGAGTAAAATAGACGTCATTTTGTGATTCTCAAATTTCTAATTTTTTTACACCTACACATATATAGATATATGTACTGATTGAATAATAATTACAATTAAATTCAATAAAAAAGCTAAACTTTTATACATAAAAAAATAACTAAAAGACATGATTAACAATATTAAAATAACAATAAATTGATGATTATGATATAATTTATAATACATAAATTGGTAAACTTTGACTGCATAACTACATTTTAATATGAGAGATCAAAAAATTCAAGATTAATATAAAATTAGTTGAAACATGTTTGATTGATACACTAAATAACAAATTAAATGATACATGTTTTTTTTTAATTTTTAAATATTTTAAATAAATTTGTATATGTCATTCACAACAAATTTTTGGAATAAAAGCAACTTCTTTTTTATTTAATTTTTATCAAAAAATATTTTAATTAATTTTTTCAGTCCATTTAATATTTTTAAATGTCACAAATAAACAGAACTATAACATAACAAACAACTTACCTATTTTGTTATTTTAATACATTAATTTTAATTTGTGATGTGTATATAAACATAAATAAATTAAACAAATAAATTTGAACAATTAATATGTTGTTTAGAAAATATCTTAATATTTGAAAAATATAAAATAATTAAGTACACGTATGAACTTTTAAAAAATTAATATTTGATGGAATCTAATAAAAATACTAACTGTGAACTTTAAAAGAAATAATAATATTTGATGGAATCTAAACAAAAAATACACAAATTAAAAAAAGTCAATATTAAAATTTAAGATATCCTTTTATATTTTGATTTATGCAATTGTATAGTTCTAATTAGACTTTTAATAACAAAATCAACAAATATATTCTAATAGGGTTAATTACAATTTTCAACCAGTAGTATGCACCTTTTTTAACTTTGCATCTTTAACTATTTTTTTTCTCCGATCACATCATATACTATACATTTTGTTTACTTTTACAACCTCCGGTCAATATTTTCCGGCGAGAAAGCGCCCACATGATTTTCATGTGCTAATTGAGGGTTATTTTCATCATTTGCACTTTTAAGACATTGGTAAATTTGATTCATCAATTATTTTCAATGGTAAAGAGATCTAATTTTTTGTTTGAACCTCACTGTTAATCTTCATTTGCTCAAACAATTTGCAAAAAAAAAAAAGTGGAAAAATTAGGGCAAATTCGCTTTTGGAGGGGGAGTTAGTTAATAACCTAGAAAATGATGAAAATAACCCTCAATTAGCACATAAAATCACGTGTGCTTTTTCTCGTCGGAAAATATTGGTCGGAGGTTGCAAAAGTAAACAAAACATGTAGTATGGGTTGTGATCGGAGAAAAAAAAAAGTTTAGGATGCAAAATTTAAAAAACTTGCATAGTATAGATTGAAAAATGAAATTAACCCATTCTAATATATAGTGAAACACTTATTTAATATTCTCCATCAATTTGTTATAAGTTTGTTCCTTCAGTAAATCGTCAAGATTTATGACAATATTATGACTATGAACATCATACCCAAATTTTCAAGTAAGAATATTAGAAAGTTAAACTATGTCGAAATAGTAACAAATATATGAAAATTTAGGGGTTGATAGAGGGATGTAATTAGAGAATGAATGTTATTTGACATTCTACTATATATGGCGATGTGATGAATTTTTTTTGAAATTTTTTTTTTTAAAAAAAAGTTTGTTATATTTAAAAGATATTCTAAATAATCAAGGTTTGTTTTATATAGTCAACGTATCTTTATCAAAAAATTACAACACTTGAAATTTATATACCATGCATCATGCGGGTTACCAAATGAAATTGAAATATTATCAAGAACTTGATTTTTCCATAAATTGACATTTTCACAATAAACTCGGAATATTTAAATTTTATGGTCATGCATCACACGGGTATCATATTATATTGAAATTAATCTCAAATAATATATTATTTTGTGTTCAATATTTTCATATCAAAATACAAAAATAATAAATTTTATATGTCCGTGCATCGCACGGGACCTATATACTAGTACATACATATATGATGATAACTAGGGTCATTTTTTTGCTTCAATAAAAGTTTTTTTAACAATTGAGCCTCTTAATTAACCCTTTACTATCGGCTCTTTGAATTGGGCCTTTTAATTTCTTAAAAACGAATTCAAAATTTTAATCTATTAAACATGTTAATTCAAAAGTTGATTACACATTTATGAAATTTATGATTTTTTTTGGGATGGAATTTACAAATTAAAATAACTCATTTAATAAATATTTAAAATAATAAAGTATAGTAATTATTAAAAATAAAAAAATTATTTCAAATAACTAACATTACAATTTTAAAGTTTAAATATATAAAAATAAAAATAACAATAATGATTATTTTAAAACTAGTTGAAATAAAAACAAAGAATAATTGATCTGAAAATTGTTTAAAAATTCTTAAATTTATTTTTAAAATATGAAAATTGTTTTAAAGAATTTAAATATAATTTTAAAAATCTTAAAATATTTTAAAGTCTGTCAAAATTAAAATATAAACTTAAGTATTGAAAACTTTAAATATTTTTAGTACAGATTAATCTTAGATAATGTAGAATTAATCTTTAAATATTTTTATATCTAATCTATTTTCTTACTTAATCGTTTCCTTATATTTGAATTTTAGTTCATTTTTTATATATTATTACGTGGTTTTAACAAATAATTATTATGTATCATGACTTAATTGATAGATTTAATGTATATTATTCATGTTATCTAACTACTTAATTCATTGTTGTTTTTTATACGTGATCTTTATTTATTGTTTATTTTTTTTCGGTACTTATATTACATATATATAATATGTATATATTTACTTTTTATATGACAAATCGCGCATTGCGTGGGTTTACTGCTAGTTTTGACAATAACTCTAATATTTGATTAGTCTCTCTAATTGTGTTATGAATATAATCTATACTATATTAATAGTAAGATAGTTGGAAAAATTTACTGTATTGCCATTTTTCCGCTAAAAAATATCACATCATAATGTTGACTGTATAAATAATTTTTTTTTTTAAATTTCATTTTGATTTTCTAAATAATTTTGAGTCAGACTTCCTCTTCAAACTATTTTAATGAGGCTTCCACTTCAAGCCATTTTAATGAGACTTCCTCTCCAAGCCATTGTACTATATAAGTTCTAAGTGGTTGATTAGAATACACATTGGACAATTGAGCAATTGAGCAAGAAAATAAATAATGAAGATGAGCATTAAGTTGAAAATAAGAAGAAAATTTGTGGGCCTCAAAATGTCAAAATAAGAAGAAAAATTAGAGATGGAAGCCATCATCTACATATCAACTAAAGAATGAAAATGAAGAAATAAAGAAAGAAAATATGGGAGCACGAAATGCACGAAAATGAAGCTAAAGAATGAAAATGAAGAAATAAAGAAAGAAAATATGGGAGCACGAAATGCATGAAAATGAAGCTACTCTTTGCCGATTAAATGATGATAAAGATTCATGATTCGTAGTTTATGAAATATTTTCAAAAGAGTTGAAACTCCGGCGGTATTGGTGAGTTATCATATTACAATAAAAAGAAATATCAAAAAATCAAATACTCCATTGCAGATGAAAGAATGAAGAAAGAGGGAGGACATAAATCAGATCTGAAGAAAAAAGAAATCAGATCTCAATTAGAGAATGAAAGAAAGAAAAAGAAGTAGAAGATGAGGGGAGAAGAGAATGTGAGAACGAAGATGGAGCCGCCACTAAGAATGGAGATCTGTAGGATGAATGAAGATTAGGGTAATTGTGTATACTTATTTAATGGATAGTGAAGAAATTTATTGGGCCAATTAAAATAAATGGGTCTTATAATAGCTATTAAAAAAATCAATTCTTAAAAAATATAAATATCAACAAATAAGATCTTTAAAAATGTTTAATAATAATAATGATAGTGCTAATGGGCTTTTTTTTTTTTTTTTCCTAATTTTGTCGAAATCAATAGAAAGATTTAAATAATCTTATAATTTTTTTTTTGTTTGGATGCAATAAAAAATTATTAAGAAATTCGAAGTTTGTTTAATACTATTTTAAAATTTATTTAAAAATATAAAAATAAATTGAATTAGCTATAAATTTTTAAATAGTAGTTCAAATTTAGAATAACTACAATTATTATATCTTCAAAACATTTATAATTAATTACATTATATTATCAAATATATGATATAAACCACATACTATATGACAAGACGCGCAACGCGCGCTGGTACACTGCTAGTTTTAGTAATAGGGCCACACTTTGGGTTAGGGTAGTGTTAGCATTAGGTGAGGACCACACGCAACGTACCTGACCAATCCAAGCTATTCCAACAAAAAGAAAAGTAAAATTTCAATTAAAATAATATCTAAATTAAAAATCGCCGGAGATAGAAAATAGTTAGAAGGATCTAGAATCTGTAAACCCTACTGAGTCCTGCTATATAAACTCACTCCCTTCTACAACCATTCCGCCTCTTCTCTTCGCTCTAAATCGCTCCTCTTTAGAATCTTCAAATTTGTATCCAGAGAAATCGAGCAGTAGATCGCAGCAATGGCGGAAACCGAGACGTTTGCCTTCCAGGCCGAGATCAACCAGCTTTTGAGTTTGATCATCAACACTTTCTACAGCAACAAGGAGATCTTTCTTCGTGAATTAATCAGTAACTCCTCTGATGTAAGCCTCTACTCTTCTGTACTTATGTATTATTATGCAGATCCATCACTATTTGCTTGTTCTTTACTTCTATGATTTTGTTGCTTGGGTTTATGTGTATCTCTTTTAGGATCTGTGTAATGTTTGGTTTAATGGTTTTCTGGTATTATATTTGTGCAAGTTTTAGTCAACTTGATCGCTGGATATGTTTCTATAATTATGTATCGATTTTGGTATTGTGTGATAGTTAGTAAGTTTTTTTTTTTTTTTGAAACCGTTTATGGATCAGAATATTGGGGAATTTTCTCTTGCAATTCCTGATTTCAACTGACAACGCAACTTCCTCTAACCAAATATCATTATATATTGTGTATAATTTTGTGCTTCCCCAAATATTGGGGGAGCACCCTCTGCACTCAAGTTTAATTGCCCATATTTCATTATCCCTCTGCTGCACTTATGTTTAATTGCTCATGTTTCATTGTCCTACATTTAATAAATTTGTGATTTATGAAATTTAGTTCTAGTCAAATACTTGATTTAATTTTGTTCAAGTAAAGATTCTCATATAAAGGGCTGTGGAGCACTGTCGTTCTTGCCCTGAGTAAGATTTTAGTTTTGATGCTATTTAGTAAAAAATGCTGGTGTTAAATATAACCACTGTGTATCCAGTCTATCTGCTTGTGTTTGGGATGGTCCCCCAATTCATCTCTTTCATTCTTTTTTCTTTTTTGAATGTGTTCTAATTGTCTTCTTCTGAATATCTGGACAATGATGTATTCAGGCTCTGGACAAGATCCGTTTTGAAAGCTTGACTGACAAGAGCAAGCTTGAGTCTCAACCAGAATTATTCATCCATATTATTCCTGACAAAACCAATAACTCACTGACTATTATTGACAGTGGTATTGGTATGACCAAGGCTGGTAGGTGTTCTTATACATTTTTTACTTGTTTAGTTTTTGAGCTTGTCTAGAGATTAAGTTGTTACATGTTTGCCTTGATAACAGATTTGGTGAACAATCTTGGTACAATTGCAAGGTCCGGGACCAAGGAATTCATGGAAGCTCTAGCTGCTGGTGCAGATGTGAGCATGATTGGGCAGTTTGGTGTTGGTTTCTACTCTGCCTACTTGGTTGCTGAGAAGGTCATTGTCACAACAAAGCACAATGATGATGAGCAATACGTTTGGGAGTCCCAAGCTGGTGGTTCATTCACCGTCACTAGAGATACATCTGGTGAGGTCCTAGGCAGGGGTACGAAGATCACTCTCTACCTGAAGGAAGACCAGCTTGAGTACCTTGAGGAGCGTAGGCTGAAGGACTTGATTAAGAAGCACTCTGAATTCATCAGCTACCCAATCTCTCTGTGGGTGGAGAAGACTACTGAGAAGGAAATCTCTGATGATGAGGATGAGGAGGACAAGAAGGATGAGGAAGACAAAAAGGAGGATGAGGAGGGAAAGGTAGAGGAAGTTGATGACGAGAAGGAAAAAGCTGAAAAGAAAAAGAAGAAGATTAAGGAAGTTTCCCACGAGTGGAACTTGGTGAACAAACAGAAGCCCATATGGATGAGGAAGCCCGAGGAGATCACAAAGGAAGAGTATGCTGCTTTCTACAAAAGTCTTACCAACGATTGGGAGGAGCACTTGGCAGTCAAGCACTTTTCAGTTGAGGGACAGCTAGAGTTCAAAGCTGTTCTGTTTGTCCCTAAGAGAGCACCTTTTGATCTCTTTGACACCAAGAAAAAGCCAAATAACATTAAGCTCTATGTCCGTCGTGTATTCATCATGGACAACTGTGAGGAGTTGATTCCTGAGTACCTGAGCTTTGTCAAGGGTATTGTTGACTCAGAGGATCTCCCGCTCAACATCTCTCGTGAAATGTTACAGCAGAACAAAATCTTGAAGGTCATCCGCAAGAACTTGGTGAAGAAGTGCATTGAGCTCTTCTTTGAGATTGCTGAGAACAAGGAAGATTACAACAAATTCTACGAGGCTTTCTCAAAGAACCTCAAGCTTGGTATTCATGAGGATTCTCAGAATAAGGGAAAGATTGCTGAACTTCTTAGGTACCACTCCACAAAGAGCGGTGATGAGTTGACCAGCTTGAAGGACTACGTGACCAGGATGAAGGAAGGCCAGAGCGACATCTACTATATCACTGGTGAGAGCAAGAAGGCTGTTGAGAACTCACCATTCCTTGAGAGGCTTAAGAAGAAGGGAATTGAAGTTCTCTATATGGTGGATGCCATTGATGAGTATGCAGTTGGACAGTTGAAGGAATTTGAAGGGAAGAAGCTTGTTTCTGCTACCAAGGAGGGTCTGAAGCTTGATGAGACTGAGGATGAGAAGAAAAAGAAAGAAGAGCAGAAGGAAAAGTTCGAGGGTCTTTGCAAGGTTATCAAAGATGTTCTTGGGGACAAAGTTGAGAAGGTTGTCGTCTCTGACCGTGTGGTTGACTCTCCTTGCTGTTTGGTGACTGGTGAATACGGCTGGACTGCCAACATGGAGAGAATCATGAAGGCCCAAGCTTTAAGGGATTCGAGCATGGCTGGATATATGTCTAGCAAGAAGACGATGGAGATCAATCCCGAGAACCCAATTATGGAGGAACTTAGGAAGAGAGCTGATGCTGATAAGAACGACAAGTCTGTAAAGGACTTGGTTATGTTGCTTTTTGAGACTGCTCTACTTACCTCTGGATTCAGCCTTGACGAGCCCAACACCTTTGGCAACAGGATTCACAGAATGTTGAAGCTTGGACTGAGCATTGATGATGATGCTGTGGAAGGTGATGTTGAAATGCCACCATTGGAGGAGGCAGAAGCTGATGCTGAGGGCAGCAAGATGGAGGAAGTCGACTAAATCTACATCCCAAGGTTTTGCTTTAGTATGTTGCGCGTTTTTTATCTTACCTTAGTTTTTTTATAAGTTGGGACAGAATATTATGTATAAGTTTTCTTGAATGCTTGATGATGGCAGATGGTATTTCTCTTTTGCAAAGTATTCTTGTTCCATTTTCCCTAGTTGTGGTTTTCAATTATCTATGTTTCTGTGTTTTGATATTGGTTATTTGTTTCTGGCGATCTTGGCATGTTTATTTTGTAGTGGTGTGTTTGAGGTAATGTGTGATTTGTCTGTCCTATATAAAAGTAGTTTGTAGTGTCAAAATCTGCCAAAGAAGAAGTGAATTCTTTGGTATGATACAAGCTCTCCTCCCCAACTTGATCATTCTTTTTTGATGGGTAGTATTTATATGAGTAGGAAATGTGTAGTAAGGGTTTTAAGACACATTGAAGCTTGAGCTCTTCCTGAATAAAATTCAAATGGGATTCAAATGGGCTATAGATATCGTAAACAAATGATATTCGCAACAAACAAACCGTTGAGCCTTCCAAGTGCATGCGCACAACTTGGTGGGGTGGGGACATTTATGATTTATGTACATAATTTTTTAACAATTACTGATTTTTCCACCAATCACTTAATCCAAAATTTAGTGTTTGAAATGTATTTGGGATGCTTAGTTGATGTTCAATCTCGGTCAGCTCGAACTCGAATTCCTTATTTTACAAACTTTTCATTATGCAAATTTATCAACTTAAATTTATCAACTTACATTCTGTACACAATAAAAATAGACAAAATGTCTTTGAAATACCACAAAATCAAATAAAGAAATCGTTTTTAGTCAACAAGTGAAAATATGTTATTTTATTGAATTGGTGGAAAAATATATTATTTATTTTTTGTGGTGGAAAAATAAATCACTATATTAATTGCAGTAGAAATGGATGTTTTTGTAAAAAATATTACTATATATATATATATATATATTGGTGTGAAAAATTACAAGGGGAATCATGTATTAGAATAAAATCATACATGCCGGTTTGACTGTTGGTTCAAAACAAAGATCAAGTAACCTTCATCATTGATCTCCAATGTTTGACTCATCCACTCCATTCATGTGGCCGCGCAAATTTTGAAAATGTTGGATCACAAACCAGACTATTAGTCCAATTTTATTCGCAATGGATAGATAATTGCGTTTGTTAGATCGATATTGATAAAAAATCTCGGTTATACATGTGGCATATCAAATTTTTTTTTTAAATAAAGAAACTGCTGGGTAATCTACCGATTGGAATTGTTGGTTTCCAAATCGCAGATTTCATAGTTCGAATATGGTTGGAATCGAAACAGAGTCAACAACTTTTCGAATCATGATCCGGTTTTACTTCCGATTTTCCCAAAATGAATGAACTCCTCTCTCTCCCTCTCTCTCTCTATATATATACTAACAAATAAAATATGAAATGTAGTGGCATATTTAAATATTCAAATCAGGCTGTATAATTCACCAAAAATAATAGGTGCACGAAAGTGCAATATACACTTTCTTGATATGGTACTACCTAAACATTTTAGCCTCTATCATCTTTCAATATCTTTCTTGGGGTTATCATATTCATTCCTCGGCTGCAGGCGGCGCCGCTTGGTCACCTTGACCGGCTCCGGCGTAGTGGCTGAGCCGATGAGGTGTGGAAAATTGAGCCTGGCTCGTGAGCCGCGCAGCTTATAAGCCGCTTGGTCGTAAGCCAATGCCGCATCCTCCGGCGTCTCGTACGTCCCCAGCCAAACCCTAGCCCCCTTCCTCGCCGGATCCCGCATCTCCGCCGAGAACTTCCCCCACGGCCGCCTCCTCACGCCCCGGTACCGCCGCCACTCCTGCGGCGCGTGGCCCCCACGCGCCGCCCTTTCCCGTCTTTCACAGCTTATTGGGTCATTCTCGATTAAACCTTGATTCAGCCCAGATTGATCTCCATTGCTCTGTGCCCAGAATGAGGTGCTCATGGTTGAGCTAGGGTTACTGGTCGTGTAGAAATCATCTGGGAAATCTGAATCGTTTAGAAGAAAGCTTTGTATTGAATCGAGAAGAATGGTATCTGAGATTGAGATTGTTTCTGCATGCATTGTCATAATTTCTTTGATTTAGGTGATAATGAATGTTTCGTTCCTTGTTTATATAGTGGGTTTATGCAATGGTAGATAATTGAAAATTATGAATATTAAATCCATGCAAAAAATGCTTTCTTTGAAAATTGTGAATAAATAACTATGCAACGTGCTCTAATCATTTATTTAGTTATATTTGTTGTTTTAATATGATTTTAGTTACTTCTATGAAGATTCATGGTCCACGCACTTGTTTAATTATATTCTAATTTATTGTGGTCGTTGTTTGATTTTTCAATGGTCGTTTTCATATAGCATACGATACTTATTATAATATTATTTTAATAGACTACTATATTGAAACATCATATGGAAGAGACTATAAATTGGAATATACTGTATGTACTATTGATCATTATATGAACACAAAATGCATTTTTTATTTAAGCTCAAGACCTTTATACATTTTTTATTTTATGTTAGCTCAGGTTCATTTACTTTGTATTATTAAGCCTATTAACTTAATAATCACTTTGACATTAGTTACTTTGTTTTTGGGTTCATGATCTTTTTCAAATCTTGTTTTGCTAAGCCCTTCATTAGTTTCTACTATTGTTTTGTTTATCTAAATAAATTTAATTTCTACATAGGAGAAGTTTAGTAATATACACAATTAAAAAACTCAAGAGTTTACTACTAAAATAAAATTTGAAAGTCCAAGGACTTACGAAAAACTATATAAATATAAAAGAGTTTTAGTATAAAAGTTCAAGGGCTTAAAACTAATTAGGATGTGCTTGGTTGGGAGGTTTCAAGATGAGAAATTAAAAAAAAATGAAATTTAAGTTACGTCTGTTATTGAAGAATTATTTTTCTACAACACTTTTGATAAGTGTCGTTTTTCACGTATTTTTGCGTATGTTTATGTATTCATGTGAGTATGTTTAGATACGTTTTTATGGTGATTTCTGATATTATATTGTATAAGTTGCATTTGACGTGTTTGTGCTTAGTTTCATGATTTTGATGAGAAAAATGCAAGTTGCAAGTGTAATTGATGATTAAGGAAAGAATCACGGAAAAACAAGGAAGAATAGGAGTTGAAATACGAGATTACGTGGAAGAGTTGGTGACGCACGGTCTGGTCGTGCCATGTAGCACGACCGTGCGCTAGTTTACAGTGAGTGCTAGGTGGTGGGGCACGACCGTGCCCCACAGCACGGTCAACTCCGTGCAAAGCCAGCGACCTCTTGGTAGGGCACGGTCGATCGTGCTGGACAGCACGACCGTGCTCGGGTGAACAGGAACTCATTAAGATTTGGTTTTCTTGGATAATTTTCACCTTTTACTTTACTTGGAAGATTCCCACAACAATATAAATACTCAACATGAAGAGAGAGAAAGAGAGGAGAGAGATTTAGAGAGAAAAATACGATAGTCTGAGAAGCAGCGAGATGATTTGAAGAAGAATTCAAGAGATCGAGGAATCGCGAGATCGTCTAATAAAGTTTTTTTTTTATCTTTTCTTATTTTGTTAGATCTTAGTAGATATGATATTTTCAATCTTGTCTACGAGTTTGTTTATCATCATGTCTAACTAATTTTCTAGGGTTTTTAGGGCTTGTTAGTAATTTAATTCGAATCTTGATGGATCTTTAATTTCAATTCAAAGTTCATGATTGTTTATCCTATTTGTGTGTTTATGAGTTGATTGATTGTTTGGTTATTCAGCCGGTAATTGAACATATTTTAATAATTAGATCAAAATTCGGAAGATGAGATTTAATTATGGAAGAATAAACACATGATACATAAAAAAACTTAGATCGGGAGATTAAGGAATTTATGTGATGAGAAATCAATCTTAGGTGCTTTTGGGAGTTGTTATGTTTCAATCAGATTGAGTAGGGATACCTCTGGTGGCATAATAATCAACCGGTTAACTGACTTGGGAGAGTTGTTAATTCGGCATATGCGATTGCTCATATAGGATGATTGATTAATGAACTTGAATTAGTTAAAGTGATGTTTTGATGAAAATTTGATGAAAGCATGTCCTAAAACCTGTCTTAGATATCTGTTATTCTTGAGTGAATTTATCTGTGTAGTTACTTTTCTATTGAATTAAACTGCACTCAGTGTGATTTGATTTTCCTAGATAAAACTGAGAATTGAATTTGAATAATTAGTTAGTGCCTAGATAGTCAGTCTCTGTGGGATCGGCTTTGCTCACCACTTCTACACCCTACACCGTACACTTGCGGGAGTAGCTAAAAGAAATTAGTGAACAAGTTTTTGGTGCCGTTGCCGGGGACTGGAGTTTAGGATAATTAATATTCGAATTTTTTTTTTAGTCTAGGATTTATTTTTATTTTTATTTTTTCTGATTTTTTAGAGAGTATCTGATACTTGTCTTTTAGGTGTTTTCAGATTGTGCATGAACACTCACTCTAAAAAGGCGAACTTGATTGTACTAGATTCGAAGATTGAAACAACTTGCAGACGTAGTAAAACATGAAGGCAACTATTCGCTCAAACTCAGATGGTTGAAGATAATCCAATAGTGCAAGTACTAAACAATCAAGGTGTCGATGGAGGAGTGAACCAAGTACCACCAGTTGGTGCCCAGAGAGCCATCAGAGACTATTTTCAACCAAAACAAAATGGAAGGGGGGTTATGCGACCACCTATTCAAGTAAATAATTTTGATTTGAAGCCGGCTCTGATCAATATGGTTCAGCAAAATCAGTTTGGGGGTAGCCATTTAGATGACCCCAATGCGCATCTGGCGCAGTTTCTTGAAGTATGTGATACGATCAAGTGAATGATGTTTCTGATGATGCCATAAGACTTCGATTGTTTTATTTTTCTTTACGAGATAAAGCGAAGCTGTGGTTCAACTCACTCCCTCCAGGCTCAATTACTACGTGGGATGAATTAAGTAGTAAGTTTCTATTTAAGTACTTTCCACCAATTAAGAGGTTGAAGTTGAAAAGCGAGATTACACAGTTCAAGCAAATTGATGAAAAGTTCTTGGACGAAGCTTGGGAAAGATTCAGAGATATGTTAAGAAGATGTCCTCAGCATGGATTCTCTGAAGATCAACAGGTCTGTTTCTTCTACAATGGACTGTTTGGATCAATGAGAGCTATGATAGATGCAGCGGCAGGAGGAGCTTTGTTAGCAAAGAGTCCGAAAGATGCTATATATATTTTGGAGGAAATGACAACAAACAACTATCAATGGCCGTCTGAAAGAAACATGTATAGGAAAGTGACGGAGATTCAAAGTCAAAACCAATTGTTCGTGCTATCCTCACAAATAACGGCTCTCACAAATCAAGTATCTGCACTGGCAAAGGTTCAAACTCAAAACATAGGAAGTGTAGGGAATCGAGGATGTGATTTCACCCAACAAGAAGAAGTAGAAGATGTCAACTATGTGAATGGGCAAAATTACAACAACCAAAACGTCCGAAATAGGGGTATGTATCAGTATAAACATGGAGGGACGAATCATAAAAATTTCTCTTATGCAAATAATAGGAATGTTCTGTAACCCCCTCCGGGTTTTTTTATTACGAATGAAGTTATCGATAAACCAAAGAAACCAACACTAGAAGATTTGATAGGTGCATTTGTGAATGAATCACGAGATAGATTCGCAAGGATTGAAGAAAGATTTGATGCACGAATGAAGGCCTTGGAATTACAAGTCGGGCAGATTTCTGAATACACAGGGAATCAACATAAAAATGGTCAATATCCAAGCACCAATGAAGTGAATCCAATGGAGCAGTGTTTGATAATTCAATTGAGAAGTGGAACGGAATACGAGGGACCAAGTATGCCAGTGGCAGAGGAAGATAAAAGCGAAAGGAATGAGGAAGAAGAAGTGGCGAAAAAGGAAGATGAAGTCAAACAAAAAGGGGCTGAGAAGCCAAAATCAAATTCTAACCCTTCACTTCCATTTCAATTTCTTCTCTTCCTTTTCCTCAACATTTTCAAAAGAAAAGGCTAGATGCTCAATTCGCTAAATTTTTGGAAATTTTTAAGAAAATTCACATTAACATTCATTTTGCAGATGCTTTGGAACAAATGCCAAACTATGCCAAATTCTTGAAGGATGTAACGTCAAAGAAAAGAAAGATAGCGGATTATGACAGAGTGAATCTCACGGAGGAGTGCAGTGCCATCCTGCAACAAAAGTTACCACAAAAGCTTAAGGACCTAGAGAGCTTCACAATTCCTTGCGCAATTGGAGGATCAAGTTTTAATAAGACTTTGTGTGACCTTGGAGCAAGTATAAAATTGATGCCGTTGTCCATCTTCAAGAAGCTTGGTTTTGGTGACATGAAGCCTTCCATTATCTCATTGCAATTAGCAGATAGGACAATAACTTACCCCAAGGGAATCATCGAAGATGTGCTAGTCAAAGTGGATCAATTCATCTTCCCAGTGGATTTCGTGGTTCTCGACATGGAGGAAGATCATAATGTGCCTCTCATTTTAGGACGACCATTTTTAGCCACGGGATGAGCGTTGATTGACGTGCAAAAAAGAGAACTTACCTTGAGAGTGAATGACGAACACATCTTGTTCAACATTTACAAGGATATAAGTTTCCATGATGAGAATGCGAACTGTAGTTTTGTTGATGCAGTGGGTGCCTGTGTAGAGGATTAAGAGATACGTACCAACGAGGATGTATCACAAAAAGATGAGAAAACGGCATGACAAAAGACGAATCGAAGAGGAGAAAACCGGGCACGACCGTGTTGTGGTGCACGGTCAGACCGTGCCCGGTAGAAACACAGTTCTGGACAATGGGGCACGACCGTGCCCAACCGTCAGATAGCATTTGATGTGGATATCAAGGAAAAATTTCCTCCATGAAAGGTACATTTTCATTTCGTCTGGCTGAAGACGTTAAACTTAGTGCTACTTGGGAGGCAACCTAATTAGCCATTCTTTCCAAGTTTTTGAGTCTTTTTTGGAATTGTCGACTTTAAGTTTGGGGGGATGGTTTGCATTACATGAGTAGTTGTATTATAGATTTATTGCTTTAATATTTTTTTTGTTTTTTGTTTTAGGATGATAGATGATCTTGTGATTAGGAGATATGAAGTGAATTCTTGGAGTTATACGAAACATGAATTGAGTAAAATGAACGAGGGGATATATTGCTTGATTGAAGTTGAAAGTTTGTTCTAAATTTTTGGCGGATATATTTGAGCATGCAATGATTGTGTAGTTTTGAGGAGTATGAAAATAAGCTTGTGAGATTTAAGTCTTGACTTGATATTACACCGAGTCTTATTTTCTTGATTGTGTGGTTAGCGATTATCTTGTATATATCTCTAGAACTTGCTATAATATCTCTTTCGAGATTACAAGTACGTGTGAATTTTTGAAAATGATATAAGGCCATCTTTGCTCTGATTAGTTACTTAGCCAAATAATTTCTCACCAAATTCGATATATTTTCTTAGTTAGTCCTGTTGAGCCTTTAAGCCTTATTCTTTGATTAGCCAAATAATTGGGTAAATTACCAGTGCTTTTATTTTGAGCATATCTACCTATGATTTTGAAGCTCAACTGAGAAGTGATGGGTGAATAAATATAATGGGAAGTATATGTGGAGTTGGAGAAAGAATTTGGTGGAGGATATCAAGAAAAAAATGGAAAAAATGAGAAAAAAGACCAAGTGTGAAAATGATGAAAAAAAAAAAAGAAAATAAATACTTGGGTTGAAGAGGTGATTGTTGGAAGGAAATTTTTGCATGAGTTGTGCCTATTTTTGATATGATTTAGACATTTTGTTGAGTTGTGCCTTTTTTGGAACTCAATTGAATAATTATTTTTGACATATCTCTGGAACTCATGTTTTTTGGAGAAATAGTCATTTGAAGAGACATCATGAAAAGATAGGAAAATTCATGATTTGAGTTGAAATTCGTGGAAGAGCTTCAAGAGTAGTCACTTTTATCCCAAATTTTTCCTACCCTGTCCAAAGAGCCTCATTGCGTCCAAATAAAATCCTTTTTGATTCTTAATATTCAAATGTACAAAAGTGGTGGAGAAGTGAGACGATTTGCAAGCTTATGGTAGGTTTTACTTGATTTATCGATTTGAGCGTATACACGTCCTATTTTTAAACACTTTTGAGCGTGAGTGATACATTGTTACCTTGTGAGGTTCATTACTCCTTGAAAGTACATGGTTATGAATTGTTTGAAGTGTTTATTAGAAGTTTGGATGAATTATTGATATCAATTAGGTGTATATGATCTATAGTTTGTTGACTTAAATTCATGGTTGTATTTCTTCTAGTTGCTTGCTTAGTTTTCTTTAGGAGTGTCATTTGAGTAGTTGATGTTGCTCGAGGACGAGCAATAATTCAAGTTTGGGGGACTTGATAAGTGTCGTTTTTCACGTATTTTTGCGTATGTTTATGTATTCATGTGAATATGTTTAGATACGTTTTTATGGTGATTTCTGATATTATATTGTATAAGTTGCATTTGACGTGTTTGTGCTTAGTTTCATGATTTTGATGAGAAAAGTGCAAGTTTCAAGTGTAATTGATGATCAAGGAAGGAATCACGGAAAAACAAGGAAGAATAGGAGTTGAAATACGAGGTTGCGTGGAAGAGTTGGTGGCGCACGGTCTGGTCGTGCCATGCAGCACGACCGTGCGCCAGTTTACAGTGAGTGCTAGGTGGTGGGGCACGACCGTGCCCCACAGCATGGTCAGCTCCGTGCAAAGCCAGTGACCTCTTGGTAGGGCACAATCGACCGTGCTGGACAACACGACCGTGCCCGGGTGAACAGGAACTCGTTAAGATTTGGTTTTCTTGGATAATTTTCACCTTTTACTTCACTTGGGAGATTCCCACAACAATATAAATACTCAACATGAAGAGAGAGAAAGAGAGGAGAGCGATTCAAAGAGAAAAACACGATAGTCTGAGAAGCAGCGAGAGGATTTGAAGAAGAATTCAAGAGATCGAGGAATCGCGAGATCGTCTAATAAAGTTTTTTTATCTTTTCTTCTTTTGTTAGATCTTAGTATATATAATATTTCCAATCTTATCTACGAGTTTGTTTATCATCATGTCTAACTAATTTTCTAGGGTTTTTAGGGCTTGCTAGTAATTTAATTCGAATCTTGATGGATCTTTAATTTCAATTCAAAGTTCATGATTGTTTATCCTATTTGTGTGTTTATGAGTTCATTGATTGTTTGGTTATTCGGCCGGTAATTGAACATATTTTAGTAATTAGATCAAAATTCGGGAGATGAGATTTAATTATGGAAGAATAAACACATGATACATAAAAAGACTTAGATCGGGAGATTAAGGAATTTATGTGATGAGAAATCAATCTTAGGTGCTTTTGGAAGTTGTTATGTTTCAATCAGATTGAGTAGGGATACCTCTGGTGGCATAATAATCAACCGGTTAACTGACTTGGGAGAGTTGTTAATTCGGCATATGCGATTGCTCATATAGGATGATTGATTAATGAACTTGAATTAGTTAAAGTGATGTTTTGATGAAAATTTGATGAAAGCATGTCCTAAAACCTGTCTTAGATATCTTTTATTCTTGAGTGAATTTATCTGCGTAGTTACTTTTCTATTGAATTAATCTGCACTCAGTGTGATTTGATTTTTCTAGATAAAACTGAAAATTGAATTTGAGTAATTAGTTAGTGTCTAGATAGCCAGTCTCTATGAGATCGACCTTGCTCACCACTTCTACACCCTACACCGTACACTTGCGGAAGTAGCTAAAAGAAATTAGTGAACAACTTTCATATCCCGAAAATAGAGATTGGACCATACTTCTTAAAAAGGAGAACAAAATTACTGATATGTCTTCTATTAACTTTTTTTTTAATAAATCTCTATTATTATTTTGCGCATTCCTATTCCCTTTAACAACCAAACACGACTTATAAATATTTAGAGACTTGATAACTTAAAGAAAATCTTTTCTTTTTTTCTTTGGGAAACAACTTAATAAAATATCACAAAAAATTATTTGTCCATGGAGCACGGTAGATCCGTACCCCCAACCCGATCCGGTGCGTGGACTGTAACATCCTCGACCAAAACTTACACGTCATTGGACATTCATTTCATGCATCATATGCATATCTTATTATTTATATGCTACTTGTGATTTTGCATTATTATATTTAGCTTTTAACTATTGAATTATTACGTGCTTTTATATGACTGGTGAGGAGAAAACCTTATTATAATTTTGAGACTCTAATGATGCTTGAGTGCAGGATAAAAAATTATTTGATTGATGATAGTATAATTTATTTAAAGAAAATAGATCTAATGTTAATTTGTATATGTATATATATAGATATATTACGTGCAAGTGTGTGTATATATAATAAACACAAGTTTGATTAGTATTATATTATTTATATATATATAGAAGTGTACGTGCATAAATAAAGGTTTACAAAACATTTGCCATAACTTTTAATATTATAATATATATATATACATATGTAAGTGGCATGTGATTAGAACCTTTAGCAGTATATGTATATTTATGTTAGTTAATAAGAAATAAGTTTCCCGAAGCTGACTTTAGCATATAATAATAATAATAATAGAAGTCTTACATAAGAAGATTTATAATGGTGGTGGAAAATGACGGTAGAAGAAACATACAGGGTATATTAATTCATTTGAGGAAAGAGAAAAAAAAAGAAACAGAACACTCAAAAAAAAAGAGAAGAAGAAATAAAATAAATAGGTTTGCTGTTAGTGCTGAATCGAAGGAGAAGCGTCACAAAAGTATTAGAAAGGAATTATATACTTATACAATCAAAATCGTTGGGGATTCAGGTAAGTAAAAATATATTTTGCAATTACAATGCATAAACATAGTATTCTGTAAGATAACTGTTTTAATCGGTGAAAATTGAATATTACATGCATTTGAGGTTTTATTGTTGTTTAATAATTACTATTGTTTAATATATATGGTGAATTTGGGGGAGACCCCCAACAAGTGTGTGCATGGTGAATTTGCCACATGGTGAATGTTAGAGGAGGAATCAAAGAGACATTAAAACAGATAAAATATTCGTCAATATGTCTAATATAATGTGGTAAAGTTTCAAAGGAATTGGAGTTATAGAAAGGAAGAATATGTCGAAAGAATAAAGATTGCTAGAATTTAGTATTATATATGAAATAATGAAATTAAGCAAACATGCATTGCATTTCATTGCATAATAGAAATAAATACGAAGGGGGTGATTAGGCTAATTGCATTGAATTCTATAGGAGCACGGGCTGTAGAACGAGAGGAAGAACCAGAGCGACGAACGGATTACTTATCATAGCCGGGTGAGTATAAACCGTATATGTGATTTATACGCAATGTGATGTGATTTATATGCAACGTTTGTTATATGTGTTAAATAAGAAATATGTATTCATATGAATTTATCATTGGATCAAATGATATATTGGTAAATGTATACGTGATCATATGTTCAAATGATTGTTGTGTTGCATCATAATTGCACGAAATTAAAAGGCCTGTGATTATCTTGCTATGGATCTGTAGACAAAGTGGAGACCTCCGGGTCATAATCATATTGGAGACCTACGGGTCTATATACACAGTGGCATATTGAAAATCTCGAGACAGATCCAAACCTGAGCAGTTCACAAAATAATAAACCGGACATAGTGGCGTTTGCATATGTTTATGATTAATGTTAATAATTGTTATTTGCTTGTTGTTTAATTAAATTAATGGTCTATATCCACTGAGTTACGACTCATAAAAATCGCATATTTGTTTTTTTAGGTTCAATAACTCTTTTGACGTGGGTTGTATATATAGACACCACGTTATACTAGATCGGTCGGCCTTCTCCTCTCCCTCATTTTGCATTTTGGACCGCGTGAATTATGATTTGTATTTATTATGACTTATGCTGAGATATTGGTTATGTGTTTTAATCTTATACGATATTAGTCATTAAATAATATTTTATACTTATATGGATCAATGAATAGTCAATATGATCTATCTACAGGACATATATTTTATTGTTAAATATACGTCATATGGGGTAGGGTGTTACATGGGCCACTCACACGCGCCACCACACGCGGCCACACCATAGTTGGTATGCGCCGCATGCGCACCTGATTGTATATAATGTATCATGCGAAGGTATCACACATTTATTCTTTAGGTATCACATATTTACTCTTCAGGTCACTCTTCAGGTATCATACATTTATTCTTCAAGTATCACACATTTACTCTTCAGGTATTATGCAGAAACAATGTTGTTGTTTTTTTTCCTTTTTCTCCTTTTTTTAAATCTATTTTCTTATCGATTTATCATTCTTCTTATTTGTTATGTACATTCTTCTTTTTCTTCTCTATATTCTTGTTCGTATTCTTCTTCAAATTGTCATGAAAGTCATTTATTTGTTCTATTACTTATAGAACAAATTACTAATATTTCAAAAGTATTTTGATAACTTACATATTATTCATGTAATATCTCAAAAGCATGTAATTTTATAATACATGTAGTGCATACATGTAATACCTAAATAACAAATCTGTAATACCTCAAAATTATTTTTCATAACTTACATATCATTAAGCTTGTAATTATGTAATACCTGTAAATCATGTATGTAATACCTATATAACAAATCTGTAATACCTCAAAACTATTTTTCATAACTTACATATTATTAAGCATATAATTATGTAATACCTGTAGTTCATGTATGTAATACATATAGAATAAATTTGTAATATCTTTAAGGTATTACATATTTAACTTTTTAAGGTGTCACTTGTATACTCTTTAGGTATCACTTGTATACTCTAAAGATATCAGCGTACTGTAGAGTGAGTTTAAAATTTTAAAATTTCAAATACACGATTTTTATTATCTTTTTCCTCAAAACACAAAAACAAACAGCTGACTTTAGAGGTTCCATGGTGTTGTAGTTAATGCATTTGCATTAAGACCCTTAATGGAAAACTAATAATTGACACCTTAATGCTTATAGTATAAGGTATTACATAAATACCTTTCGGGTATTACACAAGTAACTTATAAATATTATAAATATTTATTTCAAGTATTACATAAATACCTTATAGATATTTGTATATGTTACTCTCAGGTATTACACAAGTATATTTTAAGTATCACACATATTACTTTCATGTATTACACTAGTAACTTTTAAGTATTACACACGATTTTTATCATCTTCTTTCCCAAAATTTTCTGCAAATTTTTCATATTGCTGCAAATAAACATGTACCAAACTTAGACCACAATTGATCTTCAATGTTTAGATCATTGAAACAAAATAACCATCAATTTCATGGAATCATGATTTTAAGATTTAAAGTCAAACATAATATATTAAGAAGAAGAAGAAGAAGAATTTGATTGAAACAAAAACATATTAGTTGCAAAACTGTAATTTACAAATTCTTCCACACATTCCTAAATCAAACGTCAACCCTACGTTTTCTAAACTTCAAATTTACAGTCATACACACATCTCTCTCGCCTCCGATTTCTACCCACCTTATTTACAATTACTCTTGACGTAAGAAGAAGAAGAAGGAGGTTGTGAAGAAATTCTAAAATATGCGTAGAATTCAGGAAGAAGAAGAAGAAGAAGAAGAAGAAGAAGAAGACGAAGGCGTTCCTCTCTCTGCTTCTCTTAATGAAGCGCAGAAAAAAAAATCTATATATAGACGGGTCTGAGGTGGTGGAGTGGGTTGGGGGCACGGATCCTAGGATCCATGCCTCCGGGACACAAAATTGTCTCTCATAAAATATAACTTGAGTTATGAAATGGTTGAATAATAATTCACAAAATTTATATAAAATTATTTCATAAATATAATTTCATTTGAATATATCTTACTATTCACAAGTCGAACATATTTCTATAACGAGCGAATTAAACATTGGATTATAAATTAATTATATTATGGATTTCAAATATACTAAAATTTGTTTTATTAGGCAATAAATCACAAGACGAATATTTAGTAGGTACCTAATTTCAATAGGGAGGATACTGATATGCAATTGTTTATCTTTTCAAAAGCCTGATAGATTGCTTGCAGTATTATTTGGAGAATAAAAAAGTATATATGTTGTTTTAAACTAAAATCTTGTACATATGTATTGATTTGCATTTTCTTTTCCCGTAGATAGTAATATATACTCCTTCCATCCTACAAAGATAAGTCTAGTTCTATTTTCACACAGATTAAGAAATTTTTTGAAGTTCTAGTTATACACTTATCATACATTAATTGTTCAAAGAATTAACTCTACTCCAATTTTGAAGTTTCACTAATTGAAACAAAAATTATTTTCACACTTATAATATTGCATTAATGATATTGTTTGTCTCAAGATACATTTTTTTACTTTTAAGGAAGAGAGGCAACTAAAAAAATTTAGAAGGGAGGAAACTAAAAAAATTAAATAAAAATTGCAACTCAAATTTAGATGAGAGGCAACTAAATTTGGTGTAGAAATATTATCTTCTTTACTTAGTGACATCTTCGATTCTTGTTTCGCCATTTCTTCTGTTCTTGAGAATTCATGGAGTATTAGTTTTTTTTTCACATTTTAACAATGAACATGAATTAAAATGAACATTTATTGATTAGTGTAGTGGTAATTCAATTTAATCATTAATGAAAATGTGGAAATACAAAATGATTATGAGAATTTGTTAAAAATGAACAAATGAAGACCACACATTCAATGCAACTTTTTTTTTTCCTAAAAAATAAATAAGGGTATATATGGAATTACAAGTTAAAAATCACACTAATATAGTAACAATCCTATTTTTGTGGGACGGACGAAAATAGTATACAAGCCTATCTTTGTATTCTTTTTTAAAGAGTTTCAAGTTTATTATTATTTTTTTATTCTTTTTCCATTAATTATCAAAATTGCCGATAATTTGTATTGTTTTTCTTTTATTTTATTCAACTTTGTATGAATTTTATTCAACCTATAAAATTTTATCAATTTAAAATTTTAATTAAATAATTTATATATTATCAAAATAAATTATATTTTTAATTAAAGATGCCCAAACGGTTCGGAAAACCGGAACCGGGCCGGTTCGAACCGGCGGTCAACGGTTCGGGGAACCGTTGACCTGGTTTCGGTTCCAAACCGGAACCGGGAACCGCCGGGAACCGGTTCGGTTTCGATTCCAAATTTCAGAAACCGGCGAACCGGCGGTTTAACCGGCAGTTCGAACCGTCGGTTAAACCGCCGGTTTTATCTTTTTTTTTTTTTTTTAAATCAATGGTGGATGCCACGTGTACGACTCTCTTTGAATCGAAAATAGCCGTTGGAAATGAACGGCCACGATTACATAGCCGTTGGAAACCGGCCAAACCGATCCGGTTTGGAACCGCCGGTTCAAACCGGCGGTTTTGGTCAAATTTTGATCCAACGGCCTAGATCAAGTGGCCGTTGGAGATGGACGGCGGAGATGAGTCGAACCGCCGGTTCAACCGAACCGGAACCGGCGGTTCGAACCGGTTCGGTGCCTTTTTTTTTTTTAATTTTTAGATCTATAAATAGGGGTTCAAATTGTGTATTTGCTCACCCCAATTCTCTTGCTATCTCTCTCAATTCTTGCATTCTAGCTCACTTCAATATTTCAAGTTCAAAACCTCTCAAATTCTTGTTATATTTCAATTTCTAGTTCTTAATTATATCATCTACTTCTAGTTCTACACTTCTACTTCTACTTCTATTGGAAATTTTTTACATACATCATGTCTAGAAGAGGTTCTTCTACTTCATCCTCCCGTGGGAAAAGAAAGAGTCCCATGCCACCTCCACCATCGTATGAAGATGAGCTCATCGATCAATGGTGTGACGAGCTTGATCCAAATGTCGATTTGGGGGAACAAATCGCTCAAGCTTTAGCCGCCGAAGACGAAGATGAAGAAGAAGTGCCGCCGACGCAAGAGAGTTTGAATGCCACTCAAACCCCCTCAAGTAGAGCACCTTCTTCTGTTCGAAGTGATATTTTCTCCATTCACTTCAAGTAGGATGTCGTGCCTAATAGTAACGTCGACTATATAGTGACATGCAACCATTGTGGGAAGCAATACAAGTTCAAGCATGGAGGGGGCTATGGAACGTTCACTAACCACATCACGAAGAAGCATCCCGACAAGATTGGATTGGAGCGCTCTCAAACACAACTACGAGGATTCACCGGGTCTTCACAAGGTATGGATTCTTTAACCTTTAAATTTAGTCAACTAGAACTTAGGAAAGACACCGCCGATTTTATTGCTTCAAAACATCTACCTTTTTCATGGACTTCGGATGACCTTTATGAAGATTATGTGAGCACATATTTACAACCACCCGCTAGAATGATAAGTAGGAATACAACCACTAGGGATATTGATAAAAGAGTACGTGAAAGAAAATATATATTACTACAAGATTTAGCTAACCTTAAACAAAAAGTTGCGATTTGTTGTGATTGTTGGAAAAATCCTTACCAAAAAAATGATTATATGGGCATTACTTGCCATTGGATTGATGATGCATGGGATGTTCAAAAACGTTTAATTGCTTTTGTTGATTTTAATAAAAAACATACCGGTTTACATATTTCACAAAAAGTACTACATGTGTTAAATGATTATGGTATATTAACAAAAGTATTTGCTATAGCTTTAGATAATGCAACTAATAATAAAGCTAGCTTACCTACACTAATTGAATTTTGTAAACCTTCATTAAGTGGTGATCTTTTTCATACTAGATGCATGTGTCATGTTTTTAACTTATGTGTTCAAGATGGATTAAAAACTTTAGAAGAAGAAATAGAAAAAATTAGAGATGCAATTAATTTAATTTGTCATACCGTACAAATGCGAAAAAAATGGGCCGCGTTTTGTAAAATGAATGGATTAGAAGTAAAAAAATTTGTGAAAGATGTGCCACATAGGTGGAATTCTACTTATTACATGCTTCAAGATTCGTATAATTATAGAGAACTGTTATGTGCTTTTTTTATGGAATTTGGTGATACTCGTGATGGTAGTGTTATGTTATTTGTCCATTCTTGGGATTCTTGTATAAACATGATGAGTATGTTAAAAATTTTTGAAGAAGCCACTAGGGAAGTGAGTGGATGTTATTATCCTACATCTCCTTTAGCTTTAGATCAATGTGTTAAAATTGCTTTGGTAATTAACTCTTATAGAGATGATCCTATTTTAAGTGATGCAATTATTATGATGAAAGCAAAATGGTTAAAATATTATCATGAGATACCCCCCCTATATTTATGTGCTAAATTATTAGATCTTAGGATTAGAGAAGATGGATTAGAAGAACTATTAACTATGTACTATAATGCATTGTTCCCACTTGGATTGATTAGTGAATATGATCTAGTAGAATATATCCCTGATCCTAGACAAGTAGTTGCTAAAGCTAAAGGTTATTTGTATGATTTATTTAAACAATATAAAATAAATCATGGTGATTCAAGTAGTAGTGATGATGTAGGAGATCAAAATGTAGGACATAGTAGTTATTCATCTTCTTCATCTAGTTTTGGTGATACCCTTAGTCAATTTTACAACTTTTATGATATTAGAACGCAAAAAAGAGCTAGAAGTACGAACTCATCACAAGAATTAGATTCTTATTTAAGTGTTACTTTTGAATCGGTTGCTTTCGAGAACAATTTGGATATATTAAAGTGGTGGGCACGAAGGGCCACCACATATCCTATACTAACAATAATTGCGAAGGAGATGTTTGCATGTCCCGCCTCAACGGTCTCGGTTGAACATGCCTTTAACGTATCGGGCCACACTTTGAGTGCGAGACGAGCAAACTTGGCCGCCGAGAATGTCCAAAACCTTATGCTCCTTGAGGATTGGGTCAAAGCATCCAAACGTCAACAAAACCTCGATTGCACACGCTTTGAGGAAGGTGAAGCGGATTTGTATGGCTACGACTCAAACACAACATCCTCCGGCGGTAGTGGCATCAACCTAGACGATTGAAGAAGGTAAGTTGAGGTAAGAGAACTACGTGAGCTTTGATTCCTTAATTCGATTTCAATTAAGGATACGTAGGCAATTTCATTTTAAGTTTGAAATTTCAATTTCAAACTTAGAATGAAACTCAAGCTTTTTCAAATTTTCTTTTCCCCCTCCCTTTGGCTAATGTTGTTTAAATAGTTACTTAATTAGATACTTAGATCTTAGACTTGTATTATATAATTCAAGATAGATAGATAGATAGATAAGTGTAATTGTAATTCAAGATAGACTTTTATTTCTTGTAGATAGACATGGACTTTTGTAATTGTAATATATAGGAACTTTTGTAATAGATTAGATCATAAATTAGAAAGAATTCTAACTTGTAATAATTTTCCAAGTTATAATGAAAAAGTTTGTTCACTTCAATATTTTATAGTCCAAATTTCAATTTCTCATGGTATGGTATGACGGAGACAAAATGTGTGAAAAAAGGAAGAAAACGGACGAAAAAAGGTGGGTACCGCGGTACTGGATATGGATACTGCGGTACCCATCAAATTTGAACCAAAACGCTGGTTTCTGACTCTTAGTACCGCGGTACCCATATCTCAGTACCGCGGTACTGGGCACCAGATTAAAAAAAAAAACACTGTCAAACCGCCGGTTCCGGTTGAACCGGCGGTTTGGAACCGAAACCGGAACCGCCTCCCACACGGTTCGGTTTCGATTCCACCAATCCGGAACCGCCGAATCGGCGGTTCGAACCGGAACCGGAACCGGCGAACCGTTTGGGCATCTTTAATTTTTAATTCTCTATAATCATGATTCGATTATATTTGTGCATTCATAAATTAACTTGATGTATTTCAATGAAACTGCTAAAAAATATTTTTAACCACAATATAAAAATAAATTGAGGCTTTTAAAAAAATTGAAACTCAAATTATAAGATAAATTTTAAGTATATCCGAAAACTTTGTGAATTTAACATTATCTTTATTTGAAATATAGGTGGATGTTTCATGTCATATAATCGTTTTAAGATAGGGTAAGTCTCTTGTGAGACAGTCTCACGAAATTCTAATGCATTGCATGAGACGGGTTAACCCACAACCCACTTACCCACCACTCAAACCCTACAATTCACATGTTGTTTGTGGTTGATGGGGCTCCGTCTCACGAAAACTATCCGTAAGACCGTCTCACATGAGTTTTTGTGTTTAAGATATTGTTTTTAAAGTGCTAGCACTTATATGACTTATATGACTATATCCACATATATCACTTTTAAATTGCTAGCACTTATATGACTTATATGACTATATCCACATATATCACTTTTAAATTGCTAGCACTTATATGACTTAGTTGAACATATTTGGGAACACTTTGATGTCTCGATGTAGAATTAAAATGCTTAATTCGTATATGTTCGATTATTCTACCTTTAATTTTATGTTTTTATGCACTTTATTTTAGTATTTAATGAAAATGAAATAAATTTGTTTAAATATTTTATTTTAATATAATATTTTATTTAATTAAAATATATTTAAAAAAAATTTGTGATATCAAAAATAGAAAATCTAAATTAAATCTTATTTTAATTTAGGAGAGAGAAAATTGAGTGGAAATGGAACCCATGCAATAGTGAATTTAGATTTGATAGACTGTGGGTGTGAAATTAAATTCATAAAATGTTGATGTGGAGGAGAGAAAATCAACTTTATGATTAAATAGATTGGGATGGTTATGGATGCTCTTAAAATTGTTTCAAATTATTCAGAGCCACGTCAGGCATACATATTCATGTTGAAAACTGCAATTTATTATTATATACTATGTATATATGTGTGGGCGAAGATCTTGAAACTAGATCTGTACTATTAAAGCCAAAATGTAAATTCTAAAGAAATGTGCCATGCAACTTAGGGGTGTATTGGTTTAGGATTTCACGGGATTTTAAAAGACTTTTTTCTTGTAAAAAAATCCGTTGGTATTCAATCAGGATTTTATGTCACTTAAAAACAATCCATTGGTATTCAATTTGGATTTTTAAGATTTTTTAAAGAGTCCATTCAAATTCATTGGTATTCATGTAAGACTTTTTACTATTTAAAAATAATCAATTGGTATTAAAAAATATAAGAATTTTACAGGATTGTTGTGTTAGATGGATTTTGAAGGACTTTTTAGTGATATCTATAAATACCAACAATCTCATCCAAACTCATCAGATTTTAGAGGACTCTTGAAGTGACTGTTGAAGTGCTTCCTCCGGTAATGTCTTTTCACCTTTGTCTTTATACCGCAATTCTATGAAAAAAAATCTGCAATTCTATGCAATTTTATGAGATTCTCAATCCGTGTTTTTGAGCTTGGAAAAAGTGATTTCTCTCTCTCTCTCTCTCCTTTTGTGTGGATTTTGTTCTAGAATTGTTGAATTATGTTATGTTTGATGGACTTTGCTGTGGATTTTTCTGCTAGATCATATTTTAATTTTTATTAGGTTTACAAGGTGGAATTTGTTTAAAGTGTTGTAGGGAATGGGATTTTGATTGCTTTCGCATGTTGTTCCTTTTTGCATTCGTGTTCTTGGACTTACGATGTTTTCAATTGGGATAGTTTATTTTGTAAATAATTTATTGTACCTAGTTGTAGATTTCTTCTACATTATGCCTGTAAGATCATGGAGGAAAGTAGGAATATGCACTATGAGTAAGAGTTGTAGCCACTATATCTTAGCCTCGATTTATAGTTACTGGCTGCAGTTCTTCCTACTAATGGTGTAGTTTTATGAATATTGGGATATTGGGTTCGAGTTTGTTCTTTGGTACTTTCTGGCATCATCCATTTTGAAGATATAGGGTTCGTTACCTTAACTATTGCCACTGATCAATGGCATTTTCCCTAGCACTAGAAACGGACTTCATTTGGTGTTATGCAGCTAAATTTGTATACACAATTCAGTTGGGGGATACTGTTATGTAGTTTCTTGGCATTCAAGTGATTTTTGAGCACATGAACAATGGAATTTGGGCTTGTTGAATTAGTATTAGCCTCACAAATGAAGAAATGTGCTTCGTGGTGTTTGTGAGGCTTTACCAAGTAAGCATTTGGAATTCAATATTCCATTTTAATTGGTCAGATTCAGTTCTTCCAAAGTATAGGACAATATCACATTTGGTACTTTGAGTGTCTATAGTTCACGTTTCTGTTGTTTGCTTTATGTCTGGCCTACATTTCACCTTAAATTACTGATTCTTATCTTAAATGGCAAACATTCCACTTCTGTATTGCAGATGTCTCGAAGATATGATAGCCGCACAACAATCTTTTCCCCAGAAGGTCGCCTTTACCAGGTTGAGTATGCAATGAAAGCTATTGGAAATGCAGGAAATGCTATTGGAATTTTGGCTACGGATGGAGTTGTACTAGTCGGTGAAAAGAAAGTCATATCCAAACTGCTCGAAACCTCAACATCAGTTGAGAAGATGTACAAGATCGATGACCACGCGGCATGTGCCGTGGCTGGAATCATGTCCGATGCCAATATTCTCATCAACACAGCAAGACTTCAGGCCCAACGCTATGCATTTGCTTACCAAGAACCAATGCCAGTCGAGCAACTAGTTCAGTCTCTGTGTGATACCAAACAAGGCTACACACAGTTTGGTGGGCTTCGTCCCTTCGGTGTTTCTTTTCTGTTTGCAGGATGGGACAAGAATTACGGGTTTCAGCTTTATATGAGTGATCCTAGTGGGAATTTCAGTGGTTGGAAGGCTGCAACAATTGGAGGGAATAACCAGGCTGCACAATCTATACTTAAGCAGGATTACAAAGACGATATCACGAGAGACGAGGCTGTTCAGCTTACTATAAAGGTGCTCAGCAAGACCATGGACAACACAAGCCTTAACTTGGAAAAACTAGAACTAGCTGAGATATTTCTTTCGTCTAAGGGAGTCAAATTCCAGATATGCCCTCCTGCTACGCTCGACAAGTACTTAGACAAGTCTGGATTGACCCAACCTTCTGCTGAGGCCTAACTTGTTTGATTTCTATGTGTCCACATCTCTCATATAATATTGCTTCTTTGCAGTAATATTGTTCAACATTAGTAGTCGATCCTTCTGTTGAAATTGGAAAGAAACTCTAGCCAATGTTTCTGCAGATGAGTGGGAACTTTGAAGCATCAAATATAGTTTTATGTTTATAAACAAGTTTTAGTTATTTGGAATAAAATTGTTCCGACATATTTATATTTGTCCACGACGTGTTATATATATATAAATATATCATCTAAGTTTGAAGGACATTAATTCAATGGGGGAAAATATATTTGTATATGACTATTGAAAAATCGACCTACAATATTTCGACAAGTTTATAGGATGTATCCAGATGTGTTTCGAAAGTTATGTGCAATTCTTAGAGAAAAAACACCTCTAGAGGATACACGATATATTTGTGTTAAAGAAATGCTTGCATCATTCCTACAAATTGTTGGTCAGAATACTTGATATTGTGTAATTCGTAACACATTTGGCCGATCACAATTTTCTGTAAGTGAAAATTTTCACAAGATTTTGAAGGCTTTGAACACGATAGCACCTACTTTGATGGCTAAACCAGGTTCAAGTGTACCTGCTAAAATCAGAGAAAGCACAAGGTTCCTCTCTTTCTTCAAGGTATGTACTAATTATCTAACAATATAAATTATAATTAAAATGACACTACTATATTTATATTTTTCATACGAAAAATTGTTATATACGCTAAATTTTAGGATTGCATTGGAGCTATTGACGGGACACATATTCCAACAATAGTAAGGGGGCGAGATGTAAGCAATTATCGTATTCGTCATGGAAAGATATCTATTATTCAAACCCAAGAGCAAGAGCGACAAGACGCTAATGCTTGGAGGACTAGTATAGCTATAGATATGTGGATGAATGCTATTTAGGAGGACATGATATTATGGAGAATTATTATTTTTATTTTTTTTGTCTTTGACTCTTTTTAAATTCGAATGTATGAAAAAAATCTTGAACTCTTATCGTATGTCATAAATCTATAAAGTTCTGCAAAGTCCACAAAGTCATACAGAATCCATTAAAATCCTGATTAAAAAGTCTTTACAGAATCTTGCAAAATCTTAAAAGTCATAAAAATCCTGCAAAGTCTTTTAAATCCGCATGACTTTTTTCAGCTTAAAAAGTCCTTTAAAATAATTTTGGTACATATTATACTGAATAAATTAATAAATTCAGAAAAAAAAGAAACGAATGTATTATCTATAGATAGAGAAAAATGGGATTTAATTGTACTAATTCCACTATCTCTAAAATATTACTATTATCTATAGTTTTATTTTGTATTATCGATCTCATGCATTTTTGTCAGTCATGTCAATATTTTGAGTGTTGATTTTGTTATAAATAAATAAAAGTGTAGTAATAATCAAATGTGGAATCTAACAAATAATCCCTTTTCTATTACTTTTTTTCTTTAATTACTATTCAATGTGGTTGAGAATATGTTTATCATCCAAGAATTTTATAAACTTATGTTTTTATATCAATTTTTTCATTATTTATTTTATATTTAAAGTGGAAGGCATATATATTTAGCACATTTTCACCT
Organism: Scutellaria minor; assembly: GCA_954870855.1. Lineage (NCBI taxonomy): Eukaryota > Viridiplantae > Streptophyta > Magnoliopsida > Lamiales > Lamiaceae > Scutellaria > Scutellaria minor. Next base: position 21,446,252 of record OX940728.1, on the reverse strand, counting down.
TAGAAAACAAATTACCTAGACAGAAAGAAGTAAATTACGAAATAGCCCTCAACGGAACTAACCAGAGAATTAACTGTTGGGTCTTACCCGAACCGAATTGGCCGCCTCTTTGGCGCAGAGTTGCAGGGGTCTCTCTCTCTCTGGGGTAAATTGAGCTTTTGAGGTGAGTATCGACAAAGTTATTTGCATGATTTATGATCGTTTTTGAACTCTCTACTGCTATTCCCATGGTGTCACCAAGCTGTTTGTTATAATGTCTCGCTTACATTATTTGTGTTTTTCTCTCGTGTGTGCGAGTTTTGCGGTCGGATTGATTAATTCACTCACATTTTGGCGTGAAATCAGTTGCTTTTTTGATTCCAGTGTTTCAACTCCGTCTCAATCGTTGTAGCTTGTTCTAATCTGAGTTTTCGTATTGTATTACATTAAAAGTAAAATTTGTTTGATTAATGATTCCAGTTTCAAGATTTTTTGTCATTGAACTCTCAACTTAAGTCATTCCAATAATTTATTGCTTCAACAAGTGGTGGAGGTGATTGTGGGAGGAAACTAAAGTTTTCTGGGAAAGTTGCTAAGGAAGGTTGATTGAAAATTACCGTACAAATTTGTGTTAACATAATTTCTTTGAAGCAACATAAGGGTTCAGCCTTGATAATACACATATTTGTTTACCCTTTTGCATTGAATGAAAGTAGAACAAGATTTCGTGTATTTTTGGATGTGAGGAATAGCTTCACCACAAGAATGTAACCTTACTAGCATAAGAGTAAAGGGCCACATCAAGGGACTATTTTAAACTTAGAACACTAACATGATAGTTATTTATTTCGTCGACGTATGAAGTTGATATGCGTCTATCATAGACGTGGCAAGAGAATTAATTAATTAAATCGTGATGTTGACCTAGCGTTGTCCGTGGGCTTAGTTTCCTTTTATGTTACCTATTAGTACCATGCGTTAGGTTTTTTGATTGATTACTTGGGATATATTGTTTTGACAGCCTTGGGCTTGGACGGGAAGAATTTCCTGGTGATTGTTCATTCCTGTTATTGAATGTTACTTCTGACGCTCCTTTGTTTTTAACAGAGATGGGGGACTCAAGCAAGTATTGATGATGTTAGAAAATTTCAAGAATCTCTCGTAATTATAGCACTTATTGCATGACATCTAAAGAAAGGATGGTGTGAGTTTTTAGGTAGAATTTTTTAGATTGAATAATATTCAAGCATTTAGCATGTGTGTCATGGTGACCTAGAGAAATGCAGTTCAGGCATGGGTGTTTTGCCTTGGGGAAGGTGGAAATTCCTTGCACCCTATTACTAGGCACATTTTATTGCTCTTAAATTTATTTAAATAAAATTTTCCTTGTTAACTCATTTTTGGTCGATGAGATATGACTATATGATGAGTTTAAACTTATTTCAAATACATCTTTCAGTGAATTATGGATCGCTGGAGTGGCATCTTGAAAATTCAGTTGCATCCGGATAGTAGCACTTTCTACAGAGTTGCGGCTTCCCTTGGCCTCTCTTCTTCTCCCAAAAAGCTTGCAGTATGTATTGTTAATATTACTATTATTATTTTTATAAAAGGATTATGATGCAATTATGTTGTTCTCAGATTTCTATCAAGAGATACCTTAAGTTTTTGTATTATTACATGAGACAGGTACCTTCTGGAAACGCAATATTCTTTAGTGGAGATCAAGCAGCAGGGACAGAAAATCCAGTTATTGAGAGATTATCTGATCCTCAGAGGATTTCTGAAATTCTAGTTTCAAAATTTGGGGGATCTATTAATGCTTTTGTTGTGGAAGCTCCTATTTTCAATGGACCTTTTGCTGTTTATAATGATTTTATCCCTTCTGTAAATGAGTACGGAGAGCCAATGTCCTACGATGCAACTGGGTTCCCAACTTCTACGTCATTGGTTTTGCTCTTGTCAAAGTTTCTTGCTGAGGTAAGACTTGTAAAATTACTTAATCTTGAGATCTCTCCCTATAGATTGTATGCTTTTTACTTCAGAAGTAAAAAGAATCACAAATCTGATTGCTTAAGACTTCTTCGTGGGAACTGTTGAAGATTTTTGTAATTTTTGTGGTTGGGTAATGGCATGCAATTCAACTACTAAATGTGTTATAACATTGTGGAGGGATTATTATTATTATTTTTTTATTATTATTATTTTTTTGTGTTGTAACTGTGGAAGAGAAAGGAGGAGAACAGATTTTTTCACCCATATTTAGCTGCACGAATTTGGTATCAAGATGGAAACTTTTGACTTCAAAATGAGGGATAGTTTATTCTTGAAATTGAGAATACAGAGCAGTGCTCTGAAGTCTAAAACATGAGATAAAACTATACTCAATGTTCAAATATTTATAACTCACTGATATCCTTGTAGTCTAAGCTGAAGTTGTATGCTAAATATCATAGTATAAAATTGTGCCACTTAGTTGGCAGAGAAATCCATGGCTTTGTTACTTATGCAGTCAGCCCATGTTTTTTTGGCTCTCGTTTGATAATAAAAGTATGTTAGTTCTTGTCATGAGACTTGTGATGATTATATTTTTCTTCAGTATTTGGTATTGTGTCGTCTGACCTAATGAATAAAGTCATCAACAAGTTCTACAATTTTCTTCTCCTGTCTGTACTAAGCATCATTTTGCAGAGTGAATGATTTCTTTGACTCTGAGTACACAATAAATGTATGGCATTATCTACAGATAACATTGATAACACATTGAATTCTTGTATAATAATTTCCTTGGTTGAAAATTTTGAAATATAATATCTATCAAGTTTTCCTCAATGGTATGACCACCTATGCTATGGCTCAGAGTGTGGACACTACTAGCCATATACATAAGATTGTGCTATCAGAGATGCGTGTGCTAAGATGGATATTTGAAAAAACACGAAAGGATAGAATTAGAAATGAAAGGATCATGAGCTATGTAGGAAATGGCCCTACGAAGGATAAGATAAGATAGAGACATCTCACAGTTTGGTAATGTGCAGAGGAAACCAAATAGCTCCAATTCAGTTAATCACTGAAAGGTTGATGAAGGCATAGCAGGGGTAGAGCATTAATAACTTGGACAAAGATGGATAAGGAACGCATTCTAAATCTTGGATTAGATGATAATATGCTGGAAGATCCTCTCACTAGGACAGCTATCCATATAGCTGACCTCTCGAGTAGTGGTAATGGGATCTGATGATCAATTTTATTTTTCTGATCCATGCATATTATTAAGATACAAAATTTTCCAGTTCTTATTTATGATGTAACTTTCTTGATCTATATCTTTATTGTTGTTATTATTAGCCCCACTCCCACTTCTGAGGAAACAGGATGCTGTGTGGGGGTGGAGTACTGCATAAACATCATCTAAGACACTAAGACTAACCTATAGTACTACTCCACAGCTATTTCTTTTCCTAGAAACTAGTTACATAGCCTGTACCATTATCCCGTTTTCTGACACTTATATCCTAAGAGTAGCATTTTGCTTATGTGTTGCAGGCAAAAAATGTCATTTTCGGGAATCAGAAAGAGCTGTACCCAGCTGATGCTTCTACACCATTTCCATGCAAACCAAAAACAGCGATTCTCGGGTTTAGTAAGGGTGGCACTGTGCTCAATCAGCTCTTAACTGAGTTTGCCTTCTCAGAAGTGCAATCCACTGAACTACCAGCTCACCAAAATAAGAATATGGCAAATGGAGTAATCGCTAGCAAAGAAGACGACTGGATTATACCCACGTCAAAGGAGAGCCTCTTCAACAGCATAGCTGAAGTTCATTATGTGGATGTTGGCCTAAACACCGAAGGAGCTTATCTCTCCAATAAAGATGTGATCGACAGAATTTCTCAACACCTCACTGAAAGAGCATTTGGCATCCGTTTTCTTTTCCATGGAACACCTAGACAATGGTGTGATGAGAGGCGAATTTGGATTCGTAAGGAAAAGGACGCCCTAGTTAGACTTCTCAAGCAAGTTGCTCATCGGAATATGGGTAAACTACATCTTCGTGAGAGACTATACTTTCCTGGTAAACTTCCTGATCTGCAGATGCATTTTGAAGTTATTGATGTCATGGATGTCAGTTAATCGAAATAATTCTAATCTACATTCATCTGTCTATCTTATGGGGTTTCTTTCGACATCTCTGTTCGGTCAGCATTTTTCATGACAAAAGTTTTATAAGTTATTCCATCTTATATTATAAAATGGATGATAAATGTTTTATCTGATATAATTCACTTGTTGTAGTGCCTACAAAACCACTCAGTTTGGAGGTATTCAAGCTTACTGTTTCACTGAATTGGTCCACAGTGATTGCCAAGGTTTTTGTACTAGCACACTAAAAACAAAAAAAAAAATTGTGGGGCATTCGAAAATTGAATTGGACGAGCAAAAACAAAACTAGAATCGACAGAAAACATAAAAAGGAACGAATGAAGAAATAAAAAATCTCAGGTCGGTTTTTGTTTCAAAGAACTTGACCATCATTTGTCACTTTCAACCATTGTACATCTCTGATTTGTCTCAGGATTAATACTTATTAAAGACGTTTTATGACTAAATTCATCATTAATATTTCCCCAACTATTTGGTCATGAAACTGTGACTTCAAGCTACATTAGACATTTTCACTTTAAAAAAACATCAAAAAGGAAAATTGCATACTTTTTGTATTCGATGCAAAGCTGGGAAAATGGAGAAAAAAAAAACAAAGAAGAAAAGAAAATCAGAGCAGAAATATCCACTATGCAAAAAAGGAAAAGAAATGTACACAGAGAATGAGCAAATCGTATAGATTGATTTTATCAACACGACGGAATTAAAGTCAAATCGTTTTAAAAAAATATTGGGAAGTTTTAGTCATTTTCTAGTGACGATAACTACAATTAACATAAATTTGTAGTTGATAAAATTCCTTTAAATTATATAATATTAATATTTGGGAGGCATCCTGTTTTGATAGTCCTTGAAGGTACGAATTTGTCCTACATAGAGATAGAGGCCGGCCTTGCCATCACTATTCACCTGGATCTATAGGAATCCATAAAATAGAATTTCTTTATAAGATTTATAAAAAATTAAGTTACATTTACCTCATTTAACATGTTTTAATTGTTTGGAGAACTACTCCACTATTTCTGTATTTCTACATATTTTTATAAGTTCGTTTTTAATATTTAGGTTCATAATTGATAGTTGTGTTTTAATTATATTATTAATTATTATTATTATAGTTATATAAGGAATATTTACGAAATATATTGTTATGCAGTATGGTAATTAAATTAAACTAAATTAATTATTTGAAAAAAGAAAATGGTAAAGATGGTCTCGCCGTACCTGATTTGGCGGCAAAGGAACTTCCAAAATCCATCTCTATCCCACATATGGCAAAAAACCAACTCTCTCTCTCTCTCTCTCTCACACTCACACACACATATTTTGTAAGCAAGAACTTGAAAAGTTGTTACAATCCTTGCAAGATTTGAGACACTCTTTCATGGCCGGCACCTGGAACAAGAAATTGGGAGACTTTATCCTCATGTGCTTGCAGTTGCATCATCACTCTTTCTCCACTTGTCTTCTTACTTCCTATATTATATATCTGCCTACATATATATCGCTTACTTCCATTCTTGGAATACTCTGTCTCCTCTTTAACATCTTCAAAACCCTACTTCTTTTGGCGAATGCATTGAGGGCCTTTATTCATTTGGGAGTGGCGCATTAGGAGGTTCAATTCTTGAAAAAAACAAACTTTTATTTTGTCATGTTTTATATGCATGGCTGCATGAGAAGTCTGATTCCAGTAAAATGTGCAGAAGATGATGTTATTTTCTCTGTTATATTCATTCATATTATCTGTGAAGATTGTGCGTGTTATAGATAACTGCAGATTCATGTTAATTGTTGTTGAAAAATGCAGAATCTCAAATCTGAAAATGGACGAAAGCTCTGTAGTAGTCGATGCCATTATGAAGGAGAAAGTTGATCTGGTACATGTTTAATTTCTTACCAGCATTTTAAGATTATGGTTTTATTTGGATAATGCATTTTCAATGAGTTAAGTTTAGTCCAAAATAAGGAGAAAGGAGATTCATTACTCTGCTCGTTTATACAATTTCTATTTTTACTGTAAATTTTTAAGGAGTTTTTGGTTACATATTTATCTTTCATCTTATATAATTATTGCTTGAACTGGACTGGTTTATGTAGGAGAATATACCAATTGAAGAAGTATTTAAATGCCTCGAATGCACACGTGAAGGGTTGAAGGCAATTGAAGTTCAGAAAAGATTGGATTTATTTGGATACAATAAACTTGAAGAGAAAAGGGTTAGATTATCTGTTTACAGCCAGTTTCTCATCTATGTTTGTTCTTTATTTTTCGCTCGTTGATTTTCTCTTGTCCTTAGGAGAGTAAACTTCTTAAGTTTCTGGGATTTATGTGGAATCCTTTATCTTGGGTAATGGAAGCAGCAGCTCTAATGGCTATAGCTCTTGCTAATGGAGGGGTGAGAATATTATCTTTCAAGTTGAGAATAAATGAAGAATAGAATTGAATCTTAACAAGTCTTATGCGTGCAGGATAAGCCATCTGATGTGCCCGACTTCGTTGGCATCATTGTGTTGCTTCTTATCAACTCCACAATAAGTTTTATTGAGGAAAATAATGCTGGAAATGCTGCAGCTGCGCTTATGGCTCGACTGGCTCCAAAAGCCAAGGTTTGGTCTTTGATAAGTTGTGTGTTGGCTCAAGTCATGTGTTTCATACATCTAAATCGTGTCCAGGTTCTACGAGATGGAAAGTGGGGCGAAGAAGAAGCTGCAATTTTGGTCCCTGGTGATATAATCAGTATCAAACTTGGAGATATTATTCCAGCTGATGCACGTCTTTTGGAAGGCGATCCTCTTAAGATTGACCAGGTGCTCAATACACACCATTGCTTGAGTTTTAAACCTTATACTTAGCACTCAAACTTGGTCAATATTCTCGTGTAGTCTGCTCTCACTGGAGAATCACTCCCAGTAAGCAAGAATCCAGGTGATGGGGTATATTCGGGTTCAACTTGTAAGCAAGGAGAAATCGAAGCAGTTGTTATAGCAACTGGAGTGCACACTTTCTTCGGTAAAGCTGCTCATCTTGTCGAGAACACTTCCCACGTGGGCCATTTCCAAAAGGTACGTTTCTAATTGTAGCATTGCTCTGATAACTAGATACTCAAGTAATCATAGTTTTTCTCTGATGACCAGGTTTTGACCTCAATAGGGAACTTCTGCATTTGTTCGATTGCAGTTGGAATGCTGATTGAGATAGTCGTAATATATGGGATCCAGAAGAGGCCGTATCGTCCTGGTATAGATAATCTTCTCGTGTTGCTCATTGGTGGAATTCCCATTGCAATGCCTACCGTTCTTTCTGTTACTATGGCGATTGGATCACATCGCTTATCTCAGCAGGTATGAATAAAGATCAATCATGGTTCCTTCTTAAAGCCATGTAAGGACTTATTGGTGGTTGTTTCAGGGTGCTATAACAAAGAGAATGACCGCCATCGAAGAAATGGCTGGCATGGATGTCCTTTGCAGTGACAAAACCGGAACCCTGACTCTGAACAAGCTTTCTGTAGACAGGAATATGATCGAGGTACTACTTGGAAAAACAAAACACTGATACAATGTTACTAGATTGTATAACTATACAGGAAGTTGAATTTGATGGCAGGTTTTCGCCAAAGGAATTGAAAAGGAGACAGTAGTCCTGATGGCAGCACAAGCATCGAGGTTGGAGAATCAAGATGCTATCGACACTGCAATTGTCTCAATGCTGGGAGATCCAAAGGAGGTATTAATTACAATTTGATAACATACACAATCTTTTTGGTGTGTATTGATGCTTCGATTACTATTCTTGTAAGGCACGTGCGGGGATCACGGAAGTTCACTTCCTTCCGTTCAATCCAACCGACAAGAGAACAGCTCTAACATACATTGATAAGGCTGGGAAAATGCACCGTGTGAGCAAAGGTGCACCAGAGCAGGTACTATTACATTTAACTCCACCATTATTCGGATCTAATTCTAACATTCTGAACATGATCCTCTCTAGATTCTCAATCTAGCACATAACAGATCAGAAATCGAAAGAAGGGTCCATTCCATAATCGACAAATTTGCAGAACGTGGGCTTAGGTCCCTCGGAGTTGCTCGCCAGGTACTACATTTCTACAGATTATTCCGTGTATCATCGAAATCACCGTTTTTCAGTCTTTATAAACCACTGAGACTCTATAGGAAGTACCTGCTGGCACCAAAGACAGCCCGGGTGGTCCTTGGGAATTCGTTGGCCTTCTCCCACTCTTCGATCCTCCTCGTCATGATAGTGCCGAGACAATTAGGAGAGCCCTTGATCTCGGTGTTAGTGTTAAAATGATAACAGGTGATCAACTGGCAATTGCTAAGGAGACAGGAAGACGCCTTGGGATGGGGACGAACATGTATCCTTCATCGTCTCTGCTTGGTGATTTTAAGGACGAGTCGTCTGCAGCTATTCCAGTAGACGAGCTCATTGAGAAGGCGGATGGTTTTGCTGGTGTCTTCCCTGGTATGCATCCTTGTAGCCTATTGTCGATTGCTTCAAATCCGATTCTGATTTCTGTGTACCATCTACAGAGCATAAATACGAGATTGTGAAGAAGTTACAAGCTAGAAAGCACATTTGTGGAATGACTGGCGATGGAGTAAACGACGCACCTGCTCTGAAAATAGCTGATATCGGAATAGCTGTAGCAGACTCTACAGACGCGGCTCAAAGTGCTTCGGATATTGTTCTTACGGAGCCTGGATTGAGCGTAATAATCAGCGCTGTCTTAACTAGCCGGGCGATCTTCCAAAGAATGAAGAATTACACGGTGATGTAATTTCTATAATATGGTTTGGTTTAGTTATTAGAGAAATGAAACGATAACTAATATTTTCAGTTGTTGCTCCAGATATATGCCGTCTCTATCACCATACGTATAGTGGTAAGCTTCTTTTGAACATACGTACAATGTATCATTAACACTTGGAGGAATAAATATGCATCTCATATGCTTGCAGTTGGGATTTATGCTGCTTGCAGTATTCTGGAAATTTGACTTTCCTCCATTCATGGTTCTTGTCATTGCCATTCTTAACGATGGTTAGTCATTCTCGTTTCAGAAAGTTGGATCACCTCCTTTATTTTCGCGCTCATTGTCTGAGACAAAAGACTAATTTTCAGGGACAATTATGACAATATCTAAAGACAGAGTGAAGCCTTCTCCAGTTCCAGATAGTTGGAAGCTAAGTGAGATTTTCACCACTGGGATAGTTCTTGGAGCTTATATGGCTATAACTACTGTTATCTTCTTCTGGGCTGCGTACAAAACAGATTTCTTCCCCGTAAGCCATGTTTGGAAACCGCATTCTTGAGAAGCTCTAATCTTTCGAGTCCTATTATCCTCATGGACCCATTTTTTCCATGTGTAGAATGCTTTCAAAGTGAGGAACTTCAACAGCCATCTTCGCGACATGTCGGATGAATCTCAAGCCAAGCCACTCAACGAGATGATGGCATCTGCAGTTTATCTCCAAGTCAGCACGATCAGCCAGGCGTTGATTTTTGTGACGCGATCAAGGGGATTCTCTTTCCTCGAACGCCCTGGTCTCCTGCTTCTGACTGCCTTTATTATTGCACAACTGGTAATAAGTCCATTCTAAACTCATTTAATTGTAGAAACTTCAAACAATAAAACAGGATGTTTGTTTTACCAGGTTGCAACTGTTATATCTGCCACTGTAACTATGAAATTCGCTGGAATCAGAAGTATTGGTTGGGGCTGGACCGGGGTGATCTGGCTATATAATACACTCACTTACATGCTTCTTGATCCCATCAAGTTTGCTGTTAGATATGCACTAAGTGGACGAGCTTGGGGTCTAATGCTCGATAAAAGAGTGAGTTGTGATTTAAGACTTGACATTGATTGATTCAAAAGTAGTAACATATTTGTTTCTTCATCTCCATAGACTGCATTCTCGACCGGAAAAAACTTTGGAAGGGAAGCTCGTGAGGCTGCATGGGCAGCTGAGCACCGCACGTTGCATGGGCTTCATTCTGTGGAGCCTAAGATGTTCGAGAAGAGCAGTTTTGGGGAGCTTAGTCTCATGGCAGAAGAAGCAAAAAGACGTGCAGAAATTGCAAGGTTGGGAGAGAAGATCCAACATCATTTGCATTGTTTCGTCTTGTATTGTCTAACATCTGTGTTGCTAATATTTTGCAGGTTGAGAGAGATTCATACTCTCAAGGGAAAAGTCGAGTCTTTTGCTAAGCTAAGGGGATTAGACATTGATGCAATGAACCAACACTACACTGTTTAACCACCCTTTTTCTTATTGCCATTTTTCCTTTATGAGTTTAATTTTTTTTTCTTGTAAGTATACTAAATTCGTAATTTGCAAACCGATATGTATTGCACGTTGAATTTCAATGGTTCTTCTGTCTTTACAATGCAATCTTTATGGACAAATTAATCATTTCCATAAATGAAGAAAATTCTCAAATCAATCCAATTTTGGTAGTAAAAAAATGAAAAGCCCCTACAAAAAATACTAAATTGCGAAAAATGTTGTAGTTGTGTTAACAAAATAAAATAAAATCTCTAATTAGGATATGCAAGAAAGAGATTAAGATGACGATTAGCAAAGCTTAAACAACAGGTTTTTCAGTAGAGAATGAAGTCAAAGAAAAGGCAGGAATCAAGAGAGATGATGTGTTTGTGGATTCTTTGCTTGTAGAGATCACCCTCTAGTAACAAGCCATTCTAAAATCTCTTTCCCTGTTTCTCAAATATATAATATAACCATTCCAACAGAAATACTCATAATTTGAAGATGGGGATGATGATGAGTTTGATGGGAAAAGGTGAGAAATGCCCTTTTTATTCATGATTTATGGTTCTATGTTATCAAGTTGTTTGGTTATGTTTTGTTAGGATTGCCAACAACTCAGATGCTGAGTCTGGTGATGGGAACACTTCACAGACAGTTCATTGAGAAAGAAATTAAAAGCTTTGAAGAATTTCATATGGCCATTCTTGATATCTTCTGGTAACATTAATTCCACCTTCTTCTTCATCAAATACATAGTTCTTCCTCTATTCATTCTAACATGTTTTAACAGCACTGTCAACTCTGCATTGCCTGGCAAACACTATGATGCTCCTTCTCCCAAGGAAGTCCAGGTCTCTCTCTCTCTCTCTCTCTCTCTCTCATGAATGTTTTCTAACACAAACCGAGGAGTGAGGACAGGCATGTTTTAATGAATGGGAAGCAGCAAGGGACTCAGAAAAGAAGCAAGTGTTCATAGAGTTCATGAAGAAGAAGGTGAATCTGAGCAAATTAGATGATTCAACACTCATAACTGGAATACTAACACCTCCAGCAGCCATGGCAGCCAAGAGAGCAGGTGAGAGTGTCCCTCAGCTAAAGCTCATCAAGACCATCCCCGACGTCATTTTCATACCCTCCGCCACCATACTCGCTCTCGTTTCCGTTAAGATATCCAGGAAGATGTTCCTAGGCAACGTCGCTTCATAAACAGTTTACCCAAAATGCCCTTCTCCCCCTTTCAAAATATTTTGGTCACATTATCATATGTATCATGAATTTCCAGGCAGATTCAGGGATAAAAGCCATAAATGCAATCATCAATTTATACTTTGAATCAAAAGGTGACATATAAATTAAAGAAGTGAATTCATAATTCACAACCTGAACAAGGAAATGCACATCAATGTTGTTCTTCGAAAAAAACTTGTAGCTAACATGCTGCTTTTCTCTTAAGTAACATTCGTTTATTTCGGAGATAAATGAGAGCCGAATATTAGGAGACTAACCGGTGGCTCTTCTGCTCCAGCGACCAACAGCGCCTCGTTTTCTTCCCCTCTTTCTCTTGCCTTTAGGCGGAGTAAGCTTTGAAATAGAACGTATTTTCAGAGGCGGTTGATCTTCTGGAAGATCGGGCTCTGCCACATCAGCAGTGGTGGTACCATCTGAGCCATCTTTAAGCTCCAAAGGCTTTTGGATAGGGTGGATCTTAACTTCCTCAAAATTGTCCATCTCTTGCTTAACTTTCTGATTATCGATAAGCACTCCATCTTCCACCTGAATGCATTCACATTTCACAAGTAGAAAAAAATTAAGGATAAGAGTTACACACTAAAGGCATTCACATTTCCTTAACATGTTACTCTGTATTTCAAAAGAAAAAATTTGCAGACAAAGATTAAAGAAACGTGAAAGAGAAATTTCATGGTATTTTATATAAAGCTCACCCTTTTGTGGGCTCCATGGTAAGCATGACCGATGCCTCCATTAGCAGCGGGTAAATCAACATGACTTGTGGCTGCAATTTGAGGAGGAAGTGCATTCATAGTCTGAGATGAAATATAAGTTCCTTCCATTGCATTTTCATTGTCTGGGGGTGGCCAGTTCAAGCTATCAGCGAAAGAAAGCCGTTCAGCATTTTCCCTTTTTATCGTATCAACTTTGCTCTTCATATTGTGCACTTGTGTCTGTAACAAATCGATCTTCCAAAGCATGTATTCTAAAGAATCGTCACCATTTCCAGGGTCAAAGGATAACAGTTCTTCGTCACCCCAAATCTCATCATCAATTCCGATTTTCTGGGTAGCTTTTCCAACAAAAAGAAATTTAATAAATAAATAAATAATTATTGTCATGTCAAAGTATGAGACATTTATGCACACAAGTAGGTTGTAGTTAAATTGACAAATATTCCAGATATTTGAACACCACAAAGCCAAGATAACAATATCTTGGAAGGAAAGGGTATATGATGTCTCAATCTCTTATGATTATGACATTATCTAAGATAGAATGTGAAAATGAAGTAGCAAAAATAGAATTTCTCACCTGGATTCTTCGACTCAGTATTCATGAAGGCGCCTTCAGTCAAACACTTCCTATTCTCTGCAAAATGCCATACATCAAAACTCCAACTAGCAAAAAAGCAAAGGTAGAGTTTGACATCAATAGAGTAACATTTCTACCATAACATGAGAAAAGGTTATGTTGAGACATATATGAAGTGATATCGACTGTTGCTTCAGTCCTCCTTCTTTTCTTCCTCTTGAAGACGTCACTTCTAGCATTTTCCCGTAAAAATGGAAGAGATTTCATGGCATCTACCATTGTGGAGTTGTCGAATTGAGTCTCTTTTTTCTTATTATATGCTTCAAGTTCTCGGTCATATTGTTGAGCTTGAGACTGCAGCTTCATGATTTGCAATTCAACCCATTTACAGCGCCACATAAGAGGTTGAATAAAGGCCCTCCAATGAGTTGTCAGCTTTTTCCTCCTAATGATCAGAAGTGACAGACAATAATAAACACCAATAAGCACTTAATAAGAAGCAGTGGTATTTGTCAAGGTACTTGAAGCACTCAAATAGTAAATATTTCACTGGGACATAAGATAATTTCTTTGACGATAGATGCTGTAAAATTTGAGAACTCAGATCACGGGGCTAACAAAAAAAAGAACTTCTAGAAAAAATGAGTGCATAAGAAAAGATATGTACCTCATCCTAAACCTTTCACCAAATTCATTGATATTAGGTGCTGATGCAGATTCACCACGAAAATCCGACGAAACTTCAGAATCATCCAACGTATCAACATTCTCAGCACCACAATTGCTGTCACCAAACGAACTTGAGCTCTCAGTTGTGTTCTGGTATTCTGCTGCTACCAGATCATGGGCGCCCACAGATCTTGTACATTCCGTGATGTTGACCTCCACATCACCGTTCGTTTGGACTTCATCAGTCTTCTGACTCTTCTCATCCAAGTGTGTTTCTACTTTATGGTCATACTTCGTATATTTCATAAGTTCGTCTTCAAGTTCTTTAGCATAAATCCCATCTGACTTATAGGTTGAGGTCTCCATCTTAACTTTCTACTTCGTCTTGAGAATATATCTCATGGCCCATCGACCAGTACAATTAAATCATCTCATTGTGAGTATATGCATTAAATCAGAGTACAGAGTACCTGCAGTAAAATAAAAACATTAATCTGATGCTCACGAGTTAGAAAGCACACAAAATGAGTCCAAAAGTTGCATTGAAATAAAGAGTTGCAGAAATATACAGCCCTATGAAGTTTCATTTGAACACAATTTTCATACACTAATTAGACCACTAGCAAAGTAAATGATATCAGAAAATTGATCAGATTGAGCAAATAGTTCAGCTATTTACTTTTAGCAATAAAGCTTCATTCAGATATATGCCAATAATGTAAAAAGGTAATAAAATGTAAGTCTGGAAATGAATCAAATGATGCCTAGTTGTCAGATAACTTAAGAGCATCTAGACACCTCAATTGTCATCAAGTAGAGATACAAACCAATCTGAAGAAATAGAGAATAATTACAAGAAAAACTATCGATGAACCGCAAAACAAAAATCAGAAGAAACAAGAATCTAATTGATCTTATCATGGCAAACATAAATCAGGAGGGTAACTTAAGAAACCTGTTTCAGCTAACCAACCATCTTAAACATGTATTCAACTGTTTGAACAGCACTCCACCCTCATATTCCAGTAAAGCAAGTTCAGAATTATGGTAGATATGTTTTTCAACTCTCTCGACACCAAGTGTGATGCCCCAAACTTTTCAATCATTACCTGCACTTTGGGAATCTCGTATTTCGTTCATAAAACACCACGTCCATGACTCACACTCGACATGGATTGTACTCAAAAGTGCACTCTTTTAGTCCCAAAGAAACAAAAGTTACATCGGCTATTCAACCAATATATGCATACATCCTCTAAATACAAAAATGGTAATAAGCATACATGTATTGGCATGCACTGAGAGAAGACATACAAAATGTCACACGCATACACATATGCTGGATGCACAGAATAGGATACTACGATCAACTAATGCATACTTTATGTATTTTTGAACTTATAAGGAATGAATCTGAGCATTTATAAGCACTAAATAATATATGGCTAGTCTTCCAAATCAACGCATATAAAATCCGACAAAGATACTGAATATCATTTCAATCATCGCTATTTATTTAAATTGCAGCAAACAAAACCCCAAAGGTTCAATATTGATTGTTCAGTCTTAAATCAGAAGCCATCAAATTATATCCTTCAAGTAAAAAATTCAATATTCAAACAAGAATAAATGATCAAAGCTATCTCCTTCTCATAAATTTTAATATTCTATCTCGAATCAATGCCCAAGCGCCACACACACACACACACACACATTTCTTTGCTATTTATTGGAGTGTGCCAGGTAAAATAAAGGGGGCATGCATATTTGTGAAGCCACCTTAGGCTCACAGTTTTTTTTTTTAAACCATAAAAAATCAAACTTTTACCAGGGATTCAATTCCTAAGACAAAACACCCAAAACAATACAGAAACAGCAAAAAAAATTAATAATAATAACCCAGAAAAAAGAAACCCCCCAGAAAAAAAAAAAAAAACCATCCTACTCCCACCCCACTTCAAAAAAAAAAAAAAATTAAAAATTCAATCTTGATTTGCTGATAAAAATAACTTCTACAGAACCCCATTCCAATAGATTAGGAATACAAATAAAGCAAAACCCAGTAAAGTAAAAAACAAATGATGAATCAAAATTGGGTTCCCAAAAAATATCAAAAGCCGCAGAAATCACAACCGAAAGATGAAGAAACATTACCCGAAGGGAATTTTGGTATCTTGTCATCAGCCGTGCATGTGAGTGGATTATTGAAAAGGTTTTTTTGTTGTAATGATTTTTGGGAGCCAAAATCCTTGGGTTTTCGTTATATGAATGAATGAATGAACGTGATAAATACGCCTGAGTGAGTTGTCAAACCCAGTCAACTTTTCCTTTTCCTTTTTTCGCTTTTCTCAATTTCTTTTGCTTTTCTTTTTCTCTAATTTAATTTTACTTTCCCTTATAATTAAGCTGTTTGTTTTTTCCATTTAGCTGCTCTTGCTAATGAATTTAATTTTTCTACTCTCATTCTTGCATGATTTTAGGGGATGTTTGGATTGGACTTAAGGTGGCTTGAGCAAATCTGGATTTTGGCTTGAGAAGGATTTTATGAGTTTGAATTTTGAGTAGAATTATAGTTAAGATGTCATTTTCACATGGGGAATTGTAAAAAAAGTAGATGTTTTTTGTTGGGAGTTGTAGAAAAAGTAGATGTTTTTATTGAGAATTGTAAAAAGTGGATGTTTTTATTGGGAATTGTAGAAAAAGTAGGATTTTGCAAATCCTTGTCCAAACATGGACTGGACTGAGTACATCCAAAATCCGGATATACCAAGTCCAGTCCAAACATCCCCTTAAGGTTTTAACAATCTTGTTATGAATAATTAAAGCCCAAATGTTGTTTAAAATAAAAAGCGAGAGAATATAGTCAATTACAGAATATTCATACATATAATAAAGACCGCTAAAATATAGGGATGAGACAAATTCTTTTTTGACCTAACTTTTATGATCTCATTTTATGAATCTGATGTAGTCAAATGGATTAATTCATAATTAAAAAACCACAAAATATAGAATTTTATTTTATTTTGTGAGTCGGGTATATAATTGAATTTTATTTGATGTATTACCAACTTTTCTTGTCAAATAAATAAGAGAGGCGATTTATTCCTAGATTAATTATGATAATAAAGTCTGAATATTAAATTAAATTATTATAAAAGAAAAACCAGCGGCATTTCATAATATTTTATAACACATTGGATATGGTGTTACAATCTCAAATACTTGGACATATAGTAAACTTTTAATTCACATATATACTTATATGAGAAAATTAGACAAATATTTTATTATTTTTAATGTTAGATGGAAAAAAAAAACCTAAATGATTTGGATTATATTAATTAATATTCTCTACTGGCTTAAGTAGACGCTAATTGCTAAACCAAAAGGTAGACCAATCTAGTACTTTCATGTCCCACATAAATAAGGTTGTCTTTCATTTTCTATATCTCAAATTATAATCAAATTTCTTTATTGAAAATATTAACTATTTTCTATTGACTGAAAATTTGAAATGTCTATTCGAAAAACTTTATTATGAACAAAACTCACTTTTCGATAAGTTAGTTACAATGACAATTTATATTTTATCATAAAAATTATCATCAAATAGAAAAAAAAAATATATAAAAAATTTAATTCCAATTTCCTGCCTGCTTTAATATGGATCTAAAAAAAAGTCAAAACCACAGTACAGAAACACACGTGCCTCCACTTATTATTATTAATTTTTTAAATGAAGTACATATTTTGACTATAATGACGTTCCATCTTCCTTTTTTTTTTTTAATTCAATTAATGAGATATAATATAAACCAGAAGAATCAAGACACGTTGAAATTCTAAGGTGAGGATTAAAGGCACCTACCCATTTTCTAAGGACACCATACATTTAAAAAAGAAAAAAATTTAAAAAAATACCAATTTTACCTTTAGGATTTTATACATTAATTTTGTTCGGTCATAATGACCGAACGTACTTGTTCGTGTTCGGCCAAGGTGGCCGAACACTTTTCAATGTGTTTGGCCAACCGGGATCGAACGAAACTGATCCGATTCAATTATTTTTTTACGTTTTTTTCTACGATTTTCACACATCCGTGGAATGTTCATCATTATGTTGACATTACAAAATTAAAAAATTTAACATAAAAGAAAAAGAATGCAAAAAAATAGATCAAACTCAGATTTGTTATGTTAAATCCGGATATATATATATTTTTAATATTAAATTTTTTAATTTTTTTTTTAAATGTAATGTCAACATAATGCCGAACATTCTACGGATTTGTTAAATGTGTGAAAATCGTAGAAAAAAACGTAAAAAAATGATTGAACCGGATCAGTTTCGTTTGGCCCGATTGGCCGAACACATTGAAAATTGTTCAACCACCTTGGCCGAACATATAGAAGTCTATTCGGCCACCTTGATCGAACACAAACAAGTACATTCGGTCATAATGACCGAACAAAATTAGTGTACAAAACCCTAAGAGTAAAATTGATATATTTTTTTAATTTAAAAAAAAAAAAAATGTGTGGTGCCCTGGTAGTGCCTTTAGTCCTCCCAAAAGAAAATCTATTTCTTCCCACGTTTCTTGATTTTTCACCATGTTTCATATTTCAAAGCAACCAACCCACATTTTCAAAGAACTAAATGAAGCATCCATGAGGATTTTTGGAGCTTAAGGCCACTGAAATTAGCTTATTTCAAACTGGGTTTGCAGAAAATGCCATCTTTCAAGTATTTCTTGATATTGTTCACCCTAGTTTGTGGGTTGTTTATTACTGCCTATTCCATTCCCTTTGTCGTCTTTCATGGTAATTTTCTCTGCTGTGATCGATTAGCTATTATCCTGCCATATTATGAGTGGTTTTATGTTGTTTTAGGCTTCCTTTGTTTCTTTGTTTGTTTCTTGTAAAAGGAGGGGGGGAGGGGGTCTTTTCTATTGTTGGATATGTTTTCACTACTTTGGGGAGGACTAATTTCTTTCTTTTCCAGTTTGCTAGTTCTTATCTTTAGGAGTTTGACTTCTCAAAGATGTGATCTTTCTTAATTTTCTTCCAACTTTTCCTATCCGTTTTTCCTGATTAGGTATTCTTGAAAGACCATTTCATGATGTTATCTGTTATTTGAAAGATGAGTGATACTAATTCTATAAATGTTGCTTGTGTCTCATGAGGTTTTAACATGTGATAGCTCATGTGTTTGTTAAAATTTTCATTGACAGCAATAAACGAATTATGGTTGCAAATCGAAATCTAGATAATCTGCTCAAGTATGAGAACTGTAAAAGTGATGCATCTTAGTTTCCCTTATTAGACTTTT
This sequence comes from Scutellaria minor, assembly GCA_954870855.1. NCBI lineage: Eukaryota > Viridiplantae > Streptophyta > Magnoliopsida > Lamiales > Lamiaceae > Scutellaria > Scutellaria minor. The sequence continues at coordinate 21,427,261 of OX940728.1, read as the reverse complement.
ATTTGCATCATCAAGTTTCCAGTTCTCATAATTCAGAATGTTTTTCCTTATTGAAATAACGTTGCAGGAATCTCGGACAAATGTAAGAACAAAGGGATCACACAGTTCACCACTCTTTTAACTGATTGGTCTGGTTCACAAGGATATTGCATGTATGCTCTTGCTGCTTCAATCACCAAATGATATATGTTTCCGATAGATAACTCATATTTCTCTATATATATCTTTTTTTCTGCTATATTGGAACTTGGAAGGGATGTAAAGTGTGCATGGAAACCCATTAATATGACAAGACACTTCATATTCTCTTAACTGCACCATTTGGTCACCATTACGATTCATGGGAGTTGAATGAATCCTTGGTTTTATGTTGCTGCGGATTTAGTGATATAAATCCATGACTTAAAGCTTCTTCTGATTTAATATCTTTTGAGAAATAATGTCATTAGTGTTTCTTGTGACTGCATTGCCACCAGAGGTGGATATAATTTGCTAGTTGCAGTCAAAGGAGGCTTATACACATTGCTCCATGTCTATCTGAGTAGAGTTTTAGGCCTAGAGATGTGAAACTCCTGCTTGTTACTTATTTGTTCTGGCAAATGGATCTCAAAAAAAAAATATATATAAATAATTATACTATGATTATTGTTTGATGTTTCTTATTTTCTTCTGTTTTTCTTTAGAGAAATCGGAAATGGTGCATGGGATTCTTGGACGATGCCCTTCGAGAAACAGGTTAATCAAATTTTCATGAAATTAATTGTCAATTTATGAACCTCTTTGAACAATTATATTACAATTGACCTTCTTTTTTTTTTTCTTTTTTTTTTATTTTTTTTTAAAATCTAGACAGCCATTGCTTGTGAGAAGGTATGATTGATTTGTCGTAAGAGTTATTATATTGACCTAGAAATCTTTTCTCAGACAGACTGCATTCAACTTACAGGTTAAGGAAATGAGTGAGCTCAGTGAAGGTTACAACATTATTGGTCTATCCCAGGTGAAAAATTGTTTCCACATTGATCAATGAGGAATTTTATCTTCTTCATCACTTGAACATAATATCGCTATTTTTCAAATTATCATTTCATCTAAAGTGGTGTTGTCACTGTTGTGAAATGCTTGTCAAGTTATTAATTAGTATTTTACTGTTTGAAGTCTTTGGAAGGTTAAAATGTGAAGATTTAACTCATCCTCATTGCTATTTGTGAAACTCAAATGGGAACAGGAATTTAGCTCATCCTAATTCATCTTTCATTGTCTATACAGTAGAGAATGTGACCATTAAAGGGCTAATCAACATCGAGATGCATTTTGATGAAGCTTTTTCCTACTCGAAAGAGCTTCCCTATAAACAGTCCTAATTTGAATGGCAGTAAATCGAGCAATGTGCCACGTCGTGAATGCATTAATTGAAACAATTAGTTCTTTCTTTGTTGCCTTGTATTCTCATACTACCACTTTTTAGCTTATATTAGCTTTTCTGTTCTCAAGTTGATGGTTAAAACAAGCCGCACACTTAATGACTATTGGCTGTTGGCATTTCATGATATATACAATCAATTATGTAAATGAAAATTGTCTGCCACCTGTTTCATCAGTAGGATTTTAAGTTTTTCTTCTTGAGTCACTGTAAATATCTCTGTTAAGTGTTAATAATGAAAGATGACCTATAGGAAAGTGGAAAATAGTGGGAGTTAATAATGTGGTGGGGTTCAATTATTAAAAAAGATTAATATTTTTATATTGTATGTCAAAATCTTGTTCATTCTCTTATTTTCTCTTCGATGGGCATCTTTCTCTTGTTTGTTCCAGGGTAACATGGTGGGTCGAGGAGTCCTTGAATTTTGTGATGGAGGACCTCCGGTAAGTGCTTATCACACTTCAAATGAAGATTTTTGGCAAATAATTGTTATACAGGCTCAATTTGTAATTGTTTTTTCTCTTCCTGTTCTTTAGTCTTCCTTTTCTATCTTTTAGCATAGGTGACATGTGACCATCTTGTAGTACGTGAACTTACTTTATACAAACGCTATAAGATGACCTGATGTTACTAAGCATAAAACTTTATTTTCAGATTGCTTTTAAATTGATGGAGTTTAATCTTCTTCATGGGAATCTTTGAGAAACTTTTCATCTTCCTTGGAAAATCCTTAAGGACTATTCTCGTGGTTTAATGTAAAATCATTTGTTCTACATCTTATATGCATGGACATAGTAAACTCAATGAGCACAGGATACATCATGTGGTTGCTTAGGCAATTGATCCTTTGACTTGATAGCATGCAATTCTTATTTGGATCTCCTGTTGTCAAATATACTATGACTAGTTATTCAAAATATAGTTATAATGATGAAATTACCTGATCGTAGTCGTCTGGCATGAGTTGTAGACTTGTAGGAACGATCAATCTCTACTAGATTATTAGCCATTGTCATGGTAAAGCTACAATAGCGTCTAAACAAAATTCAGCATTTTTTTCTATATTATTATTGCGTAAAAGAAAGGTTGAAGTATAATACTTTGATTGAAGAATCCTGCTCTTCAAGTTGCATTACTACTACATGAAATGCCAAAATGCCATATCACATTTAAATTTACAGTTTTACTTTTGCACAGGTGAGAAATTTTATATCTCTGGCAGGTCCACATGCTGGAATAGCAGCTGTTCCTCTCTGTGGAGTGAGTTTCCTTTGTATCCTCAATAAGTCTTCTTCAATGTCATTCGATTTTTTGTTTTGTCAAAATAATGACCATAGCTATAACACCAACAAAGAAGTTTTTATTTTCAAAATATGGGTTTGACATAATTTTGTTAACAAGACATGCCTTTATCACTTAAGTTTCCAATGCTCCATTTGATTAGATAAAAACAGCAAAAGATGATAAAAAAGAGACCTTTTCTCATGTCACATATAAATGCTTTTGAAGAACTTCACCTCTTTATGATACGGAAATGGTTACCGTGGAATCTGATTTAATTATTCCTACTTTTGCAGTCAGCTTTGGTTTGCACTGTAGTGGATCTTTTGATTGAGCTCGCAGTTTACAGTGACTTTGTTCAGGTTTGAGTTTACTCTGTATTGTTTGATTTTAGCATTATTCTCAAGATTCTACTGGTACATTCACACTGTTAAAGGAAACTATATGCTACTTTTCTTCTGCTTTGGATTATTTCAACATATATATTTATTCCAATCAATACGTGTTCATTGTGGTTTTCCAGTTACCACTTAACTATCACTCACCATCTTTTTGGGTGCGTGTGTGTGTTTTTTCTTCGCTCAACTGCTCAATTCAATTATGTGAATGTTATACACCATTTGAACATCTAGTTTTACGTGGTTGCAGGAACATCTGGCACCTGCGAACTATATCAGAATTCCAACAGTGAGTGTTCTTTTTTTGCTGAATTATTTTTCCAAGATATACACTATTTACGTGTAGTGTAATGTATAAACATCTTTTCTCTCGAGAAGCTTAAAACCTTACACCGATGGAGACTAAAAAATTCTAATTTTTTAATCTCGTCCAGGATTTAGATGACTACTGTAAAGGATGCAAGTTCCTACCTAAGCTTAACAATGAAATTTACAAGAATTCCACGTACAAGAAACGTTTTTCTAGCTTGGAAAACTTGGTGCTTATCAAGGTAACTTAAAATTTAAACATACATAGTTTCTAGAGTTTCGGAGTTATTGAAAAGTTTTCTTTCCAGCTCAATCTTTTCATTCCACTTTTCCTTCAGTTTGAGAAGGATGAAATTCTGGTGCCTAAAGAGACCTCTTGGTTTGGATATTTTCCTGATAATTCCTTCGAAACTATTTTGCCTGCACAAGAGGTATCCACATTTTTTCTTGACATGACATTATAGTACAAATACACAGCGCCTCGTTCCTACTATATACAAGTACCATACTTCCTAACTGCATGTGCGTGCATGGATTGTATAGACGACCCTGTATATTGAAGATTGGATTGGTCTGAAAACGTTGGATGAAGCTGAGAAAGTGAAGTTTGTAGAGGTGCCGGGAAATCATCTACAAGTGTCGTATGGCGACATGAAAGATTATATACTGCCGTACTTACTGGAAAACACAATTGCAGAAGCAAGAGTATCAGAGTTATGGCAGCCATTGAAGACTCTCAAGCTCTATGCTTCAGATTGAAAAGATTATTTGTATTTGTAGTCATATGAAACAACTAGTGTGATTGTGTACCACTTGTATTATGATTCCATTTATTGGTTATATTGCTGCTACCTTGTAAGACAGCTGCTCTCTTGTTATATATACACTCTTTGTATTTCTTATTCTAATTTCTAATCTTTTTTTTTTTTTGGGGGGGCTCAAATTTGATGGTAATAATAGTCGTTGATAAATGAAAAAAGAAGTTATCTATCCCTCATGTGGTACATGCATCTCACACATAAAAAGTTATTCTATGTGTGATATTTTATCCTTTTGGAAAACCAAGAAAATATTTAAATTATTAAAAATGGGATAATTATGCAAAATCTCTTTGTGGTTTGGAAAATTGGCGTGAAACCCCCTTGTGCTTTTAAAAATGCGCGAAATCCCCTTATGGTTTTCTAAATGTAGCCCGAAATTCCTAACTCCGTTAAGGTTAACGGAAGTGCTATGCATGCGCTCTTCATGCGTTTTTTAGTATTTTTTTTTTTGACTTTTTTGCTATAAAATGATATATATACCTTTTTTTAACTATATTAAAAGATTAATTCTCTTGTGGGGTTTCTTGCAATTGCAAACACTTCTTTCAATCTGATTTTTTACATTAACAACTATGTATTATTTGTTTTTTTTTCAATTAATTTTTTTATAATGTTAATTTTATATATAGTTATTTATTTTATTGTTTTTAATACTAACACTTGGTACGCATATTTCTTTTTTACTTTTGTTTATTTCAATTTTTTTTTTTCAATATTGATTTTTATTTAGTTATTTATATTATTGTTATTAATGATTTTTCTTTCTTTTCTTTTATTTTTTTCAATTAATTTTTTCAAAATGTTAAATTTTTTATTTAGTTATTTTTTATTGTTATTAACTCAACTATTTATGAAGATTATATTAAATAAATAAGACTCGATATTAAGAAAAATATAAAATAAATAAATAAAAGACTCATTATTTAATAATTGTTAGGTATAACAAACAAAATTAACCATATCAAGAAACAATTAACATAGCAATTTATCATAAACAAAAAACTAATAGTAATAAAAATTATGTAAGAAAACTTGGAACATACCAATTTGTAACTACAAACAAAAGATAAAAAAGATTATATCGAAAAACTTGGAAGATACCTTGTACTAGTTTCAGGTTCTCATTCTAAAACAACATGTACCTCAATAGCAAAATTTCTCATTGTTCACGTCGTTAATCATCTATATTTCTCCAAGAAATTCAATGGATTTTTAATTTTTTTTGTACGGACATCGAATATTTTTTTGAAGCAAGATAGTAAACTAATTATATTTAGAGTCTCGTTAATTACACTTTAGAATTAATTTGATGTGAAAATAATATATTATCAAATATTTCCACATCCTCCTCATCAATAGTCGACATTAATACCAATAAAATAAAAAATGAATATTATAAAAAATGAACTGAAAAAACCAAAAGCAAATAAAGAAATATACGTAGCAACTGCATCATTAATAACAATAAAATAAATGACTAAATAAAAATTAACGTTGAAAAAAAATGAATGGAAGAAAATAAAAGTAAAAAAAAAAAACATACATACCAACTATTAGCATTAATAAAAATAAAATAAATAACTAAATAAAAAATTAACATTGTAAAAAAATTAATTGAAAAAAAAAATACATAGGTGTTAATGTAGAAAACAAGCTTGAAAAAAGTGTGCAATTGCAAGAAATCCCCACAAGAGAATTAGTCTTTTAATATAGTCAAAAATGAGTAAATATGTAATTTTATATCAAAAAGTGAAAAAAAACACCAAAAAATGCATGAAGAGCGTGTGCATAGCACTTCCGTTAACCTTAACGGAGTTGGGGATTTCGGGCTACATTTACAAAACCATAAAGGAGTTTTGTGTATTTTTTAAAGCACAGGGGGGTTTCACGCTGATTTTTCAAAATACAAGAGTATTTCGCGTAGTTATCCCTATTAAAAACAAACAAAATAGTTTTAAATCAAATATACAGAAATACCCTTAATGAAATAGGTCTCAATTCTCATGTACACACAAGTAATACAAATATAATACACGTGTGTGTGCGGTCATGACACAAGCCGCACGAGTCGTGTGCATGAGCCGCTGGAGTTGTGTGCATGAGCCATGCGGCATGACCCTTACGAGCCGTGTGCATGACCCATGCGGCACAAGTTGTGTGCAAAACCCAGGCGGTACAACCGACATGAGCTGTGTGGCACGAACCACACATACAAATATATACACGAGGTGAACTTTTATTTTTGTAAAAAAAAATTTGTTATGAGTTGACTAATTTAAATTTTTTGTTATCTTATTAGCTATTATCACTTTTTTTTATTTGAAATTTGTCATATTTACATCTATATATAGAAAAAACATTATGATCATTTTTACATTTAAAAATAAACATTGGGATCGCTATCGCACCAAAAATAAGTTTATAGTAATATTTGTACTTTAAGATAAACATTAAGGTCATTTTTACACATTTTTCCTATTTTTATTGTTACGTATTATCTTCTTTAAAACGGATGGTAGGTCCAATTAATATATACCAACACCATCCTTAAGTACGACAATCTGCAATTAATGAAAATTAAGTTGATTTTATCTCAATATATATCATCACCATCGTATAAACGAAAATAGTCATAAATATAAATGTAAATGTAAATGTATCAAAACATTTGAAAGAAAGCCATTTTGGCCGCATATTTTAAAAATATTTGTAGAACACAGATACATTTCTGGACAGGAAGCCAAAGAGTAGCACTCATGTGCACTTGATGCACACATGCACTCGGGTCGGGTTCGGGCGTGGGTTGATCCGGATCCGCGTACTTTTACCCTTTTTTTTTTTTTTTGTCTTGACCTTTATGTTATGTTAGTCATACATTTATAATATATTAGTCATACATTTATGTTATATTAATCATATCTTTATGTCCAAATATTATACTTTTATTTAATATTTTTAACTCTAAAAAAACTTTAATTTCACCACAATTTGTACATGTTTACCTTTATGCGATAATACTCATACTTTTATGCGATATTATTTATACATTTATATCAACATAGTCATACATTTATATAATATATAAAGGTATGACTGTTATAACTAAAAAGAATTAAAGGTTAATATGTCTATTTAAAAAAAATGCTAAGGTACAACTAGTCTTACAAAAAGTATGACTACCATAACTAAAGTGTATAACTAACACTGCTAAAAGGTATATTTAACATAACATAAAGGTCTGACACCTGGGAGCATGTTTGGACGGATTTTGCCCGCGAACTGGTGGCGCGTATGGGCACGTGACGGACCGAGTGGACCCGAGTACACGGATTTAGTTCCGTGCACCAGGTGCACAAAAGTTTTTGTCGAAGCGAAATGGTGTTTGCAGATACAAAGCTGCCAGTTGAGAATGCATGAAGTTGCTGCTTGGAAGAAGAAGAATAATAAATCATTTTAGTCGAACATTTGGTGAAAAACTTTTGAATTTTTTTTTCAACTTTGAAACTTTGTTTTAGAATTTATTTAATGTTTGAACAGTTATACTCCCATCCAATAGGGTGCTCTAAACATCCTTATTACCTTTGCTTAAGCTTGAGATTATAGCATTTTCGAGTGGTTTACGTGCTACAATTGCTGATTTCTGATACTTATATAGCTCATCAACTTTTTAGTTCATATGATTTTGTTGCAAGCATAATTGGTGAGAAAAAAAAATAGTATAGATATCTATTATCTATTACCTATATAAAAGTGTGAATGTTTTTTACAAAATATGAATTACCTAATATATCATTATGAAATATTATTATTTAAGGTTATAATAGTAATTTAGCATTTTCATTAAATAATTTTATATTAGAATCATAATTCAAAATTCTATAGAATTCTATTATAATTAGAACTCTAATGTATAAGGTATTTGTATTATTTTTTCTTAATTTAAATTGATCTCCACGTGCAACGCATATGATCTAAAACTAGTATCTACAAAATTGTTGATAGAAACGCAAACAAATTGGCCAATTTTGCATGCTTAAAGAAGACAAAATCCAATAGTGTTGTATATCACTATAAAAGATAGAATCCTATAGAAATATTATCATAATCATTGATGGAGAAATTACAGATTTCCAAATTCTACATCATAAATTCAAAGTGGGTATAATTAAATTCTAAAATATTTAATATCACCTCCGTCTCATAAAAATAGTTCAACTTTCTATTGAAACTTAAAGGAATGTGAAGAGAAATATGATTTTCCATTACTGAGAAACAAGGAAATACATCATATATATATATATATATAGATTACATATCTTGATCACCAAGCCATCTAACAGCCTAACAAACTCACTAATCAACTCTGACATGGCATGCCAACGTGGCAGCTGATTCAGTGATGATGAAACTGAAAATAACAACTTGTAACTTACATGCAACCTATACTAACTTCATGATGTGTTTACTCCAGTATGCTCCATCGTGCTTCTAACCGGGATCATCAAGAAGAGATAGCTTGGTACTTAGTGTAGCAAAACGGCCAGCTGAAAGAGCCTTGGTAAGTATATCAGCTACTTGATGCTCAGAAGGAACAAATCGAATATCAAGATCATGGTTTTGCACTTTTTCTCTCAAGAAGTGAACATCCACTTCAATGTATTTAGTACGGGCATGGAAAGCCGGATTAAAAGCCAACTTGATGGCCTCCATATTGTCACACCAGAGTAGGATTAAAAGCCAACTTGATGGCTCCCATATTGTCACACTAGAGTAATGTGGGATGTTCAAGAGTAATGCCCAACTCAGTAAACAAGCTTCTAAGCCAAATAAGATCAGTAGTAGCTAAAGCTAGGGATCTGTATTTAGCCTTTATGCTATTCCTAGCCACAACATGTTGCTTTTTGCTGCTCCAATTGAGGGGATTTGAGCGAAGAAAGATGCAATATTCACTAGTGCTCCTCCTATCATCAATGTTACTAGTAAAATTTGCATCTGCATAACCTTCTAAAACCATTCTAGAATCAGGTTTGAACAAGATTCCAGTGTGTAAAGTGCCTTATAGATATCTGAGCACCCTCTTGCAGGCTAACCAATGCTTAGTTGTAGGTTGATGAAGATATTGACTGAGCTTATTAACCATAAAAGCAATATCAAGCCTTGTAAGAGTTAGATACTGTAAGCAACCCACAATACTTCTATACAAGAATGGCTAATTAAAAAGAGGGTCATCATTAAGAGATAACTTTTGCCCAGCAAAATATGGTGTAGGACTAGGTTTACATTAAGGAAGCCCTGCATGACTGAGAATATCTCTGATATATTTGGATTGAGTCAAATGAATATACCATGTGAACTCCTATGTGCCCCAGTGCCAAGAAAATAATTCACCCCACCAAGATGTTTAAGAGAATTGAGCATGCAACTTCTGAATAAGAGCTAAAACCATGCAAGAATCATCTCCAGTAATGAGTATTTCATCCACATAGACAAACACAATTAGAAGCTTACCATCCACATGAGAACGAAACAAGGAACTATCAGCAACTGATTTGTGTAAGCCAATAGATATAAGATAACCTTTTAGCTTGTCATACCACTTATCCAACCTGCACACGTAAAAGGGATGATCATTATCAACAAAACCCTCAGGCTGATACATGTAAACAACCTCCTTCAAATCTCCATTTAAGAATGTATTATTTATATCAACTTGTTGAATCTGCCAACCTTTTGTTACTGCCAAGGTAAACACAAGCCTTATAGTCAGAGGCTTAACAACAGAACTAAATGTATCAAAGAAATCAACCCCTGCATTCTGTTGGAAACCTCTTGCCACCAATCTGGCTTTGTACTTATTTATACTACCATCAGGATTTCTCTTGATTTTAAACACCCACTTGCTAGTGATTGGATTAATATCAGACCGACAAGGGACCAATCTCCATATATTATTTGATTGCAAAGCCTTGAATTCATCTTCCATAGCAAGTCTCTAGACAGTGAGAGGTTCTTGCTCAGAAAGATTAACATTGTACACTTTTGGTTTAAAGATTCCATTTTTGGATCTTGTAATCATAGAATGAGTATTTGATGAAGAATGAAGTGCTAAGGATTTGTATGGAGATAGAGGGTGTTGAAGAGAATCAGTAGGTAGAGGAGAAACATTAGGAGAGTTATCAGATGATGATGAGCTATTAGATGAAAAAGGAGAGCTAGAATATGGATTGTGATGAGAGCCAGATGATGAAGAAGAACTCAAAGACAGAGAATAAGAAATAGGAAGAAGAGGAAGAGATGATGAGGACTGAATGGAGATAGGGGAACAATCAGAAGAAGAAAAGAGAGTAGCATATGAAAATTCAGTTTCATGAAAAGCAATAGTCCTAGCAATGTAAATTCTACCACTTGAATGCAGATATTTATAACCCTTATGAGACATGCTATAACCAATAAACACACACTTTTGACTTCTAAATTGTAATTTATGCTGATTATGTAGCCTCAAATAGGGAAAGCAAGCACATCCAAAAATTTTAAGAAAATTATAATCAGGTGCTTTGTTAAACAGTTTGTAGTAAGGAGAGAAACCTTTAAGAACAAACAGTTTGTAGTAAGGAGAGAAACCTTTAAGAATAGGAGTAGGAAGCAAATTTATTAGAAAAACGGCAGTTTGAAAAGTTTCCCACTAAAAAGATAAAGGAATAGAAGCATGACTTAGCATTGATAAATCAATTTCAGTGACATGTTGATGTTTCCTTTCAACAAGACCATTTTGTTGATATGTATGAGGACAAAAATGTCCAAGTGTAATACCTTAACTTTGTAAAAAAGAAGAGAGAACTCTAAACTCTCATCCCATTTCATTCACATTGTACAGCTTTGAGCTTAGTATTAAAAAGCCTTTCAACAAGAGGTAAAAACTTTTTGAACATTAATGCAACATCAGATTTAACTTGCAAAGGATAGATCTATAAATACCTGGTATAATCATCTACAAAAAGAACATAATATATATAACCATATTTAGAAACAGAAGAAGAAAGACCTCAAACATTACAATGAACAAGTTCAAGAGGTTTAGTGCTTACATGCAAAATAGAAGAAAAGTGCATTTGGTGTAATTTTCCCATTTTACAAGCATCACAAAACATATTAGTAGTAGAACAAATGACATTTATTAATTTGAGAACTTGATTCAAAGTAGCAATACATGGATGACCTAAACGATTATGCCACAAGAAAGACAAATCAAAAACAGTACAAGGAAAGCTTTAAGCAGAAATATTCTTATTTGCGGGATGAGATAGTAAGGCATGAGATGGTGATGATGAAGAAGGAGTATGAAGATGAGAGAGGTCTAGCTGGTACAGTCCATCTCTAAGTACTTTTTTCAACAGGATGTTGTGAGTTCTCAGATCCTTAACGAAACAATAAGAAGAATGGAACCCAATAAAAGCAGCATTATCTTGTAAAAATTGAGATATACTCAAGAGATTTTTGGTTATATCAGGAACAAAAAACACATTGTTAAGATGAATAAAAGAAGACTTTAGAGAAAGAAAGGATGTAGAACCTGTATAAGATATAGAAAGAGAAGTACCATTACCAACCACAAGCTTTTTATTATCCTGATATGAAGACTGCAGATGGAGATTCTCCAAAATTGAGATAACATGATGAGTTGCTCCACTATCAATAATCCAATCTGGTGATTGACTAGAAGAATCAGTCTCAAACATAAGTGGATGACTATAATTTTGAGCTTGAGGTATAGTATTAACAGTACTCAAAAGATTGGCTTGAACAGGTGCAGCAGAATTCTCCAATTCTTGAAAAGACACATCAAAATGCTTGAAACATTTGACTGCAACATGGTTACTCTTTCCACAGATTTGACAAACAACTCTTCCACCTCGAGAGAACCGACCATAACCTCTGTCGTGTGGTGAAAAACCACCTCGAGCTCGATCAGTATAACCCCAAGCAACACCATAATGAGCACTTGGAGAACAAATTAGCATTAACAGAGGATTGTTGATTCAGACATATCTCCTGTGTTTGCAGAACAAATTGAACCTCAGGAAGAGTTAAAATGTCACTACGCATAGTGAGATTTACAACAACACTTTCAAACTCAGATCCTAAACCACCTAAAATATAAAGAGCAAGATCATCATCACTGATCGCTTGACCAGTAGCATGCAATCGATCAGCTAAATTCAGCATCTGCATTACAAATTCAGCAATCGACATATTACCTTTCTTCAATGTCTGCAACTAAAAATGCAGATTCATAGCTTGTGCTTTTGATTTAGATCGAAACAACTGGTCCAATGCACGTCAAATCTCAAAAGCATGTGTATACCTACTTACAAACCTAGCATAGACTCTGAAATAGAACTTAAAATCCAGTTCTTCAAAAATTGATCTTTACGAATCCACTCAATAAACGCCGTACTACGACGACGAGCTCCATCACCGTCCAAAACAAACTCTTCAGGAATACTGTCTTCATCACCATGTAAAAACGCATCAAAACCATGTGCAGTCATTGTAGCAATAACTTGCGACCTCCAATAAGAGAAATTCGTTCGATCCAAATGAAGTGTGAGAGTAGTGAACGTAGGAAGAGAAAATTACGCCATATAAGCAATCAAAAACTCAGCACAACGAGCAATTGGAGAAGAAGAAGAAAATTCCGGCTCATGATACCATGTTGAAACTTTAAGGAATGTGAAGAGAAATATGATTTTCCATTACTGAGAAACAAGGAAATACACCATATATATAGATTACATATCCTGATCACCAAGCATCTAACAGCCTAACAAACTCACTAACCAACTCTGACATGGCATGCCAACGGGGCAGCTGATTCAGTGATGATGAAACTGAAAATAACAACTTGTAACTTACATGCAACCTATACTAACTTCATGATGTGTTTACTCCAATACTCTCTCTTTTCCATCGATCAACAAATTATAGTTCACTTTCTTCATTAGAGGTGTATTAAATGTTTTTTTTTTTTCTAAAATACACTTATTGATGTTCTTTGCAATTAACCACTTATGAGCAAAAACAAAAAAAAATAGAAAAAATATTCATTTGTTTTTATGAGAAAATTCACAAAATGTTTATATACTTTGTTCTTTGGTCCAAATATGACCCTTAAACTTATTTTTGGAATAAAAATGAATCCGATGATTAAATTTAGATGCAAAAATGACCTGAAACTTATTTTTGAACTATAAAAATAAAAGCACTAAAAATATCTTATGTTGAGATTAGACTCTATACTAACCAGGCAATTTAACTCCATTTAATTGGCCCTCAGTTAAAATTATATTAAAAAACGAAAATTAATTTGTTTTATTTGATATAATTAAAAAAGAATAACTAAATTAATGAATATGATTTTTTTAGCCAAATTGACTGAAATCTCAATAATGAAATGAGTCTCAATCTTTACACAACATAAATATAATATACATGTGTGCACAATCATAGCGCGAGCCGCACGAGTCATGTGCACGAGGCGCAATAACTCATGCAACGCGAACAATGTGCACAACCCATATAACGAGCCGTGTGCATGAACCATGTGGCACGAACCACACATACATACACATACACAAAGGCCGTCTTTTAGTAAGGGTGTTTATGAAAACTAAGCTTTTTTTTTCTAAAAGAACAGTTTGTTATTCGTTGATTAGTTTAAATTTTTTAATTGGTGTCTTATTTAGCTATTTCTAGCCATAATCACCTTTTCTTTTCACAAAAAATAATTTAAATGTCATATTTACATCTATATATAGAAAAACATTAAACTAGTTACTATCTAAACCAAAAGATGTTTTTTTCCCAATATCTATAATCATTTTTACATTTAAAATTAAACATTGGGATCGCTATCGCACCAAAAATAAGTTGAGAAGGTCTTATGTACCTAGGGCACGGATCCCAACCCGACCCGCTAACCCGCGAACTTTTTTTTTTTTTTTCTCCTCAACAGTGCATATTCTCCCTCAAGATTTTTTTTTTTTGAGGTATTACAGATTTGTCATGTAGGTATTACAAACATGAACTAAATATATTATAAGGTATGTGATACCTTTAGATTAAAAGTGTAGTACCTGTCATGTGCGCGCGGGACGTGTGCGCGGGGCGTGTGGGCGCAGCGTGAGGTACTACACATTTGTCTTATAGGTATTACAAACATGAACTAAAGGTACAGATTTGTCTTATAGGTATTACAAACATGAACTAAAGGTATTATAAGATATATGATACCTTTAGATTAAAAGTGTAGTACCTGTCAGGTGCACGCGGGGCGTGTGCGCGCGCGGCATGTGGGCGCGGTGTGGAGTACTACAAATTTGTCTTATAGGTATTACAAGGTATGTGATACCTGAAGATTATATGTGAGATACCTTTAGAGCAAATGTATGATACCTATCAGGTGCACGCGTGGGAGCGGCCTACGTACCGGATCGGGTTGGGGATACGGATCTAAGATCTGTGTCCCGAGGTACAGAAGTTTTTGCGAAATAAGTTTGATGTCATATTTGCACTTTAAGATAAACATTAATGTTATTTTTACACATTTTCCCTATTTTCATTGTTCCTTATTATCATATTTAAGCCGGATATGGTAGGTCCAATTAATATGTACCAACATCATCCTAAAGTACGGCAATCTGCAATTAATGAAATTTAAATTGATTCTATCTCTATATCATCATCGTCTTATTAATGCAAATAGTCATAAATGTAAATGTACCAAAACATTTGAAAGAAAACCATTTTCCCATATTTTCACCTATAAATATAGGTTCTATACCACCACATTTCATCAAACAAGGAGTGAGTATCCTTCCTTAACTCTTTAATCATTCTTTATTTTTGTTAAAAATTATTTGATTTTATGCAATTAATCTTATTAATTTGTTGGTTGCATGTGTATGTAGAATGGAGAACAATTATGAAGGTGTTCGTTTTGTGCAAAATGAGGAAACAAAGTTCTTCCTCTGTCGCTGTTGCAAAGCGCACCTCGCTTCGTATGAGGAATTGCTTCACAAGGTATTCTCTCTCTCTTTTTTTAAACAATATTTTTAAAGTTAGGGATAATTATGAATATTGAGCATCACAAATGCAAACTTAATATGGGGTGAAAAGAATTGCCATTTTATTTTTGATGAATTAATGTTGCTTCTAATTTGCACTAGCAAAGCACAATGGCCAAAATCATATAAATCCCCCTTAAATTTTCATGTACTAACATTTAGGGATCGCTTGGTATGTTTCAAGGAATGGTAATGATAGTAGTGAGGAATGAAATGAATATTCTCTTTAGATTTGTGTTGTTTGGTTTACAAAAATTCTTTAGGAATGGAATCAACTTAATTATTTTTTTGTTTTAGAAAATAGAGTTGTGGAATGAAAGTCATTCCTTAGGAAAACCTGAGGAATCGTGATTCCTTAGTATTATGATTTGAAACAACTGTAGCAGCAATCAAAGGTGTGTACCAAACACTCTCAATTCATTCCCTTTTCATTGCTTAGTTGCAAAGTTGGGTACCAAGCGGCCCCTTAGCCCGGAAACAAAGGAGTGCATACATTTTAGTTCGTTTAGAGAGTACAGTAATGATAAGGAGCCCACCGTTGGGTTTCTTATGGAGCCAATTTGGCTTATGTGGCAACACACGTATGTTTTAAGTTCCGCGATATTCTACTTAGCGTGATATTCTTTTCTACGTAATTTTTTTTTTACGCGCTTTTTTTGTTGTGTTTTTTACGAACGTAATTTCTTTTTTTACATGATTTAATTTTACCTATCATTCTTTCTTATCTTATTTCATTTTTAAATAAACTTTTTTTCTTATTCATCTCAATGTTTTTCTTATTCTATATCATTCTTTCCTAGTTTATCCCATTTTTAGATAATTTTTTTATTCATGTCAATTTTTTTCTTATTCTATATCATTTCTTAATTATTTTTTTTCAAATTCATCTCATTTTGTCTTAGTAAATTTTCTTATTCTATATCATTCTTTGAATATATATTTTTTCAAATTACTAAATTGTCAAAAAAAAATTCTTCTCTTTTAGTTGCCATTAATATCAATAGTACTTTGGAAATATTTTTCTTTAATTGTACCTAAAACTAGAAATTGTGTAAAAGTTTCATATACTTATAGATTTTGATGAGTAATTTCAACCATCTATTTTTTGAAATTGTAGATAAATTTAGAACTTATCTAAAAATTGTTTAAAAGTTCTTATAAGAATTTTAATTGAGTAATCTCGACCATCTATTTTTTAATTCTATATAATATTCACAATGTATAAGAAGGTGACCAGTAGATTTTGATGAGTAATCTCAACCATCTATTTTTTGAAATTGTAGATAAGTCTTGAACTTGTCTAAAAATTGTTTAAAAGTTCTTATAAGAATTTTTATGGAGTAATCTCAACCATCTATTCTTTAATTCTAATATTCACAATGTATAAGAAGGTGACTAGAATATTTATAAATGATTCGAATCCAAATATTCTTATCGGTTGTTCTTGCATAAATATAAATAAACCTATCAAATGTCAAAATAAATAAAGGAAAAACAAAAAACAAACCATAATGAATTCTACATAACTTAATTGTCTATTTAAAAATTAGAAAATACTCCTTACTTGTGCAATGTTGTTATAACCTATAAAAAATCATGAAAATTAATTATTAAAAAAGAAAAAAAATGTTATAATAGAAAAAATAGTTTGTAAAAAAAAAGAATTGTGATAATAGAAAAATCGTTAGCAAAAGCAAAACACTACAAAGTAATTCTCATCTCCATTAACATCATCCAATAGAAATATAGTCATCCTCATCTTCAATATAGTTATCTCCATCTTCACTAACATGATCATTAGAGTTGGTTTGATCATTTATTATAGACCTACATTCAATATATATATATAAATAATAATTTTTTGAACTAAGAAGAATATTAAATTAGTAGAAAATTGATGAATACCTATCATATAGTTTTGGTTTGATCATTTATTATAGACCTACATTCAATATATATATAAATAATAATTTTTTGAACTAAGAAGAATATTAAATTAGTAGAAAATTGATGAATACCTATCATATAGTTTTGGGCAGTTGCGCTTGTCATGAGATTGTCCACGAAGTCCACATCCACGACACAATCTTTCGAAATTGTCCACGAAGTCCACATCCACAACACAATCTTTCTTTCGAAATTGTCTTTTTCTTGGATGACTTTAATCTTCTTCCACATCCTTTTGCTCTTACTTTTGAAGGGTCATTGATAAGTGGGACGTCTTCAATACACTTTCCTTTTAAAGATTGTGAGCTTGACTTTTCACTACTATTAATTTCTCTCAGTTTGATATGTAAATCTTTAAAAGCATTAAGTAAAAGTTCAGTCCCAACCTCAGTTAAGGATGCGTCATCCACCAAAAATGTAGCTGCATGAGACAAATTCCCATGACGCGTAATCAATGATACATCTTCAACTTCATTGATACATATGCCACTTTTATCTGTTACCACTCCCACTTTTGCATTTTTCGTCCACCTATGCATTATGTACTTATCAGGAACTTCAAACACTTGCTTGAGTTGAAAATATATAAGCATGTGTCTGCATGGTATTCCTTAAAATTCAAACTTTTTACAGCTGCATGAAATGACGTCTAATTGTTTGTTGAATAAAAGTAGTCGATATTTAGAATCAACACTTCGATCAACCCTTCTAACAGTGTAAACTTCATTCTCTTGCAACTAGACTCAAGATTAATGTTATATGCATTGCTTTCATCAATTTCATTTTGGAAGCACAAAAACTTCTCCTTCGTGTACAAATTGTTCATTTGAATTTCTATTGGCCACACCGACCTATATTTCGGTCTTTCATTTATGTCAACATGATCTGCTATTAGCTCACGATGTCGTTGATTTCTAAGAGCGCTATTGAATCGAGTGAAAAAATCCATCAAGGAGTTTTAACTTGACGCATACTTTTAAAAAAGCATGAAAGCTCTTTGACTACTTGATATTGCCGCACTAAAAATATGTTTCACATATGCCGGAACCCATCGATGTCGCAGACCATATACATGATTCAACCAATCATTATCTTCCAACTTTGTAGCTTTCACCACCTCATTCCATCTTTTTTCAAATTTTCATCAAGTGACTCAGAATCTAAAATCATATTTTTTATAATAGAATATTGATCTCGATATGCTACTGGATTAATTTTCTCTGAAAACTTATTCAGTATGTGTCATATGCAGTAGCGATGAAATGTCTGGGGAAAGACTTGGGTAATTGTGAAATGTCTGGGGAAAGACTTGGGTAATTGTTTTCGCCATTGCAGGGTATTAATCAGTGATGATCATACCTGGAGGTCCTTTAGGCATTGCCTCTATTAACTTACTAAACAACCATATGAATGAATCGATTTTTTCATCACTCAAAAACCCACAACTAAATATAATAGTTTGACCATGATGGTTAACCCTAGCAAATGGAGTAAAATCATCCCATATTTATTTGTGTTATAGATTGTATCAAACACAATCACATCACCAAAAAATTTATAATATCTCTTTGATACGGCATCAGCCCAAAAACACCTACTGAATTTATTATCTGAATCAACCTCGTAATCAAAAAAGAATGCTGGATTTTTCTCTTTCTCTGACTGAAAGAACAAAATCAATGTTTCGGCATCATGACCTCTATGTGAATCTCTTAAAGAGATTGTCCATAATTTCTGGTATCTCTTTATGTGCATCCTAAGTTTTCTGGACCTCCATAATCAATCTCCATCAATCGCAACTGTTTGCAAGTTGGTATATTTGCTTGAGATAATTATTGAGTTAATGCTCTTTTAGTGGTAGACACTTCTCGATGTTTTCTCGATGTGATCATAACAGGTGAACTTTGCTTGGAGTTGTTAGACTATGATTATGACCCTCTTCAAATGTCTTAACTATCCAATTCTGCTCATCTTTGCTCTTTACAATTGTAATTTTTGTTTTGCAACCCACTCTAGCAACACCTTTGTTTCATTCCCTAGTACGTATTCTAATTTCCTTAATCCTCCTCTGGTACGTATTATTCGTTTGACCCTCTTTATTACATGAAAACTCTTTCCACATCACTTCATTGGTTTGTTTATCCCTTTTAGAGTTGTTTATTTTAGCACTAAATCCATTTTCTCTTGCATATTTGTTGTAGAAAGCAAATGCTGCCTCATAAGAGGGGAACTCTTGTCCAATACAAGGTTTGTGATGATCTGCAACTTGAGGAAAGTAAATTTCACATCCACTTTCTTCTTCCATCGTATAAACTGAAAAATATTAAAAACAAATTAGTTGGGAAGTCATTAACATGGAACAAATTGAATCATCTTATATATGAAATTATTTGGCCATGAATTTATAAAAGAAGTAAAATACTTACGGTTAGATAATACAAAAAAGTGAAAAACTTACCAATTAAATAGATATATTTTTAACAAAAATAAGAGGTTCAATTCGTGACGGGTGAAGAAGAAAGTTTGATAGCAGTGAAAAGAAATATTGTAAAGAGGAGAAATTTATACTTGTGAAGGATAAGAGATGTAAAGAGGAGAAATTTATACTTGTGAAGAATAAGAGATGAATATAACGGTAGGTATGAAAAAAAACAACTTAAGAAATATCAGATTACATACAATTAAATAAATACTTGAAACTTATCTACAATTAAAAATTAGATTCGTGAGATTACTCGATAAAAAAAAAAAGAAACTTAATTAAATAAATATATGAAACTTATCTACAATTAAAAATTAGATTCGTGAGATTACTTGATAAAAAAAAGAAACTTAAGAAATATTGGGTTACATACAATTAAATAAATACATGAAACTTATCTACTGCAATAAAAAAAATATCGCGACTACAATTAAAAAATAGATTCGTAAGATTACTCTATAAATATCAAACTTATCTACAATTAAAAAATAGATGATAAAACTTATCTGCAATTAAAAAAATAAATATCACGCCTACAATTAAAAAATAGGTGGTTGAGATTACTCGATAAATATCAGGATATATGAAAGTTATCTCCAATTAAAAAATAGATGGTTGAGATTACTCACAAAGATGTAGAAGTACATGAAACTTTTAGACAAATTCTAAATTTATGTACAATTAATGAAAAATATGTCTTAACAAATATTTTTTCAAGTATTATTGATATTAATGACAACTAAAAGAGAAGAAAAGAAATTGACAATTTATTGAGATATAATGAGATGAGTTTGAAGTACTATTAATATTAATGGCAACTAAAAGAGAAGAAAAGAAATTGACAATTTACTAAGACAAAATGAAATGAGTTTGAAAAAATATATATTCAAAGAATAATATAGAATAAGAAAAAAATTGACATAAATAAAAAAAAATTATCTAAAAATGGGATAAACTAAGAAAGAATGATATAGAATAAGAAAAAAATTGAGATGAATAAGAAAAAAGTTTATTTAAAATATAATAAAATAAGAAAGAATATAGGTAAAATTAAATTATGTAAAAAAAAGAAAAAGAAAAAGAAATTAGGTACGTAAAAAAACAAAACAAAAAAAGCGCGTAAAAAAACAAAAAAAAAAAGAAAAGAAAAATAAATTACATAGAAAAAAATATCACGCTAAACTTAAAACATACGTGTGTTCCACATAAGCCAGATTAGCTCCATAAAAAACCCAATGGTGGGATCCTTATCATTAGTGTGTGTATATATATATTTATTTATTTATTTATTTATTTATTTATATCTTTTATCTATGTTTCTAATAAATCATTTTTATCACTTGACTACAAAAAAATCATGTTTTTTTCATATATCCACACTTAGATCTAGAATTCTGACCCAACCCATTTGGTCCAACCCGATTGGCTTGTGGCTTCTAATTATGGTTTGAAAAATCACTCAATTTTTCCAAATTTCTGATTTTTGGAGCAATATCAAAATTGGGGGTTAGTTCATTTTATGTGCAATTTTGGTGAAATATTGGCATCAATATCTACATCAGTTAAATTATAGTACTACTTGTAGCAAAATTAAAGACATATATCAATAAATATCGGTTTAATTCCATAAAAAATTGAAATTTTCAATTTTTTTCTAAACTAATCGAACATGAACTTATAATTAATTAATTTATAAATTATAAATTATAATTAATTATTTTCAATGTTGGACTTATTATAAATTTTATAATTTATCATGAACTTATTAATTAATTTATACTTTAAGCTAAATGTTGTATACAAATTTGTTATTATATTCCTACAAATCTTGTGTTAAATTTCCGATTTTAAATATATTTTTCATGATTTTTCAGTTTCTTACTGAGATCATTATAAATGTTTCAACAAATATTTCTATAAAGTTACAGTATCATTAATATTTTTAATGATACCAATATTTTCACATTGCTTTAATTAGTGAAATGAAACAATGGAAAATCTATATATCTATATAATAACAATTACCCCCTAAAAATAGAAATGCCAAAAAAATTCCCGCCCATTTTCACTTTCTAATATTAGAAATATCATTAATTATTAATTAGTTTATTTTATATGATATTAGTTGAATTTATTGTAAATTTCCAAAAATATTGATTTTGTATATGAATATATATGGTATATAAACCTTACTATAATAGATGAAGTAA
Organism: Scutellaria minor; assembly: GCA_954870855.1. NCBI lineage: Eukaryota > Viridiplantae > Streptophyta > Magnoliopsida > Lamiales > Lamiaceae > Scutellaria > Scutellaria minor. The sequence continues at coordinate 21,405,264 of OX940728.1, read as the reverse complement.
AATATATACATGGTATGTGTAAATCGTAATATATGAAGTAAAAAAATATATATGGTATGTAAATCATAATATATGAAGTAAAATTAAAAATTTAATTTTTTAATATACATAGATAATTAAATGACAACTTCAATAATGTAATATACTTGAAATTCAAAAAATAATTTAATTAGACTAATGAAATAATACATTCCACAATATTAATTTGAAGAATAATAATAATTAAAATATTGTGCGTAGCTAATGAAATGAATTAAAAATAAAATAATAATTATTTAATCTTAATGGATTTAATCTAAATTATAATATACTAAGTCAACTATTGAAAGACTTAAAATAGAAAAACAATGAATTTCTCACCCAAAAACCACATCCTAAATATGGAATAAATAAAGAAATTATCAAATTATAAAATGAAGTGATAAATATGATATTTATAATTGAACATTTATGTTAATTACCTTAAATTATGATTGTTGTTGACCCATAATTTTTGGAAAACGTTTTACACCATAGAAAATTATTTTGAAATTTAAATCTCAAACCAAAATTTACAAAATGGTAAATATTTCATATGGTTTTTTTTTTTGGAACCATAATATTTCATATGCTTAATAGGAATAAATTTTGAAAAGCTTAACTTTATATACTGAATACAATTATAATAGATAATAGATGTTGATGTTGTTGAAATATGCATAATTTTCATCCATTGAATAAGGTATGGTAATAACACAATAATAGGTTTGGCAATATGAATAATGATCTACTAAATACACAGCAACATTAAAATTGAATATCACAATATGAGAAAACAAAATGAGATTTTGGTATAATCTTAATATATATTAGAAATTAAAAAACAATAAAATAAACAATATTAAATGTATAATAGTCCGTTTACATGCTTTATAAATATTAAACCCATTGTTGTTTTATATGTGATTTCATTTCATATAATATGAAGTAGAAAATGATCATTATTTGCAGCCAATATAGTTGGAAACAAAATCTATAAATTAGGAAACAACTACATTTATGTCATACATAATGCACTAATTTCATATCTAATAAACAAATTATAAATATGAAAGAACAAACTTGGAATTGACTCACACGCTCTCTTCACAATTTCTCAAATTCTCTGCATTCCAAACATTCTGTTACCATGGATTGTGTGTGTGTGTGTTTTTTTTTTTTTTTTAAATTTGGTTGTGAATTTTATTTGAGATACTTTATAGTTTGGATGGATGATTAATAATTGTTTAACTTATTGTTCGCTTTTGAATAATTAAAGTTCCTAATGTTATTCATATTTTGGAGACAAATTATTTAGAGTATGTTTTATTTCATTGATATTGTATATGGATTATTCTTATTGCAATATAATTTTTTTTTTTACTTTGTGCAGGGATTCGGTGAAGAAACCGATTGTGTGACTTTATCATTCGCTTTTGAACAATGTAAGTTCATATTGTTATTCATATTTTGGAGATGAATTATTTAGAGTATTTTATTTTATTGTGGATGCATATGGATTATTCTTATTGCAATGTAATATATATATTTTTTACTTTATGAAGAAATTCAGTGAAGAAATCGGATTTACAACTTCTAATTCTGGAGAAGTAGTAAAGATTTTGAAGATTAAAAGTTTATACATTATAAGATGGATTTTTTTTTTTTGATAGAAATTTCTAGAAATGAATACTATAATTTATTTTTGTTTTTTTGAGCCTTTTGTCATATAATTTATTATTTTTAGAGATAACAAGATTATGTAATGAGTTGAATTATTCATTCTACATATAAGACAATGTAATTGATTGGTTTTCCTGTTGTGATTTTTTTATATAAAGATTATTTCTTTTTATGTAGTAATGTACTTGATTTGTAATAATTTCTGTAAATATTTCATATTCACATTATATATGTAAGTCGAAAACCTGTAATATATTAAACCAAATTATATTGAATTTTAAAGATATATATCAATTACAATATATCAGTTACATATCTAATATTCAATTACAATAGAAAACTATCCATCAAATACTAATCATCTGACAAGGCATATATTTTTAAAATTTAAGAACTTACTCAACAAATTGATAATAAAATAAAAAAATAAATCTGTCATCCTATATATATTTAATGAAGTTTGAAAAAAAAAAAAAAGGTTCATTGATAATATATGGATGATAGAGATATTAATTTATTGTTTATAATTTTTTATCTTTTATATATTTCCCATCCAAATGCCCCATCCTAAATATGGAAATAATGAATGAAAAATAAAAAATTGTGAAATTATGTGATAAAAAAAATCCATTCATCCATCTATATGTAATAAATTATGAAAACAGTTTTCCTTTAAAAGTGGTGATATGATCTAAATGGAATAATATAATTGATTTCAGTAAGGCATTGATTATTCATAAATGATTGTGGTAATTGTTGTAATTGGTATTCATCAAAATATTAATTTTAATTTGAGATTTGGGAATTAATTTTCCGTAAATAAAGACTTGACGTTATCTATCTATTATGAGTTATAGTATTTTTTGATATATATATTCATTCTATCATTAGATTACATTGATTATATTGCGTCATTTGAGATAAAGATTTAATTGTAAATCAAAGAAAATAAAATTGTTTGATTATAAAATAAATAAGTGTTTTGACTAATTTTTTTTATTATTACAATAAAATAAAGATATAATAAAGACGTATTTTCAGCTCATAAATCAACAACGATCTAATGCAATGACAATGATGGTACAACATATTTTTAGTAAATTCTATATCAAATCTATATTATTATTGCAACCATCTAATATTTATAAAGAAATGATGTTCGAATTTTCTTGCTAATAAAATATTTATTTGCATATTTAAGATATAATTAATAAATTGGTTGCTATTTAACCACCTCAAATCAAGAGATTGATAGATCGTCCTAAGAGACTAATAAAGATTATTCATGAAAATCTACATAGTATCTTCTTTATTTATATTTGGTGTTATTCAGAATTATTATATGTAAAGTATTTTGATTCTTATTAATATTTGATTTTTTTTCTGTTATTATCTTTAGGAAATGTCAAATTATGTGCACTTTATGGGATGACTTCGTAGATAAAATTTACCTTTTATTAAACAATGGATTGTCTGTTTACATTATTTTTGTTTGCAAATGTGTCGAGCTAAAACAAGAAAAGGTAATTAATTATACATGCATTTCAGATTATAGAGAAATAATATTGTTTTGTTTATCTCCTTTATTTGATATATATGTTTTTCATATGTATAAATATTAATATAAAAGTGAAGTGAATATTTCCAACACTTACTATGCAATTAAAAAATCTAGAGTTGACTTATTGTTAAATTTATCATTTATGTATTGTCACTTTTAATTCACATATTTTAAATATACATGATATATGTATATATATATTTAATATTTATTATAATTACATTTAAAAAAAATTAATCATGTGCATCGTACAGATGTAGTATATTTTATGTTATGCCAAAAAATATTGTATCAGTTATCACCATAACACAACTAATTAAATTTAAATTATGTAATTTATTATTTCTCTATTAATTTATTAGATATGAATATTTTTTGTACATTTCTTTTTACAATCTAATGGTCATCATGATTAGATAGATATTTGTATATAACTTGATTTATATTTTAACATTATGTTGTTTAGATATCTATTCCAAATATGTATATATTTAACATATATATGACTAATCTTGATTTAAGTATATTATTTTTATAATTAACATAAAATACAATAAATTTAAAATCTTATAAATCTTTATGAATATAATGCATCAAGTGATATAATCCTTTAAAATGATAAATCTTTGCATAGTTAATCTATATTTTTCAATATTTGTAAAAATTAATATGAGTATTGAAATTGAATGTTTTTATGTAACAAATTATGTACTACAAAGAATTTTCGAAATCAAAATCTTCAAAATATGGAAAAACGATTTCCAATTTTAATTCATTAAGAAATTTAAAGTATCTTATAGAATCATATATAATTGTATTTTTTATATTTCTAAAATGTATTAACATTTTGTTGATAATCGATAAAGATAAACAAATATGTTTGGTAATCAAATGATATACGACTTTGGTATAATTAATTATGTAGTAATTATGGTAATACTTACCGTATGATAACAATTATCTTCTTAAAAGTGGAAATGAAACTTTTTTTTTTTACTCATGTCAACTGTTTAAAAGTAGAAATGCAATAATTTATTATTTTTAATAAGAATTATAAATTAAAAATGATAAAAAAATGATCTAAATATTTGATCAATCTCGAATATAAAATTTACAAAAATTTGATCGAAATATTTTTATATGTTTTTTAACTTTATTTTATCAAGTTATCTGGACACATCAACAAGGATAAAGTCAAAGTTTACCCAATGATGATAATTACACAATGTATCAAATGTTATTTTTGTTTTAAAATTACCAAAAAATTTAGTTAAAATTGTAATTAAAGTACAATTAACCCTATAATATATATGATGTTCTTTCTTAATAAAAAGTACTAATTTAAAATTTATCTTAAAAACTTTTTTGTATTGACTTTTTAAACTTATCTTTTACACATTTTCGTTTTAAATAATGTACAAAATTCAAGAAAATTGATCTATATTTTTGTTCAAAAAATTTCTGTAATTGAGAAATTTTGATTTTTATGGCATCTAAACAAATTAATATAATTTTTTTTTAAAAGTATGTTAAATTTAAATTTTTTATTTTTGAATAATATACAATAATATCTCCATTTTATATACTCATTATGAGTATCTTATTGAACATATATTTAAATAAATTTTTTCCAGACCAATTGTGACAAGTACAATTGATAAAATGAGTTTAGCTAACCTACCCACATTGGGCACATGATCACACCGTTGATGTCAAAAATCTAACACAACTATTAATTTTATATCTCAGATTTTAAAGGAATGAAATATTTGCATGACAGTGGTGGACATATTATGATATGTTCATGGTGGGCATGTGAGCATTATCTTTGATGAATTTAAGAAATATTTAAAATTCATAAATCACATATGCAATAAATTAAATTGAAATAACTCTGAATAATTATATTGTTTTATCATGAACATTATTTTATTCAGAAAATTACAACACTTATAAATTTATATGCCCGCATTAAATGGGTACCAATTGACATTAAATTTTTTCTTAAATTAACATTATACATCAATTTGGAAATATTTTATGATCGTGCATCACATGGTTAACAAATGTGATTGAAATTACTCTAATAAAATTTATTATTTCCGTATTCAACATTTTCACGTTAAAATGATAAAATTTATATATATCCGTGCATCGCACAGGACTTATACTAGTTAGGTTTATAACAAAAATCAATGCTTGATTAAAACTTTTATTGGCCTTCAAAGATGCTATATGGGTCAATTTGAATAAAAATATGGTTATTGAGGACTGGCTTCTCATATGTAGGAATCATGATAAGAACAATGTGAATCAATGGAAAAACTGCAATTAGAAAGTCATAACCAATTTATTATTAATTCTATTATTTCTTATTTCTTATTTATTTAATTATTTTTTGAATTTTCAGTATGGAAGCAATAAGCATGGGCTATTTAGTGGACCGTAAGTTTTCTATCTCTTCTTTACATGTTATTGTAGTTAAGACAAGATAGACTAATTATTAGTCAATTTCATCCAACACATTAATTTCAAACAAAATATTAAGGTACATATGTACTACTGCCTGGATGGTTATTTTTATATAAATATTCTTTAAATAAGAATATAAAAGAGAGAGTTTATGAAAAAATGTTAGTGAGAAATACATTTTTAATTATTCAATGAATTATTATATAATTTAATTAGCTAGTCTGGTGAATATCTTTATGACTATTTAAAGTATATATACTCAGATGCTAATTTTATTGCCTACCTAATTAATAAGTTACTAATTAAGAAAGCATTCTTACGATATTAATATGATTACAAATATAGGATTTACGTACTTTGTTTAATATGTTCTTTAACGCTTTCTATGATTGTAATATATTAATAAATTAACAATACCTGCTTCTTGATAATATTATTGAAACATTCTTTTAATACTTTTTAAGATAATTTATTAATAAAGATTATATTGTCCTTGGTAAAATAAAAGTGAACGTTGTTGATGAAATTAATTGGTAGGAAAAAAAAATTCAAAAATTTAAGTGAATTGATTAGTTCATGAAATTTAACTTGGTAAATCTGATTTTCATGAACTAATCAATTCACTTAAATTTTAATTTTAAGAAAATCAGAATTTACCAAGTTATAAACCAGAGAAAACACATTTTCAATTTTTAAAGAATAATTTATAGTTTAAATAAATACCAGATTCTCTAATTTTTAACATTAACATGCAGGGTTAATGTGAGCTTGGGTTCACCCGGTCAAATTGTAAATGGTCAATTTGCAGCACCTGTTTTCTGCATCAACTGTCACGCTGACACTGGACGCAAATTTGTAATAATCATTTCTTATTCACTTTCAAATTTCCAAAAGTAATTTTTTTCTTTTTATCATTTTTTTTTTTACTAATATACATATTTTGTCAGGTTTCTTTGCAGTTTGAAACCAATTCTATCAGAGTTGGAAGATACATGGTTGACTTGTATGCCTCTTTCTACTTTTGTTTTCTAAAACTAGGGGTACACCCGCGCGATGCACGATTTATTATTTATCATGGTAAAATATAATTCATAATAATATAATGAGTTTATATTTTAATTTCAAATATGTATTAATTTATAAATAGATGAAAATATAAATATATTAATTATTATCTAGCAGTTTGCACCTGTGCATTGCACTGATTTGTCATATAATATACGATAAATATCGATTATTTGATAACACAACATAATTAATTATATGCAAATGAAATAAACATAATTTTTACTAATTAGAAAATTTTCAATTTACAAACATATATTTTAAATATTTGTTTTATCTCAAATGATTGTATCTTTTTAAATTTAAAATCTTGGATAAGAATAGAACAAAATGAGAACTAACTCAATCAATTGAAAAGTATACATGTTAAGCTAACAATTATAAAACCATAAGAACACTAAGCTAAATAATTATAAAAATAGAAACAAAGCATAAATAATTATTTCATTTATTATTTTGTAGAAATAAATAAATATAACAACTATATGAGTGTGCTAATATGGAAAATAAGATTTTTTATAATAAATTATCCTATATAAATTAATATAACAAAAGAACATCATTATTTTCAATTGAAATATTTTATAACAATTTTATAACTAATGTAAACATGTGATTTGACAATTAAAAAAACAAATCAACCAATTTAGGTAGACCCAAGCCAACGAACTATAATTCAACTAAAATTAAAACAATTTATTAATTAATTCAACATTTAAATAATTACTTTATTTATTATTATGCACTTATAAATGAATTTATCAATTATGTTTTCAAGTATCAATTAATATACATTAATTATAAATTTCATTATAATATCATAATATACATTTTTTTAGCTCCAACCTAATTCATACAATTCATATATATATGATATAAAATCAAAACTTGATGTGACAAACTAATAAAAATATGATATTCGTTGACTCTTATTTTAAAAGTCCTAAATGAAAGTACGAGTTTTTTCTTAAATTTTTCATACCAATTTTCTTCAGGTAGTGGAATAAATCATTACATTAATTTATTTCATGTCATATAAATTAAGCTATTGCAATTTTTTAAGTAACATAAAAACTATAATCTAATATGTATTTTTTGTTGCACTCAAATTTATTTCAAAGTAGTAAAATTTGGAATTTAAAAACTAAACATAAAAATAATATATGAATTTTAAATATTTTTATACAATGTAATATAAAAACTTTATTGGACTTTCTAAAAATATTATTCTATCTTATTAATCAAAAAACCCCAATTACAGAAAACAAACTTTTTTTTAATTTAATATTCTACTATTAAAGCCCAATTAAAGAGAACATACTTTTTTTGTTATATTCTACCATTAAAGCCCAATAGAGCCCAAATTCATTAGGTTAATCAAATTCTCTCATTCATATATATATATATATATATATATATATATATATATATATATACAAAATGGGAGCAAAACCCTAATCACTACCCATTCTCTTCCATCGGCTACCACTCGCCCGTCGCCTCCACTTCTTCTACTCTCATCTTCATTTTTCCATTATTTTCTTTCTCCATATTTCTCCTTACTGAAATATTTTTTTCATTACAATCTTTTCTTCCTCCAAATCTCTCATTATTGGAACATTTTTTTCATGGAATGTTTATTTTCTGTCCTTTTTAAGTTTTTTTTTCTTCATTGCAATCTTGTGTAGCTTACCTTTTCTTAATACATGCATCGTGTAAAACTCGTTTTCCTTTGGATAATTGGTTTGTTTATGCTATGCTAAGGAGTCATTCTCATTTCTCACTGTTTGTGAATATGTGTGAAATTTATGTTGGTGTTTGAGCAAATGAACTCACTGCTCCAAGAAGTCAAAACTCTTGTGTGTTGCTGAGCTTATCTACATTCTACAGAGTGAACATCTCTGCACATTTTATAGATGTGGACAAATCTTGTTTGAGACTCTTTTTTTTTTTTTATGTTTTTTCTTAAATTGAGGTAATTAAAATTAGGATGTAAAGGAATTAAATTTTATTGGATAATGATACGATGTTGTCAGAATTAAAAATAAAAATTATAATCAGCCTATAGTACTACAAATAGAAGGTCCCACAATTAAATTTTTAAATATTATAATCAAGATATTTTCTAGTAAATGACAAACAATACAGCTTACAAAAAGAGAACCAAAAATAAAATAAAATAAAATATTTATACAATCAGTAAATTGATGTGATATTTTTAGGTGGGAAAGTGGTAATTTTGTAATTTTTGTCAACTTTCCTGCTTTAATATATAGTATAGATTTCAAAATCGATTTTCTTGATTATTGAATTTATGAGTTTATTGATTAATTTTATATTAATTGTGTTCTGTAGAACACAACTGCTTTTCTAGACAGGAAGCGAGATTGTGTATGCAGATACAGAGCTGCCAGTTGAGAATGCATGAAGTTGTTGCTTAATGAAGAAGAAGAAAAATCATTTTGGTGAAAAACTTTTGAAATTTTTTTTTTTTTTCAACTTTGCAACTTTATTTTGCAAGTCTTTTTTTATGTTTGAAATATTATTCTCTAATCCAATAGGGTGTTTTATCAATTGGTTTAAGCTACAAATGACGTGATTTAATTGATTTATTATACTTATATAGCTCATCAATTTATTAGCATTTAGTCCATATGATTTTGGTCCAATTATAATTAGTGAGAAAAAATAGTATAAATATGTCTACAAATTGACCAATTTTGCATGCTTGAAGAAACTATAAGTGGTAATTTACCAATACAAATCTCAAAAGTTAACTATCAAAAATTTAGATTGTATTTGGATTAAGGAATATGAAATACAAGATTTGAAATGAATTTATAATAGATTGTATTTGATATGAAATACACATTTGGATGACTGGATTTGAGGAGGGATTTTAACTCCACCGTAGCAAATTCATCGATGGTGTTTGGATAGATGTGAATTCGAAATCCATCACTTTCATTTTGAACAAATTTTTGAATCATTTGGGTGGATTTTGAGTGGATTAATTTCAAATCACTCTATCCAAACACATCCTCAAATTCTTCCTCAAATCAATTTCATCCAAACACAACTTTAAAGAAATCATTGTGTATTCCACATCACTAACAAATTATGAGCTATGTGTGTAGTATGACATCACCATTACTAGTAAATGAAATACGGGATTGAAACATGATAAAAACAAATGATCTCGTGTTTAGAAAAACCATGGCAGGATAAGCACGGAAACAAAATTAAATCTTTAGCAACTCAAAAGAATTATATAGTTTGGGCACATAGCTATATAATTATAGCAACCAAATAGAGCTTTTTTTAGGTAGCCATCCATCTAATTCAACATAGCACCTATATCATGCTAAATTACAAGAAAATGAACAGGCACACAAAATCTATGTTGAGGGCTTTATTTAGGTATAAAATCCAGACTCTTTTAAGAAGAGCTTTATATGCAAAATATACTTGCTAATGGTTTTATACTACTTCGAAGAAGTTGCAAGTTCAAAGATAATGATCCATCAAGTTGTATATCGACATTATACTTTAACGGGTAGTGAGCGATTCATACTCGTTGGACTGAGGACTCAGCCTGATGCTGCTCCAGGTTTCTAAGCACAATACGAGCAAATATTTTGGCTTCGATCGGAGCGCCTGCTGCTGCTGCCGCTGCACGCAGCACCCTCGGAGCTCCCGCGTTCTGGAGAAGTTTCGCATGAAGAGGTGCATGCCGCCCACCCGGAACCGTGAACTGCATGTGAAAATTAAAATGTTAGTGTGTGTGTGTGTGTGTGTGTGTGAGAGAGAGAGAGAGAGAGAGAGAGAGAGAGAGTATACCTGAAGAAGAGCAAATGCAGCACAGCCCTTGAGTGTGGGAGAAGGATTACGTAGCATAGCGACGAATCTTCCGATTTCAGATCCACTGGATGAGAATAAAAGCAAGAATTCTATGAGGAAACTCTGTCAGTGATGCATAATCTTGAGAGAGAGAGAGAGAGAGAGAAACGGAACCTGCATCTGAGATGAGCGGCTTCTTGAATACGAGCAGACTCGGTAACTTGAATGAGTGAAGCAGGGGCTGATGATGCAGCAGCAGCAGCAAATGTTTGAGGATCGGAAAAAGTCATGATAAAAGCTTCGATATGTTTCAAAGAGATTCTTCTAAGCCCGTCTAAGTTTACGCTCTTCGAAGTCCCCTCAGCTGATGTTCCTACCAATGCTATTTCATCCATTCTGCACACACCAAACGGAAATATCAAGATTACAGGCAATATGAATAACATGTTACTACTACGCTAACAAATAAATCAAGATTTGGGAATCGGTTAAGTACCTTCCATCAAACATGTAGGCAAGTGCCAATGCAGACATGAAGCGTGCCATTTTGGAGACGGAAGAAGAACAAAGATTAACTAGGACACGAACTCCCCCTTCCTCGACGATGCGAAGAGCATTGCCGGGGTTGAAAGAGAGGTTCCAGAGAGCTCCAGCAGCAGTCTCATGTACATCCTGAAAGTTAAGGCGTATATGTCAAGATCAAGATATACGAGCACAAGTGATGTATTGCGTCACGAGTAGTGATTTTAATTAGCTTACCTCAGCATTAGATTGTGCTAATGCAATTAGCGGTGCAACACCTCCTTCTCGCCCAATAGCAATGCTATTACAAGAGGAATAAATGTGATACAGAGATTCATAGGTGATAACATAAATAAAAGCTTTATGTTTGAGTTAAAATGTGATAGAAATTACACAATATAATGATCTGGCAATTAAGCCTCTGTACACACATCACCATAATCTGGTCTGAATTTCTGAAAGTGGTTCATCTTTTATAGCTTAGCCTCATAACGACTCAGAAAATAACAATCAATAAATCAAAAACTGTTTCCAGATATGTATATTTATCTCAATATCTAGCACTTGCACCCAGATATCAATGCCATTTATTTTTTTCGTAATAGTTACACATTTTTACCTTGCATGTAAAAGACATCACACAGACATTATCATTGTGTTGCATTATAGACACCTTAACATTTTCACCGAACTTCAATGTCATTTCACGGTTACTGAGATAAGCAATATCTCCCTCATCTTTATATGATTATGTAGAACGATGAAACGGATTTATCAAATACATTTTAGATCCTACTTGGTCTATTGATATCAGAATTCTAAGACCAACAAACTTGAAGGCTGGTAAAAACAAATTATCTCAACACACTTTTTCTACAAGCAAACAGGCATTGTGCAATTATAATACGATTAGCTGTTTAAATCAGTTTACGTGCATGCCCTCTGAACAGTGGAAAACTTCTTGCCAGGAGGAAATGTTTTAAAGATTTTACCATAAGGTGTAAGTTGGTTTCCCAAAAACATTATAGCAAGCATGACTAGAGGTTGAATCTTCCTAACATTATATACTCGGAAGATATGAAAATATTAGACATTAGGTGCATCCAACAGAAATATGGTAATAAAATGCAGGATGCATACCTCTAAGTTAACTTCAAAAAAATATCATCTTCTACTAAGCTTTCTCATGTTTTACACATCTTAATAACAACTACAACAAACCAACTATTTTCCAATTCAAATCCTTCAGAAAGACAATGAGAAAAAAACTGGTAATTGCAAGTATTCAAGATTATTCAAAGGCTCAGGACAGATGGTTCGCAAGGAATAACTAAAATTACTGATTAAAAGATAGGAATGCAACTATTTTTCGGTTGGAGCAGATTGAGCATTGTAAAACACAATATATTGAGTACACCAATTTACAGCCATGCCAATATTCATTAGAAGAAAAATGCCACATGAATAACAGATCTGCACACTTACCTATTTGCTTCTGACACAGACAACCCCCAGAGAGCACCGGCAGCTCTTTCCTGAAGGCCATGGGGGGAATTTGAACAGGAATTCGCTAGAGCCACCTAATCACCACAAAAATAATTCAAACTCGGAGTGAGTTGATAATTCCTTTTGCACACTAACAAAAATAAAAAATCTCTCAAGGATAAACTGTGTGTTGTGACACTTGACCAAAAAGAAAAAATGAAAGAAGGTCACACCAAGCACTGTCTCACAATTTTCGTGCATCCAATTCATTGAACATTAATGGTTCATAAACCCATAATTAGCAATTACAAAATGGGGCAATTGTCTAATAGTTTATTGTCTCCTTTGATTGATATAGAGATGAAGATCCAGGAAAATCTATATATAATATGGGTATAGGCCTAAACTACAAGCACAAGTATTATATAAAATATTATTTGGTTTTCATGAGAGCACAAAAACAAGGATATATTTGAATTCATAGTGTTGTATATCACGTATAAAAGACAGAATCCTATAGAAAGATTATCATAATCACAGATGGCGAAATTATAGATTTCCAAATTCTACCTAATAAATTCACAGTGAATATAATTAAATTCTAAAATAGTTAATACCACCTCTGTCCCACAATAGTCCACGTTCCCTTTTCTATCGGTCACAAAATTATAGTCCTCTTTCCTCATTAAAGGTGTGTTAAATGTTATTTATCCTAATATACACTTATTGATGTTCTTTGGAATTAACCACTCATGTTTACCATCCTTCAATTAGCAACAATAAACAAGGGCATAATACAAAATTTCAAAAGTTCATTAAATGCATTTTTTAACATATTCAAATAAGAAATGGGCTACCTTTATGAGACAGAGGTAGTACAGATTTGTTATCAGAATTCTTTAAGTTTTTTATTTTAATTTATATTTTATCATATAATTAATGCTAAGACCGTACACTCTAACAGGTAATGAATTAGTTAACTAAATATAAGTTATTTCTTATAATATTACAATAAATTATATTTACTCCTTAAGTGTGAAAATCCTAAAATAAATGAAGTAAGAATCAAAATCTAAATAATTCATGTTAGCTGGAATTTATTTTGTAATTAAATTATATTAATTAAATAATTTTAAAAACTAGAATAAATAAAATTAAAAAAATAGTATTTGAATTAAATATATTTTGTAATATATTGAAGTCAAGAAATCCAATTAAGACATCCACATGAAATTTTAGTACAAAAAGTAACTGACTCAAACTACAGTAAAGGACTAATTTTGCCAACCCCCTATATATGTGACTAAATAGCAATCAAGCTGCACATTCTACTAATGACCACTTCGGAAGCATGACATCATGCAAGAGTTCCATTAATAGGCATAAACATGCACATGCAAGTATGTGAATCGAATACGATGTCATAAATGCGATGATCTATAAACTTACACAAGGATATAACTGGTAAACTATCACAAACTGAGACAACTGTCAACAGTGTTAAACAATACATGCATGCATGCATGCGCGTTAAAAGTATCAAACCTACTCTGTATACTATGAGCACAAAAAAAGTGGATGGACTTAAACTTCATAAATATCATTGTAGAGAAGTAAAGACTTGGTAATTGCCAAAAGAGCTACCAAAGAAACGAGATAATTATGAGATCTAGAAAGGCCAAACGTGAAAAAACTCGCGTAGAAAGTAGCACATTTATTATCAGTAACAGAGTGCTATTATTAGCACCAAAAACCTCGTCAAGCTAAAAATTAACAAACGAATTGAAGCAACTCTAGCAAGGATTAACACTTTCTCCTAATATTATTTTATCTAAACAAAAAATTACCTTGATGGCATCAAGAAAGGGGGGGGGGGGGTTTAGCACTGTAGGGTTCCCACAAATTGAGGTTGCCATGCTGCCCTAATGCTTAATTCTGACTAGGAACGACGAAGGTTTTCTACAGAAAAAATTTTAAGGGCTTGAAAAACAAAGATAATGCGGCCATACCAATGCCTCGACTCCACCTGCCGCCGCAATTGCTTCTCGATTTCTATCATCAAAAGATAAATTCCATAATGCACCAGCAGCTTCTTGCCTACATCAACCAACAGTTAGATTCATTTCATTCTCAAAAGCTATCTATCCATCTGACTTCTCACAATTTTATTTTATTTAAATGAAATAGAAACTTTAGCAAATAATATTACCTGACACCATCATGAGGGGAACGAATAAGTTGCAGAAGAGATTCAAGAGCTCCTTCTTCTAGACCTACGGTAGCATTGTTGCTATTGCTATCTCCGTGAGCTGCCAAATTTGCCAATGCCCGAGCTGCCTGGAGAATAACAACAAGTAATAGTGGTCAGAAACTGGTTAGGCATAGAGAAGATCTCCACACTGAAAGGTGAAATTAGAGATCAAGTAGTATTTGATTATATTAAATTCTTTATACTGGTGCAAGAAACTAGATGGAAGATAGTGCACAGATGAACTTGCCAAAAACAAAAAAGTTGGAAAATATCACATGCAGAAATGAAAGCTTGGCACTTTTTACGAGTAGGACTATTTAAGAAGCACGTGCTATATGAGTCTCCTCACACATTAATGAGGAGATAACACGATGAAAATGAAGCAACTTTAATTCATAACTCTGGACAGCTCATAAGAATTTCTTTTTTTTGATATTATAGAAATCAAGTTCTAGTACTAGATTATTCTATCAAATTTGCATCAACATATATAAAGGAAATCGACTTTATGCTACCTTATGGAGAGAAAATACTCCATGCTGAAAATATCATAAATAGATTCAAGTAAATAATTATGAACAATACGTCACAGGTCATGCACATAAATGACAGTAATAGATAACGGTGGTCCACAACCAAGATCCCAATATATTGGCCAGTGCATGGGTAACACATTTAGCTATTACGAAAGCATTCTGCTCTATCCCCTGATACCTCCTTGAAACCGCAACAGTGATTCAATTAGAAGTTGATCAAATTGATACGGCACCTAGATTATGACCACAGATACTTCTAACATTTTGAAAATGAAAATATAAATCATGAGTACATCCCAAACAGAATTAACTTCTCAACCAAAGAAAGTAAGAAACAAAATATGAAAATGTTCGTTCTTTCACTATCTTAGAGGAGAATACCACCTGCTCCTGCACCCCTTCAACCTTGAAACTCTGTGCTAGTGTAACTAAAGCTCGCAACCCACCAGCTGAAGCAACTTCCAAACTGCATTTATCATCTGCTGCTAAATTTGCTAATGCACCAGCAGCACGTTCCTGAAATCAATCGAGGACATACTTGAGCATGATAACTTCTTTTCAGTTGCATTATTATGTCATATAGGTAGGTACATTGATGCCAGTGGAACATACCAAAACTCCTTCACCGCCACTAGAACTTGACCATTTAAAGATAAGGTCAACTAGAGCTTTTACTCCACCGGCTTCAGCAATGGAACCCTAGAATAGGAATATTTTGTTTGTCAAGATCTGAAGACTAAAGCACGAAATCACATAAACTGAAAATAAATAAAAATAGAACCTTGTGATCTTCACCGACAGAAAGGTTCCACAGTCCTCCAGCAGCCTCTTCAGCAACCAGTCTGTTTACAGACCTAGCAAGATTTACAAGAATGCTGATGCCTCCTTCCTCAGCCACGGCTTTCGCAACATTGGCATTCACTGATAAGTTTGCTATGGCCTATATACAAAAAGCAAATTGACTATAGATGATTTTGGCCGCCCAAGTATGGATTAATAAAGCTAGAAGACGCAACAAATGACTAAAGGAAGCCTTTTACTAAGAGTTAAATATACTGAAGATAAAATGATTGCAGACAAATTAATTGCAGTACAAACTGAAGGTAAATAATAAGACAGAAGAAAACAGACTCACTAAAGCAACAATGGCAGAAATTTTACCTTAGCAGCCTCTGACTGAAGCCCCTCTCGCCATGATCGGCCAAGGTTTAGGAGAAGGCGTATTCCACCATCTCGCATTACTGCTTCGGCCCTTACGGTGTCGATACTTGCATTTTCATCATCAATTACAACAAAAGTTGCAAGTGCTGTAGCTGCTCTTTCTTGAACGTCCTCCTGGGGACTCTGCATGAAAGTTAGCAACAAACTAGTGCCTTGGTTGAGCCAGAAATTATCCAATCCAGGTGGATTGCTCTCAGAAACACGTAGAAGTGAATTGCAAATACTCCATTCCAACCAATTCAGAATCTCACTCCTGCTTCTATCTTTGATATTTCTCCAGTCAAGGAAAACATTACTGTTACTCATTGGCATATCGAAAAATAGCGTAGCTACTCCTTTGAGAATGTCGGTGAAGACAGACAGTAGAACTTTACCTTTATAATATTTATTGGTGCCAAAGCTGTCATCCTCCTCGAGTAATGGACAATTCAAGGCGCAGAAGACCTTCAAACTAAGTGAGGATGAACAAAATCTGGTAATGGTTATAGGGGTAATATCAGTTCTAGAAACATCCAAGGCTATCAGGCGCCGAAGCCTTTTCCACAGCTGTGGAACCAAATTCCAGTTTATATTTGTTGTCCCTGCGACTGAGAGGAAGCGAAGTGACATAACATTTCCCAGGGCTGCCTCATCCACATTCCGGCAGTCAATGAATCCGAGATCTGTCAAATTCCGGCAATTTTCTCCCAATGCATTGATTGCATTTGAATCCACTTCGTGAATGCCTGACAGCCGAAGTTTCTGCAGTTTTGGACAACAAATTGCAATCGCTTTTATAGCATCACTGGTGATTTTTTCACAGAAATCTGGTCCAATCATAAGGCTCTCTAGTGCTTCATGACGGGCTGCAAGCACACTGAGTGTAGCATCAGTCATTTTTCTGCAATAGTCACAGCTAATCTCACGTAAATTCTTAGCTCGAAGATACATGATAGCATCAGCAGATTCAGGACCACGGAACCGCAGCTTCTGCAGGCTTTCACACCGAGAGGCAAGTGATGCAGTGGCTGCAGCATCACACTTGTGGTGCCGGAGATCCAATGTCTGCCATAAACATGGAGATTTCCCTAGAGTCCACCAAGTTCGACATGTGGATGATAAGCTAGCTCGGTCCCTATGGTTCAGACACGAGAAAAGCTGAATCACTGTATCATCGGGTAGCTTTGTCCAATCAAGCACCCCTCCTGCATCCAAACTCAAATTATCATCTACATCAAGGCAATCCACTTTCTCCTTGCCCCTCTTTACAACCTTCCTGCGCACTCTCCTACTCATAATTGAACCGGTTTTCTCAACACAGTCACTCCACAACCAGGGATTTTAAAGCCAAGGATGATGCACAAAATGACAAGCTCTAAGACACGCAATGCTAAAGAAACCAGATAAACAATGCAGTAATCAAAGACCCTTTTCTCTTAGTTGCCTTGAGGTGTCGAACTCCTATAACACCATCCCAGCACCGATCCCACTCAATCGCCAGCTGCAATAATGAAGCCTAACAATATCCCTAACCAGAAACCACCACAATCCCACCTAAATGATGTCACAGCACTCTGTGCAATTGACAAGTATCCTTGCACATTAAAGACTCGGTCTTTTAAGAACCATTGATGAACAAACAGATACCCAGAATTCTAAGACACCAAAACCTCCAACCCCAAATCTCAGAATGAGTAAAGCTTCCGAAAACAAGCCAAACAGGAATGTCCTTTACCCTCAAAAAGCCCTAATTTATGATGACTACTAAATTGCTTAAGCAAACCCCTAATCTCTACATAAAAAAATAAAAAAAAAGAAACAGATTAGCTAGTTTCACACACGCTGCACATACAATAAATCCCCGAAGCACAAATGCATGACGGTGGATTAGAGTCAATTGAGTCCCCCCTCAAACCCGAGTGTTCTTGGCCTTGTGGGCCTTCTAATAAACCCTTAAATCTCAAGTCTTGGCATTAAATCTAATACCTTTGCATCACATTCAAGAAAAACCTTGTGTTTATATCACAAATATGCAAAATATACAGATGGGCACAAAAGCTATGTACTGCACACTAATCCTCCCTTCACCTCAAATATGATGCATACGCTTCTATATATATATGTATATATAATCAAGAGAGAGAGAGGGAGGCCGGAGAGAGAGAGAGAGAGGGTCGGAGAGAATTGAGTTTAGTATATATGAAAGATGTGAGAGAAAGCAGTGCCAAAAGCTCAAACCACTTGTCCACTCCTCTCTCTCTCTCTCACACCGGCACACCTATTATAAGCATTTTCCAATGGTGCGTTACAAAATTCATCAAAATTCTAAATCAGGTCCAGATAGAAAAAATTTACCCTAAAAGGTATGCACAAGGGGACAAATGAAATCGTAGAAAGGATTGAGAGAAATTCGAATACGGATTTACAGCAGATTATAAAGGGTTGAAATAATTATTTCTTTTTGCCGATTTATTATACAAGATCATCTCTTTTATTTCATCTCTTGTTTCATATTATTCCTATCTCTAATTTTGATAATATCACCATTTGCATGTCACTTATATATAATATTAATATATAGAAATGTATATCCAAAGATTTTATAAATGTAACTTTAAATTTAGTATGTAATCGAAAATTTATTTAATATAACATGTGATCAACTTGTTTGTATATCAAATCACATTGCTAAAACAGTCATTGTTGTGGCAATTATGACCATTCATTCTGTATTTTTAAAAAAGTAACGAATGTACCAAAATAGTTGGTCTTTATAAATTTAAAGTGCTCTGTTGGTTCGTTCAAGAAATGCTAATTTAACTATCAATGTCGAATATGTAAAATAAGATCATATAATTTGTAGAGTAACACTTCTGTGCACCAGTTGCACAGAAATGAATTCGTGCAATCCATACATTTATGTTATAAATGTAATACCTTTATGCATGTTCAATTTAAAAGGTACGGATATTTGTACATAAAGGTACTACATTTATAACATAAAAGTTTTCTGTGCAATTGGTACAACTGGTGCACAGAAGTTTTTGTGTAATTTGTAACTTTAGACACATTCCACAATTAGTCAGATGTAAGTTCGAAATTGGATTATCCGAAAAAAAAAAAAACCATCTAGTAATAAAGATGATCTATAAGTGTAACTCTTAGATATTTAAAAGTTAGGTTTATAGACACGTATAAAAGGTTTGAACTTGAACAATAAACTTGAGACGAGTTTCATGCATTCTAAGCTTATTTGTATAACTTGTCGTATAACAATGTGTTTGCATAACGTTGTGGATAGTCAAGTTAAACTGACACAACATGTCCAAAAAATGTGATCCAACAACGATCTCTCAATTGGAATAGATCTAACTACAAGATTAAAATACAAGATCAATGTAATCAATATGCAGAGTCTTATATCGTGGAGATATTTCCAAAAGAGTTCGTCCCTTTATTATTTGGGTTGTGGTTAGGGTTGAGGAAAATATTAAAATATCGATATACTGCACTATAACATGATATGAGTTATATGTGATACCAAAATTTCGATATACTCAAATTTTCGATATGATAACGATATTTATTTTTGCATATATAAATTTTTGGTAAGATACCGAACCATCCTACTTGGGGTTGCTTTATTGTTTTTTTTTCTTAGATTGCCTATTTTTATTTCTTTTCCTCCACTCTATAGGACTTGTGCATCTCATTTTACAAGTACTTTTTTTTTTACCATCATAAGTGGGGCATACATGATGTAAAGTATCGAGTCATTATAAAGATATCCAAATCTATATAGCTCAATATCCTTGAACTTTCGACGAGATATTAAGAAAAAAAAAGTCGGAACAAACATTCATTATTAAGAAAGACATCTGTAAATATTAGTATGTTGAAATTGTAAGTTAATATTATATTTCATTATAAAGATATTCAAATTTATATAGATCAATATCCTCAAACTTCCAACGAGAGATTAAGAAAAAGAAAATCGAAACAAACATTGTTTATTAAGAAATATATCTATAAATATTAGAGTAAGTCTCTTGTGAGACCGTCTCACAAAATTTTAATACATTGCATGAGACGGGTCAACCCATAACCAATTACCCATCACACAAACCCTACAATTCATATATTGTTTGTGGGTGATGGGTATAGAGAGTTTGTTTAGGGAGTTTTCCAAATCTGTATTAGGGTCTTAAGCCCTTTAAATATACAAAACAAGAAGTAATGTAGTATGGAAAGATTTACACTATCAATTCATAACAAAAATATCCCTAAAAAATAGGCTATGAAGATGTGGAAGATCCATCCTTAATACGCCCCCGCAAAATTGACGTGCCATCAGCCACAGAAATTTTGGAACGCAAGTGAAGGAACCTCTTTCTCGTCAAAGGCTTTGTAAGGATATCAGCAAACTGATCCAATGTATTTACATAAGCAACTCGTACCACCCCCTTCATGGATAAGTCCCTCACAAAGTGGAGATCTAATGCAATATGCTTCATTCTCGAGTGGAGGACGGGATTTAAGGCAAGTCGTGTCGCCCCCAAGTTATCACATAAGAGGTGCGGTATAGAAGGAATAAACAAGCCAAGCTCATGAAAAAGTTGGAAAATCCAACACACTTCAGAGGTCGTAGATGCAAAGGCACGGTATTCAGCCTCCGTTGAAGAGCGTGCCACACCCCTTTATTTTTTAGAACGCCAAGATATGGGTGCATGATCGAGGAAGATGTAGTAAGCTGAAGTTGGCTTGCGATCAGTAACATCTCCAGCAAAGTCAGAATCGGAGTAGGCAGTGATAGTTAAGGATGTAGGCTTGCGAAGTAAGAGACCATGATTGATAGACCCCTTTAGATAGCGCAATATCCGTTTGACGTCTACCCAGTCCGAAGCAGTGGGGTTCGACATAGACTGTGCCAACTTATTAACGGCAAATGAGATGTCCGGGCGTGTGAGAGTCAAGTATTGGAGCCCCCCTATGGCATTACGATACATCGTGGAATTAACATTGCCAGACACCTTAAGGGGCGCTGAAGTGGCCATTGGTGTACTAACCGGTTTAGCTTTATGCATGTGAAACCAGTGCAGGAGGTCCGATGTATATTTGTGTTGAGACAATAAGAGCCCTTCTCGGCATTTAGACACTTCAATCCCTAAGAAGAAGTGAAGAGCACCAAGGTCTTTTAGAACAAAACGGTTTTGGAGATGACGGATAAAAGAACGAACTATGTTTGAGTCCGATCCAGTTAGTATTATATCGTCGACATAAACTAACACAAATAGTTGAAGTCCCGAGCAGCGAAGAAAAAAATAGACTATGATCGGCTTTAGACTACCGAAAACCAAAGACGATAAGTGTTGTGCTCAACGTTTCATACCAAGCCCTCGGAGCTTGACGAAGCCTGTACAACGACTTCTTGAGGCGACAAACATGTGTCGGGTGAGAGTGATCAACGAAGTCTGGCGGTTGATGCATAAATACCGATTGATCGAGAGAGCCATGTAGAAAGGCGTTGCTCACATCGAGTTGGCGAAGATCCCAACTATAGTGAAGAGCAAGTGACAGTATTGTCCGAATGGTTACCGGTTTCACAACCGGGCTGAATGTCTCATGAAAGTCTAGTCCAGGGCGTTGATGGAAACCCTTCACTACTAGCCGAGCCTTATACCGTTCTATTGTCCTATCTGATCGTCGTTTGATTGCAAACACCCATTTGCACCCAACAATGGTGCGATTTGAAGGTTGGGGAACTAAGTCCCACGTGTCATGAGAAGATAAGGCGGTTACTTCATCTGTCATAGCTTGTTTCCATTCTGGATATTGGAGAGCTTGTTTCACAGTTGTGGGAATAGTGGTAGGAGGTGTTGATTCTGCCGACGTTGTATTTGCCACTGGTGGATGACGAAGAGATGGTGGAATGACAGCAGTGAAGCCATCCAACCGAGAAGATAATTGTCGAGGTCTAGAACTCTGTCATGGGGCAGGTGCTTGCGCAGGTGATGGTGGCCCACTAGGAGTAGAATTTTTGGCAGAACTAGAAGACATAGGATCTGATCTAGGAGTAAAATCATGTTGTTGGGCAGAGACTGTAGCTGACTGTGAGGGAGCCTCACCAAAAACAGCCAAAGGAACTGTCGAGCTATCATGTGAAGTTGGAGGGGGTGTTTGTCGCTCGGGAAATTCAGCAACAACATTTTCCACAAACCGTACATGACGAGAGATGTATACAACCTGTTATAGTGTCAAGACACCTGTAAGCACTCTGTGTTGGTGAGTATCCAACAAATATACACGGGCGAGATGCGGGTTCCAATTTGTTGGTTGAATATGGACGAAGCCATGGGTAACAAATGCAGCCAAACGTTCGTAACCTCATATAGTTGGGTCGACGGGAGAAAAATATCTCAAACGGACTAACATGTGGCAAAACCGACGAGGGCAATCAGTTAATAAAGTAAACCGCTGTTTGAAAAACATATGTCCATAAATCCAAGGGCAGCCAAGCATGATGCAATAATGTCTTGCCGGTCTCAACAACGTGTCTATGTCGACACTCAATAGCCCCATTTTGCTCCGGTGTATGGGGAGCTGTTGTTAACCACTGTATTCCATGTTTCTCAAAATAAGAGCGAAGGGCTACGAACTCACCCCCGTTATCACTATAAAAATTATCCACAATAAAGCCAAATTGGCGTTCAAGCAACAGATGTAGCTTCACAAAAATACCAAACACCTCAGATTTCTTATGCAAGGGAAAAAACCAGCAATATTTGGAGAAAACATCAACAATTAACAAGTAAAACCGAAAACCATCAACTGAATATAAAGTTGGACCCCACACATCAACATATAAATACTGTAATGGTCTTGTAGCAAGTAAAGTACTAATAACAAATGACAACTTATGAGACTTGCAGCTCAAACATGAATCACAATGTTTATCCAACACACTGGATTTTATTAAAGGTAAATAATAACTGGAAATTTCTAGCACGTACGAGCTGAGTGACCCAGGTTTTGGCATAGTTGGCAGATAACCCGTGGCTGCTGGTGAGAAGGGAAACTAGACTGATTGTGAGATTAGAATGAGGACTTGTTAGAATGACGGCCTCTAGCAGCGCCACCACGACCACGGTCAAATCGACCACCACGAGAAGGCCGAGCAGCCCGCGATTGATTCATATTAACAAAAACAGCCAAATCCGTCTGAGTTTCCTCCAACCCATCCATATAACGTTCTTGTGCCACAAGGATATCTAATAGTTGAGGGAATGACACAGAGGAGGGTTGAGCACGGATCGAGGCCGCAATGTCCCTGAATTTAGGATTAAGTCCACCAAGGACATAGAGTGTAAAGTCGTCGTCCGGGACAGGTGCATCAATGAGTGACAATTCATCTGTCTTGGTTTTAAGATTATGTAAGAATTCAGCAACAGGCTTCGAGCCCATTTTAGCATGCTGGAGATCTCCTTTTAGTTGCATTACCCGAGCCCAAGATTTGCTGGCGAAGATCGCGTGAAGACCTGTCCATGCAGCCGCAGACGACGTATAGGACGTCACATATGGAGAGACCTCATCTGTTAGGGATCCTTGGATGAACGCATAGACAAGTTGATCTTGCCTAAACCATGGCTTGAACTCAGGTGTAGAGGACTCGGGTGCAGGAGTGTCGTCATTAACATACCCAAGAAGATCATGTTCGTTCAATATAGCGGTGACCAATGACAGCCACTGACGAAAATTATTCCTGTCGAGCTTGTGTGAGACAGGGAATGGAGTGGATATAATCGTGACTGGTGGAGGTGGAGATGCAGTTGACGGGGTCGTGGTCTGCAGCGGTGTAGTTTGGGTGGAGGCGGAAGCTTCATCTGTGGACATGGCTTAGGGTTTGCGAGGGAGTAAATTTGGTTGGAAGTGTGTATAGTGGATCACATAACTGATACCATATTGAGAGTTTGTTTAGGGAGTTTTCCAAATCTGTATTAGGGTCTTAAGCCCTTTAAATATACAATACAAGAAGTAATGTAGTATGGAAAGATTTACACTATCAATTCATAACAAAAATATCCCTAAAAAACAGGCTATGAAGATGTGGAAGATCCATCCTTAATAATGGGGCTCCGTCTCACGGAAACTATCCGTGAGACCGTCTCACATGAGTTTTTATGTAAATATTATTATGTCGATATTGTAGGTTAATATTATATTAAAGGTAGATTCTCAAAGAATGAGGGGCAGGGGGATTGATCGAGAAAGATCTCTTGTTCTTATTATAAGATCGTGGTTGGATCCACATATGTTTGGTAAAGAGAATAATCTTCTCCTTTGAGAATAATCAAAAATGGAAAGTGTTCAATTGGAACATGAAAACATGACTAAATTACTCTTCGGGACAGAGTGGAAGAGGGGAGGGGATTCTCGAGCATGGAAAAGGATCCAATGAATTCGAAAGAATTGAATGAGGAGTCGTATGAGGTGAAAATCTCATGTACAGTTCTGTAGAGTGGCAGTAAGAGTGACTTATCTGTCAACTTTTTCACTATCACCACAAAAAACCAAATTCTGTCTCACGTACGTAAAGTTGTCAGAAACTCACAACACATAAAAACAATTTCACCATTTTCATGATATGTTAATTATATCATGAATCATCATGATATAATGAATTAACTATACACTGGAATCACCATTTCTATAGTATATTGATTACAAATGATTATACACGAAATACATTTGGTTAAATGCCGATCGTGCCTACACAAAAAAAGTGTTTAAAACATGAATAAAAAAGTGAATAGAGAAGATAAATTTTATCATCATGACTAGAAAAAGATATTTTGTTATTTGAAACAGCTATTTAAGCATATTTCACCGAGATTAAATTACAAAACTATCTGTATCTGCTTTTGTAATATGCAGATATTGTAAGTAATGCTCCAAATCTCCATATCTCATCAGTGTTGACATTTTTTTCCCCATAAAATCCTAATTTATCAATTTGGTATATGGGATTCTGTTCAATGAATTACAAACACATTTATTTGTTAGAAATAGAACTTCCACATGGACAGTGCATGGTAACCGATTTTATTGTTTTGAAATAATTTAATTTAATTTTGCCACATGAAAATTAGATTCAAAAGTTACATTATGTTTTTAATTCAAATCCAAGCATACATTTAATTAATAGAGGAATAACAATCCGTTCCTATTGAACTTGCAAACATTGATTGCTATTTAGCTATGCCTTACATTTATTTAATATTAATTCACGGAGTAAATCTTTTGTGAGACCATCTCACGAAATTCTAATACATTGCGTGAGACAGGTCAACCCATAATCCACTTACCCACCACCCAAACCATACAATTCACATGTTGTTTGTGGGTGATGGGCTCCGTTTCACGGAAACTATCCATGAGACCATCTCATATGAGTTTTGTGCTAATTCACAAGAATCTGATACAAACTGATAATTTTCCTTTGAAACTCAATTGAGATAAATAATATTTTGCATTACTAAAATGTTTACTAATTTTTATTTTTAGGGAAAAATGTATACTCATTTTCTTTTTTAGGCAAAAAACTGTTCACCCAATTATTGAAATATGCATGTCAGTGTTCGCAAGAACTTTTTTTTTTTTTTTTTTTTTTTGGTATTTGACTTATATTAAGTCATTTGGATTACTCACCAAATTCTTCTTAAATAAAGTAGAGACATAATTTTTAATTGAAGGAGCAAGAACCTGCTTTAAATTGGTTTTAAGCTATTATTATATAATTTATACATAAAATTACTTTTTCAAAAACAGAATTCTTTTTCCAAATCCTACATCGACCGTGGAATTAAATAAAATAAAAAAAATTATGTTGATGAACTGATATTTTTTTTATTTCTCTTCACATCTACAGATGATGAAGTAATTGTAAATATAGAGTTGTAAATAAATAGAATTGAACAAATATTAAAGAGGCAGATTTTTAAAGTGTTTTTTGTTTTTTATACTGTCTTTTATTAACCAAACTCAACCTTACATTGGACTTGGAAACCTTTTCAAATATAAAGAACTATATAAGTTATTTGATGTATTTATTGATTTTTCTTTTTAACATGCGATCCCAAGTCTATGTATCAAACATTTAATTTGATTTTTTTTTACATTTAACCATAAGTTAAAGGTGGAGGTGGTGAAATTATAATTTTTTTGTTTAACATACTTTATTACGATAAACGGTCTCTTAAATAATAAATCCGCAAACCAACTTATAAATTCATAATATTTTATTTTGAAAAACTTTAACCTACATAATTCATAATTCATAATATTTTTTTAATTCATAATTAGCAACTCGTAAGTTCTTAACATGTTACAAAAAGTATATAAATTCTGACAAACATTCCTAACCTTAAAAAAAGACAATATTTTATAATAAATAACGATGTATATAATTGAATTTAACTTATTATAATTTATAGGGTCAATTACAAAAGAAAAAACACGAATTTAAGATCATATTTCAATTGTAACATGAACTTTTAATTGTAACACAAAAAACACCAAATTTAACACGTGTTTCAATTTGAGATATGTTTGGACTTTTCGGGCTCCAATTGCTGATGTGGAGCCCGAAATATATAAATCAATCCAAAAATGTCATCAATCTACATGGAATTTAAAAAAAAAAAAAAATACTACTATATTTAATGTTGAATCTATGTAAGAAAGAAAAAAAAATGCAAACGAGTTTCGAAACTCCATTTTGTCTTTTTTTTCTCTTCCATTTTTCTTTCTTATCTGAGTCCCTTTTCTTTTTTCCCTCTACTCCACAAATCCTAATTAAATTAGAAAAATTCCCTTCTTCGACTATTAAATTGAAAACGATTTGTGGTTAAAATCAATTAAAAATGTAGAATCAAAGATTTGGAACTCCAACATATTTCATAATGAGTGGACTGTTGTTTAATGGTGGAGAGGGGTGGCTGTTGCTTCAGTTGGTGAGAGGGGGTGACAGGGAGAGGTGGAGAGGGAAGGCGGCGGTGAGGGCGGTACTGAGAGGGAAGGAAGACTGTTTTCTATATTGTCGGATTGTTATTTATTGGGAGAAAAGAATATTGTTGGTTTTCAGAGGGAGGGCGAAGGTTGTAGAGTGAGAGGGGAAGGGGAAGACAACGAGAGAGGACGGGGAAGATGATGACCCTAACTTCTTTTCTTTTAATTTTCTTTTCCTCTTTTTTATGTTTATCGTCTCATGCTTGCTTCTTTCTTTCATCTGGATTGGCTTGTTCTTCCGAGAACGGTAAACACTTGCCTCAATTCCTTCCAGGAATAGCTTGCTTATGGATCGGGAGCTAACGCTTCATCCGTTGCTTGTTCTGTGAGCCCTAGCTTGGCCTAAGTTCCCCGGGCCAACGTTTCTTCCCCTACGTTTGCTTGGGCTAGGTCATCCGTAGCTTGCTGGTGTGCTAAGCTGCTGTCAGCTTAGTTTGATGGGAAGGGGAAGACAACGAGAGAGGACGAGGAAGACGATGACCCTAACTTCTTTTCTTTTAATTTTCTTTTCCTCTTTTTTATGTTTATTTTTCTTATTAAACTATGTTTTTTTTAGCATGTAAACTATGCAGTTTAGTGTTTAGGATTATGGAATTTTTATTTTTATTTACATGTGAGTGGTTATTAGTATTTAAAATAACACACCATCAACTAACTTACACATCATCAATTAACTTAAAAATTTCGGGCTCCACATCAGTAATTGGAACCCGAAAAGCTTAAACATATCTCAAATTGAAACATACATTAAACTGAGTATTTTTTTTATGTTACAGCTAAAAATTCATGTTGCAATTGAAATAGAACCCTAAATTCATATTTTTTGATGTAATTAAGCCTAATTTATATTATATTATAATCTGGTGCATCATACAAACTATAGAGATAATAGATTAATTATCATTTAATGCGTCTTTATATGTATGTAAATTAATTATTTTATATTACATAAATGTAAGTTACGTGTGAGACTATCTATCGAAATTTGGTTGTTAATTGTGTCAGTTCATAAGTGTGGAAAGATAATTTATTACTTTTTGCCCATTTTCAGGGAAAGAAAGGTTTTTAATCCTCTATTTGGCTCATTATATTTTTGATCCTCCATATTTTACCTTTTGATTTTTAGTTCTATATGTCTAAAAAATATTCCTTTTTAGTTATCTATTTTTTATATTTTGATTTTTAGTCCTCTATATTTAAAAAATATCAATTTTTAATCTTTTTACTTGCAACAGTAGGTGACCCTTTTTTTTAATTTTTAATTACAATTTAATTTTAAACCAAAAAAAGTTTTTATTCAACTAATATGTCTAAATTAATATTAATAATTAAAAATTCTATTTTTCATCCCGACACGAGTGAGCTAGAGTTTTGTGATTATGAGAAATAAATCATTTTAGCATCAAAATAAATATTAAGCAATTAAAAAATTTATTTTTCACAAATTATATACATTTTGTGTTGGAAATGAATAATACAAAACTAAAAAAATAACATTAATCATATTCTGCTAGTTCTCAAATTACATCAATTTATATGTTGGGGAATTTAATTGACTGCAACCCCATGGATCATTTGGTATAATTTGAAAGCTAGTAGAATATGATTAATGTCATTTTTTTACTTTTGTATTATCCGTTTTCGGCACGAAATGTATACTTTGTGAAAAATAAATTTATTAATTGTTTAATATCAATTTTGATGCTAAAATATTTTATTTCTCATACTCACAAAACTCTAACTCACTTGTATTGGGATGAAAAAAATAATTTTTAATTAATAATATTAATTTAGACATATTAGATGAATAAAAAAAATTGATGTTAAAATTAAATATAATTAAGAAAAAAAAATTATCTGCTATTACAAGTAAAAGGACTAAAAAACTTTTTTAATTTGTATAGAGAATTAAAAATTAAAAAATGAACAATAAAGGATTAAAAATCTAATGACTCAAATACAGAAGATTAAAAAACTTATATATTGTGAACATACATAACTAAAAATCACCTTAAAGATGAAAAGTATGAGACTAAAAGTCTAATAACTCAAACATAAAGTACGAAAAACTTTTTTTCCCCATTTTTATAATAAACCTTTTCTTCGTTTGGGAAATGATGGCAACGTGTCACTTAAATAAATAAAGTTGCACGCAAATCTACTAAAATAAAAACCTGTAGTATTAAATATCTCCACCTTTTCCCCACATTAATCTGTCGCAATCAATGCCCACATGAACGTACAATCTTTAATGCGAAGTCGTACCACCTGGAGTGACCGTCGCACGACACGCATCGCAACTTGTACATTCTAAACATTATATATATGCTGAACATCCTTCCTCTCCGATCAGTAGGAGGTGGACGCATGAGAATTGAACAGAGCCCCGTGATGACGTCATCATCCGCATCGCGTAGGCAGTCGTGCTACTCTCGTTTCTGGTCGTCGGCGACGAGGTCGAAGCCCGTTGCTCGGGCGGCGGACACCGCCGTCCGTGCGGACTCCGGCGACGGTCTTGTTCGGAGGTTAGGTCTATTTGATCTTATTCTAATTGGCATTGGCGCGTCCATCGGCTCCGGAATATTCGTTGTCACCGGCACCGTCGCCCATGAAGCCGGTCCTGGTCAGTATAATTTCTTCCCTTTTAGTTCGTTTTGATGCAACTTCCATGCATTTTATTGAGATGCTGCTTTCGAGAATGAGCAATGATTTCGGTACTTAAATTTTAATTTGTAACTGAAACTGAAGATTTTTTTTTGGTTTTAATGGATAATTATTGGTACAGTTGCTCAAAGTGGATATAGAATATAAGCAAACTAGATGGTTCCACACTCACTGTGCTGTGTTTGATAATTAAATGTTCCTCTATCAGGGTAGCTTTGAATAAATTTGATGGTAAAAATTGGACTATTTATGATTGAAAGATATGGATATGTATCAGAGCTCGATTATGTCAAATGGTTTTTGAGTATTACGAGTCTTTGTATTTTTTTTTGTAATTTCATCACTTGCTAGCACAAATTCAGAGTAGCAGTTCAGATGCACTTGATTACAAGTTTGCACTTGTCTTTTTTAAAGAAAATTTGGCACATGCCTGTTGAATGTGTAGATTCATTGTCTCTTAAGAGAGTTTTGTCTAGTTTTAAGTGCCTCGCTGTGTAGTTTCTTGCTTTTTTTTTTTAAAGTGGTTCAAAGGATTTCACTCCTACCCCCACAGTGACTCGAACACAAGACTTGAGCTTAGGTAGTAGGTACCCTTTACCACTAGGCTACCATGCTTCGTCTTGTGTAGTTTATTGGTTTATAGGCACAAGATTTAATTTTGGGTGAGTGACATGGTAGCATCACCCTCACTGTCCAACATTGATTTAAAATTTCCAGAATCGACGTAATCAATCAGTCCTATCCTAACCATACATTTATCATTTAGGAATGATAGAATTTTAGATGTTGAGACTGATCTTCTCTTATGATATAATTGAAAATGAAAAGTAATGCTTTTGAAATCTAACCAACCTTATCAGATAGAAATAATGAATTTCCAAATTCTTTGATGGATCATGTGTTATCCTGTCACTAGATATGTTAGTATTGCATTTGAAATCTAAGTGAGAATATTATCATTACATCCGAGTCCTAGTTGATCCTTGATATCTGATATTTTTTATTCTTAATAGTTACTTTTGATCATTTTTAACCAGCTGCACAAAAATAATCTTAAAGAAGTTGGAAAGTTTTATTTGCAAACTAAACACTCTCCAGTAATTTCATTTTAGATGAGAATATTACGAAGAAACCAAATATTAACTTGGATGATTATCTTGTCTCACTCTAATTAGTCCTCTGTTGCTGCTGCAGGAGTCACAATTAGCTTCATCATTGCAGGAGGATCTTGCATTCTAAATGCTCTCTGTTATGCCGAATTAGCTTCGCGCTTCCCTGCAGTTGTCGGTGGAGCATATCTGTACACCTACTCAGCTTTCAATGAGCTCACAGCTTTTCTGGTGTTTGCTCAGCTGATGCTTGACTATCATATTGGTGCCGCTAGCATAGCACGTAGCTTAGCTAGCTATTTGGTTTCCGTACTTGAGCTGATTCCATTTTTCAAGGATAACATTCCAAGTTGGGTCGGGCATGGTGAAGAAGTTCTTGGAATATTGTCTATTAACATATTAGCTCCTATTATCTTGTTGCTTCTGACAATGGTGTTGTGTAGGGGTGTTGGAGAGTCATCGTTATTGAACTCAATCATGACAGTGACAAAGGTTGTTTATCAGTCAAACATTGTCTTCTACTCAATTTATGAACTTCTCCTAAGATTATACTAACAAAGAATATCAAGAATGTTCTGAATACCAATCATCAACTGATTGGTAACTTGCAGACCCTCGAGTTAGTAATTTCTTCTGTTCCTTTGTTAGTTTCACGCATATAGGCGAATATGCCAACCTATAACACAACTTTTAGATTTTTAACTCTCATACTGTTTTGCAGTTGGGAAGCATCAATATGCAGATGAACGTCTTCTAGACAGAATAAAAACCTCACTAGTTCAAATCATAGAACAATTGGCCTTAAGTTTAACACACCAAAATTAGAAGCCTCGTATTATATTCTGTGATGGACTTTGGGGAAAAATGAGGAATTCAGAAAACTTAAAAGGAGTTATGCAATATGCATAAATTAGTAATTGTGTGTTGCTTAGGTAATGACTGGTTCTGATGTTAAAGGAAAAAATATTTGTTTGTGGATGAAATAAGATGCTAATAGCAAGTTGGTTCTGTTGACTCAAACACAGAGACTTTATTTCTACCAAACGTTATGAATGTGTTTTGGGTTTTCCTTTTGTAGTAATTTAGGTTGCTTGTTATCTGATGCGATCATCTTAACACCATATGTATAGTGATTTTAAAAAAACAAAGAAATACCATGAACATAGTGTAACGGTGTCAGGGTCTTCAGTTGCTTCACTTTTTTTTTCCTTCAGCAAAAAGTAAGTTTTAGTATGCATGAGAACTATAATCTTGGCATGCTTCATTAACATTTGAAGTCAATATAGCAAGATCATGGGACCTATAATTTTGACAGAACAAGAAATCTTTCGCAGGTTATCATTGTCCTTTTCGTCATAATTGTTGGAGCTTTCAAGGTTGATGTCTCAAATTGGACTCCGTTTGCCCCAAATGGTGCCAAATCAATATTAACAGGAGCAACTGTGGTTTTCTTTGCATATGTAGGATTTGATGCAGTTGCTAATTCTGCTGAAGAATCCAAGAGTCCCCAGGTATGTTAAAGGCAGTGCAAATTTAAATACAGAATTACTTCCTGAGCCATGATATTAATGTGAAGAATTCTGTTGACATTGCGAGTGTTAAACTTGATCTTTCAGAGGGATTTACCATTAGGCATAATTGGCAGCCTCACAGTCTGTGTTGCATTGTACATTTCTGTCTGCTTAGTGATTACTGGAATGGTTCCTTACAAAAATCTTGGAGATGAAGCACCTTTGGCTGAAGCTTTCACTTCCAAGGGCTTGAAATATGTCTCTGTTTTAATCAGCTTTGGTGCAGTTGCTGGACTAACCACAACACTTCTAGTTGGGCTTTATGTTCAGGTAAATTTCATTTAAGTTATGTTTTAATCAGTGCGTAATTTTGGTCTTGATATTCCCAAGAAGTGATTGCTTGCATGCTATGGCAGTCTCGGTTATATCTTGGACTTGGAAGGGATGGTTTAATACCAGCTATATTTGCTAAAGTACACCCAGTGCGGCATACCCCAGTTCATTCACAAGTTTGGGTTGGTCTTGTTGCCATCATCTTGGCCAGCCTTCTTAATGTTCACGTGCTCTCACATATTCTCTCAGTTGGATCCCTGGTAAGTTGTAGACATTTGATTGCTATTTATTCTGAACTCAGAAAAGTAGAAAGGAGCTTTGTTTTTCTAGTTTGCTCTTGGGTACAATTATGAAATGTAATACTGGGACATTCTCTTCTTAAGGAAAATCACATGAACATTTGGATATTTGCATTTGGATTAATGCAGAAACTTATCTATAAAAATTTAAGTTTTAGATTTGCCTTTTTTGGGCAGTAATCATGACAAGGTAGCTCTAGATAACTGGGTAAATCTTTTGTTTCAGACAGGGTATTCAGTTGTTTCGGCATGTGTGGTGACCCTGCGCTGGAAGGATAAGACATCAAGTCAGGATGCAACTAGGTGGATCTCCATCAGGGCTGAAGGCATCATATACCTCCTTGCAATTGCCTGTTGTGGTTTTGCTGCTGGAGTCCTCTTCCGTTTTGATGCTTCATTTGTTTTTCTGATTGTAGCTTCTGTCATTGCAATATTTTCGGCTGCAGCCCTTTACGTACGGCAAGTAAGTGACAATGCTTGGATGCTGAACATTGATATTTGATGATAGGGTTTGCTTTTATGTTTGAGTTAATATGAAAGGTGAAGAAATTTTGGAATTTCCAAACTTTTCATGTTCAGCCAAGTTGTAATAAACTTAATACTTGCTCAATTTGCCCCACCCAAAAAGACAAAAAATCTTGTTAGCTGATTGAAGGTACAACATTTATATAAATCAGAAATGTTTCATTTATGCCCCTCTATTTATTTGTTGGTTAACTTATTCAGTCACATCTAATCCTTACTCATTTTTGTCGTCATAGAATTTTCAGTAGACACTAATTTGGATTTGGAAATAGGACTCGTTTTTTGAATGAATGAAAAAGGGAAAGGAAAAGAAACTGGACTTTTTTTGGGATGAAGGTAGTAACATAAAAGAAAATTGGGAGCCCCTGTTGTAATACAATGATGGCAGTCTACTTCTACCCCCATAATTTATTTTTTCTATGCTGGACCTGTTGAGAACTCATTGCATCACATTGTGTTCTGTGATCTTCTAGAAGATGATAATCAGTATCTGCAATGGAAGCTTAGGTTTCAGATTGACATGAAAATAGAGTTCAGTACTTTTTTTTTTTTTTTGTCTCTTATTAATCATAAGTTGATCTTGATATTGTAATTCCCCCTTGTTAATAATAGGTGATTTCTTATATATTATTGGAAAAGGCTATCTTTTGTCTAATGTACATATTTTCTTAATACTACTCAGTTTCACTTAGTTCACTACGTTTTTGCAGGTTTACACTGATCCACCAGGATTTTCTTGTCCTGGAGTTCCAATAGTTCCAGCTGTTAGCATTTTCGTTAACATTTTTTTATTTGCTCAGGTAATCCAATAATCTTATTTCAACATATGAGCATTGGTGATCTTAGCTTCATATAGCCATGAATTGAATTTGGAGGAACATTGTGATCCATTTCTACTTTCTTTTGCAGCTCCACTATGAAGCCTGGGCGAGATTTGTAGTTCTCAGCATTATTACGCTTGGTATTTATGCATTATATGGCCAGTTTCATGCGAATCCTGTAAGTCCAAATTCCCCTATTCTTTACCATAGGGCACCTGGTGAAGAATGTCATACTTTTACCCCTTAATCTTATCTGTTTTACCATTTGTGTCACCACTTTCTATGAGTAGCTGAGACACTATGAAAAGCCATTTCCTAATCAGTCCAAAAAAAAAAGTTGTTTACACCTGATAAGATATTTGAAGATAGAGTTGTATTGTACAGGATTTCGACTTGAAATAACGTTATATTAATTTTCATATATTTTAACATATGATAATGAAAAATGTTTCTATCGGTCTTTGACTACTACTATATGCTTCTGAAAGTTCTTTAATATGCACGGCATATCATATATGGAAACCTGACTATGTCTGGTTTCATTTTCATCCCCCCATTTCTCATTCCACCAAAAATAAAGCCAAACAGGTAAGGACATTTTCCCTCCAAAATGCATTGGACTTTCTCAGCATATTTCAAAATACTCCTCATCATCAAACATTTTAAAATACATTACCAAAATAAAAACAAATAAACATGACATTCCCGAATACATTTTGTTGGAAAACCTTTCCCCATTCAAGACCCTAGCTCAAACACCCAATATTAAAAAGAGGTATTTTAAACTTTATTACTCAGTGATTGGGCTTGAATAGTATTTAACAATTCTGCAGTATGTTTGTTGAGAGTTTTAGTTGGAAGTATTTGGTAGCATGAAGTATTTTTTTTTTGGCAGTGTAAGTTGGAACATGTTTGCTTGCATTTGAAACCTGAGAAAATTATTAGTTTAGCAGGCTTAAATTACACTAAGCGACTACCCAAATTATACTTTGAGGGAATCCAGTTGATAACTACGGGTTTGATTCCATGGATTAATCATCAGACCTCTTGATTGACTTGATTTCCTGAATGTCAATTTATAGGGCTCTGCTGAGGGAGAATGACTTCCTAATGGCCAAAGCAAGCTGACTAATTACCGATCATGTTCTTGATAGTTGGCAAGAACCACCTGTTCTTGTAGGTACTTGATGACTTCACTCCACCTCTTGTGTTATTAAAGCTAGTGTATCTGTCATCAAGCTCGTATTGGCTTTAGCACAACCAGAGAAAATGAGTGAGTAATTGTAGATGGTGCATTCAATGTTGTTTCCTCTACTTTTGTGATTGATATGCAGTAAGTTACTGTTATAGTGGAACAAACAACGATTCATATTGCAAGAAATGTCGTTGGTTTCAGTATTGTGCTTCTGAGAGAGAGAGAGAGAGAGAGGCTTCTGAATTCAGGTGTTAATGTACTCTTTAACTGTTAGTTTCTGGATTTTGCAGATGTAAGGATCTTCTGATTTTACTAACCTCCAAATTCGAAGCAAAGTTCAAGCAAAGATTTGTAAATTGCTAGAAGTCAGAACTAAGTAATATTCATCCCTGTTATATATTTACTCATAATTTGTTGATAGAGATGGATAGACATGCAAACTTAGTCTGATGGAGCTGTCATTGAGATGTATAAGATGAAAGATTCATGTATTCTTCTAAATTAAAATAGCCATTATTGTCTTTGCTTCTTCAGCTGGATAACAAGAGAAATCTCAGATTGCGTGTGTGTGTGTGTAGTCTGTGTAGGAATCTAAATTTAGACACAGATGGACAAGGAAATGCAACATTTCCAGCTTTCATAAGAGAAAAATTCATGATCATTCCTCACTTCCTAATTATCCTCTTGAGCTCTAAGCTTATGATACAATACTAGAAACACTGGTAATTTTCTACTAGGGCTCCAAGTAATATGGAACTGTATCAATAGAACGATAAAAGAACTGGAAACGAGCTTTGCTCAAGTACAAACAACATCAGAATAAAATCCAACAATCGTTCTCCTTGTGCAGTCTTGAATGCTCAGCAATTCTACATCGAAAACTTCAAACTGCTTTGAGCTGAAAAAAGTGGAAGGACCTACCTGCAAAGCAAGAAGATGAGTCCTGTAAATAACACACCACCATGATATAAAACATAGAAGCTAGAAACTTGATTATTTATGATTTGAGCTACTAAGGATTCACCTGTTTAGACAAGTTAGAGTAACTATAAAATATCAAATCACTTGACATAACATTTAGATCACTTGACATATTAATATCAGATGCATTTGTTTGTAAACACAGAATCCTTTATTTTAATGAAAATCATTAATCTGAACTGTAATTGTCTGTTTAAATGGAAGAGAGATAGATAAGACTTACTGGTGGTCCTAGTTCTGGAGGGACAATTATCCTTCGTTTCCCTCCGGGCTTCATGTCTCCGATTCCTTCCTCAAATCCTGTATTGAATCTTACCGTCTTAATTTCTTTATCTCAAACAGGGAATCACATAAAATCTTCGACTATCTTGTTACCTGGAATCAATGCATTAGTACCCAACCGAACTTTTGCAGGAGAACCTTGAAAATATGTACTGTCTATACGTCGTCCTGACTCATTATAACCAATATAGTGAAATGTCACCTACAACAGAAAAAACAGAGACAACATCAATTTAGTTGCATTATTTTAAAGTAAGAAAGTATTGCAGTGTAGGAACCAACATCACGGCAGAGAGGTAAAATCGCTTTGCACATTGTGAAATAGTAGTCATTTCACCATAGATTAATCTTCTTGAAGATCAAGGCATCTTATAGACAAAGTTTGGATAAAACAACACCTTATCCTAGAACTTCATTATTCCGAATATTATATGAATACAACCCATACAAGTTTGTATGAGACATAAATAAAAAGTCCTAAATTGGCTAGTTGAAGTGCATAATCAAGTGTTTCAGTTATTACTTTGCTTAGCTTCTACAAGATTGATTCTCAACTAGCCTCCGATAAATGATGTATTAGGATATATAATTCAGCTCAATTTCCACTGTAAATACAATATCATTCAATCACTACTTCACAAACAATCCAAAGTTCTTCAGAAAACAAGTAAAGAGAAAAACCTGTTGACCAGCCTTTGGACAATCACCTTCACCAACTGCAATGTCCCGTAATATGAGACCTGACTCACGCGTAACATAGTTTTCTGGTGTGACTACTTTAACCGTAAAACCTAAACCACTCAAGAAATATTAGTACTTGCTTTTCAGAGCTCAATAAATAAGCAGGGCACAGCAGAACAGAACAAACCTTCTCTCACAAAATTAGGAAAGTCATCAGGTGCTCGATTTTCTCTCTGTATTCGTTTGTTTTGCTCTAATAGGCGTCTCTCATCGTAAGGATTCTGTTTCTTTGTCTTTGCAAATGATGGCAGTCCTGAAGATACAGCTGATCCAGCCAGAAAAGTGAGGAGAAATCTTCTGCCCGTTCTCTCCTCAAACTGCAACGAGCCGTTCCCCTGTTCTCTAGCCCATGTAAAGATGCACATAAGCAAGCAAAATACTGGAAATAAACCGTATAATCAATTCAAACTGAACAATTAGTTGTTCAAAGAAATCAATGTGCTAAGCCTTTTTAGGTGAAGCACTCTGTATTTCTATAACAAAACAAATTCTGCCTAAAGGCTAAAATACTTGATAAAACATGAAAAACAAATGATGGAGATATATCTTAAGATTATGAGCTACAGAAATCACTACCCTTGGTCCTGCATATTATTGCACGAGCAAGAAGCGAAGAAGGGCCTCTTTCGAGCAGACAATGGTCCATACACTGGATAGGATAGAGTAATACCTAAAAAATTGGCCATTCACAAGGATTTGATAGGTGAAGAACATTATAGGTAAGGTGCAAGTAATTAAGAAATTGCAGAAAATAGTAGAACTGGGACTGGTTAATCTGTCAATCGGCATGAGATAATTCCCATTGATTTCCTCTGTAGTCCAAGTGTTCGACGAAATGACAATTTTATGAATTTTCACATAAGAGATAATGATTATGAAAATTGCATATTCATTGAAGAGATAACGTTCCACTATGTAACCACTTCAAACACACACACACACACACACACACATACACACACAAAACTCAGCAAAATGTTTGAATAAACTAATTATGATTGCAAACGGAACGCTTAAAATTATATTAAATTAGCAAAAAGCTCACTACTTGGACATCATTTCTAGTATCAATTTCAAGAAATCAGTTCATAATAACGAACAATTACAGAACAAGAATCGTGCTAGAGAGAGAGAGAGAGAGAGTTACAAGGGAAAGATTTAGGAGTGGAGAGAAGTGAGAAAGAGTGGAAAGTCATCATAGCCTTTCTTTAGTTGTCGCCAAAATTGAAGCTTTCCAATTCGAGTTTCTCTCCCACCAACAATGGCTGCTTCTCAACTCTATCTTCGGTTATTAAGAATCGAAATACCAATAATGCCCTCTTTTCTTTCACATTATCAATTGGTGAAAGCTACAGAAATGATCCTATACTTAGATTTACATTATTTTGTTATTCATTCGTCTTGAATTTTTGGAGAAAACTTAAAATGTGCTTTACCAAAAAAAAAAAAAAAAAAAAAGTTTCGAGAAGGAAAGTTTATATGGATCAATTAAGCAGATCAACCTATTCAAATGGTCAATTTCGATCTTATCAAAAACAAAAAAACAAAAATTGCCTCAAGTAAGGTCTTACATGAGACGGTATCATTTGAGTTTTTGCGAAAAAAAATTATCTATGCTTATTGTCATTTTGTCGGTCAAAGCAAAATAGAAAATTAAAATGAAAAATGTAGAAGAAAAACACTTTTTTTTTTATACAAGGTAACATTATGTTGTCCACATTTCATTAACTTTCTTTAAACAAAAAAGGAATTGTTAACTGAGAGTTGGTGATGAAATTACAAATTTCATAAAGATTGGGTTTTATTTTTTGGCAACTAAACCATTAAGTAATTGTAAATATAGCTGAGAGACCAAAATCTCATTCCTAAAAAAAAGTTTAGAATTAAATTTTGAGCTACATACCAAGTATACAAGTATAAGATCATTTCGGCATCTTTCGAAACATAGGATATATACATCTTTAAAAGAAATGATATGCGGCTTAAGTTGTGCATGTTTGCAGGAAGAGATGCAATCAAAACATCATTAAAACTGAAATGACAAAAACAATACTCAAAATCCTAATGAACTGGCATCCTCACCATATCATATGGTTGCAGGAGTTCTCAAAACACATTTTTTCTTTAAGACAGCATATGAGAGAGAGAGAGAGACTCAAACTGGATTTAACATATCATTAAATAAACCATGTCTTCAACACTCCCTGAAAGAAACCTAGCACAAGAAAACTCAACTCACTACACAAATTGAACATCCCCAATAACTTGGGGCCACCATTTGACAGACTCTCGACTCTGTGACTGTACACTTACCAAATCCGCCATTTCAAATTCCGAAACACTGTGTGGGGAAACGCTTCTTTGGCAATTGCACACAGCTCACACCGTTGAGCCATACATCTCAGACCCCTCTGGCTTAGAGGGATCGAAAAACAAACAAAAAGAAGTCGGAAAAACCCATCTTTATTCCCTAATACCGACACCTAAACTGATGGGTGGGGTGGGGTGGGGTGGGGTACTGCGGGAGTCAATATACATGGATATCGACACCCATATTCCCAAGACGACTGTTACTCACTGAGCTTGGAAGCTTCTTTCTCGACACTTTCTGCCCCGTTTGGCAACGGAGCCACAGGCACGACAGCCTTGAAATAGCTGCTTGACTAGCAAACTGTACCCTACAGGCCAGGTTCACTTCAGCTAGCATTCTCTGTCCTTCTACGCCTGATCCTGGGTTTTCCTCATATCCATCAAGGTCCGATTCGGTAATTAACACCAACGAGTTATCATCAAAGTCTTCCAGATCGAATTTCGCAGGTAAACCTAGGGTTCTAATAGGAGAGGTTACCAGGCAAGTGTCAGCCTTGGATTTCTTCAATCCATGGTAATAATCTTGAACAGCCTGCATTTTTTTTCCGAAAAGAAAGAGTGTAGATATACTCAAACATGGTTTATAATACACGAAAATTTGATTCCGAGAATCAGACATACCTGCCACTGGGAAGAGGCCAGCAAAACTCGCGGCCTAATGGACCTCACATATTTGAAAGCAGCCTCGGGTGTCATTTGCTTGTGTTTAACCTGTTATTAGAGGATTGGTATAAGGAAAAGGAAAATCATAACCAAAGGTGAATTTTGTAATAATTTGATTTTTTGGGTGAAACATACCAGATAACAGAGGACAATCGTGGTGCTGCGTCCTCGGCCAGCCTTACAGTGAACATAAGTGGTTTTGCCACAAAGTGCGTTGCCTGAAAAATATCAAGAAAGTGACTGATATATCACATGAGTATCTGATGAATAAAGTTGTATGTGATTAAAGACTTCAACTTACAATGAATAAATTCTACAGCTTGGCATATATCTCCATGTGACGGAGCAAAGAGGTAATCTCTGGTGGGAATCAACAAGTGCTCAATGCCGCATTCCTAAAGACAGAAGCAAATTAGAAAAACGGACCAAAGAGGACTCATTGTATTAGTCATCTACATATTCAAGAACTTCAGTGCTAATCATTCACATTTCAATTGCCGTAGCTCTAAGAAGTAACCATTCAAGAGAGGTAATAAGTCAGATTATTCCCCATTTTGTTCTTTGCGCTAAGTCCTATCCACATTAACAAGATAGATTTCCCTTCTTTACTCAGACACTCTCATCTGCCATTTCATAACATGCTTGATTACCAGACTAGTAACCCATGTCAAGACATATTATTCCCGTCATCATTTTCACCTCTCAAGCATTTCAGTCAAGGTGGATGAGATTACTAAACCTTTTCTAAGTTGAAAAAGTGAAAATATGGTATACAGATGAAGAGAGAAAAATTAACTTACGTGATAAAGTGACGTTGGAACCAAAGTCTCATATGGTTCATTTAAGGTAACCACCCCACCGACACCAAGAGACTTCAACCGCGGCACATCAGTGGGAAAGGGAACAGCTCCTAATAAAACATACTGCAAAGGAGAATTGTCATTTATTGATTACTTTTGTTTAGGGGTCTTAAAAATCATTAGTTTGTCTCAGTTAAGACCTTAATTGTTTAACTTATGAAATTTTTGGGTATTTTGGTATCTTCTCAAATTGATAATCGACGCATTCAAATGGTATTAAATATAAATTCAAATACACTGGAATATTATAACATTTAACTTTTATACATTAAATCATCTACAACACAATTTGCTAATTTTAAATCAAAAAAGAAAAACAAAATTCCATCCAGCGGATACCAATCAATTAATTTCCCAATGAAAGAAGTCGAATGATATTTTAGTCTAAAATTCAATACGTCTAAAGCTTAATGTAAACAATAAAGGTGGGTTTTTTTTTTTTTAAACTAGAAATAGGCAGAATGATTTTTTTAGAATGAAAAACATTATCTATTTTCTAAATATAAAAATCATTAATTTAATAGGTTGCTATAATTTACGCTAGACGTAAGACATTTCAACAACAGCCATTAAAGCATCACATAAAACAACCGGAAAATACGCAGAATTTTGTCAAGACTCATAGCTTTACACCTTTGATGACAACACCAATAAGAAACAAAATCAACCGACTGAAACCTTTGAAGCACAGATAATGATCATCAATGTAAATCACGCTTTCCATCCCTGCTCACTCCAGATCCCCTTTAACATGATTTCTTAGAAGAAGCAACCCAAATACTTTACTAGATCCCAGAAAAATGTCATTCCTTTTTCTAGTCTTTCTCTAATCACATAGCTTAGTCATAGGAACCATTAACATTAACAGGCTAAATCTCAGGAAATCCAAAACAAGTATTTAGTTACAAAATAAGTCATATACCAGAAAAATAGAATAATAGTTTTCTTTCTTTAAAAAGAACAACACAACAAGTGGTTTCAAGAACCTTCAGAAAGAGGAATCAATTCATTTAATCTCCGAATCTCATAGCTGTGAACATCAAACACTGAAATCAAATAACTTAAGCCAAGAATCAGAATTAAAACCGAGATCATCTACGACATATCGGACACAGATTATATCGAACAAAAACACAGCATCAGAATCAAACATTATAGATAGATACCTCATCAACCCTATCCCACCAACGGAACTCGGACTGAATCTTGTTTCTAACAACATTATACAGCAATGTGGGATAGAAAAGAGCACGAGCCCCAGCTCCGACCAGAAGCCTTTTCGGGTCCCACACAACCATGGTACC
This sequence comes from Scutellaria minor, assembly GCA_954870855.1. Lineage (NCBI taxonomy): Eukaryota > Viridiplantae > Streptophyta > Magnoliopsida > Lamiales > Lamiaceae > Scutellaria > Scutellaria minor. The sequence goes on along the minus strand of OX940728.1, from coordinate 21,361,909 downwards.
CTTACAGAGATCACTGCAGACTTGCTGCTCAACTCTCTCAGAACCCCCCTCTTTCAGCTCCTCAATATACATCTCTTTTGACTCTGATTAATAACTCAACAACAGAGTTGAACTCAATCAAAGTAAAATAATAAAAAAAGAAACCTTCAAGTCAACCCAATCAAATTATAAAGATTTTCCACCAAATGATCAGAACCTAAAACCGAAACCTTCAAAAAACCCCAAATCAAACCTAATTCAAGGAAAAAAAAAAAAAAGAAGAGAAAAACGAAAATCAACTAGTGTATTCAATTAACCCAAAACTCAACCCAAACAAGAACAGAATACCCTAAATCTCTTAATACAGCCCCAATTTCGACAATCCCGAGAAACGAAATGCAAATCCAGATCAAGAATTGTCATGCTCGTGATCAATTCTTAAAAACAAAAGACAAATTGAAGGAAAGGAACCAGAATAAATTGCTGAATGGGAGAAGTATGCGAAAAAATTCCAGAATAAATTTACGAAAAGTAAATTCGAGAAGTATGCGGAGAGAGAGGCTTTCAATGGTTGTTGGGTGTAGTTTTCTTGCAAAGTGTGTGCGCCAAAAAACAAGAAACCAAAAACACAATATAACCGATGAGAGAGAAAGGGTAAAGTGTGTATTTCTCTCACTTCCTTTCTCTTTCCCTCAACAAATACTGCTGAAAAACGGAACTAACGTTTTATCTTCTTATCTTATTACAGCCATCGGATTTAACCCCAACTTAAATCGGGTTTACCCGTATTGGATACCGGGGCCCCGCCTGTTTTCTTGGTTAACAATTAATTAATTAATTACTATATATATTTGATTGTGAAAATAAATAATAATCCTAAATTAATTGGGAAAGAAAAAGAATTTGCTTTTTTTGGGAGTTCAAATTATATGGAATAGTTCTGGAGTTGGTCTTGTGTGCGCTTGGTGTACATGTCATTCGGGTTGACCCAGTTTTGACCCGGATCCGTGTATTTTTGAATTTAGCTTTTTTTTTTTTTTTTGCTTCAAGTTGTTACCTTTATGTTGTATTAGTGTGACATTTATGTTATAAATGTGTGACTTTTATATACAACTATCATGACCTTTATGTATTATAACTTAGAAAAAAATGAAGATTTTCAACATAATTTGAACTATATACATTTATGTGATATCAATGTGACTTTTATGTTATATCATGTCACTTTTATGTATAAATATTCTGACATTTGTAAATGTCAGAATATAACATAAAAGTCACATTGATATCACATAAAGGTATACAATACAAATTGTGTTGAAAATCTTCATTTTTTTTTTCTAAGTTACAGATATAAAGGTATGGTTGTTTGTACATAAAGGTCACACATTTATAACATAAAGGTCAAGACAAAAATTTGAAAAAAAAAATTAAAATTCGCGGATCCGGATCGGATCGACCCAGATTGCATAAATCTTAGATTCATGCACCTGGTGCATAGGAGTTTTTGTGATAGTTCTGGGTGTCAATTTGCACATTTTCCTAGTGAATTTGTAAAATTTGCATACTTTGATCATTGATTTCCTTATTTAATTATTATTTTTATTTAGAACAGATGTTAGTTTATTAGGACATAAATACTTATATTTGTAACAATATATTGTGCATCATAGCCTATTTATTTATTCTTACCTATTATTATTTAGGTGTGTTAGTAAACCACATGGTTTGTTACTCTGTATTATTAATTAGTTAGAATATTTATTTATTTGGGGGCATGGAGTGAATGTGATATATACATAATAAGCCCTTTGTTAGTGTTAAGAAAAGATCCAAACGCACAATACAGCAACACAACTGAAAAACCCAAGCTAAGAAAACCCCAACAATGGCAGAAGAAGAAAAACGCAAAGAAGACAAACACACGGCGATTTACGTGGTTCAGTGTGTTTCCACAACCTACATCCACGGCCAAACAGGCAGCTATATCTGTAACATCCTCGATCCAAAACATACACGTCATTAGACATTCATTTCATGCATCATATGCATATTTTATTATTATTCATATGCTCATACAAGTTGGTGTTGAGAAAACCATATCATAATTGGTTGAGATTTTAATAATGTTTAAATTCATAATGTAAATTGTTTAATTAATAGTATTAATAATTAATTACATAATTTTATATTAATTATATATATGAGTAATAATATATATATATATACACACACGTAGGTGTGCATGTGCATGTTATATAAAGTTAATTAATATTATTATAATATAGAGAGAGAGATCAGTAGCACATGTATATATGTATTGGTGTGTACGCAATATATATATAGATCATTAGTAGTTTATGTATAGTTAATTTTATATTATAATAGCAATGTTAACATAGGCATGTGATACGTGTTATCGCAGAGACTTGCCACCATTTGATACACAAATAATAATATAATAATTCGCATATTGAAGTAAAAAAATAGAAAAAGGAAAGTGTAGCAGCGACAGAGAGCAAAAATAGAAACAGAGGAAAGAAAGAATAGAGGGAGAAAAGAAAGAAGAGAGAAGGGTTGGTGATTTTGAATTCGTTTCTTCACCGTTTTTCTTCAGATTTTGAGAGGGAGCTCGTGGTGATTTACTCTTCGATTTGATCGGAGTGAATTCTCAAAGATTATCCCAAAAAGGTACAAAAAATTTAGTGAATTAGATATATCTCAAGTTATCGTAATTATTGGATATTTTGGTAGCTTTATAGGTCGAATTAGGAAAAACTTAAAACATGAAAGTTATAGCCCTATCTCTTAGCTAAACGCAGAAGAAGACCGTAGATGTCTCGGTTAAATATTGAGTGAGATAATGTCAAAAGAACAAAGGTTGCTAGAATTTAGTATTATATATGTATGATGTGTTTGTGGCTTAATATTAAGTAGGTTGGAGACTGAATTTTGAAAAATGCTAAACATGAAAGTTGTAGAGCTATATGTTAAGTTTCTACAGAATTTTACCTTGCTCGACTCGGAATTTTATAGCTCAAGTTATAGGGAAAATACTGAACATGGCTAATAAAGTATATATGCATTGCATTTCATTGCATAATAGAAATATATCTTAAGGGGACAATTAGACTAAATTGCATTGAATCATATAGGAGCACGGGCTATAGAACGGGAAGAGGAATCAGAGCGACAAACGAATTACTTATCTTAGCCAGGTGAGTATAAACCGTATATGTGATTTATACGTAATGTGATGTGATCTATATGCGACGTTGGTTATATGTGTTATGTAAGAAATATGTATTTATATGAATTATCATTGGATCAAATGATATATTGGTAACTGTATACGTGATCATATGTTCAGATGATTGTTGTGTTGCATTACAATTGCACGAAATTAAAAGGTCTGTGACTGTCTTGCTATGGATCTGTAAACACAATAGAGACCTACGGGTCTAAATCATATTGGAGACCTACGGGTCAAATTCATATTGGAGACCTACGGGTCTATATACACAATGGAGACCTACGGGTCTAAATCATATTGGAGACCTACGGGTCTATACACAATGGCATATTGGAAATCCCGGGACAGATCCAAGCTTGAGCAGTTCACAGAATAATAAATCGGACATAGTGGCATTTGCATATGTTTGATTATGTTTATGATCAATGTTAATGATTGTTATTGGCTTATTGTTTAATTGAATTAACGGTTTATATTCACTGAGTTGCGACTCATAAAAATCGCATATATACATTGTTTTAGGTTCAATAGCTCTTTTGAGGTGGTTTGTATATATAGACGCCACGCTATACCAGGTCGGCCGGTTGATGCCTCGTGCAACCTTCTCCTTCTCCTCATTTTGCATTTTGGAAAACATGTATCATCATTTGTATTTAATATGGCTTATGTTGAGATATTGATTGTGTGTTTTAATTTTATACGATATTAGTCATATAATAATATTCTTATACTTATATGGATAAATGAAATGTCAGTATGACCTATCTACATGATGAATATTTTATTGTTAAATATACGTTAGATGGGTATAGGGTGTCACAATATCACTTTTATAGATCGAAAGTCGAAAATACAAGCAAACCCAAATTAGGGTTCTTGAGAAGAAGATGAAGATGAACCCTAATCTGTAACTCTCTCAACTCACGATTAAATGCTACCAAAATACAACTCTATATGCATGTTTATATAGAGATCTAAACCCCTAAACTAATTTAGAGTAACCGCTTCTGGATCAGCTCGATTTTCTGTTTTGGCTAACAAACCAGCGCAGGAACCCTAACAGATTCTAACAGACTTGAACCGCCAGTTTGTTCCCTTGATCCGGTTCAGCACCAAAACGTCTGGTTCTGCTCGATCTGAACCCGGTTCCTGGATGTATGAGACGCATGCTTGATTTATATACCACAGTTAGGTTGTCAATTATCTCTAATTTAATTTAATAAATGTTATTATAGGACTGGAGTATGTTTAATTTCCTTTAAAAATTTATATTAAGATATATTTTTTGTCCCAAGATTCAATTGTTTCAAGAGTAACTAGCACAAACAATCAATACTAGATTAGTCTTGGAAGAAGACACCAACAACAATGAGAAACTTGAACTTGAAATATGTTCAAACTTAACAAAAATGGAAAGAGAATTTGACACAAAACTATCCCACAAGATAAACACGTCACGTATAATTTCGATATAGCAAGAATAATATTTCAAAATATAAATAATTTTTTCGAGTTAATAGCACTTCCAAACATAATGTTGATGGAGAAACAATAAAGCTCCCAAAGATATACAACTTGCATCTTCAAAGTAGCATTAGCAACACATCAATCCTCAAAATTATGGTAAATTGAAAAGTATTGATTTATTGAAAATTGAAATAGAGAATTCGAAATGCAAATTCATACACAAAACGTATATCACTGACATTGTATAAAAACTTTTTTATGTTTATATATTCTCCACATATCCATTATGTGTGTATATAATTCATATGCAATAATGCACATGAACTAAAAGACTTCATATATATATATATATATATATATATATATATATATATATCTTCAGATTGGTATTTAAGATTTTGAAATAGTAAGTTACCATAAAAGACATTGGTATAAAGTGCAAGTGTGCAACAGTCATTATCGAACAACTGAACTAATAGGATTGATTCAATCATGAGTTTGAAATTGAAGAGGCTTTACACTTGACCTTGTTTGTTACATGGTCAAATATTAGAGGAATTAGGTGTTGTAATTCAAGGAATATGAAACTAATGAGGAATGCTCTTGACCCCCGTTTGTTCCAAACTAGGTGTATTGCATGTGGGTAGTTTAGAAGTTACACTTGATCCATTACACAACGTTTGAATGCAACTACTTCAAATGAATTTTGTGCAAAACTAGTCCCAACTCAATCACGATGTTATTTGAATCAATAATTTATTTCTTACTATTAACCAATTTTCAGAAAATAAATACTCCCTCTGTCCCACAATAAGTTTCCCACTTTCCTTTTTGGTCCGTCCCACAATAAGTTTCCCATTTCAAAACTTACTAAAAATGGCAAAGAAAACTTCACAAAAATTACAAATATGTCATCCCTTGTTTTGATAAGTAAGTGGGCCCTTCCACCTTTTTCTACTAAATACCCTCTCTCCTCCCACTCACATTAAAATACACATTTTCCTTAAAAACAACACCCAAAAAGAATTGGGAAACTTATTGTGGGACGGAGGGAGTATATTATTAGAGGTGTTTAGACAGATTGATGGAACAAGCTGGTCAACAACCCATCATTTGATGGAGTGAGCTATCAAAAGTCTAGCCCACTATTGAGTTTATTGACCTGTTTGTTCTTCTTTTTAAGACGAAAAAAAAACATATAAAATTTAACTTAATTATATATGCATTAAGTTACATGTAAAATATATAAAATATTAAAAAAAAATAGAGATTTCTTTCAAATATCTTCATTCCTATAAATTAATGAATCAACTCAATATTTTATACATCATTTCTTGCATTAGGTTTGCATTTTTATAATTATTACTCATATTTAATCTGTGTTAAAAAAACACATTAAAAAATATGAACCAATCACTCCTAAAGTCTGTCCCGCCACGGCCCACGAGACGCTAAACACTTAATCTAATACTTCATTTTAGCAAGACGTTTTAACGGACTTAACTCATTTTGACAACTGTATCCACTATAATCGTCTATTTGGAACATAGATTAATATTCCACAAGTGAATTCCAAATAATATTAATATTATTAATAATGATAATAATTTTGATACTAAAAAAAAGTGGTTAAAGGCTCTAATCTCTCAAAACCAATTTCCACGGATCTTAACATATATCGTGTTTTTTTTTTTATACAGCTCATACACTTATTATAAAGACAACACACGATGTCATTCAATAAACTCATCATAATTTTGTCTAGAATGTGAATGAGATATATATTATACACATTATGCAAATACACCACGAATACAACACCACATTATCCAAATCTATTAAGATAGCACGAGAAACAATCACAATTGTGACAACTTAATACATCCAAATCATGTAAAATGCTAATACGAGAAATTAACTATTGTTCTATTAAATTATAAATAAATATAAGAAAAGTACATATAAACAATCCGTTTAAACTGATTTTGAGTGTGTTTTTTTAATTGACTATTTGAATCAGGTGAATATTGTCGAAGAGATTGGAAGCTACTTGTTGGACAATGAATATTCTGAAACGGGTCAGGACCCGACACTGTCATAAACCATAAAATCCGGATCCAATTTTTGGACGGTTATATCTTCATTATTTACAGAATTCCGACTGTTACATTCATTTATTATTATTTTGACTTTTGTCATATGATATGTAACGTTACGAATAGTATGATATGGCAATGAATGGGGTCATCTTAATTTTATGGGGAAGGGGTGGGGTCCACTTTCTCTTTCCCTTAAACAACACCACCCCTGTTTTTCTTCTTGCCCACTTTCTGTTTTCCTTTTTATTATTTTTATTTTTATTTTTAATGAGTTTGAGAGAAAGAAACGGATTGGATTAAAAATTAAAAATTAAAAAATATTATGATTCAATTTCAAACACAAGAAAGATGGAATATCACATAAGTTATAAGGTTTGTGATTCTGTTTTTTCTTTTTATTAAATTTTCTAAACAATTAATGGAGTTGTTAGAATTAGGATGACTTTTAAAATTAATGTTCTCTCATCCCCTATACATTATGAACATGTTTTAATATATTCATCGTTGATATGTAAATATCTAATTCCTTTAAATATTATGATATGAAATTAATGGTTGCATTTGATTTGTGACACAACAACAATTAACACATTAATATTTGCATATGATGGATAAAATAACGAATCTGTAACTTAATTATAACTTTCGATTTCATGAGAATTGAAATGTAACAATAAATAGATTAGTTGTAAGTGAGAAATGGAAAACCTTTATCTATTAATCGCTACCCTCGTGGGTGGATTACCTATTTGATTAGAGAATTACTCATTGTTAAAATGAAAAATAAATATAAGTAACAAAATAGATGTAGAATCCACCACACCACTTCTATCTTTGTCTCCATCGACAAATATTTTTGATTGAGTATGTTTATCATATCTAGAAGTAGGAATAGATCATGCTATTTGATAGGGGTCTATGACCTAATTTATTATTGATCAAACTTGATGTAACTTATTTTGAACTGAATCAAGACGTTTTATCAAATTTATTTATAGGCCCAATAACCAATTTATTAATAGGTCCAATAACCAATTTTTTTATAGTATATTTATGAAAATTTATAATATATTATATATTTTTTTATATTGTGTATATATTTGTAACCAAATTTATAATTAATTGTATTTAATTAAAATATATTTATTTATATTGTTCCAAATTATCCATATATAAATATAAATATATATTTTTTTATTTTTTTTTGTTAATGTGAATGCTTTAGTATTTAAAAAATATATATTGAAAATAAAAACTACACTAAAAATTTTGAGCTTAGATAAGAATAGATAAATCAGTTTACAAGCTCATTAATTTATGTGAATTTTGTTTAACGTACTTAGTTTGAGATAAAAGATAATAGTAAATGACAATATGACAAATGGAAGGTGTTTAAAATTGGAGGATGAACAATTATCCTCATCATATTTAGATATTTTAACTTCTTTATCCATCTTTTAAAGTAAGAGTTTTGTTCTTGTAACTAATTTTAATCATAAAATATAATAAATTAATTATAGATTCACAATTATTATTTTGGAGCGGAGTAGTATATTTTTAGCATAAAGTATTACTTTTGACGATATTATATATTGAGACAAAAAAGTAAAGAGGAGAAATTTGAAGTTGTTATCTTTAAATTAATTAGAGGTAAATTTAAAGTTAAACATAGAAAAAAAAAATAGGACACATACGTCATAAATTATTGAAAATTAATTGGTATCCACCTTCAATTAACTGTACCTTGCGTGTTATGAGGATAAAATCGACTTATAGATGAATTACTAAAATATACTGTTTGATTATAGAGTTTCGTGTTAATTATGAATATTTTATATATCGATCTGTTATTTCATATACCGTCCGATTCTAGATTATAAATTTTATATTAATTTTTCTTTTTTCACATTTTCAACACAACTTACATGTACATCGATACTATTATTAATTTATTATATACAAATTCTATATATTGATGCTATAAAAATATATAAATGAAAATTAAACTAAAACTAGAAAACTCTGGATGTTCGTTCCACACCATGCACAATTCGAATGAGACAACAAAAAAGGTTTAAAAATAAAAGTAGATGATATATGTCACTTTTATTTATCACACGATTACGAATGAGATGACCTATTTCGATGTCAACTTTTTTGTTTTCTTTGAAGAAATGTTTCAACGTTCACTCAAATGTTTATAAAAAAACACAAAAATTCATATGCACCATTGTATCGTGCTATTTTTGAAGAAACATATACCTATAAATGTAAAACATATATTTATAGCTTTAAAATGTATATTTATATAATTCATATTTGAAAATAAAAATATATACTTATAATGATCTCGAACATATTTATATCTATAAAATACATATTTCAATCTCATTGTACATGAGATGAAATTAGGAAAAAAAAAAAGAGCCTTCAATGTTTATAAATATACATCTCAAAAGAAACTATATTTTATGCATACAAAAATATAAATATATAGGGTTAATTATAAGGTTAATTAAAAAAACTTATTAGTATATATGATTCAATTTTTTATTTATAACATTAAGTTTAAAATCAATGTTAATAGGGACTATAAATTTTAATCAATTTCAATATTAACCTTCTTATCGGACACTTAGTTGTGACCCTATTGAACATGCATCAACTAAATTATTCCAAATTTACCATCAATTTGACACTGCTATTGTCATAAATTATGGGTAAAAAATGTAACAGACTTTAACTTCTACCATCTGATTCATGAAGACAACTAACATTTAGAAACTAAACCCCACTAAGCTAGTTGATTGCTTACCTTAACCTTGCCCATCAGATTCAAAAAATCGAAACCGAACAGTGGTCAACGGTTCGAAATCGAAATCGTAAATTGTGGTTATAAAGTTTGATTTTGGTTTGCGCTAATTTTAAATCGGGAAACCGCCGGTTTATCTTTTTTCTTTTAAATTATATTTTATGTAAATAATATTATGTATTTATGTTATTTTACTCTTTAATTTTAAGTTGTATTGCTTATTATTTTTAATTTGTATTATAAGTTGTAATTTTTTAGGTTTATTGTTTGTATTTGGTGTATTTAAATTGTAATTTCTAATTTTTGAACCTGTAACTTGTAAGTTGTAATGTAGTATTGTTGTAACTTGTAAACGTAAGGTTTACTTTTTAATTTATATCAAATTATTAACTATTTTTTATTTATTTTGTAGTACATGAATAATTGTAATATTTATATGCAAATTTAATTTTAAAATATAAAAATAATAAAAGAGAAAACAAATAATCCAAACTGGCGGTAAACCGACGATTTACAAACTTGAACCCATATCAAAATCTTCACAGTTTGATTCCGATTTAATCCTCCACAATTTTCAAAACTGATGATTCGAACTGTGTGAGCAGCTATAGAACCTTACCCCAATTCTATTTGCAAATTTTCTATATATTGAGAAGTTTGGATATGGTGCTAGAGTCACTATTAAATTATATATTATGTCTTTTAGGATTTTATGGGTCAAACACTAGAGATTATTTTAGTTTGTGCTTCTACCACGTATTATTAGATAATGAACCATCATCGTCACCCAACTAAAAAAATATATTTTTGGATTAAATCTAGGAGGGGCTATATACATAACGCACTCATTACTAAATAAATAAATTTAAAATGAATTAATACTACCAAATTTCTAAGCAGTAAGCACCCCCACCATATTACCTTTCTACCATCCAATTGCATAACATAAAATTAAATAATTTATTTTTTGAGGTTTAAAATTAAATCAATTATAAATAGCAAGAACATTTATATCTTTTAATATACATTTATTTTTAAATAATTTTAAATGGGGTGTGTATAACCCCATCCTTAAATTTAGAGCCAATATGATACAAACGTGATCGGGACAAACCTCCACAATATTTTAGGAAAATTCTGATTCGCACTAGATTTGAATATGTTTTCACATAAAATTTCTTTCCACATTACCACAAACCTCCACAATATTTCAAAAATATTTTATTATAACACGAATTTGTTCAAGCAAAAACTAGTATACCACAAAATGATTTCTGTATTTTGAAAATTGGCAAAATTGTTTGCAAGGTATGAACACATCAATCCATCACAATTGTATTGATTTCAAAAGTTGAATATTATGCCATATTCAGTGAGTTGTGAAATAGAGTTGATGGAAAGGCTTATGACTGTTGAATCAAAAGCGTCAGGTCTTTAAGAGATCACATCAAGACATGCAGAATTGGGTAAATTTCAATTGAAGTGACAATTTTCACTCAACTTATAGCATTTTGCCTTCATTAGAAAAAGAAGACCCCAATTCTATGGAGATTTTCCAATTATGGGGCTGAAAAGTTTCACATTCATAATATTCGTTGATTTTTTTAAAACAAACTAAACTAAATTGATTTTTGGTATGATTCAGCTGATTTTTTAAAAATCTGCAAGGAGAACCATCCCAAGCTGAAGAATCCTAACTTGAATTTACATGTACATATATTTATATCATTTTTCTAATTTAAATTTGAAGTGTTTAAACATTAATGATGTTGTATACTATATATGTTACACATATTTTAAAATTTAACAAAAAATTAATAATGAATGATAATAATAGAGTAAAGTTGTATAAATAAATCATTTTATAACCATTTAATTAGTAAAGTCTAATTTATAACCTATACTATTTTAGACATATATATATATATATATTTTTTTTTTTTTACAACTATTCTCTAGTTTATAACATTCTCATTCTCATTTACATTTTAAGATTTAATTTGATGGATTACAAACTTGAGATTGATACTTAATTAGTAGTATAGACTATATATAGTACATTTTGTTCAATATGATTTTTTCTTTTTTCAATTTAAAGAATTTAAAATCTTCATTTTCTCCAAATTCACAGTTCCAAATTGATCTGAACCATTCGATCTATTCGTACCAGATTGTCACAAAATCGGAATGATTTTATATTTCAGTATGGTACATATACTCCTACTAACAAGTTGAATGAAATGCAAATACATTGTTGAAACAATCTTGACAATACATTTATCCAGAAACCATGTTCATTCACACATATATATTTGCTAATATATTACAAGATTCATTCAGATAATCTAGATGGACAAACAAATGATTTCTTGTAGATATCATATTTCAACTTAATACCATAGGTGATTAACATATCTTGATTACAAGAAAATTGAGACACAGAAGACTTCTTCCTCTCATCCGATTTCAAGTTTGATAAAATGATAAGGGTTCGTTGCAGCTGGTCCGATCAATTCAATCACAGCATAAATAAACACGCAAAGGGACACAAAGATTGAATTTTTAACAAAATAATATGATGGTATTCATAATGATATAGTGGTATGAAATTTACAGAACGAATGAATCAATAAATACGAACGTAGGCTGATAAAACCCCCTACCAGCCTTCGATTGATGAAGTTTTTTGAAGCCTAATTTGCTGTCTGAACTTGGCTATAAACTCACCGGCTTTTCTATCAACTTCACTCCCTTCAAGCTCACCATCATCGTCAATGGCAGTTCCACCATTATTATCTTCTTCACAGCTCTTGTCAATCTCACTCTCTCTATCTTCTTCAGACAATGTGCCACTTTGCTCATCAATATCTTGCTTTTCTTCATCATGGCTTTGGTGGTCACTTGGAGTAGTTTCTACTGAAGAATCTGCTTCGGATTGACCACACATAACGTATATGTTTGGCTTGATCGTTCTAACTGACTTAGCTCTCGACAAAGCCTTGGCAAGGGGTGAAGATTTTGAATCAGCATCCGAGGATTCACTAGCTCGTTTGCCTTCTCCTAATTCCTCTTCACCATAATCAATGAAGCTCTTATCACTGCATTGATTGGCGTCAGAGGAAGCAAACGACGCTTCATCATTGAGGGGGGCTATTTTGGGAACCGTAAACACCCTTTTCCTCTTCATATTTTCGACTTTCAAGATTGGCAAATCTGGAGAAGCAGATAACTTTGACCTAGACTTGAGATGCTCGAACTCGAATTCACCAACAGAGTGAGGCCTACAATGCGCAGATTGCTTCGTTTCGTGTCTATTTCCCATCCTCCCAGATCTCGATCGCCATGGAATTGATGGCCTTTCAGAAACCTCATCAAACTTCTTCTCTAAATTCATGGGAACCACACCTCTGATTTTCACAACTTTAACATCATCACCAATCTTAGCCTCCGTTTTTCGACTAGACTCGTTTCGATTATTTAATTCACACTTATCTTTATCAACATCCCTGGATCTCAAACTCCTAACAGGCAGATTCAAGGGCTTAAAATCAGAGCTTCCTTCAAGAACATACTTACCATTGGAAACAACTACCAAAGATTTGCCTTTAGAGTACTGAGAATACCAAGATTGATTCACATTTTCTCCATTCCCATCACAAGCATTCTCAACCCCATTATTTTGTTCAAAAGATCTAATCTTTGAAGCTCTATGAACAACACATCTAGCATTACCCAAAAACCTATCACAGCTTCTCTGACTACACACACAGTTAGCATAATTCTGCATCACATCTTTCTCATCAAGCCCAGATAAAATTTCATACCCATCATCGAAAAAGGAAGACAAATGAGAAATCCCAGATAAATAAGAACGGGAATCATCAGTTCTTGAATCTACAATGTCTACCTGAGCAGTTCTTCTGCCAAACAAGCCATAGGAAACGGCAATACCAATGAAGAGAAGGTGGATAATTTCCCAGAACTCAGTGAGAACACTTTGGGCGATGAAGTCTGGTGCTTGTGAAGGGAAGAGTGGAATGACAAGGAGAAGACCGAGAATGATAAGGGTTTTGCAGAGGGCGTTAGAGTGGGACTTACTTGGAATTTGCTGAATCCTTGAGCCCTGTCCTGGGAACACTAAATGGGGTTTCTTGGGGAACCCTTGTGTTGCTGTTGCCATTGTTGAATGCAGATTGGGTGAAGACGAAGTAAGGTAGAACTTAAGGAAAGAATTGTGTGAGAGAGGGAGAGAGGGAAGTGGGGGGTGGGGACTGGGGGTGAAGCAAATTTCAAAAAGGTGTGATAATTTTGACCGTTTATTTCGATTGACGAAATTGCCCCTCTTCAATCATTTGATTTTGCCTTGAGTGGAGGAGTTGGATCATCTATAAAGTATAAACCATGTGATTCGAGTTTGTTGCCAAAGGAAAATAGTTATAATATAGCTGTTTTTTTTTTTTAAGAATTTAGTATAGCAGTTGATCCAAATGTTGCAAGAATTTTTTAATTATTTATAAATGTTGCTAGAAAAATAATTCAAGTTTACATCGTAAAAGCAAAACAAAAAATATATATACAACCTAGCAATTGATGACTCCTAACCAATTACACTCAATAACCAATTATCTCATCCCTGTCTCTTCCACATTACCATCCCACTAATTATAACAAATTTCTATCAACTACTACAGTCAAGATTTTTGGTTATAATTCCTTTTTTTTATTTACATTTTACATTAAATTAATACTTATTTTTTATTTTTTGTCAAATGAAATTGTGAAATAACCCAGTTAACCTGGGCTAACTGGCAGGGTTGTCAGTAGATAACTCACATCTACATTCATTTCAAAAGAGTTAAATGGGTTAGAGCATCTACATTTATTATTAAATATCCATTATTAATGAATGAAATTGTGTATTAATTGTTGTAATAGTGTTATTAAGTGTGTTAATCAAGGATGAAAATATCCATATCGCGTATCGCATCGCAATCTTAATTTTACGGATATATCGATATCGCATATCGATATCGCAAAAAATTTAAAAAAATTATGTAAACTCTATTAAAAAATTGGAAATTTTACGTAAGATTTTACAGACCATTATAACATTCAAAAATGCATATATTTAATTTGAAATCTCAACAAAATGATTGATAAATAATACATACAAAAGCATACATACAACCAAAAGCGTTATGAAAATTGAAATTTATTCAAAACTGATTGATACAACCAAATCACTAGAGCCAAAATGATGATCTATGAGGTTCAAAAATAGTAATGTTATCTTTGTCCAAACAATATTGGTATCAACTCATCACATTTGAGTAATTATGAATATAATTATGTACATGTTGTTGGTACGTTACTCTATCTCTTTCAATGGTTTCACCATAAATTAGATAGTGTGGATTGAGTCAATCATCATTTTGTTGGTACATGCTTCCATAGGACATTTGTTGGATTTACGATAATCGACAATGTTTAAATGATAAATCAAATTAATCAATCTTATTCGATTATTTTTTTTAAAATATTTCCCAATAAAAGAACTATTGTTGTTACAAAATATTTTTCAAATTTTAATCAAATTTATTTTTGGCCTAAACATACATATTTTGTAAAAAAATCTCGATTTTTGGATATATCCCGATATTTTGCGATATGTCTGCGATATTTCCCGATTTTTTTCCAATTTTACATTGAGATTGACGAATATGGATACGGATATGATATATCTACGATATATCCAGAATATGCTGGAAATTTTTTTTTACCCCTCATATCCATATCGCAATCTTTAAAATACGGATATATCGTGGATATATCACACGTGTATCGAGATATTTTCATCTTTGGTGTTAATAGAGGTGTAATGGTGTGTGTTAGGAGGGGTTAATGCCATTATTGTCCCCTCCTTAAAATGTTCAATCTCGGCCGCTGTGCGTGCTGTTTTCATTTTTTTTTCTTTTTTCTATTTATTTCCTTTCCACATTTATTTAATTGCTTTGTAATGGATATGGTTTTTTTATTTATTTCCTTTCCACATTTATTCAACGTTGGGCAAAATGATTTGTAATGATTATAATGAAAGTGTAATGATTGCAAAAATATTAAATTGATATGAAAAAAGTGGGTGTTATTAATTTGGTATGATGGCATATGAGCCCCATAATAATGAATATTAATAATGAACATAATAATGAATATTAATAATGAGGATTGTAACCAAATTATGTAATATTCAATTGGATGCCCTTGTAACCAAAAAAAAAAGGTAATATATGTAAATGCTCCAAACTATGTGACAAAACCTTACATTGTCACAAAACCTTACATAGGTAACAATGATAATCCTTTTCAAATTAAATAACTAGCTAAGAGTGCAAAATGTATAATCCTTCCAGTATTAAAAAAGTGCAACATAAAATCATATTCATTTCAAGAAAATAATATATATATATAGTTCATAATTTTTATTCAATAAAAAAAATTAAATTACAATTTCTTAATGGTAATATATTCTATATATAGTTCATAATTTTTATTCAATAAAAAAAATTAAATTACAATTTCTTAATGGTAATATATTCAAAATAACCAATATATATATATATATATATATAATACAGAAGTCAGTCAAGTAAAATGATAATTTTATTAAAAATCTAAGGACAATTTCGTAATTCATCATTTTTAAGGATAATAGAAAGGAAATAATTCATTTTACGCATGTTTTAAAAATGAAGATCAGAAAACTACTTCCTCCTTTCACGCAATTTTTAAAAATCATGATCAGAAAATAACTTCCTTTTCAAAACTGATTATATTTCAAAATTATTGCCAAAAAAGAAATTATATCAGAAAATTTGGATATTATCTGTAAAAAAATTTGTTTGTTAACAACCGTTTATTTTTTTCAACAAATCATAAATTAGAAAACTGCTTATTTTCAAAAATTGATACTTTTTAACAAATCATAAATTAGAAAATTCATTTATTTTCAAAAATTAATATTTTTTCAATTATTTTAAAATTATAAATGCAAACTGCTTATCCAACAAAGGACAACACTCTTGTACCCCTGTCCCCGACTGGCCATATATATAAAAAAAATTTAAACGTAAACTATGAATATCCTGCTTCCCCATTTTCTTCCACCTCTGTCGTGCTCTCTCTATTTATCTCTAAAACACCTAATTTTTCATTCTCTCTCTCTAGAAATCCTTAGCTCTGATTAGCAAGTTCTCCCCTGGATCATCATCTCAACTCAAGACAATCCTCTCAATATCCCAGCTACAGCTCAACAACCTCGCCTCCGACGCCGGTAAGCTCCTCAGCTGGATCTCCGGTTGGCCGCCGCCCACCTCCCCCTCTGGGTCATCCTTCTCATTGGCTCCCTTCTCGGAGCCGTCAACTATGGCGTCCAGTTCCTCTTCCTCACCAACCAAATCCCCTCTTTCTCTTACTCTCATATTTTCCTCCTCACTGTTCTAAATAGGGATGAGTTTATGGGTGAGGAAAGATGAAGAAATAGGGGTTTAAAATAATTAATTGAATATAAATGATTAATTAATGAAAAGTGTATTTAATTTAGGTTGTTGGTTGGAGAATTGTTGATGAAGAAGAAGAAGAATTGGATAATTTATGTGTATTTCAATGATCTTAGACATAGAAAAATCAATTATTTCAAAATATGAAATAATTTACAATGGATGTAAATGATGTTAGGGAAAAAGATGATGAAAATCGCATTTTAAATTGTAAGATCTTAAATTTACCTTAAAGGATAAAACTAGTACCTTAAGAATTACATTGTAGTACCTTAAAAATATGTAATACCTGAAAAGTAAGTATTCAATACCTTAAGGGTAGATATGTGATACCTGAAGAGTAAATCATACCTGATACCTGAAGAGTAAATCAGGTGATACCTAAAGAGTAAATCATATGTGATGATACCTGAAGAGTAAATCAGGTGATACTTAAAGAGTAAATCATATGTGATACCTGAAGAGTAATCAAGTAATACTGAAGGGTAAATCAGAGAGTAAATCAGGTATGCGCGCGGTGCACACCAGCTACGGTGTGGGCTCGCGGTTGGGGCACGAATCTAAGATCCTAGGCATATAATTTTTTGCCTCCAACAAATTATGAATGGAAAATAGGATATTATCCGTACAAAATTATATTTGTTAAGATTCATTCTCAAAATCAGAAAATCGCTTATATTTAATTACATTTTTTTTGCATACATTTTCAAAAAAATATTATTGGCATATTCACATTTAAAAATCTATATCTATCTATATATAAAAAAAATTAGTTTACAATGTTTTTTAACTTTTAAAATTCGTACACATTTTCTTTTAAAAAAACTGTCCTTTTAATTTAAAAGAAGACGTTTCCTTTTCAAAAAATGAATTCTTTTCCAATCTACAATTATCTGTCTGTAATTTCACATTTAACTTTTATCAGTAAAAAACTGATAAAACACTTTTATCTCTCTCCATAAACTGCTCCCGCCTCTCTCTCTCTCCTTTTTTTTGTTATGTTGGTTCAATCGTATCCCTTTTTTATTAATTGATAAAAAAAAACCATTCTCTTCATATTTTATCTGGAAAAAACTATTGTAGCATTCTCTTCATAATTCCTCCGAAAAAAAAATCTCCTCTCAATGAATTTCATAGTTCGTATGTATAAGTTTGATTAAAATTCGTGTTTAGGAATCTGCAAAATTAATTGAGATATCACTGCAACGATAGAAGAATGAGTGGACTGTCAAATTCGTGGGTGACTGAGTCGATTATCAGTCACATTGAAAGTAAGTAGGATGAAGGTTCTGCTCTAACCTATAACTTTCTCTTCAGTTGTGTTAACAACGGTTTATGTATCAATCTCTCTTCAACCATTGTTAAATCAGTTTTGTAGCAGATTGATACAAAAAAAGATTGTATCATTCACTAATGTCATTCATTCAAGTAGAAAAATCACAAGCAATGGTCTTTCCATAGTTGTGCAATGGTAAAAGACATTATAAGTTGTCTCTACTAAAATGAATAATTTGATTTCTCTGTTTATAATCCCTTGGCAGGAACAATGATCTACTCATGAAATCCTAGATGACGTTGTCAACTTCTCCAACACAATGATGAAGAAGTGGAAGAATCTGAGAAAGAGAGTGGAGCTGCTAGAGGATTTTGCTAGGAGGCAAGCTGTTAGTATACAAATGGTTGCAAGTGATTGTGCTACAAGGTTTGAGTGTTGATATGGTCGAACAAAACGAACCGGGTTTTCTTATCTAGTTCGGTTCAGGATTATGAGCCATTGATGCGAACAGTTTAAAGAAAATGAATAGAAGTTCCCTTAGAATGGGCGAACTATGCTGTAATACAATGTGAGGTGAACTGTTTTCTATTTGATATGAGTTCGTATTTAATATACTATTGGAGTGTGAACTTATCGGATCTTGAACTAAATTGACGAACTCGTTTAGGTTGAATTAAGCGAGCTGATTTGAATTCAAATAACCGCCTATTTCATGGACCACTGACCCATTTCCCACATATTTTGGATATTTCCAACTGCCACATCTCACAGGGAGTATATAAACTTATTACATTAATTTCTTTCATTTTGGATGCACAATTATATTAAAAAAATATACACATGCACTTTGATTACAGACAAACCTAGCTCTTTTACTGACTTGAGCGTCGGAGTCTCATCACCGGGAAATCCCTCCCGGTGTTTGTTTTGCAGGAATTTGGATTCGAAGTTTCGAGTTTTTGTAGAAGAAAGAAGAATGTTGTACCGAAGCAAGATCAATTGGCGTCGTCTGTGGGAAATCTATTGAGTTTTTAAGACGTTGAGATAACAAATATGGTGAATACCAGAGGATCAAAAAGAAGAGTGGAGATGGGTGGACCATCAAGAGGATAAGAAGGTGAAAGAGATAGCTGGAGTTCTATCCTGATAAATCCTCTCAGTATTATCACCTTGACACCGGAGGAACGTTTGAATTTGATAGAGGCTGTTGTTCAAAAGGCTTTGGAAAAGTAAAGGGTTGAATCCCAACAAGATAACACTGGTGCTCTTATGAGAAGAGAGCAAAGGGATGATAAGTCTCAAACTGATGAACGAGAAAGCCAGTTCGATCATCCTCGTGGTAAAAAATGGGAGCATGGCGAGTTATCGGAGAAGGTGGATGACTTGAAGAGAGAATTACGAGAAGTTCAAAGGAATATTCATCGGGTTCCAAGGAGTTCGAGGGGAAATCCCTTTTCTGAAGAGATTATGGAGGACGAACTACCGGCTTCTTTTCGGTCGGTGAATTTTGAGTATGATGGCACTACTGATCCATGCGACCATGTGTGCCGATTTGAAAATACCGCCCTTCTACACTGGTATTCAGATTGTATCAAGTGTTGGGTGTTCGCTACTACCCTCACTAAGGCTGCCCAGACATGGTTCAGCCAGTTAAGTGATGGAGCAATTCATGACTTTGAACAATTATTAGATTTGTTCTTGCACCAGTTCGCTAGTGCTAGAAGGCAGCAACGATCTACCCAGACTTTTTTTGGGGTCAAACAGAAAGTAGAGGAGACGTTAAGGGAATACGTCAAAAAATTTACAGCGGCAACTCTAGAAGCTCCTGAGACTTCAGATGATTTGGTAGTGAATGTCTTTATTCAAGGTTTGAGAGAGGGCGACCTTCATACATCTCTGGTTAAGAAGACGCCAAAGAATTTTGATGATCTACTACAGAGGGCCACGAAATACATCAATTTGGAAGAGGCAGTTCGGATTAAGAAATGAGAAGACTCTAGTCGATCGAACAGATCACATGAGCAAGAGTTAGCAAGGAAGAAAGAGATAGGGGAGTCTCGACCAAAGTTCGCACTACCACCGCTGTGAGATGCTAGGGTGGGAAGAAGATATGACCAATACATTCCGTTGACTATTCCTCCTGGACAGGTGTTGATGGAGATCTGGAACTTACTCCAATTGAAATGGCCGGCAACCTGGAGCCTGAATCCCAAAAAACCATCTACCTTCGGAAATGGTAAACTCTATCGTTTCCATAATGAATATGGGCATGGTACTGATGAATGTTTACATTTGAGGGATGAACTGGAGAGATTGATTAGAGAGAACAGGCTAGCTCGATATGTTCGCCAGAACCGACCAGATAATAGAAGACAATGAAATATTTGGGAAGAGCCAGGAAGAGAAAGGAGACAAGAACGACCTGAATTATCTCCACCCCCGTCATTTCCACCGCAAAACAGGCCTGAAAGGGAAGAAAGACCCACCATACACATGATCACAGGAGGGCCAACAGACGAAAATTCGAATAGAGCTCGAAAAGCCAGGCTGAACTCAGTTCGACAAAAAGGAGGTGAGGTTCAAACAATTTTTGATGAGATGGTGGTAGAATTTGGAGCTCGCGACAGAGTGGCAATCTAGAGTCCGCAATTCGATGCCATGGTGATTACAACTGAGATAGGAGGCTTCAATGTTGAGAGAGTATTTGTTGATACTGGAAGTTCGGTGGATATCATGTTCATGGATTGCTTCAGGAAGATAAGGTCGTCAGTTGAGGTAAAATCTGTAGAAACTTCTCTTTATGGTTTTGAGGAGAAACTGTAACGGTGTTTGGCAAAGTGCAATTACCGATGGTGCTAGGAGATGGAGCATGGAGACCGAATAAAACGATGACTTTTCTGTTAGTGGACGCACCTTCACAGTACAATGTGATTTTTGGGCGTCCATCTTTGAGTACTTATGCGGCGGTCATCTCGCCTGCATATTTGATGATGAAATTTCCTGTGGAGAATGAGGAAGGACGAATAGTGGGAGTGGGAGTAGTTCACGGCGACCAACAGACAGCCCGACGTTGTTATGTTGTCGCAGTTCGCCATTCAGAGTCTCAGAAGTGCCACACTGAACAGAGAGATGAAGTTGTCCGAGAAAGGGACCATAAAGGAAAAAAAGGGAGAGAGACGAACACAACTGAGTTCGAAGAAGGGGAGCTGATGAGTATCGAGTTAATCCCGGAACAACCTGGACATCTAGTTCGTCTTGGCAGCAATCTATCCGAACAGACCTGGGGTGAGATATTAAAAGTTTTGAAGGAAAATGTGGATCTATTCGCAAAGAGACCGGAAGATATGAAAGACATAAACCCAGACATAACAGTTCACAGATTGAATATCAAGCCCGAAGCTCGATCGATTAAGCAGAAGTTGAGGCACTTTGGGGAACAGCAGAAGGAGATCATAGAGCAAGAAGTGGGAAAGTTGTTGGAAATAGGGCACACTGAGAAGATTCAATACCCACAGTGGTTGGCTAATGTAGTCTTGGTGCCTAAACCTGGGGATAAGTGGTGGATGTGTATCGATTTTCATGATCTGAACAAAGGTGGAGTACGCTATACTGAGATTGAAAATGTGGCTTATGCCTTGGTTATCGCGACCAGGAGATTGCGGCCATATTTTCTGGGTTGTTGGATTATAGTACGAACTGATCATCTTCTGAGTATTGTTCTGGGGAAACCTGATATATCAGGAAGATTAGTTAAGTGGGTTGTTGAATTGGGCCAGTTTGACATCAGGTATGAGCCTCGAACAGCCGTCAAAGGTCAAACCTTGACAGATTTTATTCAAGAGACGACTAGAATTCAGGAGAAAAAATATGGGAATTATTTGTAGATGGATCTTCATCCCATCAAGGATCTGGAGCTGGGATAGTGTTAGTTAGTCCAGAGAAAGATGAGTTGCAGTTCGCAATAAAGTTTTTGTTTAAAGCATCTAATAATGAAGCAGAGTATGAAGCTTTTCTGCAGGGTTTAAAGATAGCGGAACAGGTAGGAGCTTGCCATATAACAGTCAAGTCGGACTCACAGTTGGTAACTCAGCAGCTCCAAAACCAGTATGAGGTCAAAGAAGATCGCATGATTTCTTATGTAGAAAAGATAAAAGATATGGAAAACAAGTTTGAGAAACTTCAGATTGAACAGATTCCTCGAAGTGCTAATCAGAAGATGGATTTTCTATCAAAAATAGGCAGTTCGCTGAAAAACTGCTCGCAACGGAGTATAACTGTTATGGGTGTGGGAAAAGAAAATAAGGTGATGAACATAGACAATGCAGAGTCTGATTGGAGAACTCCTTCATTACATTTTATGGAATGAAGAAGGGAATGGACAATCCAGGAATTAAAGAGGTTGTAAAGGCAAGTTCGATTTTATTATATTCTTAATGGATCTTTGTATAGAAAAACTTTTTTGCCAACAAATGCAAGGTGTCTATCTCCAGAAGAAGGGATTAAGGTTTTGAAAGAAGCTCATAAAGGGGGATGCGCTAAACACGCAGGGGCAAGAGCTTTATCTCGAAAGGTAGTGCGAGCTGGTTTCTTTTAGCCCACAATGAAAAATGATGCTAAGGAAATAGTTAGAAAGTGTGAGTCTTGTCAGAAACATGGGTGGCGAATCCATATGCCAGTTACGGATATGTTAACTGTTTGTTCGCCCTGTCCTTTTGCCAGATGGGGAATTGACATTGTTGGTCCCTTTGTTCAAACTAGAGGAAGTAAACAATTCTTGGTCGTAGCAGTGGATTATTTCACCAAATGGGTTGAGGCTGAACCTCTAGTTAAAATCACTGAGGCTGATATGATCAATTTTGTATGGAGGAATATTTGTTGTAGATTTGGCTTGCCGAGGATTTTGGTGTCAGATAATGGAGTTTAGTTCCGGGGAAAGAAAATCACCGAGTGGTGCAAAGAGATGAAAATTCTGCAAGTATTCACAGTTGTTGCACATCCTCAAGCTAATGGGCAAGTCGAAGTGGTGAATCAGATCATATTAGACGGACTCAAAAAACGGCTTGAATCTGAGAAGTCTAATTGGGTAGATGAACTACCATCAGTGTTATGGGCTTATCGAACAACATCTAGATCGACAACTGGGGAGAGCCCTCTCAGTCTGGCATTCGGAATGGAAACAGTAGTCCCGGCAGAAATCCAAGGGGAAGCTTTAAGGATTACCAGTTTTGAACCTCAAGAGAATGAGGAGTTGATTAAAACGGACATGATGTTTTTGGATGAAGTGAGAGATGAAGCCAGAGTTCGTCATGAACTTTACAAGAGATGCATTCAAGCAGCATTCCATAAGAAAGTTCGGAAGATGGAGTTCCAAGTGGGAGATATGGTGTTGAGGCAGTTAGATGCCTTGGTTGAAATTGGGAAGTTGGATGCTATTTGGGAAGGACCATATACTGTTTCAAAAATTCTTCTAGGATGATCTTACGAGCTGAAAGATGAAGATGGGAAGATGTTACCTCGACCCTGGCATGTGAGTCATTTGAAGAAATTTTATACTTAGTATCACACTTCTATATGTTGCTTATCATTTTTTTTCCATCTCTTATCTTAATAAAATGAGAAGTACTTGCTCCTCGTGGACGTAGGCTAACTTAGCCGAACCACGTTAAAATTGTTGTGTCTTTTTCTTTTCCGTTCGATTTCATATGATTGCTATTCTATTTGATGATTAAGCGAAGTAAAACATTCCCTCGGAATGTATTGATTAAACGAACTGAAACATTTCCTCGGAACGTATTGATTGATTAAGCGGACTTAAACATTCCCTTGGAATGTATTGATTAAGCGAACTGAAAACATTCCCTCGGAATGTATTGATTGATTAAGTAGACTTAAACATTCCCTCGGAATGTATTGATTAAGCGAAGTGAAACATTCCCTCGGAATGTGTTGATTAAGCGAACTGAAACATTCCTTCGGAATGTATTGATCAAGCGAATGTCCTGATCAAGCGGATTAAAATATTCCATCGGAATGTCATGATTGAGTAAGCTACAGTTAAATTTGTAGACTGAAGAGTTTGGATTGAATACAAAGTGAAGATTCAAGTAGCATTCAAAATTCCGGAAGGAAATTTACAAACAAGAAAAACATTAGACAGTGTTCAGAATTCTAAAAAGACTAGTTACAGAAAAGAAGAACAAGTCATGTTTTCTACAAAAAAGATAATAAAATCACATCAAGTTTCTTCGGAGGGAACTGAAGAAGGAGGAGGGTCAGTAGAAGAAGTCGGCGGTATGAGAACAAACATATCCTCAGGCAGATCAGCAACCAGGCTCGAACTTCCTTCTCCAACTTGTTATGGATTCGCCTCTCCGATCTGCAAATGATGCGGACTGGTACTTGGTGGTGGGGAAAGTATTTCTGAGATAGCTTCCTTCAAGTACTCCGCCCACCATTCCGCGTCGACAAGTTCGCTGGGATCCCCTTGCCAGCCAGGAGGAGTAGGAAATGATTGGGTTAATTTTCTGCCAAGAGAAGAGAGGCGGAATTGAAACATAGATTCTGGCAACACGTGTCCAGTTTCTTCCTGATATCGCTGTATGGTCTCTTTTATTTCTTCTTGGCACAGTCGAACTCCTTCTCGGAAGTAAGCTTCGACCATAGGAGCTGATTTAGAAAGAAACAGAACAGAGTTCCAAAGATGGTGGAAGATTCTTGCTCGATATTCCTCCGCTATCAGTTCCATTTCCGCAATCCTGGTGAATTGGTGAAACCCCTCATTGATTCCAGCTCGGAAGCCCTCCATTTTTATATTCTCACCGAACTGGGCCCTCGATCTCCTCTCCTGTTCCAGTTCCTCCTACAGCCTTCGGTTTTCCATCTCCACTCCAAGAAAAGTTTTTTGTTTCTCTATTGTAAATTTTTCTTTTGCTAACAACAGTTCATCCTTCTTTGACACTTCGGATCGAGCTACAGCAAGCTCAACTTCATATTCCTCTAGTTGAGCAGATAACTTGGTAGCCTTGTCGGCATGAATGGTCAAATCGCTCTCCAAAGTCTTCTTTTCCTCCTTCATCTCCTGCACCCTTTGTTGATGTTTTTGCACCTGAGCTCGCCTGCGAATAGCCTTTTTAGCGAAGCCTTCAAAGAATTTCTTTGCATTAGCTAGGCGAGCAAGATTCATTCTCAGTTTCTTCTCTTCAGGATCTTTTTCTTCCTCTATTATTTTTTCAGCCACCTCCTCCGGAGTTTCCAAGCTGATCCTAGGCTCCTCAACAGTCTTCTGTTTTTTGCCTGCGAACCTTCGCGAGTTGGAGGACCCTATTTTCTTAGTCGAAAGAGTTATTTCTGCTGGGTTTTCACTAAGATCCTCGGACAAATCGATTGATTCAGAAACAAGTGTCGCAGTCGGAGGTAAGCTCGGTTGTTTCTCTGAGGGAGACGGGATCACAATAGCAGGTTCTGAGCTCGCAGGAAGGACACCTCTCTCCTCCTATGTTATGTTTACAGTCGAGCTAGGAGTCTCGCCAGCCAGTTTCGCAAGGCGAATCTCCTCTGTTCGCTTGGAAGCTGTAGCTACGTCGGTATCCACTCCATGTTGAGAGGTCGAAAATGGAGTTCGGTCTTCAGCAGGGATCTCTTCCATGAAACTAAAGAATTGATTCATGGTTCTATCTGCAAAAAGAAATAAACAGAATTAAATCACAAATTCGATAAAGTAGTTCGTGTTAACATGAAGAAGTTGCAAGAATCAAAGAATAACCTAAATTGAATCTGAAGGGGATCTGACTATTTGGGTAGAATCCCCAAAATGATAGCAGTGATTCGCAGGAACTTAGTCTCACTATGTCGAACCACCCTTTGTCAAATATTTTGTTTAAAAGAGAGATTTGGAAATCAGTGGGGGTGCAGGATCTGTTCGGGAAGAGGTTTGCGCCCAAGGGAGCGAACAAAAAGGTTGATTTGCTGGTTCGCGAATGAAAACATAGTATTTTTCCCAAGAACTGACCTTGTCATCCCCAGGAGATAAAAAAGAAGCTCGTCTCTCGCCACTGTGAGGGCTTAGGTAAAAACGGAAAAGATTGGTGTTTTTAAGAACGAAACAAGATCGAAACCGATCCGTCGTGGGTTCGACCCCCATCCATTTGCAAATCATATAAAAGGATATTATATAACTTATAGAGTTCGGATGTAACTGGTTCGGACATATGCCGAAAGCTGAACCGATTTCTAAAAAGAAGGGATGAATAGAAGGAACTAAACCTAAGGTTACATATTTTAAAAACCAGGTTTGATGACCGACTGGAGCTCGGTGGGGTCGATCTTCTGGACCCGGGATTACTACAACATAACCTCCTACTAGGAACGAACTAAGTAGGATAGTGTGGGTTTGAGTAGCTTTAGTGGACGAAAATACAGTATCTACAGTCTTTCTTCTTGATTTTTTGGGAAGATTGGATGGTTTTCACTGGCTTGAGGAAGAGGGTTTAGGATTAGTGAGTCTATTATCGGGATACAGAGGGAATTGATCAAAACCCTCTCCAGACTCATCTTCATCTCTAAGATGAATTAAAGAATTGAAAGATGCTATTGAAAGGTAATGAAAAAAGGAAAGAAGATGGTACCTGAATTTGGAGAATCTTAGAGTTTGAAGAAGAATAGGCCTTTGCTGATTGGGGATTTTTAGTAATTTTTTGCAGAAGATTTTCTTGGAGGAAGAAGACGATATATATAGGGGAAAATGACGCTTGGTAGGGAGGCGACGTTTTGGGGGGAAACGTTAAAAAGATACGACTTTTTGACCATTAGATGTAATGAGATCAGACGGTTAGAGATGAAGAGACGCTTATTTTGCCACGCGTCGCTTACATGGGAACAAGTCAGATGAAAAGACGTTTCAACTCGAGAAGGAACATTAATTGTCCGACCAACGTAGTTATCAAACTGCACTAGTGCATGTAAACACGCACTTCGAAGGGGGGAGTATTTGATATGGTCGAACAAAACAAACCGGGTTTTCTTATCTAGTTCGGTTCAGGATTATGAGCCATTGATGCGAACAGTTTAAAGAAAATGAATAGAAGTTCCCTTAGAATGGGCAAACTATGCTGTAACACAATCTGAGGCGAACTGTTTTCTATTTGATACGAGTTCGCATTTAATATACTATTGGAGTGCGAACTTATCGGATCTTGAACTAAATTGATGAACTCGTTTAGGTTGAATTAAGCGAGCTGATTTGAATTCAAATAACCACCTATTTCGTGGACCACTAACCCATTTCCCACATATTTCGGATATTTCCAACTGCCACATCTCACAGGGAGTATATAAACTTATTGCATTCATTTCTTTCATTTTGGATGCACAATTATATTAAAAAAATATACACATACACTTTGATTACAGACAAACCTAGCTCTTTTACTGACTTGAACGTCGGAGTCTCATCGCCGGGAAACCCCTCCCGGTGTTTGTTTTGCAGGAATTTGGATTCGAAGTTTCGAGTTTTTGTAGGAGAAAGAAGAACGTTGGACTAAAGCGAGATCAAGTGTGATATTTGGTGGTGAGTCTTTCTCCATTGAGATTGAAATTTATGTTTTTGTGGTTTTTCCAAGTTTTGTTACTGTTTTTTTTATGTGTGTGAAGGTTGAAATATTCCAATTTCATGATCTTACGGGTGATTTGATTGTTGATTTTGTATTTTTTGGTTTTATTGTAGTGGGTATCAAATGATTATTACATTTTTTGGGTTACTTTGGATGGATGTTTTCTTAATCATACCGACCATGTTTCTATTCATGCAACTTATATGTTGAATTTAAGGAATTTATTTCAATAACATACCTTAAAAGAAGAAACCAAAATTTTAAGTTATCGAAAACATAATTAATTTGGAGAGCTTGTGTATTTTAATCGAAAGCATAATTGAAATGAAAACGTAGAATTTATGTTACGAGAACGATCGCGATTGAAGACGAAGAAAATGAAACGAGAAACGGCCCAATCGGAGGCCCGAGGCCCAAGATAGACCCATTTGATCAAGGTTGAGAAATAGATAATATACACCTAGGTTGAGAGATTCACCACACTTGGACAAAATTTTACACAAGGTAAAAATTTGAATTTATTACTCTCTCATCTCTCCCTGTTTTTCCGGCGACCGGTGGCCGGAGCTCCGCCGCGTCACCGCCGTGCCGGAGGCGGCGCCACCGCTGGCGTCGCCGCGTCCCCTCCCCGTTTTGTTCGAACCTTATATCGAATCGAAGCTCTCACCGAGCCCGTTCCATTTCCAGGCTCAGATTTTCCCTCCTCCGCCGGAGCCGCAGTGAATCGGCCAAAAACAGCCGATGAAAACCCTCTCTCTCCTCCCTTCTCCTCTCTCTACGTTTCTTCTTTATCCCTTCTACGATCGAGCCGATCTACACATGCACTCGAAGCCCTCGCCGAGCTCATCACGATCCCGGCCTCGGATCGTTGATCGGCGGGCTCGATCTCCGGCAGTGTGATGTGTGTGTGTCTCATTTTCTGTACGTGTGTGTGTCTTAGGGCGGCGCTTCCAGCGCCGCTGTGTGTTGAGGTGGCCGGCGCGAGGAGCGCCGGTAGGTGGTGGTGGTGTTGAAGGGTAGCCGACGACGTGGTGTCGCCGGCGAAGCTTGATAGCGACGGCTATGGCGGGGCAGCGACGGGGGGATGGGTTTGGGGGAGGAGGGGTCTCTTTGCAATTTCCAGAACCCCAGGGACCCCTTTGCAAATTCTAAAAAGTTCACTTTGGTCCCCCAATTTTCCTTTTTTTCAGATTAGTCCTCAAACTTTTGGAAATTCCAACTCCACCCCCAAAACTTTCCAAGCCTTCGATTTTCACCCCCAAGACTCCTATATATTACTTTTCAACCCCAGAATTTACAGAAATCCCACTTTGACCCCAAAACTTCTCTGTAATTACAGTTTCACCCCGGGTCAAAGTCAACTCTAACTAGAAATTACGAAATTACCCCTAAACCCTAAAATGCACCGTTTTCACTCGTTTCTCATCCGATTAAGCTTATTCTTTCGCCTATAGAACTGTAATCAAACCCTCTTCGATATAAGATCAAGTTTCAAGCCTTTCGAATCATTTTTCTTATCCATTATCATTTCTTTTCGAGAGAGTACTTTAATTATTAAACGTAACAATCTTAAAACGAAACTAATAGATTACGTTTGCTTGTCGTAAGCTATCGCGAGTAGGAGCGTGCGTATTTATTTTAAAGCTTGCATTACATGAAGTCAAACACCACCAATTAGGTGGGGGTAACTTCTGAGCTTAACGACTTTTACGATTTTGTACTTATTATGCCTTGATATGCTTATAATTTGCTAATACGTTAAATAATGTTATCATATCTATAGTCGCATGTTATGAATTGTTTGATCCTACGTGCTTTGGGATTTCGTGCTATGATATTATGTGATCATGCATATTATGATTAATGTTATACGTGAACAGAAGTCCACACTCATCACGGAGGGACTCATGGTCCGTAAAAAACTCACGGAGGGTGTAGTGAGTCGTAAAATACACTAACGGTATTGAAACCGTTTCCGGCTAAGACGGGGATTACCCGCACCGAAGAGCTTATATGTGCAATGCATTTGTTATGTGTTGTGAATTACGTGATGTGTTATTTATCGCTTATATGTTTATTTTGTCTGTATAATCTTGAAAATTGGAATTACTCCCACGAGTGTATTCAAACGCACTCACCCCTATCTGTACTCACCCTACAGGAAATGATGAAAACTAAGATAATGCAGCAAGAGGGGTGTTGTATCCAGGGTTATCGTTGTCTTTATATATATTGACACTTCGAACAATGTTACTAAACATCTTATGACATGCTTCTTTGTAAAACTGTGATTTCAAGAGATAGATCCTGATATTTTTTCCGCTATTGTTTTAAAATGCTATCTTCCGGCGATGTGCTGATGTTTTTGGATGTATGTAAGGAATTTGTATGCTTTCTTTGAACTTCGTTGTTTCTAACTTGGGTATCAATTTAAAACGTTACTTGTCTATTTATTTATTTATAAGTTT
Organism: Scutellaria minor; assembly: GCA_954870855.1. Taxonomy (NCBI): domain Eukaryota; kingdom Viridiplantae; phylum Streptophyta; class Magnoliopsida; order Lamiales; family Lamiaceae; genus Scutellaria; species Scutellaria minor. Next base: position 21,331,391 of record OX940728.1, on the reverse strand, counting down.
TAAAAAGGCATGCTTCTTTTCCTCTTCTTCTTTCCTGCACGCCCAAAGGCAACTCTGATATAATTTTATTTAATGTACGGAAACGGGGCGTGACATTTAAAAAACTTCAAACTTTATAAAAAACTTCAAACTTTTAAACTGTATTAAAAGACTGTTTCTTTTAAAAAACTTCAAACTTTATACACGTTTAAAAAATATTATATTTATGAAATCTCAAATAGGGTTTTTTTTTTAATATCAAATAAGTAAATATAATATTGAAAATCATATTTAAAATGATTTCAAATTTCTAAAATATGTGGAAACTGTTTTATCTATCACAATCTTCTTTAAGAATAGAATAAATTCACCCATTTCGGTACCAAACAGACCCATCATTGATTTGAGATATTGATAAGGTGAATACTAGTACATTCAATGCTGGGCATTAGTTTAAACCCTTCTAAATTTACTATAATTTCATATTTATCTATAAAATATCAGAGAAAATTGATTTCTATTCAAAGTTCATTCTCATTCAAATTCAGTTTTTCATTCCAACAAGCCCTCTGTGATACAGTTTCCAACAGTTACCAAATTCAGTTTTTCATTCCAACAAGCCCTCTGTGATACAGTTTCCAACAGTTACCAATTCTGATTCTACGCTTTCTTCCATAACTTCTCTAACTCCTCTTCAACATTAATTTTTTTTACTTCGGCTCATTTTATCAAATTTTCAACTGCAGTCTCTTTGGCCGCCACTATTTGGACGACAATCCAATTATTTCATTGTCTTTGTCCTCTTCAACAATCTCAACAATCTCGATCCCAATCACACTCTGATTTTTTTTCTCAATTTTGTGTTTTGCTGGAGAGTTATTATTGATAAAATAATTGATTTGAATTGATAAATTCATGAATCTGATAAAGTTACTCAATCACATACGAATTGACATGTTTCTGATTTGAATATATATATATATATATATATATATATTTCTGTTTTATGTGGTTTGCAAAATAATTATTGCAGATTATGATTTCTCAGAGATCAGAAATGGAGAATTCATCAAATATAAACTCGCTTCTAGAAGATTAACTGCAAATAGAGAACAACAAATTGCACTACGTTTTTTCCTCTTTTTCCCTCCAAATCTAATCGGCTTCCACTACAGTTGAGTATGTGCTCTGATATTTCTTGCTTGTGATTATTTCACGCTTTCATATATATTTCCGTATGTTCGTAATTCAGCTGTGAGTTTTAATATTTTCACAAACTCACCGAAACCCATTTCAAAGAGGATCGAGATGTTCAATCCAACAAATGATCTGGTTATACCACCCTAATCTCCCACTAATTCTTCCCATCTTCTTCTGATCTTGAGACTGAGGTACTTTTTTTAGTTTGATCGCTCTTAATTTAATTATTCTTTATCTTTATGTGATAATGTACAAATAGAAAAAATACAGGAATTCTTAAGTTATTTTTTTTAAAATTTATTAGTTTTTCTGCTTCCAGATTCTATTTATGATAATGCATGTATTAGTAATCAGTTAATCCGTTCATAAAAAAATTGATTTAGGAATACTGAAATGCAGTTAATCCCTTCATAAAAATCTTCTACTAAACAATTCAGCGTTAAATTCCAAATTTAAGTAAAGTTGCATTAGTCTTTTCCCCTCTCTCTATTTTTGTCAATTTTAACTGGTGTTGTAATTGTAAAGATATTGATTACTTATTTTCACCCCAAGATAAAAGATGAGAAATTCAACATGAGAATGAACGATGAATAAGGGTTGTTGGACTTCAGGTTTAAGCAAGGGCTTAGAAGAGAAGCTTTGTGCCGATACCAGTAGTTGTTCTTGATCTTGATGAAGATGAGCCGAAATCAGAACAAGGCATTCGTTGTGGTTTGTTTAAGTTCAACTGATTACATGAAAAATACAATATGGTTCACAACCTAATGTTATTTTCATCCAGAAGTAAAGAAAGTCATGCATTATTTTCTCTTTTAATTATGTGTCAAATGTCGTCCTTTTTGTGTTGAAGACTCGAGATTTGTGAGATTGCTAGAATTTGATTGGTGATTCTGAATTAAACATACGAAAAAATGGATAGCTTATTACAGTAGAATAAGAAGCCAACTTTTTTTGGGATCCTCTTATAAATTCAAGAACTGAAATAATGGAAACTATACAACATTCAAATTTTATAATGATGGCATATTACTTCTTGAGTGTAGTTGAAAATATATTTTCCCTCATTTTGGTTTTTGATGGTGTAATTGTGCTTGGATTTCTGGTATGTGTAAATGAGGTTGGTTTTTGTGTTTTGGTATATTTTTCTTAATGTTTTGTTTGATTATTCTGATGTGAGTTTTGAGTTTGTGGTGTCATCTTTTGATGATGATTAAAGTTAGATGTTGCATATTCACATCCCTAATAAGAGTATTTTACTATTAAATGTTTTATCAAAAACAAATTCTCCAAACTTATTTTCCAAAACAACATAAATGACTGCAAAAATTTGCACAAATATCTATATTTCATAGAAAAGAAATTATTAATAATTACAATTATTTCTATTATTATTTTTATTATAATAATGTTTTTGTGGTGTAGAACTTCATTAACTCTTCACGTTGCACTGGTGTCCAACAGTTAAGGACGATGGTGGATACTTGTAGAAGCGAGAAGAAAGGTGAATGGCAACGAGATATATTCTGTTCTTTTTGAATTATTTGGTCTATTTCAACATTGATTTGAGAACTTTCATTCCTCAATTATATTACAATGAATTTCTTGCATGATAAGTTCTACTTAAAGACCAAACAATCTAAGTACGTGATAAGTTTTTTTCATAATTTAAAGTGAACATTAATTTTTTTTTATAATTTAAAGAAATAATATTATACAAATAACAAATAAAGATCAAAAGGTCAAGAGATCAGCGTTCATCTAATTTTTTCAAAAACATCTTATAAGTCAATATATATATTTAAAAATTTGTAAACGACAATGTAAATATTACACTCAATCTATGATATCATGCAAATGATCAATTACTTTAGTTTGATAATCCATTTATTTTATTTTATTTATCGTAACTTAAATCGGACGACTCTATATATAAATTAAAATAATACAAATATAATAATAATAAAATAGATAATTATTATATTTAATCTCGTGTATCGTACAGGTGCACTGCTAGTTATGAGTTTAAAAACGTAAATTCATATTTATTCTTTACAAAATGCAATTTGGGAAATAATTGTTGTAATGTTTTAAATAACGAGGGTCAGAATTAAAAAACAATCAATGGAAAAATAAAGCTAATTAATTAATTGTTTTTAGTGTTACGAATGAATACCTAATTTTCACCTAAAAGGAAAGTAAACCTAATTTGCAGTTGAAGAGGGAAAGAGTAGAATTGCTCTAAATCAAGTCCCAAAAGGCATTTCTCCCAAAGCAAAAATGGCAGAATCTGTAGAAGCAGACAATGCTGAAGCCATTCTTACCAGAATCGAACACAAGAATCGCAAGATCGAGAGCTTACTCAAACAGTACCACTAGTTCTTTTGCTGTCAAAATCTAAACTTTGCATTTTTCTTCTTGCGCCAAATTTGGATCTTGTTTTCGATTCATGGTTTCAATTTCAGGTATAAACCAGTGGAAGCTTTGAAGACAGCTCTTGAAGGCTCCCCTCCCGTCACAAATGACGAGCGTTGTAAGGTCATCATTCATCTCATTATCTTTAATTATGTGGGTTTAGGGTTTTTAATTTAATCGACTGGGAGATTAAATGGTACTGATTTTTTGGTTTATTGATTTCGTATTGAAGATTCATAACTGGATTGCGGTACATAGAGCGATAATGGCGATAAAAGATGTAGATGGTTTGTTCTCGGCTCTTGATCCTGAGTACTATGACGTTCTCATGAAGTAAGTCTAACACCCACTCTGTGTCTCTTGTTCCCTTTGGTGCTTTTGCTTGTATGTTGCTACTGCTTCTGCATCATAGTAATTTCCGTGGTGTGTTTCCACACTTCTTCTTTCAGTAAGTTTCTTATTACCTGTTGTGCTAGACTATTCATATTCGTGGTGTTGTATATATTAATTGTCTAGTTTCTGATTTTTCATTGCTCTAGAGGATTCACATTCTCGTTGTTATATATATATATATATATATATATATATATATATATATATATATATATTAATTAGGCAGGGTGTTCCCGTAAATGGTGTAACAAGTACTTCGTTGGAGTGCTCAAGAATTGCTCACCTTGTCTGCTCTGGCCAAAGCAGAATTGCACCTAGTACATGTGAAATTACGACATCAGATGTTTTTATCTGGTGTCTGGTGCTCCTAGAGTTGGACCTCTAGCTCTTCTAACATTGAACCTATCGATTCACTTTATTAAGGCCTGAGAGGGATTCAGCTTGCAGCTATTGTCTAAGGAATTAGTTTGTTCATAACTGATCAGTGTAAGGTTAAAAAGAAGACGTTTTATGTTATATCCAGCTATAGGACACCTCCTTCAGAATACTGACAATGTCCTGAAATAGGATTTGAATATGTTTTAATCAATCTGAGGCTGCATAAAGGTACCTGATATCGTGTGCTTGGCTGGGTTTCATTTTGAGGTTAATTGGTTTAAATAAATTTAAGGATCTGGGATCTGGCCACGCCCGATACAAGGGAACCTTTTTTCAGTGCCCGGAAATAAAAGGGGCAACCTTTTGTGTTGGAATTGCTGAAATCTAAATCATTATACTAAACAGAAAACAAAGTAGGGCTTGCATTGCCTTTGAGCAGACCTGCAGAGAGTTTTTAGAACTTTCTGTGAACTGAAGATTTCAAATACAAAGCATTGGGTGAAGTTGTTTAGAAGCCTTACCTCTACATTCGGAACATTTAAGATTCTGATAGTACCATTTTTCAGAATCAGTTCTGCTGCTTATAATATTGGCCACTCCTATTATTCCTCAACTTGATGGAACACATAAGTTAATCTAAGTTAAACTGTTTCTGGAAGGCTGCTTCATGTCTACATGGAAGTGTAATTATCTTTTAAGGATTTGTCAAATAAAACAAAGGACTTATATTTTCTTCTTTTGTGTACCAGCTGCAGAATTTATTTATTATATTTTTTTTTTTCACATTAAGCAGAAAAAGATTGAACAAAGTCAATGAGAAAGGTTCACCGAGGTAATCTTTGAGAAAGTTCATTCTTTTCCCAAGAATTATTATTAATGAAAGGATTGGGAGCACTATTGATGTATAGCTCCCATGAAGGATACAAATAGAGATAGATGTCTAGCATAATTTTGTCATGTGAATAGGAGCCCAAACACTCATCAATCAATAAATCCTAGATTAACAGTTAGAAGGTAAGGTGGGGCAGGCTATTCAAAACTTGGATGAAGGTGGTTAAGGAGGACATCTAAATTTTAGATTGAGGGATGGTACGTAGAAGATTGCGTAACTTGGAGAAGAATTTCCGTTTAGCCGCCCCACCATTGGTGAGAATGGGCTTTGATGATAATGATGATTTTAGATGAAAGAGTGATATGTGGGCTGCTGCAAGATAACAAAGTAGGGGCAAGGACAGTAATAATGATGTTAAGAGTGAAAGCTAACAGGCTATGACAATATCACCAAACCTTTCATGATTGAGCCTCCAAGTGTGGGTTATCTTCGAAAGTTATTTGGCTAGTCTATGATCAAATGTCTTTGGAGTTCAATTTTTACGGTCATAGATATACAACATATTAACCAGGCTAAGCAAACCTGTCACTTATGATTCACAACTCATGTAGAATTTTGCATATGAAGACTTAATAGTTTGCAACTGAACAATAGGAAAGCAAATTAGAAGAACCAGTTATTGTTGATACATAGCGAGACAAGGTGTTCAGTTTATGTGGTTCAGTATGTTCCGAACATAATACAGGAATTAGCTGTCCTAGTATTCTCATTCACTGTCGCATTTGTGTAGCTTTATTTTACTTGGACTTATTAGCTGGATAAATGTTATGTTGCTAACTTCTGATTGACTGGGAATAAACAAGAAAAGAACATGATTTCTTTGAATTCCAGTGTGGCTTCCGGTCCCATATATGTTGCCTCTAAATGTATAGTGATGACATCTCAGTGGCCTAATAATTCTTCACTCTCACGTTTATGTAATCGACTTCACTGCATGATGAATCTTTGAAGCACTTCTTCCCTAAGATGATCTGGTAATTGTCTAGGTTTCTGTTGTACCAGGCATTTTGTTTGTTGGATATTAATCGAAGCTTTTTATGTGATGGATAGGTATTTATACAGAGGTTTATCTACTGGAGATCGTCCCACGTGTGAGCAATGCCTAAAAATTCATGAAAAGCTTGTGGAGAGAGCTGGATTGGGGTGCATTTTACGTTCACTTGCAGACAAAATTAATACCGCTTAGTTGTAATATCTTTTTTTTTCCTTCTTGGTTTTATACACTTATTACACTTTACTCATAAAAGCGACAATCATCATATTCATATATTCATAAAGTCTCGATTTTAGTTGTGACAATCTTGGATCTGAATGTTGAATTTGTAAAATTAAATGAATCTGTATAGGGACCAAGAAAAGGGGTGCATTGTCAATACTGAAAAGTCTGGGGAGATTTGGACAATAATTTATAGTTGAGGGGAGGTAGATGCAATTTTCCCCACTGGTTTTATTGGGAATAGCAAAAATGCAATGAGTTTCTGTTCAGACATATCTGAATTTACCAGTTTCTCTGCCACATCCAACCTGGAAATTCATCCATGATTACATTATGACTGAAAAATATTCAAACACTAGAGACATTAAAGAGTACGACAAAGGCTAAAAGAGATACTTTCTAACTAAGTGATCAACCTCTTTTGTTTTTTCAAAATAGTGATCGACCTTTTATTCATGATATGTGACACGAAATATAACTAAACGACTTTCTTGAATTTTAAAACGCTACAAATTTGGACCATCTACATTTTTATCATAAGCAAACAATGAGGCAATGATTCATCATTCATCTTCTTCATAAATTAATCAATTCCTAAGTTATGTCCAAAGCTCACAATGTTACCTCTATCTCCAACATCTAACTCCAACTTTCTCCAACATTATAAACTCATCCATAGATCATCAGAAAGCGAAGATAAGTCGAATCATATCGTACAACTCATCTTATACCCCATGCCTATGAACAAAAAAGAGACTTCCCCACATCCCACTTGGCAATTACTTTACTACCAATGGCATCTAAGAGTGCAAAATTTACCACAATGCCCTTGCCCTCTACGTTCTGGGGCGGTGGGTGTCCAGTGGCTGAGGTGGAATTGTTGCCGCCCATGAGTTTATAGGTGTCGGCCTCTGATGGTGGCGGGTGATGGCGGCTCCATTGGCGGGCATGGCAGATGATGTGCTGGCAGATGATGAAGATGAGGAGACAGCCACGCGCTCGCATTGGGGGCACATGGTAAGTGTGGTGGGGGGGCTCATATTCATGTAAAATTGCGGGGAAAGCTTCAACGCCCTCAGCTCCGTTACCTCCTTCTGCAACCTCCGATTCTCCTCCGTTAGATTCTCGCAGCAACGCCTTAGATACTCACAGTCTACCTCTGTTTGCTTCAACTTTGTCCTGATTTATTGCCAAATAAACATACTAATTTAGCCAAATTAATTGCTTTTTATGTTTAAATTAGTAATATTGATGTGACATTTAATTTCTTATAAGCAAAAATATCACTCAATAGGTTTAGACAGGATTTCAAAAGCAAGAACACAAATTAAATCATCTAGCTACTACCAACAATATCATGTAAATCTGGTTGAGAAAAAATTCATGCTGAAATTATATAATTTAACAAATTTATTGATATTCGAATTGTATAAAGTTTTAGAGTATGAACAAGACCAAATTAGACAATCTTTTGTTTGACGAAAATACCCTCGTCTAAATCACAAAATTACGAACCTTGCCCGTCTATTCTGAAACCACACCTCCACTTGTCTCGGCCTTAGATTTAGCTGTTTTGCCAACGCCATTTTTTGCTTCTGTACATCAAACAATTCATAAAAAATAAAATAATTAAAAAATTAGTACATAAATATACAGTGACAAACAGCGTACAGTATTTTGTTCCAAAAAAGCCCTTGAACCATTAACATATTCCAGGAAATGCCACTCACCGGATTAAGAGTGTTGTGCTCCTTGAAAGTCTCTTCAAGTAGCGCCGCCTGTTCTTTGGAGAGGCGGAGCTTCTTCCTGGCGGCGGCGTCGCCGCCGTCGTCCTCTAGCTCCGGCGAGCTGGACGCCCTCTCCCCGTCATTTTCTTCTCTCTCGCTCCTCTTTCCGCTCAAGCTCGACACCGTGCTGTTCGGAGACGAAACCATCACTTCTTCATCACAATCTATTGCTATTGCTCGATTCATATCGATTCCTCGGAATAACGACCTCATCTCCACATTACGATCTGCAATTCGAAGAATTAATCAGAATTTCGATTTCAATTTACTAAATCCGCATGCAATACGCCACCTTTGAACAGTACTATTCACAAATGTCTCGTTTCCACACTCTTTCGATTGGAAAAATAAAATCGCACAATTTCTCTCCATTTTTCCAATTGAAAACTCAGAGAGAAAACCAAACCATGCATGGATCTCAAACATAAATTTATCAGAAAAGCGAAAATTACCAGCAGAGGGGTGAAATGCATCAGCGGTTGGAGATTTATGCATAAAGGGCAAAGGAGACCTAAAAAAATTCATAGGAAAGGGAGAGGGGGCGGCGGCGGCGGAAGCAGGTGGAGGCGGCGGCGGCGGAGGGTGATGGTTGAGATTCTCGGGGCATTTCAAGCTTAAACAGAGGCCTAAGCCATCATCTCTCTCAGCCATATTAAGCAGTTTCTCTCTCTAAAGAAAGGAGACAAGGGATTGTGAAGAGTGTTGGAGGATATATAGAGGGGGTGGGAGGGGGGGGGGGACAGAATGAGGAGAAATGGGTGGTCTTTTTCTTTGGCAGAGGAGTTACAGCTTTTTCATTAGGCCTATAGAGAGAAAGCTAGCATAGGTGAGGACCTACATGTGTTGCTGTGTGTCTCCCTTTCTTTCTCTCTCTAGGGAGAGATAGATAGAGATGATATGAAGAGAGAGAGAGATAGAGAGAATGGCAATGCAGATGTTCAATGATGACTTGTGTCAGAGGTAGCTACTGCCTCAATCATAATGATGGGATTTGGCTTTTGCCCTTTGATTTTTGAGTCACCTTTTCCAGTTGCATCCCACTTTATTACTTTCTTTCCAACATTTTCTACTCTTTCATTTCTTCTTTCCCTATTTTTTTTTATTGTATGCAAATTTACTATCACTTTCCTTCCTTTTTTTTATTATTATTTTATATTCACATAATTTTATCTTGTAGGTTTGGAAGGGATTATAATAGGTTGGAAACAACCAAAGTTTATGTTTGTTTGAGAATTTAATAGAGTTATGCGCATACTTTTAATGTTGATTATTATATTAATTTCACATTCACAATTATTTGACAAATACACTACTTATTCTTTGTATATTAATTAATTATTATTTCATATTTGAGTTATAATGCTCATTTATTTATTTATTCCATATTTGAGTTTCATTAACTTAAAAAAAGAAAAAGAAAATAGGAAAAAAGAAGAATAATAAGTTAAAAAGTTTCAACCAAACAAGGCTCAAAGGCTACATTGCTTGGTTAAGTCAAATCTTGCTTTTTCCTCTTTCAACTGTAACTCCTCATTAAAAAGGGACTTTTCCTCGCGTTGACCATTGACCCTGGGGTGTGGTTTTTCTCGTGAGAACCTCTTTTCCACGCTCCACGCGCTCGCCCCACGCGCCACGCCTCGTGAAATGGCGAAAGCCTATTGTGGACCCCACTTCACGGAACAAGCGTGTGCTGCACGTGGATTTCGCTTTTAAATATTCAACCCCCTCTTGTCTTTTTTTTCTCTCTGAGTTAATTAATAATTTAATTGTCCCATTAATCCTAGGTTGCTTCCACTTAATTATTGAACTTAAGCTGCTCTTATGTTACAACTCATCACAACGTACAAAGGGCTTGTCCCTGTCACTGTAAAACGGATTTGCCAAGTCAATTTAGGATCAAGTAATTAACGCAATTAATACAATGGTTAATGAAAAATGGTTAATTAATCACACATTTAAAAAGGGGGTTACGAGTAGTAAGGTAAATCAAAATTGAGTTGACTAGAATTTCTTAATATCATCAAAATCAGCATCAAATTGAGCTTGAAGTTTGAACAAGTTCCAATTTAGTAATACCTGAATGCGCTTAAAGTAGTTTGAATTTTTCGTTACATTTATTTTGTCTTATCTAACTTAGTGAAGTTGAGTGTGCTTCAGATTTTATCAAATGAAAAAAAAAATTATTAATTTTGTTGAGGAAGAGTTTTTATCGAATATCAAAAAGTTATGTTTGACTTTTTTGTCCTAGTAACAATCATATATATATATATATATATATATATATATATATATATATATATATATATATATATATATATAAATGAGTTACTTTTTGAACTCATACCTGGTAGATAAGACAAATCACTATTTAATTATTGTGTAAGTCTCTTGTGAGACCGTCTCACGAAATTTTAATGCATTGCGTGAGACGGGTCAACCCACAACCCAATTACACACCACCCAAACCCTACAATTCATATGTTTTTTGTGGGTGATGGGGCTCCGTCTCACAGAAACTATCCGTGAGACCGTCTCACATAAGTTTTTGTGTTAATTATTATGCAGTCGTAGCAAAATAAAATATGCAACATTGACTAATTTATTTTAGTAATAATATATTTTAATATAAATGATTAACTTATTAGACGTAACGTGTAAAAAATAAGGTAGATAATATTGTCCTACTTAAAAAACTTTTTTATTCAAAATTAAGAAAAAAACCCATTTATTGTGCTTATAATATGTCCTTCCAAATAAGTCGAAGAAGCTCAAAAGTCGGGTTTTATAATTTGGAAGATTGCGAGCTACTACATTTTTTAGGAAAGTCCTAACCACGTTCTAGGGACATACAAAAAAAAAAAAAAAAAAGAGACCAACTTAAAATAATTCAATCAATTGGAACGACTTGAGTCTCATTTGACTTTTAATCAAATTATAGTAAAAAAAAAAAATTCATTAGTCACTCATCTCGAACTTATTCAGACCAATTTATACGTTTCTAACTTCTTAACCACTATTGATTGAACATTTAAAATTTGAAACATTCATTTTCTTTTTCTACCGAAAGAAGTAAATTTCTTTCTAAAAAAGAGAGAGATGATTTGATGGATTAAATGCATGAAACTCTATGTAAAGGTGCCTAACATTGGAAATAAAACCTAATCGAGATTGATAGTTCAGGTAATTGTTGATTCGATTTTAGTTTGAGTCAGAATTAAAAAATGTAGTAATATAGTTCAGTTGGTATATTTTGGAATCTTGAATCGGCAATTTCGATTATCTTCTTTTTTATATTATTATATTTTGTAAAAATAATATTATGAATTGTACTCTTTAATTTTGAGTTGTATTTTTTTTTTAAACTTGTAACTCCTTTTTTTGTCATTTTTTGAGTTGTAACTTTTTTAAGTTGTATTATTATGTAAAAGTAATATTATGAATTGAGTTCTCTCTTTTTCATTTTCTGTAAAATTTATTTTGAGCTGTCTTTAACTGTAATCTTTCATTTTTCAATAGAGAAAAAATATTAATTAAGTCCCTTGTTAAGAAATTCTAAAAATTGGGTTTAGAATTAAAAACTAATATATAAATCAGACTTATTATGAAATTTTTCATTAAAATTTCTCTAGGTTAAAAGCTTGATATGTATAATCTTTGTGTGTGTATAAATTTTTAAATCTCCTCCCATATAACATTAACACTGATTTCATTTTATTTTAGTTATCGAAAATACCTTTAAAATGATGGCCATAGTATCTCATTTAAAAGTAATATACATTTAACTTGAAAATTATAGCGTTTTTATTTAATATGGCTTTCAATATTTTTATTTAGTGATTTTTATATTTTTAAAACCTATTTTGAAGGAGGGTATAGTGGTCAGTTTGTTTTAAGACCATAAAGTCTGGAAAAAGTAGAGATATATAAAAAAAACAAAAAAAAAACATTATTCTATATACACGCATGCCATACGTTGTCGTCATCTTAGACGGAATTAAGGATTAATTACGTGCTCATTTTTTAAACACATTAGAGTTTTTAATTTCCCACAACAAAATCTACAAGGGGGAAAAAGTGTCCATTTAACCTAATTTGAATTTTGATGTTTCCGATTTTTTTTAAAATCAATTTCCATCGACAATTCCAATCTAAAATATCTTGACATAACATAAACAATTAATAGATTTGCTTCTCTATATATATCCTGTGTGATATACTTTAATGAGTCTACAAATATTTCAAACATTTTCATGAAAATCATAATATTAAATTAATTATTTTGCAATACATCAACTATGATATATTAAGTTATATCAACGTTGTGTACAAAACATTCATCATCCAAACAAAAAATATTGATAACATTTTTTTTAAAGTTTTTTTAATGCGAAAACTGTACTTTTATGATACTTCTACATTTTCTCAATACAAAACATTCTTTTCTTTTCTTTTTTCCCAGAAAACAACATATTATATTTCAGGCGATCAAAATATTTGTTTACATTATTTTTACATAAAAAATATATTTTTATCAACTTTTCTACTAAAAGGCCAAAGTATTCTCAGAAGGCATCTTAAAAACATGTTTTCTTAGATTTATGGATATAAAACATCTTTACTACATGTAAATGAATAAATTCTTGGATACTCTTCTATTCTAACACTTCCTAGGTTTCTCAATTCAAGGACAATCTAAATCTAATATCAAAAAGTTTGATTAACTTTACCACAGTTTTTCTATTTAGGAATACTTATTATCTTATTTAATCAATTTATTCATACTAGATTAATGGTTGCAATTTTAGTCCGTACATGAAGCTGGTCAAAATGAACTTTTGTGCGATGAAACATATTGAAAGATACATAAATTAACCTAATTTTAAGAATCGAAATTAAGTATCATTTAAAATTATATATATATATATATATATATATATATATCTTTAAATTGGTTCTATCAACTTTACATATGATGAACTATATAGATATATGTATGTTTCTCTATCCACCGTGAGCACATATTAATGCGTCATAAATTCAACACGATCATTAATTTCAATTTTCAAATCACAATATCTAAATAAATGTGATCTTTACACATCGACGATGAACATATTAAGACATGTCCACTATGAGTATGAGATCATTATTTGTATGGGTTTATAACTTTATATAGCTTATATCAACTATACATATATTATATATACATGGTTGATTTATGTGATCTTTTTATGAATGAAATTTTATAAAGTACATCATTACAAAATACACATATCACTTTGTAAATTAAATAGGTTTTGTTTGTAGGTTGTGAGGTTCTATTTTATGAATATCAACCTCTAAGATTCTTTCACGAATTTTTTTATTATTATGTTAATGCAATTCATGATCCAAAATATATTCTTCCAAAGTACGTACTTCACTTAAAAGAAAGATTGATCAACTCACATATGAAAAAATCTTAATTTTCATTTTATAATTTTGATTTTATCCACTCTTTTAACACTAATTTTAAGTATTCAATTAATAATTGGGACAATATTATACATTTATCTTCCTATATTTTTTATATGTTCAGGTTTGTCCTAAATATGTTGATTGTATTTATACTTTTTATATTCGTTTCCTTCTATTTATATATGTATGAAACTAAATTATAAATTATTAAATGGTAATTTTTTTTAAATGGGAATGATAATCCCCACAATTGCGGGGTAATTACAAATTTATGTTATAGATCAAACTTGTTTCTAATTATATGTCATTTTCGATGCTAAAAATTTAGGAATTTAACCCTTTTTTTTTTTAATTAATTTAATTTTATCTCCAACTATGTATCCACATTCTTTGATCAGTTAACATAAGGGTATGCTTGTTTTTTTTATGTTCTTTAATTTTTAAAAAAACTCTAAAGCGATACTTAATTAGGATATAATAATGTAATGTTTTACTAAATGTACAATTTTATCCCAATTTTTTTAAATCTAAATTTACCTTAATTCATCATTGTGCGATGTAGTCACTCAAACATTAATAATATATAGTCGGGTTAATATCATTTTCCAATTTATATTATTTCTTTTTCACTTTGAAACTTAAATTAATTTTTTTTCCGATCACAATCTATACTATACGTTTTCTTTTAATTTTCCAACAATAAATTTCGCCCAAAAAGCGCATATCTGATTTACACATACATAGTTGGAGAATATTTTTGTCACTTTCTCTTTGATTAATTGATTCACTCCAAAAAATCAAAATTAACCCTAATTCGTCCAATATTTCTAAAATCAACCACAAATCCAAAATATATAAATGTTTCTTTACCATTGAAAACTTGCAACATCAAATTTTTTACATGTCTTAAAAGAGAAAATGACAAAGATACTCTCCAATTTTGCATGTACAAATCAAGTACATTTTTTTGCCGAAACCTGTTGTCGAAGGTTTGAAAATTTGAAATAATATAGATTTTAAAGTATATATTGAAAATGATATTTACCCTGTATAATCAAGTACAATGATTACTTTAGTCAAGAGTAAGATTATAATTTTAAATTTACTTAAGAAATATGCACTCAATGAATAAATAATGATAATTCGAAATTTATTAAAAAGAAAAAAGAAAAAAGGGTATATAAGATAAATGTTTGGGTTAGCTTTAGATATGAAGTAGGGGTGGGGGCGAAGGGAAAGGGCAGGAGGAGGAGAAGGTGATGAGTCACGTGGGAGAGGGGGGTGGGTTCACGTGGGAAGTGTGCGCCCACGTGGCAGCACGTGGGGCCAGAGAGCAACGCTCGTGCGTGACACCTTTGTCGCTCTCCTATCCGACACCCACTTGCCTACAATCATTGGATACTCTCATTCCCCCTTCATATATTTCTACTCCACGCGCCCTCTTTCCACGTTCCATCCACTCTCCTTTTGCAATTACTTTACCACAATAATTAAATAAAATTAATAAATTGATTTTGGGCCAACCCCCCTATGGCTATATTCTGTTTGTGATTGTTATTATTATTGATAAATGTAGGTTTTGTGTCAAACCATTCAAGTATGATTTTAATTGTTTTGAATCGATATATTCTTGGTAGTTCACATTTTTTGTTATGTGATTATGTATGATTTCTTGTGTATTAGAAGCTTAATAAAAATTAAAGAGTTGGGGTTTGATATTTAAATTAGTAGAGTTGTTTCACAAAAACTTATGTGAGACGGTTTCACGGATAGTTTCCGTGAGACGGAGCCCCATCACCCACAAACAACATGTAAATTGTAGGGTTTGGATGGTGGGTAATTGGGTTGTGGGTTGACCCGTCTCACATAATGTATTAAAATTTCGTAAGACGGTCTCACAAGAGACTTACTCGAGTTGTTTTGAGACATTGTTAAATAGTTAGTCATTTGAATTTTTTATATCGTAAATGAATAGGATTGTATAAGATTTGAATGATTAATTGGATCGAGTTAAAGAATTACTCATGTAAATGCACTCTGTCAAATATGTATATTGAACTTTATTAATAAGAGAATGGAAGTTAATCAAATTTCTTCTCACTAATAAGATGTCTTTCAATCACTCTCTCATCTATGTGCAACGGTTGGCAGAGGATAGAGTGCAAATTCACTTTTGTAGAACAATATAACATAATTCTCAAATATACATTAAAATTAGCGTTTTAATTGTAATTTGTGGTGCATTTACTTTATAATTTTCATTTTGATATAGGAATAGAAATAACATTGAAACAAACTCTGACTTCAACCATATCCGATAATTTAATATTTTCTATTATTAAGGTAATTTCTGATGCCATCCTTCATATAATCATGATAATGTTATTATTGTTTTCTTTGTATTTATTTATTGATTAAAATGATAAATTTATCTAATTGCAATCAATAATGATAAGCAAATATAATTTATTTATTTTCAGCTTCCATGGGTCAAATGTGTTACCCGCCAAAATAAAACGTGTTATCTCAAATTACAATCCTTGTGAAATACACATCAATCAATGGAGTCACTTATTTGAATTGAATTTATATATTGTAGGTATTAACACACATATCTATATTTACATATTCACATTCAAAATTAACACATCTCATTTATATTTTAGAGCAGTTTTCTTGTAAGGCCGGTGAGATGGTCTCTATGAAAATATTTATAAAAATAAAAAACCTCAAACTTATACGAATAATGTGGAATTACTCGAGGAAATTCATATTCTTGGTACCCACCATTTCTTTATTCTTCTTCTTATGGAGGGATTTCTTAAAAAAAAAAAGTAATTATTATTTAAAGATTCAACCTCTTTCACAAATTATGATAATATGAGTGGAGAGAGATTGAAAATTATGCAGATTTACATTTGAAGTGGGTAATAATCATACTGATTTTGACATTCAGAATGTTAGTGGTACGTAGGTTGAGTTTTGATGGTCCAACAATTACAGCCACATTTTATTTTTTATTTTGTTTGTATAAAAAAATTCTTTTTCCCTGCATTGTTCATTATATGCTTGGAGAAATCTTTTGCTGGAAATGATGAAATAATAACACCCACACGTGTCGATCACGCGCTCATCAAATATTGAAGATTTTTTTTTTCTTTTTTGGGAATTAATGAGGCATGAGGTTTATTTAATAGGTTGAGATGTCTTTATGGAATTCAATCAAGTAGCTTGAACATTGATTCAGGGTTTCATTGTCGACTGATTCGATCTAAATAATAATTATTGGTGAAATGTCTTAAATGTATAAGTGAACTTGTGTTCCACATCAAAATGAATATAGAAAAATAATGAAAAAAATTCATGTATAATTAAACTTGAATCTCACGTAAGATTTTTCTTAAGAAAGATGCTAAAGAAAATCATTGAAGTACCGTATTTTCTGGTTTTCACAATTTTTTTCTGATTTAATCAAAAATGCAATTTATGTACTACTTAAACCAAATCATGGACTGATTTTCGATTGAACTGTCCAATCTAATCTGGTTCGATACCACAAACAATAAGTTGAACAAAGTTGAAAAAAAAAAAAAAGTTGGCCCACGTGTGGCTACATGTTGTCCCACGTGCATGAGGGTTCAAAACTAGGGCAACATCTACCTGACCAATTCAATTCTTTGATACTAATATAGGAATAGAGCATTCATGTGACAACCATAGTTACAAAATAATGACAACATTTGGTACCACATAACCAATCATATGCACTTGCTCACTTATAATTCACCTGTTTCAATCATACACCATTCTCTACTTTATTCTATCTTATTAGTGTTTCTAATTATGGTTCTTTTGAGACTAATTTGGAATGGTTGAGAATTTAGTATCCAAATGATGTTTAACATCCCATGAAAATGAAGAATATCATGAGCTCATCATAAATATTATTGGATATATAACATTTCTTTCATGTGAGATTAGTGTATATACATGAAGTTTGATTTATCCTGTTTTACAAGAATCAAACATAAAGTGGACAATATATTCCATTCTCAATAAGATGGAAAGTCACTTAGATCACGTGCCAAAAACACAATAATAAATATAATAATTTAAATTGTATTATTCTCTTTAAAAAAGAACATGAACAATAACATAATTAGCAGTAAATTAATATAGCAAGTGAATTAAATGGATTTGATCAGATCCATTATGGTCTTTAATTATGTTAGAAGAATATACAATCATTTATCTCTTACAAATAAAATTAAGATAATAGTCTTACGATACTGTTTAACGAAGTTAATTTGTGCAACAGTCAACTCACAAAATAAAGTTTGACTCATGAAAATGAGTTTAATTTGTAAATAGTAAAGTTTCATTTTATGGAACAATATTCATGAGGCGATTTTATATATATATTCTTATGATATAATTATCATAATATTTTAATTATTCCCTTTTTTTTCCCTTAAAATGTATGGTTATAATTTAATTTTTTAAATCTTTCCTTATAACAACGTCTTTCACTAAAAATAACAATGCGGGGTATAACTAACACAAACTATAGTTTTCAAATATAATCATACAAAACATATATTGATATTTAAATACATAAAAAAAAAAAAAAAATTCCAACCCAGAACTTTACAGCCATTTTGGTTTCATTTACAGGGGATCTCTTACCACTTTTTGAATACTCAAACACAACAGATGTGTAATATTTTCTAGATACATATGTAAATTATTTTAATGCAAAAAGGAGTGTGTTAGGACTCACGACAATATATTATCTCAAATATATAAAAGATATATATATACACACAACATTACAGGTCACTTCTGATACACACAATATGGATAAATCATATTCATTTTCAATATTTAATTTCAAAAGTTTTTTGAATTCTATTTTTCAAAAGAAAAAGTATAAATCTCTTAAAGTCAATTTAAATATATATAATATTTTATTTCTTTCCAAAACTAATATAAAAGATTTTATTTTCATGAATTTGAAAGGATCAAAGGAAAGGGACATAGATAGAAGATAGAAACAGGGGTAAAGTGGGGACTACAGGGAAGTGGCGATCACGTGGGCATAACTTAGCAAAAAGAAGTGAAGCCCATTTTTGTCGGCTCTGTTCACGTGCGGTGGGACGTTTTATTTAAGAAATATATATGTGACATTTTTTCTTGTTTTTTTAAAAAAAAAACTAAATTTTCCTCAATAATTGTTAATTACAAAAAAGGGTTGGTCCCAATTATTAGTGTTGGTTTTGTCTCCCCCTCACCCACAAATCCAATCCTTTTCCAATCATTGGATAATCCTCATTTTTCTTCTTCTTCTATTTCTTCCTTCATTTTTCAATTTTTATCAAATTAAGCATATGGGGGGCTATGAAGACTTATTGAGAACGAATATATTTAGAATTTTTAGAATTCTATGTTTGAAAAAAGACATTTTTTTAATTTTACAAATTGGAGAGGGGAACTCAAACTTGAGATCTCAACCTAAGTAAGAGATGTATTTATTAGACTAAATCTATGGATACAAAGAAAACATGTTAAAAACATAATGTATATATAATGTATTTTGATAATATTAATTTAATGATTTTTCGGAGGATAAAATTGTAATTAAGCCTCTACTGATAAATATCTTATAGACAAGCATCATTTGTTGCTCACTTTCAAATATTTACCGGGGTAAAATCTTCTCAATATGATTCAAACATATTAGTTAAACTTTTAAAAGCAAAAATATAATGAAAGTATATTAATGATTATCACAAACGTGTACTTAAAAAATATCCTATAAAATTTATATGTGAAACATTATTTTGCTCATTTATATACTATAGGAAAATTGTATGATATATTATTCAACATATTACAATTAAGTTAGTCTCTAATATATTAATTGTATGGATTTTAGGATCTGTGCAATTTGAATTAGCCCAATCCCAACCGACTATCAAAAATTTGAATTACCTGAATCTCAACCGATTGTCTAAATACTAATACGTTAAAGTAATAATTCTTCACAACATAAGTAATAATTTTTTAGATTTTGAGCTATTACCTTTTACAAAAAAAGATAATAATTTAAGTGATACATACAATAAAAGATTATACTTCTCAGAACATATTACATTAAAATCCAAAATGATCAAACTAATTTTTATCAACTAATAATTTTCAACTGGATCAGGTAGAGTTGAAAGGCAATTCGGGCGTCATGTCGGGTCGGATTCAGTTGCATAGATGCTATGCCATACAAAGACAATATTTTCCTTTCTAATACAATATTTTTTATTAACAATTTAATAATAAATTAATTAAATATATATATATATATATATATATTATTTGATTGTTAAATTAGATGGTATGACATACAAAAATCATAAATATATATTTTTCAATAAAAATAGTATTCTATATTTCTTTTATTAAGTTCATTTATAAATTTTTGTTACCTTGTTATGTTACATGGATTTTACACTAAAAATACAAAATATTGATTTGCACATTTTTCTTCATTATATTATAGTTTATCTTTCACATTTCAAATTCAAAAAATATTATAGCATATCTCATAGGGAGAAAGTTAAGTTAGAGTCAAATAATAAAAAAATAAAAAAAAAAAAATTGCTAGCTTGTCCGAAGGAACAAGAATCATAAACGATTGAATTAAGCCTCACAGGCATTTTATTTTTTAAATATTTATTATTCCAATTTTATGCACTGCTTTTAATTATATGAAAAACCATATTTTTGCTTTGCCAAACTTGAAGGTTGTTGTATTGTATGGACCATAGTAAAAAGGGAGTAATCCATTCTGTACTCTAATTAATATACCCCTTTTAAGTTCATTCAAACTGGCCTTTTAGAAATTAAATTTTATTTCTATTAATTTGTGTTTTTAAATATTGTCTTGTTAGTGTGGTTCTAAAGTTTTGTTATATATTAAAGAAAATAAAAATTGAACTATATCCCAAACTAATCAAGAAATTTAGGATTTAAAATTGGAAATAGAATTAAACTAATGTCATAAAAAAATAGTATATTATATCCTTAAATTTTAGCTATGGTATATTAATAGGGATGATTTAGGAATAAAATTATAGAAAAATAAAAAACCACACTTAATTTGAAATAAAATTTTGTACTACGAACAACACTTATTATGGAATGAAGATAGTATAATTTATACTAGTATAGGTCCCGTGCAATGCACGGGTATAAAAATTTTACTATTTTAATATTGATATAAAAATGTTTAACATAAAAAATAATAAATATTTTGATATTTCAATCTAATTTGTTACCCATTTGATGTACGATCATAAAATTTTAATATTTCGAATTTGATGTGATAATGATAATTTATAAAAAAAATTAAATTCTTAATAATATTTCATTTATTTGACACCAATGTGATGCATGGACAATCTCAAGTGTAGTAATTTTTTTGATTTAAAAATATTGTCAAGGAAAAATAATATAATTCTTTAGAGTTAACTTAATTTAATTAATCTAATACCCATGAAATTTACGAATTTTCAATATTTCTTATATTCATCATGATATGTTGTCTACTAATTGTATATTAGTTAATTTGTTAATTAGAATGTCAATCAAACATGTTTTAATTAATACTAATTAAATTAATTTTAACAAAAGTAGTCGATCTTTTATTTATCTTTTAATCTAGATCAAAATCATAAGTTTTTTGTTATTTTAATATTGTTAAACATGTTTTATTTTTTAAACGATATTATTTTTATTTTATGTATAAAATTTGATTTTTTTTACCAAATTGAATTGTAGTTATTATTCAATCATTCTATATCAATATATATATATATGTGTGTATTTATTTAGAAAAATACATAATCACAATATAATGCCTTTTTTTAATCCAACTGGTGGATAATTATTAAATATATATATATATATATATATCAATCTATATATATATTCATACATTTAGGTGATAATTTTTTGAGAAAAATAAAAATTCACAAAATAATGCTTAAGTTTAGATCTACCGTCAATAAATGAAAATTGTGAATGAGCAGTATGATATAACTAATGGTGAGTTCAATTTCCATATAGAAGAGATTACATAATTTTTTTTTTTACATTTAATAGTTATCAAATATTAATTAATTATTAATATATTACATATTTAGCAAGTGAAAATGCATAGGAAAATAGCCTCATTTTCAGTATTTTTTATTTTGGGTAATTGTTATTATATTTATATAATATAATATTCTTAAATATTTTGTTACATAAATATATTTAGAGCTTTATTTTGCAAAGGTGCTCATTAGGAAATTGTCATAATAAAAAAATATTAACAACTAATAATTAAAACAAAAGAAAATCAGATTGTAATTTGATTGTATATCAAACAAGCTAATTTGAATAATGAAGTTGGATCAATTATACCACACCTATCTATAAGAATAGATGTATGCATAAAAATTCACAAAGCTTATTCAAATTAATATGCAATCAGACAAGTAGAAAAATTGAACTTTATAATTTTACATATAATATTTTGATTGAAATAAGAAGGTTAAGGTGATATTATAGATAATTTGACATTTAATCTGGTATAATTAATTAAAAAAAAATCTCCATAGTCCTCGTTCAGAATTTTAACCAAAGTTGATGGTAGAAAGTTTGTATCATTTGATAGGATTTATATACCACTGATATCTATATGAATACAAAATCATTGTGGAAATTTACCATAAATTCATCAACTAATATAATTAGAAAATAAAAAATAATTAATGATATTTCTAATATTAGGAAGTGAAAATGGGTGGGAAAATATTTGTCATTTCTATTTTGAGGGGTAATTGTTATTTTATATTTACCCTTAACTTATCTTTTTCCAAAAATGTCACTTATTTTTCAACTTACCATATTTTATTTATGGGATATCACACATTTCTACCATAATCAGGATAGTGAATTGTTTGATAATATTTCCTCCATTTCATAATCTCGTTTTAGAGTTTTTGTCATAGATTAAAGAATATAGAAATTGGACAAATATACTCTTAACTAGTCAAGGAATTTATCAAGCTTGGAAAGAAATCAAAGTAATTTCATAAAATGTATCATATTAAATCCCTATATTTTAGATAAGGAATATTGTAGGGATAATTTGGGAATAAAATTGTACAGTATAAAAGTTTAAAACGACATTTTATATGAAACAAAATTTAGATCCCAAAACAACACCTTATTATGAAATGTAGGGAGTATATATATATATATATATATATATATATATATATATATATATATATACCACAAATATAACAAATTTATTTATATTGATAAACCATAAATAATATTTCTCATCATATCAATCAACAACATTGTACCAATTACATGTGGATGCAATAGTTATTTTAAAATTTTCACAACAATCATGTAGAAAAGTAAATTGCAATATAAAAATTAATTCTATTTGATTTGAGATATAAAGGACAATTATACATTTTTATTTATTTTGTCCTTATCAATAATGTACTGGGAATTCTGATTATACATTTTACCCCTTTATCCTTATTTGTTGAGAGTCTGGGATTTGAATGAATAAGAAAAAGAAGAAAGAAGTAAATAAATGTAGAAGGGGGGGAAGGGTCAAAATGAAAATATGGAAGAAGTAATGGTCATTGAAAAATAATGAGTGTAATCATATACTTGGAAACAAAGAAGCAGAAAAATGTAATCATCACCAAATTAGTGGTCCCATTGTCGGAATTGGATGGTCAATTCCAATCTCTCTCATCATCATCATCATCTCTCTCTCTCTCATTTCCAATTTCCATACATCTCATCACTGCCCAACTAATTCAAACTTGTACTATTTGTAATTTTTTTTTCTATATTTATTTATTTATGTATTTGAGTTATAATCAAGGACGAAAATATCGATATCGATAAAAATATCAGTACCTTGATTTTACGGAAATATTGACGGATATATCGATTTCGGTGGAAATATCGGACATTTTTATTAAATATGGAAACTTTGTAAAAAAATTGAAAAATATATCTAGTAGTTTACAGAATATAATAACTAACATTAATACATATATTGAACTTAAATTCCAAATAAAATTATATGTTTACAACAATATATAGAAATAAACTATTATATAAATGTTGTCTGTTATGATAACATGACAAATTTTGTACAAAATTAATACATGGACTAGTAATAACTTGAATTCCTATGAGGTTCAAATGAATAAGATGGCATGCCATCTTAATTCAAACAATATTGATGCCAACTTAAAATATTAGACCAATTTTCAACATAGTCATGAAGATAACATTCATAGGTTTCTCTATTTCTTCCAACTGTAATTCCATAAACTTATGTTCGTAGATTACCATTATAATTCACTTATGTTAATAATAATAAAAAATAAAATTACACAAGCACATAAGTACTAAATATTGCATTACATGTACAAAACAATAAATAAATATAGATCACAACATCCTTTGAAAAAATTAAATATTTTAGTAAAGTATTTGAATAACTAACTTTTTTATTCTCTACAAATCTTGAATCCTCTTGGTGTAGAACAATACTTGTAGAATGAGAATTTTTGTGGAGTGTGATTTTGCTAGTTAAAATTTGATTTTGCTAGTTAAAATTGTTATGGAATGTATAAAAATATATCATATATTTGTAGATAAAAAAAGGTAGACAAAAAATTCATGAAATGACTAATTTTTGGATAAGAAATCTTATATCCATTTTAATAAATGATGTGGAAAGTGGTTCCATGCAATAAATTCATAAAAAAAGAAAAAATTAAAAAAAAACCGACATATGCACAAAATCGGTATATCGCCAGTTTTATAAAGGGACTCACCGATATCGACATTTGAACGACATTTTACCAATATATCACCGATATTTTGACAAAAAAAAATGTTGCGTCCGATATATCACCGATATTTTAACGAAAAAAAATGTTACATATTATTATTTCTGTACATCAATTTTAGCAAAATTTCGCGATTTTTTAATCCATGGTTATAAAGACTTGAATTTAAAATTTTAGTCCTATTGACATAAAAACATTTATATATTTCTTGAAAAAGAAGTAAGTGGGGTCGAATTTTATAGTGAACTATGTTAAATATAAAAAATACTCCAACCACGACTTATAAGTTGTAACAAAACATTTAAAAGTTTAAATAGAAAAGAACAAAAGGAATAACTTGTTTTGTTAGAAGAGTCTGTTGGATAATATTCATAAAGTGGGTCACTATTATTAATTAAATGTGTTTAGCTATCTAAAATTAAAGTCCAATTAAAGTGATCTAATTTAGATTGCATTGATGGGTATTGGATTATATAAGTTATGGGCTTATATATGTGTAGAGACATTTATATGATTTATTATTGGTTGATGGGGCCCAATAATAAATATAGGGTTTAGTTGATTTATCTCAACTATATAAGGGTCGTGGTCCCCAAAGGTACGATACGCTATTCTTTTCTTTGAAACCATCATCAGAAAGAAACCAAATAAGAACATCGTAACCTTTGGAAGGCTCTCGCCCGTTTCGAGTAAACTAAAGTACGAATCAAGAATTCTAGAAAGGATAATGGATTCAGGTACGCTTCCGCTTTATGGTTATTGTCTCTTCTCTATTTCAGTTTATCATCGTAGATCTTAGGTTTGAAGATTATGTGTCGATGCATGTTTATATGCGTTTAATACATGCTTATTATTTGACATGATTCCTACAAGTGGTATCAGAGCCACTCTAAGGATGATTTTCTGAGATTTGAGATGATTTATAGAATTATGATTCAGTGTTATTATTTGATTTTTATTTGTGGAAATCGTATTCAGTTTACGATTTGTATGCCCATATTAATTTCTGTGTTGATTTACGCAAAATCAAAGAATTAAGAATATGAATCTCGAAATCTGCTGCCCTGTTTTGAATTCATTGTTGATTAATTAATTAATTTTGCTTTAGCACTCAAGTATATGGGTTGTTCAATGTTGGATTTTACACTTTGGGCACACATTCTGATATATGCAAACTTGGCTGGTTATTTTATTTCAATAAAGAGTATCTAGTGCTCAATTTGCTGCGTATATCGTGATGTTTTTTTTTTTAAGTTAATGGCCTGGATTCAGATTAAGCTTTATATTTTAATTTCTTCAATAATAATTGGGTACGTCTATGACTTAATTTAAATTGTCTGATATTTTATAGAACCAATTGAAACATGATGTTGTCAAAGTGACCTCTCTGCATAGATTGACTTATTGAAAATGTCAAGATGTTTGTGTGTATGTGGGTTCATGCGAATATTTACCGGCCCAAATGAAGGTTGATATTTGGCCGAACCACATATATACTTGTGGTAATGAGTGTGTGATAATTTTATGGTTTCCATGTAAATAGTGAACGTCATCCAAAGATGAGTTCATTATTTGACAGGATTTATTGTCAACATTTGATTACTACAACAAGAGTGCCATTTACAATTGATATTACTGTCCAAAGACTTGATATTAATGGTGTGCTAGGCATCTTGAGATGTATTCCATGTTTATTTGAGAATTTAAAAGTTGGTATATGGATTTATGTGAGTATGAAAATTTATATGTTTTTTATGTTCTCTGTTCAGCTATGTTATCTGCTGCTACTATATCTGCAAATACTAGCAACATTCCCATTCTGAATGGGACAAACTTCAAGGATTGGAAAGAGAATATGCTTATTATTCTTGGCTACATGGATCTGGACCTTGCTTTAAGGATAGAGAAACCTGCTTCTCTTACGGCTGAAAGTTTCTCTGATGATCAGTGGAATTTTGAGAAGTGGGAACGCTCTAATCGCATGAGTTTGATGATCATAAAGCGCGGCGTTCCAGAAGCCTTTCGAGGCACTATATCTAATGAGGTGACTTCAGCTAAGGATTTCCTTGCCGAAATTGAGAAACGTTTTTCTAAAAACGATAAGGTAGAGGCAAGTACGCTTTTAGCTAACTTGATCTCCATGAGGTATAAAGGCAAATGAAATATAAGGGAGTACATTATGGAGATGTCAAACATTGCTTCAAAACTTAAGGCACTTAAGCTCGATTTGTTTGATGACTTACTCGTGCATTTGGTTTTGATTTCCCTTCCTACACACTTCAGTCAATTCAAGGTCAGTTATAACTGCCAAAAGAAAAAATGGAATCTTAATGAACTGATTTCATACTGTGTGCAAGAAGAGGAAAGGTTGAAGCATGAAAAATTAGAAAGTGCTCATTTTGCAAGTACCTCAAAAGATACGGGCAAGAAAAGAAAATTGGATAATGCTGTTAAAGGTTCTGAGCAAAATAAACAAGAGAAGCCTGAGGAAAAGAAAGGTTGCTTCTTTTGCCATAATCTAGAACACAAAAAAGAAGGACTGTCAAAAATATAAAGCATGACGTGCTAAGAAAGGTACGGTCCTTACCTTGTTCTGAAGTTAATTTGGCTTCAGTACCTAGAAACACTTGGTGGTTAGATTCTGGTGCTACTACTCACATAAGTGTTTCTATGCAGGGTTGCCTGAACTACCGAAAGCCAAGTGATGGTGAAAGATACATCTTCGTGGGCGATGGAAAATCGGTAGAAGTTGAAGCAATTGGAAATTTTAGATTGTTGTTAAGAACTAGTTATTATTTGGATTTGAAAGACACTTTTGTTGTTCCATCTTTTAGGCGGAATTTGGTTTCTATTTCCTTGTTGGACAAATTTGGTTACTTATGTTCATTTGGAAATAATCAGTTCAGTCTTTCTTTAAATTCGAATATTGTTGGTACTGGTGCATTAAGTATTTATGACAATCTTTATCTTCTTGACACTGTTGCTTCATATAATGAAACTCTGCATGTACAATCACATGGTACTAAGCGTAAATTTAATAAAGAAAATTCGGCTAATTTGTGGCATAAACGTTTGGGTCATATATCCAAATCAAGAATTGAACGACTTGTGTCACAAGGTGTTATTGATTCACTTGACTTTTCAGACTTAAATACGTGTGTTGAGTGTATCAAGGGAAAACAGACCAAACATAAGAAATTAGGTGCCTACAGGTCTATGAATGTTTTGGATTTAATACATACTGATATATGTGGGCCATTCCCTACGGCTTCTTGGAATGATCAACAGTATTTTATATCATTCATAGACGATTATTCACATTTTGGGTACCTATATCTTATTCATGAAAAATCAGAGGCACTAGACATGTTCAAAATTTTCAAAGCTGAAGTTGAAAATCAACTTAGCAAGAAAATCAAGTGCGTCAAATCTAACCGTGGAGGTGAATACTACGGTAGATATGACGGTTCAGGTGAACAACGTCCAGGGCCATTTGCTATCTTTCTGAAGAAATGTGGAATTGTCCCTCAGTACACTATGTCGGGTTCTCCTAGCATGAATGGTGTTGCTGAAAGAAGAAATATGACACTTAAGGATATGGTAAGAAGTATGATTAGTCATTCTATCTTGCCAGAATCCCTCTGGGGAGAAGCAATAAAGACAACAACATATATCCTAAATAGAGTACCAACTAAAGCAGCTGCCAAAACACCTTACGAGCTTTGGACGGGCCGAAAGCCTAGTCTGAAGCACCTTCATGTCTGGGGATGTCCATCTGAGGCTCGACCTTATAAACCTAATGAAAAGAAATTGGACTCCAGAACAGTAAGCAACTATTTCATTGGTTACTCTGAGCGCTCTAGGGGTTACAAGTTTTATGATCCCACTATGAGGTCTATTTTTAAGACGAAAAATACAGTATTTTTTGAGGATATTGAGTTTGGGGGGAGAAATAAGGTTAGAGACATTGTCTTTGAGGAGGAATCAGTTATAGTTCCTACTACTATTTCTGACAACGTACAAGTTCCTATACCAGTCGTTGTTCGAGAAATGGATTTAGAACCTCGACAAGACAATGTTGAACAACTTCCCAATCAAGTTGAGGAAATAGTTCCTGAAGAACAAACTCAACAACCTCAAGAACAAGTGCCAGCAAGAAGATCCACAAGAGATAGGAGAAACGCTATTCCGGATGATTATATAGTATATCTCCAAGAACATGAGGACACTGTAGGATTGTTGGGAGATGATCCAATCAACTTCCAACAAGCCATGCAGGATTCTCAATCTCAAAAGTGGATCGATGCCATGAATGAGGAGTATAAGTCTATGCAAGACAATCAAGTTTGGGATCTTGTCCCATTACCCGAAGGAAAGAAACTGATTGGTTGGAAATGGATATTTAAGACCAAACGGGATTCAGAAGGTAATGTGGAAATGTATAAGACTCGTCTTGTAGCTAAAGGCTTTACCCAAAAGGAAGACATTGATTTTACAGAGACTTTCTCTCCGGTTTCATCGAAAGATTCTCTAAGGGTAATAATGGCTCTTATTGCACATTTGGACCTTGAGTTACATCAGATGGATGTTAAGACAACGTTTCTAAATGGTGACATTGATGAAATGATATATATAGTGCAACCGGAAAATTTTGTGTTTGGAGATCCAAAACACATGGTCTGCAAATTAAATAAATCCATCTATGGTCTCAAGCAAGCTTCTCGTCAGTGGTACCATAAATTTCATCAAGTAGTTACCTCATTTGGTTTTGAGTCAAATACTGTTGAAGATTGTGTGTATCACAAATTCAGTGGGAGTAAATATGTATTTCTGGTTTTGTATGTCGATGACATACATCTTGCTGCTAACAATAAAGAAATTTTACACGAAACCAAGAAATTTCTTTCAATGAATTTTCAAAGGAAAGATCTTGGGGAAGCTTCTTTTGTATTAAGAATTCGGATACTTCGAGATCACTCTCGTGGTATTCTTGGATTATCATAGAAGAACTATATAGAAAAAGTGCTCTTAAGATATGGCATGCAAGGAAGCAAACCAGCAGACACCCCAGTCGCTAAAGGAGATAAATTCAGCTTAAGTCAATGCCCTAAGAATGACCTTGAAGTTAAGGAGATGCAGAAGTTTCCCTATGCGTCAGTCGTAGGGAGTCTTATGTATGCTCAGGTTTGCACACGTCCGAATATAGCATTCATTGTTGGGATGCTAGGGAGATATCTAAGTAATCCTGGAGTGGATCACTGGAGAGCAGCCAAAAGGGTTCTTAGATATTTACAGAGAACTAAAGATTACATGCTCACATACAAGAAATCAGATCAGTTGGAGATCATTGGGTATTCTGATTCTGATTTTGTGGGATGCCAAGATAGTAGAAGATCCACTTCGGGCTACATATTTTTGTTGGCTGGAGGAGCTATTTCATGGAAAAGTGCTAAGCAGACACTAATAGCTTCATCCACCATGGCGGCGGAATTTGTGGCTTATCATGAGGCATCTAACCATGGATTATGGCTGAAAAATTTTGTCACTGGGCTGCGTGTTTTGAGTGGAATTGAAAGGCCACTAAAGATATTCTGTGACAACAAGTCAGCAGTCTTATATTCTAACAATAATAGGAGCTCGTCTAAATCAAAACATATTGACATAAAGTTCCTAGTTGTGAAAGAAAGAGTACAGAGTGGTCAGATTTCGATAGACCATATAGGGACAAACTCCATGATTGCAGATCCTCTTACTAAGAGAGTCACACCAAAGCTCTTGCATGAGCATACAACTAGTATGGGTGTCTTGTCACTTGAGGATATCATATTTTAGTGGGAGTTTATATACATGTTTAGCTCTATGTTTTCTTTTGGACACAATTTTGTGTATTTGGATATTTTCTGCAGAAATAAAGTTTCAGTTTATTGCACTCTGTACAGTTATGTTAAAGTTTGATCTCAATAAATGAGGACCAGTTGGAAATAGACATGTTTTGATCACATTACATGCAATTTCCATGCTATGCATCCATAACTTGATCTATGTCATTTGATTGTATTGGTGTATGTGATTACTGGTGGGTTTAGTCGCGCTTAATGTGGCGAAAGCTCCTTTAATTCTATATCAGTATGGTTAATGGACGAGATTGTGAGGAATACCCTTAGTATGATAGCAAAGTTTGAGCGCTCATAAGATATACACATTTGTCAGGAATAATATGTGACCCAAGTGGAAGATTGTTGGATAATATTCATAAAGTGGGTCACTATTATTAATTAAATGTGTTTAGCTATCTAAAATTAAAGTCCAATTAAAGTGATCTAATTTAGATTAGACTGATGGGTATTGGGTTATATAAGTTATGGGCTTATATATGTGTAGAGACATTTATGTGATTTATTATTGGTTGATGGGGCCCAATAATAAATATAGGGTTTAGTTGATTTATCTCAACTATATAAGAGTCGTGGTCCCCAAAGGTACGATACGATTTTCTTTTCTCTGAGACCATCATCAGAAAGAAACCAAATAAGAACATCGTAACCTTTGGAAGGCTCTCGCCCGATTCGAGTAAACTAAAGTACGCTTCCGCTTTATGGATTCAGAAAGGATAATAGATTCAGGTACGCTTCCGCTTTATGATTATTGTCTCTTCTCTATTTCAGTTTATCATGGTAGATCTTAGGTTTGAGGATTATGTGTTGATGCATGTTTATGTGCGTTTAATACATGCTTATTATTTGACATGATTCCTACAGAGTCTTGTTGTTCTTTGTTCTTCTTCAATAGATGAATTTTGATCTTCAAGTAACAGTGGCTGCAAACAGATTTTGATAAAAAACCTGCAACAATTGGAAAACAACTCACAACAATTCACATAACAATTGACATTGTATTATATAGATTACGATAATAAGTACGACAGATCAAAGTTAATCAATCAATAAAATCTCTTGGCATACCCAATTCTTCACTTTGATCATATTTTATTTATAAATCACATGATAAATGTTATCCTACAAAACACATATTTTATCTGTTTTAAAATAAATGTATAGGATTTTGTACACAAATTTAGAAAATTAGATAAAAATCTGGTCGGCTCATGTATAAGTATTACTACATATCATTTAGTTTGAGAATACATACTATAAAAAGAATAATTTTGGTAGAATATGAGCAAATTATTTTTAAAAAAAATCTATAAAACCATTTATTTTTGATAAATTTTAATTTTTATTAAAACAATATTTATTTTAAGATAGAGAGTATAATTATTAACATTTATATAACCTAACAGATTTTGTAAGTCAACAAAAATTAAATGCCATATTCTTCCTCTTCTCTCTTTATTTAATTTTCTTTGAGGAAAGAAAGTAGTTGTATATTTTTCATGATGTTATTAATTAAACATGGAGTAAAAGGAGTTTGGGGAATATGCAGATGGAAGGGCCCACAGCTTTTGATACGATGGCCCACAATAATATAGTGGTCCAAAATACAAAATAATAATAAATAATAGAACCCCACAATTAATAATAATTATATGTAAAATCCAATTCCAACTTCCCAAACAGTCCTATCGGTGCACCCTACCTTAATCCTACCAAAACCCCAAATCTTTGCTGTCTCCACGTGATCTTGCCCCCTCTTTATTTCTCTCTATTTTCCATCTTTATTTATTTTTAAAGGTAAAAATAAACAAATAATAATAATAATAACAATAATAATGGGTTAAATGCATGAAACCCTGCGTCGCTTCCCCTTCTGTTATCAAAATAACAAAGATGACATATGTGATATGATTAGGTCTACATGAAATCCCCTATTTCATCTAACTTAACGAGAGTGTGTTTCACTCGCCTCATGTACGAATTGTTGTGGATTTTGCTTACTTTTTGAGTTGTGTAATGACTATAATCAGTGACGGATCCAGGATTTCGACTCAGGGGGGTCCAAGTCAATTAATAAAAAGATACAATAATATTAGAGAAAGAGCATATATATATATTGCAATCTCGATAAAATCAATGTATTACAAGATTCTTTTATTTTTCATATTCTGAAATCGTTGCATAATAGTTTCATTACTAACATTTCTAAATACATCATTTTCAATGTATGCAACTAAACAATCATTCAATAGTATATCACTCATTCAATTGCGAAGATAACTCTTAATGATCTTCATTGCCGAAAAAGTTCTTTCTATTATCTATAAAAATAGGACAAATATTAGAAATACATTAAAAGTTCAAAAACTTGGTAAAACGTATGAGCAAAAGAATTTAAATTTCAAGAGATAAGTAAAATAAAATGAGATTTGAGCAAAAAAATTGAAATTTCAAGAGTTGAGTAAACAAAATAATTTTTTTGATTTTTTTTCTTTCTCAAAAGAAATTAAATCCTATAGTAATTTAACCAATAAAATAATTTAAGCATCCAACAAAATAAGTTTTTCCATCTCCTACCACAACATAATTTTTTTTATAATTCAAATCTTAAGTATATATAAACAATTCGTAAATAAAATGCCAAATTATTTATCAATATTTTTCAACTTAACACTACTACATCACATATATAACCTAAGGCATAATAAATCAACAATAATAATGAAAAAAAAAGAAAATAAATAAATAATATAAAGAGAACACTTTACCTTGAAATTCTATGGAGAAACAATTGGAAGAAATGAAATTAGGGTTTGTGTGTGTGAAAGAAAGAAGGAAAAATTAGGGATGAAGAATGAAGATGAAAATGAAGTTTGGCCTTAGGGATGTAATCGAATCGAGCGGAACCAAACTATTGAGTATTTGAGTTTGGTTTGTTTAGTTACCGAACGAACTCGAGCCTAATTTAACGAATACAGTATTAGTATTATATCTTACGAACTAGCTCACGAGCTTTCTAACTAACATGTTCACGAGCTATCGAGCCGAATATCACAAAATTTGAGTTTGTTTACCTTAATGAATCACAATAAATGAATTCGAACAAACTTTTTTCGAACCGAGCTTCGAATAGTTCACGAACGACTTGGTTCATTTACATCCCTATTTAGCCTCTATAAGAAGAACTGCTGCTACACACGCATGTTTAATAAGTTTTGAATATATATATATATATATTTTTAATAAAAAATGTAAAAAGACGAAAATACCCCTATTATTTTGGAAAAAATTCAGGGGGGCCCAGCGCCTCCCTTGGCCCCCCTCTCGGTCCGTCTCTGACTATAATATCCTTCCATTGTGTATAAAATGATATGCATTGATCTCTTTTAAATTATAGCATACAATCCCCTCTTTTACTCCAATTTTCAATTGGTAATTTTGTTTCTAATTGCTTAGATGGTAAAATTTCTGTATATTTATTTTTACAAATAAAATTTTGTTAATATATATATATTGTGTTTATTTAATTACAATTTTTTATAGAAAAAAATATCTTCTACATTTAGGAAATCATGTCAAAAGTTGAATAAATTTTAGATTTAAGATATAATAATTTGTTATTTTTATTTATTATTATTATTTAAGATATCCTCTATTATTACTATTTATATATATTTTTTGAATATTTTACAACCTTAATTTTAAAATGAATTTATGCTCAAACTATTTTTTATTTGATTAATTTTTTCTTTTAAACTTTGTATACATATAATTTATTTTTTAATTAATTTTAAAACCAGTAAAATAAATCTTTGAAAAAATAATATAAAAAATTAGGATTTAAATTATTTAAAAAATTAAAATTCAAAGATTGATCAAATCTTTAAAAATCTAACATTTGTGAGAATTATCAAATAAGAAAAATCATAAATTTACCCCAGTATAAGATTAAAA
The DNA here is from genome assembly GCA_954870855.1 of Scutellaria minor. Taxonomy (NCBI): domain Eukaryota; kingdom Viridiplantae; phylum Streptophyta; class Magnoliopsida; order Lamiales; family Lamiaceae; genus Scutellaria; species Scutellaria minor. Next base: position 21,296,892 of record OX940728.1, on the reverse strand, counting down.
ATGAAAATAAAAAATAAAAATCTGAAAATTAGAAATAAATAAATAAATAGAAATAAAAATAAAATAAGAAAATAAAAAATGAAAATCTTCTGGATGCTAAGCATTCATCCTCATCGATTCCATTTCCCAGTCTCACGTGCAGTTAACCGACGAACAGAACTTCGATCCGAAATTCCCAGCAAATCACTGACTCCTCGAATCAAAACACTGAATCACAAAGTCAGCAGAGAAGCTCCTTAGTTCTAAACGAATTCCCCCCATTTTGCTAGGTTGCTAGGTCGAGAAAGATGGTGGTGGGACTCGCTGGAGATGGAAATTGGAGGTGGTTGTCGGTGATGGTGATGAGCTTGGGCCTGATCAAAGTTAGCAATCTGTGAGCTCTTAGGTCGCTGCCGGTGATGTCGTACAGACAGTGGTTCATCCAATGCACCATCACGGTTTCCCCCAATTTGATGTCCAATTGATTTAGGTCACTGATGTTGACGATTTTACCCTCGAGGGATTGGAATTGGAAGGGGATGTTGAGCGTGGTGGCGAACTCGATGAGACGCTGGCCGGTGGACTTGAGGAGCTTGGCGGAGGGGCCCAACTCGGTGATTCGAAACGACTTGATTTTGCATGTTTTTTAGACGAGGATGTGGAAGAGTCCGGGCCACTGGAGGCCCTGCATGATGTCGAGGTCGATGACGTGGAGGAGGGGGGTGGAGGAGGAGGGGGAGGGGGCTCCTCGTCGGAGATGTTGACCCCCTGCTCATCCGACCAGATGATTAGCCGGAACGGTAAAGGAGAACCGGGAACTGAACCAGGCCAGTATCACTTCACCCTATGGTCGGGTCCGACCAGAAGTAGTAGACCCGAGCCGATAAAATCAGTGGTCACGGAGACCACATTTGGTCATCCGAGCCGACCAAAACAGGATGATTCGACCATAATCAATGTAACGGAGACAGATCTACAATCCGGACGAGCAGGAAAAAGTTAGAATATTTCAAGGAGCCCTCATGAAAGGAAACAAATCTACAATCAAATCATATCCGATTTAGATAGGATTTAATCCATTTTTCCTTATCTGTACCCTAAAATCAAGGGATTTATTTCTTATTTTCCAAGTTTCGTATCTCGGGTCTAGCCTATAAATAAGGCCTTAATTATGATTCAAAATTAGGGAATTCGAGGTCCGAAATCATTATAATTAGAGAGCTTTTTATTCTCAATTCTTATATAAAAAACGTTCTGTCCGGCTAAAATTGACCGACCAGAACAAGCCTAGTAAATTTGCCCGAGCAGGCACCGGGCACCATCTATTTCTTATTTTATTCAATTTTCATATCATTTGTTCGGTTCGATTTTCTTGAGCCGGATCAAGATTTTTTGTGTTAGGCTAGGATTTTGTGTTCTACAAAATCTGACGTCAACATTTGGCGCTAGAAGGAGAGGGTGAACCTCCGACCTTGTGTTTCCATGATAATCAACACGTTCAACAACCGAGAAGACACGGAAGTCTCACCCGATCCCCAAAATCTATTGCCCGGCAGCTCTGGTTAGCGCCAGCTACATGACACCCCTGGAGTCATAACCAACACTCCACAGAAAATGATTCCCATGGGCATCCCACTAGTAACCGAGCCCCGAGGGATTGGGATGACCTCAGAGGAGATCAAGTCTATGATGTTCCAACTTAGTGAGAGATTAAAGGAAGCTGAGGCTAGGGAGAAGAACCGAAGAACTCACGATCTTGAGGACACTCAATCTTCAGACGAGCCGAGGAACACACAGAAGGATAAAGAAAAAGATGTAGCGACCGAGTGACAACCAGAAGAAACCCCGACACCAGAGGAAAGTCGACCAGAAACCCATTTCTGCTCGACCTGATCTGCAGTACTGACCAAAACACGGAGCGTGATTGATCGAATAGGCCCCACCTCCGCTCGCGAGGCCATAAAGTCTCGGAAGACGCTGGATTTTGGGAATGAATATCGATGAGACGAAAAAAGGGCAGAGAGCAGGTACTCTGAGTACGAAGAAGAGGAGGAGCAGAGACTTAGACAAAGATTGGCTGAAATTGAAGCCAAGAAGCCAAGACCCGAATAGGAGAGGAGACAGAAGAAGACCTCATCTTTCATAGATCGGATTTCTAATCGGATTACTCCCACAAAATTCAAAGTACCCCCAATTGGTCTCTATAATGGTGGCGAAACTGACCCAAACTCACACATAGACAAATACGCTTCATGGATGGAGCTGCAAGGGGTCGGAGAGGAGCTCATGTGCAAAGTTTTCCCTTTGACGCTAAGAGATCGAGCTCAGAGATGGTTCCGATCACTCCCAGATTCTTCTATCAAAGGATGGGAAGAGCTGACTGATCTTTTCCTCACACAATTCATGGGCTCGAAGACAAGGTCTATCCCGAAAGAAAGACTGGTGAACATCAAACAGGGCAGAGACGAATTGCTAAGGTCCTACATGGACAGGTTCAACAAGCTCGTCTTGGAAATGAAGCACGTTTCCGATGACGCTGTGCTCATGGCTGGCCTCCGTCTAAAAACAAGGTTCTGGTGGAATGTCCATGAACACGGCCCCAAAACATACCACGATTTCCTAAGCCGAGCAAAGAGATATATCGGAGCCGAATAGGCTATCCTAAAGGAAAAACCAATCCTAGAAATGGGAGAAGAGAATGAGAAAAAGAAGAACACAACACCCTTCAAGCCCCCAGAAGAGTTCAAGGTCTATCAGAACGAGGAGCTAGATCGGGTCCGACACATCTCGACAGTCAGTCCGGCCCAGATACTTACCGGGTTATAGGACCGTAATATGCTGTCAGTCCCGAGACCGATGAAAGCCTATCCTGCTCGTTTGAATCAGAGTAGGTATTGTCAATACCATAAATCTCCGAGGCATGAGACGAATAGGTGCATGACACTTTTAATCGAGCTCATGAAGTTAATTGATCGAGGCCATCTGGAGAAGTACGTTAAAAATCCCGAGCAAAGACCACAACAACCTCCCCCGCCACCTCAGCTCGGAACTATTCGCAAAATTCACACCCTTGTGAATAACAATTTTGGTGAACAGTCTGTCAAAAAGGATGAGGAGGGAACAGATCAGAGAAGCGAGAAACGGGTATCAAAGATACAATCCCCCGAGGTCAGAACCGATCCATCCATCGCTGACATTCACCGAGACGCAGAAAAGAGAGTACAACCTCATAGTAATGCTCTAGTGGTATCACTAAACATTGGCCTCACAATGGTTCATAGAGTCCTGGTCGATACAGAAAGCTACGCCAATATAATCCACCTGAACACCTTCATAAGGATGGGCCTCCGTGAATCCGACCTCCAACCTTGTTCGGATTCGATTCAAGGTTTCGGAGGAAAGATAATGCGCACTGTCGGAACATGTGAGCTCAAGGTCGTATTCGGGCCCGGAGACAAGACAGTTCACACAACGACCGAGTTTAAAGTGGTGGACCTTAACTCAGTATATAATGTGATCTGGGGACGACCGCTCCTGGCCAAAATAAAAGCAGTAGTATCAATACACCATCTGACCATCAAATTTTCAGTTGGAGACGATGTATACGTCATTCGAGGGAATCAACTGGCTGCACGGGAATGTGAAGCAGGACTGAAACCCAGATAGCTCAACATTATAGAAAAGGACGGGCTGAGTCCAGAAGATGAGCTTATGACGCATGAAGAAAGCAGGATGAATGTAGTAGAAATTGTCTCGGATATGGAGCTAGAACCCGAGCTCGAACTCATGGAATCCGAGCTCAGCAAAAGCCGACCAGAAGGACTGGTGTCCATCAAAAGTCCAACCAGAAAAACCGAGGTCGGTAATAACCTAGGGACCGACGACCAGGGAGCAGATATGAGAGAGATAAGGGCTGACCTTGACAAAGAGGAAGAGAAGTCACTAGACCCGAGGAAACAGATACCCACGAACAGAGCAACACCTACCGAAGGTTTGGATGTGATCCCGTTAGATGAAAAATGACCAGAGATGGAGCTTAAAATTGGCAGAGAGTTGAAAGAACTGTTCAGGGGAGACCTGATAACTTTTCTAAAAAAGAGCTCAAACATTTTCGCCTGGTACTACGAAGACATGGAAGACATCCGACCAGAGGATGCGTGTCATCATTTGAATGTTGACCCAGCAGCCAAACCCGTGGTTCAGAAGAGGCGAAGACTGAGCCCTTACCGATACGAGGGGCTAGAATTAGAAGTCGAAAAGTTGCTCGGTAACGGTTTTATAAGGGAATGTGAATATGCCACTTGGGTAGCCAACCCAGTTCTGGTATAGAAGGTGAATAGGGCTTGGAGACTATGCGTAGACTTTATCGACCTTAATAAAGCTTGCCCCAAAGATTGTTTCCCACTTCCAAATATAGATCAGCTGGTCGATACGACGACAGGACATGAGATCATGAGCTTCATGGATACTTATTCAGGATACCATCAAATCCCCATGGCCGAGCACGATTAAGAGCATACAACCTTCGTCACCGACTGAGCACTGTATTGCTATAAAATGATGCATTTTGGCCTAAAAAACACCGGAGCTACTTACCAGAGATTGGTCAATAAGATGTTCATAGCTCAGCTCGGAAAAACTATGGAAGTTTACATCGATGATATGTTGGTAAAATCTAAGAGGGTAGAGGACCACGTTAAAGACTTAGCAGAAATGTTTGGCATTCTGAGAAAGTACATGATGAAGTTGAACCCCAAAAAGTGCTCTTTTGGGGTCGGTTCAGGAAAGTTCTTCGGCTACATGGTAAGCCAAAGAGGGATCGAGGCCAACCCCGAAAAAATTGAGGCAATAATGAAACTCACCCCTAAGGAAGATCAAGGATGTCCAGTGCTTAACAGGGAAAATGGCCGCACTGAATAGATTCATATCGAGATCAACAGACAAGTACAAACCTTTCTTTAATCTCATCAGAAGAGATGGAAATTTTGAATGGAACGCTGAATGTGAAACATCACTTGAGGAGTTGAAAAAATCGCTAATAGAGGCCCTTGTACTTGCAAAACCGGAAGTCGGAGAGAAATTACAGCTCTACCTAGCAGTTTCATCTTATGTTGTAAGTACAGTCCTAGTTCGAGCAGAGAAAGGCTCCCAACAACCAGTGTATTATGTGAGTCAATCTCTACATGATGCCGAGCTAAGATACCCGTCTATGGAGAAACTAGTCTATGCCCTGGTCATCTCGGTCAGAAAACTGCGGCCGTATTTTCTGGCACACCAGGTCGAAGTTTTAACAAATTTTCCCTTAAAACAAGTCCTAGGCCGACCAGATGCCTCGGGACGGTTACTAAAGTGGTCGGTTGAACTCGGACAGTATGACATCCATTATTCGCCGATGACGACAATCAAAGGCCAGACCCTAGCAGATTTCATCACTGAGTTCACTCATGTTATCGTGCTCCACAAAGAGAAGGTTGAGAGACCTTGGAGAATGTTTATGGACGGATCTTCCACATTGACGGTGGCCGGAGCTGGAATCGTTCTGATAAGCCCTAAAAATAAGTATTTTTGTTCGGCGCTAAGGTTCCAATTTCCAGCGACAAACAATGAAGCAGAATATGAGGCTTTTCTGGTCGGACTAGAGATGGCCAGACAATTTGGGGTGGATGACCTCGAGGTCTTCAGCGACTCGCTTCTGGTCGTCAACCAAATTTCGGGAGAATATGCCGCAAGAGATAAGAAGATGGTCAGTGATGTGTCTCTATTTGTATATATTTTATCATCATAATTATCCTTGGTTATAGTCCATTTGTGTTTTAGTTGATTTAATTATTATTGTTATTTGTAGGAATGGGCCTTGAGGGATTTTGAGGAAAATTGGGCTCAAAATGATCAAATTATGCTTAGAAAGTGAAGATGGACTTAATGGGCTTGAAGAAGGATTATTTCAAATGGGCTTAATGGCTTGGAGGAAAAGAAAAGGGCAAAAAAAAGAATTATTTCCTACATTTTTGTATGGACTTTTATGTCCTTAGTATTTAGTTCTTTAGTTTCATTAGGTTTAGAGGATATTCAATCATCCTCCCAATTCTCTATACACATTCTAGGTTTTCTCTTTCTAGTTTTTCTCTTGAAGATTTACATGGAGATGATCAATCAAAGAATGAGTGGCTAAATTTCTCTCTCCGATTCAAGGGTCGTTTAATTCGATTGCTATCATTGTGAGGCTTTGTGCTTGATTTTATTTCTTGTTTTATTCAAGTATCTGTTGATTCATGATTTAATTTCATATAGTGATATATAGTTTGGATTGATCTAACAATTCGATTTGAATTATATATTGCTAATGCTATCCATGAGTTCTCTTTTATATGTTGTTGGGATGTATGATTGATGAATGATTGGTACTTAGTAGCAATAGATTGATTATGCTTTTGCTGGGATTGTGTAATTACCTAATGAATCAACCAGACTAATGGAACCATAGGCTTAGTAATTACAGCTATCTCGATTATTGAGTTCTAGGTTTCAGTTTAGGTTTAACTGTTTTCACCGGAGCTTAATGCGATTGTTAATTAATTTAGAAAATGCATCAATTAGTTAATAGCTAGTTTTGATTGGATGCTGGGTTCGATCAATTAAATTTGGAAAACATGGACTTCTCTACGGCTTCAAGTTTAGTTTAAAGTTAAATGCTTGAATGTGCAAGAAGATATTTGTAGCCTGTGATCTGTGATGCAATCGAATGTCGAAATCCTTGAATCGGAGCTTTGTGAGGTTAATCTCTCTCCTATTTCTCTTCATCATTCATTATTTGCTTCACTCGTATTTTATTTGATGTTTTCTTAGTTTAGTTAGTTTAGCTTCATTTAGTTTAGTAGATAATCGAAAACCCCCCCTTTTTGTTCGTTTTCTGCTCAAAAGAATTAAGCATTGTTTCATGTGGATCGACCCTACTTCCCATTATACTCGTGCTTTTGCTCATTTGGAGTAGGTTTTTATCTTTGATTGGTTTGACAAACCGACCAGCCAGATACCTGAGCTCTGTAGAAGTAACCTTGGCAGATTTCCGGAAAATCCGAGCAGAACAGGTTCCAAAGGTGAAGAGCGCCCAAGCTGACGCTTTGGCCCGACTTGCGACAAGTGAAGGAGTAGAAGGCATAGGTTCGATTAATATTGGTATGGTCGAAAGCTCAGCTATAGAACAAAAAGCAATATACAATGTCGAGCAGAAAGATACTTGGATGACCCCGATCATCTAATACTTGGAAGGGGGGAAGAAGCCCGATGATGTAATCGAGGCTCGAAAATTAAGGATACGTTCTGCTCGATACACTCTGAAGGATGGAATTCTATACAAAAGAGGATTCTCCTACCCTTACTGAGATGCTTAGATGAGCAGGAAATCGACTATGCGCTGAGAGAAGTGCACGAAGGAGTCTGTGGAAATCATACAGGAGGGCAAGCCTTGGCCTTTAAAATCATTAGGCAAGGATATTTCTGGCTGAGCTTAAAAAAGGATGCAATTAACTTTGCACGAAAATGTGAGAGATGCTAAAAGTGTGACCCGCTGACGAAATCACCGGCTGAAGGCTGTCATGGCCCCATAGCCATTCGCCAAATGGGGAATAGATTTGATCGAACTTCTACCGACTAGTAGAGGAGAAGTAAAGTTCGCAATCATGGTCGTTGATTATTTCACCAAGTGGGCAGAAGCCGAGCCACTCTTGAAAATAATCGAACCCAAAATAAAGAATTTTGTCTGGAAATCCATCATATACCGTTTTGGCATTCCGCATTCCGTGGTCCCCGATAATGGACACCAATTTGACTCGAAAGGGTTCAAAGAGTTTTGCAAAAACTTGGGCATCAAAAAGTTACTCTTCACTCCTTACCACCTCCAAGGAAACGGCCAGGTAGAGGCCATAAACAAAATCATCAAGCACACTTTGAGAGCGAAACTTGAAGGTTAAAAGGATCTTGGGTAGACGAGCTACCGGGAGTCCTCTGGTCGTACAGAACGACGGCCAGAACGTCAACAGGGGAAACCCCTTTCAGCTTGGCCTTCGGGTCGGAGGCCTTCATACCAGTTGAAATTGGAATCCCGACTTGGAGAACTCAGAATTTCGAAGAGCAGAGCAACGAAGTGGCGTTGTTGACTTGTCTAGACTTTGTAGAAGAAAAAATAGAAGAAGCCGAGCTCAAAAACTCTATCTACAAACAAAAAAGTGCAAAATATTACAACACTAAGGTCCGCGCTAGGAGGTTTAATGTCAGAGATTTAGTCCTCAAAAAAGTTCTGCAACACACAAAGGAACTCAACGCAGGGCCATTCGGCCCAAACTGGGAAGGACCTTATCGGATAGTCCGAGTACTCACCAGAGGCGCATATGAATTGCCGACCTGAGCGGAAAAAAATTGCCCAAGCCTTGGAATGTAGAACATCTGAAGAAATATTACCATTAGCCTATTAGGAAATTATTTCTTTTTTAGATTTTGTAATCTTCACTCCCTGAATAAAGCTTCTGATCATATTAATTTAATGTTTACAAGGGCTCCGGCCCAATCCAAGCTCACCCGAGCTCTAAATCTGAACAAGGGCTCTGGCCCAATTCGAGCTCATTCGTTAAGCTCGGATTCTGACCAGGGACTCCAGCCCCAAGCTCACTCGAGCTCTGAATCTGAACAAGGGCTCCGGCCCAATCCGAACTCATTCGTTAAACTCGGATTCTGACCAGGGGCTTCGGCCCCAAGCTCACTCGAGCTCTGAATTTGAACAAGGGCTCCGGCCCAATTCGAGCTCATTCGTTAAGCTCGGATTCCAACCAGGGGCTCCGATCCCAAACTCACTCGAGCTCTGAAACTAAGAAAGGCCTCTGGCCCAATCCGAGCTCATTCGTTAAGCTCGGATCCCGACTAGGGGCTCCGACCCCTAGTTTATTCGAAGCACTAAATTTAAATGAATTGAAGATTTGCCGACCTATAAGTTTTGCGATGGTGACAGGTTAATGATGGAGAAGCAAAAATGTACACACCACAAGCCGAACAAAAAATACGCGCAATTTACAAACAGAAATATCATTTACAGAATAATCCGGTTTGGAGGCCGAAACCTCTTACAAAAGGCAGAAAGCCAAACAACAAGAACACGAAAGACTTGAACTAGACAAGAAATGAGGACAAGGGTTGATGTCTCTAACAAGGAAACACCGGACGCTGGAAAGAGGTGCAACGAGGGATAGAAACTACTAGTCGGTAACTTCAATCACCTCATCGCCGTCCACCTCGTCCGCTCTGGCCGGCTCCATTGGCTCCACAGCCTCGGCAGCACCACCCGAGCCGCCCTCAACGTCGTCATTCCCCGTCACTGCTACCTTCTCCGATCTCAGGATCGGCCACCGCAGGAGGATTGGGCATCGACATGAAGTCGATGGAAGGAGCCGGTCTGATGAGATGCTCAGACCCCGGAGGCAGGAACTCCGGCAGCTCATCCATCATCCGAAGATGATAGGTCGGCAGGGGCTACTTCTCCAGATAGGAGGCCAAAACTGCCATCAGAGGTCCGTTATCCATACTGACAGTTCGGTTGGTCTGGATGTTGTCCATGAAGCACAAGAGGTATGTCAGAATACTCTCGTATTTGTATACTGCCAACACCTTGAACCTTTGGACAACCGCCATCTCGTCCAGTTGGACAGCCCGGGCTTCCTCCAGCTCAGCATGAAGCCCGGACACCTCCACCGTAAGGTCAGCCAGCCGCTGCCGGTCAGTCTCGGCGGCTCGGGTCACCACACCGAGTTCCTCCTGAGAGGAGGCCAGCTGAGCAGTCAGAGTGACGTTCTCATCCTTAACGGCGGCCAGCTCGGCCTGAACATCCCGCAGCTCCATCCGCCGCCGTTCATACCTCTCTCGAGCAGTAAGGTAGGAGGTTTGGGCCCTCCAAACAAAGACAGAAGCCTGGGAGAGAAGGATAGCTGAATAGCTGTCAAGATCGACACCGGTCATCTGCTGGGCGTAGCCCTCCAGCTCCTCGGTCCAGGCCCGTGCAGGCGCTTCCATTGTCTCCCCCACCCCGTCCGGGAGACTCGTATCAGCGCCAGGGAAATGGGCTCGGTTGAAGCTGATCCGAAAGGGGGGCCTCCGTCCCAACCACTCTTAGGTCTCGGCCACCTGCCGGGGATCCCAATCGGTGATGCTAATTGACCCGACCAAGTTTGATCCCGAGCCGGGGGTAGGTTGTTGCCGGGGAGCCGATCGACCGGTCCCCGATAGGCCAACTTCTTCAACACGCACCCGTTTGCTTGGCGCATGTTCGGAGCTAGGCTGCCGTCTAACCACCGCAGCTCGGGACTGGCCGGGACAGTTAGAGCCGCGATCCCGAGCAGAAGTCTGAGCACCCCGAGCCGGGGCCGACGCTCACTGCAAGCGTTGACGAAAACATTCAGCAGGGTCTATTCTCAGGAAAATGCCTCGACCGGGGAGAAAAACTGGAGAAGAAAAACCCCGATCGGTCAGGAGATTCAGATATTAGTAATAGATATATATCTGACCCGAATGTAAATACGTACCTTGTACACGGCATGGAGTGACACGAAATGGTAAAATCAGACATGCACCAAGGAGGTTCTCTTCAGAAAGCAGAGTCCTATAATGCCTCTAGTCGGCGGTGGAGAAGTCGCGCATATAACGTATTTTTTAGGAAAAGAAGTCGCCGATCACCAGGTTCCTGGGCTGAGTTTCTGCAGAACAAAGAAAATTTAACGATCAGAAAGGACGTCAGCAGACAGAAAAGAAACGTTAAATACCCTAAGCGTTGCAGAACTGTGTTGGGCATTTAACCCGAGCAGACGCGTCCATCCACTCTCTGCCGACGCAGAACCATTTGCCACGCCAATCTTTTATTGACGACGGCAAGCATCGCACCAGTTGAAGTCGGTACTTCCGTACCGACACATAGTAGAAGTGGTTCTTCAGACCAGGAGCCAGCTTCAGTCTGAACATCCACGCGACGTCATGGGGGCTCGGCACCCGAGACTGAAATGCCAAAACATCACCACCAGGCCGATAAGTGACGACCAGCCGTTGGGGTGGAGTTGACCTGGTGTGATTCCCTAATGCTCCAGAGACCCGACCAGAGTGGGAGCAAGGGGAAACCGCAAGCCGGCCTCGAGAGCTCGAACGCTGATGGCGACTTGGCTGGCTGGTGGCTGGTCCACCCGGTCCATTAGATGAGGAATAGTAAGTGTCACGTTCTCTGGAATAGTGAAAAACGCGTGCCACTTATTCAGCTCGGCCTGAGTTACATAGGTTGGGTAGTCAAAGGCTTCTGAGTCGCGATTAGGAGTGTTTTGTAGGATCGGGCGCTTGGGGGCTATGTCCCGGATTGGGATCCCTCAGGGATAACAAAGTCACCCCATTTTGACGTGCCTACTTCGCCTGAACTACGCGCTGAGATGCTCGGGGAGGCGTGCGCGACATTCAGAGTAGTTACCAACTGCTTCGTCGGGACGACTTCTAAGTCGGATGAGGAGGACGGATTGGACGAGCTGGACGTCCAAGAGAACGATAGCTCTGCAACGGGGCTGACCCCCTGATCGTAATCTTGGACCGAATCACTGGAAGACGAATTTGAATCCATAAGTTAAACAAAGAAAACGAGAATATACCTATATACCTTAAAGATCTGAAGGTCGTGAGATCTTGGACGGTGGTTTGGGGTAAGTGTTTTCTGCTCGGAGTAGAAAAGAAAAAATGCGATGATTCGGGGTTCGCGAAGAGTGAAAGTGGAGAAATGAGTTTGTCTCTCACGTATTTTTAGGGGAACCGGCATCTCTTCGACTTCCAGGCGCGCAGACAGCGACACGTGTCCCTGTTAGGCGGGAAAGATGACGTTTAACAGATCATCGAGTTAGGCGAGCAGGTGACAAGAGATGTTGGCTCCCGATTAGAAGGGACCTCTCATCGCGACTCGGGGGCTAGTGTTGACCCCCTGCTCATCCGACCAGATCGATTAGCCGGAACGGTAAAGGAGAACCGGGAACTGAACCAGGCCAGTATCACTTCACCCTATGGTCGGGTCCGACCAGAAGTAGCAAACCCTAGCCGATAAAATCAGTGGTCACGGAGACCACATTTGGTCATCCGAGCCAACCAAAATAGGAGGATCCGACCAGAATCAATGTAGCGGAAACAGATCTACAATCCGGACGAGCAGGAAAGAGTTAGAATATTTCAAGGAGCCCTCATGAAAGGAAACAAATCTATAATCAAATCATATCCGATTTAGATAGGATTTAATCCGTTTTTTCCTTATCAGTACCCTAAAATCAAGGGATTTATTTCTTACTTTCCAAGTTTCGTATCTCGGGTCTAGCCTATAAATAGGGCCTCAATTATGATTCAAAATGAGGGGATTTGAGGTCCGAAATTATTGTAATTAGAGAGCTTTTTATTCTCAATTCTTATATAAGAAATGTTCTGTCCGGCCAAAATTGACCGACCAGAACAAGCCTAACAAATTTACCCGAGCAGGCACCGGGAACCATCTATTTCTTATTTTATTCGATTTTCATATCATTTGTTCGGTTCGATTTTCTTAAGCTGGATCAAGATTTGTTATGTTAGGCTAGGATTTTGTGCTCTACAAAATCTAACGTCAACAGGAGAGGTGGTGGTGGTGGTGGTGTCTGGGTGTTCGATTTTGGAGGCGGCGACGCTGCTGTTCGCGGTGTGATGGGGCAGCAGATCGGCGGCGGAGAAGCTGTGAACACTGGTGAGACAGAGCTGAAAATGGTGGCAGACGGTTGGAGAAGATGGCGGTGGTGAGGGGTTGGTCAGAGAAGAAGGCAGTGGTAGAAGAGGTGTAGTGCGGCGGCGGAGATGGTGTCCTCCTCTTTCATTTTAATTCTTTTTTTTTAATTAAACTTTAATTCTATTTTAAGGGTATAACAAGAAATTCAAGACAAAATATAACGGCGTTAAATCCAATTCAAAAAAATGGAATGTATGTCGTATTTTTGATATCACACGTGTAATCCTTGCCATTTTAATAATAGAAGGGGAAACACGTAGATTTTCCATAACACAGGGTTTCATGCATTTAACCCCAATAATAATAAGAGGAAATGGATGAAAATACCATCACCTCTTTATTATTGGACAAAAATACCATTAAATAAAGGGAAGAGACAAAAATACCACCTTAAATAAGAAATAAGACAAAAATGCCACTATTTTATGTTGAAGTCAACAATTGGGTGGGGCCACGCAAGTCCTTGCATGTAAAAATACTTTTACCCATTTTTATGTATCCGGAAAATTTAATTTTTTTGTTTAAGGATTTATGATTTTAAATGTTTTTATTAATAATAATTAATTTAATAATTTTGAACTATACTTATATTAGTTGTATAGTTATTATAGTTTATATGAAGATTTTCTTCAATTTGTTTTCTGAATGGCCAAAATTAAAATATTTTTTTTAAGGATTTATGATTTTAATTTTTTTTATTATAATTCATTTAATAATTTTGAATTATACTAATATTAGTTGTATACTTATTATCGTTTATATGAAGATTTTTTTCAATTTGTTTTAAAAAAAAAATTCTTTTAAGGATTTATAATTTTAAATGTTTTTATTAATAATAATTAATTTAATAATTTTGAATTATACTTATATTAGTTGTATAGGTATTATAGTTTATACGAAGATTTTCTTCAAAATTGAATAAGTGCATTTGTTAAATGAAAATTTAATAAGTGCATGAATAAAATGGAATTATTAAATTTTCGTTTAATAAGCATTGTTAGTGATGCCCAAACGGTTCGCCGGTTTCGGTTCGCCGGTTCCGGATTGGTGGAACCGAAACCGAACCGTGTGATCGGCGGTTCCGGTTTAGGTTCCAAACCGCCGGTTCTACCGGAACCAGACGGTTCGGCCGGTTCGAACCGGCGGTTCGAAGAAAACTGAAGAAAATTGGGTCAGTACCGCGGTATTGGATATGGATACCGCGGTACTGAGATGCAGAGAACCAAAGCACTGGATTTTGCGTCTCAGTATCGCGGTACCCATATCAGTACCGCGGTACTGACCCAATTTTAACTTGGACCAAAATTAATGGTATTTTTGTCACTTTCCTTTATTTGATGGTATTTTTGTCTCATAATAAAGGATATATGGTATTTTTGGGTGGGGTCTCTAATAATAATGCCCTTTCTATTACATCCAGAAATGAGAAAAAAATTAAAAAAATTAAAAAGTTAAAGAAAAGTGTTTCCAAACAGATTGATGCATAGAATCTTGCTAAAGATAGCACAGGTGCTACAGTGATGTTTGATTATTTGGATTAGATTTCACAATCCTAACATGATTCTCACATTCCGATTATTTTTTATTTTGTATTTTGTTGTAAAAATAAATATTTTATCTGATGATGAAAGTCATATGTGAGTATGATCATAGTAGCCTGCAATGTCAATTATCATAGATGATCAGATTCTAGAGTACATTATATCCTCATTTTTTTCATTGTCTCCTCCTCATTCACCAAAAATCATCTAAATTTATTACTTGTATTTTTGGATTTAAAATAATGTAGCATTAATTTCAGAAAAAGATATAGAAAGTCATAATTCATCTCTCTTTTACAAAAATATATATTATTGTCAAATATGTACAACTATTGTCCATTTGTATAATAAAATACCACAATAAGCAATTTACAAATTAGAGATGGAAAATATCAATGATAAAAATGATATATATATATATATATATATATATATATATATATATATATATATATAAGAATAATGCATTCTATTGGTGACGAAAAAAATGTTTGTATTTAGAATAATCTCTGAGTGTTATCCACATCAACTACTATACTTCATAGACTAATATTATTTCATAGCTAAAACTAAAATTTCCATTTCTAGTTTGTTTTTTTCTCTTGTAGAAGTAGAAATAGTTCTTTGTGGAATTATGTTGGAATTATAGCCCAAAAATTAACCCTAAAGTAATTAGGAAAACATGGTTTATATTATAATACAATGTACGATAATTAGTTATCATTTTATAGAAAGAAAAAAAAAACTCAAAATTGTGAAACGTCTTTGTTGAAGATGGTATCCCTTAGCCGACGAATATTACGTCTCATTCATGAAACCATGTGTGTTAGAAGAGGACACTATAAGCACAAAAATATAGCATCCTTAGATATGAAAGGATTATGTCTGCATATGAGTTTTGGAAAAAGACATTCACACTATGTAATGAATGCCCATTTCCCTTTGTAAAAACTTGTAGACATACAGTATATGCATCAAACATCATTTATTAATATATCTATGCTAAACACCAACATCCCATAAACAATTATTGTCACATGACATGCCTAGGGGTGGGTAATATACCGAAAATACCGGTATACCGCACTTACCGTACCGAAAAAATACCGAAAATACCGAAAATTTCGGTAAGGTATAATACCGTACCGGTAAATTTCGGTACGGTAACGGTATGAATTTTTTTTTTTTTTTCGGTATACCGGTATATCGAAAATTATTTCGGTATACCGGCATACCGAAACTTTTCGGTATACCGGTATAAAAATAAATATCAATATTATTTTTTAATAATTCTAATACAAAAGGATGTTCGGTATACCGGTATAAAAATAAATATCAATATTATTTTGTAATAATTCTAATACAAAAGGATGTTCGGTATACTGGTATAAAAATAAATATCAATATTATTTTTTAATAATTCTAATACAAAAATCCTTTTCGGTAATACAAAAATCATTTTCGGTATGGAACGATATGCCGGTCCATTCCGGTATACCGGTATGGAACGGTATGTCGGTATGGAACGGTATGCCGGTCCATTCGGTATACCGGTATGGAACGGTATGCCGGTCCATTCCGGTATACCGAAATGACGGTATGGTAACGGTATGAACTTTTCTTATACCGAAATTTCGGTATACCGAAGGTACGGTATACCGAAATTTTCGGTAAGGTAACGGTATGAAATTTCGGTATACCGAAATTTTCGGTACGGTAACAGTATGGCGAGAAATTTTCGGTATACCGTACCGTACCACCCCTAGACATGCCTAATAAAATATCAAGAAACCTATTCATCTAGCTAGGACCACCATAGTCATTTATTTTTACACTCCACACAACCTCTCTCTCTCTCTCTCTCTATATATATATATATATATACATTCCAAATAAAGAATAAAAGGAGACCTTTAAGTTAATAAATCTATGGAGAATTAGGAATAAAAAAAATTGTGATCGTCTCATCTCACAAATCTTTAACCATAAGAAGTATTAACTTATAATTCACAAAACAAAAATGATCTTGTGAAATGAGATAATATAGCTCCGTCCCATAAAATTATCTAGTGAGACGGTTTTTTATAATTTTTCTTTAGAATTATTAGTTAGAAGTGAATTAAGTAGGAATATGATTGCATGTGGAAAACAGCAAATTAAGTGTGCACGTGTGAGGGTATGATATTTTGAACACAAAAAAGTAGGTCAAACAATAAAACATACATCTCAAAACCTCAATCATTGCTTGCAACTTCAATTAAAAATGAAAAATAATATTAGTCCGTACAATACATAAACGTGGTCCAGCCTTGCAAAATCTTTTGATGCATGAGACTATGTTTTCTAAGAAAGTACTGCACGTGGGATGGGATACTCTAATCAACATCATTTCCATTCCTAAATCTTTTATTTATTCATTAACTATATCATTTTTCAACTTAATAATTGGGAGTTGCACGAGTCAAGAGTGGACTCACCATGGAATCCTTGATTCATTATTGCTTAATATTTTGATATTATAAAACATTATGTGTTTCATCATCTTGTCTCAATTAGTTATTTCTAGGTTGATTATTGCTACATGCTCATTATTATGGTTTCCAATCATCTCATTTCACGGGTTTATTGCATGTACATTTATTTTTTAATTCACAACACATAGATAAATTAATTCTTCATAAATTGTACTCAATCTGAAATTAGACCTAAGTGTTTTAGATAAGTAATACTTAGGCTTTGTTTGGACTGGGATTTAGATGGATTGAGATTTGCCCATCCCAAATTCGGATGGGCTGGTCCCAATCCAAACAAAACCTTTTAGATGGGGAAGATGATCTTCAGAATGTCCTAAAGATGTATCCCATTTTAAATAAATAATAAATAATTAATGGACTTGGTCTAGTTGATGATTGCTATAGGCCCAGCCCATATATGCTTACTTTCTCATCCCCCAACACGAGTTGTTCATATTAAGACGCATCAGTCTTCAAAATTTATTTCAGGGATAGTAAAATTATATTTTAAGATTTGGCCCTTTTCCAAAAAAGAAAAAAAAAGTAGTAAAAAGTTCCAATGGAATCAGTATATTGCAAATACCTCCTATAAGTATTAGCTCTTAAGATTGTACCAATTGAGAAATTTCATTGCCCAATTAAATGAAGGTCACGTATTTGAATATTAGTTTTTCCAAAGGGGAAAGCCATAGTTCATTGGTTTATTAATTTCACAAAAACCAAAAGTCAGGCATGTTTGGATTGGAATGTGTCCATCCGAATTTTGGATGGACCCAAATCCCAATCCTTATTTGTTATGGGATGGGGAAGGATTTGCAAATCTTATCTCTACCTACTTTTTTTTATTACTCGCAATAAAAACATCTATTTTTTCTACAATTCACAATGTGATGAGGACATCTTAACTATGGGTCCTTCTATAGTACACCGTTGTATTAATACACCGGTGTTTTCAGCCATCAGATCTTGAATGATCTCATCCTAACCCTTCATTTACTTTTTACCTTTTTTACCTGTCTTGAGAAATTACCGCAGTAAAAACTAAGAATTCCTCCCAACAACCAAAAGAGCCTGGGCAATTAAGTCTAAATCCACCTTCTTCATTAATTGTATATATCATTAATCTGCAATCATAAAAACACAATCAAATATGTTTGTATTATGCATCTCGTTATTACAAATCATTTGACATCCATATTCAATATGTTTGGATATTTGTTATGAAATCTCGTCATTACAATTTCACAAAGTCTGCTTCTGTACTGCTGCATCCACTTCATACCATGATAGTATCTCTACTGTCTATAATTATTTGAAATACCACAAAGTAATCAACCCATTTGATTGTTTGTTTTGTGTACGAATCATTCACCGAATTAATTGTGTACTGTGGTTTCCTATAACCCTAGTTTAAAAAATATCACTGCTAGTATGCAACAGCGAATTAGTTAAATCTATTCAATCTGATAATTAAAAATTAATAGTTTGAATATTGATTTCAATGGATAGTTGTATCCCAACAATGTATATCTTAGATTTGGATGCAACAATAGAAATGCATGTAATATTATGCATTAATAAATTCAGGATTAACAAATATTATTGTGATACTTCAGTTACATTGATTTCGATTTATACATACATACAACATGATTGATTTACAATGATTAAATGCCAGCAAAATCAAATGCAAGTAAAATAGGTAAATGCAAGCAAAATCAAATGCAAGGGATGATGCATTGAATTAGATGAATTCTTATTTTCAATGAATTGGCATGCAACCGATATCCGATGAAATAGGATGCAATTGATGCAAATATAGTATGGCTTACATTAAATATAGTATGCAACGTGAATTAATTCAATCTATTCAATCTGTTAAATCATAATCAAGATTTTGAATATTGATTTCAATGGATTTAGTTATATCCCAACAATATATGGCTTAGAATTTGGATGCAACAATATATGGCTTAGATTTGGATGCAAATGCATGTAATATTATGCATTAATAAATTCAGGATTAACAAATATTATTGTGATACTTCATTTACATTGATTTCGATTTATACATACATACAACATGATTGATTTACAATGATTAAATGTAAGCAAAATAGGTAAATGCAAGTAAAATCAAATGCAAGGGATGATGCATTGAATTAGATGAATTCCTATTTTCAATGAATTGGCATGCAACCGATATCCGATGAAATAGGATGCAATTGATGCAAATATAGTACGGCTTACATTAAATATAGTATGCAACGTGAATTAATTCAATCTATTCAATCTGTTAAATCATAATTAAGATTTTGAATATTGATTTCAATGGTTTTAGTTGTATCTCAACAATATATGGCTTAGATTTGGATGCAACAATATTTGGCTTAGATTTGGATGCAAATGCATGTAATATTATGTATTAATAAATTCAGGATTAACAAATATTATTGTGATACTTCATTTACATTGATTTTGATTTATACATACATACAACATGATTGATTTACAATGATTAAATGCAAGCAAAATAGGTAAATGCAAGTAAAATCAAATGCAAGGAATGATGCATTGAATTAAATGAATTCCTATTTAAATGCAAACAAAATCAAATGCAAGGAATGATGCATTGAATTAGATGAATTCCTAATTTCAATGAATTGGCATGCAACCAATATCCGATGAAATAAGATGCAATTGATGCAAATATAGTATGACTTACATTAAATATAGTATGCAACGTGAATTAATTCAATATATTCAATCTGTTAAATCATAATTAAGATTTTGAATATTGATTTCAATAGATTTAGTTATATCCCAACAATATATTGCTTAGATTTGGATGCAACAATATATGGCTTAGATTTGGATGCAAATACATGTAATATTATGTATTAATAAATTCAGGATTAACAAATATTATTGTGATACTTCATTTACATTGATTTCGATTTATACATACATACAACATGATTGATTTACAATGATTAAATGCAAGCAAAATAGGTAAATGCAAGCAAAACAGGGTCTATGGATGTCAAATGAGTGTTGGAAGGTCCAAACCATTGCAATCCAGCCCAACTTAAAAAAGTTACCTTACACAGAAGTTACAGCAGTAAAAAAAATCGGTGTATTAATACAACAGTGTATAGTAGAATTACCCCTTAACTATAATCCGACCCTATATAATGTCAAAACAAACACAAGATTTTCAAAATCCACCTTTTTGCAATACCCACTCAAACCCCAAATCCGAATTTGCAAAATCCACCTCATCCCCAATCCAAACATACCCTTCGTTACCCACAATTCAGATCAATTTTCACAAATCAATCTTTAATTTGTTGTTCACAAGATTCATACTCTATTAATTTACATATAAATCATAAGATTTAATTACAATTTCCGTCAATTTAAAAAAAAAAAAAAAAAACTATTGTCTGTAAATTAAATACTATAATAGGGTTGTATTCTTACTACAAACAAAGATTCAGCATTCAACAAGAATGTTAATACAAATGTCAAAGCACCCAAAGTTTCATAACTCATACATTAGAAGTTTAAGAATCAAACAGAAAAAAAAAAAAAAAAACAAGGAGAAAAATGCTTCTTCAGAAACCTATAATGGTGGAGCAGGATAAGAGTGATGCAGGTAGTAAGGAGGAGCTTGGGTGGTTGCCGGAGGTGCATAGATCGGCGGCAACACTGCCATCATCCCAGCTTCATGAGTGCTGACAAATCAACAAGGCTTAACTTCATAAGCTATATCATGTAATCATACTCAAAACTCAAAAGCAGTGAACACAAAAACTCAACTGCACTAGTCATCTGGAAATCTATAATCATCAGAAATGCTCCCACCCACAATGAGGACACAATTTAATATGCCCACCTCTGATCTAAGATTAGGGAATGAATTCCAAATCTTGAAGGTTATGAAAAACACCCTATCATGAACTTTCTATATCATCTGTGAGCATATTAAACTGTCTACGTACGGTGACTAGCTGAGTAGGGAAGCTGTCCAGTCTATATTCCTTCTAAAGTTGGGGAAAAAAAAGAGTGGTGTAGCATGGGAAATAGTCATCAACAAAAGCACAAGATTTTACAAATGCAGGCACATCAAAACAGAAAATGATCACATATTCTGGATGTAAACCTGGTTGTGTAGAGCCCATGAGGATGTCCATAACCCGGGTATAGAGTATTTGACAAGTCAGGCCTGCACAAATAATGGAATCTGTGATTCGCTAGTTCTTCATGAATTCAGCAAACACCCATGATGATATTGAGTCATAAAATACTAAGCAAGTAAAAGTAAGTTACATTGGCTGTTGAGTTTGTTGCAATGGATTTGCAGTTTGCGGCAGTTGCCCTCCTGCTTGTCGCATCAACTCAGCATAGACATATTCATCAACCCGTTGTTTGGCAAGGGCAACCTAAAGAAGAACATCGACAAATGAACATGCATGTTTAGCTCATAAGAGTTCAAGCAGTTCAAGCCACAATTTTACAGAAAAAAAATAATATGCTACGAAATATTCCAAAAAGAAAGCAGGCTTTGTTAAGAGGACTACGAGCTAATGTCTTGTGAAAAAACATAAGTCCTATTTGTAAATGACAACATACATAATATTTCATTTACTCATCATAAGCGACATCCTCAAGAAATGCTTACAGATATGCAAAAAACAAGTAAATAACCAGACAATTAAAGGTAAACAAAGCTTTACCTGTTGAGTGCTACCACCTAAATGGATCTGCCTTTGTGTATGTTCACCTCTCGCACCATAAACCTATACATAGAATTGCAGAGGGAGAAGAAAGCATCAGTTGTATGAATGACCAACAAACCCCAAATACAAGACATCCAGAATCTAAAACTGGAATTCAGCCCTCTTCATAACTTGCTAGATGATCAAAATTATACGACGAAACTACCTTGATATTTGCTCCAGATTCATTTCTGATCCTTGAGATGTTAGCCCCAAACCTTCCAATCAGCCCACCCACCAGATTTTCAGGAACCATAAGCTCCAAAGTTACATAATCAGCTGCAAGATTGTTTGTCTTAATGATGATATCCTCATGATACTAAGATCTCACACATTAATGGAATGAAACAATCAAATTTATGACTCGTGTGGCAAAGGATTAAATTACCTGAAGTAGGATCCACAAACGGTTGAGGTTGCGGCTGAAAACCAATATTATTTGTTGGGCTGATTGATATTACTTGTTTAGGTGGATTATCCCTATATTTGCAAATAGCAGCAATTTTACACCAAAATACAGGAAGCCAAATGTAAGGAACTCATATTGACGCAAAACACTAATGTTTACCTAAGTTGGCATCCAATTTCTACCACACCTCTCAAAACTGCAGGAATTTCTCCAGATACCTGCAAAAACGATACCATTAACATCTACCATAGCAGCAAAATAGGAAGACAACAATTGTAATGTAAATACAAAAGAACGAGTAAGCTCATTGAGAGCAAAAATATTAGGGAGCCCATCCCCCTAAGAATCCTAGCTTTTGCATAGTAGAAGTTTCCAAATGGTTATTTCATAACCTAAAAGTCATTAAGAACACAAAAGACAACATAACCACATACCTCATTTTCCAAAAAATCTTAAGTTTGTTCTGCTATTGTAAAAATTCCTCAACTTAAGACACATAGACAGGAGCTGAGCCCTTAGTGCCTTGATGTGCATAGCACCTTTAGTAACTATGCTTAGATAGACAGAACAAAGGCATATAAGGACTCAACTGATGATTAAACCTAAATTAAATCCATCCCGAAAATTTGTTGTAAGATGAAGTCTCATACAAACTAACCTGTACAACTCGATCAGACTCATGTGCAGATGCACAAGGAGGCAACTGATTAGGAGAAAGAACTGTGATAGTTGCTCCAGAAGTCTTCCTCAAATTTACAATATGTTGACCTGAAACTCCAATCAAACCACCTGCTTGAGAACCAGCAATCAGAAGCCTCACTGCATTTGCTACCACATGTCCAGTACCAATTTTCACTGCCTCCACATTTCCATCATCCTCCTATGTAGATAGTTAAAAGATACGTATTAGACATTAAACAATTGTGGGTTCTCACATTCAACTAGGTAAGCCTAAATCCATTGAACAAGAAGTCTTAAGACAATCTCAAGAATCCTGAACCACACCCCAACCCGGGGTGGGGGAGGAATATGAACAACATCCTAACGATTCACATCTTACATAATACATTGACAATATTGGAGAACATCAGAGAATGTCAAATCATTTCCATCACCTGCTTTTGGATGGGAAGAAGACTATCCCACCATTCATATAAAACTATCCATATAGTAAATGTTGCCAGCATCTGTTCACATAGATCCATAACAAATACAACAAAGATGATGATAATATTCATTAATCTCTGTTTATGATTATTGATGCCACTAAAGTTCTTTACCCCTTTAAAGAAGAAAAGACAGAAATCGGTGCTCTATGAAATTGCAGAATTTGCCATACAAAATAGAAATGGTGGGCTATGTTATTCTTGATAAAAAGACATATTATAGTTGTTCGTTGATTCTCATCCTCCAATGTAAAACCACAAGCAATAATGAGTCAGATGATTAATCAAGACTGTAAGTTATCAGCCAGTAGCAGGTTATGAAAGATATACAACACCAATCACAGTTTTGAAATCAAAAGAAAGCCATTGTTCAAATTAAACTTCAAAATAGTGTCTCATGCTACCTTGAGAATCAGGCTAACAATTTGATGAAGAGCATTTTCTGCATCAGAGAAAACATCCTCACTGTTTTTGGAACTGATAATGATCACCCTCTCTTCGTGTCGCTGCAAGCAACAAAACATAGAAAGACATAAGTTCCACCGCTGAGCTCTAGAAAAAAAATAAAAATCAGATGATTGAACATACAGGGATTTTCTAGATGGAACGAAAAGAAACAAGACAACTAATGTTGATCAGATTAAGCAAATCAACACTAACAATGACTTAGATTCTTGTAAGCCTGCAATTTATGAAGTCTGCTCCAAATCCAGACCAAGTCAAGCTAAGTACAAATACTTCATAGGATCATGGTCCACCAGACCGGGTCCTTACCCAAGACACAACCTTTTTTGTTTGGTTGGTCGGGTAGAGAAGACAGATGGGGTATTGCGATGGAGGTGGGTTTTCTAGTTGATCCAGAATGGATCCACCCACCTGTGAACCACACCATCCTCCCCAAACGCATACATACATACACATGCAGACACCAAGAATGGGGAGGGGTAAATTAGGGAATGCAAATGAGAGAATGGAGGGAGAACTGGAGCTGGGGGATATCACTGAAGGGGGTGGGGAGGAGTGAGGTTGGGAGTAGGGGTGGGGAAGAGAAGAGGTGGGGAGGGGATGAGTTTTTCATTCTGTAAATAAGGGTGATTCTGACCTAAATATAGACATTTTTCGAAAATTTCCAGCAGGAGTGACTAGAATCTGGATGTGATTTATAGACCCGCCTTATTGGTCTAAATCCAGTTTCGGTAAGAGACTTAGTTCCTCTATCTGTCAAAGAAAAAACTGCAGAGCAAGAAAACAGGAAAGTGAGTAGCTAAATTATATTCTATACGCCAGTTTTACTGTCTAAAGTTCAGATATTACATAATCAGCGATTCAGCATGCAAGAGAAATCGAAACAAAATGTCCATACGATGAAACTACTATGATACAATTATTTCATTTTTCATCCATCTTCAGATTATTCATAGTTTTGCTCACTGTTAACAAGGACCCCCATCCTTTCAAATCAAAGTTAAGTATCAGTAATAGCTACATTTCCCAGTTCAATTAAATTTCATTATTAATTAAAACAAGATTGTTTAATCCCCTATAAATTCCCACCAAATTATGATTATGAAATCAATTTTCATCATATATGCGATCAATTGGACTTCTTCTCATTACAAGCCCAACATTCTTCGACATGCATTCAGTCACCCAATTCATCTACTTTCACGTTCCACCCCACTCCCCCAAAAAAACCCCAATTATTCGTATATGATAGAACAAAATCGTTGATGTTTAGCCCTACGTGTTGCCGCCAAAAACACCAAACCTAAAAGGCAAACACCGGCAAAAACATCAATCAACTTACCGAGATAGCGTCGGCGATTTTAATAGTAGCTTTAGTATCCTCTCGAATCTTCTGAATACGATGGCCCGCTCTTCCGATGACCTTTCCAATCTGTCGCGAAGGCACCACAATGCGGTATATCACGTCGGTAGTGGCCTTCACGCGCCGCTTCGAGTCCGGCACATCTTCAGACGTCCCGGCCTCAGCGTTCTCCGCCGGGTCCTCCTCTCGGGGCCTCTTGAGAGTTCCGGCGGCTGTGGTGGTCGTAGGATCCGCAGCGGCAGCAGCAGCCGCCGAATCAGGTTTGAGATGAGGCTCCGATGCAGGCGGGGCGGTAGGCGTTGAAGACGGAGGAGACCGGTACCTATTATGGTTCGGATACGGGTTTGGAGTCGGGCTAACCGGCGTTTGAGCTTGAGACATGGTTGTTTGGAAAGACGAACGATAATCGAATGCTCCGTCCAGGGCTTTTATTCAAACAATATTACACTTATGCCCCCTGATTTACCTCCATTTGCCCCCAATTAATTCTTTTATGTTATACCCTTAATCGTAATTTCTTGTTATGCTAGTGATTCATAGTGAATGTGGGAATAGTTCAAACTACTCCATATGGATTTATGGCTCAAATTACTATTAACGCTATTTTGATCTAGTTTATTCAGTGGATGTGTCTAACCAATATTTTTTATCAAGTCTATTTATGAATGTAAACTAGACTTGAACATTAAAAAATGTCTAATTGGTCTAATAAAGATCTATTTATAATATGTGATATATTTTATAGGTTGTACATATTTGTAACCTAATTTATATTTTATATTATTTTCATATTTTTTGGTGTAATTCTTTAAATTTAAATGAAAGTTTACATAAAAAACAATCATAATAGATTATTTTATAAACTTTTGATAGATTTTATGTCAGACTTATCCACAAAACAAGTTAAACTTGAGCTAAAACAAATCTTTAAGGAAGTATACATTAAGTCATACTTAAACCTAATATTTACAATTTAATCCCAAATCGATCACCAAAATATTCAGTCTGGTCTAACCTATTCACACCCCTATTCATGTGTCCAAACATTTTTATGGGATTGTTGTGTTGTAAATGTTGTTGCAAATATATTAATACATAAATATCAATAATGAGTACTAGTCTGTGTATTTATTGTTAATGTGAATATATTGCAAAACAAGAAGTATCATTTTAATTTGAAATTGATTTTTCTACCTGCTACATGAAGAGTGAAATTATTAAACTGCCTTCCTTGTTTAAAAATAGAGAGGACAACATTTTCCTATTTTGATAATATTCGAGAATATGATACAATACAATTTAAAATTTAGGGTACTTCTATAGTATACCATTGTATTAATACATTAGTATTTTCAGCCATTAGATCTTGAATTATTGCATCCTGATCCGTCATTTATGTTTTAACCTTTTTACCTATCTTTAAAAGTTATCACTGTAAAAACCAAAAATTCCCCTCAACAAGTCTAATAGTATAGACAATGTAGTTCTTATCTACCTTCTTCGATCATCATATTTAACAATCAATTGCAACCACAAAATCGCAATTAAATCTATTGGTATTATACATCTTGTGATGATGAATCATTTAAGACCCATATTCCATATGTTTGAATTATTTTTAAGATTTTAAAATCAATAATATCAAGATTTTTTTTTAAAATACTTCAGATTTTTTTAAAACAAATTGCAGATTTTTTATAAATAAAATTATGTATATCCTTCTATTTTCTTAAGATAATTTGAAAAAAAAAACAATTGCCCAATATTTTTGTTTCGAATTCATTTAAATATTATTATTAAATATGTTTTTATTTGTTGATTCTTTTTTTCAAACTTAATATTACATATATAAATATATAAATCAAATTTTAGATTTTATTTTGTATCTTACATTTTGAGATTTAATTAGAGACTGTATTATTATTATTATTATTATTCAGACATTAATTGTATTTTTTAATTTTTAAAATAACCTTCTGACTTTTAAACATTTTTTTTCCTATTTCTAGACTATATTTTTATATATGTAATTTTTAATATTATTTTCCAAATTTATCTTGTAGAATTGTACAATAATTTTCAAATTTATTAGTTCTTTATTTTCAAAATTTTAAACATTTTTAAAATTTAATGATTTCCGAATTTTGAGCATATCAATAAAGTATGTGGTTGCTATTTAATACCCTCCAAAAATTATTTAATGTTTATTACTAGGGATGGAGAAAAATACTGAATTACTGAAATATCGGGCTTATTGTACCAAAAAAATATTGAAAATACCGAAATTTCGGTACATTGTGATACCATACCAAAAATTTTGGTGCTGTATTGGTAGAGACGGACCTAGATGGGGGCCAAAGGGGCACTGGGCCCCCTGAAAATTTGAAAAAAACAAAGGATATTTAGGTAAATTTATAATTTAGTTGAAAAAATAAAATAAAATAAAATAAAAGACGTGAATTAGATCGCAGTCAATTGATCTTTTCTCTCTCATATGTCATGCACTCATAACAACAAGGGCAACAATTGTGTGCCCCGGGAGCACGTGCCCCCCAATATTATCCATTATTTTTTTCTTTTTCTGTTTCTTCTTTTCGTCGTTTCCTTCCTTTTTTTTCCCTTCCTTTGTATTGTGTTGTTTTTCTTCTTCTTCTTCTTCTTTTTTTTTCTCTTCTTTCTCAAATTTTTCAAATAATTATATAATACCTTAAAGGTGCATATCTAATACCTTATACTATAAATAATAATACCTTAAAGGTAAGCATGTAATACCTTAAAATGTGCATATGTAATACCTTATACTATAAACATTAATACCTTAAAGGTAAATATGCAATACCTTAAATGTGCGCATATGTAATATCTTATACTATAAGGATTGATACCTTAAAGATAAATATGTAATATCTTATAGGTAAATATCTAATACCTTAAATGTGCGCATAGGTAATACCTTATACTATAAGGATCAATACTTAGAAGATAAATATGTAATATTTTAAAAGTGCATATGTAATATCTTATACAATAAGGATCAAAACCTTAAAGGTAAATATCTAATACCTTAAAGGTGTATATGTAATACCTTATACAAAAAACACTAATACCTTAAAAGTAAATATGTAATACTTTAAATGTGCACATATATAATACCTTATATCATGAGCATCAATATCTTAAATGTAAATATGTAATACCTTAAAGGTGTATATTTAATACATTATACTATAAGTATTAATACATTTTGATTAATCTCCTCATATTTTATATTTTTTGACTATATCATTATATTTTTTTTTACTTTTTAATCCTAATACATTAAAGGTAAGTATATAACACCTTATATAATAATCATTAATATTTATGTTTGCATTGAGTAATACCTTCATGTATAAAAAAAAATGGAAATGAAGATGTTAGAGAAATGCATTTTCCAGCAAGTATAAAAAATTGATGTAGTTCAATTCATTGCTTCCATGCACTGGCGGATCTACATGGCACTAAGGGTATGCAAGTGCATACCCTCATTTTTGCCAAAACAAAATTCAGTTTATATTTTATACACCATAATTATATTTTAGAATTTAAAGTATATATAACTAACACTAACCCAACTTAAAATAATAAATAAAGACTATATTACCTCCACTTTAGGATTCAAGTTGTAGAGTATCTATACCATTAGTCCTTTTTTTAGGAATCTACTTTCCAGTTTTGAATTGTATGATATATTTTGTATTATATCTTCTATTCCAATATGTGTATCATATGACATCGCTAATTAACACGTGACATGTATTAACTATCATGAAACATGAAATGTAACACCAAATGTAATAGAAGATTCGAATCATTTTTATTTTTTTTAGTATCTTTTTGTAATTGTGCATACCCTGTTTGATATTCCTAGATCCGCCACTGCTTCCATGTGTCATGTCTTTGCTTCCCGTGCCATGTCTTTGTTTCCATTCAATTCATTCTACATTTTTTTTCAAATTTTGGGTCATACTCATAAATAATGATGTTTCCTTCCCAAAGAAATCTTTACTAACCACTCTCTACTACTCTCGATCTTTCATTTCACAATTTCATTTCCTTTTGCTAGCTTCTCTTTCTCTCTGCATCTTCTGTTTTTTATCTGCATTCATGATGATGCCATTTCTCTCTCATCCCTTCGCTCTTTGCTTTTCACTCAATTCTTCTCAATTTCAAGTAATCTCTCTCTCTAATTCAATTATGGGCTCTTTTCTTTCAATGTGATGATTAAATTCAGCACAATTGGGAATTTCTTAAACAACTCTCATTTGGGATTTTTCTTGTTTGCTGAATCTTAGATAACATCTATTGCAAGATATGCAATAAAAAATGTGTGAGTTGAAAGTGCAATATAGGAGATGAAGATCATACGAAGAAGATTAAAGGAGAAGAAGAAGGGAAGAGTATAGTTTGAAGAAGAGAAGAGAATGAAAAGAGAAAACACGCTGAATTAGGGTTTCAAAAGCAAAAAAAACAAGTGGGCCGGGTTGGGGGTACGGATCTAAGATCCGTACCCTGGGTGCATACAATTTTTTGCCTAACAACAAAATCTTGTCTTTCTCCCTTCTTAATTTCCTCTCTCATTCAACTTTCAATTTCTTCTTCATTTTCTCTCTTCTCCATCTCTCAATATCTTCTTCACCTAATTTCAAGGTAATGTCTTAATTAATTTTATTTTCTCATATTGTGAATTTATCTTCATTGTTGTCAATTTATTGTATATGAAATTGTATATATTTGAAAATCCTTTTATGAAATTTATTCAAATTGAACTTATAATTTATTTGTTATTTTATATGTCCTATCAATGTATTATAATTAATTTGTAAATACTAATGATAGGTTGGTCATTAATACAAATAATTGTATTTGAATTTGATTAGATGTAACTAAATTACTAAATAATAAAATGAGACAAAGATTAAAATTATTGGCAAATAGAAATTGGGGATGTCATTTTGCAGTTTGGTTAGATGTCAAGATGCAGTACGATTGGAGATTTTCATTTTCATTCTCCAAGTTTGGAGATATACATTTTCATTGTATATAATTTTTTTTTTTTTTATAGATAATGAAAAAATATCACCTATTGTAAAGTTAATTAATGCACCTCATGTTGTTCAACCTCAACTACCATCAAACCAAAATAACAATAATGAGGTTGATATGAATTTTTTTACAAGTGATATATTTATGTTCTTAGTTTAAAATTAGTATTTTTTTTATTAATTACCTTGGGCCCCCCTGAGTTGAAATCATGGGTCCGTCACTGGATATCGGTATGATATTTTCAAAGTTTCGGTATTTCGGTATATACCGAAATATGAAAAATATTAATATTAATTAAAAATATATTAATTCAATATTAATAAATTATAAAATATAATATTTTTTATTTCGGTATACCAAAGTTTCGATATGTAATTTTCATTTCAATATAACGATGTTTTCGGTATACCAAAGTTTCAGTATATATTTTTCATTGTGGTATAACAGTATGTTCAGTATACCGATAAATTTCGATACCGAAATTTATTGGTATAAAATGGTATGGTTATTTGGTATACCGAATTTGGGCATACCAAAATTTTCGATACGGTAACAATATGAATTTTTTCATACAATTTTTTTTATACAGTATAGGGTATGAAATTTTTGATACGGTGTATACCGTAATGACCACCCCTAATTATTGCTATTTATTACCTTTCCAAAAATTATTTACATTTGAAATTTGAGCAGTTATTTCTTGGAATATAATTTTATAAAATAGATACATTTGTTATTGGATATTCCACATTACTCATTAAGGCACATTGTTTAGGAAGATATACATGGATTTTGATTTGGGTACATTTTAGTATTTTAAACCATTGTTTATGATTTCATACTCAATGAATTACCATTGCAGTTATCATAATGTTGTGAAGGTTTGGATTTGGATTTGATATGCATGTTTCAAATTATATCCACTAATATATCATTATTAAAATAAAATATGCAATCTATAAAATACATATTCGATTTCATCATTTAACAATCATTGTTTTGGTTATCATCCAAAACAATGGTAGCATCAATCACATCCTATGATATGTGTGCAATAATACATAATTATCATTAAAAATCATTATGTCAATCTATATAAAATATAGATTTCACTTTAAATATGTAATATAAATTATTGAATTGATCCAAATGGTATGAATTTAAAATAATATATAAATGATTTTAACATAAATATATAATTGAAACTATTCCATCATGCATAAAATCAAATTAACAATTATGACAACGACACATAATTAATGTCAACCTATTACTATTATTGCATACTTCTACTAGTGAAATTAGAATCGTTTGTTCGTAAATGACACATATTACTACTATTGCATACTTCACCTAATGAAATTAAAATCGTTTGTTCTTATGTCATTTACGAATTAGGATCATGAACCAATAATTTTCTGATAATTTACTTATAATGATTTTAATTAACATCGCAACATAATTAATTTAAATGATTAATTAAATGACTAAACAATTATTGTAAATTAGATATATGGAATACATGTAATGTTTGTAACAATAATAATGAAATGAAATGCATGTAACAACATACAAAATCATTAAAAGACCCACTTGTATTACAATCCAAAATTAAATATAATATAAGGAGGCCCAGTGCATCCAGCAGTCCAAAATATAAAAGTTACATTTCAAAAGAATTACCACAGTAAAAAAAACCGATGTATTAATACAACGATGTATTGTAGAATTACCCTAAAATTTAGGATCCAATGTGTTTGTTTATTTATTTATTAAAAGAATGTAGTGTGCCTCTAACTCCTAACTAGTGAAGAAAGAAAAATATAAAATAATAACACCCAGCCCAAACAGAATTAATTGGGTATCGTTGGAAAAATAGAATTGAGATCCAGCCCAAAGCCCTAAACGGCCCTAAACTACTATTTATATTGTCTCATGCAACCATTCTTATTACTATTTTATAGTTCATTGGTATCTCAACAAATTACCTTATAATTTGCGGTCATCCATTAAATATTAAAGAAGCAATTATTTCTGTCTTTATGTAATATTGTTCATGTAGTTTGCTATCCATACACTAGTTAATATAATTAATTGGATAATTATTTAAAGTTCTCATCAATGAATGTGCATACTATTTTATGCATAATATAGTTTGTATTTGATTATGACTTTGCAAATTAAATACATGAAATATATACAAAGAAGGTAAAAACATTACCTTTTATTTCAGAAAAGGAAATTAATCCTATAAATCAAATAAAAATAACAAGATTTGAAATTAATCTTATAAATCAAATAAAAATTAAAAGATTTGAAATGAATAAATTTTAATTTAATTATATTAAAGTGCATTCAAAATATATCAAAATTGCTTAAAAATTAATTTATAATGAAAATGATGGATTTTCAAATTCATATCAACTTAAAAATCAATAATGATTTTATTACTATAACATCCAAGTGCTTCAACAAAAATTGAGATATTTCTCATACGATAAAAACTCATACAATCACGGATTCTTGTTATTACACACACACACACACACACATATATATATATATATATTAGTAAATTAGTCATACAATTAATATATATATATATATATTAGTAAATTAGTCATACAATTAATATTTGATTATAATTTATGCAGAGATAGGAAAATACAAAACGCGACAATACGAATATATATGATGTAAAATAAGAGTAAGTGATGACAATATTATAATATGAATGTTGATAATCATAATTGTAAAAGGAATATGATGCCACATGAATATATGCAATTAATCTATAACAAATATGTCAATTACGATTAATTATTTTTACAAAATGAAACTTATATAAATACTAAATAGGTACAAATTAAACTACGAATTTTATTTTGAAAAAAGAATCCTACTAAATTAAAAAAGAAACAAGTTTAGTCATTTTAACAAATGATTAAATTAGCTAGTTTGACCAATGGCTAAAACATTGATTTTCTGAAAGAAGAAATATTAAATTTCCCAAGGTCTTTTGAATATTATCACAATGGAGAATTAGTTGCCATACTTTTGAAATCTCAATTAAAGAAATCTAAATCTAATTAGACCAATTAACCAAATATGAAAAAGCTGGATTATAACAGAGAAATAAATAATAAAATTATATGAAAGCCTAGGATTGTTGAAATCCACAAATAAAGTTGGTAACCATTATTATGAAATAGGAAGGTAAAAAAAACACCAAAAGCCCCCTCAACTTTAAAAAATCTCCATTTTAACTTTTTATTTTTATATTTTGCCACTTCAACTAGTTATTTTAGACCATTTGACACAAATATTATTAGATATATCACATGAGTACAAGTCATATAGCAAAATGATGAATAGTTTCATAACTCCTCAATCTGTTATGCCTTGATTGTAGAGATAAAACATTATTGACGTGACATATATAATTTCAGAATTTTGGGTTCCTAATATCAATTTTATTTTCCCTCAAAAAGAAAATAATCAATTTTATTAGCATTGGTGGTTTCAACTCTTTTCTTTCTTAAATTTTCTCCTAATTTAGTTTCACCCTCAATCTGCTACATTCTGAATTCTAATTAAATATCAAGTAAAATCTTGAAAGCCAATTTTGTGATTAAGTGATTTAAATTTAGTAATTGAAGTGGCTAAATAGAAAAATAAAATGTTGAGGTAGCTAATTGGAAAAAAATATTAGTTGTATTAGCACCATGGCAAAATTTAAAAATTAAGAGATAAAGATGCTTTTGTTGAAGGAGATAAAAAAGATGCCTTTTTGGATTAATCATTAATTACTATCAAACTCATCTGTAACTAATCGACATAATTGCCTTTGTTCTTTTCTTATCCTCCCGCTTCTCTTTTTAATTCAAACTTTTTTATTTTGAAAAATAAGGAAATTTGTAATAAATTCTAACTACCAAATATATGAAACAAAATGAGTCATGATGATGGTTTTATTTACAATTTTCAACCAATTTGATTTAGTAAAATCTTAATAATATAATTTTCTATAACGTAAAAGCAGAATTCAAATAGAAAAATTACAACAAGTAAAATATTTTATAGTTTACTTCTAAATATTATTACAAAAACAGAGCCGAATTCATCTTTTTTTTTTTTAAGGATAATTAATAAATACAACCGTACACGAAAAAATTAAGGTTTATTATCAATACATACGACAAAATCCCCCTTTCACAACCGCCGTTCGTACGGAATTTATAATAACTATTTCACGACCGTTACATCGTTGATCATGCAATACTAGAAATACGCACATTGTTTCCATGCAACATTGCACGTCAATATACATATTCAATATATTACGTGAAAATTTGTCTAAAATAGGTTTTCAAAGAATCAAGAAATGAAACAACTCATAAACAGAAAAGAGAAACCGAGTTGGTATACGAATGCATATTAGGTGTTCGAAATATTTTTTTATCGGAATAATCTGTGACAACACTCAAAAAATATAATTTACTATCCTTAAAATATATAGTACTAAAACAAAATAATTTGATTTTTTTATCAATCGACTTCTAGAATGAGTTGCAGGTAGCAAATATTTCATATATTTTAAATAATATTTCTATCTCATATTCTCAAAATCAAATATTATTTACATTCACATATATGTGAATAAATGTATTGATGACCATGGGTAGAAAATAAAAAGAGTAATTGAAATAGTGGAAATATGTGATTATTACAAATATCGAATTAACTCACTAGAGTCAAAAATCATTCTCATCTCCAAACCAACGCTGAGTCAGTAGATAGATACAGAGAGGTGTGTATGTATATGTGCTGCTCTATATAATTCTCGTAACCGTCCTGCTTTTCATTCATTCTACCTCACTTCTCCAGCCTCCTTTGCTTTCTTTCTCGCTCCCCATTCTCACTCCTCTTTGTTCCTTCTCTTTCTCTTCAACCTTTTTTTGTCATCTTCACAAACCCTCTCTCTCTCTCTCTCTCTCTCTAGAGTGAGGAGCGTCATTCTTTCACATATACATTGTGTTTATTCGAGTTTTATTTTTTTCTGAAACTCTTGCGCCGATCAGTAGGGTGGGATAGGGGTTTCTATCTATATCTGTAGAAAAGAAGGAAAAAAGCTTTAGTTGAATTTTGAATTATTTTTGAAAAGCTTAATTTAGCAATCATCAATGGAGTCTTCTTCTACTCCTCCGTTGTCAAAGTCGTCTCAGCCGCTGCACAATTTCGAGCTGCCGCATCTAAAATGGAATATGCTGGGTCAATCCAGCAGCCAAAAAAAGCGTAGCCGCTCCATGAAGTCGCCTCCGGGTCGCCACGCCGCCTCTCCACCCGATCAGGCGGCGCGCCTCCTGTCTCCGCCTCCGGCGGTTGCATCGCCGGCTAGCGGTGAGTCTGAGAAAGTGCCGGTGGTTCGTGACGAAGCTGTGCGTCCTTTTAGGAAGCGGAGTTGGGTATGGGAGTCTGAGGCTTCGAAAGTTAATTCTGATGTTGGTGAAGTGAAGGGTGCACCTGATGAGAAGAAACTTGAGAGAAAAGTGAAGGCGGAAGATGATGGCGTAGGAATAAAAAGATCCAAGATACTTATAAAGATTCCAAACATCAAAAGTAAAAAGGAGGAGATTGAGGGGGTGGCGGTGGCGGTGAAGAATGGCGAACGTGAAGGTGGTGATCTGGTGCAGGATAAGGGGAAGAATATGAGTGGCGATTTCGATAATGAGACTAAGATATCGGAATTCAAGACAAAGAAGGTGGTGAAATCAAAGTCGCAGAAGGGAGAAAAAGGTGGCGTTTTTAGGGTTCCTGAAAAGAATAAAGCTCAGGCAGTGGTGATGAAGGTTAATGCTAATAAATCTGGGGTTAAGGAAGGGGCAATTGGAGGCGGAGTCGAGAAGAAGGAGGTGATCAGCTCCAATGGTGGTACTGAGAAGAAGATAGGTGGAGGCTCCAAAGTTGGGGGGTTGAAATTAGTTGGAGATCAAAAGAAGGAGAAAGGTGAAGGCGAGATCATAAAAAAGAAGGAGAAAGGTGAAGGCGAGATCATCAAAAAGAAGGAGAAAGTTGAAGAAGGCGAGATCATCAAAAAGAAGGAGAATGGTGAAGGCGAGATCATTAAAAAGAAGGAGAAAGTTGAAGGCGAGATCATCAAAAGGAAGGAGAATGGTGAAGGAGAGATCATCAAAAAGAAGGAGAAAGTTGAAGAAGGCGAGATCATCAAAAAGAAGGAGAATGGTGGAGGCGAGATCATTAAAAAGAAGGAGAAAGTTGAAGGCGAGATCATCAAAAGGAAGGAGAATGGTGAAGGAGAGATCATCAAAAAGAAGGAGAAAGTTGAAGAAGGCGAGATCATCAAAAAGAAGGAGAATGGTGGAGGCGAGATCATTAAAAAGAAGGAGAAAGTTGAAGGCGAGATCATCAAAAGGAAGGAGAATGGTGAAGGTGAGATCATCAAAAAGAAGGAGAAAGTAGAAGAAGGCGAGATCATAAAAAAGAAGGAGAATGGTGAAGGTGAGATCATTAAAAAGAAGGAGAAAGTTGAAGGCGAGATCATCAAAAGGAAGGAGAATGGTGAAGGTGAGATCATCAAAAAGAAGGAGAAAGTTGAAGAAGGCGAGATCATCAAAAAGAAGAAAGTCAGTGGTGATAAGGCCAAAGCTGGGAGTGGTGATAAGATGAAAGTAGGAAATGGGAGTGAAAAGATGAAAGTTGTGGAAAAGAAGGAGAAGAAAAAGCTGAGCATTTCTATATCCCTAACCAACGAGGAGATCGAGGAGGACATTTATGCTCTCACTGGAGCCAAGCCTGCAAGACGCCCCAAGAAGCGCTCCAAGAATGTGCAGAAAAATTTGGATGTAAGAAATTATATTTCATTTCCTCATATCATCTTCTTTTCTTCTCAACTCTTATTAATTGAATATATGACTTGCAGGCTGTGTTTCCTGGACTCTGGTTGGTCTCAATAACTCCTGAAACATATAAGGTCTCTCAAAGTTCTATCAACGTATAATAGTGTCCATGATCATGAATTGTGTTTACTCATACAGATTAATTAATTTGCAGGGCTAGCAATGGAAGATGATTCTGGGATTATTCAACTTGATTTCCAAATCCGAGTGATGAAAGAGTACTGAAGCTGGACCAAGTGTTGTTGTTCATTTTTAATTTTATAGTCATTATTTTTATCTATCTCTGGGTACTGTTTGAAGTTTATCTTCATCTTTGTTGTTGTTTGTTTCCAATTAAGTAGTTAATTTCAGTAGCTACTGGATATCATCTGTGTCTTGACTATTTTCATTTCCATTACTCATATGTTTCTTTTCCCTTTCCCCTTCCAACATCACTGCTTGCTAAAATTGTCAAATTAAACAATCAGCAAACCCTAAAGTTGAGAATTATCATTTCACTCTTTCTCCTATGATTTTTTCTATTGCTTGAATTTCTTGATTTAGAATTCTAACTCATTCTTGTTTGAACGAGTCGATTATACATATGATAATGATGTTCATGTTTAATTTCTCTTTTGTACATTGAAATTAAATCCTAATTTACACAAATTAAAGCTAGGGTGGCTTAATTAAACCTTGGCATCAATTAATTCATCTTCCACAAACTCAATTAATTCACTCGTTCACCATTAACATATGAATTTACAAAACAACATTGTCCATAAACGCACATGATTGTGTAATCTACGAAGCATCGATATGATCATCACATGGAAGTGATGAAGATAAGAAAGAAAGAGCAAGAGAAGGAGTCACGTTGAGCAACATCTCTCTCTCTAGCTCTCTCTTTCTCTCTCTTCATCATCACTCTCACTCACTCACTCACGTTGTTTCTTCAGTGAAGTGGTTTTTCACTACAAAACAATGAGGAGCGAGGAATCGGTGATGATTTTTGTTTGCTTTTGGATTTTGTTTTCATTCTAATTAAATCTAATTAGCTTCAACCACTTTTTCCTTCTTTTTTGTTTTTATTGCATTCAAACCTCAATTTCATCCATCTTTTTTCCCTTTCATCGCTCCTCTCATTACTCTCTCTCTCTCTCTCTCACACACACATTGTTGTTGGATAGAGTTTCAACTTTGAACACCCTATTTCCAGCCCAAGTTGACGACAAATAAAAAAATTGTATAATTTGTAATTTCTTCGATAAATTCTATGGGCTAAGGAAACAAAATGGCATAAACTCTCCAACATTTTGCTAATATTTCATGTCCAAAAGTTAGTAATATCACATCATTCATACATTGAGCACAAAAATTAATCTATAATAGCCTCTAATGTGATGAGGAGTCAAGTATACAATTTTCCCAAGAGTAGAGATTACATACGTACAAGTATAAATGCTCGTCGTTATCTTCATCAGTCGACATACATATAATAGGGAATGCATGGATGAGTAGCGTGGTTGATCCAACTTTCTGATTCGTTCCTTCGTTGCTCGATCTGTTGAAAAAGGAATTAATCATATGAAATGATATAACACAACATCCGTTACGAGCTAAAAATATTAATTTATTGATGCATATATTGAAGGGATCAAATCCACAAGCTAATAAGAACAGTCAAACTGTTTTATTAGACTATGTACTATAGGTGCAACTAACCTTAATCTTCTTGTTTTCAAATTGATAGTAATGATTTATCTTGTTCCAGGCAAAAGTGAATGCATATTTGTTTACAAAGGTGAAAGTACATTTTTGCCATTCCTGCCTTTCACCATCTAAACTTGAAGTTCATATGTAACATTTGTTTTGAGAATCATGTGTGATTATCTTCTTTTTCACTTAACAAGTACAGAGAAAATTGGTTTTAGACTCAATACCACATAGCTGAATCAAGAACTGCAGAATCAGAAGCGCGAGTTAAACTAATTGATTAAGCAAAAGACTGAACTTGCGTTGCAGTTTTATGATCGTTTAAGCACAGAAATAGCATCCAACAATTTACAGATCTTCGTTAGAGAAAGAACTCAGAGATAACAACACAATTTTCCGAATTAAATTCTATACCTATATAAAATATCAAATTTCCTTCAATCAAATAGTATAATACGATCTAAAGCAAAATAATTTATGTAACCTTTTGGTTGAAACATTACTTCATTGAATTAAAACTCCATATGCTGCTGCACCAGAAATTCCTCTGTAAACATACAGGATACATTGTCCTAAATACTCGTCTTTCTGAGTCTATCAAAGGAAAAGTCCTTCAAACGTTAGCTTATACACCTTAATGAATGACTATAGAAATAACCACACAGAAGTTTAAATAGTCACAAGGGTTCTATTTTTTCGAGATCATCTGTTTTGATACAAGCCCACATAGATTTTTCTCTGACAGAAAAACTAAAGCAATATTCTCCAACATAAATTTGTATTACCAACTACAGTTATTATCAGAGAAAATTTTCTTAAAAAGGAAAGGGCGAAGATGGCCATGCACGTGCACGTTACATGCTCTAAAAGAATAGGGTAAATAAATTTCTAGCAGTGGCCTTACCGCTTTTGATTTCCTACGTATACCAAAAAGCGATATCATTAAAGCTTTCTAACGACTATGATTCCGTGAACAAGAAAACTACAATACAAGTCAATCCCAGGTATAAGGAGACTACCTATGTTTGATAATGCGATAATTAATGTGTTGCCTTTCCGGTCAATGACTCTTGTATCTGAACTTTCTATTTTCTACATGATTGCTACTAGCTACACTGTCAAAGTTAACATTGCTGATTTTGAAAGGTACGATAATTTGAAGACTTCAATAGTTTCAAGCAGAACATTTTGGAATCAGAGGAGAACAGAGAATTAAGGCTAAAACAATTATATGAAGCTGAATATCTTCGCTTTCTTATATCAGTTTCACTTTCAACGACAAATGAATTATCTGAAATTCAAATAAGTATGATCAAGGCTGTACCTTCTAATCATACTTATACGAGGTCCAGATAATTCTAAAGAAATCATCAAAATTGGAAAGATAACTGAAGACTACTAAATTATGCATACCTACTACAAACACTATATGGACATATCTATTAACTATAATACATTGCAGTTTAGCTGTTAAAAGATTTAACTAAGAACTTCATACATTCTGATCTTATCTGTGTGGAGATTCATAACTATACAGATAACTACTTTCAAATGTACCATGTTAGTGTATTAACACAAGACTTAATGTAATGATAAGTGAATTAACAAAGTACGAAAACATCAAACACTAGACTAAGCATATCAGAATCCGAAGAGCAGCTATTTAATAGCAAATTTAACCTTTTCTTGGATAGTAATATGATGGCACTCACTTTGGATTGCTTGTTCACTAGATCCGCGTAAAATATGTCCCTTTCGCTCTTGGTGAAATTAATTCTGAGCACATACAAATATGGAAAATCTCAACAAGGTAGACGTTGATTATACAATAGCTTTGTAATGTGTAGATTAAATAGGTTATATACATCATATAATTAGGGATAATACTTGAAACTCCTCATTTCAAAGCTAAAAAGAAATATCACAAATAATCCATATACACAAAAAACATGCTTTTCCAATTTGAAATTGATTTAACTAAACTCTGTAAAAGAAGACTGATATATTTCTTTACACTTATCCATCTGAGGTTAATTTCACAACAAACTTATGTATAAACATTAGGTTATCAATTATTCTCACCTTGTGAACTACAAATACGCGAAATATACTATAAAACCATGCTCTACTAAGTAAAACAAACAAAAAAACTGGAAATGAAAACAGTGATAAAAGTGCAATCTTTAACATACCCTTTTGGAGGAATCAGTATTTCTGGTGAGGTTTTTGCTGGCAAGATGAAATTTCAGCACAAGATGCAATCACAGAGGGTATTTTCTCCAATTCATCAACTCAATTATCATTGAAAGGTAACTTCTTTTATGTGGTGTGACACTTTAAAATAGTTCTAGTTGTCCACTTGTCGATTTCACGATTTAAGCATACAAATTAGACGCAATGTTGATTTATATACAATGGTTACCCATACTTTACCAAGTTTCTAAACTCATTTTCGATAAAAATACAATTGGAAACTCGATCGAAAATACAATCTACTTCAAATACTAACCAAAA
Organism: Scutellaria minor; assembly: GCA_954870855.1. Taxonomy (NCBI): domain Eukaryota; kingdom Viridiplantae; phylum Streptophyta; class Magnoliopsida; order Lamiales; family Lamiaceae; genus Scutellaria; species Scutellaria minor. The sequence goes on along the minus strand of OX940728.1, from coordinate 21,255,656 downwards.
TACATGAGACATGTATCAAAATGATCCCATTTCAAAATCAAATTACAATCCTAAATTAAATTCATGATTCTCATTTGAATTGAACAAAAATCATTTTAGGGTTTTGAATGATTTTTTTTTGTTTTTTGATTTAGGTAGAATTGAACATAAATTTTGAAGTCGATTGAGGGTGATAATAAAACAATAAAATTAGTGTCTTTTTTACGTATGATTCATGCATTTTTGGATGATATTTGAAGGTAAATTGCATTTTCGAATTTTTTGATATTTGTTTTTGGCTGAAAAATGTGTCAAAAATTGATTTCCTGACGATAAATCAAAAAATCATAAAATTATGGATGTCATTCAAAAAAATTTTTTTGTTTAAACATCAAGTGAAAAATAAAAATTAAAATTAAAGTACGGATTTCATTTTTATATTAACTTTATATATATATATATATCACACATAATTTAATCATTTATAAATTGACGATAACTAGTATTTATTCATAATTTATTTTATTGGGTATAAAAACCATATGCAAATGTTGAGACACTATCATAGTATTAGTGCTCCTCATTGGTTTGAAAGTCCCCATTATTAGTTTCTTAATTTTTGTAGTTGACCTCATTATTTGCCCTAGTCCTCGATATTTAATACTCTGGCCCCTTTTAATATATTTTCCTATGTTGGCTTAAAAAAATATTATAGCTATGCTAAGACAGAAATAAAGGGTGATTACAATTTGCCGAAACTAATATATTTATATAATCCAAATAAAGTTTATTTATTTATAATAGAATCACTCTTCTGTGTCCCCCCGGCGTGTCCCCAATCCCCGCAGGCCCCGCATAAATTTTTAATTTTTTTTCGCTTAGATTTTTTTTTTTTCATGTATACATTAAAGGTATTTATGAAATACCTTTTAGGTAAAAGTATCCATGAAATAACTTTTCAGGTATCCACATGTATACCTTCAAGGTATCCATGGAATACCTTGAAGGTATCACATGTATACACTGAAGGTGCGCGGGTGGCGTGGGCACGCACGACATGGGCACATGGGCGCGCGGTTTGTGAGGTGCGCGCAGGTATCCACATGTATACCTTCAAGGTATCCATGGAATACCTTTTTTCAAACATCACATATATACATTGAAGGTATCCATGGAATACCATTTCAGATATCACATGTAGATCTTCAAGGTATCCATGGGATACCTTGAAGGTATCACATGTATACATTGAAGGTGCGCGACAGTGCGGGCGCATGGCATGGGCGCACGACGTGAGCGCACGGTTTGTGAGGTGCGCGAGCGGCAGACGCATGGGCACGCGGTGTGTGAGGTATTACACGTATACATTGAAGGTATCCATGAAATACCTTTTCAGGTATGCATATGTATACCTTCAAGGTGTTCATGGAATACCTTCAAGGTATCCGCATGGATATCTATCAGGTGCGCGCACATTGGCGCGCGTGGGCATCGGGACGGGTTGGGGACACGGATCTAAGATCCATATCCCGGGACATATAAGTTTTTTTGTTTATAATGTATCTTATTTGGTGCAGCATATTCCGCTTTTACGGTATTATTATTATTATTATAATGCAAAAACTTACGTGAGACCGTCTCACGGATCCTCTTCCGTGAGACGGATCTATTTGACCCACTACCCAACCCAACCCAAACCATAATCCAGCCCAACCCATATAATAGCCCAGCCTAAAATCAAATTAAACCCACAAGTCAGCCCACCAACTTATCCACAACCTGAGACAAACCCACAAGTCAACCCACCAACCTATACACAACCTAAGACAACCCTATACACCATCGCATCATCTCACCTATCGTCGCACCGTCGCACATTGAGTTGAAGCCGTCGCACCATGAGTTGAAGTCATCGCACCTTGCAACGAGTGTCGGAAGACTTGATTCTGTTGATTCAACCGTCGTGACCTAATCGCCGCAAACAATTCCCGAACTGCAAAGTATTTTATTCAATTTTTTGTTTTTTTTTTATTTATATGGTGCAAATTTCATTTCGGAATTGGATTTTCAGTATGTTGTGTTATTTTGTTCTTTATTCGTTACAAATCAGTGTAGTGATTCGAGTGAAATCTGATTTGTAAGTTGTTATGGATGACAATTGTATACTGCTAATTTGCTGATGAATTTGTTGATGAATTTGGGTGTCAAATATATCTGCTGCCCAGCCATCGGCTTTTAAAATGACTGCTTGTTAGTTTGTAATTTAGTTTTCTGATCATTCCTCATTACTCTGGAAACTGTGGTGATTCTGATAGCATGTAAGTTTAAGCTGCTACTTGGTTTTTGGAGATTGTAGTTGAATTTGGTGATGATAGGTGTAATTCTGATTGTTTGATGTAAGTTTACTTCTTGTTTGGAGCATCAGATTCAGTAGTTGATCACAATATATGTAGTCATTATGCATAGATTTGTTTGCTGAGCATTGAATTTGAGAGATAAAAAAGAGCATTCTGTTTGGGATGAATTAAAGTATAGGCAAATTTTAACAAAAGTAGTGTTTTTATTAATGCCTTTTGAAATTTCACGAATTTTGTCAGAATATTTATCTTCTTAAGATATATGCTTCTTCTATTTTGCCAACTTAATTTCTTGTTTAAATTGATCTTATGTAATGTGTTTCTTTGTTTCGATTTTTTACAAGGTAATCTTTTCAATTATGGTGAAACAAAAAGCAATTGTTCTAGATTCACCTCGACAATCAAAACGGACAAGATTTGACACTGTGGTTGCAGGAAAGAATCCACAAGAAAAAAAATTATCTCAAAAGTTTCAAAAGATGAAAAGAAAGAGGAAGGGAAAAAAAAGAGAAAAAAAATGAAGTTAAGTGGAGAAAAATATGAAAAGGGGATTGCCAATGAAGAAAATAATAGGTAATTATTTCTATTTTCTCATCGATTTTGAATATAAGTATGTGTTTTGCTGTCATAAGTATGTGATACTTGAATTTAAGTATGTGATGTTATCACTAAATGTAAGAATAAGTTAAAATATGCCTTTTACGATATTAAGTGTGTGATTTCTTGACATAAGTATGTGATTCTGGAACATGAGTATGTGAATTTTTGATTGAATTTAAGTATAAATATTCCTCTTACATCATTTAAGTATGAGATTTATACCTACAAGTATGTGAATGTTTGACAGAATTTAAATATAAGTTAAAGTATGTCTATTACATCTTTAAGTATGTGATTTCTGCCGACAAGTATGTCTCTTACATCTTTAAGTATGTGATTTGTGGATATAAATATGTGATTCCTGAACATAAGTATGTGATTTGTTGATATAAGTATGTGATTCCTAAATATAAGTAAGTGAAATTTCTACCTACAAGTATGTGAATTTCTGAGCATAATTATAATGAATTTAAGTATAAGTATAAGTATTCCTCTTGTATCATTTAAGTATGTGATTTCTGCCTACAAGTATGTGAATGATTGACTAAATTTAAGTATATATAAGTTAAAGTATACCTCTGACATCTTTAAGTATGTGATTTGTTGATATAAGTATGTGATTCCTGAACATAAGTATGTGAAATTTCTACCTACAAGTATGTGAATTTCTGAGCATAAATATAATGAATTTAAGTATAAGTATAAGTATTCCTCTTGTATCATTTAAGTATGTGATTTCTGCCTACAAGTATGTGAATGATTGACTGAATTTAAGTATATATAAGTTAAAGTATACCTCTGACATCTTTAAGTATGTGATTTCTTGATATAAGTATGTAATTCCTGAACATAAGTATGTAATTTTTTTGACTGAATTTAAGTATAAGTATAAATATTCCTCTTGCATCTTTAAGTATGTGATTTCTGCCGACAAGTATATCTCTTCCTGAACATGAGTATGTGAATTTTGACTGATTTCAAGTATAAGTATAAAGTATACCTCTTATATTTTTAAGTATGTGATTTCTTGATATAAGTATGTGATTCCTGAACATAAGTATGTGATTTTTTTAACTGAATTTAAGTATAAGTTAAAGTATACCTCTGACATCTTTAAGTATGTGATTTCTTGATATAAGTATGTGATTCCTAAACATAAATATGTGATTGTTGAATATAAGTATGTTATTTGTGTGATTTGTATTTTTGATTTCTGCATATGTTGTCTTTATTTGTAGGGACTTTATAGCTCACTGCAGACCTCAAGGTCTTTGTCATGTTGTTAAGAGCCTTAATGAGAAGCAAAGAGAAGATGTAGTGAGTATAGGTTTTGGTGGTTTACTAAATTTGAAGCTTGATAGTTATATTCCTGGTCATATCATGAAGTGACTTACAAATAATTTCAATGGAACCAGTAGAATGCTATCAATCAGTCAAAATAGAAGTTTTGTAGTCACATCAAATGATATATGTGATATATTTCTTTTACCTAGGAAGGGTAAAAAAATAATAGAACTTGGAAGAAATCACAAGAGTGTTGAGTTAGGTATGTTGAAAGAGAGATTTGATATTGATGTGAAGACACCTCTTAATAGGTTGAATAAGCTGATGTTGGAGGATTTGAAAGAGGGGGGTGAGGATTTCAAACGTATTTTACATTGTATAGCCTGTCAACATTTCTTACTCCTACGACAAACAAACTTGTGGATTTCAATGCATATAATTCAATCAGGGATGTGGATAAAATATGTGATTTTGATTGGTGTGATTACATTCTGAAGAAGTGATATGTTGCTGTTGACAGTTACAATAGAAATTGTTGTCAAACGAACATAAGTGGTTGTGTTTTGGCCCTTCAGATTATTTATTTCCACAGAATGAAGTGGCAAGGAAAGGTTGAGCCCTGCACATTACCATTGATCCAACATTGGGACAATGAGAAGTTGAGGAAAAGAATGAAAGAGGAAGTAAAGACAGGTAAGTATGGACAAGGTGAATGGGTAGAGTGCTACCCAATAAGTGGAAAAGAGAGTAATGAAGAAGTAACAATTGAGAATGACAGGATTGGAGGTGATAAGAAAAAGGAGACTCATGTTGAGGAGAAAGTTGGTGAGGAAGAGATCCCTGAAGAAAGAAATTTCATTAAATTCTTTATACCAAAGGGGGAATTAAATGATAAAACAATCCACGACATGACCAAAGATGTAAGTTATTTATATATTTGTTAAAAGTAATCAATTTTGTTTCCATTTATATATTATAACGTATTTATCTTTCCATTGTAGGATCTTGTCCATAAGACATTGCTTCTCCTAAAGAGAGACATTTCTGTTGTTTCAAACTTTCATATGAAAAAGTTGATGAAAGCTAGAAGTGAGAATTTGATGGACAAATTTGTTTCAACTTCTTCCGATTCACCTTCTGGAAGTCAAGAATTTTTTGCTAATCCAAAAGTGCAAAAATGTATAGATGATATAGTAGAGAATTTTCTGGCGATGAAGAGTAAGAAGTTCTCAGATGATATGCCTACATTTGAATTATTAACTCCTAAAGTGACTAAAGTGGATGATACTTTAGAAGATGAGAGTGAAGATCTTTTGATTGAAGAGATTCAAAAGGTAACATCAGTAAGTTTGGAAAGAAATGATCGGGAGAAGAAGAAAATGGGTGAAACAGCTTTTGTTCTTAATTTAGGGGAAAAAGTTGGATATATTTGCACATTTTTGAATGTGAATAGAAATTTTTTTTCTGAAGTGGAGAGGGAGAAGAAATAGGTGATTGATTATTGCTTTTATCAAACAGACAACAGTTCAAAAAGACAAGTTAATTATAGTATTTCATATTTTTGAAATTTATATATTTATTTGATTTCTCATGTTTTTTTTTGTTCTTTTTTTTTTTGTAATGAACTTGTCTTCAAATATGGTAGTAACAAAACCATTTCATTTGAAGAAATACAGTCACTAAATACATTTCAATAGATCTACACAAGTATTATTGATGCGCGGGCATTGATAGTAAATACTACAAATCAACGGAAATGTTTTATTTTTGATTTGGGACATACTGTAAGTGTATTTATTACAAGTATGTGTTGTACTTATATAAGTATGTATTTATATTATATATGTATGTATGACACTGGTCTAACATTATATCTTTAAGTATGTGATTTATGCACATAAGTATTTGATTTATACATATTAGTATGTGATTTTATGACTGAATTTAAATTTATGTATAAGTATGCCTCTTACATCTTTAAGTATATGATTTCTGTCTACAAGTATGATTGAATTTAAATTTATATGAATAACATTACATCTTCTTTTTGTTTTGCAAAAGATTTATTTGAGTAGGATTGTTGATGACAAAAATGTTGAAGAAAATGAAAAAAAGTGTTAGAGCCTGTTGGAAACAGTGGTGTTGCTCGAATAATGCAAAGTTGGATGAATTTGATATGGTAAGAAACAACACGGTACTATTATTATTTTTATGAACTGATTATTATTTTTATGAACTGATTATTATTTTTTATGGATTGTTTGTTGTTTGTTGTTTGTTTATGAAATTGTAGTTCTTTGTGCCAATCCATATGCATGGTCATTATATTGGTGTTGTGGTTAATTTGATCGAAGGAAAGATGCATTATCTAGATAATATGAAGCATACATATCCAGAATCGTTCATCAATGTTGTTCAACTAGTGGTATGTATTTTTCTGTTTTCTTAATATTTTATGGTAAGTTAGATATGTATTGACAGTTTATTTATATATTTGTTTTTGATGTAGCAAAATCAAATGTCTGTGTTCCTTGGGGAGGTTAATCACATAAAAGCAGATGATGTTCTTAAATGTGTTTTTGAGAACGTCGACTTCAGTTGGTAGGGGTGAGCAAAAAAACCGAAAAACCCGAAATGAAACCGAACACCCGAAAAAATCGGGCCGAAAAAAAACAAACCGAGACCGAAAAACCGGTACGGTTTGCTATTTTTAAAAAACCGATTTTTTTGGTACGTGTTCAGTTTCTTGGCTACATACCGTGCCGAAAAAACTGAACCGAATTATATTTTATATATATATATATTTAATTGAGATAAATTATATTATATATATATTTAAAAAAAATAAGTTATGTTTCTAACTATCTAACATTTTGATATATATATATATTATTTTGAATCTTTGATATTTTCCCAATTTCCCAATTCCCAATTCCCATTTCCCACCCAAGTTTTTCCCAATTCCCACCCAATTTCTAACCTAACGTAGGAGACTGAGAAAGGAGCCCATTTTGTCTCTACTCTCTAACCTAAACATGAGACCTTGAAGATGGTGTGATTGAAGACGATTGAAGACGGTGCGATTAAAGGTGATTGAAGACGGCGGCAGTGGCGGTGCGATTGAAGACAGTGAGATTTTTTGTTATTTTGTTTTGATTTTCTGTCAATTTTTTTATACATCAACTTATTTTCTGTCAAAACCATTTCCACTTCATGTAAATGCTAAGTTTTGGGGATATTTGAATGATAAAAGTTTAAAATCCTCATGCCCATTTTGACAGGTCTACTGTTTCGTTTGAAATTGATGATGGAACACATGGTAGATGGTGATGAGATTCAAATCGGAGAAAACTCTGTAGCTGAGCAACAAAGTCAAAATGTCTCAGATGAGGTTAGTCAATCAAGAAGCTTAAGATCTTGGGTATGACAACATTTTCCACCTCTAGAAAAAGATGCAGTTGACCCCCAAACAAAGTGCAAATATTGTAAACGTGTGATGAAATGTCATACTACTATAAATGGTACTGGAGGCCTAAGTAATCACTTGAAGTTTCATTGTCCTACTGCTCCTACATATTTGGGAAAGAGGGGAATGAAAGTATTAGATAAAAAGAAACAATCAGTGTTAGCTTTTAAGACTACTGGGAAAGGGGAGAATGTGAGTAGTGAACTATTAGCTAATTCATTTAGTCAAGAAAAATATAGATTGTCACTTGCTCGAATGTGCATCAAAGATAATAGACCATTTAGTATAGTTGATAATGAAGGATATAGAGAACATGTTTTTGAATTAAATCCTTTGTTCAAAATCCCATCTCGATGGACAGTGTTAGAGATTGTTTAACGATCTATAAAGAAGAGACAATCAATTTGAAAAAAACTCTTAAAAGGTCAAACAATCTCTCTAACCACTGATACGTGGTCATCAGTCCAAAACATAAATTATATGTGTCTCACCGCCCATTGGATTGATGATGGTTGGGTAATGAGAAAGAAAATATTGAACTTTTGTCCTATAGCCAATCATAAGGGAGTGATAATTGGGAAAATGGTTCATGCTTGTTTGAAGAAGTGGGGTATTGATCGGGTTTTTACTGTTACGGTTGATAATGCTTCTTCAAATGATGGTGCAATAAGACATTTAAAAACTGTGCTTAAAGGTCGTGATGTGATACTTGACTGTAAGTTTATGCATTTGAGATGTTGTGCCCATATTGTTAATCTTGTGGTGAGGGATGGGTTGGAGGAACAACATGATTCAATTGCAAGAATTAGAAATGCAGTGGGGTATGTTAGGTCCTCTCCTGCAAGAGAAGCGAGCTTTAGAGAATGTGTTGATAGTGCCAAGATAGATTGTCAAAAGGTTTGTTTAGATGTTGAAACAAGGTGGAACTCTACCTATTTGATGTTGGAGACTGCGGAGAAGTATGCTGAAGCTTTTGAAAGGCTTCAAGATATAGATTACAATTTTAGAGCATACTTTGGTGGAGATGATGATGAATCCGAGCTAAATACAAGGAAAAGAAAGACGAAATATAAAGTTGTGGGACCTCCCGGGGAGAGTGATTGGTTGAAAGCGAAGCATTTCATGGAGTTCTTGAGGCTTTTCTATAATGTCACTAACTTTATTTCGGGGTCAAAGTATGTGACATCTAATTTATTTTTTAATGAACTTGTGGTAATGCATGCAAGTATCTCAAAGATGTATGATAGTTTGGATAATGAAGAGAGGGAAATAGCTTTTTCTATGAAAGAAAAATATGAGAAGTATTGGGATAATCTTGATAATATGAACCTTTTGTTGTATGTGGCCGTAGTCTTAGATCCACGGTACAAGATGACCTTTCTTTTATTTTGTTTGGGAAAAACTTATGGGGTAGGTGCTCAAAAAACGAAGGAGATTAGTGATAGAGTTCTTGCTACTTTGAATGAATTGTTTGATCACTACAAAATGAAAGCAGACAAAAATGCTTGTAAAGAGTCTTCTACTTCATATTCGCATATTGGTGTCTCTTACTTTGGTGTTAAGAGCGGGGATATAATAAAAAATATGAAATCAAATTTTTTGAAATACTTGGAGGAGCAAGGAAATATCACCAATAAATCCGAACTCGAAACATACTTGTCTGATGGAATGGAAAAGATGGATGATAATTTTGATATATTGGGTTGGTGGAAAATAAATTCTTTGAAATTCCCAATTCTCTCGCAAATTGCTAGACATGTGTTAGGAATGCCTATTTCCACCGTCTCATCCGAATCGGCATTTAGTGATGGGGGTAGGGTGATTGACCCATTTAGGAGTTCCCTTACTCCTAAGACGGCCGAGGCTCTAATTTGTGCTCAAGATTGGTTACAATCTTCACCGACCGACATCGAGCTCAATGATGTGAAAACTAAGGATATGGAAGAATTGCAAGACAAATTGGATAAAATCGAGAAAGGTATAAGTTTTATGTTTACTTTTAACTCTTAGTATTTTAAATCAATTTACTTGAAATAATAGTATGTTGATCGCTTAATATATTTATGTTTCCTTCATTCCTTGTAGATGCATTTAAAAGTTTATCAATGTTCTTTGCGATGCAAGATTGAAGAGTAGAGCTTTGAATGAGATTGGTACAACTCTTCAATTTTTTTTACCACTGTTATTACATTTCTAGAATTGGGAATTCATTTACTTTTTTTTTCATATTATGAAGTTGGAGCTTTGGTGAGGAGATTGGTATCAGATTGTCTATCTGATGTGTTTTTACAAAGATGTCTCAAATTGGTAAGGAATGCCTATCTCAAAGATGTGTTTTTTACAAAAAGCATATCCAACTGAAGCATATCCATAATCAGCTTAGCTTCTCACAATTGGGAAAATGGTTCATGCTTGTTTCTTATGACTCTTGAATCCCTATGCCCATCGTGTTCCTGATTTGTTTTTTCATTTTCATGTTGATGTATGTTCTCTAGTAACAATCATGTTAATGGTAAGGATTAATGTCCCAATTTTCAATGACAATTGATTATAATTTTGAATGTTGAGTGGCCCAATTTTTTGTTTAATATCTTGATTGATGATAAATTTTAAATTTATTTACTAGTATGATACACGAACCAAAAAACCGAAAAACCGAATATGAAAACCAAAATACCGAACTGTCTAAAACCGGACAGGTACGTTTGTGAAAATCGAAAAACCGATTAATTCGGTTTGGTTTCGGTTTTGGCTTAAAACCGAGCCGAACCGAGTCGTGCTCACCCCTATCAGTTGGCAAAAAAAATGCAGCAAAGATCTAGATTGTGGTGTGTTCCTTATGCACCATATGGAAATTTTTGAAGGGAATGTCTATGAAAGTCCGGACTTAGGCAAGGTATATATTTTTAATATCTTTTGTTGTTTTGATTCTTTGAGAACTAGTTTCTTACTTATATTGAGTATTTTAATTTTATTCTTTGAAGACTATGATACGACAATTGTTGAGGGCTGAATATTTAGTTCGAATTGTCGTAAGTTACATAAATGAGTTCAAGGATGAGATGGTGAGAAAAGTATCCGAATTCTCTTTGAAGAAACCACAACTTATTGAGACATGTGGTAAAAAGAAGAAAGATGAAGATGTCACTAGGAGGAAAAAGAGTGAAAGATGAAGTGTTTTGATTATAGTTTTTTCATTAGGTCTTGAAAAACTTTTTGGTTTATCATTTTAAGGGCAATTATATAGTTGGTTTATTCTGATATACTTGTTGATTTTATGATGCACATGTTGATGCAAATGGATTAAGAGTACAATGTTTTTATACAAGTATGTTGCTGCACATTTGTAGGTGACTTCAATAACTTTTCAATCAATGTTTATATGGTGTGTTTTTAGTCTTGACATTGCAAATGTTATGAATTTGTGACAGAGAATCAAGAGTTTGTTGGTGGTGAAGAAGAGAAGGTAAAATAGTGGGTTTTGTGAAGGAACTTGTGCATTGTTATAGCCATGTGAGAGAAAAAAAAGGGTTTATGATTCTTTGAGATTAAATCTCTACATGCTGCATAGGCCATTCAGATGGGGAAAAAAAGATTAGTAACAAGTATGTCTTTTATATATATAAGTATGTCTTTTAAATCTTCAAGTATATGTTTTTTTAATTCTATTTTTTCCATCTGTTTTAACAATTAAAATATCAAGAAAATAATTATTTAATATTTTTCAATATTAATGTTAATATTAAACAATTATTTAGTATTTTTTAATATTAACATTAAGATTATTTGTACCTTATTACCGAATTTAACAATAAGTATACCTTTAAAATATATAAGTGTGTCTTTCAAACCTTCAAGTATGTGTTTTTTTTCATCCATTTTAACAATGAAAATATCAAGAAAATAATTATTTAATATTTTTCAATATTAATATTGATATCAAACAATTATTTAATAGTTTTTAATATTAACATTAATATTATTTGTACCTTCTTACCGAATTTAACAATAAGTATGTCTTTTAAATATCTAAGTAAGTTTTTCAAACCTTCAAATATGCATTTTTGTATTCTATTTTTAACAATGAAAATATCAAAAAAATAATTATTTAAGAAAATAGATTAGAACAAAGTTTCATGATCGTTTCAGTAACATTGCATCAAGAATCAAACATGAAGTCAATGAAGTCTAATCAAACATGAAGTCTCAAGACCAACAACCTCAAACTGATCATCTTCTTCATTTACTCTCTCTTCATTTTCTGCACATTCTTTAAGCAAACATACTGCCTACAAAAAGAAAAACATCACTAGAACAAGTATGGAAGTATAGTAAATACATCACTCACAGAATATAATAGAAGAGAAAGTTTACCACGAAGAATAAACGCAATCTGAGTATCAATCTTCCAACATTTTGTTGCTAAAATAAATATAGATTAGGAGTCTTGCTTCCAAACTCCTTTTCTTGATTTGATGTATCATTTGTCCTTTTTTTCTTTTTAGAATGTCCCTTGATCCTTTGTCTTCTCCCCTTCGTATCAGATCGTGTAGGATCCAAAACAATATTAGTTGTCGAACACGAATCAGTAGAAGGATTGTACTGATCAATAGAATCTCTAGTTATCAACATTCCATGAATAACAACACAATCTCTATTATATCCGTCTTCAACAATTTTTCTTGCTTCTTCACAATGTTCACTTTTCAAGACAAGATTATAATACTTCCGTATCATCTCATGACGCCAAAGTTTGGATCTCCTCGTACTATCAGGTAACTGTTGTTCTTTGTTTAAATTCTCTCATATTTCCGACTTTGCATACATTGTCCATCTTTTAAGGATGTAAGACTCAGGTATCTTTGTTACAGAATGAATATGAAGCACTCTTAAGTAATGATAACACAACAATCAACATTCTTCAAATTTTTTACAATCACAAGTGATCAACATATTTCGACAATCAAATGTAGCACGATGAGATCCTTCACCATCATACAAAATGTCATAAACCATCATGTTGTCATCAAGAAAGACAATAGCAGTACTTGTTGATATAGATTTCAGAAATTCAGCCTCAAAATCCTTGAAATGAGATAACGTATATACCTCAGAAGCGTGTTTCAACATTCCAGTCAATGGGAGTACTGATGTTGGATTTGATTTTGAGCATTGAAATTCATCAAGTTGTTCTCTTGTTCGCCAACGTTTTATGGTGTCCTTGTAGATACCAAAAAATTCTGTCAAACTTGTTTTTTTCGCGTTGAATCCAATGGCATGATTTGTACTTTCACTTCGTTGAGAAGATAACAATCCAGCTGAAAAAAAGTCTTTACTTAGTGCAGTAGCCCATTTTTCTTTCAAAGAATACAACTGTGCAAACCATGTGTGTTATTCCAATCCATATTTTAAGACCATTAATTGCCAGCACTTTTCAAACTCATCTGGATTAGCACATCCTGTCAAACATTTATTAAATGCTTCTTTGAAAGTCTTGTCTCGTTTGAATTGTCCAAAGTGACTGATAATATTCTGGTAAAGGTGCCACAGACATAGTCTATGTCTTGTCCCAGGGAAAACCTGTATGATTCTTAGAGAAAGTTAATAAAGAAATAAAATAACAGTGCTGAACAAATTTATAAATATACAATACTTAAACACATACTTATATCTATAAAACACATAATTATATCTATTGAACACATACTTGTACTGTATAGACTATAACAGAATATGATTTGAACAACTTTGTATTACCTTTTCTATTGCATTTGAGATCGCTTGATCTTGATCTGTGAAAATCGTAACATGACATTTTCCACCCATTGATTTCTTAAATGCTTCAAAAAGCCACTCAAAGCTTTCAATTTTCTCATCAGATAAAAATGCACACCCAAACTTTGTGTTCTTCCAATGATTGTTGATACCAACGAATGGTGCACAAATGAGATTATATCGATTAGTTCGATACGTTGTGTCAAAAACTACAACATCATCATAAATGTTGAGTCTTCTTTCATCATTGAGTCCCTCCAAAACACATTAACCAACTTGCTATTTTCATCCAATTTAACCCTAAAATAGAAGTCATCTTCTTCAACATCTTGTTGATATAGCATATCAACAATTGTTTGTGCATCACCCCCCTCAATTGCTTTCATCTTCAAACGGTTAACAAAATTCAAATGGTCTTTCAAAGTATGCCCAACATATTCTTCTCCACCAGCATTATGTGACATATATCGATATGAATCAGTTGGTCTCATTCTTGAAGAGATCATTTCTTCTATTACTTTACCTTTTTCATTACTCATTTTCCTTTGTGAGCGATGAAAGTGGCCCCATTCCTTTCGAGTTAATGCATGGTTATGCGCCAATACATGATGTATAATTTCAAAAATTCCCTCAACATTCATTTTTACTCTTAATGAAGCTTGACATCCTGTTCGTATAATAGGAGCTCTCCTTTTATTTGTTGAATCATTCTCTTCTATATTCTTCAAACTAGAATCGTCATTCCTTTTGAATCCAGCACAAGAACAAACATAATATTTCTCCAACACAACATTTTCATTATCATTTGACATCTTAGTAGTTGATTTACGTACACTAAATCCAACCTTACTAGCATGATTGCAATATAATTCATACATTTCATCAACAATGTTTCTTGTCAGCCCCAGAAGACTTCCAGTAATATCAAACTATCACAAGTATTTTCTGAAAAAGAGAAAATAAAAGAAATAAAAAACAATTACAATTGTCATACTATTGGGCAAAAACATGTATACTTCTGAACATAATTCTAATACTTGAATAAAGAAGAATATAACAAAATATAATCGTAAAATGTCATACTTTTAGGTAAAAAACGGATATTTATTAACATAATCTTGACACTTGAATAGAGAATTATATAACAGAATCTAGCCATAAAATGTCATACTTTTTGGCAAACAACAGATACATACCAACATAATCCTAATACTTGAACATAATAGCAGAAAAACACAGAAACTATAACATAATAACACATACTTTGTATACAAGTAGTACTTAGACAAGTATAATTAATACTTTTAAAAACGATTTACCTCCTACATACTCAACTATACGATCTTCAATTTCCTCCATTGTGCAATAAGATTTGACCACCAATTCTACATGCAATAAGTGATCTGAAGCATATGCACATATAATGAAAAAAAATCTTAGATGCCTTCTAATTATCTTCATAATATCTCAAGATGATAAAAAGAGAACATAAAAACTTGATAAATAATTATTATTGAGCTGAAAATTATTTTGTAGGAGTTCGTCCTATAATCAGAAGGTCCATTGATGTAAATTAAGATTAGAGAAGAGTAACAAAGTCTTTGAAGAGAGTATTGGTGAAAGGAAAAGATGAATCAATCGAAGACATAAACCTCAAAGAATCCAAAATTGGTCAGAAATCTCACTTGAATCTTATCGACAGTGCGAATCTTCTCGCAGGATCGTCTCTCCCACTGCTATGCGACGATGCGACGGTGCGGCGACAGTGCGACAGTGTAGGCTTGGATAATCTTTCATTCTTTCCTTTTCAGTTGGTAAAGTTGCTGCGTATTGGTAAAGGCTTCACTCCACAATATTGGGCTTGTGAAATTAAATGGTATATTGGGCTTGTGAAATGAAATGACATACTGGGCTTGTTAGGGTTGGGTTGGGCTGGGTCTAGGTTGGTTAGTGGGTCAAATATATACGTCTCTTGAAAAAAGATCCGTGAGACGATCTCACAAGAGACCTACTCTTATTATAATCCTGCTAAAATAGAATTAAAGGTAATTAAACTTTGATCATCCAGCATTGCAATTCTTTTCCCACAAGGAAAAAAAAAACAAGCAACTCATTATGAAAATCTCTAGAAAAGTTCTTTCAAAAAAAAAAAATCTCTAGAAACGTTAGAAGTGCGATATCTAATCGCCTTAATCTCCAACGTTAACTACCAAATAAAATTTATACATGATTACATTCTGATGATTTTGGTTTTTTTTTGCCCCCTAAATTTCCTTTTCTTTTTTCAATAAGATATTGGATTTCTTGAATTTGTTAATTGTATTTTTTTGTTAGGCTTTGTGCATTCAGTTATTCATAGTCGTTCTTTTTTTGTCATCACTTCTAATCAATACATAATCATTAGAACTAGTTGTATATGAAAAAAAATACTAAAAACATATCACTTCTGCAATATTTATTATATATTCATAGATAACATGCAACACATTATATAATGAGTAGTTAATTTAAAAGTGAACAAACTGGTAGCCATGAATAAGTTTCAATAACTTGCATTAAAATATGCTAATGTTAAGTATAATATTTTACATGTGTGTATTTAAATATATATATTTAAGTATGGGCTTGCTAATAATCACAAAATAACCCATTTATTTATTTAAAATCCCGTCTCCCGTGTTTTCATTTCCCTTCTATTTGGGCCGATTAGTCAATAAGATAAGCCCAAAAACAAGCCACTAAATAGGCCCAGTTCAATAAGCAAGGGCATTTGTGTAACTTTAGGGGCCAAATTTGAATAAAGAGAAAAAACTGGGGAAGTGGGCGAATTAGTGGGTAGATAGTGGCAATAACCGCCTTAACTGTCACTTCCCAAATATCCCCCAAGAGAGAGAGGATAATAGAGAGAGCGAGTTACAGAGAAATATCACTCTTCAAATTTGTGAAATCCGCCATTAAATTTTTCAAAAAGGTTCTCACATTTCTCGCATGCATAAGCACGCTTGAAATTCAACCATCTTGGATTTCCACCAAATTTGTGAACTTTATGCTTGAGAGTTGTGAGTGGAAGTGAAGTTACTGCAAACACTGGAGAAATGGTGATGGAGGGAAAGAGGAGAGTGGTGCACTACGATGATTCGAGTGAGATAAAGAAAGGGCCATGGAAAGCAGAAGAGGATGAAGTGCTGATTAACCATGTCAAAAAATATGGGCCACGAGACTGGAGCTCCATTCGATCCAAAGGCCTCTTGCGAAGAACAGGGAAGTCGTGTCGTCTTCGTTGGGTCAACAAACTTCGACCCAACTTGAAGAGGTATGCTGCAATTCTTGCGTTGTGTGTGTTTCGTGAGTTTGATGGATCGAATCTGGCTCTAATATGTTTGTTCCTGTGTTTTAGTTTGATATGAATTTGGTGAAATATTCTGGATTTGGTACTCTGATCTTTGAGTTTGCTATGTGTATGATGAAATGTCTCACTGACTTTGGTGCTTTCACTGTAATGGGTCCTTTGTAGATCTTGTTTGTTGCTAATGTTATTAAGTTAGCATGAGTATCAACTAAAGTTGCGATTTTTGTTAATGGGGTCTTTGTTTTTTGCCTATAAGCATTAGGATTTAGTTTTTACAACATTCAAGTTTTGTTTTAGGCAGATTGAAGCATGAATAAATGAATGCGATGCCCATCTCTCACTCTTCTTTACAACTTGCTTCTTGTAGTGGTGTGAAATTTTCTGCAGACGAGGAGAGAACTGTAATTGAATTGCAAGCACAATTTGGGAACAAATGGGCGAAAATCGCTACTTATTTATCCGGAAGAACAGATAATGATGTGAAGAATTTTTGGAGTAGTAGGCAAAAGAGACTAGCAAGGATTCTACAGACATCCACACCATCATCCAGCAAATCACACAAGAACAATACTAAGGAAGCCAAAGTTTCTCATGATTCTCCTTTGGTGGTGAGATTATTGATCCTTCTCTTCGGATTCAATGATCAGCTAGTTCTATAGTGTAACTAAGAACTTTTCTTTGCATTTCTTGATATCACTTTCTATTCTTTTGTTATGAACATTTAACATATTGTGACATGTATATTGATGAAGTTTATGGGCTTTTTGGTCAATATATTTCAGGTGCCGAACTTCAGCTCATCAACAGAGGAAGAATCAGTGACAAAGTCGAAATCTTGCTCATCATCTCATTTTAGCAACTCTGAGGCTATCCAAATGGTATTGCCAGAGCTAATGCATCCGAGCATGGTGAGTTATGAACATGGCCCGTTTCAATTCAATTGCACCCCTGAGAAGAAGCCATTCATCGAGCCACATTCTCATCTCCACTTTCCTTCGATCCAACAAATGCAACGAGACTTCCATTTGCAAGTAGAAAGCCAAGACTTCATAACTAGGCTTGGAGATCCTAGTTTTCTTGATGTGTTTGGGAACTCAAGTGAATCTGCATTGCTTCCTATAGAGCAATCATGTTTTGGACCTGAGACGTGCTCTCAAATTGCTGGAAAGGCAGAGAGTCGAGATATTGTGGCTCACGACATTTTCATGGATGATTTTCCACCTATTGACATGTATGATCCTATAGAACCACTTCCAAGCCCATCAGATTGGTCTTCAATGGACTGATCTTTTGGCCTTTGGATAGTTTGTAGCTTGTTTTTAGATTCAGATGTAACAAGTAGTGTGTGCTATGTCTAGTGGTGTTGTTGCTAATTCTTTTGTACAATTGTACTTAATTACATTCTCTTTGGTATTCTTGTACTTGAAGAATAGCTATAGACACCTTTTCTTTACAAACATTTGCAAATGGTTTTCTGTTCTCTCTCTCTGAAATCTGTGCTTTCACTATCTTGTATGTGACTATTTCTAGATAATGTGATGGAAAGCATTATGTGTGAAAATAACTGACATCAGTAATGGAAATGGAAGAAACAATTTAGGGTGTGGAGATTGATATTTTTTATTTTAATTTGTTCAGTTTTTCCATCACTTAGATTTTGTGAGTTTGGAGATTATGAGTAAAAAGAAGGCAAATTTATCCGATGGTTTTTGAATGTTTATAATATATGGTATGACACTTATGAGATATTTTTGAGGAATTCTGTATTTATTGTTTCGAATAAATGTTTTCTGCTGTAATGATATATGAATATCATTATTGGGGAATTAAGAGGAAACTCTAAAAAGAGGTAATCACCAAATGCAATTTAAGAAACAATTGTATGCAACTACTATTGCAGTTGGATTAAGGTATAATACTTTTTTTTGTTCCAGTCTTGCAACTAAATATCTATATTTTGCTCGCTAAAATAATATTAAAATCACATATGATTTGTCCAACCATACAATTAGGTTTGTAAATAATAAGATAGCTCAAATTAAATGAAAGTATGTTTGTTTGTAACTGATAAGTAAATGCAAGGTAAATAAAATAAGGATAAAATATTCCGTCAGGATTCAAAGAAAATCTTATATAATTAGTACATATATCACAGGGGAAATCCATCAGATGGTATTTCGAAAATTTCGTGTAGGTGGATAATTTACAAAAACAAAAATTTAGGTGGTTTAGTTCAATCATCAATATAGATTATGAGAAAATTGTAATTATTTTAATAAAATAAGGAGCAAACAACAACTCTGTGACTGTGTTTATATAAGTTAGGGAACATTTGTAAATAATCTTTATAATTTTTTTTTTATATATATTATATATTATATAAAATAGACACAACAACAAAAACAAATGGTAATCAATATATATTATATAAAATAGACACAACAACAAGACCCAACTCCATTTCAATTTATTTGTTTCATTCATACATCACAATGACAATTAGGGTTGTGAAAGGGTCTCGAAAATTACCGAAATTGGACCGTAAAAGTTCCGAATCGAAAATTTCTGTTGACTTTTTAACTTTCTATTGAACCGAATTTCTTTTTTGTTTGATTCTGGAGAATTTTCAATTATCCGTACTGAGAACTGAACCGAATTGAGACTGAACCAAACCGAATTGGACCGAACGAAGAACCGATTTTAATATATACATATATATGCCATTTATTTTTCTACATCTTGATATAATTACACAATACAAATTTTGATTAAGTTAATAATTTATAAAGCTATAAATAATTTACATTTTTTATTTTTTAATAATTAATAATAATGAATTACATTTTAATGATTCTTATCAAGAAAACATATATCTTTTTAAATTATGAACTTTGTAACTTTTATAATGAAATATTTAGTTTTTTATTGTCAATGAAACTTTATGAATACATGTTAAATTAGTTTTTGTTATTTATTTTTCTAATTTAATTTGGTACATTTCAACTTATTCGTTTTTTGATTTTAATTTCTTTTAAAATCTTTGAATATTCGTATATCCGTCCCAAACTGATCCAGACCAATAGACTTGACGCTCCGAACTACACTGAACCGAAATCTGATTTGGTTTGGTTTTGAAGATTTTTTATTTTGATTTGGTTTCGAAGATTTTCAAATTTTCGAACCAACCCGAACCATGCACACCCCTAAATTGACAATGATAAAATCCCTAAAATCTATTAGCCTCAAGAATTGGACCTTTTGAACCAAATGATAGAATAATTTTTTGAGTAATTTCTTTTCACAGCCACATTATTACTCTCTACAACCATTATACATATGAATTCTTTATTTTGACATTTCAAGTCAATATATATATTTTTTCCTTAGAACAGCCTCCAACCAGTCAACTACCACTTTTTTTCCCCTTATACGTAGAAAAAAAAATATTTTATGCACTCCAAACTCCAAATTTAATTTTTTTAAATTATTCAAAATTATTTTTTTGCTTATATAATTCCTCAACAATTTTTTAATATCTCAAAATATTTCACTAACATAATTAAAACTATAAGAAAATTGAGTTTGTGAGGTAATAAATGTATCTCCTTAAAATAAATTAAAAAATTATTCCCACATTGAGAAACTCAGGACAATACATAATTTTTTTTGTATTTATACAATACAAATTAATTGAAGTACCAAATATAGAAAAAGAGAGAGTCATGGTTGCAGAGGGAGGAATTTTTTTTTTTTAATTTTTTAAATCCCAAATAACTTCAAATAAAAGGTATGAATACTGATAAAATAAAAATCAATTATTAATTTTAATTTAAATATTTTGTGGCAAATCATTGAAATTCAGAGTTTATGGAACAATGGAGACTGAAATGAATGGTGTTTTGTTTGGAGAAATGGAGGGTTGACGATTGAGATAATAATGGTGGTGGAGACCAGGAGATTGTGAAAAGAATAAAAAATATTAAGGATAAAACAGAGAAATTAAATGTATTATGGTTGTAGAGAGAAATATTTATGGTTGTAAATAGAATTACCCTAATTTTCTTCTTTTGCTAAAACGGCCCAATTCAGATCAAAATGGGCTTTAATAGTCATAGATGGGCTTTTCATATGCAATTGAGACAATGGTGATTCTATTTACAACCACCAATATTTCTCTCCATAATCAAAATTCATTTAATTTCTCTATTTTATCCTTAATATTTTTATTATTTGCACAACTACCATATCTCCATCATCTTCTCATCATTTCAACCGTCCACCTTCTTTTTCTCCAAACCAAAACACTATTTATTCCAGTCTCCATTTTCTCATAAACTACGCAATATTTAGATTTAAATGTATAATTTTTTTTTATCAATATCCACACATTTTTATTTGAAGTAATTATTTTTAGATTTAAATTTTTTCCAAAATATTATATCCCTCTACAACCACGACACTCTCTTTTTCTACATTTGATACTTTGATTAATTTGTATTGTATCAATATAAAAAAAATTTAAGTATTGTCCTATGTTCCTCAATATGGAAATAATTTTCTTGATTTTTTTTAACGAGGTATCTTATAATGTTAATTATTTTAGTGAAATATTTCGAGATATTAAAAAAAATGTTGAGAATGAAATGAGTGAAGAGATAATTTTTAATAATTATAAAAAATTAGATTTGGGTGGTTGTAAAAAGAGAAAAAAAAAGTTCAATGTGGAAATAATTTTCTTGATTTTTTTAAGAAGATATCTTATAATGTTAATTATTTAAGTGAAATATTTCGAGAAATTTATAAAATATTGAGGAATTAAATGAGAGAAGATATAATTTTTAATAATTTTAAAGATTAGATTTTGATGGCTATAAAAAAGAAAAATAAAAATTCAATGTGGAAACAATTTTCCAGATTTTTTTAAGGAGATATCTTATAATATTAATTATTTAAGTTAAATATTTCAAGATATTAAAAAAATGTTGAGGAATTAAATGAATGAAAAGATAATTTTTAATACTTTTAAAAAATTAGATTTGGGTGGCTATAAAAAAAAAAAAAAAAATTTGACTTAAAAGGTAAAATAGAAAATTTATATGTATAATGGTTGTGGAAAGAAATAATATGAATGTGAAAAGAATTAGCGTGAGACAATTGAGATGATCCTTAGGTGGTGCAAGCAAATTCTTATTGGGCTGGTTTTGTAGACAACCTCTATTCAACAATCATATTTGAGCCCAATCGCTAGACCACGTCAATTTTGTTTTTAGCTGTGCCGCGCAAAAAATATATATCTTAATTAATTGAAATTATGATAATCTTTTAATCGTTCAAATTTTAAAATATTAGTTTTCAATTTGTGATCTTTCATTATATATAATTTAAAAGTAAATATTGATATACTGTTTGTTACATTCATAGTTCATATGTCATAGAATATTTTTTTTTAGTTCGTAATTTTAATGAAAAAGTAAAAATTTAACAAAATTTTAATACATTTAAAAGAGAATCTTAAATGCATGATATGAATAAGTCATTTAATAACTGCATCTTTATTATTGTTTAATAAATACATCAATCCATAAATAATACATTTAGCTCCAATTTAATTTTTTTGAAGAAGCATCAAAATTCTATCACAAAAACTTGTGTGAGACTGTCTCATGAATAGTTTCTGTGAGACGAATCATTTTTATACACAAATCAAACCCATTTTTACAAATTTACACGTGAATTGTGAAGTGTGAGTTGTGGGTTGACCCGTCTCATGTAAGATAATCCGTAAAACGGTCTCACTTAAGAAAAAATGAGAGACAAACAATATTAATTTAACTAAATATAGTCAGCCCAAATCCAACGTAAGTAAAGTATCACAAGTCTATGGGCCGGAACTTAGTGGGCCTTTTATGTAAAGAAAAAGTACAATTTTTTTAATAATAATAACGAAAAAAAATAGTAATAAAATGTATTATAGCATAAAATATGTGGACAAACGTATATTTGAATGCTGAAATTGTTTAAATATAATATTAATATTATCATCGTTTAGCTTCGCAATATAGATATAAAAAAGCTAGAATGACACAAATAACAAATTAATATTGACTTTTTTTCCCACAAGAAGATAAACTATATATAAATGGCTCACACATAAACAAACATATAAATAACTAAGATTAATGATGCAAAAAAAGAAAAAAATAATTTGTGTAAACTTCAAATATCTATATCTATAATAACAATTACCCCTCAAAATAGAAATGCTAAAATTTTCCCGCCCATTTCCACCTCCCAAAAATAGAAATACATATTATTTCATAATTTATAAATTATTAATTATTAATTTTATTGTATTAAACATAATTTATATATATGGTAATAATATCATTTATAATATTGACAAAATTTTGGAAATTATTATCTATATATGGTATATGAATGTTAATATGATCTCATCTAATAATTTTTTTAATTGTTGATATAATCAAAGATTAAATATATGTTTGTTGAATAAATTAAAATAACATAATGATCAGATTTCAAGAACTATAGATCATCAAAGTATTTTTTTTTATCTCTAATGTTGTACCCCACATACACATATATCACCTCAATAAATATATCATTGCATTGATCGGGCTGTTCATAGTGACGAGGGGGTCGAAGACCAAGAAGTGAGTTATTAATCAAGTCAACCAACATATATAAAACAACGTAAATTAACTATTTTTATTTACTATATTCGAAATATGTATTGTAAAATTATTATAAACATCACACAATTTTATTTGACAAATATGTCGTATACAATACTCCAATTTTTATATATCTTCTATGTAACAAAGTTAATAATATAACATAGTGTTTATATAATTTTATTTTATTATACTATATTAATTCTTATTAAAAATCATAAAGATTTATAATATATCTTGAATATAATAAAAATATATACATATGATATATTGTTGCACACAATAACATTTAGGAAGTATAAAATTTATGAATTCATATACTTTCTATTAAAAACTACAAATTAAGTATAAAAAATGATTAAAAAAAACATATCATTTATACTTATAAAAAATAATAAAAAATATGTTCTATTTCATAATGCTAAATTATATAAATATATCTTCATTATTAATCATGAAGAATAGATAGTCGATACTATTTATAAGAGTGATAATATGTAGATGAAGAATTTTTACATATATATTTTAAATACTTTGAATTTTTTATTATGAAATTTCATTATCATCTATATAAAAACCAACTAACCTCATTTCTACTTTTTAAAGTAGAAATACAAATGTTTATTATTTTATAAATTTATAAATTGTAAATATTTAGTTTTTCATAATTTATGTATATTCATGGTATGAAAATCATTTTGTATATATATGAAAATTGAGGAAAAATATATGATCGTGTTTGATATGTTATAAAGTTAGTATGATTTGTGTTTATATGGTAATAATATCCTGTCATGAAAAGTTGTAAATAAAAATTTGTACCTTAATCTAAATCATTTTATATATCCACGAAAAAATTAGCGAATTTATCATTTTTGTTGTTGTAAGAATAAATAATGTTTCCTCCTTGATTAAAAAGTAAATAAAAATTTGAAATTTCACTATCATGGTAGCAGAAGTTCACAGAACAATGCTAAAATATATTTAGTTTATGTTGTAATATAGTTTCATGGTTTTAGTTTTATCAAATTTTGAAATGTTTACCATCCAATATGATTTTTCTAATAGATAAATTTTGATTTTAAGACATTTGAAAAAAATAATTATACAGATTTTTTGATGGTATGTTAAATTTAGAAATTTTATTTTGGGGTAATATACAGTAATATCAATATTTTAAGCTCATTATGAATAATTTGTTGAACATATATTTGCACAAGTATTTTCTAGGCCAATTGTGACACAAACAAGTACTAAAATAGTTAAACAACATATGATGAAAATAATAAATATTTAGATGAATTACATGAGTAGTAGATTAAATTGAAATAACTTTGTAAAACTATATGATTTTTCATGATCATCATTTTTATATCAAAAAATTACTAACAGATGAAATTTATTCACTACATCACATGGATACCAAATGAGGTTGAACTATTATCAAGACTTGATTATAATGCTCAATAATATCACCATTTTATACTCATTATGAATAAATTATTGAACATAAATTTTCATAAGTTTGTTTCAGGCCAATAGTGACGACAACGTATGATGAAAATAAAAAATATTTAAATTCGTAAATTATATGGATAGTAGATTAAATTGAAAACACTTTGAAGAATTATATTATTTTTCATGAACAACATTTTTACTGTATATCAAAAAATTACCAACACTTCAAATTTATTTGTCCATACATCACACAGACACGGGTATACCAAATGAAATTGAAATATTATGAGAACTTAATTTTATTTTTTTTTGTAAATTAAAATTTTCACACCAAACTCGAAATATTTAGATTTTATGGTCGTGGGTCACAGAAGTAACAAATTAGATTGAAATTCTCCAAAAAAATTTATTATTTTTCGTGTTCAACATTTTCATATTAAAATATATAAATAGTGAAATTTATATATCCATGCATTACACTAAACTTATACTAGTTCTATAATATTCAAATATGTGCTCGTCTTGCAGTTATATCCGAGTTCATTCTAACATTGTTTTCAACTCTTTCATAATTATTGCAAAGTAGCATCATAAGTCAAAACAATACATGCAGCTATTTATCCTTTTGTAAAAGAAAAATATGAGGTCAAGATGTGTTCTGGTTGACTTATATTGTTTATATTTTCACACGCCTCCCACTATAAGTAGTCAACTTTGAGTGTGTATAAATTATGGCTACATGCATGGATATTTTATAGAAAACAATTTAAAATTTTGTAACTAGTAGGATTCCTAAGAGATTGTTAAGAGCATCTTTATCAATGTCTAAATTCCTAATATTTTAATTTTTTTTATTTTAATAGTGCGATAAATGTTCATATTAAACCATTTCAATTGTTATTTTTATATTGGATCTAATGCAGGTCAACATCCGCGTTAGTATTTCTTTTTTCTTTTGCATTTTCTTATATTAATAAAGAATATTATGAAATATCCATTTTTAGTGGAAAAATAGTGCAGACTGCTGGAGAATTGGAGATGAGTGATAGCTATTATATTAAAATAATGAAAAAACCGCAGTATTCTTTTGTGCACCACTGAAAATACCCTGGATCTTAATTAGTAAGACGTGAGTCAGAACCCATAAAATAGAAATTGACTTGTGAAAATAGGATTTTGTTGTGGATAGTGAGATTATGTTTCATACAATTATGTTCGTGAGATATTTACACATAAGTATTTGTGTATGAAATATGACATAGCACTGCAAAAAGTTTATGTTTGCCACATTATAAAAGTCCAAATGTTAAAAGAATTGGCATTTGTGATACCTTTTTCTAAGGGCCCAAAAAAATATTTAAAGTAGATAATGGTGGCAAGATTGAATATTTCCCAAAGTCTGTACATCAATCATGAGAAGGCAGAAAACTAGGCTTTATGTAGAGCATTTAATTTCTTTCCCATTTAGTAATTACTATTATTTTAAGACTTTCTAATGGGTTTTGGGTTTTATATGTGTGTTATATAACTTATATTATTGGAATAAAGTTTGAGGCATAATGATCCAACTACATTGAACATGTAATCGATTGTAAAATGTCTCATTTTATAAAGAAACAATTAAAATAGTGGGAGAATGACGCACATGGTACATATGCAAATTGATATTATATGTGCAATCAAAATTAATCGTAATTCAAAGGGCAAAAAAAAAAAAAAAAAAAAAATATTAAAATAAAATTCAATGACTGGATTTTTTGGCGAAAAATTGCATAAAATTGTGGCATTCAATTATATCATTTATATATTAATGTGGATTTTGAAATCCGTCAACAACTTTTGTACCTTTTTTTTTTTTGGAGTTATTTGAGTATATATAATCCCATTATATATATATATATATATATATATATATATATATATATATAAATCGCCCCATATAAATCCATCCCGTTTCAAGAGGATTTAAAATTTATATTTTATATTTGAATTTCATATTTACTATAAAAAAAATCTAAATAATACTCGTATGGTCATTTTGAGTACTGTTTTTTCAAATCAATTTCCGAATAGAAATATCAGTAGATAACTCAAAAGCAATGGTGATGAGTGCTGAGTGGCCAAATGTGGATGGTTTAATAGTCTAAGAATTAAATTAAATAGTTTCATGAGGCCAAGAAATCAAATTCTGTCAATAAAGCCTAAATTAATTAATAAATCACCAATCATCAAGCACTATATGAAAAAAAAATAAAAAAAAATCCATCTCATTATCATCACGAGTCCTCAACTAATTTAAGCATTGAATGATCTTAATATCATTTCTCAATGCAGATAATGACCCAACTCGAAAATACATATAAATTTAAAGAATCCAAATAATACCATTCATACATAAGATTGTGACCCATAAATTATATTGAAAAATTTCATCAAAATAAATCTGTAAGACGATCTGAAATAAATCTGTAAGACGATCTAACCATATCAAAGTGATGCCACCCACCATTTTTAACAATCAAATTTTCAACATATTTAATATATTCTAATTTTGGTAGAGCCACACATCATTAGCACATGTATTTTGCTAGTAGTGGCCCACATGAGTTTAGGACCAAAACATCATATAACTCAACAAATGTATTAAAAATCTCAACCTCCCCGCACAAACTAAAGTTGGGCGCATTCAATACTTTTAATTCACCAATCACTTCATTGTCCACCATCTTCCATTCTTCCTCCCTAATTCCCACTTGTGTCACCATTTTATATAACTAGCCCCTTTTCAATGTTTCTCATGTCTTATTCATCCTATTCCTTAATTTATTTAATTATCTATTCACTTAATCCGAATGGTCTTATCGCTTCTGATGGGATTAATTATAACACTAATTGTAATTGGTTGGTGGTTTGCCTTCTCATTATCTCAAAATTGCCTTCAATATAGACACTTTCGATGTTGTATGTAACATTTTATTTAAAAGTCATTTTTAGCCATTTTGTGAATGACAAATTAAATGAAATATATCCACGTGCTCAAGAAATGTGAAATATATCCCTGTGGTGGGAGAAAATTTAATTTATTAAGGACAATTTAGTTTTTTAATTAAATCATATGCCAATGGTGGTTCTGTATTAATTAATACATCCATAATTAATGTGTAAAGATTCTATTTCTTTAAAACTTATGATTCGAAATTAATAATTGTGCTAGATTTTAGAATATATTAACGATGGACACATTAATATATATTCAAAAGAGTGTGTACATATATGTGACTAAGCGTACATATGTGACTTGAGGTCATATTTTATTCAATAATATGTATGTGGATATTAATTAGGTGAAAAATATGTAACAGTAGCCAATGACTAGCCACTATTAATAAATCCATAACAGTCCACAATGTCTTGAGGTATATTATGATGTAAGGGGTAAAAAAAAAAAAGAGAGGCATACATCATTACATTCTCAGCAACACACAAACACTCATATATAAGAAATTTAATTTGGTTAATTTTATGGGAATAATGTTTAGTTGTATTCAGACGTGGCATAAATCGTACACCTACTTAATTAGCTCAACCACTCCACCTTCTAATAATTGTTTTTTTCCCTAATTAATTACTTTTATAATTACATCCAATTCATGTCCTGCTAAATTTATATTGGTTTTATACTGCAAAAATGTCTTCTTACAGCCAATTTTCACAAAATTGTGAGAGCTAGTTTTGTATGATTCGTACTCTAGCATTTTCCACAACTATACGAAAAAAATTCTTGAGACCAAGATCCACTGTTCATAACTCAAATCCATTTTTTCATATTAATATTCATATTATGTGCTATGAGTTATGAATTATGGATTGATCAATCTTACAGAATTAAATCGATAAGATGGTCTTAGAAGACTCCTACGCCCAGAATTAATATGTGTTTACTTGAAAATAAATAAAAAAATTATTAATTGGTATTTTCGACATGAAAATATTATATATTTCTAGGAAACATTAGTAAATATAAAATATAACATAATAATGAACATAAATCATGCTTCTATAATTTATGTTTTTCAAATCTTTAACATGTAAAATTTTCTCAAATTATTGAAGTACTGCATTTTTTTTTTTTTTTTTTGCTTCAGAAAAACGAAAAGGAATATAATGTGTAACATAAGTTGTATGTTAAATTTTTATCATAGATTTATGGCAGACCAACTACTCAGTCCATGAAATTTTAAGTTTTGTTTTACTAATTATATATATATATAACTTTGAATTCCATATATAATTTATGCCTTTCTATTATTTTGTTTAATATTAAAATCCCGTAATTTTCAAATTTTGTTTCATTTATAAGCCGTTAAACTTTCATCTTTTATTTTACTAATTAGATTCTTCCATCAAGATATTCAATATGGACAATAATAGAAGTAGAACATCTTAATCAGTAAAACAAAAACTGAAAAGTCAGTGGCTTTGTAAAATCAAATCAAATAATTATAGAAGGGTTTAGTGAAACAAGAGTGTGAAACTTTTAAAATTTTCAACAAAAGGAAAAAATATATGTATATATTATATACAAGGAGTTTGCCAAAATAAGTACTTGCGGTTTTCATACTTAACAAAATTACAAAAAAAAAAAAATAATAATAATAATAAAAAGCAGAAGAAAAAAAGTGAGATTAACTTCTAACATTTAATTTTTGAAATCTCACTAGACCCTTATAAAGAGCTTTATATAAGCTCTAAAATATCGTATAAGCTCAACCTAAAGTATCGTATAACTCAACCAAACATTCTTTTAACATTACAAAAACCCTAAAACATATAATGTGGGTTTTTTTTTTCTTCCTCATTATTATGTTCTACTCATTATGTGAAAAGCATTAATGTCATAAATTGAACGATATCCGAATATGTCCGTACGTATTATTGATAGAAATTTTCATTAATTGGTGATGCTATACTTCAACCACCTTTATTTTTTTCAAACAACTTGATAATTTAGTACTGTCATATTAATCAAGTTATTATGTCATCTGAAATATTATTTCAATCGTTTTTCTCGTAAAATTTGCAATAATAAATAAGTTGTTAATGATCATTTATGGTGAATGATCATGCAATTAAATTTAGCAGAAGATTTTGTCTGACTCAAGATTCGTCAAAATCACACCTAATCCGAAAATAATGTGCATCTACAGATAAAGTACGAACTGACAATTCTTATTATTTCAAGTAGAAATTAATTTATTTGATTGTGAAAGTCATCCATATTTTAATACTCATGTCCAGGCCAAAAATAAAGTATATTGTACTCATATGAAAAAAAAAAATCAGAGAATTTCTTTTATCAAGTAACATATTGTTGGTCCCAAGTGGTTAGAGGTTAAGATGAGGTGAATGAACCTCTATCGATTTTTCGTTTTAAATTTTTTTCTGTAAACAGGTTACTGATTCTACAGAGAATGCAATAATCTCTCAATTTAGAAACCTGACAGTATGTTGTTTCAGGTTACTGATCTGGTTATCACAGTATGCAGCAAAATAAATAAGATAGAGTTTCCTTTTGAAAAACAGTTTTCTTTTACAAATATGACTGTGAATGAATCCTTTGACCAATATGCTTATGACAAATGCAACAATATGAATATGCAATAATGCAATGCAGCAAGTAACAAAAGCAGTAACCACACTTATAGTTTATAGTGGTTCGAAGGTGGTGTAATCCTTCTACGTCCACTCTACTCCTTCTCAAGGAGGAACTTTGTTAGGTCAGTTTGCTTTACAAGACTCAACTTTACAAACCTCTTCATATACAAGTTTACCTACTAGAATCACAAGATTTCTAGGCCAAATCCCACACAGGGTACAATATCTCTCACACAGAGAAAATAGCCTACACAAGACTAAACACTTAGCGAGGATCTAATCCTTCCAACTAAGGACACCAAACTAAAATAACCTAGCACACAACAAATGGTTAAAAATATATAAGTTTCTTCAACTGATGCAATTTTGAAGTTAGCCTTGAACTTGAAAGCTCGAATGCTTGAATGACTGTTTCAGAAGGTTGAGTGACTGAACTTAGAAAGTTTGAAAAACTTGAGAATTTGATCGCTTGTAAGATAGGAAATTGCTCAGTTGTTCAGTAGTCTCCACAGTCACTCCATCTTTCTATTTATATCATGAGGAAAATGCCCGTTGAAGAGAGACATTGTCCTTGTTGCAATTCAAATTGATCTTCAAATCTTCGCATTGAATGTGTCTTGGAAGATCTGGGATTTAGAGCATGTCCTACTCTGATCCACATTAATGACGCCATACTTCGGCTACAATACTTTTGCAGAGCCGCAGTCCAGGTGGCAACACCTTATTGGATCGATACTAACTTCTATATACTGGTAACTTCGACAGGAACCAATCCTCGTACTGTATCCAGCATATTTCTCGTACTGCATTGAATAGGTTAGAAAGACTTACAGCTAGCTGCTTAGGTTGCAGTAGCCGCTTTCTGTTCTACGCCAGCTTCCTGTTTCAGAACAGCTTCCTGTTCCTGAAACCTGTAGTCATCTTCCTGACCTACATCTTCTTTCTGATCTGCGTTTGTTTCCTGATCCTGAACAGCTTCCTGTTCCAAAATCCTGCAGTCAGCTTCCTGACCCGCGTCTTCTTTTTGATATGCATCTGCTTCCTGATCCTGAACAACTTCCTGTTCCAGAATCCTGCAGTCAGCTTCATGTTTCTCTTCCTGCTATCTGTTTGCTGCTTATTGATCCAGCTTCCTGATCCTGGTTACTTCTTCAGCTTACTGAATTTCCTTAATGAAAATCAGTCTTCAAGACTTCTTCAACTCCAAAATCCTGCTAACATCAGTATTCTATATCTTTCTGATATTTGTATCTTTACATATCATGACTTAGAAAGATAAACTTATCAAACTTAAATCCACTTATAAAACGTGGAAAATGAGTACTCTAAAATCTCATCTAATATTACATTGTCTCATCAAAACCTAATCAGAAATATCCCAACACATATTTTCTAGAGAAATGTAGTACAACATATAAATTTGTCAATATATGTAATTCACCATGCTTTTCTGTGCAGAAAAATGAAAAGTAAAAAATGAAAGTTAATTACATACTGCACCTTTAAAGTTTATTCAATTAAATATATATATATATATATATATATATATATATATATATATTAACTAGTATAAGGCTTTGTAATACATGGAATAAAAGGAAAACTAAACTAAAATTAGTACAATTAGAAAAAAAATATATTTATATAAGAAAAAATATTTATGATTTTATGAGATATACATCATCTAATTTAACATTAAATATAACACAATTTGATTGATATATTATCTCATTGTTGAAATATATGTTGCGTTAGTAAGAGAATATAAATAGTTTTTATTTCTTATACTGAAAATTTATATATTGTTATATCTATTATATTATTCACCCTCAAAATTTCTTTTCAATCAAATGATAAGAAAATGAAAGTTAATATTTCTCAAATAAATTTCTAGTTTATTTAAAACACATATTTGTAAAAATTATTCAATTTTATTAATTAATAAGTTTGAAAAGTTTGAATAGTTAATACTTTTAATCAACCCACATTTAATTTAGTTTTATTTATTTATTTATATTTTTCTCTACAAATTTTAAATTAACCAAATTTCAAATTTACAAATCATTTCTTTGTTTGAAGTATATCATGTTTTTTTTTTTTTTTTGAAGTATATCATGTGTTATTATAAGAAAATTAATTAAAATTTCTATATTCTTTACTAATTTATATTATCAACATTAAATTTGATATCATTAAATAGCCATATTAATTAGTTTTAAATAAATTTAATTTGTAAAAAAGAATAATCAATATGAAAAAAATTGTAGGATTGACAAGTGTGTTTGATGATTATTATTTTAGTATATACTAGTATATTGCCCGTGTAATACATGAGATTTACTAAAAAAATTTAAATTTAGTGAAATTAAAAAATTTAAATATCATTACACAACAAAATTAAATTTATGATTTGTGCAATATATATAGTCTAATTTAATATTAAATATAATAAAATATGATCAAATAATTATTTAATTGTCAAAATATGTGTTGCATTTGTAGATGATCATTTAAAAAAATTATTATTATTTTGAAAAAAATATACATTGCTATACCTATTATATTATTCAACCCAACCACCATTTTTTTTAGTTTGCTCTTTATTGTTTACATTTGTAACAACCCTCAACTTTTATTTTTAATTAAATGAAACAAAATGAAAATAAAAAATTCACAAATAAATTCCATAGTTTATTTTAAAGCATATATTCTAAAAATTATTTGATTTCAATAATTAATAAGTTTGAATAATAATTTTCAAGCTGCCCACCTTTATTTTAGTTTTTTTTTCTTTTGTATCTATTTATATATTTTTTCTCTACATTTTTAAATTTAACAAACTTTAAATATATAATAATATCTGTCATTGAACTCTAGCATATGTTATTTAGATAAATCTTATTAATATTTCTATATTATTTATTATTTAATAATAATAATATTTTTTATCAACATTAAATTTGTAGCAATTAATTAGCATATTTAATATGAAAATATTGTAGGCTTGTCATGTGACACTTTGGTCTTTCTTTTATATACATAAAGATTATAAAAGATTAATGGGTCCATAATGACCTTTATATTATGAGGTATATATGCTTATGCAGCATCAATCAATATCATATCATAAACTAAAAATAATAAATTGATGATCAAGATACCATTCAAAGAGCACTATTGTATTTTTATCATGCATGATACTAGAAAGTGTACTAGAACTATGTTCATCCGAATTTATCGACTACATTTAAAGATGTTGCAAGTGCATGTTTGGGAAGCCAGCTAGCTAGTCATGTTCCTAACAAGATATAAACATAAATAAATAAAAAATAAATAAACGAAAAAAAACAAAACAAGAGAAATAGATCCAAGAAGATGTAGACATAAGACATACAATTAGTTGGTTAAGCATTATATTTGTGCCTCACATTTATGATACAGTTCATGATCATGAATTAGGTTTTAATCACTGAAAAGAAGAAACGATCGATTCATTTGGACCAACAATTGGGCTAGATATATAGTAATGCACATATAGGTGTTTTGTTTCAATAATTCAAATTTCAAAATTCGATCGCTATGTTTATCTAATGAAATTCATGATGGCGATATATATAATAATTATATGAATTAAGCAGCAAAAGTTTTTTTTTTTTTTCTGGTCATAGTAATTAATTTACTTTACAACCCAATTCCATTTCAGAAATTTATAGTTGATTTATATGTGTCGTGTAGCAACTAGTATAGGAGGATTCTCACTCATAGGCTATTATTAATTTTTAAAAGTTAATATTTTTTCCATTTCAAAATAAATATAATTTTAGAATTTTACGCATAAAATTGATTAAAAGATGGATATATTATTACTTAAATGCAATCAGTGAAACTTCAAAATCACTTTATATCTAGTTTAATTTAGAGCAGTAAATTAGGATAATTTTTATAGATCACAGATAAATATTACTTAAAATCCTAAAATAAAACTTAATTTGAGACCTTTTTTCCCCCTAAAATGTACGATATTTCTTTTGAGAAGGACATAGAGTAATTTTTATGTAGGAATTAATGATATTTTCACTTAATTCATCGTGGGTATTAATAACAGCTTTAACTACAAGAATTCTATTTGACGATATTAAATTTTCTTGTATGGAATGTAGGTAGTAATTATTAATGTCATGCACCATTTCTAAAACATATTTTTATCAAAGTTGCATAATGGGTGTGTAGAGAAAGAGAACAAGAGAATACGTTTTATATCAGAAGAAGAAGATAACAGACGATAGAAAGGTTTACATAAACAATACATCGGCACTAGCCGAACCAAAACGTTTAAAACCTTGAGCAGCGGAAAAATCTCATACAAGATCCATCATTCCATCAAAAGTAAAAACGATATAGCTTTACAAACGTGAAACATTAAAGCATTGTTTCAATATCAAGTTTTGAAAAGCAAAAAGAGAAAATTAACATGATATGACACCATCCTCCCTACGCATCTTGATTCTCGTCATTTCCTGTAGTGTGAATACACACGGGGTGAGTACATTGAATACACTCGTGGGGATAATTTCCATATTTTTAATATTTATTAAGCAGTTAAACAAATTAAACATATATAAGTTCGGCAATTAGACACAACACGTAGAATGCATAGCACATAATTGCAAATAGGTGCGGGTGCAACCCGTCTTACCCTACACAACGGTTTTTATACCGTTGGTGCTTTTTACGGACCACCAGTCCCTCCGTAGCATACATAATAGTTTTTATACCGTTGGTGCTTTTGACGGACCACCAGTCTCTCCGTAGCGTTTTTTACGGACCATTAGTCCCTCCGTAGCATGAATGTGGACCTTAGTCCTTTCACAATATAATAGTATGAACACAATATTCACAACATATAATCACGGCACATAGGGTTTAATAATTCATATATCAAATACGGAAAACATAATCATTTAGAGATTAGAAGTTACCCCCACCTTGTTCGATGGTAATCCGCGTGTAAATCAAAATATCAAGTTTTAAAGTATTTGTTCCATTTGAGAGCCTACACATGTAAAGAGGTTTCTTAATTTCATTATTACGATAATTACGCATAATAATTATATAAACTCTCTCTTGAAGAAGAAACAATAGGGTAAACGAAACAAAACGAAAGCTTTAGAGATCAAGAATGAAGAAACAAGCGTGGAAGGTTAAATATGCAATCATAGGGTGGAAGGAAAATGATTAGAGTTTGAACGGAGGAAAAACGAGTTTAAATGGAAGAAAGACGAGCTTAAACGAAGCTTTTAAAGGTGCATGGGCGTTTTCGTAAATTCTAGTAAAGAGTTGACTTTGACGAGGGGTATTTTTGTAAAATCAGAAAAGTTTTGGGGTCTTTTTGAAATATTCAAAACCTTGGGGGTCAAAATATAATTTTTGAAAGTTTTGGGGGTCAAAGTCTAAAGTTTGAAAACCTTTGGGGGTAAAAACCAAATTTTCGGAAGTTTGAAGGCTAAAACGAGATTCTTAGAAGATGGAGGGCTAGATTGCAAAAATCCTAAGAATCTAAGGTTTGCAATACGGTCCCCGGATTTAACGAAATTGCCGATCAACCCCGTCTCCCCAAACCCACTCGTCACCACTCATACACCCGACACACAGTCGGCGACCTCCCGTCGCCGGCGACTCCACACACACACGGCGGCGTTGCATTGAGCGCCGCCCGACATTGAACACGGCGGCGCTGCACAGCACCATCCTCACACCCGCCTGGCGCTCACACAGCGCGCCCCGATTCCAGCCCGGCGCGCACACAGTGGACGGCGTCCCGACTCCGACGCACCACGCTCCTCACCCAGCCACGGTGCGCACAGGATGCACCACCAACTCTCCACGCCGACACGCCCACCCAGCACCCACCCACACACACACCCAGCATCGCCAGCGCACCCCGCACCGGCCACACACACAACCAGCGAGCACAGCAGCGCTGCACAGCGCTGCCCCCAACATACACATACACAAGCACGCACACACGCACACACACCCATATAGCGCGCACCGCACACGCGCCTATACAGCATAGCGCCGCCACTCACGGCGGTGCCCCCAACACACACACAGACGACGGCGACGGCAAAGGGGAGAGACAGAGAGATTTCTGGCGAGGGAGCGAGAGAGAAGAAGAAGAGAGGAGAGAGAAAAAATAGAGTTTGACCGGGGTTTGACCGGCCGTTTCCCGGCAGAGGAGGCATTGAAACGCAAAATCGAGTCCGGATCTGGAACGGGTTCGGCGAAAGCTATAAGAGGTAAGATGATTGGCCAAAACGGAGGGGAAAGTGGCGGCGCCGACTGGAAAACAGAGGAGAGGGGAGAGAGAAAATATCTTACTTTTTTTACTTTTTGATCGAATTATTACTTTTACGATTCGTTTCCTACTATATATATTTATTTCGATTTTTCGTATTCTTCGTATTTTTGGTCACGAACCCTTAACGAGCCGTCTTTTAACGTTTTAACTTTCGGTTTTCGACTACAATACCTTTTAATAAAATATAACATATGCTTTTCAATTAAAATATACACCCGATAAATTAATCATGCATTATTTCGTTTTTCTAAAACGCACGTAATTAAATCAAACAATTAGAAGTTTAATTATTTAATCAGCCAATTATGCATCGTTTTGTAATAGATATTACAATTAATCAGTAAAAGAATACTGTACTAATCTCGTAAAAAAATTATGTTTACGATATGATATTACAAAAATATTTATCTTTATAAGATGAAACATTATAGTACAAATGAACAAGACAAGTCTACCATAGTATTTCAGAACACACAGTGGCATCGAATGTTATGCCAATACTTTGTTGCCACATATATCTATGAAAATGGCCTTCAAAATCACATAATTATACATAGGATATTATGTCCCGTATCAAGTCTCTATACATGGGTCTTTAATTTCTTGGATATATTACTACATGTCATCCATCTCTTTGCCAATCATACACATGCATAAATAAAAATTTAATTCTGATCAAGACTTCTCATTTACAAAATTATGTCACACTATAATGTCAGTTTCGATGGATGGTTAATTCTGTGTCCTATTCTATTTACGAGTTCAATATGTTTTTAGCCAATTTTATTGATACTTATTCGATTTGTTAGTTCTTAAAATAGAATACGATATGTGATATATCCCATATTCAATCAATAATAGTATGAGTTTTGTTTTTTGTTTTTTGTTTTGTTTTTCCAATGGTATTGGTTATATATATTAATTACCTTGCAAGCTGCTTCAACCACTCTCTTTGTTACTTTCTGTCTTTTTTATTTTTCTTTCTTTTTTTTGTTTCATCAAAAATTATTTCCAAATCATGAAATGTGTTTTTTTATTGAAGATTCTGCAGTGTACAAGGGCAAGTAGTCATGAGATGACAAATTACAAACGCAATGCAATAGTCATGACTGCCTACTTGAATTATATATGTATATATATATATATATATATATATTATATACAATATATCACTGTCAAATATCAGTCACCTAATTATTTGGTTAATTGGATTTTGTTCATGAAAATCTAACTCCAAAACATTAATGCGATTGATGGGCTTTCAAGAATTCTGCCCAGGCCAGGTTTCCGAATTTGTGCTTAACTAATATAATTAGCCTAATTATTTAGTTGTTGATAAATCATTAAAGAAAGACTAATATATAAATTAGGCCACTCACACAGCATACCACATCTTATTATTGTTAGTTGAGTTCACATTTCACATAGACATATCCACTAATAAGTAATAATATATATATGGAATATATATGCATTGAAAAAATAAAATACGGTAAAACATTAAAACAATTTGTATAATTTCTAATCAAAAGTCTAGTAGATAGTGGCCCCCAATTTTATTTTATTATTTTATATTATAATTATTATTTTCGCTATTTCTAATATCCCCACTTGAACATTCCTTTTTTTTTTTTTCAATACCTAGCTTAAAAATAAGATAAGCTAAAAAATTTGCTAATTAATATTTAGGGTTAATTTTTCATGTTCTATATGTAAGATTTATTTCATTTTTTAATAACCAAGAATCCGTTTTTCAATTTTGAAAATTCCGACAACGACGTCAACAATTTTGAAAATTTCGATCAAAATTAGACTGAAATTAAAAAAAAAAATTAAATTATAGAGGATCAAATTTGAAAAACAGATTATTGATTGACAAAAAATGAAAAATATCTTATGTGCATGACCAAAATTGAAAAAATTGAAAATACCCCTAATATTTATTAAGTCATCAAGATGAAAAAAATCATTGCTAAAATGTACTCAAGTGACAATTTAATTGTATATTTGATTATTTGCTAATCGTTATCAATATATTGCAACTTTAATAATTAATATTTAATTCTTAGCAATTTAATTCTACTTATTTCTTACCATTTCCGATCTATAAGGCCTACTCAATCATAAAGTAAGAACATTCAAGCAAAGCTACATAATACCTTCTTTCAATTTTGCTCAAAGATTAATTACAATTCTGGGGACTAATATAAAGTCGTTTTATAATAAATACTATTTTTTTTTTATAAAAAAAAGATAGACATATAAACGCGTCTGAAAGGACCGATGCCTAAATATATCAATTCAAACAAATTTTATTACACATATAAACTTATAAAAGCCAAAGTCCAGCAAATCTTGGACAGGACCCACTATGTTCATGAGACTGGACCCACTGGCATGTGACCCATGTGTACCATTGTTTTATATAATACAGTTTACTTCATTTCCCAGATCCACCTGTGCTTGGAGATTTTTCACAAAATAGCATGGTTGAGAATTTTTATAATTTCTAACCACAAATTATTACACTACATATGAAAATGGGTAAGTGATCATGTGTCATGATGTTAGAAGCATTGTCTTCATCCCTCGTAACAAAATTAAGCTGTTTATTTTATAGGGAAACATGGAAAAATATTATCTCTCAATTATATTTAGTTACATACAATGTTTATTAATTGAACTTCTATCTTAATTTAGTCAAATTTTCAAAGGGGTCAAAATTCATAACATGGCGCCGTTATTGAAGAAAACATTCATTGTATTCGGTGTTATGTTCTTCGTGCTTATTATATAAATCATTTTTGGCACTTGCAAGTGAAAAAATTCCATAGCACCATTTATTTTACACTTATGATAACAGTTTGTAAATATATTTAAGGTGAATTTCATCTGTCATTTTGAGTGAGTTTTTGTAAGACCATCTCATAGATTTTTTCATGTGATCTGATGAGTCAATCCACAACCTACAATTCACATATTGTTTGTGAATAATGGGGCTCCATCTCATGATAATTATCTTATATAAATTTGTGTGTATCATTTTTTAGGTTTGGTTAAATTGCCAAATGAATTCTTAAGTTTGTGAAAATTACAATCAAACTTTTCGACTATGAGAAAAAAAAAATTACGTAATATATTTTGGCCAAGTTTTATGGTAATTTAATTTCAACACATTCATTTATGTCTATATATATTAGAGCACTTTAAGTTTTAAATAGGGAGTCAACGTTAGAATTTAATTATTGAAGAAATTTAATTGTAATTTTCGTAAACCTCGAAATGAATTTAGTAATTTGACCAAAATTCAAGGACACTTAGGGGTGGAAATCGAAACGGAATTTCCGATATCCGTCGAATTCAATCCGAATTTTTTTTATTTTGGAACGAATATTTTTAATCCGAAATTCAAAATTCCGATTTTTCCGAAAAATTTCGGATCGGAATTGGAATTAGTTTTAAAAATTTCGGAAATTCCGAAATCCGATCCGAAAATTTTCGATTTTGGAACGAATATTTTTAATCTGAAATTCGAAATTCCGATTTTCGAAATTCGATCTGATTTCCGTCAAGTGCACAACAATTCTTTGGAATTAGTTTTAAAAATTTCGGAAATTCCGAAATCCTATCCGATAGTGCACAACAATTCTTTGGAATTAGTTTTAAAAATTTCGGAAATTCCGAAATCCTCCGATTTCCGTCAAAGTGCACAACAATTCTTGAGATATAAAATGTAGAATAAAGACATTTAGAGAATCAAACTCAGGACCTCTCACACTCAAAGCAAGAAACTTACCACTAGACCAATAGTTCATGTTGCAAATGATTCAAACATTTTCGTAATAGACAAAAGATAATAGATAACATTTCCAATTTTTAAATAGCAAAATATAATAAGTAAATATATCATATATTTTTTACATAAAATAAAAAGTGAATATCTAATTTCAAAGGTAAATATATCATAAATTTCATTAAAAATGATAACATTTTATATAAATTTATTATTTTAATGATAAAATTTCCGAAAAGCCCAAAATTTCGGAATTCCGAAATTTCCGAAAAATCGAAATTGGAATGGATTTTACAATTCCGAAAATTTCGGAATTGGAATTGGAATTGGTTTTCAATTCCGAAAATTTTCGGAATTTTTCCGAAACACCCTATTTCTGATCCGATCCGTCCGATTTCCACCCCTAAGGACACTACATACAATTCACCGTTTATATTAAGATTTTAGAGTTTTGGGGCTGATAGCTAAAATGTAATAACGTACAACACTTGTTAGCACACGTGAAAGTTGAAACTAGTTGAGGTGGCTCTCAGTAATAGTCCTTTGTATCAACGCAAAAACTCATGTGAGACTGTCGCACATGCGACGGCCATACTTATAGCAAAAAAAGACATACTTATATGGCTATAAAAGACATACTTGAATAACTCATGTTTTTACTGTAAAAAAACATACTTAAAAAACACATACTCATACCTGAAAAACACATACTTGAATCTTATCGCATGTGAGATTGTCTCACAAGAGACCAACTCTTGTATCAAAAGGACCACAACAATTAATATGGAATTGTTAAAAAAACAAAAAACAAAAAAACAAAACAAAGAGAGAGAATACTAAAAGTTACAAAGAACCTTAAAAGTTGTGTTTGGATTCAAGAGTTTTAAGAAAGGATTTGAACTAATATATAATAGAAACTCAACTGGTAATGTTTGTATTGATAAGAATTTAAAATACATTCATTTCATATGAAATTAAATTTAGAACAATTTGGATAGAGTTTGAATGCACTCTAATATGAATGAATATAGTATATTCATTAATTAAATATTGCATTTTAAATGGTTCAATCAAAACACAATCCAAGATCAATTAACATTGTAAGTTTTATATTCATTATCTGATCTAAAATTATCATGTGAATGAGTAGTCTGATAGGGATCACATCACAATATCAAATTAACAGTCTTAATTTCGGTTAAGGTTATAGGTAATTATATGGTGCATTTGAGGTATCGGTGCACCTCTCATATTTTCATGTTATGTAGATATTAGTTTTTTATGAATTAAAATAAGTATATCTAATGGTTTGAATTGAATAGATATAAAAATACCACAAGTGCACAACAGTATATAACTCGTTGTTTAGATACCATAAAAATCAAAGGATTCCAAAAAAACAAGAAATAATATTTTTTAATCTATTCTTCATCACCGAGTTGTAGTTGAAATTATGACCTCTCATAGTAATTAGAAAATAAATAATATAAATATTGGTTAGGGTGGCGATTTGTTGAGAAATAAAATAGAGAAATTCCAAAAAAAGGGATGTAAGAAGAGTTGATCGATGTCATAATAAATACAAGCCCAATGGTAGCAAAGAAGTCATTGGTCATTCAAGTAATGGTGTTAAATGATTTCCAAAAATTAATGGAATTCTTTCTCTTTAACCCTACCTACAAGGCCCCTACCCCCCCTAACTCATGGTTTACCAATCTGCACAAAATAGCATGGCCCCCTTTCTTATTTACCAATTTGACCCCCAACAATGTGTGTGCTCCCACTTAATTGCCCCTCATTAATGTTTTTATGTCAAACCCTCATAATTAAGCAAGATTAGTTAGAGAGTAAACGTGATTAAAAGTTAATTAAACTAACTTTAGAATTACGGTGTTTCATTCGATGTTAATTTTCAAATAATCACTATATATCACGTGACATGTATTAAAAATAATGAAATACAACATGAAAATATAAAATGTTATGGAAGATCCGATTGCGACAGAATGGATAAATAATAACATATGTAGTTGAAGTAGAGTGGTGTATAGTCCCTTAACTATCTTTTTCTTTATATAAATTATTCCAATTTGTGAAAGAATCTTATAACCCAAACTCTCTACTTTATGTAGCAACGTACACATTCTTTCTAGCTACTAGCCACAAGGCACGATGGAACCAAAGTTCATCTTCCACGATACTCCTCAACAACAACTCTTCTTCTCTTCCACCACCACCACCACCACCTCCTCCGCCACCTCCTCCGGCTCCCCTTCGACCACATCCACCTCTTCCTCCTCCTCCAACGAGTCGCAAAGTACAACAAGCTTAAACGAATGCGCTAAATCCGGAAAGACTATAACAAAAAAAGCTCAAGGCGAAAAGAGTGGCAATGAAGTAGCACAGCACCGAAAGAACGCCGGCGGCGATAAACATCCGACGTACCGCGGCGTGCGGAAGCGGAATTGGGGCAAATGGGTCTGCGAAATTCGGGAGCCGAGGAAGAAATCGAGAATATGGCTCGGGACATATCCGACGGCTGAGATGGCGGCTCGCGCGCACGACGTGGCGGCTTTAGCCATCAAGGGCCAATCGGCTTACCTTAATTTCCCCCAATTGGCTCAGTACTTTCCGCGACCCGCCTCCACCG
This sequence comes from Scutellaria minor, assembly GCA_954870855.1. Taxonomy (NCBI): domain Eukaryota; kingdom Viridiplantae; phylum Streptophyta; class Magnoliopsida; order Lamiales; family Lamiaceae; genus Scutellaria; species Scutellaria minor. The sequence goes on along the minus strand of OX940728.1, from coordinate 21,212,234 downwards.
CACCAAAGGACATCCAAGCCGCCGCCGCGAAGGCGGCTGCGGCCACATTCCCAGATGAAATTAGTCAGCGCGGCGCTGGAGCCGAGACGAGCCAAGCCAAGCTGCCTAGCTCCCACTCTTCGACTAATTTGGCATTGAATAACATGCAGGAATCGTCGAACTCGGCTTCAACGGCTCATGATGACGACACATTTTTCGACTTGCCGGATCTGTCCCTGAGTAGCAGAGATCACAGTAATGGTTATTGTTATTATGCTGCTTCGTGGCAGTTAGCCGGAGCCGATGTGGGATTCCGGCTTGAAGATCCCTTCTTCTGGGAATAATGCAGCTAGCTAGAATTAGTATTAATTAATTTATTTATTTTTCTTTTTTTTTTTTTTAGTCCCATTTTGTGAAATTAACAGAATCTTGATCTTGTTATTACAGAAATTCAAATGTGTATTTACTTGTGTTTTTGCCCAATCCAATAATAGTTTGTGAAATAAAATGATCATCTATTTTTGGACTTTTTTTTTTGCCAAAAGTTAAGAAGACTCTACAACCACTTTTAGTGACTGAACTTCCACTTAGCAACACTGTTAATTCCAGATTGGTTGATTAATTTCCACTCTAATTATTCTATTTATTTATTCTACGCATAATTTTCTTTCTATTTTGATATTTTCGATGAATTTTATATATATAAAAGAAAAAATCATTTAATATATATGCTCATACATGCCACCACTATAGAATAGAAGATGAAATATTATATAAAATAGAAGATTGCGTTATTTGTGTATGATGGTAAAATTTGTCATTATAATTAGTAATTACCTCAAACAAAATCAATGAAAAAAAAGTTTTAAAAGGGGATGGAAATTGCACAGTTAGATCTGGATGAAAATATGCCGATATTCGTGTGATATATCTATTATATATTCGTATTTCGGAGGTTGCGATATGGATATGAGGGTAAAAAAAATTTCCAGGATATCCCGAAAATATCACGGATATATCGCAAAAATCCATATCGATGTCGATATCCATTGGTCTCAGTGTAAAATTGAAAAAAAAATCGAGAAATGTCGCGGATATATCGTAAAATATTGATATTTATCCAAAAATCGAGATTTTTTCAAAATTTGTATTGTTAGACCAAAAATAAATTTGATAAAAATTTTATAAATATTTTGTAGCAGCAATAATTCTTTCAAGTGAAATATTTTAAAAATAATTAAAACAAGGATAATTAATTTGATTTCTCATTTAAACATTGTCAATGATCGTAAAAGTCAAATTTTATTTTCAAAATTGAAACTGTTTGGAATGAAAATGGAAGCTCAAATGCTAACATGGATCAATCACTTTCTTTGAGCTTTGATTCAATGGATATGTGCACAAATCAAAATGATATGTCTCGAAGAATTATATACTCTGATACATATAAGAGTTCACAGTTTGATTGGAATACTCAAAACGTATTTCATTATCGACTTCCTTAGGCAAAAACTTCTGTGTCCCGGGGACACGGATCTTAGATCCGTGTACCGAACCCACCCCGAGGACCCACGCGCGCCTCACACGCACCCACACATGCGTCCAGCGCGCCCACGCGCCCATGTGCTCGCACCTGATAGGTATTCCATATTTATTCTAAAGGTATCCCACATATATTCTTCAGGTATCAGATACATTTAGTTCATATTTGTAATACCTATATGACAAACCTATAAAACCTCACCAACCGCGCGCTCATACGCGCACACCGCGGGCCCATGCACCCAAGTCGTGCGCACACACCGCGCGCCCACAAGTATCCCATGCATACCTTGAAGGTATTCATGGAATATCTTCAAGGTATTCACATGTATACCTTCATGTATCCACATGTATACGCGCATCTCACCACGCCGCGCGCCCATGCGTCCACGTCGCACGCGCACCTCACAAACGCGCGCGCCCAAGCCATGGATACGTTGAAGGTATACATGTGGATACCTTGAAGATATCCATGTGATACCTGTGCGCACCTTGGTCACCAAGCCGCGCGCGCCCATGCGTCCACGCCGCGCGCACCTTCATCTGAAATAGGTGTGATACCTTCAAGATATCTCATGGATACCTTGATGGTATACATGTGATACTTTGAAGGTATACATGTGATACTTTTTTTATACATGAAAAAAAAAAAACCTGAGCGAAAAAAAAAATTAAAAATTAATGTGGGGCCCACGGGATGGGCTGGGGACACTAATCTAGATCCATGTTCCCGGGACACAGGAGACACACCCTCCTCAAAAGTCTTATGGAAGTCCAAGCATGTACCAACAAAATGATAATTGGGTCAATCCACACTATCCAATTTATGGTGAAACTATTGGAAGAGATAAAACTACGTATACTCAAAACGTATTTCATTATCGACTTCCTCAAAAGTCTTATGGAAGTCCAAACATATACCAACAAAATGATAATTGAGTCAATTCACACTATCCAATTTATTGGAAGGGATAAAACAACGTACCAACAACATCTGCATAATTATATTCACAATTACTCAAATGTCATGAATTGGTACCAAATATTGTTTAGACAAAAATAACATTGCACTTGTTATTTTTGAACCTCATAGATCATCATATTGATACTAGTGATTTGGTTGTACCAATCAGTTTTGAATAAATGTCAATCTTCGTAACGTTTTTGTATGTTTATTATCTATATATTTGTTGTGAACATGTCATTTTGTTGATATTACAAATTAAATATATACATTTTTAGATGTTATAATAGTCTGTAAAATATTATGTAAAATTTCCAATTTTTTAATAAAGTTTCCGTCATTTTTTTTAAATTTTTTACGATATTGATATACAAAATTGATATATTTATCGATATATCTACAAAATTAAGGTTGCGACATGTGTTGCGACATGAATATTTTCATCCTTGGATCTGACTAATTGAAACGATATTGAAACATGGTGGATTAATTATTATATTCGAGGGCTATAAGGGGTTTATAATTTTCTTTATATATTTATTCTTAACATCACTTTCCAAAGATCTACGTGTGAAAAAAAATAAAAAGAAAAAATGATAATGCAATGAGTTTGTCATTTTCCCTTGGAAGGGCATTATAGGAATTTGCCGCTGATTTGACTTAAAAATATCTATTTTTAGATGCTCTTTTGATGTTGTTTATTGCTGTCCTCAATTCTACCATTTGCTAATTTTAGATGAATATATATTATATTGAATATTTTTAAATTAATAGTCAAAAAGATTTGTTGTTAGATGCGCTGCGTCATTACCATTAATAGACCCTTTAATCATTGCAGTTAATAATTTTTTGATGTGACCGTTTGATCTTCTTTTAACTTTTTTGGTCAGTGATTATTATTCATTGCTCAATCCAACAAATATGAATCACGATCATAAAACATATACATAGTTAGCAAATTACTACTTTCTCGTGAGATCGTGAGAAACGTGTAAAATTGAGCTTTATTTCGATGATTCGAGTGTAAATGTTTATCTTTAATTTATAATTAATGAGGTAAATTAAATTGAATGAGGATTTTATATTAGAAAATACGATTCGTTAGATATCCATTTTTTTAATCTAAGCATATATGTAGCACAACCACGCCAAATATGTTTGACAAAATTGTTTTATCCAGACTTTAGGTTTAATTCATAACAATTCATTAAAAGACACGGAATTTAGGGTGCCTAGTCATTTAACAAAAGCTCTAGAAATCTGAACTAGCTTAACTTGAGATCGTAGATAAGATAATTAAATTTGTTTAAATTTACATTAAATCAGATCGACGGTCTCAGTGTTTAATGAACTAATTCAATATTTTTTGAGTTCATACATTTATCTTATAAATTAAGAAAAAAATTAACTATAACAAATTAAATATTTTCTTCAAAATTTAAGAACAAATACAAGTGTAATGACTATATACTAATTGATCATTTGTGTTCATGAGATATTGTTATGAAATTTATTTTTTAAATTATAGATGTCTATATGATTAAGGGTAGGGACTTCAATGGATTTGTACACTCCATTGCAATTTATTTATTCTTTTTATAATCACAATTTGCTATAGTGATAAGTGATCTCACCATCACTATCTCCTCATTTCATAGTCTGTTCTTCAATCATTTAGCCTCCTTAATCTCTCCTTGGTCCCACCCATATCTTGCATCATATTTGTTATGAATATATTATCATAGAAAATTATTCAGGACCCGTAGAAGCATAAAAAATAAGGAGGGGGTTAGTGTTTATTGGATTCGATGAGGTGATAATAATAATAACAATAACAATAGATTAAAAAGTACAAAATAATTAATTGAAATTCTTAACCATAGAATTAATTAGATTCCCTTTGAAGAGCTCCAAGAATTAAGTTCTTCTTGAAGTTGCCCTATTTTATGGGGCATTTGATGTTTAGGGCCCATTTGCCTATCTTTAAATTAGGAATTTTAAATTGTTTTTAGGAAAATGAAAATATAACATTTTATGTTTTTCTTCTTTAAAGAATTTTAGTTATAACTATAGATATGATTTTAGTTACTCCTATTTGATTATGTATTTATTATAATGGTATAATGAACTTCCAGCCAGTGAAATCCATCATGTAATACATTTTCGATTATTCATTTTTATCACTTATTAAATTCATTAAATTGTCTCACAAAAATACTACTTTAAAAGCATTTAATAATCTCCACTCAAAGAGGTTTAATTCAGCGATAGGCAAGTATGGAACTGTGGCATTAATTAGATATGAGTGTGGGGAATATCTATTAATTTTGTAGCCCATTTATTTAGTTGCAAACACTATAGTTAACTAAATTATTTCCAAGGATTCTCCAAGTGTTCTTTATGACATAGTATTATTTTAATTTTAGAAAGTCGTACTCTGAAACAAGTTGACTAATTGCAGTATAATTTATTTATAAATTATAATGTACTGAAAAGTATAATTACCATTCTATTAAATTAAAACCATAGTCTATAGCTCAAGAATGTCTCAATGAAGGAGGTCAAGTTACATCTTTGATTGTAACCACAAGTTCCTTCATTATTATTTTTTTCACTCCCCTTTTTACATTATTCTAAAATATTAGAGTTTAATAAATTTTCTTTTGGGCGTCCAACAACTCGTTAAAACATGGATTTCCAAAGGTAACTTAAATTCATAAATAAAGGTAAGTCCGTTCAAACATCCCTGTTTTGTAAATCGTAAATCATACACAGCGGAAGAAACGCATTTTACTTTGTCGTTGTATAGTTAAAATTGTACAACTTTGCAAACTACACTTTCCAAAATATTTCAAAATAACATCCTTTATACAGACAAACAAAACGACACCTCTTTCACTTCCCTCCTAAACGACTGCAACCTACAAAATAAAATCACTTAAAGGGGTGAGCGCACAAGGACACTCAATGGGGTAGGGTTGTTGAACAGTCAAGACATAAAAAGAAACATGGACATATAATTCATTAGGTACATTAAACACATTTTTGTGGTTCTTTAGCCACTTTGGTACGGCTCTTTAGCCGTCTTGATGTGGTTCTTTAGCCACTTTGGTACGGTTCTTTAGCCGTCTTGGTGTGGTTCTTTAGCCACTTTGGTACGGTTCTTTAGCCATCTTGGTGTGGTTCTTTAGCCACTTTGGTACGGTTCTTTAGCCGTCTGGATGTGGTTCTTTAGCCACTTTGTAAACATTTCATTCACTTAGCAATTAACACCCATTCGTATGCATCTAATAGTAAAGCATATAATGCAATGTTCATCGAATAAATACATATATTTCACGTAAGTGCAAAACTTCACTTCAAATTCATTTGGAAACTCAAACATGAAAACAAGAAAATTACCCACACCTCAACTGAATAGCATCTCAGAGGAAAATCTGCTACGTGTTTAGGGGAGCAAGGTCCTTCGTTTGCGTGTCCTACAAGACACATAAAACTCATCTTAGAATCTAGTCGAACTATTCATGAAGTAAAGTGAATTCTTTGAATTGAAACTCTCTTTGGTAAAGAATTATTTGAAGAGGGACAATGATCGATTGTAGGGTGAAGGAGAAGGAAACATTTTTTCGGTGTAAAACGAGGCGCCCAAAACATAGTTGATAGAGATGAATTGACAACAAGAAGGACAATGAGAATTTAATATCTTATCCTAGGAGGCTCGATTCGTAAATAGGGTTTGCAATGTTAGCTCGAATTGAGCGTTAGGGTTCGAATTTAAATATAAAGTTACATATCAAACTTTGAAAAAGATAGGCATAAACTTGAGGGGTTGAAATGATACCTTTCAGAAATTCCTTTATGACCTTGGGCTCAAAAGGCTTGTCATGAATTGTTTTGGGTCCCCTTTGAAATTTAGGAAATTTAGGGGCACAATTGTAAGTTTCGGCATAATATAGGGTGTAAATTAAACTTTGAATTTATGAGGGTTTGCACATTAGCCCTTACACTTTATTAAATTTTCTAGGAGAACCCCCCAGTCTTTCCCTCGCCGTTGTTTCGCCGCTGCCGGTGACTTTCCGTAGCCAGTGACAAAATCCAGCACCAGAACACGGCGCGTCCTCCCAGCACGCCCACACAACACCCACACGACGCGCACACAACGCCCTCCTGGCGCTGCACCCGGCGCTGCACACCTATACACACTCTACACACACTCACACACACATATAACAGAAATATACACACAACAAAATACACGCACACAACAGCAGGACAGGGCCAGGCGCCCCCGGCGCTGGCCCCAGCGCAAGCGTGCACCCGCAGCGTTTCCGGCATCCACCGCCGCCCCCGGTGGCGGTCAACCTTCACACGCCGATGTAACCTTGTGCCGACAACCCAGCAATGGCAGCAAACAGTGGCAGAGAGGAGGTAGGGCAGAGAGAGAGAAATCAAGAAAGAGATGCTGGAGAGAGAGATATATATCCTAGCACTACAAGAAATTTGGGATACAACAACCCTCAAAAGACAACCCTTTTTATGAATTTCTGTTGTCTTTTCTAAATTTACAACCCTTTTTCCGAAAAGCGTTGTCTTTTTTCAAAAAATTCGCTCAACGACAACGCAAAAAATAGAAACGACAACGCTTTTTTCGTAGGGTTGTTAAATGGCGTTTGTTTTTTAAAAAAAGACAACGCTTTTTGAAAGGGTTGTCGTATGACATTTTAAAAAAAAAAAGACAATTCTTTTATGCAACGCTTTTATGCGTTGTCTTTTCTTAGTACTTTTTTTGCCAATAGACAACCCATTATGCAACCTTTTTTTTATGTGTTGTGTTAATTATAAAATAATTGTTTTTAATTAAATTAAATTTAATTAATTTATAATGTTATCTTATATTATATTATTTGCATTAATATTATTTTATATGAACAAACTCATAATTTCAAAAAATAATATTTTTATAAAATACTATTTCGAATTACTTAAGAAACTACACCTAAAATATTACTCCCACCCTTTTATATAATAATACAAAATTGGTATATTATTTTAAAACATAATTCGAAAATTATGTTTTATAATTCATAATTCATAAATTATGAATGTTTTTCTAAAAAAAAAAAAGATAAAATTATTGTGTTTTAAAATTAATATAAAAAACATAAATTAATTTAAACAATTAATTTATAAAAAGAAAAAGATATATATAAATCATATCAATTATAATTAAGAATATATAAAAATTAAATCATTAATTTTAATAAGGCTGCTGCCAAGGTCGAACCTGGCACTCAGGTGGAAGGGTTTCACCAATTTTACCAAACATATCCTTGGTCATTATTTTCCAACAATAAATATTAATACTCACATGACTAATTCTTATACACAATTTTGGACTTGGGTTTTTTCAAATACCCAAACTTCATCAATTCCTTCCTCCCCCACCAAAATCCCGAATCTTGTTGCCATCCCTTTCCACCACCACGTCGCCGTGGCCGCCTAGTAGATTCATCGTCCCTCTCGGTTTTTCTTCTCATCACCCCGCCGCAGGTTCGCCGCTAATATCTCTCTCTCTCTCTCTCACAGAACACTCTTCTCAATAGACGATTCAGTGCCCTAATTTGATGATTTCAAATTTTAGGTCACAGATTTTTTGAAATGTAGGCGCATGAAATTTTATGAAAGATTCATACCTGCTGCTTATCCATATTATGGAGCATCATTTTCAATGGTAGCTTTCTGTCTTATTTTGTATCTCTCTGCTCCTCAATTTCCGAATCCTCTTATTACTAATTTAGCACAATCTTTTATCAATTTGGTTTCTCATATTAAGCAATTCGTTTGCTTTAGGTTCCTTAAAATATAATTCTGATTCTGCTTGGTTGTAACCTATAGCTTTGGTTTATGATTGATAAAAGCCATTTTTCCAACTTGTGCTGCTAAAATTAATCATTTAATTTTGTATGTTGTCTCACATGGTTCATTGATCTTAACTAATAATGCAGATGGCGGGTTTCTTTATCTTCTCTGCAGCGTATCTGTACACAAAGTAGCTGCATATTCACTTGATGGTTAAAGTCGATATTATGCATTTGAGTCCTGATTTTGGAAATGATATGAGGTGTACAACCAGGTGTTAAGTTCTAAGGTATTAGTTTATATGAGACATATAATGCTGATACATTTGAAGCAACAGAAGCTGCATTGTTGATTCGAGTCTACTTTTTCTAAGTGAATTAGAAGATAAATTTCACTTCATCAGTGTAGACATGCTTCAAAATCTTAGTAATTAAGGAACAAACCAGTTATATGACAACAGCGTCTTTGTTTTGGGGAGAGTGCCTATTATAAATGTGTTGTTATTACTGTATTTGGGTCACATAAAGTGAAGGTGACTCAATCCTACTCTCCTATTTAGATTTTTAGTTGATAATTTTTTCTTGTGTTATCTGTACCTACTTTGCTTTAGGTTAAGCAACACCACCTTATTGTTTTTTTGTTGGTTTTTAGATATTTGCGTGTGTGTGCATGCGTGCATGCAGTTTGTGTGTTTTCATGGCCAAATGTGTTTAGGTGGGTTAAATTATGACTCTTGAAGACTATTAAAAAGTACCCTGTTAGCAGAATTCCGAGAACTACATTTAGAGAATGAGCAGAAAACTTTAAGACGCCTGAGAGTTTTTAGTTGACGTTCAATTAGGAATAAGATTCAGCAGAGGGGAAGTGAAACGGAAATGTGAAATCAATGATATATAATCCTTCTCGATAATGAGAATGGAAGGATAAACAACCAGTTGATTGTTTGTGTTCCTAGTGGTTGTTTAGAATGATCATATATAGAAAATGTATTTGATTTGAATGACAGATGAAGAATCTTTTGCGAAAATTCATACATTGCCCCATCACATACCCCATTAACATTGGGATATCCTGACTCTCATATGCTTCCATGAAGTAGATTTTCCCATGATTGACTCTAGTCTCGCACGTTTCTATATCTTGGCTTGTAATATGCCAAATCTAGTAATTCGAATCTGATTGCTACATGTTGTGTGCATTCTATTTGCTCTAAATTAGTGCATTAAGAGTCTGATACTTTCCTTTTCCCTAAAACTAAGCATTTTCGACATACACAAGCCCACAAGGACTGGAAAAGACGATTCAGAACTTCCATTGCACAGTTTATGTATTTTCTTGACTCAAAACACCAGTTTCACGCCTGGGAAAGCTTGTGACGTTTTAAGACAATCCGCATTCTCTTTCTTTGTGTTGTAAAAGGTTTATGGCCTCCATATTGTTCTTTGTCAATAAGATCTTAAATTTCTTTACCGTTTCATCTCATTTTTCTTAATAAATGGCAGGATTCTTATGTAGAAATATCTGGACAATCTTTTCGTATGCTGATTTGCTGATGAGAGGTGGTGATGGTGCATTTTCGAATTTTTTTTTTGGCTTATACTGTTTGCTATCTTATATAAGGCTTGATCTTCCATCTAATTCAACATTTACATATTCTTAAACAAAAATGCAGTCAGTTCGTATTTGATGAGTTACTTTGTAATATATTTGTCGGTTTACTTTTCTTCACTAATTCCCTACTTTGTAATATATTTTAAGTCCCTTTATTCATTGTTCTTTTATATGACGTAGGCTACCTCATCTAGTATTAATTTCCACCCACCTTGGACAAAGACAGTGATATGCTCAATAAGCATTAACCCAATCTTTTCTAAGAAATGGAGCTGTCTTATTGTGTTTGTAAATTACGTTTTCTTTCATTGTCTTTGGGGTAATCACTTCGGTTTACTGCAGTTGTGGTGATTTTCTAGGAATATTTGCAATGTTTTACCAACATGTGGTTCAAGTAGAGAATACTTCTTTGGAAAATTATATATTATAGTTTGGTTTTGCTTATCATTCATTAATTTTGATTTAATTGATGTTATTTTCTTCAATGTGTTTTCTTTTCTGAGAAGAAGGGAACACACTAAGAGCAATGGTAACTATATGAAATGTCTTCTCTCTAATCAGGTTCCATCTTTGCTAATGCCATTGAGTTAGAGAAGAGCTCTGTGTATTCAGTTGTTGGTGTTCCTTAAAAGAGGTATATCATTTTTCTTATTTATTTATTTTTTATTTAATTTTTTGTATTTATTTTTTATTATTTTTTTTAATTTTTTTTTAAAGAGCAGATAGTGGTATATCCCCTTTTACTGAGTATTGATTTTCTTTGATTTTGGTTTGTATAATTCTTTGATCAAATTGTCACCATGTTGAAAAAAGATTGATCAGAATTGCGTTGAGGATAATAAAGAATCGAGGGGTCGTTGGCAGGGGATTGGGAAGAAGCACCAGACATTGCAGCTTGAGTTAACTGTTGTTCTTAAGGTTAGGTTGTTTAACCCAATTGTGATGATTATTTTAATCATTTCGATCAATATTATATTTATTACCATTTTTTTAGAAAATATATATTGATATTGGTGTTGTTTACAGTGAGCAAATATTAGATAGATTTGGTAGTTAGATAAATTACCTTGTCTGAATTGCTGCGATATATCTGCTGATTATAACAAATTGTTTGGACTATGCCTTTATTATTTTAGGCATGTTTGAGTGCATAGAGAATGAGATAATAGTTTTTATTATTTGCTGGTGTTGTTTGCTTTTATTATAACAAAATGTTTGATTATATATGAAGTTTCATTTGCATTTCACGTGGCACAAAAGAAGCAAACGTAGATTAATATTTGATCTGGTTACTTTAATTCTGAGTTTCGACAATTGAGTCTCTTTTGTTATTTATCTTGCCAAAGGTAATATTTGTCTGCTGACTACTTGAGGTTATTTTATTTGATCAATATAAGCCCAGTGTGAATGGTAACCGTGCTTATTTACTTCTCATTTGATCAAAATTTATTATATTTCCAGTGAAATTACAGGGAGGGAAGATAGACTCTATTACCTTGTGTCTTGGCAGTATTTTGAAGATGTTTTATGCATTAAAAAGAGAAAAAAAAAGCGGTCAATCCCCCATGTGTTTGTGATTTGTTTCGAGAAGCCTATTTTTAGCAATACTGCAGTAGAAAATGTAATGATAAAAAATATCAATTTAATCATAGTAAAAGAACTGCTATGTAATTATGATTTAGAAGTATCTTGTGCCTTGGCATGATTTTCTTACTATATAATTTAGTTACACCATACTTCCAGTCTAAATCATAGTAATGAACAGAACATGATGGTGTATTTGACCCTATTATTGGCTTTCAAGAGTCCTTATCTAATGTTTCTCTTCATAAGGATCTTTCATGCTCTTAGCTTGATGTAAAAATTAAAATTCAAAGATTTTCTAGGCATATTTCATTGAATTGTATAGCTGTAACCAAGGATGAAAATATCACGATAAATCGGCGATATATCGCGAAAAATTGGCAACCGATATCGATATGCTCGGACGAATTTTTCTGTCAAAATATCGGCGATATATCGGCGATATATCGGAGATATATCGATATCGGTCACGTTGTGCACAAATTTGGCAAAATATCGGCGATATATCGGTTGTCGGTGGAATTTTTTTTTTTTGATTTTTTTTGAATTTTTTTTTAATGGTAAATTAATTAGACTAGTGTGTTAAATAATGAAATACATATTTGAATTCAACTATATTTTTAATTAAATAATTAGTAAACTTATATTTAGTAAATTATTTGAATTTAGGTTCCTCATATAAATTAATTAGGCTAGTGTATTAGACAATGAAATACGTATTTGAATTCAACTAATAGTTTTAATTAAATAATTAGTAAACTTATATTTAGTAAAATATTTGAATTTAGGTTTCTCATATAAATTAATTAGGCTAGTGTGTTAAACAATGAAATACGTATTTGAATTCAACTAATAGTTTTAATTAAATAATTAGTAAACTTATATTTAGTAAAGTATTTGAATTTAGGTTCCTATCATAAATTATCATGGCTAGTGTGTTAAACAATGAAATATGTATTTGAATTCAAAATTTGTCATGTTATCATAACCAGTGACGAAAATGTTATTATAAGAGACAACGTTTATATAATAGTTTATCTCTAAATTGTTGTAAACATAACTTTTTATTTGAAATTTAAGTTCAATATATGTATTAATGTTACTTATAATATTATATAAAGTACTAGATATATTTTTCAAATTTTTTTCAAATTTTTTCAATTTTTTGCGCAAAAACCGATATATCCACCGATATCGATATATTCGTCGATATATCCGTAAAATCAAGGTACCGATATATCCACCGATACCGATATTTTCATCCTTGGCTGTAACTAAACTTGGCCTTTTGAGCTATTTTAGATCCTTCACCCTGCTTTTTCATACTTGTTCTTGTCTTCATCATTTGAGTACGTCTGTTTACTATTGGCAGCATTATGATATCATCCACTCAACTTCCAAGCGTAGGCAAATAGAGGACATAGGTTATTATTTAGAACTATTAAGGCTCTTGTGCTGCTCTGCCTAAGACAAAAACAATTTAACATAACCTTCATACCGCCAAATTCTGAATCTGCGAACATATCTTCTAAAAGTGAAGAATTTTCTGCATAAATTCTTTTTTAAATTTTATTAACATTTATTATCTTTTCATGAATCTTTCAACACCAAAGGTGGTTCCACCTTATTTACCCAAAGAATTGGAGACTAATAACAACTTTGGGGATGTGAATGAGATAATAGCCTGGCTTACTGATGTTCTACCTAAATTTGTGTTATAACTTGTTAACCACCGAATGTTGTATTATACATTAACTAACTATGCTGAATTAGTGTAATTAATTTATCAATGGTTACTGAAATGTGATCTTTTGTTAATTAGTTTATTCTCTACTTGAGATGGACAAGGAATGGATGTTGAAGGACAGACTCTCAAATGAATACAAGGTTGGGGTCGAGTCTTTTATGCATTTTGCATTTCAAAATATAGATGATGTTAATGCAATGTCTTGTCCATGTTCAGATTGTGCTAATCTTAGGAAATAGAAACATGTCATTGTTAGGTTGCATTTGTTGACTAAGGGAATTGATAAAACATATCATACATGGATCTGGCATGGAGAGAGATCTAGGTCAAGCAAACTTGTCATTTGTTGGATCCTCTTTATCATCGCTTGCACGATCAAACTTGGAAAAAAATTGTTGATCTGTAAGTTTCAATTTAAATAAGTTTAGTACATTTTTGTTCCCTTATTTGATGTTGCATGTACGATGATTAATACATTGTTTTGTCATGAAGGGCCTTGAGAATGTTCAATACAGAAATTGACAAGAATGAGAAAAAACAACCTACATGGGAAATAGTCAAGGTATGTATGGAGAAGATGTGAAAAATACGTTGTTACTTATGTATATATTTATTTTATCATCACCAAGCATATATGTAAGTTGATACTTATACATTGCAATATAGGCTCCTTTGCAACCTGATACCAAACAATGTGGTTTTTTTGTGTTGTGGTACATGAGACAACTTGTGGAAAAAAATGCAACGGCGGACATGGTTTCATTGCGTTCAATTGTGAGTAACTACTTCCTATGTAGTTTGCATATTGTATACTTCACCAAAATGAAATGAATTTGATTATTCTATATATTCTTTTTTCAAAGTTCACTGATGTTAAGTGCACTAGAGCTGATATTGATGAAGTTCGTGTTGAATGGGCTGATTGCGTTCAAGAACATATAAATGTGTAGAACAAGGTGACTACTATATTTTAACTTGCAATGCTATCTTTTGAATATATAAGATGATCGCGTTATGATTTTTAGGTGTTCATGTTACTTTTGTTCTTACATTTGACAGATTGTGGGGATGTAGGGCTCACTATGTCAAGTTCGTGATGTTGTGATTGTAAATTAAGGTTGTGATGTTATTCAAACAAGTTCCATCATTTTGTTATTATTTGTTGGAGTACTTTAAATTTATGGACTTAAGGTTGTGTGATTTCAAGTGTTTTGATGAGACATATTGTTGGGATGATTTATGAATGTAACCGATGATATTGACAATGTTTAAATGTTCTTCTATTGCATTTGTTAGTTTATATAATTAAATTATATTATTATATATATCCAGCAAAATATGAAATTATTGTAAAAAATGTGAATAAACAAAAAAGACAACACAAAAAAGGGTTGTCATTAGCGTTGTAATTTTGAAAAACGACAACCCTAAAAAGCGTTGCATTAGCATTGTTATTCTAAAAAACGACAACACTAAAAAAGCGTTGCATAAATGTAATTGTATTCAATAAAAAAAAAAGAAAAAAAAAGACAACGGTTATAAGCGTTGCATAAATTAGTGTTGTTGTACTTCAGAAAGACAACGCTTTTTAAGCGTTGCATATATAGTTGCACAAAATCAGAAAAGACAACCCTTTCTTGCAACGGTATAAATGCGTTGTCGTATCTAGATAAGACAACGCTTTTTGGTGCGTTGTCGTATGGCGAATTTTTTTTTGCAACGCTGGATACGACAACGCTCAAAAAATGGCTACGATAATGGGTAAAGCCCGTTGTAAAAAGTGAAATTTCTTGTAGTGTAGAGAGAGAGAAACGGAGATGGAGAAGTTGTGTGTGTACGCCCTTTCTTTCTTCGCTTCTCTTCTTCTTTTTCCTTTCCAGTTTTGGTGTGAAACATATTAGTGTTATATATATATATATATAAAACATGTTAGTGTTATATGTCTGAGTGTGTGTGATTAAGAAAAAAAGAAAAGGGGAGGCACAACCTACATGATTCGTCGGCGGCAGGCACAAGTAGTGTCATGTGTGAGTTTAGTGGGCATTTATTTCTTTGCCAATTAAATAGTGGTTTTCATCCTAATTAATTTTGTAATAATTAACATACATTATTCGGTGCTAGCCCTAATTAAACCTCCATTTTATTTTGTTTATTTGTTTTTCAATTGTATCCAATTATAATGTTTGTGTTGTAGTACTGTATATTTGAACTTGATTAGAATCTCGTAATCTCTTTGATTTTAAAATCAAGAATTAAATAACGTAAGATGCATCTAGAGCCAATATCAAGAAGTTGACGTATGATGTTACTGATGTATACATGTATGAATGATATTAAATTGGCAAAAGGTTGTTGGCTAATCACATTCTGTCCTGAATTTTTCATTTCTGATTTTTCACCTTTTTTTTTATATTTTATTTAAGTACACTATTATAGATTATTTGTTTGGTTATAGTGATGTTAATTATCACATGTATAAACAATTTTTTAATGCAATATTTATGATATGCAATAGTGTAACGCCTAGGACAAAACGATGCATAATTGACGAATTAAATATTTAAACCCCTAATTGTTTGATTGAATTACGTGCGTTTCAGAAAAACGATATAATACATAATTAATTATCGGAAGCATATGTTATATTTTATCAAAAGGTTCATAATCGAAAAGAAAGAAACAAAATTGAGGCCAATTGGAGACCCGTAGCTCAAATCACGAAGAAAATGAAAAATCCAAAGTTATATAATTACGTTGAAAACGAATCGTAAAAGTATAATTTGACCGAAAAAGTAAAAAGATAAATATTTTCTCTTTTTTTCTCTTTCTTCTCTCTCCTCTGTTTTCCGGCCGGCAGCCGCCGTGCCGCCACCGCGTCGTCACCGGCGCCACTGCCGGCGCCGAAAAAGTTTTTTCTCCATTTTGGCTGACTTTTGCACCGTTTATAGCTTTCGCCGAGCCCATTCCAGATCCAGGCTCGGTTTTACGTTCCGACATCTCATTCGCTAGAAAACGGCCGGTCAACGCCGGCAAAAACCTCTTTCTCTCTCCTCTCTCTCTTTCTCTCTCTCCCTCACCTTCTGGTTCCGCCGCCGTCATGTATTCTCCGGCGCGTCGTCGGAGCCGCCGCGGCCTGGTTGTTGTGTAGTGTGTTGGGTTGTGTGTGTGTGTTTGTGTGTGTGTGTGTTGATGGTTTGGGTGTGTTGTGGGCGACGCTGTGCAGCGCCGCCGTGCTCGCCGGAGGTGCTAGTGGCTGGCGCGCAGAGTCGCACCGGCGGTATTGGATTGATGGTGGTGGCCGGCGTGAGAAGTCGTCGGCCATGGCTGTGTCAGTGGGTGTGTGTTTAATGTGTGTGTGTTGAGCGTGAGGTGGCGCTGCTGTGAGGGGCGGCGCTGTGTCGGGTTGCTCCGGGGAAGAGGTGGCGACGGTGCTGGGGTGTGGCCGGTGACTGGAGGTCGCCGGCCGGGGCTGCGAGTGAAGCTGCTCGCTGAGCTACTGGGTTGGGCAGACGTGCAGGTTGCGCCGGGAGATGGTGTGCGCGCGCGCTGATGCCGGGGCGAGGGCGCGCCTCGGCCGTGCGCGCCGGGTGTCTTACTGTGTAGGCGCGCACATGGTGCGCGCGCCATGTGAATTTGTGCGCTTGTCGGAGGCGCACCGTATGTGCGTGTGTGCGCTGACGGGTTGTTGTGTGTGCGTGTGTTGTTGCCGGCCGATGAGAGGTCGCCGGCCGTGAGTCAGGGTGTGTGTACGTGACGACAGGGTTGGGTTTGGGGAGACGGGGGTCGATCTGTATTTTTGTTAAAATCGGGGACCGGATCGCAAACCTTAGATTTTTTTATGATCTTTACATTCTAACCCTCCATCTTTCAAAATCTCATTTAAACCCCAAAACTCTTCTGTATTTACAAAAATACCCCTGGTCAAAGTCAACAGTTTACCAGATTTTACAAAAATGCCCATGTACCTTTAAACGCTCCGTTTAAGCTTATTTTTCCTTCGTTTTAACCTGTTCTTCTTCCGTTAAAATTCTAATTGATTCCTTTATATCCTATGATCAAGTTTCAAGCCTTATGAACTCGTTTTAAACTTCTATGATCGTTTCAACGCCCCTTTCAACCTCTAAAGTCTTCATTTCCTTTAACGTTTCTTCGAGAGAGAGTTCTATGTTTAAGTATGCGTATTTTATCATATTACGAGATCTAAGAAAATCCTCATTTACATGTGTAGGCTATCGAGTTTAGGAAAGATCTTAAAACTTAGAATTCAACGTATCACGAGGAATGACCACCGAACAAGGTGGGGGTAACTTCTAAACCCTAACTCTTATGTTTCCATTAATAAATGCATGTATGACAGTTGTATGTTATGTAAATCTAAAGATTTAGGAAACGATTCTTTAATGCTATGAAAGGTTGAATTTCTTATGTCGTGCTTACGTGTCGTGGAATATATGAAAATACATGCATGTCATAACTATGCTACGAAGGGACTACGGTCCAAGAATAAACTACAGAGGGACCAATGGTCCGTAACGAAAGATTTAACGGGATAAAAACCATTTATAGGGTAAGACGGGCTGCCCCCGCACCTATCTACAGCTACGTGCCATTATGTTATGTGGTATGCATTCTATGTGATGTGTTTAATTGTTGTATTTGTAAATGTTTAAACGACTTAACTGCTTAACGAACGTTAAAATATGGAAATTATTCCCACGAGTGTATTCAAACGCACTCACCCCTATCTGTATTCACACTATAGGAGATGAAGAAAATCAAGATTTGTAAAGAGAAGGGTGCTATATCAAGTTTCCTCTTTTTGTTTTCTAAAACTTCATGTCGAAACAATGTTTTTAATATTTCACGTTTGTAAAGTTATACTGTACTTCTTTTATGTAATGGATCCTGATGTATTTCCGTTGCTATGTTTTCTCCTGGCTTTGTGCCGAAGGTTTTCAATATGTAAAATCGTATGCTTCGTTATTTCCGAAGTTTTCTGTTTCAAATGTTGTTTCGTATCTTTATTTCGTTTGGTATATTTGAAACCTTTAAAACGTACGTCTCTTTTCCCTTTTTTCCTCCACGCCCACAAAGAAAACTATGATATTTTAAGTACGAAAACGGGGCGTGACAAACAGAGAATGTAAATAAATACAAACAATTTTCAGAAAATAGTATAATTACATAGAATTGAAAATAATATTAATTATTGAAAGTATAATATTATGGAAAACAAGATTAAGCGTGTTAAGTGCAGATTAAATTTAAGTCTTAAAACAGTATTTAAAAGCTGTAAAATCTTAAAACAAAAAGAAAATAGATCCTAAAACAACTAAACATAAATGAGTCGTTTTAGGGCTAAAACGAGGGAATCCTGGCTCAAACACTTTATATCACAGTCAAATTAATGTATAATGTGTTCGATAGAGCTAGCTCGTCATTTAATTCGAAAAAATATATAATTTTAAAGATATATCAAATATTTAAGCAAAAAATTACGATCGTTGCAATTTACTGACTTTCATCTTTTTTGATATGTCCTACAATACGTAATACTTGTCCGCAACTCATTCCACGTTAATTTACGTACAAGCCCATTTGTATGTAGAACAAATACACAAAGAATATTGCAAAATTTTCTAATTGTCTCCACAAAGATCTTGATTTATTTGTGTACATACGTGGTCATGACAAGATGTATACTTTCCAAAATGTATGGAGAGAGAACCCCAAAAGATTTAAAAATAAATAAATAAAGAAAAAAAGAAACAATTAATGAAGATAGAGAAAGAAAGAAAAAGAACAAGTTCAGTTCTCTTTCTGTCAAAGTTGGGAAGAATTGCATCAATTGCTTTCCAAGAAATTGTGTGCTTAGCTGTAATGCTTCTTTTTGTGCATGTTATTATCTTTAGACCTTTTTTTTTTTAAATCTTTATTCGACCTTTAATTAACTTTTTCTATATGGACTGGTTGTGAAAAAGGAAAGGCTTTGAATTATATGAAATTAATTAAGTGGATTATATTGCAAAAAAAATAAAAGGATTAAATTGCAAAATTTACACTAAGAATCTGCTAAATACTGTTTGACGATCTCTACAAATAACGACATTTGCAAAATAGAGGTAATATACCAATATACCATAAAAACTATTTTTTAAACCCTCAAATACCATCAAATATAATACCATACCCCAAAATACCACTTTTTGGTAAAAAGACCAAACTAACCCTAACTACCCATGTACAACCATTTAACTACTTCTTTGATTTTGGGATTTAATTATTTATTTCCCTAAATATTCAATTTAATCCATTCTAAAAATCTTTTAGGTTTAATTATCTTGAAATAAGTATATCGGCTGGAATACTTCCCTCGTGCCAATACTACCTAAAAAACAGTGGTCTGAGATGAGTAACAACGCCACGTACAAATTTCTTTGAAAATTAAAACTGAAAAATCATAAAAATATACTTGTTGTATCCGACCCGAAAATGGTATCAAAGCCTAGGTTTATTAAGAACTTTTATGTTATATTTATTATTGTTATGTAATTAACCTTTGGTGAGGAGAATTTCTCGCGAAAATATGGATCTGGACAATTGTCCAAGATGTATACCTTACAGGAGATATCGTCAAATTTTGGCGATGTATAAACAGGAACACCAGAGCAAGATAATTTATTGGGAAGACCAATATGTTGAACGAGAAAATGCAGGAGCCTGCAGGGAAGCCCTGAGGCAATGCAATGAACAAGCAGTCTATCATTTGGATTACCTTGAGGTTAACCAAATGTTATATGCTGAACTGATGATCTTGCAAGAAGCAGCCCATCAGAATCATGGTTCTTGAAGGAGAACCAGATTGGAGCGAGATACTTTCAGATACATCTAAGTTCTCTATAGACCTTAGAGAAATCCAGAAGATGGTGCAGAATTATGGCAACCACCATAATCATCTACCAACACAACTCCATCAGATCCAACACCAGATGGAGACGATGGTGAAATATCAGAAGGAAACTCTTGAAATCCTTCATGATATTCAGAAAAGAGTCAAGAATCTGAAGGACAGGCCAAGTCTTTCCGGAGGAAGGAAACGTATAGATTTTGGAACAGTTCCCTATTTACACCAAAAAGGGATACCAACTGAAGTCATACGACCAATAACCCGAGATGAAAAGCTCATTGCTATCATCAAAGGAAAATCCATCATAAATTAAGGTGATGGATATGGAGAGGATGAATCTTGAAGATCTACAAGAACTTGCCGAGTCCTTTGCAGAATTAGGTATTGTGGATCTAAAGATGCAAACAGGAGATGGTTCAGCTTTGGTTACACGTGACCAACACCCAAGACCACCTCCACCACCACCAGTAGATCCCAATGTTGCAGAAAGTTCAGGTTCACATCATGTGGATGAACCAATGCCGCATGCTGGAGATTTTACTACAAGAGGAGATCCTATTGTTACGGGAACTCAACAACGTTCCAGAAGGCCAAATCTTATGAATACGTCTTATGGAAAGTCGCAGCTAGATCCGATACATCCATATGGATTGATGCTAAATCTGGATATTCTAGATTTCAAAAATTGAGAAGTCCTTATCGATGATTGGGCATCGGCGATGAGGATTGCAGGAGGAACCCTTGATCTCACAAAAGAATGATTCATTTTACTTCTTGAAATGAGTCTTGAAGGATTTGCCAAGATTGCATGGGATATGACAGCACTAGAGATGAGAAATAATGTTATGGCTGGTGAGTCATTAAAAGGAATTGTCGATAATATGGCAAAATTATTCAAAATCCATTTTATCGGCATAGACTATTTTGAGGGATTGGAAGAAGAAAAAAGAAAAAGATATAAACAAGCCCTCTACTGCCTCGAGTTGCATGATATTTGTCATATCGATGAATACATCAAGTTATTCACCGAGTACCGATGGAAGTCCAAGGTGGATGACAAAGAAGCTTCGCAACTTTTCTTTGCGAAGATACCGAGTCCCTGGAGAGAAATGCTCATAAGGGAATACAAGAGTGCAGACGATTTAGATACTGTGGCTAGAAGAATGTCTTTCTTAAAGACCAAGTTAGCTGAATGGTGCCATCAGGCAGTACTCTACAAGAACTACAAGAGACTTCGAGGAATCAATAAAATGGTTCCCCTATGTTGTGAAGATAATGACATCCCAACAGTAGTAGGAGGTCAACCACGGAGGCATAAAATGAGGAAACTAAGAAGCCATCCTTATAGTTGTGGAAGCAACAACAACAGAAGAAGTCATAGGTCTTCATGGAGACCTAGAAGGATGTGGTCTAAACAAAAAGCCCGGAGCTATAAGTCAGGGCAAAGACCAGCGCCAAGCAGGAGTAGAACCTCATCAACAGGTTCAAACCAAGAAAGTTCCAACAGAACTATGGGAAGAAGAACTTTCAGGCATGCTCACACTAGAGCTAATGAAAGTTTCAAAGACTGTAATTGCTAGACTTGCGGAGCAAGAGGGCATATCTCAACGGATTGCCCAGATAACCAAAGAAGAGGTCTTAGACAGTTCGAAGCAACACCAGAATTCGAAGAAGCTGTCTATTACCAAGATCTTATACAGGTGTATCAATTTGAGGATCTACCCTTAGATGAAAGCATCTATGAAGAAGAGATCTATTCGGATGATGGAAGTGAGTCCGCATCAGAATCAGAGTGAAGAAGAAATTCTTCAAACGACAAGAGAGGATATGTCAGGATTCCTCTCTCACACGACGGTATCTCATAAGACTCTTATGAGGATTATGAAGGAGGATCCAAAACTCCAGATGTATGATGGTTTTACTATCGGAGCAATGGAAAAAGCTTTGGATAAGTTTGGATTTTGCAATAGAAAACACCAAATTATCCATAGGGTTACTACTGGAGAATTTGTCATCCCAATGGAATTCACTAGTAACCTGATTGAGATGCAATTGATCCCTTACCAAGAAGTTCGGGATATCAAAAGCAAAGTAAAAAGAGATGTTGCAAATACACTCTCATGGATTCACATTGGAGCCATTAGAGTTGTTATTAAAGCAACTTTCAAGGAAGGAATTGATTCACCACTCAATATTGCCATATTTGACAAGCGGATCTCCAATCTCAAGGATTCATGCCTTGGAACGGTCACAGGAAACTTGTATGTAGGGAAATTGGCATTCAATGTCTATTCTCGAATTGCATACAATCTGGGAGATCGAGACTTCAATCGAGTCTTAACCCTTCATCAAGATTTCAAAAGAGAAGATTTGATGAAAGAAGGGAATAGACCCTACTCGATCACCTACAAGATTTCCTATGCTCTCTCGAATACACATCATTCAGAAGTATTCTTGAGAAAGGAATTCATCGAAGTCCCAAAATTTTTTGAGGATTTCACCAGGGTGGTGCTACTAGAACTCATTGAATCTCCAACCATAAAGGAGATTGATATGAAAATTCAAGATCAACCGGTCTTCAATAGAAGCCAAAGCCTCAGATTGGAGATAAGGAGAATGTCTTTCCAACAAGACAAAATGATTAGCAGTAATCGTTGGGAAGAAAGAAGGCCTAGTACAGTTCAGTGGATCCCAGGTGTGTTCAAAACACAAGGAGAGCTGAAATGTCCAGAAGGATGGCGAGAAGTTGAAATAATATTCGACATCACCCAAAAGGATAATATTTTTCCTTGTGATGTTCTATATTATCTCCAACAACCAATAGTCGGACGATATCAAGGAATCTTAAAGATGGGAGAAATTGAAATGATTATCACAGGAGTTGCAGGAAAGATACCAAAACAATTAATACTGGGTATCGACTTTCTTGAGGATCATAAACCTTGGGAAAGATTACAAGATGGAATGGAGTTCACAGTGGCTAATAAAAGATATAGAATCAGATGACCACTAGTCCATTCTCCATATACATCTCTATCGGGATGATATATGCTGAATACAAGGCTGAGTATTTTGCAGCCTATGTTGATTCAGGAGTGGGAATATGTACTGCAAAGCAGGAGGTGTTTCCTAAAGAAATGGGAGAAGATCTACCAGCTATTACAGAATGAGATTTCTCTAAAAGGATTTTTATCTTTAACCGAGGGATCAAACAAGCAGAAATCATGATCGGAGGTGCCGGTGATACCCCATGGTATAAGGTGAAGACGCCACCAATCTATTTCCATGATACAGGAGCAGATGTTTAGCTAGGAAACAATTTCCTACAAACATTCAAGCGATTTACACAGGAAAATGAGACAAGAAGGCTTATTTTCACAACGTTATGTAATTAAAAGATTATTGTCCAGAGATTGCGGGAAACATTTTACAGAAAAATGCCTTTTCCTTTTCGCAGCAAGCGTGGTGATGAAGCCAAACTTCGACGTCCAAAAATGACGGATAAAAGAAGATTTGGTGATGCCTTATTATCCTTTCAACAATTTGGTTCAAAACAAAGATGTTGGGATATTTCAGTTGTTATCTTGATAAGACAAAACACTAACTCAAGAAGAAAAGAACAGTTTGCTTAAGGTATTGATGTCTAGTTTCCACATCACATGATCAAGGAAAGATCATGTATTGGTTTTTCAAGATACAGGGAAAACCAACCTTAGAAGAAGTAAGAACACTTCCAAGGGCTAGCATGCTGAAGGAACAGCAAGCTAGTAGAAGTATCCTGAGCTGAAGAAGAGTCAGGATACTGGAAGAAGCTTGCAGCAGGTTGAGAAGGAACCGGAGTCCGAAAGCTGCAGACAGTAAACTAGGTTGCTACTATGGTGTAAGCTGGCCTAGGTTACAGGAGCAGGAAGCTGTTCTGGAAGGAGAATTCAGAAAGCTAGTTGCTGCTGCAAGAACCCGACAAGAGCTGCAAGAACTCGTGCTTACATCAGAGGTTGTCGAGGATACAGGACTGGCCGAGAAGACGGAGTCCTTGCTGAAGACCTCAAGAGAGGATGGTGTTCTGACAAACACTCTCTGAGGATAAGGAGACCTCTGAAGGGGTGAACTGTTGAGACAGTACCCTTTGAGGATGATCGAGGAGAAGCTGAGGTAACTGTTGATCAGCTAGAGTACCTCATAAGGAGGTTGATGCTGCTGCTGCTGCAAGCTCACAAAAACCAATCCAGGTTACAGCAGCGGAAGTTACTGAGGAAGCTAAAGTCTGCAAGAAGCTGCTGCAAGTATTCATATACAACAAGACTGCAAGAAAGCAGTTACATCATCGCAGCAAAGAAAGAAGGAACGACATGTAGCTTCACTGCAAGAAAAGATACAGGAGTACTGCAAGTAAGGTTACAGCAGTATTGTATGAAGACACTGCAAGAAGGTCTATGTTACAGCAGCACTGTAATGCTTTAACAGCTGCAAGCAGACCAAGGATACAGTGCCCTTGACAAGCAACCAACTGAAGAAGTATCCTGAGATTAGAGGAAGGATGAATGCAATACGAAGGAAAGAGCCGTTCGAGAGAAGACTGAAGTTGCAGACATGGAGCCAATGCGAAGACGCCACATGGACTGACGCGCTGCAGAAAGCTGCGAGCCGCAATCACCACGATAAAAGCTCCAGAAGAGTCAAGTCACATAGCCCAGATGCATTTAATGTGACCTCAGAGAAGATCTTGGAGATCAAAGCTTGATTTTGAAGAAGTAAGAAGTATCTCTCTTCAACGGATACTTCTCAATGGATAGAAATTCCAAGATCTATAAATAGAAGGAGTGGCTGACTAGAAAGCAGCTGCTGGACAAGTCGAGTGGAAATTCAGAAATCATCCAAAGCGTTTAGCTTCCACTTGTCCAAGCCACTCAACCTTCTAGGAGCAGTCAACAACAACAGATGAGCTTTCAGCGAACAAGACTGCTCCACACCAATTGAAAATTTTCTTTTTCTTTTTAACCTTAAAGCTGTGTGCGTAGGTTGTTTAGGTGTCAAACAGTTGATAGGAGAGATCCTTGTTGTTTGTATAGTTGTCTAGGTGCTAGGCAGTTTCCCTGTGTGGGAGTGTGGAACCTTGTGTGGGTTAGCCTTTAGAATTTGCAGTGTTGTGTGATCTCTGGATTCTAGTTGGCGGGCCTTTAGAGTTTGCAGTGTTGTGTGATCTCTGGACTCTAGTTGGCGTTTGCTTTGTAAAGTTGATAGGTTGTGAGGAAGAGTCCTGTAATTCAATCTTGCTTAACAAAGTTCCTGCTCGAGGAAGCAGTAGAGTGGATGTAGAAGGCTTACACCACTTTCGAACCACTATAAAGGATAAGATGTTTTATTGTTTTCTCTCTTACGCTTTATCTTGCATATTTCTATCTATCATACACATAAAACATCTTGGAAACGATCATGTTTAAACCAGCCAGCCTTGTGCTTTAAAAGAGTTTATTTTTCCGCTGTGCTTAAAACTCTGAGTTACAGCAAGCAGCACTGCTTTCTAGTGTTGTAAGCAGTAACTGACTGGTGCTGTAAGTTCACGTAGCTTGCAGAACAGTTTGTTTTGAAAAGGTTTTTAAAAATAGACCGAGGTTTATTCACCCACCTCTGAACCTCGGACACCGCTTGGGACCCAACAAAAGAGATACCAAGAGATTGGATAATACCATGTATTCATTCAGAATACAAAAGGATGAACAAGTTCCTCTAGAGGCTATTGCAGAATTGCGAAAAGCCATATTGGAGAATCCACAGAGTGATGTTACCATTGAAGAACAAATATCACTCGAGGATTTCAAGAAAATGATCCAAAGGAATTACAATGAAGATCCTTTAGCATGGTGGGATAGGAACGAGCTCAAAGCATCCTTAAAGGTTAAACCTGGAAAGGAACACGAGTTCGTGAGTCTCAAACCAATCCTTATGAATCAGAATGATCGTGAGAATATGCAGAAGATACTTAAGGAACATCTGGACCTTAAGTTGATCTCACTAGGAGTTTCTCCATATAGCAGCCCGAGATTCCTTGTGCGGAATCATGGAGAGATCAAAAGAGGTAAACCTAGACTTGTTATTAATTACAAAGGGATTAATAACATTCTGGAGTTTGATGGATATTATATCCCAAGTAGAGAACACTTGGTTAACTGTATCAAAGGTGCCAAGATATTCTCAAAATTCGATTGCAAGTCTGGTTTCTACCAGATCAAGATGGAGGAAGAAAGTAAGAAGTTCACAGCTTTCTCCACACCACAAGGACACTATGTCTGGAACGTGATGCCTATGGGATTGGCAAATGCACCCCAGATATATCAGAGAAAGATGGATAATCTGTTCAAAGATTATTTTAACTTCATGTTCGTATACATCGATGATATACTCATTGCATCAAAGAATATGAAGGAATATCTCAAACATTTGACGATTTACTCAGATGTTTGCCATAAAGAAAGATTAGTGTTTTCCGAAAAGAAGACAGTGATTGCTACGAGACAGATTGAATTCCTCGGAATTGAAATCGATGAATCTGGAATCATTCTACAAAGTCATATTGTAGAAAAGATACAAGGATTTCCAGATGATCTCAAGGACAAGAAACAACTTCAAAGTTTTCTCGGAGTTGTTAATTTTGCTGGAATGTTTGTCAACAATCTAGCATTTCACAGGAAGGTGTTCAGCCCATTACTTAAAAAGGATGTTATATTCAAATGGGAAGATGAACATCGAGAAGGTATAAAGCAACTTAAGGAAGTCTGCAAAAAGCTTCCGAAACTTGATATACCTCAAGACGAGGATGAACTGGTTCTATACATGGATGCCAGTGACTATTGGTGGGCAACAGTACTTATGAAAGCTACACCAAATGAGGAAATGCCATGTAGATATTGCAGCGGTCTGTTTGCAGACGGAGAAGCAAATCGATGACATATCAACGAGAAGAAATTCTTTGCAGTCAGAAAGGCTTTTAAAAAATGGCCTCTCTTTTTACTGGCTAAAAAGTTTACCTTAAAATTTGATAATTCTAGTGCAAAGGCTTTTCTGAAAAATAAAATTGAATCAAAACCAGAAAAGGCTAGATTACTTAGATGGCAAGCTGAATGCCAATATTATGATTATGATATTGTCATTGTGAAATCTCATGAAAATGTTCTTGCAGATTTCTTAACACGAGATTAAAGGACACGTTGCTGACGAGGTCCTTAAACGAGTAAGACATCTCAGGGAAAACCTGGAGAGTCTTGAACGAGAATTTGGGACGTTATGTCTCAATGTCGAAGTCACTAGACAACTTCAACGAGAAGATCAGAAATCCGTTTCTGGTCTAATACGAGCATGTCAATACGCTCAGTGACATTTTTTCCAAGCGTTGCATAAGCCTATCCTCCAGGTTGCATCTCCCACGGTGCAAAAAGGAGCGATTAGAGATCGGGACTCTAACCCGAAGGCTATGGATTCAAATACCATGCCTACAAGTGTTACAGGTGATGCATTCCTTGAGGATGTACAACCTGCAACGAATGTTGAAACTCCGGTGTCACAACCCGAGTCTTCAAGTCAACCTAGCACCTCTAGGGTAAAAGAGGGCGAGTTGAACCTTCGGTCACAGACCGGCCAAAATAACGTTCAAACTAACGAGATTAAGATTTCTCCTATACAGGTATATCAAAGGCAATGGGAGAAGTTGGTAACCAGAAAGGGAATCAACCCAGAAAGAACGGTGGTTGATATTTTTGGAAAGTACCCAAGAGTTTGGATGAAACATGGAAGTCATCCAAATGAAGTTCAAGAGTGGTATAATTTTGGAGCTTTGGCTTCGATTCATAACACGTCACCTGGTTTCCCAAAAATTTCGAAGTTACCGAAATGGATTGGGGAAGCGGTCCACGAGACTTGGGCAAATAATCCACATTTATCCAGAGGCGATATTTTGGAGCTATATTTTATTAGTGCAGCTCCAGAACCAGCCAAAAAAGGCTTCAATGAAGCTTTTCATTTCATCAAGCTAAGGAGGCCGGAGGTAAACGCCTTAAAAAATATAAAGGCAACTTCTCCGAAAGAAATCCCAATACTGGTAGGAACATTTTCAGAAGATGAAGCTTCTACAAGCAAGCATGGGGACTCTGGGTTTGTCTAACTGAAATGGACAAAGTCAAATACCCGTTCAAGTTTTTCCAGAATTCAGCGAATGGATCTTTCCTACTGAATTCGATGACTGGATCAACAACAGGATTTGCCGAGGAGCTCTTCAAACTAAAAGAAGAACCCTTTGGGAAAACAAGATTCCGGTAAGTAAAGAGACTTACCGGAAGTTCTGCAATATGACGCATGTGGAAAGATGGATTGATTGGATCTGTCAAGCATGCCCGGATCAGAAAGAGCCCGAGTTTGGGAAAGGATTCCGACCCAAACCCGACCGATAGGCATATGGGTCTAACAAGGATAAGGGTCCAGTACAAAAGAGACGTTATCCCCGGGGACCACGACAACCAAACTTTTAGAGATTCTCCCGACAAAATAAAATAGGATAAGTCACGAGAAAATGACTCTCCAACCAACATCACATGGTAGGCTAAGTCAAAAGTAAATGATTCCCCGACAGACCTAACATGGACTGAGTCACGAGGCATTAAGAGGAAGAGCACCAACCAAGCTGAAAGAGACTCCCCAACTAATGTCACATGGGAGCACTAATGGAGTAGGCCAGCTGGTGTTCAAACAAGATTTGGAATCCGCACTTCAAGTCCGGATTTATGCCTATATATAGCAGGAGTTGAAGGAAGCTGAGGACATCGA
Organism: Scutellaria minor; assembly: GCA_954870855.1. NCBI lineage: Eukaryota > Viridiplantae > Streptophyta > Magnoliopsida > Lamiales > Lamiaceae > Scutellaria > Scutellaria minor. The sequence continues at coordinate 21,183,227 of OX940728.1, read as the reverse complement.
CCATTCTCCTTAGTTTTCTTACAATAAAATCTTTGTAATATTCTGAGTGTTTAGAGTTTATGTGTTTACGAGTTCAAGCCTTCTCTATGAGATGCTAAACCAGTAATTCTTCTCCCAAAAGGAGATTACATATGTTGTAATAAATATTTCTAAGTTCTTAATAAAAAGAAGGTTTTTGCTTCAACATGAGTTCTTAGTATTGTTAGTTTATCCCTTAGAAAGAGTATTTTATACACCTGGTGTAGGAAACGAACCAAGGTTGTGCTGTACAGTTGCTGAAGGAGCTGGATAACTTGCAGATCATCTTCCCTGAGGGTTGAAGTTGAACAGTGAGGAGCTGTTCGTAAAAAGGTCTGGAGGCAATGATTTTTCAGCTGGTGGCTTTGCAAACCATCTCACCCGGTATTGTTGCGGTCAAAGAAAGGTATTAATTTTAAGGGATAGATTTATTTGACGGAAGCATGTTGGGTCTGATATTGATATGTTTACAATTTATCCGGATATAACAAGTATATAGAAGGGATGTTGACAAAAATGGGAATTAATGCATTTTGGAAGATAGTTAAAAGTCAAAATTCACTATTCATGGTTGATGGTATTTGGGGTTATTGTTTTATAATAGATGGTATATTGATGTATGGTGTTACATTTGGTGTTATTTGAAGGTATAAAATATATATTTTGTGGTATAATGGCATTCAACTCTTGCAAAATATTGTTTCTTGCAATATTTGACAAGGACAATATAATATTTAAAAGTACATTCTTGTCCCTGCAATATAACATATGATTCCAATTGCTTTGCTGTTAGTGTTACTGTCTTTAGTTAATTTATAGCTACTTGCTTTTATCTTTTTCATTTTTGCTAGTTTGAGACAGTTGGTTTTTGTTCTTTATCACTCTACATTCAGATTCTGTGGCCTAATTTGTTTTTCTTTTTCTAATTATTATCTTGAGATGTAGAATTAATTTGTGTTAAATAAAACAATCTTAATACAATCTCTACGGACTAGAGAAAGGACAGGGAAAATGCAGAAAAATAAATAGTAATCAAATTCTAAGTTTCAAATATTAAATACCAAATGAGCTGAATTTAATATTTACAACGAAAAAATGTTTTTTTTGTCCTCTAAGTCTATTTCATTTAATTTTTCACATTGTTTTTTCACCTTTTATTTGTTAGTCTTTTATTTTTATTTTTTAAACCAAAAGAAATTTTATTAAATCAATATGAGAGATTACAATCTTGCTCCAAATAACTAGTTAAAAAATTAGGAGCCTCATCAAAGATAGATGGGCTGGAAAGACTGAACGCATCAAACGCAGGATAATCGGTAACATTATTTGACTCTTTTTTTAACAAATTAAACGGGCGGCTGCAATTTGACATATAGCATCCTGCATCCCCGCAAAACAAAACAATTGAGCCAAATTCTTAATGATAGTCCTTTATGTTTTAAAAAAATCTAATTTTTTGTCCACACCCCTTCTACAAGTAGCAAGTTTTTTTTTATTTTTGGGTAAATTACTTTTTTAATCATCAAGATTTGATTAAATTATCAAATGGACCCCAAGATATGTGAAAATTACAATCAAACCAATTAGTTATGAAAAAAATAAAAAACTCATACAAAATTTCGATCGATTTCTATGAATAATTGATTTCAAATCATTCATAAATATCATACAATATTATCATACTTTAAGTTATAAGATGATCATATGTCGAAAAAATGATTATTGAATGAGTTTACTTGTAATTAAAAAATAAAAATAAGAGACATTTATAATTACTTATTGTAGCTGGTAAGTGAACCAAATGTAGATTTTTTTAAACATAGATGATTTAAAAGCAAAAGAAAAATAACAAATTTAAACACCACCTCTAATTTCTCTCATTGTACAAAGATGAGGATAATAAGAAGATTATTGTCCTTAGGAATATAGAGAAGGGAGAGCAATTATTGAATGACTTGAAAGAATAAATATACAAATTAAAATAGAAAATTGAGTAACACACTAAATAATAATGTTATTGTATTTTGTCCAACACTATTTCTTCTGTGTCTTTCCTTATTTCTAAGTTTTTGGCCCATGGATTGAATTTGTTTGTGGAGGTCCGGCGAGGGAGAGAGAAAGCTGACAGGAGAGAGAGAAGAGAGAGAAAGCTGACAGGAGAGAGAGAAGAGAGAAAGGGTTTGGCCGCCCTTTGACCGGCCATAGCCGGCGGAGGAGGCGACGAAACGTAAAATTGAGCCCGGATCTGGAACGGGCTCGGCAAAAACTATAAGAGGTGAGAAGATCGTTCAAAACGGAGACGGAAATGGCGGCCGCCGGTCGGAAAACCGAGGAGAGAGATGAGAGAGAATGAGAGAGAAAAAATATCTACCTTTTTACTTTTTGATTCAAAATATCTCTTTTACGATTCGTTTCGTACTATATATACATATTTTTGATTTTTCATATTCTTCGTATTTTTGTCCACGAACCCTTAACGAGTCGTCCTTTAATGTTTTAACTTTCGGTTTTCGACTACGATACTCTTGGGTTTTGTTTTACAATATCGTTATTAAAATATAACCTATGCTTTCGATTAAATTATACGACCGGTTAATTAATTATGTATTATATCATTTTTTTGAAACACACGTAATTTAATCAAATAATTAGGGTTTAATTATTTAATTAGTCAATTATGCATCGTTTTTTCTAAACATTACACTTGTACCTTTAAACGCTCCGTTTAAGCTCGTTTTTCCTCCGTTTTAGCCCCTTTTTCCTCCATTCAAACTCTAATCATTTTCTTTTCACCCTATGATCGTATGTTTAATCTTCCACGCTTGTTTCTTCATTCTTGATCTCTCTAAAGCTTTCGTTTTGTTTCATTTTTCCTATCATTTCTTCTTCGAGAGAGAGTTTATATAATTAAATTATGCGTAGTTATCGTAATAATGAAACTAAGAAACCTCTTTACATATGTAGGCTCTCAAACGAAACAAACATTTTAGAACTTAAGACTTGATTTACATGAGGGTTACCACCGAACAAGGTGGGGGTAACTTCTAATCTCTAAATATTTATGTTTTCTATATTTGATGTATGAATTGTTAAATCCTATGTGTCATGATTATATGCTGTGAATATTGTGTTCATACTATTATATTGTGAAGGGACTAAGGTCCACATTTATGCTATGGAGGGACTAATGGTCCGTAAAAAACGCTACGGAGGGACTGGTGGTCTGTAAAAAGCACCAACGGTATAAAAACCGTTATGTAGGGTAAGACGGGTTGTTCCCACACCTATTTGCAATTATGTGCTATGCATTCTATGTGTTGTGTCTAATTACCGAACTTATATATGTTTAATTTGTTTAACTACCTAACGAACTTTAAAATATGAAAATTATCCCCACGAGTGTATTCAACACACTCACCCCGTGTGTATTCACGCTACAGGAAATGACGAGAATCAAGATGCGTATAGAGGGTGGTACCATATCAAGTTTTCTCTTTTTGTTTTTCAAAACTTGATGTTGAAACGATGTTTTAATGTTGCTCATTTGTAAAGCTATATCGTATTTTTCTTCTGATGTGTCACGTCCCGTTTCTATAGTTTAAAAATATCAACTTAGTGTCTTTCTTACGTTCGTATAAACTTTACATTAACATAAACTCTCTCAAGAAGAAACGTCAGAGAAAAGGGATTGGAAAGAAACTTTAGAGGCCCTGAGATCGAAGAGAGATCGATAAGGGTTCGATAAGAGGAAGAACGAGCTAAAACGGATAAGAAACGAGTTAAAATGGAGTGTTTTAAGGTACAGGGGCAGTTTCGTAAAATTTGGAAAAGAGTTGACTTTGACTAGGGTTTTTTTTGTAAAAACAGAAGAGTTTTGGGGTCTCTTTAATATTTTCAAAACCTTTGGGATCGAAATATAATTTTCAAAAGTTTTAGGGGTCAAAGTCTAAGACTTGAAAACTTTTGGGGACCAAAACATAATCTTTGAAAGTTCGAGGACTAAAACGAAATTTTGAGGAAGTTCAGGGACTAAATCGTAAGTACACTAAGAAACTAGGGTTTGTATCCTAGTCCCCAAACTATCCAAATTCATGGAATGGGTCCCTGCCCCCAAACCCCCACCTCTCGTCGTCTATCTCCACCGCCAACACACACGCCGGTGACACCACGACCCATGTCGGCGCACCTAGCGCCGGCCACGCACACACCCACCAACGCACGGTGGTGCTGGAAGCACCGCCTCCACACATACATACACCCACGAACACACACAAGCACACACTCCCGCACACACACCACGGCAGCGCCATCTAGCGTTGCCTCCGACCACCACACCCACTACACGGAGGCAACGAGCTAGGAAGAGAGAGAAAGAACTCTGGCGAGGTGAGAGAGAATGAGGGAAATGGGGTAAATGTGGGAGGGCAGAAGAGAGAGAAAGGAGAAATGAGAGAAGAGAGAAAGAGGGAGGCCAGAACTTTGACCGGCCATTGCCGGCGGAGGAGATATCCTATCAGAAATTCGAGCCCGGATTCACGACGGGCTCGATAAGAGCTTCAATTTGATATATAAATCGACCAAAAATGGAAAATGAATGGGGAAGAGAGAAAGAGAGAGAAAGTGACGAGGAAAGAAAAAATTACATTTGCCGAAACTTTGACCGGCCATTTATCATGTATTGTTGGTTCATTGGTCTTTTTTAATTTCGGTTATGTTAGTTAATTGGTGTGTTAGGATGAGAGTCGTGTTTTTACTTATAGAGGCGTGTTTTGCGTACTAGGTGTATTGTATAACGACGTCGTTTGCATAGTATAAGAGAACGGTGTCGTTTTGCTTACATTTTGTCACGTGGCCTGCATGGTTAGAGTATATGTTTACACATGCATACAAAGTGAGGAATAACAAGAAATAACCAATTCTCTGTAAATCTTCTTTCTATTTTTCTTCTCTCACACGTCACACACATCACTCTGCTAGTGTTCGTGACAATTGGCCTCAGAGCCGAGCTGCGCACTCGTTATTTTTCATCATTATGGCTGTTAAAAACCAAGGGCAACAGATCGAAGCACTGGAGTCGCAAGTATCTGAGTTGTTGGTTGGGCAATCAGCGGTAATACAAGCTCAATCTCAGATAGAGGCTCGGATTGAATCTAAGCTGGAAAGTTTTGGAGAGATGCTGAAAGCTCAGATCAGTAATGTGATGAAGGAGCACCAAACCTTTTCAGCCGGCAAAGGTAAGAAAGCTATCAATTCTTCTAATCCATATGTGGTCTCTGGATCTGGATCGGGCAGTAGGAATGATGTGGGTATACTATCTCCTATGCCTATGAATAGGATGGGTGTAAATCAGGGATTAACTAGAAGCAAGTTTCCTAGACTTGAGTTTCCTAAGTTCAATGGGGAAAATCTTAGAATGTGGTTGCGAAAATGCTATCAATATTTTTCCTATTATGATATGTCGGACTATGACAAGTTCAGCCTAATTGCTATGAACCTATAGGGTATAGCCAACCATTGGTTCGTAGACTATGTGGAGGAAATGGATAACATCTCTTGGAATGAGTTCACTAAGCTGGTGATGGATAGATTTATGAATCCAACAGGTGGTAGTCTAGTGGCTCAATTCAACGTTTGAGGCAGACAGGGAATGTGCATACTTATATACAGGAGTTTGAGGAAATGAGATCACTCTTGAAGGAGAACAATAGAGTTGTATCCAATGAATACTTTATGGAGAGCTTTATTGGTGGATTGAAGGAGGAAGTTGGGAAGCTTGTAGCTATACAGAAGTTGTTTCACTCTTGGTTGCAACTCAATTGGCATTACAAAGTGAAGATCTAGTACATTTACTTACTAAGGGGCAAAGGATAATCCCTAAGCCACCTTAAACCTCAGTGGCTGGGGGTATTAAATTTGAGAATGGATTTACAAAGCAGAAAATTCCACCTATTAAGAGGTTAACTCCTGATGAAATGAAAGTAAGAATGGAGAAGAACTTATGCTTCAATTGTGATTAAATATTTCATATTGGACACAAGTGCAAGAAACTATATATAATCTTGGTTGAGGGTGATGAGGAACAAACTGTGGATACTTTAGAGCTGGAGATGGTAGAGGATGGTCACAAGGAACCTCAGATTTCACTTAATGTTGTGGTTGGGCAAACACATGCAGATACTATCAAACTGTTAGGGAAATCTACCAATCAAGAGCTGATTATATTGCTTGACTCTGGGAGCACCCATAGCTTCTTAGATCCAGTTACAGCTGAGAAGCTAGGGTGTGCGATTGAATATACTAATCCTTGGATGGTTACAGTGGCTGATGGAAATAAGATAGAGTGTAACTCAAGGTGCCCACAGTTTGAGTGGAAGATGGGAGAATGTAGGTTCAATACACCAGTGAGGTTGCTTAAGCTTGGAGGATGTGACATGGTTATTGGAGTGGATTTGTTAAGCCAATTTGGGCAAATTTTGTTAGATGTCAAAGAGCAAACAATGCAGTTCACTCTTAAGGGAAAAGTGGTAAAGTTGCAGGGCATTCAACCAAACCTTAAGCTAAACCTCATCACTGCTGATCAATTGGGAAAAGAAACGAGAAAAGACAAGCAAGATTTTGAAGCCTACTTGTGTTTGATTTCCACTCAAGTGGAGATTGAGAAAAGCTCTAATTATCATAAGATTGATCCATTATTGAGTGAATATGCTCATGTTTTTGTTGTCCTAAGTGCACTACCTCCAGAAAGGAATATGGACCACCAGATTCCTATTAAGCCTGGGATAGACCCAATAAAACAGCATGCCTACAGATACCCTCTCCTCCAAAGACAAGAGATAGAAAAGTTAGTGAAGGAGATGCTGCAAACTGGAGTGATAAGGCCAAGTAATAGTCCTTACTCATCTCCTGTCTTGCTGGTTAAGAAAAAAGATAGTAGCTGGAGATTTTGTGTTGATTACAGAAAGCTTAATGCAGCTACTATGAAAGACAGTTATCCAATTCCTCTTATAGATGACTTATTGGATGAACTACATGGGGCTCAAGTCTTTTCCAAAATAGATCTGAGGGCTGGCTACCATCAGATCAGAGTAGCTGAACCAGACATACATAAAACTGTTTTTGTCACTGCTTCAGGCTTATATGAGTTTGTTGTCATGTCTTTCGGCTTGACTAATACCCCCGCAACCTTTCAGACAGTCATGAATCAGGTTTTCAGTGAGTTTTTGAGAGATTATGTTCTGGTTTTCTTTGATGACATCTTGGTGTATAGTAAGAACATGAAGGATCATTTGCAGCACCTGAGATCTTTGTTTGATATCCTTACTAAACACAGCCTGTTTGCTAAGATGTCCAAGTGTGTATTTGGAAAGCAAGAGGTTGGAATACTTTGGGCACATTATCAGTGGAGAAGGAGTAAGGACAGATCCTGAAAAGATAAAAGCCATGACTCTATGGCCTCAACCAACCACAGTAAAGGCACTTAGAGGATTCCTTGGACTAACTGGATATTACATAAAGTTCATTAAGGGGTATGGAGTGATAGCTAAACCCCTAACTGATCTCACAAAGAAATGGAAGTTTGAATAAGGACCACTAACTGAAAAGCATTTTGTGCTCTTAAACAAGCTATGACTTCAGCTCCTGTTCTCAAATTACCAGATTTCAACAAACCATTTGTAGTAAAAACTGATACATGCTACAATGGATTAGGAGCTGTGTTGATGCAAGAGCATCACCCTTTGGCTTTCATTAGCAAAGCACTTGGAGTGAAGAACATGGGACTGTCTATCTATGAAAAGGATTTTTTGGCTATAATTATGGCAGTAGAGAAATGGAGATCATATTTGCTTCATGCTTCATTTATCATAAAGACAGATCAGAGAAGCCTCAAATACTTGTTAGAGCAAAAGATTTTTACTCCCTTACAACATAAGTATCTCACTAAGCTTTTGGGGTTTGACTATAGAATTGAATTCAAGAAGGGAGTGGACAATAAGGCTGCAGATGCCCTATCCAGAATATACTCAGAAGATAACACATGTCATGCTATCACTATTCTTAAACCAGCATGGATAGAGGAACTTTTGAAGAGTTATCTAACTGATTCTGAGACTCAGGAAATCATTACTGAGTGTGTAGCTATGTCATTCAGTGTCTTTTATTACAGTTACTCTAATGGCTTACTTAGATTCAAAGGGAAGCTAGTGGTTGGAAAGGATGGACCATTGAGGAGCCTGATCATTACTCATATGCACAATTCCAGTATAGAAGGACACTCTGGTATTATTGCCACATATCAGAGGTTGACTACCACTTTCTGGTGGCCTGGAGTTAGACACCAAGTTCAGCAACATGTAAGGAGTGTCATACTTACCAGATCAGCAAGCATGAAAATGTTCATAATCCAGGATTGTTTCAACCACTTCCAGTACCAACTCAAGCTTGGACACAAATCTCCATGGATTTTATTAAACAGTTGTCTCTATCTTCTAACAAAGATACTATCTGGGTAATAGTGGACCGGTTTACAAAATATAGCCATTTTATTGTCTTGGCTCACCCCTTCACTGCCTCCAAATTAGCTTCTATCTTCCTAGATACAGTTTACAAGCTTCATGGATTGTCTCACAGATAGAGATAAAATATTTACCAGTTAGTTTTGGCAACAGTTATTCCGGTTGATTGGTGTTGAACAGCATTTGAGTACAGCTTACCATCCTCAAACTGATGGTCAAACTGAGAGGGTGAACCAATGTTTGGAAACTTACCTCAGATGTATGTGCAGTGCAAACCCTAAATATTGGTCTTCTTGGCTCCCTAAGGCAGAGCTATGGTACAACACTACTTACCATACCTCTTTGAAGCCCTCAATAGTTTTAAGCCAATTCCCTTTATGGAAGGGCCTTATCTTCACACTACTGTGGAAGGAGTTGCAGAGATCCTTAAGGATAAGCAATTAGCTCGGCAATACTTGAAAGAGTCCCTTAGAAGAGCTCAAGAAAGGATGAAGTTGTATACTGACAGGAAAAGGTCTGAAAGAGAATTCCAAGTGGGTGAGTGGGTGTATCTCAAACTCAAACCCTACAGGCAGAGGTCAATGCATAGAAGTAAAGTGAGGAAATTGAGTCCCAAATATGCTGGGCCCTTCCAGGTGCAATCTAGAGTGGGAGTTTCTGCTTACAAGCTTGTTCTCCCTCTTACAGCCAAGATCCATCCCATTTTTCATGTATCAGTCCTCAAGAAGAAGGTAGGCCCTATTACTGCTATTAGAGATACCCTGTCTGAGTTTGATGTGGATGGCAAGGTGTTGCTCAAGCCGGTTCAGATCTTAGCTCGACGTTTGGTGAAACGGGGCAAATTTCCAACTACTCAGTGGTTGATTCGATGGGCACATCTTCCTGATGAAGAAGCTACTTGGGAGTTCACTAAGGATTTGCAAGCTAAGTATCCAGATTTCTTGTCTTGAGGACAAGCCAAGTCGTGAGGGGGGAGTAATGTCATGTATTGTTGGTTCATTGGTCTTTTTTAATTTCGGTTATGTTAGTTAATTGGTGTGTTAGGATGAGAGTCATGTTTTTACTTATAGAGGTGTGTTTTGCGTACTAGGTGTATTGTGCAACGGCGTCATTTGCATAGTATTAGAGAACGGTGTCATTTTTCTTACGTTTTGTCACGTGGCCTGCATGGTTAGAGTATATGTACACACATGCATACAGGGTGAGGAATAACAAGAAATAACCAATTCTCTGCAAATCTTCTCTCTATCTTTCTTCTCTCACACGTCACACACATCACTCTGCTAGTGTTCGTGACACCATTGTCGGTGGAGGCGGCGGCCGATTGGAAATCCGAGTCCGGATTCGTGACGGGCTCGGCGAGAGCTTAGATTTGATGTATAAATCGACTCAAAACGAAGAAGAGATGAGGTGGAGAGGAAGAGAGAGAAAATGGGGGGAGAAAGAAATGGTCGCGCCTTTGCCAACCGATTTCCGGCGAAGGCGGCGGCGGCTAGACGACCCGAGTCCGGATCCGTGATGGGCTCGGCGAGGGCTACGTTTTGATATAAAATGAACAAAAACGGGAGAGGAGGTGGCCGGCTCCGACGGCGGTGACGCGGCGGTGCTCCGGCCATCGGTCGCCGAAAAACAGAGGGAAGAAGAGGGTGATAGAGAGAGAGTTAATTTTATTTTTACCTATGGAGTGACTATCCAACATCTCCTCTTCCCCTCTCAAGGAATAATCTATTTCTTATTTCTGCTGGTGAGTTTTGCCATAAGTGGTTAAACCATGTGTGTGTATACTTTATCCTCAACCTTTAACTTGAGAAATGGGCTAGGGCCCCATTTGGGCCTCGGGCCTCCGATTGGCCCGATTCTCGTTTCTTTTTCTTCATTTTTCAAATACAATCGTCCCCATAACATATATTCTACGTTTTCGATTAATCTGAAACGCACGAAATTAAATTACACAATTAGGGTTAAATTATTTAATCGTCAAATTATGCGTCGTTTTTCATTGGCGCTATATGATGGATCCTGTATGAGAATTTTTCCGCTGCTCAAGGTTTTAAACGTTTTGTTTCGGCTGGTGCCAATGTTTTGTATATGTAAATCTTTCTATCGTTTATTATCTTCTTCTTTTTATATAAAACGTATGCTCTTGTTCTCTTTTTCTGCACATTATACAACTCTGATAAAAATATATTTTAGATATGGGCGTAACATAGATAGATAATGGTTGTTAAACGTGTAGTGTGGTTAGAGTTTTTGGATAAGATTTGAATGAGTCATAATTTTTAACTAACTTATGATCTAATTTTTAGGAAAGTGTTGTTCATAGATTTCGCACTTATTAAAAATTTAAAATCATGACAAAAAAAAAAAAAAAGACCGCCTTAGAACTTGACCATAAATTATTATTTTAACTAGAATGAGTACATCAACTGCATGAGAGAAAATTGAAGAGAACTGTTTTTTCATGTTTGTAACATGAAATTCTTAATGAAACATAAATTCGATTAATTACTTAATTGGCTTGCTAGATTTCATATATATATGTTGCATGAAATTTTTCTTATGTTTAATAAAATAATAAGTTTCAAAATTTTAATAAATTTTAAATAAAAAACAATTATAGGGGCCTTTTTTTTATGGGCCCCAATTGATCTGAACTCCAAGTCGTGTAACATAATTATTTTTGTTGTTAATCATTTGAAATAAAATGAAGAAATATAATAAGTGGAATAAAAATAAAAATATAGCAAATTTCACGATCTATCAACCCAATATTTGGACGTACATGCTATATTTGGTGCCTGCAGGTACACCATATGTTTTGGATGAGTTAACGACATGGTGCACTATAGCAATTAGCTTATAACTTGTTTCATCTGTTACAAAAGAACTATTATTTTATAAAATAAAAGATTGTTTTAATCTAATCATTTTTTTAGGAGTAAGTCTCTTGTGAGACCGTCTCACGAAATTTTAATGCATTGCGTGAGACGGATCAATCCACAACTCAATTACCCACCACCCAAACCCAACAATTAACATATTATTTATGGTGATGTGGCTCCGTCTCACGGAAACTATCCGTGAGACCGTCTCACATGAGTTTTTGTGTTTTTTTAGTTATCAAGAAGAATTAATAAATCTTTTCTGACTTGCCCTTATCATATGTTTTGTGATAGGCTTTTATGTAGTTGAATAAATTAATTCTACATATTAAATGTTCTTAATTTTGTAAAATAATTTAAACCACGTTTATTTTAAAATAAATAAAGTAACACAAAAACTCATGTGAGACGGTCTCACGAATAGTTATCGTGAGACAGAACCCATCACCCAACATGTGAATTGTAGGGTTTGGGTTGTGAGTTGACCCGTCTCACGCAATGCAATAAAAATCTGTGAGACGATCTTACAAGAGACTCACTCATAAAGTAATTGACAAGAGTTGATGCTTGAATTAATTTACAAGGAAAATTAAGGGTGTGATTTCTGTTTGAAGTTTAAATGTATATACATTCATTCATTTATAGACTTCAACAACATAATAAAACAAAAAACAAAAAACTTGGCTTGGTGAACTTAAACAAACTTAATCATGATAATACAATTGGAAATACTCAAGAGTTATAGTTGAATATATCCAAATTATTTTTAGTGCTCATCAATATGACATTTTGCATATATATGGAAATGAAGGTAATCAAACTAAATTATACCTTCATATAAAATAAAATAAAAAGTATCATCAAATCATAAATAATCTATCAAGCAACGTCACATTCAAAGAATTCCTATCATACACATATATGGAGGCCCCTCCCATACTTCAAGATACACAAATTCAAAAATCAAGTAGTTGTAGAAATTTTTCTACGAATATCTCTCTACCAAATTTAGGACACTCTTAGTTGAAGTTCATAAAAAAACAATATTTGATAAAAGATAAAAGTGTTAAACTCATTTGATCGACATTTTCCAAGTCAACAATCTATCAAATTATACAACATTGTTCATGAAATCAACGATGTTCTTTCTAAATTGAGGGAGTTCTTCACGTAGGTCTTCAAAATAAACTTTTAATTCGAAACACAACATCAAGCCCCCATATTAATGTTTTTCAAGTCCAATCCAAATTCAGAGATCTAACTGAAGATTGAACTCCAAAATTCAAATTTTAAGTGAAGCTCCCAAAGGAGAAGAATCAGATTGTATCCATTTTATTTTGATCTAAGCACGTGCACGCACATATATATATATATGTGCATATATATATATATATATATATATATATATATATATATATATATATATCAATGGTATCATTTTCTTTAGGCATGAAACTTGTGTGACTTTATATACATCTTCTCTTTGTCATATTCTCAATTGTCAAAATGTTTGAAGTGAAATCTTCAACGACCATTGAAGAACAAATTGCTAGTCAATTAAAAATTTTGAAGGGCTTCTTACCAAATTTGTTCAACCACGAGAAGATCGCACCACATAGCAATGAAAACTTTTACTTTTACGAGAAATTATTACTTGATTTCGCACTTATTTTTTGTGCCAATAGTTCTTTAATTATTTGTCGATTTATGTAAAATATTACATTACATGCTAACAAACTATTATATTTTGTATGAATGGTATCACTTCAAATACTGAACAGTTGTTAAATTTATTAAGAAAAAAGATTATTCATTTAGTATTCAATCTCAGGTAAATCAAGTGTGTGTATATATTATTTATTTATTTTCACTTTGTTTTCAAGTTTTATTTGGTTGATGCAATTATATTATGTGGGTTCATCCTATTGTATAGAATAGAATGAGTAATGTTGAATCTCTTAACATGGAAGGACGAGAAGGAAACAGGTTAAGATACACAAAAAAATTATTACTATACTGGTGAGGCCTAATAATAGTACAACCTACTTAGTCTTCTACCTATGAAATACATTCACTATATAAATTGTGCATTTCATCGATATTGATTCACAAGCAATAATTTCTAATAGGAAAATCTCAGAATTTACGATCAATTAAAACACACTGATCATTTGTTTTTTTCAAATTAGAAAGCGTCATTGAGTATGGCTTCAATATAATAAAAATAAGGGTTAATTGTTGGAAAAATCACAACCTCAATTCGAATTGTCATTTTAATCAAACTTTTCACTATTGGTCAAATAGCATAATTTTATATATGTAGTATTTTCTTTTTTACCTGGTCAGTTTAATAAAAAAAAAATTGCATATCCGATTTAAAAAATAATAAATAAATTCTTAAAATTTTTGAAATTGAACTTCCGTGAAACTCTCGTATTTGACAACTGACATGTATAAATTAAATCAGCAATTTTTTTTTTTCAAAACTAATCGAGATAAAAAAAACGTAATATATATATAAGATTCTGTTATTTTGATCAATAGTGAAAATTTTGTTTAAAATGACAATTTGAATAAAGATTTTAATTTTTTCAACCATTAATCCTAAAAATAATGGATAAATATAATCACTATTCAAAAATACACATACACACACCAGTATGTGTTTGCTCAATTTTACAATTTTACAATGAATAAACCAACTGCAACCGGCAGCAATTAAAAGATGGAAAATGACAATTTTGCCATTGATAGGAAATGACAATTTTGGCCAGAAATATTATAGTTGATTAAAGATTGAAGCAAACATGCCAGGATTCAGGACAGGGACAACAAATGATCATAGCAATTTACACAGACATACACACACATGTGTGTTTGATGATTGGAAGTTGGGCACATGCATCAACTATTGGAGAATCCTATGTTTTGTCTACAACCATTCTTTCATTCTTTATTCTACTTTTCTCATAATCCATTTATCTTAAGCCCAAATTATTTGCCACAATTTTAGATTTGTAATATATTGGAAGTTTCCAGGTTGGAATATCACAGTTGCTTTCATTGGTTTTTAGACTGTTAAGTGGTGTCAAATTAATACCACCTTTTTTTTTCATTTCATTTGTTATGAGATTACAATATATATAGGATATAACAATAATGGGCCCACCTTAATTGACGGGTAAAAGATGACATTAACAAGTGTGTGTTTGGCATATAGCGAAATTGGCATGTGTTGAAATAGTGATCTCTAATTTGTGAGAGGGAATTTGAATTTCCAATAATTATGATCTTTTTCAAAACTGAAATTTAACATAAACTTTTGAATTTAGTAAAAGAAACTCCTCATATTTTCTAAATTTGCAATTTAATTATAAATTTTTAAATATAGCTGGAAAAAATTATGATTATTGGGATATTTCTAACTAGGTTTTGATGAGACAATGTAATAGTAGATGAGCTTTTAGAGTACCCATTTTCCACGTTTTATTAATGAATTTTAGGTTGATAAGCATATCTTTCTAAGTTATGATTTGTATAGATGTATAAATCAGAAAGATATAGAATATTGATGTTAGCAGGATTCTGGAGATGAAGAAGTCTTATAGACTGATTTTCAGTAAGGAAAGTCAGTAAGCTGAAGAAGTAACTAGGTTCAGGAAGTTGGATCAGTAAGCAGCAACAGATAGCACTAACGCAGGTCAGGAAGCTGACTACAGGATTCTGGAACTGGAAGCTGTTCCGAGTCAGGAAGCTGCAGCAGATCAGAAAGCTAACGCAGGTCAGGAAGCTAATGTAGATCAGAAAGCTAACGCAGGTCAGGAAACTAACTGAAGGATTTTGGAACAAGAAGCTGGTCAGAGTCAGGAAGCTGAAGCTGATTAGAAAGGAGACGTAGATCAGGAAGCTGATTGCAAGTTTCAGGAACAGGAAGCTCTTCTGAAATAGAATTCTGGCGCATAACAGAAAGCGGCTACTGCATCTTGAGCAGCAAGTTGTAAGTCTTTCTAACATATTCAATGCAGTACGAAAAATATACTGGATACAGTACGAGGATTGGTTCATGTCAAAATTACCAGTAGATAGAAGTTAGCAACAAGCCAATGAGGTGATGCCACCTGGACAACGGCTCTGCAAAAGTATTGTAGTTGGAGTATGGCACCATTAATGCGGATCAGAGTAGGACATGCTTTAAATCCCAGATATTCCAAGACGCATTTAATGCAAAGATTTGAAGATTAATTTGAATTGCGACCATGTCTCTCTTCAACGGACATTTTTCTAATGATATAAATAAAAGGATGGAGTGACTTTGAAGACTACTAAACAACTGAGCAATCTCATATCTTACAAGCGATCAATTTTCTCAAGTTATTCTCAAGCTATCCAAGTTCAGTCACTCAACCTTCTGAAGCAGTCATTCAAGCACTCGAGCTTTCAAGTTCAAGGTTGACTTCAAAGTTGCACCAGTTGATGAAACTTATATACTTTAACCATTTGTTGTGTGCTAGGTTGTTTTAGTTTGGTGTACTTAGTTGATAGGATTAGATCCTAGCTAAGTTTTAGTCTTGTGTAGACTATTTTCTCTGTGAGATATTGTACCTTGTGTGGGATTTGACCTAGGATTCTTTGATTTTAGTAGGTAAACTTATGTAGGAAGAGGTTTGTAAAGCTGAGTCTTGTAAAGCAAACTGACCTAACAAAATTCCTCCTTGAGAAGGAGTAGAGTGGACGTAGAAGGATTACACCACCTTCGAACCACTATAAACCATAAGTGTGTTTACTGTTTTTGATTACTTGCTGCATTGCATTATAGCATAAATATTTGCATTTGTCATAAGCATTCTAGTCAAAAGGATTCTATTAAAATCATATTTGTGAAAAGGAAACTGTTTTCAAAAGGAAACTCTATCTTTACTTATTCCGCTGCATATTGTGATACCGAGTCAGTAACCTGAAACAGCATACTATCAAGTTTCTGTATCGAGTCAGGTTACTGCATTCTCTGTAGAACTAGGAACCTGTTCATAGAAAAGTTTTTAAAACAAAAAATCAATAGAGGTTCATTCCCCCCTGAACCTCTGACCACTTGAGACCAACAACGGTTTTAATACATAATTGCAATTTGCATCATAATTATATTTTTCAAAGATTATTTTAATATTGATATAAAAATCATGACTTTTATGTACTATAATTTGACTTTACCTCGTTATTTTGTTTTACACATGAATTCAAATTGTCAGAGAATATATCTATGATTTGAATTGTAATATTAGGATAAAATTGTAATTTTTTTTACTAAATTTGAAAAGTCGAGATTTAATTACAATTTTGAAAAAGATGCTGGTTTTTTTTTATAATTAGGCCTATATATTATTAAAGTGTGTTAATTAAATTTTAAGAATAAAATTCCATTTGATGATGTATCAGTCGAATTTTCAGGATATTCAAACTCTCTATATAATACTATCATATTTTTATGTGTAACAATATTGATCACGTAAAATGAATTTTTTTTAAGTAATCACCATATTAATTAATCTTTTTTTTTTGGCACCTATGACACTAGTATTGTTAAACACGTCTTGATAAGACCATCCAAAATTCACCATCAATTTTTTAAATTTGGTATCATAATCGACCGATGACAAAATTGTTAATAGATTTAAGGTATTCTTGTCGATACTCATCTAATATCACAATTAGGTGTTGCAATGAGCTTAATCTCATAGTTGGAAAGAATAATATATCGAAAATTGGTGACCAACAATCATTCAAAATAAAATTTATGTTTTAATTGAAAATTCATCCAGATTTTGTGATTTAATTAACACATTTAGATATTATTATCATACCATATTAACATCTCTATACCAATATATTTCAAATTATATAAAGCACTTCAAACCAAAACACTACTAATCGACCCAAAATAAACACTCAAATCTACACATTTTTTACATACTATTTGAAGATAATTCGATGTTATGATCATCAATTGTGAAGAGAAGAGGGTCGGTGGGGGTCTCATCGCTTCATACCCATTTTGCCACGTGTATCGATGACAAGTCCAGCTCAAGTGAACTCTCTATCACCCAACTAACTAATGTACGGGATTCCTAGGAACTAGGAGTGTATGAACCCAAAAAAAACCTTTTCTTTTTATATATTATTTTATTTCTTATATATTTCTCTCATATTAATGCATGTCTCACACACACATACAGTAAAAACTCTCTATAGTAATATTCTATATAGGAATAAACTCTCTACAGTAATAAAAAGTTCAAGTCCCAACTTGGGACTAGTTATAAATAAGAATAAACTTCACATTGTCATAAGTCATACATTTTTCAAGTCCCGTCTTAAGGATTTATACCTCTATATAGGAATAAATGATTAATATATTATAAAAATATTTATTAATTATATTTTTGTTTATCAAAATCAATAACATTTTTAAGATGACTTAAAATATTTATCTATAGTCGATTGTGACATCGACTTAATTTTATAGATCGATACTTGATCCTTCAATTTGCGAGTGCTCAATAGCTCGCTTGCATGTGATCCTCTTGTTGAAGCCAAAATGATTCCAACTTATCTAACATAACTAAAGCTTCATGACACGAAACTTGTGGTATTTCAGCACTATTAAATTAGTTACATGAACTTGTGAGATAGATAATATACAATGTATATGTTATTTTTATATTTATATTATTTTTTATACGAAAAAATTATTTTTTTTTTTTGTAAAACTCTATATAAAAATAACTCCGTATATTTATATTTTTTCCCGGTCCCAACGATATGACTGTATGGAGTTTTTACTGTATATATATTGATGAAAAAATATTATTTATAATAAAAAAAATGGAGATGACCACCACCACCCCAACCACAACCACCCAGCCTAGGTAGTCGTGGAGCCATTGACATATGCTTGAAATGACAATAAATTTTAGTACATCCAATTTATCTATTGTCAGTACTTAAAATGGTCCCAAAATTGAAGTCCTCTTTCTTATTCTAATAAATAGATATTGGCTCTGAGTTGGAGGGGAAATACCCACCACAGAGACCCTAGCTAATTTCTTCCACATAACTTAGCTAAACATTTAGGGGGCGTTTGGTAGGTGAGTTTAGGCTGGATTGGGATTGGATTCCAGCCTAAATTCATGTTCGGTATGCATGTTTCAGGTCCGGGTTTAGCTTTTGGCCCGGGCTTAGGATTTGGGCTTAGGTTGGTCAAATGGATGTTTTGTAAACCCACCTTTTTTTGTGGGTTTAATATATGCCCAACAGTACTCATATAGAAATTACTAATCTACCCCTACTGTAAATTATTAAATTTTGGGATATTAAATTTTACATATATTAAATTATTTTTTAATCTTTTCAATTATTAAATTATTAAATTTTGGGATATTAAATTATATATATTAAATTATTTTTTAATCATTTCAATTATTAAATTTTACATATATTAAATTATTTTTTAATCTATTAAATTATTAAATTTTGGGATATTAAATTTTATATATATTAAATTATTTTTTAATCATTTCAATTATTAAATTATTAAATTTTACATATATTAAATTATTTTTTAATCTTTTCAATTATTAAATTTTGGGATATTAAATTTTATATATATTAAATTATTTTTTAATCATTTCAATTATTAAATTATTAAATTTTACATATATTAAATTCTTTTTTAATCTTTTCAATTATTAAATTTTGGGATATTAAATTTTATATATATTAAATTATTTTTTAATCTTTAAATTATTAAATTTTGGGATATTAAATTTTATATATATTAAATTATTTTTTAATCTTTAAATTATTAAAATTTGAGATATTAAATTTTATATATATTAAATTATTTGTTAATCTTTTCAATTATTAAATTATTAAATTTTGGGATATTAAATTATTTTTTAATCTTTTCAATTATTAAATTATTAAATTTTGTGATATTAAATTTTACATATATTAAATTATTTTTTAATCTTTTCAATTATTAAATTATCAAAATTTTGGGATATTAAATTATATATATTAAATTATTTTTTAATCTTTTCAATTATTAAATTATTAAATTTTGTGATATTAAATTTTACATATATTAAATTATTTTATAATCTTTTCAACTATTAAATTATTAAATTTTGGGATATTAAATTATATATATTAAATTATTTTTTAATCTTTTCAATTATTAAATTATTAAATTTTGGGATATTAAATTATATATATTAAATTATTTTTTAATCTTTTCAATTATTAAATTATTAAATTTTTGGATATTAAATTATACATATATTAAATTATTTTTTAATCTTTTAATATATATATATATAATTAATTTAATTCGTGGATTTTGATTATTAAAAGTAAGGGCACAATCGACTTTTCATGTTTTTTATCAGTCCTAACCCACAAAGCAAACACAAAATGTAAATTAAACCCACTTTTCCAAACCCATAATCATTCAAACCAAACATAAAATTTAACTCAAACCTATCTCAAAACCTACATACCAAACACCCAAAAAGTGATATTTTGACTTCAATGAACAGTAAAAGTCCACCAATTTTAACAATCTTAACAAACTCATCCTTCAAAGTAAATGGGCCCTTAATGTTATAAATAAAGGTCTCCTAGATTAATTTCAAAAAAAAAAAGCCTCCTAGATATTATACATTGTGAACTATTTACATTATCCATAAATAAATGATGATTTGCATAATTGTGAATTTTGTATAATGGGGGCAAGATTTGATTCAAAACCGTGTTTTTTTTTTCTTGTTTTAAAGTTATTCTCCAAAAATTGATTATATTCACATTGGCATACAAAAAGATGGGAAATAACAATTATTTTTTTCCCAATAACTTAGGTTTTGTCCATTATTTTACAATTAATTTTACGTAATTCAAATTTGATCTTCTATCACTTTTTTTTTTATCTGATTTTTTATTTTTCCTTACATGGACATCAAAATTATTGATGTAAATTCTCCGATTGTAGCGTCCACATAAACAAAAGTTGATATTTTAAATAGATCCAGATCAATTTTTTTTTTTTTAAGATAGTTATATGATTAAAAATGTGATACACAAAATTAGTAGTAAACAAATGAATAAGCTCTAAGTTGAGCGAAAGATTGCGATGCTCTTTAATAAGTTGAAAGCTGAAGTCGTTCCCGCCTAGGGGTGGTTCGGTACGGTATACCTTAAATTTCTCGTCATACCGTTACCGTACCGAAAATTTCGATATACCGAAATTTCATACCGTTACCTTACCGAAAATTTCGGTATACCGAAATTTCGGTATAAGAAAAGTTCATACCGTTACCATACCGTCATTTCGGTATACCGGAATGGACCGGCATACCGTTCCATACCGGTATACCGAATGGACCGGCATACCGTTCCATACCGACATACCATTCCATATCGGTATACCGGAATGGACCGACATACCGTTCCATACCGAAAATGATTTTTGTATTACCGAAAAAGATTTTTGTATTAGAATTATTAAAAAATAATATTGATATTTATTTTTATACCGGTATACCGAACATCCTTTTGTATTAGAATTATTAAAAATAATATTGATATTTATTTTTATACCGGTATACCGAACATCCTTTTGTATTAGAATTATTAAAAAATAATATTGATATTTATTTTTATACCGATATACCGAAACTGTTCGGTATACCGAAAAGTTTCGGTATGCCTGTATACCGAAAATTATTTCGGTATACCGGTATACCGAAAAAAAAAAAAAATTCATACCGTTACCGTACCGAAATTTACCGGTACGGTATCATACCTTACCGAAATTTTCGGTATACCGATATTTTCGGTATTTTCGGTATTTTTTCGGTACGGTAAGTGCGGTATACCGGTATTTTCGGTATATTACCCACCCCTATTCCCGCCCACATCCATCAATGTCTCGGTCTTCCAGACCAATTTCATGACACTTGAGTTTAAATTATTATTATTTATTTTATTTTATAAATGATGGGTATTAATTATTTTTTTGATCGAAGTCATGAGGTAAAATTTTTCTTTATTATTATTTTATTTATTTATTTATTTATTTATTTTGGAACAGATAAGTATAAGAAATATTCCTTATGAAAAAATGGTCCATTTCACATGATTTTGCACCAATTATATTAATAAATATATAGTTCATTTAGATGCATTATACAATAAGCCCTACGATTATGCACTTGAAATCTTTGATAGTACATGCATACATTTGATGTGCATTAACAAAATAAAATATGAAGATTCAACAATGTTCCAAAATTCTAATATTAGAATTCGAGAATATCCCATAGTGGCGTTTGTTTTGACAAATAAAACATTCTAAAACGTACATGATACTAAAATCTCAAAAGTTTCCAATAATAGTTTAATTTTTTGATAATTGAAACTGAGATATGGTCAATATTATCTAAAAATATTCAATCAAAGATAGCTTTCAAATTAAATATATTAAGGTTGATATTCAACACCTTCACTGTAAGGGGATCTTGTTTTTGTTAGATTTAGCTTTCGATCTTTATTTTGTGTACCTATATTCTGATCAATTATCATAGGACATTAAAAACACTGTAGCTATGAAATAGGGACCGTGCCACAAGGTTTTAATGTGCAAATACCTTTTTGCCCTTGATAATTTATTAGGGTTAGGTGAAAATGGTCCCTTTGTGTTTGTTGCCCAATGATGAAGGTAACTCAAACCACATTGGTATAAATATATGCATACAACACAATTGTACACATAATCGAGTGTGTGTGTGTGTGTATATAAAAATACTCATAAAATTTACAGTAGGTTTTTTGGCAAGAATATACCAATTTATCACAGAATACATAAGACAATTGAGTTGTGGTGTGATTGTTTATTAACTCTGATTAATGTGTGATGTGCGTCAATCTAAAAAGATCGAAAAATTAATATGTTTCTACCATTTTCAAACTGTTCATAAACAACACAAGACCTGCCTACATAATGGGGATAATTACTGATTGTGTTTTTGGATCAAACATATCCATTTTCGAACACAAGAAAAAACATTATCCAAAGCCTCTTCAATGAACTTCCAATTGTTGTTTGCTTTTAAATTGGGTAGGTTTTACGCCATAGAATAATATAGTTAGGTAACAGTTATACCAAGAAATTTTACTTGTTACATAGGTTGTGTGAGGGTTTGTTTGGTTGCATTATTTTGGGTAATTAGTAATTACACTCTATCCAACTCCACTTCTACATCATTCTCACCGCCCATAATAAATTACAAAATTAATTATAAGTAAAAATGTATTAGTTCAACAACAACAAAATAGAACAAGTCCAATAATTATTTCAAGAAAACTTTATTATTTTTAGGAATAAAATTAAAATAGGTAACTATATTTTTGTTATTATATTTTTATATATTAAAGTTAGTAAAATTTTCAAATTGACACCATGCATGTAAAAAAAATTACAAATACATGAGTTCCCAAGCCAGGTAAACATCTTTCAGTTGTTATATCCGGACTAAAAGTTAGAAGATCTTAAAAGTTAAAAGACCAAAATATAACAATATATAAAAGAATAAAATTTTAAAAAGATAAAATTAGTGGACTAAAAAACTATTTTTCTCATATATAATTTATCATTATACGAAACCCTTATTAGCTATTTCTTCTTTTAAGAAAATATCTTTCTAGAGTCCAACCTAACACTCAATTCAACATACTAATTATAACTAAATAAAAAGCGAAGTTACAACAACTATATTTAACTAATCAACAAAAATTCATTATCAATTCATTAATTTCTTACAACCAAATCATTAGAGGTTACACAACAGCTTATCTTTCATAGCAAACCAACAAGGCATTCTACATTTGTACAATATTCTTGTCAATTGTCAGGTAATTTCATTTCTATTAAAAAACATGAAGAATAATGCTTTCAGAAAAGTAAAAGGACATCAAACTTGCAACATACCTTGAGCTTACATAATCATTCATGATTTCAGCTATCAAACTTTACCCTCCATATTTCAACACCTTGCAGGGGGACAGCTTTACCTGAATAAGTAGCCAACGTGAAACAGTACGAGTCGATCAAATTTCTCACAAGGAAATATTATCTTGAAAAAAACTTGGTCAGAGAGAAACTAACCCAGAAAAGAGGAAGAAATGAGGCAGATGAACAGGATGTATGAATGATCCACACACACACGAGCGTAATTAATTCAAAAGAAACCGATCAATCATATACATATGACCCTCAAGAAGATCATGTATATAATTAGATCCTTTAAAAGGGTAAATGCCTAACAATAGACTACATAGACTGAGCATCAACATTTCAGCTGTTTTGTCTTGAACCAACCTACATTTGACACTAGCAACAAAAATGAGAGATGAAGCATAATTCTGTACACAAAAGCATGGAAAAAACCTTAGACCAAAATCATATAATGCTCCAGGCTATTACATACACACAGTTGGAAACTGTGGGGGTTTCGCATCGTCAGTTTATTCACTTCCAAAACCTCCATGTGAAGAACTGGACTGATTTCACTCTGCAAGTAGTAAGTTGATATATATCCAGTTGCTTGGAGCAGTTGAATGAAGCAAAATCATAAACACTATAGAAAATTAAATTAAAAAATGTGATCCAGTATCTAAACCCAGAACTAGCAAATTCATACTAAACTAACATTTTTGGAAAGGAACCTCTATTCATTCCGATGTGGACGGTTTTGGATTCCGCAGATCGATAAGTATATAGTACATTTGAAACATCATCTTCAGAACCAGAGAATTCAATTGAGCCAGAAGGAGCATGAATCAATGCCATGAATCATACTTCTGGATTTCCTGATCAGATGTATACAGGTTTGACGTCGTTAACCCCAAAACTTGCAGCACAAACTGGGCACTTGCGATGACGTGTGTCAATAATTCTCTGTAGGCAGGGATTGCAAAACAGATGATAGCATTTTGTGATGACAACCTGGCAAAAAGCACTTATTAACGCATCTGAATTAAAAAATAAAAAAATATTTGGCTGAAGATTCAAGCACACCAAAACTTTCTCAGAGAATTAAGATTCAGAAATAACACATGAATAAGTAGACATTAAAAATTACTTTAAGAAATTAACATGGGTTATTTAATCATTCAAAGAAATTTTAAAGTCTGCAGGTTTAAGAAAATATTTTTACGTATGTTTATATTTTTAGGTAAAGACCCATTTACCAATTTTCCATAATTGCGAAAGGAAGAAAAGTGAGGCAAGAGATTGGTCAATTAATGCAAACAGAACCTAGAAGAGTGTACAAACACTCAACATAAATGCTCGATATTAATCCTCTTAAACTAATGAGAAAATACCTCTTTTCTTCTGTCAAGGCAGACACTGCACTTCAGAATTTCCTTGTATTCCCTGAGCTCCTGCTGAAGCTTTTCAGCTACGGAGGAACCCTCAACTTCTGATTTCAATTGTTGGGCCTTCCTCCTTAGAGCATCTAAATCTTCCTCTACTCTCTTCCTCTCAAACCTAGTTTGGGAGAAACAGTCAAGTAAGTAAATGAATGAGATTTCATATGTATGGAAACGGGAATTACAAAAATTCTAAGAACCTCTCTTTCTCTATTTCTATCTGCAGCTCAGCAAGACATGCTCGACTCCTGTCAACCTGGGACTGTTCTTCTTCAAGCGTGCACATCACTTGCTGAGAAGACTTCCTCACATCCAACAGTCTTCTTTGTGTGCTTTCTACAGCCGCAATGTTGTGGGCTCTATCGTCAGCAAGTCTCTGCCTATGATCTGAGTAGGCTTTCAACTGCAACAGAAAGATCATTTATACGACCAACAACAGCATTTTAGCTACATGTACCTACTCATATTACCTGATCTTCAAGTCTACCAGCTTTGAAGTCGTAAAGATCAACAGTTTTCTTGGTCTGCTGTACAGCTTTCTCCAACATACGCTTCTCCATAAGTAGAGCATCTCCCATATGTCTTGCATGCACACCCTCTAAAACAAGCTGAAACAAGAAAATTAAAATGACTCGACAACACTTTCCAAAAGTAATCCATTAAACAAAAGTTTCTAAGTTTATGCATAAAACATCCAAAACATAAGCAGTTGCACTTTCTTTTGATCCCAGATTTTAATGAGCAATTCAAGAGAATATGTACAAATGGGAGAAATAAAATAAAATAAAAGAATGCAAAATTCCACAAAAAGATTTTGCTTTGTATCCAGCCTTTCTTGTGGCATCTTCATTCTCTCTTTTGTTGATTCTGAACTAAACAAAAGATAATGAACTAACTTCTCTATCAGTATCTATCTTTTTCCATCCTATATCTAATATCAAATTTGATGACAGTTGAAAAGAGACAATCTTGTCTCAACAGTAGTTTAGAGTAGGTAGTGTCGGCGTGTCGCCACTATTCTAAAAATCCTTATAGGCGGAAACCCACCGCCTGGATTCTTGCCTAGGCGGATACATTAGGCCCCAGACCACTTAGGCCTCACCAAGACAACCCAGTTTCTTTCCCAGACATCTTATGGAAACTACATTTCAAATCTCCGAAACTTTTTCTATCTTCAATATATTGCAATTTTCGAATGTAATTTTAAAAATAAAAATATACAATACTAAACTGATATATGAAAGATCAAAACATTAAAGACAAAGAGTGAACTTATGAGCAATGAATAATGAACTAATAGTGATCATAGTTAACACAAACACACCTTAGGATGATGATATCATGTTGATTTGAACTTATGATGGATTGATGATGCCATCTTTCATATTTGTTTGCAGCATAATGTAATTTTATAAGGTCATTGTCGTTGAATTACTTAATTATGGAACTACTCTGGATATTTAAAAAAATATCTATATTTCAAGTCTCCACCTAGGCCCTAGACCAACTAGTGCCTGGCACCTAGCACTTTCTATAACACCAGGTGTCACATCATCACTTTCATTGAAAGGAATTTATTGAAAACGAATTTCCATTTCAGAAAACCACATCTTATTTTAGGGCATACCCTAATGGAAACAGGTATTAACCCTTTTGTGCTCTGTGGTTCTAATTTTCATAACAAATATTCAAGTATAATACATTTCAGAAAGACTATACAACCAAAATTGAACAAGAGATACATAGTAGAAACTTAATTTAGGAATAATCTACTTTCACTTGATTGTTCCACCGAGAAAAACCAAATGGCTACATTAAATATTTGAAACAATGGCAAATATGATCTGTTGTTTACATTAGATACTTTGGACAACTTTCTGCATGAGTAATATAGGATTTGTGTTGTTGATTTCAGTAGGTCATCTATGCAATCAACACTCATAACACAAGGGAAAATGAAGAGATTAATTTTGAACTTAGCTTTCCATAAACAGATTGATATTGAATAAATTTATGTTAACCTACTTGGTTTAGTTACTTCCTCCCCACATCCTACACATCAAACCTGGGGTCAATATGAAGGCACACACACATACTTAGATTTTAGAAAATCCAGCAGAAGGGATGGAATAATCACCTTAACATTATAGTCATCTCTCTCGGTGATTTGCTGCAAAAGTTGCTGGTTTTGAGTCTGCATGTCGTCATATGCCTGCCCAATAGTCTGTAGCAAATAAAGGCAATCTTAGGAAGTATGGTAGAGCTATCTCTGTTTAGAAAATATATGGTTGAATAGAGCAATAGTTTGTAGCAAATAAAAGTCTATCTCCTAATGTAATTTGAGATGAATCAAAGAACTATTCATGTGTAAAAAATATGGTAAAATTGTAACCTCAATCTCTGAAAGGTAGGCCTCAGTTTCTTCGTGTTTAGATTTTAGGACATCAGAAAGTCTAGCTTTTTCCCTGCGACAGTAGGCAAAACTTACTGAGTATTCATATAAAAATTCTCCCAACTGAAAAGACATGCTTGCTGAATCTATCCATGTCAGCCAATCCGGCACTGATAGTTGATAAACATTTAAAAGGGTGTGTGTTTGCACGTCTCTTCACCGAGATATTTGAACATAATCACTCCTAGAACAACTTTCCCCCTGCTAGCCACTATTCTCTTCTACAAGCCACACCAATTCCTTTGTTACTACAGTTTCCATGCATAATTCTCACTTCTCTGTGCTCCTTTTTTGGATCTTCACTTCAGAACAGACCTTTTCTTCCATCACAACAATAGTGGTATGCAGACTCATAACGATGATCATAGTTTAAGACTTGTGTATGATCATATGCATGCACAGTTCATATTTATGCTTTCCTTTTTAGGCCAAGCATTTTAATAGTTTCCAACAATTCATATCGCCACCTAAAGATGCTATTGACTGCTAATTAGTACCAGCAAAAGGTCTGAAAAAGTATCTAAAAATATCAAATTTAATTTTGGGAATTATAGTTTTTAATAATTAGATCTGAACCAGAAAGAGGCAATCAAACAGATATATCATCTAGCTGCAACTAAAGAAATAAAAGAGAAAAGTAGTGTTGCTCCAGAAATGAAGAAATATACGAACTCTATGTCCACAGGTAACACCATAACGTAGCTCACAAGAAAAAGCCTCATTATATCATATGAGAGCACCAAAGAGGGAAAAATTCAAGGAATAAATTTGGCAAGGAGATAGGCACCAGTCTTGACTAAATAAATCACTTAATCTCCAGAACGAGAAGTAATTAAACAACATTATCTCACAATCTCCTGAGCATAAAAGTCAAAGCATCTAATGTCCATTGACTTGACAATAACTTAATAAAAGTAAGCAGATCAATAAGCAACTCTGGCTACAGAAAGATGAAACCAGAAAAGTGGCAAAGCCCATTAGCATGCCTGACCTTTATCACAAAATATTAAATAAAAGAAATTGGCATAAGTAAGTTATGGACCTCTTAGAGACCTCTAACTTCTTTCTCAGCTCAGCAATCTCAGCTTCTGAAGCAGCTAATCTTTGCTGGGATTTGGCTTCAGCTTCAATTGCAACCTTAACTCGCAACTCCACATTGTGTTCATCAAGAGAAGACTTAAGGCCCTGAACATGAGCCCAGGCCTTGATCTCTGAAGTTCTAGCTTCACTAACTTCCCTGCATACAACAGAAAATGGTAAAAGAGCAGAAGGTTTGAACATAGTTTTGCAATGGGGGAGGGGGGAACTGTAGGTCAAAACTCATTCAGACAGATCTTGGAAGATGCTCTCAGATCTAAATAACTGATGGCTAACAATTAAAATAGGCATTTTGTCACATGGTTGCCATTTTACCTTTTGATAACCCGCTTGAGAAACTTGATGAATTTTGTACGACATGTTGATATGGAAAAGATATATCATCAATTATACAACCATACACTTGTTGAAGTTCCTACTCAAGGTATACATTGAGAATAACCACTATCCTACAGGAAACAAGAAGACAATCCAATAGAAGACCCATAGTACTGAGGAGTGCTGACCTTGAATCAATTGATTGATGCCCATACATTTCCAGAAAAAGTTTCAAGTCTGTTTCAGCTATCTTTAAATCCCTGATCTGCAAAATCAAAAAGATGTACGTTTTGAATGAAGTCCCTCTATTTTCAAAAACAATCATGCAGATATCAATCATCACATAAAACACTCACACACAACATAATCAGGCAAGTTTTCCCAGGTTGTTTGTTCATGCTTTTTTGGCTTGTGTTGGCTGAATCTCCTATTTTAGGGGCATTAGTCTTTGGCAATATATGACCTTCACCGAGGTATGCCCAGCGCGTTTTGAGTTGTTCCAATGATTTTTTTGGCCTTGTTGGGATCTTTAGCTAAAGTCCCTTAAACTTTTCCATCCTGGGTATGCCCAGTATATATTGTATTCTTTGATCAATGAATTTACTATTAACAATCCAAAAGCAAAGGCGTGCACAGGCAGTGCAATTTCTTTCTGTTCTAATTTTACTATCGCTTTAAAACTTAAGCTGCAATATGCTGTCACACAAGATGAATTGTTGTCTAGCAAGTAAACCTTATGCTTATAAGTTATGTCTCTTAATCCTAACATAATACAAGAAATGCTCATACCACAGCTTGCAGTTTTCGAACTTCAGCATCCTGTTGAGTTGATCTGGTAGTCAAAGCTTCCAATTCCTTAGCCTGTATATAACACAGAAACAAACATGTATATATGTGTGGAAAGTTAACAATCAGAAACAATGGGATAAAGTATGAACAGAAAAGATGAATTAAATAGTGTCAACACCTTGCAATCGAGAATATTAGTCAAGGATTCAACATCTGCTCGTAAACTGTGAATTTCAGCAGCAGACTCCTTGTGTTTTGCTAACTGATTTTGCATGTTCCCCATTTTCTCAGGAAACGATGAAACTAAAGCTTTAAACTCAGCAATAATTTCTTTTCTTCCTATCATCAAGAAAATCAGAACAGCGTTACTAAAATTTACAGAGGGAGCAATGGGGGTAGATCAGTTTAAATAAAAGACAGTTCTGCAAACCAGGTTCTTTTGATGCTTCTTCCAGTTTGGCCTCAATTAGATCTTTTTCCTTTTTGTATCGCTGTATCTCTATTTCCAAGTCACTTATTCTGGAGTCAGCAACCGCTGAAGATCGATGAAAAATATCAACTAATTCATTTTTCATGAGATATTCTTTTTCCCGCCAGTAAAGACTTTCTTTCTCAACCTGAATTTAAAATTGGAACTCTTTACAAACAATAAATGATGTCAAAACAAAACAATAAACCAAAATATAACCTGCAATTTCTCATAAAGTGTTTGATATTGAACTACGTCTGCTTTAGCCTTTGCCAGTTGATCTTTCAGTAGGAGATACGCTTGGGATGAACAAATACAATGAAAATTCTTTAGATTGCTCTGCAAAGTACAGTTTCACAGGATACTTGAGAAGGAAGAGGGAATGTGTATAGTATGAGAAAGTTCATATAATTAGAACACAAAAAAGCTAATGAAAACAATTTTAACCTGCAAATTTGATAAGTGTCTTAATGTGTTTAGCCTGTCTTCATGAAGACGCTTGAGCTCATGCAACCGAGAAGTAGATTGGTCCTGCATAAGAGCACAAGTTCCATGAGTCTTTACACACAACAAACTTAGCATCTCAAGTCTCAAACAGAAGGGAACATAAAACTTGTAATTACCAATAGTTCCTTCAGTGTTGACTCCATCTCCTGCAAGTCTCTCTGTTTGTCTCTAGCTTTATCACTGGTTACCTGCTTATTTCCTCGATTCAGAACAGGGAAAGTGGCCCCCTTCGCCACGTCTCTTTCAGCCTTTAAAATTGCCAAATTACGGTTACTTTCTTCGAGTTCACAGATCGTACTTTCGAGTTCTCCTTTAGATGAAAAAAAACAATAGAATTCTGTGACATATTCAAGATATGTTGAAACCATATATAATTTGGACAAGGAAAGGGAAAAAGAATTTGGCAAGTAAATGAGAATCAATGAAATAACACTATTAAATGAGAATAATTGGATCCAGGAACCGCATATCCTTCATCAGTACTATAGTATAAATACAAACACACAAACACAGAATTATATGAGTCAGCAGGGAACAAAAAACACAGCTATAACATATAGGTTTAGCACTTCAAAAGTTTCATACAAGTAAATACATTTATTAGTCTCATTGGAATGTACAATTGACATCTTCACAATTAAGGACCCGAGAGATGGATAAACCACCAACTATTAGAAGTCTTATCAACTACACTTTTAATAGTACAGTCATTCAAATCCGCACCAATATGTGATGTTAGACATGTATGGTAATTTGTCTTACATAGTAAAACGTACACACACAAAATAACCCTACAAGAAATTTTACAATTGGTTTATGAAAGTACCAAGTTTATAGTTAGGTTTCCCTATAAAGCAAAAACTGTAGCAGAGTAAAGAAACTCCTACCAAAAGGAATTCTAAGTTACCAAACCAATTAGAGAGCACTCTGCAATAATCTATAGATAACCAATAAATACTATTCTTTTCAAGGTAAGGAACACCAGAAATGCACATGATCACTCCCAATACCAAATCGGGGAAATATGAACACTATAGGTAACTGAGCCAGATCAGAAAGTCAAACATCCTATTAAGACAACAAGCAGTATACAGTGTATTTAGAGAGGAATCACTAGTTCGAGCAATTACATTGTAGCGAAACTATAGACTACCTTTCAAACGCTTCATATCAGCCTTATTCCTTGCATCAGTGTCTCTATGGCTCTGCAGTTCACCAGCCAATGATTTATGTTTCAAGTGAAGCTTGAGGACTGCTTTCCTCAGATTTCTAACCTCAGTCAGCAAATCAGAAGAAACCACCTTCTGGCTCTGTCCTACAATGAGTGCCGAAGAGGAAACAGAAATAAGTAACAAACAGGTACATAGCTTTATAAGTATAATGACAGAGACAGAAGGGAATGAGGAATAGCTAAGAAATCCTACATGAAATAAATAAGCTGAGTTTAAAAACTATATCATATTCATGTTCTTCACATGGTCTTACCATTAGATGAGACAGTCGTCAGAGAGGTAGTATACAATCTGCTCTTCAAATTATTCAAATTATCAAAAGAAGCTACAATATTTGGGAGCAAGGTTTCTGAATTCTTCATCTTTTCACCACCTATTTTTCTATCATCTTCAGTTGGATTCACAATTATACTGGCTGAGCTACTTTCAGTTGCACCTGTTTCTAAGAGCCGGCTTAATATGGCATCCTCTGGAGGTGAATCGCCATCTAACAAGGCATTGTTATAACTTTATCAGCAGATGTTAAAAAAACCTCAGTTCACATGCCAATAAAACATTATTCAAACTGGCTAGTGCATACAAAGTTATGGTACATGGCTAGCCACGAGCTCAATCAAGTAGTTGTCACAGTTAATTAACCAAAAAATTGCATTTGATATTATGTTCCCACAACTAACAACCTGTAGTACAGATGTAGGAACATCCAATGAACATTGAGTTAAATACACGAGTAATGCAAGAAAATAAATCTCTAAGTACAGCAGGTAAAATAAAAACATCCACACTGTTTATGCTAGCTTTAAATGATGCCTTTCCTTATGGTGGCAATAACAGGGTGTACAGATTTGAGGGTTGGGGACGGATGCACATCTGAAAAACTAACAGCTTGGGAAACCAAAGCCAACTTATCCACATTTCCATGCATTACTTATGAACATGGCATTAGCAACCTGGTTTATCACTTCTAAATATCCGGGTTTAAAACAAATTTATCCACAAACTTAAATACATAAATATAAATTTGAGAGAGAGAGAGAGAGAGAGAGTGAACTATCAGCAAAATTTCCACATCAATCATGCATGATGAATGAAATACAATAAATATAATTACAATCTTTGATCAATAAGCATTCTGGTCCAACGGTTTTTTTTTTTTTTAACAGCTATAGCAAGCATTATAACACGAGGGATTTGAAAGAAATAAAGCAATCCAACATAAAGAGAAGAATTGAGATGGTAGAGAAAAGCATGGGACAAAGTACACGTTAAAAGAAAACCAGATGTGACATTGTCTGTATTATTACTGAGAATAGTAAAAACCTTGGAAAATTCATGGATAACTCCTCCATACTAATAAAACCACAAAAGAGAAAAATGCAGCACAACATAAAGTAAAATTGATAGAGCAGAAGTAGTTCGCATTAATTATTATTTTAACAAAAAAGGATCTCACAAGCATCATTTCAGAATCTACCATGGATCTCCTGGATCATGAAAAAATAAACTACTGTAAAAGAAACAAAACTAACATGTTGGCATGAGATAAATTGAGATGGCAAAGAGTATCAGATATTGGCAGAAACAGAGCACAGAGACCTCAAATCCATCTATTCAGAATCAATTACAAGTTTCTTGCATTACAAAAAAAATATAAATTTCTTACAAACTAAATTCGACATAACCATAAAAAGATGCAGTGCAACACAAAATCATACATGAGATTTTAAATCAGGTTCACAGATCATAACAAAACCTATGCATAAATTCATGAAAGATTCCTATTTATTAACAACAAAAATTGAAACAGAGAGAGATGTGGTGAGCTAAATCCACCTTAATAATACTAGCGATTCTAATACACATTTGAGAGAATGAAATACAAAATAAAACATATAAAACAGACTATGATGTAAACAATTACTCATCAGGAAACTGACTATCACTACTTTTTGTACTAACTCAAACCTTTGTTCTTCAAAAACATAGGCGCCGGCGCACCGCTCATCAAAAAGTGTAAAAAGCCCTAGAAACTCGAATAAGCACAAACACACACATATGTACACAAATATATCATTGACCAAATCAAGGACAAAAAAATAAATGTCATTCTCAGAAATAACAGCAAATTACTTAAATGTGTTACGCATAAAATGACTTACTGACATATATCACCCATTTAGGAATGTACACACATGATCATTTTTGGAAAACCATATGTATCATCATAAAAATGGAAAGGTTTTGATGTGTAAAAAATAGTGTGGTTCCACGATAATAATACTTGAATATCACAGAACCTCCATAAAAGAGAGACAAGGATTAATAACAACTAAGGGAAAGAAAGACATATGAAAGAACCCTCTGCAATAGAAATCACTTACCTTCTATGGCAAAATGGTGTTCGAAACCTCGCCCATGTTTTAGAGTGTCATGTGTGCCACTTGATCGTGATTCAAAGTGATCAACCAGCTGGTACAAAATAGGAGCCAATATCACAATAAAGAGGTGAGCATTTCACATAAGCAAGATATATCTATATGTCCTTTTTGCAAAGATTCGCTTATTTCCAACGAGAACATACATTGTTGTCATCAGACTCATAAAATTTGGTTTTTTATAAACATGAAAAGGAGGGGGATTGGACCTTTCTTCACCATGGGGTTAATCCTATAACCACTCCACTGTATTTTCCAGTCACAAATATTTTGCTACAACAAGTTACCAATACCCATAAACCACTTCAACGGAACTTATATAAGTAGATTCACCACTTTAAAGAAAAAGAGATGGACCATGTTCAAATCTTTGAAATTCAATAGCAGCACTGCAGTATTGAAACATAGCTACTAATAAACAATACTGGTTGGCATTAGAGAGTATGGCATTGATAGTATGATTAATTAGTAGAGCTCTGTTTCATAATTTGAGGCTTTCTTTCCTCTGACTTTTGGCAATAGCAGCAATGCAGAGATTGCAACAGTTGCAGTTATGATGGTCACACCTTGTTAATATGTACTTTTCCTCTAAAGATTGAAATATAATATGCTTCCTGATGATTGTGTTTTAAGACTTCCCAATGGAAGGGTCAATAGTGAGTAAAGACGGTTGAGAGAAGCATTCAAAAAGAGAAGCCATAGCATTTTTTCATGCTTTTAATTAATTGTTTTACAAGTTAGTAGGCCCAGTGGAGCAAAAGCTACAAATAAAAACTAATCCTATCTTGGCAAACAGGCCAATTAAAACTAGAAGTGACCTATCTATATCAGAAGCAATAACAAAAACCAACAGGATAATAATGAATCATGCTAATGTACCTCTTCCCATGAATTATTGACCACAGCTAAGGTTTTCTCGTATGACTGTTGTTTATCTTTCAACTCACACAAGCTGTCCTCCAGAGCATTAATCTCAACCTTCTGAGTTTCCAACTTCTGTAGGAGTTTTTGATTTTGAAATTGTAATACTACTGCATCAAGCTACAGAAACAGAAAATTATTAGGTGTCTCTACATGTAAAGACTCAAATTTAAAAAGAAAATGTGCAATCCCAGCCTGTCACCACCAAACCCAATGATCTAATTCCACGGAAAGGATACAATCAAGTGCAAAACCACCACATGGATGATACGTTATTTGAAAATCTGCGGCATATCAATTTCCAAAAATGACTAATTATTTAAAAACTATTTTCATCCCCTTATTCCGCAGATCGATTAGCCCCACTATTACTATAAAATATATTAACTTCTAATGCCATAAATGACTGAACTCATGCATATGGGTGGCAAAAAGCTGCTTCGATGTATTAGTTTTACTTTTAATAAGCAACTATCAATCTTTACAAGAACATATCGTACAAGAGCTTTTTACTAATACTTCCATGGACTCAAACAATGAACACACAGATAATTTTACCAAAAAAACGTAAAACCCACCAATGGTGTTTTTTTATGTTGAAACAGTAGCATGGATCAAGTCAGCATGAAAACCCCTAGTGTACACCACCGAGTGCAATAGCAGCACCTCACATATGGATTAACAAGAGAGCATTTATGCCTTGACGTTGGACCTTGGGGATAGGCCTAGGCCAATAACATCTATAATCGAGCCTAAACAGTAGCTTCAAGGATAGAATGTTCACTCCTTAAATCACTTTCGTAATGGTTATTAAATTTTTCCAAAAATAAAAGAAAAGTCAATGTAAAAGAAGTATCAAACCAAGCGGGGCAAGGAAGTCACTTGTCATGACGTGTACATTATTTTCTCACCAAAATCAATTCCCCAACAAATTGTGAGTAGTATCCTTTTCTAATAAATAATCCATATTAGTTTCTTCAATAAAACTCATTATCCATACAAGCTATGAATCGAAAATACAATATCCAGCAACTAAAAGTTACAATAGTTTTTAAATAGAATGTTTTCACATCCAAACGCAGTGCACAAGACCGAATAAAACTTTTTCCCCCAACATTAAATTTAGAACGGCTGTAATCAAATACGTCAATCCAAACCTGATCTATTGACATCATAGCTCAGAAAAAAGAGTTACCAAACCACAAATGTGATGATCTACTGCATATATTTAATGAAGGAAGCCCAATTGATATCTTAGTCTACCACAAATATACAGCAAGCTAGCATAAACGAGGAACCTGAAATCAGAATCCTTCACACAATACACATGATATAAATACAAAAACAGGTTACGTCTACTGATATCTCTAAGTTTCAGATCATCCAAACAAGATAGTTCACGTTGGACCCAAATAGCTTACATCCAAACAAGACTATAGCAATGCAATTCGTCAAACCAGGCACAGACAAACAACACACAACAACAGCATAAGAGTTCGTCCAACATTACGGGGCATTCAATGGTACATACAACCACTAAATAGCCCCAGCAAGTGAACAAACCGCACATGCAAACAATTATTGGAATCTTGATTTCACTTAATTTCAGAAATCCTGGTTAAAGAAAGTAACTTTAAGAAATTAAAAAAGAAGAAAAAAGTAGATATTTTACCTTCTTTTCCTCTGATAGCGGCGCAAGAGGCTGTTTCTTGGCCGTGGCGGCGGCGGGCGATATAGAGCTAACATGCCGTCGTTTCTTGTCAGCTTCACCTGTGCTACCCATCAGAACCCACCCCCTCAAAACCCTAGAATCATCACTTTTCCTTTAAAACCCATAAAAAGAAGATTCATAACCAATTCGCAAAACCACCGGGTAATTCAACAAATAAACATGCTAAAAAACATGCATATACAAAATCCAATCTTTGGCGTAGATTGGAAACTCAGATTGAAGAAACAAAAGAAAATTATTATTTAAAAAAAATCTATATTTTCTCCAACTCAAGACAAACCCTAGGTCGGAGAGAAACCGAATTCGCTGAACTTCACTTTTGCAATTAACACAAATTATGGGCTTCTTTTTCCTTTAATTTTCTTTGCCTCTTTTGCTGTGTAAAAATTACTGGTAGTCTGAAAAAATCACTCACACAGAACCTCTGAACATTGACAATGTGTGGGAAGAGAGAGGAATTAAAATAAATAAAAAAATAGAAGCGTTTAATATATGATTGGAGAGCCGTAGGGGGATTTGATTATTTTTTGGGGGCACAATTGTAATTTCACATTATAGTGCGGCTGCTTAAGAAAATCATGTGCCAACTATCCCGCTGACGTGGCGTGTACCAGGGTGACTGTTCCAGATGATGGGTCTGAGTTCCCTCATTTATTAATTTTGGTATTTTATTTTATTTAATAATTTTAATTTTATATATTCATTAATGATGTCAAATTAAATATAATGATTATTCAAAATATAAAATAAAATATAGAATGAGATAGATATCTCGTGTGATGGAAAGGCCCCTGTTAGTGTTATATTTTAACACTAATTAATTTTGCCTTTTCTTGGATATTTTATTACCATATTTAATTTTAAATATATTGATGTATTTAATAGTATATTTTATATACTTTAAGATACTTAATATATTTGATTTGGTTGTTGAGATTTTGTAGGATCTTTTATCCAAGGAATTTAAAGATTTGAAGAAGTCTTTATGATTAAGTCTTTCCTACAAAATAGGAGATTTGTTTCTTGCTCTCACTCTCTTTTGCAGATTTAATCACGTGGAATTTATCAAGAGAGAAACAAATCAAAGACGTGCCAAACACAAGAGAAAAGACGTGCAAAAAGAAAGAGTGGAGAAAGTGGATCAATTCCATAAAGATGGAGAAAGAAGAAAAGTGGAAAGGTGGAGGAGAAAGAAGAGAGAAAGAAGAGAAGTGGAAAGGTGGAGGAGAAAGAAGAGAAGTGGAAAGGTGGAGAAGATGGAGTCATGGAGAGTGTTGAAGATGGATGAAGATCATGGATGGATCATGGACAAGAAGCACGATCTGAAGGAGTCTATAAGTAGTTCAATCCAGGCTGAAGATCGGGTGCACTTTCCAGAGAAATCCAAGAGCTAAACAAGAGCGTAGTGTGAGAGTTTTAAGGACAATTTCAAAGCAACAGATTGTTGGAACATCTGTGACAACATTCTATTTAATAGAGTCTTTCCTTTGTTAGATTCTAGGTTTGTTGTTTTGTAAACCCTATAGAGAGTTTTAACATTCTTTGAGAGTCGGGAGATAATCTTAGAGTGTTTGAGAGTTTTCAAAGAGATTCTTTCAAAGATCTCTTTGTGATTGTTTTTGTAAATTACTCTTGTAGTAATAAAGAGTTTTGCCCTGCTGGCGTTTCCACGAGTATCTTTAATACTCGTGGATAAATCTCCTGTCCTTGTTCGTTTTTATATTCCGCTGCATATTCTGATTTTTACTAAGTGTATGAATGTGTTGGTAAATGTTGTGACATTTGGAACAACATTATCAATCTGTTCATATTGTTTTTAAGTCTTGCAGGTAATTTTGGGGCACCAATCCTTTCAGCCCCTATAAGAAAATTGGGTTTTGAAGCACGTGTTGGTTTTAGATGTTTATTTGGTTTAAACCATTTTGGTAAGTGAGTTGTCATTACCTTTTTTAATTTTAAAAATAATGGATTAAAGGAATGGGCTTAAATTATTAGGGCATTATATAAGGAAACAGATTTTTTTCCAAAAGGAGAAATCTTGAAATGAGAAACTGAGAACCAGTCAATAATTTTTCAATATTTTTTTTATTTAATGATACAACATTTTGTAAGTTAAAAAGTTATTAGTTAATACTCAACAATATGATACTTGTCTTATATGTTTGTATAAGAATCAAAAGAGTAAATAACATGAGAAGATGATACAAAAAAAAAACTTGTGTGCCCCAACCCGATCCCGCAGGCGCAGTGTACACCGCGCGCACACCTTATTATATATAGTGTATTTTGCAGAGGTATTAGGTTTATACTTTTGAGGTATCACGCATTTACTTTTAAGGTATTATACATTTTCTTTTAAGAAACAACGTTGTTTTCTTCTTTTTGCTCTCTTTTTTTGTTTTCTCCCTCCTTCTTCTAAATCTCTATTCTTATCGATTTGTTATTCTTGTTATTTAATTTGTACATTCTTCTTCTTCTTCTTTATCTTTTTATTCTTATTCTTCTTCAAATCACCGTGGAGTCATTTATGGGGTTTTTTTTCTTCTTCCACTTCTCTTTTACTCATTTTCATATATTTAGATATTTTAAATCACAATTTATTACAATAATTTTAAAATATTGAAAATCAATTATTTCAAACAATATGAAATCATGATTTGTAGAAAATTTGACGAAAAAGATGATGAAATCGCGATTTGCAGAAATTTTGAGGAAGATGATGATGAAACATTTGAAATTTTAAATTTTTTAATGAAGGTGTTAGTTGTATGATCTTAAAGTATTAGTTGCATACTCTTAAGGTATCAGTTTATTCTTAAGGTATCAGTTGTATACTCTTAAGGTATTACATATTTACAATTAAGGTATTAATATTTATAGTATAATAATATAGTTGTATTACTCATGTATGTTGCCCCCACCCCCTTCAATGAAACTAGCCCTCAAGAGATAATTGTTAACTCCTCCCACCCCGCCCTTGCCGCCATTGCCCAGTCGACAAGAAGCACCGCCGCCGCCCCAAGGTCTAGTACAAGAACAAGGAGGAGGTTGAGACCCAGAGAATGACTCACATCGTTTCCACTTTTTCGGGAAAACCTATTTTCGTGTCATCGAAAAAAACCGCAGAGTGGAGAAGAGCGGAGCAGAGAATGGAGAAGAAGCGGAGTGGAGAAGGAGAAGGAAGAACAACATGAAGAATGAAGAAAATTAGGGCCAAAAAAAAAAAAAATATATATATATATATATGGATCCGAATCAAGCGGGTCGGGTAGGGGCAAGTATCTTAGATCCGTGCTCTAGGGTACATAAGTGTCGTCCCAATTTTTAAGATACAATCGATAATTATATATATTTCAAATTGAATAATATATTAGGTTCAATTCTTACACTTCGGTTATAATTCAAAAAAAGAATTGATAATAAGCATTATGGCCATGAGCTGATGAATTTAAAAAGTTTTATCACATAGCAAAAAGACTATTATTAATGAACCTAAAATATGCCAAACAATTATATCCAAGCAGTTCAATACAAGGTGATTTAATTGCTTCAAAATAAAAGGTGGGTTTAAGTGTAATGATGAATCAAAATTCAATAACAGAGCCCAAATACAAAATTTATGGTTCAAGTTCATTAGTTGGTGAAGACCTAATCTATTATTTCTCAAGTTTAATTGAAAAATAAATTAGGCTATTTGACTGTTTACTTAAGGTATGAGCTACATGATATTAAATGTGCGATTTAAAGTTATATTTTTGCTTTTCATTAATTTAAGCTCAACATAATATAATGCCTCTCACTGAGCATACAAGTTATTTTAATTAAATCAATATTTATATCCAAAAGTAGTGTTGATGGAAGTTGGTTTATCCCAATGCGATACGTTTTGGTAATTATGTGGATGACAATGATCACAATCGAAGTAGAATTTAGAGGGTATTTAGGTGAACTTATATGCTCATTATATTAAAACATCAGTTTATTTCTTCAAAGTAGGGATGTAAAAGAATCGAATTTTTTTGGTTCGATTCGATATTCGAATTCGAATATAGTGATTCGAATTCGAAAAATCAGAATAAGAATCCAAATAAGAATATTTTTTTAAATTCAAATATTATTAGAATACGAATATGAAAATAACGATATTTGATTCGAGTATTCACAAATATATTCGAATAATTATAAATATATATAACTTTAATAAATTATTAAAAATATTTATTTAATAAATAAATATATATATATACATATAATTTTTTTTTACTTCCAATTTACTCTCCCCATCACAATTCCCGACAACATACATATAATTTTTTTACTTCTCAATTCCCATTTATTTCTATGTTAATTTGTGTTTTGAAAAAAAAACCTCAAGTTCACATTTTCGAATTCGAATATTCGAATGTATTCGAATATATTCGAATAATTTATCAAAATCGAATAAGAATTTTATTTTTTATTCGAATAATAAACTAATACGAATACGAATGTTTACTAAATTAAATGAATACGAATAGAATATCATGGTATTGGAATCGATTCGATTCGTTTACAACCCTACTTCAAAGTGTTTGGTAGAGTTTTAAAAATTAAATGTTAAAAGCTCATAGGTTTTTATTTTATTTTAAATAAGATAATCTCATTTTATTTATCAAAACACTTCAACAACTTATTTTTAAATTAAAATCAAACATCTTATATTTTAAAAGCTTATAAACTTTTTTAAATAAGTTTAATCAAACACCATCTTAATAGAACTAGTTAAAGTTGTCATTCTCAAATTACTTCACAAAATAATAGTCAAAAAACACTCAAATCAAAATACATAATGGAGAGAGATTTGAAGTACTTAATTTGAATAATTGAATTACAATTTCAAATTTATTCAAACATCATCAATAAATACTATCATAAATGTCGAAGCTTTAGTCGTTTGATACATATATTTAATTAATTAAGATGGAATATATTAATCCTATGATCCAAAGGTCATCCAAGTTCGGATCCTCCCTACCCGACCCACGGTGGTCGGAGCTCACTACATTCTCTCCTCCTACACAGAAACCCTC
Organism: Scutellaria minor; assembly: GCA_954870855.1. Classification (NCBI taxonomy): domain Eukaryota; kingdom Viridiplantae; phylum Streptophyta; class Magnoliopsida; order Lamiales; family Lamiaceae; genus Scutellaria; species Scutellaria minor. The sequence continues at coordinate 21,141,307 of OX940728.1, read as the reverse complement.
TGAACCTCACTAAAATCATGAAATTTCTCAACAGATTTTCCGATTCATTCCTCAAACACCCCCAATTCCGATCTTCCATTTTCGGAATGTCTAGATATTCGACCCAATCACAACCACCAGATCTGTACCTTAGCCTTCAGAGATGTTGCCAACAGAGGGTTTCGCTGATCCCCGTTCTCGACGAATGGCTCGCTCAAGGTCGAGAATTACATCATCACCAGCTCAGACGTTTCATTACAGGCTTCGAGAAAACCCGTCGCTTCAGACCTGCCCTTGAGGTATGCATATATACATACGCATATATTTCTATTTTTGATGATTTCGGGTTCTGCTTGATTGCTGGTTATGATGCTTTTATGCAATTTTATATGGAAGAATGGCCTGTGTTTGGCTCTGTTTATGCTTTGCAATTTGCATATAGTTAAATCAAAGCCTCGATTGAACATAATATTAGGTATATTTAGTGTTGTGAGTGTTAATTGAAATTTCGTTGCAGGAATGATACTTATGAGGATTGATTGGTTATTTTGGAGCATACAATTGTTGATTTAAATTTACATTTGTGCTTTGCCTGTTCTTCCAATTAAACGTACTGCTAGTATATTGTTTTAGGGTTTATTGAATCCAAATCATTTATGGCAGATTTTTGAATGGATGAGTGACAAGAAAAAATTCCCAATTACTCCGGGACACATTGCTACTGGGCTAGACCTAATATCGAAGGTACATGGTGTGAAACAAGCAGAGATCTATTTCGCAAGCCTTGAATCTAGTTTAATAGGTTTGCCAGTTTATGGAGCTCTTCTCAACTGCTATGCTAAATCAAAATCCGTGAAGAAAGCAGAGGCTGCTATGGAAGAGATCAGGAAAATGAACTCTTGCAGGACAAGGGACTACAATATAATGTTGTTTCTTTACTCTAAGATGGGAATGAGTGAGAAGCTAAATTCGTTAGTGAAGGAGATGGAAGATAAGGGCATAGGTTATGATAAGTTCACTTACAAAATCATGGTGAAAGCCAATGCTGGTTCTGATTCGGAGGGGTTTGAGAAGCTTATGATGAAGATGGAGGTGGATCCTCTGGTCAATGTTGGCTTCGATAGTTGGGTTGCCGCAGCCAGACAATGTCTGAAAGCGGGAGCTTTTGGAAATGCTTCATTGGTATTGAAGAAAGCCGAAGATCTGATTGAAGACCAGGAAAGAAAATCTGCATATGGGATTTTGATAAGGTTGTATGCTAAGATGCAGAAGAAGGAAGATGTATATCGCCTATGGAATCTGCTTCAAAATTATGGGAAACTGCATGAGAGTTTGTATGTTCAAATGATAACTTCATTGATGAAGTTGGATGACCTTGATGGTGCTAAGAAAATCATGAAGGAATGGAAAGAAAAGAATTCCATCTCTGATGTGCGAATCCTAGAACCATTCATCAGTGCTTACTGCAAGAAAGGTGATGTTGGCGAAGCCGAGTTTATTTTAGATAGACTTGTTGAAACTGGAATAGAGCCGAGTACCAAGACATGGATTCATATGGCATCCGTATACAACAAAAATGATCAGATGGACAAAGCAATAGAGATGTTAAAGAAGGCGAAGGAGATGGAACAGAAGAATCTTGATTCTATTTGAGAAGTGTTGCTGTGTTTCAGTTGTTTTCAAGAACAGAGTCAAAAGATACACAAGCAACGATCCAAGGCTTGTAGCTCTTCAAAGTGGGAACATAACTTGCAATACGAGCAACAAATGATTATGATAACCGTTCTCTTTTGCCTCCGTTTCATCTGGAAGCAATATATTCACAAATATAGCCACCCTTCATTCTGGGAGCTCGATGGTTCCAAGCAATGCAGAGCCAAGTCCTGAAGCACTCAAAATTCAGAAGGGCATTGAAGGTTTCGTTCAAGAGATTCCGAATTCTTTTGTTTGTCTTATTGCAACTCTGAGATTTTTAGTTATTCATTTGCAGTGTAGGTAGCATTAGCAACTCAACCAATAACCCCTTTTTGAAGAAATCTAAGTTAGACCACATTGATTTGTGGATTTTGACACTAGCATGAATTTTTGGGTACCAATAAATAGAAAACTCAGTTGTGGATTATTTATGGCTTGATCCCTAACGAAGGGGAATCTTTGAATTTGAGCATTGTTTTAATTTTTGAGTCCCTTCTTCTCGGTATTAAGTCAAAAAATTAAAGTTATAAAGCATCGTGGAATAAGCGAAAAGAGATTAACCTGTATATATGGTTTACAGGGTTTGATCATGTTAATAATATCATCAAATTATTTTCAGACAAACTTCACAAAAATTCATATTCAACCGTTTCATGTGCGACGGGACCGCGCACGGTCGTGCCAAGGGGCATGGTCAACCGTGTGCCACAATAGCGTACAAATATGTCTTTTTCGACTATGTGATTTTCAATTCTAAGTGTATGATTTTTTTTTTCCTTGCGCACGGTCGTGCTGTGGGCACGGTCCAATTGTGAGCGACAATACAACGACATGTATGGTACACAGTTGATCTGCGCCACACAAGTATATGATTTTCAGCTTTAAGTCGATCTGCGGCACACAAGTACGTGATTTTCAGCTTTAAGTATAACGCCATGTATGACACACAATCGATCTGCGCCACACAAGTATGTGATTTTCAACTTTAAATCGATCTGCAGCACACAAGTACGTGATTTTCAGCTTTAAGTCGATTTGCGGCACACAAGTATGTGATTTTCAACTTTAAGTATATTTTTTAGCTTTAAGTCGATTTGCGGCTCACAAGTATGTGATTTTCAACTTTAAGTATGTTTTTTATGGCTTTAAGTATGGTTTTTTTTTCCTTATGGTGCATAGTCGACCGTGCCCCGGGACACGATCGTGCACGATCCCATCGCACATGAGATGGTTGTATAAAAGACTCCGACAAACTTTATGTAGTTTTTTGGGAGTCATGGTGGCAAATGAGAACTAATTTTATGAATTTTATTCATGGTCCACAAGTTTTTTTATAAATAAGCTTAGTAGATACAAATTCTAAATTAAATTATCCACTATATATTAAAAACTAAATTATATTTTCTGAAAAGTATGTTATGTTTACTAAAGCCTTTGTTCTCCTTAGAAACAAATCAATTTGATTATTTAAATGATGAAATAAAAGAAATGAAAAATTAAAGGGTTAATTGTCATAAAAATCACGAACTTTACTTAATTTGCAATTTTAATCAGTTTTTTTGAATATTAGCAAATATAACATGAATTTTCATATATTTTTTTTGTAATTTTAACCAACAACCAGATTTTGAGTATGATTATTTTGACAATAACTTTCACCATTTCAAAATTACTATCATTTTATACGTTAAGTCATTGTTATATTTTGAAACGATAAGAATTATTTCCAAAACAAACATATTCAAACACTACTCACGAATTAAAATTGTAAAAAAACTAGAAAATTAATGTTATATTTGTTAATATTAAAAAAAAAAAGGATTAAAATTGCAAATTAGGTAAAATTTGTCGGCAATTAACCCAAAATTAAATATACATGAGTTTATACGTTTGATTTACCTAATTAAATTCAATATTTCGTAAAAATTTCTTTGTACGGAGGTTGGATCCCTCCGCCGCCGGCGGTGGTCGGAGCTCAGTTCACACTCTTGTGAGTGAATTCTCCACTCCTCTAGCCCACCCGAATGATGAAAATGATGAAATTTCTCGGAAAAAATTCAAATTCATTCCTCAATCAGAGTCGTTTCGGACCCTCGATTTCTATGGCTTCAGTATACTCGAGCCAAACGCAACCCAGGTCTTCAGATACTCTGTATCACAGGCTTCAGAGATGTAACCAACAGAGGGTTTCGTTAATTCCGACTCTCGATGAATGGACCGCTGAAGGTCGAGAATTACATCATCATCAACTCAAGAATATTATCAAAGACTTCAGAAGGAGCCGTCGATTCAGACCTGCTCTTGAGGTATGCATCTACGTTTCTGTCTCTGCATTTTCATTTTTGTGAATGGTTTTCTTATCTCGCCGCTTCGTCTTGTTGTTCATCATTTGATTTGGTGATGGGATGTATGCAGTTTTTGGGAACAATGGTCGTGTATAGAGCAGAATTTTAGGTTGCGTTTGGATTGAAGGATTTGGTTCTGAATTAGAAATTCACAAGCAACTTCATTAGTGGTAGTTGGATGATCATTACTTTCGTTTTGAACTTACTTTTGCTTTTGAGTGATATGGGTAGACATGAAATACATCCATTTCAAATGTTTGAATTCAAATCCCTCAAATTCATACTCAACCTTACATATCTTTATCTCTTGGGGTTAAGTGCTGAAAAGAGTTACTTGAAATTGAATTTCTTAGGCGAAACTTATGTTACTCACGAGTTTTCTTTGCCTATTTTGGAGCATATATTTGTTGATTGGATTTATTCCATTGTATCCTTCCAGTTAGAGTGTATGTTAACACCTTTTCTTTTCATCTAATTAAATACTGCTAGTGAACCAAATATTTGTTGCGAAGTTAGCCTTTCAGATTTCATGGGGTTTGGTTAAGAAGGCTTCAGATAGTAACTTGCTTGTATGATATGCTACTCATGAAGGTTGTTTGATTATATGGGAGCACACAATTGTTTTGCATATTGTTTTATGGTTACTTGAATCCAAATTCCAATTATCTATGGCAGATTGTGAATGGATGAGTCGCAGCATGAAACATTTTGCAATTACCTCAGGACATGTTGCTGTTCAGCTAGATCTAATATCGAAGGTTCATGGCTTGGAACAAGCCGTGAGCTGTTTCAATAGCCTCGACAATAGTTTAATAGGTTTGCCAGTTTATGCAGCTCTCCTCAACTGCTATGCTGATGCAAAATCCCTGGAGAAAGCAGAAGCCACCATGGAAGAGATTACGAAGTTGAACTCTTGCAGTACTTTGGTTTACAATATAATGTTGGGTCTTTACTCTAAGATGCGGATGCATGAGAAGCTAAATTCTTTGATGGGAGAGATGGAAGAGAAGGGCATTGCTTTTAACAATGTCACTTACAATATTAGGTTAAATGCATATGCTGAATCTGATGTGGAGCGGATGGAGAAGCTTCTGATGAAGATGGAAGTGGACCCTTTGGTCAATGCTGAATTCTGTAGCTACACTACAGCAGCGAAAGGATATCTTAGAGCTGGTGCTATGGGAAAAGCTTCAGAGGTCTTGAAGAAAGCGGAGCATCTGATCAAAGGTCAGCAAAGAAAGTTGGCGTATGGGACCTTGATAACCTTTTATGCTGCCATGCAGAAAAAGGAAGATGTATATCGTTTATTGGATATGCTTCGGAACTGTGGGAAGTTACCTTATGGCTCCTTCATTCACATATTTACTTCACTGGACAAGTTGGGTGACCTTGATGGTGCAAGAAAAATCTTGGAGGAATGGGAAGAAAATAATACACATTTTGACATTCGAATTCCAAACCTAATCCTATCTGCTTACTGCAAGAAAGGTCATGTAGGAGAGGCCGAGATTATTTTAAATAGACTCATAGAAACTGGAGTGGAGCCTACGGCAAAGTCATGGGGTCATATGGCACTTGGATACTACAAAAATGGTCGGATGGAGAAGGCAGTGGAGATGACGAAGAAGGTGTTTATGGCCTCTGATCCAGGTTGGAAACCCGATGTTACCACAGTGGCTGCATGCCTAGAATATTTGAAGAAGAAAAGAGATGCAGATGGAATTCATGAGATGTTAATGCTGCTTGACAAATGTGGCAGTTTTTCAGTAGATTTCAAGGAGAGAATAGGTAGATACTTAGCAATGGAAAGCCAAAGCACTTGAAAGTGGGAATGGGATATCTTCTCCAGTACAGGTACAGAATGTTCGTATGATCGTTCCAATTAGTTTAGTCATTTTGATTTCGGTTTCTGATATTAGCCAGCTTCTAGGGGTTGATGATCCTGCAAAATCCATGAATGGGGGATCAATTGTACATCTGTGATCATGGATTTTTAACATGAGTTTATTTATCTAGTGTTGAATCCTAAAATGAGTTCAAAATTAGAATGATAAATTATTGATGAATTTGCCGCTATTAATTTTGATTTGATCCTCAAATCCTTCAATCTGAACACCTTAAAATGCAATGCTCTCCCAATAACAATCACCCTGAAAACATGGTGGAAACTTGGTAACAATTACTCAAAGAAAGAATACAGTGCAAAATGTCTAATTCTAATACTTTTCATAGCTTGCAAAATCCTTGATTCTAAATACTACGTTAGCATATAAATGGGAAAAAAGAACAAAATAATTGATCTGATTGTTGTATCCTAATAATACAAAGAAGAAGCAAAGAAAAGAAAACAAGAGGAAAAATCTGAAGGGGACAAAGTGTATCATCATTCATCTTTGTTAGCAATTTCATGTCTCTTTTTCCAGCCAGCCTCAACAAGCAAGGTTAAAAGAGCTTCACACACTTGAGAAGCATCTGCTTCGGATGGATCATCATTTAACGATGAATAAACCATCCAAGCATGGTCAAGCTTACGCTTTGGTCGAACCACAATCGAGCCGGGAACCTCTGCATCACGGCAAGTTACCAGCCCATCGCTCTTCTCCCCGTACCTAATCTGAAGCAGCTGAGCACAGGCAGCCATTGCAGCACCAAGAGGAATCACCACAGGGAGTTTGGTTGGTTGCCCAGCTGCGAGAGCTGAAAACGTAGGCAGTTCTGCATGAGCAACGCGGGATAATGTGGCCAAAACGGCTGGAGATATGCCTGCCTCTGTGTGGAAGGAAACAAGGGGGAGCTCATCTGGTAAACGGTATTTTCTCAAGAACTCCTTCCTTCTCTCGTAAGTTAAGTCCTCTAAAGCTTGCATATCACCCTTAATAACAGATGCCAGTATTAGCACATTGCATTGCAAGCAACTTTAGTTATCTATAGAGGAATCAATTCTCATACTAGATCAAAGAAAACAGTGGAGTCAAGAGTTGAGTAATCCACTTTCAAAACTAATAAGTGTCTAAGAAATTTAAGGGGATAAACACAGTAAGGTTTCGCCTTTTCAAGATTTCATGTCAAAAATAATTTTATGATAAAATACTGAAACATTACAGGAGGCAAGGAAAATCAGGGAAAAGTTAAGAGTAGAGATACCTTGATCACTTTACAAATTAGGATTTCCATAAGCTTACGGATGTTCACATAATCGCCAATCTGACCTTCTCGCAGTATATCTGAGGCAATCGGACTACCACCATATGGACTCTGTGCTAATGCTAATCCTGCAACCTTATCTTTCAGGTCGTCCCAATACATGGATAATGCAGCAGCAGCATCTATCCCTCCTTTACTATGGCCGAGCAGCAAAACGCGTTTTCTGGACCCCCAATATATTTCTTCTATGTAGTCCTTTAACTCTTTTGCATTCTTATCCACTGAAGCCTAAAACTTAACTACATTAAAGAACAGAAGCAATACATGGTGAATAGGATGCTTAATTGATTATACCTCACTGTGAATTTTTGCTATATGGCAAGTAAGGCCCATCTTTGAAAAACTTGTTTTTGTGTTCACAAAATAAAGAGGTCCATGGTTGCTGAAAAGACCTACAGACAGGGTAAATTATCAGCCACTATACAAGATTAATCTAATAAAACAGCAACACAGAAGCTATCTTCATCTTTTCATGATGATAACTTGCATAAACAAGGCTAATTCTGCAAATTAATAGTTCCCTATGTTTACAAAAATTAGCAAGGATTTAGAAACTTAATCATGTTTTTCAGAACTTCAGTACTCCACTTATACATCCATGTCATTTAAGGAACATTGAGTAAGAAAATTATAATAAGGTAAATGTGCAGGATAACGCCAACTCAAGCATAACTTTCAGCTGTAACTCAAGCCAAATATGGTGTATTTTACGATGCACTTTCAGTAGCCTTTCAGATTCCCCAAGAGATACTGTTCTAAGAATAAAATCAAGATAAAGTAAGCAAAAGTAACAAGAAAGGCATTGTTACCTGGGACTAACAAGTAAACCATTGTGTTCGGCAACTTGTGCAAACCATGCCTAATAAAGAAAGGCCAACACCCATTATAATTTAGAGCGATAGACATATTAGACGATAATGTGGAGAAAATACTCATAGAATCTGAACCTTATGTCATCAAGTATTTCTACGAATCTCTCGGTTCCATCTTCAACTGGTGGCATGTCTGCAGCTTTTTGTAGCCATCCAATGTCATCAGCCGAGCCTCGAACCGTCCTTCTAACCTTTTCAATGAGGCTAATGGCAGAGGATAAAGAGATAATAACTAACCAAATGGAGCATGATCATAAAAGCACAGAGTTGCATATGAAGTATAGAAGATACATTAAATATAAAAGGTCACCAACAGGAACCCAACAGCAACCTACAGAAAGTTCTTCTCAGAAATTTGTAGCCATCACTGCTCAATTCCGTGTGGGATATATCAACTAATTAAAAAATGTTGTGTCCATGTATTGAGAAAAAACTACATTCAAGTAGTTTCAGACAATAAGTACCCTTGAAAAATGGAAATGCCATTTTGGTTGGTGTTAGCAAGCACATTAGAATTCTGAGAAGACTCTCCAGGCGGGCTCCTGGTTATTCCACCATGGACTATAGGAGCATCAAATTTGGCATCAATAGATTCAGAAGCAGATGAGGCACTTTCACTTGTAGACACACTCACATAAGCTGTTGAGGCTCTGGCATCTCCAGAAGCAAATGCTACCATTTCCTGCCCATTAGTGTCTTCGAATATAGGTCTTACTGCAAAAGTGTAGACACAAATAGCTGTATTAGAGTTTGAATTAGATGTAACTCTCAAGGAATAAGGATATATCTATATGTAAGCATCTTATTACTTTTCTGATTTTGGATTAGAAAAAAGGGGGAATGCTAGAGAGTAAAGCTTAATAGGTGGTAGTTATAACTGACATACTTTTTAATTAGATAATGACATCTAATCACAAGTATTTAAATTAATTGAAAAAATGAGAGAAGGTAATAAATAGCTAAACCTACTGAAAATGGAAGTTCACAACATCTCAGTGCCCTATCCAGGGCATGATTGGATTAATTATCCTAATCATCTTCGACATGCATGAAGCCATGCAGACCATCCTTCATAGCATTCTAATCTTATGTGTAAAATAGAATATTTTTAACACAAAGATGCATGAATTTCCCCCATTCCATCAGCACCTCGTGTCGTACACCTCAACTAGACGACAAGGTATGTTTTGTCATTGCACACAACACATAGGCCTCATAATTACACACTCAAAACCTTATCGAATCCCAACTCTCCTCACTGAATATTAAGCCTCAATAGGATACTTCTAACCATAAACAAATTTTCTAAATCAGCAGATAACGTACCACGGTAACTGCGCAAAGTGAATTTCAAGAAACTAAAAGTATGGGAAAAGATAAAGTTACATGGTGAGCAATAGATTATAGTTTTTACTATGAACACCATAACTGTTGGAAGCTTCTTTCCATACAGAATACTGTACATACAAAAGAACCTATACAATTTGATTAATAGCATAATATTCTACAATGTCACAATGATTCAATTTCACAGAAAACCTAGCTAAATTAGATGAAAACCTTACCAATTCAAGGTTTAACAAAGGGGACACGATTCAGGGACTACCGAACCACAAATAACATCAACGACAAACTACAAAACCATCATTTCCCATCACTATGACATGATAATTTAGTCCCAAGAATTTGCTTTGCATAATTAAATGTGTTCAAGCATACAATCCCATAGTATCATATTTCAGAATCAAAACTACAACGAGAGAGAGAGAGAGAGACTGGAAATATCTGGGAAGCAGCGAGTGAAGATAGAGGAGGTCTCGGCGAGATAGGAAGCGGCGTCATTGAGAGCTGGCAATGACGAAAATAATTGTGGAATACCAGGTCGATCATCGCTCACAGCCGTCCCATTTGCCTTTTACATCCGATTTTCAGAAACAACAAACGTATCATTACAAATTACCTTAAAAATGAAATCTTTCTACGCATAAATTGAAAGGAAATCAGGAAAACTACCACAAGCGGCGCGGACTCTCCGCTGTCGGAACTTGCAGCATCCATACCCCAAATTGGAACAAATTACGAAGCAAAACACTCCTATACGATATGGAATAGCGTAAAATTGAAAGAAATTAATGAATCAACAAATATGGATAGAGAGGCAAAGAATATTGAATCCTAACCGCCATTAACTTAACGATGAGAATTTAGTTGATGAAGCTTCGTCTAATTTCTGGCGTCCAAGAAATCAGCACTCGGTGGATCGATACGACGTGGTTCTTTTTTTCTCTCTTTCTTTTTTTTCCTTTTTTTATAAAGAAATAAAAGAGGAAAACAATTGAGCACCCGAAAACAATATTAAATTTCGTCAAACAACAAAAAAAGAAAAAAAAAAGTTATAAAATGCAAAAGTTAAAGAAATCAAAGTAAAAGAGGCAATCTATACTTATCTATAGGCTGTATAATACTTAGTTCTTTGTATAATAACAAGAAAGTCCAGATAAATAAATAAGGATGGGGAATTTAACACCCCAAATACTATTAATTATTAATACATCCATTAAAATATTTGGACAAAAGTAACCTGTTATAAAAAATATATTTATATAAATATATAATTTTAAAAGACTGTTTTTAGGACCTCCATTCTGAAAATGAGATTGGGTCAAAACTAATTTTTGAGAAAATAAATAATTATAAAAAAAATTCTAAACTTAATCAAATTTTTATTTCTTCCCTTAAATATTCCGAACCCTAAAACCATATCCAGAACTGGCCCTGACATTTTGGAGCGCATGGTGAAATAAAAAAGTGGGTCCTATAGAAAATTAATAAATATTTTTATTTAAACGATAAATATAATTAAAAAATTTGAAAATAAGAAAAAAAAACTCTCATTCAAAAAGTAAAACTAAAATTAATAAGATTTTATTAACCTCAGTTTTGAAAAACTTTTTTCTAGTGATGTTACAATATAGTTAGCAAAACTTTATAACTAATGAAAATATTTGGAAAACAATCCAAAATCTTTACAAACTCAACAACATTAATAAATGATTGTATTTCTAGTGATAAACTTGTTTGTAGCACTTGTAATTCTAAAAATAAATTAACCTTCAACATCAATATTAGATTTGTCATTATGTGTTGAGTAACTTGAAGATTAATACAACACACATGTAATCTCTTATCATCTAATAAAAATCACTTTTTAGGATTAAACCAAAAAGCCAAAAATATTTTTAAAAACTTCCAATTGTTCAAATCTACTCTTCAAAGATGAAATAGCTATGTCAACTATAACAAAAAAAAGAAAAAAGAAAAATTGATTATAAAATATTTTTCAGCAGACTGTGAATTTTCTTCATGATAATTTTCATCAAATTGTTTCTTTCTATGTGTTTTACGTTTTTTAGGAAATATATGATCAATTATAAGATATATTGTGTCAAATAAAATAAACGTGTTATAATAAATATACTTAGTGTTGAATGAAAATTAAGTATTCTTTGTAAAATGTGTCATAGGTCATCGACCTTCTCGTCCTAACTCATATTTGAATTTGATATAGGGGTGAGAATAATTCAATCTACTCAACAGGGTTCTATAACATAACATATTATTATTTTATCCCCGAAAGTATGCGTGTATTATATAATCAAATGATGATAAATGTGTCATTATATAGAAAAAAAAATGAAAAGAAAACACACTTATAAACACGTGAATGGAATTCTTAAAGTAGAGAGAGTTTTCACGCTAATTTTTTTAATCATAAGAGATTTCGCACCATTATTCTTTTTTATTTTCTTTCTTCAATAAGTTAAGTATGGTATACGAAATTTTTAGTATTTTTTCCATCCCTATGCGTTATCCTATTTTTTTAATGCCCATAGACATTTAAATCCACAGTGACACTATTAATCATTTATTCCTATTCTCATTACATTTATTCTATTTAGAAAAAATATCAAATTTTGTTATGTAATTTAGATTTTGTTTTTTTTTTTTCGACTAACTTTATGTGTATTTAAATTGATCCTCCAACTCATAGTTTTTTCTACTTTATTCTGATTTTGCTTAAAATTTCAGTTTTTATTTATTTGAATGTTAAATTTGTGAAAACTTACCATAGAGAACATTTGACATTTAATCACAAAGAAAGTTAAGTAGGTCTTATGTGAGACCGTCTCACGGATCCCATTTCGTGAGACGGGTCAACCCGACCCGGTCAAAGGTTAAAGTCAAAAAGTCAACGGTCAAAGTCAAAAAGTCAACGATCAACGGTCAAAAGTCAACGATCAACGGTCAAAAGTCAACAGTCAAAGTCAAAAAGTCGATGGTCAAAGTCAAAAGGTCAACGGTCAACGGTCAACGTTGGTCAATGGTCGGTCAACACCGTTGACTTATAAGTATTGCATGATACACATAAAAGTATTACCTCATATACAGGAAAGTATTACATGATACTTTTATAGTTATTATGTGATATTTTCAAAAAGTATTATATGATATACATAAAAGTATTACATGGTGATAATTTCAAAAAGTATTATATGATATATACAAAAATATTACATGATATATATAAAAATATTACATAGTGATATTCTCAAAAAGTATTACATGATATTCATAAAAGTACTACATCATGTTTTATTCTCATAATGTAATACTTTTATGTGTACTATGTAATACTTTTATGTATATCATGTGATATTTCATAATGTAATACTTTTAAGTGTACCATGTAATACTTTTATGTATATCATGTGATACTTCATAATGTAATACTTTTAAGTGTACCATGTAATACTTTTATGTATATCATGTGATACGTCATAATGTAATACTTTTATGTGTACCATGTAATACTTTTATGTATATCATGTGATACTTCATAATGTAATACTTTTATGTGTATCATGTGATATTTTAAAAAAGTATTACATGATACACATAAAAGTATTACGTGGTGATATTTTGAAAAAGTATTACATGATACATATAAAAATATTACCTCATATATATAAAAGTATTACATAATTTTTATGTTCAACCCGACCCGACCCGTCTCATGGAATGAGATCCGTGAGACGGTCTCATCCAAGATTTTGTCAAGAAAGTTTTAAAAACTTATAAATGTCAAAATTAAACACACATATATAAGGTTGTATCATTTTTGCTAATATTGAATGATATAGTTAAAATTGTTATTCATTTAAGAAAAAAATTGTGATCTTATTAGTAATTAACCCAAAATAGAATGATCTTTTTGACCGTACGTGGACCAAATCTGCAATTTTCTCCTTAAGTTACAAGATGAAAAATGATATCTTTATTTATTTATTTACACTAAAGATATAAATCATATATATAATATAGTTATTTATGAGTTGAAATATAAAATGACAAATATTTATTATCATGAAATTATTTAAACCTGTAAACTTTGAATATTCCTTGATACAATTAGATATTTGAGCTTGCGATCAAGCATGATAATCTAAGTGGTAAATTGTGTTTATTTTTTAAACTTAAGTCTTGAGTTTGAGACAATGAATTATTAGAAGTATGAGTGAAATCATTTTATCCTCTAAAATTTGAAGAAAATAAAAAACTAGGATTTTGAACCAAAATACTTGAAACTGTTTAGCATTTAGCACCCTAGCTTATTCAATGTGAATCTTTGTCAAACCCAATAATAAACGTCTATACATCTGACTTTGAAGTTTGAACACAATTATATAGCACAAAAATTCATGTGAGACGGTGCACGCCCTGTTTTCGTACATTAAATAAAATATATCAGAGTTGCCCTTGGGCGTGCAGGAAAGAAGAAGGAAAAAGAAGCATGCCTTTTTAAAACTTATAATAAATAAATAGACAAGTAACGATTTAAATTGATATCCAAGTTAGAAACATCGAAGTTCAGAGAAAGCGTACAAATTCCTTACATATATCCAAAAACATCGGCACATCGCCGGAAGATAGGGTTTTAAAAACCAACATCAGAAATAAAACAGGATCTAACATAGATACAACAGTTTTACACGGTAACAAATCATAAAAAGTTTAGAAACATCGTTCGAGGTTCAAAATAATATATAAACACAACAGAAACCCTGGATACGGCACCCCTCTCGCTGCATTATCTTAGTTTTCATCGTCTCCTGTAGGGTGAGTACAGATAGGGGTGAGTGCGGTTGAATACACTCGTGAGAGTAATTTCCGTTTTCAAATTTATATTAATAGATCAAACATATGAGCGATAAATAGCACATCACGTAATTCACAGCACGTAATAAATGCATTGCACATATATAGCTCTTTGGTGTGGGTAATCCCCTTCTTATCTGGTGACGGTTTCAATACCGTTAGTGCATTTTACGGCTCACTAAACCCTTCGTGAAGTTTTTTACGAACCATGAGTCCTTCCGTGATGAACGTGGACTTCTGTCCGCGTATAATATTAATTCATAAAATGTATGATCACATAAATATCACAGCACGTAATCCCAAGGCACGTATATTCAAGCAGTTCATAACATGCAATTATAGATAGGCTAACATTGAAAACATACCAACATTTCATAGCATGTAAAACATAATTAAAAACAGAAACATAAAGGCCGTTAAGTTCTAAAGTTACCCCCACCTGATTGGTGGTGTTTGACTTCGTGTGATGCAAACTTTAAATGTAAACACGTATGCTCCTAATCACGATAGCCTACAACAAGCAAACGTAATCTATTAGTTTCATTTTAAGATCATTATGTTTATTAATTAAAGTACTCTCTTGGAAAGAAACGATGATGGAAAAAAAACGGTTCAAAAGGCTTGGAACTTGATCTCATATCGAAGAAGGTTCGATTACGATTCTATAGGCGAAAGAATGAGCTTAATCGGACGAGAAACGAGTGAAAATAGTGCATTTTAGGGTTCAGGGGCAGTTTCATAATTTATGGTTAGGGTTGACTTTGACCCGGGGTGAAACTGTAATTACAGAGAAGTTCTGTGGTCAAAGTGGGATTTCTGGAAATTTTGGGGTCGAAAAGTAATATACAGAAGTCTTGGGGGTGAAAATCAAAGGTTTGAAAAGTTTTGGGGGTGGAAATCAAATTTCCAAAAGTTTGAGGACTAAAGTGAAAGAAAGGAAAGTTTAGGGGACAAAAGTGAGAAGATCCTAAACTTCTGGGATTTGCAGAAAGGTCCTTGGACTCTTGGAAATTGCACACCGACCCCTCCTCCCCCAAACCCATCCCCCCGTCTGCCCCGCCATCGCCGCCGTTTCCAAGCTCCGCCGGCGACACCTCATCGTCGACCACCACCCTACACCACCACCACACGTCGGCACTCCTTGCGCCGACCACCAACACAGCCAACCAAACTCACACACACACACACACAGATTGACACACACACCACCACTTCGCCGGTGAGCATCGCTGACGACACCAAGCACGACGGCATACCAGGCGCTGCCCCCAACCAGCAACCAACAACCAAACCAACCCACGGTGGCGACGGCAAACGGCGAGGAAGAGGGAGTCGGGGAGAGAGAAAGATACTTGAGAGAGAGAAAAGAGAGAGGGAAAAGAGCAACGAGTTTCAGACGGCGATTGCCGGAGATCGAGCTGGTCAATCAATGATCCGAGCCTGGAATCGTGACGGGCTCGGCGAGGGCTTCGATTGCATGTATAGATCAACTCGATCGGAGAAGAAATGAAGAAGGTGCGAAGAGAGAGAAAGAGGGAGGAGAGAGAGGGTTTTGCCGGCGGTTTCCGGCCGATTCACGGCGGCTCCGGCGGCGAAGGGAAAATTCGAGCCCGGAAATGGAACGGGCTCGACGAGAGTTTTGATTCGATGTAAGGTTTGAATGAAACGGGGAGGAGACTCGGCGGTGCCGGTGGTGGCGCCGCCTCCGGCACGGCGGCGACGCGGCGGCGCTCCGGCCGCCGGCCACCGGAAAACAGGGAGAGGGAGTAAAAATTCCAATTTTACCTTGTGTAAATTTGTCCCAAGTGTGGTGAATAATTCAACTTAGGTGTGTTTTATCTATTTCTCAACTTTCATCAATTGGGCCTAACTTGGGCCTCAGGCCTCCGATCGGGCCGTTTCTCGTTTTATTTTCTTCATCTTTCGATCGCAATCGTTCTCATAACATAAATTCTACATTTTTGCTTCAATTATGCTTTCGATTAATATAAACATAAGCTTCCCAAATCAATTACGTTTTCGATAAAATTATGCAAACATACGATAAATTATTTCGCGTATTAAATCGATTAATGTGAAACGCACAAAATTTAAATCACATAATTAAAGTTGAATTATTTAATCGTCAAGTTATGCGTCGTTTTTCCTAGGCGCTACAGACGGAGCCCCATCACCCACAAACAACATGTAAATTGTAGGGTTTGGGTTGTGGATTGATCCGTCTTACGTAATGTAATAAAAATCCGTGAGACGATCTCACAAGAGAGTCACTCTATATACAAACATGGGTAGGATGGTTTGGTATGATATATCGTTACATAATTTTATATACAAAAATATATATTGTTATCGTATTGAAATTTTGATATACACGTCATATTAAAATATCGAAATTTCGTTATACCAAAAATATTGTTATATTAAAATGAAAATTATATACTGAAATTTTGACATACCAAAAATATCGGTATGCCAAAATAAAAAATACTATTTTTTTTATGATTATATACCATATTGATACCGTAGCGAAATTTTCGATATGATAAATTAGGAATACCGGTATTTTTCCGCAGCCCTAAGTATGGGGAAGAAAGGCTGCTCATACAATTAAATAATTTGAATTTTTTCTATATAAATATGTCAATATATCCATTTCTAAATCCCCGTATACACTGCTAATATACATCTCCCATTTTATAATTTAGTAATTATATAGTCTCTCTTTTAGCCAATATGGATGCCACAGGAAGAAGATCAGCCAATTCTATAAGCCTAGTATTTGGAATGATGAATATCTTCAATCACTACACAGTGTGTATGGGGTAAGATTAATTACTATTTAATCAGAAATCTAGCTATAAATTGTTTTCTATTAATGTTCATACATATTTTGAAAATAAAGGAGGAGAGGTTCTTGCAACGAGCTGATGAGCTTAAAGGTGAAGTTAGGGCGTTGCTTGAGAAAACATTAAATCCATTAGATCAGATTGAGCTTGTTGACTTATTGCATAGGCTTGGGATATTCTATCACTTCAAGGATTATATAGATGAAATTTTGAAGAATATTTGGACTCTGGTTAATGGCCCTTCTTGGAATGTAGACAACTTGCACTCTACTGCCTTGAGCTTTAGGCTCCTCAGGCAGCATGGATTCGACGTCTCTGTAGGTACGTATTGCTAAACACATCCCATTTTGTTCCAATTTTACCCTTATATAATTGGGTAGGATGGGTCTAACGTATCCACAATTCATACCTTACAATTCACATGTTGTTTGTGTGTAATTGAGCTCCGTCTTGCTGTAACTATCTGTGAAACCGTTTCATATAAGTTTTTGTGATCGGGTTGCGTATGGATGAAGGAATATGAAATAAATGAATCCTAACACAACCTCAAAGAAACTAAAGAGACTCCATAATGTGCAGAGGTATTTGGAAACTTGATGGATGAGAGAGGGAATTTGAAGAGAAGGCATTGCAATGATGCAAAGGGGTTATTAAGCTTATATGAAGCTTCATACCTATTGAAGGAAGGGGAGATGATAATGGAAGAAGTTCAAGCATTGGCTGCTCATCATCTCAAAGAGAAGCTCAACCAAAACATGATCATAGACCAAAATCTTGCCGAGGAAATACTCCATGCTTTGGAGCTTCCACTCCACTGGAGAATGTTGAGACTTGAATCCAGATGGTTCATCCATGCATACCAGAAACGATCTCACATGAACCCTACTCTTCTTGAGTTGTCTATATTGGATTTCAACTTCGTGCAAAACATGTATCAACATGAACTCAAAGAATTATCAAGGTACGTACAATAAAATCAAGTGTTACAGAACATCAGAATTGAGACAGGAAAGACGTAAATAGCTTGGAATCTTTCTTATGATGACCACAATAACGATAAAATAATCAGCCCATTGAATATTCTCTTTCAAGTGGTGAATGAATATTCAATACAATAATAAATGTGGTAAAGACAATAATTCTCTAGGGGTGGGGTGTTTCTACCCAATATACATATAAGGTAAAATGAAAAATACCCACTCCTTAAAAAAACATGAATTCTATCTTAAATGGTAGACAAAATTATTTAAGTACCCTTCAATTTGAATTTTGGGAAAACTTAGAATGAAAAGATCTTCTCCACCTACCACAACTCCTTCATTTGAAATTCCTACCCACTCACCACATCGAGATCCGATGATGGCGATGACAGCGGCGGTGATGAAGTTTGAAGTATAGTGACTTGCAAAAACGAAAAAATCGTGAAAAACGCAAAAATTTATACCAGGAACAGATCACGATATTCAACTTAGATCACGATATTTATGACCATCGTGATCTATAGATGATGATACTCATACATCACCGTGATTTAAGTTGAGCACCATCGTGATAGATCACGATGCTCATACACCACCGTGATCTAAGCCGTGATCAATACACCATCGTGATGCTCATACACCACCGTGATCTAAGTTGAGCACCGTGATCACGGTGCTAGATCATGGTGGTGTTTATACACCATCGTGATGTTTATACATCGTGATCTAAGCACGAGTTGTTGGGAAAAAACAAAAGAACTTAAAAATTAATAAATCATCATGCTCAATAGATCATGCTGGTGTTTGTACACTGTGATCTATAGATCACGATACTCTCACGAACAATGCAAAATCTATTACAGGAACAGATCATGATACTCATCTTAGATTACGATGGTCATTTTTGCATTTTTTGAGATTTTTTCATTTTTTTAAGCTCCGATTTACATCCATAAGCACATATCTTGATTCAAAAATTGTAAACTACGTTATACTACACTTGAAAATAATGTTTATCTTACCTCTTTTGAACAACAATCAAAAGATGAAATTTCACTAAATTGATTGTATTTCACTAAAGTGGGTAAAATTCATTTTTTATTATATTTATGGGATAGAAAGAAATATTTCCACTAATTCTCTCCTATTTGCTTGCCTCTAAATGGAAAAACTTAAATCACAATGACATGTCTTTCACTAATTATATTTACGTATTAGGTCAAAGGACACAGTAGTCTTTTCCTCAATCCTTTATAAAATCCCTATCATAATAGTGAACTCATTGGGCATGGGCCGAGGTCTTACTACTTTTATGGGCTTTATCTCTTTCCTTTCTATTGAATCTCTTTTCTGAGTTGGGCCATGCCCTTTTGGATTACCCACTTGGAGAATCCTCCTATCACATCAGCTCCTGCCAATTCTTGAGAATTTCAACCCTGCCACGTGTTTTGGGCCTTCATCACGGAAAATACAAATGAATGAAGAATTTATTAATTGTATCATGAGTTTATGTATAGTTGGTTTCTAACTTTGAACTGCATATATATGCAGGTGGTATACTAAAACTCAACTTGCAGAAAAGATGAAGTTTGCTAGGGATCGATTGGTGGAGTGCTTCTTATGGACAGTGGGATTCACCTTCGAACCTTGTTTCAGATATTGCAGGATAATGTCCCTCAAATTTGCTGTGTTAATCACAATAATTGATGACATTTATGACGTATATGCTACTCTCGGTGAATTGAAACTCTTTACAAAAGTAGTTGACAGGTTTGTGCACATCAACTATATACTTTACCATATATAACAACCTATATAATCTTAATATATGATCACAATATATACCAGGTGGGATATCAATGGCCTTGAACAACTTCCAGAGTACATGAGACTATGCTTTCTTGCTCTCTTCAACACAGTCAACAAATGGCATACCACCTGCTCAGAGACCAAGGATTCAATATTATCCCACACTCTATGCACAGGGTACAACCCTTTTCATCTCCTTTTGTTATATTTCTATTGATGTTAATATATAAACAGAGATTGAATGTAAAATATATATTGATCAGTGGGCAGAGCTTTGCAAGAAGTACTTGGTGGAAGCAGAATGGTATTACAGTGGGTATAAACCAAGCCTGAATGAGTTCCTCAACCATGGTTGGGTTTCAAGCACTGGTCCATTGCTTATTGTGCATGCTTATTTTAGCACCACCAATTCATTGAAGGATAAACCTCTAAACGATCTACTCACTCATCCTCAAATGGACATCGCTCGTTTCTCATCTAGCAGATGACTTGGGAACCTCTTCGGATGAATTGAAGAGGGGCGACAATCCAAAATCGATCCAATGCTACATGCACGATAACCCAGATTGCAGCGAGGAAGAGGCGTGCAACTACATCAGGAGTCTTATTAGTTCGACATGGAAGAAAATAAACGAGGATGTGTTGATGAATGGTGAATACTGGAGGGACTTCATAAATACTTCCATCAATTTTGCAAGGATGTCGCAGTGCATGTATCAATATGGAGATGGCCATGGAATACCAGATGGTGAATCCAAGGCACGAATACTGCAACTCATTATTCAACCTATTCCTCTTCCATAAATTTCAAGACCAGTTTTATATATAATTTGATGATGAGACTATACACATCAAAACTTACTAAACGTACACCCTTTTTTTTCAATATGAAAGATATAAAAACACAATTTTTGGATGTGTATAGTCTCATCCTTATAATTTTCAATATCCATAGGTTATAATACCTCTGTTTTGGTTATTTGCTGAGAAGGTATTAAAACTCTCTCTTATGAGGGTAGATGAAGAAATAAATAATGAGGAATTGTGTTTCCTTATCAATCACATCAATAACAAAAAGAAAGAAAATGAAGAAGCATTTTGATTGAAAACACACAATTCTTGATTTGCAGGATAAACAAGATTATATAATAAAAAAGAAAAATTGATTAATGAATCAGAGGCTACGAAGAAGGATGCCTTCAAAAGTAATCCCAGGCCCAAAGGCCAAAGCCAATCCCCACTCTTGAGCTTCCTTCTTCAGCTCATCCCTCATATACTCCATCACATAAAATATCGTATTACTGCTCACATTTCCAAAGTCCATTAATGCCCTTCTGCTACACTCCAGTTTCCCCCTCTCCAACCCCAGCTTGCTCTCCAGCCGGTTCAGTATCGCCGGTCCACCCGGATGAACCGCCCAGAACATCTCATTGAACCCCTCCAGACCGGCCTTCCCCATCAGCTTCCTGCAAAATTCCTCAATATTTTCCTCGATCTTCTGCGGCAAATCCCTCCCCAATTTGAAGTAAATCCCCTCCTCCGAGATCCGCCCGTCAATCACGCCGTTAGTCCCCGGTAAGAACTGCTGCATCGCGTAGTTCAGCTCCATGAACGGCGTCTCCTTCCCCGGTACCGGATCCGACCCGATCACCACCGCCGCCGCTCCGTCGCCGAACAGGGCGGCGCCGACGAGATCGTAGGGGCGCGACTTGTTCGGCGGCCTGAAGCCGAGAATCGTCGTCTCCGACGTCGTGAGAAGGACGCGGCTGCCTGGATTGTTCTCGGCGATGTCTTTTGCAACCCTAAGCCCTGTCACGCCGCCGTAGCAGCCGAGGAAGTATAGCATCACTCTTCCGACGTCGTTTCGGAGCCCCAATTCGCTGGCCAGGTAGAGGTCGCCGCCGGGGAGACGGATCTCACTGGAAGAAACGTAGACGATGTGGGTGATGTCTTCTGCAGGCCTTTTCCATTCTTTTAGGGCGGCTATGCTTGCCTCTTTCCCCATCTCTAGAACCGCCGGATGAGCTATGTCGAGCCGCTGTTTGATCGTCGGAGAACCCTCCGTTGCTAGCTCGGGGTATTGATCCAGTACTTCTTTCGACATTACTGTGTATCTGGTTTTCACAGTAGTGGTTTTGCCTGCAGAAAATATGGCATAGTTCCATGAAAGCATGCAGTAAGAAAACTAGAGTTGAGAAATTGGTTAACTAGCATTTTAATTATAGTTAAACATGTATTGAAGGGTTAATAACAAAAACTAATCTCAATTATGATATTTTTTCAATTTACAACCTAAATTTTATTCACTCCAAAATTCACGATTTTTTCAAATTACAACTCATGGCCATTAATTTTCGATCACTTTTACAATCAAAGATTGAATTTGATGTCGCAATTTTTTTTAATAAGTATACATGAAATTAATATACGGCAAAACACTCTACATTTCAAATCAAACAAAAGCTCAAAATCAATTTTAAGATTTCCATACGATTCAAGCTCATTTTGAGCAAACGGTCACACATAAAATTTTGATTGAAAAAATGGTTTGACAATTGACCCAAGTTGCAATTTGAAAAAATCTTGAACATTTGGGTGCATTCGGAAAAAAGAAAGATTTAGGTTCTAAATTGAGGTTGATTTTTGATATCGACTCTATTTAAAAACACTAAAAAGCACATGTGAACTTTCTAAATTTAGAATAGGTAAGGTTGAAAGGAAATATTTTAGATCTCAATTTTAATAATTTAATAATGTATTAAATAAAATCGGATTGCTCACATAGACGTTCGAGTTTCTCCTTAATGGCTAAATCATTGCAGTTGGTGTCGCGGATGTAGCCCTCGACTAGGAAATCTTGAAGAACAAGTTGGCGGGGGAAAGCCTTGCCAATGGCGAGAATCGTGGCCTTTCCGGGCGTAGGGTTACGCCTAGGTGGTGGAGAAGGATAATGGTTTGTTTGGTCACCATTGGTATGGTTGATTTGAGACATGCTTAGATGGGAAAGAAGTAGATGTTGTGAATATGAGATTTTCAGTGGAAGGATTGATGGGATTAGGGTGAATATAAATGGGAGTATAGTATGTAGTTGGAGAATAGTTGGTTTTAAGGAACAGCAGCATGACCAAATTAAATATCCATGAATGATTTTTCTGTTGTAATGGGGTTGAATGTGTGATGACATTAGATTGAAACAATCTTTCTGTTTCTTTAAACATGGATTGTATTTAGGATTTCTGAATTAAAGTTTCAATTTTACAAATCTTGAAATTATAGTTTTTCACTCATGCACTATTAATCTTTTGATCATCTCTGATTCAATCACAAAAAGGAAAAAAAAATATTTAACCAGAAAATGCGGTGATTTAGATCCAGTTATATAACAAGAAACTCAAAAACCATATAATATAAACACATTCAAACCGGTGAATCAATTTGGTCGAAGTCAAATACTTTTCATATTCGTAGTTTTCTGAATATGATTTATGTCTTTTGATGTATAATTTGGTTACTAAATTTCTCATGTTTGTTGGTTTTTTTTATTTAGTGCAGTATCATTAATTTAGGAACAATTATCTGGTATTTTAATAATGGTTTGGCTGGCCTGACCAGTGATCTAGTTAAATGACCGATTCAATACCTCTCTTATGTCATGGGGTTTTTTTTTTTTCCATTTTCCCAGGTTCTTTTTGAATGTGGAGGGTTTTGCTTATGCAATCTCTTGTAATTTCAAGTTTATCCAATTTTAATAAAAGTTATGAATTGGTTATCCTTATTTATTGAAAAAAAAAAAAGAAAAGCTATACGCACTTTCCACGTTTATTTACTCTTGATGGTCCTAGGAACACACACCCACGACTTCTAATTATATGTCCATAATTAATCATATAATTTAAGAATTAGGTGCTGACTGCTGAGTATAAATCAATCAATTTTTTCCACATAGGCCATCAAAATTTAGCACATCTAAATCTATGATCATCCCTAAAACAAATAGATACTGGTGATCATATCTTAGACTATAAACATTTAATTGCTTGATACATCACATCTTGGCTTTTCACAAAATGACAATATGCAAATTTGCCACCCCACTTAAATTAGCATTATTTACGTCTAACGGCCATATCCTCATTGTCCAACGATCAATTATGATCGATCAAGTTTATAAACTATGTACATATAGATTATAGTTTATATTTTGTGTCAATATAATGACAACCACATTTTGTTTAGTGTGTTCTATAAGCAGCCATCCGTGCAATTATGTGAAATAAACATATATCTTATGGAGTCGATATCAATGAATCAATAAAAAAAGTTTGAGATACTTCCCTACAAATCATGACTAGACCATAAACTAGGTCACTCTACTTCATGGCTAACTCTCAAGAACTTCCCAAGATTCCTATCTTTGATCTTTCCACAAAGAGCTTGAATCCCAGTTTAAGTTCATGGATACCAACTTGCAAGAATGTGCAAAAAGCTCTTGAAGAATATGGCTTTTTTATTGCAAATTATGACGAAGTTTCATCTGAACTAGACAAGGAAGTGTTTGATGTATTGGAAGAACTGTTTGATCTGCCACTTGAGACCAAAACCAAAAATACATCTGATTTGGTTTTCTATGGCTACGTTGGACAGCTGCCTCATGCTCCGGTACATGAGAGCATGGGAATTCCAGAGGCAACAACCGTTGATGCTGTCCCCAACTTCACAAAGCTCATGTGGCCTTCTGGAAACAAGAGATTCTGGTGTGTCATAATACTAGCTCTTGTTTTACGTAGTTAACTTACTTATATGAGTGATCTAATCAAGTCTAGCAGAGCTTAATCCTGTTTTTTCAATTGTAAATTAGATAATTCATGTAAGCAAACAAATCAACTCAGTCAAACTCAATGAAAGCGCTGAACTTAATTAAGTCAAAGTATAAGAATTCATCAACTAGAATCGGCTACCCTTATGTCACATAAACATGAATAAGTAACTTCCAAAACTATTTACATCTTAATACACTTTTAATGCATATGTGTGTGTATGTGTTTTATTGCAGTGAGCACATACAATGTTATGCAAGGCTAGTTTCAGAGCTGGAACAGTTGGTGGACAAAATGGTATTTGAAAGCTATGGGGCAGAAAAACACTATGAGTCCCATGTTGGATCAACAACTTACCTCCTCAGAACCATAAAATATTCAGCTCCAAACATTAACAAAGAAAACGACAACATGGGAACAAATGCCCACACAGACAAGAGCTTCTTGTCCATACTTCACCAGAACCAGGTTAATGGACTGGAAGTACAGTTAAGGAACGGCAAATGGTTAGCCGTGGATGCCCCACCTGGATCATTCATCGTCATGGCAGGCGATGCTTATGAAGTATTACATTTCACTTAAGTAATAAAACTGTAATTTATGCTGAATTCGATATTTGATTTTAGTGTTGTTTTGCATGTATGAAATATTTGAACATAGGCATGGAGCAATGGGAGAATATACGCAGCCAAGCATCAAGTGATAATGAAAGGGGGCAAGCCTAGATATTGCATGGCATTATTTTCATTCAACCATGGTACCACACACATACCTGAGGAACTGGTGGATTCAGACCATCCGTTGCAGTTCAAGCCATTTGATAATTTTGGGTTGGCCCAATTCTATCTCACTGGTGCAACCTCTATGACTGAGAGCACTGCCAAGGCATACTGTGGTATTACTGCCTGAAAGACTTGGTTGGTAAAACATTCAGTGTATTGTGTGCCTGAATGATGTCTATCTCTGTGTGTGTGTGTTTTGATATGCAGACTTTGGAAGATGATACTTAAATCTGTATTCACGTGTATTATAAGACATTGTTACAATTTACAAAAAGAATTGCATGATGCGCATCTAGAAACCTGGTCGGTCGTATTCCCAGAGACTCTGATAGTCTCATGCCAATGTTGACTCCAACATATACCTTTAGGGGATGAGCTTTTGCAGTTCTTATGAAGTAACCATTAGCGTTTTCTAAATATTTACTTTCAAAGCTCAACTGGTTTATTTACAAGGAGACATAATACAGGTGAAATATTTATCCATGGACTCATGTTGTACGTACATCTTTAACTATCCAAGATTCTATTATAGCATGTCAATCCATCAGGCCAGAAGGCACAGCAGGGTGAGAATCAGTTCAAGTCAAATCTCTCAAGGGCGAGTGTCGAATAGTACTGTAGTGTTAGGCTTCATGTAGGACGTCGGTAATAATATCTGCATGAAAAGATGTAACTTGTCTGAGAATCCGTACACAAAGACACAATCAAAGATATTATGTATATACATATGCTCGGACAGCAAATCCTGTTGATGAGAAACTTATCCATTATTTAACCATGCCAATATGTATGCATAGGCAGGATATTCTGTCTTATGATTATCGAAAAATTTTACACCACTGTATTTGGGGACTCAAGCGAGCTTCCAAAAATGGAAACCTAAGAGGAAAGGGAACTCTATCTCCCTTCAAGTCTCCAACCTTCCATAAACCCCGCGAAACCGTGTTTGAGAGAGAGAGAGAGAGAGACTTACACATAAATATTTATGTCATACATTGCTGCATATTTTCGTAAAAGGCGTTCAACAGCATACCATTCTGAACGATCTGTACCATGCTGATAATTGATCCGGGGCATGTGGATTGAAGCTGCCAATTTTTTTGGAAAAACAGAAGGATAGTATTAGGCATGTCTGTAGACTGTAGAAATATCATGGATCAGCTGACAAATTGGTGTCAACACGATATAATATCTTTAGAGCAAAAAAAAAATCAAAACAGCATAATTGAGTATGATAGTGAGTAAAGAAATAAGCTGGCTATAATGAAATTAAGAGAGAATATTTCTCAGCATGCTAGAGTGATTGGATGAGTCATCTATGAGAGAGCAAAAGAGGTCATAAATTTGGGTTGGAGAGTTGAAGACTCCAATCAAAAGATTAAGAAAATTGGCATACTAAAGATCCACTTGACTTGTTTCTGCGACTCCCCAGTCTCTCTCATTTGTGTCTTTGCTTTATATTTTCATTTCTTCATTTTCTACTTCAGAAAATACACATCAACTGCCTGTCTAAAATTAATCTAATATCTACTTTTAGAATAATCGCCATAAGAGCAGATATGTTAATCAAATCACGACTAATGTTTATCAAATGTCCAAAGGTAAACTGTAAGAATTACATCAGTTGCGTGCCGTTTGATTTAAATTAGCATATTCAGAGACAAGAAAGATGGGAAGCCAGTTCTTTCAAATTTAAGTTGATAAAGCACGAAGAATATTAAAAAAAAAGGCTCCAGGAAAGTGTTCTTGCACTCAAGGATCAGTTCAATATCTGATACTAGATCCCCACCACACTCCAGTAAAATGGAACCCAAATCCCAAGCATATGATAGCACTAGCAAATAAAAAAACCAAATCCCTCAAGTTGAAGTTTTTGAGTGATAAGTTAAAAGTAGAAGTGCATGGATCCTAAAAAGCAACCAAAACTCTTACCAGAATATTGAGCAGCTGAAAATGATGCTTTTGCAAGGCAAACTTCCAAATCAGCTGTAGAGATACTGCTGCGAGGGACTTTACGCCTCTGATTATATGATTGCACAACAGCTAAAGCTACCCATTGACGAGCATTGGTATGATTACTCGGCTCACCATGGTCGTCTGCAGAAAATCAGTCACAAAGCTTGAGAATATCCAAGTAAAGTGCAAAGAAAATGATACTGAAGTTCAGAATACAAATGGATGACAATTAGGATTTTCGCTTGGAAGAACTTAACCCCACGGTCCAAAACGTGAAAAGAACCAAGATTTGCTTATGTCGGCATTGTCTGCACAATTATAATTTGACAACAGGGAAATGCACAAATAAATGGTGGTTTTAAATTTTGAAACATGGATTTGACATTCCAGAATGATATTTTCAATATCAAAGTTCCATTATATTAAAGAGTGCATCAGTGCTCTAAACAGAGTGTATTAAAATTAAGAGCTGAAACTAACCAGTTATTTCTATAAGATGTAAGTCACCTAGATGGAGATCTCCAAATTCTGAAGCCTGCTCATATGCACTGGGAATGGCAGCTGACAGCCTAGCCAGTGCATCAAACAAACCTCCATGACCCCAGTTTCCAGAATTATCAACACAGCTGCTCAAAGGACGTCAACATGTCAAACTTTTTTTTTAAGCATAAAAAGAAAAGCCACCACCCACTATAAAAGCTTCATGGTGAAAGCAATACTTTTGATTGTCAGCATTGTTTAATGTTAGTAAATGGACATGTCCTGATTGTTAGCGAAATCCTGCATTTACATCCTATTAAAGATGAGGATCAAAAAATGATACACATAACAGATTAAAATAATAAAAAAGCTGTAGGTGATATCTTAAATCATGCACAACATCATCTTCAGATGGCATCAATCAATCCTCAACTTTTAGGTTGACTAAATCTTCTCCAAGCTAGTAATAAATCTGTATCAAATGGGGAGGATGCTTGAAAGCAAAAAGATGAATACAGAAAGTCCTTAGATCTCATAAGTTTGATTGGCAGTTTTTCCAATACCATCTTAAAATATAATTATTTGGCTTGAATAAAATAAGTTCCAATGCCTATGAAGACATTTCTGTATATGAATAGGAATAACACTACTATTATCTCAAATTAAAAGAGTGTGTGATATTTAAACCAAAAGAAATAAATACATAAAAGTTGTGGCCTCCTTATGTTTACTAAAAAGCTTATAAGTATCTGTCATGGTAATTTTGGAGCTTGTAAACTTCTTATTAAGTTTTAATCATACACTGTGCATCTTATAAGCTTTTAAACCTTAATCATCAATTAGATTTTTGTAAAAAGTATGTTCAGCAAATCCCCCTTATATTGAACAGTATATGGCACGCTTGAAAGTTTTTAATTTTAATACACTACATAGAACTCCTGGGGAAAGGCCACATTAGCTGTAAAAGTTAACAACAATGAAAATGAGAGGAGGTATTGGGTATCAGAAAAAAGATTGCTTCATACAAACCTCTGCACTAAAGTTACTGACCTGATGTGAATTACCTGCCAACAAACAAATACAGAAAATAGATTTAGAAGGCCATATGATTCATGGAGGCCAGATATTTACCTGAATATAATTGTAGGCTCCGAAGGAGAAACTGCTTGAGTATTTGTGCAGTCTCCATAAACAAAATGGACTGTGCCAGAATCTGACATCATATCCTGATTGGCAGGACTGACAGGATTGCTGACAGATAATGAATGATATCCAAG
The DNA here is from genome assembly GCA_954870855.1 of Scutellaria minor. Classification (NCBI taxonomy): domain Eukaryota; kingdom Viridiplantae; phylum Streptophyta; class Magnoliopsida; order Lamiales; family Lamiaceae; genus Scutellaria; species Scutellaria minor. Next base: position 21,112,049 of record OX940728.1, on the reverse strand, counting down.
GGCTTCCCATTTGGATAATTTTTTCTCTTCTGCCTTCTTTCGAGCAGCTTCAGCTTTAAGGTGCTTCTCATCGGGCAAGCGTCTCCTATTCCCCAGATCCAGAATGTCATTAGCATCTTGTGGTGATGCTTGCTTGAACTTCTCGACCCAAGACATATATGAAGCTTCATCAAGGCCAGGATCAATATCTATAGATTCAGAACCCTCTTGCATGACTAGATCTTGATCATTCTCCCGATCCATTGAATTGATCTCAAACTTTTTGTCACCCTTATCTAATAGTAACTCATGACGAGACGAAACAATCTTTTCAGCTAAATTAATCAGTTTACACATATCTAGTTGATTATCTGACTTTTCGGTATTCATCTCCACATGATCAAAAACATGCAACCCAAATATAACAGATTTCAAATCACCAGCTTCAGTTCCTCCAATATTACTTCCTTCATGGTCCAAAATATCATCTCCTATAACATTATGACAAAGTTGTAACTTCCTCTCCGCTCTACGCATAATAACCTGCATCATTCCTCTTCAGCATCTGAGAATTGTGATCATAAGAAAAAAAAAATCACATTTACCTCCTCAATTGTTCGTCCCGTAACCAAATTAACAGACAACACATGATTCGTTTGGCCAATTCTGTGCGCACGCTGCAGGGCCTGCTTATCCACTTGGGGATTCCAATCTTGTTCATAAAATATGACCTAAAAAGGTTTGAATATTCATAATATATTACAAGCATATGAGTCATTTGTAATGTTCATGCACATTGCCAAGGGTAATTTCCATATCCACAACAACAATGTTAGCAAATAGCACAAGTTTAAAACACTAGTGAAGGCATTGTTCAGGCTAGTTATTTTTGTTTTCTCATCAAGTAATTCACAAGCCGACCCAAGCAAAGTTACCAATTAAGGATGTGACTTCAACCAGTCTATATAGATATTCTACATTTTATATGGCTCGCAATCAATTAAAACTCTCACATGATACTTCTATGAATATGTCCATCTTACAAAGAAAATAAAAATGGATCATTATATGAAGCACAGTAAAAAATCATGAAGTCCTAACAGCATACTCACTGTATCAGCAGCCACAAGGTTTAGTCCCAATCCCCCAGCTCGTGTTGAAATCAAGAAGACAAATGGACTGCTAGGATAAGCATCAGTACCAGTACTTGATATTTTGCTGAAACTTCTTATTGCAGCAAAACGTTCCTCTGCTCGAATTGAACCATCAAGACGCTCATAAGTATATTTCCTCAATTCTAAGAAGTCCTGCGTGATAAACATATAATGTGAGACATAATGAGCTTGTCAGACAGAAAATAAAAGAACCTCACAGTAATGAATAGAAGATAAGAATTCACCTGCAATATATCAAGTGTATGAGTCATCTGAGCAAACAATAGAACGCGATGCCCAGGACCGTGCAGCTTCTCAAGTAGTTGATCTAACACAAGAAGTTTACCACTAGCCTGATGGCACACAGATTGGTTTGTAAAAATAGAATTACCATATGTGATCATAAAGAACAAAATAGGAAAAACTTAAATTACAGAATGGGGAAATGGTGAGAACGCACACAAAGATGTGCTTTGATTTCAAATAACTGAAAATTTGTATTTCCTTTTTAACTTTTTTCTGTTTGTAATGATAACTATACATGGATAATGTACAAACATTTCAGCTTAAAACTTCACCCACAGTACAGATTTGTAAAATGCTAAAATGTGAACAGGGTTGTTTGAATACCTGAACCAGGTGCTCACCCTCCTGATATGGTTCGGGCTCAATACCTGGAAAAAGATATGGGTGGCTACATGCTTTCCGTAGCTGAATTACCTGAAGGAGAATAGATTATCAGCTCAAGACTTTCATCATGAATGCCACTTTGCAGTAGTAAGTAAGATAATTTGATGAAGTAACTCCAATAGGGCAATTATATTAAAATAGAGAGAATCTACTTACAATATTATTCAAAGACTGGGCATTGGAACCTCCAGAGGCAAGTGCAAGGAGCTTTGGGAGTTCCTTTCTTAATATTGACATATATACCTTCTTCTGTAGTGGAGACAACGGTGCAATCCTGTCACAAGAGATTTCAAAATCATCAGCTGATGTGTAACCTTATATTTAACCAAAGTTAACACAGCAAAAGTCATTTATATATCTTAATTAGCTTCTAGATCAGTTAGTGAAACCCTGCTAAGCTTAATGGCCTTACAGATGGTAACATGAAATCACCTAACAAAAAGAAGCACAGCCATAGTAAGAAACTAACACAGTTATTTCAGTAACAGGTGGCAACAACAGAGTTCCAGACTCCATAAGTTTAGATTTGGTCCTTCGAAGCATGAATGCCCCCAGCACATATTTTATGATCTTAAACTGTTCCTTCACTTTTTCTGCATCTTGGCCTGCTAGAGAAGGTGCTAGAAAATGTCAACTGAGATCTCTGTAATAGTAATACATCATTCTTATTCTACTAAATTGGGAGCATGCATCCCATTTCTTTGAAAACCACTGTCTACTCTACATTTCTTAGTCAAATTCAACGGGCCATTCTTTAGAATTAAAAATCAAGAGCCCTGTTCATTTTAAAAATACAAAGCACAATGCATAAAAGCATATAGATGATATGTTTACATGAAGGATTTCCAGCTTCCTTGAAATCTGAAAGAAACTGCTCCAGCGTTCCAAAGATTGAAGGCATACAGAAGTGCATCAGAGCCCAAAGTTCAGTAAGATTGTTTTGAATGGGTGTTCCAGTTAGAAGCAGTTTTCTTGGCATGACAAACCGCTCTCTCAAAACATTATATAAGACCTGTTAAAAAAATACCAAAATACTGTAACAGCAGTTAAAAATAAGTACTAATTAATAAGATAACTTCGTCAAACACAGTTACTATATAATATGTCCACTGGCACTACGCAACACTTAAATAAAAAATAAAATCTTCACTCACTCTTAAGATTACTGAAGTAGATACCAGATACTCTGTCCTATTTTATGGTAACAGCAATCAGCATGTCAGATCAATTTCGAGTATTGAGGAACCAACCTCTAATAAGGAAAACAAACTTAAACTTCACTAAACATAATCTACATGAAGATCAGCAGGTTGTGCAAGGTAAGTCATAAAATCAGCACATACATAATGCAGGGAGATACAGTTGACCATTCTTCATTGTGCTTATATCTTGAGAAAAAAATAATAACTATAAAAAAAAAATTCGCAAAAAATGTAAACTTCAAAATAGATTATACATATGAGGATCGAAAGCTTCAAGGATGTTTCTAGCATTATAACCAAATAAACTTTTGGCAACCTTTGCTGGATGGCGTGCAGAACTAGCACAGGATTAATAAATAAATAAATCTGGAATCTTTGAACATACACTAGAAGAGTTTTTCAGTCTCTGTGCTTCATCAATTATTGCATAATGCCAAGAGAATTGAGAGAGAAAATCCTGATCAATCAATGCTATGTCATAAGTAGTCAATAGCACATCAAATGGCAATGTTGGAACCTGTAAGAAACAACAAAAGTTGAAGAAAGATGAGAGATTATGTTACCTCAGTACTTATTTGGTGCATACAGCTATGCATCTAGCCAAAAATATAAAAAGTTTAGAACCCTTACACTAGATGATAATGTCGTCTCTTTTACATACTCATGCATTTCCCTTCTCAATTTACGTCTATGTTCTTTATCGCCAACATAATGAAGCAGTCTCAACTTTGGAGCAAAATTGGCCACTTCAGACACCCAGCCATCAGTCACACTAAGAGGGCACAACACAACTGCAGGATATATTCAAAACCTTACTGTGCAATTATGATCTAAGCAGATTAAAAATCGGGAACTTCAAATATAAAAATAGACATTTGACCAAGGTAAATTTTGTTTACTCACAGAATGACCCAGGAGTCTTCCGGCATACTTTCAAGTAACACAAAAGGGAGATAGCCTGCAAAGTCTTCCCCAGTCCCATCTATAGCAAAATCATTACCATGAAGAAATTCATTACAGTACACGAGTCAGCACCAAGAGGTCATGTTTGTCTTTAAAGCCTCACCACACTCACTTTCACAACAACTCTAATTTAGCGTCTAGATGTATTAAACATTAAGAAAATCATCACATTAAAGCTGCCACTCCAAAATGCTACTCTTAAGGTGCATCTTGACAGCTTTAATACACACAGATATAAACATCTAAGCCCCCTGGTGCACTCTCTCTGTTGAGAGTTGCATACACCATCAGAAAGTTAATGACATTTAGATCGTAGAATCCTACGGAATAATTCTTTTCCACAATGCATAACATTTTGAACTGTAAATGGTAAATTTTGAAGTTTTTCTGTATCCAGAATTTAATCGAACATAGAAATGCGACTTGCAATCAAATCCAAGGGACTACTATGGTGTGTGAAATTTACTTTTGAATTTCAGCTCTACATAAACAAAATAACTATTGAAGGGGTTGGACTATAACGTAGATTTTCTAATCCTGACAGATGGTATGAAGAGTTTACAATTACTACTGGAAAAAGCAACATTCAAATTTGCATCGGCATCTTCCAGTTCCAATTGAAGCCAAAAATTCCATGAAAGTGTACACTCAAGAATTTCTCGACTGCTTTAGTTTGACTCCATGATAATCAGTAGTTTTTCCTATGACTCAGAATTATAATTTCTTAGTAGAGACAGCTCCTCCAAGAATGAAAACCAACTATGAATAATCCCCATCAGTGACAACAATTAATAATTACAAAAAAGACAAACAAACAGACAAAAGCATGGAATCAAAACTTTCCAAGTCTTTCATTCTTATGAAACTGAAACACGATTCTAAAATAAAGAAACACCAATAAGTCAGTATAACATTCACATTGCCAGTTCAGCTAGGCTCCTACTATCAAAGACTCACCTCGTCACCTGCAAAAAATACAGAAAAACAAAACTAAAAAAGATCATTAAAAATTACTTGAAACTCAATTAAAGAAACATCAAGGCAAAATCATGCTATCAAACAACGACTGCTGTATAAAAGTACTTCAAGAAGTGCGTAGCTTAAATATACATGCATTTCTCCATAAATATTCCATATGGAGCCGAAAGAGGTCGGTTGACGATACCTAGGATGACGTTGACGCCGAGGTGATACCGTCGAATGAGCCACGAGACACCTTCCACTTGATGAGGCTTGAGTGTCGCACTGATCCCGTAGTCAAGATCATCGACGCGCGCTTCATTGGCGGCGCGTGAGTCTCCGTCATACACGCACTTCGCCGCCACGATTAGCCTCTGCTTGTAGTCCATCTTTGCCAAAGCGGTAGTACTGGGCGTAGCGGTGTGAAAGTTTTAAATTTTGCAGCGAATTACTGAAACACCCTCAACCAGAATTTACAAGGTAATAATATAAAAGGGTTTAATTGCGTAAAATCCTCTTAGAGCATCTAAATCTCACACTACCTCTACATGTAGTGTGAAATGGTATTCCAACCGTACACTACATTTCCCTCTTACATTATAGATTTGAATAGTGCACCACTCAATGTAGTGGGCACTATTGCACCACACTACATTTTTATTTTTATTTTTTGATTTTGTTAATACAATTTTAATTTTACAATTTATTTTTAATAGAATTTGCATTTCATCATTTCATGATGCAATATTATTGTTTATGAAAAAATTATTATTTACTACATATGTACAATATAAAAGTATTTTTTTAGGCTAAATAAAGTAAACATAATACATTAAATCACAAAGTACATTAAATTAAAATACATAAATCACAAAATACATCAAATTAAAATGCATAAATTAAAATAAACATAAAACATCTAAAGAACGATTCTTAGGCTAAAAAAAGTACGATACGGGAATTTAAATGTCCTAATTAATAATCTCTGAGATTACTTCCCGACCCTCCGAGATCTGGAAAATATCTATTATACATATCAAAAGTATTATTTGTTGGTGGTTATTGGGAAAGTTCTTCAATTTTTCGTATAATTTTTTCTTGTTTTTTTCAAAAATATTCACGTCAACGTGGATCTCCAATAATATCCAAATCAATCATCATAATTTTATTCTCTCGTTCTTCTCTTCATTCCTCACGGTCATAGTCTTTTTTTTCCAGCCGTCTCCTTTAAAAAACTTAGAAGGGCTTCACTATCTTCGTGCGCAGTGTTTGCGAAAATATTAATATCTTCAGCTCTTTTTTTCTTAATTTTGAATTTTTTTACCCCGTCAGGTCATCGTGATGATGAAGACCCACCACTACCACTAATATTTTCATCACTTAAATTGATTGAAAATGAATTTAGACCAAGTTCTGGAGATCCTGGACTTTCGTTTACCTCATTAAACTGATCTCGGGACTTCCGTGCAGTATTATCCCATTGCGGAAACCCTTTCATGGTGTCCCATACATGGTCAAACTTGAATGATTTTTTCTTGGTGGACGGATCATTCACATACAAAAACTTTGCCCTTCGTAACTGCATAATGCATAACCATGTTATTACTACTTTACAAATTAGACTAGGAAAAAAATTTAACAACTACTTACAATGTCATTTTCGGAAGCACCACTTGGATTTTCGCGTTCAACTTGCTCTACACATGCTATCAATTTCGAAAAGGCTTTTTTTATCAAGGTAATTCGAGAATCAAGTGATCTCAGTGGGCGGACAGTGCCACTCGAATTGGTTGATGATTCATTCATTTTATCTTTGACACGATTCCAGAGTTGATTAAAAGTTTGGAATCTCCCTATGATTGGATTTTGACAGACTTCTTTGTAGCAATCACAAAGAAGTACATCTTCAGCAAATGAGTAATTTGGATTTCTGGCCATTTGAGTTGTAAAATATTTCTTGTGAAACTGTGTTTTAAATTGAATTGTATAACATGTATATATTGAGAAATGGGTGAGAATGGTAGGTGAGACGAGCATTGTTAAATCTAATGAGAACGATAGGTGAGGTTTAAGGCAGAAAAGCCTATGTGAAGGCTAATTACTCCTTTATAGCCTTCTGCAACCCATGTGAAGTCTAAAAATAAGTAGACAACCGCATGTGAAATTACTGTACGCATGTGATGGCTGGCTTTTTCCAACTACATTATATATTATCACGTGAATTCACCAATACTATCACGTGAATTCACCAAATGAATACAACAAACTCATATAATTTCTATTTCTACACTTAATCAAAAAATGAATAATTCTCCTACAAACTCATCTTCAGACTCTGATGAGTATTCTCTTCAAGAAACTTTGATAGTTCAACAAATTTCTAGAAATAATCGTGTCATATCAGAAATTCTTAGAGTTCAAGATGTCAATCCCACTCATGGAGGCTCAGTTTTTTGTCGTAGAACGATCAATCGTGATCGAGAAGGAGCGGCGCAATGTCTGTTTAACAACTACTTTACTGAAAATCCAACATTTAATGCAGCAATATTCCGCAGGCGTTTTCGAGTGACTCGGTCTTTATTTTTTCGCATAGCTAATGTTGTTAAAGATTATGATAATTATTTTGTACAACGAAGAGACGCAACACACGGACTCGGTTTGTCTATGCTTCAAAAAATAACAGCTGCTCTTCGTGTGTTAGCATATGTTTTGCCAACAGATGCTACTGACGAGTACATCAATATTGGAGAGTCTACTGCAATTGAATGTGTGAAGAGATTTTGTCGTGCTCTTGTGGAGATATTCGGAGAGCAGTATCTAAGATCGTCTACTGCCAATGATATTGCTAGACTGCTTTATATTGGAAAACAACGTGGGTTTCTAGGTATGTTAGGTAGTCTAGATTGTATGCACTAGAAATGGAAAAATTGTCCAACAGCTTGGGCTGGACAATATGCAGGTCGTAGTGGATCATGAACAGTGGATCATGAACTATTATTTATTTCAAGTATTTGTTGGTCGATTTAGACAAATTAGAGACAAAGACGCACACATCGTACTTGGAATGCATTGATTGATCATATGTGGGAGGAGCATTCCAATTTTGAGATCTAGATTATCGTTATTGTTTTATTCAAATTTCTTATATCGTGTGTGTTGTTTTTTATTGTGTTAATTTTATGTTTTTTAATACGTATGATTGTAGCATTGTATCACGAAATTTAATTTAATGTTGTTCTATAATTTTTGCCTTTTTATATTCACATTATTTTTAAAATAACTAATAAAAATAATTATATTCAATAATCAATATAAAACAAAAATAAAAAAATTATGCAATTATTAAGTTTAAATTTGTACAAATTTTAATTCAAAAAAAAATAAGAATAGTAAATGTAGTGCAGAATATAGCGTTGACGATTGGAGATGAATTTAATGTAGTGTGAATTTTGCTGTAGTGTAGTGTGAATTTTGCAGTAGTGTAGGGGGAACGATTGGAGATGGTCTTATGATTTGGAAAATCGGTGTGAAACCCCCTTGTGGTTTTCTAAATATAGCCCGATATCCACAATTTCATTATTGTTAACAGAAGTGCTGTGCACGCGCTCTTCATGCGTTTTTTTGTGTTTTTTTTTTCACTTTTTTTTTATATAAAATGACATATTTGTCATTTTTTACTATATTAAAAGACTAATTCTCTCGTGGTGAGTTTCTTGCAATTGCAAACACTTCCTTCAAGATTATTTTCTACATTAACACATATTTCTTTATTTGCTTTTATTTATTTATTTTCAGTTAATTTTTTATTTAATTGTTATTAATACTAACAGTTGGTACGTTGGTTTCTTTTTTACTTTTGTTTATTTCAATTCATTTTTTTTATCAATATTAATTTTGATTTAGTTATTTATATTATTGTTATCAATGATACTTATTTCTTTACTTTTATTTTTGTAGGTTTATTTTTTACAATGTTAATTTTTTATTTAGTTATTTATTTTATTTTTATTAATGCTAACAATTGATACATATATCTTTTTCTCTACTTTTTTTTCAGTTCATTTTTTAATAATGTTAATTTTTTATTTAGTTATTTTTTTTATTGTTATTAATTAACCTATTGATGAAGATTAGATTAAAAAAATAAGACTCGATATTAAGAAAAATATAAAATAAATAAAAAGGACTCAATACTTAAGAACTGTTAAGTATAACAAATAAAATTAACCATACCAATAAACAATTAACATACCAATTTGTTAGAACAAATAAAAAATAATAAAAATCATACAAGAAAGCTTGGAACATACCAATTTATAAGAGACAAACAAATAATAAAAAGATTATATCGAAAAACTTGGAACATACCTTGTACTCACTTCTGGTTCTCATTCTAAAACAAAATGTACCTTAATAGCAATATTTATCATTGTTCGCACCTTTACTCATCTAGATTTCTCCAAGAAATTCAATGAATTTTTAATTTTTTCGTATGTACATCGAATATTTTTTTTGAAGAAAATAGTAAACAAATTATATTTGGGTCTCGTTAATTACACTTTGGGGTTGATTTGAGGTGAAAATAATATACTACCAAGTATTTCCACACCCTCCTCATCAATAGTCGACATTAATATCGAGTCTCATCTTTTTAATCTAATCTTCATCAATATGTTAATTAATAACAATAAAAAAAATAACTAAATAAAAAATTAACATTGTAAAAAAATGAATTGAAAAAAAAAGGTAAAGAAAGAAATATATATCAATTGTTAGCATTAATAATAATAAATAAATAATTAAATAAAAAATTAACATTGTAAAAAAATAAAAGTAAAGAAATAAATATCATTAATAAAAATAGTATAAATAACTAAATCAAAATTAATATTGAACAAAAAATTAATTGAAGAATAAATAAAAGTAAAAAAGAAAACCTACGTACCAATCGTTAATATTAATAATAACAAAATAAATAACTAAATAAAAAATTAACATTGTAAAAAAAATTAATTGAAAATAAATAAATAAACACAAATAAAGAAATATGTGTTAATGTGGAAATTAAGCTTGAAGGGAGTGTTTGCAATTGCAAGAACCCCACAAGAGATTTGGTCATTTAATTTAGTAAAAAAAAAGGTAAATATGTCATTTTCTAGCAAAAAAGTGAAAAAAAAAACACCAAAAAACGCATGAAGAGTGCGTGTATAACACTTCCGTTTATATTAACCGAATTAGGGATTTCAGACTATATTTAGAAAACCACAAGAGGATTTCACGCAATTTTTAAAGTACAAGGGGTTTCACGCCGATTTTCCAAATCACAAGAGGACTTCGCGCAATTATCCCAATATAAAAGGAAATTTTTATTAGAGGTAATAAAATAAAAGGAAAATTTGATTTAAGGTAATAAAATAAAAGGAAATACGTGGATAGAAGGTAATTTTTTCAATTGGATGAAAATTAAGATCAGGTTCTTTACTCTTTCTACATCACATTTTTCTTAAAATGTTTATAGTTTTTATTTTTTATTTTTCAACATTTATCTAGATTTTATTATAATTCATACATAAACAGGAATAATTATAACCGATGTGTATTCATGATCAAGTGAAAAACAAATAAAAGGTTGCACAAGCCTTGCACATTACATTAAAACATTGTTTTAAAAACACTATTTATGAAGAAAAAGGCTTGAAATTAACGAAGGCAATTTTTGGAAAATAGATAAATAGCAGTGGACGAACACCAAGGTTGGTTCTCAACTGTTTAAGTCTTGCTATAACATTTTACATTTATTTTACATTTTACATATTACTCATTCCAAAATAAAGAAAAGAAGACATGAGGATGTCAAAAGAAGACCATGTCCAAAAATAAAAATAGGAATAATTTAAAAAGAAAGAAAAGAAAAGTGGATGAATGCAGATAAACCACAATAATTTCCTAGTTACAAACTTACAATATAATATCAAACACAAGAGGTGAAAAAATAGTTAAATTCAATCATCGCTTGAAATCTACAAGATTTCATCCAGGTGAAATATATTTACCTTTGGCAAAAATATAATGACAATCAATTGTGATTCACTCAATATGATGGTGTTGATACTTGATGTCACTCGGATTGGAAATTAAATTAAACTGCTCAATAGTTAATTGGAAATTGATTGTTAGTTTTTTTTTTTCCAATAAAAATTTATATGAGATCTCACCAAATTCCTTAAGTGAGATGGATCCTCAGTATAAATTATATGGATCAGTCAACGTGGGTCAACTCTAGTGAACACAGTCGATATGAGAAAACAAACCAATTCACAAAGTGAGTCATAAAAATATTAATAATACACGTATAAGTATTAATTTGTTTTCTCTTAAAAAAAAGTATTAATTTGTTTTATGGCTAAGCTGCTAAAATTTATAAAAATATTATTAATACATGTATTATTATTAGTTTGATGTTGCTGTTCATTAGGTTTTGATTGACCTAAGTCTTCGTCTCACTTAAAATATTATATTTCTTAGATTGGACTCAATAAACATAATATAAAAAACTTGTACATATTCAATTCACTTAATTAAACATCAATTTAAAATGTTAATGCTAATTGAAAATAATCACTTGATAGTTGATATACGACCCTTGTTATATATGTGTGGAAAGATAAATAGAAATTTGTCGTTCGAACTGGATCCTCTATTCCAAGTTGGTGTTTCATCCTGTATTTTATTATTTTTAGTTTATGTCATGAGTAAATTAGAATGTCATCTTTTACATTTGACATGTGGAGTTTATTTTGAAACCCCAAATAAAACACCATTATGGAATAGAAGATTATGTTTGTTTTCCGCTACACTCATGTCTTAATTAATTTTTTTTTATTACGTTTGAGATATTTTTAATCTTTCAATTTTCAATCTTCTTTAGAAACATGTCATTTTAATTGCAATGTTTAATTGGAAAAATGAAAAATTAATTGTAAATTTTATTATTTTATTATACATATTATGTTATATAATATATTAAGTATTTCTGATAAATTTAAGATATCCTTTTTTTTATATATATAAAAAAACTGTTTATGATAAATAAAAAAAAGTTCCCACCTTTTTATTTCCTCTCTCTCGTAACGGTCGGACTGTTGTCTCTTATCAAATATTTACAATTTTGAGAACATACATTCTCTACTTCTAATCCTCTCCCTAATTCGGTGTCTTCATAATTTGTTTTTTCTCAATTTATCAACTCTTCTCTGATCTTCTCTTCTCAAATTGGTGTCTTCATATTTTCAACGCTGTTTTCGTATTAATTTACAGTCATCTAGTTTTTTTTCTTAATTTATCCACCATGATTTTATATGTTTGCGACGTTATATTTTATTTAATATTTTTATCGTTATTTCGTATGGAATTTGATATTGTTTGCAATATTTCAGATTAATATTAATGAAATATTATTTTTAATGGATTTTAGTGTCTACTCAAGTATAACATGAGCTTACCGGAGTGAAAGGAAGGGAGACAGTAAAAATTAGAAAACTTAGTGTGATTCAGGTTTCATCCTGATCATCACAATCTCTGAATTTTTAAATGTGGAGTATGCTACAAACTCATTCGTGTCTCCAACTTTATAAAGGTAGAGTAAACTACAAGCTCGTTCGTGGTGAATCCTCGAATACAATATAATTTGGTGTATTTTCTCATATCAATCTTCTATTCATTCAAGTTGCATCTCTCTCAATTATGAAGATTTGTTTGTATTTTATTATAGATTTGTTCATTTATGTCTAATTACGAAAATTCGTTTGTATTTTTGATTTATATCAGTAGTTTGTATTTTATATTTTATGAGTGGTTTATATTTTGTTCATTTCAATCTTTTGTTATAAATTGTGTTTTGTGGTTTGTATTTCAATCTTTTGTTGTGAATTATGTTTCATGGTTTGTATTTTGTATTTTATGAGTGGTATATATTTTGTTCATGTCAATCTTCATATATGTGATTATAAATTATTGATGCATGAATTCCAAAAGAAAAAAGTCATGAATTCCAAAAGAAAAAGTCGTCCCAATGAATTCTAAATACGAGGATTTGCAATGAATGAATGATAGTGATGATACTTTGAGATGACAATTCTTCTAGCAGATGGATTTTGAATACAATGTTAAGGGAATTCTGAATACAATGTTAAGGGATGTGCAATAAATGAATGATAATGATGATACTTTGATCACAATTCTTCTAACAAATGGATTATGAATATAATAATGTGCAATGAATGAATACAAATGATGATACTTTGATGACAATTGTTCTAGCAGATTGATTCTAAGTATTATGATGTGCAATGAATGAATGTAAGTGATATACTTTCATGAAAATTCTTCTATCATTTGATGACAATTCTTCTAGTTGATGGATTCCAAATAGTAGGATGTGTAATGAATGAATGTAGGTGATGATACTTTGATGACAATTTCCTATTGATGTACAGATGGTAGTAGTGGTGTGGTATCAATATCAATTATGTAAACATGACATTATGAAAGCATTATTATAATTTAAAATTTATCGATATTTGATATGAATTTTGAAGACAAAACAACACTTGAACCAATAAATTCACACATCCCTTGATCTTGTAAGAATGCAATCATACAAAACATAGAATCAAAAATAAAATAAAATCAAGAACTAAGAACACAAAAATAAGAACTGAGAGCACCCTTCCACTAAGAACATAGAGCCTACATCCACAGAATGAAAACGGGAAACTAAGAAAGGGGAACATGAACCTAAAATACAGAATCAACGAATCGTTTAAGACAGAACGAAAGGATGGTGGTTGAGGGTTGTAAAAGAAAAGAATTAAACTTAAGGTCAAAATGAAAAGTTTAAATATACCCAAATCAAAATAAAGGTAGGCCCAAACTTAAAATATAAAAGAATTGCAGCCCAACAAAAGCAGCCCATGAGCGGCGAACCAAGTTGTAGCCCAACAAAAGCTTGGAAGCAGCCTCTGTCTTTTCCACTTCTGCGTATTCTTCCAGGGCAAGGAATCAAGAGCGAAGAGGCAAACAAGCTTCAACAATGTAAGTTTTTGTGTTTTCTTTTCCATTTCTGCCTTCCAAAAGCTACATTTCCGCCCGAAAACCGATTACCCCCTCTTTTTTTCCTCCCAATCGGATATATAAGTTTTGAAGTTTGTCTCTTTAATGGTTTTTACTGTTAAAGTCCTTATCTTGCGCATGCCTATACTGATTAAATCATCGCTTTTCATATTGAACAAGTTATAACTAAACATCACGCTTTTGAGATGTTATGGCCCCAATATTTTGGTAATTAAAATAAGCAGAAATTGGAGAATAATCCAATGTTATATAGATATCAACTGGCAACTGACATCAACTCTCAAATCAAAATTAAAAATAAACTCCTTCTAAAAGAGTACAGCATAACAAGAAAATAAAGAAAGGGAGAAGAACATTCTTCATCTCAATAAGCTGCCATAGAACCTGTATCAAGAAATGGAGGAAGATTTAGAAGAAGAAGATGAGGAAGATAGGAATTCAGAGGAGAGAGAGTAGAGTGACATACTAGTTTTCTGCACCCCTTTCCCTTCAATTAGCTCCCTTTTGTTTATGTTGCCACCTGCAACATAACCGTTTTCTCTCTCTTCTGAGTCTCCTTGCGTTGGATAGATTATTCCCTTCTCGAGTGGTCCCCAAATGTTGATGTCAGAGTTAACAGCGTCATCATAATCGTTCCTTTTAACGGTGAAAGTCCATTCCTCAAGACCCATGTGAGTACTTTCCAAAATAGGATTCGTGATGGCCTTTTCCCAAATCTTCAATCCTCTTAACCCTAAATTGATCAATTTCCCGTAGACGACATCGTTCGGCTGATTGTTGTGTTGCTGTTTTTTATGTTTTTTCTCGTTGTCATAACATGAGATTTCATTAATTGGTGGAAATTTTAAAAGGTTTACTGAGTAGCATCAATTAAGGGGTTGTGTTCGATCGAGAGAATGGATTCCTCGTGCTAATCTATTCCGGAATTAATTACCGTCGGGAATAGCCTGACTTTGGGGCAACTA
Organism: Scutellaria minor; assembly: GCA_954870855.1. Taxonomy (NCBI): domain Eukaryota; kingdom Viridiplantae; phylum Streptophyta; class Magnoliopsida; order Lamiales; family Lamiaceae; genus Scutellaria; species Scutellaria minor. Next base: position 21,097,004 of record OX940728.1, on the reverse strand, counting down.
ATTTCATAATTAAAGGCCTGTTTGTGCCCTTTTTTCTTTTGATTTGGAAGAGGGGCTTTGCGTTTGGTTCAAAAGTCATGGCTTTTCAGTATGTCGCCAGATAGGAGATTCCGGATAGTGAGGCTGTGACTTGGCTGGGACTTCCTTTAGGTGCTATTCGGCTTGGGGACAGGAAGGAACTTAGCCGTGTACCCCTCCCCTGTTTACTTATATGCTGGGATTGGTTGTATTATATAATCTTTATTGTGTGATTGGATAAAATAAGAGAAGTTTGCGATAGTCTCTGGTTAGCTTGAGTGCAAGACTTTGTGAAATGCATGGTTACTTACTGTAATTGGATTGGGTGCAGCTTTGAGAGACTGCAATGGCGAGATCATTGGCTAATATTTTTTTACAAAGGCATTGCTGCATTTCCAGCTGCTAGTTCCAATGTGAGTTCTTATTTTCTTTTTTAATTATGTTGCTTAAACCTTTCTAGATTACAATTTCCTTGAATATGTGTGGATTTTCCATGTGATCTTTTTTCACTTTATTGCTTACATAGATAAGTGAGCAAATGAGATTTCATAGATTGTATCCTTCTATAATCAGTTTTTGTAACATTTTTCTGGCTTGATATGTGATACTAAGACATTATTATGCTCATAACTTAACTCATCAAGTTCGTTTAGTTGCCTTTATTTAAAACATTACTGTAAATAATAGCTCCTCTAATTATCTAATATAAGCATTGTTGTGTTATATAACTTATATGTAAGAAACACTTTACAGGTTGGTTGTCATTTGACTTATTGATGTTTCAAGTTCACCTTGTGTATATTTCTTATGCCATTTGGATGTCTGAACCCAGTGCACTTGAAATAGGTCGGCTAAACATCATAAGCTGCCCAAGAATGAAGTATATGTAAGCAAAAGGTGAAGTTATATGTAGGGAAAACTAGTGAATATTCACGAAAGCTACCAAGTTTTCTGTATATGGTGATGAGCAGTGTAGCTTTTGTGGACAGGAGGTTGTGATCGGGTAGCTTGTGTAGATAAAACATACAACGAGAGAAATGAGAGGGGAGACAAAATAATAGAAGTGAAAAAGAAAAGCAGAGTTTTTGGCTTCGGAGGATTTGCATCATGAAGATGGCCATCAGCTAGGCAATAAAAATCAACAAAAACAGTAATTTGATTAAAGAACTGGTAATTTAAGGATGTTTACTTAGGACAAAGTAGTAGCACAGATGTCTCCACAAGTTTAAGGAGTTCTGTTGGCATAATTTGGAGATGATGTAGATACACCTGAATGGTGGTTCAAATGTGATAACCTTGTATCTTTGAGGATTTGAATTTCATATGGGTTTTCCCAAGCATTATTAGGACTGTCTTATTGATCAAAGAGTGATGATCCAATTAATGATAAATCTCATTATAGTGAGAGAACTTGTATAATAAGAATATTGAAGAATAACATTGAAAATTTCCTAATACTGAATATTTTGAAGTTGTTCCGACTTATTTGCTAATTTTTTTCATAACTTAAGTATAAAAATGTAGTGTTTTTTCATATCTGTGAGCTTATGAAAACTGAAAAGATCTTACTTTTTTTATGGATGGTGAATATTGGTCCTGCTTTTACATTCTCTAGGTATAATTTAATTATTAATTGTTATTATTATTATTATTATTTTTTTGTGTGCATCTAAAATGCCACTATATGTAATTTTGTTTTTGCAGAACTTGTTGGCAAATGCATTTAGATTTTGAGAAAGGGCAGGATGACTGAGATAATATGTTTTGGGAAATCATATCTCAATGTGTTTTCCCCTTTCTTTAATCGAATTATTACCAGAGCTTTTAGTTCTGAGATAATTACGAAATACAGAAGAAAACCCATCAAGCATCTCCCTCCAAAGACCAAGAAACCTTCTACTCCAAAATCAAACATCAAGAAACCAAATGCTGAGACAAAAGTATATTCGAGGGAAAGAATCACAAAAATATACAACATTCTGCGGTATTTGACGTGGGATTCTGCGCAAGAACAGATAGAAAATCTATGCATCAAATGGGATTCCTACACTGTCACCCAAGTTCTCAAGACTCATCCTCCATTGGAAAAATCTTGGCTCTTTTTCAACTGGGCATTTGGGAGGAAAAATTTCAAGCACGATCAGTATACCTACACTACAATGTTGGATATTTTTGGGGAGGCCAGAAGAATTTCATCGATGATGTATGTTTTCAAGCAAATGAAAGAGAAAGGAATCAAAATTGATGTTGTTACTTACACTTCAATGATACATTGGATGTCTAATGATGGAGATGTTGATGGGGCGATTGATTTGTGGAAGGAGATGAGGGCCAAGGGATGCCGGCCAACCGTCGTTTCTTACACTGCGTATATGAAGATTTTGTTCAATAATAGAAAAGTGAACGAGGCTGGTGATGTATACAAAGAGATGCTTGAATCAGGGCTCTCACCTAATTGTCACACATATACGGTTCTTATGGAGTATCTTGCTTCCTCTGGTGAGTGATTTTACTTATTTTGTGTGTTGTTATTAAGATGTTGGGAGTGTTGGTTTACACTTCATTATAACATTTATGCCTTCACATTGTTAGGAATAAAACAGCATATGGTGTAATTTATTTAGTAATTTTTGTAAGGAGCAAACAATTATATCACGCTTTTGTGATTAGGAGACAAGCCTTGTGACTTCTTATGGCTTATGAGAAATCTGGTTACAACATGATGTAACATCATTGCATGAACATGTTGGATGTTCAACAATTGTATCATATGGTGAACTCTTCAATGTGTTCTTTTTCATTAATCTCAGGCAAATTCAAGGAAGCTATGGAAATATTTAACAAAATGCAAGAAGCTGGTGTGCAACCTGATAAAGCTACATGCAACATTTTAATTGAAATTTGTTGCAGAGAAGGGGAAATATGGGCTATGGTGAAAATTCTTGAATACATGAAGGAAAAATTCCTTGTCCTTCGTTACCCTATATTTCAGAAAGCACTCGAAAGTTTTAAAATTGCTGAGGAAAGTGATACTCTTCTTTGGCAAGTTAATCGGCACTTCTCTGCAGAATACTCCAACGAGGGCACTGGCAAGTATGAGACATTACCTTTGGGTAGTGAATTTGACATGGATAATGCCCTTGTTTTGAATTTAACGGATAAGCAGAATCTTGTTGCTATTGACTCTTTGCTTACTGACATGATAGACAAGGGTGTTCGATTAGACTCTCAGGTGATCTCAACAGTTATTGAGGTAAATAGTGCCTGTGACCGACAAAATGGTGCTTTAGTGGCATATGACTACAGTATGAAGTTGGGCATAAATATCGAGAGAACTGCTTATCTTGCCTTAATAGGCTTATCAATTAGAGTAAATTATTTTCATAAGGTGGCGGAGATTGTTGAGAAAATGGTTGAGGAAGGTCTTTCCCTCGGCACATATTTGAATTCTCTTCTAATATATCGTCTTGGCTGCAGCAGAGAAGCTGCTTCTGCTGCAAAAGTGTTTGATGTATTACCTGACAAAGAGAAGAGCACTGCTGAATATACAGCTTTAATTGGTGCTTACTTCTGTTCTGGGGATTCTGAAAAGGGACTCGAAACATTCAAAGTTATGGAAGGTGAGGGAGTTAATGTTGCCTTAGGAACTTACTGTGTTTTAGTAGCTGGTCTTGAAAAATGCAGTAAATTTCGTGACCTAGAGTACTACACGAGAAAAATGAAGAGGCTGCAAATTGAAAGATTTTCCCCAAATCTTTCAATGGAGGAAACAACATGTAATCTTCTATTTGCTCAGGATTTTATTACCAATCATCCTAGATAGGTGAGGGTAATGGTTATTGTATATCCTGGTTTGGGCTGAGATCGAGCATGCTGCTCAAGTGATTGTCCATACTATGATTGTCAGGGGCTCAAGGGCATGCGACTTTTTACCTAGTAAATGTGCCTTTTATGGTTTCTGGTAAGAAACAAAAGGAGCAACCATTAGAATCAGCTTCTGGAGAACGGAATTGGATGGAGACGAGGCTGCAGATATTTTAGTAAGGGCTATGGCTGAATACAATTTGTTAAATGTGGTGTTATTTGTTAAAAGGTTTTCTTCTATGCCACTGAAGAAATGATTATTAAGGGCTATGGCTTAATAAATTTTGTTAAATGTGGTGTTATTTGTTAAAAGGTTTTCTTCTATGCCACTGAAGAAATGATTATTACATTCTGCTCATGATGAAGCCATTTCCAGAGTCATTTTCCAATGTTATCTTTCCAGTTTACCTGTCAATTGCTCAAGAAGTTTTTCCCCGTCTTGTGTTCAGCTATATCCAACGGTTTTTAGCTCCGACAAGATTACCTGAATACACATCAGGTACATGCTCCAAATATCAAGACATATTTTGATCTGAAATGATCAACCGGGAAACAGAATGTAGAGCCAGAAGTTGATTTGAGGGAGAAAATTCCCAAATATACATATTCTGAAGTCTTGACCTAGAATTTCGCTTGAGAATAGTTGGAAAAGGTAAACTCGATTTTTGTCTTATTACTGATTGTTTGTTCTCCATACTAGATCATTCCCAACCCTGACTACAAGGGACCATGGAAGCCAAAGATTTGATGATATTTCAATTTAGGCTGGTTGGTATTGCTTATCAGATGGATTTCCATATCTATAGTCTTTTCTTTTACCAGAAACTTAAGAATCTTACATACAAGGGCAGGTGGAAGGCATCTGGAACCTTGTTTGATAATGCATGTATATTTGTTTCAGAAAATGATTTTTTATCTTCCACCTTTTCCACACCTTATTTTCCTTGCAAAGATGGATGGAAAATATTAACTGCATATTGAAAATGATGACTGAGAAGGCTGCTTTTGATGAGGCAGAAAGAAGAGGGAAGAGGATGTATAAGTGTTCCGCCCTTGATGCATCTTATTACTTTGTTTATCAGTATACAGCAGTAATTATTACAACAAAATTATGTGTTCCTGAGCCTGTTGAATCAAATGTAAGACTAAATTCTTTATGCAAAATATTCAGTTTTTGATTTTCATCCTTTTTTATAGTTCTGTTTCCCAGTGATACAAACTTATCAATCCTCCTCCTCGTAGTGGTAGTGGTTCTTCTACCATGCCTTTTGGATTCTGGACATGACCTTTTTTCGTTCAACTTGTTACAGCTTCATTGTAAGAAGCTAGTACAGTGTTAAATTAATATCTTGCTTCAGAGACATGTTCATGAAATGCTCATTGGCCTGTGGATGAAAAACTAGAGAATATTGGACTAGAATGAGATTTACAAGGTTGATTCAGACCCATTAAGAAGTATAAGCTACATGTTGCTTTGGATTGTTGAATGGTAGATCATCAGCGTTTGTATACAGTTTCTAGAACCATAATCATCTTCGTAAGCTCCAAGGACAAGATGGTCGAAACCCCATATAGCAGAGAGAATATCACAAACTTTGAGTGACATAGTTTGATTTTGTTAATGCTCATTCTTTTTGCTTCTTGCTGCTCAACACATTTAGTTAAGCTATATGATTGTATCTGTATCAAAGATACTGAAACAAGGAAAGATATGCCAGAAAAAGGGGGAGAAAGCAAAACGGCTGAAATAATTGGACAAACAATTTGGTGAATTGTAGTGGATGGATTTTGCAAGTATTTTGTTCATGCTGTATCAGAACACACATTTTAACTCCAATCCACCAATCAACTGATCAAGGATAGTATTCGAATAACTTAGAATTCTATTTACTAGGAGATGATGCTATTTGCATAACTAGAAATTTTTACTTAGTGCATAAAACTCTCTGTTTTTCTTTGCATAGGCATATTATCTCTTCACCATAATTTTTACATCCAGTTACAATTTTAAAACGTGGCATATTGATCAGAAACTTGTTAAACAACGATTTAATTCAGAAGAAGCAGAGAAAAACGAAAATGGGGAATCATTCAAATTTTTCTAAAACTACAACAAATTAGGCAATTATCGCATGCAACACAAATTACAGTAAGCTGAATTGCAGAGAGCATATTGAGTTGGCAATAATCAGCGGAAACAGAAATTGAAGTCATGAAGCAATTACTCGGAACTGGCAAACTTATAGATCTTCTATCCATCACTGGAGATCATGAAAACAGCGATTTCGATGGTGCATTCAACCACGAGTTCTTGAGCCTTCTTCAACATCTCAAACTTTTTTTGCAGATTCATTTTCTCTCGTGTTATTGTAATCTAAAAACGGAAATCGAATGATGGTTGCTTTTTATATAATAGAGTGGCGGGTGAGAGGTACTTATAAGTGTGCTTAAATGTTTCTTGTAACTTTGGTATTTTGAAGGTTTGAAATTGTTCTTTGCACGAATGTCCCCTAAAAAATGGATATTGTATTAATAGGATATTGCAAATTTAGTATCGTTAGTTGTGCTCACAATTTGAATTAACTCTATTTTTTTCTTTTATTGTAATCCTAATTAACTCTATTCTTATCGAATTAATTCTAAATCTTATTAGATGTAATCTTAATTGAAGCAACTCTGGATTTCGTAGATGACGTCTCTTTCCGATAGTCATTGGACTGTTGAAATTTTCTGAAAAATAGTTCTTGTATTGGTCTTTTTAGTGCTTTTATGTAGTAGTTTTCAATTGGCTGATGAGTGTTGAGTCAATGATCACAAGAGCGATTGACTCATAGACATATGCTTCTGATTAAATATGTCATTTTGATCAACAACATATTACTTTAGATTGACTTAGTAATCTAGACAACTTCTCAAGTCCGCTTTGCTAAAGTTCTTTTTCTCTTGTTTGTATGAGGATTATTTTCTGTCTTCTTTGTTTGTTACTTGGCAAGTAGCTTAACTCCTCAGTAGTGAGCTGGCTCAGGTAAGCTGTTTTCGAGGTTCTACTTAGCTTTACAACTCAAATGTATCAATTACTCAAGAGATTAGCTAATATTTTCAAGTTTATATGATATTAACTCCCTATTAAGGGTGCTAGCCTATTCGCCTCATTTGGTTTTATTTCGTAAACTAGTTAGACTAAGACTTTTTATCAAGTTTATTTATTAAAACAAACTATGTCCGGGGTCTTAAAATAATACCCATTATTTCTATAATATTTTGTTGGATGAAATTTCCATAATACCTCCGCAAGTTATGAAGCAATCTCTAGCCAGCCAGCTTCGATACAAATTCTCCATTGAAGCCCTTGACGAGGTAAATCGAATTCAACCTTTTTTTTTTTTTTCAATTTAAAATGTTGATTATGTTTAGGAATTATAAGATACTTGTTTTTTTGCTAAAAATTTTAGGAAATATAATATTTTGTTTGTGTAGATTAAATTCACTGAATTTTAAGGCATCTTTTGTGAAAATAATTTTATTTGGTGTTGGTTTTGTATGTGGTTTGTAAACGGATGCTTGATATTTGATAGTGCAAGTGATGATTAATTTTTATAGTAGACTCTACTCTGTTTGGTGTTACTTTTTTTGGGGTGCACTTATGTGTCCGGGGGCATGTGCCCCCAAAATTATCATTTTTTTTCCCTCCTCTTCTTCTCATTGTTCCTTCCTTCCTTCTTCTTCTTCTTTTTTTTTCCTTCTTCTAGTTGTTGTTCCTTCCTTTCCTCTTTTTTTTTTCTTTCCCTTTAATTTGTTGTTTTTCTACTTTTTTTTTTCTCTCTTCCTTCTCAATTTCTTCATATAATTGCTACAAAGTGATATCTAGAGAGTATGCAAGTGATATTTTTCATTGAATGAACAACTAATACATTAAGAGTAAATATGTAATACCTTATACTATAAACATTAGTAATACCTTATACTATAAACATTAATACCTTAAAGGTAGATATGTAATACCTTCAAGGTAAATATGTAATACCTTAAATGTGCATATCTAATACCTTATACTATAAACATTAATATCTTAAAGGTAAATATATAATACCTTAAAAGTGCATATCTATTACTTTATACTATAAACATTAATACCTTAAAGGTAAACATTAAATACCTTAAAAGGTGCATATGTAATGCCTTATCTATAAGCATTAATACCTTAAAGGTAATATATAATACTTAAGAACATACAATTGATACATTAAGAGTATACAACTGATATCTTAAAAACATACAATTGATACCTTAAGAGTTGTCTTATACTATAAGTACTAATACCTTAAAAAGTAAATATGTAAATAAGAAAAATAAAAATAAGAAAATAGAGAAGAAGAAGAAGAATAACAAATCGATAAGAAAATAAATTAAGAAGGAGAGAAAAAGAAGAAAGCAACACTATTTCTGCACTAATACCTTAAGAGTAAATGTGTGATACCTTATAAGTAAACAACTGATACCTTAAGAGCTTACAACTAATACCTTCACTGAAAATCTTAAGATTTCAAATGTTTCATCATCTTCTTCCTCAAAATTTTTGCAAATCACGATTTCATCATATTTTTCGTCAAATTTTCTACAAATTATGATCTCATATTGTTTGAAATAATTTATTTTCAATGTTTTAAAATTACTCATAAATAAGAAGGGAAAAATCCTCATAAATGATTTCATGGCAATTTGAAAAAGAATAAGAAGAAGAATGTACTAAACAAATAAGAAGATTAACAAATCAATAAGAAAAGAGATTAAGAAGAAGAAGGAGAAAGAAGGAAAAAAAAAGAGGAAAAAGAAGAAAACAACATTGTTTCTGTATAATACCTTAAGGTAGATATGTGATACCTGAAAAGTAATATCTGAAGAGTAAATGTATGATACCTGAAGAATAAAGCATGTGTACGCATGACACACCACAACTACGGTGTGGGCGTGCGTGGGAGCGGCCCACGCGCCGGGTCGGGTTGGGGGCATACAATTTTTTGCGCTTTTTTTTTTGGTATTTTTTTATGCGGCAAAGATTTTAGCTAGAGTTGAGTTGAGTACACCTTTTAATTTCATTCACAATTTTCTAGATTTAATTGAGATTTAGCCACTTTGTTTGTTATGAAAAGAATTTGGTTATCATAAAAATTCATATGCAATCGTCTCATGTGCAACGGATAGCGTACGGTCTTGTCCCGGGCACGGTCGACATTCGATATTTTTTAAAAATTTAAATATTGATGACTATGAATATTAATAAAGATAATGTCAATTTTAAATAGTAATTTATGATAATGAGATAATATCAATTTTAAATGTTAATTTTAAATTGTGATTTATTATAATGAGATAAAATCAATTTTAATTTAAATATTTATTTCATTTAGACGATAAACTTAATTTATTGCCAACAATAAACTTGATTTTTTGCATAAATAAAATTTTACGTTTTAGAATATATACTTTGGTGCTTTAAAACTTATCGATATTTTTTCTATAAATTTTCAATAATGTGTTTTGATGGTTTAAAATTTGTTGATATTTTCTCTAAAATTTCAATATTTGTGATTATGAATATCAAATGGATAAGTATATTTTTCATGTATATTGATACAAAAAATATCATATCCATATTTTCTTGATTTTTCCAACAAGATTTATACTTTTGAATTATATATATATATATATATATATAAATTTTTATATATATGTGTGTTGATATCAATATCGATATCTTTTGATGTTTTATGAATATTTTAAAAAAAAAGTATATTTGTGCTTGATATGACAATTATAATCATTGATATTGGATACATTGGGGATATATTGACATATTTTAAACATTAGTAAATATAAATTATAAATATTTTAAACTTTTTTTCACCTCTTCTCTTATGGCTCAAGAGTGCAGTGACCTTGTTCGGACAGTACTTGGACGAAACAATGCTAACCTAGTAACAATTGTAGTGACCTTGTTCGGACAGTACTTGGAAGAAACAATGCTAACCAGTAACAATTGCAGTGACCTTGTTCGAATAGTACTTGGAGATGAGCAACGGTAACCCAAGCCTTCTGACCCTTCTGAGTAACATTGCAGTGACCTTGTTGGAATAGTACCTGGAGATAAGCAATGCTAACCCAAGCCTTCTGAGCAACTAAGGTAGGTACAAGCCAACTACGATATAATGATAGGTATTACGTAAATGACTATTTTTTTTAATAGTACTTGGAGATAAGCAATGCTAACTCAAGCCTTCTGAGCAACTAAGGTAGGTATAAGTCAATTACGATATACTGATAGGTATTACGTAAATGAATATTTTTTGAATAGTACTTGGAGATAAGCAATGCTAACTCAAGTCTTCTGAGCAACTAAGGTAGGTATAAGCCAATTACGATATAGTGATAGGTATTACGTAAATGACTATTTTTCTGGTACAGAAAGGTAAGTACAATCAACTACGATATACTGATAGGGATAACTACAATCAACTACCATATATTGATATATATTAGGTAAATGACTATTTTTCTGGTACTAACACTATTGTCTATTCCTAATAAATGACTTTTTTTTTTTTTTTTGTATAAACACTATTGTCCACTCCTAATAAACGTGAATTTTAATCATTTCTCAAAAAAAAAAAAAATTAATATAATTTTTTAAGTTCAAAATATTTATATTTCTACTAAAATTAATATTTTGAATTTTTTGAATTGAATATCTAAAAATATTAAGTTTTTTAAACAATGGTCATGTATTGCAAGAATTGATAACTAGTATACATGAAGAAACAATCATGTTTGACACGTGTGACCTTCTCAATAAAAGTTTTTCCACCCAATTCTTATCTTAATATTTCATTTTTAACCAGTGTTATTATTAACATTAATTATCTCAAAAAAAAAAAAATCAATGTTCAAATTATTAGTATAATTCAATTTAATTAATTATTATAAATAATATGATTTTATTTAATCTTAATTGTTTCTTTCCTTTTGGTGATATCTTCAATAGGAATACAATTATTCAAACTATTCCAAATATATTCCAAGAAAAAATTGATTAAAATTAATTATTTTTTCAATATATATAATATTTAATTTTTCTTAATTTAACTATTATTCATAAATAATATTTAAAATACTAATTTAACTAAATTTTTAATTTGCTAGTGTGTGTATATATCAAGAATAATAGTCAACAAAAAAGGTACTAATTAAAAAAAATCATTAAATATATTAGTTAGACTATTAAATATGTTTAAAATCATTGAATTGGATGTAACTCCTTCAAATTTGTTCCCTATTGTTGTAAGAGAGCCTTTAAGCCACATCTAAAGTGTCGATTAGTATGGGATTAGATACTTAATGAAAGCATAAGCATCTTTGGCAGGCACTTTGACTAAAAATGGTCGTCAATTCAGGTACAATTAATTGGACGCCATTTTATTTTCAAGCAAATGTTGCTAAGCATATGTTTTAGTGTTAATTACTTATCAAACACAAAACTGGTGTTTGTTTGGGTTTGATGAATCAAGATTTGGAATTTAAAAAAAAAAAAAAGGAAATCTTCTTTGTTTTGAGTTTATAAGGAGGATTATATAATCTATCAAAATCTTACCTTATTTAAAAAAATTACAATCATTAATCCTATATTATAACTTATTAATACACAAATTTCAATATATACCTAAATTTATACTATTACAATTATTCAACTATTACAATTACATCAACTAAAAATATAATATTACACAATAATCAATACCTAAATTTATACTATTACAATCATTCAACTATTACCATTACATCAACTAAAAATATTATATTGCACAATAATCATTGATTTGACATCTACACTATTAATCATACCCTATAAAATTTCAAACAAACACTCAAAATCCAGGATTTCAAAGTCAAATTTACTCAATCTTAACAAATTCAATATTTGGATTAGTGTTTGCTAGTCGGGGATTTGGATTCATTCAAATCCTCATTTGTTTTGAGGTTAGAATATGATTATATAATCTACCAAAATGTTACTTTAATTAAATAAAAACACAATCCATCATTGATTTGACATCTACTATACTAATCTTACCTTACAAAATCTCTAAACAAACACAAATTTTAACTATTCACCTTTATTTCAAAAACCCAGAATTTCAAAGTCGGATTTCCCCAAACCTTCATAAACTCAAAACAAACATACCCTTAATTAGGATATGTTTGGAAGGGGTTTATGTGGGTTTGACGCAGACCCAACATTGAAATCCTGGATTTTGTAATAAATGTGAATAGTGAAAATGTATGTTTGTTTGAGGATTTTATAGAGTATGATTATATTGTAGATGTCAAATTAATGCTAGAAAAGGTGGGTTGATATAATATTTTATTATGAAAATGTGGGTTGATGTGATATTTTTTTTATTTATGAAAAAGTGTATTTAATAATGATTGATGATTGTAATATAGATAGTAATGATTATGTCCGGATTTTGTGATCCAAATTTAAATACGGAAACAAACATACATTAGGATTTTGAAATTCAAAATCCTTCCATGCCAAATCTCTTCCAAACATTAGTGATGTTGGATGTTTGATGGATTCAATTCAAAATTCATTGTTTTCATTTTTACTAAATTTTAAGTAATTTATGTGGATTTTGAATGAATTTAGGGTTTAAAATATATTGGTTTGATTAGGTTTAAAATATATTCATCTTATATCTTATATTTCAAATCTCTCGATCCAAAATACAACCTTAATTCTTTCATTTATGATCACTATGCAGTTCAAAAAGTGATTCAAAATAGCCCACCTAAGCCCTTTCATTTTTTATCCCTCATTTTTTCTAAATAATCAGGCAATTGAATACTTGTATATTAACTTGTTCGTACATACATAATAGACCATAAATCACATGTTTTAGATGACTATAAAATTTATACATGAACCATGTTGGCTAGGAAGTCAAATAGACTTTTTTTCACTTATGATCATGTCAACTTACAAACTATATCTTTTCAATTAAATTGTTATTCTAATATACAATTCAAATCCGTCTAGGAAAAAATAATACATTAATCGAACCGTGTATACCTCTATTTTCACATAATTATACCAACCAAGAAGCAATGGTAAAATCCCACTTAATTTGTCACTAGACAATGTCCCATTGTCCCCATTGAATCAATGGAGGTTAAACCCTAAATCACACACTATTCCCCACCACCACTTTCATAGATCCTCCCACTTAGGAGAAAATAAAAATGGTTTTGATTGGAAGCCAACACCAAAATTGGAAAACTCCCATGTATATTTGTCCACTTTCAATTTACTACAATATATAAGGGGACATATGTAGTTGAGAATGAAATCATCAGATTCCCTCATTAGACGGCAATTAATTATGTGACCCATTATTTGCTTGTCATTTTGTTGACAGTATCATCTCCAATTATGATTATAAGTATCAATGTGACACATCACACATATACATTTCATTATTATATTAGTAGGAAGGCTATATTATAAATTTTATTTTGAGAGACAGAGTCAATATATAATCTATAACCTAAAAATAAGTAGTTGATTTATGAAAAACATATTTAAGTTTTATCTTACGATATTATAATATCTGTGAAACGATAATATATGATAAGATCTTTCATTATTCAATATATCAATATATCTTAGATCTGTTATTGTAAAATTTTGATTGAAATGTTGGAGTACTTGATATTTAATCCGTCCGTATTTTTCATAGTTATTTCCTTTTTTTATTTGTTAATATGCTTTTTTAAGTTAATTAAATAAAAAAAGTTATGTTATTAATTTTGGGATTGCCGTAAAATGAATTACTAGTGGTAAGAAAGATAGGTGGGTCTTATGTGAGACCGTCTCACTGATCATATTACGTGAGACGGGCCAACTCACAAGTCACAACCCACACTTCACAATTCATATATAAATGAGTGAAAATAGGTTTGGTTTATGGGTTAAAATGATTCGTCTCAAAAAAACTATTTGTGAGACCACCTCACACAAGTTTTTGTGAAAGAAAGATATATTACGTACATAGTCATTTCTTTATGATTATTGCTGCACTAGTTTTACATTTAGTTTTAACTGCTACCTCCATCATATATAATTTATTATGGGTTTTTTTTGTTTTGTTATAATTAAGTATATACAGGAAACTGCGATTTTATTACATCATCTAACGTATTGTGTGTGTATATATATATATTGCCATAAATTTAGTTTGTAAAATAAATTGTTACAGGTGAATAGCATGTAATTTTTATGATTAAATTGGATAAGCTGGTTTAACTGAGTAAAAATATGTCTAACATATGCTCAATTAATTAAATGGTCTCGATAATTGTTCAACTTCTTGGATACTTATTATTTATAATTTAGATTTATTAAGAAATTTACTTAAACTATTATAAGTTCCGTGCAATATATAAATTTCACTATTTATATATTTTAATATGAAAATGTTGAACATGAAAAATAATAAATGTTTTTGGAGAATTTCAGTTTGATTTGTTACTTCTGTGACTCACGACCATAAAATCTAAATATTTCGAGTTTGATGTGAAAATTTTAATTTACAAAAAAAATAAAATTAAGTTCTCACAATATTTCAATCTCATTTGGTATACCCGTGTTCGTGTGATGTATGGACAAATAAATTTGAAGTATTGGTAATTTTTTGATATAAAAATGTTGTTCATGAAAAATAATATAATTCTTCAAAGTGTTTTCAATTTAATCTACTACCCATATAATTTACGAATTTAAATATTTTTTATTTTCATCATACGCTATTGTCACTATTGGCCTGAAATAAACTTATGCAAATTTATGTTCAATAATTTATTCATAATGAGTATAAAATGGTGATATTATTGAGCATTATAATCAAGTCTTGATAATATTTCAACCTCATTTGGTATTTGTGTGATGTAGTGAATAAATTTCATGTGTTAGTAATTTTTTGATATAAAAATGATGATCATGAAAAATCATATAGTTTTTCAAAGTTATTTCAATTTAATCTACTACTCATGTAATTCATCTAAATATTTATTATTTTCATCATATGTTGTTTAACTATTTTAGTACTTGTTTTTTGTCACAATTGGCCTAGAAAATACTTGTGCAAATATATGTTTAATTTTTTCATAATGAGCTTAAAATATTGATATTATTGTATATTACCCCAAAATAAAATTTCTAAATTTAACATACCATCAAAAAATATGTATAATAATTTTTTTCAGATATCTTAAAATCAAAATTTATCTATTAGAAAAATCATATTGGATGGTAAACATTTCAAAATTTGATAAATCTAAAACCATGAAACTATATTACAACATAAACTAAATATATTTTATCATTGTTCTGTGAACTTCATGCTACCATGATAGTGAAATTTCACATTTTTATTTACTTTTTAATTAAGGAGGAAACATTATTTATTCTTACAGCAAAAAAAAAAAGAAGAAGATAAATTCACTAATTTTTTTGTGGATATATAAAATGATTTAGATTAAGGTACAAATTTTTATTTACAACTTTTCATGACATGATATTATTACCATATATACACAAATCATACTAACTTTATAACATATCAAATACGATCATATTTTTTTCCTCAATTTTCATATATACACAAAATAATTTTCATACCATGAATATATATAAATTATGAAAAACTAAATATTTACAATTTATAAAATAATAAATATTTGTATTTCTACTTTAAAAAGTAGAAATGAGGTTAGTTGGTTTTTATATAGATGACAATGAAATTTCATAATAAAAAATTCAAAGTATTTAAAATATATATGTAAAAATTCTTCATCTACGTATTATCACTCTTATAAATAGCATCGACTATCTATTCTTCATGATTAATAATGAAGATATATTTATATAATTTAGCATTATGAAATAGAACATATTTTGTATTATTTTTTATAAGTATAAGTATAAATGATATGTTTTTTTTAAATCATTTTTTATACTTAATTTGTAGTTTTTAATAGAAAGTATATGAATTCATAAATTTTATACTTCCTAAATGTTATTGTGTGCAACAATATATCATATGTATATTTTTTTAATTATATTCAAGATATATTACATATCTTTATGAGTTTTAATAAGAATTAATATAGTATAATAAAATAAAATCATATAAACACTATGTTATATTATTAACATTGTTACATAGACGATATATAAAAATTGGAGTATTGTATACGACATATTTGTCAAATAAAATTGTGTGATGTTTATAATAATTTTACAATACATATTTCGAATATAGTAAATAAAAATAGTTAATTTACGTTGTTTTATATATGTTGGTTGACTTGATTATTAACTCACTTCTTGGTCTTCGACCCCCTCAGTCACTACGAACGGCCCCAATCAATGCAATGATATATTTATTGAGGTGGTATATGTGTATGTGAGGCACAATATTAGAGATAAAAAAAATACTTTGATGATTTATAGTTCTTGAAATCCAATCATTATGTTATTTTAATTTATTCAACAAACATATATTTAATCTTTGATTATATCAAAAATTTAAAAAGTTATTAGATGAGATCATATTAACATTCATATATCATATATAGATAATAATTTTCAAGATTTTGTCAATATTATAAATGATATTATTACCATATATATAAATCATGTTTAATACAATAAAATTAATAATTTATAATTTATAAATTATTATGAAATAATATGTATTTTTATTTTTGGGAGGTAGAAATGGGCGGGAAAATTTTAGCATTTCTATTTTGATTGGGTAATTGTTATTATATATATATATATATATGTGTATATATATATATATATATATATATATATAGATTTGCTTGTTCAATTTATAAATGAGTTTTTTCTAATTTTGAATTTGTACATTTCCTATGTATTAAAGTTTAACAACTTTATTGTACTATTGGTCTATATAGCAAATTAAAAAAAATGTAGTCACTAATCATCAGTTTAATTGAATAGGCCAACTAATTTGACCACTGATCCAATTCTTAACATATCGTATTACCTGTTAAATACAACACAATTGAAGATTCTCGATACATTTTAACAGTGTCACTTTGCAATATAGTGACGTGAGCAAGTTACTCAAGTAGCCGATTGTGATTGATTCTCAATGAAATTTAATTTCAAATCAACTATATATCCAAATTATTATATATGGTCGCATAGAAAAACTATTTATTTCAAATAGGGTTATACAAAAATTGGGGAAGCATTCAAGTAGGTGATGACCCACGTACCGGACTTTATTGAATTCAACTCGATGTCTAGTGTTTGCCCTAAAAACAATCATAATAAGGTGAAAAAGAATATATATATATTTTGAAGAAATTATTATTTTCCACCATAATCATAACAAAGCAAGAAAGCAATGGAAAGTGGGGACATAAAATACAGTTTTATGGGTGTTCTACATCAATTGGGCCACTTACAAAATATAAACTGTTTTTTTAGTTTGGAATTACTTGTTATTGAATCCACATCATTATAGACTTTGTTTGGGCGATTAGATTTCAAAGAGAGTATAATTAATATGCCTATAATATAAAATTTCAAATTTCGAAACATTTAATTATTTTTTCGACACAAACTTGTTTGCAAATGAAGTAATACTTTTTAGTTAAACGACTAATATCTTAACATTATAATACTAATACCTTTTAAAATTCGAATCATATTTTAATAAGTCAAAACAAGCACGAATTGGATAGAGCGGATCAAGCTGCACAAATCCTAAAATCCATACACCAGTTGTACAATAGACTCACTTATATTTTTTAACTATATGGGATTTTTATGTGGTATAGAATTTAGAGAATACAAAATGTGTTGTTTTGGACTTTAAAATAACAATAAAAATATCTTTCAGAAGATTGTAGTGTATATATAATCAATGAAAATCATAACATATATTTCGTATTTTTTGAATATAGATAATTCTATGAAATATTTAAATATGAAGTAGGATTCAAAATGTACAAATTTTTAGAATCCAATGAAGCGATGAACTCAATAGAATCAAAATAATTGATACCTCAAATATTGGAACATAAAATTCAAAAATTAAGAGAGAGAGAGAGACTAAAGTATGAAGCAGAGAGAGAGAGAGAGAGAGAGAGAGAGAGAGAGAGAGAGAGAGAGAGAGAGAGAGAGAGAGAGAGAGTAGGTGAAAGTGCCCCCTGTCTCAGTCCCACCATTCATTTTCAGTGTGCCCAACGAAATGTTACAACTTATAACCATGGTTTCCCACAATCCCTCAGCCCAACTAAATATTCTTAAATAAATCAAAAAGTTCTTGCATGCAACTTAGTATCTACAAACTATTTAACATATTCTTCTCCAAAAACTAATTATATATGTATTTAATTACATATATGTGACCCTAGCTAATTTAAATGATTGCCAACTCAGCCGGCAATTAGTTTCTTCCACATTCATTATTGAATTCTTCTTACATGACACAAGCAATACAATATCAAAATATGAGAGAGTCCTTCCATTAAGATTTATATTCGGATGTAACACCATTTACAAAAAAGTATCATAAAAAAATTAACATCACACACACACACACATATATATATGGAACAAATTTTAAATATAGAAACAACTTAAATGGATTAGGTCTAAGTAGCTAGACGAGTTTGAAGATAAGTGCGCTAGCTATAGGTTGTTTTCATTTCCTATTGTTTGCCTTGATGCAAGAAAGATTAATTGAGATGATTTTTTTGTTCTTTAATTTAGAAAACATAAGAGTATGATTGGATAAAATAAGAGTATAAAAAGAGGAGTGACACTCCTGTGCACCTTGTGCACAGATCCAGATCCGTGCACAACAATACTGTTATATTATATGAAATAATACTGTTAATTACTTCATATAATATAACAGTATTGTTGTTCACGGATCTGGATCTGTGCACCTTGTGCACAAAAATTTTTGCCTAAAAAGAGTTATAATGATTTTAATTGATGCGAAATTAATGTCTTATTTTTAGAGATGGTGAATGAATGTGAGATCTGGTCCAAACCTTGACAAACCGTAATAGACTGAATACTTACTATGTAATCAAGATTTCTGCAATGTTTCATTAATTTCAAAAGGTGAAAAAACAAAAATGTATTGTGATCAATTTGTAATAGATTAGGTTTGAACATAACTTGTCCTACAAATATTAATCTATATATATTTGAGTGTTCATTATAAATACGTATCAGAGCACATAAACACATTTTGGAAGTTTTATAGAGTCGAAACACTTATTTTTTGTTTATAGTCATATCTACAACAATGATAGAATTGGAACTATCATAAAATTGATGGCGAAATAATAACTACTTACTTGCATAAAATAGAGAGGAATGAGGCGGTATTCATGCCCCCATCCCCCTTAGTTAAATAGGGATACGATATTCCTCAATTTATATTATTTTTTGAATAATTTTGATTTTGTAATATATATATATATATATATAATTTAATTTTAAATTTTAAATATACTTATATATTTGAAAACATAAAGCATATGATCTGATCCTAGTTCCTCGTCTCTGTCCAGCGCATTTGTTAGTTTATTTCGTATTTGTTGACTAATGTAGATTCAAATGGTAATATTTGGATATTAGAAATTTGATTGTTTTGTAGAATTTATGAATAAGATATTTACAAATTGATACATGGGTGAACGAAAAATTGAAATTCAAAATTCTAATTTTTTCAAATGAATTTTTTTGAAGGTTAAATGTACTCATTTATGTCATATACAAATCTAAAATTTTAAGCTCAAGTGTTTTAGATAACTAGAATTTTAATACTTTTTGATTGATCGGGCTTATCCAATAATCACAAATTGAACCTAGTTCAATGAGATCATTTTGATATACTAATCCCAACAATCTGTTATCTTCTCTTAATTTTTTTTTTTTTTTTTTTTTTGCGCCTTCTTAGCTTATTTGATGATACTTTTAGACCTAATTTCAATTCGCTAAGAGTAGAGGTTTTGTACTAAATCTTTGTTAGGATTTCGTCCCCTAGGAAAAAATCGACCCTCCGACACTATTGAGAGGACGAGATTGAAAATAATTGTGTTTGCCTAACTATTTAAAGAAAAAATGTGTTCATTCAAGTCTTAATTCAACTTTCCTTCCATTCTAGATAGTCATCTCAATCCTTGTTTATACTAACAAGGACTTGATACTCGCATCTTTGTTTTATGTGTTTTCTCTTAACATAATAAACATAACTTCGCAAACTAATTTGTTTAATGAAGTTAACATATTCAAAAGAATATTCTAATTTAGTTGTGACAATGAGATACCAATTGCCTGTTTGGTGTTTTTATCCTCCAATTTGCACATTTTGTATAAGAATTAACAACCTTCGTTGGTGCACACTAAATTCATTTCACTTCAATGTTACTAGAAGCTTTGTACTTTTGTTACTTCAATTTATATTTGTCCAAAAAATCACATATTCAAGAAAAAAAGGTATCAGATTCCTGCAATGACCTCATTCTCCAAATCTCCGTCCAGATGTCAAATTATTGAAACAAGAAAGTTAAGAGAAAACATTATTTTAAAAAAGTTATAACAAAAGTAATAAAAATAAAATTTAGAAAACTTTATATAAAGACTGTGCCTTGATTCCCAATATCATCACTTCCATACTACAACACTCAAAATGCTGGCCAAAGCTTGCCATCTCCGCCCCATAAACCTCCCCGCCACAGCGTCTCCGCCGCGAGCGCCACCGCCAACGTACAACCCAGCACAGCACAACACCGCCACACGTGCCATATCCATCACGGCCCCCACCACCACCACCTCCCCCGAGCGCCCCACCACAGTACAAGACACCAATGCTCTAAACGACACCGTCGCGGCCTTCTGGGACTACCAATTCCTGTTCGTGTCCCAACGCGCTGAGACCGCGGAGCCCATTCCCCTCCCCCTCGTCGACGGCGCGTTGCCCCACGACTTCCCCTCGGGCACGTACTACCTGACCGGGCCGGGCCTCTTCTCAGACGACCACGGCTCCACCGTCCACCCCCTCGACGGCCACGGCTACCTGCGCGCCTTTAGCGTCGACACCATGGCCGGAACGGTGGAGTTCATGGCACGGTACATAGAGACGGAGGCGCAGGCGGAGGAGCGGGACCCAGACACCGGCGAGTGGCGGTTCACCCACCGGGGCCCGTTTTCGGTGCTCAAAGGCGGCAACATGGTGGGCAACACCAAGGTGATGAAGAACGTGGCTAACACCAGTGTTTTGCAGTGGGGTGGGAGGCTGTTCTGCTTGTGGGAAGGAGGCGATCCTTATGAAATTGATGCGAAAACATTGGGTACTTTGGGCAAATTCAACGTAGTTGATGGCCGGAAAATGTCACCGGAAAATGACCCTGAAAGATTCCGGCCCGGTTTCTTTGTCGACGTGGCTGCTCAGTTCTTGAAGCCAATACTATATGGTATGTTTATATATATATATATATATATATATATATATATATATATATATATATATATATATTATCGCAAAAACTCATATGAAATCGTCTTGCATTAAAACCTTACGTGAGACAGAGTTTCATAACATTAATCATATTGAATAGATTGACCAGTTTTTGCTGATTTATATGAATATCGTCTTACCTAAGATCTCATATGAAACCATTTTAAATAAGAGTAATCATAGATTATATTGATTGGTGCATGCATTTCAAATCTTGATTAAAACATGCATATTTTGGAGGATATTCTAGGAAAAATAATTATGTTTTTTTATTTTTTTAAAATGTTGTGTTCATATATTGGAATCAAATTTTGCAGGAGTGTTCAAGATGCCTCCTAAGAGATTTATGTCTCATTACAAGATTGATGTACGAAGGAATCGACTATTGATCATGTCATGTAATGCTGAAGATATGCTACTCCCTCACAGTCATTTTACTTTCTACGGTATGTAAGTTTATTTTTATAATAATATTTTATTTTTTAATTAAACCTTGGATTTGCCGAAATAAAACATGTACTAATCATTCACAGAAATAGATTTTCATTGTTTTATTAATATGGTTCCTTGATGAAAATGATAACATTGTTGTTTCTTTGTTTTAATTTATGTTGGTGGGATTTTCAAGAATGTGACAATTTGGGTTTTGTCCAAATATAAGTGACAAGATTTAGTATATAGTTGCAAGGAATATACTTCATTGGACAAGAAATACATATGGGACAAAAATACTTAATTAGGCGCTGTCACATTCCAAATATAGTAGTTTATTATTTCAATATTCTCTTTTTTATGTGGGTACTTTAGTACTAAATATTTTTTTTATAATTTTGTTAAATTTAATTTTCCAGAATTCGACTCCAATTTTAAGCTGCTGCAAAGCCAAGAATTCAGCATCCCTGATCACTTGATGATCCATGATTGGGCCTTTACAGACTCTCATTACATACTGTTTGGAAATAGGATCAAGCTAGATATTGCAGGTAATTCTTCACCATTTTTCATTTTTTCTTTAATATATTTGACCCCTAAATTTGTGTATTTCTATTATGTAGCATTCACCTTCAATCAACACTCATACATATTTTATTTATGTTTGATTGTTTTTAATAATGGTCATTAAATTGATTGAAATCTACTGGTGTGACAACTATAAAACAGTTCAAACATATTGTACTATTAGATTACGACAAAAATGTCGATGTTTTTAAAGTCCCATAAAATGATAAAGAGGTAAATACCATCATATTCTCGTTTCTCATTTTTAAGCATTTCAGAATCCCAAAGATAATAAAATATAGCATTAGAGATACCTAAGAGTACAAGTACCCATCATCTTTGTAAACAATCACTAGACAGAATAATTACATCAAAACTATCATCTCATGAATATAATTTCATAAAATACAGGTTCGATGAAAGCATTATGTGGATTATCTCCAATGATATCTGCATTAACAGTGAATCCAAGCAAGCCCACATCTCCAATCTATTTGCTTCCAAGATTTGAAAAAAGTAGTAGTTGTGAACCAAAGAGATCATCAAGGGATTGGAGAATCCCCATTGAAGCTCCTTCACAAATGTGGGTACTTCATGTTGCAAATGCTTTTGAAGAGAGAAATAATGAGAATGGGGATGTTGAGATTCAAATCCAGGCCAGTGGCTGCTCTTATCAGTGGTTCAATTTCCAGAAAATGTTTGGTACATTCCAACTCACACCTTATATATGCTCTTTTTCAATATAGACTCCCAAGTTTGTTCCTTTAATTTGATGATGTTTTTCTTGATTTATAGGATATGATTGGCAGAGTGACAAATTAGACCCCTCCATGATGAACATGAAGCAAGGCCAAGAAAAGTTGCTTCCTCACTTAGTCCAGGTATATATTTTTCTTTTTCAACCTTGAGAAATGCATACATACAATATAATCTAACTTTATTATTGCTAGGTATCTTAGCGAGTGAGATTGCAGATAAATGTCAAACTCACTCGCTAAGATACTCACATGCAAAAGTGGAGTAGATCCAACTATATGTAGGGTTCATCAATCGGTTTAACTGAACCATGTTGAAAAAACCCGAAAACTAAAAATCTTTATTTTAGCAAATCGAATCGACAAACACAAAAATATTTATAGTGTAATCTAGTGGGTTCGGTATAAAACTGAACCAACACAAAAAATCATCTAATTTATCAAACCTAACCGTCCTGACTACACAAAAACCGAACTGAATCACTTGGTTCAATTCGATTTTTTCAATTTTGCTCAAACCCATTTCAATCGACACGATCCTTTCATGATTAATCAAGATTATGATGTCCATGTACACACAATGCAGGTGAATATAAGCTTGGATGGTGATGGAGAGTGCCAAAAGTGTAGCATAGAAGATGTGAATGAATATGAGAAAGCTTCAGATTTTCCAGTGATAAACCAAGAATACTCAGGCAGATCAAACACCTACATCTATGCAGCCACTTCATCAGGCTCACGCCGAGCTTTGCCACATTTCCCATTTGACACAGTGGTCAAGCTCGACACCATCAACAACACGACACTAACTTGGTCCACTGCCAGAAGACGGTTCATCGGAGAGCCCGTTTTCATCGCCAAACCGGGCTCCAAACACGAAGACGATGGCTATCTTCTTGTAGTAGAAGTAAGTATCAAAATCTATCTCTTCTTCTTCCTCGTTTCTATGTTTGAGCATTGACATTGATATATTGGAATTTTGTTATTGTTTTTGCAGTATGCAGTGTCAACACAGAGGTGTTACCTTGTTGTTCTTGATTCAAGGATGATTGGGAAGAAAAATGCTCTTGTGGCAAGATTTGAAGTCCCAAGGCATTTGAATTTCCCTCTTGGATTTCATGGATTTTGGGCTCCTAATGTTTGCCCTGCTCCATTGACAAGCCAAATTTCAAGCCCAAATCAAGAACGTTATAGTGTTAGGCACGAGAAATCCTTTGTTTTGATGAAATAAAATACGAGATCTGAAATATGTTTGATTTTTTTGAAGGGTGTGTATAGTGTATTTGTGTTTTAGTGTAGGAGGAATGTTACACTCTTGTAAAATCTGGTCATACAATGTACCAGCATCCCAATAGTTGTAATATTAAGTTGTAACTACATATTTTGTTAATGAAATATAATGTGTTAATTGTAACTAAAAGTACTATTTAATTCTCACCACAATTTTACTGGACTAATGACATGTTTGAGCATGAGTTCAAATTTTTTATTAAAATTTATTCTTCATCTTATAAATAGGATTCATTATCAATAATTGTATTTGAATGAAACAATATTATATATCATTTTTATAAATTAATAGTACCTAGAGAAAAAATTAAAAGTGAAATAATTAGGTTCTACTATGTTAGCTATGATACTTTTGTAAATCAATCTCAGATGTGTCGATTGATGAGAATGATGCATCTACTATTTGTCGATTGAGACTAGAGCAAAGAAGAAAAAAAAAACAAAAAAGAATTTGGGAAACTATTGAAACGAAAAAAAAAGTATATATTAAGATGATTGAAACAAAATTGAAAATATTTGTATTTTGTAATATAATTATTTCCAATATAATTTTCCTAAAATAATATCTTATCTCCATAAGTATAACATGTATCATTTTTTTTTTTTGATTATATGATTGTGTATAATCTATATCTATATCTATATAATAACAATTACCCCTCAAAATAGAAATGCTAACATTTTCTCACCCATTTCCACCTCCCAAAAATTGAAATACATATTATTTCATAATTTATAAATTATAAATTATTAATTTTATTATATTAAACATGATTTATATATATGATAATAATATCATTTATAATATTGACAAAATTTTGAAAATTATTATCTATATATGGTATATGATCTCATCTAATAACTTTTTTAATTGTTGATATAATCAAAGATTAAATATATGTTTGTCGAATAAATTAAAATAACATAATGATTGGATTTCAAAAACTATAGATCATCAAAATATTTTTTTTTCTCTAATGTTGTACCCCACATACACATATACCACCTCAATAAATATATAATTGCATTGATCGGGAGTGTTCGTAGTGACTGAGGGGGTCGAAGACCAAGAAGTGAGTTATCAATCAAGTCAACCAACATATATAAAACAACGTAAATTAACTATTTTTATTTACTATATTCGAAATATGTATTGTAAAATTATTATAAACATCACACAATTTTATTTGACAAATATATCATATACAATACTCCAATTTTTATATATCTTCTATGTAACAATGTTAATAATATAACATAGTGTTTATATAATTTTATTTTATTATACTATATTAATTCTTATTAAAAATTATAAAGATTTGTAATATATCTTGAATATAATAAAAAAAATACACATATGATATATTGTTGCACACAATAACATTTAGGAAGTATAAAATTTATGAATTCATATACTTTCTATTAAAAACTACAAATTAAGTATAAAAAATGATTAAAAAAAACATATCATTTATACTTATACTTATAAAAAATAATAAAAAATATGTTCTATTTCATAATGCTAAATTTTATAAATATATCTTCATTATTAATCATGAAGGATAGATAGTCGATGCTATTTATAAGAGTAATAATACGTAGATGAAGAATTTTTACATATATATTTTAAATACTTTGAATTTTTTATTATGAAATTTCATTATCATCTATATAAAAACCAACTAACTTCATTTCTACTTTTTAAAGTAGAAATACAAATATTTATTATTTTATAAATTTATAAATTGTAAATATTTAGTTTTTCATAATTTATGTATATTCATGGTATGAAAATCATTTTGTATATATATGAAAATTGAGGGAAAAAATAGGATCGTATTTGATATGTTATAAAGTTAGTATGATTCGTGTATATATGGTAATACTATCATGTCATGAGAAGTTGTAAATAAAAATTTATATCTTAATCTAAATCATTTTATATATCCACGAAAAAAAATAGCGAATTTATCATTTTTTTTGTTGTAAGAATAAATAATGTTTCCTCCTTGATTAAAAAGTAAATAAAAATCTGAAATTTCACTATCATGGTAGCATGAAGTTCACAGAACAATGTCAAAATATATTTAGTTTATGTTGTAATATAGTTTCATGGTTTTAGATTTATCAAATTTTGAAATGTTTACCATCCAATATGATTTTTCTAATAGATAAATTTTGATTTTAAGACATTTGAAAAAAATAATTATACAATTTTTTTGATGGTATGTTAAATTTAGAAATTTTATTTTGGGGTAATATACAATAATATCAATATTTTAAGCTCATTATGAATAAGTTGTTGAACATATATTTGCACAAGTATTTTCTAGGCCAGTTGTGACAAAAACAAGTACTAAAATAGTTAAATAACATATGATGAAAATAATAAATATTTAGATGAATTACATGAGTAGTAGATTAAATAGATATAACTTTGAAAAACTATATGATTTTTCATGATCATCATTTTTATATCAAAAAATTACTAACACATGAAATTTATTCACCACATCACACAAATACCAAATGAGGTTGAAATATTATCAAGACTTGATTATAATGCTCAATAATATCACCATTTTATACTCATTATGAATAAATTATTGAATATAAATTTGAATAAGTTTGTTTCAGGACAATAGTGACAACAACGTATGATGAAAATAAAAAAATATTTAAATTCGTAAATTATATGAGTAGTAAATTAAATTGAAAACACTTTGAAAAATTATATTATTTTTCATGAACAACATTTTTATATCAAAAAATTACCAACACTTCAAATTTATTTGTCCATACATCACACGGACACGAGTATACCAAATGAGATTGAAATATTATGAGAACTTAATTTTATTTTTTTTGTAAATTAAAATTTTCACATCAAACTCGAAATATTTAGATTTTATGGTCGTGAGTCACAGAAGTAACAAATCACACTGAAATTCTCCAAAAAAATTTATTATTTTTCGTGTTCAACATTTTCATATTAAAATATATAAATAGTGAAATTTATATGTTCGTGCATCACACGGGACTTATAATAGTTATATTCATATAAGTTCCTCATTATATTAAATAGCAATATCACCAAAAAAAACTCTTCATTATGATATTATTAAAATTTCACAATCTATCTAGATTATAAAATTAAAAAAAATCTCTAATATAGTATTCTCATTTCTCCCCAATCCGCTTAAACTTAATTCAAACATGCCTTGTATTTTTTCAATCCACTTATTGATGCACAATACATATATTAAATAAATTATTAAAAATCAAACAAATTATTCTATTTTAATTTAGTATAATGTATTATCTATTTAGAAATGTGAAATAAACCGCCGGCCCAACCCGGTCTAAGGAAATGTATTTTAGCGCATAATTCTAAACCCTCTTCTGCCAAACCCTGAAACAAAATTCCCCAAATTTCAAAACTCCCTTCCCCCCATCTCCACCACTCTGCGTAATTTTCACGGCGACACCACCGCCATGGCCGGCACGGGCTTCTCCTTCTCCAGCGCATCCTCATCGTCTTCGGCTTCTCCATTCTCATTCGGATTCTCCAACCCTAGCTCCGCCTCCTCCGCGCCTTCCTTCGGCTTTGGTCCAGGAACGACGTCGTCCGCCTCCTCCACCCCATTTGGTGGTTCCTCTCTCTTCGGTTCGTCGTCTTCATCCGCAACGACGTCGTCCACCGCTGCCTCCTCATTCGGCACTTCTTCTCTCTTTGGTTCCTCTTCTGCTCCGACATCTAATATATTCGGATCGTCTTCGGGCACTGCCCCCACTTCGAATTTATTTGCGTCCTCCTCGTCTGGCGCACCGGCGGCTTCTAATCCTTTCGGATCCGGGTCAAGTCCTGCTCCCAACCTTTTTAGTTCATCTTCTGGTGGAGCTTCAATTGCTAGCCCTTTCGGCGCTGTTACTTCAACCGGTGCACCCTCGACTCCATCGCCTTCTTCATCTCCATTCGGCACTTTATCGTCTTTCGGATCCCCTGCTCCCGGGTCCTCAAACATGTTTGGGTCAAGTGCTCCAACTCCGAGCCTATTCGGTGCTTCTTCAGCAGCTCCAGTGAATACTGCTAGTTCGCCTTTATTTGGGTCTGGATCAGCCGCAGCTCCCGGTCTATTTGGATCATCCACGCAGGCATCAACTCAGGCCACCAATGCGCCGGCATTTGGGTCGGGTTTAGCCCTTAACACTGGTCAATTCGGAGCATCAACGTCAGCGTCAACTGCTGCTGCCACTGCACCTTTATTTGGGTCCGGTGCTGCCTCTGCTGGCTTATTTGGGTCCTCCACATCCTCATCTTCAACTACTACCGGTGGCACTTCATCATCCTTGTTCGGGGTAAGTTCTGGATCAACTCCGGCTCTTTTTGGCTCGTCTGTCAATGCTTCAAGTTCAGCTTCTTCAGCACCTGGATTTTCATTCCCCGGTTCGTCTACATCAACCTCTGCTTTCTCTTTCTCCATCAATACTTCAAGTTCAGCAGCTTCTGCACCTGGATTTTCTTTCTCCAGTGCTGCAGCTTCAGCTTCATCTTCTTCCCCCGGGCTTTCGTTTCTTGCACCATCAGCCTCCTCAGCACCTGCATTTTCATTGTCGACAGCTCCTAGCTCCGCGGCTTCTACTGGTTTTTCGTTTTTGAAGAGCACCAGTAGTTCTGCCACCCCAGCATTAGCCGCAGTTTCTTCATCATCTTCATCTGGTTTTTCATTTGGAACTACCGGGTTCTCTTCATCTGCTATGACAACATCTGTGTCAAGTACACCGGCTTCAAAACCGGTGACTTTTGGCACTACCCCTTCTGCATTGTTTTCGACAGTTACAACTACGACAACTACCAATGTTTCAGCTGGTGTGTCTTCTGCTGGTACTGGTGCTAGTTCTACCTTGACCTTTCCAGCATCTAGTGGTACTTCTTCTACATCAGCAGCTATGGGCACATCTGCTTCAGCTTCAGGTTTTACTGGTTTCGGTATAACTAGTACACCTGCATCATCCTCTGGAGTTGCGGGTTCTTTCTCACTGTCCTTGAGATCATCCACAACTGCAGCCTCATCCGCATCACAAGCACAATCAACTGCAGCTCTACCTTCTTTTGGTAGGCTTTTCTTTTCCCTTGCTCCTTTATATTGCTTCTTGTATCTCTATTGGCTTTTCTGTCAATACTGTTAATTTGGTCACGACCCTCTTTCAGGATTACTGTTTCTGAACTTGCGACGTTGTCCATACATTTTAACATAGCTTTCCTTAATTGGCTTGGCTGATATTATGACATCACTAAACTGAATGTAGGTGTCACAACTGTGAGCTCAACAAGTGCAGCGAGTTCAAGTACCAGTTCTGCTGCTCAAACGTCATCTACCCTGGCTCTAGCTTCTAGTAGTGGGTTTGTCCATCTCCCTACAGTGCAATTTTTTTTTTTTTTGTTGAACACAAGATATTGTTTTAATTTCCAAGTTGGGGTCTCTGAGAGAAATTACTTATGCATTTTAACTGGTGTTTGTAATCATGAATACTGCACTATTTCCTCCCTCGGCATGTCTTTTGTGGACCATATTTAATGCGGTTCCTAATCATGTAGTTGGGCTATATTTCCTCTTGGGTATACTATTTTCTCTAAAACCAATTGCTTCATGTTGAAACTCAAGACCTTATGTCCCACCTCTTGCTTTGCTAGATGATACACGAGGTTGCTCTAGTATTACTGTATCTTGCTAAATGGGAATGGCTCTTAAAATGATGAGGCCCATAATGTTAGAAAAAGTGACTCAGCAAACTAATTAGCAAATATATATTGGGGGAAGCGGGAGGGTGTTGGATTTGTATGAGAAGTTTATCTGTAATGCTATACTTATACTGGTTTGGAAACATTCTCTCTGGTTTATTCTTCTTTTATTTAGAAACAAAGTGGATGAGAAACCACTTTCCTTAGTGATGATGTGTAGCTCAGTTGCAACTAAGGATTCACTATATTGTGTTTTGGTATTTTGAGTAATCTGAATGTTGTTTTATGTAGGAGATAACATCCAATGTAGTGTTTTTGTGCACATCATAAACCTTTGACGGGAACAGCTCTTAAAATGAGAGGCACCATAATGTTAGAAAAAGCTACTCAACAAACTAAATAGGCAAACATATAGGGGGCGGGGTTAGAAGTTTATTAATAATGCTATACATATAGGATGCTTATTCTTTATTCTTTCTTTTTAGTTACAATAAATTTTTTAATCTAGAAACAAGTAGTCAGTAGATACCACTTCCTATATAGTCTCCACATGGCCTAGGGTTGAAAGCAATGTGACTTAGTTTGTCATGATGACTAGTGAGAGTTGCTCATAAGGATTCTCTGTATTGTATTTTGGTGCTATAAGTAATGTGAATAAAGCTTTGTTGCAAATGCCATCCAAGATAACTTTTTGTGCATTATTATTCTCTGAGGTCTGTCTTACTTATTCGTTGTGTGTGTGGTTATGCTTTTGCTGTAGGGCTACTTCAACCACCACTGCACCTTTGTCCTCTGTACCAAAGTTACCATCTGAAATCACTGGGAGAACAGTTGAGGAGGTACTAAGAAGTTGTCAAGTATCGATTGTTTTGTTGGATTCATAGTTTGCTTATTTATGTATTTTAAATAACTTTGATGCATTTTGGAATTTTCTTTATAAATAAACTGATTCCCCAATCACTCAGTCTCAAAGCACCCCCACCCACCTCCCCCAAGAAAAGAAGAAAAAATGGGGTGGTAAATGAATAAAAGAAATAAAGAGAAACTAAAAGAATGGTATCTGGTGCCTGCCAAAAGTGTGCCAACATCCCCTGTTCTATTACTTCCTTGTTTAATGCTCTTCATTTGTATCAATACATGAATAATTGTCCATTGATTTTCTTCTCCTGTTTCCATGTCTTTTCTATTTGCGTTACTGAAGTCCAAACCTCATGCGGATAAATTTGTAGATCATTAAGGAATGGAATACAGAACTACAGGAGCGCACTGGAAAATTTCGGAGACATGCTAATGCTGTAGCTGAGTGGGATCGTAGGATTCTGCAGAATCGTGATATTCTTCTCCGGCTTGAGGTATTTGAATTTGAACACTTTACATGGTACATACATAATAAAATGTCATTTCTGTGTGTTGCTTAGGTGGATACAGTGCCTGGTCTTAAATGTTCCAAGTTGATCATTCTCTTCTTTTGATAGTTTCTTCACTTTGATGACGTGTTAGTTGTTAGTTGGCATCTGTTCAATACCCTTAGAAGGCTTGTGATTTCCCTTTTTTCTATTTTGTCCTTCCTGTGCCAAACCAAACTACTCTTTGAAGTGGTAATGTAATAGTGTTAACCACGAGACTTGGAGTTTAAAACTGTTAATACTGCCTATAAAATTGATTGCCTTTTGCAATGAGATAATATCAAAAGTTGAACATGTACTGTTAGCTGCATGATGTCTTTTCATTTCAAACAGGCTTTACTTGTTTCTGAGATCTGAATCTCAAAGTTCAAATTTCATCTTATGGATTTTGCATTTTTCACCCAAAACTAATTACTCACCCCCCCCCCCCCCCCCCGGTTAGTTTTCACACTGAGTATGATGCTTAAAATTTCCCTCAGAGTGAAGTTGCAAAAGTTGTTGAAACACAAGGTAGTTTGGAGCGGCAGCTGGAGCTAATTGAAACTCATCAAGATGAGGTATTTAATCTTATTGCTCTATGTAGTAATAATGGAAATTGTATTCACTTCCATGTTATATGTGACTGAAAAAACGGAAAAACCTTTAGGTTGTGTTTGGATTGAGGGATTTGAAATTAATGAATTTCAAATCAATCAAGTCAGAGCGGATTAAAATCCACCCATATTGCTCAAAAGTTAGTTCGAAATGAAAATGATGGATTTCAAATTCATATCTATCCAAACACCAACAATGAATTTACTACTATGGATACAAATCCTTCCTCAAATCCACATATCCAAATACAACCATAAGTATTAGAGAAGTTTCTTGTTTTTGCATCTTTGGTAGATAAGTTTACCTTTGATCAATACAAATTCTTTGCAAGAGAAATTTGCTTTTGTTTATAGGTTAAGACAGGAGAAACATCTATATTAATCTTGGACGACCTTTTCTTAGTACTGGATATATTGTTCATAGTGAAGATTTAAGGAAGTCTACCACTCTATTATTGTCTCATAATCATGTGGTGGAGATTTCAGGTTTAACAAAGTTAAACTGCTGCATTTTCTGTTGTACTCTCAGAATGAGGTCCCTTCAAAATTTGACTTTTGTGCACATGTTTCTAGGTTGACAAGGCCTTGCAAAGTATAGAGGATGAAGCTGAGAGAATGTACAGAGAAGAGCATGGGTTGCTTCTTGATGATGATGCTGCGTCCACAAGAGATGCAATGTGAGCTCAGATTTTCCTACTACTGTCTTTTTCTCCCTCCCCCTCCCATTTCTGCTGTCATTGTATTGATATCTTTCTCTGATCGTTGATTACTTCAAATAATGCTGGGTTTGGTTTTTATGAAGATATTAAATATTTGCATCAACATGGACTAGATGGTACAGAAATGTCTTGGGGCTAGCAAATAGAACAATCTATGATTCTTTTCATGCTATACCACTTATGATTTACTAGATGTATTATTGCCATGTATTCTTATAGCTGGTAGCTATTTTCGGGCTTCTGGGGGAGGTGTGAACATTTTCTTGAAGTATTTCTTTATTTTCTTTTTTCAGGTACGAGCAGTCTGAACTGGTAGAGCGGGAACTTGAGCAGATGACAGAA
Organism: Scutellaria minor; assembly: GCA_954870855.1. Lineage (NCBI taxonomy): Eukaryota > Viridiplantae > Streptophyta > Magnoliopsida > Lamiales > Lamiaceae > Scutellaria > Scutellaria minor. Next base: position 21,063,642 of record OX940728.1, on the reverse strand, counting down.
CATATTAAATCAATCATTAACACACTAAATGCCAATCAAGTAGGTGCCTCGTTATTTATTTTAATTTCCTTTTATCTATCTAATGAGATAAGGAGCTGATAATACATTACTTTAAATTAGGGTGGAGCGCTTGAGGCAACGGATGGAATGACTCCCCTGGATGTCGTTGTTCGAATTTTGAACAATCAGTTGAGTTCATTGATGTGGATTGATGAGAAGGTCAGATTCTGATTCAACTTCCCCACTTGCCTGTTCTTACACTTTCTTCATTATCATTTCCAGTTAATTGTTTGGTCGGATAATTCAAAATATCAAAATTGCTGTGGATACCTGTATCGATGATCATATCTGCTCACTTTTGCCCTTAACAGGCTGAGGAATTCTCTTCGCGTATTCATAAGTTAGCTAGCCAGGGATCTGCTGCCGATCGTGAATTAACAGGCCCTAAGCTTTGGTTGACCTGAGATTCCGAGCCGTGCATGAAATTTTGAAGGGAGTGTAACATTAAGGGGCGGTATGATTCAACTGCTTCCTAAATAATGTCTCATGTGCTGAATCTGAAAGGTTAATTTTAGCTGAAAAGAAATTTATTCTCTCTTGTATTTGACTCTTGAAGTTTTGAGATGCTTTTTGTGGAAAGTATTAAATTACATTGGGTTTATTTATTTGTGGAAAGCATTATAGCTAAAGATATGAAAGTTGGGTAATGTGCCTTTTTGGGTCCGAATTGATTATAATCAAAACCTACTAAGTTTCAACCCAAATTCATTTGTAACTATAAGTTGCTGTCATGTTTTCATAATGGGTGAAATTGATACCCTTAATACTTAAACATTTAACATGCGTTGTTTGTATTTGAAAATTAATGTCAAGATGAAGTGATGAGTGATGACCTAACAGATGGTGATAGTGGTGTCGGTAATTTTTTAATTTAATGTTGGATTGAAATAAATTAAAATCAAAAGGTAGTTTTTGGAATTATCCTTTATTTCAGGAATCCAAATTCTTATATTCTTCAACTCAGTGAAATCTAGTTAAAGTGTTAACATGTGATGACAGATGTTACATCGATAAGTTAAAAAAAATTTAGTTTTTATTTTTGGTTTTCAACGATTAAGTTGTTCTCTAAAGTAAAAATAAAAATCTCAACCTACCAATTATATATGTTGATCATTAATTTTTACTTTATATTACAGATAAGATCTTTATGTTTTCACAAATTAAAATAATTAACAAGAATTTATATGAAATTTAAAACGCAATAATAGGAGATCTAACCCATATATGTTATTGAGGTAAGGTGGTTAATTTCGTTGAACCTTTCCAAAGTAATGCTATCTAAAATCATGCATGTATATAGACATTACCTACCAAAATAATCATAGGACATTTCCTTATTTTCCATCATCTGATACATTATTTCCTTCTTGATATATAAGTGGTTATTAGTTAGAAGGTAAAAAATGTATATATTGAGCAGTAGAATTAATTAGATATTCAGTTGACGTTGTATATGGATGGAGTCTTTTAAATATGGAAATTCACTCGATCATGATGAGGCTTTCATTTCCGTAGATAAATATTTTATAAGATATAGTCGTAATGTTTTAACAACCAATAAACATTTGCTAATTAGTGAATAATTGTTGCAATTAATCACCTTTCATCCATTATTTTTCTCTTAAAAATCATGCTTGTTGACGTCAGATTTTGTAGAGCACAAAATCCTAGCCTAACACAAAAAAGTCGGCCCGGCTCGGGTAATTGAACCGAACAAATAATATGAAAATGGAATAAAGTAATAAAAAGACGGTGCCCGGTGCCTACTCGGGCAAATTTGCTAGGCTTGTTCTGGTCGGCCTCTTCTGGCCGGACAAAACGTTTTTATTCTGAAAGATGAGAGTAAAAACTCTCTAATTGCAATGAATACAATGATTTCGGATCCAGAATTCGATACCCATTCGAGTGGGTTTAGGGCCCTATTTATAGGCTAGACCCTAGATATGAAACTTGAACAACAAGAAATAAATCCCTAGGATTTATGGTCTAAACAAGGTAAAATTAGATTTAATCCTATCTAAATCGGATACGATTTGATGCAGGATTTGTTCCCTTTTTTATGGATTCGTAGCCCTTATCCGCTCATCGAGATCCTTAAGGTCGGATGATTTTGGTCGGATCGTCCCGCTATAGTTGGCCACACCGACCAAACTGGGTACCCGAGACCGCAGACCCACTGGGCTCGGATCTGTCGTTATGGTCGGTCCGACCATGTCGGGTACCACTTCAGCTCGGTTCGATCCATAGTTTTCCCTCACCCGGGGCTCTGATCCGGTTAGACGAGCAGGGGATCAACACTAGCCCCTCGGGTCGTGGTGAGAGGCTCACTCTGATCAGGATCCGACATCTCCAGGTAAACTGCTCGTCTAACTCAATGATCTGTCGACGCACTCATCTCTCCCGTCAAACGAGGACACGTGTCGGCATCTGCACGCTTGGAAGTTGAAGAGTCGCGGTGGTCTTCTATAAATAGGGGAAATAACAAGTCATTTATCCACTTCCATTTTCAGCGAACTCCGAATCCTTGCTATTTTCTCTCGACAATCCGACCAGAACTTACTGATCTTAGATTACTGTGTAGAAATATCCGTACTCCTCAATTCTGTAAGGTACATATTTATTGTCTTCTAAATTATGTCTTCAAGTTCAGGCAAATCGGTTCAGGATTACGACCAGGGGGCCAACCCTGGCTCCGAGCCATCGTACTCGTGGACGTCAAGCTCGTCCGACTGCTCTTCGTCCGACCCAGATGAAGCCCCTGCCGGCCAGTTGGTTAATGTTCCTTCCGCCGAGCGCGACGACCCGAGCCATTCGGTTCGTGGTTCCGGTGAAGTCAGTACATCGGGGCGTGGCGAATCTGTGATCCCTGAGGGAGTCCCGATCCGAAGTACAATGCCAGGGCCTCCCGTTCGGCAAATCGCCTCCAGCCGGGACTCTGAGGCCTTTGACTGTCCGGCATACGTCACCCCTGCTGAGCTGCTCAAATGACGCGTACTCTTCTCAATTCCGGAGAACGTGTCAATGACCCTTCCTCACCGCATGGATCGGATGGACCAGCCGCCAGCCGGGCAAGTCGCTATCAGCATCCGAGCTCTCGAGGCCGGACTTCGCTTCCCCCTTGCTCCAACGCTCGCTGGATACCTCGGGCATTGGGGGATCGCACCAGGTCAACTTCATCCAAACGGCTGGTCATCACTCATCGGTCTGGTGGTGATGTTCTGGCACTTCGGCCTCGGAGTGCCGAGCCCGCATGAAGTGGCGTGGATGTACAGGCTGAAGCTGACGCCTGGTCTGAAGAACCACTTCTACTATGCGTCGGTCCGGAAATACCGACCAGTGTTAGTGCGATGCCTGCCTTCGTCGATCAAGGATTGGCGCGGCAAGTGGTTCTGGGTCGGCGGGGCATGGGCGGACGAAGCTGCTCGGGCTAGGTGCCCTACCCAATTTGGCGATGCTCAGGGTATTTATCGTTCCTTTAATCTGGTCTGCTGACGTCCCTTCTGATCTAAACTTTTCTTTGTTCTGCAGAGACTCCGCCCAGGAACCTGGTGATCAGCGACTCTTTCTCGCAGAAGATTCGCTATCTGCGCGACTTCTCTCCTGCTGACCAGAGGCACTACAAGGTGTTGTTAGCCGAGGAGAATCTCCTAGCATCCGGCTTGATTTCACCGTTCCGCGTCTCCCCCAGTCCAGTACAAGGTTCTTGCACATTTGCTCTGATCGGGTTATATAATGTTGATTTTCATACACCTTGTAACTAATCGGGTTATTTTATTTATCCAGTATCCCTTCCCAGCCAGGGCATCGTCTTGAGGATGGATCCTGCTGAACGCCTCCGACAACGCTCGTAGCGCGCTTCAGCCCCTGCTCGGGGGGCTCAGGCTTCCTCTCGAGGACGCGGCTCCAACCGTTCAGCGCAGCCTCGGGATGTTCCGTCCAGGCGACCGCCGAGCTCCGAACAGGGGGTGAGCAAAAGGGCTCGCGCCGAGGAGGGAGGACCCTCAGGGGTTGGCCGATCGATCAATCGGCCGCAACCTGCTGCCGGCCAGGAGTCACATTTGGCCGGGTCTGTGAGCGTCACCGGCTGGGATCCTCAGCGGGTGACGGAGACCGTGGAATGGTTGGGCAGGAGGCCACCCTTCCAAATCAGCTATAGCCGGGCTCGCTCTCCCACCGACGAGTCTAACCTCCCCAATGGAGTGACGGATGCGATGGAGGCACCTGCCCGGGCCTGGACCGAGGAGCTGGAAGGTTATGCTCGGCAGATGTCTGGTATCGATCTCGACTACTGCTCTGCCATCCTGCTCGCCCAGACGTCGGTTTTTGCCTGGAAGGCCCAAGCCTCCCATCATGCGGCTCGGGAGAGGCATGATCGGCGACGGGAAGAGCTGCAAAAAGTCCGGGCCGACCTCACCAAGGCCAGGAACGAGGAGGCCACCATGACCGCCAAGCTGACCTCTTCCCAGGAGACGCTCGAAGAGACGACCCGGGCTGTCGAAGTCGATAGGCAGTGGGTGTCGGACCTAACGGTGGAGGTGGCTCGTCTCCGAGCCGAGCTTCAAGAGGCCCAGGCCGTACCGCCGAATGAGATGGCGGTTTGTCAAAAGTTCAAGACGTCGGCGGAGTACAAGTATGAGAGTATTCTGACTTACGTCTTGTCCTTCATAGACGACATCCAGACCAACCGAGCTGCCGGTGTGGATGATAGGCCGCTGATGTCCGCTCTGGCTGCCTTCCTGGAGAAACAGCCTCTTCCGGCTTATCATCTTCGGATGATGGAGGAGCTGCCTGAATACCTTCCGGCAGGGTCTGATCACCTCCTCAGGTCGGCTCCTCCTATCGACTTTATGTCGATGCCAACTCCTCCGGAGGTCGGAGAGGGCAGCGGCGATGGTGGTGGCGATGGCATTGCGGGGAGCTCGGGCGGAGCAGCAGCAAGTGCGGAGGCGGGGCTGGCGCCAGCAGAGGCGAGTGGCGATGAGGTGATCGAAGTTACAGACCAGTAGCTTCTATCCCTCCTTGCACCTCTTATCAGAAGCATCAACCCTTTTGTCCGAGGCACCGATCCTGGTACTCGGATTTTGTTTAGTTCAGGTCTTTCGTGATATTGTTCTTCGGCTTTTTTTTCTTTTGTAAAGAGGTTCCGGCCTCCAAACCGGGCTATTCTTCGTAATTGAAACAGATTTTTTATCGTTTCTATTTCGTTTTTGTTCGGCGTTTCTGTGTACTCTCTATCTTGTCCTAATTCAGATACCTTCATATATTCTTTAAGACCTTTACTATTGGTCGGGATCTGAGCTTTTAGGCCGGGGCCCTATTTCGGATTCAGAACCCGAGCTCCGCGTAAGAGCTCGGATTGGGCCGGAGCCCTATTTCGAATTCAGAACCCGAACTCCGCGTAAGAGCTCGGATTGGGCCGGAGCCCTATTTCCGATTCAGAACCCGAGCTCCGTGTAAGAGCTCGGATTGGGTCGGAGCCCTAGTTCGGATTCAGAACCCGAGCTCCGTTTAAGAGCTCGGATTGGGCCGGAGCCCTATTTTTACAGCATTAATTAAAAATGAACTACTTGTTTATTGAAACGAGCAACTTGTAGAAGAATAGTAAAATTTACAAGGAAAAATTCCTAACGCTATTGATAGTATTTCTTCAAATGCTCGGCATTCCACGACTTAGGCAACTTCTTTCCATTTAGATCGGCTATCTCGTATGCCCCTCTGGTCAGCACTCGGATTATCCGATACGACCCTTCCCAATTTGGTCCGAGTGGCCCGGCATTAAGCTCTTTTGTATGTTGGAGTACTTTTTTGAGGACCAGGTCTCTGACGTCAAATTTCCTGGCTCGGACCCTGGAGTTGTAGTACTTCTCACTTCTTTGTTTGTAGATTGAATTCTTGAGCTCGGACTCCTGCCTTTTTTCTTCCAAAAGGTCGAGGCTGCTCAGCATAGCGACTTCATTATTCTGTTCTTCAAAATTCTGAGTCCTCCATGTCGGGATGCCGACCTCAACAGGGATGACAACCTCCGACCCAAAAGCCAAAGAGAAAGGAGTTTCGCCTGTTGAAGTTCTGGTCGTTGTTCTGTAAGACCAGAGGACTCCCGGTAGCTCATCTGCCCAGGATCCCTTCAGATTTTCGAGTTTTGCTCTCAAAGTATGTTTGATGATCTTGTTTATTGCTTCCACATGGCCGTTGCCCTAAGGGTGATATGGGGTGGAAAATAACTTTTTGATGCCGAGGTTCCTACAGAATTCATTGAAGCCCACCGAGTCGAACTGACGGCCGTTGTCAGAGACCAAAGAGTGTGGAATGCCGAAACGGCATATGATAGACTTCCAGACGAAATCGGTGATCTTTGGTTCGGTTATTTTGGCGAGCGGCTCGGCCTCTGCCCACTTAGTAAAATAATCAACGGCTACCACTGCAAACTTCACTCCTCCTTTGCCCGTTGGTAGGGGTCCGATCAGGTCGATTCCCCATTTTGCGAATGGCCAGGGTGCCATTACAGAATTTAGCTCTTCTGCCGGGGATTTTGTCTGAGGCGCGCATTTCTGGCATCGTTCACATTTTCTTGCGAAATTGATCGCGTCCTTTTTAAGGCTCGGCCAGAAGTATCCCTGCCTAATTATTTTGAAGGCCAGGGCTTGTCCGCCAGAATGATTTCCACAAATTCCTTCATGCACCTCCCTGAGGGCATAATCAGCTTCTTGCTCGTCTAAGCATCGTAATAAAGGTAGGGAAAAACCCCTTTTATATAGAATTCCTCCTTGCAGTGTGTAGCGGCAGACCGTATCCTTAACCTTCGAGCCTCGATCTGATCATCGGGCTCCTTCCCCCCTTCCAGGTATTGGATGATCGGGGTCATCCAATTGCTGCTGTCCTCAGTGACATATATCGTCCTTTGGTTGAGGACCGAGCTCTCAATCATCCCGATATTTACTGACCCAATGTCCTCCGTCCCATCACTCGTTGCGAGCCGAGCTAAGGCGTCTGCTTGGACATTCTTAGTTCTTGGGATTTGCTCGGCTCGAATCTTTCTGAAGTCTGCCAAGGCCAGTTCCACCGACCTCAAGTATCTTGCCATTTTGTCGTCCCTCGCGGCGTACTCCCCCAAAACTTGGTTGACGACGAGGAGTGAATCACTGAACACTTCAAGATTGTCAGCTCCAAACTGTTTGGCCATCTCTAATCCGGCTAGCAGGGCCTCATATTCTGCTTCATTATTTGTTGCTGGGAATTTGAACCTTAGGGCCGAATAGAAATACTTATTTGTGGGGCTGATGAGTACGATTCCTGCTCCGGCGGCTGCTTGTGTTGACGACCCGTCAACGAACATCTTCCACGGCTTCTCGATTTTTTCCTCCTCAAGTACGATTGTAGGAGTGAATTCGGCAATGAAATCTGCTAGGGCCTGCCCTTTGATTGCCGTTCTTGGGGAGTAATGGATGTCATATTGTCCGAGCTCGATAGACCATTTCAATAGTCGTCCTGATGAATCAGGTCGGGAGAGGACCTGCTTTAGTGGAAAGTTGGTTAATACCTCGACTTGATGGGCCAAAAAGTATGGCCTTAATTTCCTGGCCGAAACGACCAGAGCATATGCGAGTTTCTCCATGGCTGGATATCTGAGCTCGGCATCGTGGAGGGATTGGCTAACATAATACACCGGCTGCTGGGCTGTTTTTTCTGCTCGTACCAGAACTGCACTGATCGCGTAGGACGATACTGCCAGGTAGAGCTGTAACTTTTCCCCAGCCTCGGGTTTCGCTAGCACTGGTGCCTCCATCAGGGCTCTCTTTAGTTCTTCCAATGCCTTTTCGCATTCGGTGCTCCATTCAAATTTCCCATCCTTCCTGATCAGGTTGAAGAACGGTTTACACTTGTCAGTCGACCTTGATATAAATCTGTTCAGTGCGGCGACCCTTCCAGTTAAGCTCTGCACGTCTTTCACCCTCCTTGGAGGTGTCAGCTTTACTATTGCGTCAATCTTCTCGGGGTTAGCTTCGATTCCTCGTTGGCTAACCATATACCCCAAAAATTTTCCCGAGCTGACTCCGAACGAGCACTTCTTCGGATTGAGCTTCATCCTGTATTTCCTCAGAATGTCGAACATCTCTGTTAGGTCGGCCACATGATCCTCTAGTTTTTTCGATTTTACCAACATGTCTATATAGACCTCCATGGTTTTGCCTATCTGAGATGCAAACATTTTGTTAACTAGCCTCTGGTAGGTAGCCCCGGCGTTCTTCAGGCCAAAAGGCATCATTTTGTAACAGTATTGTGCTCGGTCAGTAACAAACGTGGTGTGTTGCTGGTCGTGCTCGGCCATCGGAATTTGATGATAACCCGAATAGGCATCCATGAAGCTCATTATTTCGTGTCCTGCCGTCGTGTCGACCAGCTGATCGATGTTCGGCAATGGAAAACAGTCATTAGGGCAGGCTTTATTAAGGTCGGTAAAGTCCACGCACAGCCTCCATGCTCCATTGGACTTTTTTACCAAAACTGGGTTGACAACCCAGATTGCATACTCGCATTCCCGTATGAAACCATTTCCGAGCAGCTTCTGGACTTCTAGTTCCAATCCCTCGTACCTGTCCGGGCTGAGCCTCCGCCTTTTCTGTACTACCGGTCTGGCAGTAGGATCGATGTTCAGATGATGACATGCGTCTTCTGGTCGTATGCCCTCCATGTCCTCGTGGCACCAGGCGAAAACGTCAGTGTTCTTGGCTAGGAACGCTATGAGTTCTCCCCTGAACGGCTCTTTTAGATTCCTGCCAATTTTGAGCTCCAGCTCGGGTTTACTCTCATCCAGCCGGACCACGTCCTGTTCTTCCATCGATGTGGCCCTTTTCTTCGGTCTCTCCATCCTGGGATCCAGAGTTTCCCAAGTAACATCCTGGTCAACTGTCTCTTCATCCGATCTCTGGTCGACTATCCTGGACTTAGTGTTGCCCTCCCGCGTACTGGACGGGCTTATCTGTTCTGGTTGGGCGAGCGCCGGCTCAAGTTCAGAATCTAGCTCGATGAGTTCCGGGCCCTTTTCCAGCCCCGAGTTGCTGGCAAGATTTCCCTGCTCAATCACATTGAGTTCCCTAGGCTTCAGTCCCGATTCACATTCTCGAGCTGACGTTTGATTGCCTCGGATTACGTATACCTCGTCCCAAACTGGAAACTTGATTGTCAGATGATGAATTGATATCACAGCTTTTATCTTAGCCAAAAGTGGCCGTCCCCAGATTACGTTGTATACCGAGTTCACATCCTCTACCTTGAACTCGGTTGTAGTATGAACAGTCTTCTCTCCGGCTCCGAATACGACCTTCAGCTCACACTTCCCTATCGTTCGTGTTATATGGCCTCCGAACCCTTGGATTGCGTCCGAGCAAGACTGCAGATCGGATTCTCGGAGCCCCATTCTTTTGAATGTATTCAGATGGAGAATGTTAGCATAACTTCCTGTGTCGACCAAGACTCTATGGACCATTGTCAGACCAATATTCAAAGATACCACCAAGGCATCGCTGTGAGGTTGCACTATTCCTTCGGAATCCTGCTCGGTGAATGTTATTGGTACGTGGATCGGTTCCGTCCTTGGCGGGTTACATCGTTGGTATCCATTCCTGGCCTCCCTGATTTGTTCTCTTCTCATCCTTTTTGACGATCTCTGCTCGCCATAGTTGTTGTCCACCAACGTGTGGACCTCTCGGATTGCTCCTTGCTGAGGTGGTGGTGGAAGTTGTTGTGGCCTCTGCTCGGGATTTTTGACGTAATCCTTGAGGTGACCTCGATCAATCAACCTCATGAGCTCAATCAGAAGAGCTCTGCATCTGTCCGTATCATGTCCCGGAGCTTTGTGGTATTGACAATACCTGTTCTGATTCAATCGAGCGGGATCGGCTTTCATTGGCCTCGGGACGGGCAGGATATTTTGTCCCTGAAGTTCGGTAAGCATCTGGGTAGGACTTATTGTTAAGATCTGTCTGACCCGATCCAATTCCTCGTTTTGGTAGACCTTAAACTCACCCGGGGGTTTGAAAGGTGTATTCTTCATTCTCTCATTCCCTTCTCCTTTCTCCTGGCTTGGTCTTTCTTCTGGGATTGTCTCCTCGGCCCCGATATATCTTTTGGCTCGGCTCAGGAAATCATGATATGTCTTAGGGCCTTGTTCGTGGACATTCCACCAAAACCTCGTTTTTGGTCGGAGGCCTGCCATGATCGCCATTAGCACATCGTCATCAGAAATGTGCTCTATTTCTAAGACGAGCTTATTGAACCTGTCCATGTAGGATCTCAGAGATTCATCTTTTCCCTGTTTTATATTTACTAGTCTTTCTTTCGGGGTAGACCTTGTTTTTGATCCCATGAACTGGGTGAGAAATAGATCAGTCAGCTCTTCCCATCCTCTGACCGAAAAATCTGGTAATGATCTGAACCATCTTTGAGCTCGGTCGCCGAGTGTTAAAGGGAAGGCTTTGCACATAAGCTCCTCGGATATGCCCTGAAGTTCCATCCATGAAGTATATTTATCCACGTGCGAATTTGGATCGGTTTCTCCATTGTAAAGACCAATTGGTGGTACTTTGAATTTTGTGGGAGTGATCTGGTCTGAGATCCTATCCACGAAAGGTGACGCCTTCTTTCGCCTCTTTTCTTGTTCGGGCCTTGGTTTTTTAGCCTCGATCTCAGCTAGCCTTCGTTTGAGCCTGTGTTCTTCCTCATCCTCATCTACCGAGTAGTCACTTCGCGTCCGTTGCTCGTCCCGCCGATACTCGTTCTCGAAATCCAGTTTCCTCGTCGATTTCCTGGCCTCACGAGCTGAGGCAGGACCAAGTCGGTCGAATACGCTACGAGTTTTCGTTCGGGCTTCTGATCGGGTCGGGCAGATCTGAGTCCCTGATCGACTTTCATTCATCACCGCTCTTGCCGGCCGTTGTTCAGTCATTGCGCCCTTCCCCTTGTCCTTCTTTTGGTTCCTCGGCTCGTCCGAGGATTGGGTATCCTCGAGATCGTGTATTAACTTGGTCTTTTCTCTGGCCTCTGCCTCCTTCAGCCTGTCGTTGAGTTGAGACATCATGGCTTTTATTTCTTCAGAGGTCATCTCGGTCCCTCTAGGTTCGGTTAGTAGTGGGATTCCCAAAGGCACCCTTTCCAGAGGAGTGTTGGTTACGACTCCGGGGGTGTCGTATTGTTGGCGTTGGCCAGAACTTCCAGGCAATAAGTTCTGGCTTTGGGGATCAGGTGGGAGCTCCATGTCTCTAAGGTCGTTGTGCTGGAAGATTTTCGAGCGATGTTGTTTCTCAATCCCCCTCCTTCTAGCGCCAAATGTTGACGTCAGATTTTGTAGAGCACAAAATCCTAGCCTAACACAAAAAAGTCGGCCCGGCTCGGGTAATTGAACCGAACAAATAATATGAAAATGGAATAAAGTAATAAAAAGACGGTGCCCGGTGCCTACTCGGGCAAATTTGCTAGGCTTGTTCTGGTCGGCCTCTTCTGGCCGGACATAATGTTTTTATTCTGAAAGATGAGAGTAAAAACTCTCTAATTGCAATAAATACAATGATTTCGGATCCAGAATTCGATACCCATTCGAGTGGGTTTAGGGCCCTATTTATAGGCTAGACCCTAGATATGAAACTTGAACAACAAGAAATAAATCCCTATGATTTATGGTCTAAACAAGGTAAAATTAGATTTAATCCTATCTAAATCGGATACGATTTGATGCAGGATTTGTTCCCTTTTTTATGGATTCGTAGCCCTTATCCGCTCATCGAGATCCTTAAGGTCGGATGATTTTGGTCGGATCGTCCCGCTATAGTTGGCCACACCGACCAAACTGGGTACCCGAGACCGCAGACCCACTGGGCTCGGATCTGTCGTTATGGTCGGTCCGACCATGTCGGGTACCACTTCAGCTCGGTTCGATCCATAGTTTTCCCTCACCCGGGGCTCTGATCCGGTTAGACGAGCAGGGGATCAACAATGCTAACAATGAAATCCTTTTTCTAGGAAATAAAGAAATCCATTTTATATTAATGTAATATGATACTCTTTCATATGAATTGAATATACATCGTACTTCATTAATTAGAACGTTTTTCAGATAAACTAGTTATAACAATTGAATTGGGCACACATATACTGAAAGAGAAACATAATATTGCAGTTCGGTCGAAGTATATCCTTATACTTTTATTTATAAACATTAAGCCCTATATGAGGTTCTACACTTTCATTTTAATTTTTTCAAATGAGAACGTGTACTTCAAATTCTCTTTGTACGTTTTAGGTCATTTTACTTTCACCTATAAAAATTGGGTTAAAATTTAGTTATTCTATAAGTCGTTAAGTGTGTGTACATATCATCAGTAAATTAGATCAGTTGTCATTTTTTTATAACTCAATTATTTTATGTCTAACTAGTTTAGGATAATAGTATAATTCATTTAAATTGTTACCACGTAAAACACGAAATGTGTATAAGTAATATGATCATGGATTTAATTTAACTTTGGATTTCGATAAGAACGAATATTTTCCTAAGTTGTCCTTAACTTTCCATTAATTGCAAAACGAATAACTAAAAAACAAACGGATTCTACTACACAATGAAAGCAAATCTGCGAAAGAAATTAAAATCGAAAACATGCATAAAACCTTCCATTTCTTATAACCTTCAAACACAGAATTCTTTTCCTCAAAATCTATAAATATGATCTTTCCCCCTCTTTAAATCGCACCAACAAATTCAAGAACTCAAAGCTGTATACTTCCATGGATTCTTACGTTCCCATTAATCAGAAAACCCTCCACATTCTCATGTTCCCTTGGTTAGCTCATGGCCATATTTCTCCATACCTAGAGCTTGCCAAAAGACTCTCCAACAGAAACTTCATCATCCATTTGTGTTCCACCCCTGCAAATCTAAGCTCCATCAAGCACAAAATTGGCGAAAAGTTCGCCTTTTCAATCTGTTTAGTCGAACTCCATCTTCCCACATCTCTACTGCCAGCTTGCTATCACACCACCAATGGCCTCCCACCAGACCTAATGCCAAAGCTCAAGCTCTCCCTTGATTTGTCGAAACCCTATTTTCTCAAAATCTTGAATTCCATAAAGCCCGATTTGCTAATCTATGATTTTCTGCAGCCATGGGCGCCGTTGGTGGCTAAAGCCTATGGCATTCCGGCGGTGGAGTTCATCACCGGAAGTGCCACGATGACGGCCTACATGTTTCACTTTTTTTCTAGACCTAATGATGAGTTTCCCTTTGAGGAGATTTGTTATAGGGATTATGAGTTTGTTCATCGTGCTAAGTTGTTGTTATCGGATGAAAGAGTGAAGAACAATGCTTTGGAGGGAGTTGGGAGGTCTTCCAAGATTGTGTTGATTAAGGGCTTTAATGAGATTGAGTTGAAGTATAGTGATTATCTTCAAGAATTGTTGGGAAAGAAAGTGGTGTTTGTTGGTGCTTTAGTTCAAGAATCTAATGATATTGATGTTGAGAGTTTGGAAATAATAGAGTGGTTGGATCAAAAGAGCAGGAATTCAACTGTTTTTGTGTCCTTTGGGAGTGAGTATTTTCTCAAGCAAGAAGATATGTTTGAGCTTGCTCATGGTTTGGAGCTAAGTAGATTGAATTTCATATGGGTTGTGAGGTTTCCAAAAGGAGAGAGAAAAACCCTAGAAAAGGTTTTGCCATTAGGGTTTCTTGATAGGGTGGGTGGTAGGGGGTTGGTGGTGGAGGGGTGGGCTCCACAGGCTCAAATATTGTGCCACCAAAGTGTTGGTGGTTTTGTGAGCCATTGTGGGTGCAGTTCAATGATGGAGAGTATGAGGTTTGGGGTTCCTATTATAGCCATGCCCATGCACCTTGACCAGCCACTCAATGCTAGGTTAGTGGGCCATATTGGGGTTGGTGTGGAGGTGCTTAGGAATGGTGTTGGTAGGCTTCATAGGGGGGCCGTGGCGGCCGCGGTGCAATGCGTGGTGGCAGGTGGCCGCGGAGAGGCGGTGAGAAAGAATGTGATGAAAATGAGTGAGAAGATTAAGTCTAAAGGGGATGAAGAGATTGATGAAGTTGTGGATGAGTTTGTGAGGCTTTGCAGAAAGAACAAGAAGCGAAATGGCAGCTTCCACCAATTTATGGATAATTTAGAGTTTGATTAGTAGTGTCTTTTTTTTTTTTTTTAAACTTTATTTGTTTTCTAATAATTAGTTGTTGGATTTGATCAATTCATACCACTGAATATATAGTTTGTGAATTGCAGTTGAGTATGGTTAAATTAGAATCGCCATTATAGTTTTGTAATTTGTGAATTATGCAGTAATTGGGTAATAAGAAGTCATGTGCATGTTTAAAATATATATATATATATATATATATATATATATATATATAAAAAAAAGATCAATATGATTTTTAAACGTTAGCAATAATAATATTATAATTAAGGTTATCTATAATAGAGTAACTTGCTTAAAAAATATAAGTTGTACCTAGAAAATTAAAAGTCGAAATATTATAACTCATCCAAACAAGTTCTTATCTTTGAAAATAAGGTAGGATTTTCTTACCTTTTTTTAAGAAAATATATCTTATAATAATACAACATCTTATTTTAAAAACTTGTAAAATCTTTTCTTAAAATAATTTAACTAATTTATAGGTTTTATATAGCTTATGAAGCCAAAACACCTTACAATCGTTGTTGACTTCGACCAATCTATATTATCTAGTAACAAGTTATAAAGCGGGAAAAAAAAATCTAGTTGTGCTTAAAAAAAATGATTAATCACAATAGAAAAACAATATTTGTCTACTCAAAAACTTAATAACAATAATAAAAACAAATCATCTTCTGAAAGTAAAACTAAATATATTACAAAGTTCATAATTAATCATAAAATATTTCTAATCTTTTCATTTGTGCATTTAGCTTTTACAATAGAAAAGAAATCACGTCTATACACACACGCGTACATTACATTAAAATCATCACCACAAATTTGTATATTACCATTTTATTAAGAAAGAAGCGCCCTAGCTTCAAAATTCGAACTCTTTGCAGAGTACATAGAAAATTCAATTATGAGAATCCAATTGCAAATTAAAATGATTGTCTCCTTTTAACGTTTGCCAATAGAAAATGACAGTATATACATGACTTAATCCCCCATCATGCATTTATTTATATTTCCGTCTTTATTTTATCCAAACCCAAAATTATATATTAAATTAGTATAAGGTCCGTGTAACATACATGATTTTTATAAAAAAAATTAAATAAAAGTTGGTAAATTTGAAAAATGTCAATATTATTTATATATTGAAATTAAATATATGATTTGTGCAGTGCATATCATTTAATTGAACATTAAATATAACATAATATGATTAAATAATTATTTAATTGTAGAATTATAATTAGTTTCATTTGTAGAGGATCATAATTTTTTATTTTTTATTTTAAAAAGAATATATATTATCATGTCTATTATGTTATTCATCACACCCACTTTTTTTTTTTTTTTGCTTTTTATTTTCAACATCTATAACAACTCTCACCTTTCTTTTCAAATAAATGATAAAAAATGAAAGTCAAAACTTTACAAATAAATTTCATAATTTATTTTAAATCACATATTCAAAAAAATTATTCAATTTCATTAATTAATAAGTTTGAACAACTATTTTCAATTAGCCCCACCTTTATTTTAGTTTTTTTCTATTTATTTATATTTTTTCTTTAAACTTTTAAATTTAACAAATTTCAATTATGGAAATAATTTATATTATTGAATTTTAGCATATGTTATTTAGATAAATCTATTAACATTATTATATTATTTAATTAGTAATGTTTCTTAGTAACATAAAATTTGAAGTAATTAATTAGCTACATTTAATGTGAAAATATTGTATGCTTGTCATATGACATTCTTGGTCCTTCTTATATATATATATATATATATATATAAAGATTAGAAGTTTAGACCTAGTAGAGAGAAAATCACATTTGATCTCATAAATATCGTCTTTTTTTCAATTAGTTCCACAATTATTTATATTTTTAATTTAGTCCTATAACTCAAATAATTGTACGATTTTGGTCACAATGCAGCCAGAAATTTCAAAATTGGTCGGGAAATTATCACATACGTTGCACGTGACATCCAATTAAGGAATTTCCAACGATGACTAATGACGTGGTGTGATTGTAATTATTATATTGGTTGAAACATCAAAACAAATTCTAAAAAAATAAATAAATGCCACAACTCACGCCACATCATTAGTTATAGTTGGAAACCCCAAATTGGATGTCACGTGCAACTCACGTGACAATTTTCCGATCGATTTTGAAATTTTCAACGATATTGAGACCAATACCGAGCAATTATTTGAATTACGGAACTAAATTGAAATTAGTAAATAATTGTGGGATTAATTAAAAAAAAAACAATAATTATGAGAACAAATATGATTTTGTCCAGACCAATAAGATCTTTATAAGATCATAATATAATTCATGTGTATTAATTATTATAAATACCATAGAGAATTTGGTTTCATGCAAGGATGAAAATTTCAATTTGGATGGAAATATCAGTATCTTAGTTTTACGGAAATATCGATATTGGTGGAAATATCGGTACATAAATATTTTTTCGATATTTAACAAGATTTACCTATATTTCCCCAACATTCCACCAACATTTACCGATATTTCCATCATGAATTTTCATATAATTTGTACCATGAAACCACCAATATCGAAATCGATATCGATATTTATCGATATTTCCACGATATTTCACCTATTTACCTACAAAATTGTACCATGAAGTCACCGATATTTAAATCGATATTTCGTCGATATTTTACTGATATTTTGACAAAATTTCTCGTTTCTTTACTAGTTATGTGGAAAAATGAAAATATCGGAGATATATCAATTGTACCCCATTTTTATGTGAAAAAATGGAAATATGGGGAAAATATTGCAGATATTTCCGGATATTTTCATCCATGAAAATAAATAAAATCCAACATATCTCGAAGGCTAAACACAACAAACTCAAATATATTGGATAATATATATATACTCAATATTCAAAAATTAGGCATGAGTAGAGGGGCTAGATAAGTGCAAAATTAATTTTTAATATATATATATATATATATATTACTAATATAAAAGTATGAGTTGCCTAATATATCCTAATTAAAGATCATTATTTAAGGTCATAATAGTAATTTAGTATTTATATATTTAAATAATTTTATATTAGAATCACAATCCAAAATCCTATAGAATCGAGCAGAATTTCTTACAAAATATGAATTGTCTAATATATCATTATTAAAAGATTATTATTTAAGGTTATAATTGTAATTTAGTAGTTTTGTATTTGAATAATTTTATATTAGAATGCTAATCCAAAAGATTCCTAATCCAAATATTTTTGTATTTTCTAAATTTATATAGAATCTTATTCCAAAATCATATAAAAAAAATCATAACACTATAAATGTAATTTAGTATCTATGAAGTTAAAACAAAATAATAAGTTATCATATAATGACTCTATTATATTAGAACATAACTCTAATTTAATATATCACTTTATATATGGGTTATTTGTATTATTTCATATAAAAAAGAAGATGATGGATGCTGGAGGTGATTGATGAAGGTGAGAAATGGCGGATGGCGCATATGTGAAGCTCGACAAAAACCAGACGTCGTTGCAGGAGATCACCCCTGGTGAACTCAATCAGCCTATTGATGTTGCTGCGGTTTGTATCTCTCTCTCTCTCTCTCTCTCTATATATATATATATATATATATATATTAGGTTAACAGATATGAACACAATGTAGTTGATCGATCTGTAAATTTATTTGTTTTAATTCAGAAATTATTCCTTTCTGGCTTCATTTGAGTTGGATTTTTCTTGTGACCAGTCGTTGTCAATCAATTATCACTGTCAATACAATTGCTGAGTGATCATCTTGATTGATTAAGGCCAATGGGTTTGACTGGAATTTCTTATTGGGAAAGCTGTTATTGTACGCATTGTTTATATAAGAATTACCTGCAGCCTAATCTTGTCTTGATCATGAAGAATTTGTTCGATTTCTTTCAGAAATGTAATGCACATTATAAATTGTGATTTTCAGTTGATCTGATTGTTCATCTTTGTTAGTGATGATTTGATTTGTGTAAACAGCTAAATGCTCCGAGATGCGATGAATGTGGACAAACTTTACCACCAAGCTACTCTCCCCCCGCTGATGAAGACTGGATTACTGGCATTTTTGGTTGCACTGAAGATCATGACAGCTGTAAGCCTTCATCACCTTTATTCAAATAGTTCAAGTTGTTTTAGATCCTTGAAATTTTCTGGACGAATGATATATCGTTTCAACCTATTTGTGAATTGAGAATTACTGTTGTTATTGTCTATGATGCAGTGATGTGGACAAGGATAAGGTGTTCCAAAAAATTTTGGGACATGAAACAACTCTGATACACCATTCTTATAGGACTCTGTTTTTCTTCTTGTTTAGTTTATGAATGCAAAGGGTTACATGTTGGTCATTTATCGGGAACATGTCTCGTTGGATAGAATGCCCTCATTTTTCTTCTATCTCTCTCCATTGTTGAATTTATGCTTGCATTAACAAAATTAATCTTACCATTTTCAGAACGTCATTTTAGTCATTGAACTGGTTGCTATTTGGACATCTTAAACACTGGCAAAGAGTTGTACTGGTTTCTGATTTATTTAACCAGATATCTGAAGAATGAAGCAGTCCAAACAGTTAAAGACAATTCAAAAACAAAGAAATATTATATTTTACATTAATTCCAACTTCCAAATATCATTGATCATCTCCTCTCTTTCCAGGCCTCACAGGACTATTCTGCCCCTGTGTCCTATTTGGCCGCAACGTAGCAAGCTTGAATGAAGACATCCCTGAGCAACATGCGTGTCTGAGTCATGGAATTTGCGTTGAAGGTGGAATCGCACTTGCTATCACCACAGCAGCATGCCACGGAATAGATCCAGACACAGCCTGTCTTCTAACCGAAGGTTTGTTGTTCGCTTGGTGGGTGTGTGGCATCTACACTGGCATGGGCCGACAATTGTTGCAGCGAAGGTATCACTTGAAGGTAATCCATTCATTCATTCTTAGAATCTTTATCTTTAAAAAGGACATCTACCTAGTATCTATTGTAAGAAGAGAAGTGAAAGGGCAAACATTGAAAAAGTGTGGTTGATTTGCAGAATTCACCATGTGATCCATGTATGGTGCATTGTTGCCTCCATTGGTGTGCAATTTGCCAAGAGAATAGAGAGATGAAGAAGCATTTGTCTGACGTTGGTTCGTCTGAAGCTACGGTGGTAAAGCCACCGGAGGTTCAAGAGATGAATGCTGCTCATAAACAGGAGAATGAATCATCAACCTCTCCAGAGGGAAATAATTTGCAGTTGCAACCTCTGTGACATTCTTTGATGCTCATTGATTTTATTTTTTTGAGGAACAAACCTTTGTATTTTTTGCCTTAATAAAGACTGAATGAAGAGTATTGGGTATTTATTGAGTATTGATTCTCTTTCCAACTCTGTTAATCTTGACAATTTTTGCCTGAAGTGGCCACTAGAAGCAAAGATTTATACTTTTTTTTTCTCTTTATAAGCAGAATTTCTTTTTAACCATAATTTAAATTTGACTCTTTTGAGTCTTTTAGAGCCCAAAAAAAAGAATAAAAAAAAGTAAAGATTAAATTAAGGCTCGACTCATAAACTTGGAATAAAACATGTGTAACTTCATTATTTTAAATAGTGATGATAATTTTTGGTTAATTAGAGGAAATTAATTAATAGAAGAAAAAATGTTATCTTTAGCAATTGACTAAAAAACCCTGACAAAACCCACTCAATAATCTCCAAAACCTTCATCACTTTCATTCATCGCCCTCAGTACTGAAACAGGGGTTTTTTGCAAAACCCTCGAGGAAATGGCGGCCCGCTCGGCCCGATCAACGACTACTCGCCTCCTTTACTCTCTCTGCACCGCCTCTGTAAACCCAGCAGCCCATACCTCTAGAGCGGCCTTGCTCGCCGGAAACTTCCAAATCCGATATTATTCCGCCGGCAGTGCCGCCGCCGCGCGGCTGAGGGAGGAGAAGGAGGCCTGGTGGAACGAGTCACTGCTGAAGCTTCGCAATATTGGGATTTCGGCTCACATCGATTCAGGTAAAACGACGCTCACTGAGCGAGTGTTGTTTTATACGGGTCGGATCCACGAGATTCATGAAGTACGAGGGAAGGATGGGGTTGGGGCGAAGATGGATTCCATGGATTTGGAGAGAGAGAAAGGGATTACTATACAGTCTGCTGCTACGTACTGTACTTGGAAGGATTATCAGGTCTTGCTTTGTAATCAAATTCTGTTTAATTGCTGGCTTGCAAGTTGATTCATTGAGGAAAGAAGTCTTCTTTTACTCTTAGCGTTTTTTTTAGATATTCTCCTTAAGCATTCAGTTCAGATTCGAATGATGATTGGTTGAATTAAGGGATTCATTCAGATTCGAATGATGATTGATTGAATTAAGGGATTAGTTTGAAAGGGGTTAGTTGAGGCACTATGGTCTGTTTGTGTGTTCTTGGTTGATAATTAAGATAAAAGAAGATTATTTGCCATTGGGAGCTTATGGAAATAATTGCCCAACATTGTGTTGCAGTATGGTGGTCTGGGTAGATATGTTCAAGGGCTTCCATGTTGACTTTTTTGTTTGTGGTTTCAGGTTAACATAATCGACACACCAGGTCACGTAGATTTCACTATTGAAGTTGAGAGAGCTTTACGTGTACTTGATGGTGCCATTCTAGTCCTGTGTAGTGTTGGTGGTGTACAGAGTCAGTCAATCACTGTGGATAGGCAAATGAGGAGATATGAGGTTCCAAGACTTGCTTTTATTAACAAGCTTGATAGAATGGGGGCTGATCCATGGAAAGTCCTGAATCAGGTTTGTGGATCATATCTGTAATCTGTTAATGAACTCTTTAGCAACACAGAATACAGTAATATTGTAATTAACAAGAAAACCTAAAGAAAATGTGTACTGATTAACCTTAAAACTAAATTGATTTTTTGTCGAAAGGAAATAACTCTAATTAAGTTTATTCATTCATTAAATAAGTTCTTTGTTCCATCATAATTCATAACCTACTCTCTAGTGTCCCTGTGTAACTTTTCTTGTTGATTTTTGCGATAGCCTTCATCTGTTTCCAGCCATTTACGGCTTCATGAAATGATACTGGTCATTAGGAATCTTAATCTGCTCATGAAGATAAACTATACAAGGAAAACGATTGAACAAAGTTTATTTATGAAAATTTTCTAATAAGAATTCTAATAGTTACATTTTTTTTATCCATTCATCATATTGTGTATTGATATTGCATATATCTTTCTTATATGTGCAATAAGATTCAGTATCATATGGTGTCTTTCTGGCCATGAGCTTATCATTTAGTTTAGGCCACATTTCTATATCTATTGAGAGGACCAAGTAAAAAAAATTCAGAAGAAGCCTTTTCCTCAGTGAATATTATGGCAGCCATGATTTGAACCTAGCTTTCATTGTCTTTATACAGGCTAGAGCCAAACTTCGACACCACAGTGCTGCTGTGCAGATGCCAATTGGTTTGGAGGATGACTTCAAGGGGCTTATTGACCTAGTCATTATGAAAGCTTATTATTTTCATGGTTCCAGTGGGTCAGTTTACTAGCTTGTTGCTGATACTCATCAGCTCAGAGTGTATTTCTGTTGTACATCATTATTATTATTTTCCTTTTTCAGTGAGCAAGTTGTAACTGAAGATATTCCTGCTGATCTCCAAGCATTAGCTCTAGAAAAGCGGCATGAACTAATTGAAGTAGTGTCCGAGGTTGATGATCAGCTGGCCGAAGCCTTTCTTAGTGATGAGCCTATATCAGCTGTTGATCTTGAGGTATGCAATGCCTTCCATATTTCCAACAAAACATTGAAAAATTACTTCCACTTTTCAGCTTTGAGGAGCATTTCAAATCTGTTAAGGCTTTTTCCACAGCATATTGTCTGAAAAGTTCTGGAGTATGAAAACCTAATTGAGAGTTTAGGGACAGCTCACATAACCTGGTTAAATTTTTTTGTTTTTCTTTTCTTGTTTTTAATATTTCAGTTACGAAGATACTGAAATTATCCTTTGATCTGATTATGTTTGTTAGTTTGTCTGAGTTTATGGGAGCCAATCATATCTCCCATTTTCCTATGTGCGTGATCTCAACAAAATCTAAGACATAGTTTGATTACCTTTGTTCTTCTTATCTCCTTGTCCTTGATTAGTATTTAATATTCTGGTTTGTAGTGTCTGTGGATGTGAATGGCAACATTTCTATTTATATGACTAGGACAACTTTGATAAATCTGATTTTTGGTATGTTGTTGATGTATTGGCTTGGAGCTTAAGCAAAGTGTTTCTATAAAGTATAACAAAATTGAAGAACTTACTTATGTTCTGTGGTTGTGGTATATGAACTTTTTTTTTGTGGAGAACCATCAATTGGTAGTATGTATGACCAACAGTTATTTCTGTTTTGAGCTTATGAGCGTGATGCATTTCTTTCCTTTGATAGATACTTTAGGTCCGACATCTTTTTTTAATTCTACTATCTATTTGTTCTGCAGGAGGCAATCCGAAGAGCTACCATATCACGGAAATTTGTGCCTGTTTTCATGGGTAGTGCTTTTAAGAACAAGGTGGGTTCATTCATCTTAGACATTATCTTACTATCAGCCTTTTGCTTTGGCTTTCCTTATCTGTGTTATGAAACTACTAAGTTGGTGTTTTTTGACTTGTGGGATGGAGTAGGTAAGAAAAATATGGACTACATCTATGTATCAGTAACTTGGTCCTCCTTCCACAATCAATGTCAGTAACTAGGACCTACTGCTGAATCAATTTACGTTTTAGTAACTTGGAGGCCGGAGCTTTTACCTTATTCCTATTATGCAACCTGTTTAACTGTCATTTACTTTAATATGAAACAATAAATGGGTAAAGAAGTATATGATGGCAAATCTCCAAATATGGCTGACAGCCAGGAAAAACATAATTACTCCTTCAATCGATCAACCTGAACTAGCTGAGGATTTTGAACTAGTATAATTTGAAGTTATGAAATGCTGAGAAAATTATTCTTGTATGATGGAAAATGGAACTCATGGATTGAACAATTCAAAGTCATTTCCCATTGAACAATGGGTAAAAAGATTTGCTCTAGCATTAACCCATCTTACCACTTTTCTTCTGCTTCGATTGATTAGAATCTGTTCTGAGCCTCAACCTATCATATAATGCAATTTTCTTTCTGTATATGACTTAAAATACATCTCCTTTGAAGATTAATTTGTTAATTTTCTCTTGCTTCCCTTTTCTTCACGTCAGCATATTTTCCTTAATGTGGAGTTATAATTATTCGTTTATGATATTTTGGTTGTAGGGTGTTCAACCCCTTCTCGATGGCGTACTTAGCTACTTGCCTTCTCCTACTGAAGTTAGTAACTATGCTCTTGATCAAACTAAGGATGAGGAAAAGGTACAACTTAAAAAAAAAATGTTGTCTTGTATCAAGATTGTCAGACTATCAATCTAGCAACTACCTCATATGACTTTCTACTGTTGTAGGTTGAATTATCTGGAAGTCCTGCTGGACCTCTTGTTGCCTTAGCTTTCAAGTTGGAAGAAGGGAGATTTGGTCAATTGACATATCTGAGGTATTTTATATTAATTCCATATTTTTTAAGTAGTAGTGTGAGTGTGTGCGAAAACACATTTTAGTCATCACAATTCTGAGGGATATCTGCATGTGGCTTCATTTCTAGTGACCAACCTCATTTATTAATATGCTGCCTGTACTTGTTTGTCTTGATGCAGAATTTATGAAGGTGTCATTAAGAAGGGTGATTTTATAATTAATGTGAACACAGGCAAGAAGGTTAAGGTAAGCTTGATATCAAAATAATTAATTATAAATTGTTATTTTTTGATGATGATAGTGTCTGCTAGTGTACTGGCTCCATCAAGCTAGTGCTTTCTTCAATTTTGTGAATTAAGCATCAACTTGTGTTTCAGTTTAAAAGATTTTTTTTGGTACGTTCGAGTTTGAAGCAAATCAGTCATTTTTTAGTGCCTGCAATCTGATTTCATATTTGACCTGGTAATAGGTTCCTCGCTTGGTTCGGATGCATTCAAATGAAATGGAGGTTAGTCATCTATCAGGTGCAGTTATATAATGCTTGGTTGTGAATGAAATTTCCGTATCTCTGAAAGGATGGACTTGCATTTCATGATGCAATTGGTTCAAAAAAAAAAAAAAAAAAAGAAAGATTAATGCTTCAGAGTAAGAAATAGTTAATTAGACAGTTTGTGCTTCTGTTCATAAGCTTTTTCATTTTTGCTCTGATGGCATATTATTATTTACATGTTGTACCTTCACAAGAAATTATTGGTATTATTTTCTCCTATAGGATGCTTATTATTTTCTAATCATTTCTCTACTTAATTTTGGCAGGACATTCAACAAGCTCATGCAGGACAAATAGTTGCTGTATTTGGTGTAGATTGTGCTTCAGGTACTTAATGCAGCAGTTATGCATAGGCTCCTTTTCTGATTGCCTTTAACTTACTGGGCCCTAGTCATAGTTCAGATTTTTTTCTCAGGAGGCCTCATAGTTGTCATTATTGAGTTGTGATTTCTCTGTGTCTTACATTCTAAGTTCAATTGGCTTCTGCAATGTGGTACTAGGGGATACTTTTACCGATGGTTCAGTTAGATATACCATGACCTCTATGAGTGTGCCTGAGCCAGTTATGTCTTTAGCAATATCAGCAGTTTCTAAAGATTCCGGAGGAAATGTGAGTTGTTAAAAAAGATATCATTTTTTGTGTTCCACATAGAGGGATGATTGTAAACCTAGATGCAATCACTTAGATATTTAGACTAATGTATAGTTGGTTGGCAGTTTTCAAAAGCTTTGAATCGCTTTCAGAGAGAGGATCCAACTTTCCGTGTTGGTTTAGATCAGGAGAGTGGCCAGGTATGACTTTCTTATGTTGGTCAATCATTTTATGTACTGCCCTTGCTGTTGATTGTATATAAAATAACTAGAATCCATGTTCGATTGTAATGGTTTACTGAGCAGACAATTATCTCGGGAATGGGAGAACTTCACTTGGACATATATGTTGAGCGCATGCGGAGGGAGTATAAGGTACTGCCTTTTTGTTGGTTGTAGTTCCCATTTTTTGCCTTTTAGGTATTAGCAGAAATACCTACATCAATTTCATGATGAATCTGACTTTGTTTAGCAATGTCAAGGTTGATGCAACTGTTGGGAAGCCTCGTGTCAACTTCAGAGAGACAATTACTCAGCGTGCTGAGTTTGATTATCTGCATAAGAAGCAAAGTGGAGGACAAGGTCAATATGGAAGGGTTATTGGGTAAGTTTAGACTTGGCCTTCTGTTGGAAATTCTTTCATGTTTCCCTCCTTTGTGTTGTTGTGTAATGCTTTATTTCCGAACCTTCCATCAGTTGCATTATTTTGCTAAGTCTGACAGTTCATTAGTAGTTTCTTTACATCTTAGCAACTTCTGTGACTTTATTTTGTTTTTTTATGGCTGTGGACATTCAAGTTAGTGAGTTACAATGTATATTTTCTTGAGAAATATCATCTCATTCACTATTCATATTGAAGTATTAATTGCTAGTGCTCTCATAAAATCATTATTGGTTTTTTATTTATTATTTTTTTGAATATTTCCCTCTCTAAATGGTTATAATTTATAATTGGAGTTATTTCCAGTCACTGGTTTTAAAGTATTAATTAGCATTTACAGCCTAGCTTGTGTCGTAATGAGCATGATTAATAATTATTTTTTTCTGCATTATTTATCTGTAAAAGAACATACACGCATGTATGATCTTAATAGACTTCTTAAACTTTGAAATTCGGAGCAGGTGTCATTGTCCAATTTATTTTCTGTCATGACTCAAAATTGCATTTTTTTTCCCTGTGGCAGTTATGTGGAACCACTTCCACCAGGCTTGGGAACCAAGTTCGAATTCGAGAACATGCTTGTTGGACAAGCCATACCTCCGAATTTTGTGCCGGCAATTGAAAAGGGATTTAAGGAAGCTGTCAACTCGTATGTATTGATTTTCTTATTCTAAATATTGGTCAATTTCCCAAAAGTTGTGATTAGCTATCAACAGTATCTCTGTGCAGATGTAATGATATTTCATTGGAGGATTATCACCATAGGCTAGTAAATGAACACATGTAATAAATACAAGCCTATTATAGGAAATACCTGTGTCTGGTTTGCTTTTCTGATCACAAGTCTGAACAATTGTTGGACCACAAACTAACCAAGATACAGCTTCTACATGGATAGAAGCTGTGGCTCTCTGAGTTATTCTCTGGATCCATAAGATACGATATTTTTTGAATAAAATCAAAAGAATGACAAGTTGTGGTGTTTAACATGCTTATGAGTGAATAAGACTATGATTTTGTTTCATTGTTGTTCAAGCTTCATATTTGAAATGTCTCTTCATTTTGCTACCGAAGATCCTCTTTAATAAAATTTTCTGCTTTACGAAAATGTAGTTTCTTTGGCTTCATTTAAAAGGTTTGTTCTGCTGAAAATCATATCTGTTTAGGATACTTTTGTTTCTGTATATATATGTATTGAAAATATGCTCAACCGGCTTTACTCTTTAGCGTGATTATTGTTCGGCTTGATTGATGGCATCACTTTAAGTAACTTTTATGTGTATTTTTACTCTTCCATGTGTTATACATGTGAATCTGCACAAACATGTAGCCTGTTATGCTCTTTGTGCTATTATTATCCCTTTGACTTGGATATGCTTTTATGTACAGGGGATCCCTGATTGGCCATCCTGTTGAAAATATCCGTATTGTTTTGACCGATGGTGCAGCCCATGCTGTGGATTCAAGTGAACTTGCTTTTAAGATGGCTGCTATATACGCCTTCAGAAAGGTTTCTCTTTCATGATTCAAAACTCTTGTGCTATCATTCAGGCCTATCTTATTCCTTAGTTCACTTCATGACCATTTGGTTTGTATTGTTGTCCCTTACGATATAGATCTATGAAGCAGCAAGACCTGTTATATTGGAGCCTGTGATGTTGGTGGAGCTAAAATTCCCCACAGAATTTCAGGGCACCGTCACCGGTGATATTAACAAGTTAGTTTTCCTTGTGTATTTCTATTTCTATTTCGTGTTTTAAGTACGATCTAATCTTCTTGGATTCATGAAGTTGAAAGATCTGTTTTTGAGAGGAATATTAGCAAAACGAAGTTCGTGCTGACTCGTTCATTATGATATGCAGGAGGAAAGGCGTGATCGTGGGCAATGACCAGGAAGGAGATGATTGTGTGATAACTGCAAATGTATGTACTATATTTTATTGTTTGGACACTAGTAGCAGTTTGCTGTTCATTTTCTCAGATTCTCATTAACCATTTGTTTGAACATCAAATTCCCCTTTAGTTCAACTGAATTCTGAGTTGCATATTAAGCAGATGAGAGTGGTATAAATTTGCAAATCATGATGTATCATATTTTAAACCCTTTGTTTTCTCTTTCAGGTACCTCTCAACAACATGTTTGGTTATTCAACTGCCCTTCGTTCAATGACTCAGGTGAAATAACAGACTACTTGCCTGCAGAATTTCATTCCAAACCATTGAAGCTGATTCAGTTAGATGTATTTTGACATGCTTTCCTTTCTTTTTTTCTTTTTTTTTTTCCAGGGAAAAGGCGAATTTACCATGGAATATGCAGAGCATTTGCAAGTTTCTCAGGATGTGCAGGCACAACTGGTTAATAGTTACAAAGCTACAAGATCAGGAGATTAGCTTGTCTGCATTTGAAGCATCTAATGTACATCTTATGACTAGTCACAGGTTGCTTTCACGTGTCTGATTTCTTTAGTTAGGATGATGATAGGTCGTATTTATGTTGAGGGCAAAAGAAATCTTCATTCAATTTTGGAAAAGCATGCAATAAGACATACATATATAATTCACACAAGAATAATGATACCCTGTTGTGTTTTGCTATCAAGAGCTTTGTACTATAGGCAAGAAAAATATATAGTTTCTTTTCACTTGCTTTTATTCATTTTTCTGCAACTGCTTAGGGCTTGTTTGGTCCTATCTCGAGTGAAAGTTTTCTCATTCATTAATCATCATTTCTGTTGAGATTTTGTGTTGTATTGGTTTCTATAATGAGTGTATATGTGAAAATGGATAGCTTTAAATATGACTACTTCGTTAGTTTTTATGTTTTTTTCGACTGAAGATGCGATGAAAATTTGAAAGTAGAAGTCTGATTATATGTTTTGAGTGCAATTCTTTTGTTAATTTGTAATATAATTAAAAAAAATTAAGCCTATTGTGGTTTCTCTTAGGTGTATGGGGATATATATAATTTGAGAAGTTAATAATGGGGTACATCTACAATATTATTGAAATTAGGAAAATGATAGTAAAAATAAGCCACTGCATAGTTCTGCTATTAATTTATTTCAATTGGTTTCTTATATACGTTCACTTTTTTTTTTTTTGAATGGAGGGACCCTGTGATTTAAAGTTGGGCATTTATGCTTTTAGTTGCATATTACCAAGTGTAATAACAAAATTTTAATACCAAATATATATTTTAATTCCAATTTTTATAAGACCTCGGTTCAAATAAAATTTTTAATACCAATTTTTTTTTTCTTTTGGAATTAAAAGTAGAAAGGCTAACATATGCTATATGATTTTGAACTTTTTTTTAAAAAGCCACCGGAAATGGGACCAAATATCCCCTTAGATGCTTGTTTGCAACGATGCAACACACTCTATTATTGAAAACTATTTGCATGATTAATGCTAAATGGATCGAAAAAGGGAGAAGAATAGGAAAAAGTGTATGATTTCATTCATGTTGGTTGCCTGTGGAGTAGGATCATCCTTAGCTTAGGTGGTGAAATCATGAGTGATTAAAAAGGGAAAATATGTGTCATCTCAGATAAGGCATCAATCACCTCTTTCACCTAAGATTCATTCAAGTAAATGCTTCCCGCTGTTTTGTGGGCAGGTCCAGTTCAGGTTCAAATGCAGAGAGAGGAGCTAAGTATTGATCAACCATATCTTGGGTTACATGTTCCAACCTCGGAGGATCCCACTGCATTTTTTTTCACAAATTCAATGGCAGAGAGAGAGAGAGAGAGAGAGAGAGAGAGAGAGAGAGAGAGAGATAGAGCATCTTTTACCTTGGGTGTGAAATCTTTATCAACCAGCTTCGCTCGAACTCCCTATAAGAGAAGACAGGATCATGATAATGAACCATATAAGTTTGTGAAACTGCGTTTCAGAACAGATACCTCACGAAAATCACCACTTATCTGGCCGTAGATTGCTTGTAGGGACATTCTATACTCACGAATAAGACACTGATCAAGGGTTTGAAATCTACCTTCTCGTATCTGACCAGGAAAATTTGCAAAGTTAGCATAATGTGAACACAAGTTTTTTGAAACAACTGAGTAAATCTTAATAAGGGACTTACAGATCTTAATGAAACCTTCAAGCTCAACGGGGCTGTTTCTTTAAGTTTCTTCAAAGTTGAAAGACACCATACATCATTTGTTTCAGCGGCCTCCATTTCCTGGGGAAGTTTATAGAACATATATTGAGAACTGCATTAATAGTTACCACATAATTTTTTGCATGATCCAAGTGAAAATGCCCTTCCAAAAATACTGTTATGCTTACCAGAGATTCAATTATTTCTTCAACTGTGTCGTGGCAGAAACATTTGTCAACTGTATTAATCCTGACCAAACCAGAAAGTAAAAGAGAACAAAAAATCAGGATACATTTATTCAGAGAGAGAGAGAGAGAAGGATTTTAGATCGTAGCACGATTGTACAGATCACTTGCTTTTAAGAGAACAGTAAACATTCAGCAGCAGAAAGCAGGAAGAAAAGTTCAAGAGTAACTGATAGAATCGGTAGTATTTAAGAGACCTTCCTGCATCAGATTAGGCATAGAGGAAGCATAGCATGTCTAACATTACATCAAGTTGGCCTCTTTGCATCAAAGAGGGGTAGAGACATTCCAAACTATATGTAGCCTCAATAACTACACCAATTTGATTTTGATATTGTGTCAAAGGAAGCTAATAATCTACACTTTACTCTTGTGACCATACCTTTCTTTCCCATGATAGAGAACATCATTAGAAAACATTGGCATAGAATATCCTTCCAAATCATGAAGTCTCTTCTCCTCATGCTTTTTTTTTTTCTATGTATATGCACAGGGTAATAAGTCTCTCTGTGAATTTAAGAGCAAGAGGCAAGTACCATTTATCTCATTCACATAGATAAGAATTTCTTTAACCATTCATTACTATATAGCAGAGATTGGTTGATTCTATTGAGTTGGACGTACACCAGGACAAATCTAGAGGGCAGATATGAAACTTCGAAACTGGTGGAAGTTTGTATGAGTAAGCATAGATATGAAACAAAATTGTTTTCATAGTTGGCCGATGATAACTAAACAAAGTAATTTAATTAACTTGGCAAGTCTTCAAAGAAATGTAGTAGACCATTCACAGTTGGGATATAAAAATGGTTTTTGGTTTAGCAAATGAAGATGCATCCATCTAGCAGAACATCAAAATGTATGATCAGCACCTAGTTTAACACATCAAGAGCACCCTTCCATGCTTAAATATCTAACTAGTTTAAGGAACCTTTTAAGCTTATTAGCAACTTACTAACAAGAGAAAAAGGGTACCTGTGCATTACACTAGTCTGATCTGGAGGGACAATATCTCCCTGGTTTCCCAAAGTACTTTCAACAATAGAGGGATCATCAGTAACCAAGTTTCCAAGTTGTTCTTCAACCAATGGAAGTTTCTGCAAGGATGATGGATGACAAGAGATAGATTGCAAAGGGAAAAGTGCATCAGGTAAAAGAAAGCATAAGAGCATCCACAATAAAGGAAAACAATGGTCAGCAGGGAGAACCGTGATTGGAGAAAAGTGAGTAGCAAGCCCACAGGATAGCATTTCAGCTCCATTCAGCTTCTCCCCTGTCATACCCAGGTATTCACCTGGAACCAGATAATTGATATGGAGGCTTAATCAGATGCCACACCAGTTAGAAGGTGTAGCTAAGGGCAGCAAGGACAAGCAAAATCATTTCTCTGGATAACTTCCATTTTAGATGAAACCATGAAACAAATAGGACATCAAGTGAAAAATCCATATCTTTCGAAAAGAATTTACTAAAAGGATCAGCTCTACATGCTCTGTCAGCTACGTTATGGGTACTTTTAAAGAGTATTGGATAGTGGGACAATTCTTGACCAGTAAATGATAGGAAAAAGGAAAACGAGGTCATCAAAGCACGAATAATGAATTATTTTCAGGACAAGCAAAATGAGACTCCACGATGCACTAAACAAGTCCACATACAAAAGTGATATCCAACAAATGCTTTTTCTTTGATTTGTAATAGTGTAAATTCAAGTGAGAATCCAGGTACTTTAAGCTCTTTGAACAAGAAAGTAACCAGGACCCATATAGGTCACAAGTTCAACAGATCATTATAAAGAGTAGTTCAGGAAAATAAAACATGCACAACGTTTACCCAAATAGCCAGGAAGATGGGAGAGGTAAAAGGATGCCCCCGCATCTGGATGGAAACCAATTAATGTCTCCGGCGTAGCAAATATCTGCAGTAATGGAAACAAATTCAGCTTTAAGTTTTCAGCAAAAAAGAAGATACATGCAATATTTGAGCAGACAGTCCAGCATCCTAAACAAATTGAGCGGAAAAGACATTTCCTCAGTACCACATAGACGTGCTGAAGTCCCTAATGCCTCTGGCCAGTAAAGAAAATAATACATCTAAGATGATAGGCGACTAGCTTGCTAAATTTATTGAAATCTTAGATAGGGATGCAGCTTCAACTGATAAGGGAGTCCAATTTCAAGTATAGATACTTCCACAGAAAGTAGCAGGGAGGGTGATGAGACTATTTAGATTGCATCAAGCAGTCGGCATCTATTCTTTATCTCCAACTGAATATAGTATTTTATAACATCTGAATTCAGAATCCAAGAAATAGCTTTAGGTGTAAATTGCTTTTACATTTAAATTTCACAGCTAAAATTTTTTTTTGCTTGATAATTTATATGACTTTGCACCTAAGCCATCACCTTTACGGAACAGTCCTAGGAAAGAAATCAACATGACAATAATAATTGAATAAATAGATGCATCAAATTGAAGAACTAACTTAAACTGATCCTGGAAATCTCAAACTAAAAGAATAAGAATATTAAGAAACAAAAAACTATTTTTATGTAAATCTATCTCATACAGTTTTATCAGTTGCAACACGAAACATGCTAGGGATGGAAATTCCGGCACCACCACCCATCGTAATCCCATTTAAGAGAGCCACCTGCATGGAGTATAAGTTCAGTAAAGTCAAGCTGAAGTAAATAATAAGCTAATACTAAGCTAATGATAAGTCAGTTGAGAAATAATTGACTCATCGTTACCAGTGCAAAGTTATCTCCAAAGCTATGATAATTCTACTTCAAAGATCTAAGAGCATGGTGCATGAATGGCGCACTCAGGAGCAAAAGTATTGAAGGGATTAGGGTTTGATATAAAACAACAGCGGACATTATCAAGCATATTTCAGATTGTACATGGCTTAAAATAGATTATAAAAAACTACCTCAAGGTTTGATCAATTAACAAATATATATATATATATATATATATATATATATATATATATATTTATATTCAAATTACAAATGCCACACTTTGACATTTTTTTCTATCTGACAATTGCACCTGATAGGAGTGTTTGTAAGAATCTACAAACCTCAATGGGATATTTTTATTCAAAACATAACAGGGGTTTTGTAAATAGGTAAAACCTTTAGAGTATTTTTTGTAATCTGCCTAGATTATATTACAAGGGATATTCTTAATTATGACAGTTTTGTTAAAAGTAAATGAAGTGTGTTGTTCCAGTAAAAATATAGTTTATGCACTAGCCAGAATACCGAAAGGTGAAGAAGACAAGTTATAAAGAACACACAAGCATGCAGATAAAGGATACTCACATTTGGCTTCAAATAAGTACCAACACAGTATATAAAACTATATATTGTCCAGAAAAGTTGTTTGCACTCTTCTAAGTTCCCTGCATGAATTAAAGAGAACCTATGACTATTTTCACAAAAGGACATAAAGAGTAAGAACAGACATGATGACAGCAAAGAAATATGGCACCTCTATTATTTTGTAAAAATGGTTCATTTAGAGGAATGTCACGATGAACAAACCCCAAAAAAAAAAAAAAGTGTCATGCCAGAAAATATTTTGCCCAAAAGACTGGCATCACCATAATAGGTTTGAAAAATGTTAGAATAATTAAGTGTATCTTCCGCAGTGCAAAGCATATATACAGCTGTAAATTATCGGAGCAAAAGCAGCTACTCTTTGGAATCATCTACCTTATTTAAGGACACTGAATAAAGAGAAACATGTAGGAATTGAAACCTTTATCCTTGATCATGTTTCTACATCATCTGTCTGTGAGTATTGCATTACATGTATAGAGTAAGGTAGCATCAGCTTTTGATAGTTAGCATGATCTATTATTACATTATAGCTACAGCCTACGAGTCAGAATGGACAACACTGATCAGCCAGCATTGCCTCTGCCTGTGTGTGTGTTAAAATTGCTATATTCATAATTAAAGCGCAGCTAATACATATTGTCCCAGGATTCAAAAAAATACAGGTTGCTCATTTAAGACCTAAGAATTCGCATCTAAATAATATGTCCTACAAATCCCAAAAGTAATAAAAATGCATACATATATACATGTGGATAGGTCTCCTCAGGTGGGTGGGTGTATATATAGATTATTGCATATGAACTGAAGAGAGGGAGAGGCAGGAAGGATATAGATTACCTTCTTTTATCATACGATAGAGAGAAACAATATCTCCACCTGCTGAAAATGCCCTGCCTCCACCCTTCAAGAACATTAAACACGGTTGAGCTATTTTGCCTTGTAAATTGTAACACAACAAACATAAAACCCACAACACCTTACAAGCCTCAGCAATAACACAAGAAAAAATCAATATAAAATAAAGAAGTGATTTGTTGAAAGCAAATGGCTAAGATAGTTGGGGGAGAAAACGAATACCTTCAAAACAACAAACCCGATGTCGGGGTCATCTTCCCAATTTTTGTACAGCTTATGAAGCCTGGTAGCCTATGTTTCACAATATGTCAAAAGTTTAAATTAATTAGTGCTAGAACTAACAAAATAAATAAAAAGAGTTGCTGAGAAACTGAATTGTGCTAGATCCTACTTAGCATTGGCAGCATTTCAAGCATTGTATTTCTTAATGATACCAGGCAATATCTTAAACAAAACATTTCCCAATACAATCAAGCAATATCCTAGCAAAAATCCAATTCACTCCAATTTCGTAACAAACAAACTAAGATTGGAAGTGACAATGAGACTCCGCACTTTGTATCTACACTTGAGATTTTCACAATTGAATCGTCTCAATTTTGATGGCAAAATCAGACATAATTAAGCAACTGTTTCGACGAGTTGTAAACATAGCTACATATGAATTAAACTTTACCACAGAGGTGTTAAGAGCATTGAGAGAAGCAGGTCTGTTGATGATTGCTGTTCTTGAACCAGCTTTGCCCTCTACAACTACCTGAACGTTAATCCAACAATGAAAAATTATGATGATGATGAGAGAGAGAGACTGAAATGTAAAGCTTGAGCACTGACTAAATTATCGGAAACATCAATAAGAGGATTGCTAGAGAAAGAAGCAAAGCGTCTGCAGCCATAACTGAGCTTCTCCAGAGAGAAAAGGCGGCGGAGAAGCATTGCAGGTTTACAATTTCTCATATTTTTCCGGCGAATTTCACTCTCCGATGAACTCCGAAATCAGTTGCAAGGTTATGTCGAGTTTTATATTGGATGGTAAAGTTAATTTTTTTAGGAAATTTTAATTTTTATTAGTCTATTGATCATTAAGTTTTTGTTTGAATTTTTTTTTTTGCCTTTCTAATCTCGGAAAATAATGTTATATTCGCTATATTTACAAAAAAAAAAAAAAAAAAAAAATTCCAAAATCAACTTTAAATGAAATTTTAACCAGATAATTTTAATTGAGTCAAGGTTACCTAATATGACAAATTAGCATTAATTAATTTGGATTAAATCAAATAAGTGAGGTATCATGCATTAATATATTTTTCCATTTTAGATTGTTTTGACTGAAATCAATATTATTTGGTAAAAATTATTAATTGCAGTAAGTTAAGAATTAAAACAATAATTTGTGCAAATATAATGGTCTGAAAATATTTCTCTAAAACTTGGGGAAAAAAAACTCGATATAGGACTAAAACTATAATCTTCTTTTAATTTTTCTACAAATAATGAATTAAAATTTTAGATAAATATCACATGTCGGAATCGTATTTGTACTCTACTACCTGATTAAATGAATAAATAAATAAATAAATAATATATATATATATATATATATAATATTCCCAACCAAAACCCACGGGTTGTCCGTTCTTATTTCACTTTGTTCAACTGTTGAGCCATAAATTCTATGCATTCTTAAATTTTTTTCATGATACTCATTGGGAATTCAGTAAACATTTGTAGTTTCACAAAGAATATGATCTTATAGATAGCTATGGATATTTAGACAGAGTGTGAATAAATTCTTGTTTTTTTTTTTTTTTTATAGACGTGGAAATGAAGAATTAAAATAAATATTATATACGATGAGAACAGAAATAATAAATAGAAAAAATGAAAAATCCTAGCCAATATCAAATATGGCCATTTAGAATGATTAAATATCCCAGTTTAGTAATCTCCTGCCTCAAGAAGTAATTTGGCTTGGTTGAAAGCTTATGGAATTCTTTACATTTTAATTTTTTTTCCATTTCAACAGTTGGCTAAATGATCACGTGAAGCCATCTCAACCATTCTTCTTGTGTTGGATCTGAGGCAAGTTAAATTCTACTGTAAATCTTTTATTGTTATTTCCATTTCTTTCTTTTTTTCATTCATTTTCTTTTCTTTTTTATTTTTGTTTTCTTTAAATTTTATTGTTATTAAATGATATAAATTTATTTTTATATCACCATTAATCATTCATTATATCACCATTAATATTTAAGGTACTTTAATTATGTGCAATTAAAATGTTAAATAATATTAATACCATATGTTATTTAAATATTATTAATAATAATAACATCATGATTATTTGATATTAATAAGTTGTACATACATATCTAGATAATAGATATATCAACTCAACTGATTCAAATCGACAAGTTGTGTGCATATTGATGTATAAATATACATGTTACGTATTATGAATATTAAAAAATATATGACAAATAAAAAATCAAATTAATAATAATAATAAATAGAAGTTTTTTTATATTAAAATAATATAAAATTTATATTATTTTATTATTGACGGTTGGAGACGTCCTAAGAATGGCTAGTTTATATAACTAGCTAGCTCGGCTTCCTTAATCAGACGCAATTTAGGTGGGTTATTAACATTTACATTTTACCACCCTAAAATCGCACTCAATTAACATTTTTCTCATTGTGGTTAGGACGCTCTCTTAGGTATTTATTATGTTCTTACATATTATATATATATATATATATATATATATATTTAAAAAAATGTTTCAATATCCACCGTGGACAGTTATTAATATATCAATCGATAATATATATAATTATAATTATATTAAATTAAATTGTGAAATATGAAATTAGTACACATATTAAGTATGCGATACATCAACAGTGATCATTATTAATGGGTAGGTTAGAATAATTGTTTATATTAAATAATAGCTACTAAACCCCAATCTTCTATTATGGGTTAATTTTGAAATACAATCGGTGCTGCAATAGAGTAGTGTTTTTTTTTTTTTAATGAGCCAGGACCAAAAAAATCCACAATTAATGTCACGCCCAGAAAACTTAACGTAGAATATAATAAAAGTTTAACAAAAGTTAGGAAAAACATTTTAAATTTATTAGAGTATCTTCGACGGGTGTGCAGGAAAGAAGAAAAGAGAAGGGAGAAACATGGAAGATATAACTATATAAGTTAGAAGTTTGCAACAGCAGCGGGTTTATACACGTGTTTAACAAAAGAGTACGTATAATATGTTGTTTCAAAACAGTTTAAAGAAAACATCTTTACAAAACATGTTACAGATAGGGCACTTCTCTCTCTTCAACTCCTCTCACTAGAATCATCACCTGTACCGAACACATAAGCGGGGTGAGTGCATTTAAATACACCTCGTGGAGATAAGTTCATGAATCGACATCCAACTTTAAATCACATAAACAATTAAGCACAACACATATATGACCTGGGCGCAAGTATATCCCGCCTTACCCCACAACAGAATCCACCGGGTGATTATTTAGTAAGGGGGACTTCACCAATCCTCCATATTTCTGTTAGGACTTAATCCCAATCTGTCTCCTCAAGAACCATGTATCATGAACACATATCCTTATCCTTTCCGCAACAACACATTTATATCACAACACGTAAGTCAAGACACATAAACACAGACATGTACAATAATTACTAGCATGCTGATATCATTAATTCTCATCTCATGCTTACATTCTCATATTATCATATCATATAACATATATCGCCTTATCATAAAACATAAATCATCCAAAGTCCTAGTATGCAACTATTCAATATAATACGTAAAGTTAAATGTTAATTCAGAAGTTACTCCCACCTAAGACTGGGCGGTGTTTGACTTCGAGTGATGCAAACTTTAAATATAACACGAACGCTCCTAATTGTGATAGCCTACACATGCAAACGTAATCTATTAGTTTCATTTTATGATCGTTACGTATATTAATTAAAGAACTCTCTCGGAATGAAATGATGATGGAAATAAAACGATTCAAAAGGCTTAGAACTTGATCACATAATGAAGGGGGTTCGATTACGGTTTTATAGGTGAAAGAATGAGCTCAATCGGGTGAGAAACGAGTTAAAACGGAACGTTTTAAGGTTTAGGGGTAAAAACGTAAATTCTGGTCAAGGTTGACTTTGACCAGGGGTAAAACTGTAATTATAGAGAAGTTTTGAGGTCAGAGTGAAGATTCTGAAACATCGGGGGTCAGAGTGCGAAATCAGAAAGTTCTGGGAGTGGAAATCGAAGACTTGGAAACTTTTGGGGGTGGAAATATAATTTCCAAAAGTTTGGAGGTAAAAAAGGAGAACTCAGAAGTTGAGGGATCAAAAAGTAAATAATCATAAAACCTAGGGCTTTGCAATCTAGTCCTTGGACTCTTCAAATTTCTGGAAGAGGCCCCTGCCCCCAAACCCCTTCCCTCCGTCTGCCACCTTCCCCGCCGCCTGCAACCACCGCCGGCGACACCACGTCGCCGGCCAACTCTCGAAACACCAACACCTACCGGCGCTCCTCGCGCCGGTCACCGCAGCTCACGGCGGCATTTCCTGCGCCGCTCACACCCACCCCAAACGAGACACACACACACAAGCTCGACACAGCCGCGGCGGCACCCCACTGACCGCGACAAACTCCAACGCACGGCGGCGCACCAAGCTGTTATGAATGGATTGAGATAGAATTGTAGAGAGAGAATAGATCTACTTTGAGAGAAGAAATCTGATTTTTCATATCTGGAAAACATACACGAGCTCATACAAATATCCCATGCAAAACCAAAACGACAGCGTATCCTAGCTAAGGTAAAATGACGCCGTCAAATTTACAACCAAAACAATAAAACGTAATACAAGGACGCGCTTTTATAAGTCAAGCATGACTTCACCCAACAACTGAAATAACTATCAACTAAACCCACACCACCCACATGCATAAACATGCAACTACGCGATACACCCTCCAATATCCTGACAATACCCCCTTTTCAATCGTCTTGCCCACAAGACAGTAGCTCAGAGAACTTAGCTCGAACATCCTCACAAAACTCCCAAGTAGCCTCCTCATCAAGTAGATGGGCCCATTGGACCAGGAACTGAGTGGCCGGAGACTTTCCTTTCTTCACTAACCGGCGAGCTAAGATTTTGATCGGCTTCAACAACACCTTACCATCTGCATCAAACTCAGGCAAAACATCAGTAACAACAGTAACAGGGCCCACCTTCCGTTTGAGAACGGAAACATGAAAAACCGGGTGGATTCTGGCCGTAGGAGGAAAAAAGAGTTTATAAGCAGAAGCTCCCACTTTAGCTTGAATCTGAAAAGGCCCAGCATACTTGGGACTGAGCTTCCACACCTTACTTCGATGCATGGTCCGTTGTCTATAGGGTTTGAGTTTCAGATACACCCAATCATCCTCCTGAAAAACCCTCTCAGATCTCTATTTATCGGCATATAATTTCATTCTCTCCTGAGCCTTCCGAAGAGACTCCTTCAAGTGATGTTGAGCCAATTGCCTATCCTTGAGCACCTCTGCAACCCCCTCCACAGTGGTGTGTAGGTAGGGTCCCCCCATCAAAGGAATCGGTTTGAAGCCATAGAGAGCTTCGAAGGGACTGACATTCAATGAAGTATGGTAAGAAGTGTTGTACCATAACTCTGCCATGGGAAGCCAAGAAAACCAATGTTTAGGATTAGCACTACACATACATCTGAGATAAGTCTCCAAGCACTGATTAACTCGTTCAGTTTGACCATCGGTTTGAGGATGGTAGGCTGTGCTGAGATGCTTTTCCACACCAATT
Organism: Scutellaria minor; assembly: GCA_954870855.1. Taxonomy (NCBI): domain Eukaryota; kingdom Viridiplantae; phylum Streptophyta; class Magnoliopsida; order Lamiales; family Lamiaceae; genus Scutellaria; species Scutellaria minor. The sequence goes on along the minus strand of OX940728.1, from coordinate 21,023,532 downwards.
AATTTGAACAACTGCTGTCAAAACTGACTCGTAAACACCTTATCCCTATCCGACACCACACTGTGAGGCAAGCCATGAAGTTTATAAATCGTATCCAAGAAGAGAGAAGCCAGTTTAGATGCAGTAAAAGGATGAGCCAAGATAATGAAATGGCTATACTTTGTAAATCTGTCCACAATGACCCAAATTGTATCTTTGTGAGAAGATAAGGGTAATTGCTCGATGAAATCCATAGAAATCTGAGTCCAAGCTTGAGTTGGTATTGGCAATGGTTAGAGTAACCCCGGGTTTTGCACATTCTCATGCTTGCTGATCTGGCAAGTGTGACACTCCTTTACATGTTGTTGAACCTGATTCCTAACCCCAGGCCACAAAAAAATAGCAGTTAACCTCTGATAAGTGGCAGTAATCCCAGAATGCCCTCCTTCACTAGAATCATGCATGTAGGTAATGATTTGCTTCCTCAAAGGGCCATCATTTCCAACAACTAACTTCCCTTTGAACCTGAGTAAACCACCAGAATAGCTATAATAGGATACATTGAATGGCATGGTCACACATTCAACAATGTTATCTAGAACCTCAGGATCATGTTGCTAACTTCTCAAAAGTTCCTCCACCCATACTGGCTTAAGAACAGTGATAGCATGGCATGAATTATCTTGCAAATGCATTCTTGACAAAGCATCTGCAGCCTTATTATCCACCCCTTTCTTGAACTCAATGCTATAGTCAAACCCTAGCAACTTAGTGAGATACTTATGCTGCAAAGGGATAGAAATCTTTTGCTCCAACAAATATTTAAGACTCCTCTGATCAGTTTTAATGATAAAGGGAGCATGAAGAAGATATGACCTCCATTTCTCCACTGCCATAATGATAGCTAGAAACTCATTTTCATAGATAGACAATCCCATATTCTTCACTTCGAGTGTCTTGCTAATAAAAGCCAAATGATGATGATCTTGCATTAACACAACCCCCAACCCACTGTAGCATGCATCGGTTTCCACTACAAAAGGTTTATTAAAATCTGGTAAGCTAAGAACTGGAGCTGATATCATGGCTTGTTTAAGAGCTTGGAATGCCTCCTCTGCAAATGGTCCCCATTCAAATTTCCATTTCTTTGTAAGATCAGTCAAAGGTTTAGCTATCACCCCATACCCTTTAATAAACTTTCTATAATATCCAGTGAGTCCAAGAAACCCCCTAAGTGCTTTGACTGTAGTAGGTTGTGGCCATAGGGTCATGACTTTAATCTTCTCCGAATCCACTTTTACTCCCTCTCCACTGATAACATGGCCAAGATATTCAACCTCCTGCTTCCCAAATACACACTTGAACATCTTAGCAAACAAGCTATGCTTAGTGAGAAGATCAAACACTGACCTCAGATGTTGCAGATGATCTTCCATACTTCTGCTATACACAAGAATATCATCAAAGAAAACCAAGATGTAATCCCTCAAAACATCAATGAAAACCTGGTTCATGATTGCTTGAAAGGTAGTCGGGGCATTAGTTAAACCAAAAGGCATGACAACGAATTCATACAAGCCTGAAGTTGTGACAAATGCAGTCTTGTGGATATCTGATTCAGCTACCCTAATCTGATGGTAGCCAGCCCTCAAATCAATCTTGGAAAATACTTTAGCCCCATTCAATTCATCCAACAAGTCATCTATAAGAGGAATAGGATAACTATCCTTCACAGTAGCTGCATTAAGTTTCCTATAATCAACACAAAATCTCCAGCTTTCATCCTTCTTTTTAACTAACAACACAGGAGATGAATAGGGGCTGTTACTCGGTCTTATGACTCCAGTTTGCAGCATCTCCTTTACTAGCTTCTTTATCTCTTGTCTCTGAAGAAGAGGGTATCTATAAGCATGTTGCTTAATTGGATTCACACCAGGTTTAACTGGAATTTGATGATCCATGTCTCTCTGGGGGTAAAGAACTTGGAACAACAAAAACATGAACATACTCACTCAATAATAAATCAACCTTGTGATGATTAGACCCTTTCTCATCTTCCCTCTGAGTAGAAATCAAGTACAAGTAAGCTTCAAAATGTTGTTTATCCCTCTTCACTTCCTTCCCTAACTGATCAGCAGTAATGAGATTCAGTTTTATATTTGGTTGAATACCCTGTAACCTCACCACTTTTCCCTTGACAGTAAACTGAACCATATGTTTCTTAAAATCCAATAAAATTGGTCCAAATTGACTCAGCATATCCACTCCAATAACCATGTCACATCCCCCAAGCCTGAGCAGTCTCACTGGAGTACTAAACTTGCAACCTCCCATTTCCTACTCAAATTTTGGACATCTTGAATTGCACTCTATCTTGTTGCCATCTGCCACTGTAGCCATCTAGGGGTTAGTGTACTCAATAACACACCCTAACCTCTCAGCTGTGATTGGATCAAGGAAACTATGAGTACTCCCAGAGTCTAGCAAAATAATCAACTCTTGATTAACAGATTTGCCTAATAACTTGATAGTATTTGCATGCGCTTGTCCTGCTACTGCATTAAGTGAGACTTGAGGCTCTCTTTTGTCATCTTCCAGCACTTCCAATTCCAAAGTGTCCACAGTTTGTTCCTCATCTTCACCAGCCAATATCATATACAGTTTCTTACATTTGTGCCCAATATGAAAGATTTCATCACAATTAAAACACAAATTCTTCTCCGTTCTTGCTTTCATTTCCTTAGGAGTTAATCTCTTAATAGGTGGAATCTTCTATTTTATCAATCCATTCTCAGATTTAGCAATTCCAGTCACCAAGGTGTGAGGTGATTTAGGAATCATCCTTTGTCCCTTAGTAAGTAAGTGTACTATATCTTCACTTTGCAATGCTAATTATGTTGCAGCTAAGAGAGAAAGAGGTTTTTGTATAGCTACCAATTTTCCAACCTCCTCTTTTAATCCACCAATAAAACTCTCCATAAAATAATGCTCAGTCAATGCCTTATTACTTTCTCTCAAAAGTGCTCTCATCTCTTCAAATTCATTGATGTAGGATTGCACATTCCCGATCTGCCTCAGACGATTAAATTGAGTTACTAAGTTACCTCCATTCGGATTCATAAATCGATCTAATACAAGCTTAGTAAACTCACTCCATGGAATGTTTTCCCTCTCCTCCACATAATCAACGAACCAATGGTCCGCAATCCCCTCTAAGTTCATAGCAACTAGGCTCAATTTGTCATAGTCCGACATATCATAATATGAGAAATATCTATAACACTTTCGAAGCCACAACCTCGGATTATCCCCATTAAATTTAGAAAATTCCATTTTAGGATATTTTCCACCATTATAGACCTGTCCTCCACTCATTTTATTCATCGGAATAGGAGATAATACCCCAGTCTTATTCCTCTCCTGATTCATATAAGTTTTACAGCTCGATCCCGATCCAATTGACACCGATGAATTAGAGAAATGAGTAGATTCCTTACCTTTGTTCAGCGACTGGTGTTGGTGCTCCTTCATGAAATCCAGTATTTGCACATTCAACATTTCACCCAAGCTATCCAGTTTCGATTCAATTCGCGATTCCAATTGCGATTGAGCTTGCAGCACAGCAGCTTGTCCAGCCAGCAGCTCAGTCACTTGCGACTCCAGCGCATCGATGCATTGGCCATGAGTTTTAGCCGTCATTGATTCAAAGATTGCGCAGCTTGGCTCTGAGGCCAATTGTTATGAATGGATTGAGATAGAATTGTAGAGAGAGAATAGATCTACTTTGAGAGAAGAAATCTGATTTTTCATATCTGGAAAACATACACGAGCTCATACAAATATCCCATGCAAAACCAAAACAACAGCGTATCCTAGCTAAGGTAAAATGATGCCGTCAAACTTACAACCAAAACAATAAAACGTAATACAAGGACGCGCTTTTATAAGTCAAGCACGACTTCACCCAGCAACTGAAATAACTATCAACTAAACCCACACCACCCACATGCATAAACATGCAACTACGCGATACACCCTCCAATATCCTGACACAAGCGCCGTCCCCAACCAACACACACATACCACAACCCGACAACGACGGCGAGGTGGAGCAGCGAGGTCGACGAGAGAGAGAGAGTCGCGAGAGAAAAGAGAGAGAGGGGAAGGAAAACCGCAACTTTGACCGGTGATTGCCGGAGAAGGAGGAGGTCGATCAATGATCCGAGCCTGGAATCGTGACGGGCTCAGCGAGAGCTTCAAGTGCATATGTAGATCGACCTGATCGGAGAATAAACGAAGAAAATACGAAGAGAGAGAAAAGATAGAGAAAGAAAGAAAGTTGCAGAAACTTTGACCGGCCATTACCGGAGATTGGCCTATCCGATCAATGATCCGAGCCCGGATTCATGACGGACTCGGCGAGAACTTCGACCTAGACTCAAGAATCGCCCAGATCGGTGGTCGGATGGCCGGAAACGAAGAGAGAGAAGAAAGGGGTTTCTAGAAAGAGAAATGGCCGAAACTTCTCCGGCCGATTGCCGGCGAATGTGGCGGCGGATGGCGATTCTGAGTCCGGGGTTGGAATGGGCTCGGTGAGAGCTTTAAAATGGTATAGGTTTCAATAGGTTTCGGTCGGAGGAAAAATCCGACGACGGTGGTGTCGCCGGCGGCGGCAACGACAACGGTGGTGTCGCCGGCGGCGGCAACGACGACGGCGGCGTTCCGGCCGACCAGCCGCGGGAAAATCAAGCGAGAAGGAGGAGAATTTTTACTTTAGGTTAAGATTTACACTATGCTTTTACTTTACCATAAAAGGAAAGGTTATAAAATATATATCATGTTTATAATCATGCCGTTAACTTATATTATAATCTTAAACTTTATATTAAACACCCTTATGATATTAATTAATTTGGGTTATCAATCGAACTCCGATTTGATTCATTCTTTCGGCGTTTCGCTCGATTTTTCGTTCTCGTCAATCTCATCCCACTTACGAATTATTTTATCAACTTTTCTTTTTATGAAATATCTAAAATATTGAACTTAGATTGAAGTATATATGTAATTAATTTTCTGAAACGCACATAAGATAAATCAAGTAATTAGAGGTTTAAATATTTAATTGTCAAATTATGCATCGATAAGCCCTAATCGTCACAATTGAACGAGGGTTTTTTTGTTTTTTGTTTTTAAATCATTAAACGAGGGTTGTTAAAATTGAAAGAATTTATGGCTCAACTGTTACAGCAAGTTTTATCAAATTCAGCAATATTTTCAAAACTAAGGCAAATTTGCTTATGAATACTTAATGCCTATTATAAGGTCTAAAATTCCTCAATTTCAAAAGCAAAATTATTTCTCTTCATCACCAAAATCAATCCACGTTCAACTAACAATCCCAAATTTGCACTACCATATTTATAATCCAAAATTGAATTCGAACTTTTCAAGAATTGCAAGGATTTGTTACGAGATATTATCATTTCTTGTCAAATAATATTGTTAATGTTAACTGATATGTGTGTGTATATATATATATTATATTTCTTTTCAGCACTAAAATCAATCAAAAATTCAAAATCAATAACAAAAATCATAATATAAGTCGGCCCAACCGCAATTACAAACTTATTGCCAATATGATTGTGGATTGAATTGGAAGGTTCAGCTATTTTTCAAATTCCACAAATATCAGGATTCAAGAATGTGGAAACAAAAAATTATTTGGGATGTAAATAGAAACCCTTTTTCTTTTTCTTTTTTGAAAACTAGAAACAATATATTATATTACACTAGTAATACACCTGCACGATACGTGGTTTATTATTTATTGTTGTAAAATATATAATTTGTAATATTATAATGAAGTTGTATAAATTAAAAGGCTATTCATACCCTCTTTTATTATTTTTAAATATGTACAATATACAGATGCATTTTTCCATATATCTATTGTTTTTTTAAATTTACTTTTATAAATAATTTTAGAAAATTATTGTATAAATTAAAGTTTTGACTGAAGAGGGTAGAGTTTTAATTGAACTAAGTTTTACATCACTTTGGGTATGTAGTGATGATGATGATATAATTGTTATTACTTCATATAATTATATGACATTACAAAATAAATTGTAAAAATGTACAATTCATAGTTTCTTAAACTTCTTTAAATGCAATTGAATTAATTTTTAATCTATTAATTCATTGATATAATTAAATTATCACATGATCATAATGTAATCGCCCAGCAAAAGTTTATGCTGTAAGGTCAAGCATGTATCGATGTATAAATAGATCCAAATATAAATATATTAGTTGTTATCCATACCAATAAAATGATACTAATAATATTTTGCAAAATATGTATATATACACACACACAATGACGACGACGACGACGATGATGATGATGATAAATATCCTATATAAACAACAAATAATGTAGTGTGGATACCCCATTCGTTGTTGTAGCTCATTTATTTTAGACAATAAAGAAGCTCAAATAAACGTAACATGTATTAAGGGCTGATATATATTTAGTTAAAAATACAAATACATGTATAAATATAATTGATACATAAATACAAAAAAAAATTATGAATAATTAAATGAATAAAAACTTTCATAAAAATTTGGACCATAATTTTTTTGTTTCATTATTTCCCAATAATTTATCTTTTCGTAAATTTAACATTTGACATGTGATTTTGTTATTTATTCAAGACTTGAGAACATGAAAAGTAAAATTAAATTTTTGAGGTTGTCAAAAAATTTCATAAGGTTTTCTATACCATTTATACAAATAATTAAAAATTATTTGGTTATACAGATTAATAAATTGACTATAAATTATATTTTATTATTTTCCAAAGAATGTTTAATGAGGCACGGAATTAAAAAGACAATGAGAAATTGTTTTGAAGGAAACATAGATCTTCTATTTTTAACTATCTATTATATAAATAGTTTTAGATATTTAGTCAAAAAAATATGTCTTTCATATATGCTAAAGGAATAACCATCAAGGACACTTCTCACTTTCTCATTAATTTGGTTTCCCTCACAAATTAAAACATCTATTTAATATGTTTTAAGTTTATTTTATATCAATTAATGCTAATTTAAATAAATTATCAAGGACACTAAAGGAATAACCATCAAGAACAGTTGTAACTTTCTCATTAATTTGGTCTCCCTTACAAATTAAAACATCTATTTAATATTTTTTTAAGTTTATTTTATATCAATCAATGTTAATTTAAATAAATTATTAACTATTACATTATTAATTTTTGATCAATTTATAATCAATATAACTTACTTTCTTTTTGTTGAATTAAAAAAATAGTAGTTTTTATTATTATATTCATTAATATTATCTCATTTATTATGTATAAAGATAAAATTAAAATTTTGAAACAAATAAAACTAGGAAGATCAAATTTTAAGTGCACACGCAATTTTACCTTAAGTGAAAAAATAAAATATAAATTTAAATACATGTAGTAAAATTTTATGTATATAATCATTAAAATAAAATAAAAACATTATTCATACATATTATGAATAAGAAATTATGTATATAAATTAACATTACAAATAAGTTTTTAGGTCATATGATTATTAAATATTTTTTTAAGAAAAATGAACATTAGTAAATGTTGGGATATTGTTGACTAAGTTTTGATGAGACAATGTAATTTTAGATGAGATTTTAGAGTACCCATTTTCCACGTTTTGTAAGTAGATTTTAGCTTGATAACTTTTGTGAAGATATATAAATCAGAAAGATATAGAATACTGATTCTAACAGGATTCTGGATATGAAGAAGTGTTGAAAACTGATATGGAAGTTGTTGTGCTCAGATTTTGTGGATACAACAACAGCTAAAAGACTATGGGATAATAAAAAGAGAGACTCCCATCCTGTGTGACAACACAAATGCTATTGCCATAACCCACAATCCTGTCTTCCACTCAAGAACTAAGTACATTGATGTCAGACATCACTTCATAAGGGATCATGTGGAGAAGAAGGACATTATTCTAAACAAAGTACATACTGACATGCAGCTTGCTGACATATTCACAAAGCCTTTGCATGAATCAAGATTTTCTTTGCTAAGAACTGAGCTTGGGATAATTAAGCTCTAATGTGTAAGATTTTAAGAATTCCTAAGTAAGAGGGAACTTAAGTTGTATTATCTATGTTTTCAGATATTCAGATTACTGGAATAGGATACTGTCTTTAATTAAAACAGGATTTTCTAACAGTATACAGTTTCAGGATACAACATATAGCAACAGATTCCTGTAACAGTATTTTAAAATAGGTTCCTAAAGGTTGAAAACAACATTTACTAAGATCAACATTCATTGAGTCATGCAACCTCGTACCAGGAATAGTAGTAACCTGTTCGTGTAATGATTATGAAAGAGAATTTGGCTCTCGCATTTAATGCGAAAAACTGTTTTTTTAGAAGAGGTAAAAATGTGCGGTTCAAACGTCTGACACATCTTCAGCAATTTACATAATTGCTCTTCTACCATTTAATCTCAACCACTGAATCATGCACGTCCTCTAATGTTTTAATCTGGATCGTCGATATTTTTGGAACGAGATTTCAAAAATAAATTGTTCATATTCCCTTGTCTTCAACATCACGTCTTCTTTGATACACCCCAAAAGAAAAAAAAACTGCTACCAACTCTTTGCAAACAAAATTCTCTCAAAGCTTTCTTCATCTTTCAAGCCTCTTACAAATATTCAATGGATGGAGGAAGGATCACTAACAAAGTGCTGGAAGGAAGACTTATTGACACAAGAGTGTTATTGGGTGACAAGTCACCATACGACAACAAGGATCTTATTTCTGAAGTCTGGAATCATGTGTGCAACAGCAAGCTGGATGGGCTATTCACAACTACATATGAAGTATTCTCTAGCAAAACAGTAGAGAAATTCTATGCTTGGGCACAACTCTCAAATGATGAGGAGACCATCTCCTTCAAGATCGACGAGGATGATGATGAAGTTAACACGCTCACTGTGGCAAATATTGCCAAAACCTTTGGTATTTCTGATAAAGGTATGACACTTTCTGATCTGACAGAGTATGGAGAAGATTATCTAGAAGAAAGCTGGAATCAGTTCACACTGGATTCAGTAAAGGAAGAGACTGCCACCAGCAACTTTTGTAAAAAGAAACTCAAACCAGAGTATGAGTTTTTACATGACATTCTTGTCTACACCGTGGAAGGAAGATGTGGAAGCTATGATAAGTGTACCAACCTATGGTTCAGGATGATGACTGTTATTATCAGGGAGGAAGAAGTCAACTGGGCTCAAGTTCTTTTTCACAAAATTTGGGAGGAGACAATCAAACCCTGGGAGATGAGAGGATTTGGAATTGTAATTTCATCTATTCTAACCTCGATGAGATTGCCATTAGAAGGAAGTGTACCTTATGCTGCTGGTGGTACTTAGGAGTGAATAAGGAATATACCAAGGGAGAGAAGAAGGAAAAAACACCCAAGAAGAAACCAGAGAACAAACCACGGGTTCCTGACTCCTCTAGTAATTTAGGCAATGATGACGACAAGCTAACAAGGAAGAAGATAGTGAAGAAAGCCCTCTCAAAAAAGAAGAAAGTGACAAAGAAGGATATTGTTCCCTCTAGGCCTGTGACACCTTCTCCTACTAAGACTACTGATGAATCCAATCCATCAGACGCTGATAAACAGGTTCCTGATCAACTAGAGAAACTGGTTACTGAAAAGGCTATAGTGTCTTCGGAGCAGGCAAAAGAAGAGATCTATGTTCCAGTTGGTGAAGAGGATTCTGAAGATGTTCAGGAAATTCAGGTTGCTGCTCCAGTGATCCAACCTCCAAGGGAATCGGATAAAGAAGATACTGAGATAGCTACTGAACAGATTTCTGATCAGGTTACTGAACCTATTGTTAAAGAGATGCAAGAATCAAAGAAAAAGAGAAGAAGATTAATAAAGAAGGCTGACACCACTATTAAGAAAAGAAGGTGGTTAGGACCCAAAGAGGAACTAAGGGAGATCAACACTCTTAACAAAGTAGCACAGTCCATAGAGTTCATCACTGCAGAAGAAGCAATCAGGACATTGAGAGAGTCTGCCAACTCTATTTGGAAGAGATTTGCAGCTGTCTATGATGATTGGAGATGGATGAGACTGGGTCCTGGAGTGGACTTGATAAAATGGTCTGATTGGCTTACAGTGGAGAATATCATTTTAGTATGGATAGAAAACTTTTTGATTGAAGATGATCTATCCCATGGACTTCTACCTTTCTTCAGCGAGGACTACATTCATCGCCAAGTTGAAGAAATGATAACCCTCACTCAAAGTAGACAGGATACCCTGAATGCCTATTTGATGGCCGAGGCTGAGACATAAAAGAATACGGGTGAGCAGTCAATGAAGCTTGAGAAAGACTACACATTGATGAACCCCACAACAAAGACTGTTAGGAACCCTACTGAGCTGGAGATGGCTGAAGCTCAGTTAGCGAACCTCACTCCTGAGGAAGCTAATGCAAGGATGCTACGACTGGGAATGAAAGCCAGCAGAGTTGAATCTATGAGGCCTCCCAGAGTACTGCAGCAAGAGAAATGAAGTTCAAAGACTGCGGAGACACACGACTCTCCAACATTTACAAGTACTGCAGCTCTTTCCCCTATAACTCGTTTAGACACTGTGGATACTGTTATCCAATTGCTTGATTATTCTGTTTCCTCTGTAATTCATGATCGACCTACTGAGGGGGAAATATAATCTATAATCCATGGTGTTCTAAAGAAGATTGAAGAGGAGAATGCCGATGAAGCATCTGTGGAGGAAGATGCAGAGGCAGGACTCCTTGTACTGGCCAATATTGCAGTGCAGAAAGCTTAAGAAATGGAAGCAGAACAGGTTCCTATGGAGAATCCTGATCAGACTCTCGAACTTCTACATGAAGCTGCTTCAAGGCTAGCAGAAGTGAATCAAGATTCTGCTATAACTAAGGAGGAAATTGCTGAAATTCCAACTACTGAAGCAATTACTGACATCAATCAGTCATATGAAACTGGTCAGGTTGCTGATGAAGTAGTTGAGGAGGTTGCTGAGGTAGTCGAAGCTCCTAACCTACATGAAGCTGAGATTACTGTGGAAGCAACGATCTTGAATAATGATGAACCCAATGAAGTAACCACTGTGTCTGAATAGGTTACTAAGGGTAAACAAGTTAATAATGACACAGCAACACAGGATGCTGAACCTCAAGAAGCTGTTGAGACTACTAATCCGAAGGAGATCTCGGGTACGGATGCTGTTGAGACGGCTCCGATGGAGGATTTAGAAGGGATAAAATCAAAGGATACTGTGCCTACAGGAAGCAAAAATATGATGGTTGTTGTTGCTGCTCCAACTCCAGTGAGGATGAACCAGCAAACTCCCCTACCCACAATGTCTTTTCAAAGGTAAAGATGACAATGGAGAAGAGAAAGAAATATCAGGCTGATTTAGAGGCACGGGAGAAGACACAAGTAGAGGAAGAAGCTAAAAAGAAAAAAGAAATTGGATCAGGACCTGGTCCTGTATACTTAAGAGGAATCAAGACCAAGGGATAGGGTTGAGACCCTTACTGATTCATAAGATCTGACTCTTCAAGGTGATGAATGTTATTCAAGGATTAATAAGGGCCATAGAAACACATCAGATGAATCTGGCCACAAATTCCATTATGAGAGAACGAGCACACTCAGAAACCTTGCAAACTCTAAAGAAGCAACTTGATGATCTTCCTGGAAAGATACAAACAAGGATGAACTCTGAGTTCAATACTCAACATGCTGCAAGAAAAAGGTTTAAGAGAGAACAACAAGCCGCATCTAAGACTCGAGATAAAATCATAGAAGAGATGAGGAGTACTCAGGCAACACAGAGTTTAGCTCAAGAGGAAATTATTGCCACAACTCGAAGCAACAATGATAGAATTCTCAACATTGAGCTGTTGCTAGGAGAGATGAGAACAATCATGGAAAGATTTTATCCAAGCGAGACTGCTGCAATTACTAACCCTACTGTTGCTAAGGTTGATGATGCTAAAAAGGGGGAAAGTAAACAGCTAAGTGAACCAGACACCGAGATGGTTGAAACCTTCACCAAGAAGCTTGATCAAGATGATGATGATGAACTTCCCTTGACCAAGATTAAGCGCAAGAGATCAGATGTTTCTGAACATGGTCAAGGTGGTGATTCTAAAAGAAGGAAACAAGATGATGATGACAATGCAGGTGCTGGAGGTACTGCTTCTCGAGCAGTAAGCAGCACTGCATTACAACAAGGAGAATAGGTCACTACTGTTTCAACAAGACCAAGAACTTACAGACAGCAACCTGGTCGAGGTAGAGGAAAAAGAAAATAGCAAACAAGTATAGTTTCCAGTTTACAACCTTATATGGTTCTATCTGTTGACCCAAAAAGAAGGCTTTATGAGGAAAGATGGAGACAGCTTAAGGCTGCAGATGAGGAAAGAAGGAGAAAACAGATGGATTGGATTCCAAGATTGGAAATTGTTGAGAGAAGAACAAAAGTTGAAGAGAAGGTTGATGCAACTCTTCACTCATTCCTGGATCAAGAACCCCCTGACTTCAATAAGGAAGGTGCTCCAGCTGAGGTGTTAGTACTGTTGGAATAAAGAACTGAGGATATCAGTTTTTAGTGGGATTTAAGTATCTTCGAACAAGTATACTTGCCCAAAAATAGGAATCCAACATTTGAAGAGATCACCAAGTTCAAACGCTCAGAATACTGGAGGTATTTTCGAAACCTCCTCAAATGTAACTTCTTTGAAAATTTTCCATCTTGTGAGCAAGCATTGGAGAAATATGAAGAATTGACGAGAAAATGAGAATTGGATCGCCAGAGATTTTGATTGAAAAAGTCAAGAAAGGAGAAGAGGTTCCTTACTGCCAGGATTTTTGGCTAAGATGGATACAGATTCGTGAGATTGCTACACAGTTGGAAAGATCATATCAGGATTCTATCTTAAACTGGTGGAAAGGAACGAAGTATGAAGAAGTTGTCAAACGGAATCAGCAAGCATCTTCAGGACATGATCTATTAAAGAGGAAACTGTTTGGTGACAAAGAATCTGATGAAGGATAGCTTACTGATTATCTCTGATCGTTCTACTGTAAGCATCTCTTGTAAAAAAAATTGTATTCTTTTAAATTCTTCATTTTCTCTCTTAATATTGTAAGCATATGTATCAATGTGTTTGAAAAGCTTACATTGTACTATACTTGTACATCTTACATGTATAAAAGTACATCTATTTTTACTGCTTTCTATGGGTTTTGTCATTATCAAAAAGGGAAAAATTGTTGGGATATTTCTGACTAAGTTTTGATGAAACAATGTAATATTAGATGAACTTTTAGAGTACCCATATTCCATGATTTATAAGTGGATTTTTGTTTGCCTATCAAATCTTTCAAGCTGTATTTTTAAGATGTCAATTATACCAGAAAGATAGGTAGAACCTTGTTAGCAGGATTCTAGACTTCGAGTTTTCAAGAAGACTGATCCACATCAAAAGAAGTCAGTAAGATTTAGTTGAAGTCAGAATCAGGAAGCAGATAACAGAATTCAAGAACAAGAAGCTGTTCAGAATCAGGAAGCAAATCAGAAGGGATACGCGAGTCAGGAAGCTGATTGAAGTATTCAAGAATAGGAAGCTGATCAGGAACAGAATCCTGAAGCACAACAGATAGTGACTACTGCAATCAGAACAACATGCAGTAAGTCCTAGTCTATTCAATACAGTACGAGGAAAATGCTGGAAACTATACGAGGTTTGGATCCTGATTAGTTACCAGTAGATAGAAGTTTGTGAAGAGCCATTGAGATACTGCCACATGGAAAGCGGCTCTGCAAAGTACTGTATCTAAAGTATGATGCCATTAATGCGGATTCAGAGTAAGACATGCTATGAAGCTTTGATCTTTCACACCGCATTAATTATGAAGATTTGAAGATCCTTTTGAATTACAACTTGGATCATGTCTCTCTTCAACTATAACACCCTAAATAAGATTAGCTGGGCTAATTAGTTAATTATCATAACTCAAAATTTAAGAACAAACAGTAAGATGCAAGAAATCAATCATGTTTACATTTATTATGCTTATGACACCTAACCCTATGGATACCTTCTCTCCATGACACCTAGACCACCAAGTGTTGACATATCCTGTAGGCTACACTGCAACAAGTGAAGAAAAAAGAATAATTAAGAAAACGAAAGTTGAAACAAGGAATTGGAAAAGTCAACACCCTCAAAAAACACTCCATCTCTCTTTCACGATTTCTTACTCTCTCATAGTGTTGCTCCTTTTTTTTTCTCAAGAACCATCATCACCACCACCGGCGGTGTTCGCAGTAGTTTCGGCAAGTACCTAGGAAACTCAGGCGCAGGACCAAGATAGTGTTTCGAATGCGTAGCGGCCCTTTTCAATCAATAACTGTTTGAGGTGGGGGTAATTTTCTAGTTTTCACATTTAAGTTTCGAAGTGAAGTAAATGTATGTGAAATGTGTGTTCTTTAAATGATGCATTTGTGCTTTTTTTACGTGGCGTAGATAGATTAATATTATTGAAATATGAGAGAATTTGTTTGTGTGATTCAAAGTTTTCCAAGGTGGTTTAAGAACCACAAAAATATTTTTCAGGGTGGCTAAAGAGCCACAGTGGCTGAGAACCGCACCAGGGTGGTTTAAGAACCACAAAAATATTTTCCAGGGTGGCTAAAGAGCCACAACAAAAATGTTTTCTATGGTGGCTCTGAACCGTATTTTCAAAGGCGGTCTCAAAACCACATTTATGTGCTATTGATTGAAATGTTTATGTTTTTCTCGGTGTAATTAATTGCTCACCAAACCCACCCCACTGAGTGTCTTTTGCACTCACCCCTTTCATGTTAAAAATATTTTCAGCTTGAGGAAATCTTTGAGCGAGGTGCGCGAGCGGTGGATGCTAGTAGCCAGGTTTTAAAAGAATGCGGGAAAATCACATTTTATTTCATGTATTTTAGAAATGTTCCTATTTTTAATTGTTGTGAAAAGGTGAATTTTGTACGTAACGCCTTAATCAAAAGTTTCCCTTATAGAAAAGAAACGGGGCGTTACATCAACGGGTATTTTCCAAATATCTATAAATAGAAGGTTGAGAGGATTATGAAGACTACTGAACAAATTGAGCTCTTCAAGTTTTTCTACCATTCTTCATTATCTCAAGCTTTCGAGTTCAGTCACTCAACCTTCAGAAGCGGTCAAGCCAAGCATCTGAACTTTCAAGTTCAAGACTGTCTTCGAACTACACCAGTTGAAGAAACATATACTTTTAACCATTGTGCTGTGTGTGCTAGGTTGTTTTATTTGGTATACTTAGTTGATAGGATTTTATCATTGCTAAGTTTGTTAGTCTTGTGTAGGCTATATTTTCCTATGTGGGAGTGTGTTCCCTGTATAGGAGAAGTTTCCCTGTGTGGGAGTTTGTAAACCCTGTGTGGGATTAGTCATAGGAATCTGGGATTCTAGTAGGTTTAACTTGTTTTGGAAGAGGTTTGTAAAGACGAGTCTTGTAAAACAAACTGGCCATAATGAAGTTCCTCCTCAAAGGAGTAGAGTGGACGTAGAAGGATTACACCATCTTAGAACCACTATAAGCCATAAGTGTTTACTACTTATCTTATCTATTGCATTGCATTGTTTATATATCTATTTTGTTGCATCTATCATAAGCATCCTGATAAACATGTGTTGCAAAATCATATTTGGAAAAGAAAACTGGTTTTCATCAGAAACTCTATCAAGTTTATTCTGCTGCGTTGCATTCTGATATCGGGATAGTAACCTGATTTAGCCTAGGGCCAGGTTACTGACTCGAGACAGGATACTGTCCTCCTAAGTAAGATAGAAACCTGATTATCAGTTATATATTTTAGAAAAGTTTGAAAAATCGATAGAGGTTCATTCACCCCCCTTTGAACCTCTGACCACTTGAGACCAACAATTTTCTTGAAAAATATTAGATTTACGAAAAATG
The DNA here is from genome assembly GCA_954870855.1 of Scutellaria minor. Taxonomy (NCBI): domain Eukaryota; kingdom Viridiplantae; phylum Streptophyta; class Magnoliopsida; order Lamiales; family Lamiaceae; genus Scutellaria; species Scutellaria minor. The sequence goes on along the minus strand of OX940728.1, from coordinate 21,007,429 downwards.
ATTAAAGTAAATCATTCAAAACACATTCTTAAAAAAATAAAAATATTCTAAACAAATAAAATCAATCAAACCCCAAAAAAAAATTCAAATTGTTATATACAATATGGATATCAAATTAGAGATCATTTAAAGATGATTAAATTGATGTATTTTACATTAAAATTTGATTTATAATGAATAGTTATGGTAGCTCAAAACTTTTTGTAAAAAAGAATATATATATATATATATATATATATATATATATATATCATCACCCTCTTCCACCAATAAGCCCGCTCCATTTTCCCACTCTTGCTACCCCTTCTGACCAATCACATTTTCTTATTTTTTTTCTATTTTTTAAATTTGAATCTTTGGAAAATAAAATGGGTGGGAAAATTAGACCTGTTATTTAGCTACGGTCCTATTATATATATATATATATAGATATTGAAATTTGAAATTAACCCTTTTAATCTCTCAATCCCCAATAAAAGTATGATCATGTTATATAACTAATTATGAAGTTTATCCAATTATAAAAATAGGAATTCAATTTTTATTTTGTGTTAAGGTGGGACTATACACATCCCATTAATTACTAAACACACTCCATTCAGAATAAATAAAAAGTAAATATATATTAAATGACATAAATATTTTTATTATTTATTTAATTTTATACTATATAATTGAAAAGGTAAAATGATAATGTTTTTGGGTGTATTTGAAAATTTGATAGTACTAAATCATTTTTATTTTATATCATATAATTGAAAAGGCAAATGATATTATTTTTAGGATGGACCCGGCTATCCGCACCCCCGGTTCTTCTAAACACACACACATTTAAATCAACTTCATTAAATATTTTCTAAACACACCCCAACACATTACAATAATACTCTTTCACCCTAAATTACACATATATACTCAACACACCCACATTACCCAAACACACCCCAAAAATCATTCACACCCAAATCAAAACCCTAACCCATTTCAATCCAAGAACCCTATCTCTCAACTCGGATTTGTTCGACCAAATCGTTTGGTCTAAGTTCGAACAAGTTTTATCACATTCAACAAAGCATCTCCGTACAATAGATCCTTACAACGAAGATGAAGTTCCAAGTAAGTTTGCAATTCATTTTTTCAAAGTTTTTTCCTCCATTTGGGTGAAATTTGTTGTTTTATTGTTTGAAATTGAGCAACATTGTTTAGGAATCATGTTTAGGATGTATTGTAGTTGAAAACATATGTAGTTGTTGTAGATTTAGGCCTAAAAAATGAAATCACAATGTTGAATTTTCTGTTTCTGGGCGTGGTTGGTTCGGCCCTGGTTCGCCGAGTTGATAGAGAAGCGTTCGACTAATGTTCGAACACTGTTGTTGATGTTCGACTAATGTTCGAACGTTTGGTGTTTTATTCGATTATGGGTCGAATACTTTCTTCCTTATTCGAATGATGGTTGAACATACTGAGTTTGTTCGAATGCTTGTCGAACGACACCTATATTCTTCGACCAGTATTGGTTGAACAGACCTTGTTTACTTCCCTTACACATCAAGTCTTATATTGTTGTGTTATATCTTTCACTCACTCAAGTTTGATAAATCATGCAGGACAAGATAGAGTTTATGGAAGGAGGAGACCTACCGCCTCGAACAGAAAATGTCGAAACGAGGAATCAGAACAAGAACAAATAGAGAAATCGATTGCACATGGAATCGGTCTTGAAATAATTCAGTATGTTGAACCGGAAGCCGAAGCAGACGATGATGAATGAAAGAATGAAGGAGATGAGACAAAAGATGAAATAGAATCTGAGGAGACACAAGGGGAAACATTGGTTGAGGATGAGCTTCTAACGGCTTCTTATCCCGGTGGGCCAGTTGATTAGAGCCTCATTCCAAGTTTCAAAACATATATTGTCTATTCTATTTGGCATGAAATGGAGAGACCGATTTTGAAGTGTTAGTGTCACACCACCAAGATGGAGACATAGAACTTCAACAATGTCTCTTCCCTTCTTGAGGTTACTTGAAAGGTGTACGAGTATTCCGAATATGAGGTGTTTTTCTTATAGGACGCCTAACAAGAATCTCATTTGTGCATTCGTGGAGCGTTGACAACTAGAGACCAATACCTTTCACATGCCATGGGGTGAGATGACCATCACCTTAGACGATGTTCGTTGTATCACTGGCCTCCTGGTGAGTGGACACTCGGTGATGCTACCTACGACTAGGAACATACCTGAACTTGTCCATCTCTTAATGAGAAGGTTGTTAGGCGTTGAGGAGAGAGTCGTCTTAGAAGCCCTTGCTGGTCTTAGAGGAAGCGGTGTGAAATTTGAATGGCTCCGGTCTAAGTTTGAAGGACACATTGGCTCAGACGATGCAGACATATTGGCTTGTTCTGCTCGAGCATATCTCTGGTTTGTGTTGGGATGTACAATCTTTTCTGATAAGATTGGAACCAAAGCAGATACGAAAATCCTCAGACGTTTGGACTGTGTCCATACATACGCGTGGGGAGCGGTTGTTTTGGCGTATTTGTATCGACAACTCGAACTCGCCTCTCAAAGTGGGGTTCGACAAATGAGTGGTTACTTGACCATTCTCAAGGTACAATATTTTACGAGCTTCTTGCATTTTATCTTTCAATTGATGTATTTAACCATTTTTTCTTTTAATTGTATCAGGCTTGGATATATGAGTACTTTCCAGTCTTCAGGCCAACACACAACGTTAACTATCAACACCAAAAGCCCTTGGCCAAAAAATGGATAAACCGAGCCCACCTCGGTGGAACCCTTGATCGGTTGGTGGCTATTCGAAAAGTTCTGGACATGATGTCGGCAACCGATGTGAGTACTTAATAGGTTGAAATTAAGTATTGACACCCTTGACATACGAATTGCCAAATATTGATGATATTTGTTGGTATATATAGGTTAATTAGATACCCTATAGTGACATGAAGGATCACTATCCATTAGATGAAGTCACTTTCTATCAAGGGTGTATACGATCTTTCGACGTGGTGGAGCCGTATCATCCTGATCGTATGTTTTGCCAATTTGGGTTCGTTCAACGCATTCCTAATGACCCACTCGTGCCCATGATCGCCCGATGGGGAAAAAATGACAAACAATACTCAATTACATGGGACGCCCTCGGAGCCTATTTTTGTGTATGGAGGAACCATGTTCTTGTCCCGAAAAATCGAGGGAAACGTGCATGCCCGGATTGGGAGTGCTCGGAGGACTACATGGAATGGTACAACTTGGTCTCGTATCCGAGGATCCAAAACCCAGATAACGTGTCCAATCATCATGTTCCACCTCCTCAAGGTCGCGGGCCGCAACCGTGGAAGATGATTGGAACTGCTGTCGGACATTTGGAGCCATTCTACCAGCAGTAACTACACAACCGGGAGGTTCTCGATGCAAACGTCTACATTCCAGATATCATTGGGGCCTATCGTGCATTGAGGATCGATAACGAGGATCAACCTGAGACATCACGATGGGCCTCATCTAGGACTTCTTGTTGGGGTCGTAGAGGATAAAATATTGATCGTGTACTGGTTGGTTTGTGAACTATTTGACAAAACAATTTCAGTTATTGTTATTTGTTATTTGACAAAACTTGTTCGTTTATGAATACTTTGTTATTGGTTCTAATATTCAATGAATGATTATAATCAACACATTGCTTTATTGATTCGATTTGGGTTATATTAGCACGATGTCGTCATGTGATCAAAAGATATACGATTATATAAGCAAACCCAATAAATTGAACATAGGCATGACATGTTTTCAATGAATTTTGGCCTGTTCGACCAACATTATTCGAACACATTATGGACTGTTCGACATACACTGGTTGAACATCATTGCTTATGTTCAAACACTAGTCGAACATAGTGAATAGTGTTTGGTACATGTTGGCCGAACAAGGAAAAATTCAAATTTTTAATGTGGCGCGGCTCATTCGATCATTGTTCTAACAAAGTCATGAAGTTCGAATAGTGTTTGAACATATTGAGCAATATTCGGCCAATGTTGGCCGAACAGATGGAAAATCCAACAGAACAAGATATGATAAAAAACAGTGTTCATAAGCTATATAACAATAATTGTTCAAACATCAGCCAATCAACATTACAAGAAAAAATAAGGTAAAATATTGTTTCATACATCCCAACAAATGTTCATATAAATCTAGTCATCATCTATGTCAATTGACGCAATACCCATCGACGAGCCTTCACAATGACTTTGAATAACATAATCCATGATTCGTCTTTAAAAATATTCAGACTACCCGTTTGCACATGATAGCCGAGTTTCGAACCACCGATCAATAATAGGTGGTAATGGTGTGTTGTCAGCCAATTTTACCTACAAACAATTAAAATACAATCAATATAAGAGGCATATTAATAATATTTCATCAAGTATAACAAAAAAAATAACGTATCCAAATTACCTGAACGTAATGATCGTTGTCAACCAGGGACATGCCTAGAAATCGAGGCTTCGTTGATATTTGTGTCCTCATGGGTAGAACCATTATCGACAGATTTGTGGAGAGATGGACAATGACCATGTTGTAAGCATTGGCCGCCAAGTATGCCATTTCGGGGAATGCCCACCAATAATTGATCTGGCAAACAGGCCTCTCGCAGCAAGTCAAGTTCGTAGTTATCTATTCAATCCGATCGTGCATACCGATGATATTCTTGTATAACCATTTAAAATTTTTTTATCTCATCGATTAGATTGCTACGAACTTGTGTCCATGAGTTCTCTCATAATCCTAGTCCGTGGGCTATGCACCTAAAACCACAATAGCCGTCTCTCAATGGATTTTTAATACTCGGGATGTATCCTTGCATGATAGGAGGAAGTTGACCAATAAAGATTTCATCACTAGTCTTGCGGACAGAATGTCGCCTTATTGATTGCATTTTTCTCTTCAAGGTTGAGAAGAATGGAGTTGCCTTAGTGGATTCACCAACATAAGTATTTTCGTCGACAGGTGTCGAACAACTATCATGAAACGATTCAACATATTCAAACTGACTGGGGTTACGCTTTGTTGACGACTCTTTCTTCAACTTCGCTTCGATAGGCCTACCACGGGGATGTGTGATCATTTGGGGTTCTTGCAGCGCACTTGTTGACGATATGGATATCTCGCGAAATCTTTTAAGCAACAACAACTTCTGGGACTTCGAGCCCGTTCCAAACATGTCGTTAATATCACCGACTGCTTCTACCCAACGGTTGCCAACATCAACGTTCACCTCGCCTTCACACTTCGTTGGTTCACAATCCAACTTTCTCCAAAATAGTCAATCATATCAAGTTGGATAATTTGACCATCCCGTACCAACTCCCCCATTCGTGTGCACAAGGCAAGCCACACGTCTTCCTCAACATACAACCACAAATGAGAGGATCTACACCGCAACTATCCACACCACTCATCTCGTCAAACATCTTACCAAGTGCATGATGTGACACCAATCTTCGAATGTTCTTGAACAAAGGAGAAACATAACGATGTGGCACCACATGAAGACTTTATTCGAAAGAGGTCTTCACATTCGTATGTGACGTGATGAGCAGATGATGGATTCTTTCCTACGATGTCTCAAAATTGCCTTGACTCAATCCCAATTTTTTTTGAGTTTGGCGTAAGCACTCTCGGCCTTATGACTATAAAAATACAATGAGTCACATAAATTGTAATAGAAAACTTCAATAATTGTAGTTATTCATTTACGTAAGAGCATACCTGCTAGTAGAAGTGTTATCAAAATGCATGATATTGTCAGTCCAATAAGAGACAAACTTCTCTTTATATGGCTGGATTCAGTTCTTCATGACATAGGTAACAACCCTAAGATATTCTCTGTAGTCAGTTTCAAGTCTCCTAATCAACTCATTGAATCTGTGTTCATCCTCAGCTAATATCAACATATTCCAAGAATGGTTGAATTGTTCATACTTCTCATTTCGACCAAAAATCGGCTTGCAATTGCTCAAAATATTTTTATTGATATGTCACCGACACAGCAATGACTTCGAGTCAGGAAACATAACCGAGATAGCATTCATGAGTACAAGCTCTCGATCGGTTACAATCACCTTCGGTAAACATCCATCGTTTATTAATCCTTTCAATGTAGTTAGCGCTCATCTGTAGTTGTCCTCACACTTGTGGGACAGATACACAAACGCAACTGAGAAAATTAAGTTTGTAGACGTGACACCAACTACTTCCAATAGTGACATCCTATACCTATTGGTTTTATAGGTATAATCCATCAATAGCACGCAAGAAAATGCACGTAACAACTCTACGGATGTCGGATGAGCATAAAACAGATTAATAACACAATCTGTTTGACCATATCTCCTGGCGTAGTTCTCCAGCTCTAAATTTCCCAACAAAAATTACATTTGAGTACGATCTCCATGCTCAACAACTCTATGCTTTTGTCGAGCATTGTAAATGGTCTTCAAGGTCGACTCATTCTCGGAAAAAAAAAGTTTGACCGTACTCAATATGTCATTCGGCTTGGTATTGTTCATAGACAAGTCACGAACAAGTTGATCTTCAACACTTGTTAATCGACCTGCAAATGAGTGACAGACCAAGTTCACCCCCATTGGATGATTATGCGATCCGCATACAACGAGCAAACACCATTGGCAGTCTCTTTCAACTGTACTCCTTTCATCATAAAAGGACAATCATACTCTTAGTGTCAGTATTCTGTCCTTTTAACGACTTCTTCTTAACATCACTAGAAGTGTCTACTGTAACTTTTATCTTCGATGGACGATACTTAACACCATGCTCACATCCCAAGAATACCCGAGCTCGTCTACCACTCTCTCCACTATCCGATCGTCTAACCAATACAACCATGTTTAGACGAATTCCAACCCTAGTTGCCCAATTGACCAACGCTTCACGATCATCGAATACTTCATTCATTCTAAATTCTTCAGAAAAATCAATCTGCTCATACATCAGATTGATGACGTTCACAATGCTCATTCTAGATTCATTTGAATTGATTTCCTATAATGTATGAAATGTACAAGTAAATACATTGATAAAAAACAAAACAACTTATAAAAATCGAGTTGTTCGACCAACAATGACCGAAAACATAGCATATTGTTCAACTATTGTTCGAACAATCAGTGTTTCGTTCGACCAAAAATTGTCGAACAAACCTCAATATGTTCGGCCATTGATGATTGAACATACTTCAATACGTTCGGCCATTATAGGTCGAATACACTTCGATATGTTCGGCCATTACTGGTCGATTGTGAAATTCGCAGATTTTTTTTTTTGCTCAAAGTACACAAAAATGAACGATAAAAAACATCTAAACAACTTACATTGTCCATCTCTTGTGTTCTTTCCTGAGACATGATGCTATTTGAGTACGTTGAGGGGTGGTAAGGGTTTGGAAGATTTGTGTTGAGTTTTAATGGGTTTGCAAGAAAAAAGAAGCGGAGAAGAAGAATGAATTGATGTATTGTAAATGGGTGTGTTACAAAATGAGGTGTGTTTTTAATTGAGGGGTGTGTATAGTATAAGATTAATTTATTGATAATTGTATATAAAATTAATAGTAAATGTATAAATGTCTTTAAATATATCATTTCCTTTCTATTTAATTTTGTGTGGTGTGTTTAGTAATTGTGGGGTGCGGATAATCGGGCCCTTTTAGAATATACTAGTATTCCATTCTTGCAATGTACAATTTGATTTGTTTGAATTTATTATAAGTACATAATATAATATATATATATATATATATATATATATATATATATTAATAGGCTATAGAGAGTGGAAGGTAAGGAACAAATACTAGAAAAACTTATATGATATTGGGTTTGAATTTTGATCAAAGATGGAATACCACTTAAATACAAGTGTCGTGGTATAATATTAAATTATTTAAAATGAATATAATTAGTAATCGAATTGTGGATTCATTGATTGTCATTGAGTTTCTCTCTTCCATTTTTTGCCGCCTTTACTCCGCCGCCGCCGTACTCTCGGCGCTCGAACTCCGCCGTCCACCCCACGCTGCTGCATCCATAGCATACTGCGCTGTCCACAAGGACCACAATCCTTTCTCGTACACACTCGCTCACGCATCCACAACGGTGCACGATATGGAAGAATGAAGATTGAATGTAACCCTAGAATTCAGTTCCCTACTCGAGCCTTCCAAATTTCGCCGCGACCGGCTAACTGGTGAGTTATGAATTATGATCTTCAGGGACGAAAACATTTGTAGCTTAGCATGTCGTTCTTAGACATATTTGATCTGTTTTTACTTTTTTCAGTAAGATACATGTTTATGAGGCTCTGATACAATATAGATATCTGCAAATTTCATTGTTGATGTTTGCGAGTTTCTTCCTTATCTTCTCTTTGTATAATTTTACTTCTGACACTGCAATCAGTTTTAAGTCGGAAATCTGCCAATTGCTGGATAGATATTGTTTTCCGTATCAAGAGTTTCAGTGATTTGATATAACTTTTTTCTGCGATCTTTTCTAATTCATTCTCTTTAACTCTATGAACTTTTGCAGGCATTAGTGAGAATAGGTTCCTCTCCTGAATTTGCTTCCTTTTCTACTTTTTGTGAGGTAAAGATACAAGTAGATGAGTTAATCTTTTGATAGTTAGATATACTTCAATGTCTATGTTTAGAGTTAAAATAGATTATGTTTTCTCTTGATTATTTTATTTTGTGAAAGTCTGGTCAATCAAGATTTTATTGAATCGGATTTGATGATTACTAGCAGCATCTGTAAATCATTAAGTCAGTACTCCTGCCTGTTCTCATTTGTGGTTGGGAGCAGTAAGTTCTTATTGTAGAATGAATTGAACACGAATTGGCTATTGTTTTTACATACCTTGACAAGTGGCTAGCAGTAAGGTGATGTATGTTACTTTCTTTGTTGCTCAACATGAGAATCATCTTTATTACCCTGTGTTTCATCTTGGTCGAATTTGAGGCATAAAGAACACATGAAACATATTATGAATTTTCTTTGCAATTTATATCTTTAATTACATAGTTTGCATAGTTTTAATTTTACAAAATGTCCATATATTTAGCTTTTGATGGTGCTTGAATTTTCAAAGAAATTCTATTCCTGATAATTTAATCAATATATGAGTGGCATGTTTGAGGAATTATCGTTTCTGGAAGCCTTTTGGAAAATATTTTTTATTTGTATATTTTGTTTTCTTTCTGTTCTAAATAAACAATAAAGGGGAGGGATATATGTTTTACCAACCAAAGTACAGAGGTTTTGCATTTCTTAGATTTTAATTTTTCTTAGCATTGTTGTTATTGTTTTGCCACCAATGTTTTCGAATAAAGCAAGGTGTCTGCTTGATGTGCTAAATGCTACAATTTACTAGGTTTTCTGATCAAATATTTCAAGTTCATATAACAGCTAATGCAATATTTCTGAAACAGATACCTTAATAAGGGCATAATGGATGAGATGATGAAGCAGTTCCAGCAAGGACTCATCGAGGTGGAACTTGAAGCTGAAAATCTGTTATTGGCACGCCATGAGGTAATTGAAATGAATATGGATGGTAACTGTATTTGCAATTGTTGTTAATATTTTGATGTGTATGTAATTGTGACTGCAGTTGGTTGAAATTGATAGAGTGAGGAATGGGAACAGGGAAGCTTTAACAGCACTAAGAAGGAGGGCTAGAACAACAAAAACCAGTGTCCCTTCCCCTTTTGAGTCAATAATGAGGGATATTGATTCAAGGCCACTGGTGAAAGAGGTTTGTGCAACATGTGGTGATCATGATCCTAGAGAGAATATGTTGTTAATGTTTCCTGGAACTGACATCTTTGTGGCCATACCATTTCATGCTGCTCACACCATTTTAGAGAAAGGTACGCTGTGTTTGGTTTTATTTCCAGTCATTCTAGGGAAATTGTCCTGAGTGTACTTTTATAGTGGAATTTGAAAATGTAGAGAATGAGCATGTGTTTGGATGTTTTGTTGGGAAAAATGAAATGTTATATTGGCAATCATGTTTTTTATTATAGATGCCATGTCTATTGTTTTACTTTTCTACTTGTAGTCTGAATCTTTACCTTAATAATGTAAGTGTGGTGATCAACACATGTCATTATATGTTTTAAGACACTAGATCAATACCTGGCCTGAAAATTTTAGATTTCATTTGTCGGAGTGGAAAGTCTGAAAAATAGCTATGTTAATTTTCTAGAGCGGAATAATGGGTTACTGGCCTTAAATTTTAAAATGGTGAAAAGATTCAGAAGACTGGTTAGACCACTAGGCATGTTTCTAACTTATTAGGCAGAGGGTGAATAATCAATAAGAACATGAAATCTGCTGTATTAATCAAAGATTGCTGCATATACACGTCTCTAGGTTGAACATATGCTAATTGACTACATCTTCTTGATCCTTCAAGCTTAAGAGGTTAAAAATACACATATGAAATGTGATGGTTTGAATATCACTTGAGGTTTCAGTCTAAGGATTGGACATCTGGAACCATTTCTAAAATGTAACTGATATCTAAAAGTCAATTTGTTTGAGAGGCGCTCCCACATAATGTCCAGTGTGGTGAAAACTAAAGGTCAATTTCCTTGAGAAGTGTTCTCACATTATATCCACTTAGGTGAAACCTCATCTTAAATATTAAGTGTTGGAAATTCCACAATTTATAAAGCCCAACTTAACTAATTCATGCATCTAACTGTTCTACAAATACCTTTTCAACTCCTCCCTTTTATTTTGGAGCTGCAAAGTTATTTACGCAAGAGTGACATCCCTTTTTTTTTTTATGGCTACTTTAGGGGATGGGTGTAGCTTAATACATTCTTTGATTCACAATAGATCAGTTTTCCGAAACCATGGAAGAGAGAGTGTATCTATCCTAATACAACGTTGCTAGTGTGCTGTTCGTTTGATATTATGGAAAATGAGTTTTTATATTATTTTTTTTAATTTTTAAATCCTCTCCTGTTTCACAGTTGTAGATTCTCTTCATATTTTTCTGTGGTATCTTATGTTAATTTCACTTGCAGTGGATTATTTCCTATCTTTGATTATAGATGGTGTTGAATGTTTTGCAGATCAAGCTCGCTTTGATTTTGATTCTAAGAAGCTCCAGAGCTGTGTGAAAGAGAAATCCTTTTTGATTTCAGAAAAAGGTGCTCTATCTGACAAGATCAGTCCTGGTGTGCTGAGGTCTCTGGTGTCCTTAAATGACAAACCAAAGTAATCACCTGCTGAAAGAAACTTTCAGCATCTTAGTCAAATACACCCCCAGGATTGAGGAGAAAGATTTAAGACCCATTGCAGTTATGGAATGGATCTGAGCTATAATTGATAGGGTATGTTAAATGATCTAATACCTGTATCTCTTTCCTTTCTGTGGTTTTTTCTTGAGATCTTCGATTTAATGAAGAGGGGTACTGGCAGTACTTGAGCATTTTGGGCTTTTCTCTAATTTTCAAATTTCAATGATTCTTAATTTTATGTTTGTCACCTTAGTAGTATTCAGTAATCAAATTGTTTTGCCTCTGTCCTCGACCAATTGATTTGCTATGATGGATGTACTACTTGAAGGTTGTTTGTATGATTTTTAAGCTATCTACCACTCCTTATGTTGATCTTCTCTTTTATATCAGTTGGTATAAAAGTTTGTAAGGGAAAAAGTTTTATTATTGTCTTGCTTGAATAATGAAATGCAAAAGGTGAAGACTGATGAGGGAATGACCTATTTAAAAACAGAAAGGAAGGAGGAACTTGTTAATTTCGATTTCATCCATGTCTAACTTAACCAAGCATGATATTGTCTCAAATTGTTGCCAGGCATATTCCATTTCCAACTACAGTAAATAAGCTTCCCAGTATTTTCTCATCACACAAAAGAAAGAGATTTGCACAGTAGTAGGGTCTCAAGGGATGTTGACTTTACAGAAACTTTGTTTAAAGTTTCATTACATTAAAGAATGACTCGTGTGTCAATTTATGTGTATGTCAGTTCGTATTTTCTCTTTAAGCTTTTCCTTTCCTTCCTTTTTTTAGAAACATTGGGCCAATCTATTGTCCTTTGGGATGGTGCACTATGTCTCATCCCATTATTTTTGGAAGACAATTTTCTCAGGTTATTTCTGTGAGCTATTGCTTAATCCTATGTTTCTGAGGTACTAAATGTCAAATGAAGAACATCAAACAAACAATAGACTTACGAAGCTTCCTACTGATTATGAGAGCTACTAATGAAGTCAACTTTCATCAATCAGTGACAAACTTGTCGGGTTAAAGGAGATACTTTAGTGGTCTTGATCATGATAAAAGGGTACTCTTGGCCAAACTATAAGATGAATGTTTGTCTGCTATGCCCTACCATTACTGGAACCAAGACAGACTTCTTATCTCATGTGATAGTCACTGTGTTTGCAATGAAATCCCACGAGTTTGCCATCTTCTTGAATTACAATTCGATTCATGTCGTTTTCCTTATTTACTTTAATGTTGTTATTGTGAAGTATCTGATACTTACTGATCACCAAACACTATGTATCATCATATTGATGAGTATGCACCCAGTAACTCTTTGAATTGACAGGTTAAAGTGCAATCGAGGAACGAGCAAACTTCTGGGTCCCAAAGAAGCTCCACATTTGTATTATGTTGTGATAACATATAGCATTATTTCAAAATTTTACTCTTTGGACTCACATTGTCTTAAAAATACGCTGATAATCAAGTTTACGGTGTCTATTTCTCTTTGGCTTATTTTTGTGTATTTAACGAATGTTTGGAGAGTTCGTCTCAACCGTTGGCATCATCTGGGATGGAATAATGTGGACATGATTCATGTTTGGAGACATGGGTTATGAATGATATGATTTCAAAGTCTAAAATCAATGTATGTTGTACAAAGATCGTATTATCACTGTCATTAGTTTCATGATTAGAGTTGAGAGATGTTGACAGGGGAGAAAGAGCAATAGTTGTTGGTTAGCACGAGTCTATGTTAATTATTGCTAACAAGGAATCTCATTGTCGTGCAATTATGACCCAAAATTTATTGAATATATTTATTGTGGTTTCAGAAAAAATCAGGTAAACTGCAGGAAAGGCAAAACATGCGAGTCATAAAATGGGCATGTTTGCTCTTTGCTCAGTGTCAACTGCCAAAAATTATCAACTTTTTTTTTAGACAAAGAAATGCTTCTTTTCTTATGGTAAAGATTATTATTGTGTTGGCAGGAATCATTGAGTTTTCTCATCAGTTATATCCGTATCATCTACTCATTTTTAATGGATTGAGAATTTTGTACTCCATTTCTTCGACAATTTGGATCATCCTAGGGGATCACTGTAGAGAAATTATTGGGAAATGAAAACATCACAGATATGTTTTTAGGATAGGTTACATGCATACTGAATGTTGTACTCTCTCTCTCTCTCTCTCTCTCTCAGTTTAGCTTTTTTATTTTTGGTGAATACATCTACTATCCTTGATGTTTGGTTAATAACCGATTCTAAGGTTTGTGAAAATTACAGTTAGATTCTTTCAACAATCAACTTTTCAACATATAACCTTCTTGGAACTTAAAATATGATAATATAGTATGATATTAGTGAGTTCAAATCAAACTACTCAAAAAAAAAATAAAGTTTGAAATGTTGTTTTCTTTTAGTTCTTTTATGGTTAAAAGGATTTGATTGCAATTTTTACAAACCTTATGGTCTATTTGTAATTTGACCAAATCTCAAGGGTGATGGATGTAATTTACTTTTATTTATCTTTAATCAATTGAAAGAAATTAACACATTTTGTAAGCCATCAAAAATTACTTATATCTCTTCATTTATTCTTGAAATCCATTGTACAAAGTTTGTTATGACCGATAACAAAGTTTGTCACAAGGGTATTACCTTATAACTTGTCTTTTCTTTGAAAGAAACTATTTTTGAAACGTGACTCTTTTTTTGAACTAGAAAAAATACATGATAATTTTTTCTTCACATAAGAAAATGATTTATTGCAGTTCTTTTAGGACGGTGGAAGGGTTCATATAAGACCAGTGAAGGAAATAGGTCAAGTGCTCTACCTTAGTTTACTTAACAAATAGACAATTAGATACTAAAGCTAATGTCTTTTTAAGAGATTTTTAGACTTGGGTTTTTGTATACCAAATCAAGGGTCAATCAAAAGAGTAATCAGCTTGTTCTGATTAGGTGAATAGACTTTGTTAGATTTGAGTATAAATATATAAAATTGAAAATTTTAAATTTCACCTTTCTATAAAGTTTGGCCCACATCCAAGGTGCAAAATAATGCTTCTTGTATAATAAATTGTTACAAGCCATGATTCAAATTGCAATAATTCAATTACTGGCTTAGGAAAACGACTTGGATCCAACAAAATAAATCAAAAACGAATGATGATAATATAAAGGCACAATAAAATTTTGTTGCAGCTGCTGGTGTGAATTTGATGTTAGTAATAAATATTTTTCTCAAAAAAAGTGCAGAAAAAAATTGCTCTAATTAGGGGTTGGCAGAGAATGAATAAGTGAATAAGACAATACAGATGGATTGCATGTGGCATAGTTTATTGTAATAATTTTTTTTATATATGTTGTGTAAAATTTTCTTCTTTTTAAAAAAATAAATAAAAAGGAGGGTAATTATGGAAGAAGGTATCCTGAACATGATTGTGCTAAAAAACTAATAAGTAGGAGTATAGAACATCATGTGCAATAAGTTGCTTTCAACTGACAAATTGCTCAGAAACTCTTATGGTTTGTTGTATCTTTTGTTTGCATTTACGAATGTTCATTTTCAAGAAATAGTAGTGAACCTTTTCTTCTTTCTTTCTTTCTAACTTACATTCCAACATTATTTCTTTTACACACTCATTCTATCATTATTTTTTAAACATGTGACCTTCCTACTTCATCATTGCTCCCTCTCTCTTGATTTCAAACAAGTCATCTGAAATCACTCAAAAATTAGTTCAAAATGAGATAAACAGATTTCAAATTCGCATTAATCTGTTCAGACAACATTTGAAATGAGTTACAAATGTAAAGCGAAGGAAACAAACAAAAGAATACGGTATTTTTCATTTCGAATAAAAGAAGAAATATAGTATTTTATTCAAGGAACTTAAGATTTTGTAAGAAGTTACTTTAGTTGTACAACTACTTTATAATTATTATAAAGATAACCATTTCACAAGAAATTCATATCCTTAAATTAATTGATATTATTTTGTCCTTTCCTTATAATATTTATAATTAGTATAAACGCAGTTTTGAGGAAAAAAAAAGTTATAAACACCGATTGAAAATTAGTATTTTCAATAAATAATATTCTCTTACCCACCGTGCGTATGCTGCAATATGTCTACTGCTGATGTATAAAGATCTTATTCTTTTAAATATTGTAATTTGAAGTTAATAATTATATTGGTAATACATTAGCGGTGGGCACATTAACATGTACCCATAGTGGGTAGAATAACAGTTCTATATTTTCTTTATAGTGTAAAAGTAAATGCATATAATACTCATACTGGTTTCACCTCAATCTTACAAGTATTTTTCAATAGGTGTTGACATGCATGAGAAATAAAAGTATTAGTTAAGTTCATATGTATATATACCTGGATGGTCAGATCTATCTGTATCTTGATACAAATATTTCATTTGTATGTCTTGATTGAAATTCATTTTGGATTTTTTTAATTGAAATTTTTTGGTTCACAAAGTTTCTTGGATCAAGTAAATGCAAGTTAGGGGAGTGGGTCCTTTATATTTTGTTTTATTACTATTGTGACATTAAAATAAACCATCAAAGAAGAGGGTGAAAATATTGGAAGAAAGTTAGTTTAGATTTGGTTGTATATGTCTGTGTATATGCTTTCTTTACAATATTACATATATGTAGGATGTAAAATTATAAATAATAACCTTAACTTTTTTGAAATTAATTTATCCATAAACAGGGACGAAGCGAGAGGGGGCCAAAGCCGCGTTGGGCCCTCAAATTTTAAAAAATTATACTAATATATATATATATATATATATATATATTATTTCTCTTAATTATACATAACTATCATATCTTCACTCATTTTCAACCTTTGATTTTTCTTAATCATTTTAGGTACCAAACTCATAATAATGGGATGGTGGTGTGTGAGTTTCCTAAATAAATGCAAATGAGTAAATTATATTTGTGGTCACCTATATGAGTGACACTTATGTGCTCCTGGGGCACGGATCCCGACTCGCCTGACCCGTATCCGTATATATATATATATATATTTTTTTTTCCCCCTAATTTTCTTCATCCTCTGTGTGCTTCTTCTCCTCCATTTGCTGCGTTTTTTTTCTCCTCCATCCTTCAGCCCCGTTCTTCCTTCTCGGCTACTTCTTTTTTTTTTTTTTTTTTGCTTTCTCCATTCATTGTTCTTTCTTTCTATCAGATCCAAAAAACTCTCTGTTTTGATTCTCCGACAAGAAGGTGATGGCTTATCTATCAGTGAAGAGCGGGAGGATGACGCCGCCATCTGTGACGAGCATCGCATCGAGGAGAGTGCTGATTCTAGTGCCGACCCTAATATCAAAGAAATTGGTGATTCGAGTTTTGGAATCATTGGTTTTCATTAGGATTTGGTTCTCGAGATGAACCAAGACGGTGTCGACGACAAGTGAGGTTTGTTCCTCTACCATCAATGCTCATCACACATGTTTTTTTTGCCCTCACAGTGGTACAACCACTTCTGCTCCAACTTGGAGAAAATCTCTAACACTATCTAGCACCAACGAGACTGGCCTCGATGAATCCAAGATTGAGGCATGCACAAAACTAGTTGTTCTAAGCAAAAGTGATGAAAGTATCCCAAGTGGTGCTATTAACATGTGTTCTATATGCTTGGAAAATTGCAACAAAAATGACATGATTAATGTAATAACTAAGTGTGGACATTGCTTTTATGCTAGTTGCATTCAACTTTGGTTAGGAAAGAATGACACTTGTCCTGTTTGCAAAACTTCTCTTTATGATGTTCCCTTGTAATAAACAACATTTATTTAATTTCTAAATTTGAATTTATGTACTGTTTCTTTTCTTTATTCATGACTAGTTCAAGAGTTGGTATGCGCATGAAAGAAATAGTAAGATATAAAGTCTTTTGGATTTGGAGCAAATAGAAGTCCAATCACTAAGAAGTTGATCAGAAATAGCCCAGCAAATAGTTTTAGGATTTTGATCAGAAATTTGCATATGATTATTCATGCAATACCTTATAATGTAAGTATATAATACCACAAAGATAAATATGTGATACCTTAAAAGTATTTATGTAATACCTTGAAGGTAAAAATATAATACCTTAAACGTATGTATAAAAAACTTTAAATGTATTTATGTAATACTTTAAAGATAAATATGTAATACCTTAAACTATAAGCATTAATACCTTAAAGATAAATATATAATACCTTAAAGGTGCATATGTAATACTTTAAAGGTAAATATGTTATACCTTAAAGGTGCATATGTAATACGTTAAAGGTATATATGAAATATCTTAAAGGTACATATATAATACTTTATACTATAAGCATGAATACATTAAAGGTAAATATATAATACCTTAAATATACATATATGTAATACTTATAAGGTAAGTATGTAATACCTTCAACGTATTATTGTAATACCTTAAAGTTACATATATAATACCTTTGGTATAATCACTAATACCAACTTTACACATTTAATTATCTGACTAATGTCCTCATGTTTTAATCTTTGACAATATTTTTATATTTTTGAGCTTTCCATATTAATAACTTTATAGTAAATACATAATATCTTATAACATAATCATTAGCTCTTATGCCAAGAAAATGCTATTAAATATATGTAATACCTTAAAGGTATATATGTAATACCTTAAGGGTATTCACCTAATACCTTAAAGATGTTCATCTAATACCTCAAAAATTTATATATAATATTTATGTATATATCTAATGTCTTATATTATATCCATAATTACCAATGTTTGCATCCAAGTACTACATTCCAGTATTAACATGTATCAAAAATAAAACTACTTTGTCTAATTACTTATTTACTTAATGTAATACTATTAAAAGACATAAACAGATACCTTTAACAGTTTCATTTAATACTTTTCATTACTGAATTAGTACCTGCAAAAAAAAAAAAAAAACAACTTTATATATCAACTAACTAAGACCTATAATAGTAAAAGATAATACTTATAATAGTTGCAAACAATATGTATTCAATCTACCATATATTTACCACCAATAGAAACACTATTATCATCCCAAAATCACCAAACATATGAAACATTAACATTGTCATCAACCCCAATTCCCAGAACATAGAAATTAAAAAGATTGTTTTAATCCAATTACGTAAACATAGAAACTGAAAACATTGTCTATAACCAAATGATGACATTTCCGAAGCTTCTCATT
Organism: Scutellaria minor; assembly: GCA_954870855.1. NCBI lineage: Eukaryota > Viridiplantae > Streptophyta > Magnoliopsida > Lamiales > Lamiaceae > Scutellaria > Scutellaria minor. The sequence continues at coordinate 20,988,825 of OX940728.1, read as the reverse complement.
GGAAAAGAAAGATGACTCAAACATTTCTGAACTTGAGCTGCAAGCTTGTTTCTTTTTTATTTTATTATTCATCTTTAGTAGCTTCATTATATGGTAATTGAAAACGATTGAAATCTCTCTTATAACAAATAAAAATTTCATGTATTTCCTGCAAAAGAAAATAGAAACATGTCTATCAGTCATAATACTATCATAATATAAGTATTTATCAAAATACTTAAAAGTATTCAATTGATACATTGGATGTAGATAACTGATACCTAAAAAGTATACAACAGATGTCTTGAAGGTATACATGTGATACCTGAAAGGTACTCAACTGATACTTAAAAGGTATTCAATAAGGGTGATTCTATACACACCCCATAACTTACTAAATACACCTCATTTTTATATAAATGAAAGATATAAAAACACAATATTTTGGGTGTGTTTAATAAGTTATGGGGTGTGTATAGAATCACCCATTCAACAAATACCTTAATAGTATACATATGATACCTGAAAGGTACTCAATTAATACCTGAAAAGTATTCAACAGATACCTCGAAGGTATCACATGTCATACCTTAAATCAATATATATAATACTATAATATTAAAATATTTAACATATAAGAGTACAGTCACATAAACAGAAACAACCACATTTTCCTTTTACATAAGAAAATAAAATCATAATAAATAATTTTTAATACATTTAAGGTAACATGTGTGATATATTAAAGTAACACATGTGATACCTTAAGGGTATTCATCTGGTACCTTAGAGTAACATCATATATATATGCATGTAATACCTTTCAGATAATCATATGTTTACCTTAAATGAACACATGTAATACCTTAAGACTATTCATGTGACACCTAAACAGTATAAGACAACTACCTATCAACTGCAACAGCCAGTTTTTCATTTTTCAACTTATAAAGCTAGAAACTCAATTTCAAGATAGCCATCAATAAACATAATAAAAGACTGTTCCACCTGGATTATTTAACACTCAGTGGTTAAATTTCACAAGAATATAACATAATGCTAATAAAACTTGAACTTACAGGCAATGAGATATTCATGTTCTTAGCATCCTGAATCCAAAGCTCTATCGGGCCAACCAATTGAGAAGGGAAAAACACGGGCGCCTGATCATCGATTTGGTTTTTCTCAACTGAATCATTTAATCGGATGCTCAATTTGGAAAATAGGCAAATCCACGTATTCCCATCGATTCACATCCTATAACAGCTTAAATGACAGAACCTTATCATAAATCTCCACATCAAATTCATAGGCTACAAATTTTCTCATCTGAGCATCCCTCAAATCAAACCCTAATATCTTAAATTCATCATCCTGAAACCCTAATCCCTTCATAATTGTCTCCTTCAAATCCTATTACACCATCAATTTACTTACAGCAAAAAAAAAAAAAAAAAAACCAGTACACAAGGAACAAAATAAAAACAAAAACAACTAGATTATAAGAACTAATCACTATCTATGAAAAAAATGAAAAATACATTAAATACTTATCACTAACAAATCGATGCGAAAATCTTCAAAAAACCCTGTGAAAACACCAATAACCTTCCACACTATAACAAATAAATCACAACACACCAAAGAAACAAACGAGAAATTGACAAAAATAGAGAAGAAAAAGCGCAAAAACCATGAAAGAAGAGAAACATAGAAGACGCTGGAGAGAAATAAGAGAAATTTTTAAAAAAATCAATTTAAAAATATATATACTGACCCGTTTTCAAATCGGAGCGGGTTGGGGGCACAGATCTAAGATCCATGCCCCCAGGGTACATAAGTTTTTGTGCACCTATATTTATATTATTCAAGTATCCAACATTTAAGTTATATCATTTTAGTATAATCATTAATACGAATTTGTTAAAAGACTATTAAAAGTTCAAAGTTAAATATATGTTCACTGTGGAATTAAAATATACCTAAATACATATAAAATTTATACATATATTTTGAATTTTTATACACTTTCCATTAATCAACAAAATTTTTGATTTCGTCACTTTCCATAAATCAACTAGGTAAACTAATTGGCAAAAAAAAAAAACAATAAATAAATGGACGATAGATCACGAAATCACAGTCATCTATACTTATATAAAAGCAAAGAAGTTGAAAATATTTACATTTTTGTCATTTTCCCTCTAAAAAATGTCACATCATGAATATCTTTTTTTTTTTCCTCTCTATTTGGTGCAATTATGGCACAGGCTTTTGTCATAAACAATTTTAATAAGAAATTTATTATAGAAAATTTTCTTTTTCATGTTAGCACACTAATATATATTGTTTTATTTCTCCAAACTAATCAATGAAAATAATTATTTATGGTTTTGTTTCTATTTTTATATGGCTCTTTGTTATTTTTATAATTATTTAACTTAGTACATTTATATTTTTGTTCTATGTTTAGATTAATTTATAGACTTCTCAATCAATTTATTGATTTTTAATTATATATTTTTGTTTTATTTCTAATCCAATTGTTTGAAATTAATGAATACAATCATGTAGGATGAAAGAAATATATAAGTATAGTTATTTAAATTTTATTTTTTTAATTATACTCTAATATTCGGTGTGCATATAATTGATTACATTTTGTAATCAAGTAATTGATACACATATTTATCATTTCTTTAATATTAAAAAATATAAGTATATAAGGTAATATATAGTTATGTAAATTTTATCTTTTTAATAATTAAATATTCTACATACTCTGTTTAATATATAATATAGATATTTAATATAGAGTTTAGTAAATTCATTTTTTTTAATTGTTAAATACTTTATATTTTCAAAATGTTTATACTTAGTTACACAATTTTATCAAATAATTGATATTTACTACATGTTATATAACCGTGCAACGTACGGGACAACTACTAGTTGCAGTATGCAACGCAGCGGAATAAACTTGATAGAGTTTCTGATGAAAACAATTTTCTTTTCCAAATATGATTTTAACACAAACCTTTTAACAGGATGCTTATGATAGATGCAACAAGATAGATATGCGATAAAGCAATGTAGCAAATACGATAAACAGTAAACACTTATAGCTTATAGTGGTTCGAAGGTGGTGTAATCCTTCTACGTCCACTCTACTCCTTCACTGAGGAGGAACTTCGTTATGGTCAGTTTGATTTATAAGACTCGTCTTTACAAACCTCTTCCACACAAGTTACACCTACTGAGTCCCACACAGGAACACACTCCCACACAGGGTACACTCACCCACACAGGATTTACAAATAGCCTACACAAGACTATAAACTTAGAAAGGATCAAATCCTATCAACTAAGTACACCAAACTTAAAACAACCTAGCACACACATCACAATGGTTAAAAGTAAACAGTTTCTTCAACTAGTGCGAAACAGTCTTGATCTCTGGAAGCTCCATTGTTGTTGTAGACTGCTCCTAGAAGGTTGAGTGGCCATACATGTAAAAGCTTGATAAGCTTTGGGAAGTATATGAGTTTCTCTCGACTCTGTTCAACAATTTCTTCAATCAGTCATACCTTCTATTTATGGATCTTGATAGTTTTATCCGTTGGGAAGTATCCGTTGAAGAGGGATGCTTCTCCTTTTTGAGTTCAAGCTTTGATCTCCAAGCTTCTTTGTAGTCGCATTAAATGTATCTGAGACGCTCCTGACATGAGCATTTAATGCGCCTACTATTTACTTCTGGACCTCTCTAACATTCCTGCTGACCTATCAAGTCGGTATGGGTCCATAGCTGAAGTTCATGCAACGGCTACTTGATGTCAGTTAGCTTTGTTTCTCTTTACGCTACATGCTCTTCCTGATATTGCATGAAAGAGAGTAGCATATTATCTTTCAAAGGATCCGTTGGCTACTTCCTCTGTAGACAACAGTAGGTCCTTCTTGCTTTAAAGTTCACACTTCAATTGGCTAATAAACAAAAGACCCAATCAAACAAACAAAAAAATTGAACAAATTAAATAAAAAAACAGAAAACCTAGACATTTGGAGAGATTCGAATTTGAAACTTCTAAATTCAAATGTCTTCTATTGCTACTAAAGTAAAGTATTACCGGTATGTAGGCCATTCATATTTTTTAATAAATATTAAATTGAAATGTATAAAAATTGATATGAAATGATTTCATAAATTAATATTTGTAAGATATAATTCTACTATCTACAAATTAAACTTATTTTTACAACCTTATATATGCATTTTGAATAGGGTTCAATTTTGGTTATGTATGTAAAACATTTTTCTTTTTTGACAATCAAATATCTATTTTCCAATTTTAATCCTCTATTTTAATTTTTTTCAATTTTAGTTCAATTTTAATAGAAACTTTCAAAATTATTAACATGTCAAACAGATATGTGTTGTCAAAAACTAAAAATGTTTTATGTTCATAATCAAAATTAAAATTGTCCCTCATAAATAATAGATTGACTATGTTATGAAATTATATTTTGTAACACATGATCTTGTACGAATTTACAAATTTGAAATGTGTAAAATTATGAACCACAAAAGTATGCCCTTTCTTTTCCATTCATTCTGCTTACCAACAGACAGCCTCTTGCTGGGGCCCATACTGGCACGGCCCTTCCATTTATTAGTTATTACTTTTAAATGTTTGATTCACTAAAGATATTGATGGATCTCTCAATCTTGGTCAATTTTCAAAAAAAAAAATACAGATTTTATTGTTCATTATTTCAAAAGGTAATCATGATAGTCATTAAATTAATTTGGTTTGTCATTTATTTATTCATTGAGGATATTTGTTTGTCATTTATTTATGGGTTAAATACTTAAGTTAAACCGTATTTTTTGTATTTTTACACTTCTCATCCTAAACTTTGTTTTTTTAACCGGTTGCAAACTGAAGTTCACGAATTATACAAGTTGCAATCTCCGACGAATTTTTTCGATCAAATCTCACACACGTGATAATCACATGCCAAATTGAAGGGGGTTTTTGATATTTTCATAAATTGTTGGGGCCATTTTAAAAGAAACAAAATTAAATTACTAGTTAATTACAAAAAACAATAGTCAATTGTCTAACAAAAGTTGTCTTCTAGTAATTAATGGAAATATCAAAACCCCCTGTAGCACCCAGGAAAAACGACGCATAACTTGACGATTAAATAATTCAACTTTAATTATGTGATTTAAATTTTTGTGCGTTTCAGATTAATCGAGTTAATGCGCGAGATAATTTATCATATGGTTGCTTATAATCATCGTGTAATTTCACGATTTAATTTATCAAAAACGTAATTGACTCGGAGAACTTATGTAATTTAATCGAAATCATAAATGAAACGAAAATGTATAATTATGTCATGAGAGTGATCATGATCGAAAAACGAAGAAAATGAAACGAGAATCGGGCCGATCGGAGTTACGAGGCCCAAGATAGGCCCACTTAAAATTTGGTCAAGGTTGATAAAACATCTAAGTGTGAGAGGAATTACCACACTTGAGCTAAGTTTACACAAGGTAAAAACTTGAACAATTACTCTCTCCTTCTTCCCTGTTCTTCCGGCGGCCGGCGGCCGGAGCGCCGCCGCGTCGCCGCCGTGCCGGAGGCGGCGCCACCACCGGCGCCGCCGCGTCCCTCCCCATTTTGTTCAAACCATACATCGAATCGAAGCCCTCACCGAGCCCGTTCCGTTTCTGGGCTCGGATTTCCCCTCCTCCGCCAGAGCTGCCGCGAATCGGCCAAAAACCGCCGGTGAAACCCTCTCCCTCCACCCCACTTTCTCTCTCTTCGATCTCCTCCGTTTCTTCTCCGATCGAGTCGATCTATACATGCAATTGAAGCTCTCCTCGAGCTCTTCACGATTCCGGCCTCAGATCATTGATCGGCCGGCTGGATCTCCGGCAATCGCCGCCTGAAAATCGCTGTCTTTCCTCTCTTTCTCCCTCTCACTCGCGAACTCTCTCTCTCTCTCCCCGATCTCTCCTCGCCGCTGCATGTTGTCGCCGGAAGTGTGTGTGTGCGTGGTGGTTGGGGGCGCTGCCATGGGGGCGGCGCCGTGCTTGGTGTCGCCGGCGATGCTCGCCGGCGAAGTGTTTGGTGTGTGTGTTGCGTTTTCTGTGCGTGTGTGCGTGTGTTTTGGGGCGGCGCTTCCAGCGCCGCTGTGTGCTGAGGTGGCCGGCGCGAGGAGCGTCGGCGTGTGGTGGTGGTGTTGGGTGGTGGCCGGCGGCGTGGTGCCGGCGGCGGAGCTTCGTAGCGGCGGCGATGGAGGTTGGCAGCGGGGGGAGAAGGTTGGAAAGGGAGGGGTCCCTTTGCAATTTTCAAAACCCCAGGGACCCCTCTGCAAATCCAGGATTCTCACTTTGGTCCCCCAACTTTCCCTCTTTCCAGTTTAGTCCTCAAACTTTTGGAAATCCCAATTCCACCCCCAAAACTTTCCAACCTTTTGACTTTCACCCCCAAGACTTCTGGATATTTCATTTTGACCCCAGAATTTCCAGAAATCCTACTCTGACCCCAGAACTTCTCCATAATTACTTTTTCACCCCGGGTCAAAGTCAACCCTAGCCAGAAATTACGAAACTGCCCCTAGACCCTAAAACGCACCGTTTTCACTCGTTTCTCGTCCGTTTAAGTCCATTCTTTCGCCTATAGAACCGTAATCAAACCCTCTTCGATACAAGATCAAGTTCAAGCCTTTTTGAATCGCTTTCCTTTCGATCATCGTTTTTTCTTTCCGGGAGAGTACTTAATTTAATAAAGCGAAATGCTTTTAAAACGAAGCTAATAAATCACTTTTGCTTGTTGTAGGCTATCGCGAGTAGGGGCGTGCTTATTTATTTGAGAGCTTACTTTACACGAAGTCAAACACCACCAGTCAGGTGGGGGTAACTTCTGAATTTAACGGCTTTATGTTTCTGTTTTTAATTATGTTTATTATGCTATGATATGTTAATACGTTTCCAATGCTAGCCTATCTATAATTGCATGTTATGAACTGCTTGGATATATGTGCCTTGGGATTACGTGCTGTGATATTATGTGATCATCATGTTAAGGCTAATGTTATACGTGGACAAAAGTCCACCCTCATCACGGAGGGACCTATGGTCCGTAAAAAAATCACGGAGGGTGTAGCGAGCCGTAAAATATACTAACGATATAGAAATCGTATCCGGCTAAGAAGGGGATTACCCGCACCGAAGAGTTTATGTGTGCAATGCATTCTTAAGTGCTGTGAATTACGTGATGTGTTATTTATCATTTGTATACCTAATCTGTTAAATAATCTTGAAAACGGGAACTACTCCCACGAGTGTATTTAGAAGCACTCATCCCTATCTGTACTCACCCTACAGGAAACAACGAAAACTAAATTATGCTGCGAGAGGGGTGCCGTATCTAGATTTCTGCTGTCTATATATATTTTGAACTTCGAACCGATTCTTCTAAACTTTTGTAATCTGTTTTGTAAAACAGTTGTATTTCGTAATGGATCCTGTTTATCTTTCCGCTGTTAGTTTAAACTGCTTTCTTCCGGCAATGTACCGATGCTTTTGGAAAACTGTGACAGAATTATGTACTTGAATTGATTTTCTGCTGTCTTTTCTTTTGTATTAGTTTTAATCTGTTACTTGTCTACCTTATCTTTAGATTTCAAAGAAAAGTATACTTCTTTTATTTTCCCTTCTTTCTCTGCACGCCCAAAGATAACTCTGATATATTTTTAATTAAAAAGAAAACGGGGCGTGACAGATATGGTATCAGAGCCAGGTTCTACCCTTTGTAGGATCCTGCTTAAGTTTGTTTTCTTTTTCGAACGTGTATTAATATGAAAACCTCTTTTTACAGAGGATAAGCACCTCTCCCCCTGCGTTTCACCCCCTAATCACGAAACTTAATAATAAATGAGTGTTTATCGTTTATGTCTGTACTTTACTTGTATTTTATCTATCTTCCTCTTCTGTATTTGTTTCTCGCCGCTTTATTTCTCGTTTATTTGTATTGCTATTGTTGTATCTGTGGATATGTGGGGTCAGTCTGGGTAGTTATGATCTTGATCGATACAGATGGCGAGGACACGTCTTACGGCGAGGAAGAGCACCGGAGGGAGGATTCCGGTGAACTGGGCCCGGAATTTCTTCGCGACCCGACACGGAATGGGAGAGTCAGCCGGGGGATACATGACCCGATTACTGGTTGCTTGGAGGAGGACGGACGGTGCTGTGTCTGATGACGAGGCTTGTCAGCATACGATGGGGACGATGCCTGGTCGCTGGGCACCCATCGCTCGTCAGACATATCAAGATGAGGTGGTGTACTCGATTTTCACTGGAGAGCCGATTATATCTTTCGTGCGCTACATAGGTATCCTCTTGGACGCGTGGGTGCGAGAGTGACAGCCTACACTCCCTGAGCAGAGACCCTTTGACCCTTCGAACAGCGAGGGAGATTCAGAGGAGGAGGATCTAGAGGAGGATCCGGAGGAGGACCCGGAGCCTCCACGCCACCGACAGCGAGGACCATCACCTCCTCCACCACCAGCCGCTGGGGCCGCGGCCATAGTTGTGTAGCTATTGTTTGATGTTAGTTTTGGGTTTATGGGGGGCCAGTAGGGCCGTAGACATGATGTGTTTGTACGATGTATTGTTAGATTTTGTTGTGTTCTGTTGTTGTTGGTAACCTTTTGGATGCTATGATCTATGTTATCACCTCCTTTTTCCCCTTCTTTTTCTATGATGCGTTTTAGTCTTTTCTCCCTCTATTTCTCGTGTACTCGTTGTTCGACGCGAATCTTTGTTTTAAGATCTTTGTAGTATTTGTTTTAACGAGTAGATCGTGTTCTTGTCAGAACGATATGCCGCCTCGTGGCCGCCCAAGAAAGGACCAAGCGCCCAGAGACAACCAACCTCCGGTGGGAAACCCACCGCCAGAAGGAAACCCGCCGGATCAAGATGCGGACACCACAATGGGAAATCTGGTGTCAATTCTGCGAGGGCTGGCCCGACACTTTGAAACACCACAGCCAACACCGGCGACTTCAACAAGGAATGACACGAACCTCGTGATCTAACAGTTTCGGCGGTTCAATCCGCCCACCTTCAATGGGAAAGGAGAGCCCTCCGAAGCAGAGGAGTGGTTAAGAACTTTGGACCGCCTGTTCGGGCACCTCACCATCACGGAAGACCAAAAGATTTCATGCGCCATTTTCCAACTGACGGACGAGGCAAGCCACTGGTGGGAATCCCGCGTCCGGACAATGACTTTGGAACAAATAGGCGCCCTGAACTGGGAGGCTTTCAAGGAAGTTGTCATGCACAGCTACGTGCCCCAATCCTACCGAGATAGGAAGGAGACAGAGTTTCTGCACCTTCGCCAAGGGCTCTCCACTGTGGGCGAGTACGAGAGGAAGTTCAACCAGCTCAGCCGACATGCCCCTCACTTGGTGGACACTGATGCTAAGAGGGCCCGACGTTTCGAGAGGGGCCTGCGACCAGAGATCAGCTCGATACTGGCAGGACAGGGTATAGTGACCTATGGAGCAGTCGTTGAGAGGGCACAAGAAATCGCTTCACGACTACGGCTGGATGTGGTGCCGCCAAAGAGGATAGAAGTGGCAGCAGGAAAAAGGAAATGGAATGGACCCAGCAGAAACTTCAACCAGAACAAGACCCAGCGACCCACCAACGCTCCGCTCCTCCCAACACCAGGACCCGGGACCTCCTGCGCCAAATGTGGAAAGACGCACATGGGACCCTGCCTTTTGGGGACCCGCAACTGTTTCCGGTGCGGGGAGTCAGACCACATAGCCATCCACTGTCCGAAGTCCCGAAAACCGGGAGTTGCCACCCCACGACCAAGGCCAGGAGCGGGTTAAGCACGAGCCTTTGCCCTCACACGCTCGCAAGCTGCAGAAGGTTCTGAAACCATGACAGGTATGTTGACAGTATCTGATATTCCTGCTCTCGTCCTGTTTGATACTGGGGCAACCCATTCTTTCGTCTCTGCTGGATTCTGTGATATGTTGAAACTTGAGGACGGTAGGGTAGTTGCTGAAACCCTAGATGTTAGCATTCCATCGGGAGAGACAGTAAGAACAAAACACCTCTGTCAGGGCTTGAAGGTCACGTTCGAAGATAGAACCCTGTTGGCAGATTTGCATGTGTTGGACATGAAGGATTTCGAAGTCATTTTGGGAATGGATTGGCTCCAGGAAAACCATGCTATAATCGACTGCAACGCCCGCAGGATCACCTTCCAGATTCCAGGAAGGAATGAGTTCATTTTTCATGGGACGCATGTTGGAGTTAATCCGAGGATCATATCAGCTATGAAGGCGACCAAAATGCTCGGTAAGGGAGACTGTCAGGTCTGGCTGGTAAACATGGTGAATTCCGAGCGAGAGCCAAACCCTATTGAGCAAGTGCCAATTGTGAAAGAGTTCGTGGATATATTTCCGGAAGACCTGCCTGGTCCGCCGCCAGATTGGCAAATCACTTTTGAGATTGATCTTGTCCCAGGTTCCGCACCTATATCGAAAGCACCGTATCGGATGGGACCAAAGGAACTGCAAGAGTTGAAGATCCAACTTCAAGAACTTCTAGACAAGGGATTTATTCGGCCAAGTGTATCGTCTTGGGGAGCTCCAGTACTTTTCGTGAAGAAGAAAGACGGAAGTTTCCGAATGTGCATTGATTATCGGGAGCTGAACGAGAGGACCATCAAGAACAAGTACCCGTTACCTCGGATCGAAGACCTGTTTGACCAATTAAGAGGAGCAAGTGTGTTTTCGAAGATTGATTTGCGGTCCGGATATCACCAGGTAAAGGTCAAGGATGCAGACATACCAAAAACAGCTTTCCGGACAAGGTATGGCCATTATGAGTTTGTGGTTATGCCGTTTGGACTCAGCAACGCACCAGCAGTTTTCATGGATCTGATGAATCGAGTCTTCCACCCGTATCTCGACAGTTTTGTCATAGTTTTTATCGATGACATCTTGATTTATTCAAGTGATGAGACATGCCACGAGCAACACCTACGGATCGCATTGGAGACATTACGAAAGGAGAAGCTCTACGCAAAATTTAAGAAGTGCGAGTTCTGGCTTGACAAGGTAGCATTCCTCGGACACATAGTATCATCAAAAGGAATTAAAGTAGACCCTGCTAAGGTGGAAGCCGTCAGCAATTGGAAGGCTCCAACGAACGTCAATGAAGTCCGAAGTTTCCTTAGATTGGTTGGATACTACAGAAGGTTTATTGAAGGGTTCTCGAAGATAGCCACTCCCATGACCCGTTTGACCAGGAAAGATGTGAAGTTTCAATGGACGGAACAGTGTAATCGAAGCTTCCTGGAGCTAAAGAAGAGGTTGACAGAGGCCCCCGTTCTTACAGTGCCAGATGTAACAAAACAGTTCGTGATCTACACCGACGCATCCAAGCTGGGTTTAGGGTGCGTTTTGATGCAGCAAGGGAAGGTCATAGCTTACGCATCGAGACAGTTGAAGACTCATGAGCAGAATTACCCAACACATGATCTGGAGCTGGCCGTAGTAGTACACGCACTCAAGATATGGAGACACTATCTCTATGGCGGAAGGTGCGAGATCTACACTGATCACAAAAGTCTAAAGTACTTCTTCGAACAGAAGGAACTCAACATGAGGCAGAGAAGGTGGCTGGAACTGGTAAAAGATTACGATTGCACGATACACTATCACCCAGGGAAGGCGAACGTGGTTGCCGACGCACTGAGCAGAAAGGGAAAGGGAATCGTGACGGCCATGATCACAGAGCAGGACCAGCTAGTAAGAGAGATATCGAAGCTGAGTCTGGAAGTAGTAACGCCCCCAAGTAATATCAAAGCCCTAGTCGCAGCGTGTTTCGTGAAGCCCACTATTCGAGAGCGAATTATCGAGGTGCAAAGAAAAGATAAGTTCCTGATGAAGATGAAGACTCATTTGGAAAAAGGAAAAGCTGAGGGATTCATCTTGTCAACAGATGGCGCTTTACGTTTCAGAGGAAGGTTGTGTGTACCCAAAAACGAAGACCTAAGAAAGGAGATTCTAGAGGAAGCTCACTGCTCGCCTCTATCTGCTCATCCTGGTGGAACAAAGATGTATAGAGACCTGAGAACGAGCTTTTGGTGGAGAAACATGAAAGGGAACATCGGTCTTTTTGTCAAAAGATGCCTGACCTGCCAACAAGTAAAAGCCGAACACCAGCGACCTGCAGGGATGCTAACACCGTTAGAGATACCGAAGTGGAAGTGGGAGCATGTTGCCATGGACTTCGTCGTGGGATTACCGAGAACTAAACGAGGAAATCATGCAGTATGGGTAATCGTGGACAGATTGACTAAATCAGCACACTTCTTGCCGATCAAGATGAACTACAGTCTAGACAAGTTGGCTCGGATCTATCTAGAAGAGATTGTCAGATTGCATGGCGTGCCAGTTTCCATCGTATCGGACAGAGACCCGCGCTTCACCTCCAGATTCTGGCAGAGCCTACAAAAAAGAGCTAGGAACCAAACTAGCGTTCAGCACCGCTTTCCACCCTCAGACAGACGGACAATCAGAGAGGACGATCCAGATTTTGGAAGATATGCTGAGAGCGTGCGTCTTAGATCTTCATGGGAGCAGGGAGGATCATATATGTTTGGTGGAGTTTGCTTACAACAACAGCTACCAATCGACGATCGAGATGGCGCCATACGAGGCCCTGTACGGGAGAAAGTGTCGTTCGCCCTTATATTGGGATGAGGTAGGCGAGAAGAATGTTTTGGGACCAGATCTGGTCGAGCAGGCAGTCGGAGTGATAAGAAAGGTTCGGGAAAGGATCAAGGTGGCGCAGGATAGGCAGAAATCTTATGCAGACAAAAGACGCAGAGAGCTTAAGTTTGAAGTGGGAGACAAAGTATTTCTGAAGGTGTCGCCCTCTAAAGGAGTTCACCGCTTCGGAAAAAGGGGAAAGCTGAAGCCGAGGTATGTGGGGCCGTTTGAAATCTTAGATCGAGTCGGAGCTGTTGCATACCGGTTAGCTTTGCCGCCAGACTTCGCCGGTGTACACGACGTCTTCCACGTATCCATGCTGCGGAAGTACATCTTTGATCCGAGCCACGTCATCGATCAGAAGGGCATCGAGATCGAGAAAGATCTGACATATGAGGAAGTCCCGATGGCCATTCTAGACAGAAAGACTCGACAGCTCCGGAATCGGGAGATGGCCCTAGTGAAAGTCCAATGGAGTCGACATGGGAAAGAAGAAGCGACATGGGAGCAAGAAGATGAGATCCTTGCAAAGTATCCTGATCTGCCGTTTGTAGGTACGCTTCTGGAATTTCGAGGACGAAATTTCTTTTAAGGGGGTAGGGATGTAGCGCCCAGGAAAAACGACGCATAACTTGACGATTAAATAATTCAACTTTAATTATGTGATTTAAATTTTTGTGCATTTCAGATTAATCGAGTTAATGCGCGAGATAATTTATCATATGGTTGCTTATAATCATCGTGTAATTTCACGATTTAATTTATCAAAAACGTAATTGACTCGGAGAACTTATGTAATTTAATCGAAATCATAAATGAAACGAAAATGTATAATTTATGTCACGAGAGTGATCATGATCGAAAAACGAAGAAAATGAAACGAGAATCGGGCCGATCGAAGTTACGAGGCCCAAGATAGGCCCACTTAAAATTTGGTCAAGGTTGATAAAACATCTAAGTGTGAGAGGAATTACCACACTTGAGCTAAGTTTACACAAGGTAAAAACTTGAACAATTACTCTCTCTTTCTTCCCTGTTTTTCCGGCGGTCGGCGGTCGGAGCGCCGTCGCGTCGCCGCCGTGCCGGAGGCGGCGCCACCACCGGCGCCGCCGCGTCCCTCCCCGTTTTGTTCAAACCATACATCGAATCGAAGCCCTCGCCGAGCCCGTTCCGTTTCTGGGCTCGGATTTCCCCTCCTCCGCCGGAGCCGCCGCGAATCGGCCAAAAACCGCCGGTGAAACCCTCTCCCTCCACCCCACTTTCTCTCTCTTCGATCTCCTCCGTTTCTTCTCCGATCGAGCCGATCTATACATGCAATTGAAGCTCTCCTCGAGCTCTTCACGATTCCGGCCTCAGATCATTGATCGGCCGGCTGGATCTCCGGCAATCACCGCCTGAAAATCGCTATCTTTCCTCTCTCTCTCCCTCTCACTCGCGAACTCTCTCTCTCTCTCCCCGATCTCTCCTCGCCGCTGCATGTTGTCGCCGGAAGTGTGTGTGTGCGTGGTGGTTGGGGGCGCTGCCATGGGGGCGGCGCCGTGCTTGGTGTCGCCGGCGAGCAGGTGTGTGTGTGTGTTGCATTTTCTGTGCGTGTGTGCGTGTGTTTTGGGGCGGCACTTCCAGCGCCGCCGTGTGCTGAGGTGGCCGGCGCGAGGAGCGCCGGCGTGTGGTGGTGGTGTTGGGTGGTGGCCGGCGGCGTGGTGCCGCCGGCGGAGCTTCGTAGCGGCGGCGATGGAGGTTGGCAGCGGGGGGAGAAGGTTGGAAGGGGAGGGGTCCCTTTGCAATTTTCAAAACCTCAGGGACCCCTCTGCAAATCCAGGATTCTCACTTTGGTCCCCCAACTTTCCCTCTTTCCAGTTTAGTCCTCAAACTTTTGGAAATCCCAATTCCACCCCCAAAACTTTCCAACCTTTTGACTTTCACCCCCAAGACTTCTGGATATTTCATTTTGACCCCAGAATTTCCAGAAATCCTACTTTGACCCCAGAACTTCTCCATAATTACTTTTTCACCCCGGGTCAAAGTCAACCCTAGCCAGAAATTACGAAACTGCCCCTAGACCCTAAAACGCACCGTTTTCACTCGTTTCTCGTCCGTTTAAGTCCATTCTTTCGTCTATAGAACCGTAATCAAACCCTCTTCGATACAAGATCAAGTTCAAGCCTTTTTGAATCGCTTTCCTTTCGATCATCGTTTTTTCTTTCCGGGAGAGTACTTAATTTAATAAAGCGAAATGCTTTTAAAACGAAGCTAATAAATCACTTTTGCTTGTTGTAGGCTATCGCGAGTAGGGGCGTGCTTATTTATTTGAGAGCTTACTTTACACGAAGTCAAACACCACCAGTCAGGTGGGGGTAACTTCTGAATTTAACGGCTTTATGTTTCTGTTTTTAATTATGTTTATTATGCTATGATATGTTAATACGTTTCCAATGCTAGCCTATCTATAATTGCATGTTATGAACTGCTTGGATATATGTGCCTTGGGATTACGTGCTGTGATATTATGTGATCATCATGTTAAGGCTAATGTTATACGTGGACAAAAGTCCACCCTCATCACGGAGGGACCTATGGTCCGTAAAAAAATCACGGAGGGTGTAGCGAGCCGTAAAATATACTAACGATATAGAAATCGTATCCGGCTAAGACGGGGATTACCCGCACCGAAGAGTTTATGTGTGCAATGCATTCTTAAGTGCTGTGAATTACGTGATGTGTTATTTATCGTTTGTATACCTAATCTGTTAAATAATCTTGAAAACGGGAACTACTCCCACGAGTGTATTCAAAAGCACTCATCCCTATCTGTACTCACCCTACAGGAAACAACGAAAACTAAATTATGCTGCGAGAGGGGTGCCGTATCCAGATTTCTGTTGTCTATATATATTTTGAACTTCGAACCGATTCTTCTAAACTTTTGTAATCTGTTTTGTAAAACAGTTGTATTTCGTAATGGATCCTGTTTATCTTTCCGCTGTTAGTTTAAACTGCTTTCTTTCGGCAATGTGCCGATGCTTTTGGAAAACTGTGACAGAATTATGTACTTGAATTGATTTTCTGCTGTCTTTTCTTTTGTATTAGTTTTAATCCGTTACTTGTCTACCTTATCTTTAGATTTCAAAGAAAAGTATACTTCTTTTATTTTCCCTTCTTTCTCTGCACGCCCAAAGGTAACTCTGATATATTTTTAATTAAAAAGAAAACGGGGCGTGACACCCCCAATTTGACATGTGAATGTCATGTGGGTGAGATTTGTTGGAAAAATTCATTGAAAGTTGCAACATGTACAATTCATGAACTTCAGGTTACAATCGATCAAAAAATAAAATTTAAGTTGGGAAATATAAAAATACGAAAAATACTGATTGATTTAAGTATTTAACCATTTATTTATTCATTGAGGAGGTTTGTCTGTTATTTATTTACATGAACATTAAGAGTTATTGTAATAAAATGTGAACAGACCATCTTATGGAGATGGGGTAACATGGCATTTAATGTTTAAGATATTTGAGGTTTTGGTAAAATTCTAGAAATAATTATGAATCTTATAATTTTTTGAGAGAGTTTTAACTTATTTTTAAGATAAAAAATATTTTTTTAATTTTTAAGTTGTTTTGTTGACTAATACTAACACACATTAGTTAGAGAATTGTATGAAAATGTAAAATGAAAGACACGATCAATATAAAAAGTATTTTTGTATCCTGAACTAAAATACTATTGCTTTCTTCATTCAAAGTAATTTGTCATTTTAGAAAATATAATTTGTTACAATTAATCTTTTTTTTTTTTTTTATAACCGAGTATAATAAATGATATTTTTTTCAAATTTACCCCTATCTTATTTCTTAAAGTAAATTTTTGTTTATCATTATACATTTTTTTAAACCATTGTTATACAATATCAAGCATAACTATTGGTTGTTAAATAATTTAATTATTTCATACACATACCTATATCTATTAAACAATTTTTTTATTTTATGTGAAACAATAAGTTATTATGAGGGAGTATATAACTTAATTCATTCATTCACTTCCCTCTTGGAAAAGTGAACCCCCTCTATCAAATTCCTACACTTTTATCATACAAATAATGAGCCCAAAAAAATATTATGTCCTTGTGGTTTAATTGTTTGTTCTTTGAACTCTATCTCTACTTTATTTAATAAACATTGAATCATTGTATGGTCATCAGCTTTTATATTTTTTATTCTATATTAAAACTTAAGTTATAAAATATTAGTACACATTTAAGAACCTAACAATTATAAATAAAAATACAAGAACCAACCAACCCTAACCAAATATCACTTGAATTTCATTATTGAAACTTACTCACAAGATAAAATAAGTAATGAATTGATCAAGGTATTACATAGACGCATTCAATACCCATTGATTGAAATATTTAATTCACCCAAACTAATAAAGAAAATCTACCTGTATTTGCAAACTGTAATTATTTCAAATAAATAAAAATAATTTGTTTTTTTCTTAAGAGAAAAACCTGTTTAATTCATTAAATTAGACCAAATAAAATTGGGGTAATAAAAAAATTGGAAAAGTGAGATATAAATAATAAAAGGGTTCCCCGCCCACTGTACACCATTTTTAAATTGTTTGAAAAAAAATACACTAAAATATAGGTTATTTCAAAAAATACACTTAAATATAGTGAATGTTACCAAAATACCACATTTTTTGACTAGTCTTCATGTGAATAGTATAGAGATGTGATTGTTTGGTTTGTGATGTAAAATCATGTCAATAGTCATATTAGTTTAATTAGTTTAATTATACGAGAATAATTATAGAATTTTAGAATGTTTAAATTTATAAGTATAGAATTTTAGAATGTTTAAATTTGGTTAAACCCTAAAAAGTATTAATCCCTAAAATAAGGAATTAACAAAAAAGCTTAATGAAAATTAGGGTTTTTCGTTAATTATTTAACGAAAATGAGACCATAATTTTCGTTAAACCCTAATAAATTAGGGATTAACGAAAATTATGGTTATATTTTCATTAAACCCTAATAAATTAGGGTTTAACGAAAATTATGGTCTCATTTTCGTTAAACCCTTATTTTTTAGGGTTTAACGAAAATTATGGTATAATTTACAATTTTCGTTAATTTTCGTTAAACCCCTACTTTTAGGGGTTTAACGAATAAGTGTAATTTTAGAAGTCGTTAAACCCTTATTTTTTTAGGGTTTAACAAAAATTTATATTTTTTGGATATTTTCGTTAAACCCTAAAAAATAAGGGTTTAACGAACAATAAGTATAATTTTCGTAGAGGATATTTTCGTTAACCCCACAAAATAAGGATTTAACGAAAATTAGGTTTAATTTTCGTTAAACCCTCATTTTTTGGGGTTTAACGAAAATTAGGTTCATACGAGTATAAGTTTATAAGTATAATACGGGTATATAATATAAAGTCTATCAAATATATTTATTAGTAAGAGAAAAAAAAAGCTAAAATTATTAAGTAATATCCAAATTGGGTATTTGAGGTATGACTCATTGACATGATTTTACATCACTAATCCAACAATCACATCTCTACATTATTCACACGAAGAATATTCAAAAAATGTGGTATTTTGATAACATTTATTATATTTAAGTACACAATCAAACAATCATCCATATTTTGGTGTATTTTTTTTCTATGAATTTAAAAATTATGTACAACGGGGATTTCCCCAATAAATAAAACACGAAAAAGGGAAGAAAAATTGTCTGACTTGGTAGACATTCCGTACAAAAAATAGTCAACGTCTGTGTCAGCCTTTTTCACCAAATGCCACCACACTTTGCAGTCTTTCCAAGCCCCACGCGCTTTCTATTGCTGACGTGTCACCAATCATAATCATCTAATCAAGGACTAAAATATCGGTATCGACGGATATATCGGTACCTTGATTTTTCCGATATATCGGCGGATATATCGATATCGGTGGATATATCTGTTTTTGCGCAAAAAATTTAAAAAATTTGAAAAAAAAATTGAAAAAAATAATTTTGTACTTTATATAATATTATAAGTAACATTAATACATAATTGAACTTAAATTTCAAATAAAAAGATATGTTAACAACAAATTTAGAGATAAACTATTATGTAAATGTTGTCTCATATGATAACATGATAAATTATCATACAAAATTAATACATGACCTAATAATAGCTTGAACTCCTATGAGGTTCAAATGTATAAGATGACATGTCATCTTGAGTCCAACAATATTGATGTCAACTTAAGACAGTAGACCAATTTTCAGCGTAATCATGGAGATAACTTTCGTAGGTTTGTTTACTTCTTCCAACTGTAGTTCCATAAATCGGATAATGTGGATTGATCCAATATGGTTAACTAGGTTGATGCATGCTTGAACCTCCGTGTGACATTTGAGGTAGTGGGTTATAAAATGGATTTTGACTAGACCAATCAAACTGTGAAGTGCTATGTTTGCCGTGAGAATACGATGGTTAATATTGTATGCATTGTACGTGAAAATGAAAAAAAAAATGTGCAAGGAGCCACCAACAAAAAAGAAAGAAAAAAAAAGGCAGAAATTGAAAAATTGGACCGATAATATAGTTCTCGATATATCACTGATATATCGGCGATATATCGAGATAAATTGACAGATTTGTACACAGCCTGCCCGATATTCAAAAATCGCCGATATATCGGCGATATTCCAACAAATTTTGATAACACTAGAATTTCATATCGGTATCTTGATTTTTCCGATATATCGGCGATATTTTAGTCCTTGCATCTAATTAACATTATGTTAATACACTTGTCTTAAATATTATTATGGCAACTAAAATATTATTATGGTAAAAATATTTTTGTGGCATTTTTTTCATATGAGATTCTCTATTTCATGATACGTTTCTTTCGATATTCCAAAATTACAAATATCAAATAATATTATTAATTAAAATTTTGATATTTCAAAACTATATATACATTAAGTGATATTATTAATAAACGGATAATAAATATCAAAACAATAGAATACGTGATGAAATATTAGTTTGAATTGTTCATTCTGATATACTTGAATGCCAAATGATGCAAAATTTATTAGAGATTGACCGTGCGAGGTCAAGTTCTTGGGAACAAGTTATCTTTGTTGTGAAAGTAAAACATCGACTCTAATCATTCAAACACATCAGGTGGTTTAGCATGTAGCAAATTAGATTACCTCTAACATTATTTTTTCAGACATATCCATAATCTGATGATAAAAAAAAAAAAAATGAATTTGTCATTTTAAAGAAAAATATTGTTATATCTATTTGTTTGGTGGCTCCCACCCTTAGTTTTGGAAGTTGATTCTATTTCTCTCAATTTTCCTCATTGTCCACTATTTCTTCAATTTGGTACTAAATGAAAGTGGATTAAGAGAAAGGGGATACAAAGATACAAATGGATTTACCATCCTTCGCTTGTTTTAATTTATTTGATTTTGTGGTTAATAAATGGTGGACGTAGAAACAAGTGGAAATGTATTAGTGGATAGATAAAAGTTATTTTGGTTTGATGATGAGAATTGTAAAAGAAGAAAGGTTAGTACATTGAATAATGGATAGTCCAAATAATTAGAAGTGGGATACCAAATTACCAAAATTTATGTCGGTTGGCCTGTGATGGATACCATTTAATATTAATGCTACAAACACAGTGTATTATTGCCACTTTATATAAATCCCAATTTTACATTTCAACATTAATACAGACTTATAAATCCACTTAATACAGACTTTATATAAGTCCACTTAATTCTTCAGGTTCAGTGTTTATAAGTCTGTATTTCTCATGATTTGAATACAACTTAGTAATTAATCTAGCAGATTACATAATTAAAGTAATAAACCATTTACTGTTTCGAATTAAAAGTTTATGATTAATTGTATTCTGTCTCATCATATTTTCGATACTTATAGTTGAATGGTTTATTTCACCGCTAGTTTTTCAAACAATTACAAGTGTTTGGGAGCTCAACGAGATGACAGCAAAGTTAGACTTGAACAATTATTTTTGCAGTGATAATTTTTTTTTTTAGGTGATATGACGTTAATTCAATCACCGACTCAATTAATCCAATAATGAAAACTATAACCAATATTGGATAAATTAATAAGTGTTATGGTCATGTTTCGACTTCTTTCATACATTAATTTATCTTTTCTAGTCACTAACACAAGAAAGTAAAAACGATCATTTTAACCACTTGATTATAATCCAGATGACCAAAATATCCTAAAAAATGGCTAGAAAACATAATCTCTTGAATTTTTTTTTTTTGAAGTTAGCAAGATTGAAAGGGTATTTTCATCTCAAATTTAGAAAATAACTGCAAAAAACATTTTCTTATATTAAAAGTAGAAAACATCTTTATTATTTGCGAATTGATATTTTAATTTTGACACTATATTCACAACCGGTTAGGAATGAATGTCATGTATATTGAATAAAAATCATGAAAGATGGGATAATATTTTGGCAGAAATTTATGAATTTACCAAAATTTTGTTGGTTTATGACCGGGTCAACATTCAAGTACATGGACGCACAGACCTAACAGTCACTGTCTGTTTAATGACTGACTTAGGTGTACACAATGTTTTTCACCTTTAAAATTTAATCAAAAATAGAAATGTTTATGTTTTATGTGTATGATCCACTCAAATTAACTTATTTAATTCGATTAATTGGACAATTTGGTGACATAAATATCGAGGTTACTTAAATACTCATTCCAAAGCTATGAGTTTAGGATTAATACAAAAGTATATATTATAATTAATACATAGGTGATCAACTAAATTATTCGTATATATAATAATGTACACTGCTATAGTGTTATATATGTGGATAATGTACACTGCTATAGTGCTATATATTTGAATTAATTATAGATTATCGTAAATATATTATAGTTATTCAAAATATATAAGCTTTTTAATGAAGAGTTGGTCTTGTGTGCACTTGGTGTACATGCAATCCGGGTCGACCCAGTTTTTGACCCGAATCCGCGTGTTTTTGAATTTTTTTTTTTTTTTTGCTTCAGGTTGTGACCTTTATGTTGTAAATGTGTGACATTTATGTTATAAATGTGTGACCTTTATGTACAACTATCATGACATTTATGTACTGTAACTTAAAAAAAATGAAGATTTTCAATATAATTTGAACTGTACACCTTTATGTGATATCAATGCGACATTTATGTTATATTATGTCACCTTTTATGTACAAATATTCTGACCTTTATATAATATATAAAGATGCATAAAGGTCAGAATATTTGTACATATATGTGACATAATATAACATAAAAGTCACATTAATATCACATAAAGGTACATAGTACAAATTGTGTTGAAAATCTTCATTTTTTTCCTAAGTTATAGTGCATAAAGGTAGAGATAGTTATACATAAAGGTCGCACATTTATAATGTAAAGATCATACATTTATAACATAAAGGTCAGGATAAAAATTTGGAAAAAAAAAATTAAATTAAAAACTCGCGGATCCGGGTCGGATCGACCCGGATTTAAGATCCGTGCACCTGGTGCACAGGAGTTTTTGTGTTTAATGAATAGTTTATTTGAGAAAATGTGACAAAAGATAACAAACTTTTTTAGTCATCATGAAAAAACACATATTTTCTACCGATTTTTGTTATTTAGAGCATTTACAATGCTTGGCCAAAATGTGAGTTATAGTTAACTCTCTCCTCCACCTTTCATCCACATCATCATTTCATTAACTATAACTCACAATTTTTAACTTCTCCAACCATATGACACTATTTGGATAACTACAATCAAATCACATTTTTGTCCAAATATTTTAATATTTAATTTGAGAATGTTTATCATCTAAAATAATTTTATACTTACGATAATGTGAATAAAATAAATATCAAATTTTTAAAATTTAGATTTTTTCACATTGTTAAAAAATCTTATAATTTTTTTCGTCATATTTGGACGAATTTTCAAAAAATCAATTTATTTTGCATTTGGAAAAATATATAGTTGTCAAAAATTATCATAAATGTAAAGAAGTGGTACATCAAATTAAACAATAACTTATTGAAGTAATACATCAAACTGAACAATAATTTAAAAACAATTAATTGAAAATACCGACTAACACAAATTTCGGACATAAAATAGATAACAAATTAATGCTCTCTTCCTTGGTGCGTGCCCGCATATGCTCAACTAAGTTCGCACGGAGTTGGTGATGAACTGTATTGGAACGTAGTTTCAAATTAATCTGTATATAATTTGCAAAATCTCGTGTAGCTCCAGGTATTGGTTGTGCAGGCCCATCAACTTCATCAGAATTCCAATGAGAAATCATTTCTCCTTCATCTTCGGCAATCATGTTATGTAAAATAATACATGATAACATTATTAACTTAAATTTTTTGCTACAGAAAAAATGAGCAGGACCCCTGACAATAACCCATTGTGCTTGCAACACCCCAAATGCTCATTCGACGTCCTTCCTTGCAACTTCTTGTCTTTTCTTAAATAATCGTCTCTTTGGATCTTGTGGACATGGAAAAATTATGACAAAAGTCAACCATTCCGAATAGATTCCATCTGTTAGGTAGTATCCATGATTATATTGTGTATCGTTCACACTAGGGATGAGCACGGTCCAGAGTAATTCGGAGATAAGGAAATCTCCGGAATTGCTCCAAAGTTTGGAGATTTTCGGAGAATTTAAAGAAAAATCTTCGAAATTGCTCCGTCACTTCAGTTCAGTTTCTTCGGGGATTCGGGAAAAATGGAGTGGATCAATTTGGGTTTCGGAGATTTAGATTTTTATAATTTAAAATAAATATTCATTGAAACAAAATGCAAAAAATAAATAAACAAATATATCATACAACGTTATTTAATTTATATCTTAAAACAAGTCATAATCTAATAAATTAGATTTGATAAATTACTAGGTCTCTTCTGGAAAATAAATATTACATTCAAAAATTTCTTCAAATTTTATTATTCGAAATCTTTCTACACCTCATAAGTAGTAATCAGAAAGTTCATCTTTCAAAATATCTTATGCATTACTTTATATAAGTTATAAACCAATTATTTGATTAATACCTATTCAAGTTAATAGATTTTAAGTGCTCCTAAAATTATTCATTAAAATTATTTTATTTTAATATTTAATTGTTATTTTATTCTAAGAAGTCTTAAAATTATAATAGTATTAAATAATAATAATAATAATAATAATAATAATAATAATAATAAACTTTGATATGTAACTAATCCAATATAACAATACAAAAAAATGAATTCAATGATACATACAAATTTGTATATAGTTACTTCTTAATCGGTTTTATTCGGTTCTGAATCGGTTCTTCGGTTCGGTACAATTCGAGTTTGACATAAAAATTAATCGGAGCGATTCAGTTCGGATAAAGTCAAATAATCAACTGTTCTTTATTGGTTTGGATTGTTTCGGTTTGAGTTTCTCCACAGTTCGGTTATCTTCGAGATCCATGCTCACTCCTAGTTCACACTATAGTGCATCGTCGGTCCTTTCCCAACTAAAACATGGTTGAACAAAGTAGATTCATTCAACACGTTGATGTCGTTGTGAGAATCTGTGACCCCAAAAAAGACATGTCATATCCACAAGTCCTGCGATGCGACCATTTCAAGCACAATTGTTGGAGATCCATAGCCTCTCGAAAATTGACCTTTCCAAGCAACTGGACAGTTCTTCCACTCCCAATGCATGTAATCAAGACTACCCAACATACCTGGAAATCCATGTCTTGACTTGTGAAGATGTAGAAGACGTTGAACGTCATTGTTATTCGGCCTTCTCAAATATCTATCACCAAATATTGAATAAATACATTCACAAAATTTGAATAGACACCTTACGACGGTAGAATTTTCCATGCATAAGTACTCATTAAGACTGTCGGCAGGGACTCTGTAAGCCAACTTACGAATAGCGACAATGCATTTTTGTAACGGTGAGAGGCCTTGTCTATTTGTAGCATCGATTGTTTGTTGAAATTCCATCGAATGATTCTCCAATGCGTTAACTATACACATGAATAAATCTCTATGCATACAAAATCGTCATCGAAACATATTGTCGGGATACACCGGATTTTGAGAGAAATAATCTTGGTAGAGTCTAGCATGTCCCTCTTCACGATTTCTCTCAATGAACCTTCTTCTAGTGTTGTTTTGTGTTCGAGCTTTGAGAAGTTGAATAATAGTAAGCATCATTTGTTCGCTAAGTGAACCAGGTTGATCGTAGGTCTTATCGTCGGTGTTGGATTCATCGGAATTTTGAGAATGAGACATTATGGGGTAGTAGATGAAAGTTCTGAGTGATATCTTTGTTTCAAATATTTGTTGTGAATAATAAAGTAATATAACCTTGTATTTATAGAGTTAGAGTGTATGTGGTTGTAAGTCAAATTATATGGTTGTAATTGATCACACTTTTCAATAATAGAGAAAACACCACATGTGAAATAACATGTTGTCATAATGTATACTTGGACTCTAGCTTATGACCATTTTTTGATATTGAGAAAGATTCTCAAATTATGTGGTTGCAATTGATCACACTTTTCAATAATAGAGAAAACACTACATGTGAAATAACATGATTGTCATAATGTATACTTGAACTCTAGTTTATGACCATTTTTTGATATTGGGAAAGATTCTCAAATTATGTAGTTGCAATTGATCACACTTTTCAATAATAGAGAAAACATTAACATAAAATGAAAACTACATTAACATAATAAACTTAAAAAATTACAAATAAAAAAAACTACATTGAAACAAAAAATGAAAATTACATCAACATAATAAACTGAAAAAAATTACAAATAAGAAAAATTACATTGAAAGATAACATAAAAAAATAGACAGAATATTTAGAGCCACTTTAATTTAATCCTAGCACACATTTGTTGATGCATAATCAATTGCTTAGGAGTCATAGAAGAGGTGTCCCTTGACATAATTTGAAACTCAATCAATTCAAGTTTACGTTCTTTGAGAATATTTTATTCTTTTACTTGTATGTTTTGTTCTTTTACTGCATCGATCATATTTTACTTGTGAACCGAATACTCCTTGAATTGCTCGATAACTTTATCAATACCGTCATCATTATTTTGGGTTGATGCTTTATCTTTGCCTCTACCTTTTCTCTTAGTAGCCTTCTGTCCAATTGGACTCGTTTTTTCGAAGTTTAGATCAAATTCTAAATATGTACCTCGTGGAGTTGATGTGTTGCTCGTATCTAATTCCGATGTCCTTATCTTTTTTGAGAAATTTTGATGAACACCATATTGTGGAGCATAAAGTGCTCGATCCTTTGTAATTCTCCATATGTGCTCAAAATTGAAAGCAACATTTTTGTTATCAGAACTATATTTGGCATAGACCATTCTCAGTAAATCTTCATCATTATGCCCGCTTCTGTAAGTTGTAGTAAGCATTGAAAAGGTTTACCTTCTTCTGAAAGTGTTATACCAGTGTGATTTCATCGCATTATAAATTCTTTCTGACATACCAGCCTTGCAATTAGCATTGTAGTATGCTGTAATTCTTTTCCAAAAGGCATCCCTTTTTTTATCATTGCTGACTATAAGATCTTCATTTACCATGACGAATGAGTATGCTAATAGCTCGTCTTCCTCAACCCTCCATTTCGTTGGGCGTCTACCTTCAGTGGCTACAAATTCTTGTTCAGAATTTTCTAAATCAATTGGAATTGAATATTGTGATTATTTTTCCGGCACCACAGATGGTATTTCTGATTGTTGCTAATAATCAGGTAAATTTATGTTTGGTGGATTTTGTGTAGGTGAAGGCAATTGTGAATAATCAAAAATTTTGAAGAAATCTCGATTATTTTCGGCCATTTGGAGAAGTGGGTTGAAAAGATTATGGAAAATATGTAACCAACAAAAAACTTGGATAATTATAGATGAAAAATGATTTTATAATTGGAATAAATGAAAATTGACTTGGTGTATTTAAAGAAAAAAATAGATTTGTTTATTAACAGCCATAAACAGCTCTATTTTGACAACGATCATAAACGACTCTATTTTTACAATGGATATAAATGACTATTTTGATTTGGTACACTTTTATATTTTTTCTCAATTTTAATTAAATAATATATTTAAAATTGAGTTAATAAGTAAAAAAGAAAAAATAAAATTATTTGTTATCTCAAAAATTCGAAAAAAAAAATTAAAGAGAAAAATTAAGAGAAAGAACCTATCTCAATTTTTAATAATGAAGTAAATAAAAGAAACACAAATTAATTAATGCAAATTATGAAAAAGAAAAAAAATAAAATAAAAGACTGCCACGCAGATGGGTTCCTCAGCCTTCCTACGCGCCTGTGTGGCGCGTGCAATGCATGTGCCAATGAGAAAGAAGCGTTCTATAACGCACTGAATTTTTTTTTTTTCCAGTTCACCATGGTAAACCAGCAGACAATCATGATTATGAACTAGTCAACATCAAAAGTCTACAAAGGGAGCATAATTATAGTTAGATAACTATAATTGAAATATTTTTAACATTGTAAATGCTCTTATGGTTAAAACACACTTCGTGTAGTGGCCGAACCAACTATATCGTGGAATAAGTGGAACCAATTTTTATTATTTATGGTTATTTATTTCATGATATAATATTATATTATGAAGTCAATGATTCAATAATATAACACTATATTATGAAAAACTGTGATTCAAAATATAGTTGATATACATCAAACTATATAATGTTTGGTGAATGACATTTCCATCATATAATCATTTTATATCATGGAATGTATCTTATCGTGAATTTGTCATGTCTAAGTTTGAGATATACCACTTCATTAAGTGTAGTTTTATCATCTAACCTTAAAAATGGGTATATAAAAAGATAAGGATGTTATGTTATGTACATATGTGGGTTGAAAACTATATTACTATATATATTATAAAATTTTCATTTTTACCTTATGCATGTTTTATATTGGACAAAAATATTATTTTATTTGAATATTCTTCCCAACCCTTTTATGAGATCCCAACAACTCAACTTAAGAATTGAAACTCATATGTGTTCAATCGTATCTTAAGCGAATTGTGCTTCTTATGTATTTAGAGTGCGTACGGACATATAAAAATATATATCATCAATCATGGGTCAAGAAAATTATTGAATTAACTTTCTTTATGGTTATTAGATTTGGGACAAACTTAATTTGGGACAATAATTATTCATGACCAACCATAACTTCTCGCATCATTTGGAATTAATCTGAATATTATATTTGTTTTAGAAAAATCATAAGAGGGCAAATGGTAATTGTATTATACTACTATAATTCCCTTTTGAACAAAACAATATTTGATCCATTTCCTCATTTGAGGTTCCCACTAATAAAAAATTTACGGGTTAATCAATTACAATTCAAACTCAATTTTTGACATATTTTTTGACTTTAGGCAAACACCGTAAAATTTCATAACCAACCATCTTGAGCTAAACAATGAAATTCATCCAAAATCTCAATGAAAATGTTGTCATTTATACACCAAATTGACAACATTTCGAAATAAAATTATAAGTCTAAGATAATTTCATGATCCTAAAATCGATTTGAGCCCGTATAAAACAAAAAAAAAATGTTCAACATAAAAAGTTTTATTTTGGAATTTTGAATGATTATTTCGGATTCAAATCAAAAAGAAATCTTGAAATTGACATAAAGATAAGAAAATATGATCATTTTGACGTTTTACCTCATACATTTTGGTTAACGGTTGTTATGAGCTAAAAAATGTGTCAAGAATTGAATTTTGGCTGCTACTTGTTTAACCCATACTATATAAATAGCAATCTGATTTTCTTTTTTTAAATCTGAACACCAAATTAAAAAAATGTGCTAAAGTATATATTGTATTTTGATGTTAAAAGTCAATTTTATTACTCATGTAATAGACAAAAATAAAGATTGGATAAAACTATAAGTCTAGAACACAATTGATGACTGATGGCCCTTACAAATATCTTAAAAAAATAAACACAACACACACTCAGTAGGTGTATAAACAAAAAATCTATAACTACAAGTGTATATATACTTTATACGAATGTAGGAAAGAAAATCTAGAGGTGATTAAGTAAAAATAGAAAAATTGAGAAGGGCTCAAGTGCAAATATGAAAGTATGTGCTGGGTAAAACAGTAAGTGCATTTAAGTACAAGATGTTTAGGACAACCTATCTCTGAGCAAAGCCGCCTCACACAAGTCAGCAGGTTTTCCTCTCTCTCTCTCTCTCTGTCTCAGCCACTCCTAGAGAGAGAAACTCCAACACTCTGTGTTTAGAGTGAGAGAGAATTATTGCTTGTGGAGATAGATGCCATTATAGAGAGAGAAAAGATTAATTGAGAAAACTAGGCTCTCTATATTTACTTCCATAGGGTTTTGATTACCACACAGTCCACACTGTATATCTCTCTCTCCCACTTCCAAACTGCTGTGTGAAAGTGAACTCTTCCTTTCTCTCTCCCACACACACCACACACACTTCCTTTCTTCCTCAAACACCCGACATCATCCTTAATTCAACTCAAACAGGCACAAAGATTAAACTCAAAAAGAAAAACTTTTTAACTTAGTTTTTTAAATAATCACAGAGAGAGAAAGCTAAAGTCTTTACAGCCTTTCCAGTACTGTCCACAATCTTCCCCCTTTAAAGCTGACAGATTTCTTTCTCTCTCTATCTCCTCTCTCTCTCTCTCTCTATAAAGTTCTCTCTTGATTTCAGAAATTGTGCAGTTTGAACTTTCTTTATCTACATACATACATATTTTACTATTAACCATTTTTATTTATTTTGTGCTTACAGTGAGCGAGTTTATGAAACAGGCTAAAAGACTGCACAGTGAAGTGGGGTTTTAGTTACTTTGCTCGTGGGGCAAAGTAGTGAGAGAAAGTAGAGAGAGAAAGTGGCAATGTTGGACTATGGATGGGGAAATCCATCAAACATCATGCTTTCTGGTGAAGAAACCGCTCAAGATTCCGAACCCAACCGCCCCGTTTTCGACCCCTACTCTTCCCACAACTTCTCCGACGCCACCAATTTCATCCACCCCGACACCCACTACGCCGCCGTCTCCGCCACGCCGGACCACCACCACCACCTCCACTTCCACCCCCCACACAACCAGAATTCCAACCCCCATATCACCACCTTCTACGACTCACGCGCCTACAGCGCCGCCGCCTCCTCGTACCCGCCGGCGCCGCCGCCGCCGTCGATGCTGACTCTCGAACCGACCGGGTTCATGGTCGTACCGAAGAGCGAGCCGGCGGTGGGTGGGCTCGAGTTTAACACGGAGTTCAACAGTAGGATAGGGCTGAACCTGGGTGGAAGAACCTACTTCGCTTCATCGGAGGACGACTTCGTGAACCGGCTCTACCGCCGGTCCAGGATCCTCGAACCCGGCTCGGTCAACTCCCCGCGCTGCCAGGCTGAAGGCTGCAACGCCGACCTCACCCACGCCAAGCACTACCACCGCCGCCACAAGGTGTGCGAGTTCCACTCCAAGGCCGCCACCGTCATTGCCGCCGGGTTGACTCAGCGATTCTGCCAACAATGTAGCAGGTTGTCTTTCTCTTCCATGCATTATAAATCCCATCGTCAATATCCATATAAATGGACTAAACTGCCCCTTGGTGGTAATGATTGAGTGCGGGCTAATCCACATTCGTACATGGGGTGATCCCGAGGGCATTTCAGTCATGTTTCTCCATTTTATGCTCATATACATAGATAGTAAATATATCTCCTCCAAAATTCCTTACCCTTGTAATGATCACAACACCAAGTTCTTGATTTGGATAACGTACAACATTTGTAGTTGCATGTACAACTCAGTAGTCAAATCTTGGCTTGTAATAAACTTTCCAATTTCAGATTCCATTTGCTGTCGGAATTTGACAATGGCAAGAGAAGTTGCCGTAAAAGGCTAGCAGACCACAACCGGAGAAGAAGGAAATCTCAACAATCTAATCAAGACAACAACACTAACAGATCTCACCCTGATAACACTACTGCCCCTAATTCTTCTTCTGAAAACCTAACTAGTAAGTATTACAATATTCCTTCTAATTAATTATTTTCCAAAATTCTATAATAATTTTAATTTGTAGGGTCACCCCCGGATTCAGGCCAGCATTCATCCTCCGTCACCATCGCCATATCGTCGCCACGGATTTCCCTTGATTGCTTCGGTCGGAGTTCGTACACCGGCGGTGCCACGTCATCATCGGCGTCGACAAGCTCACTCTTCTATTCCAACGGTTGATAAGTCACGACGGAATTTGGGTTCCATGAGTGACGACTAAGAAAATTACTACGGATTTAAATTAAAACTGGAGTAGTTAGGTAGCTATTAGAAATAATTGAC
The DNA here is from genome assembly GCA_954870855.1 of Scutellaria minor. Lineage (NCBI taxonomy): Eukaryota > Viridiplantae > Streptophyta > Magnoliopsida > Lamiales > Lamiaceae > Scutellaria > Scutellaria minor. Next base: position 20,957,477 of record OX940728.1, on the reverse strand, counting down.
ATAGTTGAAAAGATGGACTGGGTTAATGCTTAGGTTTCGATTTCAGTTGATTATGTGTGGATCGAAACTTGATTAATTTAATTACATGTACATTATTATTACCACGTACAATGTTCCTTCCGTACGTGGTAGCCATATATGAACAATGTACCTTCATATTCCTGGCAATTGAATTCCCACTTTGCATGCCCAACTCCAGCTTTAACTGATTTTTTTTTTTTTTTTTTTTTTTGAGAGGAAAAAAGATTATTGGATATAATTCTTTCTGCTTTTTACCAATTTTCCATTTGGGTACAAGGGTTGGTTTTGGCAGAAAAAGTCTCATGCAGGTCATTACTATTCTAAGCTACTGAATTATTTTAATTTTGTCTGTTGCTCATTTCTCTCTCTCATATTTTTTGGGTCTCAGTAAAAATGATGAGGAGTGGGGTAGTTGGGGTAAAAACAAAAGGGGTTGGAATTTAATCCATGGTAAAATTTGCTTGAAGAAGAAGATGCCAGTAAGTCAAGCTGTCTCCTGCATGGAGGCTATTTCTTGGTTAAAGATAAATTTGTGGGGCCTTTTTTATATATTTATTTATTTATTTTTCTAGCTACTGTTTAGTGTCATGTGAATGAAGCTGATTGTGATGTGGATATGTATTCGAATTCAAGAGTTTCTGATTAGTCATGTGATATCAGTAACTTCTAATCATTTTTGTAATTACACAATTATCTAACTACTTTGAAAAATAATAAGATGGCTGTTCAAAAAAACTCCTAATCATTACCATTGGGGGAAAAGTGAACACTTTAAAATATCATATTAAGTTTTGTATTAAATCAGGTAAGGGAATTTAATTCTGGAAGGAGGGGATAATATATTTGGTATGTGGTGAATATATAAATGACTTTTCACTTTTTTTTTTCAAGAAGAAAAAAAAAGAAAAAGAAAATGACTTCACTTTGATACAATGGAAATTCAAAAAGTGACCCCATGGAATTTTTGGTAATTATTTAATTGATGTATATTAATTTATTGAAGTAACCGGAACCTAATTGCTAGATATTAGCTAATAAAAAAAGTTTATCATTATGAAATACTCTTAAAGTTGTGTTTGGATTATGTTTCACCAATAATTATTTTTGTATTGAATGAATTTCAAATTCTAATATATTCAGAAATAAATTCCAAATGATAATGATAAATTTAAATTCATATATCAATCCAAACAATTTCATATTTATCATTCTTAAATCCTTTAATTTAAACACAACGTTAATAACCACTTGAAATAAGCCAAGTACCAATTTTGGGTTTTCTATTTCTACCGTGTTTGAACTTGTAATCTATTCTATTAATCTATAATTTATAATCACTATATATGTACACATGTTAAAATCGAATACAACTATAGTATATCACAACAAAAATTTTAAAAAAATTATGTCTCTTTTGTAGCCCCAAAAGGCACTAACTAATAAAAGAAAACAATATTCCAAGCTATAGAATGAAAGTTAATTCTTTCTTTTTTTTGCAAGTATAACCTCAACAAAAAAGTGATGTGCTTACAATTATAAACTTTTCTGAATTCTCAAATTAAAACTTGTACAAAAAGAACACATTAATGGGCACAAAATTCTTCAATAATCCAATGTTGTTGCCAACATTTAATTGAAAAAGTGAAGGACAGTTTTAAATCGGATCCTTAATAGACAAATGATACTATTTGAAGACGTTGAAAAATGAAATGAAATCATGGGGTGGCAATGCATTCATTTAATTTTCATTTATTGTCGTCTATTCCACCTCCAAGTTGCAACAAACATAAATATATGTCACACATGCATGTAAATCGGCTATATATATAGCTAACAATAATTTTCTGAATTAAATAGTACAAATAATTTATGAATCATTGAATTAGGGTTTGAATCTTCTTTCAAACCTAGTCCTCCTCTGCCCCAGGGGTGGGGGTGGGGGACTGCCTTAGTTGTGGCCAGACAATAAGTATAATCGGGGTCCTTAATTACTATCATAATTGGGATATTCTGTTTCCTAATATTTTACTCCTTATTTCAAAATAAGTGTTGTTTTAGATTTTTATGTAATTTTATTCTCAAAAAAATTCTAATATTAATTCCTTAATTAAAATTTAGGAATTTAATATAATTGTTTTTGCGGAATTAGTTTGCTTCTCATTCCAATTTTGAATCTTATATTCCTTGATTAGGTAAGGATATAGTTGTCTAATTTTTATATTTCTTAATTAATATATGACAATAATTAGAAAACTACACTTATTTTGAAACAAAAGGAAGTAGCATATTTTGTTGTCTTTGATTAATGATATTATATTTATTAATTTTGAAATCTCATATATATAAAACACATTGAAATATGAGATTTCTATATGGTTCTATCAACCAATTTTTTGAATATTTTGCAGGTACGATTGAATGGCATTAATACTAATGTATTTGTTTCTTAACGATTGTTTGAATTTAAAGAAAATTGGGAAATAAAAGTGTTTAAAATTTACTTGAGTTGGGTGAAGCTCTGATTTAGTTAGTGAAAGGTTCATATGATTGAGGGGATAATAAGGCAATATTAGGCCATAGGAACAATTATTTCGTATTAAATGATCTAATTAAGCAACTCCTGTTTGAGAGAGCAGTGTTGGACGTGGCCCATAGGAAACATTTGAAGAACCCACCATACATAAAAAAGTTATATTATTTTGTTCATATATATATATATATATATATATTACTAAAATAACTAATACACTTAATTAGTTATATAAATAAAAATATTTTTCTGTATAACAATTCATATATTACTAAAATGTATGAATTGTTTTACAGAAAAATATTTTTATTTATATAACTAATTAAGTGTATTAGTACAGAAAAATATTTTTATTTATATAACTAATTAAGTGTATTAGTTATTTTATTGTAAAGTATTTACTCGTGGAACTAGAAAATATCATTTTATTCTAGCTATTATTTAAAAATGAAAAACTGGTATTTTGGAATTATTCACACTTTCTTCACTAACACATTGAACATTTTTCTTTATTTTCTTGTCGATCATTTGTGTTTCTTCTTGTTGAAATACATAATTTGTAATTCTTAACATCATTGTACAGATTTTTTTAATATCAAAAAACTACCTTATTTTTCACAAGGTTCTATGTCATATGATATATTTGAAAATATTAATATACGAGCATAGAAAACGAGGTGGAACAAACGTGTTGTGAGGGATAGATGTAGTAAAAACAAGCTGAAAGACGTGGAACAACGATTTGAAGGAGGAATAAGTGTTGTTAAGCTTGAAAAACAATAAGAGAGATGAAATGAAAAGAAAATACATTTCAATTATACAAGTATTAAGTGTATGAATTTGGTGTAATTTAATTTCAGGGAATGTGAATATTGGGACGCTCTCACCCAAAATTTACTCCATAAATAATTGTTTTCTCTTATTACTAATTTCTTATGTTTATTAGATTTCTCCAAACTTTAAATTATACAACATGTCAACATTGCCTTGTTCTCGTATTGTAACTTGTAATAAGACAAACCGAAAAAATGAGGAAATCTTTTTCAAGAAAAAATTGCATCCTTAAAGAGATATGGGAATCTTGATAATCAAAGGAGTTGGTTGGGTGTTTATTTGGGGGCCCAGCCCAATAACATTGAAACATATCCCATCTCTTATATATGTTTCAGTTGATATTAATGTGCCACATATACTATCATATAAATCAACTATTAAGGCGTTGCTTGTCCCATAATAATAATAATAATAATAATAATAATACATGGTTACTAAATGCGCAACCTGAAGACTGACCTTACGCAATATAAATAGAAATATTTGAATTATCTCACACACATGTATATACACACAAAAAATATTGTATATCTACATAAGAAAATGTAAATTAGATGGAGTTTATTCTTCACAATTAACAATTCGATTTCAATTTTAAGACAGTCATATTACTCTCTATCCGTACATTTACATTAATATGTATCCATTATTAATATATATTAATATTTATTCACGTTAATGTATCAAATATCTAATATATTTATTAATTCTATTTTTCATAATTTCAAGGATTAAATTATTACACATAATGATTGGATATATTTAGTGTTGATGTCAGATTTTGTAGAACACAAAATCCTAGCCAAACACCCCAAAATATTGATCCGGCTCAAATGAATCGAACCAAATAAAAAGTATAAAAATCGAATGAAAATAAGAAAAATACTGGCCCGGTGCCTACTCGGGCGGGCAAATTTGTTTGGCTCATTCTGATCGATCAGTTTTGTCCGGTTGGTTAGTTTTGGCCGGACAAAACACTTTTTTATATAAAGTTGAGAGTAAAGAGCTCTCTAATTGTTTGAATACAATGATTTCGGAACCCCTTTCAATGAGGGTTAGAGCCTTATTTATAGGCTAAATATAATGATACGAAACTTAGTGAATACGACTTAGATCCCCCGATTTTAGGGTCTAAATAAGGAAAAATCGGGTTAAAATCTATCTAAAACAGATACGATTTGATCTTGATTTGTATTTTTGCTTGAAGACTCCTTGAAATAAATTAAATCTTTTATGCCCTCCTTGTAACCATGACCTCAATTTCTGGCCTTCTACTTGATCCCCAAAAATGACCTGGCCATGGATCCCCAGAAATGACTTGGCCGGTTCGGTCTCCACTCAGGCTCTGTTCTGGCCTTCTGGCCGGTCTAGTCTTCTCTCAAGCCGGTTCTAGCCTTCTGGTCGGTCTGGTCTTCTCTCGAGCCGGTTCTGGCCGATCCGGTCTCCACTTGGGCTGGCCCCTAGGCCGGGTCGGTTTGGTGGGGCCAACATTTAGAATTGCTCATAATGAATATTAACATTTTCGAGAATTTAAGAGTTATTAATTAACCAATCTCACGTAATTAAATTTAGGAAATGATGTAATAAGAATCACACGCATCTGTAATCTATATACAGTAAAACCTCTATAAATTAATATTGTTGGGATCGGAGAATTTTATTAATTTAGAAAGATATTATATAATCGATAAATTAATAATTTATTAATTTAGAGAGGTTTTAACGTATATACATAACTGACCTTCAAAATTCCGGGATTGTATAATCCACTTACAATGTACATTAGTTATTCATGACAAATAAATTAAAACACAAATTTTAATTACCATTCAAAGAATGTATACTCACATAATCATGTTAATTGGAAGTTTGAATGGTCTCATTCATTGTTTTTTGTCAAAGTAAAAGAATGGTTCATGGACCTACGTATATATATACATTGTATTATTCCATCGTATTGTTTCTAAACCGTAATGATCCATTGTATTGTTTTTAAACCATACGAGAAGACAACGCCGCAACTCTTGGGTACAATACGAGAAGACAACGCCGCAACTCTTGGATGTAATTGGGTGATTTAAAGATGAGATCAATGCAGATTTGAAGTTCAACAAAAAACAAGTAACAATAGATTCATATTTTAATAAATTGTCTTAGAATATTCAAGTGGATAACATATATATTGTATCTGGGAAATTTTTAATAATTATTAATTTATAGTTTCGTCGAGACCTTAAATATACACTAGAATTTCCAAAAAAAAATATTATCTTCTTATTTAATTGATTGATGTCCAAATTTGAACTGTTCCCAAATTGAGACCGGATAAATTATTAATTTTATTGAGATTATTAATTTATCGACTAATATTTTATGGAGATTTTACTGTACATGTATATAATATGATAAATATCTACAAGTGTTGAAATATCCTAGGAATCTCCTAGTCTCACTCTCACACGCCCCCATTCCCACTTCATCACGTGGCTCTCACGTGATTTTGTTTGTCTATGGAGCCCCCCACCAGTAGTGACTGAAAGTGGAATCAGTTTAGTTGCATTGGATTTTTTACACTTGGCTAGGCCCAATTCCTGGGACTCTTAATATTCCACATTACACTCATGTTGGAGATTTCCACATATACAAACAGCCCCCCACCCCTCCTTAAGAGTGACAAGTGTCATATAAATTAGTACTCATGGTCAGATTAATAAGGATCAATTTAATCAGCACGGTCAATAAAATCAACATATCAGTTCGTCATTTAACATTGAATGAGGTTGGTCTGTTGACTTGCATTGACGATAATGACTAGGGTTGGTTAGTTGACCTTTGTTCACCCGGTATTTGATGAGTTGACTCACGTTAAATGAGATTTTGGTTCACTCATATAAAATTATGTATCACATAAAGAGTTTCATGAAGTTGTCTCATATAAATTTTTGTGTCTTGTATCAAAAATTTGGTGAAATTTCACCGAAATATCGGTAATTTAGCTTTCGAAATCAAAATTTCACCAAAATTTTCGTAAAATTAAAGTACCGAAATCGAAATTTTCATTATGTATGCATGTTATCATGAAAGTTTTTATTACACTTTACTCTTAAATTTTTTCAGAATTGTTATATAAGTTTTTGTGTTGTGCATGTTATCATAAATGTTTTTAATTACACCTTACTCTTAAATTTTACGAGAGTTGTGTGTTTGCCATTTTGGATAAATACTATTCGTTGATTGTAAGTTACATTCATAGGCAAAATAAATTCAATAAATCATAAAATTTTAAGGTCAAAATTCAACCAAAAAAACATTGCCAAAAAAAGAAAACTGCAAATTTCAAAGATAATATTTTCAATAACCCATTTAAATATAATTTAAAATTTTCCTTAATGAGTATAAATATTGAATCTGTTTAGCAGATGATAATTTAATACTTTGTGATGTCCTGTCGGTTTCCATTTAATGAAATTCTGAAGTGATATGAAGCACAATGATATGAATAATAGGTTTTAAATTTGTAAAGGTGAATACATAGCTCCGGTCCAGAAAAAGCTCATTCGGTCGTTTAGGAGAAATTCCCCAATTTTGAGTAAAACTTTGATAGAGGCCCAAAGTCAAGAATGTGCTGCTTTGTTTTTCTTACCAAAAAAAAAAAGAAAAAAAAAAAACCATCTCTTGGAAAATTCAAATCTACCTTTAGTTCATAGACAACATTTCGAACCGACATATACCATATTTACCCCATTGTCGTAGTAACCCAAAAACGAAAGCAAAGACAAAAATCACATTAAAAAAATATTGATCTTCTTATGAAATTATTTCTCCAATAGATTATCTCACAAAACTCATACAAAAAACATATATTATTTTATGGATGAAATTCGAGCATCAGTGACTAGATTCAGTTTTGACAAATTCAAATTAGAATCATTGAATATGAGTCGTACACTCACCCATCTCATAAGTTAAATAAATGAAATATTCTCATAAGAATCATATTTATAATATTTGAACTTGATTCCAACATTCCCTTTCCCAATGATTTTCAAAGGCTCATCATCAGCAAGATAAACCTTCCCAAAATCTCCAAAAGTGTAGCGTTCCATTACATCAGCCCTGTTGTACGAATGAAACGATGCTCCAGAATCTAACACCCAAGATTCTAATGGACTGCTTACGCTCAGGATTAACACATCAGTGGTTATGTTTGCTGATTTATTATCCTTCTTCAGTATTTTGCATTGATTTTTATAACGTCCAAGTTCATGACAATTGTAGTACTCAATCTAACTCTTGTTTTTCTTCAGTTTATTTCTGCCCCTCGACTTCGATCTATCTCGATTCGAATTCGATTTTAATTCTGAATAGCCTCTGTTTCTTGTACTCAAGGTTGATCCTGCGGCCACACCTAGGAACTATTCTGCAGTTGCGTGATGTGAGACATATTCCTGGATTGAAGAGGAATTTATTTTCAATTGGGCAGCTTGACGAAGAAGGTTACATTATGACTTTTAGCTGTAAGACGTGGAAGATATCCAAAGGAGTTATGGTGGTGACTCGAGGCAATAAGGAGGAAACATTGTATATGACAGACAACACTCAGGATAGTATTGCTCTTGCAGGTGAAAAGAACGATGCAGATTTGTGGCATTGTCGTCTAGGCCACATGAGTGAGAAGGGGATGAAAGTGTTGTGTTCGAAAGGTAAGTTGTTAGGCCTCAAGACAGTTGAAATCGGGTTATGTGAGGACTGTGTATTCGGAAAACAGAAAAGAGTGAGTTTTTCGAAAGGAAATAGAACCTTGAAGAAACAGAAATTTGAGTTAGTCCACAGCGATTTGTGGGGACCAGCACCGGTGTGACTTATTACATGATATATTACATGACTTTCATAGACGACTCAATGAGAAAGGTATGAGTTTATTTTCTGAAAAATAAATCTGATGTCTTTGATGTTTTCAAGAAGTGGAAGGCTCTTGTAGAAACTGAGATGGGTCTCAAGGTGAAGTGTTTGAGATCTGATAATGGTGGAGAGTACAAGCTCTGAGAGTTCAAAGAATTTTGTGCTACAAATGAAATTCGTATGGAGAAAACTGTGAAGTGAACCCCTCAGCAAAATGGTGTTGCAGAACGTATGAATAGAACATTATGTGAGCGTGATAGAAGCATCAGATTGAAGTGTAGGTTGTCGAAGATGTTTTGGGCAGATGCAGTTAACACTGCAGCTTACTTGATAAATAGAGGACCCTCAACTCCCTTGAATAATTGCATAGCAGATGAGGTCTGGAGCAGTAAAGAGGTTAATCTATTATTTCTTCAAGTATTTGGTTGTGTTTCATATGTGCATATTGATGCTGCTGATAGAAATAAGTTGGATGCTAAATCTGTTAAATGTACGTTTATTGGATATGGTAGTGATGAATTTGGCTATCGATTTTGGGATGAGAAGAATCAAAAGATATTTCGTAATCGAGATGTCATATTTAATGAACAGATCTTGTACAAAGACAGATTAGGTGCATCTGAATTAGTTAGTTTTGAGAAATAAGTTGTCGAGTTAGACATCTCGAACTCGGGTGGGAGCAAAGTGGCTGATGATAATGAGGTGGTAGGTGACGAGGAACTACACACGCCACATCCGATAATTCCGTTGCGATGGTCCACCAAAATACATAAATCACCTATTAGGTATTCACCTCATTACTTATTGTTGATAAATGGTGGTGAACCAGAATGTTATGTAGAGGCAACACATAAGTGAACATGTGAGCAAGTGGAAACTTGCGATGGATAATGAAATTAATTCGTTAAAAACTAACGAAACGTGGGAACTAGTTGAGCTTCCAAAGGGAAAAAAGCGTTGCATAACAAGTAGGTTTACAGAATTAAAAAGAAGACTGATGAAAGTAAGCGTTACAAAGCAAGACTGGTTGAGAAAGAATTTGAGCAGAAACATGGTATTGATTACAATTATATTCCATGATATCCTAAATATATTACAAAATATTCAACGGTTAAACTTAAATGGTCAAGGTATCTCAAAGTGGAAAAGGAGAAGATTTGAAATGGACTCAACAATCACCCGCAAAACACACAGTAGACATTTATATGCCTTAAAAACACCAACAAAAGAATAAACCCATAATTTTACAGTAATGAATCAATAACCCAAAGGAAGCTTCCAGAGTTCATCAGAGCAATGATCTTCTTGTCCATGATCTTCTCCCTTGGAGGATTTATGATGATGCACAGACAAAAGCCCGAACGCGGAATTGGGGGCCTGCATGAGGTCCAAGGTAACATGCGCTCCAGTGTCTTGAGGGCCCAGCCCAGCCCGAGCATTGATGAATTGCTTACAGGCAGAAAGGGAGGCCCGATTCTCTGCAATGAGCTCACGAAGGGCGGCGCTACACCTGGCGGGAAGATCAGGGGAAGTAGAGATATTGTAGTTCCAAGGAGTTGATGACAGAAGAGAGAGAGCACACTCGCTATTATTCACCACCTCTGCTTCCTCTCTTGATCTTACTCCCATCATTTTCATCTCTATATCAACCAATAACCAACCATGCATTATTATTAACTCAATCTATTGCTTAATGAATCCAACATCTTCTATTCAAATGCCCTATAAATGTGACAAAAATAACCTCAAAGCATCAAACTTAATTAGCCATTTTTTGGGACAAAAATAACCTCAAAGCATCAAACTTAATTAGCCATTTTTTGGGAGAAAAAAAAGGCACAAGTTAAATTTCAAATTTCATGTTTTATTTGTTAACTATGTCATCTAGGTTTTGTTTATAAGGGTTTCGAATTGAACATCTCAAGTTTAGATGAGATAGACTGGTTTTATAGGTGTAGAGAATGGGGTACGAACAGAATTATAATAATACCAACTATAGAAAGGCCTAACATGGTCATTATCATTTTTATTTTTTAATTTGAATGAAAATCAAATTATTAAAAATTATCAGGAATTTTATTCGGACCAGTGGTTTAATGAGGTCTTAATAGTTGTTTGAATTTATGGAGAAATCAAAATTTGCACATATTTACAGATCACTTGCTATTATTGGATGTAGATATATGGTGGGGTTGTGTCGGTGGTTACACATATGATCGAGAGAGAGAGAGATACTCAGATTTTAAAATTAAAAAACAAAAAAAGAGAATAACTGGAACATGGAAAAACAGAGGTTTGGGTTAAAAGGAAAGCTCAAGTTTTATGTTTGGCAAACTAAATCCCCAGAGCAGCAGATAACGACAGTTTGAATCCTAAAAAGTGTATTATTTAGAATATGACATATGAACTTGCTACTTTAATAATGCAACAAGTTGAAAATTCGAAATTAAAATAAAACAAGTAAGATTAAGAAAGACCTTGAGAATGCTTCCTAGCAAGAGAAACGTGTTCTTGAGAGCTCTTTCTTCTCCTCTCATTATGCCCCGCCAGTCTCCTTCTACAACTCCTCTTGGCTTCATCAAACTCTGCAACTCCATGAAACCTGATCGATCCATCATCATCAAATCAATCCCAACAATTTTCATACCAAAAACACACAAACACAATACATACCTGCTGCACTGTTGGCAAAAGCGTTGCTGAATCCCATGAACCACCACTCTCGGCGCCTTGGCGTGCATTTCACACACCTTGTGTCTCCGGTGGTACTCCTTCGCCTTCACCAGCGCCGCCTCACACCCCTCCACCTGACACCGCGGAATCCCTCCCTCGCCTTCGCACCTACCTTTCTTGGGTCCCACCACCACCGGAGGAGTAGCATCCTCGAAGTAGTGCCTCTTCCCCAGCTTCAAGCACGTCAAATGCGGGTCGGGGTTGAGCGCGTGGAACGCACCGTCGGGTGGTGGTGGAGGATAGGTGAAGGAGGAGGAGTTGTAGGGCCAGTTGGGCCTTGAAGAGGGAGGAGGAGAGGAGAAGTCCCATGCATGATTGGAGACGCAATTACCATCCTGCCCTCCTCTCATTGCGTAGTTACTACTGTTGTTGAACAGGCTCCAATTATATTCCATCTTCTTCCACCTTCAACTGTGTGTTTGCTATGTATAAGTAGTAGTAGCAGTTAGAGGAAGTTAAGAGAACGAGGAAATAATGCACAAGAAATATGAAGGAAAGGGTAGTTGTTATTGCGAAAGAAGAAAGATTTATGAAAGTAAGAGAGAAGTATTATTAGATAGGATTGGAGGAGAGAGAGAGAGAGAGTGGAGGGGTATGGGTTGAACTGTGTTCTACTCCAATAGGGTTATGTTCTTAAAGAGAAAGGCTGCTGTTTTTGCAGTCTGAGTGACCTAATCATACAATGCCATTGCGTCTTGCGAGGGAACTCAAATTATTCTAATTATTTATTTATTATAATTATCAACTTCCAACTTCTTTTAATTTTCTCTACATTCATCTATTTCACCACATCATGTAAAATTTAATTACCTTATTTGTGAGGGAGATCAATTTCGTAATTAATCTTACTCCAATTACAAAAGACTTTAAGTTTGATTTCATTTTTTTAACCATCGAGAAGGTCGGGTTTGTACTAGATCGATTATCAATTTATCACTACCTAAAGTAAAGTATGTAGACATATATATTTTATCTATAACAATAACAATAAGCTATTAGAGTGAAATGAGAAAATAGGTAATCCACGAACTCTAATCAATTGTATTTTTAATATAAATTAAGGTGGTGCGATTAAAGGTACAAAATAAGATGGTATAATCTATATTTTAGGAAATGATATGACTTAATAATTAGTATTAGATAAAGTGATACAATCTAATTTTGATGGTACGTACGATTAATATATACGTGGTACAGGTTAAAAGTATAAAAAAATTCAAATTTTAACTGAAAGATAATGAATAATAAGTGAAAGTTTTTTTCTTTTCACAAATGGTAATAAATGAAACTAATTTCTTTTAGGATAACACCACGATCTACCAGTATTTAGTATAGTTGTTCTTTTTTCTGCCGCTCTAAATAGATTATATACTTTTCTACCACAAAATTCACTAAAATGACATTTTTATTCTTAATATGGTATCTTTCCACCATCACATTAATCCTTTCTCCATTAGTCCATATATGAGTGCAAGTCAATTCACTAAAATTGTGATAGAAAAATAATAAAGTTATGTTGCATAGTAGAAAAATAATTTCTTATATTAATTGTAGTATTTGAGGATATTTCACCATTTTTTCCTCCATCTGTACGCTATTTGAGACGCTTAAGTCAGCAATTTATATTTCATTATTTCTTGTCGAGTTGCAGCATTTGGTTCTCGCAAGTATTATCAGAATGAGGTTCAAACCTTTTTATAGTAAATTACCATTGATGTGGATGCTTTAATTTATAAAAATAAATTTTTAAATCCTTGATATTTTTTAGACCACAATCACTCAATTTTTTGAAAAAAAAAAAAAATTGATTTTTTTTTTTTGAGACCATTCGTGAAACCCACAAATTTAATTGTCCCCAGATGAGTAAAATTAAAGAAAATAATTGTTTATGTTATGAAATAATTATATGAAATGTGAATGTCATTTGCCCTTTCATCTCCCATGAGTTACAACAAATCACTACTTTTCTTATTCATGATTCATAATTATGTATTGAATAATTCCATGTATCTTCACATATAAATAAGTGGCTTGTGATTTCATTTGGGTGATATGAAAAATCTTAAGGGAATAAAATATTTTCTCTACATTTTATCTTCTTCATGTTCTCTTCTATCTTTAGTTTATATATCTATTAGTTTCACACCATGCACGACGAGTCTCTATCTTGAGAGCTAAAGTTGAAGATATTTGGAAAAGTGAATTGGATAAGCACTATTATATATTTTGGATACTTTTGAAGTAACATCTTTCTTTTGATCTTTGTTTGTTTTCATTATGGCTAACCTTACAAAGTTAGAATTTGAATCTCTTGACATTAGTGGAAATAATTATTTATCATGGGTATTAGATGCCGAAATTCATCTTGAAGCAATGGGTCTTAAAGATACCATTGTTGAGAAAAATAATGTCTCAAATCAAGATCGGGCCAAGACAATGATTTTACTTCGTCATCATTTGGATGAAGGATTAAAAGCTAAATATTTAACTGTGAAAGATCCTCATGTGTTATGGATGAGCCTAAAAGAAAGATACGACCACCTGAAGATGGTCGTCCTTCCAAAAGCCCGTTATGATTGGCTCCATCTACGACTACAAGATTTTAAGTCTATAAGCAAATATAATTCGGCAGTATTCAAGATTACTTCTCATTTAAAATTATGTGGTGAAAATATTACTGACAATGATATGTTAGAGAAAAAATTCTCTACTTTTCATGCCTCGAATTTGCTCCTGCAACAGCAATATCGAGAAAAGATGTTTAAGAAGTATTCTGAACTCATTGTCTGTCTCCTTATTGCCGAACAAAACAATGAATTATTATTGAAAAATCATGAGTCCCGGTCCACTGGTGCTAGTCCATCCCCTGAAGCGAATGCGACTCAATCTGAAAATTTTAGACGCTGTCATGGGCGTGGTCGTGGTGGAAGTCAAGGACGTGGTGGTCATTATCAAGGATATAGTCATGGAAAATATTCTCCTTATAATAATAACAATCTCGACCATAATAAGAAACAAATTGTCTCCCAGAAGAGAGATAATGGAGAAAAGAAAAATTATGAAGATAAATATTTTCGATGTGGCATGAAAGGTGATTGGTCCCGTATCTGTCGAACTGTCTCATCTTGTTGAACTTTATCAAGGATCCTTGAAAAATAAGGATAAAAATATTGAGGCAAATACAAAGGATAAAAATGTGGAAATAAATCTTGTTGATGGAAATGTTGTTTATAATGGCCTAGATGATATAACTCATCTTGATGTGGCCGATTTCTTTATAGATCCTGAAGATCCCAAAATAAATTGAATGTTGAATACCCTATGTATTAGGAATTCTTATTATGAAGTTTATATGTTATAAATAATATTTTGCATCTTTTATTAATATTTTGCATCTGTTACTAATGTTTATGCATCTTTTAATTTTATATGTAATTTCTTCCTAAAGAAGAAATGGATGCCAAACTATTGAGATTAAATAATAATGATAATATTTGTCTAATTGATAATACTTCTACGCACACTATTCTTAAAGATAAAAAAATATTTTTCTCATATAGAAAAGGGGGAGATATATGTTAATACTATAAGTGGTAGTGCAAACTTAATTGATGGCTCTGGAAGAGCCACCATATTTCTCCCTAAAGGAACTAAAATTATTATAGATAATGCACTATTATCTCTCAAGTCTCATAGAAATTTGTTGAGTTTTAAAGATATCCGCCGAAATGGGTATCATATCGAGACTTTGAATGAGAAGAATGTTGAATGTTTGTTGATTACAAAAATTATTTGTGAAAAGAAATATATATTACAAAAGTTGTATTCACTTTCTTCTGACTTATATTATACAAAAATAAATATAACTGAAACACATCACCTAGTAGACCTGAAGTCTACATCCCAATGATTTTATGGGTTGACATGACCACCTTGGACATCCTGGTTCTATAATAATGAGACAAATGATTGAAAATTCACATGACCATTCATTGAAATATCAAAAAAGTGTTGAAAGCTAATGAGTACTTATGTATTGAGCAAGTTAATTGTTAGACCTTCACCAGCTAAAGTGGGGACTGAATCCCCAGCATTTCTAGTACGAATTTATGGTGATATATGTGGGCCTGTAGATCCACCATGTAGACCATTTCGATATTTTATGGTGCTAATTGATGCATCAACAAGATGGGCACATGTATCTTTATTGTCTTCTCGCAACCTGGCGTTTGCGAGATTACTTGCTCAAATAATTAAGTTGCGAACACAATTTTCTGATTATTCAATTAAGAGAATTCGTCTAGACAATGCTGGTGAATATTCATCACATATTTTTGATGATTATTGCACGTCCATTGGAATAAATGTTGAATATCCTGTAGCATAAGTTCACACACAACATGGTCTAGCCGAATCATTTATTAAACATCTACAATTAATTGCTAGACCATTGCTAATGAAATCAAAACTCTTTTTATCTGCATGGGGATATGTTATATTACATGCAGCAACACTTGTGAGAATACGGCCGACAAGTTATCATACTTATTCTCCCATACAATTAACATTTGGTTATGTACCCAATATCTCTCATTTAAGAATTTTTGAATGTGCGGTTTATGTTCCAATTGCACCGCCTCAACATACTAAATTGGGCCCCCAACAAAGGTTGGGAATTTATGTCGGGTATGAATCACCTTCTATAATTAAATACATTGAGCCATTAACGGGTGATTTATTTACTGCAAGATTTGCAGATTGTCATTTTGATGAATCATATTTCCCGACATTAAGGGAAGGTAAAGATCAACTGAAAAAAGAAATCAATTGGAGAACAACTTTTGATTTTCTTGATCCTCGTACAAAAGATTGTGAACTTGAAGTTCAAAGAATTATACATTTGTAAAAAATTACAAATCAATTACCGGATGCGTTTAATGATTCCAGAAGAGTTATCTCATATTCATGCTGAAAATATGCTAGTAAAAATTGATGTCCTTGAAGGATAAATACTAAGTGATAATGAATCTAAAGCATGCCTAAAGCGTGGGAGACCTATTGGTTCCAAAGATAAAAATTCTCGAAAGAAAAAAGGGTTTAATAATAATGAAGAATTTCAAATTATACATAGTGACAAAAACCAATCTCCTGAAGAGATTGCCTCTGAAAAAATGTTGCTCCTGAAGAGCTAGCTCACGAAGAGAATGAAATAATAGAAACTTCTATAAATTTTGTCACTACGAGAAAATGTTGGAATCGAAGAGAAATAATTATTGATAATATTTTTGCATATAATGTGACACTTGATATTATGGAAAGAGACAAGGATTATGAACCTAGATCGGTTGATGAATGTCAGCGAAGAAATGATTGGCCAAAATGGAAAGATGAAATCCAATCTGAATTGGATTCACTAGTAAAAAATGGAAAGATGCGATCACATTTAGATATCTTGTAAGTTTTACCGTACATGAAAAACTTGATATGCATCTGATGGATGTAGTGACTGCCAGTGGCGGATCCATGAATTTTAATTTGGGGGTACAAACAAGTAAATAATAGATAATAGGAAAAAAAAATTATGTATAAACATTGTTTCATATATAAAGTTTGCAATCAAGATAATCAAATACATAAGATATTACAAAAGATTCAAGTTATAAGCTACAATTTGATATCTTCAACTCTTCAATTTTTGGAAATGATCTATGACATCATCATCAGGAATTTGCAAGAACACGTCCTTCTCAATGAAAGTGACCAAACAATCATTTAATAATTGATCACTCATGTTATTCCTCAATTCATTTTTGACATAACTCATTCCTGAAAACACTCTTTCAACACCTGCAGTAGCGACCGGGAGAATCAACACCAACTTGATAAGTAAAAAAATGACCGGATAAGTAACATGTTTGTTCGTTTCTACTAGCATCTTTGAAAGGGCACCAAGATCGTGCAAATCCCAAAATCTGTCATCTTTTTGCATATTTTCAATGAATATATCGAGTTGACATTCAAGAGTCATCAAATCAATATATAAAAACTCGGATGGATAAAATGTGGCAAGTTTAATCACTTTTTCCTTGTCAAAAGAAGAAAAACCATCTTTAGGACTTAAACAAGCCATGTATGTAAGTCATTCCATATTCACCTCATCAAATCGATCATTGAGTTCATTAAGTTGTAAATCAATCACTCCTAGAAAAACTTGAATCCAAAAATGTTGAAGATTCATCTCTTGATGTACAAAACGTCTTGATCGTCCTCTTGCCTTATAAGGAGCATCCATATTGGGAACCACAATGTCATACTTGTTGCAAAATAAAATGATCTTATTCAAGAGAGTTTCCCATCTATAATCTCTTGTTTTTTTGCAATAATTGATTGGTTAAAGAAACAAGAGACATAGCATTAACAATATCTTGATCTCTTCTTTGCAAAGCAAGACACAAATCATTAGTATACCCAAAAATAGTCAACATCAAATCTGCCATGAACACAAAATCAAACGACTCTAATGAGAACAAAATGGCTTGAGCTTTTACCTTATCTTCTAAACATGAGACATTCTCCCCAACCATGATGAGTACCTCGACAATTGTAGAAAACAAATGGATGACATTCAAAAGAGTTTTATAACGAGAGCCCCAATGAGTATCCCCCAGTCTTTTCAAACCAACCTCTTGATTCAAACCTGACCCACTCTCAAGTTTACCAATTTCCAAGGCTTGAGCAATTTTTTGAGCTTGAAATACTCGAATCATTTCTCTTCTCTTACAAGAAACTCCAACTATATTCAGCAAATTTGCAAGTGTTTCAAAAGGCCAACCACAATCGTTGTTTTTTTTAGCAACAACAAGTGTTAATTGAAGTTGATGAGCAAAACAATGAACATAGTAGGCACATGGAGTATCTTTCATAATCAAAATCTTAAGACCATTAATCTCACCCTTCATGTTGCTCGCCCCATCATACCCTTGCCCTCGAATCTTTGATGGACTTAATGAATGCTCCACAAGTAAAGATATAATTGCACTTTGAAGTGTCAAAGCAGTGGTATCACCAACATTTATTAGTCCAAGAAAACGCTCCACTACTACTCCTGTTTTACAATCAATATAACGCAAACAAAGAGCTAATTCTTCCTTTTAAGACACATCACTTGACTCATCGACCAATATAACAAAGTATTCATCACCAAGTTCTTCTATAATGCGCTTAGTTGTTTCTTTTGCACAATAATTGATGAGATCTTTTTGAATTAAAAGAGATGTCATTTGATTATTAGCTGGAGCATTTGTAAAAATAACATCTCTAACATCTTCATTATGTGTTGCTAGCCATTTCAAAAGCTCAAGGAAATTTCCCCTATTAATTGATTCTTCACTTTCATCATGCCCACGAAATGCCAACCCTTGGCACAAAAGATACCTCAAACAACTAAGTGAAGCTTTCAAACGAGTTTCATACTCACTTTGAATCGTATCACTTGCATTATCAAAAATATATACAATAGATTTCTTTTTTGAATCTCTTAAATTCACGTACTTTTCATAAGCAAGATTATTAGCACTTATAACCCCACCAACATATTTCTCAAACCTAGTCGGCTTATTATTAAGTGTGTGAAATACACTTAATATACATGGTCGTAAGTGTGTTTATCGTATTATCTTGGTCATAAGTGAATCATAACTATGAACTATTGGTTGATATAGGTACAAGAGGTGAAAACGGCATAAAGAAGACAAAGCGTATGAAAATTGAAAGAATAGGGTCAGTACCGTGGTATCTATATTAAGTACCGCGGTACCCGAAGTAAAGTTCCAAAGCTCGGAGTTCTGCAGCTCAGTACCGCGGTACCCATATCTCAGTACTGCGGTACTCGACTCCAGAGTATTCAAGCCTTTGTCTCGGTACTGCGGTACTCACATCTCAGTACCGCGGTACCCACTACGTAGTTTGTTAGAAAGGTGCGATTTTCATGCTTCCAATGAATTTAGGAGTCCTTTGCCTCTTGGGATCTATATAAACCATGTCAAGGCCTAGAGAAACGAACTTTTACCCCATAAGAGAAAGCAAGACGATCAAGTGAATGAGAGAAGATCGGTAATAATTCAAGCATAGTTTTTCTTTCATTTCTTTATGAACTTATTTTGTGTTTTTATGACAATGAATAGCTAGAATCTTTCCTCTCTAGGGTTTTATTCGAACCCTATATGTGACTTATGAACTCTTTATTTCGATTCTAATGCAAGTTTGATTTGCGATTCCTTCTTCTACTTGTTGTTGATTAAGTGCATGAATTCGGCCAATTTGTGTATCTTTATATTATTGTCAAAGTTATATCGGAAGATTGGTTTGATAATTAGAATTGTGGTAGAAGATCTTTTAAGTTAATTAAACAGGATAATGTTTAATTGCATGTGAAATCGTAAGAATATAGATTTCACCTTAGGAAGCCATATTTGGGATTTATGCTTAATGTTTTGTTATGAATTTAATTGCGTAATACAGTAAATTGTTCATAGCATTAGATTCATGCATCACGTGGAAACGAGGTATGATTATATTAGCATCTCAAGTTATGAATCGGGAATTGACTCTTGTATGAGAAAAGAATAAAAGGGGATTAAAACACATAGGGGGAGATAAAATCCTAGGTTTGTTTATTTTGATAAATCTTAGTTTAATTCTTCTTTGCTTAATTGCAATCACTCTTTTATTGCTTTCGTAGTTTAAAACAACCAACTCTTAATTTGAATTTGCTGGATAGGATCATAAGTTGTAAAACCTAGTACTTAGGATAGATAGTTATTATTTTCACTGTGAGTTCGATATCCGGACTTTTTAGTCCACTAGATTACTTGTCACGATACGTGCACTTGCGTAGTGTTAGTTTTCGCACAATAAGTTTTTGGTGTTGGTGTCGTTGCCGGGGAATATAATTAATTGTCTAGTTTATCTTGATATTAGATTTGACCAACTTTTCTTACTCTAGCTATTGTTTTATTGAATTTCAGGTAGGAGGTACAGTCTATGCGAAGAAGAGACATACAAAACCTTAGTGTCATTTGATCCCAAGATTGAGCGAACACTCAGGTAAGTCAGAAGAAATCAAGTTGAAAACCAAAGAATGGACCAACAAAAAAATAACAACGAGCTGAACAAGGTGAATAATGTTCCACCCCCACCAGTTCCACCTCGTCCAGTTGCTCCACCTGTGGATAACAACACCAAACCCATTCATGATTTTTATGTCTCGACTATGGATGGATTCCGGCCAAGCATCTTTTAATCTCTAAAAGAGAATGCCCAAACTGTGCTCGATGTTGCTGCATATAGAAATTTTTTGGGCCTTAGTGTTCCGGATGCTACAGTTTTGCTGGATAATCTCTCAAAGAATCGACATACAAAGCTTCCTAGCCAAAACACAAGCGGCACAATAAAGGTTCCTAGGATGTTTGAGGTCGATCAGATGACAGCTGTGCAAGCGTAGATGGCACAACTAAATCTGCAAAATCAACTCCTCGCGAAGCAATATGCAGAATAGAACAAGATGATTTTGCAAAAGTTGGAGAAGGGATCTCGAGTACAGCAAGTTCAAGTTGTATACACTCCAACAGCCACTACAATTTGCTACGAGATTTGTGCTGGAAATCACTACACCAATGAGTGTGTCGCCAAGCCAGCAACCGTGAACTATGTGAACAACGAAAATCGGCAGTTCCAGCCGAAGTTCATAGGGAACCAGCAGGGCCAGAATTACTATATATCGTCGGGTTAGTTTCAGCCACGTCCACCGCTAGGACAATATAAGCCACGTCCACAACAGAGATTTCAGCAGCAGCAATGATCCCAACCATCGAATATAATGACATCAATTCCAGTTGAAGATTTAGGATCTATGTTAGCACAATTCATCGTGACGACACAAGCCTCTTTCCGAAATTTGGAAACCCAAATAGGTCAGACTGCTGCAGAGATGGGCAACAGGCCACCGGGATCTCTACCATCTAACACAGAAGATCCTAGAAAGAATGAGCAATGTCAAGTCATTAGCTTGATGAGTGGGAAGCAGTTAGAGGAGATCCCTCGAAAAGGCAACACAAGCAAAGGTAAGGATAAAATAGAAGCAGAGGGAGCTGAGAAAGAAGTGCAAGAAGAACCGTCAAACTTGATGAGTGAGCCTAGTGAAAAGAGGGAAGTTGCGCCTAAGCCTTCCCCCCAGGTACCTTTTCCCCAACGTTTGAAAAAGGCTAAACTTGATGCTTCATATCAAAATTTTCTGAAAAAATTGAATGAACTGCATATTAATATCCCTTTTACTCAAGTTTTAGAATAAATGCCTAGTTGGGTTAAATTTTTTAACGATATTTTGTCCAAAAGAAGAAGACTGGGTGAATTTGAAATGGTTGCATTAACTGAACAGTGTAGCTCAATTCCCACTCGTCCGCTTCCACCTAAGCTTAGGGATCCTGGAAAGTTCACTATTCCCGTCATTATTGGGGATAAATATTTTCAGAGGGCACTTATTGATTTGGGGCTAGTATAAATCTCATGTCTTTGTCTGTCTATAAAAGCTTTGGATTAGGAAAAATTAAGCCTACATTTGTGAACCTTCAGTTAGCGGATAGATCTCTTTCATATCCTAAGGGAATTATAGAAGACGTTCTTGTGAAGGTTAATGAGTTTATATTTCTTGCAGATTTTGTAGTGCTTGATATGGAAAAGGATAAGGAGATCCCTCTCATTTTAGGGAGACCGTTCTTAGCCATGGGGGGAACTTTGATAGATGTTACAAAAGGGAAATTAACCATGTCTTTAGGAGATCAGAAAAGTACTTTCAATGTATACCAAAGCCCTAAGCATCAAAGTGATTCGCATGAGCATCTCTTTTTGCAGGTGAAGAGTTTTTGGATGTGGAAATTGAAGAGCAAGCAACTCACCTAGATTCAGTGAAGTCGAGACCTCGGTTGAAATTTGAAAGCTTGGACGCACCTCTAAAGCCCAAAAGTGCATTCAAACCATCAGTGGAGGAGCCGTTGAAACTTGAGGAACAAAGATTATTGGAGATCATCTTGGAAGAAGGACACAATTTGTCAATTGAGCACCAAAGGAGATTGAACCTATCAGGAAAGAGTTAGTAAAAGAGGAGATCATCAAGTGGCTCGATGTGTATCTACACGGAGCCGTGGAGATAATGGATACCGAATCAATAAGGACTTTTAAAGTCAATGGGCAATGACTGAAGCATTATTACGGTGGTGAAGTGGAGCGCCACCCAACTGCGATCACACTGACTTAGAAAAGTCGACAAAAAGTCTGGCTGAAGACTATAAACTTAGCGCTTCTTGGGAGGCAACCCAAGTTTTCTTTCTCTTCTTTCCTTTATTTTTCAAGTTTTTTTTTATGTTTCTTTGAAGTTTTAAACGGTTTTCGAGGCCACACAAGTGCATAATTAACCAAGTCAATAAATTTTTGCAGGTATGGGAAGGTTGGAGGCCGATACTGTGGTATCAAATCCGAATACCGCGGTATCTGAATATAGGTTTTCGAAGGACATTGACCTAGAGCAATACCACGGTACCCAAAATCACTGATGCTCAGTACCGCGGTATCAACTAATCATTACCGCGGTACCAAACTATTTGAATGCCAAATTCGGGAATTCCCCCTCATTTGCATCCCACTCTTCTCTCCCCACATGACCTGCTCCCACCTCCTCCATATCCCCATTCTCAGCTCCTCCATCTAATTCACTCTTCCATTTCATTTTTCATCAATTGTTTTCACCTATGCTCGAATTCCAGGTTGGGGAGGATTTCCAACAACAAAATCACAAAAACACCTAGTTTTCCTTCACACCGACAAGGTGTTTGATGGGTTCATGTTGCTGCATTTCACCAAGGACGGACATTTTGTTAATAGCTCCGAGAAAGAAACCAAGGGCCGATGGTGCCTCGCCACACGATACTTGATCAAGTGTATTATATCCTCAAAACTTCGCTTTAATAACATTGAGGGCAATGCCACATTTAAGTTTGGGGGTGGGATTTTCCTATGTTGCTTGTTTGCTTATGTTGTTTGTTTGTGTTATCGTTATCGAGTCTTCAGTGATATTAAAAAAATCGAATTTCCCTTTTGTTATATGCTTTAAGAGTCATGATATGAAGTGTTTAGCTTTGATTGCATGATTCGACAAACATGAACCCTTTTTGTTTTACTTTACGATTTATGCATTGGATTTTATGTTGTGGGCTATTTCGATTATTGAGCATTGAGAGTTCAAAATAGTTGTTGCACTTATGGGTGAATTGATAAAAAACTTAGCATGTTGAGTTATTGCAAACTGAATATATGATTTCACTTTATATTATGAAAAATTCGGCTATGGCCAAAGGCAAGAAATAGGGTCAGTACCGCGGTATCCATATTGAGTACCACGGTACCTGAAGTGAAGTTCCAAAGCTTGGAGTTCTGCACCTAAATACCACGGTACCCATATCTCAGTACCGCGGTACTCAACTCCAGAGAATTCAAGCCTTTGTCTCGGTACCGTGGTACTCACATCTCAGTACTGCGGTACCCGCTATGCAGTTTGTTAGAAAGACGCGATTTTCATGCTTCCAACGAATTTAGGAGTCCTTTGCCTCTTGGGGTTTATATAAACCATGTCAAGGCCTAGAGAAATGAACTTTTACCCCACAAGAGAAAACAAGACAATCAAGCGAATGAGAGAAGATCGGCAACAATTCAAGTATCATTTTTCTTTTATTTCTTTATGAACTTCTTTTGTGTTTTTATGACAATGAGTAGCTAGAATCTTTCCTCTATAGGGTTTTATTCGAACCCTATGTGTGACTTATGAACCCTTTATTTTGATTCTAATGCAAGTTTGATTTACGATTCCTTCTTCTACTTGTTGATTAAGTACATGAATTTGGCCAATTTGTGTATCTCGATATTATTGTCAAAGTTATATCGGAAGATTGGTTTGATAATTAGAATTGTGGTAGAAAA
This sequence comes from Scutellaria minor, assembly GCA_954870855.1. Taxonomy (NCBI): domain Eukaryota; kingdom Viridiplantae; phylum Streptophyta; class Magnoliopsida; order Lamiales; family Lamiaceae; genus Scutellaria; species Scutellaria minor. The sequence continues at coordinate 20,933,431 of OX940728.1, read as the reverse complement.
TCTTTCGAGTTAATTGAACAGGATAATGTTTAATTGCATGTGACATCATAGGAATATAGATTTCACCTTAGGAAGTCATATTTGGGATTTATGCTTAATGCTTTGGTATGAATTTAATTGCGTAGGAATACTGTAAATTGTTCATAGCATTAGATTCACGCATCACGTGGAAACGGGGTATAATTATATTAGCATCTCAGGTTAGGAATTGGGAATTGACTCTTGCATGAGAAAAGAATAAAGGGGGATTAAAACACATAGGGGGAGATAAAATCCTAGGTTTGTTTATTTTGATAAATCTTAGTTTAATTCTTCTTTGTTTAATTGCAATCACTCTTTTATTGTTTTCGTAGTTTAAAACAACCAACTCTTAATTTGAATTTTCTAGATAGGATCATAAGTTGTAAAAACCTGGTACTTAGGATAGATAGTTATTATTTTCCCAGTGGGTTCAATATCCGAACTTTTTAGTCCACTAGATTACTTGTCACGATACGTGCACTTGCGTAGTGTTAGTTTTTGCACAACACTTATTCCATGATCTAAATCCTCCGTTAACAAATGCATCTCCCCCCACATTAAGAAATACTTCATTCTTGAACAAGTAACAAACGAAACAAAATGCAGCATCTTTCTTAATACTATATTCCAGCCAATCATATTTTTTGAACCAAGAGACACTAAATCGATGTATACCTCCAAGTTCTCTTTGAGGGAAGTCATGATTTTTTGGTTGACATGGTTCTTTAAGAATATATGCTCTTCTCATTGCATTTCGTTGTTTTGGAGAATAATCCATTATATTTATTCTTTTCCCTGGCTCATGGGGAAGAAGTTCGACATCATATAAAAATTATTTCTCTTCTGATACTACTTTACTTTCCCTTGAACCACTTAATTCCATTTTATTTTCTTTAATTTGGGGTGAATTAAGTGATTGAGAAGGAGACTCACCATCTTCTTGAGGTACTTCGACATCTCTTTGTAAACAACAAGAAGTTCCTTGAGATTTTGTTTTCTTAAACATAAATTGTCGAAGATCGGGTTGCTTTTCTATTGTCTTTATTTTCTTTGATTTAGGAGTATTCTTCATCCTAATACAATTGATAGTAAATAATAAGAATACAATCAATTCTATAGTAAATTAACAATTACAATTACAACCCATAAAAAAATAACAACACATTTGTCACAAAATCAATAAATTTCATCCATAAATATGAAAAAACACAAACCCTAAATTATGAATAAAAACAACATCAAATTCACTAAATAATAATCTACATCATATAATAAATAATAATACATATAAAATATGAAGATAAAATAAGTAAATAAATGTAAAAAAAGAATACCTCAATAAAAGTCCAAGAATGGTTTCCTCTCTGACTCTCTGTTTGCTCGAGTAGTAGCAAAATAAAAAATGGGAAAGATTCTCAGCCAATTTCTTTTAATTTAGGTTTAATGGTAATTTTGCAATTACCATGTCAACTAAGGTTATTATAGGAATTACTTATATATATATATATAAATCAATTTGAGGGTACAACTGTACCCCCTTGTCCCCTTATAGATACGCCACTGGTGACTGCATATTTATACGGTAATCTTGAAAATAATATCTATATGAAAATCCCTAAAGGATTTAGCATGCCTAAAGCATGTAAGTCAAATCCTAAAGAAGTTTATTCTATCAAGTTGCAAAGGTCTTTGTATGCGCTTAAACAATCTGGACGTATGTGGTATAATCGTCTAACTGAATGTTTAGTTAAAGAAGGATATACCAATGACCCAATATGTCCATGTGTTTTTATAAAGAAAAATGGATCAAAATTTGTGATAATAGCAGTGTATGTTGATGATCTCAATTTGATTGGAACTCCTAAAGAGTTACAAGAAGCGGTGATATATATAAAGAAAACATTTTAGATCAAAGATTTTGGAAACACTAAATTCTGTCTTGGTTTACAAATTGAATATTTAGAAGGTGGAATTTTTGTCCATCAAAGTACTTATATCCAGAAGGTATTAAAGCGATTTTATATGGAAAAGACACATCCATTAAGTACCCCAATGGTCGTCTGGTCACTTGATCCTAATAAAGATCCTTTTAGACCACAAGAAGAATGTGATGAGATACTTGGTCCTGAAGTACCATATCTTAATGCAATTGGTGCACTAATGTATCTTGTCAACTGTACAAGGCCTGATATATCATTTGTCGTCAATCTATTAGCAAAATTTAGTTCATCTCCTACACGACAACATTGGAATGGTATTAAACATATTTTTCACTATCTCTAAGGAACGATTGATCTTGGTCTATTTCATTCAAATAAATCTCGACCTGAATTACTTGGTTATGCTGATGCTGGGTATTTATCTGACCCACATAAAACAATGTCTCAAACTGGACACATATTTACAAGTGGTGGTACAGTCATTTCATGACAATCTACAAAACAATCTCTAGCTGCCACATTTTCAAATCATGCTGAGATTTTAGCAATCCATGAGGCCAGTTGAGAATGTGTTTGGCTAAGATCAATGACCCATCACATTCGAAAAATTGTGGGTTATCACATGATAATAAGAATCCTCCAACAATATTATATGAAGACAACACGGCTTATGTAGCTCAAATAAAAGAAAGATATATTAAAGGAGATGGAACCAAACATATTTCACCAAAATTCTTCTTTACTCATGAGTTACAAAAGAATGATGAAATCGACGTGTAACAAATTCGATCAAGTGAAAATTTGGCAGATTTATAAACCAAGGCATTGCTGACTGCAACATTTGAGAAATTGATGAAGCATATTGGAACGTGTCGGTTAAAGGATCTCAAGTGATGTTTGAATCAGGGGGAAAATCAATATATAAAGTAATATGTACTCTTTTTCCCTTATCTAGGGGCTTTTTCACAATAAATTTTTCTCTAGTATGGTTTTTAACAAGACATACTCTTTATGTAATGACGGATATCCAAGGGGGAGTGTTATGAAATAATTATATGAAATGTGGATGTCCTTTGCCCTTCCATCTCCCATGAGTTACAACAAGTCACTACTTTCTCTTATTCATGATTCATAATTGTGTATCGAATAATTTCATGTATCTTCAACCTATAAATAGGTGACTTGTGATTTTATTTTTGTGGTATGAAAAAATTTAAGTGAATAAAATATTATCTCTACATTTTGTCTTCTTTATATTCTCTTCTATCTTTAGTTTATATATTTATTAGTTTGACATCAGTTTAGGATTTTTTACGAAAAAAACAAAAAGTTATATGACATAATAGAAATAAAAAAGAATAGCCACATAAATACTGAAAAAATTAAGAATAGAATGCATGGGGGCCTGCCAAATTAAGGCAAGCAGTTGGCTTTGAAATAATATTTTTATTACAATGGTAAGATCTAGAGACTGGACAATAACAGAGGGAAAAAATAAACACTGACCATACATATATACACACACAAAACCAAGTGAGAGAGAGAGAGATGAATGATGGGACTTGAGATAATACAAGCTTGTGTCTGCACATATGATGAGTCAATATTTAATGTACAAAGAGTGGTTATGCTCTTCTCACACACTGTTTTTCTAACTCCAAATTGGCAACATGAGAGGTTTCATAATTCATATGCCAATGTTCTAACCTTTTCACTTCTTCATATATTCTTTATATGGGTATGTTTGTTATAGATCAGTTGATCAAGTAAACTTTGGAATCTCATCATTCTGTGTTTGAGATTATATATATATATATATATATATATATATATATATATATATGCACATATTTTATTTAACTTTTCACAATAAAATAATATAATTATACTATTTTTTCTAGTATCGATATATATCCACTGTAAATTTCTAGATGCACATATTTTATTTAACTTTTCACAATAAAATAATATAATTATACTATTTTTTCTAGTATCGATATATATCCACTGTAAATTTCTAGCATATGCAAAATCATAAAAAAGAAACATAATATTATTTATTCATTCAATTTTCAAATCTCATGATTTCACAAATTGGATTACCCCAATCCTCTCTACTTATTCTAATACCAAGCATTATCTAGAATTTGCCCAAAAAATAACTTATCCAAAAAAAAAAAAACCATGTCCATTATGTATAACATTTAGTTGTATCTTTAGTTGAGATGTAATTTTACGAAATTCAGTTTTAAATAAATGAACTCTCATTCTAATACAATCAGCCAAAAAAAAAATTTTAAAAAAAAAACCTTTTATTTTATTATATAATTGATAACATAATAAAAAATAAAATATAGAGAAAATACTTATATGTTTAATAAATTATAAAGCCTAAACAATCATGCTGATATATAGGAATGAACCAACTACCCACATCTAAACTTCCCAAAACATTCAAAATAGACACAAAAAAATTCAAATAAAAAAGTTGTATTTTATATATTTCCCAAAACATTAAAAATAGACAAAAAAATCAAATAAAAAAGTTGTATTTTATATATTTATAACTTCAACTGAATCAAACTAACAAACTGCTTCTTTTTTTTGTGTTGAATGGATCAAAGTGATTGGTCCCCATTAGCATAATTGCATAAACACTATGCGCCACATATAGTTTGCTTCATCTACAAAGGTGAGTTGAGGAAAGAGAGTATCAATTTATGACTTTAATCTTTGTTGGATATTTAATGCAACAGTCTGTAAAGTGATATATCAACACATCTGTCACCAAACAACGCCTCAATCTTCAACAAAGATTGACCATATTGCCTGATTGTGACTACTCTTTAATCACCATTTTATTTTATTTTTATTTTTTTGTTTTGTTTTTGTGATCTTCAAAGTATGTATGAAAAATTTAATCAAATAAGCAAATTAAGCACGAACAAAAATTAATTGCATAAGTAGTTCTTAGAGCTTTGAATTTTATCCAACCATTTTAGTAGATAATGTTTGTCTTGAAACAATAAAACATGCAACTTGATCTCCATCACTCAAGTTTCTATGTAATTTTTTTTTCTAAATTATCACAATTCATATACTTAATTAAATCACAATGACAACTAATTAGACCCGAGTCAATTATTTTTCACAAGAACTTACGTGAGACGGATCATTTTTATCCATAAATCAAACTCATTTTAATTAATTTATGGGGTTAATTTCATTTTCCAACTTGTACTACCCAAGTTTTTTAATTTTGTATCCTAAACTATTTTTTTTCTTCGATCACAACTCATACTACACATTTTGTTTACTTTTGCAACCTCCGACCAATATTTTCCGGTGAGAAAATTCCCACATGATTTTTATGTGCTAATTGAGGGTTATTTTAGTCATTTTCTAAGTCATTAAATAACTCCCCCTCCAAAAACGAATTTTGCCCTAATTTTTCCCACATTTTTTTTTGCAAATTGTTTAAGCAAATGAAGATTAACGATGAGGTTCAAACAAAAAATAAGATCTTTTTACTATTGAAAATAGTTGATGAATCGAATTCACTAATGTCTTACAAGTACAAATGATGAAAATAACTTCAATTAACTCGTGAAAATCACGTGGGCGCTATCTCGCGGGAAAATATTGACCAAAGGTTGCAAAAGTAAATAAAACGTATAGTATAAGATGTGATTGAAGAAAAAAAAATAGTTTTGGATGCAAAATTAAAAAATGCACATAGTACAGGTTAAAAAATATAATTAACCCTAATTTATATGTAAATTTTGAAGTGTGGATTATATATAGACACATTTCACGCAACATGATCCTTGAGACGGTTTCACGTAACACTCAATCATTACTTTTTATTGACAGCCTTCCATGCTTCACGATCGAGAAGGTATATTTAATCATCACACACAGTCAACTAAATATAATCACTTTAAAGTTAAATTATAATTTCTAAAAATAAAAGGAGAGTTTCCTTTTTTATCTTATCTTAAGGATAAAAAGGAGAAAAAGTTAATTGGCCATTTAAAGAAGTGAAGTAAGTGTGGCACGCATTTTCCTTTAGGATGAAAAAAGTGAGGCAATTGGATAACTCGACTTCCAAACAGTGAACATTGCTTATACTTACCCAAACAATATAAATTCTTTTGGTCACTGCAATTTTTGATATTATTAAAATCCATTAATAAAAAATGTATATTATTGATATGATCATTTAATGGATTTGGTTTACAACATGCTTTAGGTCTGCATTTTTTAAGTCCATTTCAACTCTTTTCTAGAAGTTTAGTTTTTTCGTATCAAGTGTTTGACAATTTGATACGAAAGTAATAAGCTCATATGTTTTTGAATCAATTATGATCAAGCTCAATCAATTCTATATGAGAACTGAATGAGTTGATCAAGAAATTGACTCTTAATCTAGGTATATTAGATTGAAGATCACCTAAATTAAAGGATGTCATTAATATGATTTACTTGAGTTGAACTACAAACCTTACAAAAAGGATCAATTAAAGGTTTTTGTGATTGAACTTATTGCTTTATTCGACAAATTAAGGATGAAATAAGATAGATCTACATGTTTAATTTGATGTTATAGGTCATATTAAGTAAAATTTTCAGTTTATATCTCTTGTCTCAATTATTGTAGCTAGAAACAATTAAATATGATGAGATGCAATTAACATATTTCGAGCAATATCTTCAACTATATGGCATAGATATTTGTTTGGGGATTGATGGGGAGTTGGGATAGAGAAAAAAAAAGTTTAGTTAATTGGGTCGCTCTTTCATCAAGAATTTAAATGATGAAATAAAAATAGGACAAAATGAATGATTGTGACAAGTGACAACCCACCATATTAGAGAAAATGTGAATTAATTTCAAATGGCTGGGGTGCAACAATTTTATTCAGCAGTTGTACTTTTATTTATATTATATATAAATGAATGAGAATATCTCAATTTTGTAATTTAGGTCTTGTTAATTTTTCTATTGTCAATTTTATGTATTACAATTTTGATTATTTAACTATCATTTTTTTTCTTTTTAATTTTGAACCAATTTTACTTGAAATGTTGATTTTTATCCATATAAACACTAGGATTACAAATGTGTCTGATGTCCACGTAAACAAAATTGACATTCCAATTAAAATCAAACAAACACTAAAATATGTAAAATTGATGGTAAAAAATTTGGCAAGAACTAAGTTTCAGGATGAAAATTGTAACTTTTCCAATATGAAATATAATATTAATCATGTAATATATTTTTTTGTAATAATTAGATGAGAGTTTCAGAGCCAATTATTTTGGAGAACATATAATATTAATCATATAATTTTTTTTTTTAATAATAAGATGAGAGTTTCAGAGCCAATTATTTTGGAGGGAAATGCAACTATATAACCTCTACAAAGTAGTCTAGTTAGAGACTGGCAGGGTGGCAGCAACGTGACAAATATTTTTCTCAATTCTGCTTCATTTTCTACTTTTAAACTAGCAACACGTTTAATGTATTTAAAATAAACACATATGAAAAACATTGAAATAAATCATTCGCATGGAGAATAACAACATAAATGGATTATGAAGAGAAATTGTACGGGCAATAATAGTAGAGCAACAGAGATAGAGAGATGCATTATATATATTTATATACTTCATCGTAAACCACACTGTTTCTTTTAATGAAACACAAAACTATACAGACAAAAGAGAGAGAGAGGGAGGGAGAGAGAGATGAGATACACATACATTTGAACTCTTTATGAGAGAGAGAGAGAGAGGAGATACACATACATTTGAACTCTTTATGGGGGACCATTTTAACACTATCATATACTTTTTTCTTCTTTCTTTGATTTTCACACTTTTCTAGGTTGGGATCATCACATATTTCACACTTTATTAATTATAATTGTTTTTTTTATTATTGGACAATTATGAAAATAATCATGATAAAATATTTCACCAAAATAAAAAATGAACATTTTAAATGTGAAGGATACTTGAATTATAGTTTTGAATTTTTGTTTAGTATAGTTGAAATAGGAGTTTTTTTTTTTTTTTTCCAAGGCATTTTATGGTTGGCCATTGTTTCAAATGTTGAACAAATAATTCAGAGTCGTTCTTGAAAACTTGGCTAGTATAATAATTGAAACAACCTAGTAGAAATAGTATCATGCTAGGCCCAAAATAGAGTGGGTCGGCCCATTACATTGGATTTGGAATATCTCAATACATTTGACCAAAGTTGATAAATGAAAAATAAAATAAATATAAAGTTAAATAGTCATTTCATGAACTGTCTAGAGAAAAAATTCCTGAAGATTGTGGTGCATATAGGCATCTATCCTTCTAGGGACTTGTAATTTACAGAGTACACTATGCGCGTGAACATCACGCGAATGCAACGTGATGTAGCAACGTATCATAAATAATAAAGTAGCAGGGATAATGTAACATTTCAAGAAAGCGTGAGGCGGATAAGGTTTTGAATTATTGGATCCATTCATAAAAGGGTAAATTACATAATAAACACCAAATTATAGTCACTTTTTCATTTTGTTATCCGAACTTTTAAAATTTACTGTAATTTTGTTTTTTTACCAACGATCATCAGAAGTCACCGTCGGTGGAATATTCTGGGAATATTCCGTCTCGAACTTTCAAAATTCACTGTAAAACAGCTTAACTTTGCGTATTTACCAAACGACTGCCAGAATTAAATTAAATTAAATTAAAAATAACTAAAATGGGGGGCGATTTTGGGGACCGATTTGGGGGTTTTAGTTATTTAATTTGATTTGTATTTTTTATTTAATTTAATTTGATTTGTATTTTTTAGTTATTTTTTATTTAATTTAATTTAATTTTGGCTGTCGTTTGGTAAATCCGCAAAGTTGAGCTGTTTTACAGTGAATTTTGAAAGTTCGGGACGGAATATTTCCAAAATATTTCACCGGCATTGACTTCTGGCGATCGTTTGGTAAAAAAACAAAGTTGAGCTGTTTTACAGTGAACTTTGAAAGTTCGGGTAACAAAGTGGAAAAGTGACCATAGTTTGGCTTTTATTATGTAATTTACCCTTCATAAAATCTATGGTATGTAAAAATACATAAATTATGCAAAAACTACAAGCTAACAAACATAATGAAGAGTTGGGCTGGTGTACACTTGTTGTACGGATCTTAAGATCCATGCAATTCAGACCCGGCCCGGATCCAGAATTCACATATAAATATAATTTTTTTTTTATTAAACAGCGCCTCTTTTCAAAATCCTCAGCAGCACGTTTCTTCCTCAGCAGCGCTTTTCATCTTCTGAATCCACAGATCGCGAACGTTTCCTTCTTCTCCTCTTCTCCAAATCATGATATAGAAGATCTCGAATCCACAGATCGTGATCTGCTTTGGAAAATTTATCCATCCACGGATCGCAGATACAACTAGCCTCATCGCTACTCAGCCTTCGGAGCATGAAGAAGCTAAACCATTGCAAGATATTAGTCACGTTCTTAACTATTCTTTGTTGATATTTGATCTTTATGTATATTGACGGTCCGAATTAATTTTGTTATCTAGTGGAGAAGATGAATTTGCCGATGCAATTAATACAATTTTTGAATCTAAAGGTCATGTTATTGAGACAGAAGGTATAAGTAACTTAACATAAAGGTCTTAGAATTTATACATAATGTGTCTTAAATGATTGACTTATAAAGAAATACTTAAAAATGCATAATGGTCATCTTATGAACACATAAAGATATATTTAACTATCTTATGAACACATAAAGGTATATTTAACTAAATTTAAAGGTGTGACTAACATAACTAAAAGGTATGTCTAACACTATTAAAAGGTATAGTTAACATAACATAAAGATATGTCTAACATAACTAAAAGGTATGTCTAACACTATTAAAAGGTATAGTTAATATAACATAAAAGGTATGACTAACATAACTAAAAGGTATGTCTAACACTACTAAAAGGTATAGTTAACATAACATAAAAGGTATGTCTAACATAACTAAAAGGTATGTCTAACACTATTAAAAGGTATAGTTAACATAACATAAAATGTATAACTAACATAACTAAAAGGTATGTCTAACACTACTAAAATGTATAGTTAACATAACATAAAAGGTATAACTAACATAACTAAAAAGTATGTCTAACACTACTAAATGGTATAGTTAACATAACATAAAGGTCAGACACCTGAAAGCATGTTTGGGTGGATTTTATCCGCAACCTAGAGGCGCGTGCGGGCGCGTGACGGGTCAACCCGACCCGAGTGCATGGATTTAGGGTCCGTGCACCAGGTGTATAAAAGTTTTTGTCCATAATGAATTTTAGGTTGGGGAAAATGGTAAACAAATGCAAATTTTATCAGAATGTATTTATCAAAGTATTTTTTTAATGAGCTACCAACCGTTGACCAGTGTTAACCGACACTAATCGACCATTGATAAGACTCACGTTGATCGTTGATTTTTAATTTTTAATTGCTGATCGGGTCGGTTGACCCGTCTCACGATATGAGATTCGTGAAACAATCTCAGACAATACTCACTCATAAATACATGTATATATGTATAGTAATAATTGCACTCCAAGCTTAACTTGATGATCATAGGTGCTGAACAAGGTTTTAATTTGAGTATTTGTTATTCTGTTGTAAATAAAAAATAGAATATGTTTAAAGATGTAAAAAAAAATATATGTTTAAAGAATATGAATCATGAGGTCAAAACTGACGAAAAAAGATCAAAGATGTTTCGAAGTACACTTTTATGAGTTCTCAACTAATTGGATAAAATAATTAAAGCATTTCTCGTGTGTCACATCATTTAATTTAGGGTGAATTTCATTTTCCAACCTATATTATGTACTTTTTTTAATTTTGCATCATAAATTATATTTTTTTATCAATCGCAACTTATACTATACGTTTTATTCACTTTTGCAACCTCCGTCAACATTTTTTGATGAGAAAAAAGGTCCAACTGAAAATTATTTTCGTCATTTACTAGGCCATTAAGTAATCCCCCAATCCTCATTTCTTTTGCAAACTGTTTGAGTAAATAAAGAATTGTGGTGATGTGAATATCACGTGTGCCTTTTTCACCGGAAAATGTTGGTCAAAGGTTGCAAAAGTAAACAAAAGTTATAATATAAGTTGTGATCTAAGAGAAAGAATAGTTTAGGATGCAAAATTAATAAATGTGTATAGTTCAGATTGAAAAATGAAATTAACCCTTTATTTTATTAAACCCCATCATGAGAAAATATAACACTTACTCTTGAGTTTTGTGTAGTAGAGTATTATTGAAAATTCAATACATAAAAATACAATCGCATGTAGTTATTGTGAAACAAAATTTCATTATCAATAAACAAATTTAATTTTTATAAGCTCTTATGTGAATTGTGGTTGTGGATTGACCGATCTTATGTAATTAAATCCGTGGGACAGTTTCATAAAAATCATACACAATCAAATATCTATTTTGTATTGTTTTCTCAACTCTTATCTCTTTTAAGTGTATATTTTATATTCAATATTGATATAATCAATCTACATAAATTGGACATATAGTAAGAAAATAAAACATGAGATCACACACATTTTTTTAAAGATAGATCGAATCCAACATCGATATATAAAGGACAAAAAATATTTGATGAAGGAAACATGAATAAATATGCAACAAGCTTATTACTATAATATAAAAACAAAATAATTCCTTCAAAAGAAATAAATATGAAATAGAAATATTAGATATATAAAGAGTGGAGAATGGAAGTGATATATATAGAGTGAATCCCACGTTTCTATATGGGAACAGAAAAGGAAGAGGTTGGGAGTAGCTAAGGAATGATGAGATTCAACAGAAATTTGATGAGAGTTTGGTCCAAACTTGAAACAGTTATTCATGCACACCAACCTACCATTCTTAACTTCTAACTCAAATAAACCCCTAACTTCTATCTCTCACATCTAATATCTCTTGCTTCTGACAACAACAACAACCAACAACATCAATACTCATTCCCATCATCAAAAACAAGCCTAAACCAAACTTTTATTACAATATTACATTTGTTTAATACCCAACTTCAACGAAAAGTTTTGCTACTTTTGCATCTTATCATTTTAGTTATGACATGACAAATTAAGTATTTGACATTGTGTTGAAGTTGGCTTTACAAGAAATCAAATATCGGATTTCCTATAAGGAATTGTATATATATTATCTAAAATTAAATTATTTATGATCATGAGAATTTGACCCAAAGAAAAAAAATTATGCAAGATTTATCTAACCATCTATCGAACCCACACTACTAAAAATGCAATTTATTAATCAAAGCTTGGCCTTTGCAATCCCACCTTCTGCTCACCAATTAAATGATCCAAAATAGTTCTCATTCATGAAATTATTGTATCAAGATATATAATTCATTTCACAATCACATACAATTTTCATTTACCCTTTTCTTTATAACAAAGTTGTTCCATTTCCATGTTCACAAACTAACATGTTATCATTCTCTTCTTATTTTCTCCTTCTTTCTCTCCTCTCTCCACCCTTCAACACTCATGCTAAAACTCCACCAATCTTTACCATAAACCCAAAAAACATCTCCTCACTAGCTCAAAGCCATAGATACACATGGCATCATGAATTCGAAAAGTTGCGAGATGCAAGAAAAGGCACCCTCATCAATGGCATTTCTAAACTCAAGAAGTACTTCAACAGATTTGGCTATTTAGAAGAACAAATCACAAATTCCACGGATATATTCGATTCAAATCTCGAGCTTGCAATAGAAACATATCAACAAAAACTCGGGCTTCCCATTTCCGGAAAGCTCGATTCTCGTACGCTTTCTGAGCTCATGTCGCCGAGGTGTGGGGTCCCCGACAACCCCAAGACGGGGCCCACAACGAAAAACTACGTGTACTTCACCGGTCGGCCGCGGTGGGGGAGGAATATTCCAATGACGCTAACGTACGCATTCTCACCGAAAAACAAGATCAGTTCTCTGAGCATGGCACAATTAAGGGGCGCATTCAAACAGGCTTTCGCGCGGTGGGCATCCGTGATTCCAGTGACCTTTGTGGAATATTCCGGCGACTACGGTTTCGCCGACATCAAAATAGGGTTCTACTACGGCGACCACGGCGACGGGGAGGCGTTTGACGGCGTGCTCGGCGTTCTGGCGCATGCGTTCTCTCCGGAGAGCGGGCGGTTCCACCTGGACGCGGCAGAGACGTGGGCGGTGGACCTGGCGGCGGAGAAGGCGGAAACCGCCGTGGATTTGGAGTCGGTAGCGACACATGAGATCGGACATTTGCTGGGATTGGGGCACACGAATGTTAAAGAAGCTGTGATGTATCCGAGCTTGAGACCAAGGGAGAAGAAGGTGGATTTGAAGATTGATGATATTAAAGGCGTGCAGGCTTTGTATGGATCAAACCCTAATTTCAGTTTTCAAGCTTTTTCTGAATCGGACATGTCATTTAATGGCGGTGGTGATCGGAAAGTTGGGGACGATGGGTTCGTTAGGGTTTACTTGATGGTGGTGTTGTTGCTATTGTTGTTGTGCATGTAAATTGTAGTATAGTTGATTTTGGAGGTGTTGATAAAGAGAGAAATATAGTAGGGGCATATTATACGATTATTTAGCGATTTTATGTCCAATTTATGAAACTACTAAAATGTAGTAGAACATTCATTGTGGTGTTTGTTTCCAATTGAAAATTGAAAGGAACAAAAAAAAGATGTTTAATTATAGGAAAGCAAGTTTATTGTTTTTGCCCATGATTGCATATTCTCTAATTCCAAATACGTAGCTTCTTTTTGGAAGTGTAAGATTTCATTATTTTTCCACGGTTCTTCTGTCTACGAAAAATAATATAGAATTTGAAGTAATTATTTCTTTTCAGAATAATTTATGGGTTTAATTTTATTGGATACTCCCAGAAAAAGAAAAACTTAATTAGGGATGGATGATGATGACAGATCAACGTTAATCAACTATTGAAACTCTCTATTTCTATATCTCTTAGTAAAAAAGTTCTAGATCCATGAAGATGGGAAGTGGTAGTTAAAAGATGCATTAAAATTCTCTATTTCTATATCTCTTAGTAAAAAAGTTCTAGATCCATGAAGATGGATAGTGGTAGTTAAAAGATGCATTAAAATATATTGAGTACGATAGTTGAGGATTCAATATTACAAAAAAAACAAGAGTTTGAAAAGATTCAATAAATAATATTTAAAAAGAAATTAATATTTTCATAAATTTAAAGTACTAAATTATTTCTAGTATTAATATTTTAGATATTGTCAATGTCGATATATCCTCAATATTTTTGAAAATAGAATATTAATATAGTACGATTGTTGTCATCTGAATCTTCACACAAATTTAATCTTTGAGTTTGGAGATGTGAAGAATTAGATGATAGCTTGCAATTATTGTCATCTGATTCTTCACACAAATTTAATCTTTGAGTTTGGAGATGTGAAGAATTAGATGATAGCTTGCAATTATTGTCATCTGATTCTTCACACAAATTTAATCTTTGAGTTTAGAAATGTGAAGAATTAGATGATAGCTTACCGTGAAAGGAAACAACATGCTACATTTAGAGCCAAATATAAATATCAATATGATTTACTATGAAATAGTCTTTTGTTGATAACTTAAACTTATATTCTAACATCATATATAATTTCTTTAGTTTATTATCTATCGAGTTTCCATAAACACAAAAACTCATGCGAGACGGTCTCATGGATAGTTTACGTGAGACGGAGCCCCATCACCTACAAATAGCATGTGACTTGTAGGGTTTAGGTGGTGGGTAATTGGGTTGTGGGTTGACCCGTTTTACGTAATGTATTAAAATTTTGTAAGACGGTCTCACAAGAGACTTACTCTTCCATAAATATAATGTTTTATTAAAGTTTAGATTGAATTTATGTTTAAAGTTTGTTATAATATTTTAAAAAAATATGATGTTAAACTTTTAATAGAATTGATTTCTAATATTTTTCAAAATTTAACGATATCGATGTTCAATATTACTATATTAATTATCATTTTCATAAATTCAAAGTACAAATATTTTAAATCTCGGTTAAGTCGACAACTTGTCATTATTTAAAACTGATCTTAAGGTTAATTGATTTCTATTATTTTTTTCTAAATATAACAATATGGATGTCAAGTATTATTATATTAATTAATGTTTTCATAAATTTCAAAGTACAAATATTTTTACTAATACAAATATTTTAAATCTTGACTATGCCGATTTGCAAATATGTTATTATTTTAAACCGATCTTTAATAGAAAGGAATAATGATAATAATTTTAAGTTTCTAATAGAGCAACGAAATATACCAAATTGAATAAATTTTGTTTTTTTTTCCATTTCATAAATTGAATATTTTAATATGCATGATATATATTTGTTTATTGATAATACTTTAATAAACATTACATGCTACAAGAATTTGAAAATAAGAGATACAACAATATTATTTAATTCTATTTTGGATATTTTTTATCAGAATAGTCTAACATATAATAGTCTAACCCTTTTGTCTTGCAGTAAGAATCATCTATGACAAAATATAGAATTTCGTATGTTATTGCATATTTGCATCAGAAAAGTATTGGTGGAAGATGCACATCTAAATGATCTAATAATCATTCAATCTTCATTTCCATTTGTAACTGATCCAAAACAATTAGAGTATTGATATATTATATATTTGCAATTCTGGTGTAGTAGTGCAATAATACGATACCATTTATTAAACAAAATATAATACATATACCATTTTACAAAAGATAACTAAAAACTACAATGGTAAATTGATGTGTTTTGAGTTACAATTACCTTCGAGGCAAAAACTCACATACCCTCGGTATCCATATCCCCAAAGATATTATTAGTTTGGTATTAATTATATACTCTACATTCAAACACATCAAATTATCTAACCAATTATATTTTAGTTTTCAAATCTCCAAATTTAACTTTAAAAAGTATTCTTGTATGAGTTGGGCTGCTATGAACAAGGTGCACGGATCTTAAGATCCGTGCACCACTATTTGACCCGGCCCAGACTGGCCCACATATATATACCTTCTTTTTTTTTTAATTAATCCGCACATTTTTTTGTTTCGCGCATTTTCTGTTTTTTTTTTTTTTTGCCCTGACCTTTATGTTAAGTTAGTCATACATTTGTGTTATATTAGTCATACCTTTATGTTATATTAGTGATACCATTATTTCCAGATTTCATACGTTAACCCTAAACCCTAAATCCTAATTTCGGCACAATAAACCCTAATTTGGCACAAGTTGTAGATATTTACATTTATGTGATATTACTCATACATTTATATGAGATTATTTATACATTTATACCAAAATAAACATACATTTATGTAATATATATAAAGGTACAACTAACTTAATTAAAAGGTATGACTAACATAACTAACGGTATGCTTAATATAACTAAAAGGTATGAAAGGTATTAATATGTATGTTTAAAAAAAATGCTAAGGTACAACTAGTCTTACAAAATGTATGTCTAAAGGTATGTTTAACATAACACTAAAGATATGACTAACATAACTAAAAGGTTTGTCTAACACAACTAAAAAGTATAGTTAACATAATATAAAAAAGTATGTCTAACATAACTGCAAGGTATGCCTAACACTACTAAAAGATATGCTTAACATAACATAAAAGTCAAGCACCTGGGAGCATATTTGAGCGGATTTTATCCGCGACCTAGAAGCGCGTGGAGGCGCGTGCGGGCGCGTCTGAGCGCGTGACGGGCCTTTAATGGGCCGGATCAGAAGTGGTGCATGGATCACAGATCCATGCACAATGTGTATATGAGTTTTTGTCTTCTTGTATATCCCGGAATAAACCACAACAGCTTTATATTTCCATTTAAACTGCAAAACATTCAAAATGGAAATTGGAAATGGGAACAAAAATGATTGAATAGTGACTCGCCTTCTGGAGGAAATTGCAAATTTCATCCCATAAGTAACGCGATTATTTTGATTTGGTCTCATATGTTGTCAAAAATAGTTTCGTTAAAATAAAACGTCACAAAAATAGTCTCGCCGTAATGTTTTCCATAAGTACATGTCGTTGCAAATTTACTCCCAAAAGTGAAAATGTGATTTTGGAAAAAATTATTGCAAAATTGGTCCACCAACTTCTATATTCAAATGAAGCCTCGATGGATTTAGAGATCGAAATCCTGATCCATAGATTTGGGGATCAAGATAATTGATATCAAAAGTTTGTCAATTCCAACCTAGAACTACAAAAGATCCGTAAATTCAAACATGCCAACGATCAAATATTTCATCGTGTCCTCTTCATCGTGATCTCCAAAATTGATGGGATTATTTTTATAATTCTGAAAATTACGGGATTTTTTTACAACGTTTTCATTTAAAGGAACTATTTTTACAACGCATGAGATCAAACCGAGTTGATATCGTAATTTATGGGATGACATTTGCAATTTTCTCTCGCCTATGACAAGGAGTTGCACTCTATGAACTTCAAGCCGACCATGCTTTTAGTAAACTAGAATCCTTAATTCTTATCTGTGTATGCAATGATGTAGTTTTTTTTTAATGAGTTTGGGGGAGTGGAAGTGAGGGGAACAATAAGAACTAAGCAATTTGTGTGATCTGATTCGAACCTTGATCATCACAATCTACACATTTATAAAAGTGGGATACCACTTGAGCTACAAAGCTCGTGGTATGCAACGATGTAGTATGTTAGGGGATAAAATACAAAACTAAAAAAAAAACATAATATTATATATATATATATATATATATATATATATAAATATGTTTGAATAAAACTACTCCCTTCGTCCTTTATATAGCGTTGATCCAACGTTCACAAGAATTAAGAAGATAATTGGAAAAACTAATTTAACAAATCAATTTTCTATTATAATTCACCCGGGCCGCGATGCATGGTTTATTTTTATTATGATAATATATATAATTTTTAATAATATAATTAAGTTATATAAATAAAAATATTATTTATATCATCTTTTATTATTTCAAAACATATACAATATAATGTTTTTTATATTTCTATTGTTTTTCAAAGTTATATTCTATAATTTTAGAAAATCATTGTATAAAGTAGAGTTTTTATTGAAAAAAATACAATTTTGATTGAATTAAATTTTACAATATGTGTAAGGGTTGAATATGTACATAGTGTAGATCATAACAACAACAATAATTGTTATTACTTCACATAGTTAAATGACATTAAAAAAAATTAAAAAATGTACAATTTATAGTTTATTTAATTAAATACAATTGAATTAATTTATAATTTATTAATTCATTGATATAATTAAAATTTCACATGATCATAACGTAATCACCCAACAAAAATTTGTGTTGTAAGCTCAAACATGTATCAATTTATATATAAGGTCCAAATATAGATATACTAATTATTGTCTATAGACTCTATACTAACAACAATGATAATAATAATATTTTTTCAACAACAACAACAACAACATAATAATAATAATAATAATAATAATAATAATAATAATAATAATAATTTTAATTTTAATTTTAATAATTTGCTTTTGTAGAGAAATATTTCTTGCATTACAATTTACAAATACATATTTCTAATGTAAAATATTTATGTACAAACTTCTAACTTTATAAAACTTTAAACATTTATATTTAACTACATAAATTTCAAAAAGTAGTAATTTTCTTCTATTAAATTCTTTTATCACAAAATTTATATTAAAATAAGAAAGACGATTTAAATTTTTAAAAAAAATGATACATAAGTGGGTCAATATGAAAAAGTAATTTTTCTACAATAAATTATATTATGTAGATGCATATAATGGAAGGAGGTTTTCCAGCGAAATAATATAGTTATTTAAATAAATTTTAATAAAAAATACATGTTTTTTCTGTCTTTTGTAATAATGCATTCTTTATTATGAAAGATATGTTTTTTTTCATTTATTTTAATATATTTTTTATTATGATATTTGATAGTTTATCAAGAAAGTCATGCATTTTTCATTTTCTTTATAAATTTTTGACAAGACACTTTTAAAAGGAAAAATCACAAATTAGTAAATTTTACCAATTTTCTTGTTTTTATACATACTCATAGTATAGATGAACTAGTATTATACTCTTTGAAATAATATTTCACAAAAACTCATGTAAGACGGTCTCAAGGTCCCATCACCCACAAAAAACATGTGAATTATAGGGTTTGAGTTATGGGTGATTGGGTTATGAGTTGACCTGTCTCACGAATCACACAATGCAATAAAAATTCGTGAGACGATCTCACAAGATACTTACTCATAATATTTAGGGTCTATTTGGAATGTGGGTTTCGATGTTTTAAACCACCACAAAACCTTGTTTGCTTTTGAGGAAACCTGCCTGAATGAAATTGTAGTTTTGTTTTGATTTTGAGTGAATGGAGCTCATGGATTAAATTAACACATCATATTTGGTGGGTTTACTTAACTCACATTCCCCACAACAGTAATACGATTTGAAAAGACATAAATGTCCTTAAATTTATTGCTACAATTGAATTTGCAAGAAAAAGAATTAGGAATTGAGGGTAAAATTATTATTTTATAATATGAACCCAAATAGAATTAACACAAACATTCGATACAAACTTATATATTACATTTAACTTAATATTTAACATTCTAACCAAACATACAAAAAAACACATTAAATCGTAACTTTGTGAACATTGTTAATCCACCATATCAAATCATTTTTAACTAACACAACCATCGAAACTAACATTTAATGTTTAACCTAATGTTTTGTATTATTAAAGAATAAAAAGATAAACTAAATGACTTAGAGTGTCCAATTAAAATGAGTTAAACAAATATTATTGATCTTTATACTAGATTATATATTTTGATCATTCAAATATTATGGAGGAAGTATATACTATAAGGTATTGAGAGATGAGTAAATCTCTTGTGAGATTCTTTTACAGGGATTTTATTTGGGGTAGCAACACAAAATACCACAATTCCCATAATTTTGTATCTAAAATACCACTAAATATAACAAATGTCCAAAACTATCATTAAAGATAAAATCATGCCATAAACTACCATAAAACATTAAATGTCCTATGTTGACTTTAACTAACTTCCAAAAATCATTATTTTTTTCTTTTTGTCATTTAAGGAAAACTCACTCCATTTATTTAATTAGATCCGGATAAAACGTAAACTGATCAATATCAAGCCCAACATGCATCCGTATTATGATCCTTTTTAGATTCAATTTCCGAAGGAATGACCACTATTTTTTAAACAGTATTGGCACGAGGAAAGTATTCCAGCCTATATACTTATTCCAAAAGAAAATCAATTTTTAAAGGTTTAAGTTTTGAAAATTAAAATCATACTCTGTTCAATTCATACCTTTGTCTTTATCTTAAATCCTCCTGATTCTGGCTGGTTTTTACGGATCAGAGATCCAACCACATGCCTGCAGTCGGTGGTTCCACTCCTTCTTCACAACGAAGACCCAGATCGCAATCCTTACTCTTACCACCTGGTAGAGGTTTTCAAGGAGATCATAGGGAGACGCACTGCCGGTATTTTTCTTACAGAGTAATCAAAATCTTTTGGATAACATAAAGAAACAAAAGCCTTCTTTTTATTGAAGAAATAAAATACAACTTATTTTACAATATTATTTCTCCGCCGATGGAGGAGAATACTTGTTTAACCGATCATGGCTTAAACTGTTGGGAAAACTCCCATAAACTAGAACACTTAAAATTGAAACACTTAAGACTCTTTAGAGAGAGAAGTACTCAAGAAATATTGATGATTTCTGATGCCCTTCTCCAAAGACTGAATGCCTCATTTTATAGGCGATTTTCGCGGATTTCAAATGCAGATTTCAGTTTTCTTTCCTTAGAACTCTTTGTACCAGTTTCCTCCACCTTCTCCTGTCGGGTAAGTGGCCACGTGAATTCACCCACCATCCTTCGTCGGTTTACGAAAGTGGGATGTGATTTCACCCACCATCTACTGTTGGTGGATCCTTCCATAATTCCTTATCCGATCTGGTGAAGGATCCGACTAACACCTACAATTCTAAAACCGTCATAGGGGCTCAAAGTTGAGTCTTGCTTCATGATTCTTTCCATCATTTTGTTTGAGATGGTTATTTGTGAAAAGAATACTGATAAACTTTCTGAAGTTCGGAGTCTATTTTCCATCTCGAGGCTATTCGTCTGATTCTGTTGATGATCCATAAGATTCATCTGAATCAGTCTCGAATTCTTCTTCATAGATGCTTTCATCTGAATAGATGTCCTCAAACTGATAAACTGGTACCAAATTGTTATAGAAAATTACATCAAGGATGTCTTCAGTCGGCTTCAATTGGCAAGTTTCTCTCTGCTTTTGTGGGCAGTCTGGCGAAATATGTCCTTTCGCATCGTATGTCCAACAATTACAGTCTTTGAAACTTTCATTTGTATGAGTATAAGCTCGTTTGAAAGTTTTCCTTGTTGGTGTTCTTCCTGTTGACTTTCCTGTGGATCTAGATCCTTGTGAAGAAAACCTTCTCTGTTGGATCTAGACTTGTAGGTTCTGGCTTTGGACTTGGACCACCATGATCTTCTTCTGTTGGAAGACCTTCTCTGTGATCCTCCAGACTTGGCATAAAATACACTTCTGAAGTGTTTCTTTCTTTTCTCATGCCTCACCTATTTTGATTCTCCAATTACCGATGGAAAATCATTGCTATAACAACAAAAAAGGAGTTATTTTGATTTGTCCTCTAAGTTTTTTCTTGTTCTTTTGAATGGTTGCTTGTTGACGCCATTCTCGCAACTTGTCTTTTAGGAAATACATTCTTCTTGCGACTGTGTCGACCTGTCCTGGTGGTAATTGGTAGGACTGGATCAACATTTCTCGTCATTGGCTACAGATCTTTGCAAAGAATATTTTTGTTGCCACATTTAGCAGGACCTCTATTTGAAAGTAATATTTGCGGAACCAATAAATGTATTCATCGGCCACACATATACTTTTCAACTCGAGAGCACATAGGGCTTGTGTATATTCTCGACTTTTCTCCTTCTTACTTTGGTCAAAGTATCCATCTCCGATGAAGTAGACCTTAAGCATTCTTCCGACTTTTTCGATGATAGCATATAGACTAACTCTAGAAAAGGCTTTTTCTTTAACCTGGGTAGATGTTGATTCCCAAGCCATCTTCGCTGAACCTTCCAAACTACTTTCGATTAGTCTGATAAAGTTTTCTTTTTCTATGTCCAACATCATTGAGGCCACTTTTAATGAGGTCATCCATTCATCGATTAATTTTTCCATATTTTGGAAATCGATGATATCTGTTGTAAGAACCAACCCATATGGGTGTGTTGGTTCCAACATCGTTTTTGCCCACGGACTGTTAAGAGGTGCTTTGTTCCTCCCTAGTGGTCTTCTTAACCTTATCCAAACATCCGGGTCAACCTTGGATTCTCCTTCCATTGATCTCTCAGGGCTGGTGTATTTGAACTCGTACTTCTTTCTAGATTAGGAACTTGAGAGTTCATCTTGATATTAACCAGATCCACTATCCCAAGATTGGAGAGTGATTCAGTTAACTCTGAGATATCAACTCGTGATGCTTTCATATCAGATTTTTCTAATGATTTCACACATTAGTTCATCGTGACTCTTTGATTAAGGAATTTTCGTAGTCTTTTCTTTGGGAATAAGTGGTTTATCCGTGAACGCATCTTTGAAACGTTCATTCATGGATCTGTTAGATCCCTTTGGTAACTTCATTTTCAGATCTGTAATTTCTTTTTTCAGATCCGAAACTTCTCGTTGGATTTCGGATAGAGATCTAATCATCATCTCCGTCTGACCTCAATAGAACTGGATAGTCTTCTGGATCTCTCTAAGATCTTGTGAGATCTTAGAACTATCAGGAACAATTTTGTTCTAATCCTTGTTGAACATCATTGGATTGATATTCCTGAAACTTGTATTATCTCAAAAAATATTTCGCATACATATTTTCTTGATTTTCTCCTCCGTTAGGCATAAATATCAATATTGTAAATATAAATCGTAAATTATTTCTTCAATAAACCTAGGCTCTGATACCATTTTGAGGTTCGGATCTAACAAACATTTGGATTGTATTTAATTGATTAATTTTGGAAAAATATATATTTAATTATCAAATAAGACAAGGAATTAGTTATTAAACAATGATTGCACATGTGTGTCTTAGGGTTATTTTGGTCATTTTATCAAAAAAGTGGTATTTTTAGGCATACTATTATATTTGACGGTATTTTTTATCCAAGTTTATAAATTTTATGGTATTTTTACATCTTTCCCCATTTTATTTCGTGAAATAGGTCAACTTATATGATCCATAACCCACAATTCACATGGATTTGTAATAATTGGTTTGATTGGTGGTAATGGAGCTCCATCTCACCGGATATACCTGCGAAACCATCTCATATAAGTTTTTTATGTTTAGAGATAGCATCTATTTCTACCACAATTAATATAGTGGTTTATTTTTCTACCACACAAGATAAATAATATATTTCTCTACCACAATCCAAAAAAATGATAAATTTACCCCTATTAATAAGATATGTATGTAGTGATGATAACATAAATTTACCATCACAGAGGTCTTTTTTTACTATTCCACATATGAACAATGACATCAATCTTTTTTATTACTATTCCACATATGAACAATGACTACTTTTTACAATTGGGAAAATATCATTTTTCATCTTGTATGTTAAACTTGTCCAATTTTGGTGCAGTAACTATGTCTTTTTCAATTTTGATCTTTTAATTGTTGATTTTTTTCAATTTTAGTCCAATTTTGACCGATTTTTTTTTCGGAATGACGTGACTTCCAGAACTACTTACATGGCATCCAAATTGATAATCCCCAAATTGTGGAGGAAAAATGAGCTTATGTGGCAATTTTATTGCCTCATCAAAAAAAATTAATAAATAAAATAAAAAAATATCTAAATCATAAAAAATTAATTACATTCAAAACAAAACTGAAAAATATAATCAAATTACAAAATTCAAAACAGAAAAATCAATTGAAATTGAAACAGAAAATCCAAATCTAACTTTAAAAAAAAAAAAAATCAAATAAAGAGCCCTAAAATCAAATGAAGAAGAAGGCCGCTCGCTCTCCTGCTTAGAATCAAACATTTTTGAATGAATCCATTTATATTATAATTTATGATTCCAGGGTTCTTCAATTTGAACTTTAGAGTTCTTCAATTTCTTCTTCATTTGATTTTTTTTTTTTTTTGAATTTTATAGCTTGTTTTCATTTTTCAGTTTTGTTTGAATTTAATTACTTTTTTTTTATTAATTTGAATTTTCTTTTTCTATTATTTTTATTGAATTTTTAATGATGTGGCCAAAATTGAAAAAAAAAAAAAAAAAAAACATAACTACTGCACTAAAATTGGTAAAGACCTGACTTATAGGACCAAAATTGTTTTTTTTTTCCTTTTATAATTCACCAAAATTATGATTTTTTTTTCTTAATTTAATTTAGTGGTATTAGAAGACATTTTGTCGAGGAAATTATATAGCTAACGGATGATACTAGCCACTAGGCTATTCTGAAAGTATTTATTTAGATTTTACTTTTTCGTGCTTCTTTTTTTTTTTTTTTTTTTGGGTTTGGACGAAATGATTTATTTATAAATTAACATTATATTGTATCAATTTTTTTTAGCAAATAAACGCTGTATTATTGAATAACAAATAAACAATTAAGTACACCTACATATATATTCCACTATATTAATATGCAGTCTCAAATTTGATTTTTAAATGGCAAACGCAATTGACATAATGACATCAATTCCAACATAAATACAGGGATCATTTAAATTCAAATGAAAATGAAATAGAATTGAATAGAATAGAATAGAGCCATCCAAATATTACTTCATAGTGTATCTGCAATAATAAGGGGAAATAGTCAACTGTACCATTTTTAATATAACAAGTGACAATTTTACCACAAAATATAGTCAATTTACTTTTGTACCACAAAATATAAAAAAGATATCAAAATACCATAATTTTTAACAGGTCTTGATTTGAACAATTTTTGATGGGATTGAAAAGTGACTGAGGTCAACTAACACTCAAATCACACTAATAAAATAAGATAAAATTGCATTTGTTAAACGAATTGAAAATACAGGCTGTTAAACGAAAAATATACGATGAAGTTATGAACTATTAAACAAAATATGTACGCAGAAGTTATGAACTATTAAACAAAAAGTTTTAATGTTAAACTATTTTAAACTTATAAAATATTAAATGAAAAGTTTTAACATTTAAACGAAAATGTTAAACGAAGTGCAATTTAAATGAAAATATTAAACGAAAATGTTTAAGAATATTAAACATTTTAAAATGTTAAACATGAAGAATATTAAACATTAAGAATATTAAACTTTCGTTTAACATTTTAAGTTTCGTTTAAAACTTATAAAATTTTCTTTTAAAATTTTCATTCAACATTTCCGTTTAAACATTAAAATTTAAGAATTATCCTTCTTAAATTTTCGTTTAAACAATGTCTCAAAGCATTAATATTTTCGTTTAAACATTGTTATTTTCGTTTAATAATTAATATTTTCTTGATTTCGTTTAAACATTAATATTTTCGTTTAATAATTCATGTCTCAAAACACTACAAATTTTCGTTAAACGAAATTTGGACCGCATTAATTGTTTTATTTAAATGAAAAAATTGGATTTCTTCTTGGTTTGTATAGTTAAACGAAATTTTATCTAACTAAACATTTATCAATACTTATACGAAAATTTGCCGTATAAATAGTGGAACTTATGAATTGTTAAAAATGTTTAAACTTCAAACATACATGTCGAATCTATCATTCGTTTCCCACATTCAATGACAAATAAATTGGACATTTTCTTCTGGTATGCTCTATCGACCCACAAACGGATCAATGTTTCTGCTTTCTTCGTTTGGCTTGACCCTCAACGTGCTCGTCTTCGAGTACTTGATACTCGAAGGGCAAGAGTTCGGTACATCTGGACTTATTATGATCGGTTTTGCTACAACGACTACATGCAGCAGGTTTGCGTGAAGGAATGACATACTCACCGTCGAGAGAATACGTCTTGATTTTGGATGACCTGCTTGTTTTGGTTTGTTTGGCGGAATACATTGTATCTTCTTCACATCGTTAGACACATCCCAATCTTACAGATCAGGCACAGGATTAACATCACCTGCCCACATCCCCCTCAACCATTTCGTAGTATAATATGTACCAACGTAAGAAGTGACTATTTCGTTCGCAAAACTGCAAGCAATAACAGAGGGAAATAAAATGTTAGCTTTTATATTTTCATTGCATATTCTGAATTGTTAATCGTCATCGAGTATCGACCGAGATTACCTTATTGCTGCACATGCATGTGAACATGGTATCAACTCAACTTGATAAATACAATAAGAGCACTTGTATTAGGAGAGATCAATGAGAAAAATCTTACTGCCATCTATGACTTTGTATTTGAATCATGAGAGTGGCTCAACTTGCATACGTCGTCCAAGCTTGGTGTATTCTAACAATCTCTTATGCACTGACTGTGTCAAGATGTTTTGTCTCTCTAGTGCAGCCGTTCTCCTCTCGTAAAACCACCGTTCAATAATCCGTTGAGCATTTCATGTCTCGACAGTATTTGACATCATGAAATTGAATCTTTGAACGGGACATTTAACACGGGACCACCTAATCGTGTCTGCTTTTCTTAAGGTATCAAGTGCACCTTCTATGTTCGTTTCTTCGATGGAGGTGACGTACCTATCAAACAAAAGTGAATATGTTCTTCTAAAATATTTTAACTACATATATCTTAAATGAAACAAAATTATCATTCGAATTCACGGAGCTGATAAGAATAGGCTGTTTTGTGGAATAGTCCAATGAAACGTGACCCATGTTTGGCTAAATTTTGTTGCAGATGAAAACAACATAGACCTTGAGTGGCTTCTGGGTACACTGCAGTGACAGCATTACCGATGTTGATGTGTTGATCGGATACGAGAAGTAGTTGATCTGGGCATCCAAATGCTTCACAAACATGTTTCAAAAACCAAGTCCACGAATCATCGTTTTCAACATCTCCTATCCCAATTGCTAGAGAAAAGATTTGATCGTTTCCATCTTTCATCACAGCGACAAATTCGATTACTTTGTATTGACCTTTCAAGTGACAATCATCCAACACTATCACCGGATATGAATACCGCCGAAATTCGTGAATAGATGCACCCAAAGCAAAAAACACATATTTAAATTTTTTGAATTCATGTGTTTTCAATGTTGTATACGTACCGGGATTTGCATCTTTCAATGCTGACAAGTACAGTGGCAACATTGCAAATGATTGTTTGGGATCTCCATATGCCTCCCGCATCGCATGACATTTCACACTCAATGCAACCCTATAACTGAGCTTCAAACCGTGATGCTGGTTCATTTCTTCAATGATGGTCCTGGGAACGAGTCTCGAAGTTCTCTTTTCGAATTGTTTCTCAACATAATACTCACCTATCAAAGTAGATGAAAGTCGACGTTGGGCACTCGAGTTGAGCTAAATTGAACATTCATGTGGCAAGACACTTTTGGTTATTTTCCAAATTCCATATTTCTCCGATGCGTGGAGGATGAATAGACAGTCCCTTAATCTGCATTTCACAAACCATCTGTATTTGTCAGAATGGTCAACACAGTATTCACGAAATGAAAAACGGTTGTGTTGTATGTTCCTTGGGTTAAGAATAGTAGCCAAAAATACGTTAAAGAGAGGGGAGAGGTATCTTAAACGAAATACCAAACTGGCACTATTAAATGAATTCATGTGCAATTAAACGAATTCATGTTTAAAATTTGCAAATTTTTGTTTAATAGTGCAAATTGTGGTAGACAATTAATTTAAATGAATTCTAAATTTAATACATGCAAGTTAAATGAAAATTTAAGTATTAAAACGAAATGCAAGTATTAAGCAACAATTTCAAAAATTTATGACATGCAAGTATTAAACGAAAATTTATGACATGCAAGTTAAACGAAAATTTTATGTATTAAATACTTGCATGTCTTAAATAATTGTTAAACGAATTGTAATAAGTGCATGAATTAAATCAAATTTTCATTTACTAAATGCATAAATTTTTGTTTGATAGTGTAAATTTTTGTTTAATAGTGGTAGGCATTTGCACTATTAAATGAAAATTTACCTAAAGCATGTAATTTGTAAATTTTCGTTTAATAGTTCAAATTGAGCAAATATTCGTTTAATGTGCAAATTTGCAAATTTTCGTTTAATAAAAGTGATTTGATTGTTAGTTGACCCAATAAATTTTCAATCCCATCAGATCACTATTCACATTAGGACCGATCAAAAATTGTGGTATTTTTGTAAGTTTGTTATATTTTATGGTATTTGGGTCAAATCACTATATTTTGGGCTAGTTTGGTTTGAAGGATGGGTTTATTTAGGTGGGTTAGGAATTGTGGGCTTTTACTGTTCATCGAAGACAAAATAGCACTTTTTGGGTGTTTGGTATATAGGTTTTGGAATAGGTTTGAGTTAAATTTTATGTTTGGTTTGAATAATTATGAGTTTGGAAAAGTGAGTTTAATTTAATTTTTGTGTTTGCTTTATTGCTTAGGATTGATAAAAAAACATAAAAAGACTATTTTGCTCTTACTTAAAAACATGAGAAAATAGTTTTTCAATTAAAAATTCCTTTGGCATATTCTAAAATAATGTTATAAACTGATATAAAATATTAATGACAAAAAATTGAAAGAAATGCCCCAATATGAAACTCTTCTTCCCCGCAGCTTCAAAGCTTAACAATGTTCTTCGATTGCAAAATCTCACTCAGTGAATCAGATAGGTATCCTTATGCACTTCGAACAAATTCACACTCAACACTTGTGTATCTAACTGTGGGTTATACGATTTGTCTTATAAAATAAGTATTTGAGAACGATTACATCAACAGGCAAAGTAGATTTCGGGGTGGGATTGAAGTGGTGTGATAGTCTCATTTTGTTCAATTCAATAATGTCGAGCAGGTATATGTATTCGATTTGTTGTTCATTTTGAAATTTATCATAATCGAATGAACAAATCCCCAATTCGTATGTTCATTTACGGTGCACTTTTTTGATTTACCATTCGTAGAGACAAATGTGGTTTGGGTGAATGCATTTGTAGAATATCCTTCTTGTTTTATATGTGCATAAATTTTATGTTACTGGGCATGACCAAGACAGATTGATAGAGAATATAAGGACTGCATTAATTGGTTTGTATGGTTTTGAGAATTTTCTTGGACATGGTGTTAGCACAATATTTTGAAGACGTCTTGAATGACTCGCTCGTACTTGCTCTTTATTGTTTTGTCATACTTTTTAACATGGCATGAGCATTTCATTATACGGTTGTCCTTTAATTGTGTGTGAAGAAGTGTTTGGTGTCATAATTCACCCGTATTATATTATCGGAATGTAGTTCATATTCATATTACGAAGGAGATAGACATAGGATTCCTTGAGCTAACGATATGAGACACCGATGTCGACATGTCATTCCAATGCATATCCAAACATCCGGGACCAAAAAAAATCCTATGCGACGTTTTAAATCTTGTCTGTTTCGAGGGGTATGATGATCTGTAATTTTTTCTTTGGTGTTCCAATTGCTTATTATTTTTGCTTTGACAAGAATGATTAATTGCGGAAATTTTGAGCCAACAAATTTTGTGTTTGTATTGTCGATATAGAACAATTCATGTGGGGTATTCTTTTGGGTCGAGCCGACATTTGAGAGTCGTGCTAGAGAAATTGCTCTTGAATGCATTGACAAAATTTCAACATTAAAGGCCGAAGTTGCGATGACAAAGGGTCGTGAACAAAGATATAAGAAGCAAGCAAGATTCTTATATATTGGCTTCGTCTCAATTTTCATCCTATCCATTTGGTGGATGCAAATGTCGAGTTTCAAATCAACTAATGAAATTTGTAAGTTGTAATATACTTCATCTATAACTTTATAATATGTATTGAATATCAACATATCCAATTCCTTCTTTGATAGGGTTCAATATGTGGTTACTTGTGCACATTCATCTTATAATGGTAAAACATGCCAACCACAATTTGTATTGATATAACTATGTTACTTTATCAATTTCAGTCGTGATTGGTTTTAAGATATGTGTTTTATACAAAATTGTGTTACACACTAATAGATGTTAATCATATGATAAGTATGTTGTTTGACATGGTTAAATAATGTAGTGTTGAGATTTGTAAAGGATATATCTTCAATGTTATGTGCGTAAGTAGAATAGTAAAAGACTATTGTAGTGAAATAGATGACATTCATATATATTGAAATTATGTTGTTATTGAGATTAAATAACAAATTCCCTGATGTAGTGTGTTTGTCTTTGAAAGCATCCAAAAAAAATTGGAAAATGACTTTTGCCATTAGAATATTAGGAGAATAATTAAGTGTGTTTGAACATAAGACAATTTAGTTGGAGAATTACTAATTCACACTGTATATTTTTTTCACACTACAAACATAAACCATAGAATTCAAGTTGTTCATCCGAACAAATAAGCAAAATACCCATGGACGCAAAATTTAGAGCTCTTTGTTGTGTCCAAAAGAGGAAGCTCTAATCCCATGGGCTTCAACCGGTTGAATGGCATCCATCTAACTTGCAAAAATAGGCCCATTCAAAAAATATTTGTTAAATTTGTTCAAATCCAGCTACATCGGCTTACACAATCGTCAATTTTTTGGAATTGAATGGTGACTTGTTATAAAAGATCATGCGTCGATCCCATTCGTTGACGGCCTCTGGGTCAAATGGCTCGTCCTTGACTATAATCGGAATCTCACTTGACGAGCCAACCTCCCCCTGCAAAACCTGTCCGGGTTTGTGTGCTTCGATGAGCTTCTGTCACACCTTAAAGTTTGGGAACCTGCACTCCCTAAATAACTTCTGTGTGGGGTCCTCCTGTGAAATTGCAAGGCAAGGTAAGGTAGTTAAATACATGTAATGCAATAAATTGAAAAATGAAATTAAGAAAGTTGTGATCTTTATTTCAACACGAATATTGCTAAACGTGCACAATCGTTAATATGAATTTAAATATTTATAAACATGCGAAGAATGCCATTACCTTGTATACAAAGTTCCAAACTCAACGCTAACAACTACACAATTTTGTTTCTCGTTGTACTTTACTCCTAACATCTCATTCACGTAGGAGACGAACTGTTTGTAAAGTGTAATATTGTCATCGATGAATTTCTTGATGCTCACATCATCTAAGCATTACTCCCTGTGTCGTTCCTTAATTTCCTAGCCATGTCCGAATGGACTAAAGAATTTTATCAATATGAGCACAGTTTTATTTACTGTTAGCATGTCGTGTTCAGAATATAAGTAGGTACTCTAACATGTAATTAAAATCATTGTTTTGTGTTTCATTATCATATTAACAAATAACAACGATTGTTTCTAACTTTAAACGGTTTAAAAGAGGCATAGTTATGTTTGCAAGGTTGTTTGGCAAGTTGGTGTTTGTAGTTCGTTTTATTTCTGAATTAAGTATGCATGATATAATGAAGATTGTAGCCATATTTGTGCTAATATGAAAAAAAAAAAACACATACTGTAATTGATGATATTTTGTCTTTTCATGCATGTTGTCATATTATAAAAGTACTTTAGTGTTGTATTTTTTTTTTTAAATTGAAAGTTTACACTTGACTTTTGTCATCATCCAGAATTTATGTGAACCAAAGCCAATGTATGAGTCAACAAAGGTGGTCACATTAGGACCTACCTAATGGTGATGTGTGACAACTCATGTCATTCATGCTATGTGGTAGTTACTCTATCTTTGACCACTTATTAGTTTTCAATGCTTATATATTATGTTAGAATACTCATCTTCTCTACCATTAATAAATACTCCAGTTTAGTTTGTTATATTGATTTACCAAAAAATACTTCTATTACTTCATCAAAGACTTCGATCACAATGGTAGGGAAAGACAACAGATTAAAGCAAAAGGACTACATCTACGGAGTACAGTGGGATGTGAACGTTGTAACTCTCTTCATCGAGGTCCTTGCTGATCAAGCAAGGATGAGAAATTTCATGCCCGGATCCTCCAACAAACAAGCCGTTCAAACGACTCAATATATGGTTAACAAATTTTTCAACAAAGATTTTTCTATGAAAGAGTGTGTGAAGCAAGTCAAATTACTTCAACAAAGACATGCTACTTTCTCATCATTGATGGTTCGCAATGATCTTGGATGGTCGATAGAAACCTACTCGATCGACTGCTCATACGAGACTTGGGGACTAATAGTCCGTGTAAGTTTGAATTATTACATTACTCAATATAATTGTTTATGTGATGTCATTTTGGGACCCTATTCCTCCTTATTTGGTGTATTTTTTTATATAAAGTTTAAGTTGTGGAAGATAATAAAAGGTTGTCTTGTAGGCCAATCTGTTTGCTTGGGCGTATGCGAAGTATGGTGATCCTTATTGGGATGACTTGCAGGTCATTTTTGGTCTTTCCAATTTGCCAACTAGGATACCACCTCAAGTCGGCCCCAATCGTGAATTGATCAATGTCTTACCTGATGTCCCTAATCAGCCCTTTCGTAGCACCTATACCCCTTTGAATGAAGTTATTGAGATATCAAGCGACAAGTCCGCTAGCCTTGACCATAAATTTTGGAATGAGTTGGGGACTTGTGGGAACTCATCCGACGATGAGGGATCATTTCGATCACCGTCGTTGAAGATGGAGATGAGCTCCACCAATCCACCACCTAAATCCAGAGGCAAAGGTAAGAAATTGACAGATAACATTTGTATGAGCTTGTATAGGGCATCATATATTTCCTTCTCGTCTCACGACAACCCACAAGGTAAGAAGTGAAATGCATGATTCGTGATGCCAACACGCGGTTGTTAACCGCTTGGTGGTGGGATTTCTTTTGCATGGATGATCCTAGATAATGTTTCATATTTGTTATTTTATTTTAATTTATTAATGTTTGTAAGAACAATGCTTCATTTCCTTGACTTATGTTCTTTTATCTTAATGTTTTTTAGACCAAAAAAATGTAGTCAGTTGACATATTTTCAATCTATTGCTAATTGACAATGAACTCTGTTTTGTCCTTAATAGGTGTTGTCTGTTACCAATTTTTGTGTACTTTCATCAATTTCGGCATTCTTTGGAAACCTTGTTTCATGTGGGATATTTTTAAATTTCAACAAAACTCTCATGCATTTAGTAAGAAACAAACATTCTGGGTCCACTTTAATAGGACCCAGTTAATTCAATATGATTGGTTGTCGAGCCATTGTGTAGGCTATTTTCTAGTAATTGTTATCTTGGCAACTGAAGCAGCTCCCCATTTAACAAATGTTTGCAGTACATAACAATCATGAAATTGACTGGAAGATTAATTGGAAATTGTCGCAAATATTACAAAATGTATCCACTAGCAATAGGTAGGAGAACATATGGTCCTTTCTTGCATCTTTTACCATTACAGAAAATGACAATAAGCAAAATATTGTATACGAAGTTATTTTGAAACTTAAATTACAGGAGTAAACATGTAAAGGCCTCACATCTTATCCATAATATTCTTAACTAAAACTTTTTTTGCATCGTTGGGAATGCTAAAAAAGTAGTCCAAGTCGTTTTCATTATTGCATAAGTACCGGCCAACATGCACTCAAGCCTCTAAGCATGGGAATTCGAAATCTTCTAGCATGGTGTAGACTTTACCCCATTTTTCACTTGGCTCTTAGTTTGCTTGTTTCCTACTTGCAATCTCACCCAATTGGTTCTCATTTTCGCGACAGTACTCGCTTACCTTGACGATGAATGGGTCTTCATCGTCAGTTTCAATCCTTCTACATTTGGTCTTGCCACTTCTTTTCAATGTGTTGGAGCTCTCAGCATTACAGTCCAACATGAAAGTCGTTGAGGACTCTTCGTTGTTGTTTGGTGTTGGCATTGTTGAGGTTCTCACGGGTTCGGTATTGCCGGTATTCAAGAAGTCCTTAATTGCATCAGCAAAACCTTGAGCAATTTCACCAATGGCCCGATTCTTCCCAAATATCTCCATCCAATCATTAAAAAACGGCCAAGTCTTAAAGCGCATTGATCTCACAGTGGTGTCTTTCTTCTACATTAAAATTGTGCTTATTACTTTGTAATATTTTGAATGAAATTGGAGCAAGCAAACAACAGGCAAGTCAAAGTGAATATTGGGAATTGAAAATGTATACATTACCTTAATGTAGTTTTCCCAAACATCGTCTTGGACATCAATCATGAAATTGGGTCTAAGACCAATTCCACTCGTTCCAAACATCAGCGATAACGAATTATAACTTTTCTTCCAATTATGAATTTTGCTTGAAATATATGGCTTGGCCTTAAGGTCTGTACCGGGAAAGCATTGGGCCAAGTAATGCTCCAACAGTTGAAGATAGCCCGTCCTAAATCCGTTGTCGGACTTATAACCCCTTGCAACTAACTCTTTCAATGCTTCAATGAGGTGTTGTTCCTCAATGAAATTCCAGGTCCTTCTTGATTGGGATTCTCCTACTTTTTTCGAGAGAAGAGTTGTTGTTCATTGCTAAGATAAGGGCCAATCAAATCCAATAAATATTACAATTAGTCAGATTTAACATAGTTCATTAGCATTTGTTTTAATTGCAATTATCATTATGTAAAGAAATGAACATTTGCAGGCCTATAAGGTAAGATAAATTCCCACATAAGAAATACATGCGGTGGATATAAAAATTCATACTCGGTCTTAAAAGATACATTACATTACATGAAATGATAGGAATAGTCTAATTGTTATCATAAGATATATGTGATTTTAGGAATTTCTATTGTTCCACATTTGCATAGCTATGTTACATCTCCATGAATTCCAACCCGGTGTAGACTCAACTTGGTCAATGTAGTCTACGTCTGGAGGATGCTCCCAATTAGGATCACTAGCAATGTCGGGCACCTCACTCTCAATTGGGTCGATGGTTGCATTGGTGCGTATGAAGTTATGAAGCAAACAACAGGCAAGGATTATATGATTTTGTGTTTTGATTGGATAATATGAGTTGCTCCTAAGGATGCCCAACGTTGTTTCAAAATTCCGAAGGATCGCTCAATGACGTTACGGACTCTAGCATGTATCAAGTTAAAATATTCTTGAAAAGTTTGAGGTGTTTGGGATGTATGATTCCATTCCTGCAAATGGTATCTTACACCCCTATAAGGTGCTAGAAACTCATCCTCATTTGTGTATCCTCCATCACACAAATAGTAATTATCTGTCATAGACAAATAATAAAAATGGGAATGAGTGGATGGTCCCCACAAATGCAAATTTATTGGGACAATTGCTAATAACATAAAAGAATATAGAGCAATGTAAACGGGGTTCAAGTAGCATTAAATTTGTTCAATCTACCTATTGGAACTTTCAATCCATTTGGTCGGGAGATTGCATCGCGCAAAACTCGGTCATCAGCTGTGGATCCCTCCCATCCAACCAACATGTAGATATAGTTCATGTTATGGTCGCAAACCCCCAAGATATTTACAGAAACAAATCCTTTTCGATTCCTATATCTTGGTTTTTCAATAAGAGCCACGCGTACAGGGACGTAGGTGTCGTCCAAGGCACCTAGACAACCCTACAGTGTGAAGAGATTAATTGAGGGAAACATATTAATGTTAATTATAGAACATCATTGCATTTTTTGCGTTCTTTAATAGAAATACATGAATCGAATTAAAATCTTACTAGATTAGTATTGTTACCTTAAAAGGTTTCCAACGATCAGTGGATTCATCATCTTCAATAGGTTTGAGTTGGACGAGAAGAACAGTGTGCTGGTTTAACAGACACTTGAGGACTGAATTGAAGTGCTTGCTAACCGTGTATCCACTTCTACTGAAATCATACTTAACGACTCGATTTTTCTTGTGATGTGCAAGAATTGAAAGAAATATTGCTATAATTTCAAGTATTGATAGATGCCTAGTTGGTTGAAGACCCCCTAGGTTTTCCAAAAGATAACATAAGCAACTGAAAGTATCACGACTCATTCGGAGATGGTTGTAGCAAGTCTCATCGCTTAATAGGGTGAGGTTACGAATGTGGTCTAACTGACGGGTTATTTTTATTGACAGATTGTATTTTTTGAAGTGACTACTATTGGTCTGTCTCGTCCTATTTGAACAATGAAACCGCAAGTAGACTAAAGCAATGATCATCAAAAAAGTAATAAAAAAATAACCCCACAACTAATAACCTCGAGCTCTGCGTATTCATCCATTTCTAAGAGTCTGTTAAAAAAATAAGGATCGGGGAATTGTCATTACATAGTTAAATATAGTAGAAATTGTAAATAACACATTTTCATCAATCGGAAATGAATTGGTATTATTCACCAAGACTGACGGGAACATGATAGCTATCAATTATATTCATTTCTATAGTTTATATAAGAAGTCGTAAATTACCACGACAAAAATGTTGGTAATTAGTTTGGTGAACTTTGGGAATGTATTTTAGTTCAAGGTAGTTGTTCATTAGCACTTGTTTGTATTCCTTTTATTTTGTCTTTAATTCGGGCAGCTTGAACGTTGGTTTACATTGTGGGATTATATGCTTGTTTGTTGTTATATTTTTGGGTATTGGATGAAAACAAAAAGTGTGTGAATATTTATTGGCTAGTTGTGGAAAAGATATTGGGAATATTGTTTGCCAAAGCACGATCTTAATAAAACCATTGTAAGGGTGCTAACAAAACCTGTGATTGTGTTAACTTATTTATCGTATTTTGGATTAAATGGAAATAGTCAATTTCTAACAAGTGTTAGGTGGATTATTGTCTCCCCAAACCGGACAGGTCCATGCGAATTAGTTAAGTGTACATGAAATTCATTTAAATGCAAAATAACATGCATCAAGTTCAGGTTTGTTTTTAATCAGTTTGAATTAAGCATGCACAAAAGGTACTTAAATGACCTCATCTAGTTAGGATTTCCTAATCTAGTAGGATTATTTAGACCATTTATTTGCAACTATTTTTTAAGCGTACAATTATACGAAGCATCCAGTTAAGATCTCCTAAAACTACAGCAAATACCCAAGCCTAATTGAATGATCACACATTCATCTATGCAAAACAAAAAAGTAGCACTAAAATAGGGTAAAGTTGGAAGAGATAACACCAACCTGAATGAGCAAGCAAAGAACAGCGACAACACTAATTTAAACTCAGACGAGCTTCCAAGTAGGCCCGAAGCTGTAGACAAGTCAGATTTCACACTTAAAATTCAGTGTATTTTTTTGGGAATAAGTATATATATATATATTATCCTATACGACGTGATAACCAATATGAGCAGCACAGATACAAGCAACACTAGCGTTGACATATTTCTTATCTATCAAACTTCAAAAAAGCACCTGTAAATTGCATATTCTGAAACCAAATTCAGAATAGTTAAATATCTATAAAATTCATTTAAAGAGCAAACAATATATAAATATATAGTCTCTTAATAGTATTTAAATAAACAACACCCACACATTTGGTTTAATTTCTAGTGACTTAGCAATAAAATCACTGTTTCTTGCACTTATCTCCCACTTTCAGCAACATAAAAGACCTAATTTTGAATTCATTACCCCTAATTTGCCACTTAACCATCTAATAATTGTCATTGAAAAATTCTGAATTTTTTCTTATTTTAGAAAACCCTCAATTCCTTAATTTACCGTTATTTCCTATACGAACTCTATAATTTACATATCAACAAAATCTGTCTCATATCAATGAATTGCGTTTCTTTCCTTCAGACAAACCCAGTAATAGATTTTAAGTTATCATGCAGATGAATCACATATATGAAGGGTAGCATAATAGTGTAAAGAATAAGCACAAAAAGTAAATATCTTGATATCAAGCACCTGAATGATAATCTCAAACAAAGGAGAACCTGTTAAGGTTTCCAAATCAAGTTAACTGCTTGAAGTTCTTTAACAGATACAAATCAGAGTGAACTGCTAACAAATATAACTACAAAGACAGGCTTGACTTAAGTGAAGACCAAATGAATACATTGTAACATGTGTCAGTTGCCGAACGACAATAGACAAACTACTACAATAAGCAACCAACCACAGACCATTGAATTCCATCAAAAGATCTCAAAGACACAACATGAGAATAATGTATGAATGGAAACGAAAATATCATATTTAATGACCAAAGAAAATCCTCAACTCACTAACAAAACCCTAAATCCCAATTTTATCCAACAAATGTCCTTCCCAACCATCCTTTTGATGCATTGTTTTTTACCACAATAGACATGTCTTGCAACATTAATTCAACATAATGGGTTCTCAAAGAAAATGATGCAAGAAATTAAATTCACTAGCTCAAGTTAAGGTTTTATGAAGTTTTCAGTTAAAACATCTCCTTTACAATATACCAATTGCACCAGCTACACAAAAAATACAACAAACAATAAGCGATAAAAGTACCATAAGAGTGCTATACCGAAATATAGATCAAATAAAAAAGGATAGCAATTATACACACAATAAAATTAATTCATTATACATTTCAGATGGGTTTGTTATATCAGCTAAAAAACCCAGCTACAACCATGTACGGATTTCAGAAAGAAGGGAAAAAAAAGGAAAAAAACCGACAAATCAGATAAACATAAACAAATAAACAATAGAGAGAATGAAAGATCATGACAAGATTAACCTTTATTCTTTGGAAATCAGGTCAAAGCTTCCGTCGACGACCCAGAAGAAAATTCACAAGTCTCGACAGCTCACTGCAAAATCATCATTTGATCGAAGAGAAGCTGGAGAACCCACCTTTGTTGCTTTCTTCAACTGATTGGAGAGTTGCTTGGGTTATTTGGAGCCCGAATTAACAGAGTTTTAGGTCTGAAAATTGAGAAGGAGATTTTGTGAAATTGTGAAATTTGCACTTCGAAAATTTGAAATCGAGGGCTAGGGTTTTGGGAGGAGATTGGGGATCTAATATATATATATATATATATATAGTGGCAATGTTGTAATAAAGTAGAAAAATATGTCTACATCAGTCTTTCTATGGGAAAAGGCAAGGGCATTTGGGGCTGAAGGGTAAATTACTGTTGGGCTACAAATAAACCCACAAAAAATGATGGGTTTATAAAGCAATAAATAACCAAACATAAACCTACCAAATAGGAGCGGACCGACAAAACAATTTATCCGGATCAAAAAGGGCTTGAAACTCCATTTTCAAACATAAGTTTGGGTTGATTTATAAACCTAAACCAGTAAACTAGCCCTTTGTGGTAGTACCTGTGGACCTGCAATAATAATAAGGATGACTATTTCAGCCCCCAACAACATATCGCTTTCATTTTGCCTCCCCAAGAAGCACCATACCAGACGTGTTTGTCCACTTGTTTTGACACGTGTCATAAGTCCAATACTTTCAGCCACAGCAATAAGGCAAAGCATTAACTGATAATACTAAATTGCCCCCACTTCCCACATATAATGTCCTTCGAAGCCTCTTCCTCGATTAACTCAGCCCTATTTTGACTCAATATTTTACTCGACAAAATAAATTCCCTTTTCCATGACCAAAACGTTGTTGCACATAAAATAAAAAGGGCCTGATTAATGTGCCACATGCAGTGAGGATATTTAAAATTTAATGATTGAATAAGGTGGAAAGTAACTATATTGGTATATCTAAATGGTGAAATACCTTCGAATACCAAAAAAGAAATTAAATAATGAATTTTTTTAATATAAATGATAGTTTTGTTAGTTTTCTATCATAAATTATAGAAATTGATAAAATTGTCCTTTTGATAAAAGTTAAAAAAAAAAAAAAACAACAGGTTGTCGGAGTTTACACAATATGTTCATATTGTTACTCCTACTGAGGTTAAACGATATAGACATACAAAAAACGCATATCGTATAAAATCCAACAAAAAACTTACTTTTATCATTACTTCCATTGAGGTTAAATGATATGGACAAAAAAAGCGCATATCATATAAAATCCGACAAAAAACCGACTTTTGTACTTTTATTAGAAAGACTATTTTGTTCGTTTCCTTAATTTATGGTAGAAAAGTAACAAATTTATCATTTGCAGTAAAAATAATAATCTCTTCTATAAAATGTGTTATTTTAGCCACCATAATTAATTAAAATTAGAATCTATAATCAAAAAAACAATTCATTGATCATAAGAAGTTGTATCTGACGAAATTTTAAGGCATAAAAATCATCGGTAATAGTATGTGTCATACTAATTATTCGATAAAGAATTGAGATATAGAATGAATAGAATATCTATATATGGATTAATCAAATTAAGCATGGGTTTAGTTGTTTAGAATATATATATATGGGGCTATGCTAATATAAGTATGTTCTAAATTAAACTGGACTAGAAAAACAATAAAATTTAGGACAACTTTGTGGCGAAAATGAAATAGAGAATAAAAATGAAATCCCATAGATGATGATTAAGTGCATTATGAGAAAAAGAAATAAAAAAGAATGAAGAAGCAATATTGGTAATGATGAAGTAGTAGAAGTGATGAGGGTCAATCATATCATTGAGATTCCTTTATGACTTCACAAGAGATCATTCTGATGTTACTCCAAAATGTCCACATTTTTTGTTAGTGCTCCATCTCTAATTTCTTCTTTTTTTTTTTGTTCTATTAATTTCACCTTTATAATTTGCCATTTTCTTCAATTGTCCAGTTCCGTTCCAACACATTTAATCCGAAATTACTAATTTGCCCTTTTTCTTACGATTTCTTAAAATAGATATATATCAATAACCAGAATACATATATGTGTTAAACGTTTTAATTGATTCATGACTAAGGGTTACTTTCGATGGGTCCAGAAATCCATAGATTTTAGGATTTTGCCATTGCAGAAAATGTGAGGTTAATTTATTGAAGATCTATTGTGACGTGATACCCATAATCGATCAAGACTCGGCCTCAACAAGCCTCATTTAAATATGATTTTTTGATCCACTGAAATATGATGAATACGATTTCTATTTCAATTGAGTAATATATGGATGTTAGAATCACAAACAAGTATTTTTGATCAAATTATTTTGTTATTTATTTTTTAAAAATATATTGTTGTTGTTGTTGTGCCACCAACCCGATCAGCGGTCAAAGGATCCTCGAGTCCATATTGAACGACACGATCTCGATCCCCTCATCTGATTTGGATGACCCAATTAGGAAATTTTGGAGAAAATCATGCCTAAAGTCATGTCGACATGGATTATTCGAGTCAGACTAGAGACTCTGATCTCGGTTGTCTTCATTCTCATCAGCAATCAATACCAAGCCTAAGGAAAATTAAATAATGAAGCAAATTCGGATTGAGTCATATCTAATTTGGATATATTTTCATCCCTAAAATCATGATGGGTATATCTACTTACCAAAATATTGTACTCTTTAGGCTAGACTATAAATAAGGGCTCTTTTTACGTTAAAAAATGTTCGAAAATCAATTTATTGAAACATTCATTAAAAAACA
Source organism: Scutellaria minor (assembly GCA_954870855.1). Lineage (NCBI taxonomy): Eukaryota > Viridiplantae > Streptophyta > Magnoliopsida > Lamiales > Lamiaceae > Scutellaria > Scutellaria minor. The sequence goes on along the minus strand of OX940728.1, from coordinate 20,891,485 downwards.
ATAAAATAGGCTTTCATCCTGATCATCTGATTAACAAGAAACAATTGAGGTAAGCTCGCATGATTCAGGATCGCCCAAACTTGATCACTTGATGTTGTTCTATTATGTTTTATTGTTCATATAACTAAGGTTTTCCACATAGATTTACATGTCAACAACTATTAACTTGATTGTTAGCCGATCTAAATTAGAGTAGTTTGAATTATTAATTCATTAGATAATCATCACTTCGAAGATATTTAGATTTCACGCTTTACATGGGATGACGCTGATTGGATTAATTAATATTCATTAATCACAAGCAAGAATATATATAAATAAAAGTTAAAGTAGCACTTGATGATCTCAATCAAATAGGCCAGCTAGGATCCGGTACATGTCAACTTCATGCATTGACTAATTATCAATAATAATACTTAAATTAATTAATGAGATTACCTTCAATCGTGACCAAATTAATTAAGCATATATTTGATTAAACCGTGTTTGAAAGGTATGTCTATTTGTTGCTTTCAATACGGAAATAAAAAGTTGTCATAACAAGCATTTTGGCATAAAGCTATTTCCATGTGCCTTCGCACCTAAATTTAACTGCGCTAATTCTAATTAATTAATTAATCCTTTTTCAACATTAATAATTGCTTCAGCTACACATGAACTACACTTCTTAATGGCATTCTTGTTATATATACATTATATACGATTTTAATGGAATGAATTTTTGAAATGCTATATATAATAGAAAATGTCTCTGAATGTGTTTACGATGTTTATAGTAATTCTTGTTGCAAAAGTTTTTAAATATATAATTTTATTACATAATTCTCGAAATCCATTGTTAGCTCTGAATCATGAATATCCTAAATCTTTACATCATTATAAAATTAGGTTTGAACCCGACTACTTTTATATATATATTGGCTTCCCAAACAAATTTATAGTAATGAAATTTTTTTCAACATGTACTTGTAAACCTAAAATTATGTTTTTTTTTTATGCGACTTTAGATGCTTGACCAACATAATTGATAATAATTTCCAAAGAAAAACATTATACATTAACTAGTAATATAAGTAGCCTTTTTTCCTTGGAAAAAGAAAATGAGGAGACAAACATATGTACTTGGGCCAAGATTTTTTTTGGATGTGTGAATCTTGGTCTTAGAGGCTAATTCTACCCTATCTACGTAGGTCGTATAGTAACAATTGTAGTACCACAAAGATAGGATAAATTCCCATGTTTAGGGTATATAAGTAAAAACTGACCAAGAAGAAAGAGGTGAAATGATGATACGTTGTTCGAATTCATGGGAGTTTTTTTCACCCCAAATCCCCCCCCCCCCCCCCCCCCCCCCCCCCACTCGCAAAGTTGCTTAAATCATAAATGGACAAAATTAACATGGAATGAGACTTCGCAGTCTTTTTACATTTGTCTAAGTACACTATGAATTAATAGTTTATATCACTTTTATATAATTAATCATCTGTTTTGTCTGGTCATTGGTATTAGAAATAATCTTTTTAGATCTTTAGAAATCAGCTAAAATTAAAAAAGTTGTTTTCCCTTTTTTTAAAGTCAAATTGAATGAGTATTTTTATCTAAATAGTGGAAATGGCTGATATTTATTATACAAATGGGTAATAACATTTTTTTTCTATTCCAAAATATATGGTTAAAATATCCCAACCCTTCAACTATTTATTTTCCAATCAAAATTAAAACTTGAGGTCAACACCAATATGTACACTTATATATATATATATATATATATATATATATATATATATAATCACTAACAAATGAACAGAACATTTTTATTGAACAATTAATCAATTTTCTGAAATTCATTAGATTAAGAAGTGTACTCAATTTCTTGGGGGAAATAAAAAAAGGAATGCAGAAATAATGGTACGAGAGAATTTATGTTTTTTATTTATTTCTTAAAAAGGCAGAACCATAATGGATAGACTTGTAGATACTTTCATTAATGAATCTGATAAAGTTAGCAGCTTTAGGTACTATGAATTTTGTTTTTGGGGGAAAAAGAAACCAAACGCATTGAATTTACTCCTACGGAGCCCTGTTGAAAGCCCTACTCTACTCACAAACCATACATTTTTTTTTTTGTTCACAACAATTAATATTCTAAATATTTTTAGAAACTTATACAGAGTAATTTTGTTATTCAGATTAAAATAAGTCTAACATATTTAATAATCCCCGGCATAAAGTCTTTCCAATGTACCTGTTTGGTCCTCTACTTTATATCGTACTCTATTTCATTATTATGCATCACGTGTATAGTAAATTAGGTCGACACGTAGGAATTTTGATCATGTGCTCAAAATAGTATCTAAATGTTGAAGGCAATGCATGAAATATCAAATTCATATATATATATATATATATATATATATATATATATATATATATATATATATATATATATATATATATATATTCCACCACAAGGGAAAAGAAAGTGAGGAAGAATTGGTTACTAATAAAGCATGATAAGTTTTATAAATATTTGGACTTGATCAAGAAAACAAAAGTAGCATTCTAATACAAAATTACATTAATTTCCATTTACAATAAGAAGAACAACAACATATATATTATTAGGATATGAGAACATGGGCCAAGTAAAACTGAATTAAAGTCAAAAAAACACTTGAAAGCAACTTATAACTATCACTACTAATTCTAGTTTATATGTAGACATATATATAATTATATATAGACATGATGATCTAGAAGGACAAAACACAAGGGGATTTTTTTATTTATCTTTTAAATAAAATGGGTCCAGGTGCACCATGAGCTAGCACATAACATCCTTGAGAAGCTTGTACCTGCGGGCGGGGGGGGCGGGGGGAGGGGGTTTTGGCGGTGGATTTGTCGGCGGAGGAGCCGCCGTCTTCGCGGTGGTGCTGCTTGACCTTGTCGCCGGAGAAGGTTGATCTAACTTCATTTGCATGGGATGATGAAGTTGTCTTGGAATTGGGATGCCTTGATGATGAATTCCTTTGCTCGCATTGGCACCAATCGCAGACTTGTATCGCCTCTGCCTGTTCACTGTAGTAGTTACTGCAGTACCTGTCAATTTGATATACATGATCGAGATAAGATAGAAAACGACAACATCATGTGTGTTTTAAGGATGAATATTGATCTAGTTAATCATGGGGGAGGATTAGGGAGATAATCATGATCACTATCATCATCATCACAGGTAAATATAATTTGCATGTTGTAATATGATGAGAGAGAGAGAGAGAGATACGAGTGTTGGTAGCGGTTGCGGCACTTGGAGCAGTGGAAGAGTTTGTCTGGGAAACCAACATCGCCACACATACAACACACAGTCGTCTGCTGATCCACCATTTTTCTTTTTATTTATTTAATTATTATTTTTTTGGGAGGGGATTTAGATGAATTAGAACAAGAATGAAGAAAACAGAAAAGCAGACGAAAATAATAGAGAGGAAATTAAAGAAATGATGGGGATGGAGGAAAAAGGTAGCTAGTGGTGTTTTCAAGTCGGTTTGAGCATCCCTCATTTATTTATATATATATATATATATATATATGCAAAAATAAATTACAATAATAATACACACACATATCAATACATATATTATACTCTCTCTCTCTCTATCTCTGTTATGGAAGGAGAGAGAGAGAGAGAGACAGGTAGAGCGCAGGTTGCTTGCAGTCGTTTTCAGTTGGAGAGAAATTTGTATGAATGTGGAGAATGACAGCTTTATCCCTACTACTCATCCTCCCTTTCTTTTCTTCTTTTCCACATCTCTACACTACACCCTTCCTTACCTCCTTTATTTATTGTTCTTTCTTCAAACACCTAATCACTCTCACCCTCCTCAGCGCGTCACTTACAATTTCTCTCTTTTTTAATAATCCTCACTTAAGAAATCTAATTTGTTTCAATTTATTTGCCACATTTTTTATGGAATATTAAAAAAAATTAATATATTTATTTCAACTTTCATTTTGTCTTGTTTTTTTTATTAGGTTTTAATTAAGTCATAAGCTGGCTAGTAAATGTTATACATATTAAATGTTTTTTTAATTATGTAAATAATTAACAATAAATATTTCGAAACGTGTGAAGTTGGAATTGTTGGAAATTGGAAAAGAATGTTGGTTTTGATCAATCTTTGACCAATTTTTAATGTTGATTCCATTTTAAATAAATGAAAATAAGTTGTTAAATCGGAATCTACGTTCCGTGTAGATGAATGTAGTGTATTTACTATCGAATTTCCAATTTCGGATGAATCAAAAATTAATACACAAAGTTGGCAACTTGGATCCTTCTTGTGAAAGAAAATGGGAGAAAGATGAAAGTTGTCCCACATTGGAAAATTGGTGGAAAAAGTTTCACTTTATTAATAAGAGCACATGTATAAGAGATAATCATGTGTGCTCCCTTATGGTGGAACTTAGTACCATTTTTTGGACCTAGTTGACTAAGCACACACGCACCATCCAAACCGCGCGTGGCACCGTCGCACTCGGGTCGGGTCGAACCGACTCGGACTCGGTAGCGGTCCGGGTCAGGTCGTCGGGTCAAGCCGGTCCAAGTTCGGACCGAGTTAGGTGTGAAGGGGTGTGACCAAGTGGTGTGACCCTTGGGTCCAAATAGTTTGACACTTGTGAAGAGGTGTGAACACACCTCTTGAGTCCAAGGGTGGTATCCATTGTTGGAAAGAACACATCTTCTTACTCCTATAAATAGGAGGTCCCCCCATTTCATTTCTTCATTCAGAAAATTACGCAGAAATCAAAAGCATTAGATTTTTCACAATAGTCATTATTAAGAAAGTCTCAAAGCATTAGATTTTTCACAATAGTCATTATTAAGAAAGTCTCAAGTATCGAATAAGTTCACCGATAGCTTTTGGGTTGTTTTGATTTTTCACAATAGTCATTATTAAGAAAGTCTCGAGTATCGAGTAAGTTTACCGATAGCTTTTGGGTTGTTGTGTTATAATCCTTAAACTCGAAGTTGTTTTCACAATAGTCATTATTAAGAAAGTCTCGAGTATCGAGTAAGTTCACCGATAGCTTTTGGGTTGTTGTGTTGTAATCCTTAAACTCGAAGTTATATTAAGAAAGTCTCGAGTATCGAGTAAGTTCACCGATAGCTTTTGCATTGTTGTGTTGTAATCCTTAAACTCAAAGTCATAGTATCTTGGGGACAATTGTCGTTAACCATAGATTTTTCACAATAGTCATTATTAAGAAAGTCTCGAGTATCGAGTAAGTTCGCCGATAGCTTTTGGGTTGTTATGTTGTAATCCTTAAGCTCAAAGTCGTTGTATCTTGAGGTCGAGTATCGAGTAAGTTCACCGATAGCTTTTGGGTTGTTGTGTTGTAATCCTTAAACTTGAAGTCATAGTATCTTGGGGATAATTGTCGTTAATCATAGATTTTTCACAATAGTCATTATTAAGAAAGTCTCGAGTATCGAGTAAGTTCGTCGATAGCTTTTGGGTTGTTATGTTGTAATCCTTAAGCTCGAAGTCGTTGTATCTTGAGGTCGAGTATCGAGTAAGTTCACCGATAGCTTTTGGGTTGTTGTGTTGTAATCCTTAATCTCGAAGTCGTTGTATCTTGAGGACGATTGTCGTTAACTATAGATTTTTCACAATAGTCATTATTAAGAAAGTTTAGAGTATCGAGTAAGTTCGCCGATAGCTTTTGGGTTGTTATGTTGTAATTCTTAAGCTCGAAGTCGTTGTATCTTGGGGACGATTGTCGTTAACCGTGAACACTTGGATACGGGGCAATATCGTCTTACGGAGAAAGAGTCTAGTTCTTGTCTCGACTTAATCCCGTAATCGTGTATCCTTTCAATACACCTAACCGTATATTATCCAACAGGGATATTGATTGGTCAAAGTGTATGGAATAGATTTATATCATCTATTATATATTATGTGTGTTTTTGTCGATTGATATTTTACGTTGTAGATATTACAATAGTTTTTGCATACCTTAAAAAATCTCATACAAAACATATCAATGAAATAATACATTAGTTTTTTTTTCTTTTCAATTCACTATGTATATGCACATTTATCCAATTAAAGTTGACATTTATATATCACATTAAATAATTTGAAATATATTTGTTTATATATATTGAAAAATAAAGGAGAGCCTGATAAACGCGCTACATGTGAGAGTAGGTTTTCACATTAGTGGTAAAAAGGAAAATACAAGTTATCCTGAAAAGGAAAACCCGTCAACTTCGTAGTTGTACAGGTCTCATAACATAGTTGCGATGTATTTGTCATTTAATCCCCTTTTCTTTTTCTTTTTTTTATGAGGGAATAAATATATGGTATATAGCTATTTATACGGGATATATTGTTTATGTTATATCAATAAGTGTAACATTGTCATATTTTTATATTTGTATTTAAAAATAAATATATTATTTATTCTGGTATAAAAGTAATCCATTGAACTAATTACGATATAAATATTTGATATTCCATAAATATATTACAAAATATTATAAAATCTCCATTCACTTGAACCTTTTTAAGTATGGTGGTCGCAACACCATCATTATGACAAGAAAATAGACTTCTTTTGGTGATTTGATAAGAAACATACCATGAATTCAAATATAGACAAATAAAAGTGGTTTGTCAATAGTACAATTTAAGTAATCGATGAGCTAAACAACTCTTCCGCCTTGTTTTAAATAGATCCTATTAATAAATAAATGATTAATTTTAAGATGATTTTAACCCTGCATAATTTGTCCGGCAAAAGCTCCGTTTCATGCCATAAATTATTAAGTTATACTGCTTCCAAATCCAATTTAGTATTATTTTAGAGTTTATGAGTGTTATAATTAAATTACGAAAAATAAAATTGGACAAAAATGTCCTTACACAATCTTCATACTCACTCCAAAATTAAGGAACTCCCCCCCTTAATTATTATATCAGGAAATTAGAGATTTTATGAGAATAAATATGAAACATATTAAATTGGTAGGTTGAAAATTAAGAAATCCTTTTAGATTGAACCGAAATAAAATTTGGATAAAAATTGGATTTATAGCTAAAATTACAAATCGGAAACAAGATTTCACCTCTAAAACGATTGATAATTTAAATGAGAAGGAATAGCACTTTGAGATAGAATCAATATAATAGCCCGAAGAAAATTTCTTTTTCGATTTACATATTTAAATCTTGTGTTGGATTCGTTAATTATCATTCAAGTAGAAAAGAAAGTCGGAATTATAGTATTAACTTTTGAGCTATTGCAACTTCGAAATAATGAAATCATTGTGGGCATTATTAGAAGATTTTGCTAGTCATATCATTATAATTATGAAAAACATGAAAGATTTGATACGACATATTGGAAGATAAGCATCTTTGTAACATAGGGTGGTAGGGTTCCTTAATTAATTATCATTTAGACCATAAGATTTCCAAATTCGAAATCCTTGATCGGGTAATCTTATATCTTCCTCAAATCCCTGTCTAATTAAATATTTTATTAAATAATAAGCTGATATGATGATTAATTTAGTTGAACTTTACTAAAGTCGAATTTTTAATTTAGCTTATTCGATTAACTATTTGTCAAACCCAGATTACAGTCCAGTCTTGAATTTTATCACATTCAAAAATATTAACTAAAAATATGTAAATAATTAATTTTCTTCTCCCTTTAGTTTCTTCTTAGAAGGTCTCCGTAACAATTGAAATATATTTCCACCTTAATATATTTATATGATATTTTCAAGTATAATTGATGTAGCTTTACATATCATATGAATAGTTCAAATTAACAATGTATTTAATAGGTAGGAAAGAGCACAAATTGAAAATAAAAATAATATAATATAATTTGGGCAAAAACTCATGTGCAACAGTCATACCGTGCGACGGTTGCACTTATAACACAAAAAGACATACTTATAGTCGTAAAAGACATACTTGAATAACTCATACTTATACTGTAAAAAACATACTTGTAAAACACATATTTATAGTTGAAAAATACATATTCATACCTGTAAAAAACATACTTGAATCCTATCGCATGTGAGACGGTCTCACAAGTAGGGGTGGAAATCGAAACGGAATTTCCGATATCCGCCGAATCCGATACGAAAATTTTCGATTTTGGAACTAATATTTTAATCCGAAATACCGATTTCTGAATCCTGTCGCATGTGAGACAGTCTCACAAATAGGGGTGGAAATCGGAACGGAATTTTCGATATCCGTCGAATCCGATCCGAAAATTTCCGATTTTGGAACGAATATTTTTAATCCGAAATTTCGATATCCGATTTTTCCTATTCTGTCAAGTGCACAACAATTCTTGGAATATAAAATGTAGAATAGAAGCATTTAGAGAATCGAACTCGGGACCTCTCACACTTTAAGTAAGAAACTTATCACTAGACCAATAGTTCATGTTGCAAATGATTCAAACATTTTCGTATAGATAAAAGATAATAGACAGCATTTTCAATTTTTAAATAGCAAAATATAATAAGTAAATATATCATATATTTTTTATATAAAATAAAAAATGAATATCTAATTTCAAAGGTGAATATATCATAAATTTCATTAAAAATGATAACATTTTATATAAAATTATTATTTTAAAGATAAAATTTCCGAAATTTTTTCGAAAAGTCCAAAATTTCAGAATTTCGAAATTTCCGAAAAATCGGAATTGGAATGGATTTTACAATTTCGAAAATTTCGGAATCGAAATCGGAATTGGTTTTCAATTCCAAAAAAAAATTGGAATTTTTCCAAAACACCCTATTTCCGATCCGATCTGTCCGATTTGCACCCCTACTCACAAGACACCAACCCAATAATTTGATCTAAAAAGGTATCAAAGATATTTTTTTTAATCCGGAAATTGAGCAATATATGTGGATGAGAGGGCTTAATAGTAATATAGTTTAGCATGCACATTTAAGTTACCTTATATATGGTAGACGATAAGCATGAAATGGGTCCCACAAAACTGCATGCAATAGGTGGAGGGGTTGGTATTTATTTATGGCCATCTTCGGGTGAAAAGTAGAATTAAAGAGACAAGAATTTCTTGGGCCTTGAGTCTTATTTTTGGTCCTCGTTTATTTGGCAAAAATAAAAGATATTAATGCATGCAATTATTTATGCACTTCTTCGAATTCTCTTTTTCTATATTTTCCTCCAATTCCATTAAACTACTACTCTTTTTGAGTTTTAATTTCTTTTTTAATTATTTATTTTCAATTTTATTCTAAAATTATTTTATCCTTATTCATTAGAAATAAATTATCAACCTAACATGTGAATTTTCAGCTACCAGCCTACAATTTAGGTTTTTGATAGGCATAATATTTATTTTTATTTTTGGAATCAATTTGATATTTTTTTGAATTCCAAGTTTCTTGATTTGACAAAATTTTAAAACGTAATTTAAATGTGATGGGAGAGATTTATTTATTTATTTATTTATTCACTCATTTGAAACTAACAAAATCCATAAATTAGCGTTGATTAACACTTATTCTTTCTCGAATCAACTAACTGCTCCATAGGAAATAACAAAATCGGATCTGCTTGACTTTCAATCTCATTATTATATTCACACTTGGTATTTGCTTATTATTTATGATCTTTCGGACATAACTTATCAATATATGATAGAATCTATTTCAATAGAACAATATATTCCTCAAACCAATGTATTTTTATTATTTTTAGAGAAAAGTACTAAATCACAAAATAAATAAAAAATCATTCGTTTTATGAGTTTCAATCTTTTATTAATTTAAATAGAATCAATACATATTATATATAGCAGGATATAATTATTCTAGCTCTATATATAATCGATGTGTATTAGTAAAATAAAACACCATAATAGAATAAAAAGGCCATGCATGTGTAGAGAAGAAGAGGGGGACAAAATAACATGTTGTGCCATCTCATTTGGAGGATTGACTTGCACTTCTCTCCAACTTTTGCTAATTGATAAACAATATTCGAAAGTATATAAATATCCTTGGAAAATACTTAAAGTAAATTAATAGCGATAATTCAGCCGTTTTTTAAGAGACAATAAATTAGGAAGTAATTGTAATGGTTTAGAAGTAAGCTTTAATTTAGGAGTAAAGGAGAGTTGTTCTGTTTGTCGAGTTGTAAGAATGAATAGTCAGAAAGTGGCATGGAAAGAAGTGGGGCACAGAATTTTGTGGGCCTTCATGTGTTTGTGTTTGTGTTTGCTTCATGGGATTACCATTCATTGTCACATCACCTAACATATGCTCACAATTTATACACACTTAATCTTAATTATTATGATCACTATTATACAATCCTTTGTTCTTAGTCAGTTCTCATGAAAATTAATTTTTTTTAATCTTCTTTACTTTACTTTTGTTCTTTTTTATACATTTTGATTGATTACATGTTTGGTACAATACATATTATATTATGATGTTACGATCAGAATTTAGATGAAGTAAATTAATTGATATGAGATGGGGTGGCACGATATTATGATTTGTCATTTTTATGATACGATCTGAGTTGAGTTGTGGATGATATGGATTTGTATAAATAAAATGATTAAATTCTATTGAAATATGATGGTAAAATCTACTTATATTTAATATAATTGTCAAAATGATAAAAATGTCAGATTTTAATTAAAAGGTGATGTGCATGAATCATACCAAGTTGTCTCGAAGTTCCAATCTAGGCCATGTTGAGCTTTGGTCATGAAACTCCACATTGATGGAATTAATGGAAAACATATTTTTCTTATGATACCTGGCTATTAAAAATCACATAATAATTTTTTATTAGGTATTTGTTTCTTGTTGAATTTTCCTCATCTGAAAATGAGTGTTGAATGAGTTCACGTCTGATCTGAATAAACTATTAAAAAAAAAAAATCGATGCTCGAATTAGAATAGAAAATCAGAAAAAGTCAGTTTTAGAAAGTAAGTATTAAGAGCATCCCAGCAGTAATTCTAAAGATTTTAAGATTTTTCACTCCAACAGTGCTTTAAAAATTCACGCTAAACAATCTCAACCGCCAACCTTGATTTAAATTCAACGCAACTTTTTTCTATTGTTTTTATGGAATATTATGAAATATTCCTTTTTAGTGTAAAGAGTGTCAATTTTTAAATAAAAATAATGCAAAAATTATAGTATTTTTTGTGCATTGTTGGAGATGTCTAAAGTATTAAACGGAATCCCACTTTTCTCCAAGTAAATGAGAATTAGAGGCATTTATAGATAGATATTTATAGAATTTAATGTTACTGTATTTTGGCGTGGTGTACACGTACGTGGTACTTGTACTGAAACACATTTTAAGTTTGAATCTTATTAAATTCAACCAATTTCAGCCATTGGCCCAAATATAGGTTTAGGGCTTTAGGCCAGTCTAAATTAACTAGCTAACATATTTGGCCCATCTCTAATAATACAAACTTATACTAAAGAAAATTTCATTTTTAGACAAACTTACTCTCAAACTTCTTTAATACCATATATATAAGTTGATTAACAACTTGTACATGAAAGTCCAATTGTATGTACATATATATCTTTAACTTGAGTAAAATCTATAAGTTTGAATCCCCTCAACTAATTGTAATATATATATAAAAAATCTAAAAATTACATATAGGAGTTCATATTAAATAAATAAATAAATAAAGTCATGGTATACGAAAGATAATCTTGAAAGGAGAAGCAAAGGGAGTCAGATTTCATATTATTTTCATGTTTCATTTTTTGTGTTTTCTATTTTATTAATTATTTTATGTATATATTGTCCATTGACAAAATTGAAGAAGATTAAAATACGAAAAAGATGTAAAACATTTTGTGGATAAAACGTACATGCGTAAAAGATGTCATCGAATCATCGGACAAGAAGGAACTTCTTTAGTATGTTGTTGCATAAAAGGCCTTATTATCCCATAAAGGCTAGATTATGACATAACTTATTCCAATTTTGGGATCTTATATGTGGTGAAATACAATTATATCTATCATGCAATACAATTATATCAGTCCTGAATATATATATATATATATATATATATATATATATATGTGTGTGTGTGTGTGTGAGTGAGAGAGAGAGAGAGAGAGTAATTATGTATAAATCCATAATGAATACTATATTTGGTATATTTTATTAAGTGTAGCATGTATGACATTGAAGTATGGGGATAATATTATCATATTGTTAATTTAAATATGGAATCAGATTTTATGTGATATATATTCTAGTCTAGTGTTGTAAAAGTGTGTGATGGCAAAGTATTCTTAAAATGAAAAAAGAATGGCTGACGAGCAAGTAAATTGGATTCTTGATTCTTTTGTTAGTTATATATGGCTATAATATAGGGCAGTCACTTGACACACCATTATGCGCTTATATTGATCTTCATGGCCCACGTTTATTTTTCTATTTGTGACATCTTGAGTTAACTCTTTTAATTTTGATGAAATAAAATAAAGAATTTGCTTTTGTTTTTTAAACCAATAGTGGTAAAGAAAGTTTATTTTTTACGAATAATTAAAAAAAAATCTTGACCAGTTTCAAGACAAGCTTTATTGTATGATCAGTTTATACTATCCATATATCTAGAGTCTAGACATTTCATTCTATTTTATACCAATATATTTGGTTTTTCTTTTTTTTTTAATTAACATTAGCATCTACAACTATATATCATTCAAACACTAGTTGTATCATTTTATTTTGTTTGTATAGAATCAACTCACTTCATTTACATTAGTTGTAAATCTATTGCAATTTTGGTCTCATAACAAATGATTAATTAACAATCAAATGATCAAAATGTCACCAGAATCTTAAGCGACCAAATTTGCATGATTACTTTTAATTTGGAATTGAAATTACATATATTGGGGTTTTTTTCGTCCGACATGCTTAAAATCACAATCACTATCAATCAAGTCTTGACAAGACAAATTAATGGTAGCTAGCTACACCTTATTTTACAAGCTATAAATTCTGTCTTGGCCTAATTAAAGGCTTCTCACTAATTATTGTCCAAAGGGATTTTTAATCTTTTATTTTTGTTTCCATCATGAAAAGGAACTATGTATAATCTATGTTTCTAACACAAGTATAAACTATAATTTATTTATTTAACTTTTTGTACAATTGAGTTGATTTGGTGGGTTAAGATTTCTTTTTCTCAAGCACCAATAATCTCATAACGTACAATATTTGAATTTAAATTAATAGTTAAGTAATGATTATTAAAATTTTCTAACAATTCATTTCTTCTCCTGTAGTATATATAGTTAATGAAAAATGTGAAAGTATATGATTCTAAGCAATTTTGTATTATGCCATACAAGGGGTAGTGTCAAACATCCAACATTTATTATTAAAACAAAAAAAGGAATTCCAAAGAAATATTAAAACGTGTGTGTTTTAAAAAAAAAAATTCCAAAATTTATTACCAAATAATTATTTAATGCTCCATCTGATCTAAAGTGAGGGTCATGTTTCGAACTTTCGAAATTCAATGACTTATTTTATTAGTCAAGGTTAAATTTGAAATATGTACTTTCACAAATAAGTTATGTATAATTGAATAAGTTAAAATCAAGAAATAAACGAAATCGTGTAAGTGAGAATTAATCACGATTTTTAAAAGGTTCTTCATTCAATTAACAAAAGAAAAAAAAATCATTAGTGCTTTATTATATGACTCATATTTTCAGAGGAAGGAATTTTTTTTTATATATATATGTCTCAAATGTAAAGCAAAATCTTTATTTTTTAATTTGACCTCAACTTAGAGTCGAAATTTATTATTGTTAGGGTTGTTCACTTGTGTCGTTGCTTTATCCTCTCAAAAGACCATGGTGAATTTTATTCTTCCACTTTGAAATATTTAAAATAACTATAAGGTGTCATGTCTAATAGTATAGATTTGAGTCAAATCATCTCACATATCACATTTTATGAAATAAAGTCTATTTAATTCATTTCATCTAATAATTAACTGAAAATATATTATTTACATTCCAAATCTTCTAAATAAAACTCTATCTTACAAATCAAGATTTTGTAAATGTTCTCATAAAGAAAATGTCTCATTCGAAGATTTAATATCATTGCAAGCTCTTATAATAAATTGATAAAAGGCAAAAATCAAAATTTAATAAAAAAAATATATAGAATCATGTGCCCAACCCATATTGATATCACTATGGAAAGAAAATCTTGAGGATCTAGACCACTACCAAATTCGAATACATGAAAAGACACTCTTCCATTATATATATATATATATATATATATATATATATATATATATATATATATAATGCGAAAAAGGTACCAAAAACCCCCACTTTAAATCGTTGTGAACTTTTAACGCTTTTTGCAGCAGACCGCCAGCAATCACAACACTTTTTTTTTTTTTTTTTTTGAAATTCATTACCAAAGCTTTCCATTTAAATGCATGCTTGGCATTATATTTTTAGCCAACTCTTTTCATTTGTTCTTCATCTAAACTCCTGGTCTCATTTTTATCCTATTTATATATATATATATATATATTTCTGTCACGCCCCGTTTTATACTTTAAAATATCAGAGTTTTCTTGTGGACGTGCAGGAAAAGAGAGAAAGAAAATGTATTTTAAAATCTATAGATACAATAAATGAGTAAGAGTTTAAAACGATAAACAAATCAAAAGTCTCGAGAATCAGTGAAACATACAAATTTTTACATGTTCAAATCCATCGGCATATCGTCGGAAGAAAACATTTTAAACATAGCAGCGGAATATAAACAGGATCCATCGAAAATAAAGAAAGTATAACTTTACAAACGTGAAATATAGAAATTTCAATTCAACATCAAGCTTTGAACAAAACAAAAGGGAAACTTGATATGACACCTCCCTCTCTGCATATTTAATTCTCGTCATTTCCTGTAGTATGAATACAGATAGGGGTGAGTGCGTTGAATACAGATAGGGATGAGAGCGTTGAATACACTCGTAGGGATAAATTCGTATAATTAAGTTCATCAATTTATTCTACAAACAGCTTAATCAATCATAGAACAGAACAACAATTAAACACAGCACATATAATGCACAACATGTAAATCGGTGCATTAACGGACGACCCACTCCGGAAGGTGCGGGTACAGCCCGTCTTACCCCTTCAATACGGTACCTATACGGATGACCCAATCCTTAAATAATATCGGTACCTTTATGGACGACCCAATCCTTAAACAAATATCGGTACCTTTACAGACGAACCAGTCCAAGCCCATCATACCAGAATTATACAACAAGTACATGTAATCACAGCAATTAAACACAACATATAGTTCACAAGACATTACATCTGAAGGCCAAATCACTCTCATGTGTTCGTAGAATATAGCATACATTATTCATTTCATCATGCCAAGTTCATAATCAAGTACTCGTTTACCATTAATTATACTCATATAAATATAACATAAACGTAAAGTATAGGTTTTACCCCCACCTTGTTCGGTGGTGTTTTTCCACGTGGCACGAGAGCTAGATCCTAATTCGTTGGTTCCGAACGTGAGCCTACACATGCAAACAACTTGACTTAGTGTCTTCTTATGTTTGTTTAAACTTTATTTTCATATAAACTCTCTCGAAAAGAAACGTCAGAGAAAAGAGATCAAAAAGAAGCTTTAGAGGTCATGTTGTCGAAATGCGATCGATAAGGGTTCGATAGGCAAAAGAACGAGCTAAAACGGACGAGAAACGAGTTAAAACGGAGCTTTTAAAGATGCAGGGGCATTTTCGTAATTTTTGGATTAGGGATGACTTTGACCAGGGGCATTTTTGTACAAATAGAGAAGTTTTGGTGTCTCTTTGATATTTTTAAAATCTCAGGGGTCGAAATATAATTTTTGAAAGTTTTGGGAGGTCAAAGTCTAAAGTTTGAAAACTTTTGGGGGTCAAAACATAATTTTTGAAAGTTCGAGGGCTAAAATGAAATTTTGAAGAAGTTTAGGGACCAAATCATAAATACATAAAAAACCTAGGGTTTGCACCCAGGTCCCTAACTATCCGAAAATTGCAGGGAGGCCCCTGCCTCCCCCTAAACCACCCCGCCACTGTTTCCCCCCTCTGCCGCTTGAAAACCCTCGCCGGCGACACCATGTCACCGGCCAACACCTTACAACACACACTTGTCAGCGCACCTCGCGCCGACCATCACGACTCACGGCGGCGCTGGAAGCGCCACCCACATGCACACACACACGAGACACACACACACATGCACTGCCGCGACGGCACACAGCCGGCCGCGGCAACTCCGACGACGCACGGCGGCGCACGAGGTGCCGCCCTAACCAAGCACACACCACGATACACCCGACGGCGGCGGCAGGGCGGAGAACTAGAGAGAGGAGGAGAGAGAAGGGGCGGTAAAAACCGCCCCTTCTCCGGCCGATTTCCGTGATGGGCTCCACGAGGGCTTCGTTTTAATGTAAAAACCGAGCGAAATAGAGTTGGGTGAGGTGGCTCCGACGGCGGCACTCCGGCCAGCTTGCCGGAAAGGGAGAGAGAGATGGAGAGAGAGATATTTTTTTACCTTTAGTTAAATTTTGTGAAGTGTGGTGAAAATTCTTACCCTTGTGTGTTTTATCTTTCATCATTCATACACTTAAGACTTGGGCCATGGGCCCTATTTGGGTCCTAAACGGGCTGCCCTTAAAACGATTATCTTCTCGATTTTTCGACTACGTAAGCCTCAATTAAACAATAACATATGTTCCTAATTCAATTATACTTTTGATAATTTAATCATACATTCGATTAAATAAAACATGCATTATTTTGATTTTTCTGAAATGCACGTAATTAAATCAAACAATTAGGGATTAAATTATTTAATTAGCCAATTATGCATCGTCTTATCCTACGCCTCACAATTTCATATATAATTCAAATATCTTAGTTTTTGTACAAGTCGTCTCATTTCTGATCATACAATTCAATTAAAGTTTATGGTATCTCTTGAAATTAAATTGAGTTATATCATAAAAGTCTTAACACTTAATTAATAATTTGAGATATACGATATATCTTTAGATGCTTTTTTATTTTTGGTTCCAAAGCTCTAGCAATGAAGAGACTATATATAGAAGGTCAAAAGCCATGAAACAATAAAGTTTTTCAATTTAAATCCTCTCTTGTAATATTTTGTCACCTACTTAGTTTATGTGATTAGTGAACATCTAGAGTTATATCATGTATTAAGTATTGTTGCACAACGATAATGTTGCACATAATCTAATCAATAAGTTAAAATGCTGCATTATGTATTAAAATATCCTTTACTCATCAAATACATTGTGTATATGCATAAATCGATAGTTTTAACGAACATGAATGAATACATATATGTGTACATGTAGATACTCTACTCGATGTATTTGGATAGACAACTTGCACACTCCAACTACACCTAATTAATGGATAGGGTTATTAAAGGGATTTATTATAGCAGGTCTACAGAATGGGGAAGAGAGGACAAAACAACTTTATGTGTACGATGGAGGGTTGTTTCCTTAAAGAACACCACTCCCCACACTCACATATATACTTTTGGAGTTTCCTCTTTTTCTTTTTTCTTTTTTTAAAAATTATTTTATTAATTTATTTGATGATGATGGTCCTTTTACATGTGACCTTTCTAATTGGCAGGGGACCACTTTAAGATCTCTAACACCAGACTGCAACTCCACCACAATTATTGAAATTAAATTCAATCCGCACATTGCTTGTTTCTCTCTAAGACTTCTGTACTAAAATCAGGGTTGGACCTTTAATGAGGTCCCGGGCTTCATGGATTCGGGCCCAAACAATTTACGAATTTAGGGTTCAGAATCTTTTTGTGTACCTTCCTAAGTCAATAAATATATATTTTGATAAATAGTTGTTGCAGAAAATATATTTAGTCCAGTATTACTATTCAAGATATTTGTTTACGTTTGCCGACAAACATAATATAATACAGAATCAATTTAATTTATTGGGGTTATTTTGATTTAAAGTTTTTATCCTTGTTATTAAGTTTCACAACACCTTGTTAATGATTCAGAACTTTTATTTAATGAGGTAGGATTTTGTTGTATTTTATTTTGCGAGCTGAATTTGAACTTGTTTAAATTTGTTAGCAAACTTTTGACAAATCGAACTCAAGCTTATATGGAACTCGAGATTTAAAGTTGGATTCAAACTCAGACCCCACTTTTAAATTTCAATTCAGATTCGAATCTATAAAAGCCGTCACCAAACTCAAACCTAACGTAGAAGAAATCAGAAAAAGTGGCAACATCTGATGATTTCGAGAAAGAAAGAGTTGCTGGAAAATAAGCACCACAAGATATGAAGAAAATAGTGGGCCAATCGATTTTTTTATGTATTTAAAAGTTTGTATTTTACTGAAATGCTTTTCGTTCTCATAAAATCTAATTTCTACCAATAACAATAAAATAATATTGTAAAGACATTTACAGTTAAAATATTTTTCACGGTTTTTTTCATAATAAAAAACAATACTAATCAATCATCCCAACACGCTACTTTTTCCAACAAAACATCTAACAACTTTCCATTTGGGACATGTTTTCCATTCTAATACTGAAACATTATGGTAAAACAATGTCCCTAAAATGATGGGAAATAAAACGAAAGAAAGATGTAGATTTATGCATGTATAAAATTCCAAAGTAGTGAAAGTTGATGAATAAGAGGGTCCCACACCATTTCCATCATCACCTACAATGCATGTGCATGTTGTGAGTGGGTTCACCATACCTTTCATGCCTTCCAACTTGCAATGCTACTTACATATTCAACACTTTTATCTGGTTCAAAGAATTTGACACTTAGTACAATATTGTTTCTTGTCCAAATCAAATCCATCCTATCTACAATAAATAAGTACCTATAATAAAACCTGGTTGCCACTACAGTAGACCAACTAATACCATGACAACTCTTTCCACGCAACTTGGAGCACCAAAGCCTAAAAAACCATAATTGACAATCAGCCAAGAAAGAAACTTTATTTTGCAAGTGGTAAGGTAAGTTTGGGGGTTCCAACCAGAAATTCCGTACAACCATAATACAATGGTAACTAACAGAGTCCATCAAGTCCATAGCAGAGCACAATGTCCCTTACAAAAAATGAGACCAGCGTTTAAAGCATGAGCAATTAAAGGAATATTTATTGAGCGGATCATCACCTTTGAAAAGTACTGTTCACTGATCAACAACAGGGGACACAAAGTGAAACACTTCTCATGTGATTTATCAGAAAACAACCAAAAAGGGTCATGGAATGTGTAACTTTTATGTAACATTACACTTCTAGAAACTTTTGAATAATAGGGTACTAAATGATTTAGATCAAAGGCAACTTCTTTTCATTCAAATTATAGTAGGAAATACAGTAAGCATTTGATAATCATCAAAACAAGAAACACTAGAAGAAGAAGGGTTCCTAAAAATTCTTGACTTTGAAAATGACTCACTCTAGGAACATAATTTTCAGGATAAATTACGTTTTTTTAACAAATGAATGGACAAGAGCTTCACAAACTGGAATCCAAATTCAGAAGATATGTCGAAGAGAATCATATGGACTGAGACAGACTACTAAGGAATAAATAATCATTAATGAGCAACAGAAAGTTGTCATTTGTAGGTAAAGCCACCACCAAAGAAAAGTGGAGAGTCTACCATCCAACATCAATGAACTACTTTTTCTTTTTCCCCATTTTATAGAATATAACATACATACAAGCTATGTTTGCGGAAACCGGAAAACAGAGGAGCATGTATTGCAGGTCTACATAGTTCTGGAACCAAGATTTGTGCGAGCTATACAAATCCACCCAACTATCATGTGGGCCAAGAGTTAACCAGTTAAACGATTTCTATGAACTCTAGCATAATTTCATGGTGAAGCACAACAGCAACCAAGTGGTGCCATACCAAATATTTGATAAGAAAGAATGTTGTGTATCTAATTGGAGCTTCCTGAAACTGCCAAGAGATGGACATCCAGGATTACCAGAGGCAACTTTTCCAATTCTTCTTTGGGCTTGTGAAACAAGTGAGATAGGTTGCAGGTTAAGCAATGGAGGTAATTCCAGAACTTCAGCATATTTTGGCTTAAAATATACCATCAGCTTTCTTGGCATATTGGCCGTTGTTTATTTCATATCAGAAATGATCACACATAATGGTATAAAGCAACTATATTACTTAAAGTTTACTCCTGATTTCAGCAGATAATATGAGAAAGATGAGAATTAACGATAAACAGAAAACAAAAAATATGTATAGATTTACTAGGTATGACTTGAT
Organism: Scutellaria minor; assembly: GCA_954870855.1. Lineage (NCBI taxonomy): Eukaryota > Viridiplantae > Streptophyta > Magnoliopsida > Lamiales > Lamiaceae > Scutellaria > Scutellaria minor. The sequence goes on along the minus strand of OX940728.1, from coordinate 20,871,006 downwards.
TTTGTGGACTACTTCCACAAAAGGGGTCAAGAGAATAACAAGATTTCTGATGCTTCGTTCCAGCTGCTTATGGATAGGAATCTACTCTTCCAATTATTTTAGTTCACAAAAATAATTTTTAAAACCATGCCAAATATTTTAGTTTGGTCATCATATCTCCCACTGCATTTGCCCAAGGCATCGACCTCACCATATGTAATATGTGCTCTCGGTTGTCCCACCTAAAACTTACTTCCCTCAGTTTCTAGCCGCTCAACCACTGGCCATAATGTTGAGTCTCAAATATCATTGCCCCATGACTTAAGAGGTGATGATACATGCCTTGAAACACACACTAGGCTAAATCAACTATCCAGAATGATGAAGTACTTGGTGCTTATTGATATTTATCAACCATCCATAAATTTGTTAACTGTTTCTTTCATTTTTGATGTGGGAAAAGGTAAGTTTTCACAGACTAGTTAATAGCTATAAAGTGATTCTCAAGTTCCAAAAGTGGATCTTTCTTATTTATGAACTCCAATGAACATATAAATTTCTTTCAACAGTAAAATCTGCTTTTAACTACAATGTGTTATCCAAAAAAATTACAAATTCCCAGCGCCCCTACACATAAAACTACCATATTATTGTTTTATATACCCCTGATAGACAAAAATGCATTGCTAAGCAGACCAGAGGAAACTTCTGAGATCAAGTTCATGACAAGCAGCAAGAAAGGGATCTAATGCCCAATGAGTGGTAGGTTCTTGTCTATTGAAATTTGAAAGGATCATCATATCATCACAACAAAGTGAGCTACAGAAAGAGGTATCTGTAAACAGCCTAAATAAGATATATTCACTTTATATGCTTGAATTCAATATCTTTAGTGGAGTAAAATAGAATAACTTACTAATTTACTATGTTTGAACTGGATAGAGAAGTGCGAGTCCCCCAAGCTCATTCTTTCCAAGAATAAGGAGCACGCTCAACAACCAGATAGTCTTTTCTTATATCTTTCACCACCCGAATTTCATCATCAATGTATAGTGACTCAAACCTGCAGGCCAAATTTACATTGCTTGATTTCAAATGCATAAAGTCATACACCAAAGAATGAAATTAACACCAAAATAACAATTATAGCATATTCTTCCAAGTTTTAATTGAATTTGACTATAGAAAGAAGATTTTCAGAACAACGTGGAAATGGATGAAGAAGCAGTATGAAACAGAGTAGCAGACACAGAAGAAAGTGCAATTTTTTCCTGAAAAGAGATTGAGAACACCTACAGATTTTTAATAAGAAGTTTCCCAGTGGGAGAGAATAAATGGAATAACAAAAATGTGTACTCTTATGATTTTTTCGCTCGCAGGTAAGAGAAAATCTAGGTTGGCCATAAGGAACTGTCAAGAATTTCAACTTCTTAAGTATTCTAAGAGTATTTACTCCATGCATTTCAGAATGGTCCGCAAGAGCATAAAATCTCATGCATGACATAATCAGTAACTGTAAAAGCTCGAATAACTATGTCAAAAAATTGTGCAGCAGAACTCTAGGAAATGTTCAAATCTACAAGCTAAATTCAATAGTTTGAGCGTCTTCTTCAGATTTTATCAATGGTGGGATTCCTGGACCTTGAAAATTTGTGGTGAGAAAACAATGAATTAGAATTCAATTTTAGTGCTTTACCATTCAATTTATGAAGATACTAAGTTGCGGTGATTAAATTTTTAAGAAGAGGCAAGAGCTAAGGCCCACTTACCAACCCTGACCAAATGGTGGCAGAGGAAACTCCCAACTCTTACCCCGTAGAACTGCACTTGTAAATCTGCAAAGTGTCCAATAAAAGGATTATGATACACTATCCAATTCTTCAAGCAATAACAAATCCAAAGAAGAAACATCAATATCTTTTCTGACCCACTATTTTCCTGCATCCATTAGCTGTTCGTAGCTCATACATAAAAAAAAAAAAATTAACAGTTAGTAATGCCAACAATCTCTACACCAGACATTGTAAGCAACGACATTAACTCACATGATTGCAACACGACTTTACCACATGACTATATCGCTTAAACAATCAAATCTAATGTGTGAACAAAAAGCGGCACAACTCGAATACTCTATATGATTTTATTACACATAAACTAAATCTCTCTCTCACACACACAGAGGTCAACATTCAGAGATCTTTTTCCAAACAAATCATCTCAACATTCACACAAGATAGTTGGAGATATTCCAGCGCAATTCATCCCCAATACCATGGTCAAATAGCAAGTCACAAGCATAGTCTTTGAATTAAAAAACAGATACACAAGTGTCCCAAAATTATATTCCGTAATTATGATTTTAATGACTTCGAGCTCATGCTTCTTACTTACAATTGCATTAATCAAGATAACCTTAACAATTCCATTAATTAAGGCACTGAATCCAAACTCTGAAAAAATTACCAGTTAAGCGGTGTCAGAAACATCAAGCACCCTAGCATAAGAATCATAAAATGGAAGCACAATTGCTGAATATCCAAAAATAAATAAAATAAAAATGAAAAAGTACTTACTTGAAATCAACCCTTTGAGCGGAAGCAACCTGAATACTTGATCGTACAAAGAAGACTCCATCGGGAGGAAAAGTGATGACATTGTTGAGAGTATTCTGCTCCACATCAATCACCTGCAAAACATCACCGGCGGATGTACCAAAAAACGACGCATTTTTTATAATGAACAGCTGCTCCTTCTCAGTGGTCCAGAGCATTCGCCACGTGGCCGACAATGATTCGTCGGTTGTGATAGTATCGCGGCCGATGGCGGCCAAGGAGTCGATCGCGTCGATTATCTGGGCAAGCTTTTGGGGATTCGATTGGGTTTTGAGGCCGCGATCCTGGTCGGAGACGAGACTGAGGAGGTGGCGCTTGGCGGCGACGGCGGAGGACTTGGATTGGTCTGTGAGGGAGGAGCGGGTGACAGTAGCGTAGCTCCTCCTATGGAGAGGGAAGTTGCAAATGGCGGGAAGGAAAATGTAGTTGGTGGTCGCCATGTGTACTTGCTCATCTTTCTACGGTGCTTGATTTTTTAATTAAATACGGAAAATCTCACTTCACCCAATCAAATAAGTACAAACATGGAAAGTTATCAGGGTCAAAGCCCGGCCCAAATATTAAGGCCCATTAGTAGATGAAAGTCCAGCCCAAGTTTTAGTCCCCGGCCCCGGCCCAAACACGACGTCTTTCGATTTAAAAAAAACATCGGTGAAACCCTCTAATAAGCAGAGGTATTGTTTCTTTTTCACTTTTCAAGCCCTGAACTGAGAATTCTCCAGAGAGAGAGAGAGAGAGAGTAAGAGGAGAGCAGAGACGTAATCTCGCCACTTCAACTGTCAGTTCCTATTGCTCACTTTAAGTCGAGCGAAGCGTATCCGATCTAGGGTTCTTATCAGTTTTCTGCTTCGACATTTTCATTATTTCAGATTAATTCATTATGGCGATTACTCCTGATATTGCCGGTGAACGGCAATCTGGCCAGGATGTTCGCACTCAGAATGGTACCTTCTTTTTCCTTATAGTATGAGTAATGAATTTGTTACTGCACATGAGTTGTTTCTCATGCGTTTTATTTCTCTTATTCTCTGTGAATTAATGTGCTAAAGCAATGTCTTTCTTTTTTTTTTTTTTCTGTTGCTGAAATGCGCAGTGTTTGCATGTCAAGCGGTTGCGAACATTGTGAAGTCATCACTTGGTCCTGTTGGCCTCGACAAGGTACTTTTTGCTTAACTTTCTCCTTTTCGAAGTAGACATATTTTGATGTATGCATGAATTAATTCTTTTTTTTTTTTTTTAAGACAAGATTTTGAATATGCTGAGGATTGGATCCATCTTTATTAAGGCGGATTTATAGTTTAAAATTGCTCGCGACTGAGACGATGTTATTACCCTCTTTTTTCCCATGAGTCTACATTTATGGTGGAGTAAATGCACTTAGCTGAATTCATTTGGGAACGTTTTTGAAAGCCAAAAGTTAAGATGTGGGTATAGACTTTGTCAGGTAATTCTTCAAAGTTTTGGAAATGGTGGTTAATGACTTTCATTTCTGGGGAACCTGAGAATATTAGTTTCTAGATATAATTTTTCTAGTTGACTATTCTGCTATTCTATTGGGGTTATCGATACAATGTAACAATAGTGACCAAATGAAAATCTGCAATCCCCATATATTGGAGGCAATTTACGCCAAATGTAGAGGTTTGTTTATGTTCCTGTGTAGGGCTTCCCTTACTGTATTGATCCTCCTATCTGTCTTGTGTGACATGATCTGATAATGAAAACCATACCACCTAGATTCTGGAAATGATTTTCAGTGGCATCCTAAAACTTGTTGAAAAAATTATGTTTCAGCTGTCCCGTATTAAACTTAGCCTCAAAGGAGACATCTATCCACCATCCGTCATAATATTAGAATCTGTAGACATGCTTCTGAGCAACCAATGTCATCGGTTGATATTCCTCAATCAATTATATTTAGGTATACATATACTTCGGTAACTTTTACAAGCATATTGAACATTTTGATGCTGGTTTGGAAACAACATTATTCATACTTTACTCTTAACCATATTTAGTTTCTCATCTCCGAACCTCACCAGAGTTGGGTTTCCAAATATGTATTACTAGCAGGTTGGTAAGAACAGATGTTATTTCACATCTTTAGACTCTGTTAGACAAGTTTTATACCGATGTTGGTGCATGTACTCATTCTACATTTTTTCATGCCCTCTAAGTCGTTGATGCTTGGTGGAATGAGAAATGGTATTTGGAATTGATTATTGAATAGTGAATGCTAAAAAAGGTGATCCCTTCTAATATATAATTGGAAGTGTGAAACACAACTACTTTGTATGTGAACATGTTCCAATTGGCAAAAGAAAGGTTGGATCGCTACTTGTATGCAGCATTAGTAACATAATGAATCATACATGGGCTAAAATTGAGGTCATTCTACGGGAAAATGTTCCTTCTATTGGATTCTTAATCTGGATATCCAAGTTATAGAGTATATCCTAGCCAGTTGTTTATAAAGAGAGGCAATGTTGGAATTTTCATTAAAACAACGGTGAGTTCATTACATATATAGAGATGTGTGTTCATATAATGCATTTTCTTTGCACCAGTTTTTTCTTATTTTATAATTTTTTCTCTTTGACCTCCAAATGGCAAATCGAAACATATTATTATTTTATACCATCATTGCCATTAAGTGAACCAACTACCCTCTAAATTCTTTTCTTGTCGTCTCAATTTTCTAGTTCTGGTTGTGGAGTTCTGCATGTGTCTACAGTTTATGCTGTGATAATTGCTTCTTTGGGGGGGGGGGGTTGCTTGGAAAGTTCAAAGAGAATGGGTATGGTGGTAGTGGGGAATGGGTTTCACCTCTCAAAGTGGGGGAATCAAAATCAATATGGGGTATGATTCCTCAAACCAACCGCCAGCTTTCATTCCTTTCCCATTCATCTTCTATCAAGCATCCCCTTTATGTTTCATGGTAGCCGTCTGCAAGGCATATGCCATTATTTTATTTTCATATTGATGGAAGTTTTTGTTTCTACCTTGTTAGAATTAGACCAGAATGATGGAGTTATTTGTGAGCAGCATTAGTTGAGCTGGATTTGAAATCTTATGAGATTCTCTTTCCCCTCATTCTTGGTTGGTTGATACTTTCCAGATGCTTGTGGATGATATTGGTGATGTGACAATCACCAATGATGGTGCCACAATCTTGAAGATGCTTGAAGTTGAGCATCCTGCGGCCAAGGTGAATGATCCTTTTTTTTTTCATTTGTGTTTCAACAAAATCAGTATTTAAACAATTAGAAGTCATGTCTTTCCTTTATTTATTTATTGATTTTTTTTTTTGAGAATGATGTCTTTCCTTTATTATTAGGTGCTTGTTGAGTTGGCAGAATTACAAGACAGAGAAGTTGGGGATGGGACTACTTCTGTGGTTATCATAGCTGCAGAATTGCTTAAGGTAGTATTGAAGTTAATGTCTCATTGGCGGAACAACTTGCGTTGCCTAGATTTAAGTATGAGTTTCTTTTGTGAATCTCATACTAATTTCTTATTTCTTTCAACAGAGAGCCAATGATTTAGTGAGAAATAAGATTCATCCAACATCGATAATTAGTGGTTACAGGGTATGCTTCTAATTTTATAACTGAGTTTCGTTTAATTTAGTTTTGTAACTGTTTTCTTAGGATTTGATTGCATATTTTGTTGTCAGCTTGCTATGAGGGAAGCATGCAAATATGTTGATGAAAAGCTGGCTGTAAAGGTAACACAATTCTATTATTTGAATTACTCAAGTAATGGTTATTTCCATTTGTTATGGGTGTCATAAATTTTGAAATGACCAAATACTGAAAATTGTTTAAAAAAAAATTATGAAGTATACTAAGTTTTGATCTTAAATGTAGCAAGGTACAATTTTTTTTTAAAATCTTCCTTAAGATCTTGATTCATGCATCTTATTTAAAAGATGTCTTTTTTCTATATTTGACAAATAGAAATTATGTATGTGAATGTTCAGACAAGAAATTTATGCTTAGATGAATTGGTCATACAAATATCCAGGTTGAGACACATGTTATACATGATGTTGGTATCCAGGTTTCTTGCATATGTAGGATGTAATCCAATCATGCACTGACATTTTATTCTTGTGTTTAGGTTGAAAAACTTGGTAAAGATTCTCTTGTAAACTCTGCCAAGACAAGCATGTCCTCAAAGTTAATAGGTGCTGATAGTGACTTCTTTGCAAATCTGGTAAGCTAATAATTCTATTGTTCCTGCCATGGATGTATGTAACTGATGGAATTGATAAATTTAATTCATGGCATTTTAATGCTACATCAGTTTGCACTATTATAGAGGTGCATTTCAGTAATTGTTGAGCATAGTCTTTCATCAGCCTTGCAGCTAAAGAAGAAATCTTCAGTTGCTAATTATCTTGAAAATCATGTCATGTGAAGTGAAGTCCTACAACCTCTCTCTCGCTCTCTCTCTCTCTCTCTCTCTCTCTCTCTCTCTTCATTAACTGTCAGGAATGCTGCCTTTTCTTTGTGTGATTTCTTTGTCCTAGTTGGTTAGTGGTACTATCTTGTACCTTTTACGATTTTGTGTTGTTGCTTGTCTCTCTCTCTCTCTCTCTCTCTCTCTCTCTCTCTCTTCATTAACTGTCAGGAATGCTGCCTTTTCTTTGTGTGATTTCTTTGTCCTAGTTGGTTAGTGGTACTATCTTGTACCTTTTACGATTTTGTGTTGTTGCTTGTCTCTCTCTCTCTCTCTCTCTCTCTCTCTCTCTCTCTCTCTCTCTCTTCATTAACTGTCAGGAATGCTGCCTTTTCTTTGTGTGATTTCTTTGTCCTAGTTGGTTAATGGTACTATCTTGTACCTTTTACGATTTTGTGTTGTTGCTTGACCAGGATATTCATTGTATATGCAGTAAGTTGATTACTACATATCTATGCTTATCTTTTTTTGCCTGTATGAGTTTCTTCTTTCTCATGGCTCAAGACATATGCTTTTTCTTTAACAAACCGTGTCAATTTTTAGATTGTGGAAGCTGTACAAGCAGTAAAGACAACAAATGCAAGAGGAGAAGTTAGATATCCAATTAAGGTTGGTGTGGTTGATTATTTGTTTGATGTTGCTTCTCTTCTAAAGATGGCTTCTCAATTAGCCAATTTATGTTCCCATTGGCACTGAATAGGGAATTGTCCCCCAACCCACCCCACAAGTATGATGAAATAAATTTCACCCAATGTATAAATGATATATGCCTTGACATATCATCTAGAAGAGGCATGTTGTGATAATTTTCTTGGTACTCAGGGAATAAATATTCTTAAAGCCCACGGGAAAAGTGCCAGAGATAGCTATCTACTTAAAGGATATGCTCTCAACTCAGGGCGTGCAGCCCAGGGGATGCCGCTGAGGGTTGCCCCTGCCAGAATTGCTTGCCTTGATTTTAATCTTCAGAAGACCAAAATGCAAATGGGAGTTCAAGTTTTAGTCACTGACCCCAGGGAGTTGGAAAAGATTCGCCAGAGGTGAGTATTTCTGTTCATAGTACACTATCGACTATCAGTAGAAGCCATAAATTTTATCGGTGGATGGATCCTCTTCATTTTTATTTGCTTATTTCAGATTTTAGTTTCATTGGCATGCAGAATGGATGAAGTAAAATAGAAATCAATTTTGCTGCTTAAATAGATGAACTTTTTGATCCCTTTACAAAATATATTTCTTAAATTGATTTTATGCTCACTCTGTTTGTTAAAGCTTAAGAGTTCAAGGTTTGAGAGGCTGCACCACAATTTCTCTTTACATAATTTTTTCAGTGTAGATATTTTTTGGGGTTATTCTACGCAAAGCTGTACTGACAAATACAACTTTGTCTTGCAGAGAAGCTGATGTGACAAAAGAACGTATTGAGAAGATTCTTAAGGCAGGAGCAAATGTTGTTTTAACAACAAAAGGAATTGATGACATGGCACTTAAGGCAAGCTTTTTACTAATAGTTAATTGTGCAGTCTTTCACCCGTGTTAACCAGTGAATTGGTAGCCAGTGGCTTAATTAGTCTTTCTCTTTGAAATACCTCCAATCTTCAATAGATTGGTTACTATCAGTATTTTTATTGTTTGGCTTCATTAACAAGCCATTTCAAGGGGACAATTATTGAACGAAATTGGAATTGTCTTTCTAGAGTTTTAGAAGTCAGAACTATAAATGTGCGAGAACATTGTAGCATTACGCTAGCTTGTGCTTTTTTAAGGCTTCCTAAATTGTTTCCCCTAATTTGACATTTTAATGTGGATATTTTGTCACATTCATTTTAATGTAGATTTTGTCACATAATTACTTTTCAGTACTTTGTGGAGGCTGGTGCTATAGCTGTGAGACGTGTCCGCAAGGAGGACCTGCGTCATGTCGCCAAGGCAACTGGTGCAACTGCGGTACTTTCTCTAATCTTCAAATATCATACCCCTCTGTAAACTTTTATCCCTTAAAAATCTTATTTTATGATTTGAAAAAGGTTGATATTCTGTGATGATATAGTTCAGATTTAGAATGAGAGGAGTTGTGCTTAGATCTTTGACCATGTAATTAGAGTGTTGAAAATGGATTATTGAAGTGTTGATCAATTAAGTTGTAATAGTTCTTGAGTATCCCTCTCTTTTTACTGCTCTCCTCTTGCAAAAGAATGTCATTTTTTGTCTCTGAGCTCTTACTTATATTTTCAAGAATGTGACAGTTGTCATTGCCTGAGGTCTCTGGTCGGGTGAGTGCTGTTTTTCTATATAAAGAATACATGAACATGCCTCATGTTTTCCTAAGCTGAAAGATTTGTGGCTGAAAATGTTTGAAGTTCTATTTAATAAAAAAATATGGTTTGTTCACTTTCAGTGGGATCTTCTAGTGAAATTATCTGAAAAGACTGATATGTTTTACTGGACATTTAAAATGAAGTGAAGGAAATGTCTTGCCTGTCTTTTGTTTGTCATCATAAGTTGGCTACCATACTGAAAGATGGACAGATGAAACTTGTTTTGGCAGATCAATGCTGATCATCTTTGAGGGGGAATAATTCTGTCCTGATCATTGTTTTTATGCAGGTCTCAACTTTTGCAGATATGGAAGGGGAAGAAACATTTGATTCATCATTCTTAGGATATGCTGATGAAGTGGTGGAGGAGCGTATTGCTGATGATGATGTGATAATGATAAAAGGGACCAAAACCATAAGTGGGGTATGACCAGAAGTTGCACGATATTAATCTAATTTTCTTTACCTGATTGAAATATGCTTCAGATTGCTGTGGTTCTTTAGCATGTCCTGTTATGTATTATGCAAGCTATAACCATGTGTTTGAAGCAATGTTACATTTTGAAGATGAATACATATTAGCATTTTATAGTTCCCATGTGGCACGTACATGAGTGTACTTCAAAATGTGTCTTTTCAGGTTTCTTTAATACTTAGAGGTGCCAACGATTACATGCTCGATGAGATGGACAGGGCTTTGCATGATGCTTTGTGCATTGTAAAAAGAACTCTGGAATCCAATACAGTAAGTGCCTTCCCTGCAATTCCTTTTGTCAATCTGTTGTTTTTTTGTGAGTCAATTAGCTTTGAAATGATTTAACTTGACCAAGATTCTAGAGTAGATGTAAAGAGGATACTAGATATAAAATTTACCCATTTTCTTTTGGATTGAACATAACAAGGAAACTGCAAAATCTACAAATGCCGCAAGGGGGTGGATAATGTTTTGGTTCTTTTCGTTGGGTTCTTTGATAGATATCTAGTAAACTTGTCCTGAGTATGTCGTGTCTGCATTTATTTATCTGATATTCTCGGCAGAGTATTGCTGTAAATTCTAAGTCTGTTGCTGGAAATTATTTTAGTCTAGTGAGGACAATTCTTACTATAGTTTATGCAGTTTGACTCATGTCCTTGCAATTATTGTTGGAATGTAGGTTGTTGCTGGTGGAGGTGCTGTTGAGGCTGCCCTATCTGTATATCTGGAGAATTTAGCTACCACCTTAGGATCCAGGGAGCAGCTGGCCATTGCTGAGTTTGCTGAATCTCTTCTAATTATACCAAAGGTTAAACTAATATACCTGATTCATTTCGTAATTGACGTCATATGTATTCTTTTGCTACTGAACTGGCAAACCTTTTTCCTATTCAGGTGCTTGCTGTCAATGCTGCTAAAGATGCAACTGAGTTGGTTGCTAAACTACGAGCTTACCACCACACTGCACAAACTAAGGCAGATAAAAAGCATTTATCAAGGTACCAAAAAACCTAACCCTACTATTTAATATGATCATAGCACACCATTTTGGAATGCATCTAAAGTAACAAAGTAAGGTTTTCCGTTTAGTTCTTCCAGATAAAGCAAAAATCCTTGCACTTGGAGCATGATGATTCTAGACATGCTATAAGAGAAGCTATCCTCCCTAATTCCCTGAATAACCATGTTTATCTATTCTTAACTTCATGTATTGTGTGTTTTTCTCTCTAGAAGCCTACCATTCATTTACTGTCATTGATGAGGCTGCATGTTACACATATCACTTTAATTAAATGAATTGTGATAACTAATAAGATTTTGAGTGCTGAAAACTTGTAGCGTCTGATAATTTCCCTTGGATCCTTTTCTTAGGGTCTGATATGTAAATATGGCCTGCAAACATGGAACTTAAAGTTCATCTGCATACAATAGTTACATTTTTATTGTAACACACACATATATGTATGTATATATTAGTTTGTAAATTCTTGAATACTTTATGCACTGAGTAATTAGCCAGATGAGACACCAATTGTAGAGGATTTATTTATTTAGGATGTTCAGCTTTGTGGTTCAGAACCTGATTGTCTGTGCATAGAAGCTTGAATTTTCTTTGCTGTGCTAGCCTAAAATATGTTTTTTTGTTGTCATTCTTTATGACATAAGTTGATTGTGATGGTTATTCCTATGCTCTTTTATGATTTGCAGCATGGGTCTAGACTTGATTAAGGGTACCGTCCGCAACAACTTGGAAGCAGGAGTCATTGAACCTGCAATGAGCAAAGTAAAGATAATTCAGGTATGCTCAAATTACATTCTATGGCAATTCAATGTATTGTTACCATTATCATTTTTGTTATAATTAAAATTTTCTTATTCCTCTTCTCGTCAGTTTGCTACCGAAGCTGCTATTACAATTCTTCGGATTGATGACATGATCAAGCTTGTCAAAGATGAAAGTCAGGACCAGGATTGAGTTTGTTCCAAGTGATGTTTGTGAGTGATTATGGTGTTCGATCAAGGGTGTGGTTATGTTCTTTGAGTACATTGTTTCTTTTTGTATGGATTGAAGTTCAGCCTCCCTATATGCTGGAGGAAAGTTTTGTTGCTTATGGAAGAATCTGCTCATATCCATCCATCTACAGGTAAGAAATTGTAATGTGTTCTAAGAGGCATTAGGTGTTGGCAACATGGGGCCTAGCACCTACATATAGCCTGAGCGTGGTTGGTTGGGGCCCGTTCGGGAAAAGCAGGGCTAGCCGAGGGATATTTATTGCTTTGGTGGGTTCTAGTTGTGTCTTTTAGAACACTAGAAAATTGCATTAATATTGGTTGAGTTTATCAAGTAGAGTGGGTTTCTATTTTCTTTGCTGAAAGATGCTGTTTTTCAGTTTGTGTGATCGACGCAATCTTCTATTTTTCGTGACGGAAATATCTGCACGATTTACTTACTCTTTCATCAGAATTTCCTTGCGCGTGATCATTATCAAGATTCTATAGCCATGAAAACAAATTAAAGCTGTCTAAAGCTTGTGATGCAGTTACAGTTTGAAAAATCTGGTTTACAGTGAAAGAAGAAACAACAATATCACAAAAGTCACAAGTTTTAAGTTTGATATAGTTAACTTGGAATTGAGCTTGGCTTTGCTTTGAACTGATTTTGGCTTACTAGACAATTAGTTTTGCTTTAAATACCCCCGTACTTAACACAATGGGTATGGGTTGGTTTAACGGAAATGGATAATAGGATCTGTGATCTACCCTTTGTCGAATGTCTGTTGGTTTTTATGGACAAGGACAAAATTGTTATTTGGCGTATCACCTCTTTTGTATTAATTTTTTAATAATTTAATCTACGGGGAAGGAGGTGGGTACATGACTGCATGTGTCTTTAAATAAGTCAAAGATAATATTATGATGTCTTTTTTATGATAATTTATTAATTTATGATTTAGCATTAGTATAATAATAAGAAGACAATCCCCATGAAAGTATGTAATTAATGAGGAGCACGTGAAGGTGCACGTGCTGGGCATTTTATTTGGGGATCAGAAACGCCACTCTCTCCTCACATGCTTCAATAAATACTTTTAATACTTCTTTTTTCAACACTTTTCCCCCCGACTCTTTGCTGACACTCTCCTTGAGGTCCCCTTTTTATCTTTCATCAATTCAACTTTTTATATTTATTTCTCCACTTCTGCTTTTTATATTTTATTGCTAATTTTCGTGTTTTCTTTTTTCTACAAGATAATTAGTTTTGTCTGTAATTAATGTTATCATTAATCAAACCGGAAATTTTATAAAGATTTATAGTTTTAGTGAAGACTAATTTGCTTTTTTTTAAGAAATGAAGACTTGTTTGATTTCGTTTTCAACTTTGTGAGTTAATTTATCGGATTTTTGATTGATTCAATAAAATTTCATTCGGTTTCCTTTAAGTTGAGCATTTTTTATTTTTTTTTTAACTCATTCTTAAATCTAATTTTATGAGACAAATCAACTCATAATTCTAAAGAGCGACTTATAAAAATGTGTCTGGATTATGGATGGTGTGGTTTTATCTCGTATTTATATCAATACGGCAATCTCAAATAAGTTTTTTTCTAATAGGGGGAATTAACTGAACACAAGAGAGAGTTTAGGCTAGTTTGTTTTGCTAGAGTTAAAGCAAAATTTTGGGTTTATACATGCAATCAAATATAAAGAATTTCTTTCCTATGAAAATGATTTTTTTATTGTAGCAATTAATAATATAAAATATGTAACATGAAAATATAACTATATAGATTTTTTAATTTTACAGAGCAATGCTACTATCCAGCCTTGATTGATGAAAACGGACAAAACATCACAACACAACTACGGCCATCGATACATTGAACCAACTACTCAATTTATATATATATATATATATATATATATATATATATATATATATATATATACATTACAAGTTTATTTATTTGTGGTTGACAAGTTTCTACTATACATTTAAATTTCATTTAACTCAGAGCTCGACTCCATCCCATAATATATATATTGAAAGAAAAAATTAATAATCAAGTTGAATTTGTATTCCGCTCATTTAAGAATGATCACAATTTTAGATTGAGTCACTAGCATTAGGCCAAATTTTAAAATATGTATTAATTTTACACAATTCATGTAGATGATACTTCAACACCATAGGATGTGTGACATGTCGTATTTTGAAAAAAAAAATTAATTGTTAATGTTTTTTAAAATTTTCAAATTGAGACAGATGTTGCATATCTTTTTTTTTTTATCAGCAAAAAAAAAAATGATTTTATTAAGAATAAGAGTACAAGAAATACTCTATCTCATCACACATCTAATGGAATAGTGTAACACTCATGTGGGAATGATAGACAAAGTCAAAAAATGTATAATATCCTAAAATACCACACTTGATATAAGGGATTATTTTTCTACCATAAATAATTGTTTTGTTACTTGTCTACCACAAATCAGAAAAATGAACAAAATTGTCCTTTTGAAAAAAGTAAAAATTTAGTTTTGTGATGGATATTACAAGATATATGTGTTTCTTTAAAAGGTTGATATTATTATATCATGTAATCTTATGACAGTTCGTGTAAACTCCAACATAACACTGACATTTTTTACTTTTTTTCAGTAGGACAATTAATTTTTTTTTTTTTAAATTATAGTAAAAAAAATAACAAAACTATCATATATTTAAAAACTTCAAGATTAATCCTTTTAACTACGGTACTCCAGCCAAAAATATGTCGAGTTGGAAATTTTATATATGGGCCTAACTAATTGCAAAGATATCCAAAAGCGTGGGCAAGTGTGACCACCAAGAGAAGAGGCAAAAGTAGTAGTACTGAAATAACTGTACGGACCGTACCAATTGCTACTTGGCTGAATCATTAGCCGTGCAGTCCCCCTATCCCCCGGCGCCACATCTCCATGTGCCATCTTCTTCTCTCTCCAACCCCCCCCTCCCCACCTCTCTATATATATATATGTATGTATGTATATAGAGAGACATATGCGAAAGGTACGGTGTGGGCGGTTAACCCTCCACGCCCCCCTCTTTAATGCACAGCTGCTTCCAGCTGTCGCCACGTGATCATCCATCCTCATCTTTTTGTAGCCTCTTTTTTTCCTTTTTATTCTAATCTTATTTATATATTAATTATATATATATATATATATTCAGAGTTTATATTATGATTTAAAAAAAAAAAAAACTGTCGAGATAGTACGTAACGCAAAACTTAAGATCAAGATGAAAATATCCCGATATTCATATGATATATCTGTATTTCGAATGTTGCGATATGGATATGAGATCAATATCGATATCTATATCCGTTGGTCTCAGTGTAAAATTGGAAAAAAATAGGGATATATTGCAAAATATCGATATTTATCCAAAAATCGAGATTTTTTCAAAATTTGTATTTTTAGACCAAAAATAAATTTGGTTAAAATTTAATAAATATTTTGTAGCAGCAATAGTTCTTTCAAATGAAATATTTTAAAAAATAATTAGAATAAGGATGATTGATTTGATTTATCATTTAAAATTGCCAATGATCGTAAAAGTCAAATTTTATTTTCAAAATTGAAATGTGCTTGGAACGAAAATGGAAACTCAAATGTTGATATAGATCATGCACTTTCTTTGAGTTTGGACTCAATGGATATGTGCACAAATCAAAATGATATGTCTATACTTTGACACATATGAGAGTTCATAATTTGATTAAAGTATTCAAAACGTATTTCATTATCCACTTCCTCAAATGTCTTATGGAGAGTTCACAATTTGATTGAAGTATTCAAAACGTATTTCATTATCCACTCACTCAAATGTCTTATGGAAGTCAATCTATGTACCAACAAAATGAAGATTGACTCAATTCACACTATCCAATTTATGGTGAAATCAAGATTGACTCAATCCACAATATCCAATTTATGGTGAAACCATTAGAGGGATAGAATAACGTACCAACAACATCTGCATAATTATATTCACAATTATTCAACATCTGCATAATTATATTCACAAGTATTCAAATGTGATGAGTTAGTACCAAATATTGTTTAGATAAAGATAACATTGCACTTGTTATTTTTGAACCTCATAAATCATCATATTGGTACGAGTGATTTGGTTGTATCAATCAATTTTGAATAAATGTCAATCTTCGTAACGTTTTTGTATGTTTATTATCTATATATTTGTTGTAAACATATCATTTTGTTGATATTACAAATTAAATATATACATTTTTTGATGTTATAATAGTCTGTAAAAAAATTTGACATCATTTTTTGATATTATGTAAAATTTCCAATTTTTCAATAGAGTTTCGGCCATTTTTTTAAATTTTTTGTCGATATGCGATATCAATATATCCATCGATATATCCGTAAAATCAAGATTGCGATACGTGTTGCAATATGAATATTTTCATCCTTGCCTGAGATTGGTTTGTTGAATCGAGTTTGGTTTTAGCAAATGATGGATTAATCAATTCATGGGTAAACCTGGCATTTGATGGTGGGATACAGTAGATTGGTATATTTCTTAGGAGAATTGCCTACTTTTTAAAACTTTAACAAAAAAATCATTATTATAAACGATATTTTGTTTTCTATTTATTTGTTATTATTTAAAGGTTTTTGTATAAAATAATATGTCGATGTGTAGATATTAGGGATAAAATCACATTTGATCTTATAACTATCGTCTTTTTCGCAAATAGTCTCATAATTATTTTTTTTTTAATTTAGTCCCGTAACTCAAATAATTGCTCAATTTTGGTCCTAATGTCGTCGGAAATTTCAAAATCAGCCGGAAAATTGTCACGTGAGTTGCACGTGACATCCAATTTGAAGGTTTCAGGCGATGACTAATGACGTGGGGTGATCATGATTATTCTATTGGTTGAAGCATTTTAATTAATTCTAATTATATGGCACGCCATGTCATTAGTTATCTTCGGAAACCCCAAATTGGATGTCACCTGCAACTCCAGTGACAATTTTTTGGTCGATTTTGAAATTTCCGGTGACATTGGGACCAAAATAGAGCAATTATTCGAGTTACGAGACTAAATCGAAAAGGCAAATAATTATGAGATTATTTGCGAAAAAAACGATAGTTATGAGATCAAAATTGATTTTATCCCTACATATTATGTACTGAAATTATTTAAATGACACAAAGTAAGATATTCAAACTTTTAGGTTATAATAAGATAGTTCAATATGAACAATGTCCTATACCGTGCCTATGTATTATATACGATTTATCATTGATCATGTCATGTTTGAATATGTTGTTATTAGTAATCGCGAAGGATAGGCTGGTTGACTTTTTTTTTTTTTTTTTATTGTATGTAAGTGTATTTATATATGTATAATATTTTAAATAAAAAATAAAACTAATTATGATCAACTGCTGCCTCAGCTCTCCTGTGGTTATTAGTATTTCGATACTATTTAAGTTAAATATTCAATCACTTAGAAAGGTTCAGATTGAGAATGATTAAATACATGGATAATGAACTACCAAATCATGTTAATTTATTAAGAAATGTCTAAAATCTTTGGCTAAGTCTGTAGTTTTAAGAGTATATATGATACACAATAGCTTACATTTTCTATTACTTGTTACAAGTATATGTCCCATATATGATAATGTCATATTGTACTTATAATCATGTATAGTGAAATAAAAGTTCAATAGAATTAATATACAATAAAATTCTGAAATTTTGAATGGTAGACAACAATCCCATTATTTCTCATCAACCAGATTTAATTTCTTAATATTTATAGTAGGAGTGTAGCTTTTGGCTCACAATTGAAGAGCAGCAAAGTAGAAGTTCTAAATTAATCCTAAAAATCAGCAGTACTAATCAAGTATATATTAAGTCAATTTGAAGATTAGTTTGCAAGTGAACGCATATGATTTGTGAGACGAAATTCCATTTACAACATATCATAATATGTATATATAACTCGTTAACTTAATAATAAAATTGGATAAATTGAATCATGAGCTCCGTGAATCATGACACTGTTATTTTAAATTAAATTTATTTATATCCTTGTATGTTATATTTTATGTTTTATATATATATATATATATATATATATATATATATATATATCATGTACTAAAGAGATTTCTTCCTTTTAGTATTACTTAGTATATATACTTTTAAGTACTAAGATTAGTGCGTGATCAGTGATCACGTACCTACAAGGGATGCATTGATTGAAAAACAAAATAATTAATAACGAAGTAATCTTGCAAATTGCTTAACATAATCATACCCTTTTGTTGGGATATTTTTATTAGATTTTGATGAGACAATGTAACTTTGGATAGGAAGTTAGAGTGCTCATTTTTCCACGTTGGTTAAGTGGATTTTAGCTTGATAAATTTTGTTAGTGTTATTTATTTAACACTAATTAATTTTTCTTTTTTCTTTATGTTTATCCAAATTAATTTATTTGATATCTTATTTTATGGTTGAGATATTTAAGGGATTGACTATTTGGATGATTTGAAGTGTATCTGACAAGATTTACTTGTTGAAGAAGTCCTAAGGAGTAACGTTTCTTTTCCTAGAAAATAGGATTTCTTATTCTCTTTGTATCTTTTTATCTTACAGAAATGTGGGATAAAGAAAACGTGGAAGCAAGAGAAGAAATTGTAGAGTAGCAAGAGAAGAAAAACGTGGAGAAGCGAGAAGTGGAGAAGTGGAGATGAGGAGCATGTCTTGAAAATCATGGATTGATCATGACATGAAGATAGTGGAGATCATGGATGATCTTCCACTAAGAAGAAGGGTCTGCAAGTGCTCTATGAATAGGAGATTCGAAGACTGCAGACTCAAGTATTCAAGCACTTAAGCAAGATAAGGGAGCAAAGCAATAGAGAGTGAAGAACAGTTTTTAGTTTACAAAGTGATCTGATGTTGACACATTTGTGACAACATTTTCATGGTAATTTTAGTTTCTGATTATTTCAGTTTTTAGGATTACTTTGTAAACCGTAGAGAGTTTATCACATTCATAGAGCGTGAGAAAAAACTTAAGAGTGTGTGTTTTTCTAAAGAGAGTCTTTCGAGATCTCTTTAGGCTTTTGTAATAACTCATCGTAGTAATACAGTTTTGCTCTGCTGGCGTTCCACATGTATTTTTATATACTTGTGGATAATTTCTCTATTCTTTACATTTTTCTTAAAGTTTTTAAAATTCAATTCCGCTGCTATTTTTAGCTAATGTTTTGGTAGATGTTGTGACATTTGACTCAACATTTATCATTCTGTTTAGTCTTTGCAGGAGATTCTGCCCACCAGAACTATCAAATTTATCTTTCTAAGTTTTGGTTTGTAAAGTTGTATATATCAAAAAGATAGAGGATACTGATGTTAGCAGGATCCTGAAGATGAAGAAGTTTCAAAGACTGACTTTCCTTAAGCTGAAGTAGAAAACAGAATCAGGATTCTGGAGATGAAAAAGTTAGTCAGTAAGCTGAAGTAGAAAACAGAATCAGGATTCTGGAGATGAAGAAGTTAGTCAGTAAGCTGAAGTAGAAAACAGAATCAGGATTCTGGAGATGAAGAAGTTTCAAAGACTGACTTTCAGCAAGGAAAGTCAGTAAGCTGAAGTAGAAAACAGAATCGGGAAGTTGGATCAGTAAGCAGCAAACAGAAAGCAATAAGAGAAACTGGAAGCTAACTGCAGGATTCTAGAACAGAAAGTTGTTTAAGAATCAGGAAGCTATCGTAGGTCAGGAAGCTGACTGCAGAATTCTGGAACAGGAAGCTGTTCAGAATCAGGAAGCAGATGTAGATCAGAAAGCTATCGCAGAGCAGGAAGTTGACTGCAGATTTCAGGAACAGGAAGTTGTTCTGAAACAGAAAGTTGGCGCAGAACAGAAAGCAGCTACTGCAACCTGAGCAGCAAGTTGTAAGTCTTTCTATCTTATTCAATACAGTATGAGGAATATGTTGAATGCAATACGAGGATTCGATCCTGTCTAAGTTACCAGTAGATAGAAGTTAGCGCCCAGCTAATGAGGTGATGCCACCTGAACCGCGACTCTGCAAAAACACTGTAGCCGAGGAGAGCGCCATTAATGCGGATCAGAATAGGACATGCGCTATTTCCCAGTTTTTCTATGCGCATTTATTGCGGAAGATTTTGAAGATCAATTTGAATTTCTTCAAAGGACAATGTCTCTCTTCAACTGACATTTTCCATACACTATATATAGAATGTGAAGGTGACTGTGAAGACTACTGAACAACTAAACATATTGCAAATTCTCTAAGCTATCAAACTCTCAAGCTTTTCTCAAGCTAACAAGTTCAGTCACTCAACCTTCGGAAGCAGTCTACCAAAGCATTAGAGCTTAGAAGTTCAAGGCTGTCTTCGAATTGTACTAGTTGAAGAAACCCAATATACTTTTAACCATTTGTTGTGTGCTAGGTTGTTTTAAGTTTGGTGTCCTTAGTTGGAAGGATTAGATCCTCGCTAAGTGTTGAATCTTGTGTAAGCTTATAACTCTGTGTGAGTTTTGTACCCTGTGTGGGATCTTACCTAGGAATCATTTTGATTCTAGTAGGTTAGCTCATTGGAAAGAGGATTGTAAAGTGTATCTTCTAAATCAATCTGACCTAGTTGAGTTCTTCCTGTGTGAAGGAGAAGAGTGGACGTAGAAAGATTACACCACCTTCGAACCACTATAAACCCTTGTGTGTTTACTATTTTTGATACTTAGCTACATCGTCTTATATTTATATATATCTATCTTGTTGCGTTTATCATAAGCACACTGCTAAAAGAATTCTTACAAAATCATATTTGTAAAAGAAAATCGTTTTTTAAAAAGAAACTCTATTTTTGTATTTGTTAGGATTTTGAGAGCAATTATAGAGAATTTGATATAAACGAAATATAAGAGACAACGATTTGTTCACCCAGTTCGTCAATTGACTACATCTGGGGACACTATCAAGCCAGGAGAATTTACTAATTTTCTTGTGTTGACAAATATAATGAGTCAAAGGGTTATTTATAGGAAAAACTGGGATATAGTCCTAATGCTTTTCTAACTAGGAATTCTAAGTCTTATCTGACTAGGAGTCCTAAGTTATATCTAACTAGGAATTCTAAAGTCTATCTAACTCAGACTCCATAACCCAACAATCTCCCACCTGGAGACTGACTTCAAATTGTAACTTGTCTTCTCCATTTCATCAATGTCTCTCACTGGTAGTAGTGTCGGGCCTTCATCTCAGTTTCCAAGGCCAGTTGAAGCCATGCATGACTTCAATTTCTCTAAGGTCACAAATTAGTCAATATATCAGCAGGATTCTCACTTCCTCGAATCTTCATCAGCTGTAAGATTTTATTCTCCACGAGGTAACGAATGTAATGATACCTCAACTCAATGTGTTTCGTTCTTGAGTGAAAAACTGGATTTTTTGCTAAATGAATAACACTCTGACTATCACTATACAAAATACTATCCTTCTGTACTTTCCCCAATTCATGCAAGATATTCTGCAACCATACCATCTTTTTACTAGCCTCAGTCACTGCTATATACTCTGTTTCTGCAATGGACTGTGCTACGATCTTCTGCAACTTAGAAGTCCAAGAGATTGTTGTACCACAAAATGTAAACACATATCCGGTTGTACTTCTTCTTTTGTCAAGATCGCTTAATGCTAAGTCTGTATCAACATACTCTCTTAATTCGACACTTTTACCTTCAAAGCACAAGGTTTTCTCTGTAGTACCTCTCAAGTACTTGAGGATCCACTTTACTGTTTCCCAATGCTGTTTTCCTGGATTATTCATGAACCGACTAACTACTCCTACTGCATGTGCAATGTCAGGTCTTGTGCATGTCATAGCATACATCAAACTGCCAATTATAGAAGCATATAAAGTTTTCTGCATATAGGCACGCTCTTCTTCACTATTGGGTGAGTCATTGTTGGATAGCTTAAACTGGCTACCCAAAGGGACATGAACTGGCTTTGCATCTTCCATGTTGAACCTCTTCAAAACCTTCTTGATATACTTAGCCTGCGAAAGATACAACTTTCCTGCCACTCTATCACGCTCAATGCGCATGCCCAAAATTTGCTTAGTCTCTCCAAGGTCCTTCATTGCAAACAGGTCAGACAATTGTTTCTTCAATTTGATCACCTCTGAGCACTAGAACCTGCTATCAACATGTCATCAACGTATAACAACAAAATGGTATAACCCTTGTCATACCTCTTGAAATGGCAACAATGGTCAGCCTCGCATCTATAGAATTCAATCTCATGCATGAATCCATCGAACTTCTTGTACCACTGTAATGGAGCTTGTTTCAGGCCATACAAGCTCTTCTTCAATCTACAAACAAGCTTATTGTTCCCCTCTAACAAGTATTCTTCAGGTTGCTCTATGTAGATGTCTTCCATCAAATCCCTATGAAGAAAGATTGTTTTCACATCCATCTGCTCTAACATCAAGTTTTCTATAGCCACCATACTCAAAACTAACAGAATGATGGTTAATTTCACAACAGATGTGAAAACATCGGTATAATCAATACCATATTTCTGCTCAAACCCTTTTACAATCAGTCTTACCTTGAAACACTTGCTTCCATCAGCCTCCTCTTTAATTCTATAAACCCACTTGTTATGCAATGTATT
This sequence comes from Scutellaria minor, assembly GCA_954870855.1. Lineage (NCBI taxonomy): Eukaryota > Viridiplantae > Streptophyta > Magnoliopsida > Lamiales > Lamiaceae > Scutellaria > Scutellaria minor. The sequence goes on along the minus strand of OX940728.1, from coordinate 20,848,409 downwards.
TTTCCCTTTCAGAAGCTTGACTAGTTCCCACGTTTCGTTAGCCTTCAACGAATTCATTTCATCATCCATCGCTAGTTTCCACTTGTTCACGTGTTCACTGCGTATTGTTTTCGCATAACATTCTGGTTCACCACCATCTGTCAACAACAAGTAATGAAGAGAAGGTGAATACCTATCAGGTGATTTATGTATTCTGGTGGACCTTCGCAGCGGAATTATCGGTTGTGGCGTGTGTGGTTCCTCGTCACCTACCACCTCATTATCATCAGTCACTTTGCTCCCACCCGAGTTCGAGATGTCTAACTCGACAACTTGTTTTTCAGAACCAACTGATTCAAATGCACCCAACCTGTCTTTGTACAAGATCTGTTCATTAAATATGACATCTCAACTACGAATTACCTTTCGATTCTTCTCATCCCAAAATCGATAGCCAAATTCATCACCACCATATCCAATAAATGTACATTTAACAGATTTAGCATCTAACTTACTCCTATCAGCAACATCAATAAACACGTATGAAACACAGCCAAATACTCGAAGAAATGACAAATTTACCTCTTTACCGCTCCAGACCTCCTCTGGTATGCAATTTTTCAAGAGAGTTGAGGGTCCTCTATTTATTAAGTAAGCTGCAGTGTTAACTGCATCTGCCTAAAACATTTTCGGCAGCCCACACTTCAATCTCATGCTTCTAGCACGCTCACATAGTGTTCTGTTCATACGTTCTGCAACACTGTTTTATTGAGGGGTTCCTTTCACAATTTTCTCCATACGAATTCCATTTGCAGCACAAAATTCTTTGAACTCTCGGAGCTCGTACTCTCCACTATTATCAGATCTCAAACACTTTACCTTGAGACCCGTTTCAGTTTCTACAAGAGTCTTCCACTTCTTGAAAACATCAAATGCATCAGATTTATTTTTCAGAAAATAAACTCATACTTTTCTCATTGAGTCGTCTATGAAAGTCATGTAATAAGATGCTCCACCAAGAGACGTCACCGGTGTTGGTCCCCACAAGTCACTATGGGCTAACTCCAATTTTTGTTCTTTCAAGGTTTTGTCTCCTTTCAAAAAACTCACTTTTTTCTGTTTTTCGAGTACACAGTCCTCACACAACCCGATTTCAACTATCTTGAGGCCTGGAAGCTTACCTTTCGAACACAACACTTTCATCCTCTTCTCACTCATGTGGCCAAGACGACAATACCACAAATCTGCATCATTCTTTGCACCTGTAAGAGTAATGTTGTCTCGAGTGTTGCCTGTAATATGCAACGTTCCCTCCTTATTGCCTCGAGCCACCACCATAGCTCCTTTGGATATCTTCCATATTTTACAGCCAAAGGTCACAACGTAACCTTCATCATCAAGCTACCCAACAGAAAGTAAATTCCTCTTCAATCCAAAAATATGTCTCACATCACACAGCTGCAAAATAGTTCCATTCGGTGCCTTAATCCGAACATCCCCTTTTCCCATGATTTCCAGAGGCTCATCATCAGTAAGATAAACTTTCCCAAAATCTCCAGAGTTGTAATGTTCCATTACGTCAGCACTGCTGCATGAATGAAACGATGCTTCAGAATCTAATACCCAAGATTCTAATGGACTGCTTACACTCAAGATTAACACATCCGTGTTCTCCTCAGTGGTTGCGTTTGCTGATCTGTTATCTTTCTTCTGTGTCTTGCACTGATTTTTATAATGCCCGAGTTCATGACAATTGTAGCACTCAATCTGACTTTTGTCTTTCTTCGGCTTATTTCTACCCCTCAACTTCGATCTATCTCGATTCGAATTCAATTTTGATTCTGATCTGTCTTTGTTTCCTATACTCAAGGTTGATCCTGCTGTCACATCTAATTCTTTTCTGCGAATTTCTTCACTTATGATCAGGTCTCTAACTTCATCAAATCTAAGTTTCACCTTCCCTGCTGAAGTACTAACGACTGTCACCATCCCACTCCAACTTTCTAGTAGAGATGATAACAAAATTAGAACTTGTACCTCATCATCGAAATTGATCTCAACTGAGCTCAATTGAGCAATGATCATATTGAACTCGTTTAGATGATTGGCCACCGTAACACCATCTGTCATCCTTAGGTTAAACAACCGCCGCATCAGATTAACCTTGTTCGCAGCTGATGACTTCTCGTACATTTCGATCATAATCTCTAACATCTCCTTCGTGGTTTTTATCTTTACCGTATGGAGCGCAACGTTCCTGGATAACGACAGACAAACCACACTCATCGTATTTCTATCCAACAACGCCCACTCATCATCCTTCATAGATTCGGGCTTTGTACCCAAAGGTTGATACAAATCTTTACCGTACAGATAATCCTCGATCTGCAATTTCTAGAATCCGAAATCTGATCCATCAAACTTCTCAATAGGCGATTTTCCTTCAGCCATCCTAATTGCTCCCACCAGATCTACTGAACCCGATGTTCTAGATACCAATTATTAGGATTTTGAGAGCAATTATAGAGAATTTGATATGAACGAAATATAAGAGACAACGATTTGTTCACCCAGTTCGTCAATTGACTATGTTTGGGGGCACTACCAAGCCAGGAGAATTTACTAATTTTCTTGTGTTGACAAATACAATGAGTCAAAGGGTTATTTATAGGCAAAACTGGAATGTAGTCTTAATGTCTTTCTAACTAGGAATCCTAAGTCTTATCTGACTAGGAGTCTTAAGTCTTATCTAACTAGGAATTCTAAAGTCTATCTAACTCAGACTCCATAACCCAACAGTATTTCCGCTGCATACTGTGAAATCGAGACAGTAAGCTAAATCAGCATTCTACTAGCTTACTGAATCGAGAGGTTGCTGCATTCTCTGTAAAATCAGTAACTTGCTTATAGAAAAGTTTTTAAAACGCAACATTGATAGAGGTTCATTTACCCCTCTAAACCTCTGACCACTTGGGACCAACATCTTTCTTCTTTATTTTATTTGATTTGATTTTTAATGTTCTGATCAAATCAACATACACCATGTTATAGTATTAGTATTAACCTATATGTCACAATAAAACAATAATATTATAGACTTATAGTTGTAAATTGAAACATATACTTCACCAAAAGTACTGCATGTATTCATGAGATTATCAACTTAAGAGAAAACTACTTAATAATATGGTCTATAATTTTATTGTAATGTTACAAATATATACTATAAAAAAAAAGATTATTTGCGACGATATTTTTTGCGACAACAAAAGTTGTCACGAAAAGTCTATTAATTTGGGTTGCGACAATACATTGTCACAAAATTGTTAATATAAATTGACAACAAATTATCATAAAAAAAAAAACAGTTAAAAATACTTATTTGTGACATCATGTTGTACAAATGCATTAGCGACAACAACATTATCGCAAAAAAACTATTTACGAGAAACCTTTGCGAAAATGACTTAGTAATAAAATGTTGTTGCAAAACGTTTTTGCAATAATTATTAATGTTTTTGCAACAACATTTTGTTGTGGTTAATAATTTTTTTTTTTTTGCAGTGATATATACAAAATAGTGAAATTAGTAACATCATCATCGTAAATTCACATTGAGAATTTCTCTTTAAGGACACTTTAGGTGTTTAATTAATTTATTGAAATATATCTTTCGTTTTATTTGTAATACAGTTCCTGCCTATCAAATTTATATATATTAAAGATACTATTTTACATATTTAACATGTAGAATATTTTTCAAAATCCTATTTTGGATGGAGAAATCATTATTACCTATTACCCACTTTCTAAAAAAAAATTCAATTTAGTATTTTTTTTTCTTCAAAACTAATGAAAAACAATTTCATAAATTGATAAATGACAGAAAAATATTTTTTTTTGGATATAAGTATTGAATATTCTCTTTTCAAATTAGCATAAATGTTGGCTTTCTTTCTCCAAGATAAAAATGACTTTGAGGAAAAGTTAAACAAGACAGATTGACATTTATAATTTGTTTTAAGGTCGAGGGTAAAACCGACATTTTTTCTCTAAAAATCGTAATTGAAGAACAATGTGGAAGAGCATTGGGTTAAGGCCCTCGAACAAGACTTAGCAAAGCTAGACATTGTGTCTGTGGATTTTTCACATATGACTTCCATCAATGCAGAACTTACATCAGTGATTGAGTGCAAAATTAACATAGATGATGTAAGTGTAAAATTGATACATGTGATTCAGAGTTTGTTCCCTCGGCTGGAGCTGCTTTTCTTGGACATAATTCATTTATCGAACAAACCTTGTTTCTCAGGCAGACCTCATTTCTCGAACAGAATCTAGTGCAAAATTAACATAGACGATGTTAGTGTAGAATTGATACATGTGATTTAGAATTTGTTCCCTTTGATAGAATTCATTTATCGAACAGACCTTGTTTCTCAGACATACCTCATTTCTGAACAAAACTATACTTCTCGGCAGACCTCAAGCACTTATAAGACATCCACGTCATAGTATTTATATTTAATCATTGAAAATGCAAAATGAAAATTCAGCAATTAAATTATAGTATATAAAGATATATTGCATGGTGCAATCGACTCCTCCCACGTTCCGTTGCCCCCTTTCTTGATATCATTTATACCTTGCTTTCTGCTTCCTACCTTCACCCATCTCTCTCTTCCTTTCTCTCTCTACACTAAACAATAGTACTCCACACTCTGAATCTAATGAACATGGATGTTTACGGTGGAGTATCCGTAGACGATCTTTTGGACTTACCCAGTGATGAATTCTTCTCTTCCTCCTCCGCCGCCACACCCGCCGACGCCGCCTCCGACTTCCTTTCCCACCACCAATCCTCCGCCGCCGACTCTCACTTCGAGGATTCCTCCGTTCCTGGTTACTCTACCAACTTCACCGATATTCTCTGTGTACCTGTAAGATCTCAATTAATTGAATCTCATATTAATTTGTGTGGTTATACTGCATGGATTGATAGTTGTACCTTCAATTCTGATGAATCTACATCTGTGTGTTTCATAGACTGACGAAGCGGCTGAGCTAGAGTGGCTATCGAACTATATGGACGATTCGTTCACCGATTTACCGGCGAACGAGCTCACCGCGGCCGTTAACTTCCACTCGATAAACGCCGCAGGATTTCACGGCCGCGCTCGGAGCAAACGATCGCGGCCGTCCACGTCAGCAACCGGTGGCAATCAGATGTCGAGCGGCGGCAATCTAAGGATGGCAGAGAGCTTCGCCAGAAATTGCGGTGGTGGTGGTGGTACGGAGACGGCGGAGATGGCGCGGAGGTGCACGCACTGCGCGTCGGAAAAGACACCTCAGTGGAGGACCGGGCCTTTGGGCCCGAAAACGTTGTGCAATGCTTGCGGCGTGAGGTTCAAGTCGGGCCGGCTCGTGCCGGAGTACCGGCCCGCGGCGAGCCCGACTTTCGTGCTGACTCAGCACTCGAACTCTCATCGGAAGGTTCTGGAACTACGGCGGCAGAAGGAGCAGCTCGCCCAACAACAACTGCAGCAGCAGCAAGAGGCGTACGGACGTCATTTCCGGGTCTGCTGACGCCATCTCTGTATACGTGTCGCCATCACGGTTCTCAAATCTTGTTATCAATGGTGATGAGTTTTGTTTTTGTTTTTTTTTTTAAATTACGGATTTCTGAGAAATTGGGAAAATTTGAGACTTTTTGCAGTTCTATTTACGACATTTTATTAATAGCCAGAAATTTTTAGTGAGGGATTTTTTTTTCTTTTTGTTTTCCTTTTACTGTTTTCAAACGTCCGATTAAAGAGATGATAGAAGTGAACGACTACAATTACAGATTTACTTCTCGTTGGGTGGAATTTGGAAATCATTTTCTTCTAATAATTAAAAGAAAAGTGCTGAAAATAAATAAGAGTAAGTCTCTTGTGAGACCGTCTTACAAAATTTTAATACATTACGTGAGATGGGTCAACCCACAACCCAATTACCCACCACCCAAACCCTACAATTCACATGTTATTTGGGGGTGATGGGGCTCCGTCTCACGGAAACTATCTGTGAGACCGTCTCACGTGAGTTTTTGTAAATAAATAATAATAAGACCTAGATGAGTTTGGATCTCTACCTAAATCGTGGACTATTCTATTATGTTTAAACTTCGATCTTTTATTCGACTAATTTATGTCATTTGTATAATTTGATATGTTATATACATAAGTAAATATATCAAAAAAATTAAATACTATTTTTGAAATTGTAAATGAGTTAAAGAATCTTACATTAGTCATATTATGTTTGACAATAACCATTATTTAGAATATCAAACTGCATCAGAGATTCACTACTCAACAAAAGTGTAGGAAAGGATCTAGAGCTCTGATCAACGTTTGAATTTTTGGTAGCTGATTGTGACTGTGAATAACTTCTGTTTATATATATCTATATTCAATTAAAATCAAACGATTAGTTCTTAGTTTTAAATTCACAAAAACTCATGTGAAATTGGTGCACGAATTCTAGATTCGTGCAATCCGAGTCGACCTGACCCGGTACAGTTCTTCATGCGTCCGCACGGTCATCCACACGCCGGAAAGAGGGTACCGCATACTTAGTGTAGTTTCTGCAGTTTTTTGGAAAATATGTACACATTTTAGTTATGACTTTCGTACTTTTATCTTATGAGTTTCATATCTTTATGTTATGACTTTCATACCTTTACACTTTCTGTTAAGACTTTATACCTTTTTAGCTATGCAATTTATATCTTTTAGTTATGAGTTTCAGACATTTTAATTATGGTAATATTACCTTTATATTATATATTAGTAGATAAGGTAAAACTTTTATATGATACAACTAATATGTTTATGTAATACAATTGATATCTTTATGCAATATAGCTAATATATTCCAGTAAAAATGAAAATATACAACCATTTTTAATTAAAATAAAATAATACCTTTATGTAAATGTAGTAATACTTTTATGTTATTTGATTTATACCTATATAAGATATAAATAATACCTGTACATTATATTTCAATGAAATAAGGCAATACCTTTATGTATGCAAATGAAGTAATACTCTTATGTGAAACAACTCATACATTCATTCAATACCTTTATGCAAATGAAGTAATACCCTTACGTGAAACAACTCATACATTCATTCAATAAAACATATACCTTTATGCGATACAATTAATATATTCCAATCAAATAATAAAATCATTTCCTAAGTAAAATATGAAAATACCTTTAAATAAATGCACTAATACCTTTACGTAGTGTACGTGATTAATAACTTTACGTAGTGTAGTTAATATCTTTATGTGATACAAGTAATGCTCTTACTTCTATTTCAGGTAATACATTTATGTATTACAAATGTTACTTTTCAATTATATAATGATGACATTTATGTTATAAGTATGATACCTTTATGAGATATATTTCTTACTCACTTATTTCAGAAATTATATCAAACTCATTAACAAATCAATCTTCATCAGTAGAACTCAAGTTTTTCATTTGTATTTGAACAATCACCTATCATATAGCATTAAGAACATGAAATCTGACACAATTTCATGTTTTTCAAACTGATAAAGATGGGTTATTTTTTCGCACGATTATTTGAAATTTTTATCTTCATCTTCCATGTTTCTTGTCTACAATTCATGGAGAAGAGGCAGAGAGAAGCATAAAGATGGAGAAGAAGAAGAAGGTTTTCGATAAAAGTTTTCAAATTGGAAGTTGAGGGAAGAAGAAGAATTAAGTGGAAGATGGAGAATGAGAAGTTTCAGAAGAAGTTGAGAGAAGGGTGAGAAGATGGGGAAGAAGTAGAGAGACGCACAATTGAGAAGAAGCAGAGAGAAGGGTGAGAAGATGGGGAAGAAGTAGAGAGAAGCACAATTGAGAAGAAGCAGAGAGAGAAGAGAGATTAGGATAAAATAAAATAAATATATATACATATATATATATATATATTACCTGGATCTGGGTCAGGTGACCCAGTTGCACGGGAGGTGACCCAATTGCACGGATCTAGATCTGTGCAACTGGTGTATAAGAGACTTACTCTTTAAAATTTAGGATAGACGATAAAGCGGGAGTGTTTGGATTATGATGTGTTTATCCGAGACTTACTCTTTAAAATTTAGTATATATGATAAAGCAGGAGTGTTTGGATTATGATGTGTTTATCCGGTTTTTGGGATGGACAACTTTATAGGATTTTGATAACCTTATAACTTCATCCTGTTTTTTCTAATTTTTACAATTTTCAACATTTACTTTTTTCTACAATTACTAACAATAACATCTATTTTTTCTACATTTCTCATGTGATAGTAAAATCTTATCTATCAAAAACCACCTTTTCAAAATCTACTTAAATCTAAAATTCATACTTACAAATCCACATATTCCCCAATCCAAACATACCTTTTATTTATAAAAGCCATGATATGATCTGAACCTTACTGGATTACATTTTTCAAACCAGTCTCAGAAATTTATTCTAACGAGTGAGAGTTTTAATGAGAATTGCCTCTAAATCTATTCCAACTAGTAAATGAGATTAAAAGGAGCAATTTAAATTCATGTCTCAGTACTAGGCCAGGGCAAATCAGAAAGTAGTAGTACTAGATGATGAGTCTTCCAATGAGAAGACGAGGCAACTAAATTGATAATAGTATAGTGTTTGTTTGGCACCACGCTTTGAAATGGACTTTTTGGATCTAAAAGTCAATTTGTAAGAATTTTATGGTTAATCAAAAAAACAATCACTTGTTTTACAATGTAATTATTATTATTATTTTTTTTGTTGATTTAACATTCAAAATATTGGATGACAAGAAAATCAAGAATTATGTGGAAGTTGACGTTGAACGTGACTATTCTAACAATCAAGTTAATCAAAAAACTATTAGAAAATTATTAAATGAATCAAAGTGCAAATTTTGTAGTTACCGATGCACCTCAATTTTATTATTAACAAAAACCATCAATTTTGTAGTGCATCTGAAGTAACGATACATCCCTAAACTTTTACTTACTAGAAAACAATTTATTGTTATATTAATCTAATAGTGAAAACTAAATAAAAAACTTCATTTGATATTCTAAGATAAACAAGAACTCTTAAACAATGTCTCATGGGCACTTCAATGAGACTAACAAAATTATTACTTTTAGTGGTTTATAAAATGTATGTTTACCAAACATAGAAACTAAAAATATAAGGCCACCTTTTTTAAAACTCCAAACAAAAAGAAAAAATTAATTCCATTACAAATATTGACCTTTTTTTTACAAATGAACGCACATAATGTGGTTACATGATCCATTTCATAACTTTGATAGTATAGAGAACCGAGCAGTAGCCTCTAGAGTCAAATGCAGAATGAGACAAATGTGAAAGCATGAAATAACTCAGAAAATGAGACAAAGTAGAAAGCTGAATTGTCAGATATTGATGTGAAGAGTGAGAGAACAGAAAAGATATTAAAGAGGAGAGTTGCATGTCCAATCTACCCTATTTAATATAACATATATACAATTCTACCCACCAATATTTAATATTGTCCCCAAATATCCAAAAATAATTTTTGGTAGAATCTCTGAAAAAGACTTAAATTTGTCAGTGCAAATATATATTATATTGAGTTTTAGACACACATATCTTATACAATTTAACGAAAATTATTGAAAATTTTCGTTAAACCCTAACAAAATAGGGTTTAACGAAAATAAAATTCTAATTTTCGTGAAACCCTATTTTTTTAGAGTTTAACGAAATTAACCTTAATTTTCGTTAACTCTCTTTTGGCTAATTTTCGTTAAACACTATTATTTCAAGGTTTAATGAAAATTAATCATAATTTTCGTTAAATCACAACTTTTTAAATTTAAGGTTTTATTTTCGTTAATTCCTTTTTTTTAGGGATTAACGAAAATTAAATCCTAATTTTCGTTAACATATCATAAACTCTAAAAATTTAACGAATTGGTTGGGGGTGATATTTAGAGAAGTGGTTGGGGGTGATATTAATGGATCCAATTCGTTAAATATGTATAGAAGTGGTTGGGGGTGATATTAGAGAATTGAAAATAAAAATCCTAATTCGTTAAACTCACCTACATTAGAGGTTCACGAAAATAAGCTTAATGAAAATGAAGAACTAATTTTCGTTAATCACTATAAAATAAATAATTAACAGAAATTAAATTGGATCATATAATTGGCCTCTTTGTTAAATTATGATTAATTTTCGTTAAATCCTAGAATAATAGGGTTTCACGAAAATTAGTCCAACAAAAATAATGTTTAACGAAAATTGAAGGTTAATTTCATTAAGTCCTATAAAAATAGGGTTTCACGAAATTTACACTTTAATTTTCGTTAAACCTTATTTTATAGCGTTTAACGAAATTTTCGTTAAACATTATTTTTATAGGGTTTAACGAATTTTGCGAAAATTTTAACGGAGGGTTGATTTGTACGTTAACATATTAGAGGTCTTGACATATTTAATTTTTAGTTCTAAATAATTTATTTAGCATGGGCGAAAATTTCATAATTAAACACTAAAATAATTTTCGAAATTTCAAAATGGTTGACAATTTTCGGAATTTCATAAATTCAAAATGGTTGAAAATATATACATATATGATTTTCGGCAAAACAAATTAAATTAGGGGTTAACAAAAATAAAAGATATTTTCATATATCCACTAAATAAAACAAGTGTTCAACGAAAATGCGGGCAGTAATTTTAATAAAACTAAATGCTGAGAATAAATAATAAATAATTTTCAAAAATATACATTGGGGTTTAACGAAAATTGCATTTTAATTTTCGTTAAACCCTAAAAATGAAGGGTTTAATGAAAATTATGGTTTATTTTCGTTAAACCCTTAATTTTTCGGGTTTAACGAAAATTATTTGACAATTTAACGAAAATTATTTAATAATATAACGATAATTAATTAATTTTCGTTAAATCCTAAAAAAGAAGGGTTAACGAAAATAAACCCTAATTTTCGTTAAACCCTAAAAAAGAAGGGTTTAACGAAATATATGGTTTATTTTCGTTAAACCCTTAATTTTTAGGGGTTAACGAAAATATCATATTATTGTTTATATATTATTCTGTCAACCGTACCGACATGTAAGAGATTCTCTGCACCATTTCTGAAAAAATGTGTTTTTGGGTATTTGGGGACAATATTAATGTTTAATGGGTAGAATTGTATATGTGTTGTATGCTTTTGGGTATTTTGGGGTATTTACTCTAAAGAGGATATATATCAGATGCAGTTTTGCTGTCTGATTGCAGATCAATGCAGTAATTAATAAAGGATATTGCTGCATCTACCCCAACCACACTCGATTGAGCATTCGGTTCGAAAATGTTAGGATTTTAACGTGTAATTATGGAAAATTTGATATGAACGAAAAATAAAGAATATCTATTTGTTTATTCAGTTTGTCAGGGATGACTATGTTTAGGGCACTATCAAGTCAGAAGAATTTACTAATTTTCGTGTGTTGATAAATACAACGAGTCTAGGGTTACTTATAGTCAAAACTGGATCGTAGCCTAAAAGCCCATTTATCTCGAAAAAGACGTGCTCATGGGTCATTACATAGACGATCAAGCTCCATAACCCAACAGAAAAATCATGGAGAGGCAAATTAGAACTTTGTTATACACAATTATGATCCTGATATGAGAATTGTCAATTGCGGTTTGAACTGTTGGTTCCAAAGATGTTATCTTTTTTTAATTTTAATTTATTAAACATTATTTTAAAATATGCTTACAATAATAAAATTACTCCTGTAATAAAAAATGTTTTTTTTTTAATTTTTGTATAAACACACTCATATATATACATATATTATATGATTCATTAGTTTAACAACGTGTACATGTAATAAGAACATTAATCAAAATCAATGGTACGGAAGTTATATATTTAGAGGAGTCAATCTCATGAGATTCTCACAATGATCAGTAGCACTTACAAAATAGTGTAAGTTTAAAAAGAGTAGGCAAATTCAGATTTTTGGCAAACAAAACATTAGTAGGTCTATAATGAAACAAGTGCCTATTTTTCACAATGATCGGTAGCACTTACAAGGCTCAGTCTTCATGAAATCATATTAAGAAAAGAATGATCGGTAGCACTTACAAGGCTCAGTCTTCATGAAATCATATTAAGAAAAGAAAAGGGAAAAAAACAAAAAAAAGGAGCTCTTAGAAGACATCAAAGAGTTAAAACTTGCTAATATCTCAAGTCTCTAACGTGCATAAACAGAACATCAATAACTTTATCTCAAACAAATACACATGATCAGGGGTGAGCATGGATCTCAGAGATAACCGAACTGTGGAAAAACCCGAATCGAAAATCAATAACTTTATCTCAAACAAATACACATGGCTAGGGGTGAGCATGGATCTCGGAGATAACCGAACTGTGGAGAAACCCAAACCGAAACAATCCGAATCGATAAAGAACCGTTGATTATTTGACTTTATTCGAACTGAACCGCTCCGATTAATTTTTGTGTCAAACTCGAATTGTACCGAACCGAAGAACCGATTTCAAAGAAGTAACTATATAGAAATTTGTATGTATCATTGAATTCATTTTTTTGTATTGTTATATTGGATTAGGTACAAATTTGATTGAAGTGTATTATTATTATTATTATAATTATCATTATTATTATTATTTAATACTATTATAATTTTAAGACTTCATAAAATAAAATAACAATTAAATAATAAAATAAAATAATTTTAATGAATAATTTTGGGAGCACTTAAAACCTATTAACTACAATAGGTATTAATCAAATAATTGGTTTATAACTTATATAAAGTAATGCATAAGATATTTTGAAAGATGAACTTTCTGATTACTAATTATGAGGTGTAGAATGAAAAGATTTCGAATAATAAAATTTAAAGAAAATTTTGAATGTAATATTTGTTTTCGAGAAGAGACTAGTAATTTATCAAATCTAATTTATTAGATTATAACTTGTTTTAAGATATAAATTAAATAATGTTGTACGATAGTGTTGGTCCCAAGTGGTCAGAGGTTCAGATGGGGTGAATGGACTTCTATCAAATTTTGCGTTTTAAAACTTTTCTGTAAGCAGGTTACTTATTCTACAAAGAATGCAGCAACCTTTCAATTCAGTAAGCTGACAGAATGCTAGTTTAGCTTACTGCTTCGGTAACCACAGTATGCAGCGGAAATTCAAAGATAGAGTTTCTTTTGAAAAACGTTTTCTTTTCACAAGTATGATTTTGATAGAATCTTTTTAGCAGTGTGCTTATGATAAATACCGCAAAATAAATATATAAAAGAGATATGTAGCAAGTAATCAAAAGCAATAAACACACAAGGGTTTATAATGGTTTGAAGGTGGTATAATCCTTCTACGTCCACTCTACTCCTTCTCAAATGAGGAAATTTGTTAGGTTAGTTTCTTTTACAAGACTCAGTTTTACAAGATTCAGCTTTACAAACCTCTTCCTATCAAGTTAACCTACTAGAATCAACAGATTCCTAGGCCAAATCTCACATAGGGTACAATAACTCACACAGAGTAAATAGCCTACACAAGACTCAACACTTAGCTAGTATCTAATCCTTCCAACTAAGGACACCAAACTAAAATAATCTAGCACACAGCAAATGGTTAAAAGTATATAAGTGTTCTTCAACTGGTGCAACTTGAAGATAACCTTTGGAGCTTGAAAGCTCGAATGTTTGACTCGACTGCTTTTGAAGGTTGAGTGGCTGAACTTGCTTTAGATAGCTTGAGAGAGAGAGCTTAGAAAATAATCAGTTGTTCAATAGTTTAGTAGTCTCCTCAGTCACACCAACCTTCTATATATAATGTATGGAAAATGCCCATTGAAGTGAGACATTGTCCTTTGAAGAAATTCAAATTGATCTTCAAAATCTTTCGCAATAAATGCGCGTGAAAAAATTGGGAAGTAGGGCATGTCCTACTCTGATCCGCATTAATAGTGTCACTCCTCGGCTACAGTACTTTTGCAGAGGCGCGATCTAGATGACATCATCTCATAGACTGGGTGCTAACTTCCATCTACGGGTTACTTTGACAAGGCAGAAACCTCGTACTGCATTCAACATATGCCTCGTACTGCATTGAGTAAGATAGAAAGACTTACAACTTGCTGCTCAGGTTGCAGTAGCTGCTTTCTGTTCTGTGCCAACCTTTTGTTTCAGAACAACCTCCTGTTCCTGAAACCTACAGTTAGCTTCCTGATCTGCGATAGCTTTCTGATCTGCGTCTGTTTCCTGATTTTGAATAACTTTATGTTCCAAAGTCCTGTAGTCAGCTTCCTGACTTGCGAAAGCTTCCCGATTCTGAACAGTTTCCTGTTCCAGAATCCTGTAATCAGCTTCCTGACCTGCAATAGCTTCTTGATTCTGAACAGCTTCCTGTTCCAGAATCCTGCAGTCCCAATTTCCCTTATTGTTTTCTGTTTGCTGCTTACCGATCCAGTTTGCCGATCCTGATTTCTTCATCTGCTTACTGATTTTCCTTTCTGAAAATCAGTTTTTGAAGAGTGACACTCCTGTGCACAAGGTGCACAAATCCAAATTTGTGCACAACAATTCTATTATATTATATGAAGTAATACTGTTATATTATATGAGTAATACTGTTAAAACTATATAATAGTATCACTCATATAATATAACAGTATTACTTCATATAATATAATAGTATTGTTGTACACAGATTTGAATCCGTGCACCTTGTGCACAAAAGTTTTTGCTGTTTTTGAAACACCTTCATCTCTAGAATCCTGCTAACATCAGTATTCTCTATCTTTGTGATATATACATCTTTATAAAATAAGACTTAGAAAGATAAATCTATCAAACTAAAATCCACTTAAACAAAGTGGAAAATGAGTACTCTAACTTCCTATCAAAAGTTACATTGTCTCATTAAAACCTAACAGAAATATCCCAACAGATATATTTGTTTATTTATTTTTTGCATTTTGTTTCAATGAAATTTATTTTAAATTATAAAAATTTAAATCTCCGAAACCCGAATTGATCCACTTCGTTTTTCCCGAATCTCCGAAGAAACCGAATCGAAGTGATGGAGTAATTCCGGAGATTTTTTTTTCAAATTCTCCAAAAATCTCCGAACTTTGGAGCAATTTCGGAGATTCCCTTATTCCCAAATTGCTCCGAACCGTGCTCACCCCTACACATGACAACATAATGAACAAAACTATTAGAATCGATCAAACTCACATTGGTAGCTGCATAGAAATAGAAAGGCCTATATTCAACACAGGAAAGTTCATTTACAAGTTTCGAAAATGAATAATGGTACTTATACTTCAAAATACGATGATTTGTGGAACAAAAGATCTCATTAGCAAACCAAGCTATTATACATTGACAAAGAATTGCAATTCGAATAAAGCTCTAGAAAGAACAAGATTGTACCCACGTGTTCATACCATCAAACCATACCGATTTAAATTGGAAGGTATTTTTGAAAAAAAGAATGAATTTTTATTTTAATAAAAGAAAAGTAATAATTTCAAAAGTAAAGATTTTAAAATCATCATGACATGAACAATCCAATGCTGCTTTTCTCATGTTTGGGAATAGCAAATTTAGTTTATTATTCTAAAATGTTGGTTTCGGTTACTTAAATTTTGCTATTAATTTTCAATTATATGGCTAATTACTCTAAATTAAAAAAAAAAAAAGCAAAACAAAACAAAAAACTCTAACAACATCATCACATAACTGATCATAAGGTTATGTTTGGAAGATGATTCACATGACATCATTTTGGACTTCAAAATTTTAAATGTTTGTTTTCGTGCTTAAGTTCGAATCACAAAATCTGAACATAATCATTACTACCTGTATTAGAATCATTAATCATTACCAAATGCAATTTTTAATTAAAATTCTATTTTTTGAATCACCAGTGATCCCTCATTTGTTTTAGGACTCAAGAGGTGAATTAAAATTCAAAATATTTTTAATTCAGACACAACACAACATATAATTCTCCAACATTAATATGGTATCTATGAAATAATTATAATTTAAATAATCCCACTATAAACAATCACTTTCACTATATATGGAGAAGAGGGAAATTTGGATAAATACAACTTAGGCACATTTCATTGGCAAAAATAAACACCCAATAATTTTATTCAAAATATGTCACTTATAATGCACGATCATATGCATAATCGTACATATTCATGAATGACAAATGAATAAAATTAGTGTTTGATAAAAATTTCTCAAATATTAAAGAACTCCGAAATCCCACATGTACCCTTTCCAAACATAACTTAATTCTCCATAAAATCTATGAATGCGGCCCTAAAATTAAATTTCGATACAATTGATTTTAGTCAAGGTTTTACATAAGATTGTTGTACATATATCACTTGGTCATGAGACGAGTTTGACCCAATCAATGATTCGGTCAACATGGGTCAATACTCGGTCAACAATCAACGTTTTGATCAATACAATCAAAAGTAATATTTTGTATTATGTAATACTTTTAGGAAATTATAATTTGTCAAATAATACAATATAATATATTTGTGCATCATGTAAAACTTTTGTCTATATCATGTAATACATTTGTTTCAAAGATTTTAAATCAATGAACAATTTGGGAAATTAATTTTCATGTAATATTTCATTCTCATCATGTACTATTCTCATGTGCATCATGTGATACTTAATTTTTTTTTTTTGATAAATACTACTTAGAAATACTTTTATTTGTGTAAGATAATATTTTTATGCATAACAAGTAATATTTTTGGTTCCATGACTTCAAACCAATGATTAATTTGAGATATTGTAATTTGACAAGTAATGCATTTATTATCATAATGTAATAGTACCTTTTGATACTTTATATATATATATATCATATAATGCTTTTGGATCACCATTATTGATTGGTCGTTGACTGACCGGTCAAAACATTAACCCACATTGCCCTGGTCAGTCGAATTTCTCTCGAGATGTATATGAGAAGGTCTTATTCGATACTTACTTTTGACATTAATGACTTTTTATGAAAATTATTAACAAAAAAAAGGGAAAATTGTTTATTCACTCTCTAAGTTATACCTTATTGAATTTTTTATCCTCTATCTAGTATCTATCACCTTTTGTCTTTTACTCTTTTATGTGTAAAATAATTCATTTTTTGGTCCATTTACCTGCTACAACATATAAATGTCTTTTATTTTTTAATTATAAATTAACCTCTTCAACGATCAAATGTTCAATATATGAACACTTTAAACTTAAAGTAGAATAATATAGTATGTTATCGATAAAAATGAGTGATTTTGAAATAACTTACTCATGAAAATCGGTCGAAATATTTCGTGAATTTTTTAGTTTTTCATAGTTAAAGGGTTTGATTGTAATTTTCACAACTATTTGAGTCAATTTGATAATTTAATTAAACCTCGATGGTGAAAATTTGTAATTTACCAAGAAATAGATTTTTGTAGCAGGTAGGTGGATCAAAAAATGATGTTTTTTAAACATAGAAGATTAAAAAACAAAAAGTGAAAGAAAAATGATGCACATTCAAACAAAGTAAATTGAGAGGATAAAAAAACTTTTTTTCCCAAAAAAGGCTAGAATTAGGTAGTACTTAAGATCATTCCATCTTGATTACCACATTTATTATTATTATTTGGAGAGCATTTATCTCTACTTATAATATTTGAGAACATTTATTTATTTAGGGTAATTATCACCAATTGTGATTGCAAGTAATTGCCATATTTTTATTCAAACAAATAAGAAAAAGGTAATTTGCCATATTTGTGATTTGTGAAGCCCACAGTCAACATGAAGGAGCGGGTCCGGCGACCCAAACCGACCCGCTCCACTTGTATAAATACCTGCGCGCACTCCCCACCCAATCCACTCGGCTCTATCGCTATTGGAAATCAGCTTTCCCAATCTCAGCATTTTCTTGCATTCGGCAAACCCTAACAATTCTTTCAGTTCGCTGAAACGCAAGTTGCAGGAAAAAGAGAAATCTGTTGTGTGTGTAACGATGATTCCATTCTCCTCCAAAGTTTCCAGTCAGATTAGGTTTCTTCTTCAAAGCTTGAATGACTCCAACTTCGATTCGGTTTTTCAAGAACTCTGCAAGGTACCTCTATTAAATGATTTAAATTCAGATGCGGTGTACACTGTTTTACTTAATTCGTATTCTTGAGCCTTTTTTCTATTGGCTGGTTTGACTGATCTTCGATTCTTACTGTAAACCCTAAATTTTGTTGTAACGATTGGGTTTTAGTGGCGGATTAAGTTGAAGTCCACCATTTTGTGCTTGTTTGGACGGGAAGTTCTTGGTTCAGGGAATGAATTCTCTACTTCTAATGCGGAGAATGTGTGGGTAAATTTAAGAAAATCTTCGAACTAGGTTCCCCTTGTTTTATGCATTAGTCATTAGCAGTGATTGATTCTGGGCCAACATGATCCGGTGCATTTGAATGGTTCCATGACTTTGTTTCAGATTGCTACAGTGATCCCCACTTAATATTGAATAATTGTCACGGGACCTGATGCTTCACTAATTATTTTATTCAATATGTTTGCAAATTTAATGTGTGCAT
Organism: Scutellaria minor; assembly: GCA_954870855.1. Lineage (NCBI taxonomy): Eukaryota > Viridiplantae > Streptophyta > Magnoliopsida > Lamiales > Lamiaceae > Scutellaria > Scutellaria minor. The sequence continues at coordinate 20,829,697 of OX940728.1, read as the reverse complement.
GATTTGATTTGGCCACATTATGGAAGTCCATGAACTCAGTACTGTCTTTTGGAGCAATACTCTTACCCAGGTAGACATGGTATATTTTTTTGTTAATTTATGCAATTGAAAAGTACTGAAATTGAAAGAAATTTTTGATAAAACAACTAAAATATGGAGAATGCTTTATGGATCATAATGTTAGGCAACTCAATATAAATGTGAATGAAATTAGAATGATGAGATGGATGGATGTATGGAGACATTGAATTAGATAGAATAAATAATGGATTGCATCATAAAGCCAGTGGAAGTCGCAGCAATAGATGGAAAAATGAGAGGTGTGCTTAATATGGTTTTGACATGTGTCTAGTGAACCTTTAGATGCCTCAGCATGGCATGTAGAAAACAGAGAATCATGAAATCAAATCAAAAGAGAATGAGTAAACCTCAGAAGATTTGCAAATAAACTATTAACAGAGCTATGTTGTTATACTAAGTAAAATGAAAACATGTGTTTTGGCCATGATCTGTCTAGCTGACCATACATAGTTGGGTAAATGCTTAGTTGATGGTGTTTATTTCCAGTAGTTTAAGCTTTCGAAGCAGCCCATTAGTTTATGTAATCTTTTTGATGGCTTATCTGCATTTTTTTCTTCTCTTATTTGAGGCTTTTGCATCTATTTGCTCTAGATTTACAATAGACTATAATTGATGTCCTTGACATGCTGTTTTCCTACCTTTCAGTGTTACATAAATCACCTTTCTATCAATTTTTTGGTTTCTTCCTTGATTTTCTTTTCCTTTAAAAAGGCAAATCCAAAAGATTATGGGCTTTGTCTCTTTGTCTTCATTTTAAGAATAGCAAGCGCCAACAAATTATTACTTTTGGATTTTCTAGATTTCAAATGAACCTCTATGTTTATTTTTTGGCATGCACAGACCTGGAATGACTTGGTTTCATCATCATTAAAGCCCATCCAGGCACTTGCGAGGTCGGTGATGTTTGATCTCCAAGCAACGCTATCTTCCCCAAACTATCACTTAATCAAGCATCCGACATTTTTCTAACCTCCATCATTGAAGTTTCTATAATTTAGCGTAATCTGCCAATCTAAAATTTGTCAAATTTGACCTGTGTTTGGTCATCTTTGAACATGAGCATAATATAGTAGGAGTAATTTTATTTTTGTTAGAGCTTCATCCTATATAATTTTTAATCATGTAATCCTAATTCTATCTTTACACGTTTTTCCATGCACATCCCTGTTACTGCCACCTTATGAATTTGTTGTCCTAAAGTAGCTCAACACTTTGAGATCCTAAAACATAGCTGGTCAGATGACTATCTTACACCTCTATTTAATCTCCATTGTGGAATAGCTCTTGAAGTCCATCCTTCATTTCATTTAACCATGCTTTAATTCCACTGTTCATACCTTCTCAGATGTCTCCAATCTATAGGAAAATTTTCCTAAATAGCAAAAAGCTTAGTGTTATTTCCGTACTTTGAATCTCAATTGCGTCACACCTTATTCTAGATAGGGGACTAATTTTTTTGTTCTGAATGACTAGTTTTAAAATCCGTACTCTTAATAACCTCAAGCTATCAATCTAATATTTGAGTTAAGCTTCTTTAGTTTCTTCAATTAGGAATATATAGTTTGCCAACCTCCTCCTTGATGTCCTGTTAGCACATCCATAGGACCATAACTAAAGTGAAGAAGTAAGAACTTAAAACTGATCCTTGATAAAGTTTCTCCCATTATAGGAATTCGCTACACAGCCCTCCAATTGAGCTGACCTTAGGCCACCTACATATCTTAATATCTCGATACAACATGAAGTCACTTTCTTCCAATTAAATACCCAATTTAATTCCCTATGCACAAATAAACTACATACTTAAACTTTCCAAGTTTAATGATATGATTTGGGGGCTCATCTTTGATTTTTACATGTCTCTATCATCTCTCTAATTGTCAAGATGGCTACCATCATAGAGCTACCGGGCATAAAACCTGATTCTCTAAATTTTTGATCTTCTGGGATACTTGATACCCCTTAACGTTTGCTCTGAATTCTGTCCTTTTTAGTGTGTTCCACCTTGAAATGGCTCTAAATTTTGCACCTGCAGCGAGTTGATTAAGATTGAGTCTTTTCTCATAATGACTTCTATAAGTGATATTGTAACGTGATTTCAGTACTGTTAATTTCTTCTGGATTTTGGTGTGAAGTTGTCGCAGTTAATGCTTTTCAACTGCGGCATCTTTTAATTGCTACATAAATCTCAGCTGGTGATATTATCGGACTATAGATGGGTGTATCTCTTCCACCATGAGTTGAGTTGATAACATTACAAATGTTCTCAGTTTACGGTTCGTTTGTTTTCTGAATAAAAATGTTACTGAAGAAACAAATGTTAAATCCTTGAAATGATAAATGAGGACAAACGTCCAAGTTATGGTGAAGAATGTAAAATATAGAGATCATTCCCCCTAATTATGTCTTGTCAATGTCTAATTGTGTTTTGTGACATTGAATGATTTTGAGTTTTTAAGCCCTTCATTTCCTTTCTTAATATGTTACTATTATTGATTTTGGATTTGAAGAATCCACAATTTGTTATAGTTTGGGTTACCTAACCCTGTTCTGTGACCATGTATATGGATATTTGAATCTTTAAACCTTCAATTTCTTTACTTAAAACAACCTGAAAGCCAATTACTTATCTTCACGTCGATTAGGAAATACATTTAATAATAGTTGTTAGAGAGGTGCACCTGGAGTGTAGAGGGTGTAGGCCACAGTGCTTCTACAAACAAGAGGTGGGGGTGCTGTTTGTGGGGTAAATACAAATTTTTGTTTGAAAGAGGGTAAATATAAATTGTTGATTTCAAAGAATATTTTGGCTATATTAGGAATAAAAGCATGTAATACACCTTTATAAAAAGAAAATGCACTATCATTTTACTTTTAGGACAAATAAAAAAGTAAAGGTGGACTCTCTTTGTGGGACAGAGGCAGTAATTGTTACTTATTGATTTGGGATTTGAAATATCAATTGATGCATTGAAAACATTTAAGTCTCAGTCATCTCATCGCTGACAAAAAGTAGTCTGCTTGTTTGGGATTTTGAATTCTCTATTTCACAAGACACTTAGATCGATGGACTTTATTTATGGTAGGTAAATGACAAACAATGAGAAGAATGTTGTGGCTGTGATCATCTTGGAATGACATGCATCTTAAAATTAATAAGGAAAACTGATAGTTTGCAGAAATATGATATAACCAATGCGTTGGCAATTGGCATTTGTTTATCCTGCTTGGCTGTGATAAGTCTTTCATTGATTCTTATGCTAATTATGTTACTGTTGTGTTCATCTGGCAGTATGCAATGTATGGAATGGAGGGTAGCATATTACTGCTCCAAGCTTGTTTGGATAACCTAAATATTTATGGCAAGGACTTGAAGAATATGAAGCCACATCCAATCTATGCTTCAATATTCAAACATATCTTGGACAAACCTAATTTTTGTACTATATTCAGCGAGTCATTGCGGACTGTAGCAATCAATGAAGACCTATTGCAGAATCTTTCTGGTGTATTGCAGTTGTCTGTGCCTGAAAAAATTGGAATTGGTCTTGCTTTGTCTAATTCTGAAGGGCATGACATTAGGATGTGTGGTTGGTCATCTCTCTCCCAAAAACTTGATGTATATAAGATTGGAAAATTTTATTGCAGAATTACCTTTGAATTTTTGAAAGGGTTATGAATAGAAATTATAACTATTTTATATCTTGATGAGGTTTTCCACTACATATTGTTCAGCTGACCCTGTAAATTTCTTGTTGGATTTTTGCAGGAAAGAACTTCTGCATGGGTCAGATTGCGGAGTTGTGTGCCAATCCTGTGGTATTTGAGTCTACTGAGTTAATTCAGCATATTCTCATGTTTCTTAGTCGATCTGAAGGCCTCTCTAAGCATGTAGACTCATTCATGCAAATGTTATCCCTCATCCAATTAAAGGAGGAAGCACAATTTGTCTTGGCACCTTTCCTTCCTGATGAGTTACGCACAGATAACTTCTTCAGGTATTTCAACAGGCTATTCCTAGTAAATAAATTCCTTCACTGTTGAGGCTAAAACTTGGAATATAATTTCTTTTTGTCTCTTGTTTATTTATTGCAGGCACTTAGATTTATTAAATGAGGACTGCGAAGATGATTTTGATGCCATTCTAGCAGAAATGGAGAAAGAAATTAGCATGGCTGATGTGATGAGCGAAGTAGGATATGGGTGTACGGTCAATGTCTCTCAGTGCAAGGAAATCTTGTCTCTTTTCTTGCCACTTTCTGATGCCACTGTTGCAAAGATACTTGGTACAATTGCCAGAACATATGCAGGTCTTGATGACAGCCAAAATGTCTTTGCTACTTTTCGTTCTGCTCTTGGCGGCAACAGTGTTCTTGATCTGGCATCTTTGAGTTCTTGGAACATTGATGTCCTCATAGATTCAATCAAGCAGCTTGTAAGTTCCATGGTTTTACTTTATTGCTTAATTTGTGATGTGCTTCCTTTCAACGAGGAGTATGTATTCGTTTTGCATTACTTTTTCTTTGAATTATACAAATATATATATATATATATTTATTTATTTTTCAGGTTCCAGGAATTGACTGGATTACTGTCATGGAGAAACTGGATCATGAAGGCTTTTATATTCCTAATGAGGCAGCATTTTCCTTTTTCATGTCTGTTTATAGACATGCATGTCAGGTATGTCTTGATGCTTTGACTTATTTTCCTTCATTAATGCTGTGCATGTTAATAATCACCATCATGAATCTGATTTTTCAGGATCCATTCCCTCTCCATGCTATTTGTGGCTTTGTTTGGAAGAATATCGAGGGTCAGCTGTCTTTTCTGAAATATGCAGTCTCTGCGCCACCTGAAATTTTTACATTTGCTCATTCTGAAAGGCAATTGGTATGTTTTCCTTCCATGGCAGGTTATTGCTGAAGTAGTGACTGCTTTTACACATCTTTTCTTCATTATTAAGGCTATGCTATCTGGGAATGAGTATTGTATCTTCTTTCCTTTTACAGTCCTTCGATGATGCTGTGATTGGACATACATTTCAATCTGGACAAGGAAATTTTGCCTGGTCATGTCATGACCTGCTGGAGGTGTTGTGTCAGCTATCAGAGAGGGGTCATGCAAGTCTTGTGAGATCCATCCTTGAGAATCCCCTCAGCCAGTGCCCAGAAGTACTGCTACTTGGGATGGCCCATGTTAATGTACTGACCTTGGATATAATCTTGACCTTTTTTCATGATTTTCTGTTTGATCTGTTGTTTAGTAACCCTACTATATGACATGCAGACTGCATACAATCTCATCCAGAACGAGGTAACTTCTGCTGTTCTTCCAGGGGCACTAAAAAATGCTTCTGGGAAAAACTCAATCTTTACTCTGTGGCGGATCAACCCTAACATGTTGTTGCGAGGACTTATTGATGCAATGAACCTTGACCCGGACAATATCTCGAGGACTTTGGATGCTTGCCAGGAACTCAAGGTCCGACTTCTTACCGAATTTTACTATGCTACTTTAGCATTTTCCCATAAATTACACTCACTCCTGCATGGTGGTATAAGGAAATTTTTTTCCCAAAGACATGATATGTGTGATTATGAAATGTGTTTGAATGGTACCATACTGCTCTTGACTAGCTTCATAATTTTCTATTGAAAATATACTAATTCTGATGTCTTAGGGTTCCTTGTCGGTTTTTGTCTTTTAGAAAAACTGCTTAGTATGTGATCTTATATATTTTGTTTATATCGTAGATAGTTCCTTTGATTATAATGATGTTATGTTAAGGTGGAGTCCAATAATGCCATCATATTTCAAATACATAAATCAGACAATGTGATAGTTTAGTTTTATTTGGTCTAGTACCATTCATTATTTAGCAAACCTTGTTTGCTAATACATGTGCTTAATTTCTACAGATTCTGATCCCTGTACTGGATATGATTCCTTTTTACTTTGCCATTCGCTTAGCTGCACTTGCTTCTAAGAAAGAGATGGTGGACCTTGAGAACTGGTTGAGCACTCAGTTAGTGAAAAATAAAGATGCTTTCTATGAGGTTAGCCTGTACTGTCTTTATATTCCCTCTCCCCCCCCCACAAAAAAAAAAAGAAAGAAAGAAAGAATAAGATAAACAATGCGAGAAAGATTTTTTAACTTCTTGAGAATCAGTCCCAAGTATCTTGTCTAGGTGGCTCTTCCAGTCTTTACTGATGGTAATTTTGAAGTGTGATGATTTATAGCTTGCAGCGCTAACTCAAGTTATACATATGCCTCCAGGAATGCCTCAAGTTTCTAAAGGATGTTCAGATTGCAGATCAGGATGTTTCTGCTAATCGCTTTCACCCCTCTGGCTCTCTTTGGAATACTTATTTGGAAGCTTGTCCCATTGTCTTAAAGGTTTAACTGTGCCGTATATCTTGGTTGCTACCAGCTCTAACTTACTGGTCTATAACTTTTAGAAAATTGTTGTACAGGTACTTCATTCTCATGCTGGTGTGATTTCCTCGAGTCTCTTGTCTGAGGAAATTGAAAAATTGGATGTTGTCCATATGCATGCTAATTCAAGAATGAAAAGTGGCGGTGGTTCTGAATCAACGGCGGATAGTTATGCTGACGACATTGAGACAGAAGCAAACTCATATTTCCATCAAATGTTTTCTGGTCAGCTGTCTATTGATGCTATGATTCAAATGCTCACTCGCTTCAAGGAATCTACAGAGAAAAGGTATGTTTTTTCAGATCTCAAATTTATCTCTCAGTGTATTCATCTCTCTTACTCAAACCTGAGGCACAGAGACTCCATCTCCATATTCTGTAGTTTGTTGACGAATATACAGATACCAGTAGTCCAGGATTTGGAATCATGGATTATATTCTTTAATCTGAGCACTTAATCCTCGGTGCATGAATATACTTAAACCTTTGGCATCACAAGTTTTATTTGGATGGAATCTGTAGACCTGGAAAATAAGAATCCTATGAGAACTAGTTTGCAGACAAATGAAGAAATCTTTAAAAAAAATTCTCTTAATAGTCTTACACTGTAGAGGTTGAAATTCAAATGAATAGCATGAAATTCAGTTGTGATGGAACTTTATGGTTCTTTGAATTCATCCCCTTATATTCACTGATGCTCTTGTTGAGAATTTTGTTGCCTCTATCGTTAGCTTTCTATGTTCAATTGACATGTGAGGTCTCTGAAAGTATTTGAACAATTTGACAGGGAACAATCAATTTATGAGTGCATGATTGCTAATCTATTTGAGGAATACAAGTTCTTCTCCAAGTACCCTGAAAGGCAGCTAAGAATAGCAGCAGTACTTTTTGGTGAGATCTTATTTTGAATTCTTGTAAAATGTTAGTCTGTTTTGTTATTCAATAATTGCTTACTTCTTCTCATGTTTCTGGGTATTCTCTTTGCTTTCTAAATTAGCTGGATGAATTTTGTGGTGGGCCCCTGTGGAAAGCATGATTAAATCCTAAGAACTTTAGTATATATTTCGTGATCAGATGCACCTTGATGTCTCCATTCTTTCTCTAATTAATTAAATATTGTATATTGCGACTTTCTCATAAAGAGAACTTTAGTTTTTTGATCTTTTATTTTTTTACAGAACTGCTAGTTTTTGTGAGGACCTTTTCCTTTTGTCATTTTTGACTTGACCAGATAAATTTGTTTTTTTTTTTTTTTTAATTTACTTAAGGTCATAGAAGGTGCTTCCAAAAATTGAGATTAGTTTATGCTGTGACTTTGGTAACTAAAATAGACAATTTGCTTAAATATGGGACCATTTCTTCGCATTTTATGAAGAAATCATCTCTAGCTGCAGATTTATTTGATTACATCATCTCAATAACAGGACTCCAATTTAATTCACTTCTGAGTGAGGCTGTAAGCTGTAACCCTTTTCAAAGATTATGATGTCTCATTAACTTGAATCTGACTTCTGTTTCTTTCAATTTTTTTGAATCTCTCATCATCTCCTTATATTTCTAAAGTTGGAAAGTTGACCTGAGGCTTGATTTTTACTTCTTATTGGACTATGTGACCCTTAGAATTATGTAGGTTGGTATTGGAAGGCTAATCAATCTTGTGGTCCCAAGCGTCTCATTGAAAGCTCTCTTACTTGATTTAAATTTTGTGCATAATGTATCTACAGTAAAGCTATGCCTAGCATATTCCATTTCTTTGATTGGTCTCTGTTATCAACTGTGAATGTATCTGTGGTGGACTTGTACCAACTCTAGGGTACTCTTCTTGTCTTCTGTTGTTACCAGTCCATCTGATGGTTGTGTTTGCCTTGATATAGTCATATTTTTCCTGATTAATCTTTACTTAGCATGCAAGGGTCATTGAGTACTGAGTAGTAGATTGAACGATGTTATCAATTTTTGGTTTCGCCAGTTTTTATTAGCACAATTAATCTGCATTGTTAACATGCTACAACTCTCATATGCTTGACTATGGTACCTCTCTTTTTAGAGTACTCAGGTTGCAGTTAATGTTTCTTCTTTCAGGATCGCTTATTAAGCATCAACTTGTTACTCATCTTACACTTGGTATTGCTCTACGAGCTGTTTTAGATGCTTTAAGGAAGCCTGCAGATTCAAAAGTTCGTATTTTTCCCAGTTTATTCATTACAGTATGTTGTTGTTTTCCATGTTGATGAGATCTATGTCTTATGACATGCAGATGTTCTCCTTTGGTACCAAGGCATTGGAGCAGTTTGTGGACCGCCTCATGGAGTGGCCACAGTACTGCAACCATATCTTGCAAATAGCTCATTTGCGTGCTGCTCATTCAGAACTTGTTACATTTATTGAGAGGGCACTTTCTAGGGTTTCAGCAGCTCATGGGGAATCTGATGTCAATAATGCCACTTCCGATCACCATCATGGTCTTATTCAACCTTCTGGTCCTAATGTAGAGGTAATTTAACACCTATTATAATCTATTTGTTAAGCAGTTGATCTTCACTGAAAAATGATTTGAGTATTTAGTTTGCATTTTGATTTGGGTATTCTGTCATTAGTAAAATGAATCTTCCCACATAATTGGTAGGAGTAGATGCTTAATTTAGGTTTACCCCGTTAATCTGCTTGTGGATAGTTTTGTTGTTATATCCTCCTCCTGTTTCCAGATTCCTCCGAGCTTGTCACTTTCTTTAGTTGGACCTGGTAGCGCACAAAGTGGACTGCAAGTCTCCTCTCAGATCCAACTTCTGCAGAGACTGACAACTTCTCTTGATGAGAGGAAAACCTCTGCTACTCTGTCTGGTTACATGAAGCCAGCACAATCCTCTTCTGTGCAGCCTACTGTTGCTCCTTCAAGTGATACAGCTAGCATTCAGAAGGCAAGTAATAAAATCCCTAATCTATTCCAAAGTACTGTTTATTTGATGTCTATCTATTTGTACTGTGTTTAAATGTCTTTCTTGAGCTAATTTAGTCAAGTTAAAAGTGCAGTTGCACAGTGGGGTTGGTTTGCCATCATTACACACTGCCTCACCAGGCATTCCACGCTCATCTCGAGCCACCTCAGCAAGTAATTCTTACTTTCAAAAACTGTTCTCTGTGTAGTGGCCATCTGTTACGATATCCCACATCGGTTCCACATGAAAGTGTGGAAGGGTATATAAGAGGGAGTCAACCATTTACCTTTGACCATGGTTTTGGGTAAAGTTAGGGCTCCCTAGCTTATATGCCTAACACCATCTTACCTAGTTTTCTATAATTGGATTGCATTATGAGTTGATTCATGTATACAGGGTTTGGCTCTGCTTTAAATATTGAAACACTCGTTGCTGCAGCTGAAAGAAGAGAAACTCCCATAGAGGTGCTTGCTCTTAGCAGTTTTAAGTTATATCTTTTGGTCTCAGCTTTTACTTTCTCCCTGTTGGTTTTTATTTTCTTGCTTGCTCATGATATCAATATTCTCCAATTTTTGGTCAGGTTCTTTGGTTACTCCTGTTCTAATTTTTGTAACTTCTTAAAATCTGTTCCAAAGATGGTTGTAATTTTCAATTCAGTTTTGACATAACTGAATAACTTCATTTGTTGCTGTTCTACTTTTCTTTGATTTTCGTTGGATTTGCTTTAGCAAGTCTGAGTTCAGATGAACTCTGGTTTACCATGATTGTAATCTGCTTCCTCCTTGTTACTAGTTTATTTTTTATAAATATAATTTTATTTATTAAGAAGTTAGGCTTCCAACCCCGCTCTTACTTTGGGCAACAATGACTTGTTGCTACTCTTTTCACTTTCCTTTTCAAGTCTGGCCAATTCATCATCTCTATTCCTCAGCACATCTGTTCTCTTCCTCAAAAAGAAGCCAAACACCATTGCTAATATTTTAATTTGGAGGACAAAAAAAGCTTGTCTTAAGAAAATAGTAAAAGAGTCACAGTTTGATTTAAAAAGGAAGGTAAATAACTAGCAAATCCGTTTGACTATCCCCTCACCACCATCTAACTAGAAATAGTATTGTGGCTGAAAATCCAGTCATATTTTGTTTGTGTAAGATAATTTAGAGCTATATGTTGTCTGTTTCCCTGCCTTTATTTCATTAAGTTCAGATTCTTCTGTGTTTTCTAGTAGTATGTTCCAACATTCTTTAATCCAAAATTCATGACAATTTACTAGAGTTTTGCTGCCATTTCTTGTTCTCTGTAAATGATTCTTTTGTTTTTGTGATTTTCAAACAGGCTCCTGCATCAGAAGTTCAGGATAAGATATCCTTTACTATAAATAATTTGTCTGCTGCAAATGTTGAGGCCAAAGCTAAAGAATTTACTGAAATCCTAAATGAGCAATATTATCCCTGGTTCGCTCAGTATATGGTTATGAAAAGGTGGGAATTTTCCTCAATGCTGCTAGTACATTACTAGTCTGGGTTCTTGTCCATGCCATTTCCCTTCTCAGTTCTTCCTCCCACTGCTTCTCTTTACTTTTGCTTTCTGGAGGAATTAAATGACAATATATTATGGTAAAATATAATTGAAATTTTGATGTTATTTTCATTCTTGTCCTTATTGACAGGGCAAGTATTGAGACAAATTTTCATGATTTGTATTTGAAGTTCCTCGATAAAGTTAATCTGAAGCCTTTGAATAGAGAAATTGTTCAAGCCACTTATGAGAACTGCAAGGTTTGTTATTGCCTAACTGCCTTAGTTTCTTCAAAACAATTGGTGCTCATACTTTCTCTTTGACTGTTTGTCAGGTTCTCCTAGGATCAGAACTTATAAAGTCTAGTGTGGAAGAACGTTCATTGCTTAAAAACTTAGGAAGCTGGCTTGGGAAGATTACAATTGGCAGAAATCAAGTTCTAAGAGCAAAAGAGATAGATCCAAAATGTCTGATTATAGAGGTTACTTTTCTTCTATTTTCATTTGAAGTCAATGCAGACCACCGAGTCTCATTCGTTATTACTTCTGTATGTATTCTTCTTGATTTGAACTTTCTGATATTAGTCAATCACATTTTTTTGCTTTGTATCTTTACAGGCGTATGAAAAGGGACTTATGATAGCTGTTATTCCTTTTACCTCCAAGGTATGATCTACGGTTTATTTTCTATTTACATATGGAATTTGTTTTGTTCACCATGTGTTCGCTTGTTTCAGATTTTGGAACCCTGTTCAAACAGTCTTGCTTATCAGCCACCTAACCCTTGGACCATGGGTATTCTTGGGTTACTTGCTGAGATTTATGCAATGCCAAATTTGAAAATGAATCTCAAGTTTGAGATTGAGGTAATCTGTCAATACTGTTTCAGAAGAAAAAAAAAAGGGTTGAGGAACTGACTGATTAAATGTAAGACTCTTCTCATAATGAGTTTTCTTTTTCTTTCAGGTCCTGTTCAAGAACCTAGGCGTTGACCTTAAAGATGTAACACCAACTTCTCTTCTGAAGGACAGAATCCGTGAAATTGAAGGTAATCCTGATTTCTCCAATAAAGATGTCGGATCATCACAACCACCAGTAATAAATGAGGTTAAGTCTGGAATAATATCGACATTAAACCAAGTTGAGGTACCCCTTGATGTTGCCGCTTCTCCCCACCCTGGTGGCCATTCTCGAATAATGTCTCAGGTGAGTGCTTCAATGATTCTGTTTTGATTTAATAACTCTTTTGGAGGTTGATTTTATGTGATCATGGTGTCAGTATGGCACATCTCTTCATCATTCAACCGGAACATTGACGGAGGATGAAAAGCTGGTAAGTTTGGGTTTCTCTGATCAACTTCCTTCTGCACAAGGCCTTCTACAAGGACAAGCACAGTATACAGTTAATCAGGTCTGTCTATATTGTCTTTAGTTTGCTTCTATTGCTCTCTGGGATTTTTTTTTTTGATTGCTGGATCTGTTTTTTGGTCATTTTGCAGCTTGCTGTGCCTGCAGCTAACATTGAACAACAAGTTGTTGTCAATAAAAAGCTTCAGGCTTATGGCCTTCACTTGCATTTCCAGAGGTCTGAATCAGTAAATGAAATTGTTCACTTCTATTTTGTGATGAAATTAGTATTTAATATGCTTTGTTTGCTTCAGTGTACTTCCGATTGCCATGGATAGAGCTGTTAAAGAGATAGTATCCAGCATCGTGCAGCGGAGTGTTTCTATAGCAACTCAAACAACTAAGGAACTTGTTTTGAAGGTTTGCTTTTACCAAATTGTTAATCAGAATTTGAGGACTACCATTGTTTACTAAATGTCTACTTGGCTAAAAGTTTGTTTAAGAATTTATTTGTTCTTAAATGGCAGGACTATGCCATGGAACCAGATGAGACCCTTATTCGGAATGCAGCACATTTGATGGTAGCGAGGTTGGCTGGTAGTCTAGCTCATGTAACCTGCAAGGTATGGATAGATCTTTGTTTTACTACTTGTTGGAATCACATGTTTATAATCTTCTTAATTATTAAGCTCATTTTCTGTATTATCTGTCTTCTGATTGATGATTTTCTGGTCAACTTAGGAACCTTTACGCGGTTCAATATCAGGCCAGCTTAGGAGTTCACTTCAGGGATTGAGCATAGCAAATGATCTTCTTGAACAAGCAGTTCAACTTGTGACTAATGACAATCTGGACCTTGGTTGTGTGTTGATTGAACAAGCTGCAACTGAGAAGGTAGATTGAGAGATCCCATTTAAGTGTGCTAGCTTAACTGGAACTGTGATTCCATGCTCATCTGGTTTATGAATAGTGGCATTGGACAATCAACAGATGTAATTATCCACAAATGGAAATGAAACGACCGATGTGCAATATAATCTATAATGGTCTGTCAGATCTGAGGTTTACCTTTTAAGCAAGCATGGTTGGGATTTCATGTTGAGTTGTTGAGCAGGTCTTCTTCATTCCTGTACAAGTTCCAGAAACTGATCTGAAAGGGCCTCTTGAAATTAATGTTCATGTCTTGCTTTTACATAGTAACCTGAAATTTGACACCTATAATGTTATGTCATGCTAATTCTAGCATGCTAATTTTTATTTGAGTTGTACATGTTTCAAGTCAAGTCAGCAAACCACATCACATCTGTGTCCACTTGCACTACGATGATAGACTTCTTCCAATGTGCACATAATGGTCCCCAACGATGGAACTTTATCAGTTGGTTAGACATGGATGTTTAGAGGGGTATTATTTTTGAAGTTGCTTCATCTGTCGATATTTGCTTCATCAACTGTCTAATTTAGCTAAACCAATCAATGATTTAGGGAATATTTCTATAGTCATCAATTAGGTTGTCTGGGGTGTGTACCTGACTGTTATTGTTTGTACTTTCTCCTCGTCATGTTATAATCTCCTTTACAGGCAGTTCAGACCATTGATGGAGAAATTGCACAACAACTCTCTGTTAGAAGGAAGCATAGGGAAAGTCTTGGTACCACATTTTTTGATGCTAGTGTCTATGCACAAGGCCAAATGGGTGTTTTGCCGGAGGCCCTTCGGCCCAAACCTGGCCACCTGTCGCATTCACAGCAGCGAGTTTATGAGGTAATTCTTTGACAGGTTCATTAGGACATAAGTTGATTTATTTGCTTTTATCTCACTGCTTTCTCCTGTAATTCCCTTTTGTAGGATTTTGCACGGTTTCCAGGGCAGAATCGCTCTAGCCAGAGCTCAAATGCTGTGCCTGTTGGCCCTTCTGCTTCATCAGGCAGTGGTGGATTGTCCCGGCAATTTCCATCTGCACCTTCATCTGGCCAAATGAATGCTAGCATTTACTCATCTGGCCTTCTTAACTCTGGACTTGGTGCTGTTCCCCAGACTTTGGAAATTGGTTCTGACGAGATAGAATCTGTTGGAGCCCAGATTCCTATTAGGTTACGTTGATTATCTTTTCTTAATTCTCATATCTCCTCTTTTTCAAGAAATGCCAGATTTTTAACTCCCACCCTCTCCAATTATGTATATATTAATAAACTGCTGATGAAATTTCAGTGCTTCATCATCCCATATTGCAATTGGTGATGGATCCCAAAGTCTTGAAAATGACACTGTTGCTTCATTTCCTCCTGCTTCAACTCCTGATCTACAAGTGATGGAACCTCCTAATTCTGTAAAAGTGAGTATTGCTGTGCGATTTCCTGTTTTTATTTTTCATTTATGCTTAATGACATTATAAATTCATCAATGCAGGAGTCTGGAACTGCTGCTCAGCCTATTAATGTACCTGTGGCTTCTGAGCGTCCTGGAAGTAATGTATCCGAGCCTTTGATGACCACAGGCGATGCATTGGATAAGTACCAGACTATTTCGGAGAAGGTTCATCTATCATATATGTTTTTCTCTTTGTATGTGTATTTCAATGACTCCAATGGCTTTCACTTGCTAATCAGTTAACACTTAAGTGCTAATGGGTGGAGATTAGTATGTTCTATTTTGCTTTATTAACATCCTCATCTAAATTCCTAACAGCTCGAAAATCTGTTGGCTAATGATGCTAAAGAGGCTGAAATTCAGGTAATAACCACATAAAAGCACATGTTTTTTACTTAGCTATTCACTCTTCTTTGCATGTCTCAGAAAGATTCTAGTTAAATCAATGTGGTCTTTTTCAGGGAGTTATTTCTGAGGTTCCTGCAGTCATTCTCAGGTGTATCAGCCGAGATGAGGCTGCATTGGCTGTGGCCCAGAAGGTGATGACTTTTCTGGATGTTTGTTTGACTGTTGTCTCAAAATCACTCTCTTAATTTGGCGTTTCTTTAATGCTACAGGCTTTCAAGGGCTTGTATGAAAATGCATCAAACAGTGCTCATGGAGATGCACACCTTGCAATCCTGGCTGCTATTCGTGATGTCAGCAAGCTTGTAGTGAAGGAGCTCACTAGTTGGGTAATGCCAAATAACTTGATTAAAGCCATACTGTAGTCAATTCTATTTGCTTTTTGGCCCAGTTTGAAGTATCTTTGCATGTTTCATTTGACAATTAATCGTGTCAGGAAAAGAGATGTAGTTTTGGCTCTTGAGTGGCTTATTTCTGCCGTCGATATCTTGTTCATCCATTTATTATTTTTAACATGTTATCTATGATTTATCAGTTGATGTTTTTATAGTTGTACATTGGAATGAATAAATCTGTATGATTGAACCTTCAGAGTTTTACCTTAATGGGGCAAGTGGTGGTTTGGGGAATCTAAAATCGTTACATTACTAGTCAACTTCATAATATGAGCCAGGATAGAACTACATATTGTGATGTAACTATTTTAGATTGCCCAAACCACTACGTGCCCCGTTTGGTTAATACTCTGATGGTGCTGTCTTTCTGTTGAGATTGCTGAAATGTCCAGAGTAGAAATGATATAATAAGTTTAAGTTATCTTCTGAACAAGTGCAGGGTAATGTGGTTCAACCTGAAAAAAATTGATCTTGATGTGGCAAGGATTGTATGGCCTTCCAAAATTTTTTTTTTTTTTTTTTTTTTGGTGGTTAGAACATATATTGTTGTGCTATATTGTTATTTAGCTATCTGGTTTGACAGTTTTTCTGTGTGAAGCTTTCTACACGTTTTCCAACCTATCCCATTTATGTGGTTGTGCATTTTTTAATTTTTTTTTGGTGGTTTCACAAAAAAATTGTTTCTTACTTTGTTTAATTCTGTTTTGCAGGTGCTATACTCTGAGGAGGATAGGAAGTTCAATAAAGATATTACTATAGGTCTTATTCGCAGTGAATTATTGAACCTTGCTGAGTATAATGTTTACATGGCGAAGCTTCTTGATGCAGGGAGAAACAGTATGTATAGTGAATTTAATTATTCAATGTTTTAAATCACAGATATTCATACTGTTCACCGTGTATATCGTGCAGAGGCGGCCACTGAATTTGCCATTTCTCTTATCCAAACTTTGGTTATCAGTGATTCTAAAGTGATATCAGAATTACACAATCTTGTTGATGCTCTGGCAAAGGCATGACCTTCCTCAATTTTTTCTAGAATATCATATAATTATATCCAGGGTTTCTGAGTATTTTCATATTTTCAGCTTGCTGCCCGACCTGGGTCCCCGGAGTCACTACAGCAGCTCATCGAAATTGCTAAGAACCCTACTAATGCTGCAGCTTTGTCTCCGTTGACTGTAGGGAAGGAGGACATTACGAGAACTTCTAAGGACAAAAAGGTCTTTAGAGTATTACCATTCTCCTCCCCCCTCCCCTGGTGTCCATTTTTTTGGAGATACGTATATATGTTCATGTCAATATTTGATGGTCTGTATTTTATTGTAATTCAGCAGGCTACTGGGCTTCCTGGGACAAACAGGGAAGAATACGCTGCCACAGACTTGGTGGATTCCGATCCTGCTGGTTTTCATGAGCAGGTGCAAAATATTTTAGCTTCTATTTATTGTGATGTCAGTTATTTGTGTCTCTTGTTTTGCATCCGTGTATGGTAGCAGAATGATGGTATATAAAAACATTAATTGGTATAACTATTTGGTGTTGATACATGGTGTGTGACTTGATAAAGGTTGTTACCCTTCTGAAGGCTGCATGCCTCTCCACTGGTACTTATTCTCACAAGGCATTAAAATTCTCCTCAAGTAGGATTTTTGTTGTAGATTTCGTTTGGGTCTGAGATTGCTCAATATCTTGGGTTATAATCTTAATGTCTCTAGGGAAGTCGTTTTACTGATGTTTTGAGTAGGTGTGAAATAGCTGAACTGTTTTAGGGAGTGTTTGCTTAAAATAAGCGATTTTATGTCTAGGTGATAGTATAATTGCTTAAAATCAGTTTGAAGTTGGGTTCTTACTGCTTTAGAAATTCTGCCTTTTTCTGCTTTATTTAAGCAAACTCTGTCAAAACACTCCAAATACCTTGATACTAGACTAAGTCAAGTACAGGCTGCTTTGGTGTAAAGATGAAAACTTTATTGTGCCATTAAAGGAACAGCTCTTGTTCTAGTTTTCTTATATTCCTTGTGACATTCTAGTTTTATCCCGAGACCTCTTGAACTGTGTCTTGATTCTGGGAATTGCAATAATCACTCTGTGATTCGAGGTTTTTGCAATGTGCATGCTTATCAAAAAGTAGTCAAATTTATATCTGGTTCATGTTTTGGATTTTCTTTGGAAGTTCTTTCTTAGAGAGAGACACAGCTTTAAGTTGGAATAGGTTCCATATTTTGTCATTTTCTCATAATATTTTCTTACTTTGACCTCTGTATATGCTATCCACTTAGGTGTCTGTGTTGTTTGCTGAGTGGTATCAAATATGTGAACTTCCTGGAGCAAATGATGCAGCTTGTGCTCGTTATGTATTACACTTACAGCAGAGAGGCCTGCTTAAAGGAGATGAAACCTCTGACCGGTTTTTCCGCAGGATTATGGTGAAATTTCTATTCTTTTGATATAAAATAAACCCTTGACTTCAGATATTCATGTTCATCATGGTTCAAACTTCAGGAACTTTCTGTGTCACATTGTTTATCTTCTGAGGTGATCAATTCTAGCTCTTCTCAGTCACTTCAAGGACAACCACTTTCTTTCCTTGCTATCGACATCTATGCAAAGTTGGTGTTCTCGGTTCTGAAGGTAGGCAATGCATTCAGATTAAAATTTTATTTATCAACTTTCATGTTGTGTGATTACAGTTTTCATCATCTTGATTTTCCATGCCTTTTGAGATTCTCCTTTTAACTTCAAACTTTACAGTTTTGCCCTGTGGACCAGGGTTCAAACAAACCCTCCCTTCTGCCCAAGGTACAAATTTCAGAGTTAGTTGAATAGTATATGTTGGGCGTCTGGAGTTTTAATATACCCGACTGTGGTTTCTTCAGGTTCTTGCTGTGACTGTGAAGTTTATTCAAAAAGATGCCGAGGAGAAGAGGGCATCCTTCAATCCTAGGCCATACTTTAGGCTGTTTGTTAATTGGCTGCTTGATTTGTGTTCCTTGGAACCCGTATTTGATGGTGCAAATTTTCAGGTTTGCCTGACTTGCTATTCAGTTCAGCAATAATTTGTTTCAACTCCTCTCCCCCCCTCTTGTTTTTAAGTTTCTGGATCCCGTGTTTATTTCTATTTTGTTTTTTTTTTTTTACATTTGGTTATGATTCAACTTTATACCTTTCAGGTATTGACTGCTTTAGCAAATTCTTTTAATGCCATTCAGCCTCTGAAGGTTCCAGGGTTCAGGTTTGTGCCCTTGTTTAAATTAGTATGTTCTGTTTGCTAGTAATGATATATTTTAGGTGTGGAGACTTTCTCTTCATCTCTCTCTGTGTAGTGGAACCTGCATAAATATGTAATATGTTTATCCACAAATTAGTGTAGGACCACAAGTTCAATTTGTTTCTAAGCAGTAAATTGCATAGAAAATGGAAAATCTGATATATCCTAGAATTTTTTCGGTTAAAATATTGTTGACGCCTATTACAGTATATTACAGCACCTATGTGATAGTATAGGAATCATCAGCTCTCATGGATTATATTTAGCATATAATTTACATATACTTTCAGAGATGAACGGCACTACCATAATATTGAGCTGCAAGATTTTGCAAGACTAACTTGTCTGGCTGCTTTCAGCTTTGCATGGCTCGAGTTGGTTAGTCATAGGAGTTTCATGCCAAAATTACTCACAGCAAATGGACAAAAGGGATGGCCCTATTTCCAGAGATTGCTTGTAGACTTGTTCCAGTTCATGGAGCCATTCCTGAGGAATGCTGAACTTGGGGAGCCGGTTTGTCTCTACTATATGAATACTTCCATGTTTCTGAAGCATTATTGTCTGCCCAATGTTAACACAACACATGTGGTCCTGTTCTTGTGAATCTAATTTTTATTTATTTATTTATTTTTTAAGGTTCACTTTCTGTACAAAGGGACTCTGAGGGTTTTGTTGGTGCTGCTCCATGATTTTCCAGAGTTTCTTTGTGATTATCATTTCAGCTTTTGTGATGTCATTCCTCCCAGCTGCATACAGATGCGAAACATAATCCTCAGTGCATTTCCTCGCAATATGAGGCTACCAGATCCCTCTACTCCCAACTTAAAGGTCTGTTAATAATCTTAAATCTCGTACATTTTCCTTGGGCTGTAAGATTAAATTCTGAATTGGCATATTATGTAATATAGATTGATCTGCTGGCGGAGATTAGTCAATCACCAAGAATCCTCTCTGAGGTTGATGCAACTCTTAAAGCAAAGCAGATCAAGGGTGATGTTGATGAGTATCTCAAGGTAAATAATCTATTTAGAGAGAATGTGTTTGTTAGATGAAGATTTGTTTGGAGGTGAGAGGAGAAATAAAGAGAGAATGTGACTGTCTTGTGGAAGAGGCACAGAGATCCTTTCATAGACCAGATAGTTGTAAAACAGTGTTTCAAATTTTTTTTTTGAATTTGTTCTCATGTTATGAAATTTGCGTGTCAATCTACTCTGCAGACAAGGCAACAAAACTCTCCGTTCCTCACTGAATTGAAGCAGAAGCTTCTACTTTCTCCAACTGATGCGGCTCGTGCTGGTACCCGTTACAATGTTCCTCTCATCAACTCCCTTGTTCTTTATGTTGGGATGCAGGTACATCATTGATCATTCTATGTTTCGGTTGCTGATAATATAGTGGCAAAATGAATCTTTAGGTCCCTAAAGTATCACTTTGTTTCAAAAGTCCCCGTAGTATCAAAAAGTGTCATATTCAGGTCCCTCAATTATGGAAGTTAACAGAATGTCATCAAGGACCAAAACATGACTTTTTTTGATACCTTAGGGACCTATTGATGCAAAATGAATACTTTAGTGACCTATGGAAACAAAATGATACTTTAGGGACTTTTTAGTTTCCGAATGCCCTTAAAGTATCAAAACATTTAAGTCTATTGATGACAGAATGGACAGATTCTGTTATCAGGGAACCTGAACATAACAGTAACCTGAACATTACACTCTTCAACACTCTAGGGACCATTGGAAACAAAGTGATACTTGGGGGACCTAAAGATGTATTATGCCTAAAATAGCTATAATATCCAATATATTTGTGGTATATTTTTCTTAGTTTTGGAATCACGACTCATGAGGATTTTTGTTTAGGCTATTCAGCAGCTGCAAGCTAGAGCCCCCCCTCATTCGCAATCCATGGCTAATATGACTGCTTTCTTGGTGAGTGCTGCGTTGGACATTTTCCAGACATTGATAATGGATCTTGACACAGAGGGCCGCTACCTTTTCTTGAATGCTGTTGCCAACCAATTGCGCTATCCAAACAACCACACGCATTACTTCTCTTTCATTCTTCTCTACCTGTTTGCTGAATCGAACCAGGTGTGCTTGGCTTCCTTGAGCACAGAAGAATATTTCTCAATTAGACTGATGTTACATTAAACCATCACTGCTCTCTCTCTCTCCGCCCCCGGAAAATGAAAACCTTGTTGTGGCCTCTTTTTTTATGTTTTCATTCATTTCGTGCAGGAAATGATTCAGGAGCAAATCACTCGTGTCCTGTTGGAACGCCTTATTGTCAATAGGCCTCACCCGTGGGGCCTCTTGATTACATTTATTGAGCTGATCAAGGTAATCTTTGTTGTCCATTACAAGGTAAACTAGCAACAAACTCTGCTTATTCTCTTATGCATTTCTGGTCTGTACAACAGAATCCCAGGTACAACTTCTGGAGTCGGTCTTTCACTCGGTGTGCACCGGAGATTGAGAAGCTATTTGAATCAGTTTCGAGGTCTTGTGGAGGCCCAAAACCCGTTGATGATAGTGTAGTATCTGGTGGTATAGCAGACAACCTCCACTAACTGTTGGTCTTAGAATGATCTGTGTGAAGTAAATGTAGATTTGTCATGTTCTTTTGTATGCTGAATAGTTTTAGTATGACTGAATTTCTCATTTTGGGAAAGCACTAACATATTTATTATGGCATCGATTGCTTCCATGCATGTTTTCGGTAGGAATGATGGCTAGAGAATTTAATTTTCTTCTTTATAATCAAAATATAATTTTGACTCAATATTGCCATTATCAATGAGCCCACATTGGGCAGGTAACAACTTGTGGTGATCAAGGTGTGGGGATATGTATTTTGTGATGAAAACATGATTGAATTCAACTATCTTCATGCCATGTAGCGCAGGCTCTGAGGCGTAAAGTGATGATCCTGGAATGACAAGGGGTATGAATATATAGCTAAAAAAGACGAGGTATGTATATAAATATTAGAATCAGAGATCTAATAACTAAATCTTTACAAGTCCATTATTTGAAAATTGAGAGGAGTCTTGAGAAATCTCACACCATAAATGGTCTTGCGCACCTTGGGGTTTGTTTTAACTCTGTTTGCAGTGAGCTGGATCTGCACAAAATTTCCTGTGTTTCTGTCAGGGTAGTAATCCATCGAATCTCAGTCAAACCTGTGATAGTTTTGAGTTTTGCGTAGAAATGATCAATTCAAGCCTCAGCATGAGCTGAATCTGATTGAGTCTAAATGAACTTAGTAAATGTATATACTATAGGCTATATTATCTATCAACTCATTAAAATGGTCAGTTTTATATTCTGGGAGAGTATAATATATTTACAGGGATTTGTAATTTCATCTAGACAAATGGTTTAATTAGATATTTCTTTGTTCATCTCAGAATAAAAGTGAAAACAATGTACTATAAACCAAGTATCAAACTGTCAGTTCTATATTTACAAACTATTTTATGAGCCTACCGACACGTTTATTCACAAAAAAAACTTAAGAGCTGAATAATATCAGGTTTTGAGTATACTCTGTTTGGATTGTGAATTTGAAATATAAAATTTGATATGAATAAAATGGATTCAAAATCATATTGAAAAATTAGTTTAAAATAAAAGTGATGAATTTCAAGTTTATATCTATCCAAGCATCACAAATGACTCTGCTACTATGAATTTCAAATCCTTCCTCAAATCCCTCCATTCATAAACACAATCTTCGTTTATTTAATTAGCCTTGTTAGATGAGCTTTTGTGAGGGAAAATGGCATTCTAGTGATGAAGTGGATAGCAAATGTACATATATATGCTAGTCTTTTGCCATTCCCAACAGTACATAACGTGTGGAAGTAAAAAAATAAGGAAAAACAGAGAGAGAGAGAGAGAGAGAGAGAGAGAGAGAGAGAGAGAGAGAGAGCCAAGCATAAACAAGAAATAAGAACTTGATTGTTGATGTAAGTGTTCAAGCATACTGCCACAAAGTTCCTGCATTCCTCTTGATACAAAATTTTCCCAAAAACAAATCTAGTAGATGACCATATTTGCCCGAATACAAAATTCTACTCTTTGCGAACGAAGTAGAGCTTGCCCATAACATGAAGAATCGCAACAAAAGCTATGAAACCAATGCTCATAACAAGCACAACATTGGGAGAAATCTTAAGTCCTGGGGCATCATCAGTGTAGAATTGGAGCATTGTTCCACTTGCTCCTCCACCTGCTGCCCCACCAGCCCCACCAGTTCTCCTCCTACGAAGGTTAGCTGCCGCTGCTGCAGCAGTTCCTCTCTGAGGAGCAGCTCCACCGTTTGCCATTTCTACACCACAAACTACTACTTTTAACCAACCACAACAAATGTATAATATGTTCAAGACAACATAATATAAGGCCTAGAAAGTAAATAACGAGAGATTTCTCATAACTAAAACAGAAGAGGCACACTTATATGCAAATTTACACCTAAAAACAGCTATTCAAGTGACAGGATATGAATATAAGCTTTCATACTTCAGATGATGCATAGACTATCAGGCATGCACTGTTACGCATCAATAATTATTTGGGATATTTTTCAGATCTACATACTAACATCCACAAGAAAGATATGAGATGCATGATATGATACTAATCTGTCTACAATGTGACTCAAGGGATAATGACATTGGTAAAACGAGGATGCATACTGTCGAAATTAAGTGAATCCATTGTCAAATTAGGCCCTTACTATCATATACTTTTCAATACCCACATATATGAAATTGTTCTCAAAGTATAGACTTAAGTGAGACTAAGAGATAAATATCATAGCATTCTCATTTCAGTAAAGCTGACAAGCCATGTATTTAGACAAGCTTTACAGTTTTAAGAGCCTTGCATAACTCACATCACAATACAATAGGTATGTTAAAACAACCCAGAGTTAACAAATTGATGCATGAATATTAAAGCTTTGCAACATGCATGCTTGAAATCTAGTTTAGAAGCTGCTAAATTGTCCAAAATCAAAATTAAATGAGAATTGATATATAAACCACTGAAATACATTCTAACTGAGAATCTAATATTCTGCAAAACAAAAAAGAAGAAAAGAAAGGGAAAAGAAAAATCAATACATCTACAGATGAATTTCCAGATCTCATGATTCCGATCATAACCAGATCGTTTCTAAGGCAAAGAGAAGGAAATGATTATAAATAAATCACAGAAATTATAGACAGAGAAATAGCAGTAATTAGAAACCCATTTTGCACAAACAAATATCGATCAATGAATCAATTCAGTTAGGATATAGATTAAATCAGGAGAAGAGACGGACAGCTAACCTTGTTTTGCGGAATGAATTCGAGGATAAATCCACTAGATTTTCTCTCACTAGGCTCTTCGTGATTTCAGATCGATCGGAAAACGTATAGAGAATTTTTCCGTTGTTAGATGTTATATATGGTTGAACACATCGGCGGACCACTAATATTCCGCCACGTATGCAAAGGTTGACAAGTATTTGGCCAAGTCAGTCAGAAGTGTATTTTTCTCCCTTTTCTTTTTATTGAACCACGCATCAACTAATAATTGGAAAAAAAAAAAAACTAACAATTGATAAAATAATTCCCAAAAAACATAGGGAATGATTTAGAATAATAATCGAGATTTTAGAGTTATACCAAAAAAAGGAATTAGCAATAATTTGATAAAAAATGATTTAGTAATAATATAATTGGACGCAATATTAACAAAATTAACGACAGAACCTCGAAAACCTCTTTTACCTTTTATATTTTAGAAAATAATTTTGAAATTTTAGAACTATACACCAAGAAAAATAATTAGTAATATTTAAGATTACATTCTCTACGTTATCAAATATTTCCTTCATTGGAGGGGGTTCTTCCCCTCCCTTTTGGTCAATCAACTATTATATTTTATTAATTTGCATAGTTACATTTTCAATTTGAGGAAATGGAACTCAATACACAAATATGTATAATAATATATCAAATTTATACATTTTGTTATATAAAAACACCAAAATTATGCATTTTGATATAAGAATCACCAAAACTACACATTTTGTAGTTTGACTCATTGATTTTAACATGCCAATAGTATAAGGTGATGTGTGCTCTGAAAAATTGCTGAAAAAAATGACTGCCATTATGACAGTGTTTTGTTTTTTTGTTGGGTTCACATGCACACAGTAATTTCGTGTAACCTTGTATATAAAGAGAATCTCACACACAATAAAATTACAACATAACATATTATTACTCTTTAGATATTATTATAAAACTCTGGAAGATTAGTTATTGGTTGCTTGCTCTATTGAATTTTTTTTTCGTGTAAGGTATGTATTTTTGTATAAATTAATTATTAATGCTTTACACAAAATTAATTTTTACTTTACACGAAATTGACATATTAACATTTTAATGTCTTACACGAAATTAATTATTGATTGTAGGCTAACACTTAAAATTTGGAAATTGATATTTTCGTGTAAGGGTTAACCGCATATATAGGCTTACACGAAAAATTCCGAAGTTGCCCTAATTTTCGTGTAAGAGTTGAAGTGCTTATATAGGCTTACACGAAAATAAATAATATTCCCTTACACGAAAATTTCCATAATTGAAATTTTTTGTGAAAGGGGTGAAGTGCTTATATAGGCTTACATGAAAATACATAATTTTTCCTTACACAAAAATTTCCATAATTGCTCTAATTTTCATGCAAGGGTTGAAGTGCTTATATTGGCTTACACGAAAATAAATAATTTGAATAGACTTAAAAAAAAAATTACATTATTGGCCTAATTTTCGTTTAGGGGTTGCTTACATGAAATTTATATATATTTAAATAGGCTTAAACGAAAAATGACACCTACTACTAATTTTCGTGTAAGGTTGAACTTCATATGCATAGGCTTAGATGAAATTTATATTTATTAATATGCTTACACGAAATAATAAAGAATAAAAATTTCGTGTAAGGTTGACTTATATATATATATATATAGGTATTATTACTAATCCTTTTATTTATTTTTTTAACGGTGTGCATAGAATTTTTTTTTTATTTTTCATTATTAAAACTTACAAAATATGAATATAATTTTTTTTTATTTAGTAGTTGCATTTTTTTTATGGTTGCTGACGTGGAATTATTATATTATTCACAATTTATTTATTTATTTACATTATTACTTTTTGTTTCATTTTGTATTTTATATTTTAATGTAATTATTCATTATTTCTAATTCTTTTATTTATATTTTTTTTGTGACAAACAATACCAAAAAAGACATTGGGAAGGTATAGAGTACCAAAACAGTACAAAAGAGCTGTTGAACCTACACAGAACGACATATGATGATTTATTATTTTCAATTCATGAACCCGTGCATGTCCACATTAGTTGTTGGACAAATGTGTTCCACTCACTAGTTGACATAAATGGAAAAGTGAAAAAGAAAAAAATCAAGAATGATTCTAATTTGGAAACTTTACTGTCTATTATTGATGAGGTTTTTATTGTTTTTGTTTCTCTGAGAAGAATAGATATTAGAGTATCTGCAAGTGGTGAGGGAACAAATACTTGATGATTTTTCAACAATAATTTTTAATATTGGATCCTCGTATCCGGATGAACAAACTTTGTTTGATGAAGGCAATTTTCGTCGTGGTCAAGTTTTTCATTATTTTAATTATGATGTAGAGGTGACCAACTTGGATGACAATGCCATACCAAAGTTCGTTTTTTCGAATGTTTCTAATGGAATACAAAATGATGAGGAATTTGGGACAAACTGGGTTTACCTAATGAACATGACATTAAGAGACATCATTCAATACCGACAAATGAGCAATGGGAGACCTGGTCATCATCTTCTGGTCGTGTTGACTTCAACAATATCGACTTAAGTATATCTCCTATTTTTCTTCGACAAAATAAGGAAATAGAATCAAAATAAGTTGAAGGAGGCCCACAACAGGGATATCATGGTCGATCAGGTATTTTTGTATTAATTCTATATTAAAATGTAATACTTTATTTAGTTTATACAATTTTATTAATTTATATGTAACTTGGTTTAGATCTAAGACGAATGCGGCCCAACTGTTCAATTGAGTGAAGATTTTGAGTTGGACGAAAATGATATGAATGCTTTGGATGATGTGCAACATGATGCCTATTGGGAATTTGTGGAGTTTGTTTCGAGAAACCCCCCAGGAAATCCTGAAGAAGAATTTACCACTACTCCCAATGTAAGACCCGAATGGTTTATTCTAGAGATTCCATCATTCGTTGAGCTCTGTAGGTACGAGTTTGCCCACAATGAGATTGATTCACAAAGACTGCATAAAGGATCCACTTTTCATAGCAAACCAGATTTGAAGAAGGTAGTTGAGTTATACCATTTAGAGAATTAGGTGGAATACCGTGTTGAGTTGTCTGACAAAAACAGATGGATATTGAAGTGCAGTTACAAAAGCTGTAAGTTTATACTCAACGTATATGAGAAATATAGGGTTTGGAAGATCGCAAAAATTATTATCCCACATACATGTGAGTCTGATCTGAATCGTAGTGCTCCTAGGCGAATTCCCTCTACTTTGATTGGTGAGTACTGCATTGACACATTGCGAAGAGAAAACTCCATACCCATTCTCAGGGGCATCATTCAAGATATGAACCAACGATATGCATTACATGTCAGTTATAGGGTTGCACTCAGGGCAAAACATCATGCAATAAGTATTGCTTACGGAGATCCGGAAACATCTTTTTCAATGCTACCATCTTACTTAGAGGTCTTGAAGGTTTCTAATCTCGGGACCTATACAGCTCTGGAAAAACACAAGAATGAAAAATTCAAATATATATTTTTTGCCTTGGCAGCATCTATTCATGGGTTTCAAAAATATTCACGCCCAGTCATAATTGTGGATGGTTGTCATTTAAAAGGGCAATATAAAATCATCGGATTTGTGGCAGTGACCAAAGATGGGAACGATTAGATATTTCCACTCACAATAGGGATAGGCAATATCGAAAATAATGAGTAATGACACTGATTTTTCACGCATGTGCGGAACGCACTTGGATGTCCAGAACAACTGCTTTTCGTTTCTGATCAACACCTCAACATCAACAATGCCATCAATAATGTTTATCCAGATTAAATAACATAACAACCATTCATTAAACTAAGAACAACAGTAAAAACCCACCGAGAGAGAGAGATACCAGCTCCTTTAGCAGCAGCTCCTTGGATAAGAGAGAGACTCACCATGAGAGCATTGGGAGGAGGAGAAGCATCTGATAATTCATATTCAGATTCCAAGAATGATTCATATGTTCCATTACCACTATAAACCTCGTCAAGTTCGAAACTTTGGACAGCCCATTTGCTCGAAATCCCAAGAAAAATCAGACAAAAAAATCCCACAAAATTGTAATGCAAATAAAAGTTTACCAATATAAAAAGATATGAATAGTAGATAATTAAATATGATTCTTAATATTAATTACATTTATTATAATTATATTATGATAGCAATTCTAGATATCTTGTTTCGATATTCAAATTCAATTCGATTTACCTCTAAATTCAAATATAAATATGAATCGCATTTCCTATAAATTATTAACCTACTAAAAAAAACATTTGAATAATTTGAAAATAATAATACAGATCTTTTAAATTGTTACCATACAAATTGTGGGATGTTTGAACTTTGAATGAACTAATTTATCAATTATATCAATACCAAGACTGCCCAGAAGGAAGCAAATATAAATTACTAACCTACTTTATTTGATTGAATATGAATTTGACAATTCTACATATCTGCATCAAACAAATTGTTGTTTGGCCTTTCAACTCTTTCTCTTACATCCTTCCTTTGCGAATCTATTTTTGCCAAAACTTTTCTCAAGATTCCAAACGTGGTGTTCACACCGGTACTTGTACTTTTGGCATCACATCTGTTTCATCCAAATATGCAAATATAATATTCTTTGAAATCCCGGCAAAAGATAAAATAAAAAGTATGTCACAAATAATTTATAACAAAAAATATTAGTAAAATTATTTATGCCCATAGACTAATACCTTGTTTAGGTCTTAATTTAAAGTGGTTCGAAAGACATTCTGCCAAATTTCTCTTGAAGAAAAGAAATAAATTTAGTAACCCAAGAAAGAATCTATCTCTATTATTATTATTATTTATTTATTTATTTTCTGAGGAAAGGATTCATTACATAGATTTTGGTCGTGGAATTACACAGAAAACAAGAGTACTTACCATGTAAAACCACACTGGCAAAGTAATATCCCACAGATTCACTTCCATTAATAATAATACTGAGAAAATGACATTCCAATAAACACAGAAATTATGTTAATTTATAGATGTTGTTTACTGCTTTAATTTTCTTTCAAGATTTCATTAAGGGTGCTTCAATGGGATCTACAATGGAAAAGTCAATCACAAGCAAATATGCATTTGATGCATGTCAGCTCAAATTACTTGCATCATTACGACTGATGAAAATAAAATTTCAATATTTAAAGAAAGTAATACAAATGGTGAAGTAAATTTAGTTTTATTTCAAGAAGCTCTCAAAAGATAATACAAATGGTGAAGTAAAATTAGTTTTATTTCAAGAAGCTCTCAAAAGATAATACTTCATTGTTCAAAAATAAATGTTGTGAGAGTTGTTTTTTTTTTTTTTCCTTTCATTTTAACAATATTCTTTAATTTGATATGAGTAAATAGGGTATTTTTGGTAAATTATAGGTAAACATGTCTTGAAATTCTATAATGACACACAATTTAAGATATATATATATATATATATATTTTTTTTTGCTTAAACGATATTTATTTTGGGACGGAAGGAATATTAGCTCAACAATAAACTACATATCCTAAAATTATCAGGAGAACAACTGCATATTACTACAGTGCAACAGTAAATTTGTAAGAGTAAACTCTATCAGGTGGAATATGGGTCCTAATTGCACATTTTGGAGTGTGAAGAGATTTGATTACTAAAATGATGACCAATTTCTGGGAATTGCCAAAGTAAAAAGGTGTACCCACTTGAACTCTTTGAGATCAGAAAATAATAAGATGGATATATATATTTCATTGTTCCTGATATTGTTACATGAAATATATAGCTTTAAAGCTATGTATGAAGCTCCCTATAGCTCCAAGAAAGAACAGCTGGTTCTAATCCTTGTGTTGTCAGTACGTAATGAGCATCATATCCTTCTAGTGAGAGATCTTATATCAGTCCTATATACACATAATAAGTATGCATCAATCTCTTTTTATCTCAAACAATATTATTGATGTAATAATTCGATAAAATACAACTTACACATAGTGTTCTTGATCAATAACACTTATTCTCCTCAACAAAAGCAAATTAAACAAGAATTGCAGTGTTGCTTCACAAAATGAGGAGACAGATTTTAAGCAAATTCTAGTAAGCAACTATGTTTCAGTAATTTGTTAATTGATTTTTATGTTCTTATTTGTAAATATTAGGTCATGTATCTTTTACTAGTCTTAGACTTAGAAATTAAGAACAACAAATAAAATTTCATAGGTAGTAGGTGCGTAGACTTATGGGTGAACATGAGGTCGAATGAGAGTCAAAGTATCACTTCCTCATCTGTAAAACTGTTTTTTGTTATATATGTGTGTGTTAAAGTATCACTAAATACATGTTAAAACTTAATATGTTATCTGTTAAGTATTACTTATTATATGTTAAAGTATCATGACTTGTTATATCTTGAATTATTACTAGTTATATATTAAAGTATCATCACATGCTGAACGTTGTTAGGTTTGCTTAATAGTCATCACGTGAGTACTCAAAAATCGGAACCATTGAAGATGTGTTTTAAGAGTTGATAGTGTGTTTTAATTTGTTTTTAATTAGTTATGTTGAATAATATGACTTATTATATGTTAAACAGTCACTTATTACTTGTTATATATATATATATATTTGAGTATTATCCCATTTGAATATGATCCATTTTATTAGCTACGTACTATTAATTATCTGTTTGAGTATGTTATTATTTGTTGGAATATCACTTATTATCCCATTTGAATATGATCCATTTCAAGCAAAACTGAAAAACCACATATGCCCCGGCCATTGTTGATAAGTTTGCCTTTGTTTATTGATTTATTCATTGAAATTTGAAATTCCATATTAAAAAATTAGAATTCATGAAAGGGTAGAAGACAAGTCTTGGTTGAGAATTGAGCATTTTTGTGTCCTTTCGCAGAATCAACAAATACTATATTTGTATGGTTTGAGGCAAACTTATCTGCCTCACCTTTGCTTTTTATTTTATTTTATTTTTTATTTATTAAAAATACATGGATAGCCAAGAATTTCGTCAGCATCTTAAGCATTAATAAATAATGAGTATTTTAGACATTTTTTGAATTTGTTATTAAATTTTTAAAATGTTATGATATATGTGACAAAATCTTAAAGATTGTTTATATATTTATTAAAAGTTAGAGAACCCAACCTTTCAATTCCTTTAGAAGGCACTCTATTTTCTATATTGTTTCACTTAGTCGCTATATGTGATTCACATAAGAATCAAGTTTTAATAGGAACATCAAATATAGGAGTTGATTAATACAATTTAAAGTTAAACGAATTAATTTAAATCAAACAGAACTGTATCACATGGACCCAATCAAAAGCTGAAAATATAAGAATTCTACAAACTAAAATACATGGTTTAATTCAAAAGGAAGTGTAAAAACCCTAAGTATTCATTTTTTCTTCACATACATGTACACAGTACACACCACACATATATTGAAAAAAAAAGAGAAGAAGTATAAGAGCTTAAATATACAAATACATGTTAATAGTACACACCACACATATATTGAAAAAAAAAAGAAGTATAAAAACCCTAAATGTTTAAATACATGTAAGTAGTACACACCACACATATATTAAAAAAAAAAGAAGAAGAAGAAGAAGAGATTGACATAACAATGAAAAACAGAATATCTAATGGACTTATGTAAATGCTTTTTCAAATTTAATTAACGGGTTAAAGAAGAAAATTAAAGTGGTAATTCGAAATAGACATAATAATACACAAAAGAAGTAACCTTTTTAACTATTAAAAAATGGGCCTTCATGTACAAACATAATAGTTATAATTATTTACTAAAAATACATATATAGATAAGAAAATTCACACAATTTAATGGCATAAGAACAAAGCATTTTGGCACCAAACAAAATTGGAAAAAAGTTAAGAACCATTTCTTGAAACCAAATATCCAAGAATAGAATATGTATATTTTTGTTTGGGGGGGTGGAGGTTCTGTGTTTGGTAATTCCCAACATGATTAATTGGATTGCGGGCTTTAGAATAGAAACTTTGGACACGAGCAATAAGTGGGACACGCGTCACACGAAATGAGCTGCTGTGGCAACGGTGGTGATGACCAATCCACATATAGCAATCACGCGCTTGGACGCAATTTGAACTGTCTCTTCACAGATATTTTTTTGTCCGAATTTATCGGTAATTGATTTTTAAAAAAAATTCAAAAATCTTGTAATTGATTTTCGTCCGTTGTACACGGGCTTCTCTAATAGCTCATCACGTGTCTCCTAACCAATCACGCTCCACTTCATGCAGTGTATGGATAAGTGAAATTATTTTTTTATTCTTGTTTATTTTCTTTCTCCAATATTATGTCATTTGTGATGTCATACCCATATCCATCAAGTACTTGCAACCGAAGAATACTTGAATTACCTTTGGGTTGAGTCTGTTGAATTATTATATTGAAATGAATGGATTCATCCAAATCAAAGTAAATTTTATAGACATGTCTTATGTATTGGCATAATATTGGAAAAAAAAAAAAACAAGAATTAAAAAAATATTATGTGAGACGTATACATAAGACATGTCTATAAAATTTACTTTGATTTGGATGAATCCATTCATTTCAATATAATAATTCAACGGCCTCAACCCAATATATATATATATTTAATTATTTAGTTGTGAGAAAAAATATCGAAATACAGTTTGTCATATTAAAAAAATATCGAAAATATCAAAAATTTTGGTATACCGAAAATTTCAGTACGGTATGATACCGTACCGAAAAATGCCATACCGAAAATTTCAAAATGGTATTGGTGTGATATTTTTAAAATTTTGGTACTTCGTTATAGGTCGAAATACCAAAAGTATTGATATTAATTAAAAAATATAACATTTTTCATTTCGTTATACCGGTATTTTGATATACCGAAGTTTCAGTATGTAATTTTCATTTCGGTATATGGTATTTTCAATATACTGAAGCTTCGATATTTCTTTTTCATTTTGGTATAACTGTATTTTCGTTATACCGAAATTTTCGGGCATGAAATGGTATGACTACCATACCGAAATTTTCAGTACAGGAATGGTATGACTTTTTTTTATACCGAAATTTTCTGTATGACATACAATATGAGATTTTCAGTACGGTATACCGTACCGACCCACCCCTATTTATCAATCAAAACAGGTTAATTCATTCAACACAGTCAATATTGATCTCATATAAGATTATATATAAATGTCTCACGTAAAGACTTATGTGAGACCATCTCTATATAAGTTTTTGCGAATTCAAAATTCATTTATATTGCTCAAAAATTAGATTCTAAATGAAAGTTATGAACATATCGATTCAGACGCCATCAATGAATTTAGTACTGCAATTTTCAAATTTTTTCTCAAATCACTCAATTTTAAAACGACTGAGAAAATATTTAGAAAACTATTACTTTCATTTTCAACTAATATTTTTAGTAATTTAGATGATTTTTAAATATACTGTAAATAATTTTTAAAATAATATGTCAATTATATGTTATACATGTGTGTATCTGTGTTATTCTAAATTTGAAAGTTTATGTTTAGCTCTATTATAAGCCATTTTAGCTATCAGTCTAAGATCAAAATTACTAGTAAACTCTGACTCGATTCAATGTATGAATCCGGTTGTATATTGATCATCAAAAATGCCACATGGTAAGCATACAATATTTTCATATTAAATGTAGCTAATTAATTATTTCAAATTTTATGTTATTAAGAAACATTACTAATTAAATAAAATAGTAATGTTAATAGATTTATCTAAATAACATATGCTAAAATTCAATAATATAAATTATTTCCATAATTGAAATTTGTTAAATTTAAAAGTTTAAAGAAAAAATATAAATAAATAGAAAAAAACTAAAATAAAGGTGGAGCTGATTGAAAATGGTTGTTCAAACTTATTAATTAATGAAATTGAATAATTTTTTTGAATATGTGATTTAAAATAAATTATGAAATTTATTTGTAAAGTTTTGACTTTCATTTTTTATCGTTTATTTGAAAAGAAAGGTGAGGGTTGTTATAGATGTTGAAAATAAAAAGCAAACCAAGAAAAAAAAAAGGTGGGTGTGATGAATAACATAATAGACATGATAATATATATTGTTTTTAAAATAAAAAATAAAAAATTATGATCCTCTACAAATGAAACTAATTATAATTCTACAATTAAATAATTATTTAATCATATTATGTTATATTTAATGTTCAATTAAATGATATGCACTGCACAAATCATATATTTAATTTTAATATATAAATAATATTTACATTTTTCAAATTTACCAACTTTTATTTAATTTTTTTATAAAAGTCCCGTGTATTACACGGACCTTATACTAGTAATGGTTATATTTAGAAGTATTATCGTATGTAAATTTACCATTATTTCGTATTCAAAAGTTAATTATATT
The DNA here is from genome assembly GCA_954870855.1 of Scutellaria minor. Taxonomy (NCBI): domain Eukaryota; kingdom Viridiplantae; phylum Streptophyta; class Magnoliopsida; order Lamiales; family Lamiaceae; genus Scutellaria; species Scutellaria minor. The sequence goes on along the minus strand of OX940728.1, from coordinate 20,795,039 downwards.
GATTGAGATGTTTTATCGAATTGTAAATTTATCATTATTTTTATATATATTCCAATCATATGAGTGTGTATGATGATGCAGATTAAGATTAAATCTACATATGCTATTGTACTTCAATGATCAAGTAATCATCACATATACAACTTGGGCCCACAATTAATTATTTTCTTATAATTAATATTTTGGGCTAGTATCAAAAATCAATTAATATTAAAGTATGCCTTTTTCTTTTTAATTTATAATCTAATGAAAATGATAAAATGCCCACCGCGGGCAACTCTTAATATGCCCACCACTGACGTGTATTGATCACATCCCTTGAAATTATGGAAAGTCCGATTAATAGATATTCTAGATGTTTGACACATGTTAATGTGTGCACGGAGGGTAGGGTAAAAGACTATATAATCTAATTTTTTTTTTTTTTTTGTTTACACTTCAAAATTCACCCAAAGTTCACGAGTTTTTTCAAATTGCAACATAATATCATATTTAGGTCATTTTTCGGGTTAAAGTTGAACATTTTGTTCAATTTTAGCTTAAATTTAGCTTGAAGTGAGTGGAAATCGAAAAATTGATTTGAGGCATTCGTTTGAATTGAAATGTGAAATATTTTGGCATCAGTTTCTTGTATTCGTTTTAAAAAATTAAAACATTAAAATCGATTTCAGATATAAAAGTGATCCAAAAATGACCTCAGATTGCAATTTCAAAAAATCATAAATTTTATGGTGAATGGGAAAATAAAATAAAAATTATATCGCAATTTGAAAAGAGCCATTCTGATATTTTTAGTATAGGTTTTTATCTATTTTAATAAAATAATATTATTTTGGCAGTTGTGGTAATTTGATAATGTTATTTTATAATTCAAATAACATTCCATGAATTTGACTATAGAAATCGGATTTGTCGATCCAACCTTGTATACCGGTTTAACCAAACCCAAATAGTTAAAAAATTGTTACCTTGTTTCAATCATTACATTAATAAATTATTTCCGAAACAACGAGTGGGGGGTTGTCTTTTAATCGAAAATAGAGGCATTATGTTTCAGGCATAGTTAATTTATTATGAATTTGGCCCATTCGAATTCGGAATGAACTCAATTGAGGTCTTGTCTGGATTGATACTTATAAAATCTCATGATTCTATCATTTTTTTAAATTCTCAATAACAATATTAATTTTTCTATTTTTTCTACTATTTTCAATAAACAAAACCTTGATTTTTCTACAATTTTCAATATGAAAAATGACATCTTAACTAAAATCATACCTACAAAGTTTCAAAACAAACACAAAATTTTTAAAATTCAAACTTATAAAATCGTCTCGGATTCCAATCAACACTAGCAAAATCCACATTAAGTTCAAAACAAACATACCCAAAATATTCTCAAAAGTATACAAAAAGTTTATCAAAATGAGGATATATTTATAGACAAATAATTCATTATATTCTATTTTGGTGTTTCATTTGATGTTCCATAATAATTACCATATATCACATGCATGTATAAATGACATCACTAATTAATATGTGATGTGTATTAAAGATATTCGAATATAAGATGAAATATTAAAGTAAAATAAAGTATCTACTTCTCCATTTGAAGTAGACTTTATTACTAACTTGGCGAAATTTTTAATTTCAAGAATAGTGAAAATTTGATAATAAAATAATTCATTTTCGGATTGTACAAGGACAAATGTTATTCTAGATATGAAAGTCAATTTGGAAAATGTTAATGATTATATTATTTTATTGTGAAAAAAAGTGTTGTTGGATGAAAAACTTGAATTTTATTTTCGAAACAAATATGAATTATAGATTTTGAAGTTCGAAATCGGACCGGCTAATACTACCTTCAAACATATCCTAACTGATCACATATTCATGTCACATAATATAAATTATTTTTTTGTCGAAGAGGAAATTAGAATTTAAACAATAATAATAATAAAAGGAATGCGAACTGCTATTTTCGTGGGCCGCAGCCAAAGGCCCAAAATTAAGATAGTTTATTTAGGTGATTGTGATTTGAACACCTCACTTTCCTTTCTTGGGCATTTACGTAGGAATTTAATTTTCAAATGATTGCTTATTTAATTAAGTGAGATTAGAAATTTTTCCATTTTCTTCCCAAACAAAGTCAAATAGCAGGTTAAAATATAAAATTCATCTTTTATTAGCTTTATGTTTCATCTCTTAGTTTACAATAATCATGACACACCATATCTATCATATGAAATTACTAATTAACACATATATATATATATTAAATATAATAAAACATTAAATAAAATATCAAATGTAATAAAGTTCTGAACGGATTAAAATAACGTCACAAAAATGTAATATTAACCTCGGTAACAAAAATCCCTTTCAAGCATATGCCTATAAATAGCCTTATACATATGTACTTATTTCAACATCACAAATACCAACTAGCTAGCTTTCATTTTCTAGCTATGGATGGACCATAAAATCACTCGCAATCTCTCTCTCATATTATACTTTCTTCTTATCTTTATGAGTAGTAATTTGATCTTCTCACAAAGAGTCCACACCCACATATATTGAACCCCTTGCTAGACTTAAAGTGGTTCAACATCCTTTCATATATATCTTTTTCGATTTCTTTATAACGGTATAACTTTAAATTACTCGTATTCTTTTACGAGCAAAGTTGTTGAAATGAATCAATATGTTCTAAATTGGGATTTCGACGAAGAGGCCAACATGTTTGAGATCAACAAGCTTCCCGCTCATTCCACTTCGCTCAATACTCTGCCCGAAACCGTCACCCCGTAATATTGATTTTCCTTTTTATTATATAAAATCTATCTACTAACTTCGTTTTGAAATTTATGATATCAAATTGTAATAGAGTAAAGCAATTGTTACAACCATTGTTTCATTTACAAGAGCATTAATTTTGAGTCCAATTTTGCAGATTGGAGAATTCTTTGGCCGAGTTGACGTGGGAAAAAGGGTATATGGGCTATGTAGCCATGCAAGACCTAGATCAGCGCGTGCTCAACACACCTATTTCCCCATGGGATGATAATCCACGCGCCGATGGAACCCTCGAGTCGGTGGTGAACCAAGCCACCTGGCACTCCAAACCCGAATCCGGCCTGGACGATATCAACGAGAACCTGCTCTGGTCCAACCACGGGATCCCCACCATGGCCACTGCCACCGCCACAGCCTCCACCGCCGTGACCTTTGAGCCGCTTGTGCCACGCCATAATAATATGCCTATGTTTGAATTTAATCATGAGCCGTACACATATGCTCAGGGAACGGGGATAAGCGACGTGGCAGGATGCTCCACGCAGCTGGTTCCGTTCGGCGTTGCCGCCGCCAGCGCCTCCTTAGGCGGCGGCTGGGTTGAGTTTGCAGGTGTGGGAATCAACAACAGTACAGTGGAGAGAGAAATATTGAGTGGTATGGATCTGACATTGCTGGTAAACAACATATCCGGTCAAGACTATACTAAGACATTAGCAGACCACTATGACTCCATTTCTCACAGCAGGTCACAGGTTTGTCAAGTATGTCTTATATATCCTATGATCCTTTTTTTATTTTTTTAAATTATATATTTAGAGTTTATTTTAATAACAATATTTGGATAAGAAGTTAAGTCTTGCCATGATTGGGAGAAATCTTAAAGCAATTGTTTGGTGAATTAACTAACTTGTATTTTTATAGTTTTTTTCTCATAGAAAAGGTTAATCCGTTATATTTAGTCTGAATATTAAAAGTTCTAATATATTTGTACACAATTCTAATATATTTGTAATTGTGTAAAAAGACCTGGTATATATGTTCAAATATTCAAATTATACTATTAATAGATTTTGTAAATGGATATCTATATATTGCAGATAACGGAGGGTGATGAGGATGGCAAAAAGAAATTAAGCAAAGGAAAATCTCCAATTTCAGCAAAAAAGAGTAGGGCGGCTGCTATTCATAACCAGTCAGAACGAGTATGTTACTTTTCTATAGTTTTTGTGGTGAATAATTCCAAAAAAAAAAAAAAAAAAAGAATTTGGAGGTGAATATATATATATATATATATTTTTTTTTAAATAAAGTTTTGGTTGAAAAAGATATTGATTAAAGTTGTAAAAATTAAAGAACAGGAATTTTGTGCTTTTGTATTTTGTAGTAAACTGCATGCTTTTGTGGATCTCCGTTATTTGTGAAGAGAGAAAACCAAGATTTTAATTTAAAAAAATGAAAATAATAAATACTGAATTAATAATTATATTTGATGGAAACCCTCACTCATAAGTTTTAATTTATTATGAATGAACAAATCATTTATCAGAATAGAAGAGACAGAATTAATCAAAAGATGAAAGCTCTGCAGGATTTGGTCCCAAATTCCAGCAAGGTATGTAAAATTTTAGATTTTTGATTTAAATGTTATTCGGTTAATTAGTATTAAACTTTATACCAAGTTGGGGATACTAATTTTAATTTAACTTTTTTTTTTCTCGTACTACATCTATCAACTTTTAACTTAGTGGATTAATTTACTAGTTATATTATTTTATTTTCAGACAGATAAAGTATCAATGTTGGATAAAGCAATAGAATGCGTAAAAGAGCTGCAAGCACAAGTCGAAATGATGAGTATAATGACCATATCACCGATGATGATGCCATTATCCACGCAACAACAACTTGAGATGTCTATGATGGGAGTCACGAACAACATCAATCATGTTGATGCATTGCTGCCACCCGTCATTCCACCACCAATCATGCCTGTGTCTACCGCCTCCTTAGATAATTCTGGCAACTGTTTGCCGACGCCACCAACAACTACTATCTTCATGCCAGCATCAATGGTTTCAGTTATGCCTGATCCTGCAGCTGCAGTTTTTGCATGTGAATACCAAGTAAGCTTGATTATAAAATGTATTTTAATTCTCGAAAATTTTAAAATATGTAATTTTAGTTTTGAATTTTTTTTTATTTGAATGCAGCCAATGACGGTGGATGCTTACAACTGGCTAGCAACTATGTATCAACAGATGTAACCCCCTCCTCCTTCGAAGAAATAAGCATAGAAACTATGTAAAATAGAAGTTTTGTTTGGAAAAATCGTCTAATAAGGATGAATATCCATGTAAAATAGATATATGTCAGTTGAGTTCTCCTTGGTTTTATTTGTTTGCTTGTTTGTTTTTTTAATTAATGAAAAATGTTTGAGGTTGTAATTTGTTTGTTTTTTTAATTAATGAAAAATGTTTGAGGTTGAAATGCATTTTTTTTTATTAGGCAAGAGTTAGCTTTCTACTTGTATCACAGTCCATTTTAAGAATCGAGTGAATTCACCACTAATAAATTTAAGTGAATCCACAACTAATAAATATAACTAATTCCAAAAATCAAGTTGAGCCAAGTACAAGCTTCTACTTGCACCGCGGTCCAATTCGAAAATCAAGTGAATATATAAAAAAAACTCCCTTGAATATAGAGTTGTCACGTATTTAGGTTATTTTATAATATATTTTAGTCTCGTTGGTGTAAAAATCTGTGATATAAATAGTGTTGTTTATTTAAATGTCATCGCATTATAATCTTATTCATATAAAAATGTCATGACATTAGTTATTCAATTTCAATATTTAGTCATTCATAAATTTATATTTAAAATATATTTTATCTTTTTTAAATGAGCAGGAGGGAGTGGAAGAAAGGGAAATCAGAAATTTTTTGTGATCATGATCATTACAATTTACACCTTTTATAAAATGAATACCACTTGAACTATAAAAATCGTAGTTCTATAATATATTTTATCATTCGTATACATATCATGAGTCTTAATATATACTCACATATCATTAACATATACTTCATCATTAATACTTGTACACACATACCATACACTAATCGAATGTTTTGTCATTCTTATACATATCATTACATGTTTTATCCTTCATATACATATCATGACTTCATATATAATAAATACTCACGTGTCATTAACATATATTTCATCATGAATCCCCGCATACAATCATTGTTGAGGAGAAATATTATAATGTGAGTCTTATAAGGTGTGTGTATTTATTATTATAATTAGTTATCTGTTGATATGGATATATTATTTTTTTAAATCTAGAAAAATATGTAAATGAGACACGCATATATACATATATATATTATGTACATTACTTTAAATTAATATATATATATATATATATATTTTTTTTTTTGGTATTGACAAAAGAAAAAATTACTACAATAAATATAAAATGTATACTTAGGAATGAAAAAAAACTGAGGATACAAAATATAGGAAAGAAAAAAAACTGAGGATACATAGTATAGGAAAGAAAAAAAAAATTGAGGATACACACAAATATCAATATAGATATACCAGCAACGTTTCTTATACATATTTATCGATCTATACCAGCAACGTTTCTTATACATATTTATCTTCTATTGATAGAGTAGAAAAGCGCGTAAAGAAATCGTAATAACCCTAATATTTGTAGATTGAGAGTAACTAAATTCTGAGAATAACAAAAAAACCCAATACATATTTATCTATTTCATCATGAATCCCCATGCAGTCATTGTTGAGGAGAAATATTATAATGTGAGTAGTCTTATAAAGTGTGTCCATTTATTATTATAATTAGTTATCTGTTGATATGTATATATTGTTTTTTTAAATCTAGAAAAATATTGACATTGAATGTCAATATTGAAAAATGAGACACGTGTATATATATATATATATATATATATATATATATATTTGATATTGACAAAAGTGAAAAATTACTACAATAAATTTAATATTGGAAAATGAGACACGTATATACATATATATATATATTATGTACATTACTGTAAATTAATGCATATATACATATATTGATATTGACAAAATTAAAAAATTACTACAATAAATTTAAAATGTATACTTAGGAATGAAAAAAACTGAGGATACAAAATATAGGAAATAAAAAAAAACTGAGGATACATAGTATAGGAAAGAAAAAGAAAATTGAGGATACACACAAATATCAATATAGATATTCGAGCAACGTTTCTTATACATATTTATCTTCTATTGATAGAGTAGAAAAGTACGTAAAGAAACCCTAATAACCCTAATATTTGCAGATTGAGAGCAACTAAATTTTGAGAATAACAAAAAAAACCAATACATATTTATCTTCTAATGATAGAGTTTTTATAATAACCCTAATATTTGCATTGAGAGCAACTAAATTCTGAGAATAACAAGAAACCAATACATATTTATCTTCTAATGATAGAGTTATAAAAACGCTTAAAGAAAACCCTAATATTTGCAGATTGAGAGCAACTAAATTTTGAGAATAACAAAAAACAAAATCAATATGTAAAAATACTAGTTGCTGAAAAGGAAAAACTAGGATATAAAAATATAGGTGAAAGAAAAACGAAAAGAAATAACTAATTAAGCGTTGAAAGAAAAATGAAAATAAATAATTAATTAGTCTTATATTTAATATTTAATTAAATGAAAATAAATGATTAATTAGTCTTATTTTTTATATTTAATTTAAATATATCTGATACACTGAGTGTGGAAGAGTTGCAGGAAAAACAATTAGTTACAGGTATGGATGATAGAAACTTATATAATTTAAGCGTAGAAAATTGTCAGTTCAGGTGCAGAAGATAAAAACTTTTTATATATGTATAATATATCTGACGCGGGCGTAGGAAATTGTCAGTTCGGGTGCAGAAGATAAAAATAGGTGAAGAACATAAAAAATCTGGGAGACAAAAAAACTGCAAAAGATAAAAACTTTTTATATATGTATAATATATCTGACAAATTGATAGAAGATAAAAAGCCTGAGAGACAAAAAAAAAATTAAAAAATTGAGTATACAGAAAAATCTATAAAAACTTGAGTATATAAAAAAATCTATAAAAACTTATATATGTATAATATATCTGACAAACTGAGTTGTAGAAGATAAAAAACTTGAGAGACAACAAAACTGAATATACAGATATATGTATAATACATCTGACAAAAATCTATAAAAACTAATATATATATATGTGACAAACTGAGGTGTAGAAGATAAAAAACTTGAGAGACAAAAAAACTGAAAAAACTGAATATACAGATATATATATAAAATATATCTGACAAACTGAGGGGTAAAATATAAAAAACTTGACAGACAAAAAAAACTGAATAAACTAAGTATACAAAATATCATATAGAAGATAAAAAACATGGTATACAAAAAATCAGATAAAAGATAAAAAGCCTGGGAGAAAAAAGAAAAATCTAACTGAAAAAACTGAGTATATAAAAAATCCTATAGAAGATAAAAAACCTGGGAGACAAAAAAACCGTGGAAATAGAAAAATCTATAAAAATTATGATACAAAATAATAAAATATATAATCTATATGCAATTGTAATTATAATATATAATCTATTTGTAGAAAAACTAAAGATACAAAAAATCCAAAACTCAAAAAAAAAACTATATATAAACTATTTGTAGAAAAAATGAGGATACAGAAAAATCTAAAAAAAAAACTGAATATACATATATGTATAATATATCTGACAAATTGAGGTGTAGAATATAAAAAACTTGAGAGACAAAAAAAACTGAATAAACTAAGTATACAGAAAATCATATAGAAGATAAAAAACCTAGGAGAAAAAAGAAAAATCTAACTGAAAAAACTAAGTATACATAAAATCCTATAAAAGATAAAAAACCTGGGAGACAAAAAAAAACTGAGGATACAGAAAAATCTATAAAAATTATGATACAAAATATATAATCTATTTGTAGAAAAAATGATGATACAGAAAAACCTAAAAATTGAAAAAACTGAATATACAGATATATATAATATATCTGACAAATTGAGGTGTAGAATATAAAAAACTTGGGAGATAAAAAAACTGAATAAACTGAGTATACAGAAAATCATATAGAAGAAATTATGATACAAAATATATAATCTATTTGTAGAAAAAATGATGATACAGAAAAACCTAAAAACTGAAAAAACTGAATATACAGATATATATATAATATATATGACAAATTGAGGTGTAGAATATAAAAAACTTGGGAGACAAAAAAACTGAATAAACTGAGTATACAGAAAATCATGATAAAAAACCTAGGAGAAAAAAAAAATCTAAAAATAATTGAGTATACTTAAAATCTTATAGAAGATAAAAAACCTGGGAGACAAAAAAAACTGAGGATACAGAAAAATCTATATAAATTATGATACAAAATAATAATATTTTTTAATAATAATATATAATCTATATGCAGTTGTAATTATAATATATAATCTATTTGTAGAAAAACCGAGAAAACAGAAAAATCTATAAAAATTATGATACAGAATAATAATAGTAGTATATAGAAAAATCTATAGAAGATAAAAAAAACCTGACAAACAAAAAAACTGAGGATACAGAAAAATTTATAAAAATTATGATATAGAATAATAATATTTTTTTAAATAATAAAAACGGAGGATATAGAAAAATCTATAAAAATTATGATACATAATAATAATATTTTTTAAATAATAATATACAATCTATATGCAGTTGTAATTATAATATATAATCTATTTGTAGAAAAACTGAGGATGCAGAAGAATCTATAAAAATTATGATACATACAAAATAATAATTTTTTTTTAATAAATTTATAAAAATTATGATACATACAAAATAGTAATATTTTTTATAATAATAATATATAATCTATATGCAGTTGTAATTATAATATATAATCTATTTGCAGAAAAACTGAGGACAGAAGAATCTATAAAAAATTTGATACAAAATAATAATTTTTTTTTAATAATAATATATAATCTATGTGCAGTTGTAATTATAATATATAATCTATTTACAGTTGCTAGTGTGGAAGAAAAAAATCTAACATATTTTGGAAAAAAAAAAAATTGGGAATGGAAGATAAAAACTGAGGATACATTAATAGGTGACATGAATAAAAAAATTCTAAATAATAAGAAAGGAACCCATTCAATTCAACTCATAATCTTTATCCAATTACAAAGTTAGTTTCATGTTAGATTTAATAGATTTTCTATTATTTTATAAAATAACCCTTATCGACATGATATAGATATATTTATCGATATTCTTACAAATTCAAAATATAAATTTTTTCATTAATATCAGTATTTTTAATTTTATAATAATATCCAAGTATTCATTTGAGCATAATCTTTAATTTCCAATTACCATTATATAATATGCAACATTTATATATAAAGAATCAAACTTATAATTTTGTGGTTGCTTAGAAGATAAAACTCACCCAATGTATAAAAATTATGTAAAACGGTTTTACAAGAGACCTACCATATATATAATATGCAACCTTTATATATAAAGAATCAAACTTATAGCAGTTGGGAAAGAAAAAAATCCTAGCAGTTGGGAAAGAAAAAAATCTAGGATATTTTGAAAAAAAAAAAAAAATTGGGAATGGAAGATAAAAATTGAGGATACATTAATAGGTGATATGAAAAAAAAAAATCTAAATAATAAAAAAGGAATCATTCAACTCATAATCTTTATCCAATTACAAAGTTAATTTCATGTTAGATTTAATAGATTTTCTATTATTTTACAAAATTGCCCTTATTGACATGATATAGATATATTTATCAATATTTTTGCAAATTCAAAATATAAATTTTTTCATTAATATCAGTTTTTTAATCTTACAATAATATCCAAGTATTCATTTGAGCGTATAATCTTTAATTTCCAATTACCATTATATATACTATGCAACCTTTATATATAAAAAATCAAACCAATATATATATATATATAAATATATATATATATATATATATATTTATCATTACAACCTTGTTTGATAAGTTCCTAATAATAATTTCTATAACAAATGAATATTCTTACAAATAATAATATCTTACCAAAATTGACCTGTGGAAATGCTTATATATATGTATGTATTTACTAATTGAACTAAATACTTTCTTCATTTTTTAAAATCCTAATATATAAATTATTATTTACTTGCATTTTTTAAAATAAAAAAACTAGGTGTTATATATCTTGAGTTCTTACATAACTTGTTTATATTAGGGTTATTAGGGTATTACACGGACACTATACTATACTAGTATATAATAAAAGAGAAACCAAACTTGACTTTTGTCAACTTATGGTTAAATCTTTTCCCACCTAAATTAAATTAAATTAATCTTAACTATCAATGGCGGATCCAGGATTATACATTTGGGGGGCGAATATCATAGATTCATAGGTAAGAAAATAAGAAAAATATTTGGGGGGCGAGTATCATAGCTAATATCTTGGGATATAAGAAAATATATGATATATAATAAGAAAATATATGATATATAATATAATAGATATATTTTGGCAAAATTTTTGGGGGCAGCTTGCCCCCGTATCCGCCCCTGTTAACTATACACTTGTCACTAATTTATCTATTTATGTTTTTTTTTTTATAATTATACTAATTAAACTCTTAAGTAAAATGAAAATTTATCTTTCCTAAACACCCCTCGTATTTATTGTATTTTATTAATGATAATAATTGGATGTTAAAATATATAGATACATTACATCAATATTATATGATGAATTTATTCATGAAATGTATATCAACTCTATATTGAAGGCTTGATTTGTATATTTTTATGTTGGAAACATATATGTTCTCTCTGTCATCTCTTTGGACTGAAATACATTTATTTCTAGTTTTATATATATAGCGTGTGTATATATATATATATATATATATATATATATATATATATATCTCCAAGAATTTTTGGTCATAGTAGTTAACTTTTATATTTAAGATTGAAAGGGACATGATTCATTGATATTGACGGTAAGAGTCACAATACAACTCCACAACATAGGAGGAGAATTGTACACATGATTGAATGATTAAATGAACGCTTACTTGGTTAGAAAAACACATGTTATGTTGGTAATGTATATAATCAACATTTTTTTAAATATTAATTTCTTGTGAAGTTAGAGAGATGAGGAGAGAAAATAGAGAAATTTAAAGAGAGAAAATCAATAGTGGAACCCACGTTACTTATATCTTGTGCCTTCATCTTTCCGAAATTTACAAGAAATTTAGAGAGATAAAATGTACTATCATATAAAAAAAAAAAAAAATATATATATATATATACTTAATAATCTTCTAATCATAATTGTTTAATTTAATATTTGAAATTGAATGCCTAAAGTATATTGGACTTGATAAGGTAAACAAAATAAATCAATTTGAATACAATTTTTTGATTGAAAAGATTTAAGATTCACTTCTTAACTCAAACACCTCAAAAAGTAAAAAGAAATATTATTTAACTTTCTTTCATATTAATATTATCTATACTATATATTAAAGTCAAAAAGTTGGCAAAAATTACAAGAATGTCACATTTCCGCCTAAAGGTATCATGTCAATAAAAAAAAAAAGTAAACCTTATTTGATAAGCTATTCTTTAATAATAATATAAAAAAAATCAATTTTACTCCATAAGCTATTCTATAATCGCCAAAACTTATATGCCCATGGGGCATGGATTTTAGATTTGTGCTCCCAACCCAAACCAGCGCGTGAGCCGCTTCCACGCGCCCACGCCGTGCGCACACCTGCCTATATATAATGTATTATGTTCAGGTATCACACATTTACTCTTCAGGTGTCACACATATACTCTTCAGGTATCACATAATGTATTATGTTCGGGTATCACACATTTTCTCTTTACGTATCACATATCTACCCTTAGGTATTACACAAGTATCTTTAAGTATCACACATGTTTCTTTCGAGTATTACATAAACAACTTATAGGTATTTGTATACGTTACTTTCAAGTATTACACAAGTATCTTTTAAGTATCACACACATTACTTTTAGATATTACATAAATACCTTATAGGTATTTGTATATGTTACTCTCAAGTATTACATAAATACCTTTTAGGTATTACACAAGTATCTTTTAAATATCACACATATTACTTTAAGATATTACATAAATACCTTATAGGTTTTTGTATATGTTACTCTCAGGTATTATATAAATACCTTTCAGGTATTACATAAATACATTTCAGGTATTACACAAGTAACTTATAAGTATCATACATATTTCTTTCAGGTATTACATAAATATCTTTCAGGTATTACACAAATATTTTTTGTAATGAGCTTAATATCCCCAAGGAAAATACTTCTAGGTTGCATTTAATTAAATAATTGGTGGATGGACTTGAAATATACAATCACAGTTCATCGAATTCGTTTGTACATTAAGTTCATTCAATAGTGTATCCAAAACACATCACTCTCATTTTGCTAAGTATTTTTTTTCTTCACATATCATTGTGGAAAATACTTCTAGGTTGCATTTAATTTAAATTTTTGGTGGATGGACTTGAAATATACAATCACAGTTCATCGAATTCGTTTGTACATTAAGTTCATTCAATAGTGTATCCAAAACACATCACTCTCATTTTGCTAAGTATTTTTTTTCTTCACATATCATTGCAATATCACCATTCTGTGTGAAATGGCAGTGTCAAAGAGCAAGAAGAAGAAGCACCAGAACTACATATCTGTGTCATCTCAGATTATCAATTCCATCTCACAGTCCTCTTTCGAGTCTCTTCAGCATTCTCCCAAGAAGAAATAGACCCCTCATTCCAAGCTCAGACCTCTCTTCAACAGCCCAAGATTCCTCATTTTCTTCATGTCTCAGCTCTGCTTTGTTTAGATGTTGAAAATGTGGTTCAACTTTGATCCAGTAATGCCCTTCTCTAGAAACCCGTGTTCTGTTTCTCAACAAATGGCCCTGTTCTTGAGCTCCGAGGACAAGGAAGGAAGATGAGGAGAAAGAAGAAGAAGAAGGGGGAGGGGCGCTGTGCAAAAGAGAGAAGGGGGTGGCGAGATGCGCTGGGTGTAGTTGAAGAAAGAGAAAAATATAAAAAATATATATATAATAAAAAATGGTGGACCGGGTCGGGTTGGGGGGAACGGATCCTAGGATCCATGCCCCCGGGGCATAAGAGAACTACTCTTCTATAATCTATATAAATCTAAGGGCAAAAACTTGTATGCCCCAGGGGCACGGTTCTAGATCCGTGCCCCCACCTTTTTTTTTTCCTCTTTTCTTCCTATTCTGCGCTGCTGTCTTTTTTTTTTTTTTTCTCTTTCTTCCCTTGTGCACATTGTTGCTTCTTCTTCCTTTTTTTTTTTTCCTTCTCTATCCTTCTTCTTCTTAATGTCTTTTCTCTCGATTTGCTATTTTCATAAATTTAGATAATTGATTTCAAATCACAATTTATTACAATAATTTTAAAACATTGAAAATCAATTATTTCAAATAATATAAAATCATGATTTGTAGAAAATTTGACGAAAATGATGATGAAATAACGATTTGCAGAAAATTTGAGGAAGAAGATGATGAAACATTTGAAATTTAAAGATTTTCAGTGAAGGTAACAATTGTATACTTTTAAGGTACCATGTGTATGCTCTTAAGGTGTCAATTGTATGTTCTTAAGGTATTGGTTGTATACTTTTAAGGTATTACATATTTACCTTTAAGAAATTAATATTTATAGTTTATAGTATAAGGTATTACATATGCACCTTTAAAGTATTACATATTTACTTTTAAGGTATTAATGCTTATAGTATGAGATATTACTTAATACACACATTTAAGGTATTACATATTTACCTTTAAGGTATTAATATTTATAGTATAAAATAATACATATGCACCTTTAAGGTAATAATGCTTATAGTATAAGGTATTACATATTTACTTTTAAGGTATTGGTTGTTCATTCAATGAAATATATCACTTGTATACTCTTTAGGTATCACTTGTATACTCTTTAGTTACATATTTACCTTTAAGGTATTAATGCTTATAGTATAAGGTATTACATATGCATCTTTAAGGTATTACATATGCATCTTTAAGGTATTACATATTTACCTTTAATGTATCAATGCTTATAATATAATGTATTATATATTTACTCTCAAGGTATTAGTTGTTTATTCAATGAAAGATATTAGTTGCATATTTTTCATATTTTTAAGGTATCACTTGTATACTTTTTAGGTATCATTTGTATACTCTTAAGGTATCAGTGTGTTGTAGACTGTAAATTTAAAATCTTAAGATTTCAAATGCGAATTTTCATCACTTTCTTCCTTGAATTTTCTGCAACTAATTTCATGAAATTGAAACAACAATCTCATCAAGAAAACAAAGCTATTTACATCAATGCAATGAAAGAACAACATATCATAACTCTAACAAGAAGTGAGTATCATTTATTAGCAAAACAAAGAATGTAAGAACTTCATATCATATACATTGATCTTCTTCCCCTTATATCCATCAAAGTTAAAAAAAACCCTCTATTCCACAACCTAAATTATCCACACAATTCGTCGAATTCAACACATCTTCAAAGGAATAATCCTCAATCGATTAGAATTTATCCAAAACTCCATCAAGAAACATATCATTACTTTTCAATCCACTAACACAAATCATGATTTGAATAAAAAGAAAAAAAATAGAGAATAAGACGACATAAGGAGGAGAAAGAAGAAGAAGAAGAAGAAGAAGAAGAAGAAGAAGGTGCGCAGCATGAAGGAAGAGGAGGAGAATCAAGGTGAATAAGGAAAAATTAAAAAAAAATGAAAATAGAGGTGGGTGGGTGGGTGGGGGCGGTTGGGTTGGGGGCACGGTGTCCTCGGGGCACACAACTGTCTCTCAAAGCTAAGAAATGAAGAGAGATACATTGATTACTCAAATCTATGTAAAATTAAAAAAATGAGAAAAAATAGTGATTTCTCAGCAAAAGAGAGATGCATAGAGGATGAAAAAAAATATGATATACAAAGAATGTAGAAAAAAAAAACCGTAAATATAATTATTTCTCAAATCTATATAAAACTAAAAAAAAACTAAAAGAATACAAAATTTGCTAAACATTCAAAGGTAGAAAAATTCTTCCAGATCTTATTGTATGAAGAAAAAAAGAACAATGAAAAATCGTAAATATAATGACTTCTCAAATCTATATAAAACTAAAAAAATGAAAGAATACAAGATTTGGTAAACATTCAAAGGTAAAAAAAAAAAAAAAGTTCTTCTAGATCTTATTGTTTCATATCTTCATCTAAGGAGATTCCATCAAATTTTCTTTTTACACTAAACATAAATTGAACAAATAATTTTGTGAGAGAGAAATGAAGAAATGACGTAAAAAAAACTATATATGATGATTGAAGTATGAGAGTGAAATATACAAATAAAAAATATAAAAGGAAAGATTGATTATTATAATTGAAGAAAATATTATTGTATATAATAATTTTATTTTGATGAAAATATAAAATCAACAAATAAAATAGTTTAAAAATAAAATAGACAATTAAGATTATTAAAGTTATATGACAATTAGTGCAACACACATAAGTAATATGAAAAATCATTTGTATATGATACATGTTTTAAATTAAAATAAAAGATATTATAAATAACATGTTAGTTTATGCAACTTTGTTATATTATTACAAATTACAAATATTAACACAATATATAATAAATCGTGCATCGCGCTGAAGGACTGCTAGTTTAAGTTTGTTTCATATTGGTTCACATCAAGGTTTGTTCAAAATCCAGTATTAATGAAAAGTAAACAAACTCGTTTATTTGATTTCTATAAAACTCAAATAAATTAAATCACTTTACTTAATTTGTTTTACCTAATTAATTTTGATATGTAAATGAGAAGCATATGCGAAGTAACTCAACACTAAATTAATTCTTTAATAAAATAAAAGGTTCAGCTTAGTCTCAAACTCAATAAGTACAAAGATAAAACAAATGTCATTCACTTATTTCAGTATTTATTCAAAATATTAAAAAAAAAAAAAAAAAAAAGAGTTGCATGAAATACAAGTAATTTGTACTTTTTTTTTTTTTTTCCATTTTCTTGATTTCTCTTGTTCGGACAACTTCACTTTCTTGATTATCACAACATTTTGTGTCAGTCACAAATAGTGTTTAATTACAATTTGATGGGGATGAAAGGTATTTTAGTAAAAATTGATAAAGTCATACGATATGTTCCAACTTGTTAAAAATAACTTAAAAGTTACATTATTATTTTTAATTAAAAAAATCCCTTTATTTTAGCTCAAATCAGCCTCATTTAGGTAATACTAACTAGCCTAATGTAAGATAACTTAATTATTTTAAGCTCTAGTTTAAGTTATGAAACTCTTTTTTTTTTGTTTTTTTGAATATGTACAAATGGAGTATTATCAAGTCTTAGATTCACAAACAGAGACTTTGGGTGGAGGGAAATATTATGTTAGGAATTTAAGAGTTTACTTATACAAAATATCTATGTGGGGATTATTATAACACCACATGATATGTGACATATGAGTTTATGACACAATTTGAAGAAATCATTTATCAGTATATATATATTTTTCAAATGTCCACAAATCAGACATTACGTAAATTATGATAATATTAATACCACATGAGTAGTAGGATATAATTTTCCCATTGAAATCCACAGTTTAGGAGGGTATTACTTGTATAATCTAATTGAGTGGAAACAAATTCAAGACATCGAATTAGAATATAGTAGTATGGTATGTTGATTCTCACGTAAGTGGCCCCCATTTAAAAATTCTATTTGACTGGCTTCAGGAATGTGGACTTTATGATCCATAGTCAAACCTTATATTGGGCCCAAAATATGAGGCCCAAAATAAAGATCCAGCATCTATTGGGTTTGAATATTTTACACAAACTGTACAGACTAGAGACTAAAGTTATTGGGCTGAAGGCCAACCCTAATGGATTATTTTTTTATGTCAGCATTTTACTTTGTCAATTTTATGTAAAACATGAAACTATAGGCAGTTTATTTTTATGTAAATGCTTTTAAGGCATCATCTTGGTTTTATTTATTCGCCCATTTTCATTGTTGTTGGATTTTAGCTGCTTGTTTGAATATTTAAACTTTCCACATAAGACCTTGTTGCCCAATAGATATGGTACAATCATATCTAAATAAATATTTAATTAAATGTTAATAAATATTTGAACAAAAAGTATTATGTTTCAAGAAAAAAAAAATATTCCCTTTCCAAGTAAGAGTGAAAAATATTTGAAGTAAAAATACTAATTTTCAAATTAAATGTATTACTTTGAACTAAGTTTCAAAAAATAATAAGTAATAATGCCTTTAAAAACGATAATTCTCAAGTTATAAGTAATACTTTTCCAAAGTAAAAATAAATAGTAAATAATGCTTCTAAAACTACAATATTTTTACAGGAATTTTTTTTTTTCAAAATACAAGTAATAGCTTTAAGTAAAAAAGTAATACTTTAAGTAAAAAAATAATAAATCTATTGATCCATTTACTGTGTTGACATACAAACAAGTTCAGCTAATTTGCCCGATACATTTAAGCGCTAATCTGCATTGGCTAACATGGACGTATGCATAACTGAAAGTATGAAACTTTATCTCACTTATTAGGATTTACAAGATGCTATCAAAATTAATTTCGGTTTTAGTGCAAATAGTTTGTCACGTACGAAATAAAGTCAAGAATGATCAATGCCTTTATAAGAGTAAAATTTGAAATTTTCAGAAAGAAGAAATTTCATATCCTCAAAAAAGAAAAAAAATAAAAATAAATTAATACTAATTGAGATTTGAGATATCACTCATTTCTATCACAATTAATGCAAATGTTTTACTTTTCTACTACATAAGATAAATTATATATTTTCCTATGACAATCTAATGAAATGACAAATTTAGCATTGTTGATAAAATATAATAGTAGTGATGATAAGTCAAATTTACCATCACATGAATTCTTTTTGCACTATTTCACTTGTGAGCAAGGGTTATTTTGACAATTCATCAAAATTCTGTTAGAAAAGTAAGAACATTATATTGTGTGGTAAAAAAATCTTTTTTATTTAATTTAGTGGTAATTCAAGACATGTTGCCTATTATATAACATACCCCCAATATCTCCAAAAAAAAAAAAAGTCACAATGATTAGGTGATGGATCAAGGATAAAAAAAAGTCACAATAAGAGATGGATTAAGGATTTTTTTTTTAAATATTATAACATAAAATAGATCGGGATAGAATTCTTGAAATAAGTTTTTTCATCCATTATATGAGGATAATAATGAAAAAAACCGCAAGGCTTGTACATGATCCTCAAATTGCGTACCTTTTAAAACACAAACAACCAAAAAATGCAGATTTAAACATATATATACAAGACAAAAAAATACCGCCCCCCTATTTTTAGAAGTCCAAAACTGCCAATATTGCAAATTTTAATAAACACACCACTAAATACAAGCTTCTACTTGTACCACATTCCATTTCAAGCATCCAAGTCAATTCACCATTAATAAATTTAAATAAATTCACAACTAATCTATTTATTTAAGTTCAAGAACCTAGTTGAATACGACATCCATTTCAAGAATCAAGTGAATTCACCATTAATAAATTTAAATAAATTCACAACTAATCAATTTCAATTTATTTAAGGTCAAGAATCTAGTTGAACAAACGTACAACTGTTGATGTGGATAACTTATTTTTTAAATTTAAAAGAATATATTAGAAAACAAATCATGATATATCGAGTATTTTAAATCTAAAAGAATATATTGCAAAACAAGCCATTGATATACATCAAGTACTTTAAATAGCTTTAATATATACTAAAGTAATAACCACTAAAATACACATGTCACTCTTTCATTCATGTGGTTTCCCTCCCAAACCACAATTAAATTGTATTCAAATTTATTTTATATCATTAATGCTAAATTAAATAAATTATTAACTATTAAATTATTATAATTTGTCAATCAATATATAACAATATTAACTTACTTTCTTAATGTTGAAATAGAAAAAGAAATATTATTTATGGTTTTATTCATTAATATTGTTTCATTTATTACATATAATAAAATTAAAATATTTTTGAAACAAATCAAATTTGAGAAGATATAATTTTAAGTGCACTCACACTTTTATCTTAATTGCAAAAATAAAATATCAATTATTTTAAATGCAAACTATAAAATTCTATGTATATAATCATTAAAGATTGAAAAAAAATATATTCCGTACATATCTTGAATAAGAAAATTATGTATATAAATTGTCAATACAACATATAGTTAAATAATTAAATATATATATATATGTGTGTGTGTGTGTGTGTTTATTACAAACTTTGGTAAAAAAAAATCATAAAATCATTAAAAGGAAATGTTAGAATATTATTCGATAAAAATTATTTTTGATTGCCATATTCTCCAAATTATTATTTTTTTACTCAAAATGTATTACTTTTTATATTAATTTCTTAAAAATATTTATTTTTAAAAAAATCCCGTAAACTACAAATTTATCTTTCTATTTTTGTTTTTAACTTTTTATATCTTAAATTAAGTAAAATAAAGGATTATATCCTATAAATCAAAAAAAGATTTCCATGATCTTGAGTCTCTAACTGAAAAATCGTAAGTCTCGCAAGCAATTTTACAAAGATTTCTACGATATCTTTCTTATTGATTTTTTTCAAACACACAAATGTATGAGTAGATTTTGTGAGAGACCGTTTCACGGATCTCATTCCGTAAGATGGGTCAACCCAACTCGATCAATAGTCAAAGTCAAAAAGTCAACGATCAAAGTCAAGAAATCAACAATCAACGGTCAACATCGATCAACAATCGATCAACTTTGTTAATTTATAAATATTATATGATACATATAAGGGTGCGGCTATCCGCACCCCACTATTTTACTAAACACACCCACTTCAAGTGTTACTGTTCACATTAAAGTGGGGTGTGTTTAGTACTTCTTGGGGTGCGGATAGCCGCACCCTACATATAAAAGTGTTAATGTGGGCTCTATGATCCATTATCTAACCGTTCTATTGGGCCAAACAACGTGAGGCTCAAAATAATGATCCTTCAAGCTATTGGGTTTAAATATTTCAAAACTAAACTGTACAGACTAAAGTAATTGGGTTGAAGGCCACCCTTAATGGATCATTATTTATGTGAGCATTATCTATTGTCCATTTTATGTAAAACATGAAACTATGGGTACTTTATTTTTTTGGTAATGTTAATTCGTCATTTTTATTGCTGTTGATTTTAGCTGTTAAACTGAAATTTTTAGACTTCCATAAGACCTTGTTGCCCAATAAATATGGTACAATCATGTCTGAAGAAATATTTAATGTAAAGTTTAATAAATATTTGAATAAATAGTGTTATGTTTCAAGAAATAAAATATTATATTTCCAAGTAAGAGTGAAAAATATTTGCAGTAAAAATACTAATTTTCAAATAAAAAGTAATACTTTGGATTAAATTTCAAAAAATAATAAGTAATACCTTCAAAAATGATATTTTTCAAGTTAAAAGTAATATTTTTTTCAAAATAAAAATAAACAGTAAGTAATGCTTTCTAAAAGAACAATACTTTTACAGGCAAAGAAAAAGAAATGAAAACTATTTGAAATAAAAGTAATAACTTTTAAGTAAAAAACTAAATACTTTTTTTGATTCATTTAGTGGGCTGACATACAAACAAATTCCGTATTGACCGATATATTAACCTCTAATCTGTATTGACTAACATAAATTTATTAATAAAGTTTATCCCACAAATTAGGATTTAGGAGATACTCTTACATAAGTTTATTATTTTATTTTTCATTACTTACATCTTCTAAACTACTTCTGAGCAAGATAAGGTTTTTAGTTAGTATTCTCCAATTTGCGGGATTGTTTTGGTGTATATGTCTAATTAACCAATATAAAGAAATAAATTGAATTTTAAAAAAAAATCAACATTAACTACATGCATAATGTTTCATTTAATGTTTCTGACCTCACCTGTTAATTAAAGGCGAGTTCTGGGGTTGGGTAACTTGGGTTACGTTGCCCTCATTCAGTTTATTTATTTAATAATTATAATTCTTTTGAGATTTAGTTAAGCAAAATTAATTAATAACTTCTGAGACAATCATCTAATATAATACATTTAATTAATTGATTTTTATAAACTAACTAACCTCTAGTACGTCGTATGATATATTTAAATTGACTGTTGGATGTGCCAATTAAATTAATTGAAAATCCTTTTAAAAAAAATTAATTGAAAATCATTATTGTAAACATCTAAATAAATTTGTCCCGTCAGAGCCCTATTATCTGAAATAGGATATTTTCTAAAATTAATGAGGTGGAACTCCCTCACCGACAAAAAAAGTTTTGCCATTAATAAATGAACATGATCGATTGTGCAACTAGCAATATCAAAATTAATTTTGGTTTTATTGTCAAATTGTTTGTCACGTACGTACGACATAAAATCAAGAATGATCAATGCCTTTATAACAGTAAAATATGAAATTTTCCGAAAGAAGAAATTTCATATCCTCTATAAAAAAAGTAAATAAATACTAATTATATCCCTTATTTCTATCACAATTAATGAAATGGGAAATGTTATATTTTTCTACCACAATCAAATGAAATGATAAATCTACCCTTGTCGATAAGAAATAATAGTAGTGATGATAAAGCAAATTTATCATCATATAAGTTCTTTTTGCACTTTTCACGTAAGAGTTATTTTTAACAATTCATCAAGATTTTGTTAGAAAAGTAAGAAATTTATAGTGTGGTAAGAATATTAACTTTATTTGGTTTAGTGGTATTTCAATACATGTTGCCTATTAAATAATATACCCCTCCAATATCTTAAAAAATCCACGAGAATCAGTGATGGATCAATGATTTTTTTAATGAATTAGATGGAATAAAAGAGAGGAAGCCAATAAAGATGAGTTAGATGGAGTAGAAGAGAGCGAGTCAATAAAGATTAGAAAACTTGGATGGTTTAGATTTGAATCTTGATCATCATAATCTGTATTTTTTCAAAGATGAGATACCATTTATGAAAGGTGAAGTTGGCTATTTAGATTTATTTTATGTTTAATATAAATCCCTATTATGTAGGAAGACTTATTATTTGTTTTGACTCTTTCCAAGTTCACTTTTACCACGTCTCTATTAGTGTAATTTGTGGAGTGTATTTTGCATTCTGTTTTCTTTGTAAGGCTATATATTAGCCAAGGTAGTTTATTCAATGTCGAAGTCATTCCCAGTTTATGTTTAAGCTTTTGAATTTCCAGAATTCTTATTCTTCACATTTCTGAGTTCTTAACATTCTGGCATCAGAGCCCGCACTGGGCCTGGAGAAACAACATCGTAGTTTCTTTTTCGAGTGACTTGCAGTGGAGAAAAGATGGTGAGTGAAGGAAATTTTGTACAACTTGCAACTCCCAGGTTCGATGGTCACTATGATCATTGGTCTATGTTGATGGAGAATTTTCTCCGGTCTAAGGAGTATTGGAGCTTGGTGGAGACGGGATACACCGAGCCGGAATCTAGAGTTGCTATGACTGAGGCGCAGCTAAAGGAATTAGAAGCATTGAAGTTGAAGGACCTGAAAGTGAAGAACTATTTATTTCAGGCCATTGATCAAACCATACTCGAGACTATTCTCGATAAGAACACCTCAAAACAGATTTGGGATTCTATGAAGAAGAAGTATGAGGGTAATGCAAGAGTGATGCGCTTTGTTCTTCAAGCTCTTCGAAAAGAGTTTGCAACTCTAGAAATGAAATCTGGTGAGACTGTCAATGATTATTTTTCAAGGGTTATGACCGTGGCAAACAAAATGAGAGTCAATGGAGAGCAAATGAGAGAAGTGACAGTAGTAGAGAAAATCCTTCGTTCCTTAACTGACAAATTCAATTATATAGTTTGTTCAATTGAGAAATCAAAAGATATCGATAAACTTTCGGTTGATGAACTGCAGAGCTCGTTGATTGTCCATGAACAAAAGTTTCAAAAGAGCGTTGGAGAAGAGCAAGCATTGAAAGTGACTCATGAGAATCGATTTGGAGGTAGAGGTCGAGGAAGATGCGCCTTTAGAGGAAGAGACAGAGGTAGAGGGCGTCAAGGTTTTGACAAAGCCACTATTGAATGCTATAATTGTCACAAATTGGGGCATTTCCAATATGAGTGTCCAGATTTGAATAAAAAAGCTAATTATGCTGAGCTAGATAATAAAGAAGAGATGTTTCTAATGTCGTACGTGGAGATGCATGGAGCCAAGAGAGAACAAACTTGGTTCTTGGATTCTGGATGTAGCAATCACATGTGTGGAGATATATCCATGTTCAGTGACCTAAATGAAGGGTTCAGACAGTTGGTAAAATTAGGGAATAACACAAGAATGACAGTACTTGGGAATGAAAATGTGAGGTTGCAAGTAAATGGCTTCAACCATATCATAACAGAAGTGTTCTATGTACCTGAGCTAAAAAACAATCTTTTGAGTATAGGGCAGCTACAAGAAAGAGGGTTATCTATTCTAATTCAGTCAGAGAGATGCAAGATATATCATCCAGAGAGAGGATTAATCATAGAAACAGGGATGACTGCAAATAGGATGTTCATTTTGATAACAAAGTCGGCTCAAGTGCAAGATGCATGCTTTCAGGCCATCACACATGATCTCACGTATCTTTGGCATCGTAGATATGCATATCTCAATCAAAAAGGTTTGAGGACCTTACAATCAAAAAACATGGTGCATGGTTTGCCTCAATTACCGGCTTCTACACTTGTGTGCACTGATTGCATAATGGAAAAACAACACAGGAATCTCATACCGAAAAAGAGTACTTGGAGAGCAACTCGACAATTGCAGCTTGTTCATGCTGATATTTATGGCTCGATCATCCCAATTTCTAACAGCAAAAAGAGGTACCTACTATGCTTTATTGATGATTATAGTAGAAAAGCTTGGGTGTATTTTCTAGCTGAGAAGTCAGAACTTTTACTTCTTTTAAATACTTTAAAAATTGTGTGGAGAAGGAGATTGGTTTATTTATCAAATGTTTGCGCACTGACAGAGGTGGAAAATTTAATTCCGATGAGTTTAATGAATTTTGTAAGATGAATGAGATCAAAAGATAGTTGAAAAACAGTGTTCTTTCACAAGAATGATTTTAAAGTAATCATTTTAGGCAATATGCTTATGATCAAGGACTAAAATATCGGTATCGGTGGATATATCGGTACCTTGATTTTACAGAAATATCGACGGATATAGCGATATCGGTGGATATCGGTTTTTTACGCAATTTTTTTTAAAAAATTGTAAAAAAAATTGAAAAATATATCTAGTATTTTATATAATATTATAAGTAACATTAATACATATATTGAACTTAAAACTACAAATAAAATGATAAATTTACAATAAATATAAAGATACACTAATATTATATACATCATAATCCATTTATTAAATTTCAAAAAATTTAACTAAACTTAATTAAATTATGAGAGAAACCTAAATACTATTGTACTAATTTATTGTAAATAATTTAATTAAACTTAATTAAATTATGAGAGGAACCTAAATACTAGTGTACTAATTTATTCTAAATAATTTAATTAAATTTATATAAAGTAATTGTGTGGCGACTAGGATTAAACGACGCATAATTTGACGATTAAATATTTAAACCTCTAATTATTTGATTTATTTTGTGTGCGTTTCAGAAAATTAATTATATGTATGTTTTAATGTAAGTTTAATTTAATTGGAAATTTCATGAAATGAAAAGTCGATAAAATAATTCATAAGTTGAACGAAATTAACGTAAACGAAAAATGGGATGAAACGCCGAAAGAATGGCCCAAATCGGAGCCCGATTGATGCCCCAAATTAAATAATATCATAATACATTTTAATATAAAGTTTAATTGTTAATAATATAAGATTGATGACTTGTTTTTCGACCTTAGTATAAAAGGATTATATCATATAGTACATGGTGAAGTTTATGTTAAAATTAACCTAAGGTAAGAAACTTTCTCCACATTTTCTCTTCATCTTCTTCGGCGGACGGCCGGCCGGAGCGCCGCCATCGCCGGCGTCGGATTTTCTACCGACCTGAAACGTATCATAACCTATGCCATTTCGAAGCCCTCGCTGAGCCCGTTCCGATTCCGGGCTCGAAACAGCCATCAGCCGCCGCATTCGTCGGCAATCGGCCGGAGAAGTTACGACCTTTCTCTCTCTAAAACCCTCAACTTTCTCTCTCTTAAATTCCGGCCATCCGACCACCGATCTGAGTGATTCTTGAGCCTAAGTTGAAGTTCTCACCGAGCCCATCACGTATCCGGGCTCAGATCGTCGATCGGATCAGTCGATCTCCGATAACGGTGGGTCAAAGTTTCTGACCTTTATCTCTCTTTCTTTCCTCTCTCTCTTCGAATCTCTTTCTCTCTCCTGTGTTCCTTCGCTGGAGTTGGTGACTGGGGACGGCACATGCAGCGCCGCCGTGAGCTAGGTGGACCAGCGTAGGTATAATGACAACCCTCCACACACAGATCTCGACATGAAAAAATCAACGATTTATCGCTGATATATGGCGATAAATCGTCGATAAGCAGACGAAATTGTATGTCAGCCAATTAATGTATCGGACACCTCCAAAAACTGAGATTTCATCGATTAATCGGCGATTTCAGGTGATTTTTCAATCCTTGCTTATGATAAATGCAACAAGATAGATATACAATAATGTAATGCAACAAGTAATCAAAAACAGTAAATACTTATGATTTATAGTGGTTCGAAGGTGGTGTAATCCTTCTACGTCCACTCTACTCCTTCTCAAGGAGGAACTTCGTTAGATCAGTTTGTTTTACAAGACTCTGCTTTACAAACTTCTTCCTAGCAAGTTTACCTACTAAAATCAAAGATTCTTAGACACTATCCCATACAGGATACAAAACCCACACAGAGTTATAAGCCTACACAAGACTAAAACTTAGCAAGGATCTAATTCTAT
Organism: Scutellaria minor; assembly: GCA_954870855.1. Taxonomy (NCBI): domain Eukaryota; kingdom Viridiplantae; phylum Streptophyta; class Magnoliopsida; order Lamiales; family Lamiaceae; genus Scutellaria; species Scutellaria minor. Next base: position 20,767,850 of record OX940728.1, on the reverse strand, counting down.
CAACTAAGTACACTAAACTAAAACAACCCACCACACAACAAATGGTTAAAAGTACATGGTTTTTCTTCAACTAGTGCAACACGAAGTGAGCCTTGAACTTGAAAACTCGAATGCTTAAATGATTGCTTCAGAAAGGTTGAGTGACTGAACTTGGATAGCTTAAGAAAAGCTTGAGAAATTGATCGCTTGTAAGATATGAAATTGCTCAGTTGTTCAGTAGTCTTCAAATTCACTCCATCCTTCTATTTTTATCATTAGGAAAATGCCCGTTGAAAAGAGGCATGGTCCTTGTTGCAATTCAAATTGATCTTCAAATCTTTACGTTAAATACGTCTTGGAAGATCTGGGATATAGAACATGTCCTACTCTGATCTGCATTAATGACGCCATACTCCAGCTACAGTACTTTTGCAGAGCCGCTGTCCAGGTGGCATCACCTCATTGGCTCGTTGCTAACTTCTATCTACTGGTAACTTGACAAGAACCAAACCACGTACATTATCCAGTATATTCCTTGTACTGCATTGAATGGGTTAGAAAGACTTACAGTTTGCTGCTCAGGTTGCAGTAGCCGCTTTCTGTTCTACGCTAGGTTTCTGTTTCAGAATAGCTTCCTATTCCAGAAACCTGCAGTCAGCTTCCTGACCTGCATCTCCTTTCTGATTTGCTTCAACTTTCTGACTCTGAACAACTTCTTATTCCAGAATCCTGCAGTCAGCTTCCTGACCTGCAATAGCTCTTTGATCCTGAACAACTTCCTGTTCCAAAACAGCTTCCTGTTACAGGATCTTTCAGTCAGCTTCTTGATTCTCCCTTACTGCCTTACTGATACAGCTTCCTGATCCTGGTTACTTCTTCAGCTTACTGACTTTCCTTACTGAAAATCAGTCTATAAGACTTCTTCATCTCCAGAATTCTGCTAACATCAGTATTCTACATCTTTCTGATTTATACATCTATACAAATCATAACTTAGAAAGATATGTTTATCAGCCTAAAATCCACTTATAAAACGTGGAAAAATGGTACTCTAAAAGCTCATCTAATATTACATTGTCTCATCAAAACCTAGTCAGAAATATCCCAACAATAGAAAATATTTTTTTATCTTCATTGAATAATAATGAATATTAAAACTGTCAAAGATATATTAACATATTTTAAAGATTGATAAATATAAAAAACATGAATGTCGTTAATTATTTTTTTTTCTTTTGATATCAACATTAGATAATTCAATACATTAAATCACTATAATCTACGTAAATTTTAAATAAAATCGTTTGTGATACAATTCGAATTGAAATACAAATATTGGTGAATATTGATATTTTTCATTTTCATTAAAACACATAATTTCCCCATTTAAAAAATAAAAATGTTTTCTCAACCACTAATCACTAATTTAAATACCTAATTTAAAGGCATGTCTGATGCAAGTGCAAATTATTCAAACACACCACACGAATAGGTAAATTATTGTGAGGTAATCAACCAAAATTCTCAAATCCAGTACTAATTCCAACAACAAATCCACATTTAACATATGATAGAGGGGCGTTAGGAACAACTGAACAGTTTCCGAATCCTGTTGAAGAGGATATTACTTGGATAATCCTCCAACTGACTTAAAACAAATTCAAGGTATCGAATTCAAATGTAACAATACAAATAATAACAATATGCTAATTCTCACCGTACCAAGTGACCCACCATTTTAAAATTCTATATTTGATTTGACTAGCTTTGCTTTATGATCCATTATCTAATCGTTCTATTGGGCCCAACAATGTGAGACCCAAATTAATGATCAAGCAGCGATAAAGTTATTGGGCTGAGGCCACCCCTAATGGATCATTATTTTATGTGAGCATTATCTATTGCAAATTTTATGTAAAACATGAAGGTTGAAACTATAGTCACTTTATTTTCTTGGTTTTAAATATTCGTTCATTTTCATTGTTGTTGATTTTAGCTGCATAACTGAAATTTTTAGACTTTCATAAAACCTTGTTGCCGAGTACATATGGTACAATCATGTCTAAATAAATACTTAATTTAAGGTTTAATAAATATTTGAATAAAAAGTATTATTTTTCAAGAAATAAAATGTTATCTTTCCAAGGAAGAGTGAAAGATATTTGCAGTAAAAATACTAATTTTCATATAGAAAGTAATACTTTGGATTGAATTTCAAAAAATAATAAGTAATACCTTCAAAAATGATGCGTTTCAGGTTAAAAGTAATACTTATTTTTCAAAGTAATTAAAAATAAATAGTAAGTAATGCTTTCTAAAACAATAATACTTTTACATGCAAATAATAATAATAATAATAATAACAATAATAATAATAATAATAATAATAATAAGAAACTCTTTGAAATAAAAGTAATACCTTTTAAGACAAAAAACTAATATATATATATATATATATATATATATATATATATCTATTGGTCCATTAAGTGGGTGGGCATACAAACAAATTTTGTTAATCCGCATTGACCGCACACGTTAACCGCTAATTTACATTAGCTAATATATACTAATTCATATTTGAAAATATGAAACTTTGTCCACGAATTAGGATTTACGAGATACTCTCACATAAGTTTTATTGTTTTATTTTTCATTACTTAAATCTTCTAAATTTCTTCTGAGCAAGATAGGGTTTTCCGTTTGCATTCTCCAATTTGCGGGATTGTTTTGGTGTATATGTCCAATTAACCAATATAAAGAGATAAATTGAATTAAATACAAATAACATTAACTATATGCATAATGTTTCTTTTCAGGTTTCTGAGTTCAGAGGTTTGGGTAGAGATGCCCATCCGGTTTGGAAAACCGGAACCGAACCGGGGTTAATGGTTCGGAAAACCGTTGACCCCGTTTCGGTTCCAAACCGAAACCCTGAATCGTGGTTTGACGGTTCGGTTTCGGTTCGGACTTTTTTCGAACCGTAAACCGGTGGTTAAACCGCCAGTTTTTTTTTTAATTTATATTTTATATAAATAATATTATGTATTTATGTTATTTTACTCTTCAATTTTAAGTTGTATTGATTATTATTATTAATTTGTATTATAAGTTGTAATTTTTTTAGGTTTATGGTTTGTATTGGTTATATTTAAATTGTAATTTCTAATTTTTGAAATTGTAATTTATAAGTTGTAATGTAGTATTGTTGTAACTTGTAAATGTAAGTTCTATTTTTTAATTTATATCAAATTATTTACTCAAAACACATTGTTATTTTGTAATATATGAATAATTGTAATATTTATATGCAAATTTAATTTTTTAAAATTTTTAGAAAATTATAAAAAAATTAAAAAAAAAAAAACACACCGTCCAAATCGGCGGTTCGAACCGAAATTGGCGGTTTACAAACTGGAACCCCCACGGTTCGGTTCTTGTTTGGCCCTCCACGGTTATCCGAACCGGCGGTTCGAACTGTTTGAATACCTGTAGGTTTGGGTTGCATTGCCCTCATTCTGTTTATTTATTTTTTAATAATATTTTTTTTGAGATTCAATTAAGCAAAATTAATTAATAACTTCTGAGACAATCATCTAATATATTACATTTAATTAATTGATTTTTTTAAACTAATTAACCTCTAGTACGTCGAATGATATATTTAAGTTGAATATTGGATGTGCCAATTAAATTAATTGAAAATCATTATTGTGAACATCTAAATAGGATATTTTATCTCGTCAAGAGTCATTTTATCTGAAATAGGATATTTTCTAAAATTAAATGAGGTGGAACCCCTTCACTGACAAAAAAAGTTTTGTCATTAATAAATGAACATGATCAACTCTGTAACTAGCAATATCAAAATTAATTTCGGTTTTATTGTCAAATAGTTTGTCACGTACGAAATAAAATCAAGAAGGATCAATGCCTTTACAAGAGATAAATTTGAAATTTTCAAAAAGAAGAAATTTCATATCCTTCTAAAAAAGAAAAAAGTAAAGTAATACTAATAAGGGATAACATCCATTTCTAGACAATTAATTAATAGTGTGGTTTATTTTCATTCCACATAAAATAAATAATATTTTATCACAATTTAACAAAATGATAAATTTATCTTCATAGATAAGATACAATTATGTGATGATAAGACAAATTTACCATCACATGAATTCTTTTTGCACTACTCTACATGTGAGCAAGGGCTGTTTTTGACAATTCACCAAAATTGTATAGTTGTAGTGATGACTTGACAAATTTACCATCACATAAGTTCTTTTTGCACCGCTCTACATGTGAGCAAGGACTATTTTGACAATTGACCAAAATTATGATAGAAAACTTAAAAAAAAAAAAAAAAAAACTATATCGTATGGTAAAAAAATCTTCTTTATCTAATTTTGTGGTATTTCAAGACATGTTTGTCTACTAAATAACATACCCCTCCAATATCTTTAAAAAAAAAAGTCACAATGATCAGGGACATTTATAGGATTTTGTTATAAAGGGGAATTTTATATTATAACATAATTAAAACAAATCGGGTGTAGAATTTTATGTAGTAATGGGTAAATTATTATAATACAAGGCAACAAACTCTTATAAATTAATGATTAAATGAAAAATATTAAAAAAATTACATTAATAATAACTTTTTTAAAAATCTAAGGGGCGATCCCCCGAAATCCATCTCTTGTTCCGACTAAATAACTATTTTACTTCTATTTTAAAACGGAGATGGTAATATATATCTAAATGAAAAAATTGAAAATTTGTCACAATTTGAGGACTATAATTCTTGAAATAAGTACGTGTTTCAGAGAGTAAACAATATGAGGATAATAATGAAAAAAATCGCATGGCACATACATGATCCTCATTAAATTGCGTACCTCTCAAAACACTAACAACCAAAAAAAAAAAGCATATTTAAACATATATACAAGACAAAAAAATACCGCCCCCTATTTTTGGAAGTCCAAAACTGCCAACGCCATTGATTAGTGGATTAATATTGCAATTTACTCTCATTAAAACGTAACATGAACTTAAAAATAATAATAATCAGAGTTTTTTAATTCTTTTAAGACTGTTAAAAATCTGCTATGAATATTATATAATTAAGAAAGATGCTAAACTTAAACTATAATTTCAGTAATATAAGTGAAAAATCACAACATTAATTACTTGAATTATCATTTTAACTTAACTTTTCACTATTGATCAATATAACATAACCTTATATATATATATATATATATATATATATATATATATATATATAGTATGTTATTTGACCTCGATTACAGAGTTCAACTTCAAAAATTTATTTATTTATTTTTTAAATCGGATATACAATTTTTTTTTAAACTAACCAAAATAGAAAAAAAGTACTACATATATAAAGTTATGTTATTTTAATTAATAGCAAAAATTTTAATTAAAATAACAATTCAAGTAAAAGTCATGATTTTTTCGATAATTAACCTTATTATTTAAAAAAAATTAATTGATGTATTGGAAAGGAACTGTAGAACCGACACATATAGCGTGCGGTACGTACGTGCACTGAATGTTAGCACAAAAAAAAAGTGATGATAAATACTGTTTTTGGATTTATTATTGAATTATTGTTTCTTATTTTATCTTGGTGGCCAGTCACCAGTGTATGAAATAATTCATATGATGAAACAGAAGCTGTTGACTGAGAAAATTAAAAATAAAAATAAAAATAAAGAGTAGGGGCCAAAAAAAAAAAAAAAGTAAAATTGTGGCCAAAACCAATACACAACACAGGCTGTATGGGGAAGATTATATGGGACCTAACCTTTTCACGTCGACATAATGTTGGTACTCACGATATTGTACAAAATCGTACTTGATTTGATCTCATATCTTTTTATTATTAATTATTTAATTTCACCTCCATTTTATTGTTGGTCTTCGTGTCCAGTCCCCATCTTCAGATTTACATTGTTTTCGCATGTCACAAATGGTAGAAATTACTTGGTGATAATTTTTTTACATTCTTGTGAGAATATCAAAATTTGCACTGACTTCAAGAGTAGATTTTGTTAGACAAGTTGATCCTGGATAGTAGTTTTGAACTAATTCTCATGACTTCGAGCTTAATCAATTGATTAGCTTGAATGAACTGGAAATATTATAAAATCAAGTTAAACCGACATTGAGTCAAATAAGTCAAATCAAACATTTAGATTCATAATCTTCAAGCAAAACGCATCCGATGTTTAAATTTAACATACATACCACTCTAAATCACATAGGAAGAGTCATACATATATTATTTATAACCTTTTTATTATAATAAAAAAAAATCTAAACATTCAGAAATATTTACGATGCTTGTTAGAACTTAATGTGTACTTAAATTTCAAATTTTAAATAAACTAAAAGTTTTCTTCCAAATTCTGTGTATGATATTTAAAAAGTTTAAACTTAAGTTTGAATGTTCAAATTTAAGCTCTAGATTTAATTAATGTCAGAAGAAGTCAATTTTCTTTACAATTTGAACTTAAGTTCTAATTCCGATTCTAACATTATCATTATCATCATCATCAAATAATAATAATAATAATAATAATAATAATAATATTATTATTATTATTATTATTATTATATTATTATTATTATTATTATTATTATTAATAATGGAGAATAAAATAAAATTTGGAACACTATTCAATTGTTGTATCTCAATCACATCGCTCATGTGGTGGCCGGATTAACTTTAGACTTATGCAGTGACTTATAATACCATGTAATTAATTTGATAGTCCATGGATCCCAATCTCGAAATTAGAATTAATTTTTTTCATTTTGAGTTTGAGTCCACATTACTTTATTATGGGACCTTCCAAAATATCTCATCCTGATGAAAATATATAAATCCACACATAATACTAATGTAAATGACGTGTCATTCTAAAACAAATTCAACAATTAAATTAAATGTTTTTCTTTTTTACTTTTTTAATCATACATTCACATATGTATTCATACACAATCAATGAGAATATCATGAAATCATCGCACAATTCCTAACAATCAACGCATCACAAAAATATTGTATGTACACAACAAATCAATACACTAACATGGGCAGGTAATTCACACAATAATCATAGTCCACTAACAAAACATTTGAACTAAAATTCAAACATTAAATCAAACAAAAAAACCATGAAAAATCATCAGGTGAAAATTTTCACATGGGGGCCGGGTTATAGGGTTTTACTTTCGTGGAAACCCTATTATGTAATTGGTTGCAAACCTTTACAATTGCAAACCAAGATTTGATGGTTTTGGCTAAGCCACTGCACGTGTAACTTGTACTATATCTAATAATATATGTACTGTTGAAATTAAATTTGACACACATCTCAAGACACTGGTTCCCTTTAAATGTCTTCTCTCATCGTGGACCCAATCTCTAACCTAACTCTTTCAATATTTTCATTACTTTTTTCTCAAACTATTACCTTAAACCGACTGTCGGCGGCCTATAATAACTGTTTCACTAGTAGCAATTACTAGAATTTAGAAGAACCAAAATAAATAAATATGGGTTAGCTATTATAAATGAGATAACTAGCGAGTTCATGTTATAATTAATAATTATGTTGTTCTGATTAATTTTACTTTTGGCATACAATATTTTATATCTCTTAGCATATTGTATTGGACCTTAAATATATATGACACACATAATGTTGGGAAAAGGCAATCGAATGCGGATGCGTGTTCTTTTCCCTCTTCGTGGATTTAAGATGGGTAATAAAATAATGAGATTTAAATAAGGGCAAAAGAGAACAAAGTAGAATTGTAGAGACACAAATTTTTACGTGAAAAACCCAAATCGGAAAAAACCACGGTGGACCTCAGTCCGTCACTATAGGAGAAGAGATTACAATGATTACAATAAATTCTCTCTAGTCTTAACTAGATGATAACTGTTGGGATATTTCAGTTGTTATATTGATAAGACAAAAACAGTTTGTTTAGGGATGTCAGTACCTAAGTTTCCATACTGATTGACATGGTCTTAAGTTAAAAGATCATGTAATGGTTTTTCAAGTGTTAAGGAAAACCAACCTTAGAAGATATAAAAAGATATCTTCTAGGAGTCAGCAAGCTGTAGGAAACAGCAAACTAAAGAGAGTATCTGCTCAGAACAGATAGGATGCTACAAGAAGAAGACAACAAACTGTAGGAAACAACATGCTGGAAGCTGCACTGAGAAGAAGAAGCTGCAAGCAGAAAGCTGCCAGCAGACAACAGGAAGCAACAAGTTGTAGGAGGCAGCAAGCTGAAAGAAGCAGCAAGCCAGGGGTAGCAGGAAGTAGCACCAGGAAGATCATGCAGTGTGAAGAGGAGCAAAGCTAACTGACATCAAGTAACCGTTGCATGAACTTCAGTTCTGGACCCATACCGACTTGACAAGTCTGCAAGAATGTCAGAGAGGTCCAGAAGTAAATGTTAGGCGCATTAAATGCACATGTCAGAAACATTTAATGCGACCACAGAAGAAGATCTTGGAAATCAAAGCTTGAATTCAAAATGGAGAAGTATCTTCCTTCAATGGATACTTTCTTCTAACGGATACATTCTCAAGATCTATAAATAAAATGTGTGGCTAACTGAAGACAGAGCTGGACAGAGTCTAGTGGAAACTCAGATATATTCCAAAGCTTCTCAAGCTTATCCATGTTCAGCCACTCAACTTTCAAGGATCAGTCTACCTCAGCAATGGAGCCTTCATGTTCAAGGCTGATCCAAGCTCACATCAGTTGAAGAACCATTTTTCTCTTTTAACCATTTGTGTTGTATGCGCTAGGTTGTTTTAGGTGTACTTAGTTGAGAGGATAGTATCCTTGCTAAGTGTGTAGTCTAAAAGTAGGCTACTTGCCCTTTGTGGGATTGTACCCTTTGTGGGTTGTGGTCTTCGACTAGAATCTGGGATTCTAGTAGGCGTAGCTTGTTAGGAAGAAGTTTGTAAAGCGAGACTTGTAATTCTAACTGACCTAACAAAGTTCCTTCTTGTGAAGGAGTAGAGTGGACGTAGAAGACTTATACCACCTTCAAACCACTATAAACCTTTGTGTGTTTATTGTTTTGATATATCTGCTACATTGCATTTTATCTATATTTATCTTGCTGAGCATTTCATAAGCATCCTGCATAAAGTGTTTTGAAAAGAGCATACTTGTAAAGAAAACTGTTTTTCCAAAAGAAACTCTATCGTTGTTTATTTCGCTGCAAACTGAGAAAGCTGGGTCAAAAACCTGAATCAACATTCTGCCAGGTTTCTGATCAAGTCAGGTTGTTGTTTCTTTTAAGAATCAGGAACCTGTATCTCTGATAGATTTTAAAGATCGAAAAATCGATAGAGATTCATTCACCCCTTCTGAACCTCTGACCACTTAGGACCATCAATAACTCTCAATCCCTGGAACACGTTATCTCACTTGATTCTCTCTAGCCTCAACTAGAGATAACTCATTCGATTCTCTCTAAGAGGAACTCTGTCTCTCGCTCGAAGAGGAACTCTCACTTTTGAGTTGTGTCTTAAATGTCTTCCCAACCCATCTATTTATAATAGATGATAAGAGCTTTCAAAATAAGCTTCCCTAGAAGATTCTCAAAGAAACTTCTCTAGTAAATTCTCAAAGAAGCTTCCCTCAACTTTCTAGATTCTTCCAACACATTCTAGATGTTGGGCTTATGGACCTTTTAATGTGGGCTTCCTAATTATGGAGGACTAGCCCAACAAATCTCCCCTTTCCGACTTAATTGGAAGGAACCACCAATCCAGCTTCTGCACAACAATCTTCAAATTTCTTGGTCGAAACTGTTTTTGTCATCATGTCTAACCAGTTATTATCGATGTGAACTTCTTGTACCATTGTTTCGGGGCTTGCTTCAGACCATAGAGGCTCTTCTTGAGTCGGCACACCATGTGTTCTTTACCCGGAACTACAAATCCTTCAGGTTGCTCCATGTAGATTTCTTGCTCTAGGTCTCCATGCAGAAACACCGTTTTCACATCAAGTTGCTCGATCTCCAATCTAAGCAGGTGGCAATGCCTAGAACCACTCGTATAGACGACATTTTCACCACTGGTGAAAAGATCTCATTGAAGTCTATACCTTTCTTTTGATTGCACCCCTTTACAACGATCCAAGCTTTGTACCTAGGTTTTGAGCTGTTTTCTTCAACCTTGAGCCTGTACAACCATTTGTTTTTCAGTGCTCGCTTTCCTTTGGGTAGCTCTACTAGATCGTATGTTTGATTCTCATGCAAGGATTGCATTTCGTCTTGCATGGCTATCATCCACTCCACTTTGTGGTCATCAAGCATAACTTCTTTATAGCTTTGCGGCTCCCCCTCATCTATAAGCATCACAAACCCATCGAATTTGACAGGAAGATGTATTGTTCTCTTGGGTCGGCCTTCCTGAGGCTGTATTGGAGCTTCTAATTGAGTATTCTCTGACTCAATCTGTTGGTGTTGGTGTTGGTGGTTTGACTCATCTGCAGCTTCATAGCTTTCATCATCGTTTCTTTCTTCCTCTTCACGGATCTAAGAGATATCTTCTTCTGAAGTGTCATGTACCTCTGGGATATAGTTGCTGACTTTCTTGGGTTTTACTTCCTTTCTAAAGTCTTCAATTGTCTGATCCTCAAAGAAGATAACATCTCGACTTCTTATTACCTTCTTCTCAACTGGATTCCACAAGCGATATCCAAATTCATCCTTCGGTGAACCAAGGTAGATGCACTACTTTATTTTTGAATCAAGTTTTTCTCTCTCATCTTTAGGAATATGAGCAAATGCACGACACTCGAATACTTTCAAATGATTAAAGAACACCTTCTTTCCCGACCAAACTTCCTCTGGGATATCTCCATCCAAAGGAACTGATGGTGAGAGATTGATGATATCAACAACAGTCTTCACAGTTTCTCCCCAGAATGACTTAGGCAGTGTAGCGTGAGAAAGCATGCATCTCACTCTTTCTTCAATGGTACGGTTCATTCTTTCGGCCACTCTTCTAGTTGAGGTGTCTTTGGAGGCGTCTTCTTGAGCCTAATGCCATGTGACCTACAATATGCTTCAAATGGGCCACGATATTCTCCACCATTGTCGGATCGAATGCATTTCAACATTAGACCCGTCTCTCGTTCCACTCTCATATGGAACTTCTTGAATGCTTCAATCACTTGATCTTTATTTTTAAGCAAAGACACCCAGACTTTTCTCCGATGATCATTAATGAAGGTTACAAAATATAGAGCACCACCAAGAGATTTTTCAGTCATAGAGCACACATCAGTATGTACCAAATCAAGAATATGTTTTCTTTTTATTGGTTGGGCAGATTTCTGAAATGAAACTTTATGTTGTTTTCCAGCTAAACAATCAATGCAAGAGTCAAGTGTCACACATTTCACATTATGGAACAATTCTTTCCAGGCAAGGATTTGCAATCCCTTCTCGCTCATGTGTCCTAACCTCTTATGCCATAACTCGATATTTGAGTTGTCATGTGCAATATTGGCCTCCCCTTGTATAACTTTCATTGTGTGATGTACAAGGAGCTTTCCTTTCTTCCTCGGGCAATGATCATGTTGCTTTTGGTGAGCTTCCATTTACCATTACCAAAGTGGCTTACTAGTCCTGCATTATCAAGCTTCCCGGCTGAAATAAGATTTAAGCGCATGTCTGACACATGTCTTACATCCTTCAACAATAGCTTGCATCCCGTATCTGTCATCAACGTGATATTACCAATGCTAATGATCTTGTTGGTGACTTGATTTCCCATCTTCACAGACCCAAAATCTCCATTTTGATAGGATGAGAAAAATTCTCCATGAGGGGTGAGGCACCAGAATCAACTATCCAGTACCTGTCATCATGTGCAAGGTTGAGATAGTCGTCTGCTCCAATGAGAAAGACATCAACATCATTCTTCATTGTGATAGCTATGATATTTTCCTTTTTCGTCGGATCTATCTTATCCGGATTCACTATACCATTTTTCTGGTCTTTCTTCAAATTTCGACACTCAAATTTCTTGTGTCCGGGTCCACCACAGTAGCAGCATTCAAGTTTTGTGTGAGATTTGGATCTACCCTTTGATTTATCATTACCTCGAGTGTCATTTCTTCACGTGTAACACTCCTCCTACAATTTTCAACAATGTTAGCATCAAATTGATTGCATGTACCTCGTTATTTTCTTCGTGCTTCTTCGTTCAGTAGGCTATCAGCAACCAAGTCCATGGTAAGCCTTCCTTCTAAGGTGGAGTTGCTCAGGGTGACGATCAGAGTATCCCAACTCTCAGGTAGTGAGCTAAAGGGTAGAAGTGCTTGCAATTCATCCTCAACCTTCATCTCGATCTTTGATAATTGGTTGGCGAGTCCTTTGAAATTATTTAGATGCTCTATCATACTCTTTCCATCTTTATATTCTAACTTCACTAGCCGCCTCATGAGATAAGCTTTATTTCTCGGTGTCTTCTTTTGAATCATGGACTCAAGTTTTGTCCATAATTCATAAGCATTCGTGTAGGTGGCTACGTGCTCAAACAAACTCCGATCGATGTGCTTTCGGATCATCGCTATGGTCTTACGGTTCAGCAACTCCCAATCTTTGTCATTCTTCCCCTTCGGCGTGATTGGCTCATGTAAGTCTCTACAATATAAATGGTCCTCCATCATGGGCTTCCAATAGGAATAGTTCTCTGTCGTGAGTTTGAACATATCTCCATCGTGACTGATATCTTCCATCTTAAATAACACAACTACCGTGAGTTTGAACATATCTCCATCGTGACTGATACCTTCCATCTTAAATAATACAAGAAAACCTGAGCCTGTTTCAACCTGGTGCTCTGATACCACTGTTGGGAAAAGACTATCGAATGCGGAGGCGTGTTCTTTTCCCTCTTTGTGGATTCAAGATGGGTAATAAAATAATGTGATTTAAATAAGGGTAAAGGAGTGGAAAACCCAAATCGGGAAAAACCATGGACCTCAGTCTGTCACTATAGGAGAAGAGATTACAATAAATTCTCTCTAGGTCTGTCACTATAGGAGAAGAGATTACAATGATTACAATAAATTCTCTCTAGCCTCAACTAGACGATAACTCTCAATCTCTTGCTAATCTCACTTGATTCTCTCTAGCCTCAACTAGAGGATAACTTACTCGATTCTCTCTAAGAGGAACTCTCACTTTTGAGTTGTGTCTTAAATGTCTTCCCAACCCATTTATTTATAATAGATGATGGAAGCTTCCAAAACAAACTTCCCTAGAAGATTCCCAAAGAAACTTCTTTAGAAAATTCTAAAAAAAGCTTCCCTCAACTTTCTAGATTCTTCCAACACATTCTAGATGTTGGGCTTATGGGCCTTTTAATGCGGGTTTCCCAATTATGGAGAAATAGCCCAACACATAAATACAAGTGTAGAATAATCTGTGTATAACTGTTGCTATATATTTAACTTCGATTATTTTATTTTTGGTGTAGTTAGTTGCTCTAATATTATTATTGAGTTCAAATACTAATCATGGCTTAAGTTGGATGTCTACTTTATTTATTTATTTTGGAGCACTCATATATATATATGTAAAGGAGATATTTTATAAAACACATACAACCCCCACCCCTACTTGATCTATTCCAGGTTAAAGCATTTATTGAGAATAATTGACCGTTTTATAAATTTAATTTTGTGAGATGGGAACTCACTATCCACGACATAATATTCTTTTTTAATTAAATTAATTACTATTTTATAGATTATAAATTGTAAGTTACTAATTAGATGGTCTGATCACAAAATTCCTTCAATGAAAATAGTAGCTAATATTATTTGTGATCGATGAATTATTTAAAGCAGAATAATAGCTGGTGTGTCTGGAGGTTACCTTTACAAATAGGAGGCAAATATCTTATTTGATTTTCTTCTCCCTTCCCACCCACCTTCCAAATACCCCCAATTCAGTACTTTATTTAATAATAAACCCATTTGTCTCCAAATTAAATAAATAAATAATAAACCCATTAAATTAGAATCAAGAAACTACCAATCTCTTTCCTCTCACACTCACCAACTCTCTCATCGCTCGTCATATAAATCCCTCTCTAATCTTCTCACTTCAATCCCACACAAACTTTCACAACAAAAACCCTAAATCCCATCTTTTCCACTTCATCTCAATCAACACTCAACAGAGAAAGAGAATGGCCTTAATTATATCTCCAAGAAAACTGAGATATGATCTCTATTCATACTCCTACGAACAAGACTCAAACACACCATTAGTGATATCAGTTCTTGCTTCTCTAATTGAAAGAACACTTACCAGGAATGAGAGGATCGCCAAGAACTGCAAATGGCCATTGTCGAAAACCCGAGTTTTCGACTCCAACGAGACCCCCGACATGACGGTTCAATCGTATTTAGAGAGGATCTTCAGATACACACGAGCTGGTCCTTCGGTTTACGTCGTTGCGTATGTCTACATCGACAGATTTTGCCAGCTTCATCCCGAGTTTCGGATTGGAGCTAGAAATGTGCATCGATTTCTCATCACTACAATCATGGTGGCTTCGAAATACGTCGAGGATATGTGAGTCAAGCATTTCATCAAACACCTTGTGATCATCATAGAACGCTAAACTTGATTTATGCAATGTGCTTACTTTCTGTGTTGTGATTGTGCAGGAATTACAGAAATTCGTACTTTGCTCGAGTTGGGGGATTGAAAACGGATGAAATGAACAAATTGGAGGTGGAATTTCTGTTCTTGATGAAGTTCAAATTGCATGTGAATGTGAGTGTGTTCGAGAGTTATTGCAGCCATTTAGAGAGAGAAGTGAGCATAGGAGGAGGGTATCAAGTAGAGAGAACATTGAGGTGTGCTGAAGAAATCAAAACTATGCAAACACAGCAAAGAAGATACGATGATCAGATTGCTCACCTTTTGCTCTAATTTGATCTCTTCTATTTGTAACTTTAACTGTCTTTTTTTTTTTTTTGCCAAATTACGCATATAAATACCCAATTGTACAGAAAATTGTGTGATATAAAGTCTTCTAGATTTTTTTTTGGGGGGTTTTAATTGCAATGTATGTATGAAATCTGAGTTTCTTTTCCATATAAGGATCTTTATAGTGAGAGATGGCTTTGTGATTAAAGTTTGATGTATGTTATGCTTTGTTTGGATTTAGAAATGGAAATTAAAAACTGCCCAAAAATGACGCCGTTTTGTGTTTTTCACCTTTTTAAATAAAATAAAAAAGTTTACACTATTTAGTTGTTTTTACTCATTTTGCTTGGGCTTTTTTTATAAGAAAAGGAAAACAAAAGAAAATATTTAAATGGCCGAAAGAACGTCACATGTTGATTCACTGGAAACAAATTAGTAGGAAAAATGATAGGTTCCCTGATGATAAATGAGGTGATTGTAAATAATGTTAGAACTTTAAATTCTAAATTTGCATACTTTTTATTAGACCCTTAATTGTTATTTTTAAATAAATCAAATATAAATATTTAGTTTGACTGATTTAAAAAAGAGAGAGAGAGAAAAAAGGAAAAAGTGACAGAAGATCTCGTGTTTTAATCATAAATGTATGTCGTCTATTATAATGTATGATATATGTAATTGATCCAATCCAATTGCTACGAGCGTTTGCAGAGGATAACTAGTATTATGTCTAACAAATCTCTAATAAAATGAGTCAGGTATCTTCTATTTCTCAGTCCATTTTAATTTATCTTAGATTTAAAATTAATCATTTTACAAAAGATTAAGAAAATATTTTAAATGTGACGTATTATACTAGTATTCTCCTCCAGAAAAAAGTAAAGCTTACTAGCCAGCTAGTTATTTCAAATAAAATTTAAAATTTAGGTAAATTTGGATAGAGATTATGATAGATAGCTAGAGTGAAAATTTTATTTTATAAACTGACAGATATAATGTTGGCAATTTCTTCTAATGTTGCTAGATTTCATATGTTAAAATCCAGACAGACAATTCTTATAGATAAAGTAAAATATAGGGAAGGACTAAAGACACAACACTCTTTTCTAAGGGCACCACACTATTTATTATTATTATATTTTTTAAATTTCAATTTTACTCTTAGGGTTTGTGTAACTATTTCCGTTTGGTCAAGGTGACCGAACGTGCTTCACGGTGTTCGGTCAAGGTGACCGAACATCCTTCTAAGTGTTCTGTTAGGGTGGCCGAGCACTCTTCTATGTGTTCGGCCAACCGGGACCGAACGAAACTACTCTGATTCAATCGTTTTTTTACGTTTTAACCTACGATTTTCACACATCTAACAAATTTGTGGAATGTTCGTCATTATGTTGGCATTACATTTAAAAAAAAGATTTAGCATAAAAAAAACGCAAAAAAATTGATCAAACTCGAACGCGGTCACTCGTCGTCGCGCGCGCCCGAGGTGACGGTGGGCACTGGGCGTGCGCACACGACGGGTGGCGGGAGAGCTGTGCGCATGCGGACGGGTGAGGATAGGCGCCCGGTGCATGCGTGGACGAGGACGGGGGCGCGGTGCGTGCACGCACAACGAGTGACGGGAGTGTAGTAAGCGCGTGGGGACGGGTGACGACAGTTGGGTTTGATCGATTTTTTTACGTTTTTTTTATGTTAAATCTTTTTTTTTAAGAATGTAATGCCAACATAATGACGAACATTCCATAAATTTGTTAGATGTGTGAAAATCGTGTGAAAATCGTAGGAAAAAACATAAAAAAATGATTGAATCGGAGCAGTTTCGTTCGGTCCCGGTTGGCCGAACACATAGAAGAGTGTTCGGCCACCCTGACCCAACACCGTGAAGCACGTTCGGTCGTAATGACCGAACGAAAGTAGTTACACAAACCCTAAGGGTAAAATTGGAATTTAAAAAAATAGTATGATACCCTTAGAAAAGAGTGTTGTGCCTTTAATCCCTCCCTAAAATATATCCACGATAAATTATTATATATAATGTGGGTGTGTGGTAGCTGCTGATATTATAAATCGAGGTTATATTAGATTCAATGATTGCTTTCGGACATGGAAAGTTAAATGCTAAAATATTGCTAATGATTACATTATTTTAAAAAACAAAGTATAACCCAAAAGACGACGACCTAAATAATATATCACTGAAAAAAAAAAAGGCAGCTTGATGAATTCCTGGCCAAATCTAATTATTGAGAAGAGATTAGTTTACATATCATATGTGACATAACATTTTTATAACTCAGCTTCACATTAATTTCATAAATTGGATGTCGCAACCCACGATCACAATTTTTTTGATTTGTGAAGATTGATTTGTGTTTGGATAGTTATGTTTTATATTTTATCTGTTAAACGATTTTATATAAGTTTTTTTATAATATAAATAATGAGCCTCCATCCCATCATTAAAATTTTCATGGTTTAATTTAGCACACTTAATAATTACACTCTTAATTTAATCATAGTACAACTCAGCTTGTCACCCGTTAAGTACAATTCAAGGAATAATTTGTATATATAATATTCAACTAAATCTCTTCCCTCATGAAAGAGACGACTTCGTGTAAACTTCGAGATTTTGTCGTTTTCCATGGTTTAACGACACATTGCCTTCTTACATGAAACATTCACCAAACCTCGGTATGGATTTATTGTTTTATTTTTTTATTTTTTTGATTAAGATTTTAATACTTGATTAGTTGTAGTTATGAAAGGTAAATGAGGGACATAATGTATTATCAGCATCTGATTACAATGTTATTTATAACGACTTTCTAGCATTATTGGGAGAATTCTAAGGTCATCTCCAACAGCTTGCACTACTCTAGTGCAGAATCAGCACTACTCTAGTGCAAAATCAGCATCTCTTCTCCAACAGCTCGCACTACTTTCAGCACTACTTTATTTTTAATATCATTTTTTAAATATATTAATATTAAAAATGTAATTAAAATACATATTATATGAAATAAAAGTGCAATAACAATACATATTTCAATGAAATAAAAATACAATAAAAAAGCATATTACATGATTAATAAAAGTGCACCAAAAATACATATTACATGAAAAAAAATACAATAAAAATACATATTACATGATTAATAAAAGTGCAATAAAATAAATAAACATGATTAGTCGCCTGAATTAGAATACTTTGCCCACAAATGCTCAATTAGTGCATTTCGTAGTGTGAAATGACCTTCTGAAGATCGAATTTGCCTAAATCGAGCTGTAAAATTTTGAAAACGTGCAGTTTCATTTTCAGCTAATTCGACATCTGGAGATTGTACTTCTCTTACATCCTGAATTGGAGCATCCAGTTCTCGTTCATCTTCAACTATCATGTTATGCATTATTATGCACGCAGTCATAATATCTTTCAAATGATGTTTATTCCATAGACGTGCTGGATTTGCCACAATTGCAAATCGACTTTGTAAGACTCCAAATGCACGTTCTACATCCTTCCTACACGCTTCTTGTTTCATTGCAAAATATTGTTTTTTTAGGCCACTTGGTGCATGAATCGATTGCACAAGAGTTGACCATTTGGGGTATATACCGTCAGCCAAATAATACCCCATGTTAAACTCTGTTCCTTGAATGAAATAATTTGCCGGAGGGGCAATACCTCTAGCAAGGTTAGAGAAAATGGGAGACATTTCCAACACATTAATATCATTGTTTGATCCTGACATCCCAAAATAAGCATGCCATATCCACAAATCATAATCAGCCACAACTTCAAGAATTATTGTTGGAGATCCACTTCGCCCAGCATATCGTCCTGCCCATCCGATCGGACAATTTTTCCACTTCCAATGCATGCAATCCAAACTTCCCAACATCCCTGGAAAGCCACGTTGCTCACCAATATGAAGTAATCTTGCTACATCGTTGACATTTGGTGTTCTTAGATATTCTTCCTGAAATATCTCCACAACAGCACGACTGAATCTTTTGACACACTCAATTGCAGTAGATTCTCCAATTCTAATATACTCATCAGTTGCATCTGCGGGCATTGCATACGCTAGTATCCGAAATGCAGCAGTGATTTTTTGAAGAGTAGACAATCCAAGTTTCCCAGTTGCATCTCGACTCTGACGAAAGTATGAATCATGATTTTGTACAACATTAACAATACGAAGAAATAAACTTCGGGACATTCGATAACACCGACAAAATTGATCTTCATTAAAGGTTGGATTTTCAGAAAAGTAGTCTCTGAAAAGATTTGCAGCTCCTGTGGCTCGATCACGAAATATTGTACGATGACCCAAAACTGAGCCTCCATGGGTGGGTTCATCATTTTGACGCCTCACATATTCAAGCATCCAACAATTGTTAGCATACAATTGAGCCGCAACAGCTTGGTCTTCTGGATCGAGAGTACCACTGCATAATATTTTTTGAAGTTCATCTTCAGATGAACTTGAAGAACCAGAAGAAATAGGAGAAGTTGACATGTGAGCTTGTGGGGGTTGAAAAAAGGATATCAATATGTGAAAGGTGAAAGGTTGATTGATGTGAAGATATGCTTGGAGCATGTACTCATTATATAGAGGGTTAAAAAAAGCACAATCCTTGTGCATTTAATATGAGCCGTTGATAACAACTTTCAATCTGAGTCTTACACGTGTAAAGCTGAATAAAGCATAATCCTTGTGCTTTCAATATGAGCCGTTGATAACAACTTTCAATCTGAGCCTTACACGTGTAAAGTTGAATAAAGCACAATCCTTGTGCTTTCAATATGAGCCGTTGATAACAACTTTCAATCTGAGCCTTCAATTCTGCTATAAATATATGACTCCTTGCTTCATTAATTTCACACACTTCTACGATTCATCCTTATTTTCTATAAATCCTTTTTTGCTTACTTTCAATCTTTGAAAAGTCTTTATTTGCTTACATATTTTTCTTGAAAATGCCTCCTAAGCGCACAACTAATTACACTTCTACTGAAGATTCACACCTTGTGAGTGTTTATCTTGAAATTTCACAAGATCCAATTGTGGGTATCAATCAGTCTCAATCAATTTTTTGGGATTGTATTGTTACAAAATACAATGCAGAGAAACCAAGCGCCAGGATGCCAGATCGTAATTCAAGATCGCTATATTGTCGATGGAAAAATATTCTCAAGTTTTGTAGAAAATTCAACGGATGTGTGCACCAAATAGAAATGAGCAATCCAAGTGGTGCAAATTGGGAAACAATTGTAAGTTTTAAGAGTACTATTTTCTTGTTATTTTAAATATTGATTTTAACAATATTATTTAAAATATGTAGAAGAATCATGCTGAAGAATTGATGAAAGGAGAGCGAGGATATGAGGGTGGATTCAACTTTGATCATGTATGGTCTGCTATACAACCGACTCTACAAGCCGAAATGTTGGCTTCATCAAATGAACCAGTTCTTTCTCCTGAACCTTCTTTGTTATCATTTTCTATCAATTTAGACAGTGAAAACAACAGTAGCGGTGCTGGTAGCGGTAATGGTAGCGGCGGTACTACATCAAGAAGACCCATGGGTGTGAAAAAATCTAAAATGAAAAAGAAACAAAATGATGCCGATCATAGTAAGTTTCAAGCTATATATGACCAAAATGAACAGTTGAGTCAAATATTAAAGAATAGTCACGAGTTGAGAGCTCGTGAACTTCAGTTGCAACAGGATATTCTACGAGCAAAGGAAAACAAGACATTAGCAATCAATTTGTCCAGTATCGAGAATCTTCCACAACGTGAGTTTTTACGACTAGAACAACTAAGAATTATGCAGAAGAGGGCCGACGAGGATAAATCAACACCACCTACTTTTAATATGTTTGGAGAATATTTTAAAGATATCGGAGGATCAGGGTCCGGAGGTGGTCTTTCAGATTATTAGGATTTATATTTTGTTTTATTGTTTTATGTATTTCTATGTTTTTCATTTATGTAATTTTATGTTTTATGTAACTTTATGTATTTTTCATTATTCTCCAATATTACTCTATGTTATTATATTTTGCATTATTCAATTAATTAAAATTTTCATTGAATAAATTTAACTTAATTAAGTTTTCATTAATTGAATTAATTAACACATTAAGAAAATTTATATTTAATTTCATTAATTATTTAATTAATTAATTTTTTTATACAATAAATACATTTAAATAATACTCAAGCCCAAGCCCAATTGTTTATTTGGACAAAAAGATGGGGAAAAAAATATACTAAGCCCAAGCAACAAGCCCATTACCATATAAATTTAGAAAAAAAAAAGGAAAAAGAAAAGGAAAAAAAGTAGAGATGGATTAAGCCGTCTCTTCTTCTGGCGCAGAACGGACAAGGATGAGCTTTTGCGCTATCTTAACTCGCACAATAGAGACCTGTTGGAGATTGAATCCCTGCGCTAGAATAGATTCTAGCGCAGGGTTGGAGAAGCCCTAACTACATTTACATGCACACAATTTATGTGGGTCCAACTATTAAAGGAGTGTACGAGTGTTCAAATTAGATATGGTGGCGCTCTTCTTAATGCACTGTAACAAATTATAAATATATAGTTAAATTTTGATCTATTTAACAAAAAAAAAAAAAGTGTTTTAAAACTATTAATATCCTCTTAGGTCATATTTGTAGGTTTTTGTATTCGTGGATTTTGTTTTTAGATTAATTTCTAAATATTTGAAAATATTTTTGAGTATTTTGGGTATTTATATTTTATAATGACATAAAATATGTAAATTTAGCGAGACTGGAGCAAGAAAGTTCCATTGGTCTATATATTAATTAAGTTTTAGGCTACTCAATTAGTTGAGTAGCCCAAGTTCAAAATATTTATAAGTAAAGCTCTAAGCCCAAAAGAAAGCCCTATGGCTAGGGGTGGTACGGTACGGTATACCGAAAATTTCTCGCCGTAACGTTACCGTACCGAAAATTTCGGTATACCGTACCTTTGGTATACCGAAATTTCGGTATGAGAAAAGTTCATACCGTTACCATACCATCATTTCGGTATACCGGAATGGATCGGCATACCGTTCCATACCGGTATACCGAATGGACTGGCATACCATTCCATACCGACATAACGTTCCATACCGGTATACCAGAATGGACCGGCATATCGTTCCATATCGAAAAGGATTCTTGTATTAGAATTATTAAAAAATAATATTGATATTTATTTTTATACCGGTATACCGAAACTGTTTGGTATATCGAAATGTTTCGGTATGCCGAAAAGTTTCGAAATACCGGTATACCGAAAAAAAAAAATCCATACCGTTACCGTACCAAAACTTACCGGTACGGTATCATACCTTACCGAAATTTTCGGTATACCGAAAATTTCGATATTTTTGGTATTTTTTCGGTACGGTAAGTGCGGTATACCGGTATTTTCGGTATATTACCCACCCCTACCTATGGCAGATAACAGATGAGTTTAAGAGAATCGTTTTGCAACAAAGAGCCCATTAGAAATTAGCCCATTAAGAAAAAGTTTCAAAATCATTCGATTACAATGAAAATCCATACATTTAAAAGATTTTGATACTTTTGTGAGTTCTTTTAAAATTGTCGATTTAAACGTAATTATATCAAATGAGTGAAACTGTGGTTAATTTGTAGAATATATACAAAATCAAGTGATATGTGCAATAACCTTAGAAAAAAATAGATTGAAATTTATCTATTTGATATGTAACCAAAACCCTTATAACAAATTTACTCTAGAGCAAACGTTGCTTTCACTAAAAAATAAAAAATTGACCAAAAATCATAGTTCAATTGACAATTTTAAAATAATTGATTAAAATAATCAAATGTCGCTGGTGGATGTTAGGACTTTTTTCGATTAAACTACACTCAAATAGTTCTTAAATTCTTGTTCATACATTTCTTTTGATTTTTTATTTTGCTTTTTCAATCAATATCAGCTGCATCACTAACATGGAATTAATTATCTTTGTATATATAGCAGCAACATAATATACTTTTAAAATGAAATGTTAAATTAGATTACATTTTAAAACAAAAAATCTCATATGCTAATTTAAGTAGTAATGTAATGTGCAATAAGCCTAAAGGCCACCTACTAATATCTAATACTCCATTAATTTCATATTAATTGTTGTTCTAGAGTTTTGTCAAGAGTTTCTGTCATATATTAAGGAACACATAATTTGGACAAATATATCCAGACAATATTTATCTCTCTCATCTGTTTCAAAATTAAATTGATTATTTCTTTATCTATTCCTTAATTATTTCATTATAACTTTCCGAACTTAATATAAATTAAAAAATCTTTTAAAGATTCAAATTGGGGGTAAGATTGGAAAAATAGTGGCAAAATAACCAAAACGACAATTAATATGAAATGGATAGAGTAATTAAGATCAAAACCAAAATAACTTCAACTTTCCTATGTCACGCCCCGTTTTCATACTTTAAAATATTAGAGTTTTCTTGTGGGCGTGAAGGAAAAGAGGGAAAGAAACATACATTTTAAAGAAATTATAGTTACAATAAACGAGTGAGAGTTTAAAACGATATACAAATCGAAAGCCTCGGGAATCAGTTAAACATACGAATTTTCACATAATCAAATCCATCGGCATATTGCCGGAGAGAATATATTAAACATAGCAGCGAAATTTAAACAGGATCCATCAAATAAAGATAGTATAACTTTACAAACGTGAAATATAAAATTATCGATTCAACATCAAGTTTTGAACAAAAATAAAAGGGGATCTTGATATGGCACCTCCCTCTCGCGTACCTTAATTCTCATCATTTTCTGTAGTGTGAATACAGATAGGGGTGAGTGCGTTGAATACACTTGTGGGGATAAATTTGTATAATTTAAGTTCATAAATTTATTTAACAAACAGATTAATCAATCATAGAACAAAACAACAGTTAAACACAGCATATATAATGCACAATATGTAAATCGGTGCATTAACGAATGATCCAGTTCGAAAGGTGCGGGTACAACCCTTTTTACCCCTTCAATACGGGATTTTCTCCCATCGGTACCTATACAGATGACCTAGTCCTTAAACAAATATCGGTACCTTTACGGACGATCCAGTCCAAGCCCATCATATCAGAATTATACAACAAGTACATGTAATCACGACAATTAAACACAACATATAGTTCACAAGACATTACATCTAAAGATCATATCATTATCATGTGTTCGTTTAACATAGCATACATGGTTTGCTTCATCATGCCAAGTTCACATCAAGTATTCGTTTATCATTATTTCTACTCATATAATTATAACATAGACGTAAAGTATAGAGTTTACCCCCACCTCATTCGGTGGTGTTTTCCTTGTGTGACATGAGCTCTAAGTTTATGATCATTTCCAAAAGCGAAAGCTTACACATGCAAACAACTTAACTTAGTGTCTTTCTTATGTTCGTTTAAACTTTAACATAAACTCTCTCGAAAAGAAATATTAGAGAAAAGGGATCGAAAAGAAGCTTTAGAGATCATGAGGTTGAAGAGGGATTGATAAGGGTTTGATAGGAGAAAGAACGAGCTAAAACTGACAAGAAAAAAGTTAAAACGGAGCTTTTAAAGATGCAGTGGCATTTTCATAAATTTTGGATTAGGGTAGACTTTGACCAGGGGCTTTTTTGTAAAATCAGAGAAATTTTGGGATCTCTTTAATATTTTTCAAAATCTTTGGGGTCGAAAAGTAATTTTCGAAAGTTTTGGGGGTCAAAGTCTAAAATTTGAAAAATTTTAGGGGTTAAAACATAATTTTTGAAAGTTCGAGGGCTAAAACGAAATTTTAAGAAAGTTCAGGAACCAAATCGTAAATACATCAAAAACCTAGGGTTTGCAATCAGGTCCCTGAACTATCCGAAAATTGCAGGGAGGCCTCTGCCTTCCTAAACCCATCCCGCCACTGTTCCCCACCTTTCTGCCGCCTGAAAACCCTCGCCGGCGACACCACGTCGCGGCAAACACACGACCACACACGTATACTGGCCGGCGTACCTCACGCCGGTCACCACAACATACGGCGGCGCTGGAAGCACCGCCCATACACTCACACACACAACACCGACGTGCATACACACACACACACCACGCCGGCGCACCTTGTACCAGCCATGCACACACACGACGTCATCTCAACACACCCATACCCACGACAACTCGGCAATGACGGCAGCAGGAAAGATCGGAGAGAGAGAGAGAGAAAAATGAGGAGAGAGAGAGGAAAAAAGAAGAACGAGAGGAAGAGAGAGAAGAGGGTTTGCCGCCCATTCTCCAGCCGATTTTCAGCGAAAGAGACGGCAGTCCGACAAACCGAGCCCAGATCCGGGATAGGCTTGGCAAGGGCTTCGATTTGATGTAAAAAAAGAAAAAACTGGAGGATGAGAGAGGCGGCAACGCTGGCGGCGGCGTCGGCACGACCGCGCTCCTGCAAGCTGGCCGGAAAGCTAGAGAGACTAGCCGGAAAGCTAGAGAAAGAGATGGAGAGAGTTTTACCTTTGGTGAAAAATTCAAAGTGTGGTGAAATTACTTCACCCATGTGTGTTATCATTACCTCATTCATCATGACTTGGGCCATAGGCCCTAATTGGGCCCTAACTGGGTTGCTCTTTAACGGTTCATCTTTTCAATTCTTCGACTACGTAAACTTTGATGATATTATAACATATCCTTACAGTTCAATTATGTTTTCGATAATTTTAATCATATATCCGGTTAATTTAATCATGCATTATTTCATTTTTTTCTGAAACGCACCTAATTTAAATCGCATAATTAAGGGTTTAAGTATTTAATTAGCTAATTATGCATCGTTTTATTCTAGGTGTCACATCTCTTCCCTCTTAGCAAAAATTTCATCCTCGAAATTTGACAGCGTACCTAGAAACGACAGGTCTGGATACTTCGCCAGGATTTCATCTTCTTATTCCCATGCCGCTTCTTCTCTTCCATGACGGCTCCATTGGACTTTCACAAGGGCCATCTCTCGATTCCTTAGCTGGCGAGTCTTTCTGTCCAAGATAGCCACTGGGACTTCTTCATAGGTCAGATCCTTTTCAATCTCGATGCCTTCTTGGTCAATTATGTGGCTCGGATCATAGATGTAATTCCACAGTATGGATAGATGGAAAACGTCATGTATTCCTGCAAGGCTAAATGGTACGTGACCTCTCCAACTCGATCCAAGATCTCAAACAGTCCCACGTACCTCGGCCTTAACTTGCCCTCTTCTTCCGAAACGATAAACTCCTTTAGTGGGCGACACCTTTAGGAAGACTTTGTCTCACATGAAATCTCATCTCTCCGCATCTTTTATCAGCATATCACTTATGTCTGTCCTTAGCCACATTGATTCTCTCTTGGATCTTCTTTATCACTCATACTATTTGCTCGATCAAGTCGAGTTCCAAAACTTTCCTCTCGTCCACCTCGTCCAACCATAAAGGTGAACGACATTTCCTCCCATACAAGGCCTCGTACGACACCATTCAGATCATCGACTGGTAACTGTTGTTGTAAGCGAACTCCACCAGACATATATGATCTTCCCAGCTTCCATGGAGGTCTAGGACGCATGTCCTCAACATGTCTTCCAGAATCTGAATTGTCCTTTCTGACTGTCCATCTGTTTGGGCGTGGAAAGCAGTGCTGAACGCCAATTTGGCCCCTAGTTCATTTTGTAAGCTCTGCCAGAATCTGGATGTAAAACGTGGATCTCTATCTGATACGATGGAAACTAGTATGTCGTGTAATCTGACAATCTCTTCTAGATAGATTCGAGCTAACTTATCTAAACCGTAGGTCATCTTGATCGGCAAGAAGTGGGCAGACTTAGTCAATATGTCTACAATCACCCATACAACATGATTTCCTTGTTTGGTTCTCGACAATCCCACAACGAAGTCCACTCTGGTATTTCCAACGGTGTTAACATCCCAGCTGGTCGTTGGTGTTCGACCTTCACTTGTTGGCAGATCAGACACTTTTTGATGAAGAGTTCAATGCTTCCTTTCATGTTCCTCTACCAAAAACTCTCTTTCAGGTCCTTATATATCTTCGTACCACCAGGGTGTGCAGATAACGGCAAGTAATGGGCTTCTTCTAGAATTTCTTTTCTCAGCTCTTCGTCCCTTGGTACTCACAACCTTCCCCTGAAGATTAGGGCTCTATTTGTCGATAAATCGAACCTTTCCGTTTTTCCTTTTTCCATAAGAGCTCTCATCTTCATCAGAAACTTGTCTCTTTCTTGTGCCTCAATTATACGCTCACATAGAGTGGGCTTTACGAACAAAGCTGCAACTTTAGCCTTAATGCTGCTCGGAGGCGTTACCACTTCCAAATTCAACTTCGACATCTCTTCTATCAATTGGTTCTGACTTGTGATCATGTACGTTGCAGTCCCTTTTCCTTTTCTGCTAAGAGTATCAGCAACCACGTTCACTTCCCTAGGTAATAGAGGATCGTACAATCGTAGTCCTTCACCAATTCCAACCATTTCCTCTATCTCATGTTGAGCTCTTTTTGTTCGAAGAAGTACTTCAAACTCTTGTGATCGGTGTAGATCTCACACTTTCCGCCATAGAGATAGTGTCTCCAAATCTTGAGAACGTGTACAACTACGACCAACTTTAGATCATGTGTTGGGTAATTCTGTTCATGAATCTTCAGTTGCCTTGACGCGTAGGCCACTACTTTTCCTTGTTGTATTAGAACACACCCCAAACCTAGTTTGGATGCGTCTCTATAAATTACGAACTCTTTCGTCACATCTGACACTGTTAGGACTGGAGCCTCTGTCAACCTCTTCTTCAGCTCTTGGAAGCTACGTTCACACTATTCCGTCCACTGAAACTTCATATCCTTCCGGGTCAAACGGGTCATGGGAGTGACAATCTTTGAAAACCCTTCAATGAACCTCCTGTAGTACCCAGCTAATCCAAGAAAACTACACACTTTATTGACATTCGTTGGAGCTTTCCAATTGCTGACCGCTTCTACTTTGGTAAGGTCCACTTTAATCCTCTTTGAAGATACAATATGTCCGAGAAGGCTACCTTGTCGAGCCAGAACTCACACGTCTTAAACTTTGCAAAAAGTTTCTCCTTCCATAGAGTCTCCAACGCGACCCTGAGATGTTGTTCGTGGTGTGTCTTATCGCACGAGTAGACCAGGATGTTGTCGATAAACATTATGATGATGCAATCGAGGTACGGGTGAAAAACTTGATTCATCAAATCCGTAAAGAGCAGGTGCGTTGCTGAGTCCAAACGACATCACCACAAACTCATAGTAGTCTTACCTTGTCCTAAATGTTGTCTTTGGTATATCCGCATCCTTAATCTTTACTTTATAGTATCCGAACCTCAAGTCGATTTTCGAAAACACACTTGCTCCCCTTAATTGATCGAACAGATCTTCAATCTGAGGTAAATGATACTTATTCTTGACGGTTCTCTTATTCAGCTCCCGATAATCAATGGACATCTGAAAGCTTCCATCTTTTTTCTTTACAATGAACACTGGAGCTCCCAAAGGCGACACACTTGGACAAATAAATCTCTTATCTAGAAGCTCTTGTAGTTGGACCTTCAATTCTTGTAGCTCATTTGGTGCCATCCAATATGACGCTTTCGATACGGGTGCCGATCTTGGGATGAGATCAATCTCAAAAGCAATCTGCCAATCGGGCGGAGGACCGGGTAGGCCTTCTGGAAAACATCCACATACTCCCTTATGACAGACATCTCCTCAATAGGACTCGTTTCTTATTTGAAACCTATCATGTTTACCAACCAAGCCTGGTAATCTCCTTTATTGAGCATCTTGGTTGCCTTCATAATTGATACGACCCTCGGTTTAACTCCAATCCCGTAAAATGTGAACTTCTCGTCTTCAGGTATCTGAAAGGTGATCTCATGGCACCTAATCACAACATGATTCGCCTTAAGCCAGTCCATTCCCAATATTACGTCAAAATCTTTCATCTCTAGTGCGTGCAATCGACTAAAAGAGTTATATTCCCGAGCACGACCCTCAGACCTTGACAAAGATGTTTCGTTCTTACTGTTCTTCCCGATGAGATACTAACTTCTAGGGTTTCAGTGACTACCCTACCGTTCTCATGTTTCAACAAATCATAAAATCCGATAAAGATAAAAGAGTAGGTTGCCCCAGTATCAAATAAGATGAGAGTAGAGATATCGCAGACAGTTAACATACCTGTCAGGGTCTCCGATCCCTCGGTCGCCTCTGAGCGAGTAAGGATGAATGCTCGATCCTAGCCTGCTCCTGGCCTGGGTCTCGATTCTGCAGCTATCGGATTTCTAAACTTCTAGCAGTCACATGCTATATGGCTAGGTTCTCTACATCTATAGCAGTTTCGGCTTCTTTGGAGGCAGGGTCCCACATGCGTCTTCCCGCACTTGGAACATGAATTCCTCGGCCTGGGAGTTGGGAGTAGCGGGGCATTGTTGGCCCGTGGAACTTGTTTTGGTTGAAATTTCAACTGGGGCCAGTCCACTTCCTCTTCCCTATCACCACTTCTACTCTCTTGTGCGGCGCCATGTCCAAGTAAAGATGGAAAGTGATCTCTTGAGCTCTCTCCACGACCGCAGCATAAGATATTGCACCCTGGCCAGCCAGGATGGAGCTGATCTCTGAGCGAAGACCCCTTTCAAAACGTTTGGCCTTTTTAGCATCCGTGTCCACCAGATGAGGCGCATATCAGCTTAGCTGGTTGAATTTTCTTTCATATTCTCCCACGATAGTGGTTTCTTGTCGTAGGTGCAGGAACTTCGTTTCCTTCTTATCGCGGTATGACTGTTCACTAATTTCTTTAGCTACTCCTGCAAGTGTACGGTGTAGGATGTAGAAGTGGAGAGCAAGGTCGATCCCACAGAGACTGGCTATCTAGGCATTAACTAATTACTCAAATTCAGTTTTCAACTTTATCTAAGAAAATCAAATCACACCGATTGCAGATTAATTAAGTAGAAAAGTAACCTAGCAGATAAATTCACTCAAGAATAATAGATATCTAAGACAGGTTCTAGGACATGCTTTCATCTAATTCTCATCAAAACATCACTTTAACCAACTCAAGTTCATTAATCAATCATCCTATATGAGCAATCACATATATCAAATTAACAGCTCTCCCGAGTCAGTTAACCGGTTGATTATTATGCCACCAGAGATATCCCTACTCAATCTGATAGAAACATAACAACTCCCAAAAACATCTAAGATTGATTTCCCATCACATAAATTCCTTAATCTCCCGATCTAAGTCTTTTTATGTGTCATGTATTTATTCTTCCATAATTAAATCTCATCTCCCGAATTTTGATCTAATTACTCAAACATGCTCAATTACTGGCCACATAATCAAACAATCAATCAAATCATAAACACACAAATAAGATAAATGATCATGAACATTGAATTGAAATTAAAGATCCATCAGATTCGAATTAAATTACTAACAAGCCCTAGAAACCCTAGAAAATTAGCCAGACATGATTATAAACAAACTCATAGACAAGATTGAAGATATCATATCAACTAAAATCTAACAAGAGAGGAAAGATTAAAAACTCTAAATAACAACGATCTCTCGATTCCTCGATCTCTTGAATTCTTCTTCAATTCCTCTCGTTGCTTCCTCGACTCTCGTGTTTTTCTCCATATGAATCTCTCTTTGAATTTCTCTCTGAATTTCTCTCTATGAATTTCTCTCTGAATTTCTCTCTGAATTTCTCTATATGAATATTGAGTATTTATATGGCTTTGGGAGTCTTCCAAGTGAAGTAACAGGTGAAGATTATCCAAGAAAACTAACTTTCTACGCAATCCTGTTCTCTCGGGCACGGTCGTGCCCCACGGCACGATCGATCGTGCCCCCCCAAGAGGTCACTGGTTGATGTACGGAGTCGACCGTGCCCCACTGCATGGTTGTGCCCCGTCATTGTACAATGGCGCACGGTCGTGCCACAGCGCACGACCAGATCGCGTGCCACCAATTCCTCCCGCGATCTCGTATTTCACTTCTATTCTTCCTCGATCATCAATTACACTTGAAACTTGCACTTTTCTTATCAAAATCATGAAACTAAGCAACAAACCCGTCAAATGCAACTTATATAATATAATATCATAAATCACCATAAAAACGTATCTAAACATATCCATATGAATACAACATACGCAAAAATACGTGAAAAACGACACTTATCAAATCCCCCAAACCTGAACTGTTGCTCGTCCTCGAGCAACATCAAATACTCAAAAGACACTTCTAAGAGACTAAGCAAGCAACTAGAAGAAACACGAATCATGAATTTAAGTATCACAAACTATAGAACATATACACCTAATTAATATCCAAAAATTTATCCAAACTTCTAATAAATACTTCAAACAATTCATAACCATGCACTTTCAAGGAGTAATGAACCTCACAAGGTAACAGTGAATCACTCACGCTCAAAAGTGTTTAATAATAGGACGTGTATACGCTCAAAACGATAAATCAAGTAAATCCTTACATAAGCTTGCAAATCGTCTCACTTTTCCACCACTTTTGTACATGTGAATATTAAGAATCAAAAAGGACTTTATTTGGACGCAATGAGGCTCTTTGGACAGGGTAGGAAAAAATTGGGATAAAAGAGACTAATCAAATAGATCGCTCCTATGGCCCTAGTGCCTAAAACATAACATATCTAACTATGCCTACACCATTACTGTGGCTACTCTAGCGGCTTGCGGCGGTCCCCTGTGCCTACAACGGGGAGGCTTCAGATCTTTCTCCGGATCCTCCTCAGAATTCCCATCACTACTCGAAGGGTCGAAAGGTCCCGGCTCCGACATCGTGGGTTGTCCCTCTCGTACCCACACATCGAGAAGGATGCTCATAAAATGTATGAATGAAATGATCAGCAGACCGCTGTAGATAGAGTACACCACCTCTATACAGTATGTCCTGCGGGCAAAGGCCGACCAGTGGTCGAGCAACACCTCCACGACGTGCTGGCATGCCTGATCGTATGATATATGGCCCTCCATCCTCGTCCATAAAGTGAGTAGTCGAGCCATAAACTCTCTTGTTGACTCACCACCCATAATGCGGGTTGCAAGGAAAGTCCGCGCCCAGTCCGCTGGAAAGATCCTCCAAGCCGAACTCTTTCGTGCTGTCAAATGTGTCCTCACCATTTGTATCGATAAAGAGCGTGACTACCCGAACTACCCCACACACCCAACAATATACAAAGACAACAACAAGATAAATAAGAAATAGATAGATATGATACAGATAGACATATAACATATAAACATTCTTTCTTATTAAGTTCTGTGATTAGGGGAGAAGCGCATAGGGAGAGGTGTTTATCCATCATTTTTAAAAGATTTTTTTTTATCGTTAAAATATGTTTGAAAAGAAAAACAAGCTTGAGCAGGGCCTATAAAGGGTAGGACCTTGCTCTGATACCAAAACTATCATGTCCCATTTTCATACTTTAAAATATCAGAGTTTTCTTGTTGGAGTGCAGGAAAAGAGAGAAAGAAACATACATTTTAAAGAAATTATAGTTACAATAAACGAGTGAGAGTTTAAAATGATATACAAATCGAAAGCCTCAGAAATCAGTTAAACATATGAATTTTTACATAATCAAATCCATCGACATATCACCAGAGAGAATATTTTAAACATAGCAACAAAATTTAAACAGGATCCATCAAATAATGATAGTATAGTTTTACAAACGTGAAATATAAAACTATCGTTTGAACATCAAGTTTTGAACAAAAATAAAAGGGGATCTTGATGACACCTCCCTCTCTACGTATCTTAATTCTCATCATTTCCTGTAGTGTGAATACAGATAGGGGTTAGTGGGTTGAAGACACTCGTGGGGATAAATTCGTATAATTTAAGTTCATAAATTTATTTAACAAACAGATTAATCAATCATAGAATAGAACAACAGTTAAACACATCACATATAATGCACAACATGTAAATCGGTGCATTAACGGACGACCCAATATGGAAGGTGTGGGTACAGCTCGTCTTATCCCTTCAATACGAGGTTTTCTCCCATCGGTACCTATACGAACGACCTAGTCCTTAAACAAATATCGGTACCTTTACGGACGACCTAGTCCAAGCCCATCATACCAGAATTATGCAATAAGTACGCGTAATCACGACAATTAAACACAACATATAGTTCACAAGACATTACATCTGAAGACATATCATTATCATGTGTTCGTTTAACATAACATACATGGTTTGCTTCATCATGTCAAGTTCACAATCAAGTATTCATTTATCATTATTTCTACTCATATAATTATAACATAGACGTAAAGTATAGAGTTTACCCCCACCTCATTCGGTGGTGTTTTCCTCATGTGACGTGAGCTCTAAGTTTATGATCGTTCCTAAAAGTGAAAGCCTACACATGCAAACAACTTAACTTAGTGTCTTTCTTATGTTCGTTTAAACTTTAAATTCACATAAACTCTCTTGAAAAGAAATGTCAGAGAAAAGGGATCGAAAAGAAGCTTTAGAGGTCATGAGGTTGAAGAGGGATCGATAAGGGTTTGATTGGAGAAAGAACGAGCTAAAATGGACGAGAAACGAGTTAAAACGGAGTTTTTACTGATGCAGGGGCATTTTCGTAAATTCTGGATCAGGGTTGACTTTGACCAGGGGTTTTTTTATAAAATCAAAGAAGTTTTGGGATCTCTTTGATATTTTTCAAAACCTTTGGGGTTGAAAAGTAATTGTTGAAAGTTTTGGGGGTTAAAGTCTAAAGTTTGAAAACTTTTGGGGGTCAAAACATAATTTTTGAAAATTCGAGGGCTAAAACGAAATTTTGAGGAAGTTCAGGGATCAAATCGTAAATACACCAAAAACCTAGGGTTTGCACCCAGATCCCTGAACTATCCCAAAATTGTAGGGAGGCCCCTACCTCCCTAAACCCACCTCGCCACTGTTCCCCACCCTTCCGCAGCCTGAAAACCCCTACCGACGACACCACGTCGCCTGCAAACACACGATCACACACGAACACTGGCCGACACACCTCGCGCTGGCCACTACGATGCACGGCGGTGCTGGAAGCGCCGCCGACACACTCATACACACAACACCGATGCGTGCACACACATACCATGCCGACGCCACGCACACGCACGGTGCCGCCACACACGGCGGCGCCTCAACACACCCACACCCACGACAACTCGGAGGCGACGGCAGCATGAAAGCCCAGAGAGAGAGAGAAACAGGAAGAGAGAGAGGAAAAGAGAAGAAAGAGAGGAAAAGAGAGAAGGGGGTTTGTCGTCCCTTCTCCTATTTCCCGCGGAGGAGGAGGCGGTCCGACAAACCGAGCCCGGATCCAGGATGGGCTCGGTGAGGGCTTCGATTTGATGTAAAAACCGAACAAAACGGAGAATGGGAGAGGCGGCGCTGCCGGCGGCGGCACGACAATGCTCCGGGCCGGAAAGCTAAAGAGAGAGATAGAGAGAGAGAGAGAGAGGGAGAGAGTTTTACCTTTGGTGAAAAAATCAAAGTATGGTGAAATTTCCTCACCCATGTGTGGTATCTTTACCTCATTCATCATGACTTGGGCCATGAGCCCTAATTGGACCCTAACTGGGCTGCCCTTTAACGGTTCATCTTCTCAATTCTTCGAGTACGTAAACATCGATTAAATTATAATATATGTTCCCAGTTCAATTATGTTTTCAATAATTTTAATCATACATCCGGTTAATTTAATCATGCATTATTTCATTTTTTTTTCTAAAACGTACGTAATTTAAATCACATAATTAAGGGTTTAATTATTTAATTAGTCAATTATGCATCGTTTTATTTTAGGCATGACCAAAAAATAAATAAATTGATTTTAACTTTAAGAAAATAATATTTTATTATTTTTTTAAAGAAAACAACATTTGAATGATTCTACCCATTGTCTCATCATGATTATGTTCCAACTAATATCCATATGGAATTTATTGATAGTATTCCTGATATTCCAGTATAATATATTAAATGTATTAAACTATTTAATAGTTAAAATTAAATAATGACAATTGACAAGTTCATCTTCTTATAAGATTCCCTAATTTATGTGAAGTTTTGTAAAACAATATTAATTTTAGAACCGGGGAAAGGGAGAGTATGAGTCAGCTAGCTAATTATAAATATTTAATTTGTTTCGTAAGAGATTTGAGACATGTAAATTTGTCCTAATTGCGTCCTAAATTCAAAAACGTATCTTGATGAATCTTGTATAGAAAATGATACCCATGTGGCTTAGAGGTTAAACACGACAATTACTTGACCTTAATCACATTTTGTCTGAATAACATTATATAAAGGACAAAGATGCATTTGTCACAAAGAAATTGATTTCTCTTCCTTTTTTCTTTTCCTTTTCTTCCTTATTTCTTTTCCTTTTTTATTATCCCTTTTCATTATGAATTAATAAAAAAAAATTTTTATGGTGTATTTGGAGGATATCTATTAAAATCGAGTTATTTATCTCTCTTTTTATATATCTATATTTTTGTCAATAAGTGATTAGTAGAACAAACAATTACTTTAAACAAATTTAGTTAAATTATTTAAAATAAATTAGTACACTAGCATTTAGGTTCCTCTAATAATTTAATTAAGTTTAGTTAATTTTTTGAAATTTAATAAAAGGATTATGATGTATATAATATTAATGTATTTCTATATTTATTGTAAATATATCATTTTATTTGGAATTTTAAGTTCAATATATGTATTAATGTTAGTTATAATATTATGTAAAGTACTAGAAATATTTTTCAATTTTTTTTACAAAGTTTTTATATTTTTTTAAAAAATGTCCGATATTTCCACCGAAATCGATATATCCGTCGATATTTCCGTAAAATTAAAGTACCGATATTTCTACCGATATCGATATTTTTGTCCTTGATTTGTCAACACACTCGAATTCAGTACAAGTAAAAGCTTGTTTATTTCATGTTTCGCTTTTTAAAATTCTGTATATGCAATTCTTTAGTCGATTTAAATCACGACAACATGTTATTTTCTAGAAACTTATTAAATTATTAGTCACAAATATTATTGTCAGGGTATATATGATCGAGTCAAGCTGATTTTATATATTGTTATCAGATTAGATAAGATTCATTGAGAAAAATACTCAGAACTCAAGGTTGACATGAATTCGATTTACCTTAAATTTTTTAATTCAAACTTATTTTAATGTTTAACTCAGATAAATTCGAGTCAGACCTGATTACTTACATACTTATTATAAAATTTGTTGTCACACGATTGAAAATGTTCAATTTTAGCTCGGTTATGACTAAACTATGCAAACATATTTTACATACATATAAATGATTAACACAAAAACTCATGTAAAACGTTCTCGTGGATAGTTACCGTGAGATGAGTTCTATCACCGACAAACAACATATGAATTGTAGGGTTTGAATTGTGGGTGATTGAATTGTGGATTGACTCGTCTCACGCAATGCAATAAAAAATTATGAGACGATCTCACAAGAGACTTACTCAATGATTAAATATAATCAGATAGCATAAATAGTAAATATTATAGACTAATATATGAAAATTTAGTTTGGCCAAATGGAATTGAATCTCCCTTTAATCGATCTTAAATAAGTCAAATGTTGATCAGACTCGATTACACCATTTATTATTATTTTAGATACTAAATAGTCTATATATATATTTATTTATTTATTTATACTAACTTGTAATATGTTATAATTATCAATTAATAATGAGGAATTGCAATAGCATTATTTTACAATAAATAAAATAAAAAAATCAATGTAAAATTACGTAATTAGACCCCCCAAATCGTCGCCTTGTATTGTGAATTGTGTGTCCAGTTCGAAAGCGACCGCCACGTGGGAAGTTAGCAAGGTTTTCAAAAAGTAACGGCCACTCATGTGAGAATCAACGGCCAACGGTCGCAACCAACATTAACGGCTTGGTTAACGGCAGTTTTTCTTACATGAATTACTTTGTAGCCCGTTGAAATTTGTATGTGATGTTAAATACATTTATTCCCAATTAAATGTTACTCTAAAGCTTTTGTTATAAATAAATAAATGATATTAAAATTGAATAAATATATCAATTAATTAAGGTATTTTGGATTAAAAATCGGAAAGTGAATCAAATTATTTCAAAATCTTTTTATATAATGTTAAATATATATGTTCCCAAATAAATGTCATTCTAATTAAGGATTTTGTTTGGATTTAAAATTGAAAAGATGATTACATTTTTTTTTTTTAAAGATGTATGTGATGTTAAATAAATTTGTTCCCAATTAAATAACATTTTAATGAAGGAATTTTGGATTTAAAATTAGAAAGATGATCAAATTTTCCTAAAAAGAATTATAATAAATTTCTAAATTATAGGTAAGGATTATTATTAAAAATGATTTGGAAATAAAATTAAATAAAAGTCTAAAGTTAACAACTTGTAATTGGAATTGTTTTTTAACCTCTAAAACGATACTTAATTTTGATCGGATTAAGTATTATATTTCAATATATTCACTAGCCGATGCTAGGCTACTCTATTTTGGTTGAACATAGACAGCCCCAAAATCATGCCTTCAAACATTTGGAGTTATTTATAATGCAAATCTAATTTACTAAGTCGATTAATGTCAAGATCCAGGTTTCGGATCCTACAGTCAAGGTCGTTTATAAATAATTATATTATATTATATTTATATATATCAGTAGTCGATTGGGCATATTGTAGCAATATAAATTTGCCTTATAAACCTAAAGTCTCTGCTGTTAACCCCACATAGACGCAAAGCGAACGTACAAAGTCTATAAATAGGGCTATCCACATCTACTATAATCACTCAACAATTTAGAATAATAAATCCTTTAATTTTCTCATTCCCTCCATTTCTTTGCATGCTCGATCATGGCATTTCTGTTGCATTATAGATCTCTTTTCACTTGTTTAGCTTTCTTTTCTCTCTTAGCAAACTTTTGCTACTGCTTCAATCCCAAACTGTTTAATGTGTCGAAACTTGAATTTGGATCGGGCTGGTCCACAGCCCGAGCCAGTTGGTACGGAAATCCTTCCGGTGCTGGAAGTGATGGTAAAATGATATATCAATAGTCTTGATTATTATTTGTTGTAAGATGTTTTTTATATCTCGTATTTTAGTTCATGTACACTAATGCACTGAATTATGATCACTTTCAATTGAGCAATTTGGGTTGAAATTGGGTAAAATTTCCGAGGGCTAAAAAGTTAAACTTCTAAATTGTCAGTTTGAATATTTAAAGTTTTAAATTGTCAGAGCACCTAAGTTACAAATCAATTTGGATAATAAAATCTTAATGCATATTCTAAATATTGTATACATAACTGATTTTTTTAATATTGTGTGTTGATTAGGGGGTGCATGTGGGTATCAAAATGCAGTTGAAGAAGCACCATTTTCTTCTCTAATAACAGCTGCTGCTGCTTCTCTCTACAACTCCGGCAAGGCTTGTGGAACTTGCTATCAGGTTTAGCAAAACATATATCATGAAAATCTGAATTATAGAAAATTGTTTTAATATTTTGAAATGATCATTTAATTTCTTGACCAAATTACTAATAAATTGAAAGAAAAAAAATGAAAAAGGTGAAATGTACAACAAGGGCGGTTTGCTCAGGGAAGCCGGTGACGGTGGTTGTGACAGATGAGTGTCCTGGCTGTGACTCCCAATCTCTTCTATTCGATTTAAGTGGGACTTCCTTCGGAACCATGGCTAATAATGGTGAAGCGAATCAACTTCGAAATATTGGAATTGAGGAAATACAATATAGGAGGTAATTAGCTATTCCTGGTTACAAATATTAATTATATTTCTCTTCCAATTCAATATTTTTTATGCATATATGTCACGTGTATTTAAGTTATATTAAGTAAGTTAGGAAATTTGAAATGAATATTATTTGAATCAGATCATGTTGAAGTTATCTTTTTATTTTACGAACTATATATAATATATTAATCTCACTTTGGTTTTAGAGTACTATAAAAAAGAAATTGTAAAATAACTGATTCTAATTTTATTTAAAATAACTATATTTTTAAATTGAAATTAATTCTTAAGTAAATTTTTTATCAAAGATTGTACATTCATATGGAATGAAAAAACAACACGTGTTTCACGTGCGTGGCTCGGAAATATACAGTATATATATATGATTAGCATAAATAACATGTTTGGATGAACAGGGTGGAGTGCAACTTCAACGGAGTACCCGTGACGTTCCGGGTCGACCCGGGATCCAACGCCAACTATTTCGCAACTGCCATAGAGTTCGAAAACGGGGACGGTATTGACAGCGTGGAGCTGAAACGGGGTGGTGACTCGGATGGCGCGTGGATCAAGATGCAGCCTTCGTGGGGTGCTGTTTGGAAGGCCGATTTGCCATCCAACTACCCGCCGCCGTTCTCTATCAGGATCGGAAATTCCGGAAATACCCTTGTCGCTAAGAATGTTATACCTGCACACTACTCGCCTGGCCAGACTTACAGATCTGTAGTCAACTTTTGACGCCTACAGATTATAACGTCCAGGGAATTTTAATAATATAATAATAGGGAAATGTTAGATAATAAATGATTAATGCCAAATGTGTAGTTGGCAGAGGAGGGATCTGTAAGCTTTATATGCATCTCTTATACATTTCTAGCGTCGCAATGAAGGTGTTTGGAGGAAAGTTTTTTCCCCTCATCTTACACTTTTAGGGTGATTTTGAAGAATTTCGACCTATCTTTAGAATTATGTTTCGAGGTTTTAAAGATCAATTTTCCGATGCAATCTCTCATAATTGTTATACTAAATTATGAATTGGATAAAGATTTATCTTATACATATCATATGCATGTGTTTTGGAGATGAATTGATATGCCTTATCAAACAAATGATTAATTACACTAATGATAAAGTATAAAAATCGATTAAGTATGACAATAATGATTAAGAAAAATAGAAAAAAATGGATCCCACTTGATTTAAGAAAAAAAAAATCAAACCTAATAAATTGTACCGTTTTTTCCCCCTAAATCTTACGTGTCAATCTCCTGAGCCCATTTGAATTTTGGGCCAATATATGTTGAGATACAGACTAGAGTGTAAGAAAAATCTAAATAATAAGTAACATTTTTAAATTGATTGAGCTCCAAATTAATTAAGTTCCAAAAATCTAAAATTCTCAATATGATGAAAAAAAACTAACTTAAAGATGACCAGACTAGAAAATAGATGACCAGACTAGAAGATAATTGTGGGATTAAAAAATCATTTTTGGTCTCATACATAACTATCACAATTTCAATTTAGTCCCACAACTTAAGAATATGCATGTTTGATTTCAATTTAATTTTGACAGGAACATTATTTGAATTTTTTCGAAAAATATCATGTATAAAATTTATATTAGGATTTTGATTTTGGTATTCCACCAATAAAAAAATTGACATGTAAAATTTTTCGATGAAATTTGTCAAAATTGCATTGAAATTTGACATATTGAATTGTGGAACTAAATAAAAATCATAATAATTATAAGATAAAATTCAAAAGACACGATAATTATAATTATAAGAGAAAAATGAGTTTAACTCATTGTTGCCCATAAAGTATATTCGTATGACAAAAAATAGTGGAGGATAAACAAGTTTAAAAGAAGCGAGAAAAATGGAGAAACATAAGGCGGTTTTGTGGAGTTAGAAGTTGTATTACTAAAGTTGAATGGATGAGAGAAGAAGACTGACACAGTCCACATAACCACACACAGTAATGCTTATACTAATTATACTTTGGACACAATATAGTATATCGCCACCAGTCCGTAGAATTGGTTGATAGAGCGGCGGCGCCACCAGTAGAAAGGAATGGAAAGAGTCTCTCTCTCTCACTCTCACCTTCCACTTGTCACACAACCTCCACTTACACTCCCTATTTTTCTCTACCTCTATCTCCCCTCCAAAAAACAGTTACTCCAACTGAAAACTAGGAGTCACTTTCTTTTATTTCACCATCCACCCTTAAAACTACTTCCACTACACCAACCAACTCCCCCATTTTTTATTCTAATGTTTCTTCTTTATTTTTCCACTCTCTTCTTCTTCAAGATTCTTCACTCTCTTATGGCCTGCATTGATCATGACCCACAGCCTAATTTCAAGCACTATTGTAGGGTATGCAAGAAGGGTTTTATGTGTGGGAGGGCCCTTGGTGGCCACATGAGGGCCCACGGCATTGGGGATGAGAATGGCAATCTTGATGATGATGACACTGCCAGTGATTGGGAGGAGAAGTTTGGAGGGAATCATAGGAATAGTAACAAGAGAATGTACCAATTGAGGACAAACCCTAATAGGCTTAAGAGTTGTAGGAATTGTGAGAATTGTGGCAAGGAATTCTTGTCATGGAAGTCCTTTCTTGAGCATGGAAAATGCAGCTCCGAAGATGCCTCCGAGTCCCTTGTCTCGTCCCCCGAGTCCGAGGGCGACGAGGATGGCCGGACACGTGGCGGCGGTTGGTCGAAACGGAAGAGATCGGTGCGATCCAAGGTGGGGTGTCTTAGCTCATCAACGTATGCAACTAGCGAGGAGGATGATCTTCTTCTTGCATCATGCTTGGTGCAATTAGCCAACACGACGGTGGATCTGCCGGTGGTGGAGCCGGAGGAGTCGTGCGCCTCCGCCAGCAAGGAGGAGGAGCGGCGGAACCCTAATTCCACGTTTTTCATCCCATCCAAGCACCGTCCACCGTTGGATCACAAGACCAAGGGGGTGTCGAGTCCTAGAGGTTTGTTTGAGTGCAAAGCATGCAAGAAAGTGTTCAATTCACACCAAGCATTGGGGGGACATAGGGCTAGCCACAAGAAGGTCAAGGGTTGCTATGCAGCAAAGCAAGAGCAAGGTGATCATGACAACAACAATAGTATAACCCTAGGAGGTGATCAAGAGGATGTAATAGCAACCAACGATCAGGATTTCTTCCCATCGTCAAAGTCAACCAACTCCTCTTTCCAGTACCATGATCAACAAGGGCAACCAGTGGCATTGGTGGGGGCTGCAAAGAGGAAATCGAAGGTCCATGAATGCTCCATTTGTCACCGGGTCTTCAATTCGGGTCAAGCTCTTGGAGGGCACAAGAGGTGCCATTGGATCATTTCGAATTCACCAGAGACATCTTCTTTACCCAAGTTCCAGTTACAAGACCAAATCATCAGCACTCTTAAACCCAACAACGATGTCGTTTCGGACAAGCTGGACCTCAACGTTCCGGCTTGGGCCCACATGTCCGGAGTGAGGCGGGACCCACGCAACCCGTTGAGCTTCGAGGTGTCGACGGAGATGCCATGGATTGGGATGGAGAACAAATTAGAGAGTTCCTCACCACATTGCCACTCTCAACAGCTCCAACTGACAAACGAAGAAGAAAACAACAACAAAAAAGTGATCAAGAGTGGAGTGAATTATGTTGAAGATGAAGCAGATAGTAAGATGAAGTTAGCGAAATTGAGTGAGTTGAAGGATATGAAAACAAAAGTGACGTCATCTCAGTGGTTGCAAGTAGGAATTGGGTCTACAACTGAACCTGCTGCTACTGCTGATGCTTGATCTTTTTGAGGCTGAATCATATATATATTTATACCAATATGTAAATTTTTCTGTTCATATGATCATCTACTGTAATTTATAAGGTTAAAAGGCCTACATTATTTGTCTGTTTTTTTGTAAATGTATGTAGGTCTTTTATTTTTACTACTTTTCATGCATTATTAGAGGTTAATTAATAAAAATATCATAGAGTAATATTATAAGTCAAATTAATAAATATGTGAATATGATATGAGAAAAGTTGAGTTTTTTTTTTCGTCAGAATTTAAATAGCACATTATATATGTTTGAATGTGCTTTCAGGAAAAAGAAAAAAATACAGTTAAAATTCTTACAATGGTGCTTGCTTTTTTACGTGCGTACTTGATTTGTGCTTTCAAAATAATAAATAAATAAATAAAATTCGACTTGTATATTTTACTGTTAATATATTGTTGGATTAGAAATAAAATTATTTACGAGAAACAATCTCTTGCTTGTTTAATTCATTTTGTATTTGAGTTTTGAACACATGAAATGCAATCAGGATCTTTTAATTACAATATTTTTAATATATTAATGATGTTGTCTAATATGTTTATATTAAGCGTATATTGATTATTTTAAATCATTAAATAAAATATCATTTGAAAAAGTGGATCTCGTATTGAAAAATGACTTTGTTTTTAGATCCATTAGATGTATCAAAATAAGACCGATGCCAAATTAAAATTTTAAGGCTGGCTCTTCATTTTATAGGTTCTTGTAGTAACGAAGGCTTTTTAGTTTGGTCCTAATCGGCCCATAGGTTTTTTTTATCCATGTATTATATATAAACATATTTTTATGTACTATATGTCAATAATTTTGTTATTAAGTTTTTGGGTACGTGTTAGATTGTTGCACTGTACGTATTTCAATAGTGTTAAAGTAATTCAATTAAAGTAGTGTTAAAGAAAAATCATACATGTTCACAAATTAAGCTTGTATGCAAAACTATATTCATATTCTATTTAGCAACTAGTATAAGTCCCGTACGATGCACGTACATACAAAATTTACAATTTATATATTTAGATAAGAAAATGTAGAACACAACAAAATTTATAATTTATATATTTAGATAAGAAAATGTAGAGCACAAAAAATAATAATTTTCTTGGAAGAATTCTGGTCTAATTTATTACTTGTGTGATGTATGACCATTAAATTGAAATATTTCGATTTGATGTGAAAACTTTAATTTATGAAAAAAAAATCAAGTTCTCGATTATATTTCAATCTCATTTTATATCTGTGTGATGTATGGACAAATATATTTAAAGTGTCAATTAATTTTTTATATAAAAATGTTAATTATGAAAAATAATATACTTTTTCAAAGTTATTTCAATTTAATCTACTACTCATATAAATTATGAATTTTAAATATTTCTTATTTTCATCTTACATTATCTGACTACTTTATTACTAATTATTTTTGTCACAATTAGTTTGGAAAAAAGCT
This sequence comes from Scutellaria minor, assembly GCA_954870855.1. Classification (NCBI taxonomy): domain Eukaryota; kingdom Viridiplantae; phylum Streptophyta; class Magnoliopsida; order Lamiales; family Lamiaceae; genus Scutellaria; species Scutellaria minor. The sequence continues at coordinate 20,723,538 of OX940728.1, read as the reverse complement.
TATACAAATATATGCTAATAGCTTATTCATTATAATGAGTGTAAAATGATGATATTATTAAATATTATAATCAATTCTCAATAATATTTCAACTTCATTTGGTACCTGTATGATGTAGCAAATAAGTTTCAAGTGTTAGTAATTTTTTGATATAAAAATGGTGATCATAAAAAATAATATAGTTCTTTTAAGTTATTTCTATTTAATCTACTACTCATAATTTATCAATTTAGAATATTTCTTATTTTCATCATACGTTGTTTGGCTACTTTACTATTTGTTTTTGTCACAATTGACCTGGAAAAAAAACTGATGCAAATATATGTTCAATAACTTATTCATAATAAGTGTAAAAACAATGATATTATTGTATATAGTTTTTTTTTTTTTTTCCAAATGCTCTAAAATTAAAATTTATCTCTTAGAAAAATCATATTTGATGATAAACATTTCAAAATCTAATAAATCTAAAACCATGAAACTATATAACAACAAAAAGTAAAATATTTTATCATTGTTCATATAATTAGAAACTTCATGCTACCATTATAATAAAATTTCAGATTTACAATTATTTTTTAATCATGGATGAAACATTATTTATTCTTACATTAAAAAAGATATATTTTTTGCTAATTTTTTCGTGGATATATATAATGATTTAAATTTAGGTACAAATTATTATTCACAATTTTTATGAACGTTTAGCATGATATTAGTACATTATTTACACAAATCATGATAAATTTATAACATATCAAATATGATCTTTTTTTTTTTCTCTCTGAATTTTCATGTATATACAAAATGATTTTCATACCACAAAATGATTTATGGATATACATAAATTGTACAAAATCGAATATTTATAATTTATAAATTATAAAATAATAAATATTTGTATTTCTATTTTAGAAAGTGGAAATAAGATTAGTTGGTTTTATATAGATGACAATGAAATTTCATAATTAAAAATTCAAAGTATTTAAAAGATATATGAAAAAAAAATCATTGACATATTATCACTCTTATAAATAGCACTGACTTTCTATTCTTCAAGATTAATATTGAAGATTTATTTATATAATCCGGCAAATGGACATAAAAAGTGAGTTTTATTAATTTTTTATAAGTATAAATGATATAATTTTATATAATATTTTTATAAATGATATTTTCATATACTTAATTTGTAGATTTTAATAGAAAATATATAAGTTCATAAGTTTTATACTTCCTATTTATAATATTAATTGTATGCAATATTGTATCATATATATATATATATATATATATATATTCTTTTATTATATTCAAGATACGTATATTAAAAATCTTTATACAATAAATAATCTTTATGATTTTTAAAAAAGAATTAATATAGTATAGATAAGGTAAATGCTTCAAAGTTATCATCATTTTTATTATTATATTATTTTTATAGGATTATACAATAATATTCTACTTAATATATTAAAATTATGTAAACATTGTATCATATTATTAGTATTGTTACATGCAAGATATATTAAACTGGAGTATTATAAATGATATATTTGTCAAATAAAAATTATGTGATTTTTATTATAGTGTTTCAACATATTTGGAATACAGTTTTAGAAGTAGATAATTTATGTTATGTTATTTATACTAACTAACTTGATTATTATATATTTATTGAGGTGATATTAATAAATATATATATATATATAGAGAGAGAGAGAGGGAGAGAGAGAACAAAACAATATTGCATAATTACTTCTTGGTCTTTGAAGACGTTGTCATAACTATAAACATCTTTTTATATTTATGTATGGAATAATGTCATGTGATCTAATGAAACAAAATTTTAGTGGCCACAAAATTACGGAAGGTATTGATACCAGTGACAACATTAAAAACATGAGTCATATTCGTCAAAATAATGGTTATTGTAATGAAAAACAAAATGATCATTTATCTTGAAAAGGCGAAGTGAAGTCAATAATGTACAAACTTGTAGTTGACATGTATTTATAGATGAATAATAATTAAGACCACATATAAAAAAAATCATATATATATATATATATATATATATAGATCAAAATTATGAATTTTATAAATCTATTTATAATTACATATATAATAAAAATCATAAAATTATTTGAATCACTTTTTTACATATTGGTGAAATTATAGTAAGTCAACTTACATTTGATATATATATATATATATATATATATATATATATATTTATTGTGCTTTTGTTATAAATCTCTTTCTATATATAGACAAAATTAGGGGGGTTGGTTTTACAACATTAACGATAATTTTTTATATATTTTTTTTACTTTGATGGTTTAAAATTCTTTTGAAATGAAAGTATTATTTTAATTTATTCAACTTATATATCTTTAATTTTTATTATACCAAATAATTAAGCATTTATTAGATGAGATCATATTAACATTCATATACCATATATAGATTATAATTTCTAAGATTTTGTCAATATCATAGATGATATTATTACCATATATATAATCATATTTAATACAATAATTTTTTAATTATAAATAATGAAATAACAAATATTGCATTTCTACTTTTGGGAGGTGGAAATGGACGGGAAAATATTATCATTTTTATTTTTAGGGGTAATTGTTATTATATATATATAGATATAGATATATAGATTAGAGTTAATAGCGCTACAGAGTCGTTTCACAGGCCCAATCCTGACCCTTAAGTGTTGAGTCTGAATTTTCTAATCCTAGTAACATTAGGCTTTTTGGGCCTGTTATGTTTCCTTCTTGGGATTCATTTGTTGTCGATGAACATTACTGCACTAAACGAAAGGAATTGGACTAAAAATGTATGGCCTAAAGTTAACATTGGCCCAATAATCCAGGTGAAACTATTAAGTTAACTCCCCACCCAAAAAAAAAAAGTGAAACAATCAAGTATATAGTTATTATTTAGTTAATTATACTATAGTCTATACACCATTTTCTGAAAACTTCCTATATGTTGTAATTCTTTCTTTATGAAGTTCTCAACCGTTTCTAATTGAATCGAGTTGAACTGAATTAGTGATAATTTTAATTTGATTTATTTATCAAGTCAATCTCAAATTTTATTTATTAAATACGTACAGTCATGATTACGAATTAACTTGAACTTAGAAAAAATTATAAATAATATTATTCATCAATTCATTAGTAGAAGAAATTATATATATATTCTATAATATATAGTATATTATAACAAATAACTATAATTAGACATTAATTATATGTGTCAGGAGTAAAAATATAATATGATATATATATATATATATATTATATTGTCAAACTATTGGTATTATTATTTACTAGTAGTTGTCCCCCGTGCGTTGCACGGTTATTTATATAATATGTGCTAAATATCAACTATTTGATAATACAATGTAATTAATAATAAGCATTTTAAAGATATAAAGTATTTAACAATTAAGAAAATCTGAATTTAAGTAACTATATTTAAATATATATTTGCCTAATTCATACTATCCTGTTATTATATATATCTCATTTGACAATCTGTAACAAAACTAAAAATATCAATTATGAATTACAAATCAAATCCAATCACTTAAATTATATATATATATATATGTATATATATATATATATATGCATGTGTGTGCATATTGAAAATAATACACAAAAAAATTGGAAATTTTACGTATGAACTTGATGCAAGCAATGTCTGTTTCATGATTGGCCAAGAAAATAGGTGCAACCTGATGTTTAAAATAAAAAATTACAGAAATTCAATTGATACGATGCAATTTGATAGATTGTTTATTAACTTGATGCAAGCAATATTACTCATGTGTTTTCCAAGAAGTTGATCATTGCTTACTAAGCAAGAATCTGATAAATATATTGCATAATTACTTGGGAAAACAATTAAATATGCAGAAAAACCAAAATAAATAAATAATAATGATTACACATTTTTAGGAGGGAAAATGGTACTTCTGTAAATATTTCCAACTTCTTTGATTTTATATAAGTAAAAATTAGTTATCTCATGAGCCTTCCAACAAGCTTGCTCACAAGTTAACACGGGTATTATCAATCTTGTGCTTGTTTGTTTATTTTAATGAATCTGACTCAATAAATGATGATTTAAAACGTGTATTTATCAAATTTACTTCCAAATGGTTGACAAACAATTTCCATTCAGTTACATCTATAATTCCCAACTTGCAAACGTAGATCGATAGCAATAAATATGTCAATAAAACATTTTTAAATCCCTCAATTTGAAAAAGGAAAAAAAGATACATTATACTCCAACTAGCTTTCAGCTTCTGGTGTGTCATGATTGAATTAAATAAAATATTGTTTTTAGTAGAGATATTGTTGTTGAAAAACTGGAAGTATGAGATAAAGTCCGTCCAATATGAGGCAGCCAGAGACTGAAAATTTGTCAACAAGCATGAAGAAACATAGTCAACCAAGATTGTTTTTTGGTGCAAAAATAAATGTTTAGACCATCCATAAAAGGAGACTTTCTTAGGTTATAAATTGTCTTCATACAATTTATGGATGCTGCCCAACTATAAGAGCTCCATTGACTTTTACTCATTCTCTTCTCTTTTTTCTTTCAATAACCTTTTTGCTTTTCTTCCTTAATTTCCATTCATCCCGCTTCAATAAATTCGATGGGGACTAATAAATTGTGAATCTCAAAAAACTTAAATAAAGTAGGATAAACGGTGAGTCTTTAATCAAATAAGTAAACTCGCAGATAGTAGATTATTTCTACTATATTTTCCAATCTATTTGTAGTTTTGATTGACACGCTCAATAATAGTATTAAAGTCTAGGTTTTATCGAATAAATAATTTAGATTTATTGTATTTTATATTTTGTCCCTAATGGATGAGAAATCTCCAAATTAATGGATTTGAATGAAAATTTGAGATGTAAATTTTACAAGACTTTTATTAAAAGTCAAAGAAAAATTCTACCCGGTGGAGAATATGATCAAAGGTTATCATACAGACCTTTTAGAGTGGAAATAAAAAATTGTTGCAAATAGCAAAGTCGCAGGCATGAGATGCGACTTTGGTTACTTTATTAAAACTTCTTACTACATCATATATTGATAAAATGTAATGGGAAGAATAATATTATTTTTAAACTGCCACTAGTATGACTATATATACTATTAATTAATTTCGATGGGGATTAATATGTGTGTATGTATATAATTAATGAATTAATTTTTTTATATAGAGAGAGCCAAGCTCTCAAGTCCACAAATTGCTAGTGAAGGAGATTTACGTCAACATAGGCAATTTGTGAGCGCCCTAATTAATTATCTGAATACGTATAACTATGTTGATTTGGTCAATGGAACTCAACACAAATAGTCAATGTAACTCAACCCAAATTCTAGATGCACACTATCTCAAGCCTTTAAAGGAAAATTGGATTAGTTACAAATATATGCCCTAAAGATATGGTATTGATACGATAGGACTCTTATGTCATATTTTGGTGTTTCATCTTATAATTTATTATACATATTAATTTTTGAACAAAAAAAGAAAATTATTATACATATTAATAATTAGTAGTGTTATTTTTGTACATGATATGAGATGATTATTTTGAAATAATAGGTGAAACATATTAAAATAGAGGAACTTATTTGATATTTTAATTTTTTATATCTTAGTTAATTGTGGTAAGAAAGGACATCCATAGCACGTTTTTGTGGTAATCGAAACATGTATGCTACTACATACTCATAGGATCCGTTTGCTTGCCCTTATTAGGTTTGATAATATACCATATCAACAAGATTACCTTGTTTGTTTGAAAAATGTCAGTCCATGATATGAAAAAAAGCTCATTATTGTATTACTTAATCTTGTAATATGACTACCTATGAATATGGGTGGATAGTTTATCCCATGTAATTAAGCCAACTCATTATCCATTTGATATAATCAATAAATGAAGCAAACACACCCTATAGTTTATAATCCTTTGCTAATTTTTGTAGGGACTTGAAGTCTAAATAAATTTAGTACGTAATTTATTTCAAGTAATTATATATTTATCAAAAAAAAAAAAAACATTGGTAATATTTTTTAACAAGAAAATCAACCTCAATACACAAACTTTATGGGGGTTATTGTTGATCATGAAGGAGATTAGCGTAATTAGGATCTCTTTAAGTTTTAACAAATAATTTACTTGTATGATCAATGCCAATATATACAATTTGATCGGAACAACTCATGTGAAATCATTTCACATAAGACCTTAAGTGAGACGGAACTTTATATAGTCTTATGTGAGACCGATTGACCATGTTGAATGAATTAACCCGCTTTTATTAATTTATATAAACTTCATCTTACATAAAGTTTCACATAAAACTCACTCCAATTTGATACTTGACACTAAAAAATCAGAAAAATTATACAAGGAATTTCTTATATATTATAAATTTTATACTCATATATATATTCGATAAAATGATATAAAATTAATTTCATATATATATATATATATATATATATTCCAGAACTTACTGAACACATCTCATTATGAGATGTGTTTAGTAAGTTTTGGGGTGCGGCTATATATTTTTGTGTTGTACCAAATCTGTTTGAGATTATGTCCCAATATATATATATATAGGGTCCTTGTAACATAACACACATGCACGTTTTATTTTGAGGGGACACTTTTTTGGGGGGAGACAAACACTGAAACACACACAATATACATTATACATATATTAATTTGTTTTCATTTAATTTTCATTTTCGTGTTATATTTTTCAAAGAAATATATATTTTTTGGTTGTCATTGATAGGGGTGGGTAATATATCGAAAATACCGTTATACGGCACTTACCGTACCGAAAAAATACCTAAAATACCGAAAATTTCGGTATACCGAAAATTTCGGTAAGGTATGATACCGTACCGGTAAATTTCGGTACGGTATCGGTATGAATATTTTTTTTTTCGGTATACCGGTATACCGAAATAATTTTCGGTATACCGGTATAAAAATAAATATCAATATTATTTTTTAATAATTCTAATACAAAAGGATGTTCGGTATACCGGTATAAAAGTAAATATCAATATTATTTTTTAATAATTCTAATACAAAAGGATGTTCGGTATACCGGTATAAAAATAAATATCAATGTTATTTTTTAATAATTCTAATACAAAAATCCTTTTCGGTAATACAAAAATCATTTTCGGTATGGAACGGTATGCCGGTCCATTCCGGTATACCGAAACGACGGTATGGTAACGGTATGAACTTTTCTTATACCGAAATTTCGGTATACCGAAGGTACGGTATACCGAAATTTTTGATAAGGTAACGGTATGAAATTTCGGTATACCGAAATTTTCGGTACGGTAACAGTATGGCGAGAAATTTTCGGTATACCGTACCGAACCACCCCTAGTCATTGAACAACAAATAAAAACCATTTACTCTGTATTTAAGAAAAAAAGATTCTAAGAGCATCCACGTCCTTAGTGACGTAATAACTATTAATTAAACATTCTGAAGTACTGTTCGGATTTTGTAAGAAAAATTGGATATATTTATTTATTAAACCAATTAGGTTTTTCTCTACTCTTTTTTTTTTTTTTTTAACACAAAAGCACTAGTTAGCTAGTAAACTAAAACCTTTGAAGAACATATTCTATTTGTCAAGTGGCTAAAAAGTTTAAACGCAGTTTTCAATTTTTCTTTCCAAGATTTCCAGAAGTGCAAATTTAATACCAAGAAGAAGGAGAAAAAAGAAAGGGAAATATGGAAGTTGTGAAGAAGTTCATTGTCAGTTGGCCTAACTCCATAAAATTATTGTCTTTATTTCAGTTATTGTTTTATTTTTTTATCATCAAACTAAGCAAAATAAGTCTTGCTGCTCTACCTTAATTGCAATGTATTATAAATGTATTTCTTGTGTGATTATATTAGATGCAACATATCAATTATCTATTTACATATATACTCATGAGTATACGTGTGTTTATAAATAAAATAGAAGATAGATTTTATACTTCATAATTTGGATTAGTTGGTAATATCATTGAATATACTATATACATAGTGTATAAAATGTAAATAGGAGAGATTTCATTTGCCTTAATTGTACATATTATAGTTTCTTACAGCAATAATCGCATCGTTTTAAGTCTACTAAAGTCATCTCGATGAAAACTAGGCATGGAGACGTAATAAAGAACCTTAACTACGCACATGCTCTGTGACTAAAGAGCTTACAATACCAAATCCACTTTGATAAAAATTATATCATCTTGATTTCGTATTATTTGCTATTTAAAGAATATTTAAAACATATATTTGGAAAATGGTATAGTAAATATATATATATATATACACGTATGTATATATATGTATATATGTTTACTTGGTTCAGTGAACTAATAAGCGTCACTTATTTAATAACAAATATTGAACTTATAAATGATTTTAAAATTTTAATTTATGGCTGAAAACAATTTGAATTATTCAATATTTAATTATCACTAAAAACTTAAGTATATAAGATCAATTTTAATTTATGAATTATATTTGGTTCAATCTCAAAAGATATCATATGTTTTAAATAAGATATAGGTTGCTATTGATCCAACATATATATTTGATTAACTTGCAAAATTATATATGACTTTCTAGAGTATTTCGTAGCTAAATTTTTTTTAATACTTATGTAACATCTTGAACAAAACGAAACTTAATTGACTAATTAAATAATTAAACCCCTAATTATTTGATTTAATTACGTGCGTTTCAAAAAACACGATATAATGCATGATTAATTTATCGAGTGTATATTTTAATCGAAAAGCATATGTTATGTTTTATTAAAAAGTATCGTAGTCGAAAACCGCAAGTTAAAAGATTAAAGAACGGCTCGTTAAAGGTTCGTGGACAAAAAATACGAAGAATACAAAAAAATTTCGAAAATATCTATATATAGTACGAAACGAATCGTAAAAGTAATAATTCGATCAAAAAGTGAAGGTAAGATATTTTTCTCTCTCCCTCTCCCTTCTCTCTCTTCTGTTTTCCGGTTCTCCACCGCAACCTTTCCTGTTTTGGTCGATCTTCTCACCTCTTATAGCTTTCATCGAGCCCGTTCTAAATCCGGACTTGATTTTTTGTTTCGACATCTCCTTCACCAGGAAACAGCCGGCCAAACTCTGGCTAAACTTTTTTCTCTCTCCTCTCGCTCTCTCTCTCCCCGTTTGCTCCCTCTCTTTCTCACCCTTTCTGTCACTTATGTCGAGTCGAGCCGGCGCAGTGGTCGCGCTGGTGTGCCGTTTCGTAGCTGCCGGAGTGCGCGACGGGCTGTCTGTGTGTGTTTGTGTGTGTGTGATATGTTAGGGGCGACACTGTGCAACGCCGCCGTGTTCGCTGTGTGTGTGGTGACTGACGTGGGGTACGCCAGCGAGTTGGGGGTGGTGGCCGGCGTGCGGAGTCACGCCGGCATTGTTGGGTTTGTGGTGATCGGCTGCGGAGTCACGTCGGCAAGTGTTGGTGCATGTGCGCGCGTGCGGACGTCGAAGCAAGGCTGCACCTCGGTTGTGCAATCGGGAGCGTCGACAGACGCTGTGTGCGCGCTGGGCAGGAGACGGGGTGCGCTGTGTGCGCACCGAGTGTGGGTGTGTGCGTGTTTTAGCTGTGCCGGGTGTGTGCGTGCGTGTGGTCGTGTCGCCGGCGACGAGAGGTCGCCGGCCGTGAGTCGGGCGACGTCGGGTGGTGTCGCCGTGTGTGTGTGACGACGGGAGAGGGGTTTTGGGAGATGAGAGTCGATCTGTATTTTCATTAAACCCAGGACTGGATCGCAAACCCTAAATTCTTAGGATTTTACAAATTAGCCCTCCATCTTCTAAAAATCTCATTTTAGCCCTCAAACTTTTGTATATTGTATTTTGAACCCCAAGATTTTGAATATATCAAAAAGACCATAAAACCTTTCTAATTTTACAATTATACCCCTGGTCAAAGTCAACTCTTTTCCAGAATTTACGAAAACACCTTGCACTTTTAAACGCTCCGTTTAAGCTCGTTTTTCCTCTGTTCAAACTCTAATCGTTTTTCTTTTATCCTATGATAGCATGTTTAACCTTTCATGCTCGTTTCTTCTTTCTTGATCTCTAAAGCTTTCATTTTGTTTCGTTTACCCTATCGTATTTTCTTCAAGAGAGAGTTTATATAATTAATTATACGTAATTATCGTAATAACGAAACTAAGAAACCTCTTTACATGTGTAGGCTCTCAATCGGAACAAACACTTTAGAACTTGATACTTTGACTTACACGAGGTTTACCACCAAACAAGGTGGGGGTAACTTCTAATCTCTATATGTTTATAATTTTCGTATTTGATATATGAATTGTTGAACCATACGTGTTGTGATTATATGTTGTGATTAGTGTGTTCATGCATACATCATGATTATATTGTGAAGGGACTAAGGTCCACATTCATGCTGCGGAGGGACTGATGGTCCTAAAAAATGCTACAGATGGACTAATGGTCCGTAAAAAACACTAGGAGGGACTAATGGTCCGTAAAAAATGTTACGGTGGGACTAGTGGTCCTTAAAAAACACCAACGGTATAAAAACCGTTATGTAGAGTAAGACGGGTTACTCCCGCACCTATTTACAATTATGTGCAATGCATTCTATGTGTTGTGTCTAATTGTTGAACTTATATATGTTTGATTTGTGTTGGTCCCAAGCAAGGACTAAAATATCGGTATCGACAGATATATCGGTACCTTGATTTTACGGATATATCGGCGGATATATCGATATCGGTGGATATATCGGTTTTTGCGCAAAAAATTTAAAAAATTTGAAAAAAATAATTGAAAAAAATAATTTTGTACTTTATATAATATTATAAGTAACATTAATAAATAATTGAACTTAAATTTCAAATAAAAAGATATGTTAACAACAAATTTAGAGATAAATTATTATATAAATGTTGTCTCATATGATAACATGACAAATTATTATACAAAATTAATACATGACCTAATAATAGCTTGAACTCTTATGAGATTCAAATGTATAAGATGACATGTCATCTTGAGTCAAACAATATTGATGTCAACTTAAGACACTAGACCAATTTTCAGCGTAATCATGGAGATAACTTTCATAGGTTTCTTTATTTCTTCCAACTGTAGTTCCATAAATTGAAAAATTGAAAAATTGAAAAATAGAAAAAAAAAAGTAGAAATTGAAAAATAGAAAAAAAATAGCAGAAATTGGACCGATAATATCGTCCTCGATATATCGCCGATATATCGGCGATATATCGAGATAAATTAACAAAATTGTGCACAGCTTATCCGATAATTAAAAATCACCGATATATCGCCGATATTACAACGAAATTTGATAGCACTTGAATTTCATATCGGAACCTTCATTTTTCCGATATATCGGCGACTATCGGCGATATTTTAGTCACTGGTCTCAAGTGGTCAGAGGTTCAGAAATGGGTGAATGAACCTCTATCGATTTTAAAACTTTTTGTGAAACAAGTTCCTGATTCTATAGAGAAGCAGTAAGATGACTCGATCAGAAATCTGACAGTATGCTGATTCAGGTTTCTTTCCCAGTGATCACAGTATGCAGCGAAATAAACTAAGATAGAATTTCTTTATGAAAACCTATTTTCCTTTTCCAAATATGATTTTATCAAAGACTTTTACACAGAATGTTTATAGTATGCTCAGCAAGATAGATATGAAAATAAATACAATGCAGCAAATATAAAAGCAATAAACACTTATGGCTTATAGTGGTTCGAAGGTGGTGTAAGCTTTCTACGTCCACTCTACTCCTTCTCAAGGAGGAACTTCGTTAAGTCAGTTCGATTTACAAGCTTGCTTTACAAACCTCTTCTTAACAAGTTATACCTACTAGAATCAAAGATTCCTAGGTCAAATCCCACACAGGGTACAAAACTCACACAGAGTAAATAGCCTACACAAGACTAACAAACTTAATAAGGATCAAATCCTATCAACTAAGTACACCAAACTTAAAACAACCTAGCACACAGCAACTGGTTAAAAGTATATGGTTTTTCTTCAACTAGTGCACACTTGAAAACGCCTTGAACTTTGAAAGCTCTAATGCTATGATTGACTGCTTCTTGAAGGTTGAATGGCTGGACTTAGGTAAGCTTAAAAAAGCTTTGGAGTATATCTGAATTTCCACTTGGCTCTATCCAGCAAGTTCCTTAGTCACTCACACCTTCTATATATAGAAGAGGAAAAGTATCTGTTGAAGAGAGATATTTTTCCATTTTGAATTTGAACTTTGATCTTCAAAGATCTTCTCTGTGGCTTCATTAAATGCATCATCGTTGAACTGACAAGTTGGCGTGTAAACCTTTCATGAGCATTTAATGCGCCTGACATTGATTTTCGGACCTTACTGACACGCTTGCTGATATGGCACGATGATATAGGTCCATCACTGAGATTCATGCAGCGGGTAGCTATTATAGTTGATAGTTAGTTTTGCTCTTTCTTGAACTGCATGATCATCCTCGTACTGCATGGATGAGAGTAGCATTTATCTTTCTACAAAAGACCCGTTAGCTACTTCTTAACATCTTTGCAAGCTGTTGTAACACTTTCTTGCTTGCTGATTCCTGCATGTTGCTTGTTGCTTCCTGCATGCTGCTCCAGAAACCTTCAGATAGTATCCTGATTCTGAACAACTTCCTGTTCCAGAATCCTGCTAACAGCCTCCTGATTCTGAACAGCTTTCTAACAGCCTCCTGATTCTGAACAGCTTTCTGTTCTAGAATCCTGCTAACAGCCTCCAGAAAATATCTTTCTATATCTTCTAAGATTGGTTTTCCTTATAACTTGGAAAATCATTACATGATCTCTTACTGATAAAGGGACTAAGAATCATAAAGGGACTAAGGATCATGTAATCAGGGAAAATATGTACTTTAGACCTTAAGTAAACTGTGTTTTATCTCATTAAAATAACTACAGAAATATCCCAACAATTTGTTTCACTGCTTAATAACTGTTAAAACATGAAAATTATCCCCACGAGTGTATTCAACGCTCTCACCCCCACGTGTATTCACACTACAGGTAATAATAAAAGCGGAGAAGTTTAGAGAGAGGGGTGTCATATCAGCTGTGATCTTTTTTCCTTTTCATTTTCGGGTTTTGCCTTTAAAAAATTAATGTTGATCGTTTGTAAAAGTTAAACTGTTTGTCTATGTAATGGATCTTAATGTTTTTTCGCTGCTTTGCTTTCAAAAGTTTTATTTCGGCTAAATGCCGAGGATTTGAACATGTAAAAGCATATGTTTGACAGTTCTCAAAGCTTCTGATTTTAGATGTTGTTTCGAATCTTCGTTTGTTTGTTTATCTGTAAGTTTTAAAATGTACGTTTCTTTTCCCTTTCTTCCTGCACGCCCATAAAGAAAACTCTGATATTTTAAGTATGAAAATGAGGCGTGAGAACTTAAGTAGTATCGAATTTGAAAGATTAAATAGAGGTGGAAATCAATGATAAAAATAACAATTTTAAATTAAATTATAATTTAAAGTAGGATATCAGTTCCCGCTACCCTATTGTCCCACCCTCAAGTCACTCTGTCTCACAACTGTCCCCAACCTCACAAGGTGGAAATGAGATTGTCAAAATACATTTGTCCTATTATCTCAAATAAATAATTAATCAGGAGAAATCAAAGTTTAATTTAAACCTAACTAAATTTATAATGTTGGAAAATGACACTCAACAATGGGCAATGAGCCTCTCGAACAGAAATAAAAATGAATAAATACAAATACAGCAAGTCGAGTTGAGGAAAGACCCTTTTTTCTTAAGACGAGATATGCCCAGGTAGTGCTCACTGGTCCGTACGTGTCATCTCCCAAATATAAAACGATTTCATCTCTAGAAAAGTAGCACCACAATCTCGAGAGCTCCGATGAACTTTTAGTGCTTAAGGACTGAGCTTGATGCAAGGATGGAAAACAATGCAAAAGTTTGAATTTTCGTGTTATAAAATGATGCATGATGACCCCTATATATAGGTCTCCAACATGGGGGGTTACACCTAAAATTGATGAGAATTTACTGTCCAAAAATGGGTCTTTTAATGCAAGTTAACGGCCCGTTCAAATTCAATTCTTAAAAGGATTAACTCTTAGCCACTTAACAATTGGTTAATATGGTGCCACCCACCACTTTTAATAACCAATTTTCCAACTTATAAAATGAAGTGCTCAAACTATTTCACTTATTTGGAGCTTGTTATTTAGATTTCAAAATGTAATAGTTTTTTTTTTAATATTATTGTGTTGATTCAATTTAGATGTGTTTTATATTTTATTTGCTTAATTTATGTTTTTTTTTCTCTACTAGTTTCAACGGAAAAGGGAATTTACCATTTTACCAACTAAATCCTACTGAAAATGATGGTTTTATCCTTAACAATATCAAATGAAGCACACATGATGTATATGTATATAGGTCATGAAGTGACCGAAATCACATATTTTACGGTGAAGTTAAAAGTTTGCATGCTTTATGTAACACTCCCAAACTTTACTAATTCGAAATACTTTTAAGAAACACATGTATGAGAATGTTAGATTCTTGACTTAACTTGAAAACACAGCCAGCCATTAAAGAAGGTCCCCAATATTTAATTCATGCAAGAGAACTTCATAATACTTGAAAGGAACTTTGTCGATTGAAATATATCATCGTTTAAACATGGAATCCAAAATATCTATTTACAACAAAAGACCCTCAACGGTTTAATTGTCCAAAAGACAAGTAACTGAACATAAGCTTCAAAAGTTCATCTCGAGCATGGCATATGAACAAACTGACTAGCCATTTAGGAGGCCAATTATCACTGCACATTATTACCTGCATTACAAAAACTTATTAATGAGTAATAAGCTCAGTAAGTTGAAACTTATGCACACAACCACGTATAATGAATCATATCATGCAATATGCTTTTCCATACTCATTTATTCTGAAAACATTCTTTGTAGGGTACCCGGAAGACTTGTACTCAATCAATATCAGTAGGCCGTATAAGCATTTCATTAAGATTGGTCAATCATCATATCATGATATCTACTCTCTGTTAATTAAGCACTATCATTAGTACTCAACCAACATCAGCAGACCGTACACATTGTGTCTACTCTCCGATAGCTCAACTATCATCTGTAGACCATATAGTCATGTTGCCCACTCTCAATCAATCAAGTATCATACTTCCTCTTTCAAAACATCTTTTATATGCATCATGTATCACGTTAATCTCACATACCATTCAATCGTAGACATAGAACCATCATTCACATCTCATTCAAATTACATGAATATCAATTAGTTCTTGCAATGCAGCAAATAAAAGCTTCAACTTACCTCGAATCCAAAGCAAGTACAATAGTGGTAGTGTTTGGCCCTTGGGGAAGATACGATGTGCTTATAAACCTAAAAGGATCAAGCATGCATATACATACCTTTAAATGCTCATTCAATGAAGAGACACTATCATTCAATTAAACACATCAAAACCTATAATTCATCTTAATATCATTCCTTAATTCAATAAATTAAGAACACTAATAGGGCAGCCCCTAACTTTGCAATAATAAAAACTCACATGAACCGAACTAATTATATTTTTGCATAACTTAACCTAAATAACCATTTGAGTTACCTATCCTCTAACTCTTCAAGCATACTTCCAATCATTATAACAATACCAAGCATCAATAGAATCAGCCACAACTTATCAGATTCACAAGTTTAATTAAACTACTTCAACTAACTTAGTTATCTTCAATTCATCTTCATAATACTACTTATAAAATCAGATCATGTAATCATCATATAAACATAATTTTAAGCATAAAACACAGAGATAGGATCAGACCTAACAATTAAGCTTAAGGATGCAACGTTTTCACCAAAAGAGTCACCAACTAGCTTCAATTCATCTCATATGCAACCTCCATGATATATTTCAGTTTTTGTATGGTATTTGGGGTTCTAGGGTTGAAGAAAGGAAGAGGAGAAGAGGTTGGTCGTTTTTGAGTCTCATGTGAACAAAAGAAAACATAAAATGAGCATAAAATGACATTTCCTACCATATTTGACCATGCTAAAGGCAAATACTTGTTTTGTCCTAATTGGTTGAACTAGTATAGGTGTCAAATGTGTCATATGCCACGTTTTTTGCCTTAGGAAAAGGTTGGTGTTGGAGGAAAGATCAAATTAATCTAGGAATGTTGTTTTAGAGATATTATGCATTTAGCGTATTTATAACCGTTTTCAACACATCTATCTTCTCTTCCCAAGCCAAACCTTTCCATTGTAAAAGAAGAAGCACTAAACAGAGTATATTAGGCTATAGAGTTGGAACGCCATAATAATATCATGCATAGATAAAGTAATCATGACTAATTAGATCATAAAATAGGCATATAGTTGAGAATTCAGTGCATTTCGTAATAAGATGCTTAGAAATATAGATTCAATGCTCATGAATGCATTTTAATGTAAGATGTATGTGATTAGAGAATTGAGCGTTACACTTTATCACTAAATAAACATTCAAAATGGATGACAAATGTTTTTATCCAAAAAAAAAAAAAAACTTTCCAACTTTATTCCTATATATATTGTATTAAAATTTTGTTAGAAGTAATTAATATTTTACTCGTTTCAAAGTAAATGTTGTTTTGAATTTTGCATACAAACTAAAGAAACCAATGAAAGGACTTATCTACCCTAATTTAAGTATAATAATCAGAGGTAAATTTCCAATAATCATTTCGATTTTAATTTATTTGAAAATAGTAAACGAGAACAAATTTGGTAGAATATAGACAAATGTTTCTATAAATCCGATAATTACATTTATTTTGGGATAATTTTTTTTTTTAAGTACACCATGTTTTTTTTGTATGTACTTCATAAAAAATTGCAATATTGATGCTGATATGAAAATTCCTCATCACAAATTAGTAAATTACCTAAGGGTATGTTTGTTTCGGGTTTATGTAAGATTGGGGAAATCCGATTTTGAAATTCTGGGATTTGTAAATAAAGATGAATAGTTAAAATTTGTGTTTGTTATGAGATTTTATAGGGTAGGATTATTACTGTAGATATCAAATCAATGTTGGAAAAGTTAGTAAGTGTAATATTATATTATTAGTTGATGTAATAGGTTGGAGTATAGGGTTAATTATAGTGTTTTTTTTAAATAGAGTAGGATTTTGGTAGATTTCATAATCCTTGACTTAAGTCCCAAATCCGGACTTATGAGATTTGAGATTTGAGATTTCATAATCCTTGATTTTGTAAACAAACAAGGATTTGAGATTTTAAAATCCCAAATTCGGACTTATGAAATCCGAAACAAACATACCCCAAGAGAAAGTGCTAAAAAGTGAGATATCATTTCTTGGAGAGTCCATGATTTGGAGGAGAAATCCCTTATTTCAACTATTTATATCTACTTTTATAATGTATGACAGAAAAGACAATCTCTATCTAATATAAAAGCCCTAATTGACATCGAGCCCAGTGAACCTAAATCGATTGAGCCCGAGCCCATCTTGACAATATCCACATCAAATATAGTTATTCATATGTATAATTACATTTATTAAACACTTCTTTCATCTTTATCAAATAATTTCAAACAACAAATATAATGAAACGAAGTTAATATGTAATTAGTAACTTCTATTAATGAAGAAATGACTCAAAACGCGTATAGGGGCAAAAAGGGAAAAAAAGTTATTGTAGTGCTGAAATCAACAAATGCAAATCAAAGACTAGGTCCACAGTTTTCCCAAACAAAACGGCATTTACTTTCCATAAAACTCAATTCTCAAAGAAAAGAGGTTAGTTAAGTTTCTTACCCATTTCACATAAAATATTTCAAAACAAAGATCCAAAACTAAAGCCACATTTTTGATAAACCACATCTATTCTTACTCACCATTTTCTCTATATATCCCCAATTAATTATTGATTTAAAGTGTAATCTCACTTTGGTCAACTCCGCATGCCAAAATCAATATCGTTAATATCTTTAAATCCACCAAAATCTCAATATCGCAATCTGATATAGTAGTAATACGCTTTAAATTGAGATTAATGGCATTTAATTTCAGCAATAATAAGCATTCTAATGGCAAAATCAAAAAAAAAAAAAAAAAATATATATATATATATATATATATATATATATATATATATATATTTGGGTGTTTGAATAGAAAAGCTGATTTATCTTTGTGTGTGTGAGTGAAGAGTGAGTATTTAAGGAAGGGGATTATTTATTCTTGGAATTTGGTCCAAATTGGTCTTTAATTTAACAAGCAACAAATCCAGCAGTTTGCTTGACTTGCATAAAAGTAAATAAGCTTTAATATTGCAGTAACCTCCCTTTGATCCCAAGAATACCCTTTGTAATATTTGACATAAATTTCACCATCATATTACATGGATTCTACTTTTGAAAGAATGGTGTGGGTTAAAGTCAAGGGCTTTTTAGGAAAAAAAGATGGGATGGGAATTGAATGCAAAGGTCGCATGTTACATGTTTGTATCAGCCATTCTTCTTAAATTAGTCCTTTGTATTAATTGTGTGCTGCCGTTTTAAAGAAAATATAACTTCAAATATAATCCAGAAAATCCTGTTTATATAATTCTTGAAAAAATAATATTATAGAGCATTATTTCATGTGTATATATTCCCTGGGTGGAGGAATGCTTGTCACCTACTACTCCTTTTAGCTTCCACACTCTATGTACTTCTCTTCTTCTTCCTCTCCCAACAAACACACACTTACACACTCACTTTGTGTCTAATATAAGTCTCAATTTTTCCCTTTTCTTTTTTCTTTTTCATTTATCTGTGTCTGTGTATGATGGAGAAGAAGCACAGATGCAAGCTCTGTTTCAGAAACTTTGCTAATGGGAGGGCTTTAGGGGGCCACATGAGATCCCATATGATGAAGCTTTATGCAGAACAGAAAGCTTCAAAGCAAGAACAAGAAGAAGATGATCTTCAATCACTTCATTCCTATTCCTCAACTCCATCTTCCTTGTCCTCATCATCAGAAGAAGAAGAAGATAAAGAATTTGAAGAAGAAAGTGGTGAAGTTAAAGAAGGATTGAGTTATGAGCTGAGAGAGAATCCCAAAAAGAGTACACTTTTCGTGGATCATGAATTGTCTGTGGTGCTTCAGGACAGGGAGAGTGAAACAGAGTCATCGAAGAAGAAGAGGGCGATTTGCAGGAGATCGAAGCGGGTCAGGAAGTCCCGGGTCGACCCGTTTAGCATTTTCCAGGTGAAGAGACCGAAGTTGGAAGAGAATTCGTCGCTGGTGGAGACGGAGCCACTGAGCTCAATCTCAGACACAACTCCAGAGGAACACGTTGCTCATTGTTTGATAATGTTGTCCAAGGACAGGTGGGAGAGGGCTGAAATGGAATATCGGGAAGATGAGGGACCGGAAAAGAAATATTATTCTGAAGATTCTGGGGTGGTAAAAGTGATAAAGACGACTAAAGTTCGGGGCAAGTATAGATGTGAGGCGTGCAACAAGTTGTTTAGGTCTTATCAAGCTCTGGGTGGCCACAGGGCCAGCCACAACAAGGTCAAAGTCAACGCACCGGACGGAGGTGGTGGCGCCAGGGCGGCGGCGGCGGCGGTGGAGAAGATACATCAGTGCCCCTTCTGCCACAGGGTTTTCTCGTCAGGGCAAGCGCTGGGTGGGCATAAGAGATCACATTTTATTGGGGGAGGGGCAATTTCGACTAATTGCAGGCAAAATTCGAGAAATTCTGAAACTAATTTGAATATAGATCTCAATCTCCCTGCTCCAATTGAAGATGATGAGAATAGCCAAATTGCTGTTTCTGCAGTTTCTGATGCTGAATTTCTCCACCCCATTAAGCAATGATGATCAATTTGCTTTCAATTTTTGCCAAAAAAACGAAAATACAAACCGATTTAGAGGTAAAGTTTTTTATTTTCTTTTTCCTTATTCCATGGATCTCATTTCTGATATTCGGAAAATTGAACTATTTTAGGCTCATTTACAAATTCAATTTTCATGGATTATGTTTTTTTTTTTTTCTAAATAATTATGTTACTGTAAAAACTGGCTAGATTTTTCATTATTTAATACCAAAAAAATAGAAAATATAGAAATTTTAATTCAGTTTCAGTTTTATAAATTATTACATTGTTTGTGGCAAAGATAATTGTGCATTCTGGAAATTGGATTTATGGTACTGCTCATAGGTTCCACATGTTAGCATCCAACTGTTTTTTGCAGGCCTCTTTTTCTTGAATAAAGAAATATATAGTAATTCTAAAATATTAAAGGAAGTTGATCAAAAGAAATACACACAATTCTTAAATTAATTTAATCACAAAAAAGGCAAAGTTCCACCTGTCAATGCATTGGACAGTTGAGAAAGAGTTCATAAATTCTAAACTCTCTTTTTAAGTTTTGGTGTTTTCTCTTACACTATCATCCTTGGTTTTGAGTCAGAACTGTGTGTCTGAAAATTGTTTGTTTTTAGCAATAGTTATGAGCAGTGAATGCTAATTGTTTATTTTATTCAATTAATTATTGTTTATTGCATCAAATGGGGGCAAGTGTGATTTTTTATATTTAGCAATTAATTTCTTAGCAAAACTTGGAAATGGAAAATGGGTGGAAGAAAAATGTAAAAAAAGTGGTTTTAGTGAAAGGAATATTGCTTGTTAGTTGGGCATCAGCGAAGTATCCGGCTCATGCAGGCCTAGTGAGAAAAGTTAAGTCACATTCATGAGTTCATAATAAATGGCTCGTCCTTTATTTATTTATTTTTTTAATCTTCTTTGAATTTTTAAAAGAAAAATGCAAGTATCTTTTACATATATACGCAAGCAATTTGGATTCTCAATTCTTTTTTTTTTTTTTTTACGAGTTATAATTTTTGTAATCTAAAGTCTAGAGTATACTATTGAAATAAAGCATAATATTGAAATATGAAAATAAAAATAAATATATTTTTTTAAGACCGGATTCGATGGACTTTTGTGGCCATTCGAATAACAAACTTTACCATTGACATGACTGACCATGTTAGGCATTCTGTTGGTTTATTGTGGATCTAGTTTGAAGTCTTTTTCAAATACATAAAATGAGTCCACATTGACCTCAAAATTATTATAAAATTGGTAAATTGCCAAAAAAAAAAAAAAGAACCCAAAATTTTCACAAATTACAGTTTTATAATCTTTCTTCGAAAAATGGACGATGATTCTAACAATAAAATGAAAGAAGTGCATCTTGTTCAAATAAAATATAAGATTAAATATAATATAAATGTATAATATCCAAATCATAAATCTTAGTCTATAATTAATGTTATGTATTATTTCCATGTTAGTACAAAAAAAAACTAGGTGACGCAAAATTAATCGAGGCGATTAGAGATAACATAGTTTTGGTGGTAGTAGGGGCCTGAAAATGTACTATCTAGTAGGCTACGAAAATTTATTTTATTGAATTACCATTAACCATTTGTCCTTAAATCTTAATTAAGTACTCTTAAAATAGGTATGTTATATATCAAGGTTTGCCTATATTTCCAGTGGCAGGAGAGTTGACTCTAGAATCTCAATTATATGTCATATTTTATTTAATAATGTTTATATCTTATTAATGACATCATTATTATATATTATTTATTGATAAAATAAATAGAAAAATTTGGATTCAGGCTAGTTGCTATATTTAAATTTTGAATCGTTGATTCCATCTTGAACCAACTTCTTAAATATTTTCCAATCATAATAATAATATTTAAAAAAAAAAAAAAACAACGTTGAAAGTGATAAAATGTGCTCTCATGGATGTTCTTAATTTGATATATTTCTACAAATTTTAAAGGAAGAAAAACAGAAGTTAATATATATAGAGAAATGTTGCACTATATTAATATACCTTTTATGTGCCCCTGAATATATGTTAGTTGGTATGTTGTGAAGTCTATATTTTGTTGTCATGTCACCAAATATCATTCTAAGGGATATAGAAGATGTGTGAGGTAATTTATCCATAACAAAAAATTCGTTTTAAAATGTCAATATTAAATTAAGATACCAACAATTAGGCCAATTTTAAATTTTATAAACGTTGAACTAACATTATCATAAATGCCTAATAAATTTCTTTGAATTATAATAAGCTAATCTAGCATGAACTGTATAACAATTATATCTTGTCTTTAGAAAGAAAAAGAAATCAATATACCCTCATAAAGATAAAGATACGAGATATATATTATTTGAAGTA
Organism: Scutellaria minor; assembly: GCA_954870855.1. Classification (NCBI taxonomy): domain Eukaryota; kingdom Viridiplantae; phylum Streptophyta; class Magnoliopsida; order Lamiales; family Lamiaceae; genus Scutellaria; species Scutellaria minor. The sequence continues at coordinate 20,701,067 of OX940728.1, read as the reverse complement.
TAAGGAATATGGGAAAAAAAAAAGAGAGTATTAATTATCATTTAAATGGAGAATATCACACAATATTCACAACGCAATGCCTGATAGGATTCTCATTATCATTTTTTAACTTCACCTTTTTTAATTTGTTTTAGATTGCTCGCTTTTCTCGTGAAAAGATATGGGCAAAAAGAAAGTGCAATCGAAGGAGCCAATAAGAGTTAATTGAAGAATATACCAACTTCTCTTTTCTTCGTGTATATATATATATACATGTCTCATAGATCTAGTTATGTGAAACGAGTCAACCCACAATCCATATTTTACATATAAATTTATGAAAATGAGTTTTGTTTATGAGTAATAAGGGTTCGTCTCATAGTAACTATCCATGCGACCGTTTCATATAAGTTTTTGTGTGTTAAAATATATTAAATTGAACTTAGTAACACTATAAATTTTAAGTATTATTTAGTTTGGATAAAAATATATTTATGGTTTGGTGTTATACCTCTCATACATCTACTTTACCATTATTTTTAAAGAAAAATATATATTATTACACCTATCATATTAATCAATCCTGCAAAACAATTTTTTTTAGTTTTTTAATAACTTTTTTAGTATTATAACTTTGAATGATACTCGTTTTTTCTTTTGAATTATATGATAACAAGTGAAAGTCCAACTTTTCCAAATAAATTTTATACTTTATTTTCAAACAAATTTTGTAAAAAAATTATTCAATTTCATTAATTTAGATCAACCTATCTTAATCTTAAATGGTTTATTTAAACAATTTTTAAGACTATGTAAACAATTTCATTAATTTTCAATGATTTATGGTAAAAATTATTCAATTTCATTAATTTAGATCAACGTATCTTTATCTTAAATGATTTATTTAAACAATTTTCAAGACTACGTATAATTATCTAACGTTTTTTATATTTCTTTGTTGATATTTAGATTCTTTAAATAATTTTTGTATTATAAAATAATGTAATGTTTTTCTTAGTTTACAAAATCTTCAGATTAAAAAATAAGATTTGTGAACAATTTTTCAAATTAATATATTATTTTATTTAAATGATTTATTTAGAAATCTGAGCTTATTTATTATTATTATGTAAAATAGATTCTAGATTTAATTTGTTGAGTTTTATAAATTTTAAATTATTATATTATTTTTAAAATTAAATGTTCTGATTTTATAATAACTTTTAAGTTTTACTCGTTAATAGTTACAATAGCAAATGTTTAAACTCAAAAGCAAAAAAAATCCACTTCAGCTTGCTAACAATTAGGTCAGTGGTTAACAATTAATCCTCACGAGTTTTGTAGCTTAATTAAATGTTATATCCATTTTCATAAATATACAAATTAAATTGATCAGAGTTGAAATCTAAATCACTCAATGTTTTAAGTTTTTATAATTTCACCTATTTCCCTGCACATTGAAAAAATATAAAGTTAGAATATAGGGTGTACTAGCCAGTTAGAAGACACTTTAGAGATTTAAAATCTTAAATTGTTTCATAGATTTACGGTCAATAATTAGCTCACTATTATCACAGCTACTAATATTTTATTTTTCTATATTTATAAACTTCAATTAAAAATAAAAAATATAATTAACTGTAAGAAATTTTGCGGTTTTTGACTCGTGTCCCTAACGCTCATAATAATATATATGTGTGTTTTTATCAAGAAAATAATGTTAACTACTAGTGTTTCTTTTTCCCTAAAATACCCTATTGAGAATTCGATTTTTTTACAAATAAAGAAGTAAGGACCACAAAGCCATTGGAACCCTATTTTAATTTAAGAGAAGAGGTCAAGCGTCAACTATTTGAAGTTAATATCCAAATGAAATTATTTTCAACAAAGGTCAAATATCAAGATAATCTTAAATTTAAGTAATGTGGCATTTCTACAAAATTATCTAAACCCATAATAATAATAACAAACAATAATAATAATGAAGTTATTAACTTATAAGAATCGGTTGTTGTTGTTGGAGTGTGAGTGTGTGTGTGTATATATATATATTATATGCTAATGCTGATTAATCTAATCAAGGAAAATAAGACATTATGAAAGAAGTAAAAACGGTTGTGGGATAGACACCATTCATGTTGGGTGGCTTTAAGCCTATGGTGTGAGTGATCATCACTCACCTTGTCGGTTCTTCTTCCAAAATTATTTTATTTATTAAATAATTAAAAGATGAAATTGATATTTTGTGACCAATAAAAAAGGATAAGACAAACTTATTTTAATACATTTATTCTAATTTGTATGATTATAAATTGAGAAAATTAATTCATCTCACAAAAGTATGGAAAAAAATTCGCAAAATATTGTACTTATATATTTCACATGTCACCAATTTTATCTACAGTCAACGAGTGCAAAATGTTTTAGGAAATACATTCCAGGACATTTAATAAAATCTTATCTCTCATCTAAATTGTTTGGAGACTTGGCCATTAAATTTCCCCACCGTGACATAAGGTGCAAAAAAAAATTCTTTCCTGTTTTGATTTTCATTTTTAAAAAAAAATACATTTTTGGACTGTCGAAATCACGTCAGCGCGCGGATGGATGAATCAAAAGATTTTGGCCTATCTTCAGAAAAAAATTATTTTCTTAAAAGTGCCAAAATTACCCATAAAAATATAGTAAATAAGACACAATTTCTTCGTCAATTCTCCAAAGTCCAATTTGATCGTATCTTTATTTTAAATTGGTTGAGCATTATCACCTTGTGATTAAGTGCATTTATGTTGAGTAGAAAACTAGAAAAAATAAATAAATAAATAAATGAAAACCAATGGTAGTAATTGGACATTCTATTTAAGTCCACTGATAGTGGCATGAGCATCACTATGGACGAATTTGAAGGCCTTTTCTTGTAAGAAAGTAAGATAGAAATGTATGACTTTTTCAATGTTTCTTTTGGAGCAACTAGTGTAGGGCTTTTTCTGTGTTATTGCATTGCAAGAATTATTCATTGTCGTGTGTGCTAAGTTCCCAACTACATTGACTCTTCAGTCAAGTCTTTTCCATCTATTAACTAATTAATATTATCACCAATTAATTTTCTCATTTTTCTATCCAAAGTTTTTTCCAATTTCTGCCCCACTACCCCCATCTCATACTTCTATTTCCCTTTTTCTTTGTACCCTTCTGGAATTGGCTGGCTAGAAAAGAATCTCATCAAAATGATAAATAACTCATGTTTATATCATATAAGTCTCGATGTGTTGTGATAATAATCATTAAAGATGCAATCGAGTCAAGTTGAGTCGATTCATTTAAATTTGAATTTGAGCTTAAAAATGAAAAAATTTATAACTCCAAACTCAACTTAAAGTCAAAAACAAATTAAACATTTGAGTTTGTACATGTTGGAGTATTTGATGAAACTCTATAAGTTTAAATTAAACTAGCTAGATCACCTGTATAAATAAATTAAAATTTAATGTAATTCAATTTTAAAATACTATATTTATAAACTTATGAAAACTAATATCACACATTTTTTATGTTGCATTTGCATTCGATCATGAATGCACATAAGTTTATATATATATATATATATATATATATATATATATATATATATATATATATATATATATATTAATATTACAAGAGATTATAAAAGCTTTACATCAAGTAAGTTACTTATATGCACATATATGGCTATCCAGAAAGTCGTATACATAACTTAATTGACATAAATGGATCAATTGCTACTCAACTATTCATTACTGCTCAAGATTTTGCTAATGTTATGAGAAGCCAACTTGAGAAGTACAATAAATTATTTTTATTATTAATTAATTTTCAAGATGGATAGAGCTATATATTGATTTAGAGTTCAATTATCTGGTGTGGGAACACAAATGGGCTCACACGTAGAGCACACCATTATTGTTGATAGAACTCATCATAAAATCACACCTAACAATTAAATTTTGAAAGTAATCACTTACCAATCGAGATCTTTAACTTATAATGAAATCCACTTTGGTTTCCAACGACCTTATTTTTTTCTAATTGCACCAGATTGTTTAGTAAGGATTGAGGCATTTCAAGATTAATTAACCATTTAGTCAATATATTATGCCTTTTTTGGGGTAGAATCGGTACATCTTGAAAATCCCTAAATAACTCGAAAATTATAAATAGTCTTTAATATTCATTTTATTTTCATAAATTACGCTAAGCACCATTAATATGATTACCACACTAGTTCTTGGCAAATTGCATACTATATGGACTAATTGCAAACATTATTTTGAGGTTTGAATTAATTTTAAAAATACCCATAAAAGGTTTGTAAGTTACTAACACTCTAGAGTTGCTCATATACCCAATGTGGATATTGCATGTTAAAAGGTTAATCACTGAAGTGCCAACTATTTGCAGGACATTTCAAATTCTGATAATCATAACACACAAAATATATAAATTATCAATGAACAATGATGGACACATTAACTTTGTATTCGTACTTGATCGAAATCGTTTCCTTTTTTTGATTTCATCCCTTCAAATCACACTTAAGTACCAAATGAACTATTTTTAGAGTAGAAATAATTTTGTAGGAACTCATTGTTTATAAATTTAAAATGAAAAATTGTTTGTATTAAATGAGATATCAAGAATAACTTTTACAATCTACCTCTACCTATTTTAGACAAAGTTGCACTTAAAATTTGGAATTATTGTAAAATTGTATATTTATTTACCTAACTATCAACTTTTTATTAGAGCAAACATTATAACTATTTTCATGCTTACTCAATTATTGAAAAAAAAAAAAAAGGAAAAAAAAAAGAGGGTAGCTTAGCAACTCTAGTTAAGATTAGTGAACCCAAAAAAGGTAAATTTAGTTGTGGTTGGTTAACTGGCATTGCCAATAAGAGATGCTCTAAATCTTCACTTTTTCATCACTGACTCATTAATTAGTACCAAAGTCATTAAATAGGCACAAAGGAAAGTTGGACTGCTCAGTTGTAACACTTCTATTTAAAATGCAATTTTTTAATACCTTTTGAAACGAAGCACCATAATATTATGTAAAACAAATATCTTTGTTAATACATTTGTATCTTTGTTATTACATTTGTTATGCACATCTCAAACTTCAAGTCTAAGTCAACATGGTTTTGTCTTTTTTAAATTTTCTAAAAGATCTCATAAACATGTCTTTACTGTTAAGTAGAAATAATCATCTCTATATTTAACTGGTGGGATTTTGGTTGCACAATCTATCATACCATACTTTCCTGAATTATGAAATTATTAGTTTTTGAAAAAGAAAGATGGCTCATGTTTTAACATACTCAAATATAAGTGTAAATAACATATATGCATATAATTGTATATCCCATGCATATTGCTTAAAGGTGGCATTGGTCATGTAGTTTTGTGTCTCTATTTTCCCCAAATGGAGCAATGTTTGAAAAAAATTATAGAATTATAAAATTTGGTTGTATGCTTTTGATGCAGCATATAATAGTATAGTATATTAGAAGTTATATCTTTGGTTCACGCTACAAACACCATGATTATTGATCCAATTTCCATGCCTCTTTTGTCAATTTACATCATACTCAATTGCCTCAACTCTCATGCATACTGTGCTTCCACATGTGACTTTTACCCAACAATCCCATTACATATATGCTCTCTCTCTCTCTCTCTCTCTCTCTCTCTCTCTCTCTCTCTCTCAAATAAAATCTTCATTAATAGACAATATTTGTATGTTTTATGACATAACTAAAGAGATCTAGGTTGACAATTTTATTTATTTACTTGGCTCTTGCTTGGAAAAATAAAGGGAATTTTTTTTATTTTTAACCTTGTATAGTTTTATATCATCTCAAAGTTTGTCTAAACATTAATCGATTTGGATTTTTTATTAAAACAAATTGATACTTTGTATCATACTTCATTAATCCATTTCTCATTCATATTCCCCAAAATTTATTACCACTTATTATTTCAAATTTTGATTCTGCTAATAATTAATTTTTTAACTTGGCAAAGAGGACCTACAAATTGGGCTTGGCCCATGTTGATGTGTTCAATCATGAATGCCAATGTACGATTTTGTCCGTTTGATTTGCTGGGTTATTGGGATCGAAACCCAACTGAAATAAGAAAGTGAGCTTTCCATGGACCAGCCCAAGTTGCAATATAGTGCACATTCTTTCCCCTTTCAAATATGACTAATTATACTTTTTTTTTTATTACTATTTATACTATTATATAATGTTATAAGTAACTATTTTAATTTATAGTAAATACATAGTAAGTTTAGTGATTTTTCTTGGCTGAATATCCTTATTGACATGCAACAGATTGTTGAGGCATATTTGATGGTTAAGGACAAAGAGAAGAGCGATCATCGGTAGGATTTGAAACAGGTCTAATTTTCGGTTTCGAATTCAGATTTTCTATCATAATATCATTTTGGAAGCAAGACGATGAGACGAATAATTCTTATTATGTTGTGGTGATGTATGGGATTCAAGGCCCAATATCAAATGTTTACGGTCCGTTTTGGCAATTTTATTATGTTTGCTATTTTATTTATTGTGTTTCCTTTTGAGTTTTATTTTCCTTTTGAATTAGAGTTTGTTTCTGCACCTTTAAATAAAACTCTTGTCCTTTTGAGGTATATTAAATTACATTTTAGCTTAATAAAACATCTCTTTATCTATCATACGAAGAACGTTTGTCTTCTACGTTTTATCTCGTGTCACTTACATCATTCTAAATATATTTATACATAATTAGATATAAGTACGATAAAGATATTCAGAAAAAAATAATTCTCATATCATATCACTTTAATATATTATAAATAATTTCGTTCTCCAAATGAAATTTAACTAGGAACTATTAACTATCTCTGGGTTTTTTTTTTTTTACTTTAATTCTCAAAGAAATTTGAAGTTTTTTTTGTAAGACCTATTTGGGAGTAAATTTGGGTCTGGCATGTAAATGACATCCTAGATACTGCTAATTATTCCATTTAAAAGTGCACCCACTTTTAACAAACTAGATATCCTGAAATTTAATGCAACATCAAATCTTCTTTATCTTTATATAAAAGTAAGATTGATCATGTCACATGTCTAAGTCTATAATTTTTTCATTATAATTTTTTAAAATAAAATCTTTAATAAAGGAAATTTTAATATTATTGCCTTTAATATGATTAATTAATAACTTTAAATTAATGTTATAAAAAATATTACTGAATAATATAAAAAATTTAGTTAGATTTGTTAAAATAGTTTATGCTATACTTCAACTATAGAAATTATTTATATATTTAAAATTTATTTATTTAAAAAAAACTTGACAAAAATAAAAATAAATAAAAATAAAAAATGAAGATGGGTTAATTAAAAAAAATTGTTCAAATTTAGTAATAAATGAAGTTGAATAATTTTTATAAAAGTATGTTTAAATAAATTATGAAAATTATTTGGAAATTTTAACTTTTAATTTTTTATCATTTAATTGGAAAAAAAATATTCAACAACTATTCTATACTTTATAAAAATCAATCTTAAAAAAATGGTGAAAATGTTGAATAATACAATAAACATGGCAATATATATTTCAAAATAAAGAAAATATTATTTATATTCCTTTACAAAGCAAATACATTCCAACAATTAAATAATGTATTGATCATATTATGTTATATTTAATGTTAAATTAGGTGATATGTATTGCACAAAATCATAAATTTATTTTTCCTATATAAATAATATTTAAAATTTTCAAATTTTATTGAGTTCATTTTTTTTTTTAATCTCTGTATTACATAGACCTTATACTAGTACATACATAAAATATATAAAAGAGTGACTCTTATGAAATTCTGTCACAAACCTATATTTCTGAGACTATATATTTTGGGTATAAATTTATCGCTTTCTCCATCAAATGATATTAAGATTTCATCTCATGATATGCAGTCCGTGAGATCATCATTTTATTAAGTTTGGGAATATTAAAAATGTGAGAATGATTTCTTAAACATTTTCTTTTCCAGTTTTCTCTTTAAAAAAATGCAACCAATTTATAATAATAGTCTTTCAATAAGAGTAGGTCTTGTGTGAGACCATCTCACGGATCTCATTCCATGAGACGGGTAGGGTCGGATCGAAGTATTACATGATATATACAAAAGTATTACATGATGCACATAAAAGTATTACTTCATATACATAAAGGTATTATATGATATTAAGTTATGAGATATTTTCAAAAAGTATTACATGATATACATAAAAGTACTACCTAATACACACAAAAGTATTACATATTACACAATTCACGCACGAGGAAGAAGAGTTGGGCGCCTAGGATCCGCGCGTTTTTTGTTGACCCGACCCGACCCAATTCGGGTCATTATCCCATAATACAAAAGTATTACCTGATATACATAAAAGTATTACCTAATACACATAAAAGTATTACATATTTTCTTATAATCTGACTCAACTCAAAACGCATTCTATAATACAAAGTATTACCTAATATACATAAAAGTATTACATAACACACATAAAAGTATTACATAATTTTTTATGTTCGACCCGACCCTCTCTGTCTCACGGAATGAGATCCGTGAGACGGTCTCACCCATGATTTTGTCTTTCAATAATTGTTATTTGTAGGTGTTTAAGAAAATATTTGGGAGGAAAAAGTAACTAAAAATAAATTTATCATATACATTCCTTATGTGTTTGTGTTTGTTGGGAAAAAAAATCCAAAGTATATAATTATTGATTTTTCATTGAAAATAAATAATATGTCAGTGAAAAGAAAAAAACGAAGTGATTTATACGAGAAAATGACATTAGGCATCCAGTATATATATATTTTTTGTAAATGTGAGATCTAATTGTAATAATGCTTCATTGAATGTTAATGATGGGTTTACACTTCACTAACACTCTAATGTGGATGCCATATATAATACCATCACCGCTTTGAACTTCTTAAACATTCATCAACTTTTTACTATTAGATTAGGAAAACTTACACCAAATATAGCTTTAGTTCAATATTAGAAAGAAGATAGATAATTAAATTTCTGATGGAAGATGACAAAAGCATGTTTTTACAATTTATTCTTTAAGGTGGGATTAACAAGGCACGTGAGATGTTTTTTTGAATTTTTATTATATTATAATTTAGTATTTCAATTTATTAGTATATATATTGTATACACCATTGGGTAATAATAATAATAATAATAATATATCCCCATGCATTAATGAAACTTTTTTTTTTTACTGATAAAAAAACTATTATTATTATATCAAAAGGGCATTCATTAATTAAATACAATATAAAATGAAAATATGTTTGAAAATATATAGAGATTTAGTTGACATCACAAATTCACATGGGGGACCCTTGTTCAATTCAATGTCTTGCATTGCATACACTTAGTGTCAAATTAAAAGGCTCTTTGCAGCAACTTTATGAACTCACTTATTCCACATTCAAACTACAATGATGCAGCTTATCATTATTCTCTACCCTTCTTTGCTTTCAAACTTTTACCCAATAATTATGTTAATTCAAATAAATTCGTATTACTAGTACTCCACCTCCCCCAAATCTTTTACTACTAAAAATGCCTAATAACTAATGAGAATGCTCACCTACTTATATTAACACATATAAATGTGTTCATAATACGGTTAATTATTTCATATCTATATTTATATTATCACAGCCCATATAATGTGTACCATGCAGTAAATTTTGAAATATATAGTAACTAATGATTAGGATGGGATTAACGGATCAATACATGCTTCGTGGACAGGTCAACATTCTCATAATAATCAATTATCAATTTAAAATTTTACCAAACCCTCTCCCAAGGGCAAACTTGTCTTTTTCTCGCGGGAGCTTTAATTAGAAGGATAGCCATTTTATGGGGGTGAGCTGTGGGCCAGGTCAGCGCATGTAGCCGTTACACCACCTACTATTTGAAAAAGAGAGAAACAAAATCTTTTAATATTCCGAAATGACCGTTAAATCTTTTTATCAACAATTTTTCTCCTCATCATAATAAACACACAGCTCTCTCTCTCTCTTCTGCTACTAGATTTTCTTCAAGAGCGAGAACATAGATTCCTCTAATGGCGAACGATCTCGTGTTCACCGAAGATGAAATGGCGGTTGATGAGGGCCTTGGGTACCCCAAAGCCTACGCCAAGCTCTGTCGAGACAGAAGTCTCGGGCCCTTCAGCCACGGCCCGCCTTTCGCTTTCACTCCTTATGCTTTGGTGCAGCAAGAGGTAATTTGGACACGTTTAATTGAACTCAATTTGGAAACATTATGGAATTGTGATTTAACATGGATTAGATATGTTGGTTTTTGTGAGGATCCTTTTCACGTTGCAGTTTGAACTTTAAATCCCAAAAGTAGAATGTATATATTCTGAGAAACTTGATTAATTAAAAATACTGCGTTTTAGTTTCTTAGGATACGGATTTGGAGGACAAATTACATACGATTTTTTTATGGTAATTATTCTTAAATTTCAAGAACAATTAAAAGAAGTGGAGTTTAATCTTGGTGATTTTTGTTTTTTATTTTAAGTAGTGCAAATTACTCTTCACTAAAATCTTGTCTTTGTTAAGTCTTAGCATTTCTTTCCACAACTTATGGAGTAGAAATCCACGTGGGCCTCTTCTTTAAGCTCCATATCTTGAAATTCAGTTTTAAAGTGAAAGTTTCTGCTTTTTGTTGGAACTCTTTCAGCAGCTAATGGTAGCAATAATCAGTTTATAAAGATTTATTTTGAAATAAATATTTCTCATGATATGTAGGATTCAAGAGCAAAGGAATTGGATGAAATGTTTCCAATCATTGAACTCAAAGCAAGACCCACAACCAAGCCCAAGATTTTTTTGTCTCTCTTATGGAAACAACTCAATCATCTTGGGTAATAGAACAGTTTGATTTTCCTATATTATCTTTTTATTCAGTCATCTGGAACCATAAAATCAAGGGTGTGTCTAATAATTATGGTCCCATGATGTTAAAATTCCAGGAATGCCGGTTTTGATCCAGAAATAATTCGTGTGGATCCGTATGGCAATGTTCTGTACTATCATGCTGATGCTGCTTCCCCTCTTTCATGGGACATTGATCATTGGTTTCCTTGCTCAAGTAATTTCTATTTATTCAAATTAGGCCTATTTTAGATGGATTTTGGAGTTAGTTATGAATGATAAATATTAATTTTGTTGGTTATAATTGCAGGAGGAGGATTGACTGTTCCAAGCAACCTCAGAATATTGCAATGGCAAGTATGCAAAAGAAAGCATAACAAGCTAGAGTTTCTTATTCCTTGGTGGGACTTTCAACTAGGCATATCCATTAACCAGTTCTTGTCCATCTTCGCTTCGTCCAACTCTGATTTCAGGTTTGGTAGTAAGACTAATTGTGTTTCATTATAGACCACGAACTCAATGATAATCATGTTATAACTAGGTTAATGTTCGTATTTCAGGCAAAGGGCATTTTCATGGTTGTTTTCTGATGGAGAAAGCGAAGAACTGAATGCTTCACAGACAGTTGATTCCCATGTTTTTCCCCAACATTTCTTGGAATCAAAATGTAGATTGGGCCTTGCTCCTGCTGCTGTTGTTTCATCTCGAAGAGAATCTTTTGATGCTCCATTGAAATCATTGGATCTTAATAGAAGGCCTAGATCAAGTACCCCTATAGTAGGTTAGTAGATGATCAATAAATCCCACCTCCTTTTCCTATAGTAAATTCAACTATTGGCTTTTCTTGATGTTGATTCATTTGATTGTGGCAGCTGTGAAGAAAGGAAAACAAATTTCAAAGGAAAATGACAATTCATTAATGGTGACAAATCCGTACCAAGCCATCGTCATGGCCAGAGATTCGTTGAAACAGAGAGAAGAATCAGCAAAGATGCAAGCAGAAATACGTAAATTGGACAATGATGCCAGTGAGTTGGAGGAGAAGACTGAGGAAGAGAAGTTTTCCATTCAAGAACTGGAGTTGGTGCTGATAAAGAAAAGAAGGCAGGTTGAGAAGTGCAGACGGTTGGCAGAGTCACAATCTTCTTACAGGACAATGCTGGAGAAGATGATTAGAGAGGCTATGCACCAGTAAGATCTCATTAACAACCAAAGTTGTGAATTGTGAACCAAAATTGAATTCTAATTTCATGTTCTTACTTCTTGCAGAAGTGTTGTCTATAAAGAACAAGTGAGGTTGAATCAAGCAGCAGCGAGCGCTCTTTTGGCTAGACTTGAAGCTCAGAAAGCGATTTGTGATTCTGCAGAGAGGGAGCTTCATAGGAAGTATAAACAAAGAGATGAGCTAGAGAAACAGATTAGACCTGAATGGGAGCAAGCAAGGAAAAGATCAAGAATGGATCATCACACTGTTAGTGAAGAGAATGATGACAAGCTTGCTCTGTGTTTGACAGGAAACGAGCCAGAAATACAAGAAGAAACGGAAAAGAATGATGATGCTTTGCTTGCAGAAACTGCCAAGAAGGTTCTCTGTTTGCCTGAAATCATGTCCACTCATTCTCATAAGGAACTAAGAAAGTTCTTGGAGGAGGAGCAGAGAGCTTCGGCAGAAAGTTTGCTGCGAAACGGTGAACGAGAGCGAAAAGAAAATGAAGTAGACGAAGAAGAAGCAACCAGCATTAGAGTATTTCAGCCTGTGAACAAAAATAGAGCTGTTATTGAAAGAGAGAATGGGTACATAGTGGAAGAAAGGCTTGAAAAAATGGAAATGGAGGATGGAGGGAAAATATACGATATTCAGTTCCCGTTTCATCATGAACAACCAGAGGAAGAAGAGGATGAAGAGAGCAGAAGGCAAAGAGGGAAAGGTAATGTAGAGAAATGGCTGCAGTTTCTGCTAAAAATTTCACCAGAGGATGCTGACTTAAATGCACGGATTACTGAAGAAAAAGAAACCACCAAAAGCACTGATGGGATAGAAGCAAAGAAGTCAATCCCAGACAAAGGAAAAGAGAACATAGAAACTACTACTAATGTGGGAAGCTATTACACTCCTGTCAAGAATCCTCCTTACAAAATCTTTCCTGAGAAAACAAAAGCGAAGGAATTGTTTTCAAGAGGACCAGGACGAGTAAGTAGCCCTGATGAGAAAATGAGAAGGGAGAAAATCGGAAAGGAAAAGGAACTGTCGAGATCAGAGAGTGCCAGGGTATTTAGGCGCATCCCGTCTTCTCCCTCTCTCATATTGGAAGGCATGAAAAAGAGAGTGGACTGCATGGGAAAAAAACCTTTAGTACTTGATGATAATGATGGAGATCTGGACTATGCAGCAAAAGACAGCTTCATTAGATCATCAATCAAGACCATAAAGAAAGCAGTGAGGATTTAGGTTGTGTTGGAAACAGGTTATATATTATGTGTGTAATTTATTGAGAGGCATGCTCTCCTTACTCAATAATGGTGTGGATTCTTTTTTCTTTGCTTGTTTGTTTTATTTGTTGTGAAAATATTTATTGCAATAACAGCTTGTTGTTTGACAGATTCTACTGCTACTGAATATATATTTACCTTTGTTTCCACCATTAAGTTCAAATGCCAAACAAGCCATTTTTTTATCTTGATTCATATAATTCTGACAATAGAAAATAATTTACAGCAATTCTCAGAATCTTTCTATATAATATACATTGCATTTAGCTTCAATGTTTATACTAAATAAACTACAAGAATATGTTGGAGGTTCTATTCTAAATACTTCATGACATGTATATAAGCAGGTATAAAATCTAGTAATCCAGCTTCTTTATAGCTTAAAGTTCGTATTTCTTTTCACATTTTTCCAGCACAGAATCTCAGTACATTGGTCTCAGTTTTGATCAATCGAAGTTGCTAAAGTTATGTCAATCTTCCCCAATAATCCTCATCCCCACAAGAGCAGATCCCATCCTTGAAATGGTGGAAGTGTTCAGTATCTCTAACAGAAATCTCTCTCCGAACAACCTTGGAGATGAACTTCATTGTACTATGGCAGCTTTCACACATATACAGATTCTTCGTTATCCAAATAGGCATCCCCGGTGCCGTGTTTATGAGCCCAAATGCAACAGCCAGTCTCTCACTGTGCCCACAGAAAACCTCGGCTTTTGAAGCCTCCACTTCGTTTCTAAAACCATTATCTGGATCACCATGGCCTTCTGCCTTCATTTTCTCATAAAACCCTTTCAAAATAGCCACTATTTCTCTCGTTTGGGGGTGGAAACTGTCACCACTAAGAAAAGCATGGACTTTGCCTCTAACTTCTACCCAACTGCAACCAGGATCGATCGTGAGCCCCATCTCTCTCATTGTTTTCCTCAGCCTAGCAACTTCTTCCCACTCACCACTATCAGAGTACAAATCACACAACAGAATATAATATCCAACACTTCTGTTATCTATCCCAAAAATATTCTTGGCAGCTAGCTCGCCAAGCTCGACTCGTCTATGAATCCTACATGCGTTCAACAAGGCCCCCCATATAGCTGGATCCGGTGTCAAAGGCATTTTTTGGATAAACTCATAGGCATCGTCCAGCTTCCCTGAACGGCCCAGCAAATCCACTACACAAGCATAATGCTTCAGATTGGAAGTAATAGAATAGTCACGTTCCATGCTATTAAAATACTGCAACCCTTCCATCACCATCCCGGATCTGCTACAAGCCCGTAATAGTGCAATAAATGTGATCTCGTCCGGCCTTAGTTTTGATCTGATCATTTGGTTGAATAGCTCCATAGCTAGTGCACCTTGACCCCTCTGAGCATGGCCAGTTAGAAGAATATTCCAAGAAGCAACATCTTGTTTCATTCTTTTAAACTGATTACTTGCAGGCTTCATCCTTCCACACCTCACATACATATCGAGGAGTGCATTGGGTAGAAAACCATCAAATTCTAATCCAATCCTCAGTACATGTGCATGGATTTCCTTTCCACACATCAGTGCCCCTATCCTAGCACACGCGGAAAGAACGGAGACTAATGTAACATCATTTGGGTCTAGACTGATTTTCATTTGCCTAAAATAAATCAATGCCTCAATGCTTCTGTTATTAATCCGAAGTCCAATGATAATTGATGTCCACGAAACGACATTTTTATCAGGAATGTCATGGAAGACTTCTAATGCCTTATCAATGCATTTACACTTCGAATAGAAGTCAATGAGAACATTAGCAACCATAAGATAACCTATGAGTCCTGTCTTTTTGGCCATCTCATGAAGTTTTATTCCCATATCTAGCTGACCAATAGAAGCACAAGCGGATAAAACACTAGCAACGGCGATCTCATCAGGGTCAATGCCTTCTAGCTCCATCATTTTGTAAGTTTCAATAGCCCTGTTGGCATACCCGTGGTTATCATAACCTGAAATCATCGATGTCCAAGACACCACATCTTTACACTCAATTCTAGCAAAAATTTTCTCTGCCTCACCTACTTTTCCAAAACTTGAATACATCTGAATCAATGAGTTCCCTACCGAGCTATCGGCACCATATTCCATCTTTGCTACATACCCATGAACCGCCTCTCCAAGCTTCTCGTCACCAAATACTTCACATGCTGAAATCACACTAGTCATGGTCCTCAAGTCGGGATGAAAGCAACATTCCCTCATGGAAAAAAACAACAGCAATCCTTCCAAACACTCTCCATTTTCAAAGTACCCGGAAATCATAGCATTCCACGAGATCCTATCCCTCTTATCCATTCTATCAAATGCCAACCTTGCTCTCGACAGATCACCACACTTGACATACATAGTGATCAAAGCATTAACAACATCAATATCAGACTCAAACCCACAACGCAACACGTGGCCATGAATCTCCCTACCCCATTTCCAATTGCTTAAACCACCACAAGCCCTCAACACACAAGGAAAAGTATACACATCAGGCCTAACCCCAACACCACCAAGCCACAACATTCTTCCATACAGCTCAATCGCCTCATCGAGAAACCCGTTCTTTGCATACCCACCAATCAAAACATTCCAAGAAAACACATCTCTTTCCTCCATTTTCCCAAACACATACCATGCATTAGTCAAGTTCCCCAACCTCACAAACATGCTCAAGAGCGCATTCCCTAGCTTTAAGCTCAAATGGGTAACCGAATTCGATACTAAAGAGTAAATGAACGAACCTTCATTAGACGCCCTCTTGAATTCGCACAACCTTACCAAAGATACAAAAGTTTCTTCCTCTATATCAGATGGAACCCCTTTTCCTGCAGAAGTAAGGATATTTATAGCTTGGTTAAGTTCATTCTGAATGCATAGCTGAGTCAAATACGAGTTGGGGTCGGCGGTGAAGGAGGAACTTGAATTTAAAAGAGAATTGTGGTGGGTTTTTCTGAGGGAAAACTGATTGTTTTTGTTGATGATTTGAACAAATTTCTGGGTCTTAAGATTAGACAGTCTGGAAAATTGGGGATTTGGGTACTCGGAATTGAGAGAAATTTGTGGGGTTTTCGCAGAGACGGCCATTTTAGGTGAAGCATTGCAAGTGATGGAGAAAGGGTTTAAGTTGAGGTTTAGCTGCTTGGTAATTTTCTGCCTGAAAAAATCTTGGATAAAGTAAGCTGAAATCTTGATTGTTGCACAACGACGTCGTTTAGTCCCGTTCTTTGAAATGTGTCCATTCAAGTTTCCAACCAAGGGCCCATTTAAATCACAAAAACTCCTCTGCAGCCAAGGACAAAAATATTGATATCGGTAGAAATATCGATATCTTAATTTTACGAAAATATCGACAGATATATTGAAATATTGTCGGAAATATCGAAATATCGGTACTTGAATTTTAAGGAAATATCGGGAAATTTTGGGGAAATTTTCGGATATTTTTGTCCATGTGTGCAACAGGTGCACGGATCTAAGATCCGTGCAATCCGGGTCAATCCGACCCGGCACGGTCATCCACTCGCCGGAATAGTCATTCACACGCCGGCACACGCCCCCAAGCACCAGGAAGGAGGCGCAACACACTTAGTTTATTTTCTGCATTTTTCTGGAAAATATGTATACCTTTTAGTTATAACTTTCATACATTTATGTTATGACTTTCATACCTTTATGTACAAACATCCGTACCTTTATGTTTGTAACTTAGAAAAAAAAATGAAAATTTTCAACACAATTTGTATTGTATATCTTTATGTGATATCAATGTGACCTTTATGTTATATTATGTCACATATATGTACAAATATTCTGACATTTATGTAATATATAAAAGTGCATAAATGTTAGAATATTTGTACATAAAGGTGACATGATATAATATAAAGGTCATATTGATATCACATAAAGGTATACAATTCAAATTATGTTGAAAATCTTCATTTTTTTCTAAGTTATAATACATAAATGTCATAATAGTTGTACATAAAGGTCACACATTTATAATATAAAGGGCACACATTTACAACATAAATGTCACAACCTGAAGCAAAAAAAAAAAAAAAAGCAAAATTCAAAAACACGCGGATTCGGGTCAAAAACTGGGTCGACCCGAATTGCATGTACATCAAGTGCATACAAGACCAATATTTAAATTTATTTATTTAAAATCCTTAAATTTGAAATTCCAACTATATTTGGCTAATTATAATACATCCTTAAAGTTGAAACATTAAGCTGGTGGGTCCCACCCCACTATTTATGACAGGTCATATTTTCCATCACATGGTAGATTCTAAGCAGATTCCTAGGAATCATTCTTCCCCAAATCCTATTCCCACCCTCTAAATCAATTTTCTATTCAACCCCATGTCTCACCCTTTATCTTCCTAATTAAATATAATCATCCTGGTAAACTTTACCTTAAATATCTTTGTTATCAACACATATAAAATAATCATATCTCAAATTGTATTATATTCCTGACATGCATCACAGCAGTTTAGATCCATCATGAACCACATTAATATCACATTTGATCTATATAATCTAAAATGACCTATCAATATAAATAACTGCATTTAATTGTTGTGTAGCCTCTTTATTTTTTTCTTTCGATTAATATAATTTAAATCGAGGATAAACTTCCATAATACTCCCTCTGTCCCTTAACACTTTGCACACTTTCCTTTTTAATTTGTTCCCAAACACTTTGCACACCCTAAAATAGAAATTTTACCATAATTATTACCCTCCCAATACACACTTATTTACACACAATGCCATTATTTTTTATCTCTCAACACTTTATTACTTTTTGTCATTTTCTTACATAATTGACCCTTATACCCTCATTTATAAAACAATCATTCAATTTTTCTTAAAAACCATGCACAAATAAGTGTGCAAAGTGTTTCGGGACGGAGGGAGTATGTCACTAAAATTTTCTTCCACATTACTGCAAATCTTACCAATTTGATTGTGCTTCTAAGGAGCTCTTTGTATTTATCTTGGATATATAATACCAACAGTATGTCATAATAGTCATTTTACATAACAATAAATTTATAGTAATCAAAAGATAACAAAACAATTTTAAAATCACTTAAATTGGAATATCCACAATTGAAATGGCTGCTCCAGCGTATAATTCCCAGTAGCTACCCACCAAATCTATCATTAATTATTAATTAATGCGAGAAATAAAAGTGATATATATTGAGAAGTATAATAAGTGTAGAGTAAGAAGAATATGCTGGGAATTCCCAAAGTTCAACGGTCTTTCAGTGCCTTTTGTAAACGCCACTTCATCACGGCAAGCATATGCTCTCAAAATATTCTACTATCTTTTACCAATAAAGCTACCTAATTCCCTTCTTCTCACACACGCATTTCTTACATTCATCTTGCATTAATCCTTTTACTACATTTCTCCTTCTATACTAAGAAGGGGAGGATCTGATCATGAAGTTTGGTAAGAGATTAAAGCAACAGATCGAGCAAAGTTTGCCAGAATGGCGAGACAAATTTCTGTCGTACAAGGAATTGAAGAAGCTCGTCAAATTGATCTCATCATCTCCGACGTCGTTTCAGTATGGGAGGGCAGAGGCGGAGTTTATGTACCTGTTGAATAATGAGATCGAAAAATTCAATGCCTTCTTTATGGAACAAGAAGAGGATTTTGTCATTCGCCACAAGGTAGGTTTGTTTTTTGTTTTTTATTTATTAATTTTTTTGTGCTAAAATAGCAGAATCATATGATTGATGTATATGCAGCTAGAAAAGATTAGGATAAAGCAATTAAATTTTGTTTTTCTAGTTTAGCATTTCTTTTGGATAAGGGAAAGTCACAACTAATTCAA
Organism: Scutellaria minor; assembly: GCA_954870855.1. Lineage (NCBI taxonomy): Eukaryota > Viridiplantae > Streptophyta > Magnoliopsida > Lamiales > Lamiaceae > Scutellaria > Scutellaria minor. Next base: position 20,681,697 of record OX940728.1, on the reverse strand, counting down.
GAAATTCATCCACTCAATATCACATCTCCTTCTCATTTTAAAATGACAAGTGTCAAACAGTTTGTGGCTTAAAACTATATAGTTTATTTGTTAGTTTAAACAGGGATTAAAGAGCAGTCAAAAAATCAAGGCAAGAAATTTATGTGCAAAATTAATGATTGCTTCAATTCTGAAATTGTAATGAGATTTTCATGACACACAAAACAAAGATTTATTGGTAGTATAAAATTATATTTGTCAAATTATCTCATGTAAATTTTTGTGACAGAGAAAGATCTTAATCATATATGTATTTTCCTTTGGTTTCTTTTATTTATCTGAAATGAACTACAAAACAGAGGGTGTACTGATAACATTTATCTTTAAAGCTACGTTTGTAAGACTAGACAAAAATGTCACTCCTTTAATATCAACTTTGATAGTGAGATCCTTTTTATTTAGTTTTATTGTATTTTAGGTTTACTTTGACATCAACAATATGTTGAATCTATAATAATGATATCTCATAGCACCATGACGTATACTTATAACATAGAATATTGATTAAAACGAGATATCTAATAGATTCTAAATAGATTTTCTATTTTCTATTGTATATTATTTTACTTCAATTTCAATCAGACATGTTCAATATATAATAACGATTTTTTCTCACGCATGTCTTACACTTAATAATAAATTCAAAAGAGATAGAAGATCTATAAATATCTAAAACAACTAAAAAACAATCAAAAGAGAAGCAAAGTGAGAGTAAGCTTTTTGAAGTAATTAAATTGACGATGCAGGAATTACAACAGAGAATTAAGAAAGTGATGGAAACGAACAGACCATCAGAGTTGGAATACAGAGAGCAGATGGGAAAAATAAGAAAAGAAATAGTGAATTTCCACGGCGAAATGATACTCTTAATCAACTACAGCAACATCAATTACACTGGTAATTATATTCATTTCACCTTTTTTATTTTTCATTAATCCATATTTATAATTAAAAAAATGCATATATTATTATTCAGGACTGGCAAAAATACTGAAGAAATTCGACAAGAGAACCGGCGGAGTGTTGCGGCTACCGGTGATCCAAAAAGTGCTGCAACAGCCGTTCTTCACGACGGAGTTAATCTCGAAGCTGGTGAAGGAGTGTGAAAGCAGCATTGAATGGGTGTTTCCGGCGAGCGGGGGAGAGTTGGGGGCGGCGGTGGGGGCGGTGGCCGGAGAAGGAATATTCCGGAAGACGGTGGCGGCTCTTGTGACAATGCAGGAGATCAGAAGAGAGAGTTCAACATACAGCCGGTTTTCTCTGCCGCCTCTAAATTTGGCAGATTTTGATGTAATTCAGTCACTGCAACTACTTTCTCCTATACTAATTCCATGATATATACTCTGAGTTTTGCTGATTTACTTATTCAATGATTTTGGGATGGAAAATATTAACAGGGTATACATGATATAGCATTCTAAAAAGCAGGTTAGTTGTTTATTATATTTGATAGCTGGAATTAAGGATGAATCCTGAAATTGTCCTGTTCCTTGAAAAATGAGTACGTACTTGTATAATTTTTGGTTTGGAATTTCTTTTATTTCTACCCTAAAATTGTCAAATTTTGATGTAATTCAGTTATTGTAATTTGGGGATGATAAGGCACGGGGTTTGGAAATTCTTTTCTGTCTATCCTAAATTTGTCAGATTTTGATGTAATTCAGTCAATGTAACTTGGATGACAAGGGTGGATCTAGTGGTGTCGGAATGGTATTGACAATACAATCTCATACTAAAACATCATATGAAATACCATTTACGTTTTGAGAATCTGGTATGGGATGAAGATTTCTCGTTCACGGAACGGATTCACCATGGGAACTCGGGTGTCCCGAACTAATTTTTCTACAGGCTAAAATTTATCATTTTCTTGAACAATTATCAAAAAATAAATACCAAAACAATAAAAACAAGTTCATAAATGAAAATTCAACAACAATCAAATATCAAATATCATTTCATAAATTATTTTAGGCGAGATGCATATTATTTGAAAATATTGAGATAAGTTGGGTCCGCGGGTCTGTGCACGGGGCGGGCCTGGGTAGTCAACTACCCGCCCCGCCCCGGCCCCGTTGCCATCCCTAACCCGTCTCATGCAATACATTAAAATTCCGTGAGACAGTCTCACAAGAGACTTACTCTGTTAAATAATGGAGAACAATGATTCACCATTCTATATAAACATGGTATGAGATTGGGTGGAGGACAAGGAGATGTCATTCGTGGGTTATAATTTTAAATCCAAATTTATAATAAAATTAATCATAGCAAAAAAAAACCTAGATAAATAAGTGCATCGATCCCTATATATTTCACGTGCACACCTTTTCCTTTCTCTCTCCTCTCTCCTTATGTAAGAAAGTTGTCATAATTGTCCTAGTCGCCTTCATCATGAATGATTTCACTTGGGTATGTTTGGATTGGATTTAAGGTGGTTTTTGCAAATTTGAATTTTGGCTTGAAAATGATTTTGTGAGTTTGAATTTTGAATAGAATTATAGTTAAAATATCATTTTTATATAGGAAATTGTAGAAAAAGTGGATGTTTTTTATTGGGAATTGTAGAAAAAGTAAATGTTTTTATTGAGAATTGTAGAAAAAGTAAGAAAAGTAGAGTAGATAGTAGGATTTTGATAATCATTGTCCAAACATGGATTGGACTGAATTCATCCAAAATTCGGATGGGCCAAGTCCAGTCCAAACATACCCTTAAAGTTTTAACAAATTTGAATTGCATCATATTTTGTTAATTTTTTTTGGAAACCATTCTGTCGGGACTGAAATTAATGGGATAAAGATTTTTTAGTTGAAATGGAAAATGGGGTGGGATGGTGATTTCTCATTTAGAAATTGCAGAATTGTACTACCTCCGTCCCGGCTCAACTTGCCTACGTTGACCGGGCACAGAGATTAAAAAAATGCAGTTGACTCAAGTGGATATGCACTTTTGGATGATATTTTTTGTAATAATATGCACATCAAATCAAGTGGATATGCACTTTTTGATGGCATTTTTGTAATAATGTTGAAATATAGAGATATTAAGGTTAAAAAATTTGTCATTTATGAGCTGACAAGTTGAGTTGGGACAAACCAAAATGACAAATAGACAAGTTGAGGTGGGACGGAGGGAGTAGTAATTTGTTAAAAAAGCCCAATGCAACTACTTTCTCGTATACTAATACCATCATATACTGCGCACTCTAAATTTGTTTAATTTCCTTATTCAACGACTCTGGGGTGGAAAATTTGACACGCTTTAGCATTCTAAAAGGCTAGTATTTTATTATACTAGCAGTTGTCCCATGCGTTGCGCGATTTGTTATATAAATAAATATCAACTATTTGATAATACGGTTTAACTAATTAAAAAGTATTTAACAATTAAAAAAGTATGAATTTACTTAAATATAAATATATATATATATATATAATATCTATCTAATTCATAATAATCTTATTTATTATATATTCAATTGGACAATTTATAATTAATAACACTAAAAGTATCAATTATGAATTTAAAATTAAACTCAATTACTTAAATTATATATATATATATATTAAATAGGATAACAAAATATAATTTTTTTTTTAAATTTGAAGTTCAATTTACATCTTTTTCAGAAAAAAATAAAAGAATATTTGACTCAAATATCCTCTACTTTAGTTATGTTAGATTCCACCTAATAATACCCCTCTTCTTCCTCTCCCTCACCATGATTGATATTGCAGGCCACAAGCTACGTAAACTGAGTCGATCTGTCACATTTTGGCTATTTTTTTGAAAACTACCTCTATATAAGTTTAAACCAATTTCAATGTCACACTATCTTATTAAATGGAGGCGTGTTTGTAGAATGACTATTTGAGCTCGATTTAATGTATTAGTTCAAACAATATTCCGTAAATAAAGATGGATTGTGCTATAAATATAGCAGCCGAAATATAAATAAATGAAATCATGTCTAATTGACACGGTCCTAAGTATTCAACTGGCTTGATTGACTTTGGCCAAATTGGCCATCGGCCTTGAACGACACTTGGCCTGACCATATAATTTGTTTTTAACTAAATTAATTTATGAAAATCATTAATTTATAAACCATCAAAATCAATAAATTATTGTTTTTACGTTTTTTTTCTTCATTCAATTAAACTATTTAACAATTCTTTGGCTAAAAAAAAAAAAAACAAATTACGGGTTTGAATCAATTTGATTCGTTATCTTATGACTGAAGTAAAATTGGATTTGACTATAATGTTTAACAAAAAAATAAGCCAACTTGAAACCATCCAATCACATCACTTGGCAAGGCAGCTAGCTTTACACATATGTACCTAAGTCTTGTACTACAAATAAGTAGGGCCATTAAAGATATGTTTTCAAGTAGTTGTAGCTAGTCCGTATTTCGATCTTAATCTATAAATCATGTTTGTTTTAAGACTTAAATTCAATTTTTACACCTACCAAAATTATATACTATAAAACATACCTACATTAATTCTTATATATCAACACATTTTCATAATAAAATATATACACAAATCATTACTAATAAAGTAATAACACATTTTCACAAAAATTAACCTTATAAATCTTGTTTATACATCATATTCTCCATCAATCATTCAACAACCAAATCAAATAAACATTGTTTAAGACAAAAATATATAAACAAGACCAAATGGCTAAAAAATCAACATTCGTGGGTTGTAGCTATTCTAACTAGTGGTGCCCGGTTCGGTTAAACCGCCGGTTCCGGTTCCGAACCGGCGGTTCGGAAAACCGGGGAGGGTCTAACCGGAACCGAATCGGGGTATGTTCGGTTCCGGTTCCGGTTTGTAACCGTCGGTTTCGGTTCGAACCGGCCGGTTTTCCGGTTTTCCGATTTTTTTTTAGCAATGTATTTATGTTAAAAAATATACAACTTTGTATAAATATCCAAAATTTACAACTTACAAAGTATAAACACTAAGTTTAAATTAAAAAAAATCACAACTTACAAATAACGAATAATCAGTGATTGAATTAAAAAAAAATTACAACTTACAAACAACAAACTTCTAAGTTTGAATTTAAAAAAATTACAACTTACAAACAACAAACTTCTAAATTTGAATTTAAAAAAATTACAACTTACAAATTACAAATTGAAAGAGGAATAAAAAAAAAATGAAAGAGCTTGAGTTTCATTCTAAGTTTGAAAGTGAATATCAAACTTAGAATAAAATTGCCTACGTATCCCTAAATTGAATTAGAGAATCAAAGCTCACGTAGTTCTTAGCTCTTACTTCTCTTAATTGTAATGAGAAAAGAATGTTGTGTGGTAAACGATGTGTCTCAAAGAAAAAAGGACATAATAAGACGTGCATCTAAGCACATCTTATTATCTCCTCCTTTCTTTGAGAAACACATCTACCACACAGCTCATTTTCTCATTACAATTAAGACAAGTAAAAAAAAAAAAAAAAAAGCTTGAGTTTCATTCTAAGTTTGAAAGTGAATATCAAACTTAGAATGAAATTGCCTACGTATCCCTAAATTGAATTAGGGAATCAAAGCTCACGTAGTTCTTAGCTCTTACTTCTCTTAATTGTAATGAGAAAAGAATACTGTGTGGTAGACGATGTGTCTCAAAGAAAAGAGGACATAATAAGACGTGCATCTAAGCACATCTTATTATCTCCTCCTTTCTTTGAGAAACACATCTACCACACAGCTCCTTTTCTCATTACAATTAAGACAAGTAAAAAAAAAAAAAAAGTTTGAGTTTAATTCTAAGTTTGAAAGTGAATATCAAACTTAGAATGAAATTGTCTACGTATCCCTAAATTGAATTAGGGAATCAAAGCTCATGTAGTTCTCTTACCTCAAACTTACCCATTAGTTCCGGTGGAGGAGAATGTGTTGGAATCGTAGCCATACTCGTCGAGGCCATCGTCATCAAAGACAGATAAATCTAGATTTTGTTGACGTTTCTTGGCTCGAAGCCAATCTTCAAGTAGAGTAATGTTTTGAACATTCTCTACGGTCAATCTTGCCCTTTTTGGATTCAACATATGTCGTCCTTTGGAGAAGGCGCACTCGACGGAAACGTTGGAGGCGGGACTTGCAAAAATCTCCTTTGCAATATGACTTAAAATAGGATAAGTGTTGATCATTTTTTACCACCACTTCAAAAGATCCACAGAGTTTTCAAAAGAAATATATTCAAATGTACAACTTAAATATGTATCTAATTCTTGTGTGGGATTAGACCCCCTAGCTCGTTTTTGTGTTTGGTTATCATAAAAATCATAAAATGCCCTAAGACCACTAACATTATATGGATTATGTGAAAAACTACTACTACCACCTACATTTTGAACACCTAAATTATCCCCACAGTCATCCCCTAATGAGGTTTTATATTCTTTAAATAATTCATACAAATATGTTTTAGCTCTAGTTGCAACTTCTACATAATTTGGAACATAGTCAATTGCATCATAATCGGATAAAATAAAATGGGGGAGCAAAGCACTATAATACATACGTAATAATTCCATTAGACCATCTTCTCTAATCCTAAGATCTAATAATTTAGCTATTAAAAATATATCGGGAAGTTCGTGAAAATATTTTAACCATTTTGCTTTAATTGCTATAATAGTCTCACCTATAATAGGACATGCATAATATTCATTCAAAATTAAAGCAATTTTAACACAATGATATAAGGCTAATGGAGAAGTAGGATAATAAGTGTTACTTAATTCTATAGTGGCTTCTTCAAAAAAAATTAAAAGTTGAATTAAATTAATGCATGCATCCCAAGAGTTGTTATTCAAATATATTAATTCATGTGGGTTTTCTTTATAAAATTCAATTAGCAATTATTTATAATTATAAGAATCTTGAAGCATATAATAAGTTGAATTCCATCTATGTTTTACGTCCATCACAAATTTCTTAACTTCCATTCCATTATTTTTACAAAATCTTGCCCATTTTTTATGGTATTGTGTTGATTTAGCAATTTCATAAATTGCATCCGTAATAGGTTTAATTTTATCATGCAAAGCGGTTAGACCATCTTGTACACACAAATTCAAACAATGGGGTACACAACGAATATGAAAAATTTTACCATCTATTGGAGGCCTACAAAATTCCTTTAATGTGGGTATACTAGCGGTGTTAGGAGCGGCATTATCATAACCAATCGAAAATATTTTTATCACTATATCATAATCATTAACAATTTTTATTATTTTTTCTAGCAATTGCTACGGAACTATGTCTTTCATCAAATTCGACATAGGCAATTAATCGTTTTTGCATGTTCCATGCATCATCTATCTAATGACACGTTACTCCTAAATAATCATGGTTTCCGTAAGGATCTTTCCACACATCACAACAAATAGATACTCGTTGTGTTAAATTTTTTAATTCTTCAATTAAAACATATTTATATTCACCTACAATTTTATCTATGTCACGTGTAACGGTATTCCTAGATATTCTTCTACTAGTGGGTTGAAAAACTTGAGAAGTAAATTCTTCATAATCATCGTCGGTTGGAAATTGAAAAGGAAGATGTTTTTTAGCAATTAATTCGGCTACTCCTCTCCTATGACTTAATTGACTAAATTTAAAAAGGAAGTTAGGGTCGTTACCTCCGGTTCCCAAAGTGGAACCGATATTTTGTCAAGGAAGATGGGTTTGAGAGCGGTCATTCCCCATCTTATCCGGATGCTTCTTGATGATGTGGTTGTTGAACGTTCCGTAGCCCCCTCCGTGCTTGAATTTGTAGTTCTTTCCACAGTAGTTGCACGTCACCGCGAAGTCCACGTTCGAATTTGATACTTTCTCTTTTTTAAAATGTATGGAGAAAATATCACTTCGAAGTGTTGTAGTGGATCGGCTACGTGTGTCACTCTTTTGAGTTGGACGGTCCTCCGGCTGCTCCTCCTCCACTTCGGTTTCGGCAAAGTCGGCAGCGGTCGAAGGTCCGAGAGCCTCCTCCAAATTGGCGTACTCCTCACTCCAATGAGAGTGAGGAGTGTATTGATCGATAAGATCATCGACTTCAACATCTCGTGGTGGAGGCATCGGCGCCTTTCCTGGGTGAGAAGAACCGGCGAAAGAAGAACCTCTTCGAAACATTTCGATCGAATTGGAACTTGAGAATTGAAAAAAAAAACTTGAGAATTGAAAATTGAATTGCAACTTGAGAATTGAGAGAGAAGTGTTGGAATGGTGTGAGGAAATGAACGGGGGAGGGGGTATTTATAGAAAATTAAAAAAAAAAAAAAAAAAAAATCGCCGGAACCGGCGGTTCGACCGCCGGTTTACAACGGTCCTCAAATCTCGATCGTTGATCTCCAACGGTCGAGTGATCCTGACGCGACACGTGTCCAACGGTCAAATTAAAAAAAAAAAAATAGCGGGCCGGTTCGGCCCGGTTTCGAATTGCCGGTTCCGGCGACAACGGCTCTATTTCGCTGGACTCCGGCGACAACGGCTACTTTTCGCCGGAGCTCCGGCGGACACGTGGCACTACCTCATTCGTCCATAAATATATATATACCGTGAACCGACGGTTCACGGTTTTAGGATATACAAATCGAAACCGAACCGGCTGAAACCGGTTTACGGTTTCGGTTTGGAACCGGAACCGGGTCAATGGTTCCCCGAACCGTTGACCGTCGGTTTCGAACCGGCCGGTTCCGGTTTCCGGCGAACCGTGGGCACCACTAATTCTAACTATCTTTTCACTTATTCATAATTTTAACCAATTTAAAATATCAATGAAAATTGGATAAACGTATGACTTATGTGGGGCCAGAGTCATTGACTCATCATCATCTACCTAACCAATCTGAGATTAATATAGCTGACTTCATCTTTCTAGATTCCAGGAGCCAGGTTATCGCTTTTTGCAGGGTGGGCTTCAAGAATCGAGTCATTTTACATACTTTTGAGTGACTCATTTTAGATGGCGGCAGGCACAGACGACAGTGGTGTCTGGTGTTGGTGTTGAGAGAAAGTGCTAGCGAGGGCTGGAGAGATCAGACATTTGGAGGCTCAGAAATTGGGTATTTGAGGGTGAATGATGTGGCAAGCTGTGGTCCGTTGATGAAATTAATGGATGAGACTAAAGGAGACTGAGAGGTTCCGTTTCCCGGGTGGAAGATGGTTTCCGGCTATTTTTCATGGTCAGTAAATTCTTTCTTTAGTCATTTTGCCTAAATTAAAATCTCAAGGGTATTTAGGTAATTTGATCTCAATTTTGAATAGATATTTTTTTTTTTTTTTTTTTTTTGCAATGGTGGCTGTGGGTTTGGTACTTTGGTTTTTTCATACTATGAACAAACACCCCCTACTCTATTTCATACTAGGAAAAATGTTTAAAGATCCTAAAATTCTTTTGTTTATCTGGACCTTAATACCTGATCTCTTCAATTCCATATTTCCACACTGTTATTAGCATCTACGTTATTTGGAGGATAATTTGATCTCAATTTCGGAAAGAAAACTTGTATCATTTATAAGTTTGGTATTTTTTCATTTTATCTTATGATCAAGAGTGTTTAGAAACAATTATGATGTTGGAAACGAGGGAGCTATAAAGAAGTCAGAAAACAAAATTCAAATAAAATAAAGTAAATTCTAATAACAGTAGTGTGGAAATAGTAAACAAACAGTATTAGAAAGAATCATGTTTTGGTATACCTGAAAGTTAATTTTAATCTTCTTTTGAGCTTCCAACCGCCACTCTGATGCCTCATTTGAGCTCGATCAGTTTAATTTGGCTGTGCTTTATGAAATGTATGATATATTATTGTTGTGGATGTGGAGGTTATATAGCTTTATGAAATAATATGTATGAGAGAAGGAATTGAGAAAGTCAAACGTGTGACAATATATTTAGTATACGCTGAAATGCATCCGGTGTTACGTCTACATTTTATTCGTGTTTTACATTTCATTTTGCTATCTAGAACTTGTTGGTCTGTATAATAAGCAGTCAAGACAGATGAATTAATATGAATTAACAAGGGATAGTTGGGTTAAAGTATAAAATGGGGATTTGTCTTTTAACCCTCTTACAGATACCAGCGCTGTACATGGGATATTATAATTGTATAAATTTATTTATTTTTATAATAATATAATAGTTAGTTATTAAAGTACAATTTTTCAAGGATATAACAGTTTCATTAGTAACGATATTCAATCAATAATTAGTTGAAATTGTAAATAAGTATATGGATAGTTACAAATGTTCAGTCGAACTATCATGCATTTTGGATTGCCTTTTTTTTTTTTTAAATCATTTTCCAAAAAAATAATTATGTTTGCTACTAAAATAAAGGTCCTGATTTTGTCTACAATTACACATTTATAATTTGTTTCACTAACTTTTTGTACAATTTAAATGTATATATGTAATATGTATGATTAGTTGAAGTAAAATATGAGTTTTCCATTGTTTTATGCATAATATTATCATAATTAAAAATTAAGAAACAATATTTTCATATTTCATTTGTTAAATCATAGATCCAATTTACGATTTCAATCCTTTTCAAGTTCATGTGTTAAATTTAGTTCTATAACTAATTGTAACAATTTTGTTTTAATTTGTTTGTCGCTAGTTGCTACTACATATTGCTTTCTACATCTTCGATTGTGTTTGATGTGGGATATGTGGATACTACCTGTGGTTGAAATGTCATCATTCACCGATTTCCATATATTCACCTCATAATTTTTTATGTGTGGCATATTCCCATTTTGATCTCATCACTATTGTGATTTTTAGTTTAGTCACATAATTTGAGAATATGTCAGATTAATTTCAGTCCAATTTTTTCTAATTAGGGCTTTCCACTGACCTAAATGTAACGTGGCGACACATGTCATATTCTAATTGATTGACACGTATCGTTGCGTCACTTCTGGAACACTGAAAAACCCCGATTTGAGGGTTGCGTGTGCGAATCATTTTTCTCTCATAACTATGGTATTTCTCATTTTGATCTCATATCAACTCATTTTCAATTTAATCCCACAATAAAGAATCCATCCGATTTCAATCCAAATTTGATCGAAGAATTCAAATTTCGCCTAAAAATGTCACATGTGATGCACTCAAGCCCCAATTCAATGAAATTGGACTGAAATTTCTTTAAAAAACTAATTAAGTTAGATATATATGGAGAGAGTTTTCTTTAAATTAGATATATAATAGACATTATAGATAATTAACGAAACATAAAGTTATTTCTACATTTATAGTAGTAATAATAATATTGTTATTAAAAAGTATTAAATATTATATGATAAATCGTGGACTCCAAATACAGTAGAAATGTTATATACAGTTGATCTTCTATTTAAGTCCTTTTGTTATTATTATCTGATATTAGGATCACTCCCAACTCTCTTAGTTGAATATCTCTACACATTTTCTCACTAAATAAAAAAATATTTAATTGCAGGTGGTCAATAATAGCGGCTCAACTACCAGTAAAGAACTATTGGAACACAAAGGCTATGTTTGGATTAGTGTTTGCTAGTTGGAATTTGAAATTTAAATTCATTCAAATCCCCATTTATTTTGAAGTTAGAAAAAGATTATATAATTTACCAAAATCTTACTTTATTTAAATAAAAACACAATCATTAACCCTATACTATAACCTATTAATACACAAATTTTAATACACACCTAAATTTCTACTATTACAATCATCCAATCATTATCATTACATCAACTTACAATATAATATTACATAATAACACTTTTTCCAGCATTGATTTGATATCTATAGTATTAATCTTACTCTACAAAATTTCTAAACAAACACAGATTTTAACTATTCACCTTTATTTCAAAAAATCAGGATTTCAAAATCGAATTTTCTCAATCCTACATAACACCAATCCAAACATAAAGGAATCGTGGATTGCGATGCCAAGAATTACTGGACTACAAAACTAAAAAAAACATACAATTATAAAGAACAACAACAGTTAAATCTTAATCTCAGAATTTGGGGTGGGATATATATATATGATCATATATATCCGAGGCATATTCATGTATTTCTACACAGGCGAAGATGCTTCCTCTGTCAAGTTGCGTTCTCCTCTAGCCCTAACGAATAATCCATGTATTATGTTGACAAGAAACTCGATTCCGATGAGAAACAAATGAAATGCATGTAGAAATGCCACTATCATTGGAGAAGAAATGACAAGTGCAAGGGGTATAAGTGATAGAGGGTAATGGAGAAACATGGCAACAAGAGAGATTGTGAGACAAGTGCAGATGCAAAACAAGCATAGGTTAGTAATTTGTGAAAGCTGGCATGTCTATCCTTGTAGACAGTGACGGATCCAGGATTTTGACTGAGTGGGTCCAAGTCAATTAATAAAAAGATACAATAATATTAGAGAAAAAACATATATATATCGCAATCTCGATAAAATCAATGTATTACAACATTTCTCTTCTATTTTTCATATTCTGAAATCGTTGCATAATAGCTTCATTACTAACATTTCTAAATACATCTTTTTCAATGTATGCAACTAAACAATCATTCAACAGTGTATCACTCATTCGATTGCGAAGAGAACTACTAGAGAGGTCCTCTTCTTACTTTGACCTCTCAATTTTCCCTTCCAATTTTAACATTTCTGTTTTTTTGGAACAATTAATTATTGACATCAAACATCCTTTGCAATTAACAATATTCAAATCCCCAAAAATATCATGTTATTGTCGATTATAATCTTATTTCCATTTATGGAGCATATCGATTGAGCATAAGATAAATAAATTTGAAGTTGAATAATAAATTTCAACACTACTACATCACATATATAACTTAAGACATAATAAATCAACAATAATAATGAAAATAAAAAGAAAGCAAACAAATAATATAAAGAGAACATTTTACCTTAAAATCTATGGAAAAACAATTGAGAGAAATCAAAATTAGGGTTTATATGTGTGAGAGAAAAAGAGGAAATTAAGGATGAAGATGAAGAAGAGAAAAAAAATCTGACCACCGTCCTACTTAGACGCTGCTATGCTGCCTCTTTACTATTTTCTTTTTTTAATAAAAAATGTAAAAAGACGAAAATATCCTTAGTTTTTTTCAAAAATTTCAGGGGGCCCAGTGCCCCCCTTGGCCCCCATGTGCCTCCGTCCCTGCTTGTAGATGTTTGTCGTAATCTGCTTCATTGCTCCTAGGATAAGCCAGTAAACAGAAGTGGCAGCAATGAAACACCACACTGGAACAGGGTTTTCACGAAATATATTTTTTGTGTTGCCTTGATATTTCAGTGATAAAAGGAGTGGCACCACAGGAACCTCATATTTCATCAATTGCATCAATGGAGGAGAATGATCAGTTGATATTGACTCTTGTCCCCTTGCTGAGCTACACACAATCAAACCAAATAGTATCAAATAGTTAATACTACCTCCGTCCCGGCTAACTTTGCACACTTTCCTTTTCGGGATGTCCCGGGTAAATTTGCACACCCAAAAAAGGAAAGTAATTTTTACTTTTGATATGATTTTGTTGACTTTTCAACTCAAAAAACAAAAAATACACTTACTTTTGGCATGATTTTGTTGACTTTTCAACTCAAAAAGCAAAAAAACAACATTTTCTTATTCCACGTACCGGGAAGGCTGTGCTAAGTTAGGCGGGTCGGAGGGAGTATATTATACTAGAAAACAAATTCATGAATGAATGAACATATATCCCCATATATACGTACGAGGAGAAGCTATATATGTGTGTCTATTAAAATTTCCATCAATCACTAAACAACCAATCAGCAATGATGGGGTAATATGGATGCATGCATGCATGCGTAAACAAACATATATAATTGGTAATAATAAAAATATTTAAATAAATAAATATATGATATTAGCAGAAATAGATTCCTGGAAATCTGGAATCATGAGAATTGATAGATTCTGATTCCATAAGGAAGTTATAGTTTATGTATAATCCAAATCAGTAGAATCGATGAAATAACAGAGTGAGCAAATATGGAGTAGTTGAAGACATCAACTGAGAGGGAGAGAAGCATGAGATGAGTACTCCGTCAAAACTTAATATAATTATCTATGTGAGGATCGGGCCCGGGGTGTGGTGATACTCCGAAAAACCCGCAAAAACGGGCCAGGTCGGATCGGGCTGGAGATGTGCCGAGACTCCGAAATCGGGCCCGATGTGTGGCGAGACTCCGAGAACCTCCTGTATGTCGGGCCCGATGTGTGGAGAGGGTTTTCGCCGGGCCGGAGGTGTGGCTGAGACTTCAAAAGTCTCCGGTATGTTGGGTGCGAGGTGTGTCGGGTCCGGGGCGAAACAATTAAAACCGGGGGGCAAAGAAGAAGTGGAATTAAAGGATGATTACCTTGATGAAGCAGCAGAATGGGGATAATGAATGAATGTCGCTATGATGAGCGGGTCAGACGACGGGTGGCGCCGATGATGAGCAAGTTTCAATCTTCTTAATGTCAGCTTGAAACTACGCCTGCGATGCTTCCTTTCACCACCAATTAATGTCGCTTCCATTGTTAATGCCACTGCATAAGAATAGAGCCCCAGCTCAATATTTATAAAAATCAAATATCCCTGCATAAGAATAGAGCCCCAGACCAAGACTGATATGTGGAAAATACATGCAATTTTGTAATGTTTAATATGAGATTTTATGATCGATTATTTGATTGAATGCATGATTTTCATACATAATTGTGTTTTGTGTCTCCAAATACTTCATAAATTATTTTCTTGATTATTGTAGGAGTTTTGAAGTGTTTTGAAGACGAGACGAGATAGTATGGATCAAGGGATGAGATTTGGGTCAAGAAGAAGTGGGCTTAATTGAAAACAAAAGGAAGAAGAAAAAAAAAAAAGCTTTGGGCCACAAGTTAAAGAAAGGAGAAAAAGCCCAGTCCAGTTGGGAAAGAAACCACGCCAATTTACCCTATCCATATTTTTGACTTTTTCCCGAAGTTATTGGGGGAATATACACACACGCAGACTTGGGGGCAGTAGAGGGAGGAGAAAAACAAAAGATTTGGTTTAGGACTTTTAGAGATTATTAGAGAGAGTTAGATTTAATTTTTATTCTTAGAGATTAATTTGGATGATGAATTCCTCAACAACTATTGTGGATTTGATTTCAAGGATGTTTGGCTAATCTTTCAATTCCGGTTAGCAGAGATGTTTGAACCTATTTATTTAATTATTTTCTAATTAATCTCGTATCTCTTTCTCGATGTTTGATTGGAATTGATTGTGCTATCTGTGTATATGTTCTCGATTATTGATGCTTGATTTAGCCTGATCACCTAGGTTAAGTGTTTATAATTGATTGCTAGAATTTTAAATCATGAATCCTAATTGTTGTGGTTTAATTTTCATGAGTGGTAAACTAGAGGTCGTGCATCTCTAGGGTAGCATAATCCTAGATTATCAAATCGAGCTTATGTATTCGGAGTCTAGTTCATCCTATCGTCTTGGTGATTAAGAGCTTATTCTAGGTTGTTCAATTAAATAGGGTTAATTAGAGAGCGAATCCTAATTAGCTAATCTTAAGAGACGATTCGGTTTAACAGAGCTTGTTATTAGACTAGGGGTGATAATTCCATGATAAACTGAGAGAGGGGTGATACGTTGATTATGAGATAATTGATATCAGGGGATAATTGAACTGTTAACTGGAATATTTGCATCCATTGATTTCCTGTTTAATTTGATTTCTAGTTTAGTTAATTAATTTAGTAACAGTTAATTAATCCAACCCCCCTAACTTGTTATTTATTTGAATTGAATTTAGGTGGCATAGTTAATCATCACTCCTCGTGGGATCGACTCTTATTTGCCCTACCTACTAGTTGGTTAGGTTAGGAAAGAATTTATTAATTTTACCGTGTAACGACGCGCGGTCAGACCAAAATCAGATCCTCTGTACCAAAAATCAATGTACCACGCGTGTACCACATTTCAAAACACATTATATTGATTTTGAAAAACGGTTACAAATTATAGATTTTTTTCAATATCAAAACTACATAATTTTGATGTGACACACAAATAAAATAGAGATTTTTGGTACAGAGGATCCGCCCTAGACCAGCTCAATATTTATAAAAATCAAATATGGCAAGGGGTTGGGTTTATTACAAACGAAGTAACCACGAAAGTTCTCACTCCCTCTGCTTTTCTAGTTTTCTGTTTTCATATCCACGCGTTTTTTTATTCATCATAGTCTTTTATTAATTTACTTGTCTTCCCGCAAGCAAATAGGATTGTATCAATTAGATATTTGAATTATTGTAATATTTTTTTATTTACTAGGTGTCTAAACTCAAAAAAAAATTGATGATCACTTTTCATACTTTACAAATTTTTCCGATTGTTATCTAAACTCAATTTTTAACCTAATTTTCGGCTAAAACAACAACTGAAAAACCTAAAAATGTAATCAACTTCCAACCATAAACCAAAATGCATAAGTTATACACTAAAATGATTCAATTTCTGAATCAATTCATAACTCTAAGTCAATTTTACGATTTATATTTGATTTGAACTTAAATTGAACAAAATCAATCAAAATCCTAATATTTTTATTCAATTGAAGCTCGAGTTGAACATGAATTATAAAATTTATTTGGGGTCATAATTTGAATTCAAAGGAACTACTTCTAAGATTCAAGTTGTTTACGATTAAAATGAAATAATAATGACGAAAAACAGTCATTGCGGCACGTTCGCAACTAGTGAATCAATCAATTTCGCCACGTCATAACGAAAAATAGCGTCATGGCTACGCCATTACTTTAGTGAATAAATCAATTTTATGTGCAAAAAACAGTGTCATGCCCAGTTAGTCACACTGGTGAATAAATCAATCTCGCCGTGTCATTGCGGCGCACTGGGCCCGCCCATAAATCAATTTTCTCATATTAATTTGTTTTTTAACAAATTAAACTTATTTAAAGTTAATTAGTATGGTTACGTAATGATATCAAATTTAATATTGATATTGTATATTATTAAATAATATTTAAATTTAACTAAATTTGTTAAAATAAAACATGCTAGATTTAAAATATAAAGATGATTTACAAATTTAAAATTACAATAACACTTAATTACAACGGCACCACAATCACTGAGTAAGATCATCTCTAATCCCAGTCTTAATCCCTCTATATAGGATCAAAACATATCTCATAATCATGTTATGATGAAAAAACATATCTCATATCTCATTCTTAATGAATTTAGAATAAAAAACAAACAAATAAATACAGTTTATTGTGGAAACTTATCCCCACAGGGATTCAAGTATGGAAATTCTAAAACGCTTGGACATAAATAAGGTTTCATATGTCCTGTATGAGTAGGAATTATGTGCACCAATTGTATGGATCTGGATTCGTACAATTGGTCGTACCGTGCGTGGATTGGGTCGGGTCCGGTTTGTTTCGAATCCGCACACAAATTCAATTTTTTTTTTCAAATTTATGCAATAATATTTATATTATACGAGTATAATTTTTTTATGTACAAATGTCATAACCTTTATGTAATATTACTTAGATTTTTTTCATTATAAAAATTCATGTAATATAGCTTAATCTTATATTATAATAATTTAACATTTATGTTATATTAATATAACATTTATGTATAAATATCATAATATTTATGTACTTAAAGAATAACATAAATGTTATATTATTATAACATAAAAGTTAAATTATTATAATATAAAAATTATATTATTATAACATAAATTTTTGAAAGACATTATAAGTCTATAATACATTGTTAAAGGTTAAACTAGCATAAACATAAAGATTACGCAAACATAACATAAAGGTTACGTGAACATAACTAAAAGGTTAGGTGCGCGGGACTAGGGTTTGAGGTTTGACTCTGGGCGCATGGGTGCGTGGGTTGTGTGAAAATCACTGTCGGATCAAATTGACCCAGTTACACAGTTTTCGATCTGTACACTTGGTGCACATAAATAATCGTGGTCCTATATATGTATATATATATATATATATATATAAAATACATAACCTTTTAAGATATTTTTAAAAAAAAGGCATATCCATGATCTCACAAAGAAAAAAGAGAAGTTCAAAGCCAAATATTGTCTTGGCAGGTGCTGTGGAAAGCAATATACCGTTGGTGACGTGGAAAGTAAGTAGCGATGGTGATGTTTTTTTTAATCAATAAATCCGAAAATATTAATCATATTTGTGGGTATAAGTTGTTGAAATACAAAAACTAAATCACAACCAGAAAGACAGTTAACTCAAATCACAAACTTTATTTAAATTATTATTTTAATAAAAAAAATTCATTATCGATCAACATACCGTAACTTTATTACATAATTTACTATATAGATGGTACTAAGGGTGAATAGGTTAAGTCTACCGGTTTCATTGCTCCAATAAAACATTATAACATCTAATTGCTTAATATATTTTTGTTCAAATATTGGCTGCTCTTTCCTGAATTGAGTTGAACATTTCCTTTGGAGTGCTCTACATTGAAACCAAGCTTACAAACCTATTAATTTAACTACAGATGGGACGTGCTGTATTAGCCACGTATACACAACCCCCCCAAAAGTCAAATGGTTGCACCAAGAGTACCAACAGCTTATAATAATTCTCTACATCTTCATAGTTCATGAATCGACGTTTGGTAACTCATTATCTTACTGTTTACTTTTCAAACATGACATTTTCCCCTTATTCTTTCCCTTCCTATTCCTTGTTCCATATCTATCCCTTAATAATTCCTGTCGACTAGAAGAGAATATAACCCAAGCGAACAGTACTTAAGTAACACTATTGCAATAAATAAGGATTTGTCTTTTTTACCCTTGTACATAAATAAGCTAACATACCTTCTTTGAAATCATGTTAAAATATTACAAAACTCACATTTGGTGCCTCCCCTCTCCTGCTTCACGGGAAGATTTTATTGAAAAATAATTTTTACAAGATTTGCTTCTCTTCCAAAATAGTGCCAAAAGGTTGTATATACCGTTTGTAGAAACCCTATATCGTGTAATGGACGGTGAAGATTTGAGGAACTTTAACTTTGGCGGTAATGGAAATAAATAATATGAATTATGAAATCAACTTTCATTTTATAGCACCTAATTACAATTTCCAACTCTACATAGGATCGATTACATAAATAATATCTCATAATCGTGTTATGATGAAAAATAAACGAAGAAACAATCATCATGTTTTCGTATAGCTCTCACACAATTGATGGTGCTTCCTCAGTCAAGTTGTCTGTTCTTCTAACCCAAACGAATAGGCTGTGTGTTTTGTTGACAATAAGTGGAATTCCAACGAGAAACATATGGAATGCGTACACCAATGCCAATGAAAGAAGAGAAAAAATGACAAGTGCAAGAGGTATTAGGGATGAAGGGTATGGGAGAAACATGGCAACAAGAGAGATAAGTGAGACAAGTGCAAATGCAAGAGCAGCATTTCTTAGTAATCTAAGAAAGATGTGTTCATGGTTGATTTGCTTCATTGCTCCTACAATTAGCCAGTAAATAAAAGTGGCAGTGATGAAACACCACAATGGAACGGGGTTTTCGTCAAAAAGACTATTTGTATTGCCTTGATATTTCAGTGCTATAAGAACAAGCACCGTGGGGACCCCATATTTCATCAATTGCATGACTGGAAGATTTGTTGATATTGACCTGCATCCCCTTGCCTCGCTACACCCAAAACAAACTGGATCAAATAATATATCAATTTTGATGGATAAACATCACCAAATGTACAACATATCTGTTTATTTCTCCCTTTTAAGGTCACACCATCTTATTATAGAGTAGCACTCTTGTGCACCTGATGCACACATGCATTTGGGTCGAACCAATGCACACATGCACTCAAGTCGGGTTCGGGGGCGGGTTGACTCGAATCCGTGCATTTTTTTTTCTTTTTTTTGGCCCCGACCTCTATGTTATGTTAGTCATACATTTATGTTATATTAGTCATACCCTTATGTCCAGATATCATAACTTTATTTAATATTTTTAACTCTAAAAAAACTCTAATTTCACCACAATTTATATATGTTTACCATTATGTGATATTATTTATATTTTTATATCAACATAGTCATACATTTATATAATATATAAAGGTACAACTAACATAACTAAAAGATATATATCTAACATGACTAAACGGAATGACTGTTATTACTAAAATGAATGAAATGTTAATATGTTTGTCTAAAAAAAATGTTAAGGTGCAATTAGCCTTACAAAATGTATGACCAACATAATTAAAAAGTATGACTAACACTACTAAAATGTATAGTTAACATAACATAAAGGTCTGACACCTGGAAGCATGTTTGAGCGGATTTTGTCCGCGACCTGGAGGTGCGTGTGGGCGCGTACGGACTTACAATGTCTGAAAAATTGCGAAAAATCGCCGATTTATCGGCGATTTTTCGGAAAATTCAGGCTATCAATACGAAAATCCATTGATGTACAATTTCGTTCTAGTATCGAAGATTTATCGTGATTTATCGGCGATAAATCGCTGATTTTTGTGTATCGAGCAAGTTTCGAAGAAAGAGGGAAGAAAGAGAGAGAAAGTTCAGAAACTTTGAACGGCCGTTACCGGAGATCGGATGATCCGATCGACGATCCGAGCCCGGATACGTGACGGGCTCGGCGAGAACGTCAACCTAGGCTCAAGAATCGCTCCGATCGGTGGCCGGATGGCTGGAATTTAAGAGAGAAAGTTGAGGGTTTTAGAGAGAGAAAGGTCGTAACTTCTCAGGCCGATTGCCGGCGAATGCGGCAACATAGGTTACGATATGTTTCGGGTCGGTGGAAAATCTGGCGGCGGCGGCGCCGCTCCGGCCGTCCGTCCGCCGGAGAAGATGAAGATTTGAGAACAATTTTATAAATACACGTGAATAAAAATTTATATGTGCCCCACAAAGTCCCTTATCGATATTTTGCCTTTTTTTATATTAAATTTTATTCTATCAAAATACTACTGAAACTTGTAATGGAGATCTATTCCTAAAAATGTAATATATTTTTTTCAAAAATTAGAAGGATTGAGTGATATAATTAAACTTTATATTAAAATGTATTATGATATTAATAATTAAATATATTGTACAATTAAACTTTATATTAAAATGTATTATGATATTATTTAATTTGGGGCATTAATTGGGCTCCGATTTTATTTAATAAATGAATTATGATGTATATAATATCAGTGTATCTTTATATTTATTGTGAATTTATCATTTTATTTTTAGTTTTAAGTTCAATATATGTATTAATGTTACTTAAAGTACTAGATATATTTTTCAATTTTTTATACAAATTTTTTAAATTTTTTGCGTAAAAACCGATATATCCACTGATATCGATATATCCGTCGATATATCCGTAAAATCAAAGTACCGATATATCCGTGGATACCGATATTTTAGTCCTTGCGGACGCGTGGCGGACCGGATCAACTTGAGTGCACGGATTTAGGATTCGTGCACACAAAAGTTTTTGTCCTTGTTATATGAGACCATGTTGAATTTGGTCATGAGATGAGCTGGCCCGAATAGACCATAACTAAGATGGGTTTCTATAAACATACTAGAAAACAAATTCAATGAATGAATTGAACATCCCCATAAATATACCGTACGAGGAGGAGAAGCTTGAAGTTGTAAATTATGTATTTGTCCATAAAAATACGCACACGCCTCATGTGTTTGACTATTAAAATTTCCATCAATCATTAAACAACCAGCCAGCAACTGAAATTCAGTTATGCAATTATATGGATTTATGCATGTCTAAACAAACATATACATACATATATATATATATATGATGTTAGCAGAAATAGATTCGGGAAATCTGGAATAATGAGAAATAGATTCTCATATTCACCTTATCAATATCTCAAATCATGACGGAGCCAGGGCCCCTCATATACTGTGTATATACATATACAACATGGATTTCACCTCTCAAATTTCAAAAACTTTGTTAAAAAAATGTAGCATGGAAATGGATGAGAGTGAGCAAATATGGAGTAGTTGAAGACAGCAAGTGAGAGGGATGGAGCAGATGGGTTACCTTGATGAAGCAGCAGAGAGGGTATAATGATTGAATGTTGTTACGTAAGAAGAAGGGCGGCGCCGATGATGAGATGAAAGTTTTAATCTTCTAATTTTCTTCAGCTTGAAAGCATGCTTTCTTTCACCACCAATCAATGTTGATTCCATAACTAATGTCACTGCACAACAGCAATTTTATCCGAAAGAAAAAAAACAGAGCAGTGTCGCTCCCAGGAGTCAGATATTAACCTTGGTGGCTAGCTACTAAACAAACAGAATGTTTTGTTATAAAATGAGGTGGGAATTATACCTAAAAGCAGGGTGAGCAATTTCAATCTTTCCAACAGTCTCTGCGATGCCTTATTGGATCAGTTTTTGTTGGGAATTATAATAAAGGGTGTGTACGATTAATCTGGTAATCAATCCTCTGTTCCGGCACCCTACTCTTCATCTGCTGTTTACCCAATCAGGTTCAGCCACGTATACACAAGCCCCCAAAAGTCAAATGGTTGCACCAACAGTACTAACAGCTTATAATAATTCTCTACACTTCATAGTTCATAGTTCATGTAGAGCTTTAATTTTAATAAAAGAAAATAGCCAAAGAAGATGAGGAAGTAACCAGGAAAATGCATGACAACTCCCCCCCCCCCCCCCAACCCACCCAGAAAATACCCGAATGGGCCGAATCGACGAAGAATTAATTCAACAAGCTGCATGACCCCACCCGAATCGTGAAGAATTAATTAACAGGGCAAGTGAGCAGCTCACTCCTCATCCTCACACCAAACCAATATAAATGAATTTTGATTTTTTAAAATTGATTAGTCGCATAACTAAGACGTTTTACTTCATGACTAGTATAGTATATATATATCGTAAGATTTTTCCTATTTTCCTACTTTGTTTCCTTGTTCCTATTCTTCCTCATTCTTATTATTCATCATACTCTTCATAAATCTAGATAATTAATCTTAGACCGTGACTCCGTTATTAAAATTATTTTGTTACAATAATTTTAAATATTGAAAATCTATTATTTCAATAATATGAAACCACTTGCAAAAAAATTGGAATGTTTGATGTCGTATTGATGAAGAAAATGATGAAAATCACGAATATATTTTAAGGTTTCACCTTTCAATAATACAAGTAACACTTACTAATTTTACCTGTAATACATTTTGGTATAACAACTAGCAGTCCACCCGCGCGATGCGCGGTTTATTATTTATTGTGTTAATATTTACAATTTGTAATAATATAATGAAGTTGCATAAACTAACAGGTTATTCATAACATCTTTTATTATTTTAATTTAAAACATGTACTATATATAAATGATTTTTCATATTACTCATGTGCGTTGCACAAATTATCACATAACTTTAATATAATTTTTAATTTTATTTTTAAATATTTTTATTTTATTTTTTGATTTTATATTTTCATCAAATTAAAATTATTATATACAATAATATTTCTTTCAATCATAATAATTAATCTATGCTTTTATATTTTATATTTTTTTTATTCCACTCTCATATTTCAATCATCATATATAGTTTTCTTACGTCATTTCTTCATTTCTCTCTCAACAAATTAGTTGTTCGGTTTGTGTTTAGTGTACAAAAACAATTTGGTGAGATCTCCTTAGATGAAGATATGAGACAAAGATCGTAAATAACTTTTTTACCTTTAAATGTTTAGTAAATCTTGTATTCTTTCATTTTTTTTAGTTTTATATAGATTTGAGAAATCATTATAGTTACCATTTTTTATTGTTTTTTTTTCTTCATACAATAAGATATAGAAGAATTTTTCCACTTTTGAATGTTTAGCAAATCTTGTATTCTTTCATTTTTTTAGTTTTATGTAGATTTTCAAAATAATTATATTTATGATTTTTT
This sequence comes from Scutellaria minor, assembly GCA_954870855.1. Classification (NCBI taxonomy): domain Eukaryota; kingdom Viridiplantae; phylum Streptophyta; class Magnoliopsida; order Lamiales; family Lamiaceae; genus Scutellaria; species Scutellaria minor. Next base: position 20,657,536 of record OX940728.1, on the reverse strand, counting down.
TTCTTCATTCTTTGTATATCTTTTTTTTTTCATTCTCTACGCATCTCTCTTTTGTTGAGAAATTAATATTTTTTCTTCATTTTTTAGTTTTACATATATTTGAGAAATTAATGTATCTCTCTTTTCATTTCTTATCTTTATATAGATTATAGAATAGCTTCTAGAGTAAGATAAATCTTATTATTATTATTATTAGGGTTAAATGCAAAAAAACAACCTAAACTATTGGGTTTTTTCATTTTGCAACCTTTTTTTTTTATCAGATTGCAACTTGAACTATTAAAATTTATCAAATTGCAACTTTTGAATTATTTTTCGACAAAAACGAGAACACGTAACCGGCACACCGAAAACATAAGGGTATTTTTGTAATATTTTAATTAAATATGACCCTTATATGAAGTTAGCGTGTGTGTCACGTGTTCACATTTTTGTCGAAAAATAGTTCAAAAGTTGCAATTTGATAAATTTTAATAATTCAGGTTGCAATCTGATAAAAAAAAAAAAGTTTAGGTTGCAAAATGAAAAAAGCCAATAATTTAGGTTGTTTTTTGCATTTAACCCTTATTATTATTATTATTATTATTATTATTATTAAAGAATAGCTTACCAAGTAAAATTTACTATTTTAATTTTACTTAATTAATTTATTTTATTGATAAGACACTTTTAGGCGGGAAAATGACATTCTTGTAATTTTTTCCAATTTTCTTGCTTTAATATATAGTATAGATAGAAGTAGTATATTTCTTTAAGATAAGATATACCTTTCAGATAGAGATACATTTTAGTTATATAAGTAATATCTTTCAGTTATATAAGTAATATTTTTTTAGTATACAACACATTCTCATTGACAAATGCATGCAAATTTGGGAGGATGTAGACACGAACGGACACATTGGGGGCGCATGAAGACGATCTACATGTTGGGTCGGGTTGGACTGGGGACATAGATGCTCCAAGGAGACACAAGTTCATATCTCATGATAATGCTTCGTTTATTTGTTGGTTCTCAATTCTAAGTTCAAATTTTGAAGGTACTCAATTCAAAGTTTAATTTAATCATATTTCTCAATTTGAGGCTTGAAGTTAAAATGAGTTATCTATTCAATCATAAAAAACGGTGCACTAACAAAGACAATTGAATTCCATTTTCTTTTTCTTTTTAAATTTTTTTAATTTCACATAACTAAATGGAAAATAATATTTTTAGCCCATTTTTTCTTTTCAAATTCATATTTTTTAAGAAGAAGAAATTCGAACAATAGAAAATAAGACTTTGATGCTGAGTAATTGACAAAAAATATATTATTCTTCTCACGCAAAGAAAGAGAAAAAATAATAATTTTTCACTATTTAATTTTATGAGAAATTAAAAAAACGATAATGGATGTCGTAAGTCTTTGTTTATGTCTGAAATGAAAATCAATTTTAAATTGGGGTCATGTTCTAAAAATCTCACAAAATTATAAAGCTTTGAGAAATAAAATAAAATTGAATTCTTAAAGGTATGTATAGATAGTGACGGACCCAAGATTTTTATCGAGGGGGGCCCAACTAATAAAAGAATAACAATAGTTCTAAGAATAAAATCATAAAATTATGATAGTGTATCAAATTAAGATAATATCATTACTCAATAAAGAAAAATAAATAATGAGTTTAGATATATGAACAATTTACCTTAAAAATCTTAAAAGTTGATATTTTTAATAAGAATTTGATAATATGCAAGTAAAATTAATTAATATACATATTTTTTGAATAAAAATACCTAAAATATTATTAATTTTTTTTTAAATCTCAGGGGGGCCCAGTGCCCCCCTCACTTCAATGTAGGTCCGTCTCTGTGTATAGATAAAGATTAAGTGGGATTGAGAAAATTATGTCATTGAAATCTTGAATTTTATAGTAAAGGTGAATAGTGAAAATATTTGTTTGTTAGAGATTTAGTAGGTTAGAATTATATTGTTGATGTCAAATTAATGTTGGAAAATATGAGTTGTACTTTATTATGAAAAAATGAGTTAATGTAATATTTTATTTATGAAAAAATTAATTGTGATATTTTATTATAAAAATTGTGTATTTGATAATGATTGATGATTGTAATATATGCAATACTAATTGAGTTTGAACTTAGTGATGAGGATTTAATTACAAAAACAAACATATTAGGATTTTCAAGTTTAAAAACCTACCATGTAGATCCCCTTCCAAAGATAGCCTAATGAATTTAGAATCAAGAACAAACAAATAAAAATAGAGTTTTGTTGTGAAATTATCCCCCACAGTGATCAAAGTACGAAAAATTCTAAAACGCGTGGAGATTGTCTTGGGCAGGTGAGGTGGAAAGTAAGTAGCGAAGGTGATGTTTTTTCCTTGGGGTTTTTGTTTTTTCCCCAAGTAATTAATGATCTCAGATTCTCAAGTCTAGTAGGAATGATGTATTTTATTTAAAAAATAACTTAAAATTTCAATTAAAATAATTTTTCCATTTAAAATTTATTTTTAATATATCAAATTAAATGTTCAACTTTTTTTTAACATATTCTTTTATTTTTTACCATTTTGAGAAATATTAAATCAATGACTCGGAAAATATTTATCATATTTGTGGGTATAAATTATTGAAGTACAAAAACCAAATCACAACCAAAAAGGCAGTAAATCAAATACAGCAAAACTTATTTTGGAGTGTTGAAAAACAAATCATATATTAATAATTTTAAATCTTCATTTTCTCTAGGTTATTGACTGAGAGAAACAATATAAAATCCATGAAAAAGTTATGACCATGCAATAAATAACAAGTACATAACCCAAAAGTTAAATTTAGGAAAAATAAATCCTTGAAAATAGTAAAAAAATAATGTTGAATTAATTATTGACTCTTTCAATTCATTTAAGAGTGTGTATATATATATATATATTTTTTAATGTTAACGTATCAATTATATTTGTAATGATTATTATATTTGAGTTATTATTATAGAAGTTTTTATATTTTTATATATGTTGATTTTATTTCTTTTCAATTCATAATTTTTTTTTTAATTCCACAGAATAATATTTTTTTAAACTTAATTAAATATCATAATTGGTGCAACACGCGATACGGGAGAAATGTTATCATATTACATTATTAATAGAATCCACATTAATTGTTTTTAGTCCATTAATAATGTATGTTCGTGTTAATAATTCTTATAGGGTGATTCTATACACACCTCATTTTTATAAAAATAAAAGATATAAAAACACAATACCCCTCTTATATCTACCATCTCAATCTCATTACTCTTGAGAACATGTTATTGTGCATTATCTCTCTCTCCCCCTGTTTTTTACAATTTTGTTGTTCTCTGTTCACTACTTCACTCTCCCGCTCTCCATTTTTCTTATTTTCTTTCCTCTCCCTTTTTGGGTGTCGTTTTATATTATTTTCTCTCCTCTCTCTTTTTACTTGTGGTCATTCAATGTTAAAAGAATTTTAGTATTTTCGAATTTAATCTTTATTTTCTGTTGTTTCCTTTTTTTTCCACTATAGGTGAAAATAACATAATTTTATCATATAAAATACAATATAATCCTATATGAAGGCCCATTATGGTACTAAGGGCCAATATGTTAAGTCTACGGGTTTCATTGCTTCAATAAAGCATTATAACATCTAATTGCTTAATATATTTTAGTTCAAATATTGGCTGCTGTTTTCTGAATTAAGTTGAACATTGCCATTGGAGTGCTCTATATTGAAACCTCTGTTCTAAAAATCGGCCTAGGCGGCTTCTAGCCGTACCGATTTTTGTCTGTTCGGTCACTTTAGGCGCTAGGCCGTCTGAAAGGATTGGTGCCCCAAAATTACCCGCAAGACTTAAAAAAAATATGAACAGATTGATAATGTTGTTCCAAATATCACAACATTTACCAACACATTCATACACTTAGTAAAAATCAGAATATGCAGCGGAATATAAAAACGAACAAGGACAGGAGATTTATCCACGAGTATTTAAAGATACTCGTGGAAACGCCAGCAGGACAAAACTCTTTATTACTACAAGAGTAATTTACAAAAACAATCACAAAGAGATCTTTGAAAGAATCTCTTTGAAAACTCTCAAACACTCTATGATTATCTCCCGACTCTCAAAGAATGTTAAAACCCTCTATAGGGTTTACAAAGCAACAAACTTAGAATCTAACAAAGGAAAGACTCTATTAAACAGAATGTTGTCACAGATGTTCCAACAATCTGTTGCTTTGAAACTGTCCTTAAAACTCTCACACTACGCTCTTGTTTAGCTCTTGGATTTCTCTAGAAAGTGCACTCCGATCTTCAGCCTGGATTGAGCTATTTATAGACTCCTTCAGATCGTGCTTCTTGTCCATGATCTATCCATGATCATCATCCTCCACCTTCTCCATGATCCATGATCTTCATCATCCATCTTCCATGTTCTCCATGATTCATGATCTTCATCCATCTTCAACACTCTCCATGATTCCATCTTCTCCACCTTTCCACTTCTTTTCTTTCTCCTTCTTTATGGAATTGATCCACTTTCTCCATTCCTTCTTTCTCCATCTTTATGGAATTGATCCACTTTCTCCACTCTTTCTTCTTGCACGTCTTTTCTCTTGTGTTTGGCACGTCTTTGATTTGTTTCTCTCTTGATAAATTCCACGTGATTAAATCTGCAAAAGAGAGTGAGAGCAAGAAACAAATCTCCTATTTTGTAGGAAAGACTTAATCATAAAGACTTCTTCAAATCTTTAAATTCCTTGGATAAAAGATCCTACAAAATCTCAACATCCAAATCAAATATATTAAGTATCTTAAAGTATATAAAATATACTATTAAATACATCAATATATTTAAAATTAAATATGGTAATAAAATATCCAAGAAAAGGCAAAATTAATTAGTGTTAAAATAACACTAACAATCTCCCCCTTTTTGGCTTTTCTGCTCAAAACCATATTTTAATTTTCTCCCTCTAAATACCTGCAAGAAAACATCGTTAGAGAAAAATCAAATCTCTTAAAATCACTCCAAACAAATCAATTGAAATATTAATTTGTTTTGGATAAAATACCAAATAATATGTTTTGTGAGAAATGCAAAATAAAATAAGAGTTTAATAAATAAACTCTAACAATCTCCCCCTTTTTGCCTTTCTTCACAAAACACACCATAATCTCCCCTTTAAACCAAGATCAACTTTTGAAAAATATTTTCGAAAACTTCAAACTCCCTAAAAAAATTTCTTCTTTAAACAATCACACCAAATCGATCTCCCCCTCAAAAGAATCTTCCCTTTAAACAAAAACACACTAACACTACAAATTTCTCCCCTTTTTTGAGAAGAAAGATCAGCAAAAAGTTGTCTCTAAAGCTAGACATCTCAGCAACTTGTTGAGTCAATGTTCAAACCTGCATAAAAATATCTTGAGACAAAAACATGTTAGTGGAACAAATGTTGGAACTGATGTTGCAACATTAACAAGGATAATTTCTTCAGTCCAAAGCATACACCAATGTGATCTCCACAGTGGGAAAAAGAGCTAGGAGCAGTCATAAGGGATTGAACAATTGAGAAATTTTGAGATAGAATGAGGAGTATGGGGAAGACAAAAATGAGATGAATGATATTCTCTTCATGTACGAACTGAGTGGTAGGAGAATAGAGAGTATGTATAAGATGAGTATATGGAAAGAGAGAGTAGGAGTGATATGACCAGACATGGAGAATTGCGATGTGAAATAAGCACTCAAGCAACTGAAACCCTTAAGATCCGCAACAAAAATATCAAATTCAAATTTCAAAAACAAATTGATTTCATCCAAATGAATTTGAAAAGGAAGAGATTATCCAAAACACAGAGCTATAGACATCATAAGATCAGAAACATTAGGAGATGAATTATCCAACTCAGATATTGTATCTATAAAAGAAAAAATAAAAATCTAGGGATGTCTAAGAATAGAATAGTATGCAAAATTTCCAGATTTTGTGCTCAGCAATGTTGACACATTTGTAACAACAATTCCTTTGAAATTTTAAGCAGGCTAAAAAACATAACATAGTGTACCATAAACAACATTTTTAGCACATGTTAATCTCTACCAACCTTTTGAAAAGATGACATCGTCGTAGCGAGCGTCGTGTCTCTGGTTACTCAGTTGAGAGATTAACTTTTATTGTGAATTGTGGTATCTCCTACACCTTTTTACAAGAGAGCATCATCATAGCGAGTGTCATGCCCCGAGTTACTCAGTGTAAGTCACACAACCCTTTTTAAGAAATCACTAGGCTGCCTGAAAAGCATCATCGCCGCGAACGCCGTGCTCCAAGTGCTTCGTGATTTTTATCAAAATTTTAAGCAAGGTACACTATAAAACGAGCCATTAACTGAAATTATGGAATTGTTAGAACAAATGTCTACAAAGAGTCACACATTATCCAGAAAACACACAAGCAAACATATGCCTAAAAACCCTAGACAGAAAGCCTGAATAATGGATGTTTTGCAGAATGTTGCAACATTAGGAACAACATCCGTAAACTGTAAGTATGCAATCAGATCACACACAAACCAAGAGAGCTTTTCAAGGACGAAAATCTCTCAAAATCTAAGGCTTTGGTAAATATATCAGCTATTTGTTTATCAGTGGATACATATTCGAGTTGAATAAGACCTTTCTCTACCAAATCTCTAATAAAATGATGTCTAATGTCTATATGTTTTGTTCTTGAATGTTGAACAGGGTTCTTTGAAATATTAATGGCACTCATGTTGTCACAATACATAGTCAGATTATCACATTTAATACCATAGTCATTAAGCATATGTTGTAACCAAATCAATTGAGAACAACAACTTCCGGCTGCTACATATTCAGATTCGGCAGTCGAAAGAGACACACAATTTTGCTTACGACTATACCATGAGACCAAATTATTTCCCAAATAAAAACATCCTCCACTAGTGCTTTTCCTATCATTCACATCTCCAGCCCAATCGGAATCACTATATCCTACAAGGTTAGGATTAGTATCTTTAGAGAACCATAGTCCTAGATCACATGTACCGGCTACGTACTTTATGATTCTCTTAACAGCATGTAAGTGAGATATTTTAGGACTAGATTGATAACGGGCACAGACACAAACACTAAACATAATATCAGGTCGACTTGAAGTAAGATATAACAAGCTACCTATCATTGATCTGTACAGCGTTGTGTCAACATCTACGGCAACATCATCTTTTGAAATTTTGTGCGTAGACCCCATTGGTATCCTCATATGCTTAGCACTTTCAAGTCCGAATTTCTTCACCAAGTTCCTTGCATATTTGCCCTGGGAAATGAAAATACCTTCATTAGATTGTTTCACTTGTAAGCCCAAGAAATAAGTAAACTCACCGATCATACTCATATCAAATGTTGATTTCATAGCATCTACAAAAGAATCTAAACTATGTTGCAAGTTAGATCCAAATACTATGTCATCAACATAAATTTGTGCAATGATTATATCATTATTATTCCTCTTAATAAACAAAGTTCGATCGGCCTCACCTCTAATGAATCCAAAATCAAGTAAGAAGTTAGTTAACCTACCATACCATGCACGAGGGGCTTGTTTCAAGCCATATAAGGCTTTGTCTAGCTTGAACACATGGTTAGGATAGAAAGGATCTTCAAATCCTTTAGGTTGTTCAACATATACTTCCTCATCCAAGTAACCATATAGAAAGGCTCCCTTAACATCCATTTGATATAAGGTGATTTTTAGATAGCATGTTATAGCAAGTAAAAGCCTTATAGACTCAATTCTAGCCACAGGTGCGAAGGTTTCATCATAGTCGATACCTTCGACTTGTGTATAGCCTTGAGCTACAAGTCGAGTTTTATTTCGAACAATATTACCCGATTCATCAGTTTTATTCTTGAAAATCCACTTAGTACCAATTACATTGGTATTGGAAGGTCTAGGAACTAGAGTCCATACCTCATTTCGGGCAAATTGTTCAAGCTCCTCTTGCATAACTTGAATCCAAAAATCATCTTTCAAAGCTTCTAAGACATTTTTAGGTTCTAATAGAGACACAAAACAGTAATTCCTTACCTCATCGCATGTGGTAGTCATACACACATACCTTACCATGTCTCTATAATTAACCGGTTCCTTCCTTCGTGTTCGAACTCCTTCTTGTACTTCCCCTATCACCTGGCTTGTAGGGTGATCTTTTCTGATCCGCGGGGGTGGATCTCTTCTTACTGGATCATGAATCTCATCATCACTTTCATCAGATTCAATGTTGTTACCAGATGTTCCTTCAAATGTTGGAACATCAGGCACAACATCAGATCTGACAGTTTCTGTATCAGCAGGAACAGTTGGTTTCTCAATCAGATCAGTCACCATATCTTCATATGTCTTTCCTGCAAGATCAGAACAATCATCAAACACTATGTTGACAGATTCTTGAATACTCCTTATCCTTAAATTATACACACGATAAGCATGGTTGTTTAAGGAATATCCAAGGAAAATAGCTTTGTCACTCTTCGAATCAAACTTAGCAAGATTTTCTCTGTCATTAAGCACATAACAAACACACCAAAAAACATGAAAATGTTTCAAATTCGGTTTTCTTCCCTTCAAAATCTCATAGGGTGTTATTTTGCAACCGGGCCTAAGGTAAACTCTATTTCCAATATAGCAAGCAGTGTTTAAAGCCTCAGCCCAAAACCTTTTTGACAGATTTTTAGAACTCAACATAACTCTAGCCATTTCTTGCAACGTTCGATTCTTCCTTTCGGCAACCCCATTTTGTTGAGGTATTTTGGGAGCCGAAAACTCATGAAAAATTCCTTTTCTTACACAAAAATAAGCAAAGAAACTGTTTTCAAACTCTTTTCCATGATCAGACCTAATTCTCAAAACTTTCGAAGAGAAAGAGGTTTTGATTTGAGTAAAAAGCATTTTGAAATAAGAGAAAGTTTCTGATTTTTCACTCAAAAAGTAAATCCAAGTGAAACGTGAAAAATCATCAACAATAACATAGGAGTACCTCTTACCACCAAGACTTTCTACCTCAACTGGACCCATAAGATCCATATGTAAAAGATCAAAACAGTGAGCAGTACCAGAAAATGTTCCGTCAGATGTTGCAACATTGTGTGGAACACGAGTTTGTTTACCTTTCTGGCAGTCTCCACAGACTACTTTATTTTTGTAATTGAGATCAGGCAAACCTTTTACTGCTCCAAACTTCATCAGCTTGTGTAAGGTACGGAAATTCACATGTCCCAATTTTTGATGCCACAAAATTGTGTCATCAAATTGGACATTATTACAAGTGATCTTGTTACCAACAAGGTAACAATTATCTTGAGACCTCGTTCCTGTCATAACACAAGTGTTAGTTCTATCAAAAACTTCACATGACTTTTTATTGAACTTTACCTCCAAGTCATCATCGCAAAGTTGACTTATGCTAATTAAATTAGCCATAAGACCATCAACTAACAAAACACTTTTCAGACTTGGAAAACCTGGTACATTAAGAGTTCCTCTACCTAAGATTTTACCTTTTGCTCCTCCTCCATAAGTAACATAACCTTCGTTAAGTGGTTCAAAATCTTTTAAGTACCTTTTTGATCCCGTCATATGACGTGAACAACCATTGTCGAAATACCACGAACCTGCAAGGTTAGTTCTCAAGGCAGTATAAACAACATTGCAAACAATAGGAGGTTTAGGAACCCAAACTTGTTTCACAACAGTTCTTCGTTTGTCAGAAATGTTGTTCGAAATGTTGGGCAACATTTCAGACAACATTTGATTACTGGGCATATCTCTTTTCAGCTTAAAACAAAATGGTTTTATATGCCCTTTACAAAAACAGTAATGACAAACAAACTTCCTTTTCCTATGACCTGAGTTAGAAGATTCACAAACATTCTTAGACTTCTCTTTCACAAAGATGGTTTTAGCATGATTATCATCAAAAAGATTTGGAAAAACTGATTCTTTAGAGTTGAATCCAATACCTGCTCGATCAGTTTTACCTTCTTTCAAAACCTCATTGACTCTCACCGAGCTACTCGTCCATTTCGCAATCGTGGCCTCTGCATTATCCAATTTTGATTGGACTTTATCAAGCTCCATCTCCTTCTGAATGAGTGATGTTTCTATCTTTGCTAAAGATCCCCTCATGATGTCATTGTCTTTGGATAGGACTTCAATTTTCTTGTTCTGCTTCTTCCAATCTTTGAGTAAAGATTTATAAAGTTCTTGAAGTTCTTCAAGAATTTCATCTTTATCAAATTCTTCTTCATCTGGAAGTGAATCTATATCCACAACATTCAAGCAGGTTACATTAGAAAAATTGAACAAGTCATACCTGTCAGATGTGTCGATCAATGTTGGCACATCTTCTGCAACACGAAAATTCTGGACATTCTGTTCACCGATTGTTGCAAGCATCAAAGACTGGTTTTGACTATCTTCAAAGTCGTCCTCTTCCTCATCATCACTCATGGAAACCCAGTGGTTCTTTATCCCATACTTCCGAAGAGTATTGGCACATTCATTCGTATAATGTCCCCATCCCGAGCAAGCATGACATTGAATACTTTCAAGATGCTTCAGATCAAATCTTCCATGTTCAGATCCTGCTCTTCTGGGATTAGATTGGAGTTGGGCAGGTGTACCAGTTTGCTTCCATATAGATTGAGTGGTATTCTTGATCTGCAAATTCTTTCATTTCGGATGGAATTTCTTCTTGTTGATCTTCATTACCATCGTATTGAACTTCTTGGTCAACATTGCCACATTGTTTCCTTCAGTGACTTCCTCCAGTGGTTCATCATCTTCATCGCTCTCATCATCAGTTTGAGCTTGGAAGGCAATATTCTTTCCCTTCGAGCTTCCTTCTTGATTTTTCAGATTCAGCTCATAGGATTGCATGATGCTTTGGAGAGTATCAAAATCCATCTTCGCAAGGTTGTGTGCTTCTTCGATAGCACACACCTTCATGTTGTATTTTGGTGTCAATGTGCGGATAGCCTTAGACACCAAATTCTTGTGCTGAATAGCATCTCCGAGCACCACGAATTGGTTAGCGATGTCACGTAATTTCTCAAAATAGGAACTAATGTCCTCATTCTCTTCCATTCGCATGGTTTCGAATTGAGACATTAGAGTTCGCAATTTTGACTCCCTTACTGTGCTATCTCCTTCATAATGCCTTTGGAGGATGTCCCATGCCTCCTTTGCTGAAGTACAATTCTGGACAAGTTTGAAGACGCGGAGATCTACGGAACCAAGGATAACGTCGAGTGTCTTAGAATTGAAATTTGAGTTCGCGATTTCAGTCACCGTCCACTCATTTTTCGGTTTGAGTACAATATCACCATCTCGTTCACAGGTCTTCTTTGGATGTTCATAACCATCTAACACAATGTCCCAAGCATTGCTGTCTATAGACTTGATGTGGGAGCGGGTCCGGATTTTTCAATAGGCGTAGTTCGATCCATCAAGTACCGGCAACTTTCCGTGAGGATTACACCAATCCATGTCTTGCACGTACAAAAACGGATCTTATCACCTACAAAGTCGAGTGATACAGGCTCTTGATGCCAATTGAAAGGATTGGTGCCCCAAAATTACCTGCAAGACTTAAAAAAAATATGAACAGATTGATAATGTTGTTCCAAATGTCACAACATTTACCAACACATTCATACACTTAGTAAAAATCAGAATATGCAGCGGAATATAAAAACGAACAAAGACAGGAGATTTATCCACGAGTATTTAAAGATACTCGTGGAAACGCCAGCAGGGCAAAACTCTTTATTACTACAAGAGTAATTTACAAAAACAATCACAAAGAGATCTTTGAAAGAATCTCTTTGAAAACTCTCAAACACTCTATGATTATCTCCCGACTCTCAAAGAATGTTAAAACCCTCTATAGGGTTTACAAAGCAACAAACTTAGAATCTAACAAAGGAAAGACTCTATTAAACAGAATGTTGTCACAGATGTTCCAACAATCTGTTGCTTTGAAACTGTCCTTAAAACTCTCACACTACGCTCTTGTTTAGCTCTTGGATTTCTCTAGAAAGTGCACTCCGATCTTCAGCCTGGATTGAGCTATTTATAGACTCCTTCAGATCGTGCTTCTTGTCCATGATCTATCCATGATCATCATCCTCCACCTTCTCCATGATCCATGATCTTCATCATCCATCTTCCATGTTCTCCATGATTCATGATCTTCATCCATCTTCAACACTCTCCATGATTCCATCTTCTCCACCTTTCCACTTCTTTTCTTTCTCCTTCTTTATGGAATTGATCCACTTTCTCCATTCCTTCTTTCTCCATCTTTATGGAATTGATCCACTTTCTCCACTCTTTCTTCTTGCACGTCTTTTCTCTTGTGTTTGACACGTCTTTGATTTGTTTCTCTCTTGATAAATTCCACGTGATTAAATCTGCAAAAGAGAGTGAGAGCAAGAAACAAATCTCCTATTTTGTAGGAAAGACTTAATCATAAAGACTTCTTCAAATCTTTAAATTCCTTGGATAAAAGATCCTACAAAATCTCAACATCCAAATCAAATATATTAAGTATCTTAAAGTATATAAAATATACTATTAAATACATCAATATATTTAAAATTAAATATGGTAATAAAATATCCAAGAAAAGGCAAAATTAATTAGTGTTAAAATAACACTAACAATCTCCCCCTTTTTGGCTTTTCTGCTCAAAACCATATTTTAATTTTCTCCCTCTAAATACCTGCAAGAAAACATCGTTAGAGAAAAATCAAATCTCTTAAAATCACTCCAAACAAATCAATTGAAATATTAATTTGTTTTGGATAAAATACCAAATAATATGTTTTGTGAGAAATGCAAAATAAAATAAGAGTTTAATAAATAAACTCTAACACGGTCCTAGGCGGAACAATTCGGTCCTAGACACCAAATACTTTTTTTTTTTTTTTTTCCTTTCCATTTTTTATTTTTTTTTTCACTTTTTAGCAAAATGATGATATTATTAATGTATTATAGTCTTCTATCAAATTATTATTAATTAATTAGATATAGATAATTATTTCACAAATTGAAAAATACAAATAAAAATAATTTTATAAATGAGATATGATGTTTTTACTTGTCCTCCTACATAAAACCAAAACAATATAATATAAGAGTTCCAAAAATATTTTGTAAGGATAAAAAATTAAGAAAAATATGTAAAATAATAAAAAATCTATTTAATTTAGATACGACGCCTAGGCGCCACCTAGGCGCTAGGCGCCAGTCAAGCGCCCGACTAGCGTCTAGCGAATTTTAGAACACTGATTGAAACCAACCATACAAACCTATTAATTTAATATTATTTGTAATTAGTGAAGGCAAAATCATCCCAACCAGAAATAAAAACCTATCATCACTCCAAACTTGATGGGACCTGCATTCCTTGATTATATATGTTAATTCTTGGAACCCAATATATGTGTGTGAGATTTTTTTTTTTTTCTACAGGTTAAATCCCAGAAAGCATACAGTTTAGTCTAACTGAATTTGTGATATATTATATGATTATAGTATATAAGTATATACTAAAAAATACGACATTTTATATTATAGGAAAAAAGTGAAAAAAAAAAATATTGTATAGTCAACTACAACATCTCGTTTGTATTGTAGGTTGGGTTAGTTAAATTTAAAATGTTATGATGAGTAAGTATTGTTCATAAATTTGTGATTTCATGTACTTTTTAGTATGGTTTGGATGTTGGGTTATTGGTTAAAGTTAAACTAGTATAGGTCCTTAACGATATACGGATATATAATTTTTATTATTTTAACGTTTTGATATGAAAATGTTAAACAATAATTTAATTTTTTACCTGTATAATGCATGGTAATAAAATTTGAATATTTCGAGTGTGATGTGGTAATATTAATTTACGAAAAAATCAAGTTCTTAAGAATATTTTAATCTCATTTGATACTCGTATGATGCATGAACATTTAAATTTCAAGTGTTGTATTTTTTTAATATAATTAGCCTAATATTATATAATTTATGAATTTTAAATATATGAATATTCATCATCAACTCTATTAGACAGCATATGATGAATATTCATACCTTTTATACCTTCAGTCTGAATATCTTTTATTTATCTGAATATGTTACAAAACAGAGTAGTGTGTATATGTATACACACACATATTAATACATAGCACACATATTTATTTATTTACTTTAACTTGGAAAACCTGCATGAATCATGACATTTATCTTGAAACCTATGTTTGTAAGACTAAATAGAATGATGCAGATTTCTCTAATACACATGCAGAAGGGTCAATTTTACGTAAAAATTTGATTTCATTCAAGCAAAATTAGACAACATGGCTTATATCGCTGGAAAGTCACATGAGTCTAGTTTCAAACAAAAAAATGAATTTTGCAATTTGGAATTTTGAGTGAGGAGTTATGGTCAGAATACTAAAGGGTGGCAGATTGTTCTAGAAGCTATCATAAGGTTGTCTCTTGGCCATCTTTTGCATTTTTACCTTTTCGATTGCTATGTTTCAATAATTATCCAATTATTATAGGTGTTAATCTATAATTTATTGAGTCAAGTTAATGTTATGATGTGAAGGGTTTGATCTAGATACTTCCTATGTTTGGAGGGATGTTCCAACACTTGTATTTAAACCCCTTGAAGTGGAATAATATAGCAGCAGCTTCTGAACGAAAATTACATAAATTTTGGAATTTTCACTTCTTGCTTGGAGTTGAGCGATTCCTCCTAAACAAGCGATTGGCTTGGTTGTGTTGAGCGATTCCGCCGCAATTAGTAGGGTCGAGTGATTCCGCTACCACCGGTAGAACGAATTCCAGTAATTCACTTCCCTTTACTTTTCTGGCTCTTGGCCTGCATCAGAGAAATTGTCAGTGCTTTAACATAACAGGAATTACAACAGAGAATTAAGAAAGTGATGGAAAGGTACGGACCATGAGAGTTAGAATACAGAGAGCAGATGGGAAAAATTAGAAAAGAAATGGTGAATTTTCACGGCGAAATGGTTCTCTTAATCAACTACAGCAACATCTATTACACTGGTAATTAATTATATTCATTACTCATTTATCCATAATTATAATTGAATACAATGAAAAATACGTATTTTCAGGACTGGCAAAAATACTGAAGAAATTCGACAAGAGAATGCGACAGCCGTTTTTTACGACGGAGTTAATCTCGAAGCTGGTGAAGGAGTGAACGGGTGTTTCTGGCGAGAGCTTGGTGGCCGGAGAATACGGTGGTGGCGCTTCACAATGCAGGAGATTAACATACGGCCGGTTTTCTCTATCGCGCCTAAATTTGCCGGATTTTGATGTAATTCAGTCATTGCAACTCCTTTCTCCTATACTAATTCCATGATACAACAAACTAACTCCACACTCTGAATTTTGTTGATTTCCTAATTCAATTATTTTTGGAATGACAAAAATTAACACAGTATACATGATATAGCATTCTAAAAAGCAGATTAGTTGTTTAATGTATTTTATAGCTGTAATAAGGGATGAATCCAGAAATCGTCCCGTTACTTAAAAAATGAGTAGATACTTGTATAATTTTCAGTTTGGAAATTCTTTTATTCTACCCTTAATTTTGATTATTACATAATTTTGATCTTGTGGCCCTAGGCAGGCACAATCTGCCCGACTTCGAGCTGATGGTTTCTAATGGCCAAAGGGAGTTGAATAATTTATGAATTATTGTTAGTTTGGAAATCTTTTCCCTATTTTGGGATAATGATATGTTTTTACCTATTGATACAAGGAAGCATTTTTTTCAACCACTTTCTATTTATTGGAGAAAACTATCCTTTCAATTTGATTTAGGATAAGGAAACATTGTTTTTTATCCACTTTCAAAAAATATTTTGGTTTTTGGGTCACACTATGCATGTGAAAGTGGTAATAACGATTATCTCACCTTAGTTTCTCTCCTACTATTTCTTTCTTAATTTTCTCGAATTTAGAAGAGAAGATTGCAGAATTTGTTTTTTCACCCATCGGGGTTTCAGATAGTGAACCAGTATTCTCTTATTTAATTCCTTAATTCGTTTTATTTTTAATTGAGAATGCTTGAAATAAATTGTGTCAATTTAAGTCTCTATTAAAGTTAGATATAATCTCTTAATCATAATGGAACTGGATTTTCACGAAAGAGGTTGTCGGTATTGCCTTGGTATTTCAGAGGTAAAAGCATTTTTCATCAATTCCATCAAAGGAGGATTTGCAGATATTCCCCTTGCCTCACTACACACAAATTAAATGGGATCAAATCACGTACTGGAAAAGAATTAATTCTAATGAATGAATATCACCAAATGTACGCATATATGTATCGGTTTAGACCAATTATTGTAGATCTCTCTCTTTCAAAGTCACACCATCTTATTGGAGAGCATGTTTGTGTAATTAATAACTAGCACTGTACATATATGTGTTGCACGGTTTATTATATATAAATTAATAATTTTAAAATGCTAACATTATTTATATTTACAATTTTTTTTTTTTGATATTTTAACTTCAATTTATTTCATTTGAATTATTTGTATTTGGGAATACAAACAATAATATATAAATATACAAATAAGTAAAACATCAAATTAAAAAGTTTACACTCGAACTATGAGGTAGTTAAAAGTGACCGATTTGACCAATTTTGTACACCAATATATTACATCAAAAAAAAAAAAGGAACTTATTTTGTGTAATAATATTACACAATAGCTGAATTATTGAAAATCTCTTAATATCTATTTAAATAAAATTACTGAAAATTGGACTTAACATAGTATTCAATCTATTTGAACAAAGTTATGTAGACCAAATTATTATATGAATAGTTTGTTTGCAGTTCTTTTCTCAAATAATATAATTTTTTTAAAAAAATATATTATTTTATTAATTTTCTAATTTGTAATTTTATTTATTGTATAATCTTATTCCATATATATTAATTTTAATGTACAATAATTTAAAAAAAATTAAATGCACCAATTGAGATTTAACTATTAGATTTGATATATTAGATTTGTATTATTTTATATATGTGATTTTAACTTAAAACACTTATTTTTTAATTCGCCCATTTTATTCTACTCATAGAGTCGAAAGTATAAAAACTTAATTAAAAAAAAAAAAAAAAGGTACTCAAATGTATTACAATTTAAATATAAAATTTGATATTTTACTTTTCTATAATGTAATGTATGTAACAAATTAAAAATCATAAAAATGATAAATTTGTAATATCATGCATTAAAAACTAGATTAGCCCATTAGTGGGTCGAATAAGGCCCATTGGTCAGAGCATGCAAATGTTTTTTCAATTAATTAATATATTAAATTCTGAGTGTAAATAATGTTTTTTTATTAAATTCCCAATTATATTTTTATTATTTTATACATTAAATAATTCATAGCCTTTTAAATTATTCTTATAATTTAAAATCTTTCTTTATAATTTCTATCTTTTCACAAATATGAACAATAAATATGATTTAATCATCTATAATATTGAAATTATCAAATTAATAATTAAAAACTTTAAAACATAACTGTAGATTATCCTAATTAAATTGTGAATTTTTTTAATATAATAAATCCAAACATTTAAAAAGGATCTAAGAGTTGATTTTAATAAACATAAACATTAAAGAAATATGAAAATTAACTTTTAAAATAATTTTCACTTTTCCAAATAAGATTTATAAAAAATTGAGATTTAGTTAGTTTTTTTAATTATATTAACAATAGTCATATTTTAAATTTAATTTTCAATTTTTAGATTAATTTTAATAAATAAAAATATTTAAGGAAATATTAAGATTAACTTTTAAAATAATTCTCCAAATAAATTGAAATTATATTATATTTTATATTCATAAGAGTTTTTAAATTTTAAGATTTACTTAGATTTTTTTAATTATATTAACAATATTCTTTTTTGATTTAAATTTCAGATTAATATTTAAAATATTATATAATTTCTTATATTTTTTATTTTCAATATATGTCTTGTAATTTTGTATTTATTTTTTAATAATTTTTTTTTTCAGATTTTAGTTGTATTTTTTTATTAGCTTTATTTTCATTTTGAATTTTTCTGAATTATTAAAATTATTCTTTAATATTATAGAATTTTTTATTTTCAATACTTGTGCTTTTGTATTTTGTTTATTAATCATGAGAATTTTTATATAATTTTTCGAATCTTAGTTGGATTATAATTTATTTATAGTACTTTAATGATCTTCATGTTTCAATTAAATAGTGAATTTTTACATTGATTAAAATCATTTTAATTTATGATATATATATATATATATATATATATATCTTGTAAATTTTCATATTTTGTTCATAAATTTACAGTTTTCTTTATTTGGTAATTCCCACAAATGTTAGATTTACTTAATTTTTTCAAAGATTTGAATAATTTTTGAATTTTAATTTTTTAAGAAATTTAAATTCTAATTTTTTATGCAATTGTTTTCAAGATTTATTTTATTATTTTTGAAATTTATTGAGAAATTAAGTCAAAGTAAAAATATTTTGAGCATAAATTAATTTTTATTTAAGGTTGCAAAAAATATTCAAACAATATATTGAATAATTTTAAAATGTGAAATATATATTACACTTAAACAAAACACCAAAATGTACAATGTGAAATAAATAAACTAAAATTTTGTAAAATTTACAATGTGAAATAAAATATTACATATAAATAGTAATAATTAATAAAAAAAATTAATTAAAAAAATTAGAAAAATTGGAGTGAAAAAATGGGGATTCTATACTATATATTGAAAGAAATCAATAGATAGCATCTTGCATACAATGTAAAGGTATTATGTCAATATACAAGTCAAAAAATAAGTAAAATCCAACATAATTCGCACATGAGGTGAGTGATGCACACTCTCGTTAAGTTTGACGGAATATAGAGATTTCGTATAGACATAATAATTTCACAAGTATAAATATTGTCATTCTTTTAATAGAGAGAGTGGACGCAATATTTTCAAATCATAAAAGGACTGCGCATTTTACCCAAATCTTATCAAACCATCTCGGACCAAGAAGCAGGACTGGAACCCATTTTAATTAAGCTTAATTATATAACATTCCATAAAGCATGAATTGAATTAAATTAGAGCATAAATTTTTATTTGCACCGATATTAGTAACAAATTTTGAAAAAATATTCAATTATGAAATCAACTTTCATTTTACAACATTTAATTACAACACGCGCCACTATAATCACAGGGTACTCCTTGATCGACGTGACCATCTCTACTTTAAGAGGATGTTTGTGTGAAGTTATAAACTCCTTAAAACATTTTATAAGATGTCAATATCGAGATTATAAACTTATCAAAAATGTTTGACTAAATTTTAAAAATAAAATCTTATTTCATCCAAAAATAAGATGTAAGGAGCATGTAAGCTCTTTTTTGAAAAGTAGATAATCATAACTTATTTCTAAAATAAGTTCTTATTTTATAAAACATCTTCAAATTTGATTATATAAATTACACAATTGTCATTACTAGCATCTTATAAGCTCCACCATCTTATTTATCTAAACACTTGAACAACTTATTTTAAACTAAAATTTAACATCTTATAAACTCTAAAAATAAACTTAGTGAAACACCCCCAAAGTCTTAATCCCTCTATATATGATTAAATTATATAAACCATATCTCACAATCATGTTATGATGAAAATAACATAAAGAAACAATCATCATGTTTTCCTATATATAGCTCTCACACAATTGAAGATGCTTCCTCAGTCAAGTTGTCTGCTCTTCTAACCCAAACAGATAGGCTGTGTATATTGTTGACAATAAGTTGGATTCCAATGAGAAACAATTGGAATGTGTACAACAAGGCCAATGAAAGAAGAGAAGAAATGACAAGTGCAACAAGAGAGATTAGTGAGACAAGTGCAAATGCAAGAGCACCATTTCTTAGTAATGTTAGAACAAAGATGTGATTATGGTTGATGGTTGTCATGATTTGGTTCATTGCTCCAACTATTAGCCAGTAAATAATAGTGGCAAAGATAAAACACCATAATGGAACAGGATTTTTACAAAACATGTTTTTTGTGTTGTTTTGATATTTCATCAATTGCATAAATGGAAGATTTGTTGATATTGACTTGCGTCCCTTTGCCTCGCTACACCCAAAACAAATTGAATCAAATAATATATTAGAAAATTAAGAGATTTTAACGGATAAACATCAAATGTACAACACATCGATTTAAACCAATTACTGGGATTTATCTCTTTCAATGTCACACCATCTTATTATTTGGAAGCACGTATGTAAAACTGATAATTTGAATTTGGTCAGATGAGCTAAGCCCTAGGCCATAAATAAGGGTGGGTTCGCTGTAAATCTAATATATTATCCAATAAAAGTTACGAGGAGGAGGAGAAGATATATATATATATATATATATATATGCTAAGCCCGAGTAGACCATAAATAAGGGTGGGTTCGCTATAAATCTAATATATTATCCAATAAAAGTTACGAGGAGGAGAAGATATATATATATATATATATATATATATATATATATATATATATATATGCTAAGCCCGAGTAGACCATAAATAAGGGTGTGTTCACAATAAATCTAATATATTATCCGATAAAAGTTACGAGGAGGAGAAGATATATATATATAGAGAGAGAGAGGAACATAACAAATCAAGGTTTCACATTTAGTGTTATTATCTTTATTTTATTTTTAATTATAAATTTATAAATAGAAAGTTTAGAAAATGAAATAATTATAAAATGTTGGACTATCAAATGACTTTCAAGACAACAATTTAATATAAGAAAAATAGTAGGCTTAATTATAAAATATTTTAAAATCTAATAAAAATATAAACTAAATATATTATGAAAATGTTTAAAAAAGTTTAAAGTTATATTTTCTCTAAAAATACTTTATAAAAATTACGATTTATTATTATTATTATTATTATTATTATTATTATTATTATTATTATTATTATTATTATTATTATTAAAGTGACAATATTAAATATAAAATTTTTAATCAACAAAAAATATTTTAATATGTATAAAATATTATTTATTCCCACATATTAGAAATTATTTATTTTAATAAAATCAAATTTTAGAATAAATCTAAAAAAATACCTAATTATATAATTTTTTTAATCTGCAAAACTTTGCAATTTTGTTTAAAAAATGAAAATACTATTTTAGAATATGGAAATTATTTAAAATTTTAAATATCAACCAACTTTTTATTTTAATAAATTTTGAGGATAATCTAGACTTTATATTACAAAATTTATACAAAAAAATTAAATAAAATAAAATGTTGGGATGATTCGTAAATAATATATAGTTTCTTCAAAATAAAATATTCAAACTTATTTATGTCCCTTTATATATGCTAACATGTATTTCAATAATTAATAATATATTAATCAAAATTACATTATATTTAATATGAACTTAGACAATAGTTATGACACCAAATCATAATTTTTTTTTTCAATATAAATAATATTTTAAAAAAATTCAATTTATTTAAAACCATATAATACATGGAAATTGTTAGATTGATCAAAGAGAGAATATATATTATTGATTTATTACTTTAATAGAGTGCAATCTTATATTTATAGTGGAATAGAACAAGATTAATAAATTATTTTGACTAGTAATCATTCCAAAAGCTTCAAGAAAATACAATTTAGGAGACTAATAACAATCCATATAGAAACCTTACCGATCCATATGAAAAACAAGATTAGAACCCATTTTAACTAACCTTAATTATATAAAAACTGACAAGTAAAGTTTGGGTTAAACTTCAATTTTACAACACCTAATTACAACACTTAATTCGACCGATTTTATGAATGACATCTCATAATCGTGGCATTTATTTTTCATAAATTAACAATGAAACAATATATCTTCATGAATGCACTCCTATGGCTCTTAAACAGCTGAAGAGGCCTCCTCAGTCAAGTTGTCTTCTCCTCTAACCCAAACGAATAGTTGATGTATTTTGTTGACAATAAATTGGATTCCACTGAGAAACAAAGAAAATGCATATAGCAATGCCAATGCAAAAAGAGAAGAAATGATGAGTGCATAGGGTAGAAGGGACAAAGGGTATGGGAGAAACATGGCAACAAGAGAGATAAGAGAGAGAAATGCAGATGCAAGAGCAACATTGCATAGTAATGTAAGAAAGAAGATAGTTGTCGTAATTTGCTTAATTGCCCCTACGGTTAGCCAGTAAACAAGAGTGACAGCGATGAAACACCAGAGTGGAACAGGGTTTTCGTGAAAGAGGCTCTTTTCGTTGCCTTGATATTTCAGTGTTATAAGGACAAGTACCACAGGGACCCCATATTTCATCAACTGCATTGTTGACATTGCCATCTGCTTCTTTGCCGAGCTACATACAAATTCAAATACTGCACTACTTAAATGGGCTATCAATATAGTAAAAAACAAACAGAGTCTAACAGCCCAATGGACTTGATTTGCCCATTAGTGCCTTCAGAGGCCCATTGCCCAGACCATGTAATGTTTTTTCAATTAATTCATTCATTAAATAATAAACCACACAAATTACTATATTATTATTTATTAAATCATTAAACTGTTTAACAAGTTTTTTTTATTATAAATTTTGATAATTAGGGGTTTGGTCTAGTTTGTTCGATTGGCATATTAGCAAAAAAGTTGAATCTAACTATAATTATATTGGCTTGATTAGACAACAGGTAAATTTAAGCCACTAGATCACATTACTTAATCGTTAGATTATTTGGGCCAAATAACTAGCTCTACACATATGTACCCAAAGCCACATACTACAAATAAATGGAACCCTTGTAATTAAAAGTATGTTTGAAGTAGTTTAGTTAATTTGTATATCAAACTTCAAACACAAAAACTCTTGTGCACCAAGTGCATGGATCTAAGATCCATGCAATCCGGGTTGATCCGACCCGAATCCGCGAATTTTTTTTTTTTTTTAAAAAAATTTTTTCCAGATTTTTGTCTTGACCTTTATATTATAAATGTGTGACCTTTATGTACAAACATCCGTACCTTTATGTCTGTAACTTAGAAAAAAAAAAAAATTCAACACAATTTGTATTGTATATCTTTATGTGATATCAATGTGACATTTATGTTATATCATGTCACTTTCAGAATATTTGTACATAAAGGTGACATGATATAACATAAATGTCACATTGATATCACATAAAGGTATACAGTTCAAATTATGTTAAAAATCTTCATTTTTTCTAAGTTATAGTACATAAAGGTCATGATAGTTGTACACAAAGGTCACACATTTATAACATCAAAGTCACACTAATACAACATAAATGTAACAACGCAAAAAAAAAAAAAAAAAAAAAAAACTAAATAAAAAAACACGCGGATCCGGGTCAAAACTGGGTCGACCCGAATTGCATGTACACCAAGTGCATACAAGACCAACCCAACTTCAAAATTCTCAATTCTAAAATCCTGTTTGTTTTGAAACTCAAATTCAATTTTACACACATCAAAAATCATACCCTTTAAAACATATGCACATCAATCAATTACCCTACAACGCATTTTGACTGCAAAATACATAAAACTATCATTACCATGTATCAAATCACAGTAAAAACATTATAAATGTCCATCGATGATTCAACAAGCAACCAAACAAACATTGGTTAAAACAAAGAGAGATAAACATCGATTAAGTTATAGATTGGGGAAAAGAGGTGATGGGAATTATACCTGAAAGCAGAGTGAGCAAGTTTGAATCTTCTCTTGAGCTTCAAGCCTCGACTTGGATGGTTCATTGGAGCTTCAACTTCAATATTTGGTTGCCAATTCATAAGCACATATTTATACCAAGTATTTACCGTATCGTAAACCACATTTGTTTGACCTTGGTCATGGCGACGCTGACACGGGTTGTGCTGTTAATCCTCTGTTTCCTTCATCTGCTCTTCACTCAATCAGCTTCGACCACGTATACAACATCTGGGACCCCTCGCTCCTCAAAAGTCAAAACCTTGTACACTCACTGTGACTCAATACACCGCAAGATCGTACGGCTTTTCTAATCAGTTATTATAGTTAAAAAAATAAATATAGAATAAGTGAATTCGTTATGGTATAAGCAACTCTCAGTGTCGCCAGCGACTTAATTCCACAAAGAGAGAGGAGAGAGAGTGTGTGTGTGTATTCAAGAAAGTTAATTTATTCAAATAATGAAGAACTTTAAAGACAATCAAGACATTATCTCAGCAATAGATCACCTTCCTTTCACAAAGGCTAATTGGTATAAAGAAATGAGATTTGGTACCACTAATATAAGTGATATATTTCTAAAACTTATGAGATAATCCAATAGATAATATTACAAGAAGATATGGATTTAAGATCTCGTAAAAAAATTGATTTATCATATTTTGATACTATAAAAAACAATGTTATTATCATTTACCGATTTCAAAAAAGAACATTATTAATCCAACTATATAATACGTACTTTTTGAACATCCAAACCAATCAATCCCAAAAAAATTTAATAAAAGATTGATAAAATTTATCCAATATTCCGAACTTAATTAATAATTCTATTTGAAAAATCGCTGCTTTGAATCCCTCAATAATAAAAGGCTAAAAGTGGTTCATATCATCTTGAGAAATTTTAAGTATCAATTATAACATGATCATAAACACCATTGCTATAGGAAAAAGGATCATCAAAGTAATCCATGACTAAAATTTGCATGCCTTTATTATCATAAACCCACCTACCCGTATTATCTTTTCAACTTTGAATTTTTATTGGTGTTTTGGTATTAGTTCAATTTCTTATAAAAACTTAATAAAGCATGTGTTGATTATACTCGTATTTGTTTTATTCAAAAAAACACATGAAACGTTGTTTAAAACCTATATATTCTAGATTTCTTCACAGTTAATAAAAATATTTTCAATCATGAAAAATCATGAAATCAAACAGGCAGTCATTTACCAATAATTTATTTTGATTGCAATCTCTAAAGCCGCGGCACTAAAGATGTTCAAATGGTTCGCCGGTTCCGGTTCTGGTTCGAACCGCCGGTTTGGCGGTTCCGGATCGGTGGAATCGAAACTGAACTGTGTGATGGGCGGTTCCGGTTTTCGTTCCAAACCACCGGTTCGGCCGGTTCGAACCGGAAGGTTCGGTGGTTCGTTTTTTTTTTAAATATTTTGAAAATTTTAAAATCACAACTCCAAATTTGATTTTTAATTTTTGTTTTGAAGTATGGCATACCATGAGAAATTGAAATTTGGAATATAAAATATTGAAGTGAACAAACTTTTTCATTATAACTTGGAAAATTATTACAAGTTAGAACTCTATCTAATCTATGATCTAATAAATTACAAAAGTCCATGTCTATCTAAAAGAAATAAAAGTCTATCTTGAATTACAATTACAATTATCTATCTATCTTGAATTATATAATACAAGTCTAAGATCTAAGTATCTAACTAAGTAACTATTGAAACAACATTAGCCAAAGGGAGGGGGGGAAATTGAAAGAGTTTGAGTTTCATTCTAAGTTTAGAATTGAAATTCCAAACTTAAAATGAAATTGTCTACGTATCCTTAATTGAAATCGAATTAAGGAATCAAAACTCACGTAGTTCTCTTACCTCAACTTACCTTCTTCACTCGTCGAGGTTGTTGATGCCACTGCCGCCAGAGGATGTTGTGTTTGAGTCGTAGCCATACAAATCCGGTTCACCTTTCTCAACGTGTGTGCAATCGAGATTTTGTTGACGTTTGGTTGCTTTGACCCAATCCTCAAGGAGCATAAGATTTTAGACATTCTCGGCGGCCAAGTTTGTTTGTCTCGCACTCAAAGTGTGGCCCGATACGCTAAAGACATGTTCGACCGAGACCGTGGAGGCGGGACATGTAAACATCTCCTTGGCAATAATTGTTAGTATAGGATATATGGTGGTCCTCCGTGACCACCATTTTAATAGATCCAAATGGTTCTCGAAAGCAATAGATTCAAAAGTAACATTTAAATAAGAATCTAATTCTTGTGATGCGTTAGTACCACTAGCTCTTTTTTGTGTTCTAATGTCATAAAAGTTGTAATATTGACTAAGGGTATCACTAAAACTAGATGAAGAAGATGAATAACTATTATATCCTACATTTTGATCTCCTACATCATCACTACTATTTGAATCACCATGAATTATTTTATATTGTCTAAATAAATCATACAAATAACTTTTAGCCCTAGCAACTACTTCTCTAGGATTAGACACATATTCTACTAGATCATATTCACTAATCAGACCACATGGGAACAATGCATTATAGTACATAATTAATAGTTCTTTTAATCTATCTTCTCTAATCCTAGGATCTAATAATTTAGCACATAAATATAGGGGTATCTCATGATAATATTTTAACCATTTTGTTTTCATCATAATAATTGCATTACATAAAATAGGATCATCTTTATAAGAGTTAATTACCAAAGCAATTTTAACACATTGATCTAAAGCTAAAGGAGATGTAGGATAATAACATCCACTTACTTCTTTAGTGGCTTCTTCAAAAAATTTTAACATACCCATCATGTTTATACAAGAATCCCAAGAATGGGCAAATAACATAACATTACTATCACCAAATTCCATAAAAAAAACACATAAAAATTCTCTATAATTATACGAATCTTGAAGCATGTAAAAAGTAGAATTCCACCTATGTGACACATCTTTCACAATTTTTTTTACTTCTAATCCATTGATTTTACAAAACGCGGCCCATATTTTTCGCATTTGTACGGTATGACAAATTAAATAATTGCATCTCTAATTTTTTCTATTTCTTCTTCTAAAGTTTTTAATCTATCTTGAACACATAAATTAAAAACATAACACATGCATCTAGTATGAAAAAAAATCACCATTTAATGAAGGTTTACAAAAATCAATTATTGTAGGCAAACTAGTTTTATTATTAGTTACATTATCTTAAGCTATAGCAAATACTTTTGTTAATATACCATAATCATTTAACACATGTATTACTTTTTGTGAAATATGTAAACTGGTATGTCTTTTATTAAAATAAATAAAAACAATTAAACATCTTTGAACATCTCATGCATCATCAATCCAATGACAAGTAATACCCATATAATCATTTTTATTATAAGGATCTTTCCAACAATCACAACATATTGCAACTTTTTGATTAAGGTTAGCTAAATCTTGTACTAATTTATATTTTCTTTCACGTACTCTTTTATCAATATCCCTAGTGGCCGTGTTCCTATTTATTATTCTAGCGGGTGGTTGTAAATATGTGCTCACATAATCTTCATGAAGGTCATCGGAAGTAAATGAAAAAGGTAGATGTTTTGAAGTAATAAAATCGGCGGTGTCTTTCCTAAGTTCTAGTTGACTAAATTTAAAGGTTAAAAAATCCATACCTTATGAAGACCCGGTGAATCCTCGTAGTTGTGTTTGAGAGCGCTCCAATCCAATCTTGTCGGGATGTTTCTTCGTGACGTGGTTAGTGAACGTTTCATAGCCCCCTCCATGCTTGAACTTGTATTGCTTCCCACAATGGTTGCACGTCACTATGTAGTCGACGTCACTATTGGGCACGACTTTTTTCTTGAAGTGAATGAAGAAAATATCACTTCGAAGTGAAGAAGGTGCTCTACTTGAGGTGGTTTGAGTGACATTCAAACTCTCTTGTGTCGGCGACATCTCTTCTTCATCTTCTTCGGCTAAGGCTTGAGCGATTTGTTCCCCCAAATCGACATTTTCATCAAGGTCGTCACACCATCGATCAATGAGATCATCTTTATAGGATTGTGGAAGTGGCATGAGACTCTTTCCCTTCCCACGAGAGAACGAAGTAGAAGAACCTCTTCTAGACATGATTAATGTAAAATAGAAAGAATAGAAGTAGAAGTAGAACTAGAAGTAGATGATAATAAGAACTAGAAATTGAAATATAACAAGAATTTGAGAGGTTTTGAACTTGAAATATTAAAGTGAACTACTGTAGAATGCAAGAATTGAGAGAGAGAGAGAGAGCAAGAGAATTGGTGTGAACAAATACACAATTTGAACCCCTATTTATAAATCTAAAAAAAAAAAATCACATGCTCCGGTTCGAACCGCCGGTTCCGGTTAGGTTAAACCGGCGGTTCGGATCATCTCAGCCGTCAATCTCCAACGGCCACTTGATCTCGGCCGTTGGATCCAAAAGTGAGCCAAACCAACCGGTGGTACCGGTTCCGGTTTGGTTTGACCGGTTTCCAACGACCATTTAATCCTGACCGTTCATCCCTAACGGCTATCTTCGATTCAAACTCAGCCGTATACGTAGCATCTTCAATTTTAAAAAAAAATATGAAAACCGGCGGTTGGAACCGCCGATTAGCCGGTTTGGCATATTGTGAATCGAAACCGAACCGGTTCTCGGTGATTTTCAGTTCCGGTTTGGAACCGAAACCGGGTCAACGGTTCCCCGCCGTTGACCGCCGGTTCGAACCGGCCCGATTCCAATTTTTTGAACCGTTTGAACGTCACTACACGGCACTCTGGCAACATAAAAGATTTGAAGAAGCTTTCAACTATTATTATTATTATTAATATTTTCTTTTGATGCCAAAAAAAGTATTATGGTTACATATTTATTGGTTTTCGATTATCATCATAGTGTGCTCATATTAGAACAAAGTAAAGCTTTTATATTTTCTTTTTTAGTTTCATTATAGAATTCAATTTTGATGCTAGAAGAAAGTATCATGATTACATACTATGTAGGCTTTCAGTTTTATGTAATTATATAAACTACATCATGATGATTGTTTCAAATATATGTAAATTTTATATATAGTAGGAAGAAAATACACTCGAAGAAAGTAGAAACACAACTTTTTGCTTCATCAAATACTCATATTACATCTTTCATAAACCATAAAGGCCTCACTTATATGGAAGTTAAAGAAGTCATAATTTTTTAAAAAAGTAATCTTAAAATGAAATTTGGTTATTGTACTGCATTCCAAACAGAAAATATATGATCTTCTCATTTCTCTCTGTTACCATACCAAGCGAGGTGGAGACTGATTTCCTTTGGTCAATATTGTGGTGGAAGTCAATCCCATCTAAAGTATCAACAATTTTTTTATTAAATTTATTATTTCCACACTTTCTTCTGTTTTTTTAGGTTTCTTCTTATTTTCTTTTTCTTTTATTATATTCTGTTCTCGTGGAAATCATTTCAAGATAGAATATCAACTAAGGATAATCTTGTGATTTATGAGAACATAAATGTTAATGAGTGAAGAATTATTGGAATGTTCAATGTGTAAACAATTGTTAGAATTGTTGGATAATCTTGTGCTATTGTCATATGAAAATAATACAACACATCATCTGCATATCCTATCCAGTTGCACTCCTAATCTAGTCAGATTTATGTAGGTGGATGAGGCCTCTCTCTACTATATTCTACTTTTATTAAGGAACAATTTGTTAAGTTCATTATTTTCGACCATAATTCAGTTGCAAAAAGATTCATTGGGTTAATTTGGCATGTGCTTTGCACAGAATTTGGAAGGTTGTGAATGAGTATCTTCAAAAAAGTATATGGAGTTTGGACAAAATTACTGATGAAATAAAGTTTTGCTCATAGAAATGACTTAGAACTACCTATCCCTATTTCATTTTACTTTTTTTCATGATTGGATCTCACATCCTTAAGGGGCCGTTTGGTACGCGGGTTGGGATTGTTTAGGTTGGTTGGGCTTTTCGGGCTTTTACTGTTTATTGAAGACAAAATAGCACTTTTTGAGTGTTTGGTAGGTGGGTTTTGAAATGAGTTTGAGTTAAATTTTGTGTTTGGAATGAATGTTTAATACTTTGCAAATATGGGTTTAAAGTAAAAATTGTGTTTGGTTTGTGGGTTAAGTTTGATAAAAAAAAACCTGAAATTACCGAATTACCCTTAACATAAAATTGTATGCAATAATTGTAAATGGGAATTCTTAATATAAATAATATAAAACAATGTTTTAATTAAAAGACATAATATAAAATAATATTTTAATTAAAATACATAATATAAAATAATATATTATGATGTAAAATAATATTTTAATTAAAAGACATAATATAAAATAATGTTTGGATCCCTAAAATATCTTAATATAAAAAAATAATATAAAATAATTTTTTAATTAAAAGATATAATATAAAATAATAAAAAATAATATTTTAATTAAAAAACATAATATAAAATAATGTTTTAATTAAAAGACATAATATAAAATAATGTTTGGATCCCTAAAATATCTTAATATAAAAAAATAATATAAAATAATGTTTTAATTAAAAGACATAATATAAACAAAATTTAATATCCTAAAATTTAATAATTTAATAATTTAAAAGATTAAAAAATAATTTAATACCCCAAAATTTAATAATTTAATAATTTAAAAGATTAAAAAATAATTTCGTGGTTTATTACATTAAAATATAATAAAATATAATTAATTACACTAAAGTATAAGTCAATTTACATTGCAAAAGTGAGGGCATTATCGGATTATTACATTAAAATATAATAAAATTTTAATTAATAATTAATTAATTATATTAAAATATAATAAAATTATGTTGGTTCAAAAAGAAGGGGTAAAATGGGGATAAAATTGAGTTACTATTGGGGTTCAAATAAACCCACCAATTTTGGTGGGTTTATTAACCCACAAGTTATCAAGCATATACACACACATAGCCCCGGGCCCAAGATAAAAAAATCGGGCCTCAAAACCGGATCAAACATGGCTACCAAACGTGTATTTAAGCTTGTTAGTAATCCCTACCCACCCTAAACCCAGCTACCAAACGGGCCCTAATTGTTTTCCTTTAAATTATAGTTTTATCTCAATTTCTCTTAGTTTTGTATTTGTACCTTTAAAAAAAACTAATTAGGTAGCAAGACAGTTACATTTAATCTCTCATGAAGTAGCAATTTACGTGTAAAATTTTTGATAGGATTTAGGTTCATGAATACAAAAAATTGTGTAACATCGGGAATAACGTATAACTAATCTAGAGTTACTCCTTTTTTTCTTTCTCTTTTTTCTTAAAAAAAAAAAAAACAGTTTGTGCAGATACTAGTAATTACTGAATTTTTTTTTAAAAGTAATTACTGAATATATTTTGAGTAAGTCTCTTGTGAGATCGTCTCACGAAATTTTAATGTATTGCGTGAGACGGGTCAACCCATAACCCAATTACCCACCACCCAAACCCTACAATTCAAATATTTTTTTGTGGGTGATGGGACTTCGTCTCACGGAAACTATCCGTGAAACCGTCTCACATGAGTTTTTGTGATATATTTTTAGTTTATTACTACTCCTTCATAACTTCTATTTATGGCATTTATGCTACAATTATATACTCGAGTCGCATAAAACGTCTCTAGTCGTTGTTAAATAATATTTGCCGATTTTAATGAAGAGCACTTTCCTCTGTCATTATTAATTAATTAATTAATTAATTTCTGCTCTCTTTTTCTCACTATCTATTTTCCTTTTTTATTAACTGTAAAACTGTATTCAAATTTCCCAAAAATTCCAAAACCCCAGATCTCTGTTCTTCCTTTCCTTTCTTAATCAGATTTGCAATCTGCTTTTAATCAATCTCCGCCGCCGTGACGACGTTCTGATTCATCTGAAATCGGCGATATCCCCAATTCTCCGTGCGACAGATCGGCGATCCGCTTCGAAATGAGCAACGGCGACCTCCTCCAAATCGAACCTATTGAACTTCAATTTCCATGTAATTGAAAACTTTATCTCTCAATTATTATTCGTTATGAGGTCCTACTTCTTGGTTCAGTGTTTAATTGTAGAAAATTCTTGTATTCTGAGAAAATTGGGGAGTTTGTTGATTTAATTTTGTCATTTTAGATCTGTGTTTTCTATCTATTTATCTTACTATGGTGTTTGGACTGATTAACTTTTTTCTATTTTCTTCACAATAAAAGTCGAATTGAAGAAGCAGATCTCATGTTCTATGCAATTGGCCAACAAATCCGATAATTTTGTCGCGTTTAAGGTGGGCATTTGTTTTCTGTTCATTTAGATTTTTATTTTCTATTTATTCGGAACATATCTGCTTGTTGAAGAAGAAAAGTAAAGAAAATAATACATGCCCTTGTGATTGTCTGCTTTTTACCTTCTTCAGTTTTTAATTTTCATTGGATTATTCAGGTAAAGACTACCAATCCGAAGAAGTACTGTGTAAGGCCGAACACTGGAGTTGTGGTTCCTCACTCGACCTGTGATGTTATAGGTCTCTTTCTTTCTATATTGTACGAATATTTATTTACAATTTGTATCATTGTATGTCTGTATGTCACCCCCTTGATTCATTAATTAGTCAATTCAGTTGCTGAAGATAGGATAATGTTAGTAAGAAATATATATGAGTGGGTTTGAATACAGAGTAGTTACTAAATAAGTTGTTTATTGATTAAGTAACGATGCAAGCCCAAAAGGAGGCTCCACCGGACATGCAATGCAGGGATAAATTTCTCCTCCAGAGCGTAGTTGTGAGCCCCGGATCTACTGCAAAGGATGTTACTGCTGAAATGGTATATGATTTTTGGTATTTAATGTCCTGTTTAATTTTGAATCTGAGAGTTTAACCTGAAATTGTAGTCTTTTAACTCCTGTTTTGTTTTTCCAGTTCAACAAAGAGTCAGGGAACCAAGTTGATGAATGCAAGTTGAGAGTTTCCTATGTCCCTCCCCCACAACCACCTTCACCAGTGCGAGAGGGATCAGAGGAAGGCTCCTCACCGAGGGCCTCAGTATCAGATAATGGAACGGTGAACCAGACTTCTGAATTCACCGTAAGTATCGGGTTGTTGATTTGAACTGCAAAGATGTGTGGTTTTCCAACCATTGATCATATATGTAAGAACTCCATGATTTATTTATTTGTTTTTTGAATGACTGCAGATGTCCAAAGGATTTCCTGACCAGCAGGAGAGCTCTTCAGAGGTTATATACAAATTTGCACTGGTTATTAATTTGAGTTTTATTCATGGTTCCTTTGTTCATATCTTCAATCTACTTTTCATAAAGCTGGTTCTAACTGGTTTTGTCAAGTTTCTTGTTTTCGTGAGTGATTGAAGATATGATTGGAGGTTATAAAAAAATGATCTTTCCTCTACAGTTACGAACCACAGATATGAGGTTAATCATAGAAAGTCGACAAGTCTTGGCCCTTAACCACACTGATATTTTCCTTTATATTAATTAAGGATTCTAAATTTAAGGTTAAGCACACAGAATACAATTGAATGCAAATAGTCAGAACTTCTTCGTTGGTTTTTATGTTGTTTTAAAAACTTATGTGTTACTAGAATTGCTAGTTTTGTCCATATCACATTTTAATGTCGGATCTCTTGTGTATACAAAATTGTCCTGGGATTTGGTTAAACTATTGGGTTCTTCAGATGACTGAAAGAGTTTATTGTTCGCTGTTGTGTATTATTTGTTTGTTTCAATTGTAGGTTAAGGCCCTAATTTCCAGGCTGACTGAGGAGAAACGCTCTGCTATTCAGCAAACCAACAAGCTTCAGCAAGAACTGGTAACCTGTTGTTTTCTGATTTTTGATAACTGGTTGTTTGTGTGAATCACTTCTTATGAAGAGTTATTGCATCACGAAACCAAACCAACACCTCTCAACTCTAATAACTAAAAAGAAAATAAAACAAAATATGTTCTTTGATTTGATCATACAATATATCTGTACAACATATTTGACAAATGGTAATCATATATTAGGAAAAACTAAAAGTGGTAAAATGAGTATTTACGTGCTTTTAGTGACTCATCCAGGTTTCATATTGTCTACCTGTTGGAAGAGATTTCCCCAGTCCAGATTTTGGATTTCAAGATCCAAAAACATGTTTGTTCGGGGCTTCAAAATTAGATCACAAAATCTAGACACAATACTACACTATCACTATCTATCCCTATAAATAAATACCTATTAGAGTCTTAGACACAATATTACACTATCACTATCTATCCCTATAAATACCTATTATCACCTATTATTAATATCTATCCCCTATAAATACCTATGATGTCACCTATTATTAATATCTATCCCCTATAAATACCTATGACGTCACCTATTATTAATATCTATCCCCTATAAATACCTATGATGTCACCTATTTAAACTTCTAACATTTCACATTTATCCAATCATTGCCAACATCACATTTCACAATATAATATCACATCTATCCACATTTTTCAGTATTGATATGACATTTATCTACAGTGTAATCCTACCCTTTAAAATCTCAAAATAAACATATACTTCTACTATTTACCTTTATTTATCAATCCTGGATATTAAAGTCGGGATTTGTCTAGACCCACTTAAACCCCTTCTGATCAGTATTTTCAGTGTCTCAAATTTTCTCATCACTTTGGTGAGTCAATGAACTTATTCTGGCCGACTCTTACATTGAGTGCTGGCCTCCACGTGCTGTATGCTAAGCACTATTAACTGACCAATATATCTGTCAAATACCATACTATCATCTCATATGATCATATCACATGGAGAAATAGTTGATGGCCACCATTATTCTCACTATAAGCCCAGATGAAAATGTGGTATACCTATCCTCGTACATGAAATTGGTTTGACATGACCTGTCTCATGTTGGAAGAGATCTGAAGTTGACTATGTGAACCTAAAGTATTCTGTCAGTGTTAATTATTTCAATCAATGGGCACTGAGTGTTTGCTCTCCACTCGTAGTCAGAAGACTGCTTAGAAAGCGAAAGCCTTCGTGTGAAATTAAATTCATGCTTGTGAAATAAAGTACATTTTTTGCTTTTGTGTGCAAAATGCCTGGGATAGTGATTGTCATTCCTTTTTCAATTTGATTAAAAAAATTAGTGCACCAGTTCTCCTTTTTGTGTGTTTTAAAATCTCACTTTAGTCTCCCTGTATTTGTCCTATAGTTGCTAGGCATATTTGTTCTTATCATTTTTCCGTGCCTATTAGAATTTCTATTCCTCTTTTTTCTTTTTTCCTTATTTTCTATAGTGGGGAGGGTGGATGAGACCTGTTCTTGTTAAAACATAGAACTGAACTTGAAGGTTGTGAATATTAAGATCCATCAAACAATGCGCAAAGTATGTGACACTGAAGTTGTGCCCTTCAAGTCAAATTGATTTTATTAATGTGGTTATGTTATACAGGAGCTATTGAGGCGAAAAAACCGTGGAGGGGGCATCCCATTCACGTATGTTGTCATCATTGGCTTGATAGGCCTCCTGTTGGGATATCTTTTGAAGAGAACATGATTGATGGAAGCTTGTTCAATGATGTCCCCGTAAGCTGCCTGCTTGTTCAAATTTAGGATTTGCAGAGCTTTGTATTCAGACTAGCTGTTTGTTGACTGTAGAAAACATGCCTAAATGGGTTTGGTGGTTTTTGTAATTGCTCAATATGCATTCATTGTGTGACTAATTTGCACAGCATCCTTTGATTGTGTAACTTAAGGATGTATTTCTACAAATTCTTCATTTTTATTTGCTATTCCACAGTTTTTTGGTCATTAAACCTGTCTCTCTCCACGATTTGTTATTTTGTTTCTCAGATTTTGGACCCATTTCTGTATGTTTCAGAAAGAAAGAAAAAAAAAAATCCACAACTTGTTACATTTTATGTTAAGGTTGTGTTTGGATAGAGTGATTTAAAATCAAGAATTTGAAATGAGCTTAAAATGGATTTGAAATCTATCCATATTTTTTAAAAATAAATTCAAAATAAAATTGATGGATTTCAAATTTACATATATTCAAATACCATGAATTGATTTGTTCTCATAAATTCCAAATCCTTCCCTCTCAAAACAAAAGGTATTGATTTGTAGAAAAATCAGCTTGAGAAAATAACTATCCTTGCATTAGGTGTACATATGCTGTATACACAACGTGAAAATATTATGACTCCAAATAAAATTAGAATAGTTTAAAATGTATTAGTATCAAGTTATAATCATCATTATTATGAACTAAAATGTAGTATTATCT
Organism: Scutellaria minor; assembly: GCA_954870855.1. Taxonomy (NCBI): domain Eukaryota; kingdom Viridiplantae; phylum Streptophyta; class Magnoliopsida; order Lamiales; family Lamiaceae; genus Scutellaria; species Scutellaria minor. Next base: position 20,621,133 of record OX940728.1, on the reverse strand, counting down.
GATCAGATATAACATGTAATATAGATATGAATAACTAAATTATAGATATATTTAATTGAATATAGTTTATCTGAGTGTAGTGCATCAAGAGCATTATCTTAAGTATATTCTCTGCAGGAATAGAATTTAGGAGTTGCGAGTACATATTAACCAATTTCATATAATGCAATACAATTCTACCTAGTCTTATAATTTTTTAGCTTCATATACCCTAAAATTTAGAGTATTACCCCTAAATACCCAAAAACAATTGTGGTATGGATTCTCTAAAAAGATTGTACCATTTGTCAGCACATATATCATATATTTTGGCCATATATCATTGGTTAATAAAAGAATATTAATGGTCCACCCACCCCCACAACCACCTATCACTCTCCCCACTTTAATGCACATATACATATGCACACATATAGGGTTTAACGAAAATTATTTAAAAAATTTCATCCTTCTCCTTCTCCTTCTCCTCTCCCTCTCGGCTTCTCTTCGTTGCCGGAAATCTTCTGTGAAGTTCGTGAAGTGAAATGATCGAAGAGGTTAGAATCTCAACCAATATACTTTATTATTGATGTTGTAATTTAGAATTGATGTTTTACATGCCTAGTTGCAAATACATGTTGGTTTATTGTATGATTTTCTCAGCTATGTTGTTGTTGTTTGCTTGTTGAATTTAGGGATTGAATTTTCTATATAGGGTTTTTATAGGGTTTGTGATATATTGTTCGTGAATGTTGTATATGTTGTATGATATATTGTTCGTGAATTAGGATTGAATTTAGTTTAATTTATAGCTTGTTTTCTATTGTTCGTTAAACCCTAGAAAATAAGGGTTTAACATACAATACCCAAGGGTTTAACGAACAATACCCTATTGTTCGTTAAACCCTTGGGTATTGTATGTTAAACCCTTATTTTCTAGGGTTTAACGAACAATACCCTATTATTCGTTAAACTCTATAATTAGAGGTCATGAAGTTGAATTTTCGAATAGGACATTTGACACGAGACCACCTAGTAGCGTTAGCTTTTTTCAAGCTGTCAATCGCGCCCTAGAAACCACTCTCGTTGATTAAAGACATGTACCTGATTATACAAAAAGGGTAATCAGAGATATAAAATAGATATGTACTCTTAAACGTGAGGAATATTTAAAACATGAAGTTCAACATACCTATCAAATGTATCTTCATCGTAACAGCATGCCGCCGTATGGAACAGCCTAACCAAATATGATCAATATTTGACTAGATTCTGCTAAAGATGGAAACAACAAAGACAATGGGATGCTTCGGGATATACATCTTCTATTGCATTACCGATGCTAACATGTTGATCAGACATGATAACCAAGCCATCTGGACAATCGAAGGCTTCTCGGACATTACGCAAAAACCATGTCCAAGATTCATCGTTCTCGACACTCACTATCCCAATTGCGAGGGAAAAAACTTGATCGTTTCCATCTTTTATCACAACAACGAATCCAATTCCCTTGTACTTCCCCTTCAAATGGCAACCGTCCACCACTATAACCATGGACCAAAATATCGCGATATTTCGGCGAAATATCATCGAAATATCGCGAAAATGAAGGAACCGAAATAAGATACAGGGTACAAAAAATTTCGTTCAAAATATCGCGATTTTTCGCTATTTATTGCCGAAATTTCGACAATATATCGTTATCCGTCAAAATATCGCGATATATTGCAATAATGTCGGTGCATGTGGTCTGCACGCGCTACCATGTTTTTTCCTTTTTCTTTTTTTTTTCCTTTTTTTCTTCTGCTGTATTGTTGATTTGCTGCCATGTTTTTTCCTTTTTCTTTTTCTTTTTTTTTTCCCTTTTTTTCTTCCTCTATTGTGTAGTGTATTTGTGTGTGTGTTTTTTTCCCTCTTTATTTCCTTCCTAATTCCTAATTTCCTAAAATGATGCTGATTTTTTTTTCCCTTTTCATTATGAATTTAGTTTAATTCCTAATTTCCTAAAATGATGCTGATTTTTTTTCCCTTTTCATTATGAATTTAGTTTAATTGAATTTTTTTTCTTTTTTATTATGATTCATTTTATGGTGTATTTGAAGGATATTTATTAAAATTGAGTTATTTATCTTTATCTTTTTATATATCTATATTTTTTTCTATGAGTGGAGCAAACAATTACTTTATATAAATTTAGTTAAATTGTTTGAAATAAACTAGTACTCTAGCATTTAGATTTCTTTCATAATTTAATTAAGTTTAGTTAATTTTTTTAAAATTTAATAAAAGGATTATGATGTATATAATATTAGTGTATCTCTATATTTGTTGAAAACATATCATTTTATTTGAAATTTAAGTTCAATATATGTATTAATGTTACTTATAATATTATGTAAAGTACTAGATGTATTTTTCAATTTTTTTTACAAAGTTTTTATATATTTTTTAAAAATGTCCGATATTTCCACCGAAATCGATATATCCGTCGATATTTCCGTAAAATCAAGGTACCGATATTTCTACCGATATCGATATTTTTGTCCTTGGCTATAACATGTCTGGAATATGCCTGAAATCCGGCAATGGATGCACTCAACGTAAAAAATGCATACTTGAATTTCCCATTACTTTGAGTGTCTAATGCGGTATATGTACCCGGATTGCGTTCCTTCAAGACCTGTAAGTTGGCAGCATGTTGAATGATGTCTTCGGATCACCGTATGCAGATCTCATTGCATGACGTTTTGCACTCCAAGCATGTTTGTAGCTCAAATTTAGTCCATGTCGCTCGTTCATCTCTCGCATGATGTCCCTACGAGCGATATCAGACCTATCTTTTCGGAGCCTCTAGACGAAATAATCTCCAATCAAAGTGGACGGAAGTCTGCAAGAAGCACTAGCATTCAGCTGATATGAATAGGTGTGGGGCAAGACAACTTTGGCGATTTTCCAAATACCGTGTTTTTCTGATGCCGTGAGTACGAAAAGATAATTGTTTTGATTGCACTTCACGCCCCATCTGTGTTTGTCAGAGTGGTCCACACGGAATTGGACTTGATTCTCCAGATGATAATACCCAACTACATTTTTCAGTTCAACCTTACTGCCAAACATCGCTCCTTTTTGCATACCAGTTGGAGCATGCTCAATCTCTAAAGTAAGGTCCTCGAATTCAGGTATGTTTGGAATGTGCCACTCAGCTCTCATTGTGTCATCGCAGAATTGCTCATATGCCACTCGTTGTTTCTCATCCAAGTTTGCCTCAACATCTTCGTCCAGTACAAAGTCATCTTCTTCATCGTTTGGATCTACCAAAAAAAGATATATATCAACTTTTGTTAATCGTATACATAAATTTACATATGATAAGTCCAGTAATACTTGATTACCTGTTCAATGATCATGGTCTTCTTGTTCCGATCTATCTTCAGGTGTCGGTTCTTCAATTTCATCAGTTGGGGCCACATTCAGGTCTACAATGTTTAAATCATTGTACGCAACACCGTTCATTTGAAGACATTCCAACCAAATTATCGTCTATACCCCATCTTGAATAAAAATCTTGGTCGTCATGTAGCCCTACCGGAACACGTGACCAATTAAAATTTCGAATGTACTCACTGAATGGATTAAAACTTTGACCACCTACATGTGTCTCCTCATCTACTGAACATTGTTGTTCATGATAAGAAGATCCACCCGATACTCCGACGTCCATCCTTTTCAATGAAACGAAAAGAACCAATAGTCTATATTGCTCCAAAAAACAATCTTGCAAATCAAAATCATTCTTGATTTTTTTCTTCTTCAATCTTCCATTCGTTTCCACTAGAGAATGGAGCAAATACCTCCAACAATTCATATCGGCAAACATGAGCCCATGAACTAAGCTCAATAAATCTTAATATGTAAATCTTTCAAGATTTATCACTGTTTGAATACCATTTACATACTGTAAACCTTGCCAGTAACCTCTATATCATACTGTCACTGAGAAAGTAATCACTCTAATTAAACTGAAAAATATAAACAAAGGATGTGATGTGTTACGAAGTATACTAGAAGAGAAACAATTGAATACAATAGTCGAAGTATACTAGAAGACAAACAGTTGAATAATTCGCACAAATTACAAATTAGAAAATATAAATTCCTAGGGTTTAACGAAAATTTGGATATTTTAGTTAAATCCTAAAAAATAAGGGTTTAATGAAAATTAAACCCTAATTTTCCTTAATCCCTAAAAAGTAGGGCTTAACGAAAATTAAGGTTTTTCGTTAAACCCTAAAAAATAGGGTTTAATGTTAAACCCTAAAAAATAGGGTTTAACGAAAATTAAACCCTAATTTTCATTAAACACTAATTTATTAGGGATTAACGAAAATTAGGGTTTAATTTTCGTTAAACCCTTATTTTTTAGGTATTAACGAAAATTAAACCCTAATTTTCATTAATCCCTACTTTTTAGGGTTTAACGAAAATTCAACCCCTTAATGAACATTCTATAATTCGTAAAACCCTACAAATTTAGGGTTTAACAAAAATTAGTTTCTTGAAACCCTAAATTTTTTTATGATTTTATGATTATTAAATACTAATTCTTTGTGAAACCCTTATAATTACTACGTCAAACCCTAATTGTTTCGTGAAATATTTCATTTTGTTCATGAAATAACAATCAATTTTTTTTTGTCAAAACTAGAATGAAAGAAAAATTACTCATCCAACATTAACTAAACTATTCTATAAAATAACTAAATAAATTAAACTTTAAATAAACTAAAATATTCTCTACAATAACTAAACTACTGAATTCAGTTAAACGCTTACTTGATTTCAAGCTCGATGAATCCTCTAAATTTAGGGTCGGATGAATCCTCAGAAACTTCAAAAATTTTAGAGAACTTTAGCGTGAATCTTGTTGAATGGTGAATTTTGTTGAATGAATGGAATTGTAAATTTCATGCCTTTTGAATAGATTCAAAATTGATATTTATTACTTGTGAACGAATGATCAAATCACTGAAAAGTAAAACGAAAGGTAAAAAAATTTGTACACAAAGTAAATGAATAGGATACATAAGTCACATGGCCTCTGCAAAAGTAAAAGCAATGATGTACAAATTATTACTGTTTCAATCGTGTGAAATTAAAAATTGGGTATTTGGGGGTAATACTTTATCTTGGATGACATTTGGGGAGAAAAATTTATTGTACAGGATATTAAAATTTATATCTTATATATATTTGGGTATTTGGGGTATTTTCTTAACCCCTTTAACATATCCTCTCTTGAGTTAAAAAAAAAACCTTTATACTAATCCCTCTACAAATTAAAACTTCAAATGCTTACGTCGCCTTGATAAGTTTTATCAAACGTACATCCTTGTTACGTAAATTCATATGTTTTTTTTGGATTACATTTAAGATTAAATATTAGTACATTATTTAGTACTGAAATCCAGTACTCTTGTGACGTATGTTTTATTTATTAAATAGTGATCCATTTGAGCTTACGCTTTTTTAAATATAGATCCATCAAATTATATTTTGGTTAACTTAAAAAGACGACGATAGTCATTAAAAAAATTAACACTTCTTCAAGTGTAAAAAAAAATAAAAAATCATTCAAATATATCAATTAGTTTCACTATAAAATAAATTGAATCTTAAATTTAATTGAATAAGGCACCATCAATCTTCTATCTATTAAAATTCATTCTAGATTATAACATGAATAAGTACAATTTGTCGGGAAAAAAAATGAATAAATACAATTTGTCCAAAAAAACATGAAAAAACATGAACAAGTACGAGTGAATTTAGTCGAAATTTTCATCCGATCCGTTGAAAACCCAAGGTGTAGTTCCACCGAAATCGCCGCCCCTTAAGATTAAGCCAATCGCCGCCGCGCCGTCGCCGTCCTCCATATCTTCCCACCACAACCGGTAGCTATGCATCTTAATTCCACATAACCCTCTTTGTCGTGAACAATTCTTGCTTATCAATGGCTACGCAAATTGTAGAATTCGATAGAATTGCTTTGGTACCGCTCGCCGTCACCTCCCTCTGCTCCCCCCACTCTCACTCTAACTTCCGCCATCGGCCTACCATTCCGAAAGCTGCAATTCGGTCAAATTTCCAAAAAATTAGGTTAAAATTAGAGGTAAATAGAAGTGGCGCTCGAGGGGTTTTTAGGATCCCTAGGGATGTTTTGATGAAGCATCGCCGGCGGGTGATATCGGGCGTGGCTCGGGCCGAGCACCCGGAGCGAATTGACGACGGTGAAATAAGTGACGAGGTAATCTGTTATTAGCTTTACGTCCAAAAATGGCGTTAAACAGTACTCGGCTAAGAGTTGTTACTTTTTTTTTTCTCTAACTATTAATTTCAGAAACATTTTTCCTTAAATACTATTTTGTGAATTGAGGTGATTCTGATAATATAACTGCACGGTATCGTGAAAATCTGATAAGGAAAAGACTATGGCGGAGAAATTTTTGCAAGATGTATGCTTTGAGCATGTAATGTTGCTATTAAGTTGAATTCCGTGCGTTTTTTCTTTTGTGGAAAAGAAATTTATAAGATGAAAGCTTTGATCATATACTGTTGCTATTAAGCTTTGAAATTCATGAATTCAGTTCTTTGTGTTTGGTTAAAATGGAGGTTGTTCTTATTTCTTAAACAAGCATTAAGACATGCCCAAAGAACAGTAGATGCCTTATCTTTCTCAGAGCTTGGTATGCTTTCTTGATTAAGTTAATGCATTTTTCCATAAGAGAAAACTATTCACATAAAAGGCAGATTGTAATGTACAAACACCTTGATGTAATTTTATTTTTTGACACTTTCTTGCCTTTGTACTACTGGAATTGATTCATCAATTAAATGTCACTAGGGTTCATTTTATTCTTACTGATTGTGTCCTGATACTTAAATCTATTTAGATATGTATTACACTTTAAAGGTTTGATTCCTTTAATATTGTTTGGAGTATTTCAACTGGACTGCTGACATGGATATGCTGTAGGAAGTTAAAGGAGGCAATCTATTATCTTTAGATGGCGGCATCGATAAAGAACACCTACAAAAAACTAGCCAGTTAAAGAAAAGAATAATATTTGGACTGATTATTGGAATTTCTGTTGGAGGAGTGGTGTTGGCTGGAGGGTGGGTTTTCACTGTTGCCCTTGCTGCAGCAGTTTTTATTGGTTCAAGGGAGTACTTTGAGCTGGTAAGAAGTCGCGGAATTGCTGTTGGAATGACTCCTCCTCCTCGATATGTATCACGAGCTTGTTCTGTTGTCTGTTTTCTAATGCCTCTACTCACTCTGTAAGAGCTTTTGGATAACTTAATTTATTCTGGTAAATTTATTTAGTCATACACATGGATCTCAGCTTTCAATTTCCTGGATGAGGAGAGGAGTCATTGTCAGCCTATTTAGCCTGGTTATCTGGCATTGTTATTTATTCTAGTCATCAACTGAAAACACGACTTTCAACAGGATTAGACATTTTCCTTAATAAGTCAGTATTAGTCCTGTTTGAAGCCAATTATTTGAATTGCCATTGATTTTGAATCCCAATTTGGAACATTTTGATGGAAGATTAGTGTCTGGTGTTGAAATGATTACAGTTAATGACTTCAACATAAAATTTTACGTTATATAACTTGAATGATATAAACTGAATAAGTTTATTCATTAGTGGAATGTCCCCATGACTTAAATGCTTGCTTCTCAAAATTGCTTGATTGGTGAAGAAGTTGATGCCATCCTATTCTGAAAATTTATTTTTCTGATGATCGTTTGTGTATTTATTTAAGGTACTTTGGGAATATTGATGTAACTGTAACATCTGCGGCCTTTGTCGTTGCTATTGCCCTCCTTCTGCAGAGGGGAAATCCTCGTTTTGCTCAACTTAGTAGTACCATGTTTGGACTGTTCTATTGTGGCTACCTTCCTTGTTTCTGGGTTAAGCTACGGTGCGGTTTAGCTGTCCCTGCTCTGAATACCAGTAAGAAAATTTCCTAGTTTGCTTTTTAGAATCTCAAGGGTTTGACATCAAATGCAAATTGTCTATGTTTGGCTTATACCTTTATAAGTTACTATTGGGAATCTGTTATTTAGCTGTGTAGTTTGCTAAATCCACTCATCCCTATCATTCTCTCAGTCTTTCTGGTCTTTCTAGTTTAACAATACATTTGTTTAAAAATAAAAAAATCAAGCATTTTTTTAGGACACACCCAGTTGGTGGAAGGTGGATTGACAGATTGCTACGTGGGTTCTACTGTTCCTGGAATATATATTAGCGGATAGTAGAAATTCAAGGCGTGTGTTATATATATACTTCATTGGAAAAATGGTCATTGCTTTAGGCTTGGTTTTTAGATCTGGTACAAGCATTCTGAACGCCCTCCAGTTTGCTGGTCTTTGACCAAACCAACATTGGCTAACCCAGTTTGGTCTGGGTCCCATTGTGGTCTATTTTCAGGTCTAATGTATTCTAGATATATTTTAATCATTCATGTAGGCAGTTGAATTATAGGTTGCAGAATTCTGGATGTCGTGAGGTCGAGGAGGATTGAGTAGATATTTTGAGCAAGTATCTTAAGAAAAGTTGCTTGAGATTTAACTGAATATCTCTCTAAACTCATGGTTATATTCGATTTCTCAATAGGTCTATCCAATCTTCTGGGTTTCTGCCGTATACCACACTATACTAAACTTATCCCTTTTTTTTGTGAGACACTTATATTTGACGCATGTGACATCCTGAAACATCTGGTGAAGTCTGTTTGAGCTTGCAGTATAACTATCAATATTCTTAGGCCTTTCATTTGGAAGTCCATTCTTCTTTGTTTAGATGTCAAATTTTGTTGTCATATTTGGATTTGATTTTCACAATTTTGCTCATGTTGTGAGGCAAAATGTGTTGGTGATGCTATTAACAATTTCTACAAGATTTTACAAGGTCAGTATATTTTGGTTGCAACAAACATTTTGAACTCTCTGTACGTTTTACAGGATTGGCAGCATCTTGGCCTCTTCTTCTTGGTGGCCATACTATGTGGACAGTGGGTCTTGTGGCCACCTTGATCTCATTTAGCAGTATTATTGCAGCAGATACGTTTGCTTTTATTGGTGGCAAGGTGCTTTTCTTTTTTCCTTTTTTGTTTTCCTCCCTGGGCTCAAGTCTTTTGTGTAACTCTTCCGTTTCAAGAAGCAGAGCAGTAAAAATCTAAGGTTGACCTGGCAAGAAATATTGTGAGATGACACAGCATTGAATGGGTAAAGAACTTTCGGGTATTGACACGTTACTCTGTGCACAAGGATAGAATTTTAACCTCTTAGGGCGTCTACCTTCCCTTCTAATATTGTGCTGTAAATATCTTTCAGTTTAGGTCACCACCCCCACATTAGGATTCAATGAGGTCAATCATTGTTTAAAGTTATCTGTCAGTGAAGTATTTGCTTTAGTTTCTAATAATGGTCCCAATCTGAAATAAACTTCATCACATTGCCTTATCTGTTGGTTTTATCTCTTGCTCGCGATCATTAACAATGTATAGATAACTATCATTATTCACGTGGATGTGTGGCATTGATGAATTCTCATGTAGGCTTTTGGTCGGACACCACTTACTACGATTAGTCCAAAGAAGACATGGGAGGGAGCTCTTGCCGGATTAGGTGGTTGTATAGCGATTTCTGTTTTTTTGGCCAAGGGCTTCTGCTGGCCCACATCTATCCTCAGGTGGATGGTTATTTTTATCTTTCACACTACTCATTTTGGTTTCACTTCTTCTTTCTGATTCACATATTACATGATGTTAGATAATATATCATAATTATAAGTTTCTCTTTTCATATATTGATATTATCCAAATATTTTTCAGTGCTGTAGCTTTTGGCATTCTGAACTTCTTTGGATCTCTTTTTGGTGACCTGACGGAGTCCATGATCAAGCGTGATGCAGGCGTCAAGGATTCAGGATCTCTCATACCTGGACATGGTAAGTCATACTGATAATTTTACTTTAGACCACTAAAAGCTACCAGTAGAACTCGACCATTACCTGTTCACCATGGATTGATACGTACTCTCCCAATTATGATAACTTATCCTGTGAATGATTCATCAACTTCCCAGATTGTTTATTTCTTTCTTTTCAGATTTTCCAAATTTCTTATTCATAGCCACATGTAAAAGATGCTGACCTACTATGCTCGAGCCACACCCACCTCACTATTTAAGTTAACATTCAACTTGATGGCCTCCAATTAGACTTAAGATAGGTTTCCTGTATTATTAGAAGAAGCTCATCAATTTGTCTTTAGAGTCGATCCTTCCCATTATGGCATTACCTTTGGGACAGAAAATGTAAATCTTTACCTTGGAGAATCAGATACTCCTATTTGGTTTAAGGCTGCTCAGCTATATTGTCAAAAGAAAGTCTTCAATAATATAAGAGTATCTGGTTTCAGTCTCATGTCATCATTCCTAAGAAAGAATTATCTGATCAGGTGGGATACTAGATAGGGTCGACAGCTACATTTTTACAGGAGCATTGGCTTACTCTTTCGTGAAAACACTTCTACCACTCTATGGAGTATGATAAGTGCATGCTATGTGAGTTCGATGAAAGTTACTTGCCATTTTTCCAAACATCATATCCGGTGACAAACTTTAGAAAACATTTACACTCGACATTCACCAGGTGTTTCCAGTATACATTCAATATCCTTGTTTAGAAAATATATACAATGAATCATTAGGGCTGTCTATGGCCCATATGGAGTTAGGATCGTGTAGATATCTACTGATTGGGTGATACTGCCTATCTGGAGCGGAGCAGGCTTATATATTCAATTGTTGAGCACAATGAATGATCAATAAAGACTATTCCAATTTCAGTTTTGAATTGAGATGACATCCTTGTAATATAATTGTCAATACTCAGCTTCTGCATTTAAGAAGTGAATCCAAAGGTTTTGTTCAAGAGAGTTGTTATTAAGCAAGATATTGTTTCATTGGTTGATATTCTCATGAATTTCGTCTCAGTTTATATATAGTTTTAAGATCTTCTTAAGACACCTGCATAATATAACAAGAAATAGGTAAATCATCATCAGATTATGTGCAATAATTTGTTGGTGATGATACAAGGAAGTGTTGTAAGTTGCAGTTTCGTTTGTGCGTTGGAAATTTAATCATGTTTCCAAATCTCAATCTTAAACTTCAATTAGTTGTTGACTAATTATATCGATTATAGATGATACTTGACAGAGATGTATAGCAAATAACATATCAACCTAAGAAGTCCATTACATTCTGCAAGAAAAGACAATTTGTTAACAAGTTATATATATACACATAGGTGTGTGTGTTTGAAGAGTTCACAATGAAATGATCTAAAACAGGGGAGGATTTAAAGCAAATATTTCTCAAAACAACCAACAGACATGACAGTTTCCAAACAATGGGTTTGCCAATTAATGCCTCTACTTTCACGTGGATTTGTCTCTTCAACCATTTTTTAAATCAGTCTCCAACTTTAAACTATATTTAACCATAATTATCTAACAGCTAATTTTGATCATATTTTTCAAACGGTTTATTTATCCAATTAAAACTTTTAAACTTCATTGCATATATCGTTTGCCAAATTTGGTATCTGCTGTGCTTTAAAAATCAAATTCCCGGCCACTAGTAAATGTAGAAAATAAAGAAAATAAATTAAAGAATCAATAATCACAATATTGTGATTTCATCAAGTAACTAGAAATGTTGTTAAGCAAGTTAGATGTAAGAGGCACTTTTTTTTTTTTTTTTTTTTCTGTCCATAAAAGGTATATTTTTTACTGCAAATTTTTTCTAATTTATGTACCTACAGACTACAGTTAAGCAAAACCCATCCTTTCAAAGTGGAGAATCCACTTTTCAGGAAGGAAAAATGTCTAGTTAAAAAGGAAAAAAATTGAAGAAGAAGGCCACTAGTTGAGATAGTTTAAAACCTTACTGAGTTTTAATTATTCCATTTGGAAATTGAAGTTAAAGCAAAGACAACCACTAAAATGTGTTGTCACAATGTGCATATATATATTGGGGTTTGACCTTGATGAGACATTGAGATACACATATACATATATATATTTTCAGTTGATGAGAAGTCACAAAATGAAGAATAAAAAGAGAGAGAAAGTTGTAGATAGAAAAGAAAGTAAGACCACCATGCAAATGGAGGCAAATCCCATCTCATCCATGCAAACAACTTGGAGAGAGAGAGAGAGAGGGGGGAGAAAAGGACCGATGATAGACATGTTGTATAGTGATGAAGGTGGGTCCTACCACAAGTGGGTTTTGGACAAACATGAGTGCTTACTTTTGGGTTTTGGTATATAACCAAACAAATAATATGTGTGGGAAGGAAAGAATGCGTTGTTTTAAAGCAGACTAAGGAAAAAAAGTTTTATATAAAAACAAGGAAATTTTGAAGCAAAAAAACAGAGAGAAATTACAAAAGAATTATGAATGGAGAAAACATAAAGAAGATTGAAGGAGATGGATGTGGTGTCCCTCCCAAGCATCTATTCATTTTGCTTTTAGATTTTCATTTACTTTGCTCTATCACAACCCTAACTTTTCCTTTGCACACGCGCACACATATCTCTCTCTCTCTCACACATACATAATAACATCACCCTTTTTTACTTTACCTTTTTTCTTACTTTTCTTTCTTTTTTTCCCCTTTGCCTCGGATGCTCTTCTTCTTCTTCATTTTTTAGATTTTTTTTTTTTTGTTTCGATTAAATACGGTTCATTTTACTTGATTTCTTCTTTTTTATGTCCTATTAATGGACATTAGGTAGTCCTATATGTACTTAATAAGTACATGTACTACTTCAAGAAGATAGTTCAAAATTGAATTCTTATACAACCCTAGCTAATTAATAACATGGTTAATTAGAGTATTGATTTAGGTATAGGTTGTTCGATTGTGTTTCATCTTAATTATAAATATTTTATCTCATCAGTGCATTTCAAATGTGTGGCAATGACTTGAACTAATGAATTGGAACACTAGTCGTAAACGCATTCGCTTTTTTAATAGAGACCCAATTCAACTACTTAAAAGATTGGCCCAAAGAGATTGAGAAAACATTAATGATGTACCATCAAATTAGAATTGACAAACTATTCATGTTCCTACTTATCATCAAATATAGATATCGATCCAAGAATAAATGGTAGCATCCTTTAAATGGGTGTTTTTCATTTGCTCTTTCTCTTGACATTCTAAAAAGAATATTAGCATAAACGTGTGGACTTGTAATAAGATAGAATGAAGCAAACTAATGATTGAATATCGAATTGACCTCTCATCGATTGTCTTTGGCTCAAACTGTTTCGAAATGGCACAAGAGAACACAATTATTGAAATAAAATTAATGATCATATAATTAGCAACATATCTTCTACTTAACTTTCAGCTAGTCCACATATTTTTTTAAATTTAATTGATTGATCAACTTTTATGCCTTAAATTTAAGCGGTTGAAATCCAAATATTTTAGGGGAGCATGAGAGTCCAAGCAAATTTTCACAGAATTTTATAAATTCCTGCGGAAAATAGATTGAAATGAATTCCATAACTAAAATTGATATTTTTAATTTAACATCACTAGTTTCGAACAACTCCTTTTTAATAGAACAAAAATGAATTTATCTCTTTAACATATATGCAAGGGTGGTATTGTCAATTATTCCATGATTTTGATCAGGTATTGGTTAATTTGTTATGTGTGTGTGAGAGAGTATTTGTCATTTTACTAGTTTACTTTTGTGAACAAAAGATTTTGGCTTTAATTGATAGAGGAAAGCTGAATTTTGGACATTAGGGTTTTTGATTAGGGACCCCATCACACTTGGTCTAGTGAAAGCATAGTGTAATAATATTATATATATCTTTGCATGAACAAAGGCAAAAGCTGGCAAAATTTAATGAATTATATGATCATGTCTGAATGTTCTTTCATCAAATTCAAAACCCCAAATTCCTCACTCCTAGGAGAGGCTTGTGAATGACAAAAGTGCCCACATCAAATTCCTTAATGAAAAGTTGCATATCATTATACTTTTCATCAAAGGGTGTTTTTTTTAAGAGAACCTGCAAGAAAAGTGTATTGCTTTTTAGTGAAATTCTATATATCTAAATTAAATGATGCTTATATTTGGTCACTTTTCTCTGTTTTTTCCCCACCCTTAAGAATCTGCTTTCAAATTTTATTACAACCAAAGGCATTGAGATTTGCTGGTCCATTGATGTTTTTTCATGTTATTTCAGCTTTGTGGAAGACCCCTTTTTTCTATACATATTTCCTTTACATCAATTTGCTTATAATAATTCTTCTCCTTTCCAACATGATTTCGAACATTTTGGGCCATTTGTTGCCAATTGGAAGCATTGCTGATCATTTCCAAAAGCATTTTATGAGTTGAACAAAACATAGAAATATGATTGATTATTAGCTTTTGTTCTTACATGTGTTTTTTTTTTATTGACTTACTAACATATGATCAACAAATCTTGTTTGAATTCCCTTTTTCTTAAATGTTTATTCTACTTGAGTCGCAGAAGAAACTACATATATTGTGTCTCAATTTAGAGGTTTAATGGGAAAACGAAAAATATTCACTTAATAAAAAATAAACATGTATTTTTTTTATTCAAATTAGAGGTGAAATGTCATAAATATCCTTAAAATAGATTAAGATAAATTTTTTCCAAAAAAAAAAAAAGATCACAAAGTGATCTAACCGGTCTAAAAAAATTGAAAGGTTAAAAAAAAAAAAACATTTATCCAAAAATAAAAACTTCGAAATTAAATAGAAAATCGATTGAGAGAGAATAGAGAGAGAATCGACATGTGAGAGGACATGGTGATCTAACAGGTCTAAAAAAATTGAAAGATTTATTTTTGAAAACATTTATCCAAAAATAAAAACTTCAAAAATAAATAGAAAATTGATTGAGAGATAATCGACATGTGAGAGGACATAGATGAGGGAGAGAATCGATATGTGGGATAAGGGAGATGAGAGAAAAAAAAATCAGTTTTTACAAAAGAGAGATGATGAAGATGATTGTTGGTGAGCAGAGACAGAGCCAGGGGTGATTGGTGACGCGGCCGCCCGCTCAAAGTTTCCAATTGAATTACTTTGTATATACATATACGATGTAATTGTAGTTAAAAACATGAATTTAATCATCCTAAAATTTCAAAAACTTTCATAAATATCCCAAAAAATATTTTGTCCCCCCGTTAAAAAATTCTGGCTCCGTCCCAACCTGTGAGATAACTAAATGGGCATTTAATTAAAAAAATATTTGGATAAAAAACTCGTTTTGTTATAAAGTTGATAGAAAAAACTTATTTTGTTATAAATGTTTGGTAGAAAAACACATTTCCACTGTAATAAAAAAAAAATTGCAAGATTAATGTGAATGTGTGATTTTCCCCAAAACTTCCACTATAAATATATTGCAAGATTATGTGAATATGTGATTGTTTCCAAAACATAAAATTTTGAAACTACCCCAAAAAAAAATATTACACGATGATACGTAGTATATATGCAAGTGTCGTACATACACGATTACGATTTACGCATTTGTTGGCAAGCATATGTAAGTTTAGAGATTTAAAATAGGACAACTCAAAACTTGTGAAAATGACTGGAAAACTAAATATTGAATTTGTCTAGGGCTAGGCCCTTTGAGTTTCAACATATAATGATGAATATCTACGATCGAAAACCCTAACATATTGCAGTGAAAGCAACTCTACAATTTGAATTTATGGATCTAAAAAAGGCAACCCTTTTTTATATTTTTTGAAACTTTTCTATAAAGCTATTTTTTTGATAAAGAAATTCCTTTCGTTTTCAGTCTTGGGCTTTATGCAATTATATTTCTTTCCCCACCATATGTAAACGTACTTTTCAAAGAGTCGTAGAAATTATTTATTTTTATAATTTTATTGAACAATGGTCCAGTCCCTAATTATTACGATCAATCAGCATTTTGGCTAAAATTGATGTGGACAAAATTTTCGACATCAAAATATCATGTGCGAATTGTCAATTTTCTCCCAACTACTTTCTTTCGGTGCAAGTCTGTGTTTGCACCTTCAAATTTATGTATTGAATTAAGATTTTAAAAAAAAAAAACTGTATATTGAGTTATATGGCTGCTAGTGAGAAATACATCGATTTCATAATTCTCATGATCAATTTACGTGTGAAAATGACTATTTGTTTCTGAAACTTTCATAATTTCCTGAGAATTAAATTGAACACTTGAACTTTTTTGTATTTTTATTTTGACTAATGATATCCATATGGTACTTGACATTAATGAGCATAAATGCATGAGAATTTTCTCCTCACCTGGTGGAGAATCCAACACCCATGCAATTCAAGTGAAAATGGGTATATATGAGAATTTCTTGTAACCTAATTAAACAGTTATATGAAATTTTCCAAAAAAAAAAAAAAATTAAATAAAATAATTAAATAGTTGGGTGATCGGGTTTTTGGATTTTTGGATTGAAAATGTTTTAAGGCTTGAGGGTATCTAACCATACCTGATGATCTGTATCCCAATTAATATATACTCCATCCATAAAAATAAAAAAATTAAAAAAAAAAGTCTCGTTTTCAAAACATTTTCTTGTCCAAAAAAGATTTTGTTTAAACAATCAAGGTTAGTTTTTTTTACTGAAATCAGTGTAATTCTCTTGTAATATTTTATATAATAATTTAATTGCAAGTCTTGTATATATTGCAATCAAGCAATTTTCTGTCATTTGCCTATCAAAAAAATGGATCATTGTTGTATTAATTCAAGTTATACTTAATATATATATATATATATATATATATATATATATATATTTGACTTTATAATTTGTTCGCTCGAATATATTGAAAGGCCAAACGCAATAAGTTTATGCATATACACTAGACACACACACATACATAATTTACATCAATATGTAATTTATATTTATATAGGGAGGAACTGACAAAACATTGATTTTGAATCACCAAAATAACAAACATTTCCATTTCAACTGTTCTTTCACAAATTGTTAACATGCACTAATCTCATCCTAATTTTCTTCTTTATAATTCTAGAGGGTGGGGTGGGGTGGGGTGGGGTGGGGGTTAGGATTTGAATGTAGATATAAGAGATATGGAGAGACATGAATGCCCACCATTTGGGCTACTTTTGCAGGAGAGATGACCAACCAATTAATGCGTATATTTCTGTGGTCACAATCTTGACTGCATTGTATCTATCACATTTGTTTGTTTTTGCATCTATATATATTAACTCAAACTAGGCATTAAAAACAAGTGAAAAATAACAACTATTTTGAAAACTATTTCATTAATTCACAAAGCCAACCACATATTTTAGGGGTATGTTTCTTTGTTGCCGTCATTTATTAAGCTCTTGTTTAGATTGACGTTTCTGAGAACCTGAATTAAAAAGTAGACGATTTATTATTAATTATATCAATTCAGCACGGTCGGTGCATTTTATGGTTTGTTAATAGAATATAGTATTATGAAAGTTATATATAGAATATACAAAATGAAAAAGGTGTAAAAAATTGAGTACATATGTATAATAAATAATAATGATGAGTGTGATGGGGACAATAGAAATTAGATGATGATAGAATGAGATAGGATGGTTATATGTCGTTTGGTTGTATGTGGTACGAAAACAACACTACTAATTGAAATAAGTGGGACTAGTTTTTAGCCAAATTCTTGTTTGAATGATCAAATTTAATGCAGAAAATGATTTTGGGATGATCACTTAGTAGCGAATAATGAGGTAGACCGTAGATATGTGTTACATCAATCATTAATAGGAATTGGATGTGTATATATATCTATCCAATGTGTCACTTGTATGTACACGTGGCATATCCAGATTGAGTGAGACATGTGGTGGCAAAAAGTGGGTTTCTCCACCAAATGTGGTCTACATTTTTTAAGGTAATTCATCTTCTTTATCATTTTACTGTTCCCTTACACTGTAACAAATATAGACTATTATCATTTTTCACTTTTGATTATCTTTCTCCCCTCTCCCTGTATATTTCACTTTACCCGTTTTGTTAACTCACCCACTCCCGAATATATTAATATGTATCAATTGTTGATATATCAGATATTTAATATATCTACTAATTTTACATTTCATAATTTAAGAAAATATAATATCTAGTTTTCATAATATATTTACTAATTTTACATTTCATAATTTCATATCTATTTTCCGAGAATATAGGTTGTCTTAGTTAATGTTATTTTTAGTGATTCAATGTACACTGTATATGGTATGTACTATAAAGAAATCACTTAATTTAATTATTCTAACATTCTTAGATTCTTCATATCTATATTCGGTAGAAATAGATATGGTAGTTACTAATAGCTAATATTTTCTTAATTTTCCAAATAACATAGTTAATATATGAGGATGAATAACATTCAACGTTAGGTAGGCTTTCATAAGTTTAGTTACGTCTTTTTTTCCAAATGAATCGAATTTAATATGCTTGGTGCCAAAAAAAAAAAAAAGGTCAATACATAATTTATTTGTATAAAATTTATTAATTAATGTGTACAGTGTCTATGATTTAGTTTATCCAAAAAAATAATCTGACTTATAATTTCTTTTAATTTATTTTGTATTAATCAAGTTCTAAATGCTAAGTGATTGGTACAGTCCCTCTAGTCGGTTTTGTTTATTAATGCAAACCAATCATTTGGAAATTTTGTTGATTACATTTCTTAATTTCCTCTTTTTATTGACTTGATTCTAATTTCGAAAGTCGTTTAATTATATTTTCCCCTTGCAAAGAATTATAAAATCTGAGTTCCAATTGATTATATTTTTGATTGATTTACAAAAATAATTTCGTTAATTATACTTCCAGTAGATCTCCAAATTAAATAAAAATAAAATTAAAATACAATATATAATAAAGGATGTATATTGTGGTCCAGTAAAATAATAAAGTGTAGATTTGTGTAAGAACACTTTACCTAAAAGTAAAATATCTGATTAATATTCTGTAAAATATAACATTAAAAATAATTAGTATAAATTGCAGGAGAAACACTTGAGTGAGATGAGAGATAAAGACTAAAGATGACATAGTCTGTCAGCTAAGTGTTGTTTAATAATACCTAATATTATTTAATAAAAAGCTATATCTTTTGTTTGATTACAACCTTAAGCCACAAATCCGCAGGGCTATTAAAGACTTTTTATAACTAGGGTGTAGAAAAAAGTGGTGTAATGGTGTAAAGAATACCCTCCCCAACCACGTTGGCACATTTTTATTTGGAACAATACTAGATGTCTAACATATCTAATTTAATGAAATTAATTAATGTACGATTTATAACGTCCACAAAATAGAATTCGATATGTGAAAATAAAGTTTTATAGAGTTTTATTTGTGAGAATGGAATCATATAAATTATTGTACTTGATTTGATATCTAAATATCGAAATTTCCATCTATCGTGATTTAAATGAACTATCTTATTATGAACGTACGATATTTCAATAGTTAACATATTAGGATGAGGAATGGTATTATTGGCTTTAATTTGTAGCAATAAATTTTAGATTGAATTTCAAAATATATCCTATGATTTGTGAAATTTATAATCAGTCCATTTAACTATAAAAAAAACTAAAGAATTCACAAAATGTTTCAACCAATTAGTAAATGTTATTCACCCTAAATTTTATTAACATCCACATACTGAAGGAAAGCAAAAATCCTTGTGAAGCTATTATGGTAGTTTCAATCTCAAAACATGTCATTTTATGAATTAATCAGGAAATTGGTACGTTAATTAATAGAACAAAGGTAGAAACTTTAAACATACATTTTTAATACAACATATAGGTATTTACACTTAATAAAATTTAGATAATTAATTTCTAGAATTGTGATAAATCACAATTGTTGGTCCCAAGTGGTTAGAGGTTCAGAGGGGGGTGAATGAACCTCAATCAATTTTTCGTTTTTAAACTTTTTAGTAAAACAGGTTCCTGATTCAACAGTGAATATAGTAACCTGACTCGATTCAAAAACCTGGCAGAATGTTGATTCAGGTTTCTGACCTGATGATCACAGTATGCAGCGGAATAAACTTAAGATAACGTTTCTTTTGAAAAATAATTTTTTTTTCTAAAGAATGCTTTTAACAGAAATTTTTGCAGAATGCTGATGATGTATGCAGCAAGATATATCAATGCAATGCAGCAGGTAGATAAAAGCAGTAAACACTTATGGCTTATAGTGGTTCGAAGGTGGTATAATCCTTCTACGTTCACTCTACTCATTCTCAAATGAGGAACTTCGTTAAGTCAGTTCGTTTTACAAGCCTTAGCTTTACAAACCTCTTCCTAACAAGTTTACCTACTGGAATCAACAGATTCTTAGGCATTATCCCACATAGGGTACAAAACTCACACAGAGTTATAAGCCTACACAAGACTGACACTTAGCAAGGATCTAATCCTGTCAACTAAGGAAACCAAAAAGATAAAATAACCTAGCACACAACACAAAGGTTAAAAGTATATGGTTTCTTCAATTGATGCAGTAATGAAGACAATCTTGAACTTGAATGTTTGAGTGACTGCTTTAGAAGGTTGAGTGACTGAACTTGAAATGCTTGAGAATAGCTTGAAGGTTGATAGCACACGAAAATTTGATCGTTTAGAGATTCAGTAGTTCAGTAGTCTCCAAGGTCACTCCATCCTTCTATTTATATATGTAGGAAAATGTCCATTAAAGAGAGGCACTGTCCTTGTAGCAATTCAAATTTGATCTCCAAATCTCTTGTAATTAATGCGCCTGGAAAAATCAGGTACAAGGGCTCGTTCTTGTCTGATTCGCATTAATGGTGTCACTCCTCGACTACAGTCCTTGTTGCAGAGCCGCGGGTCCAGGTGACATCATCTCATTAGCTTGACACAGAATTATATCTAATGGATGCTTGAAAGGAACTAATCCTCGTACAACATTCATAAAATATTCCTCGTATTGAAAGGAATTAGTTAGATAACTTACAACTTTCTGCTTAGCTTGTAGTTGTTGTTTACTGTTTTGTGTCAGCTTTCTGATCTGCGTTAGCTTCCTATTTTAGAACAGCTTCCTGTTCTCGAAACCTGCAGTCAGCTTCATGTTCTCGAAACCTGCGACAGCTTCCTGACCTACGACAGCTTCCTGATCCTGAACAGCTTCCTATTCCAAAATTCTGTAGTCTTCCATACTGTTATCTGTTCTGTCTGCTTACCGACTTAGTTTCCTGATCCTGGTCCCATCTTCAGCTTACTGACTTTCCTTACTGAAAATCAATCTTCAAGAACTCTTCATCTCCAGAATCCTACTAACTCAGTTTTCTTTATCTTTCTGATACTTATAACGTTACAACTCAAGATAAAGAAAGAAAAATTTATCTTCTAGAAATCCACTTATAGAACGTGAAAAAAGGGTACTCTAAAGAGTCATCTAAAAAAACATTGTCTCATCAAAACCTAAATGGAAATATCCCAACATTTTTTCCCTTTTTTATGATGACAAAACCCATAAAAACAGAAAGATGAGCAGAAGAAACAGATGTACTTTTATACATGTAAGATGTATAAGTATAGTACAATGTAAGCTTTACATCACATGAATAAACAGCTTACAACTTCATAAATAAAATGAAGAATTAAAGAATACAAAAATTCTTTACAAGGAGAGCTTACTTAGCAAGGTTTCTGATAAAGACAGTAAGCTACTCTCCATCAATTTACTTGTCTCTAAACAGTTTCTTCTTGACTTGATCATGCCCTGAACTTCCTTGTTGAAGTTGTTTGGTGGCTACTTCATACTTGGTTCTCTTCCACCAGTTTGAGATAGAATCCTGATATAACTTCTCCAGCTACTTAGCTATCTCAGGAACTTGTATCCATCTCAGCCAGTAGTCTTGACAATAAAGAACCTACTCCCCTTTTTTAACTCTTTCAATCAGCGTCAACTGCCAATTTAACCTTCCCTCTCTTGCTAGCTCTTCATACTTCTTCAAATCTTTCTCACAAGATGAAAAGTTTTTGAAATAGTTAAGTCTGCAGAGTTCTTTGAAGTATCTGAAGTATTCTGACATTTTGTAAAGGATGATCTTTTAAATGAAGTTGTATCTCACAAATCTAAATTTGTAAAACAATTTTATAAGGGAGTGTCTCTATTAGTAGTTACAAACTGCAACTAAAACCGCTTAATTAAAAAATGTGTCATAAAGAATGTGACATTAGTCCAAATAGAGTTGATTAAATCTCAGGCATCAGCACAACTAGAGTCCAAAAGTTAAATTAGAGAATTTAGAAGCCTAATGTGAGTCATCAATGAGGAAAAGATTGCTGATTATATTGAAAGCGTGTAGGCCACGTAACGCCTTTAGCAGCTCTAAACGATTAAAGCTCACCACTCATTGGGACCCACTTCGCATCCAATCACATTTCGCTCTT
The DNA here is from genome assembly GCA_954870855.1 of Scutellaria minor. Taxonomy (NCBI): domain Eukaryota; kingdom Viridiplantae; phylum Streptophyta; class Magnoliopsida; order Lamiales; family Lamiaceae; genus Scutellaria; species Scutellaria minor. Next base: position 20,598,524 of record OX940728.1, on the reverse strand, counting down.
GCAAATTATTTTCTTGTTTATGAAATAATTGTTGTTTTGCAAAATAAAAAGAAAATTTAATTGATTGTACTTTTTTATTACTAAATTTGTTACTTTTTCCCTATCTTATTATATGTACAAGACTTTTATTAACATTATGCATTAATTATATCTATTAAACATTGGATAATATAATCATTATATTTATAATAATACTTAATAAATGTATTTTTTTTCACTCTATAAAACAAGCTTTTAGACGACGATCATAGTTTATTTTCAATAAATAAGATATATAACGATGATATATTTGAAATATGTAAACTAGCTATGAAGATAATTTCAAATTAAATTACAAAACACGGTAAAATAAAAACTCTTATGTACATTCTCTACATCATCTAAGCTATCATTTCAGCAGCAAAACAATATGATTAAGTAATAAGAAACATCAAATTGCAATAAATAATGGAAAATGGTCGTCATCACACATAAAGGGGGGCAACAACATGGGTTAAATCTTAAAAAAATGAAAATAAGGTTTAAAGAAAGGATATTAAAGTAATGAATGAAAAACTTCCAAGGAGAAGAAAGACAGGAATTAGAGTAATGATGTGGGGGGTCCAATGGTACAAGTCCCATGTGACTTGATTAGGACAAGCATTTAAATAACTAATTAGCCTTAACAGGAGCAGCAAGTTCAATGGATTATAATACCAAATGTTGGCATGCAAAGTAACGTGATACACTAACAAAAACTATAAGATATAACATAACAGAATTATTAACTAACACGAAAATCCATAATATAATCTTGTCATTATTATAACCTTTGAAAGGGACACACTAATCATAGAGATGCATGTATTGTACTAAATGGAATTAATTCTGGCCAACATCCTATTCTTTCACTCATACAATACCCCAAATGTCCGCCCCCTATTCCTATTGTATTCTATCTTCTATTTAAATCGACTATCACTGCAGAGAACACATTGCACAAATCGATAAAATTTCAAACAGAAGTTGAAATCACCAAGAAAACTAACTGTATAACACGAACATGTTTCGAACGAGCAAATAATCGGAACAAGCAGAAATTAAGACAATGATAACTGGATGTAGAAGAAACAAAAGGAGAATGAGATGGAATGGAACCGTTCTTGAAATGACAAATTCTGGATTTATCCAAGTATATGTACTTACTCCAACACATATCATGGAATTCAACATGCAAGAGTTAGGCTTGATGATAATAGCCAAAATCAAGGGAAATTTTTTATTAAGACACGATCAAGGTCATCATAATAATGTGCAATTGAGACATTCTCAGAGATGAATAGCTCGAAACAAAAGAATCAGTTAAAAAGGGTTGGTTAAAACTCCTTTGTTTTTCCCATTCCTGGTTTGGCAATGGTATCCAGTGTATGGTTACAAACACAATATATGCTTTTCAGCAAAGACAAGAGCATGATGATAGCACCAAGAGACTAAGATTCATGTTTTAACATAAGACAGTGAATAAGATAACTATATTAGAACATCCAGTACTAAAATGTGCCTGCCTGGTTCTTTCGAAAGATGGAAACAATCTGCCCCGAGTCACCATGAAAATTAGCAGAAGGTAAAACTCAGGCATGATGATGAATATTCATAAACTTCAAGCAATTAAAAGGCAGTGAATTGTTTTGCATTTAGAGCACCTTCTTAGCATCTCCAAGCCGATGCAGAGATGAGCTCCTTTCTTTGCCAGCAAAGGACGAGAGAAGACTGTCTCTTCTCTACCTGAAATCCTCGAACTGGAGTCTTCTTTACCACACATTCCGCTTGCGATTCTGTGAAGTTGCTGAATGTCAATGGGGAGAATCCGGACGACAAGAACAGGGCCCTCCAATGCTGCGTTTTTTCAGGGGAACGAAGACGGCCCATTATGATTTTCTCGATCCCTGGTTGGAGCAAGAACCTTTCGATCTTTTGGAGCGCATCTATGTTCACATTGACAGCATCTAGAGACTCTAGTAGGTTTGAGTAAGATTGGAGGGCATGGACTATGTGGTTGGCGAATGGGAGATCAGTTCTATCACAGCCTCTGTCCACAGAGACGACAATTCTTGGCGATAGCTGCTTAACAAAGCGGAGAATCAAAGGCACCGATAATTGGTAATTGGCAAGAGAGCCAACTGGGAGATTCACCGCAACTGCCTCATTTTCGGACACATGGAACGGAAGTGACCACGACCCCGAATTCAAAGAATCAATGCTGATGGCGTCGAACTCAAAGGCTATATTGATTTCACTAGCGAATTGGATTAGGTTCTCTCGAGTGAGGCTGAGTTCGAGCTGATCGTGAGTCGAGGTGGATGCGAGTGCAGTGATCTTGAGCGAAGGGGCGCCACCGTTTCTCAATGCAAGCTCCTGCATAAGAGAGGCCCACTGCCCACCATACCCAATGTCAAAATCGACAATATGGATTCTGTCGAAACCTTCAAGAACTTCAAGAATGGCCTGGTTGCAGGTGAAGTTGGCAAACTGTACGAGGGGTGAGATCTCGGAGAAGGACTTGTAGGCGCCGATCTTGAAGACGAGGTTGAAAGGCGGGGAGGCGGTGGAGGAGGGGTTGGAATGGAGGAGCAATTGCAGAGCCTCCTTGCAATAGAAAGCAGCCCGATGGAAAGGCTTTCCAATGGGAGAGAGCTGGTGATTGAGCCGCGCCAATATCCCTTGCGCGAGTACTGGATTCCCTGTTTGGACCAGCTCCGCAGCCTTATACAGCTGGTCGAGTATGGCCTGTTGCTGGTGGCACTGTCCTAATTCATCCCCGCCACCGATTTTGGGCTTTTGGCCCGGCCCGAGTGGCCTCTGCTGGAGATAATGAGGGAGAAGGTGGAGCTGATGGGGCAGGGGAAGGCCTTGCTGCTGCTGTCTGCCCATTAGCAGTTCTTGCTGACCTGTGTCCATGAAGGGCCCTTTCGAGATCTGGGCTCCGGGCTCGGGCCCGTCGCCGGGGTTGTGGCGCTTGGGCTGGGGCGGGCCGAAGAGGGCCGGGTCTTGGTGCTGGTTGTAGGATAAGGGGAAGAAGAAAGAGGGGTTGTGAGCGTGCTGGGTTTGGTGCTGGTTTATGAGCAGGTGGGAGTTGAAGATGGGGGGCTTCATTTCTGCACAAGAATCAAATGCAGTTTGATGGTGATGAGCTATGGCTCCATGATTGTTAGACAATGAACTAGGGTACATCGAATTCATATTTGAAGAGATGGGATTTGAAACCAAACCAATCTTTTCCGCGTTGGATCTGTTGTTGGGGAAACTCGGAACTGTGGGCATAAAACTGGACCCAAATTGGTCGCCACCGAAACCCTGATCCACCACCCCAAACCCGCCGCTGAAATCAAACTCCGCCGCTCCGGAGCCGCCTCCGCCGCCAATTTGGAGAACCTTGTTCAGATTCCCCATGGCAGGGTCCTCCACATCGCCCATGATCCATCGGAGAAAGGACTGCTCCTGGGTGGGCGACACGGCGGCAGATTCCGACAGCACGCTCTCCCAATCCTCCATGGCGAATTTCTCCGGGTTGCCACTGCCGCCGCCGCCGATCTGGAGAGACGGTGGAACGGGGAGGAGGTCGGAGTCAGCTCCTCCGGCATTGGAGCTGGTGGCAGTGGTGGAGTCTTGCTGCCATTTGGGAGAAGGGTTTGACTCGGAAACCGCCGCCACACCGGCCGTGTCGGTAGAAGCAGCACCACCGCCGGTGCTTCCGCCGCCGCCGCCGCCGTGAGATGAAGACAGGGTTGAAGAAGACGTGGGCCTGCTGGAAATTCTTGCAGAATCCAGAACAGAAGTAGGCTCACCAAAGCTATGATGATTCAAGAAACAATTTTTCTTGAGAAAAAAGGATGAAATTGCTCCACCACCACTAGTATCTGTGATAAAATCTTTGTTCTTGACCAGAAATTCTAAGTCTAACACCCCCTTCCCCTCAAAATCTAAGGGTAAGGGCATCCCCTTCATCTAAATACAAACTCTCCAAAAATCCACCTCTTTCTTTAATCCTTCCACCTCTCTAAAGCCCAGAAATCACTGAATACAAACACTTACAAAAATGCAGGGAATTCAATAACATATATACATGCATGTATGTATATAACCGCAAAAAGACGATTTTTTTAGCGATCTTTCATGTGAATATCTTGACATGTATCAAGAAGGTTGATAGCTAGGTAAGTGAACGGAGGTTTGAGTGGAGATGAAAATGGTGGGTTAGAAGTATTCTTCTTATTTTCTTCTCTCCTCTAGTCCATGAAGAAGTAGTACTCTGTCTGCCTTCTGTTTTCTGCCATGGATGCGTGCAACATAAAAAAGTAGTAAAGTGCCCCCCTTCATTCATCCTCTCTCTCTCTCTCCCTCCCTCTCCCTCCTATTGTTTTCTTTCTTTCTTTCTTTTTTTTTTTTTCCTTTTCTTTTTTTGTTTTTCTTTCACCCTTTTTAGTTAATTTATGTGGCTTGTCTAGTTATCTTTCTTCCTAGGGTTTCTTTCCTTCTCCTTAAACCCACGCGCGCACTCCGTGTGTGTATTACAACAATACTCAAATTACAACAATATTTTAAACTTTATTGTTGGTTTTAAATTGAGAGGAAATTTTTTATATTATTTTCACTTATAAAGTTATTTATAAGTTTGATCTCATTAAAATATTTTTTGTACTTATTTAGTTGCTCTATATATCTAATTTCAAATATATTTAAATCAAAGATTAAATTCTAATGTCAAATTATTATTTTTCTCAAAATTAATAAATTAATTTCATAAATAATATTTGTATCTTTCGTTAAGTAATTCTTTGTAACTATTGTGTGTTTAAGAGATGTATTAGTTTGTTGTGATAAATTTCAAGTATCGATGTAATCAATACATGCACTCATTTGCTTAATTATTATGTTTAATCAAACATATAGCACAATGTACTTTAATTTGATTCATTTATATTTTATTTATTCAATTCTACTGTCCTCTTAATTTGAGCCAATAAATTTCTTTTATACTTTTTTTTTGAAACAAAATTTCTTTTATACCTAAATAGCCTTGTTCATGAACTAATATCTACAATAATCTATTATCATAAACTAAAAATATTATTATTAGTGAATGGAGGAAGAAAATCAGAACCTAATTAAAATTTAAAAGTTTTGGAAGTTCAACTTTAAAATCTAAATTTATGAGACTATTCCCTAAAATAATTGGTTTGGTTAAATTAATTAACACAAAAACTCATGTGAGACGATTTCACAGATAATTTCCGTGAGAATCTTTATTATCAATAGATTGAACTCATTTTCACAAATTTCGAGGATCTTTATTATCCACAAATTGAAACCATTTTCGCAAATTCTTATATGAATTGTGGAGTGTGGATTATGGGTTAACTCGTTTCACATAACAAGATCTGATGGTTAGCTTATCCAAACCTTGGTAAGTTGATATAGACCATTTGATAGTTATTATAAGAATAAACTAACATACAATACTTAAGCATACCTAGGCCATTAAATGTATTATTAATTACACACTTGTACAAAAGTTATAAATGATATTGCCCATTAATTACTCTTTCTGCTTAGTACAATAATTTCATTTGATCGTATCAAAGAATTAAATTTAACTCAAAACATTCTAAAACAAAATTAAAACCCAGCTCATATGGATTTAATTTTACAAATCTAAAGTTTCAGTAAAATACGCGCGAAACACGCGCGTTGATGAAGGAAAATGAAGTGCTTTCCTTCTGTAGTTTTCTACAGGGACCAACAATGCAGTGGAGGGATGAACTGGCAGAAATGGTGTCCTTTGTCTCCCGAAACTACCCCTCCCCCTCGCATGAGCAAACACGTTGCCCCGTTTATCAACGTCGGGGTATTTTAGTCTCTCCACGACAGCAGTTTCTACTGTCCTGGTTTTCGAAACTGCATCTGACGACACGAGATAATGAAAAAAGGCAATTGTTTTTGTTCTGAGCCGAGTTTTGAAAATATCGAGACCGAATCAACGGACGAGATTTCTTATGGGGGATGGAGATGTACGGTCCAGATCAGGATCCTGTGTTTTTTATTGGTTTAAGGGCGTGTTTGGTTGTGGTTATGAAATAGCGGTTAAATGAGGGTAAACTAAGGTTGGACTTGGAGGGAGTTTGTGAACCAATGGGTTCTTTGTGATTGACTGTCTCTTAGTAAAAAAGTAAAAAGGAGATTGACACGAAAAAAGTAATTATTTGTGCTGTCCTGCAAGGATGAAAACGCGTATTACAACCTTAATTTTACGAATATATTGATATCGCAAAAAATTTATAAAAATGATGGAAATTTTATTAAAAATTTGAAAATTTTACATAATATTTTACAGATTTTTATAACATACAAAAATGCATATATTTAATTTATAATATCATCAAAATGACATGTTTACAATAAATATTTATATGCATTTTATATACATTATACTAAAAGGTGAGTAAATTCTCTTGTTATATTATATGTGTGTTTATGGATGCGTGAATAACAAAATAATATAATATATACAAAATAGTGTCTTTGTTGATATTAAATGAGCACGTCCTGACATCTATCTAAATATCAAAACATCGAATAATAATCTTATTAATAAGTCAATGATTTTTCAATAACCACACACTGAGAAAATATCCTTTGTTTAATTTATTTTTTTTACAGAACTTACATGTACCTTTTTTTAAGGAATAGCTCGCTTGTGTTAGTATAATAAATTGTGGTTATGAAAATATAAAGTGTAAATTAGTAATATGATAATATAAGAATATAAAGTTTTTAGTCTATGCTAGCCTGCTAGGGCCTAGGCAAACAAACATATTATCTTTTAAGATATAGATTTGTTCTAATACAATATAAATGATTTTTAATTAATCCACCTCCTCAATACAGTGTGCACATTTTAAAATTACATTCTTTAAAAGTTTAGAATAGAATAATAGAAACTCTCAAAGTTTTAAATAAATAAAAAATAGAGAAAAAACTAAATCCAAGTAATGTATTCTACTTATTATGTTCAATGTATTAATTAATAACTCCCAATAGTTGTCTTCATGCACACAATTATTGAATGAGGTGTCTTATAATCATGTAATGACACATTTCTCCATTCAAAATGCGTCTGTTTGAATAAAAATTAATATCACATAGTTTTATTATAAATAATATGTACTTAATTATGACTAATTCATAGGAATAATATTATTTGTAAATACATATAAATCTACAATAACTTTTACATAATCGAACCAATTGAGTGGAAATCAAACAGACGTACAGTCCTTTTCATTTTTATTCCCTGCTCCATTTTTCTCCCAAAGAAGATAATATCTCATAAGATTTGTAAAGAGAAAGAGAAAGTATTTTTTAATTATTTCCTATTTATGCATTGTTTTTCTTTTACTTTTACCCCAATGTCACATAGCAAATTATGGAAATAATTGTGCATACTAAAGCGTGCGGACCATTCTGCCCTCTCATCGAGCTTTTCCTTAATTCAGACAATATATATTTCTATAGTATATATACATACATATTAATATATATATATATATATCTATAATATTCAAGAATTCTTGTGATTGATATGTTGCCAAGTGCTTCATTATTTTCTTCAATTTTTTAGACCCCAAAAAAATGTTTCCAAGTTCACTGTACTGCATTTGCATTTCTGTCAATGAAACCATGATATTGTTCTCAATTCACATTTATTTAATAGTAATATACATATATATATATATATACACACACAGATTTGTAAATTAAGGAGGTAGATAAAAGATAAAAAAGAATACTATTTGGGCTAATGATAGATAATGGTCCAAATTGATTTATTAGTTTGCTTTCAGATGGTCTGAATTTGAATTTGTTTATCAGTCACCGTAGAGCAATTAAATTTTAAATCTAAAGTATTAAAAAGTAAGTACTAACTAAAGTTTTTATAATTATAACATAGTCTTTCTCTCATTTTTTTAAAGAGATCAAAAATGAGAGGATACGATTACTTATTTTATTTTTAATTTAATTATAATCTTTACCCTGTAAAATAATAATAAATAAATAAATGAAACAAAATATTTTCAAAATATGTCTATGTTCTTGTCCAAACATACTATTCGGATTATGTAAATCTACACTATTACACTAGTGCTGCTTACTGATCATAATGATCAACTTTATAATCAATTATCATGCCTAATCAATTATAATAATTGGATATAGTTATATTAAATAATTAAGCAAGAATTGTTGCATCGAAATCAGCTTAGATTTGGAACCAAAAGAAATTGAAAGGCCCGATGAAACTGCATTATCCAGTGTAAAAAGTGGAAAAGGATCAACCAAAAGAATGAAAAGAGTCTTGAAAAGCCAAAATCTTCAAATTTTAGCGTCTCTGAATTTTCATACAAAAGCTATGTCCCCCTTATTATATTACGTACCCCTCTAATTAATCTAATAATAGTGCTACGAACTTAGCCTGTTAATTATATATCAAGTCCCCTAATTTACACGATTTCAAATAATTTTTAAACACGCTTATCCAAATGACATTAATCTTTTTTTTTTTAATTTTGAAAAATGACCACTTTTCTGTGAGAATTACGATCACATCGATGATATATGAATAGATTATATATACGTTGAATATAATATTTAGATTATAAATTATTCTATGCTGATCAAAATCAAATATATAAGTTATGTATTTATGATTATATTTTCTAATCATCGATGGACAATATCAATAGTCATTTATGTATAAAAAAATGGTAAAGAGATTAAAGAAAGATGAAAGATTAATGAAGAAAATTAATAAAATTAGTGCAGTTAGCAGAAAGCAATGTGGAGACAAGGTTGAAAAAAGTGTGAAGGAAGAGAGGACATGCTTAGGTTTCAAAAGATTAGTTTAATTAGCAGAAGGATGATTTGGAATTGTCTCCAACAATAGCTTTAATATGTTATTAAATTACTCACTCCATGTGATTGCCTTTCAAACTTCTTCCTTCAATGAAGTGGAAAGTGTTTCCAACTCAACTCCCTCTTTACTTGCCCCCTTCTTTCACAATCCCTCCTCTTTTTTTAAACATCTCTCTCTCTCTCTCTCTCTCTCTCTCTCTCTCTCTCTCTCTCATGGCCAAAAGTAGTTGTGATTGCATGTTCTTTACTCTCTTCTCAAGCAAATGCATACTAAACTAATATAACACTCTAACAACCCTTGTCACAAAATGCAACTCCTTATTTACACAATAAAATTGAATAGTTGGGTTCCTTTTTCCATTTCCTGTTTTTAGAAAAAAATCAAAACTAGTCATGTAATAAATTAATCCAGCTAGTTTAAAATGTTCGATTTTTTATTCTATATTTAAAAAAAAAAAAGTCAGATTTGAATCCAATTTTCCATTGAAATTACAAAAGTTAACCATCGATTTAAAAAAAAAAAAAACCATTGTTAGACCATTTAAAATTTATGATCAACACAATTTACCACATCATATGCTAAAAATCCTCAAATTCAGTGGTGATATAAGTAATTTTGGTTAAGTGGTTGTTTTTGAAACATATATCACTAAAATTGAAAATTTTGAATTAGTAAAACTAATTTTAAATTTATTTTCTCAATCGATAAAGTTCCTTATATATAATGAACTACATTAGATAATATTTTCATTATTATTTTGTACACAAATGCATTCATACATATAATAAGCTAGTGTGAATGAATGATAGATATTAAACACCTTATACAACATCTAGTAGACATTGTTGTTGTAGGGGTTCCTAAGATTGGGGGGACACTAAAAAAATGGAAGTAAAATGGGTGTCTGCTTACAACCCCACCACAACCTCTGGCTAACTAAACCATGAATTAGAAAAATGATACATTTATATTAAACATATACAAAGCACATGTATATAATTTATATCAAAGATATATAAAGGTCAAATAATATTAAAATAAAAAAGAAAATGATTGGGAGTTGAATTAAGGCAAGCTAGTGGAGAGCTACAACACAAATCTTGCAAATTCGGTGACCACCGCATCCATTAATTAAGATCACGGGATCAATTCATGCATGATTTATGTAATTACTATGTAATTACATCTTACCAAAATGTAAGGAATAAATAATGCCTATGATCTTATAAATTTGCATAGATTTTCAGAATAATTACAATAGGGTTTGAAATTCTTCGTTCAATGTATGTCTATATGGGAATCCATGGGCGGCCATCATTTTTAATTATTTATCTTGATCTTTATTTAATTTCGCTTTTACCATCTATATATTTTGCTAACTCTTTACCTCTAGGAAAAAACTATGGGAAAATTTTGAGAAAAAAAAAAGGTCAACTTCTATGAGGCTGTATTTGAATGGAATTAAGGATTTAAAAATGGATTTGATTTATAAGAGTGAATATATTGTTGGCTTTGAACTGATCCTATCTATTGATTGATTCGAAATCCAAGCTTGATTTATTTTATGTGTTTTTTAGGAGAATTCAATTTCACTAGAACTTAACTTTCTTAAAAAAAAAAAAAAATCACTATAACTTAACTATATTTTGTTTGAAATAATTAAAGATTTATATTTGTGATGGAAAACAGAGAATTAGTGGATTTTTCACGGTTGAAATTATGAAAATATCTCAATATTGTTTTTACTCTTTTCTTAAGATGAAAAATATGTGTTGATCATGCATACTATGTTAACTTGTATAAATAGATCCATTTAATTGTTATATGACATTATACATTAGATATGAAAATTTGTTAAAATGTAAATATAAGGATGGAGAATTGAGAGCGTAGTACACACTAGGGGTGAGCATGGATCTTGGAGATATCTGTGGAGAAATTCGAACTGAAACAATCTGAACCGATAAAGAACCGTTGATTATTTTACTTTATTCGAATTGAACCGCTCCGATTAATTTTTGTCAAACCCGAATTGTACCGAACCGAAGAATCGATCCAGAAACGAATAGAACCGATTTTAAAAAACTATATACAAATTTGTATGTATCATTGAATTCATTTTTTGTATTGTTATATTGGATTAGTTACAAATTTGATTGAAGATTATTATTATTATTATTATTATTATTATTATTATTATTATTATTATTATTATTATTATTTACTATTGTAATTTTAAGACTTCATAAAATAAAATAACAATTAAATAATAAAATAAAATAATTTTAATGAATAATTTTGGGAGCACTTAAAATCTATTAACTATAACAGGTATTAATCAAATAATTGATTTATAACTTATATAAAGTAATGCATCAGATATTTTGAAAGATAAACTTTCTGATTACTACTTATGAGGTGTAGAACGAGAAAATTTCTAAGAATAAAATTTAAAGAAAATTTTGAATGTAATATTTGTTTTCGAGAAAAGACCTACTCCAGTAATTTATCACATCTAATTTATTAGATTATGACTTGTTTTAAGATATAAATTAAATAACGTTGTACGATATATTTGTTTATTTATTTTTTGCATTTTGTTTCAATGAATATTTATTTTAAATTATAAAAATCTAAATCTCCGAAATCCGAATTGATCCGCTCTGTTTTTTCCTAATCCCCGAAGGAACCGAACCGAAGTGATGGAGCAATTCCGGAGAATTTTTTTTCAAATTCTCTAAAAATCTCCGAAATTTAGAACAATTTTGGAGATTCTCTTATCCCCGAATTGCTCCGGACCATATTCTCCCCTAATATATACAATGATGAGTGATGAGTAGTCATCCGTCAATGACGTACAAATAATGTCCTGAAAACAGATTTGGGCCGACCTCCCGAGGAACCGGCCCAGTTTTTGAGACAACAGTAGTAGTACAATGACCCAGGCCCCTTAAATACTGCTTTTTATTCCAAAAACCGATTTATTGCTTTTTTTTTTGCCAAAAACTGATTTAGCTGGTTTGGCCCAAATGTGGAATAATATTACCCAATTCATTACAACATGTTATACTCCAGCGACTTCGCCTTCGGATTAATTTAATTCAGGGGTAGGAAAAGATATCGAAATACTGCATTTATGGTATCCAAAAAAATCGAAAATATTGAGAATTTCGGTAAATATTGGTATTAATAATTTCAAAATTTTGATATTTTGCTATATACTGAAATTGTGTTCGGTATATTTTTCACGTTAAGCAACTAACTCAAGCGATGTTTACATAAAAATGGTTATTTGGAAAAAAAAAAGTTGTTATAGTATTTTAATAAAAGATTTGAGAGAGGTTTTTTTTTTTCTCCATAACTTCGACCACAATTTTTTTGTTGATACATATAAAAATATCATAATCACCTAAAGTAATCCCATTCCCTTGACTTTTGGATTTGAGTGAGTCTCTTGTAAAATCGTCTTACGAATTTATATTGCATTGTGTGAGACGAATCAACTCACAACTCAATCACCCACAACCCTACAATTCACATGTTGCTTGTGGATGATGGGGCTCCGTCTCATGATAACCATCCGTGAGACCGTCTCATATGAGTTTTTTGGTTTGGATTTTATATTCTAGGTGCTTCATTTAAACAATTGAATCACACAGACATCCTAGGTCGATTTTTTTATCCATCTATATAGAATAAAGATGTTTTTATAACTCATAAATATATAAATAAATATTCTCAATCCATTTTCTTTTTTTTTTCTTTTTTGGGAAATACCCATTTTGACTCAAACAAATATAAGATTATATATTTTTACTCAATTTTTAGGAATATTTTGGTCTTTAAATGAAATTTGATTAAAGAACATGTTTAGTTATGTTAATAGGTAAAGAAAACATACTTGTTTACGTGAAAGTGAAAATAGCAACTATTCTCTCCTCTAAGTCCGATCTCATAATTTGAATATCGAATTATAAGTTATCAGAAATTTCTACAAACGTACACTTTAATATATATTGACATCACGGTTTCTATATGTATACTCTCACCTTTCTAAACATACATTATTTTTGAATTTTGCACATAAATTAAGGAATTTGATAAAAAAAATCGATTTATCTTTATTTAAGAAGAATAATTTAGGTATATTTTCCATAATTATTTTGTATTTCAATTAAATTTCAAGAAGGAATGAGAGCAACTTGATAGAATAAACCAATGATTTTTAAAATCCTATAGTGACACAAATTTTTAGATTATTTTTTTTTGGCTACAACCATATTTATTTTAAAATAGAGAATATAATTTTTGACACCAAAGATGAACATATAAGTCTCAAACTTTGGGTAAGCAAATCAATGTAGGTGTTTGAGATTATATGAGATCTTCTATTATATTAATTGGTGTTATATCTTTTATCCTAAAATAATCATTGCACGCCAAATGCATGTATCAAATAACATCACCAATTAACTTGCAAATGACGTGTATTAAATGTTATGAAATAAAAAATCTTCTATTACACTTGATGTTACATCTTTTATTCTAAAAATAATCGGTACATGTTAAATGTATCAAATGACATTACTAATTAACACGTGACATTTAATACAAATCATGAAACATGAAATATGACACTAAATGTAATAGATGATTCAGACCAATTTGAATTTAGGATATCACAAATTACATGCTTAATCAAATCTATAATTTTTTACAACTTAAATTACTTAAAGTTTATGATTTTGAAACATTGCCAAAAATCAAATTTTAAAGTTTAAGTTACAAATTTAAGAAATAAATATATACAAATTAACTACTCAAGCGGTACCTTTTTTTTTTTTAAAGGTACAGACATATTCATCTACAATATAAATTAGTTTATATATATATATATATATATATATATATATATATTTCAATCTTGTTTCAACCTTTGTTTCTTAAATAAATGAAATTCGACATTTTTAATTAGATTTATGTCCTACTACCATATCATGTATCAAATCAGGTTTTCATTTATATTAATATATACCAACCAAATTTAGATTAAATTATTCCAATTTCATCTGTTCACATCATCCAAACTTTCATCGTAACCATCGTGACTTGTATCAATAAATGAGAAGTGTATAATTGACCAAACATCAATAAAAAAGATTTTTTTTTAAAACTTTTGTTAATTATGAGAGTTAGTACTTAAGAATGATCTTCCACGTTTATATATTATAATCATAAAAGAAATTTATACAATTATATATATTTATATATAAATATATATTATTGAAATCATATAGCCACAAAACAAAAAATAATCTAGTAGAAATAAAGAGAGAAAAGAAGAAAATGGTGGGGACAAGGGTGGAATGTGGGTATTAAGATGCAGGACTTTAACACGACACTCCATCATCTCCCTAATCCCATAGCCGCCTCGGTACACATTACTGTCTCTCTCTCTCTCTCTCTCTCTCTCTCTCTCTCTCTCTCTACACACACACATATATATATATATATATATATATATATATATGCACAAGAATTAAGGCTCTTTCAGTTTGATGTGGAACATAGGTCAAAGCTGTGTCACCGTATCAATGTATCTTTATGGATGTTTGGTTGTTTACACAGCTTCATCCAAAAATGGCATGTTATATTAGATTTTTTCAATTAAGCAGTTTGTACTAACCAACATAAACACATTAAGACTAGGAAAGTATGAAAATCGAGTAGTAGTTCTAAGATTATATTTAGGTAGACGAATAGTACTTGGGATGTTTTTTGTTACATAGAAAGAAGGTAATTATTTGTTAATAAGCACCTTAATTATAAAATTTGCAATTGAGTCAATATTGAATAAAATAGTCCACACAATGGAGATTATATATGAATGGAGTTATTCATACAAAAAGTTAATCTCAAAACTTATATAACTAAATAAAAATATAGATATTACTTAAAGAATTATCAAGTGTGATCTCTATCACTTATATACAAATAAATGTAAAAATGTAGAATACGTAATATATTTACATAAATGCATGCAGTGGAAGGGGGCCAACATATCTACATGGCAAGATGAGCCACATGGGTTGGTGCCACGTGGCAGTATTGACCGTTAATGACGGTTTGGGCACAAACCCATGTCCCTTGCAAGAGCTACAAAGATTGTAAAACCCATGCATGCCTGTCTCTTCAACTCCTCTTCTTCTGCATCATAAACTACTTTTTCTATTTCTCCATTGCTTTCACTTATACTATATCTCTGTCGTGTATAATATATATACATGCATGATGCATATATGTATTACTGTATATATTCTCCACATTTTGGTGCTGCAGTTGAAGATATATATTGCAGAAGATATTTTATTTGGTCAATTTTGCCTTCTAGTTTCGGAATACCCGAGTTTTTTTCCCTATATATATATATGTTCACTTACTTATTTAAGTTATATGAAATTTTTTAGGTGAATTTAAAATTAGAATTTTGTACTCGGTAAAATTTAGTTTACACCAATTTTTCATAAGGAAATACCGCGGGTTTTGACTTACGTTAATCCTAGTGCATGGATAGCAATTGAGAACATCTAGCACAAGTTTCTACCTCACTGCTGGAGTGGAATATCATCAAACAATCCAAATATATTTAGTTAGTACTGGAAATGCTCTAAATGATAATACTAAATTAAGATAATTTTTGGGAATTAAAATTTTTGTAAACATAAAATTGTACACGTGATTAAAATTTTAGAGCTTCCTATTGCTATCTATGATCCTCGGACCCGACAATATAAAGAAAGTTGTGTGAGTTTGAATCTTAGGAAGAACAAAGTTGTTCTTTTTTTAATATGACTTTATTGGTGATATCAATGGACTCAACCTCAAAACTAGATCATTAAGGCACATCCTCTAACTTACATGATAGTAATTTTAAGAGGTCAGATTATTGTACTCAAATTAGTCAGAGCATTAGCCAAAAACTTGTTATTAAAAAAAAAGAGCAAAAACTAGCTAGTCTTATTAATTGAATTTGATGGTCATTTAATTCCCTTAAATCGATCTCAAATCCTTATACAATTAACAATGGCCTCGGGAGGTGCCACAAATCTGAAAAAGGCTTCTCGCTTTTGGCCTTTCTAACACTAAAATATCAGATTTTCAATGTAATAAAAAGTGGTTTGGAGAAATGGTTGAACTCTAGAAACAAGGTAACCACATGCCCTTTTAACACAAAGACAAGAAAATAAGGGCCAATTCCTCGATTTTAACAATTTGAACAAGCTCTTGCTTTATTGTACTTATCTTCTTCTTTCTATACTAATTCTATTATATTCTATGTCTAAATTCTTCTTGAAATTCTATGCTTTAATTACAAACTCTTTCTTGCTCATATATGTTTTAATTAATGAAAGTGTGAAAGGGACATTGAGGGCCTCCCATATCTATATCTCTCTTCTTTCTTCTCATTACCCATACATCTCCATGTTCTAATGGAGAAACCAATCTACTCTACAATCTGCATTTAATACTGTTGATGATATCCCTTTCTTTCATCTACCTACAAATACTAAGAGTACCATTTCCACCTCCACTGATAAAATTCAAGACCTAATTATAATCTTGTATTGCTTCAAATTAAATGTCAATCATATATTCTCTGCTAATAGCTCTTCTATGGTTTTCTTACCATTCATGTCATGCTCGAAGCTTCGGAATTTCTAATGATGAATCTCTCCATTCCATTAGCAAGGTACTTTCAACTTGATTATTTCTGTATTTTATAAACTTGTTACTAATGGAAATAATATTTCTTGAAGGATGATGATCATGATTTTTTCTAGCAGGAAAATGAGAAGTTGAATATTCCAGCTAGGGTTTCCACTTCAATACCAAATAGTGATGCTGCTACAGATATTGCAAAAGATGACAGATTAGAGAAAGAGAAGGTAGCTGACGATCATAATAGTGAACCAAAAACGCGTATTGAAGATGATCAAATAAAAGACGAAGAAAGAGAAGTAGTTTCAGTATCTTGGAGGGTGCCTAAGAAGAAGGGTGGAGAGCCAGAAGCAGGGTTTAACTTAGACTATTTGCCACCAAAAACCCACCCCCCTGTCCATAACTGAACCGGTACTATTGATCATCAAATGCATGTGTTTCTACATTAATTTGAGGGTATTTTCGGTATGCATCTTTTTGACATCTGCAAGGGATATATCAGAGACAAAGATTGTGGTGATGAAGCTGTTGAGTATGTAGCTTGATCATCACAACAAGGAATATTCAAGAATTAACTCTATCCATCTATGACAATTTTCAACAATATATACTAAAAGTATACTAGCTAGAAATTAACATGATAATGCCCCTATCATGTCTACTAATGTATATATTTTGAAGATATATTCCTGAGCGTTTTGCATTTTTTCGTTCTGTACGTGTATATCTTTTTAAGTTATTTTCTTCTTGTTAGATCATCTCCTCAAAGTGTCACCAATTAAGTGCATACTTATCAATGCAAACATGAGATCAAGATACGATAAGAAATAATGGTCCAGCCTATTTACATATGATCATGAAATCATGATTCATGAATGAGTGGATGATATATTTAATTTATTTTTAATGAAAAAATGGAAAAGGAAATGATTGAGGGACACATTCTGTAATTAATGTACATGGGAAGTTTTTATGTGGATTCTCACTTGCCAGTTGATGGCACTTACGGTTTAAAAAAAACAACGAGTTCGAAATTTTAAAGATACAGTGATTTTAAAATTGAGGGATTACCATATCTTGTTTGGTATTCTTTTGTTTTGGAAAAAAAAAAAAAAAGTGACTTGGTTGGAAAATTGAAATTATATAAATATAAAAAAATATTCTGTTTTGTTGTAAGTTTAAAAATTATAAATATTTTTAAGAAATTCAATTTTTTTTTTGAAATATTTATATGGACCTAAAATATTTAAGAATATTTATTCTAGATATTTAAATTAGTTAAATTATAAAAATGTTTTGAAGAAAAATTCAATTTTTTTCCAAATATAATAATTAAAATTACTGGATATTTAAAAAATAAACGATCCAATATTTAAGTCTTTTAGTAATTATCAGACTTTTCAAACAATATCTTTATAATTTTCATTTTAATACTTGTGATAAAAACAGATCTTTTTAATATTCTTTTAATTTTTATTTGAATATTTTGAATAAAGATATAATTTTAGAATATTTTTTATAATTTTAATTTGAAATCTAAAAATGCGAAGTTCAATAATTTATATAATTTAATATGATATGTATAATGACGGAAAAAAAAAAAAAGAATATCAAGTAAAGATCAAAAATTTAGGGCAAAAACTTATATGCCTTTGGTAACCCGACCCGACGCGTGGCCGCTCCTACGCGCCCCCACGCGCGGCCACACCATAGTTGGTGTGCGCCGCGTACGCGCACCTGATTATATATAATGTATTATGTTCAGGTATCATACATTTACTCTTCAGGTATCACATATCTATCCTTAAGATATTATGCAGAAACAGTGTTGTTTTCTTTTTTTTCCTTGTTTTTTTTTTCCTTCTTTCTCCTTCTTCTTCTTAGTCTTTTTTCTTATTGATTTGTTATTCTTCTTATTTGTTTAGTACATTCTTCTTCTTATTCTTCTTGTATATCTTCTTGTTCTTATTCTTCCTCAAATTGTCATGAAATCATTTAAGGTATTATATAATTACCTAATAGGTATTTGTATATGTTACTCTCAGGTATTAAATAAATATCTTTAAGGTATTACACAAGTATCTTTTAAGTATCACACATATTTCTTTCGAGTATTACATAAACACTTATAAGTATTTGTATATGTTACTTTCAGGTATTACACAAGTATCTTTTAAGTATCACACATATTTCTTTCGTGTATTACATAAACACCTTATAAATATTTGTATATGTTACTTTCAGGTATTACAAAAATATCTTTTAAGTATCACACATATTACTTTCAAGTGTTACATAAATACCTTATAAGTATTTGTATATGTTACTCTCATGTATTACATAAATACCTTTTAGGTATTACACAAGTATCTTTTAAGTATCACACATATTACTTTCAGGTATTACATAAATATCTTATAGGTTTTTGTATATATTACTCTTAGGTATTATATAAATACTTTTAAGGTATTTCACAAGTAACTTATAAGTATCATACATATTTTTTTCAGGTATTACATAAATACCTTATAGGTATTTGTATATGTTACTCTCAGGTATTACATAAATACCTTTCAAATATTACATAAGTATCTTTTAAGTATCACACATATTACTTTCGAGTATTATACAAAGATTCATTACATCTCATGCAATCCCATCAAAAGAGAATTTCATCATCATATGGATATCAAAATGCAGTACCAGAAAAAACAAAAAAAGTAGTTGCTTCATCATCTTCTTCTTCATCATTATGATCATGGTTATCATCATCATCATCATCCTCCTCTAGCTTCTTCGTCATTTCGGCAAAAAAGTTAACATGCATCATCATTTTGCTCCAAATTTAGAGTGCTATCCAATGATTTAAATAGTCATACAAAGAATCCATCTCAGATAAAATAATAATGTCATTAAATAGTCAAAATTTCCGCAAATTACTTCATGAAATCGAAGGAGAAAAAGAAGATGAATGACATAATCGCTAGATAATCAATAACCCACAAATAATCTACGAAGATGAAAAATAAAATAAAAAAGAGGAAGAAGAAGAAATCACAAATATGAAATTATGATTCGAAAAAAAAAAAACAATTAATCAAAGAAGGAGATGAAGATAGGAAAAAATGAGAAAACACCATAAAAAAACTAAGAAGAACAAAAGGAAGAAGAAGAGGAAGCAATGGTGGAATGAGGGGCGGAAGAAGTTGATGAAGAAGAACATCATATTATTCCAAAAGAGAATGTGAGAAATAAAAAAATAAATAAAAAAGATAGGGTGAGTGGGTGGACCAGATCGGGTCGGGGGCACGGATCCGTGCCCCCGGGCACATAAGACCTCAAAATTTAGATAATTAGGAAATTCAATGCAATTATCAAACATTCATATAAGATAGGGTATGTTTGGATTGGGGCAGAAATGGATTTTGCAAGTTCGAATTAGGGATTTGAGTGGATTTTACAGAAAGGTGGATTTTGAAAATCTTATGTTTGTTTTGAAATTATATATGGTAGGATTATACTTAAGATGTCCTCATCACATGAAAAATGATAGAAAAAATAGATATTTTTTTAGAAATTGTAGAATTTTTTTATTGAGAGTTGTAAAAAAAGTAGGTAGAGATGAGATTTGCAAATCTTTCCTCATCCCATGACAAACAAGGAATTAGATCAAACAAGAATTGAGATTTGGCTCATCCCCGATTCGGATGGGCACATCCCAATCCAAACAAATTCATATAGTGTTTTTAAATAGTATTGGGTATCTCTTGCATTTCCCGCCAGAATATTCTGAACTCGATTACTTTAAACAAGAAATCGCTATTAACATTCAGCGATTTCATTTTCAAACAAACCCACCGCACTAGAAGTCAGAATTTTCATCTCTCTCTCTCTCTCTCTCTCTCTCTCTCTGGACCAGAATGGATGTCAAAGAAGCTGGAGCTTCACTTGATGCTCTGATTTCGTCCTTCAACACTCGTATAGCGGAGCTCCAACAGCTCGTCATTGCTCGCAACAGTTGAGGATTGTTTTCTATTTCCCCTTTTCCTATTCGAAATTATCAAATTGCCTTTTCCTGAATATTATTAGCTTTTGAATTATGTCGATTACTTCTCATCTTCGCTTTGTTGAAATTGATCAGTGTACCCAGCGAGCAGCATCAGTGACTTATCAGCGATAGATGCGTCATTAAAGGGCATGGAGCTTCAGGTCCAAAATATTAAGAATCGCTTGCGTGATGAAACTCGAGCTATACCTAAAGCCAAAGTAATCTCATTTGTTAATCATGATTTGTTGATACTTTTTGTTCTGGTGTGGGTTGTTTGATATAATTTAATGCTTTGAATTTGAAGTATTTGAAGTTATTTTATGGGTGATATGTTTGGTATAAGCCGTTTAATTATCTATTTTTAATTATTATTGAAGGATAGTGTCAGGGTTTTAGTTCGGATCCTTTGTTTATGAATTTGGGTCGAGCATAATTTTGAATTTAGTAGTTAGTGTACTACTAATGTATTGTAGATGAGGGTGAAGTAGGATATATGAGTTGTTTGGAAAAACACACTTCTTGGATATGATTCGTTTGACCAAAATTTTAATAAACACTCCAATTCAGAGATAAGAATCTCAAGGTGATGACTATTAATTTAAGTCTGCATTTTTTGCTGGTGTGTGCTTAATGCTGTGTTTTCTTAATCAGTTGATAGAAAGCTATCCACAAGATATGTTGGGATATCTGATTTGTGGTTTTTTGGTCCATCGTGAGTGTAGAAGTTAATAGAGGCAGCATTACGGCAACAAAAGAAACTGGAGGGCATTTCAGCATCTGTTCCAACATGCATGCCTGAAAGAGTTGCTAGTTTGAATCATGACGTTAACAAATGGTAATGCGATATTTACATGCTAAAATAGTTTTAGGTTCATAAGATAAGATCTTCATCCAATCTAACTGATTTTTGTCTTTTGATATTTGTTCCAGGGTACAAAGAGAAGAGCATAAACTAGATCTTGGATTTGAATCTTTAAAGCTTGAGGAGCCAGCACCAAAAGTAAGGAACCTCTCTCATCATATTGCATGTTTCTGTATGCTTTTTAAACAAGTTTATTTTCTTCAAGTCTTTGTATGTGCCACGCTGTGGATTTCAACTTCAATGAGCTCAGCTGGCCTTTAAGATTTGAGAAATGAAAATTAGCAAGTCAATATGGATCTTTATTAACATTTTATGGATTAAGATTTGTGAAGCTGTAAAAAGTTTGAAATTTATGCATCAGTAGTTATCAATTGGTCTCCGTATTTCCTTTAACCAAGTTCAAAGAAAAGAAAACATAAGCGAATGGAGAAAAAATGAATGAGGCTTAATAAATCAGTTTGATCTAGAGCATAAAACTACCTTCATTTGTTGATAATTGATATCCTTGTCTGTCTACTTGATCCTTTCTTGATTGCCCTTTGGGCTATTGAACACAAACCTGCTTTAATTACTTTCAGGAGATGATTCAGAACCAATTGAATCATTACCAGGATGTAAAAGATATCTGTAGTTAATGGATGTTGTCTATACTTTCTTAAATTGTGATATCTATGTACAATCACCTAGAGAGGTCACTCTTTCAAGCTGATTAACTGGATTTCTATTTGGCAATTTGGAGGGCTTATAAATTCTACTGTGATAGTTTTTTGTCCCTTCACTGGCATTAGATGAATACTGGAGCAGGGATGCAGTAATTTGTTTAGTACTCCTGAGAAGTTTACATTTTTAAATTTTCACTTATCTATTCCAGGAGAAAAAGGGCCGAGCATCCCCTCCAATGTGGTATATCACTGGTGACGAGTTGAATTCCGTGCCATCGTAAGTGAAGTGTTTCTTAAGCACACAGTAGTTTAGCTGAATCAGGACTAAATGAACTGCCTAATTCTTGAATGCTCAAAGGCTATTTTTAAATTTCAACAATAGTATGTGTTCTGTTGGACTAGTAGGTCTAAGGTTAGCAATCTGTAGGTACATGAAACAGAGACTCACTTTGGATAAGGTGAATGCAGCAATTGGCGACATTGCAACATATGCTGAAGCAAATGGCCAGCTTATTGCAGCACCAAGAAAAAAGGTAATTCTTACTTGTCACATTATAGCTCCTTTCCATAGCTTCATTATCCATTTATACTGATTCCTCTTTCTTTTATTTTATTTCAAATGGTGAAGCTGACGGAGAATAACTTGGACAAGGCTCTTGTAAGTACAATATCTCAGACAGATTTACTTGCTCATTAAAAGAAAAATATTCCCTCAATAGGGGTTAACTTGGTAATATTTTATAGTCCTCTGTATGCATATAATGCCTTCTGGAAAGATATCAAAGATGCTGATTCTGCCATTATCTCTTAATGTTATATGATGGTGGCAATGCCCAAACTTCAAATAATGAAAGACAAATCCAGCACATAATTGGAGGAAGTGAAATTTTTTGTCATTGCTCTATTTTTATTATGGTGTAAATTATAGCTCACAAAGTTTTGATGTGTACGACTTGTCCAGGAACTAAGGGATATTGCTATGGCAGACGCAGTGAAAGGAAAACATTTCTTTCTAGAATCAGATATAAAAGGGCCTTCATTGAAACTTGACAACACCGGAAGAGCACTATTGACGGTTAGTGGCTCTTATCAATTTGAAGAAATGGTCTGAGGGATTTTATTATGACAAAAGGGGATGCATATGTGAATATTATGGTGTTTTATTTAGCTGAAGTGATTTTTCATCTAATTTAAATGTCAGTTCAAAACATAGGCTCGTATCTAATAGTGTTGAGGTAAGACAGCATTCTGCAGAAGAGTGGTGACTGGTGAAGCATTCACCTTTGGCGAGGTTCCTGATCCATAAAACTGTGTCATCTTCAGATTTTTTCTCTTGAACCTCAAATTTTGCTGACTGTTAGAAAATTTATTAACATATTTATATATATATATTGTATACAGATTATCTTGTTGCATATCATTCTTAGTATGCAATAGGGAGTTTCTATAATTAAACTAGAGTCTGATCCATGCAGAATATATTTGTGTATTTCCATGGTTGAAGAATCTAATGCATTGCTTTTTGACCTCGTTAGGTCCTTCGGCATCTGGGCCGGATAAGTGAGACTCGAATTGGACATCACCGTGTCATCATCCTATTGAGGCCTTAGCAGAATCATTCATCTTCAGACAGCAATTCAGGAGGCGTTCTCATGGTTCTAGACAAAGCAGCATATGTTATATCACTGTTTCTAGATCTTAACGAGTGACTTATTGTTATTGTGACAAGTTTCAAGATTCTACAAGTGAGTTAATATTCTTCAGTAACAGTTGTCTTGTGCATATCACTACATTCTCTTCTCCATAATTCTCTTCTTTCATTATGCCCTCCCCAAAATACTTTCTCAAGCAATACTCTTCTTTATGCATATTATTAGTTTACAAAACAGCTGTAGCTTCCCGGCTAACAGTGATTAGATTCACTATTTCTAGTATATCAGTGAAAAAAAAAGAAAGAAAGAAAGTTAGATAGATAGATAGAGAGAGAGAGAGAGAGAGAGAGAGAGAGAGAGATGATGATGATGATGATGCTCTCTTTATATATGAAACAGTAGCAAAGCATCAGCAAAATAAAATCCAAATTACAACTCATAAAACCCCCATCAGCAAGAAAAGCCTTTAGGCACCTTCTTTCCACAGGAGTTCAAAACAACAGATATAGCAACTGGTATTTTAAGTTTTACTACACCTAGCACATTAGCCTTAATTGCAGTACACAAGCACAATGCAGCTTCAAGATCAGCTAGGCCCTCCACAAGTGCACAGCATTTGTTGCTAGGCTTTGTCCCAATGATCTCATGGACGAGTCCTAGCCAGTCGCCACAGACACCAAACTTTAGAGTGTCCCTTGGGCACTTAGCAGGCTTCACCGGGGTGGAGGGCCGTGAGGGAGTGACCTTTGGTGGCGGGCATGCCACATGATTGGATGAAACACAAGTGAAAAATATTATGTTAAGTATAATGAGAGAGAGAATTGGGTTTACACCTGCCATTTTCTTATCTCAAGAATTTCCAAGTATCAGAATCATGCATCTTAGTTCCTTATATAGAAATTGTAGAAAATATCTGTTGAGCTTGTGGGTGATTCTTGGCCATGGATTTGTTGTGCAAGATGTCATCCACTGATTGTTTTTAAGCAGGATATGTTTAGGCCCATATGAGCTATATCACATGCTGAGAATTGGCTCTAGTTCTTGTTAGTTTCTTCCTTGTGGGCTCTAAGGAATCAATGAGCGTCATGTTGTAATTTCGGGTTTTATTTTATTCGCTACATGTGTGATGAAGCTGTATGACCATGAAGTGTTGGGTTCATGTTCAATTACAATTAGTACGAGTCTAGTCTATTTGTATCAAATATTTGATAATTTAACATAGTAAGAAATGCTATAATCATGTTATGACACAAATGTTATTGCATAACATTGTACGAAAGAGTTGGTTCAAAACTTCAAATTGCTTACAATTTTCGAAAATTGAAAGTCAATAAAGAAAAAGCCAGAAAATATGAGATTGACTAGGGATGTAATCGAGCCAAACCGAACTATTTAGTATTTGAGTTTGGTTTGTTTAGTTTTCGAACGAACTCGAGCCTAATTTAATGAATACATTCATGGTTCATGAGCTTACTTGAGCCTAATCGAGTCTTAACGAACTTAATAAATATTAATAATAAGTTATATTCTTCATCAACTTATTAACAAAATAAATTATATATTCTTAAAAAAATATAATATATTATCTAAAATTTATAATTTAATTATAAAAAGTATTGATAATTAGAAATTTATACATTTATCATAAGTTAAAATATAGAATTATACATCAAAATGTCAAATATTAATATTATATCTTACGAACTAACTCACGACTCTTCTAACAAACATGTTCACAAAGCTATCAAGCCGAATATCACCAAGTTTGAGTTTGTTTGTTTACGTTAATAAATCACAATAAACGAATTTGAATAAACTTTTATCAAACCGAGCTCCGAATAGTTCACGAACGATTTGGTTCATTTACATAATTTCAGGATGCAGTTTGATTGTTGATGCCAATCGAAATGCACTGAATTACAAATTATCAGATATCAAAATTTAGTTGAAAACACGTTTTGGAGGCCAAACTGCTGATTTACCATGTATCTTCCTATGTTTTTTTTGAAGGAAAAACCATGTTGCATTTTATATGTATTATGTAGTACTTTCAAAAAGTATTACCTTATATGATTGACTTCATGGGAATGATCCATTTTCCTTTTTTTTTTTTAATGTATATATAGGTATTATTCAAAAAGAGTTGACGCTTGAAGAAGGGGTTACTTAGTGGCCAAATTTACAAGAAAAGCGTTGCCTTGAATAATACACCATCCAAACTGATGTATATATTGCGACCATTGAAAATCCCATCATAAGAGAAAAAGCAGGAGTAACACACTCTTCCCTCCACCCAATAGCATTACAACCTCAATTTCTATACCAAAAACATATTTATAAATCATCAATCTTGTCGAGAATCTAGAGAGAGAAGAGGATAGATGGGTCTAATAAGAAGAAGCTTTACATTCATGGCGGGTACATTATTTGGGATACATATAGCACAGAATTACAGTGTACCAAGCATCGGAAAATTGTTCAAAGGTGGTTATGCCATGGCTAAGCATTTCGAGCAAACATACCGGAAACCCAACAAAGCCAATTCTGATCAAGACATTCAAGAATGACCCTCCTCAAGGCAAGATACCAGAAATAACTCTGTTTTTGTCTGTAAATTCTTGCCATTTGACTCATTTTGATGTACAGATGTATTCTTTTAACATTACTAGTTATAGATCACGTTCGTTGCATGTGGAGATCAATTCAAATTAAGGAAAAAAATAATACAAATACCTTATATATTAGTTCTAATTATAATAGGATTCTAATATATATTTATTTAAATATGAAAATCCTAAATTTTAAATAATAATATTTGATAAGGATATATTCGACAATTTATATTTTGTAAGAAACATCCACACTTTTATATAGATAATAATAATAGATAGATAGATATGTTGTCTTTTGGGTTTGGGGATTTCTTCAACTGCTTTCAAAGTTGTAGAAAAAGTAGGGTAGAGTTATAGAATTATCAAAATCCCATAACATCCCATAACAAACATGATTTGCCCATCCCAAATTGGGATGAGCATATGCCAGTCAAAACACACCCTACGATCAATGAATCTCAAGTTCAAAAATCTGAATTCTGAAAGAATCGAGTTCCAGAATTTCGCGTCCATAATAAATGGCCTAAATTTTCACAAGAAATATATGATTTAGGTCTCCAAAAAGGGGCAAATCTGAAAGGGATTCTGATGTGCCAATTTTATGACATCTGAACAAAGAATCGACACTTTCTTGCATCATACCTCTTACTTTCTGATAAAATATCCGACCAATATTCCCAGAAGTAGGCTAAATAGCACCACTGCAATGGATACGCCACCACCTTGCCCTTGTCTGCTTTGTTTTCGCATCAATTCCTGCTCACCAAATCCAACAAAGCAAACTCAAAGCATAAACAAAAAAAGATAACTTTCTTTAAATGTGATACAGCATTACAAGTGTAGCTTGCAAACCCCGACACAATATGAGAACACAACCTGACTAATTTCAATTTAACAAGATTTTACCAACTTGTCTTGAAATGTAGGTATCTTATGTCTCACATAATTATGTTATGCTTTAGCACAACCGGAAATCGACCAAAAACCATTCACGAATAAGAAAAGATACCCAAATCACAGACCGTAAATATTAGCAGATATACTAGCCAAGTTGGATACCATACATTAAGAGAGTAGTACTTGAGGGAGGGTCTAGTTGAGCTAGAAAACTAACCGATATAAGCAGTAAATTTGTAAAAGACAGAATAAAATATACAAAATAAGACAGTCAAGTCAACAAATAAGGGTGGAACTTTTATTATCATGTAGTTTTCCAAGTTCTTGTACTGTGGATGCAATGCAGGGTGTAACAGCGATAAACAAGGGATATTCATGTATACCAGGGGAAGATCGAATATGCATATCATCCATGTTGAGACAGATATTTTCGAAGTTCCATAAAAAAATAGACAAAATTTTCCATGATTACCCAAAACTGACAGCCTTGCCATGCCTGGGGATCCAGTAAATTGTTGGGGAAAGATCTAAAATTTATATTGATGTATTACTCAAGCTACAAGTAAATTTGTAAGATCCACTTCCAATATTAACTATAGTATATTAGCATGCACACTCTCAACAAACGGGTAAACAAACAAATATTTACGAAAAAGAATGAGTATAATATCCACATCAGACTTTTGACAGAGTCCTTCAGATGATCAAAGTTTCCACATTAAAGAGATTTCTCCATCACACCACGATAAGATCTTGACATTATTGTTCAATTTTGTTATATAGAAGTACAGATAATCTACAAAAGCCTCTCCTGAGACTAAGCCTAAATACATATGCCTCCTGATTTGTCAAACGACGGTTATATCTCCCTGCACAATTGATATCAGGAAATTCTTACCTATAAAGTTGAGATGACTATTTTGCACTGCACTAAATATTACACAAACAACCCCCGACTTATGTCCAAAATAAAAGGAGCACCTTAATAATTGTCAAATTACAGTTGCCATCCATGAGGTTCATTTCACTCAGAATGAAAACAGCCTAAATAGTGGAAGACATGTGGTTTCAGTTAAGGATAGTGTATCCAAATCAAAACCATATACAAATCCAAATGTCCATGACTCCATATTGAAATTGAACTGGTGATACATTTCTAGGAGAGTGCTATAAAAGGATAGACTTATTAGATAAAAATGGACATGAAAAGTACTTTAAAAGTGCATGGAAATCAAAGCATACCAATTCGCCAAGAAGATATTGATTTTGTTTAAACACGGCATCTCTCTGCTCTGTCAACTTCGAGACAGCAGACCATTCCTGAAAACGAAGATTTCACTCAAAATAGAACTCAAGAAGCAAGATTAAACAAGAAAAGTAAATGATATCCAGTTTTAAATAAATAAAAAAAACCTATTCAAGAAAACAGACTGCAGTCAACTACATTTAAGGTATCAGTTTGACCCAAAGAGATCAACTAAACTGTGCAAGTTAAACTACAAGTTTATATCACCACATCCATCCTCAAATGTAAATTTCATCCATTAAAATTAACCTAAGTGTCCTTAAATCACTTTTTGAAGAATATTTGGTTTCAGTGATCAACAATGCGAATGCTTAAACCTTTGCAAACACAAGAGAAAGAATGATGCAAAGAAAGTGTTCCATAAGCATGGTAATTAGTTTCTTAGAAAGAAGCTAAAAATGAGACAATAATAAGTTTCAAGGCTTGCTCTAAGAGAGGAAATCAAGCTTTCTAGGAAAAGACTCAAAGATGCATGATATGCAAAAAATTCCGATTTCCACACTTTCAACAAGTATTAGTCATCATAAATATTTACTCCCATTGCTTTGTTCTATGAGAATGCGCATCAAGATTTAACAGCGCAACTGTAATAATCTCGCATATTTTTGTCTCACGTCACAGACTCACTTCAGCAGTGTTAGAAAGCATTTCTTAACTTTTATGGCAACAAATTTCTTCCAAAAACATATATCTCTCATGACATCATACTTCGGAACATATATCAAATCATTAGAGCATAAGTTCTTTTGTAGTGTTTCTATGTAGGGTTGGGGGATCACCTCAGAAGATGAATTTCCCACTGACTTCTCCAATGATCTTGCAACCTGTAATTATTAAAATTCAAAATTTAAAATAAAAGAATCATAGCTGAGGTGAAAAGAAAAAAAGCAGAGTTGAATACACTCACAGCCTCGGACAATGAAGATTTTCTAACTTCATCCTCAGCAGAAGAAGTTCCAGGAGAATTCCCTTCTTCATCACCTTCAGGTACTGGGGAGGGAGGGTTAGCTGGAATATAAACAACCCTCAATCTGAACTCATCAACAACTTTCCCATCCTCTCTATTGAACTACAAATAACATTACAAAAGTAACATAAACACCAGCTTCATTATATACTTTACACACTTTCTACCAAACTCAACCCACCATATCCTGGTTTATGTCCTTGCTTGTTGCACCATTTGGGGTAACAACACTCTGAACCAGAAACTTATCCCTACATTGCATATCAGGAGGCGCCTCTTTTTGCGCTTGCATCGTAACTACAAACAAAATGTGGATAATCATATTCCCAAACAACAAAATTCCAATACTTTATATGGCTAGTCAGCAAAAGTTGAATGATTATTGGAATCCAAGAATCTTCAAAAGGATCAAAGGGCTTTTCACCTGTAACATTGCACACAGAATTCGGCAAAACAATTCCGGAATTAGGGCGGACACAATATCTTTTCGGATTGGTTGTTTTGACCTTTTTCCATCAAAAAGACATCAAATTAAGCAGCAGACATAGAATTTGTATCATACACCTCATCAATTAACTAAAGTATGATCATTAAAGAGTGACCTTAAATGCAATATACTGATCGGTCTTGTTAGTCAACTGCATAGCGCAAGAACTCTGCTTTTTCACCTCAACTGAATCCACAAGCCCGCATAAAAGAAATCAAAACCCTCAATTGCAATTACATATACAAATCAATTAATCACAATCAAACAGGAAAAGGGGCGAAAAGAATTCTACATTTATTTGCAAAAACAGTGCTAAAAGTTAGTTACAAAATTCACGAATTCAATAAAAGCTTAAAAATTAACAGCAAAAAAAAAAAAGCTTGAAAAGGCGCCTTAAAGCAGCTAAACAAAAGATCACATAAAGTAAACAACATTACACTTTTCTCTTTTTGTTTATTCATCTTGGAAATCGAACAAAAAGGTAAAAATTGCAGAATTGGCTTACATGGGAATTTCAATTCCGAGGGCTGAATACCGAGAAATTCCCCCATGCTCATGTTTCCGAATTCCGGTTCGAATCAAGAAATTTTTACACACTAAGGGTCGGGAATTTCTCAGAAGTAAAGGAAAATCGAAAAAGGAAAAGAATCAAGAATTTGAATATGAGAGTAATCTCCGATTCTGGGTGACGAAATCTACGAATGAACGCAAAAGAACGCTTTTTGTCATTTTTCACTAATTATGCTAATTTTTTTTTTTTTTCATTTTTAAAGAGAATTATTTTGTTATTTGGCTTCTAATTTATAGTGCGACGCTGAGCTTCTACATAACCAAACGAAACCTTTTCTCATTGTTTTCTCTTTTTTAGTTTTTTTTTTTTTAATTTTGCCCTTGAAAATCCCAAGTTTTAACTTTTATGAATGGTATTTTGTTATAGTATTATGTCATGGCACATATGTTTAAGCTTTATGTCTGTTATTTTATGCATAGAATATATGTCATATCTTTTTGCCATTTATAAGATGCATTTCATATTTTAATATATGAGAGATAAATTTGCATATATACAGAAAGAAACAAAAAGAAATAATGGTAATTTGACTAGACTTATTTAATAAATAATCTAGTCAAAAAAAAATTCTTTTTCTTTTTGAATGAGTCTCTTGCAAGACCGTCTCACGAATTTTTATTACATTACGTGCGACAGGTCAACCCACAACCCAATAAACCACAATCCAAACCCTACAATTAGAGCTGTCAAAATGGGCTTAACCCGTTGGGTCGGCCCGCCCGGCACCGCCAAATCGGAGGGTTGGGTTGAGTATTTACAGGCCTGCGAAAAAAGTGGGTCTAAGTGGATTTGGCCCGCGATAGGTTGGGTTTTTGGTGGGTTGGCCCGTGGGCTTGTGGGTTGACCCGCCTTTATTTTATTATATATTTTTTAATTTTTTAAAATATGTTTTTATTAAAACTATAGATAAAAAATGAATAAAAATGATGAAAAATATTACCTAGTATAAGTAATGATTTATAAAAATATTGATGAGTCATTTATATATAAAAATGAAGAAAACATAGTGAAAAACTATTTTCAAAAATTTACTTTCATATATTATATGTAATTGAATGCATATATATCTTAGTAAATGTATATATAAGCTACATATATACTATTTTTTTCTTTGAAAAAATTAAAAAATAATAAAAATTGGTGGGTTGGCCCACCTAACCCGCGGCCCATTAGTGGGTTAGGTTGAATTGAGATTTTGAGGCCCGCCATTAAGAAAGTCCGCCCCGCCAAATGGTGGGCTATGGTGAGTTGTGGGTCAGCTCGCCCAACCAGCTCGTATCGACAGTTCTAACTACAATTCATATATAAAAAGGAATCGAAATTCTGATAATTAGTCATGGGAAAAATAATTTACGTCACATATCAAACACATGATACACATCTACTTGATAAATTAATGGGAATATAATTTACATGTGTACAAAATAGATATTATTTGAAAACTTTAAAGGTTTATAGCAAAATTTTAAATTGAATTTAGGTACTTAAATGATTCCTCATTTATACTTTTCCCTTTTTAAAAGAAATTCAACTTTTGAAAAAGAAATCTTTTAAAAGAAAATTCCCTTTTATGAGATAAAGCATCGACATCCAAATGAAACAATTTGTGGCTATAACGACGCCCATAAGAGCTACTTGATGCCTTGGACTTCTAAAATTTGGTGATCTCCTAAGTATTTTTGTTTTTATTTCAATCCATTTCTTTATTCGAATCATAATTCACATATATAAATATATATAGATATATATAGACACACATATGTAAAGTAATCTTTGGGTAATGTAATTTCAAACTAAATTTGGCAAAAATTTGGAACCAATTACAATATTACGAAACCTATGATAAATCTAAAATATCATGATATTAAATGGTAGAGTGGTTGGGATGATGAGTTGGTATTGATTAGGAAAATAATAATAGTGTCAAAACCTATATAAAGATAGATGATCAAAATGAAAGAAAAATATGTAAACAATCGAATAACTAAAAACTATCATGTATAATTATTATTTACAAAATCATCGGTCAAGTTGAATTAAATTAGACTTTTAATGAACAAACTCGAACCAAGTAAATATTAAACTAGTCTAAACCGCATGTATCACATGAAAATTTTCAAAATAAATATTTTTAATCGAATAATATTTTAACATTTTATTAATGATTTTATAATATTTTTTTTAGTAAAGTTTGTAATATATATATATATATATATATATATTTATATACTTAAACTATATGTTATATTTAAATTAAATTAAAATTGAAATACATGTAATAATAAAACATAAAATATGATATATTTAGAGGTTTTTTTTTTAATAAATATGCATTATTGTAGACTAATAACATCACACTTTTTATTAGTATTTTATTTTATATATTAATATAAACAAACAACAAATTTTTTTCTTGAATTTACTAAGGTTAATTTTTCTTAAAATAATATTTTCACAATCACATGGCCTAAAAAGTATTTATATTGTCAATATATATACATAAATTCTTATTCATGAAATATATGAAATGTATTTTTTCATTGTTTAATGACTATATAAATAGAATTTACTATATGCATTTAAAATAATTGATATTGTATTTTTGCACTTAAGATAAAATTGTGAGTGAACTTAAAATTAGATCTTCCCTAATTTGATTTGTTTCAAAAATATTTTAATTTTTATATGTAATAAATGAAATAATATTAATGAATAAAATAATAAATAATATTTATTTTTGTATTTCAACATTAAGAAAGTAAATTAATATGGATTATATATTGAATGACAATATATAAGTTAATAGTTAATAGTTAATAATTTATTTAATTAATTTAACATTAATGATTTAAAATAAACTTAAATATATTTTAATTGAGGTTTGGGAGGGAAATCAAATGAATGAAGAGTGACATGTGTACGGTGTACTTTAGTGGTTATTATTTTAGTATATAATAAAGATTGTAACTTAAATAAACTTTTTTTCCCATTTTATCCTTACATATTAAAGAAATTTAACAAAAATATGGATCTGCCATGTAGCAAAATAAGAAGTAAATGAAGTTCGTGGGAAGAATAGAGTAATGGTGAGGTCTAATCTATACTGCTATTTCGACAAAGAGTTAAATATAGGCAGTTAATTGCATTTATGGGTTTATAATCATACGGATTGACTAACTAGTCCTCTACAAGACTACAAGCCCTATTTATTTATATACTCCAAATTCGGTATCTATTTATCGTTTATTTTCCAATAATAGGTCTTTTTGTTCCACATAAACATTTAAAATTTTAAAAATATATGGATATATCAATATCGTACAAATTTATCAATAGATGGATATATCAATATTATAAAATTTTAAAAAGAACCACATAAACTTTAAAATTTTGAAAATTTAAAAGAGATTTTAAAGATTATTATAACAATAAAAAATGCATATATTTAACTTTAAATCTCAACAATGTTTACAACAAGCATATATATAATAACCTTTTTAAAGGTGTGATGAAAAATATTTAAAACTACTTTATACAACCTAGCTAGTACATAAACGATGATCTATAAAATTAAAAAACTACAGGTATAATCTTATATTTGTCTAAACAATATTGATATACATTCATCACATTGTAATATATTAGAAATCCTCCATAATAAATAAATTAAAATAAAATTATAGAATGTTCTAAGCTCTAGCATTATTATACTTTGTTTATCAAAATTCAAAAGTCTAATGAGCAACTCATTTTCATCCACATGAAAATGACTATATTACCCAATATTTAATAGACACAATTAATATAGGACACCAAATGAAAGTATAGTACATAAAATAAGATAGAGGTAACGTTGGAAGAAAAACCAATTAACTCTTTCTGATAATTAAAAAAAAAAATTAAACAAATTGAATTAAAATATTCTCTATTTTCTAAAGTAATAATTATCATAAAATAAATGGAGTGTAGAACTAAAAGGAAAGAAATGTAAAATTGTGTGTGTGTGTGTGTGTGTATAAATAATGGATGGAGCATATGAGCTTGGTGGGAGTATATCACTAATTAAAACGGAGCACACTAAGAGATTTATTTGCATAATTAGCATTTGCTATTAGCACTCTTAAATTGTGTAAAAAAATAAAAACCTGCCTAATATCTAGGAGAGATATAATATATTTTCATCACAAATAAGATTAAATGATATTGACAGACAATTGACACAAGTTTCTTCCAATGGGTGACGCTTTGGAAATTGATGATTCTGCATTATCGGATCATTTATGGCTAATTATGCACATTTATGTGGCCATATGATATTAAAATGTACATTAAATGTCTTTCGTACAAGGTATGGTATGTGTCCCATCAAATTATAATTGGGATCTCTATTTTATTTTATGAGTAGGTCTCTTCTTACAAATTCTCTTTCGTGAGATGAATCTATTTGACCCACTATTTGATTCAAACTCAGCCCAATCCACAACATTTCAGTTCAGCCCACAACCAAAATAAGAAAAAAAAAGAATAAAAACTTACCTGTGGCGCGACCCGGGTCGGGCTAAAGGTGACCCGGTCGGATCGCGCCCTTGCCAATACAGTGAGCGCCACCTGGTCCGGGTCACACGACGCCTGACCGGGTGGCGTGTCTTACCTCTTCTTGCGCACGCCCGAATCTCGGGGAGTCTGACCGGGTGGCGCGCTGTGTCCCTTCTAGTGGGATCGACTCGGTCCGGGTCACACGGCGCCCGGCCGGGTCGTTCAATTCTTTTTTTTAAAATTTATTTTATACATGACTTAAACTTTAAAAACACATCGGTCTAGAATAAAAACTTTATTCTATACAAAAATCGCATACTTATGTGCATAAATCACATACTTAAATATGTAAAAGGCATACTAGAATAATGCAAGAGGAATACTTATACTTATACTTAAATTCAGTCAAAAACTCACATACTTATATCAAGAAAGTACATACTTAAAGATGTAAGTGGCTTACTTTAATTTATACATAATTTAGTCAAACATTGACATACTTGTAGGCAGAAATCTCATACTAAAATGATGTAAAGTTTTTGCAAAACAAAAAGAAGCTGTAATGGTATTCATATAAATTTAAATTCAATCATTCTTGTAGACACTTACTATTAATAACTATAATTATTAGAATTACATTTTAAAATATTAAATTTAATCGAATTTTTTTTGAATAACTATGAGCTGATTAAATATTGAGATGATATTTATTTTCAAGATAATAAAAATATACGTTTTACAGTTATAAGTATGTGTTTTGCATTTACATCTATATAATAAATTAATAATTATTGCATACGTATGCAGTTATAGCTGTAAGTATTCGTAATAATTATATAAGTATGCGTTTTATTCGTAATAGTTATGAGTATGTATTTTACAACTATAAAGTATGCATGCTAGAACTATAAGTATGCATTTTATTCTTAATTATTATGTTGTTATATAAGTATTTGTTTTATTCCTAATAGTTATAAGTATGTGTTTTACAACTATAAATATGCGATTTAGAGCTATAAGTATGTGTTTTATTCTTATTAATTATGTTGCTATATAAGTATGAATTTTATTCTTAATAGTTATAAGTATGTGTTTTACAGATATAAGTATGTGTTTTAAAGCTATAAGTATGCATTTTATTCTTAATAATTATGTTGCAATATAAGTGCGTATTATTCTAAATAGTTATAAGTATGCTCATTAGAGTTATAAGTATTATTGATGTGTGGACATTGATATTAAATACTACACATCAACGAAAATGCTCTATTTTTTATTTTGGACATAGTGTAAGTGTATTTATTACAAATATGTGTTGCACTTATATAAGTATGTATTTATCTTATATATGTATGTATGACACTGGTCTAACATTATATCTTTAAGTATGTGATTTCTGCATATAAGTATGTGATTTTATGACTGAATTTAAATTTATGTATAAGTATATCTCTTACATCTTTAAGTATGTGATTTATGCATTTTTACATTACTGACCCTAATTTGTTGTGGATTGAAATCTTTTTACGTGAGACGGGTTAAACCACAACCTATATTTCACAAGTCACATGTAAATTTATTAAAATGGGTTTGGGTTATGTGTAATAAGGATCTGTCTCACGAAAATCATCCGTGAGACCGTCTCACATGAGGTTTTGTGTTAAATTAAATAATCACACACACATGCATGTCTTTGAATCTTACTTCCCACATTTGGAAAATAAGATGGCTATAATCTAAAATTAGGAAAGTAAAATGACTACATAATATATAAACCTTATTAGAATTTAATCAAATCAAGTAAATGAGCTATATTAC
Organism: Scutellaria minor; assembly: GCA_954870855.1. Lineage (NCBI taxonomy): Eukaryota > Viridiplantae > Streptophyta > Magnoliopsida > Lamiales > Lamiaceae > Scutellaria > Scutellaria minor. The sequence goes on along the minus strand of OX940728.1, from coordinate 20,561,437 downwards.
GAAATTATTTACTTTGGCTATCAAAAAATATATCTTTTAAAAGAAGGAAATAAATATGAGCTATATAGTAAAACTAGATAAGGTAGATAGATATAAAATTGAAGTTAAACATAGTATGTGTACCACTGTACCCATAATTACTTATTATAAATATTTTTGCTTTTATTAATTATTAGTTTCTTTATGAAATTTAATTATAGTAGCATTAAATATATAGTATAGTACAAAAATTCAATCAAATTTCTAGATTAAACAATCACTCACACATGCATGTCTTAGGAAAGTAAGATGGCCACATAATATATAAACATTATTAGAATTTATTCAAATCAAGTAAATGAGCTATATTGGTAAATGAGCTGTATTTTACGATTTTCTTACTTTTATTTCATATATGAAATGTTATATCTTATATATTATTAAATGTCCTGTATTTGTTTCTTATATGTTATAGATGTTTGAATGAGCTTATTATAATTTATTCAAATCAAGTAAATGAGCTATATAAGTAACGTAGCTCAATATAAATATGAATTTTAAAAAATATATGTTATATTTTCTTATATCTGAATAAGGAATGACAAGTGAAAGTGGTTTTGGTGGAAGAAACCCTGCATGGAAATATTGCACAGCCATTTTCGGACATAAAAATGACACTCTTTGTAACTTTTGTAACCTTGCGATTATGAGTTGAGGTATTACACATTTCAAATATCACTTTAGCCACACGGACCCAAATAAAAATGCACGTCCCTGTGAAAATGTACCCCCAAAGGTTAAGAAAGAGATTCACGATTATATTAAAGTTAAGGAGGTTTCAAAATGGAAGAAAACTGCAAAAATGGATGACATTAGAGCAGAATTACGAAGGGGGTTATATGATGAAGATGAAGATGAGGATGATGACGATATTGCTTATCCTGATGACATGATAGATCAAAATGAATGACAACAATATCGTGCCGCCGTACGACAATCTAAGGTAAGTGTGGGAAAGAGATCAAATGTCTAACTTTGGGCGTAACAAAGAGACAGTCAAAGTACTCATGGATTGAATTTTGCACCAGCACCAGCACCATCTTTATATAAGTCACAAGATGCAAAACAAAAAAGGATAAAGAGTATGTTTCCTGGTGGAAACATTAGAGAAAAAATGGGTCGGATGGTGAGTAAATTTTTCATTTACGATAATGTACCACTAGAGAAAGCTTCATCGCATCATTTTCGAAATATGATCCAAAGTGCACAGGAAAGTGGTGCGGGATAAAACTATCAACTTCATATGAGATTAAAAAAATAAGTATCTAGATATGGAGTACACTAAAATGAAGGTGCATGTGAACAAACAAATGGAAAAATTGAAGACATATGGGTGTACAATCATGACCGATGGATGGAAAGGACCAACAAAATTGTCAATCCTAAATTTCATGGTCTATTGCAAGGGGAGCACTGTCTTTCTTAAATCTGTTGATGCATAAAATAAGATTAAGGATCATAAATACATTTATGATCTACTTAAAGAAGTGGTGAAAGAGGTTGGAGTGAATAATGTGGTTCAAGTTGTTACAGATAATGGTTCCGCTTTTGTGAAGGCGGAAAAAAACTTATGCAGAAATACAACTTATATTGGACACCCTATGCTGCACACTGCATTGACCTGATCTTTGAAGATATTGGAAAAAATCATATTGTCAAGATAGTAATTACGAAGGCTAGGCAATTGACGAACTACATTTATAATCATGGGTGGTTGTTGGCAAAAATGCGAGAGGTTTGCCAAGGAGACATAGTACGGCCAGGAGCAACTCGTTTTGCAATAAAATATATCGCACTAGATAGTTTGTTGAAGAAAAAATCTAGTTTGAAATAATTATTTATGAGTGGCGAATGGGCTGAGAATCGTTTGAGCCGTTCAGAGGTGGGTAAATCAGTGGAAAATCACATTCTTGACCATTGGTTCTGGGATCAAGTAAGACATGTGGTGGACATTTATGAGCCATTATATCAAATACTTCGAGTCGTGGATACCGAGGTTGTTCCTACCATGTCGATCTTATATGATTTATTTCGTATCATGAAACAAAAAGTCCAAAACACAAGATCGTCACAGTGGGTACTGAACATAATAAATACTAGATGAGAGAACACACTATCACATCCACTACATGTTGCAGGTAATATCATGTGTTTCATCCTATATTATGCACTTGTATATATTATATGACATACTAACTGCATTTTTTATTTTGTAGTTTTCTACTTGAATTCAAGATTTCAATATACCCTAGGAGTTGGTGAAGATATGACCTTGATTCAAGTGATGCACGAAGTGTTCAACAAACTTGACCCCAATTCAGAAGACATAGCCCAATTTAAAAATGAGGTTAAAAACTATAGTTATAATATGTTTTATATAACTACTATAGTACTAGTTACATTCAAATTTATGGAGTATACTTGCATAATTGTGTGAATTTGCAGATCACCTATTTCGTGATGCGAAAAAAGGATTCAATGATCGTGCTACGGTTGCATCACGAAATACAATGACCCCAGGTACCTCTTCTTACCGATTATATTAATTATTTCTAATTATTTGAAAAGTATATATGTTTGACATTTATTAATGTTTGACAGCTGAGTGGTGGGTTATGTATGGCCAATCATCGCCTACACTTAGAAATATGGCCATAAGAATACTGTCACAAACAACATCGTCTTCTACTTGTGAAAGAAATTGGAGTACATTTGTCTTGATACACACTAAGCAGTGAAATAGACTTGTATATCTAAGACTTGAGAAACTTGTATTTTGCTACTATAACATGAAACTAAGGTTACGAGGTATGAAAGCTGAAAATGACAACGTTGCTGGGCTAGACTATTTTGATGTAGTTGATGTAGCGTCTGACATTGGTGGTGAGGAAGAAGATCCATTGTTCCAATGGATTCGACCTATCCACATGGATGACGCTGAAGGAAATCCGAATCCAAAAATTACATTAGCTGCTCGTAAATATGACATAAATGTGTCTCAGATAATGGAAGAGGATGTTAGTGCCAATACTGGTGGTTCAAGTAAATTTGTGGATACTTCGATAAATAGTGGAAGCAATGTTGGTGGAAGCATCGGTGGTGGTGGTGGTGGTGGAAATGAAAAAAATTATGATGCTGAAGATCAATTGCAGTTAAGTCCATTTACCGGTGAGGGTGATTACACACATGCAACATAAGATTTTGACCATGGAAGTAGAGCAGGGGTGCAGGAATTGGTGCTATTGGAAAGACTTACGGAAGAAGGCATCCTTGGAACTGGAACCAAGATGAGAGCTCAAACACTGATATTGAATCACTTTCTATAAATCTTGACTCAATGAATATGGGCAATGATCCGTACGATGTATATCAACCGTCATATTCTCACGGCAGATATAGCACTTTACAATTTGATTGGTCTAGTTAAAATCCATTTTATAACACACTACCTGAAATGTCACATGGAAATTCAAGCATGCATCAATATAGTCAATCATATTGGGTCAATCCATATTATCAGATTTATGGAACTACAGTTGGAAGAAATAAAGAAACCTATGAAAGTTACCTCCATGATTACGCTGAAAATTCGTCTAGTAATATTGTATGACTCAAGATGACATGTCATCTTATACATTTGAACTTCATAGGAGTTCAAGCTATTACTAGGTCATGTATTAATTTTGTATGATAATTTATCATGTTATCATATGAGACAACATTTATATAATAGTTTATCTCTAAATTTGTTGTAAACATATCTTTTTATTTGAAATTTAAGTTCAATATATGTATTAATGTTACTTATAATATTATGTAAAGTACTAGATATATTTTTCAATTTTTTTTACAAAGTTTTTAAATTTTTTGCGTAAAAAATCGATATTTCCACCAAAATCAATATATTCATCGATATTTCCATAAAATTAAGGTACTGATATTTCTATCGATATCAATATTTTTGTCCTTGCTTGTACGTTAGTTTTTTCATTAAAAAAATATGTTTTATTGGTAATTGTCATTTTAACATCCGCAGCCTAGTAGTAGTAGCCCCGCCCAACTCCGCAGCCTAGTAGTAGTAGCCCCGCCTAACTCCGACATCTAAATCATTGCAACATTCTTCATTTAAGTCTTTTCTCTTTTCATTTTCTCAGGTATTTTTATATTGTTTATTATGGCAAAATATTAACTATCTCTGCTGAGAAATTAAGTAGCAACTTTGCAAATGATTCTCTAATACATAAAAAATTTATAAAATTATAATAAATAATTTTACAGATAATAGATGGTACCTAAAAAACCAAATAGCAAATGATCTTTTTAGCATGTAACAAGTGATAATTTGATACTAACATTTAATAAGTCATACTTGTACTATTCAACACAACTAAAAGGACATACTATTATTAAAGAATAAATCTTTTGTAAGATTATTTCACGGATTTTTATTGCATTGTGTGAGATAGGTCAACCACAACCCAAACCCTACAATTTACATGTTATTTATAGGCGATGGGGCTCCGTCTCACTGTAACTATCCGTGAGACCATCTCACATGAGTTTTTGTGATTATTAAATAAACATTTCTTCAATAATTTTGGTTACTTACATCATGGCTATCAAGCCAACTTAACAGAAAATATTTCTATCATATAACAAGTGATCGTTAACATATATTAAATAATACTCTAAACCATAACAAATTGTACTTTAATTAATAGATAACAAGTAACCTTAACATATAATTGTTTAACACATAACTGGTGATATTTTTGCAGTTCATCCATATATATTTTTAAGGAAAATTAGTCTTTTAGTATTTAGTTTTCAGTTCTTCATCTATCTACTTTTCATAAAAGATATGATAACCATTTATGCTATAAAATCAAATAAAATTAAATTTTCTACTATAATATATAGTTTTGTTATATTTTTAGCACATTGTAAGTGAAAAATCTAAAATTCTTGTACTCACATGAATATAGTGCAACATTGTTAAGTGGTGTGATGAGAAATGTTAGTTATATCTTATCAACAAGGGTAAATATATCATTTTTTACATTTATTGTAAACGAAGAAAAATTATCTATTGTAGTAGTAAATGATTCAATAAGTATTGTGGTAGAAAGAAATGAGTTATGTCCCTTTTCTATTTTATTTTACATAGGAACCAAACACAACCTCGTAAACAACGCTGAAATTTGAAAGTTAAAAATGATTTTTTTTTCTTTTCTTTTTATAGCTAAATGAAAATGAAGTAGGAAACATAGAAAACATCCCTTTACTTTTCAAGAGAACCATAATTCATATTATTATAAATTTATTTAAAGTTTTATAGAATCCCAACTAATTTAATAAAATACGAGCACAAATCAAAACAAAAAAACAAGCATACACACATTATCTATCGAACTAAATCCAAATGAACTTTTCAACAATTAAAGTAGAGTTGATTAAATTTAACAAGATCAATTAAATAGAAGAATTTGTTTACCAAACGAAGAAGCATAAATACAAAACCTCACTCGCCAATTAGGCAATCAACAGCCAACACAACCTTATCCAAACAACCAATATTATAGTGAGTCGAAAAGAATTATATTTACGTTTTTACTATTTGTATCCACGCAATCATATCCGCAATTATTCCATCTTCACAACACCAATTCCTCAACTGCACTAAAGGTGTCACTTGGACTAATATTTATTACTCCATTTATTCAATAATATTAATATTCTAAATTTCTAGTCTTAATTACGATCAATAAAACATATGATAAGAAGTTTGGCAATCACATCTCAGTCAAAATATCAAAAAATTACTTTTTTCGCAAAGATATCAACATAGTACTAACGTAGTACTTAAACCTGTTCTCATAATAAATATTAATTAATCCATTGGATTAAACATTCCTAGCATATATAAAACCAAAACAAAAAGGGCCCATAAATACGGAAAGATATTTTCCGCACTAAATTGACTAATACCAAGCTAAAACGGCAGCAAATTGGCAATTGGGCCCCTATGGTCATTGTCACTTGTTGAAAAGAAGAAAGTAGGAAATAACAATTTATATCATAACTATCACACGGACCTATGTAAGACAAGAGGAAAGGACAGCAAATGTACTCTACAAAATTTGGGAGGTCAAGCGATTTTCCTAAAATACCCCAGGCTAACAAAATTACCGATTTTGCCCTCAACCACTCCTTTGCTTCCCCCCTCAACCACTATTTCCGTACACACGTATCAATGAAGTGGAGACCGGTGAGGCGTGCCCTTCCTCCGGTTCATCATCGACTCGGACATTCCCGAAACAGGGCCGCAAGCCGGTCTGAACCCGGTCTGACAGCTGCTTCTCTTCTTTTTTACTATCTCTGTGGTGGCTGTGCAGGTAAGGTTTAAACAGTCGACTAACCCGGCCGCACAACCGCTGCTGGAACCGGACTCGGTCTTCATCGAACCGGTCAGCTCGAGAACCGAGTCGGGAGTCATTTGACCGTCGTCAAAAACCGGTTCAGGCAAAGCCAGGAATTCACAGTTGCGAAGATAGTTTGAAAGGTTGCACCCACTTGCGATTATATGTTGCAGCTGTAAACACAATTCAAAATTCAATTTCCAGTTGTTGCAATTCAGTTACAATTCAAGAAAATTAGAGAGAGAGATGCATGCACCTTGCAAGAGAGAGAGCAGTAGAGAAACAAGTCTTGGAGGTTTCTGTCGCAGGTGATGCAGAGGTTGCCTGAAGCTCTGGGTGGCCTGCTTGTCTGTGGCCTCTGATTTAGAAACACCACTTTTGCACTATTCGTCGTGTAAGACTATCCACATAAAATTAAATAAATGTTCCAATTGATTCTTCAAATCAAATTATGCAATTACACAGATTTTTTTGTAGCTAATTACAACTTACTTGAACGTGAGCACAATCCATTAGTTTATCAGCATCGACAAGCCTTATAACATCATGATACACATACCTTCTTATCTGGATAAGAATTCAAAGAAACCATGAAATCATGAAAAAGAGTTGAAATTAAGAGAATTGGGAATAAATAAATAAAAAAACCTGGAGAAGGCGGTGAGAGCGGTGGTTAGTTAAACAATGAGGGCAAGCACCATCGCAACAATCCAAGCAAAAAATATTCTTCTCATTCTTCTTAGCATCTTCGTGAATTATGCAGGCATTGAAGAACTTCTCAGATAAAAGGGCCGAAAGCCACTGGGGAACCTCTGAATTATCAAACTACAAAAGAAGAAACACCATTCATATAAGAAAACCCAAATTGAAATTTGAAAGAAAGAAAAAGAAAAGGAGACCCCACCATGTCTTGTTGTGTTTGAAAATGGTAGAGAACCCTTGATCAGAATATCAGGGAGAAAGATATCTGTAATCTGTATATATAATTATATATGTATTTGTAGAGAGAGAGAGAGAAAGGGTGTAAGAAAAGAGAACGGCGCCTGCAAAACTGAGACTGGTGTTACTGTTACCAATGAAGGAACAGGAGTGGAGGAGTTGGGCACATTTAAAGTTTCGGGGATGGCGTGTGTCTATTTCAGTGGCATTTTCGTAATTTCAGCTCTTTTCTTATCGTACACCCCCACCCCCATACCTTTGTACCACTGTTCTTCTTCTTTGTCTTACATGCTACCCCTAACTTGATTCCATTATTATTTTTAAAGATTGAAAATCTATTCGAAAATCCCGTTTCTTTTTCTGTGATTAGGTTTGGAGATTTGGTGAGATTTGAAAACCCTAGATAATTATCAGAATTGGAAATAAAGTAGTGATTTTTCAACCAAGGCTCGAAACCCTAGAATTTTCACTAGATAGTTGTACATGCATACCCGTTAACTCTCTCTCATTCGATCTGTCTATCTCTCTCTAGAGAGAGAAGGGGCTAAATGACAAGACAGATGTAGCTTTTCTCAGACTTTGTGGGTAAATTGTAATAGTAAAACAAATGGGAGAAAGAGGACTTCATCGGAATATATTTAAGAAAGAAACAAAGGGGTAAGTCTATGAAGAAGAGAGGATTGTTTCTGCTTTCAATCTTTTACTTTTTTTTTATTGCATTTTTCTAATTACCAAAACATATTTTTAATATATTACAATTTAATTCTTTTTTCAGAACATGGAAATTGACAACTTTCTTTGTGTTCTTAGAAACTCGTACCTGTTAGGTGGAATAGGAAAGTCTAGAGTCCATATTGTATATGAGGAATATGCCCCCCTTTTACCCACAACAGTTAAATGTGTATTTTGATATATGATTACATGTTGTGTATATAATTTTTTAGTAATTATTAATTTTTAGAGTTAATAATAATAATAATTGTTATCGTTATTAATAATAATAATAATTTATTTAAAGTATTAACAATAGCTAAATGTAATACTTCAATTCTCCATCTTAAATAAGTGCGGTGTTTTTAGAAAATTTCATGTAGATTAAGATGTCTTATAAAAATGATTAGTTTTTGCTTATTTAATTTTAATAAATATTTTTTCTTATAATCCCAACGATCATTTAATTTTGAAATACTAAATGATTTAGTTTAAAAATACTACTAGTAAATATGGGCAATTGTCTCTTGAGTTACTCAAAGGACAAGTACTTTGGGACAAAATTTTATTATTGCAATACTTATTTGGGTTATTGTAATTTGTCATCTGAATTGTGGTTTGATTTATTTTAATATAATTTTTGAATTGTTTCGATTTGTCACATGAACTTTAAGTTTGATAAAATCATTAAAATAGACAATTCTAATTTATTTATTTCGGATATGTGTATGGACATAAATTTGTTTGATACATTAATTTGCAGTTGCAGTTCTTAATTGTTTATATAAAAAAATTCAAATCATGTATTGTTTAGATGGAAAAATAATTTTTACATTATTTATTTTTTGGATAAAGATAATATAATTTTAAATTTAAGAAACTAGAATAGAGTGAAATTAAAAGTGGAAAGAGAAATTTGATCTGAAATATTTTTCAATTTGATGTATGTGCATATTCGATTCAAATTACAAATTAATTAATCTTAAATTTCTAACCAATTATGGTTGCTAGCATTTTTTGCTCTTATCTGACTTCAGCAATATAATAATAGGTAGGCATAACATTATATTTCTCATACACGGCTAGCATATATAAATATGGATGTGTTCGTGCAAATAGTCTCTGGACAAATTTAAGAAAGAAATCTAACTTGGAATGAGCCTAAGTGTTCAAAGAAGATTATAGGAGAGTCCATAAATTAATGTAACTCTACACTAAACATTAAAACAATCAATACCAAAATTTATTTAAATGATATCGTCGACAATATTTTATGAACACTTGTCATGACATATTTAAATCATAATGATAAAAAAAAATGTTCTCTGTTAAAATATATATAACATATATCAAGAAGTTTCAAATCAACTAAGATAGTTTTTTGCGAGTCAAATCAAGAATGATTCTTAATTAATCAAATATATGGTATGTTTAGAATATTATCTCAAAAAATTGATAAGTTTTATTAAAAGTTTAAAATTAGGCATATTGAAAATCGAGAATTTTTTTCAAGTCAATTCTGAAAAGCTCATGAATAGGCTCGTCCTATTTAAACCCTGAATTAAAAGAATTTAACTCAAGTTATTGTATTCGAGTTTTCCTATTAAATGAGCGTTCAATTTGTTCTAAATTTGCAAAAAAGGTAGGTTTGTTTCAATAACTAGCATGCAAGTTGCAATAAGTTGTTGATCAACTCTATTCAATTAAAGAGCTCACGAACACTTTTCAACTTTGCTTGCAAGAGTGAGAATTTTGTGTGATCACCAAATATTTTAAGAGAATATTTATTAATATTTTTTTATAATTTAAGGGAGAAGATTTAATTTTGAATAAATATGTACTGTGAAAGAACAGGAAAAACGGCATCAATAATTGTTAAGTGGGCGGTCGATTTAAGGCATTTATTAATAAATTTTTAAGAGAGATTTTTTTTTCAAGACAATTAAAGAAAGGCATTTATTAATTATTGTAAGTAGAAAAGGTGTAAAAATGTTGGAAATTTGAATGTATACTAGAAATATGAAAATGCAGGAAATAGAAAGGGACTTCATATTTCCTTTTCCAGCTTTCTAAAAACACTGTTACAAATCCAGTCCAGGGTATCACACCTTCAAACTATACTGTTACTATTTATGTCTTTTCATTCACATCTTTATCTTCGAGTATAACTAATTTTATTTCTTTTATTGCGTGAAAAAGAAGAAGAATATATCTCCCTACTATATAAATGGAATAAAAGCAATATGACATTGGACGCAATGATGGTGTAAAATAGTGAAATATAAATTACAGCGTTAATTTCATTTTCCAACCTGTACTATGCATGTTTTTTTATTTTGTAGTTTAATTTTTTTTTTCCTGATCACAACCCATACTACACGTTTTGTTTACTTTTGCAACCTCCGACCAATATTTTCCGGTAAGAAAATGCCTACGTGATTTTTATGTGCTAATTGAGGGTCATTTTTGTCATTTTTAAGGTCATTAACTAACTCCCCTCCAAAAACAAATTTTGCCCTAATTTTTTCCACATTTTTTTTGCAAATTATTTGAGCAAATGAAGATTAACGATGAGGTTCAAACAAAAAATAAGATTTATTTACCATTAAAAATAGTTGATGAATCGAATTTACTGATGTTTTAGAAGTGTAAGTGATGAAAATAACCCTTAATTAGCATGTAAAAAAAAATCATATGGGGCTCTCTCGCCGGAAAATATTGACTAAAGGTTGCAAAAGTAAACAAAACATACAGTATAGGATGTGATCGGAGAATAAAAATAGTTTAGGATGTAAAATTAAAAAACGTGTATAGTATAGGTTGAAAAATATAATTAACCCTAAATTAAATAATAGTAGGTAGTCAGTTTCAGAAAAAAAAAAAAAATTCTTCTATTAGTTTCTAACACTGTATCGTGGGAAACATATGTCCATATATCCTTTTTTTAATACAATGTTAAAATTTAAACCATTAAATGCAAACATATATACTACTCCCTCCGTCCCAAATTATTTGTCGTTTTAGCTTTTGAGATTTGTCCCAAATTATTTGACGTTATAGGAATTCAAGGCATATTTTCCCAAATTCTTCCAAATTTACCCATATTTATTATTCCTTACTAAATGCTCTATTATTTCAAAGTAGACATTGGAAATATGTATTTAAATAGGGATAGATCGGTTTTTTTGTTGATTTCCTTAATCTGCGTGAAAAGTGTTAAAACGACAAATAATTTGGGACGGAGGGAGTATAGACTATAGTCCCAGAAATTGATTGCTCTGCTTCCTTTTAATGCATTTTTCTTTTCTCTTTTAAAAAATGTGTATGTTATTTTCTTTAATATATATACTCCTTTATTTCAAGTTCTTTTTCCAAATTAAGCCTCACGGAAATTCTTATTAATTTAATCAGATGTCTGTAGAGTAATTGCTTTAATCAAACGAGAAAGTAATTTTTTAATGACCCAGCATTAATTTAATCAGAAATCTGCGAAGTAATTACTTTAACCTAAAATGAGGTTATTAATTTTTTTTATGACCCAGAAAAAAGCAATTTTTGCTCAACCTAGGATTCAAACCCACACAACTATCATTAGTCATTGAGGGATATTATTCTTTTTTATTTTTTTAATGTGAATGGATGATGTATAAATTATTACTTATTAGTGATTCGTAATTTTAAATTATTGAATTGTATATTTCTATTAGTAAAGCATCCAATTGAAAAATTCCACATAAATTTATTTTATTCACGTCATTGGTGATTGTTGGAACAACCATTTTCAATGTCACATATCATATTACAATCGATTTTTCCAATTTTCGATTAAATTCTAACCAAAATCAAATAATCGTATGGGTTATAAGATGAAATTGAAAAGGACATAATCACGAGACAGTTTAAAAAAAAAAAATCGAAAAATTGTAATCCCAAACAAATCAGTCAAGATACAATAATGAGTTCCTCAAGTGATCCAAAACAAAAAGGTTGTGGCATAATTTACTCAAATAAAATAATACGGACTAAATGGCACTTTTGAGCGAATTTTATGGACCAAATTTCTGATTTTTCCAATCCAAGATTATCAATCCACACCGAATATCATACTGCCTTCATGGAAATATTTATACTTAGACTTAATCGCTTAATATATTTCACTATTTCCAAAAGTTTCCAAATAAATCACAACATTTCAAAAATTTAACAAATATATTTCTGCACAATTTTCTTTTAAGTTCTACTTATATGATAGACATTCAATTTCTTTGTTCAGCTCAGTAAAATTTCAATACATAAAATCCTATATAGAGAAATGAGACGAAATGGCATTTGATTATATGATTAAATTTATGTGTTGTATAGCAGGACAAAAGGCAAGAGCAAGACTGCAACATGCTCTTTCTAGTACGACCACAACATTTAGACTTGGAATTTTGTCTCCTAGCCAAATTTCATCTATTTCTATTATTGAATTAATTATTTATCCACTTCTTGGTGACACAACATTTCCATTTTCATTCTTTTTATTTGAAATTGGGCCAATTACCTCAATGGCATTAATGGGCTATTTTGTCTTTTTGTCTGGCGAACCATATTAAATAAGAGCCTTAAACAGAGGATGCAAGAAAACATAAAGAAAGATAATGAACATGTTGCCCTAATCAGGAAGGGGTTTGCACAGCTTGCCTTGTACAATACATCACGATTTTGGGGTTTCAAATACAGACAAAGTGGAGTTTTGGGCAATATGGCATGAAACACCTAGTACCAAACACAGCAGCCTTTAGGCATAGGTGTTTAAAAACACCTCATTAATGTTTGTACATTCTTAATTTACACACACTTAAATTAAACAATCACATTCATGATGCACAAATTCAGTTTTACGCCACTTAATTATATGAGATTGTGATTGTCTTATGGATATAGTTCTCATCGTACCATTACTGATACTAAAACGGGTCTAAACACAAATTTTGTCAAATGTGTAAAATATCTGATTGTATAGAAATAGTATGGCTCGGCCGCCCAAACTACCCAAACTCATATTAAGATATCCTTGTCTAACATTTATTATTAATTTATGGCTAAACTATCACAATTCCAAAAAAAAAAAAAAAAAAATACCCAACATCCACACACTTTATTATCTATTAGACTTAATTGACCATAACTACCACACATCAAATCACACGGTAAAAGAAATAGTCAAAAGTAGGAGCACATATAAGTTTCATATCTCGACATAATTAGGACTTACACAAAAAATTTACACATTTAGGATTTATACGAAAATTTCTGCAGATTTAGGGCTACACAAAAATTTTAATACATGAAGATTTACACGATAATTCTGCAAAATAGGGCTTACATGAAAATTTTTAAAAATTTAAAATTTATACGAAATATCTGTAAAATTATGACTTACACGAAAATTCATCAAAATAAGGGCTTACACGAGGAATTTCTAACTATATACCATGTGACAATTCAACAATATTGTCAAGTCATATCACACATCCCATCCGTTGCTCAACCATAGAAGAGATAATATATTATATGTTTGGTAATATATATATATATAGAGATAATATATTATATGTTTGGTAATATATATATATATATATATATATATATATATATATATATATATGACCATTTCCTCTAAATTGTAATTGTGTGCGAGTTTAATCAAAAGATGGACGGAAAGGCCTTCCTCTTCCAACTTAATAGCCTAACTTTAATATTTGAATTTTGTGAGGGGTAAAACCCTAAATAAAATAAAATGTTATTCATGAACTTGTAGCCAGACCATAAGATTATATTTATTAGCAACCTAATTAAACCTTATACTAAAATATTCATTTATCTTTCATCTTCGTGAACAAACTTAAGTAACTTATAACCAAGGACGAAAATATCGATTTCGATAGATATATTGGTACCTTGATTTTATGGAAATATCAATGGATATATCAATTTCGGTGGAAATATCGGACATTTTTTAAAAAATATGAAAATTTTGTATAAAAATTGGAAAATATGTGTAGTAATATACAAAATATTATAACTAACATTAATACATATGTTGAACTTAAAATTACAAACAAAATGATATATTTACAATAAATATAAAGCTACACTAATATTATATACATTATAATCCTTTTATTAAATTTCAAAAAAATTAACTAAACTTAATTAAATTATGAGAGGAACCTAAATGCTAGAGTACTAATTTATTTTAAACAATTTAACTAAATTTATATAAAGTAATTGTTTGTTCCACTCATAGATAAAAATATAGATATATAAAAAGAGAAGATAAATAATTCAATTTTAATAGATATCCTTCAGATACACCATAAAAAAATTTATAATAAAAAAGAAAAAAATTCACTTGAACTAAATTCATAATAAATAATGAAAAGGGGAAAAAATAGCATCATTTTAGGAAGGAAAAAAAGGGAAAACAAAAAGAAAAAAAAAAAAAAATACAACGTTCAACTCCTTCAGGAAGAAAAAAAGAAAAAAAACATATATTAGTGCGTGAACTACAATCAGCGATATTATCGCGATATTTTGACCGAAATCGATATGTTCGTGATATTTCGGTGAAATATCACGATATTTTTAGAAATAAATTCGTACCCTAATATTATTTCGGTACCTTCATTTTCACGATATTTTGGTAAAATATCGTCAAAATATCGCAATATTTTCTTCCTTGCTTATAACCCAATCCTATTTCAATTCTTTATGCTTCATTACTGACACTAATGTAATTTTTCAAATAATTTTTTCTCATTATTTATTAATTAAATATTATTTATAATCAATTTTTATTATATTAAGAATGTGTAATATAAAGATAAAAATATATTTGATATTTTAAATACGTAGTTATAAAAAGGAAAAACATTAGGGAGTTTGAAAAATAATTTGAATTGTTTGGATTCATAATTAGAAATTATATAAATTATGTGAGTCAGAGAGAATTTCAAATTGTGTAGAACTTTAGATTGTGTTTCAAAATATGTCTATATTGGGCTTTATTTGTAGAGCAAAAACACGAATTTTGATTATATTTTTTTAAATTTTTTTAATAAAAATTATTTTAAATATCAACAATTTAAATTATATCTACAACTTATCTATTTGCACCACTAAAACTATGACTCTTGTTACAATATGTATTGAGTATAAAAGATGTGACACCGGTGTCTTCATAACTTTTCTTAATTTTTTTTTTCATGAGTCTAAGATGTAACTCTAATAATAAACCTTTATTTATTTGCATATAAATACAAAAGTTAAGCCTCATTAGACGTTTTTATTTGAATTACACCATAACTTAAAAGGTAAAATATTTGAGTAATGTCTAAATTAGAAACTGACAATGCATCACTATCAACTCAGAATCTCAGATGAACTCACTGGAAGTCAATACCCCTACTCTAGCATCCACTACATTTTTGGACATCGGCTAGTCCAATTATGTATCACAGACATTTCATCTTGGGCCCAATTTCGTAATTCTGGCCCAATATTTACGAATAAAAGAGTAAAATGGGCTTGAGACTTTTCAGAATTGAGCTTAGAACGTCCAAATCCAACTTATAACACTGAATTTGACGTAATTTCAACCGAGGGCTAAAATATCCGTATCGACGGATATATCGGTACCTTGATTTTACGGATATATCGATTTTTGTGCAAAAAATTAAAAAAATTTATAAAAAAAATTGAAAAATATATCTAGTACTTTATATAATATTATAAGTAACATTAATACATATATTGAACTTAAAACTATAAATAAAATGATAAATTTACAATAAATATAAAGATACATTAATATTATATACATCATAATCCATTTATTAAATTTCAAAAAAATTAACTAAACTTAATTAAATTATGAGAGAAACCTAAATAATAGTGTACTAATTTATTGTAAATAATTTAATTAAACTTAATTAAATTATAAGAGGAACCTAAATACTAGTGTACTAATTTATTTTAAATAATTTAATTAAATTTATATAAAGTAATTGTTTACTCCACTCATAGATAAAAATATAGATATATAAAAATTAAAGAGAGGGATAAATAACTCAATTAAAGAGAGGGATAAATAACTCAATTTATAATTTATAACTAACATTAATACATATATTGAACTTAAATTTCAAATAAAAAAATATGTTTAGGCCAAATTTGAAGGAGAATTGAAAAATTTGTATAACTAACAAACCTTGCATCCAAATATATGAACTCATAGAAGTGAGCTACCATTTATTTATAATTTACAACAAAGAAGATAAAATACATATGTATGCCCTATAACTTCATTACACTTGGCCAATTTTAGATTCTTCATATCCTAGTCCAATATAGTATTTAAAAAAAAAAAAAAAAGAGAAAATTTCAAAAATTCCACCGAAAATTATAAATTAACGATATATTCACGATATTTCCAGATATATCCGCGATATTTTGACAAAAATGAACACAACCTTACCGATAACGATATTTTACCGATATTTCCCGATATATCCGCGATATTTTGATGAAAATTTACGTATGGTGTTTTTAAAATCGGTGATTCATTTTTAGCGATATTTCGGCGATAAATCGTCGAAATATCTCGATATTTTAGTCCTTGATTTCAACCATATCAAAACCATTTTCAGCCCACTTTACACTGAATGAATATTTATTTCCTGACTAAATATTATCAACCTACGCTTTATTAAAATAAATTAGATTCTATATTAATTACTACTATAATTTATTGAATAGAACTCATAATAAAATATTTCAAATTACCATTACTTAATTACTTGAGTTCGTGCAAAATCGAGAAAATAACAATTTTATTCGACTCAATACTTAATAATATAACTAGATTATCAAAAATTAAAATACACTTGAAATTAATTTAAAATTGAACTTATAGATAGCTTGAAGATATAATTCAACGCAATAAAATTTGTTTTGGATAGTACTAGTGTTCCACTACGTAAAAATGATGTTGAAAAAAATAGTTGTTTGACTGAGAAAACTCATCACAAATATCACACCAATTTAGCATTATAAATTGGAATTACTGTGAATGATTATTATTATTTTTGTTATTATTATGTCGAATATAAGTTAAAAAGATTGTGGTCATTGTGAATTGTCCCTTTCTATGACCTAGAAATAATAATTGCTATAATATTATTTTTGATTATTAAACCTACAAATGGTGGGCTAAGTCAGAGCATAGAGAAATGCAGGAAGTGTAACCGTACAGAAAAATATTAATATGTTGGGGCAAGTGGACTCATGTGGTCCGCATGCAAGTATGAAGAAAGCATCACATTATGACTTTCCTTTCTTTATTCTAAAATTTTAATATAAGATAAATGTTAGTGTTAATTTTTAACACTAATTAATTTTTCCTTTTTCTCTATTTTTACTCAAATTAATTTATTTGATATATGATCTTATTGTTAAGATATTTTAGGGATTGAATGTGTCTAACAAGATTTCCTTCTTTCCTAGAAAATAGGAATTTTGTTCTCTTTGTATATCCTTGTAGATGTGCAGAAACGTGGGAAAAGGAAAGGAGAAGAAAACGTGGAGAAGCAAGAAGTGAAGAAGTGGAAGATGAGGGACATGACTTGAAGATCATGGATGAAACATGACATGTAGATAATGAAGAACATGAGTGATCTTCCATAAAGAAGAAGAGTCTACAAGGCTCTATAAATAGCAGATTCAAAGACTGCAGAAGGTGTGGAAGATAGGCGAGTAAAGTAAAAGAAAGAGTGAAAAACAGTTTATGTTTTCGGTTTACAAAACTATCCGATGCTGACACATCAGTGACAACATTTTCATAGTGATTCTAGTTTCTAAATATTCCAGTTTGTAGGATTATTTTGTAAACCTTAGAGAGTTTGTCACATTCATAGGGCTGGAAAGAAAATTCTTAGAGTGTCTCTTTTTCAAAAAAGAGTCTTTCAAAATCTCTTTGGGCTTTTGTAATTAAAGTTTAATTCCGCGAATATTATTATATACTCGTGGATAATTTCTCTGTTCTTTATTTCTATCTTTAAAGTTTAATTTTGCTGCATGTTGTGGTTAATGTTGTGACATTTGACACAACATTAATCTTTCTGTTTAGTCTTACATAAGATTCTACACACACTCACTACCAATTAATTATTTACGAAATTCACAAATTTTCTATTTTATTAATCTCATATTTTATTTTGTCAATACAAGTGCTACATCATTGAAGTTAGGTCAAGATTGTATAACTTCTTTTGTGTTAGAAAGACGATTTTAAAAGTATCTTTTGTTTTATATTTATAGTTCGTTGCATATAACGTGTATAATTATGATACCACATATTACATATAGTTCACTGTTTCTTTTTTGTTTGATCCAACTTCCATATTATAATCAATTTCTGTGTAGTTTTCTGAAATATTGTTACTTAAAATCTATAAAATTTGTGTGGACGACTTCAATAAATCTTTTTTTTTTGTCATTAATGTTATCATAGAAAATAAATAAGAATATAATAAGAAATTTATGGTTAAATTGTATTCTTTCAATTTCTTAATTTGGGTGAAATGAGACTGGACTATATTTATGAAATGGAGGCAATGTGACATACTTATAATATCCATTATTTGAAATTTATCTAAGAATAATCATATTTATTGTCACCCATGCCTCAGTGACGTATAGACACTAAATGCAAAATTCATCGTTTCATTAAATGCTATTTTGGTGCAAGTTTATGAAATATAATAATTATTCTTCACTATTTCTCTTGGAAGCATGTATAGGTATTTTTTGATGTTTATCAGCCGTTTGATGTTCAAATAATCAAATATAACAAGAATCTACAACATATAATATATCATATTTTAGAATATCAGAAAAAATAAAATCATAAAAACTTAATACTTTGTACTATTAAACTCAAAGTAATAATCATTAAAAGTGAATGGATATACATCCACAACCTTTTTTTCGAGCCCAACCAACACTTTGCACTTTACAACCCCTTATTTTACGATCTAATATTCTGGTTTAGTAGCAATATGAAAATGATAGCCAAATGAATTATTCCCAAATGAAGATAATAATAGCTAATTAAATGGAGATCGAGATTATATAAGTAACTTTATTTGTCTAAATAAAATAAACAACAATTCATATTTGGACTTTTTTGTTTTGTGGCTTTTGTCATTTTCTGTGGTCCTTCTATTTTTAAATTTTTTCTATTTTTGACTACACACTTCCAACAAACCCTAACCTACTACCTTTTCTCAAAGACTAATCATTCAAACTACATATAATCTCGAAATTTAAATAATAACATAAATTGTCATATAAAACTTAATCTCTTAAATTTAACACTTTCTTAATGCTAATTCAAAGTTTAGATCTTTTAGTTAATGTTAATGCTCCATTTTTTTTTAATGAAAATAATTGAGCAGTCTGTGTTTCCATAGTCATGTCACTACCTCAATTCTAAATTTATAATAAAAAATATGATGAAAGACAATATAGGACTTTTGTGGATTAAACAAAAAAACAACTGGGGTTTAGCCGAACTTTTATTATTATTATTATTATTATTTATTTATTGGGAAAAAATAAAAATAAAAACAGAGTAAGTTTTGCTAATCGTCTATTGGTCGGCCACAAAGAAGCGTACAGGATCCGCATACGGCACGGCACACCGCCTGTTACTCTTATCATTTCTCTTAATGACCGTTGCTCTATCACTCTCTATAAATATTTTCTCATTATCTAATCTACGGTCTTCTATTAGACTATTACTTAACTTGGCATTGAACCATTTCATTATTATTATGGGTAAAGGTCCCAAAATACCACATTCCATATAACTATATCTTTTTCTATCTCCTAATATAACAAAAATCCCAAACTATCCATATATTAGTCAAAGGACATTTTGAACCCTTTGAACCCTATGACCCACATTTCAATCATTTAAATTTTAACTACTTCCAAGCACATTTTTCTAAATCCAATCTATATGCTATCTTATTTAATTAATAATTCCACCCCAAATATTGAAGATCCGGAACCCGATTATTAAACTTTAAAGATTGATTTTCTTAAAAGGAATAAGTATATAGGCTGGAATACTTTCCTCGTGCCGATACTGATTAAAAACCAGTGGTCTGGAATGTGTAACAATGCCACGTACAAATTCCTTTGGAAATGAAAATCTGAAAATAAGGTATAAAATCGGATGAATAACGTATGCACAAAATGATTTGTGCATACGTTTGGTATCAGAGCCTAGGTTTATTAAGAACTTTTATAATATTTATTATTGTTATGTAATTAACTTTGGTGAGGAGAATTTCTCGCGAAATTATGGATCTGGACAATTGTCCAAGATGTATTCCATACAGGAGATATCGTCAAATTTTGACGATGTATAAAGAAGAACACATACACAAGATGACATATTGGGAAGACCAATATGTTGAACGAGCCAATGTTGGAGCTTGCCAAGAAGCTTTGAGGCAATGCAATGTACAAACAGCATATCATTTGGATTACCTTCAGGTTAACCAAATGTTATACGCAGAACTGGTGACCTTACAGGAGGCAGCCCATCGACAGGAGCATGGGTCTTGAAGGAGAACCAGACTGGAACGAGATAATTCCGGATACATCTAAGATCGGCCTTGATCTTAGAGAAATCCAGAAGACGGTGCAGAATTATGGCAACCGCCATAATCATCTACCGATACAAGTCCATCAGATCCAAAACCAGATGGAGATGATGATTAAATATCAGAAGGAAACTCTTGAAATCCTTCATGATATTGAAAAAAGAGTCAAGAATCTGGAGGACAGACCAAGTGTTCCCGGAGGAAGGAGACGTATAGATTTCGGAACGGTTCCATATTTACATCAAAAAGGGAAACCAACTGAAGTCGTACGACCAATGACCTGAGATGAAAAGCTCATTGCTATCATCAAAGGAAAATCCATCATAAATTAAGATGGATATGGAAAGGATGAATCTTGAAGATCTACAAGAACTTGCCGAGTCCTTTGCAGGATTAGGTATAGTGGATCTAAAGATGAATACAGGAGATGGTTCGACCTTGGTTACACATGACCAACATCCAAGACCACCTCCACAACCACCAGTAGATCCCAATGTTGCAGAAAGTTCAGGTTCACATCATGTGGATGAACCAATGCCACACACTGGAGATTTTACCACAAGAGGAGACCCGATTGTTTCGGGAACTAGACAACGATCCAAAAGGCCAGATCTTCAGAATACGCCTTATGGAAAGTCGCAGCTTAATCCGATACATCCATATGGATTAATGCTAAATCTAGATATTCTAGATTTCAAAAATCGAGAAGTCCTTATTGATGACTGGGCAGCGTCAATGAGAATTGCAGCAGGAACGCTCGATCTTACTAAGGAAGGATTCATTTTACTCCTTAAAATGAGTCTTGAAGAATCTGTAAAAAGAGCGTGGGATATGACACCACCAGATATGAGAAACAATGTCACAGCTGGTGAGTCATTGAAAGGAATTGTCGATAATATGGCCAAATTATTCAAAATCCATTTTATCGGCATAGGCTATTTCGAGGGAATAGAAGAGGAAAAGAGGAAAATATATAAACAAGCCCTCTACTGCCTCGAGTTACATGATATTTGTTATATTGATGAATATATCAAGTTATTCACCGAGTACCGATGGAAGTCCAAGGTGGATGACAAAGAAGCTTCGCAGCTTTTCTTTGCGAAGATACCAAGTCCCTGGAGAGAAATGCTCATTAGGGAATACAAGAGTGCAGACGATTTGGATACAGTGGCCAGAAGAATGTCTGTCCTCAAAGCCAAATTATCTGAATGGTGCCACCAGGCAGCACTCTACAAAAATTACAAGAGATTAAGAGGAATCAATAAAATGGTTTCCTTATGTTGCGAAGAAAATGACATCCCAACAATAGTGGGAGGTCAACCACGAAGGCATAAAAGAAGTAAGCAGAGAAGCCATCCTTACAGCCGTGGAAGCAACAACAACAGAAAGAGTCATAGGTCTTCATGGAGACCTAGGAGGATGTGGTCTAAACAAAAAGCCCAGAGTTATAAGTCAGGGCAAAGACCAGTACCAAGCAGGAGTAGAACCTCATCAACAAGTTCAAACCAAGGAGGTTCCAGCAGAACTATGGGAAGAAGAACTTTCAGGCGAGCTCACACTAGAACCAATGAAAGTTTCAAAGACTGTAATTGCTGGACTTGCGGAGCAAGAGGGCATATCTCAACAGATTGCCCAGACAATAAAATGAGAGGTCTTAGACAGTTTGAAGCAACACCAGAATTCGAAGAAGCTGTCTATTACCAAGATCTTATACAGGTGTATCAATTTGAGGATATGCCCTCAGATGAAAGCATCTATGAAGAAGAGATCTATTCGGATGATGGAAGTGAATCCACATCAGAATCAGAGTGAAGAAGAAATTCTTCAAACAATGAGAGAAGATATGTCAGGTTTTCTCTCTCACACAACAGTCTCTCATAAGACTCTCATGAGAATTATGAAAGAGGATCCAAAGCTTCAGATCTATGATGGTTTTACCATTGGAGCTATGGAAAAAGCCTTGGATAAATTTGGAATTCGTAAAAGAAAACACCAAATTATCCATAGGGTTACTACGGGAGAATTCGCCATTCCTATGGAATTCATAAGTAACCTGATCGAGATGCAGTTGATTCCTTACCGAGAGGTTCAGGATATAAGGAATCACGTTAAAAGAGAAGTTGCAAATACACTCTCATGGATTCATATCGGAGCCATAAGAGTAATCATAAAAGCAACTTTCAAAGAAGGAATTGATTCGCCTCTCAATCTTGCTATATTTGACAAGCGAATCTCAAATCTCAAGGATTCATGCCTTGGGGCAGTTACCGGAAACTTGTGTGCAGGAAAACTGGCATTCAATGTCTATCCTAAAATTGCATACAATCTAGGAGATCGAGATTTTAACAGAGTCCTAACCCTTCATCAGGATTTTAAAAGAGAAGATTTGATGAAAGAATGGAATAGACCCTACTCGATCACATACAAGATTTCCTATGCTCTCTCGAATTCATATCATTCTGATGTATTCTTGAGAAAGGAATTTATCGAAGTTCCAAAAATCTTTGATGATTTTGCCAAGGTGGTCTTGCCAGAACTCATTGAATCTCCAACAATAAAGGAGATAGATATGAAAATATAAGATCAACCGGTCTTCAATCGGAGTCAAAGCCTCAGAATGGAGATAAAAAAATGTCTTTCTAACAAGATAGACTGATGAGTAGCAGTCGTTGGGAAGAAAGAAGGCCTAGTACAGTTCAGCGAATCCCAGGTATATTCAAAACACCAGGAGAGCTAAAATGTCCAGAAGGTTGGAGAGCAGTTGAAGTAATATTTGACATCAACCAGAAGGATAATATTTTTCCTTGTGATGTCCTCTATTACCTGCAACAACCGATAGTTGGTAGATTTCAAGGATGCCTAAAGATGGGTGAAATCGAATTGACTATCTCTGGAGTCGCAGGAAGAATCCCAGAACAGTTAACACTAGGTCTTAACTTTCTTGAGGATCATATGCCTTGGGAAAGATTACAAGATGGAATGGAGTTTACAGTGGCTGATAAAAGATACCGAATCAGATGACCACTAGTCCATTCTCTATATACATTTCAATTGGAATGTTATAAACTGAATACAAGGCTGAATATTTCGCAGCCTATGTGGATTCAGGGACAGGAATATGTACTGCAAAGCAGGAGGTTTTTCCTAAAGAAATGGGAGAATATCTACCAGCCATTGCAGGACGAGATTTCTCCAAAAGGATTCTTATCCTTAACAGAGGAATCAAGCAAGCGAAAATTATGATCGGAGGCGCCGGCGATACCCCGTGGTATAAGGTGAAGACGCCACCAATATATTTCCATGATACGGGTGCAGATGTTTTGCTAGGAAACAATTTCCTACAAACATTCAAACGTTTTACACAGGAAAATGAGACAAGACGACTTATTTTCACAACTTTATGTGATCATAAGATTATTGTCCAGAGACTGCGGGAAGCATTTTACAGAAAAATGCCTTTTCCTTTTCGCAGCAAGCGTGGTGATGAAGCCAAACTTCGACATCCAAAAATGGCGGATAAAAGAAGATTTGGTGATGCCTTATTATCCTATCGACAATTTGGTCCGAGACGGAAAGATACCAAAAGATGGGATACGACCTTGTATTCGTTCAGAAGACAAGGAGAAGAACGAGTTCCTCCAGAGGCTATTGCAGAATTGCGAAAAGCCATAATGGAGAATCCACAGAGTGATGTTACCATTGAAGAACAAATATCACTCGAAGATTTCAAGAAAAGGATCCATAGGAATTACAATGAAGATCCTTTAGCATGGTGGGACAAAAACGAGCTCAAAGCATCCCTAAAGGTTAAACTTGGAAAGGAACATGAGTTCGTAAGACTCAAACCTATCCTGATGAATCAAAATGATCGTGAGGATATGCAGAAAATATTTAAGGAACATCTGGACCTTAAGTTGATATCACCAGGAGTTTCTCCATATAGCAGCCCGGGATTCCTTGTGAGGAATCATGGAGAAATCAAAAGAGGTAAACCTAGACTTGTTATTAATTACAAAGGGATTAATAACATTCTGGAGTTTGATGGATACTATATCCCGAGTAGAGAACACTTGGTTAACTGTATCAGAGGTGCCAAGATATTCTTTAAATTCGATTGTAAGTCTGGATTCTACCAGATTAAGATGGAGGAAGAAAGTAAGAAGTTCACGGCTTTCTCCACACCACAAGGACACTATGTCTGGAATGTCATGCCCATGGGTTTGGCAAATGCACCCCAGATATATCAGAGAAAGATGGATAATCTTTTCAAGGATTATTTCAACTTTATATTCGTATACATCGATGATATTCTCATCGCATCAAAGAACATGAAAGAGCATCTCAAACATTTGACAATCTTCTCAGATGTTTGCCATAAGGAAGGATTAGTGCTTTCTGAAAAGAAGACAGTAATTGCAACAAGACAGATTGAATTCCTCGGAAATGAAATCGATGAATCTGGAATCATTCTACAAAACCATATTGTGGAAAAGATACAAGGATTTCCAGATGATCTCACAGACAAGAAACAACTTCAAAGCTTTCTCGGAGTTGTTAATTTTGCTGGAATGTTCATCAACAATCTAGTATTTCACAGGAAGGTGTTCAGCCCATTACTTAAGAAATATGCTGTTTTTAAATGGGGAGATGAACATCGAGAAAGGATTAAACAGCTTAAGGAAGTCTGTAGCAAGCTTCCGAAACTTGCTATACCCCAAGACGATGATAAACTGGTTCTTTACACAGATGCCAGTGATCATTGGTGGGCAGCAGTTCTTATGAAAGCCACACCAGATGAAGAAATGCCATGCAGATATTGCAGCGGTCTGTTTTCAGATGGAGAAGCAATCAGATGGCATATCAACGAGAATGAGTTCTTTGCAGTCAGAAAGGCTTTTAAAAAATGGCCTCTCTTTCTACTGGCTAAAAAGTTTATCCTAAAAATTGATAATTCAAGTGTCAAAGCTTTTCTGAAAAACAAAATTGAATCTAAACCAGAGAAGGCTAGGATACTTAGATGGCAAGCTGAATGCCAATATTATGATTATGATATTGTCATTGTGAAATCTCACGAAAATGTTCTTGCAGATTTCTTAACACGAGATGGAAGGACACGTTGCTGACGAGGTCCTCAAACGAGTAAGACATCTCAGGGAAAACCTGGAGAGTCTTGAACGAGAATTTGGGACGTTATGTCTCAATGCCGAAGTTGCTGGACGACTTCAATGAGAAGATCAGAAATCCGTTTCTGATCTAATACGAGCATGCCAATACGCTCAGGGACATATGTTCCAAGCGTTGCATAAGCCTCTTCTCCAGGCTGCATCTTCTTCGGTGCTAAAAGGAGAACTTCGAGATCGGGACTCTAACCCGAAGGCTATGGATTCAAATACCATGCCTACGAGTGTTACAGGTGATGCATTCCCTGAGGATGTACCATCAGTAACGAATGTTGAAGCTCCGGTGTCACAACCCGAGTCTTCAAGTCAACCCAGTACCTCTGGGGTTAAAGAGGTCGAGTTGAACCTAAGGCCGCAGACAGGCAAAGCTAAGGTTCAAACTCACATTAACGAGGTTTCTCCGTTGCAGGTTTATCAACGTCAATGGGAGAAATTAGTGACGAGAAATGGTATCAACCCGGAAAGAACGACAGTTGATATCTCGGGAAAATATCCCAGGGTTTGGATGAAACCAGACAGTCATCCAAACGAAGTCCAAGAATGGTATAACTTCGGAGCTCTTGCTTTAATTTATACCACATCACCAGGATTCCCAGAAATCTCAAAATTACCGAGATGGATAGGAGAAGCAGTTCATGAGACCTGGATAAACAATCCACACTTGTCCAGAGGAGACATCCTGGAGCTCTATTTCATTAGTGCAGCTCCAGAACCAACTAAAAAAGGCTTCCATGAGGCCTTTCATTTTATCAAGCTTCGGAGACCGGACGGAAATGCCTTAAAATACATAAAGGCAACATCCTCGGAAAAGATTCCGATACTGGTAGGAGCATTTACTGAAGATGAAGCTTCTACACGACGAGCTTGGGGACTTTGGACTTGTCTAACAGAAATGGACAAGGCCAAGTACTCATTTAAGGTCTTCCAGAATTCAGCCAATGGATCATTCATGCTGAATACAATAACTGGATCGACAACAGGTTTCGCAGAGGAACTTTTTGAAACAAAAAGAAAGATCCTTTGGGAGAACAAGATTCCGGCGAGCAAAGACACTTACCGGAAATTCTGTAATATGGCACACATTGGAAGATGGATCGATCGGATCTGTCAAGCGTGCCCTGAACAGAAAGAACCCGAGTTTGGGAAAGGATTCCGACCCAAACCCGACCGACAAGTAGCTGGAACCAATAAAGACAAGGGCCCAGCACAAAAGAAGAGGTATCCCAAGGGACCACAACGACCAAATTATTAAAGCGTCCCCGACAAAGTTAAATGGGATAGGACGAGAAATCACATGGGTTGGACCATGTGAAGAAAGAAAGGATTCCCCGACAACTCCAACCACTATCACATGGAATGGGTCAAGGGGAAGAAAAAGAGGATGAACACTAATAGCTGAAAGTGACTCCCCAACAAACTATCACATGGAGCACTAAGGAAAGCAGCTAGCTCATTCAAGAAGGATTGGAATCCGCATTTCACATCCGGATTTCACTCTATAAATAGAGAGAACGAAGGAAGCTAAGGACATCGAGCATTCCCCTCAGTTTTCTTCAAAACATCTATCTTCTTTAGTTTCTTCTGTAATAGTGAGAGTGTTTTCAGTTTATGTATTTACGAGTTCAAGCCTTCTCTATGAGAGGCTAAACCAGTAATTCTCCTCCCAAAAGGAGATTACATATGTTGTAATAAATATTTCTAAGTTCTTAATAAAAGAAAGGCTTTTGCTTTCAACATGCGTTTTTAGTATAATTAGTTCGTCCCCTGGAAGGAATATTTCGTACACCTGGTGTAGGAAACGAACCAAGGTTGTGCTGTACAGTTGCTGAAGGAGCTGGATAACTTGCAGACCATCTTCCCTGAGGGTTGAAGTTGAACAGTGAGGAGCTGTTCGTAGAACGGTCTGGGGGCAGTAATTTTCCAGCTGGTGGCTTTGCAAACCATCTCACCCGGTGCTGTTGCGGTCAAATAGAGGTATGAGTTTTAGGGGATGAATTTAATTTACGGAAGCATGTTGGGCCTGATTTCGATCTATTTACGTTTTATCCGGATATAATTGATAGTTGGAGTGGAAGTAGAAATTATTTACGAAAACATTTAATGTGTAAAGTCAAAATCTTGATTTTTGGATAAATGTCATAAATGCTAATGATTGAAAGGGGTAGATAGGGATGTGTTTTTATAAAA
Source organism: Scutellaria minor (assembly GCA_954870855.1). Lineage (NCBI taxonomy): Eukaryota > Viridiplantae > Streptophyta > Magnoliopsida > Lamiales > Lamiaceae > Scutellaria > Scutellaria minor. The sequence goes on along the minus strand of OX940728.1, from coordinate 20,533,240 downwards.
AAAGGGTATTAAAGGTGTATATGTTATATTGAAGGGTAGAAAAGTATTGTGCTATAGGAAAATAGTTAGTTTGGGATGAGTACCCTTATTATTATTATTGTTTAATATATTTTTAATATCATGGTTTAAGATGAAGTTTTTATTTTATTAGTAATCTCATTGCTTACAAAGTTTGATCAAGTTATACGATTCAAATAGTTAAATCGAATTTGTTTATCAGTACAAACTAATAAATCCTTAAAATCAACATTTGTACCGACCCAATAAAAATTTGTTAAATAGTTTGACAAATTAAACAATTTATTTTTACTTGGATTTTGTAACTTTATATATCTTCTAGTAGTTTAAATTTAATTTTGATGGAACCGTATATTAAACCTTAAAGTCCATTAAATATATTACTTATTAATTATGTATAATCCCTTTAAGAATCAATATCATGTATGCTTGAACATTTCTTAAATTATTTATCATTTATAAACAATTTTACAAAGCAAAGAAAACAATATGATAAATGCAAGACTGTTTGTCAACTATTTCAATACACTATTTGATATATCAGCATGTGACATTCCCCCATTAAGAAAACTCCAATGTATACGATATGAATTGGTAAACTCTATCTCATAAATATTTTGTACCTACTAATTTCATTATTAAAGCACTCCTTAATTATATTTATTTACAGGAATATCTAATAATATTATACTACACACACAACATCAAAAAAAATTAAAATTAAAATGAGATGAGAAGCATTATTAAAATCCAGCAAAAAGAAAAGTAAGTATGAGAAAAGCAGAAATGGTAAAGTGGAAATCCCACTAAGCCACAATCATATTTTTTCACAGAGAGCAGAAAGAGCAGAGCATTCCTTCTAAGTCATCCAAAGCACCTCTCACCTACGACACCAAGCCAAGAATTTCCAAGAATTCGAGCTCACTTCTGTAATTTGTATGTATAGATTTCGGGAAATGGTGGAGATGGAAGGTGGCGCATCGTCGAAACAGCCGCCGCCGCAAATCTCCGATATGTTTCAGAAATTTGCCCTCGCTTTCAAGACCAAAACCTACGAGCTCTTCGCCGAAGACGATTCCGCCGCCGCCGATGGTGATGTCACCCTCCTCCTTGACTCAGCCGAGGAATTCATCCCCGACCAGAAGGTAGTCGTCATTAAACCCGACTCGAGTTCTTCGGGCTCGGATCATTCGGACGAGCAATTAATCGGAGCTTTGATTCCTTCGCTCTTCGCCACTCTCTCCTCCTTTGAAGCTACGTATTTACAGTTCCAAGCCGCTCATGTGCCGGAAATTGACCCAATTGCCCTTGAACAGGCTGATAAATTGATAGTCTCGAGTCTCCAGAAACTGGCTGAGATGAAGAATTTGTACAGGGATCCGAAGAGAAGGAGTTTGGGTTTGAATAGTGGGTTTGACTTTCCGGCAGGGTCATTTTTGGAATTTCAAGTGCAGGAGAATCAGAGCAAGCTGAGGGTTTTGGAGACGATTGTGAATTCCCTGCAATCGCAGATTGATGTCAAGGATGATGAAGCTAGGGATTTGAGGAGAAATTTGGATAAAATCCGGGATATTAATGCTCAATTAGCGCGGAAATTGGGTCTGAAAGGGGGGAATAAGGGTTTGGGGATGGAGGTTTTGTTGACAATTAGGGTTTTCGAAGCAATGCTGGGCGATTCAGTTAAGTCATTGCGTTGCTTCGTGAAATTGCTGATTGATTTGATGCAAAGAGCAGGATGGGATTTGGAGGAAGCTGCTAATTCTGTTTATTCAGGAATCGATTACGCTAAAAAGAGCCATTTCCGGTATGCATTTCTCTCCTACGTTTGTTTGGGAATGTTTCAAGATTTCGATAAGCATGATTTTGGATTGTGCAATACTGAGATTATCTGTAATGGAAATGGCATTAAACATAGTGAAAATGGTGTAGTTGATAGTGACAGCAATGGTTATCTGAGGCAGTTAATAGAACATGTTGCTAGTAATCCCATGGAGATTCTGAGCAAGAATCCAAAGTGTGAGTTTTCGAGGTTTTGTGGGAGGAAATATGAGCAACTTATTCATCCAACAATGGAGTCATCGATATTTAGCAATCTAGATAGGAAGGAGAAGGTGCTGGATTCATGGAAGTCATTGTCTGTGTTCTACGAGTCGTTTGTTAGGATGGCAAGCTCGATATGGCTGCTCCATAAGTTGGCATATTCATTTAACCCTGCGGTTGAGATATTTCGGGTGGAGAGAGGGGTAGAGTTCTCGATCGTCTACATGGAGGATGTTTTAGGGAGATGTGGTTTGCTTGGAAAAACGAGGCCAAGAGTTGGATTCACTGTTGTCCCGGGGTTCAAAGTTGGTAGGACAATTGTTCAGTCACAGGTTTATCTCACCGATTTAGAACATACTGAGTAGTGAGTTTTATTACAACCTAAGAAAAAGGACTTATGATGCTGGTTGATTGGAATGGAGATGAGAAAACTGTAATGGAGGGAGGTCATCGTCACCAAGAATTTGATTGGAAGGTCGTGGATTCTGGACCTTACGATTACACGGTGATTCCCTTTTCCGTTCTAGATGTACCTGGTCATAGTTTCTGTTGAGTGTGTAAATTTTGTCTTAAAATGTGTTTTATTTTGTTTTTCATGTTTATAGGTTCTCTTAATACTTGTAAAGAGAAGAAAATATAGTAAACATTTTCATATTTTGTGGTATGTGTTTCCATGAGAGAGTGGGGGTGTACTGACTTATAGGAAACAACTTGTATGTAGCTCAATATTATTGAGTAATGGAATTGTTAGTGTTACTCGCTTCAATCTTTACTGTTCTTGAATTTCAATGCGATGCATAAAGGAATCTCCAGAAGCAGCTCCTGTTGCTAAGGGACGAGTATCTTTCTTTCTGTATCTTGTAGTGACATGAATATCAAGTTTTGCCTTCCAGTCAACACCTTAGTTGTCAAAATCCTTAACTAACAAAACATCAGAAAATGTATCATGTATTCAAGCGTGAAACCTTTTTGGTATTTGATTAAATTTGTGTAGTTTATAAGAGTTCATACATGTCTTGTATAACCTGTCCTGTTGTACGCTTTAGGACGCGTTTTCTGTGGCTTGTTCATGTGGTTTAGCTTAGATAACTCACTTTAAATACGAGAATGTGTTGACCTGCATAGGCCGATCTTTTTACTCTTGCAAGGGGCTCTATATTTTGCTGGTGTGATGTGTTTTAGGTTTCTTGAAGAAGAAGATTGTATGCAAGAATTGGGTTGAATTGATTCAGACAATCTTGAGAGGCACCATAGTTGGTTGATTATCCTCATTATTTGCCATTTTTGTTCTCTTCTGTGGTTCTGCCTATCTTGCTGCTATATTGGTCATATTTCTGTTTTGTGCTTATTATTAGTCATAGTGTATGTCATACCATTTGCAGTATTATTATGCCAGAATTCTTTATTACTCCAAATGCAAGAATTCAACAAATCACCCAAATTGTTTCAAATAATTGGGAATTGATCCACTGAAACTTCTCAAGCCATGGAAAAATGAGGCATGGTTTGGAAGAAATAAAAAAGTGAAAACTGTAGAAAAGTAAACACCTAAAACTGTATATATAATGCAAAAGAATTTAAAACGCTATCCGTTTGTGTAAATAACATTAGATGGGAGTAAAATAGAGAATCATGTACTTTTATTTTAATTTATTGTATTTGAAATTTAATTTCAAAAAGGGCCGTGTTTAGAACTATCCGTTTGTGAACCACACAGGGCTGGCCCATGAGTGGGTCATCATGGGCTTGATTCAGCTCATCGTTACTGGATTGGGCCTTGGTAAACCTTTATTTGGGCCTTGTATTAGGTTTGCTAAATATTTGGGCCTTCTATTACACCAAGTTTATATTTGGACCCACTATCCACATCTCTGCATCTTACTATGTAAAAAAAAAAAAAAAACATCACATCACATCTCATCTTCTATTTTCAATAATATTTTGTCATATTTTGTCATATTTTCAATAAAAAAAACATCACATCACATCTTCTATTTTCAATAATATTTTGTCATTATCATAACAATTTACTTACATAAAAGGATATTAATCAGAGAGCACATAATTTGTAATAAAATAATACATTACAATCACGTGTTTTTGTTCATCAACAACACCTTTTTAATTTATCACATGGTATAGAATGAGTTCATGCAAAACTGTCCCTCCACCATTTTGGTTCACTTATATTTTCCAGACTTGAAATAACAACAGCTGATCAAAATAATGAGTACCAATCATTCAAATCATTTCTGGTATTCTTCATTTCCCTTCTCATTGCAAACACCCAATCAATAATTTTCTCCTTTCTACATTGTCTTAACTCAGACAAAGATGAACATGCATACTGTGTACCACAAGGTAAGCAAAGCTCCATATCAAGATCAATAACAAATCAATTCAAATTACTCCATATTTGCCTTTTAAGTCCTTTCCGGAGAGTTTGTTGCAACTCAATTTGACCCATATAACAAATAAGTCTAAATATATTTATATATATGAAACAAATTTAAAGCTAAACTTGAATTTTAAATCACTAAGTAAGCAAAACAAAGGTTAAAAGAATTTTAGTGTGTTTAGTTGGATCCATTGATAAATAAGGCACAATATTGATTTAGATCTGGACAAGAATTCAAGTAAGGTTAAAATAGATTTGGCTTGATTTGACATGGAGTTTGGCTGATTAGAAGAGAGATTAGGCAGGCATGGGACCAAATATTGTTCATTTTCATGAAGATAGGCAATGCAAGAAAGAGCAAGATAAAGTTTTTTTCTTTCTTCAATTGTGTATATATCCTTATTAGAAAGATCCTTAAGCAATGCAGTTTGTCTACGTTTTATGTGCATTTATATTCCATTTTATTACAAGTATACATCAACTATATATATATATATATTTACATGAAATTTGAAAGAAATACAATTTCAGAAAATAATAATTATTGTGAGGCATCAAATGTGAAAGGAGAGAATACCACATAAAAACCAGGGGGCAAAATGCTACATGGAACAGAAGGTGCAGATAGCAGTAATATTGTAAAGGAAAATGATGGTTTATCAGTGCAATTTGTACTGAATTTCCAATTTTCTGACATAACTTTTCATAATGTATTAATTCTGAAATCTGAAGCTATAAATTTGCATGTCATCTCATGGACAGAAACAATTTTGTGAGTAATTTTTTGGCATAATTTTTGCTATATATATATATATATATATATTCTCCCTACTGAACGCCATACGCCCCAAGATTATTGTAAGGTTTGCAAACATAAAAATTGAGGAATTTAGTGATGACGTGGCTTAAACAATTAAAATAAAGCCACTTTATAAACAATTCACTTTGGATCGGGATATTGAATCATTGATACAATTTGTCATTTACTATCACACCAATTTTAGTTTTCGTTAAACTTTTTTAATTTTAGTCATATATAATATTTTTCTAATTATAACTTATTTTTATTTTAAACATTAACTTATATACAAACAAGAATGAGGATAATTGCTTCTTATCATATCTTTCATCGATAATTATAAGTGTAGGTATTTCATGAGATACTGTACCTGATAACGATGTTACATTAAGTGTAAAGATATGCATTTTCATCGAAATAACCGTGTATATAAATAGTGTGTATATATATATATATATATATTTGATACAATAAGATTCACAAGTCAAACTTTCCTTAAGTACAAGAAATATTCCTCAGGTCGATTAAATTATTGATGGAATTTAGCTACTCAGAATCGAAAACATGTGATAAAGTAAACACGTATGATAAAATACAACGATAATGAATTATATGTACCAACAACCAATTACTTCTTCTATTATTTACCTCAAATGTATCAAATTTGTCTCAACGAAAATAGTGTAAAAGTGAATATCAAAATGAAAATAAGTATAAAGGTAAATGACTAAAAAAATATTAATGACCAGGATTTAAATTAAACAAAAGGACTAGCTAGCTGACAAAATAAAAATACTGAAGATAAATGTAAAGATATATAGGTGATCTTTATATATTTTAATATTTTTCACATCCCATATTATTCTTTATGAGAATATATATTGCTCCGATTATTTGCTCACAAAAATAGAAAAATAAATAAATACAATACTCCCTTTTTTCTTTCGGTGATGGATTGAACATATATACTTAGAAATTGGGTTGCATGTAGTATTAAATAGATCCACCTTATATATCTTAGTGTATATAATTTACATGTTATAGTTTAAAATAATCATTTCTGCAATCATGCTAGTATGTATTTATAATATGCAATGCTAATTAAACTGAGACATCATTCAGAAAGGAACATGAGATGCCGTGTGGCCACGAACATATCTTTTTCACGAATAAATTTCCCAACTATATATATGTGTAAGAAAACAACAGAATTAATTTTGTAGTAAAACCAGTGGGAAAACACATGCAATCAAGGCTCAAATCATCCAATGCTAATTAAATATTAAATAATTAATTGGGAGATTTAATTAGATAAATGCAGCACCACCTAAGCTCTCTGCAACTGCCATTGCAGTGTTTATGTTTTCCCAGCTCTACTGAATGCTATGCACCTACCATTGACTTTCTTCTACTACAATTTAAAAATTAATTTTAGCAAAAAACAAGGAAACTAGAATTGATATCACATTAATCTACTCAGATCCTTTGGATCATTCACAAGAACCCAATCTACTCATGGTTCCTCGGTTTCTGAATTCTTGCAGGTGATTACTAGTATTATAAGATGGTCCCAATATATATAGGTCATAATATATATAACAATATAATTATGTATGTGTGTGTGTGTGTGTATATATATATATATATATATATATATATATATATATATGATTTCTGTATATCTATCGTGCCAATCATATAGCAATTGAGTGAAAATCGATCACTTATGATTTCCCTTGACTAGTATTACTCACTTTTGTTTGGTAACATTTTTGATGGAATTAGCTCGTGATCAAATTAACATATGGTCGGTTATATTGTGGATGGTTATTGATTATCGATCAAATTAGCTAGCATGGAGATAATTAAATCGGAGAAATAAGAAAAAAAGATTATGAAGCAATAAAAATGAAGAATTAAAAAACGAGCATGATTTGAAGATGGGTTTCAGAGTTTAGTAGTTAGCATTGGACATCAAAATCCTCTCCCACCATAGATCGAAACTGTTAAAACAGTCTACGCGCGCGAAAGACATGAGATATCATAATAACAGATGAAGATAGAAGAACCCTAATGACATAAACTAATTAAAGACAAGACAAATTAACATAGAATAATTAAACATTAATTTGGACCAGCTAGCTGCATTTGAATTTCTTAGCTAGTAAGGAGACACACCCACGTTGGCAGGAGCAAGAAACCCATCTTTCATCAGAACATCATCTCCTTCCTACAAAAAAAATGAATAATATCTAATTTAATTTCCAATGTTTTAATTACATATATCTAGGGTTTGGATGAAGTACCTGTTGGCACACATTTGGTTTCTTCACGGGTTGATCAGGCATAAGTCCGAAGTGAATATGTGGAAAGTGGGCCCACTAGAAGAAACAAAAAAACAAGAAAAAATAAAAAAATCCCAAATCATGTAATTTCAAACCCTAGAGAGAGAAATGATTCTTGGATCTTACATTTTTTGCAGCGGCACTGAAGGCCTCCCTGTGACTAATATCAGGGTTTCCAGCTTTGATACGTTGGATCTCGTCCCTGCAAATTACATTCTCCTTTTCTTAATTATTATTATATAATAATCACAATTTCAGATTCTGCATTCATTCACTTTAAAGAAGCTCTTAAATCAATAATAAAGCTGCCACAACACATGCATTACAATATCTATGGGAGACACACCTGGTGGGGTGGGGTGGGTTGGGTGTAGGAGGGTAGGGTGGGTCTCTTCTCTCTCTGTGTGTGTATATGAATATATAGATATAGATATATATATATATATATAATTGTATTATAATGACTTACTTGATGAATCGATTGTAGGCAGAAGGGACTCTCTGTCTTTTCTCCGGGGCTGCAAGTGAAGAGAAAATACAAACAAACAATAAAACAAAATGTAGACATTAATTCACTTTGGCTGACTTTCTTTGGATTTCTATATCTTCTCTGTCACCTCTCTCTCTCTCTCTCTCTCTCTCTCTCTCTCTCTCTCTCTTTCTCATCACTGCTTCATCATTATCTAATCATGCATTCTTTTGCTTTCTACTTACTTCTCTCTTTCACCATTTTCCGGGGGTATTTTTTCTTCCTTTTTTAAAATCCAATCAGATTTATAATTTACTAATCAAACAACACCCCCCACCCCCCCTAAAAAAAGGAAACAAAGCCCTTATTAATTGGTAATTTAGCGAACAATAGAAAACAGATTTAGGGTTTAGAAAAACCTTGGAATTGGAAGAAGAAAAAAAATCTTGAATTATTGGGGGAAATTAATTAAACTGTTGATGAACAATAGAATCATAAAATTGGAAGAAAAATGGTGAGGTGGGAGTAAGAGATATAAGTGGAAAAGCATGATGAGAGAAGGGAAGAGGAGAGAGAGATGTTAGAGATGAATAAAGTTGAACAACTGTTGAAGAGTAAACACAAAATAAAAAAAAAGGCAGTTTAGAGCTTCTTATTTGGTTAGCAAACTACTGTATACTAGAAAGGCTTGTGTTGACGGTGACTTAAAACATTCCACACACTCAAGAACACAAGGGATAACATTAATGTTTGATGGACCCTAACACAACCAATTCTTCTTCTACGTCTCTTTAATTTAATTATATTATTAGCACTGAAAAGATTGAACTGTTGTGTGTGTAAATATATATAAAATTAAATTCAAGAATATTAGAGTCAATTATCTCACGTCTGTTAGCCACTGGAGGCTTAGGAAGATCCTCCATTCCTCGAACCGGCATAAGGGATTCATTCGGATTTGCCTGATTCATCAGCAAGTTCGATGGTGAGCTTCGAATCTCCTCCTGGATATTCAAGATTTAAATTAGCCATTAATGCCAAAGAAAATCAACAAGATTTTGAGAAAAATTGATAATCAACAAAGGGTTTCTTGTTATATATCAAGATTGCCCTTCTATTGAAGTTTTACTATCTTTAGAACCATAATCTTGCAAAAGAACATTTCAACACGAAAAGATGAAGAAACCCTAATGTGAAAAATTATGTACATGAGAAGAGGAATTGAGCTACAAAATCAAAACCCCATTTATAATAGTTGGAAACCCATTTCTTGTTAAAAAAAAAACAAATCTTTAAAAAGAAAAAGGGCAGTAGATATATACCAGAAGATTCTGAGGAGAAAAGAAAGAGTGGCCAAGATGAAGCTGATTGGCAGAAGGGAGGAGCAATCCACGCATATTGACAGAGAGAAGATTGGTACAATGCCCACATCGCACAGTCACAGTCTTGAACAAGCTCGTGCAAGGTACACTCACCTATACCACAAGGTACAACACCAACACAGCAGAGTTAAAATAGCATAAAAGGGAGGTATATTAAAGAAAGAAGAGATAGATACCGCGAGGACAGTGTCACAAAAGTTGCAATGGACGTAACAGAGCTGCTCGGAATTAGGAGAGAGGTGGTGGTGGTGGTCCGGTGAGAAAACTGTTGAAGTGGACATTCTCTTTCTCTTCTTCTTCTTCTTATTTGTTGATGTTGTTTTGGACCTCCTTTTTCACTTTGATGATGATTTGATTGATTGATGGATTGACTGATCAAGGTATGTATATATGGAGGCTCTTGCCTTTGACAGATTAACCACCTTGGATCTGATCTTCTGAATGTTTTCTTTTTTGGGGCTTTGAGTTACCAAAGACAACAAGCTGTAGCTGATGAGAGAGAGAGAGAGAAGTGTGCCCACTAATATACTACACATTTCACCACTTTCAACTAAGTCATTATTATATATGTTTTTATTATTATAATTTTTTTTTTTTGAAAATATAACACCCTAATTTTTATTATTTATGTTTTTATTATGTTAACTCACCATAATTTTTAATCCATCTTTCATGACACACAAAAAACAATTGTTTTATATATATATATATATATATATATATATATATGGGTATGTGTCAGTATATGATATATCTATAGTGTTTGGAAAATTCTAACTTTGTTCTCCAATTAGGCCATGTTTACTTTTAATCCTTTGAGTTGCCGACCTACAAATTTAGTGTTTTTTTTTTGGCAGATTAGTCATGTTTGCTGGAAAATTGTTATAGTAGCATCTAAAATGGCGATGGTGGGTTTAAAATTAAAAAAAGAAGGAAAAAAAAAAAAAGCGAGGGTGAAAATGGGTCGGATCAGCCTCCCCACATACCCGACGGCCCGATTCGCTTATATACTACTCATTCTAATTACATTAATCCATTTTTTTTTTAATTTGTATTGGGTTAAAGTAATACCATTCGGATAATTGGGTGGCCACTGGCCATTTAGGTGTCCAATTACGTATACATATTGTATATAAATTAAATATATACGATAAATTATATATAATATAAATAATATATGAAAATACTTAGGAAAAATTGCAATTTTAATTCTGTAACTTAGATCCTTCAACTTTATTGTTGTCATTTTAGGTATTCTAATTTTTGTTTCTATCTCTCTTTCTGTCTTCAATTTTCATACAATTTTGTTCGAAATGTCGCCTTTTGCCCATGTTGACACATGATGTGGATTTTTCAATTTCAACGCCTACACAAATACAAATAGAAATTTCAAGTAAAATCGGACCAAAATTTAAAAAAAATAATAATAAAAAAACCACAATTGAAATACGTATTGATATTAAAAATGTAAACAAGACCTACAATATAAGGCGAAAATTGAGGTTTTCCGTACCATATTATACAGTGTATATAATATATGTTATATATGTAATACGTAGTATCTATATAATCAGGTATGTGAATATTATACGTACTCATACTCAACCATAAACCTATTAGTTTCAGTATTTGGGCACAACCCAACACACTCAACCTTATTATCAGTTTACCTACCAGATTACTCAACCCAATAGATAAAATGACAATCCTAAATAACACAGCAACTGATTTGACAATTTCGATTATCACATCAGTAATTTCAGTTACCATGTCAACAATTCTGGACAGAAAGGACAAAATTGGCCCAAAGTTGAAAGTCAATGAAGTAGCATCATAAATTGATGAAGTTAGGGGATCAAAAGCAAAGTAAAAGGTAAGTAAGAGGAGCAAATTAAAATTAGTGGTAGTACGTAGTATATAGTTATACAATGAAGGTGTAGATGTATGATGTATGTATAGAGAAAGCTAGGAAATGTATGGTTGGCATTCCCGATGGATGAGAGAGAGAGAGAGAGAGAGTTGCAGAGACGCGGCAGAGGTGGGGGAGAGGAGTGAGAAAAGGACGTGTGCATGTCCTCATTACCTTTCACTCATTCACCTGTTCTTTTCATACTTATGACCCTCTCTCTCTCTCTCTAAATCTAAATCTAATCTAATCTAATCTAACCCCCCTTTGCTTTTTTATTTTATTTATTTATATATATACCTTTTTTTATATTTCATTTTATTTATATTAGTAATATGTAAGCCCTAGGGTAGGGTTAATAAAGCCTTAAATGGCGGGCACCTATCCTCTGCACTTACTATTATTACCTTTGTAGTTGCAAGTCAAGTCCTCTACCCTCTTCATCACAATCCCCCAATTACTACTACTTTCTTATTTCGATCTAATTATTTCCTGTAATTAATTTGGATTAATCACCCACTAATTATAACTCCCTACTTTTTTCGACTAATATATAATCCCAAATATATACTTAAATAAATCCATAATACATGTGCAATATTATTATTAGTACACTTATATGTCGGCATTGGAATGATATATTCAAGTTACAATTAGCACACAACTTGATTACATCAAACAAATTAAGTGGTGCTAATTATATATTCATCAGCAGCTTCATATATATATATATATGTATCCATGAACTAAAATATCAAACATTAACACAAGAATATAGCTTTATCAAGGTAAAATATATAGGTTATTTAAAAAAAAACATGGAATATAGCTTTAATGTGGATAAAAATATGTGGCATGACCACGTTATTTTCAAGATGGATGCAAAATACACTGTTGATAAATTATATGCAGATGGTGAATTGATAATCTCAAGTTGCTGTAATATCCTCAAGCAACTCGCTAATTTTAATGTTTGCTAATTTTCAAAAGAGAGTCAAATCCTGTTATCAATTATTTTTGCTCACTACGTCAGTCGTTCGACTTTTGTTGAAGCTCCTAATTTGTAACTAGTCTACTGGATTAAAAAAGTAAAACATATAGGAAGTAGTTGCATAATTTATAGGCTTTTCCTAGAACTTGTGCCTTATCATCTGGATGGAAATAAAGATCAAATTAATGACACCCTAAAGTAGTATGAATGTATATATTCTGCTATAGCCAATAGACTTGACTGGGTGTAGTATCTCTAATTCAATTATACACTATTGTCCACATAATGCGAATGTGATCATTAAGTACTGCATAATGATGATACATATTATATCTAATCTAATATGCCTCAGAGTAGAGTTAAATTGATTTAGCTAGTTGATATATATTGTGATGATGACATCTACATCACATGATATTTGATACAAATATAACCTAGGAAGCGAAAATTAAATTGACTTTACACTTTTGTAAATTTAAGTGGTGATAATTTTAGTTCAATAACTTTGGAAATTGTGCTATTTGATGACATGATTTATATTTGCCGGAATCTGCAGTTTTCATCGGAGAAACTATTATATTAATTTTTTGGTAAAACATAGGGGAATGTTGCAATTATAGTCCCATAATAACTTTGAGATGATTGACTTTTGCTCTATACATTACTACCAAATATAAATTAAACATTCTTTGCAAATATTAAAATAATCAAGCAAAATCTGAAACTTTTTTTGAGTTGAAAATTTGGGAATAAAATTTGAAATTTATTTGAGAAATCTGGAAGTTACAACAATAATTTAATTTTTTTTATAAATCTGAAAATTATTGAACGAAATCCAAAATAATAATAATAACATATAATAACTTTAATAAATTCTAGATTATTAAATAATTTTAATTTTCTATTTTACATTATCTTTTACTTCAATTTGTATTTGATCGTGTTCGATTATTTTTCAAATTTATAAGATAAAATAATTATTTTGTTTAATAACTTTTGGATGTACTAAATAATTTCATATTTTTATAATAATGTTCTGATTTTTTTTCTTATCTTTTAAACATGTTTTTTTTTTACCTATATTTTTGTATCTATCATGTAATATTCCATATTATAATTATAACTCTTTATTTATTTCGATGCTAAAAATTGTTTCAAATGAATAAAAAATTAATCACCTAAAAGTACTTGCAGGGTCAAATCTGTAAATTTCGTCGATGTTGCTCTTGAAATTCTAAAATTAGTAGTCAATGTAACAAAAATTGCAAATTTCCGTCAATTCGTTCTGAAAGTGCACAATTTAGTTAGGTATGGGACTAGAATTGCACCACATGAATTTCCTGAACTAAAAGATCAACACCATCCGAAATTTTTAGGTGAAAATTGTGATTTTCTTATTGGAAATTATATTATATCTTTATTTGCATCAACTAACTATAATTAGAGTGGACATTTTATCATTTTCGTTGATCAATTCTGTTACTTTATCCATTGTGGGCACTTTAATATTTGTCCACGGTTGATGCGTAAAAAATTTAATTTACCCATTAATTTCACTTTTCATATAACACAGCGGATCCTAGGCTGTCCAGATGCTCTTCTCTCTCGTGCAACATGTAATATTTTTGTGTATATTAGATAATACTTTTCTATATATCATGTAATACTTTTGTATTATATATATATATATATATATACTACATAATATAATACAAAAGTATTACCTCGTGCAACATGTAATACTTTTGTGCATATTAGGTAATATTTTTCAATATATCATGTAATACTTTTGTATTATGTATATATACTACATAATATAATACAAAAGTATTATCTGATATATAAAAAAAGTATTACCTAATTTATTATGTTTGATGAAACGGTCTCGCACAAGCCTTACTCAAAAACCCGGACGAAAATTAAAAAATTCAAGATCTCATATCTTAGTCTTATTATCTGATCATACATAATTAATTACATTATATGATTCCGCTAATAACTAATATTCATGTGCCTAGCCTAACAACATGTATTTTTCTTAATTTCAACAAGATCATAGGTTCGAGTCTCCTCTAATATTATAATTTAAAAAAAAATCTAATCACAGAGGATAAAATAATGTGCGAATTGAAAGCATATAAATATTCTGCACATCAGCTTTAGCACATCTCTTTAACGGTTGATTATGTCATTGCTTTATTATGTTGAATATTCTGTGTCACATTAAAACACTGCAGAAAATTGATGATTTTGATACTTACTTTGTTTACAAACCAATGAAAAGAAAAAGAATCCCTAAAGATTATTATATAATTGGGGCCATGTATTAATTTGTCGATTTTATTATCTGAGTCCTCGTATTTTAATTAGTAAATATTTGCTTACATGTTGGAAAATTAATTTTTATTATTACTTAATTACATCTTAGTTTGCATGGAAGATAATTAAATTAACTTATATATGTTAAAAAAAACAAACTAATATATAGGAACTCAAAAAAAAAAATATATATATATATATATATATATATATATATATAAAGTAAACTTTAAATATATGGAAATATGGTTTCTTCAATATGTCCTGCATATTATTCACAATTGCAGATTACCAATAATAATAATAATAATAATAAATAAATAAATATAGTATATTAATAGAGTGATTTGACTGCTCGCACAGCCTCCTCGTTCTCCCACACACACACAGATACGTTGTTGTCAGTGAAATCAGAAGGCATATCTTCCAATTTTCTCATTTATGAGCTTTTTGTCCTCACATTATTTCTCTTACTCCATTTGCCTATTTTAATTTTATCCATTTTAATTAATTCCCTTTTTTTCTGATTTCTTCTTCTTTGTCCTTATCTCTATATTACTTCCTTAGATCAATCTTCATTTCTCCAACACTTTTTAAAAAAAATTGAACAAACATTATTTTATTGTATTATATGTGCATATAATAAATTTGAAAGTAGAAATTAAAATTTCTGTATTTATTTGAGGCAGCTGGGAGAACGAAACCCTAGACCTGGTGAAAATGATAGCTGTCACTTCTTCTCTAACATAATTGAAAACTATCACATCCAAGAAATCCAACCTCGTGTGTTTAAATTTAATAAAATATAAAAGGGAAAAAAGTTAATAAACAAATGAATGAGAGGAAAAGGAAAAAGGGTTATTTAATAAATAATCTTGAAAGCTAGATCCCTGAAAAAGGTGGTAATTACTGTTTCCTCCACTTTCTTGTACACACACAGTCATGTGACTTGAATATGATCTCCTTTGTACAGTTATGTGAGTGATCATCATTCATGTCAATTCCCAGCATGTTAGTTGCATGTTTGAAGCTTCAATTATTTCATTGCTCAACATAACTAAACTCTGGGATTATTACATTTATGTGATGTGACCATTATGTGCCCATTTCTACTATTATACACTATTATCAAATAGATTCCACCAAGATCCCATTTTCCCCTTCACGTCTCTTATTGTATTTCAAGATAATTTAATAATGTATGTTATATCACTAATTATTTGATGATAATAGAAGATCCCAACTCCGACGGAGTCACACTTGCTTCAAAAATATAATTTGTATTTAGAAAAAAAATCATTTTTAATCTTGTTAAATAGATGGTGTCTGAAACTAATCCTCCTAATTTGAAAATCAATTTTAGTCTTATAACTCAATTTCAGTTTTTTTTCCCGCTAAATTTGTAAAATCCGTTGAAAATTGATACATGATAAGAATGATCTAGAAATTTAGAGATTTTCAGTTACTTGATTGATGCAGCACAATTATGTTGATATGGAATTCTCTTTGGATTTTTTTTTTTAAAATTTTATTTGAATTCCACATGAGCATAAGAAGTCAAATGCTAGAAATGTTGTGAGGGATTTCACGATTGGGGAGTCAATAAAGCAGATTCTCAGCCCCAGAAAAAACACCGCCTGCTTTGTAGTTTTTTTTTTAATTATGAATTTTGGTGAAGATAAAGCTAATCATTATGAATCTGTTTTAGTGCTCCAATCATTAAATGCCTCCTAATTTTCAACTTTTTTATTTTTTATGCTTATGTGGATCCAAAAAAAAAAAAAAACAACCAAAAAAAAAAAAAACAGAAGTAGTTTTCATGTAAGGGGGCCACTTTATTTAAGTGGTTAGAGATTCTCAATTTTTTTTGTTATGGTTCAATTTCTGACGAAATTTATAAATATCTATAAAAGATGAACTAAAATTGAACAATTTTTTGAATGATAGAATTAAAATTGATATTTTAAAATTTGAAGAACGAATTTCAAATACCATATTTAGTAGGACTAAAAGGAATTTTGTTAATCTGTTGTCCTACAATAACCTCTTCAACACCTTTTTTTGGAGGGAAGAAATTATTAAGTCATCTATACTATACCTTATTTAATTCATGTAAAATTGATCTAACTATAGAGTTAGAGATGACAAACTATTAATCCCTTACAACCTTGAGCCACAATTAAATTATGAATCAAGTTTAATTATTAAATAATTATATAAAATTTTATGTGTGAATGTGTTTAAATAAATTATGAATCATATTGGTTATCTTTATTTATAACTTTTTCAGATGTAACAAAGATTTAACGAATTCGTCAAATCCCCAATCAAATGCTCATGTATGCATGAGAAATTCTCTTCAATATCGCAATTCAAGAAGAAAAAGTGCTTTAACTGAAAAAAAAAAAAAAAAAGTGTCCGATTATTACATAGTCCGATCAATTTTTCCACTCCCTGTAGTTATAAGATTAATTCTGCATTAGTCTTTATGGTGTCTATTTGGCAATATTGCACAATACCACTCGGTGACATCATCATCACCACGTGGCTTGATCAGTGCGTGACATGTCATCATAATAAATTGGAATTTCAGAAATTCCAAATTGTTAAAATTTTCATAGTCCAGAAAAAGTTGCAAACTCAATTCGTGTATGCGGAATTAATATATATACTTTGGAATATAATATTGGGGTATACATATAGGTAATGTGCAGTAATTAATTATACAGAAGCATAAATTAGTGTTCAAATTTAAATAAAATATATTAAACTTTATGCAATGTGACAATTTTGAGGGTGAGACATTAAAGATTGAACCTAAGTAGAGTTTAGTGCAATTCAAATCTTGTGTTTACCTCTATTAATTAATTGATTAAAATGAAAAAGTAAAAAAAGAAATAGTAGTGGGGACAAAGACGAAATTGAAAAGAGTTGACATGTTGATTACCCGTGAGACAAGATTTGTGCAGGAAATTGCTCAAATTTAGCAACGCTTTCGAATTTTGGTTTCCCTTTTAAGCTTCCATGTTTCATTCTTCAACATGCTATCTCAACTGCTTCACTTTATACACATTTATTACACTTCTATCTCTCCAATCTAATTAAATATCTACGTCTGCCAATGCACTTAATCATACACATATTGCTTTTCATCATTGCCTTCAACTCTCTTTCTTCATTTCATAATTGCTCAATTATAAATCTGTTTTTTTGATACTGAAAAAGGTTGAATCTAACTTGCTACTCACTTTGTTGCTGGTGTGTGTATATATATACAAAAGAGGTGACCTCTTATATATATATTTACCACAAATATAAAACAATGACAATTAATTTTATGTAAAACATAAATAGCATTTCTTATCACATCAGTCAACAATTTTACACTATACACGTGAGTGCAAGAGTTACTTTTAACTTTTCACCTAAATTGTGGTAGAAAAGTAACAAAAGTATATGTTGTGATAGAAAAATTAATTTTATTTGATTTTGTGATATAAAGGGCTATTACACATTTTTTAAAATGTCTATTTTAAGATACTTTTAAATTTTATAATTCATCACAATACTACAAAGCAATCAGCTTAAATTAAACAACTGTGAAAGTGTATATGTCTATTACCCTACTAATATGTGTCCACAACTTATGTGTCAAAAATCTAATATAGCTATTGGGATATTTCTGACTAGATTTTAATGAGACAATGTAATATTAGATGAGCTTTTAGAGTACCAATTTTCCACGTTTTATAAGTGGATTTTAGACTGATAAACATATCTTTCTAAGTTATGATTTGTATAGATGTATAAATCAGAAAGATATAGAAAACTGATGTCAGCAGGATTCTGGAGATGAAGAAGTCTTATAGACTGATTTTTAGTAAGGAAAGTCAGTAAGCTGAAGAAATAACCAGGATCAGGAAGCCGGATCAATAAGCAACGACAAATAGCAGTAACACAGGTTAGGAAGCTGACTGCAGGATTTTGGAACATGAAGCTGTTCAGAATCAGGAAGCTGAAGCAGATCAGAAAGCTAACGCAGGTCAGGAAGTTGACTGCAGGTTTCAAGAACATGAAGCTGTTCTGAAACGGAAACCTGGCGCAGAACAGAAAGCGGCTACTGCAACCTAAGCAGCAAGTTGTAAGTCTTTCTAACATATTTAATGCAGTACGAGGAATATACTGGATACAGTACGAGGATTGGTTCCTGTCAAAGTTACCAGTAGATATAAGTTAGCAACGAGCCAATGAGGTGATGCCACCTGGACAGTAGCTCTGCAAAGTACTGTTGCTGGAGTATGAAATCATTAATGCGGATCAGAGTAGGACATGCTCTATATCCCAAATTTTCTAGATGCATTTAATGCAAAAATTTGAAGATCAATTTGAATTGCAACAAGGACCATGCCTCTCTTCAACGGGTATTTTCCTAATGATATAAATAGAAAGATGGGTGACTTTGAAGACTATTGAACAACTGAGCAATTTTATATCTTACAAGTGATCACTTTCTCAAACTATTCTCAAGCTATTCAAGTTCAGTCACTCAACCTTCTGAAGCAGTCATTCAAGCACTCGAGCTTTCAAGTTCAAGGCTGACTTCAAAGTTGCACCAGTTGAAGAAACTTATATACTTTTAACCATTTGCTGTCTGCTAGGCTGTTTTAGTTTGGTACATTTAGTTGACAAGATTAGATCCTTGCTAAGTTTTAGTTTTGTGTAGGCTAATTTCTCTGTGTGAGATATTGTACCCTGTGTGAGATTTGACCTAGGAATCTTTGATTCTAGTAGGTAAACTTGTGTAGGAAGAGGTTTGTAAAGCTGAGTCTTGTAAAACAAATTGATCTAACAAAGTTCCTCCTTGAGAAGGAGTAGAGTGGACGTAGAAGGATTACACCACATTCGAACCACTATAAACCATAGGTGTGTTTACTGCTTTTGATTACTTGCTGCATTTGTCATAAGTATTTTGGTTAAAAGGATTCTGTTAAAATCATATTTGGGAAAAGGAAACTATTTTCAAAAGGAAACTCTATCTTTACTTATTCCGCTGCATACTGTGATACCGAGTCAGTAACCTGAAACAACATACTGCCAGGTTTTTGAATCAAGTCAGGTTACTACATTCTCTGTAGAATCAGGAACCTGTTCATAGAAAAATTTTTAAAACGAAAAATCGATAGAGGTTCATTCACCCCCTGAACCTCTGACCACTTGGGACCAACAATAGCTATTAATTTTGTTTTTCATATAATGAGGGAATTGTAATCATTACACGTTAGCGATGGACATATTAAAAATGGGGTGGGGAACCCATACATAGCCAAAATCAAGATTGAAAAAAAGAAAAGCAAAATAGAATGTATTTTAGTGTAATAAATTATAGAGAGGATATAGGGTTTAATCCATTGGACATTAGTTGTTTCTATCTTTTTGTCGTTTAATAAAGGAATTGGGGTAGGGGGTTTATTTACATGCAGACAGTATGGAGGAGGCTTTGTACTGGTCCTTCCACCAATCTCACTACATATTAATACACGAAACTATTATTTCAATTGTCACATTGCTATGTGTTATCTGGATAGATATGTAGAAATGTTATAAGGCTCTGTTTGGGGATTTTTTTTCCCTTCTTTTCTTACTCTACAATTTCAGACATAAGTGAAAAATTAAATTTTATACAATTATTATTGTGATAATTGTATTTTTTGTCTGGTAATTCGACTATTTTTCGAGGGGGGGGGGGGGGGGTTTGAAATTGAGGTATTTAGCAATTACTTAAAATAATAATAATAATAATAATAATAATAATAATAATAATAATAATAATAATAATAATAATAATAATAATAATAATAATAATAATAATAATAATTGTGTTGCTAAATTAAAATTTGATAATTGGAAACATTTACATTTGGAGGCGTTTCGTGTGTTAGATAACCAAAAGTTAAAAGGTACTGCAATTATGCAATTATCTCGTGTGTATAAAGAATTTAACAGTACAATTATTCCTAGGTTTGATTATTTATAGAAACTAACTTTCCAAGTTTATAAATTGTAAGCAAATCTTGGTGTATATTTGGCATCTTTCTTTTCTCTGTTTCTTTTTTAAATCATACATACTCTACAAATTATTTCACATTGTATTTCATTCATTTTTTTTTTCTTTCTCAATGCATACATGTATAATTGCAATGCATATAATATAAAATGACATTATTACATTACACACGACTCATACACAGACAATGTTAAAATAACTAACTAAAATTCCATTCATAATATGTAAGGAATTTGTAGGGCCATTAATAATTAGGTATGTAAATAAGATTGTGCAAAAATTGGCCTTCATTATTCTCATTATAGATGGCGGCACGATGAGGATGGATGGACAACATTGTCATATGATGGCTTCTCAACTAATGGAAACACACTCCTATGATGCTATCTACAAACATTGAAAAAGCAAAAAAAATGAAATTACGAATCGAAACCTATATACATACTAGAATCGAATAAATGAAATTTTGATGTGTACACACACACACACACACATATATATATATATATATATATATATCATAACATAGATAGGTAGATTAGAGGGATAGCAACCCAATTTACCACAAAAAATATTAAGTATGACAAAAAATACCACCAAAAATAAAATTGATATTTACCATAAAAAAATAAAAGTGGGATACTTTATACTATCAAATATAAAATTAGGGCAAAAAATACCACATTTTTTGATTGACTTTGATGATTACAATTATTATCCAATAACAACCTTGGTCAAAGGGAATCTTGGTAAAAAAAGTGTTTTCTCTCACCTCCACCCCAAACCCAAACCCAAACCCTTCCCTTCCCTTTCGAATTACAACCCTTTTTTTCCTCCATTTTCACCTTCTTGACAACTAAAAAATTCACCTCATATTCCACGTTTAAATCTTCGATTTTTTGCTGAAAATCGACGTTTAACGCGAAGATGTCAAACCAAGAAGGAGAGGTTAGTGATTTATCCCTCTTTTTTTTCAGAAAATTGTTGAAATTAAGCTTCGAATTTCTTGAAATTTCTTGAGAATTTGTTAATTTTGGTTGAATTTGTTGGAAAACTGTCTTAATACTTCGATTTTGTTGAGTATTAGTTGAACAAACGGAGGGTTAAACGTCGATTTCAAATTCCGTTGAACCCTAAATTATTTAGGGATTAGGTTTAATTTGTTTTAATATATGCTTGAATTCATGTTTGGAATGGTGAATTAGGGTTTAATTTTGCATTTGATAGGGTTAATTTGTTTGAATTCATGTTTGAACGGGTTAAACGGGCATAATCGACGTTTAACACTATAAATTTCGATTTGTATAGTGTTAAACGTGATTATAGGGAATATTCACGTTTAACACTATAATTATAGTGTTAAACGTTAATAATCCCCGTTTTGTAATTTGAATAATCCCGTTTAATTTTTTTTAAAACAATAGTTTAATAATTAAATATCATATTTGAATAATCCCCCTTTAATAAATTTTTTTAATCTCCGTTTAATAATCATCACGTAATACTGAATAATTTCTTAATCCATGTTAAATAATAGGAAGATATTTTTAATAACCACTTTAATAATCCCCATTTCATAATTAAAGTAACATAATATCCTAATCCCCGTTAAATATTTTTAGTAATTTTTATAATCTCCGTTTAATAATCAACACTTAAATGCCAAATAATTTCCCAATCCATCTTAAATATTAGGTAGATTATAAAAAATAATCCTCTTTAATAATATGCTTTATCTCATATTTAAAGCAACATTATATCCTAATCAAGGACAAAAATATCGGTATTTGTGGATATATCGGTACCTTGATTTTACGGATATATCGACGGATATATCGATATCGGTGGATATATCGGTTTTTGCGCAAAAAATTGAAAAAAAATTGAAAAATATATCTAGTACTTTATATAATATTATAAGTAACATTAATACATATATTGAACATAAATTTCAAATAAAAAGTTATGTTTACAACAAATTTAGAGATAAACTATTATATAAACGTTGTCTCTTATAATAACATGACAAATTATTATACAAAATTAGTCGAAATATTTTTTGCTTAATATTTTGGATTCAAATGGAGTGATTTTCCACGTACTAATGACTATTTTACTTAATTATATTTTGAAACTTAATGCAATCAAGAGATCAGTTTATTCAAAATTTATTCAATTCACATGAAACACTTAATTTGATTAAGAAACAAACTTTTCTTCTTCTAACTTCCTAATTCGTTTGCCCAACTTGTTTTAATTTTTTAAATGAACTAAGTTTAATAAATGAGAATGTCAATTTCCTACACAATACCCAAAAAAGTGTAATAAAAGCCCGTACATTACACGAGTTCTTAATCTAGTAAACATTAAAAATAATCATAAAGGGTATACGTAAAAATTAATATTAGAAAGAAGTGTTTCTTTACATTAAAATTTATTTTTTGATAGAAGTTCAAATTTCTTATAACTTGACTCTTTTAATATTCAGCAAATTTTAAATAAATTATTTTTATTAAATTAGATTTCTTGAGCTTTCTATATAAATATATACATAATTTTTTGAACAAGTTTATATATAGATATTTATTTATAAAATAAAAGTAAAAGAACCTCATTTCCCGAGGTGAATTAGGAGTCCAATAAAAATCAAAAGTCAAAATTGAATATTAAAGAAATCCTTTTTCCAGACTTTCTTCCTCAATTCTCCCCACCACCATGACCATCCCCACCACCATTGAGAGAGCCACTCTCTCTGTAAGATTTGGAATCTTGGGATGGGGTTAACCTCTGGATTATGCCTGAGAGAAGGAAGCTTGAATTTTTCGTGAATCATGAGAGAGAAAGCTATAAATTGGAAGTGCAATTTGGGGATGTGTTGGAGAGTAGGAGATGTTGTTTGGAATCTGGATGGGAATAAGAAGAAATTTGATGCTCTTCTTTTGAAGGTATGTGGAATTGTGGATTTAATTTAATAGTTTCACCGACACTTTCACTCTGTCGATATTTGGCGATTATCGGCGATTTATCGTCGATAAATCGTGAAAAAATGGCAAAAATATGCACAGCTTCATCGATAACGATATTCAGGCGATATTTTCAGAAATATCGGTGATTTATCGCCGATATTCTGATGGATATTTTTGTCAGCTGAAATCTGTTACGATCTCGCGATTTTGGCGATATTTCGGCGATAAATCGCCGAAATATAGCGACATTTTCGTCACTGATCCTAATCCCCATTAAATAATTTTATTCCACTTTTATAATCTCCGTTTAATAATCAACACTTAATGCCAAATAATTTCTTAATCCATCTTAAATAATAGGTAGATAATTTTAATAATCCCCATTTCATAATTAAAGTAACATAATATCCTAATCACCGTTAAATATTCTTTGAAATTTTTATAATCTCCGTTTAATAATCAACACTTACTGCCAAATATTAGGTAGATTCATCAGCGGTAAATAATCCACTATAATAAGTAAAACAACATAATTTCCATGGTTGGGAGACTTAAAACTTTTAATAATTTTAATAGTCCCCGTTTACTTTTTTTTTTTTTTGTAATTTAATAATCCACGTTTTATCCAGCTCAACTAATTTGAATAACTAAAACACCCAGCTTTATAAGATTCATTTATTTATTTTTAAGAGAGATAGTAAAACATTAATTCGCATGTACTTTCAATCTGTATATAAATGTAGTAATTAATATGAACATTTTTGGCTGGTTTTTAGGTCTATTGGGTACGTGAGGATTATCAGACAAAGCAGACATACATTAACTCGTACACTCGTATTAGAGTATTAGGTTATATAAAGGCAATCTTACTGAAAACCGATACTGAATGTGTGGCTGATTTTGAGAGGAGCTGTTTCGGTCATTTCTTGCGCTGGGCTACCGAGCCTGACAGTTGCAAGAGCTTTCTGCACGTCCTTATGTCACGTGAGGTGCGTGGGCCCCATACCCCTCGGATGAGGTGTGGTTTCATATTGGTGGAGACTGTCGTCTATGTCGGTTCTGAAGAACCGAGTTCGCTCTCGTGACGGGTTTAAGGTTTGGCAACTCTGATTTCAGACCGACTGTTCTTACCCATCCGCAGTTGGATGGTGTGTTTTATCGAGTATGTCATGACGAGGATAGAATTACTGTGGCGGCTCTTCTTAAGAGATTTAGGACGGAGGAGTTTGTAGCTTATCGGGATGACACAATGAAGATTGCTAAGATTATCCTCCTCTACAGCATTTTACTTGGAGTCGACCCAGTCACCACTTCAGTTGATCCTTGGGTTTGGGACTTGGTGGAGGACGAGGAGCGATGAGAGACCATTCCCATGGGGTAAGATTTCTTATCTTCACATTTTGAACAAAATCAACCAGCTATCATCGTCGTTGCCGGACCCAACTACGAACAGGCCCCTGGCCTACCACTTCTACGGATTCTCATTGGCCGTAATAGTTAGTATTAATTGTCATTTTTATTATTTCATATTTTGATGGAATAATTCAATTTACTTATAATATGAAATGTTATTGTAACTTTATAGGTATGGGCTTTTGAGGCGATTCCATACACCGGTGTATATGCTGGAAAACGTCTTTCGAAGTCTCACAAGGTGTTACCAAGACTTCTGATGTGGTCGACGAAGATTCCACTAGACGACGTATCGAGGGAGCTAGATCAGGAGGTATGTTGATTTCAGGGTTAGCTTACACACATATACACTCTTATTTTTCTTTACATGTACTTACATGTATTTCTAATTCGTTTCATTGTAACTATCTCTACTGTAGGGTCTTGTGTGTTATGAGAATCTTAGGGTCGAGCGTCGAGAGACTCGACAGATGTACTTGCAGTACATCGATCAGGATCTTGCAGATGGGGTTCAGCTTCCATCTGGAACCCGTCGGGGTCGTCCGAGATGGTCGACCGCCGTCTTGTCAGAATCAGTGAACGTTGCCCCGATGTAGGTGTTCCACCGGTTGGTGACGCTGCCCGTCTAGCCCGAACAGCGAGGACTACGCGGTCGAGGAGGTCGACCCAGACGGCGGGAGAGAGTTCTCGGTGAAGTGGCCAGTGAGACTTACCGGCCACAGAGCAGGGTACTGATGGTGCCACCTTGCAGCAGATCGAAGAGGATGATCAGGGTAGAGCATACCAGTATGTTGAGGTCCCTGTATCAGAGATGCATGACATTCCCCTACAGAGTGATTATGGGCTGCCGACCTACCACACCGAGGGTTATCAGACTGAGGGTTATCCAGCATATCAGATAAAGCATCACGATGCATTTGGTGACCATCAATCGCCAGTGCATCCCCCACATACATCCCCTGTGGCCGACCAGCCGGGTCCCTTATACACGAGACATGGAGATCCGCAAGGTGTTGGACAGATGTTCGATGAGCTGAAGAACATGTTCAACACTGGCTTCGAAACGATGAACACAAGCCTGATGGGCATGAGAGACTACGTTGAGGACCAGTTCTCTAAGATGCGGAGATACGTCGATGACAAACTCAGACACCTGCAGGATAGCGGACGCGAGGACATAGAACGCTTGGAGTTGGAGATTCCAAACATGATCCAGTCTGGGATTGCAGACTACTACCACCAGGTACTCTCGTATCATGAGCAGTTCTACCCATCAGGTGAACAAGATTATCCGAGTCATGGACTCGGATTTTATGAGTCTCCCTATCCTCCAGCGGAGCACGATTTTGAGCAGGATTTGACGACACATTAGGATGTCGTCCCTGAGTTTACTCTCGTGGCCCCCTGCCACTGGTGACTCTCAGAGAGTTATATTAGCTGTACATTTTGATCTGGGGACTTCACAGCTGGTGGTGCCTTTGTACCCTACACACCGGCCGATACAGTAGGAGGATCAAAATATTCTAACTCCTCATCCCATATCCCTCAAACAAGTGCCGACATCCGAAATGTGCGGTTGAAAGCATCGAGCAAATATGTCTGGAGCCCGTTTATAAGGGATGAAAGACGAGCAAGTGTGTAGGCAAAGGACGAGGAGTTCGAGAGATACATGGCCTCCGGACCTAATGCCGAACAGTTAGTCCCCTTTCTCAATAAATCATAATAAATAATTTCCCTCTAATGAATGTTAACCTAATTTTGATTATCATTTCAGGCTTAACGTGGGGACCGGCTACTCAGTTGGTCCTGAATTTTTTAGTACATTCCTAGCTCCGGATGTGGACGTCAACTATCGGGTATGTATTCTTACTACAAAATCTTATTTCGTAAATGTACATATTTTTACTGACGGCTGCTTCAAACAGTGTGAGTGTATTGATTATTGGTCTTGTGCTATAGCCGATTAATGCATACCTCGGCATTCTTCAGATAAATGCAAAGTTCGTCGGTGTTAAACACGATCGTGCTTTAGCTGGCAAGCTTCTGATAGTGGACACACATTTTTTTGTAATGATTATTTACTCAGTTTTTGTAATGATTATTTACTCAGTTTTTGTAATGATTTATTATCTGCTGAAATAGTACTAACAATTAATTGTAATGATTTCTTCAGGAAAAATGCAAGGTGATTTTTGAGGAGGCGCACGTCGGTGAGGCAGAACACATTAAAAATGTAACCAGTGTCGAAAGGGAGAACTTTCCAGCTGCATCTTTGGAGGTGTTGATGTCCTACGTCAGAGGTACACATCCTAGATGGGGACGCATTAGACCATGGTGGAGGGATGTCGATAGTGTAAGTATAATTTAACTCAAGCACATTAAATTACAATGATTTTGATCATAACTTACGTTGAAATTATTTGAGAGAGATAAATTTATATATCATGTTTGGTGCAGATACTGACAGTGATAAACATCAACCAACATTGGGTTGCCTGTGAGATTCAACTGAGCCAAGGATGTGTTGTACTTTTTGATAGCATGTTGCACACTTACAATAAAAGCAAGAAAAGAGTCCACTTGGTACAGACACTGCCTCTGAGACGTGTTCTCCCACCCCTACTTGAGTACGCGTTCTTCAACGATAGAAGACGAGAGGAGGGCTATGATGTTTTTCCTATCCCCCCTGAGTATCAATTGGTCGTAGGAGATGAGGCCTCGTGTTATGTACAGAAGGACAACAGTTCGTGCGCTATATTTTCCTTGATGTCCATCGAGTGTTGTCTGACTCGCACTTGGCCTAGACCCTATTTAATTAAGGGTATAGATAGGATTAGATGACGGATGGATCTCGACATTTATAGATGGAGCACTGATAGAGACACAGTGTCCCTCGATTATTTTGATAGTTAGTGTTGCACCGACAACAACAAGCTTTTGTGGCTGAGGAATAGGTCAATTGAACTCACGTTTGCATGCTTAATTTCATTTATTTCACAATAGTGGATCCATCTCAACCTTTTACTGATTTCTCCCGTTGTACCGTTTTCTTCGTCATTTGAGCAACGAGTCTCCGATTGACCTCAAATTCGTTTTTATCTTCTCGTTTTTCAAGACACTCATCTAATGGTAAAATTATAATCTATGTTTTCGATTAAATTATACTTCCATTTAAAACATGCATTTAAGATATTTCTGAAACGCATATAATTAAATTAAACAAATCAAGGGTTAATGCACATAATAAAATGAATCGGGATAAGGGTTTAATTATTTAATTATTGAATTATGCTCTGATTAAATTATCCTGGGCGCTACAGTTACAAAATCTAATTATCTATAAGTTTTGTGACACACATTTTTACAGAATCAATCCCGAATTATATGAAAATTGTGAAGCAAACCACAACAGAATTTTCTGACTCTTTTTCTCATTTTTGTTTTCTAATATATACCCTATTATACAACTAAAAATCTATCCATCTGGTGACGGATTGCTTCGATAGAGAGGACACTTCCTTCTTGTATGTTCTTCAGAACGACACATACTGCATTTTTTATGTCTTCTCGTCCTAACTTGCGGTTGCCCTGTTGTTGGATTTTCGTCACCGAGTCCCTCTTCGCCCTCATGTTCGGATATGAGCACGACGTTTTCTGGGCATCTGGATATATTGTGACCGGAACCGCCGCAACGACCACATGGCCCTGTCCCCCTTCTTCGTCCTGAAAAATCACCGGTTGATGGAATTCGTTTACCTTTGGGTCGACTAGCTTGTTTTGGTTTATCAGGGGCCCGATATAAAACGCTACAACATCATCCGACACGTTCCAATCTTGTGCTTCGAGCACAGGGGTAACATCACCAGCCCACATTCCCCTCAACGACATTGTCGTGTAGTATACAACAACGTATTTAGTCACCGATTCATTCGTGAAACTGTAGGCAAAGGTTATTGGGAGTGTTTAGTGGTGCAAGATAATATCAAATTGAAACCATTGAGAGAAGAGAAAAAATATTTTAACTTATAATTACAAACCTTATGGCGGCACATGCGTGCGAACATGGTATCAAGTCTATCTGGAAAAGGGAACATGTACACTCATTCGAATTGAGGTCAACAATGAAAATCCTCGAACGGTCTGTGACCTTGAATTTATAGGGTCCAAGCCTATCCATATTCATATGTCGGCCAAACTTTATGTATTCGATAACTCGATCGTGTATCACATTTGTCAGAATTTTTTCTCTATCTTCAGCAGCCGTTCTTCTTTCGTAAAACCACTTCTCAATTATCTTTCAAGCCCCATTCAGAAATGAACAAACGGGAAGCCTCCACACCCACATGAGGTGAGTATTCCACGTCTCTGTAGCATTCGACGTCATAAAGTTAAATCTTCGAATCGGGCAGTGCATGCGCGACCATCGGCTCTTTCCTGCTTTGTTTAATGAATTGAGTGCACCCTGAACCTGTAATGCATTCAGGTTGTTCATGTACCTAAAAAAAACATATTGCCAAATTTGGTCAAAATAACAACGACTACTAGTGCATGTGTATAAGGAAGTCGAGTAAATTACTGAAACTAAACATGGTTTATAACTTACCTCTCGAACTCGTCACGATCATAACAATAGACAACACTCTTAAAAATTCCAATCAAATGTGCTCCATACCTCGCTAAATTTTGTTGAATATGAAAGCAACACAGTCCTTGGGTTGCCTCTGTGTATGTATTTTTGATGGCATTTTCAATGCTAAGGTGTTGATCAGACACAATGAGCAGCTGATCTGGGCATCCAAAAGCTGCACGGACATTTTTCAAAAACCATGTCCAAGATGCATCATTCTCAACGTTTCCTATGCCAATTGCGAGAGGAAATATTTGATCGTTTACATCCTGAGTAACAGCAACAAACTCAATTCCCTTATACAAACCTTTCAAGTGACACTCATCCACCACAATTACTGGCCGTAAATATCTTACAAATCCCATAATTGAGGCGGCTAATGCAAAAAATACGTATTTGAATTTTCCATTCGAATCGGTTTCCAAGGCTGTATAAGTACTAGGATTCGTGTCCTTCAACACCTGCAAATAAGATGGAAGATTCCAAAATGACTTCTTCGGATCACCGTAAGCGAGGAACATTGCATGACGTTTTGCCTTTAGTGCAGTCTTATAACTGAAGGTCAAACTATGTCGCTGATGCATTTCGTCCATGATCCCCCTAGGCCCGATAGTCGATTTCTCCTTTCGAAGTGTGTTCGCGTAGTACTCATCGATCAAAACAGAAGGAAGTCGACGTGGAGCACTACGGTTCAGATACGAAGAACAAGTATGTTGCAGGACACTCTTTGAGATTTTCCAAATCCCATATTTCTCGGTTGCATAAAGTGTGAAAGGACAGTCTTGTTGCCTGCATCTCACAAACCATCTGTGTTTATCGGAATGGTCCACGTGATATTCTATTTGATTTTCCCGATGGTGTTGCCCAACAGCATTCTGCAGTTCCCTTTTACTGAGAAAAGTAGACCCTTTTTGTAGAATGTGTGTAACTTGCTCTCCCCCTCTAATTGTCTTGCCTTAGGTAGCTCGATTTCCCACATATCGGGGATAGACCATTCCGGTCTTAATATGTATGTACAGAATTGCTCATACTCCTCTTGTTGTTCAACATCCAAAACATTCTCCTGATCAGTATTTAATTCGAAGTCGTCAATTGCATTGTTCAAACCTACATACAGATTGATATAATCACAAATAATGCAACCGATGAATTCACTACTATCAAAATGAAATTAAATATTCAAGAGGGCAGGATTACCACTTCGACCATCATCTTCATGATCTGGTGTTCTTTCACATGTCGTTTCAGCAAATTCTCCACGTACTTGCACTTTTTCTTGTCTGCCTCTTGTAGGAGTGATGTTTAAGTCGAGTCTGTCACCGAAGTCATTTCGATCATGCTCTGGTGGTGAAGGATCCCACTACATTCCCGAAGAACTCCCAAAACGAGTACTGTCATTTTCATTGGGTATTCCCCATCTTGCCTGAAATCCCTCGTCGGATTGGAGTCCAAGGGGAACAGAACCAAAATAGGGATTTTGGTCGGTGTACACATATGACTTCAGATCCGTATAGTTAGAAGAAAACGGTACACTAATTTCACCACACCGTTGACTTTGCTCACCCGTAGTGACATTGTGTTCTAGATGATTGGGATAAGACGATCCAACTACAGGGGGTGTATTTTCAAGCTCCGGAGACAAACTAAAAAAAGTCAATATTAAAATTTAAGATATATTTTTATATTTTGATTTATGCAATTGTATAGCTCTAATTAGACTTTTAATAACGAAATCAACAAATATATTCTAATAGGGTTAATTACATTTTTCAACCTGTACTATGAATCTTTTTTAATTTTGCATCCTAAACTATTTTTTTTCTCCGCTCACATCATATACTATGCATTTTTGTTTACTTTTGTAACATCCGGTCAATATTTTCCGGTGAGAAAACGCCCACGTGATTTTCATGTCCTAATTGATGGTTATTTTCATCATTTACATTTCTGAGACATTAGTAAATTTGATTCATCAACAATTTTCAATGGTGTAGAGATCTAATCTTTTGTTTGACCTCACCGTTAATCTTCATTTGCTCAAACAATTTATCAAAAAAAAATGTGGGAAAAATTAGGGCAAAATTCGCTTTTGGAGGGGAAGTTAGTTAATGACCTAGAAAATGATGAAAATAACCCTCAATTAGCACATAAAATCGCGTGGGCATTTTCTCTCTAGAAAATATTGGTCGGAGGTTGCAAAAGTAAACAAAACATGTAGTATGGGTTGTGATCGGAAAAAAAAATAGTTTAGGATGCAAAATTAAAAAACATGCATAGTATAAATTGGAAAATGCAATTAACTCATTCTAATATATAGTGAAACACTTATTTAACATTCTCCATCAATTTGTTATAAGTTTGTTCTATCAGTAAATCGTCAAGATTTATGACAATATTATGACTATGAACATCATACTCAAGTTTTCAAGTGAGAATATTAGAAAGTTAAACTATGTCAAAATAGTGACAAATATATGAAAATTCAATGGGGGTTGATAGAGGGATGTAATTGGAGAATGAATGTTATTTGACATTCTACTATATATGACGATGTGGTGAATTTTTTTTGAAAAAGAATATTTAAAAAAGGTTTGTTATATCTAAAAGATATTCTAAATAATCAAGGTTTGTTTTATATAGTCAACTTATCTATATCAAAAAATTACAACACTTGAAATTTATATACCATGCATCATGCGGGTTATCAAATGAAATTGAAATATTATCAAGAACTTGATTTTTCCGTAAATTGACAATTTCACATTAAACTCGAAATATTTAAATTTTATGATCATGCATCACACGGATATCATATTATATTAAAATTAATCTCAAATAATATATTATTTTATGTTCAACATTTTCATATCAAAATACCACAATAATAATTTAAAAATAATAATTTTTATATACCCGTGCATCGCACGGGACCTATATACCAGTTAAAGAAAAAGTGATATTTGTCATTTTAATTGTTGGGTAAACTTGCATTATCTGTGAAGATAGCCGATAACTTAATAATTTCATGAAAATGTCTATTGAACTTTGAAAATAATGGTGAAGATGATGGCTTCTAGCTACAAATCTTAAATCAAATATTATATTTAATGATCGAATTGGGTACATACATTAATTCATATTTGTACAGAAGAGAAAAAAACAGATTCATTGATTCACAAAATAGCGTGGAAATCGAGAAAGAAGAAAGATGATAGCCGCAATAAATGAGGAGCATGTTTTTGGCATCTCAAGCTCAACAGTAGTAGGGCTGTCCATTTACAATATTACACTTGTACTAATTACTACGTACAACCCCTATGTCCTAGGAGATTGCCTAGACATTATTCTAATATAATAATAAAATATATAGACTTATAGGCCCTATTAGTGAGAAAACATGTCCTGTTTGTTTTCTTTTTGCCCATGCTAACCAGCAGATTCCCCCCAAATATGTGACAAGATCATATTCACCACTTATCTCTCTCTTTGTAAATATATACACATACATGCACATCCATACATTTAAGTCTCACCATACATGTACCATATAAGCAAGCACATTAAACAACCTTGCATCTGCCCTGTCAAATTCAAATAAAGTTGTACTTTCTGTACTTCCAACATTAGATGCTAAGATTGACTGATTCTGTACATATACTATTATGGTTCTCAATCTGGAATTTCCAATTTTTGTACCACACCGTGATGAAATTGTCTAATATACATTCTCTAAAATCGCATGGAATTCCTATTTAGCGAGACAAAAGTTCGAATTTTGGATCACATGGAACCATTAGTGATCAAACAGTCGACAATGCAATCTCACTATTCATAGACATTGTTGAGATTGGACTGCTAAAGGGTGTTTGGATCACAAACAAATCATTCAAATGAAATTTCACCGAATGCACAACATCAACTTGGCCTAAACCTCAACTGTAATGCAATTGCATGAAAATTCAAAAAAAGGCGTGGTACCTTGTTATCGTTCATCAGCACTCAATTCTTATTGCAGGAGCAATAGTCAGCCTTTATGGTGAGGAAAGCTGGACCAAATAAATGAGAACTTCATAGAATTGTTCAAAATAGAGTCATCTTAAACTGGTCAAATACAAACTAAAGAGTTTAGCAATCATGCACAAATTTTAAGGAGAGGCTAACATATTAAACCAAATTAAGTTCAAATAATCCACGGAAGGAAAGTCGTAATTAGGTCACTGTTAACAAAAGCAAGAGGAAAACTACGTACTTTAGAAGTCTTAAAGCGTTTGGAAGCTGGTACAAAGATCCTAAAACAGCATCCTGAGAAAAATAATGATGCTAGGAACAATCTACATAATAATGAAAAACACAAAGTGTGAAGGGACTCTTCAATCAACGATCAATCCAATATGATATACGTTACTAGAATAAGCCCGACCATATCCTTTCTGTACATGTAAAGATGAAATGTATTGGATAATGCCATGTATAATAGGCAGGTCAGAAACCATAACCTTGGAAACAATTTCTTTCTGGAAAACTGCACCAGGGAAATTCCTTTAAAAAGCCTCTTTCACCCAGTTCTGGAACAAGTCGCTATTTACTTCGAAAGCCAATAGATGATAAGGAAAAGTGTACAAGCAGCAATAACTGCAGATAGGATGAGAGTGTCTCGTGATCGTTTTCTTTTGATCGAACCTGGGGGGATCGTTGGATGATGAGACAAATCAATCAATATAGATTGCACATAAAATGTCTAGATGCAAGTACTCTGAACAGAATATTACCAATTACGCCACGAATGACTGGAAATTTGTCACCGAGTTGCTTGACTTTCCCTTGGACATCTCCAAACAAGGCCCTTTGAGAGCCCAAGGCAGTTCTAGTTGCTTGAGCTTGACTTATTACATCATCGATCTGTAAGAAGTTGGCCAAAATGTTTAGCAGCTTTAACATGGGATATTCTTCGCATGCTTTGATGTGTTTATGCAAATGAATAACCAAAGCTACAGGACATTGAATTGATCTGATGAAGTCCAACAATCACAACATCGAGTACAATATTGATAGCAATAACTACAATATATTCAACTCCATCATCTAACTGGATTCTGGGTTCATCAATCACAAAAATAAAACACTATGTTTGTCTCTGTTTTGTGTTTCAAGGATATATGTCTTGATAGTGGGTGTTTCAGATGAAGATAATAGATGGTGGAACAGTGGCACTAATGGCTAATTTTGTTGTACTGGGGACATGAGTTAATACAGATGCCAAATTAATTTTGTTCTCATTTGCTAAGTGGGTTCAAATAATAAGTTAGTCAAATTCTGTTTTCTACAAACATTAATAATTCTGTATTGAAACTCTTATTTATATTTTAGGTGAGATAAATTATACTGAATGAAAAATCATAAATTATTTAATTTTGAATAAAAACAGATTTATTACAATGAAAATAGGTGAAAAACAAATAAATATACGTATAGTAGGGAATTTCAAGAATATAAACTCAAACACCTTTTTCATTCTGAAAATACTAAACAACTTTGGGAAATTGTTAACAACTGCATTATAGTTAGCTGCCCTCTCCCGTAACTTACTTAGGAAATAGTTAGCTGCTTATAAATCTTACATGAGATATGCTTCCATGGATGGCAGCCCTCTCCCGTAACAACTGCATTCCTGGAGACCCACTCCCAGAAGCCTGCATAAACTCAACTTTTAGGAAAATAGCAATGATAAAGAAATTCGCGTATAAACATAGCTTTCAATTAATTGCTCTCACCTTGTATTCACTGATATCATCTCGCACAGAACTAAGAAGTTCTGCATGTTCCTTCATCGAGTTAATATTTCCCTTGATACGTCTGAATTCCTACGAAAGTATCCGCAGTCATATCTACCAGAATTCTGAAAAATTATGGGAGAGAAAAATGGGGAAAGAATGATCCTTGAACAATTCAAATTATGGGAAAGAAAAAGGAGGGAAATGACGCTTGAAGCATTGACAGAAGCAGTCAAAAAGGCAGAAAAGGGTTAGGCTAAAAAGAATCGAACTCATTCATTGTGATTTAACAACTATCAGATAAAAAGGATTCAAATCAACCACATGTATGAAACAAAGGGTTCAGGAAATGAAGATTAGGATGAAAAAGTTTACTTTTATTACATGATTAAGACAAATTGGAAATAATACTAACTAAATCATTGAAGTTATATGTTGTAAAATAGAGATAGATTGAGCTCAGAAAAGTCCAATTATAATATAAGCTAGTACACTCTATTCTTCAAGGTAATTTGATCTAAAATAGAAAGATTACTGTACGCATATTTGAAACTAGTTCATCTGCAGCAATTAGCCAAGAGCAAGTGAAATGCATAATTCCTTAAAGATTTAAGAGGAAAAGGTAAAATAAAATAAGATAAGATAAATTATTACAAGTTGTACAATATGCAGAACTAAAATATGTCACAACTGATCAAATAAAGATAGTCGCCATGTAGGAAGGAGAACAAAAGAAAATGGATTTTAAGGTATGATGTTTTTCATCATGATTCAAAATGATTGAAGTTGTATGTTTCCTATAGATGGATACATGAAGATACACGTGATTATATGAACATATATACATATATAAATGTGAACATGTTTTGTAACTATGATTTTAATTGTTGATTGGAGATCATTGGATTAAAAAAACAATGCATATATGGCATTAGTTAGGGTTTATTTTTTTATATATGGTTCACATACATGTTATATAAGTTCAGTTCTCTTTATAGATTTAAATTCCTATGAAAAGCATTTATTTTGTATTTTTAAACAAAACTTGTTCACAGAAAAATTGGCGTTCACAGTTTTATTGCCTGAAGTTATAAAATACATTATAAACATATATGAGATTTGAGCATTAACATGCTAGTTATTGGAGAATAAGCATATAGAAATGAAGCATCATAGAGGAAAAATCGCATAGAAATTACGAATTTGACAAATGGATACATAATAAGCCATATCAACCACCTTCTAGTAACTCTAAAGTTAATCACAATTTGAGTAGAAAAAGGACGACTGCATAGTAACACCAATTCCCTATTCTTGTTATTACTTATTGAATACATCAATATCAGAAGCATCAAAGACAAGGAACAGATCACAGATGGTACAAACTAACCTGGGTAAACTCATGTAAGATATCCCTATGCCTCGAAAGCTTTTGAGTAACTGAAGTAGTAGGAGCAGCTGATGCAGCACATCGACTCATTGAATCATTTATATCCAGTAGTTTCTCAAGTAATGACTGAATCTCCAATTCCATTGACTTCCATGACCTGCTGGATCCAACAGTTGGTGAACCACCATCTGCATAGCCTGGATACATAATAAAACCATCAGAATGACAAGAACTCAGGCCAGATGGAAGTTATTATAGAAAAAGGTTTTCTGGTGTCAAAGAGTATGCAGCCGAAACTGATGATCACAAAGGGAAAACTCTTCAATTGAGAAAATTTATTCCCAAACTTCGGCTGCCAGGTCACTCCTTCAGTTAAAGAAGTTCACAGTATTGTCCATATACTATTCAAAATTAAGAAGGGATTTTTGTCGAAATACAGGAAATCTCAGTCATTAACTAAACTACTTGTATTAGAGATTCATTTCACTACTTCATATTGGTGCAGCTAACCAATTTCATCTTCCTTCAGCACAGGAGAAGGAAGTAGAGATAGATTGATACAGTGCATTCATCTTTATTCAGGATCAAGCATGTTAGGCAGTACATTAATTCACTTTCCTGCAGAATGTAGCTATACTTGCATTGTACTCCATATTGCACATACTAACATCATCACAGCTTAAAGGCCTACAATCAAATTGTTCATAGCTCAATGAAGAGATCAATAGGATGGGTTTTACCAGAATCTTTCAAAGTTTTAGTGAATACATCTTGTTTTAGATTAAATATTCTTATATGCATGAACTTGGGGTGTAGTAAAGGCCCGCTTTGAAAATAGAAAACCATTGTTATCATTATATAATCAAACACTATTGACCAACTAATTGCCCCTCATATGTATACCAAATTGCACAATTATTCCCTTGCATGAAAGCTCAATATTACTGAATGGTAAAATATTTTCTCTCTCTTAATCAATCAAGAGAGTTTTACTCAGTCATCTCTAGATTTACCAAATTCGAATCAAGTAAATTGCATCTTCAAAGCACCTGCGTGCAACTAATTGATTAACTACATCCTCCATAACACATTTATCCTTAGTTTAAAACACCGCATCCCAACTGGCTCTTACACAACCCGTTCAACGAATAAAGAACTCCATAGCGCACTGAAAACGGTGAAAAGCAAAAAAAAATCTGGAAGAAATGATGAAATTCCGCATTAGTTTCAGCAAGTCACGATAATTGGAGAAAATGCACGATCTCAATGAGATCAAGGGTTTAGGAAACTCTGAAACCTAAGAGCTAGCTTGATTTACAGATGTATATTCCGAAATGCACACAAATATACAATTACACCAACACAGCACCACCTCATTGCCGTTGACAATTGATTCAAACAAAAATCCGGGTCAACAGAAGAATTGATTGATAGTAAACACAGGAAAAATCAGTACCTCCATGGGTGACGCGAGCGCCAAGCTTAGCATAGTTAGAGAGCTTGACATCGAGATCGCCTTCCACTTTGCGAGCCTCTTTCCGGAGCTCCTCCCAACCCGATTCCTGCAATACATCCATGTTCGGGTTCCCAGATATTCGGATCTGGAATGATCCGACCCGTTTTCAAGACACTGCTTGTTCTATGTATCAATATGATCCGAATCTGTCGTTTCTTAGTGTTAAATCGGAGCGGATAGTCGGATCCGGGTCGCTCCGTTTATCACTGATGCAGATGTTTTAACACTACTGTTTCTTTGATTTTCATTGATAATGATCTGAAATGCGCGAGCCTCCATCGTTTTTCTGTTGCGCTCTAATTACCTTTTTACCCCTCTTTTCTTACTAACCATTGTTTTCCTTTTTTTTTATTTTTTGTGTGATGTAATATTTTTGAGCAAAATTGATATTTTCCCATGTTTTCTTTGCATTTCTTTCTTCTTCTTCTTTATTATAAAAAGAATTTTGATAAGGCAATGTTTTAGTCGAAATAAATCGCAACATAAATTTATGTATGCCTAATATTTTAATTCTAACGGTATTTATCAATGGGATGTAACATTATTTGAAAGAAATTTTAATTGTGAAATGATAACATTTATACTAAATGAATATAAATAAGTTTCAGTGAAGTTATTTTAAAATTTATTTCCTCTTCAATAACTTTATAGCAGTAGTTGTTATAATTGAATAATAAGCAGTGTAAAAATAAAGTTATTGGAAATACTCCGATCAAGCAAGCTATTTGATAAAATAAAAAAAATCTAAAAAGTAAAAAAATGTAAATATATATATATATATATATATATATTTACATTTTTTTAGTACTAACCAAAACTAATTTTCTTGATTAACAATATTCATGTGTAAATATTTAATGGAGTAAAAGAAGTAATTCCTTTTTTATTTTTTTTCTAATCACACAAGTATCCAGATTATGGCTTGATCAAATGTAGAAGCAGATGATCTTTCCCTTAATTTTTAGCAAGATAAACGCAAAACATTTAAACCTATATAATACACGGACCATATGTTACAACTAAAACAAAACCTGTATAATAAACGGACCATATGCTAGTATACAACTAAAACAAATCATATATTATTTTCATGATTCTGAAAATCTCATTAAATACGCTTGGTGGGCTTTCAAGTATCAGTCCAACAGCGCCTTCCCATGATTCTTAAAATTAAATTAGACAAGGTACAATCAAACCCAATTACCAACAACTGCCATAAAGCCTAATGGGCCTCTTTCAGTGTTTATGGGCTCATAGAATATAAGATAGAGATCAAATTATCTAAGCCCATGAAAGTAAACCTCGCTTCCTTCAACAAACCAACCCAATCCCCCCCACCCACCACACACACACACATAAAAAAGAAAAAGAAAAAAAAAAGGAAAAATTGGTACACATATTGGTTATTTCATAACAATCACATATTTATGTGAAAAATTCAATAATTTCTTCATAAAAATTGTCATATATAAGGCTTGCATACATATATGTCATCAACATAACATTAAACTTTATCGAGTACTCTAATCTTTGATTTCGAGATATAAACTACACTTGAAAAATGACTTTCCAAATATTATTTAAATCAATGGAAATAAAAGAATAGAAAACCTATCTGTCATCCAATCATGAATATATATATATATATATATATATATATATATTGTCTTGAAAAATTGGTTGTTAAAAGTGGTGGGGTGGCACCACTTTGTCCAATTATTAAGTGGCTAAGAGTTAATTTTTTTAAGGATTGGATGTCAAAAGATTAATCTATGTTTGAAGTAAATAATCGAGGCATTTTAAATCGCTCAAAACCAAATTTTGATGAGTGAAAAATTAAGCATCAAAGTTGGCAATTTGAAATGAGAATGAAAGGTCTTGAATGTGGAGGAGTGTTTAACTATCCCACATAAGAAAATGGACCTTGAAAATGCAAGTATAAGTTAGGTCATGAGAAGAGGCTTAGTAATTAGTATATTATTGGAATAGTACGCGTGCGGCCCGGTCTCGGCAGTGGGCCTTGGCAATTGGACGTTGGGTGAATGGGGCTCGGGTTTTACCCGACCTAGGTTTATCTTTTTGGGCAAAAGTTGCATCGACGGGCGTCGTGAGTGTTTTTGACAATTTCTTATTTTTGAACTGAGACGTTAACTTGCATTAAAAGACCCATTTTTTTGCAGTAAATTCCCATCAATTTCAGGTGTAACCCCCAATGTTGGAGTCCTATATATAAGGATCATCATGCATCATTTTGAGACACTAAAAAACGAAATCGAAAATATTTGCATTGTTTTCCGTCTTTGCATCAAGTTCAGTTCTCAAGCACCAAAAGTTCATCGAAGCTCTCGAGATTGTGGTGCTACTTCTTTAGAGACGAAGTCATTTATTTTTGGGAGATGATACGCACGAACCAATGAGCACTACTCTGGGCGTATCTCGTCTTAAGAAAATAGGGTATTTCCTCAACTCGATTCACTATATTTTTATTTGTTCGTTTTTTTTATTTCTGTTCGACAGACTCATTGCCCATTGTTGAGTGTTTATCTTCCAACAATCTTAACAAATTGAAACATACGTAGCGATGTAGCTAGGACGTAGCCATCAAGTTTAACAACCCAAGTAATTAACAAAGGCTCTCCACGTTATTGTTCAACAAATCTTGAATTTTCTTCTATTTATTTTTCTACTTCAACAACTTTATTTTCTTCCATGTAATTGGCTACTTTTATTATTCTTCACATTGGGCTAGAGAGAGAGAGAGAGGTGATGACTTTTACTAATTGATGTCCATTGGATATTTTAAATGACATACTTGGAGTATGTATGCAATATAGCAACCCAGCATTAATTTATACAAATCATATAATGTGTGTATTAATTCATAGGTAAATGGATGGTAGATAAAACGTCATTCATCTATAAAAGAGGTACATTGTTCCTATATATATTTTATTGAGGTTTTAGTATAATGATAATATACCTATGTTACAATATATTAATTCATGTGTTTTATTTGCTATTGAGATAGAATAAACACATTACGAGTTATCCTTATGAATTCTTTTTACACGTTACAATAATTGTTTAAAGATATCCTATTTGAATGAATTTGTATTAAACTATATTCGATGAACTGACACATAACCTTCGAAAATGATTTATAACGTCTACATAAAATAGAAATTTCAAAGACATTTTATATATTTTTTGTTTGACTATATAAGTTTGTAATCAAATAAAGACAAGTTTCAAACCAAATAAAAAAAGGGAAATTTTGAAGGGTCATCACTCGGAAACTTATGGTCTTAGGAAGACAATTATTATTTGACTAAATAAATTGAAGGTACTGGAAATGTACGTCTTGCCCTCCTCAATTAAATCCATAGCAGAAGTCAATACATTACACGTTTATCCTTTCTAAAATCAAACTCTAGATAGTGACAATTTGACAAAATTTTAGTAATATGAAAATACAATATGAATAAATTATAACTGAGTCATGACTCATGCCGTACCCGATACCACCAAAAGACCCTAATTTTAATTTTTTTTTTCTAGAAATAACAAAACAAAATAAATTAAAATTAATTCATATCACTCAAGATGTTTAAGGATTTTAAGCACGCGATATCCCATTTCCACAATCCCAACCAACTCATGTCGTTTATGTATAACTGATCTTGTTTGTCATGTACAAATGACATGATTTGCTGGGTAGAATCAAGTCGAAAATGACCAGTATGACACTTTAATGATGAAGTTGTAAGAATAATGGGTAGAAAATAAGTTCTGTAATAAAGGTATAAACTAAATCAATTATAACTAATCGAAGTTGATAGTTATAAATTTGGGCCGAGTTTATAATTCGAGTTATATAATAATTAACATATTATGACAAGAAAATATGGATTTTTATATTACAAAATGCTTCTTAAGAGCCAACACAAACTAAAAGCTTTTGAATTAAGAATTTTGATTCGAAGTGATAAAAGTGTGTACCAATCCTGAACATATGAAAAAGGTTTGTCTGTACAATTTAAGTAATTATTTAGAACATCTCCAACGGTGCATAAAAAAATTACTGTAACTTTTACACTATTTTAATATAATAATTATAATTTATCTCCAACAATCTGCATTATTTTTTAAACTAAAAAAATATTTCATAATATTTTTTACTATTTTAAGATAATTAAAAAAGAAAAGGATTTAAACATTGATCTACTTAGATCCAACCCAATCCGGAATTCAAGGTTTGATGTTAGACCATCTTTGGTTTTCTCATTTATTTTTCAGATTGAGTCAAAAGCTTAGATATATCATGATGTTCATCTTGT
Organism: Scutellaria minor; assembly: GCA_954870855.1. Lineage (NCBI taxonomy): Eukaryota > Viridiplantae > Streptophyta > Magnoliopsida > Lamiales > Lamiaceae > Scutellaria > Scutellaria minor. The sequence continues at coordinate 20,490,489 of OX940728.1, read as the reverse complement.
TTAAGTTAATAATTTTATATTTTAATTATATCAAGAACGTAAGTTAATAATATACTCTCTATTCAACTAAATTATGCCCATCAGTAATCAATAATTAATAAAAGTAAAATTAACGACATCTTATCATTTTCAGTTTTTCACGCTTTAAAAAAGATTTAAAAAAAATCTTCAAAAAGGAAAATTGATGTAAAGCGAAACCTCCAAAAATCAATAATACTTTAGAAAAAAGATTGTAATAAAAAAACTAAAGATAATAAATCAGGGATTTTTATTAACGTCGTAATCTCAATGAGTTGGATTCTTCTATATCTTTTTACAATTCTTAATAAAAAATAAATAGTTATCCTTTTCATTGGGCCCTTGATAGGATTGCGTGGAGATATAAAGAGGATTGTGGGCCGTTGGGCCTTTTTTCCACTAGACAAGCCGGCCCATGACTTTATAATTAAGTGGATTTTTTTGTCCGGTTTCTGTCCACGTGGCTCCAAATTGGGCCCACCACTTTCAAATCTTGTACAGTTGTACGGATGTTTACGATGTTTGTGTACCTCGAAGAGTTACGGCTCTTTTGTTAATTTTATAAGCATTGCAATAAAAAAAAATCATTAAAAATTTGTACGCATGGACTAAGGTTTGAAAACTGGATATGAATATTCAAAAAAAAATTTTTGTATTGTAGTGAATTTTTTACTCATTTAATATTATAAAATGTGATACTATGCAAGCGACGGTTTTAACAAATTCAGATGAAAGGTACTTTTATTTATTTAAATTATACATGTCTCGCTGAATTATTTAATGTCGACATTAAAATACGTCTTTTATTATTTTATATCAATGTATTATAAGTCAATTCTAGTACTTTTCTTAAAGACAACTATTCCCCAACTTGTATGCAAAGGTCTAATTTGTTATCAAAATAAAGGAAATATTACATTAGAAAAAAAGTAGAATTATGTGCATGCAGGGACGGAGCTAGACTGATATTCTTGGGGGCTAAAGAGGGAAAAAAAAATGACATGGATATATATACTTAATATTCAAAAATACAATAATCTCTCACACAAAATTCTTTGAAAGAGGAGAGAGAAATTTATTAAAAATAGCAAATAATAATAATAATGTGGATAGATTGAGACCACTTATATATAATATAATAATAAATCAAACTTGTGGTTGTCCCTTTATTATAAATAAATTATTTTTGGGGGCTTAATTGATATAAAATTAATTTTAACTAATAAATATATATAATATTTAAAATTTTAAAACAAGTTAAGGGGCTAAAGCCCCCTCTCTCCTTATGAGGATCCGCCCCTGCGTGCATGAGTTTTATTACATTATGATCTAATTAGGGTTATGGGTACAAGATAATTAATTCATTTATTATGATTAATATTTCTAACATGACTAACGAAAATATTAATACATTCACAATGGGTACATATTAATATTCTCACTATTGATGTTTTAAAATTTCATAGTAGGAGAATTAATTTTTTTTATTTAAGATTTGTGGATATGGTGTTAGACAAATTAGTGAGTGGTGGTGGGCACATATTAAGCAACATTTTTTTGTATATATTAAAGTGCAAATCGATCTTTCTAAAATCATTTGATATGCTTGATAAGAACATTTGAACTAGTTAAACTTGTTTAATATTGATTTACTATATGATTAATGATTTAAAATTGACTTAGGAATCTGAACATTTATTTGAAATCTCTTTATTAATCCGATAGCCAAAACCTAATTATTAATTACATCTAAAATGTGAATACAATTAAAATTTCCTAAATTTCTAATGTATAATCTACTTATAGTGTGCACTTCCTATGATATTACTTTAATTAAACCATATTTTTTCGTTATTAGTTAAAGAGTATAACATATATGCTTGGTGAATACTTAGCACTAATGTTATAAAATTATATATTTTAAATGTAGTTTGATATCAAGCATCGCCCTTTATGTACTATTATGATGTTGGGTCCCAATCCCACTCAAACCAGATTAACGAAGGAATCTTTTATATTTGTCTAACTAAATTATTTTAAAAAAATTTGAATTATAAATCCGCTATGAGACATACACACACACACACACACATATATATATATATATATATATAATCTGTATACTAAAAACAAAAATGAAACTTTCTTAAAGAAGACGAAAACAAACTGAATTATGCATCATATATCATTCTTGGAAGTAATTGGGACCTCAATCTGATAATAAATATAAGGAATAGGTGGTGGCACCTTGATTGTGGCTAACTCATATTGTTGAATGTTTATTATTAGAAATTTGATATCGACTATAGGCCACCAGCTTTGAATTATTTAATTCACAAATAAAAAACTATATAAAGAAGAAAAATCAACAAAAAACACTATCCTCCAATTAAAACTTCACATCTCATTTTCCACTATTATTTACGAAATTTCAGAGCTATTTCCTCTCCAATCGTTTGATACGGTAATTAATGTTTTTGATGCTAAATCGTTTTCTATCATATAAACACAACACACTTGCGTCCACCAAACTGATTGTAAAATTAACTATAATTTGTTTTAAGTTTAATTTTAAAAAGAAATAAAGAAAAAGAGATGTGTCTAAAAAATTGATGGATGTATTCAGTGACGGACCCAGGATTTCAATCCAGCGACTAATAAAAAAAAAAAAAATTAAATTAAGAATATAAATTTATCAAAATTTGATAGAGTTAATATATTATTTTATAAAATTATAATAACATAATTACAACCCAACATGACAACATCAACGTAAATAAAAATTTAATTAAACTAACACATTACAACATTTTTCTTATATTTTTCGTGTTTTGAAATTGGTGCATGATATTTTCATTGCTAACACAATATACATTGGAATTAGATGAAGAATGAATTAAGAGAGAGAGAGAGAGAGAGAGAGAGAGAGAGGTAAATAATATAAAAGAGATCCTTAGAATTAGATTTGTGTAGATTATGTGAAAGGAAAAAAAAAATGACGAAGAAGAACACATATCTACATTTTCTAATTTATTCTTAATACCGAAATGCTCACACAATATCAATTGAAAAACCTTATCAAACTCAAAGAAATTATCTTAAATCACTGAATCTTTTAATAAAGTAAATTGGAAACCCTCAATACTCAATAGTATATTATTGGCAACAAACGAGATAAATAAATTGATGAAATCTAATGATAAAAAACAAAACAAATTTCAGTTAAATTAAACAAAATAATAAGATAAAGTTTGTACTTAAATTAATTTATGAAGGGTGATTGAGCAAGAAAATACTTAACTAATAACAAAAATATCCACATACAAATACAAATAAAAGTTAAGAAGAAATGGGTGAATGGATGAGAATGTTAAATTAAATCATGAAAATTAATATTTTTTTGTTGGGATATTTCTGACTAGGTTTTGATGAGACAATGTAATATTAGATGAACTTTTAGAGTACCCATTTTCCACATTTTATAATTATAAGTGGATTTTAGCTTGATAAGTATATCTTTCTAAGTTATGATTTGTTAAGATGTGAAAATCAGAAAGATATAGGATACTGATGTTAGCAGGATTTTGGATATGAAGAAGTCATGAAAAATGATTTTCAGTAAGGAAAGTTAGTAGTAACCAGAATCAGGAAACTAGGTCAGTAAGCAGCAAACAAATAGCAAGAAGAGAAACTGGAAGCTGACTGTAGAATTCTGGAACAGGAAGCTGTTCAGGATTAGGAAGCTAAAGCAGGTCAGGAAGCTGACTGCAGGATTCTGGAACAGGAATCTGTTCGGAATTATGAAGCTAACGCAGGTCAAGAAGCTGACTGCATGATTTTGGAACAGGAAGTTGTTTAGGATCAGGAAGCAGACGCAGATCAGAAAGAAGACGCATGTTAGGAAGCTGACTGCAGGTTTCAGGAGCAGGAAGTTGTTCTGAAACAGAAAGTTGGCGCAGAACAGAAAGCAGCTACGACATCCTAAGCAGCAAGCTGTAAGTCTTTCTAACCTATTCAATGCAATACGAGGAATATACTGGATACAGTACGAGGATTGGTTCCAGTAGATAGAAGTTAGTGCCGAGCCAATAAGGTGTTGCCACCTAGACTGCGACTCTACAAAAGTACTATAACTGAAGTATGGTGTCATTAATGCGGATCAGAATAGGACATGCTCTACATTCCAGATCTTCCAAGATGCATTTAATGCGAAGATTTAAAGATCAATTTGAATTGCAACAAAAACAATGTCTCTCTTCAACGAACATTTTCCTCATGATATAAATAGAAGGTGAAGGTGATTGTGAAGACTACTGAACAACTGAGCAATTTCTTATCTTACAAGTTATCAAACTCTCAAGCCTTTCTCAAGCTTTTTAAGTTCAGTCACTCAACCTTCTGAAGCAGTCATTCAAGCATTCGAGTTTTCAAGTTCAAGACTGTCTTCGAGTTGCACCAGTTGAAGAAAACATACATTTTTTAATCATTTGTTGTGTACTAGGTTGTTTTAAGTTTGGTCTCCTTAGTTGGAAGAATTAGATCCTCGCTAAGTGTTTAGTCTTGTGTAGGCTGTTTTCTCTGTGTGAGATATTGTACCCTGTGTGGGATTTGACCTAAGTATCTTGTGATTCTAGTAGGTAAACTTGTGTAGGAAGAAGTTTATAAAACTGAGTCTTGTAAAGCAAACTGACCTAACAAAGTTCCTCCTTAAGAAGGAGTACAATGGACGTAGAAGGATCACCTTCGAACCACTATAAACCATAAGTGTGTTTATTGCTTTTGATTACTTGTTGCGTTACATTATTGCATATCTATCTTGTTGCATTTGTCATAAGCATATTGGTCAAATGATTCATTCAAAATAATATTGTGAAAATGAAACTGTTTTTCAAAGAGAAACTCTATCTTTATTATTCCGCTGCATACTGTAATAACCGAATCAGTAACCTGAAATAACATACTGTCAGGTTTCTGAATCGAGAGGATATTGCATTCTCTGTAGAATCAGGAATTTCATTACAGAAATAGTTTTAAAATGAAAAATTGATAACCCCTCTGAACCTCTGACCACTTGGGACCAATATTTTTTATTTTTTTTAATTAAAACATGAAATTACTAAAATACCCTTATATTTTTTGAAAAATTTCAGGGGGGCCAGTACTCCGTCTCTGGATGTATTGGATTTGAATTTTAAAAATCTGGTAATTTCTATTATGGAAAAATATCAAGGTTTCAAACGTTTTATAGAGAATTAAATAACTATATGATAGATAAATTGAATTTGAATTGGTAAAAAAAAAAAATTTGAATTTGAATTTTAAAAAGATAATATATACAAAGGATTTATTAATCGAGGCCATGAAAAATAAAACAACTACGTACTAATATGGGATTTGAAAGATAATACTTATAATTTCGGGGCTTTTAAAGACTTGAAACCATCAAATTAGTTCACAAATAATGCAAATATTATTTTTTAAGTGTTAACATTCTCTCCCAAAAAAACGCTCAATTTTCTCATTCATAGATGAATTTTCACACTTCCGAAAAATAAAATAATGTGCTTATATTATTACTCTACTTAAAAATAAGTGTAAAATTAATAATATTCATAATTTTTTTTTCTTCATGTAGGGCTTTGATTGCGATATAATATAACACATAAGTAGATCCAATTTTAAAATCGAATCATTTAATTTAATTAAATTATATTTAATTCTTAGAGATATATTCGAGTCGGTAAGAACTGTAATCATGAAGCGGAAAAAAATTCTTCCTACAACTTAAGTGGAGAAGTTAATCATATCTCTCTAATCAAAATTGAGTTATAAAATAATAATATATATAAAATTTCCTAGTTGTAGGAGAGAAATCTCGAAATCATGAAAGCTAGTCTTAATTTCAGTTGAAATTTTCAAAGCAAATGTCAGTTATATAATGTCCTCATGCACATCCACAAATCTTTGAGCAGTTTTATATTATATGCTATTTTCTTCTTCTATTTTTCGTTGACCCATCACCAACTCATCCACTCTCTCTTCCCACCACCACCACCACCACCTCTGCCGCCATCCGCCGCCACCCACTCGCCGGAACAAGAGAAATCCCGGATGAAAATTTCTTTACCAAAACGTGGAGCAACAAAGCATGTCTAATATACCCTCCTCTCTTTCCGACACATGTCTCACTCTTTTCCGTTTAGCCATGTCCGTTGCTGATCCTTGGCCCTTCTCCTAAATTTCTCCAAACCTTCAAACTGATTCTCTCTCTACCACTCCCTGTCTAAGATTTCTCAAACTTAATCGAAAAAGACAAAATCATGGGCAGGCTACGAGGTTTCCTGCTCAAACACCGAGTTAGAACGCTTTTCCGGCGCGTTTTCCGGCGAAGATTCTCCTCCGACGCCTACCACCGGCTCTGCCCGTCCCGGGTCAAACCGTTTTCCGGGCTCGTGAGCTGGACCCACCGCATCAGGGCGAAAGCAAAGGAAATTCTGTACACGGGTCGGGGATACTTGCGGGTCGGGCAGGAACCGTTTTTGGAAAAACCGGGGCCCATTCCGAAAGGGCACACAGCGGTTTATGTGGGCCAAAAGGATGGGGATTTTCAGAGGATTTTGGTGCCCGTTATGTATTTTAATCACCCTTTGTTTGGAGATTTGTTGAAGGAATCGGAAAACGAATTCGGGTTTAACCACCCGGGTGGGATCACCATACCCTGTCGGGTCTCGGAGTTTGAGCGGGTTCAGACCCGGATCAAGGCGGTTCAGTGTACCCGCAAGTTGCTGTCGTGGAGGTGAACACATACGATCGAGTTTAGTCACTTGCTTGATTTTGATGATGACGATGAATATGTTAGAAAATATGTGTTTTATACACGTAGTGATTAAGTAATATTTATCTCTTTTTCTATTCCATACAATTTTTTGGGCATGTTTTTGCCTTTGGACTATTGAGGCTTGATTACATGGGGGATTTTGAAATTTGAACCTTTACATATTCAATTGAGTTTGTGATTATGATGATTTAATTTAAATTCTAATCCTCTTAAAATTTAAATAAAGAAGTTGGGTAGAAGATTTTAGATTGCATTTTTTAATGATCTTAAGACTAAGTCCCAAGTCCATAAAACAATTAGAGATGGAGAAGTGTACATACAAAAATGAAATTAGTATTGATCTTATTTGTTTCTTTATTCCTTTCCCACTGTCAAATTAACTGATTGTTAAATTAAGACCGAGTCTATTCTTATCCTCTTAATTTTCATGACAAGAAATTGATTTATTTCTAGGCATTTTTGATCTATCAAAATAGCAAATGAATAAACTATAAGCATCATATAATGAGATATTTTATTTCACTTTGTCTTCTTCTATCCAAGGATGTCAAAAATCTTGACTTTTAGGACTCGATTGTTAATACCAAGAATTTGATTAATTACATTCATCATAATTAGAGTAGCCTACCACTTCACCTTCATTATTAGGGTGAAGAAATTAATGTTAATCGAAATATATGGCATAAAAATACATTCATATTGTATGTAAATTATGTAAATCAAGCCCCCTCAAAAGATATTATTTAAATCAAGAATAAATATGGATTATAATATCACTCAGATTGTGAGCTATGAGTTGTTGATTAATCAATTTCACAAATCTAGATCGTTTAAAAGTTCCATTAAATTTATAAAATAATAATAAACGTTGTCAAGTAATTTGTTCCTAACTAATTGGATGTATATATTTATGTTGATAATTTGCCTCCAATGAATAGATGACCATAGATGTCTATCAAGAAATAAGGTGCAAATGGTGGAGAATCTACACTAAGAAAAATGAAGATCAGGCGATGTGGATTCTCTGTTTGGCACTAATATTATTTTTCCACAATTTAGGTTTCGTACAGATATATACTCATTACTTATGAGGATGTCAAATTTGATTATTCATCCCATGTTCACAAAATTCAGTGTCACATCAAGAATAAATTGACGAGGATGTGTGAATTTACTTACCACACACAAAAAGAAAAATATATTGTTTACATTTTGTGATATTCCAACTCTAAATTGAATTTTTGTGTATAAACATCAAGCTAAGATTTTCTTGTTCAAATTATACATTATTTTTTACTTATATATATATATTTATAATATTCTATTATCAACATCTATATCTTTATCTTTATACATACAAAATAATGACCACATGTGCCACATGTCAAATCTACAATTTTTCATATTAATTTCATTTTTTTATAAATTAAATCTATGATAAATAGAATTTTATAGCTAAATAATATGCTATTTAATGATATTAAACTTAATGTTGATAATAAACATTAATAAATAATATAGCAATTTTAACTAAGGTTGTGAAATTAACACATGCTAGACTTCAAATACAAAAATCATTTTTAAATTTTAAATTCGTTAATTTAGTTTAAAATATTTAGAGAAAAATATGAAAATAAAAAGGAATAATTAAAATAAAGATGAGTTGAGTGAAAAGAATTATTCAAACTTTACAAACTTATTAATCAATGAAATTAAATAGTTCTTTTTTATCATTTAATTGAAAAGAAATTTTGAATGCATTATTCTAAACTTTAATAATAAAGAATCAAATTAAAATGGTGGGAGAGTTGAATAATATAATAGACATAACAATATATTTTTTTCTAAATAATAAATAATAAATATTCATTATCCATCACAAATGAAACATATATTTCAACAATTAAATAATATATTAATCAGATTGTGTTATATTTAATGTTAAATTAGACGATATGTTTTCACGAAATCGTAAATATATTTTCATGTATAAATAATAATTAAAATATTCTAAGTTGACTAAGTTCAATTTAGTTTTTTTTAATCTCATGTATTACACTAGACTATACTAGTATCATATATATATATATATATATATCACATACGAAATATAAAATAAATACATAAATAAATTAGGGATTTTAAATATATAACATATGAAGCAACAAAATCTATGGAAACAGTTAATATATAAGATTTAGGTTTAACTATCGTCATAATTGAAAAGTTCAACAATAAAAAGATGAATGCTATATAATTTGTATACCAAACTTTTAATGTCAATGTAATAAATTATAATTTGAGCTTGAAAAGATTAAACGAGCTCAAGTCAGTAGGGTAATTAAGTTATTGAGAGTTTAGAATGAAGTTCTACACATATATTCAACTAAATATCTTAAATGGATAATAATGATAAGGAGCAGCCCAATAGGCTTTTTAATAATTCTCCTAAAAGTAAGTATTCTGACCTACTTTGTTTCTCGAAAAGTGATTCAATTTTACACTCTACAATATACTTTTTTTTTTAGGGTAGTTCTGTTCACGACCACATTATTTCTCTCTATAGTTATTATACATTTAAATTCTTTATTTTAACCTTTTAAGTCAATTTTTTTTTCCTTTTTACAGTCTTCAACCACCACTTTTCTATTCTCCTTACATGTACGCAAAAAGAAATTTTATACACTCCAAATTCTAAATTTAATTTTTAAAAATTATTCAAATTTATCTTTTTGCTCATTTAATTTGAAATATTTCACTAAAATAATTAGCATTGTAAGAAAATTGAGTTTGTGAGGTAATAAATGTATCTTCTTAAAATAAATAAATAAAAATAGTTCTGATATTGAGGGACACAGAAAAATACAAAAAAAATTCTGTATTTATACAGTACAAATTAATTAAAGTACCAAATGTAGAAAAAGAGAGAAACACGGTTGTAAAGGGATATACATTTTTTTAAAAATTCTAAATCCAAAATAATTTCAAATAAAATGTATGAATACTAATAAAAAATTTAATTATTTATTTCAATCTAAATATTATGTGGCAAATTATTGAAATTCATAGTTTATGAAACAATGGAGAATGATGTTTTGGTTTGAAGAAAGAGAGGGTTGATGGTTAAGACAATGAAGAAGGTGGAGATATGGTGGTTGTGAAAAAATAAAAAATATTAACAATAAAATATAAAAGTTAAATATATTATGGTTATGGAAAGAAATATTGATGATTATAAATAGAGTTACCCTTTTTTTATTCTCTCTTAAATCTAAAAAAAATTGCACGATTTTCTGGTGTTCATGTAACACACATTTGAAACTTGTAGAAGCCTAGGAGAAATTGGGTCGTTATTGTAATACATAGGCCCAATCCAGGTCTCCTATTTTAATTTGAGCCCATATATGATGAGGCCATATTCATAGACTATTAATGGGTTCTGAAATGAAACTTTGAAATTATATATATACACCTATCACCTATGTATATATAAAAATTAAAATATGATCAAATGATACGCCATAAGAATAAAATAGAGAAAAAGTAAGAAGTGAATATATTCAAACAACATACAGCCATTGGTCAATGGAATGAAATCAAATTCCGTATCAATTTTCCGGGGAATATATCTGAAGGCTATGATATATCTTCTTTTCAATGTATTTTTTATTTGTTATTCTAATACGTATGTATTACATTATTAATTAAAATATGACTTGAATTAAAAACAATTCAACATTGCACATCAAGTTCGAACTACTTCTAGTGAGCTCATTTTTAGAAGAAAAAAAAAACCCCTCTTTAACCCCGATCAATATGGATCAATGTCCGATTAATCTGGTCAACAAAGGTCAAATAATATTTTTATGTGCATTCCATATATAATACTTTTGTGTCATATAAAGTTTTGGGATAATTTTAATTTTGGTTGTGTATGTAAGACCATTTCTATTTTTGGACAACCAAATATACGTTTTTCAATTTCGATCCTTTATACTTCAATTTTTCCAATTTTGATCCTATATATTTTAATCTTTTCCAATTTCGTTCCAATTTTGGTCTTGTATGCTTCAATTTTTTCCAATTTCAATCCAATTTTGATCAGATGGCCGCCGAAAAATCTCACGTGACATCGGCTATTTTGAGAATTTCGACCAAAATTGGACTGAAATTGAAAAAAATTGAAATATACAGGACCAAAATTGGAAAACGTATACTTGGTTGTCAATAAATGAAAAAAGTCTTACATACAGGACCAAAATTGGAAAACATATAATTGGTTGTTAATAAATGAAAAAAAACCTTACATACATGACCAAAAATAAAATTAACCCTAATGTTTTTATGTGTACCATGCGTTATTTTTTAACCAAACAAGAGGAAACCTATATAATGAAAGAGCCAGAATAAAACATATCAAATATGTCATTCACAATTGAAGGAGGCTCGACCCAAAATTTAATGAGGGTGTTGGAAAAATCTCGAGTAGTCCTAGCTATACCATGTGTCGCTTCGTTGGAGGTAATATGCTTTTAAGAAATTAAAATTTGACAAGTTATATTATATAATATTTTGATGTAAATCATGTAATATATTTGAAAAGACTCCAAATTCATGATTAATTTGAGAAATTGTAACTTAACAAATAAAACATTGATTCTCGTGTATTTATCATATAATACTTTTTAAGAAATATAATTTAACAAATAAAAATACTATTAGACAATAATTTTATAAGTAACAAATAATTCTTTTCATTTCATAACTTCAATAACATATCATCACTACACACATTTAATATAAAATACAAATATTGAAATATGAACAATGTCGTGTACTCAAATAAACAAGCAAATGGGTCTAGAAAAAGCTAAAAGAAATTAGAAGTATCATCTACCTAAAAAAAAAAAAGCAAGTCCAGTCTCTCTCAAGAAATTCTTCCGATCATCACCACGACCAACATCATATTCCAATCATGAAAAAAATCCCATTAATTAATTAGTTGATTAAATATTAAAAACAAACAAAGAAACAAAATTAAACAAAATTAAGCCCTCAAACAAGACTCTTAACACAAATGTTAGCACTCACCACTCTCTCTCCTCTCACCTTCTCTCTCTTCATCATCATCTTCTTCAACCACAACCATGGCGGCCTCATCAAAGCCCACATCTTCATCTACGCAGGCTGCTCCCAAGACCAGTACCCACCAAACTCACCATACGAGGCCAACAAAAACTCCCTTCTCTCCTCCATCGCCGCCGCCTCCCCCCGGTCGCTGTTCAACGCCTTCGCCGTCGGAAACGACACCGCATCGGTGCCGGACACCGCCGCGTACGGGCTGTACCAGTGCCGGGGAGATTTGAAGCCGAGAGACTGCGCGACGTGCATAGCTGATTTGATCAACCAGATAGAGCTGCTGTGCCCCAACACCTACGGCGCCGATCTGCAGCTCGACGGCTGCTTCGTGAGGTACGAGGAGACGGATTTTATGGGGAAGTTGGACACTGGTTTGAGGTACAGGAAGTGCAGTGCGAGTGGCGGCAATGAGGCTGAGTTCGTGAGGCGTAGAGATGAGGTTCTTGAGGAATTCAAAGGGGCTGAAGGCTTTCGCGTGGGGGCCACCGGAGCGGTTGAGGGCTACGCGCAGTGTTTGGGGGATTTGACGGCGGCGGAGTGCGGGGGTTGCCTGGCTGAGGCGGTCGCCAAGGTGAGAGAGCTGTGTGGGGCCGCCGCGGCCGGAGATGTGTTCTTGGCGCAGTGTTATGTTCGTTATTGGGAATCCGGCTACTACGCTTCTTCTCCAGGTTAATTTTTTCTGTCTAAAATTTAAAATTATTTTCATGTGCGCCTTTAATTTTCAAGAAAGTCTTATTAAACGATTTTTTTTTTTTTAAGGAAAAGTATTAATCTATTAAAAAAATTTAGAAAATCTATATTACTACTCATGTTTAAACTTAACATTATTCGAAAATAAGTTTATTAAGTAAAAAATATCAATTTTAATCTAGTAATTCCATGAATTGTCCAACTTCAATAATTTTCAACAAAATTTATAATCTACTGAAAATTTAATACATGATCCATAAATTGGGGATTTCTAGTCACTTAGATAACATTACATGCATCATTTTCCTGACTTTGATGTGGAAGTTTACCCCAAAAAAAAAAAAAAATCAAAATAGATTTCCTAATCAGCAAAATGGTGTCATGTCATTTAGGTGGTTACATGCAATTTCATGCAATATTCCAAACTCCATTCTAATATATTAAATGCATTCCTTTACACTGAGAAACAAAATTCTCTATTCCATTTCGTCTGATATTCTAAAATAATTACCACATGCAAAATATAAAAATCACATCATTAATTTATACATTTCATAAATTAAAATAATAAAATATCAAATGAAACATCAAATTTAAATAGAGGATCAAATTCGACCTCTTGCATGGGTGGTGTAGTAGTAGTATCCGCCAATTAATTTACACGCATCAATTTCTACCTGATGAAATGCATATAAATATTATGCATCGCTCATGTTACATGTCTACATATATGGTATGTGTCTATTTGACTGTACAGAATTAAATGGTGAATATTATTTGATTGAATGTAAAGGATATAAAACTTACAGGTCTATTCCATAACATAAAGACATAATGTTTTTTTAATTTTTTCAAGATACAAGAACAATTCACACCCCTAATTATGCCGTTCCAGGAAATATACAAAAAATTTCCAAAATAACTTATTTTATCCATATTCCCAAACTATAAGCTGCAACATAAAATCATAATTTTCAATCCAAGTTTCTAAAAACACACATCACGCAGTTTTAATACATGATTCTTAATATATAACCAAGTTTATTCCATAAACTAATCTTCAAGATTTGACCTATTTAAAGAAAACTAATCAAATTTATCAAAAATCATTCCCTAAATGAACTGAAGATGAAAGAAAGATGCAAAGTTGATTTGAGATGGATGGACACAACTTGAAGCTCTTCCATTGCCAGGAAAATAAATAAATCAATTAATTTATCCTAAGGCATAATATTCGATCGGTCAAGAGCCCATCTTTTCCTTAAAGTGACAAATAAAAGTTAGCACTTTGTATACTTTTCTTTCGTGAATCCAATTTTTATGCCATTTCTTTATCTTATCCTCAACGTATATGTTTGTACCCTTTTGAACTAGCCTATAAACATGCATCGAAAGGTGCACCCAAAACGAGTTAAAAAATCAATGAAATCTGTACCACAATCAACACTATGATTTCTTGTGAACCCAATTGAATTAAGTGGAATTAATCTACAAGTTTTATATAACATAGTGGCACAAGAGTACACTTGATAATAATATTATTAACAACATTAAAATAAGTAAAAGATTAATTTGTGGTACTGTTTGTAATAATATATATACAGAATCGTCGAATCAAGATGATGTGGGGAAAACAGTGGCCATAATCGTTGGAGTAGTGGCAGGAGTCGCCGTTATTATTATACTTCTATCATTTTGCAGAAAGGCCCTTGGTAAATTTCTAACTTATATTCTAATCCCTTAATTGCCTCAACTAGTCTAATTAATTCATGTGGTCTCTCTCTCACTTTTTTTTTTTTGTCTAACAAATAATTGATTTGGTCTAATATATAATTGCGAATGCAGGTTGAGATCGCAAAGTATATATCGCTATGGTGTGAAGGAAAGAAAAGAAAAATGTAAGGATATTTTGTTAATACTATTAATTAATTTTTACAGCAAATCATTATTAAAATGAAAAACTGGTTCCTTAATTTCTTGTTATTGATCGTCATATAGACTTGATTTTATGTTGCATTCTTTATTAGTCTTATATTTGACAAAAATACACTAGTATTCTTTATTTTAACGAAAACAATTTTATTCATGTAATTGAAAAAATTATTCAAAATAAATCTATTTTTCCCTACAATTTATAATGTGAAAAATATATTGGTCTTTTTTATTTCTAAAAATCAATTTATTCATGTAATTGAAAAATTGTCTAATATAAGTTTTTTTTCACTATAATTTGTAATCTCCTGCGGTTTTTCTGAGATTCAGATACACACGCCTTGATATTTCAATTTTCGAAATTTTAAAATAATAAAACATGATTTTGATCAATATTAGATTGTGTGTGGTGGTGTGGATACCACACAAATAATATGTGAATTATACATTATTTAAAATTAATCAAATTCATTTAATCATGACTAACCAGCTTTAACCTAAATAAATAAAAAATAAAAAAATAAAAATTAAGAAAACAAAATCAAACTTGACCTCAAAATATTGTCAATTCATGAATTAACTAAAATTAAAATCAATTGTTCAACGGTCCATGGTTATAAATGAAATCATTAAATGATTTTGTTGAGGATTATTTATTGTGTCAATAATCAAGTAACACATTCAATATTTTCATGGTTGAATGGAATCAAATCATCAATCAATTTTGTTGAAAATTATTTCTTGTGTTGATAATCATTCACGAATTTAGTATTCTTATATTTCTTGGGTCGATAATTAGTCACAAATGAGACATTCTTACATTGAATCAACAAAATTTAATTATTAAAGATTATTTCTTGTGTCGATAATCAGTCACAAATTAAATATTTTTTTAAGTTTGAATAAACTGATTTTATTGAGAATTATAGAGGATTTCTCGAGAATTGATTTACGATTATATTTCTCATAAATTCAATTTTCTTATATTTCTCACAAATTCAGATTCAGTATTCTTATGGTTGAATCAACAATTTATTGTAAAGGATTATTTATGGTTGCTAATGAGTCAAAAATTCAATATTCTTATAATAAAATGAATTGATTTTATTGAGGATTTTTATGGATATCCTAAATTTGAATGTAACTCGGTTCATCATTAATTGCGTTGTGCTTTTTAGAATAATGTGATATGCAGACGTAGACAAATAATTCCAGAGTATGGGCTAGGGCCACCCTCCCCATCCACATGGATGTGTCCGTGCTCTCAAGAATAATGCTTAATACACAATGTTGCAGTGTGTCTGCGATCTGTTGTGTGTCTGGTGAATAATGCTCAATACACAATGTGCGATCTGTTGTGTGTCTGGAAACTTTCCGAAATAATTCCAATTTCATCATGTGTTATTGTGTACTAGAAGTATGCATAGTTGATGTGTGGAAATTGCTTGCTCATAAACGGTCAACTATTTTTTTTTTTCTATAATGATATTTATTTTAATATCGATATAATATTAAAATTATAATATGTTTTTTTATACGTTTTGTCTACATGTATCTTTATATATACACACATCAAGACACCTACACAGTACTTAAAATTTTATATTAGTTGAAGACAAATATGTTGAAGCAGTATATATCATGACTAATTCATTTTCTTGAAATTGATATTTTTTTCAATATTCTCTATATTTCTTAAAATTATTTTTGATATGGGAATATTTTTACTCTTGCCAATATATAAACTTAGTTGATATGATTTTAATGATTAAAAGTTTTATTTAAGATGTAAAATTGTCCAATTTTTAAATTATCGATTGAAAGTTTGTCTATTATTTTTGGCTATTGATTTTCCATTTCAGTTTTTAGTCGGAAATAGATGGTGGTTAAATGACGATGAATGAGATTTTATAAGAATGTGTATGATCAATCGATATGTTGTGTTGTACATAAGCCTTATTCAATTGGGAAACATAACTACTGTGTTATTTGTCTCCTAAGAATTTCATACCATAGTAAATTTTGAATATTTTCTTGTAGTACAAATTTAAGTAAGTTCTAAATTTAAAAAATTTCTATAACTCAAGCTTGACTTGAGCATGATTTGAATTTTTTAAATAATATTAAGATGTCGATTTATTAAGCTTGTGGGTAGTGTTGGGAATAGTTGAGGCTACTCGCCGGGGGTTATGGTCCAGCCTATTTAATAAATGAGTTAGAGTAAAACTTTTTATCAAGCCTATTTATAAATATAGCTAGGCTAGACTCGGGTCTTAAAAAATGCATAAAAGACCGGCCTATTTATAATAATTTATATATTTTATATTATTTTCATGTTTTTCAGTGTAATTTAATAAGTTTAAATGAAAATTTATTTTCTAAAAAAAAAAAAGATTTCATACTAGATAATTTTGTAGGCTTTTAATAAGACTTCTAACGGACTTTAGGTCAAACTTATCCACAAAACAGGTCAAGCTCGGGCTAAAAAAATTTCTTCATATATAATAGGTCATACCTAATATTTTACACTTCAAGTCTAAACCAACCAACAAGAAGCCCAACTTGGCCTAGCCTATTCCCACCCCTATTTGTGGGGCATTCGAATTGCTAATTTGAAATTATGTCAAAGAAGCCTTATTCAAACTCATCAAACATAAAATTGAGTTTTTAGCTCGAGCTTACACTTGTTAAACACATTATATAAGATTTAATTTACCTTATTAGTGTAGGAATTATCTCCATTCAATTGCAATAAATCAATATGTGGAATCATTGGTTTGGTCTATATATGGTAAACAAATCAACATAGAGATAATTATTAATATGCACCACAAGTTTCTATTTATGAGTGAATTAGCACTCGTAATTGCTTAATCATATCAATTAAGGATTTTCAAATTACCCACAATTTTGGACATACATACCTAATTTTGTGATGGATATAAATTATATAAGATTGAATTCTTGGTTAAAAGGGTTCTAAGTTTACTTCTCATAAAATCTAATACACCATCTAATAAAAAGAAGAAGAACTTAGAAGCACTGTTCAATCGTGAGTCTCTATTGTGATTATTCCGAAGTTATTGATCTTGATCTAATTTCCACTACTACATTTTAAGCATGCTAAAGATGATAGTTTAGTTACTTATTTTTGTGTAGTTCTATCAATTAGAATTATATAAAATTTATATTTTACCACTACCTGGTCATCTTTAATGTTATAAAATTGCTGGTGGATTTATAGTTTAGAGTTTTTTTTTTAAAACAAATTAACGAAGCCCAAACAAATTCATTGATTCCGTGATAAATACAATTAATTGAACAAACAGAAAAAAAAAAAAAAAAAAACATATATAAATATTATAAAAACCTTTTAAAAAAGTTACAGACCAGAAGTAAACGGCACATTAGTGCTAGGAATCCAAGAATTAGCCGCGATAAAATTCCCAGGAGTAAACCTACCCGCTTCAGTGGCGCTTGTAATCACGCGATACCCCTTCCATTTGACCCGGTTTCTCGTGGATGACCCGGGACCCGTATTCGCATACTCCCCATAATACAACGTATCCAGCGCAAAGCTTCCACTCCATGGCATCCAACCCGTCGGGTCAATCAAACTATCCATGTTCGTCCTCATGAACACCGTGCGCGAATACTGCTTCCATGGCCTGCCCAAATACGTTCTCACGGATCCCTGAACGGGTCGGAGATCCGGGGCAGCTGTGACCCGGCAATTGTGGATGGATATACCCGTGTTCTGATTCGGGTCGGTCCTACCCTGGGCCGTTATGGTGTTGGTTTTGTTGGGCGGGTTTCTTGGGTATATGTTGCAATTTTGTAAAACAACGGCCGCGTTGCCAAATATGAAGTCGACTGTGCCATATATGTCGCATTCTCTGTAGAATTGTCTTTCTGAATGGACGTATAGAGTGTCTTGGTAGCCCTCGAAGCTGCACTGGTAGAAAACGGATAGGTCCGACCCGGACCGGAGGGCAACGGCTTGGTGGTTTCTTGGTCCGGCTGTGTTCCTAAAGGTGATGCCACGAGCGATGAACCCATCTCCCACGACAGCTGCAATGACAAATCAAGATCTAATTAAATTTATTTCTAAGTTATTGTATGAAGTGTTATGAACTCTATGTACACAAGTTTATTATCTACCATTAGATTAGACATAGCAAAACAGAGAAGCGTTGTATCATATTAATGTGATATTAAGAACTTTTTTAATTAATTGGAAGCTGGTATCAATTGTCAATTAAATTAATGACTGTCTTATTTGACCTGACGTTTAAGGACTATTAAACTTATTCCAATAAAGAGATCATAAAGGAGTAAAAAATAAAAAATAATAAAAAGAAATCATTAGAGATCAAAATATCAATTTTTGTTTGATAACTTATAAGGTCTTGTCCATTTTTTTTAATTATTACTTTTTTTTTTTTTCAATTTTGATCTGATTTTATTCAAAATGTTAATTTTTTTCTATATAGATTCCGTAATTGGAAATCGAAGGCAAAAATCAAAATTTCGAGTAAATATGATGAAAATTGAAAAAATGTGATAGAGGATTCAAAATTAAAATTCGTAAAATTACTGATAAAAATTTGATAAGACCTAAATAACACAAAATTACAATTTTTCTCAAATAATTATTAATTTAGCAAGGGAATATATCTAATATATATATATATATATATATTTTTTTTTTTTTTTTTTTAATTTCTGTCAAATTTTATGTTGGTAAATAAACATTGGAAATTAACTTACCAACTGTGGCAGATTTGAAGGTGGTGGAGCCGCCGTCGACGCTTCTACTTCCGGTGATGATCGTCTTCCCAATACCATCACCCAACAACATAATATTCTCCAAATCCTTCCCAATCTCCACATTTTCCTGATATGTCCCTTGCTTCACATATATCACATACCTCCCACTTCCCGACCGTTTTCCGGCCGCCGCTACAGCCGCTCCCACCGTCCTATAGTTGCCGGAGCCATCCTGCGCCACCACCACATTTGCCCGAGGAGCTGAAGCCTGCAGCAATCTCCGATCACCGGGCCCCACCCAGCTGGGAAACCCTCCTTTGTAACTTGCCCCACTACTATTAGATGCTTCCTTGTTCAAGGCTAAGGTGTTGCTAAGCAACAAGCTCACGTTGTTAGACATCATAGGAAAGACATAATCTGTAATACCAAAATCACGAAACCCTGATTTGCATGTCTCGAGATTTGTTAGGGCTGTGCTTAGCCACATTTGTGTGTCGAAAGGTGTGCACTTTGTGTGGGCATCGATTGTCTTGTTGATCCTGCGTATGGTCTCCTCGTACAGGTCCACGCAATCGGCCCATGCGGCCTTTTCGCGCTCATTGCGACATTTTGTACCCAGGGCGTATATGTTGGTCTGGGCGTGGACGCAACGATCCAGGGCTAACTGGGACGACATCTTAAAGAAATCGGATTTTCTTTTGATCGGAGCGCTGTATTTGGAGTTTTGAGTCATGAAATACTCACATGGTTGTGGGTGTGGGGTTTTGCCACACCAAGATTTTATTGCAGCTTGGGGCTGGCTAGAAATGGCTAAAGGAATTATGAAGAATGAGACAAGAAGAAATCCTAGGATTCTTGTTGCCATTTTGTTGATTGTTTTTGTTTTTGAGGTTTTGTTTGAGTGTGTGGGTTTTTGTTATGGTTGAGGTTAGTTTATATAGGGAAAGAATTAAAAGGTCAATATTGAATTAATGGGATTGAATTAACTAGTTGTGGTTTTGTTTTTAAATTTTGTGTGCATGATAACGACTACAAATTATAGGGTTGTTGAATAAAATATCTAACACTGTGTTTTGGATAGAATTAGAATTTGAATCTTATTATTTAATTATCTAGTTATATTATAGATACTATATAATATTTATGTAAAAGTTGACCTGAGAAATAGAATGAGTTTAATTGGGGCAGGCGCCCGAAACGCGTATACGAAATATTCCTAGCAATATCTTACTTATATTATGAAAATTAATTATCAATGGTCTAATCTGAATTAATATATATAATATTTGGTCAGGAACCAAATTCTAATTCCATGTCCCATGCTTTGTCAAAAACATGAAAAACGTTTTTCCCTCTTGTAATATATACATATGCGGGTTTGATAAATCTAATTTTATGAGATTGATTGACCCACAATTAAAAACATAAAATTTATATATAAGTTTATGAAAATGAGTTTGATTTGTTATTATTGGGGTGTTGTATATCATATGATCAGTTTTTGTGCTATATCATCATACTATTGTATGCTAATTGTTGTTTCACAAAATCGATTTTTTTGTAAAATGTCAATTTTGCCTATGTAAATGTTGGTGTTGAAAAACCAAATCGTCAACTCTAGCTTTCATGTAGGTAAATTGTAATTTCAATCAAAATGAAATGAAAATTGAAAAGGGTAATAATTAAAGGACCAAAATCTAAATACGTGTTATTAATGTTAAAACCGTAAAAGAAATTAAACTCTAAGTTATATGATGGAAATTGTAATTTTTTTCAAGTATTTATATATCTTTATTACATTGAACTTGGCTCAGCAAAATTTAATTGTACTGCATGAATTGCTAATAAACATCGTTATTCTTTTCAAACTTATTCAATGTCATACAGGTTAGTTTCTTAATAAGGACTATTATAGACCATTGAAACTTTTACGCACACAGTCTAATTGAAACCGATACAATTAATTTACTAATTTTAAGAGGTCTACTTACTTTGTTTTCAGGTTGGTTTTTCTTTAGATATTTATGAGATCCTTTAATTTGACCTGAAAAATGAAATAGAAAATTAAATATGATAGAAAATAAATGATTTGATGACTTTTCTTTTGGTGTTAATTAATTGTAATTTCAAAGGCCTAATTATCACTTCAATTACGAGTCCAGTTTTTTCCACGCAGAATAAATCTGAATTATTGTCAAACAAAGCCAGACACACTAGCGATAATTTCATAATTAAAATAAGATGGTGTTTGGATTCAAAGATTAGAAATATAAGATTTGAAGTTAACGGAATTAAAATCCATTCAAATTAAATTCAGTATTTATAATATTGCTAAAAAATTAATTTAAAACGACAGGAAATAATTTCAAATTCATATTAATGCAAACACCATAAAATAGATTATTTGTCAAATCCCCATCCATACGAATTTTAATCACTCTAAAATTATGCATCATTTTATGAATTAAGGTATACCTCTTGCGAAACAATCATGCATCTTGTAAGACATGTTGATTCACAATCCACATTTAATTTGTAAAAATAAGTTCAGTTTGAAAATAGTTAGATTCACTTCACGAATTTATGTCCGTAAAATCGACTCATATAAATTTTTGAGATTGAACACTAGTATCCAAATTAAATTGTAATACTCAAATTGATATAGCTTCCAGATCGAGATATTGGACAACTAATTTTGATCGTGTTGACAGTTGACAATTGACAATTTGGCCAAAATTATATACAATAAATCTTTTTTTTTTAATGTAACCATCCATCTACAACATATCAACTTCAACATGTCTAAACTATAATTTTGAATATTCTCTTCAAAAAAAAAAAAAAAAACTATATTTTTTAATATTCTAGTTGTTGCTTAAGAAAAGAAAAAAGGAAAATCCAAGTTGCTCATTCAATTTAAGTTGTTACTGAATTTTTTATTCTGACAAAATAAACAGTGGATCATGAAATATATAGTGCTAGGAACTAAGAATTATTGGATCACCTGTTTCTCTTAATTTAATTATTTTTGTAATTCTTTAATTTGAGCTCTTTTGAAATGACAGCACAGGTCAAACACCTGATCAGCAAGAGGCGACAGCTACCATATTAGGAAATCTTGAACATGGGTTGGTTTTGGGTATTTGATCCGATTTAATTGGGTCGGGTTTTGTCTTAAAATTTCAGGTATTAGATATCCAACATTTGGTGATATAATTTTGGATCGATTTTTGAGTTTTTATTTTATTTTATTATTCAGTTGTCTGTCGGATACCCCATATATATATACAGGGACGAAGCGACGTTAGGGCCAAGGGGTAGTGGCCCCTCTGAAATTTAAAAAATATATATATATATAGTATTAATTTTAAAACAATTTATGGAAAATAATAAATAGAAGAAAACTAATTTTTAATGTTATGATTTAATTGAATTACAATTGTTGTAATTTTATTTTTTATTGAGTCAATATATATTATTTTTCTTAATTATACATGAGTCACGTACTTTTACATTTTGACAATAAATTGTTATTAAACCTTTAATTTATTTTTTAAGGAAAAAAAAATTAGATAGCAAATTCCTAGTAATAGAATGTTGGTGTGAGTTTCTAGATAACTAATATGAGTAAATTATAGTTGTGATTACCTTTTTTGCATTTTTAATTATCCAACAATTGGATTTTATAGTTTCAAAAAAAAAAACCATTTGGATTTTATCATTTTAGTCATCCAACCATTAATACAAATTTGTTAAAAGAATACTAAAATCCAAAACTTAAAATTTTTCAATCTGAAATGAAATTAACTGTTAATTGGACCCCTCTCAACAAAATTTTTGGCTTCGTCATTATATATATATATAGATATATATATATATATTTAATTCTATTCTACTTTGAATATTAATTATTGGAACTTGGTTCCTTTGTTAATGCTGATTGGAATCGTTAATTTTGTGATAATTATAGTGTTGGAAGTTCTTTACGCTTTCCTTTTTTTTTTTTTTTTTTTTTTGGGATTAAAGTCATCTGTTACAAACTTACAATTTACAAATGAAAAAAAAAAGTATCGGTTACTGGATATATTTTGGTACCCATTTTTTAGATACCCTCATAATTTGGATGGATTTCAAGTAACAATTTAGAAAAGCAATAAAAAGAAAAGTACGTCTCATTTGTCGAAGTACAATATAACTGTATATTGGTTGACTAATAGGAAATACAAACAATCAAATATCAAATACCATGTTGTAAGTTATCAATTCTCACTTATATTCACTTATTTATTAATCAAATTCACTAATTAAAATTTGTTAATTATGTGTTTCTTATGAGGATTAGAAATTACAATTAACCGGCCTCTTGATAAGTCTTGTCTTGTTTCAACAATTATATTGTTTTTCCCATATCATGATGGATTGATTTCCAAAAGTTTATCATATAATTTTATTTCAACAAACTACCCCAACCTTTTATATATATATATATATATATATATATATATATATATATATTAATTTTAATTTTGATCATATATGTAAAGACAGTTTCCATTTTTTGACAATAAAATATCCATTTTTCAATTTTAGTTCTTTATGTTCTAATTCTTTCCTATTACAGTTCAATTTCGATTGAAATTTTCAAAATCATCAACGTAGCCGTCAGAATATGACTGCCAAGACAAGTTAGATTAACCCGATCAACATTGGACAATGTCCGATCAATCAATCAACACGCCTCAAATAATATTTTTATTTATATTAGATAATATATTTGTATCATATAATATTTTTGAGTTTATACAGACTAATAAAGGTTACGAAGTTTTAGGTCTAAATGAAAAATATTAGACAAAATTATATATGTATACATACATATATCTGTATTTCGTGAACTTCTGTTCATTTACTCAATGTTAGGTAGTTAGGCCAAAAAAAAAAAAAAGAAAAAAAAAATCTCGCCGGCGCGTCAAACGAACAAATAATTTCTATGATTAGAAGACAGCTATATATATAACATTGACATCAACATTATTAGATTGCAAATATATATTGACATAATCATATAAACAAAAGATACAATAATCCAACTGCGTACCTTAACTATAGAATTCGTTTATCCTATAATAGTATACCAACCAATAATGTTCGGTTTTGTATGACAAAATAAACATTATCAAATGCTATTATTTTAATTTGGTGAAGATCATTTTAATGTAACTAAAGGTATGATATCAAAGCTGGAATTACTTAATGCTTCATTAACTAATTATATGGACACCATATTTCATATCTCTATTAATTCAATTACAGACAATTTCATTGACATTATTCCCATTGAAATATCACAGAATTGAGTTAATTACAAGTTAGAATATTTAATCACAAAATTTAGTCTTTAAATTTTGACAGGATTAGTTGTGTATTTTCTAAGATTAAGGTCGGTTTCACAAGATAACAATTAAATTAATTTTCACTAACAATTTGTATTGTTTATTAGCATCAACAAAATATTGTGATATAAATATTGATAATTATCGCAATTCAAAAACATTTTGCGACAACACTATGTAGCTAAATTATTATCTCAAAAGCATACTCACAAACGGTCGTTTTGTAACAATATTGTTGTTACCGCAAATAAAATTATTTAATAATTTATAATTATTTTTTATGACAATTTGTTGTTAATTTATATTATCAATTTTTGTGATAATATGTTTTGGTAAAAAAAATATTGTAAATAATTGTTTTTGTTGGAGTCTTTCGGGCTCATAACCAACTTAAGATTATTATAAGCAACTCGACCAGTATAATATGACAGCTTGTACATATCAAATATTTTAGGTTCAAGTTCTCTACTAATCAATTGTAATTTTAAAAAAAAAAAATTAAAACGATGAGAGAGAGAGAGAGAGAGAGAGCCAGCCTTCGAACTCTCAAAAAGGCTTCATTTGAAATAATAATGTTGCTCGGTTTCAAAATATAGTATACATAGACATGAAAAGAATTGCAAATTACATAATATATTATTAAAAATATAATAAAGATGAAAATTTATATATGATAATAAGAAATTTAAAATCATTAATACTAATGTATATGCAAAATTATTTAGACGAAAACTCTATCATACGTGTAAGAACATAATTAATAAGAAATGGGAAAATATATATGATTTGTTAAAAATAGAATCAAAAACAATGTGCCAAAAATAATTTCAATAAAAAAGAATGAGGAAGAAAACAAATTAGAACTAAATTGACCATATATTTTAGCAGGTTACAAGGAAAAAAACAATGAATTTTTTTTTTTAATAGATTGACAAAAATCCAGTCGGTGAGAATATGAGCAAAACACTGCTAGTTGTCACTGTTCTAGAATCATGTTTATCCATGCAATTTTAATTTGAATTGCCATAAGCTGCCATGCAAACTATTTAATATGTATATGCTTCCACAATGACACATGGCTACAACAATTTGTCTATGTGTAGCTTTCTCATCAAAACACCGCTCTAATTTAGAAACTAAATATCCATACACTAATTTCATCCAATTAATTGAAGAACATTCTTGTCACAATTTCAATTTCAACCAAAAAAAAAAAAAAATGCCTGGTTTTTCCACCACCTTTCTCCTTCTTCTTCTTCTGCTTGCAAATGTTGTTTCTTGCAAGAAGCAGCTTGAGGTGGTGGAAATGGCAAGAGAAGGAATGCAGCAAGCAATGGCTTGGGCTCAGGGCCACAATATTCTTGACGGGGCAGGCCGTGATTCGGGCTTGTCCTACGGGCCTCTTGGTGACTGCGTGAAGCTGTACGGAGAGGCTGAACCGAGGCTGGCCCGGTTGGTCACCGGTGAGAGGGATGAGTGGAGCCATGATGATGCTGTGACTTGGCTAAGTGCTGCCTTGACTAGCCACATCACTTGCTTGGATGGGTTGACTGAGAACGGGCTGTCTTCGGGCTTCCAACGGGCCGAGAATTTGACTTTGGTTTTTCGGGAGGCTTTGGCTGTTTATCGGGCCCGAAAAAATCCAAGGGGAAAAAGAAGGGGTAATTTCATTGACAATAGTTTAATAATTGGGCCAAAGTTTTGTTATTCCTTTTCATAATGGAGTATACTTTTCTATTCATAATTATAAAATAAATATATCTTTTACTTATTTGAGGATAAATTCATATAATTTACTTGAAAAAACATTAAAAAACAAATTCTAACACTTATATTTGACTTTAATTTCTTTTCACAATAAGGTAATTTAAACAAAGTGCAATTTAGACATTTAACCACTAGAATGAATAGAAAAATTGTTTATTAGTGGAAAACATTTTCACTTAATAATTTGTAGCTAGGCCTAATTTGTTACATGTCATGATCATTTCTTTCTTGACACAAATTTTGCATTTACATCAAAGGGTCATTGCTTCAAATTATTTATCTCGGACTTGATATTATTTTATTGTTATAGTGCACATATTTTATTGTAAACAAAAGTGTTAAAAATATAAAATACACACTACATTAATTACAAGAGAAATCCTAGAAAATTAACTCCAAACGAGTCATAACTCAGCATAATACACAGATCTTAATTACTTACCAAGTGTGTTTGAAAATACAACAGGTGTGAGAAGGCCCGGCCCGAAGAAATTAGGAGGACTTTTAGCAGCATGGAAGGCAGAAACATGGAAGGCTGACTTCGTGGTTGCACAAGATGGCTCTGGGAATTACAACACAATTAATGAGGCAGTCGCTGCAATAGCTCGATCGAGCCGTAATCGGGCCGAAAGAGTTGTAGTATATGTAAAATCAGGTGTATATAAAGAAAAAGTAGAGATTGGAAGGGAATTAAACAACATAATGTTTGTTGGCGATGGCATCGACAAAACCATTGTCACTGGCAATCAAAATGTACAAGATGGTGCTACCACTTTCAATTCAGCCACATTTGGTAAGTATTGCATCGAATTTGACAATATTTGAATTTTCAATTCAAACATATAATCATGTGTATGAATTGAATTTTTTGGTCATATGTAGGTGTGTCCGGTGATGGGTTCTGGGCCCGAGACATGACATTTGAAAACACTGCTGGAGCAGAAAAACATCAGGCTGTAGCTATTAGAGTCAACTCGGACCTATCTGTATTTTATCGGTGTAGCTTCAAGGGATATCAGGACACTCTATTTGTCCACTCATTACGGCAATTTTACCGCGATTGTCAAATATATGGCACGGTGGACTTCATATTTGGAGACGGGGCCGTAGTGCTCCAAAATTGCGACATATTTGTTAGGAGGCCGATGGACTATCAAGCCAACATGATAACCGCACAGGGAAGAGATGATCCGAATCAGAACACGGGGATTTCAATCGTGAATTGTCGTGTGTTGCCTGCGTACGATTTTCGTGATGTTGTGGGCATGTTCAAGAGTTATCTAGGGAGGCCATGGAAGAAGTATTCGAGGACGGTGTATATGAAGACGGATTTGGATGGTTTGATTGATGGGCGAGGGTGGAAAGAATGGAGTGGAGATTTTGCACTTTCGACTTTGTATTATGCAGAGTTTATGAATACGGGAAGTGGAGCTTCTGTTTCGAATAGGGTAAAGTGGCCTGGTTTTCATGTCTTGACTGAAATTAATGATGCTAATAAGTTTACTGTTAAGAATTTCATTGGCGGCGACTCATGGATTCCGGCAACCGGTGTCCCGTTTTGGGCTGAATTATGACTGCAAATGATGCTTAATTATGTTGAAATGTATGATGTTACATGTATGCGTCATTGATAGCATCAATAAGTGAAGTATTTATAACAAAATACATCGTGTCATTGATAGAAAAAAAAAAAAAAATATATATATATATATATATATACTAGTAAAGAACACGTGCGTTGCACGTGAAAGACGAATTTTGTTGTTATTATTGTTTAAAAGAAGGAAAAAAATATTGTTACATAATATGAATATAACTTTTATAGAAATAGTAATTGATATTATAATTTTCTATGCAGACAGAATTTTTTAATAAAACATAGAAGGACGAATTTTTTTGTTGTTATTGTTTAAAAGAAGGAAAAAAAATATTGTTACATAATATGGATATAACTTTTATAGAAATAGTAATTGATATTATAATTTTCTATGCAGACATTAAATTTTTTTAATAAAACATAGAAATATGTTGTTCATGCTGCAATTTTTAAAAAAGAAGTTTAATATTATATAAATGTGAAAAAAAAATTAAAAAAACAAAAAAATTCTTATTTCTTTCTTGGCTTCCAACATTTTCTTTATTTATACCATATGTAATCTTATTCATTTACACTATACATTGCAATACTCAGGTATGGTACCATGTCAAAACATTTTCTGAATATTGATTTGCCCAATAAGTTACTTTGTTGGTTGTGTAGATGTAATTGCAAGTTGATAACTGGTGAAGATATTTCATATAAATTGAATCCAAAAATTATCAACATTGCTTTTTGAGTAGAGAGTCATCGAGCATTTTGGAATTGTTTTTTTTCATCAATTATATCTTTATTATGTCTTTGGGTCATGTTAATTGTCACTCGGTCATGACCTTTTGTAGATATATTTGCAAATACTTCACAGTTGGCACTTTGGAACATATCTCGACATTGATATGACAATTACATCTAGATAAAAGATATGAATTGCATGGTACTATTCATTGATTGTCGAGTTGTGCATTACGTACATTAATATCAATGCTTGTTTTTCTTCTTTTATAAATGAGATAACCATCTTTGTCGTGAAGGGTGATTTCACAATATGTTCATGGAAGTAATATTTACATTTTTCTTTGGACATGCATGAATTTTTAGGATTTTTATCACAACACAACCATGAATTATGTCTTTTTACTAATTCATATAGTTCTAGAAAATTTTCTATATCTATAGGAAGTTTGATGTAGACTAATTTATCATATATCACAATAAAATATAAATGACTCATATTCAAATCTCAAAGCACCACGATAAAGGCAATCAGACACTTCTTTTAATTAGTGTATTTTAGAAATAAATTCATGAATTGAAAATTTTAAGATAATGAAAAAAATATTATAAAAAATAGTAAAGAATAATACAATCAAGACATCAATACTTAACATAAACAACACATATAGATCAACATAAACTTCACATTTTGAGAATTCATTCACCAAACTTTAGAGCATTATTATCAGCAAATACACAAAAAGAGAAGCTTAATTAATCTCTTTCATAAATAAAAGAGAAACCTAATTAACATGCAAAAGTTGTTGAATGGAAAATTAAAAAACAAAATCTCCATGCGGTATCACTTAATGAAGGCCTAATTGTGAATTTAAAAATTAATTAAGACAGGAAATGACATGTAAATCCATAAAACTCACCGTTCCTTTGGGATGTTGACTTGTTTTTCTTCTTTTTATCAATATATTCTTGTTTTTTAATAGTATTCAAATTTGAATATTTTCTTTTATGCAACATTTCTCCTTTATCTATATACTTCTGACTCAATAAGCATAATTATGTGATTTCTAAAAAATAAAAACTACACCAAAGAAGACCGATCAAGAATTTATGAATAAACAAATATAATTTAGTGAAGGTGGAAAGTAGAACAATCAAGTATTTATGAATAAACTAATATAATTTGGTGAAGTTGGAAAGTAGAACAATCCAAGTATCTATAAATAAACTAATATAATATGATGAAGGATAAGAAACGAATTAATATTCATTGTCCTTTGAGAAATGTTATTATAAGTATGTACACATATGTTTATAAGCTCATTAAATTTATTAAAATTAGTTGGAACTTATTTTTAATAATTTTGTGTTTGTTATGAAGGATAAGATACGAATTAATATTGTTCCTCATACGTATATTTAATTTATTAAAATAAGTTGAAACTTATTTGATATTATATGTGTTTTTTTATGAAGGATAAAAAATTAATTAATATTGTTCCTCGTACATACGCATATATTTTTATAAGATCATTAAATTTTTTAAAATTATTTGAAACTTATCTGCTAATTTTATGTGACATAAAATCAGATAAAATATAAGAATTTAAGTGATAAAATATGAAGGATAAAAAATGAATTAATATTTATAAACTCATACATACACATATGTTTATAAACTCATTTAATTTATTAAGATTAAGTGAAATTTATTTTCTAACTTTATGTGATAAAAAATCAGATAAAATATAATTTTGTAAGTGATAAAATATAGTTTTATATGATATATATATATAAGAAACAAAATTAATTTAATGTATTTATAAAATTAAATAGTATTAGATATACGAATTAATATTCCTT
The DNA here is from genome assembly GCA_954870855.1 of Scutellaria minor. Classification (NCBI taxonomy): domain Eukaryota; kingdom Viridiplantae; phylum Streptophyta; class Magnoliopsida; order Lamiales; family Lamiaceae; genus Scutellaria; species Scutellaria minor. The sequence continues at coordinate 20,459,750 of OX940728.1, read as the reverse complement.
GTCCTTTGAGAAATGGTATTGTAAGTACGTACACATACATTTATAAGCTCACTTAATATAATAGGCATAACAACATATATTTTTTTTCAAAATAATAAGTAAATAATTATTTATGTTTCCTTACAAATGCAACATATATTTTAATAATCAGAAAAATATATTAGTCAAATTATGCTATATTTAATACTAAATTAGATGATACATATTCCATGATATCCCCAATATATATTTTTTCATATATAAATATAATATTTGATTTTTATCAATTTTACTAATTTTTTTAATCTCATGTATTAGATGGTCCTAAACTACTATATACTAACATATATAGCCACATTTTTATGTCATAGATATGGGTTTTCCTGTTTCGAATAATAATATGATTAGTTTTTCCGGATTACCAAACTTAAGTTTTGATTAATTAATCAACTAAAATGTTTTTTTTTTAATTTGGATAATTTTTTATTTATTTTGAATTGATAATCTGCTAGTGCTTTTAACTTTTTTTTATTTATTCATTAATAGAAATGTTAGCATTTATTTCAATTCAAACATAACAATATTTTCAAGGTCAAATTTTTTAATCAAATTGCAAATTGTGGAATGTAGAAAAGAAAGACCTCAAGTCAATTGCTAAGTCTTTCAATCCTCTTCACACTACCAATTTATTTACCTAAACAGTTCTTCTAACTTCATATCAATAATGATACTATAATTAATCTGCCACATGTTATTGTAGTAAAACCCAAAATTTCTAATTTCATTGAAGTGAATTTAAAATTATAGTTTCCTCAAAAAGAAAACGATGATCGATTATTTTTTAGCTTAATATAATTTTATATGTAATAATTTTACTATAAAAGACATTAAATATGTATCATATCCTTAAATAAATATAAAAACGACGTACTCCAAGCATAAAAATATGAAATAACAGTATAATATTTTTCGGTAATCTAATTACCATCACTTTACAAAAAAGTTATTATAAGACATTAATTAAAAATACACTTTATTATTAACCTATTACATGCACACAACTTTAATAATAATGATGAATATAATTCTTATTAGTATTATTAGAAGAATCAATTGGGTTTTCAAATATCAATAATTAAGTTGATTGGTGTGCTCCTACATGGTTTTTGTTGATGAATTAATAGTCTTTGTTGTGCAAGATTATTTGGTGTAGATGGATTTGGAAGAGTCCATACAATACAAAAGTGCTAAATGACAATTATTAAAATTATTAATTACTAAATTACTGTTATGACCTTAAATAATAATATTTAATAAGGATATATTATGCAATTCAAAATTTATAAGAAACATTCAATTGTACAATATTTTAATTCATATTGCAGAATAAATCATTTACCATATTGATTCAATTGTACAATATTTTAATTCATATTGCAAAATAGATCATTTACCATATTATCATGCTTTAATTTGTCATTTTCACATGTCTTTAATTAATGTATCAATATATTACTTACATATCAATAATTTTGATAAATTAATTAATGAGATTTAAATGTACATATGAAAAATGGAGGAAATTTTAAAAATTAACTATATTAATTATTGCCTTCATTTCAAAATAACTACAACTTTAAAAATAAAATTATATGAGTTTTCTATCAAGACAAATCACTCACCATATTGATCGTACTTTAAATTTTGATTTCCAAACATGTTTGTAATTAATAAGTGAAGATATTGTTTACGTCAACTATCTTTATTTAACTATAATGATACACATATATGGAAAAATGGAATTACGTAGATCTGTATGAATTAATAGTCTTTGTGTGCAAGACTCTTAATTAGATTAGGATTATATGGTGTAGATGGATTTGGAAGAGTCCATACAATGCAAAAGTACTAAATTACAATTTATTAAAATTATTAATTATTAAATTACTATTATGACCTTAAATAATAATATTTAATAAGGATATATTAGGCAATTCAAAATTTGTAAGAAACATCCACACTTTTATATAGGTAATAGATAGATATATATATGAGTTTATACATATTGTTACATAATATTAGAAACGAGATGGAAAAATACATAAAAATAGCCCTGAATCTTCCTTGAAAAGAATGAATGATGATCACAATAATAGAATAATCAACCTATTGAATATTCTCTTGAAGAGGGTGAAGAAATATCCAATGCAACAACCACTGTGGAAAAGATAAATTTCTGTTTTGAACTTTCTCTATTTGCTTGCCTCCAAATGGAAAAAACTTAGTTTTATAAGACACGACTTTCCAATTTATATCTTCCTATTTTGTTGAAGGGTACAAAAGTCTTTCCCTTGTCCTCTTTGAAAAACCCTATATTACTTATGAGTGTATTGGACTTGCGTCGAGGATTTTTTGTGTTTTTCTATTGGGTCGAGGTCTTCCTGTGCTATTTTTTATCTATTTGGCTTAGGTCTTATTTTGTCCATCGAGAATCCTCCTATCGTGTTAGTTTTACTAATCCTGGCCACGTCAGCTTTACTAGTTTTCATCACGTCAGCTCTGCCAACACCGACACGCCACGTCTGCAGTTCCTTTTTTTGGCTTTCTCAGATTGTGTGTCTTAGACACTTGATCCAAAATATCCACATCACATATCCAAAATGTACTAAACACATTTATTTAAAAAAAAATAAAAGTAAAAAAACTACAATATTTGGGATGTTCTAATATATAACATACCACGGCAAAAAAAGACTAAGTTAGATGGAAATTTGAAAAAAAAAAAAAAAAGAAATTACAAACAACCAACAAAAAAAAGTTGCTTACAGTTGTGTGTCTCGAGGACTTGTCACTTGAGGAAGGGAGGCGATCGTGCGTTGGGGTGAAAGGAGGGCTGGATGGTCAATTAAGGGATCGTTTGGTAGGCACCTTTGGAACTAAGCAATGGAAATAGAATGGATTTAGAGTGTTTGGTACGCACCTTTGATTGCTGCTACAGTGATTTGAAATCCTAATACTAAGGAATCACGATTACTCAGGTTTTCCTAAGCTATGACATTCATTACTCAACTCTATTTTCTAAAACAATAATAATAATAATAATAATAATAATAATTATTATTATTATTATTATTATAATACTAATAATAATAATAATACTACTACTACTAATAATAATACTAATAATAATAATAATACTAATAATAATAATACTACTACTAATAATAATAATAATAATTATTATTATTATTATTATAATTAATATTATTATTAGTATTATTATTATTATTAGTTATTATTATTATTATTAGTAATATTATAATAATAATAATTATTATTATTATTATTAGTGTTATTATTATTATTAAGTTGATTCCATTCCTAAAGAATTTTGGTAAACCAAACAACACAAATTTAAAGAAACTATTCATTCCATTCATCACTACTGTCATTACCATTCCTTTTCCCATTCCTTACCATCATACCAAGCGGCCCCTAATATTTTCCATCAAAATTTTGAAGTATAAACTTCATTTTATCATATTCGTTTTTAATATTTAATTTTACCTAATTTGGAGTTGTTTGTCGTAGATTTATATTAAAATGTAGAAATTAAAAATATAAATAAAAATTATTATAAAAATAAAATTATTTTTAACCATCTTCTTTTTTGTTTTTCCTATATGCTATCATTTTTAGTTTTACTCTCATTAAAGTTTTAACTCTCTTTTAAAATAAAAGTTCTCTAAAAAATACCTAAACTAAGTGACATTTAACTCAAAAGAAAATGATTGACACGTATATACATTTGTCATTTCAAATCAATTTTTAAAATTAATCAACAATTAGTTTTTCAAAAATAGATAGATTTCAACAAAGTAAAACAACAAAATCAAGTAAAAACAGAGATAAATAGTAAAAACAATATCACAAAATTAAGTAAAGACAGAGATAAACAATAAAAACAATATTACATATGTAGCTAAATATAATGTAAATAAAAATATTACATTTCATTAATAGAATCTACATTGTACATAGAGAAAATACTACAATGAATAATATGTATAATTTATTTGTTTTCAAGCCAATATGCTGTCAAATAATTAAAAGTATTGTAGTCAGAATTTTTTTTTTTTTTTTTAAGTTGAGTTGAATGATGTAACTTAATTATAATAAATTATAATAAAGAATAAATTATAATAAATACTATAAAAAGAAACGGATAAGATTAAATATTTTGACTTTGACTAAAATAACCATTGCGCTCTAGTCTATAAACCTTACAATGTCTGTCCAAAATTTCTGCGGAAAACCCTAGCCTTCTTCTATTTTCCCAAATCTTAGAAGTGACGATCGTAATCTAACAGTCCAGGTATTAATTTAATTACATGATTGCGATAAAATTAGCAACCTTTTGGTAATAAGGAATACAAGATATATAATAATTTAGGGTTTTTGATTCCTTATAATGAATTTGTGATTGATGCAGTAAGAGAAGAGATGGCGGGTGGATCAGATGCGCCGGAATCCTTGTCATGTGCTAAATGTGGAAAAACTGCTAATCTGCAGTATGCTATGCAATCTTTCTTTCCGTATTTAGTGTTGTCTGTGTGTGTGATCGATTTATTTAGCTGCTGTCATAAGTGGGTGGGGTTTGGGAGTGGGAGGGGTCCAAGACTGAATCTTGAAGTGCGAAAAGGGTGCTTTATTTCGCTATTTGCCTCGCTGTTGATTGGTGGCGGGTTTCTTGTTTTGGCTGAATGACGTGGTTTACCTCAATGATTTAGTGTAATTGTGTTCCTGTTTTGGCAATTGTATGTTGTTATATAAGTACAGCGCATACCAGTTATGGTTCCCAGACTGTAGGATATTTGTCATCGTCATTAATGAATAATAAGTTTAAATGGTACAATAATAATTACTTGAATAGCTAGCACCATGTTGATTCTTCTTATAAAGCCCTGAATTAGCCTGATTTTGAACCTTCTCTGTTGATAGGTGCCCAAAGTGTGTCGAATTAAAGCTCCCTCGTGAAGGTGCCGCTTTCTGGTTAGTTCTTAGATTGCATTGCCAGGGTGTAATTATTTTAACACAGTTTTTAACATCAAATTTTGTGTCAATTGAAGCTGGATTGGATATGTATTGAACTTAGCAGTATTTTGTAGTTAAATATTTAATTGGCTCTAGCAAGTTACACAAACTGGAATCTTGGTCGAGTTACAACGTAATAATGATTTGCCCTCTTCCTGGCCCAGAGTGATAAGAAGTTGAATGGACAGGCACATCAGATTTCTTATTCAGCCTGTCTTGAACTTGAGCTTGCCCTTGAATCAGTGTGTTCATTATACCTTCTGCATTAGGAAAGAAAAAAATGGAACAAAAACACACAAAAAAAAAAGCCTTCATTTCTTATGGAATTGGTTGTGATTTTGAGGTCAAGGATTGTTCTTGAAGAATTTTTTTCCCTCCAGTTCTCAGGACTGTTTCAAGGCATCCTGGAGTTCTCATAAATCTGTTCATTCAAAGGCAAAGTTATCTCCCATTGCACCTGAAAATCCCGGCGAACAAATTTCAGGACTTCCCGATGATGGCTGGCTTTACTGCTTGAGGAAAGGACAGGCTCGGACACGCAAACTTCCACATTTTGACTGGACTGGGTATTAGTTGTTCTCATGTTTGTTTTTCTTTTCTGTCCTCATATATAGAATCTATTGCCTCTTCATAGCTTGTAGAATTTGTATCCAGTTGGAAAGACCAGGAATTTTTATGCATCTCTATCTATTGTGCATGGGCTTAAGACCGGAAACATTTTTTCTTAAACAGATGCCGTTGTAATAGAGTAGGACTTCATGTGGGATATTTCTAGGTAAACAGGGCCTTCAAAGCTGTTTGCTGACTACATATGGAGAATACAGAAATACTGATGCCCTTATTTGGACAGCTGCATTTCATATGCTCCTTTTGCTTTAAGTAGTTGAATTAAGTTATTAACTACTGGGTCCACAAAAAATTCTGCTTTATTTATGTGAAGAAATATTGGGGTTGGTTTTGCCATGAACTACCTTTGTGATTCTCGTTATATGATTTACTCGTTTGTCAATTCAAGTTGCAGTCTATTGTGGATTCATATGATTTTAAGTAGGAAATTTTGTGATGACGATATCTATAATTTTTTTATGGAATTATCATGGTTAGTCTGTCTTATCTGAGGCCTTGCAGCATGAGTGCGGTGATGGTTGAAGTATTACTTTAGTTGGCGTGATGTGCATTTGCTAGTATCTTGACACTTTTGGTTTTCCTTGAGCATAATAAATTTAATATTATCTTGTTTTAGATGTTTTTTTGGCTAATGACCATTAATCTTCACTGTGGCCACAATTTGAGTTTTTATACAGTATTTACGATCACTGTGCAATAGTTGAGTTTTCACAGTAATAATCATCACACAGATCACTCATTCACTTTCATTTTCGTTTTTTTTTTCCTGAATCAACTTTTTTCATAACTATGAAATGTTATACTTAGCTTTTGTCCTGTTGTGTTACTTTTTATTTTGCAGACCATTAAAACCATATCCAATATCAGAAAGACGTCCGGTACCTGCTCATATTGATCTACCTGACTGGGCAATTGACGTAAGATTCCGGATTGATTTGCTGTCAAATGCTTCAGCTTCATATTTGAATTTCTAGACATAAAATTTAATTTTAAATGGCTTGTGTAGGTAATAAATTGGTTGTTGTTAAAAATATGAGGATATTTTGCTTCAATGAGAAGAGATAATTGTGATTCTGCTAATTAATCTGCATATTTCAGGTGCATTAACATCTCTATTGTCAAACTCTTTCAGGGAATTCCAAAAATTGAGCCCAACAGTGAGTTACAACATCATGTGGAGGTATTCTCGAATTTTAAGCTTACAACAGTCTTACTTATTATTTTTTAGGGTAAAAAAGGATCTGACTGATTGCAATTTCTTTTTCATGATGTAATTCTATGAAGATCAAGACTCCAGATCAAATTGAAAGGATGCGAGAAACTTGTCGGGTAAGCTCTTCTATTGGTCACTTCATGATGAATAAATTCTACTGCCATACATTCTTCGAGTTAGTTTTACTTTTATCATCTCAGGAAAGTTTTGGCAACATAATATGTTCATCTGGCTGAACATATGGAAGTTGAAAAAACAAACATTAAAGGATGTAAGAAAACATTAATGTTGCTAGTTGGAGCATTTTGGCCAATATGTTCGGCCATTAAAAATAAGAAAATCTAATTGTTCTGAAAATATGTTTAACTAAAACAATGAGGTAAAGATGTATTGGAGATGAGAAATACTGAGATGGAATCTATTATTCTGGAGGTATACCTGTATTTTTATACTTTACACAAGGTATAAAAAAAAAATTGCTGCCAAACATTGGGTTGTTGTCTATCCATGATTTAGAGTTTGAGCATTACAGTATTTGATTCCATCCAGATTGCAAGGGAAGTTCTAGATGCTGCTGCTCGAGTCATACGGCCTGGAATTACGACTGATGACATTGATGCGGTGGTTCATGAAGCCACAATTGCTGCTGGTATGTTTTCCACTCCTAACATATCTAACCATATTTCTCTATCTGGAGAAGAATTGTTGTTGTATCATGTGATGGATATGATGTTCTTATGATCATATAGTCACTAGGCAGGGTGGTCAATTTGCTTTATATGGCTAAGCATAGCTATGTTTTGTTACTTAGTCTTGCATTTGGAAACAACTACAGAGATGCTCTTTGGGAGTGTGAAATTGGACCGAAGTTGATGGAGACATACCGTGCCTGTTGATGCTCTTGATCTCTTTATTTGCGATAAATTTTTTGAATCTGGAGTTTTACTGTATAATGTCCCTGGATCCCTGGTTGCTTTGACTTTGCTATTCTTCTCTACAAATTATCAATTTTCTTTTCAATGTTAGAATTTGTGCTCATGAACCATGCTATTATATATAGGTGCAATGGTTTATTTCTGGATTTCTATTTGCATGTCATTGTGCTATCTATCTTTGTCAGTATTGTTCCTCATCACCTTCTTTTACTTGCAGGAGGATATCCATCTCCATTAAATTATCATTTTTTCCCAAAGTCTTGCTGCACGTAGGTATTTCTTACTTGGAATTTCTTGTCTGTATGTTCTTTGCAATATGGTCCCTAAATGCATTGAGATACAAATGCTTATTTTTCTCAGGTCAGTAAATGAAGTAATCTGCCATGGGATTCCTGATGCAAGGTATTTTATAAAATCAAGCAAGAACTGTTATGTACCACGAAAATTCTAATTCAAAGCATATATTTTTCTTTTGGATAATATGTTTCTCATTCAAAGTGGATCCTTCTGCACCACAGCTGCTGCTTGATGTACCTTTATGGCCTTCAATTCAATAAATTTTCCGCACGTTGGTTTCTTCTATTCTTAAATTATTTTTCCTTGGCTTAAGAACTTAAAGCGTGATCAAGATAAATTATTCACCTATAGATCCAACATTTTGCTTTTAGATTCAATTGAAAGCCATGATGCATTGTATTTTTCATGCATAATGTTTGTAATGAATTGTGATCAATCATATATGTACCATAATACAGCTCACTTGCACTATAATTTTAACTTCCAGGAAACTAGAGGATGGGGATATTGTAAATGTTGATGTTACTGTGTACTATAAAGGAGTGCATGGTAAGTAAAATCATAGGCAACTCAAAGTTATTAGTTATTTTGTTCATGTTTGTAACTTCAAAATATTATTATTTCTTGCTTCCATGCTTATGTAGGTGACTTGAATGAAACATATTTCGTGGGTAGTGTTGACGAAGCTTCTCAACGGCTGGTTCAAAATACATATGAATGCTTGGAAAAAGCTATAGCAGCTGGTAAGTGTTTGTCCTGTATCTTGTGGGATAATCCAATGTCGTATGCTGTATATGAACTTCAGAATTTTCTACTCAATAGCTCACCATTCTTCATTCTTGATCTATTTCTCTTTTCTGACATGTGCATTGTCAAAACAAAATGGGCTGCGACTGACTGTCTAACCCTTTTATTAACTGCTTTTATTAACTGCTTCACTTATAATGTTCATAGACTTCTCTATTTTATATGACATCCCTGAATTCATGACTCTGTCTGCTGTTGTGTTTCAATCATGCCCTTTTCAGTTAAACCTGGAGTGCGATTTCGAGAAATTGGGGAGATTGTTAGCCGACATGCTTCTATGTCTGGATTATCTGTGGTAAATGAGTTTGTTTTACTGTCATATAATTATTTTTGTCTTGAGTTGTTTTGTGCATATTCCTAAAAATTTTCGTTTTTTAATTTCATCTCCTGCTACTAGGTGAAATCTTATTGCGGTCATGGTATTGGTGAACTCTTCCATTGTGCACCAAATATACCCCATTATGCGAGTATCCTCAAGACTAAAAGTTAAAACATTCTGTTTTTTGGCGTATTTTCATGTGAAGTGATTTCTTGATGAGGGGCATGTTCGTATTCCTGAAATGCCCATATTAAAAAAATATGATTTGACTGCAGTAAATTATTTCTGAAATATGATTTTGAATTGGGAGACTTTGTCCTAGAGAATTGGCATTGTCATTCTGTGTTATCTTGCAACTACACAATCCCATAGGGACCTTAACGCTAAGCAGGAAATAAAGCTGTTGGAGTGATGAAAGCAGGCCAGACATTTACCATTGAACCTATGATCAATTCAGGTACCGTTTTAGATTTGCTAAATTGATGCCCTCTCTGAGGCTCTGTTCATTTTGTATCTTCTCGTCGAATATCTAAAATCACTTCCATGGTAGGTGTTTGGCGTGATCGAATGTGGCCTGATGGATGGACTTCTGTAACTGCAGACGGCAAACGCAGTGCTCAGTTTGAACACACACTTCTGGTAAAAGTCCCTCTTTCTCTTCTTCCTCCTTTTCTTCTCTTACTCCAGTTTTTGTTATTTGGGTGGAATAACACGTTTGTGCGAATCATAAGTAGCTACGACTACAAGTAATCTAAGTACATTGATGTTTTATTATTTGTATCATAATGCATGCAAATCCATTTGTTACGTGATTTTCTAGGTTACGGATACAGGAGTTGAAGTTCTTACAGCACGACTGCCATCCTCTCCAAAGGTTTTTCCTTGGCTAAATTCATAATGTTATTGGTTCATCGAAGGTGATTGAAGATGTTTTCTTTTAGCAGCATTTTGCAACTACTATATTATGTGTGGTAATCTTGCTATCCTCGTGTTGGATTGAGAAGATGTTGTATTTCTAGTATCAGATTTTGAGTTAGAATTTTCCTGTTGAGAAAAAAGGGTTTGTAAAATTCTCAGTGACTGGGACCAACCAAGCAAATAAACTGTTCGGTTTTGATATTTACAAATTAAATGAATTTTTTTTTATTGAGGGTAATTAATAGAATTCTGATTTAGTATTTGTTGCATCCAACTTTCGGTTTAATCTATGAATTAAGGAAATAATTTGTCTTGGAAAAGAAAATCGGTTGCATCCAAAGTTGTAATGCTTGTAAATTAATGATATCATATTTTATATCTAAGTCAATTAGTGCCGTTTTTTTTCCTGAAAAATAAGGTAATTAATATCAGAGTGATTTGAGAAAATTATTTTATTATTGATTATTAGTTTATTTGACGATAATTTGATATTTTAACCAAAGTTTGATATACTCACTTATGTATATGTTCTATTTTAATTTTTTATTGATAAAGTAGTTTATTGATTGTTAATTTGATAAAATATATTCAAATGTCTCCATTTTTAATTGAGTTTTACAATTGAGAAAAAATGATTTAAATGAAATTATTATTATTATTTTATTTAATTCTACTCATGTAAAAAACATTGTCGGGTATGTTCGTGAGTTTACTTGAACTTGAAGCAATTATAGTATTAGAAGATTAATTATAAGGAGGGCCAGGTTGGTCTATCTTAATTAATTCTGCAGATATGATGGGCCATGCATAACGCAGTCAACGGTCCATTATTTTATTTAATTCATGCGAGTTGCGATCCAGATTAAGGATTTTATTTAATTATTTTTGATATTATATGCTTTTACGTATTAACTACATGATGGAAAATTCTTACAGGCTACAGCCAAGGATATCAAGATTCTAGCTAGGTTTTCACGTGTGCGTGTTGAATTAGGCTTAAAATAGGGATATTCATAAAATACTAGAAGGCCTTCAAATATTAACTTCATTCAGAAATGCAACTTATGGTTGCAAGAATAGTTGCGCGATTATGCTTGATTATGAGTAGCACTTTTGAAAAGGAAAGAAAAAAATTTGATGATTATTTTTGCAAATGTAAGGTGACAAAATGAATTATATCCAAAATTCTCTTTAAAATATCAGTTAGAAATAATTCGATCTTGATATTATGAAATATTGATCGAGAAAAATATTGATATATTGATACCGACAAAAAAATGAACATTGTGAAAATAGAAAACCAGCTGTTGATTTTTATTATTTTTTTAATTTATAAAAACTAGATCCATACACTATACATATTTTTCTGATTTTGATCAAATCTGTAATGCAACTTTCTTAACCGATGTTGATATTAAATTAATATTGGTGTTTTGTATTATTTCACCAATATATTTTGAAATGTATACCAGATTAAATAGATTATCCCATTTGCATTATGTCTGCATATATAACAAATAAATCAAATTAAATAAATTTAAACAAAACCAAAACGTTCCATATTCACATGTATATCTTATGACAAATTTTCCATCAATAACAAACAAATAAATTATTAAATAAATTCAAGAAAATCAAACCACTTCTAAATCCTCCAAACCCCTAAAGTGATCAAGGTAATTTTTTGGCATGAGATGATCTATATCTTGCAGCAAATCTGTTGAACAAAGCTAAGCCATTGCTAGTAACCTGTTGAAGGTTAAGAACCTTGGCTTTCAGATATGTCTTCGTCTTCCCCCCGATGGCCCGGCCCGAGAACCCATCTATGCACAGCCCTGCATCTGTCAATACAGTGCTCATCCATGTCTTGACATTGCTTGCATGCCATGTGAAATCCCCACTTTGCCCATCCTCCCTTATCTGTTGTGCTTCTTTGATGCAGTTTTCAAGCTGTTCGACCCCATCATTTATTTGGTCCAAACACTGCATCACAGCTCCATAATCCTTGCCCTTGGTTTGGTTGAGCTGATTAGCCACTCCCCTCACATAGGCCCGAGTTGACTCAGCCCTAGCTAGGGTTACCTTGAGGGCAATTTGGGCTAATTTTTGATGACTTAGGGTTGTAGTGATGGTGTTGGCATAGGGTGATAGACAACGAATGCATAAATTAGGGTAGAGCGTCGTCTGACACTGGGACTCGATGAATGCCCTAGCTCGAGAGCCTCGGTGGACGACCGAGGGCTCGGCTCGAGCTAGGGTTATGAGGATTAGAAATGTTATAACTATTTGGGCCATGTCTATATGTTTTTGTAGCTAGTAGGTTGAATATTAATGATATAAGAGTTTGTGTTTCAATTTAGTACATAAATGAGGATGGTGTAGTGTGATTTATATAGAGATGATTGAGGAGTTGTCACAAAATTTAAGATCATTTCAAATCTCTAAAGCCAACTTGCATGCGATTCTACTCAATATTAAAAAAAAAAATATATATATATATATATATATATTAATTTATTTTATGGAGTTGGTCATGTGTTTGTAACTTTGTATAGTTTCCAAGAACCAGGTATGAGTCAATTTTGTAGGGTTTCGAGTAAACAACAAACCTTAATTCATGTTGAGGGAATTTGGTAAACTAAGTAACCTTTTGAAATTTTGAAATTCAAGAAGAATGTTGTGAGAAGTAACTATTGCTTAGGACACAAATAATTATGACTTTTGAATGGGATGATTCAACAAGCATATTGTTTTTACTTAATAATATCAATTGTTATTAATCAATGAGAAAAGCAATACATTTTTATTATATTTTTACTTGTTCTTACATGCAAAAACAACCTATCAACTCCTATTCCAAATTCCTAGTTGTTAAATTTGATATTGTTTCATCTCACATATATATGTGTATATAATATATATACAAAACAGATGTCAAGCGTTGATAATATTATAATTTTTAATTTTAATTTATATTTATGGAATATAGTATGAAATGCAATTCAGTTAGTTAGAGGACAAAAATATTCTATTAAAATATGAGAAATGTCATGTAAATGAATTAATGAATAAAGTAATAAGGAAAAAAAATCCTCTAAAATATACGATGTAGCTGGTATAAGCATTGAGTAATGTTGTCGGATTATGCCCAATCAAAATATTCAGGAAGGACTTGTTTTAACCAGCATGATGCTACAATCAAGGTCATTTTTATTAATATTTAAAACAACAATTAATTAATTTTAAAAATCAGATATTTCCTCCCCCATTTCTTGTTTCAAATTATTTGGAAAAAAAAAAATCTATTATAGAATTCAATAATCACATATTTCAATTCTAAATATTAAAATTCTATCAAAACAAACTTATACTATAAAATTACACAAAAACTTATATAGGATAGTCTTCCGGATATAATTCTGTGAGACGAGACTATAACCCAAAATAATTTTCAGAATTGATGCTCTATTTTGTGTTTAAAATTAACATTGTATTAGCCCACAAAAAAACTGTATCCAGGTCAGGTTTACTTAAACCGACTAATTATAGATGGATGTTTAATTAAAATCACGTGGGCTTAACTTAGTTTAGGAGATATTAATGGCCCATGCATAACGCATCTATCAAAGTCAATGCCAACCCATATTTCATCTTTAATTCAGATCGCTTTCGATCCACAGTAGTTATATTTTATTCTTTTTTTAATTTTTTAGTTTCTATATGGTGAAGATTTTTTCATTAATTATAACATGGCAAATTCTTTCAAGCGTACATATTAGGAAAAAAATTCTAGAGTTTCACGTGTGTTGTGTTTTTCCTCCACTGAATTCATATAAGTTGCAATAGTACTGTGATTATATTTTAAGATATATAGTAATGTTTGTTGGAGGAGAATTTTTAATATGTTTTAAATTAATTTTTGATAGGCCATGGCCCAAATTTGGCCTCAATAAGTCACCGAGATGTCTATAATTTGAATTAATATACTATACACTAGAACTTATCTATCATCATAAAAATAAATTAAGATGTGTGTGATTCATGAACGTTAATATTTTTATATTGTAATACGTAGGTTTCATGCTACACTCAGTGTATGTGTATTATATATGTGTATTATATGTATTTTCATCATAATTCATATTTTTCCACGTGTCATGAAAAACATCTAATGCACATGCATTCGATGTACGTAGTGCTAGACATACCATAAAATATGTGCAGTTAATTGTATTCTGAAATTTACTTATTGCAGCCATATAAGTTTGAGCATTAGAGCAATATAAGTTAATTGTACATCTTTGCAAAGCATATATATGAGTCTCATGAATTGGTTTGAAAGGTTTATAAGAAATGTGACCAATTAGCCGTTTCTTTGCTTTTAGAAGTAAGAAAATCAAGATTAAACCTTGCTACAATAGACGAAATTAAAGTTTCGAGATGGCTTGGCTAACTTAAAATCTACTTGGTTTCTGTCTAAATAACCAAATTCTTTTCTCTCTTTTTTGCAGTGTCGAAAAACTATTCCCAATATTAGAACAAGGTGTCAACCTATTGACACATTTTTTTATAAAATAAAACAAAAACAATAGTTAAAATAAATTAAATGACTCATGCATTATTACATAAAACCGAATTTTCAATTGAAAAGGGTTTGAATACTTCTTTAAAGTATCGTAACAATACACTAAAACCTCATCTATTTGAGTGCAGCATACAAAAAAATGACCACCAAGCTACAAGAAGATTCATACTAAGATATATGAGAAAAGGAAAGAGGACAATTATACAAGAGAAGAAACATATATATAAATGTGTAATGATTGATGTTTTTAGAATCTTTTCAAACCATTCTACCGTAATTAACTAATTGTATATAACCCTTTTTTCTATTTTTTTTTATGCTTCAGTCTTTATTTATATTAAAAAACACAAACCAATCGGAAAGTTTGGTTACATATATTCTATGAACCAAAAGCAACCCAAAATAACCATAAACCATGATTTTTTTTTTTTTGGTTTGAGAATTTGTTTTGAGCAGCCAATCGAACAAAACCCTAATTTTAAGTGTTTTTCTCTGATATAAATATAATAGTTATACAAATTTACAGTTTATTAGTATACCATCTATAAAACCACAGAAAACAAAAAACAAAAACAAAAAACAAAACAAAACAAGCCTCTATTGTTCCAACTTTCTACAATGGACAACTCAGTAACCCTTTAAGCAACTCTAAATTATTTCAAGAACCTATGAACCTAAGAACATTTTCATCAATGTACAACAATTTACACCTGATCAAGTGGGCATCTACTGAATGCACTAATTATACATTTTGGTTTTTATATGATAGTTTAACTAAAGCTATTTATCACCTATATTCTTTGATGAATAATGAATCAATGATCAATGTTTGTTATCCTTCAAATTAAGCATCAATCACCAGGTCCTGGATATGCCGGTAAGCTCATGATCCGCCCATCGACCACAGGGCCTCCAACTGTAAAGTGATAGAGGCTTTGAAACTTCATCTCTTGTAATCCAAGAATCTTGTGTACTGCCAAGATTTCAAAGAAAATAAGTGATGAAATCATTCAATATGAAAAGAGGCATAACACATTATATAAAACAAAACAATGAATCTTGACTCAAGAATCTAGTCCAACATGTAATTTATTCTTTAGATATGTTCAAAATTGTAAAGATATTATGCTTCCATAAGCACCTAGTTTCTTTCCATAATTCAGGTAATTCTTGCTTTAACAGTCAGTGTGACCTATGGCAATCTTTATCTACTGTTCCCTTCACAAGTGTCGACTAATCAACTTTTAGTACGACTCATACTCTCAACTGGCTTAAAAGGAATCGTGCATCTCATCAGCTAACTAAGGATTACGTCTTCCATCCCAGTGACATGCTGTCAAAGACAACATGCAGTGAAAGATTTGTATCATTTTGAAACCATTTAATTACTCGACTAGCCATACCTCAAGCCTTCAAATTAACTACAAACTGTTCTAGGCAGCATATCAAGCCTTCTCGTATCACTCAAGACAAGCAGACCTCATCTCAGCTAGCCTTTATTCAGAGAAAAAACAATGTAGAACTTTGTAACTGCAAAATTATTGTCCCATCATACTATAAAGTTTCAAATTAACTAGAAGTTATTCATATCAATTTGTGTATGCAGAAATCCCAGAAGGGAACACCTAATTCTAGCTAGTCTTTATGTACGTAAAGAAAATTGATAAATACTAAAATAAACAAATCTTGTGTTATTAAAAGTTATTCATTTCAAATTGTGTATGCAGAAACCCCAGAAGAGAACACCTAATTCCAGCTAGTCTTTATGTGCATAAAGAAAATTGATAAATACTAAAATAACAAAATCTTGTGTCATTAAAAAAATCATCTTGTGTGCCAGTCAAATTACCTTATGAAAATTTTCAGTCAAAATCTTAATAAATTTTAAGGACTTACCATTCCTGAGTTGTATTGACCATACTAATTAGTGAAAAATATTACAGTTGTATACCAGATCTCAGCAATTTCCAGCATTCCAAGTCGTCTCACCATATAAGAGAGATATTATTTATGGATCATCGTAACTTATAAATATTTGAGTGGAAATAATGAGATATATTACATGCGTTTGATGTGTATTATTCAAAATCCAGTGATAGATTCAAAAATGAACTTACCAAATTCACTTGTTCAAATATATGTGACCCAAATAGGGCAAAATAAGAAATTACTAGAATATTATATCACTAGTATAATCTACTCCATTTTGTATCTATAAATACCAAGCAGATAATGCTGGAAAAAATCACTCAAGACACTAAACATGCCTCGTCAGAAAACAAAGCACACACTAATTCCAAATGAGAGGGTCAGAAAATCTACTTTAAAAAGAAGGCTTGATAGTTTGCTTAAAAAAGCACATGAGCTATCAATCTTGTGTGGTGTAGATGTGGTTCTCATCATACATGATCCTAACGAGGGCCATGCAACACTGTGGCCCTCCCAGGATAAGGTTATGAATGGGGTCATGAAGTTCGTAGCCATTCCTGAGCGGGAAAGGCTCAGAAAAATGGTACTGCAAGAAAAGTTCTTGACGGACAAACTGCAAGACATGACTGAAAATTTTTCAAAACTTCAAAAGAAGAATGAAGAAACAGAAATGGGGTTCCTCATAAATCAACTCATTAAAGGCGCCTCCATTGATGAACTTGATATCAGGCAGCTGAATGGTTTGCACAAGTTTATTGATGAAAAACTGAAAAAGCTTCATGAAAGCAGCATTGATGAACTTGATCAGGTGCAGGGTCAAGTCTCAATGGGAGATATTTCACATCATTCTTACCCCTCCTTCGAGATGACAACTTCAACAATTGCAGGGCAAGGTCAAGAAAGTGGTGTTTTCGCAACAATTGCAGGGCAAGGTCAAGAGAGTGGTGCTTTCGCAACAATTGCAGGGCAAGGTCAAGAGAGTGGTGTTTTCGCAACAATTGCAGGGCAAGGTCAAGAGAGTGGTGTTTTCGCAACAATTGCAGGGCAAGGTCAAGAAAATGGTGTTTTCGCAACAATTGCAGGGCAAGGTCAAGAAAATGGTGCTTTCGCAACAATTGCAGGGCAAGGTCAAGAAAGTGGATCTTTCGCAACAAGTGCAGGGCAAGATCAAGAAAGCGGTGCTTTCGCAACAATTGCAGGGCAAGGTCAACAAAGTAGTGCTTTCGCAACAACTTCAATGGCCACACTAATGGGGAATATGAGAGAAGACAAATGGTTCGGCAGTACAATGTCTGGTATCCAGAACAATCAAGGTTTCTCACAAGGAATTTACACAGCTCCTGAATCAACTGATGCTGTGAGATCTTTCATTGAAGGAAATCAGGGTGAAGTTCTTGATGATTTTGTTAAAGTGTGGCGCAGCATTTTCTCTCCTTGAAATGCAAATTATGTTTCAAGCACCCTAAAAAGATAGGCTTCCCATAGACAACCTTCCAAAAGAACGAGAGCAATATAATAGGCATTCTGCCATCCTAAATTGGAATTGATTTTCTGATTAGTAGTTTACTTTTCAACTCTACATTAATGGTTTTATGTTATTCCATCAAAATTAATTCATGTAATGTGCATTATACAGAGGGATGAATTTGTTGCATTTCTGTTCAGGAAATTAGTACACCTAAAGTCTTATCCCATGAACATCAATTTGTCTTTGAAGCACATACTTCCACAGGTATTAAACATAATCGAGATTAGCCTCACCAGTGTGATAATTAATCTTAATACTGAGTAGGTGTAACCAAATACTATATTTTTAAGTAATATTTTTGCTACACATAACATGTCTACATAATTAGTATGGAAGGGAAGAAAAAGTAATAACCAATTTGAAGATCCTTATAATTTTGGCTAATTCCAAACTCAAAATTCAAATTTCAAATTTCGATATCTAAATCTCTCTTGAATCCACAGCAACAATATAAATAAGTTCAAGTATAATGAATTTCCCATATTATCTTCTAATGAATTCAGTTTGACCCTCTCTTCTTTTCTTCATCTAGACACGTTTGCAAACAAATTTAATTGCAATTCAACTGATAATAAAAACTCAAAGTGATCATGTACAGTCTTCGAAAAATTAAGGTAAAAACTACACTAGTAGTGCAATCTTATAAATTCCAATTTGAAAAAACTATGCATATTAACACAACAAAACTTGATGAACTATATTAACCAACAAGAACAGCTCGTACTTGAGAAATAAAAGATCCCCAAAAGTTTATGATAAGCCAATTTAAGTTAATGTACTTAGGTAGGTGAGAACATATCTGTATCTCATCTCAATTTGATTTCTTAAAGGTATCAATTTCAAAAATCACTGAAATGCAATTTAAAAAAGATCGGGAACATAACCACTGGTGCTGTTGTTTGACGAATTTTGTTGCTAGAGGGAGACGGTTGATGGAATCATGACAGATAACACCAATTTCACACAAGCCAACATTGATTTGTGTATGAAACTCAAACTCTTAATTTTAGAACTAATTATGGCATTACATCACAAGAAACAGAACATAAATAATTCACAAAATACTTCATCATCACACATGACCAAATAATACTACATACACTGAAGTTGCTTGTGCAGTTTATAAAAACTCATCAATTAAGACTTTGTAACTTGCAGTAAAGCCTTTTGGGGGTAGTTAATGGCCAATAGTTATGGTAAGTCCAATACATTTGGAATGGGTGCTTTATTTGTATTAGAAACACAAGTTTCCAAAAAATATCAAGTAAAAATTTGGCTCCAAATAATAATCCTCTCTTGATAAAGATAAATCCATTAAAACCAACGGTTATATTATCCTAATGATAACACATTTTTCAACTTTTTCAGCATTTTCAATTCCCAACTCCATCAAGTTTGAGGGATTTATGTCACCATTTTTCTGTATTTTAAGGCAATAGTCATATATGTGCCTCCAGCAAAAACTTTTCCTTTTCTTCTACCCTGCAGTGCAATGGGCACTGATGTGGAGTTGCCAAAATCAATATGCAATTTAATGTTTTCAATACAATTGGGTTTTATCAAAAAGGGCCCAAGAGCAATGAAGTAACAGTTCTTTAAAATATAATTTTAGCTAGAAAAACAATCACTTCATAAAACATCAAGATGAGGAATTATTATTTCATTATGATTGATACATTTATTATTGTTGGATATTACTTATCAAATTACTAACTCAATTTTGATTTACTTCTTGATTGTAGTGAAGTTTCCTCATGCCTGAAGCGAAACTACGTGCCAGTGTGTGTGTGTGTGTGTTATTAAGTAATAATATCTCTACGGTGTTTGATCCTATTTTGGGTAGTTTTTGTAAGTGATTTTTTAGTACTTGTGAAGTGAACTCTAGGACTATATTATTCTTTGGTAACTTATATATACATATATGTGTGTGTGAGTGGGTGGGGGATGTGTGTGAATACACTGTAAAAGAAATTAAAAAAAAAAAAGGAAGGAAGGAAGGAAGAAACAAAAAGGAAAGAAAAGAAACAAAAAGGGTAAAAAAGAGAGTGGATTAGAGTTAGGGCTTACAACGTCAAACAAGGTATGTGATTATAGCTAATCTAGTTTCATACATGCTATTATATGACTTTCTGTGAAAAAAAAAATGTAATCGGGTTAATAGATTCAGTAGAACAATAGATGAAGGGAGGTATATGATTTTCTCAAAATTTATATCTGTAAATTTATGGGTATGGTTGCTATGTTAAAATAGTCATTACATGAATTGTACATAGATGTGTTTGAAATCAATTGTAATTAAAATATAGCAGGCTCTAATTTGGAATTAGGTTAGGCACAAGCAAAATAGTTGCTGATTAAATCAACTTAATGAATTCATCATGACCCCCAGCACTCTATTTTGAGAAATTCAAAAACCTAAGCAACAAAATTCAATCTTAATGAAATTCTAATATGATGAACCTTTTTGTGTCCATTACATACATTAAAAAATTTCAAGTTAATCCAATGGGTATTTGGTAGATATGATTTTCTAAGGATCCATTTGGATAGGTGGATTTGAGGAGGGATTTGAAATCCATGGTAGCAAATCCACTGGTGGTGTTTAGATAGATGTGGATATGATATCCAACACTTTCATTTTGAACTAATTTTTAAGTCATTTTGGTGGATTTCAAATCCTTTCATCTGGAGTGGATTTGAAATCCATTCATTTCAATACTAGATTTCAAATCACTCTATCCAAACACAACCAAAGTTTCCTGGATCGAATTTTTCTCCTGTTCCATAATGAATCTAGTAGGTACTACAAAATTATCAGGTAAACTACTTATTTTGTCAAGAAATTTATTGTGTAGGATATAAGCATGCTGACAGATTTACCATTTTGGCTTTAGTTTCAGTTTCCGAAGTGCAAATGATATTAATGTGAAACTTTTGCTTGTGTTATTTTGAAGTTAAAATAAGTTTCTGGCAATTAAAATGATATTTTTGCTATATCGGAATTTTAATAAAGTATACTTAAGACACAATATAAAAGAATGCCAAGTTTCATTTGACTATTTATCTAAAGTCTGATTGTTTTAAACACTTAATAATATTACAGAGGCACGTCGTGGCACATATGGGGGAGTGAGGTACTTCTACTGCAGTTCTTGATTAACTTGTGCAAAATTATGGTAAGTTGTAACTTTTGCATGCTCTTACATAATATAACTTGAGGACTTATTAATAAGTATGAATGTGGCTGAAGTTACTAGAGTGTTGTACCTTGATGCATACATGGTGGCATGACCAATATTAATTGCTTAGTATGTTGTTTACGGGCTCATGATATACAAACATTCATAATCATAGACATGCATGATTGATATTGCATGGTTTTTCCAAAGAAATGACATTTCATTGTTGATGATCTTATGAATGGAAATGTAGTATGCTTTTAGAAAAGAGAATGAAAAGAATGACTTAGAGAAGGGTACCATGATGCTTAATTGGCGGAGAGTAGGCAAACATGAAAAGGGCAGTTAATACCCGAGGTCAAATGACCAAGTATGGGAACCCATGACTGCGATAAATTCCTAAGGTTGAATGGCCAAGTATGAAAACCACTCAAAATCTTTAAATGTTATATGGTGAGTCACGACATATAGATATCCGTCAAGCATCAAACTTATAGGGTACCCTTTAACAAAGTATTTAGATTTTGAGAGAGAATTCTGTTCAGAGAATTCTGTTCAAAGATATCTTAGTAGGTTGAAAGAACAATACATGCATTCATGCATAAGTTTCAGATTATTGAGCATTTTAGCTCAGAGCCTCAGACGAAGACGGGGGGGACTATTCAGAGGCATGTTAGTTGAGTGGTTTGTAAGAAGTATACTCCAGTCATATATCGTTCGCTACACTTTAAGACAAAATATTATTGGTTATGTCTTTTGGTATTTGGATAATAATACTATTAGCTACAATCAGTTATTATATACTTATTTATTTATTTTCGAGGTATGAACTTTATGAAAAAATATAAACTTATGTTTTTATGTATGTATTTTTTATTATTATTCTCATATTTACTTCCAATTTATGAAATTAAAAATTGACACCGTGAAAGAGAGATGAAAATCATACTGCGTTCTAATTTAATTATTTTATTATAAGTTGGGCGGTGCTGCATCATATAGATTGCAGATTGAACTTTGAGATTGGCAAAATGAATGATAACATACCAGGATCATCAAAGAAACAACCAATTCCAGTAGCAGAAACCCCAACAGCATGTGCTTCAAGATATAGAACTTGGCCAAGCACTCCAGTTTCCCAAAAAAGCCGGGGATACATCCAAGAACCGCTTTCCTGCAAAGTGGGCTCAAGATGAGCCACCATACCAAGGCTGAAGCAGCCATCACCCGCAATGTCCTACATGAAGAGGGTAATATTGTTGGATGCTAGCAAATCAACCTTGAAACAATATCAAGTTCCAAACAAACTTTTCAAAAGTTTGATGACTTTTCATACACTATATTATATACAAGGATAGGGGTATTCATTCATCAAAGGACTCGTGAATTAACAACTTTCAGCAATTAGCATTCCCACACTACAATCCTCTGTCATACTTAAGAACCCAACATATAGCTACTACTTAACAACTTGGCAAAGTAAGAACTTATTTGATGTTTTATCATGAACATGAAAAGTAATCTAATTAAACTTGCACAAGGACTACCTTTAGTATTAAACGCCACTCAGGTGAGAGAATGCCACCTCAGCAGCTAATGGGCAGAGTTATAGGGATGAAGGTTTTAAAGTTGAAGAGTGTGCAAAGACACCACACAACTAGATGTCATTTGGATGGATGATTTATAAGGACTAGGGAACAATATTTTGTCTTCAATAATAATTGCCTGAACAATATGAAAATACAGGGTGTTCTCAGGTGTCCAGAGAAACTTGTTACTATGATTTCAAAGAAATAAAAATGTTTTTTAATCTTTTATCCTTACTCTATACAACTTTAGTTGATTGCTTACTTCGGAGGAAAAAAAGCATGGAAGAATTAACGAAGTCGATGCAAAAGCTGTATAGCTCAAGCATATCAACCATGTTTTTCATCACAATGTTAGTTTGCAAGCATAAAAGCACTTCATCTTGGGCCCCTCATTCCATCACAAAACATGTCTCACCTAGACATTCAAGATCACAATCAACTACCTACAGACCTTTCAAGCCCTCACAGAGTTACAGGATATATGACATATAAAACCGGGAAAACTATAATATCTCAAGATAACATAAATAGGCATACCTGATGGCAAGAAAGTTTTTTCGAGAGCTCCTGACAATCACCTTCTGCGAGTTCATACAGAGGAAGATCATCGGGACAGCCATCCGGCTTCACCCACTTAAAATCTGATTTTGTGGCTGTCCTAATCTCTTCGAAATGGTCCTCATTTCTCACCAAGAAGTACAATCCATTAGGCAAATCCACCACCCTGTGAACAAAAAGAACAGCATGAACTTGGCAATCCCAAGGTAAGGCCCGAAAGGGCAATGCCAATTGTCTCCCACACTTCTCTCCACTTGCTACAGAGCCTGAAGGCATACAATGCAACAAAATCTGATAGAATGTTTCTCTCGACATCATGGTAACGCCATCCATATCAACCGCACTCCTTCGCTTCCTCACCACCTCGCTTAGAGTGAACCCCTTATAAGAACTCTCACTGATCATCCCACTACTACTAAAAGGCTCAGGAACCAATTCTTTTGCCACCATTAATGGCTTCTTCACGGCCTCTGCAATTCTATAGATGATATCCCAGCATATATGCTCTTTACTAAGCACATTCGGTTTCCCCTTCCACTCAAGATTCGAAAACTCTAATGTGGCCACTCTCATCTTCTCATAATCAACCTCAAATTCCCCTGCATCTTTGGGGAAAACCAACAACACACAATCAGGATGCTCGAATTCAATCTCGGGCATTTTTCCCTTCACAGGCCTGCTAGGAATGCTAAATTTCGGAAAATTATCCAATCCCATTAATTTCTCCAACTCTTCACACCCAAACCCATCTAAAACCCTAACATCCCACCCAAACCCAGCTGCAGCCATGGCGACCGCTGCTATCGCGTGCCCTACATCGTGATTGCAATACCTAAACGCCCTCTCACCGTACTTCCACGCTTCCCGCCAGAAAATAGACGAAAATCCGATCAAAAAAGAACCCTCCGGAAAACATCCCTCGAAAAAATCGGGCGGGATTCGAGCTCTGTACTCCAGCGCGTGCTCTTTCTGCGCGTAATGCGCGACGAAAGAGTTTTCGCAGAGAGAATCTATGGCGGGCGAAATGATGTATGCTTCCGTGGGGTGTAGATTCCCGCTGCTAGGGTTTACGCGTAGCGACCAAGTGGAGTACCCGGTCGTTTTCCAGGCGGATAAGGCGAGGGAATTGTAGAAGAATTGGGAGATGGTGGTTTTGGAGAGGGGTTTGGGAGATGGGAGTGAAGTAAAGGGGGAAGAGTAAGGAGGGGTTATGTGTTGGTCATCGGAGGAAGGGTGGAAGAGGGGGAGGAGCGGGGCGGAGAGGTAGCGGCGGAAGGGGTTGGGCTGGTTGGCCCAGTCGAGGCCATGTGGGCCACGAGCATATTTGGTGAAGGAATGCTTAGTCTGGTTATGATATTTCAACACTTGGGTTAAGAGCTCTTGCTTCTCTTCCATGGCTGTCTCTTGTGATGACGTGGACATGTTGAGAAATGGTGCGATCTTTCTGGCAGTGGCGGTGGAAGAAAGCGGGAAAGACAGGTGGTGGTGGTGGTGGTGGTGGTGAAGAGAGAGAGGGAATCGGTGATGTATGAATTGCATGTTACAATTGTCTTCTGATTTCTGGAATCTGTTTCAACTGTAGTAATATTGAATTGTTGAAATTTTTATTTTTTTTATAATAATTTTTTATTCCTTTACAATTTTAGAAGGCTAAATTACATTTTTGATACCCAAAGTATACCTCAATTCACTTTTAGTACCTCTATTTTTGCGAGTTGCAATATCGTAACTAATGTTTCAAAAAATCACATATTTGGTACCTTCTGTCAAGTTTCTGTCCAAACTTGACGGAAGTCAACTAACCTTATGCATTTGGAGCGAAAATTAACTGTGTTTTTCCCCCAATTTCATTTGCAACCCTAATTTCTTCATCCTCTCTTCAATCTCTATTATATTTGTAGATTGAGCCTTTCTCGACCTTCACCTCCTGCCTAATCTCGGTGTCGTTGTTGAGGAGCCGCCGCGTGGGCACCCTGGGGTATGATCAGTATCATTCTACCTTGTTTATGCCCGACTCCACCAGCTCCACCGTGCGTTTGTCTTCCAATCCGGGATCCCAACGGAGGTGTCTCAAAACCACCATCCACGAGTGAGCCTACCTAAATTGTGAATTAATATTAAAACGGCTGTTTTGGCCACACTTTTAGTTCAAAGCATTCTTTTGAGCATATCTAGGGTTTAATCGTTAAAAATAATAATGACAATTCATTTTATTCAAAGAAATAATTATCAAAATAATTAAAAACTTTGATTCGATTTTTGAAACATAGATTTGTAAGAATTATGATGTCATTTTCTATTCTTTGCATCAACTCTTAATTTTAGGAGATTGCATTTGAACCAGAGATTTGCAGATGAGTTAATATAAATTTACTCAAATTAGAATCAATTTTTGAAATAAAATGTCAAAATCGTTACATATATAATGAAGATTGAAGAGAGGATGAAGAAAGGATGAAGAAATTAGGGTTGCACATGAAATTGAGGAAGAAGACAATCAATTTTCGCTCCAAATGCATTGGGTTAGTTGACTTCCATCAAGTTTGGACGGAAACTTGACGGAAGGTACCGAATATGTGATTTTATGAAATATTGGATACCAATATTGCAATTCGGAAAAACAGAGATATCAAAAGTGAAATTGGGGTATACTTTGAGTATGAAAAATGTAATTTACCCATTTTAGAAAACAAAGTTTTTCTTTTCCATCAAATAACAAGAGAGAATTCAAATAGTAGCTAAATAACTGTTTTAACTAACTAGCTTAATTAAATGTGTTATAATATTATTGTAATAATATTGTTTGATAAAGAAAAAACAGACAATGTCATGTACAATAATACGTTCTGAATATTTGATCGTGTATTTTATTACAAAGCGTATAATTAATAAATATGGCATATAGTGGTATTACAAAATATATGGTGTCCCATTTATAATAAATGTTTTTTTAAGTTAGAATATATTTAAAAAAAAAAAAAATAGTTCAATTAACATTATGTAGTTTTCCATTTCCCTAGTTGATGGTTGGCTAAAACAATCGCTTCTTTTTGTTGATAAATTAATAATAATATTCTATGTCAAGTTTGATTTTCATATTTGAATAATTGAATGTAATCTTCTTTATGCAAAAATTTCCCAGTCTTTTTATGCTATAGTTTGATTGTTGCTGATATTTAATTTTCTCTTTTATGGTTTTGGTTCCTCTCAACAATTTTGGAAATTTTGGAAAGTTCCAGTTGTTGAAACAAAACAAGAGATTAAGATTGCCGAGTATCAAATTGAAAAGATTATATGCAAACAAATGCTTTCATAATTGGATCGGTGATCATTGTTGAGTTGGTGGAGCCCAAACCAATAATACAATTGGGGCTTGTAAATGGGTTTTTTTTTTATTCTTATAAAAGGAATTAGGGTTTCATGTTACATGGTCATTGTTTTTGAGAGAATTGAGTCTCTAGGTTTGAGAGATACACTTTTTTGTAAGTGTGCGAGGAATTCTCTTGTATAGTGAAATTTGTGGTTTTTAACATTGTATTGTCAATTTTAAATAAATTAATAGTTCTCTCGTGTGTTGCTATATATATATATGAGTGGGGTTGGTGTACACGATGTGCACGGATCTTAAGATCCGTGCACCACTATTTGACCCAGCACATTTTCTTCTTTTTTTCCGCATATGTTTTTTTTTTTGACCCTGACCTTTATGTTTGTTGGAATTTTTCGTAATATGATTTAAATTAGGAGTTACACATATTCTCTATTTATACATAGAATATATCTATATATAGAGAGAAAGAGTCCATCCATGTGTCTATTATATATAATATAGGAAAATGCAACTCTTAATATGCTCATGATTACGTATAATGATTTTATTCCCTCATTATATAAAAAAGTAAAATTAATTGGTATTCTAGATTTTTGACACATCAATGGTAGGGAAGAAGCAGGACTGATATAATATATAAACCCTTAATTTTAACTAGGATTGAAATTAAAATGTTACTAATTTAACAGTACAGGATTAAATTGAAAATGTTTAAATAATTGACTAAAATAATAATACTTAAAAAACTCTAGATTTTTATTTTTTACAATTTCACCTTTAAAAAAAGTGAACAACTAACAACATTTTGGTTTCAAGGAAAATAAATAAATAAAATATATATAGGCGAGGCTACATAGAGGTGTGTGACGCCGCCCTGTTGCAGTGTTGCCCATAAAGCTAGGCCGAACAACTCAACCGTCCAATTGCAATTCAAATTTCCAACTGATTTTTCTATTTAGGGTTAATATCAATTTGCTGTTTGAATTATTGTATTTTTTTTTAACTAGTTATCTAAAATCAAAAAGTTTTTCAATCATTATCCTGTTTTAAAATTTTTCGATTGCTACCCCAAACATTTATTTTTCGGTCAAAATTCATCGGAAAACTCGAAAATGCAATTGACCTCTAAATATTGGCCAAAACTGCATGATTCATATACCAAAATGACCCTCTTTCAAAGTCAAATTATAACCCTAAGTTAATTTAATAATTCTTGTTTGATTTAAACTTGAATCGAACAAAAATTTGTTCAAAACCCTAGAATGTTTGTTATTCGATTTGTGATCAATTCAAATGAGATTCATGAAATCGATTTGGGGTTATAATTGGACTTCGAAAAATGGTCATTTTGGCATATGAATCATGCATTTTTTATTGATATTTGGAGGTAAATTGCATTTTCAAGTTTTCCGACGAGTTTTGATAGGAAAATATGTTAAAAATTGAGTTTGGGCTAAACAGGAAAATTTTGAAGAGAATGGATAGCGATCTGAAATATTTTAAGTTTAGACACCACTGAAAAAAAATCAAATATTTCAGGTAGCAAATTGAAATTAACACTTATATTTATAAACTATTTAGTTTGCGTTTTCAATCCAACATAATTTTTATATCATTCAGTTTCTTTTCATTAATAAGTAAAAAAAGTGTTAAGTTCAAATAATTTCTAAATAAAATTTAAAAAGTACTGTAAACATATATTTGAGAAAATTATTTTATTTTCATTAACTAATCACTTCTTAAAGGTTGATTAATATGTTCCATTCCATCCAACTTCATTTTCAGCGTCTTTCTCTTGTTTTTGTGCAAAGTTGTAAGTATTAAAATCAAAATAAATTTAAAATACATTCATATTTTTTTATGAACATTTTGGTTATATCAATGACCATATTTCTAAATATAATAATAATAATAATAATAATAATTATTATTATTATTATTATTATTATTATTAATACAGTGCACTCAATAATAATAATAATAATAATAATAATAATAATAATTGAGTGCACTGTGCACCGAATTGAAATGGGATTCTGACTTAAGATTGGACAAATCTGATTAGGTAAATCTCCTTTTTTGGTTATTACGTGTCTGTGATACGACATAGTGGATCCTAATCCACTCTTTAGGAAGGGGATAATCTCATTATAAATCTAATAATAAATAAATATATATTTGGTAATTAGTAGTTACCAAATTTACGCTTAATAGTCACAAAAAATTTCAAGAAAATCTAGATTTCTCTATTTTAAATATAATATTTCAGTGTACTATGTAATACTTTTATGTATATCACGTGATACTTCATAATTTAATATTTTTATGTGTACCATGTAATACGTTTATGTATATCATGTGATACTTCATAATGTAATACTTTTATGTATATCATGTGATACTTTCAAAAAGTATTACATGATACACATAAATGTATTACGTGGTGATATTTTGAAAAAGTATTACATGATACACATAAATGTATATAAAAGTATTACATAATTTTTATGTTCAACCCGATCCGACCCATCTCACGGAATGAGATCCGTGAGACGGTCTCACCCAAGACTTTGCCCTATAATATATATATAATATTTATTATAATGCTATTATATAATATGGTACTAATGATATAATTAATGGGATATTGAATAATTATTTCATATCAACATATCATATTCCATAATTTGGTATATTTATAAGATGAATATTGACGTTAAATAATTTCCTAATTCAATTGTTAAGTCTAGAATAATCCACAACAAAGCAGATGCAGATATGAAAAAGCTGCATGTCTTTTATACTCATCTTTACATTAGCGCCAAAAGTAGTAACAATAAACCTCCATTTATTTCTAGAATTACGCACACAACACGCGCCGCTCCTACTTCCGTCGTCTTCTCTTACTCTGGTAAGTGTCCGTTTGTTCAATTTCTTCGGTAATCCTGCTTCTTAATGGTGTGTGTAAGTGTAAAATTTTACTCTCTTGAGCGATTTGGTTGCCTGTTTATTCGTTTTCCCTACTGCTTTTTTACCTTTTTTCCACATGAAATCCAGATTTCTGCTGCTGTGTGTAACTTGATAGTGGAAGGGAATTGGCGGTTAAGATTGATTAGATAGCAAAATGGAAGTGATTTTCGGTTGAAGTTTTAGAAGAAAGGTTTTGATTTTAGCAAAATTGTAAATTAATTTAAAGATGTTTGCCTATGTGCTTCGGATGTGGTTTTCCAGAGAAATAATAGAGTTTTGATTCAAGATATATTTATTTGATGGTTTGAGCCTAGGATGAACTCTGGAGCAATTTTGTAATGAATTTAAATAATTAGGTATTACTTACATGAATGAAATATTGATTGAAGAAAAGAAGAATGCTTTAATCTATCATACCTTTAATGTTTTAGAAGTTGTTTCTGATCTTTATTGTGGATGATTGGTTTTGGATTAGAGTAACATGTGGATCAATCTCTCTAGAAACATATGGATCGGGATATGTGTTATGACAGGCCATATATAAATTTGTCAAGCAGTCAAGCTAATTATTTTTCTGCATTGGCAAAAATTCTGAAATCAGGAATCAGAAAAAAATGAAGAACATTGGAAAGAGGGGAATTCATTACTTGCAGAGGCTGAATGCTGCAAATGTTCCCAAGGACTTGATAGAGAAAGGCCAAAATCGTGTTATTGACGCATCCTTGACACTTATCCGTGAGAGAGCAAAGCTGAAGGTATTATCTCATTCCTTCATATCTATCAACCTTCTCGTAGCTTGTGTTTTATTCATCTGTCCCGATATTAGTTAGAATTGATGAAGCCTGATTTGACATGCCCGGGAGGTTTATTTGAAGTTCCAAAAGCTACTGCTCCTCTCAGATGGATCCCATCTTCCCCAAGTCACCAGTCTTATTGCTCCCTCAAGTTCTATTTATATACATGCCTGTGTCTCTTCTCATATCATTCATTTTAACTTTGGATGCAAAACAATTCATGCTATAAGTAAATTTCTTCTGCCCAGTGAATAGCATAGAGGAAGATACCAATGAGCTGCCACACCTTTCCCTATATGACTTGCAAGAACCACCATCAAGATCATGAGAAACTCTTAAAATATATGGATCAGTATGTTGATTGGCACGAGAGTTCCATGTATTTCCTTTATAAGGACACAATAATATAGAATACAGAAATGATAAATCTTGTGAAAGCATATAGGTTTAAACTCTGAGAAGGTGTTGGTTTTATTGAATGGTTATGTTATAATTTGAGTTTGGCGTAAAGTTGCTGCTGTAAATTCCGTATTTTAGCTCCTTGCAGGATCTTTCTATTAGTTATGCAAAGTGATTTTAATTTTTCCAGTCATGTGGGAAGTGATTCTTTCTGTCTGATTTTGACCTCGGGTATTATTTTTTTCTCTATAACAGGGGGAACTATTACGAGCTTTGGGTGGTGTAGTGGCGTCAACATCTCTTCTTGGAGTTCCTTTAGGTCATAACTCTTCATTTCTCCAAGGGCCTGCATTTGCACCTCCTCGTATAAGAGAGGCCATTTGGTGTGGAAGCACAAATTCCACCACAGAAGAAGGTAACCACATGCATTCATACCACCCTCCATCACTCTCTACATATATGATTTTCTATATAAACAACAACAACAGGAACAAACTGACCCTTTGTCCCACTGTGTGAGGCCGGCTATATGGTTCACATCTCTCTATTTTATATAATGTAGTATTAAAACTATAGTAAGAAAACATATTTTAATGGTAGTAGGAGGTTTAATTTATTTTGTTTTTCCTGATAGACAAATATCAGTTAATCAATAACACTAAAATGAGTATTTTTAGATGCCTTTCGATTGATGTTCTCGATAGGCAGGATGAAGCTCTACTAACAAATTAACAATATCCAGACTTTAATAAGCATTAACATTACTTACTATTAAAGCAAGGAGTTGTCAGATTATGACAAACTCAGGCAATTCTACTGCTTCTTTTCAATTTTATTGGACACCTGAATCTTACAGAAATATAGCATTACCTTGTTTCATTTTCATGACAATCTTGATATTATGCAGGTAAAGAGCTTAATGATCCTCGGGTCCTAACCGATGTTGGTGATGTGCCAGTTCAGGAGTTACGGGATTGTGGAGTAGATGATGATAGATTGATGGGTATCATAAGTGAATCCGTAAAGCTAGTGATGGAAGAAGTAAGTTTCCATTTCTGAAGGCATCTATGTTATTAGGGACCTTTCTCTATAATGTTCTTTTTCCATATAAATTTAATGTATATAATTGTTTGTTTAATGCTTTTTTAGGACCCATTGCGGCCTTTGGTGTTAGGGGGTGACCACTCTATTTCATTTCCTGTGGTGAGAGCAGTGTCCGAAAAGCTTGGAGGACCTGTTGATATTCTTCATCTAGATGCCCATCCTGATATTTATCATTCTTTTGAGGGGAATAAATATTCTCATGCATCTTCTTTTGCTAGAATTATGGAGGGTGGTTATGCTCGGAGATTATTGCAGGTAATCTAAGCTTGTTACTGACTGTTTTTGACATACATTGCATCTCTATTCTTCAGTTGGGCCTTGTAATATCTTGATAACAAGACTGTCCTTTTCTTTACACAAAGAAAAAGACTCAGACCACTATCTTTTAACAATGGTTTCTTGCATAAAGTTAAGCAACTTGAGTCACTTAGTTTTGGCAATTCATGCCTTCAATTTTATGTAAATTCAGGATGTAAGATGAGGATGGTTATGTGAAGTCTGCATGCTTCAGTTAACTATACCTACAAATTATAATGTGCTCACGAGAGATTTGTCATATTGGGCTCTAAATGTGTCCAAGGATACCACAATTTCCTAGCGTAATCCTTTTTATTGCTTAAGGTGAAATACCTAGATATGAATGAAACAATATGTCTTAAGAGAACTAGTTATCCTAGAAGTTGTCAGTTGCATAATTCCAGCTCTGTTGGAAACCAAAGATTTGAAAACTGCATATAATCAGCAGGGAAGTTGATTGAAACTCTCATAATGCTTGATGCAGGTCGGAATCAGATCAATAACAAAGGAAGGCCGTGAACAAGGAAAACGGTTTGGTGTGGAGCAATATGAAATGCGGACATTCTCGAGGGATCAGCAGCTACTGGAGAATCTGGAACTTGGCAAAGGTGTAAAAGGTGTTTACATTTCTGTGGATGTGGACAGTCTTGATCCAGCATTTGCCCCGGGAGTTTCTCACATCGAGCCAGGAGGCCTCTCTTTCCGCGATGTTCTCAACATACTTCAGAATCTTAAAGGTGATGTGGTTGCTGCCGACGTTGTTGAGTTCAATCCACAACGGGACACTGTTGATGGGATGACAGCTATGGTTGCTGCTAAGCTGGTAAGAGAACTCACTGCGAAGATATCAAAATGATCAGCATATGGATCAGCCCATGTAATTCCATCATATATATGGTGGTTATCTCATTGTGTTGCTATGGTCAAGAAAGAATTGTGGCTACAATATTAGGACAGAAGAATCGGGTTCATTCTTTTTTCATGCTAAATGTGCAACTCTGAAAGAAACGTACACAACTCTTCTTTTAGATTGATAGGTTTCAAGGGGACATTGCAATTCCTTGCAACTACGTTATCAGTCGGACTTTTGGTTGCTAAAAAGAAAATAAAATGACAGTTCATCCATGACAGTAAAATGTGTATGCAATGTCAAATGCAGTCGATGTAGTTGTTAGTTTTTAGTCAATTATATCAAAGCAAGATAGCTTTTCATCATATACTGATAATTCTCTTTTAGTCCTGCTAATTTTTTGGACCGTGGTCTGATCTTTGAATTGAATTGCTGATCATACGTTTATAGGATTTGAGTTGAGGAAATCACAATGTAACTTTCAAAGTAAAAGTTGACCACTTTGTAACGAGTTGCATGAAAAATTGTTGAAGATATGGTGATCATCATATCTTTTGAGTTACTGTTAATCTTCTCAGACAAAGAGTTAAGATTTTTTTCTTATTTCCAAAAATCTTGCATCCTCTGTAGTATATAGACTACACATTTACCCTTGTACAGATATCTCTTGCTCGTCTTCATCTCGTCCTAGTTTCAGAAGCTACACATAAGGTAAGGTGAGTCGTTGTGTTGATCGAGTCAAGGCAGAGAAGCCGGAGTTTCCTTAATCCCTGCTTCTCGTTTCTCTAACTTGATGCACTTAAACCGGTTGGCACAGGTGATAAACAGCACAAGATCAAAGGCAATCAAAGCAGCCGATAAGAAGAAGAATCTGTCCATGTGACCTTGGTTTAAGTTTGGAGGTATCCACCCTGGCTTCCCATGCTTTGAGGTAACCTTCATAACCACAGTCAATATGATTGAGCATAGATAGCTACCTAATGCTGATGATGACATGGACAAACCGAGGCCCAAGCTCTTTAACCCATCAGGGATCTGTGATGCGAAGAATTCCCATTGAGCCACGTAGATGAAAGCTTCAGAGACTCCCACAAGAACATACTGAGGTGTTTGCCAGAAAATACTGAGTGAACTTGTTTCTCTTTCGTCTGCATGTTTCAGCCTCCACTGCTCGACTAGGCCAGCTATTATCATAGCTATGATCGATATCACCATCCCTAATCCTATTCTCTGCAGTTCACTTGGTGTCTTTAGCTCTTTCTTGGTTAGCTTGAAATACAATGGTAAGATCAACTTTTCGTAGCAGATGATGAATGTGGATGTGCTGATAATGTCGAAAGCAGTCATGCTTGCTGGGGCTATGTGGAAGTTCGATATCTGTGTGTTCATAGATGCTCCCTGTTCAACAAACAGAGACAATACTTGCACAAATACTAGAGATGCTACAATGGTGCAAAACCATATTGGAAGCAATCTTAGTACACATTTTACTTCCTCAACTTGTGTCACTGTACATAGATGCCATGGATTTCTAGCTTCACCTTTAGTCCCTAACAATATCTTGTCTGATTGGGTCATCATAGCTGCTTTGTCAAGGCACCTTTCACCACAAATAACCAACAAGACTTAGAGATAAAGGATGAACTCAATGAAGTGTGTGTGTGTGTGTGTATGAATAGACTTACTTGAAATCATCTGTATGAGGTATCATTCTTGTACATTCCTTATCGTCATTGTGTGCTTCTTCGAAGAGCCCATCTCCATGGGACGAGGCATCGAGCTTAAACTTTCTCACAGAAGCAACAAACACTTGAGAGAATCTTGAAATGGGATTGCCAGAGGGCCTAATGTGTCTATATCTACAAGTGCCACTAAGTAAGGAAACTAAAGCCAATAAGCCACAAGCAGTTGATATCCAAAATGCCAACACCCATTTCCCCAGATTCTCTATGTAAACCAAAACAGTTTCTGCTATCAATGATCCAAGATTCAGAGCCACGTAGTAGTAGCTAAAGAAAGCAGTTTTGGACTTGTTTTCTTCTGGATCTTCTTCATCAAATTGATCTGCTCCCAATGTTGCCAATGCTGGTTCTATAGCCCCACTTCCCAGAGCCAGCAAGTATATTGATACATAGAAGCTAGCAACTTTAGCTGGTGAAGGTTGGTTACACACTTCTCCCATCTTTCCACAACCCTTTGGCTCTAGCATGAATTCTTGAGTTGATAGAGATAACAACACCAATCCCTGTCAAACATGTTGATAACGTCAAGAACTTGAAACGAAACACGAGATGAGATAAAACCCATATAATAGCACACTTACAATGACTAAAACAGCTTGGAAAACAACAGAAGTTAGGTATCTGCCCAAGTAAGAGTCACTTAGAAAAGCACCAAACAAAGTGCATATGTTAAGTGTTCCCATCCATGTACTAAACATGTTTGCTGCGTCTGCATTGGATTTCCTCAACACCGATTTCGAGAAGAGTACCATGTTCACTTCCACGCCCGTAAATGCAAGTGCAGCGAGCCCTTCGGTTGCTAAACAACAACACAGATATTACAACACGATAAGAACTAGACCATGTCTTTATACTATATTCGGGCTACATTGATGTCAATCGACTATGTATTAATAGAATAGACGATAAATTAACAAGCTATATACCAAGAACAAGAAATCCGGCTCTCCATCCACCCGTTCTTTCTTTCGTTGCTGCTTTTCCGTACATATCAATCGTCCCATCTTTCGTGCAAGAACCATTTCCTTTTTCCTGCATTATAGATCAAGCTCAATGAAGATCAATGTCACAAAAGTTGTAAACTTTTAAACAACTCTTACCATGGGTTTTTCCAACCTAAAAACAGACCAAGTCCTATATAATAAAAAGAGCTAGCTAGTAACTAGGTTGTAATGAACAGTTATTTAAGGTGGTGACACTCATTCATATCCCATCAAAAGTTGGAAGTAAAACAAAATATAGACTACTGAAGAAACAATATCAATGTAAAGTGAGATTAAGATAAGGTCTTTTTCCAAAGTATACTAATCATTGAAAACTAGAAGGAAGCCCCCATTTAGCTAAATATGTACTTTTATGATCATCTGTTGCATTATTATATCAGCACTATGGGCACATTGGGTCCACTTAATTCATACTCTCCTCCTTTTCGTTCGATAAAAAAAACAAACTTTTCGCGTTTGTATGGCATTTCTTGATTAAAATTTTCTGCCATTGATCCTTATGACTATCAATTGCTTATGATTCACAAAACACAGGCCTAGGAAGGCAAATATAGACATGCTTTAGTTGTGTTGGTTTGAGAGTGAACAGAGTGTGCTAAAACCTCAATCATATCCTCCTTAACAGACATGCAAAAAGATCATATCTTGATAAAGTATAAATCAATCGGTCCAAAAGGGATTTTCCTAATGATTGTGTTCTACATTTGTTAACATGCAAAAAACATTCAAAAGATTAAAGAAACACACAAATTAAAAAGATTATTGTATTTCTACTCAACAAAATCATAGCTACTTGACAAAAAATTGCATTTTCATCATTTTGTTGTGAAGCAAAAAAAAAAAAGAAAGAAAAATGGAGGTACCATTTTACTTACTGTAGTGCCATTGCAAGTAACAGAAACATCAGAATTATTGCTGGGCTGTTGATCTGTCTCCATTTTTCTTGGAAATGGAGCTAAGGTAGAGAGAGAAAAGGAGGAAGAAAGTTGACTGGAAACACTGTTAGAACTATGAACTATCAATCAAGAATTCTCATCATCTTCAAATTCAAATGAAAAAAGCAACCTTATTTATTGGGATTTGTTTGGATTAATGCAATATTTATTGCAGCAGTTATTAGACACACACAACAATGTTTTAGCTGATGCGATTCACTGAAACAAAATTGAAAACAAAATTGTGGTAATTAATGTGAGTGTTTTAAGGTGTGTGTTTTATGAAAAACATCAAAAACACCTATAATATGGGTGAGAGAGCGAAAGAAAGTAAATATTTTTTTACTTTATACTGTTGATTGATATAAGTGTGTGTTTTCAAAAATGGAATGTTTTTAGATTTGGTAGGTACCGGTCACAACAATTCACACCCACTGTTGTATGTGCTCATGCAACTCAATTTTGGAGGATTTTTTTCCTCAAAAGGCATG
Source organism: Scutellaria minor (assembly GCA_954870855.1). Lineage (NCBI taxonomy): Eukaryota > Viridiplantae > Streptophyta > Magnoliopsida > Lamiales > Lamiaceae > Scutellaria > Scutellaria minor. The sequence goes on along the minus strand of OX940728.1, from coordinate 20,422,276 downwards.
CCTTAATCAGATAACTAAAAAGCTTCATTTTTGTAAACTGAATATGCTCTTGGACTCTAGTGTCCATGCGTTGCTCAAATTATCATATTTATTAGTAAATTTTACTATTTTATCAAAATAAAATATTACAAATAAATTTATTTTATTTTATATTTATAAACTTATTAAACTATTGTTTAAAAATACGTATTTAAGTAGTTGACAGTATAATTTTTTATTATTATTATTATAGAGTATATTACAAATTGAATTAATTTGTTTTTTGCACATTTTCATACCTAACCTTTATTTTATATAAAATATATTATTATAAAAAACCATTATAGAATAAATTGAAAATCCGTATTTTTAAATTTTGTATATGCAATCTATTAAGTATAAATTTTTATAGGATATTTTCTTTTGTATTTTCTAGCTCTTGCATTTTAATTTAAAGTTAAAACAAATAATTTAAAATACTTTAATATATCACACAAATGTTCAAACCTAGAAAATATAAATTTCAGAATTCTATTTTTATATATGCAATATGAATATCAAATTAAAGATCATTAAATGACAATTAATTTGAAATATTATACATTAAAAATCGATATAAAATGAAATAGTTATTGAATTTTAAAAATTTCAGATAATCTATATCTATATATATATAATAACAATTACCCCCTCAAAATAGAAATGCTAAAATTTTCCCGCCCATTTCCACCTCCCAAAAATAGAAATACATATTATTTCATAATTTATAAATTATTAATTATTAATTTTATTGTATTCAACATGATTTATATATATGGTAATAATATCATTTATAATATTGACAAAATCTTGAAAATTAGTATCTATATATGGTATATGAATGTTAATATGATCTCATCTAATAACTTTTTTAATTGTTGATATAATCAAAGATTAAATATATGTTTGTTGAATAAATTAAAATAACATAATGATCGGATTTTAAGAACTATAGATCATCAAAATATTTTTTTTATCTCTAATGTTGTACCCCACATACACATATACCACCTCAATAAATTAATCATTGCATTGATCGGAGGCGTTCGAAGACCAAGAAGTGAGTTATTAATCAAGTCAACCAACATATATAAAACAACATAAATTAACTATTTTTATTTACTATTTTCGAAATATGTATTGTAAAATTATAATAAACATCACACAATTTTATTTGACAAATATGTCGTATACAATACTCCAATTTTATATATCTTCTATGTAACAATGTTAATAATATAACATAGTGTTTATATAATTTTATTTTATTATACTATATTAATTCTTATTAAAAATCATAAGATTTGTAATATATCTTGAATATAATAAAAAAAATATATGATATATTGTTGCACACAATAACATTTTAGAAAGTATAAAATTTATGAATTCATATACTTTCTACTAAAAACTACAAATTAAGTATAAAAAATGATAAAAAAACAAAGCATATCATTTATACTTATACTTATAAAAAATAATAAAAAATATGTTCTATTTCATAATGCTAAACTATATAAATATATCTTCATTACTAATCATGAAGAATAGATAGTTGATGCTATTTATAAGAATGATAATACGTAGATGAAGAATTTTTACATATATATTTTAAATACTTTGAATTTTTTATTTTGAAATTTCATTGTCATCTATATAAAAACCAACTAACCTCATTTTTATAAAAAAATAAATTTATAAATTGTAAATATTTAGTTTTTCATAATTTATGTATATTCATGGTATGAAAATCATTTTGTATATATATGAAAATTGAGGAAAAAAATATGATCGTATTTGATATGTTATAAAGTTAGTATGATTTGTGTATTTATGGTAATAATATCATGTCATGAAAAGTTGTAAATAAAAATTTGTACCTTAATCTAAATCATTTTATATATCCACGAAAAAATTAGCGAATTTATCATTTTTTTGTTGTAAGAATAAATAATGTTTCCTCCTTAATTAAAAAGTAAATAAAAATTTGAAATTTCACTATCATGGTAGCATGAAGTTCACAGAACAATGATAAAATATATTTAGTTTATGTTGTAATATAGTTTCATGGTTTTAGATTTATCAAATTTTGAAATGTTTACCATCCAATATGATTTTTCTAATAGATAAATTTTGATTTTAAGACATCTTAAAAAGATAATTATACAGATTTTTTGATGGTATGTTAAATTTAGAAATTTTATTTTGGGGTAATATACAATAATATCAATATTTTAAGCTCATTATGAATAAGTTGTTGAACATATATTTGCACAAGTATTTTCTAGGCAAATTGTGACAAAAACAAGTACTAAAATAGTTAAACAACATATGATGAAAATAATAAATATTTAGATGAATTACATGAGTAGTAGATTAAATTGAAATAACTTTGAAAAATTGTATGATTTTTCATGATCATCATTTTTATATCAAAAAATTACTAACACATGAAATTTATTCACTACATCACACGAATACCAAATGAGGTTGAAATATTATCAAAACTTGATTATAATGCTCAATAATATCACCATTTTATACTCATTATGAATAAAATATTGAACATAAATTTGCATAAGTTTGTTTCAGGCCAATAGTGACGACTGACGACAATGTATGATGAAAATAAAAAATATTTAAATTCGTAAATTATATAGGTAGTAGATTAAATTGAAAACACTTTGAAAAATTATATTATTTTTCAAGAACAAATTTTTATATCAAAAAATTGTCAACACTTTAAATTTATTTGTCCATACATCACACGAACACGAGTATACCAAATGAGATTGAAATATTATGAGAACTTAATTTATTTATTTTTTGAATTAAAATTTTCACATCAAACTCGAAATATTTAGATTTTATGATCGTGAGTCACAGAAGTAACAAATCAGACTGAAATTCTCCAAAAAATGTATTATTTTTCGTGTTCAACATTTTCATATTAAAATATATAAATGGTAAAATTTATATGTCAGTGCATCGCACGGGACTTATACTAGTTATTATTAATCATGTACCTTCCCCACCGATTCCCCCAAACCACCCACTTTGCTATGGTTTTTTTTCCCTTTTTTATTTTTTTTAATGAAATTTCTATCTCTATTTTCAATAAAAAAAAACTTTGCTGGGAAAATGAATTTACATTTTTATTTATACTCCTGTTATTATTTATATATAGATATAGATATCCAGTTTGTTTATTAGTAAATTGATAACAACAAGTCCAACTTAATCTTTATCGTTATTCTTCATCTCATTCCCTTCTATTTCGAAAAGGTGAAATTTCAATTTTTACTATAAAATCTTAATACTCTTGATTAAGTTGACTTGCTAAAATTGTTTTACTTTTGTGTTGGGGGGAAATTCAGAAATATAAATATTATAATCACTATGTATCGAATGAGATCGACAACAGATCGATACTAGATTCAATTCATTATCATATGGATAACCGTTGTCACAATTAAACCTTAAATAATCAATCAAAACAAACTAAAAATCGGAAAAATAAAAGGGATGATATCCATTTCTACAATAATTAATATAATTACTTTTTTTTTTTTTTTACTATAATAGATAAAAATATAAATCACAAATATAATAAAATAACAATTTTATCTTTGTTCTTAAAAGAAAAAATAATTTCATCTTTGTTGATAAGACATAAATAGTATATTTCACCACATCATCAACAACTTTACACTAACATGGGGAAAATTGGTGAAAATACCCCAAATATTAGCCCTAATTATGATCTTACCCATTAGTTTTTTGAGTTTTTAAGAACACCCTGTATATTAGTGTTTGTTGCCCAAAATGCCAATTTACCGTCTATAAAAGGTGACATGCTATCGTGGCCGGTTAATACACATGTGTAATTGATTTTTTCTTTATTTTTATCTTCTAAATCCATGTCACTCTAAAAGAAAGACAAAACTCAGCAAATTTCACTAAAAATAATGAATTCATAATAATGATAATAATAATAATTATTATAAAAATTATGTTTGAAAATTCTAAAGTAACAAATATAATTTAAAAAATTATTTAATAAAAAATATTAATTCTGAAAATTTATTTAAAAAATAATAAAAATATTTAAATTATCTAAATAAACAAAAAAATTAGAAATAAATGCTGAAATTAAGTAATAGTAATCATCATTATTATATTATGAAAATTAATTTTCAAATTTTAAATTTAACAAATTAAATTTATAATACTTATTTAGTAAATATAATAAATTAGAAACATTTATTCCAAAATTCGTAACTTATTTTAAATTACTAAAACATGTGTTTAAATAATAATAATAATAATAATAACAACAACAACAATAATAATAAATAATAATAAAAAAATTAGGATTTTTTATTTATAAAAATAAAATTAAATGTTTTTATCTTTTTTTTTTGATGATTTTTGGATATTTAATATAATTTCAGTTTTTATAAATAAAAGTTTCTAATTTTATTATACTTTTATATTTACTTAAATAGCATTATAAAATTAAAAAAATTTAAAATATAGGTTTTTAGAACCTCTATTATTATTATTATTATTATATGGTTAATCTTTTTTTACATTTTTTTTTGTTTTTTTAATATTTTAAAATAATTTTTTGATTTTAAAAAATTAATAAATTCTTATTTTTATTATATTTTTGAGAATACCATGTGTGTGTGTTTTTTTGCCAAAAATACTCCTTTCTCGAATGACATGAATATAAGATTAAATAAAAACTCAAAAATCAATTCCAAATGTATATTTATCGGCCGTGTCAGATTATGACCGACTATTTACCTTTTACTACCGGTAAATGGATATTTTTGGTAACATGCATTAACATATGAGTTATTTTTGAAAACTTAAAAAATTAAAGAACAAGATCATAATTATAAATAATATACGAGGTATTTTCACTAATTTTCCCCTATTATTAACATGTGAGTGCAAAAATTATTTTGGACTTTTCACTTAAATTGTTTAGAAACACCAGTCTCGTACATAAGTTTTATCACCCCCATGAATTAAAAAAATATTGCACTTTGGCCCCTCAATTTTACTTAATAACTAAATTCACATCATCTCGTGGGCGTTGATGACAAAACCCTGTGGCTCTCTCAAACTCGCTCTGTACACTCACATGGCGTCTTTCGCATCCAATTTATCTTCCACTATTTCCCGCGCATCCCTTTTTCGAAAGCCCTCACTTCTCCTCTCCATCGAAACTCTGCGAAAATACCAATGTCGCCGCAAAGTGAAAAGACCCACATCGCCTTTTCTCTATACCACAACTAGTAGTTTTGTTTCAATCCACTCTTCGTCTTTCCCAAGAGCCCGAGCCTTAAGAGCATCGGGCCAAGATGAAGAAGAATTAGTTGTTCTTGGTATCGAAACTAGCTGCGACGATACTGCTGCCGCTGTGGTAAATTAACGAGCAAAAGTTTGTGGGTCTTAGTTATTTTGTGAAATGAATAATAAAAGTTTGTTTCTTTTTGAATGTTTGTGTGATGATAGGTTCGAAGCAATGGAGAAATTCTTAGCCAAGTTGTCTCTTCTCAGGTATGTATGAACGCATTTGAAAGTGATAAAGATTTCTAGCATGCGTGTTTTTTTATTTATTTTAAGGGGGGGTGGGGTGGGGTATTTAAAGTGGAAGGCATGATAGTCCTTAGTTGTATTTTGGTTGAATATGTTGGAGCCTCTTGGCGTGGAGTTCTTTTCCCTCATTGTATATATTTTAACTTCATTTTTCTCTCATGATGGCTATGATTACTTGGAATTCAGCGCTTCATGTTTGAGTGCCTTTTTTTATCACATGACATGCTGCAAAGACCTTTTAAGTAATGCATGACGTATGATGATTGAAATATTGAGACGTTCTTACTTTTTTTTGTACAAGAAAATATGTACAAAAAAAGTGGTTATTAGAAAGTGGTTAGTATACTGAGTGTATTCTTATCATGTTGGAATTTGTAGATTTTGTTCCTGTCCTTATGTGCTCCTAGGTTCTGTAATTCTCTTTACTGATGGATACAGAGTGTTTCTTACTACCCTAACACTATTATTATTATTATAAACTAATGGCTTTGAACTTATGACATCACTATAATTTGTCCTTTCTGATACAAAAAGAAGTCAATGGGAAAAAAACTGTTAGAAAGACGAGAAAGGATTTGATAAAGACTTCTGTTGCATTCAACTAATTTATGAGATGATAGAGGGCAGAGAATTATGAGCTATACTGCTGTTGAGATCTTGTGCAAGTATACAATTTTAGCAAACGCAAGTGTAAACGGTTGCGTTTCAAATTCAGTAGCTAAGAATTAGTGGTTAAAAACTTTTACCTTGGACAAAGATAATGGTTAAAAGGTCAAAAAACAGATGATAAGAGTTGTTTAGTTTGTCTTACACAAGTCAAAAGGGCTTTCACTTGTTCTCATTGCTCAAAACTAGATAATAGCTGATCCTTTGGTTGAAAGAATGCTATATCTATTGTTAATTATTTGAATATTATCAAATATGGACTTCTGTCACTCATTTGGTTTTGAACAGTGCTACACTGAAGATATGAAGTGAAAGAAGGTAAACTGAATTTTTGAAGCAAGGGGTTAGGAACAGAATATCATTATGTTGGGTTAACCAATGCCAATAGGTAACAGAGGTAGCCTCTGAGTGGTATTCAATCTATTAGTAAAAATATGGATCAAATAACATATTCTCGAAAGTGTAAAATTTAGTCTTGCCCTTGTGCATGAGCTATTGATCATGCCTGGTGATACTTGCTTTGATACCCACACAAGCACCGTGACACTGGGATGGATCCACTGCCTTACACGTCTAATGCAGTGATGCTGATGTATCCTTATTAAGTAGGTCTACCAATCCCAAGGTTAACAATGAGGTGGCCAAAAAACACAATTTCATGAAAAACAAAAGGCTACCTAAACCTAAAAGAAAGAAAAAGAAAAAGATGATATGAAGCATATAGGATTCTGTGGGTGGTGACTGGCGTGCACATCAGGTCTAAAACTTTCTACCTTTCAGCACTTAGTTCTCACTATTGTAGCTGGTTACCTATTATGATACCATTTATAGCAGTGAACCAGAAGTTTGCAAAACAATGGCTCGACAAAATTGGTGTGAGTGCTCCTTTAGCAGCCTGTAGTGAAGCAATCTTAGTGTCTTCATTCATCCAAATGAAATAGGAAGGGTCTACATTGCTGTTCAAGGACTTTGATCTTGACGACCTGGTATACTGGTTTGTACAGGCATGAGGTCATCTAACTTTGACTTACAATTGGAAAATATAGTATACAACTCTGCCGTATATTGTTTTATCTTGTTTTTGTCTTACACATTGGATGATGCACAAAAAGTATTTATAATAATGGCTTTTCTTATTCTATCCTATTTCACTCCATCAAGGCAGATCTGCTTGTTCGCTATGGAGGTGTTGCTCCTAAAATGGCAGAAGAAGCACATTCACTAGTGATTGATCAGGTACAGAGTTGGCTCAGTCAAATCTTCTACTTATGTGCTTGATTCTCTTCATCCATCTATGTCTTACCTTAAGAGCTTCAATTACATTTCCAGTTGTATGTCAATAATTCTTTTTTTTTTTTTTTTGTGGGGTGGGGGAGGGGGGGGGGGGGGGTTATCCCATCCAGAATGCTCTCCCTCACATTCCCAGATGAATTAAATCTTATAACTCGTAGCTCGGCTCTACTTAAATAAACCCTATTTCGTCTGGTAGGTAACAGTTTCACATACTAATCTTGTAAACATTTTAGCTACACTATGCTACTGAATTGCGAACATGTTATCATTATATTCTTTTACCAGTGTTGTTTCAGTTAATAAACCTTGTTCATTAATTTGGTCGTGTCCATCTACAATAGCCATTGTTTATATACATTAAAACTCACAGTTATTTCTGTTTATGGCGTTTTAGTTGTAATTCCTTTTAAATTCGACATATGTTTCCATGCAGGTAGTGCAAGAGGCTCTTGACAAAGCTAAAATGAGTGAGGAAGATCTTTCTGCAGTTGCTGTTACAATTGGTCCTGGTTTAAGCCTTTGTCTACGTGGTAATTTTGTTTCAGGGTTTTCTCTTCTCTTTATCTTTTTCTAAGATTTACTTTTTATTTCTGGATCAAGTTGATTTGGAAAAGAAATGTGATCATTGCCATAAGAAATCTGACATTTCAGTTCTATTACTGATTTGATTTATATTGTACCACCAAATGATAGACATGAAGAGGCACTGTCATAGCACTTATTTTGGTTATACTGCTTTAATGAGTTTTAAAGATACTTGTAAGGAGATAAGGCCTTTATGCTTTGTTCAATGTATTTTGTGCAGTTGGTGTGAGGAAAGCTCGGAAACTTGCTGGTGCTTATACTTTACCCATTGTTGGTGTCCATCACATGGAAGCCCATGCTTTGATAGCGAGGTAATATCTGTTTGTAGCCTTTCTTCAATGGTATACTGTGGTTTGATCATGTTTCGAGGTTTAATTCACTTTTTTGAAAGTGATATGTCTGCGCTATGTATGTAACCAACAATGATGTTAAGATAGAGAATCAAGTTTGCTTTATGGATCCAAAGACATAAAGATTTCAAGAATTTGCTTTCTTTTGATGTGTTTAGGGATATGAGTTTACACTGAAATTAATACCTTTTTTTTTTTTCTGGGTGGATGTCCTATCTACGTCTTGTAATCTTCATTATTAACGTATAATGTTTTGGTTTCTTGTTACAAAAAAAAAAAAGGAAAAGAAAAAGAATTTAGTGACTGTAAAGGTAAAAGATGTGCTTTTCACATGTATAAGAAAACCAAAGATCTCCATCTGGATGTAATAAGAACATTTGGTTCCTCTGAGAGAGTGTTTGACTGTGAGCTATTCAAAACATCTTATAAAATGTTTTTATTAGCTCTTTAAAAGTATTTGGTAAAATTCATAAAGGATTATCATATTTCATCCTATAATAAAATAGTAGGACTTATGTGCTAATAATATATATATATATATATATATATATATATATATATATATATATATATATATATGTATTTTTTTTTTTTTAAGTAAGGAAACTCTTATCTCTTATCTCCGAAATAAGATCTTATTTCGACAAACCCACCCCGACAAACCCTTCAAATTTTATCATTTGTATCACACAATTGTCATTACTAACATCTTATAAGCTCTATCATCTTATTTTATCTGAACACTTCAACAACTTTTCTTAAAATAAGATCCAACATCTTATAAGCTATAACTACATCTCAAAAAATTGCAAGAGTTTATAAGATCTTGGAAATAAGCTTAGCCGAACACCCCCTCAATTTGGAAAGAGAAACTAGAAAAGAAATGTAAACGGTTTAAAGGTGTCAGTTACTATTATATAGCAGGATTATGACATGTTGCTTTCATCTAGGTTAGTGGAAAGAGAGTTACAGTTTCCTTTCATGGCCTTGCTCATCTCAGGTATGATCATAACTGCAGTAAAGAGTTCTTCGTTTCATTTTTGCACTCAAAATACTAAAATGAGACCAAGAAAATTATAAAAGGTCGAGCAACTGACTATTGCAGCATTGCTAGTGCAGAACATTTATAATAATCCTTTGGGGCCACATAGTTACTAATTGCAATATAGGTCATCTAGACTTTTCCTGAGTAATATTTGTGTGCATGCATCTGGTCGTGAATGCTGACATCTATATTTGACTCATTTACTTAGGAGGCCATAATCTTCTTATTCTTGCCCACGATCTTGGCCATTATATACAACTTGGTACATCGATAGATGATGCAATTGGGGAGGCATATGACAAGACAGCAAAATGGCTTGGTCTTGATATGAGGAAGAGTGGAGGCCCTGCTGTAGAGGAGCTGGCTCGAGAGGGTGATGAAAACTCTATCAGTTTCAAGGCAAGCTATATTCCAAACCTTAATTGGATTTCTATCATTTGAGATTTAACTTTTTTGATCAAAATATCTATGTTTTGATGTGCCATAGGTCCCCATGAAACAGCATAAAGACTGCAATTTCTCATATGCAGGTCTCAAGACTCAAGTCAAACTGACAATTGAATCCAAGAATATGTAATTTTTCTCTATCAATTGTTTTTCTACTGAACTTCACTTGCCATTGTCGAGTTTTTACTCTTGCTACCACAGCCATTCTGCCATAATATTATCAAGTAGACTGCTTGATGAACAGTGACTTTCATTTTACAAAAATTATCAATGTGATGGATTGTCTCGAAGTTATATTCATTAATTTACTCATGACTAGCCTCATATTTACAGTGAGAGACATACACTGTCTTCTTTGTGGAGAATGGTGCTTTGTATAGTCGTTTATGTATTTCTTAGTCTAGAGACCGTTACTCTGGTTTCTGTTCAATAAGCAATGTCTTTCTTTGATACCGTCCTCCACAATCACTGAAATTTCATTGATGATGTGCAGTGATGCTGCAATCCCCATTGCTTCAGCTAGTAGTGAAGATAGAAGGGCTCGGGCTGATATTGCTGCCTCTTTTCAGGTACTCCACTCTGATGATCCTCTCTTTTCTTTCCTCCTTTCTTGTGTATTATGATAGTAAACCTGAACAATACTATCTAGACTTCCATTTGAGAAATTCACAAGCATTCCTGATTGCAGCGAGTTGCGGTATTACATTTAGAAGAAAAGTGTGAACGAGCCATTGGGTGGGCATTAAAGATGGAGCCTTCTATGAAGTTTTTGGTCTGTGTATATTCTCTTTGCTTGTATTTTTAGTCTGTCCAGTGTATAAAGCCCATGACATGTGTGCTACATTTTATCTTGCAGGTGGTCTCTGGAGGCGTTGCATCTAATCAGTACATAAGGTCTCGGCTCAGTAAGATAGTTGAAAAGAATGGCCTGCAACTTGTTTGCCCTCCTCCCAGCCTCTGTACGGACAATGGTAAGACGACTCATCCAAGGGTTTGTCTCATTTTAAGCCACACCAACATTAGCCTATTTCGTTGTTGAGTTGGGACAAGTAATATTTGAAAGGAAAGGAAATTGCCAAAATCGAGCTAATTATCGTCTCCTATGACTGTTATTGGTAGGTGTGATGATTGCTTGGACTGGGATAGAGCATTTCCGAATGGGAAGATACGATCCTCCACCACCTGCATGTGAACCCGACGATGCTGTGGTTCGTCTCTTTCTATCATTGCTTATTCTCAAGATGGATTTTGAGGATTTGTTAGTTTCAATTCCTTAAAGCCAATGTCATATTTTCATAGAACTTCATACAAGAAACTAGGACTCTCAGTTCGAATGTCTGAAAATTGGTCCCTCATAGTTTAAGATTATACGTTATGTGAAACCTCTTGTCTGAATGGTTTTTGTGGATATATCAGCTTGATCTTCGACCAAGGTGGCCGTTGGGAGAAGAGTATGCAGAAGGAAAGAGTGAAGCTCGCTCGTTGAAAACAGCTCGAATTCATCCCTCTCTCACCTCTCTAATTCAAGCATCCCTTCACCCACAATCCTAGCCTTGAAGCACAACACTTGGGACGTTCTTGAGTGCAGATGAAGAACATGGCTATGCTAAGATGGTGATGATATTGCCTCATTTGCCTAATTCTTTATGATATTTGTAAATTCCCAGTCATCTTAAAACATACATCCATTGGTGGATAATATTTTATGTGCTTGGGAATATTGTAATCATTTCTTTTACATGTTCCTTACAAAAAAAAAAAAAAAAAGGAAGAATGTAAAATAGTTTAGAACTAAAGTATCAAACCACATATGTTAGATGGTGAGATGTTTTTAACTTTTATTTTTATCTTCTAATGATAAAGGTTACGAAATACACTTCGCAAATTTTCTTTACTATGCTATCTACAACACTATGATTCGCGTTTGAGGTTGAAAGTTAAATTTGGAGATACACACGAGGAAAATGGGTACAAATGAAAAAAAAGAGGATTACATCAAAATTCAAAAGAAATTTACAAAATATAAATGCAGATAATGGTTCCTTAAAGTAACCAAATAAATATATATGATCCAAATTCAAAGCTTGGCATATGATAGAAATTAGGCATAATATTCCACCGCTAAGTATAGTAGATTACCTAAGTGTACCAAAAGTATTAAATAGTAAAATGTGAAAATCGGTATCATTTGAACAAAACAGTGTTATTAGTTATTACCCCTAAACTAATCATAATTTTAGTAAAGCCCCTTGAATTCCTATAATTACAAACCGCTCCCATCCCAAAGAGGAGCGCGCGAAACCTCTTTGTTGAACACTAAACACACACACTGACACACATGGAAATTGTGAAAATGGAAGTATCGAGTCTGCCAATTTCTGCGTCGCAGAGAGGAAAGTTGATGTCAGCGGGATATACTTCTCTCTCTTCACTTTCATCCATCTCTCCTTCTCGTTTAGCCCAAGGTATACACGCTTTTGTGTGTGTGTGTGTGTGTTCACACAAATCTTTTGTTGATTTTTACTAGGATTTGCGTCCAAGGCGTTGCTTGTATGAATTATATATTGGATCAATTTCTTTTGTGTTGTTGATTTTTTCTTTTCATATGTTGATTAGATTTGAAGATTTCGGAAAATGAGGCGGTGGAGATTCTGAAAGTTGTATCTGGAAGGAGTGGATTGGACAAAATTGAGAACGGAAGTCGTTCGATTATGAATGGTATTTTGATCTTCAGTTCTTTAATTGTTGATATGTTGTTTCGGCATGGGAGAAATGACTACTTGAAGCTTGTTTAATTTTGGAATGTTGTCAAGTAATGTGCTAGCTTGGTTTACACATTCAAGGCCACCGTTAGTTATTATGTTATTGGGAAATTGCTTAGCTTTGCTTCGATGCTGTGGAAGAATCATTGTATGGAGCTGCTGAGTTCATATGCTGGCTGCTGAGATGTTTATTTTCCATGAACGAGTATAATTCGTATAAGACCTGTTCAATTCATGTATCTCCTGTGGGAAAATATAAAGCAAAACCAAAAATAAGGGGGAGGATTATCTTTTTTGTTTGTCTGTGTCTTTGTACATCTTGGTTTAGTATATAGCAATTAAACAAGATCCAGTTACAATGATTCATGGGGCAAATCTTTTACATGTTTTCCCAAGTATTTGAGATTAGCTTGAAAATGCAGAGTTTTGTGTGCCTTTTTACTTTTTACTCTCATTTCAGATCAGCCACAAGATTATTGTTATGCAGCTAAAGTCTTGAATATATGTTTTCACATTCATTTTGTTTAGGAGCACAAACGGCATGGGATATGTTACATGAGGAGGAATCTTCTCTATGCATCACCACGTCTTGCTCAGATTTGGATGAAATCCTTGGTGGAGGAATTCACTCTAAAGAAGTTACTGAGATTGGTCAGTCAGTGTCCACTTTATGCACCAGTAAATGTAATACAATCTAGAACTTTTTCCATTTATATATGTTCTTACTAAGGGAGTCCTGATTTTATCAGGTGGAGTACCAGGGATCGGTAAAACACAACTCGGGTGAGGATTCTCTCTATCTACTACTTGTTTGTTCAAGTTTTGAATCTATTACTCTTTTCTCAAGGTAATTTATAATGGTTAATGTAGCATTCAGCTGGCAGTAAATGCCCAAATCCCAGCTGATTATGGTGGCCTTGGAGGAAAGGCAATTTATATTGGTATGTATGTGCCGGATATAATGGCTATCTGTTCCTCGTATAGCATTGCTGTATCTCTTGAATGTTCAGCTTTTATCATTGACTTTTTTGATTCTCAGATACGGAGGGCAGTTTTATGGTGGAGCGTGCTTTACAAATTGCAGAGGCGTGTGCTCAGGACATGCTAGAATATAACAACTTGTTGAGGAAGGATTCTCAAGCCTGTCAAGTGGATAAACAGGCAAAGGATTTTCTCGACAATATATTTTACTTTCGGATATGCACTTATACGGAGCAAATTGCTGTGATAAATTACTTGGAGAAATTCATCTCTGAGCATAAAGATGTAGGTATAGTAAACTGAATGACAGTTTTACATATGTTCTTCAACTATTTTTAATCAGAGGGTGTATGGGTTTGACTGAGTCTTTTGCGCCTTCACAGGTTAAGGTTGTCATTATTGATAGCATCACTTTCCACTTCCGTCAAGATTTTGAGGATATGGCGCTTAGGACTCGACTACTTGGTGGAATGGCATTAAAACTGATGAAACTTGCAAAAAAGTTTAATTTGGCCGTAAGAACATCTGAATTCTTGTCTTCTGCAAGAAACTCTTTTATGTTTAGACACATTATCAGTGCATGTAAATTGCAATTTACAGTTCAAGCAAACACTTCTGCAGGTGGTACTATTAAATCAAGTAACCACAAAGTATGTGGAAGGTTCATTTCAGCTAACCCTTGCTCTTGGTAATTATCCCACATGACATCACAATGAATTTCAGTTGTATTTTTTTCTTTCCTTCTTGTTTCTTAGTTTCTCTCTTTCATCTGAGGTGAGGGTGTGATTCTAGGAAGTAAGAAAATTAGTACTTGAACTGCTGATATACAAACTTCTAACCTGTTAGCCATGCTCAACAGGTGACAGCTGGTCACATGCTTCTACGAACCGGATCATATTGTACTGGAATGGCAATGAGAGGTATGCATATATCGACAAATCACCATCTTTACGATCAGCTTCAGCTCCATATGCTGTGACAGGCAGAGGCATCCGAAATTCAACGTCAAACTGTAAAAGAGTTAAACTGATGTAGGCTCTCTCTTAGTGAATCAGCTACAGAGTTTCTTTCTCTTGGATGTGGTAATCAAGGAACCAACTTCCAAAGGTGAGTATACTCAAACTCAGATCCACTAAATGCATGCTTCCTTATGGTAAAGCCTTCACAGATACTGCAAGTCCCTCTCCATAACTAGCTTCACTACTGATTGCAGCATGAAGCATGCTTGTACATCCTGTTTAAAATTATTACACTGTTCAATACAGGCTTGTGGTTGTCTAGGTTTTGTTTTCTGAAGTGTAAACTGATTGATCACATTCGATTGATCCTGCCGTTCTCTTGTACTCGATCCTCGTATAATGTTAAATGTGATCCTGCCATTGCATTCCTTGTTTCTTCAGCCTATTTTTGTCTTCTCCCATTATATGCCTAATTTGTCTACAATGTTCATCTTCATCAGTTTCTCAAAATGTTCTTAATTGTGATTTGCCATTGCTTGTTGGTCGGTTTGTCAAACCAATCAAAGATAAAAACCTACTCCGATATGAGCAAATGAATGAGTATAACGGCAAGTAGGGTCGATCCTCAGGGAACAATGCTTAATTCTTTTGAGCATAAAACGAACCAAAAGGGGGAGGATGATATCTACTAAACTGAACGAAACCAAACTAAGAAAACATCAAAGAAGATACGAATGAAATAAACAACGAATGAAAAGAAGAAATAGGAGAGAGATTAACCTCACGAAGCTCCGATTCAAGGATGTCGACATTCGATTGCATCACCGATCATAGATTACAAATATCTTCTTGCACATTCAAGCATTCAACCTTAGACTAAACACGAAGCCGTAGAGAAGTCCATGTTTTCCAAATTTAATTGATCGAATCCAGCATCCAATCAAAACTAGCTATTAACTAATTGACGCGCTTTCCAAATTAATTAACAACCGCATTAAGCTCCGGTGAAAACAGTTAAACCTAAATTGAAATCTAGAACCTAATAATCGAGATAGCTACAATTACTAAGCCTATGGTTCCGTTAGTCCCGTTGATTCATTAGGCAATTACACAATCCCAGCAAAAGCATAATCAACCTATTGCTACTAAGTTTCAATCATTCATCAATCATACATCTCAGCAACATATAAAAGAGAACTTATAGATAGCATTAGCAATATATAATTCAAATCGAATTGTCAGATCAACCCAAACTATATACCACTATATGGAATTAAATCATGAATCAACAGATACTTGAAATAAAGCAAGAAATAAAATCAAGCACAAAACCTCACAATGATGGCAATCGAATTAAACGACCCTTGAATCGGAGAGAAATTTAGCCACTCATTCTTTGATTGATCTTCTCCATGTAAATCTTCAAGAGAAAAACTAGAGAGAGAAAACCTAGAATGTGTGTAGAGAGTTGTTGGAATGATAGAATGATCTTGGGTCTTGGCCCCCAAGAGAGAGAAAGATAGGGGAGATTACATAACAAAGTCTTATCTACCCCTAAACAAAACTTAAGAAAACTAAACCCTAAGGACATAATGGTCCTATACAAAATGTGAGAGGCAATTCATCTTTTGCCCTTTCTTTTCCACCAAGCCACTAAGCATTTGATGTGGTCCCAAGCCCATTAAGCCCATCTTCACATCTTAAGCATAATTTGATCATTTTAAGCCCACTTTTCTTCAAAGCCCATCAATGTTCATTCCTACAAATAACAATGATAATTAAATCAATTAAAACACAAATGAACTATAATCAAGGATAATTATGATGATAAAATATATACAAATAGAGACACATCACTTGTAATCATGAAGCCTTGTTCTAACTTGAAACCGACTCTTTCAAGTTTGGTTGCACCTACCCCTGTTAGGATACACACATCAATCAAGTGATTGTTTGATTAGTGTAAGGATCTAAAGAGTAGAGAAAATAAAATGTAGGGACAAAAGTTTAAAGAAAATGTGCACAAGGTAAATTTTGTGTTTTTCCATTAAGAAATGAACTGAATGAATATAAAAAAATTTGACCATCTATCCCTCTAAAGAATGCTGATTGAAGTGTCCCAGACCAATCAAATGAGTTGCATCAAGTAAAATGTGTCGTATATAATTAATGTATTTTTTCATATACACTAATTTTATATCATTAATGTTTATTTTACATAATTTATATGAGTTTGAATAAAAGTGAGAGATTATTACTACATCTATAAAATTCACTTGATGCTGTAATCTGGTTGCCATATATTTTTTTGACTTAGCTTTCTTGATTCTATCATTGATTGTTTGCATAAACAATGTATTGATTTATTTACTATTTCTGAGAGAATATCTAATGTCAAATAGACAATAGTCAACCTCACACATTATGCTTATTTAAAGTTAGTATCTGGGTTTAATTAGATGAGAAATAAAGTGATTGCAAAATTTTGTTGAAGGCTAAATGACTAATAATATAGGTTCGAATCATAAAAGGAACATACTTTGATTCCAATCAAGTTGAAGGCAACAATTTTTTATAGCCTTAATTATATATATATATATATATATATATATATATTTCCTTGTGTTTGGTTTTTGTTTTCGATATTTATTCGTTGTCGACAATGTCAACTTTTCAAATATGGTGTTTGTGTTTTCTTTCTTGATTTCTTATGTTATCAAGATGGATCATTTATATTTGGCTGTAATTGGACTTTTGTTTTTCTTGAAATTGAATAATTCCTTTATTTGGATAAATAAAAAAGAGAGGTAAAAATAGCCTTAGGAGTAGCAATAAGCCAGTGGTACCCCTTTCTCTTCTTCAAAAGTTCACCAAACAATAACCCCACGGTCCCCACCCCATCCTCAGTCGCTCGCCCCTCCTACACACCTAATTAAAAATATATTATGATAATAATAAATAATATAAAAATGCATATTTAACAGTGCCAGGTGGCAGATACTTTCCTTTTTTTTTTTTTTTTTTCTTCTTCTCTCTTTTAAGTTAAAAGTTGGTTTTAAGAATGCCTTGTCTTAAAAGGTTCCCAACTGTGTCCAATTTTAAATAGTAATTTTATTCCATTACTACAACAAAAAGTATAGTCTTTTGCAGTTAACAAATCTTGACTCGATTCTTGCAATTGTTTATAGGTAATAATAATCACAACTACAATAACGTCAAAAGTTTTAAATAAATTATCAGAAACGGAACAACTTATCACTTGTATTTTTGAGTAAATTAAAAAAAAAATCACTTATTTTTTAGAATATTAATAAAACTTTGCCTCTTAGATAATCAAATTAATTAAAGTACAATTTTAAATCACTCTATGAATTTGAATAATAATGTATACAGTTCAATTAATTTACATCCTTATCTTTATATAATCAAGTGGATACACAATAATTTTAATTTTTTTTTTTGGCATTTTTCTCTTTTAGCAACATTTGATCATAAAAAACCTTTCAAAACTTCTCACACCTCATATTTTTCCTTTTATTATCTTCTCATCACTATTTCTCACAAACTCGAAGAGAGAGAGAGAAACACAGCAGAGCCATGGCTTCTTCATCTTCCCTCACACTCTCCCAAGCTATCCTCTCTCGCTCCACCATCCCCCGCCATGGCTCCGCCCAGCAACTCCACCCTACTTCCACCTCCTCCCCTCTTTCCATCCCCTCCTTCTCCGGCCTCAAATCCACCTCCTCCTCCGGCGCTGCTTCTCTTTCCCGCCGCCGCGCACCCGCCGTAGCTCGCCACTCCGTCTCTGCTTCCGCCGCCGTGGAGACTCTCGAGAAGACTACTGACACAGAACTTGTGGAGAAGTCCGTCAACACAATTCGGTTCTTGGCGATTGACGCCGTCGAGAAGGCGAATTCCGGCCATCCTGGTTTGCCGATGGGTTGTGCTCCCATGGGGCATATCCTGTACGATGAGGTGATGAGGTACAACCCCAAGAATCCCTATTGGTTTAACCGTGACCGTTTTGTGCTCTCCGCTGGACATGGCTGTATGCTACAGTACGCACTTCTTCACCTCGCCGGATACGACGCCGTCAAGGTCGAATCTTTGACTTTTAACTTATTTCTCAGCTATTTTCTTGCTCGTTTTGATCTGAAAATGCATGACATTCTATATGCTCTTACAAGGAAGATTGTGCGTGTTTTTTTAAAATGAGAGGTGGATATAGATAGGTTTGTTATATAAATTTGGTTTGGTGGTATAACTCTGAGCTATGAATTTGAGTTTCTTGGAAATCTCTTGTTATCTTTATTTTATTTCAAAAGTGAGTAAAAGATTTGATTTTGAGGTTAACTGACATTTTTGTTGATTTAGCTTTCTGAATTAATGAATTTTTTTTTTTGTAGATGTCTTTTATACTGATGTGTTTAGAGTGTCTTGGTTATTTAATACTCCAAAATTTGTTGAATTTACCTGCTCTAATGTTTTACGTTTTGTGTTGAGTTCAGGTTTAGTTAGGATATAGATGCTTGTTCTTCATATCTTTTGATGTGTGAACTGTGATGCCAATCATTCACGTGTACTGTTGTATGTGAGAATATTAGTTGCTTCATGAGCATTTTTCATTTTCTTAGCTGAGTTGTGCACCTTACAGGAAGAGGATTTGAAGAGTTTCCGTCAGTGGGAAAGCAGTACTCCTGGTCATCCTGAAAACTTTGAGACACCTGGCGTTGAAGTCACCACAGGTTGGACTCAAATCCTGAAACGCTTTTCATTTGGTTGCACATTGAATCGCTTTTTTTTTTTTTTTAACTCAACTGTGATGTATGTATCTATTAGGCCCTCTTGGTCAAGGTATTGCAAATGCTGTTGGTTTGGCACTTGCAGAGAGTCACTTGGCTGCCCGATACAACAAACCAGATAGCGAGATAGTTGATCACTACACGTAAAAAAACTGATTTTTTCATCTCTTCATGTGGTCCATTAATCAAGGATGATACCCCTTATTAATATGTTTGACTAATGGAATTGGATTGTACACAGATATTGTATCCTTGGTGATGGGTGTCAAATGGAAGGTATATCAAATGAAGCCTGCTCCCTTGCTGGACACTGGGGACTTGGAAAGCTGATTGCTTTCTATGACGACAATCACATCTCTATTGATGGTGACACAGAGATTGCTTTCACTGAGAGTGTTGACACCCGTTTTGAGGGTCTTGGTTGGCATGTAATCTGGGTGAAGAATGGTAACAATGGTTATGATGAAATTCGTGCTGCCATCAAGGAAGCCAAGGCTGTGAAAGACAAGCCCACTATGATCAAGGTCAGATATTTTTTTCATATATTGGTTTACTGGAAGTGACACGCAAGGAAGATATGAGACGAAGATCTCTATCTCACAAATTATGTGTATCATATACTTCTTTGTCCTTGAATTTGACGGGAAGGTAGTTCTTTTGCTGATTATCATTTGTTCTTTTCAACTGAACAGGTTACTACAACCATTGGCTTTGGTTCCCCCAACAAAGCCAACTCATACAGTGTTCACGGAGCTGCATTGGGTGCTAAGGAAGTAGAGGCCACCAGACAGAATCTTGGATGGCCATATGAGCCTTTCCATGTGCCTGAGGATGTGAAAAGGTAAGGATCTCTTGACTTGCCAGATTGAGATTGTCTTATTTATTTGCAGCTAGATGCCTAGTGATTTTGATTATTCTTTGTGGCAGCCATTGGAGCCGACATGTTTCTGATGGCGCTGCTTTGGAAGCTGAATGGAATGCTAAGTTTGCTGAGTATGCGAAGAAGTATCCAGAAGAAGGAGCTGAGCTGAAATCCATAATAACTGGCGAATTCCCAGCTGGTTGGGAGAAGGCTCTTCCTGTGAGTGGTTCTTTACCAGTTTTCTTGCTATTAATTGAGTGTCGACAGGTCCTCTCTCTTTCAAAAATATTATACCAAATCTCTGATCTTTTCTACTCTTCTTGCTTCAGACATACACCCCTGAGAGTCCAGGTGATGCCACCAGAAATTTATCTCAGCAAAATCTCAATGCTCTTGCTAAGGTTCTCCCTGGTTTGATTGGTGGCAGTGCTGATCTTGCCTCCTCCAACATGACGCTTCTGAAAATGTTTGGAGACTTCCAAAAGAACACACCTGAAGAACGCAACGTGAGGTTTGGTGTCCGTGAACATGGTATGGGAGCCATCTCTAATGGAATTGCTCTTCACAGCCCTGGCTTTGTTCCCTACTGTGCAACCTTCTTCGTGTTCACCGATTACATGAGAGGAGCCATGAGGATCTCTGCCTTGTCTGAAGCTGGAGTCATCTATGTCATGACCCACGACTCTATTGGGCTTGGAGAAGATGGACCCACCCATCAGCCCATTGAGCATTTGGCAAGCTTCCGCGCTATGCCCAACATACTGATGCTACGTCCAGCTGATGGCAATGAGACAGCTGGTTCGTACAAGGTAGCCGTGGTTAACAGAAAGAGACCCTCTATCCTTGCCCTTTCAAGGCAAAAGCTTCCCCATCTCGCAGGAACCTCCATTGAAGGGGTAGAAAAGGGAGGCTACACCATATCAGACAACTCCACCGGTAACAAGCCTGATGTTATTTTGATTGGAACTGGTTCGGAGTTGGAAATTGCAGCTAAGGCTGCTGATGAGCTTAGAAAGGAAGGCAAAGCAGTTAGAGTTGTGTCCTTGGTTTCTTGGGAGCTCTTTGATGAGCAATCTGATGAGTACAAGGAAAGTGTTCTTCCAGCTTCTGTGACAGCTAGGGTTAGCATTGAAGCCGCGTCAACATTTGGATGGGCGAAAATAGTTGGAGCTAAAGGAAAGGCGATTGGAGTAGATCGATTTGGAGCGAGTGCACCTGCTGGAAAAATATACAAGGAGTTTGGCATCACAGCAGAAGCTGTTATAGCTGCAGCCAAAGAGCTAATCTAAGCTCGGTTATGACGGAGTTATCCAGGTGTCGAGTTATGGTTGGTTGAATCATAGTGAAAGCACGAGAAAGGGTGGGCTAGGGCAGCTGAGAAATGCGAATAAAGAAGACGAAAGCTTAATATCTTGTTTCCTTTTTTGTTTCTTGAAATTGAGTAGCAGCTTTTGCAGTCTAAATGTGATGAGGAGAGGAGAGGAGAGATATTAGAGGCTCAAGAATCCTCCTGATTGTACACTTGAACATCATCTTCATTTTGTAACTCAATGTGTTTGTTTCTTAATGATTATTACAAGGTTCTTCTACTTATTCCAAATCTAACCATTTCATATTCATATTACATCCCCTAAAAATATCAAGAAACTATGTGGGGTAGGTTATATGGATCATATCTTGTCGTTCTATTCTTAGATATATTTGTGAATCGAAAGGGATCAATGAGTAGGAGGAGTTAAGCGGCAAAGAGAGGTGTAGTTGGAAATGGATTGGGTGATGAATAGAAGACACTAAAATGAGAAAATCCTAATCCATCAACAAGTTGTGTGGTGGTTGGAAGAAGGTAGTGATATCAATATGTGGTGGTTCACTTGAGAGGTTAGATTGCCTATCCACATCTCACTCTTTTATTTGCCTCTCCAGGACCATTCATTCTCTCTTTCTTCTCTCTCCAAGATGGTTAAATGTAACTTGAGTAAAATAATTGTTGATTTAGATACTTTAGTTATTTAAAAGGGGCAGGGTATTGAAAAAATGCAAGTCAGAAGAGAAACAATTAAAAAAGAAAGAAACTCTCTCATGTTAAGCAACTTGTGATTTGATAAATTCCTTGAACTAATATTTGACAATAAATATTGATATATAGAGAGATTCATGTAGCATGCCAATTGGAAAATTTTTATTAGAATGATGATTGCATTATTCATGTTGTTCCAAATATTAGTATTAGACTATTAGTCTATTAGTTTTATTTGTTTTATTTGTTAAAAGGCTGAGAGGCCCAAACAAATAAGCCCACTCCCAAATCTATGCCCAAAAACAGATCTTAAATCTACCAAACTTTGTGGTAGTTGGTGGCTGTGGCCTGTGGTTGGTGGTACTTAGCAGTAATCAACATCATGTTTTAAAGGTGTTTTTTTTTTCTTTGGATATCTTTATTTTTTATTTTTTATATGTACTAACAAAATGAGCAAAATTAAATGGCCCACTTCTCAACACCACCTAGTTAGTCATATTTATATTTAAGTATAGTTTGTAAATTGATGTGTGTTTTCAAGGTCATGCCCCAAAAAAAAAAAAAAAAAAAAATAAAATAAAAGATTACACAAAAAAATATAAAAGATTACACAATAATCTAACTAGCATGATTGTTTTCAAGATTAGCACCTTACCAACCTTGAACAATCACATTCCATTAACCTTAATTATGAGCAAATAAATTAAATATAACAAAAAATATTATTTTTCTTTTTTGCAACATAATCAACCAATTATGTTGAAATATTCTTTCAAATTCAAACCTCAAAAAATGCATTATTTACTGGTTGATTTACAAAATATTATATGAAAGAGAGATTACCTAATATACACCTTAAAAATTTGGTAAATCATTCTTACCAATATTTGACAATCTTAATAAAAACTTTTCATCTCAATTAGAAAAAAAAAAAAAAAAGATTTGGCAAAGGTGGTTGGTGAGAGCACTAGTCTTTGCCTCTTTGGTGATACTGAGGCCCGCCAACCCCAACAGTGCATCTCTAATGCTTCATTCAACCTAACCCCTTTCATTCTCTACAATAATTTGTCTGCAATTTCCTCAATCCTAACTTCTTGAACCTCTCAGAAACCCACCCAATTTCCCCATCGGGTTCATCTGAATCGCTGAAAGCAAACCTTCAAAATTATGGCGCACGTTACCAGAATGGCGCACAATCTTAGCTCGCCCAAATTCCCAACCCCTAATGCTAAATCCTCTGCTTCAACTTCATCTTCATTGTTTTTTGGATCCAAGAATTTGACGAATTCATCGAGAAATTCGTGGGTTTTGAATAAAACGTCGATCTTTACAGTTAAAAAGATGAACCAGTTGAAGGTTTCCGCTTCCGTTGCGGCGACGGAGAAGCCGCCGACGGTGCCGGAGATTGTGCTGCAGCCCATCAAGGAAATCTCCGGTACTGTTAAGTTGCCGGGCTCTAAATCGCTTTCCAACCGTATTTTACTTCTCGCTGCTCTATCTGAGGTGATTAACTTGCGTAGGCCTTTTGATTTGCAATTCTAAAGATGGTTTGAGGTATAAAAATGTATTAACTGTTGTAAGAGATCTCAAGGTTAAAATTAGAATTTGTATGCTAGAATTCTCCAGTGGGATTACGTTTCTGGAGTTAGATGCCTCTCCAGTTCAAGATTATGTAGGTCTAATTTATGTGTTTGTTTGCATGCATATTTGATATGTGTTTTACTGTTATTCTTGCTTATAGATCTTGACCTCTTATGTGATTTTATTGTTATAGAAGCAATGCATACATATTCGTAGTTGTTATAATGCTGAACTTGATAGGCATCATCAAATTAACTTTAGTATCTTATGGAAGAGTTTGAGTTGATTTTGATATCTGCTTTATACAGTTCTTATTAGCCTGATTATGTTTGTACTTTTTTGTGAGGGCTTAGACTAATTTCGTTTCTGCTACCCTCCATTTTCTTTTTTCATGTTCATATTCAGTTGCGCAACACTCTAAACCGTAAGTTGATCCTGTAGTTGGGTCAAAGGTATTTTACGATCACAGAGTATAGAGGATGTATTTCTCCATTTTTTCTAGCCTGCTAAGTGTAACACATCTTTATCAATTCCTCCATGACATGCATTTGATTACTCGTCAATCTTTACATTTATCCTATTGCTGCTTCTGTAGTGATTAAAGTGGTACTCCATTTTCTTTATAAAGTTCCCCATTTCCCAATACATATGCTGGGATAGACTTCTTTATTTGATTCAGTATGTAGATGAGGATAGCAAGTATCAGAAGAGAAGTCACATCTTTCACTGTTTATATTTGTGGTGTGCTTTCACTGGGCTTAACTAACTTTTTGTGAATTTTGAATGTGCTCAACTGTTAGGTATTGAGTTTGTATTTTTTGGTGATGTTCTCTGAATACTTATTATGTATCATAATCTTTTAGGGAACAACTGTTGTGGACAACTTACTAAGTAGTGATGATATTCATTATATGCTTGGTGCCTTGAGGACACTTGGTCTGCACGTGGAAGAAGACAAAGCTAATCAACGGGCAGTTGTTGGAGGCTGTGGTGGTCTATTTCCAGTGTCTAAAGAAGCCAAGGATGAAATTGAACTTTTCTTAGGAAATGCAGGAACAGCAATGCGCCCGTTGACTGCTGCAGTTGTTGCAGCCGGTGGAAACGCAAGGTATGCCATTAGGCTTTTCTTGATCTTATATGCATGGTAACACATTCTCTCACAAGTATATTCTTTCCCATTTTGGCCTAATCCCAGAAAACTTTTTCAATTTATTCTCTTTAATCTCAATATTAGCCTTTCACTTGACCATTTTTTTCAATAAATTATAATAGTGTGAGCAGTAGCTATATCTGCTGTGTGCCCTTGATTGAATTAAATAATCTTGATTTTTCTATTTGTATAGTGAACTCCTGCTTATTTTAAATATAATCTAGTTCTTTAGGGTAGCATTATCACTACTTGATGGTTTTCAGCTATGTACTTGATGGGGTTCCTCGCATGAGAGAGAGACCCATTGGTGATTTAGTCATTGGACTTAAGCAGCTTGGTGCTGATGTTGATTGTTTCTTGGGCACAAATTGTCCCCCTGTTCGTGTTGTTGGAAAAGGAGGTCTTCCTGGTGGGAAGGTTGGTCTTCCTTACATTTGAAATTACATTAGGCAGTTTGTCTTTGGAAACTCATGAGAAGCTACGATTTATTCTCCCTTTGTTTTCCATTTGTTTCTGGCAGGTGAAGCTCTCGGGATCTATAAGCAGCCAATACCTGACAGCTCTGCTTATGGCTGCTCCCCTCGCTCTAGGAGATGTCGAAATTGAAATCATTGACAAGCTAATTTCTGTACCTTATGTTGAGATGACACTTGAGTTGATGGAACGCTTTGGCGTCTTTGTAGAA
The DNA here is from genome assembly GCA_954870855.1 of Scutellaria minor. Lineage (NCBI taxonomy): Eukaryota > Viridiplantae > Streptophyta > Magnoliopsida > Lamiales > Lamiaceae > Scutellaria > Scutellaria minor. Next base: position 20,396,460 of record OX940728.1, on the reverse strand, counting down.
CACAGTGACAGCTGGGACAGATTCTTGGTTAAAGGGGGTCAAAAGTACAAGTAAGTTCCTTTCCACTTGCTTGTAAGCAGCTTTGAGAAACTTGATTTCAGAGGTTTGAAGGATGCATTTTTCATCAGGTCACCTGGAAAAGCTTTTGTTGAAGGTGATGCCTCAAGCGCCAGTTACTTCTTGGCTGGTGCAGCTATCACCGGTGGGACTGTCTGTGTTGAGGGTTGTGGGACAAGCAGTTTACAGGTATTCAGTTTTTGTACTTTCTCACACAATTCGATGCTATTAAAGTTGTGGGAAGTACATCCAAGTTTGGTGTTGAGTTTCTGATTTAAGCACTTTAAGAATTTTGAGCTTTTCTATGTTCTCATAACACGGTTTTTCTAATTTTCTTCTGCTCCCTTTTGAAGGGTGATGTTAAATTTGCTGAGGTTCTTGAAAAAATGGGTGCTGAAGTTAGCTGGACGGAGAACAGTGTGACTGTAAAAGGACCTCCACGCAATGCTTCTGGAAGGAAACATTTGCGAGCCATTGATATCAACATGAACAAAATGCCCGATGTGGCCATGACTCTTGCTGTGGTGGCACTTTATGCTGATGGACCCACTGCTATAAGAGATGGTATGCCTGCATTGCTTAAGGATATAATACAGACCTCTTTTTACCATCACCATGATAAGAATGACGAGAATAACAACAATTGCAGAAAATACTACTACAAGAAGAAAAACACGTCTCAGCGAACAGTTAATCTTTGGCCTCTTAATTACTTATCACTAATCATAATAATGTTTCATCCACATGGTATGCTGCCTTCATATCTCTAGCAAAAAATGTGAAAACAACATTCAACTCCTGTTGATTAAAAACCTGGTTTAGGTTACTCTCATTCCAAAAAAAAACTCTGTTTCTTTCATGATTTAACTTTTGGACTAAAGCAAACTCGAGAATCCATGTTATTATTCTTGTGTTCCTTGGCCATGCCTTATCCTAGATTTAAACAAATGGCCCCGAGTGAATAGCATCTGTTCTCAATGCCTACATTTTACTTTAGCTCTCTTTCTTTCTTTTTCAGATTCTTCTGCTTTTGATATTACTTTCCCTGTTTTAGTAAATCGTCTTTTCTCTATCGTTTTTTCACAGTTGCTAGCTGGAGGGTCAAAGAAACCGAAAGGATGATCGCCATTTGCACAGAACTTAGAAAGGTTTGCCACTCGTATACACACTTCACTTCTTTCATCTAAACAATGATGTTTTTTCTCGACCATAATTTAATCTCGTTCGTTCATATCTTCTACCTCTGGTTTCCACATTTCAGTTGGGAGCTACAGTCGAAGAAGGCCCAGATTACTGTATAATAACTCCACCGGAGAAATTGAACGTGACAGCCATTGACACATACGACGATCACAGGATGGCCATGGCCTTTTCTCTTGCTGCATGTGCCGATGTTCCTGTCACTATCAGAGATCCTGCTTGCACCCGTAAAACTTTCCCTGATTATTTCGACGTCCTTGCTTCCTTTTCCAAGCACTGATAAGCGAAACCGAGAACCACCTCCTCACTTTCAGATGAGGAAACGGACCGGATTTTGCCGTGTAATGATTAGAAATATGAAGTGAAATGTTGAGATTGTTTGTAACACTAAAATCCTGTTTTAAGTTCGTAGCAAATAGATTGAATTTCTTGTGACCATTTCTTGAATAAATAGTGTTCCCTTTCTGGGTTTACACATCCACTCAAAATGAAGAGGCTATAATTATATTCCTCAATGTGTATTCAAAAGATCTATTTAAACGAATTTTGAACAAAAAGTTATACCTTAGCAAAAAATTGAACCATCCTATAGAGTTTTTGATAATTAATTGAGTTTTTGGATACATATAATGTTGAATTTTTAATACAATCAATTTTAATGCAAAATAATGTTGTAGAAGGAAAGATAGGATAGCTTAGATTACTAATATTTCATATTATAATCAAACTCCATAAAACACCTAATGTGGGACTCTATATCAAAGATAATATATAAATAAATATATCTTGGCTCTTGCTGCTGCAATAACTACAACGGCAATGGAACATGATGCAACTAATAAAGAGATAAATAATTAGGGGTAAAAGAAAAAGAAGTGTTGTGAGACATAATTAATTGTCACATGGTAGAGGCGGTTGCTATAGACAAAAATATAAATAAAAATATATTAAAAATTATAATAATAATTGAAAGAAAAAAAAAAAAACAGCTCACGAGTGTACGATTGATTAACCTCTTTGCTTTTGGCATTGATTAAAACCACATAATCCTTCTTTTTAAATTATTGCCACTTTAAGATGGTCATTATCACCATAAATTTGCCCTTGCAAACAGGATACTAGTTGGGAACAACAATCCTTTCTTGTGATTAAAGACTCACATGTTTTCTAATTTTAGATGAAAAAAAAAAACAAGAGAATCACATGATCTAACGATGACAATGGCATGTGTTTCAGCAAGAATTCGGTTTACCCAATAAAAGCTATGGAAATTCCTCTCATCTCATCTCATTCCCACCTTATTTAAGAATCTGTCTCATCAAGAAAATTTGACAACTTAAATCCACCGACTCTCTTAAAATTATATTTTTGTTAACCTTTTTGAAATAAATAATGTCTTTTATATGCTAAATTCTAGTTTTATTTATAGTTTCTTTTAAACATTAGACTACCAAGGAACACTTTTTTTGGTGTAAAAAGTATGTTAATTATAAATATAATAGCATACATTAATCTTTAGATCAATAAATAATTGACATAAGAAGCTAAGTGTAATAAAAAACCGAAATATCATGAATTCATGTGAAGCTTATTTTGATCGAGTTTAGAATTACTCTACGACCCATTTGATAATTGGATTTACTAACCTTGCATATACTTACCATGATATATACTTTACAAGATCCACTATGCATATTTGGTTTTATATTATTAGTCAACGATATATGTATAATGATGATGTCATACTATACACATGACATGTATTGATAAAATATAACATAAATTTGAAAATTAAACACATTACAAAAGAAAGTTTCTTATAATTCAGTTCATTGAACTTTGACATTATTATGCACTTGTTAAGATGTATTTATGTGTGGAGTGGAGTAATATATTTAGTTTCTTGAATATTACTCATTTGAGTTCCAAGTCACAAAAAACTTTTCCTTGAAGCATAGACCATACATAGTGGTAGTTAGGTAGTGATTTGATGCTAATTCATATTAACAAACAAATTCACATGGCATTCCAACAATGTTAATGAGGTTATAAAAGATTCTATAAAAGAGGCATTCAAAATAGAGGGTTTTGCCCTTTTCTCAAAATTTTTGCAATATTTAAAATTCTAGTCCACATTTGAATTTAAGAATGACTGCTATCTCCCACATCTCTCCTCTTTACTATATCACACCTCTCTATTTCACGTTCCTTCTTACCAACCCAATAATATAAATAAATGTAAAAGAAAATGGATATGAAGAAATAAATAAATAAAACTTTGAATGCGATATTGGTGGATTGAACTTTCAAAATTAGACATTCAATCAAAATTCGTGATTTACATGGTGACAACCTAAATGGTCATATCGTTAGCTTCATATTAATCAGATATAAATTTGAAATCAAAAGGAAGAAAAGGAGGAGGAAATGAGGAAATAAAAAAGAAAACATTTCATTGAAAACTTATAAACTTTAAAGCTGGAAAAAATATCTGCCAGCTAGAAAGCTTTTCATTTTTGAATTGGAAGAGTTTTAAAGCAAAAGTAACAGAACATGTTAATTATTAAGTTCATGCTAATAGAAAGAAGAATAATTCAATTTACTAATTAATTTTAAAAAATAGCTTGAGTAAGATGGTTTAATAAAATCAAGTTAGACAACCCCTGTAGATGGTGCTAAAGTATTAGACAGCTTTTAACTGCACCGATTTTAGTATATTCAATCATTTTAGGCATCCATAAAAGTATTAGACAACTTTTAACTGCACCGATTTTAGTATATTCAATCATTTTAGGCATCCATAAGATCAGATCATATATGGAGCTATTTGACCATAGACAAACCTAGGAAAGTTTAAGTGGTCCTAAACACCAAATAAATATGTTTTCTTTTTTCAACTTTTTAGCAAAATATTGTTGTTTTTATTGTAAAGTTCTATCAAATTGTTTTTATATCATTTAAATAAAGACACAAATTCAATAGTTTGAGAACTATAAATAATTTTTTTAATCTATGAAAATGTCATGTACAAATAAAATTCAAATGAAATATTAATTTCTATTGTCTTCCAACAAAAATTAAAAAGTATAACAATATAAGAGTTCAAAATATTTTATAAAGATTAGAACATTAAAATGAATAATTAAAGTAACAAGAAGTTATTTTTAATTTATCTTCGAAGATTAGAATATATTTAAATTTGAAAAATTATTTATATATATAGTTGACCTAACCCATAAAAGTAACTATTATGTTTTATTTGCAATAAAATGTAATACTCATTATATATTTATAGATAAAAATACACAAACAGATATGTAATTATGGTTTGCTTCCATGCTACCCATCAATTTGTATTAATATTGATGAATATATAATGTGTTAATCTAACAATTAATTTTTTCTATTTTTTTCTCAAACTGAGACTTTTCACATATCCATCGAAGTTAAAATACAATTGATGATTTTATTAAATAATAAATACTAAATTCGGATGAAGATAATATGATTAACATGGATAGTATCTCAACTCAAGAAATTACAATTTATTTCCAAAAGTAGTTTGATAGATTGTCCTAACAAAGTCAAAATTTTACAAGTAAAAAAGATCATTAATGATTTAAATATGGAAATTAAATTTTTAGCAAGAATTTGTCAACCTTGACCTTTTTTAAGTTTCACATGCCAAATATTTTTTTATTCGTCTTTTTAATTTATTTATTCATTTATATTTAGAACACTGAAATATTTGACAAATGAGAAATGGGGTGTGAGGAGAGCTCAAATATTAAAGTCCTTTTTAATTTTTTGCAAGGAAAACACTAATAAAGTTTTGATCTCCTCTTTATTACTCTAAAAAGATTACATATCAAGATTTCTAGCAATATTTGGTATAAACATTATACTTCTATATTTGGGTAATTATGAATCTTTAAAATTATTCCATATATGTCTCCCCAAAATTTATGAATTATGATTGCATCTCTGAAATTTAGTGAAACAAGGAAATGCGGATTTCTAACCAATGATCATACCATCCATTTCACATTATCTTGCAATAATGATATAAATTTCAATGTGGGATTCTCAAGAAATCCCATATCCCCACAAATATCTCACACCCTTTAATGGAGTGAGAATTAGGAAACCTCAAATCTCAACTTTAATCTATATATTTTGGATTTCGAGATTGCAAAATTTGATATAAATATAAGAATAAATATTACTCCCTCCGTCCCAGCTCAACTTGCCTACTTGCCATTTTTGTTTGTCCCAACTCAACTTGCCAGCCCATAAATGGCAAAATTTTTTTTACATTAATATCCCTATATTTCAACATTATTACAAAAATGCCATCAAAAAGTGCATATCCATTTGCATTTTCTTAATCTCCGTGCCCGATCAACGTAGGCAAGTTGAGCCGGGACGGAGGGAGTAATTGGGAAGGAGAAGAATGGCAAAAAGGGAAGGATAGATGGGCTAAAGAAAAAGAGAAAACCCTAGAAATTAAATGCACATAAAACTTACTAATCTCATGGGAATCAACATTAAGCCTTTCACCATTAATGACAGTCTTGTTTGACTCTCTTCTTACTTTCCATTAATCCATCTTGCAATTTGAGTCCACCCCAAGGATCTCTCTCTCTCTCTCTCCAATCAATCCTAATATTCAATCATCAAAATCTTGGGATTTATTTTCATGTGTGGAGAAGCTAAGGGGAAAAGTAAAAAGAAAATACGCCATTGCCACCACCAACCAAGAAACCACAAGATTCCCCATCAATAAAAATGTAAAAACTCTTCCACACCTCCATTGCCACACACCCTTTTGTTTCCTTCTTTCTCCATTCTTCAATTCCAACTATTATTGAACTGTGAAGAAGAAATACTGTTCTGTGTTCTTCAGTTCAATCCCCATTCAAACCCTAGCTGCATTTCAAGAAATCAGCAGATTGGGCGGAAATAGAGGAAATTCCCAAGTGGGTTGCTCTCAAATCTTCAAGATTTTCAGCGGATTGCATCACAGATGAAGCACATTGATAGCAGCCCATCAACCCCAGGAAAGTTCAAGATCGAGAAATCACCTTATAATAGGCTGAGGCTACATTCTTCCTTAGCTAAGCTCACTTTTTGGTCATTTCTGTTTCTAGGTTTGATCTTTGTATTCTTTTACAGATCACCATCTTCATCAGCCTCTTTACCGTCAGATCCCTCTAGGAGGTCACTTAGAACCAGCTCCTATGAAGCTCCTAACTTCGAGAAAAGGGTTAGAGCCTCTGCTAAAATTAGATCAAGAAATGGGATTTCTGTTCTGGTAACAGGGGCCGCCGGTTTTGTCGGCACCCACGTCTCCGCCGCCCTTAAGCGGCGCGGAGACGGCGTTTTGGGACTCGATAATTTCAATAGCTATTATGATCCAACTCTTAAACGGGAAAGGCAAGCTCTGTTAGAGCGTAGTGGGGTGTACATTGTTGAGGGGGATATCAATGATGCTTCTTTGTTGAAGAGGCTTTTTGATATTGTGCCTTTTACTCATGTTATGCACTTAGCTGCACAGGCTGGGGTGAGGTATGCCATGGAGAATCCTAGCTCCTATGTGCATAGCAACATTGCTGGCCTTGTTACTCTGCTTGAGGTTTGTAAGGATGTGATTCCCCAGCCTTCTATTGTCTGGGCTTCGAGTAGTTCTGTGTATGGGTTGAATACAAAGGTGCCGTTTTCTGAGAGGGACAGGACTGATCAACCTGCTAGTCTCTATGCTGCCACTAAGAAAGCTGGTGAAGAAATTGCACATACTTATAATCATATATACGGGCTATCTCTCACCGGATTGAGATTTTTCACGGTTTATGGACCATGGGGGAGGCCAGACATGGCATATTTCTTTTTTACTAGGGATATCTTGAAAGGAAAGTCGATTTCAATCTTTGAGGCTGCTAATCATGGCACTGTGGCTAGGGATTTCACCTACATTGATGATATTGTAAAGGGTTGTTTGGCTGCATTGGATACTGCAGAGAAGAGTACTGGCAGTGGTGGGAAGAAGAAGGGACCAGCTCAACTAAGGGTGTTTAATTTGGGGAACACGTCTCCTGTACCTGTTTCGGATCTTGTGAGCATTTTGGAGAGGTTGCTCAAGGTGAAGGCGAAGAGGTTGGTTATGAAGTTGCCGAGGAATGGGGATGTGCAGTTCACACATGCTAACATAAGCTTGGCTCAGAGGGAGCTTGGCTATAAGCCCTCTACGGATCTGCAGACGGGATTGAAGAAATTTGTTCGGTGGTACCTCAGTTATTATGGTAATGGTAAAAAGAGCACTCGGTGATACAAAATTTTGAATTGTGGGGTAGGATCATTATATTCTTTTCCATTTTGATTCTTATAATTGTTTTTTCATCTATCTCTGCTCGTTGCCCGATTGTCTTGTTTTCACATATCTTGATGTCATATAAGGATGAGATTCCTGATCCCACGATGGTGTTCTTGTGATTGGTGGACATTGTTTCCTGTGGTGTTCTGATGTGCATCAAAGGACAAACTAGCTTTTGTCATTCATGGGACTGTATTTGTTGTAGTTTTATCATTGTAGAATTCATAACTGATAGAACAATTTGCTGATTGATGGACACGTGTCATCTGAATCCGATTCAAATAAAATAGCACATGATAGCTTGGCTGTTGTGATTCATATTAATGAACTTTGGGAATCAGTGTTCGCATATTTACTGCTCTTGTAAAGGCCAGTGCATATGAATTCCCCACTTTGTTGGTTAAATATACTTGTTTTCCTTATTAATTGCTCTTAACCAGCATACCATGAGTTTAATTATTTCTTCTTTATACCTTGTGCTTGGATATTGGAACTTGTTCATTTTGGTAATGTATCTTTGTTTGATTCTTTGAGAAACTAGACTTGTTGGATGTTTCCTTTCACATATGTGGACATTAACATAGGCTTAGTTACATATGAGGCTAAACAATCTTGATTTAATAGGAAGCCTTTGTCTGATAACTTCTTTAGTTGAATTTGATTTAAAAATGTTGTTCAAACTCAAATTTATTCATATATCCTTTCCCATTTATGAATGGAATGAGCCATTTAGGAACTTGAAGGTTAGAGTAAAGGTGTGTTTAGGTGAATATGTTATGAAAACAGTCTTCATGGACTCTTGGTAGAAATTCTATTGATTGCCATACATATTAACTGAGAACTTAGAATGGACTATTTTCAGATGCTCTGAATGTTATAATAAGCAAACTTAGTTCAGAAAGGTTGTTATAGCTTGAGATTACAAGTGCAAGTGAGTATACAGTTCAAAGGTAAATCCCCGAATAATTCTTGGGAAGTCTTGATGCTAATATGGCATGACGATTTAATATCTTACATTTCCCTTCGATCATTTAGCAGTAGTATGTGAACCACACCATAAACATGAGATGCTTGGAAATAGAAAAGCATTGGTGAGATATACTTTATTAGTTATAATTTGGCTAGTTGTTATACAGGGACTTTGTTCTGTTTTCTGTTTCTTTTTCTCTATAGTTATAACATTTGAGAATGAAATCTTCTTTTGAAGTAGATTGTATTGCAGAGATAGTGCATGAGACATTGTTATACTTCATTTTGGTGCTAATCATCGACTTAAAATGCCCTTTCAATTTGCTAGTTGAAGAACATGATGTGTTTATAGATAATTTGCAAATACCACCATAAATATTGTTTTTAAGTCACCAGAACTCTCCTTCATTGTGAAATAATCGATCATTGGCTTCAACAGAACCTTTGGTCTTAATCTTTCGTTTATGGTGTTTTCATTGAATAATGTAGTTCAATCTAGTTCATTATGATATTTCCTTGAAGCTATCAAATGATTCATCTATATTTGGATCAAAGATAAATGCAACTGAGCACTTGTTTTAGGATCCATCGTCCCAGTTGATGGTGTTCGTCTGTTTATATGTATCACGACATGACTTTACTGCAGGTTTTTGCTTTAAGATGGTGCATATATTGTCTAGTAAATTTGATGATGGAAATTCATTTGCTCTTCACTTTTTGCAAGTCGTCAAGTTTTCGATACTGTTCAGGGTCTCATCCATGAAATGTGTTTCTGTGTTTGGTTTTTCTTTTGTTCATGGTAGATGTGGTTTGGATTTTTAAAATCCGATCTATATATATATTCTACCTCATTACATGTGTCCAACTAATTCATTAAATTACAGTCAAATTGTAACTAGATTAATAATCTAAATTTTTAGCTGAAATGTAAAATATCATGAAATTTACGAGTTATTGTTGAATCAAGAGGCAGAGAGCTTTAAATTACTTATTGGAAGGATAATAACAAATTGGACCTTTTTTTTGTTGTTTGAGAAATGAAGGTATTAATGAATCAAGAAATCTTGCTTGATAGAATCTGTCCACATAGAAATATGTCATTTCATAATATATATATATATATATATATATATATATATATTTATTATTTCTTCTCCAAAAAAATGTCTTGAGCATTATGTAACCAATTTCCCTTCTTTTTTTTTTAGATGTGAACAGCTCGTCTACCTTCTTTTCTTTTGTTTTATGCTTCTTTTTTTTTTTTAAATTTTGTATCCTCTTTAGGCTTTGTTTGCTTGATTTATTTAAGAGTGACAACGAGCAGTTTCGGGAATGGTTTTTTCAATAACATCCTCATATCTAATTTTAGTTTTAGATGATTAATTAAATCTAAACCGTGAGGAGTAAAAAGAGTTGCATTATTATTCGGAAATTTTTGGGTGAATTACTAAATTTATTAATTATATTAATTTATAATATTAAAAAAACAAGGAATGGAAAAACTCTATTTCATATAAATGGAACCTGTTTTGAGGGTTAGGAATTGGATGAGGACATAAATATCGTTCCATACCATTCCACAATTTCTAAGAGGGGAATCACCGTTTCCACCCCATTGCCCATAGCATCTCAAGTTTCATTTTAGATTGAAGGTGATTGATATCAAAAGTTGACATGACAACAACCTGACGTTAGAGGTTCAACATGATAACGAATTTTGTTGTAGTATGTTGAAATGTGTTATATCTTTTATTTTAATTTATTTTATTTTTTTAGATTTCTGCAATATTGTCAATGAATTATTATATTCCTCTCCTTTTTAAATTAAATATTAAAAGTGAAGATGTTCGTGTTTGTGATTGATATGCAATGTAAGCTATTGATTGCACCTTCGTTATACTAAGTGTTGCTCTACAAATAAAATGGACAAAAAAATCCTCATTCTTTAAGTTTTCTTCTTACCTTTTCGGTTTACGTTTGTTAACAGTTTGTTTGTATTGAGTTAACCGGTGCGATCGAAACTATTCAACTTAAAAAAACAAGTAAAAAGAACATAAAACATGAAAAAGAGGGAAAATACACTCTATATATTCTTTATTTAGGAGATTTGAATGTCTAACAGCTTGTTTTAATTAAGAAGATATAGTGAATTGCATGAAACTTCATCTCAAAATTGCAGAAATAACTCTATAGTTTGTCTCTAGATTTAAATATAACTTTAAATTTATTTTGTGTTAAAATGATTATATATAATACGTGTCTTTAGAGCAAATATAACCCTTAAACTTGGAAAAAAAATTATTTTGTTGAAGTTATAGACATGTAGTAATAGAATAATTGCACTCCATTTGTTTTGACGCTCATCCTAAATTATAGAAATTAAGTTTAATTGTTAGTTTACTTTAATATAATCTAGAAAATGAATAACTAAATTACGTAAAGGAAAAGAAAAAAATATTGCGTTAGAGTTAGAAATCTACAGCACTTACTATGAACCTATTCAATTTTCTACTATTGAATTTATCACCCATCTTACTATGATTGGTCTCAATGTTTGAGACGTACATTACACAAAAATAAATGTGAATTTGGAAAAGAAAAGTAATAAAAAGGTTAGATTAAAAATTATTAGTGAAGACCAAATTGATTACTAGTTCTATAAAATAGGTATAAAGATTCAACAAAAGATTTTTATTTAAACATGAAAGTTAGGTTTTTTTATTGCAGAAATGCCCTTCATAGTTCTCCGAATTCCACGTTCCTCTGCCTTCTAAAAACTTCTCATTTCGCATTTGAACTGCTAGACCTGCAATCATATATATATATATATATATATATATATATATATATATATATATATATATATATATATATATATATTCTAGTTAGTAACATAATATCACAAAGCGCATTGTCTTTTTCATGAAAATCATTTAGATGTATATATAAAAGAGAACAACCATTCACTAGATGTAGATTGTCCATATCCATGATGATTTGAGGTGGAACTACTTCACTTGGCATTACTCTTGATCTTGATTCATTCCTTGTATTAAATGACTGCAATTTAAAAAAAACTTGTAGAAATAAACTACTTGTTCATCAAGATTTATCAGGCCTTGCGACGATGTAATACTCACCTCTTGTGTTGTAGAATGTAGTCCAGAAGAAGTGGCGTGGAGTTGCATCCAATCCATTGATGGGGAGATACACGGGCTCGGGGGTAATTGAGCGACGAGAACAAGCCAGGCATTCCCATTCCAGTCTTGTTTGGAGGATTAGTTTGTGGGAAAGAAGGAAGGTAAGTAGTAGGAAGTTGCATTCTTTGCTGCCCATCATCATCATTGGAGAATATAATATGGAGAAATTTGCTTCCATTAACATCATCTATCATGATCATGCAAAATTAACGTGAGAAAAGTTAATATGCATATATTTCATCATCAATGTATAGAAATCGGAAAAATACAAAGTGAACATGCATTTATTTGATAGCAAAAATGTATCATCAGGTTTGTAAACAAATAATTTTTGTTTCAGAAGGTTTTTAGGCTGTAAATTTGTTTTTAATAGTTTTTAAATAGTTAAATTATCAATATTGAGAGATGGGGAAGATAAAAGTTAACATGCATTTATTTGATTGAAAAATGTATCATCAAGTTTATAAACTGATAAATTTTGTTTCAGATCTTTAGACTATAAATTTGTTTTTAGTAATTCTTAAATAGTTAAACAATCATATATTGTTTCAAAATGTCGAGACTACATATTTATTTAGGGACCTAAAGATACCTGTTTTGGATAGTTTAAAAACTCTTTAAAACAAATTTATATACTAGGATTCTTTGTTTAGAAACTTTTTATACTAATATATAGTTTAGAGACATTTCGAGACAAAACTAGAGAGAGTAAGAGAGTCTACATAAACTTGATATGCCAATGCCCTCATGTACTTTATAGTGCCATCCAATATCGATAATGTGTCTCTCTAAAAATGGAGTGAAAATATAAGTTATCATCTTGGGCAAATCATAAGTTAGAGAATAGAAAACATGAATTGAAACGTTACCCTGCTACAGTTGGGAATCAACTCTCGAATTTTTTTGATTTTTTCCATTACTTTCTGTCTTTTTATCTGTTCATAGATAAAAAAGTAATTATATAATCATTAAGAAAGTCATATTCATAAAAAAAAAAAAATCAATCAAGTTATTCTATTGAATATTTTATTTCATTATAAAAAATTTAAATGTTCTCCTATCTAATACATAATGCTCATTTGATATTTGACTCTATTATTTACTGTTTAAATTCAATGTAAGATTTCTTTTCGTTCAGACATACAATGATTTCATTCATTTATTTATTAAAATTTCATAACAAATCAAAAACCATAACAATATCAAATTCCATTTAAATTTTAATAAATCATAATTTCAATTAGCTTTTTAAGAAATCTAGAAAGAGTTGGTCTTGTGCACTTGGTGCACATGCAATCTGGGTCGACCCAGTTTTGACCCGCATCCATGTGTTTTCAATTTTGACCTTTTTTTTGCTTCAAGTTTCATAACAACCTTTATGTTGTATTAGTGTGACCGTTATGTATAAATGTGTGACTTTTATGTACAAATATCATGACCTTTATATACTGTAACTTAGAAAAAAATGAAGATTTTCAACCCAATTTGTACTGTATACCTTTATGTGATATTATGTCACATTTATGTATAAATATTCTGACCTTTATGTAATATATAAAGATGCATAAAGGTCAGAATATTTGTACATAAAGGTGACATAATATAACATAAATATCACATTGATATCACATAAAGGTATACAGTATAAATTATGCTGAAAATTTTCATTTTTTTTTCTAAGTTACAGTACTTAAAGGTAGGGATATTTGTACATAAAGGTCGCACATTTATAACATAAATGTATCAAAGCCATAATATAAAGGTATACATATTTTCCTAGAAAATGTAGAAAATAGTCTAAGTGTTAGGCGTCCTCTCCCCGACGCGTGGGGGTGTATGCCAGCACGTGAAGAACCGTATCGGGTCGGGTCGATCAGGATTGCACGGATCTAAGATCCGTGCACCAGTTTCACAGGAGAATTTGTGATCTAGAAATCCTAGAAAAACACAATACATGCGTCAACTTACTGAGACTTCATTTTAAATCCCAAAAAAGAGGGAAATGAGACACACATTAAAACCTAATTTCAAATTTTTATACATTGTATTGATGAGTTGAAGAAGGACCAAAATTCAGCTCAGTTTCTCGCAAAGAATATACTGATCGGATTTCTTCACGACGAAAATTTGAGGTTTGTATAGTTCTTCATCTTCAGCCTTAATGTTTTCTTGTGGTGTTTGTTTTTTTAATGTTGGATTTAGAAGAAAGTAAAGGTTCGATTTAATGGGTGAAGTTGTGTATATGATTGCATTATTCTGTAATCGATGGTTGTTTTAGATTGATTTTAACCTAAGATTAGGATGATTATTGCATAAGCTACATGAATTAAGATATGGAATGTGAGATTGGATATAGAATGTGAAGGTGGGGGGAAATTGTTAAGTTTTTGATTCGATTTTTTCGATATTGCAACTCAAATGATTCTGCTAGGTTCATGATTTAGGATTTGAGGTTTTTTTGTAGAGGGATTGTGAGAGAATGGTATCTTGCAGGAAGTCGAATTTGGGAAAGAAATTCCAGCCTAAATTTAAGTATTGAGAGAAACTCAAACAAGATTTTGGTGAGTTTTTGATCGTTTCAAAACTTTTGCATATAAATGTTATGTCTCAGTTCTTACCTACAGGATGGTAGCCTTGAAAATACAGGCCACCATTTTGCCTACAATCTGAAAATTTTGAACCTAAGTTTATATGTTTTTATCTAATTGGTAACACCAAGGAATAGGCAAAGTTATGTACTAGTGAAAGGCCTTTGTAATGTAAACATATGCTCATATACATATATATTGGTCTTTAACATGAGTAAGATATGAAATTTTGATAGGAAGAGTGATATTTTGTGTTAAATTAAGCTGGAGTTAAGATTTGAAATTGTTTATATTGTTTTATCTGAGCTTGATAATTTAATAGATATGATAATTTATTATGTCATCTATTATATCTTCAAATCAATAGTGTTGATACTACTTGATTTTAACTGCCTATGCAATCATACTATATGCTTTATTGCGGTTATATACAAATTTGTGAGTTGTTGACAACATATCCTATAACCTTAAGATGTAGAATTTTTTTTTTTGGTATGTTAAAACTTATGGCTCTTAAATTAAACTACTAAAAGGCTATGACAAATAGGTGCTAAATTTCTACTTGTTCTGTTCACTCAACTTCCATATGTATATCAATCACATAATAACCCACTTTTTTCCAAACTTTGTCCATTGGTTGTTTCTCACTTCCTTTTGATTTATTAATTTCTCATATACTCTTTTCACTATTTTATCATTTATAAAAGTTGTAATTAACACAAAACTACATAAAAGATAAACAATCACGTTTATTAGTGTTGAATTAGATATGGAAGCTCATGTGAGTGTTCCACAGACTATTGTGAATGAATGCGCTTATGAATGTAAATCAATGCGGTACACAGATGACTGAGGAGGACTAATAACTAGATTTTTCACCATTGAAAGAGATTTAATGTACTTACTCTTACCCTCTCATTCTCGTTTTGTTCTCTCACGCTACATGGGTCTGCCTGTTTGTATTGATTACTTGCCTCAAAATCCTCTTTTACTTTATCTTTTGACCACTAAAACACCAAAACATTCTTCAGGAAATCAAAGACATAAAAAAGGTGATAAAATTGAATAGTAACCAAATAACACTTTCAAGAGTTTGGAGACGGTAAGACATCTATCTCAGCACGTTTTCATTTTTGTTGTTTGCTTTGATAGTTTGTATAGTAACCCTCTTTCACTAAAATTTATATGCCCTAGGGGCACAGATCTAACCGACCCACCCGGGCACGTGGGCCGCTCCCACATACCCCTGCCGCGCACCCACGCACCCCTATCCTGCGCCCACGCCTCGTGCGCACCTGCCTATTATGTTCAGGTATCACACATTTGCCTAAAGATATCACACATATACTCTTCAGGTATCACATAACCTATATATAATGTATTATATTCAGGTATCACACATTTGCTCTTCAGGTATCACACATTTGCTCTTCAGGTATCACATAATGTATTATGTTCAGGTATCATACATTTTCTCTTTAGATATCACACATTTACTCTTCAGGTATCACATATATACCCTTAAGGTATTACACAAGTATCTTTTAAGTATCACACATATTTCTTTTGAGTATTATATATCATTAATTAAGCACGTAATTATGTAATACTTGTAGTTCATGTATGTAATACCTATAGAACAAATCTATAATACCTCAAAACTATTTTTCATAACTTACATATCATTAAAGCATGTAATTATGTAATACATGTAGTTCATGTTTGTAATACCTATAGAACAAATTTGTAGTACCTTAAAAAAAGTTGAGAAAAAAAAATATATATACGCGGGTCAAAAGAGGGTTAGGAGACACGGATCCAAGGATTCGTGCCCCTAGGACACAGGAGAATCACTCATCCTCTTTTACTTCATCTTCCTGCAATTAAAATAGAAATCATGCTTTCACGAAAAAAATTGAAGACAGAGATTTGTTTGATGAAAATCAACTAAAGTAAATAATAATTTCGATTTTCAAGATTTCACTAAATTTCTTTCCACGAACATCAGAAGCATACTTCCTTTTGGTGACACTGGATCTTCCCTCTTCCATGTATGGATTTCTACCAAGGTTCACCCCAATAGAGGTAAAGAAATGACCCCAAACCATGTTGGATTATCTAGCATATAACGAGCTAATGATGTTGGTACATGCTGACGAGTTGATGAAGATGTTGGTACATGTAGATCCCATAAGTCTTGCTCATCACAACTGATAAGTGTCATTTTTCACATATTTTTACGTATGTTTATGTATTCATTTGGATATGTTTAGATACGTTTTTATGGTGATTTCGGTTGTTATATTGTATAAGTTGCATTTGACGTATTTGTGCTTAGTTTCATGATTTTAATGAGAAAAGTATAAAGTTTCGAGTGTAATTGATGATCAAGGAAGGAATCATGGAAAAACGAGGAAGAATTGAAGTGTAATACGAGATCATAAGGAATATTGGTGGCGCACGGTCAGGTCGTACTATGCAGCACGACCGTGCGCCAGCCTACAGTGGGCGTGCAAGTGTGGAGCACGACCGTGCCCTACAGCACGGTCAAAGCCGTGCGAAAACCAGAGGTCTATGGGAAGGGCACGGTCGACCGTACCGGATAGCACGACCATGCCCGGGTGCGCAGGAGCTCGAGAAGATCTTGTTTTCTTCGATTATCTTGATCGGTTACTTCACTTGGAAGACTCCGAGAGAGAGATATATACTCAACAACGAAGAGAGAGAAAGAGATAGAGAGATTCATACGGAGAACACACGAGAGTCCGAGAAGCAACGAGAGGAATTGAAGAAGGATTCAAGAGATCGAGGAATCGAGAGATCATCGTTATTTAGAGTTTTTAATCTTTCCTCTCTTGTTAGATTTTAGTTGATATGATATCTTCAATCTTGTCTATGAGTTTGTTTATTATCATGTCTAACTAATTTTCTAGGGTTTCTAGGGCTTGTTAGTAATTTAATTCGAATCTGATGGATCTTTAATTTCAATTCAATGTTCATGATCGTTTATCCTATTTGTGTGTTTATGATTTGATTGATTGTTTGATTATGTGGCCAGTAATTGAGCATGTTTTAGTAATTAGATCAAAATTCGGGAGATGAGATTTAATTATGAAAGAATAAACACATGACACATAAAAAGACTTAGATCGGGAGATTAAGGAATTTATGTGATGGGAAATCAGTCTTAAGTGCTTTTGGGAGTTGTTATGTTTCTATTAGATTGAGTAGAGATACCTCTGGTGGCATAATAATCCACTGGTTAACTGACTCGGGAGAGCTGTTGATTCGATATGTGTGATTGCTCATATAGGATAATTGATTAATGAACTTGAATTGGTTAAAGTGATGTTTTGATGAGAATTAGATGAAAGCATGTCCTAGAACCTATCTTAGATTATCTGTTATTCTTGAGTGAATTTATCTGCATAGTTAGTTTTCTAGTAAATTAGTCTACAATCGGTGTGATTCGTTTTTCTTAGATAAAACTGAGAACTGAATTTGAGTACTTAGTTAGGGCCTAGATAATTAGTCTCTGTGGGATCGACCTTGCTCACCACTTCTACACTCTACACCGTATACTTGCGGAAGTAGCTAAAAGAAAATAGTGAACAAGTTTTTGGCGCCGTTGCCGGGGACTAAAGTTTAGGATTACTAATATTCGAATTTTGTTTTTAATTTTAGTCTAGGTTTTGTTTGTTTTATTTGTTTTAATTCGTCTGATCTTATAGAGAGTATCTGATACTTGCTTTTTAGGTGTTTTCAGATTGTGTATGAACACTCGTTCTAAAAAGGCGAATTTGATTGCACTTGATTCGGAGATTGAAGCAACGTGCAGACGTAGTAGAACACGAAGGCAACTGTTTGCTCAAACTCAGATGGCTGACGATAATCCAAACGAGCAAGTACTCAACAATCAAGATATCGATGGAGGAGTGAACCAAGTACCGCCAGCTGTTGCTCAACGAGCCATCAGAGACTACTTTCAACCAAAGCAAAATAGAAGGGGGGTTGTGCGACCACCTATTCAAGCAAACAATTTCGAGTTGAAGCCGACTTTGATCAATATGGTTCAGCAGAATCAGTTTGGGGGTGGTCCTTTAGATGATCCCAATGCGCATCTGGCGCAGTTTCTTGAAGTCTGCGATACGATCAAGTTGAATGACGTTTCTGACGATGCCATAAGACTTCGATTGTTTTCTTTCTCCTTAAGAGACAAAACGAAGCTGTGGTTCAACTCACTCCCTCTATGCTCGATTACTACGTGGGAAGGATTAAGTAGTAAGTTCTTATTTAAGTACTTTCCACCGAGTAAGACGTTGAAGTTGAAGAGTGAGATTACACAGTTCAAGCAATGTGATGGGGAGTCTTTAGGCGAAGCTTGGGAAAGATTTAGAGATATGTTGAGGAGGTGCCCTCAGCATGGATTTCCCGAAGATCAACAGGTCTGTTTCTTCTATAACGGACTGTTTGGATCAACGAGAACCATGATAGATGCGGCGGCAGAAGGAACTTTATTAGCAAAGAGTCCGGATGATGCGATATACATTTTGGAGGAGATGACAACAAACAGCTACCAATGGCCGTCTGAAAGAAACACATATAGAAAAGTGACGGAGATTCAAAGTCAAGATCAGTTATCTATTATATCCTCACAAATAGCTGCCATCACAAATCAAGTATCTGCGCTGGCAACGGTTCAATCCCAAAACGTAGGAAGTATAGGGAGTCGAGGAGGTGATTTTACCCAACAAGAAGAAGTGGAAGACGTCAACTATATGAATGGGCAGAATTACAACAACCAAAACTTCCGAAGTAGGGGAATGTATCAGTATAAGCACGGAGGGCCAAATCATGAAAAGTTCTCTTATGCAAATAATAAGAACGTTTTGCAACCCCCTCCGGGATTTTCTGTTACGAATGGAGTTATCAACGAACCAAAGAAACCAGCACTAGAAGATTTGGTAGGAGCATTTGTGAATGAATCACGCGATAGATTCACAAGGATTGAGGAACGATTTGATGCACGGATGAAAGCCTTGGAGTTACAAGTGGGGCAGATGGCCGAAAACATGGGAAATCAACACAAGAAGGGTCAATATCCAAGCACCACTGAAATAAACCCAAGGGAGCAGTGTAAGACAATTCAATTGCGTAGTGGAATGGAATACGAAGGGTCGAGCATGCCGGTGGCAGAAGATGATGAAAACGAGAGGACGAAGGAAGAATTGATGGAGAAAAAGGAAGACGATGGCAAACAAAAAGGGGCTGAGAAGCCAAAATCTAATTCTAACCCTTCACCTCCATTTACAATTTCTTTACTTCCATTTCCTCAACGTTTTCAAAAGAAAAAACTAGATGCTCAATTCGCTAAATTTTTGGACATTTTCAAGAAAATTCACATTAATATTCATTTTGCAGATGCTTTGGAACAAATGCCGAACTATGCGAAATTCTTGAAGGATGTAATGTCAAAGAAGAAAAAGATAGCGGACTATGAGAGAGTGAATCTCATGGAGGAGTGTAGTGCAATCCTACAACAAAAGCTGCCACAAAAGCTGAAGGACCCAGAGAGCTTCACAATACCGTGCGTCATTGGAGAATCAAGTTTTGACAAGGCTTTGTATGATCTCGGGGCGAGTATAAACTTGATGCCGTTATCCATCTTTAAAAACCTTGGTGTTGGTGATGTAAAACCTTCTACAATCACACTACAATTGGCGGATAGATCGATAACATACCCCAATGGAATCATCGAGGATGTGCTAATGAAGGTTGATCGGTTCATCTTCCCAGTAGACTTCATCGTTCTCGACATGGAGGAAGATCATGCTGTGTCTCTTATTTTAGGACGACCGTTCCTAGCCACGGGACGAGCATTGATTGACGTTCAAAAAAGAGAACTGACCTTAAGAGTGAATGACGAACACATTCTGTTCAACATATACAAGGCCATGAGATTCCATGATGAAGAGAATAATTGTAGTTTTATTGGAATTGAGGATATTTGTGTGGTGGATCAAGTGGAACGCATTTTGACAAATGATTCGTTAGAATTTTGTTTGACGACATCCTTGCAAACTCAAGTGAATAATCTTAATTTTGAAAATGATGAGGTTATTGACTACGTTTATTGTTTGGATGCATTACAGGAGATACTAAGGAAGAAGAACCACAGAAAGGAAAAGAACAGAGGAAACGAGGGACAGTGTAAGGGGGATCAAACCGGGCACGACCGTGCTGTGGAGCACGGTCAGACCGTGCCCGGCAGAAAGGTGAAACTGGACAACGGGGCACGACCGTGCCGTACGGCACGGTCGACCGTATCCGGGCCAATGACGTGTATACAGGTCGAGCACGACCGTGCTGAAGAGCACGGTCAGACCGTGCTCGACCCCAATGAAGATGTTTCGGATGCGGAAAAGCCCACTATTGTTCCAGAGTTGAAGCATCTTCCGGATCATCTCAAATATGCCTTTTTAGGTAGCAATAAAGCTAATTCGGTAATCGTTTCCTCGTTTCTAAGCTCAATTCAATTAGAAAAACTTTTACGGGTATTGAGAGAAAACAAGCGAGCTCTGGGTTGGTCAATTTCGGATTTGAAGGGAATAAGTCCATCCATTGTTATGCATAAAATAAGAATGGAGGATACTTATAAACCTTCAATCCAAAACCAACGGAGACTTAACCCAATTATGCAGGATGTGGTGAAGAAAGAAGTCTTAAAATGGCTGGATGCTGGAATCGTATATCCCATCTCCGACAGTAATTGGGTAAGTCCGGTACAAGTGGTACCAAAGAAAGGAGGAATGACGGTGGTCAAGAACGATGATGAGGAGCTTATAGCCACTCGAACGGTAACAGGGTGACGGGTGTGCATCGATTATAGAAAATTGAATACTGCCACCCGAAAAGATCATTTCCTTCTTCCTTTTATTGATCAAATATTGGATCAGTTGGCTGGATATGATTATTATTGTTTTCTCGATGGGTATTCCGGATACAATCAGATTGCGATTGCTCCGGAGGATCAAGAGAAAACAACTTTTACATGTCCATATGGTACCTTCGCATTCCGGAGGATGCCATTTGGATTATGTAATGCCCCAGCCACTTTCCAACGATGCATGATGGCAATTTTTCATGATTTGATAGAAAATATGATGGAAGTGTTTATGGATGATTTTTCAGTTTTTGGAACGTCATTTGATGTGTGTTTAGCTAACCTATCTCGAGTTTTGCAGCGATGTAGGGAGACTAATCTGGTTCTTAATTGGGAAAAATGTCATTTCATGGTACAAGATGGAATCGTATTGGGTCACCGCGTTTCGTCTGCAGGACTTGAAGTAGATAGAGCAAAAATCGTGGCGATTGAAAGATTGCCACCACCAAAAAACAGAAAAATCAATCCGAAGTTTCCTAGGGCATGCAGGTTTCTATCGGAGGTTCATTAAAGACTTTTCAAAGATCACCAAGCCATTGAGCCGACTGCTGGAGAAAGATGTCGAATTCAAGTTCGATGAGGAATATCACTTAGTATTCGAAACATTGAAGAAAGCATTGACAAGTGCACCAATTTTGGTAACTCCGGATTGGTCAGAACCATTTGAGCTAATGTGTGATGCGAGTGATTACGCCGTGGGAGCTATGCTTGGACAAAAACGAGACAAATTGCTGAGGCCGATATACTATGCTAGTCGAACGTTAGATGAGGCACAACAAAACTACACCACGACGGAAAAAGAGATGTTGGCAGTCGTCTTCACATTCGACAAATTTCGTCCTTATTTGATCGGCACAAAAATAATTGTTTATACTGATCATGCAGCAATTCGTTATCTTTTTGATAAGAAAGATGCTAAACCACGTTTAATACGTTGGGTTTTACTTTTGCAGGAATTTGATCTGGAAATTAAAGACCGCAAGGGATGCGAGAATGTGGTAGCCGACCATTTGTCAAGACTAGAGAACGATGAGGTTGATCAAAACGTCGAGATCAAGGAAAAATTTCCAGATGAATGCATACTAGCGATAAATGATGCTCCAGTAACGTGATACGCAGATATCGTGAACTACTTGGCGAAGGGGGTCCTCCCACCAGATATAAATGGGTATCAAAGAAAGAAATTTCTTCATGATGTTAATTTTTATATGTGGGATGACCCGTACTTGTTTAGGAGATGTGCATATTTGATGATTCGGAGATACGTCCCGCTAGAAGAGTGGGATGACATAATGGAGATGTGTCACTCGTCACCAGTAGGAGGACATCATAGTGGAAAGAAGACGGCCATCAAAGTGCTTCAATCAGGTTTTTATTGGCTAACTTTATTTAAAGATTGCTATAACTTTGTGGCAGGTTGTGACAGATGTCAAAGGATGGGGACAATATCAAGAAGGCATGAGATGACTCTAACAAACATATTGGAAGTGGAAATTTTCGATGTGTGGGGTATTGATTTCATGGGGCCTTTTCGCCCATCTAATGGTTACAATTATATCTTACTAGCTGTTGATTATGTGTCTAAGTGGATAGAGGCTGTTTCCACCAAAACCAATGATGCTAAGGTAGTTCTCCAATTCGTGAAGAAAAATATCTTCAATCGTTTTGGGACACCCAAGACAATTATTAGCGATGAGGGAAAACACTTCCATAACAAAAATTTTGCTAGGTTGTTGGAGAAATACGGAGTGAAGCACAAAATGACTTTGGCGTATCATTCTCAAGCCAATGGATTAGCCGAGGTGTCGAATTGGGAGATAAAAACGATCTTGGAGAAAACGGTGAGCGTAAATCGAAAAGATTGGTCGTTTCGCTTGGATGATTCTCTATGGGCATAACGGACGACATTCAAAACACCAATCGGTATGTCTCATTACCAACTTCTTTTTGGTAAGTCGTGTCATCTCCCGGTGGAATTGGAGCACAAAACATTTTGGGCTACAAGAGCACTGAATTTGGATTATGTACGGACGAGTTCGGATCGAGTACATAATCTATTGGAGATGGATGAATTCCGAAATGATGCCTATGAAAATGCTCGAATCTACAAAGAACGGACCAAACATTTCCACGACAAGATGATTCAAAAGAGGACATTCAAGCCAGGCGATCCGATATTGCTGTTCAATTCGAGACTCCGATTGTTCCCCGGAAAATTGAAGTCACGATGGTCAGGTCCCTTTTGGGTTAAGAAGGTGTTTGATTCGGGCTACGTAGAGTTATTGGCTAGAGATGGACACACATTCCTCATCAATGCACAACGAATCAAGTTGTACTATGGAAATGGAACAAAAGAGACGGCAAGGTGCGTCTATTACTTAAACGATCCATGAACGGTACGCTTTCATCTCGTCTGGCTGAAGACGTTAAACTTAGCGCTACTTGGGAGACAACCCAATTAGTCTAGTTGTAGTTTAAAAAAAAAAAAAGAAATTCCCAGAAATTCCCGGAGCACGGTCGTGCGCCACCAGGCACGACCATGCCCCAACATACAGAATCGAGATGCCCGGGCACGGTCGACCGTGCTAATCAGCACGATCGTGCCCCACCATCCAGACCATTGAATTGCCCGGGCACGGTCGACCGTGCTAATCAGCACGGTCGTGCCCCACTAGATCGCGTTCAAAAGGGCTGAATGGGGGCAAACGGTTTTTAATCCTAATTCTTCCCCAATTCGTGCCCTAATCTCCATCCACCAAATTGACCAATTTTTCACCGATTAATCGCTCTCAAACATAAATTCATTCCTTTCCCACTCCATAATAACGTAAAAAAATCAAACAATTTGGAAGAAATTTGACCCCATTGTGGTGTTAGACTCTCAAGTTCCATTACCAAGTTTTCATCGACAAAAGGTACGTTTCTTTCCAATGTTTGTCGCTCTTTTTGCTATAGATGCGTTGTTGGTGATATGGGTGAGGTTTTAATCAGAGTCGAATTTCATTTTGAAGTTTTTTGTCATTGGGGACTTTTGTCAAACATCTTGCGTACATGCTTTTTCTTGATCTTTTCTTGCGTTTTTGAGCATGATTGTCTATGGTTTGTGACTATGATTGCCTATGATGGATTATGATTGACTATAATTGGTGATTTGTGGTTTGATTTCTTGTTTGCATGCATAATTTGGGTTCCACTTACGATTGACTATGATTGGTAATGTGTATACCCTACCGATATTTTGTGCATGGTCTAAGTTTGTGGGAGCTATGAGTGAGGAGTGTGCGATGTATGATTGAGATGTGTTTGGGCTACGTTATGATGGGATTCTAGGTTTCGTGTTTCTGACTGCAATGTGTGGTATTGTTTGGGTTTTAAGTGACTACATTGGCTATGATGTGACATTGCTTACAACTTACCATGGGATTTTTGCAGGTTACTATGGCCGGAGGTAAGAAACGAAAGACTACGCAAGGTGCTTCATCGAGTGCTCCACTTCCTCTTCCCACTTCGCCCGCACACTACGAGGTCCGATTGACAGATCCTGAGCATCAGGCTCGGTGGGCAGATTTGGTTGGACGACCGATCAAGGCTACTCGATACGCTGATGATGCTGCCTTACAGACTCTGGGGTTACATGATGACTTCTGGAGGATGGTTGGGAATGTAGGGTGGACATTCCTGTTCTGGGATCGTTGGCGAACTTACCCCAAGGTAGTGCTAGAAGTGCTTAGCACGTTGACGGTTCGGGAACGAACACGAGCCCCGATGACCCCTGTTCGTATCAGTTTCCGACTGCAGAATCGGGATCATGAGATCACTATCGAGCAGTTCCGGCAGATATATCATCTCCCGGAAGAGGCTACCGAGGTGAAGCATCACCGGAACTTTAGACCGGCAGAGTTTTGGGGTTTTCTGACTGATTGCAGTCTGTGCGATCCGGTTCCATGGGACGCGAGGAGAGTGAAGACGACATGGCTACGGAACCCGGTCTTCCGCTATATTCAGCGGGTCATCGCAAAGTCTATTTTTGCAAGGCACGACAGTGGCGGCTTTAGGGTGGACGAGCTATACATCCTATACTGCATGGTTTATAGCCGTCTCGTGGATGCTGCCACTTTTCTGATTCGGCAGATGAGCAGGATCGCTAAGCAAACGAGCGGTCCCATTGTCATTGGAGGTTTGATCACTCTGTTAGCCCTCCACTTCGGCATGGCCTTGGACAACGTGTCCCATGTGCCGGGCTCGATCGCTATTGATATGCAGGTGTAGATTTACCAACACTTCATAAGCCCGGATCCGGCTGGCCATGGTTACTTCTTTCAGCAGAATGACACCGCGGGTTTCCCGTTGTCGAATCCTCATCTCACAACTGTTGGGGAGCTTAGTGATTACGATGGTGAGCCGGATCGACGCAACTAGTCGTTGGATACGCCGGAGCACGTAGCCCTTTCCGAGGGTGTGCCGTATGTACCAGCTTCCCCGGATATGCCGGACGAGATTCGGGAGACGATCGAGGAGGAGGACGCATATGAGCAGGGGGCGGACTAGGATTATACGGCCCCGCAGCAGATGGATGATTATGTTCCCCCGCCTCCCGAGCCAGCACAACATCAGCACTGGTACGCGCCTCAGTACGACGCTCGATTGGAGGCATTGGAGATTGGTTTGACCGAGCTACGGGGCGAGTTCCGGGACTACCGGACGACGATGACGGAGTTTATGGCGCGCATGGATCACTGGAGGATTTCTATGGGGCACGTCTATCCGCCACCGCAGGCTGAGGATTAGGTTTTTTTTTCTTTTCTTTGTTTTTCTTTTTCTTTGTTTTTTTTTCTTTTGTTTTTTTTCTGCGTTTTGTCTTTCCCTATTTTTTATCGCCTCTGGAGTTGTCGACTGTAAGTTTGGGGGAATGTAACTTGAAGAACAACGTTAAAAAAAAACAATCTAATCTTATCATGTGCATACTTGTGTTTTATGTTTTTGTTTTTTTAGGATGAATCCTTGAAGTGATATGAAATATGATTTGAGTAAAATAAACGTAGGAATATATTACCTGATTGAAATTGAAAGTTTGTTCTAAATTCTTGGTGAATATTTTTTGAATATGCAATGATTGTGTAGTTTTGAGGAGTATGAAAATAAGCTTGTGAGATTTGAGCCTTGACTTGATATTACACCAAGTCTTATTTTCTTGATTGTGTGAGTGACGATTGTCTTGTATATACCTCTAGAACTTGTTTTGGTATCTCCTTCGAGACTACAAGTACGTGTGAATTTTTGAAAATGATATAAGACCATATTTGCTTTGATAAGTCACTTAGCCAAATAAATTCTTACCAAATTCGATATATTTCCTTTGTTAGCCCTGTTGAGCCGTTAAGCCTTATTCGTTGGTTATCTACATAATTGGGTAAATTACCACGCCTTATATTTTTGAACCTACCTATCTATAATTTTGAAGCTCAGTTAGAAGTGATGGGTGAATAAATACAATGTGAAGTATATGTGGAGTTGGAGAGAGTATTTGGTGGAGAATGTTGAAAAAAACAATGATAGGAAAATTGATGAAAAAAGAGAAAAACCAAGTGTGATGAAAAGGAAAAAAATGTATACTTGGATTGTAGAGGTGATTGTTGGAAGGAAATTTTTTGCATGAGTTGTGCCTATTTTGATATGTTTTGAGTTGTGCCTTTTCTGGAACTCAATTGAATAATTAATTTTTGACATATCTCTGAAACTCATGTTTTGGGAGAAAAGGTCATTTGAAGAGACCTCATGAAGTATGATTGAAATTGCAATATGTGGAGGAACTTCAAATATCTATTTGATTAGTCACTTTTATCCCAAATTTTTCCTACCCTGTCCAAAGAGCCTCATTGCGTCCAAATAAAGTCCTTTTTTATTCTTAATATTCACATGTACACACGTGGTGGAGAAGTGAGACGATTTGCAAGCTTATGGTAGATTTTACTTGATTATTCGTTTTGAGCGTATACACGTCCTATTTCTAAACATTTTTTGAGCGTGAGTGATACACTGTTACCTTGTGAGGTTCATTACTCCTTGAAAGTACATGGTTATGAATTGTTTGAAGTATTTATTAGAAGTTTGAATGAATTTTTGATATCAATTAGGTGTATATGATCTATAGTTTGTGATACTTAAATTCATGATTCATTTTTCTTCTTGTTGCTTGCTTTAGTTTCTTAGAAGTGTCTTTTGAGTATTTGATGTTGCTCGAGGACGAGCAACAGTTCAAGTTTGGGGGATTTGATAAGTGTCGTTTTTCACATATTTTTGCGTATGTTTATGTATTCATTTGGATATGTTTAGATACGTTTTTATGGTGATTTCGGTTATTATATTGTATAAGTTGCATTTGATGTATTTGTGCTTAGTTTCATGATTTTAATGAGAAAAGTACAAAGTTTCGAGTGTAATTGATGATCAAGAAAGGAATCACGGAAAAACGAGGAAGAATCGAAGTGTAATACGAGATCATGAGGAATATTGGTGGCGCATGGTCAGGTCGTGCTATGCAGCACGACCGTGCGCCAGCCTACAGTGGGAGTGCAAGTGTGGAGCACGACCGTGCCCCACAGCACGGTCAAAGCCGTGCGAAAACCAGAGGTCTATGGGCAGGGCACAGTCAACCGTGCCGGATAGCACGACCGTGCCCGGGTGCGCAGGAGCTCGAGAAGATCTTGTTTTCTTCGATTATCTTGATCGGTTACTTCACTTGGAAGACTCCCAGAGAGAGAGAGATATATACTCAACAACGAAGAGAGAGAAAGAGATAGAGAGATTCATACGGAGAACACACGAGAGTCCGAGAAGCAAAGAGAAGAATTGAAGAAGGATTCAAGAGATCGTGGAATCGAGAGATCGTCGTTATTTAGAGTTTTTAATCTTTCCTCTCTTGTTAGATTTTAGTTGATATGATATCTTCAATCTTGTCTATGAGTTTGTTTATTATCATGTCTAGCTAATTTTCTAGGGTTTCTAGGGCTTGTTAGTAATTTAATTCGAATCTGATGGATCTTTAATTTCAATTCAATGTTCATGATCGTTTATCCTATTTGTGTGTTTATGATTTGATTGATTGTTTGATTATGTGGCCAGTAATTGAGCATGTTTTAGTAATTAGATCAAAATTCGGGAGATGAGATTTAATTATGGAAGAATAAACACATGACACATAAAAAGACTTAGATCGGGAGATTAAGGAATTTATGTGATGGGAAATCAGTCTTAAGTGCTTTTGGGAGTTGTTATGTTTCTATCAGATTGAGTAGGGATACCTCTGGTGGCATAATAATCCACTGGTTAACTGACTCGGGAGAGCTGTTGATTCGATATGTGTGATTGCTCATATAGGATGATTGATTAATGAACTTGAATTGGTTAAAGTGATGTTTTGATGAGAATTAGATGAAAGCATGTCCTAGAACCTATTTTAGATTATCTGTTATTCTTGAGTGAATTTATCTGCACAGTTAGTTTTCTAGTAAATTAGTCTACAATCGGTGTGATTCATTTTCCTTAGATAAAACTGAGAACTGAATTTGAGTACTGAGTTAGGGCCTAGATAATTAGTCTCTGTGGGATCGACCTTGCTCACCACTTCTACACTCTACACCGTATACTTGCGGAAGTAGCTAAAAGAAAATAATGAACAACAACTTACAGGTATCTCATTTTAATTAATTACTTTCACCATTCAGATTTTCGTCAAAATCTTTATAACTCATCTTTTCTAATACCTTTTCCTAAGTGTTTTCTATCTCTCCCAACTTTATCGTTTTTAATATCTTTTCCCAAGTGTTTTCTATCCTTCCCAACTTTGTCACTGATCCTCAAGTTGTCATTGATACTTATTCCTCAAGCAACTTGAGAATGTTTTATGATCAAACTGACTTTAATTCTTTTTGTGATTGTGATATTTTTTACATCACCTTAATCCAACATATATATTGTTGAGATAAAGTGATGCATTTGGATAAACTAAAATTTTTTCATCTGTCTAGGAAAAAGATATGTCTGTGTGATTATGTTATAGAACACGTCTCTCTCACAGCTCATCGTGCATAAACTTTCATGTTACAGAACACATCCAGACTCATTTTTCTTAACCGTTAAGAAAGATATGTGAAGTATTTGATAAACTATTTAAAAATAAATATTAAATTAATATTTTTGTATGTTTTAATATATATATATATATATAATGAAAGATACTAATTTTTTTCTTCTGTCTAGGAAAAAGATACATGTCTGTGTGATTATGTTACAAAACACATCCTTGTTACAAACTCCCGTAAACTTTCACATACTTAAAAATAAATATTAAAATTAATATTTTTGTGTTTTTTAATATATATATATATATATTTAAATAATGAAAAATACTAAATTTTGTTCCTCTGTCTGAGAAAAATATACGTGTCTGTGATTATGTTACAGAACACATTCTTGTCACAGACTCATCCCACATAAACTTGATGAGTGACACTCTTGTGCACAAGGTGCATAAATTCAGATTTGTGCACAACAATACTGTTATATTATATGAAGTAATACTATTATATTATATGAGTAATACTGTTAAAACTATATATAATATAACAGTATCACTCATATAATATAACAATATTACTTCATATAATATAATAGTATGTTGTGCATAATTTTTTTTGCCAAACTTGATTATGTTACAGAACACATATGTAAACTTGATTATGTTACAAAACACATTCACATGTTTACGTGATTATGTTACATAACACATTCACATAAACTTGATTATGTTACAGAACACATTTCTGTCATAGACTCATCCCACATAAACTTTTTCTTTTCCATTAAAAAAGATGTGTGATTATGTTACAAAAACACATCTATATCACATACTAATCACACAAAACACATCTCTATCACATACTCATCTTTGCTACTCGTTAAGAAAGATATGTGATTGTGTCATAGAACACATCCCTTTTAGTCATGTATCAAATTTACATTCTTATCGAAAAATTCCTTTTACGCTTGTTTGATGTTTATCACTATTTCACCGACTGTGTATCAATTTTTTCACTAGCTTGTTTGATATTTTTCAATATTTCACCGTGTATCAGTTTTCATTCGTTTGTTTGTTTGATAGTTATCCATATTTCACGTGTATCTGTTTTTAACTCATGTGTATTTGTTTTCTCCCATTTGCTTGTTTGATATTTCTCCGTATTTCACTTATATCTATTTTAATATTTCTTCATATTTCACCCATGTATATCTGTTTTAATCCGTGTATGCTTGTTTGAGTTTTATCCATATTTCACCTAATGTAGTGTGTATCATTATCTTATGAAACTCAATATTTACCAATGTTTTATCGAAATTTTGAGAAAATTTCATGAGAGGTCCTTTCATGATACCAAAACTGTCACGCCCCTTTTTTACATTACTACGAAATAAAAGAGTTTAATAGATTTTTATTTTGGGCGTCCAGCAACTTCGTTAAAACATAGGTTTCCAAAAATAAACCTAAACTTGCAAATAAGAAAATGTCATTTCAACGATCCTGTTTTATAAAACGAAATCCGTAAGCAGCGGAAGAAAATATTTTATTTTGTCGTTGCATGGCTAAAGTTGTACAACTTTGCACTTCAAAAGACTTCAAAATAATATCTTCTTTACATTCAAAATAATATGACATCTATTTCACCTTCCTTCCGAGTGGCTGCAACCTGTAAAATAAAATCATTTAGGGGGTGAGTGCTTAAGGACACTCAGTGGGGTGGGACTTGTGGATAGATAGAACGTAAAAAAAACATAGACATATAAATCATTAAGCACATATATGTGGTTCTTTAGCCACTTTGGTACGGTTCTTTAGCCACTTTGATGCGGTTATTTAGCCGCTTTGTAATATGTGGTTCTTTAGCTACTTTGATAAACATTTCATTTACATCACGTAGTAGAGCACACAATACAACGTTCATCAATTTAACACATATGTTCACGTAGGCACATTATTTCATATCAAATTCATTTGGTAACTTAAGCGTAAAAAATAAGAAAATTACCCCCACCTCGTTCGGTGGTAACCCTCATGAAGCTTGATTTTTTAAATCCTAAATTCGTTCCTTCACCTCAAATAAGTGGTATCTTAGGGAAACTGCTACGTTTCAGGGAACTAGTGGGGTCTTTCGTCTGTATTTCCTACAAGATATATAAAACTCGTCTTAGCGACTAATAAGACTATCTATAACTTGAATTAGAACTCGAATTGAAAATATTCTTAAATAGGGGTCGATGGAAAATGGTCCATAGAAAGAACTTTTGAACATAAAGGAAGATGACTCGTATCATTTGGAGAAACAAGCGTTAGCAACAGATGATGGCTTATCAGAGAAAAGAAAAATGAGAGTTCTAAATATAACATTTGAAGGTTCGATTTTTGTGGCCAAGAAAACCCCTTGCACACTTAACTAATTGCAAAGAAAGCTTAAACTTGTAAGGAAAAATATTAAACTTGCAAGAAAGATTAAACTTACAAACTTGCAAAGAAGAAATTAAGCTTGCAAAATTAAACTTGCAAAGTTGCAAAGAGAAGTTAAACTTGCAACCTTGAAAATTATATAATTAAGCTTGAAAAGAACATTAAACTTGCAATCTTGCAAAGAAAATAATTAAACTTGCAACGAACACTAAACTTGCAAACTTGCGAAGAAAATAATCATTAATCTTGCACAAAGAAAATAATTTAGCTTGCAAAGAACATTAATCTTGCAAGGGAAACAAATCTTGCAAAGTAGAATTAATCTTGCAAAATAAAACCCCCCTGCAAAGTAATTAATCTTGCGAAGTAAACCCCCTATTGCTCAACCCAAACTGCCACCAGCCCTCTCCACCGCCACTGCCCCCGTCGCTGCCAGCGACGCACATATACTAGCCCTCACACACGCACACATACATAACCACAAACACAACAGCATACTCATGCACACACAACAGAAACACACACACATACACACACCAGAAAATCCACACAGAGAAGCAAAAATACATGCACACACAGCAGATTATGCACACACGCACAACAGAATCTGCACACCGGGCAGCAGGACAAGACAGGTGCCCCCAGCGCCGGCCCCAACGTGCGCACACATGCACTCCCGTCGTGCCCAGAAATTGCTACCGCCCTCGATGACGGCCAAAAATTCACCTGGCAGCAAACACAGTAGTTTCAGGGCAGCAGACAGAGAAAGAGAGAAATTACTGAGAGAGAGAGAGTAATCCGAGAGAGAGACCATGAGAGATAGAGATATGGAGAGTTTATGTGTGTGCATTTTCTTCTTTTACGTTTTCTTTTATTTCCTTTCCCACTTAACATGGGCTTGTATACGTGTCACCTTATGGTGAAGAAAGAGAAAATGTGGTGGCTAAAGTATGGAGAGAGATGATGACTAAGCTTTTACATGGCTTTTACTTAATTTATCAAATATTTGTGCATAATTAATTGATAAACCAGTGCATAATTAATTGATAAACCAATATATATAACATTACTCCCCAAAATAATTAATCAAGATAATGAAGTAATTTGTTTAAGCCTAAGGATTTTTTTTACTTGATTGCCAACACATCTCTATCTCTCTCTATGGTTTGGACACTTAGCACACTACTCTCTCTCCCTCTCATATGATTTTTGACACCTAGCATCTACCTCACTATGGTATTGACACATCCCCCTCCCAAAGTCAATTTTCATTTATTATTCTTGGTATCAAGAACAAGGAAGGCAAGTGTAGGACACAAAGTAATTGGAAAAGGTAAAGAAAAAGAA
Source organism: Scutellaria minor (assembly GCA_954870855.1). Taxonomy (NCBI): domain Eukaryota; kingdom Viridiplantae; phylum Streptophyta; class Magnoliopsida; order Lamiales; family Lamiaceae; genus Scutellaria; species Scutellaria minor. Next base: position 20,363,288 of record OX940728.1, on the reverse strand, counting down.
GAAGAATCTCCTCTCTCTATCTCTCCATCGGTCTCTCTCTTCCTCTCTCTTTCCCTCTCTCTGTTGCTGTTTTTCCTTCGACGTTGCTGCCGCTGCAGGTTGCCGACGCAGGGTGCACCTGCGTGTGGGTTATCAGCCATCATCGGAGGCGGCAGTGGTGTTGGGCACTGCGTTGAGAGGGCTGGTGTGCGTCGGGTCGCTGTGATAGGTGTCTGGTGCGCATCGGGTCTTGCGCAGGTGTGCACTAGGAGGGTGTCAGGTGCGGCGCCGGGCGCACAAGGCAGGCTGCTGGGTGCGTTTTGTGCTGCTGTTTGGTGTCTTTGGGCTATAGCTGTGTGTGTTGTCTGTGCATATGGATGTATGCATGTTGGTTGGGGTGTGAGTCGCCGGCAACGAGGGTAGTCGGCAACGACGGTGGAAGGGTCGGTGGCGGCAGTTTTGGGCTGATGGGAATGAGAGTTTTTCTTTCCAGTTGGCAAGGGTTTTCTTACCTTTGCAAGAGAAGTTTATTTTGCAAGATTAATTCTACTTTGCAAGATTTGTTTTCTTTGCAAGTTTAATGTTCTTCGCAAGCTTAATTATTTTCTTCGCAAGTTTGTAAGTTTAGTGTTCATTGCAAGTCTAATTATTTTCTTTGCAAGATCGTAAGTTTAATGTTCTTTACAAGCTTAATTATTTAATTTGCAAGTTTAACATCTCTTTGCAACTTTGCAAGTTTGCAAGTTTAATTTTGCAAGCTTGATTTCTTCTTTGCAAGTTTACAAGTTTAATCTTCCTTGCAAGTTTAATATTTTTCCTTGCAAGTTTAAGTTTTCGTTGTAAGTTTAAGTAAGTGTGCAAGGGTTTTTTTTTGCCACAAAAGTCGAGTTTTTAGATGCTATATTTAGAACTCTCGTTTTTCCAAATGATGCGAGTCATCTTCCTTTACATTCAAAAGCTTTTTCTACGGACCTATGTCATCGATCCTTATCTAAGAATATTTTTCAATTCGAATTCTAATTAGAGTTATGAATAGTCTCTTTAAGCCGCTAAGACGAGTTATATATATATCTTATAGGAAACGCAGACGAAGAACCCCACTAGTTCCCTGAAACGTAGCAGTTTTCCCAAGATACCACTTGATTGAGGTGATGGAACGAACTTATGATTTAAAGAATCAAGCTTCACGAGGGTTACCACCGAACGAGGTGAGGGTAATTTTCTTGTATCACGTTTATGTTTCCTTGTGAGTTAACGTGAAGTTATGTGCCTACGTGAAACGTATGTGTTTATTCGATGAAGGCTGCATTATATGCTTTACTACGAGGTGCAAACGAATGTGTGTTATTTGCAAAGTGAATGAACATGTTTACATTAATGAAATGTTTCCAAAGCGGCTAAAGAATTGCACTAAAGTGGCTAAAGAACCACATCAAAGCGGCTAAAGAACCGCACCAAAATGGCTAAAGAAACAACATATATGTGCTTAATGATTTATATGTCTATGTTTCTTTTACGTTCTATCTATCCACAAGTCTTGCCCTACTGAGTGTCCTTATGCACTCACCCCCTTAAATAATTTTATTTTACAGGTTGCAGCCGCTCGGAAGGGAGGTGAAAGAGATGTCATATTATTTTGGATGTAAAGAAGATATTATTTTGAAGTCTTTTGAAAAGCTTAATTTGCAAAGTTGTACAACTTTAGCTATGCAATGACAAAGTAAAATATTTTCTTCCGCTGTTTAAAATTTACGTTTTATAAAACAGGGATGTTTGAGAGGATTTATCTTATTTGCAAATTTAAGTTTGTTTCTAGAAGTCTATGTCTAAACGAATTGCTGGACGCTCAAATGAAAATTTATTAAACTCTAATATTCTGTAATAACGTAAAATGGGCCGTGACAGTTTAGTTTCAACCGAGAGAAAAATATAAGAAATTTTGAAATCAACATAATAAATTTTTTCTTTAATAATTAATTACAAGATCTTACAAAAAAATAGTTGTTATGATATAACTCATGCGTATTTGTTTTCTCCAGTTTGCTTGTTTGATATTTCTCCGTATTTCACTTATATTTGTTTTAATATTTCTTCATATTTCACCCTGTATATCTGTTTTAATCCGCGTATGCTTGTTTGAGTTTTTCACCCTTTCACTGGTTTGATATTCATCCGTATTTCACTCAATGTAGTGTGTATCATTATCTTATGAAACCCAATATTTACCAATGTTTTATCGAAATTTTGAGAAAATTTCATGATAGTTCCTTTCACTCCATCAATTTTCCACTTGAGTGACTAGTTTCGACCGAGAGAAAAATATAAGAAATTTAAAATCAACATAATAATTTTATTCTTTTTTTTTTTTGACAACAATAATTTTATTCTTTAATAATTAATTACAAGATCTTACGAAAAAATAGTTATAATATATTGTTCAAATGTGTAGAGTTAAAATTTCTATTATGCAAATCCTTTTTTGTCATGAATTTAATCTACAATTATTTAAACTATATAATTTGTAAATATTAAAACCCGTGCATTCACCTTTCTTGCCTTTTTTAGTACACCTCAGCAAAATCCCCAATTCATTTTCTAGGGTTTTTTAGGGGCAAATCAATTCAGCTAATGTTCATCATGAATTTGTGGATTGGAGTCGTACAATTTCAGGTTCGTGCAAAGCTTACTTCTCCTTCAGTGCCAATTCTATTTTTTCGTCTTTTTCTGTGCATATGATTACAATGCAATGTGATTTAGGTTATGAATTTTCCCTCTTCTCTGTTTAATAGGATTAGGTTATGAAGATTTTGTCTGCTTCAAATTAGGATTGCGTATTCTGATTTAGTCCATGGATAATATACCACAATGTATGTTTACTTGACGATTTGGGACTTGAACTGATTAGGTTATTTAAATTTGAGATTTTAGTGGAGAAGATTGAGGGATAGGGTTGATCTGGAGGAAGAAGGGGGTTTCTGTTGAATTTTGAGCATCAAATGTTGTACGCATTGTCATGTGACCTCGATTGCGAATCTGGAACTATATAGGTGACTTTTGGGTTTCCTTGATTGAGAACCTGGAACGTATATATAGGTGAATATTGGGTCATTTTTTACTCGAAAGTTAGTTTTCTTGAACGAATATTAAGTGTAAAGATAGTTTATTGATCAAATACAGCTTGGTAAGTAATATACATGCATTAATTTGTATGAAATTATGTCTGGTTAAGATGACAATGTAGGTAAAGCAATGCTTTATTTATTGTAGAAACCTTAGGTTTAAGTGTTCTTTATTGAACACACAATCATGGTACACCCATTATCTTCCTGCATTTACAATAGTAAACATGATTCAGAGATGATGCAACAAAATGTGGTGGTGGAAATTGAATTGTAGCCAAATACAATTGATTCAAGAATCAAACTTGATTGTACTTTTCCGTTGTAGTCTTATATTATTGAATAGCTAGTGGTCATATATCATAGGTAAGTTACCATATATCATCTGAGTTTACTAATCTGATTCTAATTTTAGGATACTTAGAGTCAACTCAATCATCTAGATTTAACTGAGCAGAAATAAGGCAAAAAATAACCCCTTACGTCCGTTTCGTTTGATTGCATCTACTGGGATTCATATCTTTCATTGGAAGAGATGAATGGATATCAGATCTTGAAAAACCATCGATATCATGTTAGACAGTTTGTGAAATTATAGTTTCTTTTTATTTCATATTTGCTTAATATAAATTTCTCAACTTATAGTTTTGTCTTGCATATCAATCACATGATCATTTTGACTTTTAATATTTTTGTTAAAAAAGAAAAAGAATAATTCATTAACAAAATGATCGTACAAATTAGATATTGATATTCGAATTGATTAATAATTGTCACCACTAATTAGACAAAAATAAATATTCAAAAATTTATATGAGATTGTTTTATGAACATAGTTTTGTGAAATAGTATCCTACAATCCACATTCCAAATTCATTTTCATAGGTCAATCTTTATTTTGTGGTTAGAATTGTGGATTGTACCTTCTCATGAAATTAAATTCATTGGACAATCTCATAACAATTTTACTTCAATTTAGGCTATAAATAGGTGATGCATATTGTTTTTCTGATAGAAATATAAATAACTATCTACTAAAAGTCAGATGGACTAATTTTAGCCCATATACTACACATCAATCCTATAAATATTGTGGATTTATATAGTAAATATAAATAATAAGCTATTTCGAAAATATCAGAAAACTAAAATTCATGTAATTAAGCTATTTATAATCCTTTGTTTTATTTATTATTGCATTTCCAGCAATATTATTAATACATTATTAGTTCCGATTTTCAATAAGATCTATTATTTCATATTGATTTTCAGGCCGGTCCTAACAATTTAGGGACCCATGGTGAAATAGAAAAAATGGTCCCTATGAAGAATAATAAATATTTTTATATTATTTAAAAACATGAAAATAAGAAGAAAAAAAAATTCATTCAAAAAGTTGTGCACATAAATCAAGTTTCAATATTCCTTAACCCATCTAAAATGTTGAAAAAATGCAACATCTACAAACATAAAAGCAATTCAAGTATCAAATTATCATTAAAAATATCTAGATTTTTTAGCATTTTGAGAAACAAAATCTTCAAGATCAAGTTTTTCCAACACCTCATGTTTTATGCATAAAATTGTCAATCCATTTAATCTTTCTTGAGTTATAGTTGAACACAAATAAGATTTTATCATTTTTCAGTTTTGAAAAACTTCTTTCCGCCGACATTAAAGGAATAGTAAACTTTTATAAGTTATGAAAATGTTAGGAAAACAATTCAATGTCTTCACAAACAACATCAATAGTTGATTTTGTTTCTATTGATAAACATGTTTGTAGCACTTGCAATTCAGAAAATAAATCATTAGCATCAATATCATATTTGTCATTATGTGTAAGACCAACTTGAAGATTAATGCGTCACTCAATCTATCTCTTGTCATCTAATAATAGCCACTTTTTAGGATTAAACAAAAAATATTTCAAACACTTCAACTTGTTTAAATCTACTCTTGAGAGATGAAATAGTTATGTCAAAAGATTTCTCAGCAGATTGTGAATTATATTCATGACAATTTTCATCAAATTGTTTCTTCTAGTGAGTTTTATGGTTTTTAAGGAAATATAGGATCAATTATATAATATATTGGGTCAAATACAATAAATGTGTTATAACTATATATACCTAGTGTTGATGAACATTTAGAACCTTTTAGAAAATGGGATTCTAGGTCGTCGTCAACCTTCTCATCCTAACTCAGAACCGGTCCTGTATATTTTATTACTTTTAAAATGCATTACATAAATTATTTATATTACTTAATATACAAGACATGATGATTATTTCGAAGCATATAACGGTGCATGCAAAGATACACAGATTGACATAACATGGTGATGTTGTGCCCATGGGTCGAACTGCATGTGACAGCATTTTTCATTCTTTTAACTTAATTTAACATAATGAAAGAGGCACCGAATGTCGAATGCAAAGATACAAATATTTGTCATAAAATGGTGATGTTGTGCCCATGGGTTGAACTGAATATGTCAGCATTTTTCATTCATCTTATACATTTCGGAACTTGAATTTGCTTATTCCCAGGCTGCACAGTTTTTCTTTAATCATAATATTAAAAAATATCTTATATTTTCATATTATTATATAATAATCTAATTCGAAAATTTTATAAAATAATTTCTACGTACAAACAATCACAAAAACACACGTATATAGATAACTTCAACATACAAATATAGATATAGGAGCATATGAATTACCTTTATGATGTATAATAAGGATGCCTAACATTTTTAGAGTTCAAGGTGAGTTAAAAAAAAAAAAAAAAAAGAGACACTTTAATTTGAAAAAATAATTTATAAATGATATCACAACTTTATTTCTAACCTTCTAAATGCATAACTACTAATCAAACTTTTGCAATGAAAATTATTTGATAAATCACTTTCAGTAAACAAAATTGCTGAACCATTTAATTTTATCAAGAGATATAATAGGTTTTAAAATATTTTTTCATATATTTGAATAATGAGAAACTTTTTTCTGAAAATGTGATTGTAATAGAAATTGCTAATATATAATTATGATGATCTATTCTTACTGAAAAACTTTGTTAATTTATTGCTACTTTCTAGTAAACATATATATGATGGTGAATAATTAATTGCATTTATTTATAGTATTCATTTTAGGACGTTATCATTTTATTTTATTTTAAAAATTCAAACTATTTTTGGTTTCTTTATATTTTATAGATTTTCATTATTTAATATCTTATAAATTTTGAATTTTATAATTTTAATATAATATATAGTGTGTGTATATAAATAAATATTTATTTGGTGCTTCATACATATGAAAATTTAGAATCGAGATATCAAAGGTTGGCATGACAGCAACCCGACGTTCAATGTTCAGTAATATCAGATTTTTTTTGTAGTATGTTGAAATTGTTATATCTTATATTTTACTTTTTTAGATTACTACAATAATGTTAATGGATTATTATATTCCTTTCTTTTTTATTTAAATATTAAAAGTGAAGATGATCATGTATGTGATTGGTATGCAATAAAGAACTATTGATTGCCCTGGTTATACGTAAGTGTTGCTCTGCAAATAGAATGGACAAAAATTTCCTCATTTTCTAAGTTTTCTTCTTACCTTTTCGGTCTATGTTTATTAATCAGTTTGTCTACATTTGTGTTGAGTGGTGAGACTAAGACCATTCCATAGATTAATTTTATTAATCTACAAATTCATAGCTTCATTAATAATACAAGAGGACATAATTACAAGATATTGCAAATAAAATCCATATATATATATATATATATATATATATATATTTCAAAAGATACATGAAATAAAGAAAAAAGTTTCAGAGGGTAATTTTTTTAAAACTAAAGTAATGACTGTCTGCACTATCCATATAACTCACGAAAAGACATTTGATGTTTCAATAATTAATTTTGGAAAAATCATGGCGTTCTTCAAACCCACCCAAAATAAACAAAAGAGACAAAAGAAAAAAAAAACTTCCATTCAAAATATGCACTATATTTTCAGTTGGTTGAAAATATAGTTTTGAACAAAAAGTCGATCTTTCGATTGAAGACTAAGGAACCAACTTCCAAAAAAAAAAAAAAAATCTCCCACCACATGGGGAAAAATCTTAACTCCCACTGAGGGGGAGAAACTTATTCATAAAAGGAAAAAAAAAAAAAAAGCACTAAGAACATAAAAACATGAGAAAGAGAGAGAATACACGTCCCAATCCCCATGGAGCAAGGATGAGGGAGAAATGGAAAAGAAAGAGGAGGGTGATGGTTATCTCAATTATTTTCTTTATTTTATTTTTGTAGATTACTACAATTTTACTAATGAATTACTATATTTCTTTCTTCTTTTATATAAATATTAAAAGTGTGATTGATATGCAATAAAAGAACTATTGATTGTCTTCGTTATGCGTAAAAGTTGCTCTGCAAACAAAATGGACAAAATTTCCTTCATTCCTGAGTTTTCTTCTCACCTTTTTTGTTTTATGTTTGTTAGTTTGTCTGCATTTGAGTTGAGCGGTGAGATCATTCCATATTATGGTCCCATTGGGAAAATCATCCTCCAAGCTCTTGATCACTCAAAATCCTACTAGTTTGTATTGGGGTAGTTCTTGCATTTTATTAACTTTAAATCTTTTTTTAGGAACCCTTTGAAGTTGTGTACAGATGGGTATTAAAAAAGAAAATGTTGATAAGATGGAAGTTGAGTGTAAATGATCTATCCTTAATTTTGCAAAAAACTTGCACACACCTGTGTGAAATTGTAGCTTCTTTCTATTTCATATTTGCTTGATTTAGGTCTCCCAACTTATAGTTTCTCTTGCTTATCAATCACATGATCCTGTTCGTTTTTAATATTTTTGTTAAAAACAAGAAAGATAATAATTCATTAACGAAACGATTCTAGAAATTAGATATTGATACTCAAAGTGACTAATAATTGTCACCACCACTTAAGCACACAAATTTATATAAGACCGTTTCACAAATATAACCTTGTGAAACAGAATTTTACAATCTACATTTCACACTTATTTTCTTAAGTCAATCTATATTTTATGGGTTAAGGTAATGAGTTGTGCCGTAATGACGTAAAATGGGCCGTGACAGTTTAGTTTCGACCGAGAGAAAAATATAAGAAATTTTGAAATCAACATAATAAATTTTTTCTTTAATAATTAATTACAAGATCTTACAAAAAAATAGTTGTTATGATATAACTCATGCGTATTTGTTTTCTCCAGTTTGCTTGTTTGATATTTCTCCGTATTTCACTTATATTTGTTTTAATATTTCTTCATATTTCACCCTGTATATCTGTATTTCATATTTTATGGGTTAAGGTAATGAGTTGTGCCGTCTCACAAGATTAATTTATAAGAGATTTCATAACAAATGTAAAAATAATCAATTGGATTGCAATATTTTTGAATTAAAGCATTTTATCGAGGAATTTCTTAATAATGTATAGTCAATTGCATTTTAATCTTTCTAAATCAAAAAATGTTGTTGAGGATTGTTTGACAAATGTTGAAATATTGTTGCCTCTCAGGATGGCCATTTTATCGGGGACACCCTGCTACAACAAATCAAGACTCACTGGATTGAACCCATTTTCTATCTCTTTTCTTGAAATGTGTCAACTAATTCATTCAACAATGGTCCAATTGTGATTAAATTAATAATCTACAAAGAATAGCTGAAATAGAAAACATCACAAAGTTTGGAGTTATTGTTGAATCAATTGGAGAGACAGCTTAAAATCAGTTATTGGAAGGGTAATAGCACATGATAGCTTGGCCGTTATGATTCATATTAATGAACTTTGGGAACAGGACAGTGCATATGAATTACCCCACTTTATTGATTAAGTATACTTGTTTTCCTTATTAATTGCCATGTGTCAACTAACTCATTCATTTAAAGTCAAATTATGACCAAATTTAAAATCTTAAAAAATTAGCTGAAATATAAAATATCACAAGATTTTGGAGTTATTGTTGAATCAAGAGGCATAGACAGCTTTAAATTTCTTATTGGAAGGATAATAACAAATTGGCCACTTTTTTGTTGTTTGAGAAATGAAGGTATTAATGAATAATGAATGTGAAGGAGATGACAAAATTCTACTGAAAAGTGATTTCTCTTCTCAGTAATCCTGTTATATTTCATTGCCCTATTTTCAGAAACAAAACTCACAAACATGGTTGCTTACTAAGAATGAGAAAGTGAAAGTAGTAAAACAACAAACAATGATGGTTGAAGAGCAAAAGAAGCATGCCAAATTCAGAAATCATATTTTGTTCTTCCACTTCTCAAAATAAGGCAGAGCATATCTGCGAGACGGGAAGATGACAAGAAAAAGTTCCAAGATTCGAGCATAAGTCGCTTTCTTGATCCCTTGAAATGAACTACCTGTGTCCCAAATGAATCAATGGTTGAGAGATGAGATAAAGCTTAGCAAATAGAGATGAACTGTATGGCAAAAATCAATGCTGAGTGCTTTGTAAAAATGATTTTTACCTTGACATCCAAGGGCATCCCATGAAATTGACCAGCACCCTCTGGTGGGGTCCAATTATAAAGAGAGCAGGGCAAAAAAAGCACTGAAGCACCACCAATTTTGTCTAGGAAAGCCTCTCTTCTAGAAAACTTTCTTACGTTGAATTTGGTGTTAGATCTTACAACCCACGCAAGAGCTAACTGGTCTCCAAGCATTCGAGAAGCTTTCATGAATTTTGAAGTGTACACTTTTAGCACTTCTTGTAAGAAAGCCTTCCCCCTGTGGACAAAGGAAAACATTAGTTTACATGAGCATATGGGAAATGGATGCCCATTAATAAACAGCAGGTATAGAGAGCTCAAAAGCCGTGCCCCATAATGCAATGGGTATGGAAAGGAAATATGTGTTGTATCTAATTAGATCATAGTGAGAGAAAATAGGAAATAATCCCACCTTCGAATTCCCTCAGCAGTGCCCCTAACTGCAATGAATCCTGAATTTAGAGGTTGCTCTTTATTGTTTCGGAAGGTAAGAGCCAGATCAAAATTAGGATAGTCTGTAAATATTTGTCCCAAGTCATCTATTACTGCTATATCAGAGTCCGTGAAAATGAAATGAGTGACTTGTTCCCTCTTCTGCCTCAGCTTCTTGAGTCTTGTTTCTAGGAATATCTGCACCAAAACATTGCAACTAATAAGCAATAAATTTCTTAAGAATATATCTATACACAGGCTGTCTTGTTAGCATACAGCTAGTCAACTTCTAAAGAAAATCCACCAAAAAGGGGATGATCTTTACAGATCATAAGATGTAGGCAATGACTAAAACATGGACAAACAAACAACGTATAGTACAGACACTTGAGATAATTAACAGCATAGAGAGATGACAATATCCTATAAATTGCTATGTCATCAGGACAACATAATATACGTAAAAGAAATCCACAATAGTAGTGCTGGGGGGAAGGGAACTACTTAAAGAAATACTGTTGAAGACAGTCCAGAAGTAAGAACCAAGTTAAGCATGCAACTCAAGTATCCACTATACCCTTTATAATGAAATATCTAATGCACATATGCATCATGAAGCTCAGGTAAACAGAAATCAATAACAAAAAAAGAATGTCCCACTTTCCAACAATGCCTTGTGCTCTTACAATGTAAGACCTGATTCTTTGAAGCATCAACTTGTCTCGCGAATATTCACCTTGTATTGGCTGTACGGTAACCATATCTCTATGCAGTGGAAGGTTGGAAGCGGGATCAGTAAGAATGAAAACATTGCTTTGAGGCATTGTCACCTACAACAATTAATTGAGTATCAATGTAGTTGACAATTGGGACAAATTTAATGATACTGCGCATACTAAACACAGCGTAATAGATGTGACCCACTTTGGAAAAATGGAATGTAACTTGCACACAAAGATGGTACGATTAGTTCAAGTCCTTAATTCGTAGACTTCATTGAAGATATTTTTTCATAAACTGCTGATTGTCACAAAATTAAAAATGTTATTCCTGGGACATTGTAGCCCATAAAGAGCAAATGAGTACCAATCAATTGGCATCTAGAAAAAGTAATCCAATGATACACCTATATGTCTGTGTGTGCCCAATAAATGAGTACGAATCAAAAATGCTATTTTAGCATTCTAAGTCCACATATAAAGGAAGGATATTGAGCTTCCACTGCCCGAATGATCTTTCTTAGAAGTCAAATTAATATGCATTTAGATAGCATTCTACATAGCATCACCAAACATTAAGACAACTCTGAAATTGAAATCTTCAACTACAGCCTACATGTGATTGGTTTCACATTTTAACGCAGAGTCAAACTCTTTCAAATAATTTCAGTTTTGAAACCAAATGAACCAGAAATACCTGAATGAAATTTATGAAGACATTCAAAATGGCCATTGACCTCTCCACTTTGGCATATGAAATGTTACCAACAGTAACCAAATCAACTGGTCTATCCCCAACAGTAGAGTTGTAGGTGGTAAAAACTGTGACAAAAGCTACTTGATCTATTGAGTGAGAACTGTTATGAGATGTTCCAAAATGTGTCTTGTTAAGAGCCTTCACTCCTGCAAATATTTACATTTAGCTGTTAGTTCCTAAATCACGCGACAGAAAACTTAATCATTATTAGTTCAAACACAGTGAGTAGAGTTCATGAAAAATAGTTTTTCTTGCCACCAAGGCAAATTATAGTTTCCTTAGGCCAGAACACGACAACAGTCAATAAAATCAAATCTTCAACTTAGGCAACAAACGCCCTAAATGAAACAAAATAGAAGGAAGTAGATAACTCATGAATCCCTCTATGTATAGAAACAAGAAATAACAATGATACGAAATTATCAATACCATAAATGGGCGATTTAGCAACTACCAAAACAGCTGCCTAATTTCCAGCTAGGCAATAAATTTGGGCTGTGCAGAGCATAATGAAGAGTTCTCGGTCTAGAGAAAGTGTCAACACATTTATTGCTAAAAAAGGTTTGAGACAATAAACCAATAGGCAAACTATTTGTGACTACAGAAATTCAGAAGAAGTGACTGCATCACACCTTGCATTATCTAAAATACTGTTCGAACAATACTCATCCACACATTCAAAAAAAAAAAAAAAAAAAACTGAAAATAAGTCACTACGAAGAATAATGGAATCCATAAAACCTTGGCACTGCAAACGATCAGGCAGACCCTCGCCAGCCGCAGGTCCAAGGATAACATGATCAAACTTCTTCGGCTTCTGTTTATGTACATCCCCGAAATTTGTTTCCTGCTGAAGCTCCTTAACTGAAACAAGCATCCATTTCCATTTTCATCCAAAATTGCAAAAGCCACTTAGGTATAACAAAAAAGGTGTAATCTTGGGGAAAAAAGGAGGGATAAAATCACCTACCTGATAACAAATGTGGAATTAAAATAACAATGGGCAAACATAAAAGTAACCGATTCCATCCAACACATATTCTCTTTCCCAGCATAATCAATCAAACAGCTCACTCTCTACTTTCAGCCGCGCCAGATGCAGTTTCTAAGTACTGACACTATCTGATTCTGCGATTTCCACTGCTATGGCAATTACAGTGTATGTAAATTAGTACGCACAAATCATCCAAAAAAAAAAAAAAAACATATATAAGTTACATTCAGATGGATAAAATTTTGGTAATAACCAATACAATTTGACAAATTCAGCAAAATTTAAAAGGGTTTCTCAAAAAATGAATTCATAATATGCTTGTAAGTTAGTGAAAAAAGTGTGATAAAATTGATGGATTTAACAATATCGATACTCATAGAAAATCAGATCACTTACCTTCAGTTAGCTTTTTTTCCTTTTTCTGCAGAAGCTCATGAATTACAGCAAACGATGTCGGATTTGATGATCTATCTATTCATTCTACTGCTGGTGTTTTTTTTCGGGTACACTTCGGGCCTGAACATAGCTCCTTTTTTAAGGCTCGGCCTGTTTGCTCTTTCTCTTTACTTATTTGGGCCCATAAATTGTATGGAGATGGGCCTTTTTATTGTCTCCACTCATACTTTTGTAGTTGCATAATTCAATTTAACCAAACTCAAGTCTTTCTAATAAATAAGGGATCATGATCATGATCATGATAAATTGATAATTGTTAGATTTCAATAGCTAGAAAATTATCAATTCAAAGATTGAAAGATAATAATTATCAATTCAAGAACTAAAAAATAAAACATTAATTAAAGACAAAAGGTTTTGTTTAAAGCTTGAAAGATGAAAAATATCAATTCAAGAATTAAAAATAAAGCATTAATTAAAGACAAACGTTTTGTTTGGCAATTGGCACCTCAAACTTCTTAATTATTTAAAGATGTTTGTTGAATAATTTAATTCCAGAATATAGTTGATAAAATTCATAACAAAAAAAAAAAAGAATATTAGGATAATATATATTACAATAATAATAAAGTTAAAATCTTGAGATGTATTTATAGTCTTATTTTTGCTGGTCTTTAAATAATAATTTCATATTTCATGATTAAAATAGATAGTTTTTATTATTTAGGTTTCTAATTGATAACTAACTTATCATTGGACCATAAATCTATAAAAAAAATCTTTTCTTTTCTTTTTTTAAAATTCAAAACACACTGGAATTTTTAATTTCCAAATTTATATGTTTCTATCTGTTATTTTTTTGTTTTTAAAGAGGCATCCATAGCAAAAATATGGCTAACCTGAAGGACTTAATTGCAAATATGCATCTCACATATAAAAGCCCTCCACTTCCAATTTCTCCACTTTAGGGTTTTGTTCTCTGCTACTCGTTCCAGCAGTTCTCCAGCTATCCGCCGCCGCCGCTCAGCACTCCGACGGGGGCCTAGCGTCAGCAACCATGGGTCGTATGCACAGCCGAGGGTCTGCTTTCTCGTCATCTGTGTGTATTTTTCTCTTCTGATGTGTGTTTTCTGATTATTGGATGTGCATTTTCTTGACTATTGCAGTAAGGGTATTTCAGCATCGGCACTTCCGTACAAGAGGACTCCGCCGAGCTGGCTCAAGATCTCTTCCCAGGACGTACGTGATTACGCTTCCATTGCTCCTTGTTTCTGATTTATATTAGATTTGGCTATTACTTATTAGCACTTAATGCAATTGTAATTTATCTGATATTTGTTGTGTGTAATTAGGAATAAATGATATGTGAAATTCAGTTATGATTCACTTGAATGAAATCACTGCTGCTTGTTCCTTATGCACACATGCTTAATTTCTCCGAAGTTTCTGTGTTCATAGGATGATCTGTATAGATCCTTTACTTAGGTTATTAGGTAATCCAGTCATTGACTGGGGCTTTTTTGCTTAATTTCTTTGATTGCACTGTGTTATGCATTGATCAATCGAAGTTAATGGAATAAGTTTGTTTTGAATGCTTATTATTGGGGATGAAAATTGTTATGCTTATCACTCCAAAATATATCTTCTATGATGGACAATCTAAATTTGCAAATGATTGATAATAAAAATTTGACATCCTTAGTCTCCGCATGGCCTTCAGATTTAGGGCAACTCCTTATTCATCTTGCAAAGTTTATCTAGTTTGCGATGAGATTTTCATGGTATTGATTCTCATTAATGTTTGCCAGTAAATTTCCTGTAAGTACTGTGTCTCTGGAGTGCATAATATGCTATTTTAGGGCTCTTTGATGATCATATGCAGATTTTTTTTGAATTTCTCTGTTCTTTCATTTCCACTGGGAAGAGAAATAACATGGATTTTGATGTGGTCTTTCTCTATGTTACTTCATGGTTTAAGTGTCAATAGTGCAAGAGAATGATTAATGGTCAATGAACTAAGTTGAAGGCCTACTATCTTTACAAGGAAATTGAAATTTGTATTAATTTATAGTTTGTTACTGTATCTTATAGTCCACCAATCATTATAAAATTTTATCAGTTTGCTTTAGATTCCAACAAACTTTGCTGTCCACTTATTGTTGGGAGTATTTATGTTATATTTATTTTTTCTTCACGTATTTCGTTTTATCTCTTTGTTGAGTTTATAAAAATTCCATGTCTTATGATTCAATGTTCCTTTTTTTTTTTTTTTTGGTTTCACTTTTAGTTTGGGGAAATGCAAGTTATTTACTATCTTGTTGTAAAAAGTGATAGTAAGTTGTGTTTGCTGCTGGTCAAGTTTCCTTGCATTTGATCCACCTCTTCTTATAGATGCTATTGAGTGTCAAGTAAATTTCTTCTGTTTCAGGTTGAAGAAAACATTTGTAAGTTTGCAAAAAAGGGTTTGACGCCTTCCCAAATTGGTGTTATTCTTCGTGATTCTCATGGGATTGCTCAGGTGAAGAGTGTAACTGGCAGCAAGATCTTGAGGATTCTCAAGGCTCATGGTATATCAGTGTTCTCCATCCAATGTTTTTTCATCTGTTATTACTGCTGCTCATTTTTGTATCATTACCTGTAATCAGGGCTTGCTCCTGAGATTCCTGAAGATCTGTACCATCTCATTAAGAAAGCTGTTGCCATCCGGAAGCATCTGGAGAGGAACAGAAAGGACAAGGATTCCAAGTTCAGGCTAATTCTTGTTGAGAGCAGAATCCACAGACTTGCTCGCTACTATAAGAAGACTAAGAAGCTTCCACCTGTCTGGAAATAGTAAGTCCAGTTTTGACTTGCACAATATATCTGTGTCGTTGGTTGTTGAACTAGATAGGTGTGCCTAGATTAATAGTACTCCTTAGTTATCATTATAATGTGCATCTGAGCTTTTGTTGAGTCATATCCATGTGTTGAAGAATAATGGTGGTGCTATGGAAGATAATGTCACTCACTGTTCAACAATTGTATTAATCTGCTCTATTTCTTTTGCAGTGAGTCTACCACCGCCAGCACTCTTGTGGCCTAAGAGTGAGTATCTATGGCAGAAACGGAAACTTGTAATTCAAGCGGTATTTCAAGATTAAGAGAGTTTCTACATTCTAGATGTTTTTCCTTAACTGTTATGGCCTTGTTTTTGATACCTTACTAGTTTAATGGAACTTTGACTTGTGAAAGTTGATTATCAAGCATCATGGATATTTTTGCTTTTAAGTTGTTGAGATCTTTTCCATCAAACCATCATCTCGATCTTTAGTTCCAGTTGATCGTTGTCTTGCATTTTAGAATAGGTCACACTTGTTCGAATTGTTTGTGTTCCTCGGTTAGAAATTAAAGAAAGGATTGTGATCAAAATGAAAATAGCAAATTTGGCAAGTAGCATGAATTAAAAAAACAATGAAACACCAAATTGGAATAAAAGATGTCCTTATGTTCCCATTGCTGTCTGCTATTTCTGGGCTATAAATCCTTGGTCGCTCAAAACTATATTGCTTATCAACAAGTATTTCGAAAAAAAAAAAAAATTCACTAACAATGCTCATCATCAGCGGTAACTACAAAATCACACTCAGTATTAAACGACTGCAAAAACAAGACACAAGATACTATCGTCACTAAATGGTACACAAACTATAGCCCTCCATTAATAATTTTGCTACTGTGACACCATGACTAGAGCTACACTGCTATCTCACACATTAACTTCAATTTATTCGATGTTTATTGAGACGACCTTCTTTGGTCTTCCCCCAGCTGAGTGTCCTTGGAGATTCTGTTGAGAACCTGAGCCCCCATTTCTGTGAAAAAGTTCTCTGAATGGGTCGGGAAACTCTCCCTGAGCCACCAGCTGACCAAGCCTACTACTGCTGGTACCTGTCAAAACATTACAAGAATAACGACTATTGTACCAAGCAACTATGACAGAAACGGTGAAGTATCATCAAATGACATCATAATGGAAACGAACACACTGAGGTTTATAAGCTTCCTCACGTAACAAAGTGTGCGTATCTGCTATGCATTAAATAACCCTTATCATGGTTATGATAGCTATGTTTCATATTGGACCAGCTTCATCTGATCATAATTAAAATATTGACTTCAAGATGCTATCAGTTCAAGAAATGTCTGGAATCTTTAGGATTATCATTCGTTACCACATAACATGGATAAATACAATATGCAACTTCAGTTATAGCATTGTCACTCATTGATTTATTGCAGCAGGATATATAGATGGTATTAGACTAGGTGCAGTTTAGTGCTTTCACTGGAAGGAGGCAAAAGAGTATACTCTTTTAACTTACCAAAGTTCCCAGCAAAATCAAATGAATCATTCCAACCATGGAAATGTCTGCCCGCATTGGCTCCCCAAGCTTGTTCAAAGCCCGCAAGCTCATCTGAATTATAGTTATATATATCAGTCTCTTACATTAGAGAAGTGAAACACATCTATCATCCATAGTTTTTCAACACAGCTAACCTTCATTTAGGTTGTGTAAGGTTTGTACCATGTCCACCTTACCATCTGAATCAAGCTTTCTCATGACCGAATGCCCCTGCAGAACATTTATCAGCATAAGAACCACTCATTCGCTAATAAAATCAGTCTCACTTCACTGTTTTGGACAAGTAACCTCAAAATAACTACCCTGGATAAGTAAAAACATCACTGCAAATTGTAACCAATCCTTACATAGAAATTTTCACTAATTTTTTTCTCAAAATACCAACAGAGATTACTAGCTGATATGCACCTTGTCATGAATTCCTCTAGAAACTCTGTGAGTTGCTTGACCAGTTGTTCGATCAGCTTGTTTCCTCTCTTCCATCGTCACCTGATAAGAAAAAGAATCACAGTGTATATAAGAACAAAAAACTACACAGCCCAGAAAATTCAACTTCATATATAAAACAAACATATATACCCCGTCACTCCCTGTCCTACGAGAAGTAGTTGAAGTGTAATAAGCCCCATTAATCCCACCGTAAGTTACCCTCTGGAAGCTAACCGTACGAGTCTGGGGCCTTGCTCCTTCTGCTTTGTCATAATTAGTATTATACGAAACTTCTCTTCTATTGCTATTGCTATTGCTCTTCCCATTATCTGCCATATTAGCATTATCAGCACACACACAAACTTCATTACCAAATGGAAAAATCAAGAGGCACCCCTTTACCATTGGCTTGGTCTTCTGGATGCTCAACAAGTGGGTTCCTATTCGACCAAGCAGCACCATCTTTCTCCTCTTCTTCAAGAACCTCTTCAGAATCAGTGTCTAGCTCCTTGATCACCGGTACATTTGATTTGCTTGTTGGCCGTGGATTACAACCAGGACTATTGAAGCTAAACGCCTCCGATCCAATCAAGCTACCGTAAGGGCGTGAAAAGAAAGGATCTTCGAAAGCATCCTTCCCTCCAAACATACTGGGAATCATGCTACCATGAAAACCAAAACTATCGAATGGACTGCCCAAATTCTCTCTAACTTCTCTGTCTCTCTGCATTGTGCCTCTAATCCCCTAATTCTTTTAGAATCAACAGACAAGTAAGATATTTTCCATAACTGAAACGCACAATGTTTTGAAACCTATGCATTGACAACTTGAAAAACTAAGGTTCGTTTAACTCAATGATTTGACTCAAAATTGATCTAATCTTCTCCTTTCAGAAAAAACTAAAGAAAACCATCTAATCTTGCCCAAAATACAGCAATCACTTTCCTCCCTTCAATTAAAATATAAAGGTGAGATTTTGATGACTCTATATATATAGATGAAGATGCTAACTCCTACCATTTTAATGAACTCTATTTAAGCAAAAATCATATGATCACCAAACCAACAAACATTAATCTTATCGCACTACCAAATGTACCAAACATCACCAACTTTCTTAATCAAAATAACCATCTACCAATAATAAAATGTAAAATCGCAACTTCGTTCCCTTTAATCAGTTAACTTCCCAGAATTAACCATTGAGATGGAATTAAACTCGAGCAACCAACAAGCAAAGGACAACCGAATCAATTACACGCTTTGAAATTCGTACACAACCATCAACCAAAGATTCTTAAAACAACGATCAATGCCGAGCCCATAACACAAAATACATGGAAAATCATAAGAAATTTTCAAAAAACGCATGAAAATTATTCTACAATACCTTATCTTCGGCTCCAGATCATAGTGTGTTTCTTTCTCTGTGAGTAAATGGTTGTTTTGGGGAGAAATGAGGACGAAAAGTATGGCGAAATAAGAGGATGATATATAGATGTTAGAGAGATCGAGTGTGTTAAGGTGAAACGTGTCGGATTCCCTATATTTTTGTCATATTTACGTAAACCGAGCCTAGAATGTTCCCGTATTTTCTCTAACGTATTTTAGTTTTCCATTTTTGGAATGTTCCAGATTTTCTTTAGGGCCACACTCCACCCTTTTCTAACCACACCTCAATTTTAATTTTAACATCTGAAAATATTTTTAAACACACCCCAAACTTTTTCCATTATACCCTTTGACCCAAAAAAACAATCAAAATCAAAAGATAACCAAAAAAAAAAAAAAGAAACGAAGACCAGTTTGTTCGACTTGAGAGGGGAGAAGTTTTCTTGAAATTTTTTTGTCAAATTCGACTTGAGAAATCGAACACGGAGAAATGGACACTCCAAGAGATGACTCAACTTCAATGGCAGGTTCGTTTTACACCAAGTTTTCAATTTTTTAGAGTTATGTTGAATCTTGAATAGAAGTTATGTAGATTAGATTGATTGATGGGTAAAATCGAATCACTTTGTATGTCTTATGGTGTGAGCATGTAATTGTATTCTATTGTTTGAAATTTTTGATGTTTGCATGCTGAAAAACGAAAAAAATTCGAAGAAGTGGTCGAGCTATGTTCGAATCTGGTGTGTCGTGTCATTGCCATTTGTTCGACTAGCAAAAGTCGAACATTTCAGAGAACGTTCGATTCATTGAGTCGAACATATTACTTCCCGTTTGATTTATATCTATCGAACATACATAGTCCGATTCGACTAGGGAAAGTCGAACACCCTCCTTTGAGTTCAAATTCTACAATTCGAACACCTCTCATTGTGTTCGAAATATACTGTTCGAACATCTCTTATTGTGTTCGACTTCTGAGATCGAACAGAGCTTATTTTTTGCGACTTGTTGGATCAAACATAGCTAAGTTTCTTCGAAGCATAGGAGTTGAACACCACAATACTTTTGTCGACCCATCCATTTTTTTTTTTTATTCACATGATCTTGTTGACTACTTGCAGGGCACAAAACATACATGAGGAGGAAGAATCGACCAACGGCTTCTGAAAGAAAACACCGAACTGAAGAGCTTGTTGCCACTACTGAACACGTGACTGAGCAAACCGATTTCCCTCCGATTGTGGATCATCCAGATATCCTTGAAGAGCACGTGATTGAGCAAACCGATTTCCTTCCGTTTGTGGATCATCCAGATATACTTGAAGAGGCAGCTGCAGATATGAATGAGGCTGTGAATGAACAAGATGCAGATATGAATGAGTCTATGAATGAGCAAGAGGACGAGAGTGATGTTTTAACCGGTCCCCATCCTGGTGGACCCATGAACCCTATCTTGATTCCAAGTTTCAAGACCCACGTTGCGTCCAAGATTTGGTTCAATCAGGAAAGAGTTGTGCTCAAGTTTTGGTGTCATATCACGAAGATGGAGTCGTGGAAGCTAGATGACGTATCAGATGAGTGGAGTCGTCTGATATCTCGGACCAAGCTTTATGGTCTCCCGTTCATATCTTACAAAAATCCAAACAAGA
Organism: Scutellaria minor; assembly: GCA_954870855.1. Taxonomy (NCBI): domain Eukaryota; kingdom Viridiplantae; phylum Streptophyta; class Magnoliopsida; order Lamiales; family Lamiaceae; genus Scutellaria; species Scutellaria minor. Next base: position 20,342,444 of record OX940728.1, on the reverse strand, counting down.
ATCTCATCTGTGCCTTCATAGAGCGTTGGCATCCGGAGACCAATAGTTTTCACCTGCCGTTTGGTGAGATGACGCTAGATGATGTCTCCTGCATTACCGAACTTCCAGTGACAGGCCTACCGGTAGTATTACCTGATGTGAGGAGAGAACTCTCTCCAATCCTGATGTCTACGTACCTGGGGATATCAGTGGATGAGGCGCAGGAGGCCCTGGGAATTATTAGAGGTTCGTCAGTGAAGCTTGAGTGGCTGCGCGAAAAATTTAGTCCGAGCATGAGTAGTACAGACGAGGCCACTAGACTGTGTGTAGCTAGAGCATATCTTTGGTTTGTGCTTGGTTGCACAGTTTTCTCAGATAAAAGCGGCAACAGAGTTTCAACTGATGTTTTGAGAATGATATGTAATGTTGGTAGAGTACGTAAGTATGCATGGAGGCTGTTGCACTGGCTTTTCTTTATCGTCAGTTGGGTTTGGCATCACGCTACGGCGTGAAACAGATATCGGGATACTTCACATTGCTAGAGGTAAGAATCGTTTAGCTTTGATTTAAGTTCGTTTTAGCATTTATTTCATTTTCTGAGTGGTTCAATTACGTTTTGTGTTGTAGGCATGGATATATGAATACTTCCCCATGACGTGACCAACTCACAATGTTGCCTTTCGAAACGGCCATCCATTAGCATCTAGGTGGGCCCAACAATCCACTGTCGGACCCTTCATTGATCGTGTAGTTGTATGGAGGGAGATACTAGACACATTGTCACCGAGTAATGTAAGTGGTTCACATTTTGTCGTTGTGAATCTTTGTGTACTTAAGTGTTGGTCTTAAATGTTTGTGGATGTTTGTGTACTTCAATGTAATGCAGGTTTGTTGGACTCCCTATGCTGGGATAAGGGATGTCTACCCTCGTGACAATGTTACATTCTATGTTGGATGCATCAGTGTCTTTGACATCGTCGAGCCGTACCATCCCGAGCGTGTCCTGCGACAGTTCGGTTATGTACAAACGATTCCTGACATGCCACTGATCCCAAATAACGTGAAAAGAATGAGTACGAGTGCACGATACAGGGTTGTCTTCCATTTGCTAGGCAACTACTTCTTTGCGTGGAGCAATCATTTGTTGCCAGTGGATCGTGTTGGTGCGCCTGCGGCTCCTGCGTGGGAATGCTCGCCAGATTACTTGGAGTGGTATTATACAGTGTCTCATCCTAGGGTGCAGAATCCTGACAACGTTTCCAGTGTCGCACGTGCCACACCTTTTCAACCTCAGCAACCCTTGGAGATTTTACACTCGGCACGTGCCCAACTTCATCCATTGGTAGACAGGTGGGCGCGTCGTGACCCCGACTTATCCCTTGACTTTGTGATGCCCATTGTAGAGAGTGTATATGCTTCTATGAGTTTGAATGACCCGTCTGAGGCCGGCCCTCACGAAGGCCGCAAGTTAGGCGTAATAGAAGTCGTAGAAGTTAGTTTGACATTTTAAGATGAAACACTCGATCCATATGTATTGTGATCCATATATACTCGTACTGATGTACTTTGTAACACTTGATCCTTTCTATATGTTTGAGGTTTGGTATGTGATGTTTGAGTTGTGAACCTCCACTGAATTGGTTAGTATGATTGAACCGGGATATTTATAAAAACGCATGTTTGATGTTGGAATTTTGTAGTTAGGAATGAAAGAAATTAGAGTGTGAATCTTGATGCTAAAACATAAATTAAAGACACTGTTCGAACAAGTGTCATATGTTTTTTTAGACACTGTTTGATTTGAAAAATCGAACACTTAGTGTTACATTCGATTTTAATTTGTCGAACGGATACTGTATTGTTCGAACCCCAAAGTCGAACATTATGCACTATGTTCGAACTCTATAGTCGAACAGAAGTCATTGTGTTCGAATATAAGAAGTCGAATGCTGATTGATGTGTTCGACTCCAGGAATTCAAACAGGGGTAAGTGTGTTCGATTTCCAAAATCAAACGTTGCTCACAAATTTCGATTTTTTTGTGTCGAACACTTTGTGTATTTTCCGACTTGTTGGTTCGAACAGTAGGGAAAAAATTGCATATCAATGAAATAACCTAGCACACAAATCCAAGATCAAGCTACATATGTGATTAACCCTAAAACACAAACAAAACATCATCGAAAGCCAAAATTACGTCATAATACATCGTAATCAACTTGATTCACTAGCAAATGTCAATAGTTCATAACACATAAGATTCACAACATCATAATATCTAGTCACTGTCAATAATATCCAGACTCGCAACACCAATGGATTCACTATCATATTTTACCATATCGTTGTATTTCGCCAGTTGTGCTTGGTAGATAAGTGCCCATCCATCAGCGCATGGATAGTGATATCCGTACCATGTGGTAATAATAGGAGGTATCGGAGCGTCATCTACCATTTCGACCTGTTATCGACATTGTAACAATCACAGTATTAGTGGATAAACATGCACTAGATTTAATAAAGAAGCTATAAGGTGAAATAATTACCCTAATGAAATGGTTGTTTCCAACAAGTGTCATGCATGCTAATTGAGGATTCGCCGGAACCGGTGTTCTCAAAGGTAGAAATGTCAGACTTTGCTGGGGAGAAATATGCACGAAAGCCATATTATATCTTGATGCCGCCAAGTTGTAAGTTTCCGGAAAAATAAACCAATACTTCGTGTCGTATATTTCATCACGAAAACACCTCAATATCTCTAACATCTTCTCAACCCTTGTCGCATCCAACCAAACAGTTGCATATAACGATGTAAATTCCTCCAACTCTTTTATCAGATCATCACGAACTTTTCCCCACGAGTACTCACCCCATCCTAGGGCGTGTGAGACACACCGAAAGCCACAATGTCCGTCACCTTTCACATCAATTGTTTTTTACACGTAAGGTCTCCATTGAGTTGGGAGAAGCTCCACAAGTGGAGTGCTGGATGGGTTATGCAGTGATCGACGTTGGACAGGTTTTTTTTCTCTTCGTGATTTAGTAAACATCGGAGCGACTGACAAAGGTCCAGATAGTTGAATAGTATTCTCAACTGGTGAACAACTATCAATAACTGAACCCACATACTCGAATACACTCTTATCTCGTTTGGTGGACTTTTCCTTACGGCTTTTAGCCTTGCTAGGACGACCCCGAACACGGGTGTGAACCTTAGGTTCAAGCAACGATAATGTCCTAGGGATTGAGATCTCTCATAGTCGTTTGAGCATCAGTAATCTTTGAGATTCATTTGCAGACTCAAAGATGTTGTTAATATCACCCACAGTCTCCTGCAATTGACTTCCAAAATCATGAGCAATATGAACATCTGTCTTTCAAGGCTCACAATCTAATTTCCTCCAAAACCTGTCAACCATGTCCAGGGTGATTGGTGCACCGCTTAATTTCAATACAACAAGTTCATGTGCATATGGTAACCCGCATGTTCTTCTCAAAACACATCCATACAACAACGAATCAACACCACATGAATCTGCACCCTCAGGCTCTTCATAAATCTTCTGCAGAGCAGCATGTGAGACCAACCCTCTGATAATCTTGAAAACGAAGGACTTGTAACGGTGGTGTAACACATTCAGACTTTTCTCAAAAGATGCTTTGATTGTATTGTGAGATACAATCAACAAGCCGTGAATCCTTTCCCAAGATATTTCAAAATTCGACTGACTCGTACCAAGTTATTTCTTCAGTCTTGAATGTGCACTCTCCGCCCTGAGAGACCAAGTACAAATAATAAGATTTACCAAGTACAAAAAATGCATGACATTACCTACTTTAAAAAACAATTGACATACAAATTTATTATCTTAAATAGACGTACCTACTAGTTGTTGTATTGTCAAAATGCATGACATTATTGGTCCAGCAAGACACAAACCTCTCCTTATACGGTGTTATCCAATTGTTAATGACATAATTAACGGCATTTGGGTATTCGGTGTAATCTTCCTTCAATCTCCGCATCAACTCGTCAAATTTCACTTTATCCTCAGCAAGTATCAATGAATTTCATGAGTTGTTAAATGAATCCCACTTATCCTTCTTCGTATGAAACATTGGTCTGCACTTGGTCAAAATGTTCTTACTGATATGCCAACGACATAGCAATTGTTTCGCACTCGAAAACGTAACCTCTATCGCATTCATCAATACGATCTCCCGATCAGTAACAATCACTTGAAGTAGTGTTGATTGATCCATTAAACCCTTCAGAATTGTGAGCGCCCAAATATAATTTTCCTGACGTTCTGCCTCCAAATATATACATGCAATTGAAAATGTGATATCAGTGGATGTAATCCCAACAATCTCCAAAAGAGGCATCTTGTACCGGTTGGTCTTGTACGTACAGTCCATCAATAAAATAGTAGAAAATACACGCAACAACTCGACACTGGTCGAGTGAGCATAAAATAAATCCTTCACCCTGTCCGTCTGCTCACATCTATTGGCGAAATAGTAATATTCATGGTGTTTCAATTTCTCCAATAAAAATTGCATCTGAGAACGACCTCCGTGCTCAACAATTCGATGCTTATGACGAGCATTGTAAATGGTCTTCAGCGTCGACTGATTATCAATAAATGTTTCTTTCAAACTGCTCAAAATTTCTTTCGGTTTTGTGTTATACTTTGACAAGTCAAACACATACCGATCTTCAAAAGGTGTAAGTCGACAGGTGTAAGAGTGCCCAACCAAGGAAAACCCCATCGGGTGATTATGAACACCCGATAAAACTGCAAGTGACCATTGGCCTTCATCCAATTGAGTCCCCTTCAAGAGAAATGGACAGTCATACTTCTTCGTACCGGTAAGTCTCTCTCTAGAGCTTGTCCTTTCAACAACATGATTTTCAAACACTAGATTATTTCTTTGCGATTTTGGTTTAGATGGCTTGTACTTGCCACTTCTTTCACATCCCAAAAACACTTTAGGCCTCCTACCACTTTCAACTCCGTCTGAGCGTTTTACTAAAACCACCATATTAAGCCTATGCGCTACTCCTCTTACCCATTCTACCAAAGAAGTGCGACTATCAAAAAGGTTGGCCGTGGAAAACTCAATTGTGTAATCTATTCCCTCATACATTGGATCATTCTCATGATCATCTATCTTATTTTCATCGATGGGATTCACCACACTTAGTTTCGTGGATTTTGAGCCATTTTCCTAATAAACAATTCAAATAGAAGATAATAAACATATTGTTCACATTCAAATATAAAAAAAAATTCAATAAACCTACTGTTCAACTTAAAAAATTGAACGTTACTAAGACTGTTCAACTTTGGAAATCGAACACTACAAAGGATGTTCAACTTCAGAAAATCAAACACTACAAAGGATGTTCAACAATCAAAAATCGAAAACTCATAGTAGTGTTCGAACAATAGAAGTCGAACACCGTTAGTTGTGTTCAAACAATATAAGTCGAACACCCTTAGTTTTGTTCGAATCCTGTGTGTCGAACACTCTTCAGCCCGTTCGACTATTCCAGGTCGAACGGGACTGTTCCAGCGGGATTTTCGAACATTCAAATTAAAACTCGATTTTTTGTAATACACTACTAAAAACAGTTTAAAATGTAGTAAAAATCTTACATTGCTCGTTTCAAATGTATCTTCCCGTTCCATAGACATTTCAATCGAGAATTCTTGTTGGGTGATATTTTAGGGTTTAGAAATGACATGAAATCTTTGATAATGGTGGAGAAGAAATGAGCTTTTCCAACATGAAGGAGAAGAAGAGGACTATGGGGCGTGTTTAGAAATTATGGGGTGTGGTTAGTAGTTTAAATTATATGTGGGGGTGTGGTCAAAGGGTATTTTAGACATTTAATATACAATTACTTTTGAATTAATTAAATTTGGGGTGTGGTTAGAAATGGGTGGGGTGTGGATAGTCCCACCCTTTTCTTTATTTGATAGATAATTTGACAATCCTAATTTATAAAAAGGAGTTTCATATTTTATAGGTTAAAAAACAAAAACACATTCCAAGTATACCTTATTTTACATTTTGTAATATTATTTATAAATATTTGCAGTTTAATATATTATGTACACAAATTTTGCAAAATATAATAAATTCGGCTGCCACATCACCAAATCTCGTCAGAGACTTTTCAAGTGCATTTCAATTTAGCACTTTATTATATGAACTTTTAAAGTTTTCATTTCACTATATAAAATCAAGGTTTTTGCAGGTTACAATTTTTCCAACTACCACATCATAAAATACTATAGAAAACAACTCATGTGCATCGATCTAATCTTTAGAGGGATAATTTTTTTTTCTTCTTCTCATATTAGGGCTTAGAATTGAATAATAATAATAATAATAATAATAATAATAATAATAATAATAATAATAGTTAATATAAAAATAATAACTAATATAAACATAATAATTAATATAAAAATAATAATTAATAGATTAAGTGATGAAGATATTGTAAATGACATCTTCAAAATAAATTTACTTTCAAAATCATGTAAGTGAGCGGTTTTCGATAAGATTTTACAACATCGCAGTTGAAAATATTGTACCCTGCAAAATATGTGAACCTTGTGGCTTGTACAGTGAAATGAAAACTTTTAATGTTCATATAGTAAAGTGCAAAATTTAGATACACTTGAACAATCTCCGGCGATATTTGATGACGTGATTGTCGAATTTATTGTATTTTGTAAAATCCGTGTACATGATATTGTAAAGTGCAAACATTTATAAATGATATTGCAAAGTGCAAAATGGGGTATACTTGAGATGGCTTTTTATTTTTACCCTATTTTATAAAGGGTTAAGTGCAAAAAAACAACCTAAATTATTGATTTTTTTCATTTTCAACTTTTTTTTTATCAGATTGCAACTTGAACTATTAAAATTTATCAAATTGTAATTTTAAACCATTTTTCAGCAAAAACGTGAACACGTAACCCGCACGTTGAAAATATAAGAGTATTCTTGTAATCTTGTAATTTAAGGTAATCCTTATTTGAAGTCTGCGTATGCATCACGTGTTCAGGTGTTTGCCGAAAAATTGTTCAAAAGTTGCAATTTGATAAATTTTAGTAGTTCAGGTTGCAATTTAATTTTTAAAAAAATCTAGATTGGAAAATGAAAAAAACCTATAATTTAGGTTCTTTATTTTAATTTAACTCTTTTATAAATGGCTTGAGTTTCATGTTATAAATAAACATGTCATGTTCAAGTCTAATATTTTTTCACAATCAATAAATTAATAAGTTTATTATCATTAAAAAGGTAAATAAAAATGTTTAAAGTAAAATGTAAAATTTATTATAGCTGATCATAAATTAAAGGGTGTTATAGGTTTTTCAATTACAATCTAAAACAGAGACATTTTGTTTGTGATAAAAAATTCCTTGAAACATGATTTTTTTTTTATGGAATTGAGGGGGTGATACTTTAAAAGGTTAAAAATCGAAGTATTTAAATTTTTTTACTTTACAATCAAAAAAATTTTATCCGATTGTAATTTTGAAATTCTGGAGTTTATCAAAATGTAACTTAAATCATTTTTTCAACCTAAATGTTTTTTTTATCCAATTGCGACATCTGCTTTAGGATACATTTTTTTGATAGCTTTAAGAACTTGAGATTGCAAATGGATAAAAAATAAAGTTTAGGATGCAAAGTGAATAAATTTATTTTTTTATCCAAAATAGATTACATTTTGCACAAAAACTTATATACACATTGTGCATAGATCTGTGATCCATGCACCAGTTCCGACCCGACCCATCATACACTCGGACGCGCCCGCACGTGCCTGCACACGCCTCTAGGTTGCGGATAAAATCCGCCCAAACATGCTCCTAGGTGTCTGACCTTTATGTTATGTTAAACATACATTTTAGTAGTATTAGACATACCTTTTAGTTATGTTAGACATACCTTTTATTTTATGTTAACTATACTTTTTAATTGTGTTAGACAAACATTTTAGTTATGTTAGTCATACCTTTAGTGTTATGTTAAGTATACATTTTAGTAGTGTTAAACATACATTTTAGTTATGTTAGTCATACCTTTAGTGTTATGTTAAGTATACATTTTAGTAGTGTTAGACATACATTTTAGTTATGTTAGACATACCTTTTGTAAGGCTAGTTGTACCTTAACATTTTTTTTAGATTTAGTTAAATATACCTTTATGTGTTCATAAGATGACCATTATGTATTTTTAAGTATACATTTATAAGTTTTCTGTCTCAATAAGGTGACTTTTATGTATTATTAAGAATATTTTTTTTATAAACAATAAGGTGACATTTATGTATTATTAAGAATACCTTTATAAACAGAACTAAAATGAGTCAGTTATATATACAAGACATTTATTCACATCAATAAATTCATCTTCATCAGTAGATAACTCAACTATTTCATGTGTATTTGAATGATCATCATCATAAAACATTAAGAACACGAAATCAAATACAATTTTATATTTTTCGAACTGATAAAGATGGATTTTTAACTTTTAAAATAATAGCCTCGCATCGCGATATGGAGAAGAGGAGGTCTGAGAAAAATAGAGAACGTCGTGCTTCGAGAAAGAAAGACAAAAAACGAAGAAGAATGGGAGAAGAGATGAGAAGAAGAAGAGATCGAGAAAGAAAGACAAAAAACGAAGAAGAATGAGAGAAGAGAAGAAAGGAGGCACAGTAGAAGAGCGATGTGTGATGGTGAACTGAGGGATTAGGACATTAATTAAATAAATAAATAAAGTATATATAATTTTCTGTCTGGATCGGGTCGGATATGTGGTGCACGGATCTTAAGATCTGTGCAATTGGTTCATGTCAGCCCTACTCTACATTTTGATAACTTTGAGAACTTGAGATTGAAATTAGATAAAAGTTTAAGATGCAAAGTGAAAAAATTAAATCATATGCGAGTCAGGTAATATTCATTTTACTGAATCAAAAAATGGTGAAAAAGTGATCTCCACTTTACTGAAAAAATGGTTAAAAAATGATTTAAATTGCATTTTAATAAATTCTAAAACTTCAAGATTATAATCAATAAAAAAAATTACAAAATTAGAATACTTTTTTGTTTTCGTTGATTTTTGCATTTAACTCTACTTTAAAAATAATAATATATTAATCACATAAGAAATATTTTTCAAGTAAATGAGATATAAGAGTGAGTTGATTTTATTGATCCATGTTGACCTGACTCATTGACCGTAAAATAGGGCTCCACCTCACAAATTAGGCAAATTTTTACCATATGTTTTAACTTTTAAGAGACCTGAGAAACTGATTGGCGATAATTATAAAGTGGCATTAAAGCAATGTAATGGCGTAGACCGTAGAGCGAATGCAAGCTAATACGGTAGAATTATTCAACTACAACAACTGCACACACACTGTTAGAAACCTTTCAACACGTTTAAAGAAAAGGGGTGGAAAACTCACTATATTACAGCAGTTTCATGTGAAGAGATATTTTGATCTACATTTCCAAAAGAACAAAGCTTACAAGTTATACAACATGTTGGCTTGGCCGGCCACTGTCAGCGTTTCCGATCATATTCATATAAACACGATTTCTTTTTGTCATACGAAAAAATATAACCATGACCCACGAATCTAAACACCTTCTAGTCAGCTGAAATCCATCACTTTTTTCTGCACAAATGTCTTCGTTCCTCATCTAGTCCCGAATTAGTAGAGCACGCTATAGGAGAATATAAATGCCTTGCTCTGAGCACCAGCATTTTGAACAAAAACTCTTTTAGGTATGATATTTGTGTTGTCGTTCGTTTCAGAATTCTTGAGCATCTAGGTCGGGCTTGGAGGGATATTCAAAGCCCTGAAGGGCAGGCATTCTTCGCAGATCTTCTTCTGAGTAACCCGGGATAAACCAGTATTTCCTATCCATCCCAAATACCTAGTAAAGAATAAACCGTCTTATAAGTCACATGAACAACACAAAACTTGTATACACTAATTCTATCAGATTAACAAGATTTTGAATTTGGGGATTTTTATTGCAAGCAAAGTTTAGAATAAAGCTTGTATTTTTTTTAATCTATTGAATAAAAGGGCAAACATTCAGGATATGAATTATGATCTGGGCAAGATTATTGTGTGACTCAAATTCCTGTCAATGTCCATTTACAATGTGATTCTGCTAAATAAAGGAATACTATGCAGAGAATCATAAAACAAGCAGGCAAACATCAGAGTTTCTGAAATTAGTATCATAAACTAATTGTTAAAACAATATAGGTAGAATTCCTGAGACAGACAACAGCAACAAAAATTGGGAATAAAATTAGTATTCAGCCATAACTTATAATAGTATTGTTTTAACAGAGTATTGATACTTCTCACTTTAAAATCTAACATATATATTATTCCCTTTTCTCCGCAAATTGAAAACGTGAGTCTTGATATTCCCATAGTAAGAGGCAAACAATAATAAATAAAGCACGCATAATGACATTGGAGACAACCAAATAGCAAAGGAACTTATTGACAAATTAACCTCTTTTTAATAGTCATTTAGTGGAAAGTCTTCAAAAGACATTAAAACACAGAAGTTATTCTCGAGCTAAAAGATTGCCCTTACCTGCTCAAAGTTTCTTTTTCGTCCAAGATCATAACGCCATTTTGGAGTAGTCTTCTTCTCATAAGCCTAAGATACAAAACCAATAAAAACATCAGCTATAAGCCTATAACCTCCACATAAACTTAAACTGCAATTATCTTATGAAAAATAATAGAAAGCTCACCAAATAATTTTAGAAGTGTTTTTACGACAAAAATAAGAAGTAGCACCACATACAAATATGGTGCTCCCTCCGTCCTAAAAAACAAAAAAAAAAGAAGTCTTGTTTCTGCAAAATACAACTTTTTATTTTTGTCAACTAAATGAAAGTACAACCTTTTCACAAGCCATCAAGATTCATTTATTGTTCGTATGTGTATGCATCGATAGTTTGTTACAACTAATCCCAAATTTATTATAAGGGCACTACAAAAATTTCAACTAAAAACAAACTTTGACTTTTCAAACAACTCTTTTTCAGAACAGAAGAAGTTTTTGAAACAGAACCCATCTATTGGGACAGAGGGATAATTAAAATTCCAAATAGATATTCAACATGTCTTAAAAGTTATATCAAAACATGAAGTCTTAAGGGTATCTCATAAAAATGATAAGTCTCTTATTCTCTATATCGGATCATGAATACAAGAAGTATTTGTATACCTCAATGGTTGTAGTATTTCCAGCCACCAGCGAAATGTGCATAATTAGGAAACCCAGTACACTCAACGCAAATGCCAAATTCAATACTGCAAATATTAGATATATCATCAGCAAACTGCAGCAAAAAGTAAAGAAAGGAAGAAAAGGTAAAAGGAGATTGTACCAAATGCAAGAAAAGTGGTTGCAAGAGTTCCTGGAGTCCCAGGGATCTCTCCGTCGCTGAAGAATGCAATGAAGTGTGGCAGTAATGATAAAGTAACGAGACTAGTTTCGAGGAACGTGTAGAACTGCATATAAAAAGAAAGTAAACAGAAAGTGACGTCATATTCCAAATGGATATCAATATGTTCATAAATACAAAGTCTTAAAAAAGTTCAAAAGCTCAAAGCAAGTTCATCTTTTTTATGAAATAAATGAAAATTATCCACACGTGGCATCGGTGATTATAAAGACGAAGATACTAAGGACAAAATTCCAGTGCAAAGGCTACCGCAAAACAAGAAACAATTGCAATCCATGGTAAACTAATGATGAGGACCAGGAAAAGCGCCAATATGGCTCTTAGAAAGTAACAAGATCATAACAGGAAGAGACAAATCATACCAGGAAGAGGAGGAAATATTTGTAGTTCAATGCCCCGACACAATTAACAACCCAGACACAATGATGGTCCATCTTCAGAACACACCTCCCACCTGAGAAGTTAAAACGATAACATGTCACTCATAAAAAACTAACAAGGCAATCCAACAATATCCGAGAACTTGGGCAACAAGCAACTCACAGACAGAGCAGTGATGACAGCGAGGTGGTTTCAACTGGTTGCATTTTCTACAAAAACGGACTCTACCATTCTCTGCTTCGGTTGGAAAATCTGAAGCAGTCAATGGGTCATTATCTCCCCTTTCTTCATCCATTGTTGGACGCCAATTTGGAGGCACACCACCTGGGTCCGTAAACACAACTGAAAAATAACTCCACAATAGCATCACCAACTGCAAAACAGAAGAAAAGTTATTAGCAATTCAGGTCCATTGCATGATACATATTGCATTGTCACTCATGTCCATAATCAAACCAAATGATAATTTCTCACTATTGTTCACTGCTCAATATACTTAAAAGTACAAACTTAATAACTAAAGATAACCAATTTTCCCTTCCTAGTTAAAAGAACTCGACACAATCTAAATGAAAACCATGAAAGATGGAAATTTTATTAAATTTACATGACCATTGAGTGTAGGGAAATTCTTAGATTCTTGCACCTGCCATTGATCAAGCTAATTGTCTATCCAGATGGAGATATTCTAGACCCACCAAATTGTTCTTCCAGGTTGAAATTTTTTACACCATCTGAACCAAAAGCACTGAAAAGTGATTGTCACCACCATACCAACATTTACAGCTCAAATTTGAAGATTAAACACAAAATTCAAAAGATCAAAATTGAACTTCTATAGAGCTATCAAGTCCAAACAAGGTATAAAAATAGCTGATCTTCAACAAAAATAACACAACTCCGCCAAAGATTCAGAAAGCAATAAAAATTCCCCGAATATCCCAATACATTTGACTTCAGATTTAACTAATAGAAAAGCATCTTGTTCAACACGACATAAAAATTAACACACACAAAAATCCAAACTTTGCCGAAATCATAGTGGATTACCAGAAAATGAAACGGGATTAAAACTACGAAAGCGATGAGCGAATCGAGACCGCCGGCGGCGAGACCAGGGCCGTAATTGGAAATCACCACCGCATAATAGCTGACGCCGACGACGCCGAGAACCAACAATATCATGATCGACCCAAGCCCCCTCAGTGCGGTGCAAAACTTGAACACGTTCCACGCCATCACCGCGCCAGATCTATACATAATATTTGATTGTTCGATTACAAAATTAATACCACCAAATGATGAGAAGGGAAATCCAATTGGACGAATTTCAGCTTCTGAATCGATAGTTTCTAGGGAGAGTGGTTAGGGTTTATGGATTCCGCCAGAAAAGTATGAGCACATCTATGGTGGAATCCATGGGTGACATAGATGGGAAGTCGATTTTAATATTTGTTTCTTTAAAGACTATACAATAAAAGTTCACACTGTATGAGTTTAGATGAAATCAACTAAATATTGTATTACTTTTATCCAAACAAAATAACTAATTACCATATTATATTCATAGTTTTATAATCGATTATTTATTAGACTGAAACATAAAAAAAAATCTGAAATTACATGTTATTGACGTCAAAATTCTTAAGCAATGACACGAGTCAGACACCTATAATAATTGAGGTAGTACTTATAAACTAGGATTAAGACATTTGATTGAATGATAATTGAGGTCATATTTATAAACTAAACTTAAGATCTCATAATTTAGGAAACTCTATCGAAAGCTCCGATTTAGGGATTTTGATATGGTCAAATCATTTCATTTTTCGGATATCTTGAAATTGTATAATTCTTCTTGAATTAGACTTCTTATACTGTTGGACTCATGCCAAATTCGAAGGGCGTTGGTTTGAGCTCGGCCCGAAGCTACAAAACTCTGGTCGGCTCGTTCATTCAAGCTCGGTCCTACTCAAAGTGGATCTTCTTAAAAATTGGTCTGGCCAGATAATGTTACCAACTTAACCCAGAGAAAAAGAGGATAAGTACAAATACACATTCATGGAAGATAATCATCATATATTGACTGATAAATTGCATAAAAGAAGGGAGTTCTGGGCTCTCCACAATCGAAAGGAAATCCGAGAATCACCCAATTACATTCACAGGATCGCAACACAAAAATAAGAAAGAAACACTCAAATCCTAATTCATTCCCTGCTAATCCATGTCTATATATATATGATCAATTCCTCGATGAGAGAGAAAGTCTGTCATGTGCGAGGATACGTTTGCCAGGTGCGCGGCCGCTCTGATAGATTCTAACTAACTGGTGGAAGGAGCGTAGAATTTGGCAATTGTTGATTGGTCCATTTGTCCTCTGGATTGCTGTTGTGATTGGTCCATCTAATGTCGATGTGTCGCTGATGTGGTAAGTTATGCTGACTGGATTATTTAGTCGCGCCTGACTAATAAACGCGCTAAATTGGAATGCGTTTCTCACTAGCCGTTGCAGGTCGTTGTTCTCTTCTTTCTTTTTCCTTTTCGTCTGGTTCTTTTGGCTCTTCTTCTTCGATCTTACCTTCTCTTTATTGTCCATGGTAGTCCTCGAGCTGCTTAATAATAGGGCAAAGGTTGAGCAGCTAACAATATCTTCCCCTAAGAAGATCCTTGTCCTCAAGGATCAAAATTGGGGAAACGTCGTCGTATCTCCTCGTAATCCTTCCAAGTGCTATCTTCCAACGCTACATTAAACCACTGGATGAGTACCTGTGCTACTGGCTTGCTATCCCTTTGAATTAATGATTAGTTGAGGCTCAAGTACAACGTGCCCGTGTGAGGTGAGTGTTATTGGTAAGTATGTATGGGTGGATTGAGTGCCCCTCTTTTTTTTTATGTGCGAAACATGAAATGCCGGGTGTATCTTAGATTCCCTCGATAATTGTAGAGTGTAGGCAACTGTTCCAACCCTCCGAATAATCTGAAATGGTCCGAAATAACGAGGTGATAGCTTGGTATAATTGTGATTTCTTGCTGAATTCTGTCTATATGGTTGTAACTTCACAAATACCCAATCCCCCACACTCAATTCTCTCTCACTTCTATGTTTGTCAGTCTGAACCTTCATACGATTTTGAGCTTGGTAGAGATGTTGCTTGATTATTCTGATTGTGGACTCTCTATGTTGTAAACTTCTGTCAACCAAATCCAAGTGAGAATCGAAGGAAGCATAAGTAGTGTGTCTTGGAGGTGGTTGCCCAAAAACAACCTCATAAGGTGTGAGCTTAAGAGCTGAGTGGTATGTTGTATTGTACCACCATTCAGCAAGTGGTAGCCATTAAACCCATTCCTTAGGTCTGTCCCCCGTCATGCACCTCAAATATCCCTCCAAACATTTGTTCACTGCCTCAGATTGGCCGTCTGATTGAGGATGGTAGGCAGTGGAAAAGTTTAGCTTAACTCCCTGTAACTTGAAAAATTATTGCCAAAACTTGCTCATAAAAATTGAATCTCTGTCACTAACAATAGTCTTGGGCATTCCATGAAGTTTATAAATAGAGTCCATGAAATTTTGAGCCACTGTACTTGCAGAATAGGGGTGTTTTAGAGCTGCAAAGTGAGCCATTTTACTTAGTCTATCCACCACCACAAGGATAGATTTCTTGCCTCCAGAAGGGGGAAGCCCAGTTATGAAATCCATAGAGATATCTTCCCAAACTCTGTTAGGTGTAGGTAAAGGTTGAAGTAATCCTAGACTAGCAACGTTTTCCCCCTTGTTTTTCTGGCATATATCACACTCTTGCACATACTTATGAACAACAGGTTTCATGCCCTTCCAATAAACATTATGTTTCATTCTTTGCAATGTGCTATAGACACCTGAATGTCCCCTCTCTGCAGAACCATGATAATGGTGTAATATGGATGATCTCAATTCGTCATTCTGTCCAATAACCAACTTCTCTTTCCTGGTTAAAATTCCATTACTCCACTCATAATTGAGGTGTGTGCCTGCATCCTTTTGTATTTCTTGTATCAATTGCTGAAGTTTTGAGTCTGAATGGTAGGTAGCTTGAATATCTGTCAATATGAGGCTTTATGGTCCTGTTATGGTATATAGATCAACATTCTTGTCTTCCAACTCACTGTTTAGTCTAGATAAACTATCTGCTACCACATTCTCTTTCCCTCTTTTGTAAGTTACAGAGTAGTCATATCTCATTAGCTTCACCAACCATTTTTATTGAGTAGGAGTAGATACTCGTTGATCCATCAAGTGCTTCAGACTCTAGTGATCAGTTTTTATAGTGAAGTGCTTCCCAATTAGGTATGGTCTCCATTTTTGGACTGCCGTGACCAATGCTAACAGCTCTTTTTCATAAGTTGACATGTATTCTTGTTATTGAGATAAGCATTTACTCATATAGGCAATAGGTCTTCCCTCTTGCATGAGAACAGCTCCAATTCCCTTTCCCAAAGCATCTGTTTCCACCACAAATTCCTTGGAAAAGTTGGGTAAAGCCAATACTGGTGTTGTGACCATGGCTTGCTTTAATTCTTCAAAAGCCATAGTTGCATGCTCATCTCATTTAAAGTTATCCTTCCTGAGCAACTGTGTCAATGGTTGAGCTATCCTCCCATAATTTTTTATGAATCTCCTGTAATATCCTGTCAAACCCAAGAATCCCCTCAATTGTTTGAGTGTTTTTTGTAGTGGTCAGTCCTTCATTGCTTGAGTTTTTGTTGGATCAGTGCGAACTCCTTCCCCTGTGATAATATGTCCAAGGTACTCCACTGATGGACTTCCAAATGTGCATTTGCTCTTCTTGACATATAGCTCATTCTCTCAATATTCCCAGTACTACTGCAAGATGATTGATATGGGAAATCCTGCTTTTACTGTAGATTAAGATGTCATCAAAAAATACCAGTATGAACTTCCTTAGCTAAGGTTGGAAGACCTTATTCATTAAGCTTTGAAAGGTGGATGGTGCATTTGTAAGGCCAAAGGGTATTACCAAGAATTCAAAGTGCCCATGATGTGTTCTGAAAGCTTTCTTAATAACAACCTCTTCATACATCCTGATTTGGTGATATCCAGATCTCAGGTCTAGTTTGGTGAAAATAGTTGCCCCATACAATTCATCTAATAACTCTTCAATCACTGGGATAGAGAACTTATCCTTGATTGTATTTTTGTTCAATTCCTTGTAATCAATGCACATTCTCCATGTGTCATCTTTCTTTTTAACCAACACTACAGGAGAAGAATAAGGGTTGTTGTTTTCTCTTATAATTCGAGAACTCAACATATCCTTAACTAGTTTTTCAATCTCATTTTTTTGCAGGGCAGGATATCTATATGGTCTCATATTTATGGCATCAACCCCTTCCTTCAAACAAATCTTGTGATTGTGCTCCCTGTGAGGTGGTACGGTGGAGGGTTCCTTGAACACATCTTCAAATTCAGTAAGTACTTCATCAATATTACCTCTGACATCACCCTCCATCATACATAGACTTCCTCCCACTTATAGCTGGTTTCCACTGGAATCATTTTCTACATCTCCTTCTATCATCCCTGAAGTTTCTTTATTTTGGAATACCCCAATATACTGATAAGAAATCTGAGATGGTTTGTCCAATATCTTGTTGAGTTTCTTATTGGAGACTAATTTAATAGAGTTAGGTTGCAAACCCCTCAGAACCACATCTTTTTCTGCTATCTTGAAGGCCATCCTTAATTGATTGAAATTCCACATGATATCCCCTAAAGTTATTAGCCATTGAATGCCTAATACCGTATCACATCCTCCTAATGGCAGTAGCATGATATCTGTGGCAAAATGTACCCCTTGCATCCTCCAAGTAAAGTCCCTACAAATGTACTTGCTTTTCACAGTGTGTCCATCAGCTATAGCCACCAAGAATGGGTCAGTTTCATCCAATTTGCACCCCATGTTTTTAGCAATCTGTCCACTTAAGAAGTTATTAGTACTTCCACAATCAATTAGTATGTTTATGGATTTTCCCTTAGCTGATCCAGTGACCCTCATTGTCCTAAAAGTTGGAATTCACATCATTGCACTGATAGAAATGTGGGATTGTGGCTCTTCTGACTCTCATACCTCCCCTACCTCAATTGTCATAGGTGGTTGTTCCATATCGTCCTTCTCATCCGCATCTTCTTCCAGCATTTCCATTATGTAAATCTGTTTCCTCTTAGAGCATTGATGATCTCTAGAGTACTTTTCATCACACCAAAAGCATTGTCCTCTAGCTCTTCTTTCATCCATCTCCTGACTAGACAGTCTTTTAGAATGAATGAAAAGATTATTGGAAGATCTCATGGAAACTGGGTTGGGTTGGGGTCTTTGGGTATGTGTAGGATAGGTTCTGGTAGGCTGGTTAATTGTGTGGGTTGGGCTGTAGTTGGGTGGTTTTGGGCTGTTTAGGTTGGATGTTTTAGGGGATGTATATGTTCATTTAGAATAGTTGGATGGAGTTGTATGACTGTGGTTTCTTTTGCTGGACCAATCTAGGACTTGTTCTTGAAGCTTGGCCAGGCTAATCACTTCTTGAAGGGTTTTAGGTTTGAACATCCTTACCCGTAGAGCAATCTCAGGCTTCAATCCACCCAAAAAACAACTCATAGCATAAGTTTCATTCAAATCCAAGCAGTTCAATAGCTCATCAAATTGATCTAAATAATCTTGAATAGATCCAAATTACCTGAGATGCATTAACTCGGCCATGGGATCCTTAAATGTTAAAGATCCGAATCTATCATTCAAAGCCCTGACATACTCCTCCCAGTTTGGAACCTTCCTTGTTAGTCTAGATTTCATGTACATTTGATGTCATTGCAATGCTCTACCCTCTAGATGAACTGAAGCCAACTTAACTTTAGTGCTAGAGGGTGTTTCATCCACAGCAAATAATTGTTCACATTTGTATACCCACCCCCTCAAATCTTCCCCATCAAACTTAGGAAATTCGACCTTAGAAAACTTGGTAGGAATTTGATACTCATTACCTGTAGTCCAGTTGTGACCACCTCTATCACCCGGATCCGGTTTGGTTTCCCTTTGTTCCACCTCAACCGTATGAGATATCCCTACTACAACTGGATCCATCGGATTTTGAACCTTCTCCATGATTAAGGTGATCATGGATTTCATCTCATTCATGGCTTCTTGATGGGTAAAAAGCTGCTCCTTCATCAAGTCCATGTCCCTCTTCATATCAGCTACTTTGCTTCCCTCTGTCATCTCCTCATTTCTCCCTTGCTTGCCTACAATTTCCAATCCAACTTCACAGCCAAGGTCTCCGAGCCGCCGAGGATCGACGGCTTTGATACCAAATTGTTACCAACTTAACCCAGAGAAACAGAGGATAAATACAAATACACATTCATGGAAGATAATCATCATATATTGACTGATAAATTGCATAAAAGAAGGGAGTTCTGGGCTCTCCACAATCGAAAGGAAATCCGAGAATCACCCAATTACATTCACAGAGTTGCAACACAAAAATAAGAAAGAAACACTCAAATCCTAATTCATTCCCTGCTAATCCATGTCTATATATATGTGATCAATTCCCCGATGAGAGAGAAAGTCTGTCATGTGTGAGGATACGTTTGCCAGGTGCACGACTGCTCTGATAGATTCTAACTAACTGGTGGAAGGAGCGTAGAATTTGGCAATTGTTGATTGGTCCATTTGTCCTCTGGATTGCTGCTGTGATTGGTCCATCTAATGTCGATGTGTTGCTGATGTGGTAAGTTATGCTGACTGGATTATTTAGTCGCGCCTGACTAATAAAAGCGCTGAATTGGAATGCGTTTCTCACTAGCCATTGCAGGTTGTTGTTCTCTTTTTTTTTCTTTTTCATCTGGTTCTTTTAGCTTTTCTTCATCGATCTTAACTTCTCTTTGCTATCCATGGTCGTCCTCGAGCTGCTGAATAATAGGGCAAAGGTTGAGCAGCTAACAGATAAGTTGGGTCGACCTCTCCTAAGCAGTCATATGTTAGGCTCACCCAAATTTGGTTTTGAGATTATAACACTTGTTAATGGTATGATTTTGTATTGTATGTTTTCTCTTTAAAAATAATTTTTATACGTTTACATGATCATATATGAACTAGAAAATGATGATTAGGGTGATATTTCTCTTATGCCGAATAGTTAATAATTTCAAGACTAAAGAGGATAAAAAAAAATTAGAATTTGATAACTTGTAAAATTTAAACTTTTTACTTATTTGTGAAACCAATTAGAATTTATGAAACTATTTGTTTGTGAGAAATTGCACTTCAAAGATGTTATCTATATATGAGTGAAGATGGAAAATGAGACAAGGTAACTGTTAAACTGCATGATAGATACTTTCTTATTGATTTTACGTGCTTATTAACAAGATAATTATAGTAAATATGACTTCGAGTGGCTGAGTTGGAGAGTTTCAGTTTTGATAATTATAGTAACTGTTAACAAGGTGATGCAACTTTTTGTTTCGTTGATTTCGAGTTTGAAGTTGTGACTGATTTGTTTTAATCCTTAATTCCATAGATTCCATTGGATTCTAACTGTCATCAACCCCCACAAGCAAACTTGTCATTTGTTGGACCCTCTTTATCATCGCTTGCATGATCAAACTTGGAAAAAGATTGTTGATTTGTAAGTTTCAATTTAATAAGTTTAGCACATTTCTGTTCGCTTAATTTATGTTGCATGTACGATGATTAATACATTGTTTTTTCATGAAGGGCCTTGAGAATGTTCAATACAGAAATTGAAAAGAACGGGAAAAAACAACCTACATGGGAAGTAGTCAAGGTATGTATGGTGAAGATGTGAATGAAGTGCGTTTATACTCATGTTGATATTTATTTTATCATCACCAAGCATATATATATATATAAGTTAGTTGATACTCATATATTGTAATGTAGGCTCCTTTGCAACCTGATTCCAAACAATGTGGTTTTTTTGTGTTGTGGTACATGAGACAACTTATTGAAAAAGATGCAACTGTGGACATGGCTTCATTGCGTTCAATTGTGAGTAACTAATTCCTATTTAGTATGCATATTGTATACTTCACCGAAATGAAATAAAGTTGATTATTGTATGTATTCTTTTTTCAAAGTTTACACATCTGAAGTGCTCTAGAGCTGATATTGATGAAGTTCGCGTTGAATGGGCTGATTGTGTTCAAGAACATATAAATGGGTAGAACAAGGTGAGTCCATTATTTTAACTTGCAATGCTTTGTTTTGAATATTTAATATGACCATGTTACGATTTTTAGGTGTTCATGTAAACTTTTTTCTTACATTTGACAGATTGTGGGGACGTAGGGAGTCCATGTGAAGTTCCTGATGCTATTTTTGCAAAGGTTGTGATGTTATTCAAACAAATACGCGCAACTTTGTTATTGTTTTGGAGTTTAAATTTATATATAGACGTAATGTTTTGTGATTTCAAGTGTTAGGATGCATGAGACATATTGGTGAGAGGATTCTAGAATGTGTTGTTTGATATTAACGATGTTTAGATGTTCTTGTAATGCATTTTTTAGTTTATATAATTAAATTATAGTATTATATATATCCAGCAAAAATATATAAATTTATTGCAAAAAATGTGAATAAAAAGAAAAGACAACACAAAAAAGGGTTGTGATAAAGAAATGACTACACCCTAAAAAGCGTTGCATTACCGTTGTTATTTTTGAAAACGACAACCCTAAAAAACCGTTGCATAAATGTAATTATATGCAATAGAGACAACGGTTGTAAGCGTTGCATATATTTGTGTTGTTGTACTCGGAAAGATAACGGTTTTTTAGCGTTGCATATATTTGTGTTGTTGTACTCAGAAAGACAACGGTTTTTTAGCGTTGCATATATAGTTGCACAAAATGTTGTACACAACACTTTCGTGCAACGGTTGAAAAGCGTTGTCGTATTTAGATAAGACAACGCTTTTCTACCGTTGTAAAATGGCGAAAAAAATTTTGCAACGCTGGATACGACAACGCTCAAAAACAGGCTACGACAACGGGTATTACCCGTTGTAAAATCCAAAATTTCTTGTAGTGTGGTTTCAATTTCAATTAGCATTACAATGTTGGTCGATGAACCATAATCTTAAAATTTACACAATTGCTCATTTGTTTCTATAACCAACCTAAGTCATGATTATTAAATTGTTATTCAACTACTTGTTTTAATGTCAAAAGTGTATTTTTTTTTCTATGATTTAATAGACCATTTTTAACATTGAACTCCTGCCAAAGAAAATAAATAAATAAATATATTGCCTGAATTTGTTAATGTTCTCAAACGATTTAATTATTTCCATAGAGAATAAAGTAATGATCTATAAATTATATAGCAATAAACTTGAGAATTAATGAGTGAGACTGATTTTTTAGCTTGCGAATCGATAAGACTTTTGTATTTGCAATATAATGGTCATCAGTTCAATTTCATGTCTATTTCTTGAATCGAACATTACATTTATTGTTATATTAAGAGATTGATCAGGATTTCACGAAAATTAAAGATGATTAAAGTAATTAAATGATTAGACGTTGAATAGCCTAAAAAAAGGTTTAAAAAAAAAAATCCGCATATCTTGAATCTTAATTGTTAACTATAGTCAATCATCTAATCAAAGTAAAAAAACGAACAAAAGAAATTTTGAAAGATTACTATGTATACTTATGTGTAAGAAAATTTTGTCAATAAAACCTTTTGTACTAATTAATGTATTATACAAGTATATATAGTAATTATTAAATCATCATTATGTTTATATATTGTGAAATGGCTTTCTTTTAACAGTCCAAATTGAAAATGAGTAAGTCTCTTGTGAGACCGTCTCACGAAATTTTAATGCATTGCGTGAGACGGATCAAACCACAACCCAATTACCTTGCGTGAGACGGGTCAAACCACAACCCAATTACCCACCACCCAAACCCTACAATTCATACCCAATTACCCACCACCCAAACCCTACAATTCATATATTTTTTGTGGGTGATGGGGCTCCGTCTCACGGAAACTATCCGTGAGACATGAGTTTTTGTGATTGAAAAATTGCACAATCCTTTGATTGTTTCTCCTTTTTTAATATAAGTAAATTATGAATCTAAGACTCTTAGTCAATTGTGGAAAGCTTCTAACAACTTCAACAACCAATGTGCTGTTTTCCTTTGCTTTTCGTGGTCATGGTTTGTGGATCAACAATCTAGAAGGTCACTACTATTAATTAATAAGAAAATTTAACTGATGGATGTGTTTAGAATAATTAAATATTTTTTTGCAAATTAACTGATGGGTGAGTTTAGAATAATTAAATATTTTTTGCAGAATCTCGTTTATGTAATAAAATTTGTCTTAAAAGCCTCATAATTTCTTTGTTAATATATCAATTGTAAACGATTAAAAAACTTTAAAAAGTAATGCTATGTATACATGAAAATGTTAAAATGTACAATGTGGACAATTGTTAATATATTTATCGATGATGTGTTAATAATTTAATTCCTTAAAACTATGGAATGTGAATTAATAGATATTGTTACAAATTAAGACATATTTAAATATAAAACATGTACGGAGTCGACTTATCAATTTGTAGTGGAAGAGTAATCGTTTTCCGAGGATCCAACGAACTCAAGTTACAAACACATCACGAATTGATTTCTCGATGGTGGTGAATAACTACTCGAGTTATTCACTGTGGTATTCTCCAGGAAAGTTGGTATTCTCCAAGAAAGTTGCGTAGAGAGAAAATGAAGTGAGAAATCCAAAGACGCAATGGGAGAGTCCCGTATTTTCATATTCTGATGAGATTAAGATATTTGGAGAGTCTATTATTTTTATATTTTGATGAGATTAAGAGATCATATATATAAATTCCTTAGGAAATCAAATTAGGAAATCTAATATATTCCTTAAGAGATCTGATTTACAAAAGGGAGATTTGTAAATCCATTAGGAAATTTAATATATTCCATATCATATGAAAATTAATGGGTTCGGGTCCTAAATCTGACTTAACTTTTCAACAGATACACTGGATATATGATAAATAAACAGTGAACACATATTAATATATCCATGATTAGATTAAAAGGATTGTATATGTACATATATGTTGATAGATTCAGTTTCTTCAATAATTTGAAGCAATTGTTCTCGACATTCTCTCTAAAAGAAAATTTTAAGTATTAAATCTAATTAGTATGGTGGAGTAAAATCTATCATCAACAATATTATTTTATTTTATTAAAATATATAGAACAGATAATGAAAAACTCAAATCCAACGTAAACTCATAAATTCATAATCTCATGTATAATTACTACCACTAATCCTGGAATGTGAAAGTACAGTACTAAGACTTAATTGCTACATATTATTATTAATTATAGCAAGTAATAAATTGAGGACTAGGTCAGCTTAAATTTGTCATAATACAACAAATTAGATATGGTGTTCCCTAAATGTTGTTTGAGAAATATGGATTTGGTCATCGTTTTTATGTTAATACAAAATTCAAACTGACGCGACGTGAAACCAAACTTGAGATTTTTAACTTTTTTGTCAAAAAAAAAATAAAAAATTACTCAATTAATTGAATTAACTTTTAGTGCTACATCGGCATAGTTCATTTGTTTATTATTTGAGCTGAAAAACTAATTATATAAATATATATGCGGTGATAATATTATTTAGTCACCAACGTTATAGTTCTTTTTTTATGTATGCAGTTATGATTTGCTAAAATCAAGGATGAAAATATCTCGATATTTATGCGATATATCTGTGATATATCCATTTTTTTTAGGATGTAATATGGATATGGGGGATAATTTATTTTTTTTCCCGAATATCCTGGATATATCGCGGATATATCAAAATATCCCGATATTTTGCGATATAGCGGGATATTTTGATATATCCGCGATATATCCATCTTTTGAATGGTGTAATATAGATATGAGGGCAAAACTTTTGTTTTTTCAAATATCTCGAATATATCGCGGATATATTGTAAAATATCGATATCAATATCGGTTAGTTTCAGTATAAAATTGAAGAGAAATTGGGAAATATAGAGGATATATCGCGGATATATCGCAAAATATCGATATTTTTGTAAAAATCGAGATTTTTCAAAAATTTGAATTTATTAGACTAAAACTAAATTTGATTTAAAATTTAATGAAAATTTGTAATGATATTAGTTCTTTTAAAATGGTGACATCAATCAATTAAAGTCATATGTCTCAAGAATTATATGTATATATATGTGAGTTCACAGTTTGATTCGACTACTTAAAATATTTTTCATTACCTATTCCCTCAAATGTCTTGTAGAGGTCAAAACGCATACCAACAAAATGATGATTGAGTACATCTAAACTACCATTGGAAGGGATAGAGAAACGTACCATCAATACGTGCATAATTATATTCACAATTACTCAATTGTGATGACTGATGAGTTGATATCAATATATTGTTTGGACAAAAATAACATTGCGCCCCCTATTTTTGAACCTCATAAGTCATCATTTTGGTACTTGTTAGAGTTTACACAAGTAGTTTTGAATAAATATCAATTATTATAATGTCTTTATAAAGTTAATTATATATATATATATATATTTATTTATTTATTTATTGTAAACCTATCATTTTTATGAGATTTGAAGTTGGATATATGTATTTTTAGGTGTTATAATAATCTCTAAAATTTCATTTTAAATTTCCAATCTTCTAATAAAGTTTCCACCATTTTTTTAAAAAATTTACGATGCCATATCGATATATCCATCGATATTTCCGTAAAATCAAAGTTATGATACGTGTTGCGATATCGATATTTTCATCCTTGGTCAGAGTTGACAAAATTTAACAAATAATAAAATTCAGATGATAAATTGTAAAATACAATTACACAAAAATTGTAAAAGCCTGGTAAATTGTAAATTACCCTATTTTTAAAGCCTTTTTTTAAGAGTTAGTATGATAGAGCAGAAACTTCGAATTTTAAATCTTACGCTTCAAAAAAGCAAGTTGGCCCATCTACTTCAAAATTCTAATGGGCCCTCCTAGTTTGTTGGACAAGCCCAGATAATCACCGTGTTTGTGAGCCCATATGAATTTGGGCTTTGTTATTCTTTCCTGTATTTAATTTTTGCCGACATTGTCGTTTCCATTTGAGTAAATAAGATTCGTGCATTTTATATATATATATATATATATAGAGGAATGATCAGGCACGCACCTGAAGAATGCGCACCGTGCGCACTTCTTTAAAATTTCTTTTCTTTTTTTTAATTTTTAATATCTCATATTATTTCTTTTCTCACGCTGTCACCCCACATACAAAATTCGTGCACTTCTTTAAGATTTTTTTTCTTTTTTTTAGTTTTTAATATCTCATATTATTACTTTTCTCACGTTGCCACCCCACATACGAAATTCTCATCACACATGGATCTATCTCATCATCAACATATACAATTTGCATTCTACATATCAACATAGATCTTTTTCCTAAATTATCAACATATACAATTTGCATCTCACATATCAACATAGATCTTTTTCTCAATTCTCATAATCAATGTAATTTTTAATATTTTATATTATTATTCACATAATTTTTTCTCATCCTACCACTTTACATACGGAACACATAACCCCTCATCAACATCTTCACATATTTTCTTATCAATTCTCACCCAAATTAATTTATACAATATGTGAGGATGTTGATTGTACAAAATATGAATTGGTTAACAAATATGATAAATTCTCAATCAATCCTCAATAAATCCTCAAGATCAATCCTATTGTAGCCCATAATTAAAGAAAAGAATGAAAAATATATTAAAGAAAAGAATGAAAAATATTTAATTATGAATAATAAAAATTGAATAAAATTCTCAAAATGAATAATAAAAATTGAAATATGAATTAAGTAACAAAGAGAATAAATTTTCAACAAATCGTTAAAATCGACAAATCATATCCTCAAACTCAACAAATCCTCGAAAATCAACAAATCATATCATTCAACTCAATTTTCAAGAAATCCTCAAAAATCAACAAATCATGTCCTCCAACTCAATTTTCAAGAAGTCTTCAATTAATTCTCAAAATCCCCAAATCTCTTTATTTACTTGTATTTTGTGTCTTCAAATATAATGGATCTACACATGTGAAAAAAAAATTAAAACAAATCAGTAACATAATTTTTTAAATGTAAAAACTTTCAAAAAAGATAAGAAAATATTATACCATCCCAAGGATAGTACAATTTCTCCTGTCATGTACATTAATGCTACAACCACGACAAACTCTTACTTTTGAAATTATTTTTTCCTTTGATAATTTATTCAAGAAAGTATGTATCCACTAATGTCACAACCACGACAAACTCTTACTTTTTGAAATTATTTTTTTCTTTGATGATTTATACAAGAAAGTATGTGTTCACTAATGCCAGAACCACGACAAACTCTTATTTTTTCAAATTATTTTTTCCTTTGATAATTTATACAAGAAAGTAGTACGAAGATATTGATGAGGAGTTATGTCTATGTGTGAGATGAGAATTCCGTATGTGAAGTGATAGGCTGAGAAAAAAATTATATGTATAATAATATAAAATATTAAAAATTACATAGATTATGATTTAGAAAATTATGTGTATAATAATATAAAATATAAAAAATTTAATTGATTATAATTTAGAATTTTTTGAGAATTGATTACTTGAATATTATTCATTGTTTCCTTTAATTGATTAATTGAATATTTTTATTGTTTTCTTTGGGATGAGAATTGAGAAGTGGTAGTAGAGTGGGAAATAAATATGTGTATAATAATATAAAATATAAAAAATTATATTGATTATGATTTAGAAAATTATGTGTATAATAATATAAATGTGTATAATAATATAAAATATTAAAAAGTACATTGATTATGAGAATTGGGAAGAAGATCTATGTTGATATATGGGGTGCAAATTGTATATGTTGATGATGAGTTTGGTTTATATGTGAGATGAGAATTTTGTATGTGGAATGGTAGCGTGAGAACAGAAATAATATGAGATATTAAAAATTAAAAAAAGAAAAGAAATTTTAAAGAAATGCGCACGGTGCGCATTCTTCAGGTGCGTGTCTGATCATTCCTCTATATATATATATATAGTAATGATAAGGAGCCCACCGTTGGATTTCTTATGGAGCCAATCTGGCTTATGTGGCAACACACGTATGTTTTAAGTTCCGCGATATTCTACTTAGCATGATATTCTTTTCTACATAATTTTTTTTATGTTTTAAGTTCCGCGATATTCTACTTAGCGTGATATTTTTTTCTACATAATTTTTTTTTTAAAGTTCCGCGATATTCTACTTAGCGTGATTTTCTTTTCAACGTAATTTATTTTTCTTTTTTTTTGTTTTTTTATGTTTTTTACTTCTACGTAATTTATTTTTTTATTTTTATTTTTTTACGTTTTTTTTGTTTTTTTACGTGTTTTTTTCGTTAATTTCTTTTTCTTTTTCTTTTTTTACATAATTTAATTTTATCTATCATTCTTTCTTATCTTATTTTATTTTTAAATAAATTTTTTTTCTTATTCATCTCAATTTTTTTTATTTTATATCATTGTTTCTTAGTTTTTCCCAGAGATTCCAGCTCACTGATGATTACTGTGAATCTTAAATCAAGCTCTTCGAGAGTTTCTTCAGAGTTCATGGTGAATTGCTCATATAGTTGTGTAGCTTTTGAGATCCTGTTCTCCTTGGCAAGTTCATTGCCTTCATAGATTAATCCTAGCTTGCTCCATATCTCTTTAGTTGTTCTGCAGTTTTTGACTTTGCTGAATGTGTTTCTATCCAGCGTGAGAAATAGAGCATTCTTAGCTACATTGTCAAGATTGGCTCTTTTCCTTTCTTCAGGAGTATACTCATATCTTTCCTTGACAATATATTCTTGTGGTGGAGGTGCTCTTCTGTTACTTGGTGCAGCTTCTCGAAGGCCGTTTCTTGGATTGTTTTCGGCATCATCGTCGATGATTGTTGCGCCTTCTGTTTTCCCACCTGCTGTAGTTGCAGCTTTTCCAGCTCGCCTTTGTTCGCAAAGCTGTGCTACATAAGTAGGGTTTGCCTTGTAGATTACTGGAGGTCATTTAGTAATAACATACCACATTTCGTCATGCATGGCTGACAGATGAGCTTTCATGCGTATTCTCCAGTCGTCATATTCATCTATAGAAAACATATGTAGCTTGTGATGTGAAAAATCCATGCTTATGCTAAAGTTATGAATTTTGATCAGAAAACAAAAACGGTTTATCCAGCAGAAACGGGTGGATCTGGGTAGGTAGCCAGATAAGTTGTCTGATAACCCAACTTACTCTGATACCACTTGTTGGGTCCTAAGTGGTCAGAGGTTCAAAGGGAGTGAATGAACCTCTATCGATTTTTCAAAATTTTCTAAAACATATAACTGAATAACAGGTTTCTGTCTTTACTGAAGAACAGTATCCTGTCTCGAGTCAGCAACCTGGCCCTTGGCTAAATCAGGTTACTGTCCCGATTTCAGAATGCAATGCAGTGGAATAAACTTGATAGAGTTTCTGATGAAAACCAGTTTTCTTTTCAAAGTATGATTTTGCAACACGTGTTTTAACAATATGCTTTATAAGAAATGCAACAAAATAGATATGCAAGAAAAGCAATACAGCAAATAAAGTAAGCAGTAAATACGTATATACAACAAATAAAGTAAGCAGTAAACACGTATGGCTTATAGTGGTTCGAAGGTGGTGTAATCCTTCTACGTCCACTCTACTCTTCACTGAGGAGGAACTTCGTTATGGTCAGTTTGATTTACAAGACTCGTCTTTACAAACCTCTTCCAAAACAAGTTATACTTACAAGAATCCCAGATTCCTAGGTCTACACCCACACAGGGATCACACCTCACACAGGGAAATATTAGCCTACACAAGACTAATAAACTTAGCAAGGATATAATCCTATCAACTAAGTACACCAAATAAAACAACCTAACACACACAGCACAGTAGTTAAAAGTATATGATTCTTCAACTGGTGAAGCTTGAAGACAGTCGTGATGTAACGCCCCGAAATCTTTCAGTTAAAATATCAGAGTTTTTCATTTTTGGGCGTTAAGAGAGAAAGGGGAAAGAGGCGTACATGATATAAAATAGAAGGAAAAGGAGGGGACAAGAAGAGATACTCTTAAACCATCGGATACAACCGATAAAAGAGAGTTTAAAACATTACGCAGCGGAAAAACATCAGGATCTTTTACAAAGATGAGAAATACAGTTAACATTTTACAAAACGTGGAACATTGTTTCAACATAGCTTTAAAGACAAAACCGGACAAAGGACACCGCCGATAGGGCACCCCTCTCTCTAAGCGTCAAGGTTCTCTTCTTCTCCTGTAGTGTGAGTACAGAATAAGGGGTGAGTGCGTTGAATACACTCGTGGGGAATAACATCCGCATCTTATAACAGTCAACAGTTATACATACCAGGAATATAACACTCTGCCACGTTGCCACAGTATAACATGATCACGTAATCATAACATATGTCTCATCATTTAGGACTTCTCAATCATACTTTGAAATAGGAAAAACTGTAAACAGTTACAGAGTTAGAAATTACCCCCACCTCGTTCGGTGGTTACCACGTGAACAACGAGTATCGGCGGATCAGATTTCCCAAGCGAGTACCAAAGGATCCGATATCACAAGGCTCAACTCAATAAGTAGCCTACACAAGTTATGACGTTCCTTAGATCCCAAATAAAGTATAATTAAAGCTATAAACGTTCCCAGCGAAAGTACGATCGTTAACTATGCGGCAGATCGAGAGATCTAAAGATTGGAGTCCAAGAAATGAGAGGGTCAGATCTGCCCAAGTGGCTGAGAAGATAGGAATTGAAATAAGGATCGCAACGTAAAAAGAATGAGCTCAATCGGAGTTCAAACGAGCTCGAACGGAGCATTTTAAGTTTAGGGGTAAAATGGTAATTTTGGTCAAAGGGTTGACTTTGACTGGGCCCACGACCCTCGGTCAATGACGTCTCGTCAGCGACGACTCGATACGGATGGACGACGAAAAGAAAACGAGGTTCGGATCGAAAACACGGCGTCGGGTGCGCGTCGGCACCCGACGGGTGCGCACGCGGCTCCCGGCGCCCGACGGCTGCCGAGTTTTCTCGGCAGCTGCTGCACCCGGCGCACACCTGGTCGAGTTTTCTCGGCCAGGACCTTCCCAGCTTTCCCGACGGTGGCCTGCTCGAGCAGGCCACTTCCCGGCGTCGCCCGGCGCGGCGGCGCCGCCTCCAGCCGCCACCACCTACCTCGCCGGATACCTCGCACCGCCGGCTACCACCTCCGGCCGTCCATCGCCGGATTCCGGCATGAATAGGTCCCGGAAACTTCGCCGCAAAATCCTTCGAAGTCACATTTTTCGAAAAACCACACCTTCACCAAATCTTCCGGCCGACGACTTCCCGTCGCCGACGACCCTTCCTGACCTCCGGGTACCCCGGCCGGCGACCCCCCGTCGCCGGCGACCTCTCCGGCCACCTCCAAACACACCAACAACAAGCTTATACACACACATGCATGCAAGATACACACACACACATCATCAAGACTTGGCCGGCGGCCACCTGCCGCCGGCCACCACCACCAGCCGCCGGAACCACTGGCCGGCGACCTCCCGTTGCCGGCCACCACCAGTAGGCCACGCAACACACAACCATACAGTCTCCATATACACACACGTACATATACATAAACACACACACTCCAACCAAGCAAACCCTAACCCTTCCAGCCCATTCCTACTCTGGCCGGCGACCACCGGTCACCGGCCACCACCTCCAACCATCACACACACCCTAAGCCGCTGTCCGGCAACTTTTCCGGCGAGAGGAGAGAGAAGAGAAGCTGTCGGGGAGAGAGAAGAGGGAGGGAGGAGAGAGAAAGGTTGGCCGGATCTTTGACCGACGATTGCCGGAGGAGGAGAGATCCGTTCAGAAATCTGAGCCCGGTTTCGTGACGGGCTCGACGAGAGCTTCAATCTAGAGTTTGAGTTTACCCAAAATGGAGAAGAAATGAGGTAGAAAGGAGGAGAGAGAAAACGGGTTTGGAGACCGTTTTTCACCGTTTTCCGGCGAACAAGAAATCGGATTTGAAATCCGAGACCTATCCTAGATTCATCTCGTCGAGACGAACGTCGTGTGCGAAAATCGTCCGATTTCGACAACTTCGGATTTTCCGGCCACCGGCCGGCGGCGGAGCCGGCGGTGGCCTGCCGGAGACAGAATCCCGAAAAAGGAGAGAGGGGAGAGAGGGACTTACTCGTTTTCATCGCTTTCGGCTCGTTCGGAGAAACGGTGAAAAATGAATCGGGAGAGCTTCTATTTATAGAATTCGGAAAATACTATTCACCGAAAATATCTCCGTTACTATTCATCCAAAATATCTCGGCACTATTCATCGGTTGACTTTTCCCATGTTAGTATTCACGTAAAATATCTTCCGGTTTTCCGACCGAAACTTCGGGTTTTGCCCTTTCCGTCACCGTTTGATCTACGGGTCTCCGATTGACCCCTAGTTCGTTTCTATTTTCTCGTCTTTCCAAAACGCATCTTATGGTATGAAAATATTCTATATACCATGTCCACGAAAATTATCCGTCTAAGTCACGCGTTAAACACGTATCTGAAACGCACGTAATAAATTAAACAGTCAAAGTAAACGCGCATACATATGTAGTCATACGTTAAATATTTAATTTAATCAATTATGCTCGTTTTGATCCGGGGCGCTACACGTGAGCTTGAAAGTCCTGATGCTTGGCTTGACCGCTTCTGAAGGTTGAGTGACTGAACTTTGAAAGCTTGCAATAATGAAGACTAGTAGAATAGCTTGAGGAGCACAATTTGTTCAGTAGTCTTCACTATCTTCTCAACCTTCTATTTATAGATGTCTGGAAAATGCTCGTTGAAGAGAGGCATGATCCAAGTTGCAATTTGAAAAGATCTTCAAATCTTCATAATTAATGCGGTGTGAAAGATTAGAGCTTCGTAGCACATCCTACTCTGGATCCACATTAATGGTATCATACTTTAGATACAGTACTTTGTAGAGCCGCTTTCCACGTGGCAGTTTGTTAGTGGCTCTTTACAACTTCTATCTACTGGTAACTAATCAGGATCCAATCCATGTATGTTTTCCAGCGTTTTCCTCGTACTGTATTAAGTAGATTAGGACTTACTGCCTGTTATTCTGCTTGCAGTAGTCACCCGGTTGTGCTTCAGGATTCTGCCCCTGATCAGCTTTCTGTTCTTGAATACTTTAATTAGCTTCCTGACTTGCGTATTCTTTCTGATATGCTTTCTGTCTTCTGATCAGTTTTCTATTTTTTAATCCTGTTGTCTGCTTACTGATTCTGGCTTTAACTTACTTTGTTGGCTTCCTTTAATGCTTTCTTACCAGAATCAAAGTCCAGAATCCTGCTTACATAGTTCTACCTATCTTTCTCGTACTATAGACCTCTTAAAAATACATCTTGAAAGATTGATAGGCAAACGAAAATCCACTTATAAAACGTGGAATATGGGTACTCTAATAGTTCATCTATTATTACATTGTCTCATCAAAACCTATACAGAAATATCCCTACAAGAAATATCGGGTTACATACAATTAAATAAATACATGAAACTTAACTACAATTAAAAAATAGATTCGTGAGATTACTCGATAAATATCACGTACATGAAACTTATTAACAATTAAAAAAATAGATGATAAAATTAATCTGCAATAAAAAAAATATCGCCACTACAATTAAAAAATAGATTCATGAGATTACTCGATAAATATCAAACTTATCTACAATTAAAATATAGATGATAAAACTTATCTGCAGTTAAAAAATTAAATATCACGCCTACAATTAAAAAATAGGTGGTTGAGATTACTCGATAAATATGAGGATATATGAAAGTTGTCTCCAATTAAAAAATAGATGATTGAGATTACTCATAAAGATGTAGAAGTACATGAAACTTTTATACAAATTCTAAATTTATGTACAATTAATGAAAAATATGTCTTAACAAATATTTTTTCAAGTATTATTGATATTAATGACAACTAAAAGAGAAGAAAAGAAATTGACAATTTATTGAGATATAATGAGATGAGTTTGAAGTACTATTAATATTAATGACAACTAAAAGAGAAGAAAAGAATTTGACAATTTACTAAGACAAAATGAAATGAGTTTGAAAATATATATATTCAAAGAATAATATAGAATAAGAAAAAAAATTATATAAATGAAAAAATTTATCTAAAAATGGGATAAACTAAGAAAGAATGATATAGAATAAGAAAAAAATTGACATAAATGAAAATTTTTATCCAAAAATGGGATAAACTAAGAAAGAATGATATAGAATAAGAAAAAAATTTAGATGAATAAGAAAAAAAGTTTATTTAAAAATGAAATAAGATAAGAAAGAATGATAGGCAAAATTAAATTAGGTAAAAAAAAGAAAAAGAAATTACGTATGTAAAAAACACAATAAAAAAAGCGTGTAAAAAAAAATTACGTAGAAAAGAATATCACGCTAAGTAGAATATTGCGGATACGTGTGTGTTGCCACGTAAGCCAGATTGGCTCATAAGAAATCCAACGGTGGGCTCCTTATCATTACTATATATATATATATATATATATATATATATATATATATGAAAGTAAAATTCAATAAGAACAAATATATTAACTATTAAATTACTGCATAGTGTTACATATTCATTCCATATTTTATTTTATTAATTTAAGCAACATTTCTAGTTATAATATAATATAATAATTTACAAATAATGTGAAACTAAAATTAGATATATGATCTAGATTGACAAGCTAAAACTTGAAGGAGTAAAAAGGACAAGTAATTAATGTCTGCGTTAAATATATGGACACTCGTGAAAATTCATCCATTTATTATTAATACGTGTTAATAGTCATTCCATTTCAAAATAAATATTGTTATTTTATAAAATAAAATTTATTTTAATTTGTTTGTTTCTTTGTATTACTAAGAAGAATTAATTGTTTCCTTCCAATTTCATCATTGTCTTTCCCTTTTTTTTTTTTTTTTTTTGTGTGTTTATTGGATATTCATTTATTATATTTACTCACAACTTTTGTTAAAAAACTCCTCTTTCAGTGTTTTAAAATAAACTGTATATTATAGTCATTTTATACATATAATCATAACTATTAAATGATTCACTGATTTTTATGAAACAATTTTACACGATAAATAAATTAAAACATAAGTATATGATAATGTAAACCACTAATATATCACAACCCAACAGAATGATTAACTTTATATTATGATAATTACAATATGCATATGCGTGACATGTTCATAGTGGATACGTTGATATATATATATATATATATATATATATATATATATATGCACATGGAGGCAAAAGAAACATTTCCGTACTTTCACCCATCAAGTTATACAACAAAATTGATTAAAATTAATTATCGTTTTGAATGTTAAATTTTGTTTTAAATTAAGTGTTTTTTTAAAAGCTATTTTACCATATTTTTCTAAGTTTATCCACAATCTCAATTCTCAAAAAGTT
Organism: Scutellaria minor; assembly: GCA_954870855.1. Taxonomy (NCBI): domain Eukaryota; kingdom Viridiplantae; phylum Streptophyta; class Magnoliopsida; order Lamiales; family Lamiaceae; genus Scutellaria; species Scutellaria minor. The sequence continues at coordinate 20,306,738 of OX940728.1, read as the reverse complement.
TATTAATTTTCAACTTACATATTTAATCTCTTTAAAATTGATTCACACAAGATTTTACAATTTTTTTTATCCTAACTTTATTTTATTTATTTATTTTAGAATGAGCGGAAAGATATTGATATTGTCCAGTTACATTTTTATCCAATTTTTACGATGTTTCTTAAATAATTTATAACAAAAATTGCAGAAGACACTTATTTTAATTTGGAGGTGGTATTAATCTTGTTGACCCTCGGCTTAGTCAACCCGATCTGGCCGCTGGCTCGATGACTGAGCAGACCAGAATGACGACCAGAGATCGAAAACTGTTCCAGGTCAACCAACCCGACCAGTGAGATCCGGCCAGGATCGATTTGACCAAGATCGATCCGATTAGGGTGGGCTCGATCAAGATCGCACCGACCAGAAGATATGACGACCAAGTTCCTTCCCGCCAGTGCAAATCCAATCCCGAGTCCGAAAGTGATTTAAAGATATTCCTCCGACCAGAATATCGACGCTGCTCTAGGGCTCTCCCTAGATGGGCAGGAAAGAGTTGGATTATTCCAAGAAAGAAGTCTTCAAGTAAGGAAACAAATCAAGATCAAATCATATCCAATTTAGATAAAATTTTACCCAATTTTTTCTTATCTAGACCCTAAAATCGGGGGATTTATGACTTAATTGTCAAGTTTCATAACTTTAGTTTAGCCTATAAATAGGACCTTAAATCTTCGTTTGGAGGGAGTCCAAAATCATTGTATTCGAGCAATTAGAGAGCTTTTTTCTCTCAACGCTTATATAAAAAGAGTTATGTCCGGCCAAAACTGACCGATCAGAATGAGCCGAACAAATTTGTCCAGCCAAAACTGACCGACCAAAATGACCCGAACAAATTTGCCCGAGTAGGCACCGGGCATAGTCTTTTTCTAACTTTATTGAATCTATCTTTGCCCGAGTAGGCACCGAGCACAGTCTTTTTCTAACTTTACCGGACACAGTCTTTTTCTAACTTTATTTTTTCTAACTTTACTGGACACAGTCTTTTTCTAACTTTATTGAATCGGGTTTATATTTTTGGTGTTTGGCTAGGGTTTTGTCTTTTTCTAACTTTATTGAATCGGGTTTATATTTTTGGTGTTTGGCTAGGATTTTGTGTTTTACAAAATCTTACGTCAACAAATCTGATTTTCTTCTTTTCAATACTCGAAATAAAATGATGGTGTGGCACAACATTAAAGGGGAACCTTCTTAGTTAACGTGTATATTTTGCCACAATATATAATCCATTCATTATAAAAACAAATTTAGCTATTTCTAAAACTCTTCCCATGAATAAATTCTGCTTTTATCAAAAAAACAATTAAATATATATATATATATATATATATATATATATATATATATATATATATATATTTCTGTGACGTTCTAGTTCAACATCTAGTTTGACCAATTAATTATGAATTTGTATAACATATGGGAACATACACCACGTATCAGAACTATCTTAGCCAATTGATAGTCTACACATAATTTGTTGACATATACAAAATTTGATACAATTTGATAATATGAATTGAAGAGATAAAACCCACAAATAAAACGACATGAAATCATGACTTTTAAATTCAATTATTAATTTTTTATACTATAATAAAATAAAATAAATGTGTGTATGTATATATATCAACATGAATACATGATAGAGGAGCGACAACCCATAGCTACCTTAATATAGTAAATGATACCACAATTATTGCCCATACAGGACACGGCAACCAATACCTACCTTAAATATAAATATTGGCAATTTTCTGTATGATTTTTTTTTTTTGTAAAAAATAAATATGGTAGGATAAACACATATTTGATTGTTGCTGCTGGAGAGGTATAAAAAAACCATACAAGCTCGAAAAAGGAAGGTATATGTTTTTTGAATTAACATCATTAAACGTGTCCTCGAGCCTGCATATTAAGTTAATTATATTTTATGAACTTCATATTTTTATTAAATTAATATAAGTCCCACATTATATGTCAATTATTGTAGCAAAAACACATATGTGAACTCGGGTTGGATCTATGGATCAGTAAGGATCTTATTGATTCAAATCCTGAACTAATATGTGAAGTGAATTCTACCAAAATTCAGTTTACCATTCTCAACTCGAATAGTTTTGAATTTATTTTTTATATAGTATTTTATATGATAAATGCATATCCATACAAGATTCTTTTTTAAAGGAGATCAGAAGATGTCATCTTTAAAGTATTGTATAAATGGCATGTATATCTTATGTGCCAAATGAGTAGGTATTAAATTGTTAACTACTCATTTAAATGGGAGAGTAGGTATTTTATTCCCCCACCCCCACACCTCCATATTATGTATATAAATATATCACAAAAATTAATTACATGTAATTATTATATCTTATCTTATCAATGTAAGTACTATTATTATACAATATATAAATGTAAGTACTATTATTATACAATATTGTCAACATGCCCGCTACGTACACATATTAATATATTCACAGTTAATGTATAACAAATTCAATATCATTAATAATTTCAAATCACAAGATTTAAATTAATAAGATCTTTACACATCAACAATGTATATATTAATACATGCTCACGGCGGACAATTAGACATTTTCTTATTATAATAACTATATCTAAAGTACAGATGGTGTGTATTACTAAAATAAAATAGACAGTACTTCAAACTGATCATGAAATGTTAGAAGTAAGGACAAGTAAAGAAATTAATGTCCACATCTATTTATATACCTCCACCTACCCAAAATTTATTCATGCATGAATGATTTTCACAAAAACATACATCGAATAGTACATGCATGTGTGTCTGAGTTTTAGAATTGGCCCAATAATCATTAAATGACACAAGTAAATGATGGCTAGCGACCGCCACAATATTTTATTTAAAAAATAAGAGTGACTTAAATTTAGAATCCTCGCGAACGGACCTCAATGTTCAAAACTTTCCATCTCAAAGACAAATGTTAAGATGCAATATATATGGAAAGTATATATATGAGTGTCTCAACTGCACGGGATATTTAATAATACATCATATGTTAATTAATGATATTATTTGATGTATGTAATATATATTGATTATTTTGAAATAAAAAATATATTATCAAATGTAATAAAAGATCTCATGTCTTTTACTCTAACCCGTTAAACCCTTCAAAACTAAGACTCAATAATTGTATTCTTACATATATAATTGGAACTGGAAATTCATTATAATTTCCCTTATCCGAAAACAATAGTACAAGTGGTTATTTGTGAGCATCTATTAAATTCTTGTTCATTCTAAATTGGATTTGAAAACTCAAATACTCAATAAATCAATTCAGAACATAGATTTCAACTTCACAACTTAATTCACAATGATCAGATAATTCACCAGTTAAAATCCAACCAAAATCGGATTACAAAAGCTAAAATTCCATCCAACCACCAAAATATGAAAAAGTAGTAGCTAAGGATATGTTTGGAAGAAAATTGGGATTGAAGAAATCTTGCTATTAAAATTATAGATTTTATAGTAAAGGTGAATAATGAAAACATGATATGTATGTTTGTTAAGTATTTAATAGGATAAGATTATATTGTAAATCTTAAATTAATGTTGGAAAAAATGATTTGATGTGAAATTTTATTGTAAAAATATTGATTGATATATAATATTTTATTATGAAAAAATGTATTTCGTAATAATTAGATGATTATAATATATAGATAGTAATGATTTTGTCGAAATATTATAATCTTGATTAAAATATAAAATCAAACGTATATTAGAACTGGCTGTGGGGTTTGAACCTTGCACCTTGGAGTAAATCTGCCCTTCCGGAACCAACTGAGCTAAACTCTGCTTACATTCACACCTCTTCCTAGTTAATGCCATGTGATGTAAATCATGTAATAGAAATATTTTGCTAATTTTTTATTAGCAAACAATGAAGAAAAGACATAAATGACCTCCATCCCTGCAACTATTTAAGCGGATGCATGGCTCTGTTTGTCATTCGCTCCACAGTTCACATACACTGATACACATAAAATCAGCAAAAATCGTAGAGAGAGAAAATGGTGCTGGATATCGAGAAGGCACGAGTTTGTGTGACCGGTGGCACTGGCTTCGTAGGATCATGGATGATCAAGCGCCTTCTCGAAGATGGCTACACCGTCAACGCTACCGTACGGATTGATCCAGGTTCACTTTCTCAAATCCTGATCGAAACTCTTCGATTTCATTTTCATAATTTTCACAGAAATTGAACCGATTTTCATCGTCTGCAGATCGGAAAAGAGATATCAGTTACATCACGAACCTTCCCGGCGCATCGGAGAGGCTAAAGCTTTACAACGCGGATTTGGACAAACCAGAGACGTTCGCGGCCGCCATTGAAGGCTGCACCGGAGTTTTCCACATGGCTCACCCTCTCGATTTCGCGGAGAAGGAATCGGAAGAAGTGAAGATCAAAAGAGTCACCACTGGATTAGAAGGCATCCTTCGCGCCTGCGCCGATTCAAAGACCGTTCGGCGCGTCGTGTTCACTTCCAGCATTTCTGCCGCCGCTTTCAGCTCGGCGCCGGGATCCGGTGCCATCGACGAAAACTCGTGGACTGATGTGGAATTGATTCGAAGCTTGAAGACTTTCGCAGGACCGTACATCGTCACCAAAACATTGACGGAGAAAGCCGCCATTGATCTAGCTGAGAAGCTCGGATTGGATCTAGTTTCTGTCGTTCCTACGTGGATCACCGGCCCCTTCCTTTGCCCTAATATTCCTGATTCTGTTTACGTCGCCATGGCCCTGATCTTCGGTATTTTTCTGAGATCCCCCCCCCCACCCCCAATTTTTTTTTTTTGAAAAAAAAAAATTGAGATGTTTTTTTTTTTTTCCCCTAGGTGATGAAAAGCATTATTCGCACATAAAGGATTCGAGTTTAGTTCACGTGGATGATGTTGCTAGAGCTCATATTCATCTCTTCGAACATGGGGAGGCGAAAGGGCGATATCTCGTTGCTTCTAATGAGTTCACAATTGATGAACTGTGTGAGTTTATTTCTGCAAGATATCCAGAATTGAAGATGCCGAGTGCTGAGTAAGTTTTTCCACCATTGATTTTCTCTCTCGTGACTCATCTTAATTAGCTGGTGTTTCTCTCTCATCTTGAGGCGTTTATTTCTGTGTTTGATTTTGCAGGTCTTGGAAAGATTCTATGGCTGTTAAATTGTCAGGCCTGTCGACGAAGAAGCTTCTAGAAACTGGATTCAAGTATGAAAATGGGCTGGAGGAAATGTTTGATGGCGCCATTAAAACTTGCAAAGAGAAGGGTCTTCTCTAAATTGATGATCATTTCGTGTTGAGATTTGGATATTTATTGCCAAATTTATGTATTTCTTTTCACTTCTTTTTTTTTCGTTTTTTCTTTTTTCGATTCTGTTGTGGCTTCATATGTGTTTCGACATAATGGAATAAATGGTGCAATACATCATTTGATGATGCAAATTTGTTGTAGACAATTTTAAGTGATGCAAACGGGACGGGTTTAATTAGCATTTCTCACAACCCACTAAGAAAATAGAAACCCATAAACATCCTGCTCGGAAAACTTAAAATAATAATGCATGAGAAAAGATTCAAAATTCATGGACCATGTTGTCACTTTTAAATCTACATATTGCAAGTAAAAATCGACATAAAGTTTGGATTTTTTTTTTTTGTTGGTAATGAACCATAACGATAATATGAGTAGGAGAAATTGAACATTTTACATCAAGTATAATAAAAGATATCATGTGTTACTGTATCATTTTTTAGTAATTACTATTCCAATTATCAAGTACTAATTCTCCTAATTGAAGATTAATTTAGGGATAATAAGTCAGTCCCTCGAAATTATTAGAGACAAGATTTTTTTTATTTTTTTATCTAGCTTATGACATCGAGAGAACGAGTTCCATCACAACTTTACCATTTGGAGCTTGCATAGGTTATTGTTTAATATTTTATTTTGTATGAGAATTGTACGTCGAGTATATAAGATATTTTTTTTCTATAAATATTGTATTAATGACAAAGTTACATTTAATATAGATGAATACGCATGAGGTAAAAATGTCAAATACAGTTCAATTTTTTTAATGGCACGTCTAATATAAATAATCTCCTATTTAATAATATTTAATAGTCAACAATTAGCTGTACTTATCAAATCATTATCATTTTTAAGTTTCAATAATGTGATTCGAATGCAGATACAATCATGGAATCAATGATAAAAATAACAGATATTGATGCATGCTCGATTATATCAAGATTATATGTATTAAAATCATATATAGGTTCCAACGATAGTACTTAAAACCTTTCTCATTCTTTCTAAAATTGTATTCCATTCTTCTTGTTAAAAATATATTAGTCTTATAAGTGATAATTATTTTAAAATGAGTTGGTTATAAAAATACATTACTATATATCTCTTACTATTTTTTAAAGTGATAATTATTTAAAATAAATAGAAATATTATTTTGTTTTAAACTACGTGAGGTCGAATATCAATATTAATAAATACAAAAACAACAAATTCCGGGAACTTATGTGTCGTAACTGTGTGAACATAATAGTTACTTATTTTTATATTTCTTAGATAATAAAAGTTAATTATAATGATAATGCTTTGTTGGCATGTCAAAATTTTACTATTAATTAAAACATAATCTATTTTATATTATCTAAAAAATCGTTGGAAAGGTGTGAGGTTGGTGAATGGGTTGATTAGGTACATTTATTCGCCAATAAGTGTGTGCCACGTAAGTTATTCGGGGCGGGTGGGTTGGTAGTAGTCTCAAGTCTGTCAATGGTTCATCATTTGTTAATTCTCATATTTATGGCCAATTATTTAGTTGGGATAACTTTATGCTGAAATCACGTTGAAATGAATGGAATTTTTTTTAATAGTTAAAAAAAAAAAGTGATGTATTTCAAATGAGTATCTATCCAAATATCATTGATGAATTTGTTTCATAGAATTTTAAATCTCTCTATTAAATTGGAGTCTATATTCTATCATTGATGAATTTGTTGCATAGAATTTCAAATCTCTTCTCAAATCCCTCTATTAAATTGGAGTCTATATTCTATCAACTATGAAGTGATTGTATGAACAAGAATTTTCAAAGTATTTTGTACTGCAACCTAATAATTGAAATAAAAGATAGATAATAAAATATTTTGAACGTAATCATGTAAGGTAAAACAAGGTCTGATCGATCCATATTCGAGATTTTACCAGTTTTCTTTATTTTAGAACTTATTATTTTTGTCAAGGTTTCTTAGAGAATTGAAGGGTCTAAAGAGAATATTTAAGATCTATTTAAATTTTGTTGTACATTTGTAAATTAAATATTGAATCATTGAATACTAGTGTGTAAATTAATACACTTCAACTTGTCTAGTATGGATTTACCTTTATCGGTTTGTCTTGAGTTTGTTTGAGGAATTTAAATGTGGAATTTGTTCACAACTTGATATCATTGTTAGGGTATTGGTTAATGATTACTTGTTTCATATCATGTGAACGTCCAAGTACATTGCACACTTAATTTGAAAGAGTTTATAGCTCAAATGAAGCTATAAAGTTTTTGAAAGTTTATAAAAAATATATATATATATTCAAAAAAAACTTTTGATTAATCATTTAGCTAGTTCTATTTGCTTGAAGAAGGTCATAGTTTGTTTAAAAGAACTAGTAAATGTAAGCCTTTTTCCTTTTAATTACTTTTTTTTTTGTTATTATCGTTTACAAGTTGAATTGTTTATTTCATCAAAAACAATTTAGCGGTCTACTTTAAAAGAATTAAGAAAGTATTTTCTAGCTAGTTTTGTTCCCATATTTATTTATCTATCAAATTTTTATTTGATACAATACATTATAATGAGTAATTAGTCATATTCATATGCATGATTATACACATATAATGATTTCTTAATATTTTAAAAACAATCTTAAACGTCAATTATTTTGAAATAAAGTAAGTGATATTTTAAGTTAATTCTCTTTTTATAATCTTTAATTGGACATCAATATACCATATATATTAAAAAAAGAACATGAGTTTTTTTTTTTAGAAATTTAAATAAAGATACTCGACTTAAAAAATGGATCTCATAAGAAAGTGTTGGACATTTTTTCTTAAATATAGTACTCTAGAAAGTGGTGGTTTTTTTTTTTGGCATGTAAAGAGGAAATTTTGATTTAGACAACAACCTAAATTCTGCGCGATAATTTAATTGACTGTCAGAAATCAAAATGTATACAGTATACATAATTACAGATATATATATATATATATATATATATATGCTACAATTATATTTCCCTGGAAAAGAATAAAATAAAAGGCGACGTCCCTATCTAAAATACTTTTACTTCAATGCCAACACAATCAAATATTTTGCAACCATCAGTCAATTTAACACTTTCATCTTAAAAATTTACAAAGACAATTAAGTATAACGCTCATAATGCCAATAATTAACTACTAAAAGATTATATATTTTATTATATATTTAAAAAAATATAATTAATGGGTGGTTATTGGAATAGATACGGTCAAAAGATAAATATTGTACATATCTTCTGTATTTTTTGTAGTTATTGTTTTCCCTTTTTTTTGGTAAGATATGATTTGTTTTGTAACCTCAATTATATATATGAAAATCAAAGGCTGATCTCCTCAATTGAGGATTTCCAATATTCTTGGTTACTCACATGGTATTAGCCAAAAATTGAGTAAACCCTTAATCTCCCCACCTGCCTCATGCGTCCTCAGCCTCTCTCCCTTCTCTTTCTGGCAGATCCTTCATGGCGGCTCCTCTATCTGTCTTCGATCCCACCATCACTCTTCAGGCTATGGCGCATCCTGTGCGTATACAACTCAAGTCCACGAATTACTTGATGTGGCATGGGATTTTCTGCTATCTGCACATCACAGAAAATAACATTTACTTTTATAATTTTTTAAATTTCTATTTTTTTGTCCAATCAACCTGATATAACAGGTCAAGTGATTAATTGTTTATTTATTTGACATTTAAAATTATCAATTTCTTTTAATCACAAAAAAGGAAAGATGAGTATGCCAATTATACCAATGTATCCAAGTGGGAGGAAATAAATATTAATAAAAATCCAGCTATTTAATGGGCCTTAAATGTAATATCTACTGCATAGTACTAGTGTTGATTAGAATGCAATAAATGTGTCAGTGTGAGCACAAAAATATTTCTATTAATATGATCGAATTATAATCCTTGTTTAAAGTTCGCCTAATTAAACATCTTAAATATGTTGGGAGTGATTATAAGATTTTTTAAAAATAATTTTAAAGTAATAAGTGCTATATAGTAAATAACGATACAAAAATTAATTAGATGTAGGCATGGCATTTAAGAAAAAGATTTATAATTAATATAAGAATCTTAGTTATACAAACATGACTCTATTTTTATTTTATTTATTAAGACGTAATATAAAATTATACTTTTGTATTTGATACATTCAAAAAATAAAATAAAACTTAAATATATATGAGGCAAATTAAATATATAATCAGTATAGATTTTGGACACAAATCATTATATTTATGTTTTGTCTCCTGGGACCAACACTAATTATATCAACCTTCAACTATCCATACATAATATACCTTTCATTTTACCACTGAGCTTTTCAGGGACAAAAAAATATCATCCATAGCCCAACAAATTAAATAGCAAACAACAGAATAATATTTTTATGTTTTTTATAACTCAGTTCCCACTTGCGCCTAACTCATTCGAAGATAATAATTCAATTTCTCAAAGTTGTTACCATGTAAATGTATGATATACATAAATGATCCATTTTTTAAAGCGGATAAATTGAAATTCAAATACACATTGCTACCTCTAGCATAACTAGCAATCATTTCAATTACTATTCATCTTACACGAATTGTGATGAGCAATGATTATTAGACTAAAGCAATCAATGATGCAAGTGGTTTCTATCATTTTTTTTTTTACTTATTTTTTTTCAAGGATCAAAGAATTTCACATACCTAGAAAGGGTGATTCTATACAAAGCCATGTAATTTCTCAATACAATCATTATTAAATAAAAACTCATTTTTATCTTTATATCTTTAGATTTTATTAGTTATTCTCCATATCTATTTTTCACTCTTTTTTTCTTTACATCTTTAAATCTTATTAGTTATTTTCTACGTCTACTTCTCACTTTTTTTTTCTTTACACCGTGGCTACCTGCTTTTATTTTCTTCTTTTCTTTTCTTATTTTCCTCTTAAACAACTTTGATACAAGAACAACTACGGCTGATTACTCACAATAATTGTTTATCCGAATTATAATATCAAGTCAATTTTAAGTTATAACTGAAAGTATAGATCTGTACAATAATAATTTACTCAAATTCTGTACAATAATAATTTACTCAAATCTTATGCTATGTATGTTAGGTAATAATTTCAATTAACATTAATTTTTTGTTATTTTTTAATAATTGAAATATTCTGAAATATGAATGGGCTTTTGGATAAAAATATTTAGATAATTATAATATTCTCGAATTACATTAATAGGATTACTTGGTATGGTGGTTATGAATCATATGGGTTTTTGAATGGTTATGATTCGTAAGGTTTTCTGCACAAAATTTTCCAACAAACTCGAAAATTCAAAATTGAAGTGTCATATTTATAGAAAAAAAATTTAATTGGAATATAATGTGTTTTACCTTGTAAAGTTTTAAATTCACTTCAAACAATAACTTTTTATTGAATAATAGGGTTCAAAGTGTGATTAAATATAAAAGTTGTGTAAAGAAAAATGAGAAAAAAAAAATAGAGAGAGGATGAGGCGTAGAAAATATCTAATGATGTTTACGGGTAAAAATAGAATATAATAGGATTGAAATTTCGATGGGATATAAAGGCTGTGTAAAGAAAAAAAGAGAAAAATTTACAGAGAGGATGAGGGTAGAAAATAAAGAGAGAAACAAGCGTAGAAAATATCTAATGAGATTTAAAGGTAAAAATATGATATTATTTTCACAGTGGCTATATTGAGAAATTATGTGGCTGTGTATAGAATTACCCGTACCTATCTAAATGTGGTCTCAAACCCACATGCCTTAAACCATGTAAAAGGGTGGTTCTATATACAGCCTTCAAATTTCTCTGTACAGTCACAATAGAAATTAAATCTCATTTCTTACCTTATTAAATTTTTCTAATTTTTTTTCCTTTTTTAAGAACATTTTCTTGTTTCTACAACACATTCTCTATTTTTTTTTTCTCCTCTGCACAATCGATTATATCTTTTTTTTTCTTCACAATTTTCACCCCATCAAAAGTTTTTATCTAAAATAAAAGAAAAAATTTATTACTCGGCGACTCAACCAATTATTGAAAGTGAAACTACACAACGGTATTTTAATTATTTTGTATTGGTAGATTTTTTAAGAACCTCCAAATCTCTGATTATATGCGGTAGTTGAAAAAAAGAAAAAGAAAAATAGAGAGAACCCCCAAATCTCTAATCTTACGCGGCCGTTGAAAAAAGAAGAAGAAGAAAAATAGAGATAAATAGAACAGAGTTCAACAAAACAGACAAAACAAAGAAGAAGAAAAATAGAGAGAACCCCAAATCTCTGATCTTATGTAGCCGTTGAAAGAAAAAGAAGAAGAAAAATAGAGATAGATAGAACAGAGGTAAACAAAACAGACAAAATAGAAAACGGCGTCTATAGTGATTGAAATTTTGGAATTACCGAGGGAGGGGAGGGGATAATACTGTTGTGTTTTTTTGTTGCACAGAAAATCTGTTTCCCTTTTTTTTTTTTTTTTAAATTCTTTGGATTATAGTAAATCAGTAATGAAACTACTCAAAAGTATATATTAATATAATTATGATTCATACGAATCTTCTAATCCATATATCAGAGAAAAAATCTATAGGCCAATAGTTTCAAGATATTTGAAAATTCAATATAAAAAGTCATATTCATCAAAAAGAAAATCAAAAATTATTTGGAATATCATGAGTTTTACCTTATAAAATTTGTAATCCACTCCAAACAATTTTTATTTTTTTTCAAGTATTTGGATTGAAACTTGATTAAATACTCAATGGTGGTAGAAAGAAAAAAAAGTGAGAAAAAAAAAAAAGAAATAACTATATAAAGGAAAAAAGAGACAAAAAAAAGAAAGAAATAAATAAAAAAAGGTTGTATAAAGGATAAAAAAAAAAAATACACCATAGAAAATATCAAGTAAAAATGAAATTTCATTTTTATAATGACTGCGTGTAGAATCACCCCATGTAAAAACAAGAATCCAAATTATTGCCTTAAATATGTTCAACGGCCTCTGCCCATTAACCGTGGTGTTATCTGGCCCATCTCCACGACATTTTGCAGAAGATAAGCTTACCATAAATATTGTATCCCCAAGCAATCAAATAGTCAGGATTGAGATCTCGTATTTCAATAATTTCATTTATTACCTCCAATTAAAAATAATGTTATTTTAAAATTTTATTATAAATTAAGAAATATAAAGATTGGATAGAAATATCTTTAGACAATATCAAATTTTTTCACATATTCCTAAATTAATATAAGATGTGATAATTAAAAAAAATGTATATATATATATATAAGAGAAATTTGACATAAAGAAATATTGTAGAATCTTGTATGAATAAATTTTAGAAATATTAAATAGATAAGTTCAAAATTTAAAAATCATTTAGGGGGTTAGATTGAGATAAACTTTGAAAAAAAAAAAAGACATTTAATTTGAAACTAAGTTTAACCTTTTAAATGACATTTATTTTAAACCAAGGGGAAAAGGGTAATATTTAATAATCTTTAATGCGCATCATATATTAATTATAATATAATTAATTAATACATTTGACACATAATTAAATTGAAATATAAAATGAACACACTAATTAAAATAGACATTATCGTATAGAATGTTGGACTTCATAGATTATGATGTGTACTAGACGATTTTGTGGGCAAGCCCAATTAAGATGTTTGGGCCTAAACCATAGTTGAGGCTCAATTCATGAGTTTAAATTTATAATAATAAATTTATTGGAAATTGTTTGAACTTTTGTTTTCACAATTTTGGGTGAGTTTGACATTCATTATTTTCATTTTGAGCTTATTTTATGTTATTTTAAAGACAGTCAAATTTTGGTTGTAACTATTTGAAAATCACCAAACATTTTTATGTAATTGGTGTATGAACCTTAGATACATACATTTAGGTCGACTTGATTCATCATGTACAGTAAAGTTGTTTGTACATTTATATATTAGAGAAGGTCTTATGTGCACCGCGATATGGATTCGTGCCCCCGATCCGACCCGATTGGATTTAAATATATACATATATATATATACATATTTCTTTTTTCTTTCTCTAAAATTAAGGCAAAAATCAGCAACAGGTACGCCTCTTCTCTTCTCTTCCTCTTGTCTTTGTCTTCTTTTCCTCTCATCTTCTTCTTAGCCAGAGATGTCAATGGCCTTCACCTCAGGCTTCTTCACTTCCTCCTTCGGCACAGTCACTGTCAGCACCCCATTCTCTATCGTCGCCTTCACCTGATCCAACTTGGCATTCTCCGGCAGCTTGAACCGACGGAGGAACTTGCTGCTTCTCTCTAGGCGGTACCACTTGTCGTTCTTCTCCTCCTGCTCCTTGCTTCTCTCCCCGCTGAATTTGCAGAACATTAGAATCCTGAATCTCCACCTTAAATTTTACCTTTCTATCAATGTCATGATTTTTTATTTCTTGGTTCTAACGGAGTCAGTGTTAATGAGCATAAAAGTTGGGGATGCCGCGTTAGTTCCGATGATTAAATTCTTGTGCAAGTGGTGACTTTGTTGAGGCCTTTGATTAATGAAGAAGAAATTGAAAATTTGAGGAAAAATATGATTTTCTTGAACTATTTAAAAAGGTAAATATGTAATACCTTAAAGGTATTTATGTAATACCTTAAAAGTATACAAGTGATACCTAAAGAGTATGCAACTGATACCTTAAGAGTATACAATTGATAATTTAAGAGTATTGTAACTAATATCTTTCACTCAATGAACGCAACTGATAAGAGTATACAATTGATAGTTTAAGAGTATTGTAACTAATATCTTTCACTCAATGAACAACTAATATCTTATACTATAAGCATTAATACCTTAAAAGGTAAATATGTAATACCTTAAATGTGCACATATGTAATACCTTATATTATAAACATTAATACATTAAAGGTAAATATGTAATACCTTATACCGTAAGCATTAAAACTAGTACCTTAAGAGTTAATGCGTGATACCTTAAGAGTACATGTGTGATACAGAATGCGTGATACCTTAAGAGTACATGTGTGATACCTGAAGAGTATAAATTTGATACCTTCGCAGAATACATTGGTGCGCGCGCGTGGCACACACAAACTATGGTGTGACCATGCGTGGGCGCGCGTGGGAGCGGTCCACGCACCGGGTTAGGTTGGGGGCACAGATCTAAGATCGGTGCTCCGGGGGCACATAAGTTTTTGCATATATATTATATAAATGTCTGATTATGTTGATATAAAAGTATGACTAATATCACAGAAATGTATGCGTAATATATATAAAGGTATACATGTACAAATTGTACCGAAATTAGGGTTTTTTTTTTTTAAGTTAAAGTATTATATATAAGTATGATATTTGTACATAAATGTATGACCAATATAATATGAATGTATGCTTAATATAACGTTAATGTAAGACTAGCATAGTATAAAGGTCAATAGTTTTTTTTTAAGTTAAAGTATTGCACCAAGAGTATGATATTTGTACATAAATGTATGACTATTGCACTAAAGGTATGATATATGTACATAAAAATATGACTAATATAACATAAATGTATAACTAATATAGTATAAAAGTCAGTACAAAAAAAATAATTAAAAAAGTGCGGATTCGGGTCGATCGAGATCCGACCTGGGTGTATGTGCAATTGGTGTGCACAAGAGACATTTTCTTTGAAAATTATTAAAATGTCATTTAAATAAGTTTTTTTAAAGTTTTTTTTTTCTTCTATTATATACATATACAAAATTGTATTTTTCCCATTTTCATGGGCTTTTTTTATTATTTTTTTTAATGTTTACCTGTCGATCTTATTGCAAATGATAGTAAGACAAAAGTGGAAGTGAAAATGTTGTATGGAGGTAGAATTTTCGTTTGCATTATTATCCAAAGTAGATGAAAGTTTGAACATATAAGTGATATATTTTTCACTTTCACAATGAAGTCCGAAAAGAAACCTATATTCTATAATTTTTTACATATTTTTATAACTACCAAATTTTGGCAGCTCTCGTGATTGGGGGAAAGATTTTAAGAATTCCAATACGACAGCTATTTTTTACTATAATTGTTCAAAATGTCATGAAATCGTCTGAAAGTGTAGTACTTTTGTAAAATAGTTTTGCAAATTTAATTATGTGAAATGAATCAACTCGCATCTTATAATGTTACTGTTACGAAGATTGTTTTAGAAATATAATTACGTGACACAAATCAATTTATAAAATAAAGTTTAATTTGTAAAAATATATTTAGTTGTGAATAATGAGATTACGTCTCACAAAATTATATTCGTGAGACATCTTAAATAAGTTTTTTTAAATTATCAATTATACAATTACGCAACCTTTTGGGGAAAGTTAGACAAATATGATAGTAAGGTGAACCAAAATGGAAATAAAAGAAAATATAGTGGAGGAAAATGCAATATACATAGAACTGTACCGTTGGCGCAAAATATGCGTCCCCACAAATATAACGATCTTTTCCCTTCAAAAACTCACCGCCACTTCCAACGCTCCCTCTCTCTTGCTCTCTCTCAGTTTCATTCTGCATTGTCTTAACGTATAAGAAAAACGATTAAACTAATAAGTTGATTGAACTCCGGCGACGGAAAATGTCATTATCGGACTCCGAGACCTTCTCTCACGGCGGAGAGTACAAGACGCTCCGCCAAATCAGCCGCGATCGTAAGCTCTGATACCTTGATTGCATTCGTTTGTATTAGGTTTTGTACAGCTCTGATTTTCCTCTTTTCGGAATTTCCCTCTAGGGATTTCTCTGTGATGAATTAGTGTAGTTCCAATGTCCGATTGATTACTATTTTATGTTTGGGAGAAGAGATCAATTGAGGGATCAAAGTAGTAATGTAGCGTCTTAGTGCTATATATTCTGAGAGGACAGATAAAACCCTAGGTTTGTCCACTCGTTCGAGAGAATAAGTTGATTCGTTGCTAGCCAAGGAACAGATTTTTGGGGGATTTTAGACTATCAAATGGTATTATGTAGTTTCTCAGTATTTGGGTAATTAAAAGATTTATCAAATGGCACCTAAAAGGATTTATTTCTAACTAGAGTAGTGAAATTATGTGTTTACATCCTGAATCAGCTAAGAAAAGCTTAAAATCCATGATATGAGAATATCTGTACTGATACTAGATTAATAATTCAGTGTTAGGTTATTTTTCAGTCTATTCTAAATGGCAATAAATCTCTAGGCTTCAGATTATATGAGAACGTGTAGCATGTGGATTGACTATTTTGGTGAAAATCTCTTTTAGGATTATTGTATGAAATGCTCCAAGGTTCCACCAAATCAGGAGATTCAAGATCATCATGGAAGGTATATTTTATCTCACTACATATGACCGTTATTCGATGCAAAGTAGCAAGGCTTGTTAGACTGAAATTATGTCCTAAATTCATTACACTAGTTAGATTTTGTTCTTGTTTAAATAGACTTTCACCAAATTTGCATGCTAAGATGTTTGCATAACGACTCTGAGTTGTAAAATCTTGTTTCTAAGATATGGTTTAAACATGCCAGGTTCATAATAATAGTTTCTTCATCCTTCAAGCTCAGACCAATATTATTGGAAAATCAAAACTTATGAGCTTGTGTTGAGCTGACTGTAAATTTATACCTTTACTTTAATTTATAAAGTTTTACTCTGAAGGTTTATGTACCAATGTACAGAAATACAAAGTATGGGGTCTTAGTTTTTCTTGAAAACCAGGGCCTGATGTTAAATAAATGATTTGGTTAGAAGAAAATCTTGATGTACTTTTGAATGTCTCTGCATACTTGTGGATCAACATTATCCTTACTTAATAAATCAATCGTAAATCCTTTAACAGCTACTCATCATGAGATTTTGGAAGATTTTCTTCTCCACTATGTGATTATATTCAGGTACTCATCATGGACAAAGTTACAGTAAAAGTGATGTCCCATTCATGCAAAATGGCAGATATTACAGACCAAGGAGTTTCACGTAAGCATGTAATCGTGTTGTATAGCATCAGATGAGTTGCATTATTCAAGTTAACTTTGTTTTTCAACCTTTAGTGTATCACAATGGAGTTTCTCTCGTATTAATAAGATAATTACAAATTTAGAGACTTGTCAAGTTGTCAGAAGAAAGCTGGCAAGCTCTTGATTTTATTCTAGCGGTCTTATGATTCTGTAATCTTATATATAAATTATTCTCTCGGTCTTCATCTACTCTGGTTAAATACAGTGTAGTCAAGTATTCCATGTATTAATTTTTTCTCCGTTACAAGTATTTCAAATGAGTTATCAGCATTATAATGTTCATAAATGATTTTCATTTTCTGCAGTGGTGGAAGACCTTTTTCGAAGAAGAGAGCCTCTGCCTTCAATGGATGCAATATATTTCATTCAACCTTCCAAGGAAAAGTATTGCCAATCTTCATTACTTATTTTACGCTGTAATTCCGATAAAGAAAAAGCATGTTGCGCTTGTCGGAAGTAGTCAACAAAAACACATCATATTATATTTATTTAGTTAAGATTTCATGATTTCTGGCAAGCTTGTACTATCTTTTTGCCATTTTCTTGTTCCATGTTTTATAACCTTTGAGAAACACCTTTTACCTCATGACAGGTACATATATCCTTTAATAGTATTCACTGTTTCCAGTAAAACAAGTTTTTTTTTTTTGTTTTTCCAATTTTTATCAGCAATGACTTGTGTTAATATAGGGACTGATCATTAATATTTCTATCTTTGTCAGCCTCGTCATGTTCTTGTCTGACATGTCAGGAAGAGAACCATTATACAGAAAGTATGTCAGATTTTTTATCCCCAAAGTATTACTCACTGCCTGTATTGTTTTTTGAAATCTGAAGGCTTCCTTTCTCATTTTGACAATCTATGGCTGCAGAGCATATGTTTACTTCAGTTCACCTGTAAATAAAGATCTAATATCTCGCATCAAGAGAGATACTAGTGTTCTACCACGTATTGGTGCATTGAGAGAGGTAACCAATGTGCTTGATTTTGGCAGTAAATAATTTGAGTTACACTGCATTGATTTCTAGGGAATTTCTTTTGTTGATCTATTGACATTTGGCATATTGCAGGTGAATTTGGAGTACTTCTGCATAGACACTCAGGTAACTCTAAAGACATTTTACTTTATAAAGAGAAAAAGGTTGTCATCTATTATTATCGTGGCAATTTTAATTCCAGGCATTCATAACTGATCAAGAAAGAGCACTTGAAGAACTCTTTGGTGATGGTGCTGAAAATTCTCACAGATTTGAGTCATGTTTGAATTTAATGGCCTTGAGAATTGCTACTGTTTTTGCTTCACTAAAGGTATTGGTAGAATTGTCTTTGTCTTACCCTGATCATCAACCCCATCTACCTGAACATTTAAGATAAGAAGAAGAGTGTTAATTTTAGTTGAATTTCTTTCGTTACTGTTTAAATTGTCACAATGCAGCAGTAATTGCTAACAAAGTTAGTTTACATTTGGTATGTAAGTACAAGATTCATGATCTATGTACAGACAGAGGAGACGTAGAATGTTTATGAACCTAGTTGGGAGAAAAAAATAACCATGCTCCAGATTTAGTATCCAAATATTTTTGCTTTTGAATTTCCAGATTCATTTGTAAATTCTGGCACAATTTGTGGTTGTGGCTTTTATTATCAATTTCTTCTTGCCTACATGTGTAATTTTCAATTTCAGGAATATCCTTTTGTGAGGTATAAAGCTCCCAAAGGAGATGATGGAAACAATGGAACTAGTGGGAGGGAATTTATCCCCAAGAAGCTTGCTGCTGCAATTTGGAACAACATTACAGCTTATAAATCTTCCATTGCCAACTTTCCAACAGTAGAAACTTGTGAATTACTTATAGTGGACAGATCAGTTGATCAGGTATCGTAAAGTACCTCAAAGTTTAATGAGCCTGCATCTTAAGACTTAAGTTTATTATTAGTATATTTTTATTTCCTTGTTTAACTCTGATAAATTTGTTTCAGATTGCTCCCATCATTCATGAATGGACATATGATGCCATGTGTCATGATCTGCTCGACCTAGATGGAAATAAATATATACATGAGGTAAATGTTTTTGTCTAAGGAATCTATTTAAAGACTAACAACTTTTCTGATGGTATATATTGGATATAAGGTTCCTAGTAAATCAGGTGGTGAGCCTGAAAGAAAGGAAGTGCTTTTGGAAGATCATGATCCTCTGTGGCTTGAGTTGAGGCATGCTCACATAGCAGAGGTGTTTTCTCAGCACATACATTTTTTCTTTGCAGTCACTTGCAAGTTTCATTTGCTAATTGTTTTTATCAGTTTCTCATATCTGCCATCTTGATGTTCTTGACTAAAAATTTCAGGCTAGTGAAAAATTACACGAGAAGATGACAAATTTTGTTTCAAAAAACAAAGCAGCTCAATTACAACAAAGGTTGTTGATTTTATATGCATGTTTACTCACTCTTGTTTGAACTATAGTTATGATTTCTTGCCAGTCACAAGGTGCTTCATTTATCGCATATAACATCATTTTTAAGCCTACTGGATCTCAGTATTTATTCTCATCAACTGAAGGCCCTTTTCATGCAATTGAGCTTCTGAATACTAACATGTTAGAAAGAGAGTGCATCCTCAGGGAGATCAAATTTATTTTCAAACTAAAGTAATTCAGCAAGAATCTTCATGTCTGAATTTGCATCAAATTCATGAGAGTTTAAAGCATCACCCCATTCTCTAAACCCGAGAGCTAAGATAGAGATTTGGGTCGATGCAAATCTACTTTGGTCCACATCTCCAAGCCAATTAAGAACTCAAAATCCAAGTTTTTTTATTTAATTATTTTTCTTATCAATCTCTAACAGAATGTTCTTCTGTTTATTCTCAATCTCTAACATCCAAGTTGTTCAATAAATTGTTTCTATTTCCTGTCAATCTCTAACATTCATGTGCTGCTTTTATGCAGAGATGGTAGTGAGTTGTCCACAAGAGACCTGCAGAAAATGGTTCAAGCTTTGCCACAATATAATGAACAGATGGAGAAACTATCTATCCATGTAGCGGTTGGTTATCAACTCAAACTTCTGAAAATCAATTTATTTATCATTTCTTCAGTGTGTATTATGTGACCTGAGAAAAGCTTCAAGCCTCAACCAGCCCATCTTTACCTATTAATTTATAGTTTACAATATGTTATTATAATGTTATGGTGGTGCTCTAATATTCCTTCTGAGTACCCAAATGTGAAACTTACATGGCCAAATAAATGAAGACTTCTGATAAAGATTATGAAGACATATAATTGTTAACAACTTTCTGATCTCATACATTTTTTCATCAGATTGCTGGAAAACTCAACAACATTATCAATGATTTGGATCTAAGGGAACTTGGACAACTAGAGCAGGATCTTGTATTTGGTGATGCAGGAACAAAGGAAGTCATCAATTTCTTGAGATCAAAGCCAGTAATATCTTGATGCCACCATGTAGAAATGAAATAGTACTTTTGTTCTGGGTTCTGCTATACTTTGCTTTCATCGTAATCATTTCTTTACTCTTCAGGATGCAAGTAGCGAAAATAAGTTGCGGCTTTTGATGATTTATGGTTGTGTCTATCCAGAAAAGTTTGAGGGTGACAAAGCATTAAAACTCATGCAGGTTGCTGATCTCTCTTTGACTCATTCGTTGTGTATGTGTTGAGAAACTGCTAGTTGATGCACATATTGAATGTTCATATGTGGTGTAGGAAAACTCATTCCTCTGTTCTTCCATGTCTCTTTTTTAGGCTTCCTGAAAAATCAAATTAGTGAAGCTCAATGCAAATTAGAGACATCTGAAACTTGGCACCTTGATAAATAGTCATAACGCCATACACCAGCATGATACTGACACATAATGATGACTAAGACATATGAAAAGGAGTTCAATGTGTGTGTGTCTGTTTAGCTTCATGGAATGTTCACTGATGATTGATGCTTCAGCATATATAACTTGAAGGATTTTTCCCATGACTTATAGCGAAGAGTAAAACAATTATTAGCTGAGGCAATACAAACAAGAAATTCAGCTATAGATCAAAAAATTTCAATCATGTAATGTAATATTACCTTGTGCAGAGAGTTTCTATACATACTATTGATGATTGGTCTAAATATGATAAAGGTTTACGTCAAGTTTAAGATAGACTGATCCTGATTTTTTCAATTAAAATCATTAATTTTTTCTGTAGTTGCTTCCATGTGATATAAATATTTTAGCCAATTCTCATCTTTTAAAAAATTTTAATATAAAAAAGAATCAATTTCATGTGATAACTTCCAATGAAGTTCTTCACATCTGAGCTCGTAGATATATATTGAACATGTGGTAGAAACCATTACTTGGATAGGTTGAAAGCCAAGTTTTAGAGATGTTGATTTTTTGGACCGACAAGGTCTTGAGTGGATTTTCCCCCATCCCATATGATTAGTGACCTGCATTTACGAACTAAATGCTTCACAAGCTCTGACTAATGAGCATATTTCTGATACTTCTTCAGTTGGCAAAATTATCACCTGCGGACATGAAAACTGTGAACAATATGAAAATGATTGAAGCAACAGATTCCAGAAAGTCTTCGCATGGGACTTTCTCACTTAAGTTTGATACAACAAAGGTAAGTATCATCCCTCATTACAGTTTACAGAACCATGGAACCGAGAGCTGATTGTTTCTTATATTTTGGTTACCAGAAAAAGAATGCAGAAAGGAAAGATCGAACTGGAGAGGAAGAAGAGACTTGGGCACTATCTCGGTTTTATCCCAAGACAGAGGTTTGGTTTTTATGATCATATGGATATGTTGCTTATGCCAAAACTGCAAAATTATTACCATCTCATATTATAGCTAGACGAGTATGTAATATTGATCCATTATAAGATGCACCTTGCCACTTGTCATGCTTTCCTTTGATTTGAGACATGCACTTAAATTTTACATTGGAAGTGAAACACAACCCAAGTTTTTGTGAAATTCAACCTCAATTTCACTCCCTTGGTTCATAGCCAAGTTTCTTTCAGAGTTGGTTAATTTTCCCAGAGAACCACTTCATATTTTGGAAAAAAAGGCTAGATACAAGGTGATTAGCGTAAAAGGGTTAGATGCAGGGATTAATGCATGAAAGTAAGCATTATGAGAAGAGGAGATGTTTGTATTATAAAGAGTGCTTTCCGAAATTGAGGTTTTTGACTTCAAACTGTGGAACTACGATTTTACTTTGCAGTTACTTGAGCTGCCAAATTAACACGCATATCTTATTATTTCAAATAAATCATTTGGTGTATAGTTCCGTAGTCTATTAAAAAACCACTGAAACTCTGTTATCATAATCTGCACAAGTAAGAGGATGACTATTTGTCCACTAGTGGTTCAACATCACAATGAAATTTTACATATTGACGAAAGCCCATTTCAAGAGTACACACTTATGTGTCGGACATTGAAGTGGCATAAATGCTACCATGCCTGTGATGAAAAGTAATGTGTTTTCACGATCATGTAACTTAACAGATTATACTACCATGTTTCATATGGGAGTATACAAATATTTTCTTCCCTGTTAGATGGTTTACATACAGCTTCTCGATTATTTTCTCAGGAGTTGATTGAACAGCTGAGTAAACGAGATTTGCCAAAAGATGAGTACCAGTGCATGAATACTGCTAGTCCTTCCAACAATGAGAGTAGTGGAGCTCAACAGGCTGCAGCAGTTAAACCAACTCAATCTACTGCTCCACACTCTATGCGATCAAGACGAACAGCAACATGGGCCAAATCTCGCGCTTCTGATGATGGATATTCAAGGTTACCAACCACCTACCACTCTTTCTCTTAGTTGAAATCTAGCACATATACAGTTAATTTAGTTGGAATATTTCTTTCATGCCATGGTCTTATAGATATTGTTTTCAGTTTGAGCTTTGTATTTTGAGAAGTGCATTTGAGTTCTTATCTCTCTCCTGCTATGGTTTTCCAGTGATTCAGTCTTGAAAAGTTCCTCTACTGATTACAAGAAGATGGGACAGCGCATTTTTGTATTCATAATTGGTGGTGCAACCAGATCTGAGGTAAAATTCTCTTTCTCTTCCTTTTCAACCTTACACACCATTAATGCATACATGCAGATAACTGAGTTTACTGGTTCTGTGTTCAGCTTAGGGTGTGCCATAAACTTACAGCAAAATTAAGGAGGGAAGTAGTCCTTGGTACAACTAGCATTGATGATCCACCTCTATATGTTACGGTACACATTTCTTCTTCCTTTACTCAAAGATTATCAAAATGAATCAGTCTATATTTTGTTACCAGTTTAAATTGTGGTATTTATCATTGCTGTATAATCAAATATAACATGTAAATGTAAAATAGGATCATTATTGTTGGACAAGATTAGATATGAATGATCATTCATTACTCTTACTTAACTGTGAAATGATCAGAACTTAATTATCTGCATATTGTCTCATTTTGGCAGAAACTTAAGCTCCTCTCAGAAAAGGAGCTTTCATCGGAAAACATTATGATCTGAAAATTCAAAGTTTTGTACAGATACACCTCATATACAAACAACACAGGTTAGTGCTGAATAATCAGTATCTTTATTAATCTATCTATTATTTTATATACTGACATATTGGTTTTCTACTTGTGTGTTATCTACACTAAGTCTCTAAACAATGTCTACAATGCAGCTGATGTATAAATGGCAAAAAGTTCGATTCACCATCGATTTTATGAATAACTTGTAATGGATATGAATGGAAGAATCACAGTTCTCTTGGAGTAGGCAAAGAGGTGGAACTTGATTCAGCATTTAATTTCCAATTAATTGTAGAGATTATTTGCTTCCTCCTATACTTTTGTTTCTGAAAAACTGGAGTTTATTCTTTAGTTTATCCTCAAACTATGAATCTCTTCTAAGTTCTAACATCCCAGAAAATATAAGTGTAGACTGAGGTTATTTTTGTACCAATGATCAGTATCTTCAGAGCTTTGATTTATCCATAGAGAAGGACTAAGGGCACAACACAGATTTCTAAGGGCACCACACTATTTTTTCTAAAAAAAAAAAAAAAAAAAAAATTCCAATTTTACCCTCAGGATTTATGCAATTGCTTCCGTTCGGTCATTACGACCGAACATGCTTCACGGCGTTCGGTCACCTTGACCGAACGCCCTTCTAAGAGTTCGGCCGGGGTGACCGAATACTCTTTTATGTGTTCGGCCACCCGGGATCGAACGACACTGCTCCGATTCAATCGTTTTTTTTACATTTTTTCCTACGATTTTCACACATCTAACAAATTTGTGGAATGTTCGTCATTATGTAGGCATTACATTCTTAAAAAAAAAAAAGCGTTGTGTGCGCGCGGGGTCGGGTGACCGCGATCGGGTTTGATCGATTTTTTACGTTTTTTTTATGTTAAATCTTTTTTTTTAAGAATGTAATGCCTACATAATGACGAACATTCCACAAATTTGTTAGATGTGTGAAAATCGTAGGAAAAAATGTAAAAAAAATGATTGAATCGGAGCAGCGTCGTTCGGTCCCGGGTGGCCGAACACATAGAAGAGTGTTCGGTCCCGGGTGGCCGAACACATAGAAGAGTGTTCGGTCACCCCGGCCGAACTCTTAGAAGGGCGTTCGGTCAAGGTGACCGAACGCCGTGAAGCATGTTCGGTCATAATGACCGAACGGAGGCAATTGTACAAATCCTGAGGGTAAAATTGGAATTTTTTTTTTTTTTTTTTTTTAGAAAAAATGGTGTGGTGCCCTTAGAAATTTGTGTTGTGCCTTTAGTCCTTCTCTTATCCATAAGCAGAATTAGAAGCTCAAGTTGTTTTAGATTGTTAAATAGGTTTGGTGTGTGAATTACTCAATATCTTATTTTATTTTTATTTTTATAGTTCACTCAAAAAACATTAATGTTGATCGAAATATGCAATCTCACTCACTTGTCAACCCATAGAATTAACTAATTTTCAATTTTTTATAATGTATGGGCAAAAAGACATTCATCAAGCAATATTTATTACAATGAAAAATAATATTTTTGTTTATGATAAGTAATCGGATCCTATTTCACGTGTAACCTATCTATTTAAAAAAAAAAAAAAAATAGTTGTCATAATTCATAAACAAAACACATATAAATACTAAATTTATTTATACATTCTTGGGCTTTAATTAGTACTCCTAAAACTCGGTTAGGAGTTTTTGGGTCGAATCCAATCCGTTTAGGTTCAAAGCTAAGCCCAGCCCAATATTTCCACCGCATCATTAGAACAAGTTCAAGAAATCGCTGTTAGTAAAACACGACAATAGCTGACATTGGATACTGGAGACCTCGAGAGACGTTACAATGGAGACGACACGACGTCATTGCATTTCCAATCCAATGAACAAAAATTGCAGTCTGTGAAGCTCTTACATCATAATAACTCATAATCAATCGCTGAATATATAAACCATAATTCTAGAAATTCAGGGCAAATTAAACCTAAAATATACTGAAAATGGATGCAATTTTATCAATTATCGCATTCTCGGTGATCGTCGGAGCTCTGATCGCATTCATAGCGTTCGGCAACTATTTCCGGAAGAGAAAATCAGAAATTCAGTCCATCGCCAGGCCCGAAACCACTAACCCGAACCCGAAGCCCTCGTCGAAGCCATCCGCTGCTAAGAAGACCCAGCATAAATCCCACTCCCATTCTCAAGCAGCTGATAAAGTAAAGATCGGAATTTTCTGTTTATTTCCATGTTTAGTTGTATTGTTTTGTGATTAGGATTGTATTGTGTTGTGAAATGTAGGATGCTAATAAGAAGCATCATCATTTGGATTTGAATACTCTCAAAGGGCACGGTGATGCGGTCACTGGTCTCTGTTTTTCGCCTGATGCGCGTAGCTTGGCAACTGGTCAGTATTTGGCTTTTTGTATTCTGTTTTTTTCAGTAATTACTTCCATTTTTGTTACCGCTTCTTTAATTTGATTTGGAATCGCATCATATGGAAAAAGATTTGTTCTGGGTATCATCTGATCCTATTAAAAATAAGAATGTTTGTCGTGTTTACAGAGGTTGATCACATGAAAGTAGCATTTCATTGATGATTTATGCTCTGAAATATTTTCTCTGTGAGCAATGCTTGTGGTTAGCTGGTTATCATGTTCAATCACGTACGAATTGAGAACGTATCTCGTGTTTTCCATACAGAGGTTGATCACTTGAAAGTATTTCATTGATGTTTTATGCTTCAAAATATCTCTCCATGAGCAAGTTTTGTTGTTTCGAGACTCTTATATTTTTTGGATCAGTAGCTACTTTTAGAGTAATACATGCAATAATTCTGTTAATTCAACCTATGGATAAATTTACATGGAGTCAAGACTCAGGAGCCAGTAGTTGTTGGCTTTGAGTGGTCGTCTTTGCTAAGCCTGGACTTGTGACTGCTCAGGCCTGTAATACCTAGATATTATCAAACTCTGCTTTGCAGAGATTGCGTCTATGTGGGTTTTTACCTTGTATCCTGTCACCGGTGCAGTACTTTTTTTCTTTTTAATCTATGAGAAAAAATGAAGCATTGTTAACAATGTGTATCATACGAGTGAGTTGCATCAAAGTTAGGGGATCCCTTTGAATCCAAGAGGTAATTCATTATTGTTGTATGCCTGATAGCCTTCCAGGGCCATTTGTCCATTTATTATCTACATCTTCTAATATAATTCTTGATTTAATTTTCATTTATAGTAAATGTTATGAATTAAAAACACCTGGGACAGTTCATTTTTTCTGTTTTTCAGATGTGTTGTTTTATCATTTAAACTTGGAAATGGCTCATTCCTATTCAACTTAAAAATCTTGATTCCAAGTTTTAAGTAAATAGTAATTTTATGCTACTTACATGCACTGTTTCCTCTATGCAGCTTGTGGAGATGGAATTGTCAGGGTTTTCAGGCTGGACGATGCATCAAGCAAAAGTTTTAAGTACTACTAATCTCTAATTTCTGTTCACCGGCCATGCAAGTGCAAGTGCAAGTGTATTGTTTTTGCTGACTTTAGTTGTGTTCTTCTGTATCTTTTTAGGTTTCTGAGAATCAACTTACCTGCTGGAGGCCATCCAACATCAGTTGCTTTTGCCGGTGATGCATCATCTGTAGTAGTGGCTTCCCAGGCACTCTCAGGATCATCTCTATATATGTATAGAGAAGAAAAACCTAAAACAACTGGAGAGCAGAAGCAACAGAGCAAGCTCCCTCTCCCTGAAATCAAATGGGAACATCATAAAGTCCATGAAAAGAGGGTCATCATAACTTTGGTTGGAACTAAAGCAACTTATGGCAGCGCTGATGGAAGTCCAATTATGTTGTCATGCTCAGAAGGTACTGTCAGGTGTCTGATGTTGAGATATTCATCAGTTCTCTTATGAAATTTGAGTTTGCGTGGAAATATTATCTCATGGCAATTCCCCTATGTTACTCTCTTTCCTGTCTCTGTAAAAGCACAGCAAAGAGTTTCACTTTCCCTGGTACTTTAATGCCATGATATTGGCTCAGCAGTCAACTTATGACTTCATAACCATGGGGTGTTAGCTGTCATGAGTATGGTGTCAGCATTTTCCGTAATTAGCATGTGTGTATGTGCATATGATGTATTTTGGTATCTGTAGCTTTGACATCATTCGTACTGTACAAAAGTTTCGTACCTCTCAGTTACTATGAACAATAGCACAGCTATTCTTCTGGATGTCCTTTTGACCTTGCCAATCAGGAAAAAGTGAAGGTTGGACAGAATAGAAAATCTTCAGAGTAAGTAATCTCACTCTCCATTTTGTTTTCATGTTTATTGTCAGGCACTGATATTATGCTCTGGCATGGAAGAACTGGGAATATATTGGGTAATGTCGACACAAATCAGCTGAAAAATACAATGGCCACCGTATCTCCCAATGGTCGTTTCATTGCAGCAGCTGCTTTTACTGCTGATGTCAAGGTGTTGTTTATTTTCTCTATAATTTGATTTTTCATCTCTTTTTGTTGTCATCCACATCAGTAATATATAACACTGTATCTGGATCAAGTTCTCGTTTTAAAATACCCACAAGTTAGACAATCATTTTGACACCCTTATAAGAGATCCACATTTATTTCTAACTTTCAATGCTTCTCATTAAACTGGTTAAAATAGTTGGAGAAAAAGGTTGTGTGTTATTGGAAATGCCACATTCCTCATTAATATTTACATCCCTTAGGAAATAGACTTGGGGTGCGCTTGGTTCAAATTATTTAATGGCAATGACAATGAGTAGGATTGAAGAGTTAATGGGTTGGATTGAGGAGAGTGATTGACAAAGGAGATGTAATTAATGAAAATGGGAGAATCACTTAACTTATTGTGAGGCTTATTAACAAATAACAAGCAACATTAGTGGGAATGATTACTACCTTATTCCATTCCCATCTATAATCCCTCCAACCAAGCACTTCCAATCTTTAGGAATAGGCATAAGGTATTGAAACACCCTCAACCGATAGTTATCCCTCAGAAATAGATTAAGCCCTTAATGATGGTCATACCCTTTAGGATAATACAGGGAACCAAACCCATTATATATGAATACCATAACTGCAGTGGTTATGTTGCCAAATAAACATAGCGGACTTAACAACCACAATCTTGAAAGTTAAAGAAATGGAAGAGAATAAAAAACTTTTTGTTAGGATAGGTTACTTTCATATTTTGAAAAATTGAAGAAGCTTGGGATATTTGATCTGCTAGCTGTTAGTGTGTTTTACATGCTTTTTCTTAGTTTGTAGAGTAATATATCAATCAACTTTGGTTTAATCTTGTTAGATTTATTTTCCAGGTTTGGGAAATTGTATATTCAAAAGATGGCTCAGTGAAGGAGGTTTCAAGAGTAATGCAGCTCAAAGGTCACAAGGTTGTACTTGCATGCATACATTGTAATTCTTTATGTGCTTATTGGCCTTCTATCCTAGCTCATTTTTTGTATTGCAATTGTAAGGACTTAGTTCAAACTTGAGGTGCTTGTTGTTTGATTGAATCTCACATATTTCTGCCAAAGCTTCCGTCATATGCTAGCATAGTTAAGACCTATTACTTCTCTTTCTGAGTTTCATGGGTTGCGTGTACTTCAGAATAAGTGTCTAACTTACAGTCCCAACTTTATGTAAGTTATCATCAAAGCTTGATTTGTTGGAGCACTAAAAAACAGTTGGGTTGGGTAGGTAAGAGCTCAGCTTTACTTAATTGATATACTTGAGGATATTTTGTTTCTCTTTTTTTATTTATGTCATTAATTTGTTTCAAAGTCAGGTTTTCTATATCTGAAAATGAAGATCTTCATGAATTGCATTGAATTGATGATATTAGGGTAGCAAATCGCCTTCACAAAGAAAGAAGAAGCTGGAAAGAAACATGTTCTAAATACCCAACACTCCTGAATATGCTCCTTTTGCGTCATCAATTTTTTTTTAGATCAACTTCATCCGCTTCACACTATTTTAACCCTTTTTCTTTTTTTTTCCCCTATATGATGATGATATGCAGAGTGCAGTAACATGGCTTTGCTTCAGTCCAAATTCAGAGCAAATGATCACAGCCTCCAAGGACGGTTCTATAAGAGTATGGAATATCAACGGTATGAATAGTTTCATAAGTTCCTTTGTTGGGTTCTTCTGAATTTATGTATTATATGAGGCTAAATTTTGAGAGTGAGCACGGTGCTATAAATTGTTATCTTTTCTAGTTGCATAGCCAAGAGCAATCCGCACTTTACTTTACACTCTTAAAACTTATGATAGCAACTTGTAACAGTTTAAGTTTGTTAAAATTGACTATTTGCTCTTTATGAGATAAATAATAGTGAAAGAGCACTATTATTTATGGTAGTCATTAATTTTGCTTCTCCATTAATTAGTCCAGTATAGTTTTTTACTGACCTTTTGTTATTTAATGAAGTTCGATATCTAATGGATGAGGACCCTAAGACTTTGAAGGTGTTCCCAATTCCACTTCATGATGCAAGTGGCACTACTTTACACTATGATCGTCTCAGTCTCTCTCCTGATGGAAAGATACTTGCAGCCACTCATGGTTCAATATTGCAGTGGCTGTGTGCTGAGACAGGACAGGTTTTGGACACGGCTGACAAAGCCCATGATGGTAAAACCCGACTCTCTGGATTGCCTACTATAATATTGTCTCCTCGTTTTATTCACATCCTACAATTAATGAACTTCTTTCCTGTGGGTTTTGGCCTTCAATTGTTTGATTTTATCAAATTATAATGCAGGCGATATCTCAGATATGGCATGGGCACCTTCCACAATTCCAATGGGTAATTTTCTTCTCTATTTCACCACCATTCTTGTCCCTTTACTTCAACAAATTACCTCTCTGAAGCATTTTGAATTCTTCTGTTGTTTATCACAGAAAACAAACAGTTGCTCGTCTTAGCCACAGCCAGCACGGACAAGAAAGTGAAGCTGTGGGCTGCCCCACCACGTTATCCCTCATGAGATAAGTACTTAATACAGACATGTTCAAACCATTGCATTTAGACGGGGCTTCAGTTATGACGAGGTTTAGCCTCATTGATGATCGTCTCCACTAGAAGAGTTTCTTAGGGAAAAGGATGTGAGTTGCAATGCCTGATGATGTTGAAAAGTTTGAAAAGACGACCCCAGGCCGGCTTTGTATTTATTTTCCGTTCCAACACAAAAACAGCTGAGTATGATTCTGGTAATATCTTGAAATTTTGGACTGAATCTCACTATCTTACCTTTACTACATTTATATGAGAGATTCTTGAGAACTTATAGTGGATATGTGTTCTAATTTGATGAGTACAACATCATGCGGTTTTTGGGACTGATAATATGTTTAATTCAGTTGACACTCACTCACCTAGTATTGTCCATTTCAAATCATCATTATTACTTGCCTACTTATGAAATGTTGGAAAAATACGATTACTACTTCTAGTTCTAGATGATGCTCAACCTCAATTGTTTGGATGATAACCAAGAGAAAGAAAGATGCATGTTCACACATAAGACAGTATATCATTCTAGGTTCAATTTCAACCAATTTTCTTATCAGAATAAGATCGTGCTTTGCATGTTGAAATTCATGTTTTATTCTTTCTTTTTCGTCTTTTAAGAACAGTCAAATTAGTCATGCACACAAGGAAAATAAATTCCCAAATCAACCCAATTTGGGAATTTTTAAGTAATGTTGCCCAAACCCCCTTGAAAAACTGCGTGTAATGCCATATTTTAATGCAAACATAGCATAAATATATTGAAGGTTGGGGGTTATAACTTATAGTCACAGCTCTAATAAATTACGTTATTATATTTTCAACGATTTAATTTTCTAAATTTCTCAATTAGAAAAGCAGGTGGGGGTTTATAATCATACTCCAGTCTCCATCCCTATGAGTGAGATAATATTTAGATTAGGGTTAATTAACACCACCAAACTATCAAAGATTTTGTACATAAATCACTGAATTTTTTCTGTGGCACCGATATATATAAATTATGCGAGTTGACACTTAAACCACTAAACTATTTTTCCGATCATTTTTCGTTGGACTACGGCGACATATTTTTAAGGAGTTTTTGAATCCAAACAACCTATTTAGTGGGTAAAAATGTAAGAGACTATCTCCCTAATTTTCCCTAACTATTCAATAGAAATCCAACGATTTTCTCTCCCCCAAAAATTGAAACCTCAATTGTTGATGAAATGAACAACTCCTCTAGCGTTAATGGCAACATATTTTGTAACTGTGGAAATCGTTCTAAAGAACAAGACAAAGAAAAAAAGAATATTTAGAGGCTCAACATGTTATATGTTGATTCAAGCATTTCGTCAAACATAGTATATGCATATGGAACTGAGTATATTATGCATAAAGTTACGAAATTCTGCGCGCAATATTCAAGCTATGGAAGTATGGAACAGAATATATTCAAGCATTTCATTAAACACATAATATGCATAAAACTTAAAAGTCTCTTGTGATATCTATTAAACTTCAAAAAGTTAAGGAAATGCATATCATAGTCAGGTATTGGATCATCTTGTCCACGAATGTGCCACACCATTTTATGCAACCAAACTTGAATTTCAGGTTGCACGATTGATGAGCTTATGTGTGAGAAGCAAAAGATTCTGTTTATTATTATTAATTTTTTTGATAGAGAGGTGGAAAGGTTTTCTTGAAGCTGCATGTTCTGTCTTCTTTGTTCGAAGGGGAAGGTTGCTTTCTTTAAACCCTATATAGACTCCATTTAAATTCACAATAAGATTGTGCGGACGAAAATATCCTTAAAAATGGACGGAAAAATAGTTTAGTGGTTTAAGTGTCAATCTCACATAGTTTATATATATCGATGTCATACAAAAAAATTCGATATTTTATATGCAAAATCACTTAGGGTATGTTTGTTTTGGATTTTGCAAATCCGAATTTGGGATTTTGAAATCCTAAATCCTTGTTTGTTTAAATGATAAAATCCACAATTATCAAATCTAGACAAATCCTACTCTATTTAATCATTACATCTATAAACAATATAATATTACACATACACACATTTCCAGCATTGATTTGACATCTACAGTAATAATCATACCCTATAAAATCCCAAAACAAACACACATTTTAACTATTCACCTTTATTTACAAATCTCAAGATTTCAAAATCCGGATTTTCCCTATCTTACATAATCCCGAAACAAACATACCCTTATAGTTTGGTGGTGTTAATGCAATTAACCCTTTAGATTGTTTTTTAAAAGGTACTTCCGATTATTTTTAAAATCATAAAATGTATATTCGATACCATAATAAGATATTTTATAGCAATTATAGTTTTACAGTTGCCTTAAAAATCATTTTAATGTAATATTTTCTATTATTTATGATGAAAATAGCGATATTATTTACCAGAAATCATATAGTACATAATCTAATGTATTATACATCATATGGTGTCCTGACTATCCTAAAGAATGTTTATTATTTTTTTTTTTTTCATAATGCTCGAAAATGATTATCAATATAACTAAAAGAAAGAGAATAATTTGTTCGATCATTAAAGTCTTTTGTATTAATTAGGACTCTTTTATTGATAATTATATAAGTAATTATGTAATTGATTTATTTAAGGAAACTATAGATATGTTTGGATCCAGTTTTCAAAAATTAATTTGTCTATAAATGCACGAAAGCGAGATTAATTAATTAATTGATATACAATCTTTGGTTACACAAAATAAAAACGAAATTGGAATTTGTAAGTCAAAAGAAAATGGAAAATACAAATGGTCTCCCGCCATGCCTGTTATATATATTCACAAACATCCGCGCAATGACCAAAAAATTGAGTGAGGTATTGACGATTTCGATTCTCGGAATCGAGAAAGCCTCTGAGTTTTCCGATTAGGGTTTAAAGAGAGGATAATTGAAGATACTAGTTTCGATTACTGCTATAGATTACGAAGCTCGAATTCTTTAATCTGAATATGGCTTTCTGGGGTTAGATATTTTTTTCCCGCTCATTGTCGTTTGGGATTTCAACATTTCTAATATCTGTCTGTAATTTTATATGTTATTTATTTATTGAGAGAATATGTGTTCAAATTGTTTGTAGAAGTGAAGAAAGTTTTGAGTGTTTTTGTTGAGTGTGTGAGGGTGATGGGGGGGGGGGGGGGGGGCGCTGAGCTGATGTGCTCTCATATTAATGGGTGTTGGTTTCTTATTGTTCAATTGATTTCTGTGTTTCAGGTGTAGAGGTGAAACCTGGGAAGCCAATAACTCATTCTTGTGAAAAGGCCAGAGGAAGGCTACGAATTTCCCAGGTACTTATTTCTGAAATAACATATAAAGACTATAAATGTTTAAGGCTTTTATATGTGATATGTTTGGTTATGTAATGCTTTACTGTTCTACTTTGTCAGTTTTGAGTAATTATGTATGTTGGTTTTTAATGAAACTTCAATTTGGTTGAGAATGCTGTATTGTTCTTTATTTATATGTTATTAGCAAGTTTATGTGATTGTGGAAGTTGGTGACAAAAAAAAAATGTTTTTATATGTTGTTTGTTAGAAATTTTGTTGATTTTACTTGTGCTGTTACTGATTGTTTAGGCTACTCTTGGACTTGGTCAAGCTTCAAAGAAGACTGTCGTTGTACAATGTAATGTGGGTGATAGAAGGCCGGTCTTTGTTTGTGCATTGCAGCCCGATAGAACATTGTCTTGCCAGTTAGATTTGGAATTTGAGGAGGCGGATGATGTGGTTTTTTCAGTTATTGGCCCTCGGAGTGTGTACCTCACTGGTTATTATGTCCATAGAAATCAGCAGTCGAATCCGCATAGTGATACGTATCCTTTTTACATGTTCGTAAGGTTCGTTTTGTAACATTTGATGCCATTCTTTACACAAATTTGTGATCATTTCTTACAAATTAGCTGAAAATGCTATGTTGGGTAAATGTCATTTCTAAGCGCACTAACATTCAACATTATCTTTTAAGCTTTGTAGATTTCTTGTCATAGATAGCTTTGCTTTGTTATTGTCCAGCTCTATCTGTTTTAAGTGTTTTTCAGCTTCCTTTACTTTGACACAATAGAGAATCATATGGTGTGGATATTGAGAACACCCAGACAGATGGGTCTAGTTACCATAGTGATGATGATGTGTATGAGGACAGTTTCATTGATGATGATGATAAGATAAAAGTTTCTCCACAATCCCCTGTTTTAAGCAGCAAAGGTATGTTTTAGACTAATCAATGCAAATTTTATATGATCTTAGAAATGGATGCTTGGGTGGATATCTCAAAAATAATATCTAAGCTCCAGTTACATGAGTGCAGTTAATTTTAATGTAAGTAATATATATCTTATCATTAGAGCCTCATCATAATGCGGGAACATAAAATTTTAATATTTCATTACCGATACAAATTTCCACACAATTTTTTCAATGATTTTGTATTACTTTAATGATCTGGAATAAGTCTATCAACATGAGGATACCCTTTTGTGTTTATGGACATTATATTATTAAAGGAATGGATGAGACTACACTGGAAAATGATAAGCAAAAAGAGAGAAAGGGTCGTGGCAAACGACTTAAGAAGAAATGCCAAATCATTGAGTCATATAATGATGCTAATTCACATGAGGGTGAAGATGAGGGTGGCTCTTTATCTGAATTTAAGAGTGGAAGAGTTGGGAAGACAACCATGTCTGATACAGGAGAAAAGATTGCTCAAGCAACAGAAGAAATGGATGATGAGGCAAAAGATGATGGTGTACATGGGAGTGAATCAAAGCAAAAGCTTGATCCTCTATATATCGATGGCAAACTAGAAAGGTAAGGTAGCCACATACCTTTGGAGACTTTGCATCAGCCTTTCATATGTTATTTTACTTTTAGGTTGTCCTCCAGCCTCCTATATTCATGGACTTTAGACCTTCTTTTACCATTTTCATGATGGTATAAGACTACCTGGTTCTGTTTTCTTTCTCATGTATCTATATAGGGAGAAAGAACCATCATTGGGTGAAGAAAAGACTGATATGAATATGGAAAAGTATGAGCTCCCAAAGGAAGTGGAGACTCTTGAGAAAATCATTGTCTCCAATCAGGATGTGATTCATGGAAACATGGAAGACAGCAGCATCAACCCGAATTTGCCTGTGAGTGATGGGAAAGACCAATTGCAATCCCTTTATCTGTGAGTATCATATATTAATGTGTTATATATCTATTTTTTGTCAAAGACTATTACATTGTTTCACTTGACACGTATTAATTTGCTGCATAACTGGGGGTTTTATCAGAGATAAACCAAATGAACTCCCCAAGGAAGTGGAGATTCTGCAGGAAATCATTGTTCCCATTCAGGATGTTGTTCAGGGAAACAACACAAAAGACATCAGAATCGACCAGAATTTGCCTGTGAGTGATGGGAAAGACCAATTGCAATCCCTTGATCTGTGAGTATCATCTATCAATGTGTTGTATGACTAGATTTCTCCACGTATATTTAAATTGTTTCACTTGAAATGTATTTGTTTGCTGCATTGCTGGGTTGTCTCATCAGAACTAAACCAAAAAAGAAAAGAAAAGTACGCTCTGTGAAGAAGGGGAAAACCAGCAAAATCCAAACTGACAAGGATCACAGTGTTTTCGGAGAGGATATAGAGCATGAAGTTGAGGCCTCCACTAATCTGTAAGAATTTTATGTGTACTATATAATTGTGGTCTGTGCAATGGTGTATACGCTCTTTAGTGATATGGTGCACAACTGTCTGTTTCATTGGCCACTCCTCAGTACCTCTGAAGTATTACATGCTCAAGCAGGGAAATTGGTGAAAATTGTTTGGTGACCTCTCCAGAATTGGGCTCCATAAATGGCCAAAAATCAAAGAAGAGACGAAAAGAACTTCAGCTGGTAGGATCACTTAAAGAAGGATATGATGAAAAATGTCTCAATATTCCTGAAGAGGATATATGGGAGCAGGTTTTACTGGTTGCTGACATCATGACGAAGGATCTACCAGGAGCAAATGGAGAATATGAGGATCAACAGAGCTTAGAAGAAAAAACCAGCATGGAAGGACTTGGTGCAGAATGTCACAATGCACTCAAAGAGGATGAAGTCATGCAAGAACGACATGCTGACAGCACAACAAAGGAGCTGGCAAATGGAGAAAGTCAAGAGCAACAGATCGATAAGTTAGTACTCTTTTCGAATGCTAATTTTTGGTTTAGGTTTTCCATTTCCTCATATTCGATCACCCTGTGTATGTATCAAAGAAAATGACACATCAGATATTTTTCAAGAACTCTAAAGAGATTAGCTTTTTTTTTTTTTTTTTTTTTACAACTCGTTACGAATAACAAAAAATCTGCCACCAGTAATTTGACAGTTGCTTTTGCACCCAGAGAGGATGAAGTCATGCAAGAATGCCATGTTGGCAGCACAACAGAGGAGCCGCCTGCGGCAAATGGAGAAAGTCTAGAACAACAGATTGATAAGTTAGTACTCCTTTTTTTTTGCTAATTTTTGGCTT
The DNA here is from genome assembly GCA_954870855.1 of Scutellaria minor. Lineage (NCBI taxonomy): Eukaryota > Viridiplantae > Streptophyta > Magnoliopsida > Lamiales > Lamiaceae > Scutellaria > Scutellaria minor. The sequence goes on along the minus strand of OX940728.1, from coordinate 20,269,071 downwards.
AGGTTCTTCATTTCCTCATATTCAATCACCTGTGTATATATCAAAGAATGAGTAAAACATCAGATATTTTTCAAGAACTCTAAAGAGATGAGCCTTTTTTTTTTACAACTCACTTGTTACGAATAATAAAAAAAATCTGCCACCAGTAATTTGACAGTTGCTTGTCTAGCAGCAGCAGTATTATTTTGAAGTTCAAACGTCACTTTCTTCTGCTGAGAGTTTTTAACAGAAATTTCTGCTTGCAGCAACATCAGCATAAAGTTACTAGCTAATGATAATCGACCTGATAAGATCAAGAAAAGAAAGAAGAAGAAAACTCGGGGAGAGAAAAACTTGAACTTGGTTGCAATTAAGATGACAGATAATCAAGAAACAACGCCTGTGAAATATGAGGATCAGGGTGCAAAAACAGTGCCACTTCAAAAGACCTTGTCAAATGGGTTAATTATTGAAGAGTTGGTGAGTGGTCCAAGGAACGGAAAAGTAGCTGCTCCAGGAAAACAGGTATGTTTTTGTCAGCTTAATCAGGGATCGTTAATTGGTCGGCAGCTTTCATTTTTTGACTCGATATATTCAGTGTTTTGAGGGCGTACTGAGATGTAAAGGCGCATAAGGCACCAGCCCTAGCACCTTAGAGCCTAAGGCACAAGGTGGGGAGAAAAAAGGCAGGACATGGTGAATTTGGGCAGAGAGTTTGATTTTTACAAGTTAAATTGGACAATTAAATACTAAAGATAAGTGGAACCTCTTGAATATTAGTTCTACTAGTTAAATAAAATGAAACTAGGGTGAAGAGAGATTTGTAATGAGGTAATTGAAAGAGATTTATGATGAAGCAACTAAAACTGACCATGAGAATAGAGGAATTTGATGAAGAGGATGGGGATAACTATGTGGAGTTTAATGATGAAGTTAGTACCTAATAGAATGTGCTTTAGGATATACTTTATTTAGAGCACATATAAGTTTGTATTTATGGAATTATTTATCCTATTATATATTATTATAACTATTTTATTTTTGTTCCCAACTTCGAAAACGTTTTGTGCCTTGCCTTTTCCCTCAATCTCCAATTTTCATATTGGTGCGACTTCCGTAATTAATAACTATGTATGCCCATTATCTCATCACTTACTTCAGAATAAATGAATCTCGGATCAGGTCAAAATATTTTACAATGCCATGGCGAAGGAGAGCGGGCATGTTTTTGACTCAAATGTGGGTAAAGCTGCCCTCAAATATCGCTTAGGTAACCAATTCTTTTATCTTGGTGAAACCTTGATGCTTTACAGATCCCTATTAACCCATTTGTTTTTTCTTTTTTTTTTGGTTTTGAGAAATCAAGTCTCAAATTAGTTATCTGTTGATATGTTTACTTATTAATATCATTGTATTTACTTCAGGTGATGAATGCTACATTGATGGATTGAATGTTGGGATTGATGGTAGCCTATTCTTGAAACTGATATTTACTAACCCCACCCCATTTATCACTTTACTCCTAAATTTTAATTTCTCAGGTATGCACGTTGGTGACAAGAGAAGACTGATTATCCCACCTTCAATGGGGTATGTTTTGGACCATCCATATGGATACAAATTACCGACCTCCACATCTCTCATTTGCGTAAGAACAAATTTTTCCCCTCCAAATCTGCACACATACATTAAGATTTTTCGTATTTGTCTTGCAGTTATGGAGATGCTGCAGTTGAAAATGTTCCGCCAAACTCATGGCTTATCTATGATGTCGAATTGGTTGGTGTCCGTAAATAACCACTCCTGTTATGTCTCTCTTCACTCACCTTATGTTCCAGCTTTTTGCCCGTGGTCTGGAAGAAATGAGGATTGAAGCAAAGAAGATTCATGAAATGGGGTCTGAAGCTAAGGGTCCGTATGGCTGAAAATATATTTAAGTTGGATTTGTATCTTTGATCGAAAACACTTTTTGGTGCATGTATACATATAATGGAAGCACTGTTTAATTGGTAACATACTAGTAGTGTAAATGTTTAGCATGAGCTTATGGGGGTATTTTTGGAATTGCAGTATGAATTAAGATGATGCATATGAGGACACTCCTCTAAATCTGCTCCGTTTCTATATAGTCGTCTATCCATTTTAATAATCTTCAATGGTTTGCTCTTTGTTTAACAGAGTATTTTTGGAATCGGACCGGATCTGTGTGATTTGACCGGTTCAATCAAGAACTATCAATTGATTCGGTTTGATCAGCCCCTCACAATTGGAAAATTGATTGACTCGAGCAAACCACTTGAATCGATTAAAAATTGATTTGATATAGAATTTATTTTTCTCCAAATCTCAATGAGATCAATCAACCAAGCAAAGTTGGAACCTGTATTCTTATCAAAATCTGTCAGAACTACAGTGATTGTACATGTGATTACGTAAATTGATGACAAATATTATTTGGAGTATAATGCACTAGATATAGGATGTCGGAATTGTGTACTACCCTAGAGAACATATTCATAAACCAATCAGAGATTTGACATCAGCTTGTATATTGATGTTATCAGTTGAAGCATCAGTGTCATTCAAATATGGTGCATTCTTCACAGCTGAAACAAAACAGCAGAGCCACATCCCAAAGGAGAATTGAGTGAACTAACACTAAACTACCACTCTTAAATTGTGCACTTGCCTTCTTTTCATTGCTAATGTGAAACTGAAACAATTAGAGCTTTTGGTTCTAGAGCTCCTCTGCTAAGTCAAAAGTAATCCACCTTTTGCTATTGTGAAGGGGTATTATCTCAAGATTTCTGCTCTGCTTTTGGCTCCTTTGTCACTGGAAAGAGTTTGGTTTCATTCTCCGGAATGTCACTGCATGGAGATAATATAGTATCATACAATAGGAATTAGTTCGGTAAAAAGATGAGAAGAAAGGAGTCGGACAACACGAAGGAACAAATAGAAGATAATTATCAGTTCACACCTCTCAGCTGCTTCGGTCTTACTTATTAGCATCACATCGTGTGATGCCAAATAGTCGGAAAAGCTATTGAGGTGTTTCTCCTTGCACACTTTGAGGAGATAACACAAAAAATCATTGAACTGTTTTGGTTCCTGAATAGGAAAGTTTCAGATATTATTGTTGGTATAACTGCATGGTATTTACCAGTTCTATAGGAGACTGAAATGAAAAGAAACACTCATGGCCCACACATAGAGGGAGGCAAAGATAGAGAGAAAAGACAATAGAGAAAGTATACCTGCTCCACAATGCAACCCTTGCGAAGAGCAACTAAACACTCCAGTGCTTTCTGATATGTATCTCCTTCGAAGGAATTCTCCACTAGATTAAAAATCATATCTTTCATGCTCTGGATAGCTTTACTAACCCATTGTGGACTATCTCTACGAGATATCATGGCTTGAAAATCTTTAACCGGATCTGAATTTTCAATTTTCTCCACTTTGATTTCAGATGTATATTCAGTAGCATCCATGGCTTGGCCCACAGCAGCAATTCCTTCTCCTTCATCACTTGATCCAGATGGTTTTTCTCTTAATACTCTTCGAGATGACTTTTTCAGCTGCAGGATAGACCAGGTTACACGGAATAATCTTTAAGGAAAAAAGAAATATGTAAGGTAATGAGATATATATAACCTTAGGATTTTCTTTAAGTTCAAAGGCCCTACGAAACTCCTGAATCACAGCTTTGTTTTCAAAAAGAAGCTCAGCATCAGGCTCTGTTATCTTTCTGAGGGTCTCATCGATTGGAGGGACGGCAGCATTTGGGTTCTTAGATTTCAACTCAAGGGAGCGGTAAAAACGCTGGAAATTTCAAGGAACACTTTTAATAGCTGAACTTTAAAAATAATACAAAAGCCAGAAAAACCACTGTGGCATTCAAATGTAATTTTAGCTTTACAGGTTAAGTTCTCCTGCACTACAGAGAAGTACCATCATCCACAATTCCTGTGCTAGTTTATCATCAACAGAAATTTCAAATATGTGAACCATATTCGTGTTTTATATTTCTACAGTGCACTGACAAGAAGTTTACATTACTTTCTTGAATCAAGTTAACATGCACTGACACAAATAATCATGTTTGATATAAAGATCAATCTTTGAATAGCTACAAGCTACATTATCTTCCAAAAAATAATTCAACACATTCACGATCTATATCCAGCAATCTAAGGTAATTTGTTGCATGAAGATGGCTTTACAGAATTCCAGAAAACATCCAAAAAGTATCAGGAGAAGTATCTACTAGGTTAAGTAATTAAACTGCTGGGTGATTACAACAAGAATGGAGCAGGCTTTATAACTTATATTGAAAAAAAAAAGTCCAGCCATTTTTTACAGTAACCTGGATCTTCATTTGATGACTTCTAACGCAATAGTATGCAGATAATTAGTAAAGGTGTTACCTCAAGAACAGGGTTGGGTGTGAGGTTGGGTTGCAAAGCTTCCTCTTTTCCAGTTGGAGCAAGATCAAGCATCTGAATTAACTTATCTGCAGCCTCTTGCTGCTGTTTATTTGGTTGCATTGATGAAGGAAGATTGCTAAAAGATGGAAACTGGAACTCTCTCACATCCTCCGCAAAAGGAAGTACATTGAAATAAAATGAATCTGGCTACAAGATTTAGCAAGTATGAAAATCAATAGAAAATTCAATTCACATGCTATCAAACAGGCTTGGTTGCATGTTTGCTTGAAGCAGTTACTTACAACATAATCTTTCTCAGATACATTGGGTGTTAGCACCCCTATAACAACATTTGCCTGTCCTTGTCTCCACACACAGCGGACAATAGCTACTTTGTTCATTTCCTTCATTGCTCTTACAACTGCTGAAATTGCAAGCATGGCCCTTGTATTTCCAGGTTCAGCAATGAAGAGGTTTACATCTTTCATATAATAGTGTCTGAGTACACGGTGATTGAAACAACAAACTCTTCAATAACTCCATCAGAATTACTAAAACAAAAAAACATTTAGTTCAGCAAGAATCCCCAAAATTTTACCTCATGATATTTGAAACATCTGTAAAGCCTAGAAGGCTCACGCCCTTCTCTGGTTTGAACTTCACAGCATCCCACTCAGCAGATGATATAGGTACTACTTGAGGACCATAGCGGTAGCCTTTGATCCTTTGTTCTGGTGGTACAACTCTATCAGGATCTTCAATACTTTTGTATTCATAATCAACCTTAATTTCATGTGTGGCAAATTTATCTGTTGGGGGTGCTTTATCAGAATATTTTTTCAAAGTGGGAAATTTCTCTTCAGATGTTTTCTTGTAAACCCATACCTTTTAGCAAAAAAAACAAAAAAAAAACAAACAAACAAAAGGGTGGATTGAAATGTCAACATTAAACAGACATGAATGATTTAAAAATCATCAATAATTCCATGCAACTGCACAGATCAAGCAAAAAATCAACAAGTACCCAAAAAAGACAGCTACTGCAGATGCAGTGGATCTCTAAACACAGAATTTTGTCATTCTAACTCATCAAGTAGTACGTAGAAAGAGACACTACTTGTTTAAGCACAGAAACATTGAATATCAAGTGCCTTTCCTCTCTAACAACTTAATTTTTTTCTTGAGTTGGTCAATCAATCTGGGATCAGAGAAAACCAAAAATATGGTTCAAGTATTATTGACACCTCTTTCTTAAAGAGATTATAAGTGCATAGCTGCAAAAAGAAAGTTTTCTGCCTGAAGTGTAAAGTCATGTTAATTTGCATATCAGCTGGTTATATAATACAATACAAAATGCTTTTGAGAAATCATATGTCACTAAGTATGGGTTCTGAGAGCCATATGCCATCTTTCATAAGCACGTGCAAAAGGCAAATTGACACCTAAAAGATATCCTTTTTTTTTTTAAATAAGATGAAGAATTCCAAAATTGAAAAACCATGAGGCAATTAACACTATGTAGGAGTCTCACCTTGATCTTCATTCCAGAGCTCAGCTCAAAGTCACCCCTATATATAGTCACTGGTGATATACTACGAGTCCTTAAAGCACCTAATAAGGAAGTTGCACTCTCAACATACACCTTTGAAGAAGATTTGGTGGAAAGTATACTTAATAGGAAATCATTCTCTTCCATAATCTCCTTATTGACACCCCAATCTTGATTTGCTCTAACAATGACACAATCCATCTTCACTCCATGTGTCATCATCTGTGCAGCAACCGTTTTTACTTGATCCTCCTTTGTTCCCTCGTATGGATCTTTGGTTGGAGTAACTGCATCAGTTATGAGGCATAACCGTTTCTTTCCCTTGTTAGTTGGCCCATACTTCTTAATCAGCATATCCATCCCAACAACAATTGCATCAAGAACTTCAGCAAGGTTAAGGGAACAGGTTTCACGATATATATATATATATATATACACATATATATATACACACACCCCTAGTTACCAATGAAATAATCATTTACTGATCAAGTGATAAACATTATTGTCAATTATGAACCCAACAAAGCCATTAGACATTGCAGTAACCAACTACTTTGCACCATGTTTAAAGGAGCATTCTTCTTAATCTCAGATATGCCTTCTTCTTAGCAGTGGAAATCTGTTGAACCTTATGTCTCAAAAACATTTCGCAAACAGATATAGCTGATATATGAGAGACTCAGAAATCCTAAAGAAACAAATTTTATTGACCAACTAGCTAGCTCATTCAAGAAAATAAATGTAATTGAGATCAAAGGAAGAAGCTCTTTTTCAATGTATCTAGAAACCCAACTAAGAGCACAATTTCCTGAACAAAAAAAAATAACTTTGATGCCACAAAATGGATACAATCTCCATGTAGGCTTCCTCGAGGAAGTTGATGTAAAATATCGACAAGGTTTCCATCTACAACTTTTATATCCCGCAAAACCACCACGTTTTCGTATCCACCCACTTCCACAGTCAAGTCATTTTTAGTATCTGAAATTATCAAGCACAAGATATTCATCACGTCTCTTAAAACGAACAATATAAGATAAAAGTTGTCCAAACTAAAATCAACATCGTGTAATAGAAAAGACTAACGGTTGTTTTTGCTCAATTAAAAAATTTTCACAAGCACAAGTCACGAAAAAAATTAGTACAGCTAAAAACCAATTCAAAACGACGACATTTCTAACATATCACTTCATCAACTCAAAAACTCAAAAGTACCTGCAGTACCAAATACAACAACTCCAACTTCATCATACTTGTTGTAAATCAGCTGCATAAATGAAATGATAATAAATCAAAAATTCAGAACAAATCTAAAAATGCAACTCAGAATTCAGTTATTGCATAAACTCCACACAAATATAACGAATATCCCGGTTAGGTAAAAAACTTAAACCACACACAATTGGATAGCTGGTTGGGAAACTGCTGCACCTTGCGAACTACCAAGATTGTTAATTGAGTTGGAAAAAATTCTTCCAATAGGGCAAACAGTGATCACAATGAAAGAGTCTTCAATAAAACAATTTTATGTACCTTTTTCTGTATCAGCGTAGAACAAACTTTCTCAACTTCCGGCAGCAGAGCATGCATCGATACACCAACATCAAGCACCAAAATCAGACCCTCCTGTCAATAGAAAACAGAAATTAGGTTTTCTTTTCCACATCTCCTATATAAATACATACATATATATCATCATCCAACACAAAACAAACAACTCAATTTTTGTGCACTGAATCAATCATACAACTGAACTACTAAAGCAAGAAATCGAAACAAAGAAAAAGGCAATGCTAAGCAACAAAAACATAGAAATTGCGCTGTAAGTACCTTATTTCGAGCCATTTTTGAAACTAGAAAAGAAATGCAGAGATTAGTAGAGAAAAGGAGAAGGGATTTAAATAGCTATTTGAAAAAGAATATATAGGAGAGTGGTCAACCGTGGCCTCTTCACTTATCCCGCGCAGCTGGGCTTTTAGCTTCTTCAACAATTTTCTTTTCTTTTATTGCCAAAACTAAATATTCTATTTTTTACCCTTCTATTTAGTTTCTTCATGTTCGAGCAATTTTATTAAAAATAAAAAAGGAAAATCGGGATACCCTAAATTAATTACTTGTTGGTTCAACAGACATATCTAACCCATCCTAATAATCTGATCCAAACAGGGACCTAAAATTTGTTAATTTGCCCATGATTTTATCATTTAGTAGTAAATTTAGTCGATTATATGTTTTAGTCAAAATTAGATGACATCTTTCTCATCTAATTACCACATGAATTAAGTTTCAAATACACATAAGATTAATTAAGGTGGTTTAGGGAATTGATAATATTACCACATGAATTAAGTTTTAAATACACATAAGATTAATTAAGGTGGTTTAGGGAATTGATAATATTGTGGCACGGTTAAAAATATGTCATTTAATTTTGACTAAATTTCAAAATTGACAAAATCGTTACTAAATAGCAAATAGATAGATTTTAAAGATTGACTATATAGCAAAAACCTTTGAAAATTTGGATTTTTTTAACTATTAATTGTATTTGAAATTTAAGATTCCATCACCTATGGCACGAATTATAAAGAAGTTTGGAATATTGAACGTAATTCAATGCATATTGTTTTACAAAGAAATGTAATTATATTAAAAATCGATCCAATAAAAACCACAATCGTCTTTGTTTCACTAAAACTTAATTCGATCAAATTTAAAATCTCACGACCCATTAAGTGACGAATTGAAATTCGATCTGTTTCCAATCATGAGAATACGAAATGAAATTTTTTTAAGGGTGGGACTATCCGCACCCCACCATTTTCTAACCACACCCCATAATTAAATAAATCAAAAGTAATTATTTATTAAATGTCAATAATATCTCTTGACCACACCCCACATATAATTTGAAATACTAATCATACCCCTTAATTTCTAAACACACCCCATTGCCACTCTTCTTCTCCTTCTTACAACAAAATTTCCTTCTACTTTCTAAACCCTAAAAATATCACCCAACCAATATTCTCAATTGAAATGTCTATGGAACGGGAAGATACATTTGAAGCGAGCAATGTAAGATTTCTACTACATTTTTAATAGTTTTTAGTAGTGTAGCACAAAAAATCGAGTTTTTGTTTGAAAAGTCGAAAATCCCGCTGGAACAGACTTGTTCGACAATTACAGGTCGAACGGTTTGAAGGGTGTTCGACTGAAGGAGTCGAACATTGTTATTGCTGTTCGAACACAAATTTTCGAACAATATTATGAACGTTCGATTACCAATGTTTGAACACTCTTAAGAGTGTTCGATTTCTGTGTGTTGAACAATCTTATGGGTGTTCAATTTTTATTGTTTGAACATTCTTAGTAATGTTCGATTTTTTGATGTTGAACAGTAGGTTAATTTACGTTTTTTTTATTTTTATCGTTGAACAATATGTTTATTATCTTCTATTTTCATTGTTTATTAGGAAAATGGTTCAAAATCCACAGAAATAAGTGTCGTGAATCCCATTGATGAAAATAAGTGTGATGAACATGATGATGATGAACATGTTTTTCAACGAGAAAAATAAAAAAATGATGCAATCAAGCTACTGTTCGAACAGCTGAAATCGAATGGCCATAAGAACGTTCAACACACAGAAGTTGAACACGGCTAAGCATGTTCAACATCATTAAATCAAACTTATTGTGAAGTGTTTGAAAATCAGTGTTCGAACAAGATTAAAATTGTTCGATTTCGTTGTGTCGAACAACTCTCATGACGTCCTCATTCACAACCTCATTCTCAGGCAAATTCAAATATGCAGCTACCTCGTTAGGGACATCAACATTATCAAAAATCGGAGGCAACTCGGGGGGCTCGTTCATGATAGTCTCATTCATTTTTTCATGCATGTCTTCAGTAGTGGCAACCAACTCTTCATTTCGTCCCTTTCTTTCAGAAGCCGTTAGTCGGTTCATCCTCCTCATGTATATTTTGTCAGCTGCAAATAATCAACAAAAATGGTGTCAGTAACAGACAATAATCGATAGAATTGTTCAACAAAAGTACTAGTGTTCAACTCCTATAGTTCGAAGATACTTAGCTATGATCAAGCAAAGAAGTCAAACAAACTTAGCGAAATTCGATCCTCAAAGTATTAGGCACTAGATTCTGTTCGATTTTGGAAGTCGAACGACATGTGAAATGTTCGACTTCCCAAGTTGAACGCTCTGTACTTTGTTCGACTTCCCGAGTTGAACGCTCTGTACTTTGTTCGACTTCCCGAGTTGAACGCTCTGTGCTTTGTTCAACACCCCGAGTCGAACACTATGTTATCCGTTCGACTACCCCGAGTCGAACGCCCTATTATCCGTTCGACTACCCCGAGTCGAACACTCTTTCATTTGTTCGACTACCCCGAGTCGAACACTCTTTCATTTGTTCGACTTCCCGGTGTCGAATAGAATGCAATATCGTGAAGAACCAAGTTCGAACAAAAGTCGAGCAGTTCTTCGAAACTTTTCCGTTTTTCAGCATGCAAATCTCAAAATTTTCAAACAATACACTACATTTATATGCTCACACCATAATACGTACTAATTGGTTCGATTTTACCATCAATCAATCTAATCTACATAACTTCTATTCAAAATCCAAAATAACTCAAAACAACTTAGGGTTTGGGTAAAATACGAACCTAGATGACGTGAATCAGATTCTCTAGGAGTGTCTATTGCAATTGTTCAATTTCTCAAGTCGAATGGCCACAATTTGCTCGAAAGTTCCCTTCTCCTTTTTCTTCTTGTTCGTTCGAAACCAAGAATGCAAATTGTGTTTTTTTTTTTTTTAAACTTTGATTTTTGCTTTTCTTTTAGTCAAAGGGTACAATTGGAAATATTTGGGGTGTGGTTAGAAATACTATAAGTTTTAGATATTGAAATTGGGGTGCAATTAAAAAATGAGATGTGGTTAGAAAAGGGTGGGGTGCGGATAGTCCCACCTTTTTTTAAATACGGTTAAAATTTGAGGGGAAAAACTTGGAATTTAGATTTAGGGAAATTATATACTGAAAAATGAAAATCAAAGTTGGTCTAAATCGTGTCTTAATGTGGTTAGTACAGCGCCCACAGTTCCATAAGAAAAGAGGAGAATAAAAAAGGAAGCAGAGCCCAAAACCCAGAAAGGAAAAGAGGCGGCCATGGCGGATTTATTTGCATGGCTAATTTCCTTTTTTCTCGTCATAGCTATTATTGGAATTATACTTTACCAGGTAAATTTTCACTAAATACTATGCATTTTTGTCTTTCTGCTTCTTGATAGCTGTATGCTGATTTCAATCTGTTGTACTGCTGCTTAGCTCTTAAACATTATATTCTGATTTACTGATGTCTTATTGCTAGGTTTGGGTGTAAAATGTAAAATATAAAAAAAAAAAAAAAAGAAAGAATCTTGTTAAGTATGTTGTGTTATTTGTTGGGGGTTTTCAGCAAGAGAGTTTGGTAGGCTTAATTAACTGTTTGTGGGAAGGGTTGCACTGGAAAAGACTATTTCTGACAATGAGGTGGGATTTATTTTTATTAGATTGGTCATATATATGTATAATTAATTATATGGTGATGGCACAATCTGGATTGGATGTGGTAATTTTTCATGGAGATGATTAGGTGCAATGTTGGAGTTAAAAGTTGATTGACACTTGCAGCTAGTAGGGTTTTGATGCATCTTGTGAATAAGATTTGACATCTGTTATGAATAATGGGACTTTGATGTTGTAAGATGAGGATTAGTGAGGTTTCTTCAGTGTAATTATTGTGGGATCTTTTGTAGAAATGGGAAAAAGTTAACAAACAAATCATAGAGCATGTAATCACTATATCTTTCTTTGAATTATAAACAATTCTTGTTGCATCTTTTATGCACAACTAATGCAGTGGAAAGTGGTGATTATCAATTAGATTCTTGGATATTTAACATGGCGAGTTTAGAGTTAAAGTAATGCCTTTTAATCTTCTTTTATGATCTTTCTCTTCTTTGGATTTAGACTTTTAGTCCATCTCTTTCTCCTTTATGTTTTGGGGAAACTGATGCTACAAATGTTGAATTGCAGCTGATGTGCTTGGCTGACCTTGAGTACGATTATATCAACCCATACGATACAGCATCTAGAATAAATAAGGCTGTTATGCCCGAGTTTATTGCTGAAGGAGTTTTGTGCTTCCTCCATCTTATTACAGGACATTGGGTTATATTTTTGCTCTGTGCTCCATATGCATATTACAATGTAACATTGTAAGTTCCTTTACTGATCATATTGTCTATAATAGATACTGCCACAAGTTTCAAACTTTAAATAGCCATTTTCTGTTGGAGATCGTTCTCATGGATACTGCCTCAAAGTTTTCTATTTATATGTGGTCCATGTATGATGGCAACATTTGGTTCTATTCTACTTCTGTACTGTGCTCAAAGTTACAAAATGGTGAAGATTCCAAAGACTAAAATTTATTGAGATGATAAAAGTGTCTGAACTATATTATATATAGCAGCATTTAGATAAAACGGAACCTGCTTTTTTCAAAGAAGAGATACAATATAGATTGAAAAAACCTATGGAGAGGAATTGCAAGAATTTTGAGCATCATATTGTGTGTCCACATTATCTTCATCAAACAATCTGTTTTTTCTGGTTTTTTAATAACCAAACAATTTGGTACTTAACTAATATAGTTGGGCCTCTTTTCTCTTGCAGTGTACTAAAAAGAACTGCATGCTTTTTAGTAAGTGTCTATCCAAATGGTCATGTGTTGCTGCATCATGTGACAAGAAATTCAACTTTATGCCAGCTTCTGATTATTATTTTCAATAGTATGCAAAAGTTTATATGTACATGAATTGGAACTCTTCTCCAATGAAATTATACTTCTGTAACACCTGGAACTTTAGGCAGTTAATGAACTTGATTATGAATCTTAATTGGTGATTATATTGGCATCAAGATGTCTATAAAGTGATAGATGAGATTCTGAGAACTGCCTGTTCAGTTGAATATAAAAGGTGCATCATAGTTTTAGCTTGGTAGTAATCTTAAATTTGGAAAAAAGTATACACCTAAAAGCGGACAAGGAAGCAGGATATTTTGTCTTTATGTGTGGGGGTATTACAGAGGATATGTATTAGCACTTCTAGACAATGCTCATTGATTAAGAAATTCAATAAGAGAGCTTGGATCGGGGTCACAGTGAGACAAGGCGTTTATCATTACGGAAAAGGTTTTTTGGGCTATCTTATTCCTGTTTCTGCTGGAAGACAGCTGTGTTATACAAAGGACTACAGATTTACTTTATTATGTTTTGGGAACAAGATTTATTTTGGTTAAAACCTCTGGAGTTACTTTTCTGATTGACACTCTGTGGATGAAATAGAAGACTCAATGCATTGAAACAATCAAGATTGAGCTAATTTTTATTTGATTTTAAGCTAGGCCTCATCTTAAAGTTGACTGTTCATGAACTTGGTTACCTTAGTAACTGAATACCGATCAATGTAAGTGCAAAATAGTTTCTGAAGCTAGTTGTTTGTTATATAGCTAAATTTTCGTGACTTTTCTGCTTACAGACTTAATGTGTGCATTACAGCTTTGTAATATGGTATTAACATATTACCTTGAATAATATCTTTGCTAGCACTAGACCTAATGAGTGCATAAGAGGTTTTGCCCGTTCGCATTTCTTGTGCTCTGCATTCACAATCGAATGTGCATTACTTGCAGTTACTATAGCTACTGGTTTGTAAAAATCTTTCATTTTATTGGATTGGCAGCTAACTGTTGTTGACCTATGATCAGATATACAGGGAGGCGGCACTTGTTAGATGTAACTGAGATATTCAACCAACTTCCTTGGGAAAAGAAAGTAAGATTGTACAAGCTCGGATATCTTGTCGTCCTTCTGGCTTTGACAATAATCTGGTAACCATATACATATTTTTTATGATTCTGAAATGCCTGTTGTCCATTGACTTACTGGTTTCTAAAATTGTGTCATTGCAGGATGATCTGGAACATCGTGAATGAATGATCGACATGGATTTGGTGCTATTATAGATTACAAATTTTGTAAGCTATTGTTGATTATATTTTTTTGATAGTCTTTTGTACATTGAAAGTACTTAGTACTTACCTTTTCCCTTAGCCCTATTTAATGCTAAGAAATATTTTATCCTGTCTGATAGAAATAGTAGAAACAACGATCTTATGCTATCTATTCACAGAGCCGAGTCATTTTGGTTTTATCTGCATATATTATAAGGCAACATTTACTTGAAGCTTTAGAACTGAAAAATGTGCATTGGAAACAGGGAGAGAGGAGAGAGACTAAGTGAGTACTTATAGGGCCAATGGAATATTCAATATTGGTTCTCCTAAAATAGGAAGTAGTGAAATTGGAAACTTATTAATCTGGCAAATGAAATTTGTGCTCCTCAAGAATTGAAAGGCTAAAATACGAAATAAACCTTCTTTTGAAATAGGAAAGATCATTATTCAAATTGAAGTCTTGTATTCATTTCATTTCAGCTTGATCCTTTAAACCTGCCACTAATAGATGAACGTAGAAACACTAAACCTGTCTTTGTTGGTTTTATCATCTTGACGAATAGAAGGAACCCATTTGTTAGATTTCTAAAGGTGTTCCACTGTTCTGATCTTAGCAAATCATTTGCAAGATAGTCGAGCTCGAATGAACAATAAAATCTGTTAAATATTCATGCTATCAGTTTTCTAGGACTCAGAAAGTGCAGTTTATGTGTTTGCAAATTTCATAATCTACTGATTGTCGAAGCCGGGACTTTGTCAATATACTCAGCTAACGTCCCTCGTAGGTCGCATCTGTTGGTTGCTTATTCTAGATAGTTTCTGGTCATGAGATTTGATATATAGCCTCCACGTGATTACTTTTCTAGATTATAGCCAGTGGTCACCTTAAGATACCTCAGAATTCTTGCTTACTCAGTCAAATGTTGAATCAGTGAAGCATTCATCTAACTTGATATTGATAGTTTGCTTTCTAATTAATTTAGCAATATTAAACTATTCCTGAGGTGGAGAACCTTTGAACTTCATGGCTTAGCTTTTAGTCAATGTTAACTAGTTTTATTAACTGCATATGGCCTTAAGACAGCATGGTTTCTTTGTACTATGTGACAAGACACTTTTAATATAGGTCGGGGCGGGGCCCACCGGACGAGCGCTCCATGCCATGAAATTTTAACGAGCTTCATCCTATCTTTATATTTTATCAATCGTTTCTTACTATACAGTAATGAAAGTCCAAACCTTTTTCCGGGCCTCGTAACAAGGTCCGTTCGAGGCCTCCAAAACGAGAGGATTGGCACTTATCTGGGTAGGTTTTGTAGGACATGGCTGTCATGAATCATGACTGTGTAGATTGTCCAAAACCCATCTCCAGAAAACTCCATATCGACTGAATACTAAATTCAATTATTAGAACATGATCGTCATGAATTATGAATTTAAATAATATTTTTCTTTCTTTGATTGAAAATCTTGATTGTTGAATTTGGATGTTTTGTGTTTGAGTAAAAAAATACTTGTTTGATTGAAGTGATGCATCAGGCCTGAGAGTATTATTTTAAAGCTGCTTGCAGCTTTGTTTGAGGTTACTTAAAGGTCAACAGGGACAGAAACATATTTTAAGTTTTGGGGTGAAATTTTTGATTAACAACTCTAAATTGGGCGACTGAGCAAAATAATGTAAATAAGGGGTCTATAATGCAATATTCGGTCGGTAATTGAAAATTATGACTGTGCCGTCTACGTTAATTAATGGTTGTAATGAAATATAAGATATAATACTGTTTCAATATTTGTAATAAATTAGTTATTTAGATATAAGTAGCACTCATGTGCACCTGATGCACATAGAGCTGTCAATATGGGTCGGTGGGGCGGGCAACCCACCATAACCCATCATTTGGCGGGGCGGGGTGGACTTTTTTAATGGCGGGTCTCAAAATCTCAACCCAACCCAACCCAACCCAACCCACTAGTGGGCGGCGGGTTAGGCGGGCCGACCCACCAAATTTTTATTTTTTTTATTTTTTCAAAGGAAAAAAAAAAAATATATATATATATATAACATATATATACATTAACTAAAATATATATGCATTTAATTATATATAATATGTGAAAACAAATTTTTAAAAATAGTTTTTCACTAATTTTTTTTCATTTTTATATAAAAATGACTCATCAATATTTTTATAAATCATCATTTGCATTAGGTAAAATTTTCCATCATTATTATTCATTTCTTGTCTATATTTTTAATAAAAAAATATTTAAAAAAATTAAAAAATATAAAAGAAATAAAGGCGGGTCAACCCACTAGCCAACCCACCAAAAGCCCAACCCAATGCGGGTCAAACCCACTTTGGCTCACTTTTTCGAGGGCCTATAACTATTCAACCCAACCCTCCATTTTGGCGGTGCGGGGTGGGCCGGCCCAATGGGCCTAGCCCATTTTGACAGCTCTATATACACATGCACTCGGGTCGGGTTCCGGCACGGGTTGACCCAGATCCGTGTACTTTTTTTTTTTTTGCTCTGACCTTTATGTTATATTAGTCATACATTTATATTATATTAGTCATACATTTATGTTGTAGTAGTCATTCCCTTATATCCAGATATCATACCTTTATTTAATATTTTTAACTCTTAAAAACTCTAATTTTGCCACAATTTGTACATGTTTACCATTATGTGATAATGCTCATACATTTATGTGATATTACTTATACATTTTATATCAACATATGCATACATTTATGTAATATATAAAGGTACAAATAAGATAACTAAATGGTATATCTAACATAACTAAAATGTATGACTGTTATAACTAAAATGAATGAAAGATTAATATGTCTGTCTAAAAAAAAAGTTAAGGTACAACTAACCTTACACAAAGGTATGACTAACATAACTAAAAAATATGACTAACACTATTAAAAGATATTAGTTAACATAACATAAACGTCTGGAACCTGTGAGCATGTTTGAGCAGATTTTGTCCGCGACCTGGTGGCACGTGCGGATGCGTGGTGGACCGGGTCGACCCGAGTACACGGATCTAAGATGCGTGCACTAGGTATACAGAAGTTTTTGTCTGAGAAAATTATATTTGTCAATGTTTGTAAGAGGCCACTTTGCCTGCCCTATGCAATAAATAAATAAATAAAAGGATTAATTGTTGAAGAAATCACAACTTTTACTCGAATTGTGATTTTGACCAAACTTTTCATTATTGGTTAAAATAATATAACATTATAAATGTAATATGTTTTTTGACGTCGGTCAGTTTTGAAAAAAAATTGCAGATGTATCCAGCTGTTTGAATGTGGTTAAAAAATTGATCGAGGTTAAAAACGAAACAATTATATATATATATATATATATATATGGTTATGTTATTTTAATCAATAGTAAAAAATTGATTAAAATTGTCATTTAAGTAGAGGTTGTGATTTTTATGGGAAAAATGAAATAAATAAATAAATTTCATCTTTACATTAATAGAGCTAGAGGTAAACTATGCAAAAAAAAAAAAGTGTAGAAATGTTAGTGAAACTAATATGAAATAAACAAAATAGAGAAGAGAGTAGAAAGAAGATGTGGAGAGATTATATTATTCACCAAGTATACTCAGGCTCTTCCATTAGATTACTATTGAAGGTGGCAAACCACCTAATTCATAGGTAAATGATACATGTACTAATTTAATACATATTGATATTATGAATCATAATGGGAGAGATAATGAGTGAATGTAACTCTTGGAAGATGGAGAGCCAAAAACACATCCACATAATTATTCCACAATAAGAAATAAATTATATGGAGCAAAAGTGAAAAAAATGAAAGTGCAGGGGTTAAAATATAGATATTCATAAAATAAAAAATTTATTGAGAGCAATTAATAATTCTCAAGCTTCTAGACTACATGAACATCAAGAAACATGCAGGTTTGGACCGTTTGGTAGCTGTTATTTATTGTTAATTATTTGATCATTTGCACTATCATATTAGCATCAGATTATTTAACACCTTAAAAATAAGTACAATTATTTTACTCTTGACTTGAAAAATCATCACTTTCGAAATCTCATTTTCTGTTGTAATTTTTTGACAAATTGCAGGCACTAATAAATCTTGGCTTTTGAACTACTTGAACAGTAAGCCCTTTTCTTTGACTTGACCCTAATTTCATATTACCAATTCATTTTCAAAATACTTTATGTTGGACACCTTTTTTCCTTTGAATTACTAGAGTTTCCATTCAATTTGTATTTCATCTCTTATTTCAATATTAGATGAGATGTTAAATTTCATATTAGAAATTACTTTTGTTTTCATTTCATTGATAAATGTAGCAGATAATATAATAATATTATTGAACATTAATAAATAAAACATTGATAAAATGATATATGAGATTGAGATTGTGATAATATTTAGAACATAAAATTATCATAGATACACATAACATATATACAAACTAATATTATCTATTCAAATACAAATAATCTTTACCCAAAAAAAATATAACAAACACATTAAGTTATCTCATAAATTCATACATAAACCAACAATGATTAGATACAAATTCAAGAAATTAACTCACAAGTCTAACGCAATATTTGTTTCAGAAGGAAAAAAAAAAGAAAAGAAAAAGTAACGCAATATTAATAGTGGACTTGTTAAGCGTCAGGTTAAAATTTTACAATAATATAAAATGCCACAAATACTTTATTTTAATGATCTTTGTCAAATTAATATTAAAGAACACAAACCACTAATGTTAATGCCGACAGTCACTGACTCACTTCATGTCTAAATTGTTGATGAAGATATTATTCAATGTGCATGTCCAAATAATTAATAGTAAAACTATTGTAAAATAATTCAAAGTATAACATATGATAAAGTTTCATCTCATGAAATTATATTAGTGAAATTATTATATATATATTTTTGTATATAATGATAAAATAAAATTTGTATTTGATAACTTGAAATTTAAATTAAAACTAAAAAAAAATTAAATCTTTTATAGTAAAATATAAAATAATTATTTAAATAATATTGACCCGGCAAGCAGCAATGCTCTAGTGTAGCACTCACTAAAACCGTCCCATGTTTT
This sequence comes from Scutellaria minor, assembly GCA_954870855.1. NCBI lineage: Eukaryota > Viridiplantae > Streptophyta > Magnoliopsida > Lamiales > Lamiaceae > Scutellaria > Scutellaria minor. Next base: position 20,249,892 of record OX940728.1, on the reverse strand, counting down.
AAATACTTAATGAAATTAAGGCAGTGTAAAAAGTAACAGAAACTAAACAAAATTTGTCAATTCGATTTGTAAAGTGAAAAGGGACAGAATAGAGAGTCGAGGCTTATTTTATTTATTTCTTTTTATTTTTTCCTTACCTCTGCTTTATATATATATATATATATATATATCTATATCTATATTTATATCTATATCTATATCTATATCTATATATATAATCTATATAAAAATGTGGATGTTTCTTACAAAATATAAATTGCCAAATATATCCTTGTCAAAAATTATTATTTAAGGTTATTATAGTAATTTAGGATTTTAATAATTAAGTAATTTTATATTATAATCCTAATTCAAAGTCCTATAAAATCCTATTATAACTAGAACTCTAATAGAAAAGTGTTATATATAAAATATTTGTATTATTTATTTCCTTAGTTTGAATTGATCTCCACGTGCAACGCACGTGATCTAAAACTAGTGTGTGTATATATATATATATATATATAACCTTTTTTGTTCCATATATGTTATTTATTATACTTTTATTTCAATTACATCTTGTCTGATTTTTTTCCCTACTATTTCATTCTTCTTTGATATCTACCTCTTCTCCTCAATGTTTAATAAAAATAAAGGGTAATTTCATACAAATTATACCATACAAATTTCCAATTCTACCCATTGTACAAATATTAATCAAGCCCTAATCCTCATTCTTCGTCTATATTTCTTCTCTTACATCTTCAAACAAAACACAAAAAATTATCCCATAATTTGAGATGAGAGATTGGATTAGCATATTAGTAGCAAAATTTACGATGTGATGATATCATTTACGATTAAGAATATGAGTAAAATGATCAATTAACATTTCATCGGACCAACATCAACACAACATGTTCAATATTGTTCACTTTAGAATGATGGAACAAAATGGTTATATGTTTGGTGAGTACTTGTCAAACATTTGTAAGCAGTCTGAGTTTAATTAGTGATGGTAGCTTTGTGATTTGCCCAAACCTTAAATTCTCAATTAGGTTCAAGTATGATTTAGGTTTCATATCCTGAAATACCCTCTCCCCAAACCTATCTACCATCATATCCGACTATATATAATATACTAACGATGATATAAAATATTGTATTAGTCATAATATCTCTTTGTATTTACTTATATTTTATAGGTATTTTGCAAAGTTCAGTTTATTATGGTTCGTACCCATTAAGATACCCTCAAAATATAGAGTTTTTTTAATAAACAGTTAGTCAATTTTGCTAGTATACGGGTATTCTTAATTGAGTTTAGGATGGGCATGTACAAGTATTAATTATAGTGTTTGGATAGAGTGATTTGATTAAATGTATCCAAATTACTCAAAATTTATTTTAAAATTAGAGTGAATTGGATTTCAAATCCACATCTATCCAAGCACCCAGATCATTTCTAATCAATTTCATTCATTGATTACAAAACATGTTTTTACAATTTGATATGAAAATTTGGTTCACCCATTTTTAACCATGTTCGGTTTAATAACAACGAAAATAAGAAGCGAATTCTTAATCTACATATCAAGGTGGTGAATTTAGCATATATAAAACTCATACTTATAGTAGAAAAAAATCTACTTATAGTTGTAAAACACATACTTATAATTGTACCGTGCATATTTATACCTATAAAATGCATACTTCAATCTCATCGTACGTGAACGGTATCATAAGAGACCAACTGTTCAGCATATATCCGGATCAATTTAGGTTGATTGAGGTGTACCCCTCTAAACATGAAATCTAATGTTTTGTGAAGAGTTTGGAAAACCAAATCCCACAAAGGACATGGTGGAACTTTTTACTTATTAATTGCTAGCTTCTTTTTATATGGGTGCAATGACGAAGTAATCAAGACTGCATTTCCATGATTCAACAAAGTGTAGTATTTTTAAGCTAACTTGAATGTCATCTACACTGTATCTTGTATTGCAAGATAGTTCCAATGATTAAATTAAAGTTGTAAATTACTCTGTCAGAAAAGAGACTAACTAATGCCTCAACTTTTTTATTTCCTCATTTTATAAAATACTCCTTAAAAAAAATAGTTTGATTGGAGAAATAAAAACAACCCATGTGAGAAAAGAGAAAAAAGAAATGAAATAGAATTGTGGGAGAATGAAAGGAGGAAAGGGGCAGCAGACAAATGCAGTGATAAGGAGTATAAGGCACATGTACGGCCACGTTGACTCCCCCTCCTCACACGTTCTTGTGGAAATTTTAATCAACCAATATCCATCCATTTCAAATCTAATTTCTATCACATTTAAATGTCGTTTAAAATTTTGTCAAAATTTTTAAAATAATATAAAATTTTGAAAAATATATTTTTGATTAATTGATAAATTACGGTCTAAAAATATGGATGATAATCAAATAATACGAAAAAATGAGAAGGTCCTTCAGGAATGATAGTAGGGAAAATATTGAAATAAAATTATAGAAATATCTAAAAAGACATGCAAAATAATTGGAAAAATATTTTTTATGTAAAAAAAAAAAAAAGAACTTATATGGAGTCGGGGGTATTTTCTTTGAATTCTTATAAGTTTTATTCTAAAAATTTGACATATTTATTGAAAAATAAATAAACAACCAAATACTTGACATTTGTTACGAATACCACCTATTAAGGAGGTAATTTAAAAAAAAAAATACAAGAAATTATGTGTAGTAAGTATCTAGAGAGAGTGGTAATTACAATGTTCCAACTTACCAAATATTGCAACCAGATACGAAAAATTTATAATAAGATAAAAATCTTCAAGCTAAAATATTTGGATCCGTGTTGTAGTCGCAACTCGCAACCCGTGAAAACTCTATTTCCCCGTGATTCGAAATTAAAAATTAATAATAATTAAATGCAACAAAACAATCTTAATTATTAGTTTTTCATTTTTCAATTTTTTTTATCAGATTACAATCCTAAACTACTAAAATTAATTAAATTACAATTTTTGAATTATTTCCCGATAAAAACGTGAACACCTGATACATACGCTGATTTCAAATGAGGGTCACCATAAATTACAAGATTATAAGAATATTTTTATGTTTTGAGCATACGGGTCACGTGTTCAAGTTTTTGCCGGAAAATGAATCAGAAGTTGTAATCTTATAAATTTTAATAGTTCAGATTGTAATCTAATGAAAAAAAAATATTTAGATTGGAAAATGGAAAAAATAAATAATTTATATTGTTTTTCACATTTAATCCTAAAAATATATATAGAAGGAAAGAATGGAGGATAATATGGGGAATGGATAAATGTTGTAAATATTGATGGCAATAATATAAAAGAAGTCAAGGTCGACGCATAAAATTGTTGATATGGGTGCCCCATCGATCCAGTGAAGTGTCCTACATTTGATTTACGTGTGTACTTGTGTCCTAAAAACACTCTTTCCACATATCAATCACATGCGTCCTTAAAGGGTTATGTCCTCCCATCACTCACGTCCCACTCTCCATTTCCTTTTCATCCCCACATTCTCTCTTTTTCTTTTTCTTTTTCTTTTTTAATTCCTATATATTTATATAAAAGTTCGGTGGATTTTCTATCACCATTCATATAACAATTTACTTCACGAAGGATTAAAAAATATGTATTGTTGGTTCAAAATAGTCAGAAGTTCAGGGGTGAATGAACCTATATCGATTTTTCGTTTTAGAAACTTTTCAGTGTACAAGTTTTTGATTCTACACAGAATGCAGTAATCTGACTCGATTTAGAAACCTGACAGTATGTTGTTTCAAGTTACTGACTCGATATCACAGTATGCAGCGGAATAAGTAAATGAAAGAAAATATGGCAGAAATATTTCAAAGAAATAAAGAAAAAAGGAAAAGTGTTAATTCACTTATAAAGTTGCTAAAACGTTTTTTCAAGAAAGAGACGTTGGATTATATCGCCAGATCAGCTTTCATCCTTAACCATATTCAGTTCAAGGCTATGCAATTTCAAGAATCAAGTAGGTAATTTCAAGATCGTTTTCGATAGCCATTTCTTATCTTATTTCCTTGATTCTTGTTTCTGAGTTGTATATATATGTAGAAGTATAGTAGTTGTCATTTTACTTTTACATTCCAGTTTCTAGTGAGAGAAATATAGGCTAGAGAAGTGATTGTGTTGATTAGAGAGAGAAGAGCAGTTTTTGAGTGTTCTTCATTTTGAGTTGTAATTCTTTCGTTTCCAAATTAATATAGAAATTCCTCCCTTGTTTTCCCGTGGATGTAGGCATTTTATGCCGAACCACGTAAACGTTTGAGTGTTGTTTGCTTCGTTCTAGTTTGTGTTGTGATTTCTTGAGGTTGAAATTCATTCTTGCAAAGTGAAAAGTTAGTGTCTGCAAGGTGTTTGAAGAAAGTCACCTGAGAGTAAAGATAGAGTTTCCTTTTGAAAATAGTTTCACTTTCACAAATATGATTTTAACAGAATCTTTTAACCAGAATGCTTATGACAAATGCAGCAAGATAGATATAAAAAATGCAATGCAGCAGGTAAGCAAAACCAATAAACACACTTATGGTTTATAGTGGTTTGAAGGTGGTGTAATCCTTCTACCACTACAAGAAATTCTCTGAAAGACAACGGACCCAGAAATTTAGTGTTGTACAAGAAATTCGCTGAAAGACAACGGGCTTGCCCGTTGTCTTTCCCAGAAATTTAGCGTTGTTGTATCCAGCGTTGTAAAAAATACGCGCTGATAGACAACGTACTAAAAGAGTTATCTTTTCTAAATACGACAACACATAAAAATCGTTGCACGAAAGGGTTGTTTTTTTTTAATTAACTATTAATAGGAATACGACAACGCATAAAAACCGTTGCACGAAAGGTTTTTTTTTTAATTAACTATTAATAGGACGATGCATATGACACTGACATCGCATAAAAAATAATAGGAATACGACAGCGCATAAAAATCGTTGCACGAAAGAGTTTTTTTTTAATTAACTATTAATAGGACGATGCATATGACACTGACATCGCATAAAAATAATAGGAATACGACAACGCATAAAAATCGTTGCACGAAAGAGTTTTTTTTTTAATTAACTATTAATAGGACGATGCATATGACACTGACACTGACATCGCATTATTTTTTTTAATTAACTATTAATAGGACGATGCATATGACACTGACATCGCATAAAAACACAACACATGTCAAATCATCACAGACCATGGGTTGTGTTTTTTTGACGTGCATCGAACCCAGGTGGCAAGGTGGTACTCTAACCACTAGACCACTAGTGCTTCATGTAATAATATCTTACATGCATTTCTTTTATTCAATACCTAAAATATTATTGAAGAATCACAATATTATTTGTATTTTTTATATATTTTAAAAGGTTAACAATATATATATATATATAATTGGAAGATTAATGACTAATTAATATATTTAGTAATGTTTAATCTAATTTCATTTTAAGACAATTATAAAATATACTAGTGCATATTTTTAATATATTTTATAAAAATAGTAATTTTATAAAATTATGAGTTTGTTCATATAAGATAATATTAATGCAAATAATATAAGATAACATCATAAAATAATTAAACTTTTCAAATTTAATTTAATTAAAAAACAATTAATATTATGAAAAAGATGTACAATTAACACAACACATAAAAAAAACGTTGCACAATGAGTTGTCTTTTTTTAAGAAAATCCGTTGAAAGACAACGCATAAAAAGCGTTGCATAAAAGGGTTGTCTTTTTTTAAAAAAATTCACTGAAAGACAACGCATAAAGAGCGTTGCATAAAAAGGTTGTCTTTTTTTAAAAAAAATCTGCTGAAAGACAACCCTTTGAAAAAAGCATTGCAAAAAAGGGTTGTCTTTTTTTTTTAAATCCGGTGAAAGACAACGCATAAAGAGCGTTGCATAAAAGGGTTGTTTTTTTTTTTTTAAATCCGCTGAAAGACAACCATTTGAAAAAAACGTTGCAAAAAATGGTTGTTTTTTTTTTTTTAAAATGCGCTGAAAGACAACCCTATGTAAAAAACATTGTCTTTCTCACTAAAAGTGTTGTCTTTCAGCGCATTTTTTTACAAAAGACAACCCTTTTCGGAAAAAAGGGTTGTTAATTTTAGAAAGACAACACAAAACGTTGTCTTTCAGGGGTTGTTGTTGGCCATTTTTCTTGTAGTGTACGTCCATTCTATTCCTTCTCAAGGAGGAACTTTGTTAGGTCAGTTTGTTTTACAAGACTCAGCTTTACAAACTTCTTCCTACACAAGGTAACCTACTAGAATCAACAGATTCCTAGGCATTATCCCACACAGGGTACAAAACTCACACAGAGTTATAAGCCTACATAAGACTTAACACTTAGTGAGGATCTAATCCTTCCAACTAAGGACACCAAACTAAAATAACCTAGCACACAACAAATGGATAAAAGTATATAAGTTTTCTTCAACTGGTGCAACTCGAAGTCAGCCTTGAACTTGAAAGCTCGAATGCTTGAATGACTGCTTCAGAAGGTTGAGTGACTGAACTTAGAAAGCTTGAAAAGCTTGAGAATTTGATCGCTTGTAAGATAGGAAATTGCTCAGTTGTTCAGTAGTTTTTAAGGTCACTCCATCATTCTATTTATATCATTAGGAAAATGTCTGTTGAAGAGAAACATTGTCTTTGTTGCGATTCAAATTGATCTTCAAATCTTCGCATTAAATGCATCTTGGAAGACCTGGGATTTAGAGCATGTCCTACTCTGATCCGCATTAATGTCGTCATACTTCGGCTACAATACTTTTGCAGAGCCGTTGTCCAGGTGACATCACCTCATTGGCTCGTTGTTAACTTCTATCTACTAGTAACTTGACAGGAACCAATCCTCATACTGTATCCAGTATATTCCTCGTACTGCATTGAATAGGTTAGAAAGACTTACAGCTTGCTGCTTAGGTTGCAGTAGCCGCTTTCTGTTCTGCGCCAGGTTTCTGTTTCAGAGCAGCTTCCTGTTCCTGAAACCTGCAGTCAGCTTCCTGACCTACGTCTTCTTTTTGATCTGCATCAGCTTCCTGACTCTAAACAGCTTCCTGTTCCAGAATCCTGCAGTCAGCTTCCTGACCTGTGTTAGCTTCCTGATCCTGAACAGCTTCTTGTTCCAGAATCCTGCAGTCAACTTCCTGATTCCCTTCCTGCTATCTGTTCACTACTTCCTGATTCTGACTTCAACTTCAGCTTACTGACTTTCCATGCTGAAAATCAATCTTCAAGGTTTCTTTAAGTTCAGAATCCTGCTAACATCGGTATCTTATATATTTCTAATTTATACATCTTCACAAAACACAACTAAGAAAGATATACTTATAAAGTTTAAATCCACTTGTAAAACGTGGAAAATGGGTACTCTAAAAGCTCATCTAATATAACATTATCTCATTAAAACCTAGTCAGAAATATCCCAACATATATATTTCTATCACAATTCAAAAAATTGAACGAATTTTTCTCTTAAAGTACAAGTCTGATAAAAATAAAAAAAACTTAGATTTTTATCAGTCGTGTTGTATATTGTTTATGGATAATATAGCGTAACGAACCTATATAGATCATATCATGTTACCTTATGAAAAAACACGGAAATTCATACAATATGATTCATAAGGAGTTACACGACATTGAGCATATCATTCGATTCTATAAAAGAAAACACATCAGTCGGTTTTTACTATATTTTCTTCCACAATCATTACCGATGGTTATTTTACTATTTTTTTTATTTTTCAAAATTGTGGTAGCTATAAAGTATATTCATTGTATGTTATGGTAAAGATGTTAGTTTTATATGTGTTCTTTTGTAAAAGCTCTTTTCTTAAATTTAGATGTCTCTCCCCTCCAAAATGGAGAAAAAATGATCTTTATACATGGATTTGAATTGATTTAACTGCTCCTAAAATATCGCACCACTAAACCACTAACAAAGAACAGTTACTAAGGCTTGAGAACGTGGGTTCGAGATAAAAATAAAGTATCTCGCCATCTCTATTAGCGAGATGAAATATTCGAACCGGAATATGCTTTTATCCTTTACCTAGGTGTATCTCGGTGTCATTATCTCGGAAGGTAAGATAAAGATTCAAGGACCCAGGAATCTACCTTGAGTATAGCGAGATATGCTAATATCTACGTCTCCGAAATATATTACTCGAGTCATACGAAATAATAATTCATCCCGTATTAGTATAATAACATTTCGACTTCCTTTGTCGAGATACTCATCTCGACCCATTTGTGCATCTCGACTATATCAACCATTCCCCCCCGAAATGATGTGTGGGCATACACACATCGAGAAATTAATTAGAGTATGAGGGACATCTCAATCTTCACAAAAATGTTCCATTAATTTACCTGACGAAATGTTCCATCCTGAAGGTCCCCGAGATGTGGGGTTATGAAAAAGTTGTACCAAAAACAATTTCTTCTTTTGTTTGTGTATGTTTAAAGCATGAAATATGCTAGATACAATGATCTTTTATTTGTATGTGTTTCATTGGTTCGTGATTGAAGCCAATTTTTTGAACTATATTGATGATTATGAAAACCCACTATTATTACATCCACTTCATTAAGCTTACAATATTTGTTATCAACTTATTGAAAAATCTGATTATCATAAACTCGATCTCCCATTTCAATAGTTGATTGATTAACTCATTCTCTAGATCGGATCATGATGAATGATCTCGATCTCCCATTTTCAATAGTTGATTGATTAATCAACTCCCTAGATCGGATCATGATAATCTTGACCTCTTATCTTCAATAGTTGATTGGTTAATCAACTCCTTAGATCGGATCATGATGATCTCGATCTCCCATCTTCAATAATTGATTGGTTAATCAACTCCCTAGATCGGATCATGATGAATGATCTCGATCTCCCATCTTCAATAGTTGATTGATTAATCAACTCCCTAAATCGGATCAGAATGATCTCGATCTCCCAATATCAATAGTTGAGTACCTTTTGGTTAATCAACTCCCTAGATCAGATTTGAATGATGTCAATCTTCCATCTTCAATAGTTGATTACCTTTCGATCAATCAACTCCCTAGATCGGATCAGAATGATCTCGATCTCCCAATTTCAATAGTTGAGTATCTTTCGGTCAATCAACTCCCTAGATCGGATCAGAATGATCTCGATCTCCCAATTTCAATAGTTGATCACCTTTCGGTTAATCAACTCCCTAGATCAGATTTGAATGATCTCGATCTTCCATCTTCAATAGTTGATTACCTTTCGGTCAATCAACTCCCTAGATCGGATCAGAATGATCTCGATCTCCGAATTTCAATAGTTGAGTACCTTTCGGTCAATCAACTTCCTAGATCGGATCAGAATGATCTCGATCTCCGAATTTCAATAGTTGAGTACCTTTCAGTCAATCAACTCCCTAGATCGGATCAGAATGATCTCGATCTCCCAATTTCAATAGTTGATCACCTTTCGGTTAATCAACTCCCTAGATCGGATCAGAATGATCTCGATCTCCCAATTTCAATAGTTGATCACCTTTTGGTTAATCAACTCCCTAGATCGGATCAGAATGATCTCGATCTCCCAATTTCAATAGTTGAGTACCTTTCGGTCAATCAACTCCCTAGATCGGATCAGAATGATCTCGATCTCCCAATTTCAATAGTTGAGTACCTTTCGGTCAATCAACTTCCTAGATCAGATCAGAATGATCTCGATCTCCCAATTTCAATAGTTGATCACCTTTCGGTTAATCAACTCCCTAGATTGGATCAGAATGATCTCGATCTCCCAATTTCAATAGTTGATCACCTTTCGGTTAATCAACTCCCTAGATCGGATCAGAATGATCTCGATCTCCCAATATCAATCATTATCGAAATTCCCAAAAACAGAACAAGCGATCTACGTGGTTCGATCTCAAATAATCGAGATCTATATCCACGGAGAGTTTTAAAGGGGGTTCACTACTAGCAAAGTTTCAACAAAATACATCATAAAAACAAAAGAAGAAAGAAGGAAAATTACGACATGCTGCAGTATTGCCCTACAAATAATACTTCTTAAGGTGACTAATGTGCCATGGCCGAGGTAAAATCTTTCATTTGTCATCTTGCAACTCATGTGCTCCTCCTGATAAGATCTTGATCTTCTTATATGGTCCTTCCCATGTCGCCTCCAATTTTCTTATTTCTCGCAAAGTATCTGTTTGACGTAGTTGTCCAGTCGAGATCGAGCTACATACCTCGCTAACTTATTGTCACGAACTAGCCTTTCCAACTCATCTCTGAGATGTGTGCATTCATCAGTGCTATGTTCATACTCATTATGAAAGCGACATAGCTTTCCATTCCCGAATGTTGGAGGATTTTTTGGACTTGGAGCCCATGAAGTCGGCCATCGTAATTGAGGATGATTCCAAATTTCCATTAATAGTTGCCCAGGTGGCAATGTTAACTGAGTGTAAGCATCATATCTAGGACTCCTTCTCATTTCATTCCGAGTATTCGACATCAATCCCTTATTTCGCAGGTCTGATTCTTTTTTTTTTGCCTTGCTCCCATCTCTTGCTTTCATTTCCTGAGATGTAACTTCATCTTTCTTAATACGAAGCGTTTCTTCTAAATTAATGTACTTAGTTGCTCTCTGAAGTAAATCATCAAAAAAATTTGGCATTTTCTTCACCAGCGAAGCATATAGATCTCTCTCTTTGATCCCTTGCATAAAGGCGCTAGTGATTAAATCATCTTAAGCCTCAGGAGATTCCAGCGTGGCTGCAGTAAATCTCTTTACAAAAGCCCTTAAGCATTCTTTTTTTTTGTTCAACTCCAAACAACATTTGAGTCGACTTTATCTATTGACGAGATCCGACAAACTGATGCAAGAAGAGAGCTGATAATTGGTCGAAATCCTGAATGATTCCCTCTGACTGAACCATGTTTGTGCTGACTTCGTAAGGGTAGTGGAAAAAACTCTACATTTCACTCCATCAGTATAACGATGTAATAATGTCGTATTCTCAAACCAACATAAATGATCTCCGGGATCCGAAGTACCATCATACTCAAAATTTACTGGCCTAAAAGAAGCCGGTAATTCATCTCCCATCACGTTTTCTGAAAAAGGATTTCCCCTCATTCCCCGATTATTCGCCCTGATATTATTCCCCACGTCCCTACTCTCCTTTTGTAAATCTTTTACTCTTTCTGACAACTCATCATGCAATCGCCTCTTAATTACAGGAGACAATGGACAACTCTCATTTTCTTCCACATGCCTCTTCTCACCTCGACCACGTTCCTGTTGTTCATCTGTATCACTTTGATGTGATGCCAAAGGTCGTTTGTCCAAAGCTTTTTGAACAACCGCAGCAACTATCTCAGACAGCTCCTCCTTGGTCAAAGTAATGGTATCCTGACGAGGGTGATTTAGAACGTCATTTGGTTCTTCTGACCGATTATCATTCAGAGCAACTCCCGAACTTTCCCCAACTTCCCTCCTTCGAGAATTCTGTGTGTCTACCATGATCAAAATCTCACGCCTCAGATCGGAATTTTTCCCACAGACGGCGCCAATTTGTTCTTTTGTAAAAGCTCTTTTCTTAAATTTAGATGTCTCTCCCCTCCAAAATGGAGAAAAAATGATCTTTATACATGGATTTGAATTGATTTAACTGCTCCTAAAATATCGCACCATTAAGCCACTAACAAAGAATAGTTACTAAGGCTTGAGAACGTGGGTTCGAGATAAAAATAAAGTATCTCGCCATCTCTATTAGCGAGATGAAATATTCGAACCGGAATATGCTTTTATCGTCTGCCTAGGTGTATCTCGGTGTCATTATCTCGGAAGGTAAGATAAAGATTCAAGGACCCAGGAATCTACCTTGAGTATAGCGAGATATGCTAATATCTACGTCTCCGAAATATATTACTCGAGTCAACCTATACGAAATAATAATTCATCCCGTATTAGTATAATAACATTTCGACTTCCTTTGTCGAGATACTCATCTCGACCCATTTGTGCATCTCGACTATATCAATATGAATTCGTGGCATATAGGGGTATATTTTTCCATGTATAGAATATGCTATGATGAGGGTAAGTATATCCTAACCAGAATCGAAAAATTGAATTGAAATGAATGATTCACATCAATTGAATTGAAATGAATGAATGTGTAGTTATTGGTTCGGTTCCATTTATTAAAATAGAGGATTTTCAGTTAAACTTTAAATCAAATCCATCAATTACTCGCTCCTAACCATGGTTTTGAAAACTGCATACCAATTGTGAGGAAACTATTAGTAAGACATCCCACTAAACTTTTTTTTTTTTTTGGAAGATAATATAAAAGAGTTTGCATTGTTATTTGAGTTGAGGCTAATTCATAATTAGAGTTCGACTCAGTCATAAGCTAGTTAATCATAAATACTATTTGAACTAGGTTTGATCGAATTACATATTATTAATTATAACGTAAGTAAAAGATTGTTTGATAATGCCACAGATCGTCTTGATCAGATGTGCTTCAAAATTTATGTATATACCTATTCCCTTCAATTCAAATAGTACTCAATTAGTTACACAAAATAGGATTTTTTTTTAATGATAATAATTATTATGTGTATAACACTTTTCTTTTTCTAGAGTACTAAAAGATGAGATTTGTAATAGAAGGCATGAGTTTTTTAACAAACGAAAACATATATAATAAAAAAAGAAAAAAAGAGTAATGATATAATTGGACAAAATTAATTAATTTTTCTTGATAGTTTAACATAACAGATAAAACTAAACAAATTATATTTTATAAAATTACATTTAGTGTATCTCAAAAAAAAAAAAAATCCAGAAGTACTTCTGCTTCCAACGTTGCCCTTTTCAGTTGAATAGACATGAGTTTTGTAAGTCCAACTTTACCTAAATGTTCGACTTTTTTAACAAATTATTATAGTTTTAAAAAAAATTTAACAAAATATGATTTGTTTTAAAATTGTTAAAAATTACTGTGAAGTCGCCAATTATGGAGGTGACTCTTAGTACGGATGCAACTTTCTGACATATGGTTCTCTTGTAATGGCGACTAGCAATAGTGCAGGAGAGATAGATGATAGTGTAGGAGAGAGAGGGAGGAGAGAGGGCGTGGAGTATTAGGGGCACCCACATTGATTCATTTTGAGTATTTTTAGCACATTATTTTAGTGTGGGGTCCATATGCCACTAAATTTTATCAATTTTAAAACACATCTCTCATCAATTTATCACAAATTTACATTAATTTAACACAAATACAATCATTACATGTGGGTCTCATTATCAACTACATTTTATTCTATTATTTTTATCCACTAAAATACACACTCTTTCCAATTATTAGCAAATAATTACAAAGGGGACAAGAATGATATTCAAACATCTTAACACACTCATACTTACACAAAAACACACACTTAAAAACATCCTTACATTAATTAACATCACACATGTTTTAATTAATAACACCTCAAAATGAATTGGTATTTGTGCCCTATTAACACACACACTAATTATATAAAAACACACACTTAAAAACACACCTACATTAATTAACACACCTTTTGTTTTAGATCTAAAAGAATTTTTTTTAGAAAAAAAAAACTCTTATTTATATAATGTAAAATATATATTTCTAGTTTTATATAATTATTTTAGAATGAATATGGATTTATAAGTATAATTCTCAAATTTTTATTTTTGAAAAGAAACAATAAATTTTTTTAGTATATTCATAATTATAAATATTAAAATATAAAATATAATTTTAATTATATGTGCAATTAAATTTTATGCATAAATTTATCATATCGGACAAATTGTAGCATTGATTTCAAACATGTGTAAGGTAATGATTTGTTTGATACAATAAAATACATGAACTTAGAGTTCTATATATGACAAAGTGAACCAATTTAAATTGTATATAAAAAGGTAGTCAATAATGTATAGTTTGGATGAAAAATTATTTTCTTATCCATACAACTAAAATTTTATATATAAAAATGTGAATTTTTAATTTATATACACTATAACAAAAAAAAACTATAATTTAATGAGAAATTTAAATGAATCAAAAAATTATTAAGGAGATGTCATTTGAAAATTATAATTTTACATTCATATTTATAATAAAAACAAATTATAGTTAAAAAAAAAAAAAAGATAAAACATAAAACCACTGCAAACTCTCCTCTGCTCTCTCCTTATTAGGGCAAAATTTTGTCAGAAATGTTGGAGTGGCCACTACCATGGGCGACTCCACTTACATTTTTAAGCCTTTTCAAACCTACCACATTCTGTTAATATTTTTTGAAAAGTGTATTAAACTGTTAAAAAAGCCTAAATGTTCACACCAGCATCGTATTTGATCCAACTTCTTCGCATATATAATGTATATAACTAAAATCATATATATACTTCTTCGTCCCATGTATATATAGGTTTGTCGGATGTTTTATTTTTTATTTTTGAAAATTACAAAATAACATATTTTTTAAAAAATGACGGTGAAAAAATTCATAAATATTATTATAATCATATTTAATGAGCATTATATTATTTTTAATAATACACTCTTTTTAATTTCAACTTTTTCTAGTTTTTTTTTGTCATAGATCAAGAAATTAAAAAAAAAAAAAAACAAACAAATATACGCTTAACTAATTAAGGAATTTAGAAACCAAATTAATTGGAGAAAGAGTCAAATTACTGTGATCCATAAAAAATGATCATATCTAATTTCTAAATTTTAGGCGAGGAATGTTTATATGGATAATTTTGGAATAAAGTTGTACAAAAATCTAAACAATAAATGGTTGGAAACAAAAGTTCACCTCTGAAGTGACATTTAATTGAGATCGAAGAGAATATTAAATATGAATATATTTGTAAATGAATTAAATAAACATTACTTTATATAGAAAATGTTTATTTATATTTAATGAACTTCCAAAACATATTCACACTACTTTTTTTTTCTTTTCTAAATCAATGTGAAATTATTATTTAAACACTTAACACACATTAGAATGATAATATCTGACTTCTTCAGTGGAGAATAAGTGGAGCTTTGAATCTTCCACAACTTACTCGTAAGTCGATTCACTGTTATATATATTGATTGTTGAGTGCAATACATTACTTTTTTCTTTTGAAAAAAATAGAATATATTTTTATCGAAGTTAAAATAAAAGATACTTGAGGTGAGATATACCTTTTTTTTGTGAGATATAGACTAGGGTTGGGAACTCAACCTCAAAACCTTACTTCAGTTGAGATATTTATAGTTGGTTAGACTAATAAGTCTATGAACATATATGAAATATACTTTTAAAGAATTATATTTGGGATCAAATTTGTTTAAATAAAACGAATAAGTATTACTAATATATCTGTCTTATTCAATAAAGCATGAAAGTCATGAACTCAGACTACTTAATTTTAAAAAAAAATTAATATTAATAAAACACGTTTAAGAAACAAAGTAATGAATTTGATTCATGTACGATATATTCAACTGAAGTTTAATTAATTAATTCAAATGATAAAATTAAGACAAGATAAAACATAACGTATCCAAGACTCCAAGGGCATTTCAATTCTCATTTATTTTGCCGACATGCCTGATTGTTAGATAATTAGTACGTAAATCAAACATTCAACATGGATCTTCAATATCTTTTTCCTTTTTTTTTTTTTCGTTTGTTTATATGTTAATTAATTCAAAGTTAATGTATGGTATTTTACTATGTATATAACATAAATTTATTTTTATGATCCAAAATATTTCGATAAAAAAATAATAATAAATAAATAAATTCAAGCATGCCACGCACATGAAGAATTTTCGTCATGGAGTGTTCCGAAATGTTGAAATATAATTTTATATATATTGTTTGGTAAAGCATCACAAAACAAGTTTAGATAATAAAATATAGAATCGGTGACGGTTATAATATTAATATTACTATCTCACTAGTAAATTAAAGATCTGGGACAGCTTTTAACATAAAAAATTATTTCATGAATCAGCATAAACTGATTGAGATCAATGACGCAATATAGATATACATCATCACCGATTCACTATCATATAATAATTATTTATAATCCTTAATAAAAAAATAAAAAAATTGGTTTTTTTAATAAATCCAATAAGTGTGATGTCCCATTATTAGATCAAAAAAATCACATAACATCATATCACGAATATAATTTCGTAAGATAAAATCTCTATCTATAATTTAAATTAATTTATATTTTATAAATTATGAATTATGGAAAGAGCGGTTTGAAATAGATTTGTAGACTTATCATATTACAAAAATTCTACAATTATTACATTTAATGTTGACTTAAATCCAAAGTCTTGGTCATCTCAAACCCTATCGGGTAGTATCTCCAGGGATGCAAATGGTCACTCTCTCAACTCATAGTTATCATCATTTTTTTATTTTAAAGTTTTTCAAATATCATATTTTTTGAAAATCTTATTATAAACGCATATATATATATATATATATAATTTAAATTCAAAATATCAGTTAATCGATATCTTTATAATATATAGATGATAAAATATAAATATAGTTTATATTGCTCCAGATTTATTCAAAATTAACTAACATATGTCTAATGTATCAAATTGATGACATTTGTTAGATCAAATATAGAAGATGAAATGTAATCTATTACATGAGTTGTGGTTGATTCAAACTGGACCATTAAATATGTGGAGAATAGATAAAAATTAAATTGTTGATTGTTTCTAATGGATATCAATATTTTCTCGAGTTTCTTACATTTTATACTGTGATTTTATCAATGTATGAATTTTCTATCAAAATTGTTGAAAATGAATCAACCCCATTTAAATATTATTGGCCAAAAAAACTCCGATTTTTTTGGCAAAATCTTGTGATTCGTTTCAATTATTACTTATAAGTGAGGGGATATCATCTCATGAATGACTTATTTAAGTGTTAATTATTTGCAAATATAAATAAAAAAAAAATGAAATTTCACCTACCTTGATTAGAAATAAATATTTGTTGGGTTATTCCTCTATAATTCAGAAGTCCACATGATTAATGGTCCATGATCCAATATTTAGAATAGTCCATGTCTAGAGTTATACGAAAGAGCTCTAGAAATGTCTTGAAAGTTGCATTTAATGATTTGCTCTAAAATCTCCCACTAAGTAAATATAAATAGATGAAAATGGGAAGACATTTTGTATCCAAGAATTGTGAGTTCCTACTCGAGAGAAAAAAAGTGAGCCACCATTGTGTGAGAATGAGTTCCATTGCATAATAGTGTGTTATCCTCTATTTTAGACTAGTCTTTGTGATTTTATTATATATAGTGAAGAAATTCTGGATTGAAAACTACCGTATTTTTTTCCGATTTGGGTAAAAATAACAAATGTGATAGAAAAATTAAGTTTATTTAATTTTGTGGTATAAAAAGGTTTAACCATAAAATATATACAAGATTTTTGAGATAACATACAAACTTCTTGTGGATGTAAAAAAAAAACATAAAATGTACACTTTGAAAATTGTAATTGAATGCGATTTGTTTTCAGAATAGGAAAAGTCAATCACATGTTTTTTCTCCCAATAATATCATTTTTTATCACATGATCAAATAGTTATTTTAGACTTTTCACCCAACTTGTAGTGAAAAATAACAAATATGATAGAAAAATTAATTTTATTTCATTTTGTGGTGTAAAAAATGTTGAACCATAAAATATATACAATATTTTTGAGATAATATACAAAATTGTTGTGGATGTAAAGTGTTAAAAAAAAAAAAAAAAACATACAATTTCACTACATGTTTTTTTGTAGCCAAAGACGGTGTTTTCGGAATACCAAAAATCTATCACTTTGAAAATTGTTTTTTAACTAAATATAAAGAAAACATAATACATACACTTTTGGAATCTAAATGTAAAAAAACATAATAAATTAACTTTGGAAATTGTAACTAAAGGTCTTTTGTAACTGAAAATGGTGTTTTCAGAATACCAAAACTTCAACACTTTGAAAATTGTAATTGAAGTTTGTAAAGGCGGTGTTTTCGAATACCAAAAATCCAACACTTTGGAAAAATTATTTTTTAACTGAAGACGATGATTTCCGAATACCAAAAATAAAAAATCCACCACTTTAGAAATTGTAATTGAAGTTTGTTTCCAGAATACAACAATATCAATCACATGATTTTTGTAATTGAAAATTGTTGAATCCACCACGTTGGAAATTGTAACTGAAGACGGTTTGTTTTCAAAATACGAAAAATCAATCATATGGTTTTTTTATTTTTTTTTCTTTTTGAGAAAAAACATAAAACTAATACCAAAAATCAATCACATGATTTTTTATTTCTTTTTTAGAAGAAAAACATAAAGTGTATTTTCGAAATTGTAACTGAAGGTTGTTTGTTTTCAGAATACGAAAAATCAATCACATGATTTCTTTTATTTCTTTTTTAGAAAAAATATAAAACATACACTTTGGAAATTATAACTGAAGAGAGTTTGTTTTCAGAAAATGAAAAATCAATCACATGATATATATATATATATATATATATATATATATATATTTTGTAACTGAAGGCAGTTTGTTTTCGGAATACGAAAAATCAATCCGAAATACAAAAAATCAATCACATGATTTTTTTTATTTCTTTTTCGAGAAAATCGGAATACAAGAATTGTAACTAGAGGTTGTGTGTTTTCGGAATAAGAAAAATCAATCACATGATTTTTTTTATTTCTTTTTTCTATTTGAGAAAAAAAAAATCTTACACTTTGGAAATGGTAACTGAAGACGGTGTGTTTTCGTATAAATTTTTTAAATTATGGGTTTATTTAAATTCTTATCTATCATTCACCCATTACTACCTCGATTATCACAAAAACTCATGTGAGACGGTCTTACGGATAATTTCTGTAAGATGGAGCCCCATCACTCATAAACATGTGAATTGTAGGGTTTGGGTGGTGGGTAATTAGGTTGTGGGTTGACCCGTCTCACAATGCATGAAAATTCCGTGAGTTGGTCTCACAAGAGATTTACTCCTCGATTATTTATATATTTACGATTTATTTAAACTCTTATTGACCCGTCACTACCTCAATTATTGATATATTTAGGATTTATTTAAACTCTTACTAATGAAATAATTATGTCATATTTACGATTTATTTAAACTCTTATTCACGTCACTACCTCAATTATTTATAAATTTAGGATCCTAAAAAATTTGTAATTGAAGGCGGTGTGTTTTCGGAATATGAAAAATCAATCACATGATTTTTATATTTCTTTTGTAATTAAAGGTGGTTTGTTTTCAAAATACAAAAAATCAATTACATAATTTTTTTATTTGTTTTCAAGAAAATCACATGGGTTATTAAATGAGGAATTTATATTTACACAAACTTATATGAAACAGATAGTTAATGTGAGGAACTCAATTCCCAATGAACAACGTATCAATGGTAAGAATGAATTGTGATTTGATCTGTATCACGTGATATGATCCATCAGACTCATTCTTTATTATTTAGTATATTTACTTTATGAATATACGATTCCATAATGATGAAAACATTTGCACAAAGTATGGGGAGAGATGATTACATGAGCATTTGTTAGATTTCCAATTCGTCTCTCTAGAAATCTTAACAAACACTCAGTAAATATTCTTTGAATTGGCTCAACTCCGACAACCTTCGCCATCTCCGAACGACCAGTTACTTCCTTCCACTTTTCAGATTCGCCGCCGGTCACCGCCGACAGGCTGCGTTAATGTGTTTTTATTAATCAATTTTAAGTGCTAGGGGTATAACGGGCAATACAATTAAAAAAGTTGACTTGAAGGAGGAGAAGGAGATTCAAATTCTGCTCCACTTGTCACTTTTTTATTTTTTTGGTAATAAAAAAAGATGTTTGAAATTTAAAAAAATAAAATGCTTAAACTAAGATTATTTAATTTACAAAAAGTTCAATTCCATTTATAAGTACTCGTCTCAGACACGGTAGCTCATCCGCCGACTCATCTTCCGCCGCAGAATGACGTCACTGTTGTCGTCAGCATTTTACATCAGCTCTGTTATTGAAATGTGTGAGGTATCTGATGTCATCATATTAATCCGCGTTGACGTCTATCGCGACAGGTATTTTTTTTTTTCAAATTTTATATATTATTTATTTTATTTTTTTAAAAATTACTGTGTTATTCATGGCTTATATAAATTCGAACCGATGTAGTTTTTTTCATTGTAAAATAAACAATAAATTGCTTATTGAGAAGCAGCTGAGCGCGCCTACCAAGGTGCCTTAATTTTCAATCTTTATCTCTTTCAGTTCACACACACACACAATCACACTATACTATGTGTGTAGTTCTTACTTTTAACTGTTGATTTTTGCATGTTTAATTTGGAATTTTGATATACCGTTGAATTATTGATGGTTTGATTGCTTTATGGTGAAAAGTAATCAGGTATTTTTGGTTTCTTTTTAAAGTTGATTGGTAAGAAGAATAAGGTCTTGTCCCTTTTTGTCATTCCTTTGCTTTTTTTTTTTTTTTTTCAATCTAAATTGTAATCATAGTCTAAAACTTTTATATGATCCTATTTTGTTTGTTTGTTTTTGTTTTTAATGTTTGAGAGCAACAAAATTCATAGGCTTCAATGTTATAAGTCCTATGCTCTGTGGTGATCTGATTCATTGTTTTCTTGGTTATTATTGCACTGTTTTGAAGTTCATGAACTGGCTATGTCTGAAACAGCATGCATGAATGCATATTTTGTGGCGCAAATGAGTTGGAATGGAAATGGTATTCTTATATCTTCATTATTCAATGTATGTATCATGTGATAATATGTTAATAATATGATAAACTAATCCATCCATAAATGAATATGTCTATTTGTTAAGTGGTGTCTGTTTTCTCTGACCTCTTCCTAGACTTTAGAACAAAATTGAAGAAGAAAAGTTAAAATCTCGTAGCTTTGATCTGTTCAGACACCAAGCAATGCTGGGATACAGAGGAAATCTTTGAAAGCTTTGTGAAGACAGGTTTCCATGGAAACAAAGGTCATAAGTGGAGTCCAATTCTCGAGCCTCCCAACTAGTTATATCCGACCAGAATCCGACCGGCCAAGGCTGTCTGAAGTCACGGAATGCGACAACGTTCCCATCATTGACTTGGGCTGTGATGATCGAAGCCTGGTGGTCGAACAGATCGGTGATGCGTGTCGAGAATATGGATTTTTCCAGGTTAATGATGTTCGGTCATATACTCAGCTTATTGGTGATACTAAAAAGCAAACTAGTTATAATCTTGTTTATCCATGTTTTGAATGTGTTATTACTTATTAGGTGATCAATCATGGGATACCTAAAGAAATAGTGGATGAAATCCTCAGAGTGGCTCATGAGTTCTTTAGTTTACCTGTGGAGGAGAAGATGAAGTTGTATTCTGATGACCCTTCCAAAACTATGCGATTATCAACGAGTTTCAACGTGAAGAAGGAGACCGTTCACAATTGGCGCGATTATCTCCGACTCCATTGTTATCCGTTGGAGAAATACGCTCCTGAGTGGCCTTCCAATCCATCTTCCTTTAAGTAAGCCTACTAAGTGCAACCAACTTTTATGATTCTTGTGAGAGTCAACCCACGTTATCCACTACACAATCACATTTGAATTTGTGAAAATGAACGAAAAACCATCCATGAGATTTATAAATTAACGGTTTCATATTTGTGTTTGTAGGGATGTTGTCAGCAATTACTGCCATGAAGTTCGACACCTTGGGTTCCGATTGCAAGAAGCAATATCGGAGAGCCTAGGATTGGATAAAGACACCTTCAAGAACCAATTAGGCGAGCAAGGACAGCATATGGCTATCAACTATTATCCAGCTTGTCCAGAACCCCATCTTACGTATGGATTGCCAGCTCATACGGATCCTAATGCCCTCACCGTACTCCTTCAGGACTTGCAAGTATCTGGTCTCCAAGTCTTGAAGAATGGAAAATGGCTAGCTATAAAACCCCATCCAGATGCTTTTGTCATTAACATTGGTGATCAAATCCAGGTAATTCAAATACATCAAATTTAAACTTCATATAACAAAGTAAAATGTATCAAAGTTTATACCTCACTGAATTGTTTGCAAAATCTATGTAATTGATTTAACTAGGCATTAAGCAACGGGGAGTACAAAAGTGTTTGGCATCGAGCTGTTGTGAATGCAAGTACCGCACGACTCTCAGTAGCTTCGTTCCTCTGCCCCTGCGACACTGCAAACATTAGCGCTCCAAACGAGCTCACAACGGGAGATGGTCGAGCCATTTATCGAGACTACACATATGCAGAGTATTACAACAAGTTCTGGAGTCGGAACTTGGATCAAGAGCACTGTTTGGAACTATTCAAGAATTAGTTCGTAATCTCAGTTGGATCGACTAGTTAGTTTAATTCATGTTCGTTTGTTCCGTTTATCGAGCCGTTGTATTGTGCTTCTGTGAAATATGCTGTTGTTTAGCATAAAGCACAAGAGTCGCAGTTTTAGTATATCGACCATCTCATTTTTTTCGGTACTAGTATTGCAACTTAATAATGCTCTTTTTTGTTGGAAAGACAAAAGATGATGTGTATTTTGTGACAATATTACTCGTTAGTTGCAGGTTTATTGTCATACTTTGTGATCTTGATTGTTTTAACTTTCAATATTGAACTTGTTCTAGTTTGCCCTCTCGAGTATTTTCAGCAAGACACGAAATGAGTATGTACTCATTTTGTAATATGGGTTAATTCACAAACTATATAGGAGTGGTGACTAATTCTATTCAATATACTCACTCAATAATAAAATAAGTTTTCTATCCAAAATTAAGGCAAAATTACTCAACTGTCCTTATATCTAAAATTTTCCTAAAAATAGATCACAACGCTAAATGTAGATCACGAAGGTGAAGACAAATCATGAGTGTTAAAGCATCGTGATCTATTTTTTTCCAAAATTTTCTTGAAAATAGACCACGATGCTAAATGTAGATCACGAGGATGAAGATAAATCACGAGGGTGTCAGAGCACCATAATCTATTTTTTTCCAAAATTTTCCTGAAAATAGATCACGATGCTAAATGTAGATCACGAGGGTGTTAGAGCACCGTGATCTATTTTTTTGCCATCAACTCAGATCACGATGCTAAATACTATTGTGATCTAATTTGATCTATTTTTTACCAAGAACAGATCACGATACTCATTCATAGATCACGAGAGTGTTTTTAGATCACGCGGATACCCTCATAATATATAGATCACGAAGCTAAACACCCTCGTGATCTATGAATGAGCATCGTAATCTGTTCTTGGAGTACATTTTTTTTGTTTTTCGTGATTTTTTAAAATCCGATTTACATCTATAAATATATATCTAAATTCAAAAATTATAAACTACATTATACTACACTTTAAAATAATGTTTATCTTACCTCTTTTGAGCAACAATAAAAAGATGAAATTTCACTACATTGTTTGATTTTACAAATAATTGGAGGATTTGAAAGAGAAAATAATTTTTCACCTTAAATATGAGGGGATAAAGTGATAAATGTGGTGGGTGGAATCATTAAAGGGGGTGGGTAAAGACATGTGGGACTTTTTTTTCTTCATTTTGAATTAAAAAACATGTTTTTTTATGAAGTGAGTATTTTTCATTTTTTGGTGTGTATTTCCACAACTTATATATTAACTTATATTGACTTGCCAAAATAAATATAATATTGACAGCTTTTTAGTGAAATTATACCTATGAAATAGTCATAAATTTTTGTAAACATAAATGACGACATTTCTTATTGCATACAAATGACCACGTTTCTTACGTCTTCATTTACAATACTTGACAGGAATAGAGATTTTGTTAATTTTACGAGTTTTATCTTTTTTTTTTAAAGGTTAATTAGACGATAAATTATCACATTTAAACGTTTTTCATTTACAACGCTATCATTGTTTTTTTCTTTAATGAGTTGGAATGGGTGGAGGAAGAAACAATAAAGATTAAAAAATTTGTGTAATCCAATATTTTTATAAAGATGAGGTACTACATGAGGCTTGTGGTTATAACAATATCACTGTAAATGATCATTTTCGATTTTTTAACATTTAGGTAGATGATCGGATGGTTTGAGTTTCCATTATTGATGTAGAACCTACAATTTGAAAATTATCTTCGTCATTTGTACACATGACTTTTACTTTTGAACCAAGTCAAAAATTGGAGCCTGAAAGCTTGATCATGTATCAAATAATTATAATAAAATTGAAGGTGTGATTTATGATAATGATATCGAAAAACCATGTCATAAATGAAAAAAAGCTGAAGAAAGTGGTTTGTCATATAATTAATCCAAAATTTTAATATTTAAATTTATTCTAACACATCACTATATAATGAAAAAAAAAAAGTTGAACATCGATACTATATAATCGTACAACCTATTATTTTGATGCAAAAAATAAATTATTAAATCTGTAGATTCTTCAAAATTTCCAAATTCTTTTTATAAATGGGTATATTAACTGATAAAGGTAAGTTATTATTATAAAACATATTATGGTGAAATTGATATCCAAACAGCACAATGAATTAGAAATAAAATATCCAAAGGGTGACACTTCATCTATAAATAAAAGATTAGTTTAATTTTAAATCATCTCAAAAGTATTATTGGTAATTCATATGAAAAAATATGACACGTGTCACCCCATTTCTTTGACGTGTATCCGCCACCGGTCATAGACTTGCATCACATGACGAGCACATGCAAATTATTTGACGGTGCAAATCAATGAATTGATGCAAAGATAAAGTACAAATATGGCTTCTATAATTTTTATATTTTATTTCATTAACTATTTATTTAAATATTTTATTATTATTAGTATTATTTATTCATTTGGTATTGTGGGGTTGTGCTGATGCTAGCTTGGTACGTCATCCTCACACACGCATATACACGTACTACCCAACTTTGAAATCTTGACATTTTCTATTACGTTTTTATTAATTTTTTTTTTTTGTTTGCTAAACCAGCTTGAATGCTCATAAAATTAAACAAAGCATATATTTTTCTGCTTTTTAGTTGGACATTAGACTATTTTTTCCAAGTATATAATCAATTTCCCAATTATCACATCAGGCTAGATTTTATATTATATTTGGTGTTACATCTTATATTACATAATATTTAATACACGCTTTAGTAATGTTATTAAATACATGTAGTGTATGATGATTGATTTGGAATAGAAAATGTAACACCAAGTATAATAGAAAATTTCAAATAACAGAGTGTAATAGTAATATCAAATTATTTGATTGTCTATTTAAAAAAAACCACACTAGTGTTCATACTACAATCTCACTACCTAAATAAATTAGTTTTTCCTAAATAAAACTTTTGAATTTTGGGTGTAGTTTTAGTATTCACACTAATTATTTACACTACCCAAAAAAACAAAAAATCCCATAAAGAATTAGTGAACCAACCTTAAGCTTAACTAAGACATATTATTAGCTGATACTTTCTCTAATTTTCTTCACAAGTAACAGGATCTTGAGGGCTATACAAATATTACAAACATCAAAATACAATTAAATTAAGAAAAAAAAAAAGTAAAATTATCTCACAACTTGGCTGCTTCTATGCAGAGCAAACTCTCTCTGATCATCTCTTCCCTCCATTCCCTTTTCTTGGCAGCTATGAACTTTTCGATTTTCTTGTTGAAATCTTCGTCTTCATATTCATCATTATCTTCACCGTCACCTTCATAGCCACATTGATAATCAAAGTTACACAAACCTCTAACTGCAAGATCAAGATCACATGCTTTATCATCGCGATCATATCCTTCGTGAGCATACTCTGTAGTTTTGCATTCCAAGCATAGTAGTGGACGAGGACTAAACTCATCGTTGCTATGGTTGAAAATGTTTTCCATGTTTTTCATCGTCTCAAGATCATCAAGTGAAGAAACATACCAATCATCTGTGAGTGTGTGTGAACTAGTTTTTCTGTATCTAGCTATGGAAAACGCGCAAAAGATGATGAAAACGAAGATCTGTATCTCATTCTGATGTTCATTCAGAGAAAATATTTTGAGGAAGATAAGAAAAAGGGTGTTAATGGTGATATACAAGATGAAAGGAAGTGCTATTTTCATTGCCTTTGTTTGTTGAAGTTTCTTGGAACTTCTTATACTTGTAAGAAAATGATCCCAAGCAGATATGTTGAAATGGTCTGTTATAATGACAACAAATGTAGGATATCTCTGTTTGGATGTTGTCTTAGCAATTATAATATTAAAGATCTTATGTTTTTTGTTTGATATTTTTAAAGAAAGACTAGAGAAGTGGATGTGTGGAGTAATATAGTTAAGTGGACTATCTGTTTCTGATAAGCATAGACTTGCATTCTCAAATTTTCATTCTTCTTACATAGTATAATCTTGAAAAGAAAGAAAATTGTCTCTATGTAGTATCTTGTATATTTTTAAGTCCCTTTGAGGGTCCCATCCATGGTCTTAAGGGGTGTATGCTACTTGTGAATTTTGAATTTCGGGCTTTATTCACCCTACTCATATAAGTATTACCCTAATCCATTGGATATGTGACATGTGTCACAATTTGAAAATTCCAATAAATATTAATCATTTGATTATTTTTTAACATGTGATACATGTCACGTATCATGCGGTATTGTGGTATCATGCGGTATTGTGGTATTACCTGCATGGATATGATAGAATTAGTCTGAATTCTGATTATATCTAAATTCTTTTGAAGCCATATGTCTAAGGGAAGACCATATCTATCAAGCTTAGTCTGACCAAGTTTAGATAACTTTGGAAATGTGTTGACTTTCACAAATTTTGGTCTTCCTTGGGGGGGGGGGGGATTAATATTCTAGCTATACTTGTGTAAATATAAGAATTAACACTACTTGCATGAGAGGTCACTGTTATAGATAGTGACAATTTCTATTACTATTAGTAAACACCTACAGAGCTTCACCTATATGTTAATATGGAGATTAAAGAATTCTGGGAATGATTATATAAAGACAAGTTTTACTTGATTATATTACAAAGTAGGTGAAAACAGATGCCCAAAATGTATCTGATTATCAAAGATTGAC
The DNA here is from genome assembly GCA_954870855.1 of Scutellaria minor. Classification (NCBI taxonomy): domain Eukaryota; kingdom Viridiplantae; phylum Streptophyta; class Magnoliopsida; order Lamiales; family Lamiaceae; genus Scutellaria; species Scutellaria minor. Next base: position 20,222,545 of record OX940728.1, on the reverse strand, counting down.
TGCTATATAAAAACAAGACTTGAATGTAAGAATTCTGGTCATAGTTTAGACTTTTGTCACAACATGTAGAGTGTAATTCATGATAAGGTTAAGAATGTAACATATAATAAGTGATATCAAGACAGTAAGGACAAATGATATCACAGTCACATGTGAATCAACACAATGAAATTACAAGCAATAGAGAATAGGATAGAAGTAGTCTTCGGGGTCAATAAGCTTACAAGTTAAAGTGAGGTTAAGACTCCATGAGTGTTAAGACTATCCCTGCAAGGATATATTGATGTCTGCTGGGGACTTTCTCGTCTTTTCCGAAGCTTGAATTGATGCCCAATGAGTTGGATTTTCAGCAGAAGTGGAGCAGGTATTGGAGCTCCTTTTATCCAAGTTGGAAGAAGGGGCGCCATCTGCACACGTCGCGTTGACTGTGAACTGCTTTGTATGTTTGACCTCGTTTGGACTGCTCATTAGGAAACTCGCAACAACAACCTAGTATATTAATAAGAGAGAGGGTTGTTTTAGAGAATTAGAAACATAAATGGCCATCTGATAATAGTGAGAGAGAGAAATTGGAAAGTGTACCTTAACTGGAGTAGCAGCTACTGTTAAACCAGAAACTAAACCTCCCACAACACGACCATCGGGACCTGACAAGGTTATTGTCATCATGCCATGTCTTCCGAATTTGTCTGGAAGCTCTGTTGGCGTAAAAGATCCAGAAAATGATAGAATTTCAAAAAGACCCTACGAGTAATTAGAGGAAGATATCAAATTGTTTGTAATGTAGAAGACAGAACAGAAACATTAAGCATGATTCAGCTCTTTAGGTATAACAGTGCATCTTTCGTGCTTGTTGCAAACTGCATTGCTTATCTAGGCACCTTCACAACTTTAAAACAAACATAACAAAATACTTCAGCTTCACATTTCCTCTTTCCATCCGTTTGCTCATTCCCAGAGAAACTATGTACTTAGATATCATGCTTGATGCGGAGTAGAAGAGGAAACACCAACTTGGTCAAAGGAACTCAGTTGAGTGCATTTGACCCGAAAAAAAATGGGAGCACTAATTTACACTCAGCAAAAGGTCAAAGTGAAGATTGACACTTCCTTATAATGCATTTATCCTGTGGTTATGCCACATATCAAACATGTATCTAAGGTGTTAAGAGAATATAGTAGCGAATTTAGGTATGATCCTCACATGATTTCTTGGTGATATATCCTCTCTAGGGAGATTGAAAAAGAGAAAAGGGCCATAAGACCGTGTCAAGATGAAGCATGAATCTGAACACGGGTTGATTCAGCACATTGGGATTAGCATTTCAAATCATTTTATAAATCCCACTTTGCATATATCACCACATACCTTATTGGCACACTTAGATACACCTTATTGGCACACTTAGATACACACAAGAGTTGTTCTTTTGGCAACATGTAATTTCTAAAGATCAGACCTTGTAGTTCTCAATTGTCTAAGTAAGAACAAGAAAGCCAAACTTAAATGGTGGCATGACTTGCAGCATGCATACATACAACATCATGTCTTTCTATTGTTCTACATGTACTAAGATGGATCTGATAACGTTACTCGAAACATGATGTTGATATTTTTATAATGTGTCAAAGTGAACATTAGTAATTTAAACCAATCTTTAGCAAGTAAAGGTATAACCTATATAATGAGAACTATGAAGAGAATTTCTTCATTGCTCTGAAGTGGAAATATGCGAAAAATTCAAAGATCAATGGCAGACCTCATAAGTCAAAATCCCCCCAGACGAATTGGGATGCCGAATGGTTACATTCGACACTGTCCCACTGCCAGATATTATGCAGACAGCTCGTGGCCCTTGTCGGGAGAACTCCATTATCTTTGTCGAGATATCCTAGCAAAGAACAGAATCACCTAAAACAGTTAATACCATTCACAAAGAAAACAATATTTACTTAAGCTTCATTCTTAATAAGGGTACCTCGCCAGCGTTCACGGTGATCACATGTGGCAAAAAACTCGAACCCGTCGAACATTCAACCCAATCATCTACATAACAATACAAATAAGATATTAGATGCTTGTTCACAGCATTAATAATTAATTCTTCATTATTCTTCTCCACCTTCTCAGAAAGAATTCAAGCTAAACACTGTGATGAATTTCAAAACTTATCTCAGTATCAACTAATGACAAATTCTTCTATACCTTTTTTTCAAACACATTGGTTGGCTAGTTTCTTTAATATAGATCATCTACTACTAAAAGCACTTCAATACTCACAAAGGCAACATTGACTTAGAAACAAGAAGCGATTTCAAGTACCTAATTTTTCAGTTCCAATCTTGCTCTTATGTTTCTTCTCGGAACTGCTAGGCCGAGCGACACCTGGCTTAACATCCCCCGCATACGCCTTGCCTGCAGCCGGTGGAGCAGATGACAAAACCTGCACTGAAGAAAACACAGTGCTTGCTGATTCATCAGGTTTATACTTTCTAGGCCTACCTCTCTTCTTCCTCTCAGAGCCTGCACTCATCAATGGTGATGCTCCAAGCTCTGAAGACTCCATCCTTGGAGCCACATGGTAGCTGGATGGAGCTCCAGGCCCAATTACTGTCACCCCTGAGGCCATTGCTTTCCCTGAATCCATTACTCATAAAATCCTCTATAATGCTAATTCCAAAATGCTGATATTCCTACAAAGAATCAAGCAAAATTGAAACACAATACTCCCACAGTAAAATCACCAAGTGTGAAGTGTAACTTACAACTGATGTAGGTATAAAACTTGAAATTTCAAGAAACAGCAATAAATCAACAATAAAGCATAGAAAGTTTATCCCATTAGCTAAAAATAGGAACATAATATCAACATTTTCTTTAATATTCAACACTTTCTACAATCAGAACAAAGGAAAATTTAAATCTTTCTCCTCGATCACAAGAAAAAATCCAACTGAAATCAAGCCATGCAAAACCCAGAAAGAAACAGTAAACAACCCACAAATAAAAACACAAAAAAGGTGACAAATTTAACAGAATAAAATTACTTAGCTCAAGTAAAGTCATTATAAACCCAGAATTTAAATGTCGAAAAGGAAAGGAAAAAAAAAACTATACGTACACAATATGGTGTTGTTCGTCAGCTCAAATCTGAATGCACAGCTATTGACTGTTTACTTACAGGTAAAAAACGAAAAAAAAAACTGAAGCCCAGAAATTAAACAGCAAAAGTGAATGTGATTAATAAAAATTCAAGATCTTGGAAAACATAATTAGTATGAGTAATCTAGTGAATAATTGAGTAAAAAATATATTAATGGAAAAAAGTGAAAGCTTCTTTTGAAATTATAAATACAATATTTGCCATTAAAAGGAAAAAAAAATTAAATAATTGTAGGGGACCAAAGGCTTGGAGTAGGAATTTTGTCAAACATTTTTTCTTTGCTGCTGACCTGCTTCCTGTCATTTTATTCAGATGTTGTAGGTGAGATGCAATAGTATACCCTGGATGTTTGCGTTATTTACTAATCATGCCACTGATGGTTTAATGCTTCTATTATGGATTCCGACATGATTGAGATAACGTAACTGTAATTAGGACACTAACTGTGAGTGATTATGAGGTGGGACCGTTTAAGATCGGTTTTTTTTCTTTTAAATATTGGGAAAATGAAAGCTAATGAAAGTTAACAGACAAGATGAGTAATGACTAATGATTGATAGGTCTTACCCATAGATTTTAAAATTGATAATAACCTTGGGTATTACCTTAAAATAATGATATTTCGTTTCACAAAAATTCTTACGTGTTTGCTCGGAATAAATAATGATATTTAAATACATTTCTTTTAAACATATAAATATTTAACAATTATTCACCAACTAAATGTAGTATATTCTCATGAATATAGCCTTAAGCTTTATCATGTTTTTATTTAACCATGATGATTGGTGATACATAGTATTAAACTACTATCATCAATCTTTATGTACATATTTCAGCAGGGTGAGTGAGTGAGTTGGAAGGTACACCACCACAAATCAAATCCATTTCTTGAATAAGGTGGTAATTCCACACCAAACACTGAGATAATCAGCAGAAAATAAGTATGTGAGTGGTGATCCAAAAGTGTTTTGGAGCTAAAAGCATCAAATCAGGATTTAGATATCCAAGAAAAGGCAAACCAACAAGCACAAGGAAAACCTACCAGTAAACATATACAACAAATGGGAGAACAAGGTCCAAGCTTGCAACAAGTATAATCCCAATTCTGATTAGTGAACAACTTAGATCACTTTGTAATAGACTCCATAATGGTTGAGACCTAAACAAACAGAAGACCTTAGAACTGATCGCCACAGTAAAGCTGAAGTTTATATTTTCAAAAGGCAATCAAGTGTTTGCAGCTTTCGAACAAATAACTCATGAAGCAGCTTTCCGATTATGAAACTTCTCAAAATACACGAAGCAATGCGTTCATCACTTGTAGAAGCGGGAGCCTGATCTCGTGCAAAAATATTATATCCTGGTATATGTGAAAGAAAAACCCACGACACATAGTACAGACAACACTGATAAGAGTGCTTATTATTTTAAACTGCATCAACAATTCATGAACATTAGGAAATGACAGTAGGATTGTACAAATGGCTTCTTGGCATCCAGAGCTTCTATGAGAATCAGTTAGAGGAATTGAAGCAACAGATCAAGCAGTGGACCGTAATCCTGGCAATTCGCTCCATCTAGCTCTTAACTATTTAACAGTTAATAGAACAGGACATCTAGAACTTCAACTGTAAGGCATTCAAGCCAGACAAGTTTGAACTAGAGATGTGATAATCAAACATTACTATGCTATCAGAATTCAGAAAGTGAAATCAGAGACAACAATATCATATAAAAATGATGATTTCTCACGTTCATTTACTTTATTGGGCATTCAGAATATTTTAGTCACATACGAAAATAAATTTACTAATTTAATCTAAGTGTGGTTATGGAAGGCAAATATGTAATCACTTTTGCTGCAAATATTGTTATTTAGGGACTACCTCATAAATGATAGGTGTGTGACATTCCATCATTTCCTGATTCCTACACAAGGATTGCCAAGGAACATCACATATCCAATGCACACTCATATGTAACAGCATGCAACGATAAGTAATCTAGCTAATAAACAGAAACAGAGTGAATAGATGAAATAGGCAACTATGAAAGTAATACAGTATGTAAGCTCCTAATAACAACGTTAATACCTGGTAAAGCCATGATTTCCAGACAGCATCAAAGAGTTGCTAGCTAGTTTCAAGATATCTCAATATGATACACTTTGCAATTCCAATTACTTCACATAGATGCAGAGCCATCAGTTCACCTTGCAAAGTAATTATACGTCTCTCTTGTAAAAGATAATTCATATCTCATAAAGTGGCAGATTCCTGCAATTGATTCACAGAAAAAGCTCGAATATGTTCGTAGACAGGTTGTCATAACACCTCACATCTATGCATATCCAACAAAATTTGTGCATCTCCAAATTCATATTCCAACTTTAAAAATGTTCATAGTACTACTGCATGTAATGTACTAAGGTTTTTTCATGCTTCTCCATTGATGAAGCTTAAAAAAAGACTATGCTATGGATTGTAACCTGAAAACATTAATAAATGATATTTCAAATTTCACATGATAATCTAATGAATAAACATCAAGAGAAAGCCTAAACATTTGTTACTTTTTTTCAACCTAAGTATAAACTTGTCTCCTTTAACAAGTTGGCAATCCTTCTTCAGTTGTCTTGGCTACTCTTCATAAATCAAATTCATATATAAAGACAAAAGGTTTTAAATGCTGTTCAGTTTGGGCAAACATCAAGGATAAGAATGGAGACACCATCTGATGATTTTATCTCTTAAGATGCAGCAGTTTCACTATATATGTCACCTCTTCAATTCCATTAAGAATGGACATGAATACCTTTCCAGAGTCTATTTATGGAGTACATTTTACATAACACAGCATTAAGTTCCCAACAAATTCTATGAAAACAAATATTGAAATAAATCAAAACAAAAAACAGCTCAACAAATTTGCCTTATGGACTACAGAGAGGTAACTAGCAAAATCCTGATAACAATTTTATTAAATATAAATAAAGCAAGATGAAATCTTCATGATATGATTCTATACAGAAAGAATGACACATCCTATGAAATTCTACAATAATGAGTCAATTTCAGAATCAAAGAAAAGAATTGGCATACAATTGACCTGATCTGCTAGAAAATGTGTCATTGATATCATGGTTAATTAGTTGACATAGTAAGTAGAAACATAATAGACCACCCACATCCCTGACAACTAGTTTTTACTTGTTATCATTCTTACAATCAAATCAAATTCCAAATTAAACAAATTAACTGTAAGCATCCAACTTGATGATGGCTGGGGTTGGCAATGAAAAATAGCCCACTCTATTGTTCTGGTCTGTAGCTATTTAGACAAGTTTTATATCTGAAAGGGTCAATACCTTCTTTATCTCAGCTTCACCAGCAAATTCTTAGACCATAGCAAGATATCTGATTAGCTTTTCCATCAATTGAACTCACCAAGAACAGGGAAGAAACTTTTAAATTTTTTGCCAGAAATTCATCTACATCACATAAAGTTTATGTCAAGCACTGTCCATCAAAGATGAAAAATGACATCATTACTGTCAATCTTCAAAGAATGTGACCTTTTGTACCAGTCACAAACAATATAGAAACCAATGATAACATTGATGTCTGATCTTGTGGGGAATAGATCAAGAGCATCAGAATACAATGACGCAATCTCAGGTAAGAAAGTCTGTATAATACAACATTAATTGCATGTTGAACAAATGGTCATGAAATTTGATAAAAGTGCAGCTAAATTCCAGAACCAACAAGGCAGAGAAAAATGTTATACATAATTATCAGAGAGTGGCACTATACTTATAGCCCATAGGCTTGAGTTAGCAGAGAGGGGAATTTGAAGTTTCATGTAGAGATTTGAAGGTTCTATCGGACTGGAAGTGGGTTACTGTCTGATTGATTATGGAACCAGCATCCACTGAAAAGTTGAAGAGCTTAATTTTGATGCTACCTGTCTACTAGGTATTAATCTTAAAAATCAAAAGCAGAATTGCCAAATCAGTTCATATATGCCTCAGCTTAAACATGGGTAAGGCTGGCAAATAACAATATATTTTAGAATGACATGTAATAACTGTAAATATTGCAATCCTGGAATAAAATTTTATATGGTTCAGAAAGAAAGGAAGGAAATTTTCTTTAAAGAGAAATAATAACAGAAGACAGAAAAGTTCATAATGTTAAATCTAGAAACAGAGTAAACAGAGGTATCTTGCCTCGAGAACAAAACAATCATCGGACCTGAAAACCAAAATCAGTTCATCATAAAAGCATCATAGCTATTGAATGAGATTATTTTCTAGGATGGAAAGTGTACCAGTTCAAGGCCCAATCTTTCAGGAATCAAGTGCATGCAGAGATATACAAACATAACTCTCTAAAATTAGGATGTGTAATCAGTGAGTGTGAATATCTCTTCTGGACCTACCATGCGCAGATCAAGAAAATTGATTACACTTCTTCAAACCAAAATAAGTGCTGGAATATTGATTAAAGGTTTAGTCGTTTAGATGAAGCTTGTTATCTCAGCATTTTTTCTGGTGGCAAAACAACATAACGTGAAAAAGAGTTAAACATTACATTGCTGCATCATAATGGTTAAGTGATGTGTTGTTAACAGATAAATGCACATTGCAATTATGAGAAGAGCACTATGATGTAAGGAACAACACATTCTACATATCTCAGCAATAAAAACATCTTTATAGAAAGCTCATGAACTCAAATAAAGCTAAAATGGTTAAATAACATGGGCTCTTATCATAAATTCTTAGAAAATTGAGTATAAGTTTGATACTCATAAGAGGGTCAACACATAATTACTTAGAAGTATATGCATAGATGCCCAAGAGGCTACACTTTACAAATTCCATGCAACAAAGATATGTAAAGGACTATGGCTGGTTGGGAGAGCCTTCAAGCTCTGAGAACGCAAATGTACACTTCCACTTTCAACAGTGAAATAAGAAGATGAACACCCAAAAAAACTCAGAATTAGGTTAGTGGGTCACCAAGATAAATGATCTCTACACGATGTCCCCATGTCGGAATCCACCATCATCACAATCAGCTCCAGGGTCCAGTCCACAAGGAGAGTCAAACCACTTTGGATTTTCTGGATAGAAGCTATCCACCTGTATACCTGCAAGAACTACATCTGCCCCTATAGCCTCATCGTGCCTTAAGGGCTTGGCAAGCCTTGAATTACTGCAGCCAAGAATGCCCTTTTCCTCAAATTGACCACATCTCAACCACTTCTCTTCCTTACAAGTCTCACCAAGAAGATCCTTCTCATTCCTGCATTCTTTCCTCATCTGATCCCAAGAAGCAACCTCCCCAAGAGTTCTCCCAAAACTGTCTTCATCATCTTCAATAATATCTGCTTCCTTTCCATCCCCATATATCCTTGTGTGATGGTCATCACCCCAATCTGGTAAATCATGCTCCACCACCAATACATCATCCAGATGCTGTTTCCCAGACAAGAACCCAACAGATTTTGTGCCGTCATCTGCTATATTTCTTAGTTTATTCACTACATCAAAGAGCTCACGTGACACTGAACCCATCAGGTGGGGAGGTATTTTCCCAATCCTACCCTCAAGTAAAACCAACTCATTCCTCAAATCATGAAGCTGCTGCGGAACCGAATGCTGTAATTCTCCAGAAGCCTTCTCCAAGAACCCAAAACCATCATTTTCCCCTTCCTCAGCTATCCCATAAGTGTCGTGATCCATCAAAAGACCACCTTTATGCCCAACCATTCGGTGCATAATCCTTGCATTGCCATCCAATGGCCCTGGCTCATGTCCTGAGTGCACTGCATACAATTTAAAAACAGCTGTCCCCTCTTCCTCATAGATAAATGTCTTATCCTTCTCATTATAGTTCGATATTGGAACTATCGCCCTTATACGGAATCCACAGCCACACCGCTTTGACATGTATGGCTCTCTCTTCAAAATCCGGGATTTTTTTGAGGAAGCCGGCTCACCAGCTCTATGACACGCGTAATCCTTAACCTCAGCCATAAATGGCTTGTACCTAATATACTTTTGTCGTATGCACAGCACGACCTTATGCTTCAAGGCCAACTGTTGCAACTTAACAGGCACTTCCTTGGCAGGAACATCAAAAGACTCCGTATATTCAAACCTACGCCTCTTAGACCTCGGGGCGCTACCGGAAGATTCATCTGAGCACACAGAGCAGGCTGCCACACAAGTTCTAATATAGCTCTCAGGAATGCCATAAAATTTTGTGCCTACAGTCCACACCTGCTTAATTCTCTCTACAGTTTCTCTCAACCCTAGGTGTTTAAAATTGGCATCACTGTGAAACGACATAACTATGTCCTGCCACTGATCAACATGCGATACAAATTGATTGGAATTGCTCTTGAAACAAAGAAACTGATTACCATTACCGGTAAAGATGGCAGAGGAATCCGCCACCTGGACGGTGAGCTTGTCCTGGATGCGCTTCCAGGCGGTCAAAAACGCAGTATCCTCATTGCGATCCTTCCACACCGAGCGCCAGCTGGCGAGCACCGCCGGCTGAGTGGCGGCTCGGATCTCCTCCGGCGTCGCTAATCGGCCTTCAATCAAGCACTGAATCATTAGGGCATGAGATTCCTTATTGAAGGTATAGAATTGGGAGGAAATATGGGGTTCGGGGCTAATTCGCAGCGAGGAGTGATGATTTGGCCACTTATTATGGTTGATTAATGGGGAATTCGGAAAATTAGGGTTTTGAGAGGGCACCGCGATGTCTTGCGGAGGGATGTGGATTTCAGCATCGGACGATGTGCGGCTGCCGTCGTCGTCTTCGTCGTCGCGGAAGAGGTCGATTTCGGCGAGAGAGAAGGCGTCGTCTTCCATGAACCGGTCATGGTGCGACGGAGGTGGTCCCAGATGGTGGAAAAGGTCATCCTCAATTTTGCTCGGATTCATCAGTAGCGACGAATTTCACAGTCGCATGAGCTCTACTCCAGTCTATCAATGGAAGGTGTTTGGGCTGCAGTTCTGACACGAAGTGAGACTGAGAGCTCTCTCTTTCTCTCTCTAGAATAGAAGGCAGTGGATGAATGAGCAGATTGAATTGAAGGAGGGGTTTAAATTGGGAGTGATGGAACTGACAGCATCACAAAGGACAACAACAATGGTGGGTGGAATTGGGATCGTTTGACTCATGGCAAGCATGCACAACGCATCCTACGTTAGGAATTACGAATGATCCTACCGTTTTTGTTTCGTACCATAATCAAATTCTTGATTTTCTTCTTTTTTTTCCTTTTTGGATCAAGATAGATAATCAATGCTATATCCATTCACAACTGAACTTATATCTGCATAATAATACCATGTTTGATTATGGATTTATGCTATTAATGAATGAGTGCAAGTTCTATTTGTTTGTAAAAGTTTTTCTTGCACAAACGAGACGAAAATAATGAAATACGGGATGAAAAAATAAAGTAAAAATGTTTTGATGTATTTTTATATCAAGTTTTTTTAATCGTAAAATAAGGTTCTACAGTTCAACTTTGAAGTATTTGGTTGAAAACTTCTTTTGCGTCGCGTTTGTTAATGAGTTTTTTCATATTTTGAAAAACAATGAAATAAAAGATTTGGTCAAAATTAGTGGAAAACGTTGAAGCATTTGGTCAAACACTTTTTTGACGTCGCGTCTAATAATGAGTTTCTTCATATTTTGGAAAAAAATATGAAATATTAGGTTTGATAAAATAGGATTTTGTGGTTCAAATTGGTGGAAAACGTTGAAACACTTGGACGAATACTTCTTTGACATCGCGTATGTTAATGAGTTTCTTCATATTTTGGAAAAAAGATGAAATATTAGGTTTGAATCCAAACTTAAAGGACTTCATCAACTTTAATTCTTAACTAGATTATTTGTCAAAGGAAATTGAAAGTTTTCAGATAGCAATCGATCGTATATTGATTATTAACAGTACTCTTATATATATATATATATATGATTATTAGAAATCATAAAATACATCAAAATGTTAAGCATAAATTAGATTTCCATTTAGGGATTCAACCAAAGAAGTGGTAATGATGGCATACATACACACAAATGATTAGAAGCCTTCTATAATGGCATGATGTGGAACGTTTAGCGGATGAGTATTTGGCGGTCGGAGATCGGGCGAAGGACATTCGACGGCAGAACTCGAAATAGGCGTAACTTGGGGAGTCGGGCTCAGAATCGCTATTATTATATGTTTCTGGAAGCGAAATGATGAGGCGAGTCAAACTCATAGCTTTGTCATGACTAAAGTGGTCCTGGCCGATTTGAAGCCGTTTACTATCAGTTTTTGGGTTTTTAGTTATTTTCATATTTCCTTGTTTGATTAGGATTTTGTTTCCTTTGTGCTTTAAGGTTTTGGAATATATAAATAGGCTCCTTATGTCGTGTTTTTAGAGATTGATCAGACTATTATTCAGATTTTTTGCTTTAGCATTAGTATAATTCTCCCTTCGTAGAAGAACGTTTGTTTTCTTGATTATTTAGCCCCGTGTTATGGCATAGCTAATCAAATGAAGTCCCTGCACATTTATGCTTGTTCGTGAACTTATTCTGTACAGTTTGATTTTTTTTTGGCAATTTCTTGCTAATTCATGAATACGCTACGTGTCATTTATAAAAAGAAAGAACCTAAATTGATGGATAGAATTTTTTTGAGACAAGAATAAGACCATGTCAAATTCTTTCTAAACTTTAAGTTCATTAAAGTAGTACCATCAATTAAGGAAAGATAATAACATATCTCGTCTAATTCAAGAAAAATCTAACCGGATTTATAGCTAGAAATACCTTAAATACACCAAACATTTGAGCCCAAAATCATATAAATTTGGCACAAGATCTAGCAAAGATCATTCATGTCAGAAAAGCATATTAACTACATATTACAAATTCTTGACATAATAACTAATGAAGCAGTTTCTAGTGTGAAGTTGGAGGCCTGAATCTGACACCTGGAAAGTATCTTGAAACATACTCACGAGCTATAGATTGAAGATCACCATCTTCGAGTTCTTGATCAGTTGAGTTGCAATAACTTACCATTTCTAGAGACGTTTCAACGGATTGGGATGTGTCGAGAAGCGCCATTTGGATGGTTCCGTTGCAAGCTGGTTCGGACGAGGAGGATCGATGGTGGGACGACGAAAGAGTCGGAGGCGGAGAAGGTTGTGACGGGGCACATTGTAGCATAGATATACGAGCTTGAGTATATGCTAGTTCAGCCTGGAGATTGACTACCTATAATGGGGAAAATATGTAAGTCGATTAGCTTGAATTTCACTTTATTTACAATCAGTTAAAGCTTTAACAAGATCAAGTTATCGGATAAATTTTTGATAGAATAGACATTCAAGAGATAGTAGGCCATCTCGTATTATGTATGAGATTAATTGAAATCCATTATGTAACTTTATAAATGCTCATGAAAGAACAAATAACGATAATATTTAGAGATGCTAGTACATTTTAGGTATATTTTGGCCATCTTAACGCTTGAGATATGAAAGTGGGCATATTGGAATGTGAAAGGAAGAAATGACGATGATGATTTTTCATTAGTCCTTTAAATTATCTTCTTCTTTTTTAAATAAAAATCTTTTTAGCCTAGGACCCATTTTGATTCACAACCACAAAATCACAGGAACGGGTTAATAATTCCTTTTGGGCCCATTTTGAGCCCACAGCCCAAATAGATAAAGCTTAACGCAACCCAACCCAAAGTTAAGACCAGACCAAGCTACTAGTTGGGCTCACTTGGCCCATAGTTCCAGACCGCATTGGCACACATTTTCCAATCACCCATTAATTGGCAATAGTTTTCAAGTTGAAACATTTCTTAGATGAAGGTTTACTTAAAAATGATTTTTAAATAATTGATTATTGATAAAACATGTAGATACATTTAAAAATACATTAGGTGAATTATCATTTTTGGTAACCTCCAAATATTCTTACTTCTTAGAATAATGGGCTTTTAAAGATACAAGTATACAACCGTAATAAAAGTCCATCTAAAAGATATATAATTACGCAAAAATATATTTCCATCTAATATAACATTAGGAAACTGATATTTTCCTAAGATATGCAGATTCATCATTCAAGGTAGATTTTTGCCTATTATCAAGTAAAAAAAATTGTAATTACGAACATGTGTACATACACAACACATCCAGATAAGACAAGGACTGAAATAAATGTGACGAATACGTTAGGACAAATTATGAATTCATTAAAATAAACACAAAAATGACAAATTAGTCAAACATAAATTAGTCAAGGCATATTAATTCACTGCAAAGGTGTCCATTGGCAAACACCAGCTGGCCACAATACCTATACCTATTACCTCTAAATTTGAATTTTTTTCATATATATTTAAATTACATATATGTATATAAACATACACTATATAACGTGGGGTTGGAATTTTTTTTTACCAAACTTTGAGACAATGAAGATGTTTTTACCTACACTCAAAAAAATAAAAAAAGTTTTTACCTCCTAATTTGAGGAAATACTATTGTAACAAGTGATTTTCTACTTTTTCTGGACAAAAATATCATTTCAATTTAACTTAAGAAATTTCAAGAAAACATTTTTAAGATAATTTTTAGAGGTATTTTAGTCTTTTGAAACGAAAATTGCTGAAGAAAATGCTTCCTTAAGTCGGTGGTTTAAAAGAATGGCCAATAAGTAAAAATTATAAAAACTATTATTTCTCCACTTAACATGGTATACTTCAAAAATAATATGGCTATTAATAGCACCACGTACCATAGTTATCTTATATAATTCAATATTTCATCTCACTTTATATAAAAATATTATATTAAACCTTTCAAAAAAAATATTATATATATATATATAAGGTCAATAATACATGTGTATTCCATACTCCTAAATAAGTTCCAAAATTTTAGATAATTCAAAACTGAGTAGAACTGGATATAAAAGAAGGTAAAGTAAAACCTTAAATTAAAGGGATATGTTAAAAAACCATGTTAAATTACTTCAAAAAAAAAAAAAAAAATGTTACATTTTCTGATAATTAGCACGTGTATATTAATTTCAAACAGCACAAAATCTTTGTGAAAACGTTTCAGATACTCTTACTATAATTACATGCAAAAGGATTTGTCCCATATATATCTACAAACTAAGTTCGTCGCAAAACTTGCACACATGTTAACATAAAATTTGTCACTAAAATATCAAAATACAGTATTAGATTCTCCATCAGGAAATTAAATTAAATTTTCTATTTTAGTAAATAAATAAAAGATTAGGGGTACCTGTTGTTGAAGGGTGAATATGTGGGCAACACAGCCATAAACGGGGTCTTTAACCCTAGCGAGGGCTTCATAACAGAGCGTGATAACGGCGTCAAGACGGCAGTGCTGCGGAATTCTGAGCAGCAGTTTGGAGGCGTTGCTTGCTCCGAACACCCTATGCACGGCGGCGAAGTGGGCGGCGCCTTGCTCCGAGTCGAAATACGGAGCAAATACGCAACCTTTCACGCACTTTCTTCTCAGGAACTTGCACGCGCCACACGGCCCACCGCCACCGCCACCGCCGCCGTCGTTCATGATCTATTGTAACAAGAAACTGTTGTCTTATTTGAGTTGTTTATTAATATTTTTTGTTTTGGAAGGTTGAGCTAGTAGTCTCTTCGAAGATATATATGGTATTTATATTAGGGGAATTGATGAGCACAAATGCTTGTGTGAAACAGTCTCAAGTCGTGAGATTGATCTTTTTTATCCACAAATCAAATTTATATTCATAAATTTATATATAAAATGTGAAGTGTGAATTGTGGGTTGATCTATTTCACATAAGATGATCCATAAAATGATCTCATATAAAACTCATCCAGAAGTTGGTTTGTTTTATATATTTTGCTTTCTCATCTATCATTTTGTAGTACGGCCAACATTATATATATAATATATATAATACATTTAAAAATAAATTAGTGGGGTTTATGAAATTATGAAAAGCTTTTTGTTTTGTGGTGTGGGTCAGTTGATAGTACCGAGGGGTTTGCATTGTTTATGCACTTGAGTGAAATAAACGGAGTTTTGAAGACTTTTGCAGCCGATTTGCATGATTATTTAATTTATAAATAATAAATATATATATATATATTACACTCCACAAATAATTAATTTTGGGGGTGATATTCTTTATATATAAATTCATGTATGCATATACACTATCACGATATGTACACACGTTTAGTTCACATTCAAGTTTCGTCTCACCTTGCATTCCATGATTTGATCATGATGGTCTTGCATAAGATTTTACTCATGAAGGTACAATATTTTCCTCTCAAAAAGAAAAAAAAAATGTATTGTTTTAGATGATAATTTTATGGTGCATACTTCATAAAATATTGTCCACATTTTATCCACGCTATTGTGTGGATATAAAGTATTAAATATTTTTTTTCTGTTATAAATAAAGCAGATGGACTCGAAGCCAGAACTTACTTTAGTTTTGAAATGTAGACATAAAGTATTAGCTAGTTAATATATACATAATTAGGTAATGATGATTTTTGTGAGCACAACTTTAGTTTTCCTTTCCCCTTTTTTTGGATTTCACAGCTAGATAATCATAAAATTAGCTAGTGAAACATATATAACATGATTTCAACATATTTTTCACAGTTCGTATCTACAAAATCCTCATACATATGATGAGATTGTTAGCATTCGGCAAATACATTACATATGTAAAATATATATAATAACATACTAATAATTTAAATTTTATCAATGTCAGATATTGAAAGAAAACATTGGTTTTAAAAATGTAAATAACATTGTAGAGTTGAGGATCCTTTATATTGTCCATTAATTATAATTAATAATATATTAATTATTATCGTGAAGAAGAAGGATGCAGGTTGCGTGAAGCAAGACAAAAAATGAGAATGCAATCACAGTAATGGCGACAACCGCCGGAGATGGCCATTGCGTCTTCTCTCACGTGCGACCGCTTTCCCACGTGGGACAAACATCCCATCTTCCTTCTCCTAAGTCTTTTCTACTGTCATTTCCATCTGTCTCTCTCTCTCACACACACACTCTCTAACACTACAGTGTTTTACATCTGCAAACCCTAGCTACCCTACTCTCTCTTATTTCCAACTCTTTCTCTTGGGTTCAATTTAATTTGTTCTTCTCAACTTATTATTAATTATGAATCAGCGGGTTTCGTTTTCATTCAGGTTTAGACTCATATTCATATTTATCATTACATGTAATAAATGATATAATATATATTGGAGATGTTAGAAAATAAAATAAGCTACAATTTGTAGTAATAAGGAAATTAGGCATATATATTAATGAGGGAATTTGGATTTTTTTTTTTTTTTTTTTTACAGCTTTCGCTACGTTTTACCTTCACAATCATTTTTGGTACGTATTTGAGAGGAATAATTATATATAGAGTAACACTTCTGTGCATCAGTTGCACAGAAATGAATTCGTGCAATTCATACATTTATATTATAAATATAGTACCTTTATGCATGTTCATTTTAAAAGGTACGGATATTTGTACATAAAGGTACTGCATTTATAACATAAAGATTTTTTGTGCAACTGGTGCATAGAAGTTTTTGTGTTGTATATGAAGTCAGTCTACCAAAAACTAATATTTAGAAGTTTGTAGAAATTGCTTCTAATTGCTTATGACAATAGTGTAAATATTTTAACTTTTTTTTTTTTTTTTGGATAATTTCAACTTCACAAAAATTGATATATATATATATATATATATATATATATATATATATATATAATATCATAATTTTGGCTCTTATCTAAATTTTAACCAAACATTGAAATATCATATTTACATACAAATAATCACTTCTTATTACAAATATTTCTCACTTTTATTGTTGAGAAATTCTTCCGTGGTTAATAAATCAGTTTGTGTGTGGTATAAACTATAAAGTACATTCTTTTAGTCTTTATTTAGTTAGCCGAACGATTTTTTGTGGTACTTTAGAAGATATAGATCATATAGATTATACAAGTTATAATATATATATATATATATTATGTAACTTATTAAAATGGAGTAAATAACTATAATTAGGTCTCAAATATTAGGGGATTGTGTTTTAGGCTCCATTGAAAGGGATCTAGTGATCTTGATCTTAATTTTTAAAAGACGAGTTTTTTATTTCAATTTTAATAATTTGAGGACAATTATGGTAAAAAATGTTGGTGTCCCACATTTTACCTCTAATTTAAATAGGGATTCCAGGAGATATATATATATATATATATATATATATATTCATTTTTATAGTTTTAAGCTTATGTGGATATTCATGGTTGACGTTGCACCAATTCTCAATCCAAATTTAATTCCAAATGAATATAAATATTAGCCCCAAATTTTATATTGAGTTTAGATCCATGCATCTGGGTCGGGTCGGGCTGAATCCGACCCGAATCCGCGCATTTTTTTTTTAACCCTAACCTTTATATTGTGTTAGACATACATTTATATTATATTAGTCATATATTTATGTTATATTAGTGATACCCTTATTTCCAGATTTCATACTTTAGCCCTAAACTCTAAATCCTAATTTCGGCACAATAAACCCTAATTTGGCACAAGTTGTAGATATTTACATTTATGTAATATTACTTATACATTTATATGAGATTATTTATACATTTATATCAATATAAACATACATTTATATAATATATATAAAAATAAAACGAATATAATTAAAAGGTATGACTAACATAACTAAAGATATGTCTAATATAACTAAAAGATATGAAAGGTATTAATATGTCAGTTTAAAAAAAATGCTAAGGTACAACTAGTCTGACAAAAGGTATGTCTAACATAACTAAATGTATGTCTAACATTACTAAAAGGTATACTTAACATAACACTAAAGTATGACTAACATAACTAAAATGTATGTCTAACACAACTAAAAAATATAGTTAACATAACATAAAAGGTATGTCTAACATAACTAAATGGTATGTCTAACACTACTAAAAGGTATGTTTAACATAACATAAAGATCAGACACTTGGAAGCATGTTTGGGCGGATTTTGTCCGTGACCTAGAAGCGCGTGCAGGCGCTTGCAGACGCGTCAGAGCGCGTGACGGGCCGAGTCAAAACTGCTGCATGGATCACAGATCCATGCATAATGTGTATATAAATTTTTGTGTTTTATATTTTAAATTAAATGAAACATGTACTCATATGCATTGTCAAGCAACAAGTACATCCTATTCTTAAGTATGGTTTTAGGTTCGAGTCCTTTACCCCATTTGTAACTCAAAAAAATTAAATAAATAACTGAAAAATATCACAAATAAAAAACAAGAAAATATCAAAATTAAATCACAAACTCAAACCTTAAGGGTATGTTTATTTGGAGATTATGTAGGATTGGAGAAATTCGATTTTGAAATATTGGGATTTGTAAATAAAAGTGAATAGTTAAAATCTGTATTTGTTATGAGATTTTATAAGATAGAATTATTACTGTAGATGTCAAATCGATGCTGAAAAAAGTTAATAAGTGTAATATTATATTATTTGTTGATGTAATAATAATGATTGAATGATTGTAATAGTAAAAATTTAGATATGTATTAAAATTTGTGTATTAATAGATTAGAGTGTAGAGTTAATTATTATATCTTTTTCAAAATAAAATAGTATTTGAATGAATTTTATAATCATACATTGAATTTCTTAACAAATAAAATTTGAGATTTTAAAATCTCAAATTTGAACTCATGAATCTCCTAACAAACATACCCTAAGGGTATGTTTGGACTGGACTTGGTTCATCCGGATTTTGGATGAGTTCAGTCCAGTCCATGTTTGGATAAGAATTATTAAAATCCTACCACCTACTCTACTTTTCCTACTTTTTCTACAATTTCCAATTAAAACATTTACTTTTTCTACAACTCTCAATTCTCTATATGGAAATGACATTTTAACTATAATTCTACTCAAAATTAAAATTCACAAAATCTTTTTCAAGCCAAAATCCAAATTTACAAAAGTCACCTTAAATTCAGTCCAAACATACCCTAATTTCCCCCACTAAAAAACGATGCCCCACTCAAAGAAAAAAAACTGTGCTTCTTATGAGGGTTAATTATTTGAAATGATAGACAAGTTTTACTTTTACCGAGGAGATTTGAAAGTGATTAAACCAAATGATAGTTACTCCTTTTTATCCAATAATGATTGGAGGGATTTGTGTTTAATCAAAGGACTCCCACTCTGTCACTGAACACGTGCAATGCAGATGAATCAAAATGGGGGTCTGCTTCAATTTTTTGACAACTTAATCTAAAATATTTTAAGAAAATAAGTAAATTGTGGGGGTTTTATTATAAAAAAAAAAAAAAAAATTCGGACTTTAAAGATGAAAGAAAAAATAAAGAATATATATATATATATTTTGGAAAAAGATAAATGAATGTATGAGAAACGAGATATTTTAATATTCTAGTGAAAAAATATATATGCGTTTGATTGTGTTCTGAACTTTGAGAGTCAAAAAAATAAATATATTCTGTACCCAATTGTTTCATGCATGTGGTTTCATAGTTACTACACGTGCATATAGTCAACATACTTATATCAAGTCATCAATTCTATAAAAGACGTGACATAAGTTTTCAGAACTTATATGTTATAAGAGCAACCACATTGATTCATTTTGATATATTTTTAATTAAAATAAAAGATGTGTTAATTAATGTAGGTGTGTTTTTAAATGTGTGTTTTTGTGTAATTAGTGTGTGTGTTAAGCTCTAAGAATACATTCTTGTCTCCCTTTTTAATTATTGCTAATGTTTGGATGCATTGGATTGTGTGTATTTTTTTTTTCTCTCCTCATTTCATTATATTTATTTTCT
Source organism: Scutellaria minor (assembly GCA_954870855.1). Taxonomy (NCBI): domain Eukaryota; kingdom Viridiplantae; phylum Streptophyta; class Magnoliopsida; order Lamiales; family Lamiaceae; genus Scutellaria; species Scutellaria minor. The sequence goes on along the minus strand of OX940728.1, from coordinate 20,202,356 downwards.
CTATTTTTTCTATACAAATAAATGATGTTCTTTTCTTTCCTATTCAAACAATTTATCATTTTTGTGTTATTTATACATTTTAATATGAGTTGAAATTTTTTAATGTCATAATTAATCAATTCTCTATACAATTTGCACTAAATAATATACAACAAATAAATTGGATCAAAATAGAGATAAATTTGTATAAATTCTCTATAGAATTTGCACTAAAATGTAAGTTCTTGATAAAAATAATGAAATGAACCTTTCATGGATAATTATTTTAAATCTAATTACATTGATCAATTGGATCAAAATAATTTTTACTATACTTGGTGTAGAGTTACTTTTGGTAAAAATTAGTGGATAATGGGATCCACATGTGATGATTGTGTTTGAGATAAAATTGATGTAGATTTGTGTTAAATTGATGTAGAGGTGTGTTTTTAAAAAGTAGATGTTTTTAATTAGTGTGTTGGCATGTGGGCCCCACACTAAAATAATTTGCTAAAAATCCATTAATGTGGGTGCCCTAAATTGATATTGATGCATAGAAGATTTTAAATCCTATTAAATATAAATTATTCTGGTTTCAAAATATAAGATAAAATATGAAAATTTTTAATGTTATATTTACTGATAATTATAATGATCAAATCATAATTGTATAGCTAATATATATATATATATATATATATATATATAATCCTAGAGTGAATCGGGTGCTTTTAAACTCGTTTTATTTTATAACATTTCTTTTTAATTAATTTTTTTTATCAAATATTTTATATATAATGGTTATTTCAAAAATGAATAAAGTAATCTTTATATATATATAAATAAGACCAATGTGCCACATGATAAGCCTATAATGTTTTCATGTTAAATATGCTAATTAATTGCTGCAAATTTAGAAATATTATTATTACTAAATAATAAATAATATAGAAATATTGATTAGATTTATCTAAATTACATATGATAAAGTTCAATGATAGATATTATTATATATTTGAAATTTTTTAAATTTAAAAATGTAAAGAAAAATATAAATAGATACAAAAGAAAAAAAAAACTAAAATAAAGGTGGGCAACTTGAAAACTATTATTCAAACTTATTAATTATTGAAATCAAATAATTTTTTGAATATATATAATTATAATATTAATCTTCATAATAGAATTTCTATTATAGAAAATAATAATTCTATAAAAAATGAAGAAATAGAAGAAACCGAGGAAAAACAAGAAAATTTCTTGTCCTTAATAAACTATGGAATTTATTTGTGAAATTTTAACTTTCATTTTTTATCATTTAATTGAAAATAAAAGTTAGGGTTGTTACAAATGTAAATAATAAAAAATAAATTAAAAAAAAAGATGGGTGAATTGAATAATATAATAGGTATAGTAAATACTAATTTTACTATGTTTAATTCAATTCTTTTTAAAACCCGTATATTACTCGGGTCCTATACTAGTTTATACTATAAGAATAACATAAATTTATATATATAGTGTATAGATTGAAAGGCCGTGGAGATATAGAAATTAATGCATGCGTGTATGGGTTTTACCAGTCAAGCCCACCACCAAGAGCTCTTTAATCGATGTTGAATTTTATACCCAAACACACGTGGGCTGCCCAGTTAGGCCCACATCTCGTATTTTTATTTATTCATCATTATTAAATAATATGTACTATCAAAAATAAAAGAATTAGGGTTAATTTGTGGTCTAGTGATTGTCGTTTCAGTAGGGTCATATATACTATTTGAGAAGTGTAAGAAGTTGGAAAGAAATAGTTGAAATCTGCAAAAAGAAGTGTAGGGCCAATGGGCCATACACCAAAAGCTAGGTTGCAGCAATCAAAGTTGAAGTGATCTCTCATAATTTCCCCCCAAACACCAAAGCCTTTTTTCACTCTATTTCTGCAAACCCATCTCGTAGCCCTTGGACCAACCAACCCTACCCTAATTTATTGTTGCAAATCCACATTTGGATGAGTGTGAAATCTATTAATATTTCTCCTTCAAGTGTGGGACTAACCCAGCTACTACTTCTTTCCATCATGTTACAATGTTCAATGACGTTTCATTTTATATTTCTTTATATCTGATGATGTCGATTAGATTATATTTGATGATATTAGATGAAATTGAATGATTCAATATTGGGATTAAAGTCATACATTAACACTTATTTTTTAGGCATATAGAGTGTAGATTAATTGGTGCTTGTATTGATCATTATTCTATTCATCACTAGACCAGATGATGCCTCAAACTTAATATGAATATACGTATTACATTATCTTGGATGACACTTGATGGAACACATCATAGTCAATGTGTTATGTATTCCATGGGGACGAGTTGGGCCAAATGTAGTCTAGAAATTTCATTCCATGATATCATTGTTGTTGAGTACAATATTGTTTGTTTCATGACATTGTCAAAATAGTATAATCACAATGTAAATGGACTTTAAGTGTAAAATTGAGGAATGTAAATCACAATATAATCACAAAATAACATAAAATTGTAAGGTCTTTAAGTGGAGCAAGGTCGTGCCTCTACAATTGAGGATTTTTCACAGTTTTTATTTTTTTAGGACACACTCAGTTATTGTATATTTTTTTTAATGATTTAATTTGTAATTCTTAAAATATAATGATCTTAAAAATGGCCATTGCTGATATTGTATATCAAGCATTTGAAATTTCACGTATGTTTAACATTTTTTAAAGCAAAACTTATTATAAGGATTTATTAGAAAATAATTAATATTTCATTTGAAAATCGAAACCAAAACATGTTGTGTACTTGTAGAAAATGGGGACGGAGGGAGAGAGAGAAGAGAGAGATGTCGAATTTTTTTTTTTTTTTTTGAGTACTTGATATGGGCTTGGGCCATGAAATCCATCTTTTGAGAAACTTTTAGAAAGACTTGCCAGCTTTCAGTCTTCTTCTCATTGGCCCATGACCTACGTGGCAAGTTTGAGCAATCATAACAGAATTATCAAAAGCAGAATTAAGACCAATGATGCACATATCGGTCTATTGCAATTTATGTGTAAGATTCGATTTTCTTTGAATTGGTAGATTTAGGTGTCTGATCTCCTTGCCAGGTGTAGTTGGCCTAATTGGCATCTAGTCGGTGGTTGATTTTATTTTATATTTTGGTAAAAAAATTAAAATATTAGAAAAAATCAGTGTGTAATTGACGCTAAGACTTCATTTAGATAGAAAAATTTATAATTCACTCAAATCGAAGTTTATTCGAAATTCACATGTATTGCTTAAAAAAAGTTGGTTCAATTGAAAGATATGAATTTCAAATTCATATTTATCCAAACATTACCGGTTGATTTATTATTAAAAATTTCAAATTTCTTTTAAATCCATCCATCGAAATGGACAATTTAGGTGGTAGACATACGGATGACAATGAGTAAAACACCCACTCAAATCAAATAGAGTAGTGTTTGTGTGCATCATTTGCATGGATCATGATCCATGCAACTGGGCACGCGTGTTAGGTCAGATCGGGTTTGGCCCTGATCCGCTCCCACGTTTTTTTTTTTAATTTATGACATAACATTTATGTTTACCGAGTATAACTTTTATGTACAAATATTATAATCTTTAAGTAAAATTACTTAGACTTTTTTCAGTATATAAAACATAATTAAAAGTTATTTAACCTTTATATTATATTAGTATAACATTTACATACATATATCTTAACCTTTAAGTGATATTACTTAGACTTTTATCACTATAAAAATTCATATAGTATGACTTAAAGTTTATATTATAATAATTTAACATTTATATACTTTAAGAATAACATAAGGTTATATTATTATAACGAAAAAGTTAAATTATTATGCATAAAGGTTATATTATTACAACATAAAAGTTTTGAATTTTTTTAAAAGATATTATAAGTCTGTCATACACTTCAAAAGGTTATGCAAACATAACTAAAATATTAGGTTAAACAAACTAAAAGGTTAGGTTCGGCAAACTAAAAGGTTAGACCAATATAATTTGGAAACTAGGGTTTAAGCTAGGGTTTGGGTGCGTGAGCGCGTGTGTGGGCGCGTGAGGCGTGCGTGGGACGCCTGAAATACAACCCGGGTCGGATTGATCCAGTTGCACAAATTTAGGATCCGTGCACCTGGTGCACAAAAACATTTGTGAATCAAATAAGGGATATCCAAACTCATACTTAATTAAGGGCACCTGCATCAGTAGTTTTTAGAAGTGTTTTTACTAATAATAAATCAGATTGCAGTGTTTTAGCAGGAGTGTCAGTATTCTTCTAGAGAAACGTTTTAAATTAGAGAACGTTATGGGGACGAGAGAAAGGGGGTGTTTGCAAAAAATTTTGACAACTTTTCATCACTTATTTAAGTTTTATGAATCAATTTTTAGTGTTTTAATTCTCTTCTAACAAATTATAAAATCTACTAGAATCTATAATCTAGAAGCGGGCTGGGGGTTGCTTTGACAAATTCTTAATTAAATTTAAAAAAAACAATCTACTTTTACTAGTAAGTGATTTCTCTATAATCACTAAATTTAATTATTTTCTCAATCATACAATTTTTTGCAAACACTCCCAAAGTGTGAAAAGCAATTTGCAGAAGCCATATTTTATAAAGGAGAAAGAAAAAGGAGAAAGAGAGAGTGAAAGGCTAGGTGCATTTGCCACGTTTTAAAAGAAAGAGAAAAACTGTCAATTCTTTTTCTTTTTTTCTTTTTTCTTTTTTGTATATTTTTAATATATTATTCACACGCCTAAAATTACTGATGCATATCCATCTCAAACCGAATTTATGTCACAAATATATATTAATAATTTCCAAATATAATATATATATACATAATATGTATATATAAACATGTAAATATATATATATATATATATATATATATATGCAAATATATAAAAATATGAATAATATATAATTGGGTTCGGGTATCAAGAATTCACTCTGTTTACTCGGTACCTATAAAATTGTAATGGATATTTAAATAAAATTTCCAAACCTGTCACATTAGAGTTTGAGAGGATCTGATACCTGAAAATACTCGTGAGATTGTAATCCTTAACCTTAACTAGACTTTGTTCCATCAAGCGATCTTTGCAGAATAATGATTATGATTTTTTTTTTGTTTTTCTTTGAAAAGTAAATTAGGATAAATTATCAGGAAAAAAAAATTCAAAAGCAAAATGAACACAATTATACGCAATAAAAGCATTTAACTCTATATTTGTAATGAGTATTTACACAGTGCTTGGGGATTGGACCCATGTATTTTCATTATTTTATTAATACAATTTCTCAAATTTCTAATTAATTCTTTGACTGATTTTTTTACGTTTTTTTTTCCTGAGCTGTATGTAAGCTTTATTATACTGCTAAAGCGAGGCAACAAATTAATTATAAGTTGCCGTATGTCGGGGACATCCTGTGATTATAAATAAAAATAATAATTGAGCTTTAAATTAATTATTTCTAGGTTTTGACTACACGAGTGGAAAAAAACTTAGGGCTATGTACAATAATTTGTATTATATGTATTATCTTCATTAAAAAAAAGTTGTGTTTCACAAATATATAAGTTAATATAATGAATGTAAATGTGAAAATTCACTTTTGCCTCTAAGTTAATATATTAATTTTATCCATCATTTAAATTTTTTTAAAAGTAATCATAAGTTAATTATTATCATGGTATTAAAAAAAAATTCAATTCAAACTGATTTTGACTTTTAAAGCATAATATTTTTAATAAAAAATGGTTTTAAATTAAAAGACATTTTCAAGGACGGGCGGAGTAGTATTTATATTTTATACAAGTATCCTGCAAAACTTTGGGAAGCCAATAAATTAATTAATCCAACAAATTATTAATTCAATGGAGTGCTAGAAAGTCAAATGACATGATTACTTTTTGATTGATCTCGAATAATTAATGATTTGTATAGTACTTATATGCATGTCCAATGCCTAAGATAACATAATTAATTAAGAGATAAACACATTATTGCCTAAAAATTGCTACATAAGTCGCTATCAATGAAACACGTTTCTTACAGAAAACTTCAAGGCCATGTGTAATTTTAGAAGCAAAAAGTACATGACATGTTTGATTTGTCCATTTCTGTATTCTTGACTTATGAAGTACTCGTGTTTATTGCTCCTCAATGGAATTGTTGGTGTATCACAATTGAAAATAATTGGATAATGGGTTTGTGCATAGAATTTTAGCTTGCCATATCGTTTTAATTGTTGAGATCGATAAATTTTAATTGTGATTGGAACTTCTTCTGAATTTGAAAGAAAATTCTATATTCAATTCAAAATGGGAGTTTTTTTTTTTTTTTTTGACCGATCAAATAATAGGGTGATAGAATATGGGGATTAATTTATGGGTTTGGGGATGGTGATCTTTTTAGATCCTCAAACTAGTTTTGTACACCCAATAGATTATAATTGTATATTTTAATCTATAGTAAAACCCCTACTAAAGCTTTGTTATTTGTTAGATAATGTTGTTAGAAGTTTATTTAATTTTCATTTTTATTCGCTTTTCTTATTATTTTCTTAAAAACTTTTGGTAAGTATTTATAGTGTAAGTAGTTGTAGGATATATTAGGACAAGGTATATATTACTTTTCGACCATTCGATGAAGGGTATATAAATGAGAATGGTTATTATAAAATCATATTCAAATTTGACTTATATATTATCATTCTAATTCTTTTTCAAGTTACATAATGACGTGAAATATAAATTAACTTGCGAATGACAGATCATAATAGCTTAAAATAGATTTTTAACAGAATTGTCCCAATAGGGTGCAAATAAGCTAATAAAGTAATTATAGAGGTTGAGTATTTCAATCAATATGTACTCTTCTATAGATGAGTGTTGGTATGGTTATTTATTGTATAGACCTAAATTTGAATTGCCAGATAGATAAATAATGGAAAAATTAAGTTCCACCAAATAGAAAAGTATGTGGACCTTATATTAATTTGTGAATATTTGAAATTTAATAATATAGATGCAGATGAGAAAGCATCTTATATATAAATATACCCAATACATTGATATATATAATCAGTATATTTGATTAATTATTAAAATAAAATAAAATATAAAATTACGATTGTCTATATTATATATATGATGCTCCGTTGAAACTTATTGAATATAAAAAATCATGCTTAATTAAATATAACCATAGATGGTCAAATTTATTACATTCAAACAATATAATCAAGCAAATTTAATAACTTGAGTTCAAATCATTCAATTATACATATTTTATGATTTTTAATAATAAAGTCGAGATAGAGCTAAATTTCAAATTTATAAGAAAGAAATGATGAATTTTAATTAGTATCATCGTTATTCGATCAAATTACCAATTATATCACCTTATATAGTTTGTAAAAAGTTACAATATTAATCATCGGAAAAGAAACTCGCATAATATTTCAACTGAAGAGTAAGTCTCTTGTGAAACCGTCTCACGAAATTTTAATGCATTGTGTGAGACGGGTTAACCCACAACCCAATTACCCACCATCCAAACCCTACAATTCACATGTTGTTTGTGGGTGATGGGGTTCCATCTCACGGAAACTATCCGTGAGACTGTCTCATATGAGTTTTTGTGTCAACTGAATCCATGGGATAATTTATTTTTATGCACCTTATTTATTTTTTGTTGATATCATACTATTTTGTCATCATCGCATTTTATATTTTTTTTTACGACGATGTAAAAAATATCATGTATTGAAGAATTAGTCAATGAAGGGGTTGATTAATTATTATGAATTCAAAAATCTTGATATTTATTTGATAATTTGACAAAATTTAGAATATGTTGCATGTAATTTATAAAAATAAAAGAATTCGAATACGAATTGAGTTTTGAATTATCTTAGAAGAGGTAAATTAAATAGGAGACAGTATATTTATAGGTAGATGATTGATGAGCAGTGGGGATTGATAAACGTCAACTATTCTAATTTAAGAAGGTGTCAGTTAACGGGGTTAGAAGGGTCACACGTGGCAGTCAAAGGTGGGACCCAGGTGTCCATCATGTCATTGCTTCCTCTTCACACCACATCTTTTGGACCGAAACCGGACGGCGCGGCAATGGCGCCGTTACGCACTATTGCTCATTCCCTTTCCTATACTCTTCACAACTCTTTTCTATTTTCTTTATCTTTTCAATTCATTTCCCAAAAATAAAAATCGACTAGTAATTTATTTAATTTTACTTATATTTGACTAGAATTGAGGTAGATTGTCCATTCTATAAGTACCAAAATGTGTGCATACTTATTAAGATTTTTTTCACTCCATCAATGTGATAAATAATAATATTAAATTATCTCAATTGTCATCCTACATTGAATGTAACACATGTGAATACTTATGTTAAAGTTTTTTCATTTTCTTTATTTATTTTCTTATAAAGATAAAAACTATTATGAAATGTAACACATGTGAACACTTATGTTAAAGTTTTTTCATTTTCTTTTATTTATTTTCTTATAAAGATAAAAACTATTATGAAATATTATTTCCTTTTAGTGTAAAAAAATTGTGCAACTTATTGAATATAAGAAATAATTATCATATTAAAATAGTACAAAAATTACAATATATTTTTTTTCACTGTTGGAGAATTTTGGGTATTGTTTTTTAATGTTAGAATTAATTATTCTATTATTAATTGATGTATAATGTACTAATAAATAAAAAATCATATTGATATACTTTTTTAATTGAGCTGAGACGTGTACAATTAAAAAAATATTTTTTTTCTATGGAATGTAATTCTATGAAGTCGTTGAAGCGCGATACAAACAAAACGGTGAGTAGATCCCACAAAGGTGCTGACGCCATCAATGTTCCCCTTCAGTTACGACTGTCATCGTCCAATACTACGTCGAAACTTTGCTTTTTTGACTGCCATTATTTAATTGATTTTCTTGTTAATTTATGCTCTTATTTTCGTATTTACAATTTCGCCCCCATGTACAGTATTTTTATCCTTAGAAGTAGTATTGTTAAGACGGATCAAATCGAGTAGTAAAGTATATAGTGTACAAATTTTCTTGGGTTGCGATTTAAAAAAAAAAAAATTGTGTTTGCGTAAGAAAATTATCATTTGAATTATACTTTAATTGCACCGAATTTGAGCATATATCAAATTCTTAAATTGATATTTATTATTATTTATCTTTCTTTACTTGTAAATCATTATATGTGATAAAGTTTTATTAAATGCAATAATATGTGAAAAATTAATTTTTAAGTTTGACGAATTGAGCTTGAATAAGTTTTTTGGGATCTATTGTAATTTAAATGTTGAATACTTTAATAAGATAATATGGTAGAGTTTTAAGTTGATTTAGAGATGGATATTTAATTTGCCCCCTAATTATTTTGAATCACACCAATAAATCATATATTGATGAAAAGTTAATACATACGAAATTAAAGGGATAAAATCATATTTTTCTCGAGAAAGAAATTAAACGATATAATATAGAACTTTTTTTTTTTTTGACGTATGTATACATGTAACTGATTCATGTATTATCTAAAAGTTGAAAATTATGAAAAAATTGACATATAAATGCACGAATTCGATTACATAAATGCAGCTTTATTCCGATATTTTAGAAAAAATTGTCGTCTTCAAATAAGGAGATCGTGACCTCTAAAGAAACATACGTGAATTGGGTACGTTACATATTTGACCGTTACTCCGGTATTCACGAATCATATGTCAGCTTTTTTGACTTTGAAAATTGCGAATACCAAAAAGTATTATAAGAATCTAATTCCAAAATTCCATTTTTTCAGACACATTCGAATAATCCACCAATTGATCAGAACTCTAAAATTATACATTTTAAGCTCGACAAAAAAAAATAAATATATATATACATATAATATTGTATTGTACATGAAATTGTAACATATTTTGATATTACCTATTATAAAGAAAATCTAAATTTTCATTTATGTACTATACATAGGTTAAAGAAAAAAAAATCTTGTGTAAGAAATAATATTCTCCATATTTGTCAAATCCCTACTAGAAAATAATGTATTGATTTTTTAATATATACTACTCATTATACTAGTGAAATCCATACCTAGAAACAAATTGTCTTAGTCTAATTGATAGAAAATCGCTTTTCTATCTTCAATTTCTTTATTTATTAAGTTGGTAAAATCACCAATTGCAATCTGCAACTTGAAAATAGAATAAAAGTGGTTAGCGATCATGACAACCTCATTATACATCTAATATCAATTACTATTTTGAGGATATAGTTCATGTAACCCTTCATTTTATAAATTTGGTTCCTTTTTCACAACACATTTAATTAATTATTATTTAATGTCTCATTATCTCAATAATGCCACGATAATTACATATCAAGCGTGCAATGTTACATTACACACAATTATTTTAATGAGTTGGTGGAGTTGAAGGGAGGGAGACATGAAAACTTATGTGATTCAAATTCGAATTCTAATTATCACAATCTGCATTTTTTTTTTTTTAAGATGGAGTAAATTCTTTCAATATTTGCCAATAGATAAAAATTTTAATGAAAAAAATATATTTATAAAATATGAAATATGATTAAAAAATAAAGTAGGGAAGGGAATGATGTGGTGTAGAAAGTCCTTTAGAGAATGAAAAGGTAGAGAGAAAGTGAAAAGGGGTTGGCATTATTTGGCCTTTAGGAAGCTTAAAACACGCAGTGAGGCCAAAATTTTGTACACACTCTCCTCCAAACCTCTCATCCCTTTATTTGTCTGGAAATGTGAACTAGCTTCACTGGATTGGGATATAGATACACTTTTTTTTGTATGTATACATAAATCTCGAATTAACCATTGAAAAAAAAAAAAAAAGAGTAGGGTGATAAAACATGAGTTTTGTTAAGGCAAATTCACGAGATGAATAAAAAGCAGGTGGCTTATCGCATGTTTGCTTCACGCAAGCAGCTAATGGGGGGTTTGCTTCATCGCGTGGCTTCAAAGTTTTAATTTACTCTTTAAAATCCCACCCCCCCACCCCACCCCACCCCACAACAAATACCACCAAACCCTAAAGCCACAATATATTCTAGAGAGATAAACAGTTGAACACCCCTTCTCCCTCTCTCTCTCATCCTCTCGGATGAAAACCCTTGTTATGTAATTTGCCGTGTTCATTTAGAGGGGAAGAATTGAGATCATGATGAGTAGCGGCAATGTGGCTGGCGGCAGCAGCAGCGGCGGAGTCGGCGGCGGCGGAGGTGGGGGCGGCGGCGGCGGTGGGCCATGCGGGGCATGCAAGTTTTTGAGGAGGAAGTGTGTGGCGGGGTGCATATTTGCGCCGTATTTCGACTCGGAGCAGGGGGCGGCCCACTTCGCGGCGGTGCATAAGGTGTTCGGAGCGAGCAACGTGTCGAAGCTGCTCCTCCACATTCCGCCGCACAAACGCCTCGACGCCGTCGTCACCATTTGCTATGAGGCTCAGTCTCGCCTCCGAGACCCCATTTATGGCTGTGTTGCTCACATTTTTGCTCTTCAACAACAGGTATGTATGTGTTGGCTAATTGTTGTGAATCGATTGATTGATTAATTTATTTGTGGTTAATTATTATTGTTAATCCTTAAAGATCTGTCTTATCAGGGTTGGTGAACCAATGGCAACCCTTCTAGTTGCTTTCATTTCTTACAAAATTAACCACACTCTTTCTCAACTGTTGATTTAGTACTATGAATTATTTCCCAAATCTTGAATGGCATGCATTTTTGAAACTCAAATCCCAGGATGAAATTATGAATGTATGACAAGAATTGTCAATGGTTTGTGTAGCAAAGCCTGAATTGGGATCTGGTTTTATTATCTCTTTTCGGAGTAACCTAAAATGCTTTATCTGGTGAATATTGCACTGGGTATACTTTCTCCCTCACATAAAGATGGTCCCATCTCAACTTTTCCCTTCATCTGAAAATTATAACACACTTTTCTAATTTAAGGAGAATTAAATGTCGTTTTCCATAATACACCGTTATTTTTAAAAAATTGGAATTACCATTCTTGAATTAACAAAATTAAATGAGGGTATAATAGGAATTTTAAAACACATCTTTTAATTTATCTTCGAGGGTTGAAGATAATATATCATTGGATATATAACATCAATGAGATATTTAAGTTGGAATTTATATGGGATGTCATTTTATGGCTTGAAAATTTGATTAAAGATTTGTTTCGGAGTAGAAATATAGTAGTGATTTCAAACACATTGGAGAGGTACGAGGAGTGTGAGGAAAATGTGGACCATGATGTGTTGCAATGGGGGAACAGTTATATGTTTCGCTGAAATCAAGAAACCTGATTTTGATTGATTAGCCTATGATGATGTAGTTGGTCTCTACTAAAATACACTGTACATGCTTCTGGGCTTTTTTTTTTTTTTTTTTGTCAAAAAATTCTTAAAATTTTGCTGTTATTGAGGTATTGGTCGGTCATTTTTGTGTAACGCTTGGGAAAGAAATGGGGTCCTCATGAGTTCATACATTGCAGGTCTTTAGGTATTATTGTTTTTTAATGGTTGGAACACTATAATATATATCTCTAGATTTCTTTGAAAATATTACTCTTTTCTTCCTGAAAGAAAAAAAAAAGAATCAGGTTTGGAAAGGTGAAATAGCCCTAATTTGGTAAGTGAAATTAGGGTCTTGAAATGGAATATATTAAGTTGAATTTTTTTGGTTAAAATTCAACTAAAATACTATGAACTTAGAGTTTGAGTTTATCAGATCTAAGATTTTAGGTTCAATTTTTTTTCTTTTTTTTTTTTTGTTGAAGCCTATTTTGTCTTTTCTTATAGATTTTTTTTTAAAGTATGCATGATTTGTAAAATAAGGACATTGTTTATATATATATGTTGATTAGAAAGGATCAATCATGCAACATAGTATTCTATACATAACTTTGCAGCAGATTATGTCTGAAAATATCCTCGTGCAGTTGCTTTCAGCAGAAGGCATGTCGCTGTAGAAGTGGTCTTTTCAGTAGGATTTGCTTGTTTTCATAAGTAACTCCTTCATTTCAAATTTGTTGACAATTTCTTAAGCATCAACCATTTCTATCTATCAGTGTATATTATCATGGATTTTGTGTTGTTTTTGGATTAATTGGGGCTTTTGGAAATTAGCTTAGGCAGATGATCTTCTATTCTAAAACAATGTGATCTATCTGATACTATTACACTATCTAGTATGTATATAATGTGTACATTAATAATACAATCACTATATGATATAAATCAATATTAGGTACCGAAGAAAATAAATAGAAGACAGCCTCAAAGTGCAATATAAAATGTCATTTTATTAGTTTTTTTTATTTATTTATTTGTGAACTTGTTCAATGGAATAGATAGCATACGTATGTGTGTGTATTTGATTAAGTTAGCGTAATTTGTTGGGTTTTTTTTTTTTTTTTTTTTTACTTTTCCCATTTTTTTCTGTAATATTTTGCCAAAAGGGAAAAAAAAATAAAAAATTCTTGCATTTTATTTAAAGTGAATTCAACTAAAAAAAAATCTTATAACTAATCTCTTACAATACGTCCTAGTTTATAAGCTTGGCCATATAACGGTCTAATTTTGCTCTCATTCTCATCTTCTTTGTCGCAAACCCTAATCCAAATTGCTGTAATGCATAATTGTGTCTTTGGGGCAAATGTTGATATTGCAGGTTGTGAATCTGCAAACTGAGCTGTCCTATCTACAAACCCACCTCGCCGCCCTAGAGCTTCCATCTCCGCCGCCGACGTTATCACCGGCGCAGCCGCTGTTGGCGCCATCTGCGGCCCAATCCATGCTAGACTTGCCGTCGATACAAACACCATATGACTTCTCATCACTCTCCGATGCGACGGCGAATATGCCTTCATGGACCCTTTATCAGAGGCAGCAGCAAATCGACCTGCGACAGTTTCCCAACACCGCCGCCAGAGCTCCGATGGAGATTCAGCCATCTGCCGCCGTCGGCAGCGGCGGTGGCGATCTTCAAGAACTTGCCCGTGAGCTTCTGAACCGCCATGCACCTCCGACAATGCCGTGCAGAAATCAGGCTTCACCTTTGCCACCCAAATAGATTAAAAAAGGGGAATTAATGAATGTGAAATTAAAAGAAGATTAAAGGAAAGAAGATGAAGAAAATATGGAACTGATAAACTAATTGGGAGTAGTCTAATTTGCCCCACTGAAACTTGAGGATAATGGATTTTAATTTCTCTTTTTTTATTGGGGTCTGCACAGTGGAATCGAAGTAAGTTTTCTTGGTCCATCGATTAATCGATGCTAGTTTTTGTTATGGATTAAGTCCTTTGTTAATGGTACTCTTTTGCTTCTCTATCAAATGGAGTTCAAGGTCTTTTTGTTTTTTTTGTTTTTGGCCCTTGATGAGATGCATTATTATTATTATTATTATTAATTTTTTTTTTTTTGAGATTGGGCGATCGGCAACTTTTACATAAAACAAATGTTTTAACTTGGTATAACATCTAGTCTCTACCACAATATTAGTATTGTGGTTTGTTTTTCTATGACACAATATAAATAATATATTTATTTTATTGTAATTCAATAAAATGATAATTTTAATATTGTTAATAAGATACAAATGTAGTGATGATAATATAAATTTACAGCCACATTAATTCTTATACTATTCCACATATTAGTGCAATGGCTATTTTTGACAATATTCCACCAAAATTGTGGTAGAAAATTAAAAAAAACTATATCGTAAGGTAAAAAGATCTTATTTATTTGGTTTAGTGGTATGTCAAGATATTTGCCCTTTAATTTATACTTATTTTAGAAAAAAAGACGGCCTAATAATAGTTTTAATGATAACTGTGTGAATTGACTATAATAAGGATGTTTAGATGAGCTTATAAGCTCCTTCAGACATCTTATAAAATATCAAGAGTTTACAAGCTCTTCAAAAGTGTTTGACCAAGTTTTAAAAATAAGAACTTATTTTAGAACTTATAATCTTATAAGCTATTTTTTTGAATACTAAGGAAATCCCAACTAAGAAGCGTTTGAAGATTTTATTTTAAAAATAAGTTGTGATTTCCTTATTTTTATAAAAAGAGCTTATAAGCTCCTAAAATAAACTTTTATTTTTAAGACTTAGTTAAACACCCTTTTTCGTAGTTCGAAATAAGTTGATGACGTGTTTGGATAAATAAGACGATGAAGCTTATAAAATGTTAGCATGACATTAGTGTAATTTCAATGATCAAATTTGAAGGTGTTTTAAAAAATAAGTTCTTACTTTAATAAGTTGAGATTCCCTAATTTTTCAAAAAAGAGCTTATAAGCTACTTACATCTTATAAACTCCTAAAAAAAGATCTTATTTTTAAAACTTTAGTCAAACACTTTTGATAAACTCCTAAAAAAAGATCTTATTTTTAAAACTTTAGTCAAACACTTTTGAGGAGCTTATAAGCTCCTTATAAACTCACCCACACCCCCTCTAATTTTTAAAATAAAATCTTATTTTTTAAAACACTTTCAATCTTGATTATTGAAATTACACAAATACTATTACAAACATTTTATAAAATGCAAGAGCTTATAAACTTTAAAAATAAAGTTAGAGCCTTTAATTAGTGATACAACAATCTACTTTTACATTCCCTGAAACTTCTACAAATTGTATTTAATAAAAAGAAAAAACTTCTCCAAACTCGTCTCATGGCCAGTAAGCATAATGATCACCTAATAATTGAGACCACAATTAGTTAACATTGAGACCACAATTAAACATCTTATCCTGCAACTAGTTAAAATCGAGACCACACCTAAACATATTATTTTGCATCTATAATCAACATCAAGATCAGCATGCAATCTAATAGTTAGTTAGCGTTATTACCACCTAAATATCGATACAAATTGTATTGTAGCTAGTAGCATCAAGACCAATTATCTCACTACAAATTACTGATTGTACCAATCTTGTAGAAATATGCAATTAATTTTTGAATTTTGAGACAATTTCCACCAAAAAAATTGGCATGCGTACATCACTTGATGACTCTAATTGAAAGTTTTGTTTTTATTTTAATTAAACTAAAAATAGTAAAGTTTATCTATAAATATGCTGGTTTTTAATATCAATCTTAACCCTCATCGTCATCTTTACCTTATATATAGTTTAGTTAAAAATGATTAACTTTAAAATTTAAGTAATTTATACGTATACACATTGATGAGTATTCAATTTAATACTGATTATTGGAGGAATCAATTAAATAATATAATACTTTTATCTATTTTCAAGAAAAATTAAAATAATACAAAATCTATCGCTTGATGATGAATAACTATAACTTATATATACAATCGTTCAAGATTTTTAATATTATTATTCCAGAATAATAGCTGAGGTTCTGATTCTAGTCAATTTTTTTAGTTGGTGGAGTAGTCCAAATTTTACTTATTCTATTTATAGTATTAAACTAATTATAGATTTGCAAACGTTTGTATATTTACATTCTTATTACCTAATTAGATATGACCTGCCTATTTGACCTTGATTACTAAATCATTGAATATAATTTTTTTGTTGTCCAATGAGAGTTTTTGGGAGACACTGAGACACACATTTTTGATCTTGACACGACCTAAGTATCCAACTCTTTACTAGAAAAAAAAAATAGTTAGAAGTTATTAGTTTGTATACATGTCATTTAAATGGATAATAAATGTAATAATAAAATGAATTTTGCCTCAATACAAGTATAACAAATCATTTTTCCTCTTTCTATTAAGCATATCACCTAGTAATAATTAAATGAATTAAGTGATAATAAATTAATAATCCTCTACAAATCTGGATTTTTATGAGAAGTAACAGGCTTAATTCATAAGAAAATTTTTACCTATATGTATTGAGGAAGAAAATCTATATATTATTAAAATTTACATACAAGTATCAATCTGACCATAATGAAATCCCCAAGGGCCTTTTGGTCATTTCAACTGCTGTATAGTTTAAACTATCTATTCATCTTCACGATCCAGACGCAGCTCTGCACTCCTCTCCTCTCTAGATCCGCCACCGGTCCGCCACCACCACCGGCATTGCCTCCACCGCCATAACTCACTGAAACTACAAAGTATCCAGGGCTGCTATTGCATCCATTTCAAGCATAGATTCAATTCTCCCACCACTATCTTCCAACTCCGGGAATGGCTTCTTCGGAAGCCGATTCTCGCTTAAACCAAGTCCTAATCCCCGCCCTCGATAAGATCGTCAAAAATGCTTCGTGGCGCAAGCACTCCAAGCTCGCCGCAGAGTGCAAATCGGTTATCGAACACCTCACTTCACCCAATCAAAACCCTCCCGTTACTTCACCCCCTGCATCGCCCTCCGGCCAATCAGACTCCGATGCATCATCACTTCCCGGTGTCCTTCTAGATCTTTCCCTATACGATTCTGAGATCATTCTCAGCCCACTTATTAATGCTCTCTCTTCCAACTACCTCAAAGTTTCGGAACCTGCTCTTGATGCTGTGCAGAAATTGGTTGCTCATGGATATTTACATGGTGAAGCGGACACTAGTGGCGGCACTGACGCGAAATTGCTATCCAAATTGATTGATTCTGCTTGCAAATGCCATGATTTGGGGGACGAACATGTGGAATTGTTGTTGATCAAGGCGCTTCTATCGGCGGTTACCTCAGTTTCACTGCGACTACATGGTGATTGCTTGTTACAAGTCGTGAGGACATGTTATGATATATATCTGAGTAGTAAGAATGTGGTGAATCAGACGACTGCCAAGGCGTCGTTGGTTCAGATGCTAGTAATTGTGTTTAGGAGAATGGAGGCTGATTCGTCGACTGTGCCAGTACAGCCTATTGTGGTGGCGGAGCTGATGGAACCTATGGAGAAGGCGGATGTGGATGGTTCCACGACATTGTTCGCTCAGGGTTTCATTACTAAGATTATGCAGGATATTGATGGAGTTTTTAGTCCTAGTACGGCTAGTGGTGGTGTGGGATCAGGGGCTGGGGCCCATGATGGGGCGTTTGAGACTAAGACCTCAACAGTGGAGAGCACAAATCCAGCAGATTTGTTGGATTCTACGGACAAGGATATGTTGGATGCTAAATATTGGGAGATCAGCATGTATAAGACGGCATTAGAGGGAAGGAAAGGAGAGTTGGCAGAGGGTGAGGGAGAAAGGGATGATGATTTGGAGGTGCAGATTGGAAATAAGTTGAGGCGGGATGCTTTTCTGGTTTTCCGGGCTTTGTGCAAACTCTCAATGAAGACGCCACCCAAGGATGCTGCGGTGGATCCTCAAGCAATGAAGGGGAAGATTGTGGCGTTGGAGTTGCTCAAAATTTTACTGGAGAATGCTGGGGCAATTTTTAGGACCAGCGAAAGGTAATTGGCTCTCATTGTTTTAGATTGCCTCTTCTCAAATTCTCTCCAGTCATCTTTGCTTCTTGATCTATGTATTTTGAGGCCAATATTTTGTATGATTTGATTATTGGCTTGTTGTAAATGCTTAAAGATGAATATTCAGCTTGTAGAATCCCTTGTTGAACATTAGATAGACTGTATATTGTGGTTGGTTTTTTGTTGCTATGGTCGTATGTATAAGATTAATCACAGCATCTGATTAACAGGAGACAGTGCTAACTAACATCTTATGGAAAACAATGAATATATTGATCTATTTACTTTACCCTCATTTTATCTTTTAGAAATGCATGTTCTTGTGCCTTAGGTGCATTCTTCTTCTGAAATGAATGAGAATGTAAGTGGAAATGGTGATCGTTGGTAGAATAGTCTCGTAGTCTCTTGGATAACTTCTTGGGTTGCTTTTTGATAGGGTTTCATTTCTTGGAGATTATTATATGGTTGCTGAGGATTTGAATTTGTAATTGTCATTTATGTTCTGAACTATCCCTCGTTCTTCTACATCCTTGAAAGTTCCTTAAAACGTTCTGAATGTAGAGGTTTGGAATTGGGATTCTTAAATCTTAAATGACTAAATAATTAATCGACACTTAATGGATACAACTGATTGATTCCTATGTAGTTAATACTGCATCTTGTTTCGGTCCTATCATCACCTAGATGACCCTTCTCCTCAAATTGTAGTTTGTTGAATTATATTGTAGTTTGAGAATGAGAAAAACTTTTAATGTAGTCTTTATTGGGCTCATATAAGATGGTAGTCCTGGTGAGTATAACTAGTACGTAGTTTTTGGTAGGTTCACTAGTTTTCAACTGGCTCACTTTCTGTCCCCTTCCGTCAAACAAGAATTTTCTGTTCATCCTGTTTTACTTTAATAGTAAATATTTTTAAATATTAGTTTCTTGCATAAATCTTGTTAGGTCCAGTTTATCGTTTATTTCGGTTGCCAGTTTCAATTGATTATTTTGTCTTGAATGCTGTAAGCACTGCATTTGTGTAGTACATAGAGGTGCACATGTTTCATGAACTCGCGGTTCAGTGAACCTTGGCAGTGCGAATCGTCCCTGGACCTTAGGGGAACGGTTTGGTTACAGTTTCTTGAACTGGTGGGTTAGGTTAAACCACCAGTTCATTGCGAACTGGAGGTTTAAATCAGAATCGCTGATTTGCACAAACGGTCAATTAATCTGGGCCGTTTATTGCAAATGGTCAAATGATCTCGACCACTTGTTTGGATTTTCTTAAAATAATAATAATGTATGAACCAAAGGTTAAAACCACCGGTTGGGCCGCGGTTACAACTTACAACTGATGGTTTAATCTGCAGTTCATGGTTTTGAAAAATCCCAAACCTTAAAGTGGACCTTGGCTGGACTGTCCCGGTCATGGTTTTGAACCGTGAATCTTGGTCAACGGTTAACCGGACTGTTGACCACAGTTTGGTTCAATGTTGTGCACCTCTATTAGTATATAAATATTTGAGCCAACCGCTAAGCCAAAATGCTGTTGATTGCTAGCACAGTTTGATATTCTCTTTGATTCCTTCTGGGGATTTATCTATTATATAAGGTTTCTCTATCATGTTGAAGTCTGAATGTTCTGGAATTGGGATTCATCTTCTGAAATGAATGGCAAGGCTTTAAAATTGTGATCCTAATGTTAAACAACTAATACTCCTCATGGTTATGACTGGTCCTTATGTAATTAGTGCCATATGGCTCACATCTTTTCAGTTTTATCATCATCTAACTATCAATCTCCCTGAATTTGTTATCTCAAACATTAGTTTGAAGAGCTTATGGTATGGCCGCCATTGAGCTCATTCAAGGTGGTAAATTTTGCTTGTATAACTAGTTGGTCATAATATTTTTCTAGTTGCTACACTAATTTTGAACTGGTCACTTCCAGTCCTTCAATCAAGCAAACATTTGCTGTTTATTTATTTATTGGTGATTTATTATTTTTTTTTTATCTATTGATTTCTTCATTATTCTTGCTAGGTTTGGTTTTTCCCTAGTTAATTTTTTCCCCTCTTCTTGGCTGCTTTCAATTGATTATTTTGTTTTTATTCTTCTAAGACACTGTTTGGCAGTGTATAGATATTTGTTGACCTTGCTTTTTTTTTTTTTTGTTCAATTCTTTTTTTGTTTTGTTCACACCTGACTGCATATATAAGTATCATTACTCACTGTCTTTGTCTCTTCTTGAACAGGTTTTTAGATGCTATAAAGCAATACTTGTGTTTGTCCTTGTTGAAGAACAGTGCTTCAACCCATATGATTATTTTCCAGCTTTCTTGCTCAATATTTATGAGTCTGGTCTCCAGATTTAGAGCTGGACTGAAAGCAGAAATTGGAGTATTTTTTCCCATGATTGTCCTCCGAGTGTTGGAAAATGTTGCACAACCAAATTTTCAGCAAAAGGTGACAGTCCTTCGGTTTCTGGAGAAGCTGTGTGCCGATTCACAGATCTTGGTAGACATATTCCTCAACTATGATTGTGATGTTAATGCTTCCAACATATTTGAGAGGCAAGGCTTTATCTATTACTTCATTCAATTTACATCTGCTGCTTGTTGAATTTGTTTTCTTACTTAACTATAGTAAGCATTGGTATCTGTGCTTATACATGCAATATATACCATATTGCCATGGAATATAGTTAGTTTAGTACAATCTTAATTCTTTTGTTTCTCTCTTCATTTTTTGTCTATTACTGTATTACAGAATGGTCAATGGACTACTTAAAACTGCTCAAGGAGTTCCACCTGGTGTTTCAAGTACACTTCAGCCTCCTCAAGATGCTAGTATGAAGCTAGAAGCTATGAAATGCTTAGTTGCTGTTTTGAAATGCATGGGAGATTGGATGAACAGACAACTGCGAATTCCAGATTTTCAATCTTTGAAGAAATTAGATGCTGCTGACAACAGTTCTGATCCTGGCAGCCCTCCTTACCAAAATAGCAATGCAGATGAACCCACTGAAGGATCAGATACTCAGTCTGAAGCCTCTAGTGAAATTTCTGATGGTTCAGTACTAGAGCAGCGCCGTGCCTATAAACTTGAACTTCAGGTACAATATGAGTTAAAATTGCTTGATTATTTTGCCAAAAAGTTTTTGTATTTACTGAGCCCTATACCGAATTAATCAGAAATAACATTGTCTATATGGCAGGAAGGCATCTCTCTTTTCAACCGAAAACCTAAGAAAGGTATTGAGTTTCTGGTAAATGCAAATAAGGTGGGGAACTCCGCAGAAGAGATAGCAGCTTTCCTTAAAAATGCATCTGGTTTAAATAAAACTCTGATTGGTGACTATTTGGGTGAAAGGGAAGATTTGCCACTGAAAGTGATGCATGCTTATGTGGATTCATTTGATTTTCAAGGCATAGAGTTTGATGAGGCGATCAGGGTCTTTGTACAGGGCTTCAGACTGCCTGGTGAGGCACAGAAGATTGATCGTATTATGGAGAAATTTGCTGAACGGTACTGCAAATGTAACCCGAAGGCTTTTACGAGTGCTGATACAGCTTATGTACTTGCCTACTCTGTTATATTGCTGAACACTGATGCACATAACCCTATGGTGAAGAACAAGGTAAATTCGTAAACATGGAACGCAATGATGTTGGAGCTATAAATGTTTTAATCATTTTTGCTGTGATGTTACACGAATAGTTCAGAATATTACAAAGAATTTCAGTGGCAGAGATTCAATTTCTATATTTCTTATATTTTTCATTTCGTTATCCAGATGTCAGCTGATGATTTTATACGAAACAATCGTGGAATTGATGACGGAAAAGATCTACCTGAGGAGTACTTGAGATCATTGTTTGAGCGGATATCAAGAAGTGAGATTAAAATGAAAGAAGATAACTTGTCCATTCAACAGAAGCAGTCCGTGAACTCAAACAGAGTTTTAGGTTTAGATAGTATATTAAACATTGTGATCCGTAAGCGAGGGGAAGATATTATGGAGACCAATGATGACCTCATGAGACACATGCAAGAACAGTTCAAAGAAAAAGCTCGAAAGTCGGAGTAAGATTAATCTTGAAATCTTTTGCATCATAGGCTATGCCAGTGGTGGGCATGTTTATTCGTTTTTAGCATTTCTACCTTTATCTTCCATATTCTAGGAGGCTTAACCTTTATAAAGTCTGATCTTTTTTTTTTTTTAAATAATAAAACATACTCAATAAAATATTAGGAAGTGTTGTTATCTGATGAATGATGAAGTAATGCTCTTTTTTGTCTGGCCGAACATTGGACTTTATTAGGCTTTTTCTTGTTGTTTGGAGAAATAGCAATAGTAGTATTCTATATTGAATTCAACTTTGTTTGCAAATTGTAGGTCAGTTTATTATCCAGCAATAGATGTGGTAATCCTCAGATTCATGATTGAAGCATGTTGGGCACCAATGCTGGCTGCCTTTAGCGTTCCTCTTGATCGAAGTGATGATGAAGTTGTAATATCCCTGTGTTTGGAGGGCTTCTGTAGCGCAATCCATGTTACTGCAGGAATGTCAATGAAAACTCATAGAGATGCTTTTGTGACATCATTAGCCAAGTTTACATCACTCCACTCGCCTGCAGATATTAAAAAGAAAAACATTGATGCAATCAAGGTAAGTTTGTACTTTGTTTATGCTTATCATACAATGCATGATTATGCTAATAATGGTATAATGAGACGACTGTAATCCTGTTATCTGTGCATGGATGTTAATTTTCCAATCATTACTCTGGTTTGAAATCCCAATGAGGAAATCGGGCTATTCGAGGTGTAGAAAGAGAATGACTTACTCCTGAAAATGCCCCATGAATAAAAATGTACATGATGCCCTCCCCTCCTATGGTGCCTTAGTAAATCTTGCTCCAACCAGTCCAAATTCCTGGCCTTTTTACTTCCTTTGCATTCCTTTATGGGCTTCAGCTCTGCTGTTTTCCTGGGGCATGTCTTCTCCTGTCTTACTGGGTGACTTGATGTGAAATCTACCATCATGCCAATGCAATTCATGCAAAGTATCAATTTCAATGAATAGGTGATACAACACTCATATGGGATAATTAGATAGAGATGAATTCTCTTGTTTTTATGCAGTGATGTAACTAAAACACCTTCCTTGTTGAGTGATTTAAAGAGCCTTTTTCAGACTGTCAGCCTAGATATGTCACATAAACAAACTATGAAATAGTAATGTTGGCTGCTTTTTGGTATTTATTCCTCACTGGTTTCCACTCTATCTTGATGTGCCTCGTTCCTCTTTGTTTCTTTATTCCTATCTAGGTGCATAGGCATAAAAATGAAAATCTATTCATCCCCTAATTTGGGCCCTCGCCTTTTTTAAATGTCACCTCCACATTGTGTGTTTCATTGCTTTTGTGTGTGTTTTTGTTTGACTTCTGCGTGACAATTATCTCCCATCTACTTTTCGTTCTGGAACATTCATTGACTTGTTCTTTTTTTTTTTTTGGACACTGCATTTTATTTTATTAATATTCATGGTTCATGCACAAAAAGGTTATGGAATACAGTTTGGCAACACTGTTAACCCTGAGTTTCTTTGAACCTTAAATCTTAAAACTATCAAGATTTTGATTATCTGCGTATTAACTTTGTGGGTGAGAAAAAAATGAAGTTTGTAGTAAGTTAAGAAAAAAATAAAGTTTTTAATAAGTCAGTCAAAGATGATTGTTGTACTTGAAATTAGAGGAATGATCAAAGATCTGGAGGAACTCAATCCAGCATCTTTTGCGATCTTCTAGACAACTCTGATCCATCAGCTTACTTGCATATCAACAGGCTATAATCACCATAGCAGATGAGGATGGAAATTATTTACAGGAGGCCTGGGAACATATCTTAACATGTATTTCACGGTTTGAACATTTGCATCTCCTGGGTGAAGGTGCGCCACCAGATGCTGCTTTCTTTTCAGTTCTGCCAAATGAAGTAGACAAATCCAAACAAGCCAGATCAAATATTCTTCCTGTTCTAAGAAAGAAGGGACCTGGTAAGATTCAGAATGCAGCTTCTGCCATGAGGAGGGGTTCATATGATAGTGCTGGTATTGGTGGCAACGTGGCTTCTAGAATTACACCCGAACAGATGAACAACCTGGTCTCTAACTTGAACATGTTGGAAGAAGTTGGTGAAGTGAACCGCATATTCATACGGAGTCAAAAGCTAAATAGTGAGGCAATAGTTGATTTTGTCAAGGCACTCTGCAAGGTATCTATGGATGAACTGCGATCTACATCTGATCCTCGGGTTTTCAGCCTCACAAAAATTGTTGAGATTGCGTATGTTACTCTCACCACTTGGTCTTTGATTCTTTCCGCAATTACTTTGGTAGAACTTTAGTAGTATTTTTACCTTTTTTCATTTTTGGTTCATGCAAATGATTTCTAATTTTCCTTTGAACAGGCATTATAACATGAACCGCATTAGGCTTGTATGGTCAAGAATTTGGCAAGTACTCTCTGATTTTTGTGTGACCATTGGCTGTTCAGAGAACCTCTCTATTGCGATATTTGCAATGGATTCTTTACGCCAATTATCGATGAAATTCTTGGAGAGAGAAGAATTGGCTAATTATAACTTCCAGAATGAGTTTATGAAGCCTTTTGTAATTGTGATGCGCAAGAGTAGTGCTGTTGAAATCAGAGAATTGATTATTAGATGTGTTTCTCAGATGGTGTTGTCTCGTGTGAATAATGTCAAGTCGGGATGGAAGAGCATGTTCATGGTAGTGAACTCTAATACTCGTTTGATTGAATTGATATTGCTTTAAGAAAAAAAGTTCTATTGTAAAACTTATCAGTTCCACAGTTTTAATTATGTTCACAATTGCAGGTCTTCACAACAGCTGCTTATGACGATCATAAGAACATTGTCCTCCTGTCCTTCGAAATTATGGAGAAGATTATACGTGATTATTTTCCATATATCACTGAAACTGAATCTACCACTTTCACGGACTGTGTAAATTGTTTGATTGCGTTCACCAATACTAGATTCAACAAAGAAATTAGTCTTAATGCCATTGGTTTCCTTCGATTCTGTGCTGCAAAACTTGCTGAGGGAGATCTGGGCAAGGAAACTCCTGAAATGGTGGTGCCTCCATCTTCACCTCAAAATGGCAAAGAGAAAAAAACAGACAGCTGGGAACCCACAGATAAGGTGGACCATAGCTACCTATGGTTTCCTTTGTTGGCAGGTGAAGAAATTCTTTCTTTGGTTTTTATGTTGGTTTTCTATCTGAATGTTGATTCATTGAGATTGATTGCCTCTGCATGTATACAGAAAGTGATTAATTTATGTGAAGCTGCCAAATTGACTATCTCTCTCTCTCTCTAGGTTTATCTGAACTGAGCTTTGACCCAAGGCCTGAAATCAGGAAAAGCGCTGTACAATTACTCTTTGATTCTTTACGCAACTATGGCCAACATTTTTCCCTAGCCTTGTGGGAGAAGGTGTTTGAATCTGTCCTGTTTAGAATATTTGATGATGCTCGACATGCTATTGATCCCTCCAGTGACTACTCTCCTGGGCATGTAGATAATGGTGACATGGATGAACTCGATCAAGATGCATGGCTTTATGAGACATGCACTCTGGCTCTGCAACTGGTTGTAGACCTTTTTGTTAATTTCTATGACACAGTCAATCCCCTTCTGAAGAAAGTGCTGATGCTACTGGTTAGTTTTATCAAACGTCCACATCAAAGCCTTGCTGGTATTGGTATTGCAGCTTTCGTTCGCTTATTGAGCAATGCTGGGGAGATGTTCTCTGAAGACAAGTGGTTTGATGTGGTTGCTTCTCTGAAAGAAGCAGCAAATGAAACACTTCCTGATTTTTCCTTTTTTCTTGATGATGATAGTAAAATCTCGGCTCAGGGAGAAGATTTAAATGGAAACAGTCATGATGAATCTACTGGGATAATTACCTCAAATGACGAATTGGATAATAACTTGAGGAGACATCGCCTGTATGCGGCTATATCGGATGCGAAATGCCGAGCTGCGATTCAGCTTTTACTTATACAGGTAGGTAAATTCAAAAGATTTATTTGGGAATCTAGTTCGGTTGTTTTTCTCTTGCAGGTTATTAGAGAAATTTTCATTTATTATCTCAGCGTGCCACCAAATATGCTCTCCCTTGGGATTTTCTTTTTCATAACTAGGGATGTTTTTCCCAATGTTTTATTGAAACTATCATTCATTTTTGGAGATGGAGACAATAATGTCATGAATATGGTGTATAATTTCTGTTTTCTTGGAAAAAGATCAACTTTGAGGTTTAGTGAGAGATACTACTAATCTTGCAGCAATTTGGCATTCAAGTTTTTATTTCCTTAAGGAAATTGTTTATCATGAGCTACATCTTTAATAACATCTAACAATAGCTCTTGCATGGAATATGGCAGGCCGTATTGGAGATCTATAACATGTACCGAACTCAGTTATCAGTTAAAAACACTGTAATCCTCTTTGACGCTGTGCATGCTGTGGCATTTCATGCTCACAAGATAAACAGTGATGGAGCCCTACGTCCAAAGCTACAAGAACTTGGGTCAATGACGCAAATGCAGGATCCTCCTCTACTTCGCCTTGAAAATGAATCGTACCAAATTTGCCTCACATTTCTACAGAATCTCATACTGGATAGGCCTCCTAGTTACGAGGAGTCAGACGTGGAGTCTTATCTTGTCAACCTCTGCCAAGAGGTGTTGCAATTCTACGTTGTAACTGCATGCTCAGCACAGATGCCTGATTCATTTGTGGAGAGGCGGACCCACTGGATGATTCCTCTAGGGTCTGGTAGACGTAGAGAGCTGGCTGCACGAGCACCTCTTATCATTGCAACCCTACAAGCTATATGTAGCTTAGGAGATTCATCATTCGAAAAGAACCTGTCTAGCTTCTTTCCCTTGCTTTCGAGTTTGATAAGCTGTGAACATGGTTCAAATGAGGTTCAACTAGCCCTCAGTGACATGCTCAGCTCATCCGTGGGTCCGGTTCTGCTACGCTCATGCTGATTTTTTTGCCCACATGTTTTTTGATATGTATGATAGTTCTAGAGGTTTTCTGTTTCCTTTTAAATAATAGTTTTCGAAATATAGGCTTAGAGTGTATGAAAAGTTGTTGATGGTTTTCATTGCCTGGTGCTATTGAGACCTATAATAGTTGACTTGGGGTTTCTTCATTTAGAACGACGAGCAATCAGGAACAGCAGTGTTGTATGCTTTACATGTGATACACAATTTTAGAACAATAGTTTTCTACAGAAGAGAAAAGAAATGTTCATTCAGCCATATGCTTAAAGAGTTGGTATCATTATTGTTAATTGGTTCCTTGTTGCAGGCTATACTGTATTATTCACTGTAAGCCCAAGCAAGCGTATGATCTCATAGGCTATCACTGGAGGTATGTTTCTTCTTTGCTGATGTATAGTCGTACGTTAATCATTCGCTTGAGCAAGCTAACAGATGCGGTGAAATTGCTTTCGTAATCTTCAGAATTGCCCCTGTTTTTTTGCAATTTGCATAATGATTTAAGCAGAGTATTTTCAACTTTTGTGTGTTTCTTAACTTTTTTTTGTACATCGTGTGGCTCTCACATACTTATTCAAACTATGCAGTTGGTTGTATTTTACTTTAATCCTTTATTTGAGTGTGAAAATTACAATGGCATAAACTATGATTGATGGGTTGTTGTAGTGAGAAACGACTCAGATTTGCCGTCTGAAAAGGGTTAGAATATTTGCTCCTTGAATGGCGGAAACCCCAACACTGTAAATTCATTGCCGGCAATATTTGTTCTACTATTTACATTTGCTTCTCTATTTTAAATACCCTGATGTGTATAGTGATAATGTCTTAATAACCAATTCATATACTAATGAAATAAAACATAAAATTGGAATATGATATGAACTATGGCAATGGGAATGGGAATGGGAACTAAGTCACCCTTAATGAATTGATGTTGGTCGAGACGTGTGTATACATCTCAAAGCACCGAACTTTAGAACTTTTATGAATCAAAAGTGGGGAGAAAAACATAATTACATGTATATAAGGTAGAAATTACATTACCTAATTGAATTAATGAATATGATCACGTCTTAAATTCAAGTTGTAATAAAAGTATGTGGTTGTTTTAGTACAAGGAATGAGAGAGGGAGCAAAAGCATCACATCTACTAATTCTAGTCCAAAAGTCCTAATAATCATTTCTTTCTCCTCTTCCCTGATCCTTGATAATCATCTATTTCTTGACTACTTGAACCACCCCTGAAAACCGCCATGTTAGATTCTCTAAAACCATGCTTGATTTCACAACTCAACCGAGCAAGAAAGATTCTTGGAAACCTGAACTTGTCAAACACAAAGGGAAGAAGAAGAAGAAGTAAAGGCATGAAGCTAAGTTCATCATTTGCAGGCATGGAGGTGTCATCCCAATTGAAGCAAGTCTTCAAGTTCATCGACACCAATGGAGACGGAAAGCTATCCCCTTTGGAGCTGAAACAAGTGCTCCTAAACCTCGGACATGGGAAGGCAGCTGCTGAAGAAGAAGCTCAAGGGATAGTGAGGGAAATGGATTGCAATGGAGATGGATTTGTTGACTTAGACGACTTCATGATCGTCATGGAAAATGGGATTTGCAGGGAAAGTGTGATTATGGAAGCTTTCAAAGTGTTTGATGCAGATAACAAGGGCTTCATCTCTGCAAAGGAGCTGCACAGGGTTATTCAGAGACTTGGCTGTGGAAACTGCAGTGTTGAAGAGTGTGGAAAGATGATCAGAGCTGTGGATAAAGATGGTGATGGATTTGTCAATTTTCATGAGTTTAAGAATATGATGACTTCTGGATATTAGGTTTGCTTTCTTTTTTTCAACAATTAATTCTGTGTTTTTTATAAGTATTTTATTTTTGAATTAGGAGATCGAAAAACCAAATATAACATAAGATCTGAATCGGGACTGCTGAAATTGTTGTCTTTTTATATATTTATTTATTTATTTTTCAATTATGAAAAATGTATAAACCCTCTAGTAAACCGAGTAATGTAATGTGTCAGATTTGAATCTCCTCAACCTGAATTGTTAAAAAAAAAAAAAAGGGTCTCACATAATTTTTCAAACAATCAAATACATTTATATAATCTAATTCTTCTAATTCTAAACTTCTTCAATCTTAATGACTTGGCATCAATCTTTGAATGATTGATGAAGTCACATGAAATTTATGTAGCAACATTTTCCACGAAATGAGAATTCATGACAACCGACAACTCACTGGATTTAGACTAGTGTCTCCACTATATGGATCCCACTCCCACATTATGCTTTTCCCAACTACCAATATTCAAAATAAAAATAAAAATTACAACTCATAATACTGTTACGTTGATCACATGTTGTTCTTTGGGCCGAAGCTGTATGGGCTGAAAAATTAATAGTACATGGACACTTGGGTTTGCTGCTTTTCCAACTTGGGCCGAAAATGAACAGATATAGGATTACTTTTTAGGCCCAGCTTATAATTGGGCCTAATTTCGTTATTCATTTCTTGTAGGAGTAACTACTATATCTAAATATTCCCTGGGTTGCGTTCAAATTGATGAATTTAAATTATATATTTCAAGATTGGAATTTTAACTTCTATTTTCTGTAATATTTGTAGTATATAATGGATTTGAAATACAAAACAATGGTCTGTTGAATTCGTTCATGAAACCCTCTCTTAGCCCAAAAAAATAAAAATAAAAAGAATTGTTGGGCTATAAGAGGCCTTAAATTGGGCCATTGTTGTGAGCCATTCCACAGTCAAAAATTTCCCGTTTTAATAATGTCTACAATATTACGTTATTTTATTTTAAAAACGAGATTTTAATTTTTTAAGATAAAATTACATCATGAATTATAAGATTAAATACTATATTATTGTATCCATTCCAAGAAATTAAATAAATTGATGTTAAAAAAAATACAATTTTATAAGCTGTCAATTCTCATTTATACCCTTAAATATTATCTTTTGTCAATACGTGGGAGTTTAATTGCATTTAATCGACATCGCTTTTTCTACACCATTTAATTTAATGATGTATTAATGTTTTTAATAAATAAATAATAATTAACAGATACAATATCTTCAGAGATGTTTAGTTGCTTGCTTTCTCCTGCAGTGCCACTCATCATAATTACAATTGGATTTGTTTGGGAAGTTTTGAATAAACAATAAAACTGTGTTTACTTTAATTAGCTTCAACGTTATTATACTAATAAATATTTAAGAAGATAAAAAAAAACTTTCCCAGACATCATCACTCTTAGATATTTCTTAAAAATTAAGATTAAAGTACAACTCCAGCATGAGAATCAGGGTTTGTTGTTTTAATTATCACAAGACACATCTAAGTCGTTATCCAGCTTATGTCGGGACAAAACCCTAAATCTTAATCCTCCATTTTTTTTTATATCGAAGAAAAGATTTCCTAATCCTCTTTTTATTCTTTAATTTTATTGTTTTTAAATTTTTAATTTGAGACTTATGTCTAGCAAATATTATATCCCTTATTTTTCCTAAAAATAAACAATGACACGTTTATAAATATAAAGTAATAAATATAAAGCAATAAATAATCTTTGAGGAATAATAACATTAGACAACTACAAGTTTCCGAATATATATACTATCTAAAACACAATTGTATGATAAATGAGGTGGTTGCAAAATTTATTGAAGGCTGGTAGTTTATGCTCAAATCTTGGTATATCGAAATAGTTGGTCCATTTGAAATAGGATTTTTGAGGTGGTATCAATGGATCAAACCTAGAAAAAACGATCATTCACACAATCATTTTTAAATAGCAATTATTAATGACTAGATAGTTATCCTTTAATCAAATGTAAATTTGAAATTGAGTTATAGAAATAGTTTCCAAATAAGGAACCTTTCGATTTCCACAATTTAATTCCAAAAAAAGTGAAATTTGTTAAAATTTAATATGAATATGTCAACACAAAAGACGTAAAAGATTATTTTTCGTTAAAATTTATCTAGACTTTGATTTTTTTTTTCAAATAATACAATATGTTACTAAATTTACGTCAATTGTCATGTTCCTTACAATCATTTTTCTTTCTCTCTTTCATTCTTTATCCAATTAAGTAATATATATTGGGTATTATTTAATAAGTCCTATCATTTGAGATGCCCCTACAAAATCACTACTTTACAAGACATAAAGATTTCAACAAGTTGATAACACCTTTTAAGAATGTTGAGATGACAAAAAAGATTACTTACTTTGAGTTATTCGTACAGATCAAACTTCATGTGTTTCAAAAGTTTAACGACATCCAAGAATAAATATAACCAAATTTTAAACTGCCTTTTTTTAAAATATTATTTTTATTTAGAAAACATCGTCTAATAATTTAATTAAATCCCGGTTCGTGAAATTCTAACTTATAAATTAATCCTTGATTCTAAAGTTTCGTACAAGTACACTACATACATAAATTATAAGCTCATCCATATATGTGGGAATCTCATTTTAGTTTTCTAATTCAATTATATTCTACATTATCTCATTCGAATTCTTCTTGATAGTATTAATTATTAGTAAGCTTGGTTAAGCCGTTAAGATGTTTAATTTATTTATTGGGCATGGATGATGTGGAAGACATAAGTAGGAAGTCAATAAAAAAGGCAAAGAAAAAAGAATTAAAGGAAAAATAATCATAACAAAAGATCAGTGGGTTTATTTTCTTGTCCAAATTTGTACACAGAAAAGATTAATTTAAATTATGCACAAATAAATGATATATATTGCTTATATGAATTATATATATATAAATATATATATATATTTTTAATTATATCCCTATAACATTAAGTGATCGATAAATCTTGCTGTTAAAACTCAACCAAAGTCTTTCGACATAAGCAATTAATGCTATAATTAGTGGAGAACCGAATATTATTGCCCAGCTGGGTTCTCTAATTTAATTATAGTTTACTTTGCATCTCATATTATATATTATAATAAATAACTACCTATATAAATAACAAATTAATTAGTAATTACATGCTTAACTGAATACTAGGTTTATTTAATTATTTATAACAGTAGAAATTAGTGCATCATTAAATTGACTATCAAGAAGCCCCAAATTAATATCTCTAGGGCATATATATAAACCCTAGATATATATGAGCCAAATCGGAGAAGAAAGAAAACGTTGACATAAAATTGAAGATAGACACCATTTGACATCTGTAAATGAGAAAGCAGAGGGCTGTTGGTTCAATATAATGAAGGGTAGCAGGTAGAGAGAGAGAGAAGAGAGAGAGATGACCTAATTAAATTAAATGGATTCCAAAGCCATCGTGACCATCCATCACGTGGTGACCTCAATTTTGGTCGGCTGTTGTTTAGCCCCTAAAATATTCCAATTTGCATTAATTAATAATTAATCTCAACTTGTAAACCCTAGGGATTGGTCTTCCGCAAAAGGGGTTATATAACAAAATGGGCTGCTTATATTTTTTATTCAAAACCACCTTCCAAGAAACTTAGGACCTGCCCCAGTTAATTCTAGGAAATCGCAAATTTAGTACATTATCTTTAAACTTTCATCAATGTAATATATTAGCTTTTCAATTCTTGAAATTGGAACACTAACTTTTCAATTATGATGAATTTAGGGGAAAAAAAAAACCCAAAATCACGAATTTCGTATCCAATCACATGAAATTTGGCTCGAAATTCGTCATTTCGAGCTTTTTAGTCCTAAAATCGACCGAATTGAAAAATTAGCATCTCAATGTTTCATTGGTAAATTATCTAAATAGGTGTCTTAAATTTGCAATTTTTCCCTTTACTCTACTATAACCAGTTTATTTCTACATGCTACATCCGATCAAATATATTAACATAATATTTACCATTTATTTACATACAAACATACAAATATTCATATGTAAATATGTTAATAAATAATAGATATTGCATTCGATGTGATCCACCAGCAGCTGCAGGTGTAGCATCTACAAAACGAACAATAAATTGTATGTATAACTTAAGTAGCGATGTACGTGTAGGGTAAAACTTCTCGAGACAAAATAATAAAAGATTCTAGATTTTGGGTTTACATCACATGAAAGTAAAAGTGGTTGTTTGAAGTGGTCCATATATATTCTCACCATGGATTAGCTAGCAAATTAAGCTAAATTGTTTAATGGTGATGCTTGGAATCCATTACATAAAAATATGATTAAAGAGTTGATTAAGATAACCATTACAATCAAGCTTGTCGTATAAGGACCAAAGTCGCTATAATTAAATAGTAATTATCTTTTCCTACAATACATTTATGTTCCTCTTATATACCTTACGAAATTTGTTTGTCTTAATTACATTAAGAATCCAATAAATTTTAACCATGGAAACACTGATCTGTACATGGGTTGGTTGAATTATAGTATTATACTCTAAGATTTAACATTTCAAAGGATTTTTTTCTCCTTTTTAACAAGAGTAATTTATTGGATATTATATTGAAGACACAAACCTGCTCATCTTGATTTTTAAAGTAAATTGTGAAATATTTTGATAATATTTTCATTTTTCTTCCTATTTGAGGATCCATGTCTGAAACTACTCATGTATAATACAAAAGATCATTTTTACATTCGCAATTCAAACATTGTCAAATTTCAGTCATTTTTTCTACTAAAATTTCTGAACTCTTTGAGACACATTGGAGTTCCAAGATTTCGTGAAATTTGACATTTTTTCAATTGTGGGACAAATTCATTATTAAATTGTACAGTAGTAACATCAAACATAGGTAGTACTCTTGGGACATGATGAAACATGATTTTATTTTTCCTAAATATGACAGTATCATTACATTAGAAACACATGTTTTGTCATGAATTAGGGCAACATTGTCCCAATTTTATGTGGAGACTTGATAAGAGTTAGAAACACGTGCACTATAAGACCTTAATTGATGGTCCGAGGGACTCTTCCATGTGGTTGATACAGTGTGAATTTTGTTCTATGGGATCAAGTAGTTATTCTGTGGTGGCAGTTGCATAGTACAATAAAATATCAAATTTGGAGATGGAAACATCTCTCTCTCATCCTAAAATATTGATCTCTAAAGTATATTAGAAGTGAATTTGAAATCACTATTCACTAAACAATTGGTTGCTAAAATCTCATTGATTCAAATTTATTTTGATTCCACTGATGCATGTCAATTTTTTTTTTGTTCCGTGATATGTTTCTTTGTCACTTATATAAATGACATCATTAATTAATATATAATATTAAATTGAAAGTAATGAAATATAAGATCATGAAACTCTAATATAATCGAGTAATAGAAGATTTAGATTATTTGAGAGTCTCGGAGACTTATTACCACATTGGTTAGAGAAACGAGTTTCTAAGGATTTGTTTGTAATGGTTAAAAAAAAAAAGGATTTATTTGTAGTTAATTCCTTAAAAAAAATAAAAAATAAACAACTTTATTTAAAAAAGAAAAATAAAAGGTTGATCAACAAGAAGATCATTTACAAGAAAGACATTAAATCTATTCATAAGTTGACCGACTGATTAACAAATTGGGTTCAATAAATTACAACAAAACCAATCAGACCAAGAAAAGAAAGGTATAAAAGGCATATAAGTACATAACTAGTTTTGCTATATATATACACGAAATAAGGGACAACATATAGTGGTATAAAATAGTACCAATTTTGGCAATTACATTGATCACATTGTCACGTCATTCAAAACGACACCGTCTCGTTGTCAGCCTCGTAAAAGACAAGATATTAAATCATCGTTGTCGCTTACTATTATTATTCCCTCATGTCATATGAGAGACAATCATAAACTTGTATTATTAAACATAATCACTGAAACTAATTATTTTCTTATGCAATCAACAGGCCAATACATATATAATTATTAGTTGAACTCTCATAACAAAATGTATATAAAATCCAATTGTATATCAAATAGTATCTAATTTTGTCCTGTATCTTTCAAGCTAGAATTGATTTCAAACATGTTTTTCTAGTATCAAGTTGTGAATGACCACAATATATTATTTTGATGAGACAAGGGATAATGAAAGAAATAATAAAAAGTTAAATCAATCTCTCTATGTTCCAATCTTATTTTAAGCATAGACCTAAAAGAAAATCATATTCCAACCATATGGAACTTGTGATATACAGTAAGTTTTTCAGAAATTATTATTTCCTTGGATAATTGATTTATCCCAGTCCTCCTATATGTAGACATCAATTTATCTGAGCTCTGATTTGTTAATCAAATATCCACTCCATGTAATAAATTAGAGTGACAATTGACATGATCTATATTTTACTTAGGAAACAAATAGAAAAAAAAATATTGTTTACTCGATCCCATAATTAGTAATAAGGATGAGTCATGAGCACAACTTAGAGTGGTTTGACGATTAAATAGAAGGAAAATGAATCAAACGATATATGTATAAATTTGTACATAATTACTACTCTAGATCCCTAATAAGTGTCGTTTTAGTTCCATAAAAGATATTATATTAAATCCCTAAATTTTAGCTAAGGAATATTAATAGGAATAATTTGGGAATAAAATGTATAAAAGTTTAAAACACATTTAATATGAAATAAAATTTTAACTTCAAAACGACACTCATTATGAAATGAAGGGAGTATCTTAAAATCAGTTAAACTAGATTCTAATTTCGATTTTTCTGGTTGATCACATGGTTCAATCTAATCGTACATAAAAACAATATGTTGGTTCCGCTAATAAAGTCAAATAATCAATAATTATTTGTTACGTCGAGATCAACTCTCACCTCAATTAGTAAACACAAACTCATTCTAAAATGAGAAAGAAATAATATAGAAGATGGTGGCCAATTTAGGGAAAGCTGATTGATGCAGACCTTTGGAAACAAGCCAATCATTTGTAAAAGAATTGCAACCACGAAATGAATACAAATGATACGAACACAGTAGACATACGAAATCAAATACAAATGACTGTAATAAAATATTAAAGAATGGTAATTATACGACATCATATTGAAATTGAAATAAAAAGGAGTTAGAGCATCAGATTGGATCCTCTGTACCAAAATCTCTATCTTATTTGTATGTCACATTAAAACTACGTAATTTTAATATTGAAAAACCCTTATAATCTGTAACCGTTTTTAATTTAAAAATTAATATAATATATTTTGGGATATGGTACAGATATGGTACATGAAAATTTGGTACAGAAGATCTGATTTTGATGATGGACACATGGAGAAGGAAACAGTTGACTTTGACTACCCAGGCCCTGGAAAACGACGTTTTGTTGCTATTATTAATTGAAATGCATTATTACCCAATATTTGATGCATCACTTACATTATTATTATTATTATTATTATTATTATTATTATTATTATTATTATTATTATTATTATTATTATTATTATTTAATAGGGCTTTGTTTGTATGTTTATGTGACAACGAGGTTGTATATATAGGTGGCAGAGAGATGCGGGGCAGACAACACATTTTTTATCTTGCATCTATATATATTTTCTAATAAATGTTTTACAATATTGCAGAATGATAGTTTCTCAACATGCTATATTGTAATTGCTTATTTCATCTACGAAATCGATATCTTTTAAATTAAAGTCTGGTCTGGCGTATATTCATCCAAAACGACGTCGGTTTAATGGGGATCACAATAATATTTTATTACTTGATGCGTAATGTGAACATAAATATGGATTGAAAAGGATGAATGAGACTAACATGGTGGAGAGAAAAAAGCGGGCCGGTTTTACGGCAATGAGGGCCCGCTAGCCGCTGCTATGCTCAAGTTTTTATTAATATTCATTATCCAATCACAAAACTTTTTTTTTCTTTAAAAAAATATAAAATTTTATTTGTTTTATATTTTAATGAAGAGTTGTTTCAGGGTAGGACTTTTGACCTATGACCATTGTTTGGTTGTCCGAGTTGTCTTTGTACATAAGTTTGTGCTGCAAGTTAAGATACAGGTAATAAAATGTTTAGATATTTTAAATAAATTAGTATCTAACTTTTGATAAAATGGTATGTTTAGATATTTCAATAAATTGTTGATTATCTAAATTTTGATACAATGTGTGACAATAGTATTATAAAAGTTAGCCTAGGCACCAAACGACTTCTAGCTGTATCGATTTTTACTTATTCGACCACCTTAGGAGTTAGATGGCCGTACATATATGGGATTAAGCAGTTCTAGGTGGCGAAAAACCTTTTTTTCCTTTTTTTTTTTTTTTTTTCATTTTTTAACTTCTTAGTTAATCAGTAGTATTTTTAATGTATTATAGAATTCTATAATTATTATTATTTATATATAGATAGAAAATTAAGGAATTAAAAAAATATAAATAAAAAGTTAATTTTATAATCATTGAATAAAACATATATATATGTGTATGTATGTATATATAATTCAAATGTGATAGTGATGTTTTACTTGTCCTCCAACATAACTCAAAAAATCAAAATAATATAAGAATTCCAAAAATATATTTTTTAAATAAAAAGAAAATAATTAGTTTAAATGACAAAAAATCTATTTAATTTAGATATGGCTCCTAAACGTTGCGCAGTTGCCGACTAGACATCGTAGACACTAGTCAAGTGCTCGACTAGCGCTTAACGAAGTTTAAAACATTATGTAATTGATACAATAAAATTGGGATTATTGGTAATTAAAATATTTTGGCCAAATACTGTAAAATAGATGTATATATGAGGTTAGGATTATATATACATTTTTAATTAGACACACACCTCAAACCTATGTAGTTGCATCAATTTCAACTTTAAAACAGTATTTCTTGTTCTTTTTCACGCGTTTACTATTTCGCTCCTCCCAAACCCCTCCTATCCCTCAAGCTTACAAGAATATGAAGGAAACACTATCAAATTTATTGAATTCAACCTC
Source organism: Scutellaria minor (assembly GCA_954870855.1). NCBI lineage: Eukaryota > Viridiplantae > Streptophyta > Magnoliopsida > Lamiales > Lamiaceae > Scutellaria > Scutellaria minor. Next base: position 20,163,722 of record OX940728.1, on the reverse strand, counting down.
CTAAAAAAAATTTATGATTTAAATCTTCCTAAATCATCAAGTTTCTTTTTATCGAAACTTGAATATAATTTCAAAATTGTAATTGATATAAATGTTGCACATTCTAAATATACATATTAAAGTTATATAGACATGTCTATTTAAAACAAAGTAGAAAAATGGGGGTGGATTAGTGTATTGTCCGGGTGTCAGCAAAAGGCAGGCGTGCTCACAATCAAACCCATCCCCTTCGGTTTCTCATTCCATTGCCACCCTTTGACCCTCCTATCTGCCCCCTTAATCCCTGTCACACATTTAATCCAACAACCTAAATTTATTTCATATTAATCACATATGTTTAATTCTTTTTTTTTTCCTTGAATAAATGGTCTTATATATTTCCAAAATAATTAATCTATTCTATGCACACATACTCCCTCCGTCTCAAATTATTTGTTGTTTTAACACTTTTCACGCAAATTAAGAAAACTAACAAAAAGACCGATTTATCCCTATTTAATACATATTTCCAATGCCTACTTTGAAATAATAGAACATTTAGTAAGGAATAATAAATAGGGGTAAATTTGGAAGAATTTGGGAAAATATGCCTTGAATTCCTATAACGTCAAATAATTTGGGACAAATCTCAAAAGGTAAAACGACAAATAATTTGGGACGGAGGGAGTACGAAGCAATATTCTAATTCCTCGGTTTTAAGAATGATTAATTTTGTTTTATTTTTGCAACGGATGGAATAACATGCAACAACTTTATTTCTCTCTAGACTCATAATATTATTATTATTATTATTATTATTATTATTATTATACCACATGTTAGTATTGCATACCATCATCAACATTACTCATCATTAGAGAATTTTGATTTAATTGTAAACATAAATATAAAATAAAGTTCACATACACACTGTTGACATGTTTTAATATTATTCATCGTTGATGTGTGAGTATTTCATTCTTTAAAATATAAGAAATGAAATTAATAGTTGTGTTAAATTTTTGACACACATCGATAGTAAATATATTAATAAATATGTGTCAACGATAATGGGTCAGCAAGATTATATGAAAATAATAATACTATTAAAAAAAAAAAATCTTGATCCTTAAGGGAGAGGAAATGGGCGAAAAAAATGGAATATGAAAGAAGAAAAGCAAGTGAGCAGAGAAACAGCAATAGCGGAAGGAGGAGGGGAGCAGAATATTCCGTTAAAGCTGTCGTATTGGAAAAGACGAGGAGGTGGCCATGGCCAATGCCCTAGGAGTTATCCTCTGCGCGCACGTGCACACGAGTTCCCTATTCCACTTAATTACAACTGGCCACGCACCTGCATCACTCCCAGTTTGACTCCCTCTCATTGGTCTCTATTCTACCGCCTATATTTCGTTTCTTTTTTTTTCTTTTTTTTTTTTAATATTGGAGTTGTATGCAACAGTTAAATAAATAATTGAATCCCAAGAACATCTCAGTTATATCCCAAGCTTGAATAGTTAGATTGTTTGATGAATTTAAATTGGGGAAACCACTCACGTCTAAATAATTAATGAATTAACGTGGTAGGATTAATAATTGCACCCAGTTTAATAGTCAACCAACATGTAGTTTAATTTGGGTTATTTATTTATTTATATAAATATCAAATGGTTTTGTTAATTAACTATTTTTTCTCATGTTTCGGGCCTTTTTTTCTTTTCCTTTTTGGTTTGTTGGAATTTTCTTGTCTAAAGACAGGATATATTAATTATGAAGACGTATAATATAATCAACAAACGGGAATCAATTTAGATAATAAGATTTATCTTCTTAATAAATCCCTGATTATCCCAAGAATATAAAAGTGCCAATATTTCAATTTGAATTATTTACTGTAATTTATTGTTATATTTAATTAATAAGTGTTAGGTGCGTATAAACTAATAATGTAGTAAATACCACATGTACATAATATAATAAAATTATGAGAAATTAATTATGTTGATGGCTACATAATATACTCTCACTGTACATGCCCTTTCTCACATGATTTTCATTCAAGTTTTCTGATTAATGTTTTTGACCTTTATTTTTGGATTCTTACGACAAGTTACTAATTGTAAAAATTGCATTATGATCCCTTTAATTTATTAAATTACATTAAGATCCTAACAATCTTGCCTAGCTAGGTCTTTTAACTTTGTTACTCTGCAACATTTTGACATCTCGCCAAAAGGTGCTGGAAGATATGATTATATTGTTTGAAGTCAAATCATTCAATTCTAAAATGAGATGATATATAATCAAATATCAAATTTATTATAAAAATACAGTAAGTGTCTTAGTACTAGGTTGTATATTCAATAAGATCTTTAATATAAACAAACTGCAAATAGTTTTAATTAACTATTTAACTCAGTCAAGAAAAAACTCGGTATTTCATAATTAATTAAGTCTTGCAGTGCTCAAGTCCATCTCCACATGATGTCCATACTATAACTTTTCCACGAGCTCATTTGGAAGCTAGTTTTATATTTTTTAACTTTTAGATTGTTTTGTTGCAAAATGATATCCAATATCTTTATATTGTATCAAATTATATATTATATCTGAGTAATATATTACTCACTGTTTTCAATTTAATTATCACTTTATAAAATAAGATTTGTTTAGAACTGATGTTAGTTTTCCAAAGTTGCCAGTATCTTTTTACTAGGTTTTTATTTAATAGTAGAATTTTTGTAAGATTATCTATTGGAATCAATTCACAATACTCTACACTATAATTCACATGTTGTTTGAGCGTAATGAGACTATATTTCGACCCTATCATATTATTGAAAAAAATTGAAATATATAAGACTCCAATTAAAAAACGTATATTTGGTTATTAAAAAATAGAAATGGTCTTACATACCGGACTTAAATTAAAATTAACCATAATTTTTATGTTTTATTTAATTACTGATTTACATTATTATAGGCATTATTACTTTAGCTATCAAATGTTTCTTAATCCCTGACCCCTGTGACACAATCTTAAATGAAGTTTATTTAATGGAATAATAAGTAATAAAATTATGTATCATTGTATATCAATTGTATATCAAAACTAATCAAGATATATCTCATACAAATTAAGAGATATGTTTAATATAGTAAAAATTCTCATTATCTCTTATTTAATATAATTAATTAAAAAAAAGTATACATAAATGGTTAATTCCATGAAACAATAGGTATAGATATATTAAAACTTACTATAATTTTAACAAGAAACAAACTATATATGACTTTGAAACAAATGAAAAAGTGTTTATCTTTGTGGAAAGAGAGGTATATTAGTCTATATAATTTAAAGAAATTCCTCTCTAACCACTACCATAAACTTGGTTTTTAGTGTTCCTAAAAACAACCTAAATAAGAAGACACGTTGCAATTCCTAGAGAGAGAAAGGGGGGAGAGAGACAGGGTCTGCATCGGAGTGACCCACAATGTTTAGTGTGACCCACATGTGCTCTCATCACTCTCTCTTTCTCTCTCTAACTTGCTATAGTGTTCCTTGTCCTCACCTTACGGCTCTATGTCCAGTTGCTCCTCTCCTTGCCTGCATTAAAATTGGAAAACGACAGCGTTTAGGCCCTGATGCCGGTCACTCATTCCACGTAAATTGAGGAGATGAGTGAAATCAAAGTATATACATCAATTATTGTTTCATCTTTGTCTTATTTCTACTTTTTCAATCACACCCCTCAATTTCTTCTCTCTTTCTTTAATGTTGGGACTCCATACACATCCACCTAATCCGTACCATTCCTCTCACTCTCTCTCTCTCCAACTCATCTGATCTCTCCTAAGTTGAGAGAGAGAGAGATTAAGTAATTAATGGTTATGACAACAAAATTGGATCTTGCAAGTTTTTTTCTTGTCACTAAATTATATGTGTAAGGGAAAATTATGGAATGAGCGTTTGTGTATGGTAATCCAACTTTTAATAGCAATCCTAGGTAGGGTATGGTATGTTGATGAGGTTCTCTTAAATAATATTTTGTATGACTTAACTTGGTGCAATATTCATCCTTCATTTATGTATAATTACTATATGAATTTATAAATATACGTAGAATAAATAAAAGATGATAGTATACCTACTAGTTGAAATACATAGAAATATATTGTAGAATACAAGTGTTTGGAGTTGGGGGGTCCCATACCCACCGCCCATGCGGCCATGCGCACGCCTTCTATTCACCAAACTGAAACCTTCAACCCCCACCCCCATCCCCATCCCCATCCAACCCTCTTCTATTGACCTAACCCTAACCCAAACAATACTAATTACCTCCTACACACTAAAGCCCCCAAAACATTAAAACCTCTCTCTCTCTCTCTCTCTCTCTCTCTCCATATAAGTCTAAGAAATAGAAATAGAAGCTCAACAAGATCGAAAATACAGAGTGGTCACATGAGAGTAGTGGGAAAAAGTATGCTTAATTCAGCTAAATTCTTGGTGAGTCTTCTTTTGATCTGCTAATGAAGCTGCTTCATTAAGAAATCAATCCCTTGCTCTCAATCAACACCTTAATTTCTCCCTCTATTCATCACTAAAACACAAAGGAATTAATCAATCAATTAATTCCATATATATACAAGTCCTCAGTCATGGATCAGCTAGCTCAGGGCCGGCCTTTGCCACCGCCGTTCCACGCCAGAGATCTCCAGCTCCACCACAACCACCACCAGTTCCAGCACCACCACCACCTCGACGATGAGCTCAGCGGAAACACCAACCCAAACCGCGCCCTCAAGCGAGATCGCGACGACAAATACGCCCTCCAAACCCCCACCACCACCACCACTACCACCACCACCTCCTCCGACGGCGGCGGCGGCAAGGACATCCTCCCGGCGGCGCTCGACCAGAACGAAGTGACCCGCCGCCCCCGCGGCCGCCCCTCGGGGTCAAAGAACAAGCCGAAGCCCCCCATCATAATCACCAGGGACAGCGCCAATGCACTCAGATCCCACGTCATGGAGGTTGCCAATGGCTGCGACATCCAGGACAGCATATCCACCTTCGCCACGCGCCGCCAGAGAGGCGTCTGCGTCCTCAGCGGCAACGGCACCGTCACCAACGTCACCCTCCGCCAGCCCGCCGCCCCCGGCGCCGTCGTCACCCTGCACGGAAGATTCGAGATTCTCTCCCTCTCCGGGTCCTTCCTCCCGCCGCCAGCGCCGGCGGCGGCGTCGGCGCTGACCATATACCTCGGCGGCGGGCAGGGGCAGGTGATGGGGGGCACGGTGGTGGGCCCGCTGCTGGCCTCCGGGCCGGTGGTGATAATGGCGGCGTCGTTCGGGAATGCAGCGTACGAGCGGCTGCCGCTGGAGGAGGAGGAGGCGGCGCCGCCGCAGCTGGGGTCGCCGCCGGGAATGGTGGGGCAGCAAATGATGAGTGGTGATCCGAACACGAATCTGTTTCAAGGGATGCAGCAAAATATGATGAATTCATTGCCAGCTGAAGCTTATTGGGGAGCTGCTCGACCCCCTTTTTGATGATGATTCTACCACACTAAACCCTTAATTTTAATTTTCTTTCTCATCACATCAATTTGCATTAATTCTCAGTAATTTCTAGCAAGATCAGGTTTTTTTTTTCTTTTTTTTTTTTTTTTTTAATGGAGTTCATGGTGTCATCTGGTTAATTATTAGCGTGGCTTTGGATTGGAGAGGGAGATGTACAAATTCATGAATTCTTTTGTGGTTTTTCATTTTATGAGAATAGCTTTAATTTGCATATCTTCATAGTCCTCTTCGTTAATACAATATGGACATCAAGTTTAGTTTAGTTTTAGATAGTTAATGTTTTGTGTGAAATCCTGCAATCTCATCAAATTTTCAAGTTACTCAAAACATATTTTTCTCTTATATGTATGTGTGTGGGTATATATATATATAGGTGATGAGAATTTCTGACATAAAATATCCGTTTGAAAACTGTTACATATGTGATATGCAGACACAACATATATATCCAAATCTTTTGCCTGTTTTCCACAGTGAAGAAACAGTGACTACTTTTTAGAGAGAAGGGAATGGAAGGTTCAACTTTGAAGAAGAGACATGGAAAGATTTTCACAGCACTGAAATGGGGGTTAAGAGAGAAGGTATGGTGTTTAATTTGAGTTTTCATATGATGCTGAGTTGAGTCTGCCTGCGACATGAATCTTGGGTACTGGGTCACACGTGCACTCCTTTAAACACTCATGCCAGATCACTTCCACTACTATATTTACCCTTGGGTTTGCTATCTATACATGATTATATATGTTTTCTTAGGTAAACTAAGTAGAAAAGGGGTACAAGGATTCTTATGATAAACTTTCACGGATCTCATTATATCTAATAGCTTAATCCACAATTTATATCCTACAATTCATATTTTGTTTGAATCTTTTTGGAAAAATTGCAATTTTGGTATTGTAATTTAGGTTTTATTTAATTTTTACCATCAATTTTACGTATTTCAAATTTGGCCATATAATTGCCATTTCTTTTCCAATTCTGCGCCTACATGGATGCCATAATTGCTGACTTGAATGTTTAATTTTGTCATCCATGTAAGCAGGAATTGATATTCTAAACAAAACAAACCGAAAGTGAAAAGATGTTATAGTTAAAGAGTCAAAATAGAAATACGTAAAATTAGTGGTAAAAAATGGATTGTGGCTAAGTTATGTTGCATAAAATTCTTCGGATGCAGCATAGATAATACCCTTTAATTTGAACTTGGCATCTTAATTTTTCAAGGCAAAAATTATAAACTCTTCCACACCCATATTCACAAGACATGCATCCCCTATTTTTAGTTGCATTACTATCATTTTTATATCATCACTGTATAATACAATATGTAAGAACGATATAATATACGTGATATATATGTAATAATAAATAAAATATAGTTAAAATTGAAGCATGATATATGAAATAGATGAATTATTGCACTGAAAACCCCTTGAATAGTCATATATAGAGGTTATGCAGATAAGACTTTCTAGCTCTGACTTTGGAACATCCATCACTAAAAGTGTTCTAAATATGGTGATTGTCTCAAGTGTTATATTAGGTAATGTGCCTTTTATAATTCTTTTTCAGAATGTGAACATTAAAAAGTCGTTTTCTATATATGATCAAAAAACTTCAAAATTTCCCAGGACTTCAGGTTTATTAATAAATAATGAACTTGTTGTCTAACAAATAGTAGTTAATATTTGTTTTATATCTTACCATGTAGCTATCAAATTTTTAGTTGTTGAAAGCATATTAATGCAATCTAAGTGGAACAACCCATAATGATAATAACTTGATCCTCTCTCTCTCTCTCTCTCTCTCTCTCTCTCTCTCTGTTAGAGAGGACCTACAGACAGAGATAAGCAATCAGTTTTATGTCTACATTCAGGAATATTGGTTCAATGAATTAAGACTCATCCACTCCCATTTACATCTAATCTAACATCAGTTTGCTTTTCTTTATTTTTTTTCTTTTTTTTCTCTTTTACATGCACTTCGGATAAACTCTTCTATTTGTTCTTTCTTTTTTGGCTTAGTTATTATTGGAATATATAACTTGTTATGAACATATACATATACATATGATATGTGTGTATCTATATATCTATCTATCTCCTTAAAAATGGTATGTTTGATACTTTTATGATTTTGAATCTTTCTTGTTCTCCTTGATGGTCTTCATGAACAACCTAGGTAATTTGTGTTAATTAGGGCTTTGGTTTTATTTTTTATTTTATTTTTTTGAAAAATGATTAGGGCTTTGATTATTAACTTATCAGCAGGTAATTTTGTGATCATGATTTTCGCAATTCTTATAGTTATATTTATTTAAATACATACATATATAGATAATATCTTAGAACCCAACAATGGACATTCTTATCCAACTTACCAAAATCAACATAAACTACTATTAATCTGCTATGAGTTACTGTAAAGTAATTTATGTTGAGTTTGACATAATTATATGAAACTTAACATTTGGTTTATATCAGTTCCCTATATATATTGTAGCATATGTGCTTGTACATGATATATCTAATAAGTTTTTTGCTAACACCTATAATTACTTAATTAAGTTTTATGTTATTTTCTTTTGGCTTCCTTCACTCTATTGCTTTTTCAATTTAGTAATAATTAGTGATTATAAATCCAAAAGTATGCTTATCTGATCCATTAATGTAGGTCCTGATCACAGTAGCTTGTCTGGTTTATAATTTCTTCAGCAACTGAAATAATGGTTGTAGTAACGAAATTTAATCTATTCAAGAGGCATTATATATATATATATATATATATATATTTTTTTTTTTTTTTTTTTTTTTTCCATATATAATTTCCCTTACATGCAAGCTTAACAAAGTATTCTTCAATTTACCATTTTTATTATTGACGAATACATAAATATAACTCAAGCGTTTGTCAAGGTAAGGTAATTATTAGCATATTAATATTTATAGACGTTTCTTAATCAAAAATATATATTTTTTGAGAGCAGTGTTTGTGGTATTTATTTCCCTTAATTCATTTTTCCTATCATAAGATCTCAATGCTGTAAAAATTTGTGTTTATGACTATCCCTAGCTACGCAATTCAGTATCATATTTAAATTTGTGTTATTTTACTGTTGCATTTTATGTGCAATCTTTACAGACGTACTAACAAAACATAATATCAATCGATAGAGTGTAATATTATATATATATATAGACACACATATTAGTATAATACATGTGTGTTGCATGTGAGATATTATAATTCCATAAAATTATTATTATAATTGTGAAATAATTATTTATTGAAGAACTATATTTAAAAATATAAGAATTTCATTAATTACAATCTTTTAAAAAAAAATTCATTTGCGAAATAGATTAAAATCATTTTTCGTCTCATAACTATGATGTCTTCTAAATTTAATGCTAAAATTTTCAAGATTTTCAATTTAATCTCATAATTTAAGAATATGCCCGATTTTAGTCTAGTTAAGATTTTCCAATGATCTAAAAATGATATGGCGACATGTGTCAAAACAATAATAAAATCAACAAAAATCAAACCATAAAAATCATATAACACCTATATTCAATAAATAAAAATCGCTTAAAAACTCGATAATATATAATGTGTAAGTTATTTCAGTTCGGTTTTTGATTTTTCGATATTCAACTATGAAACCAAACCAAAAATCGAAATCCAAAATCTTTGGAAAATGCAACCGAAATTAAACCGAAATGTTCAAAATTTTGACCTGGCTTGATTGATTTTATCAGTGTTCTAAAATTTGCTAGGCGCTAGTCGGGCGCTTGATTGGCGCCTAGCGCCTATGATGCCTAAGCAGGGCCTAGGCGGCACCTAGGCGTCGTATCTAAATTAAATAGATTTTTTTATTATTTTACCTATTTTTCTTAATTTTTTATCCTTACAAAATATTTTTGGAACTCTTATATTATATTGTTTTGGTTTTATGTAGAAGGACAAGTAAAAACATCATATCTCATTTATAAAATTATTTTTATTTGTATTTTTCAATTTGTGAAATTTTTATCTATATCTAATTAATTAATAATAATAATTTGATAATACATTAATAATATCATCATTTTGCTAAAAAATGAAAAAAAAAGTAAAAAATGTAAAGGAAGAAATTAAAAAAAAAAAATGTATTTGGCGTCTAGGACCGCCTAGGGCTGAATTATTCCGTCTAGACCGCCTAGGGCCGAATTGATCCGCCTAGGACCGCCTAGCACTTAAAATGACCGAACAAGCAAAAATCGGTACGATTAGGAGCCGCCTAGGCTGATTTTGAGAACAGAGAATTTTATTAGTAGGAGAAGCTTGCCAGGGAGTAATCATGAGTGCTCCTTCTCCTCTCTCTCTCTATATATATATATATATATATTTATTGCATCCTAATGGTGTTTTGGGTTTAGCCATTTAGGCTAATTAATACGGTGTTTGGATTTTCAATGTATTATGCTCATCCCTAATACGAGGTTTAAATATTTCATTCACAACATATTTCACAACATATGACTATCAGCATAACAATAATTTAGTTTGGAAATTCATAATAATTCTCAATGTAATTACAATTTGTATTTTAATAAGTATGTTTGTATTGGTATTATAAACCTTTCAAATCATTTTTAGGTTTGAATTTTTTTTTGTCTATTTATATTAAAAAATCTATAGATAAGGTGTTTTTTTAAATAAGAATATAATTTTATATAATACCTACTTTAATAAATAAATAAATAAATATATATATATATATATATCAATGAAAAAGATGCAGATTGTGATGATTAATTAGTATCCAAGTGGTATTATAGCTCAAGTGCAGATTATAGGCTTATAACTGAAATGGCATCCATATATATAAAAAGGGTGGAAATAGATCCCAATTTGTATCACATAAATTTTTCTAGTCTTTATTCCCTCCCTTCTACTCCCTCTAGCTCATTAAAAAAAATAACTCAATGAGTCAATACTAACTCAAAGAAGGGAGCTTAAATTGATAAAAAGATTAAAGTCAATATATAAACTCCTTTTTTTAATCGTTTTAAAGTTTGATCCTTGTATTTATTTTTAACAGTTATGTTATCTTACCCACTGTGGACACATTAATATATGACAAAAAAATTTATGAACCTGGTACACGGACTCTAGATCCGTGCACTCGGGTCGGGTTGACCCGCCACGTGCCTCTGTGTCGCGGACAAAATCCGCCCAAATATTCTCCCAGGTGCCTGACTTTTATGTTATGTTAAATATATCTTTTAGTAGTGTTAGTCATACATTTTAGTTATGTTATGTTATGTCAACCATATCTTTTAGTAGTTTAGTCATACATTTTAGTTACATTAGACATACCTTTTATGTTATGTTAACTATACATTTTAGTTGTGTTAGTCATACCTTTTAGTTATGCTAGACATACCTTTTATGTTATGTTAACTATACCTTTTAGTAGTGTTTATGTTGTGTTATACCTTAATATTTTTTTTAGATTTAGTTAAATATACATTTATGTGTTCATAAGATGACCATTATGTATTTTTAAGTATACCTTTATAAGTCAACCATTTAAGGCAAAATTTCAAAACATTTATGTTAAGTTATTTATACCTTCTGTCTCAATAACATGACCTTTATGTATTATTAAGATGATCTTTAGATTCAAAAATTGTATCAATTGCATCAACAAATTCATCTTCTCCACTAGATAACTCAATAATTTTATCAGTAAATTGTATCAGACGCATCAATAAGTTCATCTTCATTAGTAGATAACTCAACTATTTCATGTGTATTTGAATGATCATCTATCATACAACATTAAGAACACGAAATCAAATACAAGTTTATATTTTTCGAACTGATAAAGATGGATTTTTAACTTTTAAATTAATAATCTCGCATCGTCATCCTAAAATCAAGTAGATCGCGATCGGATTTGGAAAAGATCGTAAGAGATCGCAATATGGAGAAGAGGAGCTCTGAGAGAAATAGAGAACGTCATGCTTCGAGAAAGAAAGGGAAAAAACGAAGAAGAGGTGGAGAAGAGATGAGAAGAAGAAGAGATCAAGAAAAAGAAGAGAGAAAACCTAGCGTGAAAGTAAAGAAAAAAAAAATTTATATTTACCATATGACCGGGTCAGGTCTGAGTTGCACGGATCTCCAGCCCAACTCTTAATCTATATTCACTACTGATGTGTCAAACATTTAGAATATTTATTAATTTTTTTTCCATAAAATTAGGGGATGAGATTATTACACGTTATCGATGCAATAAATATTGAATCCTTAATTGTATATATACTTATACGAAATTCGGATTAGAGTTTTGTTGCAAAATAATGTCACCTACATAAGCACCTAGATTATAAGGACCCATATATATACACTCCTACTATTAGTCAGTTTTTTTCTTTTTTCTTTTTTTTGTAATGATCACTATTAAGCAACTTGCCTTCATGCTTTTAAGAGCAATCATAAGAATTGATTTCCCTCATGCATCGGATAGTGCAATTTGTTATTTTGGTGATGGAGACATGCATGTCCGAATTACATGTCAATTTGATATGCACACACTATCTAATATTATTTTATAAAAGTACAGTCGTTTCGACATTTTTTTTTTGTTTCTATAATATCCTGATTCAATTTTAAAAATTACGTTTATATTTATTCAAATTATTTTTAACAAAATCAATGTTTAGATGTTTTTAGGGAAAAATATTAAATACCGAGAGATGGAGCTAGGGGGACCGGCGGCTGTGGCCGCCGTCTTCAAATTTTCCAATCGAACTACTCGTATATACATATACAATATAATTGTAGTTAAAAACACGGATTTCGCTCCCTTCAAATTTCAAAAACTTTGATAAATATCCCAAAAAATATATTTCGCTCCCCTCGTTAACAAATCCTGACTCCATCCCCGTAAATACCAACATATGGTTTCAAAGTTTGATAGTTTTAAGTACGCGTCTTTTTCTGACAAAAAAGAAAAGAAAACGAAAGTGCCACAGCAAAATCAAGTTTCGGCAACACCATAATGTTCATTCAATGTGGTAATTGATGTGTAATTTTCTAGGTACAAGTGGCAAAAGTGATGGATTCCACATTAATGATATTCACATAAAAAAAAAAAAACAGCTAAACACCCATTTGCAAAATCAACCAAAGAAGAAGATAATTAGAAAAGCTAAAAAAAAACTATCTCAACTTTATTACAGTTGCAAGCTGCCACAAACAATTTGACCACCACCACCTCTTCAAACTACATATCGATTTTTTTTTTGGCTCATCACCTTTTTTTAATTCTCTTTTTCTTCAGTTTAATTTTCCATATATTTTTTAGCTTTTTGCTTCGCAGGGCCGAGGGAGAGGGGGAGAGGAAGAGAGATTTCATTGCGAATTCATTTTCCTTTTTTTTCTTTTATGTCATTAATATGGTACACATCTTTTTTTTTCCCAAAAACCTGGAAACTACCTGATGATATTTTGTACCGTTATTATTCCATAAAACATTAATATTATTTTGTAACTAATCACCTGTCTTGATTTTTTGTAGTACTTTCATTTAATTTTGAGATAAATTTTATGACAAATTTAATTTTGAGATAAATTTTATGACAAGACCCAATTTATAGTTTATTTCTCAATTCTAAACCCAATTTTTAATATTTCTTAATAAGGGGCTCAATTTAAGCTTGAAATTTAGATTGAGTTCTCAATTGACAAAATTTCATTTTCTTTTTTCTTTTTAATTATATTTATAAATTTATTTATATTTTAGATAAATTAAGACAAGTTAGTGCAAACAATCTTCATCCGACTTATATTAATTTATATAAAAAAGGAAAGAAAAAAAAAGCATAATTAATTCAATTCATAAAATATAATTTGTATTAAATTGATTAATATTAAAATTGGATTTATGTACTTTTATTCATAAAATTAAGAAAATAAAAAGAATCTTAATTTTATGAAATGCATATTTTATATATATATATATATATATATATATATATATATATATAAGTATGATGAAAATCATTTCAAAATTACATTAACTTATTATAATTTATCTAAAATATAAATACATATTAAAATATTAATAAATCTATAAATATAATTAAAAAGTAAATGAAATTTTGTTTTAAATTGAGAACTCAATCCAAATTTCAAGCCTTAAATTGAGAAAAAAAGTTAAATTGAATCCCTTATTGAAAATTTTTAAAAATTGGATCTAAAATTGAGAACTAAACTATAAATTGGTTCTTGTTATATAGTTATATTATAAATGTAATTACACATTAAACATTTTCTTAATCTCTATCAAACAATTTAATCATTCAAGGATAATAACATAAAATGATGTGAGACGACTAATCAAAGACAACATATCATCTATAATAGTAACCGTCTCCCTTCAAACTAAAACCAAATATACATCACAATCTAGCTCCATACTAATACATAATCTTCCACTAAAAAAAATATTAATAAAAAAAAAAAACAGAAAAAGAACCAACTTCAAACTCGTGAAACCTTACGCGGCAAACATGCGTTAAGTTGCGCACCACAAGAACAGCAAGAAGGAATCATAAAGAAATCTCTTATCTTATATACAACTACACATAAATGAAAACACTTAACTACTGCAAAATTGTAGCTGAAACCACCATATAGAGTGAACCCCGCCACCAAAAATAATGATATAATCTAAAGATGTTTTGACAATAGGCAAAAAATGGCGATTACGGATATAGCCTTCACTCATCTGAAAGAAGAACGAAAGGATCGTTCTGACTAGCTCGTGGATCTTATGTAGAGGAAGCTATATCAGATTTAATGGTGGAGAAGGCATCTACAGAGCTTTCACCAGTTAGCAGCCAAACAATATATATGTGTGTGTGTGTGTATATATATATATATATATATATATATATATATATGAGGAGAAATTAGTGCAGTTGGAAATTACACCTCTATCCTTAAGCGTCGCATTTCAGCTTGGAATGTGGAACTTGATGTCAAGGTTCGATGAGCAAGAGCCCTTATATCCTCCCTCGAACAGTCACGTGAAATACGGACTAGCTCCCAAAGAGCTCCTCCGATTATCATATCTCTCGCGTTGACCTCTGTAAAGTTTGTGAAATTTAATCTTTTTTGATGCCTTGAGAAATATAAGATATGCTTGAAAACCAAGAAAAGATTGTTCGGTAAAATTGATAATTACCGTGCTGTGCCAGATGGCAGAGTGCAAGCTCAACGTGGCGTCTGATTAGTGAAGCTTCGTTGTTGGCATTTTGTACTATCCATGGCAGTGCACCATCTTCTATCAAGAGAGATCGCCCGTTTCTGATCCCTGTAAGAAGTATCATGTCATTTAAATGGGTTGAGATTTATAAACAAATAACATTAACGTTTGAGCTAGAGAGTATACATTACAATTCTAGATTTTCTATTTTTGTCTTTGTTCTTGAAAAACAAAAGAATTTACCTTGAGTAGAGGCCCTCGATTCACACTTGGCAAAATTTGCAATGCCACGAGCAACTTGAGAGAGAACGTCTGGATGTCTACATCTGACCATCCCTAATAGTGCTTTGATGCCACCTTCTGACCTCAGTCTTGTTTGCAGTTTATCTGAAAAACCACAGATACAAGCACTGAGAATCGATAAAAGCACTTAATAATAGAGAAGAGGGGAAACCCTTTGACAACACAGGCAGAGTGCACATTCAATCCAGTCAATCAGAGTTGATGAAATCCACATAGATCCCCATATGTATAGTCCGTGGGGAAAGATTTAAATCAAAGAAAGACTGAAAGAGGTTGAGAGTAGAGCCTTATTGAGATGCATAGATACAATAACAATACCATTGCCACATAGATTAGCAATTGCTCCAGCAACCATTCTCAGAGTTTGAGGATCTTCAGCATCAGTTGCCGTCATTGCTAACAGACAGATTCCACCTTGGGCCATTATCAGCTCTTGGTTAGCTTCTGAACCAAAGAAAAAAAAAATTGTAGAATGAGCCAAAATGATAAAATATGGAATTAGCAGCTTGATTAGATGATTAAGGTGAAGGATCCATTCTCCAAACTAAAACCTATGGAGACATCAAGGAGAGCAAACAATTATGAAAGATAGTTTAGGTGAAGCACTAAGTACAATAAATAGAAGTTACCGTTCATAGCAAGATTGGCAATTGCACCAGCAGCAATTCTACGAATTGTTTCATCCTCATACGTTCTAAGGAGCATTAACAATGAAGTGAGACCACCAGCTTCAACTATCTTTCCCTGATTTGCTTCTGTAATAGCCCAGTTCATGCATGTAAGTTTCTTATGCTATAATGTGAAAAACATTGAAAAATAGAAGTACAAGATGAATATCACAGAACAATAGTAGTACAATTATCACAGAGCAATAGTAGTACAACTGTACAAGACAAATACCAAAGAAGATGAGTAGATCATCAATGCCCAATTCGTTGAGGACAGAAGTTTAGACTACTTTAAGAGAAGAATGGTATTTCAATAAAAGTGAGACCACTGGCTAAAGAAATGTAAAATAATAAAAATCACTAAAGGACAATCAACTATGCATATGTAGTATATATTTTAGGAAACTATAAAGACATTCAGCATCTCACAGACTATGTAACCTAATGAGAGTGAGAAAGTAAAACACCTTCTGCAGCTAAATTGGCCACCACTTTTACTGCATGAATCCGTACACTAGCATCCTCTGACTCAAGCAATGACAGTATCTTTTGCAGTCCAACTGTCACATCGATAGGTATATCAATACAAGACTTGAAGAGAAAATGTAAATGATATGATGTAAAGCCATAACCAGTACCTTGTTCATGAAGGTTTGTAATAGACGCTCTTTCTCCAGTGTTACCATCTCTAGACCGCAAATGACTAAGAGGAGGTACGCCATCTAAACCAAGTAGAGGGTTCCCAGAGTTCGCTCCATCGGGATAGCTCCTTGTCTATGATAAATATCATGAAAAATTAAACCAATTATCAAAAGTCATCTTTATGGACGAATATTTGTAAGGAGCATCTACACAAAATAAAATTTTAACTGTATTCAGCACACCCATCAAGTCAATCGTAAAAATTCAGGAATAGCAGAGAACTAATGGTTTACATAAAACTATCAAGTAAATGATTTAACAATTTTAGATTAGATGATTTAATAATGGGCAAAAGGTACTAGTTCACAGTAAGAACATGCTTTTAGACTAGATTAAAGAACCTGGTTTAAACTATATTCAACATAATAAATGCTTAACATCTATATACGCATAAATATAAAGAGTAAAGCATACATGATTAGCTTCAACAGACAGATGTGCCAATTGACTTCGCAAAACCCTCACTTCTTCTTCAAGTTTCTTCTTCTGACAACTCTCCTCTTCCAGGACTTGTTGAAGGCTAATGCCATCAGAGTTTCCACCTGCCAACTACACAATCTTAGTTAGTTATAGATAGTCCATCAAATACATATCCAAGGGAATATTCAAATTCATGCCATAATCAAAAGATTCAAAACCAATTTTGATTAAAACCTTACCCCCATCTTCGAAAATTTAAGTAACTGATTTCTTAAGTTTTGAATTTCCTCTTCAGCTGCTTTCCGTAGATGAACTTCATCTTGAAGCAATTTTTTAAGCTCCGCTGCCTCTTTATTACCAGAATCTGTGTTAACCTGAAAAAAGTAATCTAATAAACTTAACAGAAGTTTGAGGTAGGAGTAACCAAATAGAGCGTACTCTCATTTGTTTCTTATCTGAGTTGATTAATTAAATTTATTGTAGAGTAAATGAATGCAGGCAAGTTCTATGTGCATCAGGTGAGATTGATGGAGGGAAAACAAAAATGAAAGAGTACAATTTTTTTGGTTAGTTTTTAATACATTTTATTTATTTATTTCTTGGCATAAATATTCAAAGGTGCAAGTACCTATTAGTACCTATTATCCATGATGCCCTTTTATGTATTGTATTAAGGCTATCTAGATAGAGAAGATAGCACACTTACTTCTAATTCCAAAACTACCTCTTCCATCCTCTGAAATAAAATTTTGTAAAAGAATGAAAAATGAGCTAAACAAAGAACATGGAAAAGATTGAAGTATATTTATGCAGTTCAGCTCCAAAAAACAAGTTAGCTACTTCTTTTGAACCTGCATTCAGAATGCATTCACCAACTTCAACCTACTTTCCCTGATATTACATAAATGCCTATTAAATGGCTACTCCAACCAAACTGCTTGGTGAAATAATTTTTTTACAGTTGGTATGAGATCAACCCTAAATCTAAAAGATGCTCTTCCAGCTTAAATTACTTCTGTTTTTATTTTCTTTTTTCTTGGCCAACAGGAAACAATTAAATGCCAATGAAAGACTTATTGCTTCCATAATCCGTACACCAGAAGACAAGAAGTAAAAGGTATTTGTCTACTTCTCTTCCCTAAAACTCTTCCTTTTCCTATCATTTCTCAAAGTTCAGGAGTCAATCAAAGAGGCAGTTAACCAAAATATTAAGAGATCTTATTTTTAACAATTAACCAAATATTATGAGATTCTTATTTTTAACAATAAATGGAGCAAGTATCACCACCACTTAGGAAATGACAGTTGCAAAACCATACTACCTCTCCATTCATCGAATGCTTTTGCTGGTTAATGGTCCACTTCTCCTCAAGCTTCTTAATTGACTCCATGTAATCCATCTGACACTTTGTTTTCTCCTCCTAATACAAATGGTAAATAAAAGTCACAAATAAAAAATCAAGCAACTTATATGACTTTTTTTTTGGTTATTCCTGATTGGCCAATATTGCTTGGTTCTGGAAATGGATTTTCTACCACAAACAAGATTAAAATGTTTCAATGAATATATAAAAACAGTACTAAGTTGTAGTAACACTTTTATGTACCACCCAGAAAGCATTCAACCAACTGTAAATTTAACATGAGCTGTTAATTGTTTCATCCATGTGAGAAAGACAATATAGCCTTAAAAGTAAAAGATACTGCTCTAATCTTCTTTCTTTTTTTTTCTTTTTTTTTTTTTTGTGTGCGTGTGTGTGTGGCTTAACTAGAACAGAGGTATCCAGAAGTTCAGAGGCATACGAAGGTTTAAATATACCTCTAAGGCTTCCACATAATTTCTTTCAGCCTCAGCAACACGTTTTTGTGCTTCTAATCTGATTCTCTCAATCTCATTTTCATAAGCCTTTTGCTGTCTTTCATTTTCAGTAATAAGTCTGTCGATTTCCATCTCAAGTCTTTTGGACAAACTCTTATAATCAAACTCTTCCTTAATCTTCAGCATGTTCTCCACCTTCATAGCCTGTGGAAATCAGAATTAATTCGAGCATGTATATTAACACTACTTATTTCTAATTTCACAATTTAGTCCTGAATAATCATTAAATATATCCAAGAACTTCACTCTTCAACTTGTGCTGCAATTATAGCATTCATAACAGCTGACTCTAAAAACTCACCCTTTGCCCAAACAATATGGTGCTGGCAGTCTCTGCTCGATGGCGTGGAGATGGACCAATTGTGACAACTAATGAAGTTCTGGATGTGCCTGCAGCATACCAGGAAATAGTGGAACACAAGTTAGACCAACCAAGATCCATACAACCATATTTCATCTCTCTACATTTCTTGATTGAATATTTAAAATCAGGCAATGGTGGGACTATATGTCAAAAAATGGTATAACTAAAGGATATTCCCCAGTTTTTAATGAACTTTACAAGGAGTGTGATTAGATTAGTTCTAGAAACTGCCATAACAATCTGCTGAAGCTCTAAAAACACATGAGTTCATTATAAGCTTAATTCTAATATATCTTTAAAACAAGCAGAAATCTCACCTCCAAACGAATCCTTAAGTAACCTTGTTAGCTTTGAATCTCGAACTGGGACATGAGGACTGTTCTCTGCCAAGGCATTTATACATTTTCCTAAAGCACTAAGAGAAAGATTTATAGACTTGGCTTCTTCTAACATGTGTCCCTCGCTTCCTTCAAGAAACAGTTGGAATTTTCTCAGATGAATGTTTCAAATTGTAAATCACTGGAAGAAAAACTGCATTCACAAAATCGTAAACATCAACAAATATGGTTTTCACTGGCTTTAATCTAGTACCCAAAAAACATTTGTTTTAGAATTTGCAAGAACAAATGTGGCCCTAGATCAGAAAGCAAGTTCAGAGTTGGTTTGCTCCAGATATAGCTCCAATCTAAGTTCAGTTCAGGACAATTAGGCAGCAGATAATTGTAAGAAAAAACACAAAACAGGAAACAAAAGAAAGTTTCTTCTCATAATAGTAGGTAAAGTTTCAAAACCTGATTTGTGAATGCGTTCAGAACCAGCAAGATCTACAACAATCAGTTTGCCTTTTCTTAGCATAGGTGGCCTCAAGTTAGAGCGATTCTGAGTTTCGGAAGAAAAATCATCCCTGTCCAGTACAGACTTCTTCACTTGTACCTATGTGATACCACATGAGTTCCATAGCTATTGAGGCGCAAAATAAGAATGCAATGTACATACACACACATACGCGTGCATGTGTGTGTGTAGCAAGCATCAGTAAAGTTACCATGAGCAGAGCATGACTCCGGGAAGATTCAGTATTTAGTTTAGTATTAGCAGCAATCCTATGAGCTTCCCCTAAGCGTAAGAGTTCAAGAAAACTTTGTTGGTCTCTGATCTCCACAACAGTCGCCCCTGGCAAAGAAACATCACCTGTTCTTTGGTCCTCAACAATCGCTATATTATCATTTGATGGATTTAGTAGATCCTGGATGGTTTCCATATAAAGCTACAAATGGAACCCATAATTCTAAATTAGAACAGCATTTAATTTCAGGAGGTCTTCTAGAAACAACCAAAACCACACAAAAGAAAAGATGTCCGTACTGATGTAATCATTATCTAATCGACTAGATAATATACACAACCTGTAAGTATGAAACTAAGATAGAATCTGTCTCTTGAGAGATATTTGCAAGTATATCCTCCATGGCGCGAACCATTATACCCCGAGCAGAGGTGTCTTCATCACCCAGCCGTCCAAGAGTATAAGTCTTCCCAGTACCAGTTTGACCATAAGCCATCACTGTTCCATTGTAACCATCTAAAACACTCTGGGGAAACACAAGAAATGAAATGAGATAATTACATTAAAGAGAGATGATTACAAAATTTCTATACAAAGAAGCCCAACTCATCAAAAAACAAGAATTTTATTGATGATCATGTTATTGAATCTGATGTCCAATATTACAAAGGCTGTGCAGACAATATATATAATACATGATAGCAGCCAAAAAGATGCTTACTACAGAAATATTATTATGAATGAAACTTATCCATCTATTCAGCTGTAACCCATGAATATGCAGGAATATAGAACACACTGGACCGTTTGGAACAAAAAATTATCAGTATATCACACCCGTCTATAGAGAATAAAATGCCCAAATTAGGTGGAAAAGGTGGCTCTTCAGATCTGACCTCGACAACAGGTTTGGCAACAACTTCATAGACACGTTTTTGTGATGCAAATTCAGTCAGGACTGCATCAAACTCAAAAGTATCTGAATCCCAATTGTTTTTCCGAAGTTTCAACCTTGTAAGCTGCAAATAAAAATGTAAAAGAAAAATGGCATTAAAGGAAAATTATATACATACGGTGCAATAGGATACTTGAAAGTAGAATATCCACAAAAGAATAAGATCAATTTTAATTCTGGCACCTCTGGCTGCAACTCCACACAATCAGCAAAATCTGCATCAGCTACCTGCTCTTCAGCATTTCGAGGTCGCAATCTTACAGCAACTCGGACTCTCCCTGAAACTGTCCCAGTAACATACATGAATCAGATTTAGCCTCCTGAAAATATTGATCTCACGCTGGTACTTTTCAGTTTAGTCATGGTATACAAGATTAAAAGTCAAATAGTTTGATGAGGCTCAGACGAAAAGCTTATTGATAAGTTCTACTGGTAATAATGATTAATTATTAGTTGGACATCCATTGTACTATGGCACTACCTAAGATGATTTACCAACAGTGTTTAAACCTTATTGATGCTTTTTAAGGAATGTCCTTAAAAAGAATACTGTTAATATGAAATGACATCTATCATCTGAACATGAAAATTTGTGAAGCTCTCAAATTAATTCCAAACAATATGACAATGTCACCTATTCATATCCATCATCCAGACTAATGCAGACAAGTATCGAAGTCAAAAGGGGAAATACACCACATAATGTGGATTCATATATAAAGCGAACCCCTACTCTTGCCTCATTGTAGATGTAAAGGTCGACAATATTTTCCTCCACAAGCACCCCAAACTACATTATATCTATCAATGTGAACAAAAGATACTGAAATCATCGCCAGTGTTGGTTTTCTTTTTCGAGGAAGTCATATCCTGATAACAGGTCCGCCATCAGTCTTAAATTTCAGAGAGGTTCTTTAATTCCCTCCTCCCCAAATTCAAGATATAGCTACTGGAAGTATAGATATGCAAAAGCACATAAGAAAGGATGCACAAACAAATTGAAGGAAAAGTACGCTCTGCATCAAACCTAAGAAAATTTAATTTATCAATTCAGTTATTTGTAAAGAGAAAACTTAAATCCACAACATCAATCATATTCATTCATTCAGCAAATTACATCTCAAAACGAGCTCAAAATGTAAACTAATTGCGAGTGGAATTGATCAATTAGTAGAGCATCTCATAGCAATCTCGGAGTAATCAGATCGCGTGAGGCAACAAATGCTAAGAAACTAAAGCTCACCAGAATCAGCAGCTCCACCGAGCGAGGCGGGGCTGCTGCGGCGGACATTCGCCGGCTGGAGCTTCGATTTGAATGAAGATGAAGTGCGGAGGTTTGGAGCCTTGTGCACGCCATTTCTGTTACCAGTAGCCATTTTCTCTCTTTTGCTTCAATTTAAAAATTTAAATGAAAGAAAACAACAAAGAATTGGCAGTGACGCAAATATATGAAGAGAGAGAGAGAGAGAGAGGTGGGTTTGGGGGAGTATTGAGTGAAATGAAAAGGGGTTTTCAGTCTTTTCACAAGTGCTTTAAGTTGAAAACAAGATGAAATAGGACAAAGTAAGGATGGTGGGGGGTCCCAACAGTAGGCGGTGCTTTTTAGCAAGAAGGGCATGAACAGGAAGGTCAGGAATTAAGGCCTTGTTTGGATACCCAATTATGCTTCTGACAACTGAAACTAGGTATTTTATTAAGTTTTGGTTGTTCACTTTTATGGTATGCTCGTACATATTAAATTACTTTCCTAAATATTTTATTTTCTATATACTGTCGGTATTACATTGGAAAAATAACTCAACATATATGTGTATTATAGTCGTCACTCGATACTACAAAAAGTGTATTTCATCTAGGACAAAAACTTATATACACATTGTGCATGGATCTGTGATCCATGCATCACTTCTGACCCGGCCCGTCACGCGCTCAGATGCACCCGCACGCGCCTCTAAATCGCGGATAAAATCCGCCCAAATATGCTCCCAGGTGTCTGACCTTTATGTTAAGTTAGATATACCTTTTAGTTGTGTTAGACATACCTTTTATGTTATGTTAACTATATTTTTTAGTTGTGTTAGACATACATTTTAGTTATGTTAGTCATACATTTAGTGTTATGTTAAGCATACCTTTTAATAGTGTTAGACATACCTTTTAGTTATGTTAGACATACCTTTTGTAAGACTAGTTGTACCTTAGCATTTTTTTTAAACTGACATATTAATACCTTTCGTACATTTTAGTTATATTAGACATATTTTTAGTTATGTTAGTCATACCTTTTAATTATGTTTGTTGTACCTTTATATATATTACATAAATGTATGTTTATGTTGATATAAATGTATAAATAATCTCATATAAATGTATAAGTAATATCACATAAATGTAAATATCTACAACTTGTGTCAAATTAGGGTTTAGGGTTAAAGTATGAAATCTGGAAATAAGGATATCACTAATATAAGATAAATGTATGACTAATATAATATAAAGATATGTCTAACACAACATAAAAGTTAGGGCAAAAAAAAAAAAATGCGTGGATTCGGATCAGATTCAGCCCGACCCGACCCGAGTGCATGGATCTATAGTTGCACACCAGTCCAACATCTAGATATTGGTAAAAGATCAAAGTTAGTTTTTGTAGTTTTTAATATGCACAAGCTAAATTAAGTAAATAAGGAAAGCTTCAGTAAAAATTCATAATTACAAGAATTAGGTATCCATAGCAGTTGGAAAACCCACCAAGATGTGATCGATTAATACATGGTTGAATTATAAAGACAAGTTTACATTTACTGATTTATTGGTTTTTTTTATTTATTTTAGAAACATACTGATTAGGTAAAATGACGGAAATGCCACCAGCATAAAAGCGCGCAAGCTGTTTTTGGTGGGACCGCCCTCGTGGGAAGCTAAATTTAGGAGACGGATCGTGGAAGATATTGAAATTACGAAAATGGGCTTCCATTATAAGCACGATGTGGAGCACTGAGTAGTACTTGAACTGCCTCAAAAGAAGAGCGAGAATCTAGGTGAGTCCACTCTATAAAGGTGGGCCGGATACCTTCTGGGGGCCCAATTGTATCTGGATTTGGGCTTCTCTAAAAATGGATATCTACAACCAAGCCCATCTATAATTAAAAAAAGAAAAATGTACGTAAACTCAACGTTCATGAAAAAAATATAATAAAGGGACTTGATTACCAAAGAGGCCAAAACAAAAGTGAAAAATATGTGTTTTCCCGAAAACTAGATAATTTACACACACTAATGACATCAGGAATATGCACAGAAATAAACAAGAAGGTTGTTTACCGTTGGGAATATTCTTCATTATCCAACAGAATCTTCTTGGGTGTCATCATCAACATCCATATCACCATCGCAGATTGCTCTTTCACTACCAACTGTTTCGGCGTCGGACACTTCTCGACTACCATCTTTGTTCTGATCATTGACATCACTGCAATCTTCAGTATCGGAATCAGAAACTGCTACTCTTTCAGATCCCACTTGATCATCACTTTCAACAGCGCGACTAAACTGCTCCTTCAAATCAGGAGCAACGATGCCAATCATCTCACTAAGTGCTCGACGTTCATGGTTTCTCCTAGCAGCAGCTTCAGAGTTGGTGGATGGGATATGTTGACTCTCAGCAACCAAACTGCTAGAATCATGTACAGGTACACCACATTCGTCAACATCTTTACTCCCAGGTGAATCGTTCTCTCCATGGACTGAAGGAGCTGTGCTGCATGCCCAGCTGCCCATAACTTCTGAAGCCAACAGGTCCGTTGTTTTGATCGTCCCTCCACCTTCTGTGTCGTCCATTGGATCCTGACCGTCGAGCTGTGAAGGTTCTGGAAGAATCCTTTCAGCATCTTCGGGTGCTTCTGGTGTACTCGTTTTATCATGAACCTGCATTGTACTATTCAAGTCAAAATTTCGGCCACTCTGATATCCGATGCTTTCAGTCTCGAGTACTTGCTCGGTTTCAATACCGGCCCCTTCAAACATTTGTGGTGCGCCAACACCCTCGGTATCAGGGATTTGCTCGGTTCCAATAGCATCTCCAGTTGAAGAGGGAGCAGTGCAAATACCATTAATATCAGAGCCAAACCCACCCCGAGGATTTTTACATTCATGGCTCGTGATTTCTACCTCCTGTGTGTCTAGACAGTTTTCTTGGCTTTTGGCGTTGCAGTCGTGCTTCTCTGTCATACTTGCTTCGTCACTTGATGACTCGACTTGATCCACGCCATGGCCACGGAAGGCACCAGATCCTGTTTTAGCTTTGTTGTTGCTTTGATGAACCTCTTCCTTGTCTCTCACGTTTGATATATTTTCATAGCCATCAACTCGATTGAGGTCAATATCGATTGATGTATTCTCGTAATTCTCTTCATCTTCTAAGGTCCTTTGCATTGACTTAAGCTGTTCTTGCTGCTTCACAAACAACACAGATATCTCCTCTGTTGTGGAATAGAAAGAACGAAGCTGTGTTTCGCTGCATCAAAAAATCATATGGGATTACTATTCAGCAATATGATTCCATGAAACATACCACTCAGTATTACAAATTTCAACATCAAGATACAGACATATGATATTAACTTAAACTGTAGTGAGCAAACGTTCACAAAAATAACAACAAAAAGAATCACAAGATTGCAAAGCTATCAATATGCTATGTAAAAAATCAGGGTTTCTCGGAACCTTTCTTGTGATTTGCACTATCTGCTATCAGATCTTTAGTTTAAAATGCTAAATCTAGATTACTCTGTAATAAAATCCATGACATATTCTTCAATTTTTACCGAAGCATAATTCTTTCCCTAGCCCCTTTTAGCCTTCGCCTTTCAAAATCAAGATCCCGCATTGCTGCACTGATCTCAAGTTCAAGAGCAGACACCTTTGACCATGCTTCCTCCCGAGCCGCCTGCTACAACAGCACAAGAATCCAAGTTTAAGATGCATAAAAATGTACAGGCAAGTCTTCTCAATCTTTGTGCTTATATTTAGAGGGATGTAAGAGAAATTAAAATATAGCAGAGTATTGACTATAGATATAAGAGAGAATATTCTCGTACAGCAAATCCCCTACCTTTTCATGCTCAAGTTCTTTCTTTAGTCTTTTTCTTTCATTTTCAAGTTCTTCAACCCTCTAGAAACACAAAAGCTTAAACATAAGCAAAACATAGAACTGATAGTGATTCTTTTTTTATAATAGAATAGCATAACTTGGTAGGCAGCAGCAGCAAAGTTACTTTTCTATTACTGGCAAAAGCTTGCTGCTCCTGGTGGATTTGACCCTCCAATTGGCGCACTTTGTTATCAGAGTTGACCAACTTTTGTCTTGTATCTTCCTGCATGGATACAAGCAGCATTAAGTACCAATTCAAAATATTGATATCCCAAAGCAAGATGCAAATTTAGGAAAGATTAATGAAACATACCAATTTGGACCTCAATGTTTCAACTAACAAACATCTTTCTTTCTCTGCCTCCTGGATAAACAAGTCGTAATTTAGTGATCAAACATGAAAAGCCACAACTTTGGAACAAATTCATCATCTTTACCTGAAGCTTATTTATCATTTCTTCTTGCTCTTTCTCTCGTCTCAAAGCAGCATCTGACACGCGTTTTATTTCCTGTGTGGCCTCAGCTTGAATTCTCTGTACTGCCATTTTCGTATCTACAGAAGCTTTCTCGCGCTCTTCTCTCCTCTGATCACGCTCTTCATCTAATTGTGCTTTCAGTTCTGATATAGAAGTCTTCTGGCTGAACCAAGCAATCAAAAATTAAAAGGTTTGTGTGCATCTTTAAAAATATATGATTCAAACTGATCTTTTCTCGTTTAGACAAAATCATACTAAATGTTTTTAAAGACAAGCTCAAAAGATTTAACTCTATTAATCATTAACACATATAGAGTTGTTGCATGAAGATTTCTACTACACACTTCTATATGCCAACAGCATAATTTAAGAGTTCCACCTGACTTCTCCAATCAGAAAAGAAAAGAGAGGAGAAAGAAAGAAAGAGAGAGAGAGAGAGAGAACTTCAACACAAAATGACTTAACACCGCCACCCTTGTTTTACATTGAAAAGCATGTCAAATGACCCTGTAACATATTGAAGCAAAGATTTCATAAAATGTTATAAGTAAAATAAGTAATCTAAGAACAATGTATATACCAACTGAAAAAGACAAATAGGGGATTATTATGAAAGGTTACTTCATAACACCTCTCACCTATTAATTATCTCATTAGCCTCCATGCATGACTGCATGGATGCACTAAGTCTTTCATTGAGTTCCTCAATCCCATGTTTTTGCTCAGAAGATATTCGACCTAGCTCTGTTAATTCCTTGTCTTTAGCTTCCAAAGACTGGTTCAACTGACTGAGCTGATCTAGATACGATTTTGAAACTGAATCTTTCAACTCCTTCATTTCCTGCAGAAAAAAATAACATATTTGATCTTTGGTACTCACACAAACCCATCCATCACATATTAAAAGTTACACATAAGACTGAAATCCTTGAAATAAAATGACTGATATCATATAATCATTGGATTTAACGAGAAAGTGAAGTTCACAAAGAGGAGATTAAAGAGATGTAAACTAAACATAGTTTAGATAGATCAGTAACTAAATCCTGAAAAAGGAAGGCCTTATATGGCTTCTTCATACGTCAACTGTTCAACTCCATTAAGCCATTTTATCAATCAGGTCATATTCCAAGAACCATACACAACTTGAAGATTAAAATTCAAGTGCACTATTTGGGACATCATAATATCCAGAGAACGAGGAAATTGAATGGCAAGAAAAGAAGTTTTAACGAACAAAGCAAAGCATGATATATTAATTCTGGAGGTTGTTAAACAACATTATAGTTGTTGTTTGCATTCTGCAAGCTGCATGTATTAATTAAAGCAGAGCAGTCGCAGCAGCACCAAGTAGAGCCAAAACAGAAGAATGATGACACAGAAGTAAAATTCTTGGCGGCGAGCCACTACAAGTATACTATCAACATTTATATTTGCACCTGTACAGCTAAATCTAAACTAAATGCAATGTGTCAAGGAATACAGTAGAAGTTTAGTGGTATCCTCTCAATGGCTACTGGCTACTGGCTACTATATAATAAGTCCATTTTGAATAACAAACAGTTCATGTTCTCTAATGCTCTTCGCATAATTATAAATCCTTGGCCAGAAAGTAATATACAACTTTTCAAAGCATTCCTTCTAACTTTTTACACGATAGGGAACCATTAGTTATTCTAGAACTTTACAACAATGGCAATTATGCAGTTTCTAGATGGTAAAAAGAAATATAAGATCCCGTATACATATAAACCATCTTATAGATAAGAAAGGTGCTAACTACTTGCAAAGCTGACTCCATAAGCACTGGTTGTGACAAGGAAAACGTAACCAGGAGAGGACTCGATGCATAAGGAAAGACATACAGTTTCATGCTTCTCAATAGCTGCACGGTTTTCGGTCCGCAGGTTTTCAACAGTCGCAACTTGATTTTCCAGAAGTTTCCTGAGCTCCTACATATACATCCAGCACTTTCTTAAAAAAAAAGCCAAAAATCTTGAAAATGAAAAGAACTAAAGTTTAAATCCATAGTCTTGACACTCCAGAATTGAGGTAATTCTGCAGTAGTCAGTAAATATTGACAGTTCATGTAAATACCGTATTTGATCTTTGAAGGCTTCGGAAATCGTCCAAGGAGATTGGACCATCAGAAGCTCCTAAGCCAATTCCTTTCAATCTCTTGTTCTCAGCACAATATTCCTCTTCAAGAAATAAGTAAGTTAGACTAAAAATCTCATCCAACCTAAGTTTATGATTTATATAAAAACATGAAGTTAAGTCCAAAACAATTACCTGGTTTTCTTTTCAGAAACCCACTATCTGATGTACAAGACGACTTCCGAACTTCCCGAAATACAAATGCAAAAGCAAGTTCTGCAAACATGGGCAAGAAAACAAAGGTCAAAACACAAGTTTTATGGAAGTTGTTTTTCTAGAGGATGAGATCTACCCTAACAATATTTACTTATCACAGTAAATCAACAGAAAGTTTTATTTGCAGTGATACTCTTAACCGAAATAGAAGGTCATCTGCATCGCAAAACTACAGAACTTGAGTAAAGTAAATAAACCTCAAGCATCACTATTCACTACGTATTGCTTCAACTTACAATAACAATCCTGAAGCATCACTAAGTATTGCTTCAACTTGCAATAACAATTTCATCAAGACAAAAAGTATGACAAATAATCTAAAAAACCTAAGCCTAAAGAAGAGTTCACACATTCTAAAATAAAATTAGAATTTACTTAAATAAAATTCAACTCTACCGTTTTGGGGAAGAAATGCTATAGAGATGATGTCTCCATGGTGTAGCTTTGCTTCAGGGCTACTTTTGTTCAATTTCACCAAGTTTAAATATGTGCCATTTGTGCTGCAAAAAACTCGGAAACATCAGCAATGTTTTGGAAATCAAATCCACTAATGGAGCCTTGTCAAAGATATTTAACCTAGAATCTTTCAAGAACACAGAATAGTTTTCTGACTGTTGTTCTGTATCTTCAGTAGCAATCCTCTTCCGATAAATCTTGCAATGATGAGCACTAACTGCAGGTGCAATGATCTGGAAACGAGCATCATCTACTAGCCGACCAATTCGGTGTTCATCAGAAGTCAGAAGCATATTCATTCCCTGATATATTACTTGCATATAAGTCACGTTCTTAAAATGCAATATCAGAACAAGTAGTCCTAAAACATGAAAAGTACTACTGCATATACAAACCTTCCACAGCATACTCTAAACCTAGTGAAATCAAATTAACTAAGTAACCTACTTGACATCATCTTTCCCTGTGCAGCACTTGAAAATAATTTTGCAAGGTTTTCTTCAGCTATATCCCTAGGTTAATGTTCTTCCAAAAACGCATTGGCAGCATGCACAAACATGAAAAGAGAAAATAATTCATCAAATTAGCTTAAAAGTATTGTCCACAAATTAAGCCATCAAAGATGCCTTAATGGGTTGCCCACATATCCCAGTTACAGACTGGCATATCCGACAAACTAACTATAAGACTGAAATCAGCCAAACCACAGCAGCATTAAAACATCTTCAAACATTTTACTTAATTCTGAATTCTTTTCCATAAAGAGCAATCATGAACCAGAAAGAAAAAAGATAAATAACATCACAATGTTGATTTGTTTTTCTATATTAGCTACAGATTTTCAATTAACTTCAATACCATTAAGTTTTTTCCCTCTCACCCAATAATTTATGACAACTACTAATTTTAGAGACAGTTGAGATTTATAAGTTCACAGCATAACAATTAGAAGACAGCAGAGACTGAATATAGATTGAAGATGCGGCAATAAGCATAATTTAACATTATGATCATGGAAGATAGTTCCTCTATATAAAAATGTGAAAGCTGGAGTTGAAAACTGATTATGGAAATCCTCATTGCATGTTAACTAGGGATGTAAAAAACTCGAATATTTTTTATTCGATTCAATATTCTTATTCGAATATGGAGGTTTGAATTCGAAAAATTCGAATAAAAATCCAAATAAGAATTACTTTGATTCGAATATCATTCGAATACGAATAAGAATATAATCATATTCGATTCCAATATCCATCAATATTCAAATAATTTATATAGATATAATAAATTATTAATATCTATGTATTTATAAATATTTTATACATAACCTTTTTTTCTCTTCTCTTCTCTCCAAGATATTATCATATAATATATGATGGTAATTTGGTTTTCTATTTTTATATAGGAGGAGGATTTAAGTATTTGATATATATTTGAAATTTGGTATTATTATTTTTAACGGACCATTTATGTGGGGAAATTAAAATTTGTGGAAAAAGTCAAATGAAACTTAGGTATAAATTTACGAATTCCAATATTCTAATATTACATTTCGATATTATTCGAAGAATAAAATAATACGAATAAGAATCATATTTATTATTCGAATAATAAAAAAATAAGAATACGAATATTCGTTAAATTACTATAATACAAATAGAATATCAAGATATTTGACTCGATCCGTTTATATCCTATGTGTAAGGAACTAAATATAATCCACATGTTAAAAAGAAGAATAAAGGAACCAAATAAGGAGTATAATGCAGAGAAAATAGAAAAATGGAAAGCAGTCACGTAAATTACCGAAAAAAGAAAGAAAGAAAGAAATAAAAGAAACTGGGAGGCACTATACCTGATTGCGCTTCCGTGCCTTCTCTGTTATCGCTGTGAGCACGCCCCAAACATCCGGATCGGAGTACTGAAGCGGCTGAGCGGCGATTTTCGCGGCCACTGAAGCAATGAACTCTGCTCTATCCTGCACTTTCCCCGACAGCATAGAATTACTATTATTGCTGCCGCTGCCGCTGCCGTCGCCGCCGCAGCCATTGTGGGGCTCCTCGTCAAAAGGCCTCGAGTGGGGGAGGGATGGGGATCTTTGAACCGATTTCGGGCTTGGGCTAGGGCTCGGGCTGGGCTTCGCTGCCTGAGGTCTCGAGGCCTCTTCTTCATTCGCCATCCACTGATCCACCCAGTGTGTGAAAAGAATAATATGATAATGGCGCGGATTTTGAAAACCCTAGTTCTTTTATATTACAGTAGTTTGGGGCTTTCTAGGTTATGGCGTATTCAGGAAGCTGAGCATGAGTAAAATTTATTTTTACTTTATTTTTTTTATATTTACTCTCTATTTATTTATATTTAGCAGCGCATATATGTATTTATATACTACACACATAATACATCTGAGAAGAGGACAGCTACCAGTGTTTGGGTTGGGCTTGTTATGGGCCTTATGGCCCATCTTCTTATTAACTCAGATACTTTTATATAATAGCTTGTTAAATTAAACACTTGAAAAATTGTAACATTATAAATTTGATTTAACACTTGCTAAATTGTAACATTATAAATTTAAGTAAATCTTTGAATACATATTTATATATGTCGATGATGTGATAAATAATTTAATTTATTTTTACATTTTTTAAGTTTGCTTAGAATCCATAAAACTTGAACAAGTCTATGAGCCATAATACCATAGTAGACTTGATCCAGCTCCATAAAAAGCAAACCAAAGTACCAAACTCAAACTATAAAATTTGTATTCAATTAGATTATTACCTTTTGCAGATCCAATTTATTGATTTCCTATTTGATAACAAAAATACATGTTACCAGTACATCTACCGTATCATTTCACACACCTGGGAAGTGGTGTATCTCACGCGCTTTTTTCTATTTTTCTAAATAGAGAATAGATTCAATTATGCAGAGTCGGAGACAGCCTCAAAATATAGTAGTCCAAAGTCAACAATTTCATAACATAAATAAAATATTAATTTCCCCCAAAAAGATAGAATTACACAAAAATTAGAAAATGAGGCCCCTATTGTTAAAAAAACCTGTCCAACAGCGATGGCTGCAATTACCAATTTACGATACCATAGCCATCTTAACTGAACAAAGTTAGAAGTTCTTTATTTAGACATCAACAACAGCCAATCAAGAATCAACTAAATTACATTGTACTGATATAACGCATAGAACTATATTGGACCAGGCACAACATTGTACCCTATTTGTTGAATTTAACCGGCAAGTGGGTTAGCGTGAATTGTTATACGATTGATCCTGATCTCCATAAGAGGTCGATCTCCTGGACCTGTTGGAGCCTGCCAAAATGCAAACCATGTCCAACAATTGGCATCATGAAGCAATATAAAAGAAAGTTGCCGTTTTTAAGTTAAAAAGTGGATCGGTTAGTCTGGAGCTGGAGAAGTTCAATACAGAATAAAACCAGAATTTTCAAGATGTCATCCCAACGCATTGTCTAAACCATAAATGAGAATGGATAAAAGCCATGGGCTTACCTTTTCCATTATATCAAGCACTTCAAATCCATGAATTACTTTACCGAAGATGGTGTAGAGTCCGTTAAGATGAGGTTGCTTGCCATAAGTAATGAAAAACTGGCTTCCATTTGTATTGGGTCCACTATTGGCCATGGACAGTATACCTCTGGCATTGTGCTGGATCAGAAGCAAAACAAATCAATATACACTCATACAAGTAGGTTAGCAAGTCATATGACTACTTCATTTCTTCAGCGTGACAATTGATATCATGATGAACCCATTAATTAGGTGCTACAGAAACAAAACTAGGTAGTAGTTAACCTACATGAATTTACTGTTGAAGGTTTTCTGATCGAATAAGTAATATGAGAGTAACAATCAGAGAGCTTTTCCCTAGTGGTGTTTAGTTTATTAAGATCTCCAGCGTAACTGAATTTTTCAAATTGAAGAAAAGACCATAAGATCTCATTACTTTGATGCTTTTTTTTCCTGCTTTGATCAATGTATGTGTCCGTTGCATTGATGCAAGTGTGTTAAGATGTATAAGTGAAAAACGAGACAGAAAGACAATGACTGAAATCCTCATAGAGTTTACCTTGAGAGACTCTCTTATCTCATCATTCAACTTTTTACCCCATATACTTGTACCACCCTTGCCAGTATTAGTTGGATCACCACCTTGTATCATGAAACCCTTAATATTTCTATGAAATATGGTCCCATCGTAATATCCACTTGCACACAGCGCCAAAAAGTTCTGTAACACAATTTTACCAGTTAGAGTAGAATAATATTTTATATAAAATAAAACCTTGTCTTGATGAATGGGTAGTCAAAGTAGCATACACTAGACTCAACAGTAGTATGAATAGAGTATGCACATGACAAAAAAAATAACATTGAATCATAAACCTCAAGTTATTACACACATTTGAAGCAAAGAAATCTATTCCAAAGCATCCATTCCAAATTTTTGCTTACAGTGACAAAGGTATATTTATTGAACGTAACCTCACATATTCTGTAACAACTCTGACCATGATGTCTCTTAAAATAAACACCATCCAATCATAATACTACGCTCAAGGTAAAAAGTTCGAGTTCACTGTTAGTAACTCAGCAAGAAGAGACCATTTTCTTCTATCAGTAAAAACTCTCAAAATGATTTCTTAAAAATAAACACCACCTAAATCATAATACTAAATTAGTGTCAAAAGAGCAAGTCATACAGTTAGTAACACAGCAAGTTGGAAGGCTATTCTTAAGAATTATGACCTTGACAACATACATTTAGTTCTTACGGAATGGGGAAACCATATTGGAGAATTGTTCAAAACAGGAACAAAAATTAAAAGATAAAAACAGAAAATATGTACATACAGGAAACTAAATAGCATACTTACTCCAAATACCAAAATTTGATTATGAAGAAATTGAAATAGATATTAAATGACAATTTTGGAACACTGCTTTTTATGTAGAAACTTCATAAGCACTTATAGACCTGCTTAATTGTGTATATTTGACATCTATCTATAGAGGATTGAAGAGCCTACTCAGAATTGAAATTCTGGTTCCGGAGTCCAGATATGTTTGCAGCATACCATCCTCTACAATCTCCAAAATGGTTTCCCAAAAAAAACTTGATCTTATTTATGTGTGTGTTTGTGTGTGTGGTTGAATTAATATCCTGACCCAAACATTGTTCATAATAAAATAACTGAATAAACTCAATAGGAAAAGACTGGAAAAGCAATCAGATCAATCAGCACCTCAATGTCATATGCAGAAACATCCAAATATATAAGAACTTGGATTCATGAAGGTCATTACAGAAGTCACAAAACAAGCACATGTGAACCTAGTAGTGAATTCTATAAGAAAACTCTTATTAGTTTTCACAGTTTACAGCTTATGCACCAAACCATAGCAAGAAATACCGCTCTATCTTTCAGTTCTACAAAGCTGAAAGCCAAAAGAACCACAAATAAATTTTCAAACCATCACTCAACAATTACCATCATTTTGATTTCCTTACCTCACCATGGCGTGAAGCAACATAATTATTCACTTCATCAAAAAGCATAATACAAGAACTGGTAGTCATTATACGCACATATACACAATCAAGCATAAAAATTAAACATTAGATATAACCAAAAAAATACGTACTTCAGCAGTCCTCGGAACCTCGTCGCAGAAGATTTCGCACTTGATGTCGCCCAAATTTGTGTGAAGCGTCACCGCCTGCAAATTCATGAATAATTTACAGCACAAAAGTGAAAATAATTGCAAAACTTGCGAGTTTCGATACACTAGCACAATGAATTGAAACCGTTCGATAAAATTCCTCAACGAAAAAAAAAACAAAGAAAGAAGAAGAAGAATTATTTAAGAAAGTAGAATGGCATTTACCATTTGATATTAGATAGAGAGATTATCAGAACTCGAAGTGGCTACTGCGAACCAACTCCTACGATGAAGTGGTTTTCTACAGTTTTCTCTAATATTCCTCTTCGTCACGATTTCAAGCAAAAATACGAAAAAGTTGCTTCTATTTATTCTGGAGAAAATGCATATTTTGTTACTGTACAGCTTTTTTTCCTTTTTCTTAAAGTGAAAAAGATGAAGGGGACTAAAAGCACCCCCGTCAACTTCTGAGTTGACCCCATATTTTCTAAATACAAAATAAATAAGTATTAAAAAACTAAAATATCTTTCACATATATATCATATAATTTTGATAAATCTATTTTACATCTTTCTCTTCTCTATTACTATATTTAAACTCTAACTTCTAAAATTTTCATCATTTCCCCTCTAATTTTGTGAAGAAAACTACAATGGATGATGAAACGACCAGCACAAATACAGCATGTTCGGTCAAGCCAGCTGAACAAAAAGCACACATACAGTTGTGTCAGTTGCGATTTTTGAACAACGGAATAAGCTAAACCATTCACTTAAGTTACCATCCAACGTCCAAGAATCCATCTTCGTCATGTGACATAAGCACTTTTGGATATCTCTCTCCTCCCCAAACCATATATTCGATGCGACATGTGTCTTGAAATTAGGTAAAAGATGGTGGTCAATCGGCCCCCGGAAAAAGGTCCTGTAAGTACCTCCGTCTCAGCTTCTGCTTGCTCATCTTCTTGTTGCTCTTTAATATCACGAGTGACCTCTTCGATCGAGTCAGGATGATGGGCCTCAGGAATTTCTGGGATTTTAGGAATTTCTGGAACTTTTAGGATTTCAGAGATTTCAGGGATGTCGGGTATTCCTTCTTATTCGATCTCAAACTGCACATTCGAGATAGGTTCTTGCTGTCCCGAACCTTCGTCACGCTCCAATTCTTTAACCCTACACTTCCTTTATGAAGTTGTTGGTCTATTCTTCCTCACATACGTCTTATCTGAATTACAAACAAAAATAATCATAAGAATGAACCACAAGCATTAACGAAACACATAAAAAAAATAGAAACTGTAAGCTTCAGTTTGGTCAAGCCAGCTGAATGCCCATGCTACTATTGGGTTGAGAAAATTGAACACTCCTATATATGTTCGGCCAAGGTAGCCGAACAACAAGGCAAATGTTCGGCCAAGTCAGCCGAACGCTTCAACGTCATTTCGACCGCGGCAGCCGAACGTTCCCGCATCGCTTGCTCATGCGACGCTTGTTCGATTAGCACAGCCGAACACTGCATTGTTAATTCGGTCGGTGTGGCCGACGTAGTACATAGGTGTTCGGCCGGGTTAGCTGAACACGAACAAACCAGTTCGGCTAACTAGAGCCGCGCACAATTTCGATTTTCAAGTTCGGCCAATTCAAATTTTTTTTCAATATTTCACCCAATAACACAGGTTTTTTTGTACAATTTCATCAAATTCAATTATTAATTCACTAACCCATAACAAATCCTAAAGCTAAGTAAAGAAATTTCTACAAAAGTAAAGTAATCAAACTAAACCTTGAAAATTAACTTACCCGATAAATTTAGCACTCCAAATATTTGTTTAAAATGACGTTCCATTATGGCCGACGTTCGGACGAATGAACCGAAGAAGATTGAAGATGGTCAAGTTTTAAAGATAGTGAGGGTGCAAGGTGGGAGGACTAAACATTCACAAAGAGGGAGAAGATTATTTTTCTTTCTTTTTTTAGGATAAGTGTGGAGTAAAAAATAAAGAGTTAATAACCCCAAATACCCAAAACTATATAACCCATATACTTTTATACCTACATATAAAAGAAAATATCCTCAAATACCTAAATTCCTAATCACCTTTTTAATCCACTTTTCTAATCATTGATTTTACTTCTTCCAAAGGTTTTTTACTAATTCCAATCCATATTAAAATTTCCAATTTATTTAATAATTCATACTCCAAATATTAATCGGATCTCGGAGAACCTTTAAAAATCGATTTTCTTCCGGAATAAGTATATAGGCTAGAATACTTTTCTCCTGCCGATACTATCTAAAAAACAGTGGTTTGGAATGTGTAACAATATCACGTACGAATTCCTTTGGAAAAAGAATCTAAAAGGGTTTTAACGTAAACACACACGGATCCTGAAAATGGTATCAGAGCCTAGTTTTATTAAGAACTTGAAGTTATATTTATTATTATTATATAATTAACCTTTGGTGAGGAGAATTTCTCGCGAAAATATGGATCTGGACAATTGTCCAAGATGTATACCATACAGGAGATATCGTCAAATTTTGGTGATGTACAAGAACACCGAGACCAGGTAACATATTGGCAAAACCAATATGTTGAACAAGAAACATGTACCGACAGGGAAACCTTAAGGCAATACAAAAAAGGAGAGGAGTATTACATGGGTTTCTTTTGTGTTAACCAATATTTATATCTCGAACTGATAAACCTTCAGGAGATCATTCATCAAAATCATTGATGATAGAAGGAGAACCTGAATGGAGTGAGATACTTCCAGATACATCTAAGCTCTCTCTAGATCTTAGAGAAATCCAGAAGATGGTGCAGAATTATGGCATCATAATCATCTACCAACACAAGTCCATCAAATCCAAAACCAGATGGAGAAAATGGTGAAATATCAGAAGGAAACTCTTGAAATCCTTCGTGATATTCAAAGAAGAGTCAAGAATCTGGAAGACAGGCCAAGTCTTGCTGGAGGAAGGAAACGTATTGATTTCGAAACAGTTCCCTATTTACATCAAAAAGGGAAACCAATTGAAGTCATACGACCAATGACCCGAGATGAAAAGCTCATTACTATCATCAAAGGAAAATCCATTATAAATTAAAGAGATGGATAAGATGAATCTTGAAGATCTACAAGAACTTGTCGAGTCCTTTGCAGGATTAGGTATTGTGGATCTAAAGATGCAAGTAGAAGATTGTTCAGCTTTGGTTACATGTGACCAACACCAAAGACCACCTCCACAACCACCAGTAGATCCCAACATTGTAGAAAGTTCAGGTTCACATCATGTGGATGAACCAATGTCGCACGCTGGAGATTTTACTACGAGAGGAGATCCTATTATTTTGGAAACTCGACAACGTTCCAAAAGGCCGGATTTACTCAATACGCCCTATGGAAAGTCACAACTTAATCCGATACATCCATATGGATTAATGCTAAATCTAGATATTCTAGATTTCAAGAATCGAGAAGTCCTTATTGATGATTGGACATCGTCAATGAGAATTGCAGCAGGAACTCTTGATCTTACAAAAGAATGATTCATTTTACTTCTTGAAATGAGTCTTGAAGAATCTGCAAAGAGAACGTGGGATATGACAGCACCAGAGATGAAGGATAACGTCATAGCTGGTGAGTCATTGAAAGGAATTGTCGATAATATGGCCAAATTATTCAAAATCCACTTTATCGGCATAGGCTATTTTGAGGGAATAGAAGAAGAAAAAAGAAAAAGATACAAACAAGCCCTCTATTGCCTCGAGTTATATGATATTTGTCATATTGACGAATATATCAAGTTATTCACCGAGTACCGATGGAAGTCCAAGGTGGATGACAAAGAAGCTTCGCAACTTTTCTTTGCGAAGATACTAAGTCCTTGGAGAGAAATGATCATCAGAGAATACAAGAGTGCAGACGATTTGGATACAGTGGCTAGAAGAATGTCTTTCTTAAAAGTCAAGCTATCTGAATGGTGCCACCAAGCAGCACTCTACAAGAACTACAAGAGACTCAGATGAATCAATAAAATGGTTTCCCTATGTTGCGAAGATAATGACATCCCAACAGTTGTGGTAGGTCAACCACGGAGGCATAAAAGGAGGAAACAAATAGGTCATCCTTATAGCCATGGAAGCAACAACAACAGAAGAAGTCATAAGTATTCATGGAGACCTAGAAGGATGTGGTCTAAACAAAAAGCCCGGAACTACAAGTCAGGGCAAAGACCAGCACCTAGCAGGAGTAGAGCTTCTTCATCAGGCTCAAACCAATGAGGTACCAGCAGAACCACAGGAAGAAGAACTTTCAGGCGTGCTCACACTCGAGCTAATGAAAGTTTCAAAGACTGTAATTGCTGGATGTGCGGAGCACGAGGGCATATTTCAACGGATTGCCTAGATAACCAAATGAGAGATCTTAGATAGTTCGAAGCAACACCAGAATTCGAAGAAGTTATCTATTACCAAGATCTAATACAGGTGTATCAATTTGAGGATTTACCCTCAGATGAAAACATCTATGAAGAAGAGATCTATTCGGATGATGGAAGTGAATCCACATCAGAATTAGAGTGAAGAAGAAATTCTTCAAACAATGAGAGAAGATATGTCAGGATTTCTCTCTCACACAACAGTCTCTCATAAAACTCTCATGAGGATTATGAAGGAGGATCCAAAGCTTCAAATCTATGATGGTTTTACCATTGGAGCTATGGAAAAGGCCTTGGATAAGTTTGGAATTCGTAAAAGAAAACACCAAATTATCCATAGGGTTACTACGAGAGAATTCGTCATCCCAATAGAATTCACAAGTAACCTGATCGAGATACAGTTGATCCCTTACCGAGAGGTTCAGGAGATCAGAAGCCAATTTAAAAAAGAAGTTGCAAATACACTCTCATGGATTTATATTGGAGCCATAAGAGTTATTATTAAAGCAACCTTCAAAGAAGGAGTTGATTCGTCTCTCAATCTTGCTATATTTGACAAACGAATCTCAAATCTCAAGGATTCATGCCTTGGAGCAGTCACAGAAAACTTGTGTGCAGGGAAATTGGCATTCAATGTCTTTCGTCATATTGCATACAATTTGGGAGATCGAGACTTTAACAGAATCTTAACCCTTCATCAAGATTTCAAAAGAGATGACTTGATGAAAGAAGAAAATAGACCTTACTCGATCACATACAAGATTTCCTATGCTCTCTCGAATACACATCATTCAGATGTATTCTTGAGGAAGGAATTTATCGAAGTTCCAAGAATCTTCGAGGATTTCGCCAAGGTGGTTTTGCCAGAACTCATTGAATCTCCGACTATAAAGGAGATAGATATGAAAATACAAGATCAACATGTCTTCAACAGGAATCAAAGCCTCAGAATGGGGACAAAGAGAATATTTTTCCAACAAGACAGACTATTAAGTAGTAGTCGTTGGGAAGAAAGAAGGCCTAGTACAGTTCAGCGAATCCCAGGTGTATTCAAAACACAAGGAAAACTGTAATGTCCAAAAGGCTGAAGAAAGGTTGAAGTAATATTCGACATCATCCAAACGGAAAATATTTTCCCTTGTGATGTTCTATATTATCTACAATAACCAATAGTCGGGAGATATCAAGGAAACCTAAAGATGGGTGAAATTGTTCTGACTATTACGGGAATTGCAGGAGAGATCCTAGAAAAATTAATACTAGGTACCAACTTTTTTTAGGATCATAAACCTTGGGAGAGATTACAAGATGGAATGGAGTTTACAGTGGTTAATAAAAGATACAGAATTAGATGACCACTAGTCCATTCTCCATATACATTTCTATCGGAATGTTATATGCTGAATACAAGACTGAATATTTTGCAGCCTATGTTGATTTAGGAGCTGGAATATGTACTGCAAAGCAGGAGGTTTTTCCTAAAGAGATGAGAGAAGATCTACCAGCCATTGCAGGATGAGATTTCTCAAAAATGATTCTTATCCTTAATAGAGGAATCAAACAAGCGGATATTATGATCGGAGGCGCAGACGATATCCCATGGTATAAAGTGAAGACGCCACCAATCTATTTCCATGATACAGGAGCAGATGTTTTACTAGGAAATAATTTCTTACAAACATTCAAGCAATTTACACAGGAAAATGAGACAAGAAGACTTATTTTTACAACATTATGTGATCATAAGATTATTGTCCAGAGACTGCGGGAAGCATTTTACAGAAAAATGTATTTTCCTTTTCGCAGTAAGCGTGGTGATGAAACCAAACTTCAACATCTAAAGATGGCAGATAAAAGAAGATTTGGTGATGTCTTATTATCTTTTCGACAATTTGGTTCGAAACAAAAGGATACCAAGAGATGGGATAATACTTTATATTCGTTCAGAATACAAGAAGAAGAACGAGTTCCTCCAGAGACTATTGCAGAATTGTGAAAAGCCATATTGGAGAATCCACAGAGTGATGTTATCATTGAAGAACAAATATCACTCGAGGATTTCAAGAAAAAGATCCAGAAGAATTACAATGAAGATCCTTTGGCATGGTGGGATAGGAACGAGCTCAAAGCATCCCTAAAGGTTAAACCTGGAATGGAACATGAGTTCGTGAGACTTGAACCAATCCTTATAAATCAGAATGATCGTGAGGATATTCAGAAGATACTTAAGGAACATCTGGACCTTAAGTTGATATCACCAGGAGTTTCTCCATATAGCAGCCCGGGATTCCTTGTGAGGAATCATGGAAAAATCAAAAGAGGTAAACCTAGACTTGTTATTAATTACAAAGGGATTAATAACATTCTGGAATTTGATGGATATTATATCCTGAGTAGAGAATACTTGGTTAACTGTATTAAAGGTGCCAAGATATTCTCGAAGTTTGATTGCAAGTCTGGTTTCTACCAGATTAAGATAGAGGAAGAAAGTAAGAAGTTCACAGCTTTCTCCACACCACAAGGACACTATGTTTGGAACGTGATGTTTATGGGATTGGCAAACGTACCCCAGATATATCAGAGAAAGATGGATAATCTCTTTAAAGATTATTTCAGCTTCATGTTCGTATACATCGATGACATTCTTATCGCATCAAAGAATATGAAGGAACATCTCAAACATTTGAAGATTTTCTCAGATGTTTGTCATAAGGAAGGATTAATGCTTTCTGAAAAGAAGATAATAATTGCTACGAGACAGATTAAATTCCTAGGAATTGAAATCGATGAATTTGGAATCATTCTACAAAGTCATATTGTAGAACAGATACAAGGATTTCCAGATGATCTTACGGACAAGAAACAACTTCAAAGTTTTCTCGGAGTTGTTAATTTTGCTGGAATATTCATCAACAATCTAGCATTTCACAGGAAGGTGTTCAACCCATTACTCAAGAAAGATGTTGCTTTCAAATGGGAAGATGAACATCGAGAAGGGATTAAGCAGCTTAAGGAAGTCTGTAGCAAACTTCCGAAACTTGTTATACCTCAAGACGAGGATGAACTGGTTCTATATACAGATGTCGGTGACTATTGGTGGGCAGCAGTTTTGATGAAAGTCATACCAGATGAGGAAGTGCTATATAGATATTGCAGCGGTCTGTTTACAGACGGAGAAGCAATTCGATGGCATATCAACGAGAAAGAATTCTTCGCAGTCAGAAAGGCTTTTAAGAAATGGCTTCTTTTTCTACTGGCTAAGAAATTTACTTTAAAAATTGACAATTCAAGTGTCAAGGCTTTTTTGAAAAATAAAATAGAATCAAAACCAGAAAATGCTAGATTACTTAGATGGTAAGCTGAATGCCAATATTATGATTATGATATTGTCATTGTAAAATCTCAAGAAAATGTTCTTGCAGATTTCTTAACACGAGATGGAAGGACACGTTGCTGACAAAGTCCTTAAACGAGTAAGACAGCTCAGGGAAAATCTGGAGAGTCTTGAACGAGAATTTGAGACGTTATGTCTCAATGCCAAAGTTGCTGGATGACTTCAACGAGAAGATTAGAAATCCATTTCTGGTCTAATACGAGCATGCCAATACGCTCAAGGACATTTGTTCCAAGCGTTGCATAAGTTTATCATCCAGGCTGCATCTCCCACGATGCAAAAAGTAGCAATTAAAGATCGGGACTCTAACCCGAAGGCTATGGATTCAAATATCATGCCTACGAGTGTTACAAGGGATACATTCCTTGAGGATGTACAACCTGCAACGAATGTTAAAGCTCCGGTGTCACAACCTGAGTCTTCAAATCAACCCAGCACCTCTGGGGTAAAAGAGGGAGAGTTTAACCTTAGGCCACAGACTGGCCAAAACAAGGTTCAAACTAACGAGATCAAAATTTCCCCTATGCAGGTTTATCAAATGCAATGGGAGAAGTTGGTTACTAGAAAGAGAATCAACCCAGAAAGAACGGTGGTTGATATCTCTGGAAAGTACCCGAGAGTTTGGATGAAAAATGGAAGTCATCCAAATGAAGTTCAAGAGTGGTATAATTTTGGAGCTTTAGCTTCGATTCATACTACGTCACCTGGTTTCTCAGAAATTTCGAAGTTACTGAAATGGATTGGGGAAGCAGTCCACGAGACTTGGGCAAATAACCCATATTTGTCCAGAGACGATATTTTGGAGTCATACTTTATTAGTGCAGCTCCAGAACCAGCCAAGAAAGGTTTCAATGAAACTTTTCATTTCATCAAGCTGAGGAGGCCGGATGGAAATGCCTTAAAAAACATAAAGACAGCTTCACCGGAAGAAATTCCAATACTGGTAGGAGCATTTTCAGAAGATGAAGCTTCTACAAGACGAGCATGGGGACTTTGGGTTTGTCTAATAGAAATGGACAAAGTCAAATATCCTTTTAAGTTTTTCCAGAATTCAGCAAATAGATCTTTCCTACTAAATTCAATGACTGGATCAACAACAGGATTTGCAGAGGAGCTTTTCGAAACCAAAAGAAGAACCCTCTGGGAAAGTAAGATTCCGACAAGCAAAGAAACTTACCGGAAATTCTGTAACATGGCGCATGTAGGAAGATGGATTGATCGAATCTGTCAAGCATGCCCGGATCAGAAGAAGCCCGAGTTTGGG
Source organism: Scutellaria minor (assembly GCA_954870855.1). Classification (NCBI taxonomy): domain Eukaryota; kingdom Viridiplantae; phylum Streptophyta; class Magnoliopsida; order Lamiales; family Lamiaceae; genus Scutellaria; species Scutellaria minor. The sequence goes on along the minus strand of OX940728.1, from coordinate 20,119,274 downwards.
AAAGGATTCAGACCCAAACTCGACCGATAGACATATGGGTCTAACAAGGATAAGGGTCCAACACAAAAGAAATGTTATCCCCGGGGACCACGACAACCAAACTTTTAAATATTCCCCCAACAAAATAAAATGGGATAGGTCACGAGAAAATGACTCTCCAACCAACATCATATGGTGGGCTAAGTCAAAAGTAAATGATTTCCCGACAGACCTAACATGGGCTGAGTCATAGGGCATTAAGAGGAAGAGCACCAACCAAGCTAAAAGGGACTCCCCAACTACTGTCACATGAGAGCACTAATGGAGTAAGCCAGCTGGTGTTCAAACAAGATTTGGAATCCGCTCTTCAAGTCCGGATTCAGGCCTATATATAGCAGGAGTTGAAGGAAGCTGAGGACATCGACCATTCTCCTTAGTTTTCTTACAATAAAACTTTGTAATATTTTGAGTGTTCTTAGTTTATGTGTGTACGAGTGCAAACCTCATCTCTTATGAGAGACTAGACAAGTATTCTCCTCCCAACAGGAGATTACACATGTAATAAATATTTCGTTTAAGTTCTTAATAAAAAGAAGGTTTTTGCTTCAACATGTGCTCTTAGTATTGTTAGTTTATCCCTTAGAATGAGTACTTTATACACTTGGTGTAGGAAACGAACCAAGGTTGTGCTGTGCAGTTGCTGAAGGAGTTGAATAACTTGCAGATCATCTTCCCTGAGGGTTGAAGTTGAACAATGAGGAGTTGTTCGTAAAACGGTCTGGACAGTGATTTTTCAGCTGGTGGCTTTGCAAACCATCTCACTTGGTGTTGTTGCGGTCAAAGAACGGTATGAATTTTAAGGGATAGATTTATTTTACGGAAGCATGTTGGGCCTGATTTTGATCAGTTTACGTTTTATCCGGATATAATTACTATTTGGAGTGGAAAGATAAAAGAAGTTGGAAATCCATGCTTAAAAACATCTTTGGGATTAATTAAAAGATAATTTATGGCTAATGATGGAAATTTGGGTAGATGGGGATATATTATAAGGAAAGTGGGTATTTGGGGATAATATGTTATATGTGTGGGTAGAAAAGTATATATGTTATATTGAATTGGGTAGATGGGGATGGGAACTCAAAAATAAATGGGGTGTGCTTAGAAATTAATTTAAGTGTGATTTAACAACGTGGAGGTGCTCTTAATAAATGAGGTGGGATTAGAAGTTGATGGGTTTGCTTTTAATCCTCCCAAAATGAAAGTAATGAAGATAATAAAAGCAAAAGGTCTCAGGCTCCTATATAAATATGGCATATATTTATATATTATTAAAAAATTATATACAATATAACATGCTATATCCTAGTTCAGTCTCCAGGCCCAATTTCCAACAAAAATTTTAATGGCCCAGCCCATACTGATACAGGCTCTACTCTGGATGGCCGTTCCTCGGAAAACAAAAGTCCCTGTTCATAAATATTTTTATCCCAAAAAGAAAAGGTTTGAATTAAAAATATTTTTTTAATTGACATTTGTGTAATGTTTTAATAATTCTAATCTTGTAATTAGTTATAAATGCCTTTTGGATGATAGATATAACGAATAAACGAACAGTAATAAAAAAGCTCTGATGGCTTCGAAATATTGTATATTTAATGGACAAAAAAATTAAAAATATATATATTATTATTTATTAAAATATGACTCTTGCCATAGGGTGTGAAGAGTTTTCTTCTTTATAGTTCCTTTATATATGAATGTATGTTCCATTTTGAATGATAATTGTCCACCAGAGACTAAACGAAAAAAAAAATCAATATATTTATAAAAGAGTAGAAATCTTGTGAAAATTGTTTTATGGGTCTAATTTCGTGGCATGACTCAGCATGAGTGAATGAATAATTTATAACAATAAAATATAAATGAATATGTAAAATTAAACATAAATTGCTCAATGTTACGGAATTATATTTGTTTGTATATAAGTTTTATTTATTAAAACTAAAGTTTTTAAATTGATATGACAACAATTATTTTATATTCATTAAGATGCTTTTTGTGAGCCCCACCCTCTTGTATCTTCACGTACGAAGTTTAGATTTATGCGAGGGATTCGTGTCTATATGCAATTTGTTATTCTTAACCAATAACCGTAAACTTTTTAAATATTATTTTCTGAATAATCACTATAAATTTCCTTTCTGATATTCTAAAACAGGGGAAAAATATATATTACCGACTAAAAGAAACTTATTTTACTTCTTTTATAATATTATCTTAAAAAACAACGTTATATTTTCCTGAAATGTTAAAACATATAACCAACTAAAACAATAATATGACATACACATTTCATTATTTATACAATAATAATAATAATATTACTTAAATATAAACTTCTGGTTTTTGAAATTATTGTGGAATTTGCATAAGCTGCACCTTATCTCTACTTTTAAATACGTTACATACAAGCTGCAATCTTTATATATATAAAAGTAAGATTATTTAAGGATATTTGACATGCTCACATTATTTTGACATTAAATATGATTAATTAATGATTTCAAATTTTATTTTGCTAAGAAAAATTACTAAATAATTTAAATATGTTGACTAAATTTATCTAAATAACATGTGCTAGCCTTCAATATAGGAATTATTTGCATATATGAAATTTGTTAAATTTAAAATTTAGAGAAAATGTATAAATAAATAAAAAATAAAAACACTAAAATAAAGATGAGCTTATTGAAAATAATTGTTCAAACTCTTAATTTAAATTTATTAATTAATGAAAATTTGAATAATTCTCATTTGAATTTGTATTTTAAGATAAACTATAAAATTTATTTATGAAATTTTGACTTTCAATTTTTTATTATTTAATTGAAAAGAAAAAATGAAGATTGTTATAGATGTTAATAATAAAAAGTAAAAAAAAAATGATGGGTGGGTTGGAGATACAATAACCATAACATTATATATTATTTTCAATTATAAATAAAAAATCATGTATGATCATCTACAAATGCAATATATATTCTGATAATTAGATAATTATTTAATCATATTACGTTATATTTAATGTTACGATATTTATTACACAAATCATAAATTTAATTTTACTATATAAATAATATTTACTAATTTGATTAAATTAATTTTTTTTTTTTTTGAAAAATCTCGTGTATTACACGGACCCTATACTAGTAATTAGAATTAAAAGTATCATACAAAAAAAATATTTCAAAATACTAATACACATCCATTGTATAAACTAAAATTAAAGGTGTGAATTGAACATGATGATGCGATTATTTGTAAGTACGAGAATTTTATTAAATTGGCTCACAAAACAAATCAAACTATATTTTATAGATTACAAATTTATTTATTTTATAAAACTATATTCATGGAACGATTTCATAATAGCTCATTATGTGTTGATTCTCATTTTGTTGATTGATATTTAACTAACGATTACTTGTCAATGACCGGTTTATTGATTGATATTTTATTTTTTGTGTAAAAACTGATAACTTAAAACACCCATGTGAATAAATAAATAGACAAATGTTTGTTCAAAAATGAAAAAATAAATAGACAAATAGACAAATGTCAAAACATTTGACGACGAGTTGGAAAAGGAACGGTATAAAAAGGACTTCAACCTAACTTTAGTAAAAGTCTCGTATAGATACGTAATGTTGCCAAAGTTCTTGCACAACAGACATAAATGGTTTGATATCTTATTTTAAAATAATATTAAATATTACATCTAGTAAATAATATTACTATTTAAGTATTAAATGTAATGAAAATATAAATGAAACAATCTACACTAATATAATAGAAGGAAATTGGCAAAATTTAGATAAATAACACTTTCCCTTTAAAAATGTCATGTCATAAAAAATTAAGAAAATGAAAAATAGCAAGCTATTTGTATACAATTAATATTTACTAAGTCATCTGATGACCGAAATACTTAGTGTAAATGACATTGACAAAAGTATTTAACATTATAATTATCGTTTTTATTGGTTTTTTTATATTTTATATGTTGATGGTAGATATTAAAAATAGATTTTTTATTCTTAAATAATTTTTATATTTACTTAAATAATATTTCAGATTTATTTTTCATTTCAAATTTTTAAACATAATTTCCATAATAATATTTATTATTATTATTATTATTATTATTTTAAATTTATGATGTTTATATTTCAAATTGTAATATTATTAAATGAAATTACTTAGAATAAGATATATTGAATCGTAAAATATATAAATTTCTATTAATATAAATACTAAAAATATTAACATGAACCAAATTTTATAATTATTTGATTTATAACTCACAGAAGCACTACTAGTAAAAATATAAGAGAAGATAAGGTTTGGATGATTGATGTATTAAGAAAACAACACTTGAAAAGTAGGGTCAAATGCATTAATTACAACTCTAAGCAAGATAGAAAAACAAAAACAAGCGACAAACTGGTTTGCTGTCACCTCTCTCATTTGAGCACATTGCTCATTGGATTGTACTGATTTTTCACCCCACATTCATGATAAAGTATCATTTCAACACTGTGATATCTGATTTTGAGTTCTATAACATCATAATTGTATTTTGGACAATTTATTATATATTATTAATTATATCATTGTTTGGCTTGGTACTTGATAATCGCACTTTTATAACTTACATGTTTATCTTAATATTTTCAATATTCATGATATGATAATAGTTAGAAATATCCAAATAAGATAATAAAAAATTTAAATCAACCAAATCATAAGAAACACTTTTTTTAGTCTAAAAGAAATAATTGCTAGACAAAAACACACTAACTAAAATGGAGGTGGCCATTTGTGTTGCATGATTCGTGCGGGTCATGCTACATGGTTCGTGCACAAGTGCACAAGGTTCGTATAGGTCGTGCTACATGAATCGTACACACAATTTGTGTGTGTCGTGCTATATGAATTGTGCAACTCATGTCATAGTGGTGCATATATGTATATCATATTGGTGTATTACATGATACTCATTTCATTAAAAATAGTCAATTTGATTGAAAAACTGAAATTTCATGTTTTAACTAGTTTTAAATAGTCCAAGCTTTGCTTAGAGAGGTGTTTATTCGTCTAAGGTGTAGACTATGTAAGAATTCAAATAGCAGCTTGTGGGGAGTGTCATGGTTAAATGATGACTCCTTTTTTTACTTGTATACGCCGCCTGTCACGGGATTTACTTGTCTCGGAAACTTCTTTGTGGGATAGAGAACTCATTAATGACTTCTTTTTGGCCGATGATTGGGTGAGGATCCTCAAGACAACTATTTGTCCAACCACGATCACGGATAGACCGAGATGGAAAATACTTTGTAAGTTCTGCATATAAAATGATTGCCAATATCACGATGGATGATAACCATGAGGAGCAAATTGAATCTAGTAAGATTTGGGCACTAAAAAAATCAAGGTGTGGTACAAGAGATGTTGCAAAAACTTTTTGCCTACAAAGGATCAATTGAGTACCAAAGGTTTAAATCTTGATACAATCTGCAGTTTGTTTGCAGCGGACCGTGAAAACTCATGGCATGTTTTTATGAACTATGAATTTGCTCTTAGGTGTTGGGATAACTTGAGCAACTTGCAATCCAGGTGGACTCATTGAAGGATCTTTTTCTAACGATGTTAAACAACTTGACACAATCTGAAGCAGGTCAGTTCGCCATGTTGGGATGGAGGATTTGGCGTGAACGTAATGTTGTGTGTTGGGAGGAAAAACACACAACACCATCTAGAGCGGTTGCTGAAGCACAAGGCTATTTGCATGAGTGGAAGGTGGCGAGAAAACCCATTGTGGTAACGCAGATGAACTCCACTTGCGATAAATGGCGTACACCAGCAGAGGGCACCATAACGCTTAACGTAGATGCCACCATTTTTAATGATACAAGTGAAGTAGGAGCGGGTATGGTTGTTCAGGAGTTTTATCGCAAGTCGATCGATTTGCATCCCAGGCTTGCTCCGTTTGGAAGAAGTTGAAATAATGGGTGTCCATGAGGCTCTTTCATGGTTGAAAATTTTGGGGGAGGTGAAGATGGATGCGAAGATCGTTGTCGATGTAATCAATGTGAAGAAGTATGATGACACGGTCTTTAGTAGGTATGCTAGAGCTTGCAATGATATTTGTAATTCCTTTCAGATTTGTAAGGTTAATTTTGTACATCGCAAAGCCAATTCTGTGGCAGCCTCCATTCTTGGGTTGAGCCTCCAACATTTATGGTCAACCTTCTCGAAGATGTTTGTGTTTCCTGCGAATAAATGAATGTTTATATGGCTTTGAAAAAAAATCCTATCTTTGTTTACTACTTTTTGGTTACTTAGATGACATTTAGTAATTTTAGTCAATGACTATGATACAAGAATATTAAATAATAAATATTATAATAAATGTATATGACTTACATGCCTTTATAGATGATGAATATTTTTCCAAGATATATCACAGAGTAGTTCCAAAAAAGAACACAAATATATGAACACACCATGACACCAAGCACTATATTCAAACTGGAGAAACAATAGACACAGCCAAAAATCTAGCATCAGAATCCTCATGGCTGCTACGCCCAAATCCGCCACCATCCTCGAGCACTGCCGTGTCGCGCCACCAGACGATGGCGGTGCGGCGGCGGAGCTATCCCTTCCTCTCACTTTTTTCGACATAGTATGGCTCCACTTCCACCCAATCCAGCGTCTTCTCTTCTACCAATTCCCCTGTTCCGAATTACATTTCCTCGAAAAAATAGTTCCTAGCTTCAAAAAATCCCTTTCCCAAACTCTCAAACATTACATCCCATTGGCCGGAAAATTAATCTATCCACTCAATTCTCAGACTCTGCCTGAAATCCGGTACGTCACTGGCGACTCAGTTTCCGTCACCGTCGCTAAGTCTAGCAAAACTCACGATTTCAATTACCTCACAGGAAACAATCCCCGCGTTGCCGATGAATACTATGCTTTCTTCCCCGATTTGCCCCCGCCGGAAAGTATACCGGAATCAGGATTCGATAAGATCGAGCTGTTAGCCGTGCAAATAACGTTGTTTCCAGATACAGGTATATGTATCGGATTCAACAACAATCACACCATCGGAGATGCTAGTTCGATCGTCGGATTTATCAAAGCATGGAGTTCAATCGCTAAGTTTGAAGGTGATGAAGAGTTCTTATCTCAATCTGATTCGCTTCCAATTTTCGACAGATCTTTGGTAAAACTTCCATTCAGCCTGCAAGATTTTTACTCGAATCGAATGGAACACGACAAAATCGAATCATTGCCGATAAATTTCCCGATAAACAAAGTCCGAGCGACGTTTATTCTGCAGAAACACGAAATTCAGAAGCTTAGAGGTTTTGTTCAGGCAAAAAAACCAGCGATAGTTCACTTATCATCTTTCACGATCACCGCCGCTTACGTTTGGGCTTGCCTGGCCAGATCCTCGGCCGAATCCGGCGAGGAAGTCGACGACGACGAGCCGGAATACTTCGCCTTCGCGGTGGAAGCACGGCAGCGCGTGGATCCACCGGTTCCGGCGGCGTATTTCGGCAACTGTGTAGGTTGCGCAATGACAAAATCCACGCACTCAGAGTTGAGAAGCGATGACGGATTTCTGATCGCGGTGGAGTTGATCGGAGAAGTGATCGGCAATAAAGTGAACAGAAAGGATGCGTTTCTGAGCGACGCCGAGGAGTGGCTGTCGAAATTAGGAGCGTTGATCGGAAAACGCCTGTTTGGGGTGGCGGGATCGCCGAAGTTTGATTTATACGACGCTGATTTTGGGTGGGGAAAGCCAAAGAAGTACGAAGCTGTAGCCATAGATGGAGATGGATCCATGTCGCTCTGCAAATCCAGAGAATTTGACGGTGGTTTAGAGATTGGTTTGTCTTTGCCGGAGAAGAAGATGGATTCATTTGCAGCTATTTTTTCCGATGGGCTCTAGATTTAAGGTAAATTATTAGTGTGTGTTTTGCTTATACAAATATGAAAGGAAAATTATATTACGACGATCTCGATGATTATAGGTGAAATTTTAAACTTAGGTTTTCCCCGTGTTTTTAAACTTGAAGAGGTGCTTTTGTTTGACATTAATAAATGTGTTTATTTGGTTTTATAAATAGTGGCAGTGCACCCGTAGGATGCATGGGATTAAATATAAGAAGTGTATATGATATTATCAGTACATTTAAATTGTTTAAATTTATATCTAGAGTCAATAGTACGTTTTAAGGTACGATTAATTAAAATCATGTTAAATCACTTTAATCAACTTTTGATGTAATTATAAAAAGACATCTTATATATAATATAGTTCTTTGTATATATATTTTTTAAATTATTGTTAATATATATTTTATAAATTAAGATTTAATTTGAATTATGGCAACACCAAACTTAAAATATTGATATCTATAGAAATATCAATATTTTAAATTTACGAAAATATCAATGGATATAACATATATCAAATGTCAATATCAATAATATTTGAGTAAATTTATTGGGAAAATTTCAGGAAAGACTCGGGTCCGATTTTGGCCCCTAGGTTCAAAAAAGAACAAAAAATAATCAATTTTGGCCCTCTTTGTTAGTTTTTCTAATGGATAATATTCGGACATCTCTTTATTAGCATGTGTCAAAATGAAATAAAATGTAATTTTCATTTCTAGAAGTTTGAATCTATAAATAAATAATTTATAGACAATATATAAAACTTGATGTAATATGATTTTCAGAATTCATAGCATATATAGTTTTTGAAGGGTTTGGGTATGTAGCGAGACTATAAGGTGACACTGGTTGAGAATTTAAATATGGCAGAGCGGAGACTTGAATCCATGATAAAGTAAGTTGTTTTTAGAAATCAATTAATCAAATTGAACCTATAATTTTTTAAATACTTCCTTATAATCACCATTTGTTGTTGAATTATTTTAATTGTGATCATCTCCACAAATCAAAATATTCAATAAATGAATTGGCTAGCTTATGCAAAAAATTTAGGGAATATATCTAAATTTTTTAATACTACTAATAATTTATATAGTAGAAACAAATTTTGAAATACATCCCTTATATACAAAATTATTTGTAGTCGGGTTATTTTGTTTATTATCAAAAATTAGAATTTTCAATCCCTTACCATTAGTAACTCATAAATGACATATTTTATAAGGAAAATATGTCTACTTTAAATATAATTATATGTTTTTATTGTTTTTGAAAAGATCAATGATATCATATTACAATAAAATATTTTAACAGACCTTTTTTTTAGTTATTATAATTTTATAAAAGAGAACAAAAATTTAAACCATATAAATATTATTTATAAGTGATTAGTTTTATTTAACGATATGATTATAAATTATTTTAAAAAAAATTCAAATTTGCTATCTCAAGAATAATTCAAGAAAATTCAAAAACAAAAAAATTACAAATTATTATTTAAATCTATTTAATAATTACGATCGAATTACAAAATATTTTTTTTTTGAAAAAATAAAAAAAATTAAAGTAAAGAACAGAAAATGATTGAATTACAAAATCGGTATTAAATTAGATAAATTTTGAAGTCAGAATTCTATTACATATGCTCTATATAGCCATCATCTCCGCAAATTAAAACTTTCAATATATGAATTGACTATGTTTTGCATAATTTGATGGAATATCTAAACTCTCTACTTCTTCAAACTTTTTCCACAACTGTTTTCAGAATTGAATTTAAGGAAATATAAAGTTGATATTTTGAAATTTTTGATATAATTTTTAATGTTTACATTCTCGATATTACCATTATCAAACCGATTATGATAATCATGATATAGATGATACATATATTTTTTTGAAAAATTCATAACATATCAAAAGATATTGATTTATAAATATTAGCAAATGAGGAAAATTCGAGTAACTATCAATGTCCTTTTTTTTTTGTCATATATCAAAAAATATTTGTAGTTCATGCTCATCTGTTGATATCCAAAATATTCGTCACAAATGCTTATGTACTGATATTTATAATCATGAATACTGAAAATTTCAATGAAATATTTATAAATTAGAAACACAACTATTTTATAAACGACCCAAAAAGTTACACTACATTTATCATCATAAATTAGAATTTAACATTGACATTATGTGAACAAAATGTAATCAAATAATGACACATTCATAAAATAAATTCAAGATTGAATTCCAATGAAACTTTCTTAAACATCAGAGAAGCGTTGTATGAAAAAAAATTTAAAAAAACAACAAATGAAAAGGGAAAAATTGCATCTTTCAAATATTCACCTCTATTCAATTCGTTACCTTCAAGCTTACACTCGTACCCAAATTTCTTATCTTCAAAGTCAAACTTGTAGGAAAATCACGCAATTTCTTGGATAATCGGGTATGAAAGACAAAATAATTCATTAAAAAAAATCTAAAATATGAGTGCAAACATATAAAACTAAATTTCATAATTTAAAATATATAACATTATCATAAATTGAAATATACTTGCATATATATAAAATTCAACAATTTTCTTAAAAGATTAGATTTCTCTTTTTATATTAGTCTTATCACTTCTTAATTGATATACTATGATGCTAGTGTACCCGCCCGTACAATGCATGGATTCTAATAATATTTTACATAATAAATAGTTGTACATATAATATATGATAATTGTACATAATTTCAAGATGTCGTTTATTGTCACATCATGTAATGTATCACGCATTAAAAATTAGAAATTATTTTGAATTACATTGAATATAATAAAATATATAACAAACATTTGATCTTCCTAAAAAAAAAAGAAACTAACATTTGATCTTGAAAAATAACGTCAAAACTCACTATATTTATTTTAATTTAATACAAAAATAATATATTTTTAAACATAAAACTCGGATACTTTATCAATTCAAATTAGAGAATGATCGAATGTATCTCTTTCCTATAAATCCATTTTTATCAAAATGAAATAAGCTTCAATTCACAAGGTTTGACTATCCGAATGCATTTGAATATAATTTATATAGTGATATTCAAATTTGAGAATTGTACTTTATATTTTAAGTAAATAATAATCATTTTGGATAGTCTATTATTACTATATAGCCTGAACAGTTTTTTCACAAAAAAAATTGTTTTTATATATATAGATAGAGATTGATTCTTTTTCTAAAAAAAAGATAGAGATAGATGATTAACGGTTATTATCCAGAAAAAATAGGATGTGAAGAAACGGTTTTTGGTTTTTGATTTTGAAAAAATAGGATGTGAAGAAGCGGTTTTTGATTTTTAAAACTTACGCGTAAAATGATTTTTTTTTTCCTATTATCCTTAAAAATGTTGAATTACCAAATTGTCCTTAGTTCTTAATAAAATTACCATTTAGTCTGACTAACTTCTGTTATTATATATATATATATATAGATATAGATATAGATAGGGCGGGCTATACACACCCAACCATCTTCTAAATACACTCCATTAAAATTAATGAATATAAAATTATTTAGATAAAGGCAATTATATCCTTATGATTTAATTAACCCTCTTCTTCCTCACCCTCTGCTTCTTCTTCCTCACTCTTAACACTATTGCAAACTCCATCTTTTAACTTAGAAATCATTTTGTCAAAAATATCATGGAACAAGAAAAAATACTTGAAACGAGCGATATAAATTCTAAAGATAAGTTTTTTCGGTTTCTTTTAATAGTACCGTTGCAACTTGCAAACTCCATCTTTTAACTTAGAAAATAATTTTGAGTCAAAAACACCATGGAACAAGAAAAAATACTTGGGACGAACAATATAAGTTCTAAAGTTAAGTTTTTTTGAATTCTTATAATAGTATGAGTTACGAAACTTCAAAAATTCTTTTTCAAAAAAATTCACGAAAAACACGATTGGCCAATATAGGTCGAACTCGTTGCATTTCGTTCAACCTGTACTGGCCGAACAAACAACAAAATGTTCGACCCTTGGTCGAACAGATTGAGTTGTGTTCGACCACAAGTCATTTCACTGAACTAGGGCCGAACATAACGCATTCATTAACAAAAAAAATTCTTACTTTTCAACTTGTTTCCCATGTTTTTCTATGTATTTCATATGAAAAATTCGTACCCATGATTCCTAAACAACTTTCGAATAATCTAATATAACATAGATCAAATTTAACTTAGTATTTGTGAATTGGAATAGTGGAATGAGGTTGGACATTTAGGGTTTGTGAATTGAGGGTGGAGCAATTAGGGTTTGGAATTGGGTTGAAGAATTTAATGTTTTATTTCTAAAGGGTATAAATGTAATTTGGTGGGGTGTGTTTAGTAAATGGGGTGTGTAAAATAAATTGTGGGGTGTGTATAGTGGAGGCCCACTAAATAGATTAGAATTTGTTTTTTAAACAATATATTTATTTATTTATTTCATTAATTCCCTCAAGGCCCAAATGGCATTCCAGCGGTTCAATTTGATTTGTTTAATTTTCAGTTTTTTTAATTTATTTTTCAACTTTAATTATGTAATTTTTTTTTTAATTTTTTTTTTTTGGAAATGAAGTGTATTACCTCTCAATAATTACCCTTATTTCACAGACAAGTCATTTTTTTGTAAAATATATATGACAAAAACTTATATACAACTGGTGCATGGACCCTACAACCGTGCACACGGGTCGACCCAACTCGTCACGCGCTCGTACGTGCCCGCATGCGCCTCTAGGTCGCTGACAAAATCCGCTCAAACATGCTCGCAGGTGCCTAACATTTATATTATGTTAAGCATACATTTTAGTAGTGTTAGACATACTTTTTAGTTGTGTTAGACATACCTTTTATGTTATGTTAACTATATTTTTTAGTTGTGTTAGACATACCTTTTAGTTATGTTAGTCATACATTTAGTGTTATGTTAAACATACCTTTTAGTAGTGTTAGACATACCTTTTAGTTATGTTAGACATACCTTTTGTAAGACTAGTTATACCTTAGCATTTTTTTTAAACTGACATATTAATACATTTCGTACCTTTTAGTTATATTAGGCATACTTTTAGTTATGTTAGTCATACCTTTTAATTATGTTTGTTGTACATTTATATATATATTACATAAATGTATGTTTATGTTGATATAAATGTATAAATAATCTCATATAAATGTATGAGTAATATTATATAAATTTAAATATCTACAACTTGTGCCAAATTAGGGTTTATTGTGCCGAAATTAGGGTTTAGGGTTAAAGTATGAAATCTGGAAATAAGGGTATCACTAATATAACATAAAAGTATGACTAATATAATATAAAGGTATGCCTAACACAACATAAAGGTCAGGGCCAAAAAAAAAAATGTGCGGAAAAAAAAGAAGAAAATGCGCGGATCCGGGTCGGATTCAGTCCGACCCGACCCGAGTGCATGGATCTAAGATCCATGCACTAGTTGCACACCAGTCCAACTCAATATATATATACCACAAGTGATAAATAAACGTCTTGGTCCGAAAAGTCTGAATTGACGAGTTCACATGCAATTTATGTGTAAATTAAACCCAACTAAACGATTCAAGTTGAAATTGGATAAAATTCACGAAATTCGAAAATTTATTATAGTAAATTATCATACTATTAATAACAAAATATAGTACATATGTCAACGGTCACTCAATCCCTTGAATCTCTTAAAAACATATTTGATAACAAAATATAGTACATATGTCTAACAGCCATTCAATCCCTTGAAAGTTTGTTTGATGTTATCAATTTTGTTGCGGTAATTTTTTTATATAATATCATCCTACGTAATAATTTATATAATTTATCAGTTTTAAGATCTTATATGAGATCAAAAAAAATCATTTCATTAGTTACCTTTACATAAACTAACACCTTTAAATAATCATTCTCAAATCTAACTAGATTTACTAACATTAACATCTTTAAATAATTATTCATTTAAGTATAACTCTAATTATATAATTTGAATAAAAATAATTGTATAATAAAAATTATAACATATGGACTGGTTGTCAACAACCATTCAATCCCTCGACAGTAAAAAGTCACCAAAATTTTCCCTGAAAGTGGATAAGAATATAGAGAAAAAAAAATTGAAATAAACCATTTCATTATATCTGAGCAGGATACAAGGGAGTGTTTACAAAAATATTAGTGTGTCTACAAAAATATTATAATTTGAGCAAATATTTCAAAATAACACAAAAATTTATGTAAGACTATAACATTCGAACTAATTTTTACAATATAATATTTGTTTTATAAATTATGGTTTAACTCGTCTTAAGAAATTAGATTGTGAAAAAGTCTCACAAAAATTCAATTTTGATTTTATAATATTTGTAATTGAGTAACTAACACATATAATTTCACACTAAACTTTGTTCAACTAAATAGTAATTATTTATTTTGGGTTGAAACTTAAAAAGTATATAAAAGACTATAAAGCACAAAGATGGTTTTTACAAGTTACTTAAAACGTTTTATTAATTACTCCCATTTAGATGTCAATTTAAGGCCACAATTTTGTTTTTAGTCATTTCTCATTTTAATTAGAAACTCAATTTTCCTTCAACTCTATCCCAGTTATTATCCTAAAAAGGTTTCTTAATTTTCGACGTGCTGCATTTAATCTTTTTTCATTTAATCACTACCATACTATTATAAAATCTTCCTTAATTTTTTTCCGGACCATGAGATTTGTTAAGGCCATTTTCTTATCCAACTTTAATGGTCCCTTACTTTATGTCAAAGAACATTTAAATGTCAGAGAAAAGAGAACATTGATAGCTTACATTGAGGAAAATGGCTTTTTACCATAGATTGATTTCTGATGAGGTTATAAACGGAAAAGAATTCACCAAAAAATGAGATGAAGTAACCAAAATCAAGAACTACATATTCCAAAGAACTTTGTTGGTATAGAAAGAGGAAAAAAAGGGGGAAATTATGGATATATATAGAGAATGAACATAGTGCTCATCCATCAAGGATCTCTTTGTGCAGATGCATGCATGAAGTGCTGCAGTATTTGTAATTGTATCGATGAAATGGTACTATACCAGCCAGAGAGACGTTGCAGCACGAGCATAAAATATCACTTCCATTCGTATTATTTTCTCCACTCTTCATTGCTGCCATTCGTCTCTCAGCAGCAGCAGCTCTCTTCTCCCTTTCAGCATCTTTCATTCTTTTGAGTTCCTCCTAATCGATTTGTATAAGAATGCACAAGATGATAAGATAATCAAGACAATCAGCTGGAAAGGCCAACCAATTATCTTCTGCCACTTGTCAGAACTGGGACAACTGCGATTACATGATAAATAGTATGAGAAGCAGTAGTACCTCTTTCGATATAATCGCAGAACCACTCAACTTAGATTGCCCTTTGTTCGTAGGAACTGAAGCACCTCCCGAACTACCTGACTTAGAAGAACTATTCTGGGTTTGAGCAGCTTCAGCCTGTTTGAGGTTACAAGATTTGAAAATTATAATAATATCTATTTAAATGAGCAGTATATCTTGCCCCCATGGAACAATTTTCAATAGAAACAAATACACAAATATGGACATAAACAAACTTAGCATCTCTGCCAACTGCCATGATGAAATTGTAACTCTAAAAAAGTGATTGAAGACTTCAGAAAAATGGACTGCGCCCAAGGGCGGCAGACATATTTTTGACGTCAAGGAAATAGTCTGTCTAAATTTTTTGGAAGCAGACTTCAGAAATATTCAACATATGTACTAAAGAACAAACAAAATAAACCTGGGCCTTCTCTTTTGCTTTTCTTAGTTTCTTTAACTCCTTTGCTTTTGCTTTCCTCTTAGCATCTTTTTCTGCCTGATACAATATTCAGATATAACAGAAATTAGAAAGGGAAAGCAGCACTAACTCAATTCATGCAGCCATAGCATAAGTAAACGAATGTTCGTTTAGAGAGAAAGCCATACAACTTATAATAAGACATAGTTAGAGTCCAATAAACATTCCACCACAACTCACACATACAGTGAAATTCAGACAATAAAATAATTCTAACACTGTGTCAACATATTTTACCATCCTTTTCTCTTCGGAGCTACTATTAGATATTGTTACTTGAGTTTGAGAATAGGTAATTAAGAAATTTAAAAAGACTCTTCACCTGCTTAGCAGCTTGAGCTTCCTCCATCTCTTTTGTCAGTGCACTAGGCACCTTTGCAGTATGCCAATCCCATTTCTCAAGATTTGATGCCATGAAGCGTCTAAATGCATTCCTCACCTCCTTGTCAGAGGCAACCATATATGGTGTTTGGCCTCTCTCATCTTTAATGCAAGGATCTAAACCCTGCTCCAAGAGATCCAAAACTTTTTCAGCATTTCCAGACTTTGCAGCTTCATGTAAAGGCGTTGACATACGAACAGCATCCACGTCCTCTCTGGATTCAGTTGAAACAGACAGACCGTCCATTTCTTTCACTAACGAACAAGCCTCCACAATTTTTTTACCCTCTAAATCCTCTCTTAACTCCATTTTACATGACTCGAGGTAACTGTCAGTTTGAATGTCTGCCCCAGATAACGATTCTTGTTTTGTACTAGGAGCTATTTCATCTCGCAACTCAGAGGAAACTTGTACCAGTAAGCTATATATACGTTTAGCTTCCCTCAAGGTAGGCCTCCTAATTGTTAACGGGATATTTCTAATTGCACGATGTTGACAGATGAAATAAGGTTTTTCGCCATCAAAAAATAGTTCTCGGTTATTTGAAGGAGCATAAATAAAAATGCAGGAGGCAACAGCAAAATGAGGCTTCCACAAAGTAAGTAATTCTTGGATATCCTGATCAATGAGGAAACGAGAATCAGTCCAACACCCCAAAGAGTAGAACTGCGATAGAGGCCCAATTTATTTTTTTGTCATCAATTGTTTACAACAAACACCAGCATTTAGTAAGAGGCTGGGGAAGACCTCATTATATTATATTTTGCAAAGTAGAGTTGACTACATGCCAAATGTAAATTTTCTCAAAGTTGGAATGTGAAATATTAGAAAAACTTAGTTGGCCATCTCCTGAGGAACTGGGCAGGAAAGAAGAATCTAGGTCATTAGGTGTACAATAAATAGAAGAAACTGTATTCAGAGAACCATGGATGATTAAAGCATCATTCAACAAGCAATATGTATATATAAGGATATTTTAGTAGGAAATAGGACAGGTACTAGATAACGTTGCAAATTAAGCTAATACCAGCAATATAAATACAAGAACAAAAAATGCATACCTTCTTCAGAGCAAGCTCATTATATCGCCGAAGTGAAGCACCAGCAGAATGAATACCTTGCTTGCCGGCATCTTTTGATGATTGCTTTTTACCTGCCTTCGCCCTAACAACATATCTACATGGAAAGAACCACGACTTTGAAATTTTAAATGTTTACACCAACTATGAACACACACAAAATGGGAACTCACAAGAGCAAATTGCATATTTTAGTGCATCCCAAGGTTCAATTTAAATAAACTTTTGAAATACTGGAAACTGCACAAAAAGTTGCAAGGAGAAAAGGTTGCAGAAGTTTGTGTGCTGAATGTACTCATGCAAGTAATTACAGAAAAAGTGAATGCTCAAAACTATCATTATTACATTTCACAGAGAAAATAAAGGGAGCATCAACTGTGCAAACATTTTCTCTAAATAAGAAGAAGAAACATACTTGTACAAATATTTCTCAGTTCATGAAAGGATGCAATCTTTCAAGTGGAACAGAACTTTATCATGCGAAACACGATAAAGGCAGAAGGAAATCAGAAAGAAGGGGCTCAGTAATGACTGGCCATTTGTAAAGGGACAATGACCTTGAAAAGAGTACACAAAAGATTGGCTCGAGGCTTGTGCGTTATCATGAAAATAATAGTACCAATGCTGGTGAGCTTAGTGATGTGCTTTGAAGTGCAGGAGAAGCTAGAAATAAGGAACTAACCTGTGAAAAGTCTTATGCACCACAAGGGAATTACCATCAAAAACACACCCAGCAAAGTGGCCTCCCCTTGCAAGCAATACAATCCTCAAGCGACTGTTATCTCTTGGTTCATGAAGTATGTATTTCAATTTTTCAACCACTTCTTTCTGGGTCAAATATACGCCTGCCCCATCCATTACAAGCATGTTTTCGGTTTCAAACGAAATATTTTCAGACTCATTGAGCAGTAAACATTTCCAAACTGTAACTATCTCCCCATTTTGCAATTGTATGAATATTTTTCTCTTTGATATTCCACCAAATTCACGTTGTCTGTTAAGGAAACTAGTCTCTCTCTCATCCTCGTCGTCTGAACCAGAAATACTCGATACATCATAGTCTTTAGACAATGAATCAGACGCCACTCCATCAAAATCCTCCTCTTTAATGATACTTTTTCCAGCAATGCTAAGCTTTATCTGAGATCAGACACTATCGAGTAAATCAAGTTGCGAAATAAAGAGAGCTTTATTGTACGGGTGAGGGGTGGGGGGCAAAAATTTGCATCTTTTATCTACTCTCACTTGCTATAGAGGTAAACAAGTCACTACTATAGATCAATAATACAAAATTATCAAACCAAGTAAGCCGTCAGCTGTTGCTGCATAATAAAACGTTTGCAAGAAGTTTGGATGTCTAAACCTAAATCAGACATAAAGAAGCTTTTCTGGTCTCTGCCCCTAAGATTTAACACTGCAATATAAATCATAGAACTATTGAAGGTTAAATCATTAGCTAGGTTTTCCAACTTGGCTACAATCTGTGAAGCAGCAATACAGACCCCCGAATACCTAGAAAAAGCTCTTGTAAATCAATTTTCAATAGCAAGTACCAAAACTCAAACTTGCTGCAACATCCATCAATCTTATCAAGCGATTAAAGTGAGTCAGTTGCCAAAACTAGCTCCAGATTCTCACATACACTTATTTTAACAATGATCCAAAAATCAATAAATCATAATCCTTGAACTCAATCAAACTAAATGAAATTACAAAAATTCATTTTCTCCTTCTTCAATTCCTCCTCTTATCTGCCCTCGCAAAACAAAGAAAAACAAAAGTAAAATAGGATAGCATACATTGAAACGGTGAAGGTCGGATTTGAAGTGAAAACGCTGTTCCTGAAGCGACTCGAACTCCGCCTTACATGTGTTGCAAGACCATCTCTGCATAACTTTAGCATCATTACTATCATTATTACTGCTGTTTAAATTATTTTCGGCAACTTCGTTTTCCGATTTCGATTCTTCCACGGCGTCATCCTGCAAATTTTCAAAATCCGGCAGCGAAGACAGAGAGGGGTGAAGGAGGCGGCAGGAATCGAAGAAGTCCAGCGGGACTTCAAATATTGAACAGTGTTGTTTCGTATGGTCTGGCTTGTTTGGCTTCCGGTGAAGCGGTTTCTTTGGCTTATCTATGGCGGCGGTCGCCGCCGCGGCTCCGCTTTCCATTGTCGGCGAATAGTTTGGCTTGTTTACGTTTGGAAGGTAATTTTGTTATCTGTTGACGATTATATCCCCACCATTAAATTGAGGGAGTTTAATTTTCTTGAATATTCCTCTAAATTCTATTTATATTTGGAATAAGCTTTTTTTTTTTTTTTTTGATAAAATACTTTTTTATTCCACATATTTTTATTTTACTAGTTTTAAATTCTAGGGGTGATTGATAGAAAATTTTCAATCATAATAACCGTATGAATTACTGGATGATCAACGAAATTGATTAGCAATGTGTGTGGTCCAATAATAAATGAAAGATGATTATCATAGTTTAATAAAAATAACGAAAATTATTCGTAAATTATTTATAATATTTGCAACGAAACATCTTACTATAAGTAAAACTAGTATTAGTCCCGTGCGATACACGGATATATAAATTTCACTATATATATATTTTAATATGAAAATGTTGAACACGAAAAATAATAAATTTTTTTGGAGAATTTCAGTCTGATTTGTTACTTCTGTGACTCACGACCATAAAATCTAAATATTTCGAGTTTGATGTGAAAATTTTAATTTACAAAATATATATATATATATTAAGTTCTCATAATATTTCAATCTCATTTGGTATACCCGTGTTCGTGTGGTGTATGGACAAATAAATTTGGAGAAAGACTAAAGGCACCTACCATATTTCTAAGAGCACCAACCTCTTTTTTTTTTTTTAATTCCAATTTTACCCCTAGAGGTTGTTGAACTAGTTCCGTTCGGTCAAGATGGCCGAACGAGCTTCAAGGTGTTCGGCCGTGGTGGCCGAACGGGTTTCAAGATGTT
This sequence comes from Scutellaria minor, assembly GCA_954870855.1. Classification (NCBI taxonomy): domain Eukaryota; kingdom Viridiplantae; phylum Streptophyta; class Magnoliopsida; order Lamiales; family Lamiaceae; genus Scutellaria; species Scutellaria minor. The sequence continues at coordinate 20,098,891 of OX940728.1, read as the reverse complement.
CGGCCGTGATGGCCGAACGGGCTTCAAAGTGTTCGACCGAGGTGGCCGAACACTCTTCTATGTGTTCGGCCACCTCGGCCGAACGAAACTGATCCGGAATTCATAGTTTTTTTACGTATTTTGCTACGATTTTCACACATTTAACAAATTTGTGGAATGTTCGTCATTATGTTGGCATTACAATCTTCAAAAAATTAAAAGATTTAACTAAAAAAAAAACGCAACCCATCACCCGTCGTGCGCGTGCACACCGCGCCTACCGTCACTCGTCGTCGTCGGGCGAGCACGCTGAACGGGTGACGGGTTGCGTTGTTTTTTTAGTTAAACTTTTTAATTTTTTAAAGATTGTAATGCCAACATAATGAATAACATTCCACAAATTTATTAAATGTGTGAAAATCGTAGCAAAATACGTAAAAAAAACTATGAATTCCGGATCAGTTTCGTTCGGCCGAGGTGGCCGAACACATAGAAGAGTGTTCGGCCACCTCGGCCGAACACTTTGAAGCCCATTCGGCCATCACGGCCGAACGAACACTTTGAAACCCGTTCGGCCACCACGGCCGAACACCTTGAAGCTCGTTCGGCCATCTTGACCGAATGGAACTAGTTCAACAACCCCTAAGGGTAAAATTGGAATAAAAAAAAAAAAAAAAAAAAAGGTTGGTGCTCTTAGAAGTTGGGTAGGTGTCTTTAGTCCTCACCTAAATTTGAAGTGTAGGTAATTTTTTGATATAAAAATGTTGTTCATGAAAAATAATATAATTCTTCAAAGTGTTTTCAATTTAATCTACTACCCATATAATTTACGAATTTAAATATTTTTTATTTTCATCATACGTTGTCGTCACTATTGTCCTGAAACAAACTTATGCAAATTTATGTTCAATAATTTATTCATAATGAGTATAAAATGATGATATTATTGAGCATTATAATCAAGTCTTGATAATATTTTAGTCTCATTTGGTATTCGTGAGATGTACGTAGTGAATAAATTTCATGTGTTAGTAATTTTTTGATATAAAAATGATGATCATGAAAAATCATATAGTTTTTTAAAGTTATTTCTATTTAATCTACTACTCATGTAATTCATCTAAATATTTATTATTTTCATCATATGTTGTTTAACTATTTTAGTACTTGTTTTTGTCACAATTGGCCTAGAAAATACTTGTGCAAATATATGTTCAACAACTTATTCATAATGAGCTTAAAATATTGATATTATTGTATATTACCCCAAAATAAAATTTCTAAATTTAACATACCATCAAAAAATCTATATAATTATTTTTTTCAAATGTCTTAAAATCAAAATTTATCTATTAGAAAAATCATATTGGATGGTTAACATTTCAAAATTTGATAAATCTAAAACCTTGAAACTATATTACAACATAAACTAAATATATTTTATCATTGTTCTGTGAACTTCATGCTACCATGATAGTGAAATTTCAGATTTTTATTTACTTTTTAATCAAGAAGGAAACAATATTTATTCTTACAACAAAAAAAATGATAAATTCGCTAATTTTTTCGTGGATATATAAAATGATTTAGATTAAGGTACAAATTTTTATTTGCAACTTTTCATGACATGATATTATTACCATATATACACGAATCATACTAACTTTATAACATATCAAATACGATCATATTTTTTTCCTCAATTTTCATATATATACAAAATGATTTTCATACCATGAATATACATAAATTATGAAAAACTAAATATTTACAATTTATAAATTTATAAAATAATAAATATTTGTATTTCTACTTTAAAAAGTAGAAATTAAGTTAGTTGGTTTTTATATAGATGACAATGAAATTTCATAATAAAAAATTCAAAGTATTTAAAATATATATGTAAAAATTCTTATCTGTGTGTTATCACTCTTATAAATAGCATCGACTATATATCCTTCATGATTAATAAAGAAGATACATTTATATAATTTAGCATTATGAAATAGAACATATTTTTTTATTATTTTTTATAAGTATAAGTATAAATGATATGTTTTTTTTAATCATTTTTTATACTTAATTTGTAGTTTTTAATAGAAAGTATATGAATTCATAAATTTTATACTTCCTAAATGTTATTGTGTGTAATAATATATCATATGTATATTTTTTTTATTATATTCAAGATATATTACAAATTTTTATGATTTTTAATAAGAATTAATATAGTATAATAAAATTAAATTATATAACCACTATGTTAGATTATTAACATTGTTACATAGAAGATATATAAAAATTGGAGTATTGTATGCGACATATTTGTCAAATAAAATTGTGTGATGTTTATAATAATTTTACAATACATATTTCGAATATAGTAAATAAAAATAGTTAATTTACGTTGTTTTATATATGTTGGTTGACTTGATTAATAACTCACGTCTTGGTCTTCGCCTCAGTCACTACGAACGCCCCCGATCAATGCAATGATATATTTATTGAGGTGGTATATGTGTGTGGGGTACAACATTAAAGATAAAAATAATAATTTGATGATCTATAATTCTTGAAATCCGATTATTATGTTATTTTAATTTATTCAACAAACATATATTTAATCTTTGATTATATCAACAATTAAAAAAGTTATTAGATGAGATCATATTAACATTCATATACCATATATGGATAATAATTTTCAAGATTTTGTCAATATTATAAATGATATTATTACCATATATAAATCATGTTTAATATAATAAAATTAATAATTTATAAATTATAAATTATGAAATAATATGTATTTCTATTTTTAGGAGGTGGAAATGGGGCGGGAAAATTTTAGCATTTCTATTTTGAGGGGTAATTGTTATTATATATATATATATATATATATATATATATATATATAGATATCTTTGAACTTCTTATATTGAGAGCTTGTTTTCATTAAGAAAAAAAAATCATTCACTTATTTATGGATTGTAATTTAAAAAATTGGGAGGAAAAATTCAACACTTCAACCCACTTTGAATCCTATAAAACCTTATTTATTTGATTTAAAGAAGAGAAAAATTGATGGATTTATTTAATTTACAGAGCCCAGAAGAATATAACGAGTTGAGCCCAACCAATAATGTCAACCTATAGGTTACATCTAACCTTCAATAGCCCAATTAAACAAGTGATTACAATTTCTAATATATGAGCCACTCTGAAAAACTCTGCGTATGTATAAAGACATAAAGTCAATAAGCACTGTTTAAACAGTCCACTAAGAATTCTGTGATAACTTTACTTTTTTAGGAAAATATATTTAATGTATTCATAAATTGTCTTTTCTAATAAAAAAAGGACTTATTTTCAAACAAAACTTAAACTAACGAGTTTTTTTTTTTTTTTTAAATGTTTCTTATTACATATTCAATATTAGTAACGTCTTTTCGTCAAATCAAAATTAATAGCATTTTTGTTATGAGCCAAATTAGTACAGTACATCTTAAAATATCATTAAAATGAAAGTATAGCGTGTTCACAAATACAAAATACAAGCTGTTTAAAGTTAGGTAAAAGTTGGGAACAAATTCCAAATTATATATTTATAGAAACACCCATAATTACAGATAATATTTCATTTTAATATAACTATTGACGAGCATATGAAGTTGTATATTTAATTTGTGAAGACTTGATTGCAACAAAAAACAACATGAATATTCAAATTAAGCAAAATAATCATACAACTTTTTATTATTTTGCAATTTGAATTTTCATCAAAATGTCGACAATAAATCAGATGTGTAAGGCTAAATAATAAGTGTTGGTTGGCACACACCCAATAGCACTTCAATGAGTGGTTGCCCTATAAGTGAAGAATGGCTTGTCACTACAAAAATAATAAACACATTTGAAAAAATTGTATATTTATATTATTATTTTTTTAAATGAGATATATTGAGTATTTATTGAGATGTACAGCATTATCTATGAATAAACGTAAGCACCGTTGTCATAAGCACGGAGCCAAGGAGGTATTATTCCCTCTATTTGTATAACTCTGTGGCATGTGATACAATTTTATATGACTACTTTGATGTTACATTATTTACACAGCATGTGAAATAGGTATGATAACCTTTTATACCACAAAATCAATTACATTTTTTTTATTGTAATATATAATTTTATTATTTTTTTATCATAATTTGAGTGAAAAATCTAAAATAATTTTTACACTTACATGTGTATAGAACAAGATTGTCGTTTGATGTGATGGAAGATGTTGTTTTATATCTTATCAACAAAAGTAAAATTGTCATTTTTTTTTTATATTTGTGGAAATACATATATATATATATTATAGTAGAAAATTAATTCACTATCCTACTCGTGATAGAAAAGAGTGTCATCCCAAAAAAAAATATATATTATCTATTATGGTGGAAAAGTAATTTACTATCCTAATTGTAGTAAGAATGAATGTCAACCCTATATAGTAATATATATAATGTATACTGTATAAAGGTAATATCAAAGTTCAAGATGTATTATACTTCATTTGACTATATAAATGTTGGGTTAAGAAAATTTTCAAAATTATAAAAACGTAAAATTTCGACTACTATATCTTTTAAATATTAAGGAATTTAGGATAAAATTTTGAAAGAAACTCAAATTAATTCACTGATAAGAGGGTTCCTGAAATTTTTTAAATTTTTTGCTAAAGTCACACGTGTTATATAGAAAATGTATGACTGTTTACTAAATAGTGATATGAATAATCTCATTATAAAATTACATAAAAGTTTATGACAAATATTTATAAACAAAACTGGAACTCTAAAAGGACATTTAAATGGAATAGAAAGGAATACATAATGTAAATGAGAGTAATATTTAAGTATAGATAGAATACAGTTAGGCCTTAATATTCCCCAAGTCTTTCATATATACTAAAATAATAATAATTAAAGGACGTATGTCACTTATTAATTTGGTTTTCCTCTCAAACTTAAATTTTAATTAATTATTTTTGAGTTTATTATAATATTAAATTAAATAAATTATTAACTATTAAATATTATTAATTTTCAATCAATTTATAATCAATATTAACTTACTTTCTTTGTATTGAATTATGTCATTAATTAATTATATATAAAGATATAATTAAAATTTTGAAATAAATAAAATTAGAAAAAATCAAATTTTAAGTGCACTCACGATTTTATGTAAAGTGCAAAAATACAAAATAAATTTAAATGCATGTAGTAAAGTTCTATATATATAATCGTTAAAGATTAAAAAAAACTATTCATATATATCATGAATAAGAAGATTATGTATATAAATTGACATTAAAAATACATATTAGGCCATGTAGTTATAAAATATTTAAAAAAAAAAACTAACATTAGTAAATTCAAGAAAAATAATTGTTACTTTATATTTTATAGATGTTTCACTAAATATAATTAGGAAGTTAAACTATATTTTATAGATTACAGTAGTTGTTGATCTGTTTCACAAAATTATATTAATAAAACGATTTTACAATAGTTTATCATTTGTCAATTCTCAATTTGTTGATTGATATTTAAACTTACTTTTATGTCAAAAATTGTCCAACTTAAAATATCTTTATATGAATAAATAAATAGTTTGACGACGTTTTTGGAAAATCAATTATATAAAAAAGTCTTCGACCTAACTTTAGTAGAAGCCTTCATATAGATAGATATGTATGGCTGCCAAAGTTCTTTCACATCAAACATAAATGTTTTGATCTCTTATTTAAAATAAGCACCAAATGTTAAATGTAGTAATACCATTATTATTATTTGATATTATATATATAATGAAATATAAATAAAGCAATTTATACTATTTTATACTAATCTAGCTAATAGAAAGAAAGTTGACAAAATTTATATAAATGCCACTTTACCTCTTAAAAATGGCATGTCATAAAAAAAATTGAAAATAAAACTTAAATAACAAGCTATTTGTATATTATTGAAATTCTTTTTTACTAAGCTATTTGATACAAACTAGTATATCCACCGTATGATGCACAAATTTTAATAATATTTTATATAATGAATAATTATATATATATATATAATAATAATTGAACACAATTTTCAAAGAGAGATAGAGAATCATATCTATTTCACATATATAATGAAATGATAAATTTAAGATGTGGTTTATGATGTCACATCATGTATTATGTATCACATAATAAAAAATTAGAATTAATTCAAATTACGTTGGTTTCATTTCATATCGTTCAAATATATTATATATAATTATTCATTACAAGAAATATTATTAGAACTCGTACATAGCACGGCGGGTACACTAGCTTATATCAAATGACTTAGTAAAGAAGAATTGTGATAGTATACAAATAGTTTAATTGCTTATAAAATTTTATTTTCATTTTCTTAATTTTTTATGACATGCCATTTATTAGGGGTAAAGTGGCATTTATATAAATTGCCAACTTTCTTTCTACTAGATTAGTATAGATTGTTTTATTTCATATTTTATTACATTTAATACATATCATGTATCAAATAATGATAATTTTATTTAGTACATATAATAATTTGTGATTATTTTAAAATAAGAGATCAAAATATATATGTCTTATGTGCATGAACTTTGACAACCCTATGTATCTATCTAAATGAGACATCTACTAAAGTTGGGTTGGACCTTTTTATCCAATTGCTTTCCCAACAGGTCGTCAAACTATTTATTTATTCACATAAAGATGTTTTAAGTTAGATCAATAAAGTCAAAGGTAACATGATTTGTGTGGGTCGTGCACAAGACTCGTACAGGTCATGCCGCATGAGTCGTACACACAGTTCATGTGGATCTTGCCACATGAATCGAGCAGCTCGTGTTATGGTGATGCATGCATGTATATCATATTGATGTTATGTGAGAATTGAGACTCATTTCATTATTAAAGAAAGTGAAATTGACTGAAAAATTGAATTTTTATATTTTGACTAGTTTTAAAACAAATCTTAATGTATTTAACTTTTTTGTGGTAACCAAGACTCTTGTAACTTAAATGGTATCTTATATTTATAAAAATTGAATCACACAAATTTTTTAATATTTATTTCCTTCCTTCCAATCCTACCAACTCATTAAAAAAAAAAATTCCATCCCTTCAAAACCCTTTAACTCAATAAAAAAATAATTTCAAAAATGTATCTCACACAATACTTTGAAAGATATTCCAAAAAAGAACCCAAATATTTACCACACAGATATGGGGATTTAAATTATATTTGCAAAATGTACACACCAAGCACTATATAAATGTCCAACTATCCAAACATACAAACACTCTTATAATATTCAAACTGCCAAAAATCTAGCATCAGAATCCTCATGGCTGCTACACCCAAATCCGCCACCATCCTCGAGCACTGCCGTGTCGCGCCGTCAGACGACTGCAACGCTGCGGCGGAGCTATCCCTTGCTCTCACGTTTTACGACTTACTATGGCTCCACTTCCACCCAATCCATCGTCTTCTCTTCTACAAATTCCCCTGGTCCGAATCACATTTCCTTGAAAAAATTGTTCCTAGCTTCAAAAATTCCCTCTCCCAAACTCTCAAACATTACATCCCATTGGCCGGAAAATTAATCTATCCACACGATTATCAGACACTGCCTGAACTCCAGTACGTCACCGGCGACTCAGTTTCCGTCACCGTTGCTAAGTCTAGCAAAACTCACGATTTTAATTACCTCACAGGAAACAATCCCCGCGTTGCTGATGAATTTTATGCTTTCTTCCCCGATTTCCCCCCACCGGAGAGTCTACCAGAACCGGGATTCGATAAAATCGAGATGTTAGCCGTGCAAATAACGTTGTTTCCAGATACAGGTATATGTATCGGATTCAACAACAGTCACACCGTCGGAGATGCTAGTTCGATCGTCGGATTTATCAAAGCATGGAGTTCTATTGCTAAGTTTGGAGGTGATCATGAATTCTTAGCTCAATCTGATTCGCTTCCGATTTTCGACAGATCTCTGATTAAAGTTCCATTCGACCTGCAAAATTTCTACTCGAATCGAATGCAACATGGCAAAATTGAATCATTGCCGAGAAATTTCCCAATGAACAAAGTCCGAGTGACGTATATTCTGCAGAAACACGAAATTCAGAAGCTCAGAAGCTTTGTGCAGGCGAAAAAACCAGCGATAGTTCACTTATCATCTTTCACGATCACCACCGCTTACGTTTGGGCTTGCCTGGCCAGATCCGCGGCGGAATCCGGCGAGGAAGTCGACGAAGACGAGCCGGAATACTTCGGCTTCCCGGTGGAAGCACGGCAGCGCGTGAATCCACCGGTTCCGGCTGCGTATTTCGGCAACTGTGTAGGTTTGGCAATGGCAGAATCGACGCACTCAGAGCTGAGAGGCGATGACGGATTTCTGATCGCGGCGGAGTTGATCGGAGAAGTGATCAGAAATAAAGTGAACGGTAAGGATGCGCTGCTGAGCGGCGCCGAGGAGTGGCTGTCGAAATTCGGGACGTTGATCGGAAAACGCCTGTTTTGTGTGGCGGGGTCACCGAGATTTGATTTATATGAGGCTGATTTTGGGTGGGGGAAGCCAAAGAAGTACGAAGCTATAGGTATAGATGGAGATGGATCCATGTCGCTCTGCAGATCCAGAGAATTTGACGGTGGTTTGGAAATTGGTTTGTGTTTTCCGGAGAAGATGGATTCTTTTGCAGCTGTTTTTTCAGATGGACTCAAGACATAAAGGGTGTTTGAGTGAGTTTATAAACTCTTTCATGTCTTTCGAATATATAAACTCCTTCGATGTTTGAAAGAGTTTATAAACTCAAAACAAAACAGATTAAAAAAAAAATATATATATTTTATTTCATTAAAAATAAGGAATCACAATTATTTTTAAAATAAGATCTTATTTTTTAAAAAACACCTTGAAATTTGATCATTTAATTACCAACCTTTTATAACTCTTTCAAATAAGTTTAATCAAACACTCTTTTAAAATAAATGATTAGTGTGTATTTTGCTTTTATAAATATGAAAGGAAAATTATATGAGAGGATCTCAAAGATTATAGATTATGATTTTCCGGTGTTTCTAAATTTCTAGTTAGAGAATGACTGAATGAGAAGAGGTGCTTCTGTTTCGACATTAATAAATGTGTTTTATTTGGTTTTGCTAATATATAAATTAATTTCTTGTATTTTAGAGATTATCTTTATTTTTTTATTTTATTAGTCCCCTCAAGGCCCAAATGGGATGGATCCTAGTGGTTGAATTTTATTTTGCCGATCTTTCCCAAAAGATTGATTTATTTAGATTGCAATTTTAAGATGAAACATAAATGCATAAAAAGCTGATTTGAGACAAGGAGAAAATACAATCAACTTCATTTAATTAATTCCGAGCTGCTAAAGTTGAAGACAACAACAACGTAATTAGTTGAGGAAATAAGAAACGAATTTAGAGGATGTTTGGTTATTTTAAGAATAATATGTTCAAGTGTTTGGATAAATACGATGGTGAAATTTATAATATATTGGTAAAAACAATTGTCTAATTTATATGATCAAATTTAAAAGAATTTATAAAAAAATAAATTTTATTTTTAGAAATAAATAGAAATCTAACATCTTTTTTTATGATGAAATAAGATTTTATTTCAATTTTTTAAGAAACTCCGTTGAAGAACTTGTAAGTTTTTTTTTTCCCTTAAAAATATCAATGGATTTCACTTAGAACTTTTAAAGTTATAAGCACATATATTAACGAGTTTGTAAACTCACCCAAACATCCTCTTAATATAATTAACAACAAATGCATGTAATAAGACCAACCAATGCTCATTAATTCATCTCTTCCAATCCATCATAGAAGACACGTTCAAATGCATCCATTCCTTTGTGGTTAGATTTTCAAACGCAATGACGGCGAGAAGAAAGAGAAAATAGCTGGTGGCGAGAGGCGGAGGGGCAACGACGAGAGAGGGGATGGAGAAGAACATGGTAAGGAACAAGGAAGACATTTTGATTCTAAAAAAAAAAAAATCCTTTTCTTTTGTTTTTTGTTTTTAAATGCCACGTGGGTTTATGAGTTGAATCCGCATTAAATTTTGAATCCTTTATTTTTATTTAATTTAAAGAAGAAAATTTAATGGACTTATTTAATTTACAAAAGCCCAGAAGAATATAACGAGTTGAGCCCAACCAATAATGTCAACCGATAGGCTTCATCAAATCTCCAATACATACTGGTGTTCCAATTTGTGATGAAGTGGTTTTGCATCTTTGTTTCGAGTTCATTAGGATTATGAATCATAGGGACGTCATTTCGTTTTACTTTAATTATATTTTTTCTAAAATTATATCTAACCAACAAAGCGGTAACATACGTTGACAACTAATTAGATACATTAGCAACTTTTAGTTAAAAAGAAAATAAAAGGTATGGTGATTTGATTAGAGAAATTTCATGATTTATTGCTAATTAAACCAATTTTAAACCAAATTTGGATCATTTACAATGGTACATGTGGTGTACAATGTTCCTCTGCAAAATGAGTGAGTAAAAGAGCAAACTGCTCCATGAGCACAAACCTAGTTGGTAAGAAGGTTTATGGTGATGTGGAAATAAATCTTCTAACAACACCGATTGAAACCTCAAATGAAGCAGATTGCATTGAAATATTGCAAAAGTTTATTAAATGATCTAGAAATCTATAATCGAGCGTGGAAAAGTGTTGGTCAGCACGCACTCAATAGCACTTGAATTGAATGAGTGGTTGCTCTATCAACAAAGAATGGCTAGTCACCCTACAAGAATAATATACACAATTGAAATAAATTGTATTATTTTATCTTTTTTTATTTTTTAAAATGAGATATATTTAATATTTTATTTTTATGTATATCATTACCTATGAATGAATACAAGCGCCGTTGTCATAAGCACGGAGCCATGGAGGTGATAATCCTGTATTTGTATAACTCAGTGGCATGACATGTGATACAATTTTATGTCACTACTTTGATGTCACTTACTTACACAGCATTGGAAATTTATATGGTAATATCAAATATATATATGCATGTAAAGGTAATATCAAAGTTCAAGATGTGTTATACTTTACTTGATTTTATTTAAATAATGTGATTAGTTTACAAAATTTTCAAAAATTAAGAAATAAAATTTCGACTGATATATGACTCATATCATTTAAAAATCAAAGAATTTAGGGTAAAAATTTGAAAGAAACTTAAATCATTTAATTGAAAAGATGGTTCCTGTAAAATTATAATTTTTTTGCTAAAACCACACACATTATTGTAGAAAATTAATAGATGTTTAACAAACAGTGATATAAGTTGATATAGTTGAGATGTGCAATAATCCGAAATGAGTATCTCGATTAGGGACCGAAATGAGTATCTCGATTAGGGAAGTCAAAAAGTGATTATACTAATACAAAATGATCTAGTATTTCGTGAAGATTGGCCTGAACAGTATATTTCGAGATATAGGTAGCAGGATATCTCGTCAGATTTAAGGTTGCTTCCTGGATCCTTAAATAATTATCCTATATTTCAGGATGATGAAGCCGAGATACGTTTATGTAAATTGAAGAGCATACTTTAACTCGAATATTATATCTCGTTAATAAAGATGGCGAGATACTTTATTTTACTCGAACCCATGCCCTAGAATCTTGGTAACTGTTCTGTGCTAATGGCTTAGTGGTGCGATATTTTAGGAGCGGTTAAATCAATTCGAATCTAGGTATAAATATCATTTTCTCCACAATTCGAATTTAGGTATAAATATCATTTTCTCTACCAAGAAAGAGGGAGATTTTTTTTTAACAAAGTAAAAAGAATATAGAAGATTTCATAGAAGAACAAATTGGCGTTGTCTGTGGGAACTATTCTGGTCTAAGACGTGAGATTTTGGTTATTCTCGAAGGAGAAGGGAGGTTGGAGAAGGCTCGAGGGCTGTATTGAATGACGATCAGTCGGGAGAACCAAACGTTGTTCCAAATCATCCTCGTCAAGATACCATTACTTTAACCCGGGAAGAATTATCTGAGTTAGTTGCTTCGGCTGTTCAAAAGGCTATGGATAAACGCCCCTTGGCATCACATCAGGGTGATACAGATGAACAGTAGGAATAGAGACGAGGTGAGAAGAGGCATGTTGAAGAAAGGGAAAGTTGTCCGCTATCTCCTGTAAGTAAAAGACGATTGCATGATGAGTTATCAGAAAGGGTAGAAGACTTGCAAAGGGAGATCAAGGAGGTGAGGAATAATTTTAAGGTGAATTCTCGAGGAATGAGAGGTAATCCTTTCTCAGAAAATGTGATGGAAGATGAATTACCGGCTTCCTTTAGGCCGGTAAATTTTGAGTATGATGGTACCTTGGATCCATGGGATCATTTATGTCGATTTGAGAATACGACATTGTTACACCGTTATACTAATGGGGTGAAGTGTAGAGTTTTTGCTACTACTCTGACGAAATCAGCACAAACATGGTTTAGTCAGTTGTCAGAGGGGATCATTTATGATTTTAACCAATTATCAGCTCTCCTTTTGCATCAGTTTGCCAGATCTCGTTAGCAGATGAAGTTGACTCAAATGTTGTTTGGAGTTAAACAAAAAGAAAATGAATCCTTAAGGGCTTTTGTAAAGAGATTCACTGCAGCCACGCTGGAATCTCCTGAGGCTTTAGATGATTTAGTTACCAGTGTCTTTATGCAAGGGATCAAAGAGGGAGATCTACATGTTTCACTGGTGAAGAAAATGCCGAATTTTTTTGATGATTTACTTCAGAGAGCAACTAAGTATATTAATTTAGAAGAAACGTTTCGTATTAAGAAAGATGGAGTTGCATCTCAGGAAACGAAAACAAGAGATCGAACAAGACGAATAAAGAATTAGATCCGCGAAGTAAAGGATTGGTGTCGAATACTCGGACGGAAATGATTAGGGGTCCTAGGTATAATGCTTACACCTAGTTGACATTACCACCTGGGCAACTATTAATGGAAATTTGAAATCATCCCCAATTACGATGGCTGATTTCATGGGCTCCTAGTCCGAGAAATCCTCCAACATTTGGGAATGGAAAGTTATGCCGATTTCATAATGAGTATAGGCACAACACTGATGAGTGCACGCATCTCAGAGATGAGTTGGAGAGGTTAGTTCGTGACAACAAGTTGTCAAGATATATAGCTCGATCTCGACAAGACAACAACAATAGGAGGAATGTTAGAGAAGAACCTCAGCGAGAACAAAGGACGCAGGGGAGAGGGTATAACCTTCGAATTGATCCACCTACACAAGTTTTTCCTCATCGAGATCAGCAAGTTCAGGAAGAACGACCGATCATTCACATGATTATGGGTAGACCCACGGATGGGGATTCAAATTGTGCCAGGAAATCTCGCCTAAATTCCATTCGACAAGAATAGAGAGTGTATATTATCTTATGGGAGGTGGTTATAGAATTTGGAAAGAATGATATAGTAAATATTCAATCATCTCAATCTGATGCCATGGTGATCACCGCTGAGTTAGGGGGATTTAATGTCGAGAGAGTCTTTTGTGGACACAGGTAGTTCGGTGGATATTATGTTTTTGGATTGTTTTAAGAAAATGAGATTGTCAGTAGAAGTCAAGCCGGTTAGGACATCGTTATATGGTTTCTCAGGAGACTCAGTCAATGTATATGGGAAGGTACAGTTGCCCGTGGTACTTGGTAAAGAATTGTGGAGGCAAACTAAGACTAATACTTTCCTGCTTGTAGATACTCATTTGCAGTATAATGTCATATTGGGCCGACCATCCTTAACTGAATATGCTGCAATCATTTCGCCAACTCACTTAATGATGAAATTTCCAGTAGACGGTGAAAATGACAGAATAATTGGAGTTAGAGTAGTGCGGGGTAATCAGCAAGCTGCTCGAAGGTGTTATGTGGCAGCTATAAGACATTCGGAATCTAGAAAGAGGGTAACTTGTCATCGGGATGAAATAGACAAAGAGTTGGAAACAGAAAGACGAAAAGGGAAAGAGCCGCGGGTTTCTGAATTTGAGCTAGGAGAACTGATGAGTGTAGAACTCATACGTAATGATCCTGGTCATGTTGTCCAGATCGGTAGTCATTTAGAGGGTGAGCTGAAAAAAAGTATTGTCGAGGTGTTAAGGTCAAATGTTGATTTATTTACTTGGAAACCAGAAGATATGACAGGGATTGATCCCGACATAGCTATGCATAGATTAAACATCAAGCCAGATGCTAAGCCCATAAAACAACAAATAAGGCATTTCGGAGCACAACAAAATGAAGGTATCGAGAAAGAAGTTCAGAAATTGCTGGAAATTGGACACGTTGAGAAAATCCAATTTCCTAGATGGGTAGCCAATGTGGTATTAGTACCTAAACTGGGAAACAAATGGAGAATGTATATAGATTTTCGAGATCTAAATAAAGCTTGTCCGAAGGATCATTATCCCTTGTCATTAATTAATTAATAAGTTGGTTGATGCTATCACGGGATGCGAGTTATTGAACATGATGGACGCAACACAAGGATACCATCAAATAGCTCTGTGTCCAGAGGATAAGCCAAATGTTTCTTTTATCACATCATCAGGGACGTATTGTTATACGATGATGTCGTCTGGGTTGAAGAATGTAGGGGCTACATATCAGCGGATGATAGATGAGATGTTCAAAGATCAATTGGGGCGAAATATGGAAGCATATGTTTATGATATGCTAGTCAAGAGTGTGCGAGCTGAATCACATGCATCAGATCTGAAAGAGACTTTATCCACAATTCGACATTATGGGATGAAACTCAATCCTGTGAAATGTTCATTTGGAGTTCGAGCTTGTAAATTTTTGGGTTACATGGTTACCCAGAAAGGTATTGAGGTTAACCCCTTTAAAGTACAAGTCATTCTGAATATGACTCCACCAAGAACCCTTAAGGAAGTTCAGATGTTAATAGGAAGAGTTGTAGCTCTTAGCAGATTCATTTCGAAGCTAGCGGAGCGTAGTTTGCCGTTCTTCAAAGTGCTTCGAAAAAGTGGAAAGTTTGGATGGACGAGTGAGTGTCAGGCTGCATTTGAACAATTGAAGGATTTTTTGAGTACCTTGCCGACATTAAAACAACCGATTAAAGGATCTCCGCTAATTGTGTACTTATCCGTTGAAGGAGAATCGATCAGCTCAGTCATGGTTCGGGAAGAAAGGAAGGAACAATATCTTATTTATTTTGTTAGTCGGGTGTTTCTTGGAGCTGAATTGAAGTACTCGGACATTGAAAAAGTCGTTTATGCTCTAATCATTTCGGCGCGGAAGCTAAGGCCTTATTTTTTGGAGTTTACTATTTATGTACGAACTAATCATCCATTAACATCGATTTTGGGTAAACCTGATGTCTCTGGGCGGATGGTGAAATGGGCTGTTGAACTTGGTCAGTTTGATATCCATTATGAACCGCGAACAACGATTAAGGCACAAGCATTAACGGACTTTATTCAGGAAACTACTCGAATGAACGGGAATCCGGAATGAGAATTGTATGTAGATGGGTCGTCAAGCCGGTTGGGGGCAGGAGCTGGGATATTTCTCTTCAGTCCCGAGAAGGACGAGTTGGAATTTGCTTTAAGATTTCAGTTTAAAGCTTTTAATAATGAAGCTGAGTATGAGGCTCTTCTGCAGGGATTAAGATTAGCCGAACAAACTGGAATAAGATGTTTAAAGGTGAAGTCAGATTCGCAATTGGTTACCCAACAATTGTCGAACCAGTATGATATCAGGGAAGATCGGATGCGAGTGTATGTGGAAAAAATTAGGGAGCTTAAGAAAAGATTTGAGAGGATACAGATCGAACAGATATCTCAAGAGGAAAATCGAAAAACTGATTTTTTTGGCTAAAATGGGTAGTTCATTACAAGATTGTACGAAAAGAAACATAATGGTAATGAGAGTTCCTAAAGATCAGGATGTGATGGTCTTGGAAAGAGATAAAGAAGATTGGAGGTATCCAATATAGCAATATTTGAAAAGAGTTCGACATGGGACTGTTAGAGAAATAAAAATCATGGAAAGACGAACAAGATTTTATTATTTCTTGAATGATTTGCTTTTCCGAAAAACATTTTCGCCAACAGATGCGAGATGTCTTTCTCATAGAGAAGGTTTGATGGTATTAAGGGAAGTGCACGAAGACAGATGTTCAGAACATGCAGGAGCAACCTCACTAGCTAGGAAAGTTATTCGGGCCAGATTCTATTGGCATACTCTTAAGAAAGATGCAGAAGACATGGTGAAAAAATGTTTGACTTGTCAGAAACATGGCTCTAGGATCCATATGCCGACAACTGAATTGATTGCAGTTACTTCACCATGTCCATTTGCAAGATGGGGAATAGACATTGTTGGGCCATTTCCGAAAGCAAAAGGGGTAAACAATTTATAGTTGTGGCTGTGGATTATTTTACTAAATGGGTAGAAACAGAACCTTTAGTCAAAATAACCGAGTTTGAAATGATGAAGTTCATATGGCGAAACATTTGTTGTCGTTTCGGCTTGCCGCGAATATTAGTTTCTAACAATGGACCGCAATTCTGAGGAAAAAAGATAAAGAAATGGTGTTCTGAGATGAAGATTACACAAGTCTTTATGGTTGTGGCACATCCACAGGCTAACGGACAGGTAGAAGTGATCAATCATATTTTGTTGGATGGAATGAAGAAAAGATTGGAACACGAGAAGTTAAACTGGGTTGAAGAGTTATCTTCTGTTTTATGGGCTTATCGCACCACACCAAGATCCACCACAGGGGAAACACCTTTCAGCCTAGTTTATGAGGCCGAAGCAGTTACACCAGCTGAGATACAAGGAGAAGCCATGCGAATCGTGTATTTCGACCTTACTCGAAATGATGAGTTACTAAGTATCAACAAAGTTTTTCTGGAGGAAATGCATGATGAAGCGAAAACTAGACATGATCTTTATAAAAAGAAGATGCAGTCTATGTTCAATCAGAAAGTGAGGAAATGAGATTTTCAAATTGGCGACATGGTTCTCCGACAAGCAATCACCTTGCGAGAAATAAGTAAATTGGATGCGATATGGGAAGGTCCATATAAGATGATCAAGATCTTATCAGGAGTAGCATACGAGTTGCAAGATGACAAAGAAAAGATTTTACCCTTGCCATGGCACATCAGTCACCTCAAGAAGTACTACCTGTAGGTCAATTTTATAGTATGTCGCAATTTTCCTTCTTTTTTACTCTGTTTTATATTAAGTATTTTGGTTAAACATTTTAGTAGTGAACTCCTTTAAAATTCTCCGTGGATGTAGATCTCGATTATATGGGATCGAACCACGTAAATCGCTTGTTCTGCTCTTGAATTTCAAAAATAATCAATATTGGGAGATCGAGATCATCATGATCCGATCTAGGGAGTTGATTAACCAAAAGGTAGTCAACTATTGAAAATTGGAGATCGAGATCATCATGATCTGATCTAGGGATTTGATTAACCAAAAGGTAGTTAACTATCGAAAATGGGAGATCGAGATCATCATGATCCGATCTAAGAAGTTGATTAACCAAAAGGTAGTCAACTATAAAAATCTTGCAGATCTAAGTGAGTTGATGGCAAATATCATAAGCTTAATAAAATGAATGTGTTAATAATATGTTTCCAAGATGATAAATCTAATTCATGAAATTGGGTTTGATTATGGACAAATAAAAAATATATATATATATATATATATATATATATCCAGCAAAAAAGATCGTTGTATCTGGCATATTTCATGCTTCAAACATATACAAATAAACGAGAATTATTTTTTAATACAGTTTCTTTATAACCCCATGTCTCGGGGACCTTCATGGCTGAACATCTCCTCTGGCAAGTCGATTAATGTGGTATCACCTTTCGCTCATGAACATCTCCTCTGGCAAGTCGATTAATGTGGTATCACCTTTCGCTCCATCTAATAGTGCCACTTCTGTTGATGATCGAGAAGACTCTCCAATCAAGTCACGGGGCAAAGGAAGTGGGTCAGACAAGAGATTGGCAAGAATTGCTTGATAGATAAAGTCTTTCCACCATTCTGCATCTTCTGCTTCTTCCATGTCCCCATGCCAGTTCGGAGGAGGCCCTGGAGAAATCTGACTTCCCAGTTCGGCTAAGTTAAAAATTAAATTGCTTTCTGGCAGGGAAATGTTGTTCGTTCCCAAGTGAGCTTGCACTGTCTCCAAATATTTGTTCACTTTTTCTTGACAGATTCGGACCCCTTCAACAAAAAAAGACTCCGTCATTGGAGCAACCTTGGAAAGAAATAATACTGAATCGCATATACGATGGAACAGTTTGGACCTATACTCTTTGGAGATCTTCATCATCAATTTGCTCTCCGTAAAAGCTGAAAACCTCTTTCGATATCCAACTTTTAATCCATCTGATCGTCTCTCATGGAAACAAAAGTCAGCCTCCATCTTCCTCTTTTCTTTCTCCTCTTCCAATTCTTTCCGCAACTCGGCAATCACAAGGTCTCTACTCCTGATTTCTTTATGTTTTTCTACCATCCCGGCATTTAAAGTGCGAAGCTGTTCATCTTTCTTCTCAGTTTCAGACCGAGCCATTGCTAAATCTATTTCTCCTCTCTCTACCTTTGAAGACAACTCATCAATCTTACTGCGGAAGGCGGCAAAGTCTTCGTCAATAGTTTGTTTTTCTTCCATTAGCTGTTCAATTACCTCTTTCTTCTACACCATCTCTTTGGCTAAAGAAATAAGATATTTTTGAACGGCAGCTAGGCGAGATATGTGTCTTTTGCATTTCGTCACCTTATTTGTTCCCTGCGAAGTGTTGGTCCTCGTTGTTAATGCAGCTTTTCTCGGGAGTGTCACTGGAGAAGAAGGAAGATGAGTAATATCTTGCAGAGTTTCAGGGGTCTCAGTGGGAGCATTAAAACGAGTACGAAGTACCATAAATCGAGATTGAAGTGAAGTGGAAGGAGCTGCTTTTCTTTTTTTAGTTATCAGGGTAGATTCTTTCTCAATTTCCTTGCTATCAGCATCTCTAGTTAGGTCGACAGGATCCTGAGTGGATGAGGAAGATAGGCGAGCAGGAACTAGTGAACTTTCAGCTACAATAGTTGGTGATAAGGGTATTTTTGAAGAGAGAGCTAAATGATCTTGATCAGTTGATAAATGAGCTTCTGCTTCTACTTGATTAGCTTGAGCTAGAACAAGATCTACCGCATGTAGAGATGCACGAAAGGTAGTCTGCTCTTCCTTAGAAACGTCTTTCATGAATGAGAACCATTTGTTTATCGACATATCTACAAAATCAAATATGTTTGGAAGTTAGACATATGTCAGTTATTAAAACTATTTGAAATGATAAAAAATAAAAGAAATAAAATACAACCTAAGTCAAGTCCCCTGACTATCTCGGTGTTTGGATAAAAACCCCAATAGGCGAGTAAAGGTGTGTCTGACGTCAATCCCATTATATTGAACCGCTCTTTTCGGAATATGATGTTCAATTTGGCTATGACGGAGTCTAATCCTAAACTGGGGGTATTTACCTGAGGATTCAGGTATGTCGCCCAAGGCGGTGTGGTGAAAGGGTTATCTTGAGGAGCTTTTATGTAAACAAAGGATTTTTCCCAAGAAGAACTCACCTTCTCGACACCCAAAGACAGAAAGGTAGCTTTCCTATCATGAGCTCGGGAGACCATATAAAATTAATAGGGATTTGGACTTCGAATAAGGAAACACGTCTTAAACCGGCGAGGAGTATCTTCTATTCCCATCCATTTGCATATTATATAAAAAGCAACAAAATACCAAATAGAATTGGGGTGAAATTGGTTGGGATTGACGTCGTATAACCTACCCATAGTGATGAAGAATGGATGAATTGGTGGAACTAAGCCTAAGGGAACATGCTCAAGGAACTAAGTACGAAAATGCTCGGGAGGACTCTATGGTCGATCTGTAGAATCAGGGATGGCTATTTCGTATCTTGCACCCCTATGGTACCTACCCCGTAATAATTGCTTTAGTAGAGTAAGATGTTTCTCGTTTACTTTTGGCGGACTGAATACTTTGGATTCTGACTTTTTTCGAGATTTTTTAGGAAGAGGAACTGTTAGATCAGATAAGGACTTGGAAGCTCGGGTTTTCTTTTTCGCGATAGGCAAATTTTCTATAGGAAGATTACCAATCTCTTCCTCTAGTCGAGCTCATTGCGTGAAGATTGGAGAGAAGCAGAAGAGGCCATAAAACTTAAGTAAAATTGTTATGAGGAAAAAAATACCTGAAATCGCCTGAAGAAAGGGGAATCCTTGAATAGCAAAATGAAGATTATGCAAAAGTATTTTTTGAATTCTGTTAGGGGTATTTATAGAAGACTTTGATGGGCATTTGAAAGGTCTTGATATCTTGACCGTTAATATTAAAGCGAGGCGAAGGTTCAGATTAAAAGAATTCTTTTTTTTATTTTTAATATATTTGTCAGGGCAGGAAAATATTGACGCGTGTCTCATCCTAGACATGCTGAACGCACCTCGTTTTTCGTGAAGATTGAAAGGTCTTGTTCTAGTTCATTCTTCGATGTGTGTACACACACATCATTTCGAAGGGAGTGGTTGATATAGTTAAGATGTGCAATAATCCGAAATGAGTATCTCGATTAGGGACCGAAATGAGTATCTCGATTAGGGAAGTCAAAAAGTGATTATACTAATACAAAATGATCTAATATTTCGTGAAGATTGGTCTGCGAAGTATATTTCGAAATATAGATAGCAGGATATCTCGTTAGATTTAAGGTTGCTTCCTGGATCCTTAAATAATTATCCTATATTTTAGGATGATGAAGCCGAGATACGTTTATGTAAATTGAAGAGCATACTTTAACTCGAATATTATATCTCGCTAATAAAGGTGACGAGATACTTTATTTTACTTGAATCCACGCCCTAGAATCTTGGTAATTGTTCTGTGTTAATGGCTTAGTGGTGCGATATTTTAGGAGCGGTTAAATCAATTCGAATCTAGGTATAAATATCATTTTCTCCACTAAGAAAGAGGGAGATTTTTTTATTTAACAAAGAAAAAAGAATATAGAAGGTTTCATAGAAGAACATAAGTAATCTCAGAATAAAAATATATAAGATTTTAAAAAGATAAATAATTATATTTGTAGCATCAAATCAGACTACAGATTTTTATCTTTCTATAAAGAAGCTAATGACAAAATCAGGCCCCCTTCTCTCACTTTCTATCCATATATAATCTACTGTAGAAACTACCCAATTTTAACAAGCAGAAAAGTAAAGAGCTAATGATTTCCACTAATTTGAACAAGCTATTAAAAAAACAGTTTAGTCTTGAAACTAACCACTTTTCCTCTTTTAAACTAAACGCTAATTGCAATTAAAAGTGAGTTGTGGCCTCCAACAACATTTTCTCACTCCACGTGTACCACATCTATCATTTCAACCGACACTTCAAAATTTAGCCACTTTCGGAATAAAAAAATGATAAAAATAAATAATATACACACAAATTTGTTATTAACGTACATAAATTAAACAATGCCGAATTAACAGCCATTAAGAATTCAGTTCAAGAAACAAAAAAAAAAATCACTCGAATTCCACTGTCTCTGTCTCTCGTAAATATGTTAAATAAACACAATAAGTAAAAGAAAAAAATAAAAGTCCATCCTAGGGGAGCAAGTAGGTGACGTACAAAAAACATAACTCCAGAAAATTACAAAATACTAAAAAAGAAAAAAAAAAAAAAAAAAAAAGCAAACCTGGACGAAATAACGATTTAGGACAAGAAAACGCAAGCAAACACCGAAACTGAAACTGTGAGCAGCACTTTCATCACCGCCGGAGCTTCTAGAACGCCACCGGCATTGTCGGTGGTGCTATTCTGAGAATCAGCTGTAGGGCCTTCTGAAGGTGCTCCGTCGGGTGAGCTCGTCGGCGGCGCAGGAGGAGACAGGAGAGGAGACGGAGCTGCAGCAGATTCCGGCGCCCCAGCCGGCGCCGGTGTCTCAGCCGCAGGAGCCGGCGACGGAGAAGTCTCCGGAGCAGGACCCGGCGCCGGAGATGGAGCCTTCCCGAAAAGCTCTACCGGAAGAAGCAAACTGTCGACGGTGAAGATGCAGAGCGGAGTCGAGTCGAGCACAGTGGACGCGATTCTCGATTTGTCGACTCCGGTGTCGAGACTCACTGAGTCACCGGCCGTCGTCACGCCGAGGTCGTATTTTCCGGCGCCATTGGTGGCGATGGTGGTCAGCTTACCCTTGGTCTGTTTCAGAGTCCCCACCGGCGTGTAGCTTGCGAGCGCGTGGTACTGCAACAACGACACCACCTCGGCATTGGAGAGCTTGGTCAGATCTGGCGCGTCCTCCGCCTTGAAGGCCTCGTCATTCGGCGCAAAAATTGTTAAGCCCTTATCAATGGCGGATTGATAGACTTTCAGAACCCCGCTGGAAACAATCAGAGAAGCGAAGGTCTTGCACCCAGCTTTCTCGAGCAACGCCGTTATGTTAACGGAGGAAGCTGACGGCGCCGGCGCCGTTAGAATCGCGCTGGGAGCAATGGCTTTACTGACCTCAATAACGGAGACGTTGTAGGGGATCTGTTTGACTGACTTAGTGAAGGTGGAGTCAATGGGCGACCCGGGAACGCCGGATCCGAACCCGACTACTCCGCCTTTCTTATCGGTAATGTTGACGAACCCGAGCTTTCCGTCGGCGTTTCCGGTGGTCTGATAGAGTGTGGTGGAGAGCACAGAGCCTTCGGAGAGCTTGTGGAGCTTCGCCGCGTCAAAGTAGTCGAGCAACACGTGGAGGGCTATGACGTTCTTAACGACGCTGAGGGGGTATTTTCCGGTGAGGCCGGAGAGGGCGGCGTTGGAGAGCACGCAGACGGTGACTGGTGAGCGGCTGTTGACCTCGTCGGCGAGTTTGGTTTGGGACAGTAAATCGTTGAATGTGCTGTACTCCGGGTAACCGGAGAGTATTTCGGTGATGTTGGTGGCGGCGGCGGCGGCGGCGGCGGCGGCGGTGGCGAGAATAACAACGGCGAAGAGAGAGAGAGTGAAGTGGGTCGCCATTGTCGATGAAGAGAGAGAGAGAGTGTGTGCAGACAGTGGAAAGGAAGATGGGTTTTTATCTACTTTGGCCGGGGAAACATATTTTTGAATTTTTTATTATTTATGTGGGGACCAGGGCCACGTCAGCCTTTGGAGCCGTTTGACTCTCTCATTGGAACCCCATAATTACGCCTTAATATCACCTTAATATGTTCAAAAGATTCAAAACTGATATTTGTTTTTTATGCTAGCCAAACATGAATTTGTTTAATTTTGCAATGTTTCAAATTTTTTTATGTTGTCAGAATTCTCAATCATGCTCATGCACTCTGACAGGTGATACATCTGATAATCTAGCAAAGAGTTATTATTTATAGAAATAAAAGTGGTCAATGGTCCCATAATCAATCTAGTCAAAACCAGAAACTCGATTTGTACCAAATCTAAATTATTAATCTTAATTTTAGTTTATGGTTTTGTTTTACTCAGGTAGTCTCAATTGCCACCGCGAACTAATTAAAAAATTCAATAATTTATATATTTGTGCACACAATTTATATTTCTGAGCTAATTTCTAAGGGCATGTTTGGTTCGTCATTGGAAAATTGGGTTAGATGTTTGATATTTTTGGTTTAAATGTTTAATGCTATATTTGATTTAATTTTGTGTTTTGTTTGAGTGTTATGGTATTTCTTGGATCAAGTTTGTATATTACAACTTTATTTGATTCAAATATTTGTTGCGGGTTTAAAAAAAAAAAAGATAAAAATGTCATCAACATAAAAAAGAATATGATTTAAAAAAAATAGTAGAAATCAAAGATATAAACAAGAATTTAAATCAAACGAAAGTAAGGTAAATTGGATAATTTCCAACAATGTGCATGAAATATGACATCCAATGGAATTAATAAATAATTTTGGGTTGTTTATTTGACCCACCCTAAACTTTGTGCTACATTAACAATGCATTTTGTGTTGTAGGTAATGCTGACACAAATACAATTTTATTAATTATTTGTTTGACAAATTATTCTTACGTGTAAAGTGAATTCACAAATTGCCATATGTCGTCACCAGTCAGTTTCAGAAAGAAAATAAAAACAAGAAAATTACAGATTGGTGGTGGGTAATTAACTAGGGTTGATTAAAAAGTAGTGTGGTTAGGTTAAAAACTTGAGATTTGGTTGGCATATTTGTATGGATGTCATGTGAGTGTGTGAGGTTGCTATTTGTTCCTCTTTATTTTCTGGGTCACACCTGAGCTGTATACCAGTTCTAAAGTCGGTGGCGTTGCTTATACTGCCCTTTTCCCTGCGAAAAGACCCTATTGCCCCTTCGTTTTCCTTTGCCTTCTTTCAAGATTTAAAGCAACACAACAAATTATACAATTCCAAGTTTTGACATATTTTTTGAATAATCGACAGTCAATTTCTCATTGAGGTCCAATATTACATAGTGATAGTATAACATATGGGGGATAAATTCATCCTTGGGTTATATATATATATATATATATATATATATATGAATATGAATGAGCGCAAGTTAATAATAAAGCTTATGCGTGTTATTAGCAAAAATTTATCTGATCGTGGTTGTGCTTTACTTGATACTTAATGTTATAAATTGTGGAAAAAAATAATAATGAATATATGACCTTCTTGTAGTTGTTTATATTTGCTAGTGATGAAAAATATATATTAGGAGTTTCACAAAAACTTATGTGTGATGGTCTCATGGATAGTTATGGAGAGACGGAGCCCCATCACCCACAAATAAGAATTGTAGATGATAGGGTTGTGGGTTGATCTGTCTCATGCAATGCAATAAAAATCCGGTCTTACAAGAGACTCTCACACTAGGAGTTTTAGGTTTGATATATTTTTTCTAAGATTTACCTGTACATATTATTATTTATATTCGTTGAATTTTGTTTATTAAATTTGACAATATAATTTTTTCAATAGTTATATTCTATTAAAAATTAAACTTCTTTAGGGTAAATTCAAAACTCAATGTTCTCATCAAATCATACATGAAAATTAAATCATTTCTTATTAAATCCCATCTCTTTTGATTTATTACCAAACTTATAACAATAAAGATCCCCAAGCTTGGGTTCCATCCAATTTCACTTTATTCATTATTCATTAGAGTGATTCTATTCACAGCCTGAATACCTTATATTTAAAATTTTCAAATATACCTTTGAATTTAGTTTACAGCCTCAATTTTAGGATTCGTTTTTTCTTTTCTTTACAGCCGCACGCCATCCCTGCTATCTTTTTTTTTTTCTTTTCTTTTTTCTTTTTATAAAACCTCCATTCATTCTCTTATAAAAACTGTCCTATTTTTATTATTAATAATAAATAAATATGAAAATTAAAATTGATGGAACTGCTTGATGACAAGACCATATGAATTAATTAAAAAAAAGTTATTAATTTATGAATTTGACATTTGAAAATTAATTATTAATTTATGAATTGATATTTGATAATTATATAAGATAATTATTTTCTTGCACTTCTTAATGTATCTGACAGACATCTATGTTATTTTTTATGTTTCACATAGAGAATGAATTTTTTTTCTTTCAAATAGTTAAAAACTAGGAAAATAATGTTTGTGAAAAGAAAAAAAACAAGATGAAAGATGGTGGTGGTTACAAAAGAAGAAAATGAGATATAAAGTTGGTTGTTGAAATGAGTTATAAGGGTAAAATAAATATTTTATATAAAACATGGTTGTGATGAGAAATTGTATGGCTGTGAATAGAATTATCCTATTTATTAAACTTAGAAATACCCTATTTATTATACTTTGATTTGATCTTCTTTATAAGAGATTAAGTAATTTAGTATCATTCTCATCTATAAAAAAATCTAACTTTAGGAAAAGAAAAACCAAAAATGAATAAACAAAATGGAAATTATTATCATTATAATGTATTGTGTGGGCACTGTGCTGTATTGCACTATTGCAATATAGGTTGATTTGGTTGTCTGCAGGCCCCACATATTATTCTCAATTATGATGAAGCTGGTCCTTAATGGGCTGGTCCATGTGGGCCTGCAAAGTTGATTACTGGACTCATTAACATTTTTGGAATAAAGATATACATTAATCGGCCCGACAAGAACGATATCAGGATCCGTTTACATATTTTCTGTATTCTAAAATAACATACTTTTACTTTAATTTATAGACCTTTTACATATTTGTTGTTGGTTGTGTAAATAACGAAGTAAGGATTATAAGTGTGCATAATATATCTGTAATAGCATGTAAGAATGGATAATATCTTTACTAACTTGAGTATGATAGCTTTTTAGTAGAGTTTCAAATAAGGATATCACCTGTTTCTATCACTATTAAATATGATGGTTTATTTTTCTACCACATAATATATATATATATATAATAAGTTTTTTTAATCACAATAAAATATAATAATAGATTTATCCTTGTTGATAAGATATAAATACAGTGATGATAAGATAAATTTACCATCACATCAATTGTTTTAAAACTATTTCACATGTAAGCAATAATTATTTTTGATAATTAATCAAAATTGTGATAGAAAAATAAGAAAATTATATTGTATCATAAAAAATCTACTTTATTTGGTACAGGGAGATTTCAAAACATTTTGCCGTCACAACAAATTATGTTATATCCAGGGGCGTAGCTTGCCTGTTCTATTTAGGGATCCCCTCAAATTTTTTTAAAATAATTATATTGCAAAAAATATTAATTTAATCCTTCCAAAATTAAATAATCCCTCAATATTAAATGTCTATCTCCGATCCTACTTATATTTATATTCATATATTCATATTGAGATTTGAAACGATCATGTGAGCCTTTTGAGCTCAACATTTGTTTTTCTACAAGAACATAATTAATTGTCAGATTTAAATATCTCTCCGAATAAGTTATAGTATAATTTACGAATTAAATTTTATTTGTTTTTCTCTTTACATTTACACCTATATAGGTAATTAATTTTTTTTTTTTCTATTCTCGAAACAAATGGTCTTTCGAAATAAATGGTCTTTCCTTCAATTCTAACATTGTATATATTGTAAAACTTATATATGTCTAAGGTGGCCATTTGTCCGAAACTTTATTGAAGTTCGGATACAATCAGGGATGGAGCCAGAAATTTAGAAATATTAAGTGCGTGGGGCGAAATATTTTTCTTGAAATATTTATTAAAGTTTTTAAAATTTGAGGATGGCGAAATCCTATTTTTAATTACATTATATATGTATATATATACAGTAATTTCTTCGGAAATTTGAGGGTCCGCCGCCCGTTTCCACCCCCAAACCCCAGCTCCCTCTCTGGATACAATAATACTTCGTGTGAGATCAAATAACAATAATTAAGCGAAGTCAATTCAGTGTAAACTAAATAAAGAATATTTTATTTTACCATATAATAAAATTTTCTTACTTTTCTATCATAATTGGTGAATTTTCAAAAACAGTTCTTGTTCACATATGGAATAATGTAGAAAGTGCTGATTTATCTAATCACCACTACCTTTATGTTTTGTTAAAATCACAAGAATAAATACTAAATATATCATTTTATTGAACTGTGATAGAAAAATACATTATTTATTTTATATGATAGAAAATTAAATTATTATATTAATTATAATAGAAAGATGTGGTATCCCTTATTTTAACCTGCATAGTAATTTAGGTAGAGAGCTGCGCATTAATTTTATTTATGCGGTGTTATTTTCATTAATCGAGAATCATAGACATAATTTATTGATTATATTTTCCATCATTTATTTTGCACATAATTTAATTTATGTGGAGTTATTTTCATTTTGCAGCTATTATTAGTGAACTAAAAATATATAATTATAAAACATTTTAGTTTCGACAGCTATAACATTTCTGAATATGTTAGGCTGACCAAGATCCAAATCCAGTATACAAAATTTCAGCCAAACAGGGCCGATGAAATTAATACTGGGCCAACTATTTTTGTTGATGATTAAAAAGGCCCATATAATAAAGGTCATAAATTAAAGTGCTGAAATTTTAGCCCATTGGGCTATATGGAGTCCAGGACCCAAATGGATTTGAGTTTCGTTAAGAGCATCTTCCACCGTTGATACTATTTTTTCACCAAATCCCATTTTTTGTGGTGAAAAAATGGGTTTATCTCCCACCAGTAGCGCACAATTTCCTTATTTCACCATTTTTTATGAAAAAATAGTGTATTTGATCTCCCACCTATTTCATCAAATCTTCCACCAAATAATAAAATACTAATAATTCACCATTTCACCATATTTCATCATTTATAAAAATATAATTTGGTTTGGTCTCCAATGGTATTTCACCAAATATATCACAAAATTATAAATTTAATGTTAATCATAATTTTGGTCTATTTTATTTCCAAAATATTGATTATACATTTGATTTTAAATAATAATTTTCTTAACTATATAATTTCAACAATTATGATAAATTTCAAAAAACTATTTCAGCATGAAAGAAAATCAACTTAAATTATAATACATATAATAAAATCACACATAAACAATAATTTCATAAATTATTGCATAAAACATTACAACATAAATTAATCATAAAAACATTACAACATGAAAGAAAATTAACTCAAATAAATAACGTTACAACATATATTAATTTAAAATCATAAAAAAAATCTCATTCACCATTATTATCATCATCTTCAACATCATCGATTTGACCACGTTTGCCCCACAAATGTGCTACCAATCTTCTTCTTAGTTCATTATGCTCTCCTTGATTTACTAGATTTCAATGTCGACCAAGAAAACTAACATAATTCGTATTATTAAAATCTCTTGAAAACTCAGCAAACGGGACAGTGGGTGAACTTTCATAGTTAAGGTTGGCGTTTTGATATCTGCTACGTTCTTCCTCGACTATCATATTGTGCATAATAATGCATGCAAACATGACTTCATGTAAGTCTCCCTTTTTCCAAAATCGAGCCGCTCCTCTAATAATTGCAAACCAAGCTTGAAGAACTCCAAATGCTCGTTTTACATTTTTGCGATATGATTCATGTTTTTGTATGAAATAGTTTTCTTTGACACATTTGGGCACATTAATGGCTTGTACTAAAGTTGACCATTTAGGATAAATACAGTCAGCTAGATAATAACCGACATTATAATTCTTATCTTTAATCGAATAATTAGCTGGTATAGATGTACCATTGGTCAATGCTTGAAATAGAGTCGATTTTTGTAGGAGATTAACATCGTTATTTGTACCTGGAAGGCCAAAAAATGCATGCTATATCCAAGTATCATGCGACACTACTGCTTCAAGTATGATAGTGCACTTCTTGTTGCGTCCACGGTATGCCCCTGCATGAGCTGTTGGGCAATTCTTCCACTCCCAGTGCATGCAATCTAGGTTCCCCAACATCCCAGGAAAACCAATCTAGGCTCAAATGTATTATGTTTTTGTTCATTCAAATGTATTATGTTTTTGTTCATTTATGATAGTAAATGTATTTATCGTTTTAACATATAATTTATTTTGTCTAAATATATTTATATTTATTAATTACTTTATTAATAATAATAAATATATTTATTTATTGAAAAACGAATTCATTAACCAACATTAATATATTTACAAAAAATATGTTAATAAGTTGGTAATCACATGAAATTAGTTAATATAATCATTTTATATGCTAATTAAAAAATGGTGGTGATTACACCAAATCCTATATTCAATCCTATATTTGATAGGAAAAATAGGATTTGGTGAAAATTATGTTAAAATGGTGGTAAGATGGGAGATTAAAATTCCTTCACCAAAATTTTTTGTGAAAATATAGGATTTGAGATTTTGGTGATATAGGGTTTGACCAAAATGAGAGATTAAACCCAAATCACCATAATTTTAGGTGCAATGGTGATTTAGCTTGGAAGGTTAAAAACACCTAAATTAGGTGTAAAATATAGGATTTGTGTAATGGTGGGAGATGCCCTAATTGACACGCTGTATTTATGTAGAGTAATTCTATTCATAACCACCAATATTTCTCTCCACAGACACAATATATTTAATTTATCTATTTTATCCTTAATATTTTTTTTTTCACAACCACCATATCTACACCTTCATTATCTCAACCATCAACCCTCTCTTTCTCCAAATCAAAACACCATTCGTTTCAATCTTCATTGTTCTATAAACTATGAATTTCAATGAATTGCCACACAATATTTAGATTGAAATAAATAATTTTTTTTTTATTAGTATCCATACATTTTATTTGAAGTTATTTTAGATTTAGAATTTTTTAAAAAAATTCTGTCCCTTTACAACCATATTTCTCTCTTTTTCTACATTTGGTATTTCGATTAATATGTATTGTATAAATATAGGAAAATTTATGTATTGTCTTGTGTCCCTCAATGTCGGAACAAATTTTTTGATTTATTTTAAGGAGTTACATTTATTACCTCATAAACTCAATTTTGTTATAATGTTAATTATTTTATTGAAATATTTCGCATATTAAAAATTTGTTGAGGAATTAAATGAGCAAAAAAGATAATTTTGAATAATTTTAAAAATTAGATTTAGAATTTGGAGTGTATAAAATCTCTTTTTGCGTACATATAAGAAGAACAAAGAAGTGGTGGTTGGAGGCTGTAGAAAGACAAAAAAAAAAAGTTGACTTAAAAAGATCAAAATAGAGAATTCAAATGTATAGTGACTATATAGGAAAAAAAATTGACTTAAAAAGTCACAATATAGAATTCAAATGTTATAATGGCCATAGGGAGAAATAATATGGTTGTGAATAGAATTACTCATTTATTTATTGAGAAAGTATTCAATATGTTCTTGATTGAGAATTAAAATGATTTTTGGGTTAATTATTTAATAGATTTATCCTTAAGATAGGATATTAATAAATAACTTGGTAAGATAAAATTGTGAACTCTTGCGATGTTAGCAATATTACATATATGATCACAATTATCAAATCAAAGCAATCTGTTAAAATAAATTTTATTTTAATAACAAGTTGAGATACTTCTTTTCAAACAATTTAGTCTTCTAAATATTTTACCAAATCCAAAAAAAAATTGTCAATATGTAAATTTATACACAACCTACCATATAATTATGATAACTCACATTTGTTGGGAAAAAAAACCACATTTAAATCATTTATTAGTTGACAAACTAAGGGCTAGTTTGGTAGATGGGTTGGGATTGTTTGGGTTGGTTGAGCTTTTCGGGCTTTTACTGTTCATTGAAGACAAAATAACACTTTTTGAGTGTTTGGTAGGTGGGTTTTGAGATGAGTTTGAGTTAAATTTTGTGTTTGGAATGAATGTTTAATGCTTTTAAAAACTTGTGGTAGATGAAAAAGTGTGTTTGCTTTGTTGGTTAGGGTTGAATTAAAAAGTGAAATTACCAAATTACCCTTACTATTTAATTGTAAGCTCAAATTTTTTCATATTAATTAAAAAGAGATGAGTGCCGCAAAATGCTACCAATATTAGAAATCTACTTCTTCTAGGGCTCGAGAAACCAAAGAAGATCCCCCATTATTTCTATGATCCACACACGCCGGTTCATCGATGATAATGGCATATAAACGAGGATTCAGCTCTTCGATCGAACAAAGCAAACGATTACGTAGCCATTTGAATCTATCCTTGTTTCTTAAAAGCGGAGGTTCGAATCTTTGTTCTTCACAAATTGATCCTAAATCTCGCACTGGGTACGCGTGTTTGGACTTCAAGATCGCCACCGGTTGGATGTCGAAGGTTCCTCAGTTAATGGAATGAAAGTCTCTTAAAACTACAACAAAAAATGAGCAGCAGGTATAAATTTCGATTTTGGACAAACTGAAGAATTTACGGGTTGAACGAGTGTGTCGTTAACTTCAAACAACTAAAGAATGTAGTGTTGATTTATGAGTTCCCATGCATCCGCTTCTAAAACCTTTTTTGTATCGCATTTTGTTTGTGGATGAACACCCGAAGAAAAAAATAGTAGTCGTCTGATATGCAAAAAATTGTTTCGGTCAGTGACAATTTACGGTATTTTCAATTTTGGCAAATGCTGATTTTTGTGTTCTTTTTGATTTGTATACTTTGAAGGTCCTTATAGTTGCCTGATAGGTACGTGTATGGCAACATATGGGTAAGTTAGTTTATGGGATGCAAGTTAAATCACAATAGACTGGATCATAATGAAACTAGTGGTGAATGGCTATTTCATTTCCTTAAAATTACGACAAGAATGTGGAGATAAACTAGTTATATGCCGAGTTATGAATACATAGTACAACCAATTATACATGTATGTCGTTATTAAAAACTATCATTCGCCTTCATATGAGAATCGTGTTCTGATGTTGTAATTGATAGATGATTGTTTTTGCGATTTTAGTTGTACTTCACATTACGCAGTTTTTGAGTCGAATTCTCCACACAGCGATTTTTGCCATCGATGTCAACATGCCCTTCCACTGCATATACAAGCTTCGGGTAACACAACAAATTAATTGCGATGATTTAAAGCTTGTCCTTTGTCGAGGGGTACGATGATCTTACTTTACTCGATTTATTGGGGATTCCTGTAGTGTGCTTTCACATGTGTTTGATTACTCTTGTATATTATAAAACTAAACATTTGACAATTGTTGTTGTTGTCGTAGAACGAGTCATGTGGGGTATTCATATGGTTGGAGCCGCCGCAAAAGGGTCGTGCTAGAGATGTCGCGGTTGAATGTGTGGAAAGAATTTCTGTTTTGAAGGCGAACATTGCGATCACAATAGCTCACCAACAAATGTATAAGTCGCAATCACTAAGCTTAGGTATTGTCGTTGTCTTGTTTGCCGTCCGGACGTTGTGGTGTATGGAACGCTCGAGCCAACGTTCAACAATGAAAAACAAATTTATATTGTAAACGTTTATCGATACCAAAATTAATCGCACTACATATGTATCAGAAATGACTTGAATATTATGTTTCTGTCGCAAGTTTGCTATGGGTTAGGGCTCTATTTACGATGAGTGCATCCTTGTGACCACGTCGATGAAAAAGGACGCCCATAGCATTCAAGACTGCGCTATTTGTTGGTGATTGTTTTTTTCATTTTTTATCGTGTTTTCTTTATGAAAATGTATGAGAATTGCGGGCATTATATATAGTATCTTAGAAGTTATTACCAAAACGGGTAATTATGCGATAAATGTGTGGTTAAATGCAGTGCCGATGTGTTTAAATATATTCTACAATGTCCCAATGTCGAACCCTCACCGGGTTAATAATAACTATCTACAATGCACGAATGACTGGCAAACACACATAGAAATAAGTACCAAAAGTAGATAAAAAAAACACAGAGTTATCCGGCCCCCAAACTTGGGTATGATCCAATCCCAAAATGTCATTACAAGATAGCTGATTCGGATATAATACAAGTAATCAGGATTCACCCGGCTGCGTGCCGCCACTCTGGCTAGCTTCCTCGTCTTGCACATCCGGTGGTGAGGGTGAACGAGCTCGCCGCTGCATCTACTCACGCACTTGGAAGAATTCCGAAGGGTTGAGTTCCGGTGGGATCGCTGAACACCCACAAGCTACAGCGGTAGCCTTGAGGGCCTTCGAAATCCAAGCGAAGAAGTTCTTCATCGCCTCGAGCATTTCAGATTGCCCATCCCGAAGTCGCCCTAGCTCACGCGACACTTCGTCGAGGGTGATAGCTCGCTCCTGACGTCCCATGACCGGTGGCCTATGCGGGCGTTCTCTAGTCCCGCCGGCATCCATTTACCGAATTACGACGGCATTAATCGGCTTCTTAAGCTGTACCACAGTATCCGTCCCACGACGCTGGATTCCGCTGAGAGTGTATAACCCCGTAATAAGTGCTGGGAATAAGTTCGACTTGTAAGAATCCCGTATAGAGTCTACGATTCGGTCTCGAATGATCTGGGCCACCGGAATACGCTCCCTTTTCATTATGTGGTATATGAGAGCGCACCGTTTGAACGTTACACTTGACATTACGGAGGTCGGCATGAGGTGATGACATACAAAGTGAAGCCAAATCTTAGCCTCTAGTTTAAACTCGAAACGAGGAATCGTCCATTGAAGCACCTCTTCCTTGGTCTTCCACACCGGTGGCTGACGGCACAAGAATTCCCCCACTTGCTCGGGCGTCACCCGACCTTTCATGTCATCCCAGCTTCCTTGGTGGGATGCATCTCCCGGTAATTCATAGAACCGGTGAATATCTTCATCATCAAATGCGACCGCCACACCACGCACGGTTGAGCTTGGGGTCTGCCGCATGCCAGGTGGTGTGTATTTCGCCGTTGGAATATTGTGGTTCGCATAAAACTCTAGAACAAGAGAGAGGTTGTACTCGGTTGTCTTTTCACACAATTCGCTCCAACCACGTTGCTGAATTTGGGCGGTGATCTCCTCGTACTCTCCCGAAAAAAATTCAAAACCTCTCTCCGATATAACCGTCTTGGTCCTCCGTTTTGAGTATTCCTCCTCCGCAATGGGGGTGAAGAATATTGTCGAGTCGCTCGGTGGGATGGTAGCCCTTCTCTTGCTCTTAGAATTGGTTCCTTTGGATGATCCGGCCCCTTCATGCCTCGGTTTCTTTTTCGGAGCCATCACGCAAAGAAGAACTTCCAAAGTTGGTTGAGACAATCTATCGGACACCTTGTGGGCGAGAGGTGAAATGAGTAGTAGTTAATGTGTTCTTTGTATCAAGTACCCAACCTACACAGGATATATGTACCAATCAACAATCAACAACTTTGAATGCACATATTGACATTACATTTATAATGCACATGAAAACTAACGAGTAAAACCGGATTCCCTCAAAATTGAAGAAGTTACAAGGTGAGAAAAAACAAGAGGTAGTCGGCCCAAGCAAGGACTAGCATAAATGATGACATCCAATCTAAGAATAACAAGGGAAATCGAGGACTTACCTGGTATGCTGTAGAATTTGTGGAGGGATTTGCGTGAACTGGTACTTAAGTTGACAGATAGTCTGAGGAGGGAAATAACCGTTTTCTAATGCGGGAGAAAATCATTCCTTTTAAAGAAAAATCATTCTATACCGCGGTATTGATATCGGATACCGCGGTCTCGGCTTACCCACTTCCAGAATGTTATGTCCATTACCGATACCGCGGTTCCGATATCAGATACCACGATATTGACATCCAGTGTGATTTTACGAGAAAATGCAGCGACAACACGATACCGCGGTATCGAATCTCGTATACCGCGGTACCCACATCCAGTGTGGTCTGACCATTACCAATATCGCGGTACTTATATCGGATACCGCGGTATTGACATCCAATGTGATTTTGTGAGGAAATGCATCGACAGCTCGATACCGCGGTATCCAATCTCGTATACCGTGGTACCCACATCCAGTATGATCTGACCATTACCGATACCGCGGTACCTATATCGGATACCGCAGTATTGACATCCAATGTGATTTTGTGAGGAAATGCATCGACAGCTCGATACCGTGGTATCCAATCTCGTATACCGTGGTACCCACATCCAGTATGATCTGACCATTATCGATACCGCGATATTGAAACCGGGTACCGCGGTTCCCATTGCCTGTATGTTCTCTATTATCGATATCACGGTACGGATATCGGATACCGCAGTACCGGTCGATATCAGTGAGGATTTGCATCAACTGGCCCGGGTTTATTGGTATTAGTATCGGGTACCACGTTTTAATGCCTCAGTTTCTTTTGTAGTGTTACGTTTTTCACTGCGACATTGATTGTATCGGAGTTATAGAGTAATTCGATCCTTGTACTGAGGTTGTATCAGTAAACGTATTACTTTGACAATCCACATGTTTTGTTCAAAACTTATTATAGCTCACTCCCAATTGCATTCAAACTTATATCGCGTAGTAGTTTGATAACGTCAACGTTGCATGCTTTGTATGTTGATTAAATCTATGATCAGTTAAAAGATATAAACAATCCATCTACCAAATGTTGTGACACACCAGTTTCAGTCAAGTTTGACATACATGATTGCGAAACCGGTTTACTGAAGGCAAAACACAGGGTGAACATTATAGACAAAAGACACCCTTTCATTAGTTATGTATCTAGATATCTAAGTTTGATAAATACATTAGTCAAACATTGTTGGGAGTCTAGTTAGATCGTAAAGTAGAGACTTCCTGTTTTCTTCTCCAAGTCATTAGCCAGTTCGGTTAGCGCCGTGGTCAATGTCTTGCTGTCGGCAACGTCGCGGAGGATGCAAATGTGGTCAAATTCATCCCTAAGCAGCTCGGCCTGAGCGTATGTGAAGTGATGGGAGCCGTTTTTTAAATCCGGGTTTCTCCTCGGCATTTTGTTGTTTCAAAAAGGTAACGCAATATTTAATGCATAGATTCGTTAAAATATAAAATGACCAGATGTATTGCTCAAATGGTATCTTGAATGCTATAAAAAAATAGACAACCTTGCAACGAGACATATAACGGGGAGTTTAATGACTGTGTTGCCCATTAATGCCAAAAAATCTCATAACTGGTGCGTAATGTAAGTTGTAGATTACCAATATATGTGAATTTATTATCAACTGCATATTTGCCCTGCAGTCTAAGTTGATGTGAATTCATTGTATGACATGTATAGCATGCATGTGCAGTTTAAAACGAAAAACAAAGTATGATATCAATATGGATTAGGGTGTTTCCATAAATATTTGAAACCATTTTAACATCGGGAGACACATATCCTATGCCCTGAAAATGTGAGTGAGGTTCCTATATTTTTTTATGGTCAAAAACTCATTAATTATTGAGTGCTCCTACTAGTAAATGCAAAGCATTACTGCACACCAGGAATGACCAGTGTGTAGAAATAAATATGTGTTTAGTGGGATAGATTTGATTGGGATGGAACAACACATCACAGGCTACCTTCTCAGCCGAAAATGCAATGGCTTGACATCTAATAGAGGAGACATTATAAGGGACCCACTCTTGTTGAATTCCAATGACAATTAATTAGAAGATCTACGTGAATATTGTGTGAAGACTACTTTTCAGCTTTAATAAATATGTGTTATAAATAAGTGCTGGAATAGGTGACATATATACTTTCTTTTGAGGACTATCTCAACTGCAAAATAATTCCAAGCACAAAAAAGAATCACCGTGGGAGAAGGGCAAGATGGTCGGTAGAGATAATGGCCTATGTCAGGACGACTACATCTATGGGTTACATTGGGATATCAATGTGGTCACACTCTTCGTCGAAGTACTCGCCGACCAGGCACGGATGGGGAATTTCATGCCTAGTAGCAACAATCGGCAAGCCGTGCAAACGGCTCAATATGTTGTTAACAAGTTCTTCTCGCAAAATTTCGAACTCATTGAGTGCTTCAGGCAAGTTCGCCTGCTAAGTAAAATACATGCTTTCTTCTCCATGCTGATGCTTCGAGATGACCTCGCTTGGAACGAGAAGACCAACGAGGTTGCTTGTAATGATGGCACATGGGCACAAATCATGAGGGTAAGTCGATGAGTGTTGTAAACGCATAACATGTCAAGGATGAACGACTTCATTTCTACACGTGCGTGTGCATTCAACCAACTTATTATAACAGTTTTTTTTAGGATGATCCATTTGCGTGGGCGTACGCGAAATACGGGGATCCACATTGGGAGGATTTGCAGGTGATTTTTGGGCTCCTATCCAAATCAGCAAGCGTGCCACCACCAGTCGGCGAACCAAATGAGGTGATCGTCATCGGCGATGAGGTCCCACAATAAGAGAAATGTGCTACGTACACCCCATTGAATGAAGTGATCGATATCTCTAGCGACAAGTCTGGTTCCCTCTCAGCGAGCTTCTGGAAAGAGTTGGGATACATTGGTGGTGATTCCGACGATGAAGGGTCCCTCCGATCTCCGTCTCTGAAGACGGAGATGAGCACTTCAAACCCACCGGGGGGCGCTAAAGGCAAAGAGAAAGTGAAGAACAAACTCGCAGACAACATTTGCATGAGCCTCTACGGTGCGTCGTATGTGAGCTCATCAACTCACGCGTCGCCTAATTCGAAGAAGTGAAGGGAATTGAGATTCCGGGGTGTCCGTGCTCGCTTGTATGAACACTATTACATATATTTGCGTATGTTTACTACTAGTCATCGGTACCTTACGACCATTTTGTTTGCCTGACAATTTTGTCTCGTACTGGTCGGGCTAACTACTTCTTGCTTTCGGAATGTATAAGTGTGTGTTTCTATCGCGTTTCATTTATATTCAGTGTTAATGAAAAACCTTGCAATTAAACCTGAATTCCGGGGGGAAACATGAGGTGTCAATATATTTTAACAAGCCCAATATATGTTAAAGACTTTCATCGCCACACGATGAATACACCGCTCTCTTGTCTATTTATAATTGAGGTGTACATAGTTTAAATCATAAGGGTTGAATTCATTACCTGATCATAGTAATAAATGTTAATTTCTGTATTGATCTTACTTGAATAAACAACTAACCATACGTTCAAAGGTCTCTTAGTTAAAACTTATCGGACAAAATGGTAATATTTTCATGAGTCAAAATTTACACGGAAGGATCACTTGCCCATATTATATATGAAGGATAATCATTCTGACCAATGTGCATTTCTACAGTATTGATAATTTGCATTCAATATAAGGTTATCGTCCTAAGAAGTTACAAAATGGCAAAGTGTGTCTCATTTAATCAAGTCACAAGAAATGAGGAAACATGAATGCTTGTTACACACAATTACCTATAATAAACCTTGTAACGCTGCTTTTTCAATAGCCTCTAGGAAATACTTACCAAAGTTCCTAGCAGGAATGCCACATATGTTAAAGTTAGCCAAAGGTGAGTCAACTGGATACGACATGCATTGTAGGTCAATATTAGACTATCTATATGTTGTTACGATGCCTAAACTACATTAATGGGTGTTGCATGCGTAGGTTGGTGACATCCACTTGTAATTTTCAATAATGCAAGCAATATGGAAAGGAGCATGTCCATTAAAATCGGCTTGCTCAGATGGAGACAAATAAAATCATCGATGGAAATGAGATCGAGAGAGTGTATGGAGACATGTTTTGAATCTTATCAAGTCTTTCACAACAAGTCTTGTTTTGCATTCCATTCATATATCCAAACTCAAGTACTCCATCACAATGATTATGATGAACAACAGTACGAATTATAATCGAACCTATTCCTATCGTAAATGTATTAACAACATTTGAAAGAATCCAATCCTCATCACTGACTTCCAATTACGCTATTCACTGTTATGTACATGGTTTTCTAAATCCTATCACCATAGAATTATTGTAACAGAATGTATATCTTTGAAAATCCTTGTAAATAATTCGTATAAGAATATAATTCTAGAATAAATTCATTTCCATGTCTAAAAAAAATCTGATACACTACAACATGCATTAACAAATAGGTATGCGAAGCCAGATGTTTTTTGATCCCGAACAGTTCGATGAAGAGAGTTATTTATATCTAAAAGAAGATACTCGTGAGTGTGGTCTTAAAAAAATTTACCAAACCTAATCCGTAATTTCAGTCTACATGACATGAATATGATCACAGAAAGCAATATCAAATTCATCTTATCAAGAGGTGTCAAATTTCTTTCACTATTATAATAATACTTACGTCAAGTAAGTGAAGATCTGTCTTGAAAAAACAAAAAAATGCAAATGGTTGAAAGGCTTCTTAATTATCTGTTTACGGAGAAGAAAGGGATTTGTCCAGCTAGTCATATAGAGTCCAAACGATTCAGCACTCTTCTTAGCCATGGTCTTGGGCCGAGAGTAATCTGTATTAAAAACGGTTATGTTTGTACGGATATTTCTTCCTCAAATGTCATTAACTTCTACGTAAAATTCAGAATTATTACGTTTTGGTCAATCCATGTGATTAGACCACATGAAAGAGTTCCCTAAAGTTGCAAACATATCCACTTATTCATGAGCTTGTTTACATTAATACCAAAGTACGAATTACTTGTGGCTATCTACAGAAAGAAGTAGCAAGTATACAGTACCTTATTCGTGCCTATTCCTCGATCGAATTCAACAAACCCAGTTCCAAGCTCCTCTCCTTTGTTAGCCAATCTATGTCAATATTATGCTCATACCCCGAATTTAGCAACTACTGGTCACAATGCACAAAAATTGAACTCACATTACGAGCCATTTTTACAAACAAATTTCGGCATAACAGTTTAATTCGAAAAACAGAAATTAAAATCAAAACGTGTAACACTATGTTGTACAATCACCCAGCATTGACAATGACGATGGAGAACCTACAAGTACACAACGAGAATCATTAAACCCTAAACTTGGGATAGATAAATCGTGCAAAAAAAAAAAATTCACATTCGCCTTGCTCTCCAGATATGGGTCTACCTCATTTTGCCGTCGTTTATAATCCAAGTGGTGGACGGAGAAGACGGTCTATTAGCGAGATTTGCGGTTGGAAATCTCGAAACGATGGAGAAATTTTTTGCGCCGTGAATCTGTCGAATCGTCTTGCGCCAGTCGTCTTCGTCGAGAGCCAAAACAGAGGCTAGGGTTTATGTCGATTTGGGGGAGAGGTCTGATTCAGCAACTTATATATCATGACATTCTTGCAATACTTTGCAAGCATAAGGGCAGGATAGACATTTGTATTACAAAAGCAAGGGCACAATGGGTGTAAAAATTGTGTTACTGTTGGGACAATTCAAAACCCACCAAATTTGGTGGGTTTAGTAACCCATGAGTTATCACCCTTAAACCCAGGAAT
Source organism: Scutellaria minor (assembly GCA_954870855.1). Classification (NCBI taxonomy): domain Eukaryota; kingdom Viridiplantae; phylum Streptophyta; class Magnoliopsida; order Lamiales; family Lamiaceae; genus Scutellaria; species Scutellaria minor. Next base: position 20,057,771 of record OX940728.1, on the reverse strand, counting down.
TGATCCGGGCCAAACCAAAGAAATCGGGTCGAAAACACACCTTCCAAACATGGGTTTAGGTTGACTACTAAACCCATGCCAACCTAAACCCATCTACCAAACTAGCCCTAATTATGTTTACAAATTGGGTTAACCATATTGGTAAAGAAAGCACAATTATGATTCAATTGTCACTATAATAAAGTTTGGCTTTTGGGTTTTCAATGAGTGCTCTACAAACTAGCTTATAAGTACCATTATAAATCATAGTTTAGGCAATAATACTTAAAAGTAAAACATGAGAAATTGTACAAGAGATAATAATTCTTTGAACTAATAACTATATGTTTACAATTAAAACAAAAAAATTAAATATTAATTTCCAAATAAAGTGTAACCTTAATCTCTAAAAAAACAAACAAACATAAATTGCATAATTTGGCAGTACATAATATTTGAAACCCAGGCGTCCTGCCAAAAAGCTGACATGACAAAACTCTTACAATTACTACCACTGTGCATCATTACACCTCTCTTTCTCTCTCTTCTCTTTCTCTTTCTCTCTCACACACAGAGAAACACACACAAGGACACAATGGGCAGGAGAAGGGGTGGTGGCTGCATGCGCGTAATGCTTGTCTTTCTTCTCTGTATTCATAAGTTTAGGCGGTTCCATTTTGGCTTTTATCTCTTATTTAATTCACACATATCATACTTGTTCACCCCACCTCTCTTTTAATTCTATCGAGAGAGAGAGAGGAGAGAGAGAGGCTGAAACAACAGCGTGTGTCGTGTGTTCAGAGTTGCTTTACACCTTTTACATCTGTTTACACAGTTGAGGTTTCAGAGTATTCAGCCCACCACTGTTCAATCTGCTCTGCAATCTCTGCCCTTTTCTCTTTCTTGGTTATGTAATTTAATTTAATTGCCAATGCATTCCCAACTACTCCCCACTGTTCCACTGCCTCCAGGTCTCTCTCTCTCTCTCTCTCTCTCTCTCTCTCTCTCTCTCACTTAAATGCACGTTTTCTTTAATTTGAGTATCAAGAATGAAATTTTGATGGGATTTGGGGTTATGAAGGCAATGAAGATGGAAGTGGTGGAGGTTTGGTAGCAGAGAGGGGAGATGAAAAGATCAATCTTGATCTTGGAATTGGGAGCTGTGAAGGAAGTCTGAAGTGGAATAAACAAGAAAAGAAAGAGCCCCTTTTCTCTGTTGCTCAGTTTGATGAGTTCTACAACCAAATTCTTGTTTATAATTCCATAACCTTTGGTTTGCCTGTGCCTTTTCACCTTCTTCTTCCCATTTGGATGAGTGTTTTTAACTCATTAGGCCCTGCTATCTACAAGAATTACCCTAGCTGTAAGTATTCCTTTTGTGTTTCCTTTTTTTTTTTCCTGTGCAAATGGGGTTTCAATGAATTTGTTCATTTTGAGATTTTTGTTCTTTTAATTTTTTAATGTTGTTTATTTTGTCTGATCTTTAGTTCTGATGGGTTTTAAGGCAGATGGGTTGTCACTTTTAATCATGTTTGCTCGTCAATTATTGAACATCTGAGGTGGTTATGGTTGATAGTGGACAAAATTCTCTAGAGCAAGCACAAAAATTCAAACATAGATTCTGCAGTTTACCTTAAGTTATATGGCCTAATGGATAGTTTAAATGCTTGAGTGGAGATAATAATGTTGTAAGATTGCTATAGAGTTTTGTATTAGGTCAACAAAGTTCCATGTGAATGATAGATAATATAGACATTTACCTACTTAGGCACTTCAACATGCAAATATGACTTTTCTGTAGAAGAGAAAATGGCTTTAATTTGTCTCTAATTTAGAAGCCACTATCTTAACCATTCCACAGTATCAAATCCTAATGTCTGGAAGTTGCAGTGTGTTGCATTTTCATTTTTAATATCAAATTAATCTGAAACTGTCTTATTCAATTGGCTTTAAGTTGACCTAGTTGGAAATGGATCTTCTACATAAGTTTTCCATAAATTTCTTGTGAATTTCGGGGAGATGACAATGATAGAAACTTATGGAGATCACCTTTTTCCATTACGACCCACTTCATCATTCTTTCATATCTGTTATCCCAAAATTTGACAAGAAAATTACAATCCAGAAATGCAGTGAGTCCAAACCATTCATGGTTATGCCGAATGGTATTGTACTTGAAGTCCAATTTTAATGCTTTCCTTTTTCTTTCTTATCTTCTATTGTTTTCAGTCTCAGGTCTCATGCCTCACAGCTCCAATCACAGTAGTTTGATGGATCCTGAACCAGGAAGATGTAGAAGAACTGATGGACGAAAGTGGAGGTGCAGCAAAAACATCGTTCCTTGGCAGAAATACTGTGAGCGGCACATGCACAGAGGTCGCCAGGGTTCAAGAAAGCATGTGGAACCTATTCAAAGACGCGATAATATAACCTCTGATGATAACAAGACACCTATAATGTCATTTGCTAGATCTGATGCAGATGATAGAATCACTAAATCCATCCAGGGTGATCTCAGTACAGGCCCATCATGTTCAAACCATAGAAGTGGTGTTCAAGAAACTCTAAAATGCAGAGGCGATGGCGATCACGATGCTTTATTTGCTAAGCAGACCACTGTTGATAGTAAAGTTAACAAGATCATCAGTGTTGACTATGGCACAAGAACCTCGTCCAATCCCAAGAATATTAGCACTACAAATGAAGGTAATCATGCTGAGGGCAAGTCTAGTTCTGATGATGCAAATCCTAAGAAGATTGGTGGCTTGAAACAGAGTGTTGCGAGAAACAATTATGTGGGCTTTGTTTCTCCGAGATTTGGTTTGTCTCCTAAGAGTGTTCTTCATTGTGCTGCAGGTTTGTTTACTAAGACATTTATCATGCCTCGAAAAATAAGCTACCTATTTACCTCTCCCTTGTTGATCTTAATATTCTTTTTTTAAAATTTTCTTGATTCATCAATTTAAGTGATTGCCCGCATTTTTCAATTGGTTTTAAAACAATGATTTAACTTGCACAAGTTTTAATATTTCTCTACTTCACTAATAGAAAATAAATTTGAAGATGAGAACCAAAATCTTATCATCAACCTAATGGATTTATGCTAGCTTAATTTCTCGTTGAAATTACTTCTTAAGGTCTCGGACCTAAAAGTTCTTGAAAAACCTGCATAAGAGAGCCTGAACATAATTACTGGCATATTTTCTATATATATATATATATATATACTGCATGCTGACTTATTCGAGACCTTAAGCTTTGTCCCCCAGTGTAGAGGAATTGTAGATTGTGCTTCTAATCGACCAAAAACTGATCACTGAGTGTGAGTCAAGAGTGGCTTTGGATCTCTAATTTCAATTATTTTCTTTGTAGATAAAGTCAGCTCGGGCTTGAGCAGTAAGACTGTCGTAGAAACTGAGTGGCAGAGATGCCGGAGAACAGATGGCAAAAAATGGCAATGCAGGCGTGATGCTCTCCCCCATCAGAAGTACTGTGAGGCGCATATGCATAGAGGGGCAAAAAAACTCATGTTAAATCCACAATCTGTGAGTAATTCTCTAGCTACTTCTTCTGCTCGATGGGATCATACTTCTTCTACGGTAGCTAGAAATGTTGATAATGGCATCAACTTGAACTCTGTACCAGCAAGTCCTCAACATACTACGGGTAATAATTCAACTAGTAGCACGAGTGATGCCACTACCATAACTGATGAAATCGTTAGCTATTGTCAAACCCACCCTCTCCGTTTTTGCTAATCTTTCTGGCTTGCTTAACTTGGGAAACACTTAGAATAGATTGAAGTGTTGTTTTGATGTATTGTGGTACAAGTAGTTGAGGCAGTGTCTGTATCAATGGCATGCTGTTGTTATGCTTTATAGTTGTACGGAGAAAACTTATACAGTAGTTGCTGGTTTACTTGGATTGTTATGTACATCATTTTGAAGCGTATCATGGTGCGAGTATAATGAAGATTTGAAGCGTATTATGGTGCGAGTATAATAAAGATTCTCACTTTTATATGATCTTCTACGTATTTAGTTCCAGAGAAAATGGCCAAATTAAGTGATGAATATTCTCTGTATAAATGCAAGATTTTCATTAAAAAACATATGTTGCCCCATGTTTTAGAGCTCTGATGTTCTATGAGTAATGTTTTCTGGAAACAGTTGCAGGGCAAAGATACTCTCATCAATTGGAAATGATCAAACTATGCTAGAACTAAAAATGTTGCCAGTAAATATATTGACATGGTGAAATATATACTTCCAGTACAATGAAACTGACACGTTCTGTACATAGAAAGTAAGTAGTGAAAATTCAAATCCAGAGTTACAAGCGCACGTAGAGCTGTTACCAAAATACATAATACTAGATGACACCAAAAATGTAATATCCCAACTTCACCATTCTATGAACACAACAACAATATGTTGGAGAAACAGAAAGAGCAAATTTGCTTTTTGGTGGATAGCAAATTTATCATCTCAGACCTTGAATTCTGAGTTAGTTTTGTCTACGTTGTAGGATTTAGATTTTGATGAGAAAGAAGAGCGCAGACTGCTACTTTTGGCAGATTCCCGTGGAATCAGCATTCTTAACTATCCAAGGATGTTCCATGATCTTTTGAAGGGATAGCCTTTTTGATGAATCTTTCACGAGAAGCTGCATTAAAAAAAGGCCAGGCAATCAAGGAAAAGAAAAATCCATAGCCACTGTCTTTCATGGCTGGAAAAAAAGTAGAATGATGCAAGAAATCTGAAAAATTACCCGGCTAATGAGGTCTTTAGCTTCTGCAGAAACGTCATGGGTGGAAGGAAAGCTTAAATCAACCCTCATAATCCTACTTGTTTCAACTTTGACCATTATCAAGTTGTGATCAAATAATATGATGCATGAAATACTGTAGAGAAAACAGCATTTATTCCTCACCTCTTAAATGTATCTCTCTGGCTTTCAGCCTCAAATGGAGGGACACCATACAGAAATTCATAGCAGAGAACACCCAAAGTCCAATTATCTACTGCATAGTCGTGCGCTTTGTTCTCCACCATTTCTGGTGCTAAATAGTCCAAAGTTCCACACATGGTGTGTCTTTTATTTTTGGATTGTACAGACCAACCAAAGTCTGCGATTTTCAGCCGACCCTACAAGTGATACATAAAATGTATTATTCGAAAAATGCACTTGAAGTTTGTACGGCAATTAGATTTCTGTTTATGATCATTTAGTAAGTTCTTTCACTTCCATCATGAAAATACTTGGTAAATCCACAATTTCCATCATCACACCATGCAGAGAGGACAGTGGAGTTCAAGAAACTATAATTCCTGGCTGGTTGAAAAACTTTGAAAAATAATAGAGGGGTTTTACCACAACTGGTAAGCCAGGACACCATTAAATTTTTGGGCTGTACATTGATATAAAAACATAGTAATTGTCCTCCTATGCATATAACTGACTTCAAAACCAGAGTAGATATACTTCATATTTTAAAAGTGTTGAACCCATGGCAAAACTTGAGCAACTGCAGCAATACCAGCAGCTAATGCTGCTGATGAAGGAATGACCAAAACCTTTCTTATCCAGAACTAAAATTTATTTTGCTTATAATCAAGTCAATTAAGTCCGAAGTCCATAAGATTTTCACTCCGTTTGTTCAAGAACTTCAACAAGGTATAATTTTGGAATAAAAAAGAACAATTTATACATGCATGCCTTTTCCATCCAACTAAGATATTATTAAGGTCAGACTTTGAGAACGAGTATTACCTCATGGTCGAGCAACAAATTTTCTGGCTTGATGTCTCTGTGAATCACATGTTTTTGATGACAATAAGCTAGAGCCTGCGTGAGACTTGCTATGTACTGATGCAAGAGAAATAAAACATCAAGAAATGAAAAATTGATTAGTTCGAAGTGCAAATACAAAAATGCAGTTCTTCAAAAAGCAAAAGTACACTTACAAGAAACGTTCCAACATGGATTCAAAACCTCAACCAACGTACACAAACAGATAGAAATAAAAAAGAAGCAGAGATGGTTTCACCGTGGCAGCTTGTGGTTCCGATAGATGTCCCGATCTGCGGAGTTCTTTGTAGAGTTCACCACAATGAGCATACTCCAAGATCAAGAAAATCCGCTCAGCATCATGAAACCATCCGTAAAGCCTGAGAACATTGGGGTGGCGGAGGGCTGTTTGGATCTCCATTTCCCTCTTCAACTGGTGGTGCAATCTGTACTTCTCTATTTGCTCCTTGAATATCACCTTCAACGCCACTATATACTTACTCTATCCAAAGAAAAAGAACAAAGATACAGTTTTACTCATAGCTTTTGATTACTCTTCTATGAATCGAAACTAGGTCGAGCAATTTACCTTGATTTCGCGAGCGAGATACACTCTGCCGAATTTGCCTTTGCCGAGGGGTTTGCCGATGTCGAAATCGGAGAGAGACCATTGCTTCTTGGTAGCTTTTAGTGGTTGTTTAGGGGGTTTCGGTGGGTGGCCGGTCATCGGAATTGGAAATCGGAGTTACAGAATGAATTAGGGAATTAGGGATTTGGGATTGATCGAATTGGGAATGGGAGGGAACCGGAGATATTTGAATTTGTGAACATGTGGACCGGTTTTCATATCAATACCCGGTTTGCAACGGTCACTCACTTGAATTTATGGCGCGTGGTAATCGCCATTAATATGTCTATGTGGGATAGCAACACACATTACCACAATTACTATATTATAGATAAGGAAATACCACAAAATATAACAACATATCAAAAATAACATCAATTATAACATTATGCATAAAAATACCATCAAATATAACACTACAACACAAAATACCACAAAAACATTCAATGCTCCAATTTGACTTTTAACTATCTTCCAAACTCATTAAATTCTCCTTTTATTATTAAATGCAAATCCACATCATTAATTTAATCCTACTCCATTTATTCAATTAGATCCGGATAAATCATCCACTGATCAATATCAGACCCAACATGCTTCCGTAAAATTAATTAATCCCTTAAAATTCATACATTTCTTTGACCGTAACAGCACCGGGTGAGACGGTTTGCAAAGCCACCAACTGGAAATCACTGCCCCCAGATCGTTTTACGAACAACTGCTCACTGTTCAACTTCAACCCTCAAGGAAGATGATCTGCAAGTTATCCAGCTCCTTCAGCAACTACACAGCACAACCTTTGTTCGTTTCCTACACCAGGTGTATAAAATACTCCTTCTAAGGGATGAATCAATGATACTAAGAACACATTGAAAGCAAAAACCTTTCTTTTATTAAGAACTTGAAAGAAATATTTAATATATATGTAATCTCCTTTTGGGAGGAGAATACTTGTCTAGCCTCTCATAAGAGATGAGGCCTGCATTCGTACACACATAAACTAAGAACACTCAAAATATTACAAAGATTTTATTGTAAGAAAACTAAGGGGAATGGTCGATGTCCTCAGCTTCCTTCAACTCCCGCTATATATAGGCATGAATCCGGACTTGAAGTGCGGATTCTAAATCTTGTTTAGCACCAGCTGGCCTACTCCATTAGTGCTCCCATGTGATATTTTGTTGGGGGAGTCTCTTTCAGCTTAGTTAGTGCGTCTCCTTTTTACTCCCCATGACTCAGCCCATGTGAGTGTTGTCGGGGAATCTCTTGTCTTTTCTCGTGACTCACCCCATGTTTGTGTGTCGGGACATCTTTCTTTTAAAAATTAGGCCTGCGTGGTCCCCGCGGATAACGTTTCTTTTGTGCTGGACCCCTCTCTCTTTCAGACCCTTATTCCCGTCGGTCGGGTTTGGGTCGGAATCATTTCCCAAACTTGGGCTCTTTCTGATCAGGACATGCTTGACAGATTCGATCAATCCATCGGCTGACATGCGCTATATTACAGAATTTTCGGTAAGTTTCTTTACTTGCCGGAATCTTGTTCTCCCAGAGGTTCATTCTCTTTGTTTCAAAGAGCCCCTCTGCAAAGTCTGTTGTTGATCCTGTCATGGAATTCAGGAGGAATGATTCGCTTACTGAATTCTGAAAGAATTTAAATGGGTATTTGACTTTGTCCATTTCGGTTAAACAAACCCAAAGTCCCCATGCTCGTCTTGTAGAAGCTCCATCTTCTGAAAATGCTCCTACCAATATTGGAATTTCTTCCAGTGAAGTTGCCTTTATGTTCTTTAAGGCATTTCCATCCGGTCTCCTAAGCTTGATGAAATGAAAAACTTCATTGAAACCTTTCTTGACTGGTTTTGGAGCTGCACTAATGAAATATAACTCCAAAATATCGCCTCTGGACAAATGAGGATTATTTGCCCAAGTCTCGTAAACTACTTCCCCTATCTATTTCGGTAACTTCGAAATTTTTGGGAAACCAGGTGACATGGTATGAATCGAAGCTAAAACTCCAAAATTATACCACTCTTGAACTTCATTTGGATGACTTCCGTGTTTCATCCAAAGTCTTGGGTACTTTCCAGAGATATCAACCACCGTTCTTTCTGGGTTGATTCTCTTTCTAGTTACCAACTTCTCCCATTGCCGTTGATAAACCTGCATAGGAGAAATTTTAATCTCCTCAGTTTGAACCTTATTTTGGCCCGTCTGTGGCCTAAGGTTCAACTCTCCCTCTTTTACCCCAGAGGTGCTGGGTTGACTTGAAGACTCGGGTTGTGACACCTGAGCTTCAACATTCGTTACAGTTTATACATCCTCAAGGAATGCATCACCTGTAACACTCTTGATTATGGTATTTGAATCCATAATTTTCGGGTTAGAGTCCCGTTCTCTAATCACTTATTTTTACACCGTGGAAGATGCAGCCTGGAGGATAGACTTATGTAACGCTTGGAACAGTTGTCCCTGAGCGTATTGACATGCTCGTATTAGACCAGAAATGGATCTCTGATCATCTCGTTGAAGTCGTCCAACGACTTCGACATTGAGACATAATGTCCCAAATTCTCGTTCAAGACTCTCCAGGTTTTTCCTGAGATGTCTTACTCGTTTAAGGACTTCGTCAGCAACGTGTCCTTCCATCTCGTGTTAAGAAATCTGCAAGAACATTTTCATGAGATTTCACAATGACAATATCATAATCATAATATTGACATTCAGCTTGCCATCTAAGTAATCTGGCCTTTTCTGGTTTAGATTCAATTTTATTTTTCAGAAAAGTCTTGACACTTGAATTATCAATTTTTAAGGTAAACTTTTTAACCAGTAAGAAAAGAGGTCATTTTTTGAAAGCCTTTCTGACTGCAAAGAATTCCTTCTCGTTGATATGCCATCGATTTGCTTCTCCGTCTGTAAACAGACCGTTGTAATATCTACATGACACTTCCTCATTTGGTGTGGCTTTCATAAGGACTGCTGCCTACCAATAGTCACTGACATTCGTATATAGAACCAGTTCATCCTCGTCTTGAGGTATAGCAAGTTTTGGAAGCTGTTTACAAACTTCCTTAAGTTGTTTTATCCATTCTCAATGTTCATCTTCCCATTTGAAAATTACATCCTTCTTGAGTAATGGACTGAACACCTTCCTGTAAAATGCTAGGTTGTTGATGAACATTCCAGCAAAATTAATAACTTCGAGGAAACTTTGAAGTTGTTTCTTGTCTTTGAGATCATCTGGAAATCCTTGTATCTTTTTTACAATATGACTTTGTAGAATGATTTCAGACTCGTCGATTTCAATTCCTAGGAATTCAATCTGTCTCGTAGCAATTACTGCCTTCTTTTCAGAAAACACTAATCCTTCTTTGTGACAAACATCTGAAAATATCTCCAAATGTTTGAGATGCTCTTTCATATTCTTTGATGCGATGAGAATATCATCGATGTATACGAACATGAAGTTGAAATAATCTTTGAACAGATTATCCATCTTTCTTTGATATATTTGGGGTGCATTTACCAATCCCATAGGCATCACGTTCCAGACATAGTGTCATTGTGATGTGGAGAAAACTGTGAACTTTGTACTTTCTTCCTCCATCTTTATCTGGTAGAATCTAGACTTGCAATCGAACTTTGAGAATATCTTGACACCTTTGATACATTTAACCAAGTGTTCTCTACTCGGGATATAATATCCATCGGAATCCAGAATATTATTAATCCCTTTATAATTAATAACAAGTCTGAGTTTACCTCTTTTGATTTCTCCATGATTCCTTACCCGGAAACCTGGGCTGCTGTATGGAGAAACTCCTGGTGAGATCAACTTAAAGTCCAAATGTTCCTTTAGTATCTTCTGCATATCCTCACGATTATTCTGATTCATAAGGATCGGTTTGAGCCTTACGAACTCATGTTCCTTTCCAGGTTTAACCCTTAAGGATGCTTCAAGCTCGTTCTTATCCCACCATGCCAAAAGATCTTCATTGTAATTCATTTGGATCATTTTCCTGAAATCTTCGAGTGATATTTGCTCCTCGCTGGTAACATCACTCTGTATAATCTCCTTTAGGCCTTTCAACAATTCTGCGATTACCTCTGGAGAAACTCGTTCTTCTTCTTATATTTTAAATGAATACAAATTATTATCCCATCTCTTTAGATCTTTCTGCTTCGATTTAAATTGTCGAAAGGATAATAATGCATCACCAAATATTCTTTTATCCATCATTTTTGGATGTCGAAGTTTGGCTCCATCACCACGCTTGCTGTGAAAATTAATGGGCATTCTTCGGTAAAATACTTCCCGCAGTCTCTGGACAATGATCTTATGATCACATAATGTTGTGAAAATAAGCCTCATTGCCTCATTCTCTTGTGTAAATCGCTTAAATGTTTGTAGGAAGTTGTTTCCTAGCAAAACATCTGCCCCTGTATCATGGAAATAGATTGATGGCATCTTTACTTTGTACCAAGGGATATCGCTTGCGCCTCCGATCATAATTTCTGCTTGTTTGATTCCTCGATTAAGGATAAGAATCCTTTTGGAGAAATCCCGTCCTGCAATGGCCGGTAGATCTTCTCCATATTCTTTGGGAAAAACCTTCTGCTTTGCAGTACAAATCCCTGCTCCTGAATCAATATAGACTGCGAAATATTCAGTCTTGTATTCAACATATAACATTCCAATAGAAATGTATATGGAGAATGAACTAATGGTCATTGGATTCTGTATCTTTTCTCAGCCACAATAAACTCCATTCCTTCTTGTAATCTTTCTCAAGACTTATGATCCTCAAGAAAGTTGATACCCAGTATTAATTGTTCTGGGATTTTTCCTGTAGCTCTTGTAATAGTCAGTTCAATTTCACCCATCTTTAGGCTTCCCTGATATCTTCCGACTATTGGTTGTTGGAGATAATATAGAACATCACAAGGAAAAATATTATCCTTTTGGTTGATGTCGAATATTACTTCAACTTCTCTCCAGCCTTCTGGACATTTCAGCTCTCCTTGTATTTTGAACACCCCTGGGATTCACTGAACTATACTAGGCCTTCTTTCTTCCCAACGACTGCTGCTCATTAGCCTGTCTTGTTGGAAAGACATTTTCCTTGTCTCCATTCTGAGGCTTTGACTCTCTTTGAAGACAAGTTGATCTTGAATTCTCATATCGATCTCCTTTATAGTTAGAGACTCAATAATCTCTGGTAGAACCACTCTGGCGAAATCCTCAAAGATTTTTAGGACTTCGATAAATTCCTTTCTCAAGAATACATCTGAATGATGTGTATTCGAGAGAGCATAGGAAACCTTGTAGGTGATCGAGTAGGGTCTGTTCCCTTCTTTCATCAAGTCGTCTCTTTTGAAATCTTGATGAAGGGTTAGGACTCTATTAAAGTCTCGATCTCCCAAATTGTATGCAAGTCTAAGATAGACATTAAATGTCAATTTCCCTGCATACAGGTTTCTGTGACCGTTCCAAGGCATGAATCCTTGAGATTGGAGATTTGCTTGTCAAATATGGCAAGATTGAGTGGCGAATCAATTCTTTCCTTGAATGTTGCTTTAATAACAGCTCTTATGGCTCCGATGTGAATCCATGAGAGTGTATTCACAACTTCTCTTTTAACCTTACTTCTGATCTCCTGAACTTCTCGATAAGGAATCAACTGCATTTCGATCAGGTTACTAGTGAACTCCATCGGAATGGCAAATTCTCCAGTAGTAACCCTATGGATAATTTGGTGTTTTCTATTACGAAATCCAAACTTATTCAAAGCCTTTTCCATAGCTTTGATGGTAAAACCATCGTATATTTGGAGCTTTGGATCCTCCTTTATAATCATCATAAGAGTTTTATAAGACACCATCGTGTGAGAGAGGAATCCTGACATATCCTCTCTTGTCGTTTAAAAAATTTCTTCTTCAATCTGATTCCGATGTGGACTCACTTCCATCATCTGAATAGATCTCTTCTTCATAGATGTTTTCATCTGAGGGAAGATCCCCAAATTGATACACTTGTATGAGATCTTGATAATAGACAGCTTCTTCGAATTTTGGTGTTGCTTCGAACTGTCTTAGACCTCTTTTCTAGTTCTCCAGGCAATCCGTTGAGATATGCCCTCTTGCTCCGCATGTCCAGTAATTACAGTCTTAAAAACTTTCATTGACTCGGGTGTGAGCTCGTCTGAAAGTTCGTCTTCCCATAGTTCTATTGGTACTTTCTTGGTTTGAACCTGATGAAGAGACTCTACTCCTGCTAGGAGCTGGTCTTTGCCCTGATTTATAACTTCGGGCCTTTTGTTTTGACCACATCCTTCTAGGTCTCCATGAAGACCTATGACTCATTCTGTTGTTGTTGTTTCCACGGCTATAAGGATGACTTCTTTGTTTCCTCTTTTTATGCCTCCGTGGTTGACCTCACACCACTGTTGGGATGTCATTATCTTTGCAACATAGGGAACCATTTTATTGATTTCTCGGAGTCTCTTGTAGTTCTTGTAGAGTGTTGTCTGATGGCACCATTCAGCTAACTTGGCCTTTAGGAAGGACATCCTTCTGGCCACTGTATCTAAATCGTCTGTACTCTTATATTCCCTGATGAACATTTCTCTCCAGGGACTTAGTATCTTCGCAAAGAAAAGTTGCGAAGCTTCTTTGTCATCTACCTTTGACTTCCATCGGTACTAGGTGAATGACTTGATGTATTCGTCAATATGAAAAATATCATGTAACTCGAGACAGTAGAGGACTTGTTTATATCGTTTTCTTTTTTCTTCTTCCAACCCCTCAAAATAGCCTATGCCGATAAAATGGATTTTGAATAATTTTACCATATTATCGACAAGTCATTTTAATGACTCACCAGCTGTGAGGTTGTCCCTCATCTCTGGTGTCGTCATATCCCACGCGATCTTTACAGATCCTTCAAGACTCATTTCAAGAAGTAAAATGAATCCCTCCTTTGTAAGATCTAGGGTTCCTGCCGCAATCCTCATCGCCGATGCCCAATCATCGATAAAGACCTCTCGATTTTTGAAATCTAGAAAATCCAGATTTAGCATCAATCCATATGGATGTATCGGATTAAGCTGTGACTTTTCATAAGGCGTATTTAGAAGATCTGGCCTTCTGGAACGTTGTCAAGTTTCCGAGACAATAAGATCTCATCTCGTAGTAAAATCTCCCGCGTGTGGCATTGATTCATCCATATGATATGAATCTGAACTTTCTGCAACGTTGGGATCAACTGGTGGATGTGGAGGTGGTCTTTGGTGTTGGTCACGTGTAACCAAGGCTGAACCTTCTCCTACGTTCATCTTTAGATCAACAATACCTAATCCTGCGAAGGACTCGACAAGTTTATGTAGATCTTTAAGATTCATCCTCTCCATATCCATCACTTTTAATTGTGACAGATTTTTCTTTGATGATAGTACTGAGCTTTTCATCCCGAGTCATTGGTCGTATGACTTCGGTTGGCTTCCCTTTTTGGTGTAAATAGGAAACTGTTCCAAAATCTATACGTCTCCTTCTTCCGGAATGACTTGGTTTGTCCTCCAGATTCTTGACTCTTTTTTCATTATCATGAAGGATTTCAAGAGTCTCCTTCTGATATTTTACCATCATCTCTATTTGGTTCTGGATCTAATGAACTTGTGTCGGTAGATGATTATTGTGGTTTCCATAATTCTGCACCGTCTTCTGGATTTCTCTAAGATCAAGGGAGATCTTAGATGTATCTGGAAGTATCTCGTTCCACTCTGGTTCTCCATCAAGCCCCATGATTTTGATGGGCTGCTTCTTGATGATTCAACAAATCCATATATAACATCTGGTTAACCACGAGGAAACCCATGTAATATGCGGCTCGTTATCGCATTGCCTCAAGGTTTCCCTGTCGGCTCCTGTGTTCTCTTGTTCCACATGTTGGTTTTGCCAATATATGATATTGTCCTGGTGTTTTCGTTCATACATCATCAAAATTTGACGATATCTCCTGTATGGTATACATCTTGGACATTCGTCCAGATCCATATTTCTCTTGGAGAAATTCTCCTCACCAAAGGTTAATTACATAACAGTAATAAATATAACTTAAAAGTTCTTAATAAACCTAGACTCTGATACCATTTTGGGTCCGAATCTAACCAAATACTTGGAAGGATATTTTTTATTTTTTCAGATTTTATTTTCCGAAGTAACTTGTACGTGGCATTGTTACACATTCCAGACCACTATTTTTCAGACAGTATTGACACGAGGAAAGTATTCCAGCCTATATACTTATTCCGGAAGAAAATCAACCTTTAAATGTTTAAATATGGATTTGAATGAATTAATCATTTTTGGAGAAAATAATTAAATATAATCAAATAAAACAAAGAAGTAGTTGTTAAGCTTTAAATGCACATGTGTGTCCTTGAGCAAAAATGTAGTATATTGGGTACTAGAATTATATTTGGTGGTATATTTGGATGTTTATTATATTTGATGGTATTTTCTTATCCATATTATAGTTTTTATGGTATTATAATGTCTTTTCCCTATGTGTATTTGGGTTTTGGATAAGGAAAGTAACTTTCATACTGTGAGATTTTGATGTAACAACATAACTCATGAAACCCAAATACCCAATAGAGATTTTGACTATAATGGGTAAATGAACAGTTTTACCTAATTAAAAAAAAAAAAATCTCACAATGCATAAATTTAATTAAATATTCAATTAAACAACAAATATATTAACACGGGATTACAATCAATATTTGAATTTTTCTATGTAAAATTACAAAGTATCAAAATGAAGTCATGTAAGGTTTATATCTATGTAGAAAAGAGTGCAAATATTTCATTTAATTTATATCGTAAATGCAATATACTGAATTAAAACAAATATTGCAATTAATCCTTTCAAATTACAAAAGAAATTACAACAAAAGATCTCGTGCATTTACATAGATCTCATTAAAAATCTTCTACAAATTTGATAAATAAAAGAGTACATGTCCTTGCATTGGTAGGGATCTTATTTGGCACATAATGTATTCCTTACAATTACCAACTAACACAGCCACAATAATGCTATGATATATACCTTTTGATATTAATTGATCATGTGTTATTATGGCTTACAATTATTCATCTTTTTTTTTTTTTTAAGCATATTCATTTTCTATATATATAGTGTTTATTGCACATCATATAAATGTATATAAAAAAAATTAGTGTTTATTGCACATCATATTCATTTTCTATCATTAATGTATGTAAAAAAAATTATGACACAATACAACACCGAGTACAACATTTGCAAAAGTCAATAGATCTGATAATAGCTCCACCATCAATAAATACATGTAGAGAGAAATTAAGACAGACTTTATTTACTTTTTACATGTTATCAAATTACTATTTTCTCAGGTAATACATGATAATACCCCAAATCATTGTAAAAAATGAAGGAAAAACTTGGGCATATATTAAACTAGTTAGAGCCAAACTCGCGATTCCACTTTTCAAGTTCAGCCCACTTGCTTTTCTGTAAGCTAGGTCTTATAACAGTCATTGCTTTCTTAAAATCTCCGTATATTAATCGCCTAACCTGTGCACAGAAGCGCACGATAGTAAGAGAACTGCTAACTGCTAGAAAACTTATATAGAAAAAACCGAACACTGCAATATGATATTAAAAGTAACTAGAAACTAGGTCACCAACCTACTACAAGTCTCAGCTATCTTAAATAACAAAAAGAACTATATCTTTATGTTCTTGCAACGTAAAGATATATCAGAGAGGTGGATGTGTTCTGAGGGATAAATCAGAGTAATAGTACATAGATTTATATCGTTTTTACATCAAAAGTTGCCTTCTGCTACACTAACTAGTAATAATGTCTCTTAATAATGCAGATCATGAGTACATATTTTGGATTAGTTCCAAAAATTAGCCTTAAGGTTTGACCCATTAACAGAAAAATGACAAATCATCTTTATGAAATTACAATTTTTTCTTGAGGTTTATATTCGTATCATCCTATAACAAGCCATACACAATTTTATATCATACTATAACTACAGGTTACAGTATAAAGAAAAACAGATGCATGGAAAGAACCCTTTTGGTGAAAAGGGCAAACATCAAGGTCAGTTAAGCTGCAGGATTAAATTCTAATTTTATAATCACAAAGTTGCATGAAATACTGGTTAGCAAGATTCTACAGTTAGAAGGGAAATGCTAGCAAGTTTGCCAACTTATTTTGGCACACAGGCATGAAATTGCTTCTCATTCTGGTAACTAGAACTAGATGGAAGGATCAGCAGATACGAGAGTAGAAGATTATAAACGGCTGGCTAACCTGATTTGCCTCAACTGTAAGAATGTTCGAACCAAGCTCTCTGATTGGCATCATTGCAGCTTCTTCACACAAAGCTTGAAGGTCACTTCCAGAATATCCTAAAAAAGAACAACATTACCATAAAAAGTTACTTCCTGATATTGCTCTCAAGTAATATGGGTAAATAAAAAAAAAACAGCCTTGAGTTTTGGCCTATTATAGAATATATTATGAAATGTAAAAATTTACAAAAATAAAAGCTCACACATCAAAAATATACATGTTACTTTAGTAAATCTAAGCTCACACATCAAGCACACAGACAGCCATACTAGATGATTTTGCCTTACCATCTGTTTCGGCCACAAGTCTCTCTAAATCTCTATCTGTTTCACAAGAACAAGAAACAATGTCAAATAACAGCATTGTTTATCTAGTAACAATGAGTCAGAATCATGCTTTCACCTGGCAAAGCAAATGCATGACCCTTGAGTTTATGTTTCAAAAGGAGCCTTCTGGCATTGGCATCTGGCAAAGGTATGTAGATTCTCTTCACCTGTGCCAAGATTTTAACACAGAAAAACAAAAATGTTGACTTAGAGCCATGCCAGCTATATATTACTCTTACAAGTTAAAAATCAGCCTTGTATGTTTTACTGAGTATATTCTCCAAAAATGTTTCTTTTTTCACCATCACATACCAACTATTGAAAAGTAATAACACACAATCTCCTCAAGCAAAAAAGGAAATATTGAAATTTTAGGTCAACTGTAAACCAAGCCTAATCGAGAAAATACTCATTTTATCCATAGAGCCCTTGCAGATATCTATTCATGCACCAAGAAACATGAGAGACCTGATTTCCCATTAAAACGCTGTCAATAAACGTAGCACTTTGCAACCCCAATGCTATATATTTGATAATAAAAAATATTGCATATAGAAGATCTGTTTCTACAGAAAAGGCTACAGATACTGGTCCTAGATAATGTACTAAAAAGGCAGGCAGTAGACTGGGGCCTAGTGCCAAGCTGGGCCTGGGCTGCCTGGGCAAGTCCAAGTACCGAAAAAACAGGGACAGCCAAGGGCCTCCTAGTGCCTTGACAGAGCCAAGTCATCGCCCTGAGTTTTTAGAGCAGCAGTCCAAGATTTTTTAGGAGATATAATATAATTCATGAAATAGAGTAATGAACAAAAAGACAATCCACCAATCAGTTCATAACTATGTCATAAGGAGCAAGTAAACAAATTCGAGCTAACCAGTCTTCTAAGCACTGCATCATCCAACTCCTGGGGTTTATTGGTTGCACCTGCAATAAAGAGAATAGAGCAAGCATGTGATATTACAGACCTGTCAGTGTGACTCTTAATATAGAATTATATATCAACTGCATCACCTGAGCAACTCAAGTAAAAACCTAATTAGCACAACTAGCACAATTCCTAAAAGCCAAGCAAAGTTGATTGAGGCATCGAACAAGGATAAGACACTCATTCTTCAAATGACTTGACTCTCATTTTGGAGCATAGTCTGATTAGAAATGAGAGTTCTATGGCAGACAATACCAGCCTAATCCCCATACAGTCTCATACATCTCAAAAGAAAGTAAAACAGCAATGAACCTACTCTTCCTTCCCAGCCAAACTCTTAAATAATTCCTCGCCTGAATCACCTCAAATACCTAAACACCACAGCCAAGATGCACATTATCCCAAACCCTAGAACATAAATAAGAAAAAGAAGCAACAGCATCAGAGTGCTAGCATTTCCTTCCTAGTTCAAATGTGGTAACTCCATAATCTATACACTTTATTTTTAAGACAAGTGCCTTCCACAAATTTGAGTTTCAGCAGTGCGTCCCTATTGACAGCATGGAGTCTATACAGTTTCTCAGAGAGAAAGGTTAACAACAAGATAAATACACAAAAAGATATGAGAGCCAAAATTACACAAGAAGATCATCAAACTATGCATAAATATTGTAAAAAAGTTAAACGCCACAAGCTCACTATTAAGTACTTGGATTGTAAGACTTACCAATGACTGTAACTAAATCACCAGAACTTGATGCTACCCCATCAAATTGAACTAGAAACTCCGATTTCAACCTTCTGCTCGCTTCATTCTCATTTTCTGTTCTTGTTGACATGATACTATCAATCTGCCAAAGAAAGTTTGGAAAATGTTGTATACGCTGAGTTGTCATTTTAGATCTTACTTGTAGGAAATTAGAAAAAAGTACCATAGCAATGACCATGAGTGGGATGTTATACAAACATTAACCACTAAATCTAACAATAAAATAGAAAATTGATCAGAAGCAATTCAACAAAAAAACTCAATCTATTATTAGAGGGGGCAATATTTTCTTAAATAATAGAGCCACTTATGTCCATTATGCTGATGAATGGACATTTGTAATTACAACCCAGCAGTCAGAATCCAAGACAGTTCAATACCTCATCCATGAAAATTACTGATGGCTGCCTGGAAACGGCAACCTCAAAAAGAGTCCGAACAAGCTTTTCGCCCTCTCCCACCTATAACATAAACATAATATAAAAGCATTTTAGATATTATAAGTAACAGAACAAGGGCTAAGACCCACCCACAATAACATGTAAGGAGGAAGAAAGAGAGACAAAGACATACCCACTTTGATGTCAGGGAAGATGCAGAAATATTAAAAAAGGTTGCTTCAGATTCAGAAGCAACTGCTTTAGCTAGCAGAGTCTTCCCAGTGCCAGGTGGTCCAAAGAGCAGCAAACCTGCAAAAATATCATGTCCTTATACTTTCTGGTTAAGAAATGTAGTTCAAACTGCTAGTGTTGCAATTGTGAAGTTTATTTCCTAATATTACCCTTGGCTGGCTTCCGAAGTCCAGTAAAAAGGTCTCTTCTTTTTGTCGGCAGAATAACCATTTCTAGCAGTGCTTGTTTTGCCATCTCAAGACCAGCTGCAAGGATGTTGCCATATCAAGATCTTCAATTGGTTAAAGAAAACAAAAATAAATATCTCATGAAGAGATTACAGCCACTCACCAATGTCTTCCCATTTAACTGAAGGGCTATGATCAACAATCACAGAATTTATCATGTCTACCAGTTTAGCATCATAAGCACCACCAGATCCCTGAGAAGGTCTTTGAATCGTTGCATTATTACTTTGACTCCTCAGAGCAGGCTTGCCTCTGCTATGGAGAGAAGGCTTTTGTGCTACCACGTTTCTCGGATGTGAAGCTTTAAATGAAACTTCCCCAGTTTGCAACTTAGGCGAGGTGCTCTAATTATGGATAAAAGGAAAAAAGAATTAGGTCAAACTGGAGGTTGATTCCACTACATTCCTCACTGACATTTTAAGCGAAAAGGTGAAGAACACTTCTCCCCGCCAATGTGAGCTACAGATCAACAAGCTCACTTTAATGACAGGTTCTCTACTTTCATGCTTTATGTACTAAAAAGTACAAAAATGTTCTGTGAAACCACCGTACAGGAGACATCATCAGGGGCTCATATATAATTTCCATAAGGGAAGCACATATATATACACCATGCAAACACAGACCAAAGTTTGAAACTTACATGCCAGTTAGAGCAGTCCATACCTTGATTTCTGATGAGCCACCTGAGATAACAGACAAACATGAAGGAACAACAAGATAAAAAAAAAAAAACAATGATGCAATTGGTTATATTTGGGGGTTTCTGGAGAAATCTTTTTCTGGAGAAAGTTTTGATGTGATGTATTAGAATGAAATATGCATTAAATACCATGAATGTATTGTGATGTATTAGTTAGTAAGAAAAACACATTGAAAAGCATGGTGTTTTGCTATGTCCTGGGAGGGAGAAAGAGTTGGAAGTAAAACATTGGGAGAACAAAACAAACAGGCCCTTTATTTTTTCCATCAACAGAAGTAGAAAGGACGGTAGAGTATATGAACCTGTTCTTCGTGCTAAAGTTTGCAATCTCTCTGCTACTTGGCCCTGCCATTTTGATATCTTCTGTCGATAAGATTTCACCTTCTCCAGTTCACTATTGAAAATTTCAGCAAATTGAAAGTGATGATGCACCAGGGGCCAAGTTATTCAAACATTAGAAAATCAGCAATTACAACTGCCAAGTCATCCAGTGCGGAGTCGAAAACATTATATTCTTACAATCATCATTATTACTATATAATTCAGTTATGGAAGTTAAGTAGGCAGAAAGCAATATACCAAAACTGAGAGTATAACATGCATATGCACTCAAGCAGCGGAATACACAAACGTAAACAGCACAACTAACTCTAAAAAATATGATGTTGAATACAGTCTATATACATCTTCCATAAACTCAACAAACCTAAGAAAGTGCTGCAATCACCCATTCTCATTTATTCACATGCATAATCATACAAAAACACATGAAACAAAATATCATAACTAGAAATAATATACTCCGATTACTACCACTGATGAGAGAGAGGGAGAGAGAACAATTTGTGTACCTAGAGGAGATGTACGATGGAACTGGAGTAGAAATCGCTTCACTAAGTATCCTCTGCGCATTCTGATAATGAGAAGTGGCATCTTCCGGCAAACCCCACTCTTCAGCACGAACGGCCTTAGCAATTTCGTCTTTAGCCAAATCAAAGTAACCTTTAAACTTATACGCCGTCCGTTCATTCCCCGTAGAAACGCCGCCTTCTCCGTCCATGGCTCCACGGCCGGAGGTGCTAGGGTTTTGCTGCGACTGAACCGAATCGGAGAAGATCGAGCTAAAATTTCCGATGATCTCCTTAAGGAAGCTCATCTCAGGAAAAAAATCATGAGTAAATCAGCCGATTTCAACAGTTTTACAAATTTAGGGAAATCATTTGCATTTCGTATCTTAATAATCACTGCTCCGGAGTTGAGGTCCGACACCGTCGCGCAATTGACTTCTTAATTTCTTGTGGTTTTCTTTTCCCCCTGAAAACTGTGATTAATCATATGAATTAATTTCTAGTTTTTTTTTGACCAAATTTCATCATAAAAATTAATAAATATAAGATTTATTTATTTAAGATATATAAAGAACAATTCGAAGCTCCACTGGTGAAAAATTAGTTCCATATTTTAAGCATTTATTTTTTTCTGAACAAATTGAAATATATAAAGGGAGGGACTAAAAGGGCACCCGTCAATTTCTAAGCCCAAACCAATTTTAATATTTTTTAATTAAAAAAATTAAAAAGTATCTATATTATCCTTTATCTTTTTTTTTTAATTTTAAATCCCATCCTCTTTTCAACTTTTTTTTTTTGATTCTTTGATGTTGTTTTTATAATTGTTTTGAGGAATTAAATGCAAAATTGATGACGGACATAGTCAAATGTATGAAAATTGAACGAAAAAACGCAAAAAAATCGATCAAACCCGATCATCCCCGTTTGGCCCTGGTTGACCAAACACGCAGGAAAATCGTTTGGCCACCATGGTCGAACATATTATAGTGTGTTCGGCTATGGTGGCCGAACGGGGATGATCGGGTTTGATCGATTTTTTTGCGTTTTTTTTTTAAATGTTAAATCTTTTAATTTTTTGAAGAATGTAACATTACATAATAACGAACATTCCACGGATTTGTAAAATGTGTGAAAATCGTGTGAAAATTGTAGGAAAAAGTGAAAAAAAAACGATTGAACCCGAACAGTTTCGTTTGGCCCTGGTTGACCGAACTCATAGAAGAGTGTTCGACCACCTTAGCCAAATATGGAGAAGTACGTTCCGCCATAATGACTGAACGGAACTAGTAGAGCAAAACCCAAGGGTAAAATTTGTATTATTTATTTTTTAAATATTTTTAATTAAAAAGTACATGAATTCGGTGGAATTAGAAAAGGGTGGGATGCCTTTTATCCCTCCCATATATAAAATGATGTAATACTATTCCAACAGCAGGGTGGAGACTGGAACATTGTGTACACAATTCTTTGCAATATTTTGTATACCAGTGTAAAAATCTAATGACATAAGCTCAATTATGTATTTCACTTCATTATCTCACTATTTGTTTTCTTTATTAGGTTGTTTATTTATTTATTTTTTATATTATCTTGATTAGTATTATAAGGAAAAAAAAGTGCTAATTATTAAAATAGTTAATTGATCAATCCAATTTATTAATTTCTTTGTTTCTCCAACGAAAATCTATAATTGCATTTATGTGATTATTTAATAAATTAATTCAATTATATTCATATCATAATATATGTTAACCATATTTAAAGAAATATAGTTTTTATCACTTTCACGTAACAAGCCACCCCTAAATTCTAATATAAGAAATCATCTTTTCAACCATTTTTTTAAAGAACAAAATACACACATGTATTAACTAATTTATTAAAACGATTTATGTTGTGCGAAACAATATGTTTAGTGTAATGCATCAAATTTCGTGTAATTCAATTTTATAGTACATAGAACTAATATTATCTAAGGGGAAATATACCAAAATACCATGAAAACTATTTTTTAAACCTTCAAATGCCATCAAAGATAATACCATACCCAAAAATGCCACTTTTTGGTAAAAAGACCAAAATAACCCTAACTACTCATGTGCAACCATTTAACTACTTCTAAAAATTTGTAATTTAATTTCTTATTTCCCTATATTTTCAATCTGATCTATTCTAAGATATTTTGTTTGATTATCTTGAAATAAGTATATCGGCTGGAATACTTCCCTCGTGCCAATACTGCCTAGAAAACAGTGGTCTGGGATGAGTAACAACGCCACGTACAAATTTCTTTGAAAATTAAACATCAGAATATATCAGAATATTTACTTGTTGTATCCGACCCAAAATGGTATCAAAGCCTAGGTTTATTAAGAACTTTTATTATATTTATTATTGTTATGTAATTAACTTTGGTGAGGAGAATTTCTCGCGAAATTATGGATCTGGACAATTGTCCAAGATGTATTCCATACAGGAGATATCGTCAAATTCTGACGATGTATAAAGAGGAACACATACACAAGATGACATATTGGGAAGACCAATATGTTGAACGAGCCAATGTTGGAGCTTGCCAAGAAGCTTTGAGGCAATGCAATGTACAAGCAACATATCATTTGGATTACCTTCAGGTTAACCAAATGTTATATACAGAACTGGTGACCTTATAGGAGGCAGCCCATCGACAGGAGCATGGGTCTTGAAGGAGAACCAGACTGGAGCGAGATAATTCCGGATACATCTAAGATCGGCCTTGATCTTAGAGAAATCCAGAAGACGGTGCAGAATTATGGCAACCGCCATAATCATCTACCGATACAAGTCCATTAGATCCAAAACCAGATGGAGATGATGATTAAATATCAGAAGGAAACTCTTGAAATCCTTCATGATATTGAGAAAAGAGTCAAGAATCTGGAGGACAGACCAAGTGTTCCCGGAGGAAGGAGACGTATAGATTTCGGAACGGTTCCCTATTTACATCAAAAGGGGAAACCAACTGAAGTCATACGACCAATGACCCGAGATGAAAAGCTCATTGCTATCATCAAAGGAAAATCCATCATAAATTAAGATGGATATGGAAAGGATGAATCTTGAAGATCTACAAGAACTTGCCGAATCCTTTGCAGGATTAGGCATAGTGGATCTAAAGATGAATACAGGAGATGGTTCGGCCTTGGTTACTCGTGACCAACACCCAAGACCACCTCCACAACCACCGGTAGATCCCAACGTGGCAGAAAGTTCAGGTTCACATCATGTGGATGAACCAATGCCACACGCTGGTGATTTTACTACTAGAGGAGACCCGATTGTTTCGGGAACTCGACAATGTTCCAAAAGGCCAGATCTTCAAAATACGCCTTATGGAAAGTCACAGCTTAATCCGATACATCCATATGGATTAATGCTAAATCTAGATATTCTAGATTTTAAAAATCGAGAAGTCCTTATTGACGACTGGGCCGCGTCAATGAGGATTGCAGCAGGAACGCTTGATCTTACAAAGGAAGGATTCATTTTACTTCTTGAAATGAGTCTTGAAGAATCTGTAAAGAGAGCGTGGGACATGACACCACCAGATATGAGAAACAATGTCACAGCTGGTGAGTCATTAAAAGGAATTGTCGATAATATGGCCAAATTATTCAAAATCCATTTTATCGGCATAGGCTATTTCGAGGGAATAGAAGAAGAAAAAAGAAAAAGATATAAACAAGCCCTCTACTGCCTCGAGTTGCATGATATTTGTCATATTGACGAATATATCAAGTTATTCACCGAATATCGATGGAAATCCAAGGTGGATGACAAAGAAGCTTCGCAGCTCTTCTTTGCGAAGATACCGAGTCCCTGGAGAGAAATGCTTATCAGGGAATATAAGAGTGCAGACGATTTGGATACAGTGGCCAGAAGGATGTCTTTCCTAAAAGCCAAGCTATCTGAATGGTGCCACCAGGCAGCACTCTATAAAAATTACAAGAGATTAAGAGGAATCAACAAAATGGTTCCTTTATGTTGCGAAGAAAACGACATCCCAACCATTGTGGGAGGTCAACCACGAAGGCATAAAAGGATTAAGCAAAGAAGTCACCCTTATAGCCGTGGAAGCAACCATAACAGGCGGAATCAAATGTCTTCAAGGAGATCTTGGAGACCCAGAAGAATGTGGTCTAAACAAAAAGCCCGAAGTCATAAGTCAGGGCAAAGACCAGTACCAAGCAGGAGTAGAACCTCATTAGCAGGTTCAAACCAAGGAGGTTCCAGTAAAACTATGGGAAGAAGAACTTTCAGGCGAGCTCACACTAGAGCTAATGAAAGTTTCAAAAACTGTAATTGCTGGACGTGCGGAGCAAGAGGGCATATCTCAACGGATTGCCCGGACAACCAAAGGAGAGGTCTTAGACAGTTCGAAGCTACACCAGAATTCGAAGAAGCTGTCTATTACCAAGATCTTATACAGGTGTATCAATTTGAGGATCTGCCCTCAGATGAAAGCATTTATGAAGAAGAGATCTATTCGGATGATGGAAGTGAATCCACATCAGAATCAGAGTGAAGAAGAAATTCTTCAAACAATGAGAGAGGATACGTCAGGATTTCTCTCTCACACAACAGTTTCTCATAAGACTCTCATGAGGATTATGAAAGAGGATCCAAAGCTTCAAATCTATGATGGTTTTACCATTGGAGCTATGGAAAAAGCCTTGGATAAGTTTGGAATTCGTAAAAGAAAACACCAAATTATCCATAGGGTTACTACGGGAGAATTCGCCATTCCTATGGAATTCACAAGTAACCTGATCGAGATGCAGTTGATTCCTTACCGAGAGGTTCAGGATATAAGGAATCAAGTTAAGAGAGAAGTTGCAAATACACTCTCATGGATTCATATCGGAGCCATAAGAGTTATTATAAAAGCAACTTTCAAAGAAGGAATTGATTCGCCTCTCAATCTTGCTATTTTTGACAAGCGAATCACAAATCTCAAAGATTCATGCCTTGGAGCAGTTACCGGAAACTTGTGTGCAGGGAAACTGGCATTCAATGTCTATCCTAGAATTGCATACAATCTGGGAGATCGAGATTTTAACAGAGTCCTAACCCTTCATCAGGATTTTAAAAGAGAAGACTTGATGAAAGAAGGGAATAGACCCTACTCGATCACATACAAGATTTCCTATGCTCTCTCGAATTCACATCATTCTGATGTATTCTTGAGAAAAGAATTTATCGAAGTTCCAAAAATCTTTGATGATTTTGCCAAGGTAGTCTTGCCAGAACTCATTGAATCTCCAACAATAAAGGAGATAGATATGAAAATACAAGATCAACCGGTCTTCAATCGGAGTCAAAGCCTCAGAATGGAGATAAAGAGAATATCTTTCCAACAAGATAAACTGATGAGTAGCAGTCGTTGGGAAGAAATGAGGCCTAGTATAGTTCAGCGAATCCCAGGTGTATTCAAAACATCAGGAGAGCTAAAATGTCCAGAAGGCTGGAGAGCAGTAGAAGTAATATTTGACATCAACCGGAAGGATAATATTTTTTCTTGTGATGTCCTATATTACCTGCAACAACCGATAGTTGGTAGATTTCAAGGATGCCTAAAGATGGGTGAAATCGAATTGACTATCTCCGGAGTCGCAGGAAGAATCCCAGAACAGTTAACACTGGGTCTTAACTTTCTTGAGGATCATATGCCTTGGGAAAGATTACAAGATTGAATGGAATTTACAATGGCTGATAAAAGATACCGAATCAGATGACCACTAGTCCATTCTCTATATACATTTCAATTGGAATGTTATATACTGAATACAAGGCTGAATATTTCGCAGCCTATGTGGATTCAGGAACAGGAATATGTACTGCAAAGCAGGAGGTTTTTCCTAAAGAAATGGGAGAAGATCTACCAGCCATTGCAGGACGAGATTTCTCCAAAAGGATTCTTATCCTTAATAGAGGAATCAAGTAAGCGGAAATTATGATCGGAGGCGCCGACGATACCCCATGGTATAAGGTGAAGACGCCACCAATTTATTTCCATGATACAGGAGCAGATGTTTTGCTAGGAAACAATTTCCTACAAACATTCAAGCGATTTACACAGGAAAATGAGACACGAAGGCTTATTTTCACAACGTTATGTGATCATAAGATTATCGTCCAAAGACTGCGGGAAGCATTTTACAGAAAAATGCATTTTCCTTTTCGCAGCAAGCGTGGTGATGAAGCCAAACTTCGACATCCAAAAATGGCGGATAAAAGAAGATTTGGTGATGCCTTATTATCCTATCGACAATTTGGTCCGAGACGGAAAGATACCAAAAGATGGGATACAACCTTGTATTCATTCAGAAGACAAGGAGAAGAACGAGTTCCTCCAGAGGCTATTGCAGAATTGCGAAAAGCCATAATGGAGAATCCACAGAGTGATGTTACCATTGAAGAACAAATATCACTCGAGGATTTCAAGAAAAGGATCCATAGGAATTACAATGAAGATCCTTTAGCATGGTGGGACAGAAACGAGCTCAAAGCGTCCCCGACAAAGTTAAATGGGATAGGACGAGAGATCACATGGGTTGGACCATGTGAAGAAAAGAAAGGATTCCCCGACAACTCCAACCACTATCACATGGAATGGGTCAAGGGGAAGAAAAAGAGGAAGAGCACTAACATCTGAAAGTGACTCCCCAACAAACTGTCACATGGAGCACTAAGGAAAGCAGCCAGCTCATTCAAGAGGGATTGAAATCCACATTTCATATCCGGATTTCACTCTATAAATAGAGAGAACGAAGGAAGCTAAGGATATCGAGCATTCCCCTCAGTTTTCTTCAAAACATCTATCTTTCTTAGTTTCTTCTGTAATAGTGAGAGTGTTTACAGTTTATGTATTTAGGAGTTCAAGCCTTCTCTATAGAGGCTAAACAAGTAATTCTCCTCCCAAAAGGAGATTACATATGTTGTAATAAATATTTATAAGTTCTTAATAAAATAAAGGCTTTTGCTTCAACATGAGTTTTTAGTATTATTAGTTCGTCCCCTGGAAGGAATACTTTGTACACCTGGTGTAGGAAACGAACCAAGGTAGTGCTGTGCAGTTGCTGAAAGAGTTGGATAACTTGCAGACCATCTTCCCTGAGGGTTGAAGTTGAACAGTGAGGAGCTGTTCGTAGAAAGGTCTGGGGGCAGTAATTTTCCAGCTGGTGGCTTTGCAAACCATCTCACCCGGTGCTGTTGCGGTCAAATAAAGGTATGAATTTTAGGGGATAAATTTATTTTACGGAAGCATGTTGGGCCTGATATTGATCCGTTTATTATTTTCCGGATATAACAAGTAAATAGAATGAGTGTTGAAAATCATGGGAATTAATGCATTTTGGAAGATAGTTAAAAAGTCAATATTCACTATTCATGGTTGATGGCATTTAGGGGCATTGTTTTAAATTTTATGGTATATGGATGTATGGTATTATGTTTGGTGTTATTTGAAGGTGTAAAATATATGTTTGGTGGTATTTTTGTCCCATGACCCTATTATCTAATTTGATCCAATTATCCTTGATCATATTAAGTGTTTATCTTATCTGAACAAGGATGCCCCACTAGAATAAGATTGAAAGCTTAAATTCAAAATCACATTAACGATGGTTGGTTTTATAGTATATATTACATACAACATCCACTATATATTTGCATGTACCCATATAAATAAACGCATTCGTTGTACCATCTATATTATAAGATCCTTATCATAGGTGAGTTTAATATTCTTAAAAAATAATAATGGTGCATATGAAAGCAGAAGCTTTGTGTGTATTTGCACTAGTTTAGCTGTCTTCACTTTGTCTGTAGTTATTGATGATGTTATCATAACCACTATAGCTAATCTTTATCAGTTGTCATCTCTTTTTCCTTATTTATTCACAATATTTGCATATTTTCCAACTGTTTTTGTGAGTACCAAAGCAGAATGAAGATGCAGAAAGCTTGGTTGTATGAAGAGCATGGCTCGAAAGAAGTTGTGAAGCTACGAAACGTTCCGATTCCATCTCCGAAACCTAATCAACTGCTAATCCGAGTCCATGCTGCCGCGTTGAATCCTATTGATTCTAAGTTGCGCCAGAATCCATCAACCCTTATTGATCTTCCAGTAAGTTGGTCTCATATAAGTACGTTGCTTTGTCCACTTTTTTTTAATAAATTTTACGTATTCTAATTTTGGTTTGATTTTGTTCATAATGTTAATTTTTGCCTATGTTGATGTCAGAACTGAAATTCAACATTCGCCAATTCCAACATTTATGTAGGCAAATATCAATTTTTTTTAGTAAAATCAGATTAAATATAGAAAACTAAAAGACAACTAGAGGACCAAAATCGAAATTCCGAGCAGAATCGGGTGAAAACTGGCAAAAAGTGTTAGTGAGAGTACCAGAATCGAAGTTCCAGAAAGATCATATCAAGATTTGAAAAAAAAAAAACGATAATCAGAAGATCAAAATTAAAATACGTAGAATTAATAGTAAAAAAATGAACAAAACCTAAATTACAGGACCAAAATTGCGATCTTTCTTTTTACTATGTCTAACATTGACAATCACAATGCAGTCTGTTCCAGGGTGTGACATGGCAGGAGTTGTGGTGGCAAAAGGAGAAAATGTGATAAAATTCAGAGTTGGTGATGAGGTTTATGGAAACCTTCAGAACTTTCATGCAGAAGAAGGGAGGCTGAAGCAGCTCGGAACTCTGGCTGAGTTTGTTGTTGTCGAGGAAGATCTGGTGGCTATGAAACCGACAAACCTGTCGTTCGAGGAGGCAGCAAGCCTGCCTCTTGCTGTTCAGACAGCAGTTGAAGGTTTCAAAACGGCATCGTTTGAAGAGGGCCAGTCGGTTTTTATAGTTGGGGGGGCAGGGGGGGTTGGAACTCTAGTTATCCAGCTGGCTAAGCAAGTCTACAAGGCTTCTTTGGTGACTGCAACCACTAGCACTGGGAAATTGGAGTTTGTGAAGAAGTTGGGGACTGATAGGGTGGTGGATTATACCAAAACTGGCTATGATCAAGTTGAGGATAAATATGATGTTGTCTATGATACTATTGGTAAGAGATGTGCATTCTTTGTTTGCTTGTGATATTTGGAAAAAAATAGACTATTATATTATATTGTGTAATGCCTTAAAAATTAAAATTTCAATATTAGCTATTATGTTGTATAGCACTCAAAAATCTACTATTATGTCTTGTAAGCCTAAAAATCGACTATTACGTAATGTAATAGTCGATTTTTTGGTATTACACGACATTATAATCGGTTTCTAGCAGCTACACA
The DNA here is from genome assembly GCA_954870855.1 of Scutellaria minor. Taxonomy (NCBI): domain Eukaryota; kingdom Viridiplantae; phylum Streptophyta; class Magnoliopsida; order Lamiales; family Lamiaceae; genus Scutellaria; species Scutellaria minor. Next base: position 20,027,184 of record OX940728.1, on the reverse strand, counting down.
ATATAATAGTCAATTTTAAGTGTTACACAATAGAATAGTCATTTTTAGATGTTACACGACATAGTTTGGATGTTATGTGGAACAATAATGACTTTTAGATGTTACAGATCATAACAACTGAATTACATGACATAGTATAATTGACGTTGGAGGTACTTTTGTCATGTGAAAAAAATTAGTAAAATCATATTAATTTATGTTTTGTGGGTTGATCGATCTTACAAGAGTTCTGATCTGAACTTAAATGACTTTCAGGAGAGTCGATGAAGTCCTACGTGGTGGCAAAGGAAGACGGTCCGATTATCGACATAACATGGCCTCCATCGAACCCTCGAGCCCTGTATTCAAGCTTGACAGTTTCAGGTGAAATATTGGATATGCTTAGGCCATATCTGGAAAGTGGAAAAGTGAAAGCAGTGATTGATCCAATTGGTCCATTTGATTTCAACAATGTTATAAATGCTTTTGCATATTTGGAAACAGGAAGAGCCTGGGGAAAGGTTGTGGTTTCAATGAATCTCGGATATTAAACAGTGTCTATGATCTCTACTTGTTGGAGTACATAATAAATGGAGGGTGATTTGGAATCACTTTGCAATATGTTTTACTAATATAAAAGTAGGGATAAAATTGTTGTATAAGGGCATTATAGTAATTTGGATGGGTTTAAGCTTTCTTATCCTTGTGTAAGATATTTTGGCTTTCAGTGTCATATATGAACAACTAAGAATCATTATCGTATATGGATTGTATGTTATCTTGTTTCTATTTAACATTAAAGTTTAAATACTTGTTTGAGATATGTTTATATATTACACGTCTAGTTCTTCCCTTCTTGAGGAAACATTCTTCAACTTTGCCTGGTTATGGATTATAATTGTTTCAACAATTACCTTCTTTGCAAACCTTGTTAATGCTTATATGTGAATGATTATATTACTATTTATTTAAATTCGATAAGGTGAAATAACAAATTAAGAATACGATTATGACTCATGCAAAGAATTTACATCGATCAACAACGGTGGAATCACAATCTATAACAAGTGTCAAAATGAGTTGATAAAAAAAAAAAAAAAAAAAAAAGAAGGAAGAAAAAAATTGTTTAACCGTCGTTCAACTCCCATGAAAAAATTAAGTTTTTTTTTTTAATTGCCTACTTTACTTTTGCTCCTTATTAACCATTTTGATCATTTATATCCTTTATATGGAGTTAGAGTGCCATGACTAAAATTTGGATGTTATCGGCTAATAAAAATGGAATGACTTAATTCTATTGGTACATGAAGAAATAGTATGACTGTGTTTTGGATGATAATAAATGATATAAATAAAATAATTAAATTCTATCAATATTGGATAGGATGGTGCAACTTAAATTTTGATGGTACAAACTAGTATTCACGACACAAACAAAAAGGATACAAATGTCATACTTTGACTAAAAAATGAATTACAAAATGTGGCTAAAAAAGAATGAAATAACCCAAAAAAAATTCCTAATACTACAGTCTACAAATGAACACAAGCATAAACTAAAGAGTAGCACACCTGATGCACACATGCATTCGGGTTGGGTTCGGACGCGGGTTGACCTGAATCCGTGCATTTTTACTTTTTTTTTTTTGGTCCTAACCTCTATGTTATGTTAATTATACATTTATATTATATTAATCATACTTTTATGTTATATTAGTCATACTCTTATGTCCAAATATTATACATTTATTTAATACTTTTAACTCTAAAAAAACCCTAATTTCGCTACAATTTATACATGTTTACCTTTATGTGATATTACTTATACTTTATATCAATGTAGCCATACATTTATGTAATATATAAAGGTACAACTAACATAACTAAAATGTATTTCTAACATAACTAAAAGGTATGACTGTTATAACTAAAAGAATGAAATGTTAATATGTCTGTCTAAAAAAAAATGTTAAGATACAGCTAGTTCTACAAAAGATATGACTAACTTAACTAAAATCTATGACTAACACTACTAAAAGGTATAAGTTAACATAACATAAAAGTTTGACACCTGAGAGAGTATGTTTGGGTGGACTTTGTCTGTAACCTGGTGGCGCGTGCGGGTGCATAGCGGGTTGGGACGACCCGAGTGCACGGATCTAAGGTCCGTGCACCAGGTGCACAAATTTTTTTGTCTAAACGAAAATGCACTATCCTATCACATTCGACCAAAAATACATAAATAGAATACAAAAGATTAAATGCACTCGTTTGAGAAATATAAGACATAACCAACGGATTAAACACGGAAGATTCTCCCAACAAGCATGAAAAGATGTAAACGTACACTTAGCACAGATTTTTAAATTAAATTCAACTAAAAACCCATCTCTTTTTTTTTCCCTCTATGCTTCCATTTTTGCAAGGTTTTCTTTAATGTTTTCCATATTATGCTTGAGTATATAATTTAAAGAGTAGGCAAACAAATTAAAATATGTAAAACCAAAACTTAAAAACGTCATTTTAATTGATAACAAACCGAAACAAAAAAACAAATCAAGATTATATAAACCGAAGACAAAAGAAGCGAAAATTGTAGAACAATAAATGAGATGCCACATGCAGCACACATGCTCTCTACTAGTACTTGAAACTTGACTAAGAATCCGATGAATAAACTTACAACTTATGGTAAAATTAAAAGAATTTTAAATGAAGATTCCCTGAAATCTATCATAGCTAACTCTTCCTTTTGATTTGATTAACTTTTACCAAGCAAATTTGGAAGATTCCCTGAATTTTAAACGATGAGTTTCTTTTGATTTGATTAACTCTTCCAATATGTGATTCATTACTAGGTAACAAAATATATAAGGCTGAAAATTCATAGCTCATGTATGGATAGCACTGAACAAGACTCAAATGTTGCAGAACTTGTAAGCAAATATTATTGAAGATTCAAAGTTTAGCTATGAAAACAAAGTTTAAAAAACGATGTTTAAATGCGACAAAATTCTAAATCGAAAGGGAAACAAATCATAAATTAATAGTCACGCCGATAGGCTGTGAAGTACAAAATCTAAGTCTTGATTGAAAAGTTAGACCCAATACTTATCCATAGCTGGTTTGATAAATTCAGTCAGTTAAAGATGAGGAAATAATTGGCCAGGAGATGACAGACCAACTACTTGTTTTAAGACCATCATCTACGTCTTCTCTCTTAGCCATCAAAATGTGAAGATATTCCTAGGTTTCCATTTTCATTAATGCAGATTACTATTCTGTCGCTATTATCATTTAATTACTCTCTGCATGTTCATGATATAAATTAGATTCTATCCATACACATGGAACGAGATGAATTCAAAATTGAACACACGATGTATTCACTCGACATCGTTAATTCCTTATTGGTCGCACCATTTAATGCAGTTCTATGTAAATTTTGATTGGCCATGAGATTGTGTGTATATTAGAACCTGACTCTGATACCATGAAAATAATCTAATGGGAGTAAATAGAGAGAAGAAACCTGTCTATTCTTGATATAATACTATGAGCTGCACAAGTCTTTAAATACAAAATATCAGAAAACATACCTATACAATTAAGTTGAAAGAAAAACAAGTGAATCCTCAGAAATTTGTATAACATTGCCCCAACAGGAAATTACAAAATCCTGATTTATATGTATACAGATCCAGTGGCAAGAGTGGCTTCAACAGCAATCAAAAGAAAAAAAATGATACACCATTATATTAAAAAAATGGACAACAATATCGAATTCTTTATACATCATAATATGGAGGATAAAATATACACTATGAGCAAAGTCATATCTGGCCTTTTTTCATGTAACAAAACTAGCGCCAACTAGGATGTGTTATAAGTACAACTATTCACTTCATGTCGAACATTGATAGTCATGTCTCATTGAGGTCCTCATTGCCATTTTGTTTCATCGACAACATCAACCACTTAACAGAAGTAAAAGGAATTCTTATGCATAGCCATCAAAAAGTTGACAGTGTCGATTGCATATGAAGACTATCCAAAAAAAAACCAACCGTCTTAGAACTTTCACTTAATCAGTGGAGTCAATCCATCACCTTCCCACCCCAATTTGAGCATCTGATCTACAACTTTTAAGCTCAACTGCAAGGAAAAGAGAGGAATTATATTTCCACAAAATTAAGTGAACAGGAAATTAGTAATAGCAAAGCATCAGATAGCATCCCCAACTTTGAATGCAATTTAATAAACTGATTCTGATATTTAGATACCTGAAAAGAGAATAAGCAATAAAAGGAGAATCCTTTTTAGCTTGATTAAATAATCATCTATTAAATGGGGTGGTGTTTTCTTCTAATTTTAAGGAGATCATGAGAATGCATAATATTTCTGTTGATGGTGATGTTCTATGAGAGAAGGTATGTGTTCAAGAGATCTTAAAGCATATAACTCCAACATCAAATATGAAAAATTCAGTGACAGATTGATAGCAAATACAACTTACGGAGGGATCTGTGAATACTATCAACTGTTTATCTGCTGTTGATACCAAAAGATTTGTATTATCCTCGTTCAGAGCAATAGTGGTAATATCTTGTCCTTCTGCGAGTTCCAATGTATGAATAACCTGCAGGAAGCAGATTCCAAAGCATCAGATAATATATAAAAATTTAAAGATGGAGGACAATTTAGTGATTTGGGAACAAATTAAATGCTCGAGAAGTTTTTATGTTTTCTCAAAAATCAAAGGTAAATCAGAAGTAGGTCTTTTCTACCCCCTACCTTCAGAGTATAGAGATCAAAGAAGCAAATAGAAGGTAAAGGTAAATCCCGTGTATTTCCTTCATTTAACTCATCATCTGCACTCCCAGGGCCTCCATCATTTTCCTGGGATTGGTTTAGTCCAACCAAAGCACTACGACCATCAGCAGAAACCTCTATGCAACTAATGCTTGATGAAAGCGGAAGCTGTTTCTCAGCAATCAGAATTCCATTAAGAGTAAAGGTGCTGAGAGTAGAAAGATTTTTGTTCCAGGTTATTATGATTCCATCAGATGATAGGCACACCATATGAGCTTCCACACCAACAAGCCTCTTGACCAGCCGGCCTCGCCTTATAGAATGAAGCAAGACATCTGAAGCATTGGAGCAGGAAGCAACAATTCCAAGGTCTGAACTGACAGCGCAGCATGTTATTTCCCCTAGATGACCTCGAAGGACATGCACAGGGCCCTCTATCCGGCGGCCTTTAACCTTGTCTGCTAAGTTGTTTCCTGTTGCAGCACTGCCTGGGGATGTGGGTGTGCCGGGATTATTTGAGGGCTCTGGTGAGCTACCAGAACGTGAAATAGATGATCGATGTATTCTCCAGAGTAGAACTGTTGCATCCCGAGATCCAGTCACAAGATAATTGCTATCCGTAGATAAAGCCAGGCAAGTCACTGGGGCATAATGTCCTCTGGCTATTTCCAATGTTCTTGCTCCATCGGGTGAAATCAGCCTTACACTGTTATCCACATGTCCTCCTGACATAGAGAATTAACACTTCAATAAGTGTACGGCAAAGCTACAATCATATCATGGCAAATGCTTAATCAGCTAGAAACCGAAAGTATTACTTGGAAGTATCGGAGGAGATAAATGTATCAACTTAAGTACAATACTGTAGGGAGATAATTTTTAATCTATGGTCTAAAATTCATTACTAAGCACAATGGATCATTTTTAGCTGAACAAGTTAAGTCCAAATCAAGGTTGAAAATATTGGTATTGTAGAAATATCAATACTTTGATTATACTGAAATATAGATTTTTTTTTTTACATGAGTTTAAGAAGTATTATAACAATCTTTTATACATTTAAGCTACTAATTGATACATTCATAATAAACATGTAGATGATAAACAATACGAAGAGTCTGTATTGCTACAACCTACAATAGTTGTTCAGATTTAACTAGTACACGACTACTAGTATCAAAATGTTGACCAATGAGGTTCAAATGCAAAAGTAGGAATGCCATCTTGATCTAGTACATAATGGTTTGATTTAAAATGAATTTTTTTTTTTTTTGTTGATACCAATATTTCCCGATTTTCCAACAAATTCTATTGTGAATTAACCAATATTGATATCAATACTTACTAATATTTTACTGAAATTCTGCAGAATATAAAATTAACCCCATAATTAGATATCAGCTGCCCCAAAAAAAAAAATGAAGTATTGCTGAAATGTCATGATTTCTCAATCCCTCATCCAAACTCACCATAAAGATATTTATTCATTAAAACAACATGCTCACCAGTGATAATTTCTTTGTCACGAGTGATTGAAACTATCCCCGTGCTTCGAAGTCCAGAAGCTGGAAATGCCAGTGCCTGGGGAAAATGCCACTCTTCTGTCTCAGTCGGAGTTGGGCTTTTGAACATTCGCATAAAAGTTCCGCCAGCAGCACCTGCACCAGGTTTTCCATGTTGAAAAAGGAAAGGTGTCCCTTGGCCATCAGGTGTGTTTGGTTGCCACTTATGTTGTGCTACATGTGCCGCTGGAGCATCTATATCAACGATTACAAGAGAGTCTGAAGATGCATGAATGACAGCAGCAGGCAGATTGCAGCGTTCGGGATATGAAACCATATATGGCTTAACCTCTGGGGGATTCCGGAAAATGGTCTACACATAAGAATATAATCAGATCCATAAAAATTTCCACGTCTAGCACAAACTCATAAATCTGATTAAGCAGTTGGGGTTACAAGTACTTATACTTTCACAACAAAACTGTAAAACTGTGAGCACTAGCAACCGTTTATTCCCATACAGAAATGTGCTGGTGTCAGAAAACAAAACTGCAATTTTTAAAATTGTTTTCTAAATTATGCTAATATTACTAATGTCTTTAAGTTTGCTGAGTAAATATATTTGACGGCACCTCTAGCACCACTAAGTTTCGTATCTCGATATCCTTTAGTTGATTAGCAGATTATCCCAAGAATTTATCTCAAATTCATCCCCTAAATCACAAGGTCTGTCAACACCTTTCACACCCTACCTCTTCAAATTGCTGTGGATGTGTTTGTATGTCTATAAGGAGAACAATAAAGCAAGAAATCTACTTCTTGGAAAAGGGAAAAACACTCAGAAATAGGGCTATTAAAATGTACCTGCATGTGAAGGACATCTGCCAGAGACATCCGTTTCATGTGAGGTACCACTAAAAGTTGTGAAGGGGTTTGCCCAAAGTAAGTAATCTGATCTTGGGTAGCACGCTGTTGTACCTTTTAAATATATTGAAACATATAAGTAATTTCTATTCCAAGTAAACACAAAAGATTCAAGGAACTTGAGCAAAAATAAACTCACTGGGTCCAATATTTTATCAATATCTACAGTTCCTTCGTATGTGATATAAAAGAAAACATTATTCGCCTGTATAGCTTCTTTTCCACGTTGCTTGTACCTAAATATGTAAACGTGTGGGAATCAGCTTCAGAAATTTCATTCATAAATAAGAGAGAAGGGGGGAGGGGGGGGGGGGGGGAGTTATAAAAAGATAAGTACCCAAATATGAGATCAATCCATTCATGCAAATGTTCCGAGACATGCTCACTCTCAAGTGCCATCCGATGCTTATGGACAAAGTCAATTGGGTTTTCAGCCCATGGAGGAAGCCGGACATTGCCTATAATGTGAATGGAGAATATAAAAATAACAGAAAGCTATGCAGGAAATAATTCAGTCTAAGCCTGAAAGTGAGTAACTGAAGTGCATACCAAGCTTTTCACCAAGTTGTGTTGTACCAAAGTCAATTGAGTTTTCATTGGTTAAAACCTCAGGCATATAAAATAGCTCTGGAACCTAACAATCAGAAACAAAGGAATTGTATAATAATAACAGAAGAGCTGAGCACAACACATTTAGAAAGATTGGCAGCCAAATGTGGAGAAAGCAATCATCAGAAAATTCTGAACAGTAATTGAAGAACACCCAAAAAATAGCTGAAAATTACACTTCAACGTAGGTCAAAGAAAACTAAATCAGGAGACAGCTCTAGATGCATACCAATTCCTTTACGTCGCTCATGTCTTCAAGAACTCCATTCCATGTTGCAGCAATGTCAGAAAACATTCTGTCAGCATGATCAAATTTGCCACCTTGCAGTTGAATAGAAAGGGTAGTAAAAGGTTCTACTCTTGCGAGGTAATACAACACCTGCCACAAAAAAAAAAAAAAAGAATAGGTAACCATAACCTCAATAATAGTAGATGCACTCAAACTGCCAAGGTAACCTTATTTGGCTGATGTGAAAGAAGTTACTTCCCAGGTCAAAATTTAACGTGCTTATTTTGTATAAAGCTCAAGAAATCAAATCAGGAAATAAAATTTTCATCCTAATGCATAAATTATAGCATATGCTCAGCATGTGGCTTAATTTTCACGCCATTAGTTCATGGTTGGCTTGTGAAACAATAAGTGGACTTAAGCGAGTTAATTCCTTCTTATTCATTCATCAGAATTCATTCAACATGCATACTGGCTTGCTGGTTGTGACCTTGGTGCTTGTAAGAATGTAAAAAGAAATATTTGCACACTTGAAGCATGGCAGCATTTGTTTCATTAACAGGAGAATATAAGTAACGAGAGAACCCACTGTTCCAGCTGTTGAATAATGTGACCCGTAGTGGAATTTGGGAATGACTGGATCATCAAAGCTGGAGTATCTCTCTTGGAATTTACGTAGTCTCTCAGGATTCAGAGCGCCAAGAGGCTGCAATACAAATGCTTGATGAATATTTGAATTATATAAAAAATTAAAATAATAAAATAAGATGTAAACCACCTTTGATAGATCTCGAAAAGAAGAAGGATTTGAAAGATCTAACTTCTGTGAGCTGTAATCAGAAAGGATCCACGGGAATACAGGATACTGCACATAATGACGTAAATAAGCTGTAGAAACACCAAGTTCTTCTATTTCAGTTAACAGTGGATATCAATTAAATCTTCACCTGCGTCATATCATTGTAGCTGCGTCCAGCCAGGGTGTTAAGTTGCATTAAATATTCGAAATTGCTAATCTGCAATGAATTTATATTAGCACATTATCATGAACTTAGCACTTTAAGCTAAATAAGATAGTCAATATAAGTTGTACTTAAGGTTGATGTTGCAAATATACCTCCCACCTTGCCCAACGTTCCATAAGCTGAGTTCTCTTTAGAAGTTGGTCAGGTCTCTTCAAAATAGAAGAAAATAGTATAGCTTTAGAAGACTGCATATACAACTAGATTGAAGTCTCAAAACACCAAAATCCATGTGTCCATCTCAATCCTTAGGTTTATGAGCTGAGTCTGTTTCTTTGCATGTAAATGCATGAAAAATCATGTGTGTAATCTCATTGAAAAAAGACAGAAAGACAGACTTCTTAGCTTAGTTAATATGGAGGGTAGCAAGATATCACAAGCTTACTACCTGAGTCGCAAGGTAGATATTATTCAAATGAGGAGGACGAGCTTGAACAATAGCCCGATAGGCATTCCTTCGTCCCTCGGAGCTCTAGAGAGAGAGAGAGAGAGAGAGAGAGAGAGCATATTAATTGCCTAAAGTAAAAGCTCAAATTCTGCAATTACAGATGTTCTGAAGGAACATACTCCAAAATCAAAAAAGTAGTTTGACCGGTCAACCATGAACACCTCCAGTGCACTTCTTCTCAAAAGATATCTGCAGTAACAATGATACAATAGTTCACATATCCTTGAAAGAGGTACCTACCCACAACATTTTTAATTAACTGTGAAACAAGATCATGGGATCCATGAATACTAAAAGAAGCAAGAAAAGCAAAGAGTAGAACAAGATAGATTTGATGGGGAAGGGTACCTAGTCTAAATCATTACTGACAGTTGTACTCATGCTTGATGAGGAAATACAGTAGAGATGTATAGCCTTGTGGAGAATTTAAATGACAGTGTCCCTTTTCTCACAGGAGTAATCTTGGCTTAGAAAAAAACAATACAATGATGGTAGCAATTTAAAATGCCATGTAAATTTAAAGATCAACCACTTTTACATAATATTGAGGTCTTAGTACAATTAAATATCATCTACTTTTACATAATATTGAGGTCTTAGTACTTTTATACATCAGTCATATATAATGACCACACATTGAAACTTGCAGACAAGTAATTCTCAAAAGCAAGGAAATAAGCGGACTTCTAGGATTTGATTAAAGTTATAAGCTGGTGAGGATAATTTAAAACCATCAACAATTAAGAGTAAAAATACTTTCTTCAGCATCTGAAGGAATCTATCTCTCAGAATAATATAAGCCCCGTAAGAAAAAGACAAAAATGATACAATGGAAAACAAAAGTACCAATAAATCAAATTGTAAAAACAATGAAAATACCTATAGAAAGGAAAAGTAAACATAAAATCATGTCATATAAAGGCAGACATAACAGCAGGCAGTATCAGCACCCTTTATGAAGTAATTCACAAACAAAAATGGCAGAGAGAAGCATAAAGGTTGAAGTGAATGAACATGTCTCTAATATCACCTTCTGCTGTATACTTGGTGCAGTGATGATATGAACCAGCTTTGATCCTTTTCTTGAACTTCATTGTAACCTTTGCTGTCCGCATCTCCCATAGCACTATTATCCATTCGATCAACAATAAAATTGATTCTTCTAGTTGTTATCTGAAAAAATATATGATTTAACACATTCAAAATTACAATAGTAATTTGAACTTCAGCATGAGCATCATTCATACAGAACTGTGCAGCAGTTATAAAAGAAAATGTCTGACTCAATATAATTGTGTAGCCTGATGCAGACAGTAAATTATAATTAAGCATTCCTAAAAACAAGAGATTATTCCTAGAAAACATATGCCTAGAAGATAGAGGTGCATGCCCAAATGAGGAAAATAGTATCTGAAGTTTCTTTTCCCCCTGGGAAAAGTTGATTATATTAAATCCCCCTCTAAGGATTTCAATATCTTAACTGTGGAATGTTTCCAAACAGCAGCAAAGTCAAGATACCAGTTGAATCTTTCAATAGCAGAGAGTTGAAGCTACGAGAAGACATAATGCAAATTAATTGCATCTTGATTAAGATATGTAGAACTTACTTGGAAAGTTCCTCTTAGAACCTTTAATGGGCGGACCATTGAAGATGGAAGCTCAAGAACAATTCTTTCATTATGCTCAAAAGGAACATAACCAGGGGCAAGCAATGCTGGGTTAGATGCTGAGTCTAGGCCATTAGCCACTGGTGAATCTGCAGACTCCTCTGGCTTGAGAGAGTGCTCACCTGGTCCAGATGGTGTTATTTGGTTTCCACCAGACTCTTCACCATTTGGACTAACATCCAAATAGGTGGATTCATGCTCATCCTCCTCATTTCCTACCTCAGATGAGATGGCTTCTGCTGCTAAGATAGAGGCATTAGATGGGCTTACAGCTTTATTTTTTTCATGCTTCTGCTCCATATGGTCTTCGTAATTTGCTGCAGCACCATGGTGATCTGAACCTTGGTAGTTTCTGCGTAAAATTCTTCTCATCCTTGAAGAACTTTCTGTGAAATCTAGCTTCCAGAAAACCTAACACCAACAAAGTTCACAATAACTGAAATTTGCTCATTCTTCAATAAAATAGTTAAAGTTCAAGCAACAACCATACATGTTTAGGTTTACACAAGTCTTCACTAAAAGGCCCAAAGAGGCATCTCATCTCTATCAAGCAGTGTATAAGCTTGCGCCATTCACGTATTCCAGTGTATAATCGATGCTGAGCTATTAGCTCGGCTTGTGACCTTCTGTCAACCTAAAATCATGAGCGAAATTTTCAGGCAATAGTAAGTCGTAACTTCACAAATATTTATTCGAACATTTAAAACAAGAATGCAATACCTCAGATCGCTGCATGTTTCTAGCCAAAGCTAAACTTCCAACAAGGACGGCGATATACTTGTAGGAAAGGGCATTGAAATCCTTGGCATATACAGATTTTGAATCCACTGACTGTAAGCATTCTATCCAGGCAGTTCCCATAGCTTCAGAAACATTCCATCTCTTTACACGCTCAGAATCACTTTTACTCCGACGCTGTGCTGATGTAGCCATTGCCACAGCACTGAGGCCCCTTCCTGAGCCAATTTTTGCGTTACGCTCAAGGTCCCTAGCAGCAGCCAATGCAGCTGCTTTTGCAGCAGCCTTGTCCTTTGGAGCAGCTGAAGATTTGTTAGGTGCCTCCAAAGGTTTCTGAAAGCTTGAAAATGTGTGGAGTCTAGTAGTGGTTTTCCGCTCAAGCAATGATGAGTCACGCCGAAGGTGTGTGGTGGTTGTTGGAGGAGCAGTGGTTTCTCCCCCAGCAGCACCAGCAGCTATCATTGCTAATGCCATAGCAGCAGGAGGTGAGGCAAAAGCAGCAGCCCAGCTTGGAGATATCATAGCAAGAGCAGCCTAAAAGGTATCAGTAAATATCTCAGGTACTGCATGGTCTGAGGAATGCATTATTAGCTAAAACAAGAGTGGAAAATAAAGTCAAAAGAGAGACAGCAGCCATAACATGTTTAGAGTTAAAAACAGAATTTAAAAAAAAAAAAAAGGGACACAGTCACATTTAGTATTTTGATCTTTCTTCATAATAGGTTCCAGACCCCAGAAAAGAAAAACTGAGTCAATTTATTTCTAAACGTTGTTGACATTTACGAGAAGCATGAATCTGTGATTATATATGAGGTTCTAAAGAAAACTGTGCTCTTGTGATTTTGCTTCAAGGATGGACTTCAACAGACCAGCGTGGAAGAAGAGAATTAATAAAGAGGGCCATAGAATGTACAAAATAAAATGTAACCCACACTAAGTCCAAGTGTTCTTAACTGCATGATTTCCACACACAATTGAGCTCAGCCTGATGTTTACATGTGACTAGTCTTAATATATGTTGTCGACATAATGATTTCACTTTGGATCATATTACTAAAGGTATCAAAAGTTGAGCCTGTCATATTTTGAGGAAGTGGAGGAGAGAATTTCATAAACTCAGGTCAATTTCCATTTATTAAATTAGTATTGAATAACCACCTCAACAGGTAAAGCATCTGCAGCCAGGGCACGATCATCAACAACCAGGGGATTTAAGCCATCTGCAGTAGCAAGTTCATGAATTCCTGCCAAAAGAGGCCGCCATCTTCTCAGTACAGCAACAAATGGAGGTAGGATAGCCTCCAAATATTGTTTACGTAGAGGACTTCGGTCCTTCCCAATAGCATGCCACACCTGCAAAATGAACAAAATACTAAGATAAGAGCACGGCTAATTATTATAAAAAACTCCATCTAAATGCATGTAATAGTGAACAAGCATATCTCAAAAGCACCAGATTAAAACAGTTTTCAGAGAAGTGAATAAGACTTACACAAACACTATAAGTTTAATAAAATTACAAGACTGACCTCAGAATACAGGACACATGATGCAACCAAAACTCGCTGCCTCTTTGTCTCAGAAATTGGCATGTTCAAGATAGGAGACAGAACACTGCACAATATTTAACTATCAGTCAGTTTCATTTTTTCACAAAATATATAGAAAAACACGAAGGAACTTCCCAGGAGAGAGAAACATTAACACATGTATGTCCCCATTGGAAAGAAATGAAAATGCATGATGTATCAAAAATCTCTCTCTTGAAACACTTTAAATCAGGAAAGCAGAGGAATTTCAGAAGTCAAGGATAATTAATAACTTTGAAGAGCAAAGAGGATAAGTGATGCATAGCCAGAGTTACTTCAAGGAACAAAACTCTTTCTGCAAGGCAAACTGGGAGAGAGATAGGTTGATTGGTAGGCTATGCAATACTGGGAAAAAATTTGCGGTATCAAATTGAGATTATTGCAATATGCATGTTTGACTATCAGCTGATAAAAGAATAAACAATTGGGAAAAAAAAGACCCAAGTCTAAACGAAGATCTATGCTTCTGAACATATCATGAGACATCCCAGGAGGCTGCAGAAGAATGAGATATCACGTTTGGTTGAAAAATATGGTACCTCCAAAGCAATGCAGATCGTGGTTTTCTTGTTGGCATTCTGATGTTTGTGTCAAATGATGAAGCACCACTAGTTTGTCTATGGAAATCCTCTGTAGATCTGTCCTCAGTACTTGCATGCCTCATTAGCATACGGTCTTCACCATCATCATCTTCCCTTAGTGATGCAAGCACCATACGAAGCATACAGAGGAATGGTTGGTCGCTATCCAATAACTGGTAAAGGGCTGACATACCTCCCATCCCAGTACCAGATCCTCCACCAATACCCAGACCACCACCAAGTCCAGACTCATCTAATAGCAAAGCTTGAAGCATTGCGACCGACTTCTTTATTAATGGAAGTTCAATCCAGTTTCCATTAGCATCCTTCTCCAATGCCAAATTCCAAGATTCCCAACCACTGCCACCTGCTCCAAATTCTGATGTTGTTTGAGGAAGTCCAACACCAAACCACATTCGACTTCTGTATTTCCATCCTTCTGCCATATCTACGACACAGCTCCCATATGACACAAAAGCACAGGAAACTGATTCATAAGGTTCTGCTGCTGCTGCAGCAGTCAGTCGTTCCATTACAGATGTTGAAATTTGCCCATTAGCATCAGCCATTGAAGCAAGAACCTAATCCAGATCAAGTAGATTTAGTACAAGTCATGATGACAAAAGACAAAAATATAGAAGACACAACTTTAGTCCTGTACAATACTATGCTCTGCATGGACCAAAGCTCCAATATATGAGATAGACAGTTAGTACTCATAAAGTTAGAAATAGTGGTCCCAAATCGACTGGCATACGTTTTGCAATGACCTATGGATATAAATATATAATCACAAAATACACAATGAATCTGATTACAACTTGATATTGGAGACTTGTAAATTCTGGCAGACAGAATGGACAAGAAAAAACTTAAATGAAAAACATGCCCACAGATGGAACTAAATACAAACAGGAACAAGAAAAAAAAAAGGATTACAACACATGCAAGTGTCATTAATTTCAGCACTACTTAAATTTATTTATATCAACTTCAAGATCTAGTAGAATGCGTACATTAAGAGAGAGGCCTCCAGAATCACTAGTTGTTGAATTACGAGATGAATCTGAAGTTTCTTCATGTACTGTACTTAGAGAGCGGCTGACCACAGGCAATACACTCGAAAGTGGGGATGGAGATATAGTGGGCATGCGTGAAGTACTGTAAAGTTTGCTTTGTAACCGTAAATGGTCCTCAACAAGCATTAAGATCACAATTGCATTCTCAACCAAAGCTACAGAAAGTTGAGCAGCATTCTCTGCTTCAATCTTTGCATCCTTAGGTGCCAATCCCTCTGCTGCCACACCAGCAGCTGCTGCAGCAATAACTTGAGTCTGAAGCAATAGAAAAGCTAGAATGCTGATATTGGTGTAGCATTACAGTAATAGTAGAAATCCTTAAAACATATAATAATACATAATATTAATCCTAAGGAAACATGCTAGAACAGTAATGCTACACAGTATGAGAACATGTAAATGGAATTGATCAAGAGCTTTTGGTCCACAGTGAACCAAAACTGAGTTGATCATAGTAAAAATGAATTCTGATTTGTTTAGGGGATGTATACATGTATTTATGTATGTATAAATGAATGTCAGCTACCAAAAATGACAAGAGTCTTCCTTTTTTATTTCAAGCCTGGTTTGAGGCGTCTAATGCAGTGGACTCAACCATCGTGCAAGGGAAAAATGACTAACAGATGGGAGATGTATACACAAGATGGGGCAATAAACAGTTGCATCATCAGCTGTGGGGACCAACTTCACAGTAAAGGCAAGAAACTTTACAAATTTAATGTCCGATGAACAAGTCTGGTCAAAACTCTAGAGACTCCTTTCTGAAATTCACTACACCTCCTTAAATCTGCAGTTACGCTAATCAAACTTAGGTAGAGGTGCTCCAGTATGAGTTACTTTAAATGTTAATCACAAAAAAATTACTGTATTAGGTTGCAAGACTAGTCAGGGTGACTTTTGACTTTATCACAGGTACACTACAATATGGTAATGTCTTCTAAGAACATATAAAATGTTCCTCACAAACTAACAGGAAAAGGATAAAACTGCAAATAATTGACAAGTCGGGACATTAATAGTGAAGACTTGTCACAAGTCAATATTTGAGAATTGTGAAAGGTGTAGAGAAGCCATAGTAATAGCCAATGTAAAGCAGGAGGTAGTACATGCTATCAAAAGAAGAATAGTGTTATCATAGCAGCATACTGATGAAGAGGCAGAAGCACTTAGAAACTGAATATTAGAGAATCAACAGAGAGAAATGAAACGAATTAAGAATTATATTTGCAACTGAAAATGGATTGCCACTGGAAAAATATAAAATCACCTGATTCTGCAATTCTCTAGCAGAAAAGTCCAGCAAGCTACCCAAGAGCCTTCTTTTAAAAATGGGCAATGATTCCTCCCGTCTGTAAAACACAGTATCAGTCTCTAGAAACCCTATATTATGTTCACAAAAAACATGAATTTCCCGGAACAGATATTGGTCCAAAAAGCAGTCCATATCAGCACATTGCTTGTCTTAGGCTGTTAATAGATCCTTAGACCAGAATATTTGGACAGAAAAACTGACACGTTTTAACCTTACTGAAGTTATCATGCATAAGGGAGAGCAGTAGAACAATAAGATATTATGGTACCAGGATTCAGAAAATCCAGTCATAAACTCTCTGTCCTACACCGGAAAAGCTGTAGAATGCAATTGCAAAGGCAATACCTGATCCTTTGATCTCCAGTGCTAGAACCACCCACCATAGATAGCCATTCTGCACAATGAATTGTAGCTTCAATATCCTGTTACAGTAATGACCAAATACATGAATGAAACTCAGAAGTTGAAGACTGAAGTTCAAAAGAGAAAGACAACACAATCAGCCAAAACAAGAACAAAATGGATAGTGTTACAGACAGCAAGCAGGAGAGACTTTAGGTCAGCAACAGAAATTAATAATCTGATATACTCAAACTCAAGCACTTGGTGAAGTGTTACCAATAAAGGGTGACAAACAGAAAAGAGAAAACAAAATGTTATGTCCATAAATTATAGAAAATATATCTCCCGCAAAAGCTCAAAAACAAGACGATCTATTATGTTTGCAGAGTTATTCTAATACAGTTTACACTTTATTAACACTACGCAATTAAATACAAATTCAATCTCTAAAAATAAGCAAACCCCAAAACCCTGGAAGTGTTGTGTTATCCACAAATATGATGAATACTGCAAAAATCAAATAAAATAGCAGTAGAATATCTAGCTGCAATTTTTTTTTTTTTTCCTCAAAGCAAAGATATATTTCTCCCCATAACTTATATTGATTGCATGATTTCTTCACCATGGATTTTCCAGACACTACGGCATTGTATCAAATTATAGCCTTCCGTTATAAACATTGATAGCTAACGCAGGGGGCAAATAGAAAGAAAATTATTGAGAATGTTAACCTTCCATCCATCCTTCTGGCGCATCGAATGCTCTAACATAATAATCAAGAAATTATGTATAAAATCTTCCACGTCCCTCAAGCTAGACAGATTCATATTTCTACTTCCACCTCTCTGCATAAAAGCATAAAATGTGTAAAGAATGCGCAATAGAAAGGTCCCAAACAATTGCTGGTGTCAACCATCATGATGGCTGATGACGCTACCTCATGATTAGATATGAGAATCTCCAAGATCCACTCAGGCCATTCCTCCATCATTGTCAGGCTCCTTCTATTTTCTAGATGACCACAAGCCAAAATCAGAAGATCCTGAATGAAATTGAGAGTGTAAGATCTCAAAAGAAATAATATCAGCAGGACTATGGTAAAGCAAAATATATTGAGATTAATTGACATAAATCATCAAACTAAGAAATAAACTTTAAAGTAATGCAACCTCACGTTGAAAATTTTCACAAGACTTAATGAATCAAGTACAGAGTTTCTTACAAAAAATTGAAGAGAAAGGATAAGGATTACAATTTTCCTTGCTAATACATACATATATATATATATGTATATATGTGTGTGTGAAGATATCCAGTCCTAGCCTAGTTGCAAGCTGCAATATAGTACCTGAAGTGCTCGACTCTGCAATGCTGTTGATGCATATGGAAGAGAATGAAGAAGAACCAACAAGATCTGGAAGTGCTCAAAGCGGTGACCGGGATCATGGAAGTTCAGACCATCGTCTGATAAGGACACATTTATCTGAAAAGCAAAGACTGTCAGATACTCAAGTTAAACAACAGCACAAACTTCTCTCAAAAGGTCATAATGCAGCCCTTTTTAGCAACTCCTTTTGCATTTAATGGAGCATGGGTTGTTGAACATAATACTATGAACTAATAAATCATAGATAGTGGTCTTTATGATCCAAGCAATACAGATGAAAGGATCTTATGAGAAATTCAGGATTAGCTATAGATATATTCGGTGGATGTCCAAATTTGATTACAAAGTGTTACTAAAGAGTAAAGATGGTTAAAATTTGCTTTAAATCATGAGCATGAATGATATATACCATCATGTACAAAAACCAAAGCATTTCTGCTTGTCATGACATAGCATAGCAGTTCCATTCACCTCAACAACACACAATACTCTTTGGTCAACAGTCATCAGATGCACCAACCAATATGACATAATATTCATCTCAGCATAGAGTTCCCCAGTTTTTCTCTAACTGAGGCCCATTTCTAGAAGTGATGGAAAAAAACAGAGCCTAGGGCCTATAACATTTCAAATGACACTGCAGCATCAAGAAGAAAGTAATATATAATTAAAACAAAGAACAGTCATGTACCGAAGCAGCCAATAATGCCTTGTATACACTGCAAGTCATAAGCCGATTAGGCGCTGCATGGAAAACCTTTCGTAGACCAAAAAGCAGGAGAGAAACCTTATCATCAAACATGGTACCACCTCCCTCAAGCAAACCAAGAAGGTTGTTTGTCACATCCAGAGGAGCAGGTGAATCAAATTTCAAATGTCCAGATATTACCAAAGCACCCATGAGGTTAATTATCCCAACAATTATACCATCACTTTTATCAGCATTGTACACATTATTCCGTGCATTTTCAGCACTTATTAAGTAGCTTATACCACCCAAATTTTTAAGTAGTGGATTTTCAGAGATTGATGTCATCCTCTTAATCTTAGAAACTGTAGGACCACAAAAAGTCTCAGATTCAGAAGCATTTTCATGTAAATTTAAATCTTTTCTCTCCAAAGGTCCCCCATCATCATGATCAGATTTTGGAGAACCTCCTGCAGCAATATCTTCATCTGTTTTGGCTGATGATAAAGCTCTATCATGCTCATTTAACAACTCTGGGACATCACAGTCTCCAGCTTTTGTTTCACGCTGCAACAGAACAAGAAGTGTCTCTACGCCACCACATGATATAAATGCCTCAGCAAAGGTTTGAGCCCGGGAAGTATTTGGTTGAACCACCAGCCTGTAAATCAGGTGCAACACTCTGGCAACCTGGGAGGAGAGAAATATAGCTATTGATTCCAGAAGATTTGCCCGATATGCTTTGAGAATGTAAGGATGACACAGATAAAAAGATTTGAATAGAAATCAAGTACTTAGGGATGATAACACAAAATTTGATTAACAGACAGACAGCTGCCAAATTGCTATGTTAAAGAGAAAGTAAACATTTATAATCACTCCATGAATCAGCATGGCGTGAAATGTAACCACAGATCTTTCTGATAATATAGGAAAAACAAAGGAACGACGGAGTAGTCATACTACATCATGGACACACCATATAAATGGAGTCACACTATTTAGAAATAAGAATATGAATGGCCGCCAGATAGGCTTTTGGTGAGTTTATATGCAGCTTTATAGAATCCGCAAACCCCTGATGTATACTTGCCAAGAAAAGCCTAGTCACTCATTTAGTCCAAAAACTGATATCCCTTATAATACGAATCTTAACTATTGCATGAAAATTTATTGCACTAAAGAGAATAACTTTTTAGCTGTGAAAAATTATTAAGAACACTTCGAAAAAAAATAGGAATTTCATTTGTCTCCAAACTTTTGTCCTATATCTAAAGTCATCTGAACATTTTATTATCTATGCGCTCTAGTTCTAGTTATAATGATATGTCATCTAAACATCCCATCACTCAAATAATTTACATATGAAAAGTGATAATACAAAAATAATGCATTACTACAAATTAAAATGAAAACTGTATTACAGCATCGCAAGTGGACAAATTATTTTCTTATATAAATTAGCTTTTCTTATTTGTGTCTACAACTCCTTTTTGGAAGATAATGAAAGTATGTTGAATTTCTTATTTCACTCAAAAGATCCACCTGACTCTAAGTCGTGTGGAATAAAACTCCAACGGTGAAAAAAACTATTAAAAAACAGCCTTACTAATCTGTGCAAGTCATAAACAAATGAATTTGAACAATAATAAAACAGGGATGTAAACAAGGTTTTTGTGATCTAAGAGAGGAGGTGAGGCCAACACAACCCAGCAACTATCCGTGCATATTTAACAGAATTCAGGATACGTTCCAATTACAACATTTTTATTAACAATTGGTCAGCCACATGCTTTATTTGTTATCATCCATGATTATATATAGTTAGGAATTCTAAGTTTCTGAAAAAAAATTAAAATATAATCCACGAGAAAATAACCATAAGAGAAATCAATCCATGATTTTATTCAACAAAGGAAACAAGTAAAATCTTAAGAGTGCATTTACCTGATTTGGTTGGGGACAGTCAAGCATGAAACCCAACAAACAACGAATATCATCTGCAGCTGATGATGGTGGAGCAGCCAAAACTAATAGTTCAATGACCACCAAAAGTTCATCAACTAAAGCATTCACTTCACCAACAAGACGAGCATCCTCACTCGATGAAAATGTATTAACTGAGTCACTTTCACGTACAGTCCAATAACATCGTCTGCAACCATCTAGAAGCATCTGGATAGCATTAGCATCACGCATTACCGTTGACTCAGTGAAAACCATATCTGCAAGTGATGACAAAAGCTTTTTTTGCAGTCCATAACTGCACAATCTCCAAATTTTCAGATCAAGTAGCAGTGTACTGAAGAGCTGCACTTTAAGTGTGTGGTTGAACTTCTGCGACTGACATAAAGAGACAATAGCAGCAACGAGTTCCTCATCACCATCACGCTTTGCAATGTCAAGTGATGACAAAGTTTGGAGGAGATAATTTAAGATTCTTGATAATATTTCAGGGCCTCTTCGGCGGTAAAGCTCTTCATTGTTTCCAGGGTGCCTAATAGCCAAAGATATAATTCTGAATATGGGAGCAGCAAGCACAGTTGTAGCCAAGGACAAAGAAAGGTCACTTTGCTGTGGCTCCAGGCTATACTCATGCACATTGCTAACTACCAAAGGAAGCAAGAAGATGGGACCTCCATGAGCCAAGGCCCACAAAGCTTCTGTTGGTCGCATTCTTGTAGCAACATGCACTTGACCAAGAACCTCTGCGGGCCTTCGGAGCACACCTAAAATGCACAAGAACACCATTCACCAAAAGAGAAGAAGCATGCCAAATTTGTTCAGACTACGCAAAAGGGAGAAGAAGACCATGATGTAGAAAATTGACCAAGTAAAATTGATTTTGGGTGTAAATGTTTTATAAAAAATCCTCACTGTTAATATAAATACTGCCTTCACGAAGAACTCTATAAATTTTAACAACTCTATAAAATTCTACAGCAGTCAAGTATATGTGATTCAAGAGCAGAACATGTGATATATTCATAGTTGTTTAAGGCAAAGTGCAGACAAACAAATGTACAAAAAAAAAAAAAAAAAGTTCAATTGTTAGACTACTATCAAGCTCATATAAATAACTATTAATATTCCAAACACACAAGCCATTTACCATGACGAGCAAAACAACACCAACAATATTGAACTCTTGATGGCTCGACCCTGAATACAGATGTCAACTCTTAGAAATGTGTTTTCTGGGGTGACGTAAAACCAGTTTATACCAAAGGCCCCGTCAATCAAAAAAAATGCACTAAGGTGCGCACCTCAATACATCATTGCCTGCCTTGGGGCATTTGAGGCGCATGCGCCTAATGCACCTCAGGGCCTCAGACACGGCTTTAACAATTATGATTATATGTGAAGGATAGAGGTATGCCGATAGAGGAATCCACCCACCAAAGAAACAGAAAGAAGAGAAAAGTTGAATTTTCGATAAAATTTTTAGTCAGTGCCTCAATAAGTTTAAGCATCCTAAAACAAAATCAAACCACAAAGAGATATAAGAACCATCATATGCTCACAGTAAAAACAATACAATCTAGCATAAAAAAGAATTTGAAACACTATTGGCCAGTTCCTTTTAGTTGGGACTATGTATGTTCTAGCTTGTAGTAATAATCGATTTGGATAAACTTTTATATTATATTTCTCAAAAAGGTACTCTTGATACCTGCAGCACCAGAGGGAGAAGCATCTGGACAATAACGGCCACTAAGCAAATTAGGATGGTAAAGTAGATGAAGGCATCCAGCAATTTCAGCATCCAGAAGTGCACTGTCCTTTACCATATTACGGACATGATCATTTGTTGCTAGCCATGGGGATCCAGCACCACTTCCAAATGAAGGCAGCACATCCCCTCCTCTATAAGACAACCGTGCTATCCTTTCTGGCCCAATGGGTTCTTTAAATATATATACAGGCCCCATCTCAGCAAACAAAGGGCATTGGCGGCGGCGGCGTTGCAACCCAGCCATGGTTGGAGGAGGATTTGTACCGATGCAACAAAATGCAAGGGGCTTAGAAATCCTTGGCAAATCAAAAGGACGACTTTCATATAGAGAACCATCAATGTACAACCTCAACTCACTTTCTGACTTTCCGAGCAGACCCTGTTTGCAAGTATGTTCAAGGCAGATGAAATACCAGCACTGTGGCTTGAAAGCATGAGTAAAATGCAGAGAAGCTTTCCTTCCCTTCCCACTTCCACATTCAACAACCAAGAATTGAGCATGAAAATATGCTTCCATCCCTTGATTGTCAGCAGATAAGAAACTGAATAGGCGAGGCATGTGTGCTGTGCCTTCACCAGCTAATGCACTAGCAGCTGCAGCAGCTGACATGGGAGATGATTTCCCTGATGTGGCTGCAGCAGCCATTGCAATTGCAGCAGCAGTAGTTGCTGTACTTATATTGTCCGCAAATGATTCGATGTAGATCCAAGTTGCAAATGCAAAACCATTGGTAAAAGGCCATCTACTCTCCCCTGGACCTAGCAGGCCAGAACTTTCACCGTCAAACTCAAAAGTACTTGCTGGACCCCTCACCTCTTTTTCAGCCATTGCTTTCTCCAATGAATGCAATAAACGAGCTGCCCAGACAGAAGTGATAGTTTTATTAATGACTTGAAGCCAATAGTGCAGATCACGCGGACTAAGAGAATGCCCAGCTAAATACCGAATACAGTAGCAGAGAGGAGTTCCATCCCAACTAATTTTCTCTGTTGAATCGATATCCTGAATAAATATCCTCTCAGCAGAGCGAAGCAGAACTCCTAATAAACCAGCCACCGAGCACATTGCTCTATTCCTAGTGCAAGCTCGCAAGATGGCTAGCAATCCTCTTGCCATCCTAGTCCTAGGAGACATGAAACCTTCGAAATCCCCAATATCAGGAAGCCAAGGAATTAGCTCGCCAGCAACTATTGCAGCCCTAGAGTTCAGCATCACACTAGGGGGATTGGCATCCTCATCCTCTTCAAAAGACTCAACTCCTCCCATCGTGGCAAGAAGGGAATCAACTACTAAGTAAGCCATAGCAACTGCATCACCATCACCGCCAAAACTCTCAACACCACTAACTACATTTTTCAACTTTTCCAAGCTTTCTGCCTTCCCCATTATTGCTGAATCTACTAGGTGCAAAAGCTCTGGAGACCCATTAGGCAAAACCTGCTTAGACTTTGGCTTTGGAGGTGAGTCAACAGGAGAGTATCCAGCATCTCCAATTAAATGCAAAGCAGAATCAAGACTAGCTGAAGATGAGAACTCTTTCATGTCATAATTGGAGTCTCTATCAGGCCCAGGGCTTGAATGGAGATCATGATGCACCTCTACATCTGGTGGAGAATCAAAACCAGATGATGGAACATTCTTGAAGGAAAACTCAAAAGTATCCTCACTTTCGATCGACGAATGTCTGAACTCATCAGGACTCAAAGGCTGATTTGTTTCCATACCATTTTTATCCTTATCTTTGAGTGACACATGCTCAAAGAGATCATCATCTAAAACAGGAGAAGTTGAAGCAACTCCCTCTATATCTATATCACCTCCCACATTATCTGCATCAATATTTGTTTGTACACTTGACAGTTTGGATATTTCTACATCTAAACTAGTGCCTTCTTTCTGTGTCTCATAGTCCTTACCAGAAATTTCAGTATTATTTCTTGTTTCCTCTTCCTCCATTTTCTAAAAAGAACAACTGGCAATAAATCTTATAGGTTCTTCATATGAATTGCCCGTAATACTACCTGCCAACATCATCAAAAGCAGCCAATCAATCGCAGAAGATGAATACATAGTTACAATTCCAACGCCACCATGAACAAAAAACAATAAAGGAAGCAAGAAGTAAGGGGATAAAGAAAAAACAGAAATAGAGATACACAACGGTGAATGAAACTTCCTGTTCTTCTAGGATGGTACTTTATTCAACTAGAAGACAGATAATTCAAACTGGTCTACAGAATGAACAAGTTCTGAACCATATAATCAACTAAAACCAATGCAGCGAAATCAATTCATCAATAAATAAAGAATATTCTTCTTTCTTTTACCAAGAAACACAAGATGCAACAGTTGAGCTTGGCATTGGACAAACAACAAAAGACAGACAATTCCAACAACACACACAAGTCAAAAGTGAAGCAGCAACCACTCAATCACAGATCTACCTAGACTTAAGCAACGCATTGTTAATTCTAGAACTTGCGAACGTAATGCATATCATGCTTCATCAAATAATAAATCAAAAGATCACAATTCATGCAAGATTATGTACCAAGATGCAAATTTCTGCATAATTACCAAGAAAGAAAGAGTGTTAATTATTGTATCTTACCTTCGAATGAAAGAATCGCAAGAAAATCTGCCGATTTGATTGAATCAATCTGGCGTGGGTTCATAAATGATGAGAAATTATGACGATCGGAGAAAAAATGGAAAAAATTGAATGGGAAGAGGGGGATCGGAATAGGAGGAGATCAGAGCGCGAGAGAAGTGTTCGGGCCACCCAAATACATATTTTACTGAATTTGTGAACTGGGTTGGCCCAATGGGCTCTGTTGTCAACAGATATTTTTAAAATATTAAAGTCCAATTATTTCGGGCTTTGTCAGTCCAAATACAATAATGTATATATATAATATTGACCTAGATATTAATATTAATGTTTTTTGTCAGTCCAAATATAGATATTAACACTAATATCTTAACAATGAATATCTTTATATATATATATATATATATATATATATATATATATATATTCCCTTAAAAAAATAGAAATAAAAGTATTCTTAAAATATTGGGAGATATTTTTGAAAGAAAACAGTAAAACTTTATTTATTTATTTTTTAATCAAGCACGATAGTTTTTCTAAATAAATAAGCATGATATAAATGGCCATTTTTAATAATTTAATATAAATAGAATTTTTTGTTTAATTAGTGTGATAATAAAGACGAAACATGATAGTTTGGTGGGAAATGATGTCTTCTACCTAGGCTTAAATCTTAAGTTCGGATCACAGAAATAGAAGTGAAATCATTTTATCATGTGATAACAAATTATTCTTAAAAAATGATAATGTATGAGGTTGTTTATCATTAATTATAAAATAAAATATGTGATTATGTATTTTCATTTGCGAAGATTGAAAAGTCATATTAAAATTCCCGGAATGACAAAACGTGGTAACTTAATTTATTTGTAATCAGGCCAAAATAAATAAATATTTCAATGATAGCTCAAATATTTTCTTAATATTGGGAACATAAAGAAACTTGTTTCTTTTGTTTGAAAGATATCCGAGTGGTTTATAAGCTCTCTAAATAGTAAGAGGATGTTTGGTTGAGCTTATAAACTTTGTGAAATATCTTACTTTTCAAGATTACATTAGGTTTTAGAAAATATAAAATATTAATTCCCTAAAGCATGTCTCTTCTACAGTATAAAAAGTGATTTAACTTTTTTTTTTTTTTTAACCTAACTAACTTGGTCATAAGCTGAGTAGAATTGTAGAAAACCATTTGTCAAATATATAATGAGTACAAAACAAATAACCCCATCATACCATTTTCCTTAACACTTAAATTAGTTGGGATGGGATTCCATTATAAGTTTTCGGTATTTAATTATTGATAAGTTTCACGTCAACAAATATATTAATGTATGTAATTGAATACATATATTATCAATGTCACATTATAGGAGTAGGTTGACGTCTAGTTTTACTAGAAAAAGAAAAATCTCTTTACTGTGCTTTAAAATTAGATATATCTTTTGATATTATGGTAGTAGTGCTTGATCGAAACATGTTGCAGCATTTGATTTTAATTAATTTTCTGTTCCACAATTGTCTTAAATTTAATTTAAACATATTTAACAATCAAATCAAGTTCAGACTTGATCATACATTAAAATGCCTCTGATTCGACTCACTTACGATCCAACAAACAACCATATTAAGCAAACAGATCCACATTAAGCAAGTTTGGTAGGAACAGCCTTGAGAGGTATGGCTTTTTGCAGAGTAAGTCCAAATTTTTCATTCACATCCAATTCTTCAGCTTTTATCCCTTCAAGTTTCCAATTAAAATTTCCTACCAAAGTGGTCACCATAAGATGCACCATTCTGTGAGCCAATGGCAATCCTGGACAAATTCTCCTTCCCGCCCCAAACGGGATGAGCTCGAAATCGTTGCCTCTATAATCTATGTGTTCATTAGTACCATTCAAGAACCGTTCTGGTTTGAATGAACCTGCATTCGTCCAAGTGTTGGGATCTCTACCACTCGCCCACACATTAACAAGAATTTGTGCGTCTTTAGGTACCGTGTAGCCATTCATTTCTACGTCGGATTTAGCCTTGTGAGGTACCAAGAAAGGGCCAACAGGATGAAGCCTGAATGTTTCCTTCACCACTGCTTGCAAGTATGGAAGTTGAGGAATATCAGATTCTTGAATTTCTCTATTTTGTTCACTCACATGATCCCTGATTTCGTCTTTGACTCTCCACATTTTCTCAGGATTTCGTAATAGTTCTGTCATTGCCCATTCCACTGTACTTGAAGTCGTTTCACTTCCAGCTATCAATAGATCCTAAACAATACAAACAAAAAAAAGTTGGATTTGTTGATAAAAATTACGCCAAAATTATTTGAAAAAAATAAAAAATAAAAAAAATTTGCAATTGTGTTTAAGTGAGGTCCATATATACACACAGGAACTTAATTAAAAGCAACCTAGCTAATTCAAACTAAATTAAAAGGGCATGATCTAATTGCCAAAAAATGAAAGTATTGGACCCAACGGTTATAAATGAAAGTAATTAAAAAAAAATAATTGCAGGTTCAATATTTATATTTTTCCATTGAAAATGAATTGCAAGAAAGAATTGAGCCTGCGACAAGGTTGTCAAACTCAGTAAGCACTACAATTTTAATCATGTTGGTCCCCTAAAAATAAGGGATGACATTTTTTATTTTACATGTTCAATAACTTTTGTTAGTTTTGTCTTCTATCTTCCCCTACCCTTTTTTGTCCTATTTGTTTAAATCACTATGCGTATCTTTGAAATATATGATCTCAAACTGCACACTTTTTGAAACATACAAAATTGAAGATTCAAATTTAATAATTAAAGAAATTAGAAGATAATTAAAGAGGCATAAAACTTACCAAAAGCAGATGGTTAATCTCATCTCTGCTCAATTCAGCTTCATCCCTTTGGTTAATATCAATCAGGGCTTCAACCAAATCATTATTCTCAGCCCTGGATTTCAATTTCTCATCTATTATCTCATCAAATATTGCAAACAGCTTCTTGAAATGAATCTCTAGCTGCTTTGAAATCCCCTGAGGATCAATGGATTTGAAAACTGGAAAATAATCTGCCAAATTCGGGCCTCCTATGCATTCCATCACGCCCCACACCACACCCTTCATCTCCTGCGTCGAGTCCGAATTGAACTGAGCAAATTCCTTTGAGAAAAGCGTAGCCGACATTAGATTCAACGACGTCGTAAATGCAGCATTTCCTATATCCACGGCCCGGCCCGTTTCGCTGCATTCTCTGACATAGTCACACAGCTTCTGCAGCTTCTCTATCCTCAGGCCCTGGCTAGCATTGAGCCTGGAAACCGAAAACATATACTCTTTGCATATTTTCCTCAGCTTTCGCCATTGATTGTCGACAGGCAGCCATGCTACGGAGAATTGGTCGTGTTTAACATGGTGTATCGAGCTTTGAATGAATCTACTGGAGAAGGCCAGGTCGTGCTTTTGAAACACGATTTTGGCAACTTCAGCTGAGGAGACAACTACTGTTGTCGAGCTTCCTAGCTTTAGCGACATCAACGGCCCGTATTTCTTGGATAGATTTGCGAGTGATCGATGGGGTTTGGAACCGAGTTGGAGGATGTTTCCGATGATCGGGAGTTGAAACGGGCCTGGAGGGAGTTTGGATGATCTTCGGGCCCTGGAATTTGATATCAGAGCAATACCACATATCCACAGTATGGAAAAGATGATGAGCAGAAGCGTTGGAAAATCCATGAAGATTGAAGTCTTTTTTTCTTCTACTCCAGATTTGTTGAAATATATGATGTATTTATAAAGGAATATAAATAAAAAATTGTTATTTAAAATATATATATATATATATTGTTGTGTTTATTATATTGTTCAACTCTTTTACTTTTTTTTAGTTTAATTTTATTGTTAAAGTTTAGAATAATCTTCAAATTCTCTTTTCAATTAAATGATAAAAAAATGAAAATGAAAATTTCTCAAATAAATTTCATAATTTATTTTAAAACAAATATTCGCAAAAACTATTCAATGTCATTAACTAATAAGTTTGAAAAGTTTGAATAATCCTTTTAATCAGCTCACATTTATTTTAGTTTTTTCATTATTTATTTATATTTTTCTCTATTTATTTTTTAAATTAAACAAATTTCAAATTTATAAATGATTTATATATTTCAAATTTTGCATGTGTTATTTTAACAAATTCAATTAAATATTTATATAATATTTACCATTGTTTATCATCAAATTAAAAATTGATATCATTAAATAATCATACTAATTAACTTTAAATGTTACTTATTAGATTTAATTTGTAAAAAATGTGAAATTAATATGAAAATTTCTAGATTTTACAGGTTGTACGTGTGATCATTCTTTTATATATAAAAGATAAAGATGCATATTAAAGAGAAAATCTCAACTTTAGTCCTTTAAAAGTCTTATTCATCTTTTATCATTATTTTATCATATTTCAATTTGGATATTTTAACTATTATTTTATTAATTATGGATTTTTTTTCTTCAATATGTCAATATGTCAATTTCTATTTATGTAGACATCGAAATTAAAATATCCACACAAACAATTCCAATGTCTATATGGACAAAAAAATCAAATTTAGAATAAAATTAGATGAAGTTTGGAAGAAAAAAAAGTTTGAAGATCAGTATTGAAATATATAAAAATAGTGATTAAAAGAATTGAACAATATCTAAATTACATGACGAAAGATGCAATTATATATATATATATATATATATATATATATATATATATATATATATATATATTTGAAATAATTCTCAAAAACCTTCATCTCCCAACCAACATGCATGCATATTCTGATATTCTTAAATTGAGGGAAATATCGTCTTTTAAAAAAATTAAAAAGAGACTTTCACAAGAATAAATGATAGGAAACAAAAATCATTAGTTTATCTTGTAAAGGGATAATTATCAAATTCTCCAATATCTCTTATCCTATGTATGACTCTTTTTTTGTTTTGTTTTTTAATCTATCACACAAGTACTGAGATTCATGAGGCCTTCCCAAAGAGTATAAACAAATATACTATAATAAAAATTCACTCACGATTGAAGACGATGTCATTCATTTGGTCAGGCAAAAACCAACAAGTGTGACTGAATTTTAGTGTCATGCCAAATCAGTAGTCAATTCACAGCTCAAAGTTGAGATCTCAGTGCATATCTAAATCTTGTTGCTAAATTTATCTATGATGACATACACATAACTAAAATTAGAATAATTATAAATTTATATCGTAAAATCTTATATGGAAACGTTTAACATAAGATCCTATATGAAATAAAGCTATATATAATTTTATGTGGGATCGATTTATCATATTGAATGAGTTGACCCACTTTTATTAATTCATATAAATTTGTCTTACATAAGATTTTCACATGAAAGTGTTACTCATTTATAATTGATTTATATATATATATATATGTGTGTACATAAGTGTAAATTCAACAATGGATTTACACATACTATAATTGTATGTGTAAATAAAACACATAATATAAATATCATTAATGAATAATGTTTCCTTATCCACTGTGGGCATGCCTTAAAATGTCAACCGCTAATGTGTAAATATTACATTATTTTAAATATTGTGATTTGAATTTAATGATTATGTTTAACACATCAACGGTAAATTAACATAAACATGTAAGTAGGGTAATCGTGGTGTATCAATAAGTACTTGAATTTTTTATTCTGAAATGAATTGTCAAGAGGTTGGGATATTACATAAACATCATGGGTACTAGGAATCTGATTCGTCGCTCGCAGTTCTTATCAAGAGGTTGGGATATTACATAAACATTGTTGACCCCCTGCTCAACTGACCAGACCGTTAGCCGGAATGATAGAAGGAGAATCGGGTACTGAACCGAGCCAACACCACCTCACCAGATGGTCGGGACCAACCATAATATCAGACCCGAGCCGGAATATCAGTAGTCATGGAGACCAGATTTGGTCATCGGAGCCAACCAGAAAATGTAGGATCCGACCAGAATCAATGTAGTGGGAACAGATCAAGTCAACTACAGATGCTCCATTTTTGAGGAGTAATGAAGGTCAGAGGGTTTGGAGGTTCGATCCGGACGAGCAGGAAAAAGTTAGAATATTTCAAGGAGCCTTCATGAAAGGAAACAAATCTACAATCAAATCATATCCGATTTAGATAAGATTTAATCCGATTTTCCCTTATTTGTACCCTAAAATCAAGGGATTTATTTTTTACTTTCCAAGTTTCATATCTCGGGTCTAGCCTATAAATAGGGCCTCAATTATCATTCAAGGGGGGATTCTAGATCCGAAATCATTGTAATTAGAGAATTTTTTACTCTCAATCTGATATAAAAAATGTTCTGATCGGCCAAAACCGACCAACCAGAACAAGCCTAGCAAATTTGCCTGAGTAGGCACCGGGCTCAGTGTTTTTCTTATTTTATTCGATTTTCATATCATTTGTTCGGTTCGATTTACTTGAGCCGGATCAAGATTTTTTGTGTTAGGCTAGGATTTTGTGCTCTATAAAATCTGGTCGTCAACATTTGGCGCTAAAAGGAGGGGGGCTAGAATAACAGAACATAGCTCAGATGGACACCAATACAACGAATGGCCGCGAAGACCAAGGCTTCCAAGCCCATAATCAATTACCTGGCGGCTCTGGCTAACAACAGCAGCGCAATACATCTGAGCTTCCCATATTGATGGCGCTCAGAGAAACTGTAATGACCTCGGCCGAAATCAAGGCCTTCATATTCCAACTCAATGAGCGGCTGAAAGAGGCCGAGGCAAGAGAGAAGAGAAACTTGGGGAAGGAACCGATCATGAGCAGAGGTCGGAAATGACCCCACCACCTGAAGGAACCAATCAGAGATCGGGTTATGGCCATCCCGAGCCGACCTGTCGACCAAGACTAGAAGTGTGTTCGACAAGATTGAACCATACGCAGCTGCGGAGATCAGAAAATCACAAAAGAAGTTGAACTTCCAAGAAGAAGCCCACCAACACAGTGAGGGCAGACCAGAAGATAGGTCCTTTCAGAAAGAAGAAGAGAAAGAACAGGACTTGAAAAGAAAGTTAGCAGAAATTCAGGCCAGGAAGCTAAGGTTAGAAAAATGGAAGAGGATGGAAGAGAACTTCACCCTTCACTGACTAGATCTCTAGCAGGATCACCCCCACAAAGTTTAAGGTACCACCGATTGGCCTCTATAATGGAGAAACCGACCCTAGCTCACACCTGGACAAGTACATGTCATAGATGGAGTTGCAAGGAGTAGGGGAAAAACTCATGTATAAAGTCTTCCCTCACTGGGAGACCGAGCCCGGAGATGGTTCAGATCTCTCCCCAATTTTTCCGTCGGGGGATGGGATGAGCTAACAACACAATTCCTCATACAGTTCATGGGGTCGAAAATGAGGTCTACCCAAAAAAAAAGATTGGTGAACATTAAGCAGGGGAATGAAGAGTCACTAAGGGCCTACATGGACAAATTCAATAGGTTGGTTCTGGAGATGGAACACGTTTCTGACGATGTCATCCTAATGGCAATCATGGCCGCACTTCGACCAAAAACAAAATTCTGGTGGTCAGTCCATGAACAAGAGCCAAGAACCTACCACAACTTTCTGACCCGAGCAGAACGGTTTATTGGAGCCAAGGAAGTCATCCCGAAAGAAAAACCAAGTCAAGAAAAGACAGAGAGAAGATAAGGAAGATGGAAAGACTCACTACCCTTCAAACCCCCAGGAGACTTTAAGGCCTACCAGAACAGAGAACTTGATCAAGTTAGGAACATCCTGACCGTAAGCCCAACCCAAGTCCTCCACGAGTTAAAGGGCCAGAATTTACTGCCAGAACCAAAACCAATGAAAGCCAATCCTGCTCACCTCAACAAGGATAGATACTGTCGATACCACAAATCCCCCGGACACGATACTGATAGATGTCGAGCATTATTAATTGAGCTCATGAAGCTGATCAATAGGGGGCACCTAAAGGACTACATCAAGAACCCTGAACAGAAGCCACTGCAGAATCTTCCTCCACTCCCGCACCTCGGAGCGATAAGAAAAATACATACCCTCGTGAACAATAATTTCGGAGAACAGAGGGCCTCAAACAGAGTCAGACGAGCACAAATTTGGGAGGCCAGGAATGGGTACCAATGATGCATTCCTCCGAGGCCAGAGCCACTACACCTACCGTTGGTCTTTACCGAGCAGGATTCCGAGGGTATAGTACAGCCCCATAGTGATACCTTGGTGGTATCACTAAATATCTCACTTACAATGGTCCATCGAGTTCTAGTCGACACGGGAAGTTACGCAAATGTGCTCTATCTGAGCACATTCAGAAGGATGGGATTTCATGAATTCGAGCTCCAGCCATCCTCAAAGTCAATTCGAGGATTTGGAGGAACAATGACACGTGTGATTGGAGCATATGAACTGAGAGTTATGTTTGGAACGAATGACTAGATGGTGCATACTACAACAGAGTTTAAAGTTGTGGATCTCAACTCTACCTACAATGCAATATGGGGAAGACCTCTCCTCACTAAATTGAAGGCGGTAGTGTCCATGTACCACCTGGCCATCAAGTTCCTGGTGGGGGACGAGGTTTATGTCATACGAGGTAACCAGCTAGTCTCGAGAGAGTGTGAAGCGGGACTGAAGCCAAGAGAGCTCAACATCGTTGAGCAATCTGAGGTCGAGCAAGTAGAAGAGCAAACGGAGCAATTCGAGGAAACTAAGGGTACAGCGCAGGCCTCAAACGTGGAGCCAGCAACCGAGCCTGAATGCATGGAGTTGGATACTGGAGCCGAGCTCTTAAGTGACCAACCAGAAGAGCGGACGCCGACTAGTACGGTGAAGGTCGGCTCGAGATCCGGGTCGACCGACCAGCGGGCAAATGCGGAGTTGGTCGATCATGATGATGAATAGGAGATCTTGGACCCTAGGAAGAAGAAGCCCAAAAAAAGGCAACACTAGTAGAAGAACCGGACACGGTCCAGTTAAATAAGAGTCGACCAGAGATGGAGCTCAAGATTGACAGAGAACTGAAAGAACAGTTTAGGGGGGCTCATAGCTTTCCTAACAGAAAACACAGATGTTTTCGCCTGGTGCCATGAGGACATAGAGGGCATCCAACCAGAAGACACATGTCATCATCTAAACATAGATCCGGCTACTAAGCCGACGGTCCAAAAAAGATGAAGGCTTAGTCCGGACAGGTATGAAGGGCTGGAGTTGGAGGTCAAAAAGCTGCTCGGAAATAGCTTCATAATAGAATGTGAGTATGACATCTGGGTGACTAACCCAGTTCTTGTAAGAAAGACGAATGGATCCTGGAGACTATGTGTCGACTTTACCGACCTCAACAAAGCATGCCCCAAGGATTGCTACCCGCTGCCAAACATAGACCAGCTTGTGGACACAACAGCTGGACACGAGGTTATGAGCTTCATGGACGTATACTCGGGCTATCACCAGATCCCCATGACTGAGCAAGACCAAGTACACACAACATTCGTTACTGATCGAGCTCAATACTGTTACAAAATGATGTCTTTCGGCCTAAAAAATGTCGGGGCTACCTACTAGAGGGTGGTCAATAAGATGTTTGTGGCCCAATCGGGAAGACCATGGAAGTTTACATAGACGACATGTTAGTAAAGTCAAAAAAACTAGAGGACCACGTCGCCAACCTAGCAGAAATGTTTGACATATTAAGGAGATATAGGATGAAACTTAACCCAAAGAAGTGCTCGTTCGGGGTCGGCTCTGGCAAGTTCTTGGGCTATATGGTAAGCCAGCGCGGAATTGAAGTCAATCCTGAAAAAATTGACGCAATTATAAAGCTAACATCCCCAAGAAGGGTGAAAGATGTCCAGAGCCTAACGGGGAAGGTGGCCGTGCTGAACAGATTCATATCACGCTCGACTGATAAGTGCAGACCCTTCTTCAACCTGATCAAGAAAGATGGGAAGTTCGATTGGAACAAAGAATGTGAAACGGCCCTAGAAGAGCTGAAAAAGTCATTGATGAAAGCCCTAGTGCTCTGCCCTAAGGTTTAAATTCCCGGCCACAAATAACGAAGTCGAATACGAGACCCTTCTGGCCGGACTCGACATGGCCAGACAGTTTGGAGCTGACGACCTCGAAGTGTTCAGCAACTCATTTCTGGTCGTTAACCAAATTTCTGGAGAATATGCCGCAAAGGACGACAAGATGACTGAATATTTACGGGCGGTTGAGGTCGCTCTTGCTGGCTTCCGAAAAATCAAAGTAGAGTAGGTACCAAGGACCAAAAATACCTAAGCCGATGCTCTAGCTCGACTTGCCACAAGCAAATGAGCAGAAGATATAGGCTCGGTGAACATCGGGATGGTTAACAGCTTGGTACTAGAGCAAAAAGTCATCTATAATACCGAGCAGGTGAATACTTGGATGACCCCGATCATCTAGTACTTGGATGGGGGGAAGGAGCCCGATGACCAGAATGAAGCTCGGAAGTTGAGAATTTGTGCTGCTCGGTATACACTTAAAGATGAAATTCTGTACAAGAGAGGTTTTTCTCTACCTCTCCTAAGATGCCTAGACAAATAGAAAGCCGAATATACCTTAAGAGAAGTCCACGAAGGAATTTGTGGCAATCATACCGGGGGACAGACCCTAGCCTTCAAGATTATCAGACAAGGCTACTTCTAGCCAAACCTAAAGAAAGACGTGATCAACTTCGTACGGAAATATAAAAGGTGCTAGAAATGCGCCCCGTTGATGAAGTCTCCACCAGAAGAGCTCAACTCGGTGATGGCCCCATGGCCATTCGCCAAATGGGGGATAGATCCGATCGGTCCTCTACCAACGGGCAAAGGTGGAGTAAGATACACAATTGTTGTTGTCGATTATTTCACAAAGTGGTGCGAGACCGAGCCACTCGTAAAAATAACTGAACCCAAAATCACGGACTTCATTTGAAAGTCGATCATTTGCCATTTTAGCATTCCATATTCTGTGGTCACCGACAACGATCGCCAATTCTGGGCATCAAGAAGTTGCTCTCTACCCCTTACCATCCCCAAAATCATCAAACATATTTTGAAGGTCAAGCTTGAGAACTTAAAGGGATCTTGGGCCGATCAACTGCCAGGAGTTCTTTGGTCATACCGAACGACGGCCAGAACGTCAACTGGTGAAACCCTTTTCTCCTTGACGTTTGGGGCAAAAGCCGTTATACCAGTCGAGGTCAAAATGCCGACCTGGAGAACACAAAACTATAAGGAGGGCTTGAACGAGGCTGCCATGCTGACCAGTCTGGACCTGGTGAAGGAGAGGAGAAATGACTCTGAGCTCAAAAATGCAATCTACAAACAAAGGAGTACAAGATACTATAACTCCAGGGTCCGGACAGGGAAATTTGAGGTCGGAGATTTAGTTTTAAAAAAGGTGCTCTAACATACAAAAGAGCTCAACGCCGGACCACTCAGACCAAACTGGGAAGGGTCTTACAAAGTAATCAGGGTTCTAACCAGAGGCGCGTACGAAATAGCCGACCTCAAAGGAAAAACCCTACCCAAGCCGTAGAATGCGAAACATTTGAAAAAGTACTATCACTAGTGTGCTAGGAAGTTCCTTGTGAATATTAGTTTTCTTAGGTTATTTATTTTCCTTTATCTGGTCATTTTCTCGTCAAATAAAATTATGATTCTGCTCAATTTGATTTAAATAACGAAAACTGACCAAGGGCTCCGACCCCGTCCTGGCTCATCCGAGCTTGCGGATCTAACCAAGGGCTCCTGCCTCCGTCCCGGCTCATCCGAGCTCGTGGATCTGACCAAGGGCTCCGACCCTCATCCTGACTTATCCGAGCTCGCGGATCTGATCAAGGGCTTCGGCCCCCGTCCCGGCTCATCTGAGCTCGTGGATCTGACCAAGGGCTCCGGCCCCAAGCTCATACGAGCTCTGAATCTCAATAAGGGCTTCGGCCAATCCGAAGCTCATTCGTTGAGCTCGGATTCTGAATAGGGTCTCCTGCCACAATCTTATACAAGCTTAGGAACTAAGGGCTTCAAACCAATCTAAATCACTGAGCTCGGGTTCCGAACATTGATTATAATTCGAACAAGAGATAAACAGATAAGAGCAGGAATATGTTTATCATTAGTAAAATGTAATCCGGTTTGGAGGCCGGGACCTCATACATAAAGGCCCGAAACGGCCGAGCAAAAAGTAAAAATTTTTACACGGCAAAAGAAAAAGACCCCGACCACATTAAAGATATACTATGCTAAAACAAAACAGATTCGAAAGAGCTGAATACACTTATAAATATATGGGATTAGATTTATACAAATCCGGTTTGGAGGTCGGAACCTCTTAAAAAGGCAGAAAACTGAACAACAAAAACACAAAAGACCTGAACTAAACAAAAGCCGAGCACCAGGGTTGATGCTTCAGACAAAGGACCAACGAGCACTGGGAGGAGATACAACGAGGGACAGAAGCTATTGGTCGGCAACCTCAATCACCTCATCGACCTCCATCTCGGCCGTCCCAGCCACCTCCGTCGGCTCCACCACCTCCGTCGGCTCCACCATCTCTGATGCTCCACCCGAGCCGTCCTCGACACCCCCGTCACCTCCGTCGCTACTGCCCTCTCCGACCTCAAAGTCGGCAACCGCAGGAGGATTGGGCATCGACATGAAGTCGATGGGAGGAGCCGGCCTGAGGAGATGCTCGGAACCTTGAGGCAGGAATTCCGGCAGCTCATCCATCATCCGAAGATGATAGGTTGGCAGAGGCTGCTTCTCCAAGTAAGAGGCCAGAGCCGCCATCAGAGGTCTGTTGTCCACACTGATAGCACGGTTGGTCTGGATGTTGTCCATGAAGCACAAGAGGTAGGTCAGAATACTCTCGTATTTGTATTCTGCCGACACTTTGAACTTCTGGACAACCGTCATCTCATCCAGCTGGAAAGCCTGGGTTTCCTCTAGCTCAGCACAGAGCCGAGATATCTCCACCGTGAGGTCAGCCAACTGCTGTCGATCAGTCTCGGCGGCTCGGGTCACCTCATCTAACCGCTCCTGAGAAAAGACTAGCTGGGCGAACAGAGTAACCCTCTCATCCTTGGCGACGGCCAGCTCAGCTCGAGTGTCGTGCAATTCCGTCCTCCACCGCTCATGCCTCTCCCGAGCAGCAAGGTGAGAGGCCTGGGCCCTCCGAGCAAAGACGGAAGCCTGGGCATGGAGGATGACCGAACAGATGTTGAGATCAACACCGATCATGCGTTGGGCGTAGCCCTTCAACTCCTCAGTCCAGGCCCGAGCTGGCGCTTCCATCGCTCCCTCCATCTCCTCCGAGAGACTTATGTCAGCACTCGGGGAATGGGCATCGCTGAAACTGATCTGGAAGGGGGGCCTTCACCCCAACCACTCTTCGATCTCAACTACCCACTGGAAATCCCAACCAGTGACGCTGATCGACCCAGCCAAGTGCGACTTCGAGCCGGGGATAGGCTGTGGCCGAGAAGCTGATCGGCCGATTCCTGAAGGGCCACCTTCATCAACGCGAGCCCATTTGCTCGGTGCTTGCTCAGAGTTGGGTTGTCGCCTGACCACTGTAACCCGGGGTTGGTCTGGACGGCTAGAGCCACGACCCCGAGCAGAAGTTTGAGCCCCCCGAGCTAGGGCTGACGCACGCTGCGAGCGCTGACGAAGACGTTCGGCAAGGTCCATCCTCAATGAGAGGTCTTAACCGGGGAGGGAGATTGAAAAAAATGTAAAACCCGACCAGTTAAGAAATGTTCGGAGATTAAAAACAGATATCTATCCGACCTGAACAGAAATATGTACCTTGCACTCGACAGGGGGCAGCACGGAATGACGAAATCAGGCCTGCACTAAGGAGGTTCTTCTCAGCGAGCAGAATCTTATAGTGCCTCAAGTCCATGACGGAGAAGTCGCGCAGATAGCGAATCTTTCGGGTGAAGGAGTCGCCGATTACGAGGTTCTTGGGCGAGGTCTCTGCAGAATAAAGAAAAGTTAACGATCAGAAAAGACGTTCGCAGATCGAGAAAAAGAAATGCTAAATACCTTGGGCGTCGCCGAATTGCGTTGGACATATAACCTGAGCAGACGCGTCCATCCACTCCCCGCCGACCCAAAACCACTTGTCGCGCCAATCTTTGATGGATGACGGTAAATATCACACCAACTGAGGTCAGTACTTTCGCATCGATGCATAGTATAAGTGGTTCTTCAGACCAGGAGCCAGCTTCAATCTGAACATCCACGCGACCTTATGGGGGCTCAATACTCCGAGGCCGTAATGCCAAAACATCACCACCAGGCCAATAAGCGATGACCAGCCGTTGGGGTGGAGCTGACTTGGTGCGATTCCCCAATGCTCTAGATAGCCGGCTAGAGTGGGGGCAAAGGGAAATCGCAAGCCAACCTCGAGAGCTCGAAAGCTGATTGCGACATGGCCCGCTGGAGGCTGGTCCATCCGATCCACCGGATGAGGAACAGTAAACGGCACGCTCTCCGAAATAGCGAAGAGTGCATGCCACTTGTTCAGCTCGGCCTGAGTCACAAAGGCCGGGCAGTCAAAAGCTTCCGAATCACGATCGGGAGCGCTTTGTCGGATCGGGTGCCTGGGTGTTGTGGCCCGGATTAGGATCCCCTCAGGGATGACAGAGTCACCCCGTCCCAACATGCTGACCTCGCCTGAACCACGGAATAAGGAGCTCGGGGCGGCATGAACAACACTCGGAATGTCTATCGGCTGCTCTGTCGGCGGCTTCTGAGTCGAACGAGGAGAAGGAAGATGGATCAAACGAGTTGGACGTCCAAGAATACGATGGCTCTGAAACGGGGCTAACCCCCTAATCGTAATCCCGAACCATGCCACTAGCAGACGAATCCGAAGCCATAAGTTAAACGAAGAAGACAGGAAAAAATATATATACCTTGAAGGTTTCGGAGGTCGGGAGATCTTGCACGGTGATCTGAGGTTTATGTTTTCTGCCCGGAGTAGAAAGGAAAAAATGTGAGGATTTGGGGTTCGCGAAGAGTGAAAATGGAGAAATGAGTTTGTCTCTCATATATTTATAGGAGAACCGACATCTCTTCAACTTCCTGGCGTGCAGACGCCGACACGTGTCTATACTAGGTGGGTAGGATGACGTGGAACAGATCATCAAGTTGGACGAGCAAGTGGTAAGAGATGTCAGCTCCCTATTAGAAGAGATCTCTCATCGCGACCCGAGGGGCTAGTGTTGACCCCCTGCTCAACCGACCAGACCGTTAGCCGGAATGATAAAAGGAGAACCGGGTACTGAATCGGGCCATCACCACCTCACCAGATGGTCGGGACCGACCATAATAGCAGACCCGAGCCGAAATATCAGTGGTCATGGAGACCAGATTTGGTCATCGGAGCCAACCAGAAAATGTAGGATCCGACCAAAATCAATGTAGTGGGGACATATCTAGTCAACTACAGATGCTCCATTTTTTAGGAGTAATGAAGGCCAGAGGGTTTAGAGGTTCGATCCAGAGGAGCAGGAAAAAGTTTGAATATTTCAAGGAGCCTTCATGAAAGGAAACAAATCTACAATCAAATCATATCCGATTTAGATATGATTTAATCCGTTTTTTCCTTATCTGTACCCTAAAATCAAGGGATTTATTTCTTACTTTCCAAGTTTCATATCTCGGGTCTAGCCTATAAATAGGGCCTCAATTATCATTCAAGGGGGGATTCTAGATCCGAAATCATTGTAATTAGAGAGCTTTTTACTCTCAATCTGATATAAAAAACGTTCTGACTGGCCAAAACCGACCGACTAGAACAAGCCTAGCAAATTTGCCCGAGTAGGCACCGGTCGCAGTGTTTTTCTTATTTTATTCGATTTTCATATTGTTTGTTCGGTTTGATTTACTTGAGCCGCATCGAGATTTTTTGTATTAGGCTAGGATTTTGTGCTCTACAAAATCTGGTCGTCAACAAACATCATGGGTACTAGGAATTTGATTCGTGGCTCGCAGTTCTTATCAAATTTTGTTGTTGTTTCTGTTTATATTCAACTATTTACTATAATATATATATATATATATATATATATATATATATATATTCATATGATCAATCTTTCTTTATTTAGAAACTTTCTTGAAGTATATGATGGCTGGTATGTACTTAAATATAGTAGTACATATTTAAATATGATGATACACTATATTAATTAATGAAGATATAAGTTATAATTTGATGGTACAAACTACATTAATGATTGTATGAACTGAATTATATGATAATATCAATTTAAGTACATGGTAGTACGAAGTTGACTTCATTAAAAATGTATTTTTAGTTCTCTTAACTAAAAAAATATATTTTTTTTATAGTAGGATATTTTTTACTCTACCCCTATGCATATATTATATTCAATTTTTACAATTTAATATCATTGACTTGAATATTGATCCTTGCATTTGTTGCATTAATATTCAATAATTGAGTGCCGACTCAAGTTATATTACATTTACTTTATTTTATTTCCTTTAAAATGTCAGAGTTAATATTACTTCTTTTTTTTGGGTTAAAATTCAATGTTAATAATTAGAATGTGAAGACATTACAGATGTAATTGTGGAGGATTTTAAAATTTCCACAGTATAAATAGAATATTAAGAAAACATCATAGATGTATTTTGGATAATAGGGACAATATTACATTTCTTTTATATATTTTTCTTTTAAAATTTCATCAAAGACGTTCAAAATTAGAATAAAAAATCTTTTATCTTCTCTTTTAAATTTTCATAAGATATTTTTTCTTTCTCTAAATTAAAAAAAAAAGAAAAGAAAATCAAAGACTTTTACTCCTAAGTCTTAGAAGCAGACTTCCTTTATTACTAAAGTACCATGTTTCGTCAAATTATCTAAGTTAATAAATAGTATAAGAAACATTACGAACAGGTTTACTCTATTATCTTTCTATTTATATATTGAATCAATCATGGGTGGGTTCATGAATGATCTGAAATTATGAACTGCGTTGGCCCAATGGGCCATTAATGCTCTTGTTAACTGCTATTTTCAAATTATTAAGGCCCAATTATTTCGGGCTTTGTCAGTCCAGATACTTTATATATAGCCCAATTATTTCGGGCTTTGTCAGTCCAGATACTTTATATATATATATAAACCTAGATATTAATATGAATATCTTAAAAATATATTATATTTAAATATTCCCTTAAAAAATATAGAAACAAATGTATTCTTAAGATATTGGGAGATATTTTGAAAGAAAATAGAGGAAGTTTTTTTTTTTATTTTTTTATTTTAATCAAGCAAGATAATTTTCCTAAATAAATAAGCATGATAATAAATTGCCATTATTACTAATTTAATATAAAGGAAAAGTTTAGTTTTACGTGATAAGAAAGACTAAATCATTATAGTTTAGTGGTAAATGTTGTCTACAATATATTTAAACTTAAGTTTTAGGTTTGAATCATCAGGAGTATGAGGGGTAGGTAGGAATGAAATCTTTTGATCATTTAAAGAATGAAGTGATAATAAAAGTAATTATAATAGATGAGGTTGTATATCATTAAAATATAATAAAATATGTAACAATCACATAGATAGGGAAACATATTAATAATAGATTATAATAAGTAATACCTTCAAATTTTTGGGTATATATCTTGTATCAATGCTAATCACAGTATAAGAAAGGTTTAATTGCAACCAACATTATAAGACTATTTCAACACAAATTTTCAACACAAAAACTCGGCTTTGTTTTATAACTTTTATTTGATCTAAATTTAATTTATTTGATGTTTGACTCGATTCGTTATGTACAGATTTCAATGTCAATAATTTAAATGACAAACAAATATAAAGTTTGTATCTTCATTTGCAAAGATTGAAAAGTCATGCCAAAATTGCTAGAATCACACAATGTTGTAACTTTATTTGTAATTAGGCCAAAATAAATAAATATTTCAATGATAATCCAACTATTTTCTTAATATTGGGAACATAATAAAACTTGTCTCTTTCATTTGAGAGGTGTAAGAGTGGATTTATAAGCTCTCCAAATAGTAAAAAGGATGTTTGCTTGAGTTTATTATAAACTCCTTAAAACATATTACTTTTCATTAGCATTTAGAAAATGTAAAATCTTAATTCCCAAGCCACGTCTGTTCTACAATATAACCAAATGATAATATATAATCCTAAATGCACAAGCAAAAATGTTATACACGCACTCTATGATTTTTTTTTTCTTTTCTTTTTTAACCTACCTAACTTTGGTCATAAGCTGAGTAGGAAATCATTTTGTCAAATGTAACGAGTACAAATCAAATAGCCTCATTATACCATTTTCCTTAAATTAGATGGGGTGAGATTCCATTATAATTTGTCGTTATTTAATTATTTGTAGGCATTGGACTAGAGTTGGTAAGAATTTCACGTCAACAATATATTAATTAATGTATCAGTTATTAGTGCATGATTAAATTCATATGATGTCTTATCAATGTCACATTATTACAACAGTACGTTAACGTCTCAATTTTACTAGCAATAATATCTTCTAGTGTGTTTTAAAATTGGATGCTTTTGGTATATATTATAGTAGTGCTTGATCGTAGAATGTTTTGAGCACTTGGTTTTAATTAATTTATATTCCAATCGATTTTGTTAAAACTTGTTCAATTTAAATTTATATAACAATCAAATCAAATTCAATCATGATTATACATTCAAACAAACCTAAATACCATTACATTACATTGCGACTTGGCTCACCTATAATCCAACAAACAAGCATATATTGTTCTATTACTACTTTTCAAAAGGATTAAAGTTTGGTAGGAACAGCATGGAGAGGAATGGTTTTTTGCAGAGTAAGTCCAAACTTTTCATCCATGTTCAGTTCTTCTGGTTTTATTCCTTCAAGTTTCCAATTAAAATTCTCTACCAAAGTGGCCAACATAAGATGCACCATTCTATATGCCAATGGCAATCCTGGA
Source organism: Scutellaria minor (assembly GCA_954870855.1). NCBI lineage: Eukaryota > Viridiplantae > Streptophyta > Magnoliopsida > Lamiales > Lamiaceae > Scutellaria > Scutellaria minor. Next base: position 19,982,848 of record OX940728.1, on the reverse strand, counting down.
CAAATTCTCCTTCCCGCGCCAAACGGGATGAGTTCGAAATCTTTGCCTCTAAAATCTATGTGTTCATTATCATTCAAGAATCGTTCTGGTTCGAATGAATCTGCATTCATCCAAATGTTGGGATCTCTACCACTCGCCCACACATTAACAAGAATTTGCGCGTCTTTAGGTATTGTATAGCCATTCGTTTCTACATCGGATTCAGCCTTGTGAGGTACCAAAAAAGGGGCAGCAGGATGAAGCCTGAATGTTTCTTTCACCACTGCTTGCAAGTATGGAAGTTGAGAAATATCAGATTCTTGAATTTCTCTATTTTGTTCAATCCCATGATTCCTGATTTCAGCTTTGAGTCTCGACATTTTATCAGGACTTCGTAATAGTTCTGCCATAGCCCACTCCACCGTGCTTGAAGTCGTATCAGTTCCAGCTACGAATAGATCCTATGCAAAAGAATCAGCAAAACAAAAAAATTAGATTTGCATATAAAAATGGCAAGAGTTATTCATTTAAAAAAAATTAAAATTAAAATTGCAACTCTGATCATACCAAAAGGAGATGCTTAATGTCAATTCTGCTTAATTCAGATTCATCCCTTTGGTTAATATCAATCAAGGCTTCAACCAAATCATTATTCTCACCCCTGGATTTCAATTTCTCATCTATAATCCCATCAAATATTGCTAAAAACTTCTCGAAATAGATCGTTGTCTGCTTAAAAATTCCCTGAGGATCAAACGATTTCAAAACAGGAAAATAATCTGCGAAATTTGGGTTTCCCAGACATTTCATCAATCCCCCCATCACATCCTTCATCTCCTGCGACGAATCCGAATTGAACTGCGCAAAATCCATTGAGAAAAGCGTAGCCGACATCAGATTCAACGACGTCGTAAATGCAGCCTTTCCTATATCCACGTCCCGGCCTGTTTCGCTGCATTCTTTGACATAGTCACACAGCTTCTGCAGCTTCTCTCTCCTCAGGCCCTTGCTGGCATCCAGCCTGGAAACTGAAAACATTTGCTCTTTGCATATTTTCCTCAGTTTTCGCCATTGATTCTCGACTGGAAGCCATACCATTGAGAATTCATCGTGTTTGAGAGACTGGGCTGCACTTGGTATAGTTCTACTGGAGAAGACCAGATCGTGTTTCTGAAGCACGAGTTTAGCGGTTTCAGGGGATGAGACAACTACCGTTGTTATGCTTCCCAGCTTAAGCGACATCACGGGCCCGTATTTTGTGGATAGTTTGGCGAGTGATTGGTGGGGTTTGGGCCCGAGGTCGAGGATGTTGCCGATAATCGGGAACTGAAACGGGCCTGGAGGGAGATTGGATGATCTTCGGGCCCTGGATTTTGATATCAGAATGATGGCGCATATCCACACACTGGAAAAGGTGACGAGCAGAAGCATTGGAAAATCCATCAAGATTGAATCCTTTTCTTTTCTTTTTTCTTAGATTTGTTTTTTAATCTGCATTTAAGGAAAAACTCCGAAGATAAAACAAACAGAAAAGGATCAGAAAATATTTAGATGGACCCACCTTCATAAATAACGTTGACTAAGTCTCTTGTGAGACCGTCTCACGAAATTTTAATGCATTGCGTGAAATGAGTCAATCCACACCCCAATTATCCACCACCTAAACCCTACAATTCATATGTTGTTTGTGGATGATGGGGCTCCGTTTCACAAAAACTATCCGTGAGACCGTCTCACATGAATTTTTGTGAATAATGTTTTGAGTCTAAGTCAGGGGAAGACCACTCATACAGTGTGTCGATAAAGTAGATATTTAACATTAATTTCAGGATCCTAACATTAATTTATACATACATATTTATTAATGTTTAGGGAAGAACTCAATTTTAGTTCTTATAGAGTTTTTTTATTCATTTTTTATTATTATTTTACTTGTTTCAATTTTGATCTTTTAATATTATTTTTTTAATTTTGATTTGATTTTTTTTTTCTTTTGAAATGTCAATTTCTATTTATGTGCATCAAAATAATTGAATGAAAATTAGAAAATAATAAGAGTTAGAAAAAGATTAAAAGTAAAATAAATAAAATTCATTAAAATTTTTGATAAAATTTAATTAGATGACCAAAATCAAATTCAAAATTATAAATCAAATGAAAATCAGAAAATAATAAAAGTTAGAAAAGGATTAAAAGTAAAATAAATAAAATTCTTTTAAAAAATGGGTAAAATCTAAATTACGTGACAAAATTAATTTTCTCTTTATATATATACTTAATTGAAATAATTCTCAAAACCCTTTTTCTTCTCCCTACGGCTTCATGCCTATCTCTCTAGCAAACAACATCATATTCTGATCTTATTAAATTGAGGGCAATATTGTTTTCTCACAAAATTAAAAAGACTTTCACAAGGAAAATGATAGGAAACAATTATTATCTTCAAGAGGGATAATTTTCAAAACTTTCCAATATATTATCTTTTCTATATATATATATATATATATATATATATATATATTTAATCTATCACGTAGGTACAAAAACTCATGATGTCATTCAATTCGTCACATTGAGGCAAAAAGCCAACAAGTGTGTCTGAATTTTAGGGTTTAGGGAATTTTAGTGCAATGACAAAAGAATAGTCAATAGACAGATTCAAAGTCGATCGAGATCTCAAAGCATATCTAAATTGTGTTGCTTAATTTATCTAGTTAGATATGTACAGACGATAAAGTTAAAACAATAATAAATTTATAATTGATTAACGTGTATATGTAAATGTATGTAAATGTGTGTATAAATAAGTGTAACTTTAACAATGGATTTACACATAATGTAACTTTATCGGGTGGAAAAAAAAACATAACATAAATATCATTAAGTTCTTGAATTATTTATTCTGAACTATTAGATCTAGGTTAGGATATTAGGATATTACATAAACATTAAAAACTCATGTGAGACCGTTGATAGGTAGAAAATAAGTGCATTTTATCGAGGACATATTTGTGATTTTATAATCTTTTAGATGATTGAATGCACCGTTTTGTACCTATATATGTTTTCGATCTTCAAATATTTCATATATTGTTTTATTGATATTTTAGAAGTCTTTGAAGTATTTTGGAGACAAGAGAATGATCATATCAATGATAAAATTGATTGAGCCGAAATCTAATTGGAGATTGAAGAAATGGATCGTGGAAAGAAAGAGAGTGCAAGAAGGGCCCAGTTATGCAAAGAAAATAAAAGCTCAATTTCTATTAACCTATCTTTGGCCCCAAGCCATCATATTCACGCAGAGAAGATTGAAAAGGAAGGAAAGAAAAGTCTTCTTCTCAACATATATAAGCACTGTTCATGTAATTGAGGAGCTTAGCTTTTGAGACATTAGATGAGAGAGAGAGAGAGAGAGTTAGAGAGAGAGAGTTTGTTTGTTTTTCTAGATTAATTTTGATGGAGTTCTCTTTGATGGATTCAATTCGAAAGATGCTCGGCTAATCTCTTAATTTCGGTTAGCAGAGATGTTTCAATCCGTATATTTATTTATTTTCTAATTAATCCCGTATTTCCCTCTCGATGTTTGATTGGAATTGATTATGTTATATGTGCATAATATTTTCAATTATTATTGCTTGATTTAGCCTGATCACCTAGATTAAGTATTTGATAATTGACTACTAGAATCTTAAAGCATCGTTGTGGTTTAATTTTCATAAAGTGGTAAACTAGAGGTTGTGCATCTCTAGGGTAACATAATCCTAGAATTATCAAATCACAAGTGTTGATTTGGGGTTTAGTTCATCCTATCGTCTTGGTGATTAATGCATTTGAATGAATTAAATCTAGCGAGCGTATCCTAGGTTGTTCAATTAAATAGGGTTAATTAGCGAGCATATTCTAATTTAACTAATCTTAAGAGACGATTCGGCTTAATGATGCCTGGTGTTAGGCTAGAGATGATAATTCCATGATAATCTGAGAGAGGGGTAATACGTTGATTAGGGAGTAATTGATATCGGGGGATAATTGAACTGTTAACTGGAATATTTACATACATTGAATCTTTGTTTAATTTGCTTTCTAGATTATTAGTATTTTAGTGATAGTTAATCAATTTCAAAACCCCCCACATTTTCTATCTCTTGAATTGAACATAGGTGACATAGTTTATTCTTCACTCCTTGTGGTACTCTGACTTGCCCTAGCTCCTAGTTGGTTAGGTTAGAAAAGAAATTATTTAATTTTATTACGTTACGACGCACGGTCAACCGTCTCACGGATGGGGATCCGTGAGACGGATCTTTTGGCCTGGCCCACAACCCCATGATCCAACCCAACCCAACTGCCATGATCCATCTAAGCTCAAATTCAGCCCAACTAATGCATCCTCCCACCCAATTTATGAAAAATCTCAATCATGCAAATCCAAACCCAACAACCACATTGTCGCACATGATGTCTTACACGATTCATTGTCTAATAGAATTCATTGCCACTGAAATCACATCGCACTATCTCATACAATTTGCTCATTTTTTTGTTTTTTTGTTTTTTTTTGATTGAATAATTAAATAATTTTTATTTGTATATTGTGTTGATTTTTTAGTTTACTTTTTATGTACAAAGGAATAAAAATTTCAAATAAGATTTTCTTGATGAAATGTTAGTTATGTTTAATATTTTAAATATATTATGCTGATTTTTTCATTTGTTTTTTTATGTAGAGGATTGAAAATTTCAAATATAGAGTGAAGTGAAAATTGATAATATTTAATTTATTTTTTTCTCACCAAATTAATTATAAGTATGCGTTTTACAACTATAAATATATGTTTTATAATTATAGGAATGTGTTTTTTGTATTTTATTTTTCCATCCGAATTTGACATTGTATTCTTTATGAAAGTTGTAGCAATTTAAGTTAGCTCTCCAATAGCAATAAAATAAAATAAAATAAAATAAAAATAATATGTGTCCAAGTGAAATGAATTTAATTAAGTTAACCATCCAACATCAATAAAACAATTATATCATATTTTGTCTAGTGAAGTGAAATTAATTTATATTATTTTTATTTTCTCACCGAATTTAAATATAAGTATGTCTTTTAAAATTATAAGTATGTGTTTTATTCTTAATAGTTATAAAAGTAAGTGTTTTATTATTATAAGTATGCGTTTTATCCTTAATAGATATATAAGTATGTGTTTTAATGCTATAAATATGCTTTTTATTCTTAATAATTATATAAGTATGCGTTATACAATTATAAGTATGCAATTTACAGCTATAAGTATGTATTTTACACTTATAACTATGCATTTTAAATAAGCGTTTTTATATAAGTGTATGTGATTTACAACTATAAGTATGTGTTTTAAAGAAACATTTTTATAGAAGTATGTGTTTTACATCTATAAGTATGTGTTTTTTATTCTTATATATTTCAAATTTTGGTATAAGTATGTATTTACACCTATAAGTATGTGTTTTTATTCTTAAATACTCAATAAATTAATTAACATAAGTATGTATTTTTATACATGTGTTTTTTTGTTGCTATATAAGTAAGCGTTTTCTATAAGTATGTATTTTATACCTATAAGTATGGATATTTTAAAATTATAAGTATGTGTTTTTATTTTTATTGTTATGTTGCTATATAAGTGTTTTATATAAGTATGTGTTTTACAACTATAAGTATGTGTTTTAAAGTTATAAGTATGTGTTTTTATTTTTATTGTTATGTTGCTAAAATTGGATGATAATTACAAATACAATTATAATTAATATATTGTTTAAAAAAATAAGGATACTAATTAATATAATGCCAAATATGATAATCATTAATATAATTGTTAGGAAGATGCTAGGATGCCGTGGAAGAAATAGGCGTTAGAAGCAATTGAGGAAGAAAACCATAGTGTCCAGCAATTATCATGCAAATTTGTTGTTTCAGTTCTTATTGGGCTTTACTGGATTAGGGCTGGATATGGATGGGTAGGGTCATGTGTTATGGGGTGGGTCAAATAAGATCCGTCTCACACAAGGGGATCTGTGAGACGGTCTCACAAGAGACTAACTCTAAACATTATAGGTAAATTAAGTTTAGTACTATGAATCGATCTGATATGTGGGTTCGTAGTTGTTCGTATCAAATATTTGTTCTTGTTTCTATTTATATTCAACTATTTTATTGATACATACATATATATGCAGATAGACTTCATTATTAACCATATTTACTTAAAAATGATAATAGGAACAATATTACATTTTTTTTCCCTTTGAAATTTCATCAAAGACATAAAAAATTAGAATAAGAAATATTTTATCTTATCTTTTGAATTTCAAAGTTAATAAATAGAACAAGAAAAATCACAGGTGTAATCTATCTATCTAGAGAGAGATGTTTTAAATAATGGTGTTGTGAAATTAGTTCCCAATTTATAAATTAGTTCTCAATTCTAAATTCAAAGTTTGAAATTTCTTAATAAGGGGCTCAATTTAACCTTATTTCAATTTAAAACTTTAAATTAGATTGAGTTCTCAATTAATTCAAGAATAGATGACGGATGAAGATCGTTCCAAAATTGCACTATCTTGTCTTAATTTATCCAAAATATAAATACACATTGAAATATAAACAAATATAAAGAATTTTTTTTTTTTTTTTATCTTGGATTGAAAACTCAATTTAAAAGCCTTAAATTGGAAAATAAGGTTAAATTGAGATTTTATTGAAAAATTTTAAAATTTGAATTTAAAATTGAAAACTAGTATATAAATTGGGTCATTAAGAAAATTTTCCAATAATTTTTTTATGGTTTCGGATAGTTTATGATGTTTGATTTTTAAATATAGAAGTACCACTGAAGGAATTCCAATACTTTGGAATTATGGTGTATTTAGCCGATAATTAATCAAACCTAGTCGTGCCCGGTTTAACCGAACCGCCGGTTTCGGTTCCGAATCGACGATTTGAAAAACTAGGGGAGGTCTAACCGGAACCGAATCGGAGTATGTTCGGTTCCGGTTCCGATTCCGGTTTGAAACCGGCGGTTGAACCGGCCGGTTTTCCGGTTTTTCTATTTTTTTTTTAATTTTTTTTGTTTTTTTATTGTTTAACTCAAATTTTTTCAATCATACAATATGACAATATAAAACAATGTATCTATGTTAAAAAATAAACAACTTTGTATAAATATCCAAAAATTTACAACTTACAAAGTAGAAACATCAAACTTCTAAGTTTGATTTAAAAAAAATTACAACTTACAAACAACAAACTTCTAAGTTTGAATTTAAAAAAAATTACAACTTACAAACAATTAAAAAAAAATTACAAATTGAAAGAGGAAAAAAAAATTTGAAAGAGCTTGAGTTTCATTCTAACTTTCAAACTTAGAATGAAAATGCCTACGTATCCCTAAATTGAATTAGAGAATCAAAACTCATGTAGTAATTACTTCTCTTAATTGTAATAAGCAAAGAATGTTGTGTGGTAGATAATGTGTCTCAAAGAAAAAAAGAGGACATAATAAGACGTGCATCGAAGACACATCTTATTATCTCCTCCTTTCTTTGAGACACACCATCTACTACACAACATTCTTTGCTCATTACAATTAAGAGAAGTAAAAAAAAAAAATGAAAGAGCTTGGGTTTGAAAGTGAATATCAAACTTAGAATGAAATTGTCTACGTATCCCTAAATTGAATTAGGGAATCAAAACTCACATAGTTCTCTTACCTCACTTACCCTTCAAAGTTGGTCCCGGTGGAGGAGGATGTGTTGGAATCGTAGCCATACTCGTTGAGGCCATCATCATCTAAGACCAACAAATCTAGATGTTGTTGACGTTTCTTGACTCGAACCCAATCTTCAAGTAGAGTAATGTTTTGAACATTCTCTACGGTCAATCTTGCCCTTTTTGGGCTCAACATATGTCGTTCTTTGGAGAAGGCGCACTCGACAGAGACGTTGGAGGAGGGACTTGCAAAGATCTCCCTTGCAATACTACTTAAAATAGGATAAGTGGTAGTCCTTTTTGACCACCACTTCAAAAGATCCATAGAGTTTTCAAAAGAAATAAATTCAAATGTACAACTTAAATATGTATCTAATTCTACCATGGGATTAGACCCCCTAGCTCGTTTTTGTGTTCGGTTATCATAAAAATCATAAATGCATTAAGACCACTAACATTATTTGGATTTTGTGAAGAACTACTACTACCACCTACATTTTGAGCACCTAAATTATCCCTACAATCATCCCCTAATGTGGTTTTATATTCTTTAAATAATTCGGTCAAAGTTGTTCTAGCTCTACCTACAACTTCTATATAATTTGGAACATAGTCAAATGCATCATATTCGGATAACACAAAATGGGGGAACAAAGCACTATAATACATTCGTAATAATTCAGTTAGACCATCTTCTCTAATCCTAGGATCTAATAATTTAGCTATTAAAAATAAATCAGGAAGTTCGAAAAAATATTTTAACCATTTTGCTTTAATGGCTATAATAGTATCACCTAAAATAGGACATGTAGAATATTCATTCAAAATTAAAGCAATTTTGACACAATGATCTAAGGCTAATGGAGAAGTAGGATAATAAGTGCCACTTAATTCTCTAGTGGCTTCAAAAAAAAAATTAATAGTTGAATTAAATTAATACATGCATCCCAAGAGTTGTTATACAAATATACATATTCATGTGAGTTTTCTTCATAAAATTGAATTAACATTTCTTTATAATTATAAGAATCTTGAAGCATATAATATGTTGAATTCCATCTATGTTTTACGTCCAACACAAATTTCTTAACTTCCATTCCACTATTTTTACAAAATCGGGCCCATTTTTTATGCTACACCGTTGATTTAGCAATTTCATGAATTGCATCCTTAATAGGTTTAATTTGATCATGCAAAACAGTTAGACCATTTTGTACACATAAATTCAAACAATGGGGTACACAACGAATATGAAAAAGCTTACCATTTATTGGAGGCCTACAAAATTCTATTAATGTAGGCATACTAGCGGTGTTAGGAGCGACATTATCAAAACCAATCGAATAAATTTTTGTAACTATATCATATTCATTAACAATTTTTATTATTTTTCTACTAATTGCTACGGAACTATGTTTTCATCAAATTCAACATAGACAATTAATCGTTTTTGCATATTCCATGCATCATCTATCCAATGACATGTTACTCCTAAATAATCATGGTTTCCATAAGGATCTTTCCACACATCACAACAAATAGATACTCGTTATGTTAAATTTTTTAATTCTTGATTTAAAGCATATTTATATTCGCCCACAATTTTTTCTATATCACGTGTAATGGTATTCCTAGATATTTTTCTACTAACGGGTTGTAAATATTGACTAGTATATTCTTCAAAATCATCGTCGGTTGAAAATTGAAAATGAAGATGTTTTTAGCAACAAATTCGGCTACTCATCTCCTATGATTTAATTGACTAAATTTAAAAAGGAAAGAAGGGTCGTTACCATCGGTTCCCAAACTGGAATCGGTATTTTGTCGAGGAAGATGGGTTTGAGAGCGGTCATTACCCATCTTATCCGGATGCTTCTTTATCACGTGGTTGGTGAACGTTTCGTAGCCCCCTCCGTGTTTGAATTTCTAGCTCTTTCCACAGTAGTTGCACGTCATCGTGTAGTCCACATTCGAATTTGATACTTTTTCCTTTTTAAAATGTACGGAGAAAATATCACTTCGAAGTGTCGAAGCGGATCGACTACGTGTGTCACTCTCTTAAGTTGGCCTCCTTGCCACCTCCTCTTCCTCTTCTTGCTCAGCAAAGGTGGCGACAATATTAGGTCCGAGAGCTTTCTCCAAATTGGCGTACTCCTCACTCCAATGAGAGTGAGGAGTATATTGATTGATAATTTCATCGAGTTGATCATCGTTTGGTGGTGGCATAGGCTTCTTTTCTCTTCGAGAAGAACCGACGGAAGAAGAACCTCTTCGAGACATTTTCGATCGAGAAAAAGTAAATAGAATAGAATTGAAATTGAAATTAAGCAAAAAACTGGATCGAAACTTGAGAATCGAGAGAGAATTGAGAGAGAATTGAGAGAGAAGTGTTGGAATGATGTGAGAAAATGAATGGGGGGAGGGGGGTATTTATAGAAAAATCTGGAAAAAAAAAATTCCGGCCGGTTCGAACCGTTGGTTTCCAACGGTCATGAAATCTTGACTGTTGATTTGCAACGGTCGAGCGATCCTGGCCCTCCACATGGCGTTTTTCAAATTAAAAAAAAAGCACGCGAACCGGCGGTTTCGAACCGCCGTTTCCAGCCACAACGGCTAGTTTTCACCGGAGCTCCGGCGGACACGTGTCGAATCCTCGATTTTTCAAAAAAAAAAATTTAAAATACCGGAAACCGGCAGTTAAATCGGCAGTTCAACCGTCGATTTCCGGTTTCTAATACCCCTAACCGAAACCGAACCGGTTGAAACCGGTTTATGGTTTCAGTTTGTAACCGAAATCGGGTCAACAATTCCCCGATTCGTTGATCGCCGGTTTCGAACCGGCCAATTCCGGTTTTTCCGAACCGGTGGGCACCACTAATCAAACCTATCTTGATACACTAATTTTCCTCTTATTTTCTATTGCCAATCTTAGATATGGCAGTTCCATAAATATATATTACATATATAGATATTTATAAATTAGGGAGGGAGTAAAGTCACCCAACAACTTCTAAACCCACCCCAATTTAATTAATTTTTAAATAAAAAAAATTAAAATAAATATCCATTTTACCTTGTTATCTTTTTTGAAACCCTATCTTTTTTATTGCAATATTTTTTCTCTTTTTTTTTCATCTTTTTTTATTCTTTGGTGTTGTTTCTTTAATTTTTTTTTTTAGGAATTGAATGCAAATTGATGATGAGCATCTCACAAATTAGTCAAATATATGAAAATCGAATGAAAATTGAATGAAAAAACATAAAAAAATCAATCAAACCCGACCATCCTCGTTCGACCCTGGTTGGCCCCTGGTTGGCCGAACCAGGGTCGAACAGGGATGGTCGGGTTTGATCAATTTTTTCGCATTTTTTTTATGTTAGTTTTTTAAATTTTTTGAAGAATGTAATGCCAACATAATAACGAACATTCCACGAATTTGTAAAATGTGTGAAAATCGTAGGAAAAAATGTAAAAAAACAATCGAACTTGAGCAGTTTTGTTCGGCGCTGGTTGGTCGAACACATAGAAAAGTGTTCGGCCACCTTGACCAAATACGGAAAAGTACGTTCGGCCATAATGACCAAACGAAACTAGTAGAGCAAAACCTAAGGGTAAAATGGGTATTTTTTAATATTTTAAGTTTTTTAATTGAAAATTAATTAAATTGGGATGAGTTTAGAAGTTGTTGGGATGCTTTTGTCCCTCTCTATAAATTATCCTAAAATATCTTTGTTGACGTCAGATTTTGTATAGCACAAAATACTAGCCAAACACCAAAAATATCGATCCGGCTCAAATAAATCGAGCCAAACTAAAAGTATAAAAATGGAGTAAAATTGAGAAAAACACTTTGCCCGGTGCCTACTCGGATAAATTTGTTCGGCTTGTTCTGGTAGGTCAGTTTTGGCCGGACAAAATATTTTTTATATAAGAACTAGTATAGGGCCCGTGTAATACACGAGATTTTATAAAAAAATTAAATAAAAGTTGGTAAATTTGAAAAATGTAAATATTATTTATATATTAAAATTAAATATATGGTTTGTGCAGTGCATATCATTTAATTGAATATTAAATATAACATGATATGATTAAATAAGTATTTAGTTGTAGAATTATAATTAGCTCCATTTGTTGAGGATCATAATTTATTTATTTATTATTTTAAAAAGAATATATATTATTATGTCTATTATGTTATTCATCACGCTCACCATTTTTTTTTTGGTTTACTTTTTATTTTCAACGTCTATAACAACCCTCACCTTTTCTTTTCAAATAAACGTTAAAAAATGAAAGTCAAAATTTTACAAATAAATTTCATAATTTATTTTAAATTACATATTCAAAAAATTTATTCAATTTCATTAATTAATAAGTTTGAACAACCATTTTCAATCAGCCCCATCTTTATTTAGTTTTTTTCTATTTATTTATATTTTTTCTTTAAAATTTTAAATTTAACAAATTTCAATTATGTAAAAAAAATTATATTATTGAATTTTAGCATATGTTATTTAGATAAATCTATTAACATTACTATATTATTTAATTAGTAATGTTTCTTAGTAATATAAAATTTGAAGTAATTAATTAGCTAGATTTAATGTGAAAATATTGTATGCTTGACATGTGGCACTTTGGTATTACTTTTATATATATAAAGATTGAATTTTAGCATATGTATTTAGATAAATCTATTAACATTTCTATATTATTTAATTAGTATTGTTTCTTAGTAACATAAAATTTAATTATTATTTAATAGTAACATTTAATTATTATTTAATTAACATTTCTATATTATTATTTAATTAGTAACATAAAATTTGATGTAATTAATTAGCTACATTTAATGTGAAAATATTGTATGGTTGACATGTGGAACTTTGGTCTTTCTTTTATATATATAAAGATTGAGAGTAAAAGCTCTCTAATTGCTTGAATACAATGATTTTCGGATCCCCAATCCCCTCATTTTGAATGATAATTGAGGCCCTATTTATAGCCTTGGCCTAAAATGCATAACTTGACGAATAATACTCAAATCCCCTGATTTTAGGGTTTAGATAAGGGAAAATCGGGTTAAAATCTATCTAAATCGGATACAATTTGATCTTGATTTGTTTCTTTACTTGACGACTTCTTGAAATAAACTAAGTTTTTCCTACTCTCCTTGTGACGATGGCCTCCATTTCTGGCCTTCTATTTGATCTTCAGAAATGCCTTGAGTAATAACACTTCTAGACCACACCAACTACAGTACCTGAACTCAGATCAATCGTGAGTCAAAGTAACTGGATGGACATGGCCACAGACCTGTCTGGCCGGGTCGGTACCCGCCAGCTCGATCCTAGCCGGGTCGGACCCCGATGGCTCGGCACCCTGCTCGGTCCTGGCCGGGTCGGTCCCCGGTAGCTAGATGTCTGGCCGGCTCGGTCCTAGCCGGATCGGACCTCGACGACTCAATGTATGGCCGACTCGGTCCTGGTTGGGTTAGCCCTCGGTGGCTCGATGCCTGGCTGGGTCGGTTTGGTAGGGCCCCAACAATCTTATATCCGTATAGTTTAAATTTGGTAAGATATTTAGAGGCGGCTAGGTGCTATCAATTTATAAAACTTTTTACATAAAATCTTACCATTATTATGTCAACATCATAAAAATATAGAGTAGGTCTCTTGTGAGACCGTCTCACGGATCCCTTTCCGTGAGACAGTTATATTTGACCCACTATCCAACCCAGACCCAACCTAACCCAACCCCAACACCCATATATATTTGTAATTATAAATTAATTGATCACAAGCTTGCACTACAAGAAAACTGCCCGATAGTGACGGATTTTAGTGACGGAAATATTCCGTCAAAAATTTGTTACGGAATAGTGACAGAAAAGATTTTGTGACGGACTTGTAATTAACTTGTGACGAAAATTGTTGACGAAAACTTTTCCGTCAAGAATTCTGTCAAAACTATGTAGTGACGGATTATTCCGTCACAAAATAGTAACGGATCGTCACTATTTTGTGATGGAATAATCCATCATTACATGAATTCAAATTTTTAAAAAAATTATAAATATACTTATTTTTCTTAATGACGGAATTTTCCATCACAAAATAGTGATGAATATAAATCCGTCACTATTTTGTGACGGAATAATCCGTCACTACATGAATTCAAATTTTTAAAAAATTATAAATATACTTATTTTTCTTAATGACGGAATTTTCCGTCACAAAATAGTGACAGATATAAATTCGTCACTATTTTGTGACAGAATAATCCGTCACTACATGAATTCAAATTTAATTATTTGATAATATTAATTATTTTTTAATTAAATATGTGATAATATTATTTATGATAATATGTGATTATTAACAATCAAGAAATGATAATATTAATTAATATGTGATTATTAACAATCAAGAAATGATAATATTAATTAATATGTGATTATTAACAATTAATTTGTGATAATATTATTTGTGATAATATGTGATTATTAATAATATTATTTGTGATTATTAACAATCAAGAAAACCCAAAAAATATGTGATAATATTAATTATTTTTTAATTAAATTAAATTTGAAAAGTTTAATTATTTTATGATGTTATCTTATATAATTATTTGCATTAATATTATCTTATATAACCAAACTCATAATTTTATAAAACTAGTATTTTTATAAAATATATTAAAAATATGCACTAGTATATTTTATAATTGTCTTAAAATGAAATAGATTAAATATTACTAAATATATTAATTAGTCATTAATCTTCCAATTATATATATATATATATATTGTTAACCTTTTAAAAATATGTGATAATAGAAAATTGAAAAATATCAAAAATACTTATAAAACAAATGCATGTAGAATATTATTACATAAAGCACCAATGGTCTAGTGGTTAGAGTATCACCTTGAGTCCTAGGTTCGATTCCTAAACAACACATAATATTGTTTATGATGATGTCATTATTTACGTCAGCGTCCTATGGTGTGATGACATGTCATCATGACACGTTAGTACTACGATTTTAATGACGGAAAGTGTCATGATGACATGTCAACTATGATTTTATATGGTGTGATGACACGTGTCATGATGACGTGTCGGTGGTGTGATGACATGTCATCATGACACGTCAGTACTACGATTTTTTATATGGTGTGATGACACGTGTCATGATGACGTGTCGGTGGTGTGATGACATGTCATCATGACACGTCAGTACTACGATTTTAATGACGGAATTTTTCGTCACAAAATTAGTGACGGATGATTTCCGTCACAATATTCCGTCATTAATTTTGTCACTACTCAACCAAAGTCAAAATGAGGACCAAATCTGGTGACGGAAATTTTCATCTTAGTGACGGAAATTCTGTCAGAAATTTAGCGACGGAATAAAATCCGTCACTAAAATTTAGTGACAAAGCTCCTTTTGACAGAAATTTTCCGTCACAAATCCGTCACTAATACATGTTAGTGACATAATTTTTGGTTTTAGTGACGGATTTTCCGTCACTATTGGGCAGTTTTCTTGTAGTAATGTTTAGTTCAGTTGGTGGAGTGCAAGGCTCTTAACTTCTTGGTTGTGTGTTCGAGCCCCACGGTGGGTGTTAAATTGTGTTTTTTTTTCCTATTAAAAATTTAAATGCTATTTAATCGATTTTAATAATTATCTTTATTTCTCCAATTTCAGATCATAGATTACGAGAAAAATAGAATAAAAAACGTATATTTGAAGGTTTGAAAGACATACTTATATCAAGATATTACATACTTAAAGATGTAAGAGGCTTACTTTAACTTATACATAATTTAACCGAACATTTACATGGCAGAAATCTCATACTTAAAATGATATAAAGTTTTTGCAAAACAAAAAGAAGCTGTAATGTTATTCAAATAAATTTAAATTCAATCATATTTATGTGCATAAATCACATACTTAAACATGTAAGAGGCATACTTATACATAAATTTAAATTCAGTCATAAAATCACATACTAATGTGTAGAAATCACTTACTTATGTGCATAAATCATATACTTAAAGATGTAAGAGACATACTTATACATAAATTTAAATTCAGTCATAAAATCACATACTAATGTGCAGAAATCACATACTTATGTGCATAAATCATCTACTTAAAGATGTAAGAGACATACTTATACATAAATTTAAATTCAATCATAAAATCACATACTAATGTGCAGAAATCACATACTTATGTGCATAAATCATATACTTAAAGATGTAAGAGACATACTTATACATAAATTTAAATTCAGTCATATAATCACAAACTAATGTACAGAAATCACACACTTATGTACATAAATCACATACTTAAAGATGTAAAAGACATACTTATATATAAATTTAAATTCAGTCATAAAGTCACATACTAATGTGTAGAAATCACATACTTATGTACATAAATAGCATACTTAAAGATGTAAGAGGCATCATACTTATACACAAACTTATATACCCCAAAAACCCCATCTCCAAACGCCATCAAAATCCCATTTCCAATACCAAAAAAAAACAAACCAAAATTGTTACACATCCATTGCTCAAAAATCAATAATGATGATCAAGGCAGAGACCAACACGATGACGTCATCACTATTAACACACACAAACCCATCTTCCAAATGCAAGAAGAAGTACAAGGGTGTTAGAATGAGAAGTTGGGGCTCATGGGTTTCTGAAATCAGAGCACCCAAGTAGAAGACAAGAATCTGGCTCGACTCCTACTCCACTCTTGAAGCTGCGGCTAGAGCCTATGATGTTGTTCTTCTTTGTCTCAAAGGTTCATCAACAAACCTTAACTTTACACTCTTAAAAAATCACATAATGATGTAAGAGGTATACATTAACTAAATACAAAAGGAACAACGTCATCCTTTGATGATCCAGGCTGCAAGAGGTTGAACATTAGCATTCATACTGATGAAACTTATTGGAAGACTCACAATATCATCAACTAAAAACATAACCGTAATCAGTTATAACCACCCTCACAATTTGTGTATTATATATATACAATACATAACAACACATGAAAGCTAAGATATTCAGAGCATTGTAACTATTTACACCGAACAACTTTCCTTTGGGAGCTAAATACATAACATTATGACACTACATAATATATGAATTGGGTTAGAATCTGGTAATGCACATCAAGCAAAACAAATAAAATAAAGTAAAATAAAGAGGTTCAAAGACCAACAACAGCCAAGAAGAATGTTAGTCTTTGATTGATCTAAAATGCAATTCATTCATATATCCTTTCATTATCAAAATCACATTATGTATTGATCTGCACAACTTCATTGATAAGGTTTCCCAAATTAAATTTCAACATTGCATGCAGCCTATCCCGCATTTCTTGGATTCAATAAATACCACACACCACATTACCAACCAACCCAAAACAAATCCACAACAAAACCACTAAAATTATGCATACAAACAAACAATTAAAGAGAGGAAAAATAAACAGAGATAGAGAAAGATCACTTGGAATTCCTTCCTCTGACATATTCGAGTCCTCCGACAATCGTTGTGAGGTGCGACGGTGCCACGACAAGGTTCGACGGCGAGGTGCGACGAGTGGATGGTGTATAGGGTTCTCAGGTTGTGCGATGAGATTCTGGGTTGGCTAAGAGAGTTAGGTTAGTGGGTTGGGCTGGATGTTGTGTCTTGTGGGTTTAATTTGATTTTGGACTGGGCTATGGTTTGGGTTGGATTAGATTATGATTTGGGTTGGACTGGGTAGTGGGCCAAATAGATCTGTCTCACGGAATAGGATCCGTGAGACGGTTTCACACAAGTTTTTGCGAAAAATATAATACTCCATTAAGGATTTTAAGTCGACTTTTACGTCTATAAGTATACTTATATCGAATTATTAATACAGAGAAAATAATTTATAACTAGATTTCTTACTTTAATGAACTAGCTAAGACGTTTAATTTTGGTTGATCTTCTAAGTTCTAATTATTTAAAATATACGAAATAAGTTCTGATATTTATCATGAAATATAAACATTAATTTAATAATGATTAAAATTTTATTATATGGATTTATTTTTTTTAAACAGATCTCCGGCTCTTTTAAATCCCAACCTGAAAGTATATCTTCCTGTTAATTGAAGTGAAGCATTACAAAAATAACTAAATTAATATATCTACATATATATCAATAATATTTTCACACCAAGAATAGTAACCAATAAACAGGAAGACATATGTGAAAACTAAGATCTGAATTGGATTTTTATAGATATTGATTTGGTAGTTGAAAGTATGTTAAAAAAAAATAATAATAACGGGAGGGCGTGCATAGCACTTTCAATAACATTAACGAAATTGAGGATTTTGGGTTATATTTTGAAAACCAAAAGAGGATTTCGCACAATTATTAAAATACATGAGGGGTTCACGCCGATTTTCCAAACCACAATGAGATTTTATACAATTATTACTATATGTGTATATATATATATATATATATATATATAGGTAAGGAAACATATAAATTAAAAATATATAAATTGAAAAAAACATATTATTGATTGATCAAATTACAACATCAACGTTTTTTTATGAATAATTTAGTCAACATGAATGAATAAATTTTTAAGTCCAAATTTAAATTTTAAAATCATCTTAGTTAATCAATTAAACGATAAATTATTCAATTGTATAAACATACATGATACATGGATCATATCACATGTGGCTTTGAAAGAAAGTCAAGCATTCCAATCCCATCAAATATAATTTATTTTCTAATATGCTTTGATTAACAATGTCTATAATTATAAATAGTGCCAATCTACAATAATGAAATATATATATATATATATATAATTAAGCTGATTAATTAGATACATAAAATAAACAAAGTCTTGATAAAAATACATAACCTGTAATTTTTATTAAAATTACTATTGAAATGGACAGTATAATAACAATATCTATAGTTAGCAAAATAACATAAAGCTAGGCAGATTCTCAAATTGATACAAATTCTATAATATCATTGCAATTTCATGTATAAGATAAATAAAATACTCCATCATCATTAGATCTTTTTCAATACCTATTTGATAGGTAGGAAATAGGTGCATTTTATTGTGGATATATTTGTGATTTTATAATCTTTTAGATAATTGAATGCATCGTTTTTGTACCTATATAGGTTTTCGGTCCTCAATTACTTCATATATTATTTTCTTGATTATTTTAGAAGAATTGGAGAATTTTTGTGTCAAGAAAAATGAGTACAATGAGACATGGAGTTAATTGGGTCATTCTTGGTTCAAGAGAGCAACAGGAAATTAAAAGAAATAAGTGGACTTTAATTGAAGAATAAAGAAGAGGACTTGGGCCAAGAATTTAATGAAAGGAATGAAAAAAAGAGCCCATTCTTCTTATTGAGGGCAAAGTGTCACGCCAAACATCCAATACATACCCTATTTAAGTAACCTTCTCTACAAGCAATAGGGTGGTTCACGTAGGCAAGAGTTTTTAGAGAGAGAGAGAGATATTTTAGAGAGAGAGAGGGAGAGTTTAAAGAGATAATTTAGAGAGAGAGAAACGATTTTATTTTTCCTAGATTAAGTTTGATAGATTTCTCAATTGCTTTTATGGATTCAATTTTAAGGATGGTCGGCTAAATTCTTAATTCCGGTTAACAGGGATGTTTGAACCCATATATCTAATTGTTTTCAAATTAATCCTGTATCCCCTTCTCGATGTTTGATTGTAATTGATTATGTTATCTGTGTATAATGTTCTCGATTATTATTGCTTGATTTGGATTGACCACCTAGATTAAGTATTTGATAATTGATTGTTATAATCTTAAATCATGAATCATAATCGTTGTGGTTTAATTTTTATAAGTGGTAAACTAGAGGTCGTGCATCTCTAGGGTAGCATAATCCTAAATTATCGAATCGAGCTTGTGTATTCGGAGTCTAGTTCGTCCTATCATCTTGATAATTAATGTGTTTGATGAATTAAATCTAGAGAGAGTATCCTAGGTTATTCAATTAAATAGGATTAATTAGCGAACACATTCTAATTTAACTAATTTTAAGAGACGATTCGGTTTAACAGAGCTTGTTGTTAGACTAGGGGTGATAATTCTGATAATCTGAGAGAGAGGTAATACGTTGATTAGAGAATAATTGATATCGGGGGATAATTGAACTGTTAACTGGAATATTTGTATCTATTGATTTCTTGTTTAATTTGTTTTCTAGGTTTATTTTATTTAAATTAGTGATAGTTAATCAATCTCAAAAACCCCTCTCATAATTTATTATTTGATTGAATTGAACATAGGTGACATAGTTAATCATCACTCCTCGTGAAATCGACTCTTACTTGCTCTTGCTATTAGCTAGTGAGGTTAGGAAAAAAATTAATAATTTTATCGTGTTGCGACGCGCGGTCAAATTTTGGCGCTGTTGTCGGGGAGTGGTTTGAATTTATTGTGTCATCTTGTATCTTTTCTTGTTTATTTATTTAAAAAAAATTAAAAAAAAATAGAAAAAAATGTTGTCTAAAAATTCTGCTATTCAAATTTCGTCATTCTGCTTTGTTTCTGTCTTGTTTTTGCCTGGTATTTTGGTCTGTTTTGCTGTTATCGCTGAATTTTAGAGTTTTAACATAGTTTTTGAGGATCTTTTGCAGGTTAAGGATTGAAATCAAAAGGAAGAAATGACTGCAAATCAAACATTGAAGGAGTTGGCCTATACCGCATCTATTCATCAATCGTTTTGTATTAGTTTTCTTGATTTTGATGACAATTCAACTTTTGAGCTTGACTATGATTTTATACTCTTGTTACCTGTGTTTCATGGCTATGCAGATGAGGATCTATATAAATTCTTGAGAGAATTCCACTTGGGTTGCTCAAGTATGAAACCTTTAGGAGTGACCAATGAACAAATTAAGTTGAGGGCTTTCCCATTCTCAGTGAAAGACTCGGTCAAAGATTGGTTATATTATTTATCAGAATCTGTCACCATATGGAACAAGATGGAGAACTTATTCTTGCAAAGATATTTTTCTCTATCTCAAGTAATCAGTATACCGAAGGAGATTTGTGGTATAATGCAATTGCATGGAGAGTCTCTTTCCGAGTATTGGGAGCGTTTCGAAAGACTAGTGGCAAGTTGTCCACATCATCAGATATCAGAAACACTCCTAATCCAATACTTTACGATGAGTTGTTGTCAATGGACAGAAAGATGATTGATGCGGTTAGTGGAGGATCATTGGTTGATATGACTCTAGAAGTAGCAAAAAGGCTTATTTCAAAGATGGATATAAATTCGCAACAATTTGACACATATGAAACAACATTGAAAATGGTGGAAGAGATAGGTGATTGTTCTTTTAATGAAAAATTAAATGCATTAACCTCTTTTGTTCATCAACTTGCTGCAGGTGTTCTACATGTGAAACCATGTTCGGAATGGAGAAATTTTCCATGGGAAAAACAGCATGAAACACAAGATGAAGAGAATGATTATCCACCATATCAATCAAGAGGCCCAAATTACCAATTTCAAGATGATGCTCAATCGAGTATTAGAAATCTTGAGACACAAATAAGTCAGATGACGGTGGTCGTTAGTCACCTAGAGGCCCAAAGTAGTGGAATATTGTCTTCTTAACCAGAAATGAATCAAGAGGATATCAATGCAATAATTTTGAGCGAGAAACAGTTTGGAGAGCCAAAAAAGCTCGATAATTTACATGAAGACGATGAGGAGGAAGAAAAACTCGTCAGTCAGCTAGACACTGGATTACTAAGTGTGAAACCGACATCCAGTGTCAAATTGTCAGTCTGCGAGAATTTGGTAACACAACCAATTTCTGTTTAGTTTAATGTTGATCCTCTTCATCTTTCTTGTAGGGTGAACTCAATTTTGGAGGACAAAAGAAAGCATGTTGAAGAAATATTCATCTTAGATGAAATCCGTACACCTTCTAAAACACTTCTCACCGAATTCTCAAACTTCAAATCAATAAAAAGGAGAAAGCTCAATAGAGGGATGAACATGATGGTTTTTTATGTGTCATCTTTGAGACCAATTCCAAAACCTCCTTGGATCAGGTGATATGATTTCATACTTCTTTTATTTCTCTTATTTCTTTGCACGATTGGATCTTGTTGTCTCTTTATCTTGTGTTGTGATTTGAGTTTCTTGGGGACAATCAAGGTTCAAGTGTGGGGAGATGGAAAATGTTGAATAATTGATAAAGTGTGGAATATATCACATATCTTGCATGTAGTTGCATTTAAGTTCATGTAGTTGCATGTAGTTTTTTTTTTCCTTAGTTAGATTGCACGTTTACTTATTTTAGCACGTTTAATTTTTTCTTGCATTTGCATATATATAAAAAATAAAAAAAAATTGAGTAAGTGAGCTTGCAATGATGATTTGAGAGCTGTATATTTTGGTTATTTGGGAATTCGATGATGTGTTAGGAAATGTGTTGTTGAGTTTTGCTTTGTGTTGGTTAAAATTGTTGAATGTCATTTTGAGAAATTATTGTTAGGAAGGATAGCGTTGGTTTGAGAATTAATTTGTGACTTTGAGTTGATTTGTTTTGCCTACTTGTGTCTTAAGATGTGCCTTTTAATTCCTTGATGGGTAGTTTAGATTGGAATTTGTGAAAGTTTGATCACTTTTGATGAATGCCCTTGGTTGGAAAAAAATTGATGTGGTTGGAGATAAAGGTGTTGAGTTGAAAAAAATTGAGAAGTGAAAAGATGATGAGGTGTGGAATCAGTTGCATGTTCTTAGGGGTCGAAAGATTTGAAAGAAAAAAAAATGCGAATAAAATTTGTAGTAATTTATGGACTGACCTAAGAGTGGTGTGGAGTTGCCAACCCCATCTAAAAAAAATATAAGACGAAGAATCATCGTCTTTGTGAAGAAAAAAAAAAGAGAAGAAAAATAAAATGAAAAAAAAAATTGGAGAAAAAAATGGGGGTGATTCATTATGTGTGAAGTCTTAACGAGTTCTAATTTGGATGAAGGATATCGTAAAAGGAGTTGAAGTATGTTGATTGATGCAGGTGGTAGAGTGAATTGATGAATTGTTTATGAAAAATTTGATTTCTAATGCCCTTCCAAAACTTATGATTTTTTAAGATTGTGCATTAAATCCAACATATTTTTGTATCTTGTTCCCGACATGAATTCGAGTTCCCATGAGTGTTGGTAAGAATCTGAGCAATCGATACTCTTTCTTATTTCGTTTCCTTGTGTGATTTAGTTCTTTTGTTGCTTGGGGACAAGCAAAGGTTTAAATGTGGGGAGATTTGATAGGTAGGAAATATGTGCATTTTATTGTGGATATATTTGTGATTTTATAATCTTTTAGATAATTGAATGCACCGTTTTTGTACCTATATATGTTTTCGGTCCTCAATTACTTCATATATTATTTTCTTGATTATTTTAGGAGAATTGGAGAATATTTGTGTCAAGAAAAATGAGTGCAACGAGACGTGGAGTTAATTGGGTCATTCTTGGTTGAAGAGAGCAACAAAAAATTGAAGGAAACAAATGGGCTTTAATTGAAGAATAAAGAAGAGGACTTGGGCCAAGAATTTAAAGAAATGAATGAAAAAAAAAGCCCATTCTTCTTATTGAGGGCAAAGTGTCACACCAAACATCCAATACATACCCTATTTAAGTAACCTTCTCCACAAGCAATAGGGTGGTTCACGTAGGCAAGAGTTTTGAGAGAGAGGGAGAGTTTAGAGAGATAATTTAGAGAGAGAGAAATAATTTTATTTTTCCTAGATTAAGTTTGATGGATTTCTCAATTGCTTTTATGGATTCAATTTCAAGGATGGTCGGCTAAATTCTTAATTATTCTCGTATCCCCTTCTTGATATTTGATTGAAATTGATTATGTTATCTGTGTATAATGTTCTCGATTATTATTGTTTGATTTGGATTGACCACTTAAGTTAAGTATTAGTATTTGATAATTGATTGCTAGAATCTTAAATCATGAATCCTAATCGTTGTGGTTTAATTTTCATAAGTAGTAAACTAGAGGTCGTGCATCTCTAGTGTAGCATAATCCTAGATTATCGAATCGAGCTTGTGTATTTGGAGTCTAGTTCATCCTATCGTTTTGGTGATTAATGAGTGTTATGAAATAAATCTAGAGAGCGTATCCTAGGTTATTCAATTAAATAGGGTTAATTAGCGAGCGTATCCTAATTTAACTAATCTGAAGAGACGATTCGGTTTAACAGAACTTGTTGTTAGACTAGGGGTGATAATTTCATGATAATCTGAGAGAAGGGTAATACGTTGATTAGAGAATAATTGATATCGGGGGATAATTGAACTGTTAACTGGAATATTTGCATCCATTGATTTCTTGTTTAATTTGCTTTCTAGGTTTATTTAATTTAATTTAGTGATAGTTAATCAATCTCAAAAACTCCTCTCATAATTTGTTATTTGATTGAATTGAACATAGGTGTCATAGTTAATCATCACTCCTCGTGGGATCGACTCTTACTTGTCCTTGCTATTAGCTAGTGAGGTTAGGAAAGAAATTAATAATTTTATCGCGTTGCGACGCGCGGTCACTATTAGACTATTATGAATTAATTTGAGCTTTGTTCAATCAAAGTCATGCATCAAACCTTTTAACAATTGGGGAAAATTGTAAATTTAGAACATTATATTTAGGTCAATTATCAATGAAGGATACTAACTTTTTGATGTGCGACATTGAGACATTAACTATTCAATTTGGGTGATTTTAGAACAAAAAACCCGAAATCACGAATTTCAGACCAAATTACACAAATTTTGGGCCAAATCGGTTAGCCCACATCTCATGTAAGTGAACTAGAGTGATTTCAGATTTTTTGTCCTAAAACGTCCAAGTTTAAAAGTTAGTGTCTCAATATTGTGACCCAAACAATTAATGTACTTTATTGATAAATAATCTAAAAATAGTGTCCTAAATTTACAATTTTCTCTAGAAATTGAAAAAAAAAATCTCTAATTTCAAATTTTAAAAAGATTTATGTTTCTTCCATGAAGATCTGAATTGGATTTTTATTGAAAATGATACTCAGTCATGTCTTAATAACCTTCCATATACGTCAGTCATTTAATTATTAAAGTAGATCTAATTAAATGGCATTATATATCATACACACACGATGTCAAATAGAAAATGAAACACGTAAGAGCTAGCTAATGTTATACAAACACGTGGACAGGATTGATCGTAACCCTATCCTCTATTCGATACGTGAAAATTGTCACATACCATTAATTTTATTTGTAATTAACCATCTGCCCTAAAACTCCATTGCTATCACCATGGATTTCCTAATGTTTATACTCGTTGGCATTTCCATATTATGGATATGTACTTTACCACTAATATCAAATTCCAGGGCCCGAAAAGCATCCAAACCCCCTCCAGGCCCGTATCAACTCCCGATCATCGGAAACATCCTCCAACTGGGCTCCAAACCCCATCGATCACTCGCAAATCTCTCCAAGAAATACGGGCCCTTGATGTCGCTAAAGCTAGGAAGCATGACAACTGTAATTGTCTCGTCAGCTGAAGTTGCCAAAATCGTGTTGCAAAAGCACGACCTGGTTTTCTCCAGTAGATCCATTCCAAGCGCAATACATCATGTCAAACACGATGAGTTCTCCGTGGCATGGCTGCCTGTGGAGAATCAATGGCGAAAGCTGAGGAAAATATGCAAAGAGCAAATGTTTTCAGTTTCCAGGCTGGATGCCAGCCAGGGCCTGAGGAGAGAGAAGCTGCAGAAGCTGTGTGACTATGTCAGAGAATGCAGCGAAACGGGTCGGGCCGTGGATATAGGAGAGGCTGCATTTACGACGTCGTTGAATCTAATGTCGGCTACGCTTTTCTCAAAGGAATTTGCTCAGTTCAATTCGGATTCTTCGCAGGAGATGAAGGATGTGGTGTGGGGAGTGATGGAATGCGTGGGAAGCCCGAATTTGGCAGATTATTTTCCTGTTTTGAAATCCATTGATCCTCAGGGGATTTCGAAGCAGCTAGAGATTCATTTCGAGAAGCTGTTTGCAATATTTGATGGGATTATCGATGGGAAATTGAAATCCAGGGCTGAGAATAGTGATTTGGTTGAAGCCCTGATTGATATTAACCAAAGGGATGAAGCTGAATTGAGCAGAGATGAGATTAACCATCTGCTTTTGGTAAGTTTTATGCCTCTTTAATTATCTTCTAATTTCTTTAATTATTAAATTTTAATGTTCAATTTTGTATGTTTCAAAAAGTGTGCAGTTTGAGATCATATATTTAAAAGATACAATGTCGAAAAACGACAGTGATTTAAACAAATAGCACAAAAAATGGTGGGGGAAGATAGAGGACCAAACTAACAAAAGTTATTGAACATGTATAATAAAAAATGTTATCCCTTATTTTTAGGGGACCAAAAAGGCCAACAATTTCATGATTAAAATTGTAGTGCTTACTGGGTTTGACAACCTTGTCGCAGGATCAATTCTTTCTTGCAAATCATTTTCAATGGAAAAATATAAATATTGAACCTGCAATTTTTTTTTTATTACTTTCATTTATAACCGTTGGGTCCAATATTTTCATTTTTTGGCAATTAGATCATGTCCTTTTAATTTAGTTTGAATTAGCTAGGTTGCTTTTAATTAATTTTCTTTTACTTAAGTTCCTGTGTGTGTGTGTATATATGGACCTCACTTAAACACAATTGGAAGTAGAAGAATCCAAAATGTGTTTTTCTTTCCTTTGTTTCTTTATTACAGCTGAATTTGATGTAATCGCAATGGGTCAAATTTGTGGTGCTCAAGCCAATATGACAAATGTGATGTCCCAATTTCTGTTGTTTGGACTTTTGGTTTTTGACTTTATCAATGTTTAGGATCTATTTGTAGCCGGAGTTGATACGACTTCAGGCACAGTGGAATGGGCCATGACAGAATTACTACGCAATCCTAAAAAAATATCAAGAGTTAGAAATGAAATTGAAGATGTCATCAAACAAAAGAGACAAGTTGATGAATCAGACATCCCACATCTCCCATATTTGCAAGCAGTTGTGAAGGAAACATTCAGGCTTCATCCTACTGTTCCTTTGTTGGTACCCCACAAGGCGAATATGGATGTAGAAATAAATGGGTATATAATACCTAAAGACACGCAAGTGCTTGTTAACGTGTGGGCGAGTGGTAGAGATCCCAACATTTGGAAGAATGCAGATTCATTCGAACCAGAACGATTCTTGAATGATAATGTACACATAGATTTTAAAGGCAAAGATTTCCAACTCATCCCATTTGGGGCAGGAAGGAGAATATGTCCAGGATTGCCACTCGCATACAGAATGGTGCATCTTATGTTGGCCACTTTGGTAGGAAATTTTGATTGGAAACTTGAAGGGATAAAACCACAAGAATTGGACATGGATGAGAAGTTTGGACTTAGTCTACAAAAATCCATACCTCTCAAGGCTGTTCCCACCAAACTTTGAAGGCTATATGTTTTTTTTTTAATAAATAAAATCCTTCTTTTTTGAGTTATAATTGTTATAGGGGATCCGAACCTGAGATCTTGATGTACTTACCATTAGACTAAATGTGTGTGTACATATATAAATAAGGCTATATGGTTGTGTATGAAAACATTACTTTTAGTCCCCAACTTAGTCCTAATTT
This sequence comes from Scutellaria minor, assembly GCA_954870855.1. Taxonomy (NCBI): domain Eukaryota; kingdom Viridiplantae; phylum Streptophyta; class Magnoliopsida; order Lamiales; family Lamiaceae; genus Scutellaria; species Scutellaria minor. The sequence goes on along the minus strand of OX940728.1, from coordinate 19,955,305 downwards.
ATGGTTAGCACCCGTTATTTACACTTCATCAAAAGTGGCCTTGATCAGTCTTTTCATTTTTAATCAGAAGTAACCCATTCGTTGATTTTTGTAAAAGAGGGACTATTTTGTATAAAAATGAAAAGATTTGGAACCATTTTTGATGAAGTTTGTTGGCTTTTTTTTTCAAAGTTAAATTAGGAGACTAGTACTTCTGATCAAATATATAGAAAGGTCGGGTACAATCCATGAACAATGAGTATGTACTACTTCTAGAATTATGATTTGATGAGGGACTAAATATGATATTTTCTTTGATTGTGTTGTATGTGGATTGTACAATTCATAAATAAATTTGAAGTTGTTTCATCAAAATATAAAATGACATTTAAGTTTGGTTGTATATATTCTTACCGAGATGAAGTTTAAATGATTTCAATCAGTCAAACACAAATATTCAAGGGGTCTTACCATATGCACACTAACGGAATGAACTGCAATTAAAATCAAATATAGAGAATAAATATTGTAATTAGATTTAAGTTTATCATTTCTATATATATATATAGAGAGAATTGATCAAGCACGCACCTGAAGAATGCGCACCCTCCGCACTTCTTTAAGATTTTTTTTTTTTTTTTTTAATATCTCATATTATTTCTTTTCTCACGCTACCACCCCACATACGAAATTCGTGCACTTCTTTAAGATTTCTTTTCTTTTTTTTTAATTTTTAATATCTCATATTATTACTTTTCTCACGCTGCCACCCCACATACGAAATTCTCATCTCACACATGGATCTATCGCATCTCACATATCAACATAGATCTTTTTCTCAATTCTCATAATCAATGTAATTTTTAATATTTTATATTATTATTCACATAATTTTTTTTCATCCTACCATTTTACATACGAAACACATAACCCCTCATCAACATCTTCACATATTTTCTTATCAATTCTCACCCAAATTAATTTAAACAATATGTGAGGATGTTGATTGTACAAAATATGAATTGGTTAACAAATATGATAAATTCTCAATCAATCCTCAATAAATCCTCAAGATCAATCCTATTGTAGCCCATAATTAAAGAAAAGAATGAAAAATATATTAAAGAAAATAATAAAAAATATTTAATTATGAATAATAAAAATTGAATAAAATTCTCAAAATGAATAATAAAAATTGAAATATGAATTAAGTAACAAAGAGAATAAATTCTTAACAAATCGTTAAAAATGACAAATCATATCATCAAACTCAATCAAACTCAACAAATCCTCGAAAATCAACAAATCATATCCTCCAACTCAATTTTCAAGAAATCCTCAAAAATCAACAAATCATGTCCTCCAATTCAATTTTCAAGAAGTCTTCAATTAATTCTAAAAATCCTCAAATCTCTTTATTTACTTGTATTTTGTGTCTTCAAATATAATGGAGGTACACATGTGAAAAAAAATTAAAATAAATCAGTAACATAATTTTAATGTAAAAACTTTCAAAAAAGATAAGAAAATATTATATCATCCCAAGGATAGTACAATTTCTCTTGTCATGTACATTAATGCTACAATCACGACAAACTCTTGCTTTTGAAATTATTTTTTGCTTTGATGATTTATTCAAGAAAGTATGTGTCCACTAATGCCACAACCACGACAAACTCTTACTTTTTGAAATTATTTTTTTCTTTGATGATTTATACAAGAAAGTATGTGTTCACTAATGTCACAACCACAACAAACTCTTACTTTTTGAAATTATTTTTTCCTTTGATGATTTATACAAGAAAGTATACGAAGATATTGACGAAGAGTTATGTCTATGTGTGAGATGAGAATTCTGTATGTGAAATGGTAGACTGAGAAAAAAATTATATGTATAATAATATAAAATATTAAATATTACATAGATTATGATTTAGAAAATTATGTGTATAATAATATAAAATATAAAAAATTTCATTGATTATAATTTAGAATATTTTGAGAATTGATTACTTGAATATTATTCATTGTTTCCTTTAATTGATTAATTGAATATTTTTATTGTTTTCTTTGGGATGAGAATTGAGAAGTGGTAGTAGAGTGAGAAACAAATATGTGTATAATAATATAAAATATTAAAAATTATATTGATTATGATTTATAAAATTATGTGTATAATAATATAAATGTTTATACTAATATAAAATATTAAAAAGTACATTGATTATGAGAATTGGGAAGAAAATTTATGTTGATATGTGGGATGCAAATTGTATATGTTGATGATGAGATAGATCATGTGTGAGATGAGAATTTCGTATGTGGAGTGGCAGCGTGAGAAAAGAAATAATATGAGATATTAAAAATTAAAAAAAAAAAATCTTAAAAAAGTGCGCACGGTGCGCATTCTTCAGGTGCGTGCCTGATCAACACGCACCTGAAGAATGCGTACCGTGCGCACTTTTTTAAGATTTTTTTTTTAATTTTTAATATCTCATATTATTTCTTTTCTCACGCTGCCACTCCCACATACAGAAATTACAACTTGCATCGCACATATCAACATAGATTTCTTCCCAATTCTCACAATCAATGTACTTTTTAATATATTATATTATTATACACATAATTTTCTAAATCATAATCAATGTAATTTTTAATATTTTATATTATTATACACATAATTTTTTCACTTCACATACGAAATTCTCATTTCACACATAGACATAACCTTCATCAATATCTTCACATACTTTCTTGTATAAATTATCAAATGAAAAAACAATTTCAAAGGCAAACTGAAAAAACAATTTCAAAAACAAGAGTTTGTCGTGGTTGTTATGGACATGACAGGATAAATTATACCACATCTATAATATTTTCTTATCTTTTCTGAAAGTTTTTACATTTAAAAAATTATGGTACTGATTTGTTTTAAAAAAATTCACGATGTAGATCCATTATATTTAAAGACCCAAAATACAAGTAATTAAAGAGACTTGGAGATTTTGAGGATTGATTGAAGACTTCTCGAAAATTGATGATTAAGTTGGAGAATATGATTTGTTGATTTTGAGAATTTGTTGAGTTTGAGATATGATTTGTCGATTTTAAGGATTTGTTGATAATTTATTCTCTTTGTTACTTAATTCATATTTCAATTTTTAATATTCATTTTGAGGATTTCATTCAATTTTTATTATTCATTTTGAGGATTTCTTGAACTTGATTAGGATTTTTCTTTAGAATTGAATAATTAAATATTTTTCGTTTTTTTCTTTAATTGTGGGCTACAATAGGATTGATCTTGAGGATTTATTGAGTATTGATTGAGGATTTATCATATTTGTTAATTAATTCATATTTTGTAATTTTTAAAAAATGACTTTTGATGATAACCAAATTTTCATGGTGTAGCATCTGTAAGATGAGAATTGGGAAGAAGATCTATGTTGATATGTGGGATGCAAATTGTATATATTGATGATGAGTTAGGTTCATGTGTGAGATGAGAATTTCGTATGTGAAGTAGTAGCGTGAGAAACAAAATAATATGATATATTAAAAATTAAAAAAAAAAAAAATCTTAAAGAAGTGCGCACGGTGCGCATTCTTCAGGTGCGTGCCTAATCAACACTATATATATATATATATATATATATATACTTGATGAGACTCTATTTAATTAATACTTAAACTTTAATTTGATAAATTATATTTAGAAAATTTAATTATTTTGTATCAAGCAAAAAATTCAGATCTCAAAAAAGATGAAACAGTTCATACTCAGTGGCTCAATCACCTGTTGAGCAGATTAATTGGAACACCGACGTCCACATAAAAAATTGTATTGAAGATATATTTCATTTTCAATTTGTTTGACATTTGATATTTTTAATTACCATGAGAATAAAAAACTCAATGTGCCTAGCTAAGATGGTGATATTTAAATTATTTAAAGAGATTAATAAAGTAAATTTTCGTCAGTTCTATTCGTCAGACATGATAAGCCAATAATGAATATATTAGTTAGCAAAAATAAAATTAATTATTTGACAAATCATGTATTTTAAATGAAAAAAAAAAAGTCAAGTGCTGTGATTATTTTTATGGATTATAGTCGTTATAGTGTGCAAAATATGTACACTTTATTATAGTTTATAGAAAGGGCAAAGGCGTATTTCATCTTTAATATTTGGCTAGGGTGCAAATTAATACAAGTTGCAACATCAAAGAAACTTTTGCAAATTGCTTGCAAAAGCACCAAGGCAAATTAGGTATTGCATTTTCATTCTTTTTATTTTATAATCAAATTCCAAGTTTATGTAACTAATTTGATGATAACATATCGATCGTTTAAACAACTTTCGACTCCACAACTGGTGATCTAAAATTTTAATGGAGTTGCAGTTTTTAATTGCGACTAAACTAGTTTGAATAATATTAAAATCAAAGTTCACAATGGAACTTTACTTTATATTCAATACAAAATAAAAATAAAAAATCTAATATTTCGAGATGTATCATGCAAATAATCATACAAATTACATTATCAACAGGTCTAAATCTTCTATAACATTTGGTGTTACATTTTATCTTTCATTGCATTTAATATACGCCACATGTCAGTAATATTATTTGATATATGTAGCGTGTGGTGATTATTTTGAAATATGAGATGAGCACTTAGTGTGATAGAATGCGTACTCCGGCGAACATACGAATAATGAATTTCCACATTTGGCAATTGTTTAATTTTTTTAAGCAATATTTTGAGAAATTAGAGGGTCAATATGCTCATTCTTCGAGATAATGTATTTTACTCGAGCGTGTTTCAAGCAATTTGAGGATGAAAGCCTATATTGACTAAAATAAAAAATTAAAAAGCTACATTTGGATCTTGTAGAAAATGACGTGCAAACATGGATCAATGTGCTATTACTTTAATTTGCAACTCCCCACATAGTCGTGATAAGAATGAGATTGATATCGGTTTCAACTATAAATATTCAAATAATTCAATTTGGACTATTGCACTTAAAAAGGAAAATCAGCAAGCAAATCCCCCTACTCAGAAAAAAAAAAAAAAAAAAAGACTGAAATCTCGATGGATTTTTTCACACTCTAATAGTCATATTTTCCCTCGTGTGCATATTTATCATCATTCCGAAATCAAAATCCAGGGCCCGAAAATCATCCAAGCTCCCTCCAGGCCCGTATCAATTCCCAATCATTGGCAACATCCTCGAACTCGGTTCCAAACCCCACCAATCACTCGCCAAATCGTTGCGAAAATACGGGCCCATTATCTCGCTTAAGCTAGGAAGCATAACAACAGTAGTTGTCTCAAATCCAGAAACTGCAAAAATCATTCTGCAAACACACGACTTCGTTTTCTCTAGCAGGAATATCTCGACCGCAGTTGAATCCCTGAATCACAATCAGTTCTCCGTAGCATGGCTCCCTGTCGAGGATGATCAATGGCGTAAGCTGAGGAAGATATGCAAAGAGCAGATGTTTTCAGTTTCCAGGCTGGATGCTAGCCAGGGCCTGAGGAGAGAAAAGCTGCAGAAGCTGTGTGACTATGTGAGAGAATGCAGCGAAATGGGCCGGGCCGTGGATATTGGAGAGGCTGCATTCACGACGTCGTTGAATCTAATATCGGCTTCACTTTTCTCGATGGAATTTGCGCAGTTCGATTCGGATTCGTCGCAGGAGATGAAGGATGTGGTGTGGGGTGTGATGAAGTGCGCTGGAAGCCCGAATTTCGCAGATTATTTCCCTGTTTTGAAATCGTTTGATCCTCAGGGGATTTTTAAGGAGACAACGATTTATTTCGAGAAGCTGTTTGCAATATTTGATGGGATTATAGATGAGAAATTGAAATCCAAGGGTGAGAATAATGATTTGGTTGATGCCCTGATTGATATTAACCAAAGGGATGAAGCTGAATTGAGCATAAATGATATCAAGCATTTGCTTTTAGTAAGTTCAGTTTTGCAATTTCTATCTCTCTCTAAACACAATATTTTTCCCAATGAATTTGATCTTAATTGATTTTTTTTTTTTTTTTTTGTGAAGGATTTATTTATAGCTGGCACTGAAATGACTTCAAATATGGTGGAATGGGCAATGGCAGAACTGTTACGAAGCCCAGAAAAAATGTCAAGACTTAGCAGCAAAATGAGAGACATAATTGAACAAAATGGTGAAATTCAAGAATCCGATATCTCTCGACTCCCATACTTGCAAGCAGTGGTGAAAGAAACATTTAGGCTTCATCCTTCTCTACCTTTGTTAGTACCACACAAAGCTAAATCTGATGTGGAAATAAATGGCTACATAGTACCTAAGAATGCACAAATACTTGTCAACGTGTGGGCGAGTGGTAGAGATCCCAATGTTTGGACGAATTTGAGCCAGAGCGATTTTTGAATGGTAATGATCACATAGATTTTAGAGGCAAATATTTCGAGCTCATTCCGTTTGGAACAGGGAGAAGAATTTGTCCAGGATTGCCATTAGTACATAGAATGGTGCATATTATGCTCACAACATTGGCAGGGAATATTGGATGGAAAATTGAAGGGCGAAAACCGGAAGAATTAGACATGGATGACAAGTTTGGACTTTCTACCTCTCAAAGCTATTCCAACCAAATTGTGAATTTTATAAGCAAATTGGTAAATAAAGTTACGTCTGTGTATAAGTCGAATCATGCCTAAATGAGTTTTATTTAAGTATTCGAACATGAATCAAGGTCGAATGTATGCTATCTTACATTAATATTGTATTGATAAACAAATTTTAGTATGATTTCTCATTCTAATTTAACAAAATCACTTTTAAGTAAAGCATTTTAGGCTGCAACATATATTGTAAACACGCTTTCAACGACTTAGCTATGTCGCATTGAAATCGACTAACAAATTTTAGTTTGTTTATTGTTAAAGAATTTTAAAATAATCGATCAATGACGTTTTAATCAAGTAAAAGATCTGATCAAAATAATTAAAAGATATAACAACCAATAATTCAACCTCCTATATATAAAGCATAGTTTAATGCAATTCCAAGCGACCTGGTGATATACAGTGAGTTGACATTCGATAATGTAATTTCTAAAATAGAAGATGAAAACCAAATTTAATTTATAAAATAGAAGAAGAAAACCAATTGTTGACTATCGAAGATGTTGAAAGTATGATATATTAACGTGTGCCTGCGCTGGATAAATGATTATTAGTCATTAATTAGGTTATTATTACTTGAGTGAAGATAAAGTTACTAAGAAGAAAACTCGAAAAATATTATAATTATAATTATAACAAGCTTGATTTATTCTCAAAAATATATTACTTCAAGAAATGTCAAAGAGATATCATAGTTCTTCCCAATTACGAAAACAAAGAACATAAATAAATAGACATCTTCTACAATAAATTATCTTACAATTAAAGAAAAAAAAAGTGACTTGTAACTTGTAAGTACCAAAAAAGAGTACTCACAATAAAATTCCACTCTAACTCCAATGAGTTATTTATAAGCATCATTCCATACCGTTGTGCACGATTCTCGAAATCGGACCGAAATCCGAACCAAAAGAGTTTGGAATCGAAAATTTTCGTTGACTTTTTTACTTTCTCCAAATCAAATTGAACCGAATTTCTTTTTGGTTTGGTTCTGGAGATTTTTCAATTATCAGAATCGAGAATCGAACATAATTGGGACCGAATCAAAGAACTGATTATAATATATATATATATATATATATATATATATATATATAATTTATTTTTCTATATCTTGATATAATTACATAATATATATTTTGATTAAGTTAATAATTTACAACTGCTATAAATAATTTATATTTATATTTTTTAATAATTAATAATAATGAACTACATTCTAATAGCTCTTATCAAGAAAACATATATTTTTTAAAATTATGAAACTTTGTAACTTTTGAAATGAAGTATGTAGTTTTTTGTTGTCAATGAATCTTTGTCAATACATGCTAAATTAGTTTTTTGTTATTTTATTTTTCTAATTTAATTTGGTGTATTTCAATTTAATCGTTTTTATTATTTTAATTTCTTTAAAAATCTCTGAATATTTGAATATCCGTCCTGAACTAACCTAGACAAGTAGACCCGAAGCTCTGAACTGAACCGAACCGAAATTTGGTTTGGTTTGGTTCTGAAGATTTTTTATTTTAGTTTGGTTTTGAAGAATCAATTTTGAAATTCTCCGAGCGGTTTTGAAGATTTTTAAATTTTCGAACCAACCCGAACTGTGCACACCCCTATTTTTCCAAATATGAAATTATTGATTTAGTAAATCAAGACTGATATCATGAAAGGGTGGATATATACCCCACATATTACTAAACACACTCATTTTAAATGACCTGATATTATCAAACTACTAAACACACCTTCATCATATTACCATTCTACCCTTTTAATTTTATAACATAAAATTAAATAATTAATCAATAATAAGGATATCAATATCCTTAAATTTTTATATTATATTTATTTATTTCAAATGAGATATATTTAGTAATGCCCCACCCATCTTTAAATTACATTGATTTGTGGTGGTGGAGTAGATGAAGACCATGGGTATTGTGGTAATTGTACATGGTGGGGATCATTCTTGCGGCGTTCAAACAAGCATGTCTAAAAGGTGCAGAAAAGGGACTAGTTGAAGAAAGAGCTTGTTTGTTGAGATCTTGCCACGTGTCTGAAACCATGCCCATCACGTGCTGACGCGCTGCTTCTATTGAATCCACGTTCTCTTCCTTCATGTAGCATTCTACATAAGACCCATCGTACCCTTCTTGCTTCTCATCCTATATATCATCAATTAAATTACTCTAATTAAATAACTTCTTTTAAAAAAATGCCTAAAACCATCCACAATCAAATTTATGTCAAGATTCTATTGCATTTTTTAAATTGATAATTATCTATTGGCCATATAAAATATGAACATCAATGTCGTGCTTGCAAGCCATAAAAAAAATCCATAGATGGAATTAATAACATGTTATTTTATAATTACCTGAGTAGCTTCCAAGTCATCAAGGAGCCTAAGCATTTTTGCAACAGAAAATGTAATACCATGAAGAGGATCATTCAATAAAATTTGAGTGTGTTGAGTTAAAGGATTTCCCATGAGAGAGAGAAGATGAGAAAGGACCATGGGTACCCCTGAGCTAATCACTCCATTCTTTAGATATTCATCTGCCTTTGGCATCTCTCCTGATTTTAACCACTTTGCTTCTATCAAAAATGCATCCATTAATTTTCCCCACTGCACATCAAACACTTCATGTTATCAAATTACATGCATGGTTTATAATTAAATAATTTCATGTATATTATAGTGGAAAAATCAAAATTTTTAAAGTGGGAGACCGTGATTGATTTTAGAGGAAGCATAACCTTAAAACCTAATTCAAGAACTTTTATATAAAGATGAAGGAAAATCTCGATTTTCATCCTCTAATTGAGATATTGTCCAATACTTTTTTTTACAATATTCGATTTTGCTTAGGATGTCAATTTTTGTCTATGTGAACGTCAAAATTGAAAAATACCCGTCTCAATTTCGCCGTCCACACAAGCAAAAATCAAAATTTTGAGCAAATCGGACAAAAATTAGAAAATGTGATAGTTAAAAGACCAAAATTGAACTACGTAAAACTGATGGTAAAAAAATGAAACAGATCTAAATTACATGATGGAAATTGCGATTTTCCCTAAAACTTATATTGAATTTGAATTTTTATGTAAAGTTAGTGGGCGGTTGTCTCTCAATATAAATTTCAATCTTTTTTCAATTTTAGCCCTATAATTTTGACTACATCTATTTGTGACCAATAACTTTACGGATAACTATTATTTTATTAATTTTTTTAATTTTGTCCAATTTTAATCCCACATTCTATTTTTACACGATGTCTAGAATGTTATGTAATCTTAATTGTATGATAGGGTAATGCATGTAGATGGGGATCACATTTGTTTGGCGGAAATTAAATGGATGTAGGTGGTTTTAATGGCTGTCAAATAGAGATTTATTTTTTCCTAACATACAATTAATTAAATGGGTAATTTAGTCCATCACATGAGCGTGACAAATGCCCATGCAGCAGCAGTAAACATTGAAAATTGAATTCTCAACTAAAATTGGGTTGTAATTAAGATATAAAGTTTATGTTAGTATACCTCTTTCTTTAGGAAGTCCATAGGATTCCATCCATACTCTTGAGATACCATTCCACTAATTTCATATGTGGTATCATAAATTGCCATCAAACATGTTTTCATGTAACTTGGAAGCTCTTCAGCTGCACAAATCTCCCATCTGTGTATATAATTTAAGGGAATTATTTTTTGTTTCAAGTCTCAAATAGATAATTTATTATTTATTTGATAAATAAATTTTTATTACTTGTACCTGTTGACAGCCTGTGTGAAGAGAATGAGTTGGTCTATAGAACCATGAAGATCAAAGATGTCGTCGACAGCGTAGACAAGAGAGATGGGCTTAGTTAGGAGAATCCTATGTTGGGACCAGGCTGGGTCCCACAAAATAGCCATGGACCACATATGCCATTTCCCAGGTTGGTCCCTAGAAGATTTCATCTTATTCACTCCAACCCCTTGCCACCACCTATCACATAACACCGTAATTATTTTTAAATTACTATTTTGATTGAGGAGAGATCAAAAGTTCGTCCACAATATTTCGGTGAAAATTAGTTTTACGTGGTTGTCGGAGGATTTCTCCTCACATCACCCCATGTCTTACCAACTTGGTTGTGTCCCGAGACTGTATTTTTGTTACTCAAATTGATAATGCATTAATGCAATGCTAGTGTATATATACGGCATTCATGTTCCTACAATTTTCATATTATTATTTCAAATAATTTACTCATATTATTTATTTCAACTTTAAGTTTGTGTTAAATTAATTGACTTACTCAACAACTTGAAGAATTTCACGTTTGTGTTGGGAGTGGAGAATTGCAGACTCAAAGTGGGCAGCTTCTTGCACGAGATTTTCCCATCTGTTTTCACCATTCATACTTTGCAGAAACTTGTCAGCTGTGAAACATGGGAGGGTTTGGTGCTGAGGATACAACAAACAATTCTTGACCATTTTACCCTCCTTCTCATCCTCTTCACCATTAGTTATTGCATTTATTAGATAGTGAGAGCTAAATATTGTAGCTTCATGTAAAATGTCTTCTCCTTCGATGCTTAAATGCGACGCTTCATACATCGCCATCACGCCTTTAGTCTCTCCGATTATGCCTTTTTCCAACTTGAATTCACCATCTTCTCCCTTAAAGCCCATGAAAAATTCATCTAAGGTGAAAACAAACATTGTTTTAATATCAACGAAATCATGCAGGAAACTGTAAATTTAATTAGAACACTATCTTTAGATCATTGACTAATGAAGAATGTACACTAACTTTTCAGGCCCCGACATTGAGACACTAACTTTTCAAGGGAAAATTGGTAAAAATACTTTGTATGTTTACCTTATTATGATTTTACCCTTTAATTTATTGAGTTTTTAAAAATACCCCGTATATTGGTGTTTTTTGTCGAAAATATCCAATCACCTATGGTAGCAGGTAACTAGCTGGTCACACGTTGATGTGGCAGGTAAATACACATGTGTAATCGTTTTTTTGATTTCTTTAGTCTTTTTTCCGAGTCAACTGAGAAAGGGAGGGAAAATCCAACCATTTTCCCCCCAAATCCTCTGAAAACAGTCAAAAATTCCTTTAGATACATAGAGAATAATTCCTTTAGCCATTTATTTAGTTTACGTAGAACTCCTCCATTTATGCTCTAAACATGAAGTTTCAAAATTAGGCAAATTACCACACACTCGTTTTATCCTTCATGGCTCCCCTCCTTCTCTCCAATTTGCTTTCAAACTCATTGACTTCTACGCGCAATGCAGAGATTTGACGGCTGCTCAAAAGATGTTCGACCAAATTCCCAAGTCAAGCATACGCGGCTGGGTTGCAATGGTAGGGTCCTGTGCTTGCTATGGCTATTATCAGGAGGTCTTGTTCTTGTTTGATGAAATGCAGAAACAAGAGTTCAAACATGACAAGTTTGTTTTCCTTAGTGTTCTTAAAGCATATGTATAACTCTCTAATAGGAGAACGGGAGAGATACTACATGTTATCGTTCTACGAAATGAGTTCCATTCTGATGCTTTTGTGATTTGTGCTTTGGTTAATATGTACTCGAAATGTGGGGGTGCTTGAAAGGGCAAAAGAGTCTTTGATGTCATGTTGGAGATATATTCGATGACTTTTTGATTTCAGGATATGTTCAAAATGGATTTGTTGAACAAACTTTAGGTTTGGTTGAGAGAATGAACTCATTGGATGTGAAACTTAATATCGTGACATGGAACTCTTTAATCACAGGGTTCTCACAAGCAAACGATGAAATGATGATTCGGAAAATTTTCAAGATTATAGAAAGCAATGGGGTTAAGCCAAATCTGTGACTTGGAACTTACTGTGTGACTTGGAAAAAAACAAATGAAAAATATATTCCACGTGTGAATTAACCGGCTACGTCAGCATGTTACTTTCTACTACAGGTGACTGGGTATTTTCGACAAGAGTCGCCAATATACGAGGTAATTTAAAAAACCCAATAAATTAAAGGGTAAAATCATAATTAGGGTAAACATATGGGGTATTTTTACCAATTTTCCCAACTTTTCAATTAGGGCAATTTTAGTACAAAAAATCCAAAATCACGAATTTTTGGTCCATTCGCATAAGATTTGGGCTTTTTGCTGCTGTGATTTGATCCGAAATTCGTGATTTTGGGTTTTTTGTCTTCAAATTGCTCAAATTGAAAAATCAATGTCTCAATGTTGGGGCTCGAAAAGTTAGTTTTTTTCATTGATGAATGAACTAAAGATAGTGTACTATATTTACAATTGTCCCTCTAATCATGCATTTGAAATATGAGCAACTTACCAGCGCTGACACGGAATCCTTGTTGCCTTAGCAAACGAAAACGAAGTGAAGCCTTGTGAAGATCATTAGGATGATCGTGAATGGCAGATTTTGAAGCCAAATAGTGGTGATGAAGAAGAGCTTTAATCTCGTCTTCGAAGAGGTAGCCAAGGCCGAGGCGTTGGATGGAATCAATAAGTAGTAAGCTTTCCAACGACCCTTGTTCGACCTTCACCTGCATTACATCTCTTATTTGCTCTATTTTTTCAGAGTGTTTAAGCAAGACTTGATCCTTCATGGCAAGAACAATTAATTAAAACACAATTAACTAACTGAATTAACTAACTGCAACTGTTTAAAGATGATGTTCTAACCTCAATTGTGCCTTGGTAAGATACCATCTCCATTAGATCACAAATATATTTCGAAGTGTATAGTTATATGTTTGAATATATATTCTCTCTTTAAATATTGATGTATTTAATTTGCATGGTGCAAATTGGTAATGAAGAGATTCTCTATTTATAAACTATATTGATAGATATTATTCACACGTTTAGTAAGCAAGTGGTGAAATGGGTACGAATGAATATGAGGTCCAGAATTCGTGGGACTGCAAAATGCCTATCACGTTTGGTAAGAAAGTGGAGAAATGGCTACGAAATGAATACGAGGTTCAGAATTCGTGGGTAGGGTTGTAAACGAATCGAATCGAATTGAATATCATGATATTCTATTCGTATTTGTTTATTATTCGAATATTCGTATTCATATTCATTTATTATTCGAATAATATACAAAATTCGTATTCGATTCGAATGTTTCATTCGAATATTTGTATTCGAATTCGAATTTGAACTTGAAAGTTTCACTTTTTTTTTTAATATTTGTTAAATTCCAAATTAATAATATCAAATTGCATAGAGCTAGCATATACATATATGATACAATACCTATATAATACTTATAATAAGCAATAAAATCCATCAATTCTTTGTATTAAGTGCAATAATTCATAAACCAATAAATTACAAATTAACATCCAAAATATTTATCAAATACATGAATATAAAGTTTTGGGCCAAGGCCCTAGAATTAAACCAAAAAGGGTCCATGAGACTCATGATTTGTAAATTTGGAAATCTGGCCCTAGGGACTGGGATTGAGAATATATATACTTATAAATAAATATTTATTAACAATTTATTAAAATATATATATTTATATATTATTCGAATATATTCGCGAATACTCGAATCGAATATGATTATATTCATATTCGTATTCGAATAATATTCGAATATAAAAAAATATTCTTATTTGAATTCTTATTCGGATTTTTCGAATTCGAATATCGAATCGAATCAAAAAAGTTTGATTCTTTTACAACCCTATTCGTGGGACCACATAATGCCTATCAACTCAAATGCAGCTCATTTTATTGTATGTAACACGTCATAATTCAGAATTTTAATTTTCTTTTTCTTTTTCCTTGGTGAAGTTAATTACTATATATACTGTTGATTTGAATTGTTTTGGAATATGATATTCCCATGTTATGTCTTGATTCTCATATGAGATATTCTATTATATTTGATGTTACATCTTCTATTTTAAAATAATTATTATTTACTACATGTATTCGATGACAATATTATTTAACACATTTTATGTATTAAATATTATGTAACATGAGATGTAACACCAAATATAATAGATGATCCAATCCATTTTTATTCTTAGCAATTTCCACATATGATAATATTGGTCCGATTAATGTGAGTTATTAATTAGGATAAAGTTAAACGACATGATTGATATGATGGAATGAAATTAGGTGGGAATTGAATGAACTCAAGAATGAAATGGTGATGGGAAAGGAATGGTATAAAAATATTGATTCCTGTGATTGTTTTAGGAAGTTAATTTGTGAAAACATAAAATAAATATGATAATTGTCAAAATTAATAAAAAAATGTTCATTTTCTTCACGATAGGAATACGTAATACCATGGGGGTAGGAAGGAATGGTCATTCTCTCATCCATGGTAATATCAATTCATGCGAAAATCACAATTCCCACCTATAAAACATATCAATCAAAGGAATATGAATAAAGTTAAGAATGATGATTCTATTCCCACCTCATTCCATCATACCAATCATGTCAAAAGTTTTTAAGAAAACATCACCATATAATTAAGAAAAAATATATATCATTTTTAGTCCTATAAGTTAGGTTTTGTCTAATTTTAATTCTTTAATTATGTGTTTTTCAATTTTAGTTCTTTAATTGTTGATTTTTTCTAATTTGCATCCGATTTTTGCCCGAATTTTTTTTCGGACTAACGTGGCTGTCAGAATGCTTATGTGTCACCTAAATTGAAAAATCCCCAAAATATGGAGGGAAAATTGGAGTGTGTGACAATTTTTAATGCCACATCACAAAAAAAATTTAATCATAAAAAAAATTAAGCAAAAGTTATTTAAAAATTGAAAATGAATTCTTTTAACAAATTATTATATTCAAAATCAAAATCAAACCGAAAAGGAAAAAAAAAATCCCTTCTTCTCCAGAGTCATGTCCCACAACCACCGCCCACCGACCACCACCATCTGAACTCGATATAAATGGTTTGGTGACACAACATCTATTGCTGAGGCAACACCATCAAGTTGTTACTATCAAAACTGAACAAAATTCAAATCTATAAGAAAAATTCTCAGCAATCTTACTCAGACACCTATTGTCCGACTAGCATATCCCAATCTTTCTTTCTTTCTTTTTTCTTTTCTTTTTTCATTTGATTTTTGATTTGATTTTCAATTTTTAATATAATAATTCGTTTTTTCAAAAAAAATTAATAATTTGTTAAAAAAATTCATTTTAGTTTCAGATATCTTTTGAATTTTATTAATCTTTTTATAATTTGAATTATATTTTTTAATTTTTTATGATGTGACATTAAAAATTACCACATCACCTCAATTTTCATCCATATTTTGGGGATTTTACAAATTAGGTGTTTTCTAGTAGACACGTCAGTCTGAAAAAAAATTCCGTTAAAAATTGGATTCAAATTGAAAAAAGTCAACAATTAAAAGATCAATATTGAAAAATACATAACTTAAAGAACTAAAATTAAACAAGGCCTAACTTATCGGATAAAAAATTATACTTTCCCGGTAATTAATAAGGTGAAATATGGTTTTCTTAGTGAGTTTATTTATACTGTAAATTTAAAAGCAACTTGCAAGAGAGACATCCTGAAACATATTACACTAGCTAAGAAAGCAGTAATAATAATAATAATAATAATAATAATAATAATAATAATAATAATATATATATATATATATATGAGGAAAATATTCTTTTTGCCATGAAAAATATAATCCTTTATATTTATTACCATGATATATAATAATGTTGAACTTTATACCACAAAATATAATAGTATGCCACTTTCTACCACAATTTTTATCAAAATCAACTAGGATGAAATGACAATTACTAATTTTTTTTTTTTTTTGTCAAGTAGAAGGACATGTGTAGTAATAGGGTTGCAACTATTAATTTGGCCATGCAACTATTCAACCAAATTTTTTGTTTTTGTTTTTGTTCTCATTATTTATTATTGTGTTCATTGCATTTGTATATGTACGTGTATTTATTTGATTTTGCAACTATGAGTTACTATTATACCAATTTTTTTGTTTTTTTCTTCTCATTATTTACTGTGAATTCACTTTATACTGTGAATTCACATGTAATTTCCTGTGTATTCTCCATCTATATAGGTTGATAATTTCAGTAAGAAATTATCATACAACATTTTGAAGAACAAATTATCTGTAAAAAAATTTCGACATTTTGGCTCTTGGAAGATTGGAAGAATTATCGTTGAAATAAGAAAGGTATGTTTAATAGCTAAACGAGGATTATTAACATAATCCGCGTTTAACCCTATTTTTTTAGGGATTAGGTTTAATTTGTTTTAATATATGCTTGAATTTATGTTTGGAATGGTTGAACGGGTTTAATTTTGCATTTGATAGGGTTAATTTGTTTGAATATGTGCTTGAATTCATGTTTGAAATGGTTAAACGGGCATCATCGACGTTGAACACTATAAATTTCGATTTTTATAGTGTTAAACGTGATTATAGGGAATAATCACGTTTAGCATTATAATTATAGTGTTAAACGTGATTATAGGAAATAATCATGTTTAGCCATATAAAATTCGAATTTTATAGTGTTAAACGTGATTATTTCCTATAATCACGTTTAACACTATAATTATAATGCTAAACGTTTTGGCACTATAAATTTTCGAATTTTATAGTGTTAAACGTGATTATTCAAGTTAATCACGTTTAACATTATAAAATTCGAATTTTATAGTGTTAAACGTGAATATCAAAATTCACGTTTAGGCCAGGCGCGGGCGGGGGCACCGCGCCCCCATCACCTGTAGAGCGCGCGGCGCCCCCGTCATCCATCAGGTGCGCGCGCGCCCCACGCCCCCATCACCCGTCGCGCGCCGCGCCCCCGTCACCCGTCGCGCGCCGCGTCCCCATCACCCGTCACTCGTCACTCATAACCCGTCGCGTGCGCACATTTGAATAATCGGATTTTAATAATTAAAACAACATAATTTAATAATCCTCGTTTAATAATTGTAGTAATCCCCCTTTAATAATTTATTAATTATGTTAATAAGGAATTTTTTTATTTATTTGGTTAATTAATTTTGTTATAGATTTAATTTTATTTAAAAATGATTTATTATGTTTGAAGTGGTATCCACTATTAATTATTTATTTTGTTGATAAGGAAAATTACCTATTGTTTATTTACAATTGTTATAATCTTCGTGTGTACATTAAAATAATTTATTTACATTAATCACGGGATGATTTCGTGACGAAGTATTATCATTTAGTTATAATAACATAACTATATTACGATGTAAGTATATTAGTTATTGAGAACTATAAGTCATACGAAGATTAGGATTATTTTAACGTTAGTTTATAAGTTAAACGAACATTAGTTATTGATATTTGATTTATTATTTAAATAATTTATTCTTTTACGAGTTGAAAATCTAGTTTATTTGTTTTTTTTATTTTATTTGTTATTTATTACGTGTTTCATGATACTCACAAATTTTAATATATTTTTTTGCAGTATCCACAAAAAAATTACTATTGAAGTTATTGTATGGTATGGAGGCTACTGGGAAGGTTTAGAATACACCAACGATTTTGAAGAGGTAATTCACATTCGTGAAAGAACTCTATATGATTTAATGTCTTTCATTCATGAAGTTGTCGGTGCCGACATGACGCAGTGGGGATATGTGATTCACTCACTAATTGACACTGAAGAAAGGGTGAAGAAGATAAAAATAAAAAATACAACAGTTTTGCAACGAATATTGTCAGTGATCGGTGAGGTTCTTGTTGTTTTTGTTATCCTGACGAGGTTGAACGTTGGACAATCTGATGTTGTCGTGTCTCCGGAGCCTGAAAATACACCCCCTAGAGTTGGATCGTCTTATCCTGATCATCCGGAACACCATGTCACTACAGATGAGCAAAGTCAACGGTGTGGTGAAATTAGTGTACCGTTTTCTTCTAGCTATACAGATCTGAAGTCATATGTGTACACCGACCAAAATCCCTATTTTGATTCTGTTCCTCTTGGACTCCAATTCGACGAGGGATTTCAGGCAAGATAAGGAATACCCAATGAAAAGGACAATACTCGTTTTGGGAGTTCTTCGGAAATGCAGTGGGATCCTTCACCACCGGAGCATGATCGAAATGACTTCGGTGGCAGACTCGACTTAAACAATGCTCCTACAAGGGTCGAACGAGAAGAGGTGCAACCACGTGGAGAGTTTGCTGAAACAACATGTGAAAGAACACCAGATCACCCGATGGGTAGAACTGCTCATGATACAAGGGTACCTGGTTGTAGTAGTCCACAATCCCAGACTGGATCATGTTTGGAATCTCCAACTCCAAGAGTTTTATGTCCTCGCGTCCGCTATCCTCCACGTGTCTGAGCCCATCATCGACGTATTTCCACATCTCAGAGAACTGGTCCCCAACGTAGTCTCTTATGCCCATCAGGCTTGCGTTTATCGTTTCGAAGCCAATGTTGAACATGTTCTTCAGCTCATCGAACATCTGTCCAATATCCTGCGGATCTCCATACCTCGTGTATGAGGGCTCCGGCTAGTCGGCGACAGGGGATGTGTGTGTGGGATACACTAGTGACTGAGGATCACCAAAATCGTGATGATGTGTCTGATATGCTGGATAACCCTTAGTCTGATAACTCTCAATATGGTAGGTCGGCAGCCCATAATCACTCTGTCTTGGAATGTCATGCATCTCTGATACAGGGACCTCAACATATTGGTATGCTCTACCCTGATCGTCCTCACCGATCTGCTGCAAGGTGGCACCATCGGTACCCAAGGGCTCTATGGCCGGTGTTCACTAATTTCTTTTAGCTACTCCCGCAAGTGTACGGTATAGGGTGTAGAAGTGGTGAGTAAGGTCGATCCCACAGAGACTGGCTATCTAGGCACTAACTAATTACTCAAATTCAATTCTCAATTTTATCTAGAAAAATCAAATCACACTGATTGCAGATTAATTTAATAGAAAAATAACCAAACAGATAAATTCACTCAAGAATAACAGATATCTAAAATAGGTTCCAGGACATGCTTTCATCTAATTCTCATCAAAACATCACTTTAACCAATTCAAGTTCATTAATCAATCATCCTATATGAGCAATCACATATGTCGGATTAACAGCTCTCCCGAGTCAGTTAACCGGTTGATTATTATGCCACCAAAGGTATCCCTACTCGATCTGATTAAAACATAACAACTCCCAAAAGTACCTAAGATTGATTTCTCATTACATAAATTCCTTAATCTCCCGATCTAAGTCTTTTTATGTATCATGTGTTTACTCTTCCATAATTAAATCTCATCTCCCGAATTTTGATCTAATTACTAAAACATGCTCAATTACCGGTCGGACAATCAAACAAGCAATCAATTCATAAACACACAAATAGAATAAACGATCACGAACTTTAAATTGAAATTAAAGATCCATCAAGATTCGAATTAAATTACTAACAAGCCTTAGAAACCCTAGAAAATTAGCTAGATATGATGATAAACAAACTCATGGACAAGATTGGAAATATCATATCTACTAAAATCTAAGAACGGAAGAAAAGATAAAAAACTTTGTTAGACGATCTCGCTCTTCCTTGATCTCTTGAATTCTTCTTCAAATCCTCTCGATGTTTCTCAAACTCTCGTATTTTTCTCTGTGAATCTCTCTCTTAATTTTGAGTATTTATATGGTTTTGGGAATCTTTCAAGTGAAGTAACAGGTGAAGATTATCCAAGAAAACTGACTTTCTACGAGTTCCTGTTCACCCGCGCACGGTCGTGCCCCACAGCACGGTCGATCGTGCCTTCTCAAGAGATCACTAGCTGATGCACGGAGTTGACCGTGCCCTGTCACTGTACAATGTCGTACGATCGTGCTACATGGCACGACCAGATCGCGCGCCATCAATTCTTCCATGCGATCTCGTATTTCAATTTCTATCATTCCTCATTTTTTCCGTGATTTCTTCCTTGATCATCAATTACACTTAAAACTTGTATTTCTCTCATCAAAATCATGAAACTAAGCACAAACACGTCAAATGCAACTTATACAAAATAATATCAGAAATCACCATAAAAACGTATCTAAACATATTCACATGAATACATAAACATACACAAAAATATGTGAAAAACGACACTTATCAGCCAGTAAGTCTTGCTGGCCAGTTCGTCGAGAACTCTCTCCTGCCATCCGGGTCGACCTCCTCGACCGTGTAGTCCTCGCTGCTCGGGCTGGATGGACAGTGATGCCAGCCGATGGAACACCTACATCGGGGGCAGCGTTCACTGATTCTGACAAGATGACGGTCGACCTCCTCGGACGACCCCGATGGGTCCTAGGAAGCTGAACCCCGTCTGCGAGATCCTGATCGATGTATTGCAAGTACGTCTGTCACGTCTCTCGACGCTCGACCCTAAAATTCTCATAACACACAAGACCCTACAGTAGAGATAGTTACAATGAAACGAATTAGAAATACATATAAGTACATGTAAAGAATAAGGGTGTATATGTGTATAAGCTAACCCTGAAATCAACATACCTCCTGATCTAGCTCCCTCGAGATGTCGTCTAGTGGAATCTTCATCGACCACCTCAAAAGTCTTGGTAACACCTTGTGAGACTTCAAAAGACATTTTCCGGCATATACACCGGTGTATGGAATCACCTCGAAAGCCCATATCTATAAAGTTACAATAATATTTCATGTTATAAGTAAATTGAATTATTCCATCAAAATATGAAACAAAAAAAATGACAATTAATACTAACCATTACGGCTAACGAGAATCCGTAGAAGTGGTACGTCGGGGGCCTGTTCACAGTTGGGTCCGGCAACGGCGATGGTAGCTGTTTGATTTTGTTCAGAAGGTGAAGATAAGAAATCTTACCCCATGAAAAGGTCTTTCATCGCTCCTCGTCCTCCACCAAGTCCCAAACTCAAGGGTCAACTGAAGTGGTGAGTGGGTCGACTCCAAGTAAAATGTTGTAGAGGAGGATAATCTTGGTTATCTTCATCATGTCATCCCGACAAGCTACGAACTCCTCTGCTATAAATCTCTTAAGAAGAGCCGTCACAGTAATCCTATCCTCACCACGACATACTCGATAAAACACACCATCCAACTGCTGCGGATGGTCAAGAACAGTCGGCCTGAAATCAGAGTCGCCAAACCTTAAACCCGTCACAAGGGTAAACTCGGTTCTTAAGAACCGACATAGATGACGGTCTCTACCAATATGAAACCACACCTCATCCGTGGGGGTACAGGGCCCACGCACCTCACGTGACATAAGGGCGTGCAGAAAACTCTTGCAACTATCACGCTCGGTATCCCAGCGTAAGAAATGGCCGAAACAACTCCTCTCAAAATCAGCCACACATTCAGTATCGATTTTCAGTAAGATTGTCTTTATATAGCCTGGTACTCTAACACGAGTGTACGAGTTAATGTATGCCTGTTTTGTTTGATACTCCGCACATACCCAATCGACCTAAAAACCAGAAAAAAAAATTCATATTAATTACTACATTAATATACAGATTGAAAGTACACATGCGAATTCTTGTCTTACTATCCATCTGAAAAATAAATATATGAAACTTATAAAGCTGAGTATTTTAGTTATTCAAATTAGTTGAGCTGGATAAAACGTGGATTATTAAATTACAAAAAAAAAAGAGTAAATGGGGACTATTAAAATTATTAAAAGTTTTAAGTCTCTCAACCATGGAAATTATGTTGTTTTACTTATTACAGTGGATTATTTACAACAGATGAATCTGCCTATTATTTAAGATGGATTGAGAAATTATTTGACATTAAGTGTTGATTATTAAATGGAGATTATAAAAATTACAAAGAATATTTAACGGTGATTAGGATATTATGTTACTTTAATTATGAAATGGGGATTATTAAAGTGGATTATTAAAATTATCTACCTATTATTTAAGATGGATTAAGAAATTATTTGGCATTAAGTGTGTATTATTAAACAGAGATTATAAAAATGGAATAAAAAATTTTAACGGGGATTAGGATATTATGTTGCTTTAAATATGAAATGGGGATTATTAAAGAGGAATATTTTTTTTAATCTACCTAATATTTAAGATGGATTGGGAAATTATTTGGCATTAAGTGTTGATTATTAAACGGAGATTATAAAAATTACAAAGAATATTTAACGGTGATTAGGATATTATGTTACTTTAATTATGAAATGGGGATTATTAAAATTATCTACCTATTATTTAAGATGGATTAAGAAATTATTTGACATTACGTGTTGATTATTAAACGGAGATTAAAAAAATTTATCAAAGGGGGATTATTCTAATATGATATTTAATTATTAAACTATGATTATAAAAAATTTTAAACGGAATTATTCAAATTACTAAACGGGGATTATTAAGTTATATTGTCTTAATTATTATAAGGAGATTATTACCCTGTTGCGCGCGCCCCCGATGGGTGACAGGGGCACAACAAGCGCGCAAGACTGATGACGGGGAGCGGCGCGCGCGCTCGCTCGACGGGTGACGGGGGAGACCCACGCGCGACGGGTGATGGGGGCGCGGTGCGTGCGCGCGCCCGACGGGTGACAGGGGAAGCGCGCGGGTGCGACGGGTGACGAGGGCACGCGGCGCGCGCGCCTGAGGCCTACATGTGAATTTGGAAATTCACGTTTAACACTGTAATTATAGTGTTAAACGTGATTAAATTGAATAATCACGTTTAACACTATAAAAATCGAAATTTATAGTGTTAAACGTCGATTATGCCCGTTTAACCCTTTCAAACATGAATTCAAACACATATTCAAACAAATTAACCCTATCAAATACAAAATTAAACCCGTATAACCATTCCAAACATGAATTCAAGCATATATTAAAACAAATTAAACCTAATCCCTAAATAATTTAGGGTTCAACGGGATTTGAAATCGACGTTTAACCCTCCATTTGTTCAACTAATACTCAACAAAATCGAAGTATTAAGACAGTTTTCCAACAAATTCAATCAAAATCAACAAATTCTCAAGAAATTTCAACAAATTCGAACCTTAATTTCATCAATTTTCTGAAAAAACGAGGGATAAATCACTACCTTCTCCTTCTTGGTTTGACATCTTCGTGTTCAACGTGGATTTTCAGCAAAAAATCGAAGATTTAAATGTGGAATATGAGGTGAATTTTTTAGTTGCCAAGAAGGTGAAAATGGAGGAAAAAATGGGCTGTAATTCGAAAGGGAAGAGTTTGGGTTTGGGTTTGGGGTTTGGGGTGGAGGTGAGATAAAACATTTTTTTGACCAAGATTCCTTTTGACCAAGGTTGTTATTGGGTAATAATTGTAGTCATCAAAGTCAATCAAAAAATGTGGTATTTTTTGCACTAGTTTTATATTTGATGGTATAAAGTATCCCACTTTTTTCTTTATGGTAAAAAAATGTCAATTTTATTTTTTGTGGTATTTTTTGTGGTAAATTGGGTTGCTATCCCTATATATATTAGTGGTAACCCCAGAATTAAATTCTCATGAGAAAAGTTTATTTTTGTTATCTTCTTTATTTTTGTCTTTTCTAAGTCATTTTGATCAATTATCTTTTAATACGAAGTAGAATGGTACGATTAAAGTTTCAATTGTATCATTCAATGAAAATTTAGAATGACCTAAATGATTATAAACAACACTATATTTTTTAGGGTGCAGTTATCCGCACCCCAAAATTTACTAAACACACCCCATTCTAGGAATGGGGTGTGTTTAGTAAGTTTTGGGGTGCGGATAGCCGCATCCTATTTTTTAAAATACTGTATATGAATGTTGTATATATTTAATAATATATATAGATTCCCCCATTGCCCATCCCCACCCACCTCGTGGAACATTTCTAATGGTAGGGGCCCACATAGATGGAACTTCTTTAACTTTTAATGCAGAATTTTTTATTTATTTTTTAGGGAAAACTTTTAATGCAGAATTAAAACATGACAATTAATTAATTCATGTAGCTAGGTGTGGACCGTGTGGTTATGCATAGTACCTGGGTACGTTGTGTTTATCACGTGATTTTGATTTATTGTCGACCAAAGATCTCAAATGTAGATCCACGTCAGATCATCTATTTGAAAGTATAATTCATTGGCAAAAATTGACATGCACCCAATGCACGGATCTTAGATCCGTATCCCCAACCCCATCTGATGCATGGGTCGCTCCCAAATGCGTCCACGCACCCCACGTGCGACCACACCATAGTTGGGGTGTGCCGTGCATAAACCTGATTATATACAGTGAAGGTATCACACATTTACTTTTCAGGTATCACATATTTACCATTAATGTATTGTGTAGAAACAGTGTTGTTTTCTTTTTTTTCCTCTTTTTTTTTCTTCTTTCTCTTTCTTCTTCTTAATCTCTTTTCTTATCGATATATTATTCTTTTTATTTGTTTTGTACATTCTTCTTCTTATTCTTCTTGTCTATCTTCTTATTCTTATTCTTCTTCAAATTGTCATGAAGTCATTTATGAATTTTTTTTCCCTTCTTATTTATGAGTAATTTTAAAACATTAAAAACAAATTATTTCAAACAATATGAAATCATGATTTGTAAAAAATTTGACGAAAAATATGATGAAATCGTGATTTGCATAAATTTTGAGGAAGAAGATGATGAACCATTTGAAATCTTAAGATTTTCAATGAAAATATTAGTTTGTATGCTCTTAAGGTATCAGTTGTTCACTCTTAAGATATCTGTTGTATGCTCTTAAGGTGTTACGTATTTACCTTTAAGGTATTAATATTTATAGTATAAGGTATTACATATGGACCTTTAAGGTATCACATTTTTACTTTTAAGCTATTAATGTTTATAGTATAAGGTATTACATATGCGCACATTTAAGATATTAAATATTTACCTTTAAGGTATTAATACTTGTAGTATAAGGTATTACATATGCACCTTTAAGATATTACATATTTACCTTTAAGGTATTAATACTTATAGTATAAGGTATTACATATTCACCTTTAAGGTGTTAATGTTTATAGTATAAAACATTACATATTTACTCTTAAGGTATTAGTTGTTCATTCAATGAAAAATATCACTTATATACTCTTTAGGTGTCACTTATATACTCTTTAGGTATCACTAGTATACTCTTAAGGTATCAGT
Source organism: Scutellaria minor (assembly GCA_954870855.1). Lineage (NCBI taxonomy): Eukaryota > Viridiplantae > Streptophyta > Magnoliopsida > Lamiales > Lamiaceae > Scutellaria > Scutellaria minor. The sequence continues at coordinate 19,929,376 of OX940728.1, read as the reverse complement.
GTACTGTAGAGTGAGTTTCAAATTTTAAAATTTTAAATACACGATTTTCATCATCTTCGTCCTCAAATTTTCTGCAGATAATTCATGTTACTGCAAATAAACATGTACCAAACATAGATCACGATTGTTCTCTATTCTAACCGAATTGTAATTGAAATCAATCATCTAAATCAATAAATGTGAGAAAGAAAAAACACATTCACAAATCATTATTCGAATAAGGAGGAAACTAATAGAGAAGATGACAATGTAAGGAGGAGGAGGAGGAGGAAGAAGAAGAAGAAGAAGAAGAAGAAGAAGAAGAAGAAGAAGAAGAGAACCAAATGAGAACAGTAAAATTGAAGATGCAGATATCCTAGGGCACGCATAGATAGAAAGAGAAGAAGGAAAAAACAAACAGAGAAGAGCACACACATAGAGAAGAAAAAAAAATGAAAATGTAATGTATATGTGTTTGGAGTGGGTTGGGGGCACGAATCTTAGATCCATGTCCCCGGGGTACATAAATGTCTCCTTAATTCATTATATATTTTACATATACACAAATGGTATCATTATGATTAACATGTGATATGTAATAATGAAAATTGAATATAAAATGAAATATTAAAATATAATTGATGATCCTGATAGTTTATCTATATAGCTCAAATGATATCCCAACTTTATAAATATGCATATTGTGATCGATGATCAAAATTTGAATTTAAATCACATAAGTTTTCTAATTTTTATTGTCTATCTCCCTTCCACTCTCCCTAATCATTCATAAAATAAAAAAATAAAATAAAAATGTACGTAGAGCTTTTTAGAGGGCAAATGTTAGACAATATTTAAAGGTTCTCTCTCATCATAATTTATATATATAATGTCACATGAGAAACCTACAATTTTCATATTAATTTCTTTTATAATCAAATCTATAATAAATTGAATTTTAAAGTTAATTAGTATGGCTATTAAATGATATCAAACGTATTAATGTTGATAACAAATATTAGTAAAGAATATAGGAATTTTAACTCAATTTGTTAAAATAAAATATGCTACACTTGAAATATAGAAATCGTTTATAAATTTGAAATTTGTTTAATTTAAAAAACTTAGAGAAAAATATAAATATAAATATATATATATATATAAAGTAAAAAAGGAAAAAATAATTTATAATTTATAACTTAAAGGTTATTTTACTAAATATAATTTAGTATAGTTTTTCTAATCTCATGTAATACAACTTATACAAGGGTCCTAAATTAGTTAATTATTTCAAAAAATTATAACTAAAAACGTATTTTTGTGTGTGTTAAATGATGTTATAGATATTCAATCCACAACAAAATTATTATAGAACAATTAATATCATGTGAATGAGCACGAAAAATCATATTTAGACATAGATATATTCATAATAGAGCTAGAGTTACATTTTGTTGAAACTCCAGATTTCAGCCACTCAGTCCTGTAAAGGAAAACTCTTTTTCATTTACAAATTAAGTTTTAATTATTTTTTCTTTTTTAATTTTTGTTAATTATGTCATTTCGAATTTTGATAGGATAAATTGAGTTGGAAAGTTTTTGATTGTAATAACACAGGCCAATGTATATAGGACAATCTAATCACGAAAATCCTGATTTTTCATATGTGGACTGTGTAGCAACCTAATCCTGAACGAAAACCCTGAATTTTAATTTGTGGTCTATGTAAATAATATATATAGGAAAGACTGGAAAAAATAAGGAAAAAAAAAAGTATAACATTGGTGTAATGAAATAATTATGAGTCATATTTCTATATAACTATTTTAATTATAGAAACATGTCTCGTTTTTTTTAGACCTAACAACTATATTATATTACTAACTGCTAATTCCATGTTGTCCAGAATCTTGGCCATTGCATTCATCTATCCTTTTTGGAAGCCTCTCACAAATCTCTTCATCATTGCTTTTGCCCCATAGAAGAACATACGTCCCAACAATTACCACAACAGATCCTATAATGCTGTTCACAAAATTGGATTTATTCAATATATCAATACCATGTTCGACATTAATATAATATTAATAGAACTTCATTAGAAAAAATTGGTCCCATTTTTTTTTTTTTCAGCTTCTACACAGGGACAAATTTAGAGTGTGATTCTAACGACAGAAAATCTAATTAAAACCCATTTTTAATTATTATAACATGTAGTCGAGACTCAAGAGAATGAACTTTTACTAAGCAATGGGGACAAACTCGACTATTTATGAATAAAAAAATAGTCACATGCTTATGATGTTATGACGATTCTAATAGTACTCTCACAGAAACTAATCTAGGATGTGTATAGATTTTTAATTTTAAAATTAATGAATTGTATATCCATCCTAATTAAAATGGATTTCAATATTTGATACTCATGTCATAAGTTAATTTGGTTTATAACTATGAGTGAGAATAGGCTACTTATAGGTATAAATATAAAATAATATAAAACTCAGATCAATATTAGGTTCAGGTCATAGAACCCATTATGTTGTATGATTTATTCACATTCCTATTTATAACCAAAGAAGGAATAAAATAAGGTAAGACCATCATTACATGTTCATATTTTTTTCCTGTGAAAAATATGGCATCGAATATTTATTTCACATTCAGTTATAGACGACATATTCTTATCTTTTCCATTAGTAAGATTACATTCTCGTTTTTTTTTTTTTTTTAACATAAAGAGACGGTATCACGGATAGTTTTTGTAAGACGAATTCTTTTTACCCACAAATCAAATCCATTTCACAAATTTGTATGTGAATTGTGAAGTATGGATTGACCCGTCTCACAATCCATGAGATGTTTCATATAAGACTCACTTTTTTTTTTAATTATTATTTCTACTGCGGATATAAGATTATTTTCTCGTAAAAATAAAAAGGTTTGTTCCACGTGTCACGAAGTGAGCGAGACTATTGATCTAAAGCTAAGGATTTTTAAGCTAAATATCAGCTGAGCTATCCAGCTAATCATCAATCATTTCGCTCAAAGAAGGAATAAAGTCAGAGCTCGATCGACGATATTAATGTTTGACTAAATTTATATATTATTCAAAAATATTTAAAATTGTAAAATAATTTTTTTAGGAAATCTTCTATTATTTTAAATAAAGTATTTGAAACTATAAGTTATTTGTTTGTAAAGTAAGAAAACTCCAACTTACATCTATAACAATTTATTATTTTTTACAGGATCCAATTATTACTAACATTTTAAAATCTCAATCTTTTTTTATTTATTTAAACACTCCAACAATTTATATTTAATATAAGATATAGCAACTTATTCCCCGTGTTGAGGATTATGCAATAGCAGTCTCACCTTCCAAGGTAAATTTGTTCATGCAACACTAAAACATCCAAAATTGCAGCAAAAATTTGTATCAATGGACTAAAGGCCGAGGTGAAAACGGGCCCACGTCGTTCCACACACCATGACATCACTGCATAACATAAGCCCGAACCCACAATTCCCTGCATTTTATTAACCCATGTCTCAATTCTCAATATCACACGTGAAAATTAATGTTGACAATATTTATATGTACTTACAGCAAATCCAACACTTAGAATCTGTTGCTCTCCTTTGAGAATCCATTTAGACATGTTTCTATCTGTAATGAGACACAAAATTGCAGATTGAATGGCACTAAAGAAGGACATGATCGAGGTGCTCGAATATCGATATGGGAAATTATGTCCGATTTTGGCCTGCAGAAGAAACCACGAAGACCAAGCCAGGCTGCCTGCACATAGAAACGCTGAGCCCAGCCCAAATCTCTTCATGATGTTGTGGTGTTCGATAGTGTGTCGCGGGCTTATTAGCCGAATCCCTTTGTATAGAGCCAGTGTTAAGGCTCCCATGACACAAGTAAGTGTACCTAATACCTTAGCTTTTCCACTCTTTGTCTTCATGTTTACTTTCTCCATACTGTGATCATCACATTTTAACAAAACAAATTTAATTCAATATTGAATTATGCTTCTTTGAACAACTTGAATTTTTAGATGGGGTGACCGTTTAATTCGGTAATGCCACTTAGAACTATGTGTGTTCAAAGTTTTGAACTTATAAGGCTTTAAGTTAAAGTTATTTGTGGTCTACATGCAAAAATTAAAAAATGTATGAAATGTGGCATCTTGTTTGGTTATATCTTTATTTTCCTTGAAAATATGGCAAAATCTCATTTTGTTGTACCTTAAATGACCATAAAGATTTCTAGTGATAAGTCCAAACCCGAATCTTTATGTTCTAGGCTTAAAATATGTTGTGGGCTTGGGTAGAATGTTGTCCTTATACTTGGGTTTGGACTTAACATTTAGCCTCTAAATTTTGTATGTTTTTGGTTTCAAACAAAATGATTAACAATATAAGGAACTTTGAGCTACCGTAGTGCGAATGCCAAGACGAAGGTAATAATCGGAACGATGTTAATGAAAGCACAAGTGAATGTTGCCGATGTATAGTCAAGGCCGACCAAGAATAGGTATTGAGTTAGTGTCAATCTACAATTCCACGAACAAGACATCAAAAAACGTCTACTCTGTTTTTATCGATTCATATTAACCAATTTACTTACCCGACTAACGCGCAGAGAAACATGTGAGCGATCAACCGAGCCGTTAGCTTATTCCAACAAATCCTGCAATGCACTTCATATGTCAAAATCATAGAATAGGCGATATAGTTAAAACCACCTTGATCATACCTTTCACAACAGTACACGAATGGGATCAAGAAAATAGTCGCGATTGACTGCCTATAGAAAACGATGATCAAATGATCCATCCCTCCGTTCATCGCCTTCTTCAAGAGTATGTTTACAACTGCGAGGCTGAATTCCACACACACCATTGCAACAATCGGCTTCACACAATTCATTTCTTCTTCTTTAGGACTCACTCAATGTCATAGATTTATTTATAGTGGAGTTTTGCCTTCAAATAATTCACTAATTAATTAATTACCATAGATTCTTTCTATGCCATCATCCCCTGACCTCACAAAATGATGTTATCCGATGCTCTGCCTTTTTTCTTTTGCTATACGACAACTTGTCTGAGTTACTATAGTGATAGTAATGAAGAAGAGAAAAGTAAGCATCAATGTAAAGAAGCTGATTTTGATGTATCATACAACATTTTGTAATGCATATACAGACAGCATCAAATGCTTCTACTGGAATACACACCAGTTTAGATATGCTAATTATTTAAAATGGAAGTGGGAACAATATGTCTAATCTCTACTTATATTATTTAAATTAGATAGCCCTATTTATTCCTTTTATTTTTATATTAATAATGATGTGATTTTATCGATACTTAGAAAAATTTAAAACTATCAAATTAAGATTTAAAATGAAACCGCCTTAGCTTTTGGCTTTATCTCATTCTCTCTCCATTAGAGATGCTCATCCGGTTCGAAATACCGGAACCGAATTGGGGTTAAACCATTGGTTTATCTATTTTTTTTAATTTATATTTTATATAAATATTATTATGTATTTATGTTATTTTACTCTTTAATTTTAAGTTGTATTGATTATTATTATTAATTTGTATTATAAGTTGTAATTTTTTTAAGTTTATGGTTTGTATTTGGTTATATTTAAATTGTAATTTCTAATTTTTGAAATTGTAACATATAAGTTGTAATGTAGTATTGTTGTAACTTGTAAATGTAAGTTCTATTTTTTAATTTATATCAAATTATTTACTCAAAAAACATTGTTATTTTGTAATATATGAATAATTGTAATATTTATATGCAAATTTAATTTTTTAAAAAATTTAAAAAATTAAAAAAAAAAAAAAACAAACCGTCCAAATTGGCGGTTCGAACGGGAATCGAAACCGGAATCCCCACGGTTCAGTTCCGGTTTGGCCCTCCACGGTTTTCCAAACCAACGGTTCGAACCGTTAGAGCACCTCTACTCTCCATAGCTGACGTGATAAGTTAATGGGTATGAAAAATAAATCTTATTAATCCCAAACTTGAAAGATTTGAAACTATCAAATTAAGATTTTAAAAATGAATCGGCGTTAACTTTTGGGCGTTATTTCATTCTTTCCCCATAGCTGACGTCACATAGCTATTAAATTTGGCGTTATCTCATTCTTTCTTCATAGCTGATGTGGGTCAAATTTGGAGTTATCTCATTCTTTCTCCATAGTCGTGGCTATCAAATCACGATGATGCGTCAATTGAAAAATAAAAAGAGTTTCCAATCTTTTAAATCCTAAATTAATAAGATTTGTTTTTCATACCTATCACTGATAATTTACTTATCTTTGAGGACTTAGATTGATAAATCCCAATAATGATTATTATTGTTATTATTTTGATAAAAATAAATAGAACGTTTTGTTTTCAACTAAATTGTCAACTCATTTTCGAAATAATACAAATCCTATTTGGGCCTCGTGACATTTATTAGCTACTCTCATTGTATATTTGTATGAATATAAAATTGGGCCCAAACACATGTAAATGGCCCAAGTAATGACCCATTTCGACTTTGGTATTATTCAGTATATATCTACAGTAAGTATCATGTTCACGATTAATTGTATATATTTAAACAAATAAATAAATATATGCATTCATATATTTAGCTTAATGAAAGGTACATCATCTCTTATGTTAGGATTTTGACTGCAATTATGAAAAAATTGATATGATCGAAAAATAAAGAACAACTATTTGTTGACCCAATTCGTCAAGAATGACTACGTTTTGGAGCACTACCAAGTCAGGAGAATTTATTAATGTTCATATGTTAACAAATACATTTAAGTTATGGTTATTTATACCCAAAATTGGATCGTTACATAGACGATCAGGTTCCATAACCCAACATCTTAGCCTGAGCAAAATCATCATCTCATGTAACTAGATCCATGAGACGGGTTAATCCACTCTTCACAATTCACATATAAATTTATGAAAATAAGTTTTGTTTGGAGTAATTAGGATTTGTCTCACGATAACCATCTGCGAGACCTTCTTCTATAAGTTTTTGTGTGTATGTGTGTGTACATATATATATATATATATATATATATATATATATTAAAAAATACAAAATTAAATTGCATATTATACTGCTATATGGATAGTGTAATGTTTGGTTCGTTGTGTTCCATATTTAGTCTTGGATGTGGGACATATTACATATATACAAACTTTACAAATTTATCATAATTTTGTGAGATACCGTATAATTTTCTAACGTGTCAGTTGTATTGTTGCTTTTAAAAAATCATGTATGTTTTTTTTTTTGAGTTACATATATGTATTTTGTTTAAATATATTATGGCATGCTAGATATAGCATGGCATTTTCCCTTCATAAGAGTGGCCACAAAACACCAGATTTGTCGGCAATGGGTCGTACATGAACATGCTGTTGCTGTTTGTATCTAATCAATATGACTTGAGATTTTTCAAAAGAGGAGTGGTGCCCCTCAACCATTTAATTTTTTAAAAAATAAAAAATTCTAATCATTTGATTAATTCTCCATCAAAATGGCCACTAGTCATAACTAGAAAAAAATAGGTTGAAAAAATTATATTCTTTTATGTGGTATGTATGGTTTTGTATTTTTTTAATAAAATTTCTCACATCTTTAACGAGAAAGAGTACGGAAAAGTGAATCAGTTCAAATTAGATGTTGAATAACAGAAAACAATATGTTTAAATTAGATGTTGAATAAGAGAAAACATTTGATGTGTGATTCAAAAATGTATGACATTTTACAAAGATTATCGTTTGATGGATCTTATATAATTTTGGTTTCATCAATATCAGTGTCATACATGTCCATTATGGATATTAATTTTTTTATATTAATGAGACTTCTCAAACTCATTCCATTTACAATTGAATATTATTATTATAAATATAATTAGATAAATGAAAAGATTGTGGATACAAAATGATTATGTAATATTTATATTTTCTTTCTCCATTCCCTTTCTAGAAATGAAATTTAAAATCTCATTATATATTATCATTATATATTACATAATAACCTAGTGACTAAATGGTTTGGGAACATGTTCTTAAAAGTAATTTATATATTCCAAAAGCGAACATATTCTAAACTTCTTAACACGGCCCATAAATATTCTTGTGCTAACCTCACATAATTGTTTATAAAATACATCTAAAGTTGGAATATCTTCCAAAAGCGCAATATTTTATTTTGTTATAGAACAATAAATAAATATATTTTTATTTCCAATACCCTTGCAATCTCATTATGATCCTAAATATATTCTCTAAAAAGTATCTTCCAAAACAATAATAATTCCAAACATAGGGAAATTATTTTGAATAATGATATGTCTGATAAGAAAAGTAGTATTTTAATTTACTTTTAGTTTTTGTAAATAATTATTATGATACTAATTAAAAAGTATGTCCACCTTTATCTGTAGGTGGGGACATTTATATGGTATAATTAAATAAATTAATTAATTTTTATGATCTCCGAAGTCTACAAGAGACGATGGCCAATTATCCTTCTTAATAATGCAGGAGGAGAGAGAGAGTTTGAATAAATAATTTGCGGGTAAATTTTCTGATATTTTAAGTTAATTAATTCAGTGAAACTTAATAACCCAAAATTTCTAGACATTTTACTTAAGTAGACTCAAGTAACACAATTTTTGTTAGGATTTTTTTTTTAAACCAATTTTTGTTAGAGCATCTCCAACCCTTGGAGGCAAATTTGGACTCAAATCTTGGATTTGAGTCCAAATTTGCTTTTGAGTCCAAAATTGTCTCCAATCATAAAACTCAAATTTGGACTCAATTAGAATATTCTTTTAGAATATTCTTCATTTTTTTTTTATATTTTCTATTTTATCAAATATTGGTTTACTTAAGTTAATAGAAAAATTAAATATATAATGTTTCAATGAAATTAAAAAATCTTGTAAAAGAAAATTGATATAAAATACTAAAAGTATATTATAAAATTCATCACAAATATATATTAATACTAAAGAAAATTACATAGTCATATAACATAATTGTCCAAAAAATTTCAATTCATGTGCATTAATTCGTTGTCGTTGATAACCATTTTAATCTTTTATGGCATGATTTGTATGATGGAATGAAATTAGGTGAGAATGAAATGAACTTAAGAATGGAATGATGGTGGGAAATGAATGATATAAAAGTATTTATTCCTATGATTGGTATCACAAAAGAATGGGAAATGAATGAAATAATCATTATCATTATATTTTATAATGAATTACTACAAATAAAATCCATAAATATTAAATCAATCTTTATTTGACCAAATTACCTTCCACTATGATCTTATTTTGAAATTCTTGTTCCATATATTACTCAAATTTCTTTATTTAGTACATTTAAATTTAAAAATAAATCTTTTTGCGGAAAATTAATCATTGCACTAATATTAAAGTATATTATATTTAAATATTTTAATTTTAATTTTATTATTAATTTACTAATTTTGTATCATTTTTCTTAAAATAGTTAAACTATTTTATATTTATCATAATTTTTATTAATTATGTATATGCTTTTATATTATTTAAATAGTATTATATATAATCTAAAAATATTTTAACTAGTTACAATTTATTTATATATTTTTATATAAATTATTATTTATTCTAATATTCATATATCTTATTTGTATATATTTAAAATTTTCATAAATTTAAAATCACATAATGTAATACATATAATATTTAATGTAAATTGATAACTAGATGAAATATATAGTTTACAATTAAATGAAGATAAATCAAATAAAAGCAAATAATTAAATAAATAAACAACATAAAATTAAATCAAAAAGAAAAAAAAAAGATTTGAGTTGTGAATAGTAGGTGGCAAATTTGTCACCTACTATTCACTTGTGGCAACTTGAGTCCACATTTGAGTATGCATTGGAGAGGGTTTGGACTCAAATTTTGAGTTTGAGTCCAAATTTGCCACTCCATTGGAGATGGTCTTAGGAGTTAATTATTATTAATATCGATTAATCTTTATTAGATAGTAAATATTGATAATATTTTGTGAATATCCTTGTGTATTTTGAGTCCTAGTTGGACTAGGTTTCACCCTTGTACTTTGTATATATTGGTCATTCATCAATGAGAAGAAATATCTTCCCATAATCTCTACATGGTATCGAGCCCTCAGAGAAAGAAAAACTCTCTCTCTCTCATAACCGATCCTAAACCCTAACAGCCACCTCCCAGTTTTTTTTCCAGCAATCCCATGGTCACTCCTTCGATCAGCCCCGTCGCCATCAGCGTGCACTCCCAAATTCCCCTGAAACTAACTTCTTCCAACTACAATTCTTGGAAGTTGCAATTCGAAAACTTGTTCATCGACTTCGATCTGTATGACTATATGGACGGAACGGTCCCCTGCCCATCCCCGACTGTCACTACCGACAACAATACTGCGTCAAATCCAAAGCATGCTTATTGGGTTCGACAAGATCGACTCATACTCCACGCCATCGTTGGATCTATCTCTCCGACGATCATCCCATTCATCTCCCAATCTAAAACTTCTCGAGATGCATGGACTACCCTTGCCACAACCTATGGTAAATCATCTCGTGGCCGAATCCTAGCCTTGAAGAACAAGCTTCGCAATCTCGTCAAGGGCACGACCTCCATCACCAATTTCATGCATGAAATCAAAAAAACCATGGACAGACTCGTTCACCTTAGCTCCGCAACCGATCCTGAAGACTTAATTCTCAAAGTCCTCAATGGTCTCGATAACCAATACAAGGAACTAGCTAATGCAATTCAAGCACGAGAAAACCCACTTTCGTTTGACGAGCTCCACGAGAAGCTCCTCTCCCACGAAGCCCATCTCGTCGCTCGCTCTCCGATGGAATCCACTCAGCCCACTACGGCATTCACCGCCAACTTCTTCAACCAACAGAACTCCAACAACTCTTCTCGTGGATGTGGTCGTGGTGGCAACTACTGTGGGGGTTCTAGCCGTATGGTCAAGGTTGATCCCAACAAGGGTCGAACAATTCCAATCAACCAAGGCCATACAACGACAAGTGCCAACTATGTTCCGAATTCGGTCACAGTGCTCGTCGGTGTCCTAACTGCTACACACCAGTTCCACTTGAACCGAATGCCGCATATCAACCAAATCGATAACAGCAAGCGTACACATTACCCGCAGCCCACACCGCACAGTATCATTCGTCATTATCGGACTAGATACTTGACTCTAGCGCGTCACTTGAAATGAATGTTGCATATCAATCAAATGGGCAACAGCAAGCGTATACATCACCCGCAGTCCACACTGCACAGTATCCTTCATCATCATCAGATTGGATATTTGACTCTGGCGCGTCGCATCATATTATCACTAATCTCTCCAACCTTTCCCTACATTCTCCATATGAAGGGTCTGATAACGTTGTCATTGGTAACGGCTCAGGTTTGCCAATCACTCACACTAGTACTCTCAACTCTATCTCTTCACTTGACTTATCGCATACTTTGCCTTCCGGCCATGAAACAAACTTATTTCAGTATCTCAATTATGCCGAAATAATCATGTTGAAGTTGTGTTTTGTGATTCTGAATTTCAAGTGAAAGACTGGCAAATGGGGGCAGTAATCATCCAAGAAACGCATAAGAATGGTGTCTACTCCTAGCCCAGATGACGCATCAAGCCTCTACCCTCACGACACATAAACCGTCTTTCTTTCTATGGCATTCTCGTTTCGGTCATCCATCGTTTAAAGTCTTAAGTCGTCTAGATACATCTACGTCTTTATTTACCATAATGTCAACTGTTAATTGCACTTCGTGCAAGATAAACAAAAGTCATAAGTTACCTTTCGTAGAGTCCAGTCTTCCGTCGTCAGCTCCATTAGAGCTATTATTCTCTGATGTATGGACCTCACCCGTTTTATCTCATGATAGATATAAATATTATGTTATCTCTGTCGATCATTATACGAAACATATTTGGTTTTATCCTTTACGTCATAAATCCGATGTACTTGCTACTTTTACTACATTTAAATCCCTCATTGAAAACTACTTCAAACTAAAAATTGTTACCCTCTACTCGGACAATGAGGGTGAATTTCTCATCATTCGTCCCTTTCTTGCCATTCATGGGATCACTCATCTCACCTCTCCACCTCATACCCCTAAACATAATGGTTTCGTTAAATGACGTTACCATCATATCGTAGAAACTGACTTCACCTTACTACATCAAGCTTCCGTCCATTCCAATTCTGGCCGTTTGCACCAACTACGACTATCTACCTCATCAATTGAATACCTAAACACAACCTGTCCCTCTCTTTATCGTATGCACGACTCTTTTATCGTCTACCCAACCTGACCAAACTTCATGTGTTCGGTTGTCTCTGTTTTCCATGGCTTCGGTCGTACTCCTCCCATAAGTTAGACAACCGTTCCTGATCTTGTGTTTTCTTTGGGTACTCTCTCACTCAAAATGCATATGTCTGCTATAACTTGTCTACGGGCAAGCTATTTATCTCTCTTCACATCAAGTTCGTCAAAGATCAGTTCCCATTCGCATTGTCCACTTCTCCTCTCTCCTTTCCTCCATCCACGTACACTTCTAGTGTTGACCCTCTCTCGTCGTTTCATGTCATCACTCCGGCCTCACCATTGGTTGACGTTGCATCCCCAACTACAGGGAATTCACCACCGTTAGCACCACCTCTTCCATCGTCTGGTTTAGCTGCACCTCATTCGTCTTCCGCACCCACTCATTCCATGCGGACCAGGTCTTAGAATAACATCTGTAAGCCCAATTTGAGGTATGCTATGACGTCTTCTCTTGCAGACAATACCGAACTTACTACTGTCACTCAGGCTCTCTCTTACGAACGATGGCGTATAGCTATGTCAGCTGAATTTGATGCGTTTTTGCGCAATGGTACGTGGGATCTTGTTGTTCCTAACTCATCTTAGAATCTCGTGGGGTGTAAGTGGATTTTTCATATTAAACGGTAACATGATGGTTCGGTGGACAAGTATAAGGCTCGCTTGGTAGCCAAGGGCTTTCATCAACGTCCTAGGATCGACTACTTTGACACATTTAGTCATGTTGTCAAACCAGCCACCATTTGACTTGTTCTTAGCGTTACAGTCTCTTAGAGATGGTCTCTTCATCAGCTTGACGTCAATAATGTTTTCCTGCATGGTCATCTGGATGAGGAAGTATACATGGCTCTACCCCCAGGCTTCGTTGGTTCCAATTTTTCGGGCTATGTCTGTAAATTGAAGAAGGCTATCTACGGCCTCAAACAAGCTCCTAGAGCATGGTATAGTGAACTTCGATGGTTTCTACTAGTTACGAGCTTTGTCAACTCTCGATCTGACACCTCGTTGTTTGTGTTCAGTCACTCTGGTGTTCTTGTATATTTTTTGGTCCATATTGACGATTTGATTTTTACAGGTAATGATGATGCGTTTTTGGCATGTGTTATTGACTTCTTATCTACCAAGTTCTCAATCAAGAATCTTGGTTCGCTATCTTACTTTCTTGGGGTGGAAGTGCTCCGCAGCTCGACCAACATTTTTCTTTCTCAGCACAAGTGTGTGGTTGATATACTTACACGCTTTAAAATATTGGATGTCAAACCGATTCAAACACCACTCGTAGTGGGCGTCACCCTCACTATAACCGATGGTATCTCCGCGGCCGATGCGTCGTTGTATCGTCAGGCTCTTGGCAGCCTCCAATACCTCTCCATGACTCGACTTGACATTGTTTTTGTTGTCAACAAACTCTCCCAGTTCATGCACGCTCCTATTAAGACTCATTGGGGGGCTGTCAAACGTCAGTTTCGGTATCTTACAGGCACGCGTGATGTGGGTATACAGATTCTCCCCTCATGTGATCTCTTTCTTTATTGATTCTCCGAAGCTGACTGGGGTGGCAATGAAGATCGCACTTCTACAAGTGCGTATGTTGTGTTTTTTGGCCCCAATCTTGTCTTGTGGTCCTCCAAGAAACAACGTTCTGTCGCTCGCTCGTCCACTAAGGCTGAATATCGAGCGATTGCATTTATTACGGCAGAAGTTCGATGGGTTCGCTCCTTACTCTCCGAGCTGCACGTCTCTTCATCTCCTCCACCAGTGATTTAGAGTGACAACGTTGGAGCCATCCATCTCTGTGCCAATCCTGTGTTCCACTCCTGGATGAAGCACATCTCTATTGATTACCATTTCATTCATGACTTGGTTCAGACTCGTCAACTCCGTGTTGCTCATGTGTCGTCGACTGATCAACTTATGGATACTCTCACCAAGGCCCTCACTCATCCACGTCTTCGACTCCTTATGTCCAAGATTGGTGTTGCGTCAAGACATCCATCTTGAGAGGGCATATTAGGATAGTAAATATTAATAATATTTTGTGAATATCCTTGTGTATTTTGAGTCCTAGTTGGATTAGGTTTCACCCTTGTACTTTGTATATATTGGTCATTCATCAATGAGAAGAAATATCTTCCCATAATCTCTACAATCTTACATATAATAACAAGTCTGGAATTCCATTATTTTATTTGATATTCGAGTTAAAATATATTATCAAAAGTTTGTTTGAACTCAGTTTAATAAATTAAATAAACAAAATTTGGTACCTTTTCACGTATAATAAAATTTAAAATTTGTTTAGAAGATAATAAATTACAAAATAAAATAATCACAAATGAAATTATTAAAGCTGGATTTGTATTATTCTCAACTATATTCATGTAAGGTCTTAATGTTGATGAGCCAAGACCTAAGCAGGCAAAAATCAACACCAGCTCCAAATTGTGACCTACTTGACATGGCTCTAAACATTATATTTTTGTAGTTAAATTTTTATTTTGAAAAACCATAGTGCTTGTTGACATCAGATTTTGTAGAGCACAAAATCCTAGCCTAACACCAAAAATATCGATTCGGCTCAAATAAATCGAACCGAATAAAAAGTATAAAAAATCGAATGAAATAAGAAAAAAACAATGCTTGATGCCTACTAGGGCAAATTAATTAGGCTTATTCTGGTCAGTCAGTTTTGGCCGACCAGAACATTTTTTATATTAGATTGAGAGTAAAAAACTCTCTAATTACAATGATTTCGAATCTAGAATTCGATCTCTTTGAATGATAATTGAGACCCTATTTATAGGTTAGACCCGAGATATGAAACTTGAAAAGTAAGAAATAAATCCCTTGATTTTAGGGCACAGATAAGGAAAAAATGGATTAAATCCTATCTAAATCGGATATGATTTGATTGTAGATTTGTTTCCTTTTCTAAAGACTCCTTGAAATAAACTAAGTTCTTTCTGCTCTCCTTATGATGATGACCTCGATTTCTGACCTTTTACTTGACTTTCCAGAAATATCTTGAATAATTATACTTTTGGACCATGTGGACTAGTAATCACTTTGACTAGGCCCTGCCTTGGTCGGGTCGGCTCAGCTAATCTCTGGCTGGTGTGGCTAGTCTCTAGTCGGGCCCCTAGGCCAGGTTCCGGGAGGTTTTGGTCGGGTCGGTCCCTGGCCTAGGCCAACAGTTTGGCCGATTCTGGTCTTCTGGCCTCTTGGCCGATTCTGGCCTTCCGGCCGACTTGGTCTCCAACCTAGCCAATTCTGGTCTTCTGATCTTCTGACCAATTCTGGCCTTCCGACCGACTTGGTCTACAACCTAACCAATTCTCTGGTCTTCTGGCCGGTCCGGTCTTCTTCGAAGTCGGCTCTGGCCATCTGGTCTTCTCTCGAGCCGGCTCTAGCCTTCTAGCCTTCTGGTCTTCTCTTAAGCCGGCTCTAGCCTTCTGATCCTCCGGCCTTCTAACCTTCTGGTCTTCTCTCGAGCCGACATTCTGGCCTTCTGACCTTCTGGTCTTCTCTCAAGCCGGTTCTGGCCTTCTAGCCCTCTGGCCTTCTAACCTTCTCTCGAGCCAGTCTTTTGGCACGGGTGGCTTTTGAGCCAAGTCGGATTGTTGAGGGCCCAACAGTGTTATTTATGACAATTTTTCTTTTTTTTTTCAATTTATGGAATAACTCTAGTAAAAATATCCTAAATATTCTTCAAATTTTCCTTTGTTTTCTAGTCGAACTTAAATATTTAAATAGCAATGGACCAGTCATATTACAAGACAACCTCTTTTTTTTATTTAACATGCTTAATATATAGGGTTAACAACACTATTTACCACAATTCTTATAATGTTATATCAAATATACCACAAAATATAATAGTGTGTACAATATACCATCAAATATAAAACCATACATCAAACTACCATCTAATATAATACCATATCCCAAAATACCACAAAAACATTAAATGTCCTATGTTGATTTCTAACAACTTCCATGATTCATTAATTACACTTTTTAATATTTAAATAAAATCTATTCCATTTATTTAATTATATCCTAATAATACGTAAACTGATCAAAATCAGGCCCAACATGTTTCCGTAAAATTAATTCATCCCTTAAAATTCATACCTTTCTTTGACCGCAACAGTACCGGGTGAGATGGTTTGCAAAGCCACCAGCTGGAAAATCACTGCCCCAGACCGTTTTACGAACAGTTCCTCACTGTTTAACTTCAACCCTTAGAGAAGATAATCTGCAAGTTATCCAACTCCTTCAGCAACTGCACAACACAACCTTGGTTCGTTTCCTATACCAGGTGTATAACGTACTCCTTCTAGGGATAAATCAAACTCACACAGAACACATGTTGAAGCAAAAACCTCTTTTTTATTAAGAACTTAAACGAAATATTTATTACATCAGTAATCTCTTATTGGGAGGAGAATACTTGTTTAGCCTCTCATATGAGATGAGACCTGCACTATTACACACATAAACCAGAAACACTCAAAATATTACAAAGATTTTATTGTAAGAAAACTAAGGAGAATGGTCGATGTCC
Organism: Scutellaria minor; assembly: GCA_954870855.1. Lineage (NCBI taxonomy): Eukaryota > Viridiplantae > Streptophyta > Magnoliopsida > Lamiales > Lamiaceae > Scutellaria > Scutellaria minor. The sequence continues at coordinate 19,912,356 of OX940728.1, read as the reverse complement.
CCAGCTTCCTTTAACTCTTAATATAAATAGGCATGAATCCGGACTTGAAAGATGGATTCCAACTCTTGTTTGAACACCAACTGGCCTACTTCATTAGTGCTCCTATGTGACAGTTGTTGGGGAGTCCCTTTCAGCTTAGTTAGTGTTCTTCCTCTTAATGCCCCATGACTCAGCCCATGTTAGGTTTGTCAGGGAATCATTTGCTTTTGACTCAGCCTATCATGTGATGTTGGTTGGGGAGTCCTTTTCTCGTGACTTATCTCATGTTACATTTGTCGGGGAATCTTTAAAAGTTTGGTTATCGTGGTCCCCGGGGATAACGTTTCTTGTGTACTGGGTCTTTGTCTTTTTCAGACCCATATTCCTGTCGGTCAGGTTTGGGTCGAAATCCTTTCCCAAACTCGGGCTCTTTCTGATCCAGGCATGCTTGATAGATCTGATCGATCCATCGTCCAACATGCTCCAAATTACAGAATTTTCAGTAAGTTTCTTTACTCGTCGGAATCTTATTCTCCCAAAGGATCCTTCTTTTTGTCTCGAAAAGTTTCTCTGCAAATCCTGTTGTTGATTCAATCATGGAATTCAGTAGGAAAGATCCACTTGCTGAATTCTGAAAAAACTTAAATGGATATTTGACTTTATCCATTTCTGTTAGACAAACCCAAAGTCTCCATGCTCGCCTTGTAGAAGCTTCATCTTCTGAAAATGCTCCTACCAGTATTGGAATTTCTTCCGGTGAAACTGCTTTTATATATTTTAAGACATTTTCATTTGGCCTCCTTAGCTTGATAAAATGAAAAGCTTCATTGAAGTCTTTCTTCACTGGTTCTGGGGTTGCACTGATAAAATAGAGCTCCAGAATATCGCCTCTGGACAAATATAGATTATTTGCCCATGTCTCGTGAACGGCTTCCCCAATCCATTTCGGTAACTTCGAAATTTCAGGGAATCCTGGTGATATGGTATGGATTGAAGCCAACGTTCCAAAAGTATACCATTCTTGAACTTCGTTTGGATGACTTCCTGGTTTCATCCAAACTCTTGGATACTTTCCTGAGATATCAACCACTGTTTTTTCTGGATTGATTCCCTTTCTAGTAACCAACTTCTCTCATTGTCGTTGATAAACCTGCATAAGTGAAATTTTAATCTCGTTAGTTTGAACCTTATTTTTGCCTGTCTGTGGCTTAAGGTTCAACTCTCCCTCTTTTACCCCAGAGGTGCTGGGTTGACTTGAAGACTCGGGTTGTGACACCGGAGCTTCAACATTCGTTACAGTTTATACATCCTCAAGGAATGCATCACTTGTAACACTCTTGATTATGGTATTTGAATCCATAATCTCCGGGTTAGAGTCTCGTTCTCTAATCACTCATTTTTGCACCGTGGGAGATGCAGCCTGGAGGATAGACTTATGCAACACTTTGAACAATTGTCCCTGAGCGTATTAGCATGCTCGTATTAGACTAGAAACGAATCTCTGATCATCTTGTTGAAGTCGTCCAGCGACTTCGGCATTGAGACATAACATCCCAAATTCTCGTTCAAAACTCTTTAGGTTTTTCCTGAGATGTCTTACTCGTTTAAGGACCTCATCAGCAACGTGTCCTTCCATCTCGTGTTAAGAAATCTGCAAGAACATTTTCATGAGATTTCACAATGACAATATCATAATCATAATATTGGCATTCAGCTTGCCATCTAAGTAATCTAACATTTTCTGGTTTTGATTCTATTTTATTTTTCAGAAAAGCCTTGACACTTGAATTATCAATTTTCAAGGTAAACTTTTTAGCCAGTAAAAAGAGAGACCATTTTTTAAAAGCCTTTCTAACTACAAAGAATTCCTTCTCGTTGATATGTCATCGAATTGCTTCTCCATCTGTAAACAGACCGCTACAATATCTACATGGCGCTTCCTCATCTGGTGTAGCTTTCATAAGAATTGTTGTCCACCAATAGTCACTGGCATCTGTATATATAACCAGTTCGTCCTCGTCTTGGGGAATAGTAAGTTTTGGAAGCTTACGACAAACTTCCTTAAGTTGTTTAATCCATTCTTGATATTCATCTTCCCATTTGAATATTACATCCTTCTTGAGTAATGGGCTGAACACCTTCCTGTGATGCGCTAGATTGTTGATGAACATTCCAGCGAAATTAACAACTCCAAGAAAGCTTTGAAGTTGTTTCTTATTTTTGAGATCATCTGGAAATCCCTGTATCTTTTCCACAATGTGGCTTTGTAGGATAATTCCAGACTCACCAATTTCAATTCCGAGGAATTCAATTTGTCTTGTAGCAATTACCGTCTTTTTTTAGAAAGCACCAATTCTTCCTTATAGCAAACATCTGAGAAAATCTCCAAATGTTTGAGGTGCTCCTTCATATCCTTTGATGCGATGAGGATGTCATCGATGTAAACGAACATGAAGTTGAAATAATCTTTGAACAGATTATCCATCTTTCTTTGATATATCTGGAGTGCATTTGCCAATCTCATAGGTATCACGTTCCAAACAAGTGTCCTTATGGTGTGGAGAAAGCTGTGAACTTCTTACTTTCTTCCTCTATCTTGATCTGGTAGAATCCAGACTTGCAGTCGAACTTCGAGAATATCTTGGCACCTTTGATACAGTTAACCAAGTGTTCTCTACTTGGGATATAATATCCATCAAACTCCAGAATATTATTAATCCCTTTATAATTAATAACAAGTTTGGGTTTACCTCTTTTGATTTCTCCATGATTCCTTACCAGAAAACCTGGGCTGCTGTATAGAGAAACTCCTGGTGAGATCAACTTAAGGTCCAGATGTTCCTTAAGTATCTTCTGCATATCTTCACGATCTTTCTGATTCATAAGGATTGGCTTGAGTCTTACGAACTCATGTTCCTTTCCGGTTTTAACCTTCAAGGATGCTTTGAGCTCGTTCCTATCCCACCATGCCAAATGATCTTCATTATAATTCCTTTGGATCATTTTCTTGAAATTCTTGAGTGATATTTGTTCTTCAATGGTAACATTACTCTGTGGATTCTCCAATAGGGCTTTTCGTAATTCTGCAATAGCCTCTAGAGGAACTCGTTATTCTTCTTGTATTCTGAATGAATATAAATTATTATCCCATCTCTTGGTATCTTTTTGTTTCGAACCATATTGTCGAAAGGATAATAAGGCATCACCAAATCTTATTTTATCCACTATTTTTGGATGTCGAAGTTTGGCTTCATCACCACACTTGCTGCGAAAGTTGATTGGCATTTTTCTATAAAATACTTCTTACAGTCTTTGGACAATAATCTTATGATCATATAATGTTGTGAAAATAAGCCTTCTTGTCTCATTCTTTTGTGTAAACCGCTTGAATATTTGTAAGAAATTATTTCCTAGCAAAACATCGGCTCATGTATCATGAAAATAGATTGGCGGTGTTTTCACTATGTACCATGAGGTACTGTCCGCTCCTCCAATCAAGATTTCTACTTGTTTGATTCATCGGTTAAGGATAAAAATCCTTTTGGAGAAATTTCATCCTGCAATGGCTGGTAGATCTTCTCATATTTCTTTAGGAAAAACCTCCCACTTTGCAGTACAAATCCCTGCTCCTAAATCAACATAGACTGCAAAATACTCTGTCTTGTATTCAGTATATATCATCCTGATAGAGATGTATATGGAGAATGGACTAGTGGTCATCTGATTTTGTATCTTTTATCAACCACTGTAAATTCAATTCCATCTTGTAATCTTTCCCAAGACTTATGATCCTCGAGAAAATCGATACCCAGTACTAATCGTTCTGGGATTCTTCCTGCTACTCCTGTGATAGTTAATTCAATTTCACCCATTTTTAGGTATCCTTGAAATCTTTCGACTATTGGTTGTTAGAGATAATATAGAACATCACAATGAAAAATATTATCCTTTTGGTTGATGTCGAATATTACTTCAACTTCTCTCAATCCTTCAGGACATTTCAGTTCTTCTTGTGTTTTGAACACACTTGGAATTCGCTGAACTGTACTAGACCTTCTTTCTTCTCAACGATTACTGCTAATCATTTTATCTTGTTGGAAAGACATTCTCATTGTCTCCATTCTGAGGCTTTGGCTCCTATTGAAGACAGGTTGATCTTGAATTTTCATATCGATCTCTTTTATAGTTGGAGTCTCGATAATCTCTGGTAGAACCACTCTGGCGAAATCCTCAAAGATTTTTGGAACTTCGATAAATTCCTTTCTCAAGAATATATCAGAATGATGTATATTCGAGAGAGCATAGGAAATCTTGTAAGTGATCGAGTAAGGTCTATTCCCTTCTTTCATCAAATCATCTTTTTTGAAATCTTGATAAAGGGTTAAGACTCTGTTGAAGTCTCGATCTCCCAGATTGTATGCAATTCGAGGATAGACATTGAATGCCAATTTCCCTGCATACAAATTTCCGGTTTCCAAGGCATGAATCTTTGAGATTTGAGATTCACTTATCAAAAATAGCAAGATTGAGTGGCGAATAAATTCCTTCCTTGAATGTTGCTTTAATAACAACTCTTATGGCTCCAATGTGAATCTATAAAAGTGTATTCGCAACTTCTCTTTTAACCTTGTTCCTTATCTCCTGAACTTCTCGGTAAGGGATCAACTACATCTCGATTAGGTTACTAGTGAACTCCATCGGAATGACAAATTCTTCAGTAGTAACTCTATGGATAATTTGGTGTTTTCTATTACGAAATCCAAACTTATCCAAGGCCTTTTCCATAGCTCCGATGGTGAAACCATCATATATTTGGAGCTTTGGATCCTCCTTCATAATCCTTATAAGAGTTTTATGAGACACCGTCGTGTGAGAGAGGAATCCTGACATATCCTCTCTTGTCGTTTGAAGAATTTCTTCTTCAATCTGATTCCGATGTGGACTCACTTCCATCATCTGAATAGATCTCTTCTTCATAGATGCTTTCATCTGAGGAAAGATCCTCAAATTGATACACCTATATGAGATCTTGATAATAGACAGCTTCTTCGAATTCTGGCGTTGCTTCGAATTGTCTTAGACCTCTTTTTTGGTTCTCCGGGAAATCCATTGAGATATGCCCTCTTGCTCCGCATATCCAGCAATTACAGTCTTTAAAACTTTTATTGGCTTGGGTGTGAGCACACTTGAAAGTTCTTCTTCCTGTGGTTCTGCTGGTACCTCCTTGGTTTGAGCCTGATGAAAAGGCTCTGCTCCTGCTTGGAGCTGGTCTTTGCCCTAACTTGTAACTTCAGGCTTTTTGTTTAGACCATATCCTTCTAGGTCTCCATGAAGACCTACGATTATTTATTATGTTGCTACTTCCACGACTGTAAGGATGGCTTCTTTGTTTCCTCCTATTATACCTCCGTGGTTGATCTCTCATAACTGTTGGGATGTCATTTTCTTCGCAACATAAGGGAACCATTTTATTGATTCCTCGTAGTCTCTTGTAGTTCTTGTAAAGTGTTTGTAGAGTGCTGCTTGGTGGCACCATTCAGATAGCTTGGCTTTCAGAAAAGACATTCTTCTACCCACTGTATCCAAATCGTCCGCACTCTTATATTCCCTTATGAGCATTTCTCTCCAAGGACTTGGTATCTTCGCAAAGAATAATTGTGAAGCTTCTTTGTCATCCACCTTAGACTTCTATCGGTATTCGGTGAACAACTTAATGTATTCGTCAATATGACAAATATCATGTAACTCGAGGCGGTAAAGGGCTTGTTTGTATCTCTTTCTTTTTTCTTCTTCCAATCCCTCAAAATAGCCTATGCCGATAAAATGGATTTTGAATAATTTTGCCATATTATCGACAATTCCTTTCAATGACTCACCAGCAGTAACATTGTTTCTCATTTCTGGTGCCGTCATATCCCATGCGATCTTTACAGATCCTTCAAGACTCATTTCAAGAAGTAAAATGAATCCTTTCTTTGTAAGATCTAGGGTTCCTGCTACAATCCTCATTGTTGATGCCCAATCATCGATAAGGACTTCTCGATTTTTGAAATCTAAAATATCCAGATTTAACATCAATCCATACAGATGTATCGGATTAAGCTGTGACTTTCCATAAGGCGTATTAAGAAGATCTGGCCTTCTGGAACGTTGTCGAGTTCCTAATACAATAGGATCTCCTCTCATCGTAAAATCTCCAGCGTGCGGCATTGGTTTATCCACATGATGTGAACCTGAACTTTCTGCAACATTGGGATCTACTGGTGTATGTGGAGGTGGTCTTTGGTGTTGATCACGTGTGACCAAAGCTAAACCATTTCTTTCATTCATCTTTAGATCTACAATACCTAATCCTGCGAAGGACTTGGCAAGTTCGTGTAGATCTTCAAGATTTATCCTCTCCATATCCATCACTTTTTAATTTATGATAGATTTTCCTTTGATGATAGCAATGAGCTTTTCATCTCGGGTCATTGGTCGTATGACTTCGGTTGGTTTCCCTCTTTGGTGTAGGTAGGGTACCGTTCCAAAATCTATACGTTTTCTCCCTCCGGAAAGACTTGGTTTGTCCTTCAGATTCTTGACTCTTTTTTGAATATCATGAAGTATCTCAAGAGTCTCCTTCTGATATTTCACCATCGTCTCCATCTGGTCCTGAATCTGATGAACTTGTGTTGGTAGATGATTATGACGGTTGCTATAATTCTGCACCGTCTTCTGGATTTCTCTAAGATCAAGGGCAATCTTAAATGTATCTAGAAGTATCTCGTTCCATTCAGGTTCTCCTTCTGTCATCAATGATTTAGATGAACTATCTCCTGAAGGTTCATTAGTTCGGAATATAACATTTGGTTAACCGCAAGGAAACCCATGTAGTATTCCGCTCGTCTGTTGCATTGCCTTAAGGTCTCCCTATCGGCTCCTGCATTCTCTTGATCAACATATTGGTTTTGCCAATATTTGATATTGTCCTGTGTTCTCGTTCATACATCGTCAAAATTTGACGATATCTCCTGTATGGTAAGCATCTTGGACATTCGTCCAAATCCATATTTTCGCGAAAAATTCTCCTCACCAAAGGTTAATTACATAACAATAATAAATATAACTTAAAAGTTCTTAATAAACCTAGGCTCTGATACCATTTTCAGGATCCGTGTATGTTTACGTTAATTTCCTTTTTAGATTTTATTTCCGTAGGAATTTGTACGTGGCATTGTTACTCATTCCAGACCACTGTTTTTTAGACATTATTGACACGAGGAAAATATTCCAGCCTATATACTTATTCCGTAAGAAAATCGATCTTTAAAGGTCATTTTTTGAATCCGGATATAACAAATACTTGGAATAGATTTAATTAAAAAACTTTGAAAAATATAAATATCAATATTAATGAAGTCAAAGAAGCATTAGTTATCTCATGATTGAATATTAATATCTTTATGGTACTTTGGTCAAAATTGTGGTAGTTTTGGGTATAATTTTATATTTAGTGTTATTTTGTACATACTTTTATATTTTATGGCATTTTCTATATAACTTCTTAAGTTTCATGGTATTTTCATGTCTTTACCCTAATATATATGTGTATATATATAGTATATATATATAAGTTTACTTAATTACTTCACTTTTTTCTGAGTAAATACTAAATAGTACATAAAAAGTCGATGATTAATTTCTGGAAATTCAATGAAAATTCAAGAGAGAGAGAGAGGATTGACTTGGAAGGACAACTACCCGACTACCCCGTCATTACACCGATACATACAACCACCGCGCTCTCGGATATTATCGCCTTTTTAAAAAATTAATTAAATTTGCATTTCCATTTCAATATCCCCACAACACGCAGAGATGGCTTCTTTCTCAATTCAACCATAACTTCCTTTCTTCGACATGAAATAATCCAGAGTTTAATGTTCTTTACTTGGAAATACTGAATGATTTATCAGTAATTGACCATTATTAGGCATAGTAACAGTATCAGTAACAGTTGTTTCAGTTGCACAACTTGTTTGCGATTTCTGTAACGTAAAATCCACATTTCTTTTGTCTTTTCTACCGGAATTACCAATTAGGTCTGGGATTTTGGAAGTAATTTGGGGAAAAAGAGCAAAGCAAGATGGGACTACTATCGGGAATGGTGATGGGGATGTTGTTCGGGATCGCGTTGATGGCTGGTTGGAAGTACATGATGGCTCATCGGAGCAGGAAGCGTGTTGCTAAGGTTTTTCAGTTTCTTATATTTCATACTTGATTTTCATGAATATTTTTTAGTTGATTTTTTTTTTCCCGATTTGATATTGACTGTGTAATATCTGTTGAAGTAGTCAAACGATATTCATCTCTTTGATGATTTATTTTCTTGCTTGAACGTTGGTGTTGATATTTGGGTCCTTTTTGGTGAAGTGTCGGTTCTTTTGATGATGTTGAGATTTCGTAATTTTTTTTTTTTTTTGATTTATTTGTTAATGTGCTATTCTGTTTATGTGAACAGGCAGTTGATATTAAACTACTAAGCTCACTGAACAGGGAGGATATGAGAAAAATATGTGGGGAGAACTGTCCTGAGTGGATATCATTTCCTGTTTTCGAGCAGGTTAGCTATTTCTTGATTGGTCAGTCTGTTTATAGGTTCTTTCCAGCATTGTTAGTCTTGAAATTGTTGCAGTGACATTTATTGTCTTTCAATTTATTTTAATCATAATTTCTGTATTGTATTTTCTATGTTCCTTTTTTTATAAAATGGCTGGTTTAAACTCCAAAATCTGTATGGAGGAAGGTTGTTTTAGGGGGGCTGTAATTGAAGCTATTACTTCCTTATGTACATCTATAACATTTTGGTTAGTTGCTCTAGAGATTCCCTTTAAAGGAGGAGAATAGAAGAAGAGGATTCTGTGAAGTACTGGATTAGCATGGCTTGAGACTTTCTCCAATATGAGTTGGATTGTTTAAATGGGAGTACTACTTGATACTGAACTTGGATTGGTAAATCAACTGATAGCTAATTAAGAAACGAACATTGGTCTAAGCATTTCATTGAAACTCAACAAGTATCTTTAATTGTTTTTTTGTTTTGTTTTTGTTACTGGTGTGTGTGTGTGTGGATGGGAGTAGATATATGCTTTTTTGAACTGCCTAAGATCTTAGGATGGTTTGTCCCATTATCACTGCTTCACGCATTAACCTGATTTTATTCCGAGATTAACAATCAGACCTTATTTACAAATTCTACCCAACTTCGGCAGCCCGTTTTGGAGGTGTTTTTTCCACTTTGGACTGGGATAATCGACTCTAAGACTATATTTTGTCTGTGGAGATGGCATAATAATAGGAGAATAATTTTCTCATGCCGATTACAATTTTAGCATCTGACACAGATTGAGAGTGAGACTGTTAGCGAACGTTGTGAACATTCAGGAGGTGCATCATGACATAGACTTTTTCTTGGATTATGAATTTTAGAAATGCATACTTCTTAATCAATAAAACTTTAGTTTTAGCAGGTTTTAGGGAATGCAGTGAAACATTGTTTCTTTTCTCCACTAGCTTAGGTTTTACTATTTCTAGTAACTAAGAACATTGTGTGAACATTATGCCTTCTTTTTTCTGCTTCATGATGAAAATGGAATTGGTCTTTGTTGTTGATTTTATGTTGCTCTGCTCACTCCTCCAGGTGAAATGGCTGAATAAACAACTAAGCAAATTGTGGCCATTTGTTGCAGATGTAAGCTTCTCTTTTTCGTGTAATGCATCTGGTATTACTTATATCTTACCCTTCCATATTCTGCTTTTATATTTGGTAAACTGAGAGGATTTCAGTTTTTTGTTACTTAGATTTAACATCAAAAAAGTCTTGTAAATTTTGTGAAAAGAGATATCTGATTTCCTTGGTTTTGTTCATTGCTGACTGAAGAAACAGTTATTTAAAATGATTGAGGCTCATAGGTCTCTACAGATTGTTGGGATGAATAAATTCCATAGAGCACTTCAGGTTTGGAAGAGTTGAAAACTTTTGACTGATTTTTCAGAAATTAAAGTGTGTATAAGCTTATAAATGCTTCCTGGCATAACTTTGTGCCAGATTCATTAGAGTTCATCTGCTTTTCCTTACTTGCACCTTTCACCTCTAGTTTCTTTGGTGGACAAATCCAAATCATTCTACCCTTGTATAGAATCTCCTCCTGATAAATCATTAATCATTAGTGCATGCATATACAAATGTGTAAACTAATCTCTTAATTTATAAGGCATGGTTAAGATTTACCCTCACTAATAACCTAAAAAGATTTCTGTATCCTGATGCAGACGGACATGAAAAGAGAAGAATAGTTAAGGCATGACTAAGATTGGCTCTTTTAATCGAATTGATAGATGTACTGAATTATGGAGAATATTGACGGGATTGTTTAGAGCATGATGGGGCTGTCAGTTGTCATGCCATTGCTGATATGATGATATTTGCTCTAATTCTTAAAACAAAAAAATGTTCCAATTCATTTATTTCCATCTTGTATCCACAACACAATATTTTTTTGTTGACAATTGAATACTTTGTTTTGTCGCCTTGGCCACTTTCTACATTGTTTTGATTTTAGGCCAATCCAGTTAGGTGAGTTCAGATTGCTAAATTTCTTGAATGGTTGCTTTCTCAGGCAGCAGAGGCTGTCATTAAAGAGTCTGTTGAACCATTGTTGGAAGAATATCGCCCTGCAGGGATAACTTCTATGAAATTCAGCAAATTCTCTCTTGGAACTGTGGCTCCCAAAATTGAAGGTTGCAATTCTGCTGGCAGATTACTGATATTTTAATTAAATTTTCACAAGGAGAATGCCTTTCTTGGTATAACTTTTGTCATGCTAAAACTCATTAGTACTGGTATCTCAGTACATTATCTAAAGCAATGTTAGGAAGGCCATATTCTTTACTGAACTGTCTTCTTTGCGTTCAAGAGTAGTTTTGTAGAGCTATTTGAAAACCTTTTTAAGCTTGGTTACCAAAGCACATGCATCCTGCATTATCCATCCCCTCAAATAATCCGAAGTAAGGAAGAAAGCATCTAAGTTCATAATTTGATCCAGGCCATTTTCCATGCCACACTGTTAATTTGCTGTTATTTTTGTAATATACTATCCCGTATGCAGTGAACTATACACATATCATCTTTACCATATCTCTTGTCTGCTGATATTGTTGTCTTCAGATAAGTCTTATAACGAAGCACCTTAAGAATATCAAAAGTTGCCCTAGAAAGCCATGTATTTTGTAATTCTATAATGTTTATGGGATAGTTATTTGTTGCAGAGATTTATTGTGCATAAATACTTCCTAATTGGTTTGCCATTTATCTGGAACTTGCATGTTGCATAATGAATAAATCAATGCATTGACTTCCACCCCCATTGAGTACAATTGCTTTAAGTCATGCAGGGATTCGAGTTCAGAGTCTCAAAGAAGGTCAAATTACAATGGATATTGACCTACGGTGGGGTGGTGATCCTAGCATTATCCTAGCTGTTGAGGCTGCACTTGTTGCTTGTATTCCCATTCAGGTTAGCACACTAAATACTGGAACCCTCTAACTAAATTACTTTTCTGTTCTATCAAGTTTTGTTGTTACCATGTGTTTTACCATTTATATCATATACTCTTAAATCTCCCTTCATTGATAATGAGGTATTATTAACTGAAATGGAAAAGTTGTCATTCTGTGTTTGCAGTTGAAGGATCTTAAAATTTTTACAGTTGTCCGTGCTATTTTCCAACTTGCGGATGAAATTCCTTGCATTTCTGCAGTAGTTGTTGCTCTACTTGCCGAGGTACACTCCTAACCATACCTATCAATTTGCTTGCAGTATGCTTGATTCAAGCACAACTTGAACTTTGCAATGGGCAATGTTTATGTGTTGTTTTAGTTGATGAAAAAAACTCAAAATCTGAATACAATTCCATGGTAGTGTTTCTTCGTCTGATGATGTTAAGTGATCAAAATTTGGATTTCTTGATGGAGGACTCAGGGATAGAAAATTCCAAAGCTTGGATTCATTCTGCGCTGCTTATTTTATGTGGGTGCATTACTGTCAATGTAAGTCATTCATGCTTTTACATGTCATACAGCCAAAACCGCGAATTGATTACACTTTGAAGGCCGTTGGTGGAAGTTTAACAGCTATTCCTGGGATTTCTGATATGATTGATGTATGTATAAACTTATTTTTCTCTTCAGTTGAGTGTTTTTCTTGATTATTTGGACTGACTTGCCACTTTACATCTTAAGGACACTGTCCATACTATTGTGACGGATATGCTACAATGGCCCCACAGAATTGTTGTTCCTATAGGTGGCATACCTGTGGATTTAAGGTAAAAACCAATTATCTGCCTATTTTGCTTTACTCTTTTAACTGACCTCTTACTCAGGTCATTACATTCCATATCTGGTGTAACGTTTTCAACTTGTGGATGGTTCTGAGACATTCTCAATGACATTTTTTGCACTTCATTCTCACACACAATTCCTTGGGGGGGGGGGGGTGATGGGGGAACTGACAAGAAAAAAAAACAAAAAGAAGCTGAATGTTATAATGATTTGATACCTGAGAATTGTAGTGTACATTTTTCGAGTGCTAGTTTCTCTCAGTAATGGAACTGGAGCGATGATTTTTTTTCTATGATTAGACACTCATATATTTTTCTCTGCTGCATTTGATGTATCTGTAAACTGTAATGTGTATCTGTGGTGATTGATTGGTTACTTAAGACTGTACAAGAATGTTCTAAAATTCAGTTTTGCATCTCTCCCATATCTACTTAATTTTTATCGTAGAAACCATGTGAAAATGTGGATGTGGTCTGTGTAGCTGACTTGTGATTGTTAATCTTTGCAGTGACTTGGAGCTTAAGCCAGTGGGAAAGCTCACATTAACTGTTGTACGGGCTAATGATCTGAAAAACATGGAATTGATTGGGAAATCTGATCCCTATGTTGTTGTACACATTCGTCCTCTGTTTAAAGTCAAAACAAAGACTGTTGAAAACAACTTGAATCCTGTTTGGAATCAAACATTTGTGTTAATCGCAGAAGACAAGGAGACACAATCACTGATTATTGAGGTTTTTAATCACCCTACTTTGTGTTTTTTCTCTCTGTCACTTTATCAAGTGTCTCTCTAAATTACCTAAGAATGAGCATGCTTCTTATGTACAATATAATACACCCCAGGTCCCACGCTGTTGTAGCGCCAGGTTTTTGTTGAAGCATTCCTTATATCATTGTTTTTTTGTTCAGTCAGTGGTCCTGAATTGTTCTGTGGATTGGTACACAAAGCACTACTTGATATTTGATGTGACTTGATAAGACAAATGTCAATTTTTGCAACTAGATACTATTTACCTTGTAACAGTATGTGATGAAACTTGCCAAGAATTTTTTCCGCATGCAACTCAATTTGTCATTTTGAGCATTTGAATAAAGTATCATTTTTTTAGTTAATGTAGTCTCCCAGAGATGGCACAGAATGCATTATCTTGAGGTGATAGCTCTGATTCAGTTAAATGTTGGCCCTCACTGGAGTGTGCATACACTATACTGTTGTAAACTTTGGAAGTTCCTTTACATTTTCATGTTCGTAATTGTGTTTTTGTGTTTATGTTAGTTCTATCGGCTAAATGCTAACAATTAGAAACCCTGTCACTGGAAACAGGTATTTGATAAAGACATTGGGCAGGACAAGCGATTGGGCATTGCAAAATTACCTTTGATCGAGCTTGAAGCTGAAACATCGAAAGAGATCGATGTAAAGCTGCTGCCATCACTTGATATGCTTAAAATTAAAGATAAGAAGGATAGAGGAACTGTAACAATTCAGGTACTTCCTTAAGTGCTAATGATCAAATAAAATCTTCTTTCACTTAGAAAAATACATCAAAAGGGCCATATTTTCAGAGCATATTGTGGTCAAATTTCACTTGATATGCTTAAAATTAAATATAAGAAGGATAGATGACCTGTAACAATTCAGGTACTTCCTTAAGTGCTAATGATAAAAAAAAAATCGTCTTTCACTTAGAAAAATGCATCAAAAGGGCCATATCTTCAGAGCATATTGTGGTCAAATTGCACACGTCTCTTTTTGTTTTCCATTTCAATTTAATTCCCTCAAGTTTGTTACATAGTAAGACGTGGCTTGGTTTCAGGTGCTATATCATGAATTCAACAAGGAAGAGCAGCTGATTGCCCTGGAAGAAGAGAAGAGGATCTTAGAAGAAAGAAAGAAACTGAAAGAGGCCGGAGTAATCGGTAGCACTATGGATGCCCTTGATGGTGCAGCCTCGCTTGTCGGTTCTGGAATTGCTGGTGGTGCGGGGCTCGTTGGAAGTGGATTAGGCGCTGGAGTCGGCATTGTTGGGAGCAGCCTTGGAGCTGTTGGTAGTGGGCTGAGCAAAGCTGGAAAGTTCATGGGTAGGACCATCACTGGATCGAGCGCATCGAGGAAGAGCGGAACTTCGACCCCAGTGAACCCTCCGGAAAATGGAGGTGCAAAGCCGTAACTGTAAGTTTGATTGTTCGTGTGAATTTAGATTTGAGATTAGTCTTTTTTGATTTGATTAGTTTGCAATCCATAAATTCTTTTATGTTTGACAAGTTCTGTTATGGAAGTTGGAATCTTGAAATTGTTGATCACCTCATGTTCATATGTTGTTTGTTTTAGAATCTTTGCTCAACTTTGTGGTTGTAAAGTTTCACTGAATTGGTTTAAGCATTGATAGGGAAATGTCTTCATGTTTGATAGTTCGATACTAGTTTGAATCCTCTTTTCCACTTTATTTATCCTTTGTTTAATATCCCATTTAAAATCGAATAATAATTCATGTACATATAATTAGGGAAAAAAAAAAAGAAAAAAAAGGATCCAATCTAGTTCGATAGATCTTTGAGGATAAGCATAAATCTCTGCTGAACAGCCACAAAATTAAAAGAAGTTGAAAATAAGTATTTATTTTATTAAACTAAATAACTATTATCGAAGTCGAATCAAGTCTTTGTCACACTTGATTTGTTAAATTTTGTGATGAGATCGAGAGCTGACTAGATATGAAAGACTTAGGCCCATTGTGTTTATTCTTTTAGGATCATTTTTCACATTTTTAGTATGTTAGTTAAAAAAATTCAGTTAAGTTTTTCTTGAAAAATAATGGCAACACAAAAACTCTTGTGCACCAGGTGCACGAATTTAAGATCCGTGCAATCTGGGTCAATCCGATCCGGATCCGCAAATTTTTTATTTTTATTTTTATTTTTTTTCCAGATTTTTGTCCTGACCTTTATGTTTATAAATGCATGACCTTTACATTATAAATGTGTGACCTTTATGTACAACTATCTCTACCTTTATGTACTGTAACTTAGGAAAAATTTTCATTTTTTTCTAAGTTACAGTACATAAAGGTCATGATAGTTGTACATAAAGGTCACACATTTATAACATAAAGGTCACACATTTACAACATAAAGGTCACAACCTGAAGCAAAAAAAAAAAATTCAAAAACACGCGAATCCGAGTCAAAAACTTGGTCGATCCGACCCGGATCCGCGAGTTTTTAATTTTTTTTTCCAGATTTTTGTCCTGACCTTTATGTTATAAATGTATGACTTTTACGTTATAAATGTGTGACCTTTATGTACAACTATCTCTACCTTTATGCACTGTAACTTAGGAAAAAAAAGAAGATTTTGAACACAATTTGTACTATGTACCTTTATGTGATATTAATGTGTCATTTATGTTATATTATGTCACATTTATGTACAATATTCTGACCTTTATGCATCTTTATATATTATATAAATGTTAGAATATTTGTACATAAAGGTGACATAATATAACATAAAAGTCGTATTGATATCACATAAAGATGTACAGTTCAAATTATATTGAAAATCTTCATTTTTTTCTAAGTTACAGTACATAAAGGTCATGATAGTTGTACATAAAGGTCATACATTTATAACATAAAGGTCACAACCTTAAAAAAAAAAAAGGCAAAATTAAAAAACAAGCGGATTCGGGTCAAAAACTGGGTCGACCCGGATTGCATGTGTACCAAGTGCTCACAAGACCAACTCTAATGGCAAACTATATTTTAAACCATAAACTTAAAAGAATTTTTAAATTTGATTTATTAATTTCCTAGACTTTTCGATTTTGTTTTACTAAACTCTGCTATTCTATTAAAGTACTATACGAACAACAAAAGAGATAGAAGAGTTCAAAAGAAAAGGTAAATGCAGAACTTAAAAAAAAAAAAAATTAAATTAGAATTAAGATTAATCCTCAACCTGTATATATCTAAGCTTCCTAAGAAAATAAATGAAGATGAGTTTGCTGCAACGAGATTGGAATATTTTACCACTTTAATAAAATAAAATAAATGTTGAATGATTAGAGAAAATGTTAAAATCCATAAGTTTAAAAATGCATTTTTGTCAATATATATATATATATATATATTTGGATTGGTTGTATGGTGATATTGTAATTCATCTTTGAAATGGGTTTGATTTTTGTGCCTCCATATATTATTGACGTAATCATGAAATTTGGTTTTTAATGTTTATAAAATGTCATAATTTTAAAATACATAATTTATGTTTATATTTCTTGGTAGTCGGTAGTATAAATATATTTTTGGGCAAGAGGTGTATGAATATTAAATGTAGGCCACAATTATAGCAGGGCAGAAATGTAATTTCCTAGTCCATGCTGCATTATCGATCACATGAAAGCAAGATTTGAAGAACCATCCTGAGCCCGTGAATGATAAAATATATTTTACGAGGTGTGTCTATAATATTATACGATTTAAAAACAAATAATTACTTTTGTATTTTGTAATTTTTTTTTGTTATATTAAAATTAACTTCATAAAAATCTCAACAACGATAAAAAGGTCCACTTCTTCGACAAGGTGGATAGTGAAGCGAACGGTTATGAGTTTTGTTTGACATAAATTGGAATGTTCAAAATATTTCATTTTGTTAAGAAAATGGTTTTAATATAATATTTGATATTAATAAATTTAACATGACTTTCGATGTCTCATGTAGCTGTAATTAATATGTAGATTACGAACATTTCAGAAAAACCTCAAATTTAAAAAAAAAAAACTCTCTAATTGATGTTACTACATGTAATAAACATATATTAATAGACCTGTTGGTTATAAATGCACTTAACATTGAAAGTCATGTTGAATTTGTTAATAGTAAAAAATTATGTTAAAATTATAATTTTAGAAAAATTCAGTAATTTTTGGTACAATTACTCTTAATAAAAATGAAATAGATTGACTTATATTTAATCCATGCCAAAATTCGACTATTTCATGATGGCTGACTCGATCGATATAGACAAGATAATTTATAGGAATCAAAATAATTGAACAATGGCATTTTGGAGTATAAGAATAATTTAGATAAGACAATTGGCAGCAAGACATAAATGGAACTCACCAGTCAAAGAAGTTTAAACTTAAATAAGACATCTCGTAATTAGTGTCCAAAAGATGCTAATTAGCTTTTCAGTTAATATATTTTAGGACCACTAAAACACTATTTGACCTATTAATTAAGGTAGTTATGTGTCATCTATCGTAATTTGAATGCATTATGTCCCCTGTTTCTTTTAATTAAATACTCCCTTCGTTCCACCAAAATCGATTTATTTATTTTAATCTGTCTTACAAAAAATAAAAATTCTATTAGATTAAAATTAATTCTTACTTTAGAAAATATGATTTGTTTCCATTTATATGTCAATTTTAGATTATCAACAAGAATTAACAATTAGAGAATATAATTAGAGTTCTGATAGTCTACTCACCGTGAATGTATGTGTCGAAAATTTTAAATAACAATTAATTTCACATTTCATATTTTAAATGAATGAGATATTTACATATCAATCTTATTAGAATATGCTCACAATGAACATGTGAACATTATTTTATATCATTATAGCTCAATTAATTGTTTTCTAAATTGTTGTGAAATAATCTTAAATGATAACTATTTTGAACTGGATGAAGTATAATATATCATATTCATCATGCATTCAATTTTTCATTTTTACCCACCTTAATTAACGAATCTTGATTTTACTTTATAGTCACTCCATATATCTTATGAACATATAGCCTATAGGCTTATTAAATTTTTGTAAGGATTAAGAAAGTCAATTAAAAAAAAAAAAAGACTATCAAACAAGTCAATTACCTATTCTATTCATGTTTAAGCATTATACTCTTTAACATTAATTTTACTATTTAAGAATACATATCAAATATGTGTATAATGTAAAATTATGTGAATAACATAAATTAGTAGTACTCCCGCGCGATGCGCGATTTATTATGTATTATGACAATATATACGATTTGCAATAATATAATTAAGTTGTTATATTAAAAGGTTATTCATGACATCTTATTATTTCAAAATTTGTAAAAATCCGTATTTTTTTTTATTGATAACATCAATATTCAACAATTAAACATGAAAATAAAATTGAATATAATATAATAATAGTTTTGTGTTTGTGAGATTTAATTTTTGAATAATTAAGAAGTGATTAATTATACTTACTAATATGTTTTGTTCAAATTTTTGTTCATTTATATCTTATAATTATTTTTAGAATTTATAAATAATTTTCTGCATTGTTTTTAGATGGATTTGTTCAAAAAATATTATATTTATTCCAAAAAAATTAGTTTATATTTATAAATTTAGGTTTCAAATTAATTTTAAATTTTAAAATAATATTTCTTAGATTTTTTGAAACCATTTTTCAAATTTTTTTGGAACATATTATACTTTTTTAAAACAATTTTTAGATTAATTATATCTATTTATTTATTTTTTAGATTAATTATAAATTTTTAGATTAATTTTTATTTAAAATTTTTTATTCAATTTATTGATTTTTATATCTTACACAATTAATATTATATATATATATATTTGAATTAATTTTTTATTGGTTGATAGTTTGGGAGGAAAAATGACAAATCTGTAAAATTTGTCAATTTCTTTCATTTTATATATAGTATAGATGATTGAATTACGATTCTAATAGGAAAAAAGGAAAATTGCAGGGTTCTAATATTTGGTTATTAAAAAAAGTTTCTAAAATATAATTAAAAAAATGTAGAATTTTTTGTGTATAAAACGATGTGTACCACATACAACAAATAGAAAAATCTAACATACTAAAAAATAAATATTTTCATATGCATGAATTCTAGTTTCGTTTCCACAAAATTCCAATCTATTCAATCAAAATAGAACTATAAAGGATAGGAAGAGAAAATAATTCAATAATTTTAGAAACTCAAGTTACAATGAGCATGCGTAATTATTGTAAGTAGCTACTTGTTTCGAGAAAGATAAGAAAAAAAAAATGTAGTAAATAGGAATAAACTAAAACAAGAGGGTATGGTGGGACTCACGTGATATTAACCTTTTCACTTCAATCTCTATTTTCTTTTTGCCACATTTATTTATTTAGTAAACCCTTCTAAAGGTCAAAATTATAGAAGTCAAACGACCCCATTTATTTTAACTATAGTAAAATTGCACTTACCTCCCTAGACTCTTCAAAATTTCAATTGGCTCCCTCAACTTCGTATCAATTCTTGGCAGCATGTTTGTTACTTTGGTGGATTCTAAATCTAATCCACCACCTATATTTATTAGATAATTAATTAATATTATTCACATTACTTTTAACTCCATGTTGGATAATTGACAGAACAAAATTTATGGAAAAGATCATAGAAATAATATAATTCAATATAAAATGACATTGTAAATTAATAATTTGAATCCTAGAGGAAAAGTCAATAGCCTTTTCTGATCTCAGTATGATCAGTAGTGGCATTTTCATTTGCATAAAAAACACAATATTCTCCTTTTCTTTGTTCTATTTTAATTATATATATATATATATTATATGTCTTGTTTCTATTATATATTTGATAAAATAAAATATAAAATTAAAATACAAAATTGGCCTTTACAAAAAAATCTTCTGCAAGGATAAGGGATTTTGGAGAGAGAAGATACGGAGTAAATAATGACCGTCTGAATCGAATTCTTTTAAATGGAATAAAAATAAACTTTCAATTATGAAGGTAAACTTAAAAGTATGATTTTGTGAGACTGTTTATAGATTTAGACCATGTTTGCTTCGTATGTTTAGGGTGGTTTGGACTTATAAAACACCCAAAACCCTTGTTTGCTTCATATGTTTATGGCCTGATTTTCGAATCTGGCCCGGGCTTATCTGATGTGCTTAGGGTGTTCAAAGTCCCCTTTTCCAAACCCTTCAAATTAAGTGGGTTTAGAAAATAATGAACAGTAATTTATGCAATATCCTCTTTATGCCCTTACTTTTTCCATTCAAAAGACACAAATGCCCTTACTTTTCGGCCAATTACAAAATTACCATCCAATATATATACAAAATGTCCATCCTTTCCCCTTTCAAACCCTAGAATCTAATTTCGATCGTATTCCCCATTTCAAAAGGCTGAAGCTTCTTGCTATCGGGCACGAATTGAACCTGCAAGTCCAACACCGTAACCCAGAGATTTCACCGTAACCTGCTGCTCCAAGATTTCGACCAATCGCCGCGACCCATGTGAGGACCAAGCGTAACCCATCTTCTCGTCGATTGAGGAAGTAGCAGATAGAGTCACCAATGAAAATGGTCTGTCCAACTATGGAGGAGGATTAAGTTTGTAGCTTTACTACCCTTTGCAACGATTCCCAGAGGTATTGTCATTTTCTCTGTGAAATTTTATATTAGTTAGGTTTAATTGGGGGAAATTTCTTCTACTTTGTTGGAATTTTGTATTCAACGTCAGCATTATGCTCTTGCTTAATAGATAGCCGGTTTTAGTGGTTGAATTGACTTGATATCATAGCATATGATTTGTAATTTTGACATCCAATGACTTTTCATATGATTTCTTTTGACAGTTTGTGTAATCTTCTTTGATTAAAAAACTGTGGGAGTTGTTTGATTATAATTTATTAATTGGAGGGTTGTCCCACATTCTCTATACTTGGGGTGGTGATGGATGTCATGAAGAATGGTGCTATATGTATAAACAGTGATAAACGACTAAAGTTTCTTCATATTATATTTTCTAACTATTCTAAATTGTGCGTGGAAAAAACTTCTTCAGTGGAGCTTCATAGTTACCATGAGACAAGCTGATTTAAGGAAGGTGGGCTGATTGACTAAATGCCCAACTACATTTTGTCCATTTCTAAATAGAATTAGAAGCCCATCAGATGATATTGGTGTTGGAACTAGTCCAATTTAATCCTTGCCAAATATTATAAATGGTTAATATCAATTTATTTGCTCAACTACTGTATTGCATTCTTTTTTTTAATGGATGTTTAAACATGAAATTAGATGATACTTGTGAGTTTGAAAATGTTTTGACTGATTTAAATAATAATTCCCTTGCTATGCGATTTAGCTTGGTCGTAGGCTTGGGTAAAACGTAGATTTTGATTTAGTGACTAGAATAATGACTTGTGTGACCATTTCAATAAAGGGGTTTTAGGTAATGAGCTTCTAATTATAAATCCATACATGCATTCAGTTTAATCTTGGATCCACGACAGACATCTGACTCCATGTTATACAAAATTGATGTCATTTTTAAGTACTAATCAAACTCATCTAGAACTCTCTGGGACATTTGAAAATAATTTCAAAAGTCCGGGATCTTCTGACTAATTTCATTATACAATTCCAAAATAACATGTTACCTGGATTGCTCTCTGAGTCTTTTAATTGTGACAATTTCTTAGTGGTAGCTTATTTCTAAAAGTCAACATATTTGCATTGCCACTCTACATATTTCTCTTATTTATATTGTAAGAGTCGTTTTTGATATTCGAAGTAGCTTAGCTCATGCCCCGACGTTTGGTTTTTAAAGAATTTCTAATTTGCAGTGGATTGTTTAGTGTATAGAGCTGGGAATGGTCTTATTCAGACTTTAAACACTATTTTTGTTACGGTTCATAGTAATGTAAGGAAAAAATAAATTTGAATTGGTATTCTATCTAAACCTCAGTGTCAGTTGTAATACCTTCTATCAAGTTTCGTCCGTTGTATATGAAAATGCATTACACATATTACAATTTAAAAAATTGAGTACAAACTCTGATTACAAGTGTATTTTGTATCCGGTTCTCTGTATAACTCATATTACCAATTTACTCTAATGTAAATGTAACCATATGTGTGTAAATCATTTTGGCAGTACATGTTGATTTTCTCCAAGCCTAATACTGTTTTTCAAGAACATTAGCCAGGACTTATTTAGGAGCTTTTGAAGCTTGCTATTCCAAGTAAGAGGAAGGTTGTAGAAATTAACTTGAAGGCTGCAAATAGGTAAGCATTTATCCATCATATTTTTCATATTTTCAATTGTTTTTTAATTT
This sequence comes from Scutellaria minor, assembly GCA_954870855.1. NCBI lineage: Eukaryota > Viridiplantae > Streptophyta > Magnoliopsida > Lamiales > Lamiaceae > Scutellaria > Scutellaria minor. The sequence continues at coordinate 19,889,842 of OX940728.1, read as the reverse complement.
ATTAAATTATGTCACATGTTGATAGCAAATATGTGTTGGGTTTGTTGCTGTAGTTTTAGGACATGTTTGCCCCATTACGTGTCATGAACAATATTTTAAATATTCGAACTTATAATTATGATATTTGAAGATATTTGAGATACTGATATGTGGTTCATAAAAGGTTTAACTAATGTCTAGGAGATCCTAACTGGATGGTTAACTGTTGTAGTTGAAAAAAATGCCTTGCATGAGATAATTGTAAACTGATATATAGTTTAGGAGGTCCTCACTGGATGAATTAATGCACATTTATTGATTCGTTGCTTGATCTTACTTGTGAAAAATGACATGTACATGTATCCCTGCATTTTTTTAGTTAATGTGTGATTATCATTTTCTCTGTCCATGCATGAGACCTACATATTGTACTAAATCTTCCTACAGCCAGTAGAACCAAACTATCTACAACCTTGCCTTTTATGTGACACTGAAACAAAAGAATAAATTCACATGTATGTGCCACAAGGTCAACAACCTTTACCATTCATCCCCTATAAATCATGTTCCCTTTGAACTTCTATCACCGACATATAATAATTAGCTTTTGAATGAAGATTTGTAAGACTCAAATCCTATAGATTGAATAATCCAACCGTTCTCTTATTAGGACATTCTGATCTATACATCATTAAAACTAATCCTGCATATTTTGTGGGTTGTTGCAACTACAAGAAAAAAGAGCTACGACAAGTGTTTTTAACCCTTGTCGTAGCTATATTCAAACCCTTGTCGTAGCTGGTGTTGTCGTAGACCCTGAAAAAATTCGCTCATAGACAACGGTTTTTAACCGTTGTCGTAGCCATATAAAAACTGTTGTCGTAGATCGTAGTGTTGAAAAAAACCGTTGTCGTAGCCATATAATAACCGTTGTCGTAGATCATAATATCTTAAAATTATCGTAATAACAATTGTTGAAAATTATCGGCGATCAATAATCGTAACAGAATCCAAAATACCTCCAAGGTCATTTCTATTGTTGTCAATGAGCTGATCAATAGTTGTTCAAGTCCATATTGTGTTTAGTATCCAATTGTCAAGTATCCTAAGCTCTGTAATAACAAGACCATTTGATTGTACAATTAGATATATAAACACAGTCATTGTATAAAAGTTGTTTAAATCCTCATTGCAGGCTTAATTAGGCAGTAATAACAATGACCTAATATTGGTGTTATATACTCATGTCATCCTAACAAAGATGAAAATTGATCTGAAGTTTCGATTTAATTTTGAACAATAGACCCCAACCTATGGGGGATAACACAGATCTCGAGGTTATCATGGCTGGTGTCCAAGCAATCAATGCATCATTCAAAACATGTTTGATGCTCATGACTTTGATGTACGTAAGGTACCATCGAGGCAAGCGGAACAATAGTGGCCCAAGTAGGATAGCCAAAAGGTACAATCTAAAATTGAAAATAACCCGTCAATTGGAACACGTACATAACCTCACACTACTAAATGATGAGACGTGCACCAACCATCTACGAATGAGCCGTGACACATTCAGTCGGCTTTGTTATCTTTTGGAGAATTTAGGGGGGCTCCAGTCTACTAGGCATGTATCAATACCTGAACAAGTAGCTATATTTTTGTCAATTCTATCTTATCACAAGAAAAATAGAGTGGTGGAGGATAATTTCATTAGAAGTGGGTTCACTATTAGCAAACACTTCAAATCTATGTTGAGGTGTTTGTTAAGCCTGCATACAATCCTTCTCATCCAACCCAAACCTATTGAAGATGATGAATCCACTGAACGTTGGAGACATTTTAAGGTAACAACCTAACCTATAAACAATGTCCACATTCACTTAACAATATAACTTCTATTTGCGAGCATGAAGCTTATCAACATAGGGTAAGTCACACAAATATTAATTTGATAGTAAACTGTGCAATTTCTTGTAATTGTAGGGTTGTTTAGGTGCCTTGGACGGCACCTACATTCCTGTTTGGGTACCTTTGGGAGATAAAGCCCGATATAGGAATAGAAAGGGTTTCGTTTCGGTAAACATCTTAGGCGTTTGTGATCGAAACATGAACTTCATCTTCGTGTTGGGTGGATGAGAAGGATCAGCCGCCGATGGAAGAGTGTTGCGTGATACCATTTCCAGACCCAACAGACTAAAAGTCCCAATCGGTAGAGCCCAAAATTAATTGTCTTTAGTGTAGTAAATGTCCCTTGCATTTTTGTAGTTGATTAACGATGTTGATCAATTACCGAATACGCGGGCAAAAATTCAAGCCCGATAATTCCTTGCCTAAAATAAACTCACTCCAAATGTTTGTGTCTCTTCTACAGGCAATTACTACTTGTGTGATGGAGGGTACACAAATGGGAATGGGTTTTTAGCCCCGTATAGGAGTGTAAGGTATCATTTGCAAGAATGGAATAGTGCAGCCCATGCCCCACAAAATTATCAAGAATTTTTTAACATGCTTCATGCTAGAGCTCGTAATGTTATTGAGCGATCATTTGGAGTTTTGAAAGCACGTTGGGGCATTCTTAGAAGCCACTCCTACTACCCAATCAAAACACAGAATCACATCATCCTTGCTTGTTGTTTGCTCCATAATTTTATCCGTACAAATGTGAGTATAGACCCCATTGAGATTGAGGTGCCTGATATTTGCAGCAATCCTAACTTCCAACCCATTCCGGAGCCTGAGTATATTGACCATGTTGATTCAAGCCCGGGGTGGACATCAGGAGAGATAACATTGCACAACAAATGTGGAACAATGTTGAAAATTGTTCTTAATTGGATGTTAGTTATAACAATTCAGACTATTTCAATTCTATTATGTACGGACACTGTTGTAATTGCTATTGCAAGTTCCTGAACTTTATGGATTCGATTGGTCACGTAGTTTTATGGGAAGACACTTCAAATTTGTACTCCAATTCAGATTTGCTAAGTTCATTGCTTTGACTTTATTATTATTAATACAATCCAGATTTCCAAAGTCGGATGCTTTAACTAATCATGTTTAATACAATTCAGATTTCCATCCTTCCCTTGCTTTAACTAATCATTGTTATTACAGTCTAGATTTCCAAAGTCTCTTGCTTTAACGGATCTGGAGTAATACAATTCAGATTTCCATACTTCTCTTGCTTTCACTAATCAATGCTAATATAATCATTTTTCCCACATCTTTATATTACTTTTGAAGTTGCAGTTTTCAGTAGAAGAAAAAATAAATGAGCCAAAAGAACACAAAGAAGCTCCCAGCAAGCCAATCAAGACGGACTTGGAATGTCCATGAGGAGCAACAACTCCTTTCGGGCCTAAAGGACTTGGTTGCTAAGGGGTACAAGTCGAACAATGGCTTTAGGACAGGGTATCTTCAAATGCTTGAACAATACTTGGGACAACACTTTCCTGGGACGGATCTCAAAGCCGAGCCTCACATAAGCTCCAAGATTCATAATTGGAAGAGAAGTTACAATTCCTTAACATCCATGTTCTCCACAACTGACATTGGTCTCGGCCCAAATTTCATGCTCGACGTAATAGATGAGGTCTGGGAAAACTACGTGAAAGTAATGTGGGACCAAAATTGGACACATCCTTTTGGTACTATTCTCATAAATTCACATTATATTTGAATTATGCACAAATATATGTGTTAACCACCCTTGTAACAAATGGCAGCGGGACAACACGGTTCGAAACATGCGGTACAAGACTTGGCCATATTACAATGATTGGATCGAAATATTTGGAAAAGATCGGGCAATCGGGGAACATGCTCAAGGTTTTGCCGATGCCATGAAGGACTTCTTATCCACCGGAAATATCGAGCCCGTGAGAACCGAAATGAACCCAAGCTCAGATGCGAATGAGGAGTCGTCGACCGCGTTCACTTCGCATCCTAATGCCTCAAGCACCAATACATCAAACCGATGTGGTAAGTCTAAACATGCACGTGTTGAAATCGATGATGATGATCCCTTCATGTCCAAGATAAACGAGTATTATGACAAAAACGATCAACAAATGAGGTCTATTGCATTCAAGATAGATACCATAGCCAAGCGAAAGCAAGCAGAAGACAACGGAAAGCATGACAGAAAACAAGTCTACAAAATGCTCGAGGGATTTGTTTTTCCTTACCTCGAAGCTCACGTACATGTGGCTCGTTATTTATGCAATAACGAGAGTGACCTAGATTTGTTCATGAGCTGCCCCGATGATGCACGCGGTGTGTTGGTAAAGGACATCTTAGACAGGACTTGAAAACCCTACTTCTGGACTTGTTATTTTGGCTTAGAAATGGACTGCTCATGACTTTCAATCTTTGACAGGTTGTTGAACCGAACTTGAAAGCACCAGTGATTTATATTTTGCTTTTGTCATCCAAATTATTACCCAGTTGTATTCAGTAAAACACACTTATGTAGGAATAACTTTTATTTCACTTTCATGTACCTATCCAAAGTATGCAACTAGGCTTGTTTCAATTACCTCTCACCTCATCTGATACTTGGTCAAATTATAGATAACTATTTAATAACCTTTTCTCTAAAGTATGTAACTACTATTTAGCAAATAGTACAAGGCCATGACAATTGGTCTCCCAAAAAGAGAATAATAATATTATCTACCTTAAGCATGCACCACAATAACTAACTATCATTCCCTGCCTTGTAAAATTTCCAACTGTTGACAACGTAAATAAACATGCTCAAGATTTGATGTTTGTGTTTAACTGGATGATCCAAAATGTTAATATTATCAAACATTGCTATGGACAGTAATAAATATTATTTCTAAATACAAAACTCAATCTCAAAACTATTAGTTAAAGCTGCAAATATGCAGCGAAACAAGCACAATAATTTTGGAAAGGAAATTCACTGATAGTAGTAGATAATAGGGAAATTCTTAATATTACACAAACTAAAGAAAAGACAACACAATAGAAGTAAAGGCAATCTCCTGGGGCATCATCCATACAAACCACAAACAGAAGAACTAAAACATAAGAAAAACAAGCATGATAACCACAAATAGCCCATCCTACGTAAATTGTACGCCCACAAACCGATTGTAATTCACTTATTCTTCCCATTCGGAGAGGCATGCGAAGAGGAGGAAACGTAAGATTTGCCATACAATCCCACACCATGCTTGTCCACTGTCTTTTTTCCCTTTCCTCTTGCCAACCCCAACGGATGTGTTGAGCTCATCTCCGTCTTCAAAGATGGAGATCCAAATGATTCTTCTTCATCCGATTCATTACGAAGCACCCCCAGTTCATTTCAAAAGTTTATGGACAAGCTGCCGCACTTGTCGGATGAAATGGTGATTACTTCATTCAAAGGGACAAACTTTGAGTTTATTTTCGGTTGCGGGCAATCATCAGTAATAACAATGACCTCAGGGTTAATATTTGCTTGAGGTAGTGCCGAACCCGCTGCTTGTGGTGGACCAAATATAACTTGTAAGTCATCCCAATTGGGATCACCATCTCGAGCATAGGCCCAAGCGAACGGATCTTCCTACACAACACAATCATGTAAGTGGATTTAGCTTTCAACTTTTATCGATTCTACAGCCCGAAATAATAATATGACGACACTTACATTAACAATCTCAGCCCACGTAGCGTTAGTGCACCCGATTGACCCCGGTTGGCTTGCATCCCACCCAACATCATCCCGAACCATCATCTTTCCGAAAGTTGTATATCGTTGACGTAACAAACGAACCTGCTTAAAACACTCCTTGAAAGAAAAGCTTTTGTTGAATAATTTATTAACCATATATTCGGCGGTTTGTATAGCGTGCACATTGTCACCCCCTGTTGAGAATTTACCCATACGGGCTTGATCGGCAAGAACCTCACAAAACAAAGTTACTACGTTGGCATCCCATTTCAACCCGTAGAGGTAGTCCGCTTGACGTAAACCGTTGTCTCTCCCTACCATAGTTTTTATTTGAATCTGCAATAAAGAAAATATGTTAATCTAAATTGTTGTTAGTACTTATCAAACTTATATGCACATAGTTCAACTACATGCAATGGCTTATATTTATAGATATGTTCACTGAGTCCAATCTATTGATATCACAACTTATTTTTCTAATTAAAATAAACCCAGCTGAAAAGTTTCTTGTGTTTGAACAATCCCTCCTACTTGAGGCATACGTGGGCAGAGAACATGTGGTCTTTAGTGAGTAAATCCAATTGATACCTATGTCATGCTACTTTTGTTTGGTTGTAACATATATTCTTGCAAAGTAATCATTGGAATAATATTTTGTTCTCTGACAACAATATACTACTTTTGGAAAAACTTAGTGATGACAATGACTACATGACATGCAAAAAAAACAAAAAACTTCAGAGGATAATGTGAATATATTTTGATCATGCTTTATCTTGGGAACATGCATCTCAGTTTAAAACAATTTGCACCTGCTTGCTATTATTACAACACATGAATATGAGCAATTATCTTCAAATTATAGAATAATCTAGTTATACCAGTAGATTATACCTATGTCGCATTTGAATTACGTATTATTTTACTGGACAATGACATATGAGTCAAAGTATTTGCATTAATATTTGATGTTGTCACCTGTATATGCTAGTCTACATTTTGAATAAACTGTGCATGTATTCATCGACCATGCACCGGAATTATCGTTCAATATCCACCCTTGGCAGGTTGTTTATTTTCAATATTACTGATTTTATTATCATGCTCATCTATGTGCAGGACAATGCTGAAATGAAATTCGGCCCTCGCAAATGTCGGATGAAATTCACTTATGATGAGGCCGATGACATCCTTACACATTTCGATTGCATATGCAAGATCAGGGACGTGTCAGATGGTAAGATTTTCACAACAGCGCTAGCGGAGATCGCACGAGAATTGAGGTAGAAAACCGGGTCACAGCGCTTTGATGATGTAAGCATTAAGAGTTTCGTAGCCGACAACATCCGTCTGTACAAGGAGTTCATCCAATATGTCAACGACACGGTTGGAGTAAAGTACAACAAGAAAATGAACCGAGTGGAGGTCGGTGTGGAGTAGTGGTATTACATAACTAAGGTAATGCATATGTTCACCCTAATCCACAGATTTGTTGATACCTATGTCATGCAGACTTCTAATTACTAATTAAATCCCATTATCATATACTATCAGTAATACTCATTAATTATATACATGCCTCAGGAGACTCCCAATCAGAGACTATTTCGAGAATTTGGGTTCCCGAACTACTACCGATGGATGAAGCTGGTGGAATCGCATAAGCCGGGAGAGGCTCTAGCCGGTGAGGTTGGATCATCGATGGACGTACCCATGGTTGTCAAAGGCGAGCCGTTTGACCTCGAGGCTATGGATGAGTGGGATCGCCGTTGGGACTCCTCCATCAACAGAAACCCGATACATCCAAGCAGGTTGTTTAGTTTGTAGGATCCAGTACTTTGCCACCCGACGGCCAATTCTTATATATTTTGTTGTTGGTATGTGTTTTCTTTTTTGCATGGCCGACTTTTGCTTTTTTTGTCATGGGATGAAGCCCATATTTTGCTAGAGCGACTTGTTTTGCTTCTTTTTTACGGTTCGCTCTTGTTGAACATCCTAGCTTGTATTCGGCCTTCGTTGTTCTTACAAAACATTCCCGGGTGTCTTTATTAGTATCTACAACATTGCTACTTTGTAAACTAATTTATCCACAATTAGAATTGAAACATTTAGCCATTATGATAAGACTTTATCCCCTACTGTGCATGCAATTTTCAGCTATTTTATTATAAGCAAACATTGTCACAATTGACGGCTACAAGAGCATGATTGTTGTTTATTTCCTTTCAACATGAAATTGAAGTTCTTGGAACTATAGATTTTCTTAAGTCCAAGCTTAGCAAAGTTTGTACCTTAACTACTCTTCATTCTTAATATTACCCTGTAACCATTGTTATTGCATGTATCAACAACCTTCAACATTATTTTCAAACAAACTTTTCATATGATTTATTAACATCCTAGTTATATTCCTAAATACGATTATACCCTTTCCAGTGTCGAGATTCGAGAATCATTTTTATCCCGCCAAATTGTCAGAGTATCCATCTAAAATATACATAAGTCTCCTCTGAAAGTGTACAAAACGTAACACATTCATTTAACCAAACTCTACGTAATATAATAATACCACTTCATAGCAAGACAACTTCCAAATGAAACTACATGCAAAATATCAGGTAATGCACATGTACTAAACTCAAAACTGATTTTGCAAAATATACTATACAACATACTTGAACCGATAACCTTCCGCATGGTACATAGCTATGCGTATTAATAAATAGCAAAATGAAACCTAACTTACAACCTACACATTTCATTGTTTCGTATCCCGAACGACTTGTTCACCAACCACAAGAGCACGACAAAAAGTGAGAGAAAGCAAACCATAAAGATTTTTGCTTGCTTCTTATAACCTCGTTCATGGGCCCTCAAACTCGCAACTTCAGCCTTTAGTGTAGACATCTGTTGAATGCATTCAAGAGCGACCTCTCTAGCACGACCCTCCAGTGGCGGCTCCATCCAAACGAATATCCCACACGAATCGTTCTTTGAATTCAATCCAAAAAATCCAGAAGTTATACTCAACAAAACAATGTGCAATAAATTGTAGATTAAAACCACAAGTATAAGCTAAATAAATATTCAAGCCCGACAATTAAGATGAACATACCCCTCGAAAAGGACATGCCTTAAAACGTCGCATAGGGTTTTTATGTGTCCCGGAGGTTTGGATCTTCATTCGGATGGCATGATGACATTGGTCAGGAATATCTTGTGGTTGGAAATTTCTAAGCCCAAACCTTTCGTAATAAGATGTTGAACTACAATCAGATTACACATTAATCAGGATTAGTCAAATACCATAGTTGATTTGCTCGTAAACACTCAAAATTCCACGAAAGAGAACAGTTAGGATAGGTTGCAGATTATGTTTTCGTGTAGACAAGTGTGCTTTGTTTATCTCAATTAAGGACACAAATGCATCTGTTAATGATCATCTTCGAGAGTTCATTCTAAGTTAAAAGACAATAATTACATGATGTTGCACGAATGGGTACTGATTATACTCAATTGAAGACTAATTTTCATAACCCATCTATCCAGTTGCAACGCCTTACACAAGGGTGTGAACATTAATTGAGAGTCCACACAAATCAAATGTAGTTACAGATGAATGGACAATCAACAAGCAGAGGTGAGAATTTAAAGTTTAGGTACAATCAACACTCATACTAGAGCTCAGGTCGATGTCGATTTGCTTGGATCTCATAAATAGGAGTAATAAACATAATTACCTGCTCGACATTTGTAGGAAAAGAAAGCTCGGGTTTAGGTCTCAGGAAAAACTTCTTCAAAGCAACGACGCCACGAATTCACCCAAAACGACCTTCAATTGATTGCCCCAGCTGTGAAGGCAACTAACGGTGTCTTGGTAGCTCGATTAAAGGCTGGGGTAAACGATATAGCTAATCAGAATGTATATTAGTTCAATTAGAACACATTCAGGCTTTGGGTTCTTCCAGGAACAACAAGATATGTGTTTTCTCGATTTTTGTTGAAGCAGAGAATGGCCAGATACTTCGATATATTGAGGAAGAACACCAAATTTAATGACTTCTAATTTTGTACAGAATTTATTATTTAAATTATAAAACCCATAATTTATTTCATTAATGAGGGCAAAAATGACCTTTACCATTTGTAAGCAGTATCAAACAGACAAACCAAACACACAATTTAAAATAAACCCACATTTATACACCTATAAACATTCAAACCAAATATAAAATTTAAATCAAACCAAAAACAAAACATACAAACCAAACACTCAAAAAGTACTATTTCGTCTTCTATAAATAGTAAAAGCCCGAAATCCTAAAACACCCTAATCATTTCCGACCTACGAACCAAAGGAGGCATTAATGTCATGAGATGAAACAAAATATATTTATGAGACAAGTTCCTATTAATTTTGTCAAAAGTTAATAGACAAATAGCATAGATTCTTGTATTGGACACAATTTAAAACAAATAACTAAAGAAAACAAACAATCAATTTCCAGATTCTTTTAATAGTTTTAAATGAATTAAATACATTGTATAGGAATGAGAATAGATTGATGTTTACAGTTTGTTCTTAGTCAACTTGATATAGACCTCTCTTAGTCTCTTTGCAGTCTTACCCCCACATTACCCTCGACTAAATACAAAAAACCCTATCGCCCTTTTAATTCTTTTGTTCTTTTTTTCTCGAATTAAAACAATGATTTTATGTTCTTATATTCTTTTCATACTATATTATATATATATATATATATATATAGAATAATTTATGAAAGAGGTATCCTCAATGTCTTTGTTTTGGATATTTTATTTTAATTCCATGTTACATTTTGTATTATGTCACAAATACATGTACAAATGTCGATGAGTCATGATAAAATCTTTATTTAAGGAAATATTTCATTGCTGGTGATATTTTACCATATGCAATTCAAAAATAAGAGATCAAATTAAATGACTGAAACTGCAAATTTTTTCTTTGAACAATCGAGCACCACCGTGAAATTTCTTAAAATATTTCATATTATTTTCATATTTATATTTAATCATGCATGTTATACATATATATAAGTAACATTGACTATCGACCTGTAGTTAATTTATTAGTAAACTTTATTAATATAATCACAGTATAGAACAAAAGGTTTAGCAAAATACAGAATACAATAAACAAGTTGGTATAATTTTGAAAGCCTCATAAATAATATAGTAGTGTTTAATAAACCTTGTCAGACTAATATATATATATATAGATTTCAATTAAATTCAACTCAGATTTGTTTGATGCAAGACAGGCAGTGGGTGGGCCCACAGGGTTGCATCTTTCGCACCATCATCACAAGGCTGTATCTGTAGCATTTTGACAAAGCTCAGCTCAGCTCAGCTGTGAGAGGAGAGAGAGAGAGAAGAAGACGAAGTACGATAACGAACAAAGGCTCTTCTCACTCTTTCTTTCTCTCTCTTCCACACACTCACATACACACACAGTGTTTCCTTCTCCTCCCACTAGTCTCTTTCTATACATACTCTTGGGTTCTATCACTATATTCCCCCATTACAACCTCAAGATTTACCACAATGCCACCTCCTCCTCCGCCGCCGCCGCACCTCCACCGCCGCCACCTCCCTCTCCTGCCCCCTCTCCTCGCCGCCGCCATTGCTTTACTCTTCTTCTTTCTCTCCGTTATTCTCTACCGAAAAATCACGCGCAAAAGAACCGTTCCAACGGATCTGAAGCCCCCTTTTCCGCCCCAAAGATTCTCCTTCTCCCTCCTCCGCCGCGCCACCGACTCGTTCTCCGCCGCCAACCGCCTCGGCCAGGGCGGCTTCGGGTCGGTCTTCAAAGGGGTGCTTCCTTCCGGTCAAGTAATCGCAGTCAAGTTGATGAGTCAAGCTTCCATTCAAGGCGAGCGCGAGTTCCACAACGAACTCTCTCTCGCTTCCAGTATAGATACAGTCTGCTGCCCTTATGTTGTCTGCGTGCTCGGATTCTCAACCTCAGATGGCAGAAGAGATTACAAATTCAAGTATCATGGTCGCAGGAAGAAGAAGAGGGGGAGAAGACTAGTCCTCGTTTACGAGTACATGCAAAATGGGAGCCTGCAAGATGCATTGCTAGATCGCAAATGTGAGGAATTGATGCAATGGAGCAAGAGGTTTGATATCCTAATGTCTATCGCAAAGGGCCTCGATTATCTGCATTTCTCCTGCGATCCCCCAATCATTCACGGCGACATCAAACCCTCTAACATATTGCTTGATTGCAATTTCGAAGCAAAAATTGCTGATTTCGGGTTGGCCCAGATGCTGACCCGGGAGGAGGAGACTGTGGAGGCATTTGTGGAGGAAGAAAAGAGTAAGAAGAAAGGGGAGGATTACGGGTCAATAATCGAGGAAAATGAGAGCTTTGTGACAGAGGATGCTGTGGTTGTAAATGTAGAGCAATCTCCTGATTCTTACTGTGTGAGAGTGATTGATGGGGATGTGGTTGAGGCATCCCCATCTGAGCCTTTGGAGAAGGAGGGCAGTGTTTCCGAAGGGGTTTTGGATCGAATCAGCGTCGATAGTGGGCATAGGAAAGGGGGTTTAATAGCAGGGAAGAGTGAATCTGCAGGGGATTGGTGGTGGAAGCAAGAAAATGTGAGTGGATTGTCTGATTCTGGGAGGGTTAAGGACTATGTAATGGAGTGGATTGGGAGTGAGATTAACAAGGATAGGCCTAAGAAGGATTTGATCAAGTCTAAAAGCTCGATTGTCGAAGAAGCTAAGGTGGAGCCAAAGAAGCAGGGGAAGAAGTTGGAGTGGTGGGCATCTCTTGACAGAGAGACAATGAGGAAAGATAAGAAGAATAGGAAACCTAGAGAATGGTGGAAAGAAGAGTTCTGCGACGAGCTAGTCAAGAAAAAGAAGAAACGGGGGCCTAAATCGGACAACAAAGGCGAAATGTGGTGGCAAAGGGATGAAGATGGGGTGCCGGAGAGGAAGAGGAGGCGGAGCCGGAGCAGCATTGATCGTTGGTTGGATGGTTTCAGTGGTGAGTTTAGAATAGGAAGAAGAAACAGCAAAGATTTTGCCAGTGGAGAAATCCCCAAGAGTGGAGGCATTAGTAGCACACCTAGTATGAGGGGAACTGTGTGCTACATTGCTCCTGAATATGGTGGTGGTGCTGAGGTGTCAGATAAATGCGACGTATATAGCTTTGGTGTTCTGTTGTTGGTGATGCTGTCGGGGCGGAGGCCATTGCAAGTAATGGCCTCACCAATGTCAGAATTCGAGAGGGCTAATCTGATATCATGGGCCAGGCAGCTTGCCCTTAATGGGAGGCTATTGGATCTTGTTGATTCGAATATAGTGTCATTGGAACGAGAACAGGCGCTATTGTGCATCACAATAGCCCTTCTCTGTTTACAACGGTCGCCTAACAAACGGCCCATCATGAAAGAGATTGTGGAGATGCTTTCGGGCAAGGCGGAGCCGCCTCATTTGCCTTTCGAGTTTTCTCCATCACCACCATCCGGTTTTCCTTTCAAGTCGAGGAAAAAAACTCGGTGAGTCCATTGAATGTCATGTGAGTTAGAGTTTTACTATTGTATCTAGTTACAATTTTCTTACATGGATATAAAATAGTTTGAGGAATGATGAATGCACAATTTTATCTCTTCATTATTGCTGAAACAAAGAGATGTTGATACTTGAGAATCCTATGTATAAGTCTTAAAGTGCAGTAGCTACAACATCAATGATGATTGCTCAAACTTTGCAAGAATTGAGGCCCTCTTTAGTGCAACTAGCTTTATTGATCTTGCCCTTCTACCTTTTTATGGGTGTGGAACTGACAAGGCTCTTTTGTTTGGGACCCAGAATTAATTTGGATTTATCTCTTGTCTGGTGCCTTAGAAATGAGGTAAACTTTGTTCAAAAGGGGCATTCATTTCAGCAAAACTAAAGTGATCGCCATCCATTCATGTTCATCTTACTTTTGAGTGGTTTTTTTTGTGATATGACTCATATGAAGGTCACTAATATGATTGATATATAGTATGATTTTGCAAAAATCTAGGATGAATTCTATGTTTAACACAGTAAGGGTGATTGATGGCTTACACATGCCATGCCTGCCTTTTGATGAGACATTGTTCTTGTGTAATCTAGTATCTGTTGAAATATGTCAAAACATGGGATGTTTTGCTTGGTGGGCTCCACTGCTTTCCCATATGTATCAATAATTGATCAACTATGTAACATGTTCTATATAAACAAAATCATCTGAAAATAGTTTGGATTATCAATGACAATTTGTTCGGTTATACAGTGGATATATCCTCCATAGTTCTTGCTCAATTGAAGATTTCTGTGATAAGATTTGGTATAATGAAGTGATATTGATGAAGACGAATGTAGATAAAATAATTTTCTCCTTCCCAAAAAGAGCCTAAAAAGAAGACAAAAAGGCTTTTTTCAAAAACAAATTGACCCAATAAATGTTACACAAATTGAATTGAAACTCCGATTTACAATTTAATTTGAACCGAAATTAATTCAACTTGAATAGAAACTGTGATTTTTTGATAGATTTGGTTGAATTGAGGTAGTTTGACTTGGTTATTATTACTTTTTTTAATCAATCCTAAAGTTCCTAACACGAACTAAAAAGTAATGTTGCAAAACTGAATTCATGTTCATGCTACGTATTTGACTAAAAGTTGAAGTATAATTGAGGGACAGAATCTTTCAAAAGGTAAACATTATATGCATATAGGTCAATTTGGACTGAACAAGATTTTCAAAATTGAACACAAAAAAACTTACAACTTTTTGAGTAACTTGTCTTTCAATTAACTATACATGGTGAACTAAACCACAAAAAAAAAAAAAAAAAAAAAGAGAATATGTTATCTGCCAATATTTTTATACATTTGGTAATTTCTGGGATTTCCAAAGACTCATATCATATGTATGGTGTAAATAAAATTAATGTTTAAAATATCTAATAAATGAAGGAAAAGAATTCAATAATAGTATAAAAATAATAACATTAGATTAAGCATTATAGGTGGAAAAAAAGTGTTTTCAAATATGCAAAACTGAACAAATTTTATAAATATATACTCTTATTTCATAATAAATGTGAAGTCTAAGTTTTGTTTCAAATTAAGTGTGATTTTAGACTTTTATACAATTTTATTTCCAAATTATCTGAATTAATATTGTTCAGCTAATTTAGGGATTTAATATAATTTCGAATTAAATTGATTATTTTTACAATCTTGAATTAATCATAACTTTTTTGATTAGTTAAGATTATATTTATCCAAATTTTATGTTCTTAATCTATAACAAAAACTCCAAAAAAATACTTATTTTGAAATGTAGGAAGTAGATGCATATATATCGTTGACCGGATTATGCTATCCCCTCAGATTCAGTCATCATCAGCCTATTAAAAGATATTTAATGAAATTTTAAATTGAAATAATTTCGTCCACAAATATAGATGTGTTATAACACACACCACCAATTATCATTTCCACATTCACCAAAATCAAAAATAAGTTTTGATAGATATGAAATGATATATTTCTACTCTCTGGGTGTGGTTATACATATATCCAAAAATACTAAACATGCTCCAAATATTGTATTTTTATACCTTACAATTTTTTATGACAAAGAGATTGAAAATCAAAGTATAGTGTACAAATTCAGACATCAAAGGCACAAAACAATATAAACCATCATATTCCATTCAAATTTTATCAATATAAACCAAAGTATGAATTAAAAATATAATTATAGATCGAAAATATTAAATAGAAGATCTCATCCAACAAGGCCTGTTCCAATCAAGCGTTGTTAGCTAGACGTTAATGCAGCATTGAATAAGAAATAATGCATATGACTAAAAATTCAACCTCAAAAATTATTGTCATTATTATCTTCAACCCATCTCTCTTTCTCCTTCAAAATTCCATCATCTTCTTCTTCACTATACAAAATGTGTGATCAAGAAAACATGACTACTCCTCCAA
Organism: Scutellaria minor; assembly: GCA_954870855.1. Taxonomy (NCBI): domain Eukaryota; kingdom Viridiplantae; phylum Streptophyta; class Magnoliopsida; order Lamiales; family Lamiaceae; genus Scutellaria; species Scutellaria minor. Next base: position 19,874,140 of record OX940728.1, on the reverse strand, counting down.
TTATTCCATCCATTGAAGAAGCTTACAAGTTCTTCAAAGTCGTCCCTAACCCTGACGGCTCACTCACCAGGAACCACCATATCCCGACCCGACCCGCAACTCCCGACCCGGATGACTCGCCCGGGCTCGTCGCCCTCTCCAAAGACATACCTCTCAACCCCGCCAACAACACCTTCATCCGCCTCTTCCGCCCCCTCAGCCGCCCCCCCGCCGCCGCCAAGCTTCCGCTCATCATCGACTTCCACGGCGGCGGATTCGTCTTCCTCAGCGCCACCACTTCGTTTTTCCACGAGTTATGCAACCGTATGGCGGCCCATACCCCCGCCCTCATCGCCTCCGTCGAGTACCGCCTGGCGCCGGAGCACCGTCTCCCGGCGGCGTACGACGACGCCATGGACGCCGTTCTCTGGGCCAAAGCCCAAGCCCTAAGCGGCGACGGCGCCGATCCATGGATCAAGGAATTAGCCGATTTTTCTAGGGTTTTTTTAATGGGAAGCAGCGCCGGAGGCAACATGGTATACCACGTAGGCCTGCGCGCACTGGATCTGGACCTCCAGCCAATCAAAATCGCGGCGCTGATAATGAATCAGCCGTTCTTCGGTGGGGTGCGAAGGACAGGATCGGAGCTCAAATACTACAACGACGCGATACTCCCTTTGCATGCAGCTGATCTGCTGTGGTCGCTTGCACTGCCAGAGGGTGCGGATCGAGGACACGAGTACTGTGACCCGTTCGCTGGCGGTGGGGCCCCTGATGAGAAGATCAGGCGGCTCGCGCCGATTTTGGTCAGAGGATACTCAGGGGATCCCCTGGTCGACAAAAAAAAGGAGTTTGCAGAGATGCTGGCGGCGCGTGGCGGGCACGTGACGCCTCAGTTCATTGATGGAGGCCATCACGGTGTTGAGCTCTTTGATCCCAAATTCGCAGAGGCTTTGTATGATGATGTCAGAGACTTTGTCTCCTCGGTCAGCCTTGCTGCTGAACAAGCTAAAGCTGTAGATGATCATATGTCTAGTTGAAGAATTGGTTTCTAATTTTTATATATCTTCAAATAATAACTATTGCGATTTGGTATTTTGTTTCATGCTTTTTTTTTTTTTTTAAATGTAATTACTTTAATTTTGATGAATAAATTGGAAAATGTTGTGATAATTTTTTTTTTTTTTGTCACTAAAACTAATAAATCTCACTATCATGTTCAAATAATATGTTTGACTTAAAGGTGGATATCGATATCCATATTAGTTTGCTCGATATAATCTCTACGATTGACATAGTATTTTAAATTTATGATACATTTAAATAATCATAATTTGTGTTATTATTTAACATTTTAATTACAAATAGTTAATATAATTTTATTATTAATTTCTGATAGATTAATTGTGATACCAATAAATTTATAACATTTATATCTATATCTATATCTATATATATAATAACAATTACCCCCTCAAAATAGAAATGTTAAAATTTTCCCGTCCATTTCCACATCCCAAAAATAGAAATACATATTATTTCATAATTTATAATTTATAAATTATTAATTTTATTGTATTAAACATGATTTATATATATGATAATAATATCATTTATAATATTGACAAAATCTTGGAAATTATTATCTATATATGGTATATGAATGTTAATATGATCTCATCTAATAACTTTTTTAATTGTTGATATAATCAAAGATTAAATATATGTTTGTTGAATAAATTAAAATAACATAATGATCGGATTTCAAGAACTATAGATCATCAAAGTATTATTTTTTTTTTATCTCTAATGTTGTACCACACATACACATATACCACCTCAATAAATATATCATTACATTGATTGGGGGCGGCGTTTGAAGACCAAGAAGTGAGTTATTAATCAAGTCAACCAACATATATAAAACAACATAAATTAACTATTTTTATTTACTATGTTTGAAATATGTATTGTAAAATTATTATAAACATCACACAATTTTATTTGACAAATATGTCGTATACAATACTCCAATTTTTATATATCTTCTATGTAACAATGTTAATAATATAACATAGTGTTTATATAATTTTATTTTATTATACTATATTAATTCTTATTAAAAATCATAAAGATTTGTAATATATCTTGAATATAATAAAAAATTATACATATGATATATTATTGCACACAATAACATTTAGGAAGTATAAAATTTATGAATTCATATACTTTCTATTAAAAACTACAAATTAAGTACAAAAAATGATAAAAAACAAAACAAAACATATCATTTGTACTTATACTTATAAAAAATAATAAAAAATATGTTCTATTTCATAACGCTAAATTATATAAATATATCTTCATTATTAATCACGAAAAATAGATAGCCGATGCTATTTATAAGAGTGATAATACGTAGATGAAGAATTTTTACATATATATTTTAAATACTTTGAATTTTTTATTATGAAATTTCATTGTCATCTATATAAAAACCAACTAACCTCATTTCTACTTTTTATAGTAGAAATACAAATATTTATTATTTTATAAATTTATAAATTGTAAATATTTAGTTTTTCATAATTTATGTATATTTATGGTATGAAAATCATTTTGTATATATATGAAAATTGAGGAAAAAAATATGATCGTATTTGATATGTTATAAAGTTAGTATGATTTGTGTATTTATGGTAATAATATCATGTCATGAAAAGTTGTAAATAAAAATTTGTACCTTAATCTAAATCATTTTATATATCCACTAAAAAATTAGCTAGTTTATCATTTTTTTGTTGTAAGAATAATTAATGTTTCCTCCTTGATTAAAAAGTAAATAAAAATCTGAAATTTCACTATCATGGTAGCGTGAAGTTCACAGAACAATGATAAAATATATTTAGTTTATGTTGTAATATAGTTTCATGGTTTTAGATTTATCAAATTTTGAAATGTTTACCATCCAATATGATTTTCTAATAGATAAATTTTGATTTTAAGACATCTGAAAAAAAAAATTATACAGATTTTTTGATGGTATGTTAAATTTAGAAATTTTATTTTGGGGTAATTTACAATAATATCAATATTTTAAGCTCCTTATGAATAAGTTGTTGAACATATATTTGCACAAGTATTTTCTAGGCAAATTGTGACAAAAACAAGTACTAAAATAGTTAAACAACATATGATGAAAATAATAAATATTTAGATAAATTACATTATTTACATGAGTAGTAGATTAAATTGAAATAACTTTGAAAAACTGTATGATTTTTCATGATCATCATTTTTATATCAAAAAATTACTAACATATGAAATTTATTCACTACATCACACGAATACCAAATGAGGTTGAAATATTATCAAGACTTGATTATAATGCTCAATAATATCACCATTTTATACTCATTATGAATAAATTATTGAACATAAATTTGCATAAGTTTGTTTCAGGCCAATAGTGACGACAATGTATGATGAAAATAAAAAATATTTAAATTCGTAAATTATATGGATAGTAGATTAAATTGAAAACACTTTGAAAAATTATATTATTTTTCATGAACAACATTTTTATATCAAAAAAATTACCAACACTTCAAATTTATTTGTCCATACATCACATGGACACGGGTATACCAAATGAGATTGAAATATTATGAGAATTTAATTTTTTTTTTTTTTGTAAATTAAAATTTTCACACCAAACTCGAAATATTTAGATTTTATGGTCGTGAGTCACAGAAGTAACAAATTAGATTAAAATTCTCCAAATTTTTTTATTATTTTTCATGTTCAACATTTTCATATTAAAATATATAAATAGTGAAATTTATATGTCTGTGCATCGCAGAAAACTTACACTAGTTTAACAACAACAACATGAAGTGTATCAAAATGTCTCATTCCGAAATTTTGTTAGCGTAAAGATATCATCATGCCTCTTTAAATGGTCAATTGTCAAGGGATGTATAAGAAGGAATATATTTTATGGGCCTCTAGGCTGCAAGGCCCCCACCACATTGGTCATTTAATATTTTTCTGAAACCATTGTTCATTTAATACTCAGTGATAAAATGTAGTGATAGTCGTAATGGGCAAAACAGAAATGTTTGAATTAATACATAAGTGCATCCTGCATTCATATTATTAACCATTCTTTCTGCTACGCACCATCTTCACGGATTCATATACTTTGAAATGGAGATTTCTAGTCAAACAAAGATAACTAAAATTTAAACTAGTCTATGTAATAAGAAATAAGATTTTTTGACAAATCGTTTGGTTTCGGAGATCCACTATCCTCTCCTCTATAAACATCATCTGTTACTTTTTTTTTTCTTTTCTATTCTCTTTTCTCTAAAAATTTAAACAATACCTCAAGCTTTTCTGAAAATTTTCCACTCGTTCCTAAATATTCTAGCTATTAATGTGAAGATTTAACTCGTGTAGGAGAAAAGTAATACATTCCTTAAGACAGTGACAGAACTAAGGGGGGATTGGCGGCGGTGGCCACCTCCCTCAAATTTCTGACGGAATATTGTATATATACATATATAGTGTATTGTAGTAGTTCAAAACACGGATTTCACCACCCTCAAATTTCAAAGACTTTGATAAATATCCCAAAAAAATATTCACCCCCCTCATTGAAAAATCATGGCTTCATCTCTGCCTTAAGATTTCTCCCACTAATTCCTTAAGATTTTTTCTAAAATTTCTCAAGAGTCGTTTGTATGAATTTTTTAAAATAAACTGCTTGTGCGGGTCGTGTAGATCATGCAAGTCGTGCGGGTCATGCGGATCATAAGACTCATGCATGTCGTGCGAGTCGTGCATGTGGATCGTGTGGGTCGTATGGCTCATGCATGTTTTGTGGGTCATGCGGCTCATGCATGTCTTGTGGGTCGTGCAAGTCGTGTGGATCATGTGCGATCGTGCGAGTTGTACATGTGGATCGTGCGGGTTGTGTAAATTGTTCAATATTTTTTCACTTGATAGTGCCTTAAATCCTTATTTTCATTAGCATTAATGATAGAAGAGTTGATTTTGGCTAAAAAAATCTTCTTTTTTTTTATTTTGTTAGTTTTAATTTTTTGTTATGTTATTTGACTAATTTTCAAAATTTTCCCTTTATTTATATATTGATTGAATAATGAAAAATAGAAGATATATGTAATTTGCAACTTCAATTTTCAATGTAATTATAAAGTTGTACAAATTTTTATTGTACGCGAATGAAAATATGTTCTGATAGGCAAAAACTTATATGCACCCAAGGCACGGATCCGTGCCTCCAACCCAATCCGTGTCCACGCGCCCGCACGCGCGGCCATACCATAGTTGGTGTGCGTCGCGCACGCACGTTATTGTATATAATGTATTATGTTCAGGTATCACACATTTTCTTTTCAGATATCACACATTTACTTTTGAGGTACAACATATTTACCCTTAAGGTATTATACAAAAACAATATTGTTTTTTTTTTCTCTTTCTTCTTCTTAATCTTTTTTCTCATCCATTTGTTATTCTTTTTATTTATTTTGTATATCTTCTTATCTATCTTCTTGTTCTTATTCTTTTTCAAATTGTCATGGAGTCATTTATTTGTTCTAAAATCTATAGAACAAATTACTAATACCTCAAAAGTATTTTCATAATTTACATATTATTCAAGCATATAATTTTATAATACCTATAGTACATGTATGTAATACCTATAGAACAAATTTGTAATACCTCAAAACTATTTTTCATAACTTACATATCATTCAAGCATGTAATTATGTAATACATGTAGTTCATGTATATAATACCTACTGAACAAATCTGTAATACCTCAAAACTATTTTTCAAAACTTACATATCATTCAAGCATGTAATTATGTAATACCTGTAGTTCATGTATGTAATACCTACAGAACAAATCTGTAATACCTCAAATCTTAAAATTTTTAAATACAAGATTTTTATCATCTTCTTCCCCAAAATTATGTAAATTCATATTACTCAATCAATAAACAACTATGATGTTTGTTGCATCAATTATATAGTATATTTCTTGGAATTGGAGTAAGATATTGTTATGGGAACTTCAGTTGCGAGTGGTGATTGTGTTGGTGAAGGAGGAAGAGGAGATCGAATTTTGGAAGAAGGAAGCTTCGAGAAGAAGGGAAAAGAACTGACAAATGAGTTATGAATCTGAAAACAAAGCTTGAGGAGTTGCAAACCGTTGATGATAAAAAGTGAAGGAGGATCTGTATCGTACACGTGTCCTTGTTGTTGGTCATATTTAGAATATCTCCAGCTATTTCATTAATTCCCTAAATATGTGGTATTTATGTTATTGCCACATTATTTTCAATATTTACATTTGTAAGGGGTGGTCCCCTCTGGTTTGTTACATGTGCCATTTCTGGCAGGAAAATAGTACGGAAGAAAATTAGTACACTTCTCTCTCTAATTTCTCTCTATTATCTCTTCTTTCTACAACAAATTCAATCTTATCCTCTTTCAATCATTTAATCCAAAAATACACAAATTACACAAAAAAATATGGTTTATGAATGTAACAATTGGTATCCAGAGCTTGTAGATCCTTTGGAATAGCGGAGGCTATATGTTTCAAAGACCTGCAAGAGTCACAAAAAAGGTTAGAACAAATGTTTCAGACTGAAGCATTAAAGTGGGAAGCTACAGATTTAAAAACACAAGAATCTGTTCAAGGTATTACAACTAGGGTGGAAGATCAACTTTCTGGGATGATAGGAAAGTTGGATCGTGTGACTAATATCTTAGCCAATCTACAGTTACAAATCATGAATATGGATCGTGGAAATGGTTCAGCTGATAGGGAATCTATTCTGGGGAGTCCAAATTTTGGATCAAGCAGCATGAGGGTGTTTGCTCAAATATAAGAAACACCAAAGATGAAGCAGATCCAGGATGGTACTGTTCCATTGGTGTACAACCCTCTACCTAAGGTGGATTTTCCAAGGTTTGCTGGTTCAAACTTGAGGGTATGGATTTTGAAATGCTATTCCAATTTTAAACTCATATCAAATATTTCTGATACACATAAGGTCACTCTTGCTTCCATGCATTTTGATGGGAGATCAACTTTATAGTATCAAAATTATACTCAGAAGAATATTGATCTTTTCTGGAATCAGTTTTTGGAAGTGTTAACTACTAAATTTGAGGAAATGAGGGAGTCTAAGGTGATAGCTGAATTTAATAAACTCAAGTAAACTGGAACTTATGCTGATTATATGGATAAATTTGAGGAACTTAAGGCTTGCATGCTACTCATTAATGGAGAAGAGTTTTCTGAGAAATACTTTATTGCTAGTTTTATAAGTGGCCTTAATGAGGAGTTACAATCAGTTGTGCTAATGTTTGAGCCTAAATCTCTACAGCATGCCATAAGTTTAGCCAAAAAACAGGTGGTTACTGTTGAGGCAATTGCTAAGAAACTCAAATTTGCCCCCAGACACTTTAACATTCCTAATCAGCCTTTTAAGAAGTCTGATCCTGTAAGAAATACTCAAGGGAAACAATAGCTAAGTGGAGCTAAAACACCTTTCAAAATGTTGATTGCCACTGAGATGGTAGCAAGGAGGGATAAGGGGTTGTGTTACAATTGTGATGAGCCTTATTCCTATGGATACAAGTGCAAACAGATATTAGCCTACATGATTGTGTTTGAAGAGGAGGAATGGGTACTTACTGATCAACATATGTAAGTTACCAATCTAGAGGAAAAATGTGGTAATGAATTTATGGATGAAATATAACTCACCTTAGATGCCATCAAAAGTGAAGGTGGCATAACTACTATGAGATTATTTGGAGAGTATAATCAATAGAGATTGCACGTCTTGATTGATACTGGAAGTACTTTAAGCTTTATACAGACTGCTACTGCTAAGAGATTAAGATGCCCCCTCACCCCAACTAACCCACTTTTAGTTAGAGTGGCCAATGGGCAGAGATTGGTTTGTTCAAAATAGGTGGACTCTTTTAATTGGAAGATGCAAGGTCATGAGTTTACCTATCCATTGAGGTTGTTGGAAAATGAAGGTTGTGACCTTATATTGGGTGGTGATTGGCTCAAATCATGTATCCCAATTGAGTTAGACTATGATAACATGACATTTACTGTCATCTTAGTGGGAAAGAAGATTAAGTTACAAGCAATTAACTCCACTGAGGAATGTAGGCTGATAACAGAGGTCAGTCTTTATGACTTATGCTATCAAGGTTCTCTTGATGAGTTGGAAGAAATATATTTGGTGATTGCCAAATATATGAGAAATGAAGCTGATCCCAAGCTTCAAGAGCTATTGGACAGATTCAAGGATCTTTTTGAAGAACCTATGAGTTTACCACTAGACAGAGGAGTTGAGCATCAGATAATGCTCAAACCAGGAAGTGTTCCTAAACAACAATATTCCTACAGAACTTCACATGCACACAAGGAGAAGATTGAAAAGATAGCCTAGGAGCTCTTAGAATCAGGAGTGATTCAAGATAACAAGAGTCCTTTTGCTTCACCAGTAATCTTGGTAAAAAAGAAAGATAGTTCATGGAGGATGTGTGTGGACTATAAGTATTTGAATGAGTTAACAATCAAGCACAACTATCCAATACCTATAATAGATGAATTGTTGGATGAGTTACATGGAGCCAAGTTCTTTTCTAAGGTGGATTTGAGGTCTGGATATTTCCAAATTCTCATGAACCCTGAGCACAGGTACCTTACTACATTTAGGACTCATAATGGCCATTATGAGTTTCTAGTTATGTCTTTCAGGCTATGCAGTGTCCCTGCTACCTTTAAATCATTGATGAATAAAGTATTCAGGGAGTATTTGAGGAAATTTGTACTTGTTTTCTTTGATGATATATTGATCTATAACTCTAGTTAGGAGGAACATATTAAGCATTTGAAGCTAATACTACAGATTATGAGAGATAATCAGTTGTATGCAAAAAAGAGTAAGTATAGTTTTGAAGAGAAATAAGTGGAGTACTTGGGGCATATAATATCACAATAAGGTGTTGCTACTGATCCTAATAAGATTAGTAGTATGACACAATGGCCTAAACCCAAGAAAATCAAGTAGTTAAGAGGATTTCTGGGGTTGATAGGATACTACAGGAAGTTTACAAGAAACCATGGCATGATTAGTAGGCCCCTTACTAATTTGTTAAGGAAAAATAGTTTTCTTTGGAATTCTGAAGCTGATTTAACATTCTTGGCATTGAAGGAAGTTATGGTATCAGCCCCTGTTCTAGCTTTACCTGATTTTTCTAAAAAGCTTGTGTTAGAAACATATGCTAGTGGAAGTGGAATTGGTGTTATCCTTATGCAGGAAGACAGAACATATTTGAGCAAGGTTTTTTTACCCAAAGAACCAAGCACTATCAGTTTATGAAAGAGAATTTTTGGCAGTGTTGCTAGCTATCCAAAAATGGAAGCATTACTTACAGGAAAAGAAGTTCATCATTAAAACAGATTAGCAAGCTTTAAAGCACCTATTGGATCAAAAGATAGTAACTTCTGTTCAACAGAGGTTGTTGGGATATTTCTGTTTAGGTTTTGATGAGACAGTATAATCTTTTAAGACTTTAGAGTACCCATCTTTCATGTTTTATAAGTGGATTATAATTTGACAAAGTTTATATTTCTTAGAGATACTTGCTAAGTTATATATATCAGAAAAATAGAGAAAGCTGATCATAAACAGGGTTCTGAACCATAAGAAGGCCTGAAAGGATCAGGGAACTGAAAAGGGGACGATGATCAGTAAACAGATGAAACAGAAAGCTGACTAGAAGACTGAAAGTTGTCTACAGGATTCTAGAACAGAAAGTTGTTCAGAATCAGGAAGCTGACGCATATCAGGAAGCTGGTAACTACAGTAAGAAAACACTACAACCTATGCAGTGAACTGTAAGTCGAACTATCCCATTCAATACCATATGAGGATTATATTGAATACTACACGAGAAATGGCTCCTGACATGTGTCCGTTAGAAAGAAGTTCGTGCCAAGCTAATAAGGTGATGTCACCTAGACCTGCGGCTCTGTAAAAGCAATGTAGCTGAGGAGTGGCGTCATTAATGCGGATCAGAGTAGGACATGTCCTATATTCTCAGTCTTTCAGTCGCATTATTTGCAAAGATTTGAAAGATCAAATTTGAAATGCGACAAGGACAATGTCTTTCTTCAACAGGCATTTTCCTGGTGATATAAATAGAAGGATGAAGTGACCATGAAGACTACTGAAGCTTTGAAATACACATTGCAATATTCAGCAAGTCATTTCTTACTCTAGTTTTTTAAGCTCAGTCACTCAACCTTCAAGAGACAGTCTATCTATCAAGCAATCGAGCTACCAAGTTCAAGACTGCATTCATCACAATAGTTGAAGAAACAATATACTTTTAACCATTGTGCTGTGTGCGCTAGGTTGTTTTATTTTGGTGTACTTAGTTGAGAAGATTATATCCTTGCTAAGTTTGTAGTCTTGTATAGGCTATTTGTCCTTTGTGGGATTGTGTACCCTTTGTGGGATTTGGCCTAGAAATCTGGGATTCTAGTAGGCATAACTTGTTAGAAAGAAGTTTGTAAAGCTCGGCTTGTAATCGAACTGACTTAACGAAGTTCCTCCTTGTGAATGAGTAGAGTGGATGTAGAAGACTTACACCACCTTCGAACCACTATAAACCTTTATGTGCTTATCGTTTTACTTACTTGCTGCATTGCACTTATCTTGTTATATCTATCTTGCTCAGCATATCATCAACATATTGCATAAGGTTTCTATCAAAAACATTCTTTGAAAAAGAAACTGGTTTTCATAAAGAAACTCTATCTAGTTTATTCCGCTGCATACTGTGATACAGGATCAGGAACCTGATACAACATACTGCCAGGTTACTGATCCGAGTCAGGTTGCTGTATTCACTCTTGAATCAGGAACCTGTTTTTACAGAATAGTTTTCAAAATCGAAAATCGATAGAGGTTCATTCACCCACCCCTCTGAATCTCTGACCACTTGGGACCATCAAGTGGTATCAGAGCAAGTTGGGTTAACAACAAACTTTCTGGTAACCTACCCAGATCCACTCGTTTCTGTTGGTTTAAACATTTTCTTTTTCAAGACCAAAACTCATTCCTTTTAGCATAAACATGGATATGTCACATCACAAGTTACCTATGTTTTTCATAGATAAATATGACGACTGGAGGATACGCATGCAAGCACACCTATCAGCCATACACGACGAAATGTGGTTCATTATAACTAAAGGACCACCAGTGATCTACAAAGCAAACCCTGAGTACGTAGAACAACTTTGTGAGTACAGGAGTACTGAAACAGCTGTAGCTGAGACAACAGGTGGTAAAGTAAAGGGCACAACCATTATTGATGATGATGTCAATATACCACCAGGTTTTGGCCAACAGAAATCAGCACCAAGACTCAGAAGAGCACCACCACAAGAATACATTGTCAAGTAGAGATATGAATATACTCCTGAAGAGAGAAAAAGAGCTAACCTCGACAATGTAGCCAAGAATGCACTATTCCTCACACTGGACAAAGGAATGTTCTGCAAGGTCAAAGGTTGTTCCACAGCTAAAGAAATATGGGTACTGCAAGGAATGATCTGTGAAGACAATGAGCTTGCTAGAGATAACAAGATCTCCAAAGCCATTCAACTGTTTGAACAATTCAATATGAAACCTGGAGAAACTCTGGAACAACTTGATCAGAGATTCACAGCTATTATAAGTGAGCTTGAATCTCTGGGAAGAACCTACACCCAAAAGGAGAAAAACATGAAGATGTTAAGAGTCTTATCTTATGAATGACATAATAAGGAAACCACGATGAGAGTGTCATTGAACCTCAATGCAATGAGTATCTTTGATCTCTTCTCCGACCTGAAATCTTTCGAGTATGACATTAAACGAAGAAGAAAGGAGATGGAAGGAACAAATGCTAAGATAGCAGCACTTGTACTGAAGCTCTGAAGGAAGCAAACAGCTCAAAAGAAGAGGCCAAGAATGAACATTCATCAAAAACTGACTCAGATAGCTCCACTTCTGATGAAAAACAGTAATATGCCTCATGGCCAAGGACTATGAAGACAATGAAGAAGATGAGGTAACCTCACAATCCTTTGACATTTCAAGTTCTGAGAAACTTAGCATGATCCAGTCTGTTAGACAGATCATGAGTGACTTTGAACAGATAAACTCAGCTCATAAAGAACTTAAAGAGGAAAACCTTCAGCTCAAAAGTGAGCAGGTTGTACTGAAGGAACAGGTTACTGACCTGGAGTACTTCAGTACACAATGCAACAATCTCAGAGCTGAAGTATCTAAGTTCAAACTGCTGGTCACTAAGCTAGAAGCTGAGAAAGCTGGGCTGCAAAACACAATTGATATTATAGCAAGTCAGTAAGAAAGACACAGGAATGTATCCAAGAGACCCAAAATACACACTCTGGAAATGGTCTAAGATATTGTGCCAACACCTCTCAGAATATTGCCAGTACATCCAAAACTGGAATGTTTGTTCAAGCTAGAGTTCCTTATGCTCAAGAGCTACTTCCAATCAATTGAAGTTTGAACAAAACTAGTACTCTAGATAAAGGTAAAAAAAACCCTTGCTGCAGGAAGACAACAATAAGACTGCTCAAACATTCAGAAAATAGCATAATCAGTGTGTTGCTAATAGAAAAGGACAGCAACAAACTTCCAGAATACAGCAAAAACTCTACTCCTTATATACTAAGGCCTACATGTCTATATTCCAAAGAGTTTATGCTCAGAATAGGTATAAGAGAGTATCTTCCTCGAAAAGGAAGTACACAACCTGGAAACATCCAGTACACACACATCACAAACAGTATCCTGTCTAGAATACTTACAGTATGAGAACCACAGTAGCCACTGGTAAACTAATTACCATAAGACAAGTGTGGGTTCCAAAAGGAACTAACCCTCCAAGACCCGTACTTGTATGGGTACCCAAATTTGTCTGATTAACTTACAGGAACAGTTGCCAGGAAGCAACAGTGATGTATGGTACATTGATAGTGGCTGCTCCAGATATATGACTGACAACAAAACTGGATTGAGAAACTTCCAACCATGCAAAGGCCCCAAAGTTGTGTTTGGAGATAACTCCAAAGGATGCACTAAAGGCACAGAGAGCTTGATCAAAGGGAATGCAAGTATCAGTGATGTTTCATATGTCAAAGGACTAAAGTATAACCTCCTGAGTATCAGTTAATTTTGTAACAAAGGATGTTCAGTCGAGTTCAACCTCAACAGATGTCTGATCAGAGACAACAAAACAAATGAGGTTAAGCTTACTAGAACCAAAAGAGATAACATCTACCTTGCTGATTGGAATTCAACAGTACAACCAACCTGCTTCATAGCAAAGAGTACTCTAAAGCTAAGTTGGTTATGGCACAAGAAGATGAGTCACCTGAACTTCAAAACAATCAACAAGCTAGCTAGGAAGAACCTAGTGAGAGGCCTACCAGATGTTGCTTACAAGAAAGAAAGTGTCTGCGGATCATGTTAGGAAGACAAACAAGTAAGAAACTCTTTCAAAGACAAGGTACAGAGATCTTCAAACAGAATACTGGACCTTCTGCACGTGGATTTATTTAAACCAGTGGAGCCTGTTAGTGTAAGTGGGAAGAAGTATTCCCTGGTGATAGTCAATGACTACTCAAGATTCACTTGGACCATCTTTCTGGCCAAGAAATCTGAAACCTAAGGCAGGCTTCAAGAATTCATGAAAAGAGTGCAAAATGAGAAGAGCTTAAGCATTGTGAAGATAAGATTTGACAGAGGAACTGAGTTCACAAACAAATTCATCGAGAAATATTGTTCTGAAAATGGAATCTGTCATGAGTACTCTGCAGCAAGGACTCCACAATAGAATGGGATTGCAGAAAGAAGGAACAGAACTCTGAAGGAAACTGCGAACAATGATTGTTGAGGTTGGAATTCCTAAGAGATTTTGGGCAGAAGCAACCAGTACAACATGCTATACACAAAACAGATGTTGTAGCGCCCCGGATCAAAACGAGCATAATTGATTAAATTAAATATTTAACGTCTGACTTAATAAGTATGCACGTTTACTTTGACTGTTTAATTTATTACGTGCGTTTCAGATACGTGTTTAACGCGTGACTTAGACGGATAATTTTCGTGGACATGGTATATAGAATATTTTCATACCATAAGATGCGTCTTGGAAAGACGAGAAGATAGAAACGAACTAGGGGTCAATCGGAGACCCGTAGCTCGAACGACGACGGAAAGGACAAAACCCGGTGTTTCGGAAAATCGGAAGATATTTACGATGAAATGAAGCGAAGATATTTACGTGAATAGTAATGTTGAAAAGTCAACGGATGAATAGTGTTTGAGATATTTTGGATGAATAGTAACGGAGATATTTTTGGTGAATAGTAATTTTGCGAATTCTATAAATAGAGGCTCCTCCGATTCATTTTTCACCGTTTCTCCGAACGAGCCGAAAGCGACGAAAACGAGTAAGTCCTTCTCTCTCCTCTCTTTCTTTCCGAGTTTCTGTTTCCGGCGGGCCACCGGTGGCCGGAAAATTCAAAGTTGTCGGAATCGGACGATTTTCGCACACGACATTCGTCTCGATGAGACGAATCTAGGATAGGTCTCGGATTTCAAGACCGATTTCTCGTTCGCCGGAAAACGGCGAAAAACAGCCTCTTACACCCTAACCCTAACCCTTGTGCCACCTTCTCTCTCTCCTCTGTTTTTCTCTCTCTTCTCGCCGGAGCTGACGACCGGAGGAACGCCGGAGGTAGGGTGACCTGCTGGAGGGCCGGCACCGCCGTGGGTGGCGGCGCCGGAGAAGGACGGTGTGTGTATATGCATGATCGTGCATGTGTGTGTGTTGCTAAGGTGTGGTAGTGTGTGTGTTGCTAGGGTGGCTGTTGTGGGCGGCGCCGGGTGGCGCCGCCGTATGGGAACAGGTGGCCGGCGATGGGGGGTCGCCGGCGAGGCCGTGGGGAGGGTGGCCGGCGACTGGAAGTCGCCGGCCAAGAGTGGACAGTGGAAGGTGTTTATATATGTACGTGTGTGTGTTTTGTAGTGGCGGAGGGGTGGTTGTTGCGCGGCGGCTGTTGGTGGCCGGCGACTGGGGGTCACCGGCCAAGGTCACGGCGGAAGGTGATGGTCGCCGGCGGCAGGTGGCCGCCGGCCAAAGAAGGGAGACAGTGTGTGTGAGTGCACGGATGAGTGTGTATGTATATCCATGTATGTATATGGCCGTGTGTGTGGCAAGGGTTGGCGTGGAAGGGTTGCCGGCGACGAGGGGTCGCCGGCGGAGGTGTTGGGAGTGGTCGCCGGCGACGGGAAGTCGCCGGCCGGAGTTTTGGTTGAAGTTGGAATTTTGGAAAAAATGCGACTTCGAAGGGTTTTGCGGCGAAGTTTCCAGGCACTATTCATGCCGGAATTCGGCGATGGACGGCCGGGGGTGGTAGCCGGCGGTGCGAGGTATCCGGAGAGGTAGGTGGTGGTGGTTGGAGGCGGCGTCGCCGCTTCGGGCGACGCCGGGAAGGTGGCGTGTCGAGCAGGCCACCGTCGGGAAGAGCTGGGAATGGCTGGCCGAGAAAACTCGACCAGCCGGGTTGAGCCACGCCCCGCTGCCGAGAAAACTCGGCAGCCGTCGGGTGTCGGGTAGCCAGCGCGCACCGTGCGCACCTGTCGGGTGCCGACGCTCACCCGATGCCGTGTTTTCGATCCGAATCTCGTTTTCTTTCCACCGTTCATCCGTATCGAGTCGTCGCTAACGAGACGTCATTGACCGAGGGTCGTGGGCCCGGTCAAAGTCAACCCTTTGACCAAAATTATCATTTTACCCCTAAACTTAAAATGCTCCGTTCGAGCTCGTTTGAACTCCGATTGAGCTCATTCTTTTTGCGTTGCGATCCTTATTTCAATTCCTATCTTCTCAGCCACTTGGGCAGATCTGACCCTCTCATTTCTTGGACTCTAATCTTTAGATCTCTCGATCCGCCGCATAGTTAACGATCGTACTTTCGCTGAAAACGTTTATAGCTTTAATTATACTTTATTTGGGATCTAAGGAACGTCATAACTTGTGTAGGCTACTTATTGAGTTGAGCCTTGTGATATCGGATCCTTTGGTACTCGCTTGGGAAATCTGATCCGCCGATACTCGTTGTTCACGTGGTAACCACCGAACGAGGTAGGGGTAATTTCTAACTCTATAACTGTTTACAGTTTTCCCTATTGAAGTATGATTGAGAAATACTAAACGATGTGGTCATATGTTATGATATGTGATCATGTTATACTGTGGCAACGTGGTTGAGTGTTATATTCCTGGTATTGTATAATTGTTGACTGTTATAAGATGCGGATGTTATTTCCCACGAGTGTATTCAACGCACTCACCCCTTATTCTGTACTCACACTACAGGAGAAGAAGAGAATCTTAACGCGTAGAGAGAGGGGTGCCCTATCGGTGGTGTCCTTTGTCCGGTTTTCTCTTTAAAGCTATGTTGAAACGATGTTCCACATTTTGTAAAATGTTAACTGTATTTCTCATCTTTGTAAAAGATCCTGATGTTTTTCCGCTGCGTAATGTTTTAAACTTTTTTTTATCGGTTGTATCCGATGTTCCAAGTGTACATTTCATATTTCTATATCTTTGGATGCAGGTGTTACATCCTGAACAATGGAAAAGAATATCTAAAGACCTTTGATGAAAAATCTGATGAAGGAGTATTCTTGGGATACTCCTCAGTAAGCAAGGCCTTCAGGATCTTCAACAAAAGAAGTTTGATTATTGAAGAATCAATTCATGTGGTGTTTGATGAACCACACTGTGATACTGCTGAACTGGAAAAGCTAAGAGAAGATGTATCTAAAATGAAGATTAAGGATCAAAAAGTTAAGTACATTGATGGAGTTCCAGTACCTGCTGAAGATGTTATGGCAAACAGTTCACAGTTCACTGCACTAGGAAATACAGTAACACAGGATACTGATCAGCAGACAAACAGTAATCATAGATAGGATGTTGTAGTACAACGAGTTACTGTTCAGCAACCTTCACTAACTTTTGAGCCTGACAAAACATGGCTCAGGAATCACACAAGGGAACTTGTGATTGGAGATATCAACGAAGGAGTTAGAACAAGAAGATCAAGACCTCAAGAGTCATTGTTCACATGTTTCATATCACAAGTTGAACCTAAGAGTATTGAAGAAGCTTTCGAGAACAGTAACTGAATTCAGGCCATGCAGAAAGAGCTGAATGGATTTGTTAGAAACCAAGTATGGAAGATGGTTCCAAGGCCTGATCATCAAGAAGTTATTGGAACTAAGTGGGTATTCAAGAATAAGGTAGATGAATCTGGTACTGTGGTCAGAAACAAGATAAGGTTAGTGGCAAAAGGATACTGCCAGCAAGAAATGATAAACTTTAATGAGACCTTTGCTCCTGTTGCAAGACTTGAAGCAATAAGGATATTTCTAGCCTATGTTGCTCACAACAACTTCAAAGTATATCAGATGGATGTGAAAAGTGCATTTCTAAATGGACTTCTGTCAGAGAAAGTTTATGTGGAACAACCACTAGGTTTGAAAGAACAGACAGAAGATAAAGTATTCAGATTGGAGAAAGCTCTGTATGGGTTGAAACAAGCACCTAGAGCTTGGTATGATACACTGTCCTTATTCCTCTTGGAAAATGGATTTCAGAAAGGGACAGTAGACAAGACTCTTTTCAGAATACTAGATCGAGAAAGTATACTGCTTGTTCAGATCTATATTGATGACATCATTTTTGGATCAACGAACAAGGATCTCTGTGACAAGTTCTCCCACCTCATGCAAAGTAAGTTTGAAATGAGCATGATGGGAGAACTAAGCTTCTTTCTTGGTTTACAAGTGAAACAATTACAGAATGAAACCTTCATTAGTCAAGCAGAGTATACCAAGGAGCTGATCAAGAAGTTTGGTATGGAAAGTGGATCATCAGTAAGTATACCTACAACCACTTCTATCAGTTTGGATAAAGATGAAGATGGAAAGGATATGGAGGTTACTAAGTATAGAAGACTTATTGGATCCTTACTATATCTAACAGCAAGCAGACCTGATTTAGTATTTGCAGTTGGAGTTTGTGTAAGATTTCAGACAACACCAAAAAAGTCACATCTTGCAGCAGTGAAGAGGATTATCAAATATCTAAAAGACACCCAAGATGTTGGACTTTGGTATCCAAAAGATGGAGGATTCACTCTTAAAGGTTACTCAGATTCAGACTTTGCAGGTTTCTTGGACAGTAGACGTCAATTGTTTCCTGGTTCTGCAGAAAGTAGACGTCAATTGCAACATCCACTGTTAAAGCTGAATATGTAGCTGCTGTGCACAGATTTTGTGGATACAACAACAATTGAAGGATTATGGAATAATAGAAAATAAAACTCCCATCTTATGTGACAACACAAGTGTCATTACCATAACACACAATCCTATTTGTCACTCAAGGACAAAGCATATCGATGTGAGACATCACTTCATCAGAGATCATGTGGAAAAGAAGGATATTACACTAGAGAAGGTGCATACTGACATACATCTAGATGATATCTTCACAAAACCTCTATGTGAATCAAGGTTTTCTATGTTAAGAATTGAGCTTGGGATAATCAAGCTTGGATGAGTAAGGATAAAGATATTCCTTAAGTAAGGGGGAACTTATACAATATTTTAATTTTCTCAAGCATTTGATATTCTTTGAAAATCTCAGTATACGAAATCAAGTTTCTCTAACAGTATCCTGAGAAAGGTCAGTACAGCAGGTTGCTGATACAAATTTCATGAAAAAGAGGTTACTGTAGGTTGCTCACTACATTTATTATCAGCATTCATTGAAGCTGCAATCTCGTACCAAGAACAGTAACCTTAACACAATGATTAAGCGGGATAATTTGGCAACTGCATTAAATGCAGATATCACCTTTTTAGAGGAGAGAGAAGAATAGCGGTTCCGACTCTGACACGATCTTTTAAATTTTTTTTACTAATTTGACCCTCAGCCACCATATCTCAACTGTTGATTCAAGGAGTCGCTTGAGCTTCTTAATTTGAGCCATTGATGTGTTTCGAAATCATCAGTCATATTTAAACCGCCAAAACACCACTTATCTCCTTCTACGCTAAATCATTTCAAATCTCGTCTTTCATATTTCCTAATCATTTCTGCAAATCTAGTTTCTCTCTTCTCTCATAACTTATACAGTTCATCAATGGCTGAAGCAAGAAAAACCAAGATCGTTGAAGGAAGGTTGGTGAACCCCTTTGTGTTGCTTGGAGATGAGTCTCCTTACGAAGACAAAGACCTAATCACCAAGGTCTGGGAGCACATCACTAACAGCAAATTGGATAGGTTGTTAACCACCACCTACACAGGGTACTCTGCCCGGTCCGTAGAAAAGTTCTATGCTTACGCCGCTCTCTCTGATGACAGGAAAACCATCACATTCAAGATGGAAGAAGATGATGAGAAAGACCATACCCTGACCGCCAAAGACATTGTGAAAACCTTTAGCATCTCCAACATGGGTATGACGTATTCTGATCTAGCTTTCTATAGGTCAGAATATCTGGAGGAAAGCTGGAACCAGTTTAAACTGGATTCCGTGGAGGAGGTCTCCACTAGCAACTTTGGGAAGAAGAAGCTTAAACCTGCATATAAGTTTCTCCATGATATCATGGTCCACACTGTTGAGGGACAGTGTGGAAGTTTCGACAAGTGCACCATCACCAGGTTCAGAATGATGATTGTTGTTGTATGAAATGCAGCGGTCGACTAGGCTGGCATCCTCTTTCAAAGGATATGAGAGGAAGCCACCAAAACCTCAACAGGGAGAGGATTTGGAATTGTTATCTTTTCTATTCTAAGTTATAAAATGATCCCTCTAGAGAGAAAGGTACCATGCGCTCCAGGGTGGTACCTTGGAGCAAAGAAATGACACTCCAAGAGAGACAAGATGGAGAAGAAAACAGGAGCAAAGAAGGTTGTTGCCCCATCTAAGAAGAAGAAGGAGAATGAGGCTACCCCCGCCCCCACAAAGAAAAAACTTGCACCAATCATCAGGTTGCAGGATTCTGGTTCTGAAGAAGAGATCTCTACCTCTTCTGCACCCTCAACTCCCCGTATGGCTGTGATAACGGTTCCTGTGTTGTTTTCAGCAACTGAGAAAGAGCTTCCAGAAACTCAGAAGCAGACAGCTGATGATGTTGCTGCTCCAGGAATCCTGATGATAGAACAGGATGATGATCATACAGTGACTCCTATTCCTGATAATGATAAGGAGGATGTTGTGACAGAAGTCACTGCAGCTGATGTTCCAACACCAAAGAAGATGAGAAGATTGGTGAAAAGAGTAGTAGCCAAGAAACCCGAATAAGACACCTAATCAGCATGGCCACACCTCCTTAATGATATGAGGCTAATTGAAACACTCACTCATGTCGGCACTTTCATTGACTCCATTAATACAGAGTCAGCTGAGAAAGTTTTGCAGTTCTTCTACAGAGCCATCTGGAAGAAATTTGTTGACGTCTTTGAGATCTGGAGATGTTCAAGACTATCTCCAGGAGCAGAGTTGGTTCAGTGGGGAAAATGGCTAGAAGTGGAGAAAATTATCCTTTCATGGATAATTAGCGTTGTTGGGAGTCTGTCAGACAACGATACTGGACTCCTGCCCATGCTCAGACCTGAGTTCTTGGAAGAATATGCTAAACCCATCATGAAGATGATCCATGGAAGGTAGGAGTTGCTATATAATCACTGGTTGGCTAAAGAGAAAGAGATGGAGGGTGAGCAACCGATGAAGTAGGGGGAAGACAACACATTGATGATCCTCTTGGCCAAGGATGCTAGGACCTCTACTGAGCTGGAGCTGGCAGAAGCTCAATTGGCTCACCTCATACCTGAGGAAGCCAATGAACACATGTTGAGGATAGGAATGAAGGCAAGCAAGACTAAATCACAAAGGCCATCCAGGATTCTGCAACCAGGGAAAGGAAGCTCATCTGCCATACAACTCCCAGATTCTTCTACCTATACAGGTATGACAGCCCTTTCCCCCATCACTACTTTGGATGACTTTGAAGAGCAACTAGTGGATTATTCTGATTTCCCTATATATCATATCGCATCTTCTAAGGGGGAACCATCACCAATAATCCAAAAAGTATGCAAAGAAGTCCTTGTGTAGATCGCCGATGAAGCAGTCCCGGAGGAAGCTGTAGAGGCAGGACTTCCTGTACTGGCCATGTTAGCAATATAATATGCTGACCTGGAGGAGGAAACTGATGTTCCAATTGCTGAAGCAATTGCTAACATTGACCAATCATTTGAAACCAGTCAGGTTGCTGATGAAGCAGTTGAGGAGGTTGCAGAGGTGACTGAAGCTACTACCATTAAGACAACTAAAGTTACTGAGGAAGCAACAACTGTCGTTGTTGATGAGGAACATGTTTCTGTTTCGGACCCAGTTCCTGTTGAGAAGATGGAGTTTACTAAGGTATCCAATAAAGCAACTATAGTTCCTGAACAGGTTGTTAAGGGTAATCAGATTTTTGTTGAAGAGGTCGATGAGGAAGCAACAATCATGGTTATTGATGTACCCGATGAAGTAACTACTGTGCCTAAACAGGTTACTGAGGGTAGTCAGGATTCTACTAAGGAAGTGATAGGAGATGCTGAACTAAAGAGAACTGTGGCGACAACTTCTCCGATGAAGACCTCGACCACGGATGTTGTTGAGATAGCTCCGATGGAGGATCTACAAGGACAGAAGGATAAGGATGATGTGCTTTCGAGAGGCAAAAAGCTTGTTGTTGTCAATCCCGCTCTAGAAGATAGTGATGATTCATCAAGTGATAGTGATGATGAACTAGACTCTCCTCCACTCAAAGTATCTGGAAAAATCAAGCTGACAAAGGAGGAGATGATGTGATGTATGGCTGCAGAGAAGGCCGGGTTGATGTAGCAAGCTGAAGGAGAGCAAAGAGAAAGAGACAGTTAGACCCTGGCCTTATATACTCATCAGGAATCAAGACTAGTGGTTGGGGTTGAGACTCCCTCTGACTCCCATGAAGTTTCTCTTCGCAATATAATGGATATTGTTCAAGGGCTCACGAAGACTATTCAAGAGCATGAGAAGCATATGGCCAACAATATTCAGAGCAACGATGATAAACATTCATCCTCTATAGACGAACTAAGGAAGGAGTTGTCTGAACTCCCTGCCAAGATACAACAGAGGATGAATGACAAATACAATACTCACTACAAATCCAGAGCTAAATTTGAGCATGAACATAAAACTACATCTGATGCCTTGAAGAAGAGTGTGGAAGATATGCAAAGCACTCAGGCTGCTCAAGGTTTAACAATAGGTAATATGCAAGAAAACATCTCTTCCCAGAGCAGTGATGTTACAAGTATCAAAGACAGGATTCTAAATCTTGAGATGCTTGTGGGAGAGATAAGGGTTATTCTGATGAAAATCTACCCTGCTAAAACTGCTGAAATTACTAACCAAAGAGCTACAAAGATTGATGATGCTAAAAAGGGAGAAGATAAGAAGAAGAGGTAGATGAACCCGATGCTGCCATGGTTGATACTACAACCAGAGAAATTGATGAAGAAGATGAAGATCAAACACCCTTGACCAGGCTCAAGCGGAGAAGATCAAATACTGGACATGGTCAGGATACTGATCCTAAAAGAAGAAAAAAAGATGATGAAGATAATGTAGGTACTGGGGTTGCTGGGTCTTAAACAGTAGACAATACTGCATTGGCACAGGTTGCTGCTGCACCTACTAAGCAGAAATCAAGTAGACGGCAAACTAAAAGAGGAAGATGACAACAACATGGTACTCGGAAAGCTGACCTAAAAGACAAACCATATATAACTGATGTTGTTGATCCAAGCAAGAAGCTGAGTGAAGATAGATAAAAGCAGCTGAAAGCTGCTGATGAAGAAAGAAGGAAAAAAGAGAGAGAATGGATTTCAAGACTAGGAGTGGTTGGAACCGGGATTTCTTTATCTGATAAGAGATACTCCTACCTTGATCAAGAAGCCCCAAATTTTGTAAAGGATGAAGTTCCAACTGAGTTTTCGATCATGCTTGATCAGAGACCAGAAAACATAGTTGATACTTCATACTGGAACTTGGCGCTCTTTGAAAAGGTCAATTTGCCTAAGAACAGGAATCCGACATTCAAAGAGATCACCCATTACAAAAGTTCTGAATACTTCAGGTATTTCAGAGAACTCTGCAAGCTCAACGTTTTCAAAAACTTCTCTTCCTGTGAGAAAGCCTTGAAGAGATTTGAAGAGCTAGCAAGAGAAGACAGACTAAACTGGCAGCTGACGCTGATTAATAGAGTTAAGAAATGAGAGCAGGTTCTTTACTGCCAAGATTACTGGCTGAGATGGATACAGGTTCCTGAGATAGCTGAGCAGCTGAAGAAGTCTTATCAGGATTCTATCTCAAACTGGTGGAAGGGATCTACGTATGAAGAGGTAGTCAAACAGAATCAGCAAATATCTTCAGGACATGACCTAGTGAAGAGGAAACTATTTGGGAACAAGAAACCTGATGAAGAATAGCTTACTGACACTATCAGACATATTTTATGTAAGCATTCCTTGTAAAGAATTTTTGTATTCTTTTATTTCTTCATTTTATTTATGAAGATGTAAGCTTGTTTATTCATGTGCTGTAAAGTTTACGTTGTACTATACTTGTACATCTTACATGTATAAAAGTACACATGTTCATCTCGCTTATCTTTCTCTGTTATGGGTTTTGTCATCATAAAAAAGGGGGAAATTGTTGGGATATTTCCGTTTAGGTTTTGATGAGACAATGTAATCTTTTAAGACTTTAGAGTACCTATCTTCTACGTTTTATAAGTGGATTATAATTTGACAAAGTTTATATTTCTTAGAGATACTTGCTAAGTTATATATATATATATATCAGAAAACTAGAGAAAACTGATCATAAGCAGGGTTCTGAACCATAAGAAGGTCTGAAAGGATCAGGGAACTGAAAAGGGGACGATGATCAGTAAGCAGATGAAACAGAAAGCTAACTAGAAGACTGAAAGTTGTCTGTAGGATTCTAGAACAGAAAGTTGTTCATAATCAGGAAGCTGTTCATAATCAGGAAGCTGACAACTACAGTAAGAAAGCACTGCAACCTATGCAGTGAACTATAAGTCGAACTATCTCATTCAATGTAATACGAGGATTATATTGAATACTATACGAGGAATGGCTCCTGATATGTGTCTGTTAGAAAGAAGTTCGTACCAAGCTAATAAGATGATGCCACCTGGACCTGCGGCTCTGCAAAAGCACTATAGCTGAGGAGTGGCGCCATTAATGCGGATCAGAGTAGGACTTGCCTTATATTCTCAGTCTTTCAGTCGCATTAATTGCAAAGATTTGAAAGATCAAATTTGAAATGCGACAAGGACAGTGTCTTTCTTCAATGGGCATTTTCCTAGTGATATAAATAGAAGGATGAATTGACCATGAAGACTATTGAAGCTTTGAAATACACATTGCAATATTCATCAAGTCATTTCTTACTCTAGCTTTTTAAGCTCAGTCACTCAATCTTCAATCATTTAATCTGAAAATACACAAATTACACAAAAAAAAAAATGGTTTACAGTGCTTGAATGTAACAGATATAAAAAATTGTAAGTTATTGAAAAATAAAAACCCTAGATTTTTATACAAATTAGAAAGAAAAGAACTTGTTGTAGTATTAGAAAAATAAGAACCCTAAATTTGTAGCAATCATATGAAAAAATTGAGAAGGAAAATAGGGAAGAAAAAAAAAAAGAAAAGGAACAGTGCGCAGTGAAGGAAGACAAAGAGAGAGAGAGAGAGATATGAAGGAAGCATAGAAAAAAAGAAAAAATAAAAATAAAATAAAATAAAATAAAAGATATGTATATATATGGGGCTAGATAGGTTGGGGACACAGATCTAAGATCCGTGCGGACACATAAGTCCTCGTTCTGATAGATGAATTTGAATTTTAGAGTACGATTGTTAGCTAGAGACACATGCACAACGTGAGAGATCTACAAAATTAATTATTGTATCTTGTATTAAATGTTGAATTAAATATACACAAACAAATACTTTGAAAAAACGGCAAATGGTGGATAATTAGTTAATAAATTCAAAATAAATAGAAATTTTGTTCAGCCAAAACTCTTAGAGTAATACCTCTTAGCACCAGTTGTACGGTATAACTGGGTTGATCTGAATCAACGTCTTGTATAAATAATTTTTTCATTCATGTACTAACTTTTATGTTATATTAATGTAGTATTTATGTACAAATATCATACATTTTATGTATTACTTTCAGTTTGAAAAAATGGCATAATTTGTACACATATACATTAATGTTGCATTTCTAATACCTTTATATGATATTATTTATACATTTATGTCAACATAGTCATACATTTATATAATATTAGTACATGACCTGTGTAATACATGGGATTTTATAAAAAAATATTAAACTTGGTAAATTTTGAAATTTTAAAAGTACACTAAAATTAAGTTTATGATTTATGCAATATGTATCGTCTAATTTAATATTAAATACAACATAATATGATTAAATAATTATTTAATTGTCGAAATATGAGTTGCATTTGAGGAGGATCAAAAATAATGTATATTGGTAGCCTATTATATTATTCAACACACCCACCATTTTTTTTGTTTATTTTTTATTTTTAATGTCTCTAACAACCCTCAATTTTTATTTTCAATTAAATGATAAAAAATCAAAATCAAAATTTTACAAATAAATTTCATAATTTATTTTACATATTTTAAAAAATTATTCAATTTCATGAATTAATAAGTTTGAAAAGTTTGAACTATCATTTTCCATCAACTCACCTTAATTTTAATTTTTTTATATTTTTTCTCTAAAATTTTAAAATTAACAAATTTCAAATATACGTACTATACAAGCTGAAACGACGAAAACATAATAATAGTAATAAGTCATTAATATCGAAGGCAAATTGCAGCACGTACAATAAACTAATGCAGAGCAATGAATGCGAAATATTTATGCAAAACAAAAAAGTCAACAAAAACCATAATATATACAACCCAAATCTCTTTAATTCACACTTGAAATTATTTCCTTCTTCGTATACAGTGATACAGTAAATGTCGGATATGGATGTTTCAAATCTTATATTAGGAATCTACGATATCATGCCCGACCCGGATGGGTCGTTCAACAGACCCGCAAAGTTGCCATCTCTACCCGCAATTCCACAGATTGATGACCCGAATAACTCAGCCGGGTTAGTCGCCCTCTCCAAAGACATACCTCTCAACATGGCAAACAACACCTCCATTCGCCTCTTTCGCCCGCTGCACCACCCTCCCAACACCAAGCTTCCTCTCATATTTTACTTCCATGGCGGCGGTTTCGTCTTCTGCAGCGCCGCAACTTCGATTTTTCACGACGCATGCAACCATATCGCCGCTCATATCTCCGCCGTGGTCGCCTCAGTTGAGTACCGCCTGGCGCCGGAGCACCGTCTGCCGGCGGCGTACGAAGACTGCATAGACGCCGTCGTGTGGGCGAAAACCCAAGCGCTGATCGGCGACGGCTCCGATCCGTGGGTTAAAGAGTTGGTGGACTTCTCTAGGGTTTTCCTGATGGGAAGCAGCGCCGGCGCGAACATGGTGTACCATGTAGGTCTGCGCACACTGGATCTCGATCTCCGGCCAATCAAAATCGCGGGGCTGATAATGTGCCAGCCGTTTTTTGGTGGGGTGCGAAGGACAGGATCGGAGCTCAAGCACATCAACGATGAGATTCTCCCACTGCATGGAGCTGATAGCCTGTGGTCGCTCGCACTGCCTTACGGTGCGGACAAGAGGCACGAGTATTGTGACCCGTGTGGCGGGGGTGGGCCCAGTGATAAGAAAATCAGACAGATGCCGGCGATGGTGGTGAGAGGGTACACGGGGGATCCCCTGGTCGACAAGCAGAGGGAGTTTACCCAGATGCTGGCGGCGCGTGGAGGGCACGTGATACCTCAGTTCTTTGATGGGGGCCATCATGGTGTGGAGCTTAATTCCGAATTGTCCAAAGCTATGTATGATGATTTCAAGGATTTCTTATGGTCTAAAGCTAAGTAGACCGGTTCATTACCAAACCGGTTTTCGGTTTTGGTGGGGTTTTAATAACCATTTCTATAATAATATAATTCGTGTTAATTCGATTAATAATTAAATTTAAAAGAGTGAAATTAACTTGGTATACAAATGTCAATTTGTATACGAAGGTAAATGTTGAATATGGTTAACATTTGTTCAATTGAATTAGGAGATGGACCATTCCATAACAAAAGTTGTTTTTTTTTTATTATTCATCATGAAATTAAATGTATATGTTATAATATTTTTATGTTTTCATTAATCTCATCGATCTAAAGCATTGTTTACGAAGGAATGTCGTTCTTTGATGTTGATATCAATATTGTAGGGAAATTTTTGGACGAAGCCCTACTATATATGCATTTGTAAGTTATAGGTTGTGAGTTTGCTTTGTATCACAAAATTAAATTATTGAGAAGGTTTTAGAATAATCTTACTCTTCTTAAAGGGATATACATTTGTATTTCAATATAGAAAACGTGTAAATTAATCACTTTTTCCATTATTTCATGAAATCCATAAATTATAATCAATCATTATAAAGGATGCTTTCGTATCCATAGACTTAACCTAGCGGTAGATATATATCTCACCTTGAATAATGTATGAGGTTCGAGTCTTCACCTCTATCATAACTAAAAAAATAAAGGGTAGATATATATCTCACCTTGAGTAAGGTATGAGGTTTGAATCTTCATCTCTATCATGACTAAAAAAATAAAGGGTGGTTTCAAGTTTTATTTTATAAAGGGTGGTTTCAAGTTTTATTTTATGGATCTTGTATGTGTGTGTTTGTTTTTTTTTTTTTTCTTCTTTTGGGCTGAACATTGTGATATAGCTGGGCTATATTATCTTGATAGCATCAATTATGGAGCAGAAAGTCCACGTCCAAGCATTTATATCTCTAGATGTGGTCGTTTTTTGCATCATCCTTCGGTCCATAGGCCCAATACCACATTCCGCATTAATTTTTTTTTAATGATAATGATGCAATCAAGGATGAAAATATTGTATCCTGAAATATCATCAATATTTCTTCAATATTTTCATTTTTCATATGATCGATAAAAAAAAAACGGACTGCAATAATATTTTTTCTAATATTTTTCATTTTTCATATAAAATGAGAAAATGGAATAGTTGTGTTCCAGCCCTGCCTTCGGTAACTTTATTCAAAACCAAACTCTATTCATTCTGAAGTATAAACATTGAAATAAAAGTAGACATAGTAGTAGAGAAACTATGTAGCCTATTCTGCTATTCACACAATATCCAAATGGGATCATGCAACATATCTCTATCACCAATAATTATTACAACTATTATAATATTGAATATAGTATAATATTGAATATAGCTTAATTAGGCATCAAAATTGGTGATCAAGGTTTTGTATATAAACTTGGTGATCAAGCCATAAACTTGGAGATCAAGGCTATTGTATCAAATTTTTCTCTATAAATACATGTAATGGAATGGAAGAAAAATACACCAAATTCTCTCCTCTCATCTACTTTTCTCTTCTTGTCTCGTCTTTTATTTACGCATTGCTTTCGTACGTTTTTCATCTGTTTTACTTCTAGCTTATTTTATAGTTATCGTAATTATTTACATGTTATCAGCATGAGTTTTTGCTCGAAAAAAAAAGAGGTTTGTAAATTTATGTCGTTATTTTTATATTATGTGTTTTATTATGGCTAGAATTGAAAATCAAAAATTTCAAATTCTCGATGTTTCTGGCGTAAACTATTTGTCCTGGTGCCTAGACATTAAACTACACTTACAAGGGTTGGATCTCGTAAAAACTCTTAAATGTGTAAATATCGATGAGGCCAACAGGAAAGATGAGGCTAACGCCATGATCTTTATACGCCACCATTTATCGGAGGATTTGAAAGATGAGTACATATAGTTTGAAAGGTCATCGGAGATATGGCAAAAACTGAAAGAAAGATTTGATCACACAAAGACTGTGATCCTGCCACGGGCGCAGTATGATTGGCAGCATATAAGACTGCAAGACTTTAAATCAGTCTCCGATTATAATTCGGTTTTTTTTAAAATTGAGTCTCGTTTGGCTCTGTGTGGTGTAAAATTGTCAGAATATGACAAATTAGAGAAAACATTCTCCACCATGCATGCCTCAAATCTGGTACTACAACAACAGTACAGACAACGCCAATTTCAAACATATTCAGAGTTGATCTCTGTACTACTCACAACAGAAAAAACAAATGAGTTGTTATTGAAAAATCATGATTTACGATCTTGTGGGTCCTAAGCAGTGCCAGAAGCACATGCTAACAAATCTATGGGCCAATCTAGAGGCCGTGGACAAAGATCCGGGCGTGGTTTCTGGAGAGATAGTGGACGTGGTAGTCCCCATCATGATGTCCGAGGCGAACGTGGTGCCTGGAGAGGTGGTAGACGCGGACGTGGTTATTCTCGTCCAAATAATTATCCGGTCAATCAAGGAGACCGATTTCAGTGGAACCATGACAAGGGCAAGGTGCCCACAGAGAAATCTTATGAAAATAATTGCAATAGATGTGGAATGACTGGCCATTGGGCCAAAGTCTGCAGGACTGCCCAACACCTGGTGGATCTGTACCAGGATTCAATAAAAAACAAAGGAAAGGGAGTCCAGGCACATGCCACTGAGGCAGAAATGCCATTTACTACCCCTCGAAACGCCACACCTCAAATCATGAATGATCAAGTTCAAGATGGGAAATCTCTTGAACTATCAGATTTTTTTGAGGACCTTGATCCCATTGTATAAAGTGTCAAGTGGTGGTGATAAATCCAAACTTAGAGTTTGGTAATTTTGTGTATAGACCTCTCTCGGAAGATGGCATACCCGAGATCGAGTAAATTTTATCTTTTTGTCAATAGCAATGTACATATCTCTTAAATGATAAATTCCTGAAATTAACCTTATATTATATAAATTTATGAAATTGTTATTTTATTATAGTGATTCCAGTATTAATATATTTTTGTATAATCAGGCAGTACATGGAGCATACTAACAAAATGAATCATTGTCTACTCGATAGTGCAACAACACACTCAATATTCACAGATAAAATATATTTCTCGAGTGTGACATTGTGCAAAGCACAAGTAAGAACCATATCAGGTCCCGTTGAGATTATTGATGGCTCCGGGAATGCAACAATTGTGTTGCCTAATGGTACCACTCTGCATATTGAAAATGCACTTTTATCTGGTAGATCAAAAATATGTCTACTAAGTTTTAAAGATGTTAGACGCAATGGATATCATATAGAGACATTGGTTGAAAATACTAAAGAATGTCTATGCGTCACATCATATGATATGAACAAAAGGAATGTTCATGAGAAATTTGAAGCAACAGCTTCTGGGCTATATTGTGTCCCGATTCGAGCTTTCGAATCCTATGCCACCATGCCATGGAAACTAATTAATCCCGATATACTTGGATTATGGCATGATCGTCTGGGTCACCCCGGAACTACTATGATGCGTAGGATTGTGGAACGTACTAAAGGACATCCTTTAACGAATACAAAGATATTGATGTCAAATGATTATTTTTGTGAATCATGTTCACAAGAAAGCTCATTATAAAACCTTCTGTGACAAAGGTTGGTTATGAATCACCATCGTTTTTACAACGGATACAAGGTGATATTTGTGGACTAATTCACCCATCAAGTGGACCATTTAGATATTTTATGGTTCTGATAGACGCATCTTCTAGATGGTCTCACGTATGCTTGTTATCTACGCGTAATGTTGCATTCGCGCGTTTGCTTGCACAAATTATTAAACTCCGAGCACATTTTCCTAATCATCCTATTAAAAATATAAGGATGGATAATGCAGGAGAATTTACATCAAAATATTTTGATGAATATTGTGCAGCACTGGGAATTAATGTTGAGCACACAGTAGCATACGTTCATACTCAAAATGGATTGACAGAATCTCTTATCAAGAGAATCCAAATTATTGCTCGAACTTTATTAGTGAGATCAAAGCTCACTAGTACAGCATGGGGACATGTCGTATTGCATGCATCATCTTTAATTAGATTACGTCCCAGTTCGTATCATATGCATTCCCCAATGCAATTAACCTTGGGTTTTGAGCCAAACATTTCGCACCTTCGCACATTTGGGTGTGTTGTACAGGTGCCAATTCCACCTCCACAAAGGACAAAAATGGGTCCCCAACGCCGACTTGGCATATATGTCGGGTTTGATTCACCATCGATTATTAGGTTTTTGGAACCAATGACGGGTGATTTATTCTCCGCTAGGTTTGCGGATTGTCATTTTGATGAAACGACATTTCCATCAGTCGGTAAGACAATCCTTGATAATAATAAACCTATGCATGTTGAGAATCTCACATGGTGTGAGCAGAATTTGTTTCATCTAAACTCACGCACACTTGAATGTGAAAATGAGGTCAATAGAATCATACATTTACATAATATTGCTAATAGACTTCCTGACGCATTTAATGATGCCAGTAAAGTCACGAAGTCTCATATTCCAGCTGTGAATGCTCCAGCTAGGATCGATGTTCCTAATGAACATGTGAAAATGAATTTTGATGGACCAAGACAAAAACGGGGTCGACTCATTGGCTCAAAGGACTCTGTTCCTCGAAAAACCAAGAAAGGGGTTTATGAGCCCATTAATCAAGTGAGTTCTAATGAGCAAGCTCCAGGTGAATCTGTAGAGCCTAGTAAAACAATCATGATGATATCAAATCCAGAAAATACCGAGAATTCCATAAGCTACTACAATTATGTATGGGATAAAAATGAGATCATTATCGATGATATTTTTGCATTCTCGGTTGCTCAAGAGATTTTGAGCGATGATTGTAACAGTGAACCACGTTCCATAATAGAATGTCGTCAAAGGGATGACTGGCCTAAATGGGAAGAAGCAATCAAATCTGAATTAGCTTCACTAAATAAACGGAATGTATTTGGGTCTATCACTCAAACTCCGGACAATATAAAGCCTGTTGGGTATAAATGGGTATTTGTCCGTAAGAGAAATGAGAATAATGAAATTGTAAGATATAAGGCCCGACTTGTTGCCCAAGGGTTCTCTCATAGACCTGGGATTGATTATGATGAGACGTATTCACCAGTAATGGATACGATCACTTTCCGTTTTCTCATTAGTATGGTTGTCCATGAAAATTTGGACATGCGTCTTATATACGTAGTAACAGCTTACTATATGGTTCACTTGATTCTAATATCTACATGAAAATTCCTGATGGATTTAAAATACCAAAAACGGGTAATCCCCATGAGCTATACTCGATCAAATTACAAAGATCATTGTATGGACTAAAGCAGTTTGGTCGCATGTGGTATCACAGACTAAGTGAATACCTTATCAAAGAAGGTTAAAAAAATGATTCAATTTGCCCATGCGTTTTTATTAGAAAATCAGAAACCGGATTTGCTATAATTGCAGTTTATGTAGATGACATGAACCTCATTGGCACTCCTGAGGATTTGGCCAATGCTACTGCATATCTGAAGAAAGAGTTTGAAGTTAAAGATCTTGGGAAAACCAAACTCTGTCTCGGTCTTCAACTAGAGCATAGAGCAAATGGCATTTTTATTCATCAATCTACGTACACTGAGCGACTGCTCAAAAGGTTTAATATGGAGAGTGTTCATTCTTTAAGCACTCCTATGGTGGTACGTTGTTTAGACCCTAATAAAGATCTATTTCGACCTAAAGAGTTTGATGAAGAGATACTTGGCCAAGAGGTGTCGTATCTTAATGCTATTGGAACATTGATGTATCTAGCACAATGTACAAGACCAGATATCATATTTGCGGTCAATGTGCTTGCTCGATATAGTTCTGAGCCAACCCGGAGACAATGGAACCGAATTAAACATATTTTCCGTTATCTCCGTCGTACTATAAATTTGGAATTGTTATATTCAAATAATACAACTAACTCCGGGTTAGTTGGTTATGCAGATGCGGGATATAGATCTGATCCGCACAAAACTCGATCACAAACTGGATATTTATTTTGTTATAATGGCACAGTCATTTCATGGCGGTCTACTAAACAGACATTGGTTGCCACATCTTCCAACCACTCTGAACTTATTGCTCTTTATGAGGCAGACAGAGAGTATGTTTGGTTAAGATCAGTTATAGCTCATATAAGGAATGCATGTGGGTTAAATCTGACTACCACTCGCCTACTATCATTTATGAGGATAATGCTGCTTGCATAGCACAAATTAAAGGCGGGTATATAAAAGGTGATAGGACTAAGCATATATCACCAAAATTTTTCCATACTCACGAGCTTCAGAAAAATGGAGAGATAAATGTTCAACAAATTCATTCATGTCACAATCTTGCTGATTTATTCACAAAATCCCTGCCTACATCTACATTTGAGAAATTGGTATACGGCATCGGTATGAGAAGATCCAATGAGAAGCAAGATTGACAGTTTACTTCCAGACTCATGCTAATCGTTTCAGGGGAAGCGAAAATGTTGCATATATGTGCTGTACTCTTTTTCCCTCATCCCAGTTTTTTGTCCCAATGGGTTTTTCTGGTTTAAGGTTTTTAACGAGACAGCTTATGCACATGACATAACAAAGCTAAATTCAAGGGTAAGTATTATAATATTGAATATAGCTTAATTAGGCATCAAACTTGGTGATCAAGGTTTTGTATATAAACTTGGTGATCAAGCCATAAACTTGGAGATCAAGGCTATTGTATCAAATTTTTCTCTATAAATACATGTAATGGAATGGAAGAAAAATACACCAAATTCTCTCCTCTCATCTACTTTTCTCTTCTTGTCTCGTCTTTTATTTACGCATTGCTTTCGTACGTTTTTCGTCTGTTTTACTTCTAGCTTATTTTATAGTTATCGTAATTATTTACAACAAAAACCAAATTTTTTTCATTTTTAAAATGATGAAACCCTTTGATATCTCATGAGTTAATTTCCCTGCCAATTATCATTTCAGAAACAATCATTTTGGAGATGAAGAGGTGGACTTCTCATCTTCACTGAACTTTTCAGATTTTTTCAATTAAAATGTATATGGATGACACAAAGGATACACATAGATGGCACATGTCAAATTGAGGATGCTTCAAATTGCTTATTTGTCAAGCACCGCAGAGTCTCAACTCTCTTATTATATATATATATATATATATATATATATATATATATATATATATATATATATATATAAAATATAATATAATAGTGAGACCATTTGACACCTATATATAGTGCCCATTTGTCTGTTATATATGAACAAAAGGCTGATATTTTAGATCTGCTTTCTTTTATATATATATATATATATATATATATATATATATATATATATATATATATATATAATATAATATAATAGTGAGACCATTTGACAACTATATATAGTGCCCATTTGTATATATTATAATATAATAGTGAGACCATTTGACAACTATATATAGTGCCCATTTGTCTGTTATATATGAACAAAAGGCTGATATTTTAGATCTGCTTTCTTTTATATATATAATATAATAGTGAGACCATTTGACAACTATATATAGTGCCCATTTGTCTGTTATATATGAACAAAAGGCTGATATTTTAGATCTGCTTAATAAGAAACACTCTCAACTATTAATCACAATTAATATTGGAATTAATGTAGTCATCTCAGATCTAAACAGAATTGATTAACTCTCACCTCTCTCTAAATTAATTGTCACTTTAGCAAGTAACATGAGATCCAATACCTAATTTATTATTGTTTATTCTGTACACTGTAAAAGCTTCAATCTGTACATTATCTAAATACTTTATTTTTCATAGTACATTATTCATCAACATACAACTTTTACAATTGTTATTAATATATATTTATATATAATATTAGTTTCTGTAATTAATTCAGAATTTACTTTCTTCGCTCTCTCTTTTTCTTTATTTTTAATAAAGCACGACCCTCCATTTTCCCTAGCTAGTGCATTATTTTGTCCTTTGCCATTCAGTTCAGTTGTAGTTCAATAAATGTAGAATTCATCATGTAGGGCCTCAATTGATTATTCAACGAACCCATGGCCATATTATATTGAAAGTTTTGTGTCAAAGCAATAACAATAGTGTGCGGAATTTGTAGTGATTCTTCAATAATGATTCACATGTTCAAAGTTATTATAATAATTTTTTTTTTCATATATGATATGATATGTATAGTAAAGAGTTTTCAAATAGAAAAAAGGTAATATCTACTATCCAACCATTCCAACTGGATTCTTTTATTGCCAATTAATTCAGCATTATTTTTAGTGAAAATAATATATTTAATCTCTTTTTCAACCGTTTAATATGAATCACGTGTATAAAAATGTTAAAACGAGCCAGGTTTGAGCAATTCCCACCCACCATAAATTTCTTTTGAAACACAACAATTCTTCAAATTATAATTTCCAGACAATTTTCTTGAAGAGCTCGTTTGGTATACATAGGTAATAGGAAATAGAGTGATATCTCTTGGGATATGTATTTTAGAAATCTGTACTATCAAGAAAGTTGACAAAAATTATAAGAATGTCATTTTTCAACCTAAAAGTGTCATGTCAATAAAGATATAAAATAAAAAAATAGTAAATCTTACATGATAAGTCATTCTTTAATAATAATAATAATAATAATAATAATAATAATAGTAATAATAATAATAATAATATCTATCTTACTCTAGAAGCTATCATATAATCCATATAAAGGTAAGAAATGAAGAGAGAGGTACATTGATTTTTTAAATCTATGTAAAACTAAAAAATGGAGAAAAAATAGTAATTTCTCAACAAAAGAGAGATGTATAAAGAATGAAAAAGAAAACAAGATATACAAAGAATGAAGAAAAAAAACTAGAAAAGTCGTAAATATAATTATTTCTCAAATCTATATAAAACTAAAAATGGAAGAATACAAGATTTGCTACATTCAAAGGTGGAAAAATTCTTCTATATCTTATTGTATGAAGAAAAAAAGAACAATAAAAAATCGTAACTATAATGATTTCTCAAATCTATATAAAACTAAAAAAAAAATTAAAGAATACAAGATTTGCTAACCATTCAAAGGTGGAAAAATTCTTCTATATCTTATTGTATGAAGAAAAAAAGAACAATAAAAAATCGTAACTATAATGATTCTCAAATCTATATAAAACTAAAAAAAATTAAAGAATACAAGATTTGCCAAATATTCAAAGGTAAAAAGTTCTTTAAGATCTTTGTCTCATATGTTCATATAAGGAGATTCCACCAAATTGTCTTTGTACATTAAACACAAACTGAACAACTAATTTGTTGGGAGAGAAATGAAGAAATGATGTAAGAAAACTATATATGATGATTGAAGTATGAAAGTGGAATATAAAAAATAAAAAATATAAAAGGAAAAATTAATTATTACGATTGAAGGAAATATTATTGTATATAATAATTTTAATTTGACAAAAATTTAAAATCAAAAAATAAAATAAAAATGTTTAAAAATAAAATTAACAATTAAAATTATTAAAGTTATGTGACAATTCATGCAACACACATGTGTAATATGAAAAATCATTTGTATATGGTATATTTTTTAAATTAAAATAATAAAAATATTATGAATAACCTGTTGGTTTATGCAACTTCATTATATTATTACAAATTACAAATATTAACACAATAAATAATAAACCACGCATCACGCGGGTGGAATGCTAGTTAGAGTAATTAATTAACTTCAAGTGGTTGGCAAGATAATATATTTTGTAGGATAAAAATTAAAAGTAAAAAAAAAGTCCCTTAAAACTAAATGAATATTTGAAGGTATTGAATCATTTTCGGGGGTTTTCTTCATCAGTATGGATTCCTCCCCCAATTATTCTTCTTTTCCTCTAATCTACATTTTCACAATTTTAGAAATTAAAAAAAATCAATTTTATATATGCTTCATTTAACATTTACATTATTGATCATTCTACTTTAGTAAATAAGTAGTTATTTGAATTTTTTTTTTTCTAACAGAAGACGATCCACAAAGAAAGGAAAGGGCCACAATTTTCTTTTCTAAAGAGGAACAATATTTTTACACCGAGCCAACATTTTATATAAACACTGGACTTGTGAGAGTGTTATCTCTACTACCAAATAAAATAAAGCTAGATAAAAGTCTCCTCATCCTCCCAAAATCTGCAAACCAAACTAGCCTAAAGATAAAAGGAAATCTCAACAAATCTCAACTCTGGACCTCTCTCTGATACTAGTTGGAATAATAAAATGCTCATCATTGAAGATTGAACCAAATAATTAATAATCTCAACAGACAATTACAAGTGATCTTCAACAAACTTATTTATAATATATAAGTAGACAAAGATAAAAGAGGTTCACGTTAGAAGCAAAGATTATGGG
The DNA here is from genome assembly GCA_954870855.1 of Scutellaria minor. Classification (NCBI taxonomy): domain Eukaryota; kingdom Viridiplantae; phylum Streptophyta; class Magnoliopsida; order Lamiales; family Lamiaceae; genus Scutellaria; species Scutellaria minor. The sequence continues at coordinate 19,836,280 of OX940728.1, read as the reverse complement.
CTCAAAAACTTAAATATATAACACTCTTGATCGAGATAAAAGGTGACTTTCTTTTTTATTATATATAATACAAGGATATGGCTTTATTAAAAAAAATATCCTTACGTGAAAATAGACCATTAGACATAAAATGATATAAAATAGACCATATTGTGCAGCATAATAATCGATTTCTAAACGTTAAACGGCAGCATAATCAATTTTAGACATTTGATTTAAATTTGTCGTTAAAATGATATAATAATTGAAAGAAAAGTGGATAAAAATGATATTTGTTATCCTCAAACTGAAACGGCAAAAGGGTCATTTCCCCTCAAGATCATCCCCATCCATCTATATAATAGTCAAAGCGCAACTCCACTCTCACTCAACCATTTCTCCGTCTTCCTCAGCTCCACTCTGCAAATGCAGAAACCTCTCCACACTCTCCTCCTCACCTTCCTTGTCTGCCTTTCATGGCAGGCAACTCAGAGCCAGCACACGTGGCAAGAAGCCTTCCAGGTCCTCGGAATCTCATGGAACAAAGACGGCAAATCCTTAAACAGAACCATCCAAATCCCGATGGTGGACCCCACCCCATCGGCGGACTCCTCCCCTAAGCCCACCGCTCTCTCTCAGGACGTCTACATCAGCCCATACAGCAAGGCCTACGTCCGCCTCTACATCCCCGCCACCCCACCCAAGGGCCGGAAACTCCCCCTCATCATCTACTTCCACGGCGGCGACTTCGTCCTCTTCAGCGCCGCCACCGTCATCTTCCACAGCTTCTGCAACGACATCGCCTCCCAGTTCCCCGCCGTCGTCGTCTCCGTCGAGTACCGCCTCGCGCCGGAGGACCGCCTCCCCGCCGCCTTCGACGACGCCACCGCCGCCATCAAGTGGATCCGGGACCAGTCCCTCGGCGTCGGCGGGAGGGACCCATGGCTGGAGTACGCCGACTTCTCTAGGGTTTTCCTGATGGGCAGCAGCGCCGGCGCTAACATCGTCTACCACGCGGCGCTGCGAGCTCTGGACTTTGATCTCCGGCCATTGAAGATCAGAGGGCTGCTACTGAACCAGGCCTTCTTCGGAGGGGTGAAGAGGACGGAGTCGGAGCTCAGGCTGATCGACGATCCGTACGTGGCGCTGTATGTGAACGATGTGCTGTGGACGCTGGCGTTGCCGAAGAAGGCGAGCCGGGACCACGAGTTCTGCAACCCTATCTCGGGTGGGACTTATCTGGGGCGGGTTTACCGGTTGCCGAAAGTGTACATAAAGGGGGATTATGGGGACCCGTTAGTGGACCGGTCGGTTCAGTTGGCGAAGTTCTTGACGTCGTGCAGGGTGCCGGTTTACTACCGGTTCAACCAGGGAGGGTTCCATGGGATTGAGCTGCAGAACAGGACGGCGGCGCAGGAGCTGTACGATGATATGAAGTGGTTCGTCAACGACAGCAATGGTGCTCTTGAGATGCCTCATGGAATACTTTCTTCTCATCATCAACTTCATGCTTCCCAATGATCATCATCTTTTGGTTTTCTTGTTTGGTTAATTTCTTGGATTCAAATAATTACTAGATATCCTTGGTGGATGCCCTATTTCAATCACTCTTCATTTGGGTGTCTACACATATTGTATGATATGTGTAATTTAGGATTGTTCTAAGTTTGTATGGATGTGATGGATCAACTTTTTTGTTTTGGAATAAACATGATGCGTCTTATTTTGATGGATCAATTGTGATCGGAGTTTTTTTTTACCCTATTTGGCATAATTTTGAGGTGCAAATTTGGTCCTCTATCTCTATTTCAATTTGATGTTTCATCCTATGTTTTATTGTTTTTATTTCGTATCATTTGTAAATCAGTGATATCTATGAGATGATTATTTTGGAATATTAGATGAAATATGAAATAGAGGATGATGTTTGGATTAAGAGATGCACCAATGGAAAGTAAATCCAAAATATAATTGATCAATATAATTACATGTATATATATTAAAGAATTTTGTTATGATATCTTATTATTGGCTTCATTGGCACGTCATATTTATGTATTTAATGATTATAACACATGTAAATGGTATATATACAAATTATAGTGTATGACAAATCCGCATTTATCTACAAGTGTGTTTTCCACTGATGAAACACTATGATGATCAATAAGTATACCCTTCGGATTGGATTCTCTATTACATTTGGTGTTACATCTCATGTTTCATAGCATTTATTATATGACATGTGTTAAATAATGATGTCATCGAATACACTTGGTGTGTGGTGATTGTTTTGGAATAGGAGATGTAACACCAAGTGTAATAGAAGATCTCGTGTGCCCTTGGTGTATAGAGTACTATTGTAGTAGTAATCAATGAACCAGAAATATAAATGATTTAGTAATTAGTAGCAATCAATTAGCATGAAGTGTGTATCAAAAAAAGAGAGAAAAAAAAAAAAAAGAAAGAAGGGGGGGTGGGGGAGTGGTTGTACCTTAGCCGTTCAGATTTTCAACGGCTCAATAATAATCACATGTTAGGCCAAGTGGCCAACTCAGTAATGAAGGATTGGATTTAAATATTTTAAAATGTGAAACCGCTGGGTTATATATTTTAAAAAATTCACTATAGCACGTGGCAGGCCAACCCAATAATTAAAATATTACATATTTAAGAGAATTTTAATTTTCTAAAATTCGTCGGGCGCCTAGTAAAAATTGAATAATTGTGAGTTGACGATTCCATTGATAGGGAGATTCCCAGTATATACAAGATAATGGAAAATTTTACAAAATTAAATATAACTTAAACACGTGAAAATAAGAATAAAAAAATTTCATTCCAAAAATTGTGCACATAAATCAAGTTTCAATATATTCTTCTTTTTTTTTCACATATTTATAAGTCAAATGAACCTATTTTGATTTATTTAAAAAAATTGGTACAAAAATGTTTTATTATCAATTTTAATAAAATATTAACCCAAATACAATAAATATAATACTTATATATCTAGGATTGGATAAAAAAAAAATTAAGACCCTTAAAAAATAGGGACAATAGGCCAACCCCTTCTTGGCCTAACTCAGGCCGATCCTTACACTTCATTCTTCCTTAACTAAATTTGGTATTTTTACTCTTCTCATCCATGTCAATCCATACCTCGTGCACTAACTTGTACCATTAAAAATTAGATTATATCATTATATTTTGTATCAATAGATCATTTTATTCACATCAACTTGCGCCATCCAAATATCAAGTAATACCATCATAAATACAAATTGTATCATCCCATTGTGTATCAAAAGAATTAAGTCATTTAATTTTCATTAGCCCATATCATCCAAACTTTAGTCCTACATCATGTCTTGGATCAAGGGTATAATTGATCAAGCTGAATAAAAAAGAAAAAGAAAAAATGGTGAAGCCAATATTAAGATATTAAAATCATACATAGTAAGAATGTGATATATATATATATATATATATTTATAAAACAAGATCATGACAAATTTATATTATAATTTAAACATTAGTAATATATTTAAATTCGCACCATAACGTAAGTGTTAAATCTTACTCTAAAAAAAAATTTAAAAAAAATTATATACATATCAATATAAACACTAAAGTTATATTTACATATTTATCTATATCCCCTGTTCAAGTCAGGTAAACTAATTCCTTTAAGCTCGACCAACATGTTTTATTTTCCTTAAATATTGTTACGAAATACGAAGTTTAAGCATTGCCCCTAATATGTTCCACGCACGTGCGGAAAATAGAAATCCTTAGCCACATCAAAGAAAAATGGAAACAATCGAAATTCAGCAACATAAAATAATAATTAAATGTAAATCGAAGAATAAAAAGCCATGTCCAAACTCGATTCCTACGACCACCTCAAAGTCTCCCTCAACTCCGACGGCTCTCTCACCCGCCACACCAAGCTCCCCACCTCCGCCGCCACCGGCGAAACCCCTCAGAGCTCCGGCCACGCAGCCCTCAGCAAAGACGTCACCCTCAACGCCGACAAGCACACCTGGATGCGAATCTACCTCCCCGCCAAACTCCCCTCCAACGACGCCACCGTCGCCCGCCTCCCCATCATCTTCTACTTCCACGGCGGCGGATGGATTCAGATGAGCATCGCCGATCCCCTCAATCACAACTACAGCAACCGCATCGCCGCCGAGGTCCCCTCCATTCTCGTCGCCGTCGAGTTCCGCCTTGCGCCGGAGTACCGCCTCCCCGCGCAGTACGAGGACGCGGCGGACGCCGTCGTCTGGGTGAGGGACCAGGCGGCGGATCTCGCCGGCGGCGACCAGTGGATCAGAGACTACGGCGACTTCTCGCGGTGCTACCTCTACGGCGTGAGCTGCGGAGCCAACATAGCCTACAACGCCGCGCTGAGAATGCAGGAGATGAAGCTGCAGCCACTGAAGATCGCCGGAGTCATTCTGAGCCAGCCGTTTTTCGGAGCCGAACAGCGGACGAAGAGCGAGCTGGAGGGGGCTAGAGATGAGTATCTTCCATTGCCGGTCCAGGATTTGCTGTGGGAGCTAGCGCTGCCGGTTGGGACGGACCGGAACCACCGGTTCAGTAACCCTTTCGTGGACGAGATGATGAAGGAGAGGGCGAAGAACATTGGGAGGTGTTTGGTTATAGGTTTTGGCGGCGACCCGTTGATTGATCGGCAGCAGGATTTTTATAAGATGCTGGTGGCGGAGGGGGTTCAGGCGGAGGCGCGTTTCGACAACGCGGGGTTCCATGGGGTTGATATGGTGGACTCGAGGAGGGCGACCACGATTCTTAATTTTATAAAAGTGTTTGTTTGATACGGTCGCAATGTTGTGCTATCCATAATCCATTAATCTAATAACTGTAAAAACCATTTTTCAGAGATCTATGTTTTTTTGTACATGTGTTTGTGTCTGCTTCTAATTTCTGCTAACAACTTCTCATAATAAATTTTGTTAAGAGTATGTCTTATATAAGGCATTAAAAATTCACAATGTCAATATTACATAAAATTAAATAATGTTTTATTTCACGTAAAGTGTTAAGTAAAATATTTAATATAAGTGTTTCCTTTTGTTAAATAAGAATTCTTATGCTTTTCTAATTTCTTTTAATAACTTCTTATAATGAATTTTGTTTAGTGAGAAGTCTTATGTTTGTACACTAGTAATTTAAGAAAAAACCAAACAAGATCAAAAGAAGAATAGCATAATAAGAAGACTAAAGAAAAAAAACAAAACAAAACAAGATAACTTATTAAAATATTTGAATACACTCAAATTGTAACTACAAGGACTAGATCTAAGTACGTATTGGGGATTATTATACTATTGGAAATATTTTACCATATTTTTCTAGGTATTTTTAATGTATTAAATTCTAAATTCTATTTTACCATAATTAATATCTTCCTTTTGATTTAAAAAAAAAAAAAAGACAATTCCAACAAAGCAACTATGTAATAGTTTTAATAAACGTGTTAGATCTTTCCTATATATCGAAAGTATCCAACTAAATCTACCCTCACATGCGCGTCGGCGTCCAAAAATTTCCACCATGAACGGCCGAGGAGGCGACGCGCCGCCGGCGAATGGTGGGGAGTTTCTTCTCCAACTTCTCCGAAATCCAAACAACTCCGGCCTTCCTGCTATCTCCCCGCCGCCGCCGCCGCCACCTTCACAGACTTTCACACAGGACCCCGCTGTCGCGGCCGTCGGTCCCTCAATTCCCACCTTTCCGCCGCCGCACGCGGCCTTCCCATCCACCGGCCATGATTTTCCATTTCCCCCGTGGAATCACTTCTCTTCCCCACCTTTTGCTCCGCCTCCGCAGAATTACTTCCAGCAAAACCCTAATCCAAACCCTAATTTAAACCCTGGATTCTCCTCGCCGCCCAGTCCATTTAATTACGGTTCTCCTCAATTCGATCTTCAGTTTAAACGTCTTGCACTGGGTGATGATGATACGAGGCAATTAGGTTCTTACGGGGACAATTCCAAACCGAGTGGGGCTCATATGCAGGGGCCAAATCTAATATTTGGGTCAATAAATCGAGATATTCTGCAAAATGGTGGCGGGGAGGTTTTGAATCAGAGCTTATATCGAAAGAATGAACTTGGAAACTCCCATCTGAATGAGGTTTTCGGTATGGATAGAAGACTGAATAGGTTTCCGGTGAACTCTGTTGAGGTCAATGAGAATGCACACGGAAATTCTAGTGTGTTGAGAGGTTACAAGCAGGAAAGGAGTAGAAATAGCGATGAGAGGATGAATCAGGGGGATAATGGGAGTTACAGGGTGGTAGCTCCCCCGCCAGGGTTTTCGAGTAATATAAAGAATCCGAATCCGAGGAACAGGGAGCAAGGATATGGGAAGAGGCTGTCTGATAATTCTGGTAGTGGTAGTATTCACAAGAATGATAGGTTAAGTTATCAGCACGAGTTCCCTGGTCCTCGGGCTGGCAGCAATCTTCCATCTACTTCGGCATTTGATATTGAGGAATCTATGATGAAACTTCGTGCTCAGGATGGTGAGAAATTGAGTGAGGCGAACAAAAATCGTACTGAAATGGATGATCTGGAGGATCACCTTGTGGATTCTCTTGGACTTGAAGATGAATCTGGTGAGAAGACTGATAAGAAGAAGCATCCTCGTGACAAGGTTATCTCTTTCTACATACGTTTATTGCATTCTCGATTGATTTTGATTTTGGATGAATATGTAGAATATGAAGTCTTCTATTTTTGGGATGGGATGGGGTATTCTATCTAGTTGAGTACTGTTTCTTGTCTGAAACAGAACAATTTCTATATGTTTTGTGGAATCTTCAATGTGACTAATTAATATTGATCGATGCATTTAATTTGACAATCCATGGCTAGTAATTATTGCCTGAGTTGAATAAGTAGGTATTCCATCCTTTTGAGGGTACAAAACTGTGTTAAAGATTTTAAATATGTGAAAATCATCTCCTAATGTCTTTAAAGGATATTATAGTGATTGGATCATGACAAAAGGCAGTGAATATGGATTAGATGAACAATCGATTCTTTAATATGTAACGGTAGCATTGAATACATGTTTCCATATTCCGAACTTCTGTAATCATTCTCATTCTGAACATATGCACTATTGTTGTATGTTTGGTTGATAGTTTGATCACTTAATCAAATGTAGACTTTCTCAAGATGTGCAGCTGGACAACTTAAGTACTTGAAAGCTATGCGAATATTAATACTAAAACCTTATTTTAGTGCTAGATATTTCAATATAAGCTATGGATTTAATGTCTCATTTTGGATTTGTCAGTGATATAAATAGTGCAACCTCTTTAATCTCTTTTTGAAATATTGTGGGATTGATATATATATATATATATATATATATATAGAGAGAGAGAGAGAGAGAGAGGAATGCTGTATTCTAATTTCATGATTATCTCTGTGGCCATTGTTATGAAACATAAGCAACAACCAGAATTGGAGGCTAGGTTGTCTAAAATTGCAGGTTTCTGCAAATTATCATGGAATGTCTGCCTCTGTTTGTAGGATTTCTACTAATGCTTTCTCTTACAGCTTTTTTGTCCTTAGATTTTATATATTTGTTCAATTGAATTGGTTTCTAAACAATTTTTTACTATAATCAGATATCAGAAATATTCTGCTTCTATACTAGGAAATTGTCATAATATTACCGTAGTTGAAGTTACTTTACATTATTCTTTTTGTACATCTCTTTTGAGGCTTTTGGGTTTCGAATTACGTTTGACAAACATTTCTTCTACTTTTTTCTCTTTATGATCAGGATTATAGATCCGATAAGAGAGGACAGTGGATAATGGGTCAGAGGATGAGAAATCTTAAAAGACAGACACCATGTCGAAATGACATAAAATGTTTTGATGCTCCACTTTTAGTGGTGTTTGAGTCGTTAATCCCATCTGATGAAGAAAAGGTTAAGCAAAAGCAATTGTTAATGCTATTGGAAAAGCTTGTTGGCAAAGAGTGGCCTAAGGCTCGATTGTACCTTTATGGATCATGTGCCAACTCATTTGGCTTTGCGAAAAGTGATATCGATGTTTGCCTTGAAATGGATCTTGGCGATACTGACAAGGCTAAGGTCTTGCTAAAGCTGGCAGAGGTATTCGAGTCGGATAATTTGCAGAATGTACAGGTCCGTAAAGGTTACTTGTGCTTACTATTTTAGTTGGTTTTATTTTATTTTTGTTCTGAAATTAAATCAGCAAGTTCGATTTCCTATTTCCTTAAATAACCATATGCTTGGATATGTCTTTTATAAACTTTTTCTTTTTCTTTCTTTGATTAAGCAGGTTAGAACCTGCACACCCACACACAAACACACACACATATGCATCTTTTTATTTATCTATATATTTTTTTTAAATTCAATGTTTGTTATATTGATTTCTTTTCCAGGCACTTACACGTGCCAGAGTTCCTGTAATTAAGCTCATGGATCCAGCCACTGGTATTTCCTGTGACATTTGTATTAACAACGTGCTGGCTGTTGTAAACACAAAGCTGCTTCATGATTATGCAAAGATAGATGTAAGACTCCGGCAGTTGGCATTCATTGTTAAACATTGGGCTAAATCACGAGGAGTCAATGAAACTTACCATGGAACACTCTCGAGTTACGCGTGAGTCATCTTTACCAGCTCTCCTTTAGTTTCCAGACTCTTGTATTTGTTTTTGTCTGATTAAATACTTGAACATTGTCTTCAGGTATGTATTGATGTGCATACATTTCTTACAACAGCGCAGGCCACCAATTCTTCCGTGCTTGCAGGTACCTAAAAATAGCTGAGCTTGAATTCTTAGGCAGTATGCTCCTTGTACCTCTTGATAGTTTTTGATTTTATATCGGTAACTTAGAACTTCCATCTGTTTTTGCATGCTGCTTGTACACAGACACAAACATGCTGGTAAGTATCCATCCAGATAATCATTTCAGAGCTAATGTTTTACAGTAGAATACCATTATCTTTAAATATTTTGGCCTACACTTGATTATAACCTGACTGTGGAAGACTTGTTATGATTATGCCTGACACCTCTCCCTTTCATGATAATTATGTATTGTCTCTGATGATGAGTTATGTTGGTAGTCCTTAAAAGAGGATCAATTATATTTATGGGAAGTATGGAACTTGCCAATGTTTCAATTTGTGCCATTGGGTTTCATCAACTAAAAACTTTGTATTTGGATGTTGACTTTGTACTTTTGTTGTATGTCGCCTTTCCACTTGTTGCTTATTTTGGGTCGGAGCCTGTAAGTATTGACACTTTAAATTAATTCTCATCTGTGTCTTAACAGGGAATGCCAACAACTTATTTTGCAAATGTAGATAGTGTTGAATGTGCGTATTTTGATGAAGTGGAGAAGCTTCAGAGTTTTGGGTCCAGGAATGAGGAAAGTATTGCTCAACTTGTGTGGGCTTTCTTCCAATATTGGGCTTACTCCCATGACTATGCAAATGATGTCATATCCATTCGCACAGGAAGCACACTGAGGTGACAAACTCTCGCTTGATGTATATGTTACTCCATTTATGTTGTGCGTATGCATGTACTTAATGATTAATGATATCCACATCATGTTACTTTTTCTGGCATATTCTGGAAATTCAGAGAGGGATTCTGTTGCCCAACTCCTCTCTATGTTTGTTTATTTTGTGATTTGTTAAATTATAGCAGGGGAATGGTTTTGGGGTTGGTTTGCTAAACAATAAAATATGATTCTGCAAAATATAACTGACTGAGAACTGTTTATGATTACAGCAAGAGAGCTAAAGACTGGACTAGGAGGGTTGGGAACGATCGTCACTTGATATGCATTGAGGATCCGTTTGAGACGTCTCATGATCTTGGCAGAGTGGTCGACAAGTATAGCATTAGGGTCTTGCGCGAAGAGTTTGAACGCGCAGCAGAAATCATGCAGTATGGCCCTAATCCTTGTGTAACTTTGTTTGAGCCTTATTTTCCTAATTAGCATGCTATGGTTTTGAGTAGAATTTGCTCTAGTTTTTGTGATATTGTAAATTCCTTCTCCTCATGATGGTCGTCAAACTTATTAGATGCAGTATTTATGTTATTTGTTCCTTGTTTGAAATTGTCGATATATTTTTGACTCATGCTTTCTCCTTGTATGTTGTTTTACCATGCACTACAATGTGGTTTATAATTTGTTACTTGTAATGAATATAGTTTGAGTCGGGCTAGTTTTTTTCGAATTGAACCAGACCTTGATCTATTGAATTTATTTATGCTTAGGAAATAATTGAAATATAAACTGTAATTTAAAATTTTCATTAAATCAATGAAAAGAAATAATGCGTTCTTAAAAAATATATAGTATTGGCTAAAATGTATACCGTTATTCACACATGATATAATTAGATCTTTCTGTATCAACATAAGTAAAGGTGTAAAGACTGTGCCAAACAGTTAACTTTGAGTTAGCTCAGAAGCTTAGTAACTAACTTGTTTCCAGTTAATGAGTGTAAGTGTTGAACATTGTCAAGTTTGAATTTGGTTTGTTTATATTTAACGAGTTATTATCGAGTTGAGTAAATTACAAGAAAGCTTGATTTGTACTGAAAAGTCTGATCCTATGGCTTCATATTGATATGGAGATATTAAATCTGATAGTTTTGTTAGAAGCATTGAAAATAGGTTATTGAAGGCAAAGGTATTCTGTTTGCAATCTTCATTCTTCAATCTTAACTCTCTGTCATAACTTGCCCTCTGCATTTGCCTTCAAATTTGTCCCTCCATCATCACATGTATTCAAATTATTGCATCACAGTCTATTCACTGCTGATTACATTTACATTCAAGAAAGACAAAAAACATATATTCTCTCTATATTTGAAATAATAGAGAATGTGTTAAAATCAAGTAAAAGATAGAGATATTTGGGTCTCTCTACTTTTATTTTTTTAAATTGGATTTGTGTACTACTCTACTCTTATTTATAAAAATATTGAATTCTTCTTGTACTTTTATTTGCATTAAAATTGAGTTTATATATTTAATTTATAAAATTAAGCCGTTATATCTATATTTCTATTAGATTTTGGTACAGGATTCGGTAGAAGATGTCTTCTTGCGTAAAGATCAAATTTTTAATACAAATAAACTACATAGACTGGATGTTTATAAACAAACGAATGAGTGCAAATAAAAGTATACAAATTTAATATTTATAAATAATAGTAATACATAGGTAGGTAGCCAACTTTGTAATTTTCCATTTTAGAGATAAATAAGATAATGAGTGAGTGTTGTAACTTATAAGACACTCCCAGATTAACTCCAACAAGACTACCCAATTTGCATCCCCAAATTTTAATGTAAATACAAATCCGCATGTTTGTAAGTAAAATCAGATGAGACTCAATTTGAACGTAAATAAATATAACAATTTAATGTTATTTAATGAAAATCTAAAATACAAACATCCATTAAAAAAAGAAGATAGAGTGTGAATGTTACAAGACAATAACAAATTAATTCCAACTAGCTAGACTACCCTAGTTGGTCCCCCCATCCCCAAAACCCAACAAAAATTTCAAGAATGTACAATTAGGGCATCTCATCTTTGATAAAGAAGTCTTGTTTATAAATAGATAAAGGGTAATTATAATTCAAACTTGGACCATTGAATTATTTCCATTTAAGGAAAGTTTTAACCACCACCATAGGCTACCACACTAGCTCACTAAAGTTGCACACAACTATATGATTTATGTGGCAAAATACTAATGCCATCCACTATTTATTTATTTTTTCAATTATACTACTTGATATATTACTGGTTTCATTCCTTAAAAAAATCAATGATGAATTTTATAATTAAAAAAACTATTTACATAATACGTATGTATAAAGTAGGATCACAAAATTGGATTTGTGAGACAGATCATATCCTTTGTCTCACATATACATGAGTTTGAGAAAATGATTTTGATTTATAGATAGTTGGGCTCCATATTATATTAGTAAAACTGTCTTATATAAATTTTTGTAATCTTAGAATGGCTCAGCTAGCTTGCCAATCACCTGGCCTCCTACATGCTTATGTGTATGGAAATTTTTTTGTATAAAATGTTAGTATTCTTAAATGCCACAACCATTCTTTTTGTTGAGTATTTACTGTCAAATTTATTTTGGTCTTCTGCACATGTTTATGGTAAATTTTCTGTTATTAGTAAATGGGGCTACTTTTGAAGTTTCCATGATATAAATGAAAAGGGTAATACAACGGTGATGCTAATTAATTAAGTTAATTAATATCTATCCTTTTTTTGCTAGGAGGACGTGTTTATATATAGAGATTTATTTTGCAGATATTTTTGAATTTGCGTCCAAACTTTAAAGAAAATCAAATAGACAAATTTACAAAACCAAAGGAAAAAAAAATGAAAAAATAATTTTATAAAATTAAAGTTTATTTTTAAATATGAAAAAATATTATGCTATTTATTAAATATGTAAAAATCTCACAAAATCCAAAGCAAGAAAAATAAAACAGAAAATTTGATAACTTGAGAAGATTTAACGGGAAAAATAAATGATTTTAGTTTTAATACAGTGTGCCTAAAAGTGTCTAGTTTTGTACCGTAATTGATAAAAATTATAATTCTATAGGATCAAAGTGCAATTTCCCCGACTTGAATGGACCATTGATTGTATTGTTTTTAAATCACAAGTCATATTAATATAAACATTAAAACCCTAACCTGAAGGATTAAAAGGTAAATTTGGTAGTCTCTATCAGTGCCAGTTTTGTTTAATCAAGTTCCAAAAAATGTGGATGATAGAATTTGTCAAATAATTATTGAAAAATGGATTAAAAATTGTTTCACATGGAATCCGCAATATACTCCGATACATCCATCCTCAAATAGTATTTTTCACTATTTAATTTGTTTACTGTTGCAATATGGGTAGAACATGTTATGTCAATGTATTGTAAAGTGACTATAGATGAAATATTAATTATAATGGACTATTTGAACCAAAAACCTAAGCACAATCAATCATGTTACATCTATAATCTTATCCTTGCCACAAATTAAATAGGAAAATATATTCTTATTGATGACATATTCTCCAAACTAGGGATTTGTGGCATTCATTATTTGGGAAAAAAAATCTCCTATTTTCAAATTTTATATTTCATTTTCATTTCCATTAAATATATATATAAAATAAATTTTAAATAATTATGTAATGTGTTACATACTCTATTTTCTGTTCAAATAGAGTATGTCTATGTATGTAACACATTACGTAATTATTTAAAATTTATAAAATGAAAATTAAATATAAAATATAAAATTTGGAAACATTTAGGTAGGAGATTTTTTTTATTTTATTTCCCAATTAATGAGTGCAACAAATCCATAGTTTGGGGAATATGCCACCAATAAGAATATATAATAACAATCTTTTTGGTCACCAAGTCCATAATGTTGTTGATATGATGTACGTAAAATATGATTTCGTAATCACTACGACGTATTTGACGTGCCTAAGAAAAACAAGATTTGGGAATTAAGAAACTATTACATAAGATAAGAAATCTAGTGTGTGGACAAGTATTTTCGTTGGAAATTAATTTTAAGGTGCTCAAATTATGTACGTATCAAATGTATCAAGAAAATGTGACGTTAAATCATTGTAGACTACCAAATTTCATGTGGTCATTTCAGATGGAGAATGAATGAGACATAAATGAAAAATAATATGTAAAACAAGGTTAATTAGGTCAATAATTCAAATATGCCACTCAATTACATTTGTAATATAAAGGATTTATTTGTCTTATCTAGATACTAAAATGATTGTCATCATTACAAATATGTCCCTCAATTACATTTTTGTAAATCATGGAAATTGTTTCTTCATTAAATCTCCTTTGAGATTAGTATTCGATCATCTAATTCATAACATAATTAGAAATAAAAAAAAAATTAATTATTAATTTCAGACTAATTAATGAGACTAGTATTTAAGTTTCTTTGAATCATTATTAAAAACAAAAAATTACACGACTCAATTAAAATTTATTTAAAATACTAAGAAATAGTTTCTGAAGCCCTTTTACATATATATTTAATTAGTACTAACAAATTACAAAAACGTACTCAAATAGTTAAGTAGCAGTCGAGTCAAATATCATCATCAAACATTCTTGAGTTTCTTGTTCAAATTCTCCTTTTACACGAATCCGAGTGTCTCTTTCAAAACTATATTACATGGATAAAAAAAATATTAAAATAATATCGTGTAATACACGTAACAAATAAAACCCTATTATAAATATAAATGAAATAAAAGTAGGAAGAGAAGTGCTTTTACAGAGAGCAGAAAGAAGAAAGTACTGTTTGCAGCTTAATCATAATTTGAACAGAGAAGAGAGAGTAGTACAATAACATCTCTCTCTGTATTATTATTATTAATATTATTGTTGAACAATACAAAGCAAGCGCGTGGGTGCCACTTTTTACCCAATAAAACACTGTCACACAAGAAAGAGTGAGCCAATATTTCACACAAGAAATGGAAAGATGAAAAAGTGTTGAGCAGCTCTCTCTCTCTCTCTCTCTGCATTATCACTACAATTCTAAGCCCAAAAAGATGGAAAAGGGAATCAATAACATGATGAAATTATGAGAGATTGCTATTTTCTTGCAAGAGAAAAATCCAGCAACTAAGTGTTGTTACTATTCATTAAGGGTTGAAAATGGAATTGCAGTAGCACCTAGGACCCCTATATTTAATTATTCTCTCTCTCTCTCTCTCTCTCTATATATATATATATATATATATATATATATGTACACATGACTTAGAAACATATACCATCTAGTTGTGTGGATTGAAAAAAGATCAAAAGGAGAGAGAGAATGGGGAGAGGTAGAGTGGAGTTGAAGAGGATAGAGAATAAGATAAACAGGCAAGTGACATTTTCCAAGAGAAGAAATGGGCTGTTGAAGAAAGCCTATGAGCTCTCTGTGCTTTGTGATGCTGAGGTTGCACTTATCATCTTCTCTAGCAGAGGAAAGCTTTATGAGTTTGGTAGTACTAGGTATGCTCCATTATGCTATATAATTCCCATATTTTGCTTATTCTATCTTCTTTTCACCCTTCTTCACACTACCTAAATTCTTATAATTCACTCTACTGTTGTTTCACTATGTTTAGACAAACAAACCATCAAGATTAAACATTTCTAATTTCATTGCCCTCATACTTTCTTTCTTTCTTCTATTAAAACAAACCCTTTTGTTTTTTATCATGATTTTTTCAAGGGTTGTGATGATCAGAATTAATTTTTGATCTATATGATATCTTGTCATGTTTTATTGGTTCAAGAATGATGCTTTTCTTTTCTGCAAAGTACTTTTGATGGTTTTGAATGAGGGATTGACACGTTTTACAAGTTTTTGAGAGTCCCCATTGAAAAGAGATCAAAGAAGAAAGAATGACTGACTATCTATTTTCTTTCTTGTTTTTTTGGACCTCTGTGCAAGATCTAGGGTTTTCCTCTCTCTCACTCTCTCTCTCTCTCTCTCTCTCTCTCTCTCTCTCTCTATATATATATATATATATGTATGTATAATGTATATATCTTTGCAGAGTACTCTTTTTAATCGCTTCAAAATTTGAAGTGAGGTACCAAAGAAATTGATGAACTAGTCAGAGTCTGAGACACTGATCATAAGAATAAAAATTCAGCTTCAAGTTTTGTCATATTTTACTTTACACCCTTATATCTTCTAGTTTCTTCACTCATCTTAATTAATTTTCTCCATCTCTCACTCTTTCAACTCACTCCTTCAAATCCATCATATAATTCACAGATTAACACACACACACATATATATAATACTACATATATATTCATGAATATTTTTGAATAAATGAAAATGGGTTGAGATATAATGCATGTGAAAAAACAGTCTCCATTAGTGGTAGTCACTCACATATTTCAAGGTGAAAATGTGAGGATTTTGTGTTTTTTGATTACAAAGATTCAGGCTTTCAACCAAGAATTTGGGTTTGAATATACATTTTGGTGAAACATATTTTATTTGGGAGTGATCCCTTAGTTAACTCAGTCTCTCATGCTGTCACCCATCATCTTTTTTTTTTTTTTTTTTTTTTTCTGTTTAGTTTTCAGATGATCTTTTTAATTATATTTTGAGACTCACCCACTCTGAGCAAAGATCTTATTTTTAATTATAATAGTTAGAAGAATAATATTTTTATGCTAATATATTAATTATATTAGAAAATATATGTCATGAGTAAGTCAGTAGTAATAATGTGCATAAAGGTGATAGTACGTAACATTTATTGCTAATCTCTTTTTGAATCTACTAGTTTAACATTTTGTTTTCGTGTTTCTATATATACATTTCTTAAACCAAAAATGAAACATAAAAATTTCAGGGGGATATTATAGTTCTATAATCATCTTCTGTCATGATATGTTCATCTTCATGTTATTGTATTAAGAAGCGGTTGATATTTAGCGAAAAATAGTGATCTATAAAATATCTAATTAATTAGTCCGATTTTAGTCACTTCTCTGTCTATTTATTATTTATAATAAAATATAGCTTTTTTATTAATGGGAAAATACGCAAAAAGCCAATTTTCTTAAAAAACTCAAAGAGATCCGAAGGTGTGAATGTTTTATGGCTAGATGGAGAATGTATGTGTCTAAATTAAAGAGAATTAATTAATAATTCGTTTGCTATATATATATATATATATATATATATATATATATATATATATATCCTAATTTTAATTTGTAATTGAAAGAAATTAAATGTTTTTGCAGCACAAATCAGACCCTTGAACGCTATCAACGTTGCTCTTTCAATCCTCATGACAACAGTGTTGAAAGAGAAACCCAGGTTTAATTTAATCATTATTTTTTCTCATGCATATAATTTACAGCTTTAGTTCATTTTTATTTTTATTTTCAAATAAATTGTGGTTGTGGACGTAGAGCTGGTATCAAGAGATGTCAAAATTAAAGGCCAAGTATGAATCTCTGCAAAGGACCCAAAGGTGATCAATATAATTCAATTAATGATCTATTTTCATGTAATTAGTATGAATTAATAATGATGGATTAATGAAGGCACTTGCTGGGAGAAGATCTTGGACCATTGAGTGCTAAGGAGTTGCAGAATCTTGAAAAACAACTCGAAGCTGCTCTTACTCAAGCCAGGCAAAGGAAGGTACCTCCTACTCAACTTACTATTTTTATTTTTATTAATATTTGCTAATGATAAAAGTTTACTCTAACTCGCTAGTTATGTAAAAAAATAAAACTATTTTCTTGCCATGTTAAAACAATTTATGTGTTATTTCAGACTCATATTATGATGGAACAAATGGAAGAGCTTCGCAGAAAGGTAAATTTCTTTACCAAAAACTCATATAAAACTATCGTATGGATTCAAACAGTCTTACAAAATTAGATTCGTGAAACAATTTTCTTTTTATGCAATTTTGTCATTGTGATTTCAAACATCATTCAATCATTAGAAAATGACTGAATTCACACAACATAAATTATTTTACACGAATTATTATACATAATATTTTTTAACCCTTCACTTATACCCTATGCAATCCAAATGCATTCATGTGGTACTATAAGTTGTCATACAACTTAGTAAGGGCACATTATGAACAATCTAATAATACCATTCATCAAAATTTGACATTAATTATCTCTAATTAATTACAAGTAATTGAAAGTATCACGAAATTAAATTTGTGATTCATCCTCGCAGGAACGCCAACTTGGAGACATGAACAAGCAGCTCAAGATCAGAGTTTCAATGGAAATGTCAACGGTACTCTATCGTACTATTCATAACAAAATCGAACATAATTTCTTGAAAGTAAACATAATTCATTAAATAGCCAAAAATAAATAATGTTATGAAAAATATATATAGCTTGAGGCAGAAGGTGAAGGTATGAGAGGTATGTCAAGTCCATGGAATGGCATGGCCTCAGCTGGAACTAGCAGCTTTCCTCTCCATGGTGCACCTTCCAATCC
Source organism: Scutellaria minor (assembly GCA_954870855.1). Classification (NCBI taxonomy): domain Eukaryota; kingdom Viridiplantae; phylum Streptophyta; class Magnoliopsida; order Lamiales; family Lamiaceae; genus Scutellaria; species Scutellaria minor. The sequence goes on along the minus strand of OX940728.1, from coordinate 19,818,157 downwards.
TATGGAAATCGAGCCCGAGCCTGAGCCCGAACCCGAACCCGTGCTCGAAATAGGGTATATATTATGACACATTAATATTTATAAATATTGCGAAAATTTAAATGAAATGATAATTAATATATAATAATTTGGTAATTTTTGTGTGCAAATGCAGGTATCATCACTATAATCTTGGAGAAGGATCATCAATGCCTAGAAGCATGGCTCTTGATGAGAATAATTTCATCCAAGGCTGGACTCTTTGATCACCTGCTTTCAATTAAATTATATATTCTACTTTAAATAATGCTATAAATATCTACATATATTCTACTGCTTCTATTAATGGCTTGTGCTTTTGGGATTCAAACTTGGACCTTTGTTTGTGATTTTCTTTTTAAAGAAACGATTAATGTTGTTTCGTTTAGTAACCAGTTACTTGAAATGAAATCATATAAATAATTAAGTGTTATATTACTTGCTCTTGTTTAATTACCAAACAATTTGTTTAAGTGTACCCTTTTGAAAATATTTGAAAACAATCTAGGTAGCTATGTAAAAAGAAATAGATCAAACAAGGAATATATATATATATATATATATATATTACATAGGAAAACACAAGATTTAATTGAGTCTTACTTATATATAGTGTTTTGGACTATTTTAATATGGGTCCATAAAATAAGTAATGTCAAATGGTATTTTTACTTTAAAAGGTTTGTTTAAGTTTATGTTTTTGCATGCGTCGATATTGAAGTTTGAGATCATAATAGACTTCAACATATCTGCTTGAGAGTTTTTTATGCTATTTGAATAAGATATTTTTATCTTCAAGTTTCTTTTTTTGAAAAAAATAAAAAAATTCAAATTGCATGTTTATGAAATTTACATTTTTGTAAGGGCCCCCACTTTTCTCCTTTTAGCCATGTGCCCCCGAAAAGTCAGGGTTCGCCGCGTGGACAGGCTATAATACTATAAAAGTGTTTTCTGCAATTTAATAAAGTTTATTTTATAAAACGTGTGACAACCAAGATATAAATAAATTTATATATGATAAACGGCCACGCGAAAAAAATTTAAAATTAATAGGTATTGAATAATGACGATACTTGTGGAGAACCCTTCTTTTCTTTTATTTTTCTTTTTTTCCTTTTAATTGCAAGTATAATTTTAAAGAGTTAGAAGATTTCCTTTATAAAGCAAGAATTCAACTTTATCAAAACAGGATTAGAACTTTTGTTTTTTCCTCGAAAAAGAATAAGAAAAAACCCACGTGATCATAAACTTGATACCCTACACAATTACTCGAATATTACATTCGGAATAAAATTCAGTTACAACATTTCTAAAGTAATATTCGATGACATCTTAGGCCACGTTTGGTTCGCGGGTGGATTTGTTTAGGTGGGTTAAGAAATGTGGGTTTTCACTGTTCATCGAAGACAAAATACCACTTTTTGAGTGTGATATGTAGGTTTTGGGATAAATTTGAGTTAAATTTTATGTTTGGTTTGAATAATTATGAGTTTGTAAAAGTGAGTTTAATTTAAATTTTGTGTTTGTTTTATTGGTTAACATTGATAAAAAAACATAAAATGACTATATTACCCCCACAACAATAAAATGAGAAAATAATGTTTTAATTAAAATCCTTATTAATTAATAGACATAATATAAAATATAACCAGAATTTACACAAATCAATCAATTCTTATTCCCAATATTAATCCTATACTCAATGCGTTTCATCAACTGCCCTTCCCAACATATTAGATAAAGAAACAAAACCAAAGAGGCAGGATGATCAAATCCAATGAGCCCAATTTCATAATTGTAACAATTGATAATTTTCAGCACAATCAAACTCAGTGCAAATCTGAGCTATTGAAACAATTATGTGAAAATTTTGTATTCTAAAATATGAAATATGAATCAAGTTACATAAACCAATTCTTGAGTTTCCTTCTTCCAAAGAATCACAGACATAAAATAATGCTATATACACTCCATACAAATGAAATCAGAACAACATTCATATAAACCTTACTCTAATTCAACTTCATTGGTATCCTCTTGATCCTCTGGATTGATACAGCTCCAACTTCCCCTTCGCCTCCGGTAACGGCTTCTCCACTTCTTCGATTTGGACCAAAAACGTCTGTTTTGATGCCCATTCGAGCACTGCTAGCACTTCAGCCCAAGCAAGCTCTTCACTATCCGGCACATGCATTGCAATGAAGCCCAACAAAACCAATGCACAGCTCTGCACAATCTGCTCACCAAAGTAGACGAGCTGAACGAGATGCTTAGCTCCTCCAGCCTCAATGATGGCCTTACAGTGGTCGAGGTGCAGATAGTTCTCCGAGCAAGCAAACTTTGTTAGGGCAATGCGAGCCTCTCTAGAAACCTCGGCCTCTCTCTCATCGAGCAGTTTTACTAAAGGGCTAATCATCCTCGTCTCTGTTGCCTTAAAGGTCCTAGCTAAGTTGCCTATGGCCTTGACACAGGAGATCAGGAGCTCTGAGTCCCCCATCTCAACGACTCTGTACAGCTGGTCAACCACGGCCTTACAGGCCGGGGAATAGGGCTTGAACGCTGAGCGTCTTAGCTCAGCGTCTAGCTCAGCCACGGCTGTGATCTCCATCAATGCCATTGGCTGAATTGTACTGAACCTCTGCAGCCCCTTTCTCTAGAAGAACTGCGAAGCATAACAGGGCTCTAGACAACAACACAATAGACAGAAAAGATCACAACTTTACAACTCTAGATGCCAAATTTGAATAGAAACAACACAATAAGGTAAATGAACCACCATCACAGCTCCAAACATCCAAATAACAGTATGAAAACAAAATGGTGTATATCAAGCAAGAGGAGAAACATATATTCCTTAACCTCCTAATTTTGTTAGATTTTGAATTTGCAGAGAGATATCCTCGTCCTTGAGGGTCGAGATCGCCGCAGTCAACACGAAGCTCGTTTCGAAACGGCTATGTTTTGCAGGATCGGGGGGAGACACTGTCCTATTTGAATTGAAGCAAGAAAATAAGTAAATGAACCAAAATCAAAGCTCCAAACACCAAATATGCTACTTGAAAACAAAATGGTCTTACTGAGTTATTGGAAACATATATTCCTTAACCTCCTTTCGTCGATTTCTTCACTTGCAGAGAGATATCCGGGTGTTCGCTCGAAATCGCCTCTCTCAATTCGAAGCTCAGTTTGAACTTTGAAACGGCTAGGGTTAGCAGGTTTGGGGGGAGAAGGGGATCTTAGGTGTATATACGTAATGGATTTCTCTTGCAACATTAATTCAACACCATGGGTTCTCAACAACATTAATTTAACAGAGTGCCCTAGAGTTTTAGGTCTGAAATTCGAGAAGGAGAAATGGTTTAGAGGGAGAAACATGGACCACCCAATATACAATCTGCTCCGTTGACAATAGTTCAGAAGCAAAAAGACACAGGAACTCTAAACCCATTGACAGCTTCAACATATAATCGCACAATAACTCGGGGGTAACGCTATCATACCTGAGAAATTTCCGTTCTTGATGGTTAGAGACTCGCCTGGCTTTTGAAAATTTCCAGTGGGATTAGGGCTTCCTTGGCGAAAAACTGTCAATCGTCTCCGGGCCATGCCGATTAATCTTCTTCCATAATCACAAAAAACGTGGGTTTTTGAATGAAGAGAATTCTTCGGGAAGAAGTTGAGATGTCGAGGACTTCGATTTACCGCGATGTTGATTGATTCACTGATGGAGATTTGGGGTAAAATTTGCACTTCGAAAATGGTTAATCGTGGGCTAGGGTTTGGACCGAGATTGGGGATCTAATATAGTGGCAATGATGTAATAAACTAGAAAAAAAAGCCTATATCAGTCATTCTATATGAAAAAGTGAGCATTTTGGGCATTATGAAAAAATAAGGCTAGCGATGAACACACAAAAAACTGGTGGCTTTATAAAGCAATAAATAAGCAAGTATAAACCTTCCAAAAAGGAGCGGGCCGACAAAAAATTTATCCGGACCCAATAAAATATCCGGGTTTGAAACCCAATTACCAAACATAGGTTTAGGTTGGTTTATCCAAACCAACCTAAACCAACAAACCAAATTAGTCCTTATATTGTAAACTCATCAATTTGATAAAATATTATTGTCTCATTGATAGAAATATTAATCATTTATTTAAACTATAAAGTAATTATATATACAGTGATTCTATTTAATATGATTTGAATTGTAGTTTGATTTTTTCTTAAGATGTCAATTGTCAATATAATTTGATATCATCTCTTTTTTTTTTCAGAAGTTATAGAATTGAACTAAAAAGCTATGAAGTGTTCATACTGTGAGAACTTGCGTGGGCAGTTTCTCTTGATATAATCCATATACAGTAAAACTTCTATAAATTAATAAACTTTTTAAAATAATAAAATCTTCCGGTCTCGACTTGGACCTTTGTAAAAAATCATCAAATTCGATAAGATAATAAAATAATAATTTTTCTGAAAATCCCTTTATAAATATTAGGTCCCATTAAAACTCTAAATTAATAATTTGTAAATATTAATGTAAACATGTATATTTAAGTAATTCCAATGAATTGATACATGCGTCCATGAATATAATAGTTAATTGTATACGATGAATTGATATTATACATGAATATATTTAATTAGTTACAAAAAATTGATTGATGCATGAATATAATTAATGAAACATGTATATGAATTCATTTATTTTCAATACATATGTCCTAAATTTGCTGAATTTAAAAAGTCTCTCTTTTAATTAATAAAATATTAATTTATCGATATATTAATATCTCTCTAAATTAATAAAATTTCATGGTCTCAAGGTTATTAATTTATAGAGGTTTTACTGTATGTTATATATCATCACCAACTTTTTATATCAACATGATATTGATTTTTAAAAATGAAATATATTACTATGAGTATTATTCTGGTCTAATGTACTGTATAAATTGAAATAACTATATAAATTTTGGTTAATACAACGTAAATTGAACGAATTAAATTTATATATAATTGATTGTCATAGTAAAATTATTGTATTGCTAACTTAATACATGTTTACATATTAACTCTATATATTTAAAAAAAAAAAAAATTAGCTAAACGATTAGAATTTGCGTGGTCCTAAATTATTAATTTTTATAAAGAGTGTATTGTATACCAATTAGTGCTACAGCAGATTATGGGGCCCAATACCAGGTAGTTATAAAGGCTGGACCAAAATATGTTGGCCTAATTACTAACAAAACATAATGGGCTGAAATGTGGTCGGCTCACTTTAGGATCTATAATAAATTCGGTAGTATCATTATTTTGGATATGTGCACGTTACTAATAAGCCAATCACATTTGAGAAATTAATTATTAATTAAATAGAAAGAAGAATTTTTATTTTTTTTTCCTCTTGAGATAAAATAAATATTATAACGGTATGGAAACATAAATGTTTGAGTATAACGATATGCAAGGGGATTTTAAATAGATATTATATATTCGGTATAATTCACATAATATAGTATAGTGTTTGAGCATCCAAAATACATCCTCCTTTTACTTTTTCTATTGTATATAAGGTTTTTGTCCTTTTTCCTATTGGATCCTCAAGTTAATATTTTTTTCGAATTGCAATCTGAGACCACTTTTTCGATCAAAATCATATCTTTTGTTCGATTTTTACTTAGATTGAGTCTAAATCGAATGAAAATTAGGAAAAATGATTAGGAATTTTTGTTTGGTTTGAAATGTGAAGTGTTTTACCTTAATTTTCATGTGTTTTGATTAAAAATTATTAGTACATCAATTTTGATTTTGGCTGGAATCGTTGTCAAAAAATAACCCTAGATTGAAATTTGAAAAAAAATGTCATATATACTCCAGATTGATTTTTGTAATAAAATATGATGAATCTTTCCATGATGTATTTCATATCTATATATGCCACAAAAGCATGTATCATAACACAAAAACTTATATGAGACCGTCTCACGAATCTTCTTACATGAGACGGATCTAATTTGACCCATGACCCTAACCCACAATCATAGCCCATCCCAAAATTAAGTTAAAACCCAAATGAAACCCAAACATAATAGGCCCAATATCTATATACTCAAAATAATTTTGAGCCCAAGAGTAAACGTTCTTTTCTCTCTGATTTGGCTGCACAGTTTGTTGCATCAACACCAGTCCGTTGCACACACCGTCACACCCATTGTCAACCGCCGCTGTTGCACCAACCGTCGTTACCACACACTCGAAGAAGAGATATATAGAGGATGAGAAAGTAGCATGCACAATGAGTAATGATAATACAAGTTGACGACTAAAATGTAGTGGGGCGACTTGTTCAGATGCCTGTCGGATATGTGGCGGCAAGTGAGAAGAAATTTGTCGCCACTATTCTTTGATTTTGTGTGACTATAACATGTAAAGTGGTGTAGTTGATGGTTGGGAGAAAGTCTATGATTGAGAAAACATGTAGTTCTCTCTGGAATATTAAGGTGCATATTAAGAGAAGAATAAGTCTATTAGTTGTTTTTGTTGAATGCATTTGATGTATTGTTGTTTGCGTAATCAAAGACTATATTGACGGGGAATATTGCAGTTGCCTAGTGTTTTTTCTTGAAATATGATGATGATTTGAATAAAATATTTTCAACACTTTCTTCTTTTCTTGTTGTATATTGTTTATATGTTTTATTATTTTTCAATTTTTGTTTCTTTTCTTGGTGTATGTTGCTTATATGTTTTATTATTTTTCAATTCTTGTTTTACAGCTAAGTATGCGTTTTATTCTTAATAATTATATTGTTATATAAGTGTTTTTATAAGTATGTGTTTTACACCTATAAGTATGTATTTTACGACTATAAGTATGTGTTTTATTTTTAATAGTTATGTTGTTATATAAGTAAATGTTTTATATAAGTATGCGTTTTAGAACTACAAATATGCGTTTGACAGTTATAAGTATGTGTTTTATAGTTATAAGTATGCATTTTACAACTACAAGTATATATTTTACAACTATAAGTATGCATTTTACAACTATAAGTATGTGTTTTATTCTTAATAGTTATGTTTTTTTTTATAGTTATAACTATAAGTATGCATTTTACAACCATAAGTATGCATTTTACAGATATAAGTATGTGTTTTATTTTTAATAGTTATGTTGTTATGCAAGTATGCGTTTTATAGCTATAAGTATGCATTTTACAACTATAAGTATGTGTTTTATAGCTGTAAGTATGCATTTTACAACTATAAATATGTGTTTTATTCTTAATAGTTACGTTACTATATATAAATATATTTTTTTATAACTATAAGTATGCATAAGTATGTCTTTTACAACCATAAGTATGTGTTTTATAACTATAAATATGCATTTTACAGCTATAAGTATATGTTTTATTCTTAATAGTTATGTTATTATATAAGTAAGCGTTTTATATGAGTATGTGTTTTACAACTATAAATATACGTTTTATTCTAGTTGCTATATACGTAAGTGTTTTATATAAGCATGCATTTTACAATTATAAGTATGCATTTTATTCTTAAATAGTAATGTTGCTATACAAATGAGCGTTTCATATAAATATATGCTTTATAACTGTAAGTATGTGTTTATTTTTAAAAATTATATATATTGTTATATAAGTAAAGATTATATATTTGTATACATTTTACAACTATAAGTATATGTTTATTATTAATAATTATATTGTTATAGTAAAATAATTTACTAATTAAAATGCATAAGATTATCTTAAATATTGTTATTTTTCAGAAATTGTTTGATCAAAATTAAAGGGAATTTTTGAATATATAACACGTGTTAAAATACATCTATCTACAAGATCATCAAGCTCAAGGGAGAGAAAATGAAAAATTCTTAGTTGTAATTGTAAACAAGCTAATACAAGCTCAAGCAAGATCGCCCAACCCAAACAAGAATTTTCATATTCCTGAACACTCTCGTGCACTCTATCAACACCCCTAAACAATACCCTGCACAAGACCAATCCGACCTGAATGGCACCCGCCCCAAACACTACGGGTTTTCCATTTCTATTGTCGTGGATTGTGTTGTTGTTGTGGACCTAGGGTGCTATTGTGGGTTGGGCTAGACATGGGTTTTGGATTGGATTGTGGATCAAATGGATCCGTCTTACGGAGAGGGATCCAATTGACTAACTCATATCATAAAAGAAGTGCTTAATGCATCAAAACAATCTGTAGATACCACCATTTCTCACAGCCACTTTGATAGGTGCTGGTAAGATTTTAATTCAGAATTAAGAAGAAAATTACAAAAAAGAATGTGGTTTGACAGCCGAATAATGCATTATTTGCAGAGTTGGAAATACAAAGATGGGAATTTAATTGAGAAAATTATGTATATATATAACTAACAAAGCCAGCAGCATTATAAACCTATTCACATATTATGATCATTTCTGGAAGGGCCGCCTCTGGGTGGTCCGATGAACAGCTCCGTCTCCACGTCCGACACTTCGCTCGTCTCCATTGAGGCCGTTTTTGCTCTCTCTTCGTTCGACCCTTTTCCTACTTGCTTTTGAAGTCCAAACTACATTATCCGAAAAATATCAGTAAATATTCATATCAACACAAATTTCTGATGAATATGTTGCCATACTAGAAATCCTCAAACTTAAGGAAGGCCAAGTAACAAACCCATAAAATACAAAACATAAAATTTTCTAGGACATTCTTGAAACCTATTCTGGGATGTTTCCTAGTAACCCTTGTTAGAATATTGTACAAAAATTAGAAGATAAAATGTAGCAAAAGGGAAATCATTTAGAAGTTCTCACCTTCTCACACAGCATGGTGTTTTCAGCAGCTAGGGCTTTTCCCTACAAACCACCATAATTTAACTCATATAAGGATTGACTTTGTTCACATACACAAGTCCATGCCCCTCTTAGGATTTGTTGCAATTAATGATTAATTATGTTTACCTTCTCTTTCAAATGTTCAATCTGCTGCTTGTATACTTGCATCTGAATACCCCAGAAAATCGTAAAAAAATTGTTAGGTCCATAGAATTCAATATAGATCAAGAAATCGAGTTCATGGTGCAAATAACATCATACCTTTCTTGCACGAATGGTAGTGACACTGCGCTCGAGCTGCTGTTCGAGCTGCTGCAGTTCTTCAAGCGTGCATGTTCCTAACCCTTCCCCAAGTAGCTTTCTGAAGAGTAGATACACAGAACTTATTTAGAATCAAAATCAAAGTTTCAAATTATTTATATAAATTGAAAAATTCTATTGCAATCAGATAAATTGAAAATCAGTTGTACTACATGTTGATTTTTGCATATAACTCTTTAATATTTATATAAGGTTTTCAAATATACCTCTTTGCTGTTTCAAGCTGCTCTATCTTTTTCATCATACTTGCTGCTTCAAGCTTCAAGTGCTGCATTTTTTTCCAGAAAACACTTTCACAATCAAAAGGTGAAAACTTATATAGCTTTTAAACATATCCAATTAAGGAATTAAAGAAGAACAGATGATCAGAATGAATATGAATGAATATATAGAACCTGCATATTATGCTCAGCTGGAGGGTTGTTAGCTTGAATCTCTTTAGTATGCTTTTGGTAACGTTCAATCGTCTCACGCATGCTAAGAATATGTCAAACAAAGTGATGTCTATGATCAGTTTCTGACATGTAAAAACATGTAAAAACAACATATGTTAATAGCTGTTGCTATTGTTTGAAACTGTTTCTTAGTTTTTGAACTTATTCTCATATATACAGTGTGTAACATCATTGGCAAAGATTCTTATTTTAAGACAAACATTATCCAATCTTAACTGTAACTATAATTTCTAAACACTAAATGGAAAAATTAAAAATACACACTAAATGATATCATGAGTTCTTCTTTTCTGGTCTAAGCCATTGCTTCTGGTTTTGATGCTTTAGTTATCAGAATCCTGAAACCAATGGTCATTTATGTAATTATTCTTAGCTTAATAACTTTTTTTTCGTTTAATCATATACTTTTAGACTTAATTTCAATTTGGTTATTAATATTTTCTTTTTCTTATTCTTTTATATCATTTACCTTTGCACTATGCTTCTTTTCAACAGTTGGACATATTGCATCTACAAGCTAAATCAAAAATAAATAACCAAAACCAATATAACTGTAATTTCTTTATACCATTAGCCTTATTGCAACTAGAAGCTATTTAAAAGAAATTAACCATAATAAAACAAGTGTGAAGTCATATGACTAACATAAAAGTAGAAAGGTAAATGATCAACAAAAAAAGGAAAAAGAAAAAGAAGAAAATGATAACCAGAAAGTGGGGAAAAAAACACTGAAATAAGTAACCAATGTTATTTTTTATAATTATTAAATAATTATCAAAATGGAAAAGTGCAAAGATAAGATAAATAATTATATACTGAGTCATATTTATGTACTTGGCTTTGCGAAGGCTCTTCCTCACCAACATTTTAACATCATCTTTACAATCATTAATTAGTGGCTTGTTTAAAACATCTAAAATCTATTGCAGCAATGCAAATAGATTGGAAATTTCTTGGTCTAAGGATTTTGTCCAAATAGGTTAGGGTAATATGAAGGAAAATAATTACATATCACATTTCATAAGAACACTGTGCATAATAATGTTTAATGACAAGAAAATTTGTTAGTAAACATGCATGCTCAAAAAATAATACCAACCAAGACCAAATAGATCTTGGCCCATAAAATTTTCTTTAATAACGAAAAGCGCAAAAAAAATATACCTAACATGAAGAAATATTATTTTAAGTGAAATTTAATTAACAAAATGATGCCCCGTAGGCTGTCATGTGGCTCCATCACTTTAAACTGGTCAATTTTTTGAAATTTAATCATGTATATTTAAAAATATATAATTTAAATCCATTTTTTATTGAATTAAAATTGCAAAAGGTTAGGAATTTCTAATTCCCCACATTACCATTCAATTTAAAGATTTTGACCACTTAAAATTACCACATTACTACAAAAGCAATAGTAAACCCGAACTTCCACCACCCGATTTCGATTTGTATGAAATTTTAAGTGGTCGAACGAATAAAAATGATAAAAATCCCCAAATTCAATAGTGACTTGGCTAATTTCAACAGCTTTTGTAATTTCTGACGAAAATTAGATATAAATTAAGTATTTTGAAATATGCAAGACTAAAATCAAAAATTGTGAACTAACATAACCAGAATTAGATAAGCCCAAAATAAAGAACCATTATTTTTTTCCCCTTACACATGACCAGGCCTGATGTTAAAATCATGGCCAATTTAGTAATGCACTAAGATAGAGACTAATTAGCTAAAATATCACATTTATAGAGGGATCTTATCTTTATGCTCATTGTTTTCAATTTGGTTGGCTTTTTTTTTTCCTGTCAAGTATCAGTAGTAATTATTTATTCTGATTACCTATTCAACTTATTTCATTTATTTACTTACCATGATATGTCAAGTTTGTCTAATAAAAACGCATGCAAAGGTGAATGTCAATGAAAATAAAAAATTAAATAGTCAAAATGAAAAGAGAAAATGTTAATGACCAAAATAAAAATAAGTATGATGATATGATGATACATTTGAAAATTGAAGTATTTGTCTTTCCAAAATTTCAGATAATAATATTCATCTTCGATAGAAAGCTACTACAATTTTTTAAAGCCAATTCATCAAATAGTTCATTGAAGTTGAGAAAGGAAAATCACTTAACTAAGAGTTATTTCACACTGTTTTTTTTTTTTTCCTTCAGGCTTATGGCAATTTTCCATTACATGCACCTTAATTCACATAAACTATAAATATAATCTCAGTACATGGCAAATTTTAAAAAAAATTAGGTTCCTCTATTAATCCAAACCGTTTTATCCTAATCCAATTTCATCAAACATATCACACATATCACATATTTATTAGAATAGTCATATATATATATATATATATATATATATATATATATATATATATATATATTCATGTGGTGTAATGATGAATATATACAATTTCAATCAGATCATTTCAAATGATATTCAAGTTCAAAAACCCTAGCATGATGGCTCATTTTCAGAGACGAGCTTATATTTTCAACACAAAAAGTCACAGGGGAAGTAACAATTAAAAGGTATATACAAGTAGAACAGTATATAGATGTTTTTCTCTTTGTCTTTATTTAATATTTTTGCATGATCAATTGGCATATCGATCAATAAAAAAAAAAATCAAATTAAAAAAAAAAAAAAAAAGGGAAACTTCACAAGAAACCATTTAATTAGTTTAGTCCTAGGTAGTTCTTCTACATAACATATTGAGTCTTTACTGCCAATGATTAGTTACTGAAAGACCAATTGACTCAACAAATTAAGTGTCAAAATTATGCCACATAATTTATTACACATCACATGGTACAAAAAGTCGTCTTTGGTGCTCTTGAATATATTGTCAGAAAAATATTATGCAATAATCACACGCACCAGAAACACACTAACCAAAGTGAGTATATATATACTTTTTTATTTTCATTGTAGTTTTCATATATATATATATATATATATATATATATAGAGTTGAGCTTGCATCATTGGCACTGATAAGCAAAGATGAAAATATCGATATTGCAACACATATTGCAATCTTGATTTTACCGAAATATATCGATGGATATATCGATATCACAAATTTTTTTTAAAAATGACGGAAACTTTATTAAAAAATTGAAAATTTAAAATGAAATTTTAGAGATTATTATAACACCTAAAAATGCATATATCTAACTTCAAATCTCATCAAAATGACAAGTTCACAACAAACATATATATATATATATATAATTAACTTTATAAAGACATTATAATAATTGATATTTATTCAAAACTACTTATGTAACCTCTAACAAGTATCAAAATGATGACTTGTGAGGTTAAAAAATAAGAGGTGTAATATTATCTTTGTCTAAACAATATATTGATATCAACTCATAACAATTGAGTAATTGTGAATCTTTGTCCAAACAATATATTGATATCAACTCATCACAATTGAGTAATTGTGAATATAATTGTGCACGTATTGTTGGTACGTTTCTCTATCACTTACCATGGTAGTTTAGATTGACTCAATCATCATTTTGTTGGGTATAGTTTCTCTATCACTTACCATGGTAGTTTAGATTGACTCAATCATCATTTTGTTGGGTATAGGTAATGAATCACTTACAATGGTAGTTTAGATTGACTCAATCATCAGTTTGTTGGTATCAGGAACGGTAGTTTAGATTGACTCAATCATCATTTTGTTGGTATCAGGAACGGAGCCAGGATTTGTTTACGAGGGGGCGAAATAATTTTTTTGGGATATTTATCAAAGTTTTTGAAATTTGAAGGGGGCGAAATCCGTGTTTTTAACTACAATTACATTGTATATGTATATACAAGTAGTTCGGTTGGAAAATTTGAGGGGGGCAGCGGCCGCCGCCAGACCCCCTAGCTCCGTCTCTGGTTGGTATGTGTTTTGACCTCCATGAGACATTTAAGGAATCACAAAAACTCATGTGAGACGGTCTCACGGATAGTTTCCGTGAGATGGAGTCCCATCACTCATAAACAATGTGAATTGTAGGGTTTGGGTGATGAGTAATTGACTTGTGGGTTGACCCGTCTCACACAATGCATTAAAATTTCATGAGACGGTCTCACAAGAGAGTTGCTCTTAAGGAATAGGTAATGAAAAATATTTTAGGTAGTCGAATCAAACTATGAACTCACAAGCATATAATTCTTGAGACATATCCTTTAATTGTATCACTATTTTAAAAGAACTAATACCATTACAAAATTTCATTAAATTTTAAATCAAATGTAGTTTTAGTCTAATAAATTCAAATTTTGGAAAAATCTCGATTTTTAGAAACATATCGATATTTTGCAATATATCCGCAATATTTCCCATTTTCTTTTCAATTTTATATTGAAACTAACCGATATTGATATCGATATTTTGCAATATATCCGTAATATATTCGAGTATTCAAAAAAAAAAAAAGTTTTGCCCTCATCTATATCACACCCTTCGAAAGATGGATATATCGCAAAATATTGGGATATTTTAATATATCCTCGATATATTCGGGATATTCGGAAAAAAATTTTTACCCCATATCCATATCGCACTCTCCGAAAAACAGATATATCGCACAAATATCGAGATATTTTCAACTTACAATCTCACTTTTGAAAGAAGGGTTCTGATTCTTTTTAACATTTCAAAGGGTTCTGATTCTTCTTAACAAAAACAATATGACAAGAGGAGACACAACAAACCCATACATATATATACATACAGATAGAAGAGTGTAGGTAGAAGTCCGTACGAGCCTTTGATGCACAAAAGATTCTCTAAGTGTGATGTAAAGGGAACATATCAAGACTATGGAGTCTTACACAAAGACAGGTATGCTCAAAGGATTGTACCAAACCTCGACAACTGGCCATTGCATGGTTATTACCTTCTATAATGTCTCACTTTTGGTCCACTAAACACACATGGTTTATAAATATTTCTTTTCATCTTTATAAATATCTCTGATTTCATATGCTTAGTGGGAATCAGCCGCTAAGCTTTACATAAGTCTGCAGATGTATAGTATTTTATATTGTGGAATTTCTTGATTTGCATCTTATCATTAACCCTATTTCATGTTGGTGCCTAGCTACCTGCTTTACAAGGCTTCTTCAAACTAAATTATATATATTATTCTTCACTAAGCTTGTTTGATATATGTTTTAGAAACTCATGAAAGTAGAAATTATAATTAGAATTTATTTTAGTTATTTATCATATATATTTTCCCCCCACTAAGATCAAGATGTACTTGAATGTAGTTAAAAAAAAGTTCTGAAAAATTAATGTGTATATATATCCAAACATATTTTCATAAAAAATATTATAAAGAAGAAAGAAAGAAACATGTTGTGATTGCAATTATGATATTTCCATCACTCATTTACATAGTATTCTCAGTAAAACTATGCAAATTATTACATTGAAATAACTTTTCAAAAAGGATATTTGTATATGTAGACACGCACATTCAATTAGATTTGATTCAATATGCAAATGCATTTTCAAAATTGTTTTGTAGTAAAAACAAGAAAACAATTTTGAAAATGCATTTGCACAATGAATCAAATCTAATTGTATGTTTTGTAATAATAACAAGAAAACAATTTCACTTGAGCATACTCTTCATTGATTTATTATAATTGACCTCATTCATTCAACTATATCCTTAAAATGACTACCAACTTAAAATATTTCATCTCATGTGATTAAAGCATCTAATAACAAGTTTTAAAATGAGAAAAATATTCATTTGTATCAGAAATTAGTTATTGGCTTAGAATAATATAATGACAAATCAGTACAAGAACTTCACCCTACTCCACCCTTTAAAGTCTTTAGTAATAAATTATGATCAATAAACTTAACGTACACTCTTTAAATAAAGGATTTATAGATGAAAAATACTCCTCAAATTCAACCATCTAAGTTAATTGAGTAAGACTTAAAACAACAGATTCCATTAGATTGATGAGCAAGAAATCAAAGTGCAAACACACACACACACATATATATATGTGTGTGTGTGTGTATTCATCTTAGAGTGCAAGCAAATCATATATAGCAATAAAATCATTTTCAAGAACAGCTAAATTTTAGATTTTTCAGCAGTGCAAAAACAGTTAAATCTTGAGTCTGATCATACATCATTCTTGCAAAAGAAGGATCTGAATCAAACTCAAACTTGGACAAAACACCTAGTTTCACATATATGCATCATGATCTTAAAAGCCCACCAAAAAATTGCATCAAAAACACCCAAAGATAGCATATTTTATCCAAGAATATATGTGTATGCTTCAAGTGATGAAAGTTTTGATGAGAGAGAGAGAGAGGGTGTGTATTAATTACCTTGAACTAGCAAATTCATAGAGCTTGCCTCTTGGAGAAAAGATGATGAGTGCCACCTCAGCATCACAAAGAACAGAAAGCTCAAAAGCTTTTTTGAGAAGGCCATTTCTCCTCTTGGAGAAGGTGACTTGCCTGCTTGTGGCGTTCTCTATACGCCGCATCTGAGTCTTTCCTCTCACCATTTTTGACAACCCTTTTGCAAAGAAATGAAAATCAACAATAAAGTTGTGATTTTGAATGTGATGGATATGGTTTCTTGAATTACTGAGGACAATTCTTGAAATCAAGAATTTGCCAAATAAGTGATATATGATAAAGAAGAAAGCAAGATTGTGGAAACAAAAGGGAAGACTTACAAATTTGGCAAAATCCCAGAGAAACTTTTGGTTGGAGGTAGGAGCTGAAACAGGCCTATAAAAGGGAAGAAACAAATCTGATGTGTGTGCCTATGTGTTTGTGAGAGAGAGAGAGAGAGAGAGAGAGAGAGAGAGAGAGATAGTTGATGAGAGAGAAAGAGGAAAAATAAGGAGAAACACTATGTTTGAGTGATTGATTCAGTCTCTCTTTTTGGAAATTCAATCATCCAATGAAAAAAAAAAGGGAAAAACAGTCACACACACACACACTCAATACATAGTAGCTAGTTTCCTTATATGTATTCTCTTTGCTTCCTCCTTTTTTTCCTCTTCAACCCCAACAAGAAAAAAAAACAATAAAAAAATATTACATAATGGGATTATTTCATAAATGAAACACCATTCTTTGCTAGTTTTGGCTGAACCCCACCACCCCCACCCCATAGGTAAATAAAAAATTAAAACAAAAATTGTAAAAACAAAACGAAGAATTATGAAGAGAGAGAGAGAGAGGCATATCCGTACAAAGGTTAGAGAAAAATCAACATCAGCAGTTGCAGTACGTAGAGAAAGCAGCCAATGAGAAATCGAAAACACATCACTCTATTATTATATTTTAATTCACTTTTTTGGACACCCTTCACATCACATGCCCCACCCCTTTCTTTCTTAATTTGTCCACTCACTTATATTTACCCTAAATTAACGCTCTCTCTCCTTCATTTTCTTTTTTTTTTGTCCACCCCTCATTTTTTCTCACATCATCCTCTATTTTCTTATTAATCCCAAAATAAATTTCATTTTAGACAAAAGAAATTTTTTTATCCCAAAATAAATATCTTTATTTACTCCTATAAAATTAAATGGGTTAAAAAAGTAGTTAAGTGAAAGGAAAAAAAATTCTCAAAATAATTACAATTTTTTATCATTTTTCTTAATTTGTGAGGGGGAAAAAAACTTAAAACAATATTTATTTGGGATGGAAGTAGTATCTTCCACATATATATTATTTATATGTTTCAGTCTCAACATAAAAATGATTAAATTAAATGATATCATTAATCTAACACATACATATATTAAAGATAATACAATATAAAATGAAGCATAAAAAAAATATCGAAATATTTGGGAAAAGATGGCCATGTTTCCTTCTGATTAGTTCATTAATAGAACTTTATTTACACAAAATTAATATCCACATATGTGTTCGAGCTCTCTTTCACAACATTAGTTATGGGCATACTATTTTTTTCACATGAAAAATATTTTTCTTATTTAATATCTTACACAAATATATATATATATATATATATATATATATATATATATAATGTATCCTATTTATAGGTACAAATAGACTTGAAGAGAAGCAACTAAGGGGGATGGGTTATAAATGTTTCTCCATTTATACCATTTGATTAGTCTAGCAACCCACTTTTTTTTTTTTTTTAATTAGTCTACCCACTTGAATTTCTAAACTTGTGATAATTTCGATGCCACGTAAATTATTTCAGTTATACTTAGATTACGTTTTTTTGGGTATAAATAATTTAATGCTTGGAGTAATAGCGATTGGTCTCTAGCTTTAGAGTTTCAGAACAATACCACAGCATATATATAGCTACGTACTAATCATTTATTGCAATTTTGATGCTAAATCATTTATAGCAAAAAAAATTCCTTATTTGATGGTATCTACTCATGTACCAGTTGGCTCCAATATTTTTTTCTAAATATGTTGCTATCTTTATTTCAATATCTCGTTTCAAAAAAATAATATAAATTAGAAAGAAAAAAAAAAAATATATATATATATACACACACATATAAGATAGTATTTATTTCTACTTATTTAAGTTGAATTCTTAGCGTTGATTTCTTTCATTTGTGGGATGTATGAATAATTAATGATATAATAAAATGTATTCATCATTATTCATTTTATATATACATATTTTTTTTAAAATCTTAATTACAAATTGTTTGATTGAGCTTATAGTTACGTTCTGTAAACAAGATGTTTAAAATCAACGAAACATTGATAGCCTAGTGGTAAAAGACGTCTGCTCCCCTAGACATAGGTCCTGCGTTCGAGTCACCGCGGAGGATAGGGGTGAAATCTGTTGATCCTCCTTTCTAAACAAACACAAAAAAAACAAAAACAAGGTGTTTAAAATCTTCTGAACTTTTTATGTTATTTTATTAACATTTAAAATATCTTATTTTATCTGAAAATTATAATTAGAGCTCATAAACTTTTTCCCTCATGAGTAAGAAGGCTTCATTTTATTTTTTAAATTAGATCTTACTTGCACAAGCGACTCCTTTAAACTTAATCATTTTAATGATGAAATTGACATTATTAATATCTCAAAAGCTTCTATCATCTTATTTTATTAGTATACTTCTATAGCTTATTTTCATAATAAGACATAACAACTTAAATGTATAATAAATTAAAACGTATGCGTGATTGTTAAAATATAAATTTCTACAATGATAATTCTACAAACTAAAGTAATCTTATTTAATATTTACGAACATTTTAAAATATTTATTAAAATCAGAAATTATTAATTTATTTTTTTAGTAAAATAATATCATATAATTATTCAATAGTGAGCTATACAATTTGTTTGCACCTTTTTCAAATAATATAAGTGTAATATGTAATATAATACAATAATATGATATATTGATTTGAGTTTTATCTTTTTGTACCTTTTTCATACCTGAACTTTATATATTATAACATAAAATGAATTTTCCAATTTTATTTTAAAAACATGATAAATACTTTTTAAAAAAACATAATGCAATTTTTTTTAAACATTATTTGATTTAATTTTATATTCGCAATGCTTAAATATAATTTTGTAATAAATTTCTATGCATTTGTTTTTTTTTTCTACATTTAAATTTAAATACACCATAAAAAAAGTCGAAAACACTGAACAAAATTTAATGCAAATGTTAAAATCAAATAAAAGGCATCCAAACCAACCAAAAATTATATTTAAAAATCTCTTCTTCTTTTTTTCCGTGGTAGAAAGGGTCATTTAATTTCCTTTTTTAGGTATTCAATATGAATGGCATACTAATTAAAGATCATGAAAATAGGGTTGATTGGATACATTATGGCTTTAAAATGAAATGGTTATTGTGTTTTTAAGTTTTTATAGATATTATTTTAATGAATAAAAATAATAGATTGGCAGCTTTTCGACAAAAAAGTTGTGCCACCCCCAATCCCCAATTTACATAGCTATACAAGCACCTCAAGTGGCAACAACTTTTCATGCTTTATTTTATTTTATTTTTTCCAGAAATTTCCAAATATAGCAAAATGTTTTGGATGGAAAAATGCATATTTCCTCTTTTGGTTATTGTCATGTTATCTGTATGCTATAGTAGTCTAGTCCCCCCGTACTACAAATACAGCTTTTATACATTAAAAAAAAAACAAACAAACAAACAAAAACAATTAAAATAAATTTTGTAAATGAATTTAATAAAATAAATAATAATATATATTAATAGTTGGCAAAAAGACAAAAATGTCACATTCACACTCACAAAGTCTAGTAATTCGACATATGGTGGATTTATGATTTGCAGCCTCTTTTATGTCTACTACAATAGAGATCATTTATGCTACACAATATTATATCTTGTATGTAATAATTCTTGTAAATAAGTTCATTTTTCTTCAATTTACCAATGTGAATAAGACTCCAACTTTCTCTTCAATTATTTACCATACTTATCTTTAAATTTCAAGTTGTTTGTCCCAGTCAAATTAGGGGAAAATAATACATAAATTTTGGAACTATCAGGAAAGGATCATTTACCTCTTTCTTATAGAGAAAAAATGGGATTCAATTAAATAATGTCCAAAATGAGATTGTTAGAAGAGCATACACCACGAGGTTATTAATTTTATCATATTGAGCCTCATATGCTGACTAACATAAGGTCGATGGACATTAAGAAACAAACATAAAACTAGCAAATTAGTAGTTTATAAGTTTGCTTTTCTAATGCTCAAATATTGATTCGGTTAAAAAGGAAAGTAAAAGGTGGAAATGTGCGGTAATGGAAAAAGGTAAAAGTCTCCACAATTGACTAAGGTACTAATTCTAGTGATTTTGGTTTATTTTAATTCATGACTGAGTGTGACATGATCTTCGTTGTACAAATTTAAATATAGATAGTTATAGTTCAACTTATAGAATTTTAGATCATACAAAGTAATGAAATTGATAGAGACAAGAAATATTATAAATAATTTTCAAAATCAGATGAAGCCCCTATGAAAAGACATACAAATTTTTGATCCATTTGTCATTTTTGTGTCTTTTTTGGAGGGTAAAATGGCCCTTGGTGACCATACATGATGCATCTTTATCCATCACTTTTTTTTTTCCTTTTTAAACTGGTGATCAAATGAAAGTCAAGAAAAATGGTGGGTGTAAGCTTCTCTCCAGTATTTTACTTGTGATTTT
The DNA here is from genome assembly GCA_954870855.1 of Scutellaria minor. Classification (NCBI taxonomy): domain Eukaryota; kingdom Viridiplantae; phylum Streptophyta; class Magnoliopsida; order Lamiales; family Lamiaceae; genus Scutellaria; species Scutellaria minor. The sequence continues at coordinate 19,797,231 of OX940728.1, read as the reverse complement.
TATATCAAACTTAGATTTTTTTTTTTAAATAATGTCAAACTTAGATATTTGATTTTTTATTTTTGTGAAGTATATTTCTCTTGATGTTCATCGTTATAGTACATACTGGCATTTCCCTATGCCAGTCAATGAAAAAAAAAAAGGACATCTAATATTAATACAAAATAATTATTATTAAATGATATAAAAAAAATTAATTCATTAATCGGCTCCTATCAAACGTAAGGTTCTAGAGTATTAAATGTTTTCCGAATAAGAACTCATCTATAATTTAATTATTCTTCATTTTCAAAAAGAAATTAATAATTATTCAAATAATTTAACATATAGGAATGTTGCTGTTAAAATCGGGCCTTCAACAACGCCTAATTACTTCAACATCACATGACGTACGTAATAAATAATAATTAGGAGAAAGGTGTTTTTTTTTAATTATTAAAACAATATATTGGGAGGTTTTTTGGAATTTTATTATTCAAAACTTTTTTATAATATATATCTTATAAACTCAGGAAAAATTCATTTTTCGTCCTACCTTAGGGTCGTTGTCTGTTTTTTGTCCTCTTATATTCCGATCTTCAATTGTAGTTCTCCTCTCTCAAAATTTATCCAATTTTGATCTGATTTTCGCCGGAATCTCGATTTTCCGGCCAATTTTCGGCGAGTGACACACACTCGCCCCCAATTTCAAGATTTCAAATAACTAACGTTTATATGACAGATTTTTTCTTATGTGGTATTTCTTTTTGTATTATTTTCCTACCTAAAATGTCACGTCATCACTCAAGTCATTTAATTGCATTAAAAAATAAAATTGATAAATATATCAAATAAAAAAAGGAACAAATTTAAAGAAAAATTGAAAAATAAAAACACAAAAATTTAATGAATTAAAAAACAAAAAATAATAAACAGAATTAAAAAAATAGAATTAATCCAAAAAATTGGCCCGAAAATTAAAGAAAAATTGAAAAATAAAAACACAAAAATTTAATGAATTAAAAAACAAAAAATAATATAATAATATTGTTTTTTGTTTTTTAATTCATTAAATTTTTGTGTTTTTATTTTTCAATTTTTATTTAATTTTGTTCCCTTTTTTTATTTGATATATTTATCAATTTTATTTTTTAATGCAATTAAATGACTTTGGTGATGACGTGACATTTTAGGTAGGAAAATAATATAAAAAGAAATACCACATAAGAAAAAATATGCCACATAAGCGTCAATTATTTGAAATCATGAAATTGGGGGCGAGTGTGTGTCACTCGCTGAAAATTGGCCAGAAAATCGAGATTCCGATAAAAATGGGACCAAAATTGGACAAATTTTGAGATAGGAGGACTAAAATTGATGATCGGAAAATAAGAGGAAAAAAAATGGACAACGTCCCTAGGGAATGACGAAAAATGAATTTTTCCCCCATAAACTCTTATACAAGATGTTAATAAAGTTTATGTAAATTCAAAAACAAGTTATTAAGTGGTTGGATGGAATAAACTGATGAAGCTTATAATTAAGATATGTTACAGATGATAAATTGTGTAATTTAGATGATAAATTTTAAAAGAGTTTGACTTTAGAAATAAGATAGAGTTATTCATACTTTGTCAAAAAACAAATTACAAATTTCCCAAACATTTGTTTTAAGATGGAATAAAATTTTACTTTCAAACTTTATGAGACACTGTGGACTTGCAATTATGAGCCAACGATCTCTTTCTCTTTTGATAGTTCAAACAGATAAGATAATGATAGATGTTCCAATTCCAAACTATAAATCTTATCTACAACTACTAGTGCTTTGCATAGATGTTGGAAGCCAAATAATTGACTCTCTAAATTCCATTTATTTAAACAAATCTCTAATCCGATCTAATTTAAGAAGCCTAATGTTAGTCTTAATCTTGAAATCAAGAATTTTTTATCACGAGGTAAGAACAAACTCATTTGATAAAGTTTGAAATTGTAGCTTAATTCATATTCTAAAAGTCGATTTAAACCAACAGACAATAAAGACTCTTTATTTAATTAAAACTGGTTTGAAGATAATTAAATCTCATTTATTTCTATTTAAGGCCAACTAAAGTGTTCTCGTCTCTTCAATATTTTCTCCCTATGATTAAGGCATATCCGATAATGAGAAAATGCAATGAACTTTACTTGACTTTTAATATTTATTCCCACTTAAGGTATACAAAGATCTCACCTTTCTTTTTATAGTATAAGAATACTCTAGAATGCCTAAACTCCTATATAGATTAATACCCATATAAAACATATTTTATATTCATATTCCCAATAGTAGTAATAAATCAAGGATACCACTATCGTGTAATCATGATAATTAAAAATATGATTGATTCCATACTTTATGTATATAGTATGTTTCAATCGATTATCATCTTGACAGTAATGATGACAGCGTATGGTGGTGTCCACACTGCAAATATGATAGATATTACACCCAATACACTATATATTCCATCTATAAAGTACTGTCCACGTTGTGACGTGTATTGTAATCTGGGAATCCACTAGGATTATGAATTATTACATTAGAAGGGCACTAGCTATTAGAAATAAACTTTCTTCCCAAAAATATAGCCTTTTTATTTAGGTTAAAATCCAAGAATTAGACTTTAAAGTACAATAAATACAATGGTCCCGGGGAGAGAAGAAGAGCAAGGACATGAACAAGTGGTAAAAAGAATTTAGTAATGGCCACCATGAGTTGATTCTCGAGAAGATATTTGCAGTAAATATATAAAATATAAATATATATTACATGGCATGTCATAGAAGAAATATTTTACTTTGGGACCTCCAAAAGAAGTGGTAATAAAATATTGGGGCCTAAGTAGAATAGAAAATAAAAGTACATGAGTTGATGCCCTAAACTGAAAAGTTGCAATGGCGACAAGTGTCGGCAAGTGGGGTGGTTGTGCCCAATGGTTTTAGGTCTTTTGATATTTTTAAGAATTTTGGGGTCCAAATTTTAAGATAATATATGCAATTGTACGTGGGTCGAGGACCACTTGACAAATACCTTTTGCTAATAAGTTTCCAAATGTGGGTTTTGTTATGAATCACAATTATAATTGGTGGACCTAAATAAGATTATTTCTGGGTTTTCCTTTTCTAATCCTATTTTTTAACTAATAATTAAGTGAGATTTTATTATTATTACTCTTATTTTAGCTATTGAATTATAAAATATAGAAACGTTGATATTGACCTAAATAAGGTAGTTTTTTTTAGATGGGTCAGTTATATATGTGATGACAACATATCCTTAAATTTGTAATAAATTGATGTACAGGTTTGGATCATTAAAATGATAAAATAAACACTTGGAATATTGACGAAACGCTGACCACATGTCAGTCCAAAAGATAATGAGTAATAATAATTTAAATAAAGAAATGTTAAAAGTTCATTCTGTTTTTTTCTTATCAAAGTTTGTAGTCCACGGACCTGTTGTTTGTCTTCAATTCTTGGATCTTAATTGAGCTCATTTGCCAATTTGTGGGCTTTAATTCTGTCCATATATTCCATGAATTTCACTTTACCGACAGGTTTAATATTGTATCACATAGATTAAGAGCTATAATTATGTATATAAAATGTCTATTATTTGAAATAGTGTGCAACAATAATTACCCTAATGTCCTATGCCCTATGCTATGTTTGGTAGGTGAGTCACGGATCTGAGATTTTTAATCAAACGTTTACTTTATGATTATCCAATCATTATTGCTTCAACAGATAACTTTTCATATTATAATTATAAAAAATACATTTACTCCAGATTTTTCAACATTTTGATGTGATGTTTACAATCAAATCTCGTTATTCTTGTTCACGTCTTTGGTCTTCTATAACATAGATTTACACACATACTATGTACCAAACTCAAGGCAAAACTCTTCTTTATCAGTTTTAAGATTAACATCCCAACAATACAATAATCACAAAAGAACCCTCAAGACTAAAGAGGACAAGTTAATGAATATCAAATACAAAGCATACCCATAAAGCCATGGTAGGTTAGATTCAAACCAGTAAACAGAGTTAGATCGAGATGAGTAATACCCGTCCACCGCACACATCAAGGGAAAATGCCGATTGAGTCTTAAAAATTTTTAGAAAATGCAATCAAGTATAAATTCTTATACAGCACAAACAAATAACATCACTGTCGACTTTCCTCTACTAAACTTTGATCGGCTATAGACGAACCTCTGTGCAGTAATTTGGGAGCAAAAAGAGCTATAAGCAACGGGCACCTTCTTAAACAGGAGAAGAAGTCATCCCTGCTGATTCTCCCATCACTATCCACATCAAATAAACTGAACAGCCCATTGATCTGCAAACCGCAAGAAAATGAAAACACGAAAAATGACACTTTGCATTATGAGAAACACAGTTGAGTCTGAGAAACTATTAGAAAGACTTGTCTAAAATCTATTTGTCCTAGAAGGATAAGCATAAAATCGGTTTACAATTTCAAACTTCCAAGTTCAAATTGTGTTTCTGTATGAAGTATATATTTGCTTACTTTGAAAAACAAAAAATCGGTTTACATATCCAAATTTCAGTGAAGAAAAAAAAATTATAATAATAATATGAGAAAAGTATATAACCTTGTGAAATTATCTTTCTTTTATCTTTAAATTTCTGTTGACAAACACTGCTAATATTCATTTTAGTTCTAAATGTTTAAAGCGGATGAAAACACTATATAAACGAAACCATTTTTCATAGACCCAAGTAATTATAATGTAAGCTAATAATAAATTCGTACAAGTAAATAATCATTCTCGCTATAAACAACATGAAAGTTGTTTTAAACTGTTGAGGAAGATAATTATTCAAGTGAAAATAATCAAATAAATGGAGCACATATCAAAGACAATATGTTAAACACCAAGTGGTAACGTCAAATACATCCTATCAATATAAACCAAGATGTGTTCGAAATATATTTTTGGTCTAAGTCTATTTGGTCCACATTTTGTTGAGAGAACTGAGTTATGACTTCAGACTTGAAAAACAAAAACAAAAAAAACAAAAAAAAAAAAAAAACTATTTGGTCCACAATTTGTTGACAGAACTGAGTTATGACTGCAAACTTGAAAAAAAAAAAAAAAACTATTTGGTCCACATTTTGTTGACAGAACTGAGTTATGACTTCACACTTAACAAAAAAAAAAAAACATAGAGCAGATATTTCCAAACTAACCTCTTCACAATTCAAATTTGGAATTGCTAGTGAAACTGCATCTTGTAACTGTCACAAAAAATCAAGGAATCTGAGATTAAAAGTCACAAGCCAAATGGGAATCAGCATGATGTAGAGCTGGATAACAGATACAAACCTCTTGCTTCAAGATGCAATCCTTTCCATTCATGTCACAATCACTAAATGCTATTTCACAGGCATGCCTAAATAGTGGCTGCTTCAAGATATGGGCCGATCCAAGCAAGAACTGAAACAACATAATCTTCAAACTGTGAGAATTTTGCATCTTACAACTCCATCTGTTTGTAAAATTGTGCTCTCATAGGACCCAACAGATTATTTACAACACAGAACTTTGGACTTCAAATTCCAAATACCAGTTTGCTTTAGGACTTAAAAAGGTGGATTTAGTAATACAATCCAATGCTAATCCTACCCTACCACCTTTTTCCAACTTGAACCTCTTCTCTTTTATTTAGAACTCTTAATAAAATACACTAACATTACAAACACAACATTTCACAATGAAATAATGCAACTAGCATAGCGTTGCAAGTATCAATGCATAATTTCAATACAATTATGAGTATTGTATGTAAGTTTACCTGTTTAAATGTTATTTTTCCAATCTTCCGCACATCAATGAACTCGAACATCTGCCAAATAGAACAATGGAGAAACATATTAAATTAAGAAACTACACAAGACAAAATATCCAACGAGAATCTTTAGGCTCAGCCATCAAGGCATAATCATTACTGTATGCTCCTTCGGATTATTAAATGTACCAGCAGTTGCCTATAATAGTAGTCAAGTCTTTCTTACTATTGGTAGGGGTATCGCCAAACACTAAGTAGAATGACAGTGAATGTTAGTTCAATATGAGAAGAATCCTTACAGGATAGAATCAGGAAATACAGGGTTGGCCAAAAAAAAGACAGACCAAGATTTATAGTCAGGCATAGCAAAAGCTTAACAGCATCTAGAATTGTTATCATTCAGCTGCCAAACTTCAAACTACGATGCATGCAAAATAATACCATTTCACTATCAAAAGAGGCAGATTCAACTATAAGTAAAATGAAACTTAACAGCACCCAGAACTACTGACCCTTTCAGAAAGACCACACGGTTTCAGTCGTACAGCTCTGATGAAGTCACGGAATTTAACATGCCCACTGTGAAAAAACAGAACTGTATCAGAAGCATGTTTTCAATATTAAATGAATGATCTTAAAATCATTCGATGATTCAAATGCTGGAACTCAATAAGAATATACCATCTGTTCTTCAGCATAATCAATAGTCATAAAAAATTAATAACTCAAGCGTTCTCCAGACAATGACCATTTATGAACCACATGTTTGAACTTTGAATACAATGGAGATTGAGTGAAGCAAATTCCAGATCTATGAGTAAAGCACATGACACCCTGATAGTTAATCACAAAACAGGCCCTCAATACCCCTTCCCTATCTACCAGTAAGGTTATGAAAAGAAAGAAGACACACGTTAGTCATAGACTACTTAAGATGATGGAATTGTTTCTTTTGGTCATTTGTTCACAGAAAAATTCATCTCATTATATGCATCAAGGTTAACATTGTGTCTCTGTAACCAAACATTTGGATGTCTAATATAGAACTACATAAGCGTTTCCAAGAATTAGTCCCCCTTGGTCTTAATCAAAGTACTAAGCTAGTGTCAACAAACCTCAATGATGCAATCAAATGAAAGAGGGAACTAAATTTAGAGTTTTTGGGTCAAATTTGAAGGAAGATGGTTTGTGCAATTGAGTAAGGACAAGAGTATAAAAGGTTTCTAAGAGTAAATTTAAGCAAATACAAATAGCTAACATGCAGAAAGAATTTCCCTCACTTTCCTAGTCAAGATAAACAGATTAAAAATAATTGAACATGTAACATGATATACCTAGAAGAAACAGCATAAAAAATGTACCTGGGATCTGGATTCATTGACAGAAATACCTCCAAGAAGTCTACAGCTTCCAAAGCCGTCAGATGCAGTGTCTGAAACTTAAAAACCATACATGAGGCCCTAAGCAGTAAAGTGATATAACAATATTAAAACAAAAACATCCACGAGAGTTTGTATGGTGCAGGAGCTTGAGGTGTATCCAATTCATTTTGTAGTGCAAACATCTGTAGTGCATGCGCAATAAGCTTCATGGCGTCTATTAATAACAATAAAAAGTTGAACTAGTGAAACACCCTAACTGTCATTACACAAGTATATGTGCTTTTGAAGTCCAATAGTACAGCATATTTTTCTTAGTTACATTTACATAAATAAAACAGACTCTGAAGCCTATACGCAAAAATAGATCCCAGGACATGCACTATGTAAAACTTATCACGATGCTTCTGCTGACATACTTTGCTAACCAAAGAAAAGTACCATGTAAACCTTGTCATGATCCTTCTGCCAACATACTTTGCGAATAAAAGGGGATATACCAGTATCTGTTCTTTTTATTGATGAATGTGTTTGTTTTGTCAAAAGTATCAAAACCAATTACTGTGACATGCTACGCAATTTTTATTTTTTTTTAAAAAGGTAGTGTACTTCATGCGACACCATTCACTGAAATGAAAATTTCCACTATTATTACACAATACCAGGAAAAAAGATTAATCAAAGGAATACTACAGTAGAACTACCACCAAGCAACAGACACAAATATCCATGCTTAGTTCAGAAAATAAGATATTAATAAAAGAACAAAAGACAAATTGACTTGCATCAAAATTTCTACAAAGTTCTAATGAAGCATGTCTAACTTACCAATTGTACCCAGGCCATTTCTACCATGAACTGCGATGGATTTTCCTGATAAAGAAAAGTTAATATTATATCAGTTAAACAATTAATATCATCATAAGCAGATGGCTGCATCATAGTGTGCTTCCGTAAAACTTCCAACGCAATCACTTTCTTATATGCTAAAAATAGCATTTGACAAGACAATAGGAAAAATCAAACAAAATGAAAGAATAACATTTACGTACACATAAAAAGACAATATGGTAGAAACAACATTTAAAAACCAAATCTAACAAAACCAGTCCACTACTATGGTAATTGACTAAGCACAAATTTTTACAAGTAGAATTTGATAAAACCAGAGACTAAAATCAAACAACATGAAAAATTACAATTACATAACATACTCAAAATAATAAGTCAAAAAGCAGAAATCCAGAACCAAATCTAACAAAAACTGCAGGCCTCCACATATTACTGTAGTAAAATGGAAGGGGATCTAACCCAACTTCCGCATTCTCAGGTCATCGTATGGAAGATTTAAGGTAGATTTTTTCCACAAAAAACCTTTCAAGGACTTTGAGGCAGCTATTACATTGAAGATTTTAGGCATGTCAAGTTTTTATAAAAAATAAAAAGGACAATTGTAAGAAGATTCTCACTGAAGTGTCAAACATATATAAACTTGACATAAATTTTAGGAAAAGAAATTTATGTAACAAGTATATAACTACTAACTAGCATAAGAATGTTCTAGAAAGATTACTCAAAATCTCAAAAGTTTTAAAACAAATATTTGCTCACAGGAGAAAAGGAGCAACATTTGGAACAACTGCAAGTGGTATGAATACAAGATCAAATGAGCAGTTATGGGGATGAGACAGGACCAATTCTACTTTCTCTTCTTCAACCTTATCCATTAAATGAGATCCAAAAAGGAAGAAAGTAAATGATAGCGATATAATAGCTTTGGCTATCAGTAGAAATTCAACAGATTTCAATGGCAACTGAGGAAACTAATTTTAAACCTGATTTGACTTGGATGCCTTGTCAAGAAGCATAAAGTCTCCATACGAGTGTGAAGTCTGCGCCACATTGAGAGAACTTGCAATGACATGAGCAGTCTGCATTGAATCAGACAAATGACTTAAGCAGATGCAATTTTAAACAATGAAATTGAAGACCAATGCAGATAAAGAGGTGGAAAGCTTGCATCAGTCTCGTCTTGTTTGAAGGCAGATAAAAATGCATATAAAACTCACAGACTTATGAGAGATCCTCGTCCTATACCTATATATTTTGTATTTTTAATTTGTCGATTTCACATAGGATTATAACAAGAAATGGTATTCCCCAACTTGCCAACTTCTCTCTCTACACAAAATAGAGAGCCAGTGAGATGAAACTTTTGAGTTAAAAAAAAAGGGGCATAGTTATTCTGATCCTTGCAGAATCATACAAGGGAACTTAACCCTAGAACAGGATTTTGACTATCCCATGCTCAATGCATCACCATGCATCCATTGTCATCAATGAGTTGAGCCACCATTTTCTCACTAAGAGCTTATGAAGCACAGGTACTTTTGAGCTCAGCAAAAGTCGATAACAAATGTTAAAGGAAAAGATAACGCAAGAAAGGCAGGATTGAATTTTCAAACAAAGCAATAGGCATAACCTTTTAAGTTGTCCCAGTTGCTTCATGAACAATCTTACATCAACCCCCACTGCCCCCATATATATAGAAAGAGAGAGAGAGAGACAGACAGAGAGACAGAGAGAAAGCAAAAGGAGAAGTGTTGGAATTGCATGGACAGCCATATGACGCACTTTGTTAGCCCTATCAAACTACAATCTGTGCAGAAAATTCAATTAAATGCATGGCTACACATCAGGGTTCAATGGATGTTTCCTGGTATAACACACATGCACAAAGTTCACCATTTTAAAAGTTAGCAAACTTTTCCAAGGCTTAAAACATGGAGAAATGAGCCATTAAGATGAAGGATATGATCCCTAATTTGCTGTACGAACAAGGAGCATGCTAGATTGAAGTTGAAAAGGAAGAAACTTCAGAACTGGTTATTATCGCATAACATAGATGAAAGAAGCATATCTAAACTGAAAGTAGGCATGGCTCACCCTCTGAGCAAAATGACTTGCATTTTCCTTCCGATTCTCATAAGGATACACGAGAGGAAGATACTCAACCTGTAAATAGTAATAAAGATTAAATATGAATGCATCAGATCAACACATCAGAATGTGTAAAAAGTAAAACTTTAGAAGCATGTTAAAGAAACAAACTGTACGGAAAACCCTTCAGCAACCCCAAAAGCTCTTCCCATTCCCATTACTAATTTTTTAACATGATTATACCATTTAAATAGTTAGTCATGTTCCTTTCTATCCCATGTGAGAATTTTAGGAGTACCCTATTTATGAGAGAGATGTCACAGCAGCCCAAAATATGATAGGAAAAGAAACAGGAATAGCTGTCAGCTATATTCATAAATTCAGTCATACTCTCATCACATATAAAACACAATCACAGACTTTATACACTGTACCATTTAGCAGTATATGATTATTAAAAAAAAAAAAGCACTTTTCTTTTTTAACGAAAATTTACTTGGCTTGTCAGAAGCAGAATTATGTTAACTATAGAGAAAATATTAAACATTACCTCCATAAAATTGTGGAACTGAGTAAACATTCTGAACATTAACCTTGCAAGAGAAATATTCCCCCTGAACAAAATGGAACAATTTATGAAGTGAACCACATGAAAGAAACTGGAAGGCAGCGGAAAAAGTCAAAGATGGTAATACCAAGACTGATCAAAATGTATATAGGGATAACGAACGACGACTGGCTGAACAGGGTAACCTGGAATGAATGCGCCAAGTTGAAACGAAATAACAACTCTTCCATTGCTTGTAGTCCCCTCAGGAAATAAAAGCAATCGAGGATACTGATTGCAAGATGCTTTTCTCTGTTTTGAAATCCTTGAAAGGACATTTCTGTATCAAATAGCTTATATATAGACAATTTTTTTACTGTCAACATTTTTATACTACCGCATAAATTGACTGTTAAACCAGAAATAGTCAGTTATTCTATTTCAATTCAAAAAAAAAAAAAAGGTAAAACAGAGCATCCCGGGTTTTCCTACCTTTATTTCATTAACAGCATGCTTCCTGGATGACCTTGAGAATCTATCAACATAGATAACCTACAGAGTGAGAATCAACATTATTATGAAATAATATCTCCACGGGCCATAATTGATACTAATAAACAATGAACACATGAAACTTAGGCAACAAAAGTTCACTGCGATTCCTAACCAAAATCTGAAATAAGAAGCAGACCAAATAAAAACAGGCAGACATCATATATTTATATATGTTCATATACATACATACATATATACATACATATATATATATATATATATTTATTAAGGGTAACAGACTTTCAGACCTTTTTAAGAATATAAAGATACCTGCATTGCTCTGATGATGGTTCCAACAAGAGGCATGGAATCATGCGACTCAGAAGACACTATGGTCGGAAACAATTCATAGAAAAAGAAAATGGGATCGATATATGATACATGATTAGATACGACAATAGGAGCAATCTCTCTTGGAGCAGGTTTTCCTTTTCTTTTTATCCAATGGTAGCTGCATGCGTAGTGAAAAAGAAACAAAAGTGAGCTCCTCAACCAACATCACATCATTCTCTCAAAAAATATAAAATAGCATCAAGAGGGAAAAGAATCACATGACTTTGCAACTCGCTTCACTGTGAACTACTGTCAGATTATTTTGTAGGTGCATCTCAAATGCAGTTATAATATTTGCTATTATTTAACATCTAATGATATATTTGACATGAGGATCTAAGTTAAATACAGATATTTAGGCACTCACTAGGATTGTTTGGAAATCCTAATCATTCTACAGTATCTAATTACCAGATGGTTAAGAAATTACTGAGCTGACCAGTGCCAATTTACCTACTCTTTAACTAGAAAAGACATCAAATAGCCATCCTGATTTGAAATATTGACAACTTGTCAAAGTTCTAAACTTGAATTATGAAATATTTCATAAATTCTTATAGAAGATTGCATACGCCGAATATTTGCCAGGTAAGTCATATTATTATGTCACACTAAATGGTGTGATATGCAGAAATAGAAGATTGCATATTAAGCTCCTCATGAGTGTAACAATTTGAGCACCAACACTGGTACCCAAATAGCCATAATAGCTAGCTCAACTGCAATTCTGACTAGACCTTAAATCTCCTCAAAATGACATGTTTCACCAATAAAAGCAGTACTTTTCCCTTTCGAAACAGATAAAAGTCAACAGAATTAATGTGGACTTTAATTAATTATTTACTTGTTCAATACCACAAGAAACTGGAAACGTAGTTTTCCAGCATAATATCAATTGAGAAAATAGGTCGACAAGAAAACGAAATTTAAAGGAATATGAAGTGCGAAAAAATGACGATAACTTGCGATCAATAACAGAAACATTGCATACCCAAAGGAGAATAGAATCGCTCGACCACAAAGACGGGTAATCCACATGAGCCGACAGCGCCACTTGGGCATAGGATTCTGCTTATCCTTCCATCCCTTCAAAGCCAAACGAGTCATCAAGTACCCGACTGACAAACACAGCCCGAATATGATAAGTCGGACCGCGGCAATAGGCAGGCAGATCACAATCTTCAGCCACTCGTACAAACCCTCGATTTCTGGCGTGTGGTTGCGGAATGGGTCGATTGTGCTCGATCCGGGCACCTCGAACCCGTCATGCGCCCCAATAAACGCGAAGGGATTGTGAGGGTTTTCGTCTCCCGATTGAAATAGAGATTTAGGATCCTTGTCGGATAAGGATGTGGACTGGGGCTGGTCAGGTTGATCATGGACGGTGAGGACGACGTGAGGTTGGTCTTGGTGATCCGACGTGAGGAGGGGAGTAGAGAGAGAGTGGTCTTCTGCCGCCATTGCTGAGGACGAAGGGAGAGAGAGAGAGAGAGAGAGAGAGAGGTGAGGGAGAGAGCCAACTACACAGCGGGGCGGTTAAATTGGGATTCTGATGATGGGTTTTACTTTTTTAATATAAATAATATAATTTGGAATTGGAATAAAAAGCAGTCAAATAGGAAAGGAGAGAAATTTAGAGAGAGAAAAAACTTTCATTCAATCATTTTGTATCCACGTGAATTGCAATGGGATTAATACGTAATACTCTGTAGAGTAGTCTGTAGTTCATACATATTTAGACCATTCTTCTTGCGTTACAAGAATTTGGGTTTATTGTCTTCTTAATCTTTGTGCTTACATAAATTAAATAGTAAGAAATTATTTTTTTGTAAACAATATATATATTCCGCCGAAATTTAACATTGATTTTTTTATTTATTCATGCGGGGATCTTTATATTATATTAATATAATATTTATTTATAAATATCATAACTTTTATATAATACTATAATTTTAAAAAAAAAATTGCATAATGTGTATCAACATACATTACGTCATCTTACTCATATATTTATTTGATATTATTTCATACTTTTATATCAACATAAAAGTATGATTATTATTACATAAACACACGGAAGGGTGTATGAGTGCTCACCTAGACAGGTGGGGTACACGAAAACACGTGGAATGTGGTTTCAGATGAAATCAACTTAGATTACACATTGTCTTATTGCGACACGTGGTTTTTTATCTTTCAAAAATCATAGAGTATTTCATATGTGTACTTTTAAGTGTCACTTATACATGTTAATCCAGGTTATGAAAATAATCGATTCTTTTCAGCAAATTCACAAAAACCATCAAGAATGCGTAGCAAGAATTCTATCAAATTGAAATAAAAAAATAATACAAGATTTTAACGTGCTTCGACTCGCCACATCGACCTACATACATAGGAAGAATGAAGGCCCAGAATTAAGGTTTTCCCTCTCAATAACTTTAATTTAATTACTTCTCGAACAAAACAAAGGGAAAACCAATTGCATACAAATATACTTAAAGATATGTGTATAGAATAAAAGCCCTAAAACAATTTATATATCAAGACCTCATAATCGTTTCCGATTTCTGGATGGAAATTAATTGTTTGAGATAAGCCATAGCCAAGAAACCGTTGCCAAAAATGTTTCCCAACCATTGTGAATCATAACGGTTAGGCCAAGATGGTTAACTTCGGTTCGACTCGATTTGGACTGGTTCTTGCTAAATAAAACATGGTTCTTGAATCCCATCATTTGCTTGGGTTATACTTCACATCATTTAAATTTAAATTGGTTTCTTTTTTTACTCTTCACATATTTACTTTTTTTTTTCCACATTCAAAAAAAATCATTGTGTCACTACCTATTTACTTCACAACTGGAAAACCATGCAACTCACCCCAAGCGACGGACAATCCATTCTCACGTCAATCTCAAATGTATTCTATTAAACAAATAACTTTAGTTATATATGTAATATCTTATAGTTATTTAGGTAATGCAAACATAAATAAAGTAATATATTTATGCGATACAACTAATATATTTCACTAAAATAATAAATCATTTTTTAAAGTAAAATAATGTAATACATTTAAGTAGATGCAATAATACATTTACATTATATAATTAATACTTTTACGTGATACATATAATATACTTACATTATATCTTTGTAAAAGGAGACAATACCTTTAGATGGATTATATGGTGCATATGAAAGTTACTCTAGTAAAATAAATTCTCAACACCCATCCTTGTATAATTTTCAAGGAGTTACCCCAAAGGCAGAAACACAATTTTTTTATTAAATAAAAAGGAGCTCAATACAAAAATTAAAACCGCAAAGATAAATTAAACTAATAGATAGTATGAATTTTCAACAGATAATACGTTCTAACATCTATTGTAATACTATTCCAAAATATTAATTGAAAGAGATAACTTCAATACATAAATATCCAAATAAAAATAAAGAATTGTGGATCAAATGGCTCCTAATAGCAACAACAACAGAAAAAAGTTATCAAAACATTATAAGAAAGAAAAAAAATTAAATTATTTGTAAAAAAATTAGTGTAAATAGAAGAAAAGTATGGTACCTGGATGTAGGGATTCACTTGAGATGATTCATTTATGTGATTTTGCTAGTTGAGGTTTTGATGGTGGTATGAAACTATTATGGAGCTTGTGAGTTGGACCAATTGAATGGTAGTTATGAAAATTTGGATGGACACCAAAAGAAAAAATAACCATTAAAAAAAAAGTTAATCTTGTAAAATTTCCTTTCTTTTAGTGTCTCTGTTTTTTTGTCTATTATACCCATGTTTTAATCAAAAAGATAAAATATAATTGTTACTTAAAAAATCAATTATATATACTGTGGTGCGACTTGGCATTATTATATTCACAAGGCCATAACTTATTCGATTATGTATGTGAGTATAAATAAAATATAAATATGATATGGCGTAGTTGTCATTGCCTTATTTATCCTTAATTTAACACACGTGTCCTTCTCCTCTCTACACTTCCAAGAAACAAATATTCACATTTGTCTTTCTGTCCTAATTCACTGAAATTGATTGGTCGTACATTTGTAAGTTGCTAAAACCTTGAAAACAAGTGATCAATGAAACTGGTCCTACATTTTGTCACATTTTTTTAACGGTCTAAATATTCGAATTTTCTTTCTCTCAATTTATTTCCAAATAAATTTAAATGATACTAGTATTTTAAATGTGATTACAATTTATCCACGTATTAACAAAACCCTTCTGATAAATTCAAATATGGTGGCACCTTATTAACATGGAAGTTTGATCTTTTGTATAAAAGGTGACATGATTTAACATTATATATGTATTGGTAAAATCATATTTTTTAAACAAAGTATGTTTGAGGGTGATCACATCATATTACTATCAATTTTTTACATAATAATAAAATTCTTGATATAAATTTAAATACAATCATATACTTTATTAATATCGATATTCGACCTTCTGATTTCTAAAAGATCTTCGATCCTCTATATTATACATCACATATATCATTTTACTTTAGGCCATGACCATGCCCATACCCTAGTAAAATCATATTTGTTTAATAAAGTATGTTTTTTTTCTTCTTTTTTAGTTGTGGGTCACATCATAGTCATACTTAGGGATGTAAAAGAATCTAATTTTTTTGGTTCGATTCGATATTCGAATTCGAATACAATGATTTGAATTCGAAAAATCAGAATAAGAATCCAAATAAGAATATTTTTTTAGATTCAAATATTATTAGAATATGAAAATAACGATATTTGATTCGAGTATTCGTGAATATATTTGAATAATTATAAATATATATAATTTTAATAAATTATTAAAAATATTTATTTAATAAATAAATATATATATATATACATTTTTTTTTACTTCCAATTTACTCTCCCCATCACAATTCCCGACAACATACATATAATTTTTTTAATTCTCAATTCCCATTTATTTCTATGTTAATTGGTGTTTTGAAAAAAAAAATTCAAGTTCACATTTTTGAATTCGAATATTCGAATGTATTCGAATATATTCGAATAATTTATCCAAATCGAATAAGAATTTCATTTTTTATTCGAATAATAAACGAATAGAATACGAATATTCGCTAAATTAAACGAATACGAATATCATGATATTCAAATCGATTCGATTCATCTACAACCCTAGTCATACTACTATTATTTATCAGAATTGTTATGTGTTTTTAAATTCCCTTTTTGTTCACACAACTGGAAAGGTGGAAATATAGAAAAGAAAAGAACAAGATAAAGTCTTAGTGGAGCTAGTTGTATGATTGTATCAATGAACAACGATTTGTGGATTATTTCTTGATGTTTTTGTTATTTATTTATTTTATTTTATTATGGAGTCTTGTTTGATTGTTAATTTAACGAGGTTGTGCCAGGTAGATGCCGACATTTAATGAAGGAATGAAATCATGAAAAATCAAGTTTGATGATTAATTTCTTTTATCTTACAATAAAATATTTTAAATAAATTTAGAAAAAACACCCTTAACACTATTCCAATTTCCTTTAATTTAAAAAAAAAAAATATATATATATATATATATCTTGATTTTTGTCCTCACAAATGAGACCCACAAAAAGTAGATCGCTACAAGAAACCAGTCTTTCTCACATGATCAAGCTTCAACATATTAATAAAATTTGAAAGGACCCCACACAAGCAATTCCTGAAATTCCTCTAGATTAATCTTATGTAATCCAGATTCAATAAAACATAATTAATAACTATAATAAATAAATAAACAAATAAATAAATAATAACAATAATTCATCCATGTTGCAAGAATTTGTTAATACACATCAACTTGGCATGCAGCTTTTAATCATCCATGGATGGATTCCGATGTTCCTCTGTTGATGGCATTATTCTATCAACTTAAATAGCTGGAACAAAATATAATAATATATTATCAAATTATCAATAATCCTTATTTCTTACACAAACTAATGTAGTTTCTGAACTATAATACTACGAAAAGCTAATATACTATACAAGATAAAATATGAACAATGTGGCTGAAAATCTCACCAACCTACGTAGACCATGTGCACGATCTGATCAATTCATGTGAGATCTTAAAAAATTATTGGATCTATTTTCCTTGCTTGTTTGCATGTTCTGCAAAATGGACAACGGAGAAGTGTTCAGCACGAATGCATATATTAGAATGAAGAATGTCAATCTAAAGACATCTCGATTTCCTTACCATAGCTGGTGTTTCGTTCTTGAACTTGGAGAATATGCATCTTTGCCTAGATTACTCGTTATCAGAATTACCAGAACTGAAATCAGCTTTACCCTGCTCATAATCTGAGCTCTCGTTTCCATGTCCATCTTCATGTGGATTATCGAATGATTCCCTCTCCTTGAGAAAGTACCCCCCTTCAGCCGGCTTATAGTTTTTGCCCCTCCATATGACGATTTGCTCTTTGTCAAACGTGACGAGGATACAAGGAACCAAATCCTGCACCGGGTTAAATAAATAAGCAGCAATAACAGGACTATTTATGCACAAGAACTAAGCAACGAATCTTGATTTCATTCCAGATGTAACTATGAATATTGTCAAGGGCAATAACATTATTTGTGGTTCTTGTCTTGCCTTGTTTAATAACTAGTAACAAGAAAGTATTACCCTCAGTTTGCACCCTAATCTCTTATAGTCACTTCTCGGAAGCCCTTTACAGTCAATCCGGACCATTTCATCACACAGAAAAGCATCCCGAACCATGGGTACGAGACTACCATAATAGCCATTTTTAGCTGCAGCAAGCCATTCATATGTTATAAACGATCATACGAAAATTTGGTGACTATAGAAACCATGAATTGAAATTTTACCAAGTTTTGTTAAGGCAGGGACAGATAAACCTCGTTTTCTCATCTCCTTTGTTTCCTCAATGCTCAAGCCATCAATAGTAGTTTTTATAAGCCTTGGATACACTGGCTCTTGAGGCTTCCACAACATTAATGGAATCACGGGTTTTTTGCTTGGCTTGTAATTCCTACCTCGATAAAGTATAAGTAGGCCACCATGTCTATGGATAATCTTCCCAAATGTTTTGTCCTGGAATACATACATTTAAAGGCTTTTAATAATATAATGTAGACATGTCAAAGTTAAAATTCATAATCAACATGTCTAAAGATTTTTATGGCTAAACATCATAACAAAAGATATGAGCTACAAATCTCGTCAAACTTATGAACTGAATTTGCCGAAAAGAAATTACATCCAGCTATATGCTACCTCGGAAATGATAAAATAGCAAGGAAGTCATATGGAAAAGAATATACCTCTAACTGAGTGCATATATTTTTCATATCAACAGTAGGCACTCCCATACATTTTATCCTGACAGCCTCCGCATGTTTCCAATGATTATGGATAACATCCAGCATGTTGTGAGTCAAACCATCTCTCCCTAGAATTTGAAAACACGAAAGTACACTCAATTAAAAAAATTAGAGTCTAACTAGATGAATCATTGTCCTAAATACATATTAAACTTTAAAAGAGATTTTGTAATACTGCAAATCAGCTATTCTTCAGTCTAAGTTTTCCATGCAAACTCAGGAAAGTCCCAGATAAGCATTTTGAAGGTGCTTGTTTCCCAATTATGAATAAACAACCATGGAAAAATATGAAAGCAAAGTTATGTAAATGAAGGAAACAAGACACAGAAGGCATCCTACAAAGCTCAACTTTAACTACCCTACTCACAGAAATGATTTCTTATTCAATACTACTTAAATAGTCCTTTTCGATTTGTTAGATTACTTGAAAACAGAACTTCGTATAAACTGGCAAATCAAAAGGAAAAGATCGTATCCCATGTAATGGAAAAAAGGGTAAAAGGCTAATTCACTCACTTGCAATACAAAGACATATATACACTATTAGCATCTCATGACCCAAGCATCCGGTAGTTTGAGGACAAGACCTCTAGTATCAGATATAATTGACCACTAACCCCTCCTTATTCATGATACTATAATGGTACCAATTGGTTTCATTTCATCTGCTTCATTTTTTTCCCAGGAGATTAAATAAACAAAGTTCTCTCTTCTCAGCAGTAAGATTGAACAAAAATCAAATTTCTAGCAGCTAATATATTCTTCCTAGCTAACATCTGAAATGCATCAATTTCATATTCGAACAAGAAAGCTCGCATCTCTTCCCCAAAACAAGTTCATCAAATGCCATGATCATTTGAATCCTATCAGTTGAAAGATCATAAATTTTCCAACTCAAGCTCATAATTTGTATCATAACTCCCATTCTTCACACAACCCTTAATTACTATGCAAATTCTAATTGCTCAACCCTCCTAACACCAAAAATTCCACTTGAACAGAAAATAATAAAAATAAAAACCAAATTAAATCTGCTCAAACAAACAACAAATACACACACAAAAACCAACACCCAAAAACAAGATTTTCAAGAATGGAAGATTGAACACACCCATATTAATCTGCATCTTGGTTTTAGGCCTTTGAAACCTCTCAACAAGAGCCTTCCTTTCAGCATTAGTCAATGGCTCACCCTGAACTTTCTCTCTCATCTCCCTCCTCTTCTCCTCCAAATCACCATCAACTCCGGCCGACCCCACTTTTGGGTCCACAGCCGGAGCACAAACCCCCGTCCATACCCGGTCCAGGCGAGCCGGCCCAAACGGCGAATACTTTGGGCCCCGCAACCCAATGGGCCTGACCTTTGCGTTGCTTTCGGTGTAGCTGAACCGGAAATCAAACGGAAGGTCGGACCTTGTAGGCGGGTCGGGCCGGTCCAGGGACGACGGAGGGCGGTAGGGGGTTTTGGATGGTTTCCGGATTCGGGATTTGGATTCGGGTTGGAAAATGGTAGTTCTATTAGGCGGCTGTGGGTGGAGAGAGGAAGGAGATACGAAGGAGTATTCAGAGCGGAGTTTGGAAGAGGAGGCGGCTGCGGAGGTGGAGAGACGGTGGCCCGTCAAGAAGAGAGCAATTACCGGCGGTGTTTTCCGGTGGGAGAGACGGCTCAGAATAAAGGTCACCATTGTTTTTTCATATTAAGGGTTTTACAATACAAGTCTGGGTTTAACAATAACTAATATTTCTCCCGTACGTTGCACGAGCCGTGATATTTATTGTTGGATTTTAATAATAATAATTTATACTAAATAAAGTTTGTTTATAATATTTTTTTAAAATATTATATCTTTCTAAAGACGAAGATATGAGATGATGTGAATTTAGAGACGAAAATATGAGACAATATGAATTTAGAAGAAATTTTCAACATTTAAATGTTTAGCAAAATCTTATACTCTTTCATTTCTTAATTTCATTATATCTAATGTTTATACATTATGTTTCTTTCTACATTCTCTATGTATCTTTATTTTGTTGAAAAATTATTATTTTTTCTTCATTTCTTAATTTTACATTGATTTGAGAAATCAATGTATCTTTTCTTCATTTATTAGCTTTATATAGATTATATTATAACTTTTAGAGTAAGATTGATCTTATAAATAAATAAATATATATAATTATATAGTAGCTTACCAAGTAAGATTTACTATTTTATTTTATTGACATGACATTTTTAGACGGAAAAGTGACATTCTTGTAATTTTTGCCAACTTTCTTGCTTTAATATATAGTATAGATAAAAATATTAACTCTTTTTTATTATTATAATTATTATGCAAAAGATGAATACAATTTATTTTTCTTTTTAGTACAAAAAAATGTGTATTATTATACGTATTTAAATAATAGTTGTAAGTGTGTGTGTGTATATATATATTTGGATGGTTAGTTGTAAATATTTACAATAAATGAAAGTTTGTATAACAAAACAAGACAAGTGCAAAATGAAAAAAAACGAAATTTAAATTTTCTTAGAAATCATCTATTTTATAAAAGGACAATTATTTTGATATGTAGAGAGTATTTAGCAAAGAGCACTAATTTTATCTAATGGATGTTAAATTGTTAATAATATGAACCATTATGAATGCTCTAGTAAAGAAGAATCAAGATCTTTCAATTGAGAGTATTTGAAAATGAATGAATCATCTCACTATCTTTTTGCAGACTAAAAACAAATATTGTGTTTTCTTTGTTATTGATTACTCTTCAATCTAATTCTTTCAGATTACACATCTCAATCGATGAATGTCTAATTGAATAAGAGGAACTTAAAAATGGACAAGAAAAAGACTAGTTTCTTTTGAACTTCGAAGAAAACACACACTACTTTGAGTAAAGCACCGTTGCAGCTTTCAAGAATTGTGTAAGAACAAATGACACAGACAAGAATTTGAAGTGGTACATCATAGAATCTTTCCTTTTCAAGAAACCTCAACTCTCAAGCAACAAAAGGCATGCTGATATATTTAGGAGTGGGATTTCTAACTCAACTAAGGAGTGACAATGAAGTTTAAACAGTTGTTTCAGATGGTCCATATATCCACAACTGTTCTTTTACCAAGAAAACTCATAGAATATGGCTTTAAGTATAAGCAAGGGGAATATGATTGTTGGCCCATATCTCCACACATCCCCTACACCCTATGATAGCATCACCACTTTGATCTTTTGTAATAATTCCTACATGTCAGTGGATGATCTCTGTAAATTGTTTGTCTTAAGTGAATTCATCGATCTTGAGCAGCATTTGTTCTCTGATTCATTTCCATTACCAGGCGTGCACTATAGACAGTTGCACGCTTCAGTTTAGGCACTGAAAAGCAGACGATTGTCAACATCTCACTCTATACTTTGTCTATAAAAGCCTTCTTCCACTTTCCAAATTCTCACACAGACTTTTACTGTAGAAAGAGATGAAAGGATAGGTGAATTAGCTGTTTTTTTTCTCAGTGGATAACTTGTGGAGGCTTTGTCAAATGCCATTTTAGGCTCTCTCTCTCTTTCCACTATCCATCTGTTTCTTTCTTCTTTTAGAAACTTGTCTGAAAGTACTATTTCTTGACTGTGGTTCTATGTTCATTTCTTCTTCTAGAATACATCAGAATACTGGCTCGTGCAGAAACTGTGGTAATTGAATAGATCATCATGATAACATGTAAGAAATTTTATAGTTGTCTATAATGTATAAGACATGCAATGCTAAAAGCTCTGGTATTCTTCTTGCAGATGCAACAATGATATTCAGGATATTCTTCCTAGTTGTGGCTCTCAAGGTTGTAAGTTCGTATGCTGCCATAGACTCGAACACTTACGTGGTTCACACGGACCAGACCAAGATGAAAGCTTTAGACCTCTCTCTTGGAACATCGAAAAGATGGTTTGAAGCAATTGTTGAATCAATCAACGAACACTCAGCAGGAGAAGACAGAGACGAAGAGCTGGATCAACCAACACTTCCTGAGCTCCTCTATGTCTATGAAGATGTCATTTCTGGTTTTTCTGCTAAGCTCTCCAAGAAACATCTTGAATCTTTAAGAAAAGTTGATGGTTTTCTCTCTGCCACCATGGATGAACTACTCATCCATCATACAACTCATTCACCCCATTTTCTTGGCCTACATGAGGGCATTGGCCTGTGGGATGCTAAAAATCTGGCTTCTGATGTGATTATTGGAGTCGTTGACACAGGAATATGGCCTGAACACCCAAGTTTCAATAGCTCAGGTTTTGCCCCGGTGCCTCCTCGTTGGAAAGGAAAATGCCAGGCTGGCCCCAAATTTGCGGCCTCAAAGTGTAACAGGAAGCTTATAGGTGCCAGAGCCTTCTTCAAAGGGTATGAAGCCATTGCTGGAAGAATAAACGAAACATCAGATTATAGATCTCCTCGTGACTCTCAAGGCCATGGTACACACACTGCTTCAACTGCAGGTGGTAATCTTGTAAAGGGTGCAAGCCTTTTAGGTTTGGCTAAAGGATCAGCAGCTGGCATGAGATATACAGCAAGAATTGCAGCATACAAAGCTTGCTACGAATTGGGCTGTACAAGTTCAGACATACTAGCTGCAATTGTCCATGCAGTCAGTGATGGCATTGATGTGCTTTCCCTCTCATTGGGAGGTGCCTCAAAGCCTTATTACAATGATAACATAGCTATTGCAGCATTCGGTGCAATGAAGAAGGGAGTTCTCGTTTCGGCCTCAGCTGCCAACTCAGGTCCCTCCGATTCCACCGTTAGCAACGTTGCACCATGGATGATTACAGTGGCTGCTAGCTACATGGACCGTGGTTTTCCAACCAAAATCCTACTCGGTGATGGCCAGGTTTTCACCGGCTCATCACTCTATTCTGGCAAGCCCACGAAGCAATTGCCATTGGTATACGGTGAAAAAGCAGGAGGGGTAGCTGCTAAGTTTTGCACAAGCAATTCCCTTTCTGCAAAACTAGTTAAAGGAAAGATAGTCATTTGTGACAGAGGAATCAATGGCAGAACTGCAAAAGGAGAGGAAGTGAGAGTAGCTGGTGGGGCTGGTATGATATTAGCAAACAACGAGAACCAAGGCGAGGAGCTCTTTGCCGATCCACACGTCTTACCAGCTACAGCATTGGGAGCTATAGCATCCAACATTGTGAAAACATATGCTAATTCCTCGAGCAAATCAACTGCTAAGATCAAGTTTGAAGGAACAGTTTACAGCAATCCTGCTCCAGTTATGGCTGCATTTTCCTCTCGAGGGCCAAGCCTGATCGCGCCCCAAATCATCAAACCGGATATAACTGCACCAGGGGTCAATATTCTAGCTGCCTGGCCACCAAATGTCAGTCCCACAGAGCTCAAAAGCGACAAAAGACGCAGTCTATTCAACATTGTTTCAGGCACTTCTATGTCATGCCCACACATTAGTGGCCTAGCAGCTCTGCTCAAATCTTTGCACAAGAACTGGTCACCGGCTGCAATCAAGTCCGCCATAATGACAACAGCATACGTTCTTGATTCTCGACATTCTCCAATAGCTGATGCAGCTTCCACTGGCTCAAAATTCGCCACCCCTTTCGCGTTTGGCTCTGGCCATGTTGATCCTGAGAAAGCTTCTGATCCAGGGCTGATCTATGATATCTCCAGCAAGGATTACCTCATCTACCTGTGTAGCCTAAACTACAACTCCTCACAAATAGCCATTTTTGCTGGGGGGAGTTTTAGGTGCCCTGATGATTCTGGTCTTCAACCTGGTGACCTAAACTACCCTTCTTTTGCAGTTCTTCTCAGCGGCAATTCTACAAACACCACAGCTACATACAAAAGAACTGTAACAAACGTTGGAATTCCTGTCAGTTCCTATGCTGCGAAGGTGTCTGAACCTGATGGGGTCTCTGTCATTGTTCGGCCTAAAGTTCTGAATTTCCGGAAGGTGGGACAGAAGCTAAGTTACAGAGTGACTTTCATGGCGGATGCAGAAGGGAGTGTATCAACTAATTTCACGTTTGGGTCTCTAGAGTGGGTTTCCGACAAACATTCCGTTAGGAGTCCTATTGCAGTAACCTGGTTGTAATCGAAGGAACATAGAAACTCTCTCATGATCTGTTCTTACACAGGTGATATCTCCAAATAAGAAAACCTTTTGCCTTGTCGATCTGTTTCAAGATTACTGTTTTTGTCCCAGTTGACAATTTCCAAGAATACTGTTTTTGTCTGCTAAATAGACAAAAGCCCTCAATACCGTTAATCGCATCCATGTTATCTAACTAACTACAACTGATTTGTTAGATATTAATTAGTTTCACCTTTCCAAAAAAATAGCATATTATATTTCTATGAATAAATTATATTTTCTTATTTTATCACATAGAAGATTAAATATTAATTTGTTGATTTTTTATACTTATAAATTTAGAGCTAATGGCCATTTATACACATTTTCATGTAAGAGAAACCCATTTTACCCTTAAATATAACAATTGATCCCCAAATACCCCTAAATATAACAATTGATCCCAAAATACCCATTTTGAGTCAAGTCAACTGTCCAATGGCCCCCACGAGTCCAATCAATCCCATATTTGAAGGCTATACGAAAATTTCTTTAATTATTGGCTTACATGAAAATTTCTTTAATCATGAGCTTACACGAAATTTAATTATTTAGTATCTTACACAAAAATTTAATTATTTGAAGGATACACGAAAATTTTCTTAATTATTGGCTTACACGAAAATTTATTTCATTATGAGCTTACACAAAATTTAATTATTTAGTGTCTTACACGAGAATTTCCTTTATTTTAAACAAAAAAAATATTGGCTTACGTAAATATTTCATTAATTATAAGCTTACACGAGAATTACATTATTTAGAAGGCTTACATGAACATTTCTTTATGTGAAGGCTTATACGAACATTTCATTATTTTAAGACTTACACGAATATTTTATAAGTTTACTCGTCATTATTTCATAAGTTTGTAAGTTTACACGAACATTTCATTATGTCATAAGTGTTTAAGCTTACACGAATATTTCATTATTTCAAGCTTACACGAACAACTAACTTTTTCATAAGTTTTTTATATTAATTATTAATAATTAGTTTGAATATTAATTCTATAATATAGTGATCAAGCTTACACGAACATTTAGTGATATAATACTAATTATTTATTATTCTATAATATAGTTTGAATATAACTAGTTTTAAGCTTACACGAACATTTGACCAAGCCTAAGCCTCCAGTGGATTTATAATGAATATATTTGCAAATTACACGAACATTATAATTAGTTAAGCGAATTAGCATCCAGTATAATTCTTCATCAAATTAATTATTAGCAAATTACACGAACATTAATGTTTTCACTGTTAAGGCATGATATATTAGCAAATTAATTAGTTAAGACATGATATATGTTTTCACTGTTTTAATCATATTTTAGAATGTTCGTGTAAGCTTGATCACTATATTATAGAATTAATATTCAAACTAATTATTAATAATTAATATAAAAAACTTATGGAAAAGTTAGTTGTTCGTGTAAGCTTGAAATAATGAAATATTCGTGTAAGCTTAAACACTTATGACATAATGAAATGTTCGTGTAAGCTTACAAACTTATGAAATAATGACGAGTAAACTTATAAAATATTCGTGTAAGTCTTAAAATAATGAAATGTTCGTATAAGCCTTCACATAAAGAAATGTTCATGTAAGCCTTCTAAATAATGTAATTCTCGTGTAAGCTTATAATTAATGAAATATTTACGTAAGCCAATATTTTTTTTGTTTAAAATAAAGGAAATTCTCGTGTAAGACACTAAATAATTAAATTTTGTGTAAGCTCATAATGAAATAAATTTTCGTGTAAGCCAATAATTAAGAAAATTTTCGTGTATCCTTCAAATAATTAAATTTTTGTGTAAGATACTAAATAATTAAATTTCGTGTAAGCTCATGATTAAAGAAATTTTCATGTAAGCCAATAATTAAAGAAATTTTCGTATAGCCTTCAAATATGGGATTGATTGGACTCGTGGGGGCCATTGGACAGTTGACTTGACTCAAAATTGGTATTTTGGGATCAATTGTTATATTTAGGGGTATTTGGGGTTTCTTTTATATGAAAATGGGTATAAATGGCCATTAGCTCTATAAATTTATAATGGATTCTTTTACTATTCAACTGAGCACGACAAATCATACGTTTAATTGATTTTAATATATTCCGACTTCTCAATATAGTGACCATAGTGCTGTTTATCCTAAAAATCAAAGTAAATACCTGATATTGAGTTCATTTGATGAAAAACTTGTTCAAACTTATTTGAATAAATATATCAAAAAATAGAAAATGAATGTAACATATTTTAATTTAATAATGATGCAATCTAATTTATGTACCGTCCTAAAGATACCTACCTACTAACAACCAATTTAGTCGGAAAGTTCTATTGGCCCATCAAACATAAAGAATGAAGTCGTAGATCCTTCTTTGAATGATGCAATAAATTGACATTTCAAGAAAGATTTGACTTCATCTTGGCGATAAATTAATTCAACCAAAAGAAAACAGAAAACCCACAAAAAGAAGCAACGTGTTCTGTAATCGCCAATGAGATTGCGCCACGTATAAGTGTAATAAGTGGGGAACTGCCTGCATTTGTCCAACCTATGTAACTCCGAATCATGAAAATCCTCCATTGGTGACCTGAAATAACCGGTAAAGGGTTGGATTTTGCTCGGAAATTTCTACCAAGAAATAGAAATATTGCCACTTATTTTTTCCTGCAAATAACGCGTCAATCTCACCTGGTTTATAATCTTGGGTTTTCTGCGTTTGAGCTCTAGAAGATCGGATAATCTCGAAAGGTAATCAATCATCTTCTTCTTCGTCTTGCTTGATCAAATTTATTAGCATTCAAGCTCCGAAACGAACAAAGTTTATGCCTTCGAATCATTGATAGAAATTAGGAACACCCCATTTGATAATTTTGCTGGGTCGATTCCCTAATCCCTAAAGATTCCCCCTTTTATTTTTAATAGCAGAAACCCTTTAGTTGTAGTTTCTAATTCTGGGAGAAGAGATCATTGTTGAATTCTGCTATTGATGAAATCATGATGTTCATGAAGTAATAGAATCAGAAGTTAATCAGTAATTTTGTTCTCTGAAATGGACAATCACAACAATTACCCTCCTCCTTCTACATACCCTTACAATCCAGCCTATGGCTACAACCAATACCCACCTCCAAATCAATACCCCCCTCCGAATTCCGGGGCCCAGCCCGCTTATCCTCCGCCTGCTTCTGGGCCGTACGTCTATCCGCCATATACCCATTATCAGAACCCTTATACCACTTCACATTCAGGCCATGTCAATTACCTGTATCCGAATCCTCCACCTTCAACCGCGCCTCCTCCTACAGCCCACCACCCACTGGATTATGGCTCCTATCCTTACCAATACAATGTGTACCCTGGTTCTGTCCCTCCATCGTCAGCTCCTCCTCAGACGTACGGTAGTTTCCAGTATGACCCACATTATCACCATCACCAATCGTCTGGGAAGTTTCAACCTCCGGATGTTCAATCCGAAACCCCTCCTAGAGTCAGCAGTGATCTCCCTGGTCATCACCGTTACCAGTATAGTTCATCGTCTGTAGGCTCTGTTAGCTTAGATGATGGGTCCCCTGGTTACCCTTCGCTTTATCCACCTATTGATGATCAGTTGGCGAATGTGCATTTGTCCGAGAGTCAAAACAATGCATCTGCGCCAGCCTCCCCTCCGGCCCCTTCATCTGAGGTCGCGGTGGGTCCAGCTCAGAAGTTTCACTCGGGGCCTTTGCCAGTGGTGGCTAATAATAATGGATCAGGGACTATACAAGGGTATCGTCATAGCTTTTCAGGCTGGGAGACGATTTCTTCGGGCAAGTTGGAGTCGTCTCTTCCTATATCATCAAGTTCTGCCTCAAATATTTCATATAGTAGCAGTATGCAGCTTGTGCCGTCTTCATCTCTGAAATCGTCTTTGAAGGTTTTGCTCTTACATGGAAACTTGGATGTTGAGATATATGAAGCGAAGAACCTCCCTAACATGGATATGTTCCACAAAACAATAGGGGATGTGTTTAATAAATTGCCTGGTAATATGAGCAGCAAGATTGAAGGGCAATTGAATCGTAAGATTACCAGTGATCCATATGTATCCATACTTATAGCAGGTGCTACACTTGCAAGGACTTACGTTATAAGTAATGACGAAAACCCTGTTTGGATGCAGAATTTTATAGTTCCAGTAGCTCATTATGCCGCTGAAGTGCACTTTGTTGTGAAGGATAATGATGTGGTGGGATCTCAGTATATAGGAACAGTCTCAATTCCAGTTGAGAACATATGTACAGAAGAAGTTAAGGGATATTTTCCAATTCTCAATGCTAGTGGAAAGCCCTGCAAGACTGGAGCTGTGTTGAGTCTTCGAATAAAGTATACTCCAATAGAGCAATTGAGCATTTACCGTAATGGAATTGGTGCTGGGCCAGATTATAGGGGAGTTCCTGAGACGTATTTTCCTCTTAGGAGAGGTGGAATGGTCACTCTTTATCAAGATGCTCATGTACCTGATGGATGCCTCCCAAATCTGATGCTTGAAAATGGGAAGCAATATATTCATGGAAAATGTTGGCGTGATATCTTTGACGCAATAAGCCATGCTCGGCGCTTGATCTATATTACTGGATGGTCATTGTGGCACAAAGTTAGGCTTGTTAGGGATGATAATTCTCTCTCTGATTACACATTGGGTGAGCTTCTGAAGTCAAAATCACAGGAAGGAGTGCGAGTGCTGCTTCTGATATGGGACGACCCTACGTCAAGAAGCATACTGGGATACAAAACAGTAAGTGCTTGTGCTGTACCTAACATTTCGATCTCTGCATCATGAAGTTACATCATGATATCATGTTGGAATGTGATTAAGTTCTGCTTCTGTTGTTTAACATTTTCCAATAATTCTATGATAAGATAGTTGGGTATTCATGATAAAATTGAGCTTCTTTGCCTCTATGCTTCGGGTGAGCAAAAGTGATGGATTATATTGAATTTTTTATCATCTCCATGTGTTGCTTGGTAGGATCTCTAGTGTCTAATTTCCTTAAGTGCATCTATGAGTAGTACAAGCAATTTTATTTTATATTTCGGATACACAGTGTTTGTGGTTAAACAGATTTAAATCCTTATCCACTTTCCTTGATGATCGTTATTCTAATTTTGAATGTATATATTCAGGATGGAGTCATGCAAACTCATGATGAAGAAACTCGCAGTTTCTTTAAACACTCTTCAGTTCAGGTGCTGCTTTGTCCTCGAGTGGCAGGAAAGCGTCACAGCTGGGTAAAGCAGAGGGTATGATTTCAGATGAACATTATTCATCTATTTTTCTTTGGATTTCGAGTTATTTATACAGTATTATGCATGAATCTTTTAATCTTGTAGAGTCATCTACTTTATATTTGTGAATTGATGATTAAACTTGGTGTTTAATGCCTTACAATTTCATGATTAGGAAGTTGGAGTCATTTACACACACCATCAGAAAACCGTGTTAGTGGATGCTGATGCCGGAAATAACAAAAGAAAAATAATTGCTTTTCTAGGAGGGCTGGACTTATGTGACGGGCGATATGATACTCCACATCATCCTATATTTAGAACACTCCAAACTGTGCATGCAGATGATTATCACAACCCCACTTACGCGGTAACTCTTTTGACTCCATCTCTGATGCATGTAATTTTGTACAAATGCTCGGTTTTTATTCAAGAATATAATCATTCCTCTCTAAGAATTCTAGTGTACAAACTTTGCAATGTATAGTTCTTTTGTTTTGTTTATCAAAACCTTAAAATTCTAACTCTGAAGTGCTATAGTGTTAGTCAAGTACCTGTTTATTTGTTTTGATATTAGTCAGTATATGCACAGGGAAGTGCTACCGGTTGTCCAAGAGAACCATGGCATGACCTGCACTGTAAGATCGACGGACCTGCAGCGTATGATGTTCTGTGTAATTTTGAGGAGCGGTGGATGAAAGCTGCAAAGCCACGTGGCATTAAGAAACTGAAGATGTCATATGATGATGCTTTGCTCCGAATAGAAAGAATGCCTGAAATACTAGGAATATCCGATGCTCCTTGTGTGAGTGATAATGATCCCGAGGGTTGGCATGTGCAGGTAAATCTACTGTTTCCATTGAGGGTGCTTTGATCTTTCTATGATTTTTCCTTCTTCAAGTTCCAAAAATGACCTTAGTAATTCTTGATTTTTATTCCGCTTCGATATACTATGCAGGTATTTCGTTCCATTGATTCAAATTCCGTGAAAAACTTCCCAAAGGATCCTAAAGATGGTAGACAACGGGTGAGCTGATAAATCTAGATTCTTAATTTGCAATCAAATATTGAATTGTTTGACTAAAAAAATTCTGTTCTTTTGGTGAAGAACTTGGTATGTGGGAAGAACGTTCTTATAGATATGAGCATACATACAGCATATGTAAAGGCTATCCGTGCTGCCCAACATTTTATATACATTGAGAATCAGTACTTCATTGGATCTTCTTATAACTGGAATCAACACAAGGATGTCGGTAAGCACTGTATTTCCATTTGCAACTTTTGAGTTTTATCTTCATTCATTGTCATCCTACGGTCCACAATTCACCACAAGATTATATCTTGATCCATTTTGACTCTATGCAGGTGCTAACAATTTGATTCCACTAGAAATCGCCCTAAAAATTGCTGAAAAAATTAGAGCCCACGAGAGGTTTGCAGCTTATATTGTCATCCCAATGTGGCCAGAAGGAAATCCAACCGGGGCCGCTACACAGAGGATTTTATTTTGGCAGGTGCATACTCAATCATGCTCCATTCTCGTCTTATTTCATTGTACTGTTTTGTTTAGGCGTGGTAATTATTTTCTCTTTTCCAGCACAAAACAATGCAAATGATGTACGAAACTATCTACAAAGCCCTAGTCGAGGTGGGGCTCGAGGATGCTTACTCACCCCAAGATTTCTTGAACTTCTACTGCCTTGGCAACCGTGAGGCCCTCGATGCAGGCCACTCGTCTGAGAGTCAACCCGCAACAAACAACCCTCAGGTTCTTCATTATAGACCACAAGGATAGTTTAGACCTTGTATGATCACTACTTTCTTGATGCTGATTTCTGTCTTTTCCATTGCAGGGACTCAGCAGGAAAAACCGGAGATTCATGATTTACGTTCACTCTAAAGGGATGGTAGTGGATGATGAGTTTGTAATCATAGGGTCTGCAAACATCAATCAACGATCAATGGAGGGCACTCGAGATACAGAGATTGCAATGGGCGCCTATCAGCCTCAACACACCTGGGCAAGAAAACTGTCGAGTCCACAGGGACAGGTAAAACCTAGAATATATTTAGAAACACCGTATTTTCAAGAAAAATGTCAGAAATTAATCCTCAATGTATTTGTACAGATATATGGATATAGGATGTCTCTATGGGCCGAGCATCTTGGATTCTTGGAGGAATGCTTTACGAGGCCCGAGTCTCTGGAATGTGTTCGACGTGTTAGATCTTTAGGAGAGGCTAATTGGGAACAATTTGCGTCTCCTGAAATATCGGAAATGAGGGGACACCTTCTTAAGTATCCAGTCGAGGTGGATCGGTATGGGAGAGTGAAGCCACTACCTGGACACGAGACCTTCCCTGATGTCGGAGGTAACATAATCGGGTCGTTTCGTGCTATACAGGAAAATCTGACTATATAAACATACAACTTTTGTAAAGTGTAGTGGCAATTTTGTGTTCTTGAAGTGGTTCTGCATAGTGAAACATTCCCTTTGTGGTTGTGTATAGTTTTTGGGAATGAAGAAGAGATGATTATGCCACCAATTGTATAAACATTTTGCTCGATTGAGATTTTTGTATGTATTGAATAGATATTTTGTGTTTTTCTTATGCCACCAATAAGTTTCTTGTGTTTCAGTTTCATATAAATTTCACCTAAATTCGTGAAGGAAATATAATACTGAAACATGGTAAGATGATAGAAGAATTGGACTCCTTTTTTACTCTTACAAGTTTGAATTGTGAAGGATTGGAAGTAGGGACTCTGGGCACTAGAACAACCTCATTACACTTTTTTTTTTTTTTTTTTGACACACTGCAAAATATGTTATATATGTATAAACTTAGAAATGGGCTTCATTTAATAAAATTACAAAGGGTTTTGATGTGGATACAATTATAAGAAATATTTCAACAAATAATAACTGATATTTTAATATATAATAAGTCGTATTGCTATAACTAAAAAAATTATAATTAAAAACAACACAATAAACACATAAAACAGATCTTCAATGCATTTGACATTCAAAATGATACATGTTGAATACATCTAAACAACAAATAGCTTATCATATGATAAATGATATTTTAATTAACATATAACAAATGATATATTAATATATATTAAGTAATGTTTTTAATAGACAACACATGATCCTTTAATATATAAGTAACAATATTTTAATTAACAGATAACTATATCAATATTCAACATATAAGTATATAACAAGTAATATATAGAAAACAAAGTAATATTGTATTGATCCCACATTGATCAACCAATCGACTTCAATAAAAAGCTATATCTCAAAATATGTTGTAACAATGGTCTTATATGAAAACTTGTCAAGCCTTATTATTATTATTATTATTATTATTATTATTATTATTATTATTATACATGGCATGTGAAGAATTAATGGACATGATGATATTTCCAGCTTTCACAGTTAGATCGTGTGATGTGGGTAAGTCAGCAGAAGCGTTAATGCTTTGGGAATTGGCCAATTGCAGGGATGAGTTGGACCTACTTCTACTGGACCACGTTTTTCACGGGCTTTTTAAGCATGGACTATTACTCTTTTATGGGCCCACCTTCCCTTTTTTATTTATTAAC
The DNA here is from genome assembly GCA_954870855.1 of Scutellaria minor. Lineage (NCBI taxonomy): Eukaryota > Viridiplantae > Streptophyta > Magnoliopsida > Lamiales > Lamiaceae > Scutellaria > Scutellaria minor. The sequence continues at coordinate 19,763,144 of OX940728.1, read as the reverse complement.
TTTAATTACTATAAATATTAATTTTTGTGACAAATATACCCTGCTATTATATATCCATTAAAATACCCTCTTTGCCTTACGGATAACATGGAGAACATTGAGAGTCGAAAAACATATGAAAGAAACAAATAGGTTGTATATTTCAATAGACACAAAAGAAGAATTAAGGAGGAAAAAAAAACTTAAGTTGAACAATAGACTTTAAAAAATGATCAATTAAAGAAGAAGTATATGTCTATATCCTCATGTTAATAAAGGGACATTAATATTATCGATTAACTAGCTATTAATAATAAAGTCAAATTATGAGTATGAAATTTAGTTTATAGAGCACGGCTTTCAAATTTCAATTACATTTAATCACTTTACCAAACCATTGTGTCCTTTTGTGGCCTAATGAAAGGAGACAAATTCATCAAGAACAACTAAGTGTACGTTTGAACTTATTTTCCAATAAGAATTCCCAATATTTCATTATGTGAAACACCAAATCATGTTTGTTTTAACATATTTTATGTATACTTATTTTAAAATCATTTATTATATTTAACTTAAATATTTAAAATGGATCTCACAATTATGAAATCTTTTGACATAATATAATAAATTTCAAGTAATCCTTTAATAAGGTCGTCATTATCAAATTCATCGAATATAACAAAATAAGTTTCAATATATCTCTCAATAAGACCCACCTGTTATATAAACTTTAGCATATATGAAGTGATACATTAACGTACAATTGGAATGCAATATATTAAAGAGGTACTTTAATGTACATTATTGATACCCTACCATATAACATGCAACATTTTAAGATATACAACCAATGTGATCATTCTTCACTAAGTTGACCGCGGGTATAATGTGATCAGCTCGTTTGACTGTAATATGGAGCTCCATCTAATAAAAAAGGATCCGTTAAAATATCTGATATTAAAACAATTATCAACCTAAATACCAAACAGTGTGCCCTATCTATTCATTATCCACACAAAAATCAATAAAATACTCTTAATAATGTTGAAAATCCGAAAATAATGAAAATTGTGACTCTAAAGAAAACTAACCATCCCCTAAATATTTTGATAAATACGAGTCTTTTTAATATATTTATATGAGTTCATCTAAATAATATAATCTACCATATCCGCAATAGATTTTGACAAAGTAATAAAACTTAAAGTGCGAAATATCTGATTGATCTTCAATTGTAGAATAATTCAATATGATTTCCAAAATAAATAAAAAATCTACTAATTCCATTTACTAATTAGAAATTAAAAAAAGTATTTAATTGGGTGTGTCTGTGTCCCCATGAGAAATAGTAATTTGGAAACAAACATGAGCCATTCCACCTTTAATGTGCTCCAAATGTGGACCACTTATGTAAGATGTATCCTCACTTTTCCAGCCTATTATGGAGCCATGGTCCATTCGCGATGGCCCTATATGGCTATATTGGTCCATCTCATTTACACGCATATAGGACCCACCTCTAATATTAACGGTATGATTGGTATGATGGAATGAAATTAAGTGAGAATAGAATGAACTCAAGAATGGAATTGTCATGGGAAATGAATGGTATAAAACTACTGATTTCTGTGATTGATATCACAAAAGAATAGGAAATGAATGAAATAATCATTATAATTATATTTTATGATTGATAACAATAAATAAAATGTATAATATTAAATCAATTTTTATTTGACCAAATTACCTTCTAGGCTTCCACTATAATTTTATTTAATATTCATATTTAATATATCTCTTAAATTTAAAATATTTGGCATATTTAAATTTAAAAATAATTCTTTTACAGAAAATTAATCACTGTACTAATATTAAGATATATTATATATTATATTTTTTTTATTTTATTATTAATTTACTATTTTTATATTATTTACATATTCTTAAAGTAGTTAAATAATAATAATATATTTCTCATATTTTTTTTTAATTATTCTATATGATTTTATATTATTAAAATCTTAATATCTTATTTTATATTTCTAAAAAAATATTTCAGTTACAATTTATTTATATTTTTTTAAATAACCTTTTATCTATGCTAGTATTCATTTATCTTATTTATATGTATTTACAAATATATATATATATATATAAATCATATATCAAAACTAAAATTATTTATATTATTAAAATTATATTCATATTATTTTATTATATTTTTAAGATTTTATATTTATTAATTATTATTTTTTTGCTATTTTTTATATATTTTTTAAATTATTAGTTAGTATTTTATATTTTTTATAAATAATTTGATATTATTTACGTAATTTTATATAATAATTCAACTTTAGAAAGTTAATTTGTGAAAACATAAAATAAATAATGATAATTGTCAAAATTAATAAAAAAACGTTCATTTTCTTCAAGACAATAATACGTAATACGATGGGGTAGGAAGGAATGGTCATTCTCTTATCTACCTATAAAACATACCAATCAAATGAATAAGAATGAAAGTAAGAATGATGATTCAATTCCTCACTCATTCCATCATACCAATCACGCCATAAGAATCTTGAAGGTCTTATAGAAATAAAATCATAATTTATTTAAAAAAATTAGTTAATAATTTCAAACTTATGGTAGTAAAGAGGTTTGTGCCGTTTATTTGTGTTATAATGGATGTCAAATTCGTGAACTTGTGTTTGAGTTGTAGAATACGACATTCAATATTGTATAGTGCCTTTTTAAATTCTTTTCTAGAAGTCTCAAATTTAAATTATTTTATTTGGATGGAAATGATTACGTGTCTATCACTAATATCTCAAAATAACATAACAAAATTTAGATAGAAGAATTAAATGTCTGTCTATGGAAATTGGTGCTTTTGAAAAAGTGGCCCCCTCTTCTACTTTTTGATTTTGGCTTCGGCTCATTAAAATTAACTATAATCACCAAACACTAAATTTATTGTAGGAGAAATTATATTAAAATGCTTTCAGTACCAGGACTTTCTATTAAACCATATTATATAATGTCATCTTAATATATCAATATATTAAAATGCTTTCAGTACCAAGACTTTCTATTAAACCATATTGTATAAAATAATACTGTTATTGTACATGTTACATATATTGAAAAACTTTGAATAAAAGTTAAGCAACACAAATTTTACTATTTTCTGTTCTAATTTTACATGAAATAAACAACACCTATATAGGAATAAGGGATAAATAAATTAAAATCTTTATTTTAAATTCCCCTCTCTCTCTCTTTCTCTTTTCTAGGCTTTAACTTAAAGCAATATTTCTAAGAACGGACAAACTTCAAAATATATCAAATAAGCCACTTTTACACAGTAAAACAGAACAATAGAAAATTCCAACTTTTAAGTTGTCAACTCCAACAAGATTTTTTGATATTTAATTGAAAGATAAGATATATTTCTTAAATTATTTTCTATTTTTTGCTTTCATGAAGTGATTAACTAATATATTTTCCTCAAAAACCTTAATAAAAATTTAACCAAAATAAAATATGACATGAATAAAGATTGAATCCTTGAAACGTTATCCATAACAATACAAGAATAGTACCCTAATGATCTGAATTAACAATTAATAAACAGAAGTGAGCAAAAAAAATGGACCACCAACCACGTCCAATAACAACAGAAGGCCCACCAAACTGAGAAGCCCATTAAAGGCCACGTCTTCTGGAGCCCACCAGCTTGCTTTTTCTGTTTCGCCACTCGGATTAAACCTAGGCCTATGTCGGGGACCACCACCGGCCGCCTCGCAAGAAAGTTCTCCGGCGGGGCCCACCACCCTGCCCCCACTGTCCTCCACCTGTGGGCCCCCCTCTATCTGCCACCTCCCCGAGGGGTCCCCCGCCCCCAACAAAATCCTGCGTTGGAGGACTACCACGCCACCTTCGCACGTGCACCCTCTCAGGCACGTGACGCCTGAGCTTCTCGCCGTTGACCTTCCATTACAGCTGATCATCTTCAATGGCTCTCAATTCTTCGTCGAACGAGTTGGCGCCGATGGAAACTCCTTTTTGTTGTGAATCTCCCAGGAAATATCTCTCAGCATCTGAGTCTTCGTCGCCCCTGAGTTGTTGTTACTCGAACTCGGTAGACTCGGTCTGTCAACCACGTACGCATTCTGCAGATTGATCTGAGTCACGTGCTGCGCGACGTTGACGCCGCTGTTGCAGGAGGGCTGCATGGCGGCGACGAAAGCAGAAATCGGCCTCGCCGCGGCGGAGATGTTGACCACCGGCGTCACGTTCATGGCCCCCGCCGGTTGAAATGCTAGGACCTGCGTGGTGTTATTCGGAGGGATGATGAGAAACGTTGGGGTTGATGAATTTGAATTGGCTGTCACTGTAGGAATCGCCCACATCGGTATTACTGACATTAATGGCGCCGAAACTGTGGCATTATTGCTCGAGATTATTGCGGAATTATTAGCATTGGTGACGGAGAAATTATTAGCGGCGGTCGCGGCGGCGGCGGCGGCGACTGAGTTAGAAGGTGGATAACCGATACTGTTCACATCAATGAATTCACTGCTACACGGACGCTTGCGTTTACGATCATCGCTGGTGCTGGTCCCGGCGGCGGAGGAGGTGGTGGTGGTGGGTATTTTTAGGGTTCCGTTGACTGACATGGCAATGGCGGGGACAGTGCCGGTGCCGGTGGCGGCGATGATGGCGGGTTCCGCTTGTTCCAGCAGCCAACGGATGGTTTCGCCGTCGGACTTGTGGCCGAGCTCTCGAGTGAGCTGAAAAACCCTAGCGGCGCACGTGGCCGGCATTCGGATTCTCCGGCCACGGCCTTCCACTTTGGTGTGGCGGTCTTTTGTTGAAGATCTTTTGATTTGCGGCGGAGATACCACCGCAGGTGGTGGGGCTGGCTTCTCATCGCTTCCATCAGGTTGTTCTTCTTTCAGCGACGCCATGCGAAGCGGTTGCGCCGCCGTCACCGGCGGCCGTGGAAAAGAGCTGGAGTTGTTGAAATCTCGTTCGGAATTCACTGGATTTGAGGCCATAAATTTGAATGAAATTAGGAAAAATAGTAGGAATTTAGAAGAGTGGATAGCGATTAAATCGAGAGTTTAGTAGTAGGTATATATATACATAAATATAAATAGAAAAAGAAAGTGAAAAATGTAAGGGAAAGGTAGCAAAAGGAATGAAGCATGGGTGCAATAAATAGTTGTACCTCAAATAAAGAATAAAAAATAGAAAGAAAAATAAAAAAAATGTTATTGATGTGGAAATCTAACGGTTGTTAGCCAAATAGATACATCAAGGAGCAACATGTCGACAATCTATGGGGTCCATTATCGTATATGGTTGCGCCTAAGTATTAAACTATGGTAAATTTCTCTCCACTTTTTTATTTTCTATCATTTTTTACTCTATTTTATTATTTATTTATAAACTCATGTATAGGGAAAAATATGTATGGCACACCTAATAATAAAATAAAACTGCACTCTCTCCAATCCTGCATGGGACAAAATCTTATTTTTAATTATTTGTTTCTAGCTATTTTCCAATATTTTCTCCATATTTATTTTCTAATCATTAAAAAAAAGAAAAATCTTTTGTTTTGAAACTCACCATAAACTGAATTATTTATCTTCTTTATCACACTTCTAGGGATGATTAGAGAAAGAAATATTACTTAGAAAAATTGTTGTTCAACTTCAGTCCTTTAAAATTATAAATAAATAATCGAAGAAAATATGGTCATCATGTATATATTCCAACAAATATATGTTAAACATGATCAGATGCACCATTCTCGAGAGTTTGCCAAGTAGAATGTTGCATTTGGTTAAATTTGAGCGAACTATTTCTTAGGTAATATTTTGCTAGCTTATCGTACCCAATTTTAAAATTGTAATTAAATTTATTTTTTCATCTTAAAAAGTGGACCAATTAGGCTCAACAAAATGAAATTCCAACTTGATCATTTCCAAGTCGATCAAATTGGTGTCTCCGCAAATACATAAGACTAGGTAAATCCTCATCACCAACTCAACTTCCTTATTACGAATAATATAAAATAAAATTAACAAATATTTTTAATTCAAATATTAACTAATAAAAAACATTTTATGTCATATATCTCTAAAGAAAATTGCTCTAGAAATGAAAGATAGTTTAATTAGAAACGTCATTGGGGGAGTCGTGTAACCTAATCATGTAGAATAGGGTGGGGGGGGGGGGGTAGGGTTTGGTGGGGTCCCCACGAAGAAGAGTGGGAGTGGGGGTTTGGCGGAGGAGGAATGTGGTGGTGGACGCCAGCTCTAGGTGGTGGACCATGGTGGTGTGGTGGTGGCCCTAAAAATTATTTTTACCACACTCATCAATGCTCTACACCCTATTGTAGAAACATGGGCCCACAAAACATGGAGCCCAATATATCTTGTGAAGCCCACTTTTCACTGGTCCCCACTTGGGTTTGGTCTAGATAGGAACCCCTCCTAATTGGGTGGCCCCACTTTCGGGCTATGCCTTTTACTTCCTCTTTATTATTGTGGGCCATACCTTTTCTCCTTTTCCTTGTTTTAAATGCTTCTCTGGCTCAGCTCCCAGCATCACTGTTATACTACCGCTTCTAATTAAATTTTTTTCTAGACTTTTTATAATTTTTTTACTATATAAAAAGTATATTATTTGATGCTATTGATTCTCATTTATATTCCTCTATTTATTCTTCATATCTATCGTTCAAAATTTATTATAATTGATTTTTAGTTTGTTTTGAGTGCATTATAAAAATTTCAATGACGAACTTTAATTCTTTTGAAATGACACCTTTTTAATGGAAGAAGTATTTTATATTCTCTGCTAAAGTGAGGGTTGGAGCTGGAATTATTTCTATTTTTAATGTTTCGAACTTAAATAGAAGGGCAGAGACATTAAATGGATCAAATCAAAGTAGATAGATTATTATTCAATTCTTTATAGTTTTTATTTAATTTTATCTAACTATATATGAATTAAACTAAATTTACTAAAATCAACTCGAACGAACTTTAACAAGTGTCCAGGATAGATTAAAAGGGATTTCACTTGTAAGCTTAAATAGTATGAGATATGTGAAAGCAAACAACACACTTTAGAAGGGGAAATATCTATTAATATCACTTTCACCTTTTTTTTTACATATTAAAAATAAAAATAAACATATTATTGACCTATTAACATAAGAACACGTGTTTTTACCAAGTAAGATCATCTATTCCACTTTGGTATTTCATATGATATTTTAAAATAACCACCATACGTCGTGTGTAAATATGACATTAGTAATTAACACATGACATGCATTTAAAAACAATGAAATACAAGATGAAATATCGAATCGATCAAGTTCTTGTTTTTAAAAGCTTTTCATCTAAAAGATAAAAACACCCTTAAAAGTGGCTAAAAAGATGTTTTCTTATGTCAAATTGAATAGTATTTTTATCCAAAAAGTAGAAAAATGACTAGAAAAACATATTTTCTTATGTGTGTGGTAAGAAAACATAAATATGTAGAAACTGCTCCAAACTCCACTTTACACATAATGTGGTGATTGAATTAGCTACTAGTAATATTTATCTAGTGGACAAATATTGGTTTTTTGTAGTTGTCGCTTATAGCAGTAGGGGCCAAAATGGTAACGGAGAGGGAAAATTCTAGTAGTGGATATGGACTAGCTTTAATGGGGTAGGGTTGGGCCTAGTAGCCCCATTTTAACACACTTTATTACCTAATAACAAAAATAGCTGCAAAATCTATAATTTGGGAGGGTGGCTAATAATCTCCATAGGCCTTTCTGTGAACTGTCCTCAATCTTGACCATAACTCATTTATTACAATTATTATATATAAATATATGTTCTGGAAAGGGTACAAAGTAGCCACTAACAAGAATGGAAATAGAAAGAAAAAGCAGACAATGAATGTAACTGATATTATTTAACAACTTACACAAGATGAGAATGTTTATTAACTTATAATGAATGTGTGTGGTGTGGTACAACATGATCTAAGGTATTGACTGGAGAATTGAAAGCTAATGTTGCAGTATTTGGTGGAGGGAATTGAAAGCCTGGAGGGTTAACTCTGACGAAACTTCACCATTGACGATCAAAGAGCTCATCGAGAGATTTTCATGAACCGGACATGTATGTGTAGCGCGTTTGAGCTCCAACAAGAAGTTCGATTAGTTTCTCTACATGTAGAAGGGAAAGTTTTATGAAGTTGCAACAGAACATGATGCTAATAACATTATATAATGTAATTAACAAACGTACCGGTAAGAAGCCCTACAATAGGAACCGGTTCTAGTTGCTTTTGTGTACCATCAAGTTTTTGCCTGAAGCATAGAATAAATTTTGAGTCCGTTTCTCTTTTTGGCAGATCATGGAGGGGGTGGAGAAGAAGGTGGAAAATAATAGATGGAAACAAGAAAATATTACCGGGTGTACTTGGTGAAAAATGGATCTCTCATGAGATAAAGCGCCCATAGCAGTTTCCGCCTTTTTAACTGCAGTAATGTGCACATACAAAGAGTCATTTCACCAGTGATAATGATCACAAAATTCTTCTGCAATCAGTAAAAGCCCTAGCAATATTGTGTTCCCCAAATTCCCTCCCACGATGGGGGGATCAAGACAATGATCGAACAATGAACATGTGGTCAAACTTCAAGATAATTGAAGTAAAATATAGTTGCTTAGTAGGCAAACAAATACAAGAGCCACATTCATAAATCATAGGTCTGTGAGAGTCCATGGAGAGTATAAAAGAACAGGTAAAAACATAAGCTGACTATGAAAAGTCTAACCTCATTCTTCTCAAGGTTGGAAAGACGGAAATCCTTGCTATTATGCCACTTCATCGTGACAAATGTAATAATTCCATTTCCAACGAGGTCCACACCCAAAGAAGTAAGCCACGGAAACCACGATCGCGCCCCATATTTTCTAATAAGCAACACATATATGAGTGGTCGTAACAAACACATTACCTCACCCGTCAAAAATAAGCCCCCAGGTATCCCCTTCTCAGACAAGAAAGTAGAGAGACTGGGTGTCTCAGCCACTGGTGCTGTGATGATACGGAAACATGTTCAGCAGACAAGTTAACATATAAAGAGCAACGACTTGCCAAAATAAAATGGTCAAACGAGGGGGTTTTACTTGGAGGCTCAATGACTTCCTGTTGATGCTGAACCCTGCGGAACCATGTGGGTTCGGAAACTGTTCTGGCATTTTCACCAAATCTATTTAAGGCAGACAATGCTCTCCCTTCAAGATTCCATGGAGTCTGTCCATGATGATTTTTTAAAATTCCAGAAACCCCTTGGGGGTCAGGCCTAGGCAGTGGCCCACTTCTACCAGGATCAGATTCGCTTTTGTCATTTACAGTCTCACCGCCATGTAAAAGCATTTTATACCCGTTTTTTTGCAAAATTGCCAACCTAAGTAATACCCTGTAATTGATTTTTTCAGAGTTTATTTACGGTCACTAATTATAGTTAATTACACAGAAAGGTAAGGCACTTCAAAATACTTTATCTAAGTAAGGCACTTACTTCACACCTTCTGTAACTGCCATAAAGTTCCACTTTTTTTCTTCACCATAGAATTGTTGCGCCACAACTTCAACTAGAGTTTCCAAGTCCTTAAGTAAAGTTATGCACAGGGAGAATGGGAAGGAAGAAGACTCTACATGACCTGTTCGCATCTGTATTGGAGTCGTCTCGAGTATATGTTCGTTGATGCCGGTGATAATACCCAAAATAGAAGTTACTGAAACATAACATGCAAGACGTATGAGGGAAAAATTCATATCATCAACAACCAAGAGGTAGCGTCAACAGTATAAAGTTCATAAAACACTCATATGACAACCATTAACAGGGTTTCAAATAAGTGGAGAGTTTTTCGGTTTAAAAGTTCAACAAATTTCAATATCAGTTACTACCTCGTCCAATAGTTATCTAGAACAATTTTCAATATCAGTTACTACCTCTTCTCAGAATGAAATTATAAGATACAGTGATTAACTAATGATCTTTTCACTTCTATCTGCATTCAGAAACTTCAATTTGATAATTAATATGTCCAAAAGGAAAGTATGATGGAATTTGGTTTTCAAAGCTTCTACTTTGCCCTCTAAGTTTCTTTAGAAATATCTTGGGTCCAAAAGAAGTGCTAGGATTTATGAATGTGAACTGAGAAACTCATTATACGCAAGCTGAAAGGAGAATACAGACATTCTACAATGGAAAATTTCACTCAGGGTTATCTTATTAGTAATAGGAAGAAGTCATTGTTACCAAAATTTTACAAAACCTGCTTCTGGTCCAATCTCTGAATCAGAAAATCGCTCCGGCAGAAGCCACGTCAAACCCTGAAAATACAATTTAAACAATCTGATAAGGGCACATATGAAAATCACCAAGCAAATTAACATCATTACGTTAAAATATTTGCACTTAACATATATGATATTAAAAGGCGTGAAAATATGCCACGAATAGGAATCCCAGTTATTTGAAGAAGAATTGCGAAAAAAGTTAAATGCAATTAACATTCAACATTACAACAAATGATAAACCAACTTATACCAACTTCTTATCAGAAAAACCTCAATAGGATAAAACTTTCAGGATACATATACTCTACAATTTTATCAGTGGCATTTCAACAATCAGGCCACTGTGATAAGCCCAAGCAATCATGCAAACCATACAAATGCAGAAGCTTCATCATAACATTGCACGACTCAGTTCAAAAAAGTAGCATGAAAAGGCTGGAGCTTGTTCGCCAGGTTGGAGCAAAAGATGCAAGAGGAGTTAAAGCATCATTTGCTGGATATTAAATTACACATTCACCTAATAAATAAAACATATTATATTTTACCACATAAATCCGTCACGCATCTTCAGTCAATTAACTACTCAATTTTGAAGAACATGCATACATCTCTAAAAAATTTGAATCCTATGAGCAAGAATCGCCATAACTAGAAAAAAATCCATAGTTGTTGACTTGTTGTTTCAGCAGTGTGCTTGTCTGAAATCATGCATAAAAAAAACTGGGGAGTTTATGGAAGTAATTCCGAACCCAAAAATCAAATCACAACCACGCGATGACGGAATGTTAACAAAACAATCAGCGAGAAAATGCAAAGCTCGTTAATTTCGACCAAAATCAAACAACGAGAAAGCGAAAATCTTTTCGGAGCAGGCTTACATTAGCTAAAGACTCGAGGGAATGCACATAGTCTCTATTCCGCCGAACCCATCGCTTGTAAGCTTCCATGGCAGCGAAAACCAAGTAATCAAAGGATCAATCTTTCCTCTGCTTATTCTAGCAATTCTGAAACCCTAAACTCCTACGCCACTGCTGCTCCACCGCTTGATTGTAATCTTCTCCGATTTCGAAGAGATAAAACAGGCAAAAGAAAGAACCCTTTTGGGGTTTCGCTTCTTGGAATGTGTATTAAATTGATGGGCAGATATTTTAGTGGGAGAAAGCCAGTTCTGTTGCGTTGAAGAAAAAACCAAATAAAGGAAAAAGGAAAAAAACAAGAATTTTGATTTTATTTCTCTATTTGGAAGGATTATATGTAGAATGTTATTTTGATGGTGAGATTTAGTTTATAAAATATTTTCAATTTTTTTTTTGTTGGAGAAAACAAAAATATCTTTAATTTTGAAGAGCAACATTCCGTGCAAAAATTGAATATGAGTTTTTTTTTCCTGAAACTTCGTTATATCATTAATATTTATTAATTTATTATAATATAAAAAGTGTTAATGTTTCTTATAAAATATGAATTGTGTAATATATTTTTATTAAAGTTTATTATTTAAGACTATAATTTAGTTCAAAATTTTATAGAATTCAATTAGGATTAGAAAGTTTATTATTTAAGGCTATAATCTAATTCAAAATCTAATATAATCCAATTAGGATTAGATTAAAACTCTAATTTAATATAGATCATATATCCTTATTAAATATTATTAATCAAGGTCATAATAGTAATTTAGTATTTTTATATTTGAATAATTTATACTAGAATCCTAATAAAATCTTATATATGATCCTAATCCAAGTGTTTTTGTATTTTCTAATTTTATATAGAATTCTAACTCTATATAGGATATATTCCAAAAGAGTGAGTCTCTTGTGAGACCGTTTCACCGATTTTTATTGTATTGTGTGAGACGGGTCGATCCACAACTCAATCACCTACAACTCAAACCCTATAATTCACATGTTATTTGTAGGTGATGGGGATTTGTCTCACGGTAACTATCCATGAGACCGTCTCACATGAGTTTTTATGATTCTAAAATCCTATAAAATCATATTATGATTAGAACTCTAATATATAGAAATCTAATTTAATATATTTGACTTTTTGATAACTTTCATTATTTTATGCATTTTGGGGCCCAATTTCATATCATTATGTGTTAAAAAGCATACATTCGTGATATTTTATATAGATTTCATTATCTTTTTAAAATTTCACGTATTTGCTTGATTTGAGAGGAATTTGATAGATTTTAGCACAAAGTGAAAGCTCAATTGGTTGAAAAGTCAAGTTGGAGTCGAGATAAGAAGTCGAAAACACACAGTTTTGGAAGAAAAATGATATCTTGAGCTCTAAAAGTCCAAATTCATTGACTCTTGTCTTAGTTGAAAATTAAGAAGGAGATCTACAGCTTTCATATTACACACTTTTCCTAATTTTGGCTCCAAGAAAACAGAAAATTTCAAGGTGGGAGTTGCACAAAAATGTCATGATTTTCGTCATGACAAGATTCGAGTATTTTGTGGATAACTTGGTGTAGGATTTATATCGGATTGAAACAAGTGACATTGGATAACTAACTTCAAGGGCTATAACTTTTATGAAGAAGCCAAGTTAAATTCGTAGCGTAAACGGGTCAAATTAAGGCTGAAAGTTAGAACCTGATTGAGATCGGGTCCTAGTGCACAAATTGAAGGTAGCAACAAGTCAAAAGTAATGAGCCGGTCCGGGTCTCCCATGACCCGACTCGGGTCTCGTGTTTTCCTGCCCCTTTTTCGCCAGCTCTCCGACACGGTTTGGGTCACCCGTGGCCCGACCTAGGTCGCTTGTTTTTCCCGTTTTAGACCATTTTTTTGACTAAAACTTTTCTTCAATCCAATTCTAACCCTCCTAGATATATCTTGAGGTTTTGGGACTCGAAATAAACAACTTTTGAACCCCAATAAAAACTTTGGGAGCACCCATATCAACTTTTGAACACTCATATCCACAAAATACATCTTGAGAGCAATCAAGGAAGCAAAAAATTGAAGATTCAAGATCAAAGAGGAAGCAACCAATCACGAATTCACTAAGTTTTCTTTGATTTTATTTCTAATTTTTATCATGTCGTCTTGTAATTTATTTTACTTTAAGAACATGATTTTTGGTTAGAGATCTCGTGGTCTTTGGGTACGAGAGTAGTTCTATGGATATTTTCAAATATGAATCCTGATCAAATTTATGGATGTTTTAATTAATTGGATTGAGATCAAGAGAAGGTATCTAATTATAGATTTGAAAATGCATGACTCAATTCATTACTAGATTGGTAATAATTGGGGTAAGAATACAATTTTAGGAGCTTTTGAGGGTTGGTTAGTAGAGATACAAACATTAATAATCTATCAACGGGTTATATTGCTCGAGAGAGAGGTTAATCTATAATGGTGATTGTTCACATAACATAATTTTGGATTTGAGTTTGATTTTGCTAGATTAGTAAACTTGATTGAAGTAGAATGAAATCGTAGCCTTAGATCCTTGTTTGAATCTTGATTTTCTTGATACTTAGTTGTTTGATTTTTGATTTCATTTATTTGTTTTAGATTTAGGATAATTAAAATCAATTCTCATAATTCTGTTGCCTAGATAAAATTAGGTAGATTAATTGGATAATTAACATTTATCTAATTTACTAGCCTCTGTGGGATCGACCTTGCTCGCCCTATTTATAGTTGACATCATGCACTTATGATTAAGTAAGCTAGAATAAGCTTCAAACACTTTATATATGAAGTATATGTATTATTTCTTATCAAATAATTTTTACTTGGAGAATGAAATTATAAATCACAATATTTTGTTATGATAACCAATTTATTCAATAAAATTCACGAAAATAAGGCCACTATTATATTTATTTAATTATAAATTCAATGTCAAAAGTACATAATAAGACCACTAATACATTTGTCTAATTATAAAGTCAATACCAGAAATACATCAGCTGAAAACATGACGACTTGCACTTGATTTTGTGGAACTAACCATTACCTTTGTAAGGTATAATTTTCAACAATTAATATGTAATTATATTAATAACCATGAGTAGTTACTTGTTTATAATTTTATAAAACACTGCAAATCATGGGTATGAATTTCACGTTAATAATACAATATATGAATTTTAATCTTTTTTTTTTCTTTTCTTTCTATTGTCTCAAAATAACATGTTGCAACTTTTGAGACCTACCAAGCAAATTTTTATTAAAAATTCTCCAAACTACTAATATAAGAATTATTGTTCATGTTTTGAGTACATTTTGAACTTTTGAATATATATGTTGAATAATAATATAATTGGGATATCAATTAAAAGTTACTATTTCAATATTGGTTTTACTTTAAGCTCAAAAGAAGTATTTTTGTATTTAACTTTTGACCGCTTGAAAATCCATCTTGCATCTAATGAATAGTTGTGTTTCAATAATTTCATAATCGCATAAATATGTTTACTATATCAGAAGTATATTGGCAAAGGAGTAATACAACAATGAAAAAAAAATTCAAATCGTAATACTATATAAATTTCATAGAAGGATAGAAAATCAAATATAATTTCATTGCACTCCAAAATTATAGGAAAAAAAAAAGTAAATGTAAACCTTAAATTCATACAACAATTTGAATTAGTTATAATTAGAGAATATGATCATTACACGTCATCGATGAACATATTAAGAGTTGCCTATGTTGGGCATTTTATCATTTTCGCTTAGTTAGAAGGATGCGGTTGTCTTCCCAAAATGATCAAATGTAAAATAGAGGAAAAAAAGCCGAAATCAAATCCCTTTATTTATTGCACTCCAAAATTATAAGAAAAAAAAAGAGTAAATGTAAACCTTAAATTCATACAGCAATTTGAATTAGTTATAAATGTTGATACACCTTAAAAGCTGAATGGAAATACAAGTTGCCCCCCACCCCCCTCTCTCCATGTTAAATCTTTTGGCATCAAAAATTTTGTTTTCCCTTTTTGAGTCTTTGCAGTTGTTCTTCAGCATCCTTGAGGTGCTCTTTTAGTGTTGACACTCTCAGCTCCAGCTCTTCTACCGTTCCTCGTTTAATGGATGGTTCATACGGTGACAAAAAATTGCGTGAAAACCCTTTCATCGCTTCGATCCCACAAACCTATCAAGAATTACTAGTGTTAATCACAGTAACAGTAGATAAACAAGAATCAAGATTGTGTGAAAATCCACTCATGTCTGTGTATACATACCTCTTGGGGCAGCAATGGCAACTTAGTTATGTGGAAATCGTCGTACAACATGTAGAACTGGTCCAGGTATTTTTGTTGCATGTGCATTCTAGCTTTAAGCAACTTTGATTCAACAACTGTTAAATCAACCAAGAGTGTGAAACCATTTTTGTAAACAAACTAATTTAGTATGATGAGAACACTGGAGCACCTAATAGAGCGAAATAAGTTACCTTCTTCATCAAAAATTACTTGGTTGATGATAATGTTATGTGTATCAATCTCAAATTTAGTGAGTTCCTGGACGAGTCGTTCAGTTTCATACAGAGAGAGGAATTCTGGAATGCAGACACAGACGAAAGTTGTCAAATCCTGCCAAAATGCAATAACAAATAATCATCAAACACCAGTAAACTACAAGCTTTTCACACAAGATATTCACAGTTATTTGCTAATCCAATTCATTCCTCACCTTATATAAACATCCCGAATCATTTCTAGCACTAATTATTTTAGAGTTGCAGCAATGCAAAGCACAAGTATCTTTCACCAGCCCTCTAAATCAACTTTTTAGATAATTACAATAATTAGACATGTCTATTTGGATAGAAGATATTAAAGAACTTACTGGATCCTTGAACTGTTTGTTCACTTGTTCAACCACTTCTTTCATACCCTCAAGTTTTCCAAGGATTGCGTCTTCACCAAATTCTTCTTCAACACCAAAGAGACGAGTCATCTGCCATGTTATGATTGAAAGCTTTCAAAATCAAGGAAGCATACAAGAGATCTAGGAGATATCAAGCAATAACTCGATACAGGTGAACAAGTTCTCTGAAACACTACCAGCAGAATGGCCATTTTTCATTTGCAAAAAACAGGGGAGTGAACACCTCAATAAAATCCATATAAAGAGTTTGAACTAAATGCATGCATGCAGTTGTGTAGTTTAAATATGTGGCTTGCAGCTAGACAGCGAAACTATCATACATGACAAACAAATAAGATTTATTAAGCATGGTTTCTAACCATTCATTTTCAGCACTTGTTTCTGGTACAAATATAAAGTTTCACCTAACCGTTGAATTATGCAAAGCTTCACACAAAATGCCAATAATCCAAGAACTTGTAGCTTATAGCGAAATGCACCAGTCCCAGTACATCATCCTCTGGTACAGTACAGTTGAAAATGGCTATGTTTTCTTTGAAAAGTTTGTGCAAACACAATTTTTCACTTTATATGGAGTTATGCATATGTAGAAGGTGAAATTAGATTTGCATTCACATATTAGAAAATTCCATATGAGAGATTTTTATTTCAGTCGCTAATTAATGACAGGCCCTTCTTGGGGCAACACTACGACAATTACATGATTTGGAGGCTACAAAAAATATATTCCTAGACAGTATCTATGTTGATTAGTAATATGCAACATGGCAACCACAGAAGAAAGTCAAAGATACTATTTTAGTTTCAATTAGTAAATTTATTTGCATATGCTACATTGCACCTAAAGTATCAACTCAGCATCCAAACAAAGTGAACTAAAAAGCAAGCGGGAAATAATACCTGGCTTAACAAGCCACCAAATCTGTTCTTCAAGCTCATCATCTTGGCAAGCCCTTTCTCTAATGTTGATGGAAACTGTAGCAGCCGAAGAGTGTGGCCAGTTGGAGCTGTATCAAATACTATGACAGAATAATCCATAGTCTGGACAAGCCTGAAGAAGATATTGTAGGTCTGAATTGTAGAATGAAACCCAATATAATATATAAATGACATTTGATAGATCCCCAACCATTTGTTTACATTTTAAGTCAAATTACAAATATGAAGAATAAATAGTATTTCCTTCATTTGATATTTTCAGTCTCTAGATTCCTATAACGCTACACTAGAGTTAACAGTATATCAGTCTCAGAGCCACAGTTATCATACTCTCTATGTACAAGGATATAAAACACTTCAAGGGAACAACTCTCTCAATATGCTTCCCAAACAATAAATATAGTCACCAATTTCTAACATAAATCTCTAATTTCAGTAGGTATTACATTTCAAAATAAACTCAGGCAGATTTAACATCTTGCAAGAATAATTCCACAGCTACAAATGTGAATATTTCAAGGGAAAGGATAGGATAGAAACAGTACTCTGCACTCAATGAACTCTAAACAGGTGCAAGAATGATTTTCAGCCGAAGTCAACCAACATAGTATGGAAGGTTGACTCAATAAAAAGGGAGAACTAGAACACATTCAAGACATCTAAAACATAAATAAATAAGAAAATAACTAAAATAAAAGGAATAAGAAGTCAAATGAAGGTCATCATGCAGCACTGGGGAGAAATCAAACATACTTGAGCATTTCTGCAAAACTCATTGCTTCATCAATTCCTGGGATGGAATTTGCTAATTCTGATACAAATCCATCAGTCATATCTGAACCAAGAGAGTCTTCATGTTCCACATTAGGATCAACTTCCTAGAAGAGAAATCTTATTCAGTTTCACGTCTAATACCAACCATTCCACTCATAAATGACATACCAATGCAGAAATCAGTTAACAAAAGTTCCTTCATGCTAAACCATATTCACAAAGAAACCTTTAAAACTAAATCTATATGCTATTAATGATTGCTTCCTAAACGCAACACACCACAAGCATGAAAAACAGAAAAAAAAAGAGTAAAGAGGAATAATATAACTCCTTTAAGCTGTAAAACTTTATTCGAAACAATAGTGCTTCATTCAAACATAAAATTGAAGGAGAAGGAGCCATTGATGAGTACTCCACTTGATCAACAACACATAGATGATTAAAATAAAGGGTTCCTTTTTTTCTATGATTCGAGAATGAATCCTAAATATTTTCAAAATAACAATACATGTCCAGATCAAAGTTTCGTGCATCCCCTATTAAAAGAATTCATGAAAGAACCAAGCTCCAAGATTCAAATCACTCTTTAAACTACCTAAAACAATTCTACCCACCTGAAAACCACACCAAAACCACAAACAAGAACAATAACTACGAAAAACACAAAATTGAAAGGGATTTAAAGGAGGACACCATACCATGGCATACAAATTGGAGAAGCCATTAACAAGGGTGGGAGACTTGGTAAACCTCTGCTGGAACGCATCGCTTAGGTTATGCGCAGGGTCGGTGGAGATGATGAGCACAGAGGGTCGCACCCGCGCGAGCAGGATAGAAAGAATAGAGCTGCACGTGGTCTTACCAACGCCGCCTTTTCCGCCGACGAAAATCCACTTCAGTGAATCCTGGTCCAGTATATTCTGCATCGTTCCCTCCGGCAAATCCTCGGTTGAACCCATCAATCGAATACGAATGATGCGTTTCTCTGCTTATTCTTTGGGTTCTGGGTTACTGCGGAATTTATTCAAACAGATGATGTGAGAGAGAGTTCTGCTGAGTTGTCGCAACTGGCGAAAGATCTGCGATTCTTTCCTTGCACCGGTAATAGAATTCTACGCTCTCTCGTCTTTGCGGTCTTCTTCTCTTCCTTTTCTCGTCGTACGCCAACTTCTTCAATAATTGCAGTTTTTGCCCATATCTTTTGATTGTAATCAAAACGCACTTTACAATAATATTTGAGACAAAAGTTTAAAAAAAAACATTTTCACTCACACATTTTAAGTTTTAAACAGTTGATGATGATTATAGGTCAAATTAATAAATGTTGATATATCATTTTTGTTAATTTGAATCAATCAAGATTGATCGGTATAATTATCGATCACACTAGGTTGAAACCAATTTTATAAATTTTGCAAATATAACATGTATAGAATTGTTTTTTCATACCTTGAGGATCGGGTACAAGTTTTTTTACAAATATAACGAGTGTAACAATATATTTCCGAAATATGAGGACTAAGGACAAATTATTCTTTTCTCTAGCATTTTTTAGAATATTTATTATTTTCAAGAATTACTTTTTTAAAGAAAAGGGTGAGTGTTGTTGATATGATGTGGTGGTGTGGATTTTCTGATGACACTTGAATATCCATTTTATTTTATTTTGGATATACTTGTCTATTACATTGAAGTGTTTGACTATGTTGAAGATTTTAATGGATAGTTTTTCAATATATTTACATATATGTGTATTTTTCTTATGGATAACATTCTTAATTTCCCTCTGATACTTTAGTGGTAGAGACTAGAGATAGTCTTATTTCTGGACAACTTAATTTCTAGTTTTTAACATTTAGAGATAGTCTTATTTCTGGACAACTTAATTTCTAGTTTTTAACATTTAAAGTCAACCAGAATATCCATTAGTAGTTGCATCAAAAGTTAACATGCATTGCTTGCCAGAATAGCATATGATTCAGCACAGACATTTCTCATATTTATGTACATGTAGGCAAGATCAGTAGAGAGAATTGTAAGTGAAACAAGTGGCTATAATGGAGCAGAGACAGATGAAGAGTGAAGGAAGAAGTGTGACATTTAAGAGGCTGCTCATACCCCAATATCCAGCAGCGGTTATCGTCCCATCGGCCACCACTCGTGCCACCGTCCCTGCTTCCGTTGACAGCAATCCTCCGTTGTACGTCCCTCTTGAGAGCCGAGACGACATCACTCGAGACAGGAGTGACAGGTTAACACCTAATACATAACACATTAATCCCGATTCAATATCACCATGTATCATCACCACATTAGAGCTTACCTTCGAGAACTTCAGCCGCGACAAATGTGACTAAAGCCGAGCAGACGTACTGTGGCACGGAATATGGGATTATAAGGTGGAAGCTGAGTACTATGCCCATGAATACCATGATTTCTGATGCCAGCAAAACTTGCCTGCATTGAGAGAAAGAGAGAGTGATTCAAGAGAATCGGGCATTTAAGGAACACTGTTGTAATATTAATACCTTTCCTCAAACATGTTGGTAAGGTAGCTTCCGACAATGACATTAACGGGGAGGACGGTTAGGCCAAGACATGCTAGAAAGACGGCTACGTTGCTGGATGACCAAATGAAGTAGTATGCAGTGATGAGACTTGACTCGGCCACCAACACCTCCATTGCATACTTGAGCATGAAGTATATAAACAACTGCACCTGTTCAGACCAAGTATAGTTCCAAGTTTACTACTAGAAAGATAGAGTGTTCCGTGAGAAGAGATGCACATAAGCAGACCTTTACTGATGGTGTAAGCAACTTATATGCAGACATGATTGATGTTACGGCCTTTTGCCTTTCCTCTGAATCTTCTTCTTCTTCATCTTGTTGCTTCTCCACCGAGCTTGAGAGCAACGGTTCTAAAACACCAGTTTCGATTCCTACAGTGCAAATGTAGCTACTAATCAACTTATGTTTCGGTATATTTTATCAAGACAACTAATTGAGGGAAATTCACATACCATTGTTGGTCTTGTGCTTCGTAGAATTCATTTTCTCATCGAAACAAGGCTCTCTAAACGACAACCATAACCACAATAGGTAGAGAAGCCATGCAAAGGCCATAACCCATCCAGGTAAAGTATTTTCATTGAATGTAATCTTGAAGATCCTAAAGTTAGTTTGTAGTAAAGAGGCGAGAGCCGGACCACATGCCATTCCAAGTGCACTGGCACTAACAAAACCGGCAGAAGCCTTCATACGCAACTTCAGAGGGACACAATCACTGATATAACGTCGATTAACAGCCCTTGCAGATCCCAATCTGAAATCAATTTCCAAACATTCAAAAGTGATTTCATATTGAACTTCAATGGAAAAGGATAATCAGTACTTCTCACCCACAAAATAGACGACCAATCACAAGTATATATATTGAGTTGAGATCGTAAGCAAGAGCATATAATGTGTTCCCAACGAAAAGCACAATGCTGCTGAAGATGAGGGGTTTCATGTACGATTTATTCGACCATGCACTAAAATACACTGAAGAGAAAACCTGAGCAACAGCCATTGACCCTATAACGGCCCCACAAACAGTTGCTGCAGCTCCAAGACTCAACGAGTAGCTATCTGCTGTGGGGACGATTATATAAGTATTCACCATGTATAAAAATGCATTTACGAGGTTCAGAAGAAGAGACATGAAATGATATCTCTCTTCAATGTCATCATCCGATGGAGTTGCCAATTCCTCCTCCATAATAAGTGCATGCTTTCCTAAATACTGGAGAAAGTCAGTCGAATTTGTTAGTCGATCCACTGCAGCTTTGATTGCCTCAATGATAGGGTCCTGCAAAGACAAAAAGATAAGGAAACACAACATTTCTATTAGATTATGGTCTATTAATGGATGTGAGCAAGAACCGGGAGAGACAGGGCAGGCTCGTCGTAGATTGAGATAAAGCTCTCCTGGTGGCCCTGGAGATGTGCAAGATTACGAGACAAAGTTCCTGCAACTGCTGAAATTCCCTGCAAGCATTTTCAATCTTAGAAACCTCGAAATCCTAATGTTGTACTAACAGCTGAAGATGTTGACTCACCACATGCTTAAACACCTGTTTAAGCTGCGAGTAAGGATGGTTGGCACGAGTCTTGACATAGTAGTTAGTGAACTTATAACCGAATCTCTTATCAAACTTCTTCAATATCTTACGCAATCCAATGACGTTGAGCTCAACAAAATAGAGGAGTTTCAGAAGATCCTTTCCCACGTTTCTATACGCTTCTTGCAATTCGGGTATGCTCCTCGAATCATGCTCTTCTCCGAGATTGGCTAACCTGCTTGCTAAATGCCCTTCTTCTTCTAGTAAAAAGAGGACAGATTTTTCAATCTGCAGCCATTGCACAAAAATATATATGAATTTCAAAGAAATAATTGTCAAAAAATTAGTTAAGGATGGACGGAGAATGTGACTGGCTACCTGCTCATCCAGAACTCTCGAGAAATCGTTGAGAACGTAGTCACGGTTTTGTTCTGAAACTTCAATTTCTCCAACGTATTGCTTCACTTTTCTCTTCATTAACTTGTAGTTAATATAGTAGCTGATATGGAGCATAACATTAGTATATCATTACTTATGATATTCAGATATTCAATTGAAATGAAATTGTGATTCTTAGTTAATATTTCAACACAAAACTTCTTCTGCCTAAGTATTACATCATATTCTACCCAAAATATCGGTATCGGTGGAAATATCGGTACCCTAATTTTACGAAAATATCGACCGATATATCGATTTCGGTGGAAATATAGAACATTTTTTTTTAAATATGGAAACATTGTAAAAAAATTGAAAAATATATCTATTAGTTTATAGAATATTATAACTAACATTAATACATATATTGAACTTAAATTCCAAATAAAATGATATGTTTTCAACAAATATAGAGATAAACTATTATATAAACATTGTCTACTTCTATGAGATTGAAATGAATTAATACAAGGATTCTACTCTTCCACTAATACATTAAAAAAAAAATCAAAATTTTCAAAAATTAAACCGATATTTTCAAAAATGGCAATATATCGCCAATATTTTCCGAAATATCTCCGATATTTTATCTATAACGAAATTTTACGGATATTTTCCGAAATATCGCCAATATTTCGATAATATTTTAACGAAATTTTCCTGCATCCCATTTTTCTTTCGGTATATCAAAATTAGCGATATTTTGCCGAAACATGGCAATTTTTTCATCCATATTTCTACCAGATTCAACTATAGCAAGAAGTAAGAACACTATACGTAAATAAACGTACCCTTGCCATTCTTGAACTTGTAACTGTTTCAGTTTTTTCCCAAATGCTACCATTCTTAGTCCAGCAATAAAAACCTACAAGAACAAACTCATATTGTAATTAGGACTGATCAATTCAGAATTCCAAAAATGAGTATAGAAAAGTCGACGCATTTCTAAACGAAGACAAAACGTCAGGAGTCAGGGCTACAAGACAAGCTACATATAATCAATGACGGACCCACGTAGCGGTTAGGAGGCACTAGGCCGTCTAAATTTTCCAAAAAATATAAGGGTATTTGAATAATTTCATGTTTTAATTAAAAAATAAATAAATAATTATTAATTTTCAATTCGTGGGAATCCATTACCCTGAAATGGCGGTGGAAACCCAGAAAATTAAATGTTACTCCAAGAAAAAACATACACACAAACACGCAAAAGTGCGTGTTTGCATGTACCCAGTCCTTACAGAAGAGTGTGTAACAAAGAATAGATATCTACCCTCATTCTGGCATTAGGTCGCCACGTGCCTTTCGAGTCCAGTTTCTTGCAATTCGCATTTCAAAATAATTTAAAATGTTTCGAAAAATCGGTGGAAATTGTCGCATCAATATTTAATTAGACACATTTTTGTAAGTTTTTGTTTGCCTGTTTAATTCGCGAGATACTATCAAATTTATGGAATTTATTTATGTATAATTCACGTGCTTATAATATTTTTATAAATCCATATCTATAATATTATGATTAAGTCCTAGCTAGATATCATTATTTAAGGAAGAAAAAACAATTTTTGCCTCTCTTATCTCTTTTTTCTCAGGTTTCTGTCGTATGATCTTAATTTGGTATAACAAAATTGCAATGAGACACAACCCATCAAATGTACGTAACTAATATATAGCTATATATTATCATGACTCATTTTATATACTTATAATATATATGCCATACTCTACCAAATAATTCTACATATTAATATACTAATGTTTTATTTAATTAATAAAATACTATGAATACAATATGAATCATTATATTTGCGGGTATTGTGTATTAATAAAATATATAACTTATGGACAATATCTCATATAAGTATCAATTCAACCGTGCATGCAGTACTCTATATCATTCTGTATCCCTAATAATACAATATTATTATGTGAACAACTATAAAGCATTAGCCAGCTGTTGCAAATAGTATTTAATGTTAACGAAAAAAAAAAAAGCTTTAGTCGAACTAATTTTGATGAAATATAATTTAGGTATTCTTTAATAATTTATGTATCTAAAACCCCGAATACGACAGAGTAATAATTTCTTCTTGTTATTATTCTCCTTTGGTGAAAATATAATTCAGTAATATTAAATTAATTACTTTGGGCGGTGGAAAAGGCCAAAAAACAAATAAAATGCTCTGAAAGCGAAACCGAGATAGGATCTTCCACCAGATATGTTTTCACCCATTTTTGGTCCCATTCTTGTCAACCACTAATATTATTTAAATTTTTTTTTCCACCAAAAATAGAATGCTCTGAAAACGAAACCGAGATAGGATCTTCCACTGGATATGTTTTCACCCATTTTTGGTGCCATTCTTGTCAACTACTAATATTATTTAATTTTTTGGTCAACTATTTATAGAATTGAAATTAAATTAAATTACACGACCAGCATATAACTTAAATTGGTAGAAACCTATTTGGACTTACTTCGATGATAAATAACAAATAAACGCGAGTCTACTTTTTTTTTTTTTTTTTTGACAATATTTAAAAGCTTGGTTTGTGTTTTAGCTTATGAGTAGCAACAGTAGAAGTGTTTTATTTAAAAATGTCAAAATACTCGAGCTTTATTGATACATGAATGGGACAACAAATTTTTTTAAACTCGATTCCAGTGATAATTTACCAAATAAAATCTAATTATAATAACAGTGATATTTCCAACTCCACTAGATTCCATCATACATCTAATTTTATGGTATATTTTGTGGTGAAATCTTAAACTGTAGCTATCTTTCACTCCCCACCACTTCTTTTCTTCATTCGCGGAACAATTGACTTCTCTATATATAAATATTTTTCACAAAACAAAAAAGAAAAAATAATAATATATCCGTTGTTATATAAATTTACATTTTAATTAGGAAAATAAAATCAGAAAATTCATTCTAACAAAAAATGCACGCCCTTGCACGGCAAAACTATATAAATATCACTTGCAGCGTGTTTGGTAGTTTTAATATTTCGTTTAATCTCATTTTAAAAATAAATTGTGTAGAGTTTGAAAAAAAACAAAACCATAGAATTATAAGTGTTAGTGTAATCAAAATGGTCATATTTAAAGGAATATTGAATTAACATTATATTTTCAAAATAAATTTATACACCAAATAGAAAATGCAGAGAAAGCTTAGTTATTACTTACAGTGGATATGATAAAATCTTTAGAATATTTCTCAGAGCTTTTGAACCTCGAAGCAAAACTATAGTTTGACTAGTGAGTGTGTTTTATTGAAAGGCTTTTGGGGGTGGTGATGGCCATATATAAAGAGAGTAATAGTCCAACCCCATTATCTCATTTTCTATAAGAATTTGACACCTGTAGTTTATTACAGTATAATATGACTTAAAAGAGGAGACATAATTATATTAACTAAATAATTATCTCGCCTCAAATCGCTTTTTATTTGACATTACATATCTTTTATTATATACACCACGTTTAAAGTCTGAATATACCCATAAATTAATTTGAGTTTCCAATAAACTATTGAGCAAACGATTTGATTTTATTCCTGCTCTTCAATTGGATATATGTATTGTCTTATTTTTAAAATATATTGCGTGTGTGTGTGTCTATTATCTCCACTACTTTTAGATAAAAATATAGAGTTAATGAAATTTATATTTTGAATTTCATGCGCCACATATATTCATATATTGATCAATATTCAAATTGTGACTTTTGGTCACAATCATCGCTTTATTATGTAACTTTTGGTCACAATCATCGCTTTATTATGCAAACAACGAATATGGTGGAGCAGTTATGGGTGTTAACCCTCTGTTTTTGTTCAGTAATTTTATTATTTTTGTGCTCAAATAGAATTTTATAGTTATAACATATATAATTAAATGTTCAAAAAAAAAAAAAAAGGTCATGTCGCTAACAAGATATGTATTATGTGCTAATAATGTAATGTTGTAGATTTAGCATGTATTGATAGTATTACGCAATGAAATTAAACACCAAATAAATTTTTAGAGTTGAGAATGGGAGTTGGATTTTCACGCATTCATTTCCCCATTTCCCATCTATTGAATTATCAAGACTCAAGAGCCAGTAACAGGGTATATATATACTGCTCGAATCGTCAAAAATCTATAAATATATTATTGCAGTCATCTTCAAAAAGTAAAAGTACTCCAAATGTAGTGTGTGTATACATATATAAATTAATAACTTCTATGGCTTATCATATTATTGATCATTAAAAAATTATCATTAACATTTAAAAAAAATGAAAAAAAAAATCTAACTATATTACTTTAATTTTTATTTTAAACAGATTTAGCACGTAAATTTTTTTTGGAGATTTATTTTAAATTTTTTTAAACAGATTTAGCACGTAAACAGTTTACAAATGAATGTTTTTAATTGAAATATTTGATACTTGTAAAAGCTAATAATAATATTATAATTAATAAAGCTGGGCTTGTCTCTCTCTCTCCTGTGCGCTGAGCTTGCACGTAAAATTCAGCCCATCAGAATCAGGGCTGACAGAATTTGGATAGTTAAAAAAAGAAAAAAAATTGTTAGCAATTAATAATCTATATTTGACTCCAAAATCAAGACCATGTCAGATGATTAATAATCTACTCTTATTACATATAAAAGGAAAATATTACTTATCCTTATTGATATCACAAAACTTTAATAGACGTGTTGTTCCCAAGTGGTTAGAGGTTCAAAAGGGTGAATGAATCTCTATCGATTTTGCGTTTTAAAATTTTTTTATGAACAGATTCCTGTTTCTACAGAGAAAACAGTAACCTGACTCGCTTCAGAAACCTGACAGAATGCTGATTTAGGTTTCTGACTCGGTATCACAGTATGCAGCGGAATAAATAAAGATATAGTTTCTTTATAAAAATCAATTTTCTTTTCAAATATGATTTTATCACAAATCTTTGACCAGAATGCTTATGATAAATGCAACAAGATAGATATGCAACAATGCAATGCAGCAAGTAAGATAAGCAGTAAATACTTATGGTTTATAGTGGTTCGAAGGTGGTGTAATCCTTCCACGTTCACTCTACTCCTCCTCTGAGTGGTGTAATCCTTCTACGTCCACTCTACTCCTTCTTAGAGGAGGAACTTCGTTACGGTCAATTTGCTTTACAAGATACAACTTTACAAACCTCTTCCAAACAAGTTAAACTTACTAGAATCTAAGATTCTTAGACCAAATCCTACACAGGGTACACAATCTCACACAGGGAAAATAGCATACACAAGACTAACAAACTTAGTAAGGATCAAATCCTATCAACTAAGTACACCTAACTAAAACAACCTAGCACACAACAAATAGTTAAAATTATATGATGGTTTCTTCAACTGGTGCAGCTCGAAGACAGCCTTGAACAATAAAACTCGAATGCTTGGTTTGACTGCTCCTGAAGGTTGAGTGACTGAACTTGAAGGCTTGAGTAATAGCTTGAAAAAATGATAGCTTAGAGATAGGGTTAATTTCATTATTGGCCCCGTAGGAATTGCCGCGGGCCTATTTTGGCACCTAGTATCAAAAGTGGCCCAAAAATCATCAAGTTTAGCCCTGTCCGTTAGTTTGGTTAACGGAAAGCGTCAAAACTGGTATTAAAAAAAAATTCAGAAAATAAAAAATTGGAGCCCTAGTTCACTGTTCATCTCCTTCCTCTCTCTGCAGATTCAATCCAATTCAATTTTCACAAAGTAATCTTGTAAAAATACTTGAGAAAATAATAGAAAGATATAATAGTTCACATAGAAAAGCTTCAACCGCAACTTTTTCTACTTCCATTTGAGCCTTAGATGTTTCTCCTTGGCTATTACTATTATCCATTTCAGGTTGATCCCCTGCCTGATATAAACACAGTCATAATCTATTACCTCCACAAATAAGTTACAAAACCAATCCCACCATTAATAAAACTTCAAGATATTTTTTTTTCTTGAAAGTCGAAAACCTATAAAAGAAATTCAAATTAATACTTGATTGGACTCTAGAAGCACATAATTACCATCTTCAAATTTGTAATAAAGCCCATCTCTGCTACTATAATACCATCCTGCTTGTGGATCATGATAAAACCCAATGCTGCCAAAAAAAAATCCTAAAAATTATTTTCTATAAACCAACGTTAAATCCTGATTTGGGGCATTCAAGAATCACGAACAGATGCCCAACTATTTATGGTTAAATTGACGAGTTCAAAAAAAAAGTACATATTTCAATTTGAATCATCGTTAATCATTCAGAACAAAATTGAGAATTATAATAATAATAATAAAGATAATGCATAAAAAGTTCAAATTTGCTGAGGTTTCTTCTCCATAGCTGCATCTCCTCCATCATCTCCGGCAAGTTCCACCCCCATCCCGATGCCACCACCCAATCACCTCTGCAACAGCGCTGCAATCTCGCAGCTTCAATCACCGTCCCAATCACCTTCAATCGTCGTCGCCCATCTTCACAGCGCTGCAATCTTCGCCGGAACTCAACGAAGAGCCGGAGATATCTGTCATCAGCATCGGTGGTGCCGCCGCCTCCGACGGAGTCCATTGTTGATCCAGATCTGCAGCTACTTCTAGAGAGAATCAAATGGGTAAGGATTTAGGAATGCGCAAATTTCACGTGGTAATGTGCGAGAGTGAGTAGATGCTTGAGGAGAGAGAGATGATTATCTCGTGTTTAATATTGGGTTTGGGAATCTTCGAATTTGTTTGATTTGGGAATTAGGGTTCTATAGAGTAGAGAAAATCGTGCCCCCTTCAGTCTGGAATGCAACAAATAGAGAGAATTGACGGCCACATGCGTCGCACATGGTATCTTCGTTAGATTTAGACGGAATTGTGAGGGTGGGCCAAAAAGGCCTAAAAATGGGCCAAAATCGGCCCATGACAATTCCTACGGGGCCAAAAATGAAATTAACCCCTTAGAGATATAAAATGCTCAGTTGTTCAGTAGTCTTCTCAGTCCTCTTTACCTTCTATTTATAGAATTTGGAAAATGCCCATTGAAGGGAGGCATGGTCCATGTTGCAATTCAAATTGATCTTCAAATCTTTGCATTAAATGCGTCGTGGAGGATCAGGGCTTCAAAGTCTTTCCTACTCTGATCCGCATTAATGACGTCATACTCTAGCTACAGAATCCTATTCCAAAATCCTGTTGTCAACTTTCTGATTCTGAACAGCTTCCTGTTCCAGAATCCTGCCGTCGGCTTCCTGACTCTGTTTTCTGCTTCCTGATGCAGCATCCTGATTCTAACTTCAACTACAGCTTACTGACTTCCCATGCTAAAAATCAGTCTTCAACATCTCTTTAAGTCCAGAATGCTGCTAACATCAGTTTCCTCTATCTTTCTGATATAAGCACCTTCTCAAAACTCAACTTCGAAAGATAAGATAAGCATACTAACTTCCACTTATAAATCGTGGAAAATGGACACTCTAAAAGATCATCTAATATTACATTATCTTATCAAAACCTAGTCAGAAATATCCCAACAAGACGCAATAATCAATTAAAAGATTTGACTTCCCATATATCCTACCAATTATTTCCCAAAATTAAAACGTAATTAGCAATTAAGAAAGCAAAGGAAAATAATCTATATTTGATTCGGATTAAAACGTTATACCAGATTTTTTAGATCATTATTCTTTTGTATTACAAAAAAAAAAAAAAAAAATTGATTTCGATGTTGCACATAATTCATCATCAATTTACAATAATATTCTATAATTTCCAGCATCAATTTAAATAAATAAAAAATTGAAACAACATTATGAACTACGGAAAAAAGAGAGATCAAAGAGAGTATAACTAACTAGTAAGCAACTTTGTTGACCTAAGATTAGTATCGACCATTAATGTTGATGACAAGACCGGGGAAAACGTCGTCGTGTTGGTGAAGATGAGTGTTGTTATCCAGTATGAAAGGATCGTCGCATATATTTCATTGCATTCTCTTTTATATGCCACCTTGTTGAAGTTAATTGCTTCATCGACTACATAATCAGCTTTAGTGAGAGAATTACTATAAGTAGTACTGATGATCATGATCAGTAGAAACACAATAGAAATACCAAACCAAGAACCCATCATCATATATAGACTTTTTTTTTTTTTTTTTTGAAGGGTTTATATATAGCCTCTTGCTCAGGATTCACCCTATAAGTTGTATAAAAATTTCTATACTACGTTTGCATTTTAATATTTCGAATTAGATACTTTTTCGTAGTAATAATATTTTGAAAAATTTTAGAGTTGAAAGTCTAAGTACAAGAATTTGCATAGTATAATAGCTAAATAAAAAAAATTGTTTAGTCAATAAAATATAAATATGTTGAATAATTTAAATGATTCAGTTCATATAACTATTAGCTCAATAATTAATTGACTCATAAATCACAATATTATAATAGAACTGTCACATCTTATATAGGCCTAATAATAATTTGGATGAAAAAATTCAATTTAATGTTTATTGCATCAATTTACATATAAAAAAACCCTAAAAACAAATAAAAAATCAAGACAAATTTGTCTTCTTCATGAGCTTCAAACTCATAAATGTCGTCTTGAAGAAGTTGAATTCCAGAAGCTGATCCGTCGTTGGCCTCTTCTTCGGATCCCTCGTCAGACACGCCACCATAACCTCTGCCAATAGCTTCGAAACCTTCTTCTTCGTTTGTCCATGGAAGCACGACAGAAACCCTAATTTCTCAATGACATTTTTGTTATTGCTCCTATCTGTTGCCCAGAATTTAACATTTCTGACCAGCACCTGAAACTCGGCAAAGTCACAGGCGAAAATCCGACGACCATAAAACAGCTCCAGCGCCAGGAATCCGAACATCAACACATCACTAGCTTTGTCGTTGGCTATTCCAAAATACGCCATGATTTCCAGGGCGAGCATCGACGAGCGATCATCTTCATCCATGAAGGAGTTGTGAGAACGATGGTGTTCGTATATGAGGTAACTGTGTGCGAGTTTGACCCTGGATTTCTGGTCAAAGAAGATGCAATCAGGGCCCACGTTGCCATGCAGCTTGTTCTTGCCATGCATGTAGTGTAAGGCCTTCAACGTCTCTTTCAGAACAAACCCAACTGATTTTTCGGGCAACCCTTGCCGAAAATAGGATCGGAGCATAGACCCGACGGAGAGCCCGGGTGGGGACGTGACGATCCAGAGCTCGTCCTCGTTCTTTAAGGAACAGTGAACCTTAAACAGGTTTTCATGGTCCAATGTCTCAGCTTCGTGGATCTGTGTGGCGAAGAAGTAGAAATCTTCCATCTGAATCGTGTTCTTGACTATCTTGATTCCGACAGGGACCTCGGCCCCGGTTTCTGGGTTCACGTGTTTCGCCTTGAAGATGGCGGTGGATTCCAGCGTGCTGCCGGCGGCGATGATGGAGTATTGAGCTTTGTCGCGGGGGAAGAGATTTCCGGCCATCTCGAACGTCTTCGATTACTATGATATGATATGAGAGTTTTGATGTTGATGCGTGTAGTGAAAGAGACATGAATAGTACTGATCAGATCATATATATAGAGATTGGAATATTAAGGATGTAAGAGTTGTTGATGGACTAGGAGTAGGTCTTCTAAGGTGAGAAGGATTTTGGATTGTGTTTGAGTTTATCTGATTGGAAGGCTTAGATACTTCTATAGATATATATATTTATATTATGTATATCTATCTCTACCTATATTAATGGAGTATGTTATTAATTTGCAGATTAATCTTATCTTGCCAATGAAGATACCAAATCTCCACAGTTCTATAAATATATTAAAATTTCGTAATGGTTTGATCTGGGAGTTCTAAATGAATTATAACACGTACAATTTGATTACATTTAGTATTTAGAGAATACAACAATTATAAGGAATCCATTAAATTAAACTCAATGCATCAAAATTAATACAAAAGTAAAATGAGGATTTATGTGTTACTAGTTTTAGATTACGTGCGTTTAGGGGTGGAAATCGGACGGATCGAATTGGAAATAGGGTGTTTCGGAAAAATTCCGAAAATTTTCGGAATTGAAAAATCAATTCCGATTCCGAAATTTTCGGAATTGTAAAATCCATTCCAATTCCGATTTTTCGGAAATTTCGGAATTCCGAAATTTTGGAATTTTCAAAAAAAATTCGGAAATTTCGTAAACTATTTAGGCTCATTTATCCATATATTTTATCATTAAAATAATAAATTTATATAAAATGTTATCATTTTTAATGAAATTTATGATATATTTACCTTTGAAATTAGATATTCACTTTTTATTTTATATAAAAAAATATATGATATTTTTACTTAATATATTTTGCTATTTAAAAATCGGAAATGCTGTCTATTATCTTTTGTCTATTACGAAAATGTTTGAATCATTTGCAACATGAACTATTGGTTTAGTGGTAAGTTTCTTGCTTTGAGTGTGAGAGGTCCTGAGTTCGATTATATTCCAAGAATTGTTGTGCACTTGACAGAATCCAATCGAAAATCGGATCGGATTTCGAAATTTTTAAAACCAATTCCGATCCGAAATTTTTCGGAAAAATCGAAAATCGGAATTTCGGAATTTCAGATTAAAAATATTCGTTCCAAAATCGGAAATTTTCGGATCGGATTCGGCGGATATCGAAAATTCCGTTCCGATTTCCACCCCTATGTGCATTGCACGTTGAGATCAATTCAAATTAAGGAAAGAAATAATACAAATATCTTATATATAACACTTTTATATTAGAATTCTAATTATAATAGGATTCTATAAAATTTTGAATTAGAATTCTAATATAAAATTATTTAAATATGAAAATTCTAACTTACTATTATAACCTTTAATAATAATTTTTGATAAGAATATATTTGACAATCCATATTTTGTGAGAAATATCCACATTTTTATATAGATAGTAATAAATATATTCAATTGCAAATTAGAATCACATTTTACATATAATCAAATGAACAATTCAAAATTTGAATTTAAGTTATACGTAAAAGTAAAATGATTAATTAGTTTCCTTTTGGTAAAATACTGAAATGCTTTATTATTATATATTTATTAAAAATCTCAGTAAAATGTATTAACCCCATTCAAATCATAAACAAGATGGAAAAGTTAAGTTGATACAAAAAGTTATTTGATTCAACAAACATATATTACTCGGTTTGATTTTCTTCATAATCTACTGGGTCCAACAAACATATATTATATATTCGATTTGATTTTCTTTTAACTCATTTCTGTACACACACTTGAATATCCATATGTACATAGATGGTAAATATCACACGCACTTATAAAATCCATATGATGGTGGTGAAAACAAATTCTTGGCAGTGTATATATTGATATTTGGGAGTGTATATATACAAATTGTATTCAATTCTATTCAGTATCGTATGAGAGATCACAGCCTATATTTAAATACAAATCACATCAAAAGCAAAAAAGGCTGAGCTTGCACTACACATGGGTTCTTCAAGCCAAAACAAAATAATGAGTAATCATCAGATGTGTTCTTGAATTGAAACATAACTCACCATCCACAAAACATTCTTCACTACACTCCATTCAACATATACGTACGTTAAGGATTGCAATTTTGATCCAAACATTCAATTTAATTAAATCATTAAACTCTTAATTTACCTAACATTTCAATATTCAAATATTGCATTCATCATGAGTACTAAAGATGTTATTCTATACATGACAAGAAATAGAGATTCGATTTTGCAAAACTAGAGCTACATAGGTCGAGGGTCACTGGCCCCTCAAATCTCAATTTTTTTTAAGGGTACTATAGTATTTATTTTTTAAGGGTAATATAGTATTTTGTAAATATTAGGTAAAATACTAAATATCAAATTTCATCCATAATATGATCTCATCTACATTTTCATCCATTATACAATCTCATCAACATTTTCATTCACACGCCACTACTTTAAGTATTTAGATTTGTTTAAATTATTAAACATGAAATAATATATCTAGTCGGAAATTTAAACTTTATAATTTATACTATAATTTTGTTTAAAATTTTGTAATTTATATTTTCTTTTCAATATCCTTTAACATGTTTAATGCTCAAAATTAAAACTTAAATAGTGTTCAATGATAGTTGCTGTTCAATTCATCTCCAACTATTACTTCTCATGAAATCTTGTAGGAATGTCCAATGCTATAAATTTTCTATAAATTTTTTAAGAATGTTTAACTTTTTTAGGATTCATTCCAAAACATATATAAACTTCCCATAGGAATAGTTCAATAGTGGGCCCTCGATGAAATTTCTGGCTTCATCACAGTGTACACCAAAGCATAATATTCTTGGCATGGACAAAAGCATAGAATTAATTAATAACCTGAACATGATCGTTTGACGATCCAAAATTAGAACAGCTGAAAAACATCAAAGCCTCATTGAAAAATAGGGAGTTCTTTTTAAACATAAAGAGACAATAAAAAGAGGGAAGAAAGTGCTTCTTGATATCGACAAGTAATTTAGGAGAGTAATAATCAATATAAATTGTCGGTTTTCTATCGCACTCTACTGAAATTGATTAGGGAAAGAATGCAAGATTTTCAGGGAAACAAAAAGGGGAAAAAGAAGACGAGAATCGCAACTGGGAATTGAATAATTCTTCAAGTTGACAAGAGTTGACAGTCGATTGATTCTTGATATCTTGCTCTATTTTTGGATTTTAATTGTCTTCAATTATATGGGACTATTGGTCAGAACTCGGATACATATAAGGACATGAAGCAAGAAACTTAAATTAATGAATGACCGTCCAAGAGGAATGTGTGCAAGTTGGCCCAAGGGTGTGCAATTTGGCCCATATGATTGGGCCAAGAAATGTTGTTAGAATGGGCCACCCTAATTTCGAGTAAACATTATAGTCCAAGTGTCCAACCAAATTTGTTTTTTAGTCATAATTTTTTTTATCGAGGTCAACTGAAATTATTGGGCCATTGGACATCCTGAATATTGGCATGGCTGGCCAATCAGATTTGGGGTAAAATGAAAAGAGTAGGTCTTCTGTGTCCCGTGTCCCAACCCGTGAGCCCCACATAAATTTAAAAAAAAAAAAAATTCATGGGATACCTGATAAGTATCCCACGTATACGTATCCATGGATAAGGTATTCACATGTATACTTTGAAGGTATCCATAAAATATCTTCAAGGTATCCACATTATGAGACGCGCGCGACGTGGGCGTAGCGTGGGTGCATGGGTACGCGGTGTGCGCGCGGCTTGGTGACCAAGGTGCGTGCAGGTATCCACATGGATACCTTCAAGGTATCCATGGCGTGGGCGCGCGCATTTGTGAGGTGCGCGCGTGGTGTGAACGTATGGGCATGTGCGCGCGGCGTGGGCGCATGAGCGCGTGTAGGTATCCATGAAATATCTTCAAGGTATCCACATGTATACCTTGAATGTATCCATGAAATATTTTCAAGATATACATGTGGATACCTAAAGGCATACATGTGAATACCTTGCCCATGGATACCTTCAAGGTATACATGAGATATCTATCAGGTATCAGGTATCCCATGGATAACTATTAGCGTGCATGGGCGCGCGGCAAATATCCACGCGCGCGTGAGGCGCAGGACAAGTTGGGAACACAGAAGTTTTTGCCAAATGAAAATTCACCTATCATAGTTATGTTGTTAATTTCTTATTGTTAAAAAGAAAAAAAAAATTCATCATTTAAAATATAATGTGAAATGTTGTATCAGTAAAAACAAATTATGTTAGAAAGCTCTCATTCCTTGATTCTTAGTAAATGTAATTTAAAACTATAATGAGCGCTTATAAAATAATTAACCTATTGTTACTTTAATGCTATAATTATAAAAACCCTTATGTTAATTGACCAATATTGACCTTTATTTTATGACAAACTTATATAATAAATGCTTCTAATTGAGAGGTAGAAGATTTGAGTTTAAAATTTTTTATATCAGGAGGAGGTTGAATAGAAGATGAAGCAATAGAAACAATATCTATTTCTTTTTCAAGTTGTATATGAACATCAGGTTTTATTTTATTAATATGAGAAATGATTTTCTCAACCCTATCTTTAAGAGATATAATCTCTTCACCAAGAATAGTTAAATAAAGGTTTGTATAATTTTGTTTTTCAAGAAGTTGGTTTATATGTTTAACTGTAATTTGAAGTGTATCATTTTCAAATATTTTTGAAAAGGCAGTAAAATTAATTTGTTTATCATTTTTTTCTATTTGAAAAGCAGATTGAGGAGGAAAAACAGATTTCTGTATTTGTCCTGAAGAAAGTTTATAATCTCTTTCTATGACAGAGATATATTCTTTCACAAAAGTATTAAAAAACCAAGGAACAAAATATATAATCTTATTATGTTTTTCACAAAACTCATAAAAGCTTTGTACAAAATTTTCAAATTCTTTTTTAGAGAAACTTTTAAAATACCAGTTTCTAAAAGTATCCCATTTGGAATCATAAAATTCTTTATTTATATGTGCTCTAGCACTAGAGCCTTTGGAAAAATCTATTGTATGGTGTAAATCCATAAATTAAATTGTAAAATTCATTTCTGATAATGTATCAGTTTCTTTTATATTATGAACAATATTATTTTTATTTATTATGATGTTATCAAAACGTTCTATTTCATCATCTTTTCTAGAGGATTGGGATCTAATATCTTCTCTATAATAGGAAGTAGAAGCTCTAGAAGTTTGTGGAATGTCCAAATTGTAATCAATAGGAGAAATAAAAGAATGACTAGAATTTGATCTATATAACGAAGACAAATTTTTCTTTTGTTGATTTTCGAACTGTATATGAACAGATCCTTCATTAGTTTGAATAATGTTTTGAAATTTATCATTTATAATAGGATTTCTTGGAACAGCATGTTCGATTATCCAATTTTCAGGAAAAACAATTTCTTCCCATTTGATAGCTCTCCTAGTTGTTATTTTGGATTTATTAAAATTTGTTTCAATAAGAATGGTTTCATTAGAATTTTTATCAACTCTTTTACACATAAGATTTAAAGTAAAAAGAGGTTTATAATAAATTCTATAACAAATACATATGACTTCTGTTCCGGAAATATAATTATAACCATGTGTTTTAACATTTAAGGTAAGAGCATCAAAAATGTTTATATCTGAGAGAGATAGAGAAAGATTAGGATAAACATCGAAATAGATTGGACCATGTGCCAAACTGGATTGAATGATTCCCATAAGGGATTGTTTCCAATTAAGATTTCTTCCATCTCTAAGAGTAGCAAGAAAACTTTCTGGTAATCCTTCAAGAGTTAAAGGTCTGAAGACAATTTGAACACATCATATATGAAGGAATTTATGAAATTTAAAAGGAATAAGATCACTTTTATTGAGTAAACGTATAACCATTTCCTCATCATGTAGAGGAATAGAGGATTCAGTTGTTTTAACAATTTGTCTAAATCCCATTTTTTCAAAAGTTCCCAATTTATAAACTAACTTTGGTTCAATTTTAGGAATAGTCCATTTATTAAGGAGATCAAGATTTTCTGGAATATCATAATCTTCAATCATACTGTTTTTAACAGTATTTTTCATACCAAATATGTTCATGGAAAAAGATTTGTGTTAGATCTTGACTTTTCTAAATATTATATT
The DNA here is from genome assembly GCA_954870855.1 of Scutellaria minor. NCBI lineage: Eukaryota > Viridiplantae > Streptophyta > Magnoliopsida > Lamiales > Lamiaceae > Scutellaria > Scutellaria minor. The sequence goes on along the minus strand of OX940728.1, from coordinate 19,724,909 downwards.
ACTCCCATGGCTTTGATACCATTTTAGACCCAGGTATAAAAATACTTAAGTTATTCAAATAGGCTCTTTTACACAGCAACACAGATCAAAGTAATTGTTTAAACATACAAGAAAAACCCAGAAAACCCACATACGCCTGCGTCTCATCTGGACATTATGGCAAAAAGGGTGAAAGACACGAAGCATATTTAAACAAATTATTCAATCAAAGCTATAACCTTAAAATAACTTAAATATTTTTATCACATGGATTAAATAATTTCTCAACCATGTTTAGTAGTTTAATATATAGTCAAGTCATGATCTAACACAATAAATCTAGCCGACCATATAGGCGGCAGAACAGAAATAAAGATGCAGAATAAAAAACACAGAAAATAAAAGAAAGTACTCACAAATTATAAAACTTCAAGCTTATATTACTTCTAGCTTCAAAATATTACAAAGATGAAAGATTATAGAGAGAGAAAGAAGGGTGCGAGTTAACACTCAAGCGTGCTCTACAAAGGAAATGAAAAGACATTATATAGAGGGAAAAACCGGACATGAAACCCCGGATTCCAAAAACATAAAAACTGAATAGTGATGTGTCACTAAAAGGAACAGTAGAATAGTGAAATGTCACTACATAATCACCTTATGTCGTTTTCTGCTATGTCAGTCTGTCTTCTTGAAACATATTGTGGAAGAAGATATTACTTTGATGAAGACACTCTTCAGTGACTGGATACTTATCCATATTCCTTTGAAATTTTTTTATCAAGAATCTTTAAACTCTTTTTGTATTTTCTTATAATACAATTTTCCAATGCAATTCTTTCCATAAGAACATCAATATGGATATTTTCTTCTGGTTCTGGATGCAAATCAAGGACAGTCTGTCGGAATTCTTTGTGTCCTTCATCAATTATTGCTTGTTTATTTATTCTCCATCGAGAATAACAGAAACATCTTGCACAATCTCTTTTGTGCCTTTGATTGAAACGATTTGAAAGATCCATAAAATCTGTTCATAAAAAATCATTATTAATGAGAAGTAGAAGGAGTATCCTCTTTAAGAGATTTCTTAATTTTCTCAAATGCATCATCAATAGTAAGATCTTCAATATCATCATCTGGATCTTGTGCATCTTGTGTTAAACAATTGAAACTCGTATCTGAGTTCATGGAAGTATCTGATTCTGAACCTTTAAATTGTCTAGAAATATCTCTCTTCATTTGTTCAAGAAAGATTTCTATGATTTTTTCTTTTGGATAAATCTCAGAATATTTCTGAGTAAAAAGTTTGAAAGGACTGATATTATCATCTTCAAGTTTTTTCTCTTGATCTTGTTAATAAACTTCGATCTTTTCTCTTATTTTTTCAATTGTTTCGTATCCAAATATTTCTTCAGTATCAGGATCAATACGAATAAGCTTCTCCCAGAATTTGCAGAGACTAACTCTCCATAAACATGGAGCACCATAATTGGTATAATCAAAGATTGGTTTCCATTTCCAGATCCATGGAACACCGAATTCTATGTAGAACATACAGGAAGATTTTCCTTCGATATATATCCTTTGAATTGTTTTAAACAATTGGTGAGACAGTAACCTATTCATTCATGAGTTCACTAAAACATTTAGGTAGAATCTCAGTAGAAGGACCAAAAGTTCTCCACCAAGTAAAGAACCATGTAGGAATTGGTTTGTGAAAAATATTTTCACATATTTTAATAAACCAAGTATGTTTTCGTTTCTTGTTTTCAAGATAGAAAGTTTTATAAAAACTATCAATATAGTCATAATAATTGAATTTGAAAGTCGTTTTATGACTAGGAGAAAATATTTCTTTCTCATTTAAGGGAGAAATTCCCCATTCTTCAAAAGATATGATCTTTTTAATAATGAATTTGGAAAAACTATAATTTCCTTTATCTTGGGTATTTCCAGATGAAAAGTGAGTGATTTCAACACTTTTAATTTCCATAAGAAGATTTTCAAAAAATCCCCTTTGTTTATATGAACCATAAGGTGTTGAGCTATGACTCAAGTATCTTTCCATAATATTCCATGGATTTTCTGCCCATTGAGAATCGTTTTCTTCTATAAGAAGAATGATTTCTCGTTTGTCATTCTCAATATAAAGATGTGAATCATCATCATCTTTTGCAGCATTGACATATGATGTCTGAGAATTACTATTTGGGATATGTCCCTCTTTTTGTTGTTTCTGTTTAAGAAACTCTTGGAACTCATCATGAAGAGGATTTTCTGAAGTCATGCTTTCAGAAATGTTTTGAGCTATAAGCTTCTTATTTCCTTGTTGGAGAATAATATTAGAGGAATTTCCTCGTCCTCCATGATAAAAATTTGGGGGTTTTCCCCTTCCTCATCTTCCTCTATAAGAGGAAAAATTACCACGACCCTGATTACTCATACCTGTAAAATCAAGCATGTAAATATTCACGGGTTAAAAAATCAGGAAGATGATTTTCTTCACTTTTTTTTATATATGATAGTAAAATCAAAAGGAGCTAGATGAGCTTGCCATCTTGCAAACATTTGTTTTGAAACGTCATGTTTAAAATCTTTTATAAACATAAATTTTGCAGATTGACAGTCAGTTTTTATAATAAACTTTTGATTATGTAAATCATCTTGAAATTTAAGAACACATCTAACAATAGCCAAAATTTCTTTAGCAACAGTGGAATAATTCTTTTGTGCATTATTCCATTTACCAGAATAAAATCGGACAAGATATTCTTGTTTATTTTGAGGATTTATTTGTTTAAGAATTCCTCCAAAACCAATATCAGAAGCATCAATTTCAATGATTTTTTCCCATTGAGGATTAGCAAGCATAAGACATGGAAGGTTTTTTACCTTTTCTTTAATTTTCTTGACTGCTTCAGTATGTTTATTAGACCAAGGTAAATGATTCTTCTTAAGTCTATCATAAAGAATAGCAGATTCTTTATTAAGATTTTCAATATATGGAGAAATATAATTAAGACTTCCAAGAAATCTTTGTAATTGAGTTTTATCAGTAATAACATCAGTAAATTTTGATCCAAATTCAATACTTCTTTGTATAGGAATAATATTTCCTTTTTCAATATTATGTCCAAGAAATCTAATATTTGTTTGGAAAAGAATCATTTTTGGCTTAGAAATAACAGGACCATTTTGTATCACAATTTTCTTAAAAATATCTAAGTGTCGAAAATGATTTTCAATATCCTTAGAAAAAACAAGGATATCATCAATATAAACAATAATGAAATCATTATAAGGAATGAAAATATCATTCATAATCTGTTGGAATTCAGAAGGAGCATTTTTTAAGCCAAAGGACATAACATTCCATTCATAATGTCCTATAGGAACATTGAAAGCAGTTTTATATCTATCAGATTTGTTAATTTGGATTTGCCAAAAACCTGATTTAAGATCAAATTTTGAGAATATTAAAGCGTGAACTAATCTATCAAGAAGATCTTTTTTATTAGGAATAGGATGTCTAATCCATTTTAAAACCTTATTAAGAGGTTTATAATTGATAACAAGTCTGGGTATACCACGTTCTTGTTCAGAATATTTATTAACATAGAAGGCTGTACAAGACCATGAAGACTGAGAAGGAGAAATGAGTTTCTTATCAATAAGAGATTTAATCTGATGTTCATATACAACTTGAAAAAGAAACAAATATTGTTTCTATTGCTTCATCTTCTATTCAACCTCCTCCTGATATAAAAAATTTCAAAAAGCATTAGGAAAATCATTACAAATTTCTATAGAGAAATTATTATGAATGATTTTTATTTTATCCTGTAATTTAGGATTCTTGAGTTTTTCATCAATAGATAAAAAATTAATTTCTTCTTTCAAAGAATTAATATGAAAAACCTTTATATCAATTTGTTCTTGAAGTTCGTTAAGAACTCTATGAATAGGTTTTGTAATAAAATCAAAACATATAGGTTTATCCTCAAAGGTTCCTATAAGGCCTTTTGTATTAACAGAAGTTAAAGGATAAATTTGATGTAAAAAAGGAAGTCCAAGAATAAGTTGGCTAGATATATCTTTAGCTAAAAGGAAACTAGTAGAAATACATTTTTTATCTTTACAAATATAAACTTTAGGAAGCTTATAATTAATATTAAGAGGTTTTCCTCCAGCATGTGAAAGAGAGAGAAGTTTTATGAAAATATCTTGTTGGTATAAGGCCTTCTTGTATAACATTTAAATCAGCACCGCTATCAATCATGGCTATAAAATCTTTCTTATAAGAATTTTCTATAAGAAGGGTAATTTTAGTATACCATTTTGAGATATAACCATAGTAATAGTGGAAAGATGATTTTTCTCAAAGGATATTTCCTCAAATTGTTCTTCAACAGATATTCTTTTCCCTTTCTCAATAGTAGAAATACGATGATTGAGTTCATAATTATTTTCTTTAAGCATTTTAACATCATTTTTTAAATTATTTACTTCATAAAGCAAATCTTGTATTGTAATAGGATTTTGATTTTTAAATTTGTTTTTTAAAAGTTTATTGACTTCAACCATAGAATAATCATTATTGGAAGAAATAATTTTTTCTTCTTTTTTAGAAGTAGAAGGAATATCTTCCATTTGATCAATAATATTAGTTCTTAAATTAGGATCTTTTATCCTTTTAAGGAACTCAAGAATATTATTATCGGTAAGAGTATTAATATTTAAATCTTTAAATTGTGACATAAGTTTATAAAACTCTTCATCTTTTTCATAAATATTTTCATTAATATTATTATGGGTTTCACTTATGTGATTTATACAAGGTTTGCCTTGTATACAATTATCACATTCTTCTTCTGAAAAAATAGAATCATCTTCTAGATTATCATAAGTATCTGAACTATAATAACTTTTAGAACGATCACTTTCAGAATTATCAAAAATTATGTTATATATAATTTCTTTTATATCATCATGAATATCAAGATTTTTAATCTTTTCTTTAGCCCAACATTGATTAGCATAATGTCCTGGCTTACCACATTTTCTGCAAATAATAGGAGAATCTCTCTTTTCTTTTTTCTTATATTTATTCTTTTTGAAAGAATGTCTTTCTTTTTCTTTAGGTCTATCTTTGTCTTTATACCTTTTCCTTTTTCTAAAGTATGATCTCTGTTTATCATCATTATTTTTATCTTTATGAGAATAATATTTTTTATCTCTTGGTATATCCATACCAAATTGATTGCAAAATTGACCAAGTTGTCTTTTTTCAAGACGATTTTGTTTTTTTATTTGTTGATTTAGTTTTAAATCATTACAAAGAGATATGCCTTCTTGAATACATATACTAATAAGATTTTCATAAGTATAATTATCATATAGAATAGATATATTATCTTTTCTAAGGATTTTTTTAACTCTTTCAGCAAAAAGACTTGGAAGACCATCTATGAATTTAGCTTTCCAATGATTAGAATTACATTCTGGTAATTCATAAATTCTGGATAAGAAAGTATCTTTATACCATCTGAATTCAGTTAAAGTCTCACAGCTTAGATTACTAAGAAGAGTTCTAATAATTTCACTATTATCAGTATATCTACCTGTGAAATGTTCAATTAAGGTGGTTACAAGAGAGTAAACAGCATTTTCAACCAAGGTTCCATTTTCACTTTTTATGGATCCTAAAATTTCACTTCTCTAATTTGGCTTAAGATAATTATCCCACCAACCTTTTAATTGTCCAGTAAAACCTGCTATAACCATTTTAGCGATTTCTTTATCAGTATTACCAGTGTTTTTGCATATAGTACTATACATAAGAATTCTATGTGCAACAGTATAAATATGTGTGTCAGTATTACCATTAAGATTCCATTCGTAAATACTTTTCCCATTATAGCTATTTGAAATAGTGTACTCTTGTTCTTCATTAAGAACATCCATAGAAGTTGGTCTATTATAATAATATTTATTGAGAGTAGGTCTATCAGCCCATTTCATTTTATTAATATTATCTTCTTCTTCATCAAGAGCAGAGATGTTAAAAGCTTTAAACTTATTAGTATATGATATTATCTATTCTATATGATAATTATACTTATGGAAATCTTATTAGTATATGTATTCAAGAAGGCATATCTCTTTGTAATGATTTAAAACTAAATCAACAAATAAAAAAACAAAATCGTCTTGAAAAAAGACAACTTGGTCAATTTTGCAATCAATTTGGTATGGATATACCAAGAGATAAAAAATATTATTCTCATAAAGATAAAAATAATGATGATAAACAGAGATCATACTTTAGCAAAAGGAAAAGGTATAAAGACAAAGATAGACCTAAAGAAAAAGAAAGACATTCTTTCAAAAAGAATAAATATAAGAAAAAAGAAAAGAGAGATTCTCCTATTATTTGCAGAAAATGTGGTAAGCCAGGACATTATGCTAATCAATGTTGGGCTAAAGAAAAGATTAAAAATCTTGATATTCATGATGATATAAAAGAAATTATATATAACATAATTTTTGATAATTCTGAAAGTGATCGTTCTAAAAGTTATTATAGTTCAGATACTTATGATAATCTAGAAGATGATTCTATTTTTTCAGAAGAAGAATGTGATAATTGTATACAAGGCAAACCTTGTATAAATCACATAAGTGAAACCCATAATAATATTAATGAAAATATTTATGAAAAAGATGAAGAGTTTTATAAACTTATGTCACAATTTAAAGATTTAAATATTAATACTCTTACCGATAATAATATTCTTGAGTTCCTTAAAAGGATAAAAGATCCTAATTTAAGAACTAATATTATTGATCAAATGGAAGATATTCCTTCTACTTCTAAAAAAGAAGAAAAAATTATTTCTTCCAATAATGATTATTCTATGGTTGAAGTCAATAAACTTTTAAAAAACAAATTTAAAAATCAAAATCCTATTACAATACAAGATTTGCTTTATGAAGTAAATAATTTAAAAAATGATGTTAAAATGCTTAAAGAAAATAATTATGAACTCAATCATCGTATTTCTACTATTGAGAAAGGGAAAAGAATATCTGTTGAAGAACAATTTGAGGAAATATCCTTTGAGAAAAATCATCTTTCCACTATTACTATGGTTATATCTCAAAATGGTATACTAAAATTACCCTTCTTATAGAAAATTCTTATAAGAAAGATTTTATAGTCATGATTGATAGCGGTGCTGATTTAAATGTTATACAAGAAGGCCTTATACCAACAAGATATTTTCATAAAACTTCTCTCTCTTTCACATGCTGGAGGAAAACCTCTTAATATTAATTATAAGCTTCCTAAAGTTTATATTTGTAAAGATAAAAAATGTATTTCTACTAGTTTCCTTTTAGCTAAAGATATATCTAGCCAACTTATTCTTGGACTTCCTTTTTTACATCAAATTTATCTTTTAACTTCTGTTAATACAAAAGGCCTTATAGGAACCTTTGAGGATAAACCTATACGTTTTGATTTTATTACAAAACCTATTCATAGAGTTCTTAACGAACTTCAAGAACAAATTGATAGAAAGGTTTTTCATATTAATTCTTTGAAAGAAGAAATTAATTTTTTATCTATTGATGAAAAACTCAAGAATCCTAAATTACAGGATAAAATAAAAATCATTCATAATAATTTCTCTATAGAAATTTGTAATGATTTACTAATGCTTTTTGAAATTTTTTATATCAGGAGGAGGTTGAATAGAAGATGAAGCAATAGAAACAATATCTGTTTCTTTTTCAAGTTGTATATGAACATCAGGTTTTATTTTATTAATATGAGAAATGATTTTCTCAACCCTATCTTTAAGAGATATAATCTCTTCATCAAGAATAGTTAAATAAAGGTTTGTATAATTTTGTTTTTCAAGAAGTTGGTTTATATGTTTAACTGTAATTTGAAGTGTATCATTTTCAAATATTTTTGAAAAGGTAGTAAAATTAATTTGTTTATCATTTTTTTCTATTTGAAAAGCAGATTGAGGAGGAAAAACAGATTTCTGTATTTGTCCTGAAGAAAGTTTATAATCTCTTTCTATGACAGAGATATATTCTTTCACAAAAATATTAAAAAACCAAGGAACAAAATATATAATCTTATTATGTTTTTCACAAAACTCATAAAAGCTTTGTACAAAATTTTCAAATTCTTTTTTAGAGAAACTTTTAAAATACCAGTTTCTATCACATTTGGAATTATGTTAATTGACCAATATTGACCTTTATTTTATGACAAACTTATAAATTATATAAGGTCAGTCAAGCAGATTTTAGTAGTATTCCCTTAAAAAAATTAAAAAGTATTATTCCATAAAAAAATTAAATATTACAATATTATCATCAATATTAAGACTTTCACTAAATTTCTTTTCATTAAAAAGAATCTCAATAATACAAAAACGGCGACGCAGACCCCTCGAAACAAAAACTGCTTTGTTTAGTATTCGCAGCTTCACAAGTACAACAATGGCGGAGGGTTCAGAAGAAGCCAAACTTGAGCTTTTCCTTCAGTGGCTGAAGGTTAGTCACAACTTCTCCAAGAACCAAGTTTTTTTTTTTTTTTTTTCATTTATTGATCGTTTGTTTGTTTTCTACCACAATTTTATTAAATAATGAAATTGGCATTTGAACTCAGGTGAATGGAGCTGAACTTAGGGGTTGTAAAATCAAATATTGCAATTCGAGTAAAGGGTTTGGGATTTTTGCATCGGGTGATGCCCCTGATGGTAAAATATGAGATTTTATTAATTATTATTCTTTTTTCGAACCATTCTTTTGCACTTATGAACTTGTGTGTTTTTGTTTCACTTTTGCGAATTTCTGTCTGCTGTTGTTTCACAATATCTTAAAATCAAGTGATGTAATAATAACATCTTAGATTATGAAAGCCAACTACTACAAGAGATACAGTATACTTTGCATCACAGTTTATGATACTGTGGTTTGAATCACGAATAATGTATGCTTCTAGGATTGGGAAGTATTCTTAATTTGCACCAATTGGAACCACATTTAGTTAGAGGTAAAAAAAAAAAAAAAAAAAAAAACTTATTGCACAGACAAACACATGTGACTGTGTTTTCGAGTGTGTGTAGTTAGCATTTGGCAGGATTGGAGGGAAAGACCCCTTGGATCTGTCTTGATAAAGTAGAAAAGGCATTGGATGATTCAGAGTGGTTTCAATGTTCCAAATCTGGTTATTGATGTTTTTTTTGCCTCAATCTGAATGAAAGCTATGTGAATGTGAAACTTTTCTTTGCTAACTGGCAAACCATCTAGTTGGGGTATTGATTCACTTAAATTCAGGAATTTTTCTGGTGGTTCCACTTGATCTGGCAATAACTCCAATGAGAGTCCTAGAAGATCCTTTAATAGGACCTGAATGTAGGTCAATGTTTGAGGAAGGGCAAGTAGATGACAGGTTCATGATGATGTTGTTTCTGACAGTGGAACGTCTCCGGAAGAACTCTTCATGGAAGCCGTATGTACACCATGTATTGTCCACCTGTTTACTTTGTAAAGCAGGATTTCTAATAGGGCTCTTTCCAATTAAAAAATAAAATCTCCTGATCTTATTTCTAGGTATCTTGATATGCTTCCTACTAAATTTGGAAATCCATTGTGGTTTACTGATGATGATCTTTTAGAGCTAAAGGGAACAACATTGCATCAAGCAACTGAACTGCAGGTAGAGTATTTGATGTCTAAGTTTTTCTGTCATTTAATGTTAAAACTTCGGGATTGACCCTTTGATAATTTCAATTGCTTGCCAAAATCAGTCATTGTCAAATATGCACCATTACAATCTTGAGAATATCTTCAGTACCTAGTCTAATATTATATGTGCTCATGGTTGTTTATGATGATTCACATTAATGTTGCCATTTTATTTGCTTTGCTTTGCTTTCTGATATTTACCCTTTAGCATATGTGACTGAAGACAGGTTTGTGTTAACAGAAGAAAAATTTGAAGTCTCTGTTTGATGAGAAGGTGAAGGAATTGGCGGAAATGCTTTTGGTTCTTGATGGAAATCCAGAAAGGTCAGTTCAGACTGTAGATTACATTTTCACTTTCTTAACATTGCAATGGCATACAAATTTTCTACATTTCCTTTGCTATGTCTGTTGTTTAGGCTATATGTTATAGAATCTTGTCAACATATGTAATATCTTCTATCTTTAGTCGTTCACTAGAACCTTTATATCTCTGACTTCTATCTTCCTCATTGGTTTGGCAGTGAAGTAAGATTTGAAGACTTCCTTTGGTATGTTCAGCCTTCTATGCATTCTATATATCTTTAATATGTTAAGGCTTGTCCTTGAAGATTGTAAGCTTTGAAAAGACTGCTGATAGTGAATAGTGAACATCCAACAGGGCAAATTCCATATTTTGGACTCGAGCTCTTAATATTCCTCTCCCAAGCTCGTATGTGTTTCCAGGAGTTCAACCACAGCAAGAAAGTGTAAGCAGCAAAGCTCCTGGTGCACCTAGCAGTCATGTTTCTACTGAAAATGGAACATGTAAGGTTGCTTGCCGTACATACGTCTGCTCATGAACTTTATACTTTCTTCTAGCTCTCTAAGATGCAAACTTCTGAGCATTTATAATCTTCTTTCTCTTCTTAAACCATTTGGATTGTTGTGTTTAATCAGCTCTCCAGATAAACAACTCCACAAGCCAAAATTCTGAAGCTGAATCTGCTTCTCATGGAGAGACTATATGGGTTGAGGGTCTTGTACCTGGAATTGATTTTTGCAATCATGGTAATCCGATTCTCTCAGATGATTGTTTATGAAAAGCAGTGTCTGCTCATTAAAGTCTTATTCTTGGGAGTCATTGACTTTTATAATGCAAACTCTTTGTCTAGACTTAAAGGCTGCAGCAACGTGGGAAGTTGATGGAACTGGATCATCAACTGGAATCCCTTTTTCCATGTACCTTCTTTCTGGTAGCATTCATCCCCTTTGACTTTTTTATTTTAAAGTATGATGGAATCTGCACTTTTAAGCATATGTCATTGGTACCATTTGCAATTTTCTTTAACAAATTGAGCTCATTTAGAAAAGTGGATTAAATTATCTCAATACTCTGTTGGAAACTTTTGTTAACATGACAGAACTTCTACTTGACAAGATATTGTTTTTTCATTAGCTGGCAACATTTCTCTCCAAAGCGAGAAAGAGATATCAATCAGCTATGGCAACAAGGGGAATGAGGTATACTGAATTAGTAGGAACTTTCTTGAACGTTGATTTTTCAGGGACTTCTGTTACTTTTGTGTACTTCCTGATAAAATGGTGATGACATGGAATGTTATTTGTTAATTTTGAAAGCAAAGACTGTTACAAGTCTATTTTCTTGTTGAAGTGGTGTATACATATTAATAGATAGTGGTTCATTAACTTGTTATAGAGGTGTAAATCATGTGTTCTTTTGACATGGAGTGTTCTTTGTTATACAATCTGTTTTCTCTATTGTAATAATTCTTTTTACTCTTTTTGGATAGTTTCTTCAGAGATTATTAACCTTCTTAACACTCAATTATTATGCAGGAACTTCTGTACCTGTATGGATTTGTCATAAAGGACAACCCTGACGACTATCTCATGGTAAATAATCCTATCTGCTTCCAACATCTTTTTCCCAATCAGTTGAAATTTTCACTCTCTGTGGAGTTATTCTGATTGTGGCCTCTCTCTCTCTCTCTCTCTCTCTCTCTCTCTCTCTCTCACACACAGGTACATTATCCCATGGGAGCTATTTCGGATGTGCCCTTTTCAGAGGCCAAACTGCAGCTTCTTGAAGCACAGGTCATCCATTAGTACTATAAAAAAACAAGTTCTACTTTGCATCAAATAAGTGGTTTTTGATCGATTCATTTTGTGGTAATGCCAGAAAGGCGAATTGAGGTGCCTCCTGCCGAGAAGTATGCTAAACAACGGATTTTTCCCAGAAAGCGCCTCTCCGGTCGAAACCAATAACAAGGACAGTGGTAGTTATAGCTGGAGCGGACAGCGCAAGATACCCTCGTATGTTAACAAAATAGTTTTCCCCGAACAGTTCTTAACTGCCCTTAGAACGATTACCATGAAGGAAAACCAGCTCTACCAGGTTTCTTCGTTACTTGAAGAGGTCTGCATATATCGCCATCCTCTTCCATATCTTCCAGCCAATGTTTTAACGACCAAGTTCTGAAAATTGTTCTTATAGGTTGCCGGTTCTGGAGGGGAGAGAGAACCATCTGAGACTGAAGTTCGAACAGCTATATGGGAGGCTTGTGGGGATTCTGGCGCGTTCCAACTGCTCGTTGATCTTCTTAACATGAAGTAATACTTGTCACTTCTCTCGTTTTATTGATAGTGTTTCTTCTCTGAACTGAAAATATCTATGCAATAGGATGACGGAGCTGGAAGAGGGTTCAGGGACGGAAGAGAGTGATGCTGAATTGCTCAAGAATGCCCTCGTTACTGAAATTATGGACGAAAATAGGTACGTCGTGGACGAAAAGCGACGTCTTGTTAAAAGTATGTCGTGTTGATCATTCAGTTCCTAATCACATCATCTTTACCCCTTCAGATGTCCCGATGGATGTGTTCCGATGAGTAAAAACAGATGGGCGAGCATAGTGTATCGGAAAGGGCAAAAACAACTGACTCGTCGTTTCATGAGGGAGGCGGAGCATGCTTTGCATATAGCATTGAGTGAGGAGTAGAGAGGGTCTACCCAGAACTCATATATTTATGCACTGAAGCATGGTTAATAGTCCAATTCAAACAGGATTTATTCTTTCTTTTTAGTCTCAGTTATATGTTAACGTTTTCATTGTTTAAGCCAATTGAGCCGTAATAGCTTTTAGTCGGTAACAGAATATTTTTCACCAAATTTTTAGAAATTATAAAGTATTTTAAAAAACTCAGAAATTGATATTTTGCTAATCTAACATAGAATTATTGAAATTTGAAAAAACTGATGAATAATAAAATTATATATGCTTATTATGAAATCGTATACGATATAACTAGTTGAGCATATCATGTCATTGTTAAAAAATGAAAATAAGTATATATTATAAAACAACTAATAATTAGATGATAGTAAGGGTCGATGTCGAATGTAGTATATATATGATTTGAAATTCACCTTTTTTAATCCCAAAATCTGAAATCTCAACATGGTCAAGTGAACCCCATAACAAACATAATGTCATAATCTATAGGACCAACAAAATAACATTGTACCATTTATATATATCTAAATGAGGTCCAAAAGTATTTGTGTTAGTCTTGATAGTCACCTGAATTAGAGGATGAAATAATCATTCTTCCAAACCAGCCACATTTCGAAGGATCCACCCTATACCATAAGCTGCAGCACCAGCCACGGCACCATTGAAAAGTGTTATGCCCACTGAAACGGCGTAGTTTTGGCCAGCAATCTTTGCTTTTGCAATGCCCAAAAGGGCAAGGGCGACAGCCGAGAGTACGCACGCTCCGATGAACTTGATTTTATTGCTGTCGGTGAATGGAATGAGGATGATGAATGCCAGAATCGGAGCACATCCGAACAACAGAAAGGCAAAGAAGGTGACGAGGCCGTTCTTCCATGGCTTGCTCGACTTGTCTGGGGGAAGGCTTCCTTTTTCAGCAGCCAATTTCTCTTCCACTAGAATGTCGGGGTACTTGGCGAATATGTTGACAACCTACCAACAGATATTGGACATTGTTCACATGAATGAGATCATAACACTCATCTAAAACTATCTTCTACGTCTTCACTAAAATTACCAAAACTTTGCAATTATTATTCTATTAGTACAAACTAACCATTGGGAGCACAAACTTTGCAATTATTATCATTATTCCTCCTTTCCTGGCACACACACACAAAAAATAATAATAATAATAAAAATCTAAGGGTAGTTTGGTCATTTCACATTTTTTTATAAATAAAACTGCTCCCTCCATTTTAATTTTCAAATAAAGTGTAGCTCTAAAGACTAAATTTTGTTTCAAATTAAGTGTCATTCTAATTTTTTATGTAATTTATTCCCAAACTATCCTATTAATATTTCTTATTTAATATGATAGTTTTAATGGAATTAATTTGATTATTCTTCTATTACATTTGGTGTTACATAACATTTAATACACGCCACGTATTAATTAATTAGTGATGTCATTGAATACACGTGACGTGTGGTGATTGATTTGGAATAGAAGATAGTAACACCAATTGTAATAGAAGATCTCACTCCTATTTTGAAAGTGATGAATGAAGTATATTAATTCAAGAGGATTATGGATATGGCTCAAACTTTACACTTACGTAAATGGGTAAAACTTTATAAATAGTTAGTGGTGACTTCATTCTTCAAATAACAAATTTTTTTCCTCAATAAGCTCAACTAATTAGATTTAAATGAAGAATTATAAAGTAGTAATATATAAATTTGAAAAAAGAGTGGATGATCATATTAATTCATACGTACCATTGATGCATCAGTAGCATTCATACCAAGAAGTTGATACCGTCGGATCAACTCTTGCTGCAGAGTTCTCCGATGGTTATCGACGTCCCATTCCGTGACGGACCGTTCCTTAATAGCCACATCTCTTTCAGTACTGCTCGACACAAAATCTCCAAACCCCATTGATATCCCATCCGCCACCAGATTTGCTATTCCCAATACTAACACATCAACTGCAATACACGCTATCAACTTTTATATTTTGTTCAATTAACTGCCGGAGATCGGAAATTACTAACCGGAGGAAAGGCGGCCGGCGGAGATGGAAGAAATGAGAGAAAACGACGTCACAATGGCGTCAAGCCCTGCATAAACAATGCTCTTTACAAACTCCCCTTTCCATGGCTCTTTTGGCCTCTCATTGTTCATCTCTCCGTCAACTAACGGTAGCAGCAGAGGTACAGTGTCAGCCATTCTTGAATTTTCTTCTCTTAATTTCAAATTTTGTTGAACATGGTTAAATGAATTAAAATTTTGACAGTGATATAGATCTAGTTGAGAAGTAATTAGGAGGGTGAAAAAGAGTGGAATGCATTGGTGTCGCGATGCATGGCAAGAATTTGATACGTGTCGAAAGCCCAGTTGGTTTTGAGAATTTCGAGGTGGTCAAGATTTACCCTGTGCACACGTGTGGCTTCTTCATGGTTCAATCATGTGGACACCACACGCTTCTTTGTTTCCCAATAGGCCCCAAATGGGCTCCAAATTAATTCTGTGTTGCTTGTTGGGTTGTAGATTTTTACCATCAATATTTTTTACCGATTATTGTTGAGTTTAGCCACAATTATTTTTAACTGGAAAGTATATTTTAATATGTTCATTATTTGGCTGGATTCAAATTAATTGATGTGGATTTTTTAATTTTAAGTAATTTTGGTTTAATCCATGTAAAATTATGACCTACAGCAAAAGGACAGATTTTACAAATATAATGGATGATTTTTATTTTATTTTCATAATTGAAACTAAAAATCATTTTTAAAAATATAATTAGTGTAAACGTGTTTTTCTCAAATTGGGGGATGGGAGAAATAATCAATAGTTGAACTGATGGGATAAAAACCATCATATTGGCAAATTCCACTCTACATGTGATAATATTACCATCACACCTTAAAATGTTGTCATATGTGCATTTTGTATTTAAAATAATAAAAAAATATACACTTATGACATCAAAAGTGTACACATGGCAACATCATAAAGTGTGATTACTAATCTATTAAATTTGGTAGGCAATCTTTGATTTTTTTTACCTTATGGGTAACAGAGCCATTATGTGTCGAGATTTTTGTTTTTATTTTTTATAAAAAAAGATGGATCCATCAAGCCAGCTTTTGATTTCATGAAAAACATACAAGGTAAGTTCGTGTAATCCTCAATAAAGGTAAAATTGTGGTATCTTTGGAATGTGATAAGTAATATTGGCGAAATCCAAATTTGAAAATTTTGTGAATAAAATTAAATTTATGTTTGTTATAAGATTGTGAACGTTGAGAATTTGATAAGTAAAATTGGCAAAATCCCAATTTGAAAATTTTATGAATAAAACGTAAATTTCAAAGTACATTGTGAAGGTCAGAATTTCAAAGTAGATTTTATATCAATACGAAAGTCGGTATGATTGTATTATTACATAATTAAAGAAAATTAGTAAGATGTATTTAGATTTGCAAAATAATGGCTGAATGATTGTAGGATAGGAGTATGATTGGATTACAGTAGAGGATCTAAAATCCAAACTGGTTTAAAAAATAAAAAATAAAAAGCAGCTTTCTAGGATTTTTAAAAAGGGCTAAAAAGATCAGCTCAAAAAAAGGCTAATAAAATGGTTTTTTTGCACATACCCACATTTTCATGAATACTTAGGTTTATATAATAATAAAATACTCGAGTTCTTGGATGGAGCCCACCCTTTGGGATGGGAGCAAAAACAGTGCAACTAATCCAATTCTCCATAGGATAAAATTTGGTTACATCAAGAGAATTTGGTGTGCTAATTTTCAGACCAAAGGTCTCCTTTCTTCCTCTTCTTCAATTCCTACTTCAAATCTGTTATCTTGAGAATGAGACACAACTTGAATCCTAGGCTGAGTATTTGAGGTTGATGGCTTCTTGGAAGCCTTGTTTTCAGGCAACATCTTCAATACAATCCCCATTGCAATCAGCAACAGCCCTGTCCCATGTTGTTCTGTCAACGGCTTCGTGAAGATCAGATATGACAGCAACAACGTCACTGCTTTCCTCGCTGTCGTCACCTGTCAATGTTTCACACAATCATATGACCATGCATTGTTTGAAGCCATGAATCTTGATAGTCACTCACCATTGCAGTGGTGGCGGCCCCGAATAGAGCAATGAGGGATAGGACCGAGACTTGCCCGATGAATGTGGCCATTGCTTCAAATACCAGAACTCCATAGACATAAAGATGCTGCAAATTAATATGTTTTAATTTCATTACATGGACAAACAATTTCATTACATTTTGTCATTTTGATACCTGTGAGCATGAATTCCAAGCTGTGAATAGCTCTCCTGTGAATAGCATTGGTGGAATCAAGAAAGGCATGCCTACTAGAGTCGAGCAGAAGAGCATTTCCGTCTGTAACAAAACGCGAAATCCATAGGAATTATAGACGAGATACAGATACTCTACAAACAAATACAAGAATCACATGATCTCACCTGAGTCGTTTCAGGATTCAAAGTAAAGATAGCTTCTTGCAAATTTCCCAAAAATGCATCCATAACCAACGCACCCGACACCATCACGACACCGATTACACTGAAATTCGGAGACGTGTGGGCATCGGCTAAGGTGAAAAGAATCAAACCTACTACCAAAAGAATGGCGGATACATATTCGTGAAGTGGATATTTCCGCCTCAAGCCAGGAATGAAGGCCCCCATTATCATCACCGGAAGAACCTGATACTCAAACAAAACCGAAACTAATGACCAATGAGGCGATGGTGAAGCTCAATGCACGCCAAGTGAAAGAAACGGAACTTGGTCTCACCTTGGTGGACTTAAACATGATCTGTGCGGGGTAGTTGAGAAAAGCGAGAGAACCTTTGGTAAGACCATTGGAACCCATGAGCACAGCAGAGAGCTTCACATAACTCTTCCATGGATTCACCATTTGCTTGGGGGTGAATCCTTGAAGATAAATCAGTAAAATGTACACCCATCCTTGCACAAAGGTGAAGTACCATCCATAGCTGCAGTTACCAATTCATTCAGATATTTAACTGTCAACAAATTTGATATACACATTATTTGCATATGATTGTTGTGAATGGCTCTTTACCTGAACTGGAGTCTATTGTATACATATTCCTGAAATTGATGAAGAACTAGTCATCAGTCAAATTTGTTTGTTTGTGTGCGTGTGAGAGAGAGATGCTAATACAATTATACAATTGGAGATTGAAAAAGTGGTAACTAACAGTCAAAGAATGAATCCTACAACTACATTTCATGTATGAATATATAGATAAGAACAATTGTTGAGCAACCTCAATATTGATGATAATTATTTATGAATTATTTCCAGAACAGAGTGATAATTATCTGTGAATGTACAACTCCACCGTCTCTCTCTCTCTCTCTCTCTCTACACGCATAAAGTTAAGGAAAGCAACAAAATTACAGAAATCATTAGCTGTGAAAAGGAACAAAATTGTGCATATAAGGTAGCATAAATCATATATTCACCAGAAACAGAGAACTAAAAAACAAAAAATAAAGAAAATCTTTGACCAAACTCTCAGAATCATGCAAATCAAGGCCACCTCAACCAAAAAGAACAAAAACCACAAAACAAATTGATCGGTTCAATTCTTTTTCAGAAAAAAAAAACATCCAAACTGCTAATAATCTAATTAAATTTCAATTTTGAACAAGTAAATTTAACACATTCCACCATTAAACAAGTGCAGAAAGAAAAAATGAAAGAATTAGGAATGACCTCACAGATGCCATTAACAAGATAACCAAAGAAAAACCCAGAAGAACAAATGAGAAACTGCTGCCATTTGGGTCTCTCTGTCAGCGAAATTCCGAAAAGAGAACGCGCCTGCTCTTCACTCTTCATCCTCTCTCTCTCTACGCGCAAAAGAAGAACCTTTTATTATCTCTCCCAAGTACTCAGAAATGCTCGAAATCAAAGCTTGTAGGAGTGATTTCAACGCATTAGCATGTTGACTTTTGGAGAGTGAAGCAGCAAAAATAGGGGTGGAAAATAGAATTTAAAGGAAAACGTATCGCTTCCTCTACGTTAACCAAAAAGAAATGCGTATTTATAGAGTATTACTTTTGTATACACTATACACACATGCATTCATTACAGAACAGGGAGAGAAATTGAACGTCTCTAGAGAGAGAGAGAGAGAGAGAGATTTCAGTATTTTAAGCAGCTTTTGTACAGAAAAGGAGAGATTTCGGAAATTGAGGGAGATTGTAATTTTCTAAGAGGGATTATGGCAATAACAGCATTTGAAAGCTAATTCGGTAGGTAATTAATTTCCATTAAATATGATCGCCTGCATGCGACACCACTGCATGAATTGTGCGCTTCTGGGGCCCACTTAGATTTTCCTATGACAAATAATGGCCCGCGGGGTGCATCTCACGTGACCTGCATGTGGGTTTCTTTTTCCATTTTTAGTTACTTTTTAGAACGCAATTTCTTACCTATTTTCTACACATATAGTATTAATTTATTGGTGCATGATTTTTATTTATTTTTTTATGATAACTGAAGAAAGCCAATAAATTTTCTCCCACCAAATCTGTTATTTTTTCCTTGAAAGAGAAAAAAATTAAATTAATCAATGAATGGAAGAATATATATGTAATAATTACAATAACAAAAATGCTCAAAACTATGCAAAAATTCATGTGAGATCGTCTCATAAATCCTCTTTCATGAGATGGATCTATTTAACCCACTATCTGACCTAAACCCAGCCCAGCCTACAACAAAAATAAGAAAAAAAATGAAAAAAAAAACTTACCTGGGGTGCCGTGTGACCCAGTCGGGTCGCGCGTTTGCCCCTTGCCAATACAGTATGCGCTGCCGGATGGCGCGTCTTACCTCTTCTCATGCGTACCTGGGTCTCAGGGAGCCCGACCGGGTGGCGCGCTGTGTCCTTTCCAGTGGGATCGACCCGGTTCAGGTCACACGGAGCCCGACCAGGTCGTTTAATTTTTTTATTTTTTTCAATTTTTATTTATTTATTCTATACATGATTTAAACTTTAAAAACATATCGTACCTAAAAAAACAATAAATATTTGGGTTGTCTTCCAACAAAAGCTTAATTTTATGTCTTTAGCTAGACGAGTTTGAGAGAACTTATGGCACATACTTGTTTAAAAAATATTAAACAATTGTTTAATATCAATATTAATATTGAAAAATATTAAATTCAATCATACTTGTAGACAGAAATCATATACTTATGTGCATAAATCACATACTTAAATATGTAAGAGGCATACTTGAATAATGTAAGAGGAATACTTATACTTAAATTCAATTAAAAATTCACATACTTATATGTTTTATTTTTTATTTTGGACATAGTGTAAGTGTATGTATTACAAGTATGTGTTGTACTTATATAAGTATGTATTTATCTTACATATGTATGTATGATACTGGTCTAACATTATATTTTTAAGTATGTGATTTCTGCACATAAGTATGTGATTTTATGATTGAATATAAATTTATGTATAAGTATGTCCCTTACATCTTTAAGTATGTGATTTATGCACATAAGTATGTGATTTCTGCACATTAATATGTGATTTTATGACTGAATTTAAATTTATGTATAATTATGTCTCTTACATATTTAAGTATGTGATTTATGCGCATAAATATGTGATTTCTACACATTAGTATATGATTTTATGACTGAATTTAAATTTATGTATAAGTATATCTCTTACATCTTTAAGTATGTGATTTATGCACATAAATATGTGATTTTTGTCTACAAGTATGATTGAATTTAAATTTATATGAATAACATTACAGTTTTTTTTTTTTTTGCAAAAACTTTACATCATTTGAGTAAGAGATTTCTGCCTACAAGTATGTGCATATTTGATTGAATTATGTATAAGTTAAAGTAAGCCTCTTACATCTTTAAGAATGTAATTTCTTGATATAAGTATGTGATTCCTGAACATAAGTAAGTGAATTTTTGACTGAATTTAAGTATAAGTATAAATATTCCTCTTGCATTATTCAAGTATGACTCTTACATATTTAAGTATGTGATTTCTGTCTAGAATAAAGTTTTTATTCTAGACCGATGTGTTTTTAAAGTTTAAGTCAAGTATAGAATAAATAAATTAAAAATTAAAAAATTAAAATAAAATTGAACGACCCTAGACGCCGTGTGACACAGCGTGCCACCCGATCAGATGTCGTGTGACCCAAACCGGGTAGCGCACACTGTATTGGCAGGGGCCAAATACGCGACCTGACCTGGGCACCCGGTGCCTGGCCGGGTCACACGGCGCCCCAGGTAAGTTTTTTTTCATTTTTTTATTTATTTTTGTTGTGGGTTGGGCTAGGATGTTGTAGGTTGGACTGAGTTTGGGTCGGATAGTGGGTCAAATAAATCCATCTCACGGAAGGAGATCCGTGAGACGGTCTCACAAGAGACCTACTCCCAAAACTATGGGCGGCTGAATTTGTATTGGATAGATATAAATATGTGTAAAATAAAAGTAAATTACATCTGATGTATATATACATACATATTTGATATTCCATATTAAACTTTAAATTAAATATATGCTTAGGTGAATATATTATGAAAAACACGGACTTCATAGACCAAAACAAAAAAATTAAAATAAGTAAGTTTCGTTAAAAAAAGAGAGTTGAAGATTTCTTACTTTTTTTAGGTATCATTAATTAGGAGATTTGGATTTGATATTTTACCTGATATGAAATATGCGCAAAAAATCAGATTGATTATTTCAATGCTATATTTGGTTGATGGTATATTCGATGCAGTCTACTTTTAATTCTACATAATGAGCAGCACACATGCCCATGTGTATGTATTAAATTAAAGGTCAATTTATACTTGATTTATCTAAATTATACTCCCTCCATTCCTAATTAAGTAACGTCCTACAACTCTACACACAGATTAAGAATAATTTTATTTTCTTAATATACCCCTCATTAATTAAGTTTTTCTTTGACCATAATTATTATTGGTGCATGTCTCTATTGAAAACATGGGTACTATACAATGTATTTAATTTAGACATTAATTAATCATAGGGGTATATATGGAAATAATGCACAAAACGTCAATTAAATAGGAAAAATTTTAAAGTTTCAAAACGTCATTTAAAAAGGAATGGAGGGAGTATGTAACATTTTAAATACCATCACATTGATTGAATACATGTAGCATCAGATAATTGAGGATTTCTACGGTGTTTTTATTATTATTTTTTTAATACTAATCAATTTGAATTTTGTCAAATATGATGCATTTTATTCAAGATAGACAAAGTTGACTTATTGTGAATTTGTGATCCATTAATCTTTTAGATTGGGCTTAACCACCTACCCTAAAATTAAATTGTCCTACTGCTTTAATAAGTTGACAACTAACTTTAAAAAGTAGATATAACAATTACCACCATAGAAGTAGTTTCCAACATTTCAAAAATAAGAAATAAAGGTTTAAACAATAATAATAATATGCTATAAAAAAATATTCCAAATATAATTTTATTTTATTAATTTTATTTTTTGCATTTTCAAAATTATTACATAATGAGTTAGATATCAAATTATAAAGCTAAATATTGAACAAATTGAATAACTTAAAGAATGTTCCACTAGGATAGAGAAAAATATAGAGAATTTTCAAACTAAAAAATTATACTTAATCCATGTCACTTTTCCTAACTTTCAGAAAATGGTAACAAACAGGTAGTTCAAACACAACAAACATCTATTATAAATATTCATAGCTCACATCAAATTGAACATAAAATCACAGGATCCTTCTATAGTACACCGTTGTATTAATACACCGGTGTTTTCAATCATCAGATCTTGTCTTGAGAAATTACCGCAGTAAAAACTAAGAATTCCCCCCAACAACCAAAAGAGCCTGGGCAATTAAGTCTAAATCTACCTTCTTCATTAATTGTATATATCATTAATCTGCAACCATAAAAATACAATCAAATATGTTTGTATTATGCATCTCGTTATTACGAATCATTTGACATCCATATTCAATATGTTTGGATATTTGTTATGAAATCTCATCATTACAATTTCACATAGTCTGCTTCTGTACTACTGCATCCACTTCATACCATGATAGTATCTCTACTGTCTATAATTATTTGAAATACCACAAAGTAATCAACTCATTTGATTGTTTGTTTTGTGTACGAATCATTCACCGAATTAATTGTGTACTGTGGTTTCCTATAACCCTAGTTTAAAAAATATCACTGCTAGTATGCAACAGCGAATTAGTTAAATCTATTCAATCTGATAATTAAAAATTAATAGTTTGAATATTGATTTCAATGGATAGTTGTATCCCAACAATTGTATGTCTTAGATTTGGATGCAACAATAGAAATGCATGGAATATTATGCATTAATAAATTCAGGATTAACAAATATTATTGTGATACTTCAGTTACATTGATTTCGATTTATATATACATACAACATGATTGATTTACAATGATTAAATGCAAGCAAAATAAGTAAATGCAAGCAAAATCAAATGCAAGGAATGATGCATTGAATTAGATGAATTCCTATTTTCAATGAATTGACATGCAACCGATATCCGATGAAATATGATGCAATTGATGCAAATATAGTATGGCTTACATTAAATATGGTATGCAACGTGAATTAATTCAATCTGTTAAATCATAATTAAGATTTTGAATATTGATTTCAATGGATTTAGTTATATCCCAACAATATATTGCTTAGATTTGGATGCAACAATATATGGCTTAGATTTGGATGCAAATACATGTAATATTATGTATTAATAAATTCAGGATTAACAAATATTATTGTGATACTTCATTTACATTGATTTCGATTTATACATACATACAACATGATTGATTTACAATGATTAAATGCAAACAAAATCAAATGCAAGCAAAATAGGGCCTATGGATGTCAAATGAGTGTTGGAAGATCCAAACCATTGCAGCCCAGCCCAACTTAAAAAAGTTACCTTACATAGAAGTTACAGCAGTAAAAAAAATCGGTGTATTAATACAACGGTGTATAGTAGAATTACCCAAAATCACAATCATTGGAAAATTGTCGAAAAATACAACTCCACAAAAAGGAAACTTATCACAAACCCACAACTCTACAAATTACAAATTGAGACCCAAAAAGAAAAAAAAAACCCATAAAATAAAAATAAAAATCAAATAAAAGGGAAGAGTTGCATGTTTTTTAATTTGTACATTACTTTATACTGAATTATGACTCGACATTTCTGCAACAATGTTAATTTCTGCAAAAATGACTGACAATAATCTAGTACAAAATTTAAAACTATGAGGCACATATAAATTTCAATGTTAAATTCAACATTCTCCAATCGATCTCATTCTCTTAAAATGTATACATATATTAAAGTTTATATTAAATATATGCTTAAGTTTTTAGATGCAAGAAGGCTTCTTGATCGTTAATACTGGCATGATTAATATAATAGTTATCTATTTGTTCTAATATTGTGTTTAAAATTTTATTATGCAAGTTTTATATGTGCCTGATATGAAATCATTATTTCTAAATTTAATGTTCAAAATAAAGTATAGTAGATAAACACATTGTCGCTGGTTGACAATATAATCGACAAGGCAGGTGGTAAGATTGCATGAAGATAAAAAATTCAATTTTCTTTTATAGTATAGCACGTGACATAGTATATTTCTAAGCTGTAAATGTAGAGGCAGAAACTAAATATGCATAGTATTGCACGTGCTATTTTTTGTCCAAGAGTTTTGCTTAGGGATGGCAACGGGGCGGGTCTGGAACGGGTTTGACCTGTCCCAGGATCCGCCCCGCCCCGTCTCAATCCGTTCCATGAACCCGGCGGGTAAACCCGTCCCGACCCGCTATAATTTTTTTTTTTGGTGTTTTTTTTCTTCCTATTTTTCTTTTATTTGTTCTGAAATAATGTCTATTCGAAGCATTATAGCCTAAAATTCTAGGAATTCATTGAAGTTCTAGTACATGAGATTGTAGATGCTTCTATTTTATGATAAGTTGGGCTAATGAGTTCAAACTAGGGATCGAGTGAATCATAATGGGCCACACACAAGGGCCCAACATTTTCACTTAGCCACGATTTGATTCTTTTGGTGGTGGGCCGTGGCCCATATATATCTCCCATCAATGTTGATCGAAACAGGAGGCATAATATATATATTATACGGGATGGGTTTGGGGCGGATTTAACAAATACCAAGACCCGTCCCGAATTTGGAGTAGACTCGTTTGATCGAGTCCAAACCCATCCTGTGACCTGTTTGATCGGATTTTTACTCGCTCCGAACAGGCTGAGTTTGTGGCGGGTCCGGGTTTGAACCCGACCCGTTGTCATCCCTAGTTTTGCTTGCTTCCAATGTGCATGCTAATCCACGTCACTCTCCTCTTCACTTAATTAATATTAATTCATTGATGAAATTAGGGGGAAAAATGTGTTTTAGTTTTCCAAATTTGATTTATTCAATTTTTCTTTTTCTATCTTTCATTTTTTTTATTTTTAGTTCTTTATATTTAGTAATTATTATTTTTGTCATTTGACCTGCTGTAGTAGATAGTTTTTTGAATTAAATTTTAATTTTAACATTAAAATTTTTTTTTTTTTAATTGAGAGAAAATTAAATATTTTTAACCACAAATTTGTACTTTTCATCTAACATGCTTAAATTAATATTAATAATTAAAAATAATTTTTTTATTACTATGCCTAAGTTCGGGAAAAGATGGATAAATTATTAATATTAATAATTAATAAAAAAATTATAATCCATGTATCAGTAATTTTTTTTATTTTTTAATATTAATTTAGACATGTTAGATGAAGAATATAATGCAAATTTTTGATTAATTTTTTTTAATGTTCTCTCAATTAAAATAAAAACTTTTTTGGTGTTAAAATTAAATTTCAATTAAAAAGAATTATCTGTTGTAGTAAATTAAAGGAGTAAAAAATAATACTTCTTAAATATAAATGACTAAAAATCAAAAGGATAAATATAAAGGATGAAAAGTCAAATGTGATCAATATAGAGGGAAGAAAAAAACTATTTTTCCCAATTTAATATACAAAGTTCATATTTTGATCCTTATTTAGAAAAAAAAAAAAACACAAACACATATAGATAATTGGATTATATGTATTTAATTCTATCCACGATGTATATGTGTCTTGCTATTTCCATGGATATATTTTTTTCTTGAACCAAGAGTTGTTGCTTGCTTTCATAGAAAATTATAATTGAAAAATAAACTAAACATATAACTGAAGTATATATGTAAGAATAATGAAGAATGTGTATATAGTTGTAGACTGATCAAGTTTTTTTAATTCGTTTGACCTGAACATAAACTTCAACTTTATAGTGAATAATAAATTGATCTTCAACACCAATATTGCCATATAACTCATGTTAGATTAAACAATAAATTGTTTTAATATTATCAAAAAAATAAGTGTTCCAATCTCTACTTATATTCCTAAACTCTTCCTAAAATATATTTATATAATATAATTGAGTTTGAAATGGAATATTATTTTATATCCAAGTATTCAAAGTGCTAAAATCCACTAGAAACCAAAAAGTCGAAAATCGGTAGTAGCTTTTGCAACAATTATTTATGCATCCATAGAAAAGCAAATTTAGGGTAGATGCTAGGTAATATATATATATATATATATATATATATATGAATTAAAAAGAAAAAAAAAAGTGTTACATTTCCTTTAAAGTGGAAACTGACTACAGTGAAACCTCTATAAATGAATATCCTTGGAATATAAGATTCTATGAATGGAATATTTAGAGTCTATATTTGGAATACATGCACCATATACGTATATAGACTAGGTACATGTATCATTAACTAATAAGATTCTATGTATGGAATACTTAGAGTCAACATTAGAAATACATGCACCATATATGTATATAGACTAAATGCACCATTAGTAAAATTCTATGTATGGTGATGGATCCGACAAAGTACCACTTTGGGTTATTGGTAAGTATGCAAAACCTAGATGCTTTAAAAATGTGAATATGAATAATCTTAGTTGTGAGTATCGCTTCAACAAGAAAGCTTGGATGACTGGTTTGCTTTTTCAAGAATTTTGTCGTTGGTTTAACAAGAAAATGAATGACAGAAAGGTTCTCTTGGTAGTAGATAATTGTCCAGCTCATCCAAAGGTTGTTGAAGGGTTGAAAAATGTAGAGTTGTTTTCTTGCCTCCTAACACGTCTAAAATTCAACCATGTGATGTTGGGATTATTCGGGCATTCAAAGTTCATTATCGACGACGTTTTTATTCTAGCATCTTGCAGAGCCTTGAAATGGACTCAGCAAATCGTGAAAACATTAATATTTTGGATGCAATTAAGTTTGCTACCATGGCTTGGAGATTTGATGTAACAGAAAAAAAAATTGCTAATTGTTTCCGACATTGCAAGATACGATCTGAAGAAATTGATGTTCCCGAAGAAGAAGTTGATCAGTTAGAAGAAGATACAATTCACGGATTAACAAATATCATTTCTAATTTGCACTACAGACATGTGATGGACGTCGAACATCTTTTGAACTATCCTAACGAGAATGATGCAATTATGGAATTGCCTACAGACGAAGAAATTATTGAATCTGTACTAAATGATGAAAATGATCCAAAACCAGATGATAGTGGTGTCACACCAAATGTGTCATCGAAAGAAGCCTTCCAAGCGGTAATCACCCTACGAAACTACTTGCTACAACATGAGCATAATATTCCAAAAGTTTTGTTTGCACTAGAAAAAGTTAAGGATGATATGCATTTTGGTGGAAGAAAAAAGCAAACGACATTAGACGATTTTTTTGTTAAGAAATGATCTTTTGTATTTGTTTATTGAAACACATGTTTTTTAGGGTATTTATACATATATATATATATATATCTTATGTATTTTAATGATTATTCATTTATATTTACATAGGGCCTTTAAGAATTTTAAAAAAAATATTCATTAATGCATTTAATGAGGTTATTCATTTACCTCATTAGCCCAAGACGGGATCAAAGAAAATTATTCATTTGTCGAGGTTATTCGTTTATCGAACATTCATGTATCGAGATTTCACTGTAATTTTATACTACTCATCTACTACTAGACTAGTAGTAGCACAAGGTAGAAAGACTTTGGCTTATAATTTCTTTTTCTACTTCTTACAATTAATTAATCATGCGCCAAAACTTATATGCCCCAGGGGCACGGATCTTAGATACGTGCCCCCAACCCGACCCGCCCCATGCCCCCCACGCGCCTACGCCTCACGCACACCTGCTTATATATAATGTATTATGTTCAGGTATCACATATTGTCTCTTTAGGTATCACACATTTACTCTTCAGGTATCACATAATGTATTATATTCAGGTATCACACATTTACTCGTCAGCTATCACATATTTACTCTTCAGGCCACTCTTCAAGTATCACACATTTTCTCTTTAGGTATCACACATTTACTCTTCAGGTATCGCATATTTACCCTTAAGGTATTTTCTTTTTTTTCCTCTTTTTTTTTCTTCTTCTTGCACCTTCTTCTTGTTAATCTCTTTTCTTACCGATTTGTTATTCTTCTTATTTTTTTTGTACATTCTTCTTCTCTATCTTCTTGTTATTATTCTTTTTCAAATCTATTTTTCATAACTTACATATCATTAAACACGTAATTATGTAATACTTGTAGTTACATATAGTTCATGTTTGTAATATCTATAGAACAAATTTGTAATACCTCAAAACTATTTTTCATAACGTACATATCATTCAAGCATGTAATTATGTAATACCTGTAATTTATGTTTGTAATACCTACAAATTTGTAATACTTCATATTTTAAAATTTTCACTTGCTGCTGAGGAAAAAGAAAAAAAAAAAAAAATATATATATATATATATATATATATATATATATATATATATATATATATATATATATATATGCGGTCAACGCGGGTCTTGGATCCGTGTCTTTGGGTCACAAGAGACCTTCTCTTAATCATGTGCAACATAATATAAAACAAAACAAAAAAACGTGCATATTTTTTCATCGACATAATTTTGTTTCCTTTTTCTTGATTAAATTGTTTATCCTTCGTCATTAATAAGGAAAATAATGGGGGGAAAAGATGTCTTTCTCCCAAATTATCAAGTTAATTTATAGGTTGATTCGATTGGTGGACATTATGAGAGAGAGAGATTGAAATCCATAAAAATTAGGACGAATTTAAATTAATACCAAAAACTCAAAGATTAATTCATACTTGAACTTCTTGCTGCTACAAGGTTGCATCTTACAAAATTTCTATGATACAAAAGTAAGTATGATTTATTCAAAGGTGAATTGTCGGAAAAATAATAACATTTATTCAAATTGTCATAAATAAACATTTTAATATTAATTAAAATAACATAATTTTATATATGCAATGTCTGTAAAATCGGGAAATATCGTCGAAAAATCGACGATATTTCGAAAATTTGAGGCCATCGATACAAAAAACCACTGACATACAATTTCGTTGTCATATCTGCGATTTATCGGTGATAAATCGTCGATTTTTTGTTATCGAAAACCAACAGTTCAATCTTGTCAATTTATCGCGAGAAATCGGCGAATTTCTTGCCAATATGAAGAAACAGAAGATGAAGAAGGGGAAGGATGTAATGGGATTGACGACCACGATTCAAGATTAGGTTTTGCATCCATGGGGGAGAAGATCTGATTTTGCTGCTGAAATTGGCTTGTGAGTTTAAATAGTATTATTCATTTAAGATTTTTATATAGTTTGAGATGGGCATTTCTGGGTATTGGATTATGTTCTTTGATTTGATGGCGAGGAGGAGGGCGAGGAGAAAGAAGTCAGGTGGAGAAGGAAGCAGACCAAAGGGGGCAGACTAGGGATTTGAGAGAAGGAGAGGGGCAAGATGGAAAACGGTGTTTGAGGAGAGAGGGTTTAATGAAGCATACGGGTTGGAAATGGATAGAGCGAGAGAGAGAAAGGAAGGCGGTCATGAGAAGAAAATATAATACTAGGAATCCTAGAACTAAAATAGGATAATAATTTATATAATAATTTATTTCTAAATTTGTTGTAAACATATCTTTTTATTTGAAATTTAAGTTCAATATATGTATTAATGTTACTTATAATATTATATAAAGTACTAGATATATTTTTCAAATTTTTTTCAATTTTTTTCAAATTTTTGCGCAAAAATCGATATATCCACCGATATCGATATATCCGTCGATATATCCGTACAATCAAGGTACCGATATATCCGTCGATACGGATATTTTAGTCCTTGTATATACGTAACATGTTTTTTGATCTCGGTCAGATTTAAAAAAAAAATTCTAACATATTCAACTATCTGAACACATCAGCTGCTAAATACGGCATTTTCATAGAGTTTCATTTCAAGAACTTCAAGAATATATATTTTTAAATCGGATGTGTAAAAAAATTTCAAAAACAATTGATGTTAAAAAAACATACTACACATATAAAGTTATGTTATTTTGATTGATAGTAAAAAAATCGATTAAAATAACCCTTCGAATAGAGCTGTTAAGGTTGTGATTTAATTAACCTAATGTTTAATAATATGATGATGGCTCTGTCTCTCTCTCTGAAGTTTTATTTTGGTTACGAACTAAACTATTTGGTCCATTGGGCTCCCAAATGACTGAAGAATATCAATTTGGGCCGTCATTGATTCCCCCTTTCCCTTTAGGCCCATTAGTTAACCAGGTTATAAATCTCGATCCATCTATCTTTTTTTTTTTTTTTTTAATATAATTTATTTTTTTCACATCACATAATGCTACACTGCAAAATACAGGCACATCAACAGGTAGAAGTTAATATTGGATCAATGGTTGGAAATTGTAGTGATTACGCTAAAGTTAGATTTCAATAATTTAGTAAAACCCTAAATAAAAATTTTCAGACAACACGAATTCAACCATTGGATGCTAGTGTTCCACACTTACATATATTCGTGGATCTAATATCTAATTTGATTCAGTAATAAAATCAGCCAAAATATGATAAATTAAATCATCCAAGATCTCAATTTCGAATTCCTTAGACACCTCTTCTCGTTCTTGTTTAAACTTGTTCCAACATGCTTCCTTCTCCATATCCTTAACAAACGACTCCCTTTTCTCCTCCACCTCCCATTCATAGTACTCATCAAATTCGCCATTAATCCATGATTTTGCAATCCTTAAAATCTCACAATCAAACTTATCATCATGCAACTTTTCATTTATGGAAAGCTCATGCATGAAGAAATCTAACATCACTTGATCATCATCAATATTGACTTGGCTTTTGGTCTCTTTTTTGACATGGCTCAACAACTCCTTTGCTTTCTCTTCTGTTGGTTTAACTCCTTCCAAATTGAGCCTTTGATTCCCTCGTGTGAGATTACATTTTTGCCCTGAAAATTCATGGTTCTTTTGTAAGAATAATGAAGAAATATATATGTTGTAAAATTAATTAATTTCAGAAGGAAATTAAGAGCTATACTTTGAATATTGGAAGTTCTGAGAAAAGGTGTGATGAAATCTTCAATATCTCTAAATGGTGAATCAAGAACTGAAACTGGGCTTTGCTGGTCAGATTCCTCAAATAGCCAATCTCCCTGTAAAATAATAGAAAAATAAATTAATAAATACATCTTTTTGGAGAGTATTTTCACTAAATAATTTTGGTTAGTCTACCAGCAGACAAGATATGATAAATTAATTTCAATCATTTATTTGTCTCCATTATTGGTTTCACTAATAATTCATCATACATAGTTCATCACCATTTACCACACACAAAGTCGTACATATTTCTTCTTATATTTCATTTTCTATTTTATATTCCAATATCATTAATACACACTACATGTTAATTTTAACATGTAGTGATATAGTTTAATATGTAGGACGATGCCTGCAGATTATTTTAAAATATCAAATAAAACATATAATTTTATTGTGAAGAAAAAGGGAAAAAATTTACCTTGGAATTCTTCAATATGGCAGCATTTTTACCATCTAGAAAACACTTTTTACCCCAAAACTCTTCATTTTCACCGCCCCACGTCGGTAATTCCTCCGCCGTAAAATCACTGTCACACCAACTAGACCTCTTGCTGCATGAAGACGTCGTGGTGGTGGTGGTGGTGGTGGTGCTCCGATTAGGGGATGCCGGGAAATCCAACGGACTACAGTTATCTTCCACCACATCCCTAAACGATCTCCACCGTA
Source organism: Scutellaria minor (assembly GCA_954870855.1). Taxonomy (NCBI): domain Eukaryota; kingdom Viridiplantae; phylum Streptophyta; class Magnoliopsida; order Lamiales; family Lamiaceae; genus Scutellaria; species Scutellaria minor. Next base: position 19,692,707 of record OX940728.1, on the reverse strand, counting down.
AGATGTCCTTGACTTTGACTTTGACTTCCGACACATCTCCGACAACCTCAATCCTGTGCTTGCTCCTCTTTGCCGATTTCCTTGAGAAACTCCGAGGTAAACTAGCCGCCGGAGATTTCAAGGAATTAGCAAATTGGAGCAATTTATGAATGGCTGAGATTTTGGTGGCTGCAGCTTTTCTCGACAAGCTTCTGATGAGTACTATGGAGGGTTTGTTTGACTTTGAAGAAACTGCCACCGTTGACTTGCCGGGATTCCTTCTGGGGTACATCGGAAAACCGGTCGACGACGAGGAAGACGGCGCACATGAAAGGGAACTGTCGTCTCTAAGGAAATCTTTGAGCATCATCGCCATGATGATTTTTTATTTTTTTTTGGTGAGAATTATTGGTTTTGTTGATGATAGCTAGATAGAGAGGAAAATAATGGGAGTTTGGAGTTTGATTTTTAGAAGTAGATTTATAGAAGAGAGGAAACATTGTATATGGAGAAAAGGACAAACAACACGTAGGAGCTTGGATACTTCTAACTAATGTATTTTTCCTTTAGATAAATATTGAGATGCGTGGATCCTTATTATTGTAATATTTTCTTAGGTTATTTTGTGAGTTGAAGTATGTCGGAGGACAAAGAATTTTAATGAATTGGACAGTTTGTGGGTGTGTAATTTATTTATTTATTTCTTTCTTTTTGGATGTGAGACTCCATGTTTATGCACCGAAAATAGTATGTGATTTTAGTTACTTTATTAGAAATGATATTTTATCTCTAATTATGATAGCATTATAAATATAACACATCTAATATGATGTAGACAATTGGTTATACATATATATGCAATTGTGGTGATAGATCATGGAGAAAACAAGTAACATTTGTCGTCCAAGTGGAATTGATTAGGTAACTTAACTAATTCTAAGACCAACATAATTTAATCGGATTCTTTAGACCTTATTTTGATTGAGTTATAATCCAAACTCTCAAATTCAGTTCAGTTTGAGAAGTGGTTAGTATTTACGATGAGGGTGTTTATTACATATTAATGTAAGCGAATCTCAAATATATATATATATATATGGCATTTATATCATGCATATTGTAATGGACGATTCCTGAATATATACAAAAATGGATTTTAGAGTAATCAATAATACTACATGAGTGTTCTTGATGAAAAAAGAAGAACTCATCAAAGTGTGCATTGTGTGTATTAATTAATAGCATGGAAATATTATATTCAGACTAAAAAAACCCAATTATTTTTATGTAGATCTCACAATGTGTGTGTATTAAATATATATATGGATTGTAGAATTAGATATAAACTCTTTTTCATAAAACTCATGGTTTAATTAGGTTGCTCACATGGAAAGAGGGATAGGAATTTGCTAGGTACCTGCTCTATTATTGGATCAGTTATACACATATCTCACTTTTTTGTCCTATTGCTAAAGTGTATTAATTAATGGATAATTAGTTAATAACTATGCTTATCGATTAAATTAGAATATAATCTGTCGGGATGTTCGGTTGAGAAATGGGACATGATGACTGGATTTCCTAATTAATTATGGGAGTTTGTTTAACTCATTATTACACGTTATGTAGGTTAGTGCAACTGCATGCGACATTAATCAAGCTATAGCCTGTTTGGTATTTAAATACTTTCATAATTTCCTAAAAGAAAAAAGAACGAATTGTATAATTAAATATTTGTGTATTGTCACACGATTTATGGTTGCTATAAAACAGACTCACAAGCTACAAGTTGGTGGTCAACATATACAGCCTTACTAGCTAGTCGAAAAGAAATATTCATCAATGATCAATCCATACATTCTTGTCTTTTCATTTATTTATTTTTATTTTTTGAGCCAAATTAATTAATTCAATATCTATATATATATATATATGTATATCTATGTATACCAGATCCAGATGTGATTTTTTTTTTTTCAAATATAAGATAAATCTGTTTTTTTTTTTTTTTGCTTTGTCACTGTCACAAAAATATTGCATTCACATTATCTCTCTCATATACAAGTATGAGGGATCTATGATTTTATTTCAGTAAGGAGAAATTTCATATTATTTGGGACTTAGATATATAGTTTTATTGAGGTTAATTCATGTAATACACAAAAATCACTGTAAATACCTTAAGGATAAGAATAAGGATATGCTACATTTGATTATAAGAATAGGTGCCATAGTATTTTTATTTTATTTTAAAGAGAGACTAAAAAAACCCAACTAACCGATATATAGAAAACTAAAAAAACAGTTTTCTAACAAAATTGAGATACTATATCATAATGTAATAAAATTGAATTAATTATGGGAATGACAAAATAAAGATTATGAGAAAATGAGTGTCACAAAATAAATAAGTGGTTGAGCTTGAGGGATGGGGAGACTTGTGGATGTGTTGGATCAAAGTACAAAATAAATAATTTTATGGACCTAACTTAAAAACATAATATTTGATTGATTCGCAAACATGGGAAATGATCAAATTTTTATTTCTTGTCTACTGGATTTTCTACAACTGGTCCATCACTCACACGTGGCGAACCCTAATTGGTGGATTGCATGTGTTGTTGCCTAGGTTTATATGTATGTAATTAGAGGGGAATCCTATGTTATTTTCCTTATTAATTCCTTTATGAGTTTATCATGAGTAATGTTGTTTGTTTCAATCGTGCTATCATGTCCCTAGTTCCAATTTTTTTATTTATTTAATTTTAATTATGTTTTTGGAATTTATGAAAATAGTTCAATCGTTAGGTATAGAAAATTTGAAGATTCTTTATTTCTTTGGGGTGGGTGGGGGGTTGACGAAGCAAATTTTATACATTGATAATTAATTAGTGAAATTTTTATAGATGTATTAATATGATCATGATAAAATGATCCAATTTCATATTTCATCTCAAATTCATTGCTAATTTACTTTAAAAAAATCATCATATTTTGTAGGTAGAAACCATTTTTTATCTTATGATTTGTTGCATATGCAACTATTTAATACATTCAAAAGGCCCACTTCACTAAGCCATAAAGATTGTTTGTTATTTTTGAAATGTCTTGAAATCTATTGTGTCTTAATTTATTTTGAGATTCATTTAAAAAAGAAAATTAGAGTATCTAAAGCAGAAATTATTTTAAAGGAAACTTGTTTAATAAGTTTTTGTTTGGTTTTTGGAAATAACATAGGAATCCCAATTTTGATATATTAGGGTTTTGGGCTCCAGCTTTCAATAAATAATGTCTGAGCCCATATTATTAGGGCCTAGAATTGAAAAGCCCATATTATTAGGGCCAAGAATTTAAAAAGCCCACATCATTCACAACGGTAAAAGATTATGAGTAATAAAAAGATTATTAAAATATCTTTTACCGTCGTTTTTCTTCGTTTCTGCTAACGTCACTGTGAAACCCCAATGGCTATGCCTATGATCGTTCAGTAATTTTGTCTCTCTTCTAACTCCGGCAGCAATGGGAGTTGGAGGGCATTTCTGGGATTTGCTTAAACCCCATGCCCGATTCGAAGGGTTTGATTTCTTGAGGAACAAACGGGTCGCCGTCGACCTGTCTTACTGGATCGTCCAGCATGAGACCGCCATTAAAGGCTACGCTAGGAACCCCCACATTCGCCTTACCTTTTTCCGGACTGTCAATCTTTTCTCCAAGGTACAATTATTGTTATCCTCCTAGGTACAAGTACAACGCTCTTGTGCATGCACATTTCATGGTTTTCCACGTTTTTCCGGTTTATTCCATTTGTTCTGCTTTTTTGCCGTTTCCTGTGGGGTGTATGTTTGTTGCGTCTTCGATTCAAGTGGGTTCTAGCTTTAAGAAAAGTAAAAATAATGAAATTTGTTATAATATGTAGTGTTTTTTTTTTTGTTGGGGGGGTGTGGGAGGAGTTTAGTCTTGGTAGTGATCATGTCAATTCTTTAATGTATGTTTGGATAAGATTTTTGCTTTAATGATCATTAATTGGTAGTAATGGGAGTGAGATTCATGACTTTGGGCGACCAATACAGTTTGGAGCATACCCGGTTTTTGTACTTGATGGGACTCCGTCGCCATTGAAATCTCAGGCAAGGATACTGCGGTTTTTCAGATTGTCGGGTATCGACTTATCAAGTCTTCTAGAGGCAGAGAAGGGTGTCTCAGTTGAAAGGAACAGAGCTTTTAAGAAATGTATTGAAGAATGTGTGGTGAGTTGAGCACTTTGAATGATATATTGTACTGGAATTGGAGCTTACATATTTCTGCTGTGATATAGTCTCGTGTTGGTTATTGTCTCTCAAGTAGATGTTTGTGGTTGGTGTATCCTATTTTATGCTACATCTGTAAGAATGCAGAAAATTTGCAATGTCGCAACTTGTACTTGCACAACTGTTTTATCAGATGCATGTATAATGATTATTAACTTTTTGTATATTTTAGGGGAAATCGTTCGTGCTGCTTGCCTTTCACTCTTTTATGATATCATATGCATATCGTGTTGGTATTTTTAAGGTCATTGTCATCTGTCTAAGTAGGTTTTTGTTGCGCTCAATGTGCGGTAAATGATGCAAAATTTATGCAGCAAGTGTTTTTTTTTTTTCTTGTTGTGGTGTGGCGTGTGTTGTCGATGTATGTTTGGTTAGAAGCTAAAATTTAATAGTTTAGTGCTAACTGATACCTGGTTAGTTTACCCCTCCTGCACAAGTGATCATTTTGTGATACTTGCTTGTTGTAATCTGATAGGAATTGCTTAAACTCCTTGGAATGCCTGTTCTAAAAGCAAAAGGGGAAGCTGAAGCGCTATGTGCAGAATTAAATAGAGATGGACATGTTGCTGCTTGTATTACTGCTGATAGTGATGCATTTCTATATGGTGCCCAATGTGTGGTCAAGAGAATCCAGCCCAACTCAAAAGTGAGTGCTGTTAATTGCATTTAATTTCTAATCAATTTTTTCTTGATGTATTACTCGTATGTGGTCTATTATGTTGATAATGTAAAATACACAGAATTCATGCTATGTTTGTCTGGTGGATGAGAAAATTGATATTTTAGATTCTCTTTTAAGTATGAACTCTCTCTCTCTCTCTCTCTCTCTCCCTCCCCCCCCCCCCAATTAAACTCAGATACTTCCAGGAGTTGGTTTGCTTATAGAACCATATAACTGCCTTGTATGTATTTTATTTATTTTAATATTTTTCTTTCATTGGGCATATTCTTTGGACTTATGGGCATTAGGACCAAGCTTATTAAAATAATTTTTTAACTAGGATCATTGGACAGTCCGTAAAGTCGAATCGTAAAATAGAATCATAGAATTGAAAGATTTTATAAACCTGAAAAATATATTCTTTTTTCGAAAAGGGTATTTAGTAAACTTGTTAAGATTACTATTCCTATGTACTTAAGAGGCCAATTTTTATAGTTAATTGTCAGGAGAAGAAGATCCCTATTGAAAAGTAGGAATTCCTTAGTTTTTGTCAGCAAACGTGACTTGGGCCGGATTAATTGAAGATAATGCAGCTATCTTGAGACTTGGTTCTGAGGAATTTCCGACAAAACTTGAGGCAATATGATCTTTTCTTTTGTTTCAGAAGTCCTTAAGCCTAACTCAATACATATTTAGTAGCTGCTAAAAGTACCGGTGCTTCAATGTATTATACTTCTAAACAATAACTTATAACCATGAACTTATAATACCTATACATTTTTTCAAAAAAAGATATAGCAAGCATCTTAATCCACATATTTTAAATATCCACATAAAGTACTAAAAGTTAAAAAATAATATCCTGAATAAGACTTTCAATGTATCTGCGTGAGCTTGAATTTCTTTGCCTGTGAGCATAGGTAATTGTCTGTTGTGTGTTTTTCTTTGTCCTAACCCCAGTTTCTAATAATTTGATAATAAACAGGAAATTGTAAAAAATAAAAATAAAAAATTCAATAATTAGACTTATATCATTAATAGATTATGGATAAATCTTAAGTTTGGCATTATTGGGCTTTAAATCTTGGGCTGAAAATAACTTGAAATTGGACCAAAAAGTACAATCAGATGAAGGAAAATCGTTTGAATTTTTTTTTATTCCTCCGATTCCATTGAGTTTGCTCTTGATTTTACTTTGATTTTAACAGAGGTCAATCATTTGTACATGCATTGTCTCGCTTAGTGTAAACAAACTCGTAAAATCGCAAAATTGTATGAGTAAAACCGCAAATCTGACAACCTTTATTAGGACATCAAGATCTACATTAATGTAACCTTCTTATCTTGAACAGGAGCCATTTGAGTGCTATCATATATCTGATATTGAGGCTGGTCTTGCACTAAAGAGAAAGCATTTGATAGCTATTTCCTTGTTGGTTGGAAGCGATCATGATTTAAATGGTATAACGGGAATTGGGGTGGATACTGCGGTTCGGTTTGTCAAACATTTCAACGAAGATGAAATATTGAACAGGTTTGTTTTTCTTATGATTGTCCTTTTACCTTTGTGCATTCATCTACAAGCCATTGGAAATTTTAGTCGGTAACATCATGGTGTTTGATTATGTCTTATTTGTTACTCAGATTGCATGAAGTTGCCAGAGGAGATCCACTGGTGATCCAGGGAAAAACTGACGCTGGAGGTGAATCTACTTGCTATTCTGATGTCAAATCACCAAAGATAAAAGTCCCTCATTGTTCACACTGTGGCCATCCAGGCAACAAGAAAGCCCATCTCAAATTTTCTTGTGAATATTGCAATTCAACTATTGGCCAGAGTTGCTGGCAGAAGCCAGTGGGATTCAAGTGTTCCTGCTCATCATGTGACTTGGTAGTGCACTACTCAATCTTTGCCATCTTTAGTCAACCACATTTCTACTCCTATGTGTCTTTTCAGCTGGATTTCTAATTGAACTTTCTGGTTGTGTTTTCTTAATTGTAGTATGTTTTCTGATGTCAGGGTAGGGAAGAAAAAGCAAAGAAGAAAGATATAACTTGGAAACTTACAGTTTGTCGTAAGATTGCATTAGAGCAAAATTTTCCAAATGATGAAATTATACAGATGTACCTCAGCAACCATCATGGGATTGGTATGTTAGAAGTTGATTCATTGTATTTTTTCCCTTTATGCTACACGACACTGTATACATTGAGGAAATCAGAAAAGGATAGAATTGATTGTGTAGTTGTCTTGGTGCTCATTGCTCTTGTTTGTAGCAATCGGATGAATGACTCTATGCAACTACTGTTTCTAGGTTTCTGTTCTCTTGAAGTTTGTGTCATATTATGTTGTTATAAAAAACAAGTTTCCTTGCAACAAGCTTCGTTATGGTCATGCAAACTAGCACTTTCATGCAACCATTTCTTAATGTAATTTTTCCTTTTGGCAGATGATGAGCCACATATAGGATGGGCAAGCCCTGACACAGAAATACTGGTTGATTATCTTGCTTACCAGCAGCAGTGGGAGCCATCTTACACTAGACAAAGATTACTTCCGATGTTATCAACTATATATTTGCGAGATATGGCCTCAAATTCAACCAATAACTTACTATGTGGACAATATGAGTTTCACAGCATTAAGCGTGTTAAAGTAAGATATGGACATCAGTCCTATGTTGTTAACTGGAAGAAAGCTGCTACCAGCTGTTTGAGTGATGCTGTCTACCCAACTTCTGAAGAATCTGGTTTGCAGAATGAACCTGTGGAGCTTGATGAATCTCTTGACATCGAGGAGACTGATGTTCCATATATACATATTGATAATAGTGGCTGCTTTTTATCAACTGAGGAAGATATGGTGCTTGTCCAGAAGGCTTTTCCAGAAGAAGCCAGTCAATTTTTGAAGGAAAAGGTTCTCTCTCTCTCTCTCTCTCTCAATCTAAAAAATTTGAGATTTTCCTGCAAGTTGACAAGAGTTGTGTAATGTGTGATAGGAATTGAAAGAACTGAAGTCCCGAAAAAAGAAATCAAACTTGGGATCTGAAGGAACACCTGAGAAAACAGATCTATCTACATCACAAAGCGTTCAGCTAAATATCACCGAATTTTATCGTTCCTCCAAAGTGCTGAGTCCTAACAAGCCTGAGGAGAATGCAAAGAATAGTGATGATTCCTCTGGAGGCAAAAGGAAAGACTCAAGTTCAAGAATTTCGAAGTCAACCAGGAGGCGTCTATTATTTGGATAATCCAGTACCATAAGATCACTTCTCATCTGTAAATTTGTCCATCAAATTTCCCTCTTCCTGTTTTGACCATGTTAATATTGATAGTCCTTAGAAGTGTGAATAGTCCTTCATAATGACAATCAGCTATTTAGCTTAACATCTCACGTTCTCTATTTCTCTCTAGAAAAACATCCTTGGAAGAAAATCAATTGCTGTTTCTAAGTAATGATGTGAATTTAATGCCAAATTAAAAGAAATCTAATGGCGTGAATAGTTTTGTGATTTATGTTGATATGCAATGTAATAACTAACAAATTAATGCAGGATCTTGAGCCTCCTATAGGGATTGTTTGGCTGTGGATCTGAAATCCTTTGCCAACATCCTATTCCCATTTGTTACTTCATAATTCTAGCGTGTTACCTTTTTAGTGGTTGATTCAGTTCTGAGGTGCAAAATTTAAATGTGGTCTCACTACTAAGGTTTTCTGCATATTGATTTATAAAAAAGATGTACTAGTAAGGTGGATGCTATGCTATGCTGTGCTCCAATACACATGGACTACATGAAAAAAGTCTTAGATATGGTAAGTCATTTGATCTTTCTCTTTTTTGGCATATTATCTGTAACACTTGAATTCTGATTTAAGATTTTCTCTTTACATCCTCTACAGGTTTCAGGGATGGATGCTGATAAAGTTGTCTCTGTTTGTATTCTTGTTGTCAAAGATGACCTTACATGCAATAACATTGTTGAAGAGATACTTCGTCCCTACTGTTATCAAGGTATTAAGAAATTATTTTTGCAGGCCGCATATATTCAACTATGCTTCAACTGTTTTATGCATTTCATTTAATTGATATTGTGTAACTTGTTACAAGTCGATGAACTTATTTGAATCGGGTTTTTTTTTTCTCTCCTCAGTATTGCATTCTGGAGGTGGTCTTGATGTTCTAAAAGCGATATGGGAGTCAAAAGAGAGGCTTCACCTTGTTCTTACAAATGCTAATAAGTTAGGGTCAAGTGGCACAGAAATTGTCCGACATATTCGGAATACGTTAGGTCTTCCTGTTTTACGTGAGTAATAACTCTCCAATATAGCTAATTCTCTCATCATATGCTCATGTAAACTCATAACTACTACTTTATAGAGCGTTCTTGATTGTTACTTGCAGCGTTATCTTGTGATAAGAGGAAGATTGGGTCGAAAGGCCAAACATTTAGTTTTGCAGCATATTTGTTAAGTGGTTTGAGCATAAACGGTGTGGAAAAAATTTGGCAAATGGCATTAGAAATGGAGAAAGACAGAATGGTGGCTTCCCTTCCAGAAGAAAATGTTCAAGGAGCATCCATTTCTGATATTGCAGTTGAAACAAACAAGACTTCTTCATTGATTAATGATGCAACATGCCTGAACCAGAAACATAAGGGTGTAGATCTAAGTGAAGGCAGCAAAAAGGATCACCCTAAAGCGAAGAAACCTAGGGTTGTTTGGACAATTGAAATGCATCAAAAATTCTTGAAAGCGCTTGACATTATAGGATATGATAGTAAGATAATGGTTCTCTTATTCAGTTTTTGAGAATTTGAGTATGTCCCTCAATCTAGTTAGTCTTTTACTGGTTTTTTTATTTATTATTTATTTATTTATTTATTATTATTTATTTATTTATTTATTTTTTGCAGAGGCAGTTCCCAAGAAAATAGTTGAAATTATGAATGTCCCTGGGCTTACCAGGGAGAATGTTGCCAGCCATTTACAGGTTCTGTGTGTGTGTTTAAATTAAAATTTTATTATTAACATCCATACTTGTATCAGTGTGAAAAGGGCAAACCTGATGCTCAGTTATAAAACAAAAATTTACATGGGAATATCTCCTATGATGATGAGATCTTTGTTTTTAATGCTAGAAGCATGTTATCAAATATCTCCTATGATGATGAGATCTTTGTTTTTAATGCTAGAAGCATGTTATCAAATTATTAATGAAAAGATATCATCAAAACCATCTAATTAAATTGCAAAATCTTTACAATAGCTGAGCATCATTAATATTATTAACATGCCTTTTATTACCTTTCAATCCCCATTAATTTCTTCATGGAACAATGACATTTTTCTTCTTTCTGCAGAAATTTCGTGGTAGCATGAAACGAACTCAAGAAATTGTCTTCGGCTCACTTTACACAAGAAACGAGTTGGAGGGGTTTCATGTTCTATCATCACCTCCGGCCTCAAGATTTTGCTCTTCGCAGACAAATGCGACGACACCTTATCCACAAAGTTCTTATATCTCTGCTGCCAAAGAATCTGTCACCTCATCTAAGTGCCATTATTTAAATACGCATGAAGATTTTTCTTTTGGAGCCACATTAGAAAGGAAAGCCCACATAAGTATCCGAGGATTATCATTCAGGGATCAAAGTGGTGGAGACAAGCTGCATCAGAAACATGTTCAAGAACTCCACTTCACTCCTAAATACGACATTGAGAAGAGAAATATGCTTCTGAGTATAGACGGAATTAGTTCATCAGACGATTCACATCAGTCTTGCATTAGCAAATTTGTTGGATACAGAGTGGCTAATGATGGAAAGTCTGTTGAGTATGGTAATACTGAAGCTCTAACTGATACTTCATTTCAAGGCCTATCAGTTTCTGGGATTCATGGTAAGGACACATCATTTATCAACATGTGTTCACCGTTAGTTTTACATTCACCACAGGGCCAAATAATTGAGAATCTTGATCCCTCAACTCCACCAAGCATTGCTTTCGAACAACACATTTCTGTTCAGTCATTTGGGCATTCTGGAAATAAAGAAGACACAGAAAAGTGCTTCTCAATAGTTGATCAAAGTAATCTGCAACCTGCAAATGTTGCTCCATTTGAGAATCCATTGGAGGTTGATATGTTGGTCCAGAATATGTCAGCACCCTCAACGATGATACTCCATCGTGATCGAGGTTTTTTGATTCCTCCGCAGGAATTCTTGGATGCCATCTCAGAACAACAGTATTCTTCTCCATCACCATTACCTCAAGTGCCCCAATATATGGATGAGATCTTTGACCAAAGTGAGAATGAAGATCCTCTGCTAAAAGGAACAGGAAGCAGCACTTCTCATCAATTTGGTTTGGAAGAGTTTGATGACACCCTTATTGGTCAACATGATTAGCTATCTAACCATATTCGTGTAAAAAATATGATGCTTTTTTTTTCTTTTTTTGGTACCATTAATTATAATATAGAACTACTTTTAGAATGATTTTTCAATTATTAAGAACTTGGATAGAATCATAGAGTGCTTTTGTTTAGGTTTCATATGTCACTGAGTTTATATATTTATTCTTTACCCAAAAAAAAAAAAAAATTATATAAATATATATCAAGGAGAGAAGAAGAAATATACTGAGGTTACATTTATTATTACAATTTTACCATAAAAGTACTGATAGTTTTGCCTGTCCATCCCAATGATAAAAATTTCGCATTCAGAATCGAATCACCGAAATATCAAAATTTTCAACAAAGGTTCAGTAAAATCAAGGTATGGAAATATGATCCTTGCTTCATCCAAAGTACAATTCATACAAGCTTCTTTTTAATTAGTATATTAAAATTTAAAAATAATTTTTATTGCTATCCAACTGCGGATTTTATTGTTAATGGGTTCAAATAATTTTTAAAACTAAACAATTGTGAGCGATTTAACTGACAAGTACAATGAACAGCCTCCTCCTGCATTCCATCCAGCCAATCCTTCCTTTCCACCATGTCAGAGCTTCAACTTCATCACAGGCGCACGATAGCCTCGCCGCCACTTCTACCGGTAAAAACCCCAACACGCTGTTGCGTCGAAATGCCAGAACAACCTCCGAAAAGAAACCCAATAGGCAACAAGATGATTACCACTCAACACTTAAAGCCCTCAACTCCAAAGGCCGTTTTCCAAGAAAATCTCTTGGCCAGGTACCATATTTATCTTTACAGTATTCGTGAAATGGGTTTTCTTTTTCTGGGTTTTCTTTTCCCGATTTTGTTCCATGTTTTTCGTTTTTCTTTCAGCACTATATGTTGAATGCTTCAATAAATGAGGAGCTGGTCGCGGCAGCTAAAGTGAAAGAAGGTGATATAGTTTTAGAGATTGGGCCAGGGACTGGTTCTTTAACAAGTGTACTTGTTAATGCTGGTGCAACTGTTCTTGCTATTGAAAAGGTCGGATTTTTTTAGGTTTTTTATTATAATTTACCTTATTTTCTTGTTGGTGTTTCACTTTTAGAGCGAGTGGTTTCAATTTGTTTTCTGGCTTGTGTTCGTTTGCTTGCTGTGATAGAATATCCAGTTCCTCATATCATGATTGATTTCACTTTCTTGCCAAGATTTCACCTTTATGCTCAGAAGTTTTTTGATTATTTTCCTGTTGATTGCTATGGGGAGGTATTAGTTTTATTACCGCATTCTGATTAGTCCTTGTGTGCATCAGAATTTTCATTTGTTAAGAAATCACTTGGAGAAAAGAATAATGTACTTAGATTAGCTTTTGTGGATCAGTGGAGGGATTTCTTTTCTGGTGGCTATGTATATCCCCTTTTAAAACTAGGAGATTTTGTAGTTAGTTTTTATTTTTCCGGAAAAATGAAGAGTATAGAATGACAAAATTGTGTAACTGGCCTAGAGCTGTGAGTGAGATGTAATAGAAGTGATGTGTAGATTGGATCGTTAAGGAAATAAGATACAGATGTACCATGGACGAGCTAACGTGTGTTTAGGACCTGTTCCATTGTACGATAATCACTTCCATTGTGTGAGAGTACAGATGGCACACCTGATTTTGGTTGCTCATTTTGGAAATCTGAGTCGGAAGACAGATATAGCATTAACAAAATCAATATGTTCAACTACATGCAAGAAGCATTCAAATTGTTGTACTTTTTGGGCATCAGATGTGGTAATATCTGTCAGTTTAGGATTCTCGATCTTAAGGTTTCATCCTGCTGTATAATATTTCAGGATCCATACATGGCAGCTTTGGTGAGGGAACGCTTTTCTGGATTAGAACGCGTGAAGGTACTATGTTCTCTAATAAATTATAGCAGGCTTCGATCAATGAGTTTGCAATTCTTGAAGTTTACTTTATTACCCTTCTCCCATTTCCCTCTTGTTTACCTCACATATTTGATCTGATTATGTTTAGATCATTTTTGTATGTTTGAGATTAAGATGCATGAGAAGGAAAAGAACTGATACATGACACATGTATCAATAACATAATGCACTGTTTCACCAACACCTGAATTGAAACATGTTGGTTTCGTATTTTATCATGTAGGTTCTGGAAGAGGATTTTACAAGATCTCATATACGTTCTCATATGTCTTCAATATTGTCAAGTAAAGGCCCTTCTGATGGACATCCATCTACTACCAAGGTTAGGACTTTCTTATCAACAAACATATTTACATACTTTAGGATTTAATGGTTATATATTAACCGTGTATCTTTTATTTATGAAACACAAAGAGAATATCTGGGAATTGTGGACTGGGTTTGGTTGGAACACCATTTTATTTATACATTTAAAAAAGACACATTTCTTCAAGTGTTAAATCTTGCAACTTGTAGCAACTTGGATTGATGTTTTGTTTATTGCAATTCGTTTTCCCTTTTTGTCTTCCAGGTGGTAGCAAATATACCTTTCAACATATGTACCGATGTGGTGAAACAACTTCTTCCAATGGGAGACATTTTCTCTGAAGTGATTCTTTTACTTCAGGTATACAGGACCCAAAACTTTGGGGGTGATCTTCAGCCTCTCTTTTCCTGTTAAATCAGCTCTTTGACTATGCTTTGCTTCGGAAATTTTCAGGATGAAGCAGCCTTGCGCTTGGTGGATTCTTCGATAGGGTCATCAGAGTATCGCCCCATTAATATTTTTGTCAACTTCTATTCAGGTACTACAGTTACAAACATTGAATAATTTCAAGTTATGACATTTTGCAGCTTCTTATTTATTTGGTTTTGCATATTAACAATCGAGAATTACTTGTCAGTTCCTGAATACAGGATTAAGGTTCCAAGAACAAATTTCTTTCCCCAGCCTAAAGTAAGTATTCTCCTGTATTCTGGAAAATCCAACACACACACATGCATATTGAAATCGTTCCTTTCTAAATGTTGCTTTAGTTACATATCGAAACCTTTTTTGTTAGGTTGATGCAGCTATCGTTGCATTTAGGCTGAAACAACCGGTGGATTATCCTGCTGTTTCCTCTATCAAAAGCTTCTTCTCAATGGTAATCTACTTTTACTTTTCACTTTATGCTATATGATCTTTTTGTGATTGAATATGTTTAGCCAGAAACATCATCTTCTCGATTCTTGATTTACTGTGGTGTTAGGTAAATTCTGCCTTCAATGGAAAGCGTAAAATGTTGAGAAAATCACTCCAACACATATGTCCTTCCACTGATATCGAATCTGCTCTCTCTAGTGCTAATCTTCTTCCCACCGTAAGCTTCACTTTTTCATACCTAAAGATCAAATTTTTACCTGGTTTTCGTCTCTGATTCTCTGTTTCGATTTGATTTATCGTTGCAGTCAAGACCAGAAGAACTCACATTGCAAGACTTTGTAAAACTGCACAACCTTATAGTCAAAACATAGCTTATCTGTTCCCGTTCAAGATTACCAGAATCATCAATAGAGATGAAGATACAACAAGTGTTTGTAATTTTCGTAGAATTACAGAACAGAATAGGTCAATGCAATGAACCAAAATTGTTCATTCCTCATTGTAAATAACATTTCTGGATTATTAAATTCACAACAGGATTCCACTATAACAATCACTCTCTATAGATCAAATGCAGAAATACATATGTATTTAATCAAGCATGGAACTGATAGATTAAATCAAGAGACCTCGACTTATTCCCATGGGGATCAAACTCCACCACGGGGCCATCCACCGGACCATCCATCTCCGCCTCATTCTCGAAGCTCCGCCGCATCCCCGCCGAAGCCGAGAGCAGCCGTTTCGGCCTTTTATTTTGTATAAAGCACTCTCTAATCCTCCCTGCGACCTTCTCCACAGCAGAACTAGTGGCGGCGCCTGAGTTCTGCTCCTCCTCATCGTCACCGGTTACCATGGGCTCGCCGCCACCATCCACGGCCGAGGAGACCGAGTTTTCAGGCGGAGGGGTGGGTTGGTGATTGGAGAGGAAGAGAGAGAGGCTGTGGTGGGCGGAATGGAGAGTGGTAAGGATGCGGAGGAGCTGCGATGGGTCTGTGGTGGTCGGAAGTTGCTTCGCCATTAGGGCTGCTTGCTCTAAAGCGGCCGCCATCTCTGCCGCCACAGTCGATGTCTCTGTTTCTGTCTCAACTTCCATTCTCTATTTTCGCCACTGGAATTTGAAATGCATATCAATAAAAAAGATATTTTAATTTATAAAGAATAAGCATTTCTATTATTAGTATTACTAGTAGTCCACCGCCCGCGCGGTTTATTTTTTATTATGTTAATATTTGTAATCTATACTATATATAAAATGAAAGAAGTTGACAAATTTTACAAATTTGTCATTTTACCTTCTAAACTATCAACCAATATAAAAAAAAAACTAAATAGCTTTTAAGTATCTTAATAGAATAAGTTTCACATATATCTTACACAATAAGCTATCTTATAATTTATATATAGGAGTAGAGATGAAACAAAAGAAGTTATCTTAAATGATATGATTATATTTTAATGATATAATTAAATTTTGAAAATAATGAAATTTAAACATTGTCAAAAATTAAAATTTTGAAAATTAGTTTATAATTTTAATATATAAATGTGGAAAATAGTTTTAAAATCTAAATTTTATTTTATGAAGGGTTGTAAAATGTTTAAAAGTTTGAAACTATTATAAAAATATTAAAAGAAGAAGAAGAAGATTGAAACTATTATAAAAATATTAGAAGAAGAAGAAGAAGGAGGAGGAGGAGAAGGTCGTGAGATTAAGTCTAACAATCTAAAATTTAAAAAATAATTCAAATATATATGTAATATTAATTTTGTAAGATATAAAAATCAATAAATTGAATAAATTTTTTTAAATAAAAATAATAAAAATATTTGATAAAATTTATTCAAAAAAATTTCAAATAAATAGATATAATTAATCTAAAAATTGTTTTAAAAAACTATAATATGTTCCAAAAAAATCTGAAAGATGGTTTCAAAAATCTAAGAAATATTGTTTTAAAATTTAAATTAATTTGAAACCTAAATTTATAAATATAAACTAAATTTTTTTAGAATAAATATAATGCTTTTTTAAAAAATCCATCTAAAAACAATGCAAAAAATTATTTATAAATTTTAAAAATAATTATAAGATATAAAAGAACAAAAATATGAACAAAATATATTAGTTAGTATAATTAATCACTTCTTAATTATTCAGAAATTAAAACTCACAAACACAAAGCTATTATTATATTATGTTCAATTTTTTTTTCATATTTAATTGTTGAATATTGATATTATCAATAAAAAAATATGGATTTTTACAAATTTCGAAATAATAAGATGTCATGAATAATCTTTTAATATAACAACTTCGCAAATCATATATATATATATATATATTGTCATAATACATAATAAACCGCGCATCGTGCGGTAGTACTACTAGTTTGTAATAATACAATGATGTTTCATAAACTAACAAATTATTCATAACATCTTCTGTTATTTTAATTAAAAACATGTATATACAAATGATTTTTCATATTTCTAATGTGTTTTGCACGAATTGTCATATAACTTTAATAATATTAATTGTTAATTTTATTTTTAAACATTTTTATTTTATTTGTTGATTTATATTTTCGTCAAATTAAAATTATTATATACAATAATATTTCCTTCAATTATAATAATTAATCTTTCATTTTATATTTGTTATAATTTGTATATTTCACTCTCATACTTTAATCATCATTTATAGTTTTCTTAGTCATTTCTTCATTTTTCTCTCACAAAATTATTTGTTCAATTTGTGTTTAGTGTACAAAGTCAATTTGGTGAGATCTCCTTAGATGAAGATATGAGACAATAAGATTTGAAAGAACTTTTTTTACCTTTGAATGTGTTAGCAAATCTTGTATTCTTTCATTTTTTTAGTTTTATATAGATTTGAGAAATCATTATATTTACGATTTTTTATTCTTCTTTTTTTCTTTAGGCAATAAGATCTGGAAGAATTTTTCTATGTTTGAATATTTAACAAATCTTGTATTTTTTTAATTTTTTTAGTTTTATATAGATTGGAGAAATAATTATATTTACGGTTTTTTCTTGTTTTTTTTCTCCATTCTTTGTATATCTTGTTTTTTTTTCCTTCATTTTTTTGTATATCTTTTTTTTTCTTCATTTTTTTGTATATCTTGTTTTTTTTTCCCATTCTCTATGCATCTCTCTTTTGTTGAGAAATCACTATATTTTTCTCCATTTTTTAGTTTTACATAGATTTGAGAAATTAATATATCTCTCTCTTCATTTCATAGCTTTATGTAAATTATAGAATATCTTCTAGGGTAAGATTGATCTTGTTTTTATTCTTACTAGCAGTCCACCCACGCGATGCGCGGTTTTTATTTATTGTGTTAATATTTACAATTTGTAATAATATAATGAAGTTGCATAAACTAACAGGTTATTCATAACATCTTTTATTATTTAAATTTAAAACATGTATCATATATAAATGATTTTTCATATTTCTCATGTATGTTGCATGAATTATCGTATAACTTTAATAGTTTTAATTGTTAATTTTATTTTTAAACATTTTTATTTTATTTGTTGATTTATATTTTTATCGAATTAAAATTATTATATACAATAATATCTCATTCAATCATAATAATTAACCTTTCCTTTTATATTTTTTATAATTTGTATATTCCACTCTCATACTTGAATCATCATATATAGTTTTCTTATATTATTTGTTCATTTTTCTCTCACAAAATTATTTATTCAATTTGTGTTTAGTGTACAAAGACAATTTAGTGATCTTATAGGCAATAAGTTCAGACAGTTTGAGTCAGACACTATAGTATTCACTGACATTAACTTGGTGAGATTTTTCATACATGTATATAATGTTTCCGTTATATGTGTTTTACTTATTTTATAAGTTGCCTTGCATGTAATAGAATTTTATCTTCTTTTCACCTCCAGATAAGTGGGATGGAGTTTTTTCTCCAATGAGTAAATTTAAAACCCTTTATTAATTAACAAATAACATGAATATAAACAGGAAAATGAAAACATTGAAGCACTTAAAATAATAATAATAGAGTGAGAAAATCAAAGATTCAAGCACTTCTTTGGGATGACAGAGAGTGGATTCTTCTTCCTCAGAGTTAATCACAACCTCCGGGCGTTATACCTACAAAAGTCACAGTAAATTTCAACCCGAATAATACGAAAATGTACATTTACTCCTACCATTAGTTGAACACATAGACACACGGAGAGAGCAACTTTTGCAGCGCGCATATAACATGCTTATGCAATCAAGACTGAAATATCACGAGAATATCCTTAGAAAAAGATATGAGACAATAAGATCTGAAAGAACGTTTTTTCTCTTTGAATGTTTAGCAAATATTGTATTCTTTCATTTTTTTAGTTTTATATAGATTTGAGAAATTATTATATTTACGATTTTTTATTCTTTTTTTTTCTTTAGACAATAAGATTTGAAAGAATTTTTCTACCTTTGAATGTTTAGCAAATCTTGTATTTTTTCATTTTTTTAAAGTTTTATATAGATTTGAGAAATAATTATATTTACGGTTTTTTCTTGTTTTTTTTCTTCATTCTTTCTATATCTTATTTTTTGTTTTCCATTCTCTATGCATCTCTCTTTTGCTGAGAAATCACTATATTTTTCTCTATCTTTTAGTTTTACATAGATTTGAGAAATCAATGTATCTCTCTCTTATTCTCTTAACTTTATATAGATTATAAAATAACTTCTAGAGTAAGATTGATCTTTTTTTTTTATTCTTATTAAAGAATAACTTATCAAGTAAGATATACAATTTTTTTTTTTTTATTGACATGACACTTTTAGGCGGGAAAGTGACAATCTTGTAATTTTTGTCAACTTTCTTACTTTAATATATAGTATAGATTAAAGAATAGCTTATCAAGTCAATTTTTTTTTGTTTTTTTTATTAACATGATATTTTTAGGCGGGAAAGTGTCAATTTTGTAATTTTTGCCAACTTTATTACTTTAATATATAGTATCGATAGTAAATCAATTTCAAGAACAATATTTTACATGGATTACATTAGTAAAATGAAAATATAATTAGAAAGAAAAAAATTAATTCAATTCATAAATTTTAAGATTTCTTTATTTTCTTAATTTTATGAATAATAGTATACCAAATTGATTTAATACACATCAATTTAACATAAATTATATTTTATGAATTAAACTAATTATATTTATCCTTTTTAATATATAAATTAATACAAATCGGATGAAATGAATTAAACTAATTATATTTGTCTTTTTTTTATATAAATTAAAACAAATCGAATGAAAAAGTTCTATGAGTATCTTAATGTATCCAAAATATAAATATATATTGAAATATAAAAAAAAAGAAAAAAAAAAAAAAGAATGTCTTGAATTGAGAACTCAATCTAATTTGAAGACTTAAATTGAGAAAAAATATTAAATTGAGTCCCATAATGAAAAATTTCAAATTTTGGATCTAAAATTGAGAACTAATATGTAAATTGAATCTTGTTATGAAATTTATCCAAATTTCATACCAAGGCATTTCCAAATTCATCCAAAATAAATCACCAAACATTTTAAAAGTTCTGTAAATAGACTTAAATACTAAAATGTAGGTTCCAAAAGAATTCTCAAATAAGATTTAAATCCCAAGAATAGACTAGGGACAATACAGAGAGCAGATTTTTTTGGACAAAGACTTGTACTAAGAAGGGAGAAGATTGCTTATAAAAGTGGAACAACATCAAACTTATAATGTACAAAATCAGAAATGCTAAGCTTTCAGAACATCCTCAAATAGTCATCGATTATGGACATGGCAGACGAGCGGTAACCAGAACCGAACAAGTTGTAGTGATTCAAGTAGTGATACAGCATGTAAAGATCCATCCTTTCATCAAAACCAGGTTGTTTAGGCATCACCTGAGACACCACCAATCAGGTATTAGATGCTGGAAGTTCAATTTAGAAGTGGTGACGAAGAAGTTGTAAGTGAAAATGCACAATAATTTCAGAAATTGAGAAGTTTTATGAGATCAACTTCTTTAAAAGAATCATCTTTAAGTGAACTACAAAGATACCTCAAAGTATGCATTGTAAAATGACCCTCCAAATCCAGCACACCATGACATTCCAAACTCCGCCTCGTTATGTCCATCTGTAAGAACATAGCAATAAGTGGTTTAATTAGAACAATGTGGTCTGGCTTATTGGGAGGTCTCAAGATTCAGTAATCTCTTCAGACATTTTTACGTGTGTTGTAGTAATTTGTTCTTAACAAGAATGTCAGTTTTGAGTGCTGGCAGTGATGGTAATATTTCGAATAGGTATAGATAAACAAAAAAGAATTATAATCCATATTAAGGCGTAGAAGGATTTACAGTAGCAAGCTGGGTCAAGTATGACAGGTTCACCATTTTTGTCAGAGCTGATATTCCCACTCCATAAGTCTCCATGTAATAAGCAAGCCTCAAGAATCGCTCCATCAAAGAGAGGTGCCATGTTCTTCACCAGCCTTTGTCCTTTGGATGTGTATATAAATGATATTAGAACTTCATAGTTGATATTAGTACAACCAAATTCATTGTCATCAATGGATAAACAAGTATTTCAGGTAATTAAAAGAGTTTGTGAAATTAAAATAGGACCATGAAGAATTGATTACTAGTCTCTATATGGGACCATGACATATTAAACAATGGAACTATTCTTGACTGAATGCATGTGTTCTGGAAACAAAACCATCCAGCT
The DNA here is from genome assembly GCA_954870855.1 of Scutellaria minor. Taxonomy (NCBI): domain Eukaryota; kingdom Viridiplantae; phylum Streptophyta; class Magnoliopsida; order Lamiales; family Lamiaceae; genus Scutellaria; species Scutellaria minor. The sequence continues at coordinate 19,671,458 of OX940728.1, read as the reverse complement.
TCAGGCTTTCAAACTTTAATCACATAATTAAGATTTTCTCTAAATATCACACATAAGTTAAGATGAATAGATTTGCAAGTGTATTTATTCTCAAGAAGAAAAAATGGAGCTTAAAAAGTTCTAGCATCGGATGGAGAGAGAAGAGACGAGAAGAGGGAGAGAGAGAGAACCTTTTTCATATATTAAGGAATCACCATACTGTTGCCGTATAAGCTTTAATTGGTAGCCTAACCTATGAACCCCAAAAAATTCAATCCAGTCTGAAGTCCATGTGTTAATCTGTGGGGTACTGCACCAATTACATTATCAAAATCTTAGTTGAGTGCAAATGTTGAAAAAGGCCAACTATATATATATATATATATATATATGTTTACTATTTTTGTATGAATATGTGCTTAAAAATGCTTGCAAAAGGAGATTATATCTGATAATGAGAGATTGTATATACCTCCCAATTGTATTATCAACATGAAAACCAAAACCTTTTGTAGACTTTGCTGCTTTATGCATTTCAGCAAGCTTTCTTCCTAGTTCAGCCTAAGGACTGGGAAAACGTCAAACGACTGAAACAAAAACGAAACCAACATGGGAACAGAGAAGACTATGCCCTCACTTGATTACCCCTTGATGCACCAAATTCAATAAATTCCATGATGATGTAAGAGCCACCAGTTGGCAGAGATCCAACCTAAATGCACAAGGAAGAAAGTTCACAGGCTTAACTGCCAAGACAGAAAACTAAAAAGCAACAATGGATCGAATAACATGTAAGAAGGTGCATCTTTTCACCTTAAATGGTTTAGGCACACGTATAGAGCGTGTTTCATACATGGCATTGAGCCCCAAAGCCTCCCCTTCAAACATAGATGGCCCAATACTCCTGTTAAACAATCAACATCCAACCATTCATCACTACAAAAGTAATCGAATAAAGGGCCTTCCTAAGTTTGTCTTGAATGGCAATACTTCACCTGTTCGTTTTAACGAAAAACGAGCCAGCATCTGTATCATAACGATTAGCACGATTGATGCAACCACCACCAATTGGGCGGATGCCGGTTACTTGAGTTGCCTTTCCTTCAGATAGGATCCATTCACGAACTGGGTCCTCACTCATTGATGCCACTGTCATTCAAAATTTACAATTAACAGAGAATTTCAACAACACTTCTCAATTGTAAAACTATCATCAATGTAACAGCAACTAACACACATTCAGTCTCATGGAACCCACATATTTTCCACCTCCCCAATTTACAAAGACTAATTCTTGAAAATAGCACAAAACTGCAAGAAAATTCATGCTCTGACATAGACAAGCAACGCATGGACTGAGAAACGAAAATCCATGTGATGTTGGTATCAGCAGATAACTCTTTAGGAGTAAAAATAGAGTCTTTAATACTTTTTTTTTTTTTGGGGGGGGGGGGATTTTGAGTACATTAATTAGCACTTACTTGTAAGCGATTTCGGTTTGTTGATGGAGAATCGGAGAGAAGGGAACAGCGGAGAAAGAGAGGGAAGCCCTGTCACTGCCACCACCATTTTTGGGGCTTTCTCTCCAACAAATACAAATATCTCTTCCTTTTTCTGTCTGCTTTCTATTGGATGAATATTTACCAATTTCATATAAGTTCTTGATTATTCTTTACTTTTTAAAATTAGGTTAAAAGAGAATGAAAAAAAAATGTTGAGTTTAGCACCTTGAGTTTATTTTGGAGGGTAATTCAGTTGTAAACAGTTTAGTTATAAGGTGTGAGCTCCGTCTCACGGTAATTATCCGTGAGACCGTCTCACATGGGTGTTTTTGTGTTAGTTATAATAAAAACTGGTTTATTACCTGTCTAATATATGAAACATTATATAAAATAATTTATATTAAAAATAGTTATGTACAATATTTTTTATTTTATATATGTGAACCGATGCTTTTTATTCGATAGATTTAGAAAGTGTTTGGTTAAACTATAAATTTTGAAATATCTTATAGAATATTTAAAAGTTTATAAATTCATTGTTGTTGTTTGATGAAATCTTATTTAGTCTTACACCAGGACTTGAGTAAGGAGTAGATACATTTAATATATAAACATATATATTAAGATGCTAAAAGTTCACAATTTTTGAATGGCATATGCTAGACATAGATTATGAAAACCAAATTATTAAAAAAGAAAAAAACAGTTAAAAAAAGCGATTTGAAATCCATACTACCAAAATTCATCTATGGTGTATAGATTGGATATATAATAATTTGAAATCATCACTTTGATTTTCAACTAATTTTTAGATCATTTTAAGTGAATTTGAAGTTCCATTATTTTGAAGTCTTAATTTCAAATCATTCTATTCAAACCCAACCTAACATTTATTTTAAAAATTTAAAGATAAGATGAAATATATTTTGCAAAATAGGATTTCGTCAGCATTTTCTTAATATTTTGTTATCCTTGTTTTCTTCAAAAAGGAATAAAAATAAAAAATAAAAAGAAAAGAGAAAACCTTAAATATTGAGTAAATTGGTTCACTTTTCACTCTCTCCCCAAGAATCCTTTATTGGGTCAGGATGGGCCTGACAGGGTCCAGGAACAGCATAGCCCAATGTGGATACACCTAAATCCTAATTAACCACAAAAATGAAAAGGGCATTTGGGCTGAACATCATGTAGTTTGGGTTGTATTTTTGGACCCTCTAGATCATGGGCCAGCCCTATGATCGCAACCCACTCATAACTCTAAAGCCTAAACATCTTTCTTCCATTTTTTAACAGCTAACAATAAAATAATACTCAATATTACCAATAATCGAACATATTATTCAAATCAATTTTTACAATGAGGATACAATCATATATTTTTTTTAACACTGTCCAATGTGACGTGGCATCATGAAAATTTAAGCTTACATAGTTACATATATGCTATTGTTCAAACATACCCCATGGACAACATCTATATATATATAATAACAATTACCCCTTAAAATAGAAATGTTAAAATTTTCCCGCCCATTTCCACCTCCCAAAAGATAGAAATACATATTATTTCATAATTTATAAATTATAAATTATTAATTTTATTGTATTAAACATGATTTATATATATGGTAATAATATCATTTATAATATTGACAAAATCTTGGAAATTATTATTTATATATGGAATATGAATGTTAATATGATCTCATCTAATAATTTTTTTAATTGTTGATATAATCAAAGATTAAATATATGTTTGTTGAATAAATTAAAATAACATAATGATCGGATTTCAAGAATTATAGATCATCAAAGTATTTTTTTTTATCTCTAATGTTGTACCCCACATACGTATATACCACCTCAATAAATATATCATTGCATTGATCGGGAGCGTTCGTAGTGATTGAGGGGTTCGAAGATCAAGAAGTGAGTTATTAATCAAGTCAACCAACATATATAAAATAACATAACGTAAATTAACTATTTTTATTTACTATATTCAAAATATGTATTGTAAAATTATTATAAACATCACACAATTTTATTTGATAAATATGTCGCGTACAATACTCCAATTTTTATATATCTTCTATGTAACAATGTTAATAATATAACATAGTGTTTATATAATTTTATTTTATTATACTATATTAATTCTTATTAAAAATCATAAAGATTTGTAATATATCTTGAATATAATAAAAAATATATACATATGATATATTGTTGCATACAATAATATTTAGGAAGTATAAAATTTATGAATTCATATATTTTCTATTAAAAATTACAAATTAAGTATAAAAAATGATTAAAAAAAAACATATCATTTATACTTATACTTATAAAAAATAATAAAAAATATGTTCTATTTCATAATGCTAAATTATATAAATATATCTTCATTATTAATCATGAAGAATAGATAGTCGATGCTATTTATAAGAGTGATAATACGTAGATGAAGAATTTTTACATATATATTTTAAATACTTTGAATATTTATTATGAAATTTCATTGTCATCTATATAAAATCCAACTAACCTCATTTCTACTTTTTAAAGTAGAAATACAAATATTTATTATTTTAAAAATTTATAAATTGTAAATATTTAGTTTTTCATAATTTATGTATATTCATGGTATGAAAATCATTTTGTATATATATGAAAATTGAGGAAAAAAATATGATCGTATTTGATATGTTATAAAATTAGTATGATTTGTGTATATATGGTAATAATATCATGTCATGAAAAGTTGTAAATAAAAATTTGTACCTTAATCTAAATCATTTTATATATCCATGAAAAAATTAGTAAATTTATCATTTTTTTTGTTGTAAGAATAAATAATGTTTTCTCCTTGATTAAAAAGTAAATAAAAATTTGAAATTTCACTATCATGGTAGCGTGAAGTTCCCAGAACAATGATAAAATATATTTAGTTTATGTTGTAATATAGCTTCATGGTTTTAGATTTATCAAATTTTGAAATGTTTACCATCCAATATGATTTTTCTAATAGATAAATTTTGATTTTAAGACATCTGAAAAAAATTATTATACAAATTTTTTGATGGTATGTTAAATTTAGAAATTTTATTTTGGGGTGATATACAATAATATCAATATTTTAATCTCATTATGAATAAATTGTTGAACATATATTTGCACATGTATTTTCTAGGCCAATTGTGATAAAAACAAGTACTAAAATAGTTAAACAACATATGATGAAAATAATAAATATTTAGATGAATTACATGAGTAGTAGATTAAATTAAAATAACTTTGAAAAACTATATGATTTTTCATGATCATCATTTTTATATCAAAAAATTACTAACACATGAAATTTATTCACTACATCACACGAATACCAAATGAGGTTGAAATATTATCAAAACTTGATTATAATGCTCAATAATATCACCATTTTATACTCATTATGAATAAATTATTGAACATAAATTTGCATAAGTTTGTTTCAGGCCAATAGTGACGACAACGTATGATGAAAATAAAAAATATTTAAATTCGTAAATTATATGGGCAGTAGATTAAATTGAAAACACTTTGAAGAATTATATTATTTTTCATGAACAATATTTTTATATCAAAAAATTACCAACACTTCAAATTTATTTGTCCATACATCACATGGACACGGGTATACCAAATGAGATTGAAATATTATGAGAACTTAATTATTTTTTTTTTTGTAAATTAAAATTTTCACATCAAACTCGAAATATTTAGATTTTATGGTCGTGAGTCACAGAAGTAACAAATCAGACTGAAATTCTTCAAAAAATTTTATTATTTTTCGTGTTCAATATTTTCATATTAAAATATATAAATAGTGAAATTTATATGTTTGTGCATCGCACGAGACTTATACTGGTTTGGTACTAAAGAAAAAGAGTTGGCCAAACAATTTACATTGAAATAAACTTAGGGGGTGTTTGCAAGAAATTTTGACAGTTTTTCATCACTTATTTAAGTTTTATGAATCAGTTTTTAGCGTTTTAATTATCTTCTAGCAAATTATAAAATCTACTAAAATCTATAATCCAGAAGCGGGCTGGGAGTTGCTTTGACAAATTTTCAATTAAATTTTAAAAAAATATCATTTTTTATTCCAATTTTAAAATTATTTTGCAAACACAATCTACTTTTTCTAGTAAGTGATTTCTCCATAATCACTAAATTTAATCACTTTCTCAACCATACAATTTTTTGCAAACACCCCTTTAGAATTTGTCCCGTTTCTAGATGACAAAAAACTGTTCCCATGTCCCTAATTGTTTGGAGCTGTGACCATCATATTTCTATAATCTACTATTAATCTATACCTTAAGATAGGCACAGTAAATAAGATAATCCAGTGCATATCAGTTTCCACTGTCAATAGCATGAGGTGAATAAGTGAATGAAAACTTAAAAAAAAAAAAAAAACTAACTGTATTTGGAAGTTATCTAGTTAACTAAGCATCTCAAATAATAACTGTAGCTGTTATATTCTCTGCTTGTTTTCAGTCTGAGATACTACATAAATCTCTTCATTTTTAAATAATCTTTGTCTTATATATGTCAATATTATATTATGTACAAAAAAAGTTACTATTCCTGATAATTTAAAAAAAACTAATGATTATGAAAATTCACTGTTGCAATCTCTGTGGAATTTCATTTATTTACTGTCATATTATTCCAACATGGTTTTGTAGATATTAAATCTTGTTTAATATAACAGATAATAGCATCTACAAAACCGTGATCAAGTGATTCTTTTTTATGTTAAATAGCCGTTGGCATCTAAAACTGTTGCTTTAAGTATGTAAAAATCACTTACTAGTTTCTGATATGTAGAATGATTTTATGTTATAAAATCCAACTGAATATTAACAAATGCAGGCTGCACAGTTTTGAGACTACTAATTGAGCTTATCACCCTGGATTTTCACTTACTTTTTAATCCATATTTGTTCACTATACCAATAATAAGATATATACATATATATATCATAATTTTTTTTTCTTGCACAACTGAAATCTGCTAAATTACCTAGTACTTGCAGGAACATGGAATCAGCTGTGTTCGATGTTTGACCGAGACTAGGTCTGTGAGTTTGTGTGGACTATGAAATCATCGACGTTCAGAAGATTATGCAAGCTAAAAAACACTAATCTAGAGACAAAAGAAAATAGATATGTTATGAGACACTAAACAATAAATATAGTTTAGTTGTTGGAGAAAATTGGTTTTGAGCCAATTAGAAATATGTCATTTGTTGATTTTTGTAGGAATTAAAAATCAGGCAAATATGAAAGTAGAGAAAAAAAAATCGACCTAAGTTTCGAGTAAATAATCGTAGTATATTTATGTTCTCAAAACCGTTTTGTAGTCAAACTTGTTTGGTGGCCCCTTGATGTTGTCCACATGGAGGAACACATTGTTCGTCTCTAAAGCCCAACTCATTAAAGCCTTTCGAAAAACTCATTGGAGAGACCCATTTCGAAGCTCATATGATTGATTGTCTTCGAAATCCTCATAATTGATGAAATGGGTTAGTGGAGAGTTTCATTTACCTAATTGACATTAGATTTTTATGTCTCATCACTTGATGCATGTGTCTATAACTAATAAACAAGACATTGTTTTCGATAACTTCGCATAACTTTTAGAATTTGAAAATTCTTATTGTAAAATCATATTTTCTCACAACATCTCTTAAAAATCAAACATGTATTTTTAGCATCTTGAGATGAATGAAAGTGGTGTAAGGAATCCAATGCAGCATTTTGAATGATGAGATGTCATAGATATAGTTGGAGAAAATGGACAAAAATCTTGTTTAATTTCAATTGATTTTTTAAGCTCCCATTGATCCATCTTCTTAATCATGGAAATATATGATAGATTAATAATGAGAATCGGACATCAGAAACGACACGTTACGTTGCTTTTGCAACCCCACAAATCATTCCATCTCCATTAGCAAAACTCCATTTCAGCCTTCAATTTGTTAATAATAATTATCTCGAGTTTAACTCGTTTTTAACTAATCACTAATCATCTCGTTTCTTGCATAATCACACGTTTGATGAATTTATCGCGAGATTAGCCATATCCGTTGGCACCCAACGACTCGCCAAATCAGTTTATTTAAAATCCATTTTTTGTTGTATATGCAATGATGCTATCTCCATTCTTTAATAGAGTTTTCAGTAGCTACGCATTAGCAGATGAGGCCAAGTTGATTGAGTTTGGCATTAAATTAATCACAAAGGTACAAGCTTATTTAAGATGTGAACAAAATTCAAATAATTGAGAAGAATTTTTCAAGAATTGCATTTAAAACCTCACTCTTGGAAATAGCCTTATATAAATGAACTTATAACTTATAACAACACCATGCAAACCTTACTATTAAAAAAAAAAAAAAAAAAAAAAAACTCTAATATCAAACAAACTCGTGCAACTCATGGCTGGTTACAACACAACGAAAACCTCAATTGCCACGAGCAACACGAGCAAAATACAACCTTCAAAATCATCATCGGCCCGTAGGTTTGTCGGGGTAAGACAAAGGCCATCGGGCCGATGGGTTGCGGAGATCAAGGACTCGTCTCAACGAGTCCGACTATGGCTCGGAACATATGACACCCCTGAAGAAGCCGCACGAGCCTATGACGAGGCGGCTCGAGCCCTTCGTGGAGAAAACGCACGGACCAACTTTGCAGCCATGAACCACCACACGAACACACCCAATTCCAATTCGGAATCGGACACCAAACATGGCCTTAGCTTCTCATCCTTGAAAGCCAAATTAAGCAAGAATCTGCAGAGCATCATGGCAAGAAACTCCGAAAACAAGGCCTCAAAGAGCAGAGTAAGTGACCACTTCACTTTTGCAAGCATCTTTCACTTCAGAGGCCACCATCAATACAACCAAACGCCTCTCGATATCAAGAAAATCGAGAAGGCGGTCCAGCCGAGTGTCATTGTCCCCCATGTTGTCGAAGAGGCCTCAAGCCTGTCGGATTACAGCAGCGAATGGGGTGGCTTTCGACACCCCTGTTTGGACTCGGATGGATCAGATATAAGCGACGTCTATAGCTTCAACGAGCCGGGTTTCGGTGATCAGAACATGGGGTGGATTAGTAGCCCTGAGGTGATCAGTGGATCAGAAGGTTCTAGAAGTAAAAGATTCAAGGTTTCATCATCAGTTGTGGTTCCTCCAACATTTACTGAATCTCCAGCTCATGGTGATTGCTGAAAAGGGGAGTAAAACTTAGTATAGCAACCCTATCAAGTTAAAGTTAAACTATCCTTTTTACCAAAGGGTGAAAAGGCAGTGAATGCTAGCTTCTACTGTTCAATGTAACATCTGAGAACATATGTACATTAGAAATAACAGAACAAGGTTAATGTTATGTTTTTAGTCATTTAGAACTTACAATGTTAGTGGCTCTTTAGTTTGATCAAGGGTCAATATCAGTGAAAAAGTAGTGCACTTTCTCTTACACAAGAACCCTAGTTTGGAGTTTTCAGACAACATAATCAATTAATTAATTAATTAATCCCATAATTTTTTATTCATCAAGTTGGTAGTTTTGTTGCTATTACACATTGATGTATATGGAAAAAGAAATAATGGAAACTAGTTGGGACTCTAGCAAGTACAATGAAAGAGGACATTTCATCATAAGAAAGAACAATATTAGTGATCTCATATAGCATTAGCAAAGTTAGAATTGAAAGAATGTGACAAGAAGCTCGACTAATTTAAATCAAACTTATAATTATGCATTAGTTCGTGCACAGGTGAACTAATTAAACTATATATCGTGGACTATTTGAAGTTCGGCTTGATTAAACTTCTATTTAATCAGACTTATTAAGATAAACCAATCAAACTCAAACTTGTGTATAAGGGTTCTAACCCTTTTAAACATAAATTCGATGATCATATACTCATTAGTTTAATCAATAACTCAAAGGCAGGCCATGAAAACTACAATTTTCACAACCTCAAAATCATCTAACCATGCACATAACTAACAATATGTTGAATCCTTCATATGTTACTATTCGACAACCTCAAAGTTATCTAAACATGCATATAAACACTAACATGTTGAATCCTTCATAGGATTAGTCAAATGTTTCTTTCACATGCATAACCAAATGTTGGGTCCTTTTCTCATAACAAACATTTAAGTTAATCCTATATGGTGTTGATTGGATTTCTCCCTTTGTCATCTAGTGAATAATGCATATCCAAGTATCAACCAACAAATACATACAGATATAAGTGAATATATAGTGCTAAATGCTAACCATTTAATTTATAATTATATTATATATGGTCATAATATTTGTCACTTTTTTAAATGTGGAATCATGACCCCTACACATAATTTGGACCACTCGAAATTATACAATTATACCGAATTATGCAAAAATATAGTTATATATAATTGAGGGAAATGTGGTTTTTTTGTATATATTTTTAGAGAACTGAAAAATTAGAGTTAATTAATTTTTTATTTTATTTATTTTCGGGAGATGAATTTGATCTATAGAAAGAAATTGGGCTCAAAGGAGAACTATAGTGTGTGGTTACAATGAATAGAACAAAAGGGCCCAATATACCCATTTATACGGCCCATCTAGAGCCCATCATACAAACGCTGCGTTAGGGTTCAATTTCACAAATTCAAGGATTTCGTCACATCAGTGCGCCGAGGAGAAGAGAGAGAAGTCTGAGAAAGGTAAGCTATTTTGATACTCTTTCTTTGAATTCGTATGTTGGTGTATCTATACCATACGTATATATGTTTTTGCAAAGTCTTGTAGATCTGATCTTTTTCTCGCTGGTAAACATTTCAGATTCTGCATTGGGATTTAACGCGCGTTGTTGAAAAAGCTTCAATTTTTGACTGCGTATTCAGGTACTTGTGCATGAATTTCGACAGATCTACGAGTTAATTCACTTTATTTGCGAATTCAAATGTTAATTCGGTGTGCAAATTTTGATTTCAGCTGTCAAATGCAGTTTTGAATGCCTAATCTGTGCTAAAAATTCTTCCTTTTCCTGAATTACCTTTTCTATTGCTTCTTCAACGCCTTTTTCCGTATAGGTTTTTTTTTTTGTGGTGCGGGGAAGTATTTCGTGGAGAAGGTAATTTTTATGCCTTGCTGCAAAGTAGTTAATGGGCAAACGAGATGATGGGACAGTTTTTGCAATGTTAATTTTTTTTCCGTGATGATTTCTCTAGAATACACGGGTAATCTGCAATTTTGCAATGTTATTTTCTATGAGAGACTTTTATAGAGTTGCAGAGGTTTTGTTTAACTCTTTAATTTTGTTTCTAATCTGGGTGTCATATGAGATTAAGGCTAAACTTTTGTGCAATGACTATGAAGGTTTTTTTTTTTTTTTTCCGTTTCTATGACAAGTAAGAGGAACAGTTTTGTATGCATTTAATCTTTTGACATGAATCTTGTATTATAAATCTTGTTACTGCATTGATTGTGTTCATGAAAAAATACTGCATTTTGGAAGATATTAGAAGATGGAAGAATTTTATTTTGGCAGGAAAGTTTCAGCATCATGAGGCCTGTATTCTGTGGGAATCTGGAGTTTGATGCCCGCCAGTCTGATGTTGAACGTCTTTTCCGAAGATACGGGAGGGTTGAAAGGGTGGATATGAAATCTGGTAAGGTTGCATTTTATTTAGAGTTATTTGAGATATCTATAATGACACCACTAGAGATTGGTTTATGATTCATGAGTTAATGTCATGCTTAAGCTCTTTCATGGTTTTGAACACTTGGGATTTAACTGATGGGAAAAGCAATTGGAGAATTTGCTTATTATGGCGACTAATATAAAGGAATTGCGAGTTCATGATCCAAACGAGATTTTTCTGGCTGAGCTTTTCTGGATATTTGGTTCAGTCCCTCTACATTCCACCATTTAGCTCTGATACAACGTTCATGTGGGCCGGATGATGGATGATTACTGAAATGGAATGCTTTTGGCCATATTTGTTGACCAGTCTTCTCATTCTCTGAAATGGATATGTCCGACCATTGTAGTGCCCTGCATTATCAAGAGTTTGATTAAGAGAGGACAAAGGTGTCTTCATATCCGTTAGAGATATAATGAACAGCACAGATTGATTATATTAGTGATTGTTTGTCAATAAAATTTTCATTGGCTTTGAAGGAAGCCCTTGATTGTATTAGGAGGATAAATATGTTGTTTCAACTAATTGTTAACAAAAATGTTTGTACATGTTATTTCCCAGAAAAAAATCGCGTTTTTTTCTGTAGTGAAACCGCCATGCTCAATAGTTTCTTTGGCGCAGGATTCCTTGGATATTCCACGATCTTCCTCGATGGATGGTTCTCTGCGTTTATTTTCTGGCTTGTGCCCAAGAATCATGTTCTTGTGTTTGTTCGAAAGAACCAATATGATCTGCCATGGTCCCACCATCCTACACTTTCCTGAGACCATTGCCTTTTGCATTCCTCATGACTTTGCCCACTCTTCAATTTCCGACATGTTTCAACATAGATTACATGTTCATTCCGGATCCAGTGGCAGGTGTTGTGTTTTCTTCATACAGTTTTTTTCCTTTTGGAGGGGTTTGGGTGGTAGCAATGATTTAGTCAACCATGTGGTAATTAAATGTCCTTACTGGAGGCATCTTAACTTAGCATGCATCTGTTGCCAACTGAAGCCCTTTGGGTTGGTTTCTTTAACATTTTTTGGCTTTATAGGCTTTGCTTTCGTCTACATGGAAGATGAGCGTGATGCTGAGGATGCGATTCGGAAACTCGACCGGGTAGAGTTTGGAAGAAAAGGACGTCGACTACGTGTTGAGTGGACTAAGGTACTTGGAATGGGTCCAATTTTTGAATGATTTGTGCTTATAGAATTCTTGCTACTTTAAATGCCTTAGGTGGGCATAAAGAAAATATACAATTTTTATAGTATCCATCAATGGCGATTGATTTATTCAATTTCGTTTCAAATTTGACATCTATTGAGTTTGATTTGCAGCAAGAACGCGGTGGCAGAAGGCCTGATAGCTCGAGGAGATCTTCAACCAACCCAAAACCTTCAAAAACTTTGTTTGTTATTAACTTCGACCCTGTCAATACAAGGACCAGGGATATTGAGAGACATTTTGAAACCTATGGGAAGATATCAAATGTCAGGATCAGAAGGAATTTTGCATTTGTGCAATATGAGCTGCAGGAAGATGCTACCCGAGCTTTAGAGTCGACTCACATGAGGTTTGTCTCTTTGCTATGAATCCATTATTAGTTATAACTTTAATTACTTACATGTTATAATTTATATTTCACGCCTTAGCTTTTTTTCTCTTGGTTTGTGGAGGTGGAGGGTTTTAGTTGCAACATAAAGATATAGAATCCACTTATCATCTATTTAACTAGCGGTTCCAACTTGCATAACAAAGAAAATCTTGGTTTGAAAACACTCAAACCAGTATTGCTGAGAATGTTGGAACAATAGTTCAAAAAGGACCTCCAGTGCACGAGTTGTTTTTGCTGAATGACTACTTGTGTTGACATATAAATTTTTTTGATTGAGTCTTCTGATTTGGTGTCTTGAATATTTAACACAGCAAGTTCATGGATCGAGTTATTTCGGTAGAGTACGCAGTTCGGGATGATGATGATAAAAGAAATGGGTACAGCCCTGATAATAGAAGAGGCAGAGACATGTCTCCTGATGGAAGGAGCTATGGGCGCAGAGAACGTTCCCCAAGCCCAGATCACAGGAATAGAGGCAGCCCTGATTATGGACATGGATCTGTGCCAAATTCTCGACCTGAACGAAGGAGCAGTCCCGATTACACCAGAGCTGAAAGCCCCGTTAACGATAGATATCTCAGGTAAATTTCATCTTCACCTTTGCTTTTCTATTCATCTTTGGTTGTTAAAACTTAAAAGGCTAGATTTATCTAACTTGTGATGTATCGCTTACAACAGCCGCTCGCCTCCTCCCCGACACAGCCGCTCGCCTCCTCCCCGACACAGCCGCTCGCCTCCTCCCCGACACAGCCGTTCGCCTCCTCCACGTCACAGCCGCTCACCTCTTGCGCGACACACCCGCTCACCTCCTCCGCATGAAAGATCTCGATCTTGATAAAGAAGGCATGTTTGAAAGAAAGCATTTGGTGGCACTCGCGGTTGCCTTTTTTGCCATAAACTTTTACCCATCCAGTTTTCTGTGTGCTATTAGCCAATTATTAGTGATGATCTACTTAAATGTTACTCAACCAGAACTGGCACAACTCAGGTAGAATGTAGAATTGTTTGTTAGGAAATTCTCAAGTACTGTATTTCTGAATTTGATGTTCTGTCTTTTCTATATTTATCTGGATTATGATTCTCCTTTTCCGTATTTGTTGAACTATGGCTTTACATTTTCATGATGTGTTCTTTTACGCCTAATGATGTTTCATGATATTGGTATGTAAATGAATGATTGAATGTTATATTATGCACACCATGATCCTGTCCGATCTTTCCATATACATGTACATTTTTTTGTCCTTTTGAGTTATAATATAATACTTAATTTATTAGCTCTCAGGAAATATAACATATATGATATTTTTGTTAAAAATATGGAAATTGTATATTATTATTAGAAGTATTTTAAAAAATTGGTAACAGTTTCCCAAAAAGATCTTTGTTTCTTCTTTCAAAATACTAAAGCCTTGTTTTGATTTTTAAAATTTTATTTCATTGATTTTTGAAACCATTTTTTTTCAAAATACATCAATTGGGAATGCATTGTGTTTCCTTGTAACTTTTTATTTCAGAACATAATCCCCAAGTAATCACTAAACCTAGTTTTGAATTTTGAAACCAAATATGGTGTAGATTACTATGTAGTGATATAGCTATAAACGATTAGAAGCGGTCCTATGTCCAATCATTCTTCAGATTAATGTTAAAAAATAATAAAAATTCATTGCTCAGATCCAGATCTACTGACATCAAAATAGTTTACTAATTAATTATAAAGTCTAAATCATTTTCCTTTATGACAAACTGAAATTATTAAATATCAGGAAATCAAACGAATTCTTTTGTTAGTAGTCATGTCTAAACACGTTGTTTATTTAAATGCAATTATTTTACTACAAAATGTTATCCTGAATTCCTGATCCTCCCAATCAAAATATGAATGTGATCGAACACAAAAGAGGGGGGTTAAATAATGCAAAAATAAGTGAGCAGCCCGTACATTTTCAAAATTTCAAAATAGATAAAGAAAAAGGACTTATTGGGTTTTTGTAGTGTGTGCAGAATGGAAATACATGAAATGAAGAAATCGAGGAAGATAAAATAGAAATGAAAAACGGAAAAGTTGCAAAACGACGGCGTATCAACTCCGGTCCTATTCTCGAAGGTAAAAGAGATTGCCCGCTGCCTCGTCCCCGCTGGCCCCCAAACCAATTTCAATTTTCAAAACGGATAAATATTTTAATATTTAAATATTCGTCATATTTCCATTTCGATTTTTTTTTTTTACAATCTTACTCAGAGTAATATGAATCTGATACTGTGAATGTTGGCGTTCTTCAAATATTTTTAAGATCCTAGTCCTTTCTTTTATGTTTCATCATCATTTTCATCATTTTTATGAGCCTAGGACAAAATACATTAATACGATATTTATTACATATTTATATGTATTCCATACATGATTAATTGATGTATAATAATTTATATTTCATCCCTCTCGCAAAGATAAATTACTTTCCATAATAGTTAAATATTTAACTTTCTTTTTTGTTAACTAACTAAGTAAATTATTTAATTTTTTTTAAAAAAAGGGTAAATTATTTAATGAGATTTAAAGGTAAATCTATGATTAAAGAGGTAAATCTGTTTTCTTGGGTTGGGAATACGCAATATCTATCTATAAAGATTGGAATCATACATAAATCATAAAAGGTCAAAAAACTTTATTTTTCATTTTAATAAATACCATATTTTATCCAAATAAAATTTGAAAAAAAATAAAATTGAAAGAAAGTTTTGCAAGTTTTGAAGGACAATAAGGTCATTTTACAGAGGAATGCGAGGGCAATCTCACCTCGCAACACGTGCGGAAGCAAAAGTTCCAGCGCATGATTGAACCCCCCCACCGCTGACGTGGCGTACAATTTTGCCATGTCAGCAGCGCTTAGTCGTCGGTATCCTCAAAGCACTTTCAAATTTCAACGGTCAGATCTACTGTTCATCCCCTTGATCCTCGCCGTCCGATCTCTCATTCAGTTCGACATTTATCGCCAAACCCCACCACGCCACTCTCACACAGTTCACGCAGACACGCACTACTCACTCACCATATTTTTCATTCGTTTGTTTAAATGCCATTAATAAATAGTATATTCTAGAGAGAGAGAAAAAGCGAGACAGTGGGAGACAGTTCTGACAATTTCTCCTTCTAAGAGAGAGAGAGAGAGAGAGAGAGAGGAGGATTTCATTTGAAATTTGTTTGGAATTTTTGAACTCGAGTGGTTGTTCTCTTCTTGAGCATTTTGTCTGTTTGCCTTAAAGCCCCAATACTTTTATAAGCTTCAAATAGTGAGGTGTTTTGAAGCTGAATTTATTAGTTGACTATTCTTTGCTGCTTGCTACTTCATTTCAAATTTCTCTATAAACTACTCTCTCTCTTCCCTTCCCAAGAATAATCTAATGCAGTCGACCGTTTCAACTTCTATGTAGTTTATGTGCACTGAAGGTTGTTTGCAAAGAAGAAAGGTGAAACCCTTCCCATTTTACTTTTTTTTTTTACTTTTCTTTTTACAAAAATCTCTTATTCTTAGACATTACGAGTGTGTGTGTGTGTGTGTGTGTGTGTTTGGGTTTTAGTTCTTAAATCACTGACATTTCTGAATTTTAATTCTTATGGGAAAACAATTTCTCTAAGTGGAGTGTTTGGGTTTTTTCTTCAAATTGGTTGGAAGAATTCTTGGATCAATCCACAGATCATGGCTTAATTAACATTTAATATTTCTAAAGATTCTTCCTTTTTTTTTTGGGGCCCTTTTAGTGGCAATATTTAGTTTTTATCTGAAAATGGGGTGGGTGTGACCGTGTGAGACATTGGGGTAAAAGTTACATTAGGTTGCTTTCTGAAGAAAAAAAGAAGAGGATTCTTTCAATTGTATATTTCTCATAAAGTTTTGTTCCTTCAAATTGTCATTTAATGCTTTTTTCCATGAGGCCTGTTCTGTGATAAGGATAGCAATAAATACATTTTTCCTATTTAAAAAAAAAAATTGGGTTTTCTTTTCTTTCCTTTCCTTTTTTTTTTTTTTAAGAAAATAATTCAGACCTCATTTTTTTTCCACAATAGTTCTATTCTGATATTAAGATGGATGCTGATTTTCTGTGATTTTGCATACAGAAAAAGTGGAGAAGCTGTGGCTTGGTGGCTGAAAAAGGGTGTTGAGTGCCTTGAATGTTAGGCAAAAGACAAAAGCATTTTGAGGTAGCATATGTTATTACATGAGTTGAGTATTTATTGCGTAATACTTCTCTGATTTAACATTCTTTTTGGGGTGTTGGCCCATATCAGAAACTCTTATACACAAGAGACATACATATATGTACAACTGGAGATGGAGACTGCTATCTTCTCTTCAAAGCCAAGTCTTTTTCCCTATCAAATGTCCATATAAGACATTATGAAGATAAAATTGCCCAATTCTTGAAAGTTATATTTGTGGGCCTCACCATATAATTTTAGCCTCACAATTGTATGCATTCTAAGTTATCCCAATCTTGTAGAAAAATTCCAGTAATTTTGCAATTCACAAGTTGAAAAGTAAAGCTACCTTCTTTTCTAAAATTGTTTTTTGATTCATGGTACCACTCTACCCCTGATATTTGACACATGCATCTCTATCTTGTTCCATTTCTTTATCCAAGATTCATGTGTTGAGGGCAAATTGGTCATACCAAGTATCAGCTTTTATTGGACGGTAGTGATGGCTGTTGGAAAGTTGTTTCTTTCACTTTCATCTGTTGTCATTCTACAGTTTCATCATTGTATTCTTACCTCATATTTAAGCTGCTAATTTTTTTATGTCCAATTGTATAAATGATGATCTTTTTGTAACAAAGCTTTTTTCTTTTGAGTCGACTCGTGGGGGCTTCATTAGGTACTTTGTTATTGCCTGTCGGCTATCATTTTCAGTGAACGAGCATTTTGTGATCATGCAAGATTCTTGAAGTCTCAAATCTAGACCCACTTTTCTTTATTGTTGTATTTTAATGACTAATGTATAATATATCTTAAATGATTGTAACTACTCCATTTCTTTGATTCTTTTATATGACAAAAATGTATGCCTTTTAACATTTTGCTCATTTCAGAAGCCACCAAGAAAGAAGCTTTGTCTTCCTTTTGTATTCAGCATCTTTCCTCTCTGGTTAACAATTGTTGCATCTTTCTGGAATTTCTCAAAAGATTTGATTTTTTTATCTCCTGGCTATCTTATCAAAACTAAGGTTTGATTTTTCTGCAATTCAGTTTTTTTCAGCTCTGGTAATATTTTGACTGGAATAATGGTCGAAGGCGGTGGAAAGAATCCAGTGGTTGACAGCCTATCAACCGAAGAATGGTTATCTTGTGCACAAGGGCTCGTTCCAAGGGCGTTGGAGAAGGCCAAGGAGGTTAAGGGGTTCCCTGGGAGGTGGAAGATGATAATTTCTAAACTGGAGCAGGTTCCCTCTCGATTATCGGATTTATCTAGCCATCCTTGCTTCTCCAAGAATGCACTTTGTAAGGAGCAATTGCAGGCTGTTTTGAAGACATTGAACGAAGCAATTGAGTTGGCAGAGGTGTGTCTGAAGGAGAAATACGAGGGAAAGCTTCGAATGCAAAGTGATCTAGATGCACTTGCAGGGAAACTCGATTTGAATCTACGAGATTGCGGGCTCTTGATCAAAACCGGAGTTCTTGGTGAGGTCTCGTTTCCATCTTCTATTGCAAGTACATCTGCCGAACCAGAGACTGCAATTCATGGAAATTTACGAGAATTGCTTGCTCGTCTTCAAATCGGCCACTTGGAGGCGAAGCATAAAGCCCTTGATAGTCTCGTAGAGGTCATGAAAGAGGATGAGAAGAATGTGTTGGCTGTTGTAGGTCGAAGCAATATCGCGGCTTTAGTCCAATTGCTTACTGCCACTTCTCCTAGAATCAGAGAAAAAACCGTCACTGTCATCTGCTCACTCGCAGAGTCGGGAAGTTGCGAGAATTGGCTCGTCTCAGAAAGCGTGCTTCCACCCCTCATAAGACTTGTTGAATCTGGAAGCACAGTTGGCAAAGAGAAGGCTACAATCGCTCTACAAAGGCTGTCCATGTCGGCTGAAACAGCTCGATCGATAGTCGGCCATGGCGGAGTGAGGCCCTTGATCGAGATCTCTCGAACGGGTGATTCCGTTTCGCAAGCCGCCGCAGCTTGTACGTTGAAGAACATTTCTGCTGTGCCAGAGGCGCGACAATCACTCGCCGAAGAAGGGATCGTGAAGGTTATGATCAATCTTCTCGATTGTGGGATTCTTCTCGGATCTAAGGAGTACGCGGCTGAGTGTTTGCAAAACCTAACTTCGAGCAACGATGATCTCAAGAGATCGGTTATTTCAGAAGGTGGAATAAGGAGCCTACTTGCCTATCTAGATGGTCCATTACCTCAAGAATCCGCAGTCGGGGCACTGAGAAACTTGGTCAGTTTAGTCCCGATCGAGGTTTTGATATCCATAGGTCTTCTATCCCGATTAGTCCACGTGCTCAAATCGGGGTCACTCGGCGCACAACAAGCAGCGGCATCAGCAATCTGTCGAATTTGCAGCTCAACCGAAATGAAAAGATCGATTGGTGAAGCTGGATGTATACCTCTCCTTGTCAAAATGCTAGAGGCGAAAGCTAACAACGCGAGGGAGCTAGCAGCACAAGCAGTCGTGAGTTTGATGACTTTATCTCAAAATTGTCGAGAAGTGAAGAAAGATGATAAAAGTGTGCCAAACTTGGTGGCATTGCTCGATCCAAGCCCTCATAACACTGCCAAGAAATACGCGGTCTCGTGCCTCGCGCTCCTCTCATCGAGTAGAAAATGTAAGAAGCTGATGATCTCGTACGGGGCGATCGGATATCTCAAGAAACTGACGGAAATGGAAATCCCAGGAGCGAAGATGCTGCTCGAGCGTTTGGAACGAGGTAAACTCAAGAGTTTGTTCAGCAGGAAATAATAACCTTCTTGTTCTTGTACAATGAATGAATGCAAGTATATTTTTGAATCTTTGATGATTGTTTCATTATCTGAATGAAACAAAGTAGTCATGACTATATTTTCAACTGAGAGAAGCACAGGGTTTCTGATCTATTTAATTAAATGCATCCTTCTGTAAAAAAGAATAATCCTAGTATTCTTCTTCTACATGAATCCTTGTCTGTCACTTTTTACTATGTTCTTGTTCTGTTTCTATGTTCATCTCTTGAAAAGTGACATGCCTAAATTGGAATAGAATGTCATGTGAGAACACATGACATCAAAGAAGATATGGTTTGGTTATACTGATTCACCAGCTTTTTTTGGGCTGTTTCCAAATTCTTACTAACCACTATTAGGTATGTATGTGTTTCCTTTTCTGTTTTAACCTCATCCGATACACACAAAATTTATATATTTATGATGTCATTTTTAATATAAGATGTAACATCGTTGGGATCTGGTTTTTCACTTGATCTTTCTTATTAAATAGTAATACATCTCTTATTTCCACATCATTAACACATCATATATAAAACAATAGAATTAATCAATGATTAGTGTTGTGAAAATGACTGGTTAACCTCCTAACAGTTGGGTGGAACTGTGGATGACAAACACACATGCATGCAAAGAATCATGTTTTTTGGTTGTTGAATTTGTTACTTCCATCTCTCTCTCTCTCTGCTTTTTTTTTTTGGAATTTTTTTTTTTTTTTTTGAATAGAAGCTTCACTGTAGTTGATATTTTCTTTCATTTTGTGTGTACATATTTCAGTGTAAAGCATATTTGTTAATGCTAGATGGCCAAGTACTGGATTCCCAAATTAATGATACCATTGGGTTCTCTTTTTATTTTAGGTATTTTTATTTAGGGATAATTGTGTAGGACAATAGTTAAACTGCAGTGTATTATCAGTAAAAGATAAATGAGTTTGGTTCTATTTTTTGGAGAGAAATGACAAACAAAAAAAATCTTCCTGAATGTTTTCTTTCTGTTAAAACTCCATTATTTCCTTAATAAAAGTAATATTTCAAAATTTTTCTAACCGCAAAAAAAAAAAAGTCTAATTTGAAAATTTACAGTTTTTTTAAAATTTATTCATACTATCATTACAACAAACTTGTAATTGGTTCCAAAAAAAAAAAAAAACTTGTAATTGGTCACAACAAATTTTGAGATTTAATGAATAAACTATTAATTTACAAAACCGAAAATAAAAACATTTACTTTAGAAAAATATTTTCTTTGTGCCAAGGGAGTATTTCCTTTTTGCTGTAAAGCTATTTAATATATTTTTTTATTAATCAATATATATTTACTGCAATAATATAAGTGTCTGACTGATTGGTCGGTCCAATCAGGGGTAAGTACATAGTCCAGCCCATTTGAGGCCCAAAAATCTCAAATCTCGCTAGAAATCCAGTTGAAAACTCAAATCATGTTACTTTTTTATTTTCATAAATTGAACCATTAAATTCAATTACCTAATTCAAACCAGCAATTAAATCCTATATTAAATAATCTTTTATATCAAAATGTTCCTTCTCCCCGCTTCGGTGTCGCTCCACCGTGACAGGTTGACAAAAAAAATACTCAATAAAAAAAAAAAACATAATTCGAAAGAGAAAGAAAAAAGAAAAGTGGTGGGATTATCCGCACCCCAAGGATTTTTAAGCACACCCCAATATCTATTCACATCCCAATTGTAATATGTAATGTTGAAAATATTTCTAAACACACCCCAAACATTTCCAATTATACCCTTTGACTAAAAAAAAACATAACCCTCGATTAAATCAAACAAAAAAAGAAAACCATCCAGCCGATCGAATTTAGAAGAAAAGGGAGAAGAGAAGAAGTTGAACAAACTTGTGCTCATTCCGACTTGAGAAATTGAACAACTGCTAGGTTATTGTAGTCTATTGTGGGAAAATATTGAGTTTAGGATGTAGAAAATGTTGAAATTTCGTGTTTTAGGTCGTCAGCTGTTCGATGCTGGTTGTCCGCGGGTCGTATAGACTGTTCGACTAATAAAATCGAACACATCATTACCCGTTCGACTAATAAAATCAAACATGTTGATTGTATTTTATTCAACTTTTGGAGTCGAACGGGTTGTATAGTGTTCAACTCCTGAATTTGAACGAATTGTGAAGTATTCAACTTCCGATGTCGAACAGGTTGTATATTATTCAACTCATTGATTCGAACAAATTGTGAAATTTCAAATTTTATGATCAAGGGATATTCTGGACATATATATAATTACTTTTTATTTAATTAATTATGAGTTTTTATTTAATTAATTATGGGTTGCAGGTAGAAATCCTTCGATTTTGAATAGTGCCAGCAAAGAAAAATTGAGGACCAAACCACGCATTTATCTAATCATAGTATCATACCATCATTTTTTATTGGGTGCGGACACATATTACTAAACACACCCCACTCATAGTGTTACCGTTCACATCATTTGTGAACGGTAACACTATGATTGAGATGTGTTTAATATTTCTTGAGGTGACCCTTATTTATTATGAAATAGAATTAGGTTATTATGATAGAGTTATTTCTCATAGAAGAGAGAGTGTATAATATTGCGAAGGGCACGACTATCTGCACCCCATAATTATTAAATACACCCTAACTCAAATGTTATTATTCACAATACTTGTGAACAGTAACATTTAGTGAACAGTAACATTTGAGTTGGTGTGTGTTTAGTAGTTCTTGGGTGCAGATAACCGCATTCTATTGTGAATTTCAAGGCGAAAGGGGTGAGGCACAACTCCCGGTGATAACTATATCATTATCCACTTCATTACACAATCACTTATAAACAGGTAAAAGCCCTAATTCTTGAATCTCTCTCTGCAAATTTGCTGCCTTTTGCCACTTCAGATACGTAAGTTGGTGATTTCCATTTTCATGGTTGCTTGGTTCGGCTCTGTTATCTGTTTTCATTATTAATTTCTTGGTTAGATATTGTGTGGAAGAGTTTATAACGTATTTTCGATGGCGATTTTGCAAAAGTCGATGCTTTTCTGATTGTTGTGATGGTTGGTAAATAACTCCCTTGAAGAAATTGCGAAGTAGACAATAGGTTGCTGTGAATTTGGAGGCGTTGACTAATGGAATCGAATCATGTTTTGTTCTATTTGTCGATTTTGATGAGTGAAAACTTTGACTACTCTAAGCTGTTTGTCCTAGCTGACAAAGACTGTTGGATTGAGACCTTATCATTGCTATGATTAAGGTTATTTTTTTAAGGTTATTTATGTTAAATTTGATTGAAAAAGCTCTATTATAAAGAAAGTTGCATCATTAAGAAAAAATTAACGTTGTGTTTGGATTGAGGGATTATAAGTACAGTATTTGAATGAATGAAATTCGAATTCACTCAAAACTTGGTTCAAAATGAGTGATGGATTTCAAATCTATATCAATCCAAACAACCACTAATGTAATTGTTATTATGGATTTCAAAGCTATTCTTTAATCCTTCAATCCTACATGTCTTTAATCCTTCAATCCTTCAATCCTACATGTCTTAAATGTTAGGGTCGTCAGCTACAAGACTATTTCCATGTAGAAATGAATAAACTGATGAGCAGGAGTTAATAGGTGTATGTGAAACTAAACGATGACAGTCAAAAGTCAAAGTAATATGAATAAGGGGAGTTTGTGACTATGTTTGTGTGAGTTTCTGATTGCTTATGCAGTTTTTGTAATTTCTGTGTGGGTATTCAGTTCAAATGTAAAGTAGAAGGATACGCTATATAAGCTCTACACGTACAGTAAATACACTGCAATGACTTGCTAGCTTTAGATAACTTGCTTAAAAGAGTCAATTCTTAACTTTTCAGGTTCATTTAGACAAAAACATGAGTTCATTGGATGTTGCCAGAGCTGAGCTCGCATTTGCTGTCCTGTATCTGAACAAAGCTGAAGCCAGGGATAAGATATGCAGGGCAATCCAATATGGTTCAAAATTCTTGAGTAATGGAGAACCTGGGACAGCACAAAATGTTGACAAAACAACTAGCTTGGCTCGAAAAGTTTTTCGTTTGTTCAAGGTCTCCTTTATATAATTTCATTGAGTGATGGGGCTCATTTTGTTTTATGGGGTATATGCAGTGACATTTTCTTGGGGGTTACCCTATTGACCAAATTTTTGTATATGTTTGTATAACAGTTTATCAATGATCTCCATGCTCTCATTAGCCCAAATGCTCCAGGAACCCCACTTCCTCTAATTTTGTTGGGGAAGGTACACAATAACTTGTTAATTAGTTTATTTTTGCCTAATCATTTGCTGGTATGTTGTCTTTTAATTGGTTTCTTCTGCAGTCCAAAAATGCCCTCTTGTCCAGTTTCTTGTTTCTGGATCAAATTGTGTGGCTTGGTAGGACAGGCATATACAAGGTATATCCTTAAACTTCTAATCATAGTTTGGAAAGGAAATTGTGTGGTGAGCAGAAAGTTTTCTGATACAGAACAAAGAACGTACAGAACTGATTGGAAGGATATCACTTTTTTGTTGGTTGGGTTCTTCTGTCTGTACCACGCTGGTTGAGGTATGTTGCTCATCTCCCTCCTTCCATTTTTTCGGCTTCAACTTGTTCTTGTTCTTGTGAGGTTATTAAGCTATGATCATTTCTTCATGTTCCTCCTTCTTGCTTAAGATTGGTGAAATTGGAAGGCTTTCAGGATCATTAAAAAAGTTAGAGAAGGAACTGAAGAACACTGACAAGCATAAGGTTTGCTTCTCTCTAGTACTAAATAATTTGGGAATTTCAACCTTGAATTCTAGTTGATAATCTATTCTTGTGCTGCTTGTTTGTCACTTTGTTGTGCCAGAATGAGCAATACCGAAGTAAGCTTCAAAAATCAAATGAGAGATCTCTAGCCCTTGTTAAAGCTATCCTGGATCTAGGGGTTGCAGTTGGCTTGCTACAACTGGCACCCAACAAAATCACTCCTCGTGTAACAGGAGCCTTTGGATTCGTCAGCTCTCTCATGTCCTGCTACCAGGTATATTAGTCTTTACATCATGCTTATCAGCCTTTTGAATGAAATTATCATAGAAATGGGAGAAAAAGTAAACCACAATCTTCGTGGCAAATGGATTTGAATATGTACATGTATCCGTCTAATGGGCTGGGAGGATTAAGACTTCTTGAAGGTTTTTGTGCATGTTCCTCCGTACTTAAATACTTACAGTTGCTACATGGTTTTATGATTGTCCCAACATTCACTAATGAAGGCTTTGATTTGTGCCTTACAGTTGCTCCCAGCACCAGCAAAGACGAAGGCAACCTGAAGTGAGCTTATCTGGTGAACAAGTCTCTCCGTAACAAAACAACAATTTATGTTAAGAAGCTGTAATAGGAATTTGAGCAATTTGTTGACAAGTTGGGTGTGGTTGAAATATGCCTTATTCAACCTCGCTCCCCTCTCTTCATTGTTCATTTATTTTCCAAAACATCATACCAAAATAAGCTTCATATGTAGGTCCTTGTTACGGTTGTATTAGAAACAGTTATTTATACATAGATGTACAAATAAAATCTTGATTTTGGTTGCAACAGTTCGACTCATCTATAATTGCATCAGTTTTCATGTAAAAGAAGTTTGATACCAAATAGAATTTTAAACTAATATACTACTAAATAGTATGAAATTTAAATGTCTACATTTCTTGTTATAGTACATAAAAGAGATCGATTTCAACATATACACTTGATTAAGATCATATTTTTATCAACCCTGTTATATAACATATACTTCACATTGAGTAAAACATATACCCATTAAGTTCCTTTAGATTTGATTTAAAAATTGTAGTAACAGGAAATGCATGCATCTCAACTTAATATCAACAAACATCATCTTAAATTGCAACTCCAAAAGTTAGGTCCCAAAAGGTTACGAGGATGGTTTTAAGTTGAAAGTCGGAAATTCACCATTACAAACATTAAGAAAACAATCTTACAAAGCACAGAAAGTATAGAGATAGAGAATGAGACTACAAAAAGATTACAACGCGCCGGGTCCCTCAAATATAGGCGCAGCCATCCGATTGATCAAGGAGTCGAAACCCTGACGCTCCAGCTCCTCATCGTTTAGTTCATCAATAACGAGATGATTATTTTCATGGCAAAAGCTTTGCAGAACATGGTTCAGAGAATGAGGATAGAATTTCAGCTGGATCTCTCCTGTTTGAAGCCTCTCCAAAATGTATGCTGGGTCCAGTCGGTGCCCCATTACTTTAACATGTCCCAAACTACAACAACGAAGCAAGAATGCGCGTTTGATTTTGTTAAGGTAAATACTCCAAGATACAGATATTTAAGACAAGTATAGGAAATGGCAATTATGGGACTCACCATATGTAGTACAAGCCATCTTCTTCGTTCCTCTGAGCCCTACCCAACAGCTCGATCTGAACAACACCGCCAATGCAAACAACAGGTTCTGGTAGCTTGAATTGTTGCAAGCATGATTCCTGTTCACAAACGAGAAATATTCAATGATATGGCAAGCCAGAGAAATGGCAAGGAGAAGAACTTTACAACATGCTCTTGAAAATTTTGATTGGAATGTAGCACACAAAAGCAAAGTGCGATTTAGGTTAGAAATAATACAAGTCTCAACTACTTTTGGCATCAATATGTGCAGGAATTACTTTTGGGGAAGGGGAAAAAAAGATATCAAAATACTCCATCCATCCCAATAAAAGAGTCATGTTTCTTTAACGTACAGTTTTTTATTTTTACTCAACTTAATAGACGTCCAACAATTTATAATCCATCAATATTCTTTACACCACACTTATCTATCATCCTAAACAATTTGTTTTATATAATAAGGGCATTATAAAATTTTCACCTAAAAAGAATGTTTGACTTTTCAAGTATGAATGCTTGGAAACGTGACTTTTTTTTGGACGCAGTACATAAATATAAAGCATGTGCAAGACGTAAGCATTCTTTAATACACACTGCAGAAGCAGATGAGGGTAAACAACGTAAAGGAAAGAGAAAAAAATCGTAAACAAAAGGATATAACAAGACTGATTTGGAGATCAGTATGAAATGCCTTCAAGAACTTTACCTGTGTCATGGGAAACTCTGGCGAAGTATATGACCATACATACTTGTCAATATAATGCTGTTCCAGTGGACTGACATCCCACTCGACAAGTGCTACGGATTTTCGATGACCAAATCGAAAGTGCACCGACTTTGGTGAATAAACAGGTTCTCCAGGCTCCCAAAATGCTTAAGGGTAACAGAAAAGAATGAATAAATTAGAGACCTAACTGGTACAAACACGCAGCTTTGCAGAAACACAAAGTGAAGACAAAGTAACTAACAGAATGATTAAAGAAGCTGGCAGGTATCACCTTTGAAAGGTCGTATAATGATTTCACTCACAATGCTTATATCCGATGTTAATTTGTACATTACATACTCAGGAACATTAGGGTCAATCTGTCCCTTACTAGACCAGTATGAGGCACCATGTGGATATCTGTCAACTTCAATCAGAGTATTAATGACGTTTTCCACCAGATGGTGATCGGTGCTTGAGGCCCCAACTGCAAATGACAGGCAATCCCTGGGACAAACTATTGGTTTTGATAGAGGCAGAAGTAGAGAAGAATAAATTTTGTGTTCCTTCTCAAGAGTCTCCCAATTGGCAGCACTTCTAGATGCAATGTCTGATAATCTAATTATTCCATCACTTTCTTGAACCACATAGCCATTATGTGTTTCAACCTGAGGAAACTTTCTCAACCATAGCTTTTTGCAAAGGCCATTTGCAATCACTGCATGCAAGAAACAATATTTTTATTCGCTCAAACACTATATTTATAATCTCTTTTCACCATATACAAAAATGAAGATGCCCTGAATCAGATTTTGAACGAGAAAAACAAAAAAAAGATATCCATAATAGAAGAATAATCTCAACCACACGAAACCAATGGGGTTGTTCATTCATGAGTACATTCAAGATAACTGGTGGCTGGAAGCTTCTAATGGTAGGCAGTGCAGATTAATATGGATAATTGGAGAGAAAATTTGAATAAGAAATTTACCATCTCAAAGTATCACAATGTACATTATATATCACCAATCAATGTTTGATATAAACTGTATAATTAGCCAGTTTGTGGGACCAACAAGTAAATTTCATTTATTAAAACCATGATGAATAAACTTTGACAAAGATGTTCACTCTTAATACACTTAAATTTAGATGTTCATAATCTTTGGAAAGACATCTGTCATGCCACCGCAGATAAATTTAAAGTACAAACCAAAACCTCACTAAGGCAACCAGTGTATGAATTTATATGGTATTATACATAAATCATGTACTCCGGATAAGAGTAATTATACAAGTTGATTTCTGAGAGAGAGAGAGAGAGAGAGTCGAGAGAGAGAGAGAGTGGATACAAATGAATCCCGAAAACTCGAGAAACTATATCCCAATTGGAAACCAAAGAAGGGGCCAAGGTAGGTAATAAAGTGGCCAATATATGGTTGCATAGATGCAATGATCGACACAAGAACAATACAGAAGGCAAGCATGTGATACAATAATAAGTTACCAAAACAAGAGCCTTCTACACAACAACAACCAATCCCTTAAACCGGGCAATACATTACGCAATTAATTATGGTACTCTGTAAGCCAAGTGCTTAAGGCAACAAATTTCTCACCGAAATGGCGCCAAGAGTGTGAAACAGCACCAGCACGTAGAAGATCAGCTGGATCAGTCAAGAATGCCAGGAATTGTGAGGTCAAATCTATCTCAAAGTAATCCACAAAATTTGTACTCATCTCCATTCGAGGTATCCTATCACATAAAACAACAACAAATAAAGAACATTAAAATTAGTGTAATTTGAAACCGACAAAAGAAAATTAAATGAAGTTCACACTCTAATTGCATCATTGCACAGTTAAAAAAAAAAAAAAAAGAACATGTTTAGATAAAGAAGCACAACTCAAGACTTGTACACGAGGATTCTGATCTCATATACCATAACAGCACCATAGCAGTAACTTACAAAAAAAACTCAGTAAAATTTTGGCAGGAAAAAAGGGGTAAATACATTCAATCCTAATTCCCAGCAAATACTGCAAAGGGAAACAAAGAATGAAGAATTTTTTCTAGAAAAAAATAATTACAACAAAAGCGAGAAGCACGAAGTCGCAAAATTTTACGCAATTAGTTCTTTAAAAATATGGCACAATTCAATTGAATTTAAAAATTAAATCCCAAATGAGCAAGGTCGATCATGCATGCAAGAGGATACACCTCCAGAGTGAAACACCGCCCAACTCAGTAAATTGAAATTATTAAAAAAAAAACCTGCAAGAACCCTAAGAATATCAATTAATTTGGGCATATAACATACCTGTAAGAACTCATCCGAAAACCTAAATTAAGAAAGTGTACGGAAAGAAGGTTACCTGTAGAGATTCTGCTGCAAAAAAAGCTCGACTCGGCAGCTGCGAACTGCAGAGCCTATGCATAAAGTGATAAAGACAACACACACTTATATATAAAAATAGTTTTTTTAGGGGAATTAGTTGGCACAGGATTTGAACATAAATATTTGTCCAAAGTCTTTGATAAAAATTCTTATTTAATTTTTTCCCAATCATTATGCCACGGACAAAACTACCAAAAAAGTCTAAAATACCCTTGAAGACTCACATATGCTTTAAATGATGTTTTTTTTGTCTTAATTTTTTCAAGAAATTCCAGATTAATTACTCCATATATTTGTTATATCCGGACCCAAAAATAGTATCAGAGCCTAGGTTTATTAAGAACTTTTAAGTAATATTTATTATTTAAGTAATTAACAATTGGTGAGGAGAATTTCTCGCGAAATATGGATCTAGACGAATGTCCAAGATATATACCTTACAGGAGATATGTCAAATTTTGGTGATGTATGAACGAGAACACCAAAACAAGATAACATATTGGAATAATTAATATGTTGAACAAGAGATCGTAGGAGCTGATAGGGAAACCTTAAGGCAATACGATAGATAAACAACATATTATCTGAGTTACCTTGCGGTTAACCAGATGTTATATGTTGATCTGATAAACCATCAGGAAGCAACTCATCAAAATCATTGATGCCTGACGGAGAACCAAAATGGAACGAGATACTTCCAGATAATCTAAGATCTCTCTAGATCTTAGAGAAATCCATAAGACAGTGCAAAATTATAGCAACCGCCATAATCATTTACCAACACAAGTTCATCAGATCCAGAACCAGATGGAGATGATGGTAAAATATCAGAAGAAGACTCTTGAAATCCTTCATGATATTCAAAAAAAAGTCAAGAATCTGAAAGACAAACCAAGTTCTTCTGGAGGAAGAAAACGTATAGATTTCGGAACGGTACCTTATTTACACCAAAATGGGAAACTAATCAAAGTCATACGACGTATGACCCAGGATGAAAAACTCATTGCTATCATCAAGGGAAAATCCGTCACAAATTAAAATTGATGGATATGGAGAAGATCAATCTTGAAGATCTACATGAACTTGACAAATCCTTCGCAGGATTAGGGATTGTAGATTTAAAGATGAACGGAGGAGATGGTTTAGCTTTGGTTACGCGTGACCAACACCAAAGACTACCTCCACAACCACCAGTAGATCCCAACAGCGTAGAAGGTATAGGTTCACATCATATGGATGAACCAATGCCGCATGCTAGAGATTTTACCACAAGAGGAGATCCTATTGTTTCAGGAACTCGACAACGTTCCAGAAGGTCAAATCTCTTTAATACGTCTTATGGAAAGTCACAGCTTGATCCTATACATCCGTATAGGTTGATGCTGAATCTGGATATCCCAGATTTCAAAAATCGAGAAGTCCTTATCAATGATTGAGCATCAGCAATGAGGATTGCAGTAGGAACCCTCGATCTTACGAATGAAGGATTCATTTTACTTCTTGAAATGAGTCTTGAAGGATCAGTAAATATTGCGTGGGATATGACGATACCAGAAATAAAGAACAACGTGACATTTGGTGAGTCATTGAAAGGAATTGTCGATAATATGGTAAAATTATTCAAAATCCATTTTATCGGTATAGGCTATTTCGAGGGACTTGAAGAGGAAAAAAGAAAAATATACAAACAAGCCCTCTATAGCCTCGAGTTACATGATATTTATCATATTGACGAATATATCAAGGTATTCACCGAGTACCGATGGAAGTCCAAGGTAGATGATAAAGAAGCTTCGCAACTATTCTTTGCGAATATACCAAGTCCTTGAAGAGAGATGCTTATTAGGGAATACAAGAGTGTAGATAATTTAGATACAGTGGCCAGAAGAATGTCCTTCTTAAAGGCCAAGCTATCTGAATGGTACCACCAGCCAGCACTCGACAAGAACTACAAGAGACTACGAGGAATCTATAAAATGGTTCCCTTTTGTTGCGAAGAAAATGATGTCCCAACAGTCGTGGGAGGTCAATCCCGGAGATATAAAAGGAGGAAACAGAGAAGTCATCCTTACAGCCGTGGGGGAGCAACAAAAGAGGTAGTCGTGGGTTTTTATGGAGACCTAGAAGAGTGTGGTCAAAACAAAAAACCCAAAGTTATAAGTCGGGGCAAAGACTCGTACCAAGCAGGAGTAAAGCCTCTTCATCAGGCTCAAACCAAGGAGGTACCAGCAAAACCCCAGGAAGAAGAACTTTCAAGCGAGCTCACATTCGAGCTAATGAAAGTTTTAAAGATTGTAATTGCTAGACATATGGAGTAAGAGGACATATCTCAACTGATTACCCGGAGAACCAAAAGAGAGGTCTAAGACAATTCGAAACAACACCAGAATTCGAAGAAGTTGTCTATTATCAAGATCTTATACAGGTGTATCAATTTGAGGATTTACCCTCAGATGAAAGCATCTATGAAGAAGAGATCTATTCTGATGATGGAAGTGAGTCCACTTCGGAATCAGAGTAAAGAAGAAATTCTTCAAACAACAAGAGAGGATATGTCAGGATTCCTCTCTCACATCACGGTTTCTCATAAAACTTTCAAGAGGATTATGAAAAAAGATCCAAAGCTTCAGATATACGATAGTTTTACCATCAAAGCTATGAAAAAGGCTTTGGATAAGTCTGGGCTTCATAACAGAAAACACCAGATTATCCATAGAGTAACTACCGGAGAATTTGTCATCCCAATGGAATTCACTGGTAACCGGATCGAGATGCAGTTGATCTCTTACCTAGAAGTTCAGGAGATCAAAAGCAAAGTCAAAAAAGAAGTTGCAAATACACTCTCACAGATTCACATCGGGGCCATAAGGGTTATTATTAAAGCAACATTCAAAGAAAGAATTGATTCGCCACTCAGTCTTGTGATATTTGACAAACGAATCTCCAATCTCAAGGATTCATGCCTTGGAGCGGTCACAGGAAATTTGTATGTAGAAAAATTGGCATTTAATGTCTGTCCCAGAATTGCATACAATTTAGGAGATCGAGACTTCAACAAAGTCTTAACCCTTCATCAAGATTTCAAAAAAGATGATTTGATGAAAGAAGGAAATAGACCTTGCTCGATTACCTACAAGATTTCCTATGCTCTCTTGAATACACATCATTCAAATGTATTCTTGAGAAAGGAATTCATCGAAGTCCCAAGAATCTTTGAGGATTTCACCAGGGTGGTTCTACCGGAACTTATCGAGTCTCCAACTATAAAGGAGATAAATATGAAAATTCAAGACCGATCCGTCTTCAACAAGAGTCAAAGCCTCAGAATGGAGACAAGAAGAAAGTCTTTCCAACAAGACAGAATGCTGAGTAGCAGTCATTGGGATGAAAGAAGGTCTAGTACAGTTCAGCGAATCCCAAATGTGTTCAAAACACAAGGAGAGCTGAAATGTCCAGAAGGATGGAAAGAAGTTGAAATAATATTCAATATCACCCAAAAGGATAATATTTTTCCTTATGATGTTCTATATTATCTCCAACAACCAATAGTCGGAAGATATCAAGGAAGCCTAAAGAAAGGTGAAATTGTTCTGACTATCATGGGAAGTGCAGGAAAGATTCCAGAACAATTAATACTGGGTATTGACTTTCTTGAAGATCATAAGCCTTGGAAAAGATTACAAAATGGGATGTAGTTTACAGTGGCTGATAAAAGATACAGAATCAAATAACCACTAGTCCATTCTCCATATACATTTCTATTAGAATGATATATGATGAATATAAGATTGAGTATTTCGCAGCCTATGTTGACTCAGGAGTCGGGATATGTACTGCAAAATAAGGGGTTTTCCCGAAAGAATTTGGAGAAGATCTATTAGCTATTGCAGGATGAGATTTCTCAGAAAGGATTCTTATCCTTAATCGAGGAATCAAACAAGCTGAAATCATGATAGGAGGCGCAGACGGTACCCCATGGTACAAAGTAAAGACGTCACCAATCTATTTTCATGATACAAGAGTAGATGTTTTGCTAGGAAATAATTTCCTACAAACATTCAAGCGATTTACACAAGAAAATGAGACAAGAAGGCTTATTTTCACAACATTATGTGATCATAAGATTATTGTCCAAAGACTGCGGGAAGCATTCTATAGAAGACTACCTATTAATTTTCGTAGCAAGCGTGGTGATGAAGCTAAACTTCGACATCCAAAAATGATGGATAAAAGAAGATTTGGTGATGCATTATTATCCTTTCGGCAATACGGATCAAAACAAAAAGATTCAAAGAGATGAGATAATAATTTGTATTCATTCAGAATACAAGGAGAATAACGAGTTCCTCCAGAGGCTATTGCAGAATTATTGAAAGGCCTATTGGAGAATACCCCGAGTGATATTACTATGGAGGAATAGATATCAATGGAGGATATCAAGAAAAAGATCCAAATGAGTTATAACGAAAATCCTTTGGCATGGTAGGATAGGAACGAGCTCAATGCATCCTTAAAGATTAAACCAGGAAAGGAACATGAGTTCGTAAGACTCAAACCAATCCTTATGAATCAGACAGATCGTGAGGATATGCAGAAGATACTTAAGGAACATTTGGATTTTAAGTTGATCTCACCAAGAGTTTCTCCATACAGCAGCCCAGGTTTCCTGGTCAGGAATTATGGAGAAATCAAAAGAGGAAAACTTAGACTTGTTATTAATTATAAAGGGATTAATAACATTCTGGAATTCGATGGATATTATATCCCAAGCAGAGAACAGTTGGTTAACTGTATCAAAGGTGCTAAGATATTCTCAAAGTTCGATTGTAAGTCTGGATTCTACCAGATTAAGATGAAGGAAGAAAGTAAGAAATTCACAGCTTTCTCCACACCACAAGGACACTATGTCTGGAATGTAATGCATATGGGATTGGCAAATGCACCCCAGATATATCAAAGGAAGATGGATAATCTCTTCAAGGATTATTTCAACTTCATGTTCATATACATCGATGATATTCTCATCGCATCAAATAACATGAAGGAGCATCTCAAATATTTGGAAATATTTTCAGATGTGTGCCATAAAGAAGGATTAGTGATTTCAGAAAAGAAGACAATAATTGCTACGAGATAGATTGAATTCCTCGGAATTGAAATCGATGAATCTGGAATCATTCTACAAAGTCATATTGTAGAAAAGATACAAGAATTTTCAGATGATTTCAAAGACAAGAAACAACTTCAAAGTTTTCTCGGAGTTGTTAATTTTGCTGGAATGTTCATCAATAATCTGGCGCATCACAGGAAGGTGTTCAACCCATTACTAAAAAAAGATGTAATATTCAAATGAGAAGATGAACATCGAGAAGGAATAAAGCAGCTGAAGGAAGTTTGCAAGAGGCTTCCGAAACTTGCTAGATCATTGGTAGGCAGCAGTCCTTATGAAGCCACACCAAATGAAGAAGTGCCATGTAGATATTGCAGCGGTCTATTTACAGACGGTGAAGCAAATTGATAGCATATCAACGAGAAAGAATTCTTTGCAGTCAGAAAGGCTTTTAAGAAATGACCTCTATTTTTACTGGCTAAAATTTTTTCTTTAAAAATTGATAATTCAAGTGTCAAGGTTTTTCTGAAAAACAAAATTGAATCAAAACCAGAAAAGACTAGATTACTTAGATGACAAGCGGAATGTTAATATTATGATTATGATATTGTCATTATAAAATCTCATGAAAATGTTCTTGCAGATTTCTTAACACGAGATGGAAGGACGCGTTGCTGACGAGGTCCTTAAATGAGTAAGACATCTCAAGGAAAATCTGGAGAGTCTATAACGAGAATTTGGGACGTTATGTCTCAATGCAGAAGTCGTTGGACGACTTCAACGAGTTGATTAGAAATCTATTTCTGATCTAATACGAGCAAGCCAGTACGCTCAAGGACAATTGTTCTTAGCGTTACAAGGGCCTCTCCTCCAGGCTGCATCTCCTACGGTGCAAAAATGAGTGATTAGAGAACGAGACTCTAACCCGGAGGTTATGGATTCAAATACCATAATCACAAGTGTTGCAGGTGATGCATTCCCTGAGGATGTACAAACTGTAACGAATGTTGAAGCTTTGGAATCACAATCCGAGTCTTCAAGTCAACCCAGCACCTCTGGGGTTAAAAAGGGAGAGTTGAATCTTAGGCCACAAACAGGCAAGACTAAGGTTCAAACTGATGAAATTAAGATTTCTCCTATGTAGGTTTATCATAGACAATAGGAGAAACTAATTATAAGAAAAGATATCAACCCAGAAAAAACAGTGGTTGATGTCTCAGCAAAGTACCCGAGAGTTTGGATGAAACCAGGAAGTCATCCAAATGAAGTATAAAAATGATATAATTTTGGAGCTTTAACTTCAATTCATACCGTGTCACCTGGATTCCCAGAAATTTTAAAATTATCGAAATGGATTGGGGAAACGGTTCACGAGACTTGGGTCAATAATCCACATTTGGCAAGAGGAGATATGTTGGAGTTATATTTCATTAGTGCAGCTCCAGAACTTGCGAAGAAAGGCTTTAATGAAAAATTTCATTTTATCAAGCTTAGAAGACTGGATGGAAATGCCTTGAAGAATATAAAGACAGCTTCACCGAAAGAAGTACCACTACTGGTAGGAGTAATTTCGGAAGATGAAGCTTCTACACGACGAGCCTGGGGACTTTGGGTTTGTCTAACTGAAATGGACAAAGTCAAATATCCATTTAAGTTCTTTCAAAATTCAGCAAATGGATCATTCCTTCTAAATTCAATGACAGGATCAATAATAGGATTTGCAGAGGAACTCTTTGAAATGAAAAGAAGAATTCTTTGGGAAAACAAGATCCCGATTAGCAAAGAAACCTACCGGAAAATCTGTACCATAGCACATGTCGGTCGATGGATCGATTGGATCTGTCAAGCATGCCCTGAACAGAAAGAGTCCGAGTTTGGGAAAGAATTTCGACCCAAACCCGATCGACAGGAATATTGGTCTGAAAAAGACAGGGGTCCAGCCAATAAGAAACGTTATCTGTGGGGGCCACGCAGACCTAATTTTTAAAAGAAAGATACCCCGACAAACAAATATGGGGTGAGTCACGAGAAAAGACAAAGGATTCCCCGACAACCATCACATGAGCTGAGTCACGGGAAAGAAAGAGAAAGCGCACTAACTAGCTGAAAGGGACTCCCTAACAACTATCATATGGGTACACTGAAGGAATAAGCCAGCCGGTGTTCAACAAGATTTGGAATCCGCATTTCAAGTCCGGATTCATGCCTATAAATAACGAGAGTTGAAGGAAGATGAGGACATCGAACATTTCCCTTAGTTTTCTTTAGAATAAAAATCTTTGTAATATTTTGAGTGTTCTTAGTTTATGTGTTTTCAAGTACAGGCCTCATCTCGAATGAGAGGCTAAACAAGTATTCTCCTCCCAAAAGGAGATTACTAATGTAATAAATATTTCTTTTAAGTTCTTAATAAAAGAAAGGTTTTTGTTTCAATATGTGTTCTTAGTATTGTTGATTTATCCCTTAGAAGGAATATCTTATACATTGGAGTAGGAAACGAACTAAGGTTGTGTTGAGCAGTTGCTGAAGGAGTTGGATAACTTGCAGATCATCTTCCCTGAGGGTTGAAGTTGAACAGTGAGGAACTATTTGTAAAACGGTCTGGGGGCAGTAATTTTCCAGTTGGTGATGTTGCGAACCATCTCACTTCGGTCAAAGAAATGTATGAATTCTAAGGGATTTAATTAATTATACGGAAGCATGTTGGGCCTGATTTTGATCTGTTTACATTTTATTCGGATACTATTAAATAAATGGAGTATAATTGAGGAATTTCATATTTGATAAACATCAAAGGGTATAAGGGTCAATTTATTTTGGACTTAGGCTGGAAAGGATTTTGATTTTAATTTCTATTTATTTTGAGTTATTTTAATGAGAATTTAGAAAAGAGGACTATTTTCACAAAATTTTATATTGACTAGACTTTTTAAATGAAAACCCCTTTTTTTTTTTATAAGAATTCGAATCTGATCTGGCAACCATTGTAGGAAAGAGACCCATCTATGTTAAACCTATATATTTAAATGATTTATTAATCAATTAGCCATATATTTATGAACATGATTTGCTTTGTGGATATTAAATTTCAAGCCTATTTACGTTCACACATTAATTAGTTAGTATGTTTTCAACAAATTACATAAAAATGATGTTGAAATATTTACGTGGACATTTGAAGTTGTTCAATTTATATGCAGTGAGAGGAGTTATTTGGCATGGTAGAGGTGATCACGTGATTTATTTTGGCAAAAAGATTAATATAGTTATTATTGTATTATATTGATATTAGTTAGTAATTCCAGTTTAGTGAATCTATTCTTGTCGTGATGAAGTGTTGACAGCAATCCTATATTTTATGTATGTGAGTCGAGAAAAAATGAAAGAAAAGAAAAGTCAACCTCTTTCAAATATACAACATGGACTCTAACAAATAACAATATGACTGGGGATCATATCAATTCAGTATACAAACAATCTTGTGTCTCGATAATTTAAAAGATTATAAACTAAAGTTTATATAAAACAAGATGTTATTCTCAAGTCAAAGAACTTGTTGTAAAACTAAATAACCCTAAAATAATTTCATAATATTGGGGTTCCCATAAAACACTCGTTTACACCAAAATGCAAAACGCCCTTACAACAAACACAAGTTTTACTAAACCATCACTATAAATTCAGGAGAGGACATGATCAAGAAATATGGCTTTTAGAAGAGCCAATATGCATGCTCTCCTTCACAACATCTAGTTCACCTTTGATGGAGAATTCATTCATGTTTGGGATATGGGAGTTTACATGGTCGGAACGAGCAATTTATTGGTGGAGTTAAAGAACAAGGCCACCGTTGATTCCATCATCATCGTCTCCATCCCAAGCGAAAGGGTTATTAGGGCCTTGTTGTATCCCACGCAACAAATCCTCCAACAAACCTATTCGTTCCCACAACATCTCCTCTTCTAAGTTGCGCAGATGAGGAACTTCATTACTGGATGAGTTTTGCAGAACGTGGTTGAGGTTCTCAGGGTAGTACTTTAGCAAGAATTTTCCATTTGGTTCGTACATCTCCATGTCAAATGCAGGAAAAAGAGGGCGTCCAAGAACTCGAACATAACACACACTGCAACATGCATTGATGAGAGTGAGATACAAATATAGCACAAACATGTGATGTGTTGATCTCATATTGTCTTGTATACGTTAATAGTGAGATATAGCTTTATTTCTTTGTTAGTTTGAACTCAGATAAGGGGATCATATTTCATAGAGTCTCGGTTACTCTTCCAGGTGCCATCAAAACAAGGACATATTTCCTATTTTAATGAAAATATATGGTGGAAATGCTAACAAACTTCGCTCTCCTAAAATAATCTCTTTAGCAGTCAACAGAATAACATGATCATAAAACGACAGTGAGAACAGATGACTGACCATATATAGAATAATCCATCGATTTCCTGTCTCTGAGCCCTACCCAACAACTCAATCTGCAAATATCCACCAACACACAGGACAGGTTCTGGTAGCTTGAATGGCTGCAACTGATTCTCCTGTTCAAGGAACACCAATAGCGAACATGAGCATTCCAGTACAATTATCCATTTCTCAAAAGGAAAACAAAAAATAATTAGATAATAGAGATCTCTAGTAGCACTCAGGATCTCAAAATTGAAGGCTCATCCAATCGATAATCTAGAGCCTAGGTTATAGGAACTTCTAAAAGAGAAACGATGTCATGTCAATGGCCCCACCCAGTTGCATACAAGGAAAGAAAAAAAGAAACGCAAACAAATTTTATTTCCTACCGGGAGCATTTATAT
Organism: Scutellaria minor; assembly: GCA_954870855.1. Lineage (NCBI taxonomy): Eukaryota > Viridiplantae > Streptophyta > Magnoliopsida > Lamiales > Lamiaceae > Scutellaria > Scutellaria minor. The sequence continues at coordinate 19,632,175 of OX940728.1, read as the reverse complement.
CTACATTCTTCGTCCAGTTAGTTCAATTGAGAGCCATCTTCAAATTTAACTACAGTGGTTCATATACTATACAAAAACTTCCTCCCAGGAAATAGTCACACTGTCCTCTAAGAAAGAAGAGAAAATAAAAACAAGATTGGGATGATGTAAAGTTTCAGTCACAAGAAAATATGACCTGCACCATGGGAAACTTTGGTGAAGTGTAAGTCCACACAAACTTGTCATCGGCAGATTTCTGCAATGGCAAATGTTGGAGGTCACTTCCAATCTCTTTGGGGGATTTCGGATGGCCCATTCTGAATCTTACGAAGTTCGCAGAGTATATAGGTTTTCCCTGCTGAAAAAAAGCTAAATAGGCAACATATCCGAGAATGCTGTCAGAAACTACGAGTAAGCGCAAAACTCAACATGGGAAGTATCAAGAGAACGGAAAAGAAGAAAAAGTTAGGTTGAGCAATCACCTTCAAATGGTTGAATATCAATTTCAGTAATAACCCAAATTCCAGCCCTTAGTTTGTATATTAACATCTCGGGCACTTCAGGATTACTTTGTCCTTTACTCGACCAATATGATGCTCTCCTTATAAATCTGTCCCTTGGATTCAAAGTATTAACAATACTTTCATCAGGATAGTTGTCAGTGCTGGACGCGCTAACTGCATTTGCTATGCAATCCTTCGGAGAAACCTTTGATTTTGTGATTGCTTGAAGTAGAGATGCATAAACCTTATGATCTCTCCCAAGAATCTCCCATTCCTCGGTATTGTTAGTTTCGACCTCAATTGAGCTCATCATCCCTTCACTTCCATTAACCACACAAGCAATACTGGAGAGCTGTGGGAATGTTTTTAAGCACAACTGTTTTGCAAGCCCATTTGTAATCACTGAAAAAGGAAATTACATCATAAGCCTAGCCATAAAAGTATTATTTAATCACAGCGCTTTTTTCTTTCTTCTTTCAAATATAGTATCAAATCCCATCCCAAACAAATTAGCTGATCATAGAAAATTATTGAAACTCACAGAATGATAAAGAATCAAAATAATCCCAATACCTTGAATGTTTTACCATTTAACGTGGGCAAAAAATTAAAGGATATTGCAATTCACGATAAAAGATACATAATTACTTTGAAATAACAGACAGGAAGATTCTAAATTATGATTAGGAACCTCACCATGCTACTGGAGCAACAAATGAACCTTGTTATCTAACCTTTTTTCGGACATGTAGATACCATGTAACAAGGTTCTTAGGTAGTGTGAATTGTAGCGCCACTACTAATTATTTATTTTCAGGAGTGGGCTAGGCTTAAAAACTGTATAATGATCAATTGATAAGAGCAAATCTTGGAAAGACTGAGAATCATCGAACCTGTCAGTGTAGTTTACAGCATTTTACACAATTTGACAATCTTAATTTTGAGCAATATAGAGATCGGTCATCAATGAGCTTTTCCAAATTTGAAATTATTAATAGCTAGTAACTTGTAAGCAAGCTATAGGATTAAGTTGTCCAGTATGGATCCTCTAGTTTTTCCTGTATTCTGGTTAATTGTCTTCTCCAGCCAATTAAGATCTGGAATATAAAGGTAAGAAGCATGTAAGCGCTTGCAAAGAGTGGGGGAAGGTGTTAATCATTGTATTAGAAGTTTTTAATAGGAAAGCAAATAGATGAACATGTCAATACTAAAGGTGAGAAAGATTAAATCTTGATTTGCCTTCTGCAGGTGTAGAGGGGTGAGACATGCCTAGAAGCTTCGTTCCATTTTACATTTGGTAAGTGGCTACCCCTCAAGGATAATCAGTATTCATCCTTGATCTGTTTTTCCAATTACCTCCTTTGGTTGGAATCTTTAAAACCTAATGGGTCTTTGAACAATTACTCTTAGAGTGCTCCAAGACAATTAAATACCACCAACATTTAATATTGATAAAATGATCACTGAAGTTGGAGAGAAATGAAGGTCACATTGGGTATAACGAGCTATTTCATAGACATGTTTACTGCATATAACAGAAGATATAAACACATAATAAGCATTAGAAAACTGTAATAGCAAACACAAAACAGGCCATAACAAATGGAAAATATAACCCTATGTCTCGTTCTAGTTTTAAATAGCAAGAACCCAGGCCAGCACATGTTAAGAACTGAAAAGAACAAAAGATGAATCTCACCAAATTGGCGCCATAAGCGTGAGACAGCACTTGCACGAACTAGGTCAGCTGGATCATCTAAGAAACTCATAATATAAATGGAAACATCCGCCTCAAGGTATTGCAAAAAATTGATTCGAGTCTCCGTTTTCTGGTGGTCCATGTCTTTCAATGTATTGCAATTCATCAAATTCTCTGACTGCAAGAATGAATGGTTGTAAAAATTACAGCTATAATCAATATCAGAAAGAGAAATGGAGTCTGCAATAATTAACATTACCCTAAAAGATAAAAATAATTTGCCAAATTCGAGAAGTTCTCACGATAATTAGGTATTTGTAGCATAAACAGCGTACATTCCATAGAAGTATGCACTATGAAAAATAAGGAAAAAGAAACATACAGATAATTTTATATGCAAATCCAGTAAGAAGTTCAATTTCCCCCTTCCATTTTCAATATTTTGCTCAAAGAAGGTCGGATAAAGCTAATTCGAATCACATAACATCGGAATTCAAACTATAAACAGAAAACGCAGACATAGAACAGAAGAAATCGAGAATACAATCGAATTAATGAATCGAGAGAGAGAGAGAGAGAGTACCAAGAAACATAAACCCAATCATGAATCAAAGAATTTTCGAGGGAAGATAGAAATCCCATCATCATCATCATGAATGAAAATCTTAGACAGGAGAAATGAGCAATAAATAAAAACACGCAGACACACAGAGTATGACAACCCTCACCCTCCAACACACAACAAAAATGAGCAATAAATCAAGAGCACGAATAGAATAATACCTTTTTACAGAAAAACCATGAGCATATACAATTTATTACATACATACGAAATTTTCGTATCTATCTATCTATATATATATATGTATATGTATGTATATGCAGATTAAGAGCGAGAGGGGTTGAATGAGATTGGACTGGAGTGTTCTGGCGTCTATATATATAAAAGATATAAATAATCACATAAATTTAGAAGAAAAAAATTCCCTTTTCTAAAAAATAAATAAATCTAAAGCTTAAACATATATGTTTATTTTCCTCTAAACATTTATATATATATATATTATATCAAATTATAGTCATTTTCCTTATTAGTAGGGCATAATTTGTATAAAATACCCTTAATTAATGTGTTGGATTTAATCACTAATCATTTTTAATGAATCAATTTAATAATCAATGTGTATAAATAGGATATAATAGGAAGTTTGTAGGTTAAAATTATTCTTCCAAGTAAATTATATATGTTTTCTTAATTTGTGCAAAATATAAAATGTGTCTCTTTATAGGTCAAAAATAGTAAAAGGGAAAGTTGATAAGCATTACTAATTGGTTTTACTATTTCATAAATTGAGCTCCAAATGATAGAATGATTTTCATGCAATGAGTAAATGACGCATAAAAGAAGGGTATATGAATATAATTTTAAAGTTATTACTATGTTGTTTTAATAACAACTAGCAGTACACCTGCGCGATGCGCGGTTTGTCATATAAACAGTAAATTTATACATATTATATATATATATATATAATATAAGTATAAAAAAAAATAAACAATAAACAAAGGTCATGCATAAAAAACAACAATGAATTAAGTAGTTAGATAACATGAATAATATACATTAAATCTATCAATTAAGTCATAGATACATAATAATTATTTGTTAAAACCACATAAAAATATATAAAAAATGAAGTAAAATTCAAATATAAGGAAACGATTAAATAAGAAAATAGATTAGATACAAAAATATTTTAAGATTAATTCTACATTCAACAGCCGCCTCCAACCACCGTCTACATTCTATCTAAATTTTATTTTTTTCTTCATTTATATGATAATCAAGTCCACAATTTCATCTTATTGACCTCATGATCTTTGATTTATAGAAGTAAACAAATCTTTTGTCTATAGTGTATTTTAGAAGTAAGCAAATATATTGTTCATTCTCCCATTAAATACGGAAAAGCAGCAGCCATGGCAGCCACTCAACCTCTATTCTCCTTTACTTCTCCATTTCTTACATGTATTTTTTTGTATCTTTCTTTTATCTTTTCTTATGTATTTTTCCTATCTTTCTTTTATCTTTCTTTTGTAATGTTGTTCCTCATCGGAGGATTGTTCTTTCTTTTGTAATATTGTTCCTCATCGGAGGATTGTTGTATTTTGATAATGAAGCTAATGACAATCAGATTAATGTTGTCAATATCTCATTAAATCTGAAAAAAAATTTATTTCTTCTTCCATCTCTGATTCTTCTTTTGATATTTCAATTTCTTCTTTCATCTCTATTCTTCTTTTAATAAATGAGATCTGTTGAATGGCTCCCATCTCTGATTCTTCTTTTGATATTTGAAAAAACTTTTTTTCTTCTTTCATCTCTATTCTTCTTTTGATATTTTTATCATCCATGAATTGTTTTCTTATTTTCAACTATTATGATGTGAAAGGAGATCTGTTGAATGACTCTCATCTCTGATTCTTTTTTTAATATTTGAAAAAACTTCTTTTCTTCTCTCATCTCTATTCTTCTTTTGATATTTTTATCGTCCATGAATTGTTTTCTTATTAACATTTGATGTGAAATGAGATATGTTGAATGACTTTGCTTATATAATATGATGTCTTCCAAGGGAAGCCAGATTCAGACTTGGAAAAGAAGCCAGATTCAAGTTTGGAAAATAAGTCAAAACTAATAACATGACATTTTTGAGCAGAAAAGTAGCACTCCTGTAATTTTGGCCAACTTTCCTGCTTTAATATAAGTATAGATGGAAAAATTACATAGACTCTCTTTAAAAGTTTAACCTGTTTAAGAACATGTTATACTTTTTTAACATGAAATACATGTTTTATAGTGCAAACATATCATTATAATTTGTATTTATTTTACAAGTGTCTCTCAATAAATGCCATTGTGCACGTCGTAATTTGTCAAATTAAATGTATTAACCCAAAAAATAGTATGATTTGTTCATAGTTATGTTGGCCCGAATAGTCATCAGATCCATTTGATTCAACTTGATAGGACGCCGATCCATCATAAAAGCAATACGAATTTTTAATTTGTGAATGTGTGATGATTTAGACCGTAAAATGTTCAAAATAAGTTTGGATCATTTCGATTCAACATGTTGGATTTATTTGGTCTGAACTTTTGACTAAGAAGAATTGTTGATCTTGTCAAAATCAACCAAAAAAAAAATCTCATTTGATCAGAAATTTACGAATAATAGATTTTGAGTCAATTGAAAATACAGCAATATATAGACATATTACTGTGATATATATATAGCATGTAAGCATAAGCCACAACACAAGCCAAATGTATGGAGAAGAAGAAATTCAGAAATTTGGCTAAGACAGGGAAAAAACGTGAGTTACTTAAAGGATCACATTTGGCAAATGCGATTTCAAGGTAGTTAAAAATGGTTATGCCATTTTGTTTTGTTTTTGTATTTTCGTTTTTCTATTTTGACAGGCGGTTTTTGTGGGGTTGATATCTCGCTCATTTCTCAACCAAATTGAGCAAGGTTTGTTGTTGTGCACTCTATATAAGACGAAGTTCAATTCGTATATTGGGCGCGATTGCATTCGAGCTTTATACAAAGAGTTATCATACTGCAAAGTGTATAGAGTTGTTTTAGGGTTTATAGTTTTTTTGAGATTTCTTGTAAAACTCCTGTTTTGGTTTTTTGATTAATTAGTGGATTGATCTCTAAAGTGGATGTAGGCATATTCAAGCCGAACCACTATAATTCTCATGTGTTGATCGTTGGTTTTTCTTTATTTTTTGATTCATTCATTTCCATTCTTGTTTTCTACATCGAACTATGTTTCTTGTTTGCATGCTATCCTGCATGTGATTGAAGAGATATTCTTGATCAATATACGATAAGTGGCTCCGTTTTGATGTTGAGAAATTCAATGGATCGGGTGACTTTGGGCTGTGGAGAGTGAAGATGAGAGCCTTAATAGTTCAACAGGGTGTGGCCCTGGCTTTGAAAGGTGAGGAAGCTCTCTCTGAGTCCATGAAGATTGAGGACAAGGCTGTGCTTCTGGAGAAAGCGCATAGCACGATCATTCTGAGCCTAGAGAACAAAGTTCTTCGAGAGGTTGCCAAGATCGACACTGCTAAGGGAGTTTGGGAGAAATTTGAGAGTTTATACATGGTAAAGACAATGGCCAATAGACTCTATATGAAGAAAATGTTGTATGCGTTTAAGATGAGAGATGGCAGACCAATTCTTGAACAGCTTGAGGAGTTTAACAAACTCTTGGACGATCTAAAAAATGTTGAGATTAAGTTGTTGGAAGAAGACAAAGCTCTCATGCTTCTCAGCGCATTGCCAAAGTCTTTTGAAAATTTTTGTGATTCAATCCTCTATGGAAGAGAACACTCTATCACATTGGAAGAAGTTGTGATTGTTCTCAAAATCAAAAAGCTATCAAAGGCTTCAGAGGCTAAACCCGGAGGCACAGGAGAAAGTTTGATGGCTAGGCAAACTGGAGGAAAGAAGAATCAGTTCAAGAAGAATTTCAACAACACAAACAAGAAAACCCCTCAATTGAATCAAGAGTCTAAGGAAGATATTAAGGGAAACAGGTGTTTCCACTGCCACAAACCAGGTCATCATAAAAAGGATTGTTTCAAGTTGAAAGGGATCAAGAAGGGACAACCAAATCCATCTGGAAGACAAGCCAATCCCACAACTGAAGCATCAAGCTCTAATTCAGGGTATGAATCTGCAGAAGTTCTAGCCATTACTTCAAATGACACTAATGAATAATGGATTTTAGATTCAGGGTGCTCATTTCACATGAGTCCTCATAAGGATTGGTTTAAAGATCTGATCATGAAGGAAGAAGGAGCTGTGATGCTTGGAAATAATAAGACTTGCAGAGTCAAAGGAGTGGGCTCAATACCATTGAAGATGAAAGATGGATCTGTCAAGATTCTATCAAATGTGAGATTTGTGTCAGAGCTAAGGAGAAATCTAATCTCTCTTAGCATGTTAGACTCCCAAGGATTCAAGTTATTAGCTGAAGGTGGAATGATTCAAGTTTTGAAAGGGTCTAGAGTAGTCATGGAAGGTTCCAAGAAACATGATCTATACTACTTAAATGGTAGCACTGTAATTAGTAATTCTTACTCAATGAAAGAGATTGATAGAACTCTCATATGGCACAGAAGATTGACTCATATTAGTCTAAGAGGTCTGCAAGAACTTCACAAGCAACAAGCTTTTGGTAGAGACAAGATCACTAGTCTTGACTTCTGTGAGCACTGTGTTTTGGGAAAAGCTAAGAGACTAAGGTTCACTTCTGGTTCTCATACTACTCAAGGTATACTTGATTATGTGCATTCAGATTTGTGGGGGCCAGCTAGAACTCAAACCAAGAATGGTGGAAGGTATTTTCTATCTATAATAGATGATTACTCTAGAAAGGTTTGGGTGTTTGTGCTTAAGAGCAAGGATGAAGTTTTTCAGAGATTTAAAGAATGGCTTGCTGAGGTAGAAAACTTAACAGGAAAGAAGCCTAAGTACTTGAGAACAGACAATGGCCTAGAATTTGTGTTAAGTGAATTCAATTCATTCTGCAAATAGAAAGAGATAGCTAGACACAAGACAACACCCTACACTCCACAATAAAATGGCCTTGCAGAGAGGATGAATCAAACACTTCTTGAAAGAGTAAGATGTATGCTTTTGAGCTCTGTCACCACAACTACATACCTCATCAACACGTCACCATCTACTGCAATAGATTTTAAAACTCCAGAAGAGATGTGGAGTGGAAGATTGGCTGACTACTCAAAGCTTAGAGTGTTTGGATGCTTGGCATATGTTCATGTCAAGCAAGATAAACTGGAATCAAGGGCCCTAAAGTGTGTGTTTCTTGGATATCCAGTGGGAGTTAAAGGCTACAAGCTATGGTGTTTTGAGAAAGACAATCAGAAGTGTATCGTATCAAGGGATGTATCATTTGATGAAACTTGTATGCCACTAAACAAAGAGGAGATCAGAGAACAATCTAGTACTGATAATGAGAGATCTCAGCTTGAGGTGGAGCCAATACAAACCAATCTAAATGATCAGTATCATCAAGATGAAAATGATAGAGAAGATCATGGAGAAACCGGTCAAGAGGATCAACTTCTATCCAACTATCAGCTTGTCAGAGACAGGAGAAGGAGGTTAGTTAAACCACCTATAAGATTTGATCAAACTAACTAAGTTTTTTTTTTTTTTTGCTTTCCTTGCAGCTGAAGACATAGAGTATCAAGAACCAAGGGATTATAAAGAAGTTGTGACTTGCAAAGAGAAAGAAAGATGGAAGACAACTATTCAAGAAGAACTTGATTCTTTAGAAAGAAATGCAACATGGATAATTGTTGACAAACCTAAAAGTCAGAAGTTAGTAGGATGCAAATGGATTTTCAAGAAGAAAATTGAAGCTTCTCGGAATGATAATATAAGGTTCAAAGCTAGATTGGTTGCTAGAGGATTCACATAGAAGGAAGGGATTGATTACATAGAGATTTTGTCTCCAGTGGTTAAGCATTGCTCAATCAGGATATTGCTTGTTATGATTGCTTAGTTCAACTTAGAACTACATCAAATGGATGTCACTACAACCTTCTTGCATGGGGAATTGAAAGAGCAAATATACATGGAAGTTCCAGAAGGTTTGCTTGTTACAAACAGTAATAAGAAGACTTGCTTACTCAAGAAATCACTATATGGTCTGAAACAATCTCCAAGGCAATGGTATCTCAGGTTTGATGAGTATATGAAAATAATTAAGTTTATAAAAAGCATGTATGATAGTTGCGTTTATTTCAAGTATGATGATTCTGACACATCTTTCATTTATCTTTTATTGTATGTTGATGATATGTTAATAGCAAGTGATTCTATTGCTAGCTTAAATAAGATCAAGAGCTTACTTAATTCTGAGTTTGAAATGAAAGATTTAGGTGAAGCTAAGAGGATCTTGGAAATGAACATCTTAAGGGACAAATCAGGATGAAGTGTTGCTTGAACTTAGCACTTATTTGAAGAAAGTGTTGTTGAAATATCAGATGAATCAAAGCAAGAGCACTTCAGTTCCTATTGGACAACATTTGAAACTTTCAAAGGATCAGTGTCCAAGATCAAGAGAAGAAGAGTATAAAATGAGTAAAATTCCTTATTCAAGTGTAGTTGGTAGCATAATGTATGTTATGGTATGTTGCAGGCCTGACTTAGCTCATGCTATGAGTTTGGTAAGTAGATATATGTCTGATCCAGGGTTAGCTCATTAGGAATCTGTGAAGTACATATTAAGATATGTAAATGGATTACTGAATATGGGATTAAGGTTCAAGAAAACTACAGATTCAAGTACACCAATCATTGGTTTTGTGGATGCTGATTATGCAGGAAACTTGGATAATAGAAAGTTATTGACTGGATATGTTTTCACACTCTTTGGAACTACAATAAGTTAGAAGTCCACACAACAATCTGTAGTAGCTCTTTCTACTACTGAGTCTGAATTTATAGCATTAACTGAAGCTATAAAAGAAGCATTATGGCTAAAAGGGATTCTATCAGAATTTGGAATAGCTCAGAGTTGTGTTTCAGTTTATTGTGACAACAACAGTGCTATACACTTGTCAAAGCACCAAGGTTTTCATGAGAGGACTAAGCACATAGATGTCAAGCTCTACTATGTAAGAGACATCATTGAGAAGGAAGAAATCAAGGTTTGTAAAGTTGCAAGTGAAGAGAATCCATCAGATGCACTAACTAAAGCATTGCATGTTGTTAAGTTTCATTTATGCATGGAACTTATTGGCTTAAGAGGAAAATCGGCTACAAATGTAACTTGAAGAATGGATGATGATCACTGAGTATGCTTCATGCTATAAGGTGGAGTTTTGTGATATATATATATATATATATATATATATATAGCATGTAAGCATAAGCCACAACACAAGCCAAATGCATGGAGAAGAAGAAATTCAGAAATTTGGCTAAGGCAAGGAAAAAACGTGAGTTACTTAAAGGATCGCATTTGGCAAATGCGATTTCAAGGTAGTTAAAAACGGTTATGCCATTTTGTTTTGTTTTTGTATTTTCGTTTTTCTATTTTGACAGGCGGTTTTTGCGGGGCTGATATCTCGCTCATTTCTCAACCAAATTGAGCAAGGTTTGTTGTTATGCACTCTATATAAGACGAAGTTCAGTTCGTATTTTGGGCGCGATTGCATTCGAGCTTTATACAAAGAGTTATCATACTAAAAAGTGTATAGAGTTGTTTTAGGGTTTATAGTTTTTTTGAGATTTCTTGTAAAACTCTTGTTTTGGTTTTTTGATTAATTAGTGGATTGATCTCTAAAGTGGATGTAGGCATATTCAAGTCGGACTACTATAATTCTCATGTGTTGATCGTTGGTTTTTCTTTATTTTTTGATTCATTCATTTTCGTTCTTGTTTTCTACATCGAACTGTGTTTCTTGTTTGCATGCTATCCTGCATGTGATTGAAGCGATATTCTTGATCAATATACGACAATTACATGATCATAAATAGGATATAAATAAATGTATAACCCCACCTTCAGAAATTATTACTATAAATATCATCATCATCATTTTTCTACGAAACAAAATTCTAAATTTGATAGGAATATTTATGTGATAAAATATTAAACATAGTTCGTAAGTTAATGTAATTTTTGGGTTACACCATGATAACATGATGGGTAATTATGTTCACAACCATATTATTTCTCTCCACAATCATTATACATGTAAATTCTCTATTTTGACCTTTTAAGTAAATTTTTTTTTTTTTTACAATCATCCAAATCTAATTTTTTAAAAGTATAAAAAATCATCTCTTCACTCATTTAATTCCTCAACATTTTTTAAATATCTCAAATATTTAACTTAAATAATTAATATTATAAGATATCTCCTTAAAAAAATCTGAAAAATTGTTTCTACCTTGAACTTTTTTTTTTCTTTTTTACCGCCACCCAAATCTAATTTTTTAAAATTTTTTAAAATTATATCTTCTCTCATTTAATTCCTCAACATTTTATTAATGTCTCGAAATATTTCAATTAAATAATTGACATTATAAGATATCTCCTTTAAAAAATCAAGAAAATTGTTTCCACATTGAACTTTTTTTTCTTTTTTACAACCACCCAAATCTTTTTTTTTAATTATTAAAAATTATCTCTTTACTCATTTCATTCCTCAACATTTTTTTAATATCTCAAAATATTTCACTAAAATAATTAACATCATAAGATACCTCGTTAGAAAATCAAGAAAATTGTTTCCATATTCAAGAACATAGGACAATACTTAAACTTTTTTATATTGATAATACAAATTAATCAAAGTACCAAATGTAGAAAAAGAGAGTGTCGTGGTTGTAGAGGGATATAATATTTTGGAAAAAATTTAAATCTAAAAATAATTTTCAAATAAAAATGTATGGATATTGATAAAAAAAATTATAAATTTAAATCTAAATATTGTGTAGTTTATGGAAAAATGAAGACTGAAATGAATGGTGTTTTGGTTTGAAGAAAAAGAAGTGGAGATATGGTAGTTGTAAAAAAAATAAAAATTTTAAGGATAAAATAAAAAAATTAAATAAATTATGGTTGTGAAGAGAAATATTGGTGGCTGTGAATAGAATCACTCCAACATGATAGACCTAAATATTTGACCTGAGCTTGAAGCCCACAAAGACAATACTGGACTTTTCTTAACTGAAGTCCAACGCATACGAACTCATTTAAGTTTAGCCCAACCCTTATATAATTTCAGTATATTCTAATTTCTCATTTATGGCCCAAATTGACAATAAAATAAAATCACAAAATATGTATGGCAATTAATTTTTATATATTTTTAATCGGCATACAATTGAAAATTTTAAAATTACTTGATTATTACGAAAATCATATTTAAAGTCTAAATCTATTTAAAGAAATTACTCATCTAAGTTAATAATCAAATATAAAATACCCTTTATTATATTATATTATATTATATCCCCTTAAGCCTTATCAATTAAAAAAAAAATGAATGCATGGGAATTCGAACAATACAAAATTAAAATCCAAGCCCAAAAAAACCACTAACATTGGTTATAATTAGTAAACTTTCCCTTCTCTTTCAGTATAAAGACACCAAAATAGGTAACAAAATGAATATCAAAAAGAATTATTGACATTAAAAGTAACAAAAAAATACTATGAAGTTGTAGCATGTTGATATTGATCAGATGGTGCAGGGGATGTCCAATACTGCTTAGTTGCAACAAGAAGCTTCTCTCTTACATGGGGCCCACCTTCATGATCAGTCATTCTGCTATCCCATTGAAGCCCATCTACTATGCTCTTCACATCCACCATTACATCCACATCATCTCTTATGATCACACTACCTTGTGGCCTCAAAATCCTGTCCATCTCTAGCAGAATATCCTCGATTCCACATCTGAAAAACATCGATGAATGTATTAACAACATTGTCTTGTCCTAATCTTTCGATGAGTTACTAGAATGTTACCTGTCTTTGTAGAGAGTGAATATAGAGTCGGCATGAATGAAGTCGTACGTTCTTGGATACGTAGACATGGCCTCACACCTGCACGTTTGTTTATACGTTGTTTTGAGTTTGTTAAAACGATCTATCTTGAAGAACTATACGTTGAAGGGACTGTGATTACCAATTATGATAAGTTCCGATTAGTCCACGTTCGTAGATGGCTCCGAGAGTGTTGACCTGAGCCTCAACTGGGACAACGTTCATGACCCACATGGGGTCCTCGACTAGTGCAGCTGCAAAGCCTCCCAATCCTGCATTCATATCAAGCAAGTTTCGGTACCTGCCCTGTTCAGCTAGCTGCTGGTCTACGGCCTTATAGTGTGCCACTCTTTTCCTCCAAAGCTCTGTGTCTTTTTCAAAGCTTTCGGCTGTGATTCCATTGATGCTTCCGCTGAGGATCCGTGGTGGGACCACTGTCAATCTCTCCGGCCAGTTGGCTAATGGGCCGCCCGATACTTCCTTGATATCGGATACCTCAGGCAGAGGAGTAAGACAGGCTTCCATCTTAGTATACCTAGAAAGAAAATTGTAGTAAAATCAAGAAAACAAATTTGGACATCAATTCTTGATATGATAAAATCAGATGATTGATTAATTAGTAATTACCATGCTTGATCAGGATCTTGGCCCTGGCAAAAAGGGGGCTTTCTGAAAACTTTTCTGTTCAATTTACAATGCAAGTGATTAGTAGCCTTCTGCCAAATAGCAAGGTCATTTTTCTGGACCAATTTCTTCCAACAAAGGCTTCGAACAACGCTCTCGATTCCATTCTGCTCTTCGTTCAGATCGTCCCGTGTTCTGTTCCAGCCTTTCCAGTGGTTCTCCCAGTTGACAGGTGGCCCCGAGAGGATCCAGTATCCTCCGGGGCGTAAAATCCGGTCAACCTCAGTCAAGTACAGCCCGTCTGCCCCAACAACACATGTTAAAACGCGACTAATATATAGCGTAAAAAAGAACAAGAACAAGAGCAATGTCTCGTTTATTATTACCATACTGGCCCCAAGGAATCAGGCAACGAGAACAATGTGCAATGTCGAATGCCCTCGACGGATAAGGCAGCCTATCGGTGGCCATGATTCCGATCTGGGCAGGGACTCCTCGTTCGAGGGCGAATTGGACTTGAGCTTCGTGCGTGTCCTTTGGGGCGAATGACATTGGTAGGATGTCCCGAGAGAGTAAATAAGCTCCCCAACTAGCAACCTGCAAGAAAATGTCATCAAAACACAACGTCTATAACACTATAACCACAATCAAATTCAATAATGTGGCAAGATAAATCAGATATGTTGAAACCTTCTTTTCAAGAAATGGACCAATCAAGGTGGGGTAATTCAAGTTGTTCTCAAATTGCTATCTTTACTAGTAAGATTCCATTATGTAGAATTATTGTTAAAAAACAGATAACACATTTTCCAGATAAGGTAGTTTCTGACCAAACACGATTCAGTTAAAAAAGAAGCCATGAACACAACAAATACTGCAAGTTTATTGCCAAAAAAACAACTTAAGATGCCTAGAAATATAAAGGTATGGGCCATAATGTTAGGGAAAAAAATATTAAAGAGCTTTATTGCAAAGCAATAATTTCAACCAAAAATCAAATAATTCAACCAAGAAAATATTTTGTTCACCATTCTTTATTACCCAACTTACATTGTTTTCTCCGAGAATATCTTGAAGATATGGAGAGAGTTGAACACTTTCTATTACAAGAATTGTTGCTAAGTTGAGTACAGTTCTTCTGAAAGTGGGAAATTCTAATTCCTTTTCCAAATTCTTTGTTTATTGCTTGCATAGTTAGGTTTGAATAAAATCATATTCTTGGAGTGTAATTGAAGATAATGAAGGCAAAAAAATTAAAAATAAAATTAATTAGTTCTATTCCATAGTTATACAGAGAAGGTTTTTGAATTTATAACTCATTAATTCTAGATCAGTCTACAAAATTGTAAGACTATTGAAACAATATTTTTATTAAAGTCAAAAGTTGTATTGATAAATAATTAAGAATAATTAATTAACACTAACTGGCCTACACATGACATAGCCAACGTAACGACCAATTCCAAACAGGACCAATTTTCAAATTAGATCCACTGTTTCTTTCATAAACAAAACATTCGTCGTTAAAAACGAAAAAAATGATTAACTATATACTTAATGAAAAAAAACAACCTAGATGAAACCATTTTGTAAAACGAAACTTAATTTCACAAATTAATATCTAATTTATGATTATGGATCATGGCTGACTCAATTACAGAAGAGTCATACTTGTACTTAAGTTCAACAGTAATTTCAACTTTTTTTTTTTTACCAGATTTCAATCTGACAATAAAATATTAATTGCAAATTATGACATTTGATAGCTTCAATTATACAATAAATTCTTTCAAAATACTTTTCCAGTTTTAACTTCCTCATTCAAATGTTCAGGTAAAAAGCTTTAAATTCGGATTACCAAATTCCAATTATTCAAATCATCAAGTAATTAATACATGCACCGAGTAAAACTAAAGAGATTTTTTAAATTTTACAATTGCAAATTTAAAATCTGATATTCATACAAAAAGACAATTACGAGGGATATAAAAGATAAAAATGGGAATTTTACCAACCATACGAACACATTGTCCTCATCCATCATTATCTTTGTTCTTATCACCACTTGACTTAATAAGAAATTTGTTAGACCATTTAAATTTCAAGGAAAGAATCATTTAACACAAGAAAACAAGACAATACCAAAAACAAACAATCTAAAAAAAAAAAAAAAAAAAGAGACATAATAAACAAATTTAGAAAATTGAAGAGTTCTACACGTACTTACCCCACAACCAGTATCAATGGCGGTCCTGATAGAGCCATCTCCGAGGTTGATTAACTTTCCGATGTCATCAATGTAGGCATCGGCGCCACGTGGAAACATCGTCCCCCCGCCCGGAAATTTGAACCGGTCATTCTCGAACCGGACCCAGTTCTGGCCGGCCTTCTCCACCGTCAGATGCTTGTGCGGCACGTTTGCGTACCACACCACATCCCTACTCTCTGGCCACCGAAACGGCGTCGTATAGCCATGCGGCGCCGGAATTCTGCACTTCAACAGCTCCTCCTTCGCCGGGCAGTGCCTCTCCCTGTAGGCGAGCATCTGCCGGTCAAACTTCAGCGATCTCTGCGTGTCCTGGCACGGCGTGTACTCGGAGAATTCCGGTCCGCAGGGGGGGAATTGGACAGCACGCGCCGCCGGAGAGAGTGGGACGAGGAGCTCGGCCGCGTGGTGGGCGGTGAAATCGAGTGAGATTGCGGCGGTGGTGTTGAGAGAGAGGGTTGTCGGATTGGGGATTGTGTTTTTTATTGATGGATTGGTTTCGGTGCATGCGAGGGAGGGGAGGAGGGTGGTGGAGGACGAGGCGGCGCCGCCGTGCTGCCAGATTCCGATGAGGTAGAAGATGGAGCAGAGGATGGTGGTTATAGCCACGTAGTAGAGATTTGTTCTCTTTGTTTTGGAGGAAAGGTAGTGAGTTACGCCTCCCCATGTCGCCATCTTTGCACCAAATTCAACACAAATTGAAATCAGAAAACCCCTATATATATGTGTGTGTATGTATTGATTGAAAGATGGAGATAGAAAGAGAGTGAATTGATGTTTATTTGTTTGTATAAGGATTAAAGAGACAGGGTATATTGTTTTTATACAGAGAGAGACAGACTGATGTGTGTATGTATCTGTATGTATATATGTCGAGGGTGGAGAGGGTGAGTGGGGAACACGCGCCGACGCTCCCTCGTGATTCTGTAATAAAATGGATGAGAATTTATTATAGCAAGAATACGGAGGGTTTGCAGGGGTCTTTGTATTTTTATCTTTTTTGGACCTTTCGAATTACTATCATGCTATTTTCTTATACTTGGATTTTTATTTTCTTTTACTTTTTTTGAGTTACTTTATTTCCTTTTTGATTTTTTTATGATTATTATAGTTGGATTCTCATTGGAGTTTATTTAATTTCCTTTATAAATACATTTTTTGAATTCTTTTAAATAGAGGAGTATTAGTAATATATATCTTACTGGACTGATTAAAAATAATTTAATTGTTTGATTATGTGTATACAATGATCGTTATAATTAATTTTTAGTACTAAAAGATGGAGTTTCTAAATGAATGAAGAGCTAATATAAAAGGTAAGATTGAAAGAAAAAACGATTGATTCCTCTTTGGAAACATATATAGAACAATAGATAAATTAAAATAAATTTCATTTTATAAATCAGTATGCATACATATATAATTATAATATATTATTGTATACAAAAGTTTGATATATAATAAATAATGAGACCAAAAGAAAATAGAATTCAGGCCTTAATTAAGTTTCGCATATAGTTCGAAATCTTGATATTAAAGTAATGTCTTATTTGGATTTTTTCTTTTATTTTAACTTACTTTTAAAAATATTAATAATTTTCAGAATTGGACATGGGATTTTGTTTGACTATGTTGTAATACTTTAGAAATTAAACAACAAGAAAACTAATTGAGATTTTTAAGAACATAAATTAATTTTGTATAAATTTTTTGACTAATCATCCGCAATACTAAATCTCATTCGAAAAACAGCATTTCGCTTCCTAAGTGTTTTCATCAATTCAAATCAATTGGTCTCTTTTGCAAGCATTATTTATTATTATTATTATTATTATTATTATTATGATGATGAAAAAGGACAATATTCATATATCATATATACTTATTTGAGTAATATACAAAAAGTTATATGAGACGATTTTATAAATATAAATATGTTAAATGAAGATTCATTATTATATTTATAAATCAAAATTATATTTACAAATTCATACTATATATTATGAATTGTATAAGATGAAATTAATTAAATTAATAAATAAAACAGTCTAATAACTTTAGTAGTGCTGCTCTCATAATTATCACGTATACAAAAACTGAAACAAAACAACAAAAATATTTAATGATATTATAGTGCTTTAATTTAAATTTATTTAAATAACCACGTTCCATCAACATCAAACCAAACATAATATTGGTGTTATCACAACTATAATTGCTCATCAATAGGGGTTAATTTTCTCTGGATAATTGCTTAGGATTGTTTAATACTCTCATTCATCTATTTCAAAGGACAAAATTATTGAGTTAAATTTTAAGCTACCTCAGAACCAATAAAGTGAAGGCATAAAAAAATTGTTGTCTTCGAAATTAATTCATGTGTGGGTCAAATCAGAGTATATCTGGGAGAAGTTTTTTTTTTTTGAACATTTTAATGCTTCATTTACAATTATAGTTATCACCGAAATGTATTTCAATTGTTGGTAACAGCAATTCATTGAAACGTTCTTTAGCTGCATTAGGAATGAAGCATTTAAAGAATGAAAATAAAATTCAAAACATTAATAAATGTATTGAGAATTGAGTATGTTCAAATTAATTCCTTATGAAATCACTTTGAAACTTACCTTTTCCTTAATTCAAACTACTTTTTGGGGTAAATTTAGTTGGTTTAAAGTTTTCTTAATAGGGAAATTCTTCTTTGAATTATATAATCAATAAAATCATTCAATTCAAATACAACCTAAAAAAAAGAAAAAAAACTTAGCTAAACTCATATCAATTCTAAAACTTTATTGACTAATTCTGAAAAGTACATTTATCCAAACATATATATCATCTGCATCAGATGAAATTAAAAACTATGGACATAAAAACTCATCATACACAATATATTCACGCATTTATGATAGTAAAATTCATCTAATTCAAGATGAGTTCAGATTGCATTTGAAATTTAATATACCATATACTTAGAACCTATTTTATTTTTAAAAAAATTTGAGAACACCTGGCCATCTTCTTTAAAAAGGAAAATATATATTGCTTTAACTACATTCGATTGCAAGCATTATTTCGAGCACTCATCTAAATATATATGCAATATCAATATATAGGTATAGATAGGCATCCAAACACACCCTCAACCTATTGAAGAAAAAATAATTGCAGGACCACCAATAAAAGAGGTATTTTCAAACAAATCACATGAATTGGATTGAAAGCCCCATTCATTTCTGCCCCTAAAAAAACCCTAATTAATGATCAATTCACATCTTTAATCCAACAAATAAATATTTAGCATTTCGTAAGAGGGGAGTGATAGGCTGATAGCTAACAACCCATGTTACCATTATGTAAAATTTATGTATTTTCATGAAATCCGAATTCAAAATAAAGTATCACTTGCTGGTTGTGATATAATTACTCCATCTTTCTCGAAATATATATTGGTAATTGATTGGATTTTTCAAAGTAAAAAAAGAAATCATTAAAAGCGACGACCAGTTTAAGTTGGTTTCTTATTGTGTATTTATATTCATATGTAACCAGTATTGTATTTTTTTATATATTATCTAATTCGAAATGTTTTTATATATAAATCGGACACAAAAACTCATGTGAGACAGTCTCACGGATAGTTTCCGTGAGACGGAGCCCCATCACCCACAAAAAACATATGAATTGTAGGGTTTGTGTGGTGGGTAATTGGGTTATGGGCAGGGGCGGAGCCACCTTAGGGCCAAGGGGGGCACTGGGCCCCCCTGAAATTTAAAAAATAGGAGGGGTATTTTAGTAATTTCACCATTTTAATTAAAAAAAAAAAGAAATAGGATAACAAACACTTTCTTCCTGGTCTTCCACCCAACATAAATCCCTCAGGCCTCAATTTTGTTTTTAGATTTTTTTTTTCTTTCTCTCAATCTCTTTTTATCTAATTTTAACATAAAATATAATTTTTATATAATTTTTATGGTTTATTTTTTCTTTATTATTGTAGATTTATTATATCTTAAATTGTATATGTGATATAATGATTAGATGCAAAAGATTGATGAATGATTTTGTATTTTATTTACAAATTCTTTATCCATACTTATAGTTATGGAAAAAAAAAATTATGGTAGGTAATTGTCAAAATATTCTTTAAAATTTGTAGTTTTTGTATTCTAATAGTGATAAACAATATTTAAGTTTAAATGAAGTTATAAATAGAATTTATCAAGCATTGAGTAAATGAAGAAAGTGAGATAAAATTTTGTAATTCAAGTGTTAGATATAATTAAGTTACTAATTTTGGATTTTATTATTTTATAATGTAATATATTAACTTTATCGAAATCATGATAAATTTATGTGCTTAGTTTAAAATTATAGTATTTTTTTTTATAAGTTGACGTGGGCCCCCCTGGATCGAAATCCTTGCTCCGCCGCTGGTTATGGGTTGACCCGTCTCACGCAATGCATTAAAATTTCGTGAGACGGTCTCACAAGAGATTTACTCTATATCGGAATATATATTCCAGATATTCGGGGAAATGATTCGTGTGTGTGTATGTATATTATGGTGGATGGAGTAAGCTAACAACCCTAGGGTATGTTTGTTTCGGGTTTATGTAGGATTGGGGAAATCCGGATTTTGAAATCCTGAGATTTGTAAATAAAGGTGAATAGTTAAAATCTGTGTTTGTTATGAGATTTTATAGGGTAGGATTATTACTGTAGATGTTAAATCAATGTTGGAAAAGTTAGTAAGTGTAATATTATATTATTAGTTGATGTAATAGGTTGGAGTATAGGGTTAATTATAGTGTTTTTTTTAAATAGTGTAGGATTTTGGTAGATTTCATAATCTTTGAATAAAGTCCATAAACAAACAAGGATTTGGGATTTTAAAATCTCAAATCCAGACCAGTGAAATCCAAAACAAACATAACCCTAATGTTTTAGATGAATTGGATTACTGAAAAAAGAAAAGGAGAAAATTATTGGGGTGTGCTAAAGGCACCACACACATCTCTAAGGGCACCACACTCTATTAGTGTATTGGTGTGGGGCCCACACTCTAATAGAGTGTGGTGCCCTTAGAAAAGTGTGTGGTGCCTTTAGCACACACCAAATTATTTACCAATTTGATGTGATTGACAGATGGGGTGGTTGATTACTTATTTCAAAAGTTGTTAATTGTATTTGACTTCAACCTTAGATAGTAGTGACACCCAATAGTCCAAACAAAGGGTCAAGAAATCAAAATATGGCCAGTTCGTGGTGAAATATATATATAATGTAGGATATATAATCTTTTTCTAAGTCAAAAAATAGTGGAAATTACTATATGTGTATATGTATATATAAACTGATGATAATAATAATAATAATAATAATAATCTTATTATATATAGTACATTCATGATGAACATTGTAAAATATAAAGGGTATCATTACGCTATATATTATCCTATAATATAATTATATGAAATCGTCTCAAATATAATTCTTTCAAATGGAGCTGGCTCCACTTCACACAACTTAATTTCATTTTTTAATTTAATTTTTATTATATGAATTATGAATTAACTGATTTCATGAAATCAGATGTGGGACGGATAACAAGTATCCTACTTGTATTGTCCAAAATTATTAAATCAATCATTATTTACGCAACTTTTTGATGAATCAAACCAAGGCTTTGGCATGTGCTGAAGAAAGGAATATAAGTGATCAATGATCATCACTCTAATTTTATATCTTGTAATTGAAGTCAATGTCCCATTTTATTTTTTTAATGTTGTGAAAAAAAGTAGAAAAGATTAAAACTATGTGTTAGTTAATTAGAACACAATAATTGGCTGCTGAATTCAAAGTAGATTTGTGTGGCCTAAAAGATAAAAAGTTGTGCAAGTTAGGTCCAGAATAAACCTACCTGCACCATGTGCTTCTATATAAAAACATTACTGCATAAATTTCTCTGTTTTCACATTTTAAAATAAAATTAATATTGGTAAAAAAAACCTTGATTATATCAGATATGTAACATCTAATTCAGGAAAACTAACGGCTGCCCATTTATCATAGTTGACTCAAGAATATTATACTGCCAAATTACATAAATTGAAATTTCAATTACTTTTTTTTTTTAAATCTATTTACTTATTTCCTTAAAAATTCAAACTTAATTATTCTTGATTTGGAAGATCTTATTTAAAGTAACTACATTGTATACGAGATTTGAATTATTAACACTATGAATTGAAGAAGTTAAAAGATAACCAAAAGATTGCACGATTTTTAACCAAAATGACGGAAATGATTATTTTTTAGAGTAAGTCTCTTGTGAGACCATCTCACGGAATTTTAATACATTGCGTGAGACGGATCAACCCACAACCCAATTACCCACCACCCAATTACCCACCACCCAAACCCTACAATTAATATGTTATTTGTGGTGATGGGATTCCGTCTCACGGAAACTATCCGTGAGACCGTCTCACATGAGTTTTTGTGTATTTTTTATTGTTGAATTTATTTATCTTAATTTATATCATACAACTCTTGGGATTCAAGTTGGGACATAATATGTGGATGGATCTAAAACTTGTTGAAATAGTACTAGGGAATATTTTATTTAATTTGTTGGCATATAATACTAGTACTAGTATTATTTTTATTTTACTTCCATGTTAATAATATATTTCCTTGAATAGCATCGGAATCATTCGAAACTCCGATGATAGTTTTTATTGCTTGAATTTTAAAATGACAAAAATAATTAACGTAAATCACATCAAGCGCGTGAGGAACACGTACAGCTCGATGATGACCATCACTTCAAACAGATTTCGGAAATTTTGGTATGACTTGTTGACGAATGTGCTTCATGCCTCGTTCTTCATATTACGTAGGAAAATGTCTCTTGATTTCGAATTTATTTATAAAATTGGTGATTGGTTTATAGATTTGAGACGAGGAAATGAGAAATGGAATCAAAAACAATGGTTGGTAATGAGGTATAGCCGTATGGAAGAAACGAGAATAGTGTTTTACGTCACATTTTATGAGAAGGGGCCCACAACATCCAAAATTGGGTAGAATAAGACTCATAATTCATAAACCATATCATTTTCCATTTTCCTCATTCATCAAAATTAATTATACTCCTATAATTTATTCTTTAGTTTACTTTTTATTTTTAAAATAAGTAAAATATATAAATAGGTATAAAACGGTGGAAGGATTGAATATTAATTAGACAAACTTTACCATCAATAGTTTGCAATCATAAATATAATATATATATATATATATATATATATATATATATACTGGTTATTTGAATAATGAAAAACTTTACTATGTACTAGTCAAATTAGTTTATCGACTACTAGTTTATAAATATACAAGTTTGCTTCTTTTATGAGGGAAATCAATATATGAGATAATGAATAAAAAATATAAATTAAAATGTCAAACTATCAATAATTTTATAAGCTATCTCATGAGTCTTTTGATCAGCTTACTCATAGACTAACAAGTCAAGTATCACTAATTTAAATTTCTTAATTTATTTTAACGAACTTTGTAAAATGATCTTAAACGATCTTTTAAATCGAGTTCTGAATGGCCCTCTATTGATTTTATTCAATTACAACACTACTAAGTATAAACAAGGTTTATCAAATATATAGTGACTTTATCAAATATATAATGACTATTTAAATAAAGAAGGAGGGTTGACAATGAAATAATTTTTGAAATAATAAAAAAAATCTGACAGCACATTAGTGCGTATACTCAAAAGATAATAAAAAAAATTGACGACCAATTAGTTATAGACGTGCAAAAGCTCAACCACGTCTCTTTCTTTTTTAAATTAAATTTAATATATCTATATATATGTGTATTATGTATGCATGTATGTACGTGGGTGTTAAATAGTTAGGGTAGGACATGCATTGTCGTGTTGTACCTTGGTTTTAGGAAGAAAAATAAATGTATTCCTTTTTGCCGCCACTATCGATCACATATAGTATTTTTTGATGATATGTTACATTAAAAGGGTTCATTCTGACACTAACTACAGATCCAAGCTGTCAGATCCAGCCCACATAAATGATTTCCACTTTTCCATTATGAAATGACTATACTCATATTTATCATATGATATTTTTGTATGTGACAAATATAAAATAACTATGGGAGTTTCATAAATATATCTACTATATTATATGATGAAATTAATATGCATCCAAATATGCAATGTATATCGAAAGAATCTTGATTACTTCTACTACTGATTATGAGACTTTATGACTGATCTCTATATTACAGTGAGAACTTTTTTAGGAAAATGAGAATTTATTTCTTCATAAATGTTATTCATCAAAAAAATTTATATATATATATATATATATATATATATAATTCTGCCTTAAAAAAAAAAAAAAAGAGAGAGAGAGCTAAATTTTCTGAATGTTTTTGAATTTCTTAAGAAAGTCTGTATGAATCATTTATGATCCTTCTTTTAAAAACTGAATATAAGCATTGTGGGCTCATCAGATCATATTAGGCCCAGACCATTCATATAAGCCCAATAAGAAAGTGGACTAATTGATGGCCCATTTTTATTAATACTCCGCTCCGATACTAAAACAATTCTAGTTTATATACTATAAATATACAATATTATATTTTATACTAGATATTATTATCATGATTGCCTCAAAACAGATATTATTGCCTTTAAAAAACATTGAGCACTTGTTTGTTAGTTTTCCTAAAATGACATATTAGTAAATAATAAAAAATTAACATAAATATGTATAATATCATGTCTTGAATTTAAAAATATAAATTACAAATTAAGACTACTATTTAAATTGTAGAAAAATTAATGGGAATTCTTATCCCATCCGTCGTTCAGTTTATAAAATAGTAAAGAGAATTCAAAATACATTTAGCTAAATACGACTACAGATTTACATGATCTGATGGTATAATATTGTACTCAACAACTTATCTTAATTAATATTTTGATAATTTTATCCTTTAAAGGATTAGAGTAGGTTTTCTGTGAAATTGTCACAAATCTCATTTAGTGAGACGGGTCGATCTGATTAAGTCAAGGAGAATCAATGTCGATCAATGCGGAAGATAGAGAGGACATAATTATAGTAGACTCAAAATAAATTAAATATTCCTATAAACATATTGTTTTGCATAAATTAAAAATGTCGACATATATAGTATAAAATAATAAATGTACAAAATGATGTATAACCCAAAACTCCCTTAACCATCTAAACTTTGGAATCCCTGATCACCCACATATATAATATTAGGCATTGTGCGAATGCTGACATTATCTGACGTGTACTTGGTTTGGAACCGAGTCCAACTTGTGGCATACGTGGTTTTGCTGACTCAGATCCACATTATTGGTCCAATCATTAATTTTGCTAAATCTATATTAACATTTATTTATTTTTTATTAATAGTACATAATATTGTTTGCTTTAATTTTTTCTTTTGAGCTTTTCCCATTGTCCACACGGTGATAGTTTTGCAAGTATTTTTGGTATTTGAATCATTTAAATAGGACGAGTTAAATGTGTGTGGAGAAAATAGTAAGAACCTATTGGGATTTGGCCAGAGTTGGGTATACGTTGTTTGCTATTTGAACCTAAAAATATATATAAAGATATAAACGGGTTTAGGTGGGTTCAGATAAATCGTAGGTAATCTCAATTAAGTTTGAAATAACTTGAGGTTATCATATTAATTTTTAATTGGATTTGGGATGAATTCATGTATTTATGTTTCATTAATCATTAATTCGGGTTCAGATACATATTAGTTGAACATATTATCCATTGTTGATTAAATGAGTACCATTTAAAACAGATAAGATAAAATAGAAATTGTAATCAAACCTAGTCAATCAATACCTACAAAGTGGAGAATATTTATTAATTGTTGATTAAGGTGATTAGCATTTAAATAATGGCAAATGAACAACCACCCAACATAAATCATAACGTTTTACAACTATTAAATCTGCCTTTTGTTGCTTTAGATTTGTTTAATTTCCTAAAGGGGTGATTTGGTGCTGTGATTGAGGTGCTAAAGAGTTGTTAATTGGTTAATTTAATGTTGCTTTTTTTACTTTATTTGATTTATTTTCTAGTGAGTGAAAAGTGCATAGTGGAAAGGGAAAGAATAGGACCATTAATCATTTTGTAGTGACCAAACTAATAACAAAGGCCACCAAATTTTATGAATGTGGATAAGAGGCTCACACTGTGGTCAAAGATGATGTTATAGTATTAGATGAAGACCTCTAATTGCATTATATATAATTAAATTACAGTGTATTTTATTTAATATTTCAATTTCATGGACGCAAAGGCTTATATGTGGATGATGTTATTTTACACAAACAATGTAATTATAAATGTAAGACAATAAAATAAAATATAGATCCTTTTGCCTCATAAAAAGTCTACGGATGATAAATAATGTTGGTGGTAAAAGACGAAAACTAAAAATATTGCTCATCACATACAAATAAATTTATTATAAATTTAATATCTAAAGAAAATATATCTATCTAAGTAACAGTTGGTTATCTAATAATTAACTTAGAAAAATCGTTTTCACTTTTAAATATTTCTCTTTTTTTTTTTTATTAACTCGTGAACCTTATGATTATGATATTGTTTATTTTAAATTTGAGTTTGCATAGCTTTTTTTTTTAAACCTCCTCAAATAACTCATATCGATGAATAATTATTTACATTTATAAATTTAAAATCATCTTCAAGTCTAAATCAATTTGTAAATCCTGCACAATTAACTTTTGAAATGAATTATAAATCATAAAAGTATACTTATAAATTTTCTTAATGAAGTTTGGACTAAAAACTTTGGCGTAGATTCTTAAGTGATAAGTGTGATTGATATATATATATGGAAAATGATAAAATATCTACCGTGAACAATTCTTAATATGTCATCGATGATGTATAATGATCTCATCCCCTCATTATATGGAAAGTGAAATTAGTAAGTACGCATCAATCATGGAAACATTTTAACGTTCCCACGGTGAGTAGTGTAACAGGGTTATATATATATATATATATATATATATATATATATATATATATATTTGTTGATATTTTTTTTTTATATATAACCTTCATAAATTTGGAATCGTTTGAACCGGCCACACTATACATAAATTCTTATGGATAATTCTGTATAATTTATATTTAATTAATGAGTACATATCTATGATCCTTTCAAATGAATAATTGATGACGTTGTAAAATGAATAATTTTTTAAGTTGATTTTATTACAAGTGGCACCTCGATGGATAAAGGTAAGGCAACATTTTTGGGTTGTTCTTTGTCATAATAATTACACAATTCCATACCCATTTTATTTTGTGACCAGTCATTATTTATCAGACAAGTGGCAAATTTAGGTCTGAATTTATGAGCCAATGGTGCACCCGATTTTGGACCTCACCAATTCCTTTGATAAGCGCGTATTCCACAACCTCTTTTCCTTGGTGTTCACTGTGAATCAAAAATTGCTTAAATATGCTAATAATATTATGAAATTAAAGGCTAATTAATATAATCAATTGGAACATTTAATTTAATAATCTCAATTATTGAAAATTAAATACATGGACTTTGAAAATTTAAAGTAATATTCATTTAGTATAGATGAAGGAAAATATTAAATAGTCACATACTCACCATGGACATGTGTTAATATGTTTATTGATGATGTGTAAAAATTATATAATTCCTCAAAATTTGTAATTTAAAATTAATAATTATATTGGATTTATATAACACATTAACGGGACACATTAATAATGTTTCTAAGGTGAATACTGTATAGATGAAACTCTTTTATAAACATAAAAAATTTAAAAACTTCTTTTTTTTTTTTTTTACCTTCTCCAATAACTATTATATCTTACTAAATTGTATGCGGATTTTATTTACACCAATCCATACGGCATATTACATTACATTGTACATTTAGATCGTGTAATACTATGTAAGCGTGTTTTCCTCATCATTTAAGTATAAAATTAATGAAAATTAGTAACAAGTTTAATTATAATGAGAGACATGGTAGACGTACAAGTTCAATTAGGAGGCTATTTTTATGATAAAACAATCAAATTTACATATATATATATATATATATATTACATATAACAACTAGAATAACTCTTCTATGCACCTGGTGCACCATGCAACAGGGTCAGTTCAAATTTGATTTGGATCTGTATTCTTTTTTTTTTTTTTTTAACATTTATGTTATATTAAGCATACATTTATGTACAAATATCATAACATTTATATAATGTTTTAACTTAAAAAAAAATCAATTTCTGCACAATTTATACATATACACCTTTATGTGATATTACTTATACATTTATATCAACATAGTCATACATTTATGTATTATATAAATTTACAACTAACATAACTATAAGGTATGACTAACATAACTAAAATATATTAAATGTATTAATGTATATCTAAAAAAATGTTAGGGTACAGCTAACATTACATAAATGTATAACTAACATTACTAAAATGTATGACTAACATAACATAAATGTATAACACTTGGGAGCGAGTTTGTGCGCAGACATTCAGACATTTACGTGGCGGCGAATTAGAGAGTGTGACGAACGGATCGATCTGAATGCATGAATCTAAGATCCATACATCAGATGCATAAAAGTTTTTGTGTAACAACTGTAATGACGAAAAGAAAAATTCAAAAGCCACATAAGTTATACTAGTAAACAATATGCATTTAGTTATAATGTTTAAGATGGACAAAATTCATTTTTCAACCTTTCCTAGGGACGTTGTCCGATTTTGGTCCTCTTATTTTTCGATCATCAATTTTAGTCCTCCTATCTCCCTATGTGGCCAATTTTGGTCCGATTTTCATCGAAATCTCGATTTTCCAGTCAATTTCGAGCGAGTGCACAACACACGCCCCCAATTTGAACAAACCCATGAAAATACGCTGATGTGGCTATTTTATTCATACATGGCTTTTTTTTTCATCCGATATTTTTGTTAATACATGTCACTGTAAATTAAAAAATAAAAAACCTTGTGATGTTAAAATTAAAATTAAAAAAGAAAATTTTGAAAAAAAATTCAACCTCTGTGCAAAGGTGATCGATCTTGGACAATAATATGGGAGTTTTTGAACTTCGGAAGGCCTTCATCGAGCTCGAAAAATTCCAGAATTTACCTTTATTCGACGGAGAAGAGGTGACGTCAGCACGTTGGAATATTCCCTACGCGGTGCTCACAGACCTCGATCTGGCCACCATTTTCGTGAAATCTTCGATTCGGTTACGGCTATCAAAGCCCTCGCCGTTGGAGATATTGATGGCGATATTTTCTTCGTCGTTCTTCTTGGTGGGAGGATCGATTCTCTTGGTATTGCTTCTCTTGAGAATGGAGAGAATTGATGGTGTAGCTCTGGCACGGGTGTTGTTAGGAGTGTGTAATTGGGTGTTTTTGAAACGGAGGAAGGGGATGGCGACAGATCTAGAGCGACGGAAGGAGGGCTTGCCGTCAAGGAGGGTGGCGACGGAGGAGGAAGACGAAGTCGTAGAGACGACGCAGGGACAGGGGCAGAGTTTGGAATTTAAAAAAAAATGCTATGTATGAATAAAATAGCCACATCAGCGTATTTTCACGGGTTTGTTCAAATTGGGGGCGAGTGTTGTGCACTCGCTCGAAATTGACCGAAAAATCGAGATAGGAGGACCAAAATTGGACAAATCGGATCAAAATTGGACACATAGGGAGATAGGAGGACTAAAATTGATGATCGAAAAATAAGAGGATCAAAATCAAACGTCCCTAAGGAAGAACGAAAAATGAATTTTGTCCTGTTCAAAATATAAATTTTCTCATGTAATGAAATATATGTATAAAATAAAACAATAAGTTATGTATCCTTTTGTACCGATCTACTCACTTATATTAAAAAATATGAGATTTTTACCAATGCTTCAATCTTAAAAATAAATAAATTAAATGAAAAGAGATATTTAATTCTCTGTTCATTCAGAATAACTTTCATTTGAATTGTTTTACAATTAGAAAAAAAACATTTAGTACGTATAAATATATAAATAAAATGATTAATCATCTACATTTAATTGACACAATCAATGTATAATACTCCCTCCGTCCCGCTCAAATTTGCACACTTTCCGTTTTCGTCCGTCCCAATCAGATTTGCACACTCCAAAAATGACAAATAAAATCTACAAAATTGCCCTTTACTATTCAACATATTCACAATTTTGCCATTACTAAATCTAATTATTTTTACTAAACCTACTGATTAATAAACTTAATTAAACTCAAACTAATTAAACTAACCTACCCACAAACCCCAGCCCAACCACATACCCAACCCAAAGCCAGGTAACCCAACTCTGGCCCATTTCTGCCCATTATCAGACCCTAAATTCTATCCCCTTCAGATTCCGCCTCCCTCTTTCTACCGGTTTCTCTAGAACACTCTGGTGTTCTTCGTGTTCTTCATGAACACAACTACTGTCCCTTTTCGAATCTTATCTAACTATACCCACTGTTCTAAAAATCGGCCTAGGCGGCCGCCTAGGTGGCGCCTAGGCGCTAGGCGGCCCCTAGTCGTACCGATTTTTGCCTGTTCGGTCACTTTAGGCGCTAGGCGGAACAATTCGGCCCTAGGCGGTCTAGGCGGCCCTATTCAGCCCTAGGCGGTCCAGACACCAAATACTTTATTTTTTTTATTTTTTTTTCTTTACATTTTTTACTTTTTTTTTTCACTTTTTAGCAAAATGATGATATTATTAATGTATTATAGTCTTCTATCAAATTATTATTAATTAATTAGATATAGATAAAAATTTCACAAATTGAAAAATACAAATAAAAATAATTTTATAAATGAGATATGATATTTTTACTTGTCCTCCTATATAAAACCAAAACAATATAATATAAGAGTTCCAAAAATATTTTGTAAGGATAAAAAATTAAGAAAAATAGGTAAAATAATAAAAAATCTATTTAATTTAGATATGCCGCCTAGGCCCCGCCTAGGCATCCTAGGCGCTAGGTGCCAGTCAAGCGCCCGACTAGCGTCTAGCGAATTTTAGAACACTGACTATACCTCACCGTCTTCTCCTCTTCACATGTCAATCTTGTCTAGTTCAAATCCTCCAAATTCCATGGAGGATTCACCTGAATTCGACTTGGTTGCTTACGACTTCGATGACTCATTTGTGGCCGAATCGAAGCTACAGGAGTCCGATCCGTTGGTTTCTGACGTTATTTCTCCCGATCTGTCAGTTTCTGATGGTGTTCCGTCCGATTATTTGGTTGATGTTGTCTTTTCGTCCGATTTGGATCTAGATCTGGCCCCCGATCTAGAATCACCATCTCCAACTATGTGGTTTCAGTTCGATGTGCTAAGGAGGGAGTACATGAAATGGCTGATTCATTGGGTCCCGTTTGTAAAGAATGTTTAAGTAGCTTCTCTCTTTCCTTCTTATGCAATTTCTGATTGTGATTTAATGTCCCCGTTGTGATCCATTTCTGAGGTGTTTGTTCTTGCTTGAATGTTGGTGGATTTAAAAAAAATGATGGTGTTTGTTTGTATCTGATTTTTTAAAATTCTGCCCATTCTTTTGTGATTCCTGATTGGAATCTTCTGTCCCTGTTGCGATCCATTTCTGAGGTGTTTGATTGTGCTTGAATGTTGGTGGATTTAAAAAAAAAATTATGGTGTTTGTTTGTGTCTGATTTTTTAAAATTTGCCCATTCTTTTGTGGTTCCTGATTTGAATCTTCTGTCCCTGTTACGATCCATTTCTGAGGTGTTTGATTGTGCTTGGATCATGGTGGACTAAACAAAACTGATATGGTTTGTTGGTGTCTGATTTTTTAAATCTGCCCATTCTTATGTGATTCCTGATTGGTATTTTATGTTGACTAGAATGTTGGTAGCTTAAAATCAAGAGATGATTGTGTCTATTTGATTTTTTTAAAGCTGCTCATTCTGTGTGTTTCTTAATGGATAAAAAAGTTAATACAATTGGTACCCAATGATGAAATTACTCTGAGGGTGAACCTTAAAAGCAAAAACTTAGTAACAAAATGATGCTTTCACTTAAAAACATGATCAAAGTGTTTACAGCTTAAGCAAAACATACACATACATATTGTGTTTATGTTGTAAACACGAGATTTGCATTCTTCTACATCTTATTCTAAAAACTATTCATAACCTAAATTAGCTAGTAACCCCCTATATCATAAGTACCCCCAGCTTGTTCCATCTCGATAAGATGTTCGATTCCTTGTCTCACAGTGGCCTCATCAACCTCTAGAGTTGCTGGTAAAGGTGCATGCTCTAATCAGTGCTGCTTTGCCCATATGATGTAGTTTGTAGTTGTTGTTGTCATTCAATTTCATTACCTCAGTCATGCATTGTTGCAAACGTAAGAAAATTGTTTAATTTTGAAATCTCTAGGTCTTCATATGATTTAAGCACATTACTTACTAGGTCATCAACATTAGATGAAGGAGTTTCTACCTGTAGGAACTGAATTGTCCTGAAATAGCCCAAATCAAGCACATTTATATCGGGGGAATTAGGTGGCTGGCAAATGAGTTGAATGTCGAATCCATTTGATGATGTTGCAGCCCTAAAACTTCATCCTCATTGCATATGTGTGGCTTAGCATTGTCTTATTGTATGATAATATTTTTACTTGAACTTTCTAGCCATTTGGCTTTAATGGCCGGAATAATCTACAAAAAAAATTTGTGGATCAGCCAAGGATGAAAAAAATAAAAATCTGATAATTTGATGTATATTTGAGTAATGTAACCAATGTTTCTTAAAATTTCAGATTTTATGAAACATTTTGGATGCTTACTTATTTGGATACCAAAAAATTTTGAAACTTTTATGAGGCTGCAAATTACTGACCTGATTTAGGAAACATGATTTGATGACTTCCTTCGTTATTGATTCGATTGGCTTTGTTACTAATGTCCCCCTTTGTCGGTTAACACTGTTTCTAAGGGCTGGAACTTTTTTTGTAAATGGAAAAATTCCGATTTTTCCATCGAACAAAAGTTCCCCCTTGGGACTATATTGGGGACGGGACACGGCACACATAAACATAACTTTCGGAATAAATCTCTTTGATTTGCATGCTCTATATGGATCAGTTTCTTCGGCTAATTTGTACCCTCTCTTCGAAATCCTTTGCATGTAAAATCATTTTTCATCTACATGAATAATGTTGTGCATTGTCTCGTTCCTGATTGTATGGTTTGTTTTGTCCAAATGCAAATAACTAAGGTTGTATTTCAGCCGTTGGAACTTGTTTGCTTCAGTTAGAGCGAGTTTAACAGTGTTGGTGTATGGTTTGATCATTCCGAATTTAACCCACCTTCCTACCTTACTCTTACTAACCTTAAGCTCCACAACTAACCTTCGAATAGTGCCCCTTTTTGAGAATGGAATGGTCTTCATCAGATTTGTATCAAGTTGTACTGCAGCTCTTCCACCATTTAATTTTCTGTCATTGAATGTAACAGGTGTGCCAACTAACATCTACTTCTTTGCAGATTCCCATGTGTACTGAATAGTCCGTCTACTTACTCCAAATGATGTTGTCGCAACCTTGATCTTGCCGAAATGCACGACTCCGTCCGTGTTGTTGGCCATCAGAAATTAAGCGACCAAAGTGCGGTCTGATGGAGATAGATTAGGGCATTTTCTATAGTTTGTCATTGATTTTCTTAAATTCTGTTTGAAGTGGTTTGCAGTGGGTAGTTCAGCAGCATTGAATGAGAAATTCAATGTTGTTAAGTGTGTTTATATAGACAAAAGTTTGATTTGATCAAAAGTGTAGGGGGAAATTTAAATGTAATTCATCTTTGACTTTTGATTTTTTGAGTTGGATGGAATTTTTTTTCCCAAAAACAGATCAGCATTTTAATAAATGGGAATCAATTTCTGCATTTCCGTAATTATTGTATGAATTTATTCTTGTTTTTATTTATTTTCCCATTTTTTATTTTAATTCAGGTTTTAGGTGTAGTCAATTTTTGTACTATAGCTAACTATGGTTAAAAAATGAGAGAAGATTAGTTAATTAAACTTTCTATTGATTGTTTGAATAAACAACTTTGAAAAGTCAAAGCAAAATCCAAAAACAACTTTTTTTTAACCTCCGTGTCCGTCCCTACGTGCAAATGTAAGTGGGACGGAGGGAGTACTAATCAAAAGTTGACAAAATTGAAAAAAAAAATCCTTAATTGTTCCCAGTAATAAAAAATTTAAATGAGTTCTATTTTTTAAAACATGATTATTTAGAGAGAGATACGCAGGACTAAAATTATAAACTAGAAGAACAACTTATCAATAATGTTTGAACTCACGCGCCAGAGGGAGCGTGTGAGTGTAGACCCCAAGTGGACATTGCTACTGGATAAGAAGCTTCGGTTTCCATGTCAGATTTCCAGACACACGGCACTTTTCCTCTCCGTTATTATTGTCTGCAATTCCTTCATTTCATACTATATTGACTAAATAAATGTTTGAAGCATTCTTTCCCAACAAATCAAATTTTATGAATTTGTCTACGTTTTTAGAAAAATATTATGAAATAGTCAGATAAGGTATGATGATTTTCAATTTAACATTTTTCCTTCTCACAGGTCAATATTGAATTATTAATTTAGTATGTGGCTTTTCCAAATAATAATAATAATAGTAGTTAGTATTAATAATCATGAGCATTGGTTTGTTAATTATGAACACCCCATCATAAAAATAGAAGTCATCCTATTTTAATTTGGTTTTATAAAAGTTTGAGAATTTGTGGTTTTTTTTTTCATTTATTAAATAACTTAATGATTTTGGTTTTAGATTTTTTGGTATTATTTTTCACATTTTAGTCAAATTTCTTCAATGATGTAAATGAATTTCAGAAGTTTTTATTGTATTTTATATCTTCAAAGGTATTCAAATTTTAATAATTTTTTTATTTGTTAGTATATATATAGAAAAGTTAAATAGATTGATTCAAATTGTAAAAATCTTTTTTTTTTAAAGTGCAACTTTTGCTGAGTTATGAAAATTGTTGACATGGATAGCATTTTTTTTTAAAAAGTATGTCTGTTTTTTACAGTAAGCTTTTAAGGAAATTCAATGATCAGGAAAGTTTTGTAAAAAAAAAACTCAAAAAATTGGCTTTATTTAAGAATTTATCACATTATCAATTATTCTCCACATTTCATAATAATAGTGATTTTAATAAATTGAATTTGATTTCATTCATTAGTCCTTTTTTATTTAAAAAAAAAAAGTTAGAGATATTTTTTTTCAATTTTGTCTCTATCTTATTTTTTTATTTAGATTTTTGTTTAATACTATACATTAGACAGGTATAGTAGATATTGGATAGTACTATCATTCAAAATCTAAAATTGTATATATTAAATAATTTCTTAATCTTTGATATAACAACCTCAAAGGAGAGGTATTTCCAAACCAGTGAAGTAAGGATGGACACACCGCAAGAGTTGTACTACATAATGCAGAGGATCACATTCTCCCACCTTTCTTCTCTCTCTCCTATATAAATTAAGTCTCACTTTTTTTGCTGAACCTCTAGCTTCACTTTTCTCTCTCTAGAAATAAATCCCCATTTCTTATTTTCCGGCCATCAAAATGGGCGCAAACGCTTCTTCTCTGCCGGGAGACCACGACGGCCCGAGACTGAGGCCCGAACTGGAGGATATACCGGAGTCATGTATTGCTCTAGTCCTCTCCTACTTGGACCCGCCAGAGATCGCCAAGCTGGCCCGCCTTAATCGGGCTTTTAGGGCAGCATCCTCATCGGATTTCATCTGGCTTCCCAAATTTCCATCCAATTACCAATATATTCTCTCCATATTGCCTGATCAAGATTTGGGGGACAAGGGCAAGATGGACATTTATGCGAGGTTGTGCAGGCCTAATTCTTTCGATGGTGGCACTAAGGTGTGTGACTTTTGCAGGATTTTGTTTCTGGAGAAGTAATTGCGGTTTTACTTTAATCAATTGTTTTGTGTGTTTCGAGAATTGGGAATTCTGAAATTGTGGTTTTTTTATTTTTATTTTTATTTTTTATTTTATGGAATAGGAAGTCTGGATAGATAAGAGAACCGGAGGCGTTTGTTTGGCAATATCTTCGAAGGCTATGGCGATAACCGGAATCGATGATCGGCGGTATTGGAATTATACACCGACTAACGAATCTAGGTGGGTTTTTTTTTTTTTTGGCGTGAAAGTGTGTGCGCTTGCGTGTGGGAAACGATCCTATCAATTTACTGTTTACTGATTGATAAATTTAGTAAATTTTCTTTAATCTTATTCGTCTGCTTCATCAATGAACAAGAACATGTCAAAACATCCATCCATTTTCTTAAATGTAATTAACCCACCAAATAATAATTGAGTTATTTCTTATTCTCTCACCATTGATAATAAGCATTTGGAAATAAAAAGAGAAAATATCATTTATGTTCATCTCAATTAAAGTGATATTTACATCAAAAATTTGTGACAAAATTTTATTTAATACTAAAAGTTATTTAAATCTTGTTTTTGGTTACTTGACATAAGACTTACAAAATTAAAATCGATGATCTCTTTTTCTTTTTCTCAATTAATGTTCTCATCACTATGAATTCATTTATTAATCTGATTCTTTAGGTCATCAAATTAAAATTTTTCTCAACATGATCGTAAATGTAATTTCTAGTACGCAAGAGAATATACGTACCAACTTTCCAACATCAATGAAAAGAAAATGTGAGTATAATAATTTAATAAAGACAAATAAATTATTTGATCTTGAGAAGATTTAGAATAATTGATATGGTAGAAAATATAGTAGAAATATGGATGAATAGGGCTTAAATTAAATAAATTAAAGAGTATAAACAATAAGGAAATAAGAGAAAAAACTTGCAATTGGAGAAATAAAAAATAAATAAAAAAGTAAAAAAGAGAACTGACTCTGAAATTTCTAACATTTGAGAAAATGAATGGTGTGTCATGTACTTATTCGTTGATGAAATATACGGATAAAATTAAAGAAAATTTACTAAATTTATCAATCAACAAAATTGAGAGGATCCATTTCCGTGCATGTGTGTGTATGAGAGAGAGAGAGAGAGAGAGAGAGAGAGAGATTTTGCATATGACATGATCGTTTTGCATCTTCATGATCTATAGGAATGTCTATTTAATCTTTTTGCAAGTGTATGTATGTTCATTTTCTTAAGAGTGATCGAAAAATAAAATTTTATTGCTATTTATTAAACCAGAATTGATGAATCTTGCTGGGTAAGACTTTTGCAGAATTCACGATTAATACGCATGCATATGTATAATCGTTCACAACACAATTTTATTGTTTTACTATTAGTCTTGGAATTTAGGATAGACAGCACGTACTTGATAGTTTGTTGTGTTACTAATGAAAGATAACATGATGCTATGTCCACAGTTCATATATTTTTTTAGCCTTCTGTCTTATGAGTTTGAATTTTTTTATGTCTATTTTTGGACAATGATTAATGAATGATTTCTGTTCTTTAAAAATGCAGATTTCAGACAGTGGCATACCTTCAACAAATCTGGTGGCTTGAAGTTGATGGCGATCTTGAGTTCCAATTTCCCAAAGGAACTTACAGTCTCTTCTTCAGGCTTCATCTCGGAAAAGTTGGTAAAAGATCGGGCCGTCGTGTTTATGGCCCTGACAACATACATGGGTGGGACGTTAAACCCGTGCAATTTCAGTTGACAACAGAGGGTGGTCATCGTTCAAC
Organism: Scutellaria minor; assembly: GCA_954870855.1. Taxonomy (NCBI): domain Eukaryota; kingdom Viridiplantae; phylum Streptophyta; class Magnoliopsida; order Lamiales; family Lamiaceae; genus Scutellaria; species Scutellaria minor. Next base: position 19,594,533 of record OX940728.1, on the reverse strand, counting down.
AGCCCGGTGCATGCTGGAAAACATCGGAAACTGGATGAACTACCATGTGGGAGATTTTGTTGTCGAGGATTCTAATTCTTTGACAAAGATCAAATATTCTTTGACTCAGATTGATTGCACACACACCAAAGGTGGCCTATGTGTAGATTCTGTTTTGATATGTCCAACTAATTTTGGTAAAGAGTTGGTTGCTGTAGATGGCGAAGTGTGTAAAAAGACGTAGTTTTCAAGCACCAAAGGCAAAGAGTAGAGTATTTTTGTCTGTCTCGGTTAAATTGCTCGTACGTTTGTGCAGTGATTCTCGCCATTTGTAATAGCAAGATGAGTGTTGTACATAATCACAAAATACAATGTTAGGTTTATTGACAAATATATGTTCCAATTCTGTGATTTACAGAGAGTTGACATTGCTCTCCTTTTCTCAACTGTAATCTGTAAGCATTGAACTTTTGGGTGATGAATCATCAATCAAGAATAGCAAAGAACCAACTTCTTCAACTTGTTTAAATTTGATCTCCAGTAGTTGTAGTCTTGTGACGAGAAAATGGATTCTTTCTCTTCAAGTAGTTGCGTGAAGCATGAATTCTTGAGACGAACTGGGCATGAAAATGGGACATTCTTTGACGAAGAAAAGCTCGATTCTCAGGGATGCTTATGTATGAGATAACAAGGCAGGCAAGTGTGACAAAACCTGTGATGAGAAAAAGCACAAAAAAGCTTCTGAGCCTCACACTGGAGGGGGAGCTAGCATTCTCCTGATTTGAACATGCTAAATTGCTGGGCGATTGTTGCTCGTTCTCATGAATGATACCCTTTTCCGTCAATTGAATTATGGAACGAGAGATATCAGAAACTGCAGGAAACCCTTTGGGAAAAACCTGTTAATTAGAACAGAAAGAGGATAGGCTAATGTCATACTCAGAACAAACTCCAGTCTTTAGAAAAAAAAAAACCAAATAATAATAATAACAATAACACTCCAATCCCCAAACGTGTATGTGTCTTGAAAAGAAATATGCTTACAAAGGCGAATCCATCTGTGCGATACGTAGGCCCAACCATCATATACTTGTCACTGTATTTAGATAAGATAACCCTAATATGAGGCAAGACATCATAATAGGCTGATATGCCACCATTTTTACTTCCCAGCATCAAGGCTTCATTACAACTTTCGGAAGTGTTGTATGTCTTGATTTTAGATCCCTGAAAACCCAAATTTTTCAGGAAACTGACAAGAAATGAACCTTCTTGACACCCAACATAATCTCCATTCTTGATAAGCTGAGAGACTTCTGTGACGGTGGGAATAAGCCGCTGTACAGTAAGTCGAGAAGCTAAGCTGGCAGTGTAAGTCGAGTTCAACAAACTGGCAGCAAAAGCCCACGCCACCAGAACCAGACAAAGTAAACCGACCTGAAAACCTTCGCCTACATGCAAAAAAAAGGCTCATTCAGAAGTTGCAAGCAGTTTGCAGATTTTAAGTAAAATACAAAGATCGAAAAGATAGATCACCAGGAAAGAATGGAAAATAACATATCATGCCAGCATGTTGACCAGGGAAATCATTGGACCTGGCAATTATCCTACTGCCAATGATCCAGATTGCCAAAGCTGTTGAGATATAGAAAGCCGCAGTCGTAAGCCAAAGTTCTCTAGTTAGGGGCTTCAAAAATGTGAATAAATCATTGACATCCTCGTACTTAATGGGAACTATACTAGCAACACCTCCTTCAGCAAACGGCAGAGTGAAATCAGCATAAATTGATCGGTTAGCAGTAATCGTAATATCTCCAAGAGCAGCATCATATTGTTCCTATTAAAAGCAACAACGATAAACAAAGCACACCAAAATTAGTTTTTACCAACAAAAGGTCAAATGGCAAATATGTTTGTTACAACATTCACCTGCAAGTAAACATGATATACGAGATCATCGTAGCTCCCAGCTCTGGAGCCATCACAATTATAAAAAGGATAGGCACTGTACTCATAAGATACAGCATAGGGTAAAGCTGCCATAACAGAATCAAACACTTCTTTGTAGTATCCACTAACTTTGGTGGCATTAGTTTGCAGATCCTTCTCTACCTTCAGGAAATCGTTGAATCCAGGTTTTTGTGCTACCCCAATTCTTAGCTTTTTACCACTTCCTGGAAATTCCCAACCTCTTGGAACTACAGTTGAGTCTCCGGGCCAAATGATAGTCCTCAATTTTTCTTTGGAAGTTGAATAAGAACTACTTACATTCATATTTAAGCTTGTAGTACGAATTCCTCTGGAAAGTGTCCAGATTCCTACCTCTATTTCATATTCCCCTACAATATTGACTATCTGATATGGTGTCTGCTCCAATTGTCCATCCACAAGATTAAACTCTCCAGCAACTCCTTTAAAACTTGTTTTTAGAAGTGCTTGGAGAAGTGCAGGACCGGTTTTAGATTTTCCCAAAGCAAATGAGCCTTGCAAATATTCGGATTCAGATTCATTCTTCACTGCACCTGCAACTGTTTCGGCCGCCATAGCTAGTGCCCAAAAAGTATCATATGCCCAAAGGCCAAAAATACTTGTTTCAGCCTGAAGAAACGTCGCCATCCATCTAGCTGCAAAAAGTTTTAGTTTTTCGGATTTGGGGATTAGAGGCTTTACCCCTAGAACCCCCTGCATGGCTTCAACAACATCCAAGTCCACCAAATTAAATAGATCCATCATTCCACTGGTAACAATCCAGGCATATCCTTCACTCATCATTCCTAATCCTTTTGCTTTTAGGAAAAATCTGTTCCCAAGAGATTGAGACATGTGCACCAAAAAAACTCTTGTCTGCATGGTCATCATTTTGCGTAGTTCGTTACTTATAAAATCATCAGAGGCAGCACTAGGAATCACGCTTCTATATGAAACTCGAGCATTGACATCTTGCAATGCATTACACAGATAGGGAATGATGCCATTGCCAAATTCTGTATCTTCATAAATAATGACAACCTGGTTCCACTGGAAGGCTTGAACTATGGAAGCAATAGCCTGAACTTGATTAGCATCGCTTTGTGCTGTCTGAACAAAATAAGGAGTTCGTGGAAAAAGAGGACTAGTGGCAGAGAATGATATAATTGGTACTTGAGCCCTGTCCCCAAGATCCATCACAAAGTTAGCCTGTGTGGACTTTTGAGGACCAATGATGGCATCCACCTGTAAATCTTTCATCAAATCAAGAGCTGCAGAGTGCAGTGGAGCATAAAGGATTAGAAATGTAGTATTAGCAAAATGATCAATATCAATAGTCCTCTAAAAAAAATCAAGACCAGTTTATTGATTTGTATGAGAAAAGTAATAACATACCAGCACCAGCAGCATCAACAACGCTGTCATTGGAGTCTTTATAATTAAGAACCACTCTGCTTTTATAGTCAGTGTGAACTGAATAAAAATCGGACTGAGCCATGCGTAGAGCCCTCTTTCCTATTTGTCCCACGAGTGAATTGGATGAATGTAAATCAAGAATGACACCAACTTGAAAATCAGTAGTACTGCTACTGGAAGCTTGTACAATACTTAAAGGAAGCACAAGAAGTGCAATAGACAAGAAAGGTAATAAGGTATCCATTTTCTTAGTGCGATGGATAAGGAACCCTCAAAACCGCTAACTTATACATTTTATGTGGGTCAGAAATTTCAATGGAAATTTCTGATGTTCTAGAATTGAATCTAGAAACATAACATAAAGCTTTGAACTCATGAATTCATTTAAAACAAATCAGACTTGTCTTTACTATCAGTTCGCACTTGAGACAGTATAGAGTTGGGGACAGACGGGAGGGTCACAATCACCATTCTCGATACTGACCTCCAAGATAGTATTTACGGTATATACTAGAGAACATGAGGAATTTTCCTCGTTTTCTACAATAAATTATAATGAGAAGGATATTAATGATCTCTAATCTGCATAACAATAAATATACATATATTTATAATTATGTGAACTTCTCGGATTTTTCTCCTCCGCGGTTATCATTAAACAGGTTGCTTTTTTTCTCATTGCATAAACAAGATAAAAACATTTTGCTAATTATAAGGTTCATAACTTCACACCAGCTACCTTGTTGTCTCATTAATTTACAGTACAAATTCTTTAAGAAACCTATATTACGTTGGTATATCTCTAAATATTGAAGGCAAAAACACAAGAAATATGAATAACCAATCCATGTAATGCCGGCAATATCCAGCTTTATTTTTTTATAATACACAGCATCTTGCCATCACTGTCAATTAGATCAGGTAAAAAAGAATAAGGAAATAGTCATCATCATATAACCAAAAAGAATTAACTTTCTTGTAAACAAAACTAGCAAAAATCTATTTTCATTGACCTAAACATAGAAAGTTCCAATGGCTATGCAAGAAATAAATTAAGAGAAGTCTTCTTTATTACTTCTATGCACATGGATTGATGGAAAAACTAAAACAATGTTAAATATGCTCAGCCTTCAGGGAAACTTCGGAGTAAGAGGGAGTGATAGCAACTAGGGGAAATTGAAGAAATGTGCCCTAATAATCAAAACATTTCAACCAACCAATTTCAACGTGAAAGAGATGAACAACAGATTATTATACCATCATCACATCATCTATATCTTAATCGACATTCAAACAGTTATTGTTAGCATTTTCCTAAAATCCGCCAGCACAAGACAAAGTGACAAGCCATAATTTGCTATTTACACATCTTTATTAACGAAATAGAAGAGAATTAAAATCCTACAATAACGAACGCTGATCTTTTTTTTTTTTTTTTTTTGAGAGAGCATCAACGATAAAGCAACTTATTTATAAAAATAAAAAGTAGTAACTGAAATAGAATTCCAAACCCTTTCCAGAAGATTAAAAACAAACTCCATTCATGTAAAATACGAACAGATACAAGGAATTGATCTAGATCCATCCTGTTAAGCCATATTTTTCAGCAACATTGTACATTACCAGTTCCCCCCAAACATGACCAAATAGATGCTCCCCTCCAAGGCCAAAGGTAAGAGCCCATGAAGATAGAATTGTTGCAAAAAGCAGGAAGCCAGCTGCAGATCCAACAAGGTAGCGGCGGAGGCGGTGGTGTGACGGATGAGAATGGGGGTGGCGGAGGACGGGCCAGAAATAGAAGCAATTAATGGCCCATAGGAAAGGCAGGCACAAAAACCCCAATTTGAAGAATCTGCGAGCATATGTAAGCGAATCTTCGTGTGATAGCCCGAGCGGGCCATCGATTGAGGGCCATTCTGCACGGCCTGATCTTCTTATTGACGATGAAGTATCGTCGGTGGTTGTGGTGGTCGGAATAATACTTGCGGCGGCGACGATAGCGGCCGAATTAGGGTTCCGGTTGGAAGGAGGGATTCTAGAGTCGTCGTCCATTGTCCGAGTAGTTGGAGCTAATCTGATTTACGCTTAATTATAATAATAAATTCTAAGCCCTTAATAATTTGAATACTATTATAATATTGAATAATATCTTAAGCTTTGGATATAATATCTCAAGCTTTGTATATAACTTAGTTATTAAGTTAACTTAGTCTTTAAGAAAACTTGGTGATCAAGGCTAAAATTCTTCTATATATACATGTAATAGATGGAAGGAAAGATACACTAAATTCTCTTCTCTCGTATACAATTCTCGTCTCGTCTCTATTTACGCATTGCTTTCGTACGTTTTTCGTCTTGTTTACTTCAAGTTTATTTTATAGTTATCGTATTATTTTACAACACGTTATCAGCACGAGTTTTTGCTCGAAAAAAAAAAGGTTTGTAGATTTATATCGTTATTTTTATTCTGTGTTTTATTATGGCTAGAATTGAAAATCAAAAATTTCAAATTCTCGATGTTTCTGGCGTAAACTATTTGTCCTGGTGCCTAGATATTAAACTACACTTACAAGGGTTGGATCTCGTGAAAACTCTTGAAAGTGTAAATATCGATGAGGCCAACAGGAAAGATGAGGCTAACGTCATGATCTTTATACGCCACCATTTATCGGAGGATTTGAAAGATGAGTATATACAGTTTGAAAGGCCATCGGAGATATGGCAAAAACTGAAAGAAAGATTTGATCACACAAAGACTGTGATCCTGGCACGGGCGCAGTATGATTGGCAGCATATAAGACTGCAAGACTTTAAATCAATCTCCGAATATAATTCGGCTTTCTTTAAGATTGAGTCTCGTTTGGCTCTATGTGGTGTAAAATGGTCAGAATATGACAAATTAGAGAAAACATTCTCCACCATGCATGCCTCAAATCTGGTACTACAACAACAGTACAGGCAGCGCCAATTTCAAACATATTCAGAGTTGATCTCTGTACTACTCACAGCAGAAAAAACAAATGAGCTGTTGTTGAAAAATCATGATTTGCGACCTTGTGGGTCCCAAGCAATGCCAGAAGCACATGCTAACAAATCTATGGGCCGATTTAGAGGTCGTGGACAAAGATCCGAGCGTGGTGTCTGGAGAGGTGGTGGACGTGGTAGTCCCAATCATGATGTCCAAGCCGGGCGTGGTGTCTGGAGAGGTGGTGGACGTGGTAGTCCCTATCATGATGTCCGAGGCGGACGTGGTGCCTGGAGAGGCGGTAGACGCGGACGTGGTTATTCCCGTCCAAATAATTATCCGGTCAATCAAGGAGACCGATTTCAGTGGAACCACGACATGGGCAAGGTGCCCACAGAGCAATCTTATGAAAATAATTGCAATAGATGTGGAATGACTGGCCATTGAGCCAAAGTCTGCAGGACTGCCCAACACTTGGTGGATCTGTACCAGGATTCAATAAAAAATAAAGGAAAGGGAGTCCAGGCACATGCCACTGAGGCAGAAATGTCATTTACTACCCCTCGAAACACCACACATCAAATCATGAATGATCAAGTTCAAGATGGGAAATCTCTTGAACTATCAGATTTTTTTGAGGATCTTGATCCTATTGTATAAAGCGCCAAGTGGTGGTGATAAATCCAAACTTAGAGTTTGGTAATTTTGTGTATATTATATAAATTTATGAAATTGTTATTTTATTATAGTGATTCCAGTATTAATACACTTTTGTATAATCAGGCAGTACATGGAGCATACTGACCAAAGGAATCATTGTCTACTCGATAGTGCAACAACGCACTCAATATTCACAGATAAAATATATTTCTCGAGTATGACATTGTGCAAAGCACAAGTAAGAACCATATCAGGTCCCGTTGAGATTATTGATGGCTCCGGGAATGCAACAATTGTGTTGCCTAATGGTACCACTCTGCATATTGAAAATGCACTTTTATCTGGTAGATCAAAAACATGTCTACTAAGTTTTAAAGATGTTAGACGCAATGGATATCATATAGAGACATTGGTTGAAAATACCAAAGAATGTCTATGCGTCACATCATATGATATGAACAAAAGGAATGTTCATGAGAAATTTGAAGCAACAGCTTCTGGGCTATATTGTGTCCCGATTCGAGCTTTCGAATCCTATGCCACCATGCCATGGAAACTAATTAATCCCGATATACTTGGATTATGGCATGATCGTCTGGGTCACCCCGGAACTACTATGATGCATAGGATTGTGAAACATACTAAAGGACATCCTTTAACGAATACAAAGGTATTGATGTCAAATGATTATTTTTGTGAATCATGTTCACAAGGAAAGCTCATTATAAAACCTTCTGTAACAAAAGTTGGTTATGAATCACCATCATTTTTACAACGAATACAAGGTGATATTTGTGGACCAATACACCCATCGAGTGGACCATTTCGATATTTTATGGTTCTGATAGACGCATCTTCTAGATGGTCTCACGTATGCTTGCTATCTACGCGAAATGTTGCATTTGCGCGTTTGCTTGCACAAATTATTAAACTCCGAGCACATTTTTCTGATCATCCTATTAAAAATATAAGGATGGATAATGCCGGAGAATTTACATCAAAATATTTTGATGAATATTGTGCAGCACTGGGAATTAATGTTGAGCACCCAGTAGCATACGTCCATACTCAAAATGGATTGACAGAATCTCTTGTCAAGAGAATCCAAATTATTGCTCGAACTTTATTAGTGAGATCAAGGCTCACTAGTACAGCATGGGGACATGTCGTATTGCATGCATCATCTTTAATTAGATTACGTCCCAGTGCGTATCAGATGCATTCCCCAATGCAATTAGTCTTGGGTTTTGAGCCAGATATTTCGCACCTTCGCACATTTGGGTGTGCTGTACAGGTGCCGATTCCACCTCCACAAAGGACAAAAATGGGTCCACAACGCCGACTTGGCATATATGTCGGGTTTGATTCACCATCGATCATTAGGTTTTTGGAACCAATGACGGGTGATTTATTCTCCGCTAGGTTTGCAGATTGTCATTTTGATGAAACGACATTTCCATCAGTCGGTAAGACAATCCTTGATAATAATAAACCTATGCATGTTGAGAATCTCACATGGTGTGAGCAGAATTTGTCTCATTTAGACTCACGCACACTTGAATGTGAAAATGAGGTCAACAAAATCATACATTTACACAATATTGCTAATTGACTTCCTGACGCATTTAATGATGCCAGTAAAGTCACGAAGTCTCATATTCCAGCTGTGAATGCTCCAGCTAGGATCGATGTTCCTAATGAACATGTGAAAATGAATTCTGATGGACCAAGACAAAAACGGGGTCGACCCATTGGCTCAAAGGACTTTGTTCCTCGAAAAACCAAGAAAGGGGTTTATGAGCCAATTAATCAAGTGAGTTCTAATGAGCAAGCTCCAGATGAATCTGTCGAGCCTAGTAAAACAATCATGATGATATCAAATCTAGAAAATACCGAGAATTCCATAAGTTACTACAATTATGTATGGAATAGAAATGAGATCATCATTGATGATATTTTTGCATTCTCGGTTGCTCAAGAGGTTTTGAGCGATGATTGTAACAGTGAACCACGTTCCATAATAGAATGCCGTCAAAGGGATGACTGGCCTAAATGGGAGGAAGCAATCAAATCTGAATTAGCTTCACTAAATAAACGGAATGTATTCGGGTCTATCACTCAAACTCCGGACAATATAAAGCCTGTTGGGTATAAATGGGTATTTGTCCGTAAGAGAAATGAGAATAATGATATTGTAAGATATAAGGCCCGACTTGTTGCCCAAGGGTTCTCTCAGAGACCTGGGATTGATTATGATGAGACGTATTCACCAGTAATGGATACGATCACTTTCCGTTTTCTCATTTGTATGGTTGTCCATGAAAATTTGGACATGCGTCTTATGGACGTAGTAACGGCTTATCTATATGGTTCACTTGATTCTGATATCTACATGAAAATTCCTGAGGGATTTAAAATACCAAAAATGGGTAATTCCCGTGAGCTATACTCGATCAAATTACAAAGATCATTGTATGGGCTAAAGCAGTCTGGTCGCATGTGGTATCACAGACTAAGTGAATACCTTATCAAAGAAGGTTACAAAAATGATTCACTTTGGGCATGCATTTTTATTAGAAAATCAGAAATCGGATTTGCTATAATTGCAGTTTATGTAGATGACATAAACCTCATTGGTACTCCTGAGGATTTGGCCAATGCTACTGCATATCTGAAGAAAGAGTTTGAGGTTAAAGACCTTGGGAAAACCAAACTCTGTCTCAGTCTTCAGCTAGAGCATAGAGCAAATGACATTTTTATTCATCAAACTGCGTACACTGAGCGACTGCTCAAAAGGTTTAATATGGAGAGTGCTCATTCTTTAAGCACTCCTATGGTGGTACGTTGTTTAGACACCAATAAAGATCCATTTCGACCTAAAGAGTTTGATGAAGAGATACTTGGCCAAGAGGTGCCGTATCTTAATGTTATTGGAGCATTGATGTATTTAGCACAATGTACACGACCAGATATCAAATTTGCGGTCAATGTGCTTGCTCGATATAGTTCTGAGCCAACCCGGAGACACTGGAACGGAATTAAACATATTTTCCGTTATCTCCATGGTACTATAAATTTGGGATTGTTATATTCAAATAATACAACTAACTCGGGGTTAGTTGGTTATGCAGATGCGGGATATAGATCTGATCCGCACAAAGCTCGATCCCAAACGGGATATTTATTTTGTTATAATGGCACAGTCATTTCATGGCGGTCTACTAAACAGACATTGGTTGCCACATCTTCCAACCACTCTGAACTTATTGCTCTTTATGAGGCAGGCAGAGAGTGTGTTTGGTTAAGATCAGTTATCACTCATATAAGGAATGCATGTGGGTTAAATCTGACTACCACTACGCCTACTATCATTTATGAGGATAATGCTGCTTGCATAGCACAAATTAAAGACGGGTATATAAAAGGTGATAGGACTAAGCATATATCACCGAAATTTTTCCATACTCACGAGCTTCAGAAAAATGGAGAGATAAATGTTCAGCAAATTCGTTCGTGTCACAATCTTGTTGATTTATTCACAAAATCACTGCCTACATCTACATTTGAGAAATTGGTATACGGCATCGGTATGAGAAGATCCAACGAGAAACAAGACTGACATCTTACTCCAAGACTCATATTGCTCGTTTCAGGGGAAGCGAAAACAATGTAGTGTGTGTTGTACTCTTTTTCCCTTATCCCAGTTTTTATCCCAATGGGTTTTTCTGGTTTGAGGTTTTTAACGAGACAGCTTATGCACATGACATAACAAAGCTATATTCAAGGGGAAGTATTATAATATTGAATAATATCTTAAGCTTTGGATATAATATCTCAAGCTTTGTATATAACTTAGTTATTAAGTTAACTTAGTCTTTAAGAAAACTTGGTGATCAAGGCTAAAATTCTTCTATATATACATGTAATAGATGGAAGGAAAGATACACTAAATTCTCTTCTCTCGTATATAATTCTCTTCTCGTCTCGTCTTTATTTACGCATTGCTTTCGTACGTTTTTCGTCTTGTTTACTTCAAGTTTATTTTATAGTTATCGTATTATTTTACAACAAATACTACAATTTCGAATACAATATTTCTATTTCTATACTATAAAAAGAATAATTTGGCAAAAAATAATACAAATATATTTTATAGAAGTTTTATAGATGTTTTAATAAGACAAAACTTGTTTATTTTCAAAGCAGATATGATTTTATTAGATATATATTGCAGTTGTAATATTTATCAATCTACCTACATAAATTTACTTATCCACATAACTATTAAGAGTTGGTCTTGTGTGCACTTGGTGCACATGCAATCCGGGTCGACCCAGTTTTTTATCCGAATCCACGTATTTTTGAATTTTGCTTTTTTTTTTCCCTTCAGGTTGTGACCTTTATGTTGTAAATGTGTGACATTTATGTTATAAATGTGTGACCTTTATGTACAACTATCATGACCTTTATGTACTGTAACTTAGAAAAAAATGAAGATTTTCAATATAATTTGAACTATACACCTTTATGTGATATCAATGCGACTTTTATGTTATATTATGTCACCTTTATGTACAAATATTATGACTTTTATATAATATATAACATAATATTTGTACATAAAGGTGACATAATATAACATAAAAGTCACATTAATATCACATAAAGGTACATAGTACAAATTGTGTTGAAAATCTTCATTTTTTTCCTAAGTTACAGTGCATAAAGGTAGAGATAGTTGTACATAAAGCTCACACATTTATAACGTAAAAGTCATACATTTATAACATAAAGGTCAGGACAAAAATTTGGAAAAAAAAATTAAAAACTCGCGGATCCGGGTCGGATCGACCCAGTTTTTGACCCGGATCCGCGTGTTTTTGAATATTTTTTTTTTTTGGCTTCAAGTTGTGACCTTTATGTTGTAAATGTGTGACCTTTATGTTATAAATGTGTGACCTTTATGTACAACTATCATGACTTTTATGCACTGTAACTTAGGAAAAATCTTCATTTTTTTCTAAGAAAAAATGAAGATTTTTCCTAAGTTACAGTGCATAAAGGTAGAGATAGTTGTACATAAAGGTCACACATTTATAACGTAAAAGTCATACATTTATAACATAAAGGTCAGGACAAAAATTTGGAAAAAAAAATTAAAAAAATTAAAAAAATTCGCGGATCTGGATCGGATTGCACGGATCTTAGATCCGTGCACCTGATGCACAGGAGTTTTTGTGAACTATTAATTGCAAAATCAACACACAATGTCCTAATCATTGATTAAAGATAATTATTTTTGGGATACATAAAATATGAAATTCAATTATTTGTCAGTAATTTCCCTAATTTATACTTATTTGTTAATTGAAAAATGATTAATTTATTTTCCACCTTTTTTTTTAAATTTTGCATTCTAAAGTATTTTTTTGCATTCTACACGTTTTATTTAATTTTGCAACCTCTGACCAACATTTTCTGACAAAGAAAGGACTCACGTGCTATCTGATTGTTATTTTCATCATTTGCACTTTTAAAACATAGGTAAATTCGGTTATTCAGCTATATTCAATGATAAAGAGATCATATTTTTGTTTGAACCTCACCAACAATATCATTCTTCATTTACTTAAACAATTTACAAAAGAAATGGGGGAAAATCAGGGAGTTAAATTCGATTTTGAATGTGGAATTAATTAATGACCTAGAAAATGAAGAAAATAACCCTCAATTGACACGCAAAATTCATGTGACCTTTTATCATTGAAAAATATTGTCAGAGGTTGCAAAAGTTAACCAAACGTATATTATATATTGTGATTGGAAAAAATTTAACATGTAAAATTAAAAAACGTACATAGTATATGCTGGAAAATGAAATTAACCTTTAAAAAAATTGAAATAAATGATATCATATATTATAGGGTTAAAAAAAATTCCCACCTGAATTTATACGTGATTTTACACTTTTTATTTTTTTGTAAAAACTTTGAAATGTTTCACTTTGTCATATGAACTTTAAATTTGATGCATTTCAAACAAATCTTAGCCATACACATATCCGAAAAATATTGACTAGGATTTATTTGATACCGTAATATGCTTCAAATTTAAATTTTATATAACTAATTAAAATATTTCAAAATTTTCACAAAAAATATAAAATCATGTCTATTTGACATAGAAAAATGATTTTAACCTACACAATATATTATATGATACTAGAACTTACAGGTCCAAACATACCCAAAAGGCCCAAACACATAAAAGAAGACTCCAATAGACAACTTTATACTGGTAGCTAAAGCCCATAGTTATTTAGTCAGGCCCATTATACAGGTAGCCAAAGCCCAGCCCAGAAAAACCTAAATTCATATGTTTAATGCAAAGATACGGTCGCGTAGCCACTTTGGTAGCATGCTCCTCTCACTTGTACACGTGCGAAGACAACTTCCTCTCACTTCCCAAGTCTAGAACACAGTGAACTCCTTCGCAACGAGAGGGAAGAAAGCAAGATCAACTAGGTTAATTTCGTTTGCTTCAGGCTATACTGTCAATGGAAGCGGAAGAGGATTCTACAGGAGCGATTATTGAGGAGGATCAGATCTACGCCAACGGCGGAGACGATGGCGAATCGCAGCGCCACCGCCCGATCATCAGCCGCGAGCAGCTCGACGTCGAGGCGTACGCCGCGCTGTACACTGGCCGTACGAAGATTACTCGCCTCCTTTTCATCGCAGATAAATGTGGCGTGCCTTCGATGCAAATGGAGGCGCTGAGGATGGCGTATGATGAGATTAAGAAGGGCGAAAACACGCAGCTGTTCAGAGAGGTTGTGGGGAAGATTGACGGCCGATTGGGCCCGAATTATGGACCGGATTATGCTTGGGTTAATGCCATGGACCGACGGGCCGAGGTGAGGAAGGAGAAGCTTGAAAGTGAACTCAATGCTTACAGGGTATGCTGATTGATCTATAACATAAACAGTGTTGATTAATATTGATCTTTTATTGTTAAACGTTTTGGTTTTCAATTGAATACGATACACTTAGTGTGCAACTTTCACTATGATATTTGTAGATTTTGTAAGTTGTAGCTTGTGAATTGTGATACTTGTTTGATTGATTTGTGCACTACGTTCATGTTTTTGAATATGATGGAACTTAGAGCTATTTAAAGTATTAGTTTTGGGGTTTTGGAGTGGGTTTCTGGAAGCTTTCTAAAGAAAAAGAAAAAGTTCTCAAAAAAAAAAAAGGAAAGATAATAGGTGAGTCTTGTACCTGGTGTCATTATTATGTTTCTTGGCAATATGATTTTGGTTTGGGTAGCTAACTGTCCCGCAAATGTTTGTGAGTGAGAGAAATTTTCTGTTAAATTTGTTTGTTTTGTGAATTTATGTGAAACTAACCAAGAGTCTAAGATTTTCATGGTTATCTGATTTTTGTAATTTTTATAATGATGGGCTGGACCATTGGAGATTGAGTGAGTATTTGATTCTGGTGAGGTGTCATATTTTTTGATTGAGTTTGTTTACTGTTTGTTACAAATAGAGATTGTTGAGTGGTTTCTAAGTTCCCTTTTATTGAAATTTTCAGTAGTTTATGTTGTTGGAAATTTATTTGAGGTTTCTTTTAGCTTCTGAAAGTGTTTTTTTCTTTGGTATTTATGACTCTTGTTTCTTAAGATCTGATTAGTTTGTTAATGCTGAATGTTTCTGATTGCTCAGACAATAAGTTTCCTAGTTTCTACATCATTTCTTACTTTTTGGTGCTGATGATTATGTTTCACGAAAAGACATAGCTTTCTAAAACACTTAATTTTTTTGATCCAAAGCACATATTGTGATGTCAAATGCACCGGTTCCCAGTATCCTATCCCTGTTGTTGTTCTTCTTGGCTCTTCTTACTTTGGTTTCTCTTCTGCAGACCAATTTGATCAAAGAGAGCATTAGAATGGGGTACAATGATTTTGGAGACTTTTACTATGCACATGGTCTGCTTGGTGAGGCATTAAGAAATTATGTCCGCACACGTGACTACTGTACTACATCAAAACACATTATTCATATGTGTCTGAATGCAATTCTGGTTAGCATTGAGATGGGTCAATTCACACATGTTACAAGTTATGTTAGTAAGGCTGAGCTAAGCCAAGATGCCTTGGATCCTGTTACAATTGCAAACTTACATTGTGCTGCTGGATTGGCTCATCTGGAAGGGAAAAAGTATAAGCTTGCTGCTCGAAA
This sequence comes from Scutellaria minor, assembly GCA_954870855.1. NCBI lineage: Eukaryota > Viridiplantae > Streptophyta > Magnoliopsida > Lamiales > Lamiaceae > Scutellaria > Scutellaria minor. The sequence goes on along the minus strand of OX940728.1, from coordinate 19,579,300 downwards.
GGTTTGTCTGCAAATTCTTCTCTTCATAGAGAGACTTTATGCTGTAAAAGTGTGATGAAATATCTTGTGGCCTGGTGCATTGATCCAGTGCCACAGTGAATTCTTCTAGATAAACATGCGACATGGGATGATGTCAAGTAAAAGAGCAAATTGTACTTTGTAGAACCCTTTTGATGGTATCATGGTCACAAAGCTTGTCCTTCTAAATGGTGATTCTGCAATCTAGTTGTTTAGGAGAAGCTTTAGTTAATCGGGTCATAATGGTACTATAATGATCTAATATCAAAATCTTGCTTCCTTCAAACTGGTCAAAAGAATATTGAGCTTACACGCTGAATGTAATGATCGTTACTTACTGGGATCTAAAACTTTTAAATAAGAACTATGGAATATGGATAAATTTATTAACTAGAGTGTCGCAGTTCACAGAAATGTAGGCCCTTGCCTAGGGCTTGAGATTTGAAAGTATTTTTCATTTGGGGCATATTGACATGTCCTTTTAGATCTTTGTCTGACATTTCTTTTTAAATCCGCAGTTCCTGGAAACTGGCCCTGAACTTGGGAACAATTACACCGAAGTAATTGCACCTCAAGATATTGCAACCTACGGTAGTCTGTGTGCACTTGCAACTTTTGACCGTGCAGAACTGAAGGCATATATTCTCACTGTGCTTCTATTGGGTTTTTTATGAAGCTTCATGAGATTTTGTGATCTCACAACTTCAATTGTTTCTTTTGGCAGAGCAAAGTCATTGACAACACTAATTTCAAGATTTTCTTGGAATTGGTACCTGAGATAAGGGAGCTCATCAATGATTTCCATACTAGGTAACTCAATTTTGTTACACTTTAAAAGATTTAAGCTAGACTCACTTGCATACACACATAGTCAGATAAGCAAACTCACTAAGAAAAAAATGGATCATGGCCATAAAGGTGAAACTATTTTTTTTTTGTTGCCACGAATCTCTAGCATTAAGAATCTTGATACGAAAGTGATCTGGTTATGCCCACAATTGTGGAGCACTTTAACAATTCCTGAGCTCTATAGTAACTTACTCTATCTACTGACTTCTTTAGTTCCTTGCTTGACTTGAGATACAAATTTTTATGCAGCCACTATGCTTCTTGTCTGGAATATCTAGGAAATCTCAAGGCAAATTTGTTACTTGATATCCATTTACACGATCATGTGGAGACTCTGTATGAACTAATACGTAACAAAGCTCTTATCCAGTACACTCTTCCATTTGTCTCTGTTGATCTTCATATGATGGCAAATGCCTTCAATATAAGTGTTATGGACCTGAAGAAAGAACTTGAAGCTCTTATCACTAACGACCAAATACAGGTAACTAACATGCATCCGCATAAGTAAGTTTATACATTGGCAATTAATTAAGAGCTTTCAGTGTCAGTTAACAGTTGGTATCTACTGGCATTCTGTCAGGCTCGAATCGACTCCCACAACAAAATTCTGTATGCTCGTCATGCTGATCAGAGGAATGGCACATTCCAGCGTGTCCTGCAGACGGGCAGTGAATTCGATCGGGAAGTGAGAGCCATGCTTTTGAGAGCAAACCTCCACAAACATGACTATAACTTTAAAGCTTCACGGAAGCTTTGAATCATACAATTGAGTCGTGCCGAGCTGATTATCACTCCAAATCAAGTTAGAGGATTTAGTTTGTAAATTCTGTAGATCTTGTTTATAATCTTAAATGTTTCTAAGTTTGATTTCTTTCTCCTAGTGATCACTTGCTTTGTCGTTTTATTATCGTGTGATCTTCGAAAGTATGCTTCGTGAATTTGGAGATGAAAAGTATCGACAAAGTACATGAAAGCTGATTAGTGTAATGTACAAAAATTGAACAAAAGATTATTCTGGTGGTTTTTTTCTCAAAAAATAAGTTAAAGGTCTATTTGCGTATCTGGCCATTTTTACACATTTTTCCTTTTCTATATGAATTCAATTTGTGGTTTTCATACTTTTCTCTTGAACTGCTGTGGATTTTAAAGTACATTCTTATTACACACATGAACATAAGCAATGGTTTAGAAAATCTACATTTGATATCGATCCATCAAAAAAACCTAAGGGGGTGTATTGGTTTAGGATTTCACAAGATTTTAAAAGATTTTTTTTTTTTTTTTTAAATCCGCTGGTATTCAATCAGAATTTTATGGCCCTTAAAAACAATCCACTGGTATTCAATCAGGATTTTCAAGATTTTTTAAAGAGTCCATTCAAATCCATTGGTATTTATGCAAGACTTTTTACTATTTAAAAATAATCCATTGGTATTCAAAAATATAAGGATTTTATAGGATTGTTGTGTTAGATGGATTTTAAAGGACTTTTTAGTGGTATCTATAAATACCAACAATCTCATCCAAACCCATCAGATTTTAGAGGACTCTTGAAGTGACTGTAATTCACCTTTGTCTTCACTTTTGTCTTTATACTGCAATTCTATGAAAAAAATTTCGTGATATGTATATACTGTAGTCTTCAATTATTCTTCCGAAATTCGAATCCGATTTGATAGATCTGCAGCGTTATTCTACGATCTCAAACTTTTCCACGAGTAAGATGCAAGCTCGATAACCTCTAGAATCATTGATTTATTCATTGAATTGATGTCAATTATTGTTTTGCTGGTTACCGATCAATCAGAGGGGGATGTGTGTGAAGGAAATGTTTGTTGCGTAATGGGTTTTTATCTGTTGAATTAACGTGCTTGATTTATGTGATTCCGATTTTTTTTTTTTTGAAGTTTGTTCTCAATGAATATGCTTAAGATTCTGGTGGAGGCTATTTGAGATAATTTTGATAGATCATGATGTCATGCTGTTTATTGTCGATTTGTTTGTAATTTGTCTATTTGGTTATTTGCTTATTTCAGCTTTTGGTGCAGTGGATTGCTACAGTTTGTGTGTATATACTGTATCTCTTTGTTTGTATTGGGTGATGTTATTAGCGTTTTCATGTATATATTGTATCTCTTTGTTTGTATTGGGTAATACTTGTTAATGGTTTCATCCATATTTTTTTATGTATATATAAAAATCAATCACTCTCATGTCTTTATACTTGTTAATGGTTTTCATGTATATACACGCACAGTGACTGAGTAGCTGAGATTTTTTAATGATTTTTGTTGTTTTATGTGATGAATGTTTCGAAGAGGTGCAGGAGATTATGGAAATTGAACTTGCTACATATAATGTCAATTAATATTGCTGTAATTTTCAGCTGTTTAGGCATCAATTTAGGACGTATTTTAAAGGCTTTTATTTTGAATGAATTTTTTTTATGACGATTGTGTATATTTGAAATTCACTCCAATAAGTACAGATTTGAAACATGTTTATCTTTTAGAATTCATAGTTTCATTCATCTGAAAATACTCTCGTTACTTTTTTTTAGTAATTCAAATGGGAGATTCACAAGGAAATAATAAAGGAAAGAGAAAAGAGAAAGAAAACTATGAAGCTTGGACCAAGGAGGATTCCGATGAATTGTTAAAACTGATAGTGGATGCTATAAAAAGTGGACTGCGTGATGCTAATGGGTTAATTAGCAAATTAAATGTAGAGAGAGTCATCCTTTCTCGTCTCAATGCTAAAATTAAGTTTTCTAAAACGTATAATCATTACCTGAGTCGAATGAAGTGGTTTAAGAAACAATATAATAATATGTCATCACTTATGCGCAACAATTCTGGCTTTGGGTGGGACCCAATTTTAAAGACATTCACCGCTAGTTATGAAATATGGAAAGAGTACTTAAAGGTGAGATTACTTCGTAATCTTTTCAATATATTAATAGTTTACAAGTGTAGTGCATTATATTATTTTCAATATATTAATGACGGAATTATTTTTTTTGCTAGTCCCACCCAAGTCACAAAAATGTTCGAGGAAAAAGTATAGTTGATTATGAGGATTTGAAGATTGTCTTTGGAGGTGGAACTGCTGGTGGGTACAGTTCCATATCAGTAGACCCTGATTATACTGATGCTACAACTTTTGGGAAAGAAAATACCGATTTTGGGATGGAAATTTTTTCGTATGATCTAAACAGTGCTGCATTCATAGCACCAGATCACTATGAACCACCATTTCAGCCTCTATCACGTCGCCCAAGCATTTCACCACCTCAACCCCCTTTAGGCTCGGAGGTTCCCACTAATAACCCAATTAATCGTAAGCGGAGTAGGCCCGAGGATGGAGGGAGTTCTAACTCAGTTGGGAACAACAATAAAGTTCTAGAAAATATATCTGTTGGCATTGAGACTATAGCTATTAATTTTGAAAAAATGTCTAACTTGATGGAGAAAAGAGAAAGAGACAGAGAGGCAAAGAGAACTATTTGGAGTGCTATAAAAGAGGTCCCAAATTTGGATAACCGAACTCGCTACATGACGGCTGATTTTCTTGATACTAATGCAAAGAAAGACCTTTTCTTGAAGATGTCAATAGAAGAGTGCTCAAATTGGATAAAGTATAAGTTAGGATGAACAATATTGTTTTGGTGTTATTTTGGTTTCACTTACTTGAAGTATTTTCTTTACAATTTGGTTGTGTATGAACACATGTTGGTTTTGTCAAACTATATTGTTTTGGTATTATTTTGGTTGCACTTGTTTGAAGTGTTTGCTTTATATTTTGGTTGTGTATGAACACATTTTGGATTAATGGAACTATATTGTTTTGGTGTTATTTTGGTATACTTGATTGAAATATTTTAGCATATGTTACTTTCATTATTCTATTATTATTTTCAGTTATATTTTATTTTTGTCTTTGACTCTTTTTAAATTCGAATGTATGAAAAAAAATCTTGAACTTTTATCGTATGTCATAAATCCATGAAGTTCTGTGAAGTCCACAAAATCCTACAGAATCCATTAAAATCCTGATTAAAAAGTCTTTACAAAATCTTGCAAAATCTTAAAAGTCATAAAAATCTTGCAAAGTCTTTTAAATCCGCATGACTTTTTTTAGCCTAAAAAATCCTTTAAAATCCTAATCAAATACACCCCTTCGATTCGAATATAATAAAGTCAAACTCGAATTCATTAATATTTACGATCGTATTGCAAGCCTAATTTTCGATTCGAATATAATAAAGTCAAACTCGAATTCATTAATATTTATGATTGTATTGCAAGCCTAAATAAACATATGAATTTACAGTTTTACCACTAAAAGTCAAATGTGGATCGAATTTAGTATTATTTTTATTTCATTTAATGTAGCATCACAGGTTGATAGTAAATTGTACATTAAGCATCGCAAGGTGTACCCATACCAAAGGATAGAGAGAAAGACAGTCGACCCTGAATCTTACAGTTCCCAGGCTTCTCCATTTCAGATCTTCAAGAGCAAACACACACAGACGCACAATACTGCGTGTACGTTTGTGTAAAGATGAGATCTTGAACTTCTCTTTCCTTAGTCCTCATTTCCCTAAAGCAGCAAACCAAATGGGGCTCATAAATCTGCCTTCTTCGAAGAACCGCCACGCGCGGCAATGGCGCCTGTTAGATTTCATCACTGCTGCCTTCTTCGCTGCTGTTCTTCTCTTCTTCCTTCTAGTATTCACGCCCCTGGGCGACTCCTTGGCGGCTTCGGGCCGCCAGACCCTGCTGCGTTCGGATCCGCGCCACCGTGGGCGGTTGGTGGCGCTGGTGGAGCATGGGCGGCAGCCGGTGGAGATCGATGCCTGTCCCGCTGATATGGTGGATCACATGCCCTGTGAAGATCCTCGAATCAATAGCCAGCTTAGCAGGGAGATGAATTTTTACAGGGAGAGGCATTGCCCCCCCGCCGAGGAAACGCCACTCTGTTTGATCCCGCCGCCGGAGGGCTACCAGGTTCCGGTGCACTGGCCGGAGAGTCTGCAAAAGGTGAAATCATTTGAATTTTGTTTCTTCAGTTATTGATTGTTGAAATTGTTGAGAATGATTCAATTTTATGGTGTTGGTTTGAATTTCTTGGAATGAGTATTTTCACTGAATTTTAGAGTTTGGCATTGACTTTAAAAGTTAAGTTTTGCTCGTTTTGTGATGAGTAGCTTCTTTGTGATGAGAATGTTAATCGGTATTTTGCTATGATATGGAGTTACAAGTGTAGTCTAAGAGTTTGTATATACATGTAGAATTGTAGACTATATCTATTGTTCATCTCACAGTTCATGAACTTTGGGTGTAGCAGTAGATTGCTATGATCGGAAACTATACATGGCATGAATTCGGATTTTAAGCTCATCCAACATTAATAAGAAATATGATAATAATATGTGTGTGTTGTACTTTTATATGCCGTAGCACCTAAACATACAATATGTTTGCACTGTGCTTTGGCTTACATGATCAATACTTATGTTTATGCATGCAGATATGGCATGATAACATGCCTTACAATAAAATAGCAGATAGGAAAGGCCATCAGGGATGGATGAAAAGGGAAGGTCCATATTTCATATTTCCAGGTGGTGGCACAATGTTCCCTGATGGAGCAGTACAATATATCGAAAAGCTTAAACAGTATATCCCTATAGCTGGTGGAGCTTTGAGGACAGCTCTTGACATGGGATGTGGGGTATGGATTTTTACCCCAGTTTTTTACAACACTTACTAATGAATGCAGCTTTTGAGAAATCTTTCTTCCCTTTTCTAGGTTGCTAGTTTTGGTGGATATATGCTTGCTGAAGGCATTTTAACTCTTTCTTTCGCTCCAAGAGATTCACACAAAGCACAGATTCAGTTTGCTTTGGAGAGAGGAATACCGGCTTTTGTTGCCATGCTTGGCACGCGTAGACTTCCATTTCCTGGTTTTTCATTTGATTTTATGCACTGTTCTCGGTGTTTGATTCCTTTCACTGCATATAGTGAGTACTACTTCTCTTCTTGATGGTCTACCATTTACCTTGTTGGGATCTCTGTATATTGTGTAACACTGTTTGTAACACCTATACATTTCTCGCTTTACAGATGCAACGTATTTTCTTGAAGTTGATCGGCTACTTCGCCCAGGTGGCTACCTAGTTATATCTGGACCTCCTGTGCAGTGGCCCAAACAAGACAAGGAATGGGCCGATCTGCAGGCAGTAGCCAGATCACTGTGTTATGAGCTGATTGTGGTCGATGGGAACACAGCCATCTGGAAAAAGCCTATCGGGGATTCATGTCTTCCCAATCAGAATGAATTTGGGCTCAACCTGTGTGATGAATCCAATGATCCAAGTTTTTCATGGTAGTATGCATCAAAAGCTGTCGCTACTATATAATCCACAAAACTTCACCATATCTATCATCTTGATAGTCATTTGGGTCTTAAAACCTCATCATATTTGACTATACAAATCTGCAGGTACATCAAGTTGAAGAAGTGTGTGAGCAGGACATCTTCAGTAAGAGGAGAATATGCTGTTGGAGCAATTCCAAAATGGCCAGAGAGATTGACAACAGCACCTTCAAGGGCCAGTGTGATTAAAAATGGAATGGATGTGTTTGAAGCTGATAAGCGAAGATGGACAAGGAGGGTCGCTTACTACAAAAATTCATTAAATGTTAAATTGGGAACTTCATCAGTACGTAACGTCATGGACATGAACGCGTTCTTTGGAGGTTTTGCAGCAGCCATTATTTCCGATCCTGTTTGGGTGATGAATGTTGTCCCGGCTCGCAAGCCTTCAACTCTTGATGTCATTTACGACCGAGGACTTATAGGAGTATTCCATGATTGGTGAGTGACAATAACATTGTTTCTTTTCAACAAAATGCCCAACAAATACAAGAACTGAAAAGTCCATATTTTAAAAAGGGCCTTTGGAAATTAGGCTTGCATTTCAGAAGTGTTTCCAAACAAGAAGATAGTCTCTCATGAACCAAATATCGCATTGAATATGGGTTGAAACTTTTCTGATTTACTGTTTAATGTGGCCTGTGTTTTGGTTAAGATTCTCCATATCCTTTTCATTCATCTTGAAAGTTATACTTCTAACTGATATTACATATTCTTTTCTGGCTACAGGTGTGAGCCTTTCTCCACATATCCTCGTACTTATGATCTAATTCATGTAGACGATATAGAGTCTCTTATTAAGGATCCCGTTTCTGGAAAGAACAGGTACGTCTAGCCATTGCATGGAGCCTTCAAATTTTTATTTTTTTCCTTTTTGTGTAAGTTTTTTAACAACTAGACGTGATTGCAGGTGTAACCTTGTAGACTTAATGGTGGAAATCGATAGAATGTTGCGCCCTGAAGGAACAGTTGTCATTCGTGATTCACCTGAAGTGATTGAAAAAATAGATCGCATTTCTGGTGCCATAAGATGGAGATCTTCTATACACGAAAAAGAACCTGAATCACATCAAAGGGAGAAAATATTGGTGGCAACAAAGAAGTTATGGAAGCTACCTTGATCCCACAGAAACGACTCCACTACTCGTTATAAGGTATAGGCACTCTTGTGTAGCTTGGTTTCGATTATACTCTTCAATGACGGTTCGACACAACCAGTCGTGCAGCACTCACACATATTTTTACGTGTTCTGATAGAACGACAAAAAATGTAAAAAAAAAAAAACTACAATCACCCTTTTTTAAAAGTAGGAAGTTGTGTCTATTTTGACTGCATTTTTCTTAAAAGTCTTATATTTTGTAACATTAGACATCTATCAATGTATGATGATCAAGTTTCAAATCTTCCATTCAATGTCACATTCTTGAAATATTTGTCCACTTAAAATGGTTCCAACATTGGAGTATGACTCGTGGCGGGTCAATCTCAACCTATAATCCACCAAAATAGAGATTAATATTTGAAAATATAGGTTCCACAAAATAGAGATTAATATTTGAAAATTTATTTAAGTTGTGGATAGTGGAATTTATTGTCCAACATTTTTATCTATCTTTTATGGTGCATTATTTTGAGTCAACATTTGCTAGCTAGAAGTAGGAAGCTAGGTAACAAGATTACATGTTTTAATTAAGTACATTGACTGATTTCACAGATTAGGACATAGACTTAAATAAATAGTAGAGTAGTATCATATAGTAGCACAAAATTAAAACTCTCTTATTGCATGTGACTTAGGCACTATAGTCATAATAATTCAATTTTATTAGATGCTACGTACTTTCTTGGAAGTGAGTTTCCACCCTACTTGGTTGGAAGTTGATACAATGTGTTGATAAAGCGTTTCTCTAAGCTTGTTTAGATCTCTCTAACCAAAGCCCATTTATGATAACTATTTAAATTAGCCCGTTTAACACTAAAAATTATTGAATTAGTATGTGACATAATTATCTCTGAAAGCAGTGACGAAAAAATCGCGATAAATCGGCGATATATCGCGAAAAATAGCCTATGGATATCGATATACCCTAACGAAATAATTCGGCAAAATATCGCCGATATATCAGAGATATATCCTTATCGGTAAATAGTGCACATATTATGCAGAATATCGCCGATAAATTGGCGATATATCGGCTGTTGGTGGAATTTTTTTTTTTTTAATAATTTAAAATTTTAAGGTATGTGCTAATTAATAATGTTTTTTAATATAATTTAATGTAGGTTATTCAATAATTGTGATAGAATATTCGATGAAATATAAAATGTGAAATTGTTGTGTTTGGTGTGCTTTGTCATTCTTGTTACATTTATCTCGAATTATAGTATAATCATCATATAGTTCACTATCTATTAGTATTTAGCAAAATATATATATATATAATTTTAAAAATAAGTATTATTATAGCTTTTAAGAAACATTTACTCATCTTCTATCAAAATTGTCTTCATTTATTATTCTCTAGCTAAATGATATATAGAAGTGATTAAAGACACTCTCCTATAATAAATGTACTTAAATTGGATAGATCGGTTTTTAACTTTTTATATTAAAAGTTTATTAATTTATGAGTAAAATTATAAAACAACATATATTTTGAGACGGATATGAAGTAATATATAAAATCTTTGATTGTAAATAAAATCCAAAACTTTATATAATTTTCTAATTAATGTATGCATATATGTAAGGATAATTAGAATTTTAGATTAAAAAATTTTTTGTTGTAAACATATCTTTTTATTTGAAATTTAAGTTCAATATATGTATTAATGTTACTTATAATATTATATAAAGTACTAGATATATTTTTCCAATTTTTTTTCAATTTTTTTCAATTTTTTTGCGCAAAAACCGATATATCCACCTATATCGATATATCCGTCGATATATCCATAAAATCAAGGTACCGATATATCCGTCGATACGGATATTTTAGTCCTTGTCTGAAAGTTATAGTAACGTAATGCTAGAGATTCTTCTAGCATTTAAATTAGAACTTAAATTCACAAATTAATTTTAAATATTTAAAAATAGTAATTTTTAGTACTGGAAGTTGAGTACACTGAAATCTAGAATTTATTTATTCATCTAAAATTCGTATTCAAGTGCACTTTAACAACTTCTAATAATACACCAAAATAAACTGTTTAAATTTACAACACTTCACATATCAAAGTGATGCGCATTGAATCTTTGAAAATCTTTAGATTTATTTTTTATAATATATAATTATATTAAAAGCTATAAGTATGCTAAGTTTGAACACAAAATGTGTGCTTTCTTATCTAAAATTTTAAATTAAAATATTATTAAAAAAATCGTAATTTGACTTGTGTATGATAATGATCGATAGAGACGGATTTATCTCGTAGCTAAATAACGACCTATTAAACGGGGGCATGTGGAAAAAAGCAAAATCAGATTTTCTGTTCTAAATATCCATCTACCATGCGTGTACCACATCCCAAAACACATTATATTGATTTTCAAATTAAAAACGGTTACAAATTATAAGTTTTTTTCAATATAAAAATTACGTAGTTTTAATGTGGCACATAAATGAGACATCCGAAAACACGTAATATTGATTTTCAAATTACAAATTATAAATTTTTTTCAACATAAAAACTAAGTAGTTTTAATGTGACATACAAATGAGATAGAGATTTTGATACAAAGGATCCAATTTGGGAAAAAGAAAGGATAGATGAAGTAATTAATCCTTAAACTAAAGGGCCCCCCCTCTCTTTCACTATATTAACTTCTAAAGGTATTTTTAAATTTTGCTTCCTATAAACAAATCCGATGTGATCCTATGCTATGAAATCCTACTCCTAAACTTACACTCTATTTTTCATCCAATCTTATCAATAAGTCTTTATCACTCTAATTCTTTCAATCCATATAGAAGTTTCGTGTTGTCCAATTCTATACCATTTACACACTGTAATATAAAATGTACTGAGATGTTAAGAGAATCTGATCCAATATATTGATTAAATACATCAAACTCAAAGTTCAGCAACAAAGTAAATTGATTCAACTTAATTATAAAAAATGGTTAATTGTGGCAAATATATATAACTATCAACGATTTTACATGTAAACCACCAAAAAAAATTTGTGGCACCGATAAATAAATAAATAAATAAATAAATAAATAAATAAATAAATAAATAAATATATATATATATATATATATAAACTATATAAATTTGATATTTAAACTATCAAACTAATTTTTTAGTTATTTTTCATCGGATTTTGACAAGTGATTTGCGCATGACATATTTCTAAGAGTTTTTTCATCCAAACATTTGAGTCGTTGTATTCAAAAAAAACTGTTAAATATGTAGCAAGAATACAACGACTCAATTGTTTGGAAAAAAACAAAAAAGCCTTAACAATATGTTACACGTCAAAAATCCGATGAAAAATGACCGGAAAATTAGTTTAGTAACTTAAGTGTCAAACCTATATAATTTTTATATATTTGGGTGTTAAAAAAAGAAGGTTTGATGATTTATACATAAAATCATTGATAACCTATATAATTTTTATATATTTGGGTGTTAAAAAAAGAAGGTTTGATGATTTATACATAAAATCATTGATAATTTGATGGAGTTAGTAGTAATTAATCCATAAAAAAATTTAATCTTAAAAGATAAAAGATTGTAATAAATATTGAAGCATGATATATTGGGCACCTTTTGACTGAAAAATGAAAGTAGATGGATCTACCTCATAAGCAATGCATATTTAATGGCCACTTATTGATGCCTTTTAATTCTCAAGCTCATGATCCCCACACACATATAAGCATCACATATAACATATACTCATACACACGTGGATTTGTTTAATAAGTAATCCAACTATTGATGTGACAAGTATTTTTACCAAAAGATATTTTAATGTGATCCAAGAGTGCAAATTATAACACCTATTTAACTTCATAAAGAACCCAGTATTGATTTTCTTTACAAAACTTTATGATATCATTTACTTAAGTGAAAACGATAAGATTAGTAAGATAACCCATTCTAAGAAGAGTGTGATGGATTATCAACAATTTTGTCCAAAATTTAAAACTTACCACAAAATAAATGTCTGATAATGTACAATTTACCTCATATGACTCAAACTAAACGAAACATATATGTGCATATATGCGTGTGTTTGTGTATATTGACACCATGGTTGAACATTGAATCCACACAGCCCCCACCCCTACTATGCTTGATAAATGAGGCACCTCTGCCAGATTATGACTATCATTTAATTCAAGTACTATGCTTCAATTATTACATATTACATATTAATTTACAACTCTGTTTTATACCTAGTCTTTTGTGGTAGGAATAGTAGAGATCAGGGTTAATTGTTGAAAAAATTACGAATATTTACTTAAATTGTCATTTTAATTAAATTTTTCATTATTGGAAAAAAACATACTACATATATTAGATTGTGTTATTTTGATCAGTAGAGTTAAAATGACAATTTGAGTAAAAGTTGTGATTTTTCCAACAATTAACCCAGAACTTTTTATTAACTTATCAATTAAAAAAAAGTTTTGTTGTCTATAATGCCTTTTTATAAAGATTCTTGAAATTATTTTTTTGTCTAATTTTTTTATTTAGATCGAAATTAATAAATTAATATTTTAATTCAATGTATTATGACAAATTATGATTCTAATGTTTTAGATATAGAGAGCTGGATTGGAAGTACAGTCAAATCAAGTTAGTTGGCCTTTCTTTGTTCATGGTCATCCAGAAAAAAATAATAATAATAAAAAAAAAATTACAATTCCAAAATATAACCAAACGCCATTTACATTTTATTTTACTAATCCCATATGTTTTTTTTTTTAATTCATCGCGTTTAATAAATAGATTTTAACATTTATTTTGTTTGATAATATAAGATTGTGCTGCATTCAAGTTTTATTTGATTCAAGTTAGGTTTTTTAGTTAATAATTAAGTGAGATCAAATATAAGTTTCAAAGCTGAATCAAAATATGTAGTTATAACCACTTTCGATATTCTTATGTCTTAAGTTTAAATCTTACATAAATACATATATACATATAAAAAATATTCGACGAAACATAGCCCACACATATATGTACATAATTTTGATAAAGAAATCAATCTCAATGTTTTTTTTTTTTTTTTTTTTTGTAATAAAAAAACTATAATTTAAGCACTATTTATTATTTAAGGGGTCATGCCACTTTTGTGAACTACTATGATCAAAATTAGTATATATGTGCATTTAACAAGAAAAAGGCACTGGTTTCTCAACTTCAAATTTGGATGCGAATTTTTATAAATCAATTCGAAAATTAAATAGCCATACAGAATAAGTTTTTCAATATTTTTGAAATGCCCTTTGAACAGTCTAATGAATCATGAATGGCATTAAATATTGAAAATGAATTTAAAAAATAATCGGAATTTTCACAATAATAATAAAACTCATTCTGTCCTCTTGAAAAATAAATCTCATTCTGAATAAAAAAATTCTTCTAATTCTGCATTTTTTTAAGCTCAATTAAATGCCATCTAGAAATGATGGTGGGTTAATTCAACGAGGACATAAAATTAAACCTTCATTATGATCATCACATTCATAACTATTAATTATAAGTAACTAGCATTTGATGAATCTATTTATTTCTACCTACTGCTTTTAAGGGTGTAAATTAATCGAGTTCATTCGAACATGCTGTTGATTAAGTTTATTTGAGATTATTCAATTTATCCAACTTAAGAATTACTCAAATATATTAACGGTCAATTAAACCACACTTAGACTAAATTAATTAGTATCAAATTAAATAAGAATCAAACTCAACTAGTTTCACCATACCCAAACCTTAAAAAAAAAAAAAAAAATTAAAACTAACAGCTAAATCTTAAAATCAATTTAAAGAATATATGAAAACGTATATTTAATGGTCGACTTCTCGTAAATTATCAATTATCGATCATTATAGTTTGATTTAGTGTCGCATTTCATTTAAAAGAAAACACTAAAATCTCATTCTGAATTTATTTAAAAGCCATAATGTGTGTAAGTAGGTCAATTTGTAGATTAGATTCTTTATATTTCATGGGAAATTCATTTAATCGTCCTGTCTATAAAACATGTCATTATTCAATATGTTTTTCTAGGATCTTAAATATAAAGGGTGTTTAAATCAGGTTATTGAGTAATATTTATGCAGTAAAATTATGAAGCAATAATCAATGCCAATAAATCATTAAAATCATCATAGATTACGATCTTAAATGATGAAAGTTTTTATTAAATAACCCTGGTTAATTAACATACCTGCCCATCAAGACAATTATGTGATGTTAAAAGATTCTTTATTCTTAATTTATCTTCAAACCTAGTAATATATGTTGTTGTTTTGTTATAATTATAGATTTAAGTCCCTCATATGAGATCAATTATTGACTACTAATTTGTCGATTGTCCTATGTTTTTTTGGTATGTTAAGTGTTTGATTGTTGATCAATGTCTTATTTTACTTTGAGTATCCACTTGTGATGATTATGTTTTCCTTTCTAATTATCATTTAATTCTCATATCAATAATTATTATCAAACTAATGAGATTTTTGTCCTAATCAAGTCAAAATTTATCTTGAAATGCATCAGGTTGTGTGAGTTGAGACGATTGCATAAGTATATATGGTCAGTAAAATGAGTTACAATCGAGTCTATTTGTCATGGTCGTTTTTCAAAACCTGTTGTTTTAGTGGTAACATAAATATTCTGATTACTTTGTCTTCCTATAAATACGTGAATATGTGATCAGTTTCAGAGTATGATGATTTATGAAAAATTAAATAAACAAACCATTATAATTTTTCTTAATCCATGTATAAATTTAAACTAGTGAATATTCTCTCAATTAGAGTAAGATGTAATAATATTGAATTCTAACCTTATAGTTATAAAGTATTGGCGCTTTATCCTTTATTAGCTTAGTTCGATCAACAATTTACGTTGTTTTACTTAATTTATCGATGCATATTATATTTGACTAAAGTAAAATATTACATAAAATATTTAAAGCCAACTTGAATAGTGTTAGAGGGTTTACACAGCTCACCATTTAAATATTTTAAATTCATCCAGAAATTTAGACGTTATTATAAAAATAAAATGTTGTTTTAAATTCAACGAAAATTGAATTTCATTGCCATTCATTTCTCGCAAGTACGAAAAATTAATAGCCATTTCTAGTAATTTTTGTTGTGCCAAACAACTTAAATGAAAATTACTAATTTTTGCGTTATAGAAAAAACTAATTTTCCTAAATTGAAAAACTAAACCCCCTTTTCCTTTTACATTTTTTAGTTCGAATTGTATATATTATGTTACAACCTAATATTTTATTTTACTGACACATATCATGGAATTATTTCAATCTATTACATTTTTAGATATAGTAGGCATTCGTTAATCGATATGTTATATTTTGTTTTTCATCTAATATTTCGTTCTTTTTAATACATTATATATTAATCAATAATATCATTTATATATATATATATATATATATATATATATATATATATATATATGACGTGTGATAGTTATTTCAGAATCTCTTATGAAATACATATTAATTTATTTCAAGAGCATAAATAATCAAAGTAGCCTAATTTATTAATGTATTTCCCTTTATTATTGTCTAATATTCTTAAATCTTACAAATGTTTGAGTGAGCCTCTACTATACGCAACTTATTTTAAAGGAATTAATCTACTCTTATAATTCAATAAAAAAAATTGATGTATAAAAGTTAGAGATTAACTACTCTTTTTCCTACTAATTTTGTAGCACTTAAATATTTATTACTAGTTATTAATTTGACCAAATATAAATGTTAGGCCGAGTTTAAATTAATTATGTAGCTAATTACTCAACCCTAATAGGTTGGGCAATATGCTAGGCCTAGTAGACCTAAAGTCGCCTACCAGGCCCTATACATGATTCAATTTTCGTTATTGTGATTTAAAAAAAATATTATTATTATTATTATTACAAAAGACAAAGGTGAAAAACGTATGAATTATTTCCCATCACTTTTGTACTTTTGCAATAATGTTTATTCCAATTATAAATGAGCTGTCTTTTTAAAATCGACTCTATATATGCGACAGTAAAAATTGAAATAATAGTTTATCATAAATGTTTATGAATTTATCTCGGTGAAAATAAATGTTCACACATTTATATTTAATTTCAAATAAAGAAAATATGTTGTCTCCCAATTAAATGTTGCAAGTTCAACAAGTAGCGTTTGTATATGTTTCAACCTACCACAAATTTAAGGAGGCCCCAACCTGAATTCAATTTAGTGTATTACTTTTACACTAATTATATAAGAGCACATAAATTTATGTGATCAGAATTATTTTATCGATTTTGATCGACTAATTTCAACTAAATAAAAAGAGTTCTCATTTTAGGCTAAACTCCAGTCGTTATTTATTTTACATCTTGACATCATTGTTATCTTTTAAGGCATTTTCATCGACAAGTTTGTCGAGTAAAAATAATTCATCAACACATAAGATTTACAGATCAAGTACTAACAAAAAAACTAATATTTTTTTCTTCAATACCATGTCTTATTTATGATCGGTATATCCCATGTAATTAAATAGGAAAATTCATTTATGGTAGAGGGATCATAATCATAAGAAAAAAACATTTGATATGCTAAGTATTAATTATTTTTATTAATTATGATAGTCTTACAAATAATTATGAGATGGTTACATATGAAAATTAAACCGAGAAGCTAGCGAGTCATTTATTATGATATTAACTGAAAATCGTCAGAATCTTCATGCAGATATAGTTACGAATTAAATTAAATAGAAAGAAACATGGTGCATGCACATTTGTGTGCATACACTAATAATATAATATTAGTAACTGAAAATATTTCAGTGTCTTATATTTTATTATTTTTACTATTCAATCATATATTCGATCATAATTATGTCATTTTAAAATTTTATAAAAGTTTAAGGAATATAAATTGTTTGAGTAATATATGTAACTAATAAAAAACTTATGATCCAATATTTAAAATAGAATCAAATTAATTGTTAAAATAATTTTCTATCAAATTCCTAAAGTTGGTAATATTCATAATGTTGGGATAAATTTGTATGAAAGTTTAAAATAGATAATTAGAAATAAAATTTATCCTATAAAACACACTTAAATAGGATTAGAGGCGAATTAATTGTAGACAATATTTTTATTATATCATTAATTACATGACGTGTGTATATATAATGTGTGCATATATAAATAATCAAAGTTAAAAGTGGTTGTACAATCTAATATTCTTTTTTTTTTTTTGCTCACAATAAACATTATATGATAATGAAATTGCGCTAGGGATAAATGTGACACATTATGATGGGCAGAACAACCATTCTGTATGAAATAAATACAGGTTGCTCATAATATGTACACATATAGTATTATTATAAGTGTAAAAATAAAATTGAGAAACACTGATTCTCAAGAAATTTTGAAAATGGGTGTATTCGTATTTGTAGTTCATGAGCGCACATGATAAATATAAATATATTGTAGCGCCTAGGAAAAATGACGCATAATTTGACGATTTAAATAACTCAACCTTAATTATGTGATTTAATTTTTGTGCGTTTCAGATTAATCGAAATAACACGTAAAATAACTTATCGTATGTTTGATTATAATTATCAAAAGTTTAGTTCCTTTGGAAACATAGAATTCATGTTATGAGAACGGTCGCAATCGAAAAACGAAGGAAATGAAATGAGAATCGGGCCGATCGGAGTTCCGAGGCCCAATCGAGGCCCAATTGAACGAAAGTGAAAAGTTGATAAAACACAAGTCATGGGGTTAGTCAAACACACTTTGATCAAAGTAACTAAGGTAAAAATGGAAAATTTACTCTCTCTCTTCCTCACCTTCCTCTCTTTTTCCAGCGGCCGGAGCGCCGGAGGTGGTGCCGCCGCCGGAGCCGGCCACCTCCACCCCGTTTGTTTCGAAACCTAGGTCAAAACAAAGCTCTCGTCGAGCCCGTCCCGATTACGGGCTCGGATTCTCCTTCCTCCGTCGGAACTGCCGTAAATCGGCCGGAGAAAGTCGCGCACTTTCTCTCTCCTTGCCGGCTTTCTCTCTCCTCTTCTCTTTCCCTTTTCTTCTCCGTTTCTGTCCAATTTACACATGCATTTGAAGCTACCGCCGAGCCCGTCACAAACTTGGGCTCGGATCATCGATCGGTTTCTTCCTCCTCCGGCAATCGCCGATCAAAGCCACGGTCTCTCCCTTTCTCTCTCTCTCTCCCCCCGTTTTTCTCTCTCTCCCTCTCTCTGAATCACTGTCTTGTCGTCGCCGTCGGAGTCGTGGTGTGTGTTGTTTGGGGTGGCGCTTCGTTGTGTCGCCGTGGGTCGCCGGAGCCACCGCTGCGAGCAGCTGGTACGTGTTGGGAGGCGAGCTGGTGTGCGCTAGAGCTGCTGCGTGGTACGCGCAGGCTGCGAGTCGAGGGCGGCGCTGGTAGCGTCGCTGGGGGTGTGTGCATGTGCTGGGGGCGGCGTTGTGGTTGTGCGTGTGTGTGTTTTTCGGTGTTGTGTGTGTGTGAGTTTGGGCGGCGCTGGACGCGCCGCTGTGCGTCAGGTGTGTGTGGTGGCCGGCGCGGGGTGACCGGACGTACACGCGTGTGTTTGTCGGCGACGTGGTGTCGCCGGCGTGAGTTTCTGGCGATGACAGTGGTGGGGGAGAGGTGGGGTTGTTCTGCAATTTTGATAAGTTCAGGGACCTCCTTGCAAACCCTAAGAATTTTGAGGATTTTACATTTTGGTCCTTGGACTTTTCCCAAATTTCATTTTAGTCCTCGAACTTTTAAAAATTATGTTTTGACCCCCAAAGTTTTCAAACTTTTGACTTTGACCCCCAAAACTTTTGAAAATTACATTTCAACTCCTGAGGTTTTGAAAATATCAAAGTGACCCCAAAACTTCTCTGATTTTACAAAAAACGCCCCTGGTCAAAGTCAACCATTTTACCAAAATTTACAAAACTGCCCCTGCACCTTAAAACTCTCGGTTTGAGCTCGTTTCTCGTCTGTTTAAGCTCATTCTTTCGCTTATCGAACCATAATCGAACCCTCTCCGTTATGTGATCAAGTTCTAAGTTTTTTAAATTGTTATTCTTCCATCATCGTTTCTTTTTCGAGAGAGTTCTTTAAAAGATTAAGTAACGATCATAACAAGAAACTAATAGATTACGTTTGCATGTGTAGGCTTTTGCATTTAGAGACGATCGTAGTTTTAAAATTCAAGTCATGAGGATAAACACCACCTAACTAGGTGGGGGTAACTTCTGAACTTAACGACTTTTACGTTTCTGTATTTATTATGTTTTGATATGCTGATGAACTGCTTAAACCTTAATCAAAGTTATTATATATATATATATATGCATGTTATGAATTGATTGAACTTACGTGCCTTGGGATTACATGTTGTGTTGTTATATGTTCATGCATACAATGATAAATGTCATACGAGAACAGAAGTCCATGTTCATCACGAAGGGACTCATGGTCCGTAAAAAACTTCACGGATGGACTGGTGGTCCATAAAAAGCACCAACGGTCTTGAAACCATGTACGGGGTAAGACGGAAAATTCCCTTCCGTACCTAAGGATACGGGGTAAGACGAGAAATACCCTTCCGTACCTAAGGAATGTTATGTGCAATGCATTTTTTTATGTGCTGTGATTACTTGTTGTGCTGATTTATATGCTATAATTTGCCTAACTATTGATATAATTTGAACATGAAAATTACTCCCACGAGTGTATTCAAACGCACTCACCCCTATCTGTACTCACACTACAGGAAACGATAAAAGTTAAGACACGCAGCGAGAGGGGTGCCGTATCCAGTGTCTTTTCTATTTTAATTTCAAATGGATTGTTGACCATACTTTATAATTGTTTTGGTTTGTAAAAAAAAAAATGGTTTGTAAAAAAAAAAATGGTTTGTAACTTATGATGGATCCTGTTTTGCTCCGCTGTTAATTTAAAACGTTTTCTTCCGGCAATTTGCTGACGATTTGGAAAAATGTAAAAAAGAATCGTATGCTTTAACTGTTTTCCGCTGTTGATGATTTATAGTTCAAGCCTTTGCTGTTTTTGAACTATCTGACGTTCTTAAATGATTTTTTTTTTCTGTTCTCTAGCTGATTTTATTTTAAGTGTATGCTTCTATCTTTCTTTTTCCTACACGTCCAAAAGCAAACTCTGATATTTAAAAATACGAAAACGGGGCGTGACATATATATATATATATATTTTTTTTTTTTTAAAGAATTCCGATTAGTAACATTTGTTGTGTTGTTTTTAAAGTTAGAAACATTATTGTCTCATTTAAAAAATAACCATTCTTTAGAAAATAGAATTTAAATTATTTTAATGTTTCTATCTTTTTTATTATCACAAAAGGTTAATGATTTTTCATCAAATTTTACAATTTTTTTGGGTTAAGTCGGAAAAATCACGAATTTTATTTAATGTGAAATTTTAATCAGATTTCTTTTTGTAAACATTTAGTTAGTGTTATATACTTCTTCATCCAAAATTTTAAGGTTGATTGGACTTTTCTTAAGGACTAAGAAAGCCATTAATTTGAAATGTAAATTAAACAAGTTAATTCCTAGCTAATATGCTCATCTTTAAAAAATATATACTCTCTAATATTCCATTAAAGCTATGTTTCTATATCTTCTAGACTAAAAGATAAATTGAATGAATATATTTGTAAATGAACTAAGTAATTTTATTACTATATGTAGAAATTAGGTTACAAATCTGATATAATATTTTGAGAACATAATTATACATATTATAAAAATCTTAAATTTATCAAACACTTACATGATATTTCATCCAACCCAAAATAATCATCGTCATAAAAATTTTGCACATAAATAAAGAAACTTGATTAAAAAATTGGTCTATTAATATTTAAGTACATTTATTATAGGTAAATTTCAATAATCACTATCGTATAAAATTTAATTAGAGAGTAATACTAAATAAGAGTAATTTTTATAAACATAAGCGGAAAACTTATAATATCATTTAGTTTGAGAATATAAAGATTTGATTAAAACGATATTAGTTTTAGATGGGAGTAATTATTGTGTAACAAAAAATAATAATAACTATAAAATGATAAAACACATATTGTTGAAGGTAATTAGAATAGGTTATAGGAATGAGTAATAAACAGCACAAGATAATTGTGCACAAGGATCCAAATCCAAAATTTCCACAGAAAACGAAAAGAAAAAAGAGGGTACTTTTTTAACTTTGGTAAAAGGCGGGTTAAAAAAGGAAGTCAAAATTTTCACTGCCGTCACACACACAAGATTAAGATTTTTAGACAGAGAAAAAGTTTTGATTAGAGAGAGAGAGGGAGAGAGAGTCAACCGAACCCTATATATATATATATATATTTTTTTTTTTTTTTTTTAATTTATAAAACCCATGTACAACCGAAACATCGCGCGACGGTTGCATTTATATCATAAATGGATAAATTTATGGTTGTAAAAAATATATTTGAATAACTCATATTTATACTGTAAAAAATATTTTTATAAAAAATATATTTATTATTAAAAAATAAATACTTATATCTGTAAAAGATATATTTAAATCCTGTTGCATATGAAACAATATCACAAAAGACGAACTTTTTTTTTGTGTGCTCTTTTACTCGTACATATATATGTGGGCTTCCAAGACTCCACATAGTATTGCCAGTATTATCTTCACTTTCGCCTTTTTTCCCTCTCTCTCTCTTTCTCTCTCTTCAATTGTTGTTTTCCCCTCTCTCTCTCTGCTAAAAAATACAAAAAACCTTTACAGCCCTCTCTCTCTTGTTTTTCTGCTTTTGTTGGACATGAGTAGCAGCTTTTTGCAAGTCAAGCATGCAGATATTGAGATAACTGAAAAGCAAGAAAAGTCCTCCAAACTAGGTTTTTCTTGAAAGTTTTTTTCTTTTCTTTTCTTGTCGGCTGCCCCTTTTTCTCTTCTTCTGCATCTTCACATTTCTCCAAAGCTTAAATTTTTTTCTTTCTTTTTTGGGAGTGAGAAAGAAAGACTAGTGATTTTGATATAGGGGGAGAGAGAGAGGGATAGAGAAGGAAGAGCAAAGCAGCAAAACACAAGGGATTTTTTTTCCTTTTTCTTTGCTTGCCTTCTTTCTCTTTCTTTCTCTCACTAAAAACTAGAGAGAGAGAGAGGCAGCTTGAGACATTTGGATTTGGGCCTTGTGTCTCTTCTTCCTCTCTTTTCGTTATTTCCTCTTCCTTCTCTTCTAACCATTCTATGTATATTTACAACCTTAATTTCTTCAAACCTTAATAATCCCTTCTCTCTCTCTTATATACTGCCATATATATATATATATATACACACACACAAACACAAATACATACATATATATATATATATATATATAGCAGATTTCTTGTGAGTCCAACGTTTAATGCAGTGATTCTGTTAATGCATCTATTTCTCACTCTACCAAAAGTTGAGAACCTTTTTGGGGGAAATTAAAAAAAGAAGGAAACTCCTTCATATATAGACAAATAAGAGGGATTTTGTTTATCATGAATTTTGGAGATTTTCTTGACAACAATTCCTGTGGTGGTGGCGGTGCAAGAATTGTCACAGACTTATCTTACACCAACACCGCAGCCGCAGCCATTACTGTCCCTTCCAACAACCACAACATGCCCACCGGCGCCGCCGCCGCTCCTCCGCGCCTCCTCCACCACTCTCTCTCCACCAAACCCATGTTCAACTCCCCCGGCCTCTCTCTCGCCCTCCAAACGAGCATGGAGGGTCACGGAGAGATGGGTGGGAGGATTGGGGACAACAATGAATTGAGTAATGTTGGTGGGAGAAGAAGCAGAGATGATGAGCACGAGAGCAGATCTGGGAGTGATAACATGGACGGTGGCTCTGGAGATGATCAAGATGGCTCCGACAAGCCTCCCAGGAAGAAGAGATACCACCGACACACTCCTCAGCAAATCCAAGAACTCGAAGCGTATGCTTTCTTTCTTTTTCCTTCTTTTCAAGAAACCCCTTTTTTTCCCATTTCTTTTCTTGATTTTCTTTTTTGTTTCTTTCAGTCTGTTCAAAGACTGCCCTCACCCTGACGAAAAGCAACGATTGGAGCTTAGCAAACGCCTTTGTTTGGAGACCAGACAGGTCAAGTTTTGGTTCCAGAATCGAAGAACTCAGATGAAGGTACGGTGCTGATTAATTACTATCAAATATATATCTCATGATTTTTTATTTTAATCTTCGATTGTGTGTTGTGGATTGTTCTAGACGCAAATCGAGCGCCATGAGAACTCGATTCTCCGGCAAGAGAACGACAAGCTGCGAGCAGAAAACATGTCGATAAGAGAGGCGATGAGGAACCCCATCTGCACCAACTGCGGCGGCCCCGCCGTGATCGGAGAAGTCTCTCTGGAAGAGCAGCACCTCAGAATCGAGAATGCGAGGCTAAAAGATGAACTCGATCGCGTCTGCGCCCTGGCTGGGAAGTTTCTAGGCCGTCCCATTTCGTCTCTTGGTGCTCCCATGGGAGCACAGATGCTTAGCTCGAGCCTGGAGCTTGGAGTTGGCAGCAATGGCTTCGGAGGCTTGAATGCTATGCAGATCACCCCTTCCGATTTCGGAGTCGCGATTTCGAGCCCATTGCCAGTGGCGTTGCCTCCTAAAGGCTCGATGAACATGGCCCCAATGGAGAGGTCGTTTGAAAGATCCATGTACTTGGAGCTGGCTTTAGCCGCCATGGATGAGCTGGTGAAAGTGGCTCAGACTGATGAGCCGGTTTGGCTTAGGAGCTTGGAAGGTGGTGGGAGAGAGATACTGAACCATGAGGAGTATTTGAGAACCTTCACTCCTTGCATCGGGTCCAAGCCCAATGGCTTCGTCACCGAGGCTACGAGGGAGTCTGGTATGGTGATTATCAACAGCTTGGCCTTGGTCGAGACGCTCATGGACTCGGTGAGTTCTTGATTTCGGTTTTGTTTTGATTTCGACTTTGATTGATTCATTGAGCTTAATTAATTTGCTTTGTGTTTGTTTGATAGAACAAATGGGCAGAAATGTTTCCATGTTTAATTGCAAGAACCTCAACTACAGATGTGATATCCAGTGGAATGGGAGGGACAAGGAATGGTGCACTTCAACTGGTAATTATAAAAATCAAATCTTTAATTTTTTGTTTAATAATCCCCAAAAGAAAATTGCTAACGATATCTTTGAATCTTTCATATGGTTTAGATGAATGCTGCTCTCCAAGTTCTGTCGCCATTGGTTCCGGTGAGGGAGGTCAACTTCCTTCGCTTCTGCAAGCAGCATGCGGAGGGAGTTTGGGCAGTTGTCGATGTTTCCATTGACACCATCCGGGAAACTCCGGGCAGCCCGACGTTTCCCAACAGCCGGAGACTTCCCTCCGGCTGTGTGGTGCAAGATATGCCCAATGGCTACTCAAAGGTAATCATCTTTTTCTCTCTCCACTCTCTTTCTCTCTCTCTCATTATTTTGTTGTGTTGCTAGTTAATACACACAACTCCATACTTGTTTTCTAGACATTTATTGTATCTCTCAAGGGTTGGTATATCCTTCCACCCCCCTTTGTGTTAAATAAGTTTGTTGAAGCAACTGCACCACCTTGGAACTTAGTTGGATCACATTTAATTGACAGCACCACCACCTAAGCAAACAAACACACACACACACACTCCAAAATTTGATTGAATTTCCTAAATCAAGAATCTAATTAATTGCCTTGTCTAGCTAGCAAAATCACTAGAGCCTTTGGGTCCTGATCCGATCTGGCCCGACCTGATCCTCCTAATGGAACCTTCCTATACATTATATTAATAGTCGACAAGATGCTTCTCGTGCCACAAACCGATTTTTTTTAAGAATCGGGCTTGCTTGAAGATCAGATTAATGCAAAATTTAAACGACCAAGACGAGGCAGTCGAGGTCGGATTAAAATAATTAAGAGAAGCCTCTATTACTCCTAATTTTGCTCCTTGGGACACATTAATTTCTTCAGGATTTTGTAGTAAATGCGTGTGATCAAACGTTGGTAGAATAAAACTATGTATTTGATGTTTCTATTCCAATCTCTGATGCTGTCTCGATCCCATGCCCTTTTTATTTTTATATTCATACGACTGTATATTACCTGGTTCCAGCCTCATGATGTGTTTGTTTTTCTACTCAATCAACACTATTTAGTCAATTTCCCATGACTTTGCTAATTATCTTTTCTTGTCACGTGACAGCATCTAACCCCCTTGTGAGAGTCTTGTACGTATCTCTATGTTTCACCAGTCCACCTCCTTCCCCCAAATCCTGCAATACTTTGTGTTGTCTGAATTTTCTACCTTATTCCCATTATACTTATATTTGACTTACATCTACTCTCATTGATTTCTTCACACCTGGGTACATATACCCCACATATATATGTGTGAAATAAATTATCGAGACTATATACATTGTGACATCCAATTACACATTCATACACTTAATATGTCACATATAATGTAGGTTACATGGGTGGAACATATCGAATACGACGAGAGTGTAGTCCACCAGCTCTACCGCCCGTTGATAAGCTCCGGAATGGGCTTCGGGGCTCAGAGGTGGGTCGCCACCCTCCAAAGACAATGCGAGTGTCTTGCCATCCTAATGTCGTCCACCGTACCCGCTAGGGATCACAGCGGTAAATAAAAACTCGAAAATGCTCCTCCATTTGTCATTCATTCATATCTCGTGATGAGATACTTAATATTTTATTGATATTTATCGATATTTTACATGCAGCGGCCATAACCGCGGGTGGGCGTCGGAGCATGCTGAAGTTGGCCCAACGTATGACCAACAACTTCTGCGCCGGTGTTTGCGCTTCATCAGTTCATAAATGGAACAAGCTACGGACCGAGAATGTCGATGAGGACGTTCAAGTCATGACCCGGAAGAGCATTGACGACCCCGGTGAGCCACCGGGGATCGTGCTCAGTGCCGCCACCTCTGTGTGGCTGCCGGTTTCGCCTCAGAGGCTCTTTGATTTCCTCCGAGACGAACATTTGAGGAGCGAGTGGGATATACTCTCCAATGGAGGCCCCATGCAAGAAATGGCTCACATTGCTAAGGGTCAAGATCATGGCAATTGTGTTTCTCTCTTACGAGCTGGTGTAAGTTGTTTTAATCTCGTATTTTATTTTATTAATATATGAACATTGTTTACATTTTACTATTTACCTAAATCAAGTTATGGACAAAAAAGTTGCATCTCGTGGCATGGTACGTGTACCTGAAATTTTTCATGAAAATGAAATGAGCACGAAATGGTTAAAATGACGCATGTGCCCATGAAATCTTGGCGAATCAGCTCTTTGTAATTTATATGATTGACATGATTAACAAGGACAATAGTGGCATTTGGAATTATCTCTAAGGACAACCCCTTGGAGAATGGAAATCCAATGGTGTGTCCCATTTTCACCCTCAAATTTAATATTTCAAAGTTAAATAAATAAATAGTCAAAATCTTTGACCTTTCGATAGGATGACGTCACTATCTCAATGAAAGGTCATTTTTGTGGGTTGACCTCTTTAGTCCTGTGACGATACTGACAGATGACATTTTTACTGTACCGAGGCATTATCTGATCCAGGGTCACTTTGGTAATTTCATCTACAGGCCGTAAACTCGAACCAGAGCAGTATGCTGATACTCCAGGAGACATGCATAGACGCGGCCGGGTCGCTTGTGGTGTACGCGCCGGTGGACATCCCGGCAATGCACGTGGTGATGAACGGTGGGGATTCAGCTTACGTGGCGCTGCTGCCCTCGGGATTCTCGATCGTGCCTGATGGGCCGGGCTCCAATGGGCCGACAAGTAATGGGCCTACTGGGCAGGCCCACCGGGTAAGTGGGTCGCTCTTGACGGTGGCGTTTCAGATCTTGGTGAACAGCCTCCCTACGGCGAAGCTCACTGTAGAATCGGTGGAGACTGTTAATAATCTCATCTCATGCACTGTGCAAAAAATCAAGGCAGCTCTCAACTGTGAGAGCTAATTGTGGGGCCCGCCCATCTGCGTTAATTTTTTTTGGTGTTGTGTGTGATGACTAGGTATTCGGAAAATGTAATTGACTCGCGAGTGAGGGGGTGAGTCAAGAACGAACCACGCTCAACGACCCTTGTGGGGTGGCGGGAGGTGGCAGTTCCCGACACAACCAAGGGTGGTGGTTCGGGTATTGACTCAAGAGTAGTACCCTTGAGTTGCCTCCACTTTGGCTTATTTTTCATTCTAGTTCAGTTTTATGGACTTGTTGAGGTTGATTTTCAATCCATTTTGTTATGTCAAAGATTGCAAATTATCAAGTGAAATATTACCTTCTTTAACAAAATTGATACACTATAAGATTAGAAATTCATTTTGATGTTCCAAAATAACCAACACACGACAAGTGTAAAGATAAATCCTTAATTTACACTAGATATCAATTAAAATAATGAAATATAAAATGAAATACCTAATTGAAATGGAAGATTCAAACTCCCTAAATTAGTAATGAATAGATGGGTGAATATTAGAGATGAGTATCATGTAGACAATAATTCGGTCTAAAATTTATATTAGATAAGAAAATTCAATCACTAAATTTAAGGATGTACTATTTATTAATTTTGTCACTAATATATTATATAAAAATGACATTATGTGGTTAACAACGAATTTCTCTGTATCTAGTTTACTTTTTATAACTATAATAAATAAAAATAAGTAAAAAATGTTGGTTGAAACATTATAACTGCTACGAGTATCCACAATTTACCAAAATGATATTTACAAATGAAGAACATACATATTAATAGATGGCGATAATAGGCAAAAGAGATTAGGGTTGGAAAGATTGTTTGGTGTAAACATTAAATTCATGCACCTTTACTAGCCTTTTCAATGCCCCACGAGTCCCCCGTGGAATCACTTCTATAAAAAGTTATGGATTTACCTTTAATTTCTAAATAAATTTTATTTTTATTTATCTATTGTTTTATGATTATCAATAAGAGTTAATTTTTTATTTCAATTTTGTTATTATACTATTATTTTTTATATTACTAATAGTTTTCATTTATTGTTATACGGATAACTTTTGAGTTTTAATACTTTTATCATTTCAATTTTAGGGCTGATTCGGGTTGTGTCATTGATTAAGGAAACATTTAATATTTATAACTATGTGTGGAAGATAACCATAAATCCTTTTTTTGACAAACTAAAAGATGAGATTTCCAATAAGAAGTTGTGAGAATTTATAGTAAATGAAGACCTAGTATATAAAATAAGATAAATGTAAATTGGAAGGAAACACTAGTTCTTATTTTTAGTATTAAAAACGATAAATTAATTGAAACAATTTGTGGACGTTGACGTTTCGGATAAGTATTCTAGAATTCAGTATTGTGCCATTTTGTAAAATATTTATTTTTGATTCTTTATTTTGATGTGATTTTATGTTTTTTTGGGACAAACAAAGCTCGCAACTTAAGATTGTGATGTTGTATCGATTTATTAAATATTGCAGCATTAGTGAAATCGAATAATCAAGATAACATGAAATTATTAATCCATAAATTAGTGATTTATAAATTAATTTATAGAGTGAATGCATGAATTTGTATTGACTAAATAAGTTTTTTTTTTTATCATATAATTTTATTTAGATTTATTCAGTGAACTGAAATTATAACTTGAAAAGCGTTATCTTACAAAATCCAAATATAACCATATCAAAGATATATATATATATATATATATATATATATTAAATTGTATTCTTATCTAATAGGAAAGTATTTGTAACTTTAGTATCTTATTAATTAATATATTTCAATCAAATTAACTACATAACAATATTATGATTTTGCATAAAAGTATATATCTTATTATTTTAAAACTACATATTATTTTATAGAGAAAATGATAAAATGTCCACCGTGAGCAACTCTTAATATACTCATTGATAGAATGTACTTATCTAATCCCCATTATATAAAAAGTGAAATTAGTAGATATACTAAATTTTTAACACATCAGTCATAGACACATCTTAACGTGTCCACGGTCAGTAGAGTAACAAGGTTGTATTTTATGGTGGGACCCGAGAATATTAATAGAGGCTATTAGTTTAATAAATAATAATTTTGAGAAATTTACTGTATTTGTGTCTAGAAAGCAAAAAAAAAAAAAAAAAAAAAAACACTATTTGGATCAGAAGATCCATCCAACTTTGTAAAAGCACTACCATGACAAAACCTCTATTTTTGAATGTAACTTAACCTAGAAATAGTGTAAGGAATCACAATCCAACATGGTTTCACAAAATTATATTAATGAGACAAGTTAATCTATAATTTGTAATCCATAAATTAGAAATTAATTAGTAAAATTGAGTTTACGTTGCAGAATATGAAGATTTATCTCACGAAATTATATTTATAAGACAATCTCATGTAAATTATTGTGTTATTTTTAAACTTTATAAAAAGATAATAATAATTACTTGAACTTAGAGAAAATTATCAACTTCTTATCTTTTATTTAATTTAATCAAATACTATATTAATATAAATCGTGGTGTCTTTATTCAATACATAGTTTTGCCGACTTCCACAATAAAAGATGAAAGTTGGATGGAGGTTGAGGTCCCAATCTATACTATAAACACACACACACATATATGTAATATATATATATATATATATATATATATATATGCACACAATGATAATAAAATTAAAATTGGAATTTATTTATTTGTATAATAATGTCAAAGTTGGATAATGTGAATATAATGAGTAAATTTATAAAATATAGATGACAAAAAAAAAGGTGTCATTTTAATGTTAGTAAAAATTCCTCCAATTTGTTCATATATTAGGATCTTTCCTTTTCAATTACTTCTCTATTCACATTCTTTACATTAGTATAAATGCATCACTGTCTTTTCATCCAATTTGAGGGACCATTTATTATTTAGATTTTGACACATTCACTGTGTGTACTTCTCATCATCCACTGTGTGTGAACACTGTGACATTGCTTAATACTTCCAACAATAAATAAATAATTAAATCTATCTATCAGTTGATTGTTTTAATAAAAAAAAAAATAGTACATTGGTGTGTTCACATACTACTACTAGACAAGGAATGGACCATGTGTTTATATTTTAAGAAATTATATCATATATTTGGGAATTGGTTGGTTACTGGAAATGTAATTTTCTTAGAATAAATATATATCCCTTCTCGTAAAGTTACGAGATTAAAAAAAAAAACATTTTATGCGACTTAGTTAATATTCTAGTTTTTTTTTTTTTTTTTCTGATTTATCATAACATTTCAATTTGTCAATTTTACCACCTTACTAGAGTGAGATCTTGTATTAAAATTGTTGATGCGTTATATCATGAATTTTCACACAAAAAAGTGTATTTGTAGTTGAATGCATATAATTATATTTTCGTGGTGGTGAAACAAACATATCCAAACAATGCTTATGTATGTTATGTCAAATTTAGAATAAGAGTTGGTTCCATACACCAGTTGTACATATTTAAATCCATGCATGATCCTATCCAAATTTACGCATTTGTGGGTCTTTTTGTTTTTTTGTTTTTGATTTATGTGTTACATTTATGTTATATTTTTGTCACCTTTATGTACAAATGTCCTTACATTTATGTATTGTAACTTTGGAAAAAAAGAAGAATTCCAGCACAATTTTGTACATATATACCTTTATGTAATATTAATGTCACATTTATATTATATTTATGTCACCTTTATGTACAAATATTCTTACCTTTATGTAATATATGAATGTGCAACTAACATAATTAAAAGGTATGAGTAATACCACATAAAGATATGTTGATCCAAAAAAAAAACTAAAATTCTTCCTTTTTTTTTTCTAAGTTACAGTACAGAAAGATTATGATATTTGTACATAAAGGTCATACTAATATAACATAAATGTTACACATTTATAACATAAAGATCAACACACAAAATCCTAAAAAAAAAAATATTCAAAACTAGCAGATCCGGATTGGGTCGACCTGCTTGCACGGATTCTAGATTCGTACACCTGATGTACATGAGTTTTTGCCTAAGAATAATTATTTTGTGATCAAGTTGTTAAAAATCGACAAATCGAAGTGATAATATAAACCAAGAAAAATTGGACTCGCTAAAGAAAATAAAAGTGGAATGACAAAAATGATAAAAGTTGAAAAGTTATAGAGAAATAGAGATCATGATCATTCAAAAAATAAATAAATTCTAAAGTCATTAGAATTAGAATATTAGTTCTAGTTATCCTTCAACATCATGAAGAAATTCAATAAATTTTGTTTTGGACTTGGCCATAAATAATAAATATGCGCATGTAATGGTATCTGCATGATGGTACATCAATATATGTGCTGCATTGTATGTAATATTTATTCTTTTGTACATCAGCTCCAATATTTTTCCCTTTATTTAATTGATAAAGTTAATATATACAAATAAATGAGTAATTTCAATTTTGGTCATATACGTAAAATAATTTTTATCATTTTGACAATCAAGTATTCGTTTTTCAATTTTGATCCTCTATATTTTAATTCTTACAAATTTCAATTCAATTTTAGTTGGAATTTTCAAAATCATTAATATGATTGTCGGAATTTGGATGCCACGTCAAAATTGAAATCAGCCCTAAAAATAAAATTATAAAAAAGTGTAAAACATTGGGTTTCATACATAATTTATTTTTAACGTAATACTTTTTTTTTTTTGTGTGTGTGTAAATCAATTGTAGATTTACAGTGGAAATGCACATCATCTTGACTTGATACAATATTTGATTTCTCATTCTCATGTTGTACCACTTTGTTTGGATAGTCAAAAAAAGAAATGTGGACCTTTAATAATTAAAGGGTCTTCATGTTCTCATGCATGATGGTTACTGAACAAATTAAGTCTGAATATGTTGAATTTTCGTCATCAAAATTCTCCAAAAATTCTAAAATTTCATTATCAATCTGAATTCTTCAAAAAAATTCCAAGTAATGAGATGACTTAGTTGCTTTGTTTATATATGTTTTAGGTCAATGCTTGAATATGTCTATACAACAAAAGGTCAAATTTGGACAGTTTTGACCCTTTCATAATTTTTTTCCCCTTTAGGCAAGACTAATAACAAAAAGGTGAGAAATTGTATTTTGGATTGAGTTTTTATTTACTTATTTATTTTTATGATTTTATCAGTTATAAAACGTCCAGACAGGCGGTTAGTTGAAGAAGACGGTGGTCATTATATATTTCCTTTATATTTGGCTTTAATTTCCTCAACATTTAAAATAAATTCTTAATTAATATGTTACATTATTTTTAGAATTAAACTATATTTTTATTTAAAATATAGTCAACATCACTTGACAAACATCTAACTAGCCATTGAAATAACTCAATTCGTGACGTCCGAGAATGTCCAAACAATGATATAATTATATAATAAATTTGGACTTTTAAGATTTTTATTTATTCGTAGAACCATGATTTTATGTAGTGGCATTTATGAACTGCATAAAATCTAAATTTGTTTCCCTATATTATAATTCCCCACTATTTAGTTCATATGTTTGTTAAATTATTTAAAATGCCAAGAATTTTTGAATATTCTTGAGGTTCCTGTGGGCCACTTAATGGGCCGAAGAAGGGAAGAAATATTGGGCCTCGTCAATATCTTTCCGAACCATCACATGGACGTGGGCTCCACCAAATTCCCAAGTCCAGTCTATCTCC
Organism: Scutellaria minor; assembly: GCA_954870855.1. Classification (NCBI taxonomy): domain Eukaryota; kingdom Viridiplantae; phylum Streptophyta; class Magnoliopsida; order Lamiales; family Lamiaceae; genus Scutellaria; species Scutellaria minor. The sequence continues at coordinate 19,545,899 of OX940728.1, read as the reverse complement.
GTCAGTCTCGCGGGCCCCATTCTCTCCTTCACCGTATAGAGACACACAACCTCCATACATACAGACCAATAATTCACCATTTTCTCACACAAAATATTAAAAAAAGAAAAAAAGGTCAATAAATTGAATTCATCAAATATGAATAAGTCAATCATGAATTATGTACCCCATATATAAAACAAAACTAAATAATTTTGTAAATATTAAAAATATTTACTATATTTTCTCTTACACAAGTGTGCTTACAAGTTGTCTGAAATTCTTATGGAAACCTGTTATTTTTATAATCTATATATATATATATATATAATTGTTTATGTTGACTTTTTCAACATTAATTATTTTTCCTTTTTTATATTTAAATAAATTATTATGAGAGTTTAATTTATAGATCCTTGATTTAATGTTTTGAGCAGAAAAAGCAAAAAAGGGGAAGATTGTTAGTGTTGAAGTCGTAATTGTTTGTGTCGATTTTTTCAACGTTAATTATTTTTCCTTTTTCATATTTAAATCAATTATTACGGGAGTTTAATTTATAGATCCTTGATTTAATGTTTTGAGCAGAAAAAGCAAAAAAGGGGGAGATTGTTAGTGTTGATGTTGTCAACATCGACTTCAACATTAATTATTTTTCCTTTTTCTTTAAATTAAATCAAGTGATTTATTAAAGATGTATTTAAGATTCACGTTGCACGATGTTATGAATCTGTTAGGATTTATTTCATGTATTTTATTTTGCAGATTTGATGATCAAGATATTTGAATAAGTCAAATAAACTAAATTCCTATTTTTAAGGGATTTGTTTATTTAGAATGAATCTTGGATATCTTGCATCTTAAATTGCAGGATCTTTCAAGGAGATTTGAATTATTCAAAGTAACAAATTCCTATATTTATGGGATTTGTTTATTAATGATCTTTATTTCTACATGTGAGTTTTATGTGAAGAAAACGTGATTCCTAAATCACAAGAAATACACGATCCTATGTGAATAGAAGGTGAAGGGAAGACTGTGTCAAAGAGAAGAAGAAGACTACGTCAAACACAAAGATGAGAAGACTGAGTCAACATGAAAAAGACCGTGTTCTTCAAGCACAAGATGAATGAGAAGACTTAGTCAAAGAAGAAGGAAGAGATCATGAGAAACACGTGATAAAGTATGAAGGATGAAGAAAGAGCTTGATGAGGAAGAAAAGACCAAGTCCATGGAGGAACTTGGAGAGCAAGAATAGCAACAAGATCGTGCTCATCATGGATTGAAGAAGTGCACTTGACGAGCTCTATAAATAGATGGGAATCTGCAGAGATCAAGTGACTTCTACCTTTGAATTCAAGAGAGCACAAGCAAGTTTTTCCATATTATTGTCCTCTCTTGTTTCTATTTTAGTCGATCACTTTTTATCAACGTCTTACGTATTTTCCGTAGATCTATTCTCCAATAGGTCTCTAGCAAAGTAGGATTTGTTGATTGATCGACAAGTTTTTGTTTAAACGTCCATTGAAGTCTTACATTAGATTGGACGTGTAGAGTGTCATTTTAGAGGATTTCACAAAGTCCTCGTATTATGTTGTACTACAAAGATATACTGAATAAGACACTTTTTGCCCTGTTGGCATTCCACGAGTATCATTCATCTGGAGATGGAGATGATGACGGAAGGAGATGGAGATGATGATGGTGGAAATGAAGAATGATAATCTGAATTTCAGGGGGAGTGATTTAGGGGGAGTTGAAGTTGAGTTGATAATTGATTTAAGGTTTTGAGTAGAAAAAGTAAAAAATGGGGAGATTGTTAATGTTGACTTTGTCAACTTATTTTTTCTTTTTCTTGATTAATAAAATCAATTATTAATTAACTTAGGATTTGATTATTTAATCTTGTTTCTCACGTGTTTGCAGATTTACAAGGAGTGAAATGATTTATTTAACTAATTCCTATTCTCTAGGATTAAGTTATAAATCATATCTTACTTTTATCTCACATGATCTATTTAAGATTTGACTTATTCAAATAACTAATTCCTATTTGTGTGGGATTTATTTTTGATTCTTGTTTAATCTTTATTTGAGAAACGTGATTTTTAATTCGTAAGAATCACGATCTGTACGTGATTTCTCAAAGAGCAGAACGTGGAAAGAAAGAGAGATAACGTGAAGAACGTGGAGTGGAGATCATGAAGTTCATGGAAGAAGCATGAAGTAGAACATTATGGATGAAACATGGAGTGGATTACATGGAGTAAGTGGAGATCAAGGTAGAAGTGGAGATCATGGAGCACTTATTAATATGGAACATGAAGGCTCCTGAGGTCTAAAAATAGAAGACTCCATTCATGAAGAAGAGAGACGAAGACATGAACAAAAGAGCGAGAAGAGTGATACTTCGAGTCTAATACAGTTTGCCTATGTTGTCTTTTGTGTTGGCCACATAACACACAACATCTCTGTCTGTTTTCATAAAAGACTTAGAATTTGCATACTCAAGTCTTCTTTTCTTAGATAGGGTGTCTTTGAGTGATCAACTGAGTGTGTACACGTCCTTAGGTTCATTAGATACATACATAGGACCTGTTGATTTGTCGAAGAGTTTATTCTTCACAAGAACTCTTTGTGTTTTACAAGATTCTTTTCAAAGGATTTTTATTTGTCTTTGTACTCATCGAATATATCAATAAGACATCTTTGCCCTGAAGGCATTCCACGAGTATCATTATATACTCGTGGATATTTCTCGTGTTGTTTATCAATTTTTTTTATTTCCATTGTGTTATCCGTAGTGTTGTCAACATCACAGACAACATTACGTCTCTGATATTTTTTATAGTTTGTGTTTTTCTTACACAGGAGCATACAGACACCTTCATTTGGTATCAGAGCAGACCACTTGATATACTAAGTGGTTGGTTCTGCTCGTGCAAGATGGATTGGTGTAATCCACAAGGGAAGTTGCCCGTTCTTGATGGATCAAACTACTCTTACTGGAAGATGGATGTTGCTGCAGATGTTGCCACATTGATCGACACATCAGAACGGTATGAATAATTCAATTTTGCTAACTTAACTTGTTTGAATGCTTTGGTTGATGATGATGCAGAATCCAGAGATGATGATGAATTAGATAAAGATGCTATCATCAAAGAACTTCAAGAAATCTATACATCATTGCTCAAGGAATGGAAAAAGGAAGTCAAACAAGTCAAGTTACTTACCAAGGAAAATGATGTGTTGAAGCAATCGATGGCCAAATTGGAAACGACACTCACTCAAAAGGATATTGAACTTGGAAAAGATCAAATCCAACTGGAAAAGGACAAAGCTACCATTGAGAAGTGGAATACTGGTACGCTCAAGTTGAATGAATCACTTGAGATAGGTAATCATGATAGAGCAGGTATCGGTTTTCTTAAATCTACTAAGTCTGTGTTTCCAACTCTTTGTGATGATAAAAAATAAAAAACCATCTTTGTTAAAGAGTCAAGTGAGTCTACTGAGAAAATCCCTAGAAAGAGAAAAAGAAAATATGTCTGTCATTACTGTTTTTGTAAAGGACATATTAGACCTTTTTGTTTAAAACTGAAAAAAGATTTTTCCCAGTAGACAAATGTTGCCTACGATGTTGTCTAACATTTCAGGTAACACTCACTCCAAAAAGGGTATACAGAAAATCCGGGTTCCTAAATCCACCATACATTGCAATGTAATTTTTACTGCTTTAAAGACTAACATTACAGGCTCTTGGTACTTCGATAGTGGCTGTTCACGCCATATGACGGGGACCAAAGAATTTCTAACCGATTTCATACCTCTTGAAAGTGGTTGTGTGATTTGTGGTGGAGGAGCTAAAGGGAAGATTATTGGCAAAGGAACTTTGAGTGTACCTGATTTACCAAAGTTGAATAATGTATTGCTGTGTTGATGGTCTAATGGCAAATCTTATAAGCATTAGTCAACTTTGTGATGATAACTTGGAAGTGAAGTTTAATAAAGACTCTTGTGAAGTGTTTGATAAATCTAATGTTTGCATCTTAACAGGTACAAGATCACATGACAACTGCTATTTAGTGGGAGGAAAGATCACATGTAACAAGGCACACTTTGATGACACAATTTTGTGGCACACAAAGTTAGGCCATGTGAATTTTCGAACACTTGAAAAGTTGAGGAAACTTGAAGCTGTCAGAGGTTTGCCCGACTTAAATCATAAGAGTAAGTTTGTTTGTGGGGACTGCCAAACAGGTAAACAAACTCGTGTGCCTCATAATGTTGTATCACATTCGGGACAACATTCAGGTACGACACACAGTTTTCAACTTTTGCATATGGATCTTATGGGTCCAGTAGAAGTAGAAAGTCTTGGAGGTAAGAGATACTTATATGTGATTGTTGATGATTTTTCTAAATTTACATGGATTTATTTTCTAAAAGAAAAATCTGAAACATTTTCATATTTCAAAGTTCTTTACATGCGTATCAAAACCTTCTTTGACATGAAAATTCTTGGCATAAGATCTGATCATGGTAAGGAATTTGAAAACAATTTGTTTTCTGCATTTTGTGAAAAGAAATGCATTTTCCATGAATTTTCGGCTCCAAAAACCCCTCAATAAAATGGTATAGCGGAAAGGAAAAATCAAACTCTTCAAGAGATGGCTCGTGTTATGTTAAGTTCAAAAAAGTTATCTAAATGTTTTTGGGCTGAAGCTTTAAACACAACATCTCATATAGGAAATCATGTCTATCTTAGACTCGGAAGTAAAATGACCCCATATGAAATTTTGAAAGGGAAGAAGCCAAATCTGAAATATTTTCATGTGTTTGGGTGTATTTGCTATATCCTAAATGATAGAGAAAATCTTGTCAAGTTTGATTCAAAGAGTGATAAGGCTATATTTCTTGGTTATTCCTCTAATAGTCATGCGTATCGTGTATACCATTTATGACTAAGGAATATTCAAGAATCGGTCAACATTATTTTTGATGACTTTTCTGATCTTACAGGTAAATCATATGAGGATGCAACATTGGACTTTGTAGAATCTCTTGTTGTTTCTGAAATTGAGTCAGTTACCACAGATGTGCCTCCTGATGTTGGCACATTAGAGGGAACACCCGTCGCTGATTCAGATGTGCCTCCTAATGTTGGCACATCAGAGGGAACAACCGTTGCTGAGTCAGAATCTGAGGAAAACAATGATGAATCTCTTAATCCAGTAAGAAGAGACCTTTCTGCTCGTATTAGAAAGAACCATCCTATCACACAGGTGATAGGGGAAGTAAACGAAGGAGTAAGAACACGTAGGAAAGAACCCGTGAATTACAAAGAAATGGTAAGACATGTGTATATGTCAACCACATTTTCTGAGGTACACACTCCTACCGTTATGTTTCTCTCATTGAACCCAAGAATGTTTGGTTAAGACAGATGCTAGATGACTATGGTTTCAAAACTGATTATTTGAGCTTATTTTGTGATAACTCTAGTGCGATAAACATTTCTAAAAATCCGGTACAACATTCACGCACTAAACACATTAACATAAGACATCACTTTATTCAAGACTTAGTAGAAAAGAATGTTATACATCTTGAATATGTGTCCACGGAAAATCAGAATGCTGATATTTTTACCAAGGCCCTTGATCTTGAGAGATTTTCTCATTTAAAGAAATCTCTTGGTTTGTGTGTTGTTTAAATGCATATACACTGTTTACGGATGTTACAGTACATGTTGCTCACATCCTACATAACATCCATATTCTGTTTGGCCTTCTTCGCATCATATGCATGTTGCTTTTCTGGATTATGTTTTCTTTTGAGAGGATATTTGCTTGGACAATTTTTAAGGAATCGTTGATGACTCATTTTAATGTGTACTATGCTAAAGATTTTTATTATAAGATCACGAAGCACTTGGAGCACGGCATTCGCTGCGACGATGCTTTTCAGGTAGCCTAGTGATCATATATAAGAGTTGTGTGACCTAACACTGAGTACTCGGGGCACGACACTCACGATGACGATGTTTCCTTGTCAAAGAGTGTTAGGAGATATCATAACTCATATATAAGTTGATTCCACATCTGAGTAACTAGGTACACGGCGTTTGCGACGATGATGTATTCTTTTCAAAAGGATGATTGGAATTGGCATATGCTATTTAATTAAAAATGTACACTGTTGTTTTAGAGTCGGTTATTTTGTGATTCCATCGGGTTTGTCCTCGCAAATGTTCTCAATATTATGGAAAACATTATTTGGATAAGTATTTTTAGTATGCGATTTTTATTGGGATATTTTTGTTCTAGGCATCCCTAGATTTTTGGTATATAATCCTTTTTATTTCATAGATACAGGTTTAAGGGATATAATATTTATTTTCTAAATTTTTTGAATTTAGTGACTCCTTATTTTGGCATATCAGATATATTTTTCTATCTAACCATTATGTTATTTTCATGGAATTAGTTAAGCTCAAATAATCAAATTTGAAATTTATTCTTGCTTAGCACGTCTTCCAAGGTTGGTTTTCTCTCTCCATCTCTTCTCACCTTTCTCACTTCTCGTCCTTCTCTTTCTCTCATATCCCGTCTCTCTATCTCTTTCTTCTCTTCCAAAATTTTTCCCCAATTTCTCAAACTCTAAACCACCATGTATCTCAACCAAGAGCAATTCCATCAAATACTCGCTCTTTCATTGAGGGGGAGATTTTATTCCTTGAAGCCTTCTGATATAAATGGAGTATTTGATTTATCTGATCTAGAGTGTTAGATTTGTTGTATAACCCGAATGTTTCCCCTTATGTTGGCAACATTCGGTCCCACATTTCACTGGAGGTACTCACATAGCAACTTAAGGTTTTGGATGTTCATATCAATGGACTGCTGAGGGTATGTGACACTCTATAGGAGCTTATTTCTACTAAAAAATGGGGAGTAGGATATCCTTTTCTGCTGGAGTTGTCAAAGGAGATGGAGATGATGTTGGTGGAAATGAAGAATGATGATTTGAATTTCAGGGGGAGTAATATTTCTCTTTCAAACACTGGTTATTTGTTTTTATAACTTTGAATTTCAATTTTCGTTATATTCTAACTCTAATTGAATTCATAATATTTTGCGTGTTTGAATTGTGTGTGTTTGCAGGATTTAGGGGGAGTTGAAATGGAGTTGATAATTGATTTAATGTTTTGAGTAGAAAAAATAAAAAATGGGGAGATTGTTTATGTTGACTTTTTCAACATTAATTATTTTTTCTTTTTCATATTTAAATCAATTATTACGGGAGTTTAATTTATAGATCCTTGATTTAATGTTTTGAGCAGAAAAAACAAAAAAGGGGGAGATTGTTAGTGTTGATGTTGTCAATATCGACTTCAACATTAATTATTTTTCTTTTTTCTTTAAATTAAATCAAATGATTTATTAAAGATGTATTTAAGATTCACGTTGCATGATGTTATGAATCTGTTAGGATTTATTTCACGTGTTTTATTTTGCAGATTTGATGATCAAGATATTTGAATAAGTCAAATAAACTAAATTCCTATTTTTAAGGGATTTGTTTATTTAGAATGAATCTTGGATATCTTGTATCTTAAATTGCAGGATCTTTAAAGGAGATTGGAATTATTCAAAGTAACAAATTCCTATATTTATGGGATTTGTTTATTAATGATCCTTACACGTGAGTTTTATGTGAAGAAAACGTGATTCCTAAATCACAAGAAATACACGATCCTATGTGAATAGAAGGTGAAGGGAAGACTGTGTCAAAAGAAGAAGAAGACTACGTCAAACACAAAGATGAGAAGATTGATTCAACATGAAGAAGACCGTGTTCTTCAAGTACAAGATGAATGAGAAGACTTAGTCAAAGAAGAAGGAAAAGATCATGAGAAACACGTGATAAAGTATGAATGATGAAGAAAGAGCTTGATGAGGAAGAAAAGACCAAGTCCATGGAGGAACTTGGAGAGCAAGAATAACAACAAGATCGTGCTCATCATGGATTGAAGAAGTGCACTTGACGAGCTCTATAAATAGATGGGAATCTGCAGAGATCAAGTGACTTCACCTTTGCATTCAAGAGAGATCAAACAAGTTTTCCATATTATTTTCCTCTCTTGTTTCTATTTTAGTCGATCACTTTTTACCAACGTCTTACTTATTTTCCGTAGATCTATTCTCCAATAGGTCTCTAGCAAAGTAGGATTTGTTGATTGATTGACAAGTTTTTGTTTAAACGTCCATTGAAGTCATACATTAGATTGGACGTGTAGAGTGTCATTTTAGAGGATTTCACAAAGTCCTCGTATTGTGTTGTACTACAAAGATATACTGAATAAGATACTTTTTGCCCTGTTGGCATTCCACGAGTATCATTATATACTCGTGGATAAATTTCTTGTCTTGATTATTTTATATCTTTGTTCGTTCCGCTGCGTGTTAACTCTGGTGTTAACACCATTCTACACAACACAAACTCACTGTTACTATTTATCTTGCATTTGAGCGTTGGGACAGTTTTAATAATAATAACAATTACCCCTCAAAATAGAAATGCTAAAATTTTCCCGCCAATTTCCACCTCCCAAAAATAAAAATACATATTATTTCATAATTTATAAATTATAAATTATTATTTTATTGTATTAAACATGATTTATATATGGTAATAATATCATTTATAATATTGGCAAAATCTTGGAAATTATTATCTATATATGGTATATGAATGTTAATATGATCTCATCTAATAATTTTTTTAATTGTTGATATAATCAAAGATTAAATATATGTTTGTTGAATAAATTAAAATAACATAATGATCGGATTTCAAGAACTATAGATCATCAAAGTATTTTTTTTTATCTCTAATATTGTACCCCACATACACATATATCACCTCAATAAATATATCATTGCATTGATCGGGGCGTTCGTAGTGACTGACGGGGTCGAAGACCAAGAAGTGAGTTATTAATCAAGTCAACCAACATGTATAAAATAACGTAAATTAACTATTTTTATTTACTATATTCGAAATATGTATTGTAAAATTATTATAAACTTCACACAATTTTATTTGACAAATATGTCGTATACAATACTCCAATTTTTATATATCTTCTATGTAACAATGTTAATAATATAACATAGTGTTTATATAATTTTATTTTATTATACTATATTAATTCTTATTAAAAATCATAAAGATTTGTAATATATCTTGAATATAATAAAAAAAATATACATATGATATATTGTTGCACACAATAACATTTAGGAAGTATAAAATTTATGAATTCATATACTTTCTATTAAAAACTACAAATTAAGTATAAAAAATGATAAAAAAAAAAACATATCATTTATACTTATACTTATAAAAAATATGTTCTATTTCATAATGTTAAATTATATAAATATATCCTTCATTATTAATCATGAAGAATAGATAGTCGATGCTATTTATAAGAGTGATAATACGTAGATGAAATTTTTTTACATATATATTTTAAATACTTTGAATTTTTTTTTATGAAATTTCATTGTCATCTATATAAAAACCAACTAACCTCATTTCTACTTTTTAAAGTAGAAATACAAATATTTATTATTTTATAAATTTATAAATTGTAAATATTTAGTTTTTCATAATTTATGTATATTCATGGTATGAAAATCATTTTGTATATATATGAAAATTGAGGAAAAAAATATGATCGTATTTGATATGTTATAAAGTTAGTATGATTTGTGTATATATGGTAATAATATCATGTCATGAAAAGTTGTAAATAAAATTTGTACCTTAATCTAAATCATTTTATATATCCAAAAAAAAAATTAGCGAATTTATCATTTTTTTGTTGTAAGAATAATTAATGTTTCCTCCTTGATTAAAAAGTAAATAAAAATATGAAATTTCACTATCATGGTAGCATGAAGTTCACAGAACAATGATAAAATATATTCAGTTTATGTTGTAATATAGTTTCATGGTTTTAAATTTATGAAATTTTGAAATGTTTACCATTCAATATGATTTTTCTAATAGATAAATTTTGATTTTAAGACATCTGAAAAAAATAATTATACAAAATTTTTGATGGTATTTTAAATTTAGAAATTTTATTTTGGGGTAATATATAATAATATCAATATTTTAAGCTCATTATGAATAAGTTGTTGAACATATATTTGTACAAGTATTTTCTAGGCCAATTGTGACAATAACAAGTACTAAAATAGTTAAACAACATATGATGAAAATAATAAATATTTAGATGAATTACATGAGTAGTAGATTAAATTGAAATAACTTTGAAAAACTATATGATTTTTCATGATTATCATTTTTATATCAAAAAATTACTAATACCTGAAATTTATTCACTACATCACACGAATACCAAATGAGGTTAAAATATTATCAAGACTTGATTATAATGCTCAATAATATCATCATTTTATACTCATTATGAATAAATTATTGAATATAAATTTGCATAAGTTTGTTTCAGGCCAATAGTGACGACAATGTATGATAAAAATAAAAAATACTTAAATTTGTAAATTATATGGGTAGTAGATTAAATTGAAAACACTTTGAAAAATTATATTATTTTTCATGAACAACATTTTTATATCAAAAAATTACCAACACTTCAAATTTATTTGTCCATACATCACACGGACATGGGTATACCAAATGAGATTGAAATATTATGAGAAATTAATTAATTTTTTTTTTTGTAAATTAAAATTTTCACATCAAACTCGAAATATTTAGATTTTATAGTCATGAGTCACAGAAGCAACAAATCAGACTGAAATTCTCCAAAAAAATTTATTATTTTTCGTGTTCAATATTTTCATATTAAAATATACAAATAGTTAAATTTATATGTTCGTGCATCACACGGGATTTATACTAGTTAGTTATTAGAGAAATGGTGAAATGGTGAAAGAATGATCCTATAGATAGCTGTCTTTCGATGCAAATCTAACTAAATTTAGAAATTTAAAATAGTATATTTAACTATATAGTAGCAAAGCTATCGATCAACTTCATTTGTTTGGTCATCAATCTATTTGTATTAAATTTAGAAATTTAAAATAGTTTGTTTTATTTTAACATTATTAAAAAGAAAAACTAGACCAAGTAAAGAAAAGGAAAGGAAAAAGAGCAGCATTTTGTTACAGAAGCCTCAAATCCCAAAATAAGCTTCTTCACTTCCCAATCATTCATATTTCTAGCATTGTCATTTCGTAATTCTATCGATCATTCAATGTTTGAAACTCACGTCATTGCAAATTTCGATGTAGAAATAATACAATATGGATTAATTAATTTGATATGTGTTTCTTTTCATAAATGGTTTGTTTTTTTAAATTCAAGATGAAAGTAATGAAAAAGCAAATGAATATTATATAGTGCAAATCAAAATGAGTTAAATAATTTCAATAGTATATGTCTTAAAAAAATTTAAAAAATATTATTTTGTGGTTTCGCACAGATGATAACTTTAAGATCATTCTTACACCAAAAATAAGTTTATGATCATACTTTCGTATAAAGACAAATTATATGGTTGTTTTTGTGTGACAATCATGGGCGGTGTTCTATCAAAAAAGGGAATTTCATTCCCCTTATTTTTATCATTAATGTTGTTATTATTATTTGTTGTTTGTTTGATCATCGATGAATTATGTTTACACATATTTATCCTTATTTTTTCTCAAAAAATGTTGATCTTGATCAATAAACGTTTAGAATTTATAAAAAAACAATTATATTCGTGTTTATATTCTATTTTATCAAAAAAAAAAAAACATATTAATGCAAATCATGATTACAAAAGAATGAGTAAGATTCAAAATATGGGTTGGTGGCTGAATCCAACAAGAAATACTAACATCTATAGTAGATGGTTTAGCTAAAACATGATTCACTTCATTGATTTCAAATGCACTTAAAACAATTAGTCCCAATCAAAATATTGAATGACCCATTTTGATTTTAGCAATGTGAAAATGGTAGTGCAAGACAAAAGAAAGAAAAAATGCAAGTGCAAAGTGAAAATTTGTCCACATTCAATAAAAGAAAGTCTTAAGAGAGAGGAGAATGAATCGCTTGGAAAAATTAGGATGCACTAAAGAGTTGAACAATTGAAAAGCAGGGCTTGATCAAATCTAGGTAGCATTAAATTGTGTATTAATTGAAGTGGACCAATTATTTATCTACTTGTGTGTGTGTTTGGGAAATTTGAGAATGATGTAGGAAATTGGAGGGGGTCATGGGTGCAATTAATGAAGGGCCATGTTGCATAAGTGTTGGAAATGTGATATTGACAAGGGGTGTTACTATTTGTGACTAATCCACTTGAATATCTAAACCTTTTCACTCCATTTCATAAAAGTTAGAGTTTTTTTTTTTTCATTTAAGTTGGTTTATTGATTATTTTATAGTTAAATTTTGGAAAAGTAATATACATCTGCTACATTAGGAAAACTTTTTTTTTAGTTTACAAGTTTTGAAAAAATATTTTCACTCAATATATTTGTAAATATTGTTTTTTCTATTTTCAACTTGGCATAACCGATAATTTTTTTACGAATGCTAATATAGCATAAATTACCTAATGTGGCAAACCAGAATCAAATAATTGGTGTCAAGTCGAGTAATTATTACATTCAATAATATCTTTTAATCTCGATTAATTTGAGCTAAATTAGTATCCGCTGGTAAAAATTATCGGTTTTTGTAGTTTATAGACCAAAATAATAGGTTTTGTAGACATAACATGTTTAAAAGTGTTGCTTTCGAAAATTGTTGAAAATAAAAATTCAATAGACCAAGATAATAATTTAAATTTTATAATAGTAAATCAATTGTTGGTGTTTGACTAGATATAAATTTGAGATTCATGGTTTACATTTTTTAACTAACTTTTGATCATTTTAAATGATATGTGAGTCTCTTGTGAGACCATCTCACGAATTTTTATTGCATGACGTGAGACGAGTCAACTCACAATCCAATTACCCACACCTCAAACCCTACAATTTACATATTATTTGTGGATGATGAGGTTTCGTCTCATGATAACTATCCGTAAAACTGTCTCACATAAGTTTTTGTGTTAAATCCTAAATTTCAAATCCCTCAATTCAGTTCAAATCCAATCCAATTTTTTTTTTCTTTTGCCCTATGCACTTCTCAATATAATTTTTATTGTTTTTTAGGTTGTAATTTTTGTTTTCTTTTGCCCCACGCACTCTAATTTTTTGTTTTTTAGGTGGTGATTTGTTTTTTTTTAAAGTCTAAATATATCAAAATAATAAGGTGACACTATATTTGTAAATTGGGCCATTGTTAAGTTTATACAGCCCATCCAAGTAAATGTTTTCTGGCCCACTACAATTACTTCATCATGCATTATTTTATGTAAGGTCTTTGCTCCATCATTCTTTTTCATTATTTTTTTCTTACTCAAATTGGTTATATTAATCTGCAAACGGAGTATTAATATCGTATTGTACCTCAAATTCGTGAAATTTTCATTCATGATTTAACTAACGAAACACCTAAGTTATTTATGACAAATCAAGCCGGGCTTGTAATTTTTTCAGCTTGGGTTTGGAATGAAGATATGAACAATAATATAAACAGAATAGCTTTTAAGATCTAAGAAATTAGAGCTTTTTTCAACTACATTTAAATACATTAGTTCAAATTGACAACAGTTACTTAATATTAATATCAATCTAAACAATCACCAATAAAATTATCATTATGGATCTTAAGTTCATCTCCAAATCCTTCTATCCAAGCATACGCTTTCTAATTAGATATTGGTGGTTTGTGTAACATATTGGGCCGAATAGAAGAGATGGGCTTTTCTGATTACTTTATAATATTTATTTATTGGGCTCAAATCTTAAATTTGGGCTGTAGAAGAGGAATCTATTTGATATGTGGGCTGGCCTACCAGGCTTTGATAACTAAAAGACAAAAACGTTACAAATTGGGATTTTAATCATTTCAACAAAGTACTATATCAACAAGGTATTTTTAAAAGTTTCTTTTATGCCCAAAATATTGTGAAGAATTATTGTTTAGGATGACAATTTGTGCATTTATTAGTCTATTTCATTTAATTATATAGTAAATACAAGCATAAAGATATCAAACTTGAAAATGTGTGTGTATTGTATCATGTCTGAACATCTACAATGATCCATATTATCAACATATTATATCATCATTTTATTAATATACTTTAATGTTTATTAAACATTAATATTTATTATTTGTGGGTCTCGTTTTCCACTCACTCAACATTATTAATATTTTATATCAAAAAAAATATTTATTTTTTAAATACCATATTATTTAATGATATACGCACATATGGAAATACATTAAGTATTTATTTGTTGAAAATTTTAAGAATTAAAGTGTAAACATAATTTTTCCAGGGAAACAAATAAGTGTAGGATATTAAATCAATGAACTTCACAATACTGAACAAAATTAAATTAAAATTTATTCAATCATAGGCTCATCATTTTACTGTTAAGTGTTAGGATTTAGTTTAAAGGTCGGTGTCCACACCTCAAATTACAAAGTGAAAACAAGACAAAACTCAAATACTTAACAATATAATTTTTTTTAGATATATCATTAAAATGTGAAACAATGGTTTTTTGGATATTAAAAGGTAATAAACCGTTTTTTATTGCCCATTATACAGAACGCGTATTAAAGAGGGATATATCCAATTCAATTCAAAAATTCAAAAGTCGCAAACTAACTGCAAAAAAAAAAAAAAGGGAGAAAAGAAAAGCAAACGCCCAGTCAAAATTACACACCAAACCAAACAACCCCCGAATATTCCGCTTCTCTCTCTCACCTAATAAATTCCCTCACAAAGGCCAGGCCCATTTTCGTCATTCCACTTCAATCTCCCATCCTTTCCAAGCCGTCAGATCAACATGATGATTGATCGACGGCTGTAAACGAAAGTCTTACAGCAAGTACGAAATCAAGGAAAAAGAAAATAGTGGGTCGGAACGAATAATGATTAGGCTTTGAAGCTTTGACTGCAAGAGAGAGAGAGAGAGAGAGATTTGTCCGAAAGAGGGAGATTTTTTCTGTCATTTTCTTTTAAATTCTTCTTCCTTATTTATTTTTTAATCGCGATTTCCTCTTTCTATCTCTCTCTTCTTGTTTCTGTTTCAAAAGCAGGGAGAAAAGAGAGGGAGAGAGATAGAGAGAGAAGAGAGAGTGAAAGGATATCTCCTGCTCTGTTGTTTTCCCTTCGCTTTTACTTTTTCGTGTCTTTCCTCATTTTTAGATTGAGTGATTAATTAATTTTTTTTCCCTTGGATTAAAGAGTGAGCTTGGAGAGGAGAAGGAAAATTAATTATATTTATATATACATATATATTAATAATTAATATTGGGATTTTGATATATATTGTGTTTTGGTTGGTGAAGTTGATTGTAAAATGAATATGATGCGTAGGCTGAAGAGCATTGCTTCGGGACGTTCATCCGTTTCAGATCCTGTAATTCTCTTTTCATTTTCATCTTTTCTCTCTACTTATTTTTTGTATCAGTTTGATCTAAAACTAGCTCTGAATGGTTGAGAATAATGTTTCAAGGTAGCAAAATATTCCCTTTTTTTTTTTAAGTCATGTTTGTTAGTAAAGACCCTAAAATACAAAAGATTTGATTTTTGAGTATGTTAGAAATAGCTGAGGATGTTGTGTTTAAAATAATGACAATTAGTAAAAGTTAAGATTTTTTGTTAGGTAAATTTTTATCCCTTGCAATATCTGTTGTTACTCTCAAGTCTTGGCTTCATTTGGGGGTGGTGGTGGGGTGGGGTTGGATGCTTTCGTTAAGCATGTATATTTATGGGATTTCTCTTAGGTTTCTATTAAACAAGAAATGGTTGTTAGGTTATTCAAATTTAATGTTCTTTATCCGTTGGCACGTTATTAAGTGACCCGAAATTGTTTGCCTTTCACATTCAAGATTTGATTCAAGAAAGACAAAGCTGGATGTAGCTTTTAGTGAGAGTGATATGAAGTTTGTGTTTGTGGCATATGGTCCTATGTGTTTTTTGTGGCTGCATTTCATTGTGGTATCTCGTGATATATAATGTAAGAAAGGTGATATAAAATTTTATGCTTTGTGGGGTTGAGAAATCATCTCATATGCTTCATGTATAGTGGGAGTTTCCTAATGTTGAAGTGTATCGACACAGTTTACGCGGGTTTTTCCTTTGTAACCATTTTTCGTCATAATGAAGGATTCATGTTGCTGATGTTAGGTTTTAGAAATTCTCTTTTGAAGCATAGGTGAAAGATAGTCTTGTTTTCTTAGCTATAACTTAGGTGTGGTCTAATTTCAATTGTTAGTAAGCTTTATCTTTTATGCTTTCAAAGCACATTAACATTAGCATTATTCGGTTGATGGATATGGACCTTCTAAAGTTTGATGTATTTGTTGCAGGGTGGGGATTCTAGCATTAAAAGGGTGAAGGTGGATCAAGAAATAGATCACAGAGTTGCATGCATCGTGGATACTGAAGAAAAATGTTCGAGAGCTTTGGAGCCGCCTATGGAATCCGATCCCACAGGGCTTGTAGCTTTTGCTGACACGTCAGATGTACACGAACTTCCCAAAGAAATGAATGAAATGAAAATTAAAGGGGATGTCACTAATGACCATGAGAATAGTATAAAGGTTGGCATAATCTATTCCCCTTTTCAATTTTGATGTTGCCATGTTTGTTTTAAAACTTGTCAATTATTTCCAGGATATGGAGCCAACTGTTATTAGTGGCAACGAAACAGAAGCCGGTCAGATAATTGTGACTTCAATCGGTGGCCAAAATGGAAAACCGAAGCAGGTGATTGATTTTTCTTGTTGAAGGGTTCCTGAGTTTAGGATTATCCTTTTATGCTTAATGTTGCTTTCTTATTTCCTCAGACGATGTCTTATATGGCTGAGCGTGTGGTCGGGAGTGGTTCATTTGGAGTTGTATACCAGGTATTAATTATTAAGATAAAGGATGCATTACTCGTTTATACATGTCTAAGTTTGATTTGACATTTGCTTTCTTTTCTACGAGCAGGCTAAGTGTCTCGAAACAGGTGAATTGGTGGCTATAAAGAAGGTTCTACAAGATAGAAGATATAAGAACAGAGAGCTCCAAATGATGCGCTTACTTAACCATCCTAACGTCGTTCATTTGAAGCATTATTTCTATTCTACTACTGATAAGAATGAGGTGTACCTTAATCTCGTACTGGAGTATGTTCCGGAAACCGTATACCGAGCTTCAAGGCACTATGTCAGAGTCAACCAGTGCATGCCTATCTTATATGTGCAGCTTTATATGTATCAGGTACGTATTTTTTTCTTTCGATGTTGAACAGCTTTTGATAATCTGAGTGACTTTTCTTAGCTTGCATTCACATTTTCAGCTTGATTTAATTGAAACTGTTGCATGTGTTGTTCGATTCTAATTTGCAGATCTGTCGTGCACTAAACCATATGCATAGAGTTATTGGTGTATGCCATCGGGATATCAAACCACAGAATCTGCTGGTATGATTTTTTAAAAGATATTTTTCTGAAATTATATTTCATTTCTCCTTGTTGTATTTGTCAAAGGTTGTGCTCGTTTTTTTTTTTTTTTTTTTTTTGAGGTTTGGTACATTAACTGTATTGCTTCCTGCAGGTCAATCCTCAAACATATCAGCTTAAGCTTTGCGATTTGGGGAGTGCAAAGATGTTGGCACGTTCTTTTTCTTTCTTTCTTTCTTTTTTTGGGTAAAGTTTGGTTTGAATTTATTGAGATTTTAATGGGTGAGATTTGTGGTATGGTGCAGATACCGGGTGAACCAAATATCTCGTACATTTGCTCTCGTTATTACAGGGCTCCAGAACTAATATTTGGAGCTACAGAGTATACAACTGCTATTGATATGTGGTCCGCTGGTTGTGTTATGGCTGAGCTGCTTTTAGGGCGGGTACGTTTTGTATATGAAGAAGTTGTAATAATCTACAGTTTGTTATAGAATTCTCACATTTAGTCTCAAATACATGCAGCCTCTATTTCCTGGTGAAAGCAGTGTTGATCAGCTTGTTGAGATAATTAAGGTACAGAGCGTAACCTCTTCCTTTTCATTTGTAACACGCAGGTCTTTGTACGTGCACATGGATCTTTAAGCTGATTTTGTATCATGTTTGTATGTTAGGTTTTGGGGACGCCAACTAGAGAGGAAATCAAGTGCATGAATCCAAATTATAGTGAATTTAAGTTTCCTCACATTAAAGCCCACCCATGGCACAAGGTTTGTTGAGACCCGACATTTCTTGTTGCTCTAATGAAGTAACAATAAAACTAAATACATAGATGTGAAAAGAGATATCTAAATGTTGTTATTTTCCAGGTATTTCATCGGAGAATGCCAGCTGAAGCAGTTGATCTAGTGTCGAGACTGCTCCAGTATTCACCTACGTTGCGATTTACAGCTGTAACCTCTCTCTCTCTCTCTCTAATGCACATTTTAAACCACCAGGTGGCTGAGATTCGACAGATCATTCTTCAAAGCACCTTGTTGATTCTAAATTGAATTGCCCTGTTTCTTTAACTGTTTTTTCTCCAAAATTTTTCAGTTAGAAGCTTGTGCACATCCATTCTTTGATGACTTGAGAGAACCTAATGCATGCCTGCCCAACGGTAAACCATTACCGCCTCTTTTCAACTTTGCGGCTGAAGGTAAGTAAACACTCTCTGTTCGTTCTTGATAATTTTTTCATCTTGTAAGCTCTGTTTTTCAAAACTGCTGTTTATTCTCCCAGAACTTGCCGGTGCTCCTTCTGAACTGCTAAAACGGCTCATCCCAGACCATACCAAGAAGTGAATTTTCTATAGTATGCCTTCTACGAGTTCTGAATGAGATTTTGGATGCTTAGAGGCCGCCTTAACCACACCCTGTTGCCATCAAACAGTAGATCATGATGAAAAAAAGTTAGCTCCAGTGGCGAACTTAGCTTCAGCAGATTCTTGTATAGTTTAGATTATAGATATATCCAGTTTGTAGATGTCCATATAGCCTTTGGAAGCTTACAAACTGAAGGTTTTTAGATGATTTAGGTACATATCTTCGCAAGTATGTTCATTCAGACAACTTGTTTCCTAGTAAAAAAACAAGGTTTCTCTGTTCTCATGGTCCGAATTGAACAAAAATCAAATATCCAAATACCTCTACCAATGGTTGTCACAAGAACATGTTCCTTTAAAATGATGAAACCAATTTGAATCCCTTAGGACCAATGAACCTTACCCTCTTTGTTGATATCATGAAGAGCGATCACCTTGAGCATTTCATCTACTTTCAAGCTTGCCTCCGTCTTTGGATGGCTCCTATCTCCAGAAGTAAATGTGTGAGCTTTTCCGTTCATTTCCATCCAACTACGTCCAGGTTCTTTGACAACACCCCGTGTTGTCATCAACCTTCTAATCGAAGCAGCTTCTTCCCAATTCCCAGTTGCAGAATACGTATTTGATAACATAACATAGGGGACGGGATCTTGAGGTTCCAATTCAATGAGGGCTGTTGCTGCTCTCTTTGCGAGCTCGATATTCCCATGTTTTCTACAAGCAGCAAGCAATGATTTCCACACACTTGCATCAGGCTCCACTGTCATGTTACTTAGCAACTCCTCTGCTTCCTGAATCTTCCCTGATCTGCCCAAAAGATCAATCATACAAGCATAATGATCAGGACCTGGTGTTATCCCATGATCTTTTACCATGGATTCAAAGTAGTAGCGACCATGTTCGGTTAGCCCTGTGTGACTGCAAGCAAATAGCAATCCTATAAATGTTATGAAGTCAGGTTTTACTCCTGAAGCTATCATTTCTTCATACAATCGAAGGGATTTTGTTCCTTCCCCGTTTTGGGCATAACCAACGATTAATGCAGTCCAGGAGATCACGTTCCGTTTCTTCATAGAGTTAAATACCTTTTTGGCATCTTCCAAGCACCCACAATGTGCATAAAATGACATGAGGGAGTTATCCACTGATAGTGATGTAACAAGCCCGAATTTAATGGAACTTGCATGAGCTTGTTGGCCTAAATCTAGCAAAGCAAACTCAGCACAAGAACTCAAAATAGTGGATGCAAGGATATGATCAGAACCAGTTCCATCCCTCCTCATTTCACAAAACAACTTAAGAGCTGCATCATGGAACCCATTATGAGCACAACCAGTGATGAGGGAAGTCCAGGAGATGACATCCTTATCAACTAAAGAATCGAACAATTTAAACGCACAATCCAAGTCATTCTGTTTAGCATACGTATCAATAAGAGCATTGCTTACTAGTGTATAACCTTCAAATCCAGATTTAATAATCAAAGAGTGGATATTATTACCATTCTTCACATCCTTCAACAAAGCAACAGAGTTTAAGACAGAGGGATATGTAAATTCATCGAGTTTCATATCTTTCGCATGCATCTTCTTAAACAAAGATAATGCTTGCTCTGGAGAACCCTGCCTCACACACCCACCAATCATAGCGTTCCAAGAAATCACGTTATCAACCTCCATCGCCTCAACCACTCTCCAAGCACTAATCAGGTCCCCACATTTTGTGTACATATCAATCAATGAACTCTGAACAAAAACATTAGAACCAAAACCACCACGAACAACACAACAATGCACCTGCTTCCCAAATCCAACATCACAAATAGATGCACAAGCTACCAATACTCCTGGAAATGTATACTGATTAGCCCCAACCCCTTCTTCTCTCATCCCTCTGAAACACTGAATTACTCCCACAGCATCACCATTTAAGGAATACCCATTAATCATCGCCGTCCAAGTGACATGATTTTTCCCACCAAGCGGCATGCTTTCAAAGAGACGCTCCGATTCCACAATGCACCGACATTTTGCATACACATCAATAAGACCAGTAACCACAAAAGGATCCATATCGAAACAAGTCTTCATGACATAACCATGAATTTGTTCACCTCTTAAGAGAAGACATTTTATAGAACACAGCCTTAGTACACATCCTAATGTGAACTGACTGGGCTTGAACCCCTCAAGCTGCATTTGGTAAAACAACCGAAAACTTTCGATTTCACAACCTGTTTTGCAGTACCCAGAAAGAAGTGATGACCAAGTAATTGCACTCTTAGCTGGACTCGCATCAAACAGCTGCCTAGCTTCAACAAGCCTCCCTGAATTCCCATACCCAGCTATTACTGTATTCCACGTAAACTCATCCCTTTCGGGCATTTCATCAAACACTTTCCTAGCATCATCAACTCGACCCAATTTCAACAGTTCACCTAAATATTTATTACCATCAATCAGTGAAGCCTTACTGCTTGTGTTAGTCCACAAATTCCTACATGCGCGTAGGGAAACGAATTTCGACATAACCCAAATTTCTTGCTTATACAGCTTTCCTCTAGTATTAAATAAACCAATAATCATTAATTGCAGGAAATTGTTGCAGATTTCTTCCTAAGGGAGGTTCAAGAACAGTAGCGCATCTCATATTTCAGGCTAATTTGGCCGAAACACTTTGGAATGGGCTTGAGTCGAACAACTTCGACCAATCTCCGGAAACGACGTGGCCAGTCTCTGTGTTTCCGATTTCTCGTGTACATATTTTATTACAAGTGCGCTTATAATAACTTGTTATTTATTGAACCATCAGTCCACATCGCACGATTTATTATTTATTGTGTTGTTATTTGGAGCCCAACTATATACATCCTGTCCATTTCTAAACACACCTCATAAAATTTAATGGAAACATAATTATATATACAAAGATAATTATATCCTTTATTATTTAAAAGTTTCCAAACACATCCCAATTATCACATCTTCTTCACCACTCTCTTCTTCTTTCTCATTCTCTAACACCATTGAAACTCCATCTTTTAATTAAGAAAATTCTTTGAGTAAAAAAATACTATGAAGAAACAAAAGAAATACTTGGGACGAAGAATATAAGTTCTAAAACAAACACCATCTTTATTTTTTCGATTTTTTAGTATCATGGGTTATATAAAAGTCAGAATTTTTTTCCAAAAAAATTGCGAAAAATGCGACGGCGGTCAAAAATCGAACATGTTGCATTATGTTCGTCATGTAATGGCCGAACAAACAACAAAATGTTCGACGAATGGTCGAATGAGTTGAGTTATGTTCGACTATAGGTGGAACCTATTGAGTTGTGTTCGACCATAGATCGAACTTGTTGTAGTCGTGACGTTGAACCATAATCGAACCTGTAAAATTGTGTTCGACCATAGGTCGAACTTGTTGTAGCCGTGGTAGTGAACCAGGGTCGAACATAACGCGTTTCTTAAAAAAAAAAAGACGTTTTTTCTACTTGTTTTCTATTTTCTCCTATGATTTTCATATGAAAATTTTATACCCATGATTCCTAAACAATTTCGGAATAATTGAACATAACAACAATCAAATTTAACCTAGGGTTTGGGAATTGAAATTGTGGAATGGGGTGAGACAATTAAATTGTGAATTGGGGTGGGAAATTTAGGGTTTGTGATATATTTTGTATTTAATCTAATATTATATTTGTAAAGGGTATAGTTGTAATGTGGTGGAATGTGTTTAGAAAATTTTAAATTGTAATATATTTATTTGGGGTGTGTAAAGTAAGTTGTGGGGTGTGTATTGCCGGACCCTAATATTTGTAATTTGTAATAATATAATGAAGTTGCATAAACTAACATGTTATTCATAATATCTTTTATTTTAATTTAAAACATGTATTATATACAAATGATTTTTCATATTACTTATGTGCGTTGCACGAATTGTCATATACCTTTAATAATTTTAATTCTTTATTTTATTTTAAAACTATTTTATTTGTTGATTTTATATTTTCATCAAATTAAAATTATTACATACAATAATATTTCCTTCAATTATAATAATCAATTTTTCCTTTTATATTTTTTATTTGTATATTCCACTCTCATACTTCAATCATCATATATAATTTTTTTTTACGTCATTTCTTCATTTCTCTCTTTGAACAAAATTATTTATTCAATTTATGTTTAGTGTAGAAAGACAATTTGATGGAATCTCTTTAGATGAAGATATGAAACAATAAGATCTAAAAGAACTTTTTTTTTACCTTTAAATGTTTACTAAATCTTGTATTCTTTCATTTTTTTAGTTTTATATATATTTGAGAAGTCATTATATTTACAATTTTTTATTGTTCTTTTATTCATCATACAATAAGATTCGAAAGAATTTTTCTACCTTTAAATGTTTAGCAAATCTTGTATTCTTTCATTTATTTTTAGTTTTATATATATTTGAGAAATAATTATATTTACGGTTTTTTCTTAAATTTTTTTCCTTCATTCTTTGTATATCTTATTTTTTTTCCATTCTCTATGCATCTCTCTTTTGTTGCTAAATCACTATTTTTTCTTCATTTTTTTAGTTTTACATAGTTAGTAGATTTGAGAAATCAACGTATTTCTTTTCATTTCTTAACTTTATATAAATTATAGAATAACTTCTAGAGTAAGATTGATTTTTTTTATATTATTATTAAAGAATAGCTTATCAAGTAAGGTTTACTATTTTTTTTTATTGACATGACACTTTTAGGCAGGAAAGTGACATTCTTGTAATTTTTGCCAACTTTCTTCTTTAATATATAGTATATATTAATTTTTTTGACTATTCAAGTATATGTTTGATAAATAAATAAAAAAATCAAAATTTAAATTTATCATTTGTTAAATGTTTCGTTTTTAAATCACTACGTAGGGGTGTTTGTATTGAGATGTGTGCATTTGAATTTCGGATGTGTAAAATTCTCAATAAGATATAATTCAACTCTATTTTATTTACAATTCTCAATAAGATATGACATCTTAACCGCAATTCTACCATATAAAATTTTAGCACAAATATAAGATTTTCAAAATCTACTTAAATTCAAAATCCAAACTTGCAAAATTCACCTTGCAATGTTGTAGGATTTTGCAAATCCTTATATCTACCTTACGTTTTCCATGTTTCTACTAATTTTTAATAAAAACATCTACTTTTTCTATAATTTTCCAAAAAATCATCTACTTCTCTACAATTTGAAGATGACGACGTCTTAAATATAATCATATCATTTAAAATTTCAAAAAATCATCATTATGAATAAGTTGTTGAACATATATTTGCACAAGTATTTTCTAGGCCAATTGTGACAAAAATAAGTACTAAAATAGTTAAACAACATATGATGGAAATAATAAATATTTAGATGAATTATATGAGTAGTAGATTAAATTGAAATAACTTTGAAAAACTATATGATTTTTCATGATCATCATTTTTATATCAAAAAATTACTAACACATGAAATTTATTCACTACATCACACGAATACCAAATGAGGTTGAAATATTATCAAGACTTGATTATAATACTCAATAATATCACCATTTTATACTCATTATGAATAAATTATTGAACATAAATTTGCATAAGTTTGTTTCAAGCCTATAGTGACGACAACGTATGATGAAAATAAAAAAATATTTAAATTTGTAAATTATATGGGTAGTAGATTAAATTGAAAACACTTTGAAAAATTATATTATTTTTCATGAACAACAATGTTATATCAAAAAATTACCAACACTTCAAATTTATTTATCCATACATCACACGGACACGGATATATACCAAATGAGATTGAAATATTATGAGAACTTAATTTTTTTTTTTTTTGTAAATTAAAATTTTCATATCAAACTCGAAATATTTAGATTTTATGGTCGTAGGTCACAGAAGTAACAAATAGATTGAAATTCTCCAAATTTTTTATTATTTTTCATGTTCAACATTTTCATATTAAAATATATAAATAGTGAAATTTATATGTCCGTGCATCGCACGAGATTTATATTAGTTGAGTAACTTAGACAAAAACAATATTTTTCCTTACAGACAATATTTAAATTAAGAAATAAATTAATAAAAGAGACGACAGAGATTCTGAAGTTGCCAGGTTGAAACAATTAAATCAAGAGGAAATAGCTCTCTGTACACTAAAACCCTATATTAATTGCAAAAATACCACCTCCAAGATAATTGTGACAAAAATACCACAAATACAAAAAAAAAGGAATTTTCAACCTTTTGAACCTTTTGAACCCACATTTGATTCATTTAATTCTTACTTCTTTCAAACACTTTTTGCTAATTCCAATCTATTTTAAATTTCCAATTTAATTTATATATTCTACTCCAAATATTGATCAGATTTCGGAATACTTTTAAAAAATCAATTTTCTTCCGGAATAAGTATATAGGCTGGAATACTTTCCTCATGCCAATACTGTCTAAAAAACAGTGGTCTGGAATGTGTAACAATGCCACGTACAAATTCCGTTGGAAAAGAAGGTTTTAACGTAAACTAACATGGATCCCTGAAAATGGTATCAGAGCCTAGGTTTATTAAGAATTTTTATAATATTTATTATTTTATGTAATTAACCTTTGGTGAGGAGAATTTCTCGTGAAAATATGGATCTGGACAATTGTCCAAGATGTATACCATACAGGAGATATCGTCAAATATTGGCGATGTATGAACAAGAACACCGAGACCAGGTAACATATTGGCAAAACCAATATGTTGAACAAGAAGAAGCAGGAGCCGACAGGGAAACCTTGAGGCAATGCAAAAAAGGAGAAGAATATTACATGGGTTTCCTTTGGGTTAACCAATGTTTATATACCGAACTCATAAACCTTCAGGAGATCGTTCATCTAAATCATTGATGACAGACGGAGACCCTGAATGGAGTGAAATAATTCCGGATACATCTAAGATCGGCCTTGATCTTAGAGAAATCCAGAAGACGGTGCAGAATTATGGCAACCGCCATAATCATCTACCAACACAAGTCCATCAGATCCAAAACCAGGTGGAGGTGATGGTGAAATATCAAAAGGAAATACTTGAAATCCTTCATGATATTGAAAAAAGAGTCAAAAATCTGGAGGATAGACCAAGTATTCCCGGAAGAAGCATACGTATTGATTTTGGAACAGTTCCCTATTTACACCAAAAAGGGATATCAACTGAAGTCATACGACCAATGACCCGAGATGAAAAGCTTATAGCCATCATCAAAGGAAAATCCATCATAAATTAAAGTGATGGATATGGAAAGAATGAATCTTGAAGATCTACAAGAACTTGCCGAGTCCTTTGCGGGATTAGATATAGTGGATCTAAAGATGCAAACAGGAGATGGTTCAGCCCTGGTTACACGGGACCAAAACCCAAGACCACCTCCACAACCACCAGTAGATCCCAACATTGCAGAAAGTTCAGGTTCACATCATGTGGATGAACCAATGCCACACGCTGGAGATTTTACTACTATAGGAGACCCGATTATTTCGGGAACTCGACAACGTTCCAAAAGGCCAGATCTTCAGAATACGCCTTATGGAAAGTCACAGCTTAATCCAATACATCCATATGGATTAATGCTAAATCTAGATATTCTAGATTTCAAGAATCGAGAAGTCCTTATAGATGACTGGGCGGCATCGATGAGGATTGCAGCAGGAACGCTTGATCTTACAAAGGAAGGATTCATTTTACTTCTTGAAATGAGTCTTGAAGAATCTGTAAAGAGAGCGTGAGACATGACACCACCAGACATGAGGAACAATGTAACTGCTGGTGAGTCATTAAAAAGAATTGTCGATAATATGGCCAAATTATTCAAAATCCATTTTATCGGCATAGGCTATTTTGAGGGAATAGAAGAGGAAAAGAGAAAAAGATATAAACAAACCCTCTACTGCCTCGAGTTGCATGATATTTGTCATATCGACGAATATATTAAGCTATTCACCGAATATCGATGGAAGTCCAAGGTGGATGACAAAGAAGCTTCGCAGCTTTTCTTTGCGAAGATACCAAGTCCCTGGAGAGAAATGCTAATTAGGGAATACAAGAGTGCCGACGATTTGGATACAGTGGCCAGAAGGATGTCTTTCCTAAAAACCAAATTATCTGAATGGTGCCACCAGACAGTACTCTACAAAAATTACAAGAGATTAAGAGGAATCAATAAAATGGTTCCCTTATGTTGCGAAGAAAATGACATCCCAACAATAGTGGGAGGTCAACCACGGAGGCATAAAAGGAGGAAACAAAGAAGTCATCCTTATAGCCGTGGAAGCAACAACAACAGGAGGAGTCACATGTCTTCAGGGAGATCTTGGAGACCTAGAAAGATGTGGTCTAAACAAAAAGCCCGGAGCTATAAGTCAGGGCAAAGACCAACACCAAACAGGAGTAGAACCTCATCAACAGGTTCAAACCATGGAGGTTCCAGCAGAACTATGGGAAGAAGAACTTTCAGGCGAGCTCACACTAGAGCTAATAAAAGTTTCAAAGATTGTAATTGCTGGACTTGCGGAGCAAGAGGACATATCTTAACGGATTGCCCAGACAATCAAAGGAGAGACATTAGACAGTTCGAAGCAACACTAGAATTTGAAGAAGCTGTCTATTACCAAGATCTTATACAGGTATATCAATTTGAGGATCTACTCTCAGATGAAAACATCTATGAAGAAGAGATCTATTCGGATGATGGAAGTGAATCCACATCAGAATCAGAGTGAAAAAGAAATTCTTCAAACAATGAGAGATGATATGTCAGGATTTCTCTCTCACACAACAGTCTCTCATAAGACTCTCATGAGAATTATGAAAGAAGATCCAAAGCTTCAGATCTACGATAGTTTTACCATTGGAGCTATGGAAAAAATCTTGGATAAGTTTGGAATCCATAAAAGAAAACACCAAATTATCCGTAGGGTTACTACGGGAGAATTTGCCATCCCAATGGAATTCACAAGTAACCTAATCGAGATGCAGTTGATCCCTTACCGAGAGGTTCATGAGATCAGAAATCAAGTTAAGAGAGAAGTTGCAAATACGCTCTCATGGATTCATATTGGAGCCATAAGGGTGATTAGTAAAGCAACCTTCAAAGAAGGAATTGATTCACCTCTCAATCTTGCCATATTTGACAAGCGAATCTCAAATCTCAAGGATTCATGCCTTGGAGCAGTCACAGGAAATTTGTGTGCAGGAAAATTGGCATTTAATGTCTATCCTCGTATTGCATACAATTTGGGAGATCGAGACTTCAACAAAGTCTTAACTCTTCATCAAGATTTCAAAAGAGAAGACTTGATGAAAGAAGGGAATAGACCATACTCGATCACATACAAGATTTCCTATGCTCTTTCTAATACACATCATTCAGATGTATTCTTGAGAGAGGAATTTATCGAAGTCCCAAGGATCTTTGAGGATTTCGCCAAGGTGGTTTTGCCAGAACTCATTGAATCTCCAACTATAAAGGAGATAGATATGAAAATACAAGATCAACCTGTTTTCAACTGGAGTTAAAGCCTCAGGATAGAGACAAGGAGAATGTCTTTCCAACAAGATAGACTGATGAGTAGCAGTCGTTGGGAGGAAAGACGGCCCAGTACAGTTCAGTGAATCCCAGGTGTATTCAAAACACAAGGAGAGCTGAAATGTCTAGAAGGTTGGAGAGCAGTTGAAGTAATATTTGACATCAACCAGAAGAATAATATTTTTCCTTGTGATGTCCTATATTATCTACAGCAACCGATGGTCGGTAGATTCCAAGGAAGCCTAAAGATGGGTGAAATTGAACTGATTATCTCAGGAGTCGCAGGAAGAATCCCAGGACAGTTAGTACTGGGTATCAACTTTCTTGAGGATCATATGCCTTGGGAAAGATTACAAGATGGAATGGAGTTTACAGTGGCTGATAAAAGATACCGAATCAGATGACCACTAGTCCATTCTCCATATACATTTCAATCGGAATGTTATATGCTGAATACAAGGCTGAATATTTCGCAGCCTATGTTGATTCAGGAGCAGGAATATGTACTGCAAAGCAGGAGGTTTTTCCCAAAGAAATGGGAGAAGATCTACCCGTCATTGCAGGATGAGATTTCTCCAAAAGAATTCTTATCCTTAACAGAGGAATCAAACAAGCAGAAATCATGATCGGAGGCACCGGCGATACCCCATGGTATAAGGTGAAGATGCCACCAATCCATTTTCATGATACTGGAGCAGATGTTTTGCTAGGAAATAATTTCCTACAAACATTCAAGTGGTTTACACAGGAAAATGAGACAAGAAGGCTTATTTTCACAACATTATGTGATCATAAGATTATTGTCCAAAGACTGCGAGAAGCATTTTACAGAAAAATGCCTTTTTCCTTTTCGCAGCAAGCGTGGTGATAAAGCCAAACTTCGACATCCAAAGATGGCGGATAAAAGAAGATTTGGTGATGCCTTATTATCCTTCCGACAATTTGGTCCGAAACAAAAGGATACCAAAAGAAGGGGTAATACTTTGTATTCGTTTAGAAGACAAGGAGAAGAACGAGTTCCTCCAAAAGCTATTGCAGAATTGCGAAAAGCCATAATGGAGAATCCACAGAGTGATGTTACCATTGTAGAATAAATATCACTCGAGGATTTCAAGAAAATGATCCAAATGAATTACAATGAAGATCCTTTAGCTTGGTGGGACAGGAACGAGCTCAAAGCATCCTTAAAGGTTAAACCTGGAAAGGAACACGAGTTCGTGAGACTCAAACCAATCCTGATGAATCAAAATGATCGTGAGGATATGCAGAAAATACTTAAGGAACATCTGGACCTTAAGTTGATATCACCAGGAGTTTCTCCATAAAGCAGCCCGGGATTCCTTGTGAGGAATCATGGAGAAATCAAAAGAGGTAAACCTAGACTTGTTATTAATTACAAAGGAATTAATAACATTCTGGAGTTTGATGGATACTATATCCCGAGTAGAGAACACTTGGTTAACTGCATCAAAGGGGCCAAGATATTCTCAAAGTTCGATTGCAAGTCTGGATTCTACCAGATTAAGATGGAGGAAGAAAGTAAGAAGTTTACGGCTTTCTCCACACCACAAGGACACTATGTCTGGAATGTTATGCCTATGGGTTTGGCAAATGCACACCAGATATATCAGAGAAAGATGGATAATCTCTTCAAGGATTATTTCAACTTTATGTTCGTATACATCGATGATATTCTCATCACCTAAAAAAACATGAAGGAGCATCTCAAACATTTGATAATATTTTCAGATGTTTGTCATAGAGAAGGATTAGTGCTTTCAGAAAAGAAGGTAGTAATTGCTACGAGATAGATTGAATTCCTCGGAATTGAAATCGATGAATCAGGGATCATTCTACAAAGTCATATTGTAGAAAAGATACAAGGATTTCCGGATGACCTCACGGATAAAAAACAACTTCAAAGCTTTCTCGGAGTTGTTAATTTTGCTGGAATGTTCATCAACAACCTAGCATTTCACAGGAAGGTGTTTAGCCCATTACTCAAGAAAGATATCGTTTTCAAATGGGAAAATGAACATTGAGAAGGGATTAAGCAGCTCAAGGAAGTCTGTAGCAAGCTTCCGAAACTTGCTATACCCCAAGACGAGGATGAACTGGTTCTTTACACAGATGCCAGTGATCATTGGTGGACAGCTGTTCTAATGAAATCCACACCAAACGGAGAAGTGCCATGCAGATATTGTAGCGGTCTGTTTACAGATGGAGAAGCAATCCGATGGCATATCAACGAGAAGGAATTCTTTGCAGTCAGAAAAGCTTCAAAAAATGGCCTCTCTTTTTATTGGCTAAAAAGTTTACCTTAAAAATTTATAATTCAAGTGTCAAAGCTTTTCTGAAAAATAAAATTGAATCTAAACCAGAAAAGGCTAGGATACTTAGATGGCAAACTGAATGCCAATATTATGATTATGATATTGTCATTGTGAAATCTCACGAAAATATTCTTGCAGATTTCTTAACACGAGATGGAAGGACACGTTGTTGACGAGGTCCTTAAACGAGTAAGACATCTCAGGGAAAACCTGGAGAGTCTTGAACGAGAATTTGGGACGTTATGTCTCAATGCCGAAGTTGCTGGACGACTTCAACAAGAAGATCAGAAATCCGTTTCTGGTCTAATACAAGCATGCCAATACGCTCAGGGACATTTGTTCCAAGCGTTGTATAAGCCTATCCTCCAGGCTGCATCTCCCACGGTGCAAAAAGGAGAGATTAGAGATCGGGACTCTAACCCGAAGGCTATGGATTCAAATACCATGCCTACGAGTGTTACAGGTGATGCATTCCTTGAGGATGTACAACCTGCAACGAATGTTGAAGCTCCGGTGTCACAACCTGAGTCTTCAAGTCAACCCAGTACCTCTGGGGTTAAAGAGGTCGAGTTGAACCTACGACCACAGACAGACAAAGCGAAGGTTCAAGCTCACACTAACGAGGTTTCTCCTATGCAGGTATACCAAAGACAATGAGAGAAATTGGTAACAAGACGAGAGATCAACTCGGAGAAATCAATCATTGATATAGCCGGGAAATACCCAAGAGTTTGGATGAAACTTGGAAGTCATCCAAACGAAGTTCAAGAATGGTATAACTTTGGAGCTTTAGCTTCGGTGTATACCATCGCACCTGGTTTCCCAGAAATCTCAAAGTTACCGAGATGGATTGGGAAAGCAGTTTATGAGACATGGGCAAACAATCCACACTTGTCCAGAAGAGACATCTTGGAGCTCTACTTCATTAGTGTCGCTCCAGAACCAGCTAAGAAAGGCTTCCATGAAGTATTTCATTTTATCAAGCTTCGGAGACCGGACGGGAATGCCTTAAAATACATAAAGGCGACCTCCCCGGAAGAAGTTCCGATACTAGTAGGAGCATTTACTGAAGAAGAAGCTTCTACACGACGAGCTTGGGGGTTTTGGACTTGTCTGACAGAAATGGACAAGGTTAAATACCCATTTAAAGTCTTCCAGAATTCAGCCAATGGATCCTTCATGCTGAATACAATGACTGGTTCGACTACAGGATTTGCAGAGGAACTTTTTGAAACCAAAAGAAAGATCCTCTGGGAAAACAAGATCCCGGCAAATAAAGAAACTTATCGGAAATTCTGTAATATGGAACACATTGGACGATGGATCGATCGGATCTGTCAAGCGTGCCCCGAACAGAAAGAGCCCGAGTTTGGGAAAGGATTCCGACCCAAACTCGACCGACAAGTAGCTAGAACCAATAAAGATAAGGGTCCAGCACAAAAGAAGAGAAATCCCCGGGGACCACAACGACCAAATTATTAAAGTATCCCCGACAAAGTTAAATGGGATAGGACACGAGATCACATGGGCTGAGCCATGTGAGGAAATAAATGATTCCCCGACAACTCCAACCACTATCACATGGGATGGGTCAAGGGAAAGAAAAAGAGGACAAACACTAACAGCTGAAAGTGACTTCCCACCAAACTTTCACATGGGAGCACTAAAGGAATAAGCCAGCTGTTGATCAACAAGCTGTGGAATCCGCATTACAAGTCCGGATTCAAGTC
The DNA here is from genome assembly GCA_954870855.1 of Scutellaria minor. Taxonomy (NCBI): domain Eukaryota; kingdom Viridiplantae; phylum Streptophyta; class Magnoliopsida; order Lamiales; family Lamiaceae; genus Scutellaria; species Scutellaria minor. The sequence goes on along the minus strand of OX940728.1, from coordinate 19,513,241 downwards.
TATAAATAGAGAGAGCGAAGGAAGCTGAAGACATCGAGCATTCCCCTCAGTTTTCTTCAAAACATCTATCATACTTAGTTCCTGTAATAGTTTGAGTGTTTATTGTTTATGTGTTTACAAGTTCAAGCCTTCTCTATGAGAGGCTAAACCAGTAATTCTCCTCCCAAAAGGAGATTACATATGTTGTAATAAATATTTCTAAGTTCTTAATAAAATAAAGGTTTTTGCTTCAACATGAGTTCTTAGTATTGTTAGTTTATCCCTGGAAGGAATACTTTGTACACCTGGTGTAGGAAACGAACCAAGGTTGTGCTGTACAGTTGCTGAAGGAGCTGGATAACTTGCAGACCATCTTCCCCGAGGGTTGAAGTTGAACAGTAAAGAGCTGTTCGTAGAAAGGTTTGGGGGCAGTGATTTTCCAGCTGGTGGCTTTGCAAATCATCTCACCCGGTGCTGTTGCGGTCAAAGAAAGATATGAATTTTTAGGGATAAATTAATTTTACGGGAGCATGTTTGGCCTGATTTTGATCAGTTTATGTTTTTCCGGATATAATCACTATTTGGAGTGGAAGAAGTGAATTTGCTTGGAAATTAATGCATAAAGACAAATCTTTGGAATTTGATATAAAGTAATAAATGAATAATGATTGATTTGTGGTAGAAAATGATATTTTATTAGAAAAATGGTAGTTTTGTCAAAATTATAGTTGAAGTGGTATTTTAGTTCTTGATTTTTGGTTTTATGGTAGGACAAGCTATTAACCCATTAAATCAATTCCTATATACTGTAATATAATAATAATTATATAAGTATTGAGTAGGTGAAGTCATCGCCCCCTAATTCTACTCTGACTTGTCTTCGACTGATCACTATAAAGCTTCAATTTGATCACTCAAATTCTCCAAGCCAAGGAGCCCTAATTCCGCGAAATGGGAGTGAATATACCCAGAATCAAGCTTGGATCGCAGGGCCTTGAGGTGTCCAAGCAAGGCCTGGGCTGCATGTCCATGTCCGCCATCTATGGCCCGTCAAAGCCCGAGCCCGACATGATCCAACTCATCCACCACGCGATCAACTCCGGCGTCACCTTGCTTGATACCGCTGACATCTACGGTCAACTCACCAACGAGATTCTTGTTGGAAAGGTATTCTTTCTGCTACTCTCTCATTTACTGGAAATTTCCATCAAGTATTATTGTTACCAATTACCAGAAGAGAGATGATGAGTTTAGTTGCAGAGTAATGGGTATGGTAGTTTATCTCTTAGGGTTTGGTTTCCCTTTTCTTTTTTAATGTTTTCATTAGATAATTTCAATTGCAACAGAAGAAAAGAAGTTTTAATAAAATAAAGCACATAATTATGATTTATGCAGTTAGTCTTCGTGTTTCCTAGATAAACATTTTTTCCTATTTTTATGTATTTTTCCCATGATGATCAAAATTTGGACTGAATAGACTCTTTTGATTGACTATATATACACATCCATAGCTCTTTCGATTGAGGTTCTCTTAATTATGACGATCTGAGTACGTATGTTATAGAGATTCATGGAGTATAAGATAGAATGCTTTCATGCCCTTCTTTTTTTTGTCTGAGTTTGGTTTTGATTGAACTATGGTTTTCCTGAAATTTGCAGGCTCTGAAAGGGGGAATGAGAGAAAAAGTGCAAATTGCTTCCAAGTTTGGGATATCATTCAATAATGGGAAGATGGAAGTACGTGGTGACCCGGCATATCTGAGGGCTGCGTGTGAGGCAAGCTTGAAGCGTCTCGATGTGGATTGCATTGATCTCTATTATGTTCACCGGATTGACATTCGTGTGCCCATTGAAGTCACTGTGAGTACTATTCTGAATAATCATTTGTTTGGAATTGTGTTGAGGGTGAAAATTGTTTGTATACTTAGGGATCTTTGGTCTATTTGAAGTTTTTACAAGTAAGAGTGTGTGTGTGTACATTCTATATAAATAACAAGCTAAGTTTTCTTGCGGCAATTGTATCTGAATAATTTTTTTAAGAAAAATAGAAGCCATGGACTTGAATAAATCCACTTAAGAACTGCAGAGAATGGTAGTTTCTTCAACATGCTCATCTCTTTCTTGTCAAGATGCTGGTGTTATAATTGTGATAAATGACATACATATTGTTTATCAAGAGTAGAAGAAACTCATATGTACTTGGAAAAAGACTAAAATATGTTTGAGAAGTAAACTATCTGAACCTGGAAGATTTGTCCTATCAATTTTTATTGCCACATATCATCTATAAGCCTTCTTCTTTAGTCATTTGCTGCCTAAAGAATAATGTGTGAAGACATGGAAATTGCAACTAAGTTACCCAAATGATATTTGGTTATTCATTTTTTGGATAGGGATCGAAACTATAAATACCATGGACTCAATATGTTTCATCTCTGGTGGTGTTTTATCTAATGCCATGCCTTGTACCATGCTGTAACAAGATGGGAGAGCTGAAGAAACTTGTTGAAGAGGGAAAAATAAAATATGTTGGCCTATCAGAGGCCTCTGCTTCGACAATCAGAAGGGCTCATGCCGTTCATCCAATAACTGCTGTTCAGAACGAATGGTCATTGTGGTCAAGAGATTTGGAAGAAGAAATAATCCCAACCTGCAGGTAAATATAATTTGTCTATAAATTCTCACCTTACCTAAAATATTCGGCTTTTTTACATGTTTTATGAATTTCAGAGAACTTGGTATTGGGATAGTCCCATACTGCCCGCTTGGACGTGGCTTCCTTTCAACAGGTCCCCAGTTGTTACAGAACCTCTCAGATGATGACTTTCGTAAGGTATGTGCATATCTGTTAAGCTTCTCAAAAATTCTCGAATCAATGAATTCATCAGTCTCATGGACAGTATGAATAAGCTAGTTTGGCCCTTTGCAGATAGCCTCACAATCCTTGTTCATTTCTTTATGTTTTAAATGATGATGATACTAAAGGCCTGTTAAATTTGCTAGAGTAATCCGAGGTTCCAGCCTGAAAATCTTGAAACCAACAAGCTCATATACGAACAGATATGTGAAATGGCTAAGAACAAAGGTTGCACCCCATCTCAACTGGCATTGGCTTGGGTTCATCACCAAGGAGATGATGTGTGCCCTATACCAGGCACCACCAAGATCAACAACTTCAATGATAATATCGGGGCTCTCTCTGTGAACCTAACCCACGAAGAGATGGCTTGTCTCTCTACTCTGGCTGACCTGGCTAAGGGTGAAAGGTCTGCATTCTTGGCAAACACATGGATGAATTCAGACACACCGCCATTGTCGTCTTGGGAAGCCGAGATCTGATATGCATGAGAGTGTCTGCTATAGTATACTCCATGGCTACAACAATTCTTGTGGTACTGTCAACTACATTGAATTCTGTTCTCTTTCTCCTTCAGTTGTACTAATTCTGTATCTGTAAGTGTCTGTTTGTATTTGCTTCAAATAAAATGAAATAATTAATAGTAGATTCATTTTACCGTAATTATAAGTGGTACTAGCAGAGAACAAGTTCGTTGCAGTGGCGAACTAATTTTCTTTTTTAATATGTTTGCCATTTTTGATTTGTATTTTTCTGTAATTTGTGAATTCCTTTTGTTCTCAATTGGAATATAGAATTAAAGTTCTGGTTTTTGTTTAATGGTTGAGTTTCCAAATGTTGTTTCGGATAATTTTATATTATTGTTAACCAATGTTTGATATATATATATATATATATATATATATATATATATATATATATATATATATATATATAGAATTGATCAGACACGCACCTGAACTTGAAGAATGTGCACTTTTTTACGTTTTTTTTTTTTTTAATTTTTAATATCTCATATTATTTCTTTTCTCAAGCTACCACTCTACATACGAAATTCTCATCTCACACATGCACCTATCTCATCGTTAACATATACAATTTGCATCCCACATATCAACATAGATCTTTTTCCCAAATCATTAACATATACAATTTGCATCCCATATACAATTTGCATCCCACATATCAATATAGATCTTTTTCCCAAATCATTAACATATACAATTTACATCTCACGTATCAACATAGATTTTTTTCCCAATTCTCATCTCATAGATGTTACACCATAAAAATTTGGTTATCATAAAAAATCATTTGTTAAAAATTATAAAATATGAATTGATCAACAAATATGATAAATCCTCAATCAATCCTCAAGATCAATCATATTGTAGCCCATTCAAAATTATCACAAATGGCTCTATTGTAGTAGATGATGCATGTCTCACTGAAGATGGTTCTAACTTGCTAATGCAACAATTAGAACATGTGTACAATGAAATAAAGAAAATGAATATTGGTGAAAGAGTGCAACAATCTTCTGTATGAGAAAAGAATATGCCTGAGATTAATGACCCTTCACAAGTGAGAACAAAAGGATGTGGTAAAATGTATAAATTATCAAAGGAAAAAATAATTTTAAAAGCAAGAGTTTGCCGTGGTTGTGGGATTAGTGGACATGACAAGAGAAATTGTACCACATTCTTGGAATGGTATAATATTTTCTGAAAGTTTTTACATTTAAAAAATTATGGTACTGATTTATTTTAAATTTTTTTCACATGTGTAGATCCATTATATTTGACGATGCAAAAGACAAGTAATTAAAGAGACTTGGGGGATTTTGAGAATTGATTGAAGACTTCTTGATAATTGATGATTGAGTTGGAGGATATGATTTGTTGATTTTGAGGATTTGTTGAGTTTGATGATTGAGTTTGAGGATATGATTTGTGAATTTTAAGAATTTGTTGAGAATTTATTCTCTTTGTTACTTAATTCATATTTCAATTTTTATTATTCATTGTGAGGATTTCATTCAATTTTTATTATTCATTTTGAGGATTTCCTAAACGTTGATTAGGATTTTTTTGAGAATTGACTAATTAAATATTTTTTGAGATTTATTATGAACATCACAAATGTCAGCACCATGATTATCATTCACTCTTCCACTCTTTGCATTTACTGTCCATCTTGGTCGAATATATCTAGATGGAAGTTCAAAGATCTGTTTCACATGAAAATACGCCAAAATGTGTTTACAACCAATTCATTTGAACTCAAATTGTAGACAACTACATGTTAATGCATCTGAACTCTTGGTGTATGTAAGCTCCTGTTGTCTTGATGTTGAACTTGTTTCAGCTCTTAATATAATATAGATTGTTTGCAACTCATCATCACATTTCAAATTCACAAAATAAGCATGACTTTGACACATTTCTTCTTGGAAAAAGTTAAAAAAATTTCTTGTGTATATCTTTGTCATTTGTGCTTCATTGGCTAAAGTGACTTCAGTGTTGGTTGCTCGTTAATATCAACATGATCAGCTTCCAATTCTTTGTGTCGTTGATACCTAAGAGCTCTATTAAATCATGTGATAAAATCCATCAATGAATTTTTGGCTGAAATATATCTTTTGAAATTAGAATGACAACTCTCAGCTCTTTGACTACTAGAAACCCCAACACTAAATACATGCTTAACATAAACAGGAACCCGTTTACTACGCAACACATACATATGGTTGAGCTATTCATTATTTTTCAGTGTGGAATATGTCATGATCTCCATCCAATGTTCTTCAAATTCTCTAGTAGATTCGGAGTTGATAACTACATCCTTCAAATGGTAATAATCATCTCGATTTGTTATCACATTAATCTTTTCAGAGAATTTATTAAGAATATGCCAAATACAATACCGATGCAGGGTGACTGGAAACACTTGTGCAATATCTTTGGTCATTGCAGGATCTTGGTTTGTAACAATAACAGAAGGATGACTACCTGACATAGCCTCAAGCCACTTATTAAATAACCAAATAAATGAATCTGTTTTCTCGTCACTTAAAAATCCACATCCAAGTATGATTGTTTGTCCATGGTGGTTGATCCCAGTTATTGGAGCAAAAATCATGCTATACTTATTTGTGTTATATGTTGTATCAAATACTATAACATCACCAAAATAATTGTAAGACCTTCTCACTGCAGCATCGGCCCAAAAATATTTTATAAGTTTGTTATTCATGTCTAGTTCAAAGTCGAAGAAAAATGAAAGATTTTTCTCTTTCTCTAACCAGAAATACTCAATTAATGATTCTGCGTCCATTCCTTTTTGTTCCTCCTACAAATCTCTTTTGTAATTTCTAATGTCTCGTTCAGTACATCCAACATGTTCTGGGCCACCAGATTCAATTTCCATCAATCTCAATTGTTGACATGTTGGTACATTTGCTTCATATAATTATTCGGTCAACACTTTCTTTGTCATTGACACATGACGATGTGACCTCAACACATGTACCTTTCTTAGAGTTGTAAGTTCATGATTGTGATTCTCAATAAATATACTCACAACCCAATTTGGTCCGGTTTCTCTCTTTACAATTGCTAACTTGGCTTTGCAACCAACTCGAACTATTCCTCGATTCCTTTCACCCTTTTACTTATTTGATTCATTTTTTTGACCTTTTGTATTGTTGAATCAGTTTACATTTGAATTGGTCAATTTGTTTCTTTGGTTTTCTAGTTGCGTAGTGGATCACATTAGTTTCCTTAATTCTAGTTTATATCAGTTAGTCAGTTTAGTGGAGTACATCCATGTTATAGTTTATGGGCTAGTTCATGTGTTAGTGGGCTAATATTGGGTTCTTATAAATAGGGCTCCTTTAGTGTAAATTAGATGAATGAGATTTTCATTTTGCAGCAGCAAAGTCATTACCTATATATTTTTACAATTCATATTGTTTTTGATTTTATCAGTGGCATCAGAGCCACGTGAAGCAGCCGTCACCTTCTTGGGCAAATTAAACCATGGCCACAGAATCAAATTTTGTACAAGCAACCATTCCTCGCTTTGATGGTCACTATGACCATTGGAGCATGTTGATGGAGAATTTCCTACGATCAAAGGAGTATTGAACCATTATTGAGTCAGGAATCGGAGAGCCCACAAAAGGAACGGCTCTCACAGAAACTCAAAAATCAGATTTAGAAGCTAGAAAACTGAAAGACCTCAAAGCAAAAAATTATCTCTTTTAGGCGATAGATCGTTCCATCTTGGAGACCATTCTTTGCAAAGAAACCTCCAAGGATATTTGGGACTCTATGAAGAAGAAATATCAAGGCTCTAGCAGGGTGAAATGTGCACAACTTCAAGCCTTGAGACGAGATTTTGAGCTGCTTACAATGAGAGATAAAGAATCTGTGACGAGTTACTGCGCCAGAGTTATGGAAGAGAATCTGTGACGAGTTACTGCGCCAGAATTATGGAAGTCAGCAACAAGATGCGATTCCATGTTGAGAAGATGGACGATGTTATGATCGTTGAAAAGATCTTACGTTCCATGACACCGAAATTCAATTACATTGTTTGTTCGATTGAAGAATCCAAAGATATTGATGGACTCTCTCTTGATGAATTGCAAAGCTCCTTAATAATTCATGAGCAGAATATGAACCGAAATTCAATGATCGAGGAGCAAGCACTGAAGGCTTCTACTAATACCCGTTCTAACAATTTCAGAGGAAGGGGTAGAGGTAGAGAAAGGGGTCGAGGAAGAGGAGATCAAGGAGGCAGAGATGTCAACACTCACGGTGGAGGCAGAGATGTCAATACTCACGGCAGAGGCAGAGGCCAAGTGTATGATAAATCTAAGGTAGAATGCTTTAGATGTCATAGACTCGGTCATTACAAATATGAATGTTATACTAAACTTCTTGATGACAAAGAAAAGAAAGAGAATGTAAATTTCACAGAGAAAGAGGAAGAAACCTTGTTGATGGTTGTTCAAGAGGGAAATAGAGTCGAGTTGGATACTTGGTATCTCGATACAGGGTGTAGTAATCATATGAGTGGAAGTAAGTCTTCTTTTCTTACTTGAATGAAGATTTCGTTCTACTGTGACTTTTGGTGATTGTTCTACTGTGAAAGTGATGGGGAAAGGTGATGTTAAGATAAGAACCAAGAATGATTTTGTCGAAACAATTTCTAATGTATTGTATGTCCTGATTTGAGAAGTAATTTATTGAGTGCTGGACAATTGCAAGAAAAAGGTTATGTAATTACTATCAAGAATGGTGCATGTGAAATTTATGATGTTGTTAGAGGTTCTATTGCTATTGTCCAAATGAATTCAAACAAGTTGTTTCCATTAAAGATTGAAAGCATTCAATCTAGTTTGATGGCTGAAATTGAAGACCCCTCATGGTTGTGGCATTTTCGATATGGTCACTTAAATTTTGGCGGATTGAAGACTCTCCTAGAAAAGAACATGGTAACATGTCTTCCTCAAATTGGTACTCCTTCCCGAGTTTGTGAAGATTGTGTTGTTGGCAAACAACCTCGTTCTCGATTTCCTACAGGAAAGTCATGGAAAGCAAAAAAAGTTTTGGAGCTAATACACTCGGACATTTGTGGTCCAATAAACCCGTTATCTAATGGAGGTAAAAAGTATTTATACTTTTATTGACGATTTTTCTAGAAAATCGTGGGTTTATTTTTTACAGGAGAAGTCTGAAGCTTTTTTGATCTTTAAAAACTTTAAAGCTCGAGTTGAAAATGAAGCTATAAAAAACATTAAAACTCTTAGAACAGATCGTGACGGAGAATATTGCTTAAAAGAGTTTGAAAGCTATTGTGTAGAGCATGGGATTCGGAAAGAGCTTACTGCTGCTTATACACCACAACAAAATGGTGTATCCGAGAGGAAAAACAGAATCATTCTTAACATGGTTAGAAGCTTGTTGGCAAGAAGCAAAGTCCCAAAAACTTTTTGGCCGGAAGCAGTGCAATGGAGTATTCATGTTTTGAACAGAAACCCAACATTTTCTGTTCGAAATATGACACTAGAAGAGGCTTGGAGTGGGAGAAAACCAGTTGTTGATCACTTCAGAATTTTTGGATGTATCGCTTATACCCATGTTCCCGATGTGCGAAGGAAGAAGCTTGATGACAAATCTGAGAAGTGTGTTTTCCTTGGTGTAAGTGAAGCATCCAAAGCATACAAATTATTTAATCCGCTCACAAAGAAGATTGTGATTAGCAGAGATGTCATTTTTTATGAACAAAGTACTTGGGATTGGAATATGCAGCAGCATACTCAAGCCCTTTATGATAGTGATTCTGAAAACGAACAAATTTCAGCAGCTTCTCCATCTGAAAGCCCATCAAATTCGGTCACTGAGACACCACCAATGCTGTCAGGAGGCAATGAAGAAGAAACTTCTCGTGTCAGGAAAAAGGCCTGTCTGGATGAAAGATTATGTGGTAAGCGGAATTGATGATCCAGTTACTCATTTTGCTTTCTTTGCAGATTGTGATCCCACAAACTTTGAAGAAGCTGTCAAAGAAGAAAAATAGTGAAAAACAATGGATGATGAGATAAATGCCATTAAAAAAAATGATACTTGGGTACTAACTGATCTTCCAGATGGACATACAACCATTGGCGTAAAGTGGGTCTTTAAGATGAAGCTGGATGAAAATGGTAAAGTTGACAAGTATAAGGCTCACTTGGTGGCCAAGGGATACAAGCAGTAGTATAGGGTTGACTATGTAGAGGTCTTTTCTCCTGTGGCAAGGCACGACACTATCAGGCTGGTTGTGGCATTAACAACACAAAATTCTTGGTCGATTTTTCAATTGGATGTCAAATCAGCTTTTTTGTATGGCTACTTGGATAAAGAGGTATTTATTGAACAACCACCTAGTTATGTTAAAATTGGTAACAAGCATAAGGTTTACAAATTGAAGAAAGCACTTTATGGACTAAAACAAGCTCCCTAGGCTTGGTATAGTCGCATTGAGGCTTATTTTCTTAAATGTGATTTTCTGAAATGTCCTTATGAGCATTCATTGTTTGTTAAGATTGGTGATAAAGGGAAAGTACTCATTGTCTGCTTGTATGTTGATGATCTCATATATATCGGTAATTGTGATGTCATGTTTAAAAAATTCAAGAAGTCTATGATGGATGAATTTGAGATGTCTGATCTTGGTATGCTGCATTACTTTCTTGGTATAGAAGTTGTGCAGTCAAGTGATGGGATATTTATTTGTCAAAAGAAGTATGTGGGTAAAATTTTGGACAAGTTTCAAATGAAGGATTGTAATCCTGTGAACACTCCAGTTGAGTATAGCATGAAGCTACACAAAGACCCTGAAGGAAAAATGGTTGACAACACATTCTATAAACAAATTGTAGGTAGTTTGATGTATCTAATTGCAACAAGACCGAACATAATGTATGCGATGAGTTTGATCAGTAGATACATGGAGTATCCCGCAAAAATGCATTTAGCTGTTGCAAAAAGAATACTTCATTACCTTCAAGGAACGAGAGGTTTTGGTATATCTTACAAGAAAGGTGAAAAAGTCTAACTTAATGGGGTTCACTGATAGTGACTATGCAGGTGATCAAGATGATAGGAAGAGAACTTCAGGTTACGCTTTCATGTTTGGCACCGGTGCTATTTCATGGTCCTCTAAGAAGCAACCAATTGTCACATTGTCAAGTACGGAAGCTGAATTTATTGCTGCAACAGCTTGTGCGTGTCAAACTATCTCACTACAGAGGATTCTTGAGGAGTTGAAATTCAAGCAACCAGAGGCGACAAAAATATTTTGTGACAACAACTCAACAATCAAGCTCTCCAAGAATCCAGTGCTACATGGAAGAAGCAAACACATTGATGTGAAGTTTTATTTTTTGAGAGATATTATCAATGATGGAACAATTGAACTCATATATTGCAAGAGTGAAGATCAAGCAGCTGATATTTTTACTAAGCCTCTTAAGTTGGCTGCATTTGTGAAGTTGCGGAAGATGCTTGGCGTTGGCAAGATGGATTAAACTGAGCTAGCAACCTCAGTTTAAGGGAGGGAATGTTGAATCAGTTTACATTTGAATTGGTCAATTTGTTTCTTTGGTTTTCTTGTTGCGTAGTGGATCACATTAGTTTCCTTAATTCTAGTTTATATCAGTTAGTCAGTTTAGTGGAGTACATCCATGTTATAGTTTATGGGCTAGTTCATATGTTAGTGGGCTAATATTGGGTTCTTATAAATAGGGCTCCTTTAGTGAATTAAATGAATGAGATTTTCATTTTGCAGCAGCAAAGTCATTACCTACATATTTTTACAATTCATATTGTTTTTGGTTTTATCACTTATAACATACAAATGATTTCCATATTATTTCACTTGTCTCCTTGTTCCTTTTACTGTTGTGAAACCTTGTACTAAATCTTGTCTCCTTTGCAAAAGCATTATAAAATTCAAATGCTTCCTCGATTGTGAGAAATTCCTTCCCGATTTTAGGTTTATTTTCTTTTGAAACTTGCGGGATAAATAAATTATTTGGACAATCTTCTTCCATCTACACAAAATTTAGTTAACGTTGAAAATTTTAGAATTTCAACTAATATCTCAATCAAATCAATAGAAAACATAAAAAAAATGATAATAATATCTAGTGCCGACAAAATGGGCTGGGCCCGTTGGGCCAGCTCTTACCGCACCGCCAAATGGGAGGGTTGGACCAAGCATTTAGGAACCCGCCAAAAGGCGGGCCTAGGCGGGGCGGGCTAGCCCGCCTTAAAATTTTTTTTTTCTTTTTTTTCCACATGTATGAAATATGTATAATAATGACACAAATTACCATTTAATGCAAAGTAATGATGTTTAATATATTAAATTTGGTCACTTATTTATATTAATGAATGAATTTAAAAAAACATTCTGTTTTTTATAATGTTTTTTTTACATGTAATCAATGCATATAAGGTTGAATAAAAGGTAAAAAAATATTATAAATATTATCTTTTTTCTCTTAGAAAAGAAAAAAAATTAAAAAATTAAAAACAAAAAAAGAAAACAAAATTAAAAATTCAAGTGGGTTGGCCCGCCCAACCCACGACCCACCGATGGGTTGGGCTGGGTTGGGATTTGAAGGCCCGCCCAATAAAAAGCCTGCCCCGCACCGCCCCGCCAAAGGGTGGGTTAAGGTGGGTTGTGGGCCGGCCCGCCCCGCCGACCCGTTTCGACAACTCTAATAATATCTCACCCAAATTAATGAAAAACATAAAAAAAAAAAATGAAATTTATAAAAAAATATTGACGAAAGTTCTCAGAGGCAACGAGAGAGAAAGTCCCACCTTCAAAATTTGATGCAAATTGTTAAGAAGGTTTATGTTGATGAGGGTTAAGTTTATGTTTGAGATGAGAATTGATAAGAAAGTATGTGAAGATGTTGATGAGGGGTTATGTCTTCCGTATGTAAAGTGGTAGGGTGAGAAAAAAATATGTGAATAATAATATAAAATATTAAAAATTACATTGATTATGACAATTGAGAAAAAGATTTATGTTGATATGTGTGATGCAAATTGTATATGTTGATGATTTGGGAAAAAAAATCTATGTTGATATGTGAGATGCAAATTGTATATGTTGATGATGTGATAGGTCCATGTGTGAGATGAGAATTTCGTATGTGGAGTGGTAGCGTGAGAAAAGAAATAATATGAGATATTAAAAATTAAAAAAAAATCTTAAAAAAGTGCACACGTGCGCATTCTTTAGGCGCTTGATCAATTCTCTATATATATGTGTATGTGGAAAATGATAATATGTTAGGTGCGTGCTTGATCAATTCTCTATATATATGTGTGTATGTGGAAAATGATAATATGTCCATCGATAATGTGTAATGATTTTATCTCTTAATGTGTGCATGGTGGATAGGGTAACAAGACTGATATAAATTAAAAGATATAATAAAAACATCCAAAAAGGATAAAAATTCATATCATGTTACTTTAGATATAATGAAAACATCCAAAAAGGATAAAAATTCATATCATGTTACTTTAGATATAATAAAAACATCCAAAAAGGATAAAAATTCATATCATGTTACTTTTGTAGTATTATAGACGGACGTAAATTTTAGTTTCTATGAAAATATCTGAAATTAAAAAAAAAAAAGGACTTTATAAAAAAAAGTGAAAATTAACTTTGGTATTTAATAGAATATGATAACCAACCTTAATAAATATACTCAACTTAAAATTTCAAACATAATGAAATATTTACAGTAAATATAAAGAAATACTAAAATATCTGTTATGATAACAGGATAAATTCAAAATATTTGAATATATTATTACTAATACCAAAATGAAGTTCTATGAGGTCCGAATAAATAAAATAACTTACATCTTGATTTAAACAATAATGTTTGAATTATGAAGAGTATATAGTAATTACTTGAAGGTAATAATTTGATTAGTGTATTGTAGGCAATTATTTCAATTTAAATAAATTATTGATGTAATACATGTTACAATTATAATAAGAAAATTATAATATTATTTAAATACAAAATACATTTTTTTCCCTTTAGAAATAGATGTTATTCATTATAAAATTCTACTGCAAGATACTATTTTTATGAAGAGAATATTTAAATATATTATATTATTTATACTAAAGGAATAATCAAGAGGGACACATGTCGTTTTCTGATTAATCCTATTTCCTATTTAAAATTTTAATTTTAATTTCAATTAATTCACTTAATATTTCTAATTTATTATAATTAAGCATTTAATGAAATAATGATAATTGTAAAACAAAAATTTAATAATGATGATTACTAACAAAATTGTAATTTATGAAACTTTAGGCAAAACATTTTAATTGAAATTGATTACTGCAATTGCATTAAATGATAATTGAAATGTTTTGCATAATTAAATTTAATTTGCATACTAATTAAGTTAAGAATTAATGATAAATAATAATAATTAAGTTTATTTATAAATAATAATTTTCAAAATTTTTAATTATCCGTGTGATACTCGGGCTGGTAGAGAGGGCAAATTCCACCCTACATGTGATGGTATTACCATCACATGTTAGGATGTTGTCATGCGTACACTTTTGATGTTATAAGTGTATATTTTTCTATCATTTTAAATGCAAAGTGTACACATAACATCCTAACATGTGATGGTAATACCATCACATGTAGGGTGAAATTTGCCGGTAGAGAGGGGCAATAGACGAACAATGGCGTCATTAGTGGCGTATAGAGTTGACTAGCTACGTCAGCAGTGACGCTATCCTTTTCCCGCCACCACCCTTATAAATACTACTCTCACTTCTCATCTAAATCATCTCCATCTCAAAATCCAATTCACTGCAAAAACAACTGAAATTCCAATTCAACAATCCTCAATTCTGCAAAATGGGAGTGAATGTGGCGAGAATCAAGCTTGGGTCGCAGGGACTCGAGGTGTCGAAACAAGGCCTGGGATGCATGTCCATGTCCGCCTTCTACGGCCCGCCCAAGCCCGAGCCCGACATGATCAAACTCATCCACCACGCCATTAACTCCGGCGTCACCTTTCTCGATACCTCCGACGTCTACGGGCCCCACACCAACGAAATTCTGATTGGAAAGTTATGGATTTATTAGGTTTTCAATTTTGCCTGTAATGTGTTTGTGGCATTGAATTATTGACTTTTTTTGGGAAATTTGTTGGACTGATTGCAGGCTCTGAAAGGGGGAATGAGGGAGAAAGTGCAGATTGCTTCCAAGTTTGGGATTACAAGCAAGGATGGGAAGACGAAGATACATGGCGATCCGGCATATGTGAGGGCTTCGTGTGAGTCGAGCTTGAAGCGTCTCGATGTGGATTGCATTGATCTCTATTATGTTCATCGGATAGACACTAGTGTGCCCATTGAAGTTACAGTGAGTACTCTTGTGAATAATTGTTTGTTTGGAATTGGAATTGCAGTGAGGGTGAAAATTATTTGTGTACTTGGTGATCCATTGTTTGTTTGGAATTGAAAAAGTGATAATGGTTTTGAGTCTTTTCACATTATGGCTGGATTTTCAATGGAGCCAACTTCAATGCATTGAAATTGGCTTCATTAGAAACCAGACATTGAGTTCTATATTAGGACTTGTGTGTGTATGTTCTTTCCGGTTGTCGTTTATTCTATATATAAACGACAAGCCAAGGTATATTGTGGCAATTGTATATGCATTTCTTTATGAAGAGATGTCATAGCCATAGACATGAACAATTCTGCATCTTTTACCGTTAACTGCAAGAATGGTGTGTTTGTGGTGGTTTCTTTGCGTAGTTTCCATCTGTTTCTTCTCATCTTATTTAATGGAAATAATATTTTTTCTTTGTTGCCAATGATCCTTATAATTAGTTACAATGATATACAAACTGTGCCTAAGAATGAGCCAAATGTTTTGAACTTGTGCATAGGAATGGAAACTATAAACACCCTTGACTCAATTTATTTAAATCTCTATTGGTGTTTTCCCTAACACCATATCTTTACACTGCTTTAACAAGATGGGAGAATTGAAGAAACTGGTTGAAGAGGGAAAGATAAAATATGTGGGCTTATCAGAGGCCTCTGCTTCAACAATCAGAAGGGCTCATGCTGTTCATCCAATAACTGCTGTTCAGAACGAATGGTCACTCTGGTCAAGAGACTTGGAAGATGAAATCATCCCTACTTGCAGGTACTAAACATTCTACGTTTCAAGAAAGTGATAAAATTATTCAGCTCTCAACATGTCTTATGAATTTCAGAGAACTTGGCATTGGAATCGTCCCGTATAGTCCACTTGGGCGTGGCTTCCTTTCAGCAGGCCCCGAGCTGATCAAGAACCTCTCAGAGGGTGACGTACGTAAGGTTGGTGCACTTCTTGTAACCTTCATCAAAACTCAAAAGATGAGTATTTGAATAGCTCTTTGATATAAAAGTGTGAATTTTGCTAGAATTATCCAAGGCACCAGTCTGAGAACCTTGAGACGAACAAGCTCGTATATGAACACATAAGTGAACTGGCTAAGAGAAAAGGTTGCACCCCATCTCAACTGGCATTGGCTTGGGTTCATCACCAAGGAGATGATGTGTGCCCTATACCCGGCACCACCAAGATCGACAACTTCAATGATAACATCGGGGCTCTGTCTGTGAACCTAACCCACGAAGAGATGGCTCGTCTCTCTACTTTGGCTGACCTGGCTAAGGGTGAGAGGACTGCATTCTTGGCAAACACATGGATGAATTCAGACACGCCGCCATTGTCGTCTTGGAAAGCTGAGACCTGATCATGCATATCTTGTATACTGTATCAATAAACGTCTTGTATTTGCTTTTAACATTGTGAAAGGATGTGGTACTTTGGATGAGAAAGTATAGGCTGATATTGTCCTCTCAGAAGTTTAGAGCTTATATAGCATAATGGATTTGGGTGAAGTGTTTCATCAATGTAAACCTTGTATCTCACTTCGTGTTGTTGATTTGTTGGAATGATATATGAGCTATCATTTTACAATAGATGAAATCAACCGCAATTTAATTCTACTTATTTTCATGTGGTTTGTTTTATCATGTCAAATAGTAAAATTCATATGGCAAAATGTAAATACAAAAAGAAGAAGAAAATCTGTACAATAGAGTGATAAAAACTGTATAGTTTGGATGAAAAAAATGCATTATCCTTTATAAGATGTATAGACATCAAATTTCAGCAAAACAATCAGTATGCATGATATTTTTATAGAAACATTCATTTGTGAGATCAAATCTGTAAGATTGAGTAGCATTTAGAAGATTCAAATGTAAATCACTTATTCAAATTCAGTAGTGAATTGAATTAATTCTAATTTTATTTCACTTTATCATACATATCTGAAAAAAAAAAATACCAAGAAAAATATATTCCTAGATTAATACAAACTTGAGCAATTAAATTCAATAATTAACCTAGGATTTATCATTTCACCGTTATTTTAGATTCAAAAATTCAATTTTAAAATTTAAACATGGCATCTTTTTAAGAAAAAAAAAAAAATAGTTGCCTCAAATGATCGACACTTGATATAAACAATGTGTAATATACACCTTTAAAAAAAAATTATTTTTATAAATCATATACGGGTGTTGGTTGAAATTTTTTGTTTACTTATGTTTTTTAATTGGGTTAGTTTCGAATGGACCCGGTCCGAACCCAGACTTCATAATTTACGAATTTAAATATTTTTTATTTTCATCATACGTTGTCGTCACTATTAGCTTGAAACAAACTTATGCAAATTTATGTTCAATAATTTATTTATAATGAGTATAAAATGGTGATATTATTGAGCATTATAATCAAGTCATGGATCTATTCTTGTTTTTGCAAAATTAATTCTGATTGTCTAATCTGCAGCATGCAAGAGCATGGCGGGAGAAAGCTTGATAGCTCCAGAAAACCTTCTGCTAATTCACGACCCTCAAAAACTTTATTCGTCATCAACTCCAACCCAATCAACACTAGGGCCAAAGACATCGAAAGGTATTTTGAGTAGGGGTAGGTAATATACCGAAAATACCGGTATACCGCACTTACCGTATCGAAAAAATATCAAAAATATCGAAATTTTCGGTATACCGAAAATTTCGGTAAGGTATGATACCGTACCAGTAAATTTCAGTTCGGTAACGGTATTAATTTTTTTTTTCGGTATACTGATATATCGAAATAAATTTCGGTATACCGGTATACCGAAACTTTTTGGCATATCGAAACTTTTCGGCATACCGAAACATTTCGGTATACCGAATAGTTTCGGTATACTGGTATAAAAATAAATATCAATATTATTTTTTAATAATTCTAATACAAAAATCCTTTTCAAACCCTAGTAATTAAGCAGAAGTTCATAACGCCTCAAAGAAGTACGAGGAAGCAGTCCAGTCCTCTCTTATTTGTAACGTCCTTAAGCCGCCGGTGCTAAAATCTCGGCTGAGAAACCGGTTGCTAGTGGAGAGAAAGATGGTGGCGGCGCGGCGACAGTTTCTTAGTTCGAGCCAAGTTCAGTTTGTTTAGATAAAAGGGTTCAGAATTTCATCGAAGAAAATAACGAGAAACATTCCTCCACCGCGGCGACGGCGAAATGTGCTAGAAACATTCCTCCAACTCTCTCTTACGTATTTCTCATTCACAAATACCAAACAGATAATGCATATCTAATTTATGCAAGTCTCTGACTCTCAAGTATACACTTTTTACAGTTTCTTTCTCCATCCTTTTTTTATAGGGTTCGTGAGCGGTGAAAGAGTACCGTTCCATCAAGTAAGTTTTTCTTCAATTATTTTTTAATGCTGATTTGCTATTTTTGTAAACTATATACATATTTTTGGTTTTCTTTATAAAGATTATGTTGATTAGATGGGTAGATTCAAATTGTGTGGATTTAGAGATTGTAAATATAACTACTTGAATCCACACAAAAAGACATAATTTAATTACAACTAGAGTTGCTATTTTCCCAAGAAATGACTACAAAATATATATGTTGGATCAGAAGCTTTTCATCCAACAATAAAACATGAAATTATACCCTATTTAACCTTTTAAAATGTGCACCAAAGTGACCTATCTTAATTTTTTGCATCTTAATTTTGAACTATGGCAACACAAATTCTGAACTATCTAATGCTAGCATCTCATAACTTAGATGCCTCTACATAACGTGTTTATATGGTACATGCTATTTTATCATATCTTAGATGTTTGCTCACTGCTTACTCTCCTTTTCTTATCAATTTTGCAGAATGGAATCTGAATCATCTCATTCGCTCTCAACATCGTGTGGAACACAAAACAAAACTGATTTTGTACTTGATGAGTCTTCAACTCGAAAAAGAGGAAGAAAAGAATCTAAAGAAAAACCTCCTGTTGCTCCAAAGATTAGGAGTCCATACTGGGCACATTGTGAAAAGACGATAGAGAAGTGGGAGGATGAGAGCGTACATCAAATAGGAATATGCAACTACTGCAAACAAAAGATCCCGACAGCTTTTGGAAGTTCTAGCGGGTTGAAAAACCACTTGGAAAAGAGGTGTAAGCTTAGTCCGTTGTATGAAAGAAGTATCCAAGAAAAAGGTTAAACCATATTGACGAGTGATACTATGGGGTAAAGAAGTGCCTTGGTTCCTCATACTTTTAATCAAAAATGGTGTGAACTGAAAATCACGGAGTTTGTGATTATTGATGAAATGTCATTTCGAGCTGTTGAGGGAAAGAGATTCGTAAGTCTTTTGCATGAATTACAACCCCGGTTCAGAATCCCCGATAGAAAGAAAGTTGCAGGTATGGTTTACGATTTGTTTTTAGTTGAAAAGGAAAAAATTCAAAGAGTGTTAAGTGACCAAAGGGTGAGTATCACAACTGATACTTGGACATCCATTCAAAACATTAACTATATGGTCATTACAGCTCATTTTTGGGATAGTGATTGGAAGTTGCATAAAAGAATAATAAATTTTACGAAAATCACTAGTCATACTGGGGAAGAAATTGGAAAAATGGTTGAGGTTTGTTTGAGGGAATGGGGAATAGAAAAAGTATTTTCGTTTGTAGTTGATAATGCCTCATCAAATGATATTGCAATCGAATACTTGAAAAAAAGAATGAAAAGTGAAAATTCATTGTTGTTTGAAGGGAAGTATTTGCATTTGAGATGTGCTTGTCATATTCTTAACCTAATTGTTAAAGATGGTTTGAAAAAGCTTAATTTTTCAATTAAAGCTATAAGGAATGTTGTTGTGTTCATTCATTCTTCACCTTCTAGGTTGAATAAGTTTAGGAAATTTACCGTGCTAGCTAAATTTTCTAGTACATCAACAATATCTATGGATGTCAAAACTAGATGGAATTCAACTTACAAAATGCTTGAAGTTGCATTGAAGTATAGAAAGGTGTTTGAGAGGATGGTCGAAGAGTGGGTACATTTTATTAATTATTTTCATGAAAAAGATGAGAAGGGTATTGAAAGGGTAGGACCTCCGGATGTCGAGGATTGGGAGAACGCAAAAGCTTTTGTACATTTTTTGAATTTTTTTTATGATAGCACTTTAGAGCTAAGTGCAACAAAAACTCCCACCTCCCAATTGATTTATCAATCAATGATTGCAATCCAAATTGAGATTGAGAAACGAGTGAATGATTATTCGGATCCAATTCTTCAAAAAGTTGGAAGTGCAATGAAATTAAAATTTGACAAGTATTGGGGGAATTGGAGTAGGATGAATAGCTTGATTTTTATTGCAAATGTTTTGGATCCTAGAAATAAGCTTCAAGTAATCAAAGTTAGCATAAGAAAATTGGAAGGTGTTTGTCCAATGGTTGAAGAGTTTGTTGATAAAGTTAAAAAAGATTTGATGTGGATGTGGATGGATTACAAGGGGGTTCGTGATGATACGAATATTGAGAAACAAATTATGCAACTTGACTATGTTGGTGGAGATGATAATAGTGGTGGTGGTGGTCTTTGGGATGAGTTGTTCGATGAAGTTGATGCACAAAATGAAGTAGAACAACGAAGAGAGATCACAAATGAAGTTGACAAGTATCTAGCGGATGAGATTGAAAAACGATCTAATCAATCTTTCAATCTTTTGGAGTGGTGGAAAGGTAATTCAGTTAGGTATCCTATTCTTTCGATCATTGCCAAGGATATTTTTGCAATTCCAAGTTCAACGGTTGCTAGTGAGTCAGCTTTCAGTATGGGCAAAAGAGTTGTGGATCCTTTTAGAAGTAGTTTGAGTCCTAAAATGGTGGAAGCATTAGTGTGCACTAATGATTGGCTCAAAGCGGATGCATTCAACTTTTACAAGGATCCCACCGATGATGACCTTGAATTTTACAAGGAAATTGAAGAAATTGAAAAGCGTAAGATTTCATTTATCTAATTAAATTTAAATTTTTGTTAGTTACTTGTATTGATTTGATAATTGCGTTAACTTTTTTCAAATGTTTCTTTTGCAGTTGCAAATTCCACTCAAAACATTTCTTAAACTCTGACCTCCACATTGTCTACGACATAAACCAACATGTGAGTAATGTATTTTGTCTTTAATAGCTTAACAGTTCATCAGGTGTTTGGTTTCTTTTCCTAGCTTGCAAGATGACTGTGTGTTGGCTTTTTAATCTCTATGAATGCTTTTGTTTGTAGTATCAAACACACACACTAACTGCCTTTTTTGGATGTTCAAATTTCAGGTAACTTGGAGTGGTCCAAGCAACCACTAACCAACAATTACTGCTTTTATTGTAATGGTGTTTGGATTGTTATTTTCTGATAATTAATCTCACGGTTATAGGCTTATTGTATTCTGTTTTAATTAATCCTATTGTGCTACTTGCATTTTGTTGTTGTATGGATTGTGGATTGTTATTGCATGTTGTTATTGGATTGTTATGGATCCCACTATACGGTTATTGATTGTTATTGCATGTTGTTGTCATGGTTATGGACATTTTTTATTGTGTTTTATTTTGTCTTCCTCCAATGGGATATTGGAATTCAAAATAATGGGTTTTTACTTTTTGCCCAGCAGGTGTTTGGTTTCTTGTTTTATTTGAATACCGGTATGGAACGGTATGCCGGTCCATATTGGTATGTCGGTATGGAACGGTATGCCGGTAAGGAATGGTATGTCGGTATGAAACGGTATGTCGGTCCATTCCAGTATACCAAAATGACGGTATGGTAACGGTATGAACTTTTCTCATACCGAAATTTCGGTATACCGAAATTGTCGGTACGATAACGGTACGGTGAGAAATTTTCGGTATACCGTACCGTACCACCCCTAATTTTAAGCCCTATGGAAGAGTGTCCAATGTTAGGATCAAAAGAAATTTTGCATTTGTGCAGTATGAGTTGCAGGAAGATGCCACCCGAGCATTAGAAACAACGCACCTAAGGTCTATATTTCTCCAAGAATTTCATCAAATTTTCCAATTATTTAATTTATTTCATACACGACTCTTACTTCATGGCTTGGAATTCGATGCAGCAAGTTCATGGACCGAGTTATTTTAGTGGAATATGTAATTTGTGATGATGACGATAAAAGAAATGGGCAGAGCCTCGATGAAAAATCGATGTTGGGAGATGATTTTGGAGCACTTGTCAAATTGTGCATGACGAGTGATGTAGATGCGCTGGGAGATAGGATCAAGACACCGATAGCCTTTATGAATGCTACTATATCCCAAAAACACGCAAGGGACACTTCGAGGAGCGAGCTTATGCGAGGCATAATTGCGAAGGTAAGGAAAGACCCTGCAACCAAAAACTTTGAATGTACCATAATTAGGAACACTGTTAAATAATATTTCAAAAGGAGACTTATTTTGTAAAACAGGGGAGGGAAGTCGATTGATGAGGTAAACGGCAGTGGCAAAGGCATCGAACCAATTTGGTGCTGGCATATGAGCATGAAAGAGAAGGGAAAGACCAATTTCAGTGATGTGACAATGCTTACGCTCAGCACGACCATTTTGCTGAGGTGTATGTGGATAGGAAAAATGGTGAATTGTGCCTTTAGAATGAAAGAAATTTTGCACATGAGTATTGGTAAATTCGGTACTACCATCACTTTGAAATAGTTTAATACCAGTGCCAAATTGTGTGGAGACAAGTGTGTAAAAATGCAATAAAGTGTCATAAAATTCAGACTTCGCAAAAAGAGGATATAGCCAAGAGAACCTAGAAAAATCATCTATAAAGACCACATAGTATTTATAACCAGCAACAGAATCAACGGGTGCAGGACCCCACAAATCACAATGTATTAATTCAAGAACAACAGAAGCACATTTTTCATTTAAATTAAATGGCAATCATTTGCTCTTGGCAAGTTGACAAGACGTGCAAATATTTGATTTAGGCAAAATTGAAGAAATATTCAAATGTCCACATTTATTCAATAAAGTGATAACATTAAATGAGGTATGGCTTAAACGCGAGTGCCATATTTCAAAAGAGGAAAACTGACGGTTGGTTTGCAAAGCAGCAACAACAGCAGAGGAAACACGGTCTAAAATATATAGGCCATCTTTACAACGACCTTTTGCCAGGGTCTCTTTTGTCCTCCGATTCTGAACAACAAATGAATCATTTGTAAATACAACGTTAACAAAGAAATCATTCGTGAGTTTACTTATAGAAAACAAGTTCTTGGTAATATGAGAGACAACAAGCACATCAAGCAATGGCAAATTATGAATGTGACATGAGCTAAAATGAGAAATTGGAAGAGTAGCACCGTTACCTACGGTGACTGTACTATTACCGTTGTAGGGTGCGAAGGTATCCAAATTTGAAGACGATGCGATCATGTGTGCGGAGGCGCCGGTATCGACGTACCAATCTGAAGGAGAGACGGTGTAAACAGTGCATTGGGTGTTGAAGTTTTCAGCCAAGTGTGCAACAACAATGTTGTTTGAGGTCTCCTTATAGCACTGGGGTCAAACGGGCGCATAGTGGTCGCCTCTACAGATTTGGCAACGTGGGGTGGAAGACCGTTAACCAGAATTTGCAGCTTGAGAATCCTCACGAGATTGATTGGATCGGCGACCAGACTGTCCGTCGCGTCCGTGTTGCTGATGCTGGCGTCTGCCACTGCCTCTCGGATTTTGATTGCGATTGGCATAGGAGGCAACCTGCTGGGAGTTGTTGTCAACAGTTGCAAGCATTTGATTACGCAGTTCATGATCACGAGCCTATGAAATTAATCACAGAAACTAGGGGTGAGAGTTATCGTTAAACAAATATTAGTAAAGGTGCGAAATTGAGGCCCTAAACCTCGGAGAAACCATCGCGATTTGTCATTTTCAGTGACATGTTCGCCGATGGAAGCGAGTTGATGGCAGAGAGTATTGAACTGATGATTATATTCAGTAACGGAGGAAGTGCCACGTTTGAGGAATTGTAATTCGTCCCGTAATTGATGGGCACAGGACTGAGTAGTCGGAGAGAAAGCCTGCTCGAGCACAGTCCAGACTGCGGAGGCACGTGTAAGGCCGAGAATTTCGGCCATGGATTCTTCAGTTAACGAGGAGAAGAGAAGGCTGGGTGCACAATCATGTTTCTTCGACCATGCGGTAGACTCAGGATTAGGGTCACTCATGTTGTCGGGATAGGTGACTGTTGCAGACGGCGGCAGATCAAACCCATCAACGATGGAGAACAATCCATCGAGACACATACGGTGGTTATTTGATTGCACCATAACAGATAATTGGCAGCTATTAGCTTGATCGTGATCATATGGAGAAGTATAGCAAGAGGGAGGGTTTCAGACGCCATGGAGGGAAGAGATTGCTTCTGCGCAGAGAGAGAGAAAAGGAGGAAGGCGGCGGTAATTTTCGTAGGGTTAGAATCTTACTGCTGATACCATGTAAAGAGAGAGATTTGCGTCACCATGAATTGGTGAGCAGAGTTTTCCACTATATATAGATAGCTTACAACAGTATACAAGAAATGAGTATCCTAGAGAATTCTAGACTATTCTAGGTGTACACACAATAATTACAAATCTTTACAAATATTTACATTTATTTGTTTCCGTTATTAGTTAGGATCAGAAGAAATTTTGCATTTGTGCAGTATGAGTTGCAGGAAGATGCCACCCGAGCATTAGAAGCAACGCACCTAAGGTCTGTATTTCTCCAAGTATTTCATCAAATTTTCCAATTATTTAATTTATTTCATACACGACTCTTACTTCATGGCTTGGAATTCAATGCAGCAAGTTCATAGACCGAGTTATTTCAGTGGAATATGTAATTCGTGATGATGACGACAAAAGAAATGGGCAGAGCCCCGATAGAAGGGGCCGTGATGTGTCCCTTGATAGAAGAAACTATGATAGGCGACGTTCTCCAAGTCCCTATCAAAGGGATAAGGGTAGCCCCAATTATGGACATGAGGCTGTACCAAATTCTAGATCTGAACGAAGGGGCAATCCTCACTATGGAAGGGCCAAAAGCCCTGCCAATGACAGATATAACAGGTAGATATATTGTTTCTGTTTCGATGCTTTTCGTGGTTTTTCTAAATGAACCCTAATTTAATTATTGATTCTTATATTTTCCATGTAGTCGTTTGCCTTCTCCACTTGAAAGACCTCAATCTTAAGGAAGAAAGTAGCATTAGATAGTCTTGCCATCAATTTCTCCTCCAATTTTCTTAAGACTGCAAGTTGACTAGCTATTAAACTTCGAGTGGAATGTAGCATCTATCGTATGGTTATTGAATTCGATTGTAGCCTCGTAGGTAAGTCTCTTGACTCTCTTCTATGTTTGGAATTAATATGTATGATATTCTTGATGGATTTATTGGCTAATTGATCTCATGATTTGCTGAAATATTGATCTTTTGGAAGATGTTGAATTAACTGGGCATGAGTTCTTGCCACTCTCTTTTCTCAGTAGTTTCAGTTTTAACTTTATTAAATTCCAGTTGTAGAGCTTCTGATATTGACATTTTATTTAGTTTTTTTTTTTGGTCAGTACAAGTTCTGGACTTTTTTTTCAATAATTATTTTTTAGTAATTTATGATATGATATATTAGCCAGAATGTATACTATAATACTACAACAACGTTGGGGTAAATGAGCAGATTTATTGCACGCAAATTTTATTAAAAATTTTTAGTTTTTTCTATTAGTTTTTTATTAAACAATTTTTAGCAATATAATTATTATATCAAACACTCTCACCCAATTTTTCAAATTATATTAAATATGAATTATTTCATACAACTTTTTTTTTTATGATTTAAATATACTTTAACATTACTTTGTAATTACAAATAAATTTCTCCAAGAGTGAAAAAAGAAATATCTAAATTTAATACATTTTTTTAAAAAGTCTTATCTTAATTGTGTTTCAATATAAACCTCAAAAACTAGGCTTGTTGCATAATTCATTTAATAAGGAATATTTTGGGTATTTCACATTTTTAACTTAACTAACCTACAAACCAAACAAAGGATTATAAGCTAATCCAATATTCAAAATATCTAATCATTCAAACCAAACACAAAATTTAACTCAAACCTAACCTAAACCAACATACCAAACATTTAAAATAACACAATTTTTATCTTCAATGAACAGTAAATAATCACAAATTTAAATAATATAACCTAAACCCATCATCCAAACTAAACGAGCCCCGTAAATAAAGGAGTTCCCCGTCACAAGAATCCATGTGAAAATCAAATTCAATTTTAATTTTTAATTATCAGCCCTAATCCACATTTCTCTCACACACACACGCACTTTATCGTCAAACTTGGACCGTACGATCAAACTCTCTATTTATATATTTATAATTAAATATATATTTATAATTTTATATAGACACCAATCATCACTTGCATATCAAAATAAAAAACCAAAACAAAAGAAAGAACCAGAAGCGAAAATTTCCTCCGCCAAAACGATGTCGTCGAACAACGACAGTCCGTCGTCCACCGCCTCGGTCGATACTACGCCGTTGCTCGGCGACCAGATCTTCCGCACTCCCTCCCGCTTCCTCGGTCGCTCGCCTAGCCTCCGTGGCGCTGCTCGTTTCCTCCGCCGCGCCAGTAGCCGGAGCCGCTCGATGCGAGAGCCCTCCGTCCGCGTGCGGGAAGCCGCCGCCGAGCAAATCGAAGAACGCCAAAGCGATTGGGCTTACTCGAAGCCGATAGTAATATTGGACCTTGTATGGAACCTCGCCTTCGTAATCGTCTCGGCTTCTGTGCTGATCATGAGTCGCAATGAAACGCCTCCGATGCCGCTGAGGTTATGGATTGTAGGGTATGCGCTGCAGTGCCTGCTTCATATGGTCTGCGTTTGGGTGGAGTACAAGAAAAGGTATTCTCAGCGGGATTCAGAGGGCAGCGATAGGGGGCAGATTAGGTATAGCCGGAATTACTCTAATTCGAGCTCCGGAAGTGATGACATGGAGTCAGGGGGTTATGCTTCCGAACGCCGACAAAGCGATGATGAAACTAGGTAACTTTCAGGTGTTTGAATTTTCTGTTGGTTTCTTGTTCTTGGAATTAATTGGATTGAATTTTTAGTTGACATTAATTTTTTCTTTTGAGGATGATGGTGCATATGAGTAGATTACCTCAATCTCTTACATAAATATCTTATTACGCAGCTAATAACTATTATGAGATTATGAAGAAGTTAACGTGGTAACCATTGGATAATTTAGTAAAGGGAACTAATGTATGGTTCCTTCTTGCTATCTCTATTGTCTTGATAAAAAAGTAGTAAATTATTTTTTTGGTCTTAAAGAAACAAGGAAAAAATGAAGCATGGTAACAAGATTATTGTGTAAATTGTGAAATTATGAGGAAACAAAAAAAAAAAAAAAAAAAAGTTTAGTTTAGAGGTCTGGTTATATTGGTGATTGCAGAATACTGGAACTGGGAATGAGAGAATACATGTGAATTAAGACTATTAATTTAGTACCTATTCTATTAAGGAATGTGTATTTAAGTTTTGGTGGAGCATGCCAATTTGTTCTGGAAAAGCTATGTTTTGATTGGCTTTGTAAAGGTGTGATTTAACTAGATGCTGATAAATGTTGGTTCTTCTAATTTATCAAGGCTTGGTTACTTCTAGTTAGAGGAGACAAAAATGTATCTATTTCCAAGAACTGTTTAAGGTGCTCCCCTGAGATCTCTGTGAACCTTTATATCCACCTATATTACTCTGGAAAAATATTCTCACTTGTTGATCATTTTCAAAATTCGCCACGGATTATGGTCATATAATTGAGGCTCTGTCAGGAGTGTTCTTCCCTTAAACCTTGGTCTGGCTTCTAATGTAGGCCTTAAGCCTGAGATGACTTTCCAGCTGGTTATGTATTGATGTATTGCTCTTGCTCTCGCGGATATGGTGTTCCTCTTGCAGCTTCTACTGCTCCTTTCTAAATTACTTGGTCAAATTTACTTTCAAAAGGTTTGGACATAGGAATAGACAGCTGCTTAGTGCTCTAGTTCTTACACATTTGTTCATGACAGTCATCCTTTTGTCCAGGCCTCTAAAATTGGTAGTGCAACATGGTCAAGTAGTGGTTCCTCTTTGAATTACATGTTATGGAGATAATATTGATAGCGTCTCGTAGAAAAACACATAGTTTCTCCCTCCTGTACTTCTCTTTCTTCTGGTATATAAAACAGTTTATTAGAATTGTTTGAGGACAGATTACTTATGTTTTATCTTTATACTTTTATTTTGATATTTTGGCCCTTCGCTTGTTTTGATTATATGTACATTGCAACAAACACATATGGGAGAAAGTGGAATCTATCTAGGGAAAATTGTAATAGTGATGAAATCTTGCTATTTCTTTTGGCAGTGTTGCTAAACATCTAGAGTCCGCAAATACAATGTTCTCATTTATTTGGTGGATAGTTGGGTTCTATTGGGTATCAGCTGGTGGCCCGACTCTGACTTCTGAATCACCGCAGCTTTACTGGTTTGTGCAACTTATGTCAATTGATGCCGCTATAATTTGCTCTTTATTTATTTCTATATGATAACAGTTATGATAAATTTTGCAGGCTTTGCATTACATTTTTGGCATTCGATGTTTTCTTTGTTGTCATTTGTGTTGCTGTGGCGTGTGTCATTGGAATTGCCGTTTGCTGCTGTCTACCATGTATTATTGCAATCTTATATGCAGTTGCAGATCAGGTAGTTCTCAACATACATTCGTAGGGTTCATATTATGATTCTAATTGCTAGTAGTGTCATTCAAGTGAATCTTAATACCATAATAAAAAAGGCTCTGAAAGAAAACAGAAAAAAACAAAAAGGTCCCTTTGATACCTCACAGGTGTTTACCCTAGTTTACTTTTTTAATGGAAGGTGTAGTATATTTAACGGTTTAATGGAAGTATAAGAATTACCATAAAATTTGATAAAGCTAAGCAGTTCTTCTGCTTTAAGGCTCTTGTATTTCCCCCCTTTGAAATGCATTCCAATGGGATTGACATTTCACTAATATCATATATCTTATATGTCTCGGGAATAGCTACTCAAACTAACGCTGTAATGAGTTATATATCTTCAAACCAACAAGGGAGAGAATTCTGATGCTAAGGGACTTTTTCTATCATCTTGTTTATTTATAGAAATTATTTTTTCAGGAAGGAGCTACTAAGGAAGACATCGATAGACTACCTAGATTCAAATTCCGGAAAATTGGTGACTTTGAGAAGCAAAATGGTGAAATTCAAGAATCATTTGGAGGAATAATGACTGAATGTGACACTGATTCGCCCACAGAACATGTTCTCCCTCTTGAAGATGCTGTAAGTGCCAGCCATTAATCCGTTTATAACTATTCTGAAAACAATTCCATGGATGCATTAATTTGTTATATTTCTTGAAAGCTGCTTATTAGCATCATTGTTTGAGATAGCTAATCAATCTCTCTATCTGTCTCTCTCTTTCGGTAGGAATGTTGTATTTGCCTTAGTGCCTACGATGATGGAGCTGAACTGCGTGAACTCCCATGTCGCCACCATTTTCACTCAGCCTGCATCGACAAGTGGTTGCACATAAATGCCACCTGTCCTCTTTGCAAGTTCAATATACTGAAAAACAGCAATCAAAATGATAGTGAAGAAGTATAAATGAGAAAGCGATAAGAATCAGCCCCGATACTCGTGTACTTTCGCAGGTGGTACTGCCCTTCTTGCTTCAGGTTACAATGTGAGAGCTGCTTGTTTGTGTGCCTATTTGCAGCCCTTTGTGCTTTCCATATACCCATTGTATATGTTTCTTCATTAACATCCTCTTTTCTTTAGAGTTAAGTCAGCTGTATGTAATTTTATTTTGTGATGTTAAGGAAAAAACAAACCAACTTTTGTTAATAAAAAAGCTTCTATCATAGAATTGAACCTTCATTCGCCTATTTATTCTGATTCGTACCAGGATGTTAAAATAGTGGAGGTCCTTTCTGAGGCTTAAAATCCTTGCATGAATATTCTTGGGATTGAATACTATCTAATGTACGTGGATTTCTCTGATTATATTACTCATTAGTTGGAGTATATTATTTTAATATTTTTTTACAATTAATTGCTAAACTTTTAAAAAATTGCAGTAATAGTTGTCCTCAAATTCTCTTCAGAACTCCAAATTGTTTTCTTAGCTCTTCCTTCCTTTCGTTTTTCTTTTTAAAATAATCCAAACATTCAAATTTCATAAAAACTTGGTCTCACGAATCGTTAATGTGAAATAGATCTTTATATATGAATTGTTAAGTATGAATTATAGGTTGAATCGTTAATGTGAAATAGATCTTTATATATGAATTGTTAAGTATGAATTATAAGTTGATTATTTTCACGTAGATGGTCTTACATAAGTATTATTCTTTGAATTTTGTTCTATGATAAATCTAATTTAAGAGTGGAACACTCTCACATAAGCTCTTCGAATTTTGCTCTATGATAATAGCTATGACAACTGCATGCTATTGTGATCACAGTTTATACATAAACACCCTTGACGCGTGGACATTCGATTAATCCTATTTTAAAGGTGACCTCACCTTAACAACTCCAAATTCAATAGTTTAACAGATTTTCACCTATCCGCCAGCATTAAATTTTAACACAAAAACTCATGTGAGACGGTCTCAAGGATAGTTTCCGTGAGACGGAGCCCCATCACCCACAAATAACATGTGAATTGTATGGTTAACATGTGAATTGTATGGTTTGGGAGGTGGGTTAGTGGGTTGACCTGTCTCACATGTGAATTGTATGGTTAACATGTGAATTGTATGGTTTGGGAGGTGGGTTAGTGGGTTGACCTGTCTCACATAGTGTATTAGAATTTCGTGAGACGGTCTCACAAGAGACTTACTCAAATTTTAATTAATGAAATCTAAATAAATAATATAGCAATTAAATATTTACATTTTGAGAACCTATAAGAAAAGAATCATGTAATTAGCATTTGTGTTTACCTAATACATCGAAAGCAAGTTGAATATCTGATACGAGGTTCTCAATTATTTATAGCGTTTAAATTTCATGATATGTATATGGTGTGATATTTCTCTAAGCATTATTCTAAGTATAATAATGAGGTCAAGTTTATATTAACATAAGTTTCGTTCCATGTATCTATATCTATATCTCTCTCAACTTAAAATAAGGTTTTAGGATCGAGTCCTCCAACATCAATTGTAACAAAAAAAAAATATATATAATAAATAAAATTTCTGTTAAATCTCCTCATAAAATAATCTCGAGTCTCTCCCAACCCTAAGGCCATCTCCAACCTTTGGTGGCAAATTTGCCATCAAAACATGAATTCATCGCCACCAAACAGTAAAATCATCTTCAACCATTGATCTCAAATTTTAACTCAATGAGAATTTCTTTTAGAATATTCTTAATTTTTATCTTTTGAATTTTCTATTTTATGAAATGTTTGTTTACTAAATTAATAAAAAAAATTAAACATTTTGATTTCAATGATATAAAAAAATTCTTGTAAAAGAAAATTGCTATAAAATTCCAAAATTATATTATAAAATTCATCACAAATACATATTAATATATGGCCAAGTAAATTTCAATTTTCTGACTGCCACTTCAGTTTGATAATACTAACCTACGTAAACAATAGTCCAACCTTACATTCTAAAGTATAACCTGTATTTGAAACTTTTTTTCATGTTAAAAAAACTAAATATATTGAGTTATTTCCAACCTTGCATGTAGTAATATTGTTTATGTGTTGTAGTAAATTTCATAGTATTTTGTAATTCAAATTTTTAATGTCATCTTATTATAAATCTATTAGTTATAATTTGTGTTCGTATTAATAAAATATAACAATACAACTAAGATATGTTTTTAATTTTTAAATTTTTTATAAAAATAAAATCAAATAACATTACACATAATATTTTAAATAAAACAAAACAAAAAAGAAGAAAAGAAATAAAAAAAAAACCCCAAATTAAATAAATAAATAAAAGGTGATTTGCAATTTTGCATTGTGAACAGTAAATGACAAATTGCTACTACAAAAGCGGTGACATTGAAGAAGCTCAAAGAATCTCCTCCAAAAACATGATAAGTGAGTAAGAATTTTTTTTTTCGTTTCTTTTGCTTTGTTTTTATCTACATGGAATATTTCCCTTCCATATGTCAGATATTGATAGATCTACAAATTGGGCTTTCTTTTAAAAGATCAACAACATCTGGGGTTTTTTTAATCTCCACTTCTTCCATTATTTGATAAGTGGGAGTTCTTTTTTTATTTTATAGGATTGTATTTGCCAATTTTCTACTTAAAATAATAATAAAAATTCAAACACTGACATATATTATTGATTAATAAAAAAATTCAAGATCGAGAGATACCATTAATGCAGTCTTAATAGAATGAGAATGTGAGATTGAGAATGATGTATTTTCCAATTTGTTCATTACATTCTGTCTCAACCTAAAGAATAACAATAAATCATCAATCTTGAAATGTATCAGAACACAATCAACTCCTGTGTCCCGGGATACCCCAACCCACCCCGTGGGCTCCGCGTTAATTATAAATTTTTTTTTTTGCTCCAGTTTTTTTTATGTATATATTGAAGGTATCCATGAAATACTTTTTTCCAGATATACCTTTTCATCAGGTATACATCAAGGTATCTCATACCTTGAAGGTGTGCGGGCAGCGTGGGCATGCGATGTATCCATGAGATACCTTGAAGGTGCGCGGGCAGCGTGGACACGCAATTTGTGAGGTGCGCGCAGGTATCCTACCTTCAAGGTATCCATGCCTTGAAGATATCCCCTTGAAGGTGCGCGGGCGGCGTGGGAGTGTCATGCTTTGAAGATATCTCCTTGAAGGTGCGCAGACGATGTGGGAGCGCCATGCCTTGAAGATATCGCGCATGGACACGCATGCCTTGAAGGTGCGCAGGCGATGTGGGAGCGCCATGCCTTGAAGATATCGCGCATGGACACGC
The DNA here is from genome assembly GCA_954870855.1 of Scutellaria minor. Lineage (NCBI taxonomy): Eukaryota > Viridiplantae > Streptophyta > Magnoliopsida > Lamiales > Lamiaceae > Scutellaria > Scutellaria minor. The sequence goes on along the minus strand of OX940728.1, from coordinate 19,480,282 downwards.
GGTTTGTGAGATGCACATAGATATCCATGAAATACTTTTTTTTATCTTGAAAGTATCCCCTTGAAGATACGTGGGGGCGTGTGGAAGCACGGTTTGTGAGGTGTGCACGGCGTGGGCACATGGACGTGTTGTTTGTGAGGTGCACGCAGGTATCCACATGAATACCGTGGAAGCACGATTTGTGAGGTGCGCACGGCGTGGGCACATGGACGTGTTGTTTGTTTGTTGTTTGAGGTGCATGTAGGTATCCACATGAATACCTTCAATACCTTTCAGGTATGAAATACCTTTTTTCAGACTATCAAATGGGTATAAATACTTTTTTTCAGACTATCAAATGAGTATTTATGGGATACCTTGAAGGTATCCAGTTAGGTTAGGTGGGCGCGCAGCGCAAAAGAGGGCGAGCGTGGGCCCTGGGGCGGGCCGGATCTTATAAGTTTTTGCCATCAAATAATCGAATCAAAGAATTTAATTACAAATTTTTCCCTAATTTGAAAATAAAAAATAAAAAAACAAACCACACAAAAGAAGAGAAATCCATGGATCAGTATGTATGGGAAACCGGAAAACCCGTAACGATCCCACCGGACACTTTATCATCCACCGCCGGAACACCCATCCATGGCCGTGAACAACTGGCGGCGCAGCCACTATTTCCGGTCCCCTTCACTTTCACCGACAGATTAATGATCCCGTTTTTCTGCCCGCGGCTACAGTCCTTGAGCCTGTAACTCAAAAAACTCAGATAATTATCGGGCAGATGCCCGCCGGCGAAATCCGACACGGGAATACTCGCCGTTGCGACGATCCTGCTGCCCGAATTCACTTCCACGGTCAGAAAATGCGCATGCGCGGGCAGCTCCATCACCAGCTTCTCGTTCCATCTAGGGCAACTCCCCCCCTCCGTATCCACACGCGTCGACCCGTATTTAAACGGGTCGGTTCTGACGGTAACGGAAACGGATCTCTTAACGGGCCGTTTCCTGTTGACAAGCAAATCCTCGGCGGAGATAACGGTAACCTCGATCGTCTTTGAAGATGGCGCCGACTTTTCCATGACCTTTTTGGAGATGAGATTCTTCTGTATGTATACGTGCGTGTCTTAGTGAGTCAAAGACGGCGTTTGAATGTGGAATTGTGTTGAGAGAGAGAGAGAGAGAGATTTATATATACATGTGGGAGAGTGTGTTTATGGAAGAAGAGTGGAAGTAAGGAGATGGAATTTTCTGTGTTGTTTCGGCGGTGGATAATATCGATGGAATTTTAAGCGAAAGGCGTCGAATCTTCTTTTTTAATAATAATTATTTAGTGATTATTATATTATTTCATCAATATTTTACTATTTTATTTTATTTTATTTGCTATTTCAAATGTTCAACAAGTTGTCGTTACAAGTATTTGTTAAGAAATTATACCCCTATATAGTAGTACTATAGACATCCTAATTTTTAAAAAATTTAAAGATATAATATTACATTTTTTTTGATATCTTTAGTATTTATTTGGGATGAAACGTACCTAAAATGCACATATCGCGATGTACAATACTTAAATAAAAAATGAATATAATGTTTGATTTTAGTCTTAATAGGAAAATGCGTGGACGCCTAACAACATATTTGATTCATATAATATTTCAAACTTTATTTTGTTTAAAATAAATTAAGTTTACTGTCTGTTGACATACAATAATATAATATAATTATAATATTATTAATATGTAAAATATATCCTATTAATTTGTTTACAAAAATCATGATTCAAAGCTGTTTTCTGATCCAGAAAAAGGGATCTGCTTCAAAACAATACGTGTGAGAATATATATGAAATCACCGTTAATAAGATGATAGAATGAATCCAATATTATTTAACGTGATTACAAGCGAGAAATACAAGGAAATATACAACAACAAATCTTGGAAGATATACAAGATATAATTTGAATAAATCAAAGATATATATTATTTCCTTATTCTCAATTAATAGGTAAGAATAATTGTTTATATATTATTTATTAGTTAACTGAAAATTGATAGCTTGTAAAATATTGTAATTTTATTCACCTGACAAAATATAAAAAGTAGCGATTGGAAGAGTTTGACTGGTGTGCAACTAGTGCATGGATCTTAGATCCATGCACTCGGGTCGGGTCAGGCTGAATCCAACCCGGATTCGCGTATTTTTTTTTTTTTTGTGTATTTTTTTTTTTTTTTTGGCCCTGACCTTTATGTTGGGTTAAACATACATTTATATTATATTAGTCATACATTTATGTTATATTAGTGATACCCTTATTTCCAAATTTCATACTTTAACTCTAAACCCTAATTTCGGCACAATAAATCCTAATTTGGTATAAATTGTAGATATTTACATTTATGTGATATTACTTATACATTTATATGAGATTATTTATACATTTATATCAACATAAACATACATTTATTTAATATATATAAGGGTACAATGAACATAATTAAAAGGTATGACTAACATAACTAAAGGTATTTTGATTCATTTAAAATTATTTAACTAAATTTCACTTACTTTAATTCATTTAAAATTTTATGGTACTTATAAATTATAATTTGATAGTTCTTTTTAACATAGTTTACACTAAATCACATATAAAAATTGTAAACTATAAAACTGATCATCAACTATAACACTAATTAATTAATAAAGAGTAAAACGAAAAATTACGAGTTAAAAATAAATTTGCGAGGCAAAAAAGAAAATAATATGTGAAGTTGATGTTGAGACTTAAAAAGACATTGTGTTTTAAATTGGACTTGGTCAGCTTAGAAAAGACAAAATACTTGTCTGAGTTTGGCAATTGGCAATGTTTGTGAAATACAGTTTGCAATTTAAGCTGATTTTGACTTTTGGGACCAAGTCTACCCAGAACCCATTTTCTGTGATTGCACTATATCATTATTAATTTATTTCCTTTCAAAATAGTTGTCTTTCAAAATTATTTAATAAAGACTATAAAACTATTTAAAGCTTCCATATGTGTGCGTCACGCGTAATCGTCATAGCAATTAACTAACCATATATAATTCCAACTCTTTTTCATTCATTATTCATAAAATTAAATATGCAGCATGATCTAAGGGCAAATATGAAAATTCATATTAAAGTAATTTGGAAAATTTTGATTTTTCTTTTAAGTTACGTCACCGTTGTGATCAAAGTTCAAATCGTCACTGCAGATCGTGTTATCACTTGTCATAGTACAAACAAAAATAAATTCAATCATTAAGAATATCTAACCATAAAACCTTATATAAAATTGTCTCACAAACATACTATGAGACTAATTTCCACTTTCCACAATATATATATATATATATATATATATATATATATAAAAGTCGATAGTTCATTTTATTGGTTAATTATTAATTGAGAATTATGGAATTATATGTATCATAAAATTAGTAAATGAAATTATGATGGATAATACGTCTCTCAAGGATAGTTATTGTAGGATGGATCCACATTATTAAAAATAAAAATCTACTTTTATAAATTTCTATGTGAATTATGAAGAAGGATGAATTATGGGTTTGATCCGTAATTAGATTCGCAAGACAATCTCACATAAAACTCACACAATAATAAATTAATACATTTTTATAATCCACATGTGACATTCTCTCGGTCTCTAGTGAGATGGTGACGTATAGTGATCTCTCATTAGTTTTATTTAATTTAAAAGATATGTTGATCAATATTTGTAATTTACTAATGGGATGAAATGAATTTATTGAACTTCTTCTTATAGTGTCTCATTCAAATTTTTTTCATATGTAACATTAAAATAAAATAAAAGCTTTTTCTCAATATTTTGAATAATATTACCAATATACAAAATATTAAAATTAAAATAAAATAAAAAACGAAACATCATTTACAAATTGGACTCCACAATTAATATCAATGTCTAAAAGAAACAGGAATCCCCGTCACGATCCCATGATCAGAGACCTTGCCACCCACCACCGGGGCTCCGCTGCACGGCTGCCCTGAACAACTGGCGGCGGCGCCGCCACGCCTCCCTGTAGCCGGCTTCACCTTCACGGACAGATTTACAATGCCATTCTTGTGGCCATTGACGTCCCTCAGCCTGTAACTCAAGAAACTCAGATAGTTTTCCGGCAAGAAGCCGCCGGAGAAATCCGAGACCGGAATATTGGCAGTTCCGATGAGCTTGCTGCCCGAATGCGCTTCCACCGTTATGAAACGGGCACGAGCGGGCAGCCCCATTAGAAGCTTCTCGTTCCATGTAGGGTAGCTCCCCCCTTCAGTATCCATACCCGTTGATCGCGAAGTAAACGGGTCGGATCTTATCACAACGAAAGCATTTTTCTTCACGGGTTGCTTCCTGCTGACGTGTAAACCCTCAGCAGAAATTACAGTTATCTCTATCTCCCTTGTAAAGGCCTTCTCCATCTCTCTCTCTCTCTCTCTCAAATGGTGTGTGTGTGTGTATATATAAGATTATGGTATTATATTTTATGTGGAAGAGTTGGTTTGTGAAGATTGGAGGAAGGTTGGAAGAAAGGATGGAGAAAGAGGAAGGGTATTTCGGTGAATTACAAAAGAAAGGGTTTAGAAAAAGGAATTTTCTATTTTTCATTTAAAGAATTTTATGGACATGAGAATTTTCTACCGAGTTCAACTTTGGCGTGTGGTTCATGTAAATTTACAACGTTACTAATATTTTATTTGCACAAAGTTTTAGACCTCCAAATCTGAATTTTCTTTCGAATTTATATTGAGTTGTATAATAACGACTTATAGTATAAGCATCAAATCAAGTAAATTAATAATGGCACAACAAAGTCTGCCACTGTACCACACATGCATTTGTATGTCATCAGTGAACCTTCACTTTTTTTTTTTTTTTCCAATTTTTTTGGTGACTTAAACCATCCCTCCTAATGTTTGTACTTAATAATAATAAGAATGGGCCGGGTAACCACATATAATATGCGTCTATAAACTCCTATTAAGAGAACTAATATACCTGATCTTAATTATCTAATATCTAAAAAAATAAAATAAAAATCATTAATTTCTGTATTTATCATTAATTTTTACAGTTAAGAATTATTTTTGTATGAATTTCACATTTAATATAGTAAGACGACTTAATAGGTCAATCTCGCTCAAACTATGTTACATATGTGTAAGAGCACCTCCAATGGTGCTACCCATTGAAGGAAGATGTTGAGGTGGAATGGGGAGAAGAAGGGGGGATGGTTGGGGGAGATAGGGGAGAGGAAGAGGTAGAAGAGAGAGGGAGAGAAAGTGATACCCAGGTAGAAGAAAGAGAGAGGGAGGGGGAGAGTGGCCGCCACCTCCAATTCTGGAGGCCCAAATTACGCGCGTGACCTCCACGCGCGAGTGGCGTGGTGTCCGCGCCATTAATTTTTTTTTTGTTTTTTTGCACTGATTTTACTGTTTTCCTTTGTTTTTTTTTTTAATACTGTATATTTTAGCCGTTTTAGATTTTTTTTTTAATTTTCTTTCCACACTTCAATTAATTTGTTGCTACTTCCCCTAATTTTTTAACCGTTTATAGCCATTGGTTATACTTGTGTAATAATTTTTTTTTAATTAAATTTTTTTCCACTATAAATACATGATCTTACAACCCCAATTTTCTATCACTTCTTACAATTTTCAAATATCAATTTCTACACACTCCCACACATCTTATTCATAGAATGGATAAAGATTCTTGGATGAATTGGTTTAATTCTTCCAATTCCGGAGAAAAAACATCTTCTCAAAATAACAATATTCATTCTCTAAATTTCAACATCCGTCCTGAAGTTGCTAATTCCCAAAATTTCCCCTTTCATCCTCCAAATTTATCAGAAGGTCGAAACTTCCCACTACATTATATGTAACCACCACAATTCCCCTTCATGTCGCATTCTTCATATGGAGTTCCTCCGGCCATGAGTTCAAACTCATTAAGGAGATTCAGTACAGATGGATCCAGCACTGAAAAAAACTCTCCAACTCCAACTTCTCAAAGATCATCTCCTTTCTCACCACAGAGCTCTCCAATAGGCCTTGAAAATATCAACCTCGTTGTCGATCTTTCAAGTGCCGAAGATGTCAAAACTCCTGAGCCACCTCAAAAGACAATGTACTCTCATGCAGAAAACGAGCTTCTTGTAAGTTGCTGGCTAGATATTAGCACAGATTCGGTGGTAGGAAATGCTAAAAAATTGCAGCAAATATGAATCCGGATTGTTGATGCATATAACAACAATCGTCCAACCAACACACCGATGAAGCATGAGTCGTATTGAAGTCACATTTTTTCACCCTTTAGAAAAAAATGCAAATGGTTTAATGCAATCTACATTAAGGAAAAGAGGAATTGGGGGAGCGGTTCAAGTGATGCAGATATTATGCTAAAGGCACAAAAAATTTATACACAACTCCATGAGAAGCAGGGTTTTAAGCATGTGGGATCCTGGATGGTTTTGAAAGATAGTCCTAAGTTTGCAAATCCAGATGATGATTTTTGTGGTATAAAAAAGACCAAAATTTCTACGTCTAGAGCATACAGTTCTTCTACCAACACCGAATCGAGTGCTCATGAGGATTCCAATATAGCGCGTACCCGTCCAATGGGGCAAAAAGCGGCTAAGAGAATGACAAAGGGTAAAGGAAAATCAAACGAAGCCGAACAAAGTCGAGAGAAAATTGACTCGAAACTAGCTGATTTAGAGGGGTATAACACGGCAAAACTATCTGCAATAGTTAATCTCGCTAAAACACGTGAGTACAAAATCCTCATGAAGGATACCTCAAAGATGACAGATGAACAGCTATACATACATCTCCACATGTGTGATCAGATAAAGAATAATTGGGGCTTGTAATTTTATTTACCTGTTGTTTTAATTATGTAATTTCATTCCTTGTTGTTTTAATTATGTGTGTTGTAGTTTTCTTTAATTTTATGTAATGTAATTTTCCGCTTTTATGTAATATATGTATTTTTCGTTATTAAACTAATTGTTGGAAAACTAGCCGTTAGAAAACTAACCGTTGCAAAACTAGCCGTTATAAATTTATTTTCAATAAATTTAATAAAATATTGTCCAATTTTATTTCATATTTTATTAAATTAAATAAATAATTAAAATTTGAAAATTAATTTACATCAATTGAAATATTATGAGTTTTTAAATTATTATAAAATAAAATAATAAATAGAGATGGTAAATTAATAAAGATTAACAAAATTGATGAGTGATTTGATAGTGGGACCGTGAATAGTTACTTTTGGGTAGAATAGTTGGTGAGGTATTTGTTTAAAAATAGAAGTTTTTGTACTTTTGGGGTGGCGATGACGTGGCATAAAAAAAACCCAAAAGAGAGGTGTTACCATTGGTGATGCTCTAAGAATTTGCTTATGTTAGATGACAAACTAGCTATATAGCTTTTGTATATTTGCACGTGCAAAATTATGTGGCACGTGTTCTTATTGTTGATCATCCTAAAAACATCGATGCATCTACTTGTCATCACACGTTTTTAGATCCCTTTCTTTTTCATTATTCAACACACATAACACCTGCAATAAAAAATATGAAAATATTAAATATTAGATATATGTTTTCAAAGCGGGTATGCTGTCTTCTTGTGAATTGTGATCCTTGTTAACAAGACATCTATTTTGTGTTTAGTGTTGACTGATTCAACACATAAAATCTTTGATAAATGTTCTACAATCATTTTCTCTACAGTTTCATTTTGATGCATTGTGTTGAGGTGTTTCCTACACAAACTTTTAAATTAACAAAATAAATCACAAACTTAATCTTATTTTTGATCCATTTAAATCACCATTAATTTTCTAACTAAAACTTGTTATCCCTAAAACATAATTAAAACAAAAGGTAGTGAAATGGAGTAAAAAGTCATTGAAGAAAAGATGTTTTATTTTTTCACTTTAATTTTGTTAAGGTCACTCAAATAATGAAATAGAACAATATCATTTTCTCCATCTTTTATTATTTTTTATTTTTTATTTCATTTGACTGAAAACGTGAGCTAATGTGAACAAATCATTTGAACATGTGACAAATTTTCACTGAGAAAATGAAGTTGATTCTAATTGTAAAATAATTTAAATGATAAATATAAAAGTTCAGATTAAAACTACAATTCAATAAAATTTCATATTTTTACACAATTAAGCTTGATTTAATTTATATATTAAAAAACCAATGTATTGTACGAATTTCACGCTAGTAACGATAATGAAACAATTTTTGAAAAAATAAAATAAAATTTGTTAACTATTCTTACTTGAGAGTTGATTCCTAATTAATAATAGTATCGTAGAGTTGGAAGAATGGGAAGAAGACTAATCTTAAGAGTCCCACATGCATCAAACTCATTATCTCTCCACGAATCTTCTTTATCTCACTCAAGATCATTTTATCACCTCACAAAATCTTCCTATTTTCCCATTATACTACAAACTCTTATAATCATATTAGGGTTAATTTCATTTTCCAACCTGTACTATGCTAGTTTTTTTAATTTTGCATCCTAAACTATTTTTTTCTCCGATCACAACTCATATTACACGTTTTGTTTACTTTTGCAACCTCTGAATAATATTTTCCGGCGAGAAAATGCCCACATGATTTTTATGTATTAATTAAAGGTTATTTTCATCATTTTCTAGGTCACTAACTAACTCCCTCTCCAAAAGCTAATTTTGCCATAATTTTTTCCACATTTTTTTTGCAAATTGTTTGAGCAAATGAAGATTAATGGTGAGGTTCAAACAAAAAATTAGATCTCTTTATCATTGAAAATAGTTGATGAATCGAATTTATTGATGTCTTAGAAGTGCAAATGACGAAAATAACCCTCAATTAACACGTGAAAATCATGTGGGCGCTTTCTAATCGGAAAATATTGATCGGAGGTTGCAAAAATAAATAAAACATATAGTATAATATAAACAAAAAGTTTAGAATGTAAAATTAAAAAACGTGCATACTACAGGTTAAAAAATGTAATTAAACCATGATATTATTGTATTATTTCTCCCAAGTAAATTATACATTATATTTTCTTTCCTTCGCTACTCTTTCTTTCTTCTCTTACCCTTTTTTTCTAGCCGTTAAACCCTTTTTTTGATTCACCAACATTGTATATGGTAATGGTATTTCCTTGATTATGTTTTGTAGGGCTAGGATCCAGAGTACAAAGTAAGCCTAACCAACTATTACACAGAGAATATAGTTAAAAACAGACCGAACTAAGAAATGAAAAGAAAACACAAAGAAAGTATAGAAAACTGTAAAAATAACAATATCACCGGAGAATCGAAGCCGAACACATAAATCTATATTCGAAGTAGGCTTAGTCCCCACTTAGATTTTCCGAATCCACTCACAGAGACAGAAGACCCAAAACCGACGGTAGCACCGAGCAAGCACACAACAAAGCCAAAAGTATGACTAGAGACCCCAGAGCACCTCACAATTCTCACGAAGAGAGAATCACACATAATGTTTAAGTATAAGGCTAAAGAATTCTCAGGTTTGTTCTCTTGCCCTCTCAAAACCTTGGAGCCTCTCAATATATAGCAGACGGGAAATGGAAACAGAAGAAAAGAGGAGATCCATGGCGAAATCGCCGAGATACCGTATCGAAAACAAGAGAGGGTGAGAGGCACCGTGGAGGAGATAGAGAGGTAGGGTTACAAAAAGGAGCGAAAAAGCGTAGGAAATAGATATATATTCCCAAGCCAAGGGTCGAGATCAAGCCTTACCAGATGGACAGACCAGATCGCAGATCAATTAAAGGGATGACGGGTCTGGGCTTGGGCTTATGACATCCGACCCTTGCTATAACTTTGGGCTGCCCGAATGTGTGGCCCAAATCAGGCCCACTACTCAACATGTTTATTTCTAATATGTGTGTGTAAATGTACGTTTTTTTTTTACTGTTAGGAGTGCTGAAAGTTCGATTTTTTTTTTCTGAAAGCTAAAATCTTGAATTTTTACTTAATTTATTGTTGTGATGGGTTATCAACCAATCAAAGAAAATAAGAGTGTATAAAAAAAATACAGATTTATGTGGTTCACCAACGTTGTGTTGGCTACGTCCACGGGTAGAGAGAGAACATATTTTATTAGGAGGATTGTTTAAGAGTATAGAATATCTCAAAAATCACTGAATACCCTACAAGCAGGGTATATTTATAGTACTAATAAAAATACTATCAGATGGGCCGAGCCCGTAAAAATCCAAATAAAAAACCCGAACAGGTGCCAAGACACATGCACGGCTCGGACAACAATGGAAATTCAAGACATAACTCAACAAATCTCCACCTTGACTTGAATTCTCCATATAGATGCATCATAATAATGACAGATAATAGACTTCTCTTTCTGCCTTTGATTTGCCCCAAAAAGGGGCAACTAACAACTTATGATTTTTAGCAAGTCCAAACAATGTTGAAACTTGCTCTGAGGAACCGGCTTGGTGAACATGTCAACAAGATTATCAGCAGTACTTACTTTCATCACCTTGATCCTCCTCTCACTTCTAAGAAAATGATACCTCACATCAATATGTTTGGTTCTCTTATGATGGACTTGATCCTTGGCTAAACAAATTGCACTCAAACTATCACAGTATACGACAGTTTGATCATGATGTAGACCAAGATCACTAACTAGCCCTTTCAGCCATATTCCCTCTTTTGCAGCTTCTGTCAACGCCATATACTCTGCTTTGGTAGTAGACAAAGTAACTGTAGCCTGTAAAGTTATTTTCCAATTAACAACAGAACCATCAAAAGTGAACACATAACTAGTCATAGATCTCCTACTGTCACCATCTCCAGCATAATCAGAATCAGAATAGCCAGCCACAGAACACTGTGTATCTCCTCCATAAATAAGAACAACATCAGACGTACCTCTTAGGTAATGAAATATTCTCTTCACAGCTTGCCAATGCTCCTTTCTAGATTGCCCCATAAACCTACTAACAACACTGACATCATGTGCGATATCCGGTCTAGTGCAGACCATAGCATACATCAAGCTTTCTACTGCACTAGAATATGAGACTCGAGACATGTACTTCTTCTCAGTTTCAGACTGCGGCGCATTAACAGAAGATAAATGAACATTTGAAGCACTTGGAGTATCAATAGGCTTTGCTGTGGCCATGCCAAATCTTGAGAATTACTTCTGAATGTAACCTTTCTGTGACAAGAAAAGTTTCTTCTAATTTCCATCCCTAAAGATCTCCATACCTAATATTTTCTGAGCAGCACCCAAATCCTTCATTCCAAACTCAGCGCTGAGAAGAACCTTCAACTTCTGAATATCAAACTTCGACTTTGCAGCGATGAGCATGTCATCTACGTACAAAACAAGATATATCATGAAACCATCATCAATTTTACTGTGATATACACAGTGATCATAAAGACTCTTGTTGTACCCCTACTGAATCATATAACTATCAAACCTTTTGTACCACTGTCTTGGAGACTACTTTAGTCCATATAAGGACTTCTTTAGCTTGCAAACATAATCTTCTTTTCCAGGAACTTGGAACCCATCTGGCTGAGTCATATAAATATTCTTATCCAGCTCACCATGTAAAAACCTTGTCTTCATATCATAGTCAACCTTCTCTATTTGTGTGAACCCTCTTGCAACAAGTCGAGCTTTATATTTAAAACCCTCAATAGGTGTAATTCTTTCATTTTTCTTGAAGACCCATTTACAAGTAACTATCTTCTTCTCCTTAGGCCGTTTGACCAGTTCCCAATTTTGATTCTTATCAAGTGATTCCATCTCATCTCCCATTGCAGCGAGCCACTGAACCGACTCACTATCTGAAATAACTTCTTTGTAGGTAGATGGCTCATAAGTATCCACCTCTTCAGCAACTTATAATGCATAAGCCACCATATCCTCAAAACCATAGCTCACTGGAGGTCTGATGCCAATTCTTGTAGCTCTATCAAGAGCTATACTCGACTGACGTACTGTCGGATGAACTTCTGAGCTAGATGATTGTGATTTAGTATGTTGATCTTCTCTACCTTGGTGCTGTAATTTACTCTCATCTTGAGTAACTTGCAGCTCCACCTGTTTATCAACACTACTACTATCTTCTGCAACAGTGAGCTTCACAGTTGGGTTAAGCATAGAGTTCTCATTAAATATAATATTTCTACTTAATATAACTCTGTTTTCTGAAGGTGACCAGATTCTGTATCCCTTTATTCCATTCCCAAAACCAACAAATATCCCTTTCTTTGCTTTTAGTTCTAATTTACCCTCACTAACATGATAATAAATAGTGTAACCAAAAATTTTCAGCGAAGAATAATCTGCAGGTTTACCTGACCATACCTCATAAGACGTCTTGCATTCAATGTCGGTGTGAGGTCCACGATTAATCAGGTAGCACGCTGTGCTCACTACTTCAGCCCAAAATCTTCTAGTTAATCCAGCATTAGAGAGCATGCACCTTGCTCTCTCCAGTAATGTCTGATTCATGCATTCTGCCACACTATTCTGCTGAGGTGTATCTCTAATAATGTGATGACAAACAATTCATTCATCCTTACATAACTCATTGAACTCAAAAGAACAGAATCCAGACCATTGTCCGTTCGAAAATACTTTATCTTCTTCTCAATTTGATTTTCTATCATAGTCTTCCACTGCTTGAAATTCTTGAAAGCTTCACATTTATGCTTCATCATAATCACTGAAGTCATTCTTGAGTAGTCATCAATCATCGACATAAAATACCTGTGACCTCTAAGAGACTCAACACGTGAAGGACCCCAACAATCAGAATAAATATAATCAAGTGTCCTATTGGTCAGATGAACACCCTTCTTTGCAAACTTACTGCGATAAAGCTTCCCAAACACATAATGCTCACAGAATTCAAGGCTCTGTATCTTGTGCCCAGACAGAAAATCCCTTTTAGACAGAAGTTGCATCCCTTTTTCACTCATATGACCAATCCTCATATGCCATAGCTTAGTCTTATCCTTGCTCTGAACTTCAGATGATGCAACTGCAACAGAACCATTTACAGTGGAGCCTCACAGAAAATACAGAATGCCACGCTTCAGACCCGTCAGAATCACCTTTAAACCTTGACAAACATGCATAACTCCACCTTCACCTTTGAAACTGAAACCCTTGTTGTGAAGTAGACTCAGTGATATCAGATTCTTTGTCATCTGTGGAACATGCCTAACTTTATTCAAAGTGCAGAAAAAACTATCATGGGTCTATATTATGATTGAGCCAATTCCACCTACTTTACAAACAACACTATTGGAGATATTAATGTTGTCTCCATCTATCTACTCATAAGTGGAAAAATACCCCATGTGTGGACAAATATGGTATGAAGCCCCAAAATCAAGAACCCACACATCCTTATGATGTGACTGTTCATCTGCAACGAATCAGTTTCTACTACAACAGTAGAACCACTAGGACCTTCTTTCTTTTCTTGCTACTTCTTTTTTTTAGGACAATTGTTTTTCCAATGAACCGGTTCTTTACAGTAATTGTAGATATCATCCGGTTTAGGACCTTTCGAAGTCTTATTATTAGACTTCTTCTTTTTCGATTTTCCATGTCCCTTACCTGTAATAGCCAGTCCTGATGCCTAATTTTTTGTACTAGAGCCAGATGTCTTTTGGCGATCTTCTCTGGTGTGAAGGGCAGATCTCACATCTTCCAGAGACAAGCTATCTTTCCTAACAATAAAAGAATCCACAAAATTTTTATATGACTCAGGCAAAGATACCAACAGAATTAAAACAATATCCTCATCATCTACTTTAACATCAATATTACGCAAATCTAGCAAAATTTTATTTAATTTGTTCAAATGATTGACCACGCGTCGTAACACGATAAAATTATTAATTTCTTCCCTAACCTAACCAACTAGTAGTTAGAACAAGTAAGAGTCGATCCCATGAGGAGTGATGATTAACAATTTAATGAAATAACAAATTATGGGGGGTTTTTTGAGATTGCTTAACTATCACTAAATTAAATGAAATAAACCTAGCAAGCAAATTAAACAAAGATTCAATATATGCAAATATTCCAGTTAACAGTTCAATTATCCCTCAATATTAATTATTCCCTAATCAATTGTTACTCTTCTCTCAAATTATCATGAAATTATCACCCATAGTTTAACAACAAGCTCTGTTAAACCGAATCGTCTCTTAATATTAGTTAAATTAGGATATGATCTCTAATTAACCCTATTTAATTGAATAACCTAGAATAAGCTCTCTAGATTTAATTCATTAAATGCATTAATCACCAAGACGATAGGATGAACTAGACTCCAAATCAACACGCGTGATTCGATAATTCTAGAATTATGCTACCTTAGAGATGCACGACCTCTAATTTACCACTTATGAAAATTAAACCACAACGATTAGGATTCATAATTTAAGATTCTAGCAATCAACTATCAAACACTTAATTTAGGTGGTCAATCCAAATCAAGCAATAATAATTGAAAACATTATGCACAGATAACATAATCAACTCCAATCAAACATCAAGAGGGAAATACGAGATTAATTAGAAAATAAATAGATATACGAGTTCAAACATCCCTGCTAATCGGAATTAAAAAATTAGCTGAACATCTTCGAAATTGAATCCATAATATTTGTTGAGAAATCCATCATCAAATTAATCTCTAAATAAAGAATAAACTATCCTAACTCTCTTTCTCTCTCCAAAACTCTCTCTAAACTAATGTCCAAACTCTTTATAATCTCCTTCCTTTTACGTGAACAGTGTATTCAAGAAGAAAAATCCCTTTGCTTGGCCAGGAAGTCAAATAAATAGGGCTGCCTTCTTTTCAAAAAATGTAGTGGGCTTTTTCCTTGTTTAAATTAGTAGTCCAAACCCTTTTTAGTCTTCAATTAAATTGCTAAGCCCAATCAACATCGTTTTCATGGCCCACACTCATCTCGTCTCCTTTCTTTAATTCTCGAACACTTCCTTTAACTTCAAAATACTCCATAAATCCCTAAAATAATCAAGAAAATAATATATGAAGTATTTGGAGATGTAAATCATACAGATGTAAGAAAATAGTGCATCCAATCAAATAAACAATCATAAAATCTCACATTAAACACCACAAAATTGCACATATTTTCCTCGTATCAAATTCCCCCACACTTAAACTATTGTTTGTCCTCAAGCAACAAAAGAATTAGAGCACATAGGGAATCAAAATAAGAGATCATTGCTTGCTCAAATCCACACCAACACTCATGGGAACTCGAATCCATGTCGGGAATAAGACATAAAAACATGTTGGACTCAATGCACAATCTTAAGAAATCAAAAGTTTTGGAAGGACATCAGAAATCAAACTTCTCATAAACGATTTATCAACTCACTCCACCACTTATATCAATCAACATACATCAATTCCTTTTACGATATCCTTCATTTAAATCAGAACTCGTTAAGATTTCACACACAATGAATCACCCCCATTTTTCTCCATATATATATTTTTTTCACATAGACGATGATTATTCGTCTTTAATTTTTTTTTTTTGGATGGGGTCGGCAGCTCCACACCATTCTTAGGTTATTCCATGAATTACTATGAATTTTATTCACGTTTTTATTTTCAAGTTTTTGGACCCCTAAGAACAGACAGCTGATTCCACACCCATCATCTTTTCACTTCTCATTTTTTTTCAACTCAACACCTTTATCTCCAACCACATCAATTTTTTTCCAACCAAGGGGTTCATCAAAAGTGATCCAACTTTCACAAATTCCAATATAAACTACTTCCATCAAGGAATTAAAAAGCACATTTTAAGACACAAGTAGACAAAGCAAATCAACTCAAAGTCATAGATTAATTCTCAAACCAACACTATCCTTCCTAACAACAATTTCCCAAGACAACATTCAGCAAATTTTAACCAACAAAGCAAAGCTCAACAACACATTTTCCAACACATCATCGAATTCCCAAATAAAGAAAATAAACAACACTCGAATCATCATTGCAAGCTCACTTACTCAACACTTTTTTTTCATATCTTTTTTTTTCATCATTTTTTTTATAAATGTGAATGCATACATAATTAAACGTGCTAAAGCAAGTAAACATGTATCCTAATAAAAATAAAAACAAACTACATGCAACTATATGAACCTAAATGCAACTACATGCAAGGTATGTGATCTACTCCACACATCATCAAATATGCACAACTCTCCATCCCCCATACTTAAAATCTTGCTTGTCCTCAAACAACTCATCATCAAAACACAGTAAAAGATATAGACAAGACAAAAATTCATATATGCAAGGAAATTGGAGCAATAATAAAAAGTATGGAATAGAAATCACCATATCATCAAGGAGGTGTTGGAATTGGTTTCAAAGAAGACACATCACAAACTACCATGTCCAACCCTCCATTGAACTTTATCCAATTTATCGCTTTGAACTTTGAAACTTTGGTGTGAAGTGTTTCATCTCTCAAGTTTTCGGTTAGCACCATTTCCAAATTGTCCCTGCAATTCATCTCAAAAACTTCCTCAACAAAAGGGTCAATCGCACTTAAAGCAAAAACAGAGTTCTCTTCATCAGGATATTGCATGGCATAAAAAATATTGAATTTAATTATTTACCCATCGAATTCCATCGTAAGGGTTCCCTCACAAATATCTATTTTTATTTGAGAGGTGTTCAAGAACAGTCTCCCTAACAAAATAGGTGGTGAAATTGATGGATCGCCATTCATATCCAAAACATAAAAGTTCGCAGAATGCGACATGGGTTGACAAACATACTTGGATCCTTTCGATTTTAAGGAAGCTTCTTTTGAAAAATTACAGACATGTTTTCTCCCATCAAAACTTACTCATCACCCTTAAGTTTTCGCTTGTTTGTGCATAAATCTTTAAGGAATTTCGCATATCTTGGAACCTGTTTGATTGCATCAATCAAAGGGATGTTGATCTCAACCTTGCGAAAAACATCAAGTAACTGTTTCTCTTTATCTTCCTTCGCTGCCCTCGCCAACCTGGAAGGAAAATGAACCATATTAGCTTGGATATTATGGGAAAAATCGGGTTTTACCTGTGCAGATTTCAAAGTTTTCACACTGGATGATGGTTCGACACTAGGTAATCCAGTGTCGGCCTATTTATTAGGTTTTTCTTCTTCATCATTTTCCCGATTTTTTTTCAGGCCTTTTGGGCTTCTCAAACTGCTTCTCACTCCTCAAGGTTACTGCACTAACATTTCTTGAATTTATCTCTAGTTGAGATGGTAAATTTTCTCCATTCTGGGCATCCAATCGACTCACGGTTGTCGCTAATTGACTCATTTACGTCTTAAGATTTTTGATAGTCGACTAAGTATCCTTTTGGAATTGCATTGTATTGAAAGTCAATGTCTTCAACATATCTTCCAATGACGTGTTGGAATTTTATCCGGATGATTGCCCATGGTAATTAGAATTTCCTCCTTAGTAGTTTGAATTTTCTCATTGGTGGTTAGAATTTCTCAAAAGTTGTGGAGGTTTGCTATTCTCTCCATTGTAATTGCCTTGCTGATTTCCCCACCTTAGATTTGGATGATCCCTCCAACCCGAATTGTACGTGTTGGAGTAAGGGTCTACTTCATTCCTTGGTAGTTTCCATTTCCCACAGCATTAGCGTGAGCCTCGATTTTGTCAAGCAAAACTCGGCATGAGTCTGTGGTGTGATTAGTGGTATTGCAAAGACGACATGGCTTTACCTGGGGAACACCTATAGCAACTTTACGAAAAAAAGAAGTTAATTCAGTTAGTTTATCCTCAATAGTAGACTCACTTACCTCTTTCACAGTTCGTATTGAAGAATCCCGGATGCCAAATTATTACGAATTAGCAGTCATATTCGAGATAAGAGTCCTTGTTGCTAAAGGCATCTTATTCATTAGAGCCTCTCCACTTGCTGTATCAGTTATGTTTCGATCCATAGTGGATAGCCCCTCATAAAAATATTGAATCAAAAGTTGTTCAGTGATCTGATGATGAGAGCAACTTGCTTCCAATTTTTTAAAACGCTCCCAATATTCATACAATATCTCCTCATGCATTTGTCGAGCTCCACATATGTCTCTCCGAATGTTTCCTGCTCGAGATGCAGGAAAATACCTCTCCAAGAAAATTCATTCCATTTCACTCCATGTTTTAATAGAACTTGAGGGAAGGTAATACAACCAATCTTGTGTTGAATCCTTCAAAGATAAAGGAAATGTCCGGAGTCTGATTTGTTCCTCGGTCACAACCTTTAGCTTCATACTCGAACATACACCATGGAACATCTTCAGATGCTTCTGAGGATCCTCACCTGCATGTCCATAAAAAGAAGGAAGTAAGTGAATTAATCCAGATTTAAGTTCAAAGTTAGTATCTTCATTGAGATCAGGAAAGGTGATGCAAAGAGGTTGTTGAGTAAGTGCAGGATTCGTTCTTCTGCCATTGATTCCTCATCGTGTTCAGATTCACTAAAGTTGAATTCGGAAGAAGGAAGTGAAAATTTCAAGGCCCGCTTAGCTTGTCGCCTCAAGATTCGATCTCTTCGAGTTATCTCAAGGTAAAATTCCAAATCCTTGTTACCTTGAGATCGAGTACGCATCCACCACCTGAAATTATGAAATTCAAGTGAGAAAATTCAAATTTCAGTAAGAAAGATCCCAGAAATTTTCGCTGAAGCAGTCTGTAGAAATTGACACTGAAAGACCAAAGTCACACTAGGACCGCCAATGTGAAAAATAGAGCAAAATAGAGCAGATCAGCAGGCGAGACGGAACCGAGAATCAAGCAAGACAAGGCTGAAACAGAGCACAGAAGTTGCACAAACTGAACAGCAATTTTTTTTTAATTTTTGAAGTTTTTTAATTTTTTTAATTTTAAATAAACAAAACAAGAAAAGAAACAAGATGACATATAAATTCAAACCACTCCCCGGCAACGGCGCCAAAATTTGACCGCACGTCGTAACGCGATAAAATTATTAAATTTTTCCCTAACCTAACCAACTAGTAGCTAGGGCAAGTAAGAGTCGATCCCACGAGGAGTGATGATTAACTATGCCACCTATGTTCAATTTAATGAAATAACAAATTATGGGGGGTTTTTTGAGATTGCTTAACTATCACTAAATTAAATGAAATAAACCTAGCAAGCAAATTAAACAAAGATTCAATATATGCAAATATTCCAGTTAACAGTTCAATTATCCCTCAATATTAATTATTCCCTAATCAATGTGTTACTCTTCTCTCAAATTATCATGAAATTATCACCCATAGTTTAACAACAAGCTCTGTTAAACCGAATCGTCTCTTAATATTAGTTAAATTAGGATATGATCTCTAATTAACCCTATTTAATTGAATAACCTAGAATAATCTCTCTAGATTTAATTCATTAAATGCATTAATCACCAAGACGATAGGATGAACTAGACTCCAAATCAACACGCGTGATTCGATAATTCTAGAATTATGCTACCTTAGAGATGCACGACCTCTAATTTACCACTTATGAAAATTAAACCACAACGATTAGGATTCATAATTTAAGATTCTAGCAATCAACTATCAAACACTTAATTTAGGTGGTCAATCCAAATCAAGCAATAATAATTGAAAACATTATGCACAGATAACATAATCAACTCCAATCAAACATCAAGAGGGAAATACGAGATTAATTAGAAAATAAATAGATATACGAGTTCAAACATCCCTGCTAATCGGAATTAAAAAATTAGCTGAACATCTTCGAAATTGAATCCATAATATTTGTTGAGAAATCCATCATCAAATTAATCTCTAAATAAAGAATAAACTATCCTAACTCTCTTTCTCTCTCCAAAACTCTCCCTAAACTAATGTCCAAACTCTTTATAATCTCATTCCTTTTACGTGAACAGTGTATTCAAGAAGAAAAATCCCTTTGCTTGGCCAGGAAGTCAAATAAATAGGGTTGCCTTCTTTTCAAAAAATGTAGTGGGCTTTTTCCTTGTTTAAATTAGTAGTCCAAACCCTTTTTAGTCTTCAATTAAATTGCTAAGCCCAATCAACATCGTTTTCATGGCCCACACTCATCTCGTCTCCTTTCTTTAATTCTCGAACACTTCCTTTAACTTCAAAATACTCCATAAATCCCTAAAATAATCAAGAAAATAATATATGAAGTATTTGGAGACATAAATCATACAGATGTAAGAAAATAGTGCATCCAATCAAATAAATGATCATAAAATCTCACATTAAACACCACAAAATTGCACATATTTTCCTCGTATCAATGATCCCGAAGGGACGTACCTTCCTACATGCGTAAATGAAATAGACATTGCTTCAGAAGCAACTTATTGGTTAGAGACTTCGTCATGTATAGACTCTCTAACTTCAATCAGAGACCAGCGGTAGTATCCTGATCAGCAACCTCGATGATAATATCGTTAGCCAGACATAGCATGATTGTCGAGTGGGCCTTTTCCTCTAGGGTATTCCACTCTTCTTCATCTACGTCTTTCTTTTCGATTTTCTAGAAAACGAAGTCCATAAACCTTGCTATTTCAGTAGAGATCGCATCTTGATCTGCCATAGACCGAAACTGTTTCTCCCGGTGAATTTGTCAACATTTACATTGAAAGAAGACATCTTTTGATCTTGTTGAAAAGAAAATCCAAACCGTATGGAATTTCACGAACCCTAATCGAAAGACCAGGCTCTAGATACATGTTTGTTGTGATGGGTTATCAACCAATCAAAGAAAACAAGAGTGTAAAAAAAAGACACAGATTTACGTGGTTCACCAACGTTGTGTTGGCTACGTCCATGGGTAGTGAGAGAACAAATTTTATTAGGAGGATTGTTTCAGAGTATAGAATATCTCAAAAATCACAGAATACCCTACAAGCAGGGTATATTTATAGTACTAATAAAAATACTATCAGACGGGCCGAGCCCGTAAAAATCCGAACAAAAAACTCGAACAGGTGCCAGGGCACATGCACGACTCGGACAACAATGGAAATTCAAGGCATAACTCAAAATTTATTTTTATTGTTTTTTTTTTCTGAGTTTGTATTGAAAAGGTGGAAACATGGAAGAAGTTGAATCACCAGAAGTTCTTCAAACACTTGATGGAAAAAGTGACGGTGTTCTTGATGTTGATCACAAGCCTGTTGTAGTTCAAGGGTTTGTTCTTCTTAAAATTCAATTTTCTTTTTTAAGCAGTGATAATAAGAATCTGAAAAAGTAAATTTCTTTCCCAAATTGCAGTTAATTAATGTGGATTTAATGATGTGGGAGATAAATGCTTGTGGATTTATATAAATATGTGAATAAGAGGTTGTAAATTGTAATCTATTGATAATGTTCATTTAATTTCATGCATATTACAGTAAATCAAGAAGATTGAATGGCCCAACCAGAAGATGTTCAAAGGTAAATTGGACAGAGGAAGAGGTTAATTATTTACTACTAAGTATTTTGTTCTAATCTTCTCCATATTTTCTTTAACCTTGATTGTATTATATATTGCCTGAACAATTTCAAACACTGAGATTTTGTATCATTGTCTATGAAAACAGGATGATATTTTGCGGAATGCTGTTAAAAAGTACGATAAATGCTCATACTGAATATGGTAACAAATGGTCTATATTATCCAAGCCTTTACCTGGGAGGTACTACTTTATTTGATTGTCTAATGTTTTGTTAATAAAATATATGCTTATCTTGATTTTTGGTTGGAATGTAAAACTATTAAGGAGTAAGAACTCTGTAAAAAATCATTGGAATTGTTCTCTAAAGAAGAAACTTGCTAAGTATTCGTCTACTGGTTCTGCTACACATGTGCCTCGTCTCCACATGTTGCGTGCAAGAGATGCAATGGTAGAGATTTGAGTACTTGTTGCTCGATTAGACCGAGACGACACAGTGATATATATGATAATGTGCAAAGTTCATTGGATTTGGCTTACACTAGTTTGTGTTATGAGCCAATTCAGAAGGAGGATATGCATATGTTCTTGTCGACTGGAAAATTCTCGAGCACTGAGAGTTATATACGTCAACCTAAACGATCGAAATCTGTGCCTTCTTTTAGAAGGTATGACACAAAAGAATCATCATCCTGTTTATATAGCAACATTTGATCCTCGTATGAATCTGGGTATCCTTTTAACAGTTTAGATGAAGTTTCTTGTGATTTCTGCTGCTGTTGTGATGATGATGACTGCTACGACGATAATGAACTCCGATGATAATGATGACCTCTGATGATGATTGTCACGTCCCGTTTTCATGCTTAAAATATCAGAGTTTTCTTTGTGGTGTGCAAGAAGAAATGAAAAAGAGACGTACATTTTAAAACTTACAGATATAATAATCGAGTAAATATTTGGAATCACGTTTAAAGAATAAACTTCAGAAACAGTTTAAAGATACAGTTTTACATGTTTAAAACCTTCGGCACAAAGTCGGGAGAAAACATTGAAAACATAGCAGCGGAAAATACATCAGGATCCATAACATAGAAGAAGTACAGTTTAACTTTTACAAACGTTCAAATTGTTTAAAGGGACAAAACCAGAAAGACAAAAATGAAAAAATGACATAGCTGATATGACACCCCTCTCTACGCTTCTCCACTTTCATTATTTCCTGTATCGTGAATACATGTGGGGGTGAGTGCGTCGAATACACTCGTGGGGATAATTTCCATGTTTTAACATTTATTTAACAGTTAATCAAATCAAACATATATGAGTTCACCACACGTAAAATGCATAGCACATAATTACAAATAGGTGCGGGTATTTCCCATCTTACCTTACACACGGTTTTTATACCGTTGGTGCTTTTTACGGACCACCAGTCCTTCCGAAGTGTTTTTTTACGGACCATTAGTTCCTCTAAGGCATGAATGTGGACCTTAGTCCTTTCACAATGTAATAGCATGAACACAGTATTCAGAGCATATAATCATGGCACATAGGGTTCAACAATTCATATATCAAATACGGAAAATATAAACATATAGAGATTAGACGTTACCCCCATCTTGTTCGGTGGTAGACCCTCGTGATACGTTGAATTCTAAACGTTAAGATCTTTTCTTAACTCAAAAGCCTACACATGTAAACGAGGGTTTCTTAGATTCTTATTACGATAGTTACGTATATTTAAAATAATTCTCTCGAAGAAAGGCGTTGAAGGAAAGAAAATGAAATGAAGGTTCGAAACTTGATCATAAGAATGAAAAAACGAGTGTGGTAGGTTAAATATGTGATCATAGGGTGAAAGGGAAACGATTAGAGTTTGAACGGAGGAAAAACAGACTAAAATTGAGGAAAAACGAGCTTAAATTGAGCGTTTAAAGGTGCAGGGGCGTTTTCATAAATTTTGGAAAAGAGTTGACTTTGTCCAGGGGTATTTTTATAAAATCAGAAGAGTTTTGAGGCCTTTTTGATATATTTAAAACCTTTGGGGTAAAAATAAAATATACAAAAGTTTTGGGGGTCAAAGTCTAAAGTTTTAAAACCTTTGGGGGTTGAATCTTAATTTCCAAAAATTTTGGGGGGTCAAAGTGAGAAATTAAAGAGCTTAGGGACCAAAACAAAAATAAACTAAAATATAGGGTTTGCAAATAGGTCCCCTAACTTATCAAATTTTCAACCAAACTCCTCCCTCCCCCAAAACCCCCTCCTCATCGCTTCTCCTATTTCCCACCATCACACCACGGCTTCGACCGGCGACCTCCCATCGCCGGCCACCCCACTCAACACACACATGCCAGCGCACCTCATGCCGGTGACACCAAGCACGGCGGCACTACACAGCGCCGCCCACCACACACACCCACAAACATGAACACACACACGCTCACTCATCTTCGGCGACCCCTCACACCCCCACACACACGGCGGCGCAACGAGGCACCGCCCCAACACACAACCACTACCACGGCGAGGAGAGAGACAGAAGAGAGGGGAGAAGAGAGAGAAAGGAAGAAAAGAAGTGGGAGAAACAGATGAGAAAAAAAGGAAGCATAGTGGTGGTTCCGCGTCGTCGGAAATGAATCCGAGCCCGTATCCACGATGGGCTCGGCGAGCCCTACACTCTGCATCGGTTTCCTTGCCAGAAGAAGACCGGCGGTGGCTGCTTGGTTGAGAGAGAAGAAAGAGAGAGAATGGGAGTGAGAGAGAGAGAGATCGAGAGAGGAGAGAGAGAAAGAGAGTGGCCGCACCTTTCGCCGGTCGTTTCCTGGCGGAGGCAGCAGCAGTTCGGGGATCTGAGCCCGATTAGGAATGGGCTCGGCGAGGGCTACGTTTGGACGTAAAAATCAAAGGGAGTGGCGGTGCCGGCGGCCGCCGACTGGAAAGTCAGAGGAGAGAGAAGAGAGAGAGTGAGAGAAAAATATCTTACTTTTTACTTTTTGATCGAAAATATCTCTTTTACAATTCATTTAGTACTATATATAGATATTTTTCAATTTTTCGTGTTC
Source organism: Scutellaria minor (assembly GCA_954870855.1). Lineage (NCBI taxonomy): Eukaryota > Viridiplantae > Streptophyta > Magnoliopsida > Lamiales > Lamiaceae > Scutellaria > Scutellaria minor. The sequence continues at coordinate 19,455,618 of OX940728.1, read as the reverse complement.
TTCGTGTTTTTGTCCACAAACCCTTAACGAGCCGTCCTTTAATGTTTTAATTTGCGGTTTTCGACTACGATACGTTTGGGTTTCGTTTTACGATATCGTTATTAAATTTTAACATATGCTTCTCGATTTAATTATACAACCGATTAATTAATTATGCATTATATCATTTTTTTGAAACGCATGTAATTAAATCAAACAATTAGGGGTTTAATTATTTAATTAGTCAATTATGCATTGTTTTGTCTTAAACGATGATGATCCCATCAGCTCTTAGGAATAGTTGCTACACTAATTAGTATGGGATCATATTATCCGATTATATGGTTTGCAGTTTTATAGTTTTGTATTAGGTTTCTAGAAAATTGGAACCATTTTTTTATGACTGTTTTTTCTTTTTTAAAAATGAATGTTGAATTCCAGCCACTATGTGTTGATAAACGTAATGTGGCACATCTACTGCATTATTTATAGGAGAGAATTATGCGGCTTTGTTGTGGTCAATGGATTTTGTAATTTTATAATACTAATGTTTCTTCTTTTGTTTTTAATTTCATGGTGAGTAATGGGTTTGGAACGGCTTCTGGAATATTTTGATTGCAATAATATTTTGTGTAACTGAAATTATATCTTGAAAACATTCCCAAAAAAAAGAAAAAAAAATTAAAAAATGAAAATACAAGTAGGAGGTTGGGTTGGGGAACGGTGTCCTCGGGGCACACAAGTGTTGCCCCTAATAAAATCCATATCGTATGATTCAAGATAAGAAACAACATAAATTACTTTTTTAAAATGATATACACGTCATAAACATGCTCTTAAATTTTATATATATACTTAAATTCAATTCATATCAGCACAAAATTAATTTGTCCAAATAATTTTTTTCTGCACATACGTTGTGTACCTAGGCCTAAGAGAGAGATTAAAATTCTGAGTTTCATAATCCATAGGGCTCCCATACACGGAGGATATATGTATCCTAAAATGTATTAGGTGGTGAAATTGTTATTGATTATTAATATTAAATGAATAGATTTTTTCTCATAATATGCAAATAAAATCTGAATTTTTCGAAAATCATGCTAAAGATATAAAAAATCAATTTATTTATATTCTTAAAATCCGACTATAAATTATATAATATACAAATTAAACATCTAAAAGATAATCGGGAAAAATTCAGATTTCATACCCAAAACTAAGCTATATTTCAGATCGGGTACCCCAATGTCATCCCTCATCGTAAGTAGTCCCCCAGTTATTGAAAACACATCAAATTTCATCCCTGCCGTTAAAATTTGTTGAGTCTTCGGTGTTTAGATTTTGATGAGACAAACCAAGGATGTAATAGGAAGTTTGAGTACTCCATTCTTTCACGATGTTTAAGTTAAAACATAGACTAGGTTTGAGTCTTGTTATGGAAGCTAAAAGATGGAGGTACAAATACATGCCATGCTGTATTAGAAATTTTCAGAAAGACGCTGCTGCAAGAAGGCAGTTACAGCAAAGCATGAAGGAACGACATGCAGCATCGCTGCAAGAAAAAGTTACAGGAATACAAGAAGACCAAGGATACAGCGCGAAGCTTACAACTCAAACACTCAACAGCGCCGATGATAAGAGGATGAGTATCCTGCAATCCTAGGAAGGATAAATGCAGTATGAGGAAAAAAGCCGTTCGAGAGAAGATCAAAGGTGCAGACACGGAGCCAATACTAAGACGTCATGTGGACTGACGCGCCTGCAGATAGCTGTGAGCCGCAGCCACCGCATTAAATGCTCCAAAAGGGTATGTCAAGTCACATTAAATGCAAGTCATACCTTTGATCAGAAGATCTAAGAATTCAAAATGGAAGATATCTCCTTCAACGGATATCTTCTTTACAAATATAAATAGAGGATGAGCTGAACTTGCAGAACATAAAAGATGTTTCCCACCTATACTAAGACATATATGTCTAAACCTCAAAGAGGATATATTCAAGGGAAGTATGGTGGAAGACCACACTGCAAGAGTGTTGGTAGCACATGTTTTGTCTCTACACACACAGCTTTTAAACAGTTTAACCACAAAACTGTATACATTCAGAGATTCAACAAATCTTACAGCAAAATAATGACAGTTAAGAAAATATGGATCCCCAAAGTAACTAACCCCAAAGGACCCTTACAGATATGGGTACCTAAATCTGCCTAAGTTTGTTGCAGGTTTCAGTGTCAGGTTGTAGCAGCGATGTATGGTACATAGACAGTGGATGTTCAAGACACATGACAGGCAATAAAGAAGCTTTGAAAGACTTTCAATACTGCAAAGGACCAAAAGTCATCTTCGGAGATGATTCCAAAGGAAGCACAAAAGGAAGTAGATGCTTAGTCAAAGGAAATGTGAAGATCAAAGATGTATCCTATGTGAAAGGCCTCAGATATAATCTTCTGAGCATCAGTCAATTCTGTGACAAAGGATACTCAGTGGAATTCAACTTCAACAAGTGCTTAATCAAGGATAATGCATCAAATGAAGTCAAGCTTACGGGAACAAGAAGAGGAAACATATATCTCATAGATTGGAACTCTTCTATTCATCCAACATGCTTCATTGTGAAAGGTCCAACAGAGCTGAGCTGGCTATGGCACAAGAGATTGAGCCACCTGAACTTCAAGACAATCAACAGGCTAGCAAGAAAAGGTCTTGTACGGGGATTGCCAGATGTAGCATATAAGAAGGAAAATGTATGTGGAGCTTGTCAGAAGGGAAAGCAAGTGAAAAACTCATTCAAGGACAAGTTGCAAAAGTCATCACACAAGATTCTAGATCTTCTACATATGGATCTTTTTGGACCAGTTGAACCAATGAGCATAAGTCGGAAAAAGTACTCACTTGTGGTAGTAGATGACTACTCCAGATACACATGGACCATATTTCTTGCCAAGAAATAAGAGACACAAAGCAAGCTACCTGACTTCATGAAGAAAATTCAAAATGAAAAGAGCCTGAGCATTGTGAAGATCAGATCAGATAGAGGAACTGAGTTCACAAATAAATTTATTGAAAAATTCTATTCTGACAACGGTATTCGTCATGAATACTCTGCTGCAAGAACACCTCAACAAAATGGTGTAGCTGAAAGAAGAAATAGAACCCTCAAGAAAGCAGCAAGAACAATGATAGCAGAAGCACAGATACCTAAGAGATTTTGGGCTGAAGCAACCAACACTGCATGCTATACACAGAATAGATGTCTAATCAACAAGGATCTTGACAAAACCTCGTATGAAGTCTGGAATGGATACACACCAAACGTCTCACATCTGTATATCTTTGGATGCATGTGTTATATCCTCAACAATGGAAAAGAGCATCTAAAAACCTTCGATGCAAAATCAGACGAGGGAGTATTCTTAGGATACTCTACTGTAAGCAGAGTCTTCAGAGTTTTTAACAAAAGAAGCTTAGTGGTTGAAGAGTCAATCCATGTGGTGTTTGATGAACCACATTGTGACACAAAGAAACTAGAAGAACTAGCTGAAAATACAGCTCCCAGGAAAGAAAGTGGTATTTCATATGTTGAAGGAGTCCTGCCTACAGAAGAAGACAAAGAAGAGGAAGCCACATCTCTGGATGCAGTAGATAATCTTACAGCTGAAGAACCTCCAATCCTACAGCAACATGAGGAACAACCTAGACCAGTACATGCTCTTAAGCCCGACAGAACATGGTTAAAGAATCATCCTAGAGATCTTATCATTGGAGATCCATCCATAGGAGTAAGGACAAGAAGGTTCATCCCTTATAAAGCAATGCTTTCATGCTTTATATCTCAAACGGGGGCCCAAAATGTTGAAGAAGTCCTACAAGATAGCAATTAGGTACAAGCCATGCAAGAAGAGCTAAATAGATTTGAAAGAAATCAAGTCTGGCAAATTGTTGCAAGACCAACTCATCAAAGAGTCATTGGAACTAAATGGGTCTTCAAGAACAAGCTAGATGAATCTGGAAGTGTTGTGAGGAACAAAGCACGATTAGTTGCTAAAGGATATTGCCAGGAAGAAGGGATTGATTTTGATGAGACTTTTGCTCCAGTAGCAAGACTGGAAGCCATAAGGATTTTTCTGGCATATGCAGCTCACATGAATTTCAAGGTATACCAAATGGATATGAAGAGTGCATTCCTTAATGGCATTCTTACAGAGGAAGTGTATGTAGAGCAACCTCCAGGTTTTGAAGATCAAGCAGAAGAGAAAGTATTCAAGTTGTACAAAGCACTGTATGGACTAAAGCAAGCACCAAGAGCTTGGTATGACACCATATCTATCTATCTACTGGAAAAGGGGTTTAAGAAAGGAACAATGGACAAAACTCTGTTCAGAATGCAGGATGGAGGCAGTATACTTCTTGTACAGATATATGTGGATGATATCATCTTCGGATCCTCCAACAAAGAATTATGTGAGAAGTTCTCCAATCTGATGCAGTCAAAATTCGAGATGAGTATGATGGGAGAACTAAGTTTCTTCCTAGGGCTACAAGTAAAGCAGCTGGCTGGAGGAACCTTCATCAGCCAGGTCAAATATACAAATGAGCTCATCAAGAAGTTTGGCATGGAGAAAGGGTCAGCAACATCTGTTCCCATGTCTACATCCATAAGCCTTAACAAAGATGAAGATGGCAAAGATGTAGATATCACAAAGTACAGATGACTTATAGGATCCTTGCTGTATCTTACAGCGAGCAGGCCAGACATCATGTTTGCAGTTGGAGTCTGTGCAAGATTTCAAACGGCACCAAAAGAGTCACACCTTTCAGCGGTCAAAAGGATTATCAAGTATCTGAAAGGAACTCAGGAAGTAGGCCTATGGTATCCAAAGGAAGGAGGTCTCAAACTCAAGGGATATTCTGACTCAGATTATGCAGGCTGCAAAATTGATAGAAAAAGCACCAGTGGAACTTGTCAATTTCTAGGAAATAGACTTGTTTCATGGTTCTGCAGGAAGCAAATATCTATTACAACATCTACAGCAGAAGCAGAATATATTGCAGCAGGAAGTTGTTGTGCGCAGATTCTTTGGATACAGCAGCAACTTAGAGATTATGGGATTGAAGAGAAGGAGACTCCAATTCTCTGTGACAACACGAGTGCAATCGTAATTACCCTTAATCCCGTATTCTACTCAAGAACAAAGCATATCGAAATACGACATCACTTTATTAGAGATCACGTCGAAAAGAAAGATGTTGTGCTTGAAAAAGTTCATACGGATTTCAAGTTTGCAGACATATTCACTAAACCGTTGAGTGAATCGAGGTTCTCCATGCTGAGAAATGAGCTAGGAATTCTGAGTTTATGAAGAGGAAAAGAAGATGCAGAAGCTCAGGGGGAATATCTGCATACTTGCAAAAAGCTGCAGGAATAGTGCTGAAAAAATTGCATCTGCATACAGCGATGGGTTCAAACAGCGTTGCATCTATTATCCATACAACACAGTAAGATGAGGAGAGAACAAGCAGCACGTGGTTACAACATTTATTTCAAAGATTATTTAATACTCGGTAACCTCGTACCCAGGATGCTGCAACCTTAAAAGGACAATAAATTGGGCGGCAAACCAAGTCATCATTTAATGCGAATCCGCTCTGTTAGAAGACGTAGAGGCGTGGTCAGAATCCACATCTGCACTAGTCATGATTATTTATGATTTGACTCATCTGTCTTTTTCTAAGGATCGTAAGATCATTTTCATCCTTTTAATCTCAACCGTTGATCTTACTACACGTCCCTTGATGTTCTTCACAAACCCTTAACCTCCTCTTTTCAAAATTCATCTTCGCCTTCATCACAAAGAGAAGTTTCTTTCTTCACAAGCTTTCCAATCTCAGATATCTCAAATCTCTCATGAATTCTTATCAATGGCTGCTCGACAAACCATTGTCTTGGAAGGACGCCTGATCAATCAGGAGCATGTCTACGCTTCTGGATTGTATGATAACTCTGTCATCAGAAGGATATTTGACGCCCTAGAAAAGACCTAAATCCTAGGGTTACTAACCACCATCTACGCTGGTTTCTCTATAGAATCAGTCCAAAAGTTCTACGCCTTTGCCAAGCTTTCCGAGGAAAGGAACCACATCTTGTTCAAGATGGGTACAGATGAAAAAGAAAAGTCTCTATCTATCAGAGACATAGCCACCACTTTCAACATCTCTTCAAGAGGACTAACCCCTGGTCAACTAACGTCTTATGGGGAAGGTAACGCTCAAGAGATGTGGGATCTCTTTCGAGTAAAAACTGTAGGGACAGAGATCAAGAGAAGTGCCCCGAAGAAACTCTTCAAACCGGAGTTTGAACTTCTCTATGATATCTGTGCGTACTCCATTGAAGGAAGAACAGAGAGTTATGACAAATGCACCGATCTCCGGTTCCGAATCATGTCTGCCATCATGACCGGAGAAAAGGTGAATTGGGCAAGATTCATCATGAAGAGAATATGGGAAAAAGCAGAGAAGAGCACAACAAGGAGAAGCTATGGGATCACCATTTGCTCTCTGCTCTGCAAGCTAGGAGTTCAACTTGCAGCCCCCGCTCTCATTTCCATTGGAAAGTATCTCGGTGAAAAGAAGAAAGAGAAGGCCCAACCAAAGACAGCTGCTGCTGGGGTTGCACAGAAGAAAACCAAAGATAAAAGAATGCAACCTTGGCACTGCAAGATAAAGACACAGGCAGCAGGGGTGAGGATGATGATAATGATGATAATAAAAATCCTCTTCCCGTCATCAGGAGAACATCAAAGAGGACAGAACCTGAACCTGAGTCCTCATCCTCAGATGATGACGCACCTCTGACCAGGAGGGCCCCGCGCAGCAAGAAAAAGACCGTTGTAGCTGCTTATTCTCAACTCTCTACTACAAGCTTGTCAGTAGATGCTGGTGTGAATGAGTCACATCAGCAAAGGATTCAGCCAGATGATGAAGTTGTTCAGTCTGTACTAGATCCAACCTTTCTAGCTGCTAGAAATATGGAGTAGCAATACAGTCTTTGGAGAGAGATGAGACTGTCCAAGGGGGAAATCTTGATGCAATGGGAAGATTTCCTCTCTGTGGAAAAAGCAGTCTTGGAGTGGGCCAATACAGAAGATATTTTAGCACTCCTGCAATCTGAGTATGCAGCGAGAGTGCAAGATCGATCGAGAGGTACTGCTACTCAAGAAGCACTGGACAAAGGAAAGAGTAAAGCTCTTGCAGAGTCCCACTCTGCAGAGATGCCAATGAATGCAGCAACGGAGGATGCTCAAATCCTCCTCGCCTCGGCTGCAGAGGCTGTAAGAAGGGGCGATGATGTCACATTCGCACAAGTGCAAATCAACGCCTTGGGAATTGAACAAGCTGAGAAGGCCATGATGTAACAGGCGCTGCAAGTAAGTGTGAAAGAGACAAGGATGCAGCACACTCCACAGAGGATGCGAGGAGAAGGAAGTTCTAGTCATCACAACTCAAACTCTCCTGCATTTGAGCAAATAGTTGAAGGTCTCTCCAATATCGTCATGTTTGATTCTATAGAGGAGGACGAGCCTCAACTTGTGGACTACGAAGATTCCCCAGTGCACGTTGTTCCTGATACCGTTGCAGACAATCAGGAGAAACAAGACACTATCATCAGAGACTCTCTCTCTGATATTGCTGAAGTTGTCGATGACGCAATCATGGAGGAAGTTGCAGAGGCGATACTCTCTATACTGGTTGAGATAGCAGTACAGCAAACAACCACCCTATCAGAAGCTGCAGAAGATACACAACGGGTGGATGCTGAGATTCTTGCAGAAATCGAGCTTTCAGTTATGCATATAGCGGAAGCTGCAAGAAATCAACAGAAGCTGCAAGAACCCATTCTTGCAGCGGAGACTATCGAAGTTGCAGAACAAACCGAGGAGATGGAGTCCTTGCCAACAACCTCAGGAGAGGCTGTTGTTCAGACAACACTCTCTGAAGGTGAAACTACCTCTGAAGGAATGGCTGTTGAGACAGTACCCTCAGAGGATATTCAAGCGGAAGCTGAAATAACCCCTACACAGCTAGAGTCATCTCGTGATGAGGTTAATGCTATTGTTGTTGCATGTTTACCAGCACCTATCAAGGCTACAGCAGCAGTGGATACTGCTGAAGCTCAAATGGCTCAATTTCTCCGACGAATGGCTGAACGCAACAGAGCCAGATATGGGAATATTGATGATATGTTAACCTCAACTTCATCAGATGAGGGAGAAGCAATCATTGAAGAAAATGCCGAATCACGTCTACATGAAGATGCAGATACACAAGCTGAAACGGAGGCTCCAAGGCAGGATGCAGCACAACCACCAAGTTCCTTAATTCCCTATGTTGCACCAACTGCCGTCTCATAACAACGGAACACTGGCTTCAATCATGATGCATCGATTGATAAGATAGTTGTTGTTGTTATGCACCTTATTCATGCCCTTCAGGATCATGAATCTAACATGGTGCAGAACATGACGGCACAAGCCAAGTTCCATGCTGAAACCATGTCCACCTTCAAGAAAGACATTGAAGCACTTCCTGCAATGATCCAGAGAAATGTAAATGATAATGCTAACAGGATGTACAAGGACAGGGTTAGACTGGAGGGAGAACTGAAGAAAGATGCTGCAAAAACCCGAGCTGAAGTTCGACTCTGTAAGGAACATGCAGAAAAATCATCGAACAAACTTCAAACTCACTCTTTGGTGCTATCGACACTTTTGGACCATATCTCAAATCAATCCAAAAGAACCAAGAGTGTCGATGATCGATTAGCAAACCTGGAATTGATAGTTGGAGAATTGGCACATATGATGATGCAAGCATATCCTCAGTATGCCGAAGGATCTAGGGTCGCTCTAGCACCCCCGAGAGGACTACGTTCTAAAGTAGTACATTCTACTGTCCCTGCTCCACCCCCAGTTTTTTATGATGACAAAAAGGGGAAAGGTATCCGAGATTTTGATGATAGATACCAGAGCTCCAAGGAGAAAGAAGATGAGGAAGAAGATGACCAACCTCTAAGAAGAAGGAAGAGGTCTGGATCATCTGTTGTTGCTGAAGCTCCCTCTCCAAAGAGATGGAGAAAGGATGATGAAGGAGGAGCTGGCGGTGCAGCCGCTGCAAGCAGATTAACAACAAGCGTTGCACACAGCAGCACTGCAAGAAAAGAAACAGCACCTCCCTCTGATCATCATACACAGAGAGTGAGAGAAAGCCGACAACAAAGCTTAAGAAAGAGGGTAAGCAAAGCGAGGCTGAAAGGTTTTACAATGAGAAAATGGTTGCTCAGAGGGCGGAGAGAGCTAGAGCAGAACAAGAAGAGAATGCCTGGATGCAAAGACTTGGAGTAATTGGTGAAAGGAGAATCTTTGACAGGGATCTTCACCAGTACCCCCTCAAGAGATTCCACGTCTCGATACAGACAACATATCTACTGAAGTATCAGTATTGATGGATTAGAAGCCCGTAGGAGTAAACATGGTCTGGACCCTAAACATCTTCAAGGCAATCAAGTTGCCTACAGATAGAAATCCATCCTTCGAAGCAATCACGATGTACAAGAGATCCGAGTATCTCAGATACTTCAAATTTCTGTGCAAAAAGGGCAAATTCAGTAGATTTCAAACCTACCAAAATGCACTGGTAAGATATGAAGAGCTTGCTAGGTCTGGAGAGCTTGAAATTCAGAATCACTACATAAACCAAGTAAAGAAAGGTTATATAGTGTCTTACTGCGAGGACTTCTGGCTGAGATGGATTCAGATCCCAAAAATCAAGGAGAAACTTGAAGAATCCTATCAGGAGTCCATTCGAGACTGGTGGAAAGGTTCAAAAGAAAGAGCAGAGCAAGAAGGGAGGACTGCTGAAAGAAGACCAGATGAATCGTCTACAAGAAGGTCTCTTTTTCAGTAATGTCTATTTTGTCCATCTCTGATACATTCAGGATTATTTTTTTTTGCTTATCTCATATGTAATCCTGATTTAACTTGATATGATGTAATGAAAACTTCCTTCATAAATGATTTTGTAAGTTGGTTTTGTCATCATCAAAAATGGAGAAATTGTTGAGTCTTCGGTGTTTAGATTTTGATGAGACAAACCAAGGATGTAATAGGAAGTTTGAGTACTCCATTCTTTCACGATGTTTAAGTTAAAACATAGACTAGGTTTGAGTCTTGTTATGGAAGCTAAAAAATGAAGGTACAAATACATGTCATGTTGTATTAGAAATTTTCAGAAAGACGCTGCTGCAAGAAGGCAGTTACAACAAAACATGAAGGAACGGCATGCAGCATCGCTACAAGAAAAAGTTACAAGAATACTGCAAGAAGACCAAGGATACAGCGCGAAGCTTACAGCTCAAACACTCAACAGCGCCGATGATAAGAGGATGAGTATCCTGCAATCCTATGAAGGATAAATGCAGTACGAGGAAAAGAGCCGTTCGAGAGAAGATCAAATGTACAGACACGGAGCCAATACTAAGACACCACATGGACTGACGCGCCTGCAGATAGCTGTGAGCCGCAGCCACCGCATTAAATGCTCCAAAAGGGTATGTCAAGTCGCATTAAATGCAAGCCATACCTTTGATTAGAAGATCTAAGAATTCAAAATGGAAGATATCTCCTTCAATGGATATCTTCCTTACAAATATAAATAGAGGATGAGCTGAACTGTACAACTACTGAATCACTGAGCAATTGTTCAAAACATTAGATAAAGTGAGCCAACAACTGAAAAATTGAGAACAACTGAACCAAAAGCTTTTGCATAAAAGTTCTCAAGCATTCAAGCTACACACTCAGTTTCAGTCACTCAACCTCAGAGAAGTGGAGCACGATCAAAGCAGAAAAGATCCGTTGGAGGATTCAGAAGCTCACTTCATCGCACCAGTTGAAGAAAAACATACTTTCAACCTTGTTGCCTGTGTGCGTAGGTTGTTTTAGGTGTCGAACAGTTGATAGGAGAGATCCTTGCTGTTTGTATAGTTGTCTAGGTGCTAGGCAGCTTCTCTGTGTGGGAGTGTGGAACCCTGTGTGGGTTAGCCTTTAGAATTTGCAGTGCTGTGTGATCTCTGGATTCTAGTTGGCGGGCCTTTAGAGTTTGCAGTGCTGTGTGATCTCTGGACTCTAGTTGGCGTTTGCTTTGTAAGTTGATAGATTGTTAGGAAGGGTCTTGTAAACCAATCTTGCTTAACAAAGTTCCTGCTCGATGAAGCAGTAGAGTGGATGTAGAAGGCTTACACCACCTTCGAACCACTATAAGCCATAAGTGTTTTATTGTTTTACTATCTGCGTTTTATCTTTCATATCCTTATATGTCATATGCATAAAACATCTTGAAAGGAGCATATTTGAGAAAACAGCTAGCCTTGTGTCTTAAAAGAAGTTTATTTTTCCGCTGCGCTTATAACTCAAGTTACAGCGAGCAGCACTGTTTTCCAGTGCTGTAAGCAGTAACTATCTGGTGCTACAAGTTCTAGTAGCTTACAGAACTATTTATTTTGAAAAGATTTTCAAAATCGACTAAGGTTCATTCACCCCCCCTCTGAACCTCGGACACCGCTTGGGACCCAATAAAATTCCATCCATTTGGATGGAAGTTACCTAACCTGAAGTGTTTGGAGCAAAAATTAACATAAGAACCCTAATTTTTCCCCCAAACATCAAGACCGATGAGCGCAGCTTCAATTTCTGACAAAATATCGATCGATTCTGGTTATTTTTTCTTCAATTTTGCTATTGAAGTTTGATTACGTGTTTAGAATGTCCCAAACAGTATTTCATCCTCAAATTCAAGTTGGTGTTCTTCAAAGGGTTGCATACACAGCAGCATTGTAAATGTGGATTTGAGTTGCCCCTCAAGACCTCTTGGTCGAAAGATAATCCAGGGAGGAGATATTGGTATTGCCCAAATTATGGGGTAAGGTTTCGTTTCTATTTTTTCAGCTTCAATGAAACTGAAATTTCGATTTTTTTGCATACTGAAATGTGATGTTTTATTGTAACAGAAAGTAGGGTATTGTGGAGTATTCAAGAGGTTTGATGATGAAATATGTGTTAGGTCCAAAACCATATCCCTAGATTGCTAAGAAAATGTGACAGGCTTGAGGATGAAATAAATGAAGGGAAGATTTTGGAAAAAAAATTAGCTGCAGAGTTGAGAATGGTCAAGCGTAAAGAAAAGAAGATAGTGGATGAAATCAGTGCTTCGAAAAAAAAACTTCTGGCAATGAAAAAGAAGTACAAATTTGTTATGAAATTAGTTGTAATTTTGATCATTGTAGTGTTTCTGGTTTATAATGTGTAGAAGAGTAGGATGATTGTTGTTTTTTGGATCTGTATTTGGAATTGAAGTTTTGTTTACAAACTCTATTGACAAGTTATCATGTATCCTCTGTTTTTGTATTGACAATTTTAATGTATATATCACTATGTTTAAGCTTATGTGTATATGCCCTGTTTTCTATCCTTCAAGAGTAATAATGAGCAAATTAATGCATTGACAAAAAATACCCAAGCTGCACATTTTGAAGGGGGCATAATCTGCAAATGAAGATGAAAATGTTCCGAGTTTCACAAATTTGACAACACTAGTACATTGATACAAATTACACAACAGCAGTACATTGTTCCAAATCAATTACATGGGGGCATAACACTAGTACATTGTTCCAACATTTCACAACAAACCACATACAACTAAGTCATCAGAATTGGCAAAGTACACAAAAAGTCTTACAAATTACACAGATTTAGTCCAAAGTTCAAACACATAACATTGTTTGAATTAAAGGTAAATACTTAGACAACATTAAAAACCACTACATCTTCATGGTTGTTTCCCACTGCCACCACCCCCTTTATTCCCACTCCCACCTCCTCTTTTCTTCCCACTGGTGTCAGCCTTTGAGGATTCTCCCATTTTCCTCTTGTGAGCTCTTTCATTCAAATTAGAAAGTGTGTTGTAGTTTACCTCTCCTTTCACAAGTACTGGACTGCTCATACCCACCGATTGGAGAATTGGAGAATCTATCAACCAGCCAATATCAGTCCACTAATCAGAAACATCACATCATATAAATTACACAGAAGTATCACTCACAATTACAGTCTGAGTTCCACTTAGATTGTCTTGTATGTTTGTTGTCATATTGGACTTGGACTTGTCTGATTTCTTTTTAGAAGCCTATAACATAGGAGAAAATAAATTATTATCAACAGTTGGCTAGCAAATAACATAAATGGTTGAGAATTGAAGTACATACAGAAATCTGAGTGTTTCTTCATTCATGGTCTCTTCAATTGTAGGTTGGTTAGAACTTTGAACCTGGTGAGATGATTGTTTCATTGAGATTTCATTTTCTTTTGGAGTTGAATAGTTTATACCTTTTATCAATCTGCTCTGCTGATAGCCCTTGTTGTCTCCTGCTAACCTGTTAAGAAAAACAAGTAAGAAGACATAAAACAATTATAAGAGGTAAATGAATAAGTTATATACATACTCTTAACTTTGGTAATCTTGTTGTAGATTGGTTATTTTCTTGAGTTGCAGAACCATCAAATGGTTGAGATGAAGTCAATGGCACCTCCATAGGTTGTTGTTCCACAGTCTGCTGCTCCTCCATACCCTGCTGGTGCTGCCCTACAGAAGCCCCCTCACCATGTTGCTCATCCACAGGTTGCTCATCCACAGGTTGCTTATTCACAGGTGGCTTATCCACTGGATTATTTTTCTTGCTCTTGCAAGTCCTCTTATTGTGTCATTTACCACCACAGATTTTACAAGATGTTATCCTTTGGACTCTCTTCAATCTTGTTTGACTGGTTTCAGATGTTGGTGGCTCATTTGGATGTCTTCTCCTCACCTTTTTGGGTCTACTTGGCTTGCACTCAATCTTTGGTGGTAAAGGTGGAGTCAAGCTGCTCTTGGGCCATAATTCAGGACCACAGATTCCCATGATGGGCTTTTCATAAGCTCTAATGTATGCCTCAACACTGTAGTGATGGTGGACAAATGTTTCAGGATTCTCACCCTTGCACCAAATGGCTGAAATTGCATGTGTGCAAGGAATTCTGTCAAATTCCATCTTTTGCAACTACAGCATCTTTGTGCCAAATCCACTACATGTTGGTCACGTGGCCCATAACCTGAAAATGCCAGTCATCCGACTTCATTGGGATGCATTCACCTATTGTCTTCATGTTTTTTTGTAGAACTTTCTTGATTCTTGGATGGATTTCATTGACATCCCACTTTTTGGCCTCATCTATGTTCACTTGCAGTCTTATCATGAGGATGTTCTTCACTGTTTCCAATATTGTGATGATTGGCTTGTCTCTTACAGAAAGGATGAGGGAATTGAAGCTCTTACATATGTTGTTGGTTAAAATGTCACACCTTGGAAATGTGTTGAAATGGGACCTTGACCACTGGTGGGCTGGTTTCTTCACTAGCCACTCATATGTCTTTTTATCCAACTTCTTCAATTCTTTCATTTTCATGTTAAATTCTTCCACTCTTGTTGCTCTAGTTGCTGCCCACAAGGTATCCTTTATTGCAACTCCTAGAAAGCCATCTTTCTTCATGTTGTTGTGTAAATGCTGGACACAAAATTTGTTGTCTGAATTGGGCACCACTTCTTCAAAGGCTAGAATTAATCCCTTCTGCTTATCACTCATGAATTTCCAAGAATATTGATTGTCCGATCCAATATCCTGATCCAAAAGCTCCAGAAACCATACCCATGACTCCCTTGTTTCACTCTCAACAACAGCATAGGCAATTGGGAACATGTTATTATTTGGATCAATCTCTACAGCAGTCAAAAGTTGCCCTCCCTAGTTCCCTTTTAAGAAACACCCATCCAACCCAATGACTTTCCTACAAGCCATAAACCATTTCCTACATGCTTCAAAGCATATATACAACCTGTGAAACTGGAAGGTACCAACACTTTCATCTTCAATCGGTTTTAATACAACAGTAGAACTTGGATTGGACCTAATTAGTTCATCACAGTAGTCTCTCAGCCTACTGAATTGCTCTTTTAGACTACCCTCCAACAATTTCCTTGCTATTTTTGAGGCTCTATAAGTCTGTTGTTTGGATATGTTAACCTTCAACTTAGTGCAAACCTCATTTCTGAACTCATTGGTACCTAGCGTAGGGTTCTTCTTAAACTTATTCACAAAATGTTTCCCTATCCATGAAGAGGTAAGACTAGGATTTTTGTAAGTCCATGAACACTTTGTGTGTTGTGGTCAATATACCTTAATCTGCCAAGAGTGATCATTGTTCATTGGTGATGCATAAACATACCAATCACACCCTCTTTTCTACATTTTACAGACAGCCTCCTACTGTCATTCTTGTTAAACATGAAACTCATCCCCCTCCTAAAACAGAAAGTCTCTATAGCATCTTAAACTTCTTTTTTACTGGAAAAATTAGACCAATCTGCAATTCTGGTTTTTTTGAATCAGTAACAGGGTTAAATTTGGCATATTTTGGCATTTGTTCCTCATCACTACCCTGAACACTCTCTAATGAGTCACTGCTATTGACAGCCACCTCAACATCACCCTCAATCCTAGCCCTCACCTCATCACTAACAAACTAATTTTTCAATTTCATACCACTACCCTCAAGACCACCAAACTCAACCTCACTGTCCACATTTTCCTCATACAACCTATCATTCTCCTCCATATCATAGTCACTATCACAAAGGACATTCTCATCAAAAGGATCAGACAACTCAGCATATTCATTTTCATGAAAAAGTTCATCTACAAATGAAATATCTAATATTATCATCTATCTCACAAGCTTGAGTTCCAATAGGTTCAACATAACCAACCCCACTATCCAAGTGTTCTATATAAATGATAACTTCTCTATTCTTAGGGATATATTGACCTATCTTATACACATTTGCATCAGATTTCAAAATTCTACTAGGCATATGTAAAGTAAGCCCAAATTGATGCCAAAACACAATTTTACTTGGATCATAACCTAACTCACAAGCAAATTCATTCAACTCAATTAACCCAAACATCTCAGCATCTATGTTATCAAAATAATCCACACTACCCCCATCATAAAACCTAATCTTAGAAGCAGAGAGCCTCATCTGACCACTATGATGTACTAATGTGAACATTGTAGGTTCATCTGCACAATACAAAATTATTGTTCATTTTACTTTGTTCATCACAATTAAGAAGGTATAACAGCAACCGTTTAACCTCAACAACAGGTATTTCTTTTTCAAGCAAGCAATGCCCGTACACAACATACCAACATATAATAACAACAAATCCCTAACAACAGGTATTTCTTTTTCAACCAATTAGCATATTTTGCACAACAGTAGAAATAAAATTTATACATTCTTTCTAGCAGCAGGAATCAATGGACCCATACATTTCAGTAGAAGTAAAACCAATACATTTCAGGAATCAATGGAGCCCAAAAAATTGGATTTTTTTCCAAAATCAGTAACAGTACATTCACATTTTACTAACAACAAAAGAGAAATACTTATTGTATTGAGGTGTGGAAATTAGTCCTAATTCACTTCTTCTTGCAATAGATGCCCAGACTTACGAGAGCGCTCGTGATTTTTAGAAGAGAAATTAGGGTTTTTGGTTGGAGAAAAGGGCATGTTCTTGGCTTGGGCGAATTTGGGGGAAAATTAGGGTTTCTGCAATTAGTTTGGGCGATTTGGGGAAAAAATTAGGGTTTGGATGAAATTTTCGCACTAAACCCATTTCAGGTAGTTAACTTTCATCCAAACGGATGGAGTTTTGACAGCGATGATGTTTTTTGATTAATTTCAAAAAACTGGGGGACTACTTATGACGAGGGATGACATTGGGGTACCCGATCTGAAATATAGCCTAGTTTCGAGTATGAAATCTGAATTTTTCCCAAGATAATATTCAAAATTGAGGATTAAAGAAAAAATGTAAAATAAATTGGTGAGAGTAATAATGGCACCGAAGAAAGAACCAATAAAACTGAGATCCACAACCAATAAAAATCAAAGAGGGGCAACTAGGGATTTTTTGAAATAATCTATATATATAATAACAGAAGTCAGTTAGGCAAAATGGTAATTCTATTAAACATCTACAGATAGTTTTGTAATTCATCATTTCTAAGAATAATAGAAAAGAAAAAAATAATTTTACGCGTATGTTTTAAAAAATCAAGATTATAAAACCGCTTCCGCCTTTTACAGAAATTTTAAAAATCACGATTATAAACCTCTTTCTTTTTAAAAAATCTTTTTCAATTTTTTTTTATTTAATCTATATATATATCTTTTCTATATCTATATAATAACATAAATCATTCCATAACCACTTCTTAAAAAGAATTCTAAAAAAAAACAAAATCCAATGTAATTCAAATTTTAAATTTCATACACATGTTTCCTTTTGTTACTTCTCCATAAAAGTTTGGATATACTTCTCTTTATAATAGTTCCCGATTTTTTAATTTTTTAACAGTTGCTTCTCCACATAAATCTAAAAAAAATGGTATCCAGTCATATATATTCCAGTTTTCTTCCTCGCCAAAATTGAAAGGACTTTCCCATGGATACGAGTTTCACATTTAATATATTCACTCTAAATGTTAATCCAAAAATATCCAATCCAAGATGTCCTTTAATTCACCATGTATCTTCAAGTTCGAAAAGAAAGGTAAAAATCTGCTTCGAGAGGCCCTAAGCATAACCAAGTGGCTTCATCTTTAATGATTTGTGACAGCATCTTCGTGAGACGGAAAAACACATGATCGCAATTCTTGACCAGATGGATGAGAAGTTAGGGTTGGAGTCTGAGATAATTAGCCGGACAAGCATGTGTTGGGCGAGTATGGAAACATGTCTATTGTGTGCGTGTTGTTCGTGATGGATGAGATGAGGAAGGCCTCTACCAACGGAAATGAGAAGGATTGGAGAGTTCTTTATGGGTTCGAGATTGGTAGTGTGTCTCTCAACTGAGTGGTGGTGATGATATTATTATTGGGTGAGATTAATAAGGCGATGTTTGGATTGGTATTATGTAGGATTGAGGAAATCCGACTTTGAAATCCTGAGTTTTTGAAATAAATGTGAATAGTTAAAATCTGTGTTTGTTTAGAGATTTTGTAGGGTAGGATAAATATTGTAGATGTCAAATCAATGCTAAAAAAAGTATTATTATGTAATATTATATTGTAAGTTGATGTAATGATAATGATTGGATGATTGTAATAGTAGAAATTTAGGTGTGTATTGAATTTGTGTATTAATAGGATATAATATAGGGTTAATGATTGTGTTTTTATTTAAATAAAGTTGGATTTTGGTAGATTATATAATCTTCTTCTAACCTCAAAACAAACGGGGATTTGAATGAATCCAAATCTTAAATCTCGACTAGCAAACACTAATCCAAACATAGCCTAAGTGACATGTGGTAAGTCTGTGGCCATTGATATTTGATGAGATTTGAGATTTTTTGTTTTATTTTAAATTTCAATGTATTATGGTTTATATTTGAATATAATGCATGTATCTTGCATTAGTAGATAAATTGGAACAGTAAAATTATATTGAAAGCATCATGCATTGGATGTTCTTGCAGCAGAAATTGAGATTTGAGAAGACAATCCTATTTTTATTTTTTTTTAGTTTTAACAACTTCTCATGGTTTTAGGTGTTTTTGTTTTGTTGTTTCAGATTTTGTTTATGTAGTTATGATTGTTCATTACTTTGTTGTTGATATTCTTGAATGTAGTTTATGCACACACTCTATTTAATCATTTGTAGTCGATATTCTAGAGTGTAGTGTATGCACACATTCGATTTAATCATATGTTTTATTCTATCATAATGTTAGTTTCTATATAAGTATATCGTCTTTCCTCTAAGTTTGCTACATAGATCTTGATTCTGATTTGTGTTTGTGATTTTTGTTGATTTTAAAACTTACTGTACATCTTTGTGTTAAAAATGGGATAACATTATTTTTGTCTTAGCAGTTGAACATTGTACTCTGGAGAATGGGTAAGCTTAAAATAAAAATTCAAAGTAAAAGATATTGACAGAGTAATACAAGTTTTGGTTTTTCTAGAAAAAACAACTATATTTTATGTATTTTGAGGCATTCAGTCCTCTTATTTCATTTTAATTTCAAAATATTATTAAAATTTAAATAATGGAAACTTGGTTTAAGCTTCTTTGTTTTCATAAAAACAGTTTACAAAACTTACTCAACAACAAAATAATGACAAAATTTTGTGCGAGCAAAATTTCCATTTAACATGATAAACAACACTTGAAAAAGATGGTGCAATGATTTGAAATATGTTTTCATGCTTATTCCCATGTTCTATTCAAAAACTTAGAGAGTGACAGATGGCATATTTTGTTACACTTCTTGAGACGATCAAATTTTCTATTGATACTACAATTCTTGATTTTTTGTATTTGGTGTCTTTGGATTATGAACAAACAATTTCAACCTCTATATCTGCTTTTTATATCATTAGCACTAACATTATCCTTAAAAAATTCTTAGTTGTTTCAAGATGTTGGTTTATCCTTTGTTTAATTCCTAAAACATGTTTGCTTAATTGCTTTCAGTTTATTTTATTGTTTTAAAGAGTTAATGATCGAAAAGGCACACTCATGCATTATTTAAAAAAGATGAAAATATTTGTAAGAAAAAATAAGTTTCACATCATATAAAAGCTTTATGACTCTCTTCTTGAAAAACAGTTTGTTGTATGTAGTCGAAGACTTATAAAATAAATGAACATTGGTGATATCATGCCAGATGTGTACACATGGATGAAGACTCTTGTTGCTTTGAATAATGCAACTGTTGTTGAGTCCGAACATTCTACTTTAATTCCGAACTCAACATCATATTTTATGGATGCACTATGAACCTGCTTGAAGTATATCCAGGATGGCATTAATTGAGGTGATCAATCTAATCAAGGGATGAGGAAGCAATCATAATATCATGTTCTAATAAGATTTTTATAATATTAGATTTTGTTATATCAGAGTTTTTGATATCACGTTCTTTTAGACTTCAAATTAAGATTGTCGTGTAAGTTTTTTATATCACATTCTTTTAGGATTCTATATTATATCAGATTAATCAGATTGAGACTTTTGTTACATCAGATTGAGATTGTGGTCAGCCTATTATATCAGATTTTGTTATATCAAATTGAGATTGATTTCTGTTACATTAGATTTATTGAAATCTCTTATATGAGATTTTGTTATTTCAGATTGAGATTGACATGTAATTTTTTATATCACTTTCCTTTAGCAATTATTGAGATCTATTATATTAGATTTTGTTATATCAGATTGAGATTGTCATATAACTTTTTATATCACTTTTCTTTAAAAATTTATTATATTAGATGATTGATTGAGATCTATTATATCAGATTGAGATTGTCATAAAAGTTTTTTATGTAACACCATATACCCCTATGACGTATATTTAACAATAAAATATTCATCATGTAGGCAGATCATACTGATGTTTTATTTATCCATATAAGTATAAAAATATTATTATAGGACTAATATCGTATAAAATTAAAACACACAATCAATATCTCAACATCAGTCATTGCCATATTAAATACAAATTGTGATACACACGTTTCAAAATGCAAAATGAGGAGGAGGAGGAGAAGGTTGCACAAGGCATCAGTCGGCCGACCTGTATAGCGTGGCGTCTATATATACAACTCACGTCAAAAGGAGTTATTGAACCTAAACAAAAATAAATATGCGATTTTTATGAGTCGCAACTCAGTGAATATAGACCGTTAATTTAATTAAACAATAAGTCAATAACAATCATTAACATTAATCATAAACATATGCAAATGTCACTATGTCCGGTTTATTATTCTATGAACTGCTCAAGCTTGAATCTGTCACGGGATTTCCAATATGCCACTATGTATATAGACCGTAGGTCTCCAATATGATCATGACCCGAAGGTCTCCACTGTGTATATAGACTCGTAGGTCTCCAATATGAATTTGACCCGAAGGTCTCCACTTTGTATACAGATCTATAGCAAGATAGTCACAGGCCTTTTTAATTTCGTGCAATTGTAATGCAACACAACAATCATCTGAACATATGATCACGTATACATTTACCAATATATCATTTGATCCAATGATAAATTCATATAAATACATATTTCTTATTTAACACATATAACAAGCGTTGCATATAAATCACATCACATTGCATATAAATCACATATACGATTTATACTCACCTGGCTATGATAAGTAATCCGTTCGTCGCTCTGGTTCCTCCTCCCATTCTACAGCCCGTGCTCCTATATGATTCAATGCAATTTAGTCTAATTGTCCCCTTAATATATATATTTCTATTATGCAATGAAATGCAATGCATGTATGCTTAATTTCATTTATTTCATATATAATACTAACTTCTAGCAACCTTTATTCTTTTGACATTATTTCACTCAATACTTAACCGAGACATCTACGGTTTTCTTCTGAGTTTAGCTAAGAGATAGGGCTATAAGTTTCATATTTTAAGTTTTTCCCAATTCAACCTTTAAAGTTACCAAAACATCCAACAAATTACGATAACTTGAGATATATCTAATTCACTAATATCTTTGTACCTTTTTGGGATAATCTTTGAGAATTCACTCCGATCAAATCGAAGAACATATCACCATGAGCTCCCCCTCAAAATCTGAAACAAAAAGATGAAGAAACGAACCCAAATTCACAAACCCTTCTTTTTTCTTTCTTTTCTTTCCCTGCTTCTTTTTCCGCTGTTCTTCTTTCCTTTTCTCTCTATTATCCTCCCCTTCCACCGCCTCTCTCTCTGTGCAAGCTTCTTTAGTATTTTTTTTTATAAAATTATTATCCTTATTATATTATTATACATAAGTCGACTTCTCGAAACTTATTTCCTATTGACTAACATAAATAAACATATATATTACTAAATGTTCTAGTCATAAATGCACACGCCAATTACATATGTGTATATATATATATTATAAAATTAATGAGACTTTATGCCCAACATATTCACACGGCATTTACATATAAATATATATTATAATATTAATTAATTAATTAATCTTCTTATATGTATATGCAAACACACGGCTAGCTACTATACATATGCACTTATATATGTATATATTAATATCAATTCAAACCAAGTATTATTCTAAATTCTTTACAAATGTCAATATGATATGTTTTTAATGTATTATGAAATGAATGCCCAATAATGTGTATGTTTTGGTCGAGGATGTTACATTTTATATCACATCTTTTTAGCACTTTATTATATCGGATTGAGATTTCTGTTACATCAAATTCATTGTCATCAGATTGATATTGCATATATGTTTTTTACATCACTCTATTATATCATATTTTGTTATATCAGATAAATATTGTTGCTTTACACCCTGTTTATTAGATTGATTTTGTTGTAAACCTTTTGATTTATATATCTTAAAGCATTATGTTATAATTTAGAGATCAGTCACACCCATATGACATCACGTTTGCTTGTAATATTTCAACAAATAGTACCATCTTTTAAACATTTGAAAAGTCGAGATGGAATCGCATCTCTCTCACATAATGCTCAGTGGAAATCATATCATGGTCAACAAACATAAAATCATTCACTAGAGAGTGAAAATGTAAAGAAGATAAGACAATGAAGATAATTGTAGAGTTCTGAATATGAAAATAAGTTATCACAAAATATGATATAATAAGGCAAAATGGAGAAAGTAGTAGAGTTCTGAAAATGAAAATAAATTATCATAAATTTATATGAGATGAGAGACTATTAATGCAACTTTCATGCAAACAAACTATTGTAGCTGCTCTATACCAAGATGAAAAATATTTGGGTCAAGCTTTCAAAAGGTTCTCCAAAGTCGTATGGTGCAATATATTTACTCAAATATTATTGATATTGACATTCGATATATGTTATATCCATTGATATTTTCGTAAATTTAAAATATTGATATTTTTATAGATATCAATATTTTAAGTTTGGTGTTGCCATAATTCAAATTAAATCTTAATTTATAAAATATATATTAACAATAATTTAATAAAAATATATATAAAGAATTATATTATATATAAGATGTCTTTTTATAATTACATCAAAAGCTGATTAAAGTGATTTAACATGACTTTGGTTCAAAATAAATAAAATAAAATATTTGAAAATTTTGGAGGCACTATATCAAGTTGCATGATTGATCTTATTAATTAAGAGAACTATATATCCATTAAAACTAAGATAATTTTGTATCATCTATACAATAAGAGCATATTCCATATTTGACTTATGTTTATTTTATTTTATTGTAATTTAAAAAAGTATGTCAGTTCAAATATATATGGGTCATTTTTTATTTTCTTAGACATTTCTTTAAAACGCAAAGAAGTTAAGGAATTTAGATATTTCCTAAAATCCTGCAAAAGTTAGCGAATCCAATTAGAGTAATCACAATTTATGGAGATAATCACAGTTAGAGTAAGTCGACAACAAATGGTGATATAAGGAAGTACTTTAGAAATTGTAGGTTCAGTTTGATTAATTGTATTGTCAATTATTAGTATTAATCTTCAAAAACTTTATATGCTATGAATTTACAAAAATCACATAACATCAAAATTTATTTTTAAAATTCGCTGAAAACTAATAATAATGTATTAAATGATTTGTTAGAGTATATTTGATAAAATTATTTTTAAAATTTATTTATTCTAAATAAATCCTCAACAAATTCTTAAATATTAAAAATATAAAATCAATTCTTAAGAAATCCTCAAAAATTAAAAGTTTCTAAAATTTATGTTTTGGTAATTCATTGTAACGTTTCAATCAAGTACCTAAAATAAAATAACAATAGTATCATTAAACCTCAACAATATTCATTCATTCAATAAATATTTAATTCGATCCTCAAGAAATTCTCCAAAATAAAAAATTTCTCATTCATATTCTCTATTTTTAGTTTCTAACTTTTTTTTAAATTCTCAACAAAATTCATCGATTTAATAAATGTTGAATCAATCCTCTCATTCATTTTAAAAATAAGAGACTTAAATCATAATAATTTTTTCAGTAATGTTATTGCAGGTAAATACTTTATATATAATTGTTGTAGTGAATTATTATCAAAAATTCTTTTATAAAGTATCTTATAATTTCACTTATAATATTGTTTGTAAGTTTTCTACCATACAACTATATATACAATTGAATTCGAGAAGAGATATCTATCTCATGCGCACATTCTTCTTTTTCTCTACTATTGAGTTCCAAAAGAGAGGCCACATGTTTCTTTTCCTAGAGGCCACATTCTTCTTTTCTTATAGAGATGACAAGTACACTACTAACAACAATATAAACTAAATTATTTCAGTTAAGATTTCAGATGTGGAAATCAATCCTACTACAATACGTGATTACTATATGCAACGACATGCCTTAAAAAAGAACTCTCGTACCTCATGCACACATTCTTCTTTTTCTACCGAGAGATGACAAGTATCCTACTGGAAACAACATAAACCAAATTATTTCAGTTAAGATTCTAAATGAGAAAATCGATCCTAAATATTATGTAGTATGTGATTACATGATGCACCGATGTTGTAGTCTCTTTATGAAGAATTCTCCCAAAAAATTTATTGACATAATGGACATTGATAATAAAGGGTATCTGATATATAGACGTTGGAATTTGGGAAGAACAATTATGAAGGGTGGAGTTCAACTACATAATAGATTTGTTCTCCAAAAATATTATTACGCACATATAATTTTCAGTCGTCTCTTACCAAAAAAATTTGCTAACATGATGGATATTGATAATGAAGGGTATCTAATATAGAGACATCGGGATTTGAGAAGAACAAATGTGAAGAATAGAGTTCCACTTTATACTAGATTCATTTTCTCATGAACTTTTATTAAGATGCGGCGCACATATGAATGTTGAGTGGTGCGTCCAATCTCAGTTTAAAAGAGTCAAGCCAATCTCTAAGTTGGGCTGTATCTTAGGAAAAAAATGTTCAGTCATGAATAGTTATATGTCGCAGTTTCAAGAGTCACCAATCGTAAGTTACTCAAGATTTTGATATACGATAGGGAGGGTGAACAAAACAATAGAGTAACCAATGTAGTTTACTATGAAATATTTCACAATTTGTAAACTAGAATGTGAACATTTAAATTCATCGTTTTTTTGTATTTTACAATTGATCAATTACTTTAGTTTCACAATCCATTTATTTTGTTTGATTAATTGTGCCTTAAAACTTAATATTGAGTTTAAATATAAATTAAAATAATTTAAATAAACTGATAATATTATATACACTGCTAGTAAATATAAGAGGCTGAGTCACTCCCCTTCACATTCTTATTCTTCTTCACCCACTTCTCCTCCTCACTTTCTTTTCCTTTTCCGCTTTTATTTTTTCATTTTCCCCTTTTCTTAGAGTTCTTCCCACCACATAATACTAATTTTTCTTTTTTTTTTTTACGAATTTTTTTTCCTTATTATTTGATTTCAACGAATATTCTATGTTTGTCCCTATTATTTGGTTTCAACGGGTATTCTATATTTTTTCACTTTCTCTTTTCATTTTGCCCTTTTCTTAGAGTTCTTCCCATCACATAATACTAATTTTTCTTTTTTTTTTTACTAATTTTTCTTTTTTTTTCTTTTTTTTTTACTAATTTTTCCTTTTTTTTCTTATTGTTTGGTTTCAACGGGTATTCTATATTTTCCTTTTTTTTTTTTACTAATTTTTCTTTTTTTTTTCTTATTATTTGGTTTCAATGGGTATTCTATGTTTGTCTTTCAACGGGTATTCTATATTTTTTTATTGTGGATGCTACGTATTTTTTCACAAGCTGCTATCGTGTTTTTTCTCAATTTTTTTTTAAAATTTTCTTTTCATTGTTTTTCTGTGTTTTTTTTATCAGATTTTTTTTGCGACCAGAATTTTTCTCAATTTTTTTTCAACTGTTATGTTTCAGTTTATTTTTGGTAATTTTTATTCATTTACAATATAATAATATTCCAACCAAAAAAATTCATTCTGTCATTTCATAAACACCATCACCATGAAGTTTTTCTCTTTAATCCTTTCGGATCTTCTCCGAGTTGTAATTTCCACAAACTTCATGTCTCCGATCAATGTGTCGCCTCGTGCAATGCATCTGCCTATCAGTAGTTTCCGATCAATGCGTCGCCTCGTGCAATGTATCTGATATATCTCAAAGATTCTCTCTAATGGTGTAGAGGATAAACTCTCAATCTCAAAGATTCTCTTTAGTCTGACGATCTATATCATAAACTCTAAACCAGAGAATAATAACTTTGGAAACACTCTATCAATGGCTCATTTTTTCTCTCTCTAGGAGGAACGTTCAACTTTTTCTATTTCTAAGAGGAATTCTCTAACTGATATATCTCAAAGATTCTCTCTAATGGTGTAGAGATAAACTCTCAATCTCAAAGATTCTCTTTAGTCTAACGATCTATATCATAAACTCTAAACCAGAGAATAATAACTTTGGAAACACTCTATCAATGGCTCATTTTTTCTCTATCTAAGAGGAACTTTCAACTTTTTCTATTTCTAAGAGGAATTCTCAAATTTGAATTGTATGTTGAATGTCTTCCCAAACCATCTATTTATACTTGGATGGTGGGAGATTCTAAAATAAGCATTTTTATAAAATTCATAGAGAAGTCTCCCTTTATTTTTTTAAACTTTTTCAAAACACTCTAGACCTAGAGAAGTCTTCTTTTATTTCTTTAAACTTTTTCAAAACACTCTAGAATAAACAGATGGTGGGAGATTCTAAAACAAACATCTCTAAAAAAAAATTCTAGAGAAGTCTCCCTTTAGTTCTTTAAACTTTTTCAAAACTCTAGAATAGACACTTCTAGATATTGGACTTATAAACCTTTTTAATGTGGGCTTCATTTCTCTAAACTCTTCCAATCATTTCTCTAAACTCTTCCAAAACACTCTAGAATAGACACTTCTAAAGATTGGATTTATAGACTTTTTTAATGTGGGCTTTCCAATTATGGAGGAATAACCCAACAATATTTGCATAACATTTAAGATATACATGTTGGAAATTGGTTTAATATAAGTGGTGGGTAACCCCACTTTGATCATTAATAAAGTGGTTATAAATTCATCCTTTGAAGAATTGGATATCAAAAGATTAATTTATAAATTATTGAAACACATTGAAATGTTCAAAACCAATTTTTGATGAATAAGAAATCAATCGTTAAAGTTGGCCACTTATTCTGGGATTTAAACACAGCTCATTGGCCACATTATAAGGAGGACTAATTGCATTAACCTCACCAAACTATCAGTGATTTTGCACATCAACCACCGAAATTTATTTTGTAGCATCGATACATATAAATTATGCGAGATTGACACTTAAATCACTAAACTATTTTTTCAGTCATTTTTCGTCGGATTTCAACAAATAACATACATATGAAATATTTTTAAGGATATTTTTTTAAGGTATTTAAATTCTTAACAAGTCGAAGATGGATCAAATTGGGCAGTTTTTGCAATCGCTAGTGCATAATCATTGTAGCGAAAATACCCGGGTTCATTACATGTGAATGAGTTCAACATAGGGCAAGATACACCAATAGTTTCAACAACTTCAGCATCAACACATTCGAATTTAATAATGCCATGACAAATGAGGCACTAAAAGCCATTCTTGATAGTTCCCACCTTGAATCAAAGAATACAAAAATTAATATTAACTTTTTTTAATAGATATCAAAATTGGATTTGTTAAAACATTATTTTTGTCGATAAATCTTTAGGAAAAATCTGTATCTAGATAAATTTAGAAGTATGTATGCCTATAAACATATTATTATATAAAAATATGTATCTAGATAAATTTAGAAGTATATATACCTATAAAGATATTATTATACACAAAAACTCATGTGAGACGGTCTCACGGATAGTTTTCGTGAGACGGAGCTCCATCACCACAAATAATATGTTAATTGTTGGGTTTGGGTGGTGGGTAATTGGGTTGTGGGTTGATCCGTTTCACGCAATGCATTAAAATTCTGTGAGACGGTCTCACAAGAGACTTACTCATTATTATATACTATTATTATTTATAAGACGCAAAAACTCATGTGAGACGGTCTCACGGATAGTTACCGTGAGACGGAGCCTCATCACCCACAAACAAGATGCATGTGAGACGGTCTCATGAATAGTTACCGTGAAACGGAGCCCTATGATCACCCAAAAACAAGATGTGAATTGTAGGGTTTGGATTGTGAATGATTAAGTTGTAAGTTGACCCGTCTCACACAATATAATAAAAATTCGTGAGACGGTCTCACAAGAAAATTACTCTATATAAGATCTACACCAATAAAATTCCTACTAACTATTAAATAAGTATTGCGAATAATTTGGAGTAGGTCTTGTACGAGACCGTGTCACGAATCCCATTTTGTGAGACGGACCCTTATAGATTTTCATTTTTGGAAGCTTCCGGTATTGACTTTTGCCGTCTTGCATTGGTTGGTCTAATGTTTAGAGTTTATACAGATCACCTGGCCTGAGATGTCTTAAACTTAAATGTTGTCAAGGTGTCAGTGGAAGAGGTTTGAATGAAGCAGTCGCAAAACTTGAACACTTGGAAGAGTTGCAGAGGTGCTGCTATGAGTTATGATAAAGTGCCGTCTATTATAAGAAAACGAGCAATTCATACGTTGCAAAAAGGCGTTTCTAATCTAGACCAGGTTGTAATTGGTTCTTTCAACCAAACGGTTTTAAAATCTGAGGATGATCAAGTTTTTTAGGCCATTAAATCTGTGGAGAAGTGCTTGGAACATGAATTTTCAAGTGTCTAACAACAAGTTTCAACTTATTTGAAAGATTGTGATCCAGATAATCAATCTTACATTTATGAGATGTAAGCTATGATCCTTTGACATGGCCTGAAATGGCTCTGAATAGCTACATTGCTTTGTGTTTAGGAAGATATCCGTACGTTGTTTCTTAGGTTCTTTTAAAACAGATTATTTCGGAAATAATTATTTTAAAACCAATAAAAGTTTCATTTTTAGGAGAAACAAAATATTTTAAAAAAACTTTAATTTCTTTCCTTTCAATAATTTCTTTTTACTTCTCCGCTAACACCAACTTGTACCTACTTTTTGTACAGTTTATTGCAAATTTAGTGTTATATCTGAAACTGCATAGAATATGTGTGACTTCACAGTTTATTATTAATGTTATCTTGTTTATTTTTATTAAAGTTGCACACAATGTATGCAACTTTAATGAAAATAAAGAAATAATATAAAATATAAAGTCATAAACACTGTATATGATTTTAATGAAAACAAATAAAATAATAATAAATAAAGTATTAAAATACTCGCATAATTATTTATTAAGCTTCTCCGTAATTTGTAATAAAGTGTTTAAAATTAAAACCCCCATTTACCTTACAATAGAAATCTCTTACAACTCTCTCTCTCTCTCTGCAGTTTATTCTCAACGCCTACGAAGATGCCAAACGGAACGCTTGAAGTTGTCCTTGTCAGCGCCACCGGTTTGGAAAATGCAGATTTTTTATGTATGTTTTTCTAATTTCAATTCTCTAATCTTCTGTCTCTGTCTTTCACATCATTTGATCCGACAAATTTCATACTAATTTTACTCATTATACCACTTTTATTTTCCAGAATTTGGTAATTACGATAATTTTTACAGTTCATGTCATTATTAGGTTAAAAAAAAATTTGGGAGAAAAATGATTATGTAAACATAAGATTAGTGACAATTCGGCCAAGCAATTTTTTTTTTTTTAAAGGTTTATGCACTGAATCTGCTTGTTTGGACAGCTGGTACTGATGCTTATGCTGTTATCACTTGCCAAAATCAGGAGAAGAAAACCAAAGTTGCATCAGGTGTGTATACATTCTTCTGATTCTTACATTCTTAATTTGCGCAATGATTAACTTAATCCTATAACTAATATCCCTCCCTATGTATGCACTTGTTCTTTGATCCTTTTTCGTTTTTCAAATATCGTAGATAATGTACTTGAGTTGTTTGTACGATTGTCAGTAGTTTTTGTGGATTCAATTGATGATCTTGATCAAATGTTACTTGTAGTTGAAGGGTCTACTCAAACATGGAACGAGACCTTCATGTTCGCTATCTCTGGGGACGTAAACGAGCTGAAAATCAAAATAATGGATAAAGATAATTTTACTGCCGATGATTTTGTTGGAGAAGTTACGTGAGTGACCTTACCGATTATTTGCTTCTATAAACTTATGTTAACTGATAATTAAGATGTGGATTGTTGGAATGTGTGTGTGTTTTGTATTTTCATTGGATACTCAGAATTCCTTTGGAGGCCGTCTTTGAGGCAGAAAGAGTTCCGGTTACTATGTACAATGTTGTCAAGGATGAGACGTACTGTGGGGGGGTTAATGTTGGCCTCAAGTTCACTCACCAGGTTGATACTGCCTTAAACCTCATAATTTACTTCTCATGAAGAATTGGAGATGATTACTGGTTCTTTTAGTGTTCAAGTGTTTGTAATGGTATAGTTGGTCCTCAATAATGATGTGTTTCTTGTTGTAGAGCACAAGAGATGGGGGATTTTCTGTCGAGGAGTTTGGAGGATGGAGAGCATCTTCAATGGAGTGATGTGATGATATTGAAGAGAAGAAGTTTCTGTTTTAGCATCTTCAACCACAATCTTGTGAAATTATTCATGCAATCATGATCTAACCTTTGATTTGAGCAAAACTGTGTCTTATTCCTTGGTTTACTTTGTGTCGGATTTGGTGAATTAATAAAGTGCTAACGTTTCGTGGATCATTTATATTTCCTCGTATTCACATTCATCCGCTATTTTAAAAGATTGATGCTTTAACACATTCCTGTCTGGTCTAGTTTTCGTTCTGCTATAGATCGTTATGTTCTACTTTTATAAGCGGAGTATCAAAATGAATGGGTATTATCACGTTGGCTGCATTGTCCCGTTTGTGGGGACCAGAGTCGAGTGAATGTATGATGAGCGAAGAAGATAATGATGATTCTGCAGGCAGAACCCTAAAAGAAGTTTCTGGAATACAATCAAGAGGATGCAGATGCCTCGATGGTGAAGTACGAAAATGTAATATCAACTGTGGGTTTGCACATACATACATGAGTATAATGCAATTGTGTGCTAATCAAGATAACTGCAACTGGTGAACAAAGCCAGATCAAGGATCTTGACATATATATGTTTGGTGCCTTGAATGTACACTTTTTCAGAGAAGAGTATGACAATAATTTGTGAGTGGATTTATGCTACTAGAGCATGGAAACAAGATGAAGAGAGACAGAATTAAAGAACATAAGAGAGCCATATACAAGAAATCTATTTTGTCTACTATCACTATAGACTGCAGTATTTCAAACCTCCCAATTACAGTGGAATAAAACAATTTGAAGAATCAACTTGGTAGTTTTATTAACACGTCTAAACTACAGCAAATACACAGGACGCTTACATGCGGCATAAAGAATTTTCATAATGTTTCTGCAAGCCAATATATGACAATCTTCAACCTCAGAAAGCCCATTTTCGTGATGGGTTCGACTTTTTCAGTGAAGGAGATGACAATCCAACCACTTTACACTGCTCATCATCTGGTTCCTTGCTAAAAAATCCAGTTCCAACATAATGAGCCAATGCAGATGCATCTTCTAGATTCTTCCTCATATTGAAGGATGTGGACATATAAAGCTTTGAGGGTGTCTTTACCAATTTCTTCACTGGATTATCAAGTTGTGCAGATTGGAGGAACCTCTCTGTTGCTGCCTCCCAAGAGAGCTCATGTCTTTGAGCATCTGTAAGCGAAGCAGGCAGGTCTTTCAATGCTTGGAGTGTTTCCTTAACAAAGCCCTCTCTATCATCATATACTCGGCAATTTGGGAACTGCTTGAAGAAATCATTGGAGGGATGATTTGCACACACGACTATTTTACCCATCGCCAATGCTTCAGCTGTTGTTGTGCAGACTACATCAGTGGTGCTGGGATTTATAAACACCTTATACCTGGATGGAGGAAAGTTAAAAGGACAGCAGTGAGTTAGTGTAAATGACCAATCTTGGTGTTTGTATTAAAAGTGGCGTATTCAGACAAGAATATGCCATGAAAATGCATTTCTTGGTAAAATATAAGAAAAAAAAAACCATTTATTGTGGATTTAGGAAGTGCTGTAACTTAACTGTTGCTTTAATAGAATGCAGGGAATAAACCAAGAACTTTTCCATAAACAATATTGAAGAGAAAAAATAAAATCTAAAGACCTTTATTGTGTTCCTTATTTTCTAAAAGTGACCAGTCATACAGAAAATTAGGCAGGAATTACAACTTTACCACCTTATTAGGCAATAATAGGCCTCACATCATTAAGCATCTCAGAGTGCATAGTTTTTTTCAGATACATATGAAAGGTAAGAAGCATACTCAAAAGTAAAATGCGGGTGATTTTAAATTATAAATACACGTTCATTTCCCCAAATCTCAGACCCCAGAACCCCACCGCCATTGGAATACCCTCTTAGAGCATATACATAAGTAGGAATGAGTAAGTAAAATAAAAATCAATAGATCCATTCAATGAGGAAAGAAAAACTAGAAAAAGATAACATTAAACCCAGATTTTTGAACGCCATCATCAGTGTACTTTTAGTTCCAGGAATAAATTCAAATTGATCACAGATGGTAGCCACTATCTTTTCCTCTTTATCTAACCAAAACAATATGAAGCAATACTATATCCAAATAATGATATGTACTTACTCATGAAATAAAGGATCATCATGATCACGTCCAGGATGAACCCTGACTGTAATTTCCAACTCTCCAGCTGCTTCATTAACTTGATCAGAGTCCTCCCCGGTGCCATATAAATCAACTTCAAGTCCAGTTAAGTCTTTTTGGTTATCATGTAGCAGTTTGAGCAACTCCTTGTAGCCTTTGCTCCATACCATCTTTCCAATGTAATATGCACCTTTAGTAAAAGGTTGCATTCCATCCTCTTGCTGCTTTCTTTTCTTCATGCCAATGTCGAGGAATCTTGGATTTACTCCATGGACGTTGCAAACAACAGATCTTGGAAGCTCTTGAGTAGCAGCTGACAGTCTTATCACCTACCATTATGAACCGAACGAATCATATCCTTCCATTGTGTTAATCAGAAGCATGTCATTGTAATCTCAGAAAATTCTTATACTGTTTGCTATAACTACCATAGCTTTTGCATCTCATAAAAATGTAAAAGAGTAGCATAGCTAATAAGCTGCATCGATTTAAACATGACGCCACATATTCTACAGTGGCATTTTAGGTTATAGCAAAATATGAACTAAAGATTGCCTTGGTAAAAAGGAATATTGGGCATGTGTTGAAATGTTTGTCACAATAGCAACTTCAGCCAGGAGAAAAATTAGATTCTCATATTTGTAAAGGCTTTATAAGAACGTCCACTAAATTTAAAACATGTGGCTCTTAAAATATGTGATTAGCTAATGGATGTACAAAAACACAAATCAGTAACTGAAAGAAAAAAAGCAGTTATCGAGAGGTATACCTTGTGGCAATATATATTGACAACCCAATTGTTCATGTATTTCAGCAAAAAAGCTTGTAGTAGCCCATTCTTCTCCCTCTTCACATATTCTATATAATTTGTGTGAACAATTCCTATAACCAGTCGAAATTTTAATTTCCACCGCTTTCCATGATGATACCATGTGAGATGCTCAGGCTCCTCTAGCACAGCAACATCTGCCTCTTCATCAGCAATTACTTCAGTAATGTCCCCTAGAGCAAGAATGCTCCTTTTGTGTATAGAAAACTGCAGTGTAAGATGACAGTACATTAAAATATGATTTATCAGGTTGATGATATTTTTTTAGTCGCCAGTAAGAATTTTCAATTTGTACAGTGGCATCAATATAATGTAGAAAGTTAAACTGATAATAATACAGGGCTTTGCATCATGAGTCAGTACTTATGAAAGTAGCTGAGAATAAATTAATATCATGACACCCACAAATGATAAAAGAATGACAACCATTAAATACAATTTTTAGTATGCGAATGACAACCATTAAATACAATTTTTAGTATGCCACAAGTACACGTTATTTAAAAAAAAAAAAAAAGTTAAGGCTTGACTTACTCTTCCCGGATAAAAGCGTATTGTGAAACTTGATTTGAAACCAGTTCTTTCTTCGAGCCACTGGCGGACATAAGTTTCTTGTTCTGATGGTGAATCAAATGTGATTTTATTCGGATAGACATGTTCTTGGTCCTTCAGTTTCAACCAAGGAATCACCAAAGTAACATTTCTTTGATCATCTTGTGCAAGATAGGCCGCACGAAACAGAGGGTTGACAGCAGTCCCAGTTAACCATGGAAGGCTTGCTGTAGTAAATATCGCAATATGTTGCTTCTTATCCATGCATTCATGCGGTTCAGACCCAATAACCTCTTTGAAGATAGAATATCTAACTACAACAGTATACCAAGAAAATGTCCTGTCTGCATCGATAAGATAAAATCATCATGCTTGATAACAAGATTCGAGAGCCCATGGCCATGATTTATCACAGGGCACGGGGCTTTACAAGGTTAAAAAATCCAACAAATTGTCATCAAACAAAGACAAGTAGACAACAGATCCCTTCTTATAAGATACGATCACATAATTCCAGCCACGGCATATCCAAAATATCTCTCTACTTCGATATTTCTTACACAAAAAAATCTCATGCAAGTTAGCTATTCAAATACAAATCAATACCATAGAACATCTCAATGAGTAACACGAAAATTCAAGTTATTCAAAACAAATGGAAACATGATCTGAAATTTTCGAACAAAAACTCTAATTGGAACATCAGCAAAACACAGTTTCTCTAACTCAATGAAAAGCAAATCATCAATTCAGAGATTCCAACCATCAATACTCACTAGAAACAAATACATACATACATATTCATTACCGAAAGTAACAAACAACCAAATTTATTCAAACTCCATCCAAAAACAAGCCATGTAAACAAGATATCAGGCAAAATTTAAAACTTAACCGAATCACCGCATGAACATTTAAACGCAGGAAAAAGGCATAAAAACACCATTCAAATGATTAACAAAATATTATCACGAACATTTTCTCTCATCACAAAAATAAAAAATTACAGAAATGTCGTTGTATTCACCTGAAACAATGCGTACAGAGAAACCTGGAAGTGAGGGATTCCGCTACCTTTCTAATATCTTTCCGAACAAGAATCCCTAGAAAATTAAATTCAGCGTTTAGGTTACGAAATTGGATTTAGACGTACGATTAATAGCTGGAGAAAAATAGGGAAGATTCGAATGTTAGTTGTCTTCGAATTTTTCTATTGGATGAAAATAGTCGCGTGGAGGCGCGTGATAGGTTTCTATGAAAGAAGACAAAAAAAAATTCACAAAAACTCCTGTGCACCAGGTGCACGGATCTAAGATCTGTGCAATTCGAGTCGATCCGACCCGTATCCGCGAGTTTTTATTTTTATTTTTATTTTTTTTTCCAAAATTTTGTCCTGACCTTTATGTTATAAATATATAACATTTACGTTATAAATGTGTGACTTTTATGTACAACTATCTCTACCTTTATGTATTATAACTTAGGAAAAAAATGAAGATTTTCAACACAATTTGTACATAAAGGTCATGATAGTTGTACATAAAGGTCACAACCTGAAGCAAAAAAAAAAAAAAAAGCAAAATTCAAAAACACGCGGATCCGGGTCAAAAACTGGGTCGATCCGACCTGGATCAGCGAGTTTTTAATTTATTTTAATTTTCTTTTTCCAAATTTTTGTCCTGACCTTTATGTTATAAATGTATGACCTTTACGTTATAAATGTGTGACCTTTATGTACAACTATCTCTACATTTATGCATTATAACTTAGGAAAAAAATAAAGATTTTCAACACAATTTGTACTATGTACCTTTATGTTATATTATGTCACATTTATGTACAAATATTCTGACTTTTATGCATCTTTATATATTATATAAAGGTCAGAATATTTGTACATAAAGGTGACATAATATAACATAAAGGTCGCATTGATATCACATAAAGGTGTACAGTTCAAATTATATTGAAAATCTTCATTTTTTTCTAAGTTACAGTGCATAAAGGTCATGATAGTTGTACATAAAGGTCACACATTTACAACATAAAGGTCACAACCTGAAGCAAAAAAAAAAAAAAAAGCAAAATTCAAAAACACGCGGATCCGGGTCAAAAACTGGGTCGACCCGGATTGCATGTGCACTAAGTGCACACAAGACCAACTCAAAAATTTTATACAACCACAATTATGAAACTGTGCAATAGTCTCTCACGCATCCGCACGCGCCCAAGATCACGCACAAATTAGCTCAAATTCGATCACAAATGTTATACATTTATGTAGTGTTAAGCAAACATTTATTTAATGTTAGTCATACATTTTAAATTTTTACATATACATTAACATATTTTTAAACAACTATATCTTTCATACCTTTTAGTTATATTAGTTAAGGATGCCAACGGGGCGGGTCTGGGACGGGTTTGGCCTATCCCAGGACCCGCCCCCCGCCAAAAAAAATACAGATCCGGGACCCTCCCCGCCCCGCCAAAACCCGCCCCATGAACCCGGCGGGTAAACCCGACGGGTAACCTATCCCGACCCGCTTTAATTTTTTCTTTTTTTGTGGCTAGTTTTCTTTAATTTATAGTCATCATCAATCAGACAGTGTTTGTTGCACTAGATTGCATAGAATCACATTTCATCTTATTTTTCGGGGACAAGAAAAGAAAGTCGCATTATTTTAATGAGCGTTTTATACGATTACAATAATATTCGCTAATTACTTTTGAGTTTTAATATAGTCGTTTCTGAGTTCTGTATGCAATTGGTATTTCAGTTTTGGAAATATATTACAACACTGTACAACCAAAAAATAGTAACCAATGTAATTTTTTTTCCCATTTGTACTTTCTATAAATGAGAGAATAACAATGAAGAATAATGATAAAGGAAAAACTGGTGTAGCGGGAAGAATGAAAATAAAATAAAATGTTGCATTCGTTTTTGCAGGCGGTATACAATAACATTGTACAGTAAAAATTCTCATAAAAACACCAATAAAAACACACCCAACATAATTTTAAAAAAAAATTGATGCAACATATCCAACAGTGGTTGCGGCGGCAGCGATGAGCTCGAATTGATTTCGAACGAGGAATACTTCTCTGTCTAGTCCTCTATTTCAACAATCAGGGTTCTCAATTCTATTAAATATTAATAATATATATAATTATATATATATATATCTATTATCCGGGGCGGGTCCGACAAATACCAGGACCCGGGTAGACCCGTTTGACCGGGTCCAAACCCGTCCCGGGACCCGTTTGATCGGGTTTTTACCCGCCCTGCGGGTTCGGGTTTGAACCCGACCCATTGTCATCTCTAATATTAGTCATATTTTTAGTTATGTTAGTCATACATTTTAATTATATTAGTTGTGTCTTTATATATTACATAAATATATGTTTATGTTGATATAAATGTATAAATAATGTCACATAAATGTATGAGTAATATCACATAAAGGTAAACATCTACAACTTGTGTCGAAACTAGGGTTTAGGGTTAAAGTATTACATAAATGTATGATATTTGTATATAAAGGTATGACTAATATAACATAAAGGTATGACTAACATAGTATGAAGACCAACGATTTAAAAAAAAAAAATAAAGTATTGCACTAAAGGTATGAAATATGGACATAAGGGTATGACTAATATAATATAAAAGTATAACTAATATAATATAAAAGTTTGACTAACATAATATAAAGGCCAGGGCAAAAAAAAAAAAAAAAAATGCACGGATCCGACCCGACCCGAGTGCATGGATTTAAGATCCATGCACCAGTTGCACATGAGACATACTTATGAAAGAAATATACAAAATGATTTGTAAATCGTTCATCGATTAAATGCAAAAATCAACTTAATATATTATTGATTTTGAATTTGCAATTTAAATTTAATTGCAATTTGAAGTTCAAGAGTTTATCAAATTGCAATTTAAATATTTTTTTTGGTATTTTTCAGACGAAATTCACAATATATGATTTTCACAAGGATAAATGTATCATTTTGAAAAGTTTATGTTTCAAATTGAAAAAAAAATAAAAAATACTTCAAATTGTAAATTGAAAAACGATTATACTTGAGATTGTTTTTATCATTCTAAAAGTCACGTGATATGCATTTCACTTGAAAAGTTGTCCAAAAAAAAAATGAGATTGCACTATAAGAAATTCCTGCACTTTAGGTTGCAAATTGAAAAATGTCATATTTTATGTTGACTTTTGTATTTAATCCTATAATATTATGTTATTTTTAATTGGATTTTTATTTTGGTATTAATAAATAAATTTGTATTGTATAATTTTTTGTGTTTATTATTTATTTTAAAATTATTATAGGTTTCCGGGCCCTAGATATAATGCAGTGTCAATTTTCGATGAAATTTGTAATATGAAAAAAGTAGGTCAATTATATATAAATTCACAAATTTTATTTTGATTTTTATTCACACACCACATCACAATTGTAACTTGAATTTGAGTTCATGTATTGAATTAAAACGAGTTCAAACACCGTTATTGTATGTTAGTCAACTTTGGTATCCAACATCCCATGGAAGTAGAACTATCAATATAGGTCAGTGGGCGGGCCGACCCATAATCCATCATTTGGTGGGGCGAGTTTTCTTAACGGCGGACCTCAAAATCTCAACCTAACCTAATCCACTAGCGGGCCGCGGGTTAGGTGGGCCAACCCACCAAAATTTTTATTTTTTATTTTTTATTTTTTTAAAGGAAAAATGATATATATGTAGCTTATATATACATTTACTAAGATATATATGCATTCAAATTACATATACTATATGAAAATAAATTTTTGAAAATAATTTTCACTAAATTTTCTTCATTTTTATATATAAATGACTCATCAATATTTTTATAAATTATTACTTGCACTAGGTAATATTTTTCATCATTATTATTCATTTCTTATCTATAGTTTTAATAAAAAAATATTTAAAAAATTAAAAAATATTTAATAAAATAAAGGTTGGTCAACCCACCAAAAGCCCAACCCACCTCGGGCCAAACTCACTTAGGCTCACTTTTTAGCGAATCTATAAATACTCAACCCAACCCTTCAATTAGACGGGGCGGGGCGGCCCAACGGGCTAAGCCCATTTTGACAGCTGGAAGATATGCTGTCTCATCTCATGTGAAAAGGCCCAATAACTCAAGTTAGTTTTATCTGGGCTGGTATAAAACCTCACAGCCCATATACTAGATTTGGCCCAACATTATAGACTTAATGTGGGTGTTTGGATTGCTGTCAAGAGTAATTAAAAAAGAAATATTAGTTCGATTAAGGAAACACATCGTTAGATTGATTATACACTCATGCAAAAACCAATCCACCCAGAATAATTTTCAGGTAATAACGTTTGAAATTTTGAATTACATTTTGTAGGAGTGTGCAAAATTGGGGATTGTATGTTCGTGATTTTTTTGTTATAATTTTCCTGGAAAAAATTGCTCTTCATGTATTGTTCGTTCTCCTCATTTTGTTGCTTTAATTTGTTCGTAAATGCTGTTAGAATAATTAGGGTTCGTTATAATTAGTCCCCAGTTACTGTTTTTTCCGACAAATGATTTTTTTCCTCAATTAAATGCTCCAGCAACTTGATATGTGGCGGAATCTTTTTTAAGTTAAATTGAATTTTGAATCATAATTATTTCTACTTATTTTGGCGTTTTTATTTTTATTTTTTTTGACAGAAAGGATCATGCTTGTGGTAATTATTTATTATGTTGTGAAAGTCATTATTATAATTATGATGGAGCTTCATTTGAAGAACTTTCTTCGAAAGTTGTTCTGTATGATACAATAATATGGTTGTCAATATCTCTGTTGCTTTATTTGCCGTTTGGAAGATATGTGCTTCAGAAAGATATTGCATCAAGCAAACCTCTATGTCACATCGAAAGAAATAGTTTACAAGGTATAGCATTTGGCCTTCTTGTTTGATTGTGTTAATCTATTTTTCAATGCCTTGTTTGTTTAGTAAGGTCTGTATACCTTCGTTTATACCGTTTTGGGGAGAAAAGGAGATCGAGAAGATTGTGCCTCTGTTAATGGTGATTGATATTATAGTAGAACAAGGTGCGTTATAAAACTTTGATCAGTAAATTTGTTCTTTCACTATGTCCGTTTTCGCCTCAAGCTGTATTTAAAATGTCGTTTTAGTTAGTGTTAAGAAATCGGTATCTGACGGTAGCAGCTACTATTAGCGCCTAGGATGTAGTTGCCTCCTAGAATTAT
Organism: Scutellaria minor; assembly: GCA_954870855.1. Classification (NCBI taxonomy): domain Eukaryota; kingdom Viridiplantae; phylum Streptophyta; class Magnoliopsida; order Lamiales; family Lamiaceae; genus Scutellaria; species Scutellaria minor. Next base: position 19,414,890 of record OX940728.1, on the reverse strand, counting down.
GTTTGCATGTATTTATATTTGTCTCTGTTCTATAATAACATTATGATTAGTCATTTGTCCTTTGCAGTAATCTAATATTATGTTCGTTTCGTGTGAAGTAACCTCACCTGTTATCTGTATCATTGATTAACATTATCCGATGAATTGCTAAACAAGTGAGCCTAAAATCATGCTTTTTTACTAAGTGATTTGCTAATGAAATACACTGTTCTACTGCTCTGGCAATCTATTCCAACTTTTTTTTTATGTAGTTTAACTTTCTTCATTTATTTTATAATATCACAAAAATGCAGGATGCTTGCAGTCAGTGTATGGTCTAAATACCTTTAGAGTTGAAAGTATTTCACATGGTGTAGCTGCACCAGTTGATGAATTACGGGTTCAAGGCATTTGTAACCCCGGATTTCTTAGGAAGGTAAATCTTATACTTCATTTTCTTATTGGTATAATGGAGAAAGTAGAATTAATTTATGGATGCTAACAGTTTTAACAGTCTTCTAATACTAGATGCTTGAAACATGAAACTCCCTGCCAAATGTCTGTTTTTTTTTCCTTTGTGTATGAAATTCCTACAATCTGTCTCAAGTTGAGTTTAGTAGATGCAAAACCCTAAGATGCTTTTTTCATGCTCACTAATGAAATTAAACGAGCATTTGTCTTCAATACGGTGTGCTAGTTTCTCTTACATTGTGATCATTCAGACAACAGGTTCTCGTCTCCCTACCTACAGATTTTATGCTTAACAAGCGCGATGAGGTTAATAAATCGGTGAAGGTCAGTATCTTCTCTTTTTCTTGGCCTGCATAAAACATGAATGGACTATCTTATGTATCAGTAAATACTTGTACATACATCACAATAATTGGATTAAGTTGTGGAAATTTGAGTTACTTATTGAGAAAACTCAGGCCCCCCAGGACCGAGTCACGTGAACTTGTGAAAAGACGTTTCTGTTCCTCCCTTACCCGTGTTGGAAAAGGAGATGATCGAGCAGCGGACATAAGTAAAGGTACGAGATGCATTTTGTGCATGATTTTGTAGTGCACAGAGACATGGACAATTCGAGGAATCAATTCGATTTCTAATTTATCATTAAAGATAAAGCTACACCATTCCTTTCCTTTATGTGTTTGTGTGTGTGTTTACTCAATTGCTTTAAGTAAACAAATAGGAAAAAATTAGCCTTTCAATGTAAAGAGTGGAGAAAAGAAAACTGCAGATATGAGCACACGATGCCTTTTACCTTTTCTGCCATATCTACTATTTGATTTCGTAGATTCTACGTCAGGTAAATTATTGACCATTAGTTTGTAATGTGTGAATTTGTCACGTTGACCTCATTTGAATTTGAATTCGATTTGATCAAATCTTTGATTTTTATAGATGTTTCTATAATATGCCGTTTTTTTTTTTTTTTTTTAACGAAAATGTCGTTTGTTTTTTTAGTTACATGATATATTGTATGATATTTTTATAAATATAAAAGTATGACCAAAGTGTCACATGTCAAACATACAATATTTTCACATTAAATGTAGCTAATTAATTACTTCAAATTTTATGATACTAAGAAACAATACTAGTTAAATAATATAGTAATGTTAATAGATTTATCTAAATAACATATGCTAAAATTCACTAATATAAATTATTTACATAATTGAAATTTGTTAAATTTAAAAGTTTAAAGAAAAAATATAAATAAATAGAAAAAACTAAAATAAAGGTGGGGCTGATTGAAATTGATTGTTCAAACTTATTAATGAATGAAATTGAATAAATTTTTTGAATATGTGATTTAAAATAAATTATGAAATTTATTTGTAAAATTTAGACTTTCATTTTTTATCGTTTATTTGAAAAGAAAAGGTGAGGGTTGTTATAGACGTTGAAAATAAAAAGCAAACAAAAAAAAATGAAAATGGTGGGCGTGATGAATAACATAATAAACATAATAATATATATTCTTTTTAAAATAATAAATACAAATATTATGATTCTCTACAAATGAAACTGATTATAATTTTACAATTAAATAGTTATTTAATCATATTATGTTATATTTAATATTCAATTAAATGATATGCACGACACAAATCATATATATAATTTTAATATATAAATAATATTTACATTTTTCAAATTTATCAAGTTCTGTTTAATTTTTTTTATAAAATCTCGTGTACTACACAGAATAAGAAAATGGAGATTTAAAACGCCTTTTCGGAGTTTAAAAGTCGGACCCTTCATTTTCATCAATTAATTTGGTGGGCACATAGGATGGGCCTAATAATAAGAACGACCTTTTCCATATTAATGCATGATTATATAATCTCTGTTTTATTAAAGTCACTATGTTTTTATCTATTATAAACTCAACAAAATTATGTATAAATAGACAGTCAACTTTAGACCAGCTAAAAAGAGGTAGTTATTTTTTTTCTAAAAACAAGGATTTTGTAGGTTTACATTTGCTATATTTCATCAAGTGTATTATACTATGTATTCACTTACACATAAATACATATATTATACCTGTTTTTGTATACAATCCTGTAATACATATTTTATGTTATACTTTTAATATCCATTTATGTATACACATACAACCTATTTTGATCCAAGTGCACAAATGATTTTACTTGTATCAACTTTAAATATGTTATTTCATGTTGAATTGTCGCGTTGTGTCCCAAATTGTCTCCTACTATTGGACAATATATTTATGTACAAATAGAATCCATCAAATTGTAAGCATAAATTATAGCCAAAATTATAAGTTGTAATTTAGGCCTCATGACCTAACTATTACCATTGGGCCATCCAATTGTACCAAAATTAGCTCGATGTCTATTTGGACTAATATTAACTCATAGAAATTTTGAAATTGCTTAAAAATTATCCTATTAGAAAGCCAAAATTGAACCATGACATAATCAGAGTTTAAACCTTTAATTACTAAAATATTTTATTGTCTTTCTTTTTCCTCACTCCTCGACTCATAAAATAAATAAATAAATATCCAAAAGTGAAATAAAACTCATACTATTTCTGAAACAGAAACTATTAGAGTCAACCAACAGGGTTGGGTTAAAATCGCCTGCCACCAGCCAAAACTAAGGGTGGAGTGATTGAATTCCAAGTGTTATAGCAGCAACCGTGTTGGGCCCCACTCCTATAATTGGAATATCAAACTTAAATGACTTTTCTACCCTCTACTGCCCGCGTTCTCACCCTACCACTAGTGACCTAATCTCTCTCCTCACATTCCCTCTCTCTCTCATGCCCGTTTTCTGGGGGGCAGCTAAGGTCAAGTTCGCGTCTTCAGTTTCCACTCTTAACAGACAACGGCTTCGACTTTCATACACACACACACACACACACTCTTTTTTATCAATCTGTAATATTAAGGGTACAATCTGAAATCTGATTTATAGATACATAATCTGTACGCATAAAAGTTGACTGAAAGTATATATACTCGCACGCGCGCCATTGTTGGACATTGTATATTTCTCTGAAAGAAGTCGGTGGAGTAATCTTGGAATTTCTTTACTCATTTTCTGTTTTTGGATTTTAGGGTTGAGATAATGTGGAGAGTGGCGCGATCTGCTGCGTCGAGTCTCCGCCAGTCTCGGCGGCGGATGTCGACTGCGATTCCTGGGCCGTGTATTGTGCATAAGCGTGGCGCTGATATTCTCCACGATCCTTGGTTTAACAAGGTTTGTCTTGCTTGTTTTTTATTTGGTTTTTAAGGTTGCGGATTCTGCTGATGCGCTTGTTGTTTATTTGATTTGATCCATGTGGTGTTATCTGAAAATGGTGGAATTCAATATATTACTCTCTGTCTCCGAGAGTTTTGCGGCATGCTCTGATTTTGAGATCTATCTTAGATTTTAATATTCGTATTAAATTGTTTCCTTTGTGTTTAATTATATTCAGATGTTTGATTAGAAGTGATTGCAGTTTTTTTATTCTTGAATTGGAGTGTTGTATTCTGATGATTGCAAATTATTTATATGAATCAATTTATGATATGAAGGAATACAGTTGGTTGGATATGCCGTAGGAAGAAAGGCAGTTGTTGGTATCTGCATATAATGATAGCACTGGATGTTATTTAAAGTTGTTTTCGTCAGTTGAACAAAGGTGTACACAAGATCAATTATTAAAAAAAAAAACCTTGCTAATTGGTTTCTCGAACATGACTCGCTTGGCAAGGTTGGAAGCATTTATTAAAGTTTTGCCTTTTGGAAAATGAGATGAGATGTGATTACGTAATATGGAGTAGTGAGTTTTGAAGAACTTGTATTTCTTGATATGTCTCTTCATTAGTACATACTAAACCTGATAATTGTCATACCTATAATTAGGTAATGGAATGAAAATGAAAAGCCATTTTTTAATTGATGTATAAAACATTTTCTGGAGACGGATTATGCAACTTTTGAAATTCCACAATATCAGGAGACAGGCTTCCCTTTGACGGAACGAGATAGGCTGGGATTACGTGGTCTGCTTCCACCACGAGTTATATCATTTGAACAGCAATATGATCGTTTCAGTAAGAATTCTAACTTCCGCACCTTATTGAAGTGGTTAATTGGTGTTTTCTCTGTTCTTATAAGATTAGATTTACATAGTTTACTGGAAATATTTGCCTAAATTTTTGTTTGTACTTACTAGTAGGCAATCTCCCGTTTCTTTGAATTTGAACATATCATGATAAAAATGATATATGGCATATTTTAATTCTAATACGTGCCTGATGCTTATATAGTTGTTATTCTATCCAATTATATATCTGGAGAAAAATAATCACAAAGGAAATAGGTTTTGGACACTCAATCAAGTTATGGTTTACTTTACAAAATGAAAAATTTATTAATATTATTGTTGTAATATATGAAGCATACGAGACTAGTTCATGAACGCATTTTTCTATATGTATGGTGAATTTTCTTTGCAGAAGCAGGGACTTTCAATTGTGAAACATAATCTTTTCTATTTCTTGGTATTGTTAGTGGAATCATATAGGTCCCTGGAAAAAAATACTCAAGGTCAACCAAATAAAGTTGTATCCCTTGCTAAATGGAGAATTTTGAATCGACTCCATGACCGAAATGAGACATTATACTACCGAGTAAGTTTGTTGACTTTGCTTTCTATGAAGGATAAAAGTATGTAAATCAATATTAACTTTAGTGCTTGATCACTTTACCATGCAGGTACTCATTGATAACATCAAGAACTTTGCTCCAGTGATATATACTCCCACAGTAGGATTAGTATGCCAAAACTATTCAGGGTTGTTCCGACGTCCACGTGGAATGTATTTCAGTGCCAAAGATAAGGGAGAGATGATGTCTATGATCTATAATTGGCCTTCACAGAAGGTATCATGTCAAAATCAGATGCTAAATCATTTTCTTAATATGTTAACGCTGAGTAATTTCCACTGAATGTCATATGTTCCCTTTCTGAATGATTACTGATTTTTAGTCTGGAGGAGATGTCAAGTTGTGGTTTTTTGGAAGTAAGGCCTGTATACAATATACATTTATGCTGTTTGAAATTTCTGGTTATGACAGTCTTAAGTCTCATTTTATATCTCAAGTGTCATATCGAGGCTTTTTTTTATCTATCTATTTTCTAATTTCAGAACCACATAAATTGGTATAAAGTGAGGTAAATTATTCAGAAAGAATAGGTGCAAATACTATATGGTTTCCCTGGATCTCTTCTCCTTGCAGTACCTTTTTTTGAGTTCCTGCTTATAGTTAATTTTTGCCTTTCCAAAATGATTTATTACCCTTTTTTTGGAAAACTGAAGTATTCTGTTAAACTGTTTATTCTTGCAGGTTGATATGATTGTGCTGACAGATGGTAGTCGTATTCTTGGCCTAGGCGATCTTGGAGTCCAGGGAATAGGAATTCCAATTGGGAAACTTGACATGTATGTTGCAGCTGCTGGCATCAACCCACAAAGAGTATGTCCAACTCTATTTTCATACTCACAAAGAGCTTCTTAGGAGTAGCCATGACAAGTAGGGTTAACATTCACATATGTAGCTGATGCTTGTGGATCATCGGTGTTTGATTTTATTTCAAGTACTCATTAAGGTACTCAGAGACATAAAAAACTAACAAGCATTATATATGCAGAACCTTTCTTATATATGAGAATGCATTTGTGCATACAACTGTATTTATGACTATATAAGCATGTATATAACTTTGGGTACTTTAGCATCGATATATTTTTCTTCTATTAGAAGTGGAGATTTTAGAAATATGTCCAGAAAAATGTCATTGGCTATTTGGCTTCTAAGAATGAGCTAAATGATTTTCATGGGCAGAACTTATAAATAGTCTTGGAGTTACATTTTCTGTTTTCTTGTAATCTTTCATTTTACTTATTTATAGTTGCTAAACTCCTGAGTTCACCTTTTCCTACATACAGATATTGCCAGTTATGCTTGACGTTGGTACGAACAATCAGAAACTACTTGAAGATCGTCTTTGTGAGTTGACTTATTTAAGCTTCCTTCCTTTTGATTTGCTTTATGTTCAGTTCCATTTCTTTCTTATCTCCTATTCTATTGCAGTCTTTTTGTTTCTTATTTAGTTATTCTTGTTTTAGGCATGGTAAATTTTCCTTCTTTCATATATTACTACATTGGGATAAATCCTCTCTTTGTCTTAACTATTGGTCTTTTGCTCATGGAGTAATATAATCTTCAATTTGTCTTTATAAAAAATTATCATCAATTTGCTCTATGTTTGATCTCCCTATTATGCTTTCAAATGATTGGATCATTTGGTTTCAGAAGAGACGTGTTAAGACAAGTTAAAATTGTTTGTAGTACCTGGAGTTTCATTTTAGTTTACCTGAAGATATTTGGCAGATTTAGGACTTAGACAACCTAGGCTGGAAGGAGAAGAATATTTGTCCATCGTTGATGAGTTCATGGAGGCTGTTCATGCACGTTGGCCGAAGGCTATTGTGCAGGTCCATTTATATAGAACACTTAAATTGTATTCTGGTCAAATACCTCACTAACAATTTTGTGTTGAAAATATATTCTCAGTTTGAGGATTTTCAAATGAAGTGGGCTTTTGAGACACTAGAACGTTACCGCAAAAGGTTTTGCATGTTCAATGATGACATACAGGTAAATTGCAGCCAGATCCATATTCTCTAACTATGATGAACAGTAAATCCAATAAGATGTTTCTTAAAGTTTATTTTTGCTCTGATGTCCTTTTGCTTCTCTTCATAATATACAGGGAACAGCAGGAGTTGCATTGGCTGGGCTACTTGGAACAGTTAGGGCACAGGGACGACCATTGACTGATTTTGCAAACCAAAAGATAGTTGTAGTGGGGGCTGGAAGGTAGCATATAATCTTGGTTTTCATAGATCATCTGTTTGTCTAATGACAATGTTTGGAAAATTGAATGGTCTGTTGGAATATTTGCTTTTATTTTCTTACTTCAAACTCGGTATTGCAGTGCAGGACTTGGTGTTCTTAAGATGGCACTACAGGCTGTTTCAAGGATGACTGGACCAGAGGCAAATCCTCACTTTTTCGTTCTTGACAAAGATGTAATGATCCAAAACCATAAGACATTATTGAATTATTGACATCTCTAAAATGCAACAAGATTACCTGCTACGTATTAGATATGGCCATTCATATTTAATTTTTTTAGCTTTACATTTGACATGTAAAATAGTGGTTAGGCGAATAGTGAATATATTAATTTTAAATTTCAGTAAGTCTTTGTTTCTTTACTTTCACTATGATCATATGTCTTGTCCCCTAAGCTAACAAGAAAAAAAGGAATAGAGGGAGAGAATAGTTTTTGCCCCCCCTCGGTGGGGCTAGACCTCCTGCAATAGAGAATAGGTAATAATATATTGGTTTAGAGAGATTTTGCTAATGGCAATTATACTAGGATAAATGAATTTTATATCTTTGTATGACTTCTCATTCAAATGGTTAATTCTGTTGCATCGAATTTGACTGCATACATCTGCAGGGTCTCATGACAAAAGAGAGAAAATGTATTGATCCTGCAGCTGCTCCGTTTGTTAAATCTCAAAGTGAGGTTGGAGAACTTGGACTTCGTGAGGGATCCAGTCTCATTGAAGTTGTAAGTCTTTTCTGCAACATGTCTGGCCTATATATTGTCTAGAGTGAAACTGATGGCTTGTTTACCCTTGCCAACATAACTACCTTTTGCTTATCCTTTTCACCTTTCAGTGCTGGAATTCTTGTGCGTTAGATAATAACTGCAATAACCTAACCATGATGCAGGTTAAAAAAGTTAAGCCGCATGTGCTTCTTGGTTTATCCGGAGTTGGTGGTGTCTTTGGTGAAGAGGTTAATTCCAAATTTCTAAATCTCTCTCTCAACCTTTCTTTGCAGTCTTGATATATATTTTTTCACGGCTCTGAAATTAACTACATACTGTTTAAACGACAACTTTGTTCATCTTATATTAACACAATGTTCTGAGGAACTGCAAACATTTCTGTCCTCCGAATTGTCAGTTTCCAAGATAGTTTTCCTCAATATCCTCTTCAAACAAGCGACGCTGGAAAAAAAATAAAAATTCAAAATGCTTATGAAATTCATAAGGCTTCTGTTTCTCTCAGTTTGCAGTAGGTCATGGCTTCATACTAGATTCATATAGGCCTCTTCGATTCAAACTCATTTAATATTTGTATATTTTTTGTAATCCAGCTTCCTTGAGTATTTCCTGTTTTCAAAGATTTCCCATTTTAGGGGTCTAACCTTAATGGTGCATGCCTGCTATATGATTTTATTTGAACAAATTGAATTTATTTTTATCAAATTTGATTCAAGGAGCTGCACTTTGTTATCTTTGTATTGTTCCTGTTTGTTCAACGTACAGCATGTTTACTGAGTATTTGACTATTTTTAAAATGAATAAATTATTTGCTTACTTGGTGAGCATGTGTTCAGGTTCTAAAGGCCATGAAAGAGTCAGACTCCGTCAAACCTGCTATTTTTGCAATGTCTAATCCTACAACAAATGGTTTGCGATCTACAATTTGCTATTATTTATTTATTTATTTTTTTTTTAATTTTTTTTTTGGGGTACCCTAATGCCTGTATAGGAATGAAGAAATTAAGTACTGTTTGTATGTGCTTTATGGAACAGCTGAATGCACTGCTGATGATGCTTTCAAACATGCTGGTGAAAATCTTGTATTCGCAAGTGGAAGCCCTTTTGATAATGTTGATCTAGGTATTTCATTTTTCGAAATGCACCCAAACAATTGAGCTAGTTCCTTAACCCTTATGAAAGTAAGGACATCTTACTCTTCTAGTTTATTTTTCATTTTTCCAGGTTGGAGGATGAAGGGCTCTTGGTAATCAGCACTTAGTAGTATTATGATGAGTGCTAACTATTTCCTCTCTGTGCAGGGAATGGAAAAATAGGTCATGTGAATCAAGCAAACAACATGTACCTCTTTCCAGGGTCTGTAGTATTCCTATGTCTGTGCCATCACACACACACACACATATATATATATATATATATATATATATACTTTATCTACTACAAATTTCTGAACTTGCCTTTCTTCTCATTTAGAATTGGCTTGGGAAGTCTTCTCGCTGGTGCTCGTATTATAACTGATGACATGCTGCAAGCAGCTTCTGAGTGGTATGCAGCAGCAACTTCATTTTCTATGAAACTCTAGCTGTCATATTGGGCTACATATATATGCCTACGATTGAACTTTTCAAACGATGCTTACCTTGCTCACATTATGTCTCTAAGCTACCAATCACTAGTAACTTAACAGATAGGTATATATGGTAATAATAATAAAATGTGTTGATAAAAAATATAATGTTGGGGGTGGGGTTTCAGGGCCAGGCTAGTAGGCTTGGGTTGATCATTATTCATTTGTCTGGTCCATTTTCTATAAAAAATTTGCAAATTCAGAATGCTTGATTCTCCATTCATCTCAAAAGCGCTAGTCTATTAGAATAAACCATCTTTCACTAATATATTTACTGTGGTTGTTCCCACAGCCTTGCTTCATACATGACAGAGGAAGAAATTCAAAGCGGCATCCTCTATCCATCTATTGATAGGTAGGTATTTCAGGTTCTGTGATGAGAACGTGTCATTGTAACTATGGTTGTCATTTGGTTCCATTCCGTGTATGTTTTATTCTATGCGTATTTTGCTCTGCTTCTTTTGAGTATTTATTATTATTGTTTATGAATTTATAACTTTGTGGTCAGTATACGGGATATCACAGCTGAGGTTGGAGCTGCTGTTTTGAGGGCAGCAGTTGATGAAGATGTCGCTGAAGGACATGGCGAGGTGGGGCCCAGAGAGTTGTCTCATATGTCAAAGGTAGGTGTTCTTAATACATTTGCCTTTGCATGAACTAGGAAACAAATATTCCTCATAGCAGCACACAATCTAAAAGTAGAAATTTTCTCATAAGATGAATAGTTTATAAATAAAACTCAAGGATCATAAAAGATACATGTATATCTTTTTTCTTGAATTAATGAAATTGACACCCTCATTTGGCTTCTCTGTTTATGGTTCTTAATCTAGTAGAACTCATCCTAGCTAATAAATAAATTATTCTCGATTTAAAAAAATATATATTATGAGTAATATCTAGTTCTTGATTCGATAATGTTTTGTTGCAGGATGAAATTATCCAATATGTGAAAGCTAACATGTGGTATCCTATCTACAGCCCCCTCGTCCACGAAAAGTGAAGCTGTTTTAGTAACATTTTTGTTCTAATATTTGTGCAGAACATACTGAATTTTCTGCAGTCATTGTAAGAAATATTTTAAGTCTAATTGGTAGACTCATATAGAGAGCAAAACAGTTATAGTAGATGAAGTGATGATATGTGATTCATATAGCCGATCTCACTTAATAAAGTGAGTGAAATATTTGATATTTTTTTTTTTTTTGGTAGTATTTACTGTGACATCTAACTATCTAAAAAAATCACAAAATTTTAACATCGCGTTTCAAATTTAGCAAGATCTTGATTACATAGTCAAGTTAGATCATCATTCATTATGTATGTAAGTTCATAACTATTCTTGCTAAATTTAAAATGTCCTATTAAAATTACAATTTTATGAAAGTTTGTGATTTTTTTATAACAATAAAGCCTAAAATAAAACTTTGTATTCATGTATGAAAACTTGATATTTTTCTCTCTTTTTTTCCCACATTCTATATCTACCATTTTGTCCTGTTGGAGGTGTTTAGGACACGCCCATGTTCCCATATTTTTATTACCTATTAATTTCCCAGAAATCATTCAACATCAGATATGCTCGATTTCTGAACATGTGCACCTACGCGTGTTATCAAAGGAATCGATTCCAAAAGATCATTAAAACATCTCTATTACTACGTTGTTGTCTCACCACAGAAGAATGGTACATATATTAAATTGAGTCTAGATTGGAGATCCCTTTGGAAACCAAAAATTATTTGATAAACAGAAAAATATTTAGAAAACGAATCAAACAGCAGCAACTGTACCACTACTAATAATAGTCACACACACACACACACAAAAAAAAAAAAAAAAAACCATTTTAATATGGAAATAGTTAATAATGAAAGAGTCAAGAAGTCCTTATTTTTGTGCTTGTCTACATGCACACAAGAAAACATTCAGTCTGAGCTCTCTCACACTCATCAATGGCGGAAGTGACAAAGAAGTAACTAACCACTGTCTCTTGCTTCCTTTTCTTTACTATTATTACCACCATTATTATCTTCTTAATTCTTTAAAATTCTTGCAGAAAATATGCAGTTGTAACAGGGGCAAACAGAGGGATTGGGCTGGAAATTTGTAGGCAGTTAGTAACACAAGGCATCACAGTTGTGATAACAGCAAGAGATGAAAAAAGAGGGATTGAAGCTCTTGAAAAACTCAAATCAGCCTCTCCTCATCTTTCTAATCTACTCTTCTTTCATCAACTTGATGTCGCTGATCTTGCTAGCATTGCTTCATTAGCCCAGATTCTTCTTTCCCATTTTGGAAAGCTTGATATCTTGGTATGATCATATAAACGATACATGCAGAGGCTCGAGAAATAAGGCATCAAAGCATATGATCAGCTGTCTCCAGCCTCTGCATGTTTTAGAGAAGACAAAACTTTACAATGAATTTTTTTTTTCTTCTAGTGTTCATACATAGCTAAGTTGATGGCCCTTTGTAGATTAACAATGCAGGGATTACTGGAGCCTTAGTCGATGGCGATGCCATGAGAGCTTCCATTGTAGCTGCTCGTAATAAGGTGTGTAAATAACACTTTTTTTGATATTGAAGTAAGAAAACAACACTGATTGATTTCTCCATTCCCATTAAACAGACAGGTGAATCCAAAACCAAAATCAACTGGAACAAGATAATGACTCAGACATATAATCTAGCAGTGAAAGGCCTTCAGACAAACTACTATGGCACGAAACGAACAACAGAAGCATTGCTTCCATTGCTCCATCTCTCCAACTCACCACGAATTGTTAACGTGTCAGCTGAGATGGGGAAGCTGAGGAACATAGAGAATGAATGGGCAAAAGGGGTGCTAAAAGATGTCGAAAATCTTACAGTGGAGAGAATTGATGAGGTGTTGAATGAGTTCCTCAATGACTTAAAGAAAGGGTGCTTAGAAGCCAAAGGGTGGCCTCATTTTTTTGCTGCATATATAGTCTCTAAGGCGGCCATGAACGCCTACACGAGGCTTCTAGCCATGAAGAACCCGAGCTTAAGGATAAACTGTGTGTGCCCTGGATATGTTAGAACTGATATGAACTACAACACAGGTGTGTTGACAGTTGAAGAAGGTGCTGAAAGTCCAGTGAGGATTGCATTGTGGCCTGATGATGATAATGGCCCCTCTGGTTTGTTCTTTGTTAGCAAGGAAGCGTCATCTTTTGATGAATGATGAGTTTGATTGTCAAGGGAGATTTTGAAAGGGAATTGTTTGCAATCAATCAGTATCACATTCTTGGTTTAATTCTAAGTTTTTGTTTTGAGAAGAAAGATTACATTTTTACCATGTTTTGTCATTTGAATTTCATGTAACTGATTAAGTGTCAACTATCACATGGATCGTCATATTTTACAATTATGTTAATATTTGTATATATGGAAATTTTTATATTTCATGTAAGACAAAATATTCCATATTCAAACAATTTTAAATCTATTTAGTTTTTCAATATTCAATGTAATATTGATGTCACTGATGTCCATTCTAATAATTTTATTTTATTGGGATTGACATGATTTTAAGGAATCGTAAGGGACATTTTTTGCCTTGCAAATCTATTGTTCATCCGGGCTCATATGATATTTCGAAAGCAGAGGCTATTGGTTTTAACTCTTAAGGAGACTTTAATGTGGATAAAAACAAGGAGAATGATCACGTTATTTTCAAGATGGATGCAAAATGTGTTGATAAATTATATGTAGATGGTGAAGACTTGTCGGAGTTATGAGTGATAATCTCAAGTTGTAGTAGCATATTCAAGCATCTCACTAATTCTTATGTTTGCTTTTATAAAAGAGAGTCAAACCGTGTTGACGATTTTCTTGCACATCATGCTATCAATCTTCCCTATCCTTCGATTTTTGTTGAAACTCCTAACTTTGTAGCTTGCTGGATAAAGATTGTAATCATTTATATGATTAATGAATTTATTTCTTCTATTATAAAAAAAAATCTATTTAGTTTTTAGGTAATCCAATATTCCAAGATTGAAAATAAAAGCTTTCTGGAAAGTGTGCAACGCGTGGGACAATAAAAAAAAAAAAGTAAAAATCTATATGATATTCATATAACAAAGAGAAAATGATGAATTTATCAGTTGCTTCATCAATGGCGGGGATAACAGCAAAAGCTACTGCAATTAACAAGTAAGCAAAACCCACTTCTTGCTAAATTCTTCTTCACTTTCCCCGTCAATTTCTTGATATACTGACACACACACACACGCACGTGTGTCTCTGTGTGTTTGCAGATATGCAGTAGTTACAGGAGGAAACAAAGGGATTGGATTGGAAATATGCAGGCAATTAGCATCTCAAGGCGTTTCTGTGTTGTTGACTGCAAGAAATGAGAAAAGAGGGCTCGAAGCTGTTGAGAAATTGCAAAAATCTGGCCTTTCTGATTACGTCATGTTTCATCAGCTTGATGTCACGGATTTAGCAAGCATTGATTCTCTTGCCCAGCATATTAAATCCCAGATTGGAAAGCTTGATATCTTGGTATTGATATTATCAGAAACTGATTTCTTGATTTTATTTTCTTGCTTTTTTATTGTGTCTTTTCTTGTTTCCCCTCTTTGATTTGATGATGATTCTTGAAATGGCCCATTTTGAGTTTTACATCACTGGTTGATTCTTATGTTGATTTCAGTTGGAAAATTCGTAATTTGACCTAATTTTTATGTATTTACTCTTTGGGGATGATTCAATGAAGTGATTTTTTTGATCATCTTTATCAGTAGTTTTAGTTCTTGATTCATGTGGATATCTTTATTAATTTGGATTGAAGTTTTTCTTTGAATTCCGTTTTATCTTAACAATCAAATTCGTAAAGGGGTTCTTCAATCTTGCTTGGTTAATATGCAGGTGAACAATGCTGGAGTTAATGGAGTTACAAACAATGATGTAAGTTTTCTTCATTCATGATTTGTTATGCACTCTGTCTTTAATTGTAAATCAATTACTGATTCAAATAAGGCATTTTGAATTAGAGCCACATTTTGACAATGGAAGTGAGTTTTCCCAACAACATTTTCTTGAGTAATTCTTACACCATCTCTCTGAAAAAAGGATTGTTGCAAGAAGGGAATTTTTCGTACAATTCTAAGCTACGATATTCACTTTGTTGTAGCAGGCAAAAACCAAAAGGACTGAATATGAATTAGCAGTAGAATGTCTGCAAATAAACTATTATGGCACAAGAAGAACCACTGAAGCACTGCTTCCCCTGCTCGAGCTCTCCGATTCTCCGAGAATCGTTAACATTTCCTCCACTATGGGGCAACTAAGGGTACACCTCTACTTTGATCGCCACTTCTATTTCAAGAATTTACTAGCATTAAATATAACTATAGATAGTTCTTTTGTTCAGAGTATACGCAACAAATGGGCTAGAGATGCACTTAACAACATCGACAATCTTACAGAAGAGACGATTGATCAAGTATTGAATGAGTTCTTTAATGACTTCAAGGAAGGGTGTTTAGAAGCCAAAGGCTGGCTGAGCTATTGGAGTGCATATTGCATCTCAAAAGCAGTTGTGACTGCATACACGAGACTTGTGGCGAAAAAGTACCCAAAAATGATGATCAATAGTGTGTCCCCTGGATGGGTTAAGACCTATCTTAGCAACCAAACCGGTCCATTGACACCTGAAGAAGGTGCCAAGGGTCCGGTGAGGCTGGCTCTGTTGCCTGAAAACGGACCGTCTGGCTTGTTTTTCGATCAGATGCAAGTTTCATCGTATTAGGAATAATAGTGTGAGGTTTGTCAATAGATGTTGGGTAAATTAAAACTTTCAAGCTAAATCACTTGAACTAGAGAGTCTTCTATAGTTCAAAATGTTTACTTTTATAACTGCAATTAGGATTAGGATTGTGGAAAAATATCGAATTACCGAAATACCGATTTACTATATTGTAAATTTACCAAAAATACCGAAATTTTGGTAGGGTAAAAAACTTACCGAAATACCAAAAATATTAATATTAATTAAATTAAATATATATATTTCACGTAAATAAATTTAAAAATAATATTTTTTATTTCGGTATATTGAAGTTTCGGTATAACATTTTTCTTTTGGTATAATGTTATTATCAGTATAACAATGTTTCGGTATTTTTTTTAATTTTGGTATAATAATATTTTCGGTATGGTATGACCATGTGTGATACCGAATTTTCGATATATCAAAGTTTCGGTATTTTTTTTAAATTTTGGTATAATAGTATTTTCGGTATGGTACAATATGACTGAAATATCGAATTTTCGCTATATAGAAATTTTCGATACAATAATGGTATGCATTTTTATTTTTACATACCAGAAATTTTCGTTATGTTCCTATTTAGATCGGTCTTATTCGTTTTGAATTGCATAAAACAAAAATATTTCCACTCCATAAAAATAAAAAAGATAAATTTTTTTTTTACCCATTTCGTTCATTTATTTCTATGTTGACTTTTTGGGAGTCTTGGAACTGAAGCCGTCACTCTTGACAATTGGTTTATTTAGAAAACAACACTTTTTCTACTTTTCTTATAAGATTAATACAATATATTTTTCCGGATCCTCTATTCCAATAATTGAAGTCATGCACTAATTTATGATATCATTTTTATTCTTGACCTGTTTTAAAACACCACTTGAAAGAATGGATAATTCTATCTAATGAAGTGGCATGGAAGATTTTGCTTGATATATTTTTTCTAATAAATAAAAGATATCTTTCTATGTTTACATTGGAAATTGGAAAAAAGTCTGACAAATTTGTGTGACCCCTCCAATCCTTTACTACAAACAACATCTTCTCCTTTGGACCATCCAAACAATACCCAAAAATGGCGGAGACAACTACCCACCTTGCAAAACAGAGGTAATAAAAACAATAGAAGTTATATTGCTGTTAAATTTCAGAATGATTGTAACTTCATTCACTTAATGATTGTAATAGTTTAAAAGTGTTTCAGATTTTCATCTTCAGTAGGTTGAGTTGTAAGTTTTAATGTATCTTGATGAAGTTTAATGAGATGCAAAAAGTAACATTATATACATCCATCTTTGATAGTTTTCATTTAAAGATAAAAAATAAAAACATTCGGTTAATTTTATTTTTCTTTGTTTGGATTCAGATATGCACTGGTATCAGGTGGGAATAAAGGAATTGGATTTGAGATTTGTAAACAATTAGCTTCGAAAGGAATCATAGTGATATTAACATCTAGGAGTGAGAAAAGAGGCATTGAAGCTCAAGAAAAGCTCAAGGAATCTGGTGTTTCTGATAATGTCATATTTCATCAACTTGATGTTGTTGATCCTGCTAGCATTGCTAATCTTGTTCACTTCATCAAAACAAAATACGAAAGGCTCTATATTCTGGTAATATCGAACACGATTTCTTCGATTTAGTATATACATATGTTGTGTGAGCTTTGAGCAGAAAAAATGGTTGACTTTGATGCAGGTAAATAATTCAGGTATTAGTGGATTAGAAGTGGATGGAGATGCCATGATATTTCAAGAAATTATTTTAGCTGACGCAACTCTAATTTTTTCTGATGGAAAGGTGATATATATATATATAATTTTTTTTTTTCTGTTTTCGTTTTTAACCATTTGTGTTTGAAAAGTCTCTGTTTACACTTTACACACGGCTTAAAATTCACTTTTTTTAAAATGAAAGAAAGACATATTTAAAGACCTAAACCCTAATACAAATAGGAAAATAAAGTAAAAGAAAATTAGGAAAATAGAAATAGGCTAAACGAGCTGCCAAACGTTGGATTTTAGGAGTTATGACCAAGTAATTTACTGCGTGGTGCGCTATGAGTTCAATTTGTTTCGCGTATTATAGTAGCGATTTTGAGCTCGATTCAATAAAAATATGTATGTTTCGAATTTCTGTCTTTGCTGTCAGGTACTCATCTGCAACAGTTTTAACATTCTTGCCTGTATCGACAACTTGTACCATCAGAATTCATGTCATTAACACCATGTTTTGTGTCAATAGAATGAGTCATTTTATTTACTTAAATTCGTTCAAAGCAGATAGTAACTGTAAACCAGAATAAATAACAAAAGTCTTAACATGTATGTGTATGAATGTTGATAGCAGAAACTGATTTACTTGTAATGAATGCAGCCAGAGCCATTTCAGCCAAAAGCAAATGGAAAGCTTATCGAGACATTAAAGGACGCGGAAAAATGTATTGAAACAAATTACTACGGTGCAAAAAGATTGAGTGAAGCTCTCATTCCTCTCTTACAACTATCTGATTCACCAAGGATTGTTAATGTCTCCTCCACATTGGGACATTTGATGGTACTTCTAATGACTTAAAAAACACAGTCTTTCATATGCATAGTTAGCCAATCTTGACTGTTTTCTTGAACCAGCTTTTGTCGAACGAGTGGGCCAAACAAGTATTGGGCGATGAAGAGAGGCTGACAGAAGAGAGAGTTGATGAAGTTGTGCAAAAGTTTCTCAAAAACTTCCAACAAGGTTCATTGAAAGAGAATAATTGGCCTAGTCATATTGCAGCTTATAAAGTGTCCAAAGCAGCTTTGAATGCGTATGCTCGATGTATGGCCAAGAAATACCCGAGTTTCTATATCAACTCTGCCTGTCCTGGTCTTACCAGAACAGATATCACTTACAATCTTGGTCCATTGAGCACAGAGGAAGGTGCTCAAGTTCTAGTGAAGCTGGTCCTGCTGCCAGATGGAGGCCCGTCTGGCTCGTTCTTTTTTAGAGACGAGCTGTTATCTTTGTAATCAACATTGAGTTTATTGTTGTTGTGATAGATGAGAGATGAATTAAGTGAAATGCAGGACCATCAATGGCATGTTCTGTTTGTAGAAATACTCATATGAGGAAATAAAAAGACTACTTGTTTGCCTGGCTTTCTTACAACTTTGAGGTATTATTATTGTAGGAATTAATTTTAAAAGTTTTTCATAGATAATAGGTCAGACTTAGGCTTAATATGTATACTTGAGGACTGGGCCGACTAGCAAGAAGGCTAACTTATTCCCACCCTACTTCTATTTCAAGAATGATCTATTTAAAATTTGTAGCTCACATTTTGCTTCAATCAATTCTACTAGCTAGCATTCTATACCTAGAGTATACCCAATAAATGGGCTAGAGATACACTTAACAACCAAATAATATATTTATCTAAAAAAGTATTAATTTTGTAAAAGAATTGAATAAAATAATTATAAATAATTATCAAATGTTAGTATTATCTCATTTAATATTTACATAAAATATAAATTAATTAATATATATTATATTTGTCTATATCTATGTATAACACATGATTTTTCAAAATCAATAATTTTACAAAATGAATGTAAATAGAAGAAAACATTTATACGATAACAAAAAGTGAAAATTTCATGATTATTTTAAATAATAATAAATAAACACAATTTAATTTTTAGAAGAATAAATCGTTAAATACGATTTTAATTAATAGAGTTGATTCACTAATTTCATGAATAAATATTTCACTTGATATTGATACATGTATCTAGAGATTTTAATTATCAATTATCAATTATTATTATTATTATTATTATTATTATTATTTAAGAAATGAAGGAGTTTTGAAATAGATTTGTGTCTTAATTAAGAGCTAAATTAATGTAATTAAATATTGATAAATGAATGGTTAGGATTACTTTATTTTTAGTAGGGATACGATTGAACCACATATATATATATATATATATATATATATTAAAGAATAAAGATTATTATTATTATTTAAGAAATGAGGGAGTTTTGAAATAGATTTATGTCTTAATTAAGAGCTAAATTAATGTAATTAAATATTGATAAATGAATGGTTAGAATTACTTTATTTTTAGGAGGAAAAAGATTGAACTAACAATTTGACATGTGTTATTTTTTATTTCTCTTTTAATATATATTAAATATTATTTAGAAACATGTTTAACTTTTCAAAGTTTCATAACACTTCATAGAGACTTCTTTTGTTAAAAGTACAAGGTTTCTCATAAGAAGCATGTTAGAGATTTTAGATTTGTCTAAACAGTAAAAAAAATTAAAAATTTGAGTAAGATTTTACGTCAAAAAAATAAAATCAAAAGTAACAATGTAAGTAGATCCAATTATAGCATCGAAATAAACCACTTAGCAAGAAAATTAAGAAAATTCTAAAATCAATTTCGAGGTTCCAATATCACCACCAATCATGCTTCCTTACATCACATCTTACATTTGTCTTTATCTGCATTATAATGTAAATATATTATACAAATGAAATGCTTAGCAAATACAACACCTAATCTAACAAAATATTTTTCTTTGCAACTTTTGAAAAATACTAGAAAGATCAATTAATAAACCAACTCTTATACTTGAAAATAAAATACTATAGTCCCAAATATGTTACCAATACGCACAACTTCAAAGAACTAGAGGTAGTCAGTCACCGAATTCAAACGGAGCAACTGATAATTAATAAGGCAGTTTAGTAACACTTAAATTTTAATGAGCGGCCTAATAACCCTAAATTCTAGTGGGCAATTTTAGAATTTTTTAAAAATATTTAACCACGTTCTAGGCTCATTCAACCTATACCATATAACGTAAACAATAGATAAAATGAATATTAGAAACTATCCATATATATACTAGACTAGCCTCATAACTTACCGTACCTCAAAATTGCTCAACCACACATCTTATTTTCGTCTTACTAAGCTTTAAATACTTCATAAAACTATCATTTAATTAAATTAAATAGATGAATCTAGAAATAATATAAATATAAGAAGCTACGCTAACAGGTGATCGAGATGATTAGTCATACTGTGTAGATTCTAGCTTGTCATTTTTATTTTTATTGTCTTAGATATTAACTTAATTGTGTGCTTAACTAAATTCTTCTATTAGAAACTAAATTAGTGAATTAATCATCAATTTCCATTAGTTAACCTAATGAAATTCAATAATTAAAAAAATATTAACCTACAGAATTTCATAGAATTATTAGGTAGATGGAAGTCAGTTTCTAAAATTAATATGCGAACTAATTAACTAATTAATTAACTAGTTAAGCTATAGTTTAAATTCTAAATACAACATCAAGAAGAGAAATTAAATTAATAACAACAAAATGCCTAATTAAAGCAAAGCAAAACAACTGCTTAATTACATATCCTAGCAGTGCCCTCAATCAAAAGTTGTGGATGTTCCCCTTTTAACCCTTAAGTGGGATTATGATGATTTATATTTACAGTTTTAAATCTCCCTTTTTTTTAAGGATATTCTAAATAGTGGACTCTAAGACTTCTTAAGTACCTAATTTAATTTCCTTTATCTCAATTGAAAATTAATTTGAATTCTATAATCATATATATATACTAATCTACTAATTATTTAAATCTTTGTTATATAAAATATAATATTTTAATCACCACATAAAAAAATTCAAAGTAACTCATAAAAAAACATGATAACTAAAAGTTTTAGTTTATTACTTTTATTGAATAGGTCTTATTTGAGACTATATAAAACAGAGTTCATATAAATCATTAAAAGCAGGTGAACTCATTCAACATGATTGATGTCGGTCTCACATAAAGTCATATAAAACTATAAATCACATAAAGTTTTATGTCCTATAATCTCATATAAGTTTTTGTGTACTTGTAAAAGATATTTACGTAGAAATTTAAGGTGTTACAATCCCATTATTTTTCATTCACGTTATTTATTAATTAGTGATGTCATCTTTACACTTGACCAATTTTGAAATATCAAGTACAACACTCAAATAGATGATTTTGCATGAGTTTTTCTTATAAATAGAAGATATCTTTCTATGTAAACATAGACAAATTTCTGTGATCCAATCCCTTACTAGTATCAACATCTGCTGAATTCTCCTTGGGCCATCTAAACAATACCCAAAAATGGGGGAGACAACTATCCACCATGCAAAACAGAGGTAATAACAACAATCGAAATATATTGCTGTTAAGTTTCAAAAAGATTGTAACTTTCATTCATTTAATGATTGCAATGGTTTAAAAGTGTTCAGATTTTCATCTTCAATACGTTGTGTTGTAAGCATGGATGAAAATATCCCAAAATAACGTCGATATTTTGCTGATATTTTCATTTTTTCACGTGATTGATTAAAAAACGAATTGTAACGATATTTCTATGATATTTTAACTTTTTAACATAAGCGTATAGAAACAGGATTTTAAAATATTGATAAATAGATTTCGATATTGGTGACTTCATTTAACTTTGTTTGGATTCAGATATGCACTGGTATCAGGTGGGAATAAAGGAATTGGATTTGAGATTTGTAAACAGTTAGCTTCGAAAGGAATCATAGTGATATTAACATCTAGGAGTGAGAAAAGAGGCATCGAAGCTCAGGAAAAGCTCAAGGAATTTGGTGTTTCTGATAATGTCATATTTCATCAACTTGATGTTGTTGATCCTCTTAGCATTGCTAATGTTGTTCACTTCATCGAAACAAAATGCAAAAGGCTCGATATTCTGGTAATATCGAACATGATTTCTTCTATTTAATATATATTATGTTGTGCGATCTTTTGAGCAGAAAAAATGGTTGATTTTGATGCAGGTAAATAATGCAGGTATTGGTGGATTAGAAGTGGAAGGAGATGCTTTTATATTTCAAGAATTGATTCAAGCCAACGCATCTCTACTTATTTCTGATGGAAAGGTGTTTTTTTTTTTTTTTTTTTTTTTTGCTGTTTTCGTTTTTAGCTATTTGTGTTAGAAAAAGTTCTTTTTACACAATTTAAAATTCATCTTTTTAAATGAAAGAAAGACGTATTTAAAGACCTAAACCCTATTACGAATAGAAAAATTAAATAAAAAAAATTATAAAATACTAGGAAAAAAACGAGCTGCCAAATGTTGGATTTTAGGAGTTAAGACCAAGTGCATTACCGGGTGGTGCGCGATGAGTTCAATTTGTTTCGTCCTATGTAGAAGGTATTATAAATTTATAATAGTGATTTTGTGCTCGACTCAAAAAATTATGTTTCTTTCGAATTTCCACATCATAATTTTGAACAGTTTTAACATTCTTGCCTGTATTATCAACTTGTACCATTAGAATCCATGTCATTAACACCATGTTTTGTGTCATTAGAATCGAGTCATTTTATTTACACAAGTCTTGTATTCTCTGCAGAGAAGTGTTTGTTGTTTAAGAATTTTCAAAGCTGTCTAAACCAGAATACATAACAAAAGTTTAAATATGCAGCCAGAGCCATTTCAGCCGAAAGGAAATGGAAAGCTTATCGAGACATTCAAGGACGCAGAAGAATGTATTCAAACAAATTACTACGGTCCAAAAAGATTGACTGAAGCTCTCATTCCTCTCTTACAACTATCCGATTCACCAAGGATTGTTAATGTCTCTTCCACATTGGGACATTTAAAGGTACTTCTAATGACTTGGAAAACACTGTCTTTCATATGCATAGTTAGCTAATCTTGACTATTTTCTTGAACCAGCTTTTGTCGAACGAGTGGGCCAAACAAGTGTTGGGCAATGAAGAGAGGCTGACAGAAGAGAGAATTGATGAAGTCGTGCAAGAATTTCTCAAAAACTTTCACCAAGGTTCATTGAAGGAGAATAATTGGCCTAGTCATATTGCAGCTTATAAAGTGTCCAAAGCAGCTTTGATTGCTTATACTCGATGTATAGCCAAGAAATACCCGAGTTTCTACGTCAACTCTGCTTGTCCTGGTTTTACCAAAACAGATATCTGTTACAATATTGGTTCATTGAGCACCGCAGAAGGTGCTCAAGTTCTAGTGAAGCTGGCCCTGCTGCCAGATGGAGGCCCGTCCGGCTCCTTCTTTTTTAGAGACGAGCTGTTATCTTTGTAATCGACATTGAGTTTATTATTGTTGTGATTGAATAAGATGTTTGTGAGAGAATGAATAAGTGAAATGCTGGACCATTAATGGCATATTCTGTTTGTAGAAATACTCATGTGAGGAAATAAGAAGACTACTGGTTTGTTTGGCTTTCCAACAGCTTTGAGATATTATTATTGCAGGTTTTGATTTCAATTCGTGTTCACAACATTTACTACCTTATTATGGTTCGCCACATTTTCCAGAGCTTTGAGATCTGTCTAATCTTAAATTTAATTCTAAGATTAATTGATCTCTCCAAATACATCTTCTTACGTACTTGTACTTGTATGCAAAGAAAAGTTTGAGAAGCAATGGTGAACACTTGGCCCACTTGAAGAATCATTATTACTATGCTCAACAATGTTTGGAAAAACAAAAAAAAGAAGCTTATAAATTCTCCTTTAGATCTTCCAAAAAATATCAACAATGGTAGAGGCAACAATCCACCCTGCTCAACAGAGGTAATAAAACAATGGAAATTATACTCAAATCTTTATTTTTCCTATTAACCAACGTCGTTTCAGTGCACAACAGTTCATGTTGTGTTTAGCAAGGATCTTGATCTGTTGGAATGAGCTCATAAAGGGATGGCAGTTTTTTCTATTCTTTACTTCCTAGTAGCAATTATGGATTTCTTGAACTGTTTAGCAGTATATCTTGACATTTTAATAAAATAAGTGATGTAGTCAGGACGGACACACCTTGGGCCGGGTCACTGGCCTCCCTGAAATTTTGAAAAATAGTTAGGGGTATTTTCGTAATTTCACCATTTTAATTAAAAAAAAAAAGATAGCACTAGTCCAATGCACATCACAGTTTGTTTTGCAGATTTTCTTCCTTGTCTTTTCACCCAACATAAATCCTTTAGGCCTCAGCTTTGTTTTTAGATTTTTTTTCTTTCTCGCCTTTCTATCTAATTTTAACATAAAATATTATTTTTATATAATTTTTATGGTTTATTTTTTCTTTATTATTGTAGATTTATTACTAGCAGTACACCCGCGCGATGCACGATTTGTCATATAAACAGTAAATATATACATATTATATATATATGTAATATAAGTACCAAAAAAATAAACAATAAATAAAGGTTACATATAAAAAACAACAATGAATTAAATAGTTAGATAACATGAAAAATATACATTAAATCTATCAATTAAGTCACGATATATAATAATTATTTGTTAAAACCACGTAACAATATATAAAAAATGAACTAAAATTCAAATATAAGGAAACAATTAAGTAAGAAAATAGATTAGATATAAAAATATTTAAAGATTAATTCTACATTATCTAAGATTAATTTGTACTAAAAATATTTAAAGATTTCAATACTTAAGTTTATATTTTAATTTTGACAGACTTTAAAATATTTTAAGATTTTTAAAATAAACTTTTAAAATTATATTTAAATTCTTTAAAACAATTTTCATATTTTAAAAATAAATTTAAGAATTTTTAAACAATTTTCAGATCAATTATTCTTTCTTTTTATTTCAACTATTTTTAAAATAATCATTATTGTTATTTTTATTTTTATATATTTAAACTTTAAAATCATAATGTTAGTTATTTGAAATAATTTTTTTATTTTTAATAAATACTATACTTTATTATTTTAAATATTTATTAAATGAGTTATTTTAATTTGTAAATTTCATCCCTAAAACAAATCATAAATTTCATAAATGTGTAATCAACTTTTGAATTAACGTGTTTAATAGATTAAAATTTTGAATTCGCTTTTAAGAAATTAAAAAGGCCAATTCAAAGAGCCCATTGTAAAGGGTTAATTAAGAGGCTCAATTATTAAAAAAACTTTTATTGAAGCCAAAAAATGACTCTAGTTATCATTCTATATGTATGTATTTTGCACTATAGAAACCCTAAAACTCATCCTACATCCGCCACCCTCATCACCACCACCACCCCGCCTTCTCTACTCTTCTGGCCCCTCCTTCTCCCGTTGCCACCACCAAAGCCGCCCCCTCCACCGTCGCTCTTCAACTCGCCGCTTTTCCACCCGTCGCCACTCTCGCCGCCCTACACCCTCCCTTTGTCGATTCTTAGTTGTCTCCACCATCCCCGCTACCTCTTACAGCCGCCTCCAACCACCGTCTACACTCTATCTAAATTTTATCTTTTTCTTCATTTATATGATAATCAAGTCCACAATTTCATCTTATTGATCTCATAATCTTTGATCTATAGTATGTGATTTATAGTATGTTTGAGAAGTAAGCAAATCCTTTTCTTAAGCAAATATATTGTTCATCCTCCCATTAAATACGCCGGAAAAGCAGCAGCCATGACAACGACACTCAACCTCTCTTCTCATTTACTTCTCCATTTCTTACATGTATTTTTTCTATCTTTCTTTTGTAATGTTGTTCCTCATCGGAGGATTGTTGTATTTTGATAATGAAGCTAACGACAATCAGATTAATATTGTAACTATCTCATTAAATTTGGAAAAAAAATTATTTCTTCTTCCATCTCTGATTCTTCTTTTCATTTTTTAGATTCCATGATTTTTCCTTCTTATTTTCAACTTATAATATGGGAAGTGAGACTTGTTGAATATGCATTGAATCAACCCCACCACCCCTATCTCCCTTCATGACAGCCCCATCTTCTCATTCACTTCTCTCTTTCTCACATATTGAATGGAGCTGATGACAAACTCAGATTTATATTGACAATATCTTATTAAATCTGAAAAAGCTTTTTTTCTTCTCCCATCCCTGATTCTTCTTTTGATATTTGAAAAAACTTATTTTTCTTCTCCCATCTCTATTCTTATTTTGATATTTTTATTCGCCATGAATTGTTTTCTTATTTTCAACTTTCATGATGTGAAATGAGATTTGTTGAATGACTCCCATCTCTAATTCTTCTTTTGATATTTGAAAAAACTTATTTTCTTCTCCCATCTCTATTCTTATTTTGATATGTTTATCCTTCATGAATTGTTTTCTTATTTTCAACTTTTATGATGTGAAATGAGATTTGTTGAATGGCTCCTATCTCTGATTCTTCTTTTGATATTTGCAAAAACTTATTTTCTTCTCTCATCTCTATTCTTCTTTTGATATTGACAATATCTTATTAAATCTGAAAAAACATTTTTTCTTCTCCTATATCTGATTCTTTTTTTGATATTTGAAAAAACTTATTTTCTTCTCCCATCTCTATTCTTATTTTGATATTTTTATCCTCCATGAATTGTTTTTTTCTTTTCAACTTTTATGATATGAAATGAGATTTGTTGAATGACTCTCATCTCTGATTCTTCTTATATTTGAAAAAATTTATTTTCTTCTCTTATCTCTATTCTACTTTTGATATTGGCAATATCTTATTAAATCTGAAAAAAACTTTTTTTCTTCTCCCATCTTTGATTCTTCTTTTGATATTTGAAAAAGTTTATTTTCTTCTCACATCTCTATTCTTATTTTGATATTTTTATTCATTGTGAATTGTTTTCTTATTTTCAACTTTTACGATGTGAAATGAGATTTGTTGAATGACTCCCATCTCTGATTCTTCTTTTGATATTTGAAAAAACTTATTTTCTTCTCTCATCTCTATTCTACTTTTGATATTGGCAATATCTTATTAAATCTGAAAAAACTTTTTTTCTTCTCTCATCTCTGATTCTTCTTTTAATATTTGAAAAGGTTTATTTTCTTCTCACATCTCTATTCTTATTTTGATATTTTTATTCATCATGAATTGTTTTCTTATTTTCAACTTTTACGATGTGAAATGAGATTTGTTGAATGACTCCCATCTCTAATTCTTCTTTTGATATTTGAAAAAACTTATTTTCTTATCTCATCTCTATTCTTCTTTTGATATTGACAATATCTTATTAAATCTTAAAAAACTTTTTTTTTCTCCCATCTCTGATTCTTCTTTTGATATTTGAAAAAACTTATTTTTTTTCTCTCATCTCTATTCTTATTTTGATATTTTTATCCTCCATGCATTGTTTTCTTATTTTCAACTTTTATGATGTGAAATGAGATTTGTTAAATAGCTCTCATCTCTGATTCTTCTTTTGATATTTGAAAAAACTTATTTTCTTCTCTCATCTCTATTCTTATTTTGATATTTTTATCCTCCATGAATTGTTTTCTTATTTTTAACTTTTGATGTGAAATGAGATTTGTTGAATGACTTTGCTTATATGAGAATTGATCAGGCACGCACCTGAAGAATGCGCACCGTGCGCACTTCTTTAAGATTTCTTTTTTTTTTTTTAATTTTTAATATCTCATATTATTTCTTTTCTGACGCTACCACTCCACATACGAAATTTTCATCTCACACATGGACCTCTTCTTTAAGATTTCTTTTTTTTTTTTTAATTTTTAATATCTCATATTATTTCTTTTCTGACGCTACCACTCCACATACGAAATTTTCATCACACACATGGACCTATCCCATTATCAACATATACAATTTGCATCCCACATATCAATATATATCTTTTTCTCAATTCTCATCTCACAGATGCTACACCATAAAAATTTGATTATCATCAAAAAATCATTTGTTAAAAATTATAAAATATGAATTGATTAACAAATATGATAAATGTTCAATCAATCCTCAAGATCAATCATATTATTCATTTTGAGGATTTCTTTAAGAAATATGAATTAAGTAACAAAGAGAATAAATTCTCAAAAAATCCTTAAAATCGACAAATTATATCCTCAAACTCAATCAAACTCAATAAATCCTCAAAACCAACAAATCATATCCTCCAATTCAATCATCAATTTTCAAGAAGTCTTCAATCAATCCTCAAAATCCCCAAGTCTCTTTAATTACTTGTATTTTGTGTCTTCAAATATAATGGATCTACACATATGAAAAAAATTTAAAACAAATCAGTACCATAATTTTTTAAATGTTAAAACTTTCAGAAAAGATAAGAAAATATTATAACATTCCAAGAATGTGGTACAATTTCTCCTATCATGTCCATTAATGCTACAACCACAACAAACTCTTGCTTTTGAAATTATTTTTTCCTTTGATGATTTATATAAGAAAGTATATGAAGATATTGGAATTTCGTATGTGAAGTGGTAGGGTGAGAAAAAATTATGTATATAATAATATAAAATATTAAAAATTACATTGATTATAATTTAGAAAATTATGTGTATAATAATATAAAATATTAAAAAGTACATTGATTATGAGAATTGAGAAGAACATCTATGTTGATTGTGGGATGCAAATTGTATATGTTGAAGATGAGTTAGGTCTATGTGTGAGATCAGAATTTCGTACGTGAAGTGGTAGCGTGAGAAAAGAAATAATATGAGATATTAAAAATTAAAAAAAAAAAAAATCTTAAAGAAGTGCGCATGGTGCGCATTCTTCAGGTGCGTGCCTGATCAATTCTCTTGCTTATATAATCTAATGTCTTCCACGGTAAGCCAGATTCAGGCTTGTAAAAAAAGCTTATATAATCTGATATCTTCCATGGGAAGCCAAATTCAGGCTTGGAAAAGAAGTCATAACTAAGTTTTATAATAGCAAAATTATTTTTTGATGAAAAAGAAATATGTAAAATTATTTATTTATCTAGTCAGCATTTGACATAACATTTTTGAGCGGGAAAGTGACACTTTTGTAATTTTGGCCAACTTTTCTGATTTAATATTAGTATAGATAATGAAAACAACATATTTTACTAAGGAGTTTAAAAAAAAAAAAGTGTCCAAAACTGTCTAATCCCGTTGTTCCGAATAGTCTCGTCTAGCACCTAAAGTGATTTAAATGAAAATTAAAATAAATTAATGTGTTTCCAAAGATTGTTCTAAGTCAACTTGGAGTTGAATAATTCTATCTAACCGTACAGATTGTCTAATGCCTAAAATAACTGAATAGATTAAATATTAATGTGTCGATATTTAGAAGATTTATATTTATGAAAGTATAAAATCTTGTAAAAAATATTATGGGAAAAATTGAAAGAAAAATTAAATCTTGTTGAAAATAAAAAATTACAAACATATTGAAATAAATTCGATTTTATAATTTCATATAATTTTGAGAGAAATGGGGTATTTTTGGGGTGGCAAGTCATGATCATCAAGCATGAATAGTGCTCCAACGATTCAGAAATGCGGAGGAGTCAAGTCATGTTCAAATCCAATTTGATATCCTTTTTAACAACTTTTTCATGTGGACCAAATTAATGTACTCAATTATTTTCGTGCATGAAAGTTGAAACCGGTTCGTTATTATACACGCCTACAACACTTACCTGGTAAGTAGACACCCGCCTGGAAAGTAGGTAAGGGCACCCACATTAATGGATTATTAGCACACCATTTTAGTATGAGACTCACATGTCAATACATTAATTAAAAACATCTATTTTTTAAAAACACACATCTACATTAATTTAACACAAATTTACATTAATTTAATATAAATACAATCATTACATGTGGGTCTCATTATCCACTAATTTTTATTCTTTTATTTTTATCCACTAATACACATTCAATCTAATCATTAGCTAATAATTAAAAAGGGGACAAGAATGTTATTCTTACATCTTAACATACTCATACTTACACAAAAACACACACTTAAAAACATCTCCACATTAATTAACACCACACATGTTTTAATTAATAACACCTCAAAATGAATTGGTGTGGGTGCCCTAATACAGCTAAAATAGCAAATTACGCAAGTAGACACTCACCTGGAAAGTAGGTAATACAGCTAAAATAGCAAATAAGACTCTCTATTTTAATTTAATGTTTCACTAGTATTTCTCTCGTGCGTTGCACGGGTTGTCATATTTATTGTTGGATTTGAATAATAATAATTTGTACTAAATAAAGTTTGTTTATAATATTTTTCTCAAAACATTATATCTCTCTAAAGACGAAAATATGATACAATGTGAATTTCGAAGAAATTTTCAACCTTTAAATGTTTAGCAAAATCTTATATTATTTCATTTCTTAGTTTCATTATATCTAATGTTTATATATCATATTTCTTTCTTCATTCTCTATATATCTTTATTTTGTTGAGAAATCATTATTTTTTCTTCATTTCTTAGTTTTACATTGAAATCAATGTATCTTCTCTTCATTTGTTAGTTTTATATAGGTTATATAATAACTTCTAGAGTAAGATTGATCTTCTAAATAAATATATATATATATATATATATATATAATTATGTAGTAGCTTACCAAAGAAGATATATATTTATATATAATTATATAGTAGCTTACCAAATAAGATTTATTATTTTATTTTATTTATTTTATTGACATGACATTTTTTGGCGGGAAAATGACATTTTTGTAATTTTTGTCAACTTTCTTACTTTAATATATAGTATAGATATCTTAAATTGTATATGTGATATAATGATTAGATGAAAAAGATTGATGAATGATTTTGTATTTTATTTACAAATTCTTTATCCATTATTGTAGTTATGGGAAAAAAAAAATTATGGTAGGTAATTGTAAAAATATTCTTTAAAATTTGTAGTTTTTGTATTCTAATAGTGATAAATAATATTTAAGTTAAAGTGAAGTTATAAATAGAATTTATCAAACATTGAGTAAACGAAGAAAGTGAGATGAAATTTTGTAATCTAAGTGTTAGATATAATTAAGTTACAAATTTTGGATTTCATTATTTTATAATATAATATATTAACTTTATCGAAATTATGATAAATTTATGTGCTTAGTTTAAAATTATAGTTTTTTTTTATAAGTTGACGTGGACCCCCTGGATTGAAATCCTGGGTCCGTCACTGGATGTAGTTGATTAGGATCTTAAAAATTTCAATTTTTTTTTTTTTTTTTTTTTAGTTTATAGATTTGCATCTAGGATATGGGGTTGCTTTGTTTATTTGCAAGTGGGAGCCATTGATTAAAATCCCAATATTTTATGTAATGAGTATATGATTGTGGAGAGAGAATTTAATTGTACTGTGTAGTCATTTGAAAGGAGAAACCAACCTTTTTGGAAATTTCTATGATGGGATTTGGTTAAAAATCAAAATTTCATAGTAAACTAAAGAGAGCACAATATTTTTGAGAAAACCAATATCATTTCAAAAGAATACAAACAATGGCAGAGGAAATTGTCAACCCCGCAACAAAGAGGTGGTAAAGGTTTATTTCAATGGATTGATTGTAAGTACTAGTTATCTTTTATTTAGTAGTTGTTGTTTTTGTCGTTCAGGTATGCTCTGGTGACCGGGGCAAACAAAGGGATTGGATTTGAGATTTGTAGGCAGTTAGCCTCCAAAGGAATCATGGTGATATTAACAGCTAGAAACGAGAAGAGAGGCCTCAATGCTCAAGAAAGGCTAAGTGCTCTTTGCCTTAGTGTCGATTTTCATCAACTTGATGTTACTGATCCTGATAGCATTGCTCCTATTGTCGAGTTCATCAAAACGAAATATGGGAGGCTTGATATTCTTGTACCAATGCTTTCTTACCACCTTTTGGTCTTAAATGACTTGAAACTCTTGGTTTGTAGTCTAAATTTGGACATATTTGTATGCAGGTGAATAATGCTGGTGTTGCTGGAATAGGCGTGGATGGAGATACTATGATTGTTCAAGAGGTGATTGAGGCAGATGTAGCTTCAGTTCTTAATGGCAAGGTTTCGTTCCTACTTACAAACACTTATGTTAGAAAACATGTTTAGATTGTCTGAAACACAACAGAGAAAACTATGCACTACTAGAAATTCGCTGAACAACAACACTGGAAAGACAACGCTTTTTGTTGTCTTTGAACATTTTACAACGCTTTTTGTGAAAAGCGTTGTCTTTTTGTGAAAAAAGCGCTGAAAGACAATGCTTTTCACAAGGTGTTGTCTTTCAGCGCTTTTTTTCGCTAATAGACAACGCTTTTTTGCAACGCTTTTTTAAAAAACGTTGTCTTTATGAAACCCTTTTATGCAACGCTCTTTATGCGTTGTCTTTCAGTGGATTTATTAACTAAAAGACAACCCTTTTATGTGTTGTCTTTCAAAAGCGTTGTCTTTATTAAAAAAATTTAATTAAATGAATTGTTTTTTAATTAAATTATATTTGAAAATTTTAATTATTTTTTGATGTTATCTTATATTAGAATATTATTTAAAAAATCAGAATATTATTTAAATAATAATAATAGAAATTATGAAAAACTATATTTTAAATTTTAAAATATTATTTAATTAAATATAAAAATATATTAAAATTAGAAATTTTATTTACAAATAACATAAATCATATTAAATATCTAACAATCAACAAATAAAGACAAAAAAAAATTTCTTGTTATTTCAGATTTTATATATTATATTAAATAATATGTTTAATTTTTTTTTACTTTTCAATTTCTAAAAATAATTTGTTTTGTCTTTATTTGTTGATTTTTAGATATTTAATATAATTTATGTGTTTTTATCAATTTTTCCTATTTTAGGTATTTAATATAATATATGGGGTATTTTTACCAATTTTCCCTATTTTAGGTATTGAATAAATCTATGTATGTAAAAATATATGTATTTAATTGAGTCACATTTTATATCAAAATTGGAAATCAATGAATTATATTAATAAGTATTAATGGTACTTTATAAAAATTAACAAAAAAATATGTGATAATAGAAAAGTGAAAATTATCAAAAATTGATATAAAAGAAATATATGCACAATATTATTACATAAAACACCACTAGTCTAGTGGTGAGAGCACCTCCATGACACTCGGGTTCGATTCTCAGCCAATGCATAATATTGTTGTTGACGTGGTCTTTCAGCGAAATTCTAGTAGTGATGGTTCCATAACTTCTTTTGTTTAGCTTTTTGTGTTGGATTAAATTGATGTTGACGTGGCGTGTCATGATGATGTGTCAGCGGTATGCTGACGTGTCGTCTCAACGATGACGTCAACGTCCTATTTAATAGTTTGTTAAAAAAGACAACACTTTTCTGCAACGGTTTTTATGTGAAGCGTTGTCTTTCAGCGAAATTCTAGTAGTGATGGTTCCGTAACTTCTTTTTTTAGCTTTTTGTGTTGGATTAAATTGAATTTCTTGGAAATATTATTTTGTAGTGAAAGAGTCACCTTGTTCTTCAAATAGTCTCTTTGTTTCTTGTGTAAAACTAAATAGACTCCCATCCATAAAAGGGAGTGCTAGATTTGTATTTTGTATGCAACTCCAGAAAAGCAATCAAAAAGCAAAAGACTAAAGTTCAAAGTGTGTTCATTTTTCTCTCCTTTCTAAAAAACTTTCTATTCCAAATCCATCCTGGTGACTTCATTTTGAACTTGATAACTTCATATCATGTTTTTCATTAGCTTTTGCAATGAATGTGAATAGGTAGAAGCAGTGGAGCTGAAAGCAAGTGGAAGATTAATAGAGACATTTGAAGGGGCAAAAGAATGTATTGAGACAAACTACTATGCTACAAAAAGAGTAACACAAAGCCCTCATTCCTCTCCTACACTTCACCAAGAATTATCAGTGTATCCTCCATATTGGGGAACTTAATGGTAGGCTAAAATATTTTTTTTTGTTTTCTAAATTTATCTTATTAGATTTTTCATATTTTGTTTTTTTAGTCCTTTACATTAAAAAAAAAAATCATTTTCTTAATCCACTTACTTGCTACAACAGGTAAATTCCCTTTATTTATATTTTTGTATAATTATTACAAATTCACCCTTCAACAATATGATATCTATAAAAATGAGTGATGGTCAAATCAAATTAAATTAATTATAGAAACCGGTCAAACTGTTGTCTGAATTTTTTATTTCTTTCATAGTTAAATGGTTGGCTTGTAATTTTTCAAGGTTTAATTCTTCACAAATCTTGATGTGTATTTGGTAATTTGACTAAATCTCGATGATGATAAACATAATTCACCCAATAACAATAGACATGCATGCACCTGCTAGTGAGTAGATCAAAAAATGAATCTTTTCAAATGATGAAAAATCCCAATTTCCTAACTCCAATATCAAATCCCAGCTTTTACACAAATCAACCATCACTAATCTCATTGATATCTTCAGCTTTTGCCAAATGAATGGGCGAAGAGAGTGTTGAGCGATGAAGAAATGCTGACAGAAGAGAGAGTAGACCAAGTTGTGCAAGAATTTCTCAAGGACTTGAAAGATGGCTCGTTGGAGAAGAGGCATTGGCCAGCTCAAGTGGCAGCGTATAAAGTGTCGAAAGCAGGAGTGAATGCATACACTCGGTGCATGGCCAAGAAATACTCGACTGTCTGCATCAACTCTGTCTGTCCTGGTTTTGCCCAAACAGACATGACATGCAATCTTGGTCCCATCACCGCCGCCGAAGCTGCTGAATTCCCGGTCAAGCTGGCGCTGCTGCCCGACGGAGCCCCCTCTGGCCTCTTCTACTATCAAAACGATGTCTTTTCTTTCTAAGAACTCATCAAGTTGCTGCTTGTGAGTGTTTGTTACAGTTTTTATGTTTTTGTCTTGTGGGATTGGACTTGCCTTGTTTGCTAATAATATTGACATTTGCTTTTAAAAAATATGCTTTTTTTTTTATTCTAATATATTTTTATTTCATGTTATCGATACGTTAGCAGATTCAAAAATATATTATATAACTTGTGCTTGTTGAAGAGGTTAATTTGTAAGAAAATAATATA
Organism: Scutellaria minor; assembly: GCA_954870855.1. NCBI lineage: Eukaryota > Viridiplantae > Streptophyta > Magnoliopsida > Lamiales > Lamiaceae > Scutellaria > Scutellaria minor. The sequence goes on along the minus strand of OX940728.1, from coordinate 19,379,397 downwards.
AAAAAGACATTTATTTGTTCTAGACAATGAATTTTTTAAAATATAGAGGACTAAACAATCAAATGTGAAAGGTAGAAGATCAAAATCCAATTAGATAAATTTAAAGGATGAAAAAACATTTTGTCCCATATACAAAATAACCCTTTTTAGGTTTTGAAAAAAAAAAAAAAGCATGAATGTGTAGAATTTTTGATAAATACATTGAAAAAATGGAATTTGAAATTTATTGTGATTTTATTTTTGGTGAAATAAGTGTAGTTAAAGCAAAAAATTCTCAATTTTTTTTTTATGTATGATTTTATTTATAAGTCAAGACACTCATTTTTTCCCAAAAAAATTCAGAGTGAAGTGATACAAAGGAAAAGGGTATAAGTAATCTAAAAAATCTGAGAAATTTGAAATTTATCCAATGGCTTGCGAAACTGGCGATCAGAACCCTAGATTCTTCGTCGCCGTGCACGTCGGCGCCGGATTCCACTCGCCGTCAAACGAAAAGGTCCTCCGCTCCGCCATGAAACGAGCTTGTCTCGCCGCCGCTTCGATTCTCAGAAAGGTCTGCGTTTTCGACGTTTGGTTTCCAAATTCAATGAAAACAATATATATTACAAAAAAAAAAAAAGGTGCAAAGCCTGAAATATTTGGTTTCATTTTACTTAAAGATTATAATTTTAAGTTGCAAGACATTGTATTGAGTGATCGAAAACGAAATCAGAAGTATTTTGATTTGAAAATGTTTCTATTGAATTTCACTGTCTGAAGTATTTTGATTTTATTTAGGGCTCTGGTGGATGCATAGATGCTGTTGGAGCAGCAATTCAAGTTTTGGAGGTAGAGTGCCAATGTTTTATCTTTTTTGGGTGTATATGTTGTAATGCCTTTGGTTTCATTTTCGGCAATTGTATGCAGCATCAATCGTGTGATCCTATTATACTTTTCAATGCTCTCTTGAAAACGAATGTACGACAGAGTTTCATGGTCGCAGGTCGTTGTATAATAACATGTAACTATTTTAGAAGCAGGACATGGAAGCAGTAGTCTGCTCAAAAGACTTTTAATTTTCTTTCTGAACGTTGATTTTTTGAATTAGACCTATCGAAGAACTATGCATTTTTTTTTTCTCATAGGATGATCCTTGCACAAATGCTGGGCGAGGATCAAATTTGACCGAGGATGGTCATGTAGAATGTGATGCTAGTGTCATGGATGGTGACTCTGGAGCTTTTGGTGCGGTTGGAGCAGTGCCAGGTACTCAGTTTGCTAAGTATCTGAAGTATTTCTTTTTGGAATTGGTGGTTTAGTTATGGGCTAATTGTGGACAAAATTTAGCTTCTGTTTTCATTATTGGTTTGCATTCTTGTGAAGCTAATGGTTGCCAGGTGTTAGAAATGCCATCCAGATTGCTGTGTTGCTAGCTAAAGAACAGATTTTGGGTTCATTGCTTTTGGGTCGAATCAGCCCTATGTATGGTTATCCTCCCTTTTATTCCTCTTTTTTTTTTTTAAAGATAAGGTTCTGTTATACAGGTTCATATTCTTTTTTTCTTTGTGCCCTTGCACTTTTAAAATTTGCTGCTTTCAATATGGATGATTGTTTCTTTGTGTCTATAACAATATGCCCTCACTACCTGCTTTCTTCTTTAGTTCCTTTAGTATGAGTTATATAATCTTCAAAAAAATCATTCTGTAAATGTTGCTGACTACTAGAGAAAGTTTACCGTATTAATAATTTATTTTATCATTGGAATTTTTGCAACTTCGGTTGCCTCACACGACACTTCTGTCCCAGTATGTTGTTGTATGGTGAAAGCTGGCTGGTCCTTATGAATATTAAGTGTAATTGTTTTGTCATGTCTTGACATTCATTCTCTCAATCTATTGGAAAATCATCTGCTAATTAGCAAAGTCGTATTGCTCAGGTTTTTGGTTGGTGAAGGGGCCCGTATGTGGGCAAAGTCCAAGGGTATTGTTTCTAGTGACTCTGCAGAAGAGGCTAATGAGGTAGTTTTTTCATGTTTCCCATCTTTAAATATGCTACCAGTGATCAGTCTTCCAATAAACCAAATAGTTTTTGAAATGGGTAGTTTTTATTTGAGACTGTTGTTTCTCCCATTTTGACTTTTATAATTTTTGCATGCATGGTGCAGTGGTTGGTAACCAAAAGGGCACAAAGTCAGTGGAAAAGATATAAATTAATGCTTGATGATGCCAAAGCTATTACTAGAACCACTTCATCAGGTAGCATCCACAGTTCTTGTGACCTAGCTGTATCAATAGTTTCTGTAATTTATTTTAATCAACTTCCCACAACATTTTTCCCTCTCCAATTGTTTCCTTTTTACATTACAAACCTTCATGCCTTTCAACACGCCTTTCTAACTTTTCAGTATGATTATGCGCTATATAACTCCATTATAGGCTATCTGGTCAATCATCTGTAGTTTTTGGACAGTCAAATCTAGAAGAAAATCCTAATGCTAATAATTTTGGGTTTGTGTTCCTCTTTTGTGGGTTATTTCTTCCCCTTTTCGGTTGGTCAGAGTTTGTCACATCAGTTGGGCCTATCTTGTTATGTGTATTCCACAATCTCATGGTGAGTTTGAAAAAGCCTTTCTGAGAGCTTGTTATTGATAACTTGGTATATTTGTGATTTTAATATTTGAAGCCATGACCTTTTTTTTTTGTTCCAAATATCTCAATTTCTGCAATAAGTTTCTTGTTTGTGATTTAGTGTTATCCTTGTTTCACCAGTGGAGGCTCAACCACATGATCTTTCGAAGGTAAAGGAAAGTGAAACTCAATCTTATCCTTTGAATACACTAGAAGAGGACGCCATACTTGACACGGTTGGAGTGATTTGTGTTGATTCAGAGGGGCATATAGCTTCTGGAGCCTCAAGTGGTGGTATTGCCCTCAAGGTGATTCTTCTAACAACTTTAGTCAACTCTTGATGGCACAAGTGATCTAAAATTTGTGTTCGGACTAATTTATTCTGTTTTATTCAACAGTTAATCCAAAAACATATATTACAAATTGAGTTTTTAAACTGCCCATTGGATATCACAAGTATATATGAGCAAGCCTAATTGCTTGGGTCAAAATAAATAAAACTCAAAACATATGTAATTAACATATATGCATACTCTTTTATTGAGGATTTGGATAAACTTTTGCTAATTTAAAGTCTGCCACTCTTGAGGTCGTCGAGATTGAAGTGTACTTTGACTTGTTCTCAATCTTTGATAATTATTCTCCCTTTCTTTTGTGTTCTTCTGGTGACATTAACTTCTAATCAAGATGAAATGAAACACTGAGTCATAGTTCATACTTCCATTTGCAACTATCATACAGGTTAGAGGCCGAGTAGGATTAGCAGCAACTTATGGTTCTGGTTGTTGGGCATCCTCAAGAGGCCCTTTCGGAGCTCCTTTTAATGTTGGTTGCTGTGTGAGTGGTGCTGGAGAGTACCTAATGAAAGGGTTTGCTGCTCGGGAATGCTGTGTATCTTCATCATTGTATTGGCTATTGCATTTGCCTATTTACATAATCTTTTGAACAACAGTTCTAGCATTGAGGAACTCAAGTTTCAGATTACCTTTAATGTGCTGCATTAATATCCCATGGATCCTTACATTATAGGTCGCAGGCCGGTCCAGCAAATGCTTGCTCAAAAGTTTTACGTTCCATTTTTGGAGATGATCGATGTGGCAGTGAGAGAAGTGCTGGAATACTACTTGTACAAGCTGATGCTTCTGCTCTGGTGAGATTACAGAACTGGCATATCATAGAATTCCATGAAACAATTATATCTTAAGTGGTTGGCTTTACATCAGGATCCTGGTACTTCTGTGAAGCTGAAAGCTGTTGAAATTGCGGCTGCCTATACTTCCTCGTCTTTTGGAATAGGTTATCTTGGGAGCTCTATGGAGCGGCCAAAGGTTTTAACAGTTCTCTAGTTCTGGTGTCATAGAAAGTGTATAAAAACATATTAAAGTTATCTTTAAAACACTTACAAGCACTGTGGTATGATAGTTGGCACTTTCCCTTTATGCTTCATTTGGTTTCGACTAATATCTTCTTTCTTTATGGCTGTTATTCGCAGGCATCAATCCTACGAAGTACAAGACTGCAAAATCAAAATGGAGTTGATCAGTTTGCTGCACGAGTTAACCTTGATGCTCTAAATTTATAGAGCATGCTGCTGAAAGAAATTATTGATTCCCATGAATTGTAAGCTTCCAACTTTTGTTGATTTATGTAGTCAATTTTTTTTAATACTGCTATAAAGCATATGAACAAAGTTTGAATGTTTTTTTGCTACCAATTTAAAATTAGTACAATATGATTCTTCATGAAATAGTATCAACATTCATTTTCAGTTAGGTGTTTGAATTCAAAAATTAGCTCCTTTTATTATCTACATTATCGTAAGTTTTAGAGAATATGAATGATAATGGTGGGAATGACGTTCATATTGGTTGTGAAACAAGATTGCATGAATTTCTAACACCATCAAATATAGATCGGTGCTTACATTTTCCATTTTAAAATATATTTGTTTAAAATTTTCCTTAATTTATTGAAATCCATTTTCATTGCATTTACATGAATGTGATTACTAGTCATACATCTAGAAATAAATTCATAAAGAATGTGATATATAGTATTGACTAAACATTATTAATAGGCTCAAACAGCAAAGTTGATATACGGTTCTTGACATGAGGATCATTTTGAATTCCATGATCATCTCCATGTTGGTACATATATTGTGCTATTCTCCCAAGATTCACTACAATTGTTATACACTCTTGTGAGAATGGAGATTGTGTGAGTCGTTCTCCGTTCATCTTTTTCCATGTCTCAAATATTATCGACTTAACATATTCTTGTGCCTCTTCTCTACCAGCATTGTTTTCCTTCATGTAGCACTGTACTGATTTTGGTGCATCACCTCTATTCATTTCATCCTAAGCAAAAAATAATATTTTTTATTAGTATGAGAGATCTAGCTAGTATGTTAACTTAGGAGGACAAATATGGAAAATTGTAGAGGTAGGTACGAACTGGTGATGTTCCAAGATCATTTGCAAGGCGTAGAAGCATAGCTGAATATCGAACAATATTGTGATAGTTATACAAGGTTTGGACAGCATGTTCTTGTATTGGATTAGTGATGAGAGAAAATGCATGTGTTAGAATTGCAGGAGCTGATATTGAAACCCATGCATTCTTCATATATTCTTCTAATGTTGGTGTGTGACCTGTGGAGTACCAACTTGCTGCTTCTGTAAATGCTGTGCATAGATCTGCCCACTGCAACCACCATTTATATATATTTTTTCTGATTAAAAATACCTTATTAGATTGATGCAAAAATTTAATGAGATTGAATTATTTAGTAGCTCACAGATTTTCTTAAATGTGGAATGATGAGACATCCTTGTTCTCTGAGAAAATCATATGCCATCTCATTGATGAAGTTGTTGAGTGCCAGAAAACACATCTGCATATAATGTGGGAGTTCATCCATAGCTTCAACATCTAATCTGATGTAGGAATGACGACATGCATAAGACATAATTAGCACATATATCCATCCTAAAATTAGTGGTTTATCCAACCTTTGAATGACGTTATTGAAGAGAAGTATCTCGTCCATGGTAGCGTAGACGTCAAAAATATCATCGATTACAGTAATGAAGAGGTTGACCTTAGTCGCCATTATTCTTGAATTTTCATATTGAGGCTGGAAGAGGCCTCCAATGGTCCACAAATAACATTCCACCACTCTGTCTCTTGCAAACGGCAGTGTTTCTGCCAGTCATGTTTGCTTCCACCATCTACATCATGCATTGATGATTATTATTTTGAGACAATTAAGTGTGTGTGTGTGTGTTGATGATGATGACCTGGATACATGTTTGAGTTCTTGTTGATGTGTTGCTTGCAGGATATTGATTCATGCTTTGCAAGCTGAAGCACGATTGGATTCATGTCGGGTCTTGTCTCGTAGGCAGGGACGGTCCTACACTTGGGCCAAGAGGGGCACTGAGCCCTCTGAAATTTTAAAAAAATGCTAAGGGTATTTATGTAATTTTACATTTTTAATTTAAAAAATAAAAAAGTTGTTATGAATATGGCATAACCAGTGTCTTTTATGTGTGCAAATTTATTCATTTTTATCTTTTTGAAGCCAACATATAAAAATTCTCTTTTTTTTCTTTCTCAATTCCTTCTCCATAAATTTAAGGTAAAACGTTGTGTTTATATTATTTTTTTACTTAATTTTTTTATTATTATTGTTGATTTATTGTTAGCAATAAAGATATTATTATGCATCAATTTTAAAATACAAAAAATAAAAGACAAATGTTGTAATTCATGTGTTAAGTTATTTATTTTTTTACATTGATGTTGTGAAATAGAGATATAATTAAGTTACTAATTTAGAATGTTATTACTTTATATTGTAATATATTATTTTTATTGAAGTTGTGACAAATTTATGTTGTTAATTTAGAATTGTTATATTTTTTTAGATTGTTTCTTACGTGAGAACTATCTCACGAATCTAATTACGTAAGACACGCCTCACAATTCACATATATATTTATGAAAATGAGTTTTTTTTTTCTTTTTTGGTAATAAAAATTCGTCTTACTGTAACTATCCGTAAGATCGGCTCGTATAATTTTTTTTTTATTAGTTGACTTGGACCCCCTGAGTAGAAATCCTGGGTTCGTCACTGCCCGTAGGCATCTATGAACCATCTTGCATTTGGCCTTTCTGCTCTCCAATGTATTAATTTGTACAAAATTAATACATGGATTAATAATTGTTTGAACTCCTATGAGGTTTAAATGAATAAGATGACATGTTATCTTGATTCAAACAATATCCATGAAAATGACTAATTTTTGGATAAGAAATCTCATATCAATTATTAATATTATCCATGAAATGACTAATTTTTGGATAAGAAATCTCATATCAATTATTAATATTATCATGTTTGTGGAAAGTGGAAACAATTTCTGCAACAAGCATATGATACAAGTCATTATTTACTCTTCCAATCAATAAATTCATAATAAAAAAGAAAATAAATTGAAAAAAAAAATTAAAAAATTAAAAAATTAAAAAAAAAACAAAATTTCCTAGCTTTCTTCCGACATATGCGTGCGTAGACCGATATTTCGTCGATATACCGCGTTTTTATAAAGACACTCGTCGATATAAAAAAAAAGATATTTTTCAAAATATTGTCGATATTTCGGTGATATTTTAACGAAAAAAAACTGCAAGGCAATAAAATATTGTGACCCCGATTTTCACGAAATTTCGCGATTTTTTCATCCATGATTGGATGTAAATATTTTAACTTAATTAATTAGAGTAAGTCTCCTGTGAGACCGTCTCACATAATTTTAATGCATTGCGTGAGACGGATCAACCCACAACCCAATTATGCACTACCCAAACCCAACAATTAACATGTTATTTGTAGTCATGGGGCTCCGTCTCACGGAAACTATCCGTAAAACCGTCTCACATGAGTTTTTGTGAATTAATTAAGTTATTTACTTAATTAATTAAGTTTTAACAAAAGCGACGTTTCTAACTTTCTACCGTAAAGACCCTAATAGCTAGGTGAAAACCCATCCTCTTGAAATTTATTGTGATTTTATTTTGATGAAATAAGTGTGGTTATAATTCTTTAATTTTTTATTTCATTTATAATTTTGGGAGGGACTAAAGGCAACCATTGAATTCTAAGTACACCCCATCTACTTAAAACACCCCAATTATTTAATTTATAATACAAATCATTTTTTAGAACACTCCAATAGTTTCCTATTATACCATTTATAATTAAAAAAATAAAAAAAATTGAAATCCCCCAATTCCCCAATTCCTCCCCTTTCTCCATGGTCTTCTTCATCCAGCCATATGAGTCTAATATTCCTCACTTTTCTTCCATTGTCTTTCGCCTCCAATTCCCATCTTCTGGTTTCTGAACTATAATTCCATCTAAAAAATCATTCTACATCGTGAAAATCGACCACATCTTGACAAATTGAAAATTCTTCTCCATTCCCCAACCCGCCAAACTGAAAATCTCATTTTTCATTTGTAATGAATTAGTTTTGAAAGCATTAGGTTTGATTGTTTGCCCGTGCCTTTGTGAAAAAAATTATACGCTTAATCTTGGTTGTTCGGCCCTGGTTGTCAAGAGTCTCATTCGGCAAGAGGTAGTTGTTACAAATGAAGAAGGAAGCTTTGGCCGTTATGCAGATGGTTAGGAAGTCGTAATAGTACTTGTAAAAGCGTGTTGAATTTCAATTGTTTTAGTTAGGCCTCGAACGTCGTCGCTTTGTATGTTAGTTGATGCGGTGCTGTTTTGAGGCTATGAGTCACGTTGTAAGCATGCATGACGGGTATATAACCCTCTCTCATGCATTTTCTCATTTTCATCAAATAAAAAATCAAATTTTCTCTCTCTAAATCCTCTTTTCTCTCTCAATCCGTCACAATCGATCTCTGCAAATCGTATTCATGACAAGTGGTATCTAGAGCTAAATTTTTTCTCCCCATTGTGATGGCTACAAAGAATCATAGCCAGCAGATTGATGCACTCGAACAACAGGTCTCTGAGCTGCTCGCCGGACAAACGACCGTTCTTCACGGCCAAGCTCAGACTGAAGCTCGCCTGAAATCGAAATTGGAGGGAATAGGCGACATGTTGTGCAATCAGATCATGATTTGTTGAAGGAGCAGCAAACTTCCGCTAATGATCGAGGTAAGGAACATAGTGATAATTCTCCTCCTATCACAATTGGATCTAGCTCGCATCATAATGGACATGCCAATAGAGATGCTGGTATTCTATCTCCTGCTCCTATTAATCATGTGACTAGTACTCACACTAATGGAAAGTTGATTAAGCTGGAATTTCAGAAATTTAATGGTGACAATCCACGATTATGGTTGCGAAAGTGTAATAGATACTTTTCCTATTATTCTATGACCGATTATGATAAATTAAGCTTGGTGGCAATGAACTTAGAAGGTATTGCCGATCATTGGTTTGTGGATTACGTGGATGAAAAATAACTTATCTCTTGGACGAAATTTACTAAACTGGTGATGGAGCGGTTTATGAATCCAAGTGGAGGAAGTCTTATTGCACAATTTAATCGATTACGATAGTCTGGATCTGTTCATGTTTATATTCTAGAGTTTGAAGAGTTGAGAGCTCTTTTAAAGGAACATAACAAGAATAAAGTGGTCGATGTTTTGTCTAGGAAGGGAATGGAGGGTGGAGAATGCAATGCTATTACTACTCTCAGACCAGCATGGGTGGGTGAGATCCAAAACAGTTATGTGGGGGATGTTGAAGTTCAAGGGATTATGGTTGAGTGTGTTACAAGGCCATATGATGTCTCATTTTATTCCTATTCTGATGGATTAATCAGGCATAAAGGTAAGTTGTTGGTGGGGAATGATCTGGCTTTAAGAAATCAGATTATAGCTCATGTTCATGAATCAAGTGTTGGTGGACATTCGGGTGTCACAACAACCTTCCAAAGGTTTGCTAATTATTTTTGGTGGCCAGGGATTAGGCAACAAGTGCAACAATTTGTGGTGGCTTGCCATATATCCCAAATCAGTAAGCATGAAAACATCCACAACCCAGGTTTGCTTCAGCCACTTCCTGTTCCACAACAAGCATGGACTCAAATCTCCATGGATTTTGTGGAACAATTACCCCTTTCTGCCAAGAAGAATACCATATGGGTAATTGTGGATAGAATGACTAAATACAATCATTTCATTGTCATATCACATCCTTTCAATACTTCACAGTTGGCATCAATATTCCTGGATACTATATATAAATTGCATGGGATGTCTGAAGGGGTGGTATCTGATAGAGACAAAATCTTTACCAGTCAATTTTGGCAGCAATTATTTGGATTAATTGGAGTGGATTTGCATCTAAGCATTGCCTATCACCCCAAAACGGATAGGCAGACAGAAAGGGTGAATCAATGCCTTGAAACATACCTCAGATGCATGTGTAGTTCCAATCTAAAACTCTGGTCTAATTGGTTACCTTTGGCAGAGCTTTGGTACAATACATCCTATCATTCTACCTTGAAGACCAATCCATTTGAAGCATTATATGGATTCAAACCAGTTCCACTCATTGGGGGGCCTTATTTCCACACTAATGTTGTTGGGGTTGCTGAAGTATTGAAAGATAAACAGTTAGCCCAGCAACAACTTAAAGAAAGCCTCAGGAAAGCATAGGAAAGGATGAAGTTGTATGCTAATAAAAAAAGGATTGAGAGGGTCTTCCAAGTTGGGGATTGAGTCTATTTGAAGCTCAAACCTTATAGACAGAGGTCTTTACATGGCAGCAAGGTTTGGAAGTTGAGTCCTAAGTATGTTGGTCCCTTCCAGGTACTTGCCAAGGTTGGTGCTGCAGCCTATAAACTCCTATTGCCTCCCACAGCCAAAGTACATCCTGTATTCCATGTTTCTGTTATTAAGAAGAAGGTGGGGTCAGTGACAGCTATTGTGGACACTCTACCTGAGTTTGATGAAGATGGAAAGGTGCTGCTCAAACCTCTTAAAATTCTTGCTAGGAGGTTGGTTAAAAGAAGAAATTCTCCAGCTACACAACTCCTTATTCGGTGGTCTCACTTGCCAGACGAGGAAGCAACATGGGAGTATTATGAAGATGTAGTGGCTAAGTATCCTAGTCTATTGTCTTGAGGTCAAGACAATTCTGAAGGGGAAAGCTATGTTACAAATGAAGAAGGAAGCTTTGGCCGTTATGTAGATGGTTAGGAAGTCGTAATAGTACTTGTAAAAGCGTGTTGAATTTCAGTTGTTTTAGTTAGGCCTCGAACATCGTTGTTTTGTATGTTAGTTGATGTGGTGCCGTTTTGAGGCTATGAGTCACGTTGTAAGCATGCATGGTGGGTATATAACCCTCTCTCATGCATTTTCTCATTTTCATCAAATAAAAAATCAAATTTTCTCTCTCTAAATCCTCTTTTCTCTCTCAATTCGTCACAATCGATCTCTGCAAATCATATTTGTGATAGTAGTCGTACATTACTCTGCTTGTTCGGCTGAGATAGCTGCTCGACAGGTGTGTTCAATCAGATGAACCGAACGCCATTCGTGACTGCTTGTTCGGCTGATGTAGTTGCTTGGCTTGTATGGTGTTCGATTAGGTTGAACCGAACGGAATACAGTATTTTCAGTAAGGGATATTTTAGTCATTCAATATATATATATATATATATATATATATATATATATATATATATATTGTATTATTAAATGTGGGATGTGCTTAGAATTCAATGGGTGTCTTAAGAAAATGTCCTCCGCTCCGCCATGAAACGATCGACGCCGCTTTGATTCTCAGAAAGGTCCTCGTTTCGACATTTGCTTTTCCAAATTCAATGAAAACGATATATCCAAAAAAAAAAGTGCGAAGGCTGAAATATTTAGTTTCATTTGACTTAACGATTATAATTTTAAGTTGCAATACATTGTATCGAGTGATGGAAAACGAAATAGAAGTATTTTGATTTGAAGATGATTGTTGTTGTTGCTATTGAATTTCACTAATTGAAGTGTTTTTAATTTTATTTAGGGCTCTGGTGGATGCATAGATGTGTTGAAGCTGCAATCCTAGTTTTGGAGGTAGAGAGCTATGTTTATATTTGGGAGGAAAGGTATCCATCAACTTCTAAGCTCCTCCCAATTTGAACATTTTTCAATTAAAAAAATTAAATAATTAAAGAATACCTAATTTATCCTCTATCTTTTCTCAAAATCCTATTCTCCCTTGCTACTTTTTTTTCTCTTTTTTTTTTCATTTTTTTTATTATTTGATGTTGTTTCTCTAATTTTTTTTAGGAATCAAATACTAAATTGATGACGGGCATCTCACGAATTAGTCCAATGTATAAAAATCGTACGAAAATTGAACGAAAAATCGCAAAAAAAATCAATCAGATTTGACCATTTTTATTCGGCACTGGATGGTCGAACACGCAGAAAAGCGTTCGGCTACCATGGTCGAACATCCATCATTAATTTAACATTCAATTCCTCAAAAAAATTAGAGAAACCACTATCTTCTTCGCTCCGATCCACTGCCGCTGCAGACCACCACCATCTCCGGTCAACTCAGCTTATCACCACCGCCGATCTACTGCCTGTCGCACCGCGAACAACGTCTTCACCGTCGACCTTCTTATCCAACCAATCACTCCACCGTCGATCTTCTTCTCCGACCAACCACCATCTTCTTCTCTCTCCTACAAACCTGCTTTGCCGCCCACCAAAGCCCCCGAGTGGAGATGAATGGGAGAATGAGAATTGGACTAGAGGTTGTCGGAGGAAGAATCAGTTAAATTTGTGGGATATTTAGAGTTTCAAGCCCCGCCGTGAAGCTTTCCTATTTCAGGATCAGACCCGTCTCTCCACGAAGACACCACCACCTTTTTGCCTTTGTTTATGTTTCAACAATTTTCTTGATCTTCATTTGGCGCCGTTGCCGGTGTAGGTTGTTCTTGTCTCTGAATTTCTTGGTAAATACGTAAGGATTTGGGGTATATTGAGAGAGAATTTGGTTTGATTTTCTTGAATTAGAAATAGGGTTTTTTTTTTTTAATTTAGGGATTTAGAGAGGTTTAACCTTCTCGTTGATTTGGGGATTTGTTGGAGGATTGTGTGACTTGAAATATTAAATATTCAACAAATTCGGGGGATTTTCTTTGATTTGGGGATTTTCTTTGATTTGGGAATTTGTGTTTTTCTCCTCTTCGAAATAGGTGGGAGCAGTGGCGGACAGATGTGAAGGCAAGGGGTGGCACGTGCCACCCCTTTAATTTTCCTACAAATTTACTAATATACCCCTAGATATTTTAATTCCCCACCATATCAATTTTCAATTGCCTTATCAATTTCAAACTTGCAGACTTGCAGTGGGAAAAATTCCCCATTCTCGAAAGAAAAAAAAAAACCTAACACTCTCATTCACTCTTTAATCTTTCCAACAAATTGAGTCTTCATTTTTATATTTGTTGTTGCTACGAAGAAAGCCCAACGAAACTAAAATGTATCAACGATCATCGGTGAACGGTGTTTCTCACTACTAGGTAAAAAATAAGAATAGTTTGATTCATAATGCTTGTACTATTATTTGTTTGTTTATTGTTAAGTAATACCAAATATTCTTAATTTGTATGTTAAAAGATCATTGCTAGCTCAAGAGATTTCAATCTTATTTGTCATTTTTTTTATGCAGAGCTATGTTGAGGTATTTTCCAAAAGTTGCTAAAAATTCATCTTTGCCTAATGTGAATTCAGAAATAAGTGTACATGATGAATTGCCTAACATCACAGTAGAAGCTACTCCATTTGAAAATCTTAATGAGCCACCACAAATTGTTGATGCAAACTATGACTTGCCGGAACTTCCTTCAGATCCAGGGAAACGACCTAAAATTACAGATTATCATCCTAATATTCGTGAGAGAATTAGAAGAAAATACTATTCTGAAGGTCCTTGCCAACCTAATCTTGAGAATTTCCCTCAAAGAAAGTTTGATGTTAAAATGAGAAGGTTTAACCGTTCATGGTTCAAAGAATTTGCGTGGTTAGAATATAGTATAAGCATGGATTCGGCCTTTTGTCTTTGGTGTTATCTTTTTAAAAATGAATTGAGTTATCAAGGAGGCCGAGATGCTTTTGTAAGTGAAGGTTTTCGTGATTGGAAGAACAAAGATAAGTTTCGAAAGCATGAGGGAGGGACTAACAGTGCTCATAGACAAGCTTATAGTAAATGTGTTGATTTACTTAATCAAAAACAACATATTGAAACAGTTTTTGTCAAGATGACGACTGAAGCAAAAATGGATTATAAAATGCAGTTAAATGCTTCAATTGAATGTATTAGATGGCTTTTGAAACAAGGACTTGCATTTCGTGGCCATGATGAATCCGATGAGTCAAAAAATCAAGGTAATTTTCTAGAACTTTTGAAACTTCTTGCAAGTCATAATGAGGATATAAGAAGAGTTGTCTTGAAAAATGCACCCGCGAATCTCCAATTAACTTCTCCTCGTATCCAGAAAGATATTGTTAAGGCTTGTGCATTTGAAACAACTAGAGCTATCATTGATGAAGTTGGTGATAGTTTTTTTAGTATTCTTCTTGATGATGCTCGTGATGTGTCTATAAAGGAGCAAATGGCTGTTGTCTTGAGATTTGTAGATAGAAAAGGGCATGTACTTGAAAGGATTTTGGGGTTTAAACATGTTGAGTGCACAACAGCACTCTCACTTAAAAGTGCACTTGAAGATCTTTTGAATTTACATGGATTAAACATATCTATGTTGCGGGGACAAGGTTATGATGGAGCAAGTAATATGCAAGAGGAGTTTAATGGTTTGAAGACTCTTATTTTGAAAGAAAATGAAACAGCATATTATGTCCATTGTTTTGCACACCAACTTCAACTTGCTCTTGTGGCTATGGCAAAGAAACATATACGTGTTTCTGAACTCTTCCTTCTAATATCAAATGTGGTTAATGTGGTTGGAGGCTCGTGCAAGCGAAAAGATTGTTTGAGAGAAAAACAAGCTGCAAAGATTATTCAGGATTTGGAAAATGAAGAAATTTCAAGTGGACGAGGCTTGAATCAAGAAAGCACTCTCATTCGTCCTTCTGAAACTCGATGGAGTTCACATTACGGTACTATTTTGAGACTGATTCATTTATTTGATTCTATAATTGGTGTGCTTCGTGTGATTAAAATAGATGGGTCTTTATCTAATCAAAGGGCTGAAGCATCACGGTTGATAAGAGACATGTTATCTTTTGATTTTATATTTGATTTACACTTGATGAAAATGATACTAGGAATAACAAATGATTTGTCTCAAGCGTTGCAAAGAAAAGACCAAGATATTGTGAATGCTATGAACTTAGTGAATGCTTCTAAGACAAGACTTCAATCAATGAGAGATGGTGGATGGGATGAGTTGGTAGATTGTGTCTCTAATTTTTGCAAAAATCATGAAATTGAAGTGCCTGATATGGATGATGTTCATGTGGGTGGAAGTGGAAAAAGATCAAAACGAAAAGCCGAGGAAATGACAAACTTACATCGGTTTCGTGTGGAGGTATTTAATACTGTGCTAGATATGCAACTGCTTGAATTAAATGATCGATTCAATGAGGCAAATATGGAATTGTTACTTTGCATTGCTTCTTTGAATCCATCTCACTCTTTTAAAGCTTTTGACGTAAAAAAGTTACTTCGGTTAGCAAAATTGTATCCAAGTGATTTTGATGATGTCGCTCTTTTGGGAATGGAAGACCAACTCGAAAATTTTGTGTTGGATATGAGATCGAATATTGATACTTCAAATATAAATGGAATTGGTGTTCTAACTCAAAGAATGGTTGAAAGTGGAAGAGATAAGGTATATCCATTGGTTTACAAGCTAATAACATTAGCCTTGGTTTTGCCGGTTGCAACAGCTTCAGTAGAAAGAGCATTCTCTGCAATGAGTATTGTGAAAACACGGCTTCGCAACCGGATGGGCAATGAATGGATGAATGATAATTTAGTGATTTATCTTGAAAAAGATATATTTGAGCATGTCACCAATGAAGCTATCGTTCATAAGTTTCAAAATATGGCGAATCGTAGGGGTCAATTGTGAACTAGATCTTGTCATTCATTTTTTTGGTTCAAAATGAATGTATAAAAGAATCTTCGAAATCACTTGTAAGTTACATTTTGTAAGTACATTTAAATGTTTGTATATTACTTTTACGTGTGCCACCCCTTTGTTAAATTTCTGCGTCTGCCACTGGGTGGGAGGCTTGTGTGACTTGGCAGTTAGTGTTTGACTTGGTAAAAAAAAAAAAAAATCCACGTGTGAAATAACCGGCCACGTCAGCGAGTTACCTCCTACAACAGGTGACGGGGTATTTTTAACAAGAAGCGCCAACATACAGGGTATTTTTAAAAAGTCAAAAAATTAAAGGGTAAGATCATACTTATGGTATATATACGGGTATTTTTACCAATTTTCCCCAATTCCTAAAAGAAATTAGAAAAACAACCTCAAAGTATTGAGGACCTATACATTTTTTTTTTCTCATAGGATGATCCTTGCACAGATGCTGGGTGAGGATCAAATTTGACTGAGGATGGTCATGTAGAATGTGATGTCAGTGTAAATGGATGGTGACTTTGAAGCTATTGGTGTTGTTGGAGCAGCGTCAGGTACTCAGTTTGCTAAGTATCTGAAGTATTTCTTTTTGGAATTGGTGGTTTATTTATTGGCTAATTGTGGACCATAATTTAGACTGTTTTCATTATTGGTTTGCATTCTTGTTAGAAATGCCATCCAGATTGCTGTGTTGCTAGCTAAAGAACAGATTTTGGGTTCATCACTTTTGGGTCGAATCAGCCCTATGTACGGTTATCCTCCTTTTTTCCCCTATTCTTTTAAAGCATATGAATGAAGTTTGAATGATTCTATGCTACCAATTTGAAATTAGTACTATATGATTTTTCATGAAATAGTATCACCATTCATTGTCAGTTATGTTAGTTGTTTGAATTAAAAAACTTAGCTCATTTTATTATTTACGTGATTCTAAGTTATTGAGAATATGAATGATACTGGTGGGGATGAGTTCGTTCAAATTTTATATTCCTCAATGTTGTTCACTAGCTATCTTATGATGATTCATTCATAGTAAGAGTGCTTAAAATTTTCCATTTCAAAATATATTTAGTTAAAAAAATTCTTAAATTATTTAGATCCATTTTCATTGCATTTACATGAATATGATTACTAGTCATAAAATCTAGAAATGAGTTCATAAAAGATGTGATATTAATAATATTGACTAAACATTACTAATAGGGTCAAACAGCATAGTTGAAATACGGTTCTTGATCTGAGGATCCTTTTGAATTCCATGACCATCTCCATGTTGGTACATATATTGTGCCATTCTCCCAAGTTCCACTGCACTTGATATAAACTCTTGTGGGAATGGAGATTGCGCGACTCGCACTACGTTCATCTTTTTCCACGTCTCATATATCATCGACTTAACATATTCTTGTGCCTCTTCTACACCAGCATTGTTTTCCTTCATGTAGCACTGTACTGATTTTGGTACATCACCTCTATTCATTTCATCCTAAACAAAAAATAATAATAATTATTATTATTATTATTATGATAAGATTCAGTTAGTATGTTACCTTAAGAGGACATGAAAAAAGGAATATGGAAAATTGTAGAGTTAGGTATGAACCGGTGATGTTCCAAGATCATTTGCAAGGCGTAGAAGCATAGCCGAATGTTGAACAATGTTGTGATAGGTATACAAGGTTTGGACAGCTTGTTTTTGTATAGGATTAGTGATGAGAAAAAATGCATGTGATAGAATTACAGGAGCTGATATTGAAACCCATGCATTCTTCATATATTCGTCTACTGTTGGTGTGTAACCTGTGGAGAACCAATTTGCTTCTTGTGTATATGCTGTGCATAGATCTGCCCACTGCAACCACCATTTTTTTTTTCCGATTAAAATTATAGATTCGATTAATGTAGAAATTAAATCAAATTTAATTATTTAGTAGCTCACAGATTTTCTTAAATGCGGAACGATGAGAAATCCTTGGTCTTTGAGAACATCATATGCCATCTCATTAATGAAGTTGTTGAGTGCCAGAAAACAGATCTGCATATAATGTGGGAGTTCATCCATAGCTTCAACATCCCATCTGATCACGGAATCAAGACATGCATAAGATATGGTTAGTATGTATTTACTCCCTCCATCCCATAAATAGTGGTTTATCTAACCTTCGAATGATGTTATTGAAGAGAAGTATCTCGTCCATGGTAGCGTAGACGTCAAAGATATCATCGATTACAGTAATGAAGAGGTTGACCTTAGTCACCATCATTCTTGAATATCCATGCTGAGGCTGGACAAGGCCTCCTCCAATTGACCACAAGTAACACTCCACCACCCTGTCTCTTGCAAACGGCAGCTTTTCTGCCAGCCATGTTTGCCTCCACCATCTACATATCATGCATGGATGATTATTATTTTGAGACAATTGTGTGAGTATATATACATGTATTGATGATGATGTTGACCTGGATACATGCTTGAGTTCTTGTTGATGTATTGCTTGCAGGATATTGAAGTCAAGCTTTGCAAGCTGAAGCACGATTGGATTCATGTCGGGTCTTGTCTCGTAGGCATCTATGAACCATCTTGCATTCGGCCTTTCTGCTCTCCAATGGAGTGGGAGCTCCAAAGCACCTTCAATCAATAAGGTTAGATGTTGGTCTATTTGATCATGATCATGATCATGATCATGATGAAGCTTCATTGTTGCATACTCTCTTGCTAGCTCCAAGCTGTCTTCACCCTCTGTCAATAGGAAAGAAGCTTCATACAGTTGCAACAATCCTTGAGCATCATCACCTAAGCTTTGCTTGAAATCACCCTCCTCATTCTTGAAACTATTAAATACTTCTGCAATTCATTCATGGAAAATAACAGATCATCCACGAGATCTCAAGTACATATATTTATATATACACGATGATGTACCTTGAGAGACTTTGAAACCATGTTGTCTCAGGATTCTAAACTCAAGAGCTGTTGAGTACAAATCATCCTCATTTCTCCTCGTCTTGTGCTCAACATAAATATGATTCAAGATTTCGTTGATTTTGTTGTCAAAGTGGTAAGAAATCCCCAGTCTCTGCAAGTCATCAATCAACTCTAACTGTTGAACAACATCCATTTCCTTGTCCAGCATCTTCTTCACTTGCATGGTCAGCTCTGAAGCTCTCCTTGAGTACTTCTCTTCCTACTCACACACACACAGTGACATTTGATAATTATGAATAATGATAGTAGTTATTTAGAGACATACGATGTGTATATACCGTATATTCATTGATTCTCAAGGATTGAATTGAATCGAAATCCCAAAGGGGAGGCTTGTAGTTTCCTGAGCGTCGTCGTATATTCACGTTGAGGCAACACCGGATTAAAGTGCGACTCCTCATGAGCCTACTAGGTAAGACAATGTTCTTCACGCGATGCAGTTTGGAAGGGATAGTAACGATTGATGTATACATAGCAATCATATTGTTACACATCTTTTCATCAAATATTCAACTCTTTCTATAATAGGTAAATAGGGATTTAAAGAATGCAACGAATGTGGTGATCTATCTCTCACTTGTATATAATTAAGCTACGCAAAAAAAACCCTATTACATTTTCACGTTTTTCAGGTCCAATTATTGTAGTTGAGTGAGGGCAACCACAATGTATGATTGTGATAATTGGATAATACTAGTTTATTTTCCCCAACTATACTTTGTCCAAAACAAGTAAATACCACAATGGATTGTGTGGTCAGTGATAACAATTAATCTGACCCAATTAGAGAGTCTACACATTTTTGTGTTTATTTTGTTAAAATGATACAATCACTGTTGCGTACATTATTGGTAAGGTTCTACAGTTATCTTGTCCATATCTATTGGATTTGCCCAAAAAAAAAAAGAAGAAAAAATTTGCATGGGATGATAGCATTACTTGAGCTGATATTGAAATATATGCTTTTTCTATCATTAATTTTGCCACTTGAGCGTACTAGCTTGTGCAACAGAAGATGAAAATTGCGACTTGACATGATAATTAATATAATATAACAGTAATAAATATGATCCAAGCGTGGAGATTGAAAACAGTTTAGACACAACTAATACGAAAATATTTAAGTTGAATCATTCAACCAACCCATTGAATTTGTTAATTACTTGTAATTTAGAAATTTCCTAAGAATATTAATTTAATTTGATAAAAGAATACTACGTCCAAGGGATCACATCAAGCTCATTCATATTTTCTCTTTCAAAATCTTTCACTTTTCACAAAATCTAGAACAATTAGATTGTGAATATCTTGTTGAATGTAACAATTGTGTGATCTCATATTTCATCTCTCAATTGGATGTAAATATTTACTTAATTAATTAAATTATAACAAAAGCGACGTTTCTACCGTAAAAACCCTAATAGCTAGGTGAAACTCATCCTCTTGAAATTTATTGTGATTTTATTTTGGTGAAATAAGTGTGGTTTATAATTCTTTAATTTTTTTATTTCATTTATAATTTTGGAAGAGACTAAAGGCACCCATTGAATTCTAAGCACACCCCATCTACTTAAAACACTCCAATTATTTAATTTATAATACAAATTATTTCTAAGAATACTTCAATAGTTTCCTATTATACCCTTTGTGATTAAAAAAATAAAAAAATTGAAATCCCCCAATTCCTCCCCTTTCTCCATCGTCGTCTTCATCCAACCATACGAGTCTATGACCTAATATTCCTCACTTTTCTTCCATTATCTTTCGCCTCCAATTCCCATCTCCTGGTTTCTGAACTCTAATCCATCTAAAAATCCTTCTCCATCGTGAAAATCGACCCCATCTTGACAAACTGAAAATTCTTCTCCACTCTCCAACTTGCCAAACTAAAAATCTCTTTTTCCATTTGTAAAGATTAGTTTTGTAAAAGCATTAGGTTTGATTGTTTGCCCGTGCCTTTGTGAAAAAATTTACACGCTTAATCCTGGTTGTTCGGTCTTGGTTTTCCGTCGGTGCAAAGTCTCGTTCTGCAAGAGGTAGCCGTACTTTACTCTGCTTGTTCGGCTGAGATAGTTGCTCGAAAGGAGGTGTGTTCGGTCAGGTGAACCGAATGTTATTCGTAACTGCTTGTTCAGCTGATGTAGTTGCTTGGCTTTATATGATGTTCGGTTAGGTTGAACCGAACGGAATACAGTGTTTTCAACAAAAAATATTTTAGCCATTTAATATTTATTTATTTTTTATATTATTAAATATGGAATGTGCTTAAAATTCAAGAGTCGCTCTTCTGTGTCTCGGGGACAAGGCGTGTCCCAATCCCCGCGGGCCCCGTGTATATTTTTATTTTTATTTTTTTTCACTCAGGTTTTTTTTTTCTTTTTTTTTTCATGTATACATTGAAGGTATCCATGGAATACCTTTTAGATATCACATATATACATTGAAGGTATCCATGAAATACATTTCCAGGTATCCACATGTATATCTTCAAGATATCCATGGGATACCTTGAAGGTATCACATGTATACATTGAAGGTGTGCGGGCAGCGTGGACGCGCGGCATGGGCACGGGGTTTATGAGATGCGCCCGCGGTGTGGGCGCATGGGTGCGCGATTTGTGAGGTGCGCACAGGTATCCACATGGATACATTCAAGGTATCCATGGAATACCTTTTAGGTAAAAGGTATTCCACATGTATGCCTTCAAGGTATCCATGAAATACTTTTTTTCCAAATATCACATGTATACATTGAAGGTATCCATTGAATACTTTTTCAGGTATCACATATATACATTGAAGGTATTCCATGAATATCTTGAAGTGGTATTCCATGAATACCTTGAAGTGATAGGTATCTTGAAGTGGTATTCCATGAATACCTTGAAGTGATAGGTATTCATGGAATAACTTCAATGTATACATGTGATACCTGAAAAGGTATTCAATGGATACATTCAATGTATACATGTGATATTTGATATGGATACCGGTATCCTTCAAGGTATTCATGGAATACCTCCAATGTATACATGTGATATTGATATGGATACCACTTCAAGGTATTCATGGAATATCTTCAATATATACATGTGATACCTGAAAAGGTATTCAATGAAATGGATACCTTCAATGTATATATGTGATATTTGAAAAAAGGTATTTCATGGATACCTTGAAGGTATACATGTGGATACCTGAATACCTTATAGGTTTTTGTATATGAAATCATATATGAAAGATTCTCAAAGTTCCATTCTTTTTCTGATAATTTATTTCTTTCTCCAGTTGATTAACTATTATTTACACGTAATTTGAAGTTAAGTACACTGTAATAAGTTCCCAAGAGAATATGACAAAGAAACAATACATGTTTGCTGAATTGTGTTGTTCAAGACCATAGAACCACAAATTTTTTAAAGTTTAATATAACAACCTGGTTGAGGCATTCTATCAAACAGGTAACATGCAAAAAAGCTCAAGAAACAATTTTGAAGCTAAGTACACTGTAATAACCTTAACATTGTGAATTAATGATGGTTAATTAAAGATGAAGAATTAATTCAGCACTAATCTAACCCTCATCTTCACTCCATCTCACTTTCTATACTGCAATCACACTACAAGAAATTTGGGATACAACAACCCCCAAAAGACAACCCTTTTTATGATTTTTTGTTGTCTTTTGTAAATTTACAACCCTTTTTACGAAAAGCGTTGTCTTTTTTCAAAAAATTCGCTCAACGACAACGCAAAAAATGGAAACGACAACGCTTTTTTCGTAGGGTTGTTAAATGGCGTTTTTTTTTTTTAAAAGACAACGCTTTTGTGCAACGCTTTTTTCAAAGGGTTGTCAAATGGCGTTTTTTTTTTAAAAGACAACCCTTTTATGCAACACTTTTATGCGTTGTCTTTTCTTAGTACTTTTTTTACAATAGACAACACATTATGCAACCCTTTTTTTTATGTGTTGTGTTGTGTTAAGTATAAAATAATTGTTTTTAATTAAATTAAATTTAATTAATTTAATTAATTTAGGGATGTTATCTTATAAAATATTATTTGCATTAATATTATCCTATATGAACAAACTCATAATTTTAAAAAAAATTATTTTCATAAAATATTATTTTGAATTAATTAAAAAACTAGACCTAAAATATTACTCTCATCCTTTTATATAATAATACAAAATTGGTATATTATTTTAAAACATAAGCTTGAAAATTGTGTTTTATAATTCATAATTCATAAATTATGAATGTTTTCCTTAAAAAGAAAAGATAAAATTATTGTGTTTTAAAATTAATACAAAAAAAAATAAATTAGGACAAAAAGAAAATTTTATAATTAAAAAAAAGATATATAAAAATCATGACAATTAAAATTAAGAATATGTAAAAATGAAATAGTTAATTTTAAAAATGCTGCTACCAGGATCGAACCTCAAACTCAAGTGGAAGGGTATCATCAATTTTACCAAACATGTCTTTGGTCATTATTTTCCAACAATTAATATTAATACTCACATGACTAATTCTTATACACAATCTTGGACTTGCAATTTTTCAAATACCCAAACTTCGACAATTCCTTCCCACCCCTACCAAAATCCACTGTACGTCTTGCCGCCATCCCCTTTCCACATCAACTGCACTTCACCGCTCAAGCCTCCTCCGCCGCTTAGTCGTCGCCGCCCCATCTTCTCATTCTATTTTTTCTTCGTGTCGCAGCCGTCCAGAATCTGCTGTCATCACGTCGCCGCTGCCGCCGAGTAGATTCGTCGCGCCCCTCTCTTTTTTCTTTCTTATCGCCGCAGGTTCGCCGCTAATACCTCTCTCTCTCACACACAATCTTCTCAATTGACGATTCAGTGCCCTAATTTCATAGATTTCCAATTTTAGGTCACATATCTTATGCAATTTAGGCGAATGAAATTTTATATGACTTAGGATTTAGGGTAAGTTAGACATTTTGAAGAAAATTATCTGATGAGTAATTTGTGTTTCCTCGGGTATTAATGATAAGGCTAAGATCATGCTCATGGCGTCAGAGGGTCTTTATCAAGGGGTATGCATCTTTTCTTTTATATGTATCTTGTATACACAATTGATACCTCTGATTTAGTCAATGATCAATGTATTGTGTTTGTGAATCAGAAAGCAGTACACGAAGAAAATGGTTATTACTAATTAATATTAGTTGTTCGATTTAAACTATTTTGGAATTCAGATTAGTGTTGGTTTGATCTTTGGGGTGGTTTGACAATTGCAAGAGTGCTACTTTGTGTGTTTTTTAACAGAATGATCCTTTAAAAAAGGTGGTGGCGGAGTTGCCTGGTGCCAGAAAGGTGAGGGTCGTCGTACCAGGAAGGAAACAAATGGTACCGAACGAAGTGGATTGATGGCGATATACTAGGATCATAGCATTGTCCGAATGTGGTCTCAAGGTACACAAAGCTTACCTTGAGCATGAAACTAGAGCAGTCTTTAGATTTTTTTTCTTTCTTTTTTTCTCTTTTATTTTCCCTACAAGTTTGGTGATATATTATTCATTGGAATACTCTCAGTAGTTAATTCATCGTCATCGTCATTGTCATCAAAGCCTACTCTCGTCCTATCTGCTAAAGTTAATTTGATTCCTTCACTAGTGGCATGTAGTGGAGTTAGAGTCAAACATAGTAGCAGATGATCACCATCATTGAAAGAAATGAGCTTTTTCAGATACTTTATTAGTTTTCTCCACTCTGAAGGTAGTCAGCAGAGTTAAAAAGATTGCATCAATTTTAGCTGTAAGCACAAAACATAATTAAGCATTTTCAGTCCCTCAAGTTGACTAAAACACAGGAAGGAGAAGAAAGAAATTGCAAAATGGAATGACCAAACAATTCCCAGATAGTAATGCAATTTTGTGGGATTGTCAAAATTCTTATTTTGCCTCTATCCAATGAAACTAGTATCTTTACCTTGTGATAGCTTATCCATGTGATCAAGGTGTAATATTCATTGTTGGAATCAGACAACCAATAAACATTGTTTTGTGTCATAATAATGTTGTTGACTGATTACTAATGGAATTGTCTGGATATGAGGGGAACATTTTGTTTATATGTTAACCCAAGTCTGCATGGCATTAAATTTGTTTTCTAACACAAAAATAATGTTACTAGGGTATGCTAGGCCTTGCTGTGTCTACTAATAGATTAATGAGAAGAGCACAACAAACTGCTCGAAGAAAATTTTTGGTATACTTGTTTGGTTGACCATTATTGAATTTCTATTTGATATATTGTAAAGTACACCTTTCTCATCAGCTTATTTTGAATTGTGTTACTTTGATATTCAAGTTTTGAAACACTTGTTTCAACTTCAGATTCAATTTTTAAGACATATCATTTGGTTTGGAAATCACATATATTTTGGAATTAAGTGGAGAGTTGGAACTTTCAAAAACTCAGAGAATTTTGGTCATTTGGTTCCGATGATTTATTGAGATTAATCTAGAAAGTTTACATTCCAAATCAAGATATCAAGCATTCATTTGATCAACTTTCCCCGCATGAATGATTTTGCTGCATACCAAATTGCTAAATACACTTGTGGGTCATTATTGTGCACTAATGCCATTGAAACCTTGTATTGTGCTAGATGTGTGAGCTTGTGCTTGTACTATTCTCACAATTATAAGCAAGTGGTCTACTTGCATTTTTGATGGAGTTATAAAAATTTATATGATTGAAAGTTAATTCCTAAACACTTCATATTCTTAAAAAACGGTTAAAACCAATTTGTTTCTGTATATAAACTTGCTTTACGGCTTATTAATTACTTGCCATTTGCCTTATAAAACTTCCAACTTGCTGTCTTGCTGCTGATATTGAACTTTTCGTCCTCAATTTACCTGGGAAAATGATGGAAATTATATGTTATGTTAAGTATGTTAATGTGAGGAGGGAGGGTAAAAGGTTTTCCTTCCTTTTCATCTAGTAGATGCAAGAAATATTGTAAAAACTGCTGGTTAAGATATTGCATGCATAAATTTAATGATCTATGAAAATAATATCGGGAGGATGATAGCACATAATACTTGCAAAGCTAGCGATAAAAGATTGATCACGGAGATGTAAAACAGATATGGGATATACACTTGCATGATATGCAAAAATTTAGAATTAATTTTACGAACATATACATCGGCAGTTAATAATACCTACTATTATGTTACAATTCGAAATATGGGGTAAAAGATGGGTCTAGAATTACGAAATGGGTCATATATAGGTATGAATACGTAAAATATATATATTAATTTGTAAAGTTTTGTAAGGAGCACATATAATATTATGCAACATGTTTCATGCTAAAATTATGAACATTATTAAACTCAAAATGTTCCTGAGATGAGAATGTTTTTCAATCACTCACATATATGTGTTATATGGCCGTACTTAGGCCACATTGAAAAATATCATTCTCACACCTCTTCATATTTGTGTATGTATCTGTTCTGTTCACAAAATTGCATTACTATCTGGGAATTGTTTGGTCATTCCATTTTGCAATTTCTTTCTTCTCCTTCCTGTGTTTTAGTCAACTTGAGGGACTGAAAATGCTTAATTATGTTTTGTGCTTACAGCTAAAATTGATGCAATCTTTTTAACTCTGCTGACTACCTTCAGAGTGGATAATTTACTTTATAATATCTGTAATAGGACTTAATGCATCATATCAGAATTTTGTTGGCGAAAAGCAGAGCTTCCTGTGTTTTAGTCAACTTGAGGGACTGAAAATGTTTAATTATGTTTTGTGCTTACAGCTAAAATTGATGCAATCTTTTTAACTCTGCTGACTACCTTCAGAGTTGATAATTTACTTTATAATATCTGTAATAAGACTTAATGCATCATATCGGAATTTTGTTGGCGAAAAGCAGAGGAGCAAAGATGGTTTCAAAAATGGAATTTTGATACATAGCATGATAGTCTGCTCAGTTGATGTCACAATGCATGTCTATAGAATCTTCAGATCTGTTTGAACTGCATTTTGGAGCATATCAATTTAATTCAGAAATATTTTTTGGGCATTGTATTGATAGTGTCTTCTGCTAGACTGCTACTTGGTTATCTTTAATGATAAATAATGAAAGTCTTTTGCTTAAGGTAAACTTATGGTCTAATGTATGTGGGGATTGACATCATATGATATCTTACTATTTTAGCTATGGTTTTACACTATCTAGCATTGGGTTTATTGGTATCTACAAGTATGTTTGCTGAAAACAGGAAATTTGTATATGCCTATGATTTGGGATTTATTTGCTCTGTGCTGGTTTCCTTTGGTTTTGAGAAGCTACACTAACAATCCTTTTAGCCTAGCAAATTTATGTTATAGTAATTCAATATTTTATTATTACCTTTATTTTGGTATAATAAATAACTTTGACACCCCCTGAAAGGCATGCAACTTACTTTGTATGGAAGCCCTACTACATGTGGAATTTTCTAGACATGCTTCATTGGAACTTTGTAGAAATTTAGAGCAAGTCAATTTATTCATTGTTCTTTTATTATTATCTTATTTTCTGAACTAAGCAAGGATATTTGTGTCTGTTACTTGGTGGTAGTTGTACTGTAGTATTCATTTGATTACCCTTTTGTCCTGGTATGGTGAATGATATTGAAATTTTTCAGTTCAGTGATAGGTGTCGCATGAAGTACACTGTGCTGAAAAACAAATTGTCTACCATGTCACAGTAATTGGACCTGACGCTTTTCACAAAAAAAACACCTTCATCAATAAAAAGGTGAGATACTGGTATATCCCCTTTTACTAAGTTGTGATTTTCTTTGATTTTGGTTTGTATAATTCTATGATCAGTTTGTCACCATGTTGAAAAAAGATTGATCAGAATTGCGTTGAGGATTATAAAGAAGCGAGGGGTCATTGGCAGAGGATTGGGAGGAGTGGCCAGGATTTACAGCTTGAATCGGAAGAGCAAGAGTTTTGCATTGTTCTTAAGGTTAGGTTGTGAAACCTTTCTTAGATGGTTATTTTAATCCTTTTCGATCAATATTATATTTATTACCATTTTTTAGAAGATATTGGTACTGGTGTTGTTTTAAGTGAGCAGATATTAGATAGATTTGGTAGTTAGATTAATTACCAAATCTGAATTACCACGATATATCTG
This sequence comes from Scutellaria minor, assembly GCA_954870855.1. Classification (NCBI taxonomy): domain Eukaryota; kingdom Viridiplantae; phylum Streptophyta; class Magnoliopsida; order Lamiales; family Lamiaceae; genus Scutellaria; species Scutellaria minor. Next base: position 19,351,444 of record OX940728.1, on the reverse strand, counting down.
CTGATTATAACAATTTGTGTAGACTATGCTTTTATTATTTGAGGCATATTTGAGTGCAAAGAGAATGAGATAATAGCTTTTAACATCTGCTGGTGTAGATAGTTACTTTCTTAAAAATATAGACTAAAGAAATAATTGCCCAAAGAAATAGAGACTAATAACAACTTTGGGGATGTGAATGAGATGATAGCTTGACTTACTGATGTTCTACCTAAATTTGTGATATAACTTGTTAACCACTGAATTAGCGTAGTTTGTGTAATCTGTGTTATCATTTGCCTAGCATACATTAACTACCAACGACAGACAATTAGTGTAATTAATTTATCAATGGTTACTGAAATGTGATCTTTTGTTAATTAGTTTATTTCCTACTTGAGATGGACAAGGAATGGATGTTGAAGGACAGACTCTCAGATGAATACAAGGCTGGGGTCGAGTCTTTTATGCATTTTGCATTTCAAAATATAGATGATGTCAATGCAATGTCTTGTCCATGTTCTGATTGTGGTAATCTTAGGAAATGGAAACATGTCATCGTTAGGTTGCATTTGTTGACTAAGGGAATTGAAAAAACATATCATACATGGATATGGCATGGAGAGAGACCTAGGTCAAGAAAGTCTAACTATGATGGTGATCAGTTTAGGGGAAATGAATATAATTTTGGTGTAGAAGATCCTATTGGCATGGTACATGCTGGATATGAATACACTGATCACAACCCAAACGAATTTGGTGAATTGCTTGAGGATGCAGAGAAACCTTTATATCCTGGATGTACTTTTTTCACAAAGTTGTCTGCCGTTGTGAAATTGTATAACTTAAAGACAAAATTTGGTTGGAGTGATAAAAGTTTTACTGAGTTGCTTAGTTTGGTTAGGCAAATGCTTCCTCCCCAAAATGAATTGCCTTCATCTTTGTATGATGCAAAGAAAACCTTGGTTGCATTGGGGATGGATTATGAGAAAATTCATGCGTGTTCAAATGATTGTGTCTTGTATCGTAAGGAGTACAAGGACCTTACTAATTGTCCTAATTGTGGTATCTCAAGATGGAAAGTGGGGAAAAATTCTAAGATTTATGAAGGAGTTCCAGGAAAGGTCCTTTGGTACTTCCCACCTATTCCAAGGTTTCGACGGATGTTTCGAAATAAGGAGATATCCAAGGACTTGACTTGGCATTCTGATAATCGTGTTGTTGATGGTTATTTACGTCACCCAGCTGATGCACCATCTTGGAAAGTAGTGGACCTTAAGTGGCCTGAATTTGCCTCCGAGTCAAGAAATCTCAGATTGGCTCTATCATCAGACGGGATCAATCCTCATGGTATGATGACCTCTACGTATAGTTGTTGGCCAGTAATGCTGATCACATATAATCTTCCTCCATGGTTGTGTATGAAACGAAGATTTATGATGCTCACTATGTTAATTGGTGGTCCTAAACAACCAGGGAACGACATTGATGTTTACTTGTCACCCTTAATTGAGGACTTAAAACTTCTTTGGGAAGTAGGTATTGAAACTTATGATAGTTTTCGAGATGAAAGATTTCTACTTAGAGCAGTGTTGTTGTGGACCATCAATGACTTTCCAGCTTATGGAAACTTATCTGGTTGTATCATGAAAGGATATCGTGCGTGTCCAATTTGTGGTGATAAAACTTATGCAAAAAGGCTGAAACATTCCAGGAAAATGTCATATATGGGTCACAGAAGATTTCTCCATGCGACTCATCCTTATCGAAGACAAAAAAAGTCATTTGATGGTAATCAAGAGTTTGACCCTGCCCCAATACCATTGATGGGCAGTGATGTTTTTAAACGAGTATCAGAAATCCAATGTACATGGGGTAAAAAAAGTTGTAACAATGTGTCAAAAGTCAGTGAAGATAAGCCATGTTGGAAGAAGAAATCAATTTTTTTTGAACTCGAGTATTGGCAACACCTACATGTGAGACATGTTCTGGATGTGATGCATATTGAGAAGAACGTATGTGAAAGTCTAGTCGGCACATTACTTAACACTCCAGGGAAGACGAAAGATGGAATAACAGCTAGACTAGATCTTGTGTCGATGAAAGTTAGAACAGAGTTGGCACCAAAGGTGGGTGACAAAAAAACTTTCTTGCCACCAGCTTGTTACACACTAAGTAAAGAAGAAAAAAGAAAGGTTTGTAACTCTTTGATGGGAATGAAGGTCCCTACGGGGTATTCGTCTAATGTCAGAAATTTGGTCTCAATGAAAGATTTGAAGCTTGTTGGCCTAAAGTCACATGATTGCCACACTTTAATGCAACAGTTGCTTCCAGTGGCTATACGTGGTGTTTTACCTGATAATGTGAGACATGCAATCACAAGGTTGTGCTTCTTTTTTGTTGTGATCTGCAACAAAGTTATAGATGTCTCAAAGTTGGATGAAATTCAAAAGGAGATTGTGACAACCTTGTGTTTACTTGAAAAGTATTTCCCTCTCTCGTTCTTTGATATCATGGTTCACCTAGTTGTTCATCTTGTGCGGGAGGTGAAATTGTGTGGACCAGTCTGGTATAAATGGATGTATCCATTTGAGAGATACATGAAGGTCTTAAAAGGTTATGTGCGAAATCGTAATCGGCCTGAAGGGTGTATAGCTGAATGCTATATTGCTGAGGAGGCTGTGGAATTTTGTTCAAACTACCTTTCTAGTGTTCACACAATTGGAATCCCATCAAAACATCATCAAGGTAATATGACTAGGCCATTATCAACTGCAAAAGTGATCCAAGCTAGTCCTGATGATTTGATACAAGCGCATCTCTATGTTTTGACAAATGACATTGAGGTTGAACCGTATGTAAGGTGATCTCACTAACTCATTAAACCTTATATGTTACTATTTTTATATTCATCTCATTAAACTTTTTTAGTGAACATATCGCTCAACTAAAGCTAACTTCTGGAAGAAAGTCGGAGAAACAACTCTTGGATGAACACAACAAGACATTTATTAATTGGTTAACTGATCGAGTACGTATTATAACTCTAACTTGTCCTATTGGATTATATAATTTTAATTAACATGTTAATTACGACTTGTTGAATTATAGGTTTCAAATGAAATTAATCATTCCAATGGTCAAGTATCAGAGAAGTTAAAGTTGATTGCAAGTGGTCCCGAAAAAAATGTGTTCAAGTACTCTAGTTACATGATTAATGGACTTACCTATCATACGAGGGAGCGTGATAGTATACGAGCTGTTCAAAACTCGGGAGTCAGTTTAGTGGCAAAAACCATGCAAGTGGCTAGTGCAAAGGACAAAAATCCAGTTGTGACGGACATGGATTATTATGGGGTTATTGAAGAGATATGGGAACTTGATTACCACACTTTTCGGCTTCCAATGTTCAAATGTAATTGGGTTGAGCACAATAATGGAATTCAAATAGATGATCTTGGTTTCACAACAGTAAACCTCAATAGAATTGGATTTAAATCTGATCGGTTTATATTGGGTAGTCAAGCTAAACAAGTCTTCTACGTTGAAGACCCTCGAGATCCTGCGTGGCATGTTGTACTTTCAACCCCCAGTAGAGAGTATTTTGATCACATTCATGGTTATGATTTAGAAGAATGTAACATGGACCATCAATGTTTTACAGTGGGGATGCCCCCATTAGAGGTTGATGGTATAGATGAGAACGAAACATCATGTGTGCGTGAAGATTGTGATGGGATTTGGGTTGATAATTGCACTTCCTAGTTATGTGATTATCTTTTTTGGTATATAACCTCTGAACTTATTACTTTTCTCTTATGATATTCGTCTTGTTTGTTAAATATTTGCCAACTAACCTAATCTTAACTATTTTGTAGGCTCGAATCATGGTGTGTCGTAGAAGGTCATCTGCAAAAGAAGACGAGAAAAAGGACAAAAATAAGAACAAACTTCGAAAGGATAAAACTGTTTCAAAAAGTTCAAGTTCAGTTGATGTTGATTTGGGAACGTCGGATGAAGAGGGTAGCCCCATGACTAAAGGGAAGAGCACATCAAGACAGTATAGGGGTCGTACTTACATGCATGCTCTTGCGGTACAAAGAGCTCAATGTTTCAAAAAGAAGGTCTTGTTCAACAACAAAGGTCAGCCCATTGGGCCTTTTGGTGCAGAAATGCAGAGTTACATTGGAGTGTTAGCTCGGGAAAAGGTCAAAATAACAATTGATGATTGGAGGGAGGTGCATACTGATGTCAAGGACTCGATATGGGAATCTGTAAATGTAAGTGCATGTGTTTCTTTTATTGTGTTTTTAATTAAAATAAGAATATTTTCCTGTCATGGTCCTAATTGCTGATTTTTTTATAGTTGTTGTTCGAGGTTCCTCCTTCATGGAAGAAGGGGTGTTTGAATTCGGCTAACCAGAAGTGGCGTCAATACAAGGTAAGACTCACCAATAAGTATGTTTTCAGTAGAGTCCAGGAGCCTGAAAAGTTGAATACTCCACCTAATAAGTCTTGCATTGAGCAAAGTGATTGGAGCAATTTTGTGATCACTCGATTATCGGAAGAGTTCAAGGTAAGATTCAAATACAGATTTTTTAATTGATATTTCTCGTCATTGGTGTCTTACGGTTGTTAATCAATTGACGTAGACAAAGAGTCAGGAACAAAAGAAGCGAAGAGGTCAAGTGCAATATCCTCATAAGCTTTCTCGTAAAGGATATGCACGTTTGGCTGAAGAGTGTGTAAGTCTTTCATTTTTGATCGATTATTTTTTGTATCATCACTTGGAAAATTTAACGATCATTTTATATAAATAATATGTTATTGGTTGTAGGCTGCTGAGTTAGGGAACGATGATGAAATCAATAGAGCAATTTTGTGGATGAAAGCACGATTGCCCAAAGAAGGGGATATACAAGAAGAGAGTTTAAAAGACACGATTACTAAGATTGTGAGGTTTTTTTGTACTTAATTATTTTTCAAACTAACACTCTCTCTTACTTACCCTTCGGTTTGTTGTTATGTTGTTACTAATTAAATTTGAAGGACGAGTACATACAACAAAGAAAGGAGGGTAACTTAGTCATGCAACGGAAGGGAGATAGCATCCTTGCGAAAGCTCTCAATTCACAAGAACACTCTGGACGTTTGAGGGGGATCGGAGGTCATGTCACTCCCTCAACTTACAAGAGTGTTTCGTCTAGTACGCTGGTGGATAAAGATTTGCTTTTACAAGAGCAAAAAAAGATCAATTCAGAACTCGACGCACGAGTAAGAAAGCTAGAAGCAATGATTTTGAAGAATGCACCTACGTCTGCTTATGATAAAGAAGAGAAGGGCAGTTGTTCAGTTAAACTCCCAAGTCCCTTAGTAATGGAAGATGAGAGAGACAAAGATGACAAACCACAAATGCAGAACTTTGTTGAAAATGTAGACTCGGATGATGATCTCAAAATTGTTGAGAATAATTGGCCATCAAAGTTAAAATTTTGTATCATGTTACAGATTTATATTTCGGTAATATATATGAATTATCTCTATGACGTAATCTACATTGTAGGGTGAACCAGTCGCTTTAACGTTGGAATCTCAAGAAAATATTGTTGCTTATGGCACAATTATCAAAGTGGGTGGACGTAAACAACTTCTTCATGGTAGTCCTTTACCTGAAAATTGCATGAGTGTGTCCATTGACCAAGCATTGGATCACGATGCCCCTTTGCCCATTCCTGGAGAATGCAATAGTATTGGTGAGGCGGTAGGTTCTCAGGTTGCGTGGCCATCGCATTTAATAAAACCCAAAGTGAAGGTAATTCTTTTTTTCCGAGTGTTATATTACATTATTTTTTACTATTGCCAGAAATATGGCATGTCTACTTACATATCATGCTAATACAATTTTTAGAAACCTGGGAAGAAGAAAATCGTGCACAAAGACTTGCCTTCTGTTGATCTATCAAGTGTGCCAAAGCCATTGCATATGTTATATTGTTATACTAAGCTTGTTATTCAGAATGGAGACAATGTGCAGATAGATCTTGATCATGAATTATTTGGTCGTGAGTTGAATATCTTTGTTAACATTGAAGATTTGGTTCCCTTCTGTAAGTTGGAGCCAATCTCATACGTATGTGTAGTTGTCTATATTTGGTAAGTATTCTGGGCAATTATTATTCTTGTTGTTATTATTATTATTATATTTAACATTGTGGTTTTTTTCTTTTAAAAAAAATGATGGTTAGGCATCTCTACAAACGGTTGGTGAACGAAAACAAGCTTCAAAATTTCAGATTTGTGGATCCATATGAAATAGGACATTTGCCATCAACAAAAGTTGATCAAGATTTTCGTGAAAATGAGATGGAAAGAAGGGCATGTGCTCTAGCCAAAAGGTTGAGTGGTACATTGCCCTCTCAATTAGTTTTGGCACCTTGTAATGTCGGGTAAGTTTTGATTTGCTTTTTTGCCATCAATATTGTGATAACTAGGAATAATTTGCATATTACTAATTATTTGTGAGAAAATTAACTTCATAGATGTTATAATTGTATGAGTGAAGCTGGAAAATGAGTCTTTGTAAGTAGTAAACTGCATGACAGATAGTTTCTTTAATTATGATCTTATGTGCTTATTAACCTGATAATTAAAGAAGACATGGTTTCCAGTAGCTGAATTGTTGAGTTTCAGTTTTGATCCGTATGGTAACTGTTAAAAAGGTTTAGCAGTCTTTTGTTTTGTTGATTTCTGGTTTGAAGTTTTGACGGATTGTTTTAATTATCTAATCACAATAGATTTCATTGGATTCTAACTGTCATCAACCCCCACAAGCAAACTTGTCATTTGTTGGACCCTATTTATCATCGTTTGCATGATCAAGCTTGGAAAACAATAGTTGATCTGTAAGTTTCAATTAGTTTAGTACATTTTAGTTCTCTTATTTTATGTTGCACAGTTGATGATTAATACCTTGTTTTGAATTGAAGGGCCTTGAGAATGTTCAATACAGAAATTGGAAAGAATGTGAAAAAACAACCTACATGGAAAGTAGTCAAGGTATGTATCGCAAAGATGTGAATAATACGTTGATACTTATGTATATTTTTATTTTATCATCATCAAGCATGTATGTAAGTTGATACTCATACATTGTAATGTAGGCTCCTTTGCAACCTGATACCAAACAATGTGGTTTTTTTGTGTTGTGGTACATGAGACACCTTGTTGAAAATGATGCAACGGCGGACATGGTCTCATTGCGTTCAATTGTGAGTAACTACTTCCTATTTAGTTTGCATATTGTATACTTCACCAAAATGAAATGAAGTTGATTATTCTCTATATTCTTTTTTCAAAGTTCACTGATGTTAAGTGCACTAGAGCTGATATTGATGAAGTACGTGTTGAATGGGCTGATTGCGTTCAAGAAAATATAAATGGGTAGAACAAGGTGACTACTATATTTTAACTTGCAATGCTTTCTTTTGAATATTTCATATGATGACGTTATGATTTTTAGGTGTTGATGTTTACGAACATTTGACAAACTGTGGGGACGTAGGGCGTACATGTCAAGTTCGTGATGCCGTGATTGTAAAGTTTTTGATGTTATTAAAACAAATTCGATCATTTTGTTAGTAATTGTGGAGTACTTTAAATGTATGGATTTAAGGTTGTGTGATTTATTGTGTTAGGATTGGACATATTGTTGGGATGATTTTTGAATGTGACCGATGATATTGACGATGTTTAAATGTTCTTCTAATAGCATTTGTTAATTTATGTAAGTAAATTATATTGTTATATATATCCAGGAAAATATGAAATTATTGTAAAAAAATGTGAAAAACATTTAAGACAACACAAAAAAGGGTTGTCATTAGTATTGTTATTTTAAAACACGACAACCCTAGAAAAGTGTTGCATAATTGTAATTGTATGCAATTTAAAAAAAAATCAAAAAAAAAAGACAACGGTTATAAGCGTTGCATAAAATCGTGTTGTAATGCTTCAGAAAGACAACGTTTTTTAAGCGTTGCATATGTAGTTGCACAAAATAAGAAAAGACAACTCTTTCTTGCAACGGTTTAAATGCGTTGTCGTATCTAGATAAGACAACGCTTGAAAGACAACGATTTTTAAGCGTTGCATAGATAGAAACCACAAAATCAGAAAAGACAACCCTTTCTTGCAACGGTATAAATGCGTTGTCGTATGTAGAAAAGACAACGCTTTTTGGTGCGTTGTTAAATGGCGAATTTTTTTTTTGCAACGCTGGATACAACAACGCTCGGAAAATGGATACGACAACGGGGAAAACCCGTTGTAAAATGTCAAATTTCTTGTAGTGTCATTTCTAATCTGAAGAGCAAATCCATGATTTCGCCATTCCTTCTCTCCCCCAATGTTTTCCGACGCTCGTCGTTGGAGTGGTTGTAATCGCCATTGATACTCTTCATCTGAGTGTGATTTCCATCGCTTAAGCCGAATTCATGATCGAAGCTCTGGCTATAAGGTCTTGATGCCATGACAGATGAGTTTGAGAAGAGGAATTTCGGGTTTGATTGAAGGAGATTTGAGGCCCTGTTCTTAAGCTCCAAGGGCAAGGGAGGAAGATGAGAAGAAAGAAGAAGAAGGGGGGAGGGGACGTTGTGCAGATGAGAGAAGTGGTGGGGGAAGTTGAAGAAAGAGAAAAATATAAAAAATATATATATAATAGAAGGGGTGGGGGAAGTTGAAGAAAAAGAAAAATATAAAAAATATATATATAATAAAAAAGGTGCACAGAAGAGAGAAGGGGTGGGGGAAGTTGAAGAAAGAGAAAATATATATATATATATATAATAAAAAGGGTGGATCGGGTCGAATTGGGGACACGTACCTAAAATCTGTGTCCCGATGACATAAATTTTTGCCAAAATTCAATTGGGTGCTTTTAGTCCCTCCCTGTAATTTTATCTATCAAGTCAAGAAACTCATTTTTCCCCAAATAAATTCAAAGGAGTTAAGTAAATTAAATAAACCGATGAAGGGGGCTTAAATGCTAATTAATAAAGGCTGGGACTTTCCACACCCCACCTTTTTCTAACCACACCCCAAATTCTATTCCTACCCCATTTATAATATCTATATCATAAATTATTTCTAAACACACCCCAAATATTTCCTGATTTACCATTTGACTTAAAACAAAAAAAAAACCTAAACAAACTAAAAAAACAAGCAAGTCGAACACCCAGAAGCCTGCAGAAATCGAACAAGAAGAAGAATAGGAAAGTTTTGAAGATCGTCGAACAAATTAACACTCCCTTGACTTGAGAAATCGAACATACTTCTATGGACAATCCTAATACTTCTGTGCCAGGTTCGATTTTTAACCAAATCCCAATTTTTGAGAAATTTTGAATCTTGAAAAAGTTATGTAAATTAGATTGATATTAGGGTCAAAATCGAACCAATTTTATTGTGGGAAAATATAATTGTAGTCTATTGTATGAAAATATTGTGTTTTTTATGCTGAAAATCAAACGAATTTTGAGTTTCTGTTCTTGGCGTGTTCGAATCTGGTTCTTCAAAATATCGCAGTATGTTCGACTTCAATTGGTTGAACATAACTGTTTTGGTTCGATAATGGAAATTCGAACACAATCAAGGGTGTTCGACAGCCGAGAATCGAACACGGCCAAAATTTTCAAAATCTGGAAATCGAACATGGCTTAATTCGTTCGACTATAAAAGTCGAACATTCTTGATGTGTTCGAACATTCATAGTCGAACACTCTTGATTTTGTTCGAACTAGCTTAATTAGTCGAACAGTGTTGTTTTTGCAACAGTTCAATTTTGTTTTCGTCTCTCTTATTTTTTGTTATTGATACTACTTGCAGGTGACAAAATATACATGAGAAGGAAGAACCGACCAACGGCTTCTGAAAGAAAATAAAGAAATGAAGAGCTTGTTTCCACTACTGAACACGTGACTGAACACGTGTATGCTCCTTCGGTGGAGGAAGAAGTTGCAGTTGAAACTGAGGCCTTCATGAACGAGCTCCCCAAGATAGATGTAGATATGAATTTGCCTGAGAATGAGGCTGTGAATGAGCAAGAGGCCGAGAGCGATGTTTTGATCGGTCCCCATCCTGTGGACCCATGAACCCTATCTTGATTCCGAGTTTCAAGACCCACGTTGCGTCGAAGATTTGGTTCAATCAGGAAAGAACTGTGCTCAAGTTTTGGTGTCATACCACGAAGATAGAGTCGTGGAAGCTAGATGGCGTATCTGATGATTGGAGTCGTTTGATATCTCGTACCAAGCTTTATGGGCTCTCGTTCATATCTTATAAAAATCCGAACAAGAATCTCATCTGTGTCTTTATAGAGCGTTGGCATCCGGAGACGTATAGTTTTCACCTGCCATTTGGTGAGATGACCATCACGCTAGATGATGTCTCTTGCATTACCGGACTTTCAGTGACGGGCCTACCAGTTGTATTACCTAACGTGAGGAGAGAACCCTCCCCAGTCTTGATGTCATATCTGGGGATATCAGTGGATGTTGCGCAGGAGGCCCTTGGGATTATTAGAGGCTCGTCAGTTAAGCTTGAGTGGCTGCACGAAAAATTTAGTCAGGGCATGAGTAGTGAAGACGAGGCCACCAGATTGTGTGCAGTCAGGGCATATCTCTGGTTTGTGCTTGGTTGTACCATTTTCTCAGATAAGAGCGGCAACAGAGTTTCGACTAATATTTTGAGAATGATATGTAATGTGGGCAAAGTACATAAGTATGCATGGGGGGCTTCTGCACTGGCTTTTCTTTATCGTCAGTTGGGATTGGCATCTCGTTACGACGTGAAACAGATATCGGGATACTTCACATTGATAGAGGTAAGAATCGTTTAACCTTCATTTAAGTTATTTTAAGTATTTATTTCATTTTCATAATATTTCAGTTATGTTTTGTGTTGTAGGCCTGGATATATGAATATTTTCCCATGACAAGGCCAACTCACAATGTGAACTTTCAAAGTGGCCATCCATTAGCATGTAGGTAGGCCCAACAAGCCGATGTCAGACCTTCCATCGATCATATAGTTGCATGAAGAGAGATATTAGACACATTGTCACCGAGTAATGTAAGTGGAAATCATTTTATCATTGCGAATGTTTGTATACTTAAGTGTTGGTCTTAAATGTTTGTAAATGTTTGTGTACTTAAATGTAATGCAGGTTTGTTGGACTCCCTATGTTGGGATAAGGGATGTCTACCCTCGTGACAATGTTACATTCTATGTTGGATGCATCAGTGCATTTGACATCGTTGAGCCATACCATCTCGATCGTGTCTTGCGACAGTACAGTTATGTGCAAACGATTCCTGACATGCCACTGATCCCAAATGCTGTGAAAAAAGGGAGTACGGGTGCTCGATACAAGGTTGCATTCCATTTGCTAGGCAACTACTTTCTAGCATGGAGCAGTCATTTGTTGTCAGCGGATCGTCTTGATATAGCCACCCATCCTGCATGGGAATGCTCGACAGATTACTTGGAATGGTACTATGCAGTGTCTCATCCTAGGGTCCAGAAACCTGATAATGTTCCAGTGTTGCTGGTGCCACACCTACTCAGGGTCCACAACCCTTGGAGATCTTACACTCGGCACATGGTCAACTCCATCCATTGGTGGCAAGGTGGTACCGTCATGACCTCGACTTATCCCTCGACTTTGTGATGCCGATTGTCAAGAGTGTTTATGCTTCTATGAGTCTAAATGAGCCTTCTGAGGTCGCGAGCCCTCACGAAGGCCGCAAGTTAAGCGTAATAGAAGTCGTAGAAGTTAGTCGAACACTGTTATGAGTACTTTATTGTGTTATATCAATACTTCAGAATTATGAGTACTTTGTTGTGTTGTTTGGAAACTTATGTGTATTTATGATTTTGAGGTCGGATATTTTTAACCATGTGATGTTTGAGTTGTGATATAACCTAAAGTAACTTATGTTTGATGAGTACTTCGTTTGTTTTCGTTGTATGAAAATCGAATGTTTCTACAGTTACGCATACCTACTGTTATGTTTGAGGAATGGTATTTATTACCCTTGTGATGTTTGAGTTGTGAGATTCTATTATGTTGTAGTATAAAATTTTGTCTGATCGTACTTAAACATAAATTACAGAACTGTTCGACACTAAAAATTTGAACTGAATTCTTAATGTTCGATTTTAAAAATCGAACATTTCAATACATGTTCGATTCCAATATATCGAACACCATTGATAGTGTTCGATCAAGAGATTCGAACGACTTGTATTTTTTTGACTTTTGAAGTCGAACACGTCGTAGTATGTTCGACTGTTAAAGTCGAACTTCTTGTACATTGCACGACTATAAGGGTCGAACGCCCTGTAGTATGTTCGACTTTCAAAGTCGAACGCCTAGTACATTACTCGATCTTTGTAATCGAACGCCATGTATATTGCACGATTGTTGAGTTCGAAGAGTACGAAAATCAAGCACAAAACTCCCATAAGCAATATGAACATCAGCAATAATATCAAACATACTAAAAACCTCTCATTATATAACATCCCTACGAGAAATTACATCATAATACATCTTAAAATTACATCATAATACATCCGACCAACAATTCACCAACAATTACCAACTTCAGGATACCAACAATAAAGAAGTGCTAAATAATACAATAGACTCACGGTCAAGAATACAATCTAATCACTGTCAATAATATCCAGAGTCGCAACACCAATGGATTCACTATCACATTTTACCATATCGTTGTATTTCGCCAGTTGTGTTTGGTAGAGAAGTGCCCATCCATCAGCGCATGGATAGTGATATCCGTACCATGTGGTACTGATAGGAGGTATCGGTGCGTCATCTACCATTTCGACCTGTTAAAAACATTATACCAATCACATTATTAGTGGATAAACACTAGATATAATAATGATATTTATAAGATGAAATAATTACCCTAATGAAATGGTTGTTTCCAACAAGTGTCATGCATGCTAATTGAGGATTCGTCGAAACAGGTGTTCTCAATGGTAGAAATATCAGGCTTTGCTGCGGTGAAATATGCACGAAAGCCATATTATATCTTGATGCTGCCAAGTTATAAGTTTTCGGAAAAATAAACCAAAACTTCATGTCGTATACTTCATCATGGAAACACCTCAACATCTCTAACATCTTCTCAACCCTTGTAGCATCCAACCAAACAGTAGCATATAACGCTCTCAATTCCTCCAACTCTTTTATCAGATCGTCACGAACTTTTGCCCACGAGTACTCACCCAATCCTAGGGCGTGTGAGACACACCGAAAGCCACAATGTCCGTCACCTTTCACATCAATTGTTTTTTATACGTAAGATCTCTATTTAGTTGGGAGTAACTCAACAAGTGGAGTGTGAGATGGATTACGCAGTGATCGATGTTGGGCAGGTTGTTTTTTCCTTCGTGATTTAGTAAACATCGGAGCAACTGACGAAGGTCCAAATAGTTGAATAGTATTCTCAACTGGTGAACAACTATCAATAACCGAACCCACATACTCGAATGCACTCTTATCTCATTTGGTAGACTTGTCCTTACGACTTTTAGCCTTGCTAGGACGACCCCAAACACAGGTATGAACCTCAGGTTCAAGCAACGATGATGTCCTAGGGATTGAGATCTCTCGGAGTCGTTTGAGCATCAGTAATCTTTGAGATTCATTTGCAGACTCGAAGATGTTGTTAATATCACCCACAGTCTTCTGTCATCGACTTCCAAGATCATGAGCAATATGAATATCTGTCTTTGAAGGCTCACAATCTAATTTCCTCCAAAACCTATCAACCATATTCAGGGTGATTGATGCACCGCTTAGTTTCAATACAACAAGTTCATGTGCACATGGCAACCCACAGGTTCTTCTCAAAACACATCCACACAATAACGAATTAACACCACATGAATCTGCACTCTCAAGCTTTTCATAAATCTTCTGCAGAGCAGCATGTGAGACCAAACCTCTGATAATCTTGAAAACGAAGGACTTGTAACGGTGGTATAACACATTCAAACTTTTCTCAAAAGATGTTTTGATTGTATTGTGAGATACAATCAACAAGCCGTGAATCCTTTCCCAAGATATTTCAAAGTTCGACTGACTCGTATCAAGTTGTTTCTTCAGTCTTGAATGTGCACTCTCCGTCCTGTGAGACCAAGTACAAATAATAAGATATACCAAGTACAAAAAATGCATGATATATCAAATTTAAAAAACAATTGATATACGAATTTATTATCTTAAATAGACGTACCTACTAGTTGTTGTATTGTCAAAATGAATGACATTATTGGTCCAGCAAGACACAAACCTCTCCTTATAAGGTGTTACCCAATTGTCAATGACATAATTAACGGCATCTGGGTAGTCGATGTAATCCTCCTTCAATCTCCGCATCAACTCGTCAAATTTCACTTTATCTTCAGCAAATATCAATGAATTCCATGAGTTGTTACATAAATCCCTCTTATCCTTCTTTGTATAAAACATTGGTCTGCACTTGGTCAAAATGTTCTTACTGATATGCCACCGACATAGCAATTGTTTCACACTCGGAAACATAACATTTATCGCATTCATCAATGTGATCTCCCGATCAGTAACAATCACTTGAGGTAGTGTTGATTGATCCATTAAACCCTTCAGAATTGTGAGCGCCCAAATATAATTTTCCTAACGTTCTGCCTCCAAATAAATACATGTCACCGAGAATGTGATATAAGTGGATGTAATCCCAACAATCTCCAAAAGAGGCATCTTGTACCAATTGGTCTTGTACGTACAGTCCATCAATAAAACAATAGGAAATGCACGCAACAACTCGACACTGGTCGGGTGAGCATAAAATAAATCCTTGACCCTGTCCGTCTGCTCACATCTTTTGGCGAAATAATAATATTCATGGTGTTTTAATTTCTCTAATAGAAATTGCATCTGAGAACGACCTCCGTGCTCAACAATTTGATGCTTATAACGAGCATTATAAATGGTCTTTAGCGTCGATTGATTATCAATAAAGGTTTCTTTCAAACTGCTCAAAATTTCTTTCGGTTTTGTGTTATTCTTTGACAAGTCAAACACATACCGATCTTCAAAAGGTGTAAGTCGACCGGCGTAAGAGTGCCCAACCAAGGAAAACCCCATCGGGTGATTATGAACACCCGATAAAACTGCAAGTGACTATTGGCCTTCATTCAATTGAGTCCCCTTCAAGAGAAATGGACAGTCACACTTTTTCATACCAATAAGTCTCTCTAGAGCTTGTCCTTTCAACAACATGATTTTCAAACACCAAATTATTTCTTTGCGATTTTGGTTTAGATGGCTTGTACTTGCCACTTCTTTCACATCCCAAAAACACTCTAGGCCTCCTACCACTTTCAACTCCGTCTGAGCGTTTTACTAAAACCACCAAATTAAGCCTATGCGAAACTCCTCTTACCCATTCCACCAAAGAAGTGCGACTATCAAAAAGGTTGACCGTGGAAAACTCAATTGTGTAATCTATTCCCTAATACATTGGATCATTCTCATGATCATCCATCTTATTTTCATCGATGGGATTCACCACAATTAGTTCCGTGGATTTTGAGTCATTTTCCTAATAAACAATTCAAATAGAAGATAATAAACATATTGTTCAACGATAAATATAAAAAAAACTTCAATAAACCTACTATTCAACTTCAAAAATTGAACGTTACTAAGACTGTTCAAACTTTAGAAATTGAACACTACTAAGGATGTTCAACTTCAGAAAATCGAACACATCTTAGGTTGTTCAACAATCAAAAATCGAATACTCATAGTAGTGTTCAAACAACAGAAATCGAACACTCATAGTAGTGTTCGAACATTGATGTTCGAACACCTTCAAACAAGTTCGACTTTCGAAGTTGAACACCCTTAGTATGGTTCGAAGTCTATGTGTCGAACACTCTTCAGCCCGTTCGACTATTTCAGGTTGAACGGGACTGTTCCAACGGGATTTTCGAACATTCAAATTAAAACTCGATTTTTTGTAATACACTACTAAAAACAGTTAAAAATGTAGTAGAAATCTTACATTGCTCGTTTCAAATGTATCTTCCCATTCCATAGACATTTCAACCGAGAATTCTTGTTGGGTGATATTTTTAGGGTTTAAAAAGGAGAAATAATGTTTGATAATGGTGGAGAAGAAGAGATTTTCTAATGTGAAGGAGAAGAAGAGGACTATGGGGTGTGTTTAGAAATTATGGGGTGTGGTTAGTAGTTTAAATTATATGTGGGGTGTGGTCAAAGGGCATTTTAGACATTTAATATATAATTATTTTTGAATTAATTAAATATGGGGTGTGGTTAGAAAAGGGTGGGGTGTGGATAGTCCCACCCATTAATAAAAGGTCAAAGAGAAGGGTTTATATGTAAGTAAAAAAGTAATCTGGAAAATCAGAGAAATTTGAAATTTTTTCAATGTCTTGGAACAGGCGATCAGAGGTCTAGATTCTTCGTCGTCATGCACGTCGGCGTCGGATTCCACTCGCCGCCTTAAGAAAATGTTCTTCACTCCGCCATGAACGATCGCCGCCGCTTCGATTCTCAGAAAGGTCCTCATTTCGACATTTGCTTTTCCAAATTCAATGAAAACAATATATCAAAAAAAAAAAAAAAGCGAAGGCTGAAATATTTAGTTTCATTTCACTTAGATCATCTCCAACCCAAAAACTCAAATTTGGACTCAAATCTTGTTTTTGCCACCAAATTTGCCACCATCTCCAACCCTTCAAACTCAAATTGGAATATTCTCTTACAATATTTTTAATTTTGTTTTGAATTTTCTTTAATATCAAATATTTGTGTATTAAGTTCATAAAAAAAATTAACTTAATTGATTTCAATTATAAATAAATATTTATAAACTATAAATCTTATTAAAAAATACCAAACTTATATTATAAAATTCATCACAAATACATATTAATATACTAAAGAAAAAATCTAGTCATACAACACAATGCAAAAAAATTACATAATGACAGAAAAATATAAATTATATAATGATTATCACTAACATTCCGAATTAGACCATTTTTCCCAAAGATGTTCGATCAATGCATTTCGAAGTTTGTAATGAGCATCTGCATCTCTGATTTCTCTATGCCGACGAAGAAAATCTTAAAATGTAGAGTTTTCTTTACTTATCATTTCTACCTCTGGAGTTGTCACATTTCTCGTTTCTACAATCGGAGTACTGAGATCTCGTTCATCCTCGATTATCATATTATGCATTATAATGCATGCAATGATTATGTCTTGCAAGTCATTTGTCATCCAAAAGCGAGCAGGATTTGCTACAATTGCAAATCGACTCTGAAGAACTCCAAATGCACGTTCCACATCTTTTCTGCAAGCTTCTTGCATGGTTGCAAAATGTCTTTTCTTTGTACCATGTGGATCACGAATAGTTTGCACAAAAGTCGACCATTTGGGGTATATACCATCTGCTAGATAATACCCCGTGTTGTATTCTTCTCCTTGGATAACATAATGTGCAGGAGGAGCAATACCTCTAGCAAGATTTGAAAAAAGATGAGACCTCTCCAACACATTGATATCATTATTAGATCCTGACATACCAAAGTAGGCATGCCATATCCAAAGATCGTAATCAGCAACAGCTTCAAGAATGATGGTTGGAGAACCACTACGGCCTGCATATTGTCCAGTCCATGCTATAGGACAATTTTTCCACATCCAATGCATACAATCAAGGCTACCTAACATTCCGGGAAACCCACGTTGCTCACCTATAAGAAGTAGCCTAGCAATATCATCGGCAGTCGGCGATCTTAAATATTTCTCTGAAAATATCTCCACAATAGCACGATAAAATCATTTTACACATTCAATTGCAGTAGACTCTTCAATTGTTATGTATTCATCAGTTGCGTCGGCTGCAACTGCATATGCTAGAACTCGAAATGCCGTTGTAACCTTTTGAAGTGTAGACAAACCAAGTCTACCAAGTGCATCTCTTTTTTGTGTGAAATAATGATCATGATTCATAAGAGCATCATGAATTCGAAGAAATAAACTTTGAGACATGCGGAACCGACAACGAAACATCGATTCATTATATGTTGGATTTTCAGCAAAATAATCATCAAAAAGATTTTTAGCTGCACTTTCTCGATCACGATGTACTATTCTATGCCCAACAATCGAGCCTCCATGAAAAGGCTCAACATTTGCATTTGTTAGCCACTCACAAAGGACCCTGTTATTAGTCATTGCTCTTTCACAAATCATTTGATTTTACTTATGAAGATCGAGTATCATCGACTCATACTGATCTTCATCATCATCATCAGAAGAAGAAGAAGAAGAAAATAAATGAGAAGGACTTGCAAAATTGGGATTCATCTTTGAAAAGTAAATGAAGTGAGAAATAACAAAGTAAGAAGATAAGACTTGGTGAGGAAATGAAGTGATGAATGATTGCAAACAATGTTCATTATATAATTGTTCATGTAAAACACAATCCAAGTGTCTTCATTCGTAGCCGTTGATTGTAATTTTAGGCTTTTGATCTCAACCATTCATATCATTTGGAAAGTGGTGTGTGTATAGAAAAAGTACAATCCAAGTGCCTTCATTCGTAGTCGTTGATAATAATTTTAGGCTTTTGATCTCAACCATTCATATCATTTGGAAAGTGGTGAGTGTATAGAAAAGCACAATCCAAGTATTTTCATTCATAGCTGTTGATAATAATTTTAATCTTTTGATCTCAACCGTTCATATCATATGGAAAGTGGTGAGTGTGTAGAAAAGCACAATCCAAGTGTCTTCATCATAGCCGTTGATAATAATTTTAATCTTTTGATCTCAACCGTTCATATCATATGGAAAGTGGTGAGTGTGTAGAAAAGCACAATCCAAGTGCCTTCATCATAGCCGTTGATAATAATTTTAATCTTTTGATCTCAACCGTTCATATCATATGGAAAGTGGTGAGTGTGTAGAAAAACACAATCCAAGTACCTTCATTCGTAGCCGTTGATAATCGTTTTAATCTTTTGATCTCAACCGTTGATGTTGTTTTATACAAATGAGAATAAGAACTATCCCATCTATAAAATGACCATTCATTTCAACCAAAAATTCACACTTGAAGTAACTACATCTTTTGAATTCATTTGTTTCTCAAATCTCATTTCTAACTTATCATATCTACAATGGTCTTTCGAAAAGCCTCTTATTCTGTTGATGAAGATATACATCTTTGTGATGTGTTTTTTGATGTCTCCCAAGATCCAATTGTAGGTGCAAATCAATCTGGAAATACTTTTTGGTCACGTGTAGAAACCAAATACAATTCTACACGACCAAACAATATCACTGAATGTCGAAACACAAAGTTTTTGCGTGATCGTATTACTGTTATCAAAAGTGCAGTCGCAAAGTTGAATGGATGTGTGGCACAAATCCAACACTCGAATCCAAGTGGAGCTTCAAATGAAGATATTGTAAGTTGATGTTCTTATTTAATTTATTTATGTAAAGTCAATTCCGGAAAACATTAAGTATTAACTTTCATATTCTAAATTATGCAGATGTGCAGAGCAAAGATCATGCTAATGTAAGATCCAAAGTATACGAAGGAATTTAAGTTTGATCATGTGTTCAACACTATGAAAAATTTTGTGGATTCAGGAAATAATCACAGTCGGAGACGTGTTAATTATTCATCACAATCAGAAGCATCAATGTCAGATTCTCCGGCTCTCTCTTCTCCAGGAATATCTCAATTCAATATAAACTTGAGTGATGATAATGATAGTTGTCCATCATTGCAAATGCGACCCGAGGAAGTGAAAAAGGCTAAACTAAAAAAGAAAAAATGAGAAGATTCATCTCGTGTTATGGAATCCATGGAAAAAGCAAATAAAAAGTATATGGATTTAATGGCTGAATCAAACGCACGTCAAGATCTTATTTTAGAAGAGCTGAAACGAAACAGGGCAGATAAAATGCAAAAAAGGGTAGATAAAATAATGAGTATAAATTTGGAGGACATTTCTGATCCGGTTAGACGTTCATGGTGGCAGAATGAGCAACTCAAAATTATGAATCAATCTCAACCTGAAAATTCCTCCAATACTTATGGAGAATATTTTAATGATATTGGAGGGTCTGGAAGTGGTCTACCAGACTACTAAAATCCATATTATATATGGAGTTTAAATGCATTTCGTTTATGTTTTTGTTCTAGTAAATTTAGCATGACGTGTAATATTAGTGTAAATTTAACATGTTGTAATGCTTATGTGTTTTAGTAACTTTCATTGTAATTTGCATTAAATATTGTATGATATTCCAATTATATTTCTATTAATAATTCGTGCTTATATTTAATAATTACACTATTTTTCAAAAATATTCAATCAAGATATCTCAAAGTTTATAATACGCATGTACATAGTAAAATATTATATAGTATATGTGTATTAATATCAAATGAGTGAAAATTATTATAAAAGAAAATCAAAAAAAAAAAATTGAGTTGTGAACATTAGGTGGCAAATTTGCCACCTACTGTTCACAGTGGCTGAATTGCGTTTGAGTTTGAGGCTGGGTTGGAGAATTGAAAACTCAAAAGTTGAGTTTGCGTTTGAGTTTTGGCCATGCGTTGGAGATGGTCTTAACGATTATAATTTTAAGTTGCAATACATTGTATCGAGTGATCGAAAACGAAATAGAAGTATTTTGATTTGAAGATGATTGTTGTTGTTGCTATTGAATTTCACTATTTGAAGTATTTTTGATTTGATTTAGGGCTCTGGTGGATGCATAGATGTTGTTGGAACTGCAATTCAAGTTGCGATGTTTATATTTGGGACGGTAAGCTCACCCCAATTTGAACATTTTTAAATTAAAAAAAGTAAAATATTAAAGAATACCTATTTTACCTTCTATCTTTTCTTCTCTTTTTTTTTCCAATCTTTTTTTATTATTTGATGTTGTTTCTTTAATTTTTTTGAGGAATCGAATACTAAATTGATGACGGGCATCTCACGAATTAGTCAAATGTATGAAAATAGTACGAAAATTGAACAAAAAAACGCAAAAAAAAAATCGATCAGATCCGACCATCTCTGTTCGGCCCTGGTTGGCCGAACACGCAGAAGAGCGTTCGGCCATGGTGGCCGAACATCCATCATCAATTTAACATTCAATTCCTTAAAAAAATTAGAAAAACGTCAAAGAATCAAAAAAGATGAAAAAAAATAGAAAAATGAAGTAGCAAAAGAGAGGTTAGGGTTTCAAATTTCCTTTTTTATTATTTTTTTATTTTTTTAATTGAAAATTGTTAAAATTGGGGTGGGCTTGATGGGGTGCCTTAGTCCCTCCCTTATCTTTTTTGGATGTATATGTTGTAATGTCTTTGGTTTCATTATCAACATTTTTATGCAGCATCAATCTTGTGATCCTAGTACACTTTTCGATTCTCTTGCATGCAAATGCATGTTCGGCAGAGTTATATGATCGTTGATATAATAGCATGTAACAATATTGCCTCAAGCAGGACATGGGAGTAGTAGTCTGCTTAAAAGACTACAATATTCTTTCTGAATGTTGACTTTATGAATTAGACCTATTGACGACCTATACATTTTTTTTTTCTCATAGGATGATCCTTGCACAGATGCTGGGCGAGGATCAAATTTGACTGAGGATGGTCATGTAGAATGTGATGTCAGTGTAAATGGATGGTGACTTTGAAGCTATTGGTGTTGTTGGAGCAGCGTCAGGTACTCAGTTTGCTAAGTATCTGAAGTATTTCTTTTTGGAATTGGTGGTTTATTTATTGGCTGATTGTGGACCATAATTTAGACTGTTTTCATTATTGGTTTGCATTCTTGTTAGAAATGCCATCCAGATTGCTGTGTTGCTAGCTAAAGAACAGATTTTGGGTTCATCACTTTTGGGTCGAATCAGCCCTATGTACGGTTATCCTCCTTTTTTCCCCTATTCTTTTAAAGCATATGAATGAAGTTTGAATGATTCTATGCTACCAATTTGAAATTAGTACTATATGATTTTTCATGAAATAGTATCACCATTCATTGTCAGTTATGTTAGTTGTTTGAATTAAAAAACTTAGCTCATTTTATTATTTACGTGATTCTAAGTTATTGAGAATATGAATGATACTGGTGGGGATGAGTTCGTTCAAATTTTATATTCCTCAATGTTGTTCACTAGCTATCTTATGATGATTCATTCATAGTAAGAGTGCTTAAAATTTTCCATTTCAAAATATATTTAGTTAAAAAAATTCTTAAATTATTTAGATCCATTTTCATTGCATTTACATGAATATGATTACTAGTCATAAAATCTAGAAATGAGTTCATAAAAGATGTGATATTAATAATATTGACTAAACATTACTAATAGGGTCAAACAGCATAGTTGAAATACGGTTCTTGATCTGAGGATCTTTTTGAATTCCATGACCATCTCCATGTTGGTACATATATTGTGCCATTCTCCCAAGTTCCACTGCACTTGATATAAACTCTTGTGGGAATGGAGATTGCGCGACTCGCACTTTGTTCATCTTTTTCCATGTCTCATATATCATCGACTTAACATATTCTTGTGCCTCTTCTATACCAGCATTGTTTTCCTTCATGTAGCACTGTACTGATTTTGGTACATCACCTCTATTCATTTCATCCTAAACAAAAAATAATAATAATAATAATTATTATTATTATGATAAGATTCAGTTAGTATGTTACCTTAAGAGGACATGAAAAAAGGAATATGGAAAATTGTAGAGTTAGGTATGAACCGGTGATGTTCCAAGATCATTTGCAAGGCGTAGAAGCATAGCCGAATGTTGAACAATGTTGTGATAGGTATACAAGGTTTGGACAGCTTGTTTTTGTATAGGATTAGTGATGAGAAAAAATGCATGTGATAGAATTACAGGAGCTGATATTGAAACCCATGCATTCTTCATATATTCGTCTACTGTTGGTGTGTAACCTGTGGAGAACCAATTTGCTTCTTGTGTATATGCTGTGCATAGATCTGCCCACTGCAACCACCATTTTTTTTTCCGATTAAAATTATAGATTCGATTAATGTAGAAATTAAATCAAATTTAATTATTTAGTAGCTCACAGATTTTCTTAAATGCGGAACGATGAGAAATCCTTGGTCTTTGAGAACATCATATGCCATCTCATTAATGAAGTTGTTGAGTGCCAGAAAACAGATCTGCATATAATGTGGGAGTTCATCCATAGCTTCAACATCCCATCTGATCGCGGAATCAAGACATGCATAAGATATGGTTAGTATGTATTTATTCCCTCCATCGTATAAATAGTGGTTTATCTAACCTTTGAATGATGTTATTGAAGAGAAGTATCTCGTCCATGGTAGCGTAGACGTCAAAGATATCATCGATTACAGTAATGAAGAGGTTGACCTTAGTCGACATTATTCTTGAATATCCATGCTGAGGCTGGACACGGCCTCCTCCAATTGTCCACAAGTAACACTCCACCACCCTGTCTCTTGCAAACGGCAGCTTTTCTGCCAGCCATGTTTGCCTCCACCATCTACATATCATGCATGGATGATTATTATTTTGAGACAATTAAGTGAGTATATATACATGTATTGATGATGATGTTGACCTGGATACATGTTTGAGTTCTTGTTGATGTGTTGCTTGCAGGATATTGAAGTTGAGCTTTGCAAGCTGAAGCACGATTGGATTCATGTCGGGTCTTGTCTCGTAGGCATCTATGAACCATCTTGCATTTGGCCTTTCTGCTCTCCAATGGAGTGGGAGCTCCAAAGCACGTTCAATCAATAAGGATAGATGTTGGTCTATTTGATGAAAATGAAGATGATTATGAAGCTCCATTGTTGCAAACTGTCTTGCTAGCTCCAAGCTGTCTTCACCCTCTGTCAATAGGAAAGAAGCTTCATACAGTTGCAACAATCCTTGAGAATCGTCACCAAGGCTTTGCTTGAAATGACCCTCCTCATTCTTGAAACTATCAAATACTTCTGCAATTCATTCATGGAAAAAAACAGATCATCCACGAGATCTCAAGTACATATATTTATATATACACGATGATGTACCTTGAGAGACTTTGAAACCATGTTGTCTCAGGATTCTAAACTCAAGAGCTGTTGAGTACAAATCATCCTCATTTCTCCTCGTCTTGTGCTCAACATAAATATGATTCAAGATTTCGTTGATTTTATTGTCAAAGTGGTAAGAAATCCTCAGTCTCTGCAAGTCATCAATCAACTCTAACTGTTGAACAACATCCATTTCCTTGTCCAGCATCTTCTTCACTTGCATGGTCAGCTCTGAAGCTCTCCTTGAGTACTTCTCTTCCTACACACACACACAGTGACATTTGATAATTATGAATAATGATATTAGTTATTTAGAGACATACGATGTGTATATACCGTATATTCATTGATTCTCAAGGATTGAATTGAATCAAAATCCCAAAGGGGAGGCTTGTAGTTTCCTGAGCGTCGTCGTTCATTCACGTTGAGGCAGCACCGGATTAAAGTGCGACTCCTCATGAGCCTACTTGGTAAGACAATGTTCTTCACACAATGCAGTTTGGAAGGGATAGTAACGATTGGTGTATACATAGCAATCATGTTGCTACACATCTTTTTATCAATTAATCAACTCTTTCTATAGAAGGTAATTTAGTTATGCATCTAAAGAATGCAACCATGGTGTGATCCATCTCACTTATTCTTTTAGTCTATCTGGGATCGGGTCTTATATTAGGAAGTCTGGCAGTAGTATTACTTCCGAATCCAATTTATTCGGCCTTTTCGTTGGGATTGGTTCTTTTTTGTATATCGTTATTCTATATTCTATCGAACTCCTTGGAAGAGATAAGAGGGACCTATAGAGAATGTGGTCAGAAATCCATAATAGAGTCCAACCACAACGACCGAATTCATTATCTTCATGCATAAGGATACTAGATTACCTAGTAGAAAAGATTGAAAAATCATCACAAACCTTCCCCCCTCTATTGCAACTTCTGGATTATTATAGAAAAATTTGAGTCTTAGATTTCGATTTCAAATCTTCTCTATCTAGAGATATATGTATTTATCCAAAATACATGCAATAGAATCTTTGTATTCGGCTCAATCCTTTTAGTAAAATATATATATATACTAGTTTTTAGATCACGTGTGTTGCACATGGAGATCAATTCAAATTAAGGAAAGAAATGATACAAATACCTTATATATAACATTTTTATATTAGAGTTCGAATTATAATAGAATTTTGTAGGATTTTGAATCAGGATTCTAAAATAAAATTAATTAAAATATGAAAATTCTAAATTATTATTATAATTTTAAATAATAAATTTTTATTAGAATATATTTGGTAATCCATTTTTTTGTAAAGAACATTCATACTTTTACATAGGTAATAGATAATAGATATAATTAAGCTCTAACACCCCTATTATTACATTTCACGTTTTTCACGTCTAACTATTGTAGCTGACCACAATATATGACAAGTAAAATACCACAATGGGTTCTGTCATAGGTGGTTACAATTAATCTGACACAAATTGAGCCCTCCACATTTTTGTGCTTATTTTTGTAAAATGGTACTATCACTATGGCCAACATTATTGGTACTATCTTACAAGTGAAAATCATTACCATTGAAAGGGACAATTCCTTGTTACCTACCTCTTGGAGTTTAGTGCGGATCGCACTACTTGAACTGATACAGAAAATTAGAAATCCATGAATTTTCTATCATTAATTGGAGCGTACTAGCTAGTAGCTTGTACAAAAATAGATGGGAATTGCTGACTCTTTCATGACAAATCAGATTCCCTGTACCAAATATTCATGTACCACGCGTGTACCACATCCCAAAACATACCCCCATTTTTATTTTTTTTTATTTAAAATTTTCAAAAAAAGGCAAAATGACAATTTTGCCCTTCTTAATAAAAATAAAACTGAATCTCTCTCTCCTCCCGTCTTCAGCCTTCTCACTTCTTTTTTTTCATTCTTTCATTCCTCAAACTTTGAATTTGTTAACAAAATCATTTTATGAGTTAACAAAATATATAATAATCGAGTGAAATCATGTAAAAATAACGAAAAAAAAACAAATCTAAGGACCGTTCGATCCTGGTTCGTCGAACACGAAGAGGTGTGTTCGACCACCAAGAATCGAACACTCTATAGCATGTTCGACCAGGCGTCGAACACACCTCGATTCCTGGTGGTCGAACACACCTCTATTTTTAGAGGTGTGTTCAACACCTAGTCGAACACACTATAGTGAGTTCGATTCCTGGTGGTCGAACACACATCTTCGTGTTCGACGAACCAGGATCGAACGACCCTCAGATTTGTTGTTATTTTTTCATTCTTTTTATACGATTTCACGCGATTATTATATACTTTGTTAACTCATAAAATAATTTTTCTAAGGAAATTCAAGATTTGAGGAATGAAAAAAGAAAAAAAAAAGAGAGAGAGAGAAGAGACACAGACAGGAGAGGGGAAGGGAGGAGAGAGAAATCAGCAATTTCAAAAAAAATTAATTAAGAAAGGCAAAATTGTCATTTTACCCATTTTTGAATTTTTTAAATAAAAATAAATAAAATTGGGGTGTGTTTAGTAAAACTTGGGATGCGGATAGCCGGGCCCTATATATATATATATATATATATATATATATATATATATAAATGAGAGAGGAAATGAACCCTTATACCACAAGAGATATAATACATTACTTTTTCTACCACCAACATATAGCATTTTCTACCACAAGATAGGTAGTATGTCAAAAATGCCCTTGTATGTCTCATGTGGAATAGTAGAAAGATTTGATTGGTGCCAGAGAAAAGTCACATGTGGAATAGTGTAATAAAAAACAGTCCTTTTTACACCCTGGCTCGTCATGTGACAAGAGGGGTGCCAAGTGTGGGACAAGTAGACACATTTATAACCTATTTATAATCCAATATATTTTTAAATAAAATGTTATTCTAAAAATTAGGAAGGAGTTAATGGCAGTGAACTCAAATAATTCATGATAGTGATTTTACTATACGAAAGGAGTTCAAACAAGATAACAGCCCTATTGGAAAAAAATTACCCTTGTGTTTGGAAACCAAGAAGCATCAGATTCAGATAAAACCAGGCGTTGTCTATTTTGATTCTTGATGAATCTAAAGAGAACAGCATTTTATTCAGGTAACATCAACATGAACGATTAAGCTCTCTATCTCAACTGCAAGAGAGGATGTCGAGCACACAACTCGACCGGCAAAATTTCACCATTGCCAGAAAGGGTACGGAACTGCAGTAAAACTTCACTTAACGACAACACAGACAAAACCATGTCCTCACTGAAATTTACTGACCGGTTTTGAGATTAATTATAGCACCAGGTTGCCACCATCTCATCATACAAAGGGAATGAATCCATGGATCCTGAAGAAAATAGAACTTGGTCAGATTATTTCAGCTATCTATACACTAAAGATGGAGGTTGTCATTCAAAACTGATGGCTCGTTTTGCTGCAGTAAGAGTATTGGAGAGTAGCATTGCTATGGTCATTGGCCCAACTCCCCCAGGAACAGGTGTGATAGCTGAAGCAATCTTGCTAGCTTCCTCGTAACAAACATCTCCAACAAGCCTATAACCACGAGGACTTTTGGCATCCTGTCAAATCGGATTGTGCAATTTAGAATTAACTCAAGTGAAATAGAGCACATAAAGAAAAAGAAAATAGGAGTCACACCTCTACTGGGTTGATTCCAATGTCAATGACAACAGCACCTGGCTTGATCCAGCTACCTCTCACCATGTTTGGCTGCCCCACAGCAGAGATTATGATGTCTGCTTCTCTAGTAATCTCCTCAGGATTTTTTGTTCTTGAATGGACAATACTAACAGTAGCATCTTCCCTCTTGCAACAGAAGCAAAAAAATTTAACATTAGGGTCAAACTGGATGATGAAAAGCATTTTCTATGGTATTGATTAGTTAGAACATGAAAATGGCACATTTACTTGCAGGAGCAGGGCAGCAGGCATTCCAACGATATTACTTCTGCCAATAACAACAGCCCTCTTTCCCTTGATAGCGACACCATATCTGTGCAGCAGCTCTATACAACCTTTGGGAGTGCATGGAACAAATAATGGTTCTCTATCTCTCATGGCTAGGCGACCAATATTCAGAGGGTTGAATCCATCAACATCTTTCTCAATACAAACGGCATTCAAGATATTTTGCTCATTCATATGCTGGCAAAACACATATAGTAATATCAGAATAATATATCTCATAACTGAAATTAATTAAGCAGAAAATTCTAAGACCTTCTCCATATAGTAATATCTCCCATCTGATAGATTGCTGCTGAAATTGTACTTCCTTAACATAACTATAATGATATAATGTTATTCTTGTACTGAAATCAGAAGGGCTATCAAAAAAATCTTAGAATTACATGTGATGCCATGAAGGTGATAACAATAAATAATTCATAAAAGCAAGTTTAAGTCACACTTATTAAATTCTTCTTATAAGCATGAATGGCAGCTGTATGTATTATCTTGGTAGTATTTCAATCATATAACTTCATATTTTGTACAATTTGTGAAGAGCATTGACAGTTTAGAAAATCCACAAGTATAATATTCAGATTTGGAGGCTTACAGAAGGTAGAGGCAACTGAACAAGGATACCATTAACTGCTGGATCATCATTGAAGCTTGAGATATGCTTAAGCACTTCTTGTTCCAAGGAGTCTTCAGCCAAGTGCACTTCATATGATTTAATCCCTACTGATTCACAGGCTTTCTTCTTGTTGCGCACATAAGTTGCAGAGTCTTTCCTCTCTCCAACAAGAATAACAGCCAGACCAGGAACAATCCCAGTAGACTCCTTCATCCTTGATATTTCAACAGCTATTTCCTCTCTGATTTCTTTGGCAACTAATTTTCCATCAATAACCTTTGCAGAAGCCTCTGTGACCATTGCTGCTGTAAAAATCAAGGGGAAATAAGGATACAATCAAAAGAATTTTCAAAATATATATTTTGTAAAAACTTTAGGGGCAGATCTCCATGCCATGAAAAGAAACAAAATGCCATGAAAATTCAACCCCATCACCAAGCTTTACCACCACAACAACACAACCCCCAAAATGAAAGGAAAAATGAGAAGAAAATTATTGCAGCTAGCGTAGCATATTGATGCTAAATCACAACATGGGACAAATATGAAATCTCTAAATCCCTATTCAGGAAATACCTCCAAAATGAAGCTCAAAAACATAGTAACTTAGTTATATACCTCGACTACTAAATAAGAGAACAAAGTCACAAGCACAAAAATGAGTACTCACCATTAACAGAAGATGAAGAACACCGAGAGGCGGGTATACAAGCGTGATTGTTGATAGTTCTACTTGTTTTCAGAAAGGTGGACAAGCTCTGTGCGGGGCGTACATGGACTGTGGTAACAAGGAAAACTTTGCGCGAGCAGCCATCGGCGGCGGCGGAGGTGAAATTCGCGGCGGCGGAAGAGGTGGCTGCGGCGGCGGAGGCCATTTTGTGACCGAGGATTAGGACCTGGAGTCTCAGCCCTATGCTTGCTGGCTCTATTGCTCTTGCTTTGATATATAAATGAATGTGTATTAATTAGGGTTTTAGAATTGGGAATTCAGAAAAGGAAAAAGTAGGGTTCTACAGCTGGTTTCCGAGGTTGGCAATTTTTTTATTTTTCTTATTTAATTAACTATTATTATAATTATTATTACAAGATAGAGTATATTATAGTGACAACGACGAAGATTTTTCAAGCAACGACGCGTTCATGTTGGAACTTTATTTTGTTTTTATTTACTCCATTTAATTACCAAATTTTAAAAGATAAAGAAATGTGATTCCCACGATTAATTGAGAAAATTATAATTGTCGTTACATACAGTATTTTATATTTATTATTAGTGTAAGATTCGTGTTTTCTTTTGGAAAGTTTAACAAATTTGATTGATATTTTATGACGAGTTTAATATTTGTGTAACGTTAGGTGTATGTACATTGGATTTATGACGATAAAAGAGAGAGAGAGAGAGAGAGAGAGAGAACAAAAAAAATTAGTTTAAATATTAATTTATGACAAAAATGCATATATAGGTCAACAAATCTACTATAATTACGATGCGATATGTTACATCAATTCATATTGAACTCCATGAAAATTCCCCTGATATTTTTTAGATGGGTGATAATTCTCTAATAATCTTGAAATTTATTAATTAAGCATTATCATATTGATTTTGGAAAATCAATATGATAATTGATATACACTATTTTATCTAATAAGTTATCATTTACATTGAAAATAAAGAAAACTTAATTATACATAGTTTCTAATTATTATTATTTTAATAATATGCCCATACACAAGCTCATAAAAAGAAAGGTTCTACTACCAAAATTTTGAACAATAGGAATGACTATGAGCACAGTCTTTGGTTTTCCTGCAGTTGCTGCTGCTGCATTTCTGTACAACTTTTTACCGATTGGGTAAAAATTCTATACAATACCCTACCTCGTTTTGTTCCTTTTTTCAAGGGAAACAATATTCCCTTCTTTCTAACTTAGTTTTTTTATGTACCTAAAGAGTCATATTGCCAGTGTCCCTTCAGAGAGTTGGTTCTCATCTGAGTCGGACGATGGGGATTTGGGTTTACTCACCATTCGAGAAAATCCATAACCGAGTGAGCTTCCACTGGCTTCGCACAGCTACAAGGAGAAACAGATCATATCAGAACTCTTGTTGCGTTGTTTTACCAAGTATGTGATGTCTCAAGGAATGAAACTCGGAGATCGTAATGAAATGACGGTATTACCCTAATGGTTAAAATCTACAAACCTCTGTAAGCTCGGAGAGGTGGCGAGATCTGAACTCGTTAATTGTAGTCACTATCTCAGACATGGGCAGTTTAGCCTGAAAAAGGTGTCATAGTACATAATTTCAGTATCAGAAGTAGCTAACAAAGTGTACATTGCTATTCACCTCCACAAAAAAAAAAAGTGTGCATTGCTATTGGTTTGGTGCCTGAATGTTTCCATTGTGTTTTTGTTGCTGCTGGATTATAGGCATGGTCACAATTTTTTTTCTTTCGTTGTGTTATGTATCAGTATTGTCCACTTTTGTTAAACACCAGGTTAAATAATGAAAGCAAAACGGAATTCACTCTGATTCAAATTATAGTATCTGCAACTTGCATTCAGCTTGAGTTAAAACTGACAGATTTTATCCTAATAAGCATACATTGTAGATGAAACAAATGGAAAGGAGGTTTTTCATGATTTAAAACTAGGATAAAGTTGAAAAATATTTTGTAACAGTCAATGTACTTACTTGTGCAAGGACGGCTGCTGCTAATTGCAAACTAGGCTCCAACGTCTCAGGGACAACCTGTCACATTTTTTATAAAATCAGGCTAAGTGAAAAGCTACAAGAACGATGATCCACATCACAAACTCCATAATTAATGAGAATAAAGTACCGCTGTTGCCCCAGCTTTTTCTAAATTGAGGCCATGATCGACATCATGAGCACGAACAAATGTTTTGACATTGGGAAAATACTTGCTCAAAGCCCAAACAGTTCGGTAATTAGCTCCAGGACTATCTAAAGTAATTGCTGCTGCACATGCTCTTTCGGCTCCAACCTTATGAAGGACCTGAATCCAGTTTAAAAGAAACAAGTAAAAAGGAAATGCCATCAAATTCTAAGAGACCATGATAGATGTTGATTGTTTTGTTACCTCCCGACTACCAGCATCACCAAAAAACACAGGAAGTTCAAGTGCACGTCCAACTGCAACTCGATCACTGGAATTATGAAAGTTAAGAGTAAGTATATCGTAGCCAAAATAGAAGGCCTGCCCATTCAAGTTAACATTTCTTTGTTTAGAAACACGACTTGCCTTCTTTGACCTTATGTTATATATACATAAAAATGTAAGGCATCCCAAACTAAGAAACAAGAGATTCTTTATTTGTTGCAAAAATATAGAAAGATGCGACCACAAAACTATTTGATACATATCACAACATACACAGGATGTGCTTCAGACATAAGGCATAAATTTCCTAGAAAGTGCCTCAAATTGAACTAAAATGATATTGCAACGCAGGAAAGTAGTACCTCCTGACATCAAGTGCAACAAATGGAATCAATCGTTCTGAGAGAAGCTGAGCGATAATCTGTAAGATTAAAATGAAAATCAGATAAAGAAAGTTATGGGGTCGCAGACAAAGTTAACAAATAACAAGTGGTATTAGTGCATGTCATAGAACTTGGATTGAAGACTGTACAATACCTGGCCAACACGTCCAAAACCACATATGATTATATGATCTTGCAAATCATCAGTCTGAAAAATCCCAAGGAAAAAAAAAGTTATATTCATTATCAATAATCAAAAAATATGAAAAAAAGTTGAGATGTACATGGTCACACCCAATAACATGCTTTATCCATTAGATAAAATCTCAAAGGAACACCTCTTTGTTTTAATGAGTTGGGAAAGTGGGGGAAAGAAAGACAATAAAGACTAGAATATTGGGTGATCCAGGTTCGATGTCTGGTTATCCCAATCTACACCTTTATAAAGGTGGAGATACCACATGAGCTACAAGGCTCGTGGCATCTCAAAGGACCACCTGAAGAGGGAATATTTTCATCCTCTTCTGTGAAGAAAGCCTAGAAACTTATAGCATATTATTTATGCAGGAAAAATATTGCAGTTTTCTATCTGAAATCACAATAATTAAGTCAGAAATGGTGTCTCTCATTTGTATATAACCATTATCAGTCTGAGTTCTAACTTTGAAGACAGACAACTCGAGCACATATCATATGAGACCAGTAATTCCAGATCTTAAGCATAAGATATTTAATTGCAGTGGGGATTTAACATGAACTTGCAGACTCAATGATTAGACGAAAATTATGAAGATGAACTAGAGGCCAAGTAAGAAGATCTTTTCACAAATCACATCTGCATACTTAAAAACTGAAGCGACAATGAACAGGAAAAGATACAATGGGTAAGACTATAAGAACTTAAGTTTTTATCTGAATAAGCCAGACTAAGGTCAAAATTGTTGAGCAGAGAACTAAAAATTGATTTTACGTAGAAGCCTATACAGAGGTTGAGACATGAAAACAGTGCTATAACAGTCATGACAACATGTTTTCTGCGTTGGTTGGAATATATCATCTGACATTTTTGGCAGCTCACCTCACTTTCATCAGGCAAAAGATTTCTAACATCATGCAGCTCAAATCGAGATGCGATCAATTGGCCTCCAGCAGCTAACCATGGAGTGAGAGCCATCGAAATTCCAACCACGAGAAAAAGCAGTGATGACAAGTGTGAGGACATAATACCCTGCAAAGGACAATTCATGAATTATTAGCTTCATGAGTTTGAAAGTTTAATGAGTTGCGCTTCTTAGCACACTCATTTAGCTCTAAGATGGTTATATGCAAATTAGCTTCCAGGAGATCTTCAGTGTAGTATATCAGGTCTAAGCAGTCTATGGTTGCAACAGGAATTATTTGATAGATAAACCTGGTTAACAGCTTCGCCAAAAGCTACAAAAGCAAATTCTCCACCTGGTGCAAGTAGAAGACCAGCTCTTAAAGCTGATACAATTGAAACACCAAAAAGTCTGCCAACAAGAGCAACCAAGATGGTCTTGCCAGCAATTAGAAGCCCTAGTGTTCCTATAATAACTGGGAAGTTTGAGGCTAGAAGTTTTGGATCAATTGACATTCCAACCTGTGAACAAATAATACCTTGTATAAGCGATAAACAGAGAAAAAGCCATAAAAACTCACTACAAAGTGGACAATAAAATCAATCCACAGCAACAGAAGCATTTTCATGGTGAAAATGCAATCAAATGAATCATGTGATGGAAAAATGCAATTAATAATGGAGAACTCTGAAGCTAACAACTGCACAAAGCACAAGAGTAAAAAGAAATGAAATAACTCACGGATTAGTTATCAACTATCTGATAAAGAGCTTGAGAGTATGGTTTTGAATGTAAACAACAAATGATATATAAAGTCACCCATAGTAGAGCATACCGTCATAAAGAAGAGGCCCAATAGAAGGCCACGATATGGAGCAATATCAGATTCAACCTGCAAGGAGAATTCAGTTTCTGCTAGAAGCAAGCCAGCCAAAAATGCCCCTAAAGCCATGGAAAGGCCAGCCTGTTTTCAGATAATGAATGGGAAATATCAATGATATTGTGAGAAAGCGAAAAAATTACTACAATCAGATGTGCAGATAAGAAATAAATACAATACGATGAATTCACTTACCCTGGCAGTTAGGAGACTAGTACCTAAGATAACAAGCAGAGTATTTGCAGAAAATATTTCTGCATTTTTGTTCTCAGCAATTTGCTTATATATTGGGCGAAGCAGCTGCACAAGACAGAATAGAGTTAACTGTTTTTGTTTAACAGAATAAAATCGGCAATCTCATACTGTAGGAGAAATGAAAGTTACAAATGAGCATCAGTAGTATAAAAATGTGTTCACTTGATCGTGACTCATGAGATTATAAAATCTTAACATAATGATTGTTAAATGACTAGTTAAAATCAAATCTCCACCACCAGGAGCAGTGGATGGCCAGAAATGCCTGAAAGAATTAGAATACTTACCAAGCGTCCACCTACAATTATGGCTGAGATGGCAACAACTGCCTTTACAGCAGCCAATCCAAGAGCTTCAGCAATGGCTTGGAAACCAACCTAAAACCACCAAAATAGTGGAAATAAAAGCAGCACCAACCAAATAAAAAAAACGAAAGTAGTTTCATATCCATTTGTTAAAGTAATCTATCAAGTCAGCAACCTACTTCAATTAGAATAAAAACTTAACATGAAACCATTGAGTGGAAAAGATAGGAGCACCATGTCATACAGATTTTTCTTTAGCTGAGTAAAAAATAAAATACAAAATGGTTACCCCTCCTTTTGATGAACTAGGTGAAATAAGGGGTATAAGTATAAGCAAAACCACCACAGCCAAATCCTGTAACAAACATAGAAATTGTATAAATGGAGGGTATGTAACAAAAGGGTAATCTAAAATGAGACAAAACTAGGAAAACCCCAAAATTGAAGTGAGGTAATAGCCAAGTGCACAGTACCTGGAAAAGTAATACTGAAAATGTAGCTCGCCCGTGGCGTGATGTGCTCTCACCACGTTCCTGCAATACCTGCAGATACCCAGCATATATCATGTTAAGCGTTGCTTTAAAAGGATACTTCTGCAAAGTTGCTAATAAATCTAAAGAAAAATAACAAAAAGTGTAACAAAATAACCAAAAAGTCCTCAACAAACAAGAGGAAGAAAAGAAGATGCTTACCTGAAGGACAACAGCAGTTGAAGACAATGCAAGACCATTCCCGATGACAATTGATGCAGGACCAGCCAGACCAGCAACAAAATGAGCAATCAGGCCAACAGCTCCAGCTGTCACCAACACCTTTGTTTCGCCATACAAGTTAGAAACTCATAAAAGGAACTTATGTATGCAACCATGCTCATGCAGATATTAAAATTAACAAAATTATTAGTCTGCAGTCACCTGAGCTGATCCCAATCCAAAAACATATTTCTTCATGGAACTTAGTCTTTCAACAGAGAGCTGTTTTAAAATAAAGATTAAAGGTCACATTCCAGTGTACACATAACTGTAAGATGAAAATTAAAAGCTTTTGCAATGGCCAAATATGACAACATTAAGGGTTCTACCTCAAGGCCAATATTAAATAGCAAGAAGACAACCCCAAATTCAGCAATTGCCTTAGTTCCATGTACATTGCGAATGATAGAGAGACCGTAAGGTCCAATTAAAATTCCAGCAGCCAAATATCCAAGAACAGGACTCCCTACAATAGCGACAGAGAACATGTAAATCATATTGCTATCATGATAAAAAAACAGAGTGAAATAAAAGCTCTCTGACACTAATGTATGCAGGGTATGTGGAACTATATGAATGGGGAAAAAAAACTATTACAAACAGCCTGTTGAATTTTGTGACACTGTATTCGGTATATGCCAGATAAAACAAGCAAAAGAAAACCAAGGCCCAAATATGGAAGCAGGAAAAAGGTTTTGCATATGCTGCATTCAATTGATTATAAGAAGATCAGAACTACTCCGACACCTGCTAAAACATTTCCATTTTTAACTAAACATAAGTATTGGGGATGAAAGGCGTGTTCTTCTTACCTCCAGGGATTTTCTGGAAAATAGGCACAAAAATGACACTTGCAAGCAGTAACCATAGCATGTCAAGGAGGGAAGCTTCTTCCTCGTTTATCTGCAAAAAAATTGATATGGAGAAAAGGAAGAAGAGAAACTGTTAGATGAAAAATGATACATGCCATATCATATTACGGCACAACAGATTCACAAGCTCTTATCAGAATTAGTCAAGCAAAATGTCAACAGAAGTCATGCCTCTTGATGAGGAAGCATTTCCATCAGTTTCTTCATTTTCACAGGAAGTTTTCTTATTTGTCGAACAAGAGGCTTTGCAGCAGTTGATACTTCATCAATAGCAGTGGAAATTATTTCTTGCTGCTGAATTAGCTGGCCAACTCTTTCACCCCGGTTGACGTAAAAGGCAGTTCTGCAATTAATTTCAGCAGTGTGAGATAGATCAGCATTCTTTTTTACATATACTGAAAGGCAAAGAAGCATAGCTTGCATGTTGAGTTATTTGAGTTTTAACTTCATTAATAAATTTAAAGCATGTATATAAGTAATTTATTCTTTGGCAAAAGATACTAGAATTGTCCAATACGATTTTCACCGTACCCTGCTCCTACAAGTAGTAATCCAAAAACCAGCTGAGGCAATTGCTTTCTAGCAGACTCCACAAGCCCATGAAAAAGTGAACCTGGAAAGAACTCTTCCTCATCTGCAGTAAAAGAGAAGAAAGAAGCAGAAAAGAACCGGGATGATTTCTTCAGTAATGCTTTTGGAGCACTAAAAGGAGAGGTCTCCCTTGTTGGTTCCTTCTGCATTTCATGTATCTTAGCTTGAATAGATTTTAACTTCTCTTCATCTGCTTCATTATCATTCAGTAACGCCTCAATTGACTTTACATTCTCTTTGTCACTCTCATTTGACATACTTGACTCCTCAGGTTGTCCATCCGATAAAGGTTCAAGTAACTCTGCAACCTCAGCTGACCTTTCCCAGTCTTTCTCAACACCATCATCTGCAGTACTTCCTTGAGACAACTCTACAGTGACCATTCCATCAACAACAGAGTCCAGGGCTTCAATGCTGGAAAGCGCAAGGTTCTTTTCTGCCCTCTGTAGTGCAATATCAGCATCATCAGCACGCTGTGCAGCCTCAAGTTCGTAAGCCACAGCTTGCTCTGCCAAAAGCATAATGTTAGCCACATCTTCCTCTGCTTTAGAAGCCTTAATTTGTGCTTGCTCTGCAGCTACATTCAAGCGGTCCACTTCCTTTTGTAACTCTTCTTTTCTGCTTTGCACCCTTCTGAGCTCAGCCTCACAATTCTCTAAATGTTCCTGACATTCTTTTATTTCCTGTTCAGCAGCCAAGAGTTCTTTCTCTTCACTGGATTCATCCCCTTCACTGCCATTCACAGAATCACTCTCATTAGAAGCTTTAGGAGACCCATTCTTTTCTTTTGCAATCTTCAGCAAACCAACAGCTATGTTAAGTCTTGTCTCGGCTAAAGAAAGATCCATCGTCGCTTTCTGAACACTTTCCTTGGCTATAGTCTCTTCATTTATAGTATCTTGGATTTTACTGAGGACTATATTTACATCATCCCAAGCACTTGCAGCTTCATCCTTCAGTGCTATAGCAGCTTCTGATATCCTCTGAGCTTTTTCCTCGAACATTGTACTGTTTAGCCGGGCAACTTCTAAATCATTCAATGCCTTCTGCAAAGATTCCCTCAATTCATCCAAACTAGGATCCTCTACTTCTTCCTCCTCAGTTTGCCTGGAAACAGTAGATTCAAGACTGGCCTCATTCTCACCAGTATCAATGAGTTCTGCTTCTCTGCCATTTCCATTTAGATAAGCTACTGACTCACTTCCCTGACATCGTGACAGACCCACATGCTTTGAAAATTTAATAAGATTTCCAGTGTTGTATAAGAAAGAACCACTAGAGCTATAAGACCAAAGCCAGAAATTGCCTCCATTGAGAGCTCTGGGACTGGCTGAACTAACACAATATGTATTGGTTTTCTTCAACTTTTTTGATAAATTATTTTCTGAAGAAAATCTTGAATCTTCAAAAGATTTACAGCGAAAATGTCTATGTTTTAAACTAGTTGTCAAGTTCACTCGTTCCAGTGCCCTGCAACCTGTGACTTCGCCTCCATAAAGCACATTTGGCCGAGATAGAATACATGCAGCGTCCATCACTCCTTCTATTTCAGAAAGAGCAAATATTCATCAACATTTTCCACATTGATATTCTGAAACGAAATTAGCTTCAGATCAATCTGAAAAAGGTGGGAAAAAGGAGGCAGCATAAAGAAACAGACACTTCGGGATACGATAATAAAGAGATGAACAAACAAATGCATCTCTAGCAGTAGCAATTGCAGTTTTTACTCGACTGCCATCAGGATCTTTCAGAATAACACCTCTATTAAAATACTTTTCATGCACACGCTCGTCAAGATCAAGAAATACTCAAATCATGATGCAGGAAGGCATATGCAAGAACCATCAATTTCTTTAAATGCATTAGTACATAAAAACACAATGTACATTTAAGCATAAAGAACGTAAATTTCAACAGCTACAACAACAAAATGAACAAAAAAATGCATCTTGAGCTGTAGCAATTGCAGTTTTAACTCTACAACCATCAGGATCTTTCAGAATCATACATCTATCTGAGTATTTTTCATGCAGCCACTCTGCAGAAGCCCGTTCAAATCGAGAATACTCATATACTAATGCAAAAACGTATATGCATGATTCATCAAAATTTTCAGCGTCACTGAGTGAATTAGTACATAAATTGCAATGTGTGTTCATTCTCTCTCCTCACATGCTACATCTGCATAGACCACTGCATTTTCGCCAGATCATATATACATATACTGAAAATATCACATCAATAAGATATCAAATGAGACACGTTTCAGCTGATTATCATCCCAATAATTCCAGTCAAACATATCTATTCATTCCGCGCTACTCACTGCTCTCTCGTCGACCTTTTACCAACACTTAACAGGCAACTCAGCTCCAAAATTTTCATAAAATTAAACACAAACAATCGAATCAAACGCATGATTTTCCACAGCTACTTCAAATCGAAAATCACAAACAACGTCAATCTCCAAATAGTTCAGAATTACAAACAAAACAACAGAAAAACCACAAGTGTGATTTCGTGTGAGAGATGGAAAAAATGGGAGAATAGGAAACTGACCAATTGAGAGCGGTGAAGAGCAGAAATTCAAGAGTGGAACTGAGGTAAAAATTGGAGGCGGAAATATTTAGGGGGAGAAGAGAAAGTGACGGAAGTCTTAACGGAACTGGTTTTCAGAACGGTCATTTTGACGGCAGGTTTATTTGCCGTCCTCCTTCCTCCGTTAGGGAAGGTGAATTAAAAATAAATATAAATAAAGAACACTTTTTTTTTTTTTTACTTAAGAAATTTTAATTGTGGAAATAGTGCTATTGGCGGATGGAGAAAGACATTCAAAAAATTTGCGTGGAGCCCATGAAATAGTTTTTTTTTGTTGCAAGTTGATCCTTTTCCATGCATGTAATGTAGCCTTTGCACCTCATATAAAGGTCATTTTAGTTTGGTATTACAGATTCGACTTAACAACAAATGCACATCTTAATTTTAAGTCGTTTCTCTTTCTCAGAAAAAAAAAGGGGGTGTTTCTTTTAATTATAACTAATAAGAATAACTATTATATTTGAGATAATTGCTTTTAAACCCTTCAAGAATCATGTGTTGTAATATGTTACTCTAAAAGAGTTGGTTTTTCTTTTAGCATTCGGAAAGTATGTTTAGATGAAGGGATCATTAAGTAGTAGTATTGATTTGGTTTAAAACTTATTAGGTAATGGAGTAGAGTAATCTCAAGTTGTTGGTGGGTGTGATCTATAATTAAGATTGGATCATTGGGTTTTTATATCTCATAAACTTTTTTTTTTCTCTCTTTAAAATGTTGAATTTGGTGTTTATTTGATCTAGGAGTGTTATAAAATGTTGTGTCAATTTTTTTCATCTGTCATCTCAGCTCCAAATTAACACAAGGTCAAAATCTACGATATTCTTATTTTCTTTTCTTTTTCATTTTTTTATTCATTTTCTAGGTTTTTCTTCTTCTTTTTTTCTTTTTTTTTTTAAATAATACTAAAGAATATTATGTAATATTTTTTTTAGAGCAAACTATTGAAGATAAATGATATTTGTACATTAAAATAGTACAAAATTTGCAGTTAAATGCAGTATAGTGCTGGAGATATCCAGTTAATTTAATCTTGTTAATTTTTTGTAATTAATGGTCTCTTAAATCCGAGACGGCCTAACCTAATATCTGAGTTTAAAGAGGTCTAAGTAAGACATGAATTGAGTAATGTTTTAAGTGTGTTTGCCTTGTTTTGGTCCAATTTGGTGGTTTTAGCTTTTTACTCATAATAAAAAGCAAAATAATATTAAATAATAAATTGATTCCAACCTGAGAGTGGATAATTCCAAAATAGTCTATTTTTTAGGGGAAGAGTTAAACATCTTAAAATATGAAAATATAGTTGTCAATTTTGTAGAAGAGTGTAAGTGTGAGAATTGAATGGAATTTGACACAATACCAACACCTCCCCTAGTCTCACAAAAGTATATTCTAGGCAACTAAAAGTATTATTCTTTCTCTATTTAAAAAAAAAAAAAACCCCTAGCTATTTTAATACTAGAATCCATATATTATTGCATCGATATTTTATTATAATATCGATTCTAAAATTTGTGGGGTTTTATAAGTGGATAATTTATTTTTAAAAATTATTGTGTTCTATAACGCATTTGTTATTTGGCGTTTGGAAAAGAAGAAGAATAGTAAATGAACATAACATTCTTGAATGAAATAAAACGATTTAAGTAAGATATTTACAGCATCCATAATGAATGAAAAATATAAAAAGAAAGTGCCTCGGTTGCAAGAATCTCACTTGAAATTAAGTTTACAATCATTATTCTTTTATTTATATATATATATATATATATATATATATATAAAAGACCAAGAGTAATATAATAGACCAACAATATATATTCTTTTCAAAATAAAAAAATTATTTATGATCCTCTACAAATGCAACTCATATTTCAACAATTAAATAATTATTTAATCATATTATGTTATATTAAATGTTAAATTACATGATATGTATTGCAAAAATCATAAATTTAATTTTATTATATAAATAAAATTTAAATTTTTAAAATTTAACCAATTTAACTTTTTTTATAAAATCTCATGTATTACACGAGTCCTATACTAATCAAAATTATATAAAATTAATTATATGACAAATTATCGACTGCTATATTTATTTATTTTTATTTATAACATGGCATTTCGATTCTAGTATCACAAATCATCATCTTCAATTTTTATAAGAAGTCGACTTAGCACAAAAGATTACTGGACTAGCTATTCTTCAAGCTATTTTTATTTTCTAAAGCCACTAAACAAACTTTATTGGGTCTAAAAAATAATCAAACAATAGTGGGTTTAGCCCATTACAGTGAATGATGAAATAAACATGGTCTCACACTCGAACCTTTTGTTCTGGCCATTGTTCGAGGCTTTTAATATTTGATGAAGTATAAAAAGATTACTAATTGAATTAGATTACAACCAAAGACCTTAAATATAACTTGTGTTTAGATATCCCATAATATGTATATAGAATTGCTAATTTCTCACAATTATATGTTAATCTCACATTATAGCAATTATTATAGTAAAATGTTGTTTTGTTTATTTAGGGTTAAGTCTTTAAATAAAAATAAAGTTATCTGCATGCATGGAAAGAGAAAAGCATGACACATACATGATACAACTACTATATATATGAATCATGCACAAATATAGTATGTATATGTATATTTAATTCTTGACAAAGTAATTGCATATTTAATTTTTCACAAGTTGTACAAAGGGCTTTCCTAAGGTATACAAAAGGCTTCTTCAAGACTAGCTAGAAAAGTCCCCACACAAAGTGTGATATATAATTGGAATATTACAATAACAAACAACACATTTCAAGAAGCAATTGATGATCATCAAAATCAAACAAAACAAGAAGAAGGAAACTTTGAATTGTAATTGGAAACCCAAAAAATAAAAAAGAAACACTGGCAAAACACGACTATATATATTTATCAAAACATTAATTGTTTAGGATTGCTCTTGAGGCTCCTCAGATTCTGGTTGATCAGAATCATCCGGTTTGGCCTCCTCCTCGGGCTCGGGCTCGGGCTCGGGCTCAGCCAGGTCAGCTGTGTCCTCGTCAGCGAGCTCGGATGCACTCTTTTTGTGAGTGGCAGCTTCCAAGACATGTTGATAATTTCCCTTCTCCATGAAAAGCTGCTGAAAATGGTGTTTGCAGTATAGGATCCCATCAAGAGCAGCATAGGATGCATGTGTGAGAGGGCACCCACCATGAGCACATTTGAAGCATGATTTGTGGAATGATTCTCCCTCCATAACCACCTATTTATTGCAGTTGCACATATTATAAATCTTTAATTTCTCCAAAAATCATTAAGGTTAATTAGAATAAAATTCTCTAACCTTCTCCAATGGATACACAGTTTTGTTGCATGCATGGCATTTATCCTGGGTCCCACTGAACATCTCAGAGACTTTACTTGGAGCCCTTGACTGCATATGTATTAATCAAAAGGAGATCATATAGATAATATGTTCAAAATTATATTGTTTTGTAGCCTTCCAATTTTTTATTTTTTTTTATTCCTAATATCAAGAGCTTCAAGATCTGTTAATTTTAAAACTCTAAAAAATTGTTGAAAACATATTAATTTGAAAATTATTCCCATTGATTTTTCTTAATAAACTATCAATTAAACATAAGTCTTTTGCACTTACCAGAGCATTATCCTTCTCGTGCTTTGCTGATTAATCATTCATCAAAAAGGCCAAAAAATTAATTAGTGAAGGCTAGAAATTAAAATAAATAAAATTTAGTTTCAGAAGATAAATATTAATTAAAAGATGGCATATATACCAGTATGAAAGTTTTTACTAAAATTTCCAGACTCTTTGAATAGCTGTTCAAAATGAGGCTTGCAATAGAGAACTCCATCCATGGAAGAGTAGGTGCTCATCTGCCAAATTATACGAAAATATTACGCCTAATTTCGTCTCACAAATATATCATATCAATGTCGAGATAATCTGAATAATCTCGATTCAAATTAAAGCTGGAAAAAAACAAGAAAACAGACCGCAAGAGTTCCTTTGCAATGGCTGCATTTGAAGCAAGATTTATGATAAGTTGCTCCATCAGCAGATAACAAATCCACAAAATAAACAGTCTTGTCACAAGCCTTGCATTTATCCAAAGTTCCTGTGAATGATGCCATTTTTTTTTCTTTATTTTTGCTTCAAAGTTTGGAGCTTAATTACAAATCAAATCTAAAAATTCTAGCTTTTTATTTTATTTTATGGAAAGATATATTTGTTTATGGAGTTTTGTGTCAGCACAACAATAGAATTAAGTCTCGATATAATCCCATTGTTGAGCTGACACGTGATTGGATGTCCCATTATTATGAAGCAATGGAGGATTATTAATGCAATGGAATTTTGATGGAATCCGATTTATTTGGCTAGAAAATAGGTTCATGTTTTTTTTATTTCTCCTTGGAAATTATGGGAGGAGCAATTTTCTTGGAGTGTTTTGCTTTCTTTTGTATGTGGTAGTTATGTTAGTTACCAATGGTGTTCTCATTAATATTTCCAAATC
Organism: Scutellaria minor; assembly: GCA_954870855.1. Classification (NCBI taxonomy): domain Eukaryota; kingdom Viridiplantae; phylum Streptophyta; class Magnoliopsida; order Lamiales; family Lamiaceae; genus Scutellaria; species Scutellaria minor. Next base: position 19,307,182 of record OX940728.1, on the reverse strand, counting down.
CATGCAAAACTAATCATTACGTTTGCCGACATATGATTCTTGTAAGATCGTGTCATGGTCCAATTTCGGTGAGATGTGTAACCTATAATTTATGACCTATAAAATAGAAATTGATTATGAAAATGAAAATAATTATAGATCACAAAATTATATTGTAAGTAATATCTAATATAAGTTTTTCTAATTTTTACATTCGAGAAAATAAAAAGAACTAACTAGTTGGATAAAGTTTTTATGTTCCATTGTATTAATATTTTGGCTTATCTAAAAAAATGAGTAGATCTTTATGAATTGAGTTATTTAAAAAATGAGAAGGACTGTTTTCAGATTCTCTTATAAATCTAGTTTCATGATACAAATTCGTGCATAACTCATGACCTATAAAATAAAGATTGATATGTAAAAATGAGTTTAAGTTATAGATAGTGAAATTCGTCTTGCTGAATTATATTCATGAGATAATTTTATATAAATTTTTGTATTCAAATTTGAATTTTTTTTTCTCAAGTTTAAAATAGCATTTATGTGTGGTGAGATTGGACCACCTTAATAATCTTATTGAGTATTAATTTTGTTTTAATATAAGTGCCATTTTCTTATTACCACTACGATTAATTAATGGTTGTTTATTCAACTTTCTCAATGTCTACTTTTTGTATTAAATTTATATTTACTTGAATACATTAGTTATATCTATAAAATAATGGAACATAACGTGATCATTTGATACCCTTTAATATAGCTATAAAATATTTTCCTAATCTTTATAAGATAATTTTAAATGATTATTAAACTCTTAAATTAAAACGGAGGATATACATTGGGATACTTATGTATAACGCTAATTTCTAGACATTGGTTCGACTTAGCGATAAACGTTACAACTTAGAAGTACAAAACCAAAAAGAAATTTTACTTTATTGAAATTGATGCTGCAGTATATAATAGTAAAATAAAATCCTTAATTATCGTTCATGTTGCATAAATCGATATTTCCTTCAGAAAAATAAAAGTACGGTCCCAAATTATATAAAAATTGGATAACTTTTACCAACTTCGATGGGAATGCATTAGGTCCACAATCCCATAAGTAACCTTTTGAAAGGATAAAAATAATTTCGTCTACAAAATAAATCATCAAGGTAATTTTTGGGGGAGCCAAACTAGTCAAAATTCTGTAGAAACGTGCGAATCCAGGGTCAACAATTAAAGACTCTTTTCTCATTTACTTCATCTTTTAAATTAGTTACTATCATTTAAATTGTTTTACAGACATTAAATTAAGTAGATATAATTATCTAAATAAAAATAACTATATTATATACATATATAATTATATATAAACAAAACTGGAAAAAAGTTATCAACTCTTCTTAGTAATAAAAAGAGGAATGAATTGAAATAAATTCTACTCATTTTGTTTGTTCCAAATTACCTATCACATTAGAAAATAAAAATAATTTTATTACCTAAATTTTTTTCTTTTCTTGAGGAATTTGATATCATGAATATTCATCGGAAAAAACATGAAAATAGTAGTCAAACGACATAAAACAATCCGAGGTAGATAATTTTGCATGCTTTACTCATTACTAATTTAGCAAATAATACATTGGCCTAATTTACAAGTTCTTTAATAATATAATAAACAAATATTTTTTAGGCAGTCTAATCTGCTTGCCTTTGACGGCACTATTTACAATGTCACCATGTAATGATGTAAAGCAGGGAAGGCACGTTGAAAACGACGTCATTTTGCATCTTGCAAATGCTTTTAAACACACATATATAAACGTATATATTCTTGTACATGGTCGATAGATGAACTAATTTAATTTCAAGTCTATTCAAGTTTAGAGAATTTAAAACACTTGAGAACATAATTTCAGCTTTACTGGATATTTATATATAATTAAAAAAAGCACCATGGCCTTGGATTCTAATATCAAGCATTTCAAACAATATTTCATTGCATCTATAGGGTTAAGGCTATAGCAATGACATCACTATCACACAAGTGACAATCAATCATAAACCAAGAGAACAAATAAGAATAGAATATCCCATTCAAAAAGATCCAAAAAAAAAAAAAAAACTACCTTAAAAATACTATCATGGACAAGAATGGTAATTTGGACACAACCCAGAGCTCTAAAAAGTACAATTGTGGCACTCATCACTGCTGAAAATAAAACAAACGAATCACCTAGATAACGCAGTACGCAGTAGCATAGAGAGAGAGAAGCATTTTCTCTGTCATGACTCATACTGATTCTGCTGTAAAGCCAAGAAAAGACAAACAGTAGAAACAACAACTACATAGTTTATACAATTTAGGATATCAACGACATTGTTATTTTAGTATTTGTGATGTTTGCCCCCACCCCAGAAGAAGACAGCACATACACACACATTCACATAGTTTCATAGTATCAAAGTACCTATAAAACCAAGAGTTGGCTCAAAGGTTGGTACTAGGCAGAGAGTAAAGAAGAAGTAAAAGGCATGGAGGAAGATGGAATGAGAGCAAGAAGTTTTCGTTACGAAGACTACAACACCAGACGGGTTTTCTTGAGGAGCTATCCACTTCACTGGGGAACGGAATCTGAAGCGGAAGAAAGTGTCAAACCAGCAACAGCAGCTACAACTAAGTGTGGCAAAGAAGAACCTGCAAAAGTCACAAACAGAATAAATGGAAAGAAACCGATCAAGAAGATAATCATTGCAGTTGTCCACTGGGGAGAGGAGAAGGTCTTGGTTTTCAGAAGATTCAAGCATAAGATTACAATCTATGTTGTTAATTGTGTTCCTGTTCATTTCAAAGTTCCAACTGCATTGATTTCAATTAAATGAATCTTTGAACTGAAACAGCTGATGGTTTATATAAGATGTTGAGTCTCATGTAAAAGCTAAATCAGGCCTGGTTCTTTTACAGAAGTAACAGAACATGTACAAGGGTTCATCCGAACAAATGTATATCAACTCGTAAGGTGTATTTCCCCCTGATGAATGCTAGAAAAGAGCACTTCCCAACCAGATAATTGTTTTTTGTATGTGGTCTCCTCATCATACAAGGAACTTATATTCTAGTTGGAATGCATATACTTTCTTTATGTAAAAGTTTTGAGAAAAATAACTGTTGGATAGCAGTCTCTAATTGTTAGTCAACATATTGAAATTGCATAAGAAAAGGCAGATATGCATGCAAGGGATTAAGATCAAACATGTCTATGTGGATGTGCAAATTTTAACTTTGACGTTCATTTATCTAGATCTGCAGGTTCCAGACACAATCTGATACTTACTTGTTGGTTGCAATCTAAGCTAATGAACCTATGGCTAGCAGCAATGAAGGAAAGAAATCTCCTAATTTATGTAAAATACAAACTAATGCACCTATGTCATAATCAGCGGTACAAGAAAGGCAGGTAGATATGGTTTAAGTTGACTTATTGTTTCTCCGAAATCAGACCATAAGTTGATTGACTTTGAAAGGGAAGATATCAGCTAACTCCAGGCAGGCATTTTGTATGAAAGAGCACTGATTGAAACTCTTTCCTCTCGGAGCTGTAACATTACACTAACATCATAATTTAAACAACCAAGCATTACAATGGCTCCTATCATCAAAGTGAAGGACTTTCAAGAATCAGACAAAGGATATTTGTACCAAGAAAATTGTAGAAGACCAGGAATTAAAATTTGCAACTTCATATGATTATCAAACAAAGAAGCATCATGTTGAACACATACCAGTACAACAAAAGCCCTCATAAAACAAGGGACTACTGGCCTACAAATAAATCTTTATATTATAACTTTCAGCTTCATGATGGGTACATGATCAGTGGAACCTCATAAGGTCTTTGGAGCTTACGTCTGACATACATAGATCACTGTTCAGAAGAAGATGATTGAAACACCCATTGCGAAGCACCCCACGCCCACCCAAGGACTCAGTCTCTCTCCTGTTACATGGACATTGTCACTTGGTTATAGTTTGAAAGATAAACAACAATTTTTGAAAGTTTTAGGGAGGTAAAATTGACAAGCATTGATAGAAAATTTCAAGTTACGGCACATAAGGGCACAGACAAAGTATTAACAAACCTGATTTAGCAGAATTTAACCTTAGCATGTCATAAAGCAATGGAACAGGAGATTCTCATCATTTTGTCACTTAATCAGTTATCATGTTATACTCAAGGAAGAAATATTGTTAAGCAGCTGAGAAACATTTAATCCGTATAAAGTCTATACATTATAAGGACTTGTATCCTGGTCCTATCCCATATTATTATAGTTGTTCCAGCAGAGATATATTCACAGAAATAGTACATGCTTTTAAAAATGGTGTATAATGTTCTGAACAATCAATGCTGCAACTCAAGTTGTACTATAAACCATTTAGCAAATGGGTACCTATTCTAGCAGCCTTCCAGAAAACACCTCGAAACCTGCCAGAACAGAGAAGTATCAGAATGTAAATTGACACATGATAATGGATGAAGTGACCTAGCCAAACATAAACAATTATAAAGAATGTAGTTCATGTAAAAGGTTCAAAAGATGGAGGGACAGATCCAAAATTATAAAATGGCAATTTCCCTCTGACCATGTTATGCAAAGATTGGCGTAAATCACCACAACCCCACAGAGGAGGCATAGAGCAACGACTCAATTAAGTCTATGCTAAATTTGATCTGGAAATTTTGATGAACTTGTGAATGCATGAAACCCAGTCTATTGTGAGAGGCCTATCTATAATTCTGATAAGACTGATATTACATAAAGCAAAACTTCTAAATAAGAGTAGATAATCCTTTCCAATGACCAATACCTATTTCAATACTAGTAATTTTCTGTGCTATCAAATGCTGGTAAACAATTTTATTTACAATCAAATGGTTTACAAAATTTGAAACCGGAAATATCAATCAGTACAAAAAAACTCACCCAGTTCTCTGCTCAAGAAGTGCTGGAAACTGCATCTTCACATATGTGCAGGCACAGATGCCTAACAATACCACAGTCAGGAATGAATGGAAATTGAAGAGCGCAGACTGAAAATCCATTCAGGACAAAATCAGTAACTATACTTATAAGAAAGTCTAAATCATAATACAACTCAAATATCCCCATAGCATTGACAAATCATCTTACCATGTTTAAACTATCCTCGTCGCCTTATTTCTTACCACCACACACGTCTAGAAAACACAGACGATCTGTTAACTCATTCACGTACATAAATTTCAGAATATATCTATATATATATATATATATATATATATATATATAAAGAAAACCTTCAATAAAAATAACAATTCAGAGTTTTCCCGCCCAAAATTGAGTGGCTATATTTGGAAAGGTTTTTGACATTTATTTAATGCTTTGTTTTTTATAATTTCAATAAAAGTGAGATACTTTGCAGGAAAAAAAATTGAAGAGTCACCACAGATTTGCTGCCCCATGCTATATGAATTCAGTTTTTTTATTATTCAAAATACAGAATCTTGAGAAGTGATTAAGTAGCTGCAGCTTTTTCATTGCTTACCATGACAATTATGCAAAAAATTTGTTTCCTTTATTGAAGATGTAAACAATCGTTGAAGATGTAAACAATCATAATCATAATTCATTCTAATTAAGTAGAATAGTCTGCTAAAAATATCAGCATTAAATTTCCCGCCCAAGAAAGGTTAATATATTTGGAAATCATAGTAGATAACTTCTCAGTCATTTAATATTGTCATAATATCTGATATTAATTGTATAGTTTTCCGAATTTTACTATTTTTTTTCTTGAAAGTTTGAATTCCACATAAAAAACAGCGTTATTTATCATGTAGAATGAATCAACCGTCATGATTATTACCCACTGCATTAAAAATGTTCCTTATAACAAAAAATGAACTATTGACTGAACAAATTTCCAGATTTATGACTTTTCGGTTGCCTACATGCAATGTTGGCTTATAAATAGCAATATTGGGCAGTTGGATTATTTACTAACAAATTTCATTTTTGCAGGCAAAATCAAAAAATGGTTCCTCTTTCAACTTGATAAACGAGATCGATCCATATTAAAAAAACTGGAAAGATGAAGAAAATGAATACTTAAAACTTCTCACTGGTAAGATGAAGAAAATGAAAACTTAAAATGAAATTTAAATTGCAGATTACATAAAACATGCATCTTATTTATTTCAAATCTTATATAGTTTTCATACAGATACAAATTATCATAAAAACTGACCTTTTAATTCTAATAACAAGTCAATTGGATGGCTTTTGTGAACGAAAGGGCTCCTCTTTAACTGGTTTCAAGACCCTTAAACAAGTCTACGAAAATACAATAAAGAAACTGTAAATCGAAAAAAATATCAGATAGGGACATGAATTCAAAGAATATATCTTTATCAATAGAACTTCATTATGTAGAGTCCAGATAACTAGAATAACCAAAATAAAAATAACATTAAAAAAATCTACAATATAAAAGATTTGGGTTTTGGATTTTTTTCATATCAACAAAAAAACCCAAATAATAAATAATATTATAACATGATTAACTATAAAATTAGACATTTTGATAATAAAGGTAATAAAACAGAACTTATTTTAAAAGGTAAATAAAACTTTAAACACAAAAAAAAGAGAACTGTAGTACATATCCAGAAATAGAATTGATGATTTTATAAACAAAATATAAAACTACAATGTATTGGAATTTTCTTTTCGAAATCTGAAAAAATTACATGATTTTCATCATTGATTTTCTTATTTCTTTCAGAAAAATTACAATATCCAGAGAACATTATTAAACAAAAACAAACTCTTAAGAACTACCGGTATTTTACTGAGATCTCCAAAAATCTTATGATTTTTATCATAGATTTGTATATTACCTCGATGAACAGTGGATATCGCACAAATTTTGAAGATCCTTGGATAATCAACTGTTTTCGGCGAAATTTTCTTCAGGTTTTACAGAGGCGCTAATGAAGAGAGACATCTGAGAGAGAGGGAGAATGGACGAAAGGGATTTAGGGGTTAGTTTTTGGGTTTGGGTTGGGTTGTATAGTATGGATATGGATTGATTCATTTTGAGGCAACATTTTCTTCATATGGGCTAGGATTCTTCTTCTTCATCTTTTTTTATGGCCCATGTTCATTGTAATTCTTTTTATTGGACTTTCTATTCTATAAATTTTTAATAATATATAATTTGTTAGTGTTTCAGCATAGATAAGGGTTGTAGTTTCATTTGTATATTTTTTTTATCAATTTTATTAGTTGGTTTTTTTTTCTTTAATTTAATAACTTAGTGGCTTCATTAATTCAAACTTATTTTATGTTATTTATTTATAGAATAATGTATCCCATTATAGATAAATGGTTACAAAAATATCATAATATATGGGTTGACTTATTATTATTGATTTTTTCTAACACTTAAATATATTTGTTATTCTTTAACAAATATTTATAGAATTCATTGTGATGATCCTCAAGATAGTTGGTCAAAGTTGATTAAGGATGTCAATAATATCATTTTTCAATATCTTCGTTAAGTAATATTATAAATGGTAATTAGTAATAAAAATGATTTTTTATTAGTTTTGATATTGATTATAAATCTTTTACTATTTTTACAGTTGGGGCCCTGAAACAGTTGTCAAAGTTTATAGTCGGATTTTACATATTCAATTTTTCCAATTCATTGCAAGTAGAGAATAGTTAAAAAATGATGATTGTCTATTTATTTTTCTACATTTTTATGTTTTTCTAATTAAGTAAATAATCGAGCAATTTCTCCTTTTTTTCATTTGTTTATAATATATGATCATAATATTTCATATATTTGATTTTAAATGTAAATGGTGATAAATCAGATGCAACTCACGTTCATGTAGTATTCTTTGAAAAATTCAAATACAAAAATCATGATTTATGCTTAATTTTTTTTTTTTCCATTTCATTATTATTCAAAATAGTTAAATCATGTTAATAATATAAATTGAGATTTTATAATTTATAGGTTTTAATGAAGTGAATCATCTAGTATGAATTTTGAAAATGATTGATTTTTTTATTAATGTTTAAATATGTATTGTCTTATTATATTTTTATTAATAAGTTAAAGACGGAACAATAGGTGGAAAATTATATGATTATTCAGTTATTGATATTCCTAATGACATTTTGTTGAGGATCACAAGTGTTCCAATTACAAAAATTATCAAAAGTACACATTCCTCATAATGTCATTAGCAATGTTGTAAGCCATGCTGTCTTTAAAATTTCAAATAAAACAGTTTCATTTAATAGTGTCGTAAGAAACTACTATAAGTAAGAGACAAAACCAATTTTTATCACATGTAGGATTTTTGTTGAATAAACCAATTTTTATGTGATGGTCAACTATATTTTGCTAAACACACCACAATTACTAAGGTCTAAGTACACCCACTTTAAATGTTTTTATACTACTAATTTTTTTAACGCTCCCCCACAACATTACCATTATATCCTTTTAACTATACAACATAAAATAATTAACGATAAGAACATCTATATCTTTTAATATATGTTTGTTTTTAACTTATTTAAAATAAAATGTATTTAGTAATGGGTGAGGTGTGTATAACACCACCTTTAATTAAAATTCTTCTAAATTATTATTATTATTATTTTTTTTTATTTTTTGTCGTAAACTCATATGTTGCCATTTATATTCTCTATGAAACCAAGTTTAGATTGTTAAACCTAATATTGTACTTCAAATTAGTGGGATGAACAACATACATCTCCAACACTGTACGGTAAAATACTGTAAATTTTGCACTATTCTAATGTAAAAATTATCATTCATCTCCAGCCGTCTGTACTATTTGTTTTAGTAAAATGGAATATTTCATAATATTCCTTATTATTATTATTTTTATTTTTTATGTTTTCTATGTCGTATATTTAGTAATATCCATAATCATTGTTAATTTATGAAATTTTGATCTTTATTATTTTATAATTTATATGAGTGCGTTTAAATCTTATTTATTATAATTAATTAACAACATTATTTTATGATATTTTGATCTTTATTATTTTATAATTAATTATATTTTGTGATATCAACTAGTTGAATTTATCAACATCAAATTCATATTATTATCTATATCATTTTAATTGGGTAAACTTATTCAATAATATTTATATTCGATATTTTGCAATATCAATTGGCTGAATTGATCAACATCTATATCATTATCTATATCATATTAGTTGGTAACAATATCTATTTTGTGATATCAATTGGTTTTGCAATATTTATTTTGCAAATCAACTAGATGAACTTATCAACATCATATTCATATCATTATTCATACCATATTAATTTTATACAATGTTTAAATAATATATTTATGACTTGTATAATATTTTAAATTTTATATAGATTTAATAATTATAATTTTTATTATTATCCAAATAACATTTCATAATATTATTATTCAAATAACATATCATAATAACACTCTAAATATAAAGAAAATAAAAAGAAGAATAAAAAAAAGAATAAAAAAAATAAGAAGAAAGAATAAAAAAGAATGAAAAGAAAAGAAAGGAAAATAATGAACTAAATAAATGAAAAAGAAAAAAGAAAAAAAAAACCGCAGCATTCATATGCTTTGACGGTTACAAAAAATTAAAGCAAGTTTTCACAACAGTGTTGGAAATAAAAAATTGCAAAATCAGCTGAAAATACAGCAAGGCTGGAAATTTTAGTGTTTTGCACCTAAATTTAGGTTATTTAACCAAAAAAGTCTGACCAAGAAAAAGATTGTTGAGCACTTGAGTTATTGAAGAGAAAAAAGGCGAAGTAGAATTCTTTGGAAGAGTTGAAAAAATGGAGAGGGTATAAATAAAGACTGAAACTTTATCCAAAAACCAAAATGACTCAACAATCATCACAACACATCATGTACGGACATTCTATTTGTGTCTCTTTGCAGTTAAGATATCAGAACCGTTAACTTCTGGGTTCTCAAACTACCCTTCTCTGCTCTTGCTTGATACAGGAGTTTATTTTTTCAAAAGAAAAAATCAAATTTTATCACTTTTGTTGTGTTGAAGTGCTTGTGTTCTTTGATTCACTCAGGTAAACATGAAGTATAACTCTTCTTGTTTTTATTTTGGATTTTAAAGTCCATTTCACCTTAATTTCTTCCTTCTCCATATGCAAGATTTGATTTTTACCTGTCTAAGTATGTCAATTTTGTTGAGTTTATTCAATTCTGGTTGCTTTGACAATTGGGGTGCTGAAAATTTGACAAAAAAGGAGATTCTTTAATGACAATTTTTCTTAGAGCTAAATCAGAGAGAGTTGATATAATGCTGTAAGTATATCAAACTTGTAGGGTTATATCAGTATAGGCAATATCTGTGGCTTTTAGAGAAGTTGGATTATGAAATTCTTGTGTTTTTTTTTTCTCTCAGAATACTGCATAATATTCTCTTCTTTCATCGTCAGATGTGAATGAATGTATGGTGTGTGGTTGAAATGGCAACCTTATCTCTAATATCTGGTAGTTGTGGGAGAGGAAGAGGAGAGGATTATGGCTCGGGATTAGGGTTGGAATCGCGTTTTGTGAGTGAGTTCTTGGCTAGTGATGCCAATGGAAAATTCCTGCGTAATTTAAATGGTATTCGATTGAAGGATTTTGAAGGGTTGAGGCGAGGAAAAGGGAAAAAATTTCGTGTAGTTGTGAGAGTTAAGAAAGGAAAGAAGCACGATTATCCATGGCCGGATGACATTGATCCGAATAGCAAAGCACCATTGACTTATCTTTCCTATTTTAAGCCTCTTCAAGAGAAGCCTAAACCAGTAACACTTGCTTTTGAGAAGCCATTGATTGATTTGGAGCAGAAGATCATCGAGGTCATTCGCCTTTTCATGATCAAAGCTACCTATTTTCTTCTAGTTTCATAGTTCAATTTTTTATTTATTTTTAAATCTACGTACAGGTTCAAAGAATGGCTGATGATACTGGTTTGGATTTCACCGACCAGATCAATGCTTTGGAAATGAAGTATCAACAGGTATATATGAAGCTTCTGGTTTAATCAAGATATATATAGCAAATCTGAATCTTGATATTCAAGATTTAAGTATTCTAGCATTATTTCAGGCTCTTAAGGATTTGTATACACATTTGACGCCAATCCAACGCCTAAACATTGCTCGACATCCTAACAGACCAACCGTACTTGATCATATCTTAAACATCACAGAGAAGGTATAATTTAAACCTTTTCTCATCATAGAAGTGTATCTTGTATAATGATGCCATGCTTAATCTGTTTTTCAAAAAGTGGGTGGAACTCCATGGAGATCGTGCGGGCTATGATGATCCAGCAATCGTGACCGGTATAGGAAGCATAGAGGGTCGAAGCTACATGTTCATAGGGCATCAGAAAGGAAGGAACACTAAGGAAAATATCATGCGCAACTTTGCAATGCCGACTCCTCATGGGTTCGTTTCTAGAACTTTTTTACGAAAATAAATAAGCACTTTTATACTGATTCATCATTTGGTTATATTCAGTTATAGAAAGGCACTGCGAATGATGAAGTATGCGGATCATCACGGATTTCCCATTGTAACCTTTGTCGACACTCCTGGGGCCTACGCTGATCTGAAATCCGAGGAACTAGGACAGGTACTAAATGTAAGCATTTCCACGATTCTGTGTTTATAAGTAGCTATAATCAACTTCGTGCAGGGTGAAGCCATTGCCTATAATCTAAGGACAATGTTTGGCCTTAAAGTTCCGATCATTTCCATTGTGACCGGTGAAGGTGGTTCAGGTGGTGCTCTTGCAATCGCTTGTGCGAACAAATTGTTGATGCTCGAAAACTCAGCTTTCTATGTTGCAAGGTGAACACAAACATGACCACCAAACTACGTAAACTGTTAGTCGTTTTTTTAAACATTTTTTTATGTTTTCTTATTTCCTTTGGCTGTTGTCAGTCCTGAAGCTTGTGCAGCTATATTGTGGAAGTCATCCCAGGCATCTCCTAAGGTATATAATGAAACGAATGACTCTATTCTTCTCTGAACTCAACTATTTGTTGAACGAGCTTTTCATATGTGATTGATTAGGCAGCTGAGAAGTTGAGGATTACTGCTCAAGAACATTACAAGCTGAAGATAGCAGATGGGATAATCCCTGTAAGCATGCTGATCTTACTAATGAATAGCGCTATTTTGATGTCCCGTTTCTTGGTGTGATTTGTTGTTCAACGATATAGGAGCCTCTTGGCGGTGCACATGCTGACCCTCTATGGACATCTCTGAGGATCAAAGATGCTATTCTCCAGCAAATGGAGGTAAAAAATCTCTTCTCGTGATAAAAAACGAAAGGATATCTCTTTTACATTGACTCGATTGATCCAGGAGTTGTCGAGGATGAACACCGAAGAGCTACTTGAACACCGAAGGCTCAAATTCCGAGCAATTGGGCTTGGGGGGTTTAAAGAGGGCTCTGAGGCGGAACCTGAAAGGAAGCGTAATATGAAAGCATCTGAGGTAAACACACCGAAGTTTGCTGACATTGAATCGGAGCTTGAGGATCTCAAGAAAACGATACTTGAGGCGAAGGGGCTGTCTGATCCAATCACCGATCAGAAACTTGAGAAGCTTGAAGAGGATCTTGATCAAGAAATGACAAAGGCTTTCATTTCCATGGGCTTGATTGATCAGATCGAGGCTCTTAACTTAGAGCTGGCTAGATCACCTAATCCGGATCAAGTCTTCAGCCAAGGTCTAAAGGAAAAGGCAGATAAAATAGTGCAAGAGTTCAAGACAAAACTATCACAACCTGGTGCGTATATTGGGCTAAAACAAAAGCTCCAAACAATGAACATGGTCACGAAGCTTCTCGAACTGAAAGAGAACAGAGAGAAGCTGAAAAGTGAACTTAATCAGAAACTTCCATCGAACATAAAAACTAAAATAGACGTGCTGAAGATGGCTCGAGAGAAGCTAGCAAGTGGGGATTCATTAGATGAGAATCTTGCTATGGATGTTGAGGATGCTAAAAACGAGCTCGAGGGGGTTCTAAGATCATCCAACCTGCAGCTTTTAGGAACGACGAGAAAGGAGAACCTGAGTCCACCCCCTGAACTGAGAGAAGAAATAGGGAAGATAAACAGAGAAATCAAGCAGGAAATTGAGAAGGTTATAGTTGAAAAAGGACTTAATTTGAAAATCGATGAGTTGAAAGAAGAAGCCATGAAAGATTCAACCTCGGAAAAAGTGAAGAAACTGGAAGCAGAAATCAAGGAAGCAATCAGTGATTGCCTTCATAACAGCCCCCTTAAAGAAAGGCTCGAGAACTTGAAGCTGCAACATGAATCGTTTGAGAAGGAAGCCGTGGAAGGAAATGTCAGGGTTGATAATGGCAGATGGTGAAACGAATGGAGACGGGGTGGAAGAACGTACGAGTATTATATGTATATGTCTGAGATGTATTGACATTAAGGTTGATGCTTACAATCTTGTTGCTAGAATTTGTTCTTACATCACTTGTGTGTGCAGAGTTTGTTGCTTCTTTTTTTCTGTATGTTTTTGTATAGACAGGATTGCTTAATTTGTTGAGTTGTCTCTCACAGATCTATATAAGTTCTTCATTTTTCAGTTCAGCTTTTGTAATGGAATATGCTTCGATCAATAACTTTGTTATTCAAACGTTATTGTCTCGTATTCAATTACATAATAATTCTTTTTTTGTACATTGTTAATTTCTCTTGTTTCTCTAAATTTTTTTACAACATCTTCGTATTTGTTTTCTTCTCGAATTTTATTTTTATTTTTTCTTACTATAATTTCGACATTTTTATGTACTGATGATATTGAGAATGAACTTGAAATTGCTTTAGTTGGTTTCACATATCTTATTTTTTTAAATGCATAAAGTAAAAATAATCGTTTTGAATGGTTAAACGAATAAACATTAAATATTCTCCTCTATTTTAACATTGTTAATGCATGACTTATTTTATAGACTCTCTTGGGTTATAGAATATGAATTAAGTACTTAATATGAACCAAATAAAAAAGTAGAGCGATTTAACAGAACAAAGCATAATATTTCAAGGTCTTAATGTAATAAAAAATAAATTAAGAATTTAATTGAACAAAGCAGTAATATTTAAAAAAAAAAGAAAAAAAAAAGAGAAAGCATAATATACTGATTCCTTGGAGCCATTTTACCAAAAAATAAAAAACAGAACAATATTTTGTTCAGAAAGCTTAAAGCGTAACTTTTTTTGAAACTATAGGGACTTATGTTTCATAATTTCAAACTATAGGACCCATTTTGAAAATTATTAAATCTCTCACGCCCTAGAATGGTCGCATCTTTGTAGACTTCACATTACTCTGTTTCAACGCTCACTTTTCTTTCTTCAAAATCTCAGGATTTGTTGTTCATTTTCACTGACAATTTTGCAATTTCACTGTTTTGGGGAAAATCTCGTTACAAGAGTTATTCTGTGGTTGTAAATTTTGTATAAATTTATTGGTAATTTGTAGATATACAGCTATAATTTGTGTCATTGTTATTATTTTGACTAAATTTGTATTAGTAAGTTACAATTAGGTTTGGTGATGAGTTCGAGAGCCAGATACCCGCCGCCAGGGATGGGCGGAGGCCGGGGAGGCGGCGGAGGCGGAATGATGCCGCACGCAGGACCAAACCCTAATTTTCAAGCAAGGAACGCTAATCAACAGTACGTGCAGAGGAGTCAAGTGCAGAATCATCAGAATAATCAATTATTTCAAAACCCTCAACCACAGCAATGGCTACGAAGAGCTCCACCGGCTGATTCAACCGTCGACGAGGTTGAAAAGACTGTACAATCAGAAGCCGTTGATTCAAGGTCAATTTTTTTTCATTTCCCTCTTTGTTGGACCTATGCACTTACTAAGCTGTGCTTTCTAAATGTTTTTTTATCCAATGAGGTTTCATCTACTTTTATTTTCTTTGACATGCCTGAATCCTGATCTGTTAGTCTCTCTTGACGAATACTCTTCTATATTCCTAATTGTTTGTAAAGGAGAAGACTTAGGAAGAATTAAGTAGTTGCCTTCTCTGTTTAGATTGGTATTTCTAAGTTGAGAGCTGTGCTGACATAGGTGTATGTGTTCATTAATATGTCCCAAACTGAAACATTGATTTTGGGACGTCATTTCTAACACCAAATGCAGAACCTTGATGTGTTGGTTCGGTTGGAAACATTTTCAGTATGTTTGGTTTGCTACTGTAGATCCAAATTCCGGTAGGGAAATCTCATTTCAGTGATGTATTTCATCGAAGAAGTTAAATGCCTTTTTTGGATTAAAAAATTGGAGAGAATTTTGTCTTCTGCATTATCACCAACCATTTAATAATTGATGAATGTACTCCTCTATAGGAATTATTTTAGAATCTCATAGAAAGTGATTATAATTCAGTTAATTCCCCTCATGATGATGCCCTGATACATGAAACTTTAATAGAGCCAAATGCACTAATTCCTCTTGCCTGTGGTGTAGTTAGATATACCGTGTCTGTCATTCCTTGATGGATTGAAATAATCTGATCTGCTCTACACCGATTTCATAAAACTTCCAAAGCAACACATGGTGGCTGAACTGCAGCAGATGGTGCCTTAAGGGGTCTTGGTGGCTGGATGTTTTGAGAGTATTAGATGGCGGGTGGTGATTAGTGAGTGATTGAGATCATGGTGGTGTTGGTGGTGGTGGTTTGAAGAAGCAAACTTGACATTGAATGTAGAGCATTCTAGAGAATGTGGAGACAGACTATCTTTATTGGACGATATATCTCTCTTGTGACGTTTTGAAGACAGCAATAATGTAAAAAAATTAAGGAAAAGGTTTGGTGTCTGGTTTGACTTGGTGCGCTACATGCTAACAATGATACCTAATTGAAAATCAAAATTTTTGAAAAATTTCATATAATATACTGACCTGTAAAATATTGGTTAGGTCTCGGTTTGTGCTAAAATTTGGAATTTGTACAGTTTGGTTGGATTGTTCATACGCTACAAATAAACACATTGAAGTTTTCAGGTGGCAATTCACTTGAATTATGTGGTTGGTCTTGAATATGCTTACCTCTAATCTTCTGTGGTTCCATCCCGTTGTTGATTTGAACTCCTTGTTTCATGATGTTATGGTTATAAAAGTTCTCTTTGAGTTAGGTGTTGTTCTGCTTGATAGTCCTCTATGGAACCTTGTGGCAATATTTTAAGATCCCATTCCTATGTTGACATCACTACAACTCTCTACCATTGTGGTTGATATATCCATAGTTTAATGGAGTGCTGAATTTGCGTGGATTCAATTAAGAATAGAAACATGTTGTTCTAGTGTTTGATTAATCTTGATTTTTATGGTCCAAATCCAACATGAAGTTCATGGAGGAACTGCAAGAAGTTCTGCGATTAAACAGCACGATAAGACGTACCCTTATTATTGCCTCTTTCCTATTATCAGCACTACATTTATGTTCTACTGTATCTTTTACAGGCAGTTGTTCTTTCCTTCTTTTCCTGTACTTGTCTATGCTGCTGGTATTTCAAAATTGTTTATTTGTTTATCCATGATTTTTATTATAACTTACACCCTTTCTGCTTTTGTTCTCGGTTAGTTCACAAGATTGGAAGGGTCAATTAAAGTTACCACCACAAGACACCCGTTACAGAACTGAAGTAAGGTTTTTAGCTCTTGCATTCCATGGTGTTATATATTGATGGAAGTAGTTATTTTTGTTCTCATATAAAGTTTTGAAACTCAGTGTGATAGTGCATGATGTTGTTGGATAGATGATCTATTGGAACATAGGTTATTATAATGTAAGGATCTTTTTTAGGTATCACAACTGACGAAGATCAGGGTGATAAATGATAGTTTTACATAGGGAGCGCATTGGATACGACTTTAATGGTAAATTGATCACTCCAGATGATTCATCATGTTCATTGCCTTCATTCTGCACTTCTATTGCCTCTTTTATGTAATCTGTTTGCACCTGTATTTTTCAATTTATAATGTGTAGATATAACCCATTAACATAGTGCATGTTGGCTGGATCTGAGGGGATATCATTTGTTACCTCTTCTAGCTTAATTGAGTGTTATTTAAGTTTAGAAGAAGTCACTTTGAGGCTGTATGTGGTAGTTGTATTTCTATCTTGGATACCTTCGACACTTGCAAGTATGTCACAAAGTGCTTTAACTCTGATATGCAATCTATTTCTATATTGATCCTTGCTGTTGCATATGAAAAAAGGATTGGTGGTCATAAATAGTAACTACAATTTTCACTGTAACTGGAGCTATTATCTTCCTTATCCTATGTGATCAACTGGATTTCGTCCAGATATTCAACAAATCAATTTTTTGTTTGAGCACTGTCATTTGTGTAATTAGACTCTAAATTCTTTGTAATTGTGATTATCAGTGGCCTAACTGTATGTAGTTATCATTGTTTCATTATGCTGCAGTAAACTAGGATCCTTACTACTGTTTGCATTTGTCTTTCAGGATGTTACAGCTACCAAAGGAAATGAATTTGAGGACTACTTTTTGAAGCGTGAGCTGCTTATGGGAATATATGAGAAGGGTTTTGAAAGGCCGTCCCCTATCCAAGAGGAGAGTATCCCAATTGCTCTCACAGGAAGTGATATCTTAGCCAGGGCAAAAAATGGAACTGGAAAAACTGCTGCCTTTTGCATTCCTTCCTTGGAGAAAATTGACCAAGATAAAAATTGTATTCAAGGTTTGACCCATAACCATTTAGGTTCCGCCAAATGTAGAATTTCTGCGTTTTCTTGGAAATATGGCCTTATCTCTTTAAGCTAGCCCTAATGGATTTTGGTGATGAAACTGAGGACAAGAGAATGTGGTGTAGCATATGAGGATACATGAAAGGAGTTAATGAAGATATATGGCACTTATGACTGGAGTATTGGTCTTTGATAATATTGGACTAGTCATTTGTTCACTAAAATTGGTGACTTTTTTTAAATTATTTTACATTCGATTTTTTACCCTATTTCATTACCAAACATATTATCTATCAAAATGTCTATATCTGTCTATTTATCAAGCAATAATGCCAGTATCAGTACACTCATGCATTTTCCAGATAATTTATAGCTGTAATTCTGTGCGCTTTGCAGTTGTTATTCTTGTCCCAACAAGAGAGTTGGCTCTTCAGACATCACAAGTTTGTAAAGAACTTGGAAAGCACTTAAAAATTGAAGTCATGGCTACGACTGGTGGAACTAGCTTAAAGGATGACATAATGCGTCTTTACCAACCAGTCCATTTACTCGTTGGGACACCAGGAAGAATTCTTGATCTTACCAGAAAGGGGGTGTGCCACTTAAATGAGTGCTCTGTGCTTGTAATGGATGAGGTATTGAAGTGTTCTGGGCATCTTTTCAGCTGTTATTAGTTTAGGCATTTTGGATTGTGTAATTCTCATGTTGTCACTGTAGCTCTTTCTATATATATCCACTCATACCTCCTGCTCTATGATCTGGATTGATGATACTGGCTATTAGAGGATCCCAGATCCTTTGTTGTGATGCATATGATAATAGGATTAACTATATAACTTCCAAAATGCGGTTGTGTTAGTACCACTAGATGTCGAGGCTTTCCCGGGGAATAGAAGTTGATTATGTTTAAATGTGTAAATGCATAAAACCAAAATTCTGTCCATGTGTGATCGAGGGCTTCTGTATGATCTCTGTTTGTAGCTGATATTGATTTTTTACATTTTCACCTTATTCAAAATTTCTATGAATTTCTGCTTTTGCTCCCTGTTCTGTCTCATCTCGTCCTTAGAAACAATGTGATTAAGAACATGTTGTAAAATGAATTTAACTTGCTCTTCTTTTTCCTAATGTCTTTCAGGCGGATAAGCTTTTGTCTCCAGAGTTTCAACCATCTATTGAGGAATTAATTAGCTATATGCCTCCAACTCGGCAGATCCTCATGTTCTCTGCTACATTCCCTGTTACTGTAAAAGATTTCAAAGATCGATACCTGCGGAGACCTTATGTCATCAACCTCATGGATGAACTTACTCTCAAGGGTATAACCCAGTTTTATGCCTTTGTGGAAGAAAGGCAGAAAGTTCACTGCCTCAACACACTGTTCTCTAAGGTATTAAATTCTGATCAACACCTTTCATTTGTTTTTAAGGATATTTTTCTGTCTTTGATGATTGGAGCACATGCACGTGTGTTTTTAGTGACCCATCTATCACTTTGCTTGCAGCTTCAAATTAACCAATCTATTATTTTCTGCAATTCCGTGAACCGAGTTGAGCTTCTTGCCAAGAAAATCACAGAGCTCGGCTATTCTTGCTTCTACATTCATGCTAAAATGCTCCAAGATCATCGGAACAGAGTATTTCATGACTTCCGCAATGGTGCCTGCAGGAATCTTGTATGCACTGGTATGTTCTCTAGAGTCTTATTGTCACGGAAATGTTTATGGCACTGGTTTTGGGTGAATTTTACGGGCAAGCAAATTATCTTTGCCTTTGTTGATCATGTTTCTGGTACTAGCTAAAACGTGTGTTGTGATTATGAGCATTTAAGGATTTTCAATTCAGTTATCTTATGATTTAATCTTAAACTTATGCTATCTCTTGTTTCTTGAAAAGCATGCACTTTCTGCATGTGGAATACTAATTCTCTGTTCTCTTGTATGCAGACTTATTTACAAGAGGTATAGATATTCAAGCAGTAAATGTCGTCATCAATTTCGACTTTCCTAAGAATTCAGAAACATATTTACACAGGGTATATTCCTATTTTAGATTTTTCATTTGCTGTTCATTTTTCGTATGATTATCTTATCACTATTATTGCTACGTGCAGGTTGGTCGATCTGGAAGGTTTGGGCACCTTGGGTTAGCCGTGAATCTGATCACATACGAGGACCGCTTTAATTTGTATGACATCTCTTCTAGGTTTCCTTGTACTCGTTTACTGGGTCATGCTTGTGTTTTTCACCTCCCATTCTCTCATCCTTCAGGTATAGGATTGAACAAGAATTAGGGACAGAGATAAAACAGATCCCTCCTCATATAGATCAAGCTATATACTGCCAGTGATCTGCGGTGGCAGTTATCAAGTTCATAGTTTGAAATGGTAAAACTGGTACGTAAAAGATCCTATTTGTATCTTTCTCTTCCTTGCAACAGTTCTGATGGTTCGCTAGTTCATTCATTTCGGAATATAACTTTTTTTTTTCTGGGTTTTTTGGGCTTTACCATCCGAGCTAATCGATTTTTGCACTTTTACCATTTTCTGCGGAATATCCCAAGCAAAGTTCCGACGAAGATGGTAAAGTGCTAAAAAGCTATGAAGTTCAGATGGCAAAGTGTGACAAAAAAGTATACTTCAAAATCTCCCATCTTGGGCCCATGATAGTGGCAAAAAATTGGTTCACATGTATTGGAATAGATATCTTGTTTTGATCGTCTTTGTTCTTTCTTCATGGACAGAAACAGTTGCCCGACTGGGAGGCGAGGTTGTCGATTGTGGCGGGGTTTATTGCAATCATGTGATGTTATTAGTGATGAAAGACTGGTTGTATTTGTCCCATGAAGCAGATAGATGGTGCAAGGATTTGCCAGATATTTGGCATCTCATCTCATCTCATCATCGGCCTTTAAAAGATGTTGGTATTATTGCCATTGGATGCATTCACTGTTTGAGCCTTTGCATATTTCCTGTTTTCTGTTTAATAAAAAAGTTTTAGCTCTGAAGTCTATCCGTCCCCTTTTTTCTCTATGTTTAATGCCAAGATTATGTTACATTCTCTTTCTTCTTAACTTCCTAGTTTTGAAGTTTAAATCAGTATTTCTTTATTTCACAAAGCCAGTCTATTTTGCTTTTCTTATAAAATAGTGATCACATATGCTCATCATTAACATGTCTTAATATGTCAATTTTTGATGTGTAAAAATTGCATCCCTTTAAATCTTAGAATTTAGAATTAATGATTGTTTTGGATTTGTGAATCCTTGAAATATCAAGGGTAGGATCTAATTAAGAAATGAATGTAATGGACCAGAAATTAACTTTTAACTTTTTCCCCCCAAAAAGCAATCCACTCCAAACCTCAATGCATGATCATGCCAAATAACCAACCTTGAAAGCTAAATCACAGTTTTAACCAATTTCGTGATTCTCATTGATTTGAATAAAAAACTCTTAAAAAAAAAGGTTTTATTTTGGGTTTTCGAACTATCAAAATTAATTACCTTTTCTTTTCTTTCTTTTTGCAATTTTTGAATTAATTTACATGATATTTTCAAATGGGTTAACAATTTTTTCGAAAAAATTCAACCTAATACTTGGGGAGATTTTTATTTTTTATTTTTAAAGAAAATACGGATAAATATACAAAATAAAGTCAAAAGAGTCAATTTCCATTTTCAAAGTGAAAGGAAGAAGAAAAAAGTGAATATCTCTGCATTTATGGTGTGTGCAAGTGCAAGTCACTTCGGTCAATTTGGACACTGGATTTTTGTGCTTTGTTTATGGAAACATTGAGAGTTTGTACAATTTTTGTGGAACAAATAATTATGTAAGTTGTTACATACACAGAATTTATCATTCTATGTTATCAAAATGAGTTTATATTAACTCTTATCATAAAATTCTATAGTATATAATTTAACTTAAAAGAGTATTGTAGAATAATTTCAAAACACACATTAGTTAACGTATTGACACCATTAATTTAATTCCTAGGTACTATACAATATTTGTAATAAATTAGATAAGACGAGAATAAAACAAAAAAAGGAAAGAAAAAGGGAGTGATAAAGAAAGTGGAAAAACATGCGTGTGTGAAAATAGAAGTGCCAGCCATGATCACACATACTCCAAGACACGAACTTAATTTGTCTGAATCTAATTCCATTGACTTCAATAGTAGTGGTATAGTTTCTTCTCTGAAAATCAGCAACAATTCAATTGGAAAATGGATTCAGTTTCAAACTTCGAAGTTCTGATAACATAATATTTTTTTAAACTAAAAATTGAAGAGAAATCACAAGAAAAAAGGATGTCCCTTAATTGCATTTCCTGCAGTATTCCGTACTCTTTTTTCTTGGTATATGATATATATGAATCTCTGTCGACGCCATTAATGATACTAATGCTCTCTCTCTCTAGATACGTGTGTGCATGTGCTTGTATAGTATGAGAGAGAGAGAGAGAGAGAGAGAGAGAGATCTTTCATTGAATGCAGAGAGAGTATGTCCTTTCACTGTTGAAGAAACCCCATTTAATGCTTTCATCTCCACAGCAACATATATCTCTTCTTCTTCTTTGCTCTCTCTCTCTCCTCTCTCTCTGTTTTCATCTTGCATTTACTACTCATCACTTCATACTCTTTACACACAAACACACTGTCACAAATAGTACTCTCTCTTCCCGCAATCCTTCAAATTTCAATTTCCATTTGCTTCACCTTCTTTTTTTTTTATTTTTTTTTACTTCATTTGCATTATTAGTTTTAATAACAATTTAAAATAACAATTTTTTTTTAATTGAACATTTGAAAAAAAAAAAATATTAAACCTATTATTTACACTTCGAAATTAAAATCTTACACAATTATTTTGAAAAGTTTCAATTTCTTGACCATCTCTATGATCATATGAAATGATGGAACCCTGACATGAGAAATAAATGAAGGGGTTGCCTGAGTCCTAAGGTGAAGGGCACAAGTATTGCTACTCAACAATTACAAATCATATTTGATTTTGTATTTCAATAATTTCGTGCTATTTGCCTATATACATTATATTATTCAACTAAAATGAGATATAGAGAACTAGAAATAGAGGATAAAAGAAGAGGGTGCATGAGCAATGAATAAATAAAGGAATTTATTTGTTGCATTGAATCAATCATTTAATTATATCCTCGTCCACCATACTTAGATCCCAATAAATAAATAAAGAATCTGCAATAAATAGTAGCATGCAATCTCTGCATATCTATATATCAGTCTAAGTTGGAGCATTCAATGCATTGCCCTTCTCATCTCTTCGCACTTTCGTGAAGCTATTAACCATTTTAGAGAGAGAGATTGTTGACTGTTGAGTTGATGGGGAGAGCACCGTGCTGTGATAAGAAGGGGTTGAAGAAGGGGCCATGGACGCCTGAAGAAGACGACAAATTGGTGGACTACATTAACAACCATGGTCATGGAAGCTGGCGATCCCTCCCCAAACTTGCAGGTTCTTTTATTTCTTGCATAGTAGTTGTTCAACTCTGCTCGTAAGTGTTAATAGTATTAACTTATGAATCTTGTATAGTTTTTCTTATTTATAAGTAATGTCAGCAATCATGGTTGTTAAAGGTTGGAGGTTCAAATCTTTTCTCATATGTTAATTAGGCTTCATGAATTTTAGCATGATTTGAAAGAAAATTCTCATGTCCAATAGCAAATTTGTTAATGAATGAATACAGGACTTGTTCGATGTGGGAAGAGTTGTCGATTGCGTTGGACAAACTATCTTCGACCGGACATTAAACGGGGCCCGTTTAGCCCGGAAGAAGAGAAGCTTGTAATACAATTACACGGCATTCTGGGAAACAGGTCTGACCTTATGAGACCGTCTCACTGATATAATTCAATCTTACTACATTAGTCTAGTTTTAAGTATCCAAGTAATGAATTTTTTCTTTTTCTTTTTTCAGATGGGCTGCAATAGCCTCGCAACTCCCAGGTAGAACAGACAATGAGATCAAGAACTTATGGAACACATATCTCAAGAAACGTCTCGTCGTGATGGGGATCGACCCTCAAACACACGAGCCCGCCTCGACATCCAATGGTTTGCTCAACCGACCATCCTCGTCTCCTTCAACTCGCCACATGGCACAATGGGAGAGCGCCAGGCTCGAAGCCGAAGCCCGTCTCTCAAAAGAATCACGACACTCGATCGCCCCATCGACGATGGGGCAGTCAGAGGCGGAGGATTACTTTCTCCGCCTCTGGAATTCAGATGTTGGAGAGAAATTTAGGAAGGTCAAAGGTAGTGATGGTCAAAGCCCACTACATTCTTTGTCGACTAATTTCAGTAGTTGTTCCTTGTCGGGAACGACTACTGAAATCAGGTTCAAAAACGATGAAACGGAGTGGAAGAGTGAGTTCATGCAGGATTCATCTAGCTCTAATGAATTGGAGGATTCATCTGAATCAACATTGCAGCTGCTTTTGGATTTTCCAAGTAACAATGACATGAGCTTCTTGGGAGACACTGATTATCACAGCTTGTATCCATACTGAAATGATCATTTGATTGATCATCTAAACCACTAAATATTGCTTGTTTTAGGTAGTAAAAGTGTAAGACCACTTGTTAATGCCCACAATTTTTTGGATTTCTCTGTTTTTTGTGTTATGGGCTTGTAAGAACGGTAGGATTATTGCTAGTGAAATGTTTAGATTATGTTTAGGTTGTTTCCTTGTTGAACTATGGAAGCACAGCATTGCTAGCCTTAAAATGATGAGTATTGGTTAAGGTTTTAGCAGATTTTTAAATGTTATGTCTGGTGAAATACTTTTCTTTGGTCGTTTCTTTAGTTGATTTGTCATCGTTCATACAACATAGATCAATAAACGTGAAGAAGGTAAAAACACGTAACACAATTCTTTTATATAACTTCAGGACGAAGAACGAGCAACATCACAGTGGACTTATTCAAGCCATTGTTTTCCTCACAAATCGAAAGCATACTTGCACAGTAAATCACACGAGAAGACGGACTATACAGAACGAATAAGCAAAGCAAAGATATACGATGAAGATTTGAACTTTGTTCATTGCAAAGATCAACTTTAAGTTTAACCACCAAAGCATCCAAAAGCCTTACTAGGAGCTTGTCCTGTTGCCCTGTATTTTGCAGCCATCTCCTCGGCTTTGAGCAGGTCTTCTCCTCGTTTGGCTTCAACCATGGCTCTCTTTTCTTCTGCCTGTTTGTGAACTAGTGCTACCTTGTTCTTTATCTTCTCTGCATATTCCGCTTTTTTCTTCTCGAATTTTTCCTGCAAGTATCATGGATTAGTTCCATGTTTGTTCTAACTATAACAAAAAATCGATGTGGATTACCTCAATGAGCTTTAGTTGGCTCTCAAGAGATGCCTTCTTGCTGTTTTCCCATGCTGCAACGTCCGAGAACTTCTTTTGAGCCCTGTCTCACACAGACAATATCTACTGTCATCTTTCGATTAATGACATGTTCATAGAGAAATTCTTTTAGTACATTCCAAGAATTCAGAATCGATTTTAATGATTAGGTATTAGCTTCTTTACACAACGACAATATCAGCAGTATTGTGATGTCTGAACAAGTCAAGAAGAGACGGATGAACCTTACTTGTTCTCGATTTTAGATTTTTCGCCCTCTTCCCATGCCTTCAAAAATGACAACCTCTTATCATCTTCAAGTTTTGAAAGAGCAACATCTGTGGAATTTAGACAGTAACTTAAACCATTTCTTAATTAATTACCTCGTAGCCAAATCACTTCAATACAAAATTGTAAGAAGTTCCCTTTAGTATATTACTATAAAGTATAAACTACTTCAGAATCCAAACACAATGCTAATAATCATTAAGCCCACTTAACAAGATTGCTCGTTCTTTCTCAGATCATCGAACTACAGAACTGAAGTTCAAAAACAGACGATATCTACGACTACGTTACCTACCTCTATCAAGGGATCCTTTGGAGCTTTTCTTGACAGCAGGTTCAGGGACCTCTGCAGAAATTGGTAACATAATCACAACTCAACATTCATAACACAACATTTCGCCAAAAACACAGATAATAATTGAATCCCTAATGAGATGCAGCTCTGAAATACCTCATGAATACTTCAAATTATTACAAGAACTCAGAACCAACTTAAATCAGAGTAAAACAATGAAGCAGGTGTTCAAAAAGTATTCATGATAAGTAAAGCTCCAATTATCATATAGATTTCACAAAATATTCCCTTTTCTTAATTTTCTTTTAAGCTTTAGGCTAATAACAGTTCAAAATCTTCAATTTAGCTAAATTGATTTCTATCTATATTTAGAGCAAAATTAATTGCATTCCTGGAATAAAAAACTCAACAAATAGTACTTCATTTCAACAAAAAAATCTCAAATTAAACACACAAATCATTACTCCTTAATCGAAGACTTCACCTTAAATATCATATCCATATACGTGCATTTGCAGAAAGAGAGAGAGAGAGAGAGAGAGAGAGAGAGAGAGAGAGAGAGGAATAAATTAATTATACTTGTAATAGCCTTGGCGTCGTGGTTAGGTGGCGGAGCAAGGGGCTTATCCTGAACGACGTCGTTGGGTTTCACCATCACCGCAGCAAGTGGTGGCTCCTCCACTTCAGGGTGTGTCGAAATAACTTCCTCCGCCGCTGCTGTTGCCATTTATATGTCTATATATATATACAGTCCCCTTTCTCTTTCTCTCTCCTCTCTCCAATGGCGAATAAAGCGAAAATTAGTGTAAAGAAGGGGAAGAAAATTCTCCACTCACAGAGAGAAGTTTAAAGAAATGGCGAGAGATTACTATATTTGTCAGCCCTCCTAATGACACCCAACAGTGTATCGAGCGTGTCTACCATTTTGCTCTGGATTTTGTGAGAGAGATGGAGAGGAGCAATCCTGTGCATGACAGTACACAGAACCGCTTCATCTGGACCGTATATTTTAAGCATTATTTATTTCAGATCTATTTTACAAGGTTATTTCTCAGCGTTAATATGACTTTTCAATTTTTTTTCACTCTAGAAATTAAATTAATTTTTTTTCAGATCACAACCTATACTATATATTTCTTTTTTCAATTTGTAACCTATGTTAGCAAATCTAGCTATTGCACATGTGTAGTCAGATGTTATTTAGATCCACTTTACAATATTATTTCTTAGGGTTAATATTATTTTTCAATTTGTATTAGATACATTTTTTCACCTTATAAATTAAATTAATTTTTTTCCGATCACACATTTTTTTAATTTTTCAACATACGTCAGCAAATTACGGTTATTACATGTGCAGATAGATGTTATCTTTGTCAAATTTTTTTTAATTAATTCACCCCACAATTGACATTAGCTCTCATTTATTCTTCGTTCCTAAAATCAATCACAAATCCAAAATATTTATGTATTTCTTTACCATTAAAAAAAACTTGGGAAAAGAAAATTTAACTGAAACTCCGAAATGAAAACCCCATGTATTATATATTGAAAAATGATATTAACCTTATTTCTTATTGTTACTTTGATTGTGAAGTAACATTTGCAGAAAAAGAAACAATAACTACATTTTCGAATATAAGAATCTTTCTTTTATAACTAATTTTAATTGGGTAAATCTCTTGTGAGACCGTCTCACGAATTTTAATGCATTACGTGAAACGAATCAACCCACAACCTAATTACCCACCACTCAAACCCTACAATTCACATGTTATTTGTGGTGATGGGCTCTGTCTCACGGAAACTATCCGTGAGACCGTCTCACATGAATTTTTGTGATTTTAATTTGAAATATAACAAAATATTTTTGAAGAGCCATACGTAAAAGATATGTTTAACCAATTCTGTTTGGTCAATAAATACCCGGCTATTGTTTAGGAATTGGTGATTTCAGTTTCTAGAAATAAAAATGGGATTGAATGTGGAAAAATAATTGAATTAGATTTGATTTTCTTTATTTAGAGATAGGATTTAATTTTCTATATTTAGATAAAGTGATTGGATATACTATGATGGGAGGATGCACAAAAAGACGAGTGGGTGAGATCTAGAGCAGTCGCTCTTATCCAATTTTTCACCATTTATTTTCCATCTTTTAATCTATTTGATTCTATATATTTAAAAAATAACAATTTTTTAGTTCTTTAATATGTCATAATAGATAAATATCACTTGTTGATGTCTTGTATGATTTGTTTTTTTTTCCTTTATTTTTAATTACAAATTTTTATTTTGAATCGAAAAAACATCATTTTCATTTTATTAGTTGTTATTTTATATAAAAAAAATAGAGGGAGTTTTCATTTTCTTCATCTAACATACACAAATTGTGATTAAGTAAAAAATAATTACGTTTCATATCAATATGTTGGTTAGACTTTTGTGATTATGAGGCACAAAACACATTCACATGAAAATTGATATTAGCCAATTTAAAATTTTATTTTTCACAAATTATATTTCTAACATACTGGAAAATTGACAATATAAGAATGTTGGGTATGAATTTTGATATTTATTAGAGTAGTAATTTGGTTGAAAATTAAAATTTGATTTGCGGATCATGTCAATTTTCAGAGCTTGAGTTTTTATTGAGTGACATATCCTTCTTTATTTATGTTTATGTTATTTATTTTTTGTTATTCTACAATATTTTCTGGTGTGAATTGAATTTTTAATTAAAGAAAAAATATTTACCTTTTACAACAGGTTAAAAGCCTAACATATGACATTTTTATGTGTATCAGTGTATATAACAAAGGTTCTTGACTATGATCGGAGAGAAGACAGGTGCACCGAAAGGCATGTGTGGGTGAGATGTAGAGTAGTCACTCCTACGTGCCGACATGTTACAACTTTGATGGTGGAAAAATAATCATTAATTTCTCCTTAACGAATTCGTTTAACTTTGACCAATTAATATGGAAACATAATTATTCTGAAATAAAATATCTAGATATTATTTATATGTTTTGAAAATTCTGATTTTAAACAACAAACTTGTACACCTCTATTTCAAGTTATATGTCCGTTAAAGTAGTATTTTCGATAATCACGAAGCAACAAATAAATAAAAATAAATTTTATTTGGTAAAATGACATTTATTGGACTATGTTAAAAAAACAGTATCCGAAACTCTCATAAAATTTTATTTTCTGATTGATTGATTTATTATCATTGTAGAAATTTAATATTATATTGAGATATAATTGTGTTGATAATAAGATGGTCTTCAAGGCTCCACGTGGGAACATTGGCACTTCTATTAATTAACAGTGATGGAGACTGTAGATGCTTTACAAATTGAAATTTCTTGACTATGAACCAACATAATAATTAATTTTTGAGCCCACAGAATCAATCCTCCTCGAGGTAATTATTTTATTTAAAAAATGGTTTAATCAATATTATATATCAATGGAAATATACTATGCTCACCATGCATCTAATTAGTATAATAACGACCCCTTAATTAATTACTTAGTTAGAGAATTTATCGAATGGACAATCATAAATCATTACTTATGGTTCCATCCAATGCTAGCATGAAAATTATCCTTTTATTTTGTTATTATAGAAAAAGACCCTTTTTAAATTATTTTTAATTATTATTTGCAAGATTTAAAATTACTCGCATAATGAATCATTAACATCTACTTTTTTAGTTGTCACCACTTATTGCAATATTGTTGCCTCCTGCCCTTTACAACAATTAATTAATGCATTATAATCAAAAAGAAAATATAGAGGGGAGAGAGAGAGAGTGAGAGAGTGAGAGAGAGAATTAGACAATATTAGGAAATTTTGAATAAAAAATTGTAATCTTTTTTTTTTTTTAAATAATAACAACACACACGGTACAACACATAATCTTCACACATCATCTAAAAGAAAAAAAAAAGATCCTATAATCAAGTTAGTATTTGTAAGAAAAATAAACATTCATCACATAATTTTTTACACAAACAAAAATAAATTACTAATTAAAAACATAGATTATAGAGTATTACTCAATATATATAGAAACAAAAGGTAAAAGAAATGCGACTGAGATTTCATGCATGCATCCCATTATTTTCAATTGATTTTATCGCTGCATAAGTTTAAAATTTTTAAATATAATAATCATCAAATATATATACACACGCATTCCAGGGTTTGTTCTTAATTGTGATTTAAAAAACAAAACAAGAGGGGAAAAAAAAAGGAAATACTTAAAAATTTATAATAGTTGTTTTAAAAGGGTAAAAAGGGGGTGAATGATTGTGTTGCCAGCAATTCTTGGTCGTATATATCCCCATTAATTGATTTTAGGTGGGGGCCTATTTTTCTTTGTCCATCTACAAATATTATTCTCTTATTTTTCCCAAATGGCAAATGATGTGGGACCCACTTACGAACCAATTTAATTTGGGCCCGGCGCACCTCATCAAGTACTAAACACATCTCATTTTCTAAACACACCCACATTTAAATCAACTTCATTAAATAATTTCTAAACACACTCCAACACATTACAAAAATACCCTTTGATCCTAAATTACACATATATACTAAACACACCCACATTACCCAAACACACCCCACAATTCATTCACCCCAAATCAAAACCATAACCCTTTCAATCCAAGAACCCTATCCTCTCAACTCGGATTTGTTTGACGAAATCGTTCGGTTTAAGTTCGAACAAGTTTTTGTGAGTTCAACAAAGCATCTCCTTCAAATGGATCCTTATGAAGAATATGAAGTTTCAAGTAAGTTTGCAATTTTCGTTTTTCCAAAGTTTTTGAATTTATTTTGGTGAAATTTGTTGTTTTGTTCATTGAAATTGAGGAACATTGTTTAGGAATCATGTTTAGGATGTAATGTAGTTGAAAACATGTGTAGATTTGGTAAATTTTGGCCTGGAAAATGAAATCGCGATGTTGAATTTTTGGTTTCTGGACAATGTCGGTTCGGCCCTGGTCGGCCGAACGTTGTGATGGCTGTTTGACTTGTAGTCGAACATTTGGGTGGGTGTTCGACTGGGAGTCGAACAATGCACCAGTTGTTCGACAATTGGTCGAACAATGTACTTTGTGTTCGATTGGTGGTTGAACACTATGCTTTGTGTTTGACTTCTAGTCGAACGTTTCTTCTGTTGTTCGATTGATGGTCAAACACCTCAGAGGCTGTTCGATCGGCATTGGTCGAACAGGCCTTGTTCGGATCTGTTCCCATGTCTTTCCATACTTATTCTGTTTTATGTTGTTGTGTACTATATCTTTCACTAATACAGAATGTTCGATAAATATTGCAGGACATGATAGAGTTTATCAAAGGAGGAGACCTACCGCCTCTAATAGAAGGCGTAGAAACGAGGAACAGGAACCGATTGCACCTTGGCCCGGTCTTGAAATAATTGATTATGTTGAACCGGAAGCCGAGGAAGAAAAGAAGGCAGAAGAGGAGGGAGAAGATGAAATGAAAACTGATGAGGTTGAAGGGGATGCACAAGGGGATGCATCGGCTGAGGGTGAGCTACTGACAGATTCTTGTCCCGGAGGGCCCTTTGATTGGTTACTCATTCTGAGTTTCAAAACACACATTGCCTATTCGATTTGGCATGGGATGGAGAGGCTGATTCTGAAGTGTTGGTGTCACACCACGAAGATAGAGACATGAAATTTCAACAATGTGTCGAATGATTTCATCAGGTTGCTGACAAGGTATATGAAAATTCCAAATGTGAGGTGGTTGTCGTCTAAGACGCCCAACAAAAATCTCATTTGTGCTTTCGTGGAACGTTGGCAACTAGAGACCAACACGTTTCACATGTCATGGGGTGAGATGACCATCACTTTGGATAATGTTCGTTGTATAACTGACCTCCCAGTGAATGGACACTCGGTGATGTTACCAACCTCTAGGAACAAACCTGAATTTGTCTATCTGTTGATGAAAAGGTTGTTAGGAGTCGATGAGAGCGTTGCCTTAGAAGCCCTTGCTGTTCTTAGAGGAAGTAGTGTGAAATTTGAATGACTTTGGTCTAATTTTGAAGGTCACACATCCTCAGACGATGCCAACATTTTGGCCTCTTCTGCTCGGGCATATCTGTGGTTTGTGTTGGGATGCACAGTCTTTTCTGACAAGACTGGAACGAGAGCTGATACGAAGATCCTCAGACTTCTAGAGCGTTTAGACCGTACCCATACATACGCGTGGGAAACGCTTGCCTTGGTGTATTTGTATCGAAGCTCGGACTCGCCTCTCAAAGTGGGGTTCGATAAATGAGTGGTTACTTGACCATTCTCGAGGTATAATATTTTGTTTCTTACATTTTGTCCTTCAATTGATGTATTTAACCATTTTTCCTCTTAATTGTGTCAGACTTGGATATACGAGTACTTTCCAGTCTTCAGGCCAACAGACAACGTGAATTATCAACCGATGGAGCCCTTGACAAATAAATGGAGAAATCGATTCCACGCCGGTGGAACCCTTGATCGGTTGATGTCTATTCGAGAAGTCTTGGACTCGATGTCGGCAACGGATGTGAGTACTTAATTGTTAGAAAGTTAATTTTTTTTTACCCTTGAGTTACAAATAGCCAAATAGTGATGATCTTTGTTGGTATATGTAGGTAAATTGGATGCCCTATAGTGACGTTCGGGATCATCATCCATTCGATGAAGTCAGTTTCTATTAAGGGTGCATACGATCCTTCGATGTGGTGGAGCCGTATCATCATGATCGTGTGTTTCGCCAATTTGGCTACATTCAACACATTCCTTATGACCCACTCGTGCCCATGCTCGCCCGACGGGAAAAGAATGACAAGCAAATACAAGGTTACATGGGACGTCCTCGGAGCCTATTTTCGAGTTTGGAGGAACAATGTTCTCACACCGGATAGTCGAGGGAGATGTGCGTGTCCGGATTGGGAGTGCTCGGAGGACTACATGGAATGATACAACTTGATCTTCCATCCGAGGATCCAAAACCCAGAAAATGTGGCTGATCATCGTGCTCTACCTCCTCGACCTCGCGGGCCGCAACCGTGGGAGATGATTAGAACTGCAATCGAACATTTGGAACCGTTTTACCAACAGTGGGTACAGGACCAAGAGGGCCTCGATGTAAACATCTTGATTCCTGATATCATTGGGGCCTATCATACATTGAAGATCTATGACAACGATCAACTTGAGTCATCACGACGGGCCTCATCTAGACCTTCTCATCAGGGTCTAAAGGATAGTACATCTTGTTCGCTTACTTGTAGTTGGCTTGTGAAAGTATTTAGCAAAATAATTGTTTTTTTAGTAGCACCGTTGATACTTTGTTATTTTTTCTAATATTCGATGAATGATTATCTTCAACACATTGTTTAATTGATTCAATCGATTTCAGTTATATATTAGCACGATGCCTTCATGCCTTCAAACGATATGCGAGTGTATAGGGGAACCCTCTAAATTGATGGTATATACGTCGAATTTTGGCCTGTTCGACCGCTAGTATTTGAACGACATTCCTCCTGTTCGGCCAATAGTGACCGAACACAATTCATATGTTTGACACATAGTCGAACCTTGTACAGTTTGTTCGACCAGAGATCGAACATCATCAACGATATTCGGCCAGTATTG
Source organism: Scutellaria minor (assembly GCA_954870855.1). Classification (NCBI taxonomy): domain Eukaryota; kingdom Viridiplantae; phylum Streptophyta; class Magnoliopsida; order Lamiales; family Lamiaceae; genus Scutellaria; species Scutellaria minor. Next base: position 19,273,657 of record OX940728.1, on the reverse strand, counting down.
GCTGAATAAGGAAAAAATCATGTTTTTTCCAATATTAATATGCGTTCGACTAGTGACCGAATATTTGGATAAACCGTTCGACCAATAATGGCTGAACAGTGTGTATATTGTTCGAATTTTATCGGTCGAACAGGCGTAAAATCGCCTTGTAATGGTTTGACTTGTGGCCAAACCTTGGATGCACCGTTCGAGCAATAACGGCCAAACAGGTGGAAATTCGCTTCATTTTCACATCTATATAACAAACCAATCCAATAGAACAAGATATGATGAAAATCTATAAAATAAGCTACAAAACAAACATTGTTCACACATCAACGTATCAACATTACAAGAAAAAAACATTCCAAATATTGTTTCATACATCCCAACAATTGTTCATATAAATCTAATCTATGTCAATTGACGCAATACCCATCGACGAGCTTTCACTACGACTTGTCAGTGTGTACTTTATGATTCATCTTTTGTAAAATTCAGACTAACTGTTTGCACAAGGTAGTCGAGTTTCAAACCACCGATCAATTATCGGTGGTAATGGTACATCGTCGTCTAATTTTACCTAAAAAAACAAGTAACCTAATGTCAATATAACATTAAACACAATGTTAATAATGCATCATCAAGTAAAACCAAATAAGTAAAATCAAATATCCAAATTACCAGAACGTAATGATTGTTACCAACCAGGGCCATGCATACAAGACGAGGCTTTGTAGGCATTTGTGTCCGCATAGGTAGAACGATGACACACATGTTTGTCGAGAGGTGGACTATCGTCATGTTGTAAGCATTGGCCATCAAGAGGTCATTTCGGGGAATGCCCACCAAAAATTGATCTGGTAAATAGGCTTCTCGTAGCAAGTCAAGTTCGTAGTATCTGTTCAATCCGATCATGCATACCGATGATATTCTTGTACAACCATTCAAATTTTTTTATCTCATCGATGAGATCATTATGAATTTGTGCCCATGAGTTCTCTCCCAACCCTATACCGTGGGCTATGCATCAGAAACCACAATACCCGTCTCCCAAAGGATTTTTTATACTCAACACATGGGCTTGCATGATAGGTGGAAGTTGACTTACGAAGATTTCATCACCAGCCTTGCGGACAAAATGCACCTTACTGGAAGCATTTTCCTCTTCAAGGTTGTGAATATTGGAGTGGCTTTAGCAGAGTCACCCACGTAAGTATTTTCGTCAATAGGTGACGGACAACTGTCGTGACCCAATTCAATGTACTCAAACTTACTAGGGTTACATTTTGTCAACGTTTCTTTCTTCAACTTCGCTTTACTAGGCCTATCATGGGAACGTGTGATCTCTTGGCGTTCTTGCAGCGAACTTGTTGATGGGATGAATATCTCGTGAAGTCTTTTAAGCAACAATAACTTCTGAGGCTCTGAGGCCGTTCCAAACATCGAATTAATATTACCGACGGTTTCCAACATCAACGTTCTCTGATCCTTCACACTTTGATGGTTCACAATCCAACTGTTGTCAAAAGCGGTCAATCATATCAAGTTGGACAACTTGACGATCTCACATCAACTCTCCCAGTTCGTGTACACAAGACAACCCACCCGTCCTCCTCAACACACAACCACAAATCAGGGGATCTACACTTGTACTATCCACCCCACTCATATCCTCAAACATCTTACCACGCGCATGATGCGACACCAGTCCTCGAATATTCTTGAACAGAGGAGAAACATAACGATGTGGCGCCATATAAAGACTTTTTTCAAAAGAGACCTTCACATTCATATGTGACGTGATGAGCAGATGATGGATTCTTTCCCACGATGTCTCAAAATTCCCTTGACTCGATCCCAATTATTTTTTAAGTTTGGCATGTGCATTCTTGGCCCTATGAATACAAAAATACTTATGTCACATAAATTGTAATAGAAAACAAAATTAATTGTAGTTATTCATCTACGTAAGAGCATACCTGCTAGTAGACATGTTATCAAAATGCATGACATTGTCAGTCCAATACGAGACAAACTTCTCTTTATACTGCTGGATCCAGTTTTTCATGACATATGTAATAGCCCTAGGATATTCTGTGTAGTCAGCTTCAAGTCACCTAACCAACTCATTGAACCTGTGTTCATCCTCGGCTAATATCAACATATTCTATGAATGATTGAACTGTTCCCACTTCTCATTTCTACCGAAGAGTCCCTTGCAATTGCTCAACACATTTTTATTGATATGTCACCGACATAGCAACGATGTGGAGTTGGGGAACGTAACCGAGATAACATTCATGAGTGCAAGCTCTCGATCGATTACAATCACCTTCGGCAAGCATCCGTCATTCATTAATCTTTTCAATGTAATCAACGCCCATCTGTAGTTTTTCTCACGCTTGTGGGACATATACACAAACGCAACTGAGAAAGTTAAGTTTGTAGACGTGGCACCCACTACTTCCAACAGTGACATTCTATACCTATTGGTCTTATAGTTACAATCCATCAATAACACGTATGAAAATGCACGTAACAACTCCATATATATCGGATGAGCATAAAATAGATCGGTAACACCATCTGTTTGACCACATCTCCTGGCCAAGTAGTAATAATTCTCCACCTCCAATTTTCCCAATAAAAATTGCAATTGAGTACGACCTCCATGCTCAACAATTCTATGCTTTTGTTGAGCATTGTAAATGGTCTTCATGGTCGACGTATTATCAGGAAAAAAAAGTTTGACCGTACTTAATATATCATTCGGCTTCATCATATTCATAGATAAGTCACGCACAAATTGATCTTCAACACTTGTTAGTCGACCTGCAAATGAATGTCCAACCAAGTTCACCCCCATTGGGTGATTATGCGATCCATATACAACGAGCAAACAACATTGGCCAATCTCTTTCAACCGTACTCTTTTCAGCATAAAATGACAATCACACTTCTTAGTGCCAGTATTCCGTCCTTTTAACGACTTCTTCTCAACTTCGACGGACACGCCTACTGTAACTTTTGTCTTCGTTGGACGATACTTACCACCACGCTCACACCCAAAAAATACACCACCATGTTCAGTCGAATTCCTACCCTAGTTGCCCAATTCACCAACGCCTCACGATCATTAAATACTTCGTTCGTTCTAAATTCTTCAGAAAAATCAATTTGTTCATACATCGGATTGATGACGTTCACAATGCTCATTCTAGATTCATTTGAATCGATTTCCTATAATGTATGAAATGTACAAGTAAATACATTGATAAAAAAAAAACAACTTAAAAAAATGATCTGTTCGAAGAACATTGGCCAAACATAGAACATACTATTCGGCCAATAAAAGTCGAACACATTTCAAACTGTTCGACTGCTACTAGTCGAACAGTCAGTTCTCTGTTCGGCTAGTAGTGGTCGAACACACAACATTATGTTCGGCCATTGCAAGTCGAACACACTTCGATCTGTTCGGCCTGTAATGTCCGATCGGGAAATTTGCAAAAAAAATTTCCAGCTCAAAATACACAAAAACGAACGGTAAAAAACATCTAAACAACTTACATTGCCCAACCCTTGTGTTCTTTCTTGAGACATGATGTTTTTTTAGTACAAGGTGAGAGTTTGGAAGATTAGGGTTGAGTTGTAATGGATTTGCAAAAAAAAGAAGTGAGGAAGAAGAATAAGGTGTGTGGTGTATATTAGTGTGTTGTAAATGGGGTGTGTTAGGATGGAGGAGTGTGTTTAGTAATGATCTAATTTAATAATTATTGTTTTTAAAATTAATAGTAAGAGTATAAATGTTTTTAAATAAATCATTTATTTTCTATTTAATTTTGTGGGGTGTGTTTAGTACTTGATATGGTGCGGATAGCCGGGTCCATTTAATTTTCATATACAAAGTATTGTCATCATTTTAATTTTAATTTTATGGCCCCAGCCAAAACAACAGGATTGTGGGTTTTACCTTTTCACCTTCTATTTTACAATCGACATGCTTGTAGAAGAAATTAAGTTGAATAGGATGAATTATTATTTGAAGTTATTTTTAATTATAGTTTTTTCTAAACCTTTATTTGAGTCAAAATATCGTGTTCAATTTATTATTTCATCAAATAAAACATTAGAAATATTGGTATTGTTGTGACAACGGTGAAAAAAGACATAAAAAGGTGGGATTAGGAACCCGATGCTTTCATACTATGCATCTTAATTTGATATTAACATCATTAAACATATAATTAACATGTGCTAATGAGAAAAGTTCAAAAAAAAAAAAAAAAAAGAAGGACACATATACCACAAAAAGTGATTCTAACCTCGAATTTCCCCAAATACCAAACAAGACAATATGGGATGATCCAAGAAAATTAAACTCGAGGCAAATAAAGAAAAAAAAATCTAAAAATACATATATAAAAATTGATGAGGATGAGGAGTGAGTGGGAGTAGGCATATATTAGCCAGGCTGTAAATCAATGTATGGATTATAAATAATTCAAACTTTAGAGAGGGGGGCCTAATCCTCAAACTTGCACAAGAGCATAAATTCTTTTGGCACAATCACAACCTTGCACTTTTTTTTAGCTATTATTATTATTATTTTAAATACATCGTGGATCAATGATATCCCACTTTTTATAAGAATGCAGATTGTGATGACTAAAATTTGAATTTGGATCACACGAGATTTTATAATCTTTATTCTCTCCATTCCAATCCCTCTGGCTCATTAAAAAAAAATGTGGTTAATGTATTTCTTTCATTTTAAAACAATAAATCTATACACATTCAATTCGTAACAAAATCAAACTCTAGCAATACACTTTTTTTCACATTACGATACTGAAGTTTTAGAACACTTTTAAATGGAAGAATCATTGTTACGGGCTAAAGTTTTTTTTTATTTTTTTATTTATAAATCATCGTAAGATATTTATTTTATTTATAAAATTTATCTTTTATACTTAGCCCAAACCAACTCCAAAAAATGATGAGATATAGATGTTTATGGTCCCAATGTCTATGCTTTTGTCCCAAGTTGCCTAAATTTGTTCTTCTTTAAGGAGTCAAACTTTACTTGTAGTAAGATAAAATTCTCACATGAAATCATATCATTCATGAATTCTATAAATTGCTTGGGAACTTGTCTATCATATCTATGAAATATTGCATTATAACATGATTATTTATGACTTTTTTTCCAAGTGTGAATTCTTTATTTTTTTACGGTTATTATTACATTTGTTGGATCAAGCGCAAAAGATCAAACTTAAAGCTAAAATGATACAGACAATCGAACCACATTTATGATATTCAAGAAATAGTATAATATTCTCAAAAGAAAAAAAAACCGAAATAGTTTAATATGACTAACAATAAATTAGATTTAACTAATATTCAAATTGACTTCAATAGTGTATTGGTTGGTGCCACTCCAACTTGTAACAGTGCTCAAATGTCAATGGACATATTGGGCCTGGCCCATTTACAGTCTTACTCCATCCTGTCAATCGTCAAGCCCATTTAAAAGGCCCATTATATGGCTAACACTATTTAAGTTTAAGCTTTATAAATTTTTGCACAGAAAATGGATTCCCGCTCTGAAACTGTTCCTCCAGCGTCCTCGGAGACGACGTCGTTATTGCCGGAGAAGCTATGGGGGGAGAAAGTTGCAGAAGCAGTTATGTCAGTTTACAATTCTCTCCCTAAGAAAGGGAAGCCTCAGGGCCACGAAGTCACTGTTTTAGCCGCTTTCCTCGTCTCCGATCCTTCTCAAGGTTTATAATTTCATAATAATCAGCGTAATTTTATAATTTACCAGTTTAATTCCCCGATTTACGGTTTTTATTTTATTTTATTGTTTGTGTGTTTTATGCTAGAGTTACGAGTTGTGGCTTTGGGAACGGGAACGAAGTGTATAGGGCGAACTAGGCGGAGTTCGAGCGGCGACGTTGTAAATGATTCGCATGCTGAAATTATCGCCAGAAGATCTCTTCTTAGGTTTGAATTTCAGTTTCTAAAATTATAGTCGAATGGACATGTACAATTGCAAGTGTAATTCAATTTCTAACAACGTCGGGTAATTAGTTTTACTTCAATTTTAATAGGTACTTCTATACGGAGATTGGCTGCATAACACAAAAGTATAGGAATGATGGCCATAATAATGGAACTGGGGTACTGCAAAGTGATGAGATCACCAACTCAATTTTCCAGTTGAGGTCAGATAAACCTGGCCAAGGAAAATTTGAATTGAAACCTGGCTGGCAGTTGCATCTGTATGTGTCGCAGTTACCATGTAGGTAATAGGTGTTTCCATTGATATTTTATGTACATGATTCACTATCCATCTTTTCTCTTTTTTTTTTTTAAACAGGTGGTGACACATCACTGAATTCTCAGATGTTCACTTCTTTAAGCAGTAGTTCTCCTGGAAACCCAAATACAGAATGTGTCCCTTTGGAAGATTCTGCGCGGCAGAATGGTAATCTCGATTTTCTTTGGGGGGGGGGGGGATAGGTTTGGCGAACTGTTGGTTTAACATGTTTTCAGGAATATCTAGGCACAAACATATACATTTGGTTCCTTGATTTATCCTTTAGGATTGACTGCTGACTTTAATATTTGGAATTTAATCAAAGATCTGTCTCCAGGTGCTTGTTTTCAAGTTACTGGTACAGTTCAGAGGAAGCCTGGCCGAGGCGATACAACTTTGTCTGTAAGCTGCTCTGACAAGATCGCTCGCTGGAATGTTCTTGGAGTTCAAGGTCCACACTTGAGTTGTGATGATTATTAGATGTTTTTTGATCACTAAACTATGATATTACACATTGCCAATGCTAGATACTTTTAGGAGCCCACATCTGGACTGTCATACTCTGTCCAATTCATCATAAATGCATCATGGAAACAAGAAGAGATTGAAGCATATCAGCAGTTGCTTTAATATTTAGTCTGGTATTAAGAGCAATTGCAGTGCGAAAATCTATATGAAGGTTCCATTGAACAATAAAGACAGAAAGTTGATAAATATAGTTGACAAAACAACTTTCCTGTTTCAAAACATTGCATTTATTTTTCATAGTCTTTATTAGAAAATAAAGTTTCTACTTATTAACAAGTTATGAGCTATGCACTTATGAAAATAGGCTTCTGAATCACGTTAATTTAACTTATTCTGGAACTCATTTCAGCGTATTTTTCATTGACATTTATTGATGTACAGGAGCTTTGCTTTCCTGCTTTCTGGAACCAGTTTATATTTCCTCTGTAACTGTGGGTCTATTGCAATTTGATTCTGCAAACTCTCTTGTAGCAGATCACCTCAGAAGATCTTTACATGAGCGGATCGTTCTGTTGTCCAACAAGCTGACGGAACCCTTTCAAGTGAATAAGGTCATAATTTGAATCATCCTGCCCTTTTGGCCATACGATTTTATACTGAAATTTGAATTTGACTTCTTGGGTTTTGTTTTCTTTGTTGTTGACAGCCACTCATTCATGTGGCTCCTGTGCCACCTAAGGAATTCCAACATTCTGAGACTGCCCTTGAAACCTTAACATGCGGGTGGCTTGTCAAACATAATCCGTGATTTTGAAAACTATTTTGTTTTTGCCATTTGTGTTGTGTGTGTCATGTTCTTCTTTATTTGCAGTTATTCAATATGTTGGAATAAATCTGGCCTGCATGAAGTCATTCTTGGAACTACTGGTAGAAAGCAGGGAACCTCTGCAAAAGGTGCAATGCATCCATCTACAGAGTCATCTTTATGCAAGTAAGAACAGTTAAAATTTAGAGACTAGAACCAGGAAAAAAAAAGTTAGCATATTTCTGAGTGGCATACAATATGGACAAGTCCTTCATTACATATGTGCAAGACACAGTTAATTTGGCTTTGTAGTTAGTGATGTATTAATTTGTTGTAAAAGGTCTTATCACATGTGCTTCTCTTCAATTTTTTTGTTTTCTGGTTTTTATTGGGGGTACCAAATCCTATATGTTATAGCCTTAATGGATTTGGGCAATATGGATCTCAGTATGGGCAAGTTACCCCAGCTCTTCCCACTATGTATACCACCTCATTGCATTGTGTGACTGTTGAAATCAACAACTACCTGGCTTAAACACCAAATAAATCTTTGAACTGACCTTGAACTGAAGATAATTAGCTTTATTGGGCCAAACACATGCCCTATTCTTGCAGAACTGGAGGATTTTTTTTAGAGGAAAAACACAATCTCTACAAGAACTGTCTAGGTGCTCTTTATGATTAAACATTTAAACTTATCTACCAGAGCCCAATCATTTTTACTCCACTGAATCCTTTGTCCTCAGAAAGCGCTTGTTGGAGTTATTTGTATCACTCAAGCAAGATTTCTCACCGGAGTGCTGCATCAGTGAAATCACTTATCGAGAACTCAAGGTACATTATTGTACATGTTGTCAGCTTTGTACGTATCTACTGGTAGAGTTCCTGACACTAGGAACCAAGTGCATCATATATATATTCAGCATGAAGTTTATGTGTAACTGTAGATTTCTGGAGGCTTTCAGAATGAGTGGACAAGTTGTTAATCCTTGTCAAGCAATTGTGTTCAACAACATTTTCAATTTTCCATGTATATATCGCTCTTGTACCTAAAAATATTAAGGGGTTCATTTTGAAGCATATGGTTTCTCTATTGCAGGGATGGGCTGAAGAATATCATGCAGCTTCAAAGGCCTTTAGAGCTAGCCCACATTTTAGAAACTGGCTTTTGAAACCCCAAAATTTTGAGTCCTTTTCATATGAGAGGCATTAGAGCAAACCACAGGGTGTTGCAACTAATTTATGATTACTGACTTCTGTTGTAACAATTGAAAAAATGACCTGGTATATTGTACTTAATTTTTAAGATATACTGAAGTGGGTATGCAATATATTATGCTCATAGGAATTTGATTTCATTTACTTATGTGCTTCATTTCGCAAATAAATGGTACTGGCATTTGGCCTGAGCTTCATCAGCGTGTTTCAATTTGGAAAAGATCATTGCAGTGGATGTACTTGAAATGTAAACCGAATTGTATGCTGCTTCTACTTGGGGCATGCTGCAAGTTCCCTCAGGTATTTCTTGCTCCCTTACCTCATTAGTTGTTCATTTGCTATTGCTGGCGCTGGACTTCAACTTGACTTCAGTTTCACGCTTACATGCTATTCTTTAAGACCATGCAAATCTATAGTAAGCCTTCTGTGATCTCTTTTCTTTGATTATATGTGCTCATTCATCTCTCTCTCTCTCTCTATATATATATATATATATATATATATATATATATGCATCTAACTATATTGGTCCGCTCATGTTTTATTAGTTCTCGTTCATACTGCAGTTTGAAGGATGGAGCATTTGTTTAACCTTAACAAGAAATGACTATCATGTGATGTTACCACTTTTCCAGGTTATGCCTCTTGCTTCTTGTATACAGTAGCATTTTGCATATGCATTTCGCAGGAATGGGGGATTATTCACATGTTTAACTCCTAGTATCACACTTTACACCTTGCTTCACTTTCACTTGATTGCATTTTCTGCGGAATTTGTTAAGAAATTCGTAATCCTTCATTGAGAAACCACCAATTTCCAATTTTCCCAATTGCATCGATATGTATTTCTCACTTATTATAGTGTTTGTCTCTCCATATGTCAATGGAGTCTTGATCATCAGTTTGAGCTTAAATTTTGTGAAGTTTGAAATATAAACAAAGCACTGATTACAAAAATCACCTTGATATTTGGTCTATTAGTAGTTTTAAGAATTTTTTATATTTGTTTTCATTTTATGAATTGCTCATATTCTATTATCATTGTAAGGTAAACTTTCCTTTTCTAGTTTACTGTCAGTTCATACCATTATATTTTTTTAGAGTATAATATCAATTATTAAATTATTAATTACAATACTTCAAAGAGTATTTCTTATTGAAGTATTTCTTCTTCGTTCCTAATTGGCCCTGTAAATATTTAATACAGTTTATTCCAGTTTACTTAATACAGATGAGACAATCCAACTGGCATTTCTAGGCATAATTTCTGGAGGGTCAAAATAGTAAATTAATCTTAACCAATGGGAAATCAACGTGAATAGCACTCTATAAATTAGATGCATTTTTCTAATATTTAATCTTAAACCCATATACCATTCAACACATATACTTCATTCTTCCAAGAGAAAAAAAAAGTCATGGTTATAGAAACTTTGGGACAAAAGGAGTATAATATTTTCTTATCGTCTAAAATGGCAGCAAAAAATTATTCATATTCCAACCCTTTTAAGTTTCCATTTCTAGTTTAGACTAAAAATCCCTCTCCCTTATTAACTCTACACAATCCACCCAAAACACACAAAACACATTCATAAGGTGTGGATTTCTGATACATATGTGCATGTAAGACTTGGATGCATAGTTGAAAGGTAAAAAACATTGATCATAAAGTGATTAGCAGAAGTTATATAAGGAGAATGAAAGGGCATGAAGAGAAGCTGATGAAAATGTTCTGGCTAAGACCAGCTTTTCAAAGGCATTCTTTTGGATTGAGGTTGTGGAGAGCCTTAAAGAAAGGAGCTTCTTCAACATCTCCACTTCTCTTCTTCTTCTTCGTCTTCGTTTTTATTTTGTTGCTCGTTCTCGCCTGCTGGATTGACCTTGTAAGTATTCTTTTACCTGTTCAACTCTTCTCATGAATTTTCTGAATAAGCTTAAAAAATAAGGCATGAAGATGTTGTTTCATTGTGTGTGTGAATAATGTGTTAAGAAAAACTCTATTAGGATTTATTCTGAGTTTCTGGTGAAGATGAATGGTTTCAGATTTTCTTATTATTAAAGCAACATGTTTGTGAGAGAAATTACTGAGATTATTTATTGATTTTAGTCTACAAGAGAGAGAAATAATCTTTCTTCTTCTTCCTTCTTCTCCTATCTCTCTCTCTCTCTCAAATTAAATATAGGCCTCTTCTTTATATTGGGAGACTATATATTAATCATATTTTAATATTAATCATATTTTATTTATTTTTGTCTGCAAGAGAGAGAAATAATGTTGCTTCTTCTTCCTTTTCCTATTTCTCTCTCTCTCTCTCTCTCAAATTAAATATTGGCCTTTTCTTTATATTGGGAGACTATATTAATCATATTTTAAATTGTCTTAGTTCATGATAATTCTTTTGGTTCAATTCACTGTGCGTAATTAAACTTTTTATTTATTATTACTTTTTTTTTTTTTTTTGACAAGGACATTGGCCCTGTAAATCTGCCTCATAGGTTGTCTAACTTGGAATTAATTAGTGATAGAAGGTCAATGATCTTAATTTAATAACACACTTGGAACTTTCAAGAGATTTGAAAAAGATATTATTTCGATGTCACATTCTTAATAACATAAGAAAAAATTTGTGGTTCTCAATTTTCTACAATGTCTAAAGGCTAAAATATTTTCGGGAACAAGTAAATCAAAATGATTTTAAAATATAAAATACACCTACATTATTTGCTGCGTGAATCGTGAATAGCGAACATTTTTATTATTATTATTTTTTTGTAGCAACATGTTGATTGGCTGCTCGTCTAAGATAGAAATCAACTGATACACGATAGGCTAATAATTAACGAGCAGTTCTCTAATCGCGAGTTTTATTCCCAAAAAATAAATAAATTAAATTTCAAGAATATCGTGTGTTCCAGCCTAAAATGAGAAGTTATTAATCCACATTAATTAAGTGTACCTTGATTAAAAGGCCTTATGACTAACGGAATGTGCAATGAAATCTCGTAAATTCGAGGTCTAAAAGTAAAAACTTAGGAAATTATTCTACATATATAATTATGTGAGAATAAGCTCCACTATCCATAATTTATAACAATTTTTATAAGTTAATGTGAGTTATGAATTGTAGACGGATCACAACACGGAATTGAATTTGTGGGGGAGATGATCTCACAAGAATCATATTATTTCAAAAAATTAAGCTCGTAAACTCAAATCATTGCCATTGGATGATGACTTTCAGGTCATCGGAAAATCTACTAGCACTTCGATTTGCAATACAACCTAAAAATCGTGATTTTCCTTTTATTATTTTCAAATGTTTGTGTGTGTAATATTTAATAGTAGTTTATTATGTGTGCATTAATAGCTGTCTCATAAATTCACTCTGGTTGCCTAATTACGGTCAAATGGTTTCCGTAAGTATGTGAAATACATTGAATTTTGTTTTCCATATTCATCGGAAAAAATAAGAAATTTTATTCATTGAAAGTGAATTTTTTGAATCTTCCACTACTGTGAAATAAAAATTTCTCAAATCTAATCTTGTTAATTTTATTATATAAATAATGATTACATTATCAATGTATGTGAAGCACACGATGGATTAATTTATAACACCAAATTTAATTTACGGATAATTTCATATTAATCATATTATGTACAATAATTTTTGTTAACAATTAGAGTGGTGTTCAAACGGTTCGAACCGTCAGTTTTGATTAGGAACTGTCGGTTCAACAAACCGTGAATTGATAAACCGAAGCTGAATCTTGGAGATTTCGATTTCGTTTTTTATTTGTAAACCGACGGTTCCAGTTTAAACTGCCGGTTTGATCAGTTTCAATATTCCTTTTTTTAAAATTAATTTTAAATTAAAATTGCATATAAATATTACATTTATTCATATATTACAACATAATAATTTTGTTTGAGTTGATAATTTGATATAAATGAAAAACTAGAACAACACAACATTACAACTTACAAGTCATAACTTCAATATAAGATATTACAATTACAGTTTAACCAAAATTGAATAGTTCGACAGTTTTGATTTAGAATCAAAACCGGATCAATAATTTTTTGAATCGTTGATCCTGATTCGATTCCAATTCGATTTCGATTTTTTAAACCGTGTGAACACCACAAAGCTAACTTTGGAGAATCTCCACTGGGGTTCGATTAAAGACTTCAAATTTTAGAATTATTTATTTATTATGTTATGGAACTATTTAATTTAATTTTATTGTTTTTTAGGGTAAATATGCAGGATACTCTTTCCAAAAAGTCCCTGGAGTATTTACCAAAAAAACCAGGAATACCCTCGAGATCCCCCTAGACTGCGCTACATGGAATCGCACCACCACCTGCCCGAGAAACTACCCGAACACATACGAGCCTGCAAATACCCCGTCGGAATCAGCAGCCTGCCCGGAGTATTTCCGATGGATCCACGAAGACCTCAGGCCCTGGAAACAGACGGGAATTACGAAAGAGATGGTGGCAAAAGCGCAGAAAACAGCGCATTTCAAACTCACGATTTTGGACGGGAAGATCTACGTGACCAAATACCGGCAATCGATTCAATCACGCGCTTTATTCACCATGTGGGGGATTGCGCAGCTGGCGCGGTGGTACCCTGGAAAATTGCCTGATTTGGAGCTGATGTTTGACTCCGATGACAGGCCTGTCGTACCAGCAAAGCACTTCCGGCAACCGGGATCGGAGCCGCCGCCGCTGTTCAAGTACTGCTCCGATTCACAGAGCTTGGATATCGTCTTTCCTGATTGGTCGTTTTGGGGCTGGTAATGCTTTTTGATTCTAACTTCAAATTTTTTTTTTTTGGTTTATTAATTTACTTCCTTAATGCGCGAATTGCAACTAGTCAAAACTACGTAGTTTTGAGTATCAAACTCGAATTAAGAGGTATGAAATTTAGGTTCTTTTATGATTAAATGCAGTTCATATGGTGTAATGAAATGCATAAAAGCATATATGGATTCAAACATGGTATAATTCTCCTATGTACCACATTTTACTAGTGATCAACATGATAGTATGTTAATGAAACGAAATACGAAATTCAACTCAATACATGACCAAAATTTATGACTGTTATTTTTGACATGTTTGGTGATCACAATAGGAAAAGAATTATCTAAATATTGGTTATCATTTTAAGTTTAGCACTCTTACTACTTGGTTGAATGATGTTTTATTTTAATAGTTCAATGTTTTATTATTTATTTGTGTAGGGCAGAGGTAAATATAATGCCATGGAGAAGTGTGTTGAAGGATATAAAAGAAGGGAACAAGAAAATAAAATGGGAGGATAGAGAGCCCTATGCATATTGGAAGGGAAACCCACTTGTTTGCCCTTGGAGGGGTGACCTTATGAAGTGCAATGCCACTCCTCAAACCGATTGGAACACTCACCTTTACATTCAAGTAACTCTCGTTCACGTTTCTTCACAACATATTGGACTCTTTTTATGAGATGAAGAGAGTATTGATTTTTTATTTTTCGTAAATAAAATCTTGCAATGTTTGCGCTTCAGGACTGGTATGCAGAGTCCAAACAAGGATTCAAGCAATCAAAACTTGGAGATCAATGCACCCACAGGTTAGAATTTAGCCATAAATTTTTTACATAACTTTTGTTGGTTGGTTTTATATGTTTACTTGTACTATATTACATTCTTATAGAGAACATCACATTTAATGATTGCAAAAACTGAAGTAGTTCTTGAATTATCTTTTCCTCAGGTTATTTATTCATCCATTTGATGTAGATAAATAAATTCTACTTGTATATGGTTTTCGTGCATTTTAGGTACAAAATATATATAGAAGGATGGGCATGGTCGGTGAGCGACAAGTATATTTTAGCATGCAACTCTCCGACATTGCTAGTGACTCTGCGTTTCCATGATTTCGTCACAAGAGGCTTAGTTTCTCAGCAGCATTATTGGCCTGTTAGGGACAGTGATAAATGCAGGTCTCTCAAATTTGCAGTTGAATGGGGAAACAATCATACAGAAAAGGTAAACTTATATCAATTTCACTAAACTTGCATTAATGATTCATGACAATCTTGTTTAGTGGCTCAAATTGTCTTTTGTTAGTGTTTTGGTGTCTTTCCTATGTTTGGATTGGGCCATAGGGTTGGGTTCAAATTGTCAGCTCTGCTAACAAACTACTGAATCGTGTGGTTGCTAGGCAAAGGCGATAGGTGAAGCCGGGAGTCGCTTCATCCATGAGGACATGAAAATGGAGTATGTATACGACTACATGTTTCATCTGCTAAGCGAATATGGGAAGTTGATGAAGTATAGGCCCACCATTTCCCCGAATGCAGAGGAGCTCTGTTCGGAGTTGATGGCGTGTTCCATGTCTCGGATCTGGCGGACTTGCATGGATGAATCGTTGGAGAAGTCGCCTAGCGATTCCGTTCCATGCACAATGCCACCACCTTATGAGCCTCAAGAATTCAAGGCTTTTGTTGATGGAAATGTGAAAGCAACTAAGGAAGTAGAGGCATGGGAGAATGAGTATTGGGACAAACAAGTCAAGAAGCAACTCTAAGCCCTCTCTCTTCATGTTTACCCACTAAAAGAGAAAGAAAGAGAGAATAAAACAACCCCTTGGTATGTTAATTTGCTAATCCATTTTTGTTTATAGTGGGGTTTTGATGGAAGATTGATGTTTACACTTAATGAAATTCCTTTTGATTTCGAAAAAAAAAAAAAACTAATTTGATGTACTTGGTGGTTCAATGTGTAGAAGAGCATATATAGTTTCAAGGATTCTTGAAAAGGGCAACATCTCTTTATTTCTTACAACTTGTTTTTTCATGTGTGTACGATCCAAGTTAGCTTCAATGACATAATAAATAAAAGAATGGAACTTAAATTATAAGAGTTGAATTATTTCCTATCCTTTCACTAGATGCATGCTCAAAAGTCAAAACTATAATAAAATGCACGATCGAACAACATTCATGAAGTTCAAGAAATGGTTGAAGTATGACACTAATAAATTAGATTTAACTAAACACATCTGAATTTTTAAAAATTAAAGATATAAAATTACATTTTTTGGGATGTATTTATTATTTTTAGGATATGGATAGTCCCTTTCGTTTTTCCTTTTATGAATGATTCGTTACTTTATGTAGTACGAAAGTTGAGACAGATAAATACAATTTTCTAAATATGGAAAATATACTTAGTCAAAGTACATGTTTGATAAGAGTTCTTCAAAATTTTCATAAAGCCACATAAATCATAAAATTTAAAATGACTTCATACTTTATCTAAAAAAAAAAAAAAAATTAGACTTACATTAGAAATTAGAACAGGTAAAACACTAAATGAGAGCCACGTCTTATCCTAACAATTCTCTTTGAAAGCAATGATTTCGCAATCACATTATCAATTCCATGTTCTTACATGTTGCATTAAGATACATTATTCCCAACAATTTATCAATTCACAGATATACTTTAATGTATACTCATTTAGATTATTATACACAAATGAAAAAAAAGAGACAAGTGTCAGTTAAAAATACACAAAATCTTGCAGACAACAAGAGACTTTTGATGTCGAGGCATCATATGCACAGAACGTGTTTGTCTCATTACCTGAGAGAAGCCTAAACAATCAAGAATGACAGATAAGCAACGGCCAAGGAGGGCTCAATCAACTGTTGTCTTTTTTCTTGCCATCCTCACCATCTTCGGCTTGATCAGCCAATGGCCCGACGTTGTAATGCCGTTTTCCTCTGCTATATGTAGTGATGATGTTTCCATGCTTGTTCTAACACTCTCATTTTGCATTATTTTAGTCAATTATCACAGGATCATTGCAAAAGAGGTTTTACATTCAAGATTCATCGTATATGTATCCGCAAGAATTTGATTGCTCTCTCAACTGTTCGGAAATTTCACCTTTGACAAAAGATGTAGACATTCCATCAGCTGGTGAATGCATTGATTACTTCAGATGGATTCATGAAGATTTAAGGCCTTGGAAAGAAACTGGGATCACGAGGGAGATGGTCGAAAAGGCTAAGAATGTGGCACATATGAGGATCACCATAGTGAATGGCAGATTGTATACTGTGAAGTATAAAGATGCTTTCCAGACCAGAGATGTTGGGACAATATGGGGGTTATTGCAGCTTCTTAGGTTGTACCCCGGGCGCGTACCAGACTTGGATCTGATGTTCGAGTATGGGGATAGACCGGTGATCAAGAAACACGAATATAGCGACCCAAATGCCTTGGTCCCTCCACCATTGTTTCACTATTGTGGAGATGAATCGAGTTATGATATTGTCTTCCCTGATTGGTCCTTTTGGGGTTGGTAAACATTTTCTCTTCTCAGAAATTTCGCCTAAAGCTATCAGTGTCATGTAATCTTTCATGTTCTTGATATGTTTTGTGTTGAACATTGTAGGCCAGAGGTTCATATCAAGCCATGGGAAGAACTGAAAGAGGATATAAAAGAAGCTAATAGAAGAATCAAGTGGGAAGATAGAGAGCCTTATGCTTATTGGAAAGGAAACATTAAGTTGAGTCCTGCAAGACGAGACTTGGTAAAATGCAATGCCTCTGATCAACACGATTCAAAAGCTCTAATCTTTAATATGGTATGAAAAACACTATAGTATTTCTTGAAATGATAATATCTCCTCTTGAAATAAAGAATATATATGTGCTTATAATTTGTAGCTCAATTATTATGTTTTATGCTTCGAATTTTAGGATTGGAATGAAGAGAGAAAACAAGGGTACAAAAGTTCTGATTTAGCAAGCCAATGCACTCATAGGTATGGATCCATCTTTACATACTCACATTCAAATTTCACTTCCCATTTTCTAATGTATATTTTCACAATGTTAAGGCAGATACAAGATTTATGTAGAAGGGGTTTCATGGTCTGTTAGTCAAAAGTATATCTTAGCTTGTGATTCCATGACATTGATCATACAACCACGTTTCTACGATTTCTTCACAAGAAGTTTGCTGCCCTCAATTCATTACTGGCCAATTAACCATAAGAGCAAGTGTGAATCCATTAAATTTGCAGTTGAATGGGGCAACAAAAACACAGTTAAGGTGATAAACACATATCAAAAGTCTATATTCATAAGACATAACAGATTCTTAGGATTATGATTTTGAGTCTATTCTTGAATCAGGCACAGGAGATTGGAAAGGCAGGGAGCAAATTTGTTCAAGAAAATCTTGTGATGAACAATGTTTATGACTATTCTTTTCACCTCTTAAATGAATACGCGAAGCTTCTGAAATATAAACCTACTGTCCCAGAAGGGGCCATGGAAAAATGCTCAGAGGCTTTGGTTTGCTCTGTGAAAGGACAGAAAAGGAGATATATGACACATTCAATGGTGAAAAGTCCATCAGATACACTTCCGTGTGCATTGCCCCCGTCTTATGGACCAGAGGATCTTCATGTTTTCCTACAGAGAAAAGAGAATCTAACAAACAAGGTTGGTTCGTGGGAAAGAAGTGAAAGCACCAGAAATTGAGATGTTTTGGCTGTTTCAATTACTCCGACAAAATTCTCAGACTCCATCTTGTCTGTAAAATGCAGTAAGAAGGATAAAATTCAGTTGTGTAATAGAATGTTAAATGATTTGTAATATGAATTATTGATCACAACTTGGTTTTTTTCTTGGAAAGATTTTATGACAGATGTTTATATTGAAGATCAGAAAAAGGTTTTTTTGATATAAAATTTTACAAATGATCTTTTTTTTTTTTTCTGAGATTAAGGTGTTTTGAAATTTGAGAAAGTGCATAATGCTTCATTTTTTTTGTTTCTTTTCATGAATTTGCCATCACAGATAAAATTCAATTTAAACCATATTTTTTAGCAGATAAACAGATAGCCACAGAAAAGATGCAGCCATTAATATTTTTTGTCAAAGAACACATCAAACATAACAAGAAACATAGATGGTTTTATCCTTCTAACACTAACTCTAAATTCTAAACAAGCCCTGTTCAGATCATACTAGAACAGAGCCATCAAAACTAAAGATCAACATTCGTAAAATTCCAAAAAAATAAAAAAAACGAATCAATAAGCTCTAGCTTTGAGAGTGTCCCAACTCATCTCACTAGGATCAGTGGCTTGTAACTCAACCTGAATCCCATCTAACTCTCTCTTGAACCTGTCTTTAGAACTTGCATACAGCATCTTAGTTCTCACCCTTGCAGTGTCGGGGGACCTACAAATTAATCCGTTTAGATGATATACGAACAATGAATCATGTTAAATAAGACGATATGAATGTGATTGATTATTACCATGCAATGAAAAAGATCTTGCTCTTGTGGCAGTTTTCATCAGTCGTGAAGTCATAGTCGAAGACAGCATATCGACAATCAGAATCAGGCAAGCTGTTGGTGAAATCCTCGTAGGTTTCGCCATGGCTTCCTGTCTTGTCTACCATCACTTGTTGGACACTGTCATCAATCTTGAATGTGATATATCTGTAGTTTCTTCTTGCTTTTAGCTCCTGGAATCTTAGCTTGCATTCATCACTCACTGCAATTCCTGATGCTGAATTTGCCTATACATTTACACTTTCATCTCATCACTTACAATCTAAATGAAGAAGAGCAAATCATGTTATGAAAATAAAGAAAATCAGGCATGTTAATTCATACATGTTTGCATTGCATGGTTTATAATATTGCCTGAATTTCAAGCTACAAATTTAACTGTATTCTTGATTTTTCAACAAATGTATGGAAAAATCAAGAATCAACATCTATTTACATCCAAATCACGTTTACATCATTTTTGTATCATAAAAAAATCATGAACATGAAAAGAAATTGTGGGATATATGTAAAAATTGCAAAAACATACCATAATGTGGCCTTTCTCTAATGAATTTTTTTTTGGAGTTATTAGAAATGAAAAATGGAGAAGTGATCATAAGAAAAAAGAAAAAAAAAAAAAAAAAGAGGAAATGAGAATGCAAAAGGATATTCCTAGTTTTTTGGTTGAAGTAGGTTTAAGAAATATTCAAAGGATGAGAGATTTTATAGGTATTTTTATAGGAAAAATGAAAGGCACATATCTCTTTTTCCCTTTTTGAGTCTCAACATTATTCACAACCATCAAATTCCTCGTCTTTAACTGCCTCAATTAATTAAAAATACATTTTTAATTTAGGAGAATGAGAACAACAAGTTTTAAGAATGTTAATATGTAGGAATATAGTTAATAGTTTTAATCTTAAACAATTTTTTTTTCTTTTTTGATATTTTCTTTGTTTCATTAAACTTTGGTACATCTTTTATTATTTACGTTGAGTATTTTTCACACCCATCTTGTATTGTAACTAAAAAATTATTCGATGTTAATAATAATAGAAGTAAAAACAAAATTAAAAGTTTAGATTTAGTGAAAAATGTTTGAGAGTTTAAGGGGTGGGGAAGGGATTGGTTTTGCTTTCGAAAATACCATCAAAATCAAATTTATATAAAATATATATAGATATTATAGAATATATGTTTTGATGATTAAGTACTACAATAAATTACACAATTCAATAATTCAAATGTAAAAATGTTATTTTCTAAAAACAAATCGAATATCTTGAGTTAATTCAAGTAAAAAATAACATGTGATTCTCTTTGATCCAAATGCCCCACCCCACATAATCTACATTAATTATACATGCCCTTCAATATAGAGTAAGTCTTATATGAAACCGTTTCACGGATAATGTTATGTGAGATGGTCAACCCACAACACACACTTCACAATACACATATAAATAAGTAAAAATGAGTTTGGTTTATAGATTAAAAGAATCTGTTTCATGGAAACTGTTTTTGTTTAAAAAGTACTTATTTTATTACCGTGACTTTACCATCTTAAATTCTGTAAATACAATAAATCATGATTTATCGTACCACAAATTTTATATATCAAATAAAATTGTAAAAATTTAAAAAAAAATTTGACTGTAACTCCCATATGGTCAAGTAGACTCGTAGTTCGTGTTTATTATCTTATTGGTCGTAATTAACCCTAATTTTTGTAATTAAATTAACAATAAAATTATAAACATCTAAAACTTGCTAAACATATCCCATTTTCATAAAAAAAAAAAAGAGTATAAAAATATAAAATTTGAATGTATTTAATATTTTTGGGACGTGTAAAGCCACACCCAAAAAAATTGTAACTTTAGATTTTGCAACTTCAATATATTTTACAGCAACGGGAAATGGCGAAGCGAAAGGAAACGGCGAAGAGAAAGCAGTGTGAACTCGCTTCGGATTATCCAGGCGATGTCGTTTCTGACACTTCAGGCGAGCACCGGATTTTCTATTCTTTCCTGTTTTTTATTGATTTTTTAAGGATTTATTGTTGAATTTTGGATTCTTATAGTTTGCTACCTATGCGAATCCAATATTGAGTTCTGTTTAGGGTTTAATCGAAATCTTCAGATTACACTTTGTTAAGTTTCAATGGAGTCCGACAAGGGTTTTTTCTGATGAATGAATTTCTAGAATGTAGTTAGATTGTATAAATTTTTATTTACATTCTTTTTCAAATTTCAATATTTCATGCATGAATACCTATTTTAATTTGAACATTGGCTATTATATTCTCTAGGACATGATTTATGTTAGTAGTCTTTGATTTTGCGTTTTTCTGTAGCATTGCTTCAGATTTTGACAGTGGGAAAATGAATTATTCTATGCAGTGGGATCTGGGTGTTTTGTTTTAAGATAGTGAAGGATTACTATCATATACACCCAATTTGTAAGTCCATCCAGGTAGATAAGCAGAAAAATTGCTGTGGGGGGGCTTGATTGTTTGTATGATGCTTGCACTGGATATTTAGAGGCTGTGATGTGGTTGCTATTCTGCAGGAATTTGTGAAGAAGGCATCATTACACATCCATGTAAACCTCGGAATGTAAGACATAAACGTGAAGCAGATACAAGTCATTCTGAAGTTATTTGTGTACGTTCTCTCCGTTATGGTAGACAATCGGGGAGGCTGCACCGTAACACTGCCGGTGGTCAAACGATGGGAAAGCTGGACTCTGAAAAGTTTGAAATCTACATGGAGTAAGATTACGCTCATATGGATTGATGTATGGAAGTGACTTCATTTTCTGAAATTGTATCGTCTGACCTTTTGGTTTGGATGATGTAGGAATGTATGGAGGAGATTTACGGCAGAGAAGAAGAATGCATTCACTTATTTCGACTCCTTGTGGTTTTCCTTGTACACAAAAGGACCTAAAGCCAAGGTGTTGAGTTGGATTAAGAAAAAAGGCATATTTTCAAAGAAATATGTTTTTGTTCCAATAGTTCAATGGTATAATGCCAACATTCTGATTTAAAACCATTAACATCATGATCATATAATCAAGAGGTTTATTTGACTACATATATCCATCTTCCTGTTGGTGTTTACTGTCCATGTTTCCATTTTCTAGGGGTCACTGGTTTCTATTGATCTTCTGCAACTTTGATGAAGATCCAAAGTCCAATCCCAATAGCCGTTGCATGTTGTTACTAGATTCACTGAGAAAGGCCAATTCTGAGCAGCTAGAAGCTGGAATTAGAAGGTATTTCTGAGATAAGCGACTCATTTCTTTCCTATTATTAAACTTCAGTGTTTTTTTTTTGGTAGCAACTTATAATCTCTAATAGTTTTCATCTTATTGACTTTACAGATTTGTCTATGACATATTTAAATCAGAGGAACGGCCAGAGAACGAAGGACTAATTAAGAAAATTCCTCTTTTTATTCCTAAGGTTACATTACTAACTTACTACACCTAATTGTCATAAGTCTATTTGTAGACTCACCGTGTTGGGTAAATATCCAGGTGCCGCAGCAGAAAAGTGGCGAGGAATGTGGTTTTTTTGTTCTCTACTACATAAAGCTTTTCCTAGAGAGTACTCCTGATAGGTTTAGCATTCCCTACCCACACTTTGTAAGTTTTCTTATTTCTTCATCTTTGTGCGACTCTGTAAAGTTTAATTTAGGTTCATGGTCTCATGCAATGGCACTTTTTGATATTGATGATGCATTTATAGATGAACGAAGACTGGTTTACACCTGAAGATGTGGAATGCTTTGTACAAACACTGATAAGTCAATGAACAAAAGTCTAACCATTCAAATTAACTACATTTTATCAGTCAGTTTTAGCAGTAGGAAGGTAACTGATGTCTAGTCAATCAGTTTGTTAACGGGAATTTTTTATATTTATAATTACCTGTTTCTTGCTCTTGTAATTTGGTACATTATGTATGAGATCAACATTCCACAAATACTTCAGTATTTACCAGTGTAAAATTGGAAAAATTACATCTCATCTTTTAGTCTACTTTTCTTGTCATCTTTAACTGTGATTATCATCTCTACTTGTGATTGAACAAATATCATACTTTGTTATTAATGTTACAATCTGAAGCACTTTTCTTGATTATTATCATAAGTTTCTTTTGGTAAATTGTCCTTTTCATTTGCCTAGTCACCAGAGCACAGCAAGCATCATCAAGTCATAGAAGTAGAAAACCATTGTTTTTCTTTCTTTTTTCGTTGTTTAGTCATGAGCTCATACATCTCTTTTTGGGACCCATTGCTAAATTTGCTAACAACTTACAGAAATAGATGATTTTTGCCAATAAGGTGGGTGGTCAAAATCAGGATGACACACCAGTGTGATTTATTATATTTATCATCATTTTCAATTGATGAACGTTTTTTCTGTGAAATTTCTGGCTGAACCTAAGTGCGAAAGTGGGGCGCGTATTGAAAACGGCCTGCTCCCTATAATCCGATTGTCATTATTGAGTCTAAAGTGAAATCATCTGATCTTATTTCTTCTGTATTCATGACAATTGATCTGCTTGGAAAATCATCTGATCTTTCTTTGGTTTTTCACCAGAAGTTCCTGGAAAATCATCTGATCTTTCTTTGCTTTTTCACCAGAAGTTCTAATATATGGACAAAGTTATTGGACATGATGTGGTTATTGTATGCCTTCATATCTTTATAAAATGTTTGGTAAAGGAGAAATGATATTGACAGATGAACCAATATCTTTTGAGGCTCTTTACATTCTATTGATATCATGATGATTTATGATCATTTTTTACTTTGCCATTGAAGAAAAAAATTATTTCTTTTTGTTGCAATTATATATAGTTGTCCAATGGGAGTTCGTTCGTTCTTTCTTTCTTTTTTTTAAATGAATATCAATGTGCTCACTTGTTTTCCACATGAAATATAAACAAAAACTGTTATATATTTAATTAACGTATTATATACATTATAAGTTTCCAATGTTGAAAGTAAAATTGACTTTAGTGTGTTCACTTGGACTGGAAACATAATTAGCCCTCACATATAATTTCCACAATCAAACAGTTTGACCTAATAAAACCCAAGTCAACGTGAGTATCATTTAATTGGAGAATCAAGATTCTTATTAATAAAACAAAGAGAAGAACTCTTGTGTGCCCCAACCCCATTATATATATATTGTCCTGTTTAATGAGGCTCTTCTTCAACAAAGTTGTTGTTTCTTCTCCATTTTTTTCTTCATTTTTCTTCTTTTCAGATGCAACAAGCTTCTCCTCCATTCTTTTCTTCAATTCTCTTCTTCTCAAATGCAACACATTACTACAGTCTCTCCTCCATTGTTGTTATTCTTCTTTTCTACACCATGTTTTTCTTCTTCTTCTTCTCCCTCCCTTTTTCTTTTTCTTGATTTCATATGTTAGATCTCAAATATTTCGATTCACTCGATTTCTTCTTCTTCATATTTTATGTTTGATTTTAAATTCAAAAGATTAGGATTCATAAAACATGGGAAGAAGTTGTGGATGAAAGAGAAGCCACACATCTTGAAAATATTGATTGTAATTCGATGGTAATAAATGTGGTGTATTGGGATGATAAACTATTTGTTGGACAAGCTGATAGAATCGTAAAGTTATTTTTGTAATTGTCTCTCTAATGCAATTCTTGAAAGATGGCAACACATGTCTTGCTGAAATTATGGGAACAAGAAACATGCATATGCATATTCTGCAATACCTTATAATGTAAGTATATAATATCACAAAGGTAAATATGTGATACCTCAAAAGTATTTATATAGTACATTAAAGATAAATACGTAATACCTTAAAGATAAATATGCAATACCTTAAACTATAAATATTAATACCTTAAAGGTAAATA
This sequence comes from Scutellaria minor, assembly GCA_954870855.1. NCBI lineage: Eukaryota > Viridiplantae > Streptophyta > Magnoliopsida > Lamiales > Lamiaceae > Scutellaria > Scutellaria minor. Next base: position 19,248,582 of record OX940728.1, on the reverse strand, counting down.
TGTAATACCTTATATTATAAGCATTAATACCTTAAATGTAAATATGCAATACCTTAAAATAAATACGTAATACCTTATACTAAAAATATTAATACTTTAAAGGTAAACATATAAAATCTTAAATGTGCGCATATATAATATCATATACAATAAGCATTAATACCTTAAAGGTGGATATGTAATATCTTAAAGGTGCATATGTAATACCTTATATTATAAGCATTAATACCTTTAAGGTAAATATGTAATACTTTAAGAGTATACAACTAATATCTTCATTAAATGAGCAATTGATACCTTAAGAGTATACAACTAATATTTTAAGAGTATACAATTGATACTTTAAACGTGTGTATGCAATACCTCATAATGTATGTATGTAATACCAAATAGGTAAATATGTGATACCTTGAAGGTAAAAATATAATTCTTCAAGTAAAATTCTCACTAAAATGATTGATATTATTTCCCTATGTAGTCTATATACATATATCTTTTTGAAGTTTTGTATTGATATGAGATCATCACAACTGATAAATCCATTGAAAATTTTCTCAAGCAATGCAAGTAGCATCCAATAAAACCCACGAAAATCTCAACAATGAAGATTGATTATTAATCTCAACAATCATTCAATAATTATATTCCATCAACATGTCTTTTTTCTTTCATTAACATGTTTTTTCTTCAATATATATGGTGTTGTGAAAAGACCTCAACATGATTTTTTTTCTTCCATCAACATCTCCGATTATATCAACATTTCCAAAATTATATTCAATAAACATTCTTAATACTTTGTAGCCATTAGATCTAGGATTAAACCCAAAACATCCAAAACAACCATTATAGTGAAACTAGAAAAGATGAAGACGTCATACTAAGAAGAAGAAGAAGAATGACAAAGAAGAAGACGAAGAAGAAGGAGGAGAAGAAGAGGAGCAGAGATGGGCAGTGTGATTTTGCAGAAAAAATGAAAAAAAAAAAAATATATATATATATATATATATATGTATTATATACGGTCGGGTCGGGTCGGGGCTAGGATCCGTACCCCGGGGCATATAAGTTTTTGTGTAAAACAAAAGTTTGAGTAAGATTGTTTTACGGACTTGATTGCGTGGGTTGAAATCTCATTTAATTTATTCAATCTTATTATTAAGTTAAAAAAGTGAATTATCTTGCATTTTAATCTTCTAAATGATGTCACATATGGTTAGGGGTGGAAATCGAAACGGAATTTTTGATATCCGCCGAATTCGATCTGAAATTTTTTGATTTTTGAATGAATATTTTTAATGCGAAATTCCGATTTCCGATTTTTCGGAAAAATGTCGGATTGGAATTGGAATTAGTTTTAAAATTTTTTGAAATTTTGAAATCCGATCCGAAACATTTTCGAAATTTAATTTTCAAAAATTCTGATCCGGCATTTAGAGAATCAAACTCAGGACCTCTCACACCCAAAACAAAAAACTTACCACAAGACCAATAATTCATGTTGCAAATGATTTAAACATTTTTGTAATAAACAAAAGATAATAGACAACATTTCTGATTTTTAAATAGCAAAATATAATAAGTAAATATATCATATATTTTTTATATAAAATAAAAAGTGAATATCTAATTTCAAAGGTAAATATATCATAAATTTCATTAAAAATGATAACATTTTATATAAATTTATTATTTTAATGATAAAATTTCAGAAAATTTTCCGAAAAGCCCAAAATTCCGGAATTCCGAAATTTCCGAAAAATCGAAATTGGAATGAACAATTCCGAAGATTTCGGAATCGGAATTGGTTTTTCAATTTCGAAATTTTTCCGAAACACCTTATTTCCAATCCAATCCGTCCGATTTCCACCCCTACATATGACCATGTCACTAGAAAATGTCTTGTTCATCAATGGCTAAAATTATATATTTAATTGATTCGAATTTTGATTTTTATATTTCATCTGACCTACTAAGCTTATCAAAATATATTTATATTCCCTTAGTGCCCCTGAATTTATTTATATCTCAATTAAGGGGTCAACTAGACTAATCCAATTTATCAAAATAAAATGAAATTTATTAATTTCTCCATCTATAGAAATTTGTTAATTTTATTGTCCTGAATAGTTAAGAAATTCACAAGAAAATAAATGTGTGGCAAAGGTTGGGCTGTGTTCTACTTTATTGCCTAACAATAAAAGCGTGTGATATCAGCTACCACGTTTACTACTAATTTAATGGTTTATTCTAAAGTCGTAACTGTTTTTCCTTTCGTGATGTGACAATTACGCCAAAATTTAATCTACTCCATTCATATCTATTTATAAATAATACATCCGTATTTATTTATTTAATAATAAATTAGTTGGTTTGCCCTACTATAGGGATATATTATATATCTGTTGTTGTTGATATGCTCTACGTTGACGAGCAATTAACGAAAAATCTGGTCTTTACAAATAAGAGGTGGGTATTAAATTATTTTAAGATTGCAATAATGTTCGATCTCACTATATTTTAGAACAAAAATAAATATTATGTTATTGTTATGTGATTAATCAAGTTTTGGTAATTAAAAATCTGGAAAAAAAAAAAAAACATTGTGAGCAATTACACGTTGAATTAGGGTTGTGCACATATTTTGAAGATTATCGAAATATATAAAATATTAAAAAATAAGAATATCTGTTGATCTTTTGATTTTGTCGTAATCGATAATCATTCCTTAATCATTGATATGAGAAATATATTGAACCATCCCAAACTAAAGAATAGAAACTAGAATCCATTTTAAAATAATTCTTTTATATGCACACATTATACACATACGTTCATATCATTATCCGTATACATTTGTATTGAAATAATTACACATTTTTATTAAAGATAAAAAACTAAAATTGTATTAAAGAAGCCTAATTTAAGATCCTTGGAGATTTAAGATCCATTTTTATTAAAGATAAAAAACTAAAATTTATCTTCAAGCTTACCCTACAAGCCATTAGATTATTTTTTTCTCCAAGGATCTTAAATTAGGCTTCTCCTATAAGTCATTAGATTGTCTTTCTCTCCAAGACTCTTGAATCAGGCTTTCCCTACAAGTCATTGGATTATATAAGTAAAGATGTGTGTGGTTGTTTCAACAAAAACACTTTCACATATGTGAGATGGTCTTCTAAATTTTCGTCGTTATAAATTTTAGTTCTCCTCTTTTTCCTCTTACTTTTTTCTTCTCTGATCTATGATGAAGTTTTTGTACCTTTCCAATATCAATTGTTAGAAGTTTATGGTTGGGATGGATTCATCCATATGAAAATTTGAGTTATATCAATCAATGTACATACCTCAATTATCTGTATATTCATGAATTTTCATTTTGATTATCTTGGAAAAATGAAAAAAAAAAAAAAACTACCAATTCAAAGAATTGATAATAAAAGTCAAGTATTTATTGGGTTTCCTAAGAGCTTTTGGATGATTCTTTTGTAGGAGCACAATTAACTTTTGAAAATTCACAACAAACCAATAATTGAAAAAAGAAATGAGCTAATTAAGTATAGTGCGAAGGAATTTGGTCTCATAATCAGTAATTTGACATTCTAAATATTGAATTAATTGAATTGGAAGTTAGAGAATTATAAAAAAAAAGTTCTCCTCAAAAGATAGATACGGTTTTATAAAACAATCGGTGAAGCAACTATTCCATGATCAATAGACATATACGTAAAATTCCAAACCATAATGATTGAAATATAAAATCAGACATATACGACTTTATATTGTACTATTATAAATAGTGTTATTCAACAATGTGTATATATATAAATATATATATGATGCTCATATATATTATGTAATTATGATTAAAATTGTATTATATTAAAGTAATTGAATTATATTGCAAGACGCGCAATGCGCGGGTACACTGCTAGTTTGATATAATATAAAAACATATATAATTGAAACACATTTGGTTTAGTTTAAGTTTTAGGGCTGCAATTATGTACCCTAGGGGCACGGATCCCAACTGAATATGAGTCGGCCTATATATATATATTCATTAATTTCCTTTCCCTTTCCCTCAGCAACTTCCTTCTCTCTGCGAATTCTTCCTCCATGCATCGCCGACGGCTTCGTTGACAAATTTGTCAACAAAGCCCTAATATTCTCGGCCACCATACCACCATCGTCGCACAACACCACCCTCCGCACTGAATTCTCCTAAAACGTACGATTACTTTTGTCTTGCACTCTATCAAACAATGTTGGAAGATTTGAGATCTGAAGAATCAAACACAATTCTTGTATTGTCAAGTGACGAGGATGAAGAAAATTCTGCAACATCTTTGTTTCTTAACCAAGTTATTCAAATAGTAAATGAAGGTAATTAACATTAATTTGCTTCAATTCACTCTGTTTGTTGACTTTCCAGAGCATGTTTAATTCTGATTTTATTGTTTCAATTCAATTAAGCACATTGCTGACTGTTATACAAAAATTATGTCTGAGGTATTAGTAATATATTTTATAGGTATTACAAATGTTTCCTATATGGTATTACAGAAATTTATGCTTCAATGATATGTAATTTTTGGAAAATATTTTTGAGGTATTACAGAATTATTCTATAAGTCTTACATAAAAGAAATACAGGTATTATGTATATGAACTAACGGTATTAGATATAAATTCAGCAATATTACAGAATTATATATTTTCAAATGCATCTACTAATTATATGTTCTATAAGCATTACAAAATTACAAAATTGTTAGTCATATGTATTGAAATTACTAGTTGAACAATAATGTTTTTAAGCTTACACAACATTTTCAGAACTAGATATACAAAAATAGATATACATATGATATATACAATGTACTCAGAATGGTATGTATTAAATATTTGTTCTGTAGGTATTAATATTATATTCTATAGGTATTACACATGTTCCCTATATGGTATTACAGAAATTTATGCTTTCATGATATGTAATTTTTGGAAAATATTTCTGAGGTATTTTATAAGTGTTACATAAATGAACTACAAGTATTATATATATGAAAAATGTTAGTCATATAATGTTTTTAATCTTACACACCATTTTCAGAACTAAATATTCAGAAATAGATATACATGTGATATATACAATGTACTCAGAATGACAAATATTGAACATTTGTTCTGTATATATTAGAAAACTTCTCTACAGGTATTTCATGTATAAACTAATGGTATTAGATATATATCCACAGGTATTACATTTTACACATACTTGAACTCCATGTATATAATACATTTATGTTATTATAAAAATACTTTACATCTACTAGTTATATGTTCTAAAAGTATTACAAAATTAAAGGTTTGAGTATATGAAATTAGAATTGTGGTATTATATATTTATTCTATAGGTATTATAAAACTGCTCTAATGGTATTACAATACTTTTCTTCCAGATGTCATGCCTGATGAAATTGATGTACTTGGATTAACAACAAATACAAATATTAAAGGTAATACACTCTGATTTTAACTGATTATACTTTATATTATTATGAAAATACTTTAACATATTAATTTTATGATTGTTGATTTTAATTCGGAACTTGAGTTTTGATTTGTTATAGTACTTTTCAAAATATTTTGCAGTTAATATGTATTTGTTCTATAGGTATTATATATATGTTCTAAAAAAGTATATAATATTCTTTCTGTAGATGATATAAATGGTTCTTTAATTGGACTAACAAGACAGACAATTGATGAGATGTATGAACTTTATCGAAAGCATGCTCGTGCATTAGGATTTTCTATTTGTAAATCAACTACAAGATACTCTTCAGATGATAAACATATAGAGGTAGGAAAGAAGTTTGTATGCTCTTGTCAAGGACTAAAGAAGCAGGTAACTGGTTCAACGAAAAACAAAAAAAAATTCCAATCATAAGAACAAACTGTAATGCTCTGATGGGGGTGAAGATGAATGATGAAGGCTCGTTCACAGTTGTAGACCATGTAGAATTACATAATCATCCATTAACAAGATTAGATCTCAATCATCTTCATCGTTCGGAAAGAAACATAGACAAGACAAAAGGCAAGACAATCGAGCACATGGTAACTTCAGGATTATCAGCAACAAATTCTTATAGATACATGATAAACAATGCTGGTGGTGAGGAAGTACTTGGGCATACGAAGATGGATCATATGAACTTTGTTAATCGAATAAAGATGAAAGCAATAGAATCTGGGGACACACAAAATTTGACTGACATGATACAAGAAGAACAAGCAAACGAAGAAGACTTTTTCTTTAGAGTTCAGCTGGATGACGAAGGGAGACTGAGTAATATTTTTTGGAGGGACTCCATGATGAAAAAAGATTATCAGATCTATGAGGATGTCATGGTATTTGATACAACCTACAAAACTAACAAATATAACCTCATTTGTTCGTCATTCGTTGGTATTAACAACCATCGAAGAAATGTCATGTTTGGTTGTGCATTTTTGGCCGATGAAAAAACATAAACATTTGAGTGGCTTTTCGAGGTATTCAAGAAGTCAATGGCATGGAAATGTCCTGTAACTATTTTCACAGACCAAGATCAAGCTATTGCAAATGCATTACAAAAGGTATTCTCTATTCATGCTTATATAGTACCTTTACTTCTAATTACTGATACATATATATAGTGTGTGAAATACTTGTAATATAAATGAACAGCACCCCAAGGCCATGGTACACTTATAAGTTCAATTAGCAAGATCTAAAACTTGATTATAGTTCCAGTAAGTTAAATTTCATTCTACTAGTACTCATAATCATGTCAAATGCAATACAAATGGTATTCTCTGTTCATGCTTATATAGTACCTTTACTGCTAATTACCGATACCTAAATATAGTGTATGGAATACCTGTAATGTAAATGAACAACACCCCAAGGCCATGGTACACTTATAAGTTCAGTTAGCAAGATCTGAAACTTGATTCTAGTGCCACTAAGTTAAATTTCATTCTACTACTACTCATAATCATGGCAAATGCAATACAAATGGTATTCTCTGTTCATGCTTATATAATACCTTTATAGCTAATTACTAATACCTATAAATAGTGTATAGAATACCTGAAATGTGACTTATTGATACCTTAAGCTTCATAATGCAGGTATTCCCTGAAACAAGACATCGTCTTTGTCTGTAGCATCTGCACCAGAATGCAATTAGTAGATTTGCAGAGCTAAAGTCAGATAGGATATTCAAAGAAACATTCAATAAGTGTTTATCAGGTTGTGTAGATGAGAATGAGTTTGAAATCTGTTGGAAAACTATGATAACACAGTATGGTTTGGAGAACCATTCATGGTTTACAAGACTCTATGGATTAAAAGAAAAATGTTGTACAACATTAAATAAGGACTTATTCTCAGCTGGAATGCTATCATCTCAAAGAAGTGAAAATACAAATTCAGCCATTGGGTTTAATGTGAAAAAAACAACAAGCTTGACTGATTTTTACAGAATTTTCAAGGAGACAATGAAAAATTGGAGATTGAAGGAACAATATGATGTATTTCAGTCAACAAGAACAAATCCTAAATCCACATCACCAATGACGGGTATGTTAAAACATGCTTCAAATGTCTACACTTTGCATGTTTTCAGAGATTTTGAAGATGAATTCGTAAAATGCATTTCAAGTACTTCAACAGTGTTAATGATTGAGAACAATACATGATGATAAAGTTCCTATGCATCGTGTCATATATGATTTTCAGTTGCATTTGATAACATGTACATGTAAAAAATTTGAGGAATATGGTATGTTGTGTTACCATTGTCTAAGAATATTACATGTAAACTCTATACAAAGTATACCAGATACTTGTGTACAAAAGAGATGGACTAAACTTGCTAAATCGGATGTTTGGGACAAATTTAAAAGTTTGACAATGACATCAGAAAAGGTAAGTGATAGTATTCATTGGCGACATGATATGACACGAAAGTATTACAACGTGATGTTGAAATGTCAAGAAAATGAGGAAGCAAAAAGAATTCTTGAAGAAAGTTATAGAAGAGATCTTCTTGCAATCGACAATTTGATATCTCCACCAATTTCTACAATTCAATCTGAAACATCAACACAATCAAATGTTCTTGATCCAGTTCATTCGGTTACAAAAGGACGAAGACAAAGGATTAAAGGTCATTTTGAAAAGAATAAGAAGAACAAAGATTCTACTTTAAATTCAACATTAACAAAGGAGTTTGGCTTGAAGACACCTATTGTTAGATTGTTTTAATTTGATTCTGACATTGTATATCCAGAATACTATTGATATAAAGTTTAAAGTTATTCTTTAAAGTTTCTGAGGTATTACTGAATTATTCTATAAGTATTACATAAATGAACTACATGTATTATATTTATGAACTAATGATATTAGATATAAACTTCGCATGTATTACATGATTATATACTTGAACTGCATCTACTAATTATATGTTCTATAAATACTAGTATGGATCCCGTGCGATGCACGGATAAATTATTTACGAAGGATAATTTAGATAAAGGATGATTTCAACTTCAAATAGTGTAAAATGATTTTAATCTTAAAATGTTTTTTGATGAGACTTGTTTTTATTTTATTTTTTTGGGTAAAGATTCATAAACGATTGAATGACACGATACTTCATTTACATATATTCCATTTGAATAGAGATTTATAAAAGTGATACAAAATCATTTTGATGTAATGATTTTTGTAGAAGACTTTTTGGTTAATATAAAAAAACCTGGTTAGATTATGTTTTTTTTTTCATTTTACAACCTAAATTTTTGGGTGACTCTCCTGTGCCCCGAGGACATGGATCCTTGGATCCGTGTCCCCAACCCGCCCCGCGTATATTTTAAATTTTTTTTTCCTTAGCGCGCTTCCTCAGGGTATATTTTTTTTCCCATGTATTCATTGAAGGTATATGGAATACCTTTCAGATATCACATGTATACATTGAAAGTATCCGTGGAATACCTTTTTTCACATATCACATATATACCTTCAAGATATCCATGAAATACTTTTTCTCTAACATCACATGTATACATTGAAGGTATCTATAGAATACCTTTCAGGTATCACATGTATACATTGAAGGTGCGCGCAGCGTGGGCGCATGGGCGCGCGGTTTGTGAGGTATTACAGATTTGTCTCATAGGTATTCCAAACATAAACTAAATGTATGCGATACCTGAAGAGTATATGTGGGATACCTATTATGTGCGCACGACGTGGGCGCGCAGCAAGGGGGCGTGGGCGCTGGGGCGGGTTGGGGACACAGATCTAAGATCCGTGTCCCGGGGACAAATAAATTTTTGTGAAAGTTTTTATTTTTCAGGTTGCACCCACAAATTTTTAAATTGTAATATATGATTATTTTATGATTACTTTTCCTGTCAAAATCGAATTTGATCAATGCCTAATTTTATTTTAACCAAATGGATGATTTCAACTTCGAAGAGCGTAAAATGATTTTGATCTTAAACTGTTTTTTGATGAGACTTGTTTTTCCCCTTTTTTCGGATAAAGATTCATGAACGATTGAATGACATGATACTTCATTTACATAGATTCCATTTGAATAGAGATTTATAAAAATGATACAGAATCATTTTGATGTAATGATTTTTGTAGAATATTTTTTGGTTAATATAAAAAACCTAGTTAAATTATGATACTTTTTTTTTTGTTTTACAACCTAAACCATTTTATTTTTCAGATTGGATCCACAATTTTTTAAATTGCAACCTATGGTCATTTTCCAATCACTTTTTCGGTCAAAATCGAATTTAATCGATGTCTAATTTTTTTTTAACCAAAATACATTAAACATACACTAAAACACTACACATATCAAATCAAACAAAAGTCTCAAATCAACTTTTTGTTTTCATTCGATTGAAGATCATTTTGTGAAATGGAAGAAAAATTTTAGTTTTGGCTGCAATAAAAAAATCTTGGTATTGAATGTGAATCCACCTTGAACCATTTACAAAAATTAAAATAAGATATTTATCATTCGAAAATAATTATTAAACAAAACAAATAAAAGATCTCTGAAAATAGTATATAATTATATTTAGCTTAAAAAAACTTAATGTAAAAACTCTCGCATAGTTATATAGTTATATGTACCATCATGGAATTGTTCACCGCATTTGAAATAAAATGCATTTCACATTCATGCTTCAATAGACAACTTCTTATGACAATTCTACAACTCTCAATAAAATAGCAATACTACAAAATATTTGATACCTTCCAAACTAAAATAAGAAATTAATTAAGTTATAATATATTAAAACAACTACGAAACATTTATTATAAGATAAAAATAAGTAAACTCTTTCCATGAACATCAACAACACCATCACAAAATTGTTCGGTTAACAACAATGAATGAATACATGAGTTAGCATACAATTAAAAATTAAACAGAATGATATCAAAAAAAACTCTTGACAGACGTAAGATATCGATGTGTGATTGTGTAGAAACCATTCTACAAAGTATTTATAGATGGAACAAATGAGAATCCTAAATTTGGAATTGAATTATACGGATTCATTTTTTCCAAATGTAAGGATAAAATCATATTTACGTTAAATTTTGAAATATCAAAATCAACACATGCAAGATCAAAAAAAATAAAAATCGTTCTGATTGATTAATTATTAATGATGAATTAATTGCGTGTGTGCATGTAATCAGACTTATATAAGGTAACTGTATATATATATAAACATAGATACTTGAATGAAATTATAAAATATATATCAAATGTTGTATCCATTTTGTCTAAATTGATTTTAGGTCCATATTTAAACAAATCATAATTAATAGCATATTAGTTATATGTAACTAAAAAACCTATCACGTTATTGCTCCAAATCTGCTTCAATGTTGGATTGTGTTTGAGATCAAAAGGATCAAACACTATATCATATTTTCCATGCATATATATAGTAATTTGTTTTTATACCATATATATTCACTATTCAAAATCAATATTTTTGGAAATTCTTAATAAATTCAATTGATATTACAAAAAAATAAAAATATAAGATCTAATGAATTTTCTATTATTAGAAAGTGAAAATGAGGGGGAAAACTTTTGGCATTTCTATTTTTAAGGGTAATTGTTATTATATATATATATATATATATATTATATAGATATAGATTGTCTTTAACTCTCATTTGTTAAGGAAATAAAATATTTGAATTTTGATCGCTAAATTGTACTTAAATCTTCGATTTATCAAGGTAAGAAATCTCTTGATTTATAGTAACAAAATCGAATTTGAAGAATTTTTCTTAATATAAATTCAAATCAATAGTTTTCATGGAACACTTTCAGAAACAAAAGAGAGAATTTTTAGCTTGAACCATAACTTCCTTCCTTTTTTATTTTCTCATTATCAAAACAATGCAATTTCATTACTTTTGTAAATATAAATATACAAAAAAATGTTTCATTGTGAATGAATTAATTTTACGGAATTGAAATTACCAAATATTTAACATATCAAATATGTTAATTTTTTTCTGCTCAAATTGATCCATACAAAATTGATTTATATATATATATATTAATGATATATTTTTAAGAGGTTATTAATATACATAAAGGCAAAAACTTACATAATTTGAGATTAATATTAATTATGTAAGATCAAATTGTGCAATTTCACCAACAAATATAATGTATTGATTAATACAATATCTATATCAATAATGAATTGACTAATAAAATATCATATGTTAAAAAAAAATCAATATTCACGGTACTAAATCTATAACACATAAGATATGTAAAGTTATTTTTTGTTAGAAAAAAAATCAAGATAAATGAGACAATATAAAAAAAATGATTTTTCTATTATTAAGAAATGAGATTAATAATAATTACGTAGGATTGAAATTTTGCAGTTTCATGAAACAATATAATGAATTGACTAATAAAATATCATATGTTCAAATCAAAATGAGTATAAATTTATAACACATTAGATGTGTTAAATTAGTTTTCTTGTAGAAAAAAAAAATCAATATAAATCTTACTAAGTTTATAAAATGAAAAATTTGTTAAATTTTTTATTTGAAGATTTTGTCCATTATAAAAGAGTATTATATACCATATATATACACATAAAAAAAACAATACTTAATAATATTTCTAATATTAGTAAGGGGAAATGGGCGGGAAAACTTTTGTCATTTCTATTTTTAGGGGGTAATTGTTATTATATATATATAGATTACAATAATGTTTTTAAGTTTACACACCATTTTCTGAACTGGTGGTATAAAATATAGACAGGTATTAAACATTTGGTTTATAGGTATTAGAAAACATATCTGCATGTATTATATTTATGAACTAATGGTATTATATATAGACTCTGTAAGTATTATAGAATAGCATACTTGAACTGCATGTATATAATACTTTTATGCTATTATAAAATTACTTGACATCTACTAGTTATATGTTGTAAAAGTATTACAAAATAAATTAGAATTGTGGTATTATATATTTATTGTATAGGTATTATAAAACTGTTCTAATGGTATTACAATACTTCTCTTCCATATATAATACTTATAAGCTTTTTATATGATATCTAAAAAAGACTTGTGAGTTACATGCAATATCATACGTAAAAAGATCATACGTAATTTCTACAATGATTTTACCTTATATATAAATTTATTACCTTAAACAAATTACTGAATGATATTGACCTGAGATAACCATGCCTAATACTTAAAATGAATTTCTATAATACCTGAAATAAACATATGTAATACCTGTAATGAACTGATGTAATACCTATATAGGTAAAACATAGTATCTTTAATAGTTCCAAAACTGTGTATCCAATATAATGATGTATATATCATTAAACAACAGATTGTTATCATCCTCAAATGACCAAACAAATAAACTATATAATATACTTATCATCCCTATAATACCAAACATATAACATTGTTATGAAGCCCTTATAACAGAACATATAAACTAAAAAATATTGTCAATATCCAGTCGCTATTACATCAATTTGAAGCTCTCTTTGTACGAGCCTTGTATGTCTCAGTTCTGACCCGGCCCGTCACGCGCTCGGACGCGCCCGCACGTGCTTCTAGGTCGCGGACAAAATCTGCCCAAACATGCTCCCAGGTGTCTGACCTTTATGTTATGTTAAACATACATTTTAGTAATGTTAGGCATACCATTTAGTTATATTAGACATACCTTTTATGTTATGTTAACTATACTTTTTAGTTGTGTTACATATCTTTTAGTTATGTTAGTCATACCTTTAGTGTTATGTTAAGTATACCTTTTAGTAGTGTTAGACATACCTTTTGTAAGGTTAGTTGTACCTTAGCATTTTTTTTAAACTGACATATTAATATCTTTTATACCTTTTAGTTATATTAGGCATACATTTAGTTATGTTAGTCATACATTTTAATTATATTCGTTGTACTCATATATATTACATAAATGTATGTTTATGTTGATATAAATGTATAAATAATCTCATATAAATGTATAAGTAATATTACATAAATGTAAATATCTACAATTTGTGCCAAATTAGGGTTTATTGTACCGAAATTAGAATTTAGGGTTTAGGGTTAAAGTATGAAATCTGAAAATAAGGGTATCACTAATATAACATAAAAGATATGACTAATATAATATAAAGGTATGTCTAACACAACATAAAGGTCAGAGCAAAAAAAAAAAACAATGCGCAGAAAAAAAAGAAGAAAATGCGTAAACTCGGGTCAGATTCAACCCGACCCGACCCGAGTGCATGGATCTAAGATCCATACACTAGTTGCACACCAGTCCAACTCTAGAATTTTTTGTGTATGTTTTAAAACTAAGAAAATTTAAAACGCAACACTAAATCCGAATCCCCACACCAAACAATTCCAAAAGTGTATACCCAAGTAACCCAACCATTTCAATTCCGGAGATTTAATATAAAATAATAGTCTTCCATTAACAATGTGTGTTCAGGTTCAGTTTGCGATTGTTTATATTTATTTATTAATTTTAACAAATATAGATGAAAAGTAAAACTTGTCGTTTTTATTCATTTATGCTCACCAACATATTTATTTAATGTTCCTTTATTATTTATTAATATACATTTATCCATTGAAAAAACATTTTAAAAAATAATGTCCTTTTATACTCATTTGTCTTCCAAATCGTTGTACTATTTAATTAATTTATTTCCAATATATTCATAAATATATTTGATTATTAAATAAACAAAAAACAAACAACTGTTTTTTTAAAGAACAAACATGAATAAGCTTGAATCGTTTATAACAAATTATCAATATTTTCTAACCCTGAAACAGTGCCAACTTTGCACACCATGGGATTGCGATTGGTGCCCAATTGACCAGCCATGAGTATGACAGTATGACTCATAAAACACAATATATGATTATTATTATTATTATTTGAAATAATAAAATATATAAATATTATATAAATGGGATGTCTACTATACGGCTATACCCGCGTTTAAAATTAAAGTTTAAACCAAAGATGAAAGAGAGAGACACGTAGGAGCGCTCGAAACAGACATAAAAGTCTGTCCAAGACTTTTCAACAATGGCCACCTTCTTCTTTCTTTCTCCTTTTCTTCCTTGAATTTTCTCTTTTCTATTTCCTTTTTTATGGACTAGTTGTTAATTATTATGCATATAAAGGGTCTCTTTTTATTACTAGTACTATTTATTAAACTTCAAACTAATTATTGAATGTTTCCATCTCCCACGTCTTCTTCTGTTTCATCTCTCTCTCTCTCTATTGAAACTTGAAACGCTTCATCTTCTTTCATAATTATTCACTGCTTTTTATTTATGTTTTTGTCTCTATATATTTGAAGACCACAATCCAAAATCACTTCTTTAATTTTCATCAAGTCCTAAAAATTTCAGAAGCGTATCAAGAAACCAGATAACAGGTGCCTCTCTTTCTCTCTACAGTTTTCGTTTTCTGGTTGTAGCTTGGTAGATGTCATTATATATGGTGGGTTTTTATTTTGTAGTGTAAAGACTAAAGCTTTGGTGTGGGGAGGTGATTATATGTGTTTTGACTTTTTTTTTTCCATTATTTTGTGGTTATTTTCGAGAATCTTGTTCATCTGGGCTTATTGATAGATTTCTTGTTTTATTGATAAGTTTCTTGTTTTATTGATACGTTTCTTGTTTTAATAATCAACTATGATACAAAAACTAGCGTTGAAAGTGGTTATTTATTTATTGGAGTAATATATATTGGCTAAGGTAAACAATAAGAAACAATTATGCTAGACTCTGTATCAATAAAATTTCGAAATCTTGATTCAAGATTTGGCCTTGACTTTTGTTTGGAAGTAGATCATGCATAATTCTTTCTATTCTGATCCAAGAATTCCATTAATGTAATCTAAGTATCATCAAGAAGGTTGATTGTTATAACTTTGATGATGGTTTTAAGAGCTGTTGATGATAAGAAAACAGTGGAATATGTGATCAAGTTAATCTTTTCATTTTTGATAAATCAATCCATAACGCATTGATAATAAATGATTGTTTACAGAGCTATTACTTATCTATATTCAAATAATGACTTGGATTTTGTGTGTTCCTTCTCTAGCAGCTTATAATTTCGAAATCGATGAGCAATCTGAAGCTAGCAGTGGAAGTTGTGAGGGCCCACAACCTCATGCCCAAAGATGGGCAGGGCTCATCCAATGCTTTTGTGGAGCTTCACTTTGATGAACAGAAATTCCGAACCACCATAAAAGAGAAGGACCTCGATCCATTCTGGAACGAGACGTTCTATTTCAACGTATCCAATTCCAATGAACTGCGTAATCTCACCCTTGAGGCTCATGTCTACAACAGCAACAACAAAACCACCAACTCCAAATCTTCCCTTGGAAAGGTCAGAATAGCTGGCACATCATTTGTCCCCTATTCTGATGCTGTTGTGTTTAACTACCCTTTGGAAAAGGGAAGCATTTTCTCACGTGCAAGAGGCGAGCTTGGCCTCAAAGTGTACGTAACTGATGACCCCTCTATAAGGTCTTCGGTCCCCTATCCTGAGACAGCTACTTCATCTTCGTATTCAAGTGTGCATCCCAGCCATGGTGAGGTGAAAGTGGGAGCTGAGCCCGTCTCTGCCACGTTGAGTAATGGCAAAAAGGGGTCAAGAAGAACGTTTTATAATCTTTCTGCCTCTAATGGCTCGAGGCAACAGCCTCCTAATGTGTCGTCTCAGCAACCAATCGTGTATGGTAATGAAATGAGGTCTGAGCCTCAGGCACCGCAGTTTGTCAGCACGTATGCAGCTTCGTCCTCACAACCTGCTGATTTTGCACTTAAGGAAACGAGCCCGTTTCTTGGTGGGGGCCAGGTGGTTGGAGGAAGAGTGAGACGTTCGGATAAGCCATCCAGTGTTTATGATCTTGTTGAGCCTATGCAATTCCTCTTTGTCAGGGTTGTCAAGGCTCATGATCTTCCTTCCAAGGATGTTACTGGGAGTCTTGATCCGTATGTCGAAGTGAGACTTGGTAACTACAAAGGAGTCACACAACACTTTGAGAAAAACCAGGACCCTGAGTGGAACACAGTGTTCACCTTCTCCAAAGACAGAATACAGTCATCTGTTTTGGAAGTTGTCCTAAAAGACAAGGATATGCTGAAAGATGACTTTGTTGGGCTTGTCCGATTTGATCTTCGTGAGATTCCCACTAGAGTTCCACCGGATAGTCCGTTGGCGCCAGAATGGTACAGGCTTGAGGACAAGAAGGGTGAAAAGAAGAAAGGTGAATTGATGTTAGCTGTTTGGATAGGCACACAAGCTGATGAGGCTTTCTCTGATGCTTGGCATTCGGATGCAGCTAGTCCCGTTGATAGCTCAGGCCCTTCTACACACATTCGTTCGAAAGTGTACCACTCTCCAAGGCTATGGTATGTGCGGGTTAATGTGATTGAGGCACAGGACTTGGTTCTGGCTGAGAAGAACCGTTTTGCTAATGTACATGTTAAGGCACAACTTGGCAGCCAAGTTTTCAAGACAAAACAGGTTCAATCACAAACTATGAATGTTTCTTGGAATGAAGACTTGATATTCGTTGCTGCTGAGCCTTTTGATGACCATCTGGTGCTCTCAGTCGAAGATCGTGTGGCTGTGAATAAGGATGAGGCTCTTGGCAGGGTGTTTATACCGTTGACAACAGTTGAAAGACGTGCTGATGATAGAATAGTTCACTCTCGATGGTTCAACCTTCAGAAACCAAGTTCAACTGAAATCGAGGAGACTAAGAAAGACAAGTTTGCTAGCAGGATCCATCTTCGTGTTTGCCTTGATGGGGGCTACCATGTTCTTGATGAGTCCACACATTATAGCAGTGATCTCAGACCATCTGCTAAACAGCTTTGGAAGCCATCAATTGGTACTCTGGAGCTAGGTATTCTGAATGCTGATGCTCTTACTCCCATGAAGACGAGACAAGGTCGAGGCACTTCAGATACTTTCTGTGTTGCAAAGTACGGTCAGAAGTGGGTCCGAACAAGAACCATCACAGACAGCTTAAATCCAAAGTACAATGAGCAGTACACTTGGGAAGTTTTTGATCCAGCCACTGTTCTCACTGTTGGTGTTTTCGACAATGGCCAAATAGGCGAGAAAGGTTTGAATGGAGGTCACCGGGACGTGAAGATTGGGAAAGTCAGAATCCGAGTCTCAACTCTTGAAACGGATCGAGTCTACACCCATTCTTATCCATTGCTAGTACTTCATCCATCTGGTGTAAAGAAAATGGGAGAGTTGCATTTAGCCATTCGATTCTCTTGCACGTCAATGGCCAACATGATGTGTTTATACTCTAGACCCCTCCTGCCCAAAATGCACTACAAGATGCCATTGACAATGATGCAACTTGACACGCTTCGTTACCAAGCTGTCAATATAGTGGCTGCCCGACTGAGCCGTGCAGAGCCCCCTCTTAGAAAAGAAGTGGTTGAGTACATGTCTGATGCTGACTCACATCTATGGAGCATGAGGCGTAGCAAGGCTAACTTCTTCAGGCTGATGTCGGTCTTCAATGGAGCATTTGCTGTTGGGAAATGGTTTAAAGAAGTCTGTATGTGGAAGAACCCTGTCACAACTGGCCTAGTCCATGTTCTCTTCATCATGCTAACCAGTTTCCCAGAACTGATTCTTCCAACCCTGCTTCTCTACATGTTCCTAATCGGCCTTTGGAACTATCGCTACAGACCAAAGTATCCACCTCACATGAACACAAGGCTGTCCTGTGCTGACTCAGTTCACCCTGATGAGCTTGATGAGGAGTTCGACACGTTCCCCACCTCGAGGGGCTCAGACCTCGTTAGGATGAGATATGATCGACTAAGGAGCGTGGCAGGTCGGATCCAGACAGTGATAGGTGACCTGGCATCCCAAGGGGAGAGGGTTCAGGCACTGCTGAGCTGGCGAGATTCACGTGCAACTGTTATATTCATGGCCATGTGCATTGTGGGTGCTGCTATATTGTACGCTGTGCCTTTTCAGTTGTTGATCGTTGCCACTGGATTATATGCTATGAGGCATCCAAGATTTCGACATAAGTTGCCCCCAGCTCCTCTTAATTTTTTTCGTAGGCTCCCTGCCAGGACAGATAGCATGTTGTAAGTTCATCATTTGCAAGTCATTGAATTCTGGATTGTTTTGTCCTCATTTGGTGGTATAGTTTGATCATGTTTCTCTAGATTTGCAAAGTGTACATAAGTATGTATACAGAGTTCTCTATGGTCCATTTTTTGTTCAGAAACTTCAATTCAAGTTATGTTTTTCTTATTTCTGATGAATTTGTGCTATTATTATCAAAATTGAATCTTTAGATCAAACAAAAGATGATACATATTATCAGACATTTGGTCCCTATTTCTGAATAAACACAGATTGATTCAGACATAAACAGCTTGTCTCATATTACATCAAGCATCAGACCAATGAATATTAAGTGTACCCCTGCCCTTTTTGGGCACTCCTAGAGCTTTTCAGACAGCCTTGGAAGCATCAACAATGTTGTTGTGGCATGGGGGCTGAAAGTCATGAACTTTGTCACACCCCTTTCTCGAATCACACTCATCCACCACCATAGCAGTCACACTCTTTCCATTACCATGAATGGTGATATTCTTTAGGCATCTGCTCATGTTATTGAATCACCCTGTGGATAGAGCCACAACTGGAGTGTCGTCAGAGTGGAACTTCTTGTCGCACTCTGAGGGCCCACCACCATCTCCACCTTTCTCGAATCCATTGAGAGTCAGCACAGCTTTTGTCTTGCTCAAAATAGGAGGTGAGCATTTGTAGATGTCGTACTTCTTGCCTTCTTCGCAGCATTATGAGCCGTTGGATCTGTTGCATTGATCTTTGGGTGGTTTCTTGCCCTTGATCTTGCCACTTGGCTTGCATGATTTGGGCCTGGCTTCGACTCTCATGCTCAATGTCATGATGAGAAGAGAGAGAAGAAGAAAGAGCAAGAAAGAGAGCCTGATTCTTCATTTTCCTTTTTCTTGATTTAATTTGTAAACTTTGTTGCTTTGAGCTTATATAGATAGCATAGTGCTTGTTACAGTAAAAGCATTGGATCTGTTTTGTCAGTTTTTGTACACTCCCAAGCTCCTCGTAAAAATTCATTCAACAATATTTGGCTGTCAAGAAGTACGTCCGTAATGAATCTTTGTTTCTGATTCATAGATAAAAACAAGAAGGAAATCTTAAAAAATGTTCTTTGTGATCTCATATCAGAAGTTGATTCATCGAGTGTGGATAGAACCTCGTTTAATTCCGTTTCCGGATTGAATCTTGTAGGACTTATATTGTAGATGTTATCAATATCACATGATTCAAGATTGTGATAATCACTAGGCAAAAATGTTCAGTTTTGTTCTGTTTTCTCAAGATTCAGATCAGTTATGCTAGTTCTATGTAAAATGAGAAAATATATTCATAACATGATTTACAAAACATTACACCATATTTCAACATCATTCAAACAAGTATTGACAAACTGCAATCAAGAATCAAAAAGACACTCTTCTAAGCATCAGACCAAGTGATATCCAAGTCACCCCAATTGCCTTGAGAATCTCCCAAGGCTTTCCAGACAGCCTTAGAAGCATGTTGTTAGGACAAGGCGGCTGATAATCATGAACCTCATCACATCCCATCGTGGAATCACACTCATCGACCACCATAGCCACCATAGCCACCATGCTCCGACCATTACCACTTACAGTTATGTTCTTAAGGCATCTGCTACCTCCACTGTACCATCCAGTTGACAATGCAACAACTGGTGAGTCGTCTGAATGGTACTGGTGATCACATTTTGATGGACCGCCTCCATCTCCACCTTTCTCGAAGCTGTTAAGGGTGAGAACTGCATTGGTGCTCCCAGCATGTGTAGGTGGTGTAGAGTTCCCCTGCTTTGCAGCAATCTGAGTCGTTTTCTTGGTTACATTGGCCTGGTGGTGGCTTTTTTCCTCTTATTTTGCCACTTGACTTGCAGGATTGAAGTTGACCCTCCAACGTCTGAGCAGCAAGGATGAGTAGCAGAACGAGAAAGACTACGTTTCTAAGGTTCTTCATTTCTATTCTCTTTTGCTTTGGTTGCAGAAATGGAATGAAGATGTCTGTTTATATAAAGTTTTAACCTGTAAAAATGCCAAGAAGGTGCTCAAGGCTTTGAACTTGTACCAAATTAAGTATGTATTCCATTTTAGAGTTCAAAGCTTTTTAACTCATCAATCATATGAAGTTGCTTGAAGCGTCATGGTTGATCTTCTCTGTCATTTCGGAGACTGATATATTAGCCTATTTGCCTGTGTTGACTCTGTTACACTTTGTATGAAAAATTTATATTTCATATAATCTTTTCCACCGAAAATCTCTGGTTACAACTATGTCATGATCCAAAGAGACCAAGGTTTTTGGGGGGGTAAAAAGCAGCTGTTCAGAATCAAAGTTGATATAATATACATAATATTTGATATTGTTGATTTGATTTTCATGAAATTATTTCCTCCATTAAATGTGACATTTGTTACACATGAACAAAAGTAGATGGCCAGTTTCTTGTACAATATTAAGAGATTGCTTATGTTTTAGGCCTCCATTGATGCAGGTTAAACGGGCTGAATCTGTCGAATTTTTTTGTTATTTCTTCCATTACTTTGATGATTGCAGCGTCTCTCAGTAGTAAAAGAGCAATATTCTGTATTATCTGATATGTGAATGAATGTGTTTTTACCCCACAATTTCAACTTCCCACTATGTTTTTCATTTTAGGAGTGTATCTTGACATTAACCATTGTAATAAAAGTCTTATGTCAAAGTTAAGCAGTTAGGAGATAGTTTTTTCAAGATCACAATTCATGCAATAAGAAATTTATAAACAGTATGACATCAATACACATTCACATATAATACAAACAGTTTACTCATAATTTTACAGCACATATAAACTGCACTAAGCATCAGACCAGGTGATATCCAACTCGCCCCAATCGCCTTGAGGAACTCCCAATGCTTTCCAAACAGCTTTAGAAGCATCAACAATGTTGTTAGGACAAGGTGGCTGATAGTCATGATCATCATCACATCCCATAGTGGAATCACACTCATCAACCACCATTGCTGTCACGCTCCGTCCATTAGCACTCACAACAATGTTGTTAAGGCACCTCGACCCTCCACTGTACCATCCAGTCGAGAGAGCTACAACTGGTGTGTCGTCATTATGGTACTTGCCGTCACATTCAGATGGGCCGCCTCCATCTCCGCCCTTCTGGAAGCTGTTGAGGGTCAGAACCGCCTTTGTGCTTCCAGAAACTGGTGGTGAACATTTGTATGTTGTGTAAGTCTTCCCTGCTTTGCAGCAATCTGAGTCGTTCTCTGGGTTACATTGTCCAGGTGGTGGATTTTCCCCCTTTATCTTGCCACTCGGATTACATGACTGAAGTCTGGCCTCTGAGGAATTATAAGCTGCAACAAGGAGCACCAAAAGCAAAAATTCTCCAATGGTGAAGCTTTTCATCTTTGATTTGTATTAAGAACTTTCTAGTTGGATACAAAATGGGATGAAGTGATCCTTGCTTATATAAGTTTACACAGTGAAAAATGCCAAGAAAGTGCTCAAAGAAGTTTCTATCAGATGATCCAACAGAGGGTTCAACTCTTTATTATATAATAGTTAACATCTTCATCAGATTGAAGACTCTTATTCCATTAGTTCTTGAAATAAAGTTCATATAAATGAACCAGTGTATCATGTTTCACATACAGAACAGCTAAACTAGTACGCATGGCTAACTTGATCTTGAAAGCATTTCTTCTTGCATTACTATTTTGTCCTCATTTCTTACAAGCCCAAGTTCATACGTGCAAGCCAAGTGGTAAAGTAAAGGGAAAGAAGCCACCTCCAGACCACTGTAACGAGGACATCGACAACATCTGCTGCATCGCTGGAAGGTACTACACTACATACAAATGCTCACCCCCAGTTTCTAGAAGCACTAAAGGAGTTCTCAATCTCACTGGTTTTGAGAAAGGTGGAGATGGCTATCAGCCTTCGAAATGTGACAACAAGTACCACTCAGACAACACACCACTCGTAGCTCTATCAACTGGATGGTATGGAGGAGGGACGAGGTGCTTGAAAAACATAACTATAAGTGGTAATGGAAGAAGTGTGAAAGCAATGGTGGTTGATGAGTGTGATTCTTCCATGGGATGTGATGCCCAACACGACTACTTACCCCCGTCTGATAACAACATTGTTGCTGCATCTATAGCTGTCTGGAAAGCCTTGGAGGTCCCTCCATCAGACTGGGGTGAACTCAGCATCACCTGGTCTGATGATGCCTAGTCTATATCTTGATTCCATGTTTTGGTTGTTTTTTTGTGTTAATGGTTTTATGAACTATGTATAATTAATGGTAAAACATTGTAATGCTGTCAAAATATTGCAGAAATTATTACAGAACTCCTTTGTTACATTTCCATCTAGCCTCTTGTATCCAGTCTGATAACTTAATCTGTTGAATTCAATATCACTAATTGAAGGAGAAAACATAACTTATGGATTGTAATGAAACCATAGTACAAGCATACAAGAAATAGTGCTTAAAGAACAAAAGAAAGAGAGTGAAAAACAAGAGTTTTAGGTGCTGACAGAGATGTTGTGTCTTTTGCATCTCAAACAAGCCTATTGTATCTGTCATAAGTATCTTCCAATAGCAGTAAAAGAACAAGAAACATTGAGGGGGATGAACTCCTAGCAAGGTCTGAACCATCAGATTAATACTGTTGTTGTTTTATCCTAGATGAAGTAAAACACATCAACTACAAATTCATAACACCCAATAATACTTATGTTTGGCTGAGATATTACTTATTAGTCCTTGGATGGATGCTGAGAACCTTGGCCAACACGGATAAGTGAAATGATTCTTGAATGGCTAACAACTCATCTGAATAAACTGTTCTTGTTTTTCTGCATTTTTTTTTCTATCCCGATGATGATCTGGATACAAGACTATGATCATAACAGCAAGCATAAATTTTTCAACATACTTGGATAGGCCAAGATATCAGAAAGATTGATTTCAACGGCACATTAAGCAAGTTTTCAACAGTTTCTTTGACTAATGAAATAAACTTGGTGCAAATATTTTGAACTC
This sequence comes from Scutellaria minor, assembly GCA_954870855.1. Lineage (NCBI taxonomy): Eukaryota > Viridiplantae > Streptophyta > Magnoliopsida > Lamiales > Lamiaceae > Scutellaria > Scutellaria minor. The sequence goes on along the minus strand of OX940728.1, from coordinate 19,224,722 downwards.
TTCTCTGGAATATATGAATGAATTGCAATCACATTACACATGATAATCAAGAATAAGCTAAATACTTTGAGCACTTTCTTGGCATTTTTACGAAGAAAAAGCTAATATAAACTGATATCATCATCCCATTTCTTCATCCACCATCTACTTTTCCAATACTAATTTCAAAGAGATCCAAGATGAAGATGAACCTCAGAACTGCATCCTTTCTTGTTCTGCTACTCGTCCTTGCTGCTCAGACGTTGGAGGGACGGCTTCAATCTTGCAAGCCGAGTGGCAAAATAAGAGGAAAAAAGCCACCACCAGGCCAATGTAACCAGGAAAACAACTCAGATTGCTGCAAAGCAGGGGATCTCTACACCACCTACAAGTGTTCTCCCCCCGTTTCTGGGAGCACGAATGCAGTTCTGACCATTAACAGCTTCGAGGATGGTGGAGATGGAGGCGGCCCTTCAGAATGTGACGGTCAGTACCACTCAGACAACACACCAGTTGTTGCATTGTCAACTGGATGGTACAGTGGAGGTAGCAGATGCCTTAAGAACATAACTGTAAGTGGTAATGGTCGGAGCGTGGTGGCTATGGTGGTTGATGAGTGTGATTCCACGATGGGCTGTGACGAGGATCATGATTATCAGCCACCATGTCCTAACAACATTGTTGATGCTTCTAAGGCTGTTTGGAAAGCCTTGGGAGTTTCTGAAGGCAATTGGGGTGACCTGGATATCACTTGGTCTGATGCTTAGAAGTGTGTCTTTTTGATTCTTGATTGCAGTTTGTTAATACTTGTTTAAATGATGTAAGAATATGATGTGCCTATTATGTATATAATACAATCAATCTAGTTTTACTACAGTTTGTTTGTTTTATAGTGATTGCAATATGACTTAGATGGATCAAACTTAATGTTTTTATTCTAGAAGAATCTGCATTAGCATTTCATGGATCTTAAAGCAAAGGCCAACTAAAATGGATCAAACTTAGTTTTTTTCTGTTATATAATATTAAATAGACAACGAAATGCTAAGTATTCAACACCTAAAGAGGCAATCAGATAATGTACTAAAATGGGAAACTTTTCTTCAGTGTCTTTAATCTAGCATAAACAATCAAAACATCAAGAAACCAACAATTTTATTTTAATACATAAACATTTTCTCAGTGATTCACATCCAGACATAAAAATTATAAAGTTGGGATGGTCTGTACGTGTCGTTTGTTGATTCTTCTCGATCATCATGTGATGTTGCATGGATATCATCTACAACTATGAACTTTTCAGTATTGTGAACAGGCTAAAGAATGCCATCTGTTATTTTTTATATCCAAGTATCTTAAGGCTGTTCTGACCCTCAACAGCTTCCAGAAGGGCGGAGATGGAGGCGGCCCATCTGAATGTGATGGCAAGTACCATAATGACGACACACCAGTTGTAGCTCTCTCGACTGGATGGTACAGTGGAGGGTCGAGGTGCCTTAACAACGTTGTTGTGAGTGCTAATGGACGGAGCGTGACAGCAATGGTGGTTGATGAGTGTGATTCCCCTATGGGATGGGATGATGATCATGACTATCAGCCACCTTGTCCTAACAACATTGTTGATGCTTCTAAAGCTGTTTGGAAAGCATTGGGAGTTCCTCAAGGCGATTGGGGCGAGTTGGATATCACCTGGTCTGATGCTTAGTGCAGTTCATATGTTATCCAGTTGTAACATTATGTATTAAAAATGTTTGAATTATGTGAAGGATTTTGTTTATAAATTTCTCGTTCCATATATGATGCATTTCTAGTAACTCTGTCTTGTTAAAAAATCATTTAACATAATGAAAAAGGTAAAAACATATGAAATCAAGATGCAATCTCTCTTACAACTACCAGAAACTGATTGCCTACTCCAAGAAAATCAAATCTAAAAAATCAGATATTGGTTTAAAAAAAAAACATGATGTATTGAAGATAATGTCGTAATCTTGTCCTGTTTGATTCTCAGAATTGCATAATTTTGGTTAATGCCTAAATAATAAGACAGTTTATATGCATGTGATCTAGTTTTAAATGTATTCTGGGGAATCAACTCATTAGTGCAACCTTTGCATTCAAACTTCTCTTTCTGACTCTTGCAACAGATTCTCTGTCAGCAATGGAGTTCAGTATCATCAAGGAGTGCTGAGAACAATCTGCAGATACAATGAAGTTTCTTAGATGCTATGTAATAATCTGTAACTAAAGCAAAATATGGAGATCATTGAATGATATTTGACAGTTCTACAATTTTGTTTTATTTTTCATCTCTCCAGATGATGAACTGCCTGTTAAGACTAAACAAACAACCAGAAATCTATTGAATATAAAACCAGATATTTTTGTTTTTCTTTTTCTGACAATTTGTATCTATACAGATGATGATCTGGATACAAGACTATAATCATAAAGCATAAATTTTTCAACATACATAGATAGGCCAAGATATCAGAAAGATGGATTTCAACGGCACATTAAGCAAGTTTTCAACAGTTTCTTTGACTAATGAAATAAACTTAGTGCAAATATTGTGAACTCTTCTCTGGAATATATGAATGGATTGCAATCACATTACACATGATAATATAGAATAAGCTTAGTGCTTTGAGCACTTTTTTGGCATTTTTACAAGGAAAAAGCTAATATAAACAGATATCCTCATCCCATTTCTTCATCCACCATCTACTTTTCCAATACTAATTTCAAAGAGATCCAAGATGAAGATGAACCTCAGAACTGCATCCTTTCTTGTTCTGCTACTCGTCCTTGCTGCTCAGACGTTGGAGGGACGGCTTCAATCTTGCAAGCCGAGTGGCAAAATAAGAGGAAAAAAGCCACCACCAGGCCAATGTAACCAGGAAAACAACTCAGATTGCTGCAAAGCAGGGGATCTCTACACCACCTACAAGTGTTCTCCCCCCGTTTCTGGGAGCACGAATGCAGTTCTGACCATTAACAGCTTCGAGGATGGTGGAGATGGAGGCGGCCCTTCAGAATGTGACGGTCAGTACCACTCAGACAACACACCAGTTGTTGCATTGTCAACTGGATGGTACAGTGGAGGTAGCAGATGCCTTAAGAACATAACTGTAAGTGGTAATGGTCGGAGCGTGGTGGCTATGGTGGTTGATGAGTGTGATTCCACGATGGGCTGTGACGAGGATCATGATTATCAGCCACCATGTCCTAACAACATTGTTGATGCTTCTAAGGCTGTTTGGAAAGCCTTGGGAGTTTCTGAAGGCAATTGGGGTGACCTGGATATCACTTGGTCTGATGCTTAGAAGTGTGTCTTTTTGATTCTTGATTGCAGTTTGTTAATACTTGTTTAAATGATGTAAGAATATGATGTGCCTATTATGTATATAATACAATCAATCCAGTTTTACTACAGTTTGATAGTGTTCACTTAGCATGAATGGAGAAACATAGAATTTCATACCAGATTGTTTGTTTTATAATAATGATTCAAATATGACTTAGATGTGAATACACACCTTAAATCTTCAGAAACTTCATACAATTTAATGCTTTTATCAAAAAATGCATGAGTATTTCATGGATCTTACAGCAAAGCCAACTAAAATGGATCAAATCTGTTCTTTTCTATTGGATAAAATGTAAAGGGAAGATGACTATTCAGCACCTAAAGTGACAATCAGATTATTATGTAATAAAAATTGAAGCTAACATAGGCGATTAAAATCTCAGGAAAACGACCTTTTTTTGTATGGATTTTCACTTATGATCAAATATTTGCTTAGTGATTCCCACACCATGCTATGGATATCATCTATATTAAGAGATTCTGTACACATTCACTTAGGTTCTCTTCTTGTTTTACTGTTAACCAGAGACAGATTAATTAACAGGTAACTTGAGTTCAAAAAGACTCTCTTGTTTATGTCAATTAGCAATGCACTAATTTAATAACCAAAAAAACTCACATACCAACAAAGAGTACTCAAAACTGACAAACATATACCACTGTTCTAACTACTATTAATAGGCAAGTTTCCACCACAAAACCTCAAAGAATCAAGCTTAAACAAACACAACAAAATGAAGAAGAATCAGGCTTACTCTTTCCTGCTCTTTCTCCTCCTCTCTATCCTCTTCATGACCCTGAGCATGAGAGTCGAAGCGAGGCCCAAATCATGCAAGCCAAGTGGCAAGATCAAGGGCAAGAAACCACCCAAAGATCAATGCAACAGAGACAATGGCTCAGAATGCTGCGAACAAGGCAAGACGTACAACATCTACAAATGCTCACCCCCCATTTCCAGCAAGACAAAGGCTGTTCTATCTCTCAACGGATTCGAGAAAGGAGCGGATGGTGGTGGGCCCTCGGAGTGCGACAACAAGTTCCACTCAGACAACACTCCAGTTGTGGCTCTCTCAACAGGATGGTTCAACAACATGAAGAGATGCTTCCATAACATCACCATTTATGCTAATGGGAGGAGTGTTAAGGCTATGGTGGTTGATGAATGTGACTCAACATTGGGGTGTGACAAGGATCATGATTTTCAGCCCCCATGTGACAACAACATTGTTGATGGTTCCAAGGCTGTCTGGAAAGCTCTAGGAGTGAACACGGATAAGGGTTTAATTGATATTCACTGGTCTCTTGCTTGATAAATGGAATACAGTGTGAAGATTCAGTGATCGTGCTGATGGTAAGAAAGCTTGATGAATAAAGATGTGTGAGATGCAAGTGCAATCATATGTAATAAAGATTTTACCTTTCTTCATATTTGGACATGAGAATGAAGTGATCCATGATCAACTGGTTCAAGAATCAATCTTGATGTATCTTTTATCTCGATGAAAGTTTTAAACTACTTAAATAAATATCGGCACATTGCTTTCGAAACAGCGAAAACAAGACAAAGATCAAGATTTGTATTGCAGTCCTCTTGAGAAGGACTTATTTGTCATTTTCTATGTTTCATGGTTTCAACAAGACCATCTTCATAAAAGAAAAATTTTCAAGAAATTTTACGTTTCCATATAGAAAGGTTTCCTGAACAAGAGAGGAGGAAAATTCAAAATTGGTACTGTTAAAAGCCGCGTTTTTGCATTTAATCCATATTAAAATATAATTTTCAATTAAGTCCTTTAAGTCTCAAATCTTCATGGTTTTATTGTCGCGCGGCCTTAAAACTTGGGGTTTTCAATTAAATTAAAATTCAAAATTCAGTATCCTTATTGAGACAAATAAAGTTTTGGATGGGACTAAAAACAAGCAACCCACCATTTTCTAAGCAAATCCAAATTTATACATTTTTTAATTTAAAAAATAAATAATATCAATTTTACTTTTAGGTCATATTTTACTAGTTATATTCAGTCATAATGGCCGAACAAACTTTTATGTGTTCGGTCAAGGTGGCCGAACGTGCTTCTACATGTTCAGCCAACCAGGACCGAACGAAATTACTTGGGTTTGATCTTTTTTTTGCGTTTTTCATACAATTTTCATACATTTAACATATCTATGGAATGTTCGTCATTATGTTGGCATTACATTCCTAAAAAATTAAAAGATTTAACATTAGAAAAGTAAGAAAGATGAAAAATGGAGGAAGAAGAGATAGAATAGGATTTTTTTTTTTTTTTTTTTTTGCTTAAAAGGATAAAATTGGTATTTTCAAAATTTTTATTTTTTTTTAATTGAAATATTTTTTATTGAAATGTGCTTAGAAAATAATAGTGTGCTTAGAAAAGAGTGGGTTGTCTTTAGTCTCATCATAAAGTTTTTTACGCAATCTAATAATAGTAGGATAGTTTGATGCCAATTTATGCCAAAGGTTCAAAAGAACTTAATATTTTATTTTCATGAGGACAAAAATGCAATTTTTTTAAAATTCGAATTTATTTTAAATTTGTGAGTGGAGGAGAGTTGCAAGATAAGAAGCTCAACTTGGAGGGATAGTAGCCTCATATTAGGCTTTGATTTCAATAGCATGGAACCACAAATATTCTCATCATTTAACCAAAGTTTTTAATCAAACAAGAGTTTCCTTATATTATTACACACAAACATAGATAAACGTATATGTCCAAACAATGGGGATAGCATGCAACAGCCACAGTATTCATTCTCTGAATCCTCAACATGTCTACAAAAGAATCAGACCAAAACATCTCTCCACATCCTCCTCATATCAACCAAATCCAACCAACACAATCACCCAAACCTCAAAACCTGACAATGTGATCAAGTTGAAGACTCTAGGAGGTTGCAAACTCGGCGTTTCTCGATACCCCGATTTCGACTACAATGCCGAGGGCGGTGTTGGCTCCGGAAAAGCCACAACCTCCATCTCCGATGGCCAAGTTCACATTGACTTCGACGTGCAAAAAGTCAACATTCCGCCACTGTCGACCGCCACAACCAAGCTGCTGGGATTGCCGTTGCCGCCTTTTCTGAAAATCGACATAGTCACCGAGTCCCTGCAAGGAGAAATCAACCCCGAATCCGGCAAGGTAGTAATAGTAACATGATCATAGTAATGATAGCAATGACAATGATAGTTTGTTCTGAACCTGTTTCTTTGCAAGGCAGGTTGAGCTGGCATTGAAGGCAGAATTCTGGTTCTCAATAGGGAGCTTGTACAGGGCCCCACCCCTGGTTGTAAAGACCGTTTTAACCTCGGAGGAAACGAAGGGGAAGATGAGGGGAGGAAAGGGGGAGAGACTGGATAAGGATGGGAGATGTAAGCTAGTTGGGGTGGCTACAGTTCAACCTGTTGATGATCTTTTCATGGATGCATTTCTTGGCCTTCCAACTGAGTGTCTTGCAGTTTTGAATGCCATAATCTCTCTCGAATCGACCTGATATTTCATTTCATATCGAGCATAGCATATATACAGTACGATATCGTTACTATACGAGCATAAGATGATGTATTAGACAAGATACAAAGCAATGAACATTCCTGGTTTGTAATGAAGAGATGTACATTTGGACAACCTATGTCATGTAAGAAAGCAAATTGAGACAGAGTGCTCTGTTTTCAGGCAATAATTAACAAACAACATCAATGTGGTTCCATCCAGCATCAGTTAAATGTGATCAAAGTTCGTTCATATACACACTCATTATCTTGAACCCAGCCAAGCTCCCATCGGGTTCAGATTCTGACTCGTCTGAACGTTAGCTTGACTCACTGAGTTGCCAAGAATACTTCGATCAAAATCTCCAGGATTTTCCGGGTCTTCCACCGCCTTGTTCTTTGGCTTCGAAGTGAAAGCCAGCATGCTTCCCACGATCACCTGAACATATTAACAGCCTAATCACATAGAACATAAACACTGGCAATGGAGATTTTCTGTTATTGATTAAACAAAGCATTTGAATGGGACCTGAACAGGGCTGGCAGCAATGAGAAGTCCCTCGACGGGGCCACCTATGAGACGACCATCAGGGCCGGAAAAGGTGACGTTTAGACCACCGGTTGGGCCATGAGGACCATCAACGTCGTTAATATAAGACCCCGATAAATTCACCATGTCGAAGTGTCCCTACAAAAGGATGAGGATATGTTTTTCAATCACATGAAGAATGCAACACTATCCTATATCATAAGTGATGATAAAATCATTCACCTCATAAGTGACACTACCACTAGAGCTCGAGATTTTGATGTTTGCTGCTGAGATGGAGCCAATGCCCGACAAGATAACTATGCCTCTTCGACCTTGCAAAAGTGACAGTATCTTTCGTTTGATATCCTGTGACAAAACCAACAATAAAACGTGGTGTTGAAAAGCAATTGTTACATGAAATGCTGTATGGATAACAAGAAATTGGACATACTTCTCCAGCTGCAATGTTGATGATATGTGGAGTCATTGTTCCAGCTCCAGTGAAAACAGATCCACCTGACAAATCAATTAGTTCTTTAAAAAATCAGCCAAATATTAAATACAGATTTAGAGCTTGTAAATGAACAAACTAAAAAATCTTCAATTAGACATTTGTAAAGGTGTGTACACTATCCATTAGTCATCAAGATTTTGCATCAATTGCCTACATTACTAAAAGAATTAACAATAAATCGAGCACGATAGAGAAATGTACCTAAAGAAGATGGTTGTTGCTTACGACCAGTCCCAGGTGGCCTTCCTCTCCACCTTTGAGATGGTCTAGCCATTGGTGAAGGACTAGACATCGAGGGCGACGATAATCCCAAGGAAACTGCACCGTCATGTCCATATTTACGTGGCCTTCCCCGTTTTCTACGCACGGGTTCGCCTTGCTGCATAGCATGAGGGCCTACACTAACTCCATGAGCAGACATTGTTGATGAAGTATCTAAAGGTAATGTTGGTAGAGATAAGCTACCCCCGGCGTTGGATTGAAAGTGCACACCCGGGCTCATGTTAGGTGAACTTTGTAGCCCTTCGCCTGTGCTTTGGTGCACGTAATATGAACCCGACCCTGCTAATGTCATAGCATCCCTTTGATCCATGCATTTACTTTGAGACCCTTTCACTTGATCTCACTGCAATAAGTACAGTTAATGAATTTAAACTAAATATCAAGTTTAGACTTTCTATTACTCATATCTGCATTGGGCAAAGTATGGAATGTTTCTAGCTTTGACACTCTATTGTCAATTGGTTTCTACACTAGTAAGCAATATTCAGAAAGTCTAAGTAGATGCAATAGACCATTTAATTGCACCTATGAAATCAAGAAAATTTAGTAAAAACTCATAAGATAAAGAGAACCAAAATCCAAGAACTCTACAATGCAAAAGGTCTAACATAAACAATTCAAAACATATAAAAAATCAAGAGAGGATAGAAAAGGGCTTCACTCATACTCCAAGGGGTTCACAAGTAAGAATTCAAGATCATTCACACCTTAAGGAACCAAGAAAAGACAGCTTCAAACAAAGCATGAAAAACACATGAAACAGATAACAATTCTCCTCTCACTCTCATCAGAACAAAGTTTCTTCATAACCCAAACTTAATTTAACAAGAATCTTAGACAGAATTTTCAGAGCCCATCAAGAAAAAAACAGCCAAAACGCCATTGCCTGACAAAACCATACAAACCATGCACAAATGCCTCAAGAAAGAAGTAGAAAGCTACAAACTTTATGAATGCAAAGAGTCATACTCTGCGAAAACTGAAAAGGGTTGAGAGAGAAAAGTGGTGGAATGATGAATAATAGCAGCAATAAGAAGAATAAGCCATCGATGAACTCACCATAACTTTGCAAGTGTTCTTATCTCAAAACGTAGTGCTTTTTCTTGGTTTTTTTCTGACTAAATGCCTGTTTGCAACGCCAATAGATATTTTGCCGTACACAAACTGGGCCTTTCCATATCAAAGTTATTTCTGTGGTAAAAATCTATATCAATTCTATTTATTACAGTATACATGTTAAACGAGTCATGTTTTTCATAATTATAGCGTATGGTAAAAAAAATTAAACAAATATTTATGAAGTTGTTTACAGTCTTTAATCTGGAATCCTATGTATAAATCTACATCTCTGATATTGAGAAAAGATAAAAAGGCGAGTTTTGTATGAGTGTGGCTACTCCACTCACTTTGAGGTTTTGGATAAAATGCTTTAGTTGCTGATTGTGTACTGTAGTGCATGATAAGGCGCTGACTTAGAGTTAGTGAGCCCATTTCTCTTCCTTTTGTTTTCAACATTCGACCCGACCCGACGCCTTTGCTTAATTTGCCCATTATACACTTGACATGAACATTTGATCTTCTGCTTTGTTCTCCAAGTAAATTCGGATACAATTACACCTTATCGGAAACAGATATTTGATCTTTTTAGTTCGTCTTTTAAGTTAATTCGAATGTAATTGCAACTTATTCACATTTAACATCCATTTGACATGAACGTCGACAAAACTCCAGCTTTGATTTTCTATATCCACTATGTCATTCTCAAAGGAGTGGGTGGGGGTGGAAATGCAGAACATGGAGTTAAAAGATAGAAAAGAGAAACTGAAATCATAAACAAGACAAGAGAGAGTGTTTGGTCCATAATTCTCATCATAGCAATGTGGTTGACAGACTTTCAATCAAAAAAAGCTATATCCTACTCGCTGGTCTGACGCGTGGGAACCAACCAACAACTAGTCAAGATTTTTCTGCCATGATACTATTAAAAACACAATTTTAGAAAGAATATTAAAGGGTGAATTACACCTCGGAATTTGGCTGAATAAAATTCAACCATTGACAGACACTATTGGGGGCTCGAATATATATTTATCACCAGAAAAACGAACGACTCTCCATTCTTGATAGGACTAAGCTATACCCCCTTCAGACACAAAACCAGCTAACAGAAAATCCTATAACAACATGTGGATCTCTTTCACTAAATACTTCTCCAAACATGTTTAAGTTAAGAAACAAGAAATCAGGGTTCTCACTGACTTAACTTAGTTACTTGTATGATAAAACGACATGACAAGACAAGACGATGGTGATTACAAGATGGTATAAATTCTGCTTCAGAGCCATCATAGCTAGACCCAAATAAACTTATCAAACAGGATGCCACAATTGACAAGGGAACCATCAGCTTGAGCTCAGATCCAAATATCCAATAAAATTTAGCAAGGATTCTCCTTTAGAGTAAAGCTTGCAGGGCATACTACTATAGACAAAGTTATGAAACAAAAAGGTAAAGCTCATCTTGATGATATGTGTATTATAGCTATAACATAGATAGTCACACAATATTCAACTACATCTTGCTGCACTCTGGATCCTCATTAGAAACAACTGGTTATATCAATTTTCATTAAATTTGCACATAAGCAGACCACAACTGAAACTTCAAAGAACTCAAAAACACGGAAAGATGCATTATATGCAATCTGATTTCAAAACATCAAAATTGTCAACATTGGAAGTGAATAAGCTACACCACCAAGAACAATCACACCTAACTCTATGACACTAAATGAACTTTCCAGTTTTCGTTACAGTTAACACACGACAGTAACCTCAATTATCGAGCTCCATTGCCTGTGCAGCTTTAGCTTTTGCCAATGCCGTCAACTTTGTTTTCAACTTTTTCTTTCCTACTTGAAATCCACTCCCACCCTTCTTCTTGCTGCTTCTACCATCAACCTAATCATTGCACGAATCAAGCTCCTCGTCATAAATTGTAACAAACTCTCACAAAATAACTCAATTTATCATATTATCGAAAATTAGTTTAGCCCAATTCAATCATAACAAATTCTAAAAAGTAACACATTTATCATAATTTAGCAAAAATTAGACCACATTACTAAAAAAGAACAAAGAAAACAGAGTGAATTACTTTCATCTTGTTTTTCTTGGCCTGGAGTTTCTTTTCCTTCTTTTCCTTCTCTTCTTTTTCTCCTGTTTTTCCATCGAATAAGAACAATCAAGAAAAAGGAACAAATCAAATAAAGAATTACACAATTACACTGTCGAATGACATATCACAGGAATATAGATTGAGAATACAAAATTGCAGTACTTCTAAGATCAAAATCGTGTTGCCTCTTCCTTCGACCTAAATCGTTCTTCTTCGACATTCTCTCAAACTTCTCAATCAATTGGTCGCGAAGTGGGAGACGATCACTAAACCCTAGCCGCCTCAATTTAGGCGTTGCATAAGTTCTTATTTCCCCACGGGCCCCCAATTTTCAGTAATTTATATTTGTCGCCACGTAGTTTTTTTTTCCCAACGTTGCCCAAATTTCTAGTGGGAGATTTTCCTGGAAGTATTTTTTGTTGCCTCGTTGGGTGAATATTTTACCGCAAAAACTCACACTTAATTGTCTCACATGAAATCTCACATGAGATGAAGTTATTTTATAATTTATATAACATCAATATTATTCATATTGAATGGGTTGATCTATTTTATTAATTTATATGAATTCCGTCTGATATAAGGTTTCATATGAAACAGTTTCACATAAAACATATTCAAATTCCGTCTGACATGAGATTTTACATGAAACAATCTCACATAAAACATACTCAAATTTTAAATAGTTATTCTAGTATTATACAATAATTGTTTTTACTAGAGATGAGCTCCTAAATGTATAAGCAATAATTTATTCTCGTTGGCCAAACATTTAGGGGATGTTTGTTTTCATCTCAAAAGGCAACGTCACCAAAATATGTTTGTTTTACATTTTCTCACTCGTTCATTTTCAATTTCATCTTTTATTTTAAATTAAATATTTAAAATGAGTTCAATCACGATTAAATCATCTAATATAATTTATATAAAATATGTCAAGGGATCCACTTCTATCAAATCAATTTAATACAATACAAAAAAAAAAATTGCGCACCAAGGTCCGTGCACTCAGGTCGATCCTGTCCACCACACGCACCAACAAAATCGCGGACAAATTCGTTCAAACATGCTCCCAGGTGTTATACATTTATATTATGTTAAACATACTTTTTAGTAGTGTTAATCATACATTTTAGTTATGTTAGTCATACCTTTTGTAAGGTTAGCTGTACCTTAACATTTTTTTAGACAGACATATTAACATTTCATACATTTTAGTTATGTTAGTTGTACATTTATATATTACATAAATGTATGACTATGTTGATATAAAGGCATAAGTAATATAATATAAATGTATTATCACATAATGGTAAACATGTACAAATTGTGGCGAAATTACAGTTTTTTTATAGTTAAAAGTATTAAATAAATGTATGATATCTGGATATAAAAGTATGACTAATATAACATAAATGTATGACTAATATAACATAAATGTCAGAAAAAAAAAAAAAAGTAAAAGTGTGTGGATCTGGATCAACCCGAACTCAACCTGCATGCATGTGTGCATCAAGTGCACAAGAGTGTTACTTAGAGGCCGCTTGGTATGTTTCAAAAGAATGAGAAAAAAAATGATAATTTTAGTAGTGATGAATGAAATGAATATTCTCTTTAAATTTGTGTTGTTTGGTTTACCAAAATTCTTTAGGAATAGAATCAACTTTATTATTATTATTATTATTATTATTATTGTTGTTGTTGTTGTTGTTGTTGTTGTTGTTTTAGAAAATAGAGTTGTAGAAGTCATTCCTTAAGAAAACCAGAGGAATGAAAGTCACACTTTTGATTCCTTAGTAAAGTACAATAGCAGGAATCAAAGATGTATACCAAACACTTATTTTCCATTCACTTTCTATTGCTTGGTATGAAAAGTTGCATAACAAGCATGCCCTCAAATTTCAAATACCATCATTCAATAGGACCCACCGCTATCAAATCAATTTAATATAATATGATAAAATTCAACATCATCATTTAATTGATCACAACAATTACATACTATTCAAATAAAATATAATTTCTAACCAAAATATTCAAAATGTAGGACCTACCGAATATCTTTTTTATACAAAAATCAATAAAAACTCGTAAATTGTGTCAAAAATAATGAGAAGTGGAAATTGAAGTTGAAAACAAAAAACAAACCTTCCCTTTGAGCATTTACAGTGGTTGGGGAAATTTTGAGTTATAGTTAACTCTCTTTCCTCCACCTACCATTCATATCATCATTCTATTAACTATAACTCATATTTTTTAACTCATCCAACTATTAGACACTATTTGGATAACTACAATCAAATCACATTTTTGTCTAAATATTCTTATATTTAATTTTAGAATTTTTATCATCTAAAATAATTTTATATTTACTATAATGTGAACAAAATAAATATCAATTTTTTAAAATTTAGATTTTTTCAATAAATATCATTTTTTCTCAAATTTAATTAAATATATATTCAAAATTGAGTTAATAAGAAAAAAGAAAAAAAAATTATTCATGGTTGTTTATCTCAAAAATTGGAAAAAAAAAATTAATTAAAAGGAATATCCTCAAACTATTTTTAATAATGTAGTATAATAAAAGAAATACAAAGCAATTAATAAATTATAGGGAAAAGAAAAAAAATAAATAAAAGAAAGGCGCGCACATGGGCCAAGAATGCAGTCCTATGCGCCTGTGGGGCACGTGCAATGCACACGCCAATCACAGGGTGCATTCCAGAACACTGAATTTTTTCTAATTATTTTATTATTTTGGGTTCACCATGGTGAACCAGCCATACAAGTTGAGGTATAAACCAATCATTATTAAAAGTCTACAATGTACATAAGTTACAGTTAGATAACTATAACTCAATTTTTTTTTTAGCATTATAAATGCTCTTAGGAGTTCGTCTCTAGACAGGTTGGCCCGCGATGGGACGAGCTTTTGGTGGGATAGCTCGTTTCTATATTAAATTACTCGTAATATCTTATTTTTTCTTTTTTAGTTTTTTTAATTATTTAGCACGTAAATAAGATATAAATGATAATGATAAAAATTACCATTTAATGCAAGTGATGATGCTTAAAATATCAAATTTGGTCACTTATTTATAGAAATGAAAGAATTTTAAAGAAGTTTCTACTTTTTATTTAAAAAAATTGTATTTTACATGTAATTCAATGCAGATACGATTAAGTAAAGAGTAGAAATATTACAAATATCATTTTTTTCCTTTTAAAAAATTTAAATAATAATTATAAAAACAAATGTGTTGGCCCGCATAGTCCACAACCCGCCGGTAGGTTGACTAGGTTGAGACTTTTAAAGCTAGCCTCGTCAAATGGTGGGTTATGGTGGTGGAGTTCCAGACCGATCGACTCCCAATGATATGTCTATAGTTTTAAATATAACGTTATACGACATAATAGTCGATTTTAGACGTTAATTGATATAACATGTTAAAAACATAACTGTTGATTTTAAACGTTCCACAACATAATAATGAGTTTTTAGACGTAATCAATTTTACATGTCATACAATAATTGTAAATCATGTGAACGGAATTGTATTTTTGTCCTGTGAAAGAAAATTGGATTAAAAAAATGTTTATCTTGAATGGTAGAAAATACATTTTGTTTCTTAGAATGATTAGATTCATCACATTTCCCTTTTCCTGATTTGAGTGAAAAAGTGTGGAGTTTTTATTAGAAACAAATAAAATACCATAATTTTGGAGAATATATTTAATAATAAATGTTATTTACACTGAGTTTTAATTAAATTCACACACTTCTAGTTTTTTTTCCGAATAAGATCGTAATATTTCATCTATGTTAAAATTTAGTCTTTATACATACAACCCACCAAATAGTAATATCAAATATTAATGTAAATGAAAAAATATGAACCTTTCAGATTAAATTTAAAATATATAAACTTTATTTTCACAAATAAAATATAGAAACTCAATTAAAATTTAAAAATGAAAAAATAGTCTTACATACCACCAAACATATAATAATATAGAACAATTTATACTATTAAAGATAATTTTTATCTCTCTGTACCACAAAAGTTAATTCTTGATCAATTTCTATCATAATTTTATGATCACATGTCAAGTATAAAAAGTGAGAGTATAATACTCCCTCCGTCCCAGCTGAACTTACCTACTTGCTATTTCGATTTGTCTCAACTGAACTTGTCAGCCCATAAATGACAAAAAAAAAATTACATTAATATCCCTATATTTCAACATTATTACAAAAATGACATCCAAATTTCTTAATTTAAATCTGATTCTCTTAAACTAATTTTGATTAATTAATCCCTAATCCTAATTAAACTAAACTAAAACTATCCCACCCAATATCCCCAATACCCCCAAACCCTAATTGATCCCTCCCACTCCCACACTGCACCGTTCTAGAACCCTCTCTTTCTCTCTCAAACCCTCTCATTTTCTCTCTCAAACCCTATATCTAATGGGTATCTCTCTTCAACTTGGTGATTATCACAGTTAAAAGTCCAGTTCTTTCTCATTCTTTAACGCTTATACCTTGCCGATTATCACAGATCGCATCTAGATCTTGGTGATTATGGCGAGATCTTGCCACAATCTGAAAAATTCATCTTTTGTGGTAAAATCTTCAATCCTTTCGAGTTGTGATGGAGTTTTCGTCTTCAATTGCGGAAGAGGGTTTCGTTTGGGATTCAAAGGAATCTTTTATCGAGGAAACTCAGTTTGAAGAGGACGGGAATGCTCTCCCAACAAGGATTGAGGTACTCCCTTCAGATCTGTGCTGCTGGACGATCCAGTTATGCTTTATTTTTTCTACGATTGTTTGGCGATCTGGGTTCCCTCAGTTCGAAAGACTAAACTATTTTGCCCCTTTGATCGAATTATTTACCTGATTTCTGTGGTAGATGATTTATGTGTTATGATGATGCTTAATAATGCATGATTTGGGGTGTTGGATGTTGTTTTCTGGAAAGCCCTAATTTGTGGCCGATTTCTGGAAAACCCTAATTTGGTGACAACATAATTTCTGTTCAGTATGATGGTAAACCCTAATAATGCATGATTTCTGTTCAGCGTGATGGTAAATTGAACTTTGTGTTGATTAATGCTTGCTTGGTAGCTTAACAAAGTGATGATGTGTGATGATTGTTTATAAAGTTGCCCAACAGGTCTCTGTTGTTGCAACTGCATGATTAGTTGTTGAGTTCAATTTGTTGTGTGTTTGAATGACTGCTAGAGTCTGTCCAGTGTGATGATAAATGATTGCTGGTTTGTTCAATTGACTTGGTGATGACTAATCTTGCTTGTGCTGATGATGTGTGCTGATTGTTTATTATATTGCCCAATAGGTCTCTGTTGTTGCAACTGCATGATCTTGTTGAGTTCAATTTGTTGTGTGATTGAACTTTGATTAGTTGTATGGTAGCTTAACAAAGTGATGGTAAATGACTGCTTGTAGCACTCCAACCCATCTTTGTAGGATTGAGGCACTACCTTAACCTTATATGCTCAAATGATTTTGTAAAAAGGGATAATAATTTTTCTTTTTGAAAGATTTTCATAAATAAACTCAGCGGAAGACTTTATTAAACACGAGTACTTTTTTTTTTAAATCGAAAAGCTTAGCATGCAAGAAACTAACTTGTGTTCTACCCATATTTGTAAATCAAAACCTCGTCATTCATAAAATGTTATAAAAAGTTTACTTAAGCCAACATCGGAAGTGTCAAATGGGGCATTAAAGCATTTTAACTTCATACATATTAACATATATTAAAGACATATAATATATATGCTTCTAGAGAGGGGTCCGTACAGCTGGCTACACATCCGCTTCGTCGTAAGGGGGTCCTGAAAATGTTTGAATATAGTAACATAAGATTTGAGAAATCTTAGTGGATAACACTTATAAACGATTACGTTAAAGAGATTAACCAATATACTGAAACATCATCTTCCAAGGTCTGAAGACCTGACATAAACATCCAAGGTCCGAAGACCTGACATCCAAGGTTTATCAACCTGGCACTTCACCCGAAGGTGTCATTTCATTTCATTTCATCATACACAATATACAAGTTATTCTAATCAACATAACCGTAAATAAATTTTACACACTTTTGACGTTGATTCGAAAGTTGGGATAGCTCCTGAAGTATCCGGTCGCTCGTACTGCACTCGGCACGTTCATAAATTCTTAGTCTTTAAGTTGTATTTTAATTGTATCATACTTATCTAACCTATCATGCGTATCGTACATATAACATATGTATATCACAAAAAACATAGCTATTGATTTAGGAGAAATTTTAAAGTATACTTTCAAACAAGTATCGATTGTACCTTGAAGGGAATGAAAACCGTATTTTACATTTTAACTCATAAAACTCTAATTCACATGCTAAAGACTTAAATTATTTTACACTTCACACATAAACACACATTTAATCACATAATATCAGTTTTAAATTATGGTCAAAATGCATTCTTAAATCATTGATAAAATTTTGATCTTGAAGTTAGTAATATATAAGAAGAAAAGACATTCTTTGCTACAATAATTTTCATAATTTAAACGATCATCCAAAATTCATAAAAATAAGCATGCATTTACATAACAACCCTTAGTTATCCATGCTAAAATATTAGGGATAAATTCAAATCACAAAAGCTTTAATAAATTATTTAATATAATCGAAAAGATTGTTCAAAAATACTCTAAAATCAGTCTGTGTCATAAAATTCACCATAAATTGTATATTTACCGAAACCTTCTGAAATTAATAATTTAAATCTCTAACATCATGTACTTAAACATAGTAAAACATTTTTGAAAAATTATAATGGACCAATTTTATATAATTAATTTTCTAAGGTCTGAAACTGCATAAATCCAACTCGAACTGAACTGTCTTTGAAAAATCATCATAATTCATAAACTACTCCAAACATTACCAAATTTTAACCATATACTCAACACTTCATGTAATATAATATACCAAAACAGTTTTGAAAAATTCCAAGTATAAAAGGTTATAAAAATCGACAGAGTGGACTATCATACTCAAGTTTTTCATAAGTTGATTAACTTCACTTATTCCATCAATTAAAAGATAACTCAAATTTTTAATAACTATATTAACCTCAAGATGATCATCATAACTCAATTTATCACACATGCAAGGAGTTTTAACAAAGTAATCAAACATGCAAAGCCTATTTCAACAAGCAATTGCATAATCAACACTCAAGGATCACATTTTTTTGGAGATCAATCACATAGAACAAAATATCCAATAATTTCACCACAATTGTAGGGAATCACCCTTGGATCACACATGCAATGAGTTTTGGTGAGGGAATCAAACATGCAAATATTAATTCAACATGTATTTGTCAAATCAACACACAAAATGACATATTTTGAAGATCAACCACATATTATCTCTTAGATCAAACATGCAATGGGTTTAGGTGAGGGAAAACAAACATGCAATACTTTCTTCAATATGCATTTCAATATTAAGAATCTAACCATGACTCTAAAGAGAAGATTGTTGAGATTTAGCTAAAACACCTCTTGGGTTGCAGACAAAATTAGGAGTTCTTGAGTGTTCTTTGAATGGAGACTATCTCTTGAGCTTAACTCTTCTCCTTGCTTTGAAAACTCCATTTTCTTTTATAAGTCCTAAATTTGCAGCTTGTTTTGAGGTGAGAATGAAGGCTTTTGGAAGGGGAAAAATGGTAGAGAGAAGAGAGAGAAATAGGCTTTACTAAGGAAGCTCAAAATGAAAGAGAGAGAAATAGATCATCATATGGGGGTATGGAGATTCAATGTAACCCCTAGCTATATATATATAGGGTTCAAAAAAATACTTTAATACATGTATTATACATGTAGATCATCTCTTGTAGTATTTATCCACTAGAGGTGTGATGATTAGAAATATTGAAACTTGTGGTGGATTTGATGGAGGTATGGAAGAGATAGAGTGTGATTCAATCTAATTGTGACATGTACAAAAATGAATCTTGGTAATTATGCATAAACTTATTTCCAATTTAATACATCATATAAGTCACATAATTATGAATGAAGATATGTTTAATTTAATACACCATGTAAATCACACACTTTATTGCACACAATTCACATGATAAAGAAAACAAAATATACTTAACCATAATTAAACACATTAGTCATATTCCTTATATTAATTATTTAATCATTTTAATGTGTAACTTATCTATTTTTGGTCATTCTTTTTCTCGTGCATGTTGAGTGCATCACGATCGAACCCAGTCTCTTCGGATAGCTATCCTGCAAGACTTAGACTTAAAGAAACATTAGCTCACCTATTCTTGATAAAAAGTAAAATTCGTCTTAAATTCGAAAAGACCATACGCTATAAATTATTTTATAAAGAGTGAAATTTATATACATATATATATATATAATATGCTATGAAATTTGTATGAAAAAAAAGGGGTGTTACACTGCTGGTCAATATAATTGAACTTGGTGTTGATTAATGCTTGCTTGGTAGCTTAACAAAGTGATGATATTTGTCTTATTGTTTATAAAGCTGCCCAACAGGTCTCTATTGTTGCAACTGCATGATCTTGTTGAGTTCAATTTGTTGTGTGTTTGAATGATGATTAGTTGCATGGTAGCTTAATAAAATGATGTTTGAATGTTGATTGTTTATAAGGCTGCCCAACATGAATTGTTGTTGCAACTGCATTGTTTTTCAAACTTGACAGGGTGTTGGATGTAGTAGCTTGACATAGTCTGTTTTAAGGCTATATTAATGTTGTCATCGCACCTTTTGTGGCCACATGATAATCCCAATGATGAAATTTTTCTGAGGGAAAAAAAAAGTTTGCAAATTAAGATATCACTAACATGTTCTTCTATTGTTTACAATTTAAGCAAAATGAACACTTCATGTGTGTTTACACTGTAAACAATAAAGCTAAATGACAAAAGCTTTCTAAGTCTACTTACATATACCCTAAATTCGTTAGAATGCCCTCAATGTCATAAGTTTCTGTGGCTTCTTCATTTGCAATCAGAAAGTCAATTATGTCCCTTACAAGTTGCTCATCCACTTGAATTATTGCTGGCAATGACTTAGTTCTTGCTTGTGCTGCCTTTCCAATGTGAGGCAGCTTGTAATTGTTTCCTCCCTTTACCTTCAATATCTCAACCATGCATGCTTGTAGTGAAAGAAAAATGTTGTTCAACTTTGGATGCTCAAGATCGCCAAATGATTGAAGAATATTAGCAACCAAGTCATCAACATTGTAGCTTCGGGTTTCAATCTGCAAGGATTGAATTGCCCTGAAGTACCCTAAATCTAGCACATTAGTGTCTGGTGAATTTGGTGGTTGGCACATCAACCTAATATCAAAGCCATCTTCTGTTGCAGCCCTCCTAAAATTTGCATCTGTGTTGCTTAAATGAGGTCTAGCATTGTCTTGTTGAATGATGATTTGTTTACTTGCATTTGCTGGCCACTTTGCCTTTATTGCTGGGATTATCTAGTTGTTGTGCCATGTGATGAAAAAAACAGCAAACAAATCACCATAAAATGTGTTAGTAATGTCACCAAATTAGCCCAATAGTTAATCAAAACATTGGGGCAGTTTTAGGAGACTTACTGAACACATTAAATGATGAAAATTTTCTGATAGTTAGTGAGTTACCTTTTCCAAAAGACAACTCTTAATGACTTCTTTGTTTATGAAGTCAATTAGTTTTGTAACCATTGCATCCCTGGGTCTATTTGAGCTATTTCTGATGGCGGGGACTTGTTGTGTGAATGGGAAAATTCCAATCTTACCATCAAACAACAACTCCCCTTGGTCTGTGTATTGTGGTCTTGCCACAGCAGCCATAAACATGACTTTTGGGATGAATCGCTTAGTTTTACATGCCCTGTAAGGATCATCCTCTGAGCTCAGTTTATAAGCCCTTTCACTTGCCCGTTGCATATAGAACCACTTCTCGTCAATATGGACTACGTTATGCATGCTTTCAAAACTGATCTTGTTGTTGTTGATGTGTTTGTGTAAGAAACATAGGTTGTATTTGATTTTGTTGAGTTTATTTGTCTCTGTCAAAGCTGGTTTGATTGCATTAGTCTGTGCTTTAAGCCTGCTCGATTTTACCCACCTGCCCACTTGTGATTTACTGACTTCAAGCTGTTTTGCTAACCTCCTGATTGTGTCTCTCTTGGAGAAGGAAATGACTTTAATGGCTTCTTCATCCAATTTTAAAAGTTGAGATGAAGATGGGCATGGTCTTACCTCCAGAAAAGAAATAGGCAGTCCCTCTGAAATTTGTTTCCTTGCAGCTTGCTATATGAGTCGGACAGTACGAACAGAAACTCCAAATGATGTTGTGACTTCTGCAGTGATGTCGTTCTTCAAAACGTCGTTGTTGTTGTTTACGAGAAGACGTTGAGCTATAAGAAGTCGTTCTGATGGAAAAAGATTTTTTCCTTCTTTGTTGCAAGGCATATTTGAATCTGAAATTTGGAAATTTTGAGAGCTGGTTGTTGAAAATGCATTCAATGCATTTGTATTTGTATTTATAGAAGTGCATATGATTTGATTTGATTGTAATTAGTGTGTTTTAGGGGGGAAATTTTATAAGAACAGTTTTTGAGCTGATTTGGTGGGAAATTTTCCCACTGAAAATTGTATGGAAAATTAGTTGGATTAATTTTTTTTTGGATTTCCATTTTTTATTTTTATTTTTAATTGATTGTGGGATTTAAAATTAAGGAAAGGAAAGGAGGTGTTAACACACTAATCCAAACCCTAAATAAAGTCTTAAAAGCAAAAAGTGAGCATATCCATTTGAGTTAATTGTATTTTCTTAACCTCTATGTCCGGTCAACGTAGGCAAGTTGAGCTGGAACGAAGAGAATAATATTTTTATAAAATTTCTGAAATTTTGAATACAAAACTATATTTATCGATTTGTGTAGTTTGGTGAGAGAGGCCATTAAAAAATACAACTTATATTGAAATCCTTTAATTTATTTTTTCTTAAATGCGGATGTGGAATGAGTGTTCAAAAATTGGAGGCTGCTCACCAAATCATTACCTATAGGCTATGCATCTGACGATTGAAAAGACGATTAGCTTTAGAACAGTTGATACGTGCTCTTTTACCCGTTTATAATTGAATTTTTAAATTTTATATATTATTTATCTTTATATATAGAAAAAATAAGATCATATCAGACACTTGACAAGCCTATAATGATCTTATATTAAATATGATTAATTAATGATTTTTAATTTTATGTTGATAATAAATATTATTAAATAATCTTTATATATATTAAAGTAAGATCATAAGGACACTTGACAAGCTT
The DNA here is from genome assembly GCA_954870855.1 of Scutellaria minor. Taxonomy (NCBI): domain Eukaryota; kingdom Viridiplantae; phylum Streptophyta; class Magnoliopsida; order Lamiales; family Lamiaceae; genus Scutellaria; species Scutellaria minor. Next base: position 19,201,948 of record OX940728.1, on the reverse strand, counting down.
ACAATGTTCTAATATTAAATATGGTTAACTAATGACTTCTATGTTGATAAGAAATATTACTAATAATAAATAATAAAATTATGTTGAAATTTATACTAAACTTCAATAATATATATTATTTACATATTTGAAATTTATGTTGAGGGTTTTTATAAACGTTTACAATAAAAAACAAACGACAAAAAAAGTGTGTGAGTGGAATAATATAATTGCATAGCAATGTATATTCTTTTCAAAATAATAAATAAAAATTTATTTATGATCCTCTACAAATGCAACATATATTTCAACCATTAAATAATTATTTAATCATGTTGTTATATCTAATGTTAAATTAGATGATATCTATTGCACAAATCATAAATTTAAGTTTATTATATAAATAATGTTTAGTTTTTTCTAATTTTATTAAGTTTAATTTAATTTTTCATAAAATCTCATGTATTACATGGGGTCTATACTATTAGTACTATATAACAATCTAACATATTATAAAGGTGCTAGATGAAAAAAATCAACCTAAAGTATAACCATTTTTCAATTTGCAACTTAAATTTTTTTTATATGATTGCAGCCTGAAGTTCAAGAGTTTCTTAATTTTTTTTTTTTTTTTTTACAACTTTTCCGTCGAAACGCACATCACATGACTTGCATGTGACTTTTAAAATGACAAAAACAACATATAATATGATCGTTTTTCAATTTACAACCTGAAGTCCGACTCTTTTTATTATTATTATTATTTTTTTTTTCAATTTGAAACCTAAACGTTTTGAAATGACAAGTTTATCTTTCTAAAAATCATAGGTTGTGCATTTCGCTGGAAAAATTGTCGGAAAAAAAAATTTAGATTACACTTTAACAAACTTCTAAATTTTAAGTTACAATCAAATTAAAAAACATTTAAATTACAAATTGAAAAACGATCATACTTTAAATTGCTTTTTACATTTAACACATTATTACATACGCTTTCTTTTGAAATTTTAAAGAAAGCAAACTTCATATATTATGAGATTCGTGGGATACACAGCCACAGGTTATATCTTTTTGAAATAATATTTTATAGTATAATTTATGATACTATACAATAATCTGACAAATTTTTGTATACTTTATTTTAAAGTTAGATATATAAAAAAAATCACACATTTGTTGATTGATTGGTAACTATGATCGTTGACTTGACTGACATAAATTATGACTTTTAGTCGGATTTTGAATTTCAGATTACACAAACCCCTTTTTTTCACCATATCTTTTTTGTCTGAATATTTTTATAAATTTTTTAAAACCCAAATGAATCCATGTGATACATAAGATTTATCAAATTAAATAATTATAAAAATAATATAAAATAAATCACGAGTAAGAAAATATGCTTTGGAGAATCAATTTTTGATTAATATAAAGAAAATCTCTCAACGTTAATGAAAAATGTTAATATGGATTTTTAGCAAAGTTTGTAATATACATTTTTTGACTATACGTTGTATTGAAATTTAATTAAAAAAAATCAAATAATAGTAATCTATAAACATTATCTTTATTTTTTTCTTCATAAATGTGAATTACCATAATTATATTATTTAAATTGTACTCAATATGTGTTCCATACTTTATGATTATAAACATAACATCTTATTATATTATAAGCATTAAAAGTGCGAATGTATTTAAAATTTATATTTCCTGCTTTTTAAGTATATAATAAATGAAATAATAAATAGTTTAGTATGTTTTTAATTTTTTATGAGCAGAAAAAGAAAGTCGATCATGATTCCCGACAGAATATTAAAGTAAAAATAGGAATTTGAGTCGAAAATAAACTAACTTTAGATCAACGCGTAACTTCGACGTTCCTTCAATATATATATGTAAAATCGCAATAATTGAAATTTTCTTACTTTTATTATAAAGAAAAACATATATAAATGTATGTTATTAAACTTATTAAAAAAGAAAAAAAGTTTTACCCAAAAAGAAAAAGAAAAAAAAAAAAACTTAGGTACTGTTTGTGAGGCTTGTCTCGTAAACAAAATTTCAGTTAAAGAACAGCTCATGTACAATGGCTTCTTCTATACGTCACCCAAAAAGAGCTTAATCCACAAAACGGTTTCCAAACAATACTTAGTCCCTTTCTTTTCCAGCCAACTATAAGTATTTGTACGGTGTGTTTCGTACACTCTTCGATAAACAAAACGCCATGTATACTCCTTCTGAAGCTGGTATGTATAGAACTATGGTGATTGAAAAGCCTCTTTCTGAATTTCACTTTATTTACGTGTTTACTTCATTTTCCTTTTAGATATGTTTTCTCATGCATGCTTACATGTAGAGGTGGTGTATATATGTATGTATTTGAGGATTTCGAGTTTTTTGCGCGGAAAATGTTTACTGTTTGAGTGTATAGCTATATTTTTGAGCATTTTTTTATGACAAGTTTTTGGAGCTTAATTTCTGGTTCATATAATGGTAGATGCTTTGCTTATTGAGGCTGCAGCTGATGGAGATCTTAAAAAACTCAAGGGTAAAGTTGTTTTATTGTTGTTTTATTTGTTTTTTTGTTTTTGGTTTTTTTTGTTGTTATTTGTGGATTTGCAAATGATTATTGACGATTGCAGAGGTGAGAGAGAAGATCGGTGATGATTATGATTTTCGCAAAAGATGTGATTTAGTTAATGACTGTGAAGGGCGGAGGGTTTTGCATTACGCTGCTAGTAAGGGAATAATTGAGATGTGCAAGTTTTTGATTGAGGAGGTGAAAGTCATCGTTGATATCAAAACTGAAAGGGGTCTCTCTCTCTCTCTCTCTCTCTCTCTGTTTTAAGTAGCTATTATATAAGTTCCTTCATGTTAATGAAGCATTGAAGCCTCAGAAATTAATTCTAATTTACTTGGATCAAACGGTGATTTCTGGATTTGATGTTTTTCATAGATTGGATGTAGATTCCTTCAATTTTGGGGTTTGTTTTCTTTGTTTTTATCTTGTTGCAATCAACTGTTAATTTATTAGTTAGTATTGGTATACTTCACTGCTCCAGGTGATACTCCCCTGCTATACGCTGTTGGAAAGGGACATATCAAGGCTGCAGAGTATTTGATCGACCATGGTGCTGAAATCTCAACGAGTGATTCTAAGGGATTTACTTCATTGCATTATGCAGTGCAAAGAGGTTGAAATTTCTCTACTTATTTCCTTCCATCATTGGAAAATTTTGTTGCTTGTGTGTCCTTATTGAGTAGTAGTATACTAACATGTTGGATTGTATGGGGATCTGTTTCAGATAACAAGGAGCTTATGCAAATGTTGTTGATGAAAGGTGCTGATATAGAAGCAGAATCGGTTGATGGATCACCGTTGCAGTGTGCTGCATCATCTGGAAGTGTTGAAACTGTCAAGTTTCTGTTAGCTCATGGGGCGGAGGTTGGGAAACACAACCTTCCTTGACTCACATTGTATGTTGATGCAAGTCTAGAATTAGAGAAGTTGTGTAAATGGAGTACTTTTTTTGTACCTAGTTCCTTTAGTCTCTGGTCGTGACTATGAATGAATCTTGATTGTGGATTCTGGTGAATGATATGAGTAAAGTAAACAATGTCTTATATTGCAGAAAATATGAATGTTGAATTTGGTAATGTATATATAATTTAATGACGTCGATAGATTAACTAATTAATGAAGTATTATAGAATGGTTTGAGGCTACATAGGAACCTCATGTTTCTGATAACCTTCTCTATGTGGCATTCTATCTTGCAGGCAAATTCACTTTGTGAGCTTTCGGGCTCCCCTCTTAAATCCGCTATCAAATCTCACTCATTTGAATGCATGGAGCTGCTGTTGAAGGTATATCTCCATCACTCATCTTTGATATGGTGACTTTCAGGATCGTTGATTAGTTTTTCAAGTTTCAATCATGTACATCCATGCCTCTTTTCTTTTTGTCTCATCCGATGTAGGCTGGGGCTGATCCGAATGAAAGTTTATATGGGCTAAGTCCTTTGGCACTTGCAGCATCTGAAGGTCAAACAAAATGTATCAAGTCTTTGCTTGCATTTGGAGCAAAACCGAATTCAGTTAGCACGGTTAGTATCTTTCTTTGTCTTTTTTTTTTTATCTGCCATTATTAGCCTTCTACCTTTAATCCTGTACCTCATTCCATTAAAGCACATTTGAGTTGGTTTTTGTTGTCTTTATGCTGTGAAATTGACTACTTTCCAATTTAAGCTAAGTCAAATCTTGATGCCTGTTGATACTCTTTCACTGTGTCCTTTTATATCTGACTTCTGAAGTATACAAATTAGGTGTGTTTGTGTTATCTTCATTTCACTATTGCTTAGTTAGTGTAATATTTAGGTCCTCATATTTTCTTAGATATGGCCTCATCTTGTTTTTCTTTTGACATTTTATCTAGCTTAATGACACTTTTCAGGATCATCTGAGACCTATTGAGCATGCTGCTTTGAAGCGTAATGAGAAAGTCGTTGCCATTTTGATATCAGTGAGTCGTAAGCTTCCATATTATCCCGACTGGAGCGTTCGTGGCATAATGGACTACTTCCATTCTGAAGAAGCTAAAACTATGGTTTGAATCTTTCAAATATCCTCCTTAGTTAATTAATTACTGACACAGCTCTTTCACAAATGTCAGTCTATATTAATTCCCAATGATTCATCAATCGTAATTCTTTGTTCTCTTTGAGAATGTGCATCCCAAATCTTCTCTTTCCCCCCTCATATTACGTGCTTCATTTCTTGCAGAGAGAGCAGAAGAGGAATGCTTACTTAGATTCAGTGAAGAATGAAGGCAAAAGTGCATGGATCAGCAAGAATTACTTCTCTGCAATGAGATGGTACAGTGAGGTAGCTTTTATCCTACATTGCTAATATGTCCTGTTCATGTCTGTGATTAACGTTTGACATGTCATGATGTTGATATCATTGTCATTCTAGGCTATCTATCTCGATCCAAATGATGAGAAAATGCTATCAAATCGGAGCTTATGCTGGTCACGTTTAGGTGAAGGTGTGTTTGCTTTACATGATGCTGAGGAATGCATTAAGTTGAAACCACATTGGAACAAGGCTCACTACATGGAAGGAACAGCATGGAAGGTACTTCAGGTATGCATACACATATATAGAACTAACAAAGAGCTTGCTCTAACTTGATTAACTCGACAAAAACCTTGGTTCGTTTGATTGGAACTCATATATTTGTCGTTTATTTTTACCTATAGAACTACCGCATGTCAGGCAATGCTTTTAGAATGGCTTTGAAGTTGGCTCCTCAAAACAAAGAAATCCTGAATGCATATAGGTGAGCTACGTCGTTTATGCATCATTTACTTCACTAATTTTCCACGACAAACGTATAATGGATCTGTTGCCACTGTATTATGCAGAGAGATCCTGTCGAAGGTGGTTCTTGAAATGTATACAAGGTATCCATTAGAGGCTTTGAGTTTTATTCATCGTTTGGGTTAGATAACTTTGTTCTATGGTGGGTGAACTATTTTTTGTTTCTGGGAAAATTCTTCAATAGCATAACCATTCAACCTCTTTTATGTTGCATTCTTTTGGAGCTCAAATGGGAAAAAAAGATAGGTGCATTTGATGTTGTGGCAATACAGTTTTTTTGAAACCATTGTGGAAAATACAGCTTCGCAAGTGATAGAGGATATACCCTTTACATATGAACTGCAATTTGTAAAGTGGATTATTTCATTGATTTCTTTGTTGCATCTCAGAATTGTATGTTTATGTGTTCTTTAGCTCTACTGCTTTGCCTACTATACATTTATTATCATTATTATTATTTAAATATCTAATGATATCCTACTTATCAATCCAGATTTATATATACATATAAAAATGAAAAATTGAAAATATAAACCTGAATTTTCAAATTGCTATCAAAATTCACGAACTTTGTCTGAACTTTATAAATACAACATAAATTTTAAAGTTCACTGTTTCTGTTATAAGGTTTACATTTTTTCTTTTTTACAATTTCAATCACCAATTTAAAATCCAGTCATTTTCAATGTTTAAATTTACAAATATATTCACCACTATATATGATTTCTTTAGAATTTCAAAAAAATTCACAATATGTCAAGATTTATCAAAACCTCATCTTATCATAAAATAAAATTTATGACATCTAATATAACACATCGTGTATTCCAAGGATATACTGCTAGTTGGTAATAAAAATGACGATTTTTGAGAGTCTGTTATAACATTGTACGGGTATAATGTATACTACTAGTTGATAATCAAGATTTTTTCCATGATTTTTCTTTTTAGCAATTAAACCAATCTATATCATTAATCATCGGATTTTTTACATTAAAAAAACAGAAAAAATGTGAATATTTTTTACAAACTTATTTTTGAATATTTTTAAATTTAGAAAAAAAAGTTAAATTTAGAAAAAATGTTAAATTTCTCTTAATATTAATTAAAAGTACTATAATATTGAATATAAACTTAGTGATTAAGTAATTTGGTGATTAAGCCACATATGGATCATTTTTTCCTCTATATATACATGTAATGAATGGAAGGAATAATACAACAAATTCTCTTCTCTCATATATTTTTCCCTTCTCGTCTCGTCTTTTATTTTACGCATTATTTTCGTTCACTTTCGTCCGTTTTACTTCTAGTTTATTTTATAGTTATCGTAATTATTTACAACACGTTATCAGCACGTGTTTTTGCTCGAAAAAAAAAGTTTGTAAATTTATATCGTTATTTTTATATTCTGTGTTTTATTATGGCTAGATTGAAAATCAAAAATTTCAAATTCTCGATGTTTCTAGTGTAAACTATTTGTCTTGGTGCCTATATATTAAACTACACTTACAAGGGTTGGATCTAGTGAAAACTCTTGAATGTGTAAATATCGAGGAGACCAACAGGAAAGATGAGGCTAACGCCATGATCTTTATACGTCACCATTTATCGGAGGATTTGAAAGATGAGTACATACAGTTTGAAAGGCCATCGGAGATATGACAAAAAGTGAAAGAAAGATTTGATCACACAAAGACTGTGATCCTGCCACGGGTGCAGTATGATTGACAACATATAAGACCGCAAGACTTTAAATTAGTCTTCGATTATAATTCGGCTTTTTTTAAGATTGAGTCTCGTTTGGCTCTATGTGGTGTAAAATTGTCAGAATATGATAAATTAGAGAAAACATTCTCCACTATGCATGCCTCAAATCTGGTACTACAACAACAATACAGACAACGCCAATTTCAAACATATTCAGAGTTGAGTCTGTACTACTCACAGTAGAAAAAACAAATGAACTGCTATTGAAAAATCATGATTTGCGATCTTGTGGGTTCCAAGCAGTGCCAGAAGCACATGCTAACAAATCTAGGGGCCAATCTAGAGGCCGTATTCAAAGATCCGGGCGTGGTGCCAAAAGAGGCGGTGGACGTGGTAGTCCCCATCATGATGACCGAGGCGAACGTTATGATATTAATAAAGATAACCGATGCGGACGTGGTTATTCTCGTCCAAATAATTATCCGGTCAATCAAGGAAACCGATTTCAGTGGAACCGTGACAAGGGCAAGGTGCCCACAGAGAAATCTTATGAAAATAATTGCAATAGATGTTAAATGACTGACCATTGGGCTAAAGTCTGTAGGACTGCCCAACACCTAGTGGATCTGTATCAGGATTTGATAAAAAACAAAGGAAATGGAGTCCAGGCACACGCCACTGAGGCAGAAATGCCATTTACTACCCCTCGAGACGCCACATCTCAAATCATGAATGATCAAGTTCAAGATGGGAAATCTCTTGAACTATTAGATTTTTTTGAGGACCTTGATCCTATTGTATAAAGTGCCAAGTGGCGGTGATAGATCCAAACTTAGAGTTTGGTAATTTTGTGTATAGATCTCTCTCGGAAGATGGCATACCCGAGATCGAGTAGATTTTATCTTTTTGTCAATAGCAATGTACATATCTCTTAAATGATAAATTCCTGAAATTATCCTTATATTATATAATATTATGAAATTGTTATTTTATTATTGTGATTCCAGTATTAATATACTTTTGTATAATTAGGCAGTACATGGAGCATACTAACAAAATGAATCATTGTCTACTCGATAGTGCAACAACGCACTCAATATTCACAAATAAAATATATTTCTCGAGTGTGACATTGTGCAAAGCACAAGTGAGAACCATATCAGGACCCGTTGAGATTATTGATGGTTCCGAGAATGCAACAATCGTGTTGCCTAATGGTACCACTCTGCATATTGAAAATGCACTTTTATCTGGTAGATCAAAAAGATGTCTACTAAGTTTTAAAGATTTTGGATGCAATGGATACCATATAGAGACATTGGTTGAAAATACCAAAGAATATCTATACGTCACATCATATGATATGAACAAAAGGAATGTTCATGAGAAATTTGAAGCAACAACTTCTGGGCTATATTGTGTCCCGATTCAAGCTTTCGAACCCTATGCTACCATGCCATGGAAACTAGTTAATCCCGATTTACTTGGATTATGACATGATCGTCTGGGTCACCCCGGAACTACTATGATATGTAGGATTGTGGAACATATTAAAGGACACCCTTTAACGAATACAAAGATATTGATGTCAAATGATTATTTTTGTGAATCATGTTCACAAGGAAAACTCATTATAAAACCTTTTGTGACAAAAGTTGGTTATGAATCACCATTATTTTTACAACGGATACAAGGTGATATTTGTGGACCAATTCACCCATCGAGTGGACCATTTCAATATTTTATGATTCTGATAGACGCATCTTCTAGATGATCTCACGTATGCTTGCTATCTACACGCAATGTTGCATTTGCGCGTTTGCTTGCACAAATTATTAAACTCCGAGCACATTTTCCTAATCATCCTATTAAAAATATAAGGATGGATAATGCCGGAGAATTTACATCAAAATATTTTGATGAATATTGTGCAGCACTGAGAATTAATGTTGAGCACCCAGTAGCATACGTTCATACTCAAAATGGATCGGCAAAATCTCTTGTCAAGAGAATCCAAATTATTGCTCGAACTTTATTAGTGAGATCAAAGCTCACTAGTACAGCATGGGGATATGCCGTATTGCATGCATCATCTTTAATTAGATTACGTCCCAGTGCGTATCATATGCATTCCCCAATGCAATTAACCTTGGGCTTTGAGTCAGACATTTCACACCTTCGCACATTTGGGTGTGCTGTACAGGTTCCAATTCTACCTCCACAAAGGATACAAATGGGTCCCCAACGCCGACTTGGCATATACGTCGGGTTTGATTCACCATCGATTATTAGGTTTTTGGAACCAATGACGGGTGATTTATTCTCCACTAGGTTTGCGGATTGTCATTTTAATGAAACGACATTTCCATCAATCGGTAAGACAATCCTTGATAATAATAAACCTATGCATGTTGAGAATCTCACATGGTGTGAGCAGAATTTGTCTCATCTAGACTCATGCACACTTGAATGTGAAAATGAGGTTAATAGAATCATACATTTACATAATATTGCTAATAGACTTCCTGACGCATTTAATGGTGCCAGTAAAGTCACAAAGTCTCATATTCCAGCTGTGAACGCTCCAGCTAGGATCAATGTTCCTAATGAACATGTGAAAATGAATTCTGATGGACCAAGACAAAAATGGGGTCGACCCATTGGCTCAAAGGACTCTGTTCCTAAAAAAACAAAGAAAGGGGTTTATGAGCCCATTAATCAAGTGAGTTCTATGAGCAAGCTCCAGGTGAATCTGTAGAGCCTAGTAAAACAATCATGATGATATCAAATCCAAAAAATACCGAGAATTCCATAAGCTACTACAATTATGTATGGGATAGAAATGAGATCATTATTGATGATATTTTTGCATTCTCGGTTGCTCAAGAGATTTTGAACGATAATTGTAACAGTGAACCACGTTCCATAATAGAATGTCGTCAAAGGGATGACTGACCTAAATGGGAGGAAGCAATCAAATCTGAATTAGCTTCACTAAATTAATGGAATGTATTTGGGTCTATCACTCAAACTCCGGACAATATAAAGCCTGTTGGGTATAAATGGGTATTTGTCTGTAAAAGAAATGAAAATAATGAAATTGTAAGATATAAGGCCCGACTTGTTGCCCAAGGGTTCTCTCAGAGACCTGGAATTGATTATGATGAGACGTATTCACCAGTAATGGATACGATCACTTTCCGTTTTCTCATTAGTATGGTTGTCCATGAAAATTTGGACATGCGTCTTATGGACGTAGTAACAACTAATCTATATGGTTCACTTGATTCTGATATATACATGAAAATTCCTGATGGATTTAAAATACCAAAAACGGGTAATCCCCGTGAACTATACTCGGTCAAATTACAAAGATCATTGTATGTACTAAAACAGTCTGGTCGCATGTGGTATCACAGACTAAGTGAATACCTTATCAGAGAAGGTTACAAAAATGATTCAATCTGTCCATGCATTTTTATTAGAAAATCAGAAATCGGATTTGCTATAATTGCAGTTTATGTGGATGACATGAACCTTATTGGCACCTCTGAGGATTTGGTCAATGCTACTGCATATCTGAAGAAAGAGTTTGAAGTTAAAGACCTTGGGAAAACCAAACTCTGTCTCGGTCTTCAGCTAGAGCATAGAGCAAATGACATTTTTATTCATCAATCTGCGTACACTGAGCGACTGCTCAAAAGGTTTAATATGGAGAGTGCTCATTCTTTAAGCACTCATATGGTGGTACGTTGTTTAGACCCTAATAAAGATTCATTTCGACCTAAAGAGTTTGATGAAGAGATACTTGGCCAAGAGGTCCCGTATCTTAATGCTATTGGAGCATTGATGTATCTAACACAATGTACACGACCAGATATCATATTTGCGGTTAATGTGCTTGCTCGATATAATTCTGAACCAACCCGGAGACACTGAAACAAAATTAAACATATTTTCCATTATCTTCGTGGTACTATAAATTTGGGATTGTTATATTCAAATAATACAACTAACTCGGGGTTAGTTGGTTATGCAGATGCGGGACATAGATCTGATCCGCACAAAACTCGATCACAAACTGGATATTTATTTTGGTATAATGGCATAGTCATTTCATGGCGGTCTACTAAACAGACATTGGTTGCCACATCTTCCAACCACTCTGAACTTATTGCTCTTTATGAGGCAGACAGAGAGTGTGTTTGGTTAAGATCAGTTATAGCTCATATAAAGAATGCATGTGACTTAAATCTGACTACCACTACGCCTACTATCATTTATGAGGATAATGTTGCTTGCATATCACAAATTAAAGGCGGGGTATATAAAAGGTGATAGGACTAAGCATATATCATCAAAAAATTTCCATACTCACGAGCTTCAAAAAAATGGAGAGATAAATGTTCAGCAAATTCGTTCGTGTCACAATCTTGCTGATTTATTCACAAAATCCCTACCTACATCTACATTTGAGAAATTGATATACGTCATCGGTATGAGAAGATCCAACGAGAAGCAAGATTGACAGTTTACTTCCAGACTCATGCTAATCGTTTCAGAGGAAGCGAAAATGTTGTATATATGTGTTGTACTCTTTTTCCCTCATCCCAGTTTTTTGTCCCAATGGATTTTTCCGATTAAAGGTTTTTAACGAGACAACTTATGCACATGACATAACAAAGTTAAATTCAAGGGGAAGTATTATAATATTGAATATAAACTTAGTGATTAAGTAACTTGGTGATTAAGCCACATATGGATCATTTTTTCCTCTATATATACATGTAATGAATGAAAGGAATAATACAACAAATTCTCTTCTCTGGTATATTTTTCCCTTCTCAGCTCGTCTTTTATTTTACACATTATTTTCGTTTGCTTTCGTCCGTTTTACTTTTAGTTTATTTTATAGTTATCGTAATTATTTACAACAAAAAGATATAATATTGTATATAATAATAACAATTTAACCAAATCGGTTGTACGGACAATGATATTGGAACTACAAAAAGGGGTAAAAATAGAGAACGAAAAGAATTGCATAAACCCCAGAGGAGCAACTGTAGTAACCAAAGCTTCTACCGCCATCTACTCCGCCGTGGCCCTCCACTCCGGTGTACTGATCGGTCGCTGATAGTATAACCGACACAGACACTCTCAGCCGAATGCCGGGGGCAACGATGGAGTCAGAGCTACCCGTTGAGCCCCAATCGCTGAAGAAGCTGAGTTTCAAATCCCTAAAGCGAGCGCTCGATCTATTTTCTCCTACGCACGGGAAATTTCCGCCGCCCGACCCGGAAAGGTTTTTCCAAGCCCTCAATTAAAGTATTCTGAAACCTTGTTTTGATTACTGCTGCATTTGGATAATTTCTTATAGCTCATGAGATAATTCGGTGTTGTATTTTATGTATTTTTATTAATTAATTAATTTTTTGTTTGCAGCAAGAAGATTCGATTAAGTCACAAGGTCAGTGTTGAATATTGTTGGATTTCTTCTATTTAAATGCTCATACTAGAAATTTGAGGTAGAGAGTATGTTTAAGAACCTGCTTTATTGATATATCCCCCCCCCCCCCCCCCGGGAAATTGAATTATGAAAAATGTGTATAAGCGACATAATTTTGAAGAAACTCATGGGTAATACACTTATTGGGTATTTTCTTTGGGAGATATGTATTAATGTATTTGTTTCTTCAAATAATTAAAAAAGATCTCGATTTTTTTCTCATCTTTTAGCTAACTACGGAGTACAGAGGAGTAAAAAATGTGGCAACGGAACCTTCTATTCATGGTGCAAAAACTCAAGCACACAAAGCTTCTACCTCCTCCAATGTCCTTGCACTTCCAGGTATTGCAATTCCTGCCAAATCTGGGAACCCTTGAGCTGTTAGTATGTTTTCAATGCAACATTATGTGCACATTTGCATGAAGAAAAAAAAATGCATGGGGAACTCTTGAATTGTGAAACTTGATAAAACACAGTCATCATCACTATGAGAAACTAGGTCTCTTCTTGAGAAAGATAAGCTTGCCGATGAAGTTCATGTGAGCCTTTTCGTTTCTCTTATTTGATGGTGTATATTTGTGAGCAGGTCCTGAACAACCGAATGATAAGCAGAAGGCAGGGGCACATAAGGATTTAGTGATTAGTTCAACAGGGCAAGCAAGGGGATCGTATGTATCTCCTTTCTTAAGTTTTCCTTATTGGATCTATGTTCATTCCTTCATTATCAACTGATGATTATACCTTTTATTGGAGAAACTGCTGGTAAAGATGTAATATTTCAAAATTAACCACAATCTGGCACATATCTCGATTACAGAATATAGCAAATTTGATATGTGAAATGAATATGCATTTATTACTCAGTCTTTCTGTTACTTCATGATGTTGAAATTGAGAATATTTTGTGCAGTACTGATGTTGGTGCTCAAGGCAGGAGCACAAGTATTATTCCCACTCATGTTTCTGAAAGGTATTCTCTTTACATTTATTTGTTCCTTGCTGGTACTCAATGTATGCAGATTTATATAACTCTCAACCTTTTACACATTGCACATGATACCACTATGTTTTTGTTGCTAATTTGTTTTTGAACTTTCTTTTTCAATACAGGATCATTTGTAGCTCAGATAATAGGGTATTGGTAGCCTTTGTGATTATAAATAATTTAGTTTATTTTATTTTTCTGTTGCTTAGGAATTTTTCAACTTCTGCGATTATGGAAAGAATTCCAAGCAAATGGCCTCGTCCTGTATGGCATGCACCTTGGAAGAATTACAGAGTAAGAAACAAGCAAAAGCATTATTTTTCACTCAACCTTTTGCTTGTTTTGACCTTTAGGGCTACTGCTTCTATCATCTTGTTTTTTTAATTCAACCGGGCCTTTGCTAGCCCATATAGACACTAATGTATGTATCAGAATTTTAAACTTTTGTGCAAGATATAAACTACCATAATGGAATTTATTTCACTTTATATTTGTGACGTGGTTGCCTCAATAATGCATCCGATACCTTTTAATCTAAAATTAGCAAAATTATCTTAGATCTTTGTTTTTTACATGTCAAATGTCTTTTGAAAATAATGTTTTAGATATGTATTACTTTAAAAAACAGCATTGCACTGGTTATATATATCCCTGAAATTCATTGAGCCTTGTGCACTATTCAAATGGTAAATGAAATTTATAAGAGTGCTTACTTTTTTAATATTTAGAGCACACCATAATATTTAAGGAAAGCATTTCACTGTGTGAAATGTGTATCTGATACTTGAGCTTTATATGTTGCCGTGGTCATATATCATCAGATTTGGGGTTTTCATTATCAAATCCTAAGAAATTTAATACCTTCATGATCTATTGAGGAAAACTACGGCATGCTCATCCAACTAGGTCTGTAATTATGAAAGATAATATTGACTACTACACTGACACATTGGCAATATTCTAAGAAAAGTTGTAACTCCCACGTAACATGGTTTTGGGTGATCTGTTTTACATGCATGCTATCACGTTTCTTCTTCTTTCAGTCCTACTGATGCGCTTGTGGACCTCTTTGGACTTTCAATTTGTATTTACTTTACAAGCTTTGTTCTCTCTAGGTCATTAGTGGTCATCTGGGATGGGTGCGATCTGTTGCAGTTGACCCAAGTAACACATGGTTCTGCACTGGATCTGCTGATCGCACGATCAAGGTTAGAAACTCATATCTTTCTTTCTTTCTATTGAATTCTTTCCACACCCACTAAATTTTCTTCTTTATGTGGGCAAGATATGGGACCTAGCAAGTGGCAGGCTGAAACTCACGCTTACTGGTCACATTGACCAAGTACGAGGTAATCCATATTTTTTTTGTGGATAACACTCATTCTCTGAATGATTTGATAGGTATAACAATTAGATTTTTTTTTATTTTTTTGCAGGTCTGGCCGTTAGTAACAAGCACACTTACATGTTTTCTGCTGGTGATGACAAATTAGTTAAATGTTGGGACCTAGAGCAGAATAAGGTTGGCCTGACAATTTCAACCGCTGCTTCTGCTAAAGTACATCCGTTTGTCATCTACTAATGCTGTTGTTATTTCTGTATTCAGGTTATTCGTTCTTATCATGGTCATCTTAGTGGTGTTTATTGCTTGGCTCTTCATCCTACAATTGACATTTTGTTTACTGGAGGTCGAGATTCGGTGTGTCGGGTATGGATCATCTTTTGGATATTATTCTCTCATCGTCTACCTGTTATCAATTTCTATAAAATACCAGATAGCTTGTACTAATTAGGGTTGTATGATGGTTTTAGGTGTGGGATGTTCGCAGCAAAATGCAA
Organism: Scutellaria minor; assembly: GCA_954870855.1. Classification (NCBI taxonomy): domain Eukaryota; kingdom Viridiplantae; phylum Streptophyta; class Magnoliopsida; order Lamiales; family Lamiaceae; genus Scutellaria; species Scutellaria minor. The sequence continues at coordinate 19,186,541 of OX940728.1, read as the reverse complement.
ATTCATGCACTTTCCGGTCATGATAATACTGTTTGTTCAGTCTTCACACGACCTACGGTAAGTGCTTTTTTCGTGCCGCGGAAGTGCTTACTATTTAACGGATTTCTGTTTATCTGTTCCTGCCTCATCATGGAGGAAGGGTTTGAATTGATGTAGGTGAATAAATGAAATTTATTTGTATTGGAAACTATACAAGCACTACATTGTTTAACTAAATCAAATCTATGTTTACTTAGATTTTTGAGAAGTATCTGCCATAATCCAAAAGGTTTCTTTTAGCCAAGACCTCATGGCATGATTTCAATTTGCAGGATCCACAAGTTGTTACAGGTTCTCATGATTCAACCATAAAGTTTTGGGACCTCAGATATGGTATTGTTTATAAAAAAAGTGCTGTTGGTATTATATAATTATCTTGATCCCTCTTTTCTTAAGTGGCAGTGCTTGTGGCCTGGCAGGTAAAACAATGGCAACCCTTACACACCATAAAAAATCTGTACGAGCTATGGCTTTTCATTCGAAGGAGTAAGTGTCTTGTGTGATGTATATCTTAATTTTGCTGTAGTTGTTTGGTACTTGACTTTTCCTTTAATATGATCTTGATTTTCAGTACTTGCCTAATTTCACGCTCCCATTTTGCAGGGACTGTTTTGTATCTGCTTCTGCTGAGAATATTAAAAAGTTTAAGCTTCCAAAAGGAGAATTCATGCACAATATGCTGTGAGTTTTAATGAATATATATTTATACAGATTTTTACCACATGAATCTAGGAACCTTGTAATATGCTGATTGTTTTTCCCTTCTGAAGTGTTCAGCACTGCTATCTTTACTAATTTTATTCAGTATAAAGAAGCTACGTGGAACTTCTTAGATGTAATTATTGGATGCTAAGTTAAATATATTCTTCTTGGTGACTGTCTACCTATTTTGTTCTTTATACAAATGAGATGGAATTTGGAACTGCAGCAGTTTGTCGCTTGAGATGAATTTGATGAGCTGCTTTTTATGCATTGCTTGGAATATATAATCTGAATTTGATGTGTATAAGATATATTTCCTCCATAAACCCCCCCCCTCCCCCCCAAACAACACATCCCGTGAATAATGTCTTTGGAATGCTTCCTTTGTTAGTAACTTGCAATAGCTGTTGGCCCTGCTGTATGAACTTGTGTTCAATTTTCAGTTTTAATTTGATTGTGCACACTGCGAATGATTTGTACTTCAACTCCTAGTGACATTGTTGATGCATGTTCCTATCATGCAGCTCTCAACAGAAAACAATTATTAACGCAGCGGCAGTCAATGAGGAGGGTGTACTGGCCACAGCAGGTGAGTTTTCCATAACACCTTATGAAGAATTATTACTTGTTACTTTATCTTCTCCCTTCTCGAAGGGTTTTCTTCATGGTGAAGCTTTCCATTCCAATTAATTTTGGAGGATATAACACTTGATTTTGATGTTTCTTTTCCATCTATCTAATGTTTCATGTTCATCTAATTTATCTTAGGTGATAATGGAAGTTTATGGTTCTGGGACTGGACTAGTGGTCACAATTTTCAGCAAGCCCAAACTATTGTTCAGCCTGGTATGCATTTCTCAGATGTCAATAGTTGCTTTCTCTTGATATATATCCATTTATGGGCAAGTTACAAAAAATGACCTTTGAGGTTTGGTTTATTTACCAAAAACAAAAAAAATCCCGTTATGATTTGAAATTACAAATACCTCCAAATACAATTGGTTTATATTTCATTCACTAATGCCCTCTATAGTTGCATTCTGAGGTGCAATTTGTGGAGGACAACAAAAAAAGCAATTGTCAAGTGGTATTTGTAAGTTTTAAATGAGAGCTTTATTAAACAAAATCACACGAAACCTTCAAGTTAGTGTTTTCCAACTGCCCCTTCTTTTAAAGCAGTACTTTAACATGATGTTTTTACCACATCAGGGTCCCTGGAGAGCGAAGCTGCTATTTATGCGGCCACCTATGATGTAACCGGATCGAGGCTTATTACTTGTGAAGCAGACAAGACTATTAAGATGTGGAAAGAGGATGACCAGGCGACCCCAGAAACTCATCCCCTTCACTTTAAGCCACCCAGAGATATTCGGCGCTTCTAGTGTGTTTGTACGTCTTTCTTTGGATTCACTTTTCGCCCTTTCATATCCATCGTCATTGCAATTCAGGAATGGTCGAATGGAGTTGCGTTGAGCTGATCTATACTTTCGATGCGATTGGAGATAGCATGTGCGTTTACATCGTAACATAATGTTTGCGGCTTTGTCATCTCCATTGTGTAGCATCAAATGTTGTTGATCTAGTTTACCAAGAGTATGGACTTCGAGTAGATTTCGTAGCTGACGAATGATAATGTAACATGCCTGTGAATTTCATTGTCGAGTTCATGCTCTGTATTATGTTTAACTATTAAAGCTTGCTCATTATGCCAATATTTTGAGATTTAGCAAATAGCTAATGAAACAATATACTTCGTGTGTTTCAAGGTTTACGATTTTTTACTTTGTGATGAGATTTCAAATGGAGTTTTACGTGTTAAAATGGAACCCCTTTTTTTTTTTGAATATTCAGTCACTTGAATAACGAGGTGATACCATTACCATCAATTGTTATTAAATGATATATATACACGCCTAAACGTATCTAAGTTTTTGTACTTTATCGATCAAACTATCATTTGTTGTGTATACATAATACATTTGTTGCATTTTGTTTTTTTAGTTATTAGTGATTTAATACTTTATAGTGTAAATTTGAAATATGAGATTTTGACCACTTTTCTAACTTCTGATATATTTACAGACACCTTTAAAAGTCGTAATATTTATATTCAATGTTTATAAAGGAAAAGGAACGAAAATGAAGTTTATGAATATGAAAAAAAGGGGAAAGGAAAGAAAATAAAAAAAAATACAACAATTATTAGGGCCCAACCGGGTTCGAACCGGTGACCTATTGATCTGCAGTCAATTGCTCTACCACTGAGCTATGGACCCTTTGTTGTCAATAATTGGATTAATTTATATTTATACAAATAAGTAAGTTATATTCAGGATAATTATCTACAACCCACATTTAATATTTACGAGATTTGACTTTAACAAGCTAATAACTCGTACTCGTACGCGTTTATCTTAAAGTACATACAAGTCGATGGATATTTTGAGGTACGAATACAAAATTAATATTGAAAAAAGAAAATCAAATAAACCCATGTGAATTGATGATTGAATCGCCTTTCGAAGTTAAATCATGTGAGTGACAAGGAACATTAATCACGCATTTTGAGGTGAAGTATGGAAGATGAACCTGCAAAATCTTCTCATAAAAGAAAGTACAATATCACAACAATTCTTTGGAGCCTTTTAATACACCCATTCCTTGTTCATTATAATACACAAAAAACGAGACAAAAGAAACGATCCTGAAATCTTGAAGATGTTGTACAACCAACCATTCTTTCTATGTCGTTGCATTGATACAAGAAGTTAAAACAGATAAACTGGGATTGTGTTTCCTCATTCAGATAGATGTGGATTTGCGACTCGAAAAGCCTCTTTTGTTCGCCCATAATAAACAGCTTGGCTACCATGGAATGTGATGAAGTTCCAACCGAAAGCAGAACCACCAACGATATACGTCCCTTTGACCTGATTATCTGGAGGTGGGACGGACATTACGTCATCCAGCAGAGGATTATACACAGGTTTCACGTCTTGCTGATCATCCAGAGCTTTCTGTTCGTTTTTAATGTTACCATTACTGCATTTCTCCAACTTAACGGGTTGTGATGTCATTTCTTGGTACAGTTCCATCAAAAGCTTCATCCCTGCAGAAGGGTATAGTAGTTTACATGCTTACAATGTCTACTGTTCAAGGGGTGTAATCATATGCAAAGCAATGGTATTGTGAATTCTGTAAGCTAGACTTTGCATGAAAAGTTCAAAATATTTCGACTTCAAATAAGAAATATGACTGCTAATAGGAAGCAAAGATTATTTGTAGAAGACAAATAAGAGCCTTACCTTGACGAATATCTTCAGCCGCTTTGCAACTTTGAAAATCAGTGGTCTTGAGCACCTACAAAATCACAAAATTATCCAGTCATGAACATTACTGATTCCTATTTTATAGGGATGATATGAGGTGCCACAAGACAAATCCGGTCAACTGGATTCATTAGCAACAACTAACTACTAATGTTGTTTCTTAACATAAAACTCTACCATAACCATAGGCACTGAGTTTTTCGTTCCCACTTAAATAATCATTATCAGAATATCAGGCTCCATTTTTCTCATATACTTTAATTTCCACACACTCCAACCAGTGCGGCAGTATTCGAACAGACAATGGACTAAACAAACAAAACCTTCTCACCAATTTTATGTTCAACAAATACATTGACTGAGAATTTCAGAGAACGGGAAATGCATTAATCAGATTCATACCCCAGGTCAATGTTCATTGTTATGCAAAGAAACATTGGCATCTCTAGTTACATAGGATCCTATATATCTAATCTCCCAGACAAAAAGCTGCTATTATGCATTAGAAATGCTAGCATGCTTGCACAAAAGTAAAAAAAAAATCTTGAGCATGCAGATTTTAATAAGCCATGAGGAAAAAATAAATAAATTCTGAAGGACCATATCCTAATTCTCGAAAATCAGTAGGTATCCAAAACACTCGATTATTCAAGAAATACACAATGAAACTGCTGTAAATTTCTAAGGAACTTATGTTGCTACATTCTGATAGAGTTCTTTCTCGATCTTCAACCTAATGCATCATCTTCCTCCTTTTGATAGGGAAATAAATCTTTTCATTCTCATAGCACTTGGGTAACAAGGATGCTTTCTCTATTCATCGAAGAAGAAATCATTACGTTTGAATGTAACTTAACCCTTCATTAGCGATGAAGAACTACATATGCGTAAAAGGGTACGTACTCATCCAAGAAGACAATACAAACTTTTCAAGCATAACTTTAACTCTGTAGGAAGTTATAAAGAACTTTAATTCCATTTTCCATTCTCCAGTAAACGATATTCACTATCCAAAACACCCATATACTTTCTATCCCCAAGTATGATATCAATTATCAGCAATGATTATTAACTGTCATACAGAGAGAAGCTAATATGTTTAAAGGCCTGTATTTCTAGTGACAAATTAACAAAAGCTAACATAAATGTAGGAAACCCTAGAATTTATTTATTAAAAAACACACACAGAAAAAGGGAAGACTGAGAGTTTTTAGAACTTGTGGATGAATTGAAGTAAAGAAGTATAGTTTTATGCTAATTAACTTGTTTTAATCATTGGATGATAAACAAAACTTCAATTCTGCATACTCAAGAATTTAAGTGAAGTATTACAAGAAAACAGCATAAAGTGGAAGTGAAATCTAAAAGGCAGCACATAATTCGACAAAATCAGTACGAGAGAATTTCATAAGAGAATGGCACCTCAATGAAATGGGGTCGAAGATCTCTGACAAGAGCTCGCATTTTGAAGTAAGGAGAATTCTGAATCTCTTGTTCAAGAGGCCTTTTTCTGCTCTGTGGAACGGGCTTCGACTCTTCCATTGATGCGCTCTCTCTCTCTACCCGGCCCAACGCTCCGCCTTCGCAAGAGAGGAGAACCGCGATTCAAGGGAGAGTTGGAGCGGTGGCTTGTGGGGCCCTCGGGGTTAATATGAGGGCTAATCTGAAATTACCAGTCAAAAGTGGGCACTTCTCTCAAAATACGGCAAATTACAGTTTGCACCTCACAAATATATATAATCACAATTTGACCCCCCAAAAAAATCTACCATTTATCAATTGAGTTGAGGCAAAATGTATCGTAGTTTATAATCTATTTAGACCTTTTTTTTTTCAGAAGAAACTCTAATATCTTTTTAAGTTTTTGTGATCTTTTAAAGATGTACCATAGAAAAGGAACGCATGAACATTTATTTATGAAGAAATGTAAAATAAAAACGTTCAATGTTAATTGTAAAATAATAATTTGAATAACTCCCCCTTGAATTTTAATTTCATTCATTAACCCTTCTATACAAAAATAATAATCTCATCATTACATACCACCTTTCAAGAACACAAACTTATGAAAGGAATCCAAAATTTAAAGGTAAAAAACATTAACATCTAAAAAAAGAGGACTAAAGTCATCACTCCTAAATACAATGAAACCATACATCAATTTTGAACGAAGTTAAAGTGAAAAATGGTCCAAAAGAAAATGGCTATATAATATTTCATTGTCTTTAATACACACCATCATTAACACTCATAACAGCAGCTCGTCATCTATTTTTAGTTCATTGTCAAAAGCCTGACACCAATGGCGACAATTTGTCGTGGTACTAGGTATGGTCGCCAACAGAACACCAACGGTTTCTGGATCGGTGTACACACAACACAAAGATTGATCTACACAAATGAAAAAAAGAATAGTTTGAATTAGAGTTAAGAGCAAGATAAAAAGCATAGCAACTGTATGATTACATCATGATCTTGATTCTTGATTCCTGAACCATGATGGATCAAAGTTGAAAAACTTGAAGCATTTGCATACATCATAGCTGCAACACCAAAAGTCATATTAACAAATACTAGCAAAGAGAAAGAACTAACCTTGAGGTGTTGTAGATCAATGACAACTTGCAATTATCTTCAACAATTTTATCAGAAATAACCCTCTAGTAAAACACTATTTCCAGAGGCACATGATGTCATCTTTTTCACCTTTGCTTTCAGATTTATATGATTCAGAGATCTTTCTCGATCACAACCCAGAAATGGCAACACCTCCACCACCACCTTCTGGAACAAGTTATGTTCGAAACCCTCTTTGAGTATATCCTCAAGATCCACATTATTACCCGTAATATCCACCAAGACACTGCATAGTCCTTGATTCTTGCAGTGTTCAAGAATTTCCAGTAAGTTTATCTTATCAACAGATAGCGTCTGGATTCCTTCTTGTGGCTCAACCGTCGTGCCTTTCTCAGCGACTATCATTAATTTAGAAGAGAAGTCATTGCTAAGAGCAGGAATCTGACTTAGGGAATTTGGGTGTTTCGACAGCACAATTTTAAGTGGTTGATTGGCTCCAGGTTCTTTGGAAATGAGATAGAATGATTTCTCAGCCAATGCCATAGGAGAAACTATGATAGCATCATATTCTTGCAACAATTTTGAATAATATCCACCACATTCAAGTGCTTCTTCACCAAGCTGATTTAGTAGCCGGCCATCAAGCGACATAGAGTACCTGTTAGATGAGCCAATTTTAGCCAAATTGGTCTCAAATTCAGTGATATGATAGAACAAATTTGGTTAACCAAGTAGAGACTCTTTAAGTACCTTAAAGTAACATATGGTTTCTTTGTCAGCATGTAATGGATATATGCTTCGTTAAGCCTTTTGCACAATTGTTCCTCGACCCCGACGGTGACTTTAATACCAGCATCTTGGAGTTTTTGAACCCCTGTTGAAGCCACAATAGGATTAGGATCAACCATACCAACCACCACATTTTTAACTTTGGCTTTGATTAATGCTTCGGTGCAAGGTGGAGTTCTTCCGTAATGATTACATGGTTCCAAACTCACGTACGCTGTTCCGTTCTCAGCCAAATCACCAGCATCTCTTAGTGCAAAAACCTATACTTTTCTTGGTTAATTTCTCATTCACAGTAACATTAATGTCATGAACTATCAATTCAGACTTCAAAATAAAGCCAAGGCTATCTATTGCACCAAATACCAAACATTTGCCAAAACCAAAAGCTACTCAGTTTTTGTTGCTTATTGAGATATGGAACCAAAATAACACTTGGATTTCTGAGACCACAAAAGGAACCAAAAGAAGAGATCACAAGAATTATAATATCTTCAAAATCTCAAGTCCCAACTAACTCACATTGTATCAAACCTCGACAAACAACTCTTGTAGTTTACTCTAATCAACAAAACAACAGTGCAAGAACCAAATATCCACACAAACTGCATAATCGATTCAACACAGCAAGATATAAAACCAAACATAGAATCAAACACCAGAAGCTCAACATCCGACATCAATAAATTAGCATAAAAATCCAATCTTTAATCAAAATGTAATTACAAAAGCAGAGAGAGAGAGTTACACACCTCAGCGTGAGGCTGGCCAGCTTTAGGGTGGAATCCTTCTCCAACAATCTTTCCATCTTTGACAATGACACAGCCCACCATAGGATTAGGACTGGTGCAGCCAATAGCCTTTCTCGCAAGCTCCACACATCTCCTCATATAATAGCCATCATCAAATTCGACTTCTTGATGCATTTTTTCCTGTGACCCAACACACCTGATCACACCCAAACAAGCACTGTTTCCTGAACTGATTCTTGATTCAGACACCCTTTTTGCAGAAGTGGAAAAGAAAAGTCTTGATTTGGGTGGAAACGCCGCCTTCTGCTGCCGTTTTATTGGTGGATTTTGGGCAATGTTGTTTGGAGATGGGAGTGTATGAGCATACATTTTTGAGCAAGTGTTTCTTGAAAATTCTGAAACTTTAAAAAATTTTATAGGGGCAAAAGGGAATTTGTGTAAAAAGTACTAAAGATACAAAAAGAGCAGATGTTCTAGTCTAGAGAGAGAGGGTCAGAGTCCAGGAGGAACGAGGTAAGAGTGATGATAATACCAAAATTGGATTTAATTATGATTTTTTTTTTTCAATTTGCAAACTTTTTTTTTATCAAATTTTTTAATTGAAATATATAAATATACGACAAACACTTTATATATATATATATATATATATATATATATATATTTTTTTTTTTTTTTTTTTAAAAGGTCTCAAGTTCTTTTTTTGATTTCCATTCAATTAAAGATGAATTTGAGCAAAAGATTTGAGGGTATGATTGTTTTGAGTTTACGTAGGATTGAGGAAATTCAATTAGGAAATCTTGGGTTTTTTAAATAAAAGTGAATAATTAAAATGGGATCCCGGCCCACTGTACACAATTTTTAAATAAAATGGAAAAAAATACACTAAAATATAGGTTATGTTTAAAAGTACACTTAAATATAGTGAATGGTACCAAAATACCACATTTTTTTACTAGTCTTCATGTGAATAGTGTATAGATGTGATTGTTTCGGTCAGTAAATAAGTCATACCCCAAATATATATTTTTGGATATTCGTTAAACCCTAAAAAATAAGGGTTTAACGAAGAATATGAGATCATTTTTGATATTTTCGTTAACCCAAAAAAATGAGGGTTTAACGAAAATTAAACCATATTTTCGTTAATTTACAATTTTCGGTAAACCCTTATTTTGTGGGGTTAACGAAAATATCGAAGATTATAATTATTGTTCGTCAAACCCTTATTTTTTAGGGTTTATCGAAAATATCCAAAAAATATATATTTTCGTTAAACCCTCAAAAAAATTAAAAAAAATAAGTATTTAACGAGCTCTAAAAATTACAATTATTGTTCGTTAAACCCTAAATGTTGGGGTTTAACGAAAATTGTAAATTATACCATTATTTTCGTTAAACCCTAAAAAATTAGGGTTTAACGAAAATATCAAAAGCTAGGTTAATTTTCGTTAAACCTCCAAAACTAGGGTTTAACGAAAATATTTTCCTAAGTTTAACGAAAATTAAACCCAGGAAAATATTTTCGTTAAACCCTAATTTTGGAGGTTTAACGAAAATTAACCCCTACTTACCTTATTTTATTTTATTTTACCCTATATCAAAGGAATAGCAAATCGTTCTCAATTAAGTCGAAGGAAATATTATTGAAACTTAACAAAACAAAAAAATGTATTTCTTTATTTCTTTTTTATCATTATCATACACTATGGTCACCATATATTTGACCATAAAAGGAATATTATGGTCCCCACCACCCCCACAACCACCTATCACTATTCTACTTTAATGAACACTTTAATATGTATAGGACAAAAATTGAGAACATAGCCTTTAACGAAAAATTTTGAAAAATTTCATCCCCTTCTCCACTACCTCTCTCTCTCTCGGCTCCTCTCTTCTCTTGTTTGGAGAATTTTTTTTTTTGTTTGGGTTCTTTTGTTGTGAAAAGTTCGTGAAGTGCATTGCCGGAATAGTTCGTGAAACCCATTGCCGGAAAAGTTCGTGAAATGGCCGAAGTAGAGGTTAGAATCTCAACCAATATACTTTAATTTTGTATATGTTGTAATTTAGAATTTATGTTCAAATACATGTTGGTTTATTGTATATGTTGTTTGTTTGTTGAATTTATGTATATATGTTATAGGGTTTGAGATATATTATTATTCATTCATTAGGATATATGATTTATTTATAATGTTTTTGTGGTATAGTATTGTTGATTAATTAGCACTATGTATATGAACGAGAATATATAAATTTGTGAATTAGGGTTGAAGTTGTTATATTTAATTAGATTAGGGTCAAATTATATGGATTAAGAAGAAGATTGTTCGTGAATTGAAGGTAATTGTTCGTGAAACCTTTAAAATGAAGGTTTAACGAACAATTACCTATTGTTCGTTAAACCCTATAATTATAGGGTTTAACGAACAATAGGTAATTGTTCGTTAAACCTTCATTTTAAAGGTTTCACGAACAATAGGTAATTAATCGTGAAGCCTTAAAAATCAAGGCTTAACGAACAATTACCTATTGTTCGTTAAACCCTATAATTATAGGGTTTAACGAACAATAGGTAATTGTTCGTTAAGCCTTGATTTTTAAGGTTGCACGATTAATTTCCTATTGTTCGTGAAATTCTTTGTTAAATAATTAAAAATGTTCTTGCATAATTAATTATTTAGTCGATTCTTTTTAATTAATTATTTCCTATTGTTCGTGAAATTCTTTGTTAAATAATTAAAAATGTTCTTGCATAATTAATAATTTTTTGATTCTTTTTTAATTAATTATTCATTGTTAAATAATTAAAAATGTGCGTGCGTAATTAATTAATTTTTCGATTCCTTTTTAAGTAATTATTCATTCTTCGTTAAATAATTAATAATATTTTGCATAATTATTCAGTTTTTTGAATTACTTATTCATTCCCTATTAATAGGTTTATATATGTATGTTAAATAATATTATGCAAGCCAATTTTTTAGATTTTTGCTGCCAAGCTTTATTTTTTGAATTCTTGTTCGTATGTTTAATTATTTAATTATTTCGTTGTTTGTAAAATGTACAGTTGGAATTGGAGTACGTTCGTGAGGCATGTCAGGGTACTGTCGCGTACATCAATGGTTATGTTCGTCTCGCGGTGCTCACTGAGATCAAGGAACGACTTCGATTGTTCGGGAGACAGTGTCTGCGTGACTTTTTCAAGACTTCATTTGGATATTTTTTGATTTGGAAGACGGAAAACGAGTCTTGCAAGGCCTTTTTGCACGTCCTCATGTCATATGAGGTGCGTGGGCAGACGATTCCTGTCCATGAGAGGTGGTTTGCTATTGGGCAGGATCGGCGTATTTGTTGGTTCGAGATGAGAGAGTTTGCCCTCGTAACTGGCTTGAAGTTCGGTGACTCGGGTTTCAACCCAAATTTGGAGCACACCCCACCACAAGGTGCAGTGTACTGGAGGGTGCACGCCGAGTCAACTAAGGTCACCGTGTCTGAGCTCCGTGATCGATACACCTCCGGTGAGTTTGACGATAGTGAGGAGGATACAGTGAAGATTGCCAAGATTTTGATCCTCCACCTCATAGTGCTCGGGGGGGACGCCAGCAAGTCAGTTGTCGACATGTGGATCTGGGCGCTGGTGGAGCTGGAAGATATGTGGGAGAGCTATCCATGGGGGAAGATCAGCTTCCTCAGGCTTCTACGGTACATGGATAGGTTACCGACCACTATTCCCGTCCGGAGAGGTGGATGTCACTACCATTTTTACGGATTCTCGACAGCCCTGCTGGTATGTCCCTACTAAATTATTACCATAAACTTTAGTTTATTTAATGTATTTTTCGTAATCTAATTAAGAATATGTCCTCTTCAGATATGGGCTTTTGAGGCGATCCTCATTTTCTCCTCATATGCTGGGGTCAGATTGAACATACCGTTAGATATGCCCCGTGTCTGAAGTGGGGTTTGAAGAGATCCGAGTACGACGTTGCACCTTTACTACAGGGCCAGGTATTTTCTATTTATTTATTTATTACCATAAATTGCAATTAAATGGCTACATCAACTCGTAAATGTATTACTTCTGATATTCGTACGATTCAATCAATAGGTCGAGTGTTGTTTGACGCTCGTGCCCACAGATGACGAAAGACTTCAGAAGTACTGGGAGGACATCGATGACGATATCTCCGAGGGGGTCCAGATGGTCCAGCAACGGCGTGGCCGTCGGGCTAATTCGTCTGCTCGTAGGGCACCCTCTACATCCACTACTGATCCTACAAATGCCGGTCCATCTAGCACACGTACGGTTCACAGAGGCCGAGGACGGGCATCTACTATTCGGACAGGCCCGAGGAATGTGCGTGTAGATACCACTGCTGCTGAGGGCGACGACAAAGGCCCATCGATCCGACCATCCATCCCGTCATTCGACGACGCTCCTACTGATCACGGACAGAGCTCAGGTACGAGTGACGACCTGTTTACTCGATTGACATGATGGATGGGGACTCGATTCGAGCAGGAGTACTCCAAATTACGAGAGGACATCACTTATGATCTGTCCCGCCGAGTGGATGACGCCATGCCTACTTTGATCGAGGGTCGTGTTAGGGAGTATTTCACTAAGATTATGAGTGAGCAGACACAGCAACAGGCCTTCCACACACCAGCAGCTCCTACTAGGGTCTTTCCAGAGGGCACGAGCGCACCCTCGGTTGTGCCTATTGATTTCAGTGCAGTTCAAGGGTCGGGATCAGTCCCACCTCCTGCCGTCCCAGATGTCGAGGCCATTGGACCTACGGTGCGACGCAGAGTTCCATCTGCAGTTGTGCGCAGTCCCTTTCTACCGGATGAGCCTTCTAGAAGGACGGGCATCGCGTTCGATGAATTCAAGACCTACTACATGAGTGATGACTCGAAAGTGGAAACATAAGCTTTTGTCATCTTTCGTATTTCTTCCGTTACACTTTTTTGCTTTCAACATTGTTGGTTTCCTGTTTAACGCTTAACACTTGATTACGTTCTTTTCTTGGATTTGTTGCAGGCGCAACGTCGGTGTCGGTCTGCCCGTCGGGCCAAGTTTCTTCAAAAATTTCGTTGATCCGAAGTTGGAAATGGATTTCGAGGTAATACTTAGTCTCTTACTGTTTGATAACAATTTGATTTGGAAACAGGGCCAGGAACTTCAAAATTCATTGCTCTCAAATACAGGCTCTCGATGCGTACCTTGGCGTATTACAGAGCTGTCCAGAGGCAGCTAACGTACATTCCAGGTTCCAAATGAACGGGAAGCTCCAGTTGGTGGATACCCATCTGTTCGTAAGTTACATTCAAACTTTTTTTTGTATTAATACATTATTTGAAATCAAACTTCCATTGTATTATATGATCACTGAGATATTGCCACTGATCATCAATTGTCGTAAATGTAGGAAACATGTGAAGAGATTTGGAGGACAAAACATGATGGCGAGGATGACGATGTCAAATACTTACCGGTGGTCAGAGAGACGTTCACGTCGGAACAGATAGAACTACTCGTGCCTTATGTACGAGGATCGAGGCCAAAATGGAATTTCATTAAGCCCTGGTGGGAAGACATAATGGTGGTAAGTATAAGAAATGGCTCCAGTTGGTATTGTTTTAATTTTTTTCAAGGTCTTGTCGATCTTGTTCAATGATTATTTTTGTCACAATTGTAGGTATGGACGGTAATGAACCTGGACGGTCATTGGGTTGCATGTTCTATAGACCTCGAGCAATCGAGGATCTGCTTAGCCGATAGCTTCAGACATCGGTACACTTCAGAGCTCGTCAGCACCGGGTGAGACAGACCCTCCCACTCCGTCGCATTATGCCACGACTGTTGGAGTACTGTGGCTTTTATGAGAAGGCATTTGCTCAGGGTCGAGCTATCCCACAGGGTATCGATGAGTTCCAATTGGCCCTATTAAGCGAGAACATTTGCTACAGGCAGAACGACAACCAATCATGTGGGGCTTGATCGTTACTCGCAATTGAGAGTGGGATGTTGCAGGAGTGGCCAAGGACGACACTGAAGACACAAAAAGGGATCAATGCTATCCGGAAGAGGATGACCTTCATTGTGTATAGAAACTCTACTGCCGATGACACCATACCTCTCGATTTTTTTTAGCACTAGAGTACTTGTTTATGGGATGGAAGACCGAATTTATCAAATGTAGTAATAATTAAAGTTTTAGTATTACGATCCTTTGCATTTTTTAAGTTTTTATTATACGACTGATGGAGTGGTACATAATAATTAATTTGAAAGGAATGACAAAGTTAGATGTAAATTAGAAAAAAAATGGATTATTAATTAAAAAAATGACTATTTATGCAACATATTATTAATTATTTAACGAATAATTAATCTTGATTTGAAAACAACATTGAACGAATAATTGCACATGTGTGAAAATTTAATTATTTAATTATGTAAGTATGTAATTATTTATTATTAGATAAGTTAGTCGCAATTTTTTAACAAATGTAATTAGTTAATTATGTAATTATGTAATTATTTATACGTGTCGATAATTAATTATTTAATTATTTATTATTATTTATGTAATTATGTAATTATTTATTATTAGATAAGTTAGTCGTATTTTTTTAACAAATGTAATTAGTTAATTATGTAATTATGTAATTATTTATACGTGTCGATAATTAATTATTTAATTATTTATTACTTAATTATGTAATTATTTAATTATTTATTATTAGATAAGTTAATTGCAATTTTTCTAAAAATTATAATTAATTATTTATTACTTAATTATGTAAGTATTTAATTATTTATTATTAGATAAGTTAATTGCAATTTATTTAAGAATGTAATTAGTTAATTATGTAATCATGTAATTAATTATTTAATTATTTAATAATTTTTTATTTTCAGGTCGTGTGAATATTTATTTAACAAATGTAGTAATTTAATTACTTAATTGTTTAATTATTTCATTATGTAATTATTTAATGTAATTATTTAATTTTGTGATTCTTCTATTATTAAATATTAAATAATCAACTATTTAAAAATTTAATAATTTGATAGATTAATTGTTCGTTAAACCTAAAAAAAACAAGGCTTAACGAACAATTGGGTAATTGTTCGTTAAACCCTATAATTGTAGGGTTTAACGAACAATTACCCAATTGTTCGTTAAGCCTTGTTTGTTAAGATTTAACGAACAATTACCCTATTGTTCGTTAAACCCTATAATTGTATGGTTTAACGAACAATAGGGTTTAATTCTTCGTTTAATATTTAATCCCAATATTTGTAGGGTTTTAATCTATGAATATTGTTCGGTAAGCGTGGATTTTTAAACAAAACATTATTGGATATTTTTTCTTTCAATGAATTTTTTTATTTTTCAACGAATTTTTGGCTTCTGTTTACACAATATTAAACGAATAAGTTACAACATATAATAACAGATATGTATGAAAGATAAAATTTGAAATTCGCATTTTAAAAAAATAAAAATAATTGTTATTCGAGTTGCAATGGGGTTTCGTGAAATAACTGATTATGCACCGTTAATTAAACATTGGTCTTCATGTGAATAGTGTTCAATAAAGTGATAATAGTGAAGGCTGATAAATGTCAGTGATCCAGTGCACCATGTGATTGATTCAGTGATGCTATTCATGTCATTTTTTCACATGGCCTAACAAATGTGTGTGGCCTGGTCACTTGCTTTGAAGACACAAAGTCATTTCCCTCCTATTTAAAGACACCAATACAAGAATATCCCACAATTCATTTCCTTTCGATTTTTAGACTTGATAAATCGAAGAAGGTAAGTATAAGATCAGTAGATTGGGAGCGCATAGACTGGGAGAGCGTGTGGTTCATCATTCCTTAGGTGAAGCAAACTCTACAACCAGGTATGTATATTTGATTATTATTAGATTACCAGAAGAAATGCAACTTTTTAATTCGTGGAATGTACATTATAGTGTTATGGTGTATGATATATGATATGATACGTTATGCAGTGTCAATTGGAGTATAAAATATGAATCTTTTTTTTTTGTTAGTTAGTAATTTAATTCTTGTATTGGGTAATCATAGTTTACTCTTGATTAGTGAAATGAACGTGTTAAATGACATGATTTCGACACATTGTGAAACGAAAAATAATAATGATTAGTCAGGATATACTTGGAACGTATTTGTGTAAGTGTTAAACGAGTTCATGAATTATTTAACGAATTTTGTTAACTGTTGATAAGGTCAGACGATTAAGTGACAATCATATTTTTTGAACAGAGAAGGAAAAGACACAAATGGAACCTATTTCTGTAGTGGTCTGGTATCATGGTTTTTGGGAGGGAATAGAATACAAAAGTGGTCTCCGAGGGGTGCTTCAACTTGAAACAACCAGATATGACGATTTCAGGGACGCAGTCCATAGAGTTGTGCGTGTTGATGAAAATAATTGGCGATATGTGATCCACACATTCTTTGAAACCGAGGGATTTTTGAAAAAGATAAAGATAAAAGATGATTCCGATGTCATGTGATTACTGTCCATGGAAAGTAATAGTCGGGTCGTTTTTGTATCCCTAAAAAGAACCGCTGTTGGAGTTAGCATTTTCTCGGATATGCCAAATGTTAATCCTTCTTCGTGTGCTACAGAATACACAAACTGGAATACTTATTTTGAATCCAATTTGGTTAGGACTGACGTTCCGATTGGTCTACAACACGATGAAACCTTCTACGCAAAATATGGGATTGGGTCGTTTGAGGACGGAATTACACAAACTGGGACATCAGGGTCGAGTGCTCATCCGAAGACATTACCATCGTCATTTGATCATGTAGATTACCCTAGTTTGTCTTCGAGCCTTGACAGGTTCGACTTGAATAGAACACCAATAGTGTGGACGGAGCCAGATGAAACACATTATGTTTTGCGTCAACAACCACCGGGGCCATCCTTTGGGAGGTGTGAACAAATACATTCGGATGAACGTGGTAATAATCCATTAAAGACTTTAAATTGAATCAGCCTGTTTTGATTTAACAGTGGTTTGAAAACATTATGTGTACCTGTTTTGTAGATTCGGACTACGAGGAGGATGGACGAGCATCAAACGCAAATGAGGTGCAAGATGACTTTGAGTTGAATGCGGAGGACAGGACGACCTTGGATGTAGACCAACTAGTCGCGCTTGAGGAATTCGAGACATACATTGAGAGAAGGAATTGGTTTATTCCAGAAATCCCGCCATTCGAGGAAACACGAAGTACAGATCCCATAAATTTGCGCTCACCTACAAACAATCTGTATAGAGGAGCCACTTTTTCAAGCAAAAGTGAGCTACAGCTCGCAGTTGGTTTTTATCACTTGGAGAACCAGGTCGATTATTGCGTTGTCCACTCTGACAAATACAGATGGCATGTCCGATGCAGATTGCCGTCCTGTCCATTCATCCTACGTTCGCACGAGAAATATGAAATTTGGAAAGTAACGAAGAGTGTGCTTCCTCATCAATGCTCGAATGAATTGAACACCAGTGCAGAACGACGAATTCTTTCCCGATTGATAGAGGAGTATTTTGCTGAATCTGTTCGAAAGGAAGGTTCGAGTCTGGTCCCTAGGACAATGATCGAAGAGATCAACGAACGTCATGGCTTGAGGCTGAGTTATAGGGTTGCTTTGAGCGCGAGGTGTCATGCATTGAGAATTGCATACGGAGATCCAAACCAATCATTCGTTATGCTGCCACTATACTTGGAACAATTGAAGTTGGCAAATCCGGGTACAAAGACAGATTTGGAGACACATGAGAATGGAAAATTTAAATATGTGTTCTTCGCCTTAGTTGCATCTATTCAAGGATTTCAACAATATTCAAGACCAGTTATAGTGATAGATGGTTGTCACCTGAAAGACCAATATAGAGGGATCGGGTTTGTCGCTGTGACGCAAGATGGAAATGATCAGATATTCCCTTTGGCCATTGGTATAGGTGACGTGGAGAACGACAGGTCGTGGACATGGTTTTTGACATGTCTGCGCTGGGCGTTTGGATGTCCGGAACAATTGCTTATCGTTTCAGACCAACACAAAAGCATCACTAATGCGGTCGCCGAAGTGTACCCACAAGCAACTCATGGACTCTGTTGCTTTCATTTGCAACAGAACTTAGCAAAATATGGATCACGGTTCGTCGATCTATTTCACAAAGCATCATATGCGTATGAGTGCAACGAATTCGAGAGGTCAGTGTTTGAAAATCATATTTCTGAATTGTTATTATTGTTGTTGATTGATATAACTAAATTATGGTGCAAATATTATAGATACATGACCTCCATTGACAAATCGGGTGTAAAAGGTGCAATTAACACCCTGACTACGGCGGGACCGAGTAGATGGAGTCGCGCAAAATGTCCCATTCGCAGATACAATTTCATGACATCAAATGCCGCCGAAAGCTGGAATGCTCGACTTAGATGTGCCAGAAAGCTACCTGTATGTTCTTTCTTGGAATCTGCTAGACGGATTACTGAAAGATGGTTTTACGAAAGGAGGACAACCGCCCTGGAGAGACAAAACATTTTGACTAATGCAGCACATGACAAATTGGTCGAAGCAATGAAGCTTTCTCGACGAATGACCGTGGAGCCACTAGCACGATACAAATACAAGGTGATAGACATGAATAAGATTTACATTGTCGAACTATCTCGATACGAGTGCTCCTGTCTAGTTTTCCAAAGCGATCTGATACCGTGCTCACACGCATGTGCATCAATAAGGTCAGCGTCTTTGTGGAAATTTTAATTTATTGTCTATGAAATAACAATGTGAAATTGATTGGTTAACGGTAACAATAACGTACCTTCCATGCATGTGCAACTTTGCAAAGACAGATGTAACTTCATTCATCAGACAGTATTACACAACGAAATCACTGAGGGGAATGTGGGAAGGAGAAGTCAACCCTGTGCCAGATCCGCAGGATTGGATTTTGGGAGAATCTGCCACAAAGGAAAAATGTATTCCGCCGGACAAACCTAAACAGGCGGGTCGCCCAAAAGCAAAACGAATACCCTCCACCGGTGAGCATGCCGGAACTTCACGCAAGGCCGCGTCATGTAGTCGTTGTGGAAAACCAGGGCATAATAAGTCTAGATGTACCGAATTCGTGGCATTGGAGTATCAAGCAGTCGAAGACGAGGGTCAGGGTCACATAAGTGGAAGGAAGAAAAAACATTGTTCTGTGTGTGGGTCATCAGAACATACGAGAAGGAAATGTCCCGTTTATTTGGCATCGAACATGGGAAACTGATGGGACGACGCATTCGGGAAACAAATTTTGGCCGTCTTCGAAATTTCGTTTAATAGCTGAAATTATTCGTGTTATAGTATAAGAATTTCATTTAATAGTACAAGTTTTAGAGAACTTCGTGTAATAATATAAATTTATCGAAGAGGTCAGTATCTGCTTTCCCTCTAATTTGAATTTTAGGTTGTCATTTTTTTTCGTGTAATAATATAAATATATATATATATATATAAATATATACACAAATATATTTAAAGTTATACTAATTTTCATAAATATAAATATACTAGCGAAATATAAATATAAATTCATATTTTTCGTTAATCGCTCAAAAAAATTAGGGTTTAACGAAAATGAGACATATTTTTCGTTAAACCCTAATAAATTAGGGTTTAACGAAAATTATGGTATAGTTTAAAATTTTCGTTAAACCCATAAAAGTAGATGTTTAACGAATAAGTGTAATAAGGCTCATTAAACCTTATTTTTTTAGGGTTTAACGATAATATATATATTTTTTGGATATTTTCGTTAAACCCTAAAAATAGGGGTTTAACGAACAATAATATAATTTTCGTAGTGGATATTTTCGTTAAACCCTAAAAGTAGGGGTTTAACGAACAATAACATAATTTTCGTGGTTTAATAACTCATCTTGGATGTTTTGGTTTAAGGGTTTAACGAAAAATTATTTAACAAATTGGGTATTTTGGGGTATGACTCATTGCCTTGATTTCAATCACTGAGCCAACAATCACATCTCTACATTGTTAAGAAGAAGACTAGTCAAAAAATGTGGTATTTTGGTAACATTCACTATATTTAAGTGTACTTTTAAACATAACCTATATTTTAGTGTATTTTTTTCCATTTTATTTCAAAATTGTGTACAGTGGGGGATTTCCCCTAATTAAAATCTGTATTTGTTTAAAGATTTTGTAGGGTAGAATTAGTATTGTCAAATCAATGTTGGAAAATGTGTTATTATGTGTAATATTATATTATTAGTTGATATAATGATAATGATTGAATGATTGTAATAATAGAAATTTTGGTGTGTACAGAAATTTGTGTATTAATAGGTTATAGTATAGAGATAATGATTGTGTTTTTATTTAAATAAAGTAGGATTTTGGTAGATTATATAATTCTCTTTTAACCTCAAAACAAATGGGGATTTGAATGAATCCAAATCCGACTAGCAAATACTAATACAAACATAACCTTAGGTTTTAAACTTAATCCGAAAACAAGTTAAGTTACATTATTTTGATAATTTTTCTCTTATTTTGCTTTTAAAAAAAATCAGAATTTGCATTGGATTTTGAATTATCAAACATAAAAAAAAGTATATTGAATCAAATTTGATGTATTTATTGAAAGGAACTCAGAAAATTTAAAAATAAACAAGCAAAAAGAAAAAAAGAAAAAGAATGTCTGAGCCCGGGTTCGAACCGGGGACCTCTAGTGTGTGAGACTAGCGTGATAACCGACTACACCACCCAGACTTTATTATCAATTCCTTCAATTTTATTAATTATTCATACATTTCAAATTATAATTTATTGAAAGCTTGGATTTTCATGTAACAATTTCTGTATGTTTAAAATGATTTTCAGTACAAGTGCCATTCACAATTTCAAATAATGTTAATTTGAAATCTAGTTTTTTGTATTTATTTTTGCTTTCTTGAAAATTTGAGTCAGTGAATGGGTTTCTTGTTTGCAATTTTGCTGAAGTACCAGTGTAGCATACTATAAATGAAACTAAATATTAGATGCAAAGTGATATATATACATTCTTTCATAGTACTGCAAGATCATTGTGTAGGTTTGGTGAGAAAATCTGAGTCCAAGAACATGGCATTTTCGATTATAGAAGCTAAGAAAATACAACAAGGATTCCAATATATATGAGTGCAAGATTATATAATGCAATGCTGATAATCTACAATTCATGGGAGTGAAATATCACCAAACTGAATTCACAACTCAGATGGCAAGAGATTTACAACTTATTACTTCATCATCACAACTGAATTTCAGAACAGAAGAACTCACCAGAACACCATCCACATAGCCTGCGTTTTCGACATCAAACATCACTGTGCTAAGTCCCTTTCCAATAACGAAAACCTTCTTTCCAATCGCCATGAGTCTACAGGGTGGCCTTATGAGGTGCATCGACAGTCTCTTTATAGCCATCCACTCTCTGCTATCTTTCTGCCACATCATCAATCTCACACCAGATGTTTGGTCCAACACATACAGGACACCATCTATCACCACTGCTGGACCGCGCCAGCCACATGCCATGTCAGCATCCACATGCTGCCAAGTGCCACTAGACGGCTCATACACAACGGCGTACACATGAGAGGATACAGCTGAAATACCACACCGAATATAGATCTTCCCATCAAATACAACTGAGTCTTCGATATCAGGTATGACATTTGGGTCTACATGAGAACTCCAAGAATCTGTATGGCTGTCGTAAATGTCCCACGAATGTGGATCACTTGACTTCGATCCAAGCCCACCAATAGCATAGATTTTCCCATCTAATGCTTCATATGCAAAAAAGCACCTGGAAATGAATAACATGGAACAACCTCAAATCAGCACAATGTTCAAGTGATTTGATCGAGGCATGGAAATGCAAGTGATTTTTATCAACAATAACCACAATACCCTAAAATCAAACAAATTTAAAGTGATAAAGAAGAGCTAAATAATCTTCTAGCATAAGTTAGCTTTATATAACAAACTCCATTTAAAGTTGCAGGCTCTGATGTTAGGAAGTCCCATCTTCAGTATTTACAAATGAATCCTTACATGTAATAGGTCTAAATGGATTAGTGGGTGAAAAACAGTGCAGTTGTTAAACAATGTTCACATAACCACTAACAAAAATGTGGTTAGTTATCAATTTCTTTGAGCAATAATACCCGTAAACACAATACCTAGCAGTGGATAAGGAACCGGCTCTAGTCCACGTGTTCATAGAAGCATCATAACAATAGACTTCATCAGTGGCATCCTCAATCCAACCACAACCTCCGAACAGGTAAACATTCTTACCCAATACTTCAAACCCGATTCCTTTTCTCCTCAAGAAGCTACCTGGAAGGCCATGAATTCTCTTCCAACCTCGTTTCAATTGGTGAGGATCCAACACATACATGCAAAGCTGCTCACATTTGTCTCTGCACAGAGCATAAATCCAAGTCTCCTCCAGCTGATGACTCAACCTGTACAAAAACCATTCTTCACTTGAGACCAACTCTCTCCATCTCTTTGAAACACAGTTAAGAACTGGATGATACTTCCGAGGAACTCTTGCCAAGCAAGAAAGGGCAATGTCATCTGGAAGACCGGAGATCAAAGATGGTTTAATTGATTGAATAGCACAATCTGTCCCGATTTTTGAACTGTCACCAATTGAAGATTTTTCCTCTGGATTAAACCTCAAGGATTCACTGTCCATAGTGTTTGAACTTTGGCTACCAAAAACTGAAATATCTGAGAATAAAGAAAATATCAAAATCGAAAAGAGTTGTAGCATAATTTACGAAAAACTTAAAGGCAGAATATTCATTGTTATTTGAAATCAACAGAAATCAAATTGCTAGCAGAAATCAAGAACCACCTAAAACTAATGCGGAACTAAAAAAGGAAATAATTATAATTATAATTATAACAAAAACACAAACAATCAAGCAGTAAAAGAATAAAAATCATGTACAATTTCAATCTTCCATCAGCATCTCTCATCTACCAAAACCATCATCACAACTACAAAATTGATAATCCGAAGAATGATAAAAACTTCATTTCAAAAAAGTTCACAAACAAAAAACCTTAGATTCATAAAGAAAAACACAGATCAAAGCGCAATAATTCAACACGAAAGAATCACATTACGAAATCATAGAGGCATAATAACATAAGCAATTCCGAAATTCACCTCTTGAGGCCCCGGATTCCATGAATTTAGCAGAGATCAAATGATCGAAGAATTAGGAAAGAAGCAATCGTTTGACGCTAAAACTACGTTTTCCTTTCTTTTAGGGTTCCTTTTCTAATTTGTTAGTTTTTGAAGGGTCTAAGGCAATATGACCCAGATTTTTTGGGGTGGACTGATTTGAATTAAGAAATAATATTGACCCTTTAATATCACTGGTCTTAATAAGTTGAGTTCAACGTAATATATAATTATATATTTTAAGGTATAGTAAATAAATGATATAAATTTAGGACATGTACATTTATATTACTTATAAAAGATTAAAAACTATTTAATGGAATTAAAGAAAGACTACATGGAGAATGTTTCATAATCGAATTTAATATTTTCTTTTAACTTTTTTAATTAATATAAAATTGATTTACCTAAGTTTTTAATGAAAATTTTGGGCTCGATGGAATTAACTCATCTATTTCAAATTCTTTTTTTTTTTTTTAAATCAAAGCAAACTATTAATTAATGGATGCAAGAACAAGCAAATTCGAGAAGGCTCTCCACAAAATCTAGAGGTTCGACCCAACAATGAAGGTTAGAAAATAAACGAGCAGCCCTAGTCAAATAATGTGCCACAAAATTTGCTTGACGATGAATAAGATTCACTTTAAACATGAGATTATCTCTAAGAATTCTCTTACAACTCTCTAGAATATCACCAAACTCTGAGTAGTCCATTTTGTTCGAAATGATCTTGTCATGTACAAGTTTGGAGTCCACCTCAAAGATAACTCTTTAAAAACTCAATCCCTTTATTCAAGAAAATGCTTCAAACAAACTCAAAGCCTCACCCTCTCCACTCAAATTTTCCCAGTTATACATTCCGTACAGGCTACAATAAAGAGACCATAATCATCCCTAATCACCATATCAAAACCTGTTTCTAAAGAATCATAAAAAAAAAAAAAAGCAGCATCAGAGTTGACTTTTACATAATCCATTGAAGGTGAGTTACTAGTTGAAGAATTCTGTATCTTTTAGTTACTAGTTGAAGATTGCTACTTTAAATGGAAAACTCGTTTAAAGTTTACTTTGTTAGAAGATAAACAAATAAGGTTGCTTATATTAGTTCCAACGAAAATTTTCAACACTAATCCAACTTCATAGAAGTTTTGTTTACTCTTTCGTGCAGACATTATAGCTTCATTTCCACTAGTGTAAGTTAATATATAACCATGAGTGCAAGAAATATCAAATATCAAATTGAAATCAATAGGATAAACAAACTGGTAACCTCATTTTTACTGAAATTTAAGCAGATATAAAAACAATCAATTGAGAGATTATATGCATAATTTCCTCACCCTAATAGTCATGGTGTATTGCTAGAAAAATCATGATTTATTGATTCTAACAATGAAGGAAAAAAATGTATAGCATGCACTTAAATCTATAAATGTTCATATACAGTTTTTATGCATTATTTAACACTTGTTTGAATTAGATCCTATAGTTTGATTGGTAATTATTGAGTCATCATACTATCATTTGTATTAGAATTTGGTGCCACTGAATACAAAGAACCAAATTCTAATACAAATGAAAGCACAAAGACTTGAATTTTACTGATGAAAGTAGGCAGACTCAATTCGAAGAAAATTGAATACAAAAATACAAGGATCAAACAAAAAAAAAAAAAAAATCCATAAATATAGGGTCCAATTTATCTCCCAACAATTAAACAATATCATAACAAAAAGTCATCACCTGTAGTCTCAATGAATGTAAAAACTGGATTCAGACAACACAAAGTCATGACAATATATGGAACATGCCATAATTATTGAAAACAGAAATAGTTTTTCAGACAGACTGAAGCAAAGCAAAGGTCATTGAGGTGGCGAAGCAGTCTCAAAGGTCATCAATCCAGTCACCGTAAATTTTGCTGATTTTATTCGGACCCTTCCATTTCCTAATAGGTATGTCTCCTGTGTTCTGTTTCACATTAGGCAATGTTCGTGAGGGAGCTCCAACGCGATAGGAGTAAGGGACCAGAGGTGGGGCCAGGGCTGGAGCTGGAGTGGGGGCTGGGGCTGGGACGGGCCCAACAACAGCATTTACGGGAGCCTGAGTAGGTACTGCCACTTGATTTGCATGAACCGTTGAAGAATCTTCAGCTTCTCTTCCAACGAGACCCCCACCGAAAGGCTGCAACTCTGTTCAAGAATATCTTGAGCTTGTCAGAAAGTCACAAACCAATCAAACAGAATCACAATTCTCAAAAGAACACAAGGAAGAAATTCAGATGTCAAATTATGGGCTTTTGACCCTTTGGGATACAGAAAAAATGGACATTAGGCCACATGGAAAGACTTAGAAGAGTACTCCTCATGATATGTATGTATTTAAATAGTTGAAAGTGTTCTTGATCTGTAAGAGCTCGATACTGTAGATTTCTTGAGCTTCATCAAAGATAGTACGAGCACACAAACAATATATTCACTAAAAATGGAGAATAAATTATACATCTGCTTAGGCTAAACTAGTTGATGCCTAGGCGCTAGGTGGCCATCTACCGTCCAAAGTGGTAACCATGTTTGAGAGATTTAGCTATGAACAAAGTGCAGTTGTCAGATAGTCGATAATAGTCCAGGCTTTGCAGAGTGAATAAGGTGAGATGAACGAACATGGAGGATAGTACGGAGGAAAACCAAAAACTTAACAATGACTGAGCTAATTTAAAACTTCACGAATTGTATTCATCAGTCCATGGTAGAAGTACATCAGGTTTTACACAACCGAAACAGACAAAATAATTTGATATTTCTCCTTGCGCAATCGGCAAACATCAAAATAATTCCTTTAATTCCCTCACCATGTATATGAAGAAATTTATGTAAAGATAAAGAGTTTCATGTTGGTGTATTTCTCATAATTGTAATATAAAGTGCAGTAGAGTGGCCACTCTCTGACCAGTAGAAGCCTCTTCTTTAGAAGACTTAGGTGAGGCTTTATATCAACCAAAATTGCTAGTTTCACCGGGAAACATTGATCAGATAAACCAGCAAATGAACAATCATTATCGTAGCGTTTGCAACAAGACGTTATATGCATCTTTCAAGTTCAATTTGGACACTAAGGGAGATAAGCTATTATTTTGCCAATGTATTGACATTTCGAAGGGAAAGGAGAGGGTGGGGGCAAAAGATGAGGAAAGAAGCATACGTTCTTTACATAATTTGTCAACATTTCATGCTACAACATTTTTTCAACTCTCATGCTCTAATATTTGTATTTAACCATAGCAAGGTAACTGGAATACCAACACATTAGGCAACATAGAGCACGCATTAGAATTTGCACTACAATCTCAAAGGATTCAAAAAGAGTAAGAAAAGCCTCATGCAAACTAATAAATGCAACTTAAAAAAGCTCAAACAAAATCTACATCATTGCCATGCGATTTAAAATGGTAAAGAAATTATACCTGCTAATCCATGAGTAAAATGACTGATTCTCCGTAGGCACAAAACCTTTGTCAACATATCATGCTACAACATTTTCCAGCTCTCATGCTCTATGTATTTAACCATACCAAGGTAACTAGAATACCGACACATTTGGCAAACAAAATCTCACACAATATTTGCGACAGAGAGCACAGCACAAATTAGAATTTGCACAACAATATCAAAGGATTCAAAATGAGTAACAAAAGCTTATGCAAACTAATAAATGCAACTTAAAAAAGCTCAAACAGAATCTAAATCACATTGCCATTAGATTTTAAATGTATAAAAGTTATACCTGCTAATCCATGAGCAAAATGACAGATTCCTCCGTAGGCACAAAACCCTGTAGACTCCCACTTGCTACATAATCGTGTCTTCCTGAATGGAGCATTTGAGAACAGTTTACTTTCGCCGCTCTCATGTCCACCAGCATTACCAGGAAGTAAACAAATTGCCACAGATTGTCGCTGTTTGTTATGCCCGCGGTGAATATAAGTGCAATTGTCACCATACATGTAACCAAAACTGGATAAAAAATAACTCCTAGTCTGTCTCACATTAGGTCCCTCTGGTTCTGCCACATCATCAAACCCCACAAGAGGTATCTGAACTACCTCTCTTGGCTCCGAAAATTCCATTTCTTGTAACTTGTGTACAGACACAGTTTCCTTCCAGTTACGAGGTAGTTTCCTAAGTTCCTCTGCACTGTGTGCAAACTTACAGTCACTGATATATGGACAAGTGCCATCTCGGAATCTGTGACATAGTTTTGTCTTGTAAAACATATTCTCAATGGCTTCCGTGCTATCAGAAGCCGCCAAATCCACCAAGAGAGAGTGATCAGCTCTTCCATTTGGTGTCTCACTTCCCACTTCGAATTGAAATGGTCTTCCCTTATGATAAGGTTTTGAATCAGATTGAGAAGTTTCTTTGTTGCACATACCATCCTTGGCGGCCCAAGCTGTTTGATTAATGGATCCCAGATGCCAATTCTCATTAACAACATTTCCCAAGTTTCCAGATTGAAATTCTACCTCATGCCTTCCAGCAAAGTCATTTCCCGAAGAACAATCCATTTCTGCACAAATTTAAATAATCAAACTAATACAAGTAATTTAATCATTGTACTGATTAAAATAGTAAATACTACCCGACGTTCAATTTTTTTATAAACTCAAAAGACGACTTCCTAACCTATTCAGATCAGGATAAGCAGCAAGAAATTTGATGCAGAAAAATCAATACCTTCCCAAAAGGCAGGAAAAGCGAGCAATTAATTAGATCCATGTTTTAGAGTAACAAAGAGGGGAAACAGCCAAATATTAAGCATCAATCAGAATCATCATACTGGAAATGCAGTGACAGTAAGACTAAAATCTGTAGAGTCTAAATGTACTTTTAGGATTTTGATCTACTAATCACACATACCTTGCTAAGACTTCGCGCAACTTCTTCCAAAGGGTGGAAGGGGGAAAAACCAATTGAAATCAGTTAACCGTGCAAAGGGTAAGGAATGCCTGGTACGAGAGTGAGGGAGATGTTGAATCTCCCTGATATATCAGGAAGCTGTCTTATCTGCTGAAGGATTCACGAAGGATGTACGATTTCGACCTTTCTCAGGCAACTCTTGCTACTAGATACATTTTTACTTTGGCAGCCAAATCATTGAATGAATCAAACCTAGCGAGGAAACCCTAACTCTCTATAAATCGAAGGAAACAAGGAAAGTATATATAAAGAAATATTGAAAAAAGAGAAACTTCATTTACTGAATTCCTTCCAAATACAAGAGAAACATATACCCAAATACAGCATTTTGATACTAAAAAAAAGACAATTTTGTCCCTTGGCAATCTATATAATCAGTCCTACATGCCCCTCCTTATAGCAAACTTGCACGTATTTTACTCAATGTGCTTTTATTTGTATAAATCACTCTCCTTTTTTAGTATTTGATTCACAATATGGAAAGAGAAAAAAAAACTTTAAAAAAAAAAGAAGAAGAAGAAGAAGGCACAATGCTAACTCATCATAGAGAAAAGTGAGTAATAGTCAAATGATATGACATCCTACACTAGAATTCCACAGTCCCCACAAATTCACGTCGGATGGATATAGAAAAGGCAACAATTTTGTAACACAAACAAAAATATAGTTTCATGAACTAAGAAGTATAATGGATTTAAATATATAAAAAGTTAATAAAGTTGAACATAAAAAAGTTGCACACTTTAATTTTCATTTCCCATCTTTCTCAATTGATGATTTCGAAATCACAGTCTTATGAAACTATGCAAGTTATATGTTCACAAATTGAATGTACCCATAGAGCTATATTTATCAAGAGGGATATAAGCAACTATATGCTTATTAAAGGAAACATTTACACTTTCTTTTGAATTTAGCACAGGATTAAGATCTTGTACTTGCATCTAGATTCTAGACCTTGGTGAGTGAAGATACCCTTTTTACTCCCAAAAATGCTCAAACTACATATCTCCCCAATCAACAAATTAACGTGTTTCACAACAAGTTTGTGCAACTCTTAAGGCTTTTAAGTACTGATTGCATAGCTCTTCCACTACATACATGAGCCTTTCTAATTGTATAGCCAAAATTGAACCAAAGACAACAAAGAAAGAGCAAATAAATATGACAGCACGAGAGGTCAACACATGAGAACTTACTGAACAGAAATAGAATAAAATTTTCCCAACAACTAAAGCCAGAGCTAGAAAGCAGCAGGACTTAAATATCCAAGACAGTAAATGCCAGCCATTTGCACTTTTAAATTTAACACATATTTTTCGTACATTTAATTTTTTTTTTACACTGTTATTTCTTCACACTTATTACTTTCTTTAGCAACCAACTTGACAGATCATCATCAGTTTTCAGAATTTTATGGCCGGTTCTTTTGCTTAACAGAAAACACTTCAGAGTGAAGAGACTTTTTGACCCCCACAAATAACTTCTCAATAACAAACAATGCAATCATAATAACTCCAATGTCTATAGTACACTAACTGTACACACAGGTTATGCAATATGAGAGAAGTGCATTTTTTCTTCTCGTATCTCAGTATAGCAATTCATCTGCCTTTTGTAAATCAACAAGCAGTGCAAGGATTTCCTACCCCCCAAGTGACCGGAGTACGCCAATGACCCACCGAACCGTACAAGATCATTTTCACCTATCGTACGGCTTCTGCAGGCCTGTTCCACTTTCTTAGGCCTAAACATAGAGGCGATCTCGCAACCGAGAGTTTCCCATTTAAGGTACAAAGAGTCCTCACAGGTGTTGAGATCAAAAAAAGTAAAAGTTCCCTCAAAAATCACTGTGCTGCCCTCCTTCAAATAGGAAAGTTTTATTTCTCATTCACAAATCCATCTTTGTTTTTGGCTCGCAATAAAGCTAGGGTCCTGATCAAGAAAGTACTAGTCCTATCTATCCACCTCTCAAAGTTCTGTATTCAACTTCATGAACACTCACTCCAACCAGCAGATAAAAAATTGATGGGAGTTTTGTTGTCGAAAATCCAAGTTATATTATTACTGATCACCAGTTGATACAAAAAAATCTCATGTAATTATATGTCACATGTTATACTTCATAAAAAGCTCTAAGTGAAATGTACTTGCTAGTAATGTCATCAGAAACCAATTTTGGAACAGAAGGAATCACAAGATGACATCCATATTAACGATTATTTCCAGCATCAGTACCACCAGGCTATGTCCATCCTATATGAGAATGTTCATTTCCAGTCACTAAAAGTTGACGGGATTATCCTGCATCTCTGATCTCCTTAAGTCTTTCACTCACCAGCATCTTTTTGCTGCATAGTCAATCTAACACCTGAAGCACCTCTTATATTGCCACATTGGTTGTACGTACCGCAGACCATGCTAACCCTCAGCACACTCATGAGAGGATAAAGCTGAAGAACATCACGAATATTATCTTCCCATCCAAGGACACTGAATCATCAGTCACGAGAACTCAGACGTGAGAGCACCATCATGACCTGTGTTTTGACTTCATTTCAAGCCCACTAAGAGCATATATTCTTCCATCTATAGCTTGATAAACAAAGGAAGCCTAAATGCGATAGCTATATCTTCAATATCAAACTGGGAACATAAACGAATAGAAGTCAACAATGAAAGCAACAATAAATATCCCAAACATATAAAGAAACAGGACTTTCCATTTCTGAAAAAGTTAAAACTTGTTCCTTCAACTGGGAAACATGGAAATGGAAGAAAGCATCAATACTGATCATTGTTGCCTAAAGTATATAATGGTTAGGTGGCAAATACCTTCATAATGTGAGAAATGCAAAAGAACATAATGCAAATTATTATAAAACCATTCACGAACATTAACAGTGGGAGGAAAAAACCTACATGGCTTTGTATCTGGCTCCATTCAGAATGGCAAGCTCTGAGGTAAGAACAAGTATGACACGTGCAATCTTTCGTCTTGTAGATGCTACACATGGTGAAATACACTCCGTGTCCACCTTTCATGTACACATACACATGTTCATATGCGTGTATTCATTCATGGTGAAACAACACTGAGTGTATTTCACCAATTGCATCATCATTAAAACCCCAATCTTCTCCAGCAATTCCAGTAATAAAATTGACCTAACATCCAAATCCCTAATCAAAGTGAGTTTCACAGAATCAAGCCCCAAAATTAATAGAAACCATACTCCAAAAACAGGTAAGATAAATCTACAGTACACACTTCAAAAGGAAAAAGTCACGCATAATTTCTGAATCTCACAGAATCAATAAATAAATCCAGAAATATATAATAGGATATTTGACTGCTTAGAAAGATAGTGCATACCAGCCACGAAGCCCTCATCGTCGTCAGCGGTGGCGCCCCCACCACCTCCGTCGCCGACAGCGCCTAAGTTCCTATTTATTTTTTCTTCGGATATCTCTCCTTTTATTCTAATCTGGGCTGGGCCTATTAAAATAAATGGTCCTACTTCATTCAAAAATAAAAAAATTGGGCTATCCATCAAAAGAAATTTAAATTGGCCTGGGCCTTTAAAACATATTTTCGTTTTTGATTTTATATTGCACTTATTATATATAAACTAGCAGTGTACCCGCGCGTTGCGCGTTTTGCCATATAATATATGGTTTATATCATATATTTGATAATACAATGTAACTAATTATAAGCGTTTTGAAGATATAATAACTATAGTTATTCCAAATTTAAACTACTATTTGAAAATTTATAGCTAATTCAATTTATTTTTATATTTTTAAATAAATTTTAAAATAGTATTAAACAAACTTCAAATTTCTTAACAAATTTTTATTGCATCCAAAAAAAAAAATTATAAGATTACGTAAATCTTTCTATTGATTTCGACAAAATTAGGGAAAAAAAGGCCCATTAGTACTATCATTATTATTATTAAACATTTTTGAAGATCTTATTTGTTGATATTTATATTTTTTAAAAGTTAATGTTTCAATATGAAAATTAATTTAAAATTTATTTTATGGTTAATCTTGTGCGTTGGACGAATTAAAATATTTATAGTTGATTTTTAAAATTATCATGTTAATGGATTAAAAACTTTATATTTAGTAAATTAGAAAAAATCCATCATAAATATAAAACAAACAATATCTATAATAATAACTAATATTTTGGTAACTACAAAAAATTGAAGACTTCTTTATATACAATATGAATTGATACATAAATAAAATTACAAATATAATTAATACATGAATATACACCCAAAAAAACAACAATCAAATGGCTTGGAG
The DNA here is from genome assembly GCA_954870855.1 of Scutellaria minor. Classification (NCBI taxonomy): domain Eukaryota; kingdom Viridiplantae; phylum Streptophyta; class Magnoliopsida; order Lamiales; family Lamiaceae; genus Scutellaria; species Scutellaria minor. The sequence continues at coordinate 19,153,724 of OX940728.1, read as the reverse complement.
AGGAAGCTTCATTCAAATGGTTTGAAGAGGAAGCTTGTCTCAAAATTATTTAGAAAATCAAAATGAAATTAAAAAGAAAAGAAATTATTTACACAGTCAGCATTATGATGTGACATTTTTTAGCGGGAAAATGGCAATATTGTAAATTTTTCCAACTATCTTGCTATTAGTATAGTACTAGCAGTCCACCAGCACGATGTGCGGTTTATTATTTATTGTGTTAATATTTAATAATTTGTAATAATATAATGAAGTTGTATAAACTAATAGATTATTTATAATATCTTTTATTATTTTAATTTAAAATATGTACCATATACAAATGATTTTTCATATTATTCATGTGCGTTGCATGAATTATCATATAACTTTAATAATTGTAATTGTTAATTTTATTTTTTAACATTTTTATTTTATTTGTTGATTTATATTTCCGTCAAATTGAAATTATTATATACAATAATATTTCATTCAATCATAATAATTAATCTTTCCTTTTATATTTTTTATAATTTGTATATTTCATTCTCATACTTGAATTATCATATATAGTTTTCTTACGTCATTTCTTTATGTCTCTGTCACAAAATTATTTGTTCAATTTGTGTTTAGTGTACAAAGATAATTTGGTGGGATCTCCTTAGATGAAGATATGAGATAATAAGATTTGAAAGAACTTTTTGTACCTTTGAATGTTTAGCAAAATTTGTATTCTTTCATTTTTTTAGTTTTATATAGATTTGAGAAATCACAATAATTACAATTTTATATTGTTCTTTTTTTCTTTAGACAATAAGATTTGGAAGAATTTTTATATCTTTGAATGTTTAGCAAATCTTGTATTCTTTCATTTTTATTTTTTTTTATATAGATTTGAGAAATAATTATATTTACTGTTTTTTTTTCTTCATTCTTTGTATATGTTGTTTTTTGTTTTTCATTCTTTGTATATTTTATTTTTTATTTTTCATTCTCTATGCATCTATCTTTTATTGAGAAATCACTATATTTTTCTCCATTTTTTAGTTTTACATAAATTTGAGAAATCAATGTAACTCTCTCTTCATCTCTTAACTTTATATAAATTATAGTTTTACATAAATTTAAGAAATCATTGTAACTCCCTCTTCATCTCTTAACTTTATATAGATTATAGAATAACTTCTAGAGTAAGATTAATCTTTTTATTTATTTATTAAAGAATAACTTATCAAGTAAGTTATCTTTTATTATTATTAAATAATAGCTTATCAAGTAAGATTTACAATTTTTTTATTTTTTTATTTTTATTGACATGACATTTTTAGGCGGGAAAGTGACAATCTTGTAATTTTTGCCAATTTTCCTGCTTAATATAAGTATAGATAGATATTTTAATAAGTAGTGAGTGCATGGTATAAATATATAATCTAATATACGATAATATGAAATATGAAAACATAATTATGAGTATGAAATATGTTAATCTAATACATATTTATGCATAAAAATATATTGATGATTCACAATAAAAATAAAAAAGAATTTGAAATTAAAAAAATCAAAATAATAATAATAGTAATAGAGGTGACAAGAAAGATCATCAAATTATCTATATTCTGATATGATGAGCATTCTTGCTACAGAAATGAATAACAATGCATAACCGCATCAATTTCATCTATTATGTGAATCAATCAAAGAATGAATATTATTTCCAAACTCTTCTCTATTGTGCACAGGCTACTATGTATTCTAGTCCATGTTTCCAGAGCTACCAGAATCAGAACTCATCACTTTGGTAGATTATAAGATAAATAATCGCGGGGCGTGCTCGAATTTTGGCCCATCTCGAAATCTTGGAAGGTTCCATAGGAAGGGGGGGAGTGTGCATGAGGAATAGCCAAAGCGACTGCCCTCTCTATCGCTGCCCGGTACTCATCCCTGTGTTCTTTTGCTAGAGATTCCTGCCTCAGCATCCTCTGGGCCGGTGGAATGTCCATAATTCGCTCGTTCTCCACCATGCACTGCGCTTGAGAATTACAACACATTAATATCCGCACAACAATGCCAAACAAGCATTCAGATCTTAAGAGGGGAATATACTGTCTTTTTTTGCAGGTTCGATTTAGCTAAAAAATGAGAAAAGAGCGGATTGAAAACATGAAAAATGGGTTCTCTCGCTCTCTCTGGTTCACAGAGTCATACTTCTATGAATTATAAGCGACAAACTTACATCAAATGCTCGTTCAGATTCTCTGAGTATCCAAATAATAGCATGATCTGATGTCATGTTGCAGGACAAAACCATGTGCTCAAACCGTCCATCTACAGGCACTGCTGTCCTAACTAGAGGAGAAATTTTTTTAAACCTGCATATAGGATAAGGAAATCAAGGAACTAATCACCATCTTTACGGTCCAATTTATGAAGATAGTTGGGCAGAAAATAATGCCAGAGCTGTGTATCTAATTTGTGCAAATACTTATGAGTTATGACTATATGACAAGAATTTCACACTTTTCACTAAGTCCTCTCAAATTCTTTTTGTGACATAGATTATAGATGTTTTAGGGTTGCTAATTGCTATACATCAATGTCTTGGATTACAAAAGGGCGACGTTTAAAAGGGAGCAGCCTCCAGACTATAATGCTACCATTGTTTTAAACCCAAAACCTTCAAAGGGTCAGCATTGTATTGCAAGACTATGTATAGCTATATAGATCGTGGGTCTTGGACCGAATGACTATTCCTATCTCTGGGTCACATATGCTTATTCTATTGGAACTAAGGTTGTGTTTGTATTGAAGGATTTGAGGAATGATTTGAAATACATAGAAGTAAGTTCATTGGTGATATTTGGATTTATATGGATTCAAAATCCATCACTTTCGTTTTGAACTAATTTTTTAGCAACTTGGGAGGATTTTGAATGCATTCTAATTTGAGTGAATTAGAAATACATTCATTTCAAATCACTCAATCTTAACACAACCTTAAGTGTATCTAACTGAGGAAGATGCATAGTGGGCCATTCTTGGCTTAATCTTCAAAATTTTTCTCTAACTCTATTTATTTCCAAATGATGTTTCCCAGCATTCTTACATGGATATCGAGTAAAATTTTCAGGTCATTCAATTCATAAAATCTCAGTTCTTAAAGAATTTCTCAAATTCCTATACCCGAGAACCCATACCTGAAGGGTTTTCTCACAATTATATGATAAAGTCGACCAGGTGCATATAGTCTCCTTGGATCCTGGAGCATCTTCTCCTCTAATGTGCATGTATCTTTTAAGCACAATATGCACAGCAAGCAAGGGAAACTATGAAAAGAAAGAAAAAAAGTACATTAGTGAGTAAAAGTAAAATCGTGCATTTGTGCAATCAATTATTACTTTATCATGTCACAGTAATCAAAAGCAAAATCTCGTACAGATAGTTTTACTGTTCTAGATAGCTTTACTGTTACACAAGCCTTCTGAAAATTGTCGGGTGAAGCTCTGCCATCAACATCTTCATAATATAGTATTACAAATCTGAGGATGTTCAAGGATTTAGGTAATCATTTAACTAAGCGTCACATGCATAAGAGTTTTGAGTTTTTTTATTTTTCATTTGAAATACAAGATGGCATATACTGCTAAGGATATGGAAGGTGGGAGTGTAAAAAAGTAGTCAAAATACATCGAATGAGCTATATTTATATAAATTAAAAGTTTCTATCCCATACATTTTACTGAAACTGTCAAATAAAGAACAATAAAAACATCTTGTCTCGAATAGAAAACTAAATTCTGATAGTGCATGCCACATGAGTACTAGCCACCGAACTCATAAGGGAAAAAAAAGTGATAAATTGATACTAAAAGTTGGCAAGACCTGCAATCTTTTACCATAAAAGTGACTTGAAGACATCTTGTAGTGCAACTGTCGTCCGTGGTAAAAAATCATCCTGATCAACAAGGGTAAAAATGAATATAGTATACTACAAACATATGCAGGGAGACTCGGAAAATATGCTTTAATCTCGAGAAAACCGAGGCACAACAAGCAGAAACTAGAATCTATGGTCTATCACAATCTTATTTTTTGGTTGGGCCAAAGAGGTATAAGCATTTTTTAAGGAATAACATTCATGTCAATTATTCACAAATTGATGAGAAGAAAAATAGATATAGCTTACTACACTACTCAAATACGACGACTCCTATGTGTGGTTTACAGTATGCTATAGAGGCATAACAAGTGAGATCACGATTATAAACAATCATTACCTGCAGAACGACTGAATTAATGACATCTGCATATCTAACGGCCAAGTTTAGTGATATACACCTCGCAGGAGCAATCGCATAGCACCTAATCCTTTTCCTCTCAATATTCCCCAGTTTGTCCCGATTCTTCAATGCCAACATCGTTAACAATGTCACGACTCCAGCTCCCAGAGAATGCCCAGCAAACGTCAAAGAATAATCAGGATGCTCATTAACTAGTTCCCTCAATATCTCACACTCTTCTTCCAATACATACTGAGCTGCCTTCAACAGCCCGTTGTGAACATAACCACCATCATAGGTCGTCTGCCCCAGCTTGTTATCAAGTAGGAGCAAAATATCGCTTTCCTTCCCCAAGTCAAGACCCCTAATTGCTAAAACTATATCTGCATTATCATGATCAAGATAGATCATGTATGGTGACACTCTCCCCCCTGTATCCTCATACTCTTTCTTCAACAACATCCAATCAGGATTCATGCCATACCCTCCAGGGGGAGCCCAAACCGGATTTCTAAGATCATCTTCGTAAACAGATAGAATATAACGACACAGTCTAGGGACCGGCTCAAATTCAGTGGCTGTGGCAAGGCCCCAATTTTCGCTCTCGCTGCCAGCAGTGTATAGAAACTTCTTCCATACCCAACGAACGCAGGCTATACACGACACACATTCAACAAGTGGAAAACAGCAGGCAACAGACATTGATGCCTAGAAGTTGGTCACACTAACAGAGATCAATACCACATTTCTTCACATTAAAAAGCACAAGGAAATTATTAAGCAAGATGAACATGGATTCTACTGTTTCTTCAAGGAAACCAACATCTAAATACAGTTCCAGATTAAATACAAAAGGCGCTCAATTCGTAACACTCTAACCTACTTCTAAACTTCAGAAATCAAAATAAAACCTAGCATGAATAATCACTGGCTAAAATAAGCATCGAAATTGAAGATTAAACAGCAGTTCATTGTTACCAAGTAGACGACAACAGCGGATTGCAGAACATCAGAACTCCTCAGCAACCCTTTGTTGGAAAATTCAAATTCAACTACGCTACTTCAAATTGTAAATAGTATGGAGATCAAATTACAATAATTGAAAATTTGTCACATAATTAATAACCACAAAAAAAAAATGGAAAAAGAGAGGATAGAAAATTAAAATCTGGGAAAGACGTAGCGAAGTTGCAATTACATAATTGGCAGGTCAAAGCCATCGTTGATAAAAATTGGGTCCCTTTTCGTCTTTCTCTCGAATCTACTTCGCTTTATACCTTAGATTCCGTCAACTTTAGTCATATTTTAGTTATTCGATTTTAACATTTATAATTGAAATTGTTTAATTTTCAATCAAAATAAGCTTTAATTAATCTAAATTTTAATTGTACTACTACTATTATTAATTTGAAATTTCGTAAAATTATTTTTAAATTAATTAATCGAACTGGCGAAGTATCTCAAGTACGGATGAAATAACTTTTTTAGTTTTTCAACTTTAATAAAAACAATATTAGTCTATATTCAAAGATGTTGTGTGTATATAAATATAGTTTCACGATTTATTAAGTATGTGTATGGTTTGTCAATGTATATTGAACGGTTGGTGATGGGAAAAAAACTACAACAAAAGAATACAAGTTAATATGAACTACAAATTCTTGAATTCTTTTAAGAAAAGATGGACTATGATTTATCCAAAAAATAAAATAAAATAAAAACAATGAAATGCAACAATGATTATATATACCCTTTTCGATATGCTGTAAAGTATTAGTAATAATTATTATTTTTAATTTTTATTTATTTTAAGGGGGTGTGGGGGTTAAGTATTGGTAATTATTAGTTGTGTATTTTATATATTAAAGTATTGTCAGTATTATTAGTGGGAGTAGTTGTGAGTAGGTGATATCGTATAAATATAGAATTATCAAACTGTCCCAACTATCACATCGTCAATTTTCTAAAATTTTGGCAACTCCTTTTTTTTTAGATATTCATATTCCTATCTTTATTAATAAATATACATATATTGACCACAATTTTTGTAAAAAATGGTGATTAGAACTTGGCTCAATTGGTTTATCCGACGAGTTTTAAAAAATAATTGCATTTTTAGTTTTTAATAGGATGCTTGCATGTTTTATGTTAACTAAAATTACTAACAGAAAACGAAAAATACAAATGAAGTATAGACTATGTTGTATCCCTAACCCGAGCAAAACAAAATCGGATACGTACAGGACCAGAAATGGCCGATCAGAAACCGAACTGATCACAACTCCGAGTTGGAGCCGACCCGAAACCAGATGAGGCCGAGCCCAGATAGAGGTGTCCGACTCAAATCGGGGTCTCAAGGTGAGCCAAGGGTGGAAGATCTCAGATGAGTCGAGGTGAATTAAGGTTGGAAGACCTCAAATGAGCCGAGGTGAATCAAGATTGGAAGAGTTCGGATGAGCCGAGGTCAGACGAGCCGAGTGTGTGCTCAACTTAGGTGAGGACGAAAAGCATTAGTCCAATACTTAAGTTGAGAGATAAGTAGATCAAGAGATAGGATCAATCCCGACCTGAGCTTAGCTCAATCGGACTCCTAGCCTGTCAAGAAGGACGACCAGAGATGGTCAAGCTTACCAGAGATTCATTAGCCTTAGTAGGCCGACTAAGATAAGAATTTAGAAGAGTTGAGAATACTTAGTCGATCAGAAAATCGACGATCCACACAAGCCACAAGGAAGAGTTAGGATCATGAACCTACCAGTAACTCACTAAGTTTTCATATCATCTAAGACAGACATGAAGTAATAAAGATGAGAAGATGACCAGAGATCACTTAGGTCATCGACCTCGAAGAGCTCAAAACACTTAGAATTTATTTCAAGAAGAGATCTTCAAAGAAAGAAACAAATCAAGATCAAATCATATTCGATTTAAATAGGATCAAATCCGTATACTCAAGGGATTTTTATTTTTTATTTTTCAAGTAATGTATCTTAGGTCAGGTCTATAAATAGAGCCTCAATTATCATTTGAAAGGATCGAATTTTAGATCCAAAAATCATTGTATTCGAGTAATTAGAGAGTTTTTTACTCTCAATCTGAATCTGATATAAAAAATGTTATGGCCGGCCAAAACTGACCGACCAGAATAATCAGAATAAACATTTTTGGTTGACCGACCAGAATAAGACATTTTTGGCTGACCGACCAGAATAACCAGAATAAGCCTAACTAATTTGCTAGTTTTTTACTCTCAATCTGATATAAAAAATCCAACTTTTTACTCTCAATCTGATATAAAAAATGTTCTGGTCGGTACTCTCAATCTGATATAACTTTTTACTCTCAATCTGATATAAAAAAGCCAACTTTTTACTCTCAATCTGATATAAAAAATGTTATGGCCGGTACTCTCAATCTGATATAAAAAAACCAGCTTTTTACTCTCAATCTGATATAAAAAATGTTATTCTCAATCTAATATATAAAAGCCAGCTTTTTACTCTCGATCTGATATAAAAAATGCTCTGGCGACCAAAACTGACCGACCAGAATAAGTCTAACTAGCCTAACTAATTTACCAGCTTTTTACTCTCAATCTGATTTAAAAAATATTTTGACCGGCCAAAACTGACCGACCAGAATAAGTCTAAGGTTGAGTTTTTGGGGTTAGCTCACCCTCGCGGGATCGCGACCCTTTTCATTAACAACATTTAACCAATTGGGTAACCAGATGCTTCGACCCGCATTGAATGTCGGGCCGCTTGTTGAAGATAAAAGTACATCGAACCCATATGAAGTTTTACCATGAGCCGATTGGATCCATTGAACAAATATGGGTTCGATCAAAATTTGCTTTTCTGGAGTACCAAAAGCAAGCATGACATCATTATGAACATAAAGTCCCAAGGTATGAAATCCCAGAAAGAGGTTGGCGCAACTTAAATGAGATATGATAGCTTCCTTATGGTCTAACATTCTTGCCAATACATTATCTTCATTTTGCTCCGGATTGTAATCTCTAATGAAAAAGATAGCTCCATGAGCAAAAACTCCTCTCATGATGAATCCTGCTATATATTGGTGATGAGTATATAATGCCGCTTGAGTAGTAAAGTCTTGTGCTATGAATGCATAAGCAGGTAAAGAGTACATGTGTTGAGCTACTAAGGAGGTAATAACCCCTAAAGAAGCTAGAGCAAGGCCTAATTGAAAATGAAATGAATTATTGATTGTATCATAAAGAAAAAGACGGTAGGTACAGCTAGGCCGTGAACAGCCAACCATCGTACTGTAAAAATTGGATAGGTTCTATCTATAGTCATTTGATTAGGGCCTCCTAAAACGATCTACTAAATTCATCAAGTTGTACTAGCCTAACTACCAGAATAAGTCTAACTAGCCTAACTAATTTGCCAGCCTTTTACTCTCAATTTAATATAAAAAATGTTCTGGCCAGCCAAAATTGACCGACCAGAATAAACCTAACTAATTTGCAGGTGTCTAACTAATTTGCTCTAGTAGGCACCGGGCATTGTCTTAAATAATTTGCTAGGTGCCTAACTATGTCTTAACTAATTTGCCAGGTGCCTAACTAATTTAATTTGCCAGGTGCCTAACTAATTTGCCCGAGTAGGCACCGAACACAGTCTTTTCTTCAGTTTATTCGATTTTAACTAGGTGCCTAGGTTTATTCGATTTTACAATTATTTAGGTGCCTAACTAGGTGCCTTTTCTTCAGTTTATTCAATTTTACTATTATTTAGGTGCCTAGGCACTGAACACTGTCTTTTCTTCAGTTTATTCGATTTTACTATTATTTAGGTGCCTAACTAATTTGTCCTCTTCAGTTTATTCGATTTTACTATTATTTAGGTGCCTAATTAATTTGTCCGAGTAGGTAAACATTGTCTTTTCTTCAGTTTATTCAATTTTACTATTATTTATTCGATTCAATCAATCTAAGCCGAACTAATTTGCCTGGGTAGACACCCGACACCTTCTTTTCTTCAGTTTTTTCGATTTTATCATTATTTATTCAATTCAATTGATTCAATCAATCTAAGCCGAATTGAGTTTTTGGTGTTTGTCTAGGATTTTGTCTTGGACAAAATTTGACGTTAACGCACTATACCAAAATCTAACACTTCAAATCTTCAACATTCAATCTTCAACCCTTTCAAAAAAAGAAAAAAAAAAACATTCAATCTTCAATTATACCTTTCTCGTATGGTTAGGACTCGAGTCCAAAGAAGTTATTCTTGTCATCACATAAAAGTGACATCAATAATGTTCCCCTGCACTACAAAATTATTTATTTATTTTGTTATTGGATCTTTTTGGGATACGCAGTGATTTTTGAGAAATTAGAGAGGTTTAGTATGATTTGGGAATGCAATTGGAGAAAACTTATGAGGATGTATTTGGAAAGAAGATCGCCGATGTGTATTGGGGTGCCAAAACCTAGGCACTTGTCGGTTTCACAATAACGGCAACAATTTCGCTCCTCTATTTCTTTTATAAAGGAACTCTTGGAGGAGTGCGAGAAGAAATTCATCCATGAATTTGAACTAGGCCCAAGGGAGTCTCCCTTTTAGGGGAAATTTTTCTGTGGTTTTACTCATCATAATATCCATGTCTCATATTCTGGGATTTTGTTGATTTTCTTCCACATTACTCATCATAATATCCATGTTATCCATGTCACATAATATTCTTGATTTTCTTGACAGAGAAGGCTATAATAAAAATAAAATGCAACAATGATTATATATTCCCTATTCTAATTATTTTTAGGGGGTGGGGGGGTTAACTTAATTATTGGTAATTATTAGTTGTGTGCTTAATTATTGTAACTATGTTTAGTGGGAGTAGATATGAGTAGGTGATATTTGTATAAATACTATAATCAAACTGTCACAACTAACCATCGTCAATTTTCTAAAATTTGGGCAACTCCCTTTTTAGGTTGTGTTATAGATATTGCTTTCTTTATATATATAGACCACATTTTTTGTTTAAAAATGGTGATTAGAATTTGGCTCGATAGGTTCATCCGATGAGTTTTAAAAAAGAATTGTATTTTTAACTTTTAATAGAATACTTACATTTTTTATGTTTGCAGGTTAACTAAACTTACAACAGAAAATGTAGAATACAAATGAAGTATAGACTATACCAAAGTCTACAAATTCAACATTTAATCTTCAACTATCCACGGAGGTTATTTTTGTCATCACATAAAAGTGACATAAACAATGTTCCCCTGCACTACTAAATTAACCAACTTTAATAACAAACTAACTCAAAAAAGTATAAAATGAAATAGTTTAGTTGTTTTATTAATCTGTAACTAGTCTCAAGTAAATACATAATCAAAGACAGTGTTTACTTTGTTATTTTAAAATTACAAGTACAAGAAGATCATATATTTATTGAATCCTAGTATGATTAGGAAAGCTTATCACAGAATAGATTTACCTTGCATTCTTTTAACAAATCTTTCAAACTCCATGAAATTGTGCTCCTGCATCAATTCTGGGCTAAGCCTGAGATAAGTAAAAGCAGATAAATGTCTTCCATCTGGATCAATCAGAGGTTTTGCATTTTCAAGAATTTTATTATAGCCTTCTCTGTCATGGCATGGAAGAGCATTCTCACTTGCAACCGGTATGCCCACATCCCATGCCGCATTCAGCACCTTATAAAATGTTTACATAAACAGTTTCAGTGAAGAATGAAGGGTCTCTCGTGCACAAATCAGATTGAGTTTGAAATTAATGTGACGTACATTGCATAACAAATTTTGTTTCATGAACAGATAAATGAAACGAGATATTACAGAATTAGTTTTCTTGGTCTAACCTGCCAAACCAATCCTTCTGGATCTGCTAATGCCTCTGGAAAATCCTCGTGTTGATCCATTGTTCGCAACTCAACACAGGTAAAATTGAGAGCAGTCTCGTGCTTTTTCAATATTGATGCTATTGGAGCATAACCATCACGATTGGCAGGATTATAGAACCCTGCTGTTAGCTCAGCAGCATGACTAGCAGTCTTGTACCACCAATGAATGCCCGATAACTGAGACCAATTAAAACACTTAAAATAGAAGTCCAAATATGCAGAATCCTTCGTTCTCATAAAAGTTTTAGTTCTTCGTATTGAATTGGCTATGAAGAGTTAACTCACCTTTGCAGCAATAGGAGTGCCTTCAAAGGCAAGATTCGCCAGGGTGAGTACCTGATCAGCATGATCAACCAAAACACCAGAGTACCATTTCAAGAAGAATCGACCATAGTAACCATCATATTCACCTCCATCACGAAAGAACCCTATTTCGTGTGGTTTGGAATTATAGGAGCCTGCATTATCAGGTCCCCCACCCCAAATAGCATGGCCTCTAAGTTCTGCTGCCTTCTTCAAACTCTTCATCAAGTATTTGTCATAGCACTGTCAAACAAAAAAAGGAAAAGCTTGTTCCAATAAATGTGCTGGTGATAGATCAACTACACTAATACAAAATTGATAACTGGTGGATACTGAGAATGATTGTAAGTTCAGATTGTAAGAGACATCTATATAAGGATTCCCTTAATGGAAGCCTACCTGAAATTCCCCTATACCAGGATATTCCCAGCCATGATTTGCAGGATAAGATGGATAACGTAACTCCCCACATGGACCAAGCCCAATTTCAATTTCAGAGATAAGTCCATCCTCAAAGAACTCGTCAAACTCTACGCGGAAGCTTCTCATGTAATCAAAATACACCTACATTTTGTTGTCACTTAAATGCTAAAAAATTGCACCAAGAAATAACTGAAGAGGAATAACATCTCAGAGAAAGGGTGGAAATTAAATTTTAAATAAATATAGACAATTTTCATTACAAGTTGCAAGAACAAAAAAGTGATAAGAACAAGTAAGCAAAAATAAAGGCAATCACTTGTGACTTGCAGAGCATATTAACTATAAGCAAACATGATTCTTCAATACAAAACAATAAGTCAATTTAAAAAAAAACAAAGCTTAGTGATGAGGTAGGCAAATAACATACCTCAAGAGCTGTTCGACCTCTTAAAACCCGTTCCTTGTCAATTCCCCAAGTGAGACATTCATGGTTCCGTCTTCCCTCTCTATCAGTGAAGAAAATATCAGGATTTGTAGTGCCAACTTCCATCACCCACTGTGGAAGAGGAATATGCACATCATCACCGATGTTTCCTCCACATTCATGAAAAGACATAACCACCTATGTGGGAAAAAAGAAATTGATTTAAAACAAAAGAAACTGAATTAATGAGAAGTTCAAGAGAAGATGAAAAAGAAAAAATATATATATATATAGCAAGCCGCTACGGTGATCAATTATGATTACAAAACCTTCCGAACCACTCACTTGTAGCTTGAGGTCAAGGTCTCGTACAATTTGATAAAGCTTCCTATAGCCACACCAGTTATATTGTTGTGGAGTATGTGCTTCGACTATACCCCACCAACAATCAACCATAACACCATCGACATTGAGTGACTTAAGGATCCTCAATTGGTTTATCAAATTCTCTGGATCAACCAATTCACACCCCATACTAATGGTTCCGAGCTGTCTCCCAAAGATAGAATGTTAGTTCAAATGTGTCATTCTGTACATTAGAAATAACAGTCAAAATTAAAACTAAATAGTAATAATAATAATAATAATAATAATAATAATAATAATAATAATAACAGAAAAATGGAAATATGAGGCTATTACATATAATCAGCAATTCAAGTGAAGGTAGTTCTTGGAAGTGAAAGGCCATGGATTTATATAGAAGATAGGATTTAAAACTCACAGGAAGCATCACATAAACAGGAACATAAGGAGTGCCAGTATAGTCTCGCTCCGGAACCTGTGGAAAAAACGCTCATAACCTTAAAGATGAGCAAAAGTAATGCAAACAACAAAGTGGAGTTATCCTAATATAATTTGCCAAAAAAATTGAGCTTAAAAGGAAGCTGCAGAAATTGCAGAGGTAATAGTGTCACATCACCACAACAATTTACACATTTTCTTCTATCAATTGATCAATATTCGTTCCAACAATCAATATAACATGAGGAAATAAATTTATGCGAAACACGATCCAGTTCAGAATTATCGATCTCATTAATTCATAACCATTTAATTGCCTTTGATATTTTCCATTTGAAAAGGTGTTGTTTGTGCCTAAATAACAATCTTTCTCTTTTCAAAGAAGAAAGAAACAGAATTTTAAAAATCACCTGCTCTTTCTTCGAAGAAGTAGCAGCAGAATCATCAAGCAAACAATCATCGTCTTCCGCCATTTTCTCTCCAGCTTCTCCAACTATGGCGCGAGAACGAAGACCAGATTTCACTGAAACGCTCCTCAATTTGCAGCGGTGGCGTCTGCTTAAACTCCGGGCATCACAATCGGCCGACGTAGAAACGAGAGGAACCGCCATTGCCGGAGCAATATTGCAAGCACCGAAGCTGCGGAGCACCTCAGTTGAAGAGAAATTAACCGCCATTTTGACCCAATTCTCTATCTCTGCTGCTTGTTAATCGTGTATACATGTATATCCACTCGCGAACACGCACAGTGTGTGTGAGAGAGAAGATGGCGGGGGTATCGAATCCGTGAAAGTGGGGATTCAGGGATCCGAGAAATTTTAAAAGAATGAAAATATATTTTCAACTCTATGGACTTGAGCTTCCGACTGAATCGGGTCGGGTCGAAATATTTATGAAATTTTCGATTTATAAAAAATTTACTCTGAATTAAAAGCCCAAACATATTCAGACACTAAATTTGGGCCTGTATGCCAGTCGAGCCCAAATACATTTGATTCTGTGATTTACCCCAAGAAAATAAAAGTACGAAATATGCAGCATTCTGTCTAAAAAAACAAAATTTGTTGCTTAATTTTTCTGTACCAATAAAAATAATATCATTTTCAAAATCAAAGTTAAGTTTTCGATTGGTTTTTTTTTCTTATGAAAAATGTTATAGTTAAATGTGATTGAAAAGGTCAAATCAATAAATAAATGGAGTCAAACTGAAAATCGACAAATTATAAAATGATGTACCTTTATTTAATTAACTAGAAAAAATTGTGCTTTAAACATATATATATATATATATATATATATATATTTATATATAGTTGAGTAAAGGAGATAACAATTTTGTTATCTTGAACCGATGTGGTTATTGGGTTGCTCTTAAGTACTCAAAAAATATGTAGTTTTATATACATGGTGTAAAATTCCACTATAAATAAAAAGAAATAACTACTAAATGTAGAGTACTTTAGTAATCAAACATATACCTTCAATGAATTTCTTACAACTTTGAAAAGAGCATACATGTAAAGTAGACACAGCTTGTGTTCACATAATTTTACCAAGTAATCTACTAATATATGAATTCCAAATATATATATATTCAAAAAATAGAATTGTTATTACAGCTTGCATTTAACATAAGAAAACAAGAACCATAATACTATATTCAGGAATGTTCCAACTGTTGAAGGCCATCACTACAACAGGCAAAGACCTTCAGCCTCAACCACCTTCATTCTGTTACAAGTTATTCTCAATCTCAACATATCGAAGAAGCACATACAATACAAATCAATTTATCTATATATATGAAGACAAATCAAACTACGACTTTCACAAACCAAGTCTTAGGATGTCTTTATTGCAGTCTGCAGATATAGGCCTATAGCCTAATGGTGCAACAACTTTATATAATGTCTGCTACACAAGAACACCACGACAACGACTAACTTCCATTTTCTGACTTTACCATTGGACGCTCGTTGATTCCAGCAAAATCTTTAACTGTAACATCGACTTTCTTGTAATTGCTTTCCCGGAACTTTACATATTCTGAACAAACAAATGGCTTGTAAACCCTTGTACATTTGTGGCCTACCACTTCATCGGGTGCTAAGATCATTTTCTCATCCTTGAAGCACCAAAAGAAAGCTAGAGAGGAGCGGTTTATAGGTTTCTTGAGCATCACCCTATGCTCGGAGGATCTGAGCCGCTCATTGCTCCAGGCCTGCAACATGTCTCCGATATTTACAACAAGGATTCCTTCACACGGAATGATGTTCATCCATCTACCATCCTTTGATCTTACTTGAAGACCACCTATTTCATCTTGGTACACGATTGTCAAACAGCTCATGTCCGTGTGCATTCCAAGACCCTCAGCTTCTTCCTCCATGTTCTCAGGAGGGGTGTAGTTGTTTATCCGCAAGTATCCATGGCAGTTGTTGAATTCAGAATCATAATATTTTGTTTCAAATCCTTCTCCTAGAGTCATCAACACAAGTTTAAGGATTATCTTTGATAATTCGGTCACTTTACCGCCATAATCTTGAAGTACTTCACTGTACAAGAAGATGAAAGAAACTGTCATGAATGCACATCTTTTCCAGAACATGAAAGTCAAATGATCAAGTCCAATTTGACAAATATGTGTTACCTGAATTCAGAATTTGGCTCACCAAGGACATCAGCAGAACTCTGAGCAGAGGCAGCAAAATCCGGCCCTGAAACTCTAATGGTCTCAAAGAAGGGAGATGCAATGAAATGAGGGGTGTAAGTATTGGCCAACGATAACGGGCCTAGTTTAAGTTTGTCCTCAGATGGTAGGCAGAAAATCTTGTTAGAGAGACAGTGGATTTTGCTGAAGAGATCTTTGGAGATTCCATGATTGATAATTTGGAAGAAGCCCCACTCTTTGCAAGCTGTAGCTACAGAGGCAAAAGATGATGAGTTCAAATTCAATGGCTGAGAAACGTCAAAAACAGGAAGTTGTAAGGAATTCTCAGATCGATGAAACATTTTTTTCAGAGCCCAGAAGAAGATAGTGGCTAATTTTTTCGCTCAGTAGAAATGCTAATATAAGTTGAAAGCAGTTCAGCAGTCTTTATCTTATTTGCTCACATACACCATATATATATAGACAGAAGTATATATTCAATCTCAACTCACTTGACTTTGTACCAATACTTAAGAAAACTCGCAGCACAATTACAATCAAAAAATCGGGTACTACTGGTTGTGAAAAGTTATTTATATAGAAGGGAATTGACAGCTAGATATCTTTATAAGCAGCCATTATAGAGATAGGTGTGTCTTATTGGATCTTTGGCATACTTAGTAATGTCAAACATAAGAAAAGTTGGCATGCAATTCAGCAAGTTTATTATTATATTCATATTATATGGTGCATCTGATTCACATTTTGGAAACTTCTGAGAGTGCCTTCCCCTATCCTGCATTTAAGTTGAAGTTGATGACTACAATAGAAAACATTATTAATGTTTGAAACTTGGTTTTGATCTTTGCTGTTCATGGGATATATATTAATAATATATCCTTGTTCACTAAATTCTGTTGTCACATGAAAAGCTACCGAAACCATGTTACTCTTGATTATGAATTTAAATAAAGCAAGTAAAACCTCAATTATCCTCTGCCAAATAGGATTCAAACACTGAGATCTTTACAATGGAGACTCTTTAAATGAGAGCAGAATAATTCACCAATACAAGTAAAACCATTATCATCAAGTAATCACAATTCTAAGAGATATAAAACTACGGAAAATCACAACAGATTTTCTTCTTATGATGATGAAAACATAGTTTCATAGACACGAACACTGCAAGTACATATAGGTAATCAAATTATATTTTAAAAATACATATATAGTGTTAATCCAACCCTTGTTTTCCATATCTATTTCCGTGTTTTCAATTTCATCAACAAGTTTAATCTGTGCTATCTACTAAAACATAATTCGCAAACACAATCAGTTTTCATTAACTTCTAATTTGATTTTTCTCTTTCTTCCATAAAAAATAAAATAAAATAAAATGTAAATCACCTGCTCATTCTTCGAAAAAGCACCGGTAGAATCATCGAGCAAATAGTCATGGTGCGAGAACGAAGGCCAGATTCACCGAATCACTCCTCAATTTGCAGCTCCGGCGTCTGCTTAATCTCCGGCCACCACAATTGGCCGCCGTATAAACCGCCGGTTTTTTTTCAATCATCAAATAAAAGTCCAAAATGCTTTCCAAATAGCATTGTTGGATTTAAAATAAAAGCCCAAACTGCTGTTTCTGATCTTATACAGAAAATTTGGGCCTTTGGTAATTCTAAAATAAAAGCGCAAATATGGTTCAAGTGGGTCTTAATTGAAAAATAAGAACTAAATTGGGCCTATGGTCCAGCCCAAATAAATTTGACTCTATGATTACACTATGACACGAATGATTAATAAATAAATGTGATTAAAAAAAGTCAAATCAACAAATGAATTGATGGGTAAATCATAAATGAGAGAATAATGATTTTTTAAATGGTGTAACTTCACTCGAATTAACTAGAGTAAAAGTAGTATATTAAAGAAATATATATATATATATATATATATATATATTTATAATTATATATGTAGAGGGAATGAAATACCCTTTTTTGTTTTTTGTTTTTTTATTTTTTTTATTTTAATCTTAGACCAATGTGGTTATTGTTTCCCCTTAATTACTCTGAAAATATGATAGTATGAGTACCATTATATATCATTTAGAAGTGCTCTAAAAATAAAAAGAGAAACAACTACTAAATGTAAAATAATCAAATTGAATGCTTGCTCAATTATTTAGTATGGACATGTATTAAGCTATGTGACTAATGTGTTGAAATTACATATATCCACCAATTTTGTATAAATAAATGGTGCAGTGTCTCATAACACATTAGCACAGTGGATAAGTGAGTACTTCCAACTTTCCTTAATGTTCATACTATAGTTGTTTAAAGTAAGTTATAATGAATGTTTAAAATATTTATAATTTAAAAAAAAAACACTCCATATTGATTATTCAACGATGTTAATGGACCCAACAAGACAACAATAGGCTTGAATGAATTGGGATAAACATGTATATATATAGAAAGAAAGTAGTTTTTCTATAAAGGAAAGGATCTATGAGAAAGTTTGCAATCTTAGATTTGGGTTTAGCTTTTCTACAATGAACACGTCATTTTGACCGTTTTTTTTTTTTTTCGGATTTGAAAAATCTAACTTGTTTGAGTTATTCAAAAAATTTCAATTCATATGAAAAATAGGAGTGCTGTTACTGATGTATATAGTTACTTTTAATATTTCTAATAGTACTGGAGAATGGAGATGTATAATATAATAATAAAGTAGATTATAAAAAATAAAGAAAAATACAATAAATAATATGTAATGATTGTTTGTTTTATAAATACGGTTAGGATTAAAAGCAAACCCTTTAGGAGATTAATTTAAAGTGAACATAATAATTGAAGCAACTTTATAATGGTTGTCTATGGTGACAATTTGTGATTAAATCAAAGTATTTTATTTGCAATATGTCTGCAACAATGAAAACAATTACAAAATTTTCGGATTTTTTTTAAGTGAATCTCCACTAAAGTTTTTTAAAAGGATATCTAAAAAGGTGGCACAAAATAAAGGGTGCTTTTCTTTCTTTCTTTCTTTTTTATTTTTTTTAAAATCTTTTTGAGGGTTTTATTTCTAATTCCCAGTTTTAGTGCATTCTAGATAATACCTGAAGATGAAATCCACTTTCAAAACTCAAAACGTGCTTAAACAACCATCTATAATTTAGTCATATCTGTAGCACAATAAATTTTGATTAACACTTCTGTGCACTAGTTGCACAAAAGTGAATTCGTGCAATCCATACTTTTATATTATAAATGTAGTACATTTATGTTATAAATGTAATACTTTTATGCATGTTCATTTTAAAAGGTACGGATATTTGTACATAAATGTATTACATTTATAACATAAAGATTTTCTGTGCAATTGGTGCAACTGATGCACATAAGTTTTTGTGATAAATTTTTATCTGAATTTCAGTGTTTGGAGGTAAAATTTTGAAATTTATAGTTACTTATTGAATTGAATTACTTTGGATAATTTTACCATACATTTCCACAATTCTTAAGAAATATTCTATATCATCAATGTTATTATTTCCACTTATTTCAAATTATATATATATATATATATAATTCCGATTTATATGAAATATTCAAACTTAGAAATGATATATATTTTTTAAATAAACACCATGTGAAAGGCAAATATATATTATATAAGTTCAAAATTTCAACACTCCATGTTATAGGCAAACATATTGTAATTTGACCAAGCATTGCCTCTTTAATGCTTCTAGAATTGATTGTGTGTTTGTTTATCATAATAAAACAAAAACAACCGATATAGTATATGTAAGAAATGTTCAAAGTTGGAAGTTGGAATTCCAACTGTTCAGACAAGGCTTTCAAACTAACAGGCAACCACCTTCAGCCTCAACCACTATCATTCTCTTACACACTATTCTCAATCTCAACAAACTGAAGAAGCACATACAACACAAATCAATTTCTTTATACATATGAAGGCAAATCAAACCACACACTTTCACAAACCAAGTCTTAGGATGCCTTTATTGAAGATCTAGGCTTATAGCCTAATGATCCAACAACTTTACATAATTGCTGCTATACAAGAATACCACAACAAGCACACCACAAAACAACTAACTTCCATTTTCCAACTTTAATATTGCAAACTCATCGATTCCTGCAAAATCTTTAACTGTAAAACCGACTTTCTCAAACCTTCCTTTCTCGTTGCTCTGTCTGAACTTCAAGTATTCTGAGCAAACAAATGGCTCGTAAATCCTTGTGTGTTCATGGCCCACCACTTCATCAGGTGCTAAGATCACCTTCTCGTCCTCGAAGCACCAAAAGAAAGCTAGAGAGAAGCGGTTTATAGGCTTCTTGAGCATCACCCTATGCTCGGAGGATCTGAGCCGCTCATTGCTCCAGGCCTGCAACATGTCTCCGATGTTTACAACAAGGGTTCCTTCACATGGGATGATGTTCATCCATTTATCATCCTTTGATCTCACTTGAAGACCACCTATTTCATCTTGGTACACGATTGTCAAACAGCTCATGTCCGTGTGCATTCCGAGACCCTCAGCTTCTTCCTCTATGTTCTCAGGAGGTGTGTAGTTGTTTATCCTCAAGTATCCATGGCAGTTGTTGAATTCAGAACCATAATATTTTGTTTCGAATCCTTCTCCTAGAGTCATCAGTACGAGTTTAAGGATTATCTTCGACAATTCGGTCACTTTACTGCCATAATCTTGGAGTACTTCACTGTACAGAGAAGACGAAAGAAACTGTCATGAATGGATACATCTTTTCCAGACACATGAAAAGTCAAATGATCGAGAAAAGAAAGTGTTACCTGAATTCAGAATCTAGTTCACCAAGCACATCTGCAGATTTCTGAGCAGAGGTAGCGAAATCTGGCCCTGAAACTCTAATGGTCTCGAAGAAAGGAGATGCAATGAAACGAGGGGTGTATGTTTTGAGCAACGAGAAAGGGCCTAGTTTAAGTTTATCCTCAGACGGTAGGCAAAAAATCTTGTTGGAGAGAGAGTGGATTTTGCTGTAGAGATCTTTGGAGATTCCATGATTGATGATTTGGAAGAAACCCCATTCTTTGCAAGCTGCAGCTAGAGAGGCGAAAGATGACGAGTTCAATGGCTGAGAAACATCTAAAATAGGGAGCTGTAAGGGATTCTCAGATTGATAGATCATTTTTGTCAGAGCCCAGAAGAAGATAGTGGCTAATTTTCCACTCAAATGCTAATATGAGTTGAAAGAAGCCGTCTTTACTATATTATACTCACATACACCATAATATAGAGACAAATACATATCCAATCTCAACTCACTTGACTTTATGCACCACACGGGAATTACACCACAAGTATAATCAGAAAATCTGGTAGTACTACTTGATAATAATTATTTATATAGAACGTAGTTGACAGGTGGATACCTTTTTAGGCAGTCATTATAGAGATAGGTGTACCTTATTGGAAGTGAAATCTTTAGCATACTTAGTAACATGTCAAACATAAGAAAAGTTCGAGCAAGTCCATAATTTTATGATGCATCTGATTCACATTTTGGACTCTTCTGAGAGTGCCTTCCGCTATGCTACATTTGTTAGGTAAGTTATGGACTACAACAGAATACATTATTAAGGTTTGAAACTTGGTTTTGATCTTTATTACTCTAAATCTACAGACTTGTTATTTACTAGAATCAGTTGTTACATGATAAGAAACTGAAACCACGTTACTCTATCCTCCGACAAATAGGATATACAAACATTGAGTAAAATAACCAACGATACATGTGAAACCATTAGCAGTAAGTAATCACATTAAACCATGGAAAAGCTCAAAAGATTTTATTCACATCATGATGATAACAAACTTTTGTTAGACAAAAATGCTACAAGTACACGTAGGGTAGCCTTAGATGAGATAAAGTGAGAATTCAGCATCAAGTCCATAACATATTTCACTTCCAGAAAAATGCATTTTGCTGCGATCTTAATAAAAAAATATTTACATGAAAATCAGGCTTATAGCTATTGTCTATAATCTACTTCAAACTTTATTAGCATAAGTAATTATATTTCAACTGATTCTTACTTCCCAAAAAGATGCTGCTTGGCTGAAGGACTAGGCTTTTTCTTGTCTTGCCAAGGACTTTCAGCATATAGCATGTTAGTTATTTTACCCGAAAAAGTCATATACTCAAGAAATCCACATTTCAAGATAATTTAGATTCTTAATAGCCAATCAAGATAAGTTTGGCATTAGCACCTGGATTCAAGCACTGGAATCCTGATGCATCAGGAGATTCGACTAATTTATTTTTGTGACAGCTTTTCTAAGTGGTTTTGACACCACCGACTGAGTACGAATCTGAAGGAAAAAACACAGTGGCTTATTTTCCAAAGCCACTAAAGAGCAACTTGGACAGATACTCAACATATGCCAAAGTACATGAGAGCAAGACATGTGCCCTTTATTCTCAAGAGAAATCATCTCCAAATTGAACTCACATCTAAGATTTTACATGTTTCACAATTTTATCTATCTACAAGTATGTGGCAGCAAAACTAGATGCCTTATCCAATATTTCACAGAAAGTATATAGAAATGGACATACATCTCATTTATAACATCCACTATTAATCAATAAAAGATATAATTATCGTTCTTCAAAGCTAGGATGAGTAGGTATTATCCTAAAACGCTTTGTAATATACCACATTAAAGTAGTCAGTTATTTTCTGATTTGAAAAAGGGCAATGTCGTTGCAAGATTCTTTCCCCCCGTGTGTGTGGCATGGGGGATATCATTTGTCCATTTATTTTCTATTAAACATCCAGCCAGATTCAACAATACAAGGGGCTCCCCACTTGGAGTAAACTATCTCATTATACTAACAAGTTGGTAAGCAAAACTACTTAAACCACCACTTGAATTGCCAACTAAACAAGCCATTGTATCAACACTTGAGAGTTTTCGACATATCATGCAAACATGACATGGAAAATCGAACTATTCTACGCCAAGTATGTTCTACAGTTACCACCAAAAATACTAATTTTTCGGTATGCATTACACAGAAAAACCTCGAAAAAAGGGGAGAATTAATACAAATACAGATCAAACTAACGATAATACTCCTAAATGGTAAATACAGAGCATTCCAATTAGACCAAATCAAGCATTTCACTCCCAACAAAAACGGTCAGTTTCTTTTTAATTTTCTCTCACTTCTCCATTTATCCACCAAGCCTTAAAATAATTGCAAATATCATGAGTGGTTTTTCCAGCAATTTGATTAATCTGCAGCCCACCTACCACTAAATTATTCATACAAGGCAACAACCTTCAGTTTTCAAGATTAGCTCAAATCAGACAACAACTGGCCCAAGAATCGAGCATATTAACAAAAAAAGTATCGAAAAGTCATTAATCAAATATTTAAACCCCAATGTAACATTTATAAATAAAATTTAAAAACTGGGGGAAAAATAGGCATAAATTATCATCGTCAAACTCCAAAACAATCGTTGAAGTAAATCATTGAATGTAAAACGCATGAAATATATAAATAAAAAATCAGATTACTTACACTAAAACTTGAAATAGGGGGAAACATCTGTTCTTGAGAGCTATTTAACTTAATTGATTAAAAAAAAATTGCAGAAAAGAGAAGATGGAGGACGAAGAAAGTGTTTTTGCATGACTGTTCATTCTACTTGGTAATTGCAATTTAGATTGTTTTTATTTTTTTCGCCCATAAAACACTTAAAATAAACAAATTCAAAGAAGTATTTTCCAATATAAATAAATAACTCATTTCACAATTTTCCTATAATTATATCGATATATAAAACTTAAATTTCTCATAATTTTAATTTTCACTAGTCTCTGTAATTTAAGTTTTCTTAGCTGAAGAGGGAAAAGTATATATTTTCACAATATGAGGGGCTAAACAAGAATATGTATAGTTTTGGGGTCAAAATGGAATTTTCTTAATTTTTATTACTGCTTTATATAGCCTCACTTTCAAATTAGTGGTGTACTCTCGCAAGACTCCACCGCTCCTCTCTCTCCACCTCTCTCTATCTCTTTGGGCTATTGATTTGATTCAAACGGTCTCGTTCCAGAAAGCAAAGACTCAATTCATAATTCTTCGTTCTTTTTATTTAAGAACGTATGTCAAATGTGGTCCGATCTCGGAGTGCGCACCAAGTGTTCGATAAAATTGCCAAAAGACTCCCAGCTCCTCAGAACTCACCAATTTGCAAAACCCACATTTCTTCAAGTAGAAAGCACCTTAATTTGGTAGACGCTTTTGAATATTTTGAACAGAACGATATTATAAAAACATGGTCATCAAAAATATCGAGCTTGGTCCGAGAGAATCGATCCCATGAGGCGATAGAATTGTTCAAATTGATGATTGTCAATGAGAAAAGGCCGAATTTTGTGACGGTGTTAAGTGTCATAAAGGCTGCTGGTTCACTTGGTTCGAAAGATTTGGCATGTGGAATTCATGGGTACTCGATAAAAATCGGTTTGATTGATACTCAAGTAGCAGTTGCAACTGCTCTTGTTGGTGTTTACTCTTATTGGGACATGGGGAGTGCATGGAGATTGTTCAATCAAACACCTAATAAAGATGTGATTCTGTACAGTGCAATGGTTTCGGCATTTGTGAGCAAGGGGGAGTATTTGGAAGCTTTGGAGTTATTGAAGGAAATGCTGCTTTGTGGGGTGCCGCCAAATCATGTGACCTTTTCAAGTATACTTCCTGCTTGTGCTGATCTTTCTGCGTTGAAGCTTGGGAGAGAAATTCACGGTTATTTTATCAAAAGGTCACTTTATTGTCATACAAATTTTCAGAACTCTCTTATCGGTATGTACTCCAAATGCAGGCACTTAGAGACAGCACTTCAGGTTTTCAAACATATGCAGAACAAGGATATTGTTTCTTGGAGAATCATGATACGTGGTTGTGCTGAAAATGATAGACCACGAAAAGCCTTGGAGATATTTCGTGAATTGCGAACATGCAGTGTCGAAAAAGTAGATGAATATATTATCCAAGAAGTAATTGGAGCACATACACTATTGGATGAGAATTACTTGAGGCAGGGATTTCATAGTATTGTGTTGAAAATGGGGTTTACATTATATGTGTCTGTGGTGACTGAACTTCTTCAAGTATATGCTACATTTGGCGATATTGAGTCAGCTAGGAATATATTTGATCATCTTAAATGGAAAGATCTTATTGCTTGGAGTGCCATGATTGCAGTTTATGCTCAAAGTGCACAACCTAATATTGCTTTTGATATATTAAGACAGATGCAATTGGCTGATCAGAGGCCTAATGAGTTCACTTTTGTTAGTTTGTTACTGGCTTGTAGTTCATCTGATGCTGCAGGGGTTGGTGAAAGCTTACACGCACAGATAACAAAAGATGGACATTCAACCAATACATTTTTGACATCTTCTCTGATTGACATGTACTGCAAATTAGGAAAAACAGGCCAAGCGCAGGCTGTTTTTGACGAAAATACCAGTAAAGATTATATATGTTGGAGTTCAATGATAAATGGCTATGCAATTAATGGCTACGGGGAGGAGGTTCTTGAGTGTTTTTCAAACATGTTATCTGAGGGGATAGAGCCAAATGATGTTGTTTTCATATCAGTTCTCTCTGCTTGTAGCCACTGTGGGTTGGAGTACGAAGGTTGGAACTGGTTCCATGCAATGGAAGTTAAGTATGGTATTAGGCCAAAACTTGCACATTATGCTTGCATGGTGGATATGCTTAGCCGCCAAGGAAACATTGAAGAAGCTCTTGAATTTGTAAATAGTATGCCTATTGAACCTGATAAGCGAATATGGGGAGCTCTTCTTGCTGGATGCAGAAACACTCATGGACCTACTGAAATTCTAGTTAACTTAGCCAAGAAAGTGATCGGTTTGGATCCTGAAAATATCAGCTCTTATATTGTTCTCTCCAACATATATTCGGAACAGGGTAGATGGGAAGAAGTTGAGAAGTTGAGAAATATAATAGACACCAAATCACTGAAGAAAGTTGTGGGTTATAGCGCAGTTTGAGCTAAATTAGACAAGGCATCCCTAGATTTAATGTCTCAAGGAATCTGATTTTGGGGTGATAAAGAATATATTTTCTCTTGGCTGGATGATGGGTCAGAAGTATTACTACATGTTTTAGTTGTTTAAAATACACTTCGTCTCAAAGAAATTGGAAATAATTTTGGGTCTCAGGACTTGATACGCTTGCAGAAGCACATAGTTTCATAAAGCACTACAACAGCGGAAGAAAGAAAAGAATGCAGGGTATAGAAATATAATTTGACAGTAGAATAGGAGTGTGATTTGAGTTTGTGCTGATACAACACCAACTCGATTCCGAAGTGATTAAAATATCTAAATGATTTAGTTGCTTTCAGTCAGGTCGTGCTGGTAGTATTAGCAAAAAAAAGATAAAATTTGGGTCCTTGAGAGGCTTTACTGAAAAGCTCAACTTAGATGCAGGGTATAAAGACATCAGAAACTCAAAGTGGATTCTTTGAAATTTCGCTGTTTTATCAGGTCAAAACTCAATGCTGCGTTACTACTAGCAGTTCCACCGAGTAGGTTATAATGCTAAAGTACAACCTACCATATTGCTAGACCTATTATTATTTGGTTTGTATGAATTTTATTGTTGATTATAGTTGATTATATACATTTTTAATGAATTTATGGCATTTTCTTGGATCTTCGCATTACATTGCTACAGCTGCGATACAATTATGTAATTGGCCTTTTCCCTTTTTTATTATTATCCTTATCACAAAGTGCAATAGATATGATTCTGGGAACATGACCTTGGATTAATATCAGAATTTCTTCTCTTTGCTTGATCTTTATTCCTGTCAATGATTTAATATTTTTTCTTCATTGGCAGTACTTGTAACTGACCATATTTAATAACTTTATTAACTGAAGTTTAATTGTGTAATTTAAGACAAAACATGTTCTGAATTTAATTATTTAGCTTCTTGTAACCCCCTATTCAAAAGATATTGAATTTATGTTTAGATAAGCTATGACTCTCTCCTTTTATGAGCAGTGAAATGAACAAGGACAGCAACTATTCTTCTCATGATAAAATGAAAGGTGCAATCCTCGAAGTACTTCTTGTTAGTGCCGAAGGCATTGCCCACACCAGCATTGTTGGTAGCATCATCACTGGAATGGATTTGTATTTATTTCTTTCGTATGATCGTGTTTTATTTTACTGGGAACTATTATCATTGAAGAATTTGCTATTTTGACAGGGCATCCAGCTTACCATGTTATTCTTAAATGTGGTACTCATATTCGCAGAAGCAAGACTTCATCAGGTTTTTTGTCGAAAAAAATTCTCAGCTCAGATTTTATCCTGCTGTGTTATTAACATCACTGACTCTAGCAGGAGAACTGGACAAAATCTACTGGAATGAGAAAATTATATTCGAACTGCCAGCATCCGAGTTGGAAACTTTGAGCCACCTTAAACTCAAAATCGTGAACGAGGAATATTTCGCTGATGGAGAATTTGTTGGTGAAACCATGTAAAAGTTCCACCAAAGATCACTCTTTGCATATGCTTCTATTCTGTTATATATATAATCTTTTGAGCTTAAAATATTATCTTTGCTTTCCAGAATTTTCCTCAAAGGAATAGTTGTGGAGGGAAATTGCAAAGGGTTGATAGAATTGCATCCAGCACCATTCAACGTGGTGCTCGATGATGACACTTACAAGGGACAGATGACAATTGGATTGAAATTTATTCCAAATGTAAGTTCCTCTTTGTGTATATATCATATTGTGCTTGTCATGAATGATGAGTGCAATGTCTTATGTCATTTGTTGATTTTACAGACCGTTCTACAAATGAAACGTAAAGAAAATGTGCACGAGGGAAATGATCTAGGCGAATCCATATGCACGATGATTTCGAGTATCTGGCAAATGAAGTGGTGGAAGCTTTTCTCTTCTTATAGGAATAGGTTTCTCATAAATAAGCAGAAAGAGAATTAGGAAGATATTCACTGGATTCCTGATATCTGTTCATGATATTGGAGAATGTTACCTTACTTTCATATATTGTGTAAATTTATTTCTGCAGAGTTGCTTTAGTGAAAACTATTTGGAGAATATATGTTATGAATTTGTTGAATTTTTTTTTTTTGGAACTATGTGATGTGGATTCGATTAATTATTTGTTTTTATCATAAGTCAATTCTCTATCCAATTCGACTCTTGAACATCTTTAATAGCATAAGGTGTTAACTTTGAAAAGTTTCTAATATTAGCTTTTATGAAAGGTCGTATTTCTTGTGAATTTGAAAATTTAAAATTTAAAATCCACCCTAAAGATTATAACAACATTTTAATTTAATTAAACCTTATGCTATATTATTATATAGCAATAGTTGAAAAGTGTGGACTAGAGGTCGCTTCTATTGTCATTATCAGTTAATAATTTACTAACTAAATTTATATGATAATTGGACTTTCCTTTGTAAATACAGATTAACACATTTTCTGTCAACAAAAATCAACTCTCATTAATTTGGTCCAATTCTCATTATTAAAAAATACAATTTAATTTTCCTCTAATTATTCAACTAATTATTTATTGATAATTATCGGTGTCATTTGACTATCCTTCAATTATTGAAATATTCCAACTTTAACTCATTCCACTCATTTGCACGTTCTATAATGTGAAGCAAAAAAGAATGGTGTGCACGTCTATCAATTGGACCTGATTAGTTTGGTAAAATTGACTAATTAATAAATTAAAGGTGAGGACTAAAGGCACCTATCCGTTTTCTAAGGACACCACACATTTAAAAAAAAAAAAAAAATTTAAAAAAAAAAACCAATTTTACCTTTAGGATTTTGTACACTAATTTTGTTCGGTCATTATGACTGAACGTACTTGTTCGTGTTCGGCCAAGGTGGCCGAACACTTTTCAATGTGTTCGGCCAACCGAGACCGAACGAAACTGATCCGATTCAATCATTTTTTTACTTTTTTTTCTACAATTTTCACACATCCGTGGAATGTTCGTCATTATGTTGACATTACAAAATTAAAAAAATTAACATAAAATAAAAAGAATGCAAAAAAATCGATCAAACTCAGATTTGTTATGTTAAATCCGAATATATATATATATTTTTAATATTAAATTTTATAATTTTTTTTTAAAATGTAATGCCAACATAATGACGAACATTCTACGAATTTGTTAAATGTGTGAAAATCGTAGAAAAAAACGTAAAAAAATGATTAAACCGGATCAGTTTCGTTCGGCCCGATTGGCCGAACACATTGAAAAGTGTTCGGCCACCTTGGCCGAACACGAACAAGTATGTTCGGTCATAATGACCGAACAAAAATAGTGTACAAAACCCTAAGGGTAAAATTGATATATATATATATATTTTAAAGAAAAATGTGTGGTGCCCTTAGAAAATGGGTAGGTGTCCTTAGTCCTCCCCTAAATTAAATCATGTGTCTATAGTTACGTCATATTTCTATATATAGTTTTTTATAAGCAATTTTTATAACTTTATACTACGTTACATACTTATACAATTTTTTTTGTTTTTTGTTTTGTTTTTGTTAGTATTATTCTCACTTGTTTCTACACATAAGTTCCTAATACAAGCATTAAAGTAAATTTAAACAACTTTATTTCATATACAATGTTCACTGATATTACGTATCCCAAAATTGCACCTCAACCCAAATTAACGAGCTTAAAACTTTAATTTGTTTATTTGATTAAGATCCATATAAATCAAGAAATTACCGAAATAACAAAATTGACTTTGTGAACTTATTAATTATAGGGTTTTGAAACTTTAATTTTGCAATAAAATAATTAGTTTACATCAACTTATTACTAAGGACTAGATGAAAATAATCAACTTATTAAATATTATCTCCCACCACCCAATTATATTCTTTAATACAAACTACAGCATGATGGAGTTCATGGAAGCATCCAAGAGAGCACTACTTCCTAATAATTTAATAAAAAATCATCAAAAAATCATCAAATATTTATTTATTTAGTTATATATTGTACCTAATATAACCACCATAATTATGCTCTGATTTCCAACTACTATACATCACACCACTTTTTTCAGCCAATCCTACTTTCCTTTCTCTCCTCTAAATTCAAAATAAATCTGGGTTTAAGAGATCTTCATCTCTTTATTTGAAAATCTTTTTTTTTTTTAGATCAGTTAATTGCTTACAATTCAAGATTGTGAAAGTAGAAAGAAAAAAAAATGGTTCTTTTTGGAGGAAAAGTTGGTAGAATTTGGAAAAAGAGTAGTTCCAAACGGTAGCCTTCAATTCCCACTGTTCAAATTCAAATCATTAGTCACCATTAAAAGGTATATAAAGAAATATACCGTTGCTTTCTTTTCTAACTGCTGTTTTGCTTTATTCATATATTTTTTGTTTTCTTTTCTATTTATTTAAATTTGAGTAGTGTGCATCAAACTTCTGATACAGAAACAGTGCTTTTTTTTTTGTTGTTGCTTTTTTGTTTGTTTTATTTTTTCTTTTGAGCCCTTTTGCATGCAAGAATTTTGAGCTGTTTCCCGGGTAGTACTGCATTCAAACATTCAATTTTGAATACTTAAGAAGAAAAAAAATTCAAGAATCTTGAATTTAGTGTATAATAATAACTCAAGTGAGGTGTTTATTACAGGTAAAGTAGAATAATCAATCACTCAGAAATGGAGAACATAATATCAAATAGTGAAGAGAGTTATGAGCTGGGATATGAGGCTTCACCTTCATCAGTGGATCAAGCATTGACAGAAACGACGACGACGTATTCGCTCATGAGTGGTGACTCGTTCGCGTATTCTGAGGCCTCGGCCTTCTCAGACGATCACAGCTGTTCGGAGTTTGCTTCCCCGTTCAGCTGGCGAGGCCTCAAGTCCCCGGCTCGTGCTGCCCTTTTCAAATTAGGAATGAGGCAGCACAAGCAAGGTGGCTTGGATGATGAGATTATGGATTTAGGTAAACCTTTTTCATTCATCAATCATCATCAACATCCATCTCTCTCTCTCTAGAAATGTTTCTGAGAGTTTTATGTTGAAAATTTGACAGAATTGGAGTTGATGAAAGAGAGATTTTCAAAGCTGTTGTTGGGTGAGGACATGTCTGGAAGTGGGAAAGGTGTCTGCACTGCTGTAACTATCTCAAATGCCATAACCAACCTCTATGGTACTCTCT
Source organism: Scutellaria minor (assembly GCA_954870855.1). Taxonomy (NCBI): domain Eukaryota; kingdom Viridiplantae; phylum Streptophyta; class Magnoliopsida; order Lamiales; family Lamiaceae; genus Scutellaria; species Scutellaria minor. The sequence goes on along the minus strand of OX940728.1, from coordinate 19,122,626 downwards.
CTCTCTCTCTAAAAAATCAAGAAAATTTCTCTAAGATAACATGGACTTTGCAATGCAGCATCTGTATTTGGCCAGCATCAGAGAATAGAGCCATTGCATGCTGATAAGAAACTGATGTGGAAGAGAGAAATGAATTGTCTTTTATCTGTATGTGATTACATAGTAGAATTTAGCCCCTCATTGCAGACTCTAAAAGATGGGACTACTTTAGAGGTAATAAATCTCACATTTGGTAAAACTAATTTCTTACCATATATTTTGCTAATCCTTCTAACAAAGGTAAAAAAAATCTCCACTTTCAGGTGATGACAAGCAGGCCAAGATCAGATATTCATATCAACCTACCAGCCCTGAAAAAACTTGATGCAATGCTCTTGGTAAAAAACGAGATAAAACCGAATATTTAACTGCTATTTTTACCCCAAGGGTGAAGCTAATCATGATGATATTTTGTTTGGAAACAGAGTATAATGGACAGCTTTCAGGAGACTGAGTTCTGGTATGCAGAACAGGGAAGCATGTCAAGCAACTCGACCCGTTCAGGGTCGTTCAGAAAGCTCGTTCAGCCACAGCCTCAACGAAAAGAGGAGAAATGGTGGTTACCTGTTCCTTGTGTGGCACATGGTGGCCTCTCTGAGAAATCGAAGAAACATTTGAGGCAAAAGCGCGATTGTGCTAACCAGATTCACAAAGCTGCTATGGCTATAAACAGTGGGATTCTCTCTGAAATGCAGATTCCAGATTCATACATGGCATCACTCCCTAAGGTAGTAGTGATGAGAGAGAGATATTCATTCTGTCTATCAAGAAAATCTGCAAAAGATATTGATTATTTTTTCAAATGTATACAGAGTGGAAAAGCAATAGTGGGAGATACAATATACCGTTACATGTACAATGCAGAGAAGTTTTCACCTGATCATCTGCTGGATTCTCTCAACATAAGCTCTGAGCATGAAGCGCTTGAGCTTGCAGACAAAGTCGAAGCCTCAATGTACACGTGGCGCAGGAAAATGTGCATGGCTCACTCAAAATCATCGTGGGATGTGGTTAAAGATCTCATGTCCGACATAGACAGGAACGACAAGAATCATGTCTTAGCAGAAAGAGCTGAAACTCTCTTGTTCTGCTTGAAGCAAAGATATCCTGAACTTTCACAGACTACATTAGATACGAGCAAAATCCACTACAACAAGGCAAGTTCTCTATCTAAATCACATGATCATACAAACTTATACACTATACTTCACTATGCATCAAACCTTTTCACAATTGTTATCACCGAAGATTGAACTCTTTCATTTGATACTGTATGCAGGATGTAGGACAGGCAGTGCTGGAGAGCTATTCAAGAGTATTGGAAGGTTTGGCATTCAACATTGTTGCTTGGATTGATGATGTACTCTTCGTAGATAAAACAACGAAAAATCAGGAATAGCAGGTAGTAGTCCAGAGGAACAAGAAATACAGGCTCTTCACAATCATTTTTTGGAATGGAGGGCCAAAATTTTACAATGCAACATTATCAACTTTGTTATGACAACATTTGCCTATCATTCTTCACTTTTGTAAAAGGATAGACAAAGATTTCATAAGTTCTGTATATTCTGGGATTTTACTCTATGTAGTTCATTTTCCTCCATGGGCAATAAGTCGTTACGCTAAGTAGAGATAGATCACATGCATTACTACTCATCATCACACTAAAACCCTCTAATTTTTGTGTAAATGTTGCTTACAATCTGCCTATGTCATCAAATAGCATATCATCAAAGGAAACTCTCTAAGTATGACTCGGTGCAATAGCCGTGATAACAAGGAAATTACTCTTGATACCTATATCAAGAGTAACACTGGATAACAAGGAAATTGCTCTAGGTATGTTATGCAGGATGTTAAATAATTAGAGGTAAGATTCACTTAAATCGCAGACAGAAGTCAGTTCTGCAAAAACAAATAACATATCATTGTATTCATGACATTACATAACGCTGGATAATTTATGTGACTGAAATAAAAGTTCCTTACAATGTTAATCGAAAGATCTATAATCATCCTTTCAATCAAGAGAATCATGTTCCATGAAAATATGGCATCTATAAACGGAAATCTTAATAAACTATAATAATATAGAGTGCACCATGCTTGGTTTGATTGAGAAGCAGGATGAAATGGGTCGATTTGATGTTCCAACTCTTCAATTTCTTCTTTACGAGCTCCCAAATTGCATAAGGTTTAATGAAAAACGACTTTTGGCTCCTTCATAATATGGATTTGGCTTGGTTTATGAACTTCTCAATCATCCGTCCACTGAACTGCAACAATTTCTCAGGAGCCACACATCAAGGATCTCCTCACTTGTTGCAGAAAGAAGAAAGTTGAAATGCTAAACATCAAAGGGATTATGAATACTCATAGCAAAAATTATAAGAAAAAAGATCAGAAAACTTGTGCAAGTAAATCAAGTTGAAAAGATTTCACATTTGATGTATGCACAGTTGAAAATATTTCATTTCAAACTAATTAATGGTGTTAGCTTATAGAGAAAACTCATAGTATTAGAAGCCAACACATTAAATACCGCACAAAACCCAAACTAGATCTCTCAAAACAAACATAATACTAGATTTTTTACTGTAGAGATTTTTTTTTTTCTGTCAACATCTACCTTATTATTAATGGATTTTGAGTTCCAAAAGCAAATTACTACCTAAACTGCATCTCCTTCATAAGCTAATACAAACCTTTAAAGCTCAGTCATCTCCCGTTAAAATAATAGATATTAAATCATGTACAGATTTAAATTGACTTGTGGAAAAAAACCAGATGAAAAGCTAGGGTTTGCATGGGGGTATCGACAGAACACGTACAACAAAAATCTCATAAAATTTATTGCAGCAACAAAGTGTAGTGTACAGCTAACTAATGGAAGATCTTTTGAATAAGGTTTTCATAATATGTAACTGTAATGAAGTCATTACCTTTAATATATAAAACATGCCCGATCCAATTAAATCACCAAAACCGGAGTGGGTTGTCCAAAGACGATTAGCAAATCATATCTCTTATGCTCTTTCAACTGTCAAACTCATTCTGCAAAATAAAAGATCATACATGTAAATATACGCAATAATGAATATAAAAAAGTTATTATAGAAAGTTCCATACATTATCATTCGAGATAGATTTTGGAACTCCTTCCAATCAAGAGAATCTGTGGATTAGATGAACTTCCATGAAAAAATGGCACTTTCAAAGTAAGTCCTCTAGAATCACAAATGGAATCCTTTACAACCTTTTAAGGAGTGTGTCATGCTCCAATTACACTGAGTAGCAAATCAAAAGGGATATATTTGATGTTCCAACTCCTCAATTTCTTCAACAAAAGCTCCCACATCACATCAAGTTTAACAAAAAATGTCTCATACTTTTCTTCAAATGCTTGGATGTATAAGTCCTTCATAGTAAGGTTTCAACTTAAACTGTTGTATCATACTTCACACCAGAAATATCCCAATATTGTTATCGGTTAGATAAATTCCCTATGGCTTTCTAATAAATGATCTTCCTTAGGCTCTAATAATAAGAAAAGCATCAGGAGCCAACATTAAGGATTTGCTCACTTGGAATCTTCGAAACTTTAAATATAAAGGGGATTAAGTTTGATAACAAGAAATGAACCAGAAAAAACAGATCAGAGAATTACGTAGGGTAAAAAAAAAATTGAAGTAGCTAACGTAACTTTCTAGCTTCAACAAATTTCAGGACCAAAGGTAATATGAAAAGATTTAATAAATGATATGTTTGCATTAATTGAAAGCTATGCAAAAGGTTTAGCTGTTGGTCACATGCAGCATTTATTGATCCGAAATATTCAATGAACTTAATTCCTCCTTCACAATCGAGCAAAAGATCAGACTAGATTACTTAGGCAAAAATATAGATAAAGTAAAGAAAATCGAGAATTGGAATTAAACTCTTTCGGTCACGTGTTTGTGTTTGACAAAGAAGTAATACATGACAAAGCCTACTTCTACCTATGAAACACTAATTTTGAAAAACAAATACCCATTCAGTGCCCTGTTATTTTTGTAGTGATAATAAGGGTGGACGATGTGATGTATTTTTCTTAACGACTGAAACTATTATTGCTTTCGTAAGGTTCTTTCTATTGAAGAGAAAAGACAGATTTAGTATTTGGATCCCTTAATGGAATCAACTCTCAGACCTGGAATATTCCTATATCTTTCATTAGTGTGAAAAATGTGCACCAGATACTAAATCCGATAAACATGATTCAAATAGCAATATTAGAATTTATTGTTGTCTTTGTCATGCTTATAGATATTCTAAATCTTCTCAAACAAGAGCAACAATGGAACCTTAATCTAACATGTCATCAATTGTGAGTGGAGGTAAGTTGTCGAACTTTAAAGTAAAGCAATAGAAATGTTGGATGCAACTTATAGTTCAAATGTACATTTAAATGAGTCAGAGTCAAATGACATAAAATGTTGCAAACGTCCTATTGTATCAAAACGACTGCATAAAAGTCAGCTTCACCACAAACGCCAACCAAAAGCAATCTGGAGATACAGCATAGAAAAAACATTAAACTTGTTAAAGCCTTTGCATGTCCCAATAACATGAAGCTCAAGCAATCAGCTCGATTGAATAACTTGCTCATACCATTTTAGCTTTTAAAATAGATGCAATGTGTATTGACCTATGAATTAAGTTAGGTAAAATTGGAAGGCAGTTCAAAGTTCATTTACACATACCAAAGAGGGGAACTAAGAAATCTGACACTGAAAACAGAGCAGGCATGAGATTCAGCTGGTGTGTGGAGACTAGTGGATTTGTCCATCAGTCTTGACAAAGATTTGTTCTGCAATAGATAGACACCATTAACTAGGAAAAACAAGCAATCAATGTCCGTTTCCTTGGAAATCTGCGGATTTAAAAATCCATTGAAAGTCAGACAGGTGATGCATAATGTTGAAGAATAGATACACAATAAATAGTAATAGTATATTTCATGGATTGAATTAATTAACAATATTCCAAGATAAAACATGTGTCCTAGTCACTAGTCAGAGGGTCAACACTGAGCAAATCTTGTACAAGCTTCAAAAAACCGACGTAAATTAGATCTCCAAAAACAAACAAAACAGTTTCTTTTAGGTTCTTGTAGCATTTTGGTATCTGCATGTACCTTACTACTAATGGATTTAAGTGTTCTAGTGTTGAACAAATTACAATAAGGCAGCATCTCCTTTACAAGGAGTAATAACCTTGATATGCCACTCATCTCCTATACAAAAAAATTGGAGATTAAATCATGTGTGAGTGTGTGTGTGTGACAGTTTTAACATTCATAGTTTCAGCAGCCATGGATCTAATAAACCATAAAGCAGAGCAAACATATTCAGGTTATAGGCATCAGGCATGAAACAGAAATCTTCAACACAGAAGTTCTCATACACAAATATATATACACACACATCAAAAATTCAGTTTCTATTCCATAACATTTGTACCAAGAAATCAGGATCCAAGCATTATATCTTCATCACCAAAAAATTATTATAATAGCTGAACAAAATCATTCTTTTGAGCATTGTTTGAATTTCTGTTAAATTGGTTAGGAAAGCGTGTTTCCACTTATTGAGTCGTTTCTTTTATTGCATTAGTTGAACGGCGTCGTTTTAGGCTTGCTCGGGACGGTGTCGTTTTATCCTTTCTCTTTGATTGTACACATGGGTTGTTTATATCACCCATTTGATGCACATTTTCAGTTTAGGAATATAACAATTTTCAGTTTAGGAATATAACAAACTGAATTCTCAGCTCCTTCCCCAAAATTCTCTCTCGTTTTTCATGTATTTGGACTCAATTCGCGATTATCGATCCTATTTGTAACAAGTGGTATCAGAGCCAAATGTTTTATCTGATTGCTATGGCTGCTAAAACTCATGGCCAGAGAATTGATGCTCTTGAGCAGCAAGTTTCCGAGCTATTGACCGGCCAAGCGGCCGTTCTTCACGGTGAGGCTCAAAGTGAAGCTCGCCTAGAATCGAAGCTGGAGGGGATCGGTGAAATGCTGCGCGCTCAAATTTTGAATTTGCTTAAGGAACAACAAGCTTCAGCTCCAGAGAAAGGAAAAGAGTCAGCTGATACTTCTTCTCCTTTGGTGTTTTGATCCAGTTCAAATCATAGTAGCGGTGCCAATCGAGAGGCTGGCGTTTTATCCCCTGTACCTGTGCATCGGATGAATGGAAATCACAATCAGGTGAGTAATAAACCGATTAAGCTTGATTTTCCTAAATTTAATGGTGAGAATCCGTGGCTTTGGTTGAGGAAATGTTCTAGATATTTTGCATGTTATACTATGCCTGATTATGATAAGCTAAGTCTTGTGGCTATGAATTTGGAGGGAATAGCAGACCACTAGTTTGTTGATTATGTGGATGAGAGGGAGAATATGTCCTGGGTAGAGTTTACTAAATTGGTGCTGGATAGGTTTATGAATCCAAGTGGAGGAAACCTTACTGCTCAGTTTAATCGATTGAGGCAGATTCAAGCTTATATTCAGGAATTGAGAGCTCTTATGAAAGAACATAATAAGACTCTCATTAATGACTATTTCCTGAAAAGTTTTATTGGAGGTCTTAAGGATGAGATTGGGAAACTAATAGCTGTGCAACAACCTAAGACACTACTGACTGCTACTCAACTAGCTTTGCAGCATGAGGAGATAGTTTATTTAGTTTATTTACTCACTAGAGGACATAAAATTACATCTAAATTCTCTTCTAGTCCAGTAGTTGGTGGAGGCAAAACTGAGAGTGTTCCTTCTAGGCCAAAATTACCACCTATCAAGAGGCTTACTCCTGAAGAGATGAAGGCTAGAAGAGAGAAGAACCTCTGTTTCAATTGTGATGAGGTCTTTCACATTGATCACAAGTGTAAGAGATTATACTTGATTCTAGCTGAGAATGAGTCCACTAAAGCAGTTGCTGAAACTTTGGAATTAGAAGAAGTTGGGAAATACCACAGTGAGCCTCAGATTTCCCTAAATGCTGTAGCTGGACAGTGTCATGCTGATACTATTAAATTCCTGGGGAAATCAGCCAATCAGGAACTCATAATCATTTTGGATTTAGGTAGTACACACAGTTTTTTGGATCCTACAACTATTGAAAAGTTAGGCTGTGTGATTGAGTATACTACTCCTATGTTTGTTACTGTTGCTGATGGTAATAGAGTGGAGTGTAACTCCAAAGGTCCTCAATTTGAGTGGGAAATGGGAGAATTCAGGTTCCTTACACCTGTGAGGCTGCTGAAATTAGGAGAGTGTGACATGGTTATAGGAGTTGATTTGTTGAGTCAGTTTGGGCAGATTATGATGGACTTTAAGGAACACACAGTTCAATTTAAAGTGAAAGGGAAGGAAGTTAAATTGCAGGGTATAACACCCAAACTTAAGTTGAATCTGATTTCAGCAGAGCAGTTGGGAAAAAAAGTGAGCAAACAGAGACAGGACGTGGAAGCATACCTATGTTTGATCACTATTCCAGAAGATGCTAAGGAATCTATTGACAACCAGGAGATCATTTCTCTGTTAGAAGAGTATGCTCATGTCTTTGAGGAGCCAAAAGCTTTACCACCAGTAAGGAGGATGGATCATAGAATTCCTATTAAACAGGGAGTTGAGCCTGTTAAACAATATCCATATAGATATCCTTTACTTCAAAGACAAGAGATAGAAAAATTGGTTAAAGAAATGTTACAATCTGGTGTGATTAGACCAAGCACTAGCCCTTATTCTTCCCCTGTGTTGTTGGTCAAAAAGAAGGATGGGAGTTGGAGATTTTGTGTGGATTATAGGAAGCTTAATGCTGCTACAATCAAGGATAGCTATCATATTCCATTTGTGGATGTTTTATTGGATGAGTTGAGCGGAGCACAGGTATTCTCTAAGGTGGATTTGAGGGCTGGATATCACCAGATTAGAGTGGCAGAGGAGGACATCCATAAGACAACTTTTGTTACTGTCTTAGGCCTGTATGAATTTGTTGTTATGCCTTTTGGCCTCACTAATGCTCCAGCAACCTTTCAGGCTGTTATGAATCAGACTTTTTGTGCCTTTTTGAGAGATTTTGTACTGGTGTTCTTTGATGATATACTCATCTATAACAAGAATATGGAAGAGCATCTTCTACATTTAAAGGCTGTATTTGATAATTTGACAAAAAACAGTGTACTTGCTAAGAGATCTAAGTGCACTTTTGGGTAATTTGAGGTGGAATACTTGGGACATGTCATTACTGGGCAGGGAATGAGGGCTGATTTTGATAAGATTATGGTCATGATTGAATGACCTCAACCACAAACAGTAAAGACATTGAAAGGTTTTCTTGGATTGACTGGCTATTATAGAAAGTTCATCAAAGGGTATGGAGTGATTGCTAAGCCCCTTATTGATTTGACCAAAAAAAGGAAGTTTAATTGGGATGTAGTAGCTGATCAAGCTTGCATTACTCTTAAGCAGGCCATGGTTACTGCCTCTGTGCTCAAATTACCAGATTTTCAGAAACCTTTTGTGGTTGAGACAGATGCATGTTATTATGGTTTGAGGGCAGTTCTGATGCAAGAGAACCATCATTTAGCTTTTATCAGCAAGGCTTTAGGTGTTAAAAATATGGAGTTGTCTATTTATGAAAATGTGTTTTTGGCTATTATACTAGCTATGGAAAAGTGGAGATCATACCTTCTTCATGTTTTCTTTGTTATCAAAATAGATCAGAGAAGCCTTAAATATCTATTGGAACAAAAAAATTCTACTCCATTGCAGCATAAATATCTTACCAAGTTGTTGGGATTTGATTATAAGATAGAGTATAATAAGGGGGCTGAAAACAAGACAACTAATGCCTTATCCAGAAAAGGGATAGATGAGAGAGAGTGTAGTGCTATCACTACCCTCAGGCCAGCTTGGGTGGGAGATATTCAAAATAGTTATCAAGGTGGTACTGAAATTCAGGGAATTATGGCTGAGTGCATTACAAGACCTTATGATGTTTCCTTTTATTCTTATTGTGATGGTCTGATCAGATATAAAGACAAACTGCTAGTGCGGAATGATTTCACTCTAAAATCTCAGATTATTGCTCACTTTCATGGTTCAAGTATTGGAGGACATTCTGGAATAACAACCACTTATCAAAGGCTTACTAATTATTTTTTGTGGCCAAGGGTAAGACAGCAAATGCAGCAGTATATAGTAGCATGCCACATTTGTCAGATTAGTAAGCATGAACATATCTCTAATCCAGGGTTACTTCAGCCTCTTCCAGTTCCAGAACAAGCATGGAGTCAGATTTCCATGGACTTTATTGAGCAGCTTCCTCTCTCTTCCAAGAAGGACACTATTTGGGTGATTGTGGACAGATTGACCAAGTATAGCCATTTTATTGCTTTGTCTCATCCATTCTCTGCTTCACAGCTAGCTTTTATTTTCTTGGATACTATTTAAAAATTGCATGGCATGCTTCAAGGAGTGGTATCTGATAGAGATAAAGTTTTTACTAGCCATTTCTGGCAGCAGTTGTTTGGTTTAATTGGTATGGAATTGCATCTAAGCACTGCCTACCATCCTCAGACTGATAGACAGAGAGAGAGAGAGAGTAAATCAGTGTCTGGAAGCATATCTTAGATGTATGTGCAACTCTAATCCTAAACAATGGACTTCATGGTTACATTTGGCAGAATTGTGGTACAATACTTCATACCATTCTTCATTGAACACTAGTCCTTTTGAAGCACTCTATGGTTTTAAACCAGCCCCACTTATTGGAAGGTCATACCAGCATACTACTGTGGAAGGAGTGATTGAAACTCTCAAGGATAAACAGCTAGCTCATCAGCAACTTAAAGAGGCCTCAGAAAAGCTCAAGAGAGGATGAGACTTTAGAGGATGAAACTTTATGCTGATAAAAGAAGAACTGATAGGGAGTTTCAGATTGGAGATTGGGTTTATTTGAAGCTTAAGCCCTATAGACAGAGGTCCTTGCATGGAAGTAAAGTTTGGAAGCTCAGCCCTAAGTATGCTGGCCCTTTCCAAGTTATGGCAAGAGTGGGAACAACAGCCTATAAACTTCTCTTGCCCTCATCAGCTAAGGTACATCCCTAATTATGCTGGCCCTTTCCAGTAGGGATGCAAAAGAATAAGAATTTTTTGATTCGATTCGAGATTCGATTCAAAATTATTCAATTCGTATTCGAAAAATTCGAATTCGAATTCGAATATGAATTTTTTTTAATATTCGAATTATTTTCGAATACGAATAAGAATATTGGTGTATTCGATTCGAATAATTTTGAATATATTTGATTCGAAATATTTAAATATACATATATATACATATTTATATATATACTTATTTTTTCATTTTAATTTATTTTATATATCCAATTAATCCAAAACCCTAAAATTCTAAACCTGACTCTTAGCAGGTTTTCGAATCAAATATTCGAATTCGAATCGAATATCAATATTATTTTCACAAATCGGATTGAATATTTAAAAAATTGTGTAAAAATTTCAAATCTCGAATCGAATATGTGAATTATATTTTCGAATCGAATCGAATATTAATATTCGAATTTTTTAAACGAATCGAATAAGAATCCAAAATTAGTATTCGAACTCGAATCGAATACGAATACGAATAGTCCTGAAAATTTTCGAATTCGAATAAAATTTGCCAGTATTCGATTCGGTTCGATTCGTTTACAACCCTACTTTCCAGGTTATGGCAAGGGTGGGAGCAGCAGCCTATAAACTTCTCTTGCCCTCATCAGCTAAGGTACATCCTGTGTTTCATGTTTCAGTGCTAAAAAAGAAAGTGGGGCAAGTCACTGCAGTTGTGGATGTGTTGCCTGAATTTGATGATGATGGAAAGGTTCTCCTTAAACCACTGAAGATCCTAGCTAGAAGATTGGTTAAGAGGGGTAATGCTCCTGCAACTCAGTTTCTTATTCGATGGTCTCATTTGCCAGATGAAGAAGCCACTTGGGAGTTTTATGAGGATGTTGCAGCCAAATACCCAGATCTTTTGTCTTGAGGGCAAGACAAAAAGGAAGGAAGGAACAATGTTATAATAGCTGAGCAGAATCATTCTTTTGAGCGTTGTTTGAATTTCTGTTAAATTGGTTAGGAAAGCGTGTTTCCACTTATTAAGTCGTTTCTTTTATTGCATTAGTTGAACGGCGTCGTTTTAGGCTTGCTCGGGACGGTGTCGTTTTATCCTTTCTCTTTGATTGTACACGTGGGTTGTTTATATCACCCATTTGATGCACATTTTCAATTTAGGAATATAACAAACTGAATTCTCAGCTCCATCCCCAAAATTCTCTCTCGTTTTTCATGTATTTGGACTCAATTCGCGATTATCGATCCTATTTGTAACAAAAATATACAAACAAACTAGAGTACCTGCTAGAAACTTGATGAATAAATTATTTTCTAACCGAGGAAAAAAGACAAAAAAAATAAAAAAAACAGATGAAAAATTAGGGTTTGGATACAGCAATAGTTACTGGTGACAGTACTATATATAGAGCAAAAACCGATGGAATGTTATTGCAATAATTTGAGCATAATCTACCGGTAATGAACAGAATGCTAATCAGAATCAGATTTTCATTCGGATTTTGATTTCTAAAATCATAAATTTGAAAATTTTGATTAATGGTTAAAATCTATATTTGTTGGCAAAAGAAGAAATTCAATTAATATAAGATGCCTTAATGTATTCATTATTTCTGATTATTTTTTACCATAAGGAAATAAGTATAAAAAATTTAATCTCATGTTATATGGTACATCGATTTAAACTTAATTAATAAAATGCCTTTATGTGAGAGATATATTTGGAAGGGAAATATGTCCCATCCTCCGTTGAAATCCTCAATTTTATAGTGAATGTGATTAATATTTATTTGAGGATTTAATAGGATATAATTATATTGTAAATATCAAATTAATGTTCGAAAAGATAAATTAATATAATATTTTATTATGAAAATATATATTGATGTAATATTTTATTGTGAAAAAAGTGGATGGATGTAAAATTTTATTATGAAAATGTGTTTTTAGTAATGATTAATTGTTTATAATATACATATACTAATAATTATTTTTGGATTTTGTGATTCAAATTTAAATATAAAAAACAAACATACATACTGCATGTGAATTCTCTTACAAATATAATCTAACTTATCGCTTTTCTAGTCCTGGTCGTCAATATTAATAATTTATTAATATGCAAAATATACAAATTGTTTTATTAAAAAATATGCTTTAAGAAAATAGAAAGATTAAATCGCATCAAAGACAACGAGGCTTACATATATAGTTAATACTTATAATTACCATATACTAATTTTATTTTATTTTTTTTGAAAGAATTACTCTATATACTAATAAAATACACTGATTAATAATTTAAGAAAACGACAATAAAAATGAAAAAATATATGTAGCTAAATATTTGCCGTGTATGGTCCCAGGAATAAGCTTTTCTTGCAACAAAAAAAAGGATAGGCGCAATCTATATTTATTATTTATTGATTTTAGAAAAAGTTATATTATATTTTCTAAATGCCATCTAAAAGCTTCATAAGGATTGTGTTGGGGAACATGAATGAGGGGGTTAGCCGGTTAGGATTGGTGGATGAGTTTGAGTTTATATTTTTTTTTTTAAATAATAAATTTCAATTTAATTTTTTATTTCAAATTTATATTTTCACAATATATCAAATTCATTATATTTATATGATGTTTAATTTGTTATTTTATATATAAAAGTAAAATATCTTTTTAATCGATGACAAGTAAAATAATTGATATTTTTGTGTTGATTCAATTAGAATTTTCAATAAAAATTCATATATTTATCTAAAATTATGAAAATTAATAAAATATGTGATCTTTTTAATAAAATCATATATTAAATATAAAGATAATAATTTCTATTCAGTTTTTATTGTCCATAATCTCAAATTAAATACTTTTTCATTTAAAATTGATTTTTAATACATTCTATAGAAATTATTATTTTATACAATATATCTTTAATTATTATTATTATTATTATTATTATTATTATTATTATGTATAAATATGTATATGGCATATAGAAAAGTGAAAAATCAAATCTTAAATATTTAAATTTTGGTGCATTTGAGTATATTTTTTTAAATTTAATTATAGTAGTTTCATATCTATAATAGTAAACCAAAATGTGGAAGTTAAAAAATATATGTTCTAAGTAAATATTATACTATAAAAATTACAAATATGAAATAAAAATGAGAATAAAAAAATTAATATACAGATAAAGAAAATTAATAAAATATGTTTTCTTAATAAAAAATTTGAATTATTTGAGCAAAAATTAAAATAAAATCCTTCATTTTATTTATTAATTTTTTAAAATTCTTACTCTATATATATATATATATATATATATATATATATATATATATAATGTTTAGATTTGACAAATGTACACAAGAAATAAATTTTTTAACCCCCATTTCAAACGGTAGTGTTGGATAGTAGTGACTAGTGAACTAAAATATTGAAATTATAAAATACATGTTTAAAGTAAAAATTATATTATAATTTACATATATATATATTTATGAAGTGACATGACAATATATAAATTACAAATTAGAAAATTAATAAAATAATTTTTAAATAAAACTTTTAGATTATTTGATAAATAAATAACAAACTTTTAATGTAATAGTTGCACAGGAGAAATACTAATTATTTAGAAAGGAAAAAAAAAGGATAAACACAATACTATTTACAAATGGCTGGGACTAAAGTCACCCATCATTTTCTAAGCATAACTCAATTATATAATTTATAATTAAGAAAAAATAAAAAATAAAAAAGTACCAATTTTATCCTTTAAAAAATAAAAAAAATAAAAATTTTAAACCGTATCCTCTCTCTTCCCCTTCACTTCCTTTCTCTTTTTTTATTTTTTTTTATTTTTTATCTTTCTTGATTTTTTTAAGTTGTTTCTTTGAATTTATTGATGAATTAAATGTTAATATAATGATTAAAAATTTTACTGATTTGTTAAATATATAAAAATCATGTGAAAATCGTACGAAAAAACGTAAAAAATCGATCAAAACACGACTTGCTTCGTTCGATTCTGATTGGTCGAACATGTACAAGTATGTTCGGCCATTCAGACCGAACACTCGGCTAGGATGGTCGAACACTCTTCTTCTTATTCGACCGACGTAATCGAACGAAATTATTATGATTTATTTTAAGGATAAAATTGGTATTTTCTATTTATTTTATTTTTTTAATTGAAAAAAATATAAATTGGGGTGTCTTTTAGTCCCACCCTTACAAATTGTAAATATTTATTTATTTATTTATTTCGGCGACTCTAAGTGTGTTGAGTTCAATGCAGTTTATCAATTCTCCTACTACCTACTTCCTTCCCTGATTAAATCTTCCGATTTTCTGCTAATTAGAGCTCGTAGTTCCGTAATCACTTCATTTTTCCTCTTTTCTTTTCTTTATTCTGGGAAATTTAATCTGAAATGGCTGTATTTATCTATTATCTGAAATATTGAAAATAGGTTCTTGAAATTAGTAGCTTCAGAGTTTGAGATCTGGTGTCCACTTCCAATTTTGGTGAGAAGTCTCGATTTTCAGCTTTTTGAACTTGATATTTGCTGTGGGTTTGTTGTTATTTGCGCCATTTCTCAAAAAAGATTGGATTTTTATTATTTATTCAGAGGTGAATTCAGCTGTTGAGCTAGTTTTAGCCGTGTTAATTAATATAGGGAGTTATTCAGAAGCAGTTTCATGATTTTGTTTACTTATTATATATTACATTTATAGTTTAGAAAAGTAGTGTAATTTTTGGGCAAGTTTATGGTAGAGCTCTGTAGTTTTCCCATTTATTGCTCTTCACAGCTGAAATTTGCCTTTTTCTGTAGTTTATAGTTTAGGTTTCTTGGGGGGTTTTATTTTGATTAGCTATAATTGACTTCTATAAAGGATTGGATTAGATTTTGTTCTCTGGTGTAAATTTTTACTTTAGTTGGGAATAAAGTAGTTTTATTGGAGCTCTTTTACTTGCAAATGGATTATTCTAGAGAAAATGGCTATTCTAGTCGTGATGTGGTGAATGTTCTTTCTGGGAACTCTGGAAATGCTGTTAGTGAGAACTGGGGTTTGGGGATTGTCGATCAAGCGGTTTGGGCAACGGAGGATGACTATCAGATGTGGAATGGGGAAGGTTCATTTGACACCAATTCGAATTATGATGGGAGGGTATCCCAATCGCGATCTGGAAGTGAGCCACCGAATAAAAGGTCTCGGAATTCCCATTCGGGTGACTTGTCAGCTTCCAGTAGGTCTAAGGCTATTGGAAAGATGTTTTATAAGACCAAATTATGTTGCAAGTTCCGAGCTGGAACTTGTCCCTATATCACTAACTGTAATTTCGCGCATAGCATTGAGGAACTTAGAAAACCACCTTCTAACTGGCAAGAGATTGTGGCTGCTCATGAGGACGAACGAGCATCATCGTCTGAGCCCCGAGAGGAATTTCAGATACCGATTGTTGGGGTTAGTGATGAGACGCAGAGGTCTTATAAAGGGCGACACTGCAAAAAGTTCTACACTGAGGAAGGCTGCCCTTATGGGGAGAATTGCACTTTCCTTCATGATGAACAGTCGAGATCCCGAGAAAGTGTGGCGATAAGCTTGGGACCGGGTAGTGGCAGTGGTTATGGGGGCAATGGAAATGGAAATGGATCGATGTTGAAGCCTTCAAACTGGAAAACTAGGATTTGTAATAAGTGGGAGCTTACTGGGTATTGTCCATTTGGAAGCAAATGCCATTTTGCTCATGGATCTGCAGGTATAATGTTTATTCTATTGCAATCATGAATGCAACAAAAAAAAAAAAAAGGAAGGTCTTGAACTTATTTCTGTTGGCATTTGCTAGTTTGCAAGAGGTTTTATTCTGCCTATTTTCAATGAGCTCCAGATGTTTTGTCTCCTACAATAAGTGATAATTGTGAAAGGGAGAGAAGTTTGCTAAGTAATGATAATTGGTGTATTGTTAAATGTTATATGTGGGATCCATTTTACTGTCGTTATTATCGCTCTTTTCTTTTCCTCCTCCATAGCAATGAGTTTTGACTGTATGAAGCCATTACAATCTATTGATTTAACCATCCAGCATAATAGCCTACTTTTTTTTTTTGTTCTTATGTGATAAGTTCTATAGCCTGTGTATCTCTAATACCCGATTTTCATGTCAACTTTAAGCATGCTTAATAAATGTCATTGATAACAAGAATATAATTTTCAAATTAGCAGTTAGTTCTGAGATGCTTTGTTCAGTGTTAACTCGGGTTTTTTCTTATTTTTTGAGATTTTCAAATTTTAGGTACTCTCTACTTCTCTTTTGTTCCCTTTAAATAATAGCAATTTGTAAGATGAGCTTCTATGTTTATGATTATCTCAAAATTCTTCAAAAAAACAGAACTGCATCAGTATGGTGGCGGAGCAATGGACTCAGAAGTTAAAGATTCTTCGACTCCTGATGCCAAACAAGGCTCACTACCTGCTAGAAATTCCGTAGATACAGTGGTTGCAGCTGCTCCTCACTCGGATGGTTATCACATCGGAATTCCATCCCAGAGATTGTCCAATGTTGCACAGAAAACCGGACATAGATCCACTCAGAAATGGAAAGGCCCCGATAAAATTAGCAAGATATATGGTGACTGGATTGATGACCTTTGAGTAAGCTACTCTTTATTTCAATAAAGAACTCGTTCTTCATAGAATAGAAACACTATCATGGTGTTGTCGTTGTACAATGATGTTGCTCTGTAAAATATAGAACCAATGTGTTTGCAAATGCTTTTTTTTCCTTGGTCTCAGTATAATAGGCTTCATTTTGGAAGGTTTGCATTCTTGTTATATGCACTTTTTCCTGCATATAATTAATTACAAGACTGTTTTAAAAAAGCAATTTGTGAGCATGCATGTTTACTGGGGAAGTTCCAAGAATTTAATCGTTTACTTATAAGCTGGATAATGTTGGCAAGATGGAAATGAAAGTATGTTTGAATATGTTATTGAGAAGAAAATGATGCGTTATGAAACAATTTTAACAGGACACTGGTATAAATATTAAATTAAATAGGTTGTCAATATTATTATCAAATAACGAGATCTAAAATTGTTAAATTATTAGAAAAAATAACTAAAATTCCGAAATGATGAGAATTCCACTTGATTGAAACAAATTTATTAAAAAAACGCAATTTTGTTTCTAACAGCTAACATATGTGCAAAATTTTACACCAAAATAAAAAAAAAATCCATGTGTTTCTACATAATGGAAGGAAGAGAATGACAAGAAAAAGGGCAATAGAGTGGAGGAAGTTAGCCACATATCATCATCATAACTGAGATCATCATTTTTGTAACAAATTATAGCTGAGCATCAAAGAAGCTACAAGCACATTCCTCATATATTCAACTCAGCTCAAGACAGAAACATACATTTATATCTCTATATATACAATAACACTATGAAATCCAGAATTTGGGAATGATCAAAGGGGTTAGTAATGAGCAGGGCCTCAGATATATGTACCATACCAGACGAAAAGCTGTCTGTCTTCAGATCCAACCCCAACACCAAGGCACCTGTAAAGAATGAGTCTACGAGCAGCCTCCTTGCCGCACAAGCAACTAACAGTCGCCCCCGTTTCCTCAAAGAAGAAGTTAATAACCAAGAATATGCAAGAAATATGAGATATTTGATTCAGGGTTACGGTAACTCCTTCGCCAAAAAATTCAAAATGGAGGTGTAGGCTGTGATCCCTCCTCGTTTCAGCTGTCCTCGTCTACTGCACCAATGTAAGTGAGGTCCGTCCTCCTCACTCTCACGGCACCCTTAAGCCAGAACGATGCCTTCAAATTAGCATGATCGCTACCACTGATGCCAGCAGAGTTTGGTGAGGCCTGGCCCGATCCAGCTCCATCCTCCAAAAGGGTCCACTGATCGATATCCATATTATCAGGGTCCTGTTGCGAAACCTGTGACTTGGTTTTCATACTTGAGGAGGCACGTCCTGGCAAGGCCGTACTCCTCTGAGGTACGTTTGAATTGCTAGGAGTTAATGATGTCACTGTATTGCTGGGTTGAAGACAAGCAAGGGCAGCGGGTGATACTGATGGAGGTTGACAGGAGATGGAAGAGCGGCCTGATGGGATAAGAATAGGGAATGCAGTTTGAATGCGGCTTCGAATTGTCTCAGGCAATTCCATGCGATCCAACTCATTCTGCATTTAGTTACAAAAAATTCAACCAATGATTGTTAGGATACTAAAAAAAAACTAAGATTTAGCCTAGTTACAAAATTAAACAACACTTTCAAAACTTACAAATATCACTAAGGTTTTCTTCAAATTGTAATGTACCTCAAGGTGAGCACTTTAATCTCAAAACATAATAGGTTTTTTTCTTTTGAAGGCTAAACCTCAAGGATGGGATTTTTTTTTGTATTATTAGTTTTTGTAAATGTCATTGTAATTGTAGCATAATTAAGAAATATAGCTGCAGGGCAATTGTAGACTTTCGAGTGTAAAACATGTTTCCCGCATCCGTTAGGCAAATTTGGGGGGGGGGGGGGGGTGGAGGTTGAATGATGTCAAACCTGTAGGCTTTCTGCCACTTCACGGTCAAAAACAGGATAGTCCTTGCTGCCTTTAGTGGGCTTGGATTCAGATTTCATTTTCAACCAGCTTGGCTGATAACTGCTCAGCAGCACATGCAGAACTAGCAACAGACAATCGAACAGACTTTCCCCACACAGAAATGTAGCAGAAGTTTCCATAAGAGACTCAGCATCTCTCTTCGATGAAGCCATTGCAGGATTAACGGAATGACAACCATCTTCATGTACGACCCTGCTTCCAAGGAGACGCAAAACCACTGAAGCAAGAGCATATCTCATATTACGGCTAGAAGGCTCCCTGAAAAGTATGCCATGTGAAATTATTAACCGGATTAAGCAACAAACATTTTGAAGAATAACAATAACTAACAATATTTAAATATAGATTGATGCAATTTACAGATAAACTATCAAGGTACCATGAAACCAAAAACACAAATTCACATATGATACAACAAAATTGATTGTCAATATCCAAGTACATAGATTTTGGAAAGCAAGAACAAGAAATGCACTCATGCCATCTATGTCAAACACATTACATTAGGAGGCAATAATTGGTAAGAGAAATGGCCTTCATGCATTTAAAGTGCTTAGGGCGGATGGATGATGGATATATTGAAACAGGAACCGTAACATCATACCTTCTATCAGGTGCTTAAGCATTCGTATAGAGGCAACAATTATCATGGACATGATCGGAATTGGAAAAAGAAGACAGAATACAATCAAAAAAGTAAAATTACCTATCTGCACAAATAATAGGGAGTGATCTGAGCAGGAACTGCAATCTCAAAGTCATGGAGGCTCGCAATGCTACAGGAGAAGGTGGAACAGTATCAACTGATCCAGTTGATTGTCTGGATATCCCAGGGCTACTGCCTTTTGCACTCTTGCGGCTCCCACTTTTATTGGCAGGACTTCCAATTGTAGTAGTGGGAGTAGCTGCCAGCTTACCACCTCCACGAGTAATTGCATTTATTTGTTGCTCAATGTTGCTCATCTGCTTGATCATTTCATTTGCAAAATTATTACGCAAGTCATCAGAACCTTGATCTACACATGGAAGGATCAGTTCAATAAAAGCCCTTTCAGTCAAATGCTGTTGATTCACAACGAGCCCTTTAGCATCCAAAAGGCCAGATCCTTTTCCAAGCTGGTTAAAGTCGGCCCCTTCATCAACAACTTCTCCTTCTTCAAGGGGACCAGCTTCAGATTTCCATTTGTCTCCCTTATTACTCACTGGAGTACTATCGGTATGACACCATCCCCATGGCTTCCAGTATTGAGGCTTCACAGACAGCTCTTTGATCTCACCAGCAATATTCATAACCTTCTGCCAAATTGATTTCTTACCATACAGAACTTCAGCGCCTCTCAGTAACCATTTTGCTTGGGATAGCATTGAATCCTCAAGCGACTTCCCCAATAGATGTACAGCTTCAGAGAATAAGGGAGCAGCATCAGGCCTAACAAGTAACCTGGTGAGGATAATTTGAACAAAGTTGCTCTCATTCTCAGAAGCAGTACTTTTATCAGGATGTGGTGAGAGAGATCTTATGGCCTCAGTCAAAGAGATCTCATTCTCAATCATCTTTTCATTGACAGCCTGTTCATTTAGCAGGAGCCTTAGCTCAATCCACTGCCAATGAAATTTTGCAGGTTGCAAAGTATCCAAAACATGTACAAGCTTACCCATAAGCTTTCTCGCATTTTCACCACATTGTTTTTTCAACTCACCTTGACTGGAGGTCCAATTCCCTCCATCCAATTTAATTACAGGTTCTGGCATTTTGCAGTCTAAAAGAGCATCTAGAAAAAGCCTAGAACGGAGAGGGACCAATGCTGCAGCTTTCAAGCTGCTGTCTGAACCACTAGATTGTAGCATAGATACAAATTCAGAATCAAGGGTATCTGCAGCTATGAGATCATATAAACCATGAGTATCGCGGAAACATGTCTCACGGAAAGGCAGATGCTTTATGGCATCACCTATGGCAACCGCCAATGATTGAGACAATTGATGAAAATCTTCTCGTACTCCAATGCTAGCATCGAGAATGGGCTTCCATATCAAAAATGCAAATATAGAATAGGCTGGTGGAAAGACCAGATTCAAGGATAGCATCCGCTGCATTCTGGAGAGAGCTACAATTGAGGCTTCACCTAAGAGCTCCACAATGAATCCATCACTCACTGTTCTGCAGTTCCCTACAAAAACCCTAAACCAGTTCACTGAAACTTCAATCAAATTATCCACCTTTAAAACCCCCATGGTGCGTGAATTACCATTCACATTGGATTTCAGACTCCTCGCAAACTGTATTAGATCCAGCCCTTCTTTAATTCTGAACAGAGAAACCATTCTGTCCAGGCTAACAACTCCCTGAAGAATTGCCCCAACCACAAGTCCGGAAACAGCAGCTGTTATTCTTGCTGCTCTCCCAAGAACTGCTTTATTGGGATGGTTCAAGGTATCATTAGGTAAATTTGCATTGAAATCAAGAGATTCAGAAGACATTTGAAACTGGTTGCGAGGTGCCTTTCCAGGTGCTAAAGCTTGCATAAGAGCATTAGAAGCTTCTGTTGCAAGAGCAACCTCAAAGACCCGGCTCTGACGCTCTCCAAGCGCTTCCTTCAATATATATAGGCAAGTAATATGAATGCGTAAAATGCGCTGAGCAATATGTAATGATCCAGAAGAGGAAGGAACATTTAAGTGATTACTGCCAGCAGATAAATCAGGAATTCTGGCAATCACTTGCCCAACATTATTAACAATTGCAGCAATGGCTGAAGATACCAATGAAGGATCACCTTCTTGAGCCGCACCCCCAGTTTGTCTCATGCAGTCCATCAATCCAATCACTATTTGCTGAGCTATGTGATAGCCATCTTCCCACTTCTCCATACTAGGACTTTTATTTATTCCAGGTCCATAAGGCTTTCTTTCTTTGCTGCAAAAGTATTGAAAAGCTTCATCCACATGTCTGTGAACTATGTCTTTCATGCTCAAACCAACTCTCGAAACTCGAACACCATTTATTTTTTGACGGAGATAATCATCAAGATCTTCCACTCCATTTGGGACTCCGAGGGTAAAGCCAAAGTCCCCTTCCGAAGATCTTACAGAATCAATCTCAGAACTCTGTCTTTTATCACAAGTGGACTTAAAGGTCTTTTCCCATTCAATGACACTTGCTACATTGCCATATTTCTTTAGGAGGTGGCGAGTATAAACTAAGGCTGGTGAACCCGAAAGCCTGCCCTTAGAAGCCAAGAATGTGGCAGCGCGATTCATTGTGGCAGACAAAGTTTCAGGAATCAGATCAGCTGCAACAATTATATTTTCATAACTGAAACAGAGAAATAAATGTGTAAGATATATTAAGAATCAAGTCATCAACAAACCAATCAGATTTGCTTGAAATCAGTTGGGTAGCCAAAACAAAAACAATCAGAATTGAGTTTATAAATAAAATGCAGCAAATGATGAATCTGACATGCATGATATATACAACGTTTTGGGGGAAGCATAGGGGAAAAAAAATTGTTCCCATTAATCAGATATAAGGTAGTTTTAGTCGCTACATATACACCCATTTAAAAAATTATGAATACAAAAACCTTAAAATTCCATTAGTGTTCCAATTATGTGAATCACTGAAAAGTTTGCACCTTTATCCGCTCATATTAAAAGAAAAAAGTCATACGGCAATCCAAAACTCTCCTTGAAACTACCAGCAGCCACTCCCAGTAGCACTAGGACAACATGTGGGTTTTGACCAAATAGGGAGATTTAAAATTATTTAATGAAAAAGGCATATCTATTTCACTTTGAATATCAAAATATTGGAATTTGAGATTCAGATGCAAGGGCAAACAATACGGCCCCACTTTCTTTGCTATCAAACAAGTATATTTGTTATTTTTCTTATTTTCATATCACTTGCCTTCCTACTCCCAGCCAAATACTCCATGTACTACCAAGTCCATATCCATAACTGTACCCCAACCTTTTCCTTAAAACAACTTCACTAAATGAGTAAGTGAAAACACATAATGAGATTACTAAAGAAACAGAACCATGTGAAGTCAAAATGTAGTTAATACTGATCGTTATTGGTCAATTAATCAAAACAAGAACCATGAAAACCTTGGTTAAAACTACAATCTGAGCCTAGATAAATGTTATGCAGATTCATACGACAATGAGTTTCTATCAGTGGTCTTGCTTAGCAATATCTACTTTAAGGTCTGTTTGTTTGCAATGGGTATCAAAGAATATTATAAAAAAATAAAAATAATAATAAAAAGAAAAACCAAGAAACAGGTGAGTAATGAACTAATGTCCACAAACAAGATAGCACAAACTAATTACGAGACAAATCACAAGCATACCTGCGGATCGCTGATAAAAGAAATGCCTCCCCGATGTTGCAGGCATTGGTATCTGAAATTCTTGGAAGCATCATAATACTCCGGCTGGGGATGGCAGAACTGGGATTATTAGGAATTTTTGACAACAACCAAAGAAGAAACCTTGTTGCTGCTACAAATTCATGGCATACATCCATCATATACAAAACTGCTGACAGTTCATCTTCACCAAGCCTCCAGTGCATGGAGCTTCGACCATCATTAGCAGGAAATGCCCTACCGTATTGACCAACCTTGGGTGTATTCCTTTCAGATTCTTCAATAAGATGCTTTACCACAGATATCAACCATATACTCACTGTCCTCTTCTCTGCAAATCGCATCTGCTTCAGAAGCTTTCCAATTGAAACGATATCTCCAGACGGTGATTTTCTGGTCTCATCCGATTTCGTGATATCATCAGAAACAGTTCTATGGTGTGGACATCCTATTCTACTTTCACATATATGACTCGTTGATGCTCCCTGACTACCTTCAATTCGAGCAGCAGCTAACTGTGCAAGACTTTGAGTCTTACGGACAGATTTCTGCCTACTCCTTGATGTCTGCTTGGCAGGCTTAGGTGGTGTTTCTGCTTTACATGACTCCAAATACTGCAGCCCCTTTCTTATCCACCATAGCTCTTCATCATCAACTGGATTTGACTGCAAGAGTGAACTCATTTCTTCACTTAATTTCTGTCTCTTCACCCTTCTGCATTCTTCACATCCAGAAGTTTCTTCAACACCATCTGTTGTGTTAAAAACACCACCAGGTCGCTTAATGCTCCCTTGAGATTCATCAACTCCAGCATCCATTGATGATGAGGGATGGGGGAGTTGTAATAATACAGAAATTGAAGCTTTCACTTCTTCAAGCTTGATATCTGTGTCATCATATGTTGTTG
Organism: Scutellaria minor; assembly: GCA_954870855.1. Taxonomy (NCBI): domain Eukaryota; kingdom Viridiplantae; phylum Streptophyta; class Magnoliopsida; order Lamiales; family Lamiaceae; genus Scutellaria; species Scutellaria minor. The sequence continues at coordinate 19,098,475 of OX940728.1, read as the reverse complement.
ATAATTTGGGTGTTGCCTGAAAATACCACTGATCAACAGAAGATGGAGAACCATTACCACTTTCAGATAAATGATGATCCTTTTTTCTCTTAGCTGGACTTTTTGTACGAGGAGTAGATCTACGGTTTCCTAATAGCCCATGAAGTACCAGCCGGCGTTCATTTGAGTAAACATTCATTGCCTCCAAAAGAATTGATGGTTCAGCAAGCTGGGCTTCTTCCAGAGCATCACGAATATAGGGAGTAGGCAACTGCTTTAAGAGTTTGTAATGCCTCTTTCTCTTTTCTAGGTTAACCGTATGTCTAGTTCCATCCATGATTCCACTAACAATCAGCTGTCTGCCATATGCCAGGGGATTGAAAATACCAGATCGAATCAACTCTTTCATTAGAAGTTGCAATTGTGTGAAACCTTCTGTGTTATGCACTTCATGTTGATCAATCCAACATACAATAACATCATGCAAAGGGCTCGGGCTCTCAAAAATATCTGAAATATTTTTGTTTTTCTGGTACAAACTGTACAAGTTTGGCATATTACTCATCTTCATGTTTAGAAGCCGTATAGCTATATATATGAGAGAGAAATCTTTACCACCAGTAAACTTCAGACCATGAGGACGCGCAGTGCAGAAATCCCTAAACTCACAAGTAGCCCACTCACAAATGAAAAAGATGGAGCAAAGTAATGATGATGTCACCATACCAATATGCTTAAGGGATGTATTTAAACAAGGGCTGACTTCAGCACTCCAATGTTCAGCGTAAAACTCATCCCAAGTATTCTCTAAGAGCAAGTTGTATGAAACACCGACATCTCCATGCATGAGAGCTTGGTCCAACATCTGCAAGGCTTTAGCTACTTTATGACCAGGATGATTAGGTTTGGCTGTTCTTGAAAGGGTCTCTGCACGTTTCTGAATGGATAATGCAACACTTTGGAAGGAAAAAGACTCAGCTTGAACTTCATGGTTTCTGTCTCTACGTACACCAGAAACTTCATTTTGACCACACTTTACCTTCTTAGCATCCTCAGCCATTTTGGATAAGAAACTTCCATCATTTACCACATGACTTATCACACTCATTGGCAAAGGAAAACAATCCAAAGCAACAAAAGTATCAGGTACAGCTAGTACTAAATATCGAAGCATCTCAACAACAGCAGCAGTAGTATAGGCACGCCGAGAATTATCGACAAGATCAGAACCACCAGGAGAAGGCTCTTGGATGAACCGAGCAGCGATTCCAACCAGCAAACGCACATAAGACTGAGATGAAACAACAGTTTCTATGACACCATAAATAATTGGCAATAGCAACTGCAAAACACTGAGCAATTCCTTTTCCTGCAATGGCAAGATTTCATGGGTTATAACACAGAACATATTCATCACAAAACACAATATAGATATAGCAAATCTTTCTAGCAACAAGAGGATGAAAACATCTGTACCTGCAGCTGATTAAGAACCCAATCAATGATGAGAGAAGGAGTGACCAGTCCTTCAGCATGGTGCCAGTGAATAATCCTCACCACATACCACCATTTAGTGTACAGAGAAGGCTCCTCGCCATCTAAAGATAAAAATGAATCACCTTTTTGCTGCACTGAACCAGCAAAAGTCATTTGTGATGACCGATCTCGTGCATGTAAAGCCGAATGACTATTATTTCTTGCAATAAATTCATCCAATAGATACTGCAAGTACTCAATAATATCTTTCGTCCACTGTTCTGAACGTGAAACTTGAGTTTTGTCATGATATGCAGATGATGAATTAGCAGTCGTGCGAATCTGAAAAATAATACATTATTACCAACTTTAAAAATTGAGGAAGCCCTTGGTTTAAAAATAGAAAAGAAAAAAAAAGGAAAAAAAAAAAAGAAATGGCTTGCAATCATTGCTTTTCTTAACCGAACATCATACCTGATTAAGATAAGTTACTTTGATGAACCATGTTGCCCTCAACAATGGAATATTATTCCTAATTAGAACTTCAAAAAGAGATGTCTTCCTATAACCATGAGGTACGTGGTCGGCCAATGAACGCAATCTTTTGTGCATTTGAGATAAGCCCTGGAGAGAAGCTCACAAATATGTTAGCACTCTGTTTACTTTTGCTATTGATAAAAAGCAATTTTTTCACTAAAAAACATCAAACTCCACCAAGAAAACCCAGGCAACAGGGAAAATTAGACAGCACATTAGCTTCATACTGGCCAACTAAAGCAAAACAGTTAAAAACAGCAAATAACAAGCAACTTATGGATGGTTTTAATCAAGATTCTGATACGATGTGCATGCTATTCCATAAGCCCCAGATCAAATGCAGACAACTATGTAGTGTCATCACCAAAATGGAAAATCAAGTTGTAGAAGCCCATGGCTGTATAACTTTAAATCTCCCAGAATAGAATCAAGTTGTATTAGAGAAACAAATACAGAAAGCCAGCAAGGATATATCCTTTTCCTTATTCTTGTAACAGCCAGAACAGATTACCATTGGTTGGCTAGCTCAAAAAACTGATCTGGCTTGAAAATTTGAAAAAAAGAAAAAAAAAAAAAAAAAATATATATATATATATATATATATATATATATATATATATATATATCATAAACTACATGAACATGCCTATTCATCAAAAGACCAAATTGAATCCCCCTTGTAAATTCTTTACATTCTATTACGAGGATTTTGGCAAATAATGAAAAAGCAAATGTTAAAGAACATAATTTTGATTTTTCCCATGCAAAAGAATTGGGAGGAATAAAACATAACAAAAAAACGCTCATTGTCCTCCCAAAAGTCAAAAGGTTGGGCGAGGGGCTTTTTGGCCATCTATTCTCCAAGATATTAATAATCTCCCTTCTCCTCATTCCTTTCCTCACTGTTCCGCCCTAGACAACAAACCAATCTCAAGATTTTTTTTCCTTTCCTATCATATTCCTTTTTAATCAAAATCATTTAACCAAACTAAGTGTTAGTCTACACCAGGAAAGATAATAAATACACACATTCCCAAATAGCCAGACCTGTGCAAAATACTATGTGCAAAAGGGATAGAGCACTGGAGGGGAACAAAGACAAAGATCACATATATAGTTGCCTCTTATTTGACCTAGCGACTAACAGGATAAGTATATTGATTTTACACTAGCATTGCTTAATGAGCAGCTACACTGAGCTAGAGGAACCAAATGCAATTGAAGTCTTGACCTATCAAACTAACACTGCTAGAGCCAAGAACACCTCAACTGCTCACCTTGGAAATCTAGCAAATCTGTGTTATGTTTAATTATGGAAAATTGTTCTAGCTGGAAAAAGCAAGTCCAGATTATCATTTCAGAATGGACTACAGCACAATAATATTTTTAACTTTGTTCAGCAATTCTAATCATGGATTAATTATCCCAACTCAGCTGAATTGTTGTCCCATTTGGCTGATAAATGGTCTAATAAGATCAACTGAGGTAGCTTGTGTAGTTGAAGATATCATGGGCGTTCAGCTACATTTTCACTTATCAACCCTACCACATCCCACGAACCAAACAAAAGCATAATTTTATGAAAATGCATGACCTAGAGCACAATCTGATTGATAACGTAAGAAGAGGATGAATTTGTCAAACGATGTAGCAATTTCACAAAATCTGAATGGAAGTAAAAGACATACCTCAATCCATTTCTTCCTGGAGTCTTCTCCATATGGTCTTTGCTCCGGGAAGATACTAGGCTTCGACAACAGTGTACCAGAAAGTGGCACTCCATACACTTGACCCGCCTGGACATGGAAAATAATTTTAAACTCAACTTGAAACATGTTCTTTATCAGTATCCACAATGTTTCTAACATAAACAGATTCATCTCTGCATGTAAAATTGTGAAACTGCTCTGTTTAAAAGTAATGAGTTAAAAATTGCTTCTCTTCTTTCGTGGACGTGCAAGGAAAGAAATGCAGCACCTTTCGCTTTTGGACACGGGACTCATTGATAGCTCTTTGACATTTTCTGATTGCCTGCAAGTGAATTCAGAGTTCATTTATATGTACACTACCCATGATGTAAATATGAGTTTGCCTATAAACTCTACAGAACCAGACATCTTTTACTGCGCACCTCTTTGCACTTGACAATACCGGGCTTTGTAAAAAACTGAAGCTGTGATAACGAGATCTCTCTAGATTCCTGATTTTAGTTTGACCACATAGATTAAAATGTAAGTACAAATACGAAAAGTAAGATAAGGTCTTAATACCACAAATATTAATGTTAGGAATCATAAAGACTACCTCAAGTCCTTCAACAGTCTCTCTGTAACCAGATTGCAGATACTCTCGGGTAAGCGTCTCCTCAGGGCAATTTGGTGTCTGAGGGTGGAAGTCAGGCAGCCCAAGTCTGTAGCCAAAAATTCAAAAGAGGGTAAGGTAAGGGCAGATGAGTTGTAAAATGAAATTTGGAACAATATGAAGAGCAAGCTGGAAAAGCTAAATATGATGAAGAAATCAACAACATATTCCTAATGATCAGACACTATAGACCAAATACGATGAAGGAAAGATAAGAAAGACAAGAAGTCTTGTTCAGCAGACCTATAACAAAAAAGGGAAGTACTATGGTTCAATATTCAAAAAAATATAAGTTTTATATGAAAATTACCTGGAATTCAACAGTTCCTTATCACACCTCAATTTGTATGGGATTGGCAGTGCAGACCGTCTGAGATAAAACACATACTTTCAGGTGAAATAGCTAAGACGACTCAATAAAATTATGATTGTGAATAAACTTTATTTAAGTCATATCTCATCATACACAGTGATAAAAATAACATGATAAACAGTATGCTTAAGGGTAGGTTTGTTAGTGAATTCCCCAGACCGGATTTGGGATATCAAAATCCCAGTCCACGTTCGTTATGGGACTAAAAAAATAAGATATTATATCCCATTAAAATCCTACTCTTAACACTACTATTTACAACTATTAAAATGTACTCTTCGACATACTGCCTCCTCTCTTTTTTAGCGCATGATGTTGACTCTCTCACCCCCATTATTAGACTTTTTATTATATTATTATTAAAATGACTATATGGTAATAAATACATTTATTATTTATATAATTATACATTATTAATATATATATACACATTCATACATATAAGGATATTAATTATATTTTTAGATGTACTTACATATTATAACATATATATACATACAGATATAGTAATAAATATACATATAATAATTATATTTGACGTACATAATATAATATACACATAGTAATATACATACATATGTAATTGTACATAGATGTATATTCATTATATTAAAAATATATGTAAATGTTAATTTAGTACACATAATAATGACACATACATATTTATATGTGTGTGTATTTATACATATCATATATTAATAAAATATATAAATAAGATATGTATATATTAATACTAATATATATACACATATTTGTGTGTAAAACCACCATATAATTATCCAACCACTACTCATTACAACCACAACTTTTCACAATATCAAAATACAACTATACCTAACTAAAAAGCATTGACACAACATCTCATCAAAACACAACCATATAAAGTCTCATAACAAACATACATTTCACAATTCATAATAGCAAATTTGTAGTCTGGAGTTCCCCAAACCCACCTTAATCGTAACAAACATACCCTAAGGGATATGACATTAAAAAAGCTTCAACTTCAGCCCAAATCAATAAATAAAAAGGCACAATATCTACTCTACCAAAGGAAAAGGGTTAGGTAACTATCCAACAACTAAACAACCTCTTCTAATGCAGAATTAAAAATTAAATAAAAAGACAGCTTATAACGTCAAAGAAGAAGGGCAGGGCCTGTAGATATAGGACATGTAATTCCTCATGCCAAATCACTGAATCAGTATCACTGAATTCATAACTAAAAGATGCCAAATAGTCCTTCAATTACCCATAACATGCCAGAATGTGAACCTAAAGAACGGGTTTTTTTTAAACTGTTAACAGAATTCATTCTTCTTCAATAATATCAGAATTAATCTATACATACTAAACTCTTTTATATCGAGTACAATTTTGTATAGTGTGGTGTTCTATTATCAAAATTGTAATTTCAATAAAATGGTATAAGCAATCTGTATTAATACTTTAATAGTTGCAAGAAAAACTTCTAAGTTCCAAGCCATTTTTGTACTAATACTTTATCTGATAAAAATCTTAAAACAGATTTAGAATTTTATCTTTGATAAGATGAAATAGTAGATGGCAAGGGATGCACCTGCAGCATGGATAGAATTTTAAAAAAAATTAAAGATAAGTCCAAATTTAACTAACAATATAAACACAATTCTTCACAGAGCAAACCTAATAACTTGAGAAAAAATTTACTGGTGAAATATAACAAAAATCTTTAAAATATCTGCTTCCATCCAGCATTCATACTGAAAAATTCTGATGCACTACATGCCAAGTGGACCAAGCAGTGCGCACATGCATCTGGACAGCCATTTTCAACAATGACAGTAAAACAATCACTACCTTGAATTCAGTGAGAAGTTAGGAGGCAGAGTAGATGGATCCGCACGGGATGAATCCCTTGCTTGTATCCCAGAAATTGCACTGTTATTGACTGCACTAGTGCAGCTGCCAGCATGATACCTTTGCATCTCTTCCAACGATCATCTGCATGCTGCCACCAGCATCGAGTAGCAAAAAGAATGTGTGCTGGCCAATCTACAAAAGCAAATTATTCAGAAACTTTTATTGTCCAGGTGATAATAAGCAGTTAACTTTTTACAAATCTAATATATAATCATCATCAAATCATACTTGCTACTTTTAGGGTTGGCTACACTGTAAATATGCATGTAAAGAGTTGGAATAAAATAGTTGGTCCTAACACTCAAACCTAATAGATGTCATGAACACAGCAATTAAAAACATGTATAGGAGAGGACAAATTCTTGAGTAGAAGTACTAACTTAGTCATCTAACAAGTACAAATCATACTTATACTACTTATCAGGTCATGGACCATCAACAAGTGTAGCAACACAACTAAGATGGCCCATGTCATGATTGGTTTTTGAAATGAAAATGATATACCATTCAAATAGATAATCGCAATAAAAAATAATATATAAATTAAGAGTGGTGAATTAGGAGATCTAACTGTACTTGATTACTAATCAGACTACGGAGAGATAAGTAAACCTAATTAGCAAACAACCCAAAGATACGGACAGAATGTACATCAGTCTAAAAAGCCCTTTAATTATATATGAATGATATTGGTACAAAATATAAAGAGTGCTTGATAATGGATTCAGAGCTTGTTTGGTCAGAGTATTATCTTCAACCACTTGCTTATTCCCAGTTATATATGAGAAATGTACGGAGAGTACTATTCTTTTGCCAGGTGTACCCCGGTCTATATTTTATCGAACAATTAATATAATCTACTGTAAATGCTTCCCGACAAGGATAAGAATCTTCGACCTCAATCAGTAAAAATTAATCTTTGTAGGCATTTTATCTTTAATGTTGCACATGTTCGGCTTGTTACCAAAAAAAAAAAACTAAAGTGTCACATTTCGCACCACAATCGTAACGGCAAGAAACATTTGTGGATCTTAGCTAAAATACAATAACACTATTAAAATCACTTTCCCCAATCGACCACTTAGCCTGAATGATGGTCCTGGCAACCAGGAAATCCAATGCTTGATCACACTCTTAATCTCAGATTAATTATTTCTCTTTATTCAAAATATACTTGCGGCAATAACCGAATAAAATCATTTCCTATAACTGACCATAAAAATCATATCGCTCTGTCACATTAATCCAAGTGCAAGCATTACCAACCCAATTCCACTGAGACAAGAGAAACTGCTCTACTGATTACTTCACCCATCGATGCATCATTGGAATCATACAAACCCATGATAAAATCAGTCCAACACCACCGAACAACAATACAGGAACTTTGTTTCAGTAGCTTAAACATATCAAAACAAAACCAAAACCACCCTGATAATTTTTACTGAATCAACACTCAACCAAACAAGAAAATAACTGAAATGAACTAATCCATAGCCAATAATGCAAATACTATAAATTAAATAATTTAAAGAACGTATTTTGACATTCCCACGAGTGAAATGAATCAAAATCAAGCATACCTGATAAACAAGGTGAGAAATCCAATAATTAATCAAATCACAATATCCGAATAGTACCGATTGCGAAATTTTATGAGTTCAAGACTTAAACTAGGGTTCAAAGGAGCAAAAGCTAGGGTTTTTCACAAGATAACTTAAATCAAGAACTGAAGAGAGAGAATTGTAGAACGAAAGAGGAAGATTGAGATTCAACTGCCAATCACAAGAGGCTTACTGTCAGATTAGGGATTTGAAATCGACTTGAAGGATCAAATTCAGGGGAATTCTAGATTACGTACTTATTTTATTTTATCTGTATGTATCGATGTATGTAAATTTTGCAAGATACAGAGAGAGAAAGTAGAGAGAGAAAGGAAGTGAGTTTTAGTAGTTTTAGTCCGAGAAAAGGGGTGTAGTAAACTTTGCACCCATAAGCAAATATTTATTCACTTTCCACCCCCCAATAATAATAATTTGTCATTCTTCAAAAAAAATTAATTGTCATTTGACCCCTCTAAACTATATACTTTTTTTACCTCAAATTGATTTTCTATTGAAAAAAAACCATCAAAAAAAAATGGCAATTTGTTGTCGTAAAGTTAATTTACCTCCATATTAATTTTTCTAATTTTGAAACAAATTTTAATTAGAAACATTTAAATTATGAGTATTAACCAGTATGAAAACTTTTAAGTACCAACATGTTAGTATAATTATCTAAGCAAAAAATAATATTTAATGTTAATTCTAGTTTAATTGTTTGGTTTACTTTCTATTACAAACTCTTTTATTTTAGGTGAACTACTACAAACTTAAGACTTCCAATTTAAAGAACTAATCTATTGTATTTTAATAAAAAAAAAAAAAAAAGGTTCCTTTAGATTTAATTAATTAACTGTAGTTTTTTTAAGGAAATTAATCTATAGTTAATATCAATCATAAAGCATTTTTTGTTTAGGTCCTCAAAACTAAAAATATTAACTTGTGTTTGATTGTGTTTTGATACAATGTGCAATCCAATAGTTGCAACTCCTTTATAAATCCAACTTATTAAAATAAACAATATTACTATTATTATTTAATAGAATTCGAAAAAAATTAAGAAAATAAATTATATCGGTGCAATGTATCAACATAGGCTTATATTAGGATTTTAATTGACTAAGCTAATTTTACAATATGAAAGGTATCAAAATGATGTAATTTAAAAATACATAGTAGCACTTCTTTATTCCAAAAAATATAGTGCATAGTACCACAGAATGGAGTTTTTGGCATGGAAGTGCGGTAAGATGCAAAATGTCAACATCTAGTGAATTTTGGGGTTTAAAGTATTAATTTTAATTATTTTAGGGTGCAAAGTATCAAAACAGCTTTTTATTGGGTACAGAATGCAATTTACCCCAGAGTGTTGAGGATTGGGATTGGTAGCCAGGGTGGAGGGTGTTGACTTGTTAATTTTGGTTGCTGACATAAGAAGAAATGTTTAGCTTAAATCGTTGCAAATTTTGTGTTTAAAAAACAAAAAATCATTAATTTTTTTATTAGAAATTTTTTGAGTTACTTTTGCTTGTTTCAATTAATTTCTTCATATGTATGACATTATTTAGCATATGTTTTTTAGTCGTACATTATTAAATATCTAATTGTTTATTTGTAACACCCCATTTTTCATAAAAATTGCATAGCATATATTTTTATATATATAATTTTCACTCTTTATAAAATAATTTATAGCGTATGATCTTTTCAAATTTAAGATGAATTTTACTTTTTATCAAGAATGGATGAGCTAATATTTCTTTAAATCTAAAAGTCTTGCAGGATAGCTATCCGAAAAAATCGAGTTCGATCGTGATGCACTCAACATGCACGAGTAAAAGAATGACCAAAAATAGATAAGTTACACGCAAAGATGATTAAATGATTAACATAAGAAACATGGCTAATGTGTTTAATCATGCTTAAGTATTTTTTTTTTATCATGTGAATTGTGTGCAATAAAGTGTGTGATTTACATAGTGTATTAAATTAAATGTATCTTCATTCATAATTATGTGACTTATGTGTTTAATTATAGTTAGGTATATTTTTATTATATAGTTTGTATACAATAAAGTATGTGACTATTATGATGTGTTAAATTAAATATATTTCAAACATACTTATGTGACTTATATGATGGGCTAATTTGGACATAATTTCATGCATAATTGTCTTGATTAAATTACTTATGCATGTCACATTAGATAGAATTATACTCAATCCCCCATGCCCTCATCAAATCCACCTCAAGTTTCAATGTCACTAATCATCACACCTCTAGTGGATAAATACTACAAGAGATGATCTATATGTATAATACATGTATTAAATTAGAATTAGTGTACTATATGCTGCATATAAAAGGGGAGACTCCACACTTGAGCTCATTTCACTCCCCTCATTTTGAGCACATCTCTCTCTCTCTAGATTGTTGTTCCTCCTTCTCTCTACTTCTTTTCTTCTCCTCCAAATTATATTTCCCATCTTCAAACAAGCTGCCAATTCAAGAAAATGAGTGAAGAAACAAGATCATGGAAAATTAAGCTCAAAGTACAACCTCCTTTCAAGCAAGTTTCAAAGAACTCATAGCTTGTGCATTTAAGAGGTATTTTGGCTAAATCCCCACCACTCTTCTTCCTTAGAAGCATGATTAAGTTCTAATTTTGAGTTTCATGTAAGATCTAAGTGATATTTCCTACAAATGTGATGAAATTGTTGGATACCTTGTTCTAAGTAGTGGATCTTCAAAAATATGTCATTTTAAGTGGTGATTAAGCAAATGCATGTTGAATTAAGTTTTGCATGTTTGATTCCCTCACCAAACCTCATTGCATGTGTGATCCAAGGGTGATTCCCTACAATTGTGGTGAAATTATTGAATATATTGTTCTATGTGATTGATCTCCAAAAAAATGTGATCCTTGAGTGTTGATTTTGCAATTGCTTGTTGAATTAGACTTTGCATGTTTGATTACTTTGTTAAAACTCCTTGCATGTGTGATAAATTGAGTTATGATGATCATCTTGAGGTTAATATAGTTATTAAAAATTTGAGTTATCTTTTAATTGATGAAATAAATGAAGTTAATCAACTTGTGAAAAACTTGAGTATGGCAGTCCACTTTGCCGATTTTTATAAATTTTTATACTTGGAATTTTTCAAAACTGTTTTGATATGTCATACTATATGAAGTTTTGAGTTTATGGTTAAAATTTGGTAATTTTTGGAATATTCTATGAATTATGATGATTTTTCAAAGATAATCCAGTTCGAGTTGGATTTATGCAATTTCAGACCCTAGAAAATTATTTTTATAAAATCGTACACCTTGATTTTTTCAAAACTGTTTTAGTATATTATTTTACATGAAGTTGTGAGCATATGGTTAAAATTTGGTAATGTTTGGAGTAGTTTATGAATTATGATGATTTTTCAAAAATAGCCCAATTTGAGTTGGATTATGCAGTTTTCAGACCTTAGAAAGTTAATTTTATAAAATCTGTCTCTTATACTTTTTCAAAACTGTTTTACTATGTTTAAATACATGATGTTAGAAGTCTAAATTATTAATTTCAGAAGGTTTCGGTAAATATACAATTTACGGTGAATTTTATAACACAGACTGATTTTAGAGCAGTTTCGAACAATTTTCGATTATCTTAAATAATTTATTAAAGCTTTTGTGATTTGAATTTATTCCTGATATTTTAGCATGGATAACTAAGGGTTGTTATGTAAATGCATGCTTATTTTCATGAATTTTGGATGATCGTTTAAATTATGAAAATTTTTGTAGCAAAGAGTGTCTTTTCTTCTTATATATTACTAACTTCAAGATCAAAATTTTATCCATGATTTAAGAATGCATTTTGACCATATTTTGAAACTGATATTATGTGATTAAATATGTGCTTTTGTGTGAAGTGTTAGATAATTTAGTCTTTAGCATATGAATTACAGTTTTATGATTTAAAATGTAAAATACGGTTTTCATTCCCTTCAAGGTACAATCGATGCTTGTTTGAAAGTATACTTTAAAATTTCTCCTAAATCAATAGCTATGTTTTTTGTGATATACATATGTTATATGTATGATACGCATGATAGGTTAGATAAGTATGATACAATTGAAATGTAACATAAAGACTAAGAATTTATGAACGTGTCGAGTGCAGTACGAGCGACCGGATACTTCAAGAATTATCCCAGCTTACGAATTAACGTCAAAAGTGGGTAACATTTATTTACAATTACATTGTTTAGAATAACTCGTATGTTGAGTATGATGAAATGAAATGACACCTTCGGGTGAAGTACCAGGTTGACGAACCTTGGAGACAGGTTTTCGGACATTGGAGTTTATACCAGGTCTTTGGACCTTGGAGCCAGGTCTTCGGACCTTGGAGATTATACCAGGTCCTCGGACCTTGGAGATGACATATTAAGTGTATCAATTAATCTCTTTAATGTAACAGTTAATAAGCGTTATCCACTAAGATTTCTCAAATCTTATGTTGTTATGTTTAAATATTTTCAGGAACAACATATGACGAAGCGGATGAGTAGCCAGCTGTATGGACTCCCCTCTAGAAGCATATATATATAAATATGTGTGTGTGTGTTTTAATATATTTTAATGTGTACGAATTTGAAACGTTGGATGCCTTTTGAGACTTCTAATATCGACTTAAGTAAACTGTTTAGTCGTTTTAAATATGACAAGGTTTTTGATTTACAAATATGGGTAGAACACGAGTTAGTTCTTGCATACTAAGCTTTTCAATTTAAAAATAGAAAGAAAAGAAAAAAAAAATACTTGTGTTTAGTAAAGTCTTCCGCTGAGTTTATTTACGAAAAAAAAAATTAAAAGGAAAAAATAAATTATTATCCTTTTTACAAAAATCATTTGAGCATAAGGTCAAGGTGGCGCCTCAATCCTACAGAGATGGGTTGAGATGCTACAATATTTCTTTTTCAATGTTATAATATATGACATAAAGATATCATTATTAAAAAAATTGAGACTTATAATAGTATGTATATATCTGGAACAAGTTATGCTGAAAATATAGAATTCAAAATGATAGTGGTATTTTTTTATGGAAAATTCCTATTAATGGTATTTTTATACGAATGTTATATCATTGTGACATTTGTTTTAAGATAACCCATGAAATTTTGATAGTTGATCATTTGTATAATTTAGGTGACACAATGTCTCTTTCAAGAATTTATATTTGAAAACAAACATTAAAAAATTATTACTTTAATTGGTTTTTCTTTTATTTCTATTTATATTATTAGAAAAATCACAGACATTGACGGAGTTTAGGGACAGAAAAATTATATCACATAATAACTATGGATTACCAATGGAACTAAGAGAATGACTCATGTGCAACTTGTGCACGGATCAGTGGATCCGTGCACAACAATATAGACTGTTGGGTCCCAAGCGGTGTCCGAGGTTCAAAGGGGAGTGAATGAACCTTGGTCGATTTTGAAAATCTTTTCAAAATAAACAGTTCTGCAAGCTATTAGAACTTGCAGCATCAGATAGTTACTGCTTACAGCACTGGAAAACAGTGTTGCTCGCTGTAACTTGAGTTTTAAGCACAACGGAAAAATAAACTTCTTTTAAGACACAAGGCTGGCTGGTTTTCTCAAATATGCTCCTTTCAAGATGTTTTATGCATATGACATATAAGGATATGAAAGATAAAGCGCAGATAGTAAAGAAATAAAACACTTATCCTTATAGTGGTTCGAAGGTGGTGTAAGTCTTCTACATCCACTCTACTGTTTCCTCGAGCAGGAACTTTGTTAAGCAAGATTGAATTACAGGACTCTTCCTCACAACCTATCAACTTACAAAGCAAACGCCAACTAGAGTCCAGAGATCACACAGCACTGCAAACTCTAAAGGCCCGCCAACTAGAATCCAGAGATCACACAGCACTGTAAATTCTAAAGGCTAACCCACACAGGGTTCCACACTCCCACACAGGGAAGCTGCCTAGCACCTAGACAACTATACAAACAGCAATGATCTCTCATATCAACTATTTGACACCTAAACAACCCACGCACACAGCTTTAAGGTTAAAAAATAAAAACAAAGTCTTCAACTGGTGCGGAGCAGTCTTGTTCACTGAAAGCTCATCTGTTGTTGTTAACTGCTCCTAGAAGGTTGAGTGGCTTGAACAAGTGAAAGCTAAAAAGCTTTGGATGATTTCTGAATTTCCACTCGGCTTTGTTCAGCACTTACTTCAGTCAGCCACACCTTCAATTTATAGATCTTGAGAGTTTCTATCCGTTGAGAAGTATCCATTGAAGAGAAATACTTCTGCTTCTTCAAAATCAAGCTCTGATCTCCAAGATCTCCTTTGAGGTCACATTAAATGCATCTAAGCTACTTGACCAATGACATGGTTTGCATTTAATGTGACTTGACTCTTCTGGAGTTTTTGTCGCGGTGATTGCGGCTCGCAGCTTTCTGCAACGCGTCAGTCCACGTGGCGTCTTCACATTGGCTCTGTGTCTGCAACTTCAGTCTTCTCTCGAACGGATCTCTCCCTCGTACTGCATTTATCCTTCCTCGGATTGCTGGATACTTCTTCAGTTAACTGCTTGTCATGAGCGTTGTATCCTAGGTCTGCTTGCAGCTGTTAGTGCATTACAGTGCTGCTGTAACATAGACCTTCTTACAGTGTCCTCATACAGTACTGTTGTAACCTTTCTTGCAGTACTCCTGTATCTTCTTCTTGCAGGGATGCTGCATGCCATTCCTTTATGCTTTGCTGCTTGCTATAACTGCTTTTTTACAGCCTTGTTGTATATGAATTCTTGCAGCAGCTTCTTGCAGACTTAGCTTCGTCAGTAACCTCTGCTGCTGTAACCTGGATAGGTTTTTGTGAGCTTGCAGCAGCAGCAACATCAACCTCCTTATGAGGTACTCTAGTTGTTCAGCGGTTACCTCAGCTTCACCTCGATTATCCTCTAAGGGTACTGTCTCAACAGTCACCCCTTCAGAGGTCTTCTTATCCTTAGAGAGTGTTGTCAGAACAGCAGCCTCTCCTGAGGTCTTCAGCAAGGACTTCATCTCCTCGGCCAGTCCTATAACCTCGACAACCTCTGTTGTAAGCACGAGTTCTTGCAGCTCTTGTCGGGTTCTTGCAGCAACAGCCAGCCTTCTGAATTCTCTCTCCAGAATAGCTTTCTGCTCAGCAACCTGCTCCTGCAACCTAGGCCAGCTTACATAGTAGCAACTTAGTTTACTGTCTGCAGCTTCCTGACTCCGGTTTCTTCACAATCTGCTGCGTGCTTCTTCCAGTATCCTGACTCTTCTTCAGCTCAGGATACTTCTACTAGCTTGTTGTTCCTACAACATGCTAGCCCTTAGAAGTGTTTTTACTACTTCTAAGGTTGGTTTTCCTTGTATCTTGGAAAACCATTACATGATCTTTCCTTGATCATGTAATGTGGAAACTAGGTATCAGTACCTTAAGCAAACTATTCTTTTTTTCTTGAGTTAGTGTTTTGTTTTATCAAGATAACAACTGAAATATCCCAACATGAACCAATTTTTATCCCCACTCGCACCGAGGACGCGCTTTAAAAAGCGGGCACGTGTTAACATGCGCCATCAATTAAAAAAAACAAAATTCCTTTCACTGGTCATCACTGTTGCGCAGCTTGGGAAAAAAACTTCGACAGTCATCGCGAAGGTAACCTCTTCTTCGACCATGAAAATAAACTAATACTCTAATTTAATTTCGATTCATTGATATAACATCCAACATTGATGAAATTTCGACCATAAAAATAGAAATACTGTTTCTGAAAAAAAATTACTGATTCTGAAAAAAAAATCCGTCATTGATGAAGGTTTGAAGCCGATACAGTGATTGATGAAGGTTTAAAGCTGATACAGTGTTCGAATACCTATTGATTGAAGGTTTGAAACTAATATAGTGTTCGAATTGAAGATTCAAGGATGAATCTGAAAAAATATGGGAGAAATTACTGGTAATATTAAGTTATGTGGTACTGTTATGTTAAGTTATGTAGTATTGTTATGTTATTTTAGTGATACCTTTGTGTTAATGAAGTGGTACTATTATGTTATTTGAATGACACTGTACTTACAATTGCAGAATCAATGATACAGTGATTGATGAAGGTTTAAAGCTGATACAGTGATCAAATACCCATTGATTGAAGGTTTGAAACTAATATAGTGTTCGAATTGACGATTCAATGACGAATCTGAAAAAATATGGGAGAAATTACTGGTAATATTAAGTTATGTAGTACTGTTATGTTAAGTTATGTAGTATTGTTATGTTACTTTAGTGATACGGTTGTGTTAATGAAGTGGTATTGTTATGTTATTTGAATGACACTGTACTTACAATTGCAGAATCAATGACTGAAATAATTGTAGAAGAAGAAACAACAAATGTGGAAGTTTTTACAAGTGCTGCAATAATTGAAATTGTTTCAGAGAGTAGTCAATTGGTTGATGACACTGAAGATATTGAAGCCCTAACCGGTTCACTTATTAGATACAAACGGAAGACTATTGATGAAATGTATGAGCTCTACAAAAAACATTCTCGTTTGATTGGATTTGGAGTACGGAAATCAAAGAGTAGATACTCTACAATTGATACATTTATACTACTTGGGAAAATATATGTTTGCTCATCTGCTGGATGCAAAAATAAATAAAAAGATGTTTCAACAAGTTTAGGTGTGATGGAAAAGAAAACAAAGAAGATAAAAACAACAAGGACAAACTGCAAGGCATCACTTACAGTCAAGTTGAATGATGAAAATGAGTATGAGGTAGTAAAACATGAGACTTTCCATAATCATGCACTTACAAGAAAATAGTGGGGTCATTTGTATCGTTCAGAAAAACATATAACAAATGAAAAACATGCAGCGATTCAGACAATGCTAGATTTAGGGATGAAACCATCAGACTCTTACCGTTACATGACATGTGATTTTGCTGGAGAGGAAATAGTTGGGCACACAATGAAAGATCACTTGAACTTGGTGCATCGAATGAAAATGAAGAAAATCGAAGCAGGTGATGCACAAACAATTTTAGATATCATACAAGAGCAAGATGCAGAGGAAGATGATTTCTTTTATAGAGTAAAATTGGATGACGAGGGCAGGTTATCGAATATGTTTTGGAGGGACTCTATGATGAAGGAAGATTATGCATTATATGGTGATGTGATGATATTCGACACAACATATAGGAGAAACAAATACAATTTGATTTGTGCCCCCTTTGTTGGTGTCAACAACCACATGAAAAATGTCATGTTCGCATTGTGCATTCATTTCGGATGAGAAGATAGAAACATTTGAATAGTTGTTCAATGTTTTCAAGAAATCAATGTGTAGACAAAGTCCCATCACAATTTTCACAAACCAAGATCAAGCAATAGCAAATGCAATTGAAAAGTTATGTCTAGAATTGTACTATTATTTTTTTTACTTTGTTTTTTTATCATCATAAAATACTGTATAGCTTAGTTAGTAATACTCTTTAGTATTACAAAGTATAACTATTCAGTAATATTGTTGCATTGATAAGTCTGTCTCGACAAACAGGTTTTTCCAGCAACAAGACATAGATTGTGTATATGGCATCTTCAACAAAATGCAATAAGCAGATTTGTAAAGTTGAAATTGGACAATTTGTTTAAGAGTCAATTCAACAAATGCTTAACTGGATGTGACGATGAAAAAGAATTTGAAATCTGTTGGAAAAACATGGTGCAAAAATATAATCTCAAAGATCACTCTTGGTTCACACGACTTTACGGATTAAAGAAAAAGTGGTGCACAACTTTAAACAAGAATTACTTCTCAGCGGGCATTGTTTCATCACAAAAAAGTGAATCGATAAATAATGCACTTGGATTTAATGTTAAGAAAACAACAAGTCTGATAGATTTCTATACACTTTTCACTAACACAATAAAATGTTGGAGGATGACTGAAGAACAAGATGAATTCAATTGTGCAAGGTCAGTTGCAGAAAGTCAAATGCCTATGGATAGAATATTGAAACATGCTTCTGAAATATACACAATCAGTGTTTTTAGATATTTTGAAGAAGAGTTCAGAAAGTGCATTGTTTGTCTTTCGAAAGTGATTGGAGTGGAAGGTAGCACAATGTTTTATGAAGTATCCAATCCTAATTATGGTAAAAATGTAAGCAAGCAAGTAGTATTTGATTACCAGTTCATGATGGTGACGTGCTCTTGTAAGATATTTGAAGAAATGGGTATTTTGTGTTGTCATTCCTTGAGAATTCTGCACAATCTATACCTCAAATGTACATTCAAAAAAGATGGACAAAATTGATAAAGTCAGTGGTGTGGGACAAGCTCAATAACAATGATAACAACATAGCAAGGGGCAATGAATGGGTTCTTTGGCGTCACACGATGATAAGGAAATACTATAATTTAGTCTTGAAATCACAAAACAATAGGAATGTGAGAAATCTTTTGGAAGAAAGCTACAACAAAGATTGTATTATTGTTGATTCTTTAACAACTTCTGTTAGTGATGCAGGTATCGAACAAACTGAAAACGACACAAATTCTTCTACTTCTATTCTTGATCTAGAACATGCAATCACTAAAGGTAGGAGCAAGAGACTAAAAAGACATTTTCAGAAAAACAAGAAGAGAGGAAGTTCATCAAATAATAATTCAACATCAGAATTTGGCAGTTTAACACCATACGTACCAAAAGAAACTTTGTTTTAGATCATAGCTTTAAGTAATATTGTTCTATTTTTTTCAGTAATACTGTTACTGTTCATCAGTAATACTGATCTTTTTTTAAGAATATTAATACAACTATCTTACACTATAATTCTTTATATATATTAAATGTTGCATTTAACAACAATACTGTTTTATATTATACATTAATACTTTATATTTAAGTATAAGTAATTTTTATGTTCAAGAATGATACTGTTAATGCTTATGGGTATTAGTGTTTATGTTTGAAAATAATATTGAATGATATTGTTAAGTCTTATAGCTAATATTGTTTATGTTTGATACTAATACTGTTAAGTTTTATAGCTAATATTGTTTATGTTTGAAACTAATACTGTTAAGTCTTATGGCTAATACTGTTTATGTTTGAAACTAATACTGTTAAGTCTTATGGCTAATATTGTTTATGTTGGATACTAATACTGTTACAAAACATGTATAATAATGTTTATGTTATTGCTGTTTATGTTTGATACTAATATTGTTAAGTCTTATAGCTAATATTGTTTATGTTTGAAACTAATACTATTAAGTCTTATGGCTAATACTGTTTATGTTTCATACTAATACTGTTAAGTATTATAGCTAATTCTGTTTATGTTTGATACTAATACTGTTAAGTCTTATATCTAATATTGTTTATGTTGGATACTAATACTGTTACAAAACATGTACAATAATATTTACGCTATTACTGTTTATGTTTGATATTAATACTGTTAATGCTTATAGCTAATACTGTTTATGTTTGATACTAATACTGTTATAAAAAAATGTATAATAATGTTATGTTCAAGAATGATACAGGTTTCATTCATTACCTTGTTTTTCATTTTATACTTTCCAACTGTATACTTACATAAAAAAAAAAGTTATAACCAATATAAATATATTATAATTGTAATATGATATCAAATACTGTTAAAAAACATATTTTTCAAAAATACTAATTCAACATCACAATTGATTTCAAGAGACAATTATATAACACAAATATTGTTGTTGTTTTTTATCACCCAAAACCTAAACTAAGATTGTTTTTTCTCAACGCACTTCCTTTTCGGTCTCACATTTTTTGAAATCTCAGCTTTTTTTTTCTTCATTGCTGCAACGACCTCTTGTCTCTTAAACACAATGTATTTGGGTTTTGCCAAATAGAACCTTGTAACCCTATCAATCACATCTCTCATTTTCTCATTTAAATGTGACATAACAATAGTAGTAGCAAATTCTGCCCTCAGTGCTTTCCTCAAAAGTGGCTGCAATGAGAAAAAAATAAGTTAAAAACTAATAATACTGCATAACATTATTCACTGTACGATTTAGTTACATAACTAATTCTGTTTATGTATTGCCATATCAGTATTTCGAAAATATAGTTTTAATATACTATTATATATTATTGAATAGTATTGCTCCTCAGAAGAATAACATACCTTTTTTAAATCAAGTTTATCATATATAGCACCATTGAAATACATCATGTGGTGCATCACGAAAATTCCACAATCATTTGTTCCTTTAAAATCTAATGCTCTCCATAGCAAATCCACCTCTTCCATTTCATAATTTTCAATCTCAGCAGTCCTGGGATATTGTTTTTGAAGAAGATATTTGGCCATGCAAGACTTCTGCAAAAAGAAATATATAAGTTTTAGATTGTACAACAGATAGTTATATCGTAACTTTATTAAATAGACATACCATCAATAGAACAATCTGCTTGTACTTATTATCAGTGTTCTCATAGAGCTGGTTGTCAAAATAATGCATTTTCTTGTTTGCAAAGTTTATTGCAATACAAAAGTAGTGTTGGGACAACCAGACAGGAACAAATATCTATAATGAAAAATAATAATAATTGTTAAACTAATACTATATAGTTTAATAACTAATATTGTCCTATATTAAAACAGTATATTAATAACAATTAACATACCAGATCAACTACATTGAGAACTAGTTCCTGCACTAAAAGCCAAGAATCCCAAATATTGAAGATATTCTCCTCCAGGACTTTGATCTTTTTCGAATCTTTCTCTTCTAGCAGTTCAATCATGTACATCTGTAAAAAAGCACAATAATTTTAAGAATAAAAACAAATAAAAAAACAGACTACAGAAAAAACTGAAATTATACTTACGGAATGATCAAGTGTAAAAATAAATCTACTTAAACCATCATTTGTAGATTTATTCAGCATTAACACCCATGCGTTTAATACACATGACTCGATCTGTGCATCGGGGAACAAAGAGAGCATGTCTTTTCTATAAAGAATGAGGAGTGGTCCATGTTGAAATAGAGTTTCACTGTAAATATAAACATAAAGATTTAACAATACTGGAAAACATTAAATTAATAAGTACAAATCACAAAACTTACTCATCAGTATCATGATTCTCATCAAAAAATACATAGTCTGCAAACTCTTTCGATTGCACATCCATTTTGCCCAGAAATCTTCCCATCCTACGAAAGAAATTTGACACAAATCCATTCTTCCGATCAATATGGATCAAAGTTTCTTTCTCATATCCCTTCTTCTTATAAGACATTGAACCATACACCTCAGAAATTTCCTCAGTATTCACTTTAGCAGGATCATCAATATTTTCAGTTGGAGTTACAGCAACATTGTCATCATTGGCTTGTGGTGAATCACTCAAATGAAGATCAAATGAAGGCATCTCATTTATGTCTGCTGCAACTTCAGGACAACTTCCTTCATTTATGTCCGCTGCAACTTCAGGACAGCTTCTTTCGTTAATGTCTGCTGCATTTGAGGAAGAGATGTCTTCAGCAAATTCAGGACATGTTCCTTCATTTGGGCCCGCTTCATTTGATGGAACATCCTTCTCCTTATTCATGAAATCAAGAATGATTTCATCGATGACCTTGTGCACTTTCTCATCTGAAAAAAATTTCTGCGACTCGGACATCTCTTCAGGGTCACTCTCCTTCATGGATTTGAAAATTGATATGTAGTGGTGAGAGACCACTGAAATATCTCTCTTGAAAAGAAGAGAAATCCTGTCCATTTCCTAAACAAAAATAAATAAATATACTCATAAAAAACAACATATGTAATCATGTTATAGAGTTAACAGTATTACTAACTTATACTTAGCAATATTACTAACTAATACTACTTAGGATTAGTAAATTATACTTAACAGTATTACTAACTAATAAGTTATATTTAACAGTATTACTAACTTATACTTAGTATTATTACTAAATAATACTACTTAGTATTAGTAAGTAATAATTAACTAACTAATACTAATACTTCTTAGTATTAGTTAGTAATACTTAGCAGTATTACTAACTAATACTACTTAATGTTAGTAAGTTATACTAACAGTATTACTTAAATTTCATATAACACTATTAAGTCAGAAAACTTACATCCTTGACAGTTGTCTTTATTTGTTCATCATTCATCTTATACTTCATCAATTCAAAACTGATAAATTGGCCACTTCCTTATCTTTTTGACTCACCAGCTCTCTTTTTGGCACTTTCTTGATTCACTTCTTCTTTCCCATCTTTCTTCTCATTCTTGCTAATAGGATACACATCATATACAAGTTCACCGTCACCGTACGATCCTGCAGCAGCCTCTTCAATGCATCTTTTATGCAGTTTGTCGTCATTCCAATGTTAAATTAGAGACAGTGAAGAAGGTGCAGCAACACCTTTCCACTTCAGTCTATGCATATAGACTATTTGCAGGAAGATTGTACACCCGGAAATATTTTTCAATTGTGTTTTATTATACACATAAACACCTTCACACAATCTTTCCAATATGTATTCACACCAATCAAACTGACCTATTCTATCAACGTCTTCTAATGATTTCAACACACTAATGTTTACTGTTTTATTACAAGTTGGAGTAAAAAATGAATACAAAGCATACAAAACAAACAATCTTTTGAAATCATCACCACCACAAGAAAAACGACTAACTATCAAATCAAATCAAACTTTACATTGAACACTAGCTTGTACCCCTGTATCCCTAAAATGCTTAAGTAATACCGAATCTTCATTCTTATTAAAATTTATCACAGGAGAACCAACTTTTCTTGGCAACATAAACACATCATGAACATCATCTGCGGTAATCACAAAACTCTGTCTCTTCCTACAGACAACATCCTACTACTACCGTTAAAGCTCCTAACCAGCCAACGAATCATATGAAGATTCGCACATTTTGTGATCGACATAGACAGCAAACCACCAAAACCAATGTCAACAATATCCTTCTTCTGCTTGTTAGATAACTGACAGATCAAATTATGTAGACTCTTAGGCCTAGATTGTGTCACAAAATCATTGCCCAATAAAAAAACAATGAACATTATAATTTTTCTAAGCTACAAACATATATAAGAGATAAATAGTAATATTCATAAGCATTAACAGTATCAGTCTTGAACGTAACATTATTATACATTTTTTTTATAACAGTATTAGTATCAAACATAAACAGTATTAGCTATAAGCATTAACAGTATTAGTATCAAACATAAACAGAATTAGCTATAAGACTTAACAGTATTAGTATGAAACATAAACAGTATTAGCCATAAGACTTAACAGTATTAGTTTCAAACATAAACAGTATTAGCTATAAGACTTAACAATATTAGTATCAAATATAAACAACAATAGCATAAACATTATTATACATGTTTTGTAACTGTATTAGTATCCAACATAAACAATATTAGGTATAAGACTTAATAGTATTAGTATCAAACATAAACAGTATTAGCCATAAGACCTAACAATATTAGTATCCAACATAAACAATATTAGTTATAAGACTTAACAGTATTAGTATCAAACATAAACAGAATTAGCTATAAGACTTAACAGTATTAGTATCAAACACAAACAGTATTAGCCATAAGACTTAACAGTATTAGTTTCAAACATAAACAGTATTAGCTATAAGACTTAGTATCAAACATAAACAGTATTAGCCATAAGACTTAACCGTATTAGTTTCAAACATAAACAGTATTAGCTATAAGACTTAACAGTATTAGTATCAAACATAAACAGCAATAGCATAAACATTACTATACATGTTTTATAACAGTATTAGTATCAAACAGTAATAGCATAAACATTATTATTAAACAGTATTAGCTATAAGACTTAACAGAGTACATACCAAACATCATAGTAAGAGTTATCAATGGACTCCTTCTTAAATTTCTTGTCAATGGCTTCCTTCTTCGGAGCTTTCTTTTTCTGCGCAATTTGTTTGAAATATTTTTTCACTGGCCTTGTAGATGATTCGTCAACTGCATCACTATTTGGCAAATTGGTTTTCATCCTGGAAACTGTATAACATTGCAAGCATCAATAGTCAAACATAATCTCACTGTTTAAACTTCAAACAAACAAAAACACAAAATTCAAAAAGCAGGAGGAGCACACATATTTTCTTAGGAAAAAACTTTTCCCATTCAGTATTCAGCATCTATCAGAGAACATATATACTGAACTACTCCATTATTTCTCCCAATTTCCTAGTTTCAGAAGAACGAGTCATAAATTCCATAGAATCACAGTTTAATCATTTTAACAAAATAACATGATAATCAATATCAAGATAATCAATATCAAGATATTAAGAGTACAAAAGGCAAAAAACAATGAAACTTTTAAACCGATTGCATGTAAGATTTAATTAAACAAAATAGTAGAAACTTACACAAAATCGGGGTTGAAGAAACCGCGCAAAAATCGCACACAAACCGCAAAAGAATCGCACAAAAATCGCACTGAAAACCGCATGCAAATCGTAGAGAAAATGAAGGATTACAACTTCGAACTAGGTTTGCGGAGAGAAGAAGACGATTACTGAAATTTTGAATGTGAGAGAGAAGAAGACGATTACAACTTCGAACTAGGTTTGCGGAGAGAAGAAGACGATTACTGGAATTTTGAATGTGAGAGAGAAGAAGACGCTGAAATTTTGAGAAGAAGACGAGTTTCTCTTCTAAGTCGCGCGAGTTTTCAAAATTCAATGCATGAGTGTGGGCTTTTCAATTGGGTTTGGGCTGGAAAATAAATACTATTAGGCTGTAGAATATAAATTGTGGTGGGCTGGAGAATATATTATTGGGCTGGGCGGGTACCAAATTGTGGTGCACGGATTTAGGATCCGTGCAATTTGTGCACAAAAGTTTTTGCCTGGAACTAAATATCAATGATCAGCAACAGAATCATGAAGATTTGTGATATGAATTAATGATGAAGTACTGTCTATCACAAATTAACAACCAAAATTTCTGTCAATACGTGATACTTGGTTTCCAACGGAAAATGATGTCTTACCTATTGACGAATAGTTTACATCGCTAATTATTGATAGAATTTTTCGTTACTATGATATATGAATTAAAAAATTAATCGAATTTTTTTTGTAACATCAAATTTCATCACTAATTATTGAAGGATAGTTTATATGGCTAATTAGTGATGGAAATCTTCATCAGTCATCACTATGATAAATAAATGAATTCAAAATATATTGAATTTATTTTCTGACGAAAAGTTCATCACTATTTGGCGATGAAATTTTTCACTACACGTGGAAAATAAATTCAAAGGAAATAATTAATTAATGACAAATATCTCGGTATGATAAATGAATTTCAAACAATCGAATTTTTCCATTTCAAGTCGAAACCAAATTAAAAGGTGGAAAACAAAAAAGATAATATATATATATATATATATATATATATATATTTGATGATGGACTTAAACAAAATTTGACGTATTAATGAAAGAGTTTAAAAACAAATTAAAAAGTGGAAAACAAAAAGGATCAAAAAAACATATTTGGTGATAAACGGAATTTTATATATAAGGGGATAATTTGAATTAGCTAAGTATAACATGTAACTTAAACTAGAAAATCTAATACTATATGCTAACTCCTTTGAAATAGAAAATAAGTTTCCAATTACATTAACATATAACTATATTAAATTTGAAATTTAAGTATACATACTCCAAGTACACCTAGAAGTAGCTAAGTTTACTAGATGGTTTAAATAATAAAATCTATTAATACAAACTACTCTACAATGGAATACTATTAGCTACTTCAGAATATAAAACTCACTATGAAAGCCACTTTAAGTTGGTCATTCCTAATGCTTTATACAATGTTTAATGGATAAATTTAATTCATATGTGCAGTTTTTCTTATATGTTCATATTTTCATC
The DNA here is from genome assembly GCA_954870855.1 of Scutellaria minor. Classification (NCBI taxonomy): domain Eukaryota; kingdom Viridiplantae; phylum Streptophyta; class Magnoliopsida; order Lamiales; family Lamiaceae; genus Scutellaria; species Scutellaria minor. Next base: position 19,072,144 of record OX940728.1, on the reverse strand, counting down.
ATATATATATATATATATATATATATATATATATATATATATATTAAATTTCCTCTATATAGTTGTGTGAGGGTAAGGACAAATTTTGAATGGTTTTGAGAAATTAGTAGATTATGTTTTAAACGAGAATAATTTTTTTTGTCTTACAACATAATAAGATTTTTTTATTTTTAATTTACTATATTTCATATTGAGCAAGTTTTAAATAATTATCGGAAAAATACGAGAGGTTTTTTTGTATTTTACCCAATATTAATGAATATTATCTTTAATGGGCTAATTTCTTAAATTTAATTTTTGTTGTAAAGCCCACTTTCATACATATGTATTAGAAAAGCCCATATCCTTCATTCCTCCTCCAATCAATACCCAAAAATTGGGGCAAGAACCCTAGATTAATCTCTTCGTATTCTTTCTTTATCTGTTATTATGTTGATTTTCTGGTGTAGAAGCTAGATCTCCGGCGCATTGTGCACGAACGAACTCGATCAAGGTAGTTTTTTTTTAAATTGTTTAATTTTCGTTGCCTTTCCCTTTGCTAACTGGACAAAGCTCAATCACACCATTACTAGCAAAGCAAAGCACAGCACAGCGCCAACCTTTTTCACAATTTCTGGCTGAAGGGATTCTTAATTATTTAGACCAACAAATTACTTTATGAATAAAGGAGGGAGCTGCAATTTGACAAGTTATTGAATTGCATGATTGACTGTTAAATAGACCATCAGTTATTTTGTTAGTTTGGACTGTGTGTTTCAAATCTAGTTCAGAGGAGTGTTCATTCAGTAAACATATCACTTGTCTGGTTTTTTTTTTTTGTCCGAGCTATTCTTTTGGCTGGGGTGTGATATGTTTTTAGGTGATATTAGAGTATCATAATGGGTTTGAAGAAATCTGATGATGGGATATGTTTCCTCACAAATCAACCATTCAACTATCACCAAATGTAAATGTAAAATGAGAAAGTTTTGATGCCAAAGCACTTAATGAATCAAAAGTGCAGAGAAAAGAGTGTGCTGGCATTCAGAAACTACTTAGAATGAACATGCATTGAACCATTTGTGATCTTCATGTTTCTTTTACCTTTTTCTCGATGATGATGATGTTTTTAGTTTTAGACTATTAGATGCAAATCTTAATTATGTATCCAATGATCAGGTGTGACAGAATGGCAACTAGTGCTGAAGAAGAACCAAAAAAGAAGCCTCAACCTCAGTTGATGAAGTTGGACATCGCATTCAAATTGGTAACTGTCTTTTAGTTGCTTTATGGTTTGCATCACTATCTTGATTCATTGCGGGAGCTTTTGATGTTATTGGTATAGAAATTCATATTTAGCTTGTCTATATTTGCAGTATCTGAAATAACATATTTAAAATCTTTTTGTTTTGGCTGTCTTTTCTATCAAGGTGATTCTTCTTTACATCAAGGAAAAATTACCGTAAAAGTTTATGATTTTATATATGTATGTTGTTTGAAAGATTTGTTTTTGCTGTATAAATATATAGATCATGACCTTTCTATTTACAACTCTCTGTTAGGCTCTTAATTTTTCTCTGTATTCATGATCCACTCAAATATAGGGATCCAGAATTACAGTGTTTCTGCATTAAAAAGCTATGTTCTTACCAAATATATTATTTCTCTGCAGGCTGAACAGTGGGTTAATAACATGAGTAAATCCTCAATGAACGAGAAATCAAGTACTGTAGAATTGGAAGGGCGCCCATTGAGGTCAGTGCATTTGTGCCTTCAACTTTGCATCATAGTGTAAACACAAAATGGAGTTTTATTTGTGAGGAGAACTTTTTCTAGGCTTGGTATTGGTGCTATTGTTCCTAAAGAGTCCAAATTCATGCGGTCAAATAATCCAGTTGAAAGAAAATTGCTTGGCAAGTTGCACAATGACAAAAGAAAAATCGCCTTGAAAAATGAAGATTTAGCAGGAAACGCTGATGAAGATAGTGAGGAAGATGAGTCGGAGAGTAGAGCCCGATCTTTTGACAAGAAGAGACCTCCAAGTTCGATTTTGCCTCAAAACACAAAGAAGAAGAAGCATAGATAGTTGGTATATCGTGCAAGGAAGTCCACCAATATGATCCTCAAGTTCTCCCGAGCAAATGAGTGACTGCTCGAATCGAGTGTGAAAATGATAGCACAAGTCTGTTGTATTTTTTTCATCTTTCAACACTTTCTCAGTTGAAGCAGAAATGCATGTGAATCTGTGATTTCTGCTGTGTTGTTCACAATTGTGTACAATTTGTACGGATTCTTTTTTAGATGGATAAATGAGATTCGCTATTTCAAAATTACGGTCCATCTCACATCTCAGCCATTCTATTTCTTACACATTTGAAATCCAATGATTCTGGAGTGTGTAGCAGAATATGGTAACAATAAGAGATAGCAACACAATTTTGAAATAGATGATTAAATGAAACTCTTTCTTTATCATTCACCATTTTTATATTCCAAGAATGATTCCAATTTAGTAATTAGTAAGACTGAGGCTAAACAAGGGTGAAAAAAAAGCAGCATAGTGAACACTGTCAATAAAGCTACAGAAAAAACATATAGATGAATACATATATTGTACAAGATACACTACAGATGTATAGATGGTAACATTCAAGGAAGAGTCAGCACAACCATGCTATCTTTACAAACCAAACCTATGTGCAACCGCGAAAAAACAAACTACAAACATATCGATACAGCACACACTAAACACACCGAAGCCTGAATATTCTAGGATCATACATACGCCAACAAGCTTGATCCTCGTTTATCAGGTTAGACCCACCGAACCTGCAATATAAACAGGTTTACGGCACCATACAGAATTAGATGTCATCCTCTGACCTATGGACACTTTCCTGTGGGGCAAGGATCCGTTATTTGCAACTTCTAACATGAAAACCTCCCATACAAGACTCAGTCGTATCAAGAAATCCTAACTACGTTTGTAAGCTTTATTGAGTGATGTTAAAAGTAGATGTTTCTGACCTTTATGGAGAGCTCTAAGTGAAACCATATGAGGCCCGAAAAACTTAGTCTGGTCCGCATGTCCCTCGTACGAGAGTAGACAAGTTTGGTCATATGTCATAGACTCTACGGGCTGGTGTTCTCAATGGAACTTGATTCAGCTTGGAGCACTGAAAACTCACACTCAGAAGTATCATCTTCAAAGCTTAGAACTATTTCCTCGACCAATTCTACGAAAATGGTCTCTTCCATCTCAAAAACAAAAGGCTCGATTTCTGATTGGAGGTCCATCCATTTTCTAGATCTTGTCAAGTCTGTTTTCACAAGCTGGTCCAGAGAATGAGGATGTGGATGCTGGAACAGATGTTGTTCGACTTGTTGCCAAATCCCATGGATAAGATCCATTCCCGTTGGGGGTGGTCGGATATTCAGATTAACATGTGATATCCCAGTAAAGCATCCAAAGTAACTATCGCACACCTCCTTTAGAGCATCATTAGCACTGTCGAAAAGGAGTTTCTGATCATGATGGGGACGGCTAGAAAACAACTCGACTTCATCAAATAATGATGAGTCAAGAATTTCGTCCATCGAAAGCCATCTCAAAAGAAATTCATCCCAGTTTAGACCTGATCCCAGCAACACTGCTTCCACGTATTCAAATGCAGATTCCTCATCCTCAAGCGAAATTCTTGTACAGATTCCTTGGTCACTAGCAGAACATTGTTCTTCGAAATGGATGTGCCGTGGCTGAATTTCTTTTCCAACTGAATGTCAATAACAATTCAATTTCAGTGTGAAAGATACATACATAAAGAAATGACAAGACTGTTTTCGTTCTTTTTGCAAACTCTAACCTGATTGAGATAGGGTTCTTGCAGGACTGATATCATCATCTGTGAATAATGGATCAAGAACAGATATGGGACTCGGACGCTCCATTTTCTCGATTGCACAATCAGAATCTTCAATTTCACTGCTTGCTGGACAGTGTCGAGGGGATACTGACGGAGAAGACAATATTTGGTCCTCTTCAAATAAAGGCTGGATAAAATTTACAAGAATAATAAATGTGATAAGATAATCCCCAGAAAGAATTACCAGAAAAGAGTATCAAAAGAACGGAAATTTACCTGTTTGGAGCACGGCGAAGACTCTTCCAAGAATTGGGAAGCATTTTCTGTATTGTCTACTTCTCTCATTTCTTCTTTCTCGAAATCTCCATGGACAAAATTATTAGATGATTTAGAAGGACAAGTAACGATCTTTTCCTCTTCCCAAGATTCAGTCATTTCTTCAATCTCCACATCAATCGATGATGAACTTTGAACTGTTGGTTAAAAACACAAAATTCTTTCAGTGTTGTCAATAGTTAGATGGATTCACAACTATATTTAAGGAATGAGTGGAATTTACCTTCAGGAACTATGGCATCTTGGATGCAGGATTGAATTTCTAAAGAATTTTCTTGACCATCTGTGAGTGGAACATTATCGTTTGTATCAAGGGACTGTACTTTGTCCTCAGAGCAGCCACCAGAGATGCTCGGTTGACTCTCCAAACTTTGCCTCGGACTTGGAAGATTGTTATGATTATCTTGCAAAATGCCACGTGGAGATAATCTCATCTGAGCAGTTATAAAGATATCATCACCGTAATTTCTTGGGCTGCAGCATGGCGAACCATTATACTCAGGAAGAGAAAGGATCCTACCGAGAGATTTTGGCAGCTGCCGAGTCATTGACTCTGAATTCTCGTCTCCGTTCTTCACCATTTCAGACAGATGTTTCTTAGCCTCAATATAGAGGTTAGATCCCCCAACTCTTGGAAATTGGCCCGTCTCATTCACCGCTTCCAAACCATTCTCCTTTGACTTACCAACTGGTTCACCATTCTTGAAGCTAGGAGAAGAAGATATCAAAAATCTTTCAGTATAGAAATGGTTCCGATTTGGAGAACTCCAGCTAAAATTTTCTCCTGCACCGCCTTTGTCACCATTAATGCCGTTTTGTTGCTTGGGAGAATATTTAAGTGCCAGTCTATCAGGAGAGACCCCTTGTCTTTCTTTTCCCATTGCATGCCTCAGCTTTCTTTTAATTTCGGTGAAAGAAAACTGAGACGCATTTCTCTCATTGTTTGCCTTGTTATCCACATTGTGTGATTGCAACTGAAGACTACCAATCGTACTATTACTTCCTGGGCTCTGAGGCCCTGGTTTCAAGATGACGATTTTATTGGCAGATTCGAAGTCCTTTTCCCCTCCCAAAGGATAACTATCCATAGATTTGGTCCTTCTTCTGAAGAAATTTCGCTGTTTTCGGCCACTGGATTCATCAAGTTTTAAGCTCGCCGGCTTCTCTTCTGACAAATTGGATGCAGACAAAGATCTGGGCGATTTATCTCCACCTAATCGAGCATCCTCTAGTTTTTGAACGTGTTTAACCAGTATAGAGTTCGGATCCTGAAGTAGTTTCAAGAACAACCCTTTATTTAAACTTAATAGTTGTAGAGCATCCACGAGCTCTTTGGAGCAACAATTATTTCCATCTTCCCTGAAATGCTTACCACTATTCAATCTCTGTTCTATAAACAGCTTCACAGCTGCAACTACCTTTTCTTCGACAACTGTTGCGGCCTGATCAGACGGTGTATCGAGATCACTGTGAAGATCATGCTTCAAACAGTTTGTGGCCAACTCTTCCATGATCTTTTCCAGATCAAGATTTTGCTTTGAAACATGGTTAGAAATTTCAGGGATCAAGTATTCTGCAACATCCAATCCCGTGATATCCACATCACTAGACTTCGTTCGATTTCTGTTTTTTCTCTTTTGATGCTTCTTCAGATGATTTCCATAATCTGAATTGCGTTTTTCCAAACCCATTTCAGAATCGATCGGTGGGTTCTCTGAGCCCTGCTCGTTAACCATCTCTTCTTCCATGAGTTCCTTCACACTCGTTTTGGAAACACCACACGTAAGCATCAGAATCTTGCTTTCTTCAGCATCCTGATTTACTAACGACGATTAATTAACGTGATAAAGAATACAAACAGTTCAACTACACGATATTAGGCCACATACCACAATTCCTTCACATTTCTCGGTTGGACCTGGTATAATTGTTTGGTTACTCGAATATCCACCACCTAGAAACGTGCGTGGGGGTTAGTTACCTTAAATCCAGAAAATTGGATTCTGAAAGAACATGCAAGTGCTTGAAAATGAAATAACAACTCCATACATAGCTCTTACCAACAGCTTGTTTAGTGTCGCGCCTTCTATCTGCTGCAAGCAATCGTTTGGTGGTTCTACCATGACGGAAGTCGAATATGCTAATAAAACCCCACATGCAACCTGCCTGGTTTCTTTCATGTCGTGAAGGCCGTCTTCGTGATCTCTTTGCCATAATGGAATTATCAGCTTTCACCACTTCAAGTTCATTTACTTATCCTCCTCCTACTTCAATTTAGCAATCTTGAAGCCAATTCAGAATTCCTTTTAAAAAAAGAATAGGAAATGCTTGTAGTTTAAGAATATGTCCAGAATGCATGAAGCACACAATTGAGAAAAAAACTGGACCAAAAATACTATAGTCAAAATACCCAACAAAGAAATTCAGTAACAAATACTGATAACAAGATATGATCAAATAACTTCTACATGACTCAACTCTTCAAATTGTTTTTGACATGAAAATGGTTCACATGAAAAGACCTCAAACAAATACAAAAATGCTGCATAATCAAAAAAAGGGTTCACAATTGTTTTGCTTTATGAATCTAAGTTTGACCTAATTTAAAAATGATTGGGCATTTCTATTTTCTAGTGAACATCCATCCCATTCTACAAGTTAGTTGAAAGTTTTTGGAAGATAGCAGAAATATTAATGGAAAAAAATCAGAATTTTACTCATAAACTATACCAAACAAGGAACCAACTCTATAGTAAACCATAACTTCCAAGGTTGAAAATTGCATGCAATCTCCCAAATGTACTAATCATACAAGCATTAGTCTATAGATAACAAAAAAGGAAGAGAAAGAAGTAGAAAAATACAGAAAATAGGAACTGAAGAAACTATTTGTATCAAGATTTACTTATGCACTGAAATTTAAAGGGCAAAGAAGAAGAAGCAAATAAAGGACAAAAAAATCCAAAACCTCACATTTAATTCAACATCCTTGTTTTCACAATTAAAAAAAAAAAAATTATACAAATATGGATTTATTACCTGAAATTTGATAGAGCATGCAAACCCAATATACTTTCTCAAGGGTCCTTGGAAGAATTGTTGTCCCAATATAATTTAAAATTTAGCCTCTGTTTTGCAAGAAATCAACTTCTTGACTTTTTTTTCTCTCTTCTCACTAAGCACAATAAAGCTTGGAAACTTATGACAATGGCAATATGATCTTCCCTTCAACGAAACCGTATAAGTGCCATAAATTCTGCTAAGCCAAAGGAAAAATCTAATATAATCTATTCTGAACTCTTAGAGCCTCTTGAAAGATTTGAACAAAACATCCCAACCATCAAACTTAGCCTTCAACTATCGAATTTAACAATCCAGAAAACTGCTCCCACAATCAAGCATTGATTGTGCATCTATACAAGATTTAGGTAAAAAAAAAAATCCCTTCAAATACTTGGTGAAAATTCCTCAAGCAGCCATAGCTCTCACTTCTCAGCATTCAAAAATCACAGTCACTCAAATTCATTCCATTTTCAGGTAAAATTCATCAACCCCAGATGGAAAACACCAATCAAGATTGATATATTTTTATTTTTCTCCAAAATAAAAGGAAAAGGACAACCCCACCAAAAAAAAAAAATCTTAAGAATGAGACTTTTTTTCCTTCTTTTATTCAAAGCCCAGAAACAAAAATCCTATCTTTGACAGGTATTTACAAGCATCGGAAAAGCATGAAAAAAGAAAGAAAAAAATCAAGAAAGAAGAAGAATTATGTGTGTGTAAGAAGGTGAGTATCAAATTGGAGCACACCGACCAAAAAGAGAGAGAGAGGGAGAGGAAAACTACCCACCCACTTAATAATAAAAAAATGGAACCAAAAACTGGAGAGTGGGGCAGCCATTTAAAGACTGAAACACAGATGAAAAAGAAAAGAAAAGAAACAAAGAAAGGTTGGAAAGTGCAAAGTATTAGTGTGTGCGAGTGTGTTGGAGAGAGAGAAAGAGAGAGAGAGAGAGAGAGAGAGAGGGAGGGACAATCGTGCAGATGGCAATGTAAATGGAAGAGGGAGAAGAATAGTATCTATATGCCATTGCCACGTCAAGATGTAGGGCCATCTAATGCAAGAAGATGACATTTTTATCATTACACTTTAAAGAAAAAAAAAAGAAAAAAATGTATGTATTAGACTATTAGTTTTGTGTTCATGCCACATGTTTGTCAATGCTTTGTGAAACTTTTCTTGATTGATATCAAAAGAACTATTGAAATTGATTTGTAAATATGATGATTGTGATAGTATCAAAATATCAAAATAGTATCCTACACGTTATTAAACGATATGGTCAAATTGGTAAATTTAAAATAGAAGATATAGTAAAGTTTTTTTTATTCTAAATTATATTTGGTTTGTTAAAATTATATAAATATTACATTCGATGAAATGTATAGTTTTTTATGTATACATGTATGAATATGTATAATTAATATTTATTATTTTAGAATTATAATGATTATGATTATTTATCATTGAAAATAACATTATAAGTTCAGAACAGAGTGTTTAGAAGAGAAACTTATTTTGTAACGTTACTCCATTTCAAAATAATTGTAGTTTACTCAATATTAAATAAACATAATTATTAACTTTTTTTTTTTTTGTAATAAATAAGTAACAAATAAATAAATTGAAACAAATTCAATTTTTGTAAACAATTAAGAAAGGAGTAGTGTCATAATAGTTCATCCGTAATAAATATTCATGGCTATAAATAAACTCTATATTTCTTAAATTGAGGTATCGATAATATAATACAACATTATTCGTAAGTTGTACTTTTTAATGTTTATTCATCAAAATCCTAATTTTTTACTTTTGCAATGCATCCAACAATATTTTATGCACAAATGTACACAATGGACCAAAAAAACACACTTCACTGTTGGATGTTTTCTTGTTTTTTATTTTTATATTTTCAAGATTGCATTTTTGGAGGGTAATAAAGATTGTAATGTATGGAATTTGGAAACATACATTGAAATAGAGAGAAAGGCAATTATACTATGTCTTCTATTTGTTGCCTATTTGCCTGCAATAAACAGCTCACTTGTCATTTCTCATTTAGGGCCATAACCTAGAAACAACGGAATAATACTACCATGTGTTATATCAAGTGAAATATTTTAATTATATTTTATTTTAAAAACATATTCGTATAAATTTAATGGTAAAATTTGTGCATGTACTGATATGAATAGAATATTTGTGTGTTTTGTCTATGTAACATCTACATTCACAAGGTTATGAAACTTTGGATCCAAATGGCTAGTTATGAAAAACTTGGGGCATTTCTAGATTTTCATAAAAATTGCAATAGTTTTACTTTTTCATTTTTCTCATTAATGAATATGTTGAAAGCAAAGAAGAATAAATCAGTAAAGATTTCTAGGCTCTCTTTTTAAACTTTTACTATTTTAATGATTTGATTTATTTTAATGTAGATGGGGGTTAATAATCAATGTCGTTACTATGTTTTTAACTTGAGTTGAGATTGGAATTCAATTTTGTTTGCCTCCATTAAGAAAAGATCTGATTACATAAGCAATGATTAATCTTCTGGCCCTTCCTCATGATAATGTCATTTGCTAATTTATAAGGCTTTATTTAGTTATATTATATAGCATAATTAATTAATTTTGTCAATTAAAAAAAGATTGTACATGATATTCAAATATTATATCAAAATAATAGTTTTATCTATTCCATTAAATTAAATCATTGAGAGTACATCTTATCAAGACGATGATTTTGGTTGACTATTAAAGTCAACTATAAAATTATATATTGAGTTAAGTATATCATATGGGAAAAAATTGGAGTTAATAATATCCTATCCTATCCCTTTTTGCTTTTTTTTTTTTTTTTTTTTTGTGATTGCAATATAAAATTTGAAAGTTAGCAATTTAATTTACCAAATTTGAAGTTTTAATTTAAAATATAATGAAAATGATTAATTATACTTAATTTTAATTTTTCTTAGTACATCCATACATCGGAAAATATTTCCAATAAGTCATAAATTGCAAAATAAAGGGCTAAAGTAGAAACAAAAATGTTGCAGACACGCCCCCGTGAAAGGCATTATTAAATAAAAACAAAAAGTTGTCTGAAAAAAAAAGCACAATTTTTCTAGTTTTTTGGAATTACCAATGAATGAAGTTTCAGAGTCTGCAATTCAGGTGCAGTTACCACTGAAAGCAATGCAATAAACCCAAGAAAATACCAATAAAATACTATTTATATATTTATAAAAATTAGTCAGAAATGTTCATTTAATTCTGTGTCAATCCTTCATATATGTGGCGCAACGCAGTCAATTTTAAATTTTCATAGACACATACAACATTTGCCACGCAAGTGATAAACACATTAAAAATGAATATATAAATATATGAATTTCTGTTGCATTTATTTATGTGATCTCTGAAATTATGTAAGAAAAAAATGTTGATTTAATTAATAGCTGTTTTGGGGTTTATCTTGGTTAGGACTGATGTTTGTATTTATCTTGAATGTGTTATTGTAAACTTTCCGTGGATGTGAGTTATAATCTCGAATTTTGAAGAATTTTGATAAAAAAAATGTAAAAAATGTTGAATTTATTTATTTGATTTTTGTCCACGATCCATGGTGTTTCATTAATATATGAAGATAAATAACTGAGTTTATTTTGTTCTCTAAAATATAAAAATAAGTTATTGAAGCTTGTGATTATCATAGCTATTCAACTTTATTTACTAAATTGGAGTTTTATTGCATTCTTTAAGGTGGGTTTAATTGAAATTCTTCTAACATCAATGAAAATAACTAAATTGATCCATTAACAACAACAATAATTAAACAAAGAAATCTCAGATGAGGATGTTGTTATACCTTTTTTTTATTTTTTATTCCTAATATAATTATTTTACTTTGAATGAGAAAGATTAGTATTGCATTAAATCATTAGCTTTGAGGGGCCATTGATACTGCAACTCCAACAGTAATATTTTTACCAATTAAATTGAAAGCTCTCCTAATTAGATAATAAATGCCTTAGTAGTAGGCCACACTTATTTTCCTTTAATTCTAATTTTCCTATAAATAATTTGATTTTGAATTCTCATAATTTTGGTAATCATGATATCTATTATTACTAGAAAAATAATCCTTGTTCTTGCCACATCTATCCATCCCAATCCCAGTACGCCATTCGATTTTATTTCCTATTTTATTTTAATATCCACAAACAATGTTTACCCACTCACCATCAATGTAATTGATCAAACAAATTATAAGGAAAAATAAATAATTTCTAAACTTTATATGATAATAATTCAAATTTTAATATTTACTCGAGAGCCCAAAGTATTGGTCCCACTCAATTTGACCTAAAAATTGTTGAGACTCATATGTCGGGTTTGTGAGGTCAAATTTCTTATTTTTGATTGAATAATTATAGAATTACATTCGAACCATCACAATTTTAAAATAAATCAACTGATTAAAAAAATAAAAAGATTTTCAACTAGACCATCAAATCAATAAGTAAACTTATTAGATCGAGTAAACTGTTAAGAGATAACATGATCGGTTTAATCATCAATAATTACAAAATCCTAATTCGATATATTTCCGTCGACATACAAAGAATCTATAAACTATAAAGCCCTAGCAAACTTGACACTATTTACTTGGTGCAACTAGCTAGCAAATGGGGTGGCAATAGTAAGTGACAACAAATGAAAATTATTGAGATTTATTGTTTCTTGCATCTACCCATCAAACAATGACTGTTCATTAGTTTTGGGATGGAGACAACTTACGTTGTTAGAAAATGGGGACAATTTTTTCTCCAAAAAAGAAAAAAGAAAAAAAAAAAAAAATTGGGACAAAATTTATGTTAAGACAGCGATGGGTTAAAGAGATGCCACCATCATGTGTCTGGTCTCAACGCATATGTTGTTGTTTCATTGAAACAATCGCACGAGCAGAATTGTGGGGCCCTCTTAAATGCGACTTCTTCGCTTAAATAAATTGGCTGTAACGCGTGAGAGATGTAATTAGCGACTTCGGTTTCGCATATTGTACGGATACGTGATTTATTGAATGAGCAATGTTTATCTACGAATTTAAAAATAAAAACATTGGCTTGAATACGTATATTAATGTATTATGCACATGGAGACATCAAGGAATTTGCAAATTGCTGGTTTTAATTTTTTTTTTTTTTATAAATATTTGGGAATTTTGTCTGGCATATTAGTAAGTTTAATTAATTTTAAAGTAGAATTAAAAAACAAGAATATGTTAGAAAGTAGTACAATTACACTGGACAAGTCGAACAGAAACAAAAACAGGAAACAACAAGTCAAGTCGAGTCGAGGAATCTCTCTCCTTAAGATGAGATATGCTCAGGGTTGGCCGTGCGTATCGTCTCCCAAAGATAAAACGACTTTGTCTCTGGAGTAGTAGCACCACAAACTCGAGAGCTCCGGCGAATTTTATTACTTTGAGAATTGAGCTGATGCAAGATGGAAAACAATGCAAAGTTTCGATTTCGATGTCGTAAAAATGATGCATGTCAACCCTCTATATATAGGTCTTCAACATGGGGGGTTACACCTGAAAATGATGATAATTTACTGCTCAAAAACGGATCTTTTAATGCAAGTTAACGCTCCGTTCAAAAATAAAAAAGGGTCAAAAAACGCTCACGGAGTTACAATACAATTTTCAGCATTCTGGACAGGTTACTGCATTATTCAGCTTCCTGCTATAGTAAAACAGGTTTCTGCTACAGTAAAAACAAGTTACTGATTCCTGCTACAGTAAAACAAGTTTCTACTATAGTAAAACAAGTTACTGTTTCCTACTACAGTAAAACAGGTTTCTGCTACAGTATTCTGCAACAAGCACCAATAACAACCTGATCCGGCGTAGCAACCTGCTCCCGGCACAGCAACCTGGCATGTCAGCAACGTGACCCGGCACAGCAAGCACCAACAACATGCTGTTTTCCGGCGTGCAACTTTTGCCCAAAAATATAAATACGAGTCGGGTAAAACCCGAATCCGATCCGCCCAAGTCCAGCCCAACGTCCAATTGCCAAGGACCAAGGCCCACGACCGAGTTCGATCCGAGCCGTGCCGAGTCGAGCCCCGCGCGCGCGTGTGTTGCACAAGCATACTACTCCAATAGTATACTAATTACTGAGCTTCTTCACATAGTTTTTCTTATACTTGCATTTTCAAGATTTTTTTTTTATATGGGATAGTTAAGCACTTCCTCCCACATCCAAGACCTTTCATTCTCATTTCAAGTGGTCAACTTTGATGCTTAATTTCTCACTCACCAAAAATTGGTTTTGAGTGATTCAAAGTGTCTTGATTATCTACTCCAAACATAGATTAATCTTTTAGCATTCAATCCTTAAAAGGATTAACTTTTAGCCACATAATTATTGGTTAAAGTGGTGTTACCCACCACTTTCCACAACCAATTTTCCAACAGAATAAAGAGATACAATGTTTTGAAAAAAGAAAGACTTCCTTTTGTTATTATGCACACTTTAGTTATATCAGAAATCTCACCATATATCCATAATTATCTCAAATTTAATCGGATGAAAGTGTAAAATTGAGCTACAAAAAACTATTTTAACAATAGAGTAAAACAGTGTATCTATTTTTTGATTAGACACAATTCTTTTAATTAATGTTTAAGAAAAAAAAAAACTAAATTAAGGAGAAAACTAGCTGCTCCATCACAATAGATAGTTCATTTTTAAATATTAAGACTATTTGATTGATTATAGAAAATGCTCAAATATCCAATAATGATATGTATGATTCCATTCTTTTTAATCAGAAAATGTGAAATTAAGATATGTTAGATATATGATACATCAATCGTGAACTGAATTTATTATGGGTAGATTAGTTGGTCTAAATTTATAATTGCCATGTTATATCTATCCAGTCTAGTTATGAAGAAAGAAAAAATATCTCCTATTTTGGCTGGAAAAGAAGATAAAATTCCTTTCTTAACCAAAATGAATCCGACTCTCCCTTTTTCAGTTGCTTATCTAAGAAGAGAAATGGAGAATTTGAGAGAGAGAAATGATGGGCACAAGAAGCACTCATTTATGTCTGTAATTCAATAATGATGTGCACCACCTTTTTATCTCCACACACATGCTGCCCAACTTTGGTTGACATTTACCAATTACTGAGCTGTCCACAAAGAAAAAATAAATTCCTTTTTTTTTTAAGAATGAAAATGTTAAAAAAATAAAATTCTTCCCACAAGTTTTAAAAGTCCAATATTTAACTACTTTGGGAAAAAAAGGTTGAAAATTGTTAAACTATTTATTCATAAGCTCCACTTTGGTGATTATGTGGATGTAGATTGAGTTCACAGGAAGCAATGAGGAGGTTGTTTGATTTTATTATTATGATTTTTTATATTAGCAATATATTTTTGGAGTTTGTGAATTTACATTGAGCATTAAAAGAAAGGTGAAACTTTATTCTCGAAATAAATTGTGGACTTCTTATAAATCTAAAACAACTTACAAGTTCATACCATCTTTTAATGAAAAACTACAAAAAACTTATTATAAAAAACAAGTAATTTTACAAGTACTGTACACATTTTTCTAAATTGATTGAGAAAGGAGAATAGGTGATATCAAGCATCATGAGGGAAAAAAAACATAGCAAAACTCAAAAATATAATGATTATGCACAACTTAAGAAATATCCTCCTACACCATATATAAGGTTAGCTAGTCACATAAAATTTGATGAAATTTGATTATTAAATTAGGTCACATAAATCTATAGAGTATTAGTCTATTCATACTCGACGTGAAATATTCAATCCTCCATACACATAAAGTTCGAATATCAATACATAATTAGTGTCAACACTCCATACTATTCATAATATGTTTTACTATTGAGTTCATACAATCAACAACAGTGTTTATCAAGAAAAAAAAAAACTACAAGTCCCCCATTTTTATAAAAGCTACAAATTGTAATGATCAGATTTTGAACCTGAATCACACAAGTTTTCTAATCTTTATTCTCTCTTCCACCCCTCTTGCTCATTAAAAAAAATAATGAAAAGCTTCAAGTTTGGTAACTCTAATCCACAATACCATCACTTATGACGAAATCAAACATTGTTGCTTTTCAATCTAACGTTTTCTCAACTATTTAATTTTAAAAAATAAAACCATAAAAATGGAAAAGGAAAAGTTGGTAGGGCTAATCCATCAAAGTGAAAGTTAATGGACATATTCTTATGTAAACGGCTCTATATTGGCATAGGATGCGACCTCGCTTTGGACACTCCTTGTCTTGAAAATGACTCAAAAGCCCAATATTCTAAGTTGCAATTAAATATTTGAAAACCCAATATTTTAATTACATCAAAATCGATAATTACAACAACATAGACTATGTAAGCTTTCTTATTTGGAGTAAATAAATGGAAAATATGATGAATTGGAGGATTAGAGAATGACGCGTCTTAAATTGTAATTTAATGGATACAATAATGGAAAGCAACCTACCTTCGCCGACAGTGGAAGTCTCCTCAGGATATTCTGAAATTACATAAAATAAAGGATAATTGCAGAAATTAATCTTTAGGTTTTGCGTATTTTTTAAAATGAGATTTAGTAAAATTTTGTAAACCATAAACATCCTCAAGATTTATAAATATTTATATTTATGAGTAACACCTATTTAGGAGGTTTTAGAACCAAAAAGAAATGTAAATCTAAAGGGCCGTGTGTGGTAATGCAAAGGTAGTTGCTATTTCAAATGATAATTCATACTATATATCGAATCGTATTAAAATTTGTAAATTACCCTAAAGTTAAATTTAGGAAGTTGAAGTACTGAAACACTGTATAAATTACCTTTTTTTTAACTCTATTGACGTTAAACTAACTCTGGGTAATTTTTACAAAATAAAAAAAATAAAATTCCGAGTTATATTGCAAGATAATTTGGTTTTGGAAGTATTGGTTTATGAAATAAAAAGAAACTGGTAGTTTGGAGAATATAAATGAGAAAATAAGAACAAATGTTCGATTCCAAACAAGATTTTCCTGACAAAAGAATTATATGCAAGACGTATGTGGTAATCCAACACTATTGACGTATATATATATATACACGAGTGGTCCTAAACTTATTTGCAACCAAAATATTTTATCATTTATAAGACGCCATTTAGTTTTTATTAAATTATTTTATAAATTGAACAATTTCTTTATATTTTTTAAGCATAGTACAAGAGGGAATATTAAAGAGCAAGATTTACTTGCACTCAATGAACAAAAGGATCTCTAATATGTCTTCACTCTCAAGTGATGACAAAATTATGGTGTGATTCAAGAGGAAAAAACAAAGCACTTTCTCATCGTAAACTAATCCGATAATTAGTCGTGTATCGTGCCTTATAACAATGATTATTTTAAGAAAGATAACCC
Organism: Scutellaria minor; assembly: GCA_954870855.1. Lineage (NCBI taxonomy): Eukaryota > Viridiplantae > Streptophyta > Magnoliopsida > Lamiales > Lamiaceae > Scutellaria > Scutellaria minor. The sequence continues at coordinate 19,055,418 of OX940728.1, read as the reverse complement.
AGTCTTTTTGAAAAATCAGATCCTAGAATTATCGAGATAGGGGAAGGACCAATACTAGATGGTGGAAAATACTTGATGTTGAAAGGGCCCATAAATCTTCATAATTATTCATCTCTCCAATCCAACTTTCCCAGCTAACAATAACTTTAGATCAAAATCGTAGGATGAAATTGCACCACAAATTATAAATGTTAGAAGAGAAATTAATCTAATTCTAGAAATTTATTTATTTTTTGGGAGAAAAAAAAGGGTTCTAAATCTACAATCAGGGCTGGTAAACACAATTACTTCATCATCTCAACAACTAACCAATCCCATTACATCCATTTAAACCTCGAAGTGAATAACGTTAAGAGATCGTTAAGAAGCCCATTTTGCTTTGATGTAAGAGTGAAATTATTACTATTATGTGTACTATAAAGCAGTTCAAAGGTGAGAACTTTGATTGGCTGATCTAACGTGCTACATGAATTCCCACCTAACACAAGAAACACTTGCAAAAGAGGCCAAATAGGAACTTAAGTCTTAACTAACCTAATGGAATTTCTGACCTTTCACTTTAGAATAAAAATTAATTGAGGCAAATTATGCATTTCCACAAACATATTACAGACTGTTTCTAAGAACATCTTTGCTTTTGATCTCAGCAATAAATGAAATTCCATCCAGCTAGCCTATGTAACAAACAATGTGATACCCCATAGATGTCCATTTCCTTGGGCTATATCACTTATCCTTTTTGAATCATTTCATTGTACTAATAATTTACTAGCTAGCTCTACCCTGTGAAGCAGGCAAGTAGTTTTTCTCGTAGACGCAGTAAAAGAAGCAATGAATGTTTTTTATTATCGTGGAAGAGAAAGAGTGCGATGAATTTACAAGTTACAACTTTACAATAACATTGTCGTCAGAGTTTCGTAATGCAAGAAAGATGAATCAGAGATGACAGTTTGATTAAAGATATGACTATGATAGGATGCCGAAACTAAATAGACCTGGTGTTGTGGAGGACTGGTGAAATAATCTTTATTCGCTTTTTGAATTGTCTGATAGAGACTTTATTTGAGCTCCCTTTTCATTCTTCCCTGATACGATCAAACTAGCAAAAAAGTGGAATGTGAATTTCTGAAAGAGATGGGAGATAAGGTAGTACTTGCAAAATCAATTTTAGATATTATAGCTCCATATCGTAAGTGATTGCTGAATATTGGATTGAAAATATTATCTGAAGAAAACTGTTCATTAACCAAAAAAGGGCAATTCTTGTTTATGTTCATGAGCATAATTAAGGATTCAAACTTTGCAGTGTTTAAAGCAAATCAAAATGTGATGTACAGAAATAGAACTGTCGAAAATATCATATCAATGGAATACCTTCAATTTATGATGATGGTATTGGAATATTTTCTCTTTCTCCTCCTTGCTTTCCTTAGGATACGTGCAGTTTCTTGCTCGGCTTCCTCTACTGAATATTTATCCATTTCTAAACAGAAGCCAAACTAAGAATCAGGAGTGATCACAGAAAATATTACGCAGCACAATGGGTTCATATTACAAATTCAGAAGGACAAATGTTGGTTGATTTCTTTTAGCATCAACATCCCATGTAGCTTGAGTATTTACTATGAATTTTTTTAAACTGATACAAGCACGTATTTCTTGCAGTAGTTTTCCTTGCACGAAGTGTAAAAGAGTTTTTATTCCAGCTTTAAAAGTTAAAACACACTCTGTCAATCCAGACTATGGAATATCATTAATTGTGTTCTGAAAACGAAATCATGCAACATAAAGAAATCTGGGAAAAAAAAAACTAACTGTTACCTGTTCCCTTTTCATTAAACAAGCGAGAAAACCCCCCATCAATTTCCTCATCTGATTCGACTACAACTCTGTTAACCTGTTCATATAGTAATACCTATTTATAATTGACCATCAAGTGTTTTTAACATGTTATATGCAATTTTTGCAACACAAAAAATAGCATGTTCAAAAAGTAAATGCTACGCCGCAAATTTTAGAAAATTTTGAGATGCATCGAAAAAGCCCAACTGATAATTGTTTGGACAGATTTTATTCAGTATATAGTGCTTATAGTACTACACTAGAAAACGTTAGGGACATTATAAAAAACACATGAAAAGGAAAGTAAACAAAGCCATTAGAAGCTACCAATTGATCAGGTGAGGCTTTCTTCTGGTTGATTCTCTGGTTATGATTTCCAACTTTAGGGGCTGCCAGTCCTTGTTTTACTGATGTCCAGCCTCCTGTTTCAATCTTTGGTAGTAAACTTGCTCGCTGTGTTTTCAAATGCCTTGTTGCACTATCTCAAACTTAACGGTTAGTAAGAAGAAATACGGAGGCAAGCTTGGTTATACAAATTTACAATTGTTTTTTTTTTTTTAAATAGAGAACAAATATAAAACAGGTCAAAATAATATGAACATTTGCTAAGGCAGACTTCCAGATTGCAATGTATTCTAGGCTCTTAATGTAGTGAAGAGGAAGCAACCAAAATTACATTTACAAGATAGAACAGTCATGATAAGATGCAGAGAGAAAACAAGGCCTACTTCTACCTTACACATTTATTGTGAAGCATTTTGTTACTCGGTGTTCACATTGGAATGTTACTTTCTGCTCTGCATTGACACTTACTACTTATTTAGTTATTTCATTACAATGATGCCACATTCACTCATTGAGTTCTGCAATAAGGGCAAAAACCTAAATGAAGTAGTTCAAGGATATTTTACTCAATCTATTTGCTCAACTCTGATGCCTATTAACTCAAAATCTCAAAGTCAGACACAACATCGAACTTCAATAGGAAATTGCACACTGAGGGTAAAACTCACACATTTCTGATAGGGATCAAAATGTGAAAGCTAGAAACTAGTCTGCAGGATATCAGAGAACAGAAGCTTCAAAACTTGGGCTTTTAAAAATAGAATATATTCCAGGCTTGTGCGTTTTCTGTGCCCAAATACCAGACCTTTAAATTTTTGGTTTCACCTCCATAAGACAAACAAACAAATTCCTCCTAGTTTCTTATAACCTGAATTCCACGGTCAAGATTTAGAACAAAAATGACAACTCAACCATATTTCACTAGACAATCTCAGATATTAAAAAGAATTGGTTCAGCATTGATAGCTGGGCAGCAGTGTGTGCAAAATGAAGATATGACAATGGCAGTAAAGAGAAACCTTCAATACATACTTTTTTGGAAACTGAACTTCCTGAGGAGAAGCATGACAGCTGACAGCCTACGATTATTGTAAATACGAAGAACTTCACAAAGGGTTCTTCAAGATAACTAAAACGGTTAAAGATTAAGTTGTTCTTTTCTCTCTTACGGTTGCAGTGAGAAGTGCCTTAGGCCCATGTATGGAAGAAGTTGATTGTTTTTGTGTGGAGATCTTCATGCTGCAAGAAATTGCCTACAAGTATATGAACAAGAAAACTAAGCTCAAGTGATTCTGCTGGAAGTGAAAAAAAAAAAAAACAGTTGACTCACTATACAATAAACCATTGTCCTCTTGGGATCTTACATAGCATACCTGTATTTCTTTGCAGAAATCCTTGTGCAAATCATTATGTAATTTCACCATTTGAGTGTCAATTTTCTCTTGAAGAGCAGACAGAGATGAGAATATCTGCCCGGAATTCTCTTGGTTCATAATTTGCTTGAGTTGCTCAGACAGAGACTTCAAGCCCGTGTCCAGGCAAGTTTTGATGTCTTCTTGTCCTTTGCTCTGGTTATTTATAATATAACATAACTTAAAATTAAAAAGGAAAATGCTTCATTGTGACAGGCACTTCAAAAGAGTAAGCAGAGAAGGCTCATAACTGAAATACCTCTTACCATTAATTGCAGTGAGTCATCATGAGCATTCATTTTCTGCTGCACGTCTTTCACTGGACAAGAATCATAAACTACGTCATGTACAATAAGTTGATGTTAAATGATATTGCTTTTCTCATTCTTTCTCTTCTCTTTTAGCAAATCCATAAAAGGCAAGGTACGGCAAATATACTTGGGCATTTAAATAATGGGATTAACCGTCAATTTCAATTATCTATAAGTACTGAAGTAACTATAAGGTAATTCTTACAAAATTACCAGGAGGAATAAATTAGAGAGATAGTAAGTTTGTACACCTTTCTTTGAATGAATTCAAAACCTCCCATAGTTACTTTGTTTTTAATATACAGTTCAAAGATCTGCTTTACTTACTTTCTAATGACACTTCTTTTGTACCCTTATTTGCTAACATGATGTCACTCTGAACAGAGTCCAGGATCAGTCCAATCCTGCTTAATGAAGTTTCAATCATTCCAATCCTGTGTTCAAGCTCTTCGCTTATATGACCTGCTTGTGCAAAGTAAAATGTGTGAAATTGAAAGAATAACTGCAGCAAGATGGGTACTGGACTAGTGTTGGGAGTTTATTGTTTCTAATCAAAACAATGAAGACATTAACCATTTCAGATAAAGGTTCTCACCTCCAAAATCAGAATACTTGAGTTTCCTATAGAGTTTTTTCCTACTTTTTAGGTTAGACTTCTAAACTACTTAATATAAAGTTCGAACAATTAATAATAATCAAGGTGGCTATGTACTTCCTACATCAGGCTGCAATTCAAATGCAAGATATGGGCCTTACATTTGTATTCCTGACCAGACCACTTCCGCACTAAATTGTTGGTTGTTCTAGATACCATCATCTGACTCTCTTCTCGTGTGTAATTGATTCGAGGCAAGCAACTTGTCCTCCTTGCTGAGCTCTCTCTTTCTTGAGATCCTACTTTCTACAAAAATAAATAAATAAATAAATAATTGAACACAATTTAGAAAGATTTGAGGTGAACAAATTAACAAGCCGAAAGAGCTAAATGAAGAACAATTGTTTCTTTGGATTCTTTAATTTCTTTTTGGTGTTTTTTACAAGGAAACTTCTCTCTGTTAAGGAACATAAACCAGTCAACAAGACATTATCAGAAGTGAATGAAAAGGAAAGGATGAGACTATGAACTACCATTTTTGGTAGTAGTACTCTGTTATCAAGAAACTGACATTACTTTTAATAAAGAAACTGTTTCATAAATGTATTAGTCTTTCTTATCTTTTATGTGATTTTAAACATACAATATTCAAAATTCATTGATAAAATGGTCATAAATTATGTTAGTCCTCACGAAGAATTGGCATGATGATTCAGAAAGCCATGCAGCTTTCAACATTTTGTTATTTAACAGCAACACAATATTGTTCCTCTTAAACCATACAGAATATTAAAAACAGAAGACAGGTAAATTATCATATTCATGTTTATCCTTTCACACAATGTTTTCAGTGAAAGAACGCGCAAAATCAATTCCTGCACATATATAAAAAGTAGTGAGTATACCTGCATACAAGTATATTTGCAAAACCACCGATGAATAAAAATCTCAGAAAGAGAGTCCTCTTTAATCTCCAAAAATGTAAGCTATAAAAGTTTGGATCTATTATTGTTTTTAACAATATACCAGATTGAAGATACAAATAAATTTTTCCATACAATGCATAATACATACAAACACAATGAAATATTATATGCATCATTACCTCATTAGTGAGGATCTCGTCTTGAGAATTCTGAGAAAATTGAGAGAAGAGACCATGCTGAGAAGATGCTCCCTGAGAATTTGTCAGCTGTGATTGTTGTGGCCGAAGCTGTGATGCAGTTTGGCTTCTCCCTAAGATCGAAAAGGACTCTATTCCACCAGAAACCCCACTCGTTCTCCTTATTTATTCATCACAGACAAATAAATAAATAATTCAATATCACATCAACAGTTCCGCTTCTCAATTTATCGAACAAATTACACACCAATTTTGTCACATAATACGCATTGACATCCATCAGTTTTTACACTGCTATAGTTAAAATCTTAAAAAAATTACCGCATCACTCTCTTAAAACTAAAATTAACGTTCATAATGAATGATTACAGAAATGCCAAAAGAACTGAAACCACTCGACGCATCTCCATCAATCACGAATTAATCTCGTACATTGCGTAAATAGGATAACCAAATCCACAATAAAATTCAGAATTATAGTTTCAGCATACAAAATAAGAGTAATGAAGAAGAAATCAACCTAGATTGAGGAGGAAGAACCGATATAGAGCTGAGATCGCACGCTTTGTTGATCTTCAGCTTCATTTTCCGATCACGAGTCGAAATTCGCGTAAACTCAGAGTTTGTAACCGTTAAGCTTCCACAAATCGGAACTTCAAAAGGCCGTAAATTCAATATCGCAGATGTTTTCTTCTACTCGTCGCGCTTGATTTTTGATCATATCGTAGTGTGGAAATGGAGCGAAAATGAGGCGTTGGAAGGGTTTTTATAGTGAAATTTTCGGATTTTTAGAAAAGCGGCGTGAAATGGGCTGAATGAGTATTTGGGCCTTAACGTGGGCTTTTGGCTGACCCACTCATTCTCTCACTAATAATAGGAGTATGAAAATATTTATTTTTAATAAAATAATTAGGACTAATATTTAAGAAAAATTACTCTAAGGTTATGTTTGGATAATTTTTTTTAAAATGAATGAATTTCAAATTTACTTAAATCAAAGTGAATTTAAAATCCACTGATATTACTTAAATTTTAATTAAAAATAAAAGTGAATGGTTTCAAATTCATATTAATCAAAACACCATCAATGTAAGCTATTATGAATTTCAAATATTTTTATCAACACAAAAACTTATATACACCATTTGCATGGATCTAGGGTCCATGCACCACTTCTAACCCGACCCGTCACGCCCTCGCATGCGCCTGCACGCGCCTCTAGGTCGCGGATGAAATCCGCCCAAATATGCTCCCAGGTGTCTGACCTTTATGTTATGTTAAACATACCTTTTAGTTATGTTAGACATACCTTTTTTGTTATGTTAACTATACTTTTTAATTGTGTTAGACATACCTTTTAGTTATGTTAGTCATACCTTTAGTGTTATGTTAAGCATACCTTTTAGTAGTGTTAGACATACATTTTAGTTATGTTAGACATACCTTTTGTAAGACTAGTTGTACCTTAACATTTTTTTTAAACTGACATATTAATACATTTCATACTTTTTAGTTATATTAGGCATACCTTTAGTCATGTTAGTCATACCTTTTAATTATGTTCGTTGTACCTTTATATATATTACATAAATGTATGTTTATGTTGATATAAATGTATAAATAATCTCATATAAATGTATAAGTAATATCACATAAATGTAAATATCTACAATTTGTACCAAATTAGGGTTTATTGTGCCGAAATTAGGGTTTAGGGTTTAGGGTTAAAGTATGAAATCTGGAAATAAGGGTATCACTAATATAACATAAATGTATGACTAATATAATATAAAGGTATGCCTAACACAACATAAAGATCAGGGTAAAAAAAAAAATGCACGGAAAAAAAGAAGAAAATGCGCTGGGTCAAATACCTTGTTCATAGCAGCCCAACTCTTTTATCAAATTCGTCGATCTCTACACAACCTCATAAATTCTTGGGGTAAGTTTGGTTTTAGGGTTTGGGCTGATTAGGATAAATTAACCTCCTAAATCTTTATTTAGTTCATTGGTTATTAGGCTAATTAAAGGTCCGGGTCCATAAAAATGGAATTTGGGTTAATATGATGGTTAGATAAACCACCCAAATAGGGTGAGTTTATTAAAGCTTATGTTAACCCCAACAATTGGAAATGATGAAATCACCATTTTATCCTTTCTATTAACATTTATTTTACATTTTTGCCTTTTTCATTCATCACATTCACTATTAATATTCTGGAGAGTTTTGAAAGATGAATTTTGGGGAGAAGGCGTGTTTATGCTAGATTTTTTATTTACCCACTCAAGTCAAATTTGTACTACTTTAGTTTTGGATTTTAGAATTAATTTTGGAATTTATATTAATTTTATTGGGAAAAAATGTTAAGGGTATTTTGGTCAAGTTAATATTAAACAACAAAAACACTTGATCCAAACAAAGATTTGTTTGATAAACCCATTTCAAAATATAACACAACACTCAAACGACAAACCAAAATAATATTAATTCAAATTCAACATTTAACATTCAAACCAAACATATCAAATATTAAACGCAATTTAAATCAAACAGTGCAAATCCATCATAACCCAACAACCTAACTAACCCAACATACGAAACAAACATGTCCTTAGAGTATTAATTGATAGCAAATATGTTATGATTAATAGTTGTTTTTGTTTTTCGTGATAATCTATGATTTGTTTTTTAATGAAATTTTCAAAATGGAATTTTGAGGCGATTTTGTTTTTCATGAAAATCTCAGAGCCTCAGATTTTGGTTTTCGTGACAATCTTCGGGCCTCGGATTTTTAGGTGATTTTTTGTGATAATTTCGGATTTCATTTTCAATGAAATTTCAGAATAGAATTATGAGGTGATTTTGTTTTTCATGAAAATCTAAAAGCAGCAAAATCTTGATTTTCGTGACAATCTCAAGACCCGATTTTCATGTGTTTTTTTATTTTTCATGATAATCTCGAATTTCTTTTTCAGTGAAATTTTTAGAACATAATTCTGAGGCAATTTCGTTTTTAATGAAAATATCAGAGCAACAGAATTTTGGTTTTCATGACAAGCTCGAGACTGGATTTTCAAGTGAATTTTTGTTTTTTGTGAAAATCTCGGATTTCCTTTTTAGTGAAAATTTTCAAATGGAATTTTGAGGCGATTTGTTTTTTCATGAAAATCTCAGAGATTTTTTTAGAGATCTTCACGAAATACAAAATCGCTTCAGAATTTTATTCTGAAAATTTTACTAAAAAGGATATCCGAGATTATCACAAAAAAAAAAAAAAAAATCACTGAAAATACTACTCTGAGATTGTCACCAAAACCAAGATTCTGCTAGGTTAAGATTTTTACAAAAAATGGATTCACCTCAGCATTGCGTTTTGAAAATTTCACTGAAAAGAAAATCCAAGATTATCACGAAAAATAAAAATTCACTAGAAAATTCTACACTGAGATTGTCACGAAAACAAAGATTCCATTGCCCTGAGATTTTCACGAAAAACGAAATCACCTCAGAATTCTTTTTCGAAAATTTCACTAAAAAGAAAATGCGAAATTATCACAAAAAACAAAAAATTACTTGAAAATCCCACCTTGAGATTGTCACGAAAACAAAGATTCTGCTGCTTTGATATTTTTACGAAAAATAAAATCGCCCCAAAATTCCATTCTGAAATTTCACTGGAAAGAAAACTCGAAATTATCACGAAAAAATAAAAAAATCACTTGAAAATCCGACCTCAATATTGTCATGGAAATCAAGATTCTATTGCTCTGAGTATTTTATGAAAAACGAAATCGCCTCAGAATTTCGTTCTGAAAATTTCACTGAAAAAAAAATCCGAAATTATCATGAAAAACCAAAAAACACTTGAAAATCCGACCTCGAGATTGTCACAAAAACCAAAATTCTACTCTAAGATTTTCACGAAAAACGGAATTGCCTCGGATACTAAAATATCATATACGCATACTTAGATGCAATTCACCTTAACCGCAAATTACTAAGAAAGTTCGAAAGCTTGAAACTATAAGCATCACAATTTGAGGATTTTCGACATCACAAGTAAATTCCATAGTAGAGAAATTTTTGACATTTCAGAACGCATCACAACTGCTCTTATGCATACAAATGAAATTAAAAGACATGCAAAGTAAGTGAGAATCCAACATAAATAAAACTTTAAAATCCATTCAACACAAACAAAAATAATTAACCTGAGAAAGTGCAGAATTCGCTGTGCCAAGCGTATTTTGATCCTCTTATTGTCAGTTTTGTTGATATTTTCTTGAGTAGTTGAGTTTGTTCCAAGAGCAAATATTGCGACTGGTGTTTGTTGGTATTACACATGAATTTTCTTTTTTTTGATCACTGGAAAATTAAAACAGAAACGTATCATCTTCCACTAATAATTTCCTTAGTTTTCCTTTAAATAAATGAAGTTTATGGAACTTGTCTTGAAGCATGCTGCTTCTCACTAGCCTGCAAGGTCTTGTTTATTTCATTAAAAAAGTCAGTTTGTACTGTTGAGATTTTAAATCCATATTGCACGTGTGAAAGTGTTGTGAAGGGTGGGGGTATCGCTCATAAATGTGGAGGCTAATATCTAATGCTCATATTCTACAGGCTGTTGAGAGGTGGTTTGTTGATAGAGCAGTTTTGCCTATAGAAAATATGTTAGGCTGAAGCATTCATAGGAATTATGAGTTTTTACTGTGACATGGATTGCATATTGCTGCAGAAGTTAAACTTACAATTCGACTTAACTTATTAGCTAATCATGGTGTCAAGATTGAAGACCTTACGAGGGGTTCTTACCCATCCACAGGTACTTCAAACTCAATAAAACCAACTCGTTTATATCTGGAACTTTAAGCTTACTATCTGTAACTCCTGATGCTGCAGGCTTTTGCACAGTGTGAGAATACCTTCACTAAGTTGGGACTGGTCAGAGAAGTTGTGGACGATACTCTGTTCAGGTAGTTAAATTTTTTTATCATACTGAGCGCGAAGGTAGTTAAAAATTTCTATCTTCTAATAAACGAAGCATTATAAAATTATGTATAAAGCAAAGTTGTATCCACTAATATTATCTATTGATGCACTTTCCTGATTCTCATATTTGTAATGTGTGCTATCTGACCATATTTTTTGTTAAATGGTGACTTTGAAAACACATTTGCAAATTTGATTTTGAAATTGAAGATTCCTTCTCAACTTTTTAGATGCTATTATTAAACCTTTCTAGTTTAAGTATGTGTAATCAGATGACCTCATTCTTGCACATATAATTCCCCTATCTTTCTACGTAGATTTTGAAGCATCAATGACAAATGAAAGAGCTCAAAATGCCCTTGGTCATCTAAAGTTTTTGCTTAAAAAAAAAAAATATATTGAAAACATTGAATCCAAATATAAATATAGGCTATAAGTGAAAGTTGCTTGTATAAGAATTTACTTTATTCAGCTAACTAAATTTTAAAATAATATTTTGGAGAAATATATAATTTATTATTTATTTTTTGAAAATGAGGAAATATAAAGTCAAACAAAAAAATGCAGGGCTTTTTAATAGAGGTGCCCATCAATGAGTCCAATTAATTTTGACCATAGTGGGCTTTATTGAAAGAATCAGATCCAACAATGATGAACATTGATTAAGCCCAGCCCATGTTCAAAACATATTCGGCCCAAGAGTATGACCAGGCCCATATCCAAACCCACTTTAAAAAAATAAAAAAAAGAACCGCTCTATGCATTGAAACGACATCGAAATATTTCAGAAATCACAGTTCTTCTTCTCTCTAGCTCTCTTCCCTCTCTCTCTCCTCTGCCTGTGCTAGTGTGCTACAAACATATTACGCTGAAACCGGTTCACCGTCACCAGCATTCCCATTTAGACGCACTAAACCTCTCTCTCACACACAAAACCTCTATCGCTTTCTCTTTCTGACATAGAAAAACACGCACTCTCCCTCTCTCTCACACAAAACCTCTATCGCTTTCTCTTTCTGAGAGAAAAACACGCACTAAACCTCTCTCTCAGACACGCAAAACCTCTGTCGCTTTCTCTTTCTAACATAGAAAAACACGCACTAAACCTCTCTCTCACACACAAAACCTCTATCGCTTTCTCTCTCTGACATAGAAAAACGCATTGTGGAGTTAATTTGATCGAGAGTGATGATGCTTGTGCAACTCATTATCCCCATCTGAGTTGGCTCACCGCGCCATCTCTTACCTCGGCCAGCTCCAATTCTGCGATGTACGCTCAGATCTCTATGTTCTCTCTTTATGTTTGTGTTAATTCCTATGTGAATTGGTACATAGTGCATGCTCGACTAGATTTATTCATGAAAATTAGGGGTTTTGAGCCGTCTTTTGAATGGTGGAGCTAGAGCTATTGCCTCAAAGAGTGTTCAAATTGATTGAAATATATGTAATATCATACCAACAGATTAGACTAATGGATACAGTATTGGCACTATGAATGGATTTCATGATTAACTTAAATGCTGCTTTTAGTGGTTTGCTTAGGTTACTGAGTATGTTTGTAACAAAACCGATCCTTGCTGAAGGATTAAAGTCGTAAATTTGTCTGTTTTATGTGTGAAGGATCATTCAGTCCATTCTGAAAAGAACAGAGCTTACTATGTTCCAATTCTTTTATTTTTATTGAATATTGAAGGACTTGGACCGGTGGATTTGAAATCCGTAACAGTATAATCATTTAGGCTGTTTGGATGTCCTCATTGAAGATCACTTTTTCGAACTATTGTTTGAGTGATTGTGGTCAATTTATAATCCACTTGATATGAAGTCATTCGAAATCATTCATACTAATCTTCTCTTTAGATCCAAATCCTTCAATATTCAACCTTATATTGGTCATCAGTTTTGTATAAAGCTGAGTGCACTGAGTGCATATATATATGAAAAATAAAAATCATGCTAGGGAAAAGGGAAAATTCATATACATCTGCTTGACTGTTTAGTCTTGCTAACATTCAGTACTTTTGATTATTAGAGTTGTAGAATTTTTTATTTTTTTTACATTTGTTTCAAGATTTTTATGCTTATGTGATGCTATTCGCCTATTCAACTCCTTATATGGATATGTATTGGAATTTTCATTTGAATCATTTGATAAAAGTATTCTCTAAGCTTGTGGTAGAATACACATATTCTACCATTGCTTATTTTTAACAAGCCTAATATAACTATTTTGAATGGCAGTGAAATGATGATAGAAGAAGCCCTTTCCAACGAACATTCCTTAATCAGGTAATATTTTATGGAATGCTATTGATTGTTTATATTTAGAATATACCTGGTAAGTTAATTTCTTTCCTAGATTTGAATGGCAGGCTAGAACAAAGCTCCAAGTTCGCTCTTGAATTTGTGTATATAATCATTTGTAACTACTTTCATTTTAAATCAAATTAGAATTTAGATGATTTGAATTTTATGGTTGATTGAGCTTTTTATCCAGATTGTATTCTCAATGAAATATATATAAACCATTTAGTGTTAGTATAGATTATTTCTAGAATAAGAAATTTAAAATTAGGATGGTGAAGTATTGCTACAGAATGAAGATTCCTGACTACGTACTTGCATACTTATCTTGTTTGTTGGAAGAGATTGAGTTTTAGTGCCATCCTTCTTGGTTGTTTAGATTTTGTTTTTGAGTATGTTGTCCACAGCTTAAAAGATGTGCTGAGATGTCTAGGAAACTACGGTTTATCAATGATCAGATACATAAAGCAGGTCTGATACCATCAACTAGTTCATCTTCTCAACCTGATATTGAGTTAGAGGAATTAGAGGTATGTTCCATTTTGCAAGTCTGTAGATTAATGCACATGTGAACGAATGGATTATGGATTTTTGCATTTTGATATAATTTTTTATTTTCTTTCCATTGGTGCATTAAGAATGTAATTCCGAGACACTTTAATTTTTCGTGAAAATCTCAGGACAACATAATCTTGGCTTTTAGGACAATTCTGGCTACGGATTTTCAAGTGCATTTTTGCATTTTGATATAATTTTTGATTTTCTTTCCATTGGAGCATTCAAAATGCAATTTCGAGTCACTTTAGTTTGCATGAAAATCTCAAAATAGTAGAATCTTGGCTTTTGGGATGATTCAAGAGGCGGATTTTCTAATCAGTTTTTGCATTTTGTGATAATTTTTTATTTTCTTTTCATTGGTGCTTTCAGAACGCAATTTCAAGACACTTTCATTTTTCGTGAAAATCTAAGGGCAATAGAATCTTGGCTTTCAAGATAATCTTGGGGACGGATTTTCAGATGAATTTTTGCATTTTGAGATAATTTTTTATTTTCTTTTCATTGGTACTTTCTTAATGCAATTTTGAGACACTAGTTTTTCGTGAAAATCTAAGATCTGCAGAATCTTGGCTTTCGGGATGATCCTGTGGATGGATTTTCAAGTGAATTTTTGCATTTTTAGATATTTTTTAATTTCCTTTCCATTGAAGCTTTCAGAATACAATTCTGAGACACTTTAGCTTTTCGTGAAAATCATAGGTTTGCAGAATTTTCGTGACGGATTTTCAAGTAAATTTTTGCATTTTGAGATAATTTTTGATTTCATTTTCATTGGTGCTTTTAGAATGCAATTCCGTGATATTTTAGTTTTTCGTGAAAATCTCAGAACTGCATAATCTTGGCTTTCGGGATGATCCTGTTGACGAATTTTCAAGTGAATTTTTGCATTCTGATATAATTTTTGATTTTATTTCCATTTGTTCATTCAGAATGCAATTCCGAGATACTTTAGTTTTTGGTTAAAATATCAACACAGTAGAATCTTGGCTTCGGGATGATCCGGGGGTTGAATTTTCTGGTCAATTTTTGCATTTCATGATAATTTTTTTTTTCTTTTTCATTTGTGCTTTTAGAACGCAATTTCAAGACACTTTCGTTTTTTGTGAAAATCTAAGGGCAACAGAATTTTGATTTTCAAGATTGAGCGTGAGGAGGAAGCCTCTGCTTCACGAGATGATATAGGTTAATTTGTTGGGATCTTTTTGTTAGTGATGCTTTTGAGTAACTAGTGAAGTTTGCTTTTCCTGTCAGATTTGAGTGTGCTTGTTTTTCATGGTTGTTTTCGATGGTGCAGATTGTGGGTTTTTTGGTTGTATTGAAAGTGGTTCACATTTCAATCACGATAAATATATTTTTATTGTGTTGAGTGTCTACATTGTTGTTGTTAACAGACACTTGATTGTATTGAATGTTAAAATGGAGAAAACTGATTATTCTTCTCTTTTGCTGATAGAATGCATTTTGAAAAAGATACAAATATAATTGATACCTAATTGGAAGACCAAGGAATTATGCATGTACAAGTGTGTTGATTACCTTTGCTTGCATTTGTTTATTGTGCATCACTTATAGCACAACGAGTGTGGTTTTTCTTGAAGTGTTAGTTGTCCATCCTTATAGTAAATTGAAAATTCAATTGTTAATTATCACCGAGGCTTTCAATTAGTAAAAGTGTGTATGCTGAGTATGGTACATGCTGATATATTGCTGATAATTGAAGCTGATCACCAAATATTGCAGCAAGGAAAACATCTAGACTTCAGTCACCCAACTGCATTGATGACAATGGGAGCTCATGCGATGAGGATGACTTCATTGCCCCTTCTGTAGAGACTACTTCAAAAACTGCAGATTATGGTTCTTTCCTCAGAACTGTAGGCTTATGTGTATGTATTTTCTGACCTTCATCATGATCCTGCTGATTTTGACTTAAAAATCATGAGTAAGCTGAATTGAAGTCAATGTAGTAAATCTTTGATGTAGGTGTTCTCGGTTGTAGCATTTGGTGTTGGTTTGGGATTCAAAGATGGAGTTGGGAAGGCATCTGAGTTTTTCGCTGGGTATGAGAATTGACCTTCAACTAGCACATTGGTTTCTAATGCTATGCAAGTTCTTAACACAGGCTTTAATACATTATTACTGTTTCCTTTCCGATCTTCTTTCATGGAATTGGAACCTCAGAATAGCAAATTTAAGTATCATATTTATTATTTGATTTATGCTCCAAGGGTGTCCTTCCAAATATGATATTAACATAGGGATATGTTTGATCAATATGCATGTATTGGGAGCTCTACTATATTTGATTATTAGTTTGACCATATAGAAGTTTTTCAATCGGAAAGTGTCATTCTCGCTTGTATAATTCTTTAATGATTGTTGAGTAGGTTTTGCTTAATTATGCATATAGAAGTAATTTTGTGTTCCTCAGTTTTTGTGTAGAATTTCCCCGTACAATGCAATATTCTATGTTTTCTGTATTTCTATTTTGCAAGCTTAATTATACATATCTTATATGTTTAGGTATCTACTGGAGCAGGGTTATCTGTGGACATTCTATTTGTATTTGTCCTAATATTCAAGTATTTCAGTGTGCCACTCAATTATCAGGTCTCTAAATGAACAATATCTTAGGTAATGTCTTTTTCCTTGAAAATATTATTAGGTTAATTTACCCAGTTTTTATGTTGGTTTTTCCGGTGATAATCAATATGTTGACTGAAATATAGAACCGGTTGTTTTCTTATGGAATTGTTGGTGCTGTAATCTTCTAAATGTCATTAATACTTCTTGGAACAGCAACACTTCAGGTCTCTTGACAATCCTCACTTTCATGAGCATGCATGCTAAAATGTTGATGACTATATGCATGCATCATTGTTTCATGTTTGTACCCTTGACATATACAAACTTTATTACATCTTGCTTTTTTCTAATTTATGGAATTGGTTTGTCTTATTATGTTAGAAAATTGAGGCAGTTAACCTATTTCTGGCGGCAATACTCCTATACTCTTCATTTAAGGTGCCATTCCTCTCCGACTTCAAGTAACCAATAATAGTTCATACTTCATAGTTGTCATTTATGTTGCTCTGTTCCATAAAATGAATCCAAAACTCAGCTACAGTTTGCATTAAAGCCTGATCATGCACATTAGTTGATGAACTTGAGTATGTACAGATAAAACCCTGCAATGAAAAGAACATATTTTCTCTCGTGTCTTAGAATCTCTTTACTTGGTTGTATCAAATTTTACAATCTTTTACCATCTTTCACAGTCCTGTTTTCACCGGTTCACCATCAATGCATGAATATTAGGAAGAACCTTCTCCAAAGTTTCTTAAGTGCAAGAGCATGGTGAAAATAATAAGATTAGGATGGTCTTCTATCATACTGCAGTACAACTTCAAGTTACACTGAAGCTTATCTGATCTCAATGACATCAAGAAGAAGCAGCAAGATGAAAAATGGCTTGGCTTATATCCACTTAAAGTATATATACATTCATCTTTGAGCATGCACCTCTGGTGAGCTTCTTATTAGATGCAGTTCTGAGCCTTGGACCATTTCCAATAAAACCAGAAGAACCACCATGAATAGCACGAACATTGATCAAGTTTCTTATTATCCAATACTTTATCGATCTTATGCGGATTTGATCAGGCATGCACTTGAAGATTGCCACCCGTGCACTTTCTTAAGATTCCATATTTTTTATTTTTAATATTTCATATTATACACAAGTCTTTTCTCATGCTAGACTTCTTATCAATTCTCATCTAATATTTCATATTACATATATAATTCTTTTCTCACGCTACCACTTCACATACAGACCTTCTTATTAATTCTCATCCCTGACATAGATCTTCCTATCAATTCTCATCTAATATTTCATATGACAAAATTCTTTTCTCACGCTACCATTCTCATCTAATATTTCATATTATACATAGAATTCTTTTCACACTACCATTTTACACACGGACCTTCCTATCAATTCTCATATCAATTATGATATAAATTTTGATTTCCTTTCGATTGGTGAATTCAGAATGCAATTCCGAGACACTTTAGTTTTCAGTGAAAATCTCAAGACAACAGAATTTTGGCTTTCGGGACGATTATGTGGACGGACTTGATGGTGAAATTTTGTATCTTGATATAATTTTTTATTTTCTTTCCATTGGTGAATTTAGAATGCAATTCCGATATACTTTTGTTTTTCGTGAAAATATCAGGTTAGCGGAATCTGGCTTATTGGACAATTTTGGCGACGAATTTTCATATGAATTTTTGCATTTTGATATAATTTTTTATTTTTTTTCCATTGGTACATTCAGAATGAAATTTTGAGACAATTTAGTTTCTCGTGAAAATCTCAGGACAACAAAATCTTGACTTTTGGGATGATTCGAGAGACGGATTTTCTGTTCAGTTTTTGCATTTCATGATAATTTTTTATTTTCTTTTCATGGGTGCTTTCAGATCCAAATTCTAAGACACTTTCATTTTTCGTGAAAATCTAAAAGCAACAGAATCTTGATATAATTTTTTATTTCATTTCCATTGGTGCTTTCAGAATGCAATTTCGAGATATTTTAGTTTTTCGTGAAAATCTCAGAGCTGTAAAATCTTGGCTTTCGGGACTATCCTGTGGATGGATTTTCAAGTGAATTTTTGCATTTTGATATACGTTTTGATGTTCTTTCCATTGGTGCATTTAGAATGTAATTATGAGACACTAGCTTTTGGTGAAAATCTTAGGACAGCAAAATCTTTGCATTTGAGATGATCCGGGGGATGAATTTTTTGTTCTTCTTTTGCATTTCGTGATAGTTGTTTATTTCTTTTTCATTTGTGCTTTCAGAATGCTATTTCAAGACATTTTAGTTTTTCGTGAAAATCTAAGGGCAACAGAATCTTATCTTCGAGATGATCTTGGGACTGATTTTTTGTTAAATTTTTGCATTTTGAGATAAATTTTTATTTTTTTCCATTAGTGCTTTCAGAATACAATTTCAAGATATTTTAGTTTTTCGTGAAAATCTCAGGACTGCAGAATCTTGACTTTTGGAATGATCCTGTGGACGGATTTTCAGATGAATTTTTGTATTCTGATATAATTTTTTATTTTCTTTCCATTGGTAAATTCAGAATGCAATTCCTAGACACTTTAGTTTTTCGTGAAAATCTCAGGACAGTAGAATCTTGGATTTCAAGATGATTCTGGGGACGAATTTTAAGGTGAATTTTTGCATCTTGATATAATTTTTAATTTCTTTTCCATTGGTGAATTCAGAATGCAATTCTGAGATACTTTCGTTTTTCATGAAAATCTCAGGTCTGCAGAATCTTAGTTTTCAAGACAATCCTGACAACAAATTTTCATGTGAATTTTTGCATTTTGATATAATTTTTTATTTTCTTTTCATTGGTGCATTCAGAATGCAATTTTGAGACACTTTAGTTTTTCGTGAAAATCTCAGGATAGGAAAATCTTAACTTTTGGGATGATTCGAGGAACGAATTTTTTGGTCAATTTTTGCATTTCGTAATAATTTTTTATTTCCTTTTCATGAGTACTTTCAGATCCCAATTCCAAGACACTTTTCTTTTTCATGAAAATCTAAGGACAACAGAATCTTGTATTTCGAGACGATCTTGAGGATGGATTTTCGGATGAATTTTTGCATCTTGAAATAATTTTTGATTTCTTTTCCATTGGTATTTCAAATTGCAATTCCGAGATATTTAGTTTTTTGTTAAAATCTTAAGTCTGTAGAATCTAGGCTTTCGGGACGATCTTGTGGTCGGATTTTCAAGTGAATTTTTGCATTTTGAGATAATTTTTTATTTTTTTTCTATTGGTGCTTTTAGAATACAATTCCGAGACGCTTTAGTTTTTCGTGAAAATCTCTGAGCTACAAAATCTTGGCTTTTGGGACGATCCTGTGGACGGATTTTCAAGTGAATTTTTGCATTCTGATATAATTTTTGATTTTCTTTCCATTAGTGAATTTGCAATTCCGAGACACTTTAGTTTTTGGTGAAAATCTCAAAACAGCAGAATCTTGGCTTTTGAGATAATTCGGGGGATGAATTTTCTGGTCAATTTTTGCATTTCGTGATAATTTTATTTCCTTTTCATTTGTGCTTTCAGAACGCAATTTCAATACACTTTCATTTTTCGTAAAAATTTGAGGGCAACAGAATCTTCACTTTCTAGACGAATCTGGAGATAGATTTTTGGTTAAATTTTTGCATTTCGTGATAATTTTTTATTTCCTTTTCATTGGTGCTTTCAGAACGCAATTCTGAAACACTTTTGTTTTTCGTGAAAATCAGGTCTACAGAATCTTGGCTTTTGGGATGATCCTGTGAACGGATTTTCAGGTGAATTTTTGTGTTTTGAGATAATTTTTTATTTTCTTTCCATTGGTGCTTTCAGAATGCAATTCCGAGATACTTTAGTTTTTCTTGAAAATTTCAGGGCCGCATAATCTTGGCTTTCAGGACGATCTTGTAGATGGATTTTCAGGTGAATTTTTGCATTCAAATATAATTTTTGATTTTCTTTCCATTGGTGCATTCAGAATGCAATTCTGAGATACTTTTGTTTTTTCTGAAAATCTCATGACAGCAGAATCTTGGCTTTAATGACGATCCTGGGGACAGATTTTCAGGTGAATTTTTGCATTTTGATATAATTTTTGATTTCTTTCCATTGGTGCTTTCAGAATGCAATTTCGAAACCTTTAGTTTTTCGTGAAAATCTCAGAGCTGCAGAATCTTGATTTTTGGGATGATCATGTGAATGGATTTTCATGTGAATTTTTGTATTCTGATATAATTTTTTATTTTCTTTCCATTGGTGAATTCTGAATGCAATTCCGAGACACTTTAGTTTTTCATGATAATCTCAAAGCAGCAGAATCTTGGTTTTCGGGACGATTCTAAGGACGGATTTTCAGGTGAATTCTTACTTCTTTATATAATTTTTGATTTTCTTTTCATTGGTGAATTTAGAATGCAATTCCGAGATACTTATGTTTTTCGTGAAAATCTCAGGTCTGCAGAATCTTGGTTTTCGGGGCAAAATCTCAGGTCTGCAGAATCTTGGCTTTCAGGGCAATCCTGACAACAAATTTTCAGGTGAATTTTTGCATTTTGATATAATTTTTTATTTTCTTTCCATTGGTGCATTCAGAATGTAATTTCGAGACACTTTAGTTTTTCATGAAAATCTCAGGACAGCATGGATCGTCTAGCTGGGAATGCTCGCCTCATGATTGTCTCAGATCTTGATCATACTATGGTGAGTTGTGCCTAATCTTATCATTCTGTTTGTAGGGGACTGTATTAATAAGAGACAGTATGCTGCAGGTTGATCATCATGATCCTGAGAACCTCTCCTTGCTTAGATTCAATGCCTTGTGGGAAGCAAATTGCTGAAGTAATTCTGTGCTAGTTTTCTCAACACTATACAAGGAATTAAGGAAAGAGAAGCCCATGCTAAACCCTGATATGATATCACAATAATTACATATGGTAACTCTATGGTACCTGATGATGGTTGGGTTGAAATTTTAAATCAGAAATGGGACAGGATCATAGTATCTGAAGAGATGCGCAAGTTTACTGAACTTACTCTTCAGGTATGGCTTAGAGATAGCACAAGGCTCGGATAAACTTTAGATAGACAACCACTCCATTTCCATGCATCATTCTTGGCACATGTGGGGAGGTATTCTCGTATGCATTAAGAATAACTGGTTTTTGCCACATTAAGGACCCTTTTGCAAGAAAGCTCGCTCGAGAGACTGACTGTTGATGTAATGTTTTAATTACTGGAAATTATAATCTTTGTTTTCAAGCTCTAATTTGACTCTATTGCATGCTCCATTTACCTTTTTTTTTTTTTTTTTTGAAGGTAAAATTATCTCATTTTTTTTGTGTGCATTACATATTTACATCCTTGATTTTTCAGTAAATTGTTTAATTTCTCAATATTTATTTTACTCTCTCAATTTATTTGTTCTAATGCAGTTAATGCATGTTTGATGTAATGGTTTTCCTGTGTCAATTTTTCTTATGCATATTGGTTGTCTACATGCAAGCTGTGATTTTGTTTGAAGTTTGTAGGAATTTTTTGTTGTGTGATAAAATTGGACTCCAAATGCATATTTAATTACTGGGTAATTTGTATGAGTTGTAGATGGATATGGAAAAACATATTGAGTTGCTTAATCTATGGCTTTTGTGATCATGGTTTGTGAACTTGGAAATTTGAATTAATCAGAGTGTCCCTTCCCTTCTCTGCAGTTAAGCTTGTCAAAGACTAGCATCATGAGTAGCTGTGTAAAGCCCAAAACACGACTCAATTCGAGTCCACCAGTACTTCTTCATGGTTTTGATAGGTTTTACTATGTGAAATTCAATTGATTATTTGAGATATTGCTCTTCTTTGTGATTCGTAGTTCATCACTTGTTATCCTATTCATGCAGTCTGAGACAGAGCAAATGATATGTGGATTGTTGGTCATTGAATGAGTTTCTTGGAGTAAATTGTATTGCTTCTTGCTTAAATTTAATTGGTTCTTTGTGTTCGTTGCTTGATATTGGACTTTCATGTATTTGATTTGTTATTTCCTGTTTGAGTTTTGTTGATTCACAACGTTTTGTGTTTGCTATTTTGTGACAAAGGGCTTTCTTGGTGTCGATTTGTTATTTCTTGTTTGTGTTTTGTTGATTCTTGATGTTCTGTGTTTGTGTTTGGACTTTCTTGGTGTGATTTGTTATTTCTTGTTTGTTATTAAAACCTATGGTTTTAATAATTGATACTATAACTTTGGAGAATTTATCCGACACATTGTGAAGTATAGGTCTTATGGTATGACAATTTTTTAATTAACTCTGTTGCTTCCTGATAAACGTGCAGTATGCTTTCTTAATTTGAAAAGGCTGAAGGATCGAAAAAAAATTAAATAAGAATTTTTTTGATCAATCTTAGATCCCCTTTTGCTATAAGATTATGCTCATTAGCAAGTGCTTGCAAGAAACTTCCTAATCTGATTACGAATGACACTCTACTAATGACTTTTTGAACTCTTTTTCCTATAACTCAAGTTGGAATGTCCAAGTCTGTTTTGTAAAAAAAAAGACTAATTTATGTGAAGACTAATTTTGTATTGTGAAGAATAATTTTTTCTCTCCAAACTGCATAAAGCAACGCATAAATAAGGAGAAAAGAAACAAAAAATATTGGATGGAAGTTCAAAGCAACACAAACAAAATTATGAAGAATTCAACAAAAAATGAAAAATCATTTCTAAATACCAAAAAGGAAAAAAAAAAAAATCCTTGAAAATTTCCTATTAAAAACGCGGTTCAATATTCTAACGGCTATATTAAAATCTTGGTGATACAGGCAATCACTAACTCAATTATTATTATTAGCTATAAAAGAAACATAATTATGGAAAATTAAATAAATATAGAAATTAGGTTAAGTGAAAGAGAAAGTCCTCAAATAATCTTAGTTGTCGATAAGTGATGGATAAACATTTCATTCAAACGGTTTTATCTTGTCAGAAGGAAAAAGTGAGCGTTCGTTGGTCTTCCATCCAGTTAAGGTTTGATGATTTCTTTAATTTACTCATTGTTAAAATAATAGTAGATATATTTATTTTCTTTCTAAAATTGGCAATTTCTTTTTATGGTGAGAAATCCCAGCCATTTTATTTCTACCTCCATAAGGGTTAAATGCCAGCGTTGGCATTTTCTTGAATCTTTTCATTGATTTCAAAATTACTTGCTCTGATTACAGTATTGATGAATGGTGCAGTAATTATGGCTAAACACCAAAAATGATGTTTTTATTTTTCTTTTTTAGGGGAATTCTATATGTATATATATCTGTTAACCATGGACGTAATTATAAACATATATCCACTTTTGGATCACACATTTTTTTTATCATAAGGTAACTCAGTAACTCATATATGATCAGTTTAGATTTATTAAAGTTTATTTTTCGACCCATAAGGATCTTTAAGGATTGAGTATTAAAATTTGGACCCACCGTTAAAACTAACAAGTTAATATGCAATTGATTTTTCCATTGAATTAATCCTCGTACCTTTTGGCCCTATAAGTTAAATTAACAGAATTTTGATTTATTATTTTTTGTCTTGTGAAACATTTACAAAATTTTAAAAATAGTAGAAATCTATTACTATTCAAAAACAAAAAACAAAAAAGATTATAAGCCATTTATTCAAACAACAATAAATGCAAACTTGTCTATTTGGTGTCTACACACACACACACATTAAGGTTGATCATATAGTCACAGTTCCTATGAATGTGAATAAACAATAAATAGAATATAAAAATAAAACAGAAATTTTTTTAGTTTAAATATGAAAATAACTATTAAAGAATAAAAATATATAAATAATAAGATAAAATTGAAATGGAATGGAGCCATTTTTCTGTTCAAATGTAAAAAAGAAATGTTACAGATAATATGGAATTTATTTTTTTAAAAACACTTATAGCCTATTAAAAAACACAAAGAAGAATATTACATTTTAATCAAAAATTGCTAAACGAAATCTTTTCTTTTTGGGCTGGGCCAATATAATGTTGGATCAAAAGTATCGTCAATTTGTTGTCATTTCAGCCCATTATACGTGAGACATTATTTCAGTCTTAAGTTGAGTTATTCTTCCTTCTAATTCAAAATGTTGTTCCTCAAGGATTTAATTTATAAGATAAAATTAAATAAATCCTAATTTGATTTTTAAAAGATCATACAAACAAAAAAGTGAACTTATAAAAGATGAATTATGAACCGATGATCATGATGATGAACTTGATATAATATCATATTGATTTGAACTTATAAATTGATGATGTCACATGTATATTTTTTAATTATTTTATTTGGATATTTAAACTCAATAAAAAGGGCAGCACTTATGTGCCCGGGGCATGTGCCCCAAAATTATCCATATCTTTTTTTTTTCCTTCTTCTTCTCACTGTTGTTCCTTTCTTTCCTCTTTTTTTTTTCTTTCCCTTTAATTTGCTGTTTTTCTTCATTCATTTTTTTTTTCTCTTTCTTCTCAATTTCTTTATATAATTGCTACAAAGTGATACCTAAAGAGTATACAAGTGATATTTTTCATTGATTGAACAATTAATACATTAAGAGTAAATATGTAATACCTTATACTATAAATATGTAATACCTTAAATGTGCATATCTAATACCTTATACTATAAACATTAATATCTTAAAGGTACATATGTAATACCTTAAAGGTGTATATATATTATCTTATACTATAAGCATTAATACCTTAAAGTTAAACATTAAATACCTTAAAAGGTGCATATGTAATACCTTATCTATAAGCATTAATACCTTAAAGGTAATATATAATACCTAAGAGCATACAATTGATACCTTAAGAGTATATAATTGATATCTTAAAAATATACAATTGATATCTTAAAAATATACAATTGATACCTTAAGAGTTGTCTTATACTATAAGTACTAATACCTTAAAAGTAAGTATGTAAATAAGAAGAATAAAAACAAGAAAATAGAGAAGAATAAGAAGAATGTATGAAACAAATAAGAAGAATAACAAATTGATAAGAAAATAAATTAAGAAGAATGTTGGGATATTTCTGATAGGTTTTGATGAGACAATGTAATTTTAGTTAGAAAGTTAGAGTACCCAATTTCCACGTTTTATAGGTGGAATTCTGGTTGTTTAAGATAGACTTGCTAAGTCTTGTTTTGTAAGTTGTATATACCAGAAAGTAGTACATATTGAGTTTAGTAGGATCCTGGACTTGAAGAGTTCTTTTTTAGTCTTAGCTATATAAGGAAGTAGGATCAAGGAGCTGGACCAATAAGCAGCATAACAAGAAGCTGACTGCAAGATTTTGGAACAGGAAGCTGTTCAGAATCAGGAAGCTATTGCAGACAGGAAGCTAACTACAGGATTTTGGAACAGAAAGTTGTTCAAAATCAGGAAGCTATCGCAGACAGGAAGCTGACTGTAGGTTTCAAGAACAGGAAGTTGTTCTGAAATAGGAAGCTGACGCAGATCAAGAAGTAGACACAGAACTTTTAACAGTCACTGCAATCCAGGTAAAAAGCTGTAAGTTCATCTATCTTCTCTGTTGATATACGAGGTTTATTCTGGTGATGTACAAGGATTAGTTCCTGCTCAAAGTTACCAGTAGATAGAAGTCAGTGTCAAGTCAATCAGGTTGTGACACCTGGACCCGCGACGTTGCCAAAGTACTATAGGCGAGGAGTGGCGCCATTAATGCGGAATAGTGAAGGACGAGGTCATGTACCCGATTTTTCCAGGAGCATTAATTACAAAGATTTGAAGATCAATTTAAATTTCAACAAGGACAATGTCTCTCTTCAACGGGCATTCTCCTACTGATATAAATAGAAGTAGAGAGTGACCTTTGAGACTACTGAAACTTTATCAAGACTTCTTGCAAATCTTCTCGAGCCATCAATCTCTCAAGCATCTCAAGCTCAATCACTCAATCTTCTGAAGCAGTTAATCATTTCTTAGAGTTTTCAAGTTCAAGACTGTTTCAAGCTTGCACCTGTTGAAGAATTCATATATATTTTTAACCACTAGTTGTGTGCTAGGTTGTTTTAGTTTGGTGTCCTTAGCTAGAAGGATTAGATCCTCGCTAAGTGTTAGTCTTGTGTAGGCTTTATAACTCTGTGTGAGTTTTGTACCCTGTGTGGGATAGAGCCTAGGAATCTGTTGATTCTAGTAGGTAGACTTGTGTTAAGAAGAGACTTGTAAAGTTGAGGCTTGTAAATCGAACTGACTTAACGAAGTTCCTCCTTAGAGAAGGAGTAAAGTGGACGTAGAAGGATTACACCACCTTCGAACCACTATAAACCATAAGTGTTTACTGTTTTCATCTACCTGCTGCATTGCATTGATATATACTGTTGCATACATCATTAGCATTCTGCATAAGGTTTCTGTTAAAAGCATTTTTGTGAAAGAAAATTGTTTTCCAAGGAAACTCTATCTCTTAAGTTTATTTCGTTGCATACTGTGATCACCGAGTAAGAAACCTGAATCAGCTTACTGCCAGATTTCTGATCGAGTCAGGTTACTGCTTCTCGATAGAATCAGGAACCTGTTTCACTAAAAGTTTTAAAAACACAAAATCGATAGAGATTCATTCACCCCCCGAACCTCTGACTACTTGGGACCAACAAAGAAGAAAAAGAAAAAAAAAAAGGAAAAAGAAGAAAGCAACACTATTTCTGTACTAATACCTTAAGAGTAAATGTGTGATACCTTATAAGTAAACAACTGATACCTTAAGAGTTTACAACTAATACCTTCACTGAAAATCTTAAGATTTCAAATGTTTCATCATATTCTTCCTCAATTTTTTTGCAAATCACGATTGCATCATATTTTTCGTCAAATTTTCTACAAATCATGATCTCATATTGTTTGAAATAATTTATTTTCAATGTTTTAAAATTACTCATAAATAAGAAGGGAAAAATCCTCATAAATGATTTCATGGTAATTTGAAAAAGAATAAGAAGAAGAAGAATGTAATAAACAAATAAGAAGAATAACAAATCAAAAAGAAAATAGGTTAAGAAGAAGAAGGAGAAAGGAAAAAAAAAAAAAGGAAAAAGAAGAAAATAATATTGTTTGTATAATACATTAAGGGTAGATATGTGATATCTGAAGAGTAAATGTGTGATACCTGAAAAGTAATACCTGAAGAGTAAATATGTGATACCTAAAGAATAAAGCATGTGTGCGCGCGGCGCACCATAACTACGATGTGGGCGCGCGTGGGAGTAGCCCAAGCACCGGATTAGGTTGGGGGCTCAGATCTAAGATCCGTGCCCCCGGGACATACAATTTTTTGCGCAATAAAAAACGTGAAATGGTTTAATTGTAAAATAAACTAAGAATTTTTATGAAACTGTAATTTCAATATCAATTTTAAAATTTAGCAAAATAAAATAAAACAAATGTTATCTTATTTTGCAATTTGAATTATCAATACTTTTCCGGTTAAAACTTGTGGATATGTTCGCCCAATTTATCCATGTTGGCTACATATTGTCAATCAAACAAAATGAAGGGAAAATTTTATGAAAGTAGATTAACAATATTATAGCTTTTTATTGTTTGAAAATTGTTTTGTTTTTTTCCGTATGAAACTTATTATGATTGGTTAAAACTTGTGGATATGTTCAACCAATTTATCCATGTTGGCTACATATTGTCGATCAAACAAAATGAACAGAAAAATTAATGAAAGTAGATCAAAGATCAACAATATTATATCTTTTTATTGTTTGAAAAATGTTTTGTTTTTTTACTTATGAAACTTATTAAAATTGCATAGCTGATATAGATAACATTATTTCGTTGACTGTTTCATTATTATATTTAACCAACATGTCATTTTACCAAATTAAAATTTAAAAAAAATCAAATCCTTTAAAACTACGCTACGATTGATGGAACGACAATGACTTCCTCATTGGAGAATTATTCAATGACACTTGTATTGTCTTCGAGCTATATGTACTCGATCGCACATAGGAAAGTAACATAGTCGTTGTTGATTAAGTCGTAGACCAGACCATGGTCTTATGAAGTTGTTCGTTAATCTGTCATTATAAATGATTTTCATTGTTACTTTCTTGATCTGTATTACAGAATATGCTTATTTCCATGTCCTTTAATTTAGAGAATTCACAAAATTTTCTCACTTTATTTCAACTGCCAAATTTTAATGGATAAATTTCATAACAAAATTCAATTTATTTGTTGGTTCTCATTCCTAGTACCAAATTTTAAGAGTTCTCAATAAGGGGCTCAATTAATTCTTTTTTCTTAATTTAGGGCTCTAATTTGAAAACTCGCTCTCAAAACAAGCACACTTGACTGATGATGCTAACGGCAGTTTCATTGCTTTTTTTTTTTCCATTTTTTCTAATTTATTTTATTTAGCATATCTAAATAATATATATGAAAATAAAATCAAAAAGGAAAATCTTCATCTTTCTTTTCCTTCACGCGTAGAAGAAGAATTCTCTCTCATTAATCCTTCAAGCCCTAGGTTTTCTATTTTCCTATCAAGGTATTGATCATCATTTGATTTTATGCGGCAATCTTTTTTCCATAATTGTTTATGGAAGATTCATTCGATGATGATTTCGATCCAAGTTTCAATATTGATGGTCAATCACTCAAAATAATTCCTCATGTTTCCTCTGGTGGTAGTCCATCACCCAATTTAAGTTATCCAAGTGATTCGTCTACTGGTCCAATAAAATCATGTAGTGAATTGAGGAGCATTGAAAATTCTTATTCAATCATAGTCTCTCTCATTAATCCTTCAAACCCTAGGTTTCAAGCCCTAGGAAAATCAAATTTATGCTTTAAATTTTGTTATATGCAGGGGATATTTGGATGAAGCCTCACTTGATCAAGTAATTTCAGTAATTCTTTCATAGTTTTAGGTTCTGATTTTGGAATATTGTTGTGAATGTTTTAGAATTTTAGATTTTGATTTTGGAGAAAATTGGTTTTAAATAATTGATGACTTGTGAATGTTTTAGAATTTTCTTATGTTTCTTGTGCAGATTTTGAATTCTTTTGCTTTCTTACACTACACCTCTGATTGCAGTTTTTCCTCAACTCAAAGTTAGTGTTTTTGTTTTATATTTTTTTCTTTTAATGTTATGCCACAAGAGTTATTTGCAATATAGGTGTTTTGCTTAATACTTCAACTTACAAAGATAAAACCAAGTGAATGAACTTGAGGTTAATGGTGATGACATGAATGAGGAATTGACAACATGGATTCAAGAGGTAGAGAAATTAATGGAAGAAACTGAGATATTAAAGACGTGTGCAAACTTGGAGGTTGGAGCAATTAACAGGAACAAGAACTAATTATATGAAATCGATAATGTACATAAGCTGAGCCTCGTTCCTTACACTTATTCACAAAGAACAATCCACATTCACGAGAGTTCGAAGAATCGAATAGAGATACAATCATCACAAGAAAGAGCTCTGGATCCATTTTTGTGAGTATGTGGTAGAAATGAGATTAGAGTTATATATATAACCTCTAAATCCATATACATTTAAGTCCATCTTTATCTCATGATTAATATTTATTGGAATTATTGATGAACTCATGTTTTTTTGTTTAATGTTAAGATTGATCTGATCAAATCAGAAGTACTCTCAATTCAAATTAGAATTACTAGCAGCCTACTCAACCATTCTACTGTATTAGTAATCAAGTCAATAGAATGGTAAGAAGTGTACATGTTCTAACTTTTTAGATTTTCTTTAAAAAAAAATTTGAAATTAGATTATATATGTATTGTAATTAAAAAATAATAATCTGCATAAGCTAGTAGAACAAAAACTCAATTTAAGCATTAAAGAAGCAGGTTTGGAGTTGCCTACACCAAAATAATCAAAGTACATCACCACCGAATCAAATGAATCATTCAAACGAAAGATATAACAATATATATCTCAACTACGGCTACGACTATAACGCACTACATCCTGATGCAACCATATCTTCTCCATTGTCTGACATAAAATGGTTGGGTTGAGAAATAACAGTTGCTGATAGTCCATTCTTCAAAAGAAAAAGATTGCAGAACAAATAATTATATTAGATAAATAATCCTTAAATAAAATAAAAAACAAGTTTTACATTAATAATTAAAAAGAAAATAATGATACCTGATCATCCCTTGGAATTTTGCAACTTCTTTTATTATGGCCAAATCCACCACATTTACTACATTTTGTTGGCCCATATTTCCGTTTGGATTTATGAGGATCTTTGGCTTCAATTGGGTCTTTTGCCCTTCGCTTCTTTGGCCTCCCTGCTGGCCTTTTATAAACAGGTGGTAGGATGGGTTCTTCATCACTTTTAGGCAAAAAATGAGGACCTGTTAATGGATATATACAATAATCATATGTCTTCAAGAAAGTCTCCCTCGTGAAATACTCACTTACATAATCTTCATGTTTCCCATTAATTTTATCTATGACAACAACAACATGCTTACAAGGGATTCCAGATATGTCCCACATCCTACTGGTACAAATATGTTTGTCAAGGTTCACCACAAACTTCTCAGACCTACGTAATACCTCAAAAATAACCATTTGTCAATCCCCACATTGAGATGCATTCCACACTTTACTATCCACTATGGATTTATTTAACTTCTCTAGTATATCAGAACATATTAAACAATTCTTCTTTCTCATTTTTTCTCCCCTCTCATATATCCTTTTCATTGCCCGGACCCGTATTAAAGAAGTAACTTCACCACCTCTATATTCTAAAATCTTACCATTGAAACACTCAACAATGTTGCTGGAAATTGCAACGGACTTAACATGAACCTCAAAACCAGTTTTGCACCATCTCTCCATACCAATATCAGTTAAATGTTTCCAAGCTTCAAAACAAGTCTGTTGCATTTCGTTCATGTGAATATTGTAGTCTGTAATGGTGGTGGCATTCACTGTTGTCCAAAATAGATTTGCAACATGTTTATCCCTCCATCTTCTTTTAAAATTACGAAACATATGTAAAACACATAACCTATGATATTTGGATGGATATACATCATTCAAAGTTGAAACAAGACCCTGTTGACAAAATAAAGTAAAAATAAAATTTGTTAAATTACATAATTAATCAATGAAAATAACATATAAATGTGACATAAAAGTCCATCTTTCTCCGTGAGAGGTTGTAAGCCCAATATCGTCAAATAATTCTTTAGAAACCATGACCATGTCTCTCTAGTTTCCGAAGAAACTATAGCAAAAGCTATAAGAAAGAGACCATTATTTGCATCTTGAGCTACAACTGACAAAAGTTGGCATTTATAATACCCCTTTAAGAAACATCCATCTATGGAAATCAAGGATCGACATCAAGCTAAAAAGCCCTTTTTATATGCATCAATGCAAATATACAACCGATCAAATCGAGAAGGTACTCCAAGAGCTAAAATCTTAAAAGTAGTTCCACGATTAGTTCTCAATAACTCCTCACGGTAATCCCACAATCTTGCATATTGCTCATTGTGATTACCATCTACAGATTGAAGGGCAGTGTTTCTTACTCTATATGTTTTTGCTGTACTAACCTTCATATTAAATTTCTTTGCAATATGAGCTTTCAATTCCAACCCCGTCATATTTGGAAATTTCTTCAAGTCTTCAGTCACCTTTTGCTCAACCATTTGGTATCAATAAACCTGTCTTTTACGTCTCCTTTCTTACAATTATGTTCTCTATAATATGTTTTCACCTCATAAGTTTCAAGATGGCCCACTTTTGAACAATAAATATGCAATGGACAATCAACCACACATTTAGCTCTACATCTTTTCTTATCTTTCCTTGCAAATGACAAACTATAGCTATTGTGTGCACCATAACTCTTAACAGTTTCATAAAACTCATCAATAGAGGAGAATAGCTGACCTATTTTGAAAGTTACTTGCTCATGTAAATTTTAATCACATGTTGACTTGACTTCTTCTCCACTATCTGATGAATAAGAATTTTCAATACTCCTCAATTCACTACATGATTTTATTGGACCAGTAGACGAATCACTTGGATAACTTAAATTAGGTGATGGACTACCACCAGAGGAAACATGAGGAATTATTTTGAGTGATTGACCATCAATATTGAAACTTTGATCGAAATCATTATCGAATGAATCTTCCATAAATAATTATGGGAAAAAGATTACTGCATAAAATCAAATGATGATCAATACCTTGATAGGAAAATAGAAAACCTAGGGCTTGAAGGATTAATGAGAGAGAATTCTTCTTCTACTCGTGAAGGAAAAGAAAGATGAAGATTTTCCTCTTTGATTTTATTTTCATATATATTATTTAGATATGCTAAATAAAATAAATTAGAAAAAATGGAGAAAAAAAAAACAATGAAACTGCCGTTAGCATCATCAGTCAAGTGTGCTTGTTTTGAGATATGGTTTCCAAATTAGAGCCCTAAATTAAGAAAAAAAAATTAATTGGACCCCTTATTGAAAACTCTTAAAATTTGGTACTAGGAATGAGAACCAACAAATAAATTGGATCTTGTTATGAAATTTATCCAATTTTAATTTATTTCAGAATCGATCTATTACCACTTGGTATCCTAATTCATTAAAAAAGACAAAAAAAGTCAAATTGTGATATTTAGAAAGAGATGAATGATCTTGATGTCAAATAAATTAGAGTTTTATTCGAACTCAACAACCTTCATCCTCTTTCTATTCTTCATTCAACACTGAAAGTAATAAACACCACACAAAAAACAATATATAACTCATTGGATGAGTGAGAGAGAGAGAGAACCTACTAGAGAAACACATGAGTTAAGTAAGAAAGCTACTCATTATAGAAACAAGTGGATAAGAGATATATATACACACACATATAAAAGATGGATGGAGGATCATGCTTCACCGAGATCACATAGATCCAACTAACTAGAAAGCTAATGAAAAGAATCTTCATAAAGAGGACTCTTTAATCCTATCCTTCAATATAATCATGAGATAAAATACGAGATACAAACATTAAATCAGACATAAATAAGATTGATTCATAAGATTATAATATACCATCATCCGCATGAAAAACAACAACATTGTATTCCAACACACTACGTATTTCGACCTCCATTTTGAAAGCACTATCGAGACCTCCCTTACTTTATCCATAAATGGATTCCTCCCCAAAATACTAAGTGTACTTCCCTTGTACTCGCCATATGTGAATAAGAAATTGATAAGGACATTACACGGAAATCTGAGAGTGCTACAATGCCCTGCAATTGACTGATTTCAGGATCAAATGTTATTTTGTTGTCAAAAACAAACACAGTACCAAACTTTGATAGGTTGGATTGAGCCACTATCCATGATGTTCTTTTGTCACCACCACGGACATCTTGGAGATAAAAATGAAATTTCCTCACTTTTTTCATTCCAAAAAACAGATCACATAGAGTTTCTGTCTGCAATATGAAGAATGTGTTTACGAGCAATGAGCTCAAGAAAATTATATGAGTAAACTTTTGCATTATTGCAAATAGTGTAATATAGTTACACTATTTTCTTTTTTAGATTTAGGAGAAGATTAATTAAAAAAGAAGATGGAAGTGGTGTAGAAGCTACCACAAAAACTAACATATATAATGGTGAGAAGATTAGATATTTTAACCAACATTATTAATTGAGTTCAACAACTAACAAAATTAAGTATAGGTTTTTTTTTTTTTTTGGAATTCTATATATATAATCATATTCTAATATCGATTAATCATGGGGGCATAAACAGTTTTGGAACTTATCCACTTTGGACCACACATTTTTTTATAAGGGTAAACTCATGTATGGGTTTGGATTAATGAAAGTTTATAAAAATTCACGTGAGACGGTTTCATGGATGATTATCGTGAGATGGAGCCCCGTCACCCACAAACAACATATGAATTGTAGGGTTTGGATTGTAGGTGATTGGATTTTGGTTGACCCGTCTCACACAATACAATAAAAATCCGTGAAACGATTTCATAAAAGACTCACTCATGAAAGTTTATTTTTCGACTCATAAGGATCTTTTAGAATTAAATATTAAATTTTGGACCCACTCACTGCGTTAAAACTAACAAGTTAATATGAGATTGATTTTTCCATTAAATCCTCATACTTATGGCCCTATAAGTTAACTTATCAAAATTATGATATTTTTTTTATTTTTCTTGTCTTTTGATTTTGTGAGATATTTACAAATTTAAAAAATAGTAAAAATATTTTACTATTCAAAAAAAAAATTCTTATAAAAGCCAATTATTCAAAAAACAATAGAATGTTTTGTTTGGTTTTACAAACTTGTCTACTAATTTGGTGTGTATATTTGATATTATTGATTATTTAGGTTGATCTTATAGTTAAAGAATAAAATATATAACTAAATCGGATAAAATTTAAATTGAATGAGCCATTTTTCTGTTAAAATGTAAAAAAGAGGTGTTACAGATAAGTTTTAGAAAATTTATGGAATTTATTTTTAAAAACACTTATAAGCTACTAAAAAACACAAAGACGAATATTACTCTTTAATCAAAAAATTGTTAAACGAAATCTTTCTTTGGACTGGCCCAATATAATGTTGGATCTAAAGTCTATACTATGGTCAAACTGTTGTCATTTCAGCCCATTATAGTTCATAAGACATTATTTCAGTCTTAAATTGAGTTATTATTCCTTCTAATTTCAAAATTCTGTCACTCCAGGATTTAATTTGTAAGATAAAATTAAATAATCCTAATTTGATTTTTAGAAGATCATAGCACAACCAAAAAGTGAACTTATAAGAGATGAATTATGAAATAATGATCATAATAATGAACTCCATATTATTTTAATTATTTTATTGGGCTATTTCTGGATATTTAAACTCCATATTAAAAACGTGAGATGGTTTAATTGTAAAATAAGCTAAGATTTTTTATCAACAAATTTCAAATATAGAGACTCTGTCTTATTATTAGAAAAACAAAGTAAAATCAAACTAAATTTAAAAAATAAAAAAAACTAAAAACAAATAAAAGTAAGTTAAAAAAAAAAAAAATACAACACCACCTAAAAGATTACGTATCACCAAACCCACAACCCGACCCGATTCACAAAGGATCCATTTGAGTAACCACAATGGGGCTCCGAACCACATGCTTCCCATCGACCCAAGAAAGCGACCCGAAAATCGCACCCGAATCACCCAATACCAAATTCTTCCCATTAACTGTTACATTAACATAGTAACCTAATTTTCTTACCATTTCCGAGAACACCAACTTCTCCGGCCACACACTAACCCTAACTCCCCTCGGCGCCGCCACCCTCACCCGATACACCGCGTTCGTCTCCCCCACATTCGTCACCATTCGAAAGAACATTTGGTTCGACCGCATTTTCGTATCCTTCTGAAACGATGCCACGATCGACGGATAGTTTAGATTCTCGGGCAACGACTTCCTCATTGGACAGTTGACTCGTAAACGTGTGATCACTTGTATTGTCTTCGGACCGTACTCGATTGCACAAAGAAAAGTGACGTAGTCGTTGTTTGTTAGGTCGTAGACTAGCCCTGGATCCATGGCTAAGTCTAGGTTTAGGTGACCAGCACCGTAATCATAGGATGTTGCTCGTTTGTTAATCGATTCGTCGATCATTGGATTGAAAGAGTTGTCGTTCAGGCTCGTGGTTGTCATCATTGCTGATCGAATTGCCGCCGGTGACCAATCGGGGTGAGCCGATTTGAGCAGCGCGGCAGCGCCACTCACATGGGGGCAAGCCATAGAAGTTCCCGACAAGATGTTGAATTCTGTTTTTTGAAGACATCCATAAAAATAGTCTAATAAGATAATGAATAAACTATAAAAATAAAAAATAACAAACTATAAATGTAGTCAAAATTCGTATTTTTACCCTAAATGAAATTGGCCGCCAAGGAAAAAAAATGAGATTTTTTTTTCTTTTTTGAAATAACTCGTATAATAAATTTTTATAATCCTTATTTGGCTAATTTTTTTACCTGTTTTTCGTGTGTCAGAATCCAGACCGGTCGGACCCACAGCATCGGTCCATGCAGCTAGGATATTAACTCCCGGTGCGATCAAATCGGGTTTTAGGATTTCCGGGTTAAGCCCATTGGGCCCCCTACCGGAAAATGACGCGACCACCGGTGCCGGCTTTGTTCCGATCAGCGTTCCTCGGAATTGGATCGTTGCTCTTGCACTTGGATTCGATTTCACGTAGGTTTTGATTCGGTCTCCATCAGAAGAACCAACAGCACAAGTTGGAATCAAATGAGCATCTCCAACCAAACCCTCACCAGTGGAAGCTCCATTGGTGAGGATCATTCCGACTCCACCAGCTTTCCTAACGACCAACCCCTTCGCGACACGTGGACTACTACCTCGGTCGCAAATGACGATTTTACCCCTGACTGAATCAGGATCAAGTGAATTCTCCAAGCAGAGCGAAGCAGAGAGCACCCCTGTTTTCCCTGGGTATACAAGAGGATACATTCTGCCGTTCAACGGTTTTCCGGCGTACAACGACACGCCGGAGAAGTTCTTCCCGTCGCCGAGAACCACATCCGCGGGGAAGTTCCGGTCAATCGTGCCGGCGCCGACTGTGGTGAGCCACGGCGCGAGATTCGTCACCGACATTCCGTTGGGCCCGTCATTGCCGGCGGAGGAAGAGACGAAAATGCCCCTCGAAACGGCGCCGTATGCTCCGATGGCGATAGGGTCGAGATAGTACGGCGAGGAGATGCCGTCGCTGCCGCCAATGGAAATCGAGATGACGTCAACGCCGTCGTTCACGGCGGCTTCGAACGCCGCCAGGATATCGGAGTCGAAGCAGCCGGAATTCTTCCAGCAGACCTTGTACACCGCCAATCGAGCCTTCGGCGCCACCCCCTTCGCGATTCCGGCGGCATAGCCTTCCATGCTGGCTCTGTAGGTGTATCTTCCGGCAGCAGTGGAGGCGGTGTGGGTCCCATGCCCATCGGCGTCCCTCGGCGATTTGAACTCCGCCGTCTCGTTGATTCCGCCGCCGCCGAAGTTCGCGGCTTCGTGGCCCTTCGAGAAGAATCTAGCGCCGATGATCTTTCTGTTGCAGTTTAATATCTGGCACGTGCCTCTCCACCGCCTCGGCACGGGGCCGAGGTTGCGATCGGAGAAGCTGCGCCTCTCCGGCCAAATTCCGGTGTCGAAGACGCCGATGATGACATCGGAGCCGTAGTCGGATTCGGACCAGAGGCCGCGCTGGTTGCGGAGGCCGAGGAACTGCGGCGAGCGCGTCGTGTGGAGGCGGCGGCGGCGGTCCTCGAAGGCGGCGAGGACGGAGGGGTGCTGGAGGGCGGAGGCGGCCTGAGATGACGTCATCACGGCGGAGAAGCCGTGGAAGACGGTGTCGTAGAGGTGGAGGATGGTGGCGGGGTCGGTGAACTCGGCGGCGTACCAGTGGTAGTGCGATCGGAAAACGGACGGCTTGGATGAGCTGTCCACTCTGATGATGTAGGTTTTCGCCGTCAGATCGGCTGAGATTTTAGTGAGAGAGAGTGTGAAGAGAAGCCATTGGAGAAGTGGAAAAGGAACAGCCATGGTGTAGAGAGAGAATTGAGAGGGAATTTTAGTTGTTCGTATTTTTTGATTAATATATAGTATTTACATTTTTAGATAATGATTAATGTGCTAAGAAAGTAACTAATGGAATAATTGCATATTATTACGAAGAAATAATTACTGGGAAAAAGGAGACATGATTTTGTCTTGAGCACGACAAATTGCAATTGTGTTTGCACATTTTGATGCGGAATTGGCGGGAAGGGATTTGCCCCAATACGATGTCGTTTTACTTGGGAAATAATGGGCATGCTTTATTGTGGCATTTTATTTTATAGTTACTAATTTTATAGTTAACGTAACTGAAAAATAAAAAAAAATTAAATGTAATCAAAAGAAATGTTATTATCAAGGTTCGATATTATATTAATAAAGAAATTCATTATTTTCTGGACTTATAAATTGTAATTTATAATGTCTTGTACTCCACATATTCATTAGATGGTAAAAAGATGAAAATTTGTGATGAAATATTAATTACGAAATGATGAAAGTGATGTGAAAAAAGGTGAAAAGCGTGGTCAAAATCTATTAGTAGGAGTGGCTTTCTTCAATGTTTTGGGTATTTATTTATTTATTTAACTGAATATTTGGGGAACTGATGATGGGGTTATGGGTTTTATATTAAAATTTAAATCTTGTGGGATATTTTCTTTTTCTTTTATTTTTTTCTGAATAATCCAAAAAAAAAGGCTTTGTTTTCCACGTATTAGTGTGTAAATAGTAGTTTAAGAAATAAATTTTAATTTTAATTTTAATTTTTCTCATTATAAATTTTTAAAATTTTTAATCTTAATTTTTTTTATAAACTACCTATTTTATTTTATAAATATATCATCTAATATTTTTGTGTATATATATAACTAATACAAGGGTCAATTTCCCATAACTTTATTGCTCTTTACGTTTCCCAAGTTTCGAGTGTATAATGACAACTTACACTTTGGCACATATTTTCAAAAATTAAAGACGAGATATATAGTTCAAAAAATTCTATAAGCTTTTATGCTTTTATCAGATTTTTTTTTTTTTTTGTGCTTTATAAAATATTAGATTATATTATAAGTTGTAAAGTTTCATTAGTAGATTTATCTAAACATAATATATTTCGGATAAATTTTAAAATTTGGTGTAATTGCAAATGTGTCCATTTTTGTAATTTAATAAATGTCCAAATCTCAAGGCTGCATTAATGCATGAACCAACGTAATTGAAATGTCTTTTGCATGAGGCAACAATCCATGTACGATTATGTATACACATAACACATGGATAGTAAAGTTAACCTAACAAGCAATAATTTATTTTTCAGATATAATGATAAATTTAAATATTATCATATGAAGTGTGTTAATTGTCTATTGAGCAGCAAAAAAAAAACATAGTCTCTAATAATTATAGTCATTTAGTTACTGCAATTACATTTTAAAACCTGTACTTTACGTGAAATTATGACAAAAAAAAAGACTATGATTTGAATATGTAAACTATATATCTATCTTTTAGTAGTTATATTTATTTCATACTGTTTGAAATAGATATTTATAAAATAAATGGAACTCAGTGGTATATTTGTAATTTCTTAATAAAGGAATGCTCTTCAATTAGAAATATATTGGATTTTTTATAAAATATTTCAAATCTGATTAAAGAATTTTTTTTACCATTATGTTATCAATTACTACAATATTATGAATATAGTAGTAAAAAGAAAGTTCGATCATATAAATATATAAATAAATAAAAGTAACCAATATCTGCACTCATCTAGATTGGGCCTTCCTAGAGATTCTGAATTCAGATCCATATACACAAGGTTGCCTAAATATGGGCCTTTCCAAACTAAATAAATCAAGGCCCAATAGATTGCACTCAATAGCCCACCTTTCTGAACTGAGTTGGGCCATATCATTGCAAACTATAGCATGAAGCCGATTTATAATAAAAGCCCATCATCACTAACAGACACAATTATGGGCAAAGAAGAATTAATCCACAACTTTATTTCCTTTTTATTAAAATAATAAAAAAAAACTCTATCTGTATATATAAAAAATACTTCATATATAAAAATATATGCATGTTTCTCCTAAATTAAGAACCCGTTTAATATATATAATTATGTGTATCAAATAACTATATTATATATAATAGGGTTAAATGCAAAAAATAACCTAAACTATTGTTTTTTTTCATTTTCCAACCTAAACTTTTTTTTTTATTAAATTGTAATCTGAATTATTAAAATTTATCAAATTGCAACTTTTGAACTATTTTTTGGCAAAAATGTGAACACGTAACACGCATGGTGACTTCATATGAGGGTCACCTTAAATTACAAGATTACAATAATACCATTATATTTTCTGCATGTGGGTCACGTATTCACATTTTCACCGAAAGATGGGTCGAAAGTTGCAAT
Source organism: Scutellaria minor (assembly GCA_954870855.1). Taxonomy (NCBI): domain Eukaryota; kingdom Viridiplantae; phylum Streptophyta; class Magnoliopsida; order Lamiales; family Lamiaceae; genus Scutellaria; species Scutellaria minor. Next base: position 19,015,180 of record OX940728.1, on the reverse strand, counting down.
TTGATAAATTTTAAATAGTTCAAGTTGCAATTTGATACAAAAAAAAAAGTTTAAATTGAAAAATGAAAAAAACCAATAATTAAAATTGTTTTTTTTGCATTTAACCCTATATAATATAGGTGTAGCCTTTCTGAGGTAGTAAACTGTTATTCACACTTTAAAGATATAATTTTGTATTTTTATACTTCTTTTATTCGCTAATTAATTCAAGATTTAGAACTTAATTTTTGTTATAAAGAAAAACCCTCTAAATATATAGGAGGCCTTCAGATCTAGATCTGGCCAGTTAGGCAGCATATGCAAAAACATGACAATTTTTAGTGACACTCACATTGGAAATTAAGTCTTATTTATTTATTATTTGAAATTAAGTATTAAGAAATCTTTAGTGTACTCAACTTATAGATTGTTCTAATTTATGATAAAAGCCCATATCATTGTCCTATCATTTCTCCTTTATTTTTATTTTATTTTTGTCTCACATATCATATTATTTGAGATCAAACTTTACCAAATTTATTTTACCTTATTACTAAATAAAATTGGACGATTTACATTCGATACTACTAAATAAAAATAAACGGATCTTGTTTTGCGAGAATTTCATAAAGAATGCATTTTTTTTTTCTTTTTAATGTTTCAATAATTATTCCTTCAGACTATCTTCATCAACAACCTCCCACAACCCAACTCAATTCCAATTTTTTTTATATTTTATCAACAACCTAACCCAACCAACTTTTTAATAAAATATTCATTTTTCTTTCATTTATAAACACAACCTAAAATGATTTTTTCTCATAGATTAAAAAATCTAAAAACCAAAATTATTTAAAAATATATTATTTTGAAAGTTTTTTTATTATATTTAAAAATATAATAATTGCATAGATTAAAATCTTTTTTGATATAATTTTTTTATAATAAGAAAAATATTTTTCCCATACACTTAAAATAACATACAAACATAATAACTAAATTAAAATCACAATAGTTGGAATAAATAGAATTTAAGATTGTGAAAAAATAAAGAGCTTTAAATTATACTTCAAAATATGTCCATATTAGACTCTATTTATAGAGAAAAAAAAAGATACAAATTTTGATAACTTCTGAATTTTTTTTATCTACATTATATCTATAAAAGAATTTATATAATCAATAAGAAATTTACCATGACATAAATTATAAAAAAGAAAGTCAAATAAGATAGGCCATAGCATCAACAATTCCTGAGACTAGTTTTAATTTGTCCAAACCGGAAAAGGTAAAGGAAATTTGTCGTTTTCTAAATCAACCACAAACAAAAACATGTAGGCAGGTGGCTCAACTAATTAATCATAATTATTTTGAAATTGACCCTACTTGGATATGTTTTTCGATTCTCAACTTTCTACCCAATTTAATTTATCTATTTATATTATACGTACACGTACAATATCATAATGATATATGCTACTTATATTTAAAAAAAAAAAAAGAAATATGAAAATGAAATAATAGAACACAAGCAATTCAGTGTGCTTGGAAGTAGGTATAATAAGAACCCATAAGGTTTCGTATTTAAAGTTAGAATTCAAGCACTATAGTTTAAAAAAATTTGAGGGGTTGACATAATTCATAAGATTCATCCAAATTTAATTAAATAGTTTATTAACAATAAAACCAAAATCAAGTTCAATTAAAATCAAACAAATAATTAATCTAATATTTATAACTTATCCTTAAGTTGAAAAGAGAGAATAGTTCTTGGTTGTGGCCATGCAATTCAAGAGGACTTTGCTTAAAGCAATTTCCATGAATCCCTTTTTACAGAAAAGTAAAAAGATAAAGTTAATCAAAAAAAATAAAAAAGCAGAAAAAAAGAGTGGCAAAAAACCTACTACAAGATACTACTTATTACACACCATATTCTCAAACATTTTATTTACTTAAAAATATACATTATTACTGAATAAATAAAACATAAGCCATTGGTTAAGCTGTCACAGTCAAGAACAAAAAGAAAAAAAACAAATAAGATAAACATGAAGAAAATTGCTTACTTGTTAAGCTATGATGTGACCATGAAGATAGTGTGTCAAATAGTAACACATTATTATTACAAAAATAATTAGAGGACTAATAATGCATTTAGCACCACATCTTCAAAAAGGGGTGATAGAAACATACAACAAGAAACCATTCATGTCTTAAGTGGGGATTATTAAATTAAACTAAAGTTATAATTAGATTCCCAAAAACATGCTTCGATTTATGACAATTATTATTTTAAAAAAAATGTACAATTATTTGATTAATTACTTGACTCGATCCATAATGACATCAAATCTCATCTCAGTTGGATCAGTGGCTTGCAATTCATAGTGGATTCCATCTAATGCTCTTCTCAATCCATCTTTGGAAGTTGCATATAGAAATTTTGCCCTAATTCTTGATGCTGTTGGAGCCCTGAAAATAAAAATAAATCAATCTTTAAATAAAATATTCCAAAATAATGTAACATCTCGTATTTCTGAGATCAGTATTGTACACGTATTGGTGTAATGAATCGACATTGTTTTATTATAATATAGGTTTTAGACTGTAGTGCATTTAGAGTCATCTAGGTCAAATAATTAACCATATATAGTAATAGAATCATCGAATTGATACAATAAAAACTGAAAATTTTAATATAATACATTTATTATAAGTGTACTTATCTAACATTATTTATTTAATTTGGACTAAAATCATTAGACAATTAAAGATGTTTAACAATGAGATTTATATACAAATAGAGCCCAATTTATTATCAATGCATATATTTTTTCTACTAATAAAACAAACTACCTGAAATCTACCCAAAAAAAAATTTCTAAAAACAAATGTAATTTATGTATTGTGCACATAATAATATAACATATTTTAGCACATATAATATAATTGTCGGCAGGATAATTTATTGTGAAAAAATTGACATAAATCATCAATAATTGTATGAATTGTCATAAAATAAAATAAAAAAGAGAGAAGAGAATAATCTCATTCTAAAATTGAAGAATTATTAGTAATTTATGTATGATTCTGATCCAAAAAGTCATTTATTTATCTTATCAAAAAAAGACAATACACACAACTTGCCCAACCTAGTCCAAGCAAATCAACAACATTATAGCAATTAAATGAAAATTGAAACAATTCGATTAAAATATATAAATATATACATATATAAAAATAAAAAATAATTACCAAGCAATGAAGAAGATCTTGCTTTTGCGGCAATTGTCAACGGTGACGAAGTCGAAATCGAAGACGGCGTAGCGGCAGTCGTCGACGGGCAAGGCGGCGGCGAGATCGTCGTAACCCTCTGCGGCGCCGCCGAGCTTGTCCACCGTCATCCGCTTTGAGCCTTCGTCGATTTTGAAGACTATGTACCTGTGAACCTTCTTCCACTTCATCTCCATGAATGAGTTTTTGCATTCCTCTGTTACTCTCATCCCTGTCGTCGCCTGCACAATTGTACCCATCCATGATTAAGAGAGAGAGAGATGAGAGAGAGAGAGAGAGAGAGAGAGAGAGTACCATCTTGAAAGCCATCGCCATGAGAGAGAGAGAGAGAGAGGTGTTGAAAATTGGGGGAATTGGGGGTCAACTTATAGAGTAGGGCAAAAGCTTGGTGATAAGAATGGATGAACTGTTTTATGAAGAATTTGGGTATTTATAAGGTTACATTTGGGAATTGCCATTCGTGTTTTGTAATTACTAGTATGCCCTATCAGACATATCTATGATCTATGGAAGTTTTATGGATTTAATATCTGAAAGATATATTGATTATTGATTCGGGATTTATTACAAGATAAAAATGATGATTTGAACGATGGATTGATTAATAAATACTCTCTTTCAAATTCGGAATTGATTAAAGTTCATAATTCATGTAATAAGGATAAAGGATCAACTATATATTGGAATAATGTTATAATAGGTCTATACCAATGTAATATACAAATTTATCAAAATGAATAATTATATAGAATTAAGCATACACAACATTTATTAACTATAATTAATAAGAGTATGGGAAGAAATATAATTTGTGAGTAATTTTGATATATATATATATATATATATATATATTATTACACACTTGAAAATTAGATTAATTCGAATTAAACTGTAATTGTAGAGTGGGTTGAAACGACCTAAAGATTTTATAAAGATAATAGTGGATCTCGTGTGAAGGGAGAAAACTTTATAAAGATTTTATTAATTTTAAATTATTTGAAATTTTTCTTTATAAACCACACCTATACTATTGAGACATTGCCACCTAGTGATTCATAAATTCATTATCTATTTACTTTCCCTTTTAAAAATTACCAAACATATTCCTAGATCAAAAACCTTATAGATCTAGTGATTGTGGATAATGGGGAATTGACACACATTTCTCTCATGTAAAATCTCTCAAGATCATAATTATTTTCCATAAATATATATAGTATTATCAGGTCATTTGGATTATAAATTTTTTATTATATGTATATTTATATGTCTATTTTCAATTAATTCGACATCTTTTCTACAAAATTTAAAAATAAAAAATGGACCACCTCCAATTAAGATTAATTTTGAATGGGGTCGCTTCAATTACCTTAACATGTTCCCAAAATTTTGTGTGCAAAGCATATAAAATGTAAATCAATTTTCACATATCACATTTATTTTCTGAGTTATGAGTTGCATATTGACCAACTCATTTGAGACGGTTTAAAAAGAATTATATATTCCATCAAATATAAGCCTCTGTAAAATTTCCTTTATAAGTCTCATGATTAAATTAGTTTTTAAATCAATCCAACCAAGAACTTATAGAATATAATTTTTCTACGAAATTTACAGTTGTACTTCTCACGTGTATTTCACGCACTCCCAATTCCTTTAAATAGTAAAATACCCACAATCTTTCATGCTCAATTTTTTTAAATTTTTTATCGCAAGGAATGATTTGTAGTAGTTTTTTTTTTTTTTTTTTTTCTAATTTGCAATTCATCTGATACCGTTTTCAATTATCAGAACTTTTTTGGCAAATAAGTCGTTCAACGTTGTCCAATATGTCACTCCAATAGTCTAATCAATATTTCGCATTTGTTATAGTGAAGAAAATAGTTGTGATTAAAGGTGGTAATCGAATCGGGTTTCGGATTAACGGATCGGGTTGGGATACAATAGTAATATTTTCGACACGAACCCGAACTCATTTGTTTTCACATCATGCAGGTCTAATCCGATTCTAACATGAACCTGCGATGAGTCAATCATAACCCATTATTTTCTTGTTAAGTTCCTGTCGAATTATCGTGTCATGTCGTAAATTACCAGTTATGGTTGTGATTAAATTAAGTGAAATCTAATATAGTGTATAGGGCACAGGGTTTATCGTCCAACAAATACTTTCTTTGTTTATTTTTTAAAGATGAAATTGAGTGATAAAAGTTAGATGAATGAAGTGATATATATATATATATATATATATATATATATCTATATATATCTGTGGGATTTAGAAATAAAGGAATTCATCCCATGCTGGCCAAGGCAATTTTCTTGTTACTAGCAAAAAAACAGAAGACTTTACTTGTCATTTTGCTCACTTCTTTATTACACAACTCTTCATCCTTTATTTCATCTCGAAATTCCACTATGATATCATTATTGAACATATGGATAATATTAAATATGATCTTATAAAAATGTCTTGTGTTATTGTAATCAATTGTGGAAAATATATATAAACTTTGTTATGTACACACTCTATAAACTTACAAAAAATTATATTTCCATAAAGTTATAATCCTTTGATTTAGTTTATCAAATGTACCATATATACACGGATGATGACACGACTTTGTACGTAAAAACGTACATCAATTACACATATTGATATACAGGATCATATTTAATATATCGAGGGATCAAACGTGGTAAAAATCAAATATGCTAGAGAGAGAGAAATCTTGAATTCAATCTGTAACAAAAATGATAAATTGGTACATATACATTGGTCCCCCTCTTGGATCAATCATCTATAAAAGATCTTAATATATGACTCTTGGAGTTGCTCAAAATAGCCTTAACTTGGAAGCAAAGGAAACAAAAAATACTTGGTTTAACTTTTTCATGCATTCAACTTTGAAATTTGGAATCCCAAGCTTCATCAATTTTCCATATTAAAGAATAATAATAATATCAAACTATTCCAAAATGTTTTATATTCTATTACAATGGTTAGTATCCACAATCCAAATACCAATAATAGATATTGCATTTGATAAATTTCACAAGAAGTAAGATATATTTGTATTATCTATCAATAAATGTAATGTCATGTACATTATTGATTTTTCACTAATAAACGCGATATGTAATATGACATTAAAATGGAAAATAAAGTGTCAGTTGTAATAGACAATTTCATGTTTTTAAAAAATGGCCCAAAAATTATAGGATAAGAGCATTGTCCCAAGTCACTCTAACCTTATCTATTTCATTATGTGAAGATAGCTAGGTACAACTACCTTTATTATATTAGTTCCCCAATCTCATTTAAGTATTGATTTAGATGATCAATTTTGTTTTCAATTATTTGTTCTTCTATTTATAATTTCATTTTTCTTCAAAGTTTACCCTCAACCACTATACCAAATTTTTTTTTTTAATTTTCAACTTGTATTTATTTTATTTCATATTTATTCTACTACATAAAATCCCACAATCTTCTTTATCTTATTCCATATATATTCATTTTTCTTAAGGGCATTATTCTTCAACTTTAATGTTCCTAAATATATGGTAAAAACTCCAAAATGATACATAAGATGGAAGAGAGTATCATCTATTTAACTACTCCATGAAACAGAAAGATGTGATAAGAGAGCATCAAGAAAATTTAGATAGTTTACAAACGCTAGAGTTTGATTTTGTCCATCAACAAAATGGACTTGCATTATGAATACATGTTGGCATACCCTTCTATTAGCTGTATCCTGTATATATGATTATTAAAGTTAATTTTATTAATTAGATGATAATAGTGTGTGTGTGTGTGTGTGTGTCATTTTATATCCTATGTTGTCACTAAATATTCCGATCAACAATATACGTTATGAAATCACTGATTTACGTATACTTCGTATTGGATTCACACATTCCACCATACGACGTTCTACTGTATAAAATGAGGGTTGAAATATCATTTGTCAAAAGGAATGTGAGATGAAATATAATGTTACAATAACGCATACTCGCTCCATACCAAACAATAATTGTACGAGCAATCCTACGAGTCGCTATAAAAGACGAAAGGAAACAACAAAAGTTGTCATCGAAGAGACAACAATCAATATAAATCATTCTATAATAAGCAAAGCATATATATGAGGTGGTGGAGAAAAGATAGAAAATCATGTGGTTGTCGTTCGAAAGAATCCGATTTGCATTTTTTTCAACCGCTTTCGAATGGAAGTGTACTCAAATTGGCATTCTATTCCCAACTTCTTATTCTGTCTAATCACATTTATACCATGTCTAGTCAATCATGATATGTCTAATCTCGTGTTTTATGTCACCAGTGCACACCAAATACACTATGGAATAATAAAGATTAAGGATCTCGAGTACAAATCGTGTCAGAGTGTATATTAATTAGTTTGATGCAAACTTAGAAGCAAAAATTACATTATTCTCAAGAAGCAAGAGAGATTTGAGATATTTTATAGTCAATGGTAGAATGTAATAAGCATGGTATAGAAGGATGCACACTGAAAAACTCTTAATAAAATTAGTTTTTAAGTTAAACCTGAAATATTGCTGATTCTATTGTCATGTCATTGAAGTCCGATTGTCTTCTTCCCACTTGCTCTTGGGTATCTCGCCAGAATCCACGATGATTACCTTCTTTCTAGGCTTTCCACTGTACGTTCCTGCACCTCCCTCGATGGCGTACACAGTATCCATGCCGTCAATGACTTTGCCAAAAACAACATGTTCACCGTCCAACCTGGACGATATTCAAAGAAATGTGATGAATTTCTGTGCAGTAATCAACAAGTAGAAATACTTCTTTGATGCTTATAACACTGATAGAAATTCTATTGTGAATGTGTAAGCATACAGTGATTAAATACAAAGATGGCAACATGGTGCTAGCCCTAGGTCTTAGCTCAGCACAAAACCTTACCAGTAGGCCTTGACTGTTGTGATGAAAAACTGTGAACCATTAGAATCAGGTCCAGAATTCACCATTGAGACAGTACCTGTAGCAATCATATGAAGAAAGCTTTTTATTGTGTGTTTATGTATGAAGACAATAACCCAACATATGAATAGAAAGTAACAGGAAGTATGATTGCAGACCTGCATGTGAATGCTTCAACTTAAAATTCTCATCATGGTAGGTGCCACCATATATAGATTGATTTCCTCTCCCATCTCCAGAAACAATGTCTCCGCCTTGTATCATGAATCCAGGTATGATACGATGAAACGGAGTACCCTTGTAGTGTAAAACTTTTCCATTGGCAGCTTTTCCCACCTCCCCTGGTTCCAGAAATAGTAGGCCAGTGAACAGGGTGAAAGATAAAGAGCAGCATTATCAAAGCATCCACCACTTGAATGCTGAAAACTGTATCAAATAATATGAACATGATTAATTGTTGAGAGTACCTGTACACAAAGCCCTAAAATTCTCTGCAAAGAAAATTGAAAATACAATCAGGAAGAAGATATTTAAGAATTATAAAAACTTTGACTAAAAGAAAACAAGTAATCTGTTGAATAAAGAAAATTTCAAGCAGAAGACAGAAGACCTTACCCACAGTCTTTGGCACAACTTGACCATATAATCCAATGGTTATTCTCCCTGTACGATTGAGGTTAACATATGAAGTCAGGAATGAACATTAGAAACATGTTTTAGTGTTCTCTGATACAATACTACTTTTACATGCAGAATAAAGTTCCTCTTTTTAGATGTATGCATGTTTCACATTCAAAATAAGGCAGGAAATGACACAACAGTCCGTGATAGGAGAACTGGGGAGGCTCATGCCTACTGCATTTAGAAGATGGTTAGCAGTTCGAACACAGGGTTACTTAAATCCTTCGCTTAAAAAATATAATACACGAGGGCACATACCTATACGTTGCTTATCTATGTCAACATCCAAAAATACTCTATGAGTGATTTCATAGACATCTTCTGGTCTCTCTAACTCCTGGAGATATAAAGAAAAAGTATCAGAATATGTTTAAAAAATTAAAAACCAACATCTGTAACACAGGAACGTCTACATGACAACATTAAGTTTTAGTTACAAGTAACATAAAAGCACGAGAACTGACTCTGTTGTGGATGTATTTGTGTGCAAAGACATATGGAAAGCGTAATCAGACTTGAACCTTGTTTTGATTAATTGCTGCTTGGTTTTATGGGATCTACATCTTTATTTAGCTTAGTGGTTGACATTTTCGTTATTAGTAAGGATGTGATTGTTTGTCAATTTTAGATTGAAATAATTTCAGGGAATGTTCCATGAATTAGCTGTCCCAATCCTAGTTGTCCATATTTGAAATTCCTTGCAATCTTCTTATAATAAGGCTATGATCAGTGAATAAAACAAGCAGAAATTATCCTTGTTCTATGAGATTTGATCTCTTTAATAAGTTCAAAGGCCTAAATTCATGTAGCTCTAAGTCTCATACACACCTGGAAAATATTGCTTCAACAACTACTAATGATGCTTCTGAATTCTGAAGGCTAACACCAACACATAAGCACTAGGAGCACATGTTCAAATTAAATTACCACATAAGAATAGATAGTCGAAAAACTTCAAATACAAAATACCAATAGCGACACGCCACTTATCAAGGTCATTATACCTTAATTTTATTTCACATTCTTGAAAAGATGCACAATAAACAGTCCAATTTAGTACATAATTCATAAATAAATTTTCATTTCCCCACAACTTAAAATCAACCAACTCATTTTTATTTTACTTACTCTGCAGTAGTTCTTGTACCTGTCAAGTTAAGCTGAGAAGGACGAGCTGTTATCGTTTTCATCCCCAAAAATTATCCATTTCAATCAGACATAGACATCAATCTGAAAATTGCAGACTAAACCAAAATCCAAAAGATCCAAACGAACAGACAATTTAACAAACGCAAACCGAATCAAAAATCACAAAATTCCACCAAAGAAGAAGTGCGAAAACATCAAAAACGAACGAGAACGAGCATTGGACAGCGGAAACTATACCTGCGGAGAGAACGAAAAGGCGAGAAAGATGAGAACTAAAGCCGCCGCGAAAATCAGCAAACTCTTCGGCTGAAGCAACACTGAGATCTCTCGCCTCATCTCTCAATCATTCATCGTTGTTCAAATCTTTCATTAATCACTCAAATAATGCATTTCTCACTACAACAACAGCTGATTTCTCCCTCAAACCTGCAATTCACTGTATGAATACAATCGAGGCGTGCGGACAGTGATCTTCACTGCATTAAATGCGATTGAATTCGTGAATAAATTGATGATCGATTTTTCTCTGGATTCGAGGCAAAAATTGCAGAGACGGATTATTGCTACTGCCATTGTTCTAAATTCTCGCTCGAGATTTATTACTCTCTGCGTCGTTTCGAATTGTTAATTTCTGATTTGGTTGATCGGATCCAGTTTGTATTGGGCCCAGATCAAGTACTTTTATGGGCTTAAAACTGGACCTATTTGGGCCAAAATCTTGTACTAATGGGCTTTAATCCAAATAATGGCGTTGGCCCAATAATGAAATGCCCCAGCATAACGCCTAACAAATAGCTGAACTCGCTCCTTCCCTTTCCAAATCTATAAAATTTTAGAACGTTATAAATTATAAATCTAATTGAAAAATCATTATATTTTCAAAAATAATAATTTAATTATGACTTCATAAATTACACAAAAGAAATCACTGACTTTAATATATTTTGTAGTTCATCACAATTATATTCTTCAATCATTTGAATTCACTTGTCAAGCAAAATAGTCTCGTCGACATTACACCATAAGCCACGTGATTTTGAGAATTAAAAAATAAAACATTGATCTCCAATAATTTAACGTCGTTTTATGTGAATTTAAATTGAAATAAAATGATCTTAATTTAAATTCATCATGTAAATTGATGATGGTTTGATGCAAATCAAATTTTTAGTTTTAGTTTTTTTTAGTTATGTGGCTTATCATGTGGTGTCTAATATGGTCATTTAAACATAAAAATGAACTCAAATCACCAGAATGTAATTCAAATCGCAATAATTTGTTAAAACCATTTTTCTTACTAAATTCAAAGGATCAATATTAAAATGATGAATTTTTTCTTTAAAAAAAATGGTTGGAGTTATTTTTCCTCTGATTATTTCAAATACTCAATTACTAGTCTTCTAATTCACTGAAGTGTTATTTTGAATCTATAACTCATTATTTTACAATTTTTTTTCTTGAAATACACTGTTTTCTCAAGCATTTGGGAGCTGGTTTTTTTCTAATTTGGTTAAGCACTAAGCATGCCATCAAGTAAAAAGAAAAAAAAGAAAAAAAAAAGCGCATGTAACGTGCATCTTTAGTCAAACAATTGATGTATTATTTAACATTGTCATTTATACATAATATTATCATGATTATTTTGAAACATGACATGAAATAAATACAAAAATAAAAGACCTGAATTGCGTATATATACACCTTACCTAACACTTTCATCTAAATTTCTTTAATTTATCAGAGTTTATAAGATTTTGTAGTGGATAAATGAGGACGGCTATTATGGTGGAGAATCTTACTTAGTAACTAAATCAATAACTAATGATATTATATACGCGTCAGTCTTATTAACCAGTTAACCTATTAATTCACATTCATAATTTAAGAGATTAAATCATTATATATCATCGATAAATATATTAATAATTATTCATGATGGATATTTTTATATTTTTGATGGTGCACACCATTAAAAAAAATAGTTAGATAGTGGGGTTTGGAAAATTATAAATAAAAATAAACGTTAAATTCTGATTAACGAAGATGACTCAAAGGGGAAATTTAGATTTTGAAAAGTTGATAAGTTAAGATATTGGAATTGTACATCATATGATTTACACAATATTGTATTTAGTGATTCAATTAATTTTTTTCGATTGTGAGATATCAAGAAAAAAAATATGAAACCCCATTTTTACGAGAACAATTAAATATGAATAATCATAAAAGTGTTTTTTTTTTCAGTAAACTATTCATAGGAGTCAATTAATATCAAAAGGAAATTCTTGGCCGTTCATTCTATATCGCATTATTTAATGTTTTTTGATTTTGACATAAAGTACAGATTAAATGTTTCTTAAGTGATTTCTTTATGTTAGATCTGATGGACCAAATGAAACACATTATTTATTATTCATTCATATAAATAAATATATATATATATATGTGGTATAAATATTATATGCTTATTTGAAAATTAGTTATGGCAAGTTGCAATGGCCATTATTGATAACAACATTGATAACCAAAATTGAGCATAAGAAAAACGACAAAATAAACCGTGTGTAAAATCCCCATTGTTTTTTCTTAATGAAAACAAATATGAAAATTAGGTGAAATAAACAATTTTTTAAAAGTCAAAAACACTTGGCTAAGTCAATCATGAATAATACGACGTCGTTTCAGTCCACAGAATTGGTCGGTAGCCGCCATGGGAACAGGTGGGGGCATCGAACTTTGGAAAGACCACAAAATAATATTAATAAAATACTTGAATAAATTTTTTTTATTCCATTTACTATTATAACAAAGATATAACAGAAAATATCTTTCACTATAAAACGAATTATTTTCTCCCTATTAATTTTATAATACTTTTTTTTTTTATGTTTTCAAATACTATTACACTAAAAACCTACTACTTTTTAGAATCATACCTGACATGACAGTTCGATAATTTAACTAAAATTTAATACTAATATAAATAAATTGTCATGCGTCGATCATATTAACAATTAGCAGTCTACAAAAATGTCATCAGATGTATTGACAAGATATATTGACTTTAAGAACAAGTGCTTAATTTATAGACACGGTAATTGATTGATGACAAGAAAAATCCCAAGCAAGATTTGGAGAAAATTAATATTTGTGTTTTCAAGTAAACCAGCGACACAACGTCAATTTAGCTTCAAGAAAACACCCCTGCTGCAAACACTTTTATGAAATGTATTGAAATGTCTTTATAGTTATGACAAATTCAACCACTCAACGTGCATTAGTCTAAGTTCAAAGTATCATCATAATATTGTCAAACCAAGAAATAACTCAATCAAATTAATACACATTTGGTAAGTTAATGTGCAAATTGCAATGATAGTTACAAATTAATTAACTCAAAGTGGAATTATCACTTATGGGGTGTCATAAGTTACAAGTTGTCATCATATGTTAATAAGTAAACAACTTGCAAATAGCTAAGTCCTAATTAAAAGATTATGAGATGGAAAAGTCAAGAGACTGGCGAATAAAAAGCGTGTTTAGTAATTTCTGCATAAAAAGCGATTTTTATTGGCCTATTTACCGAATGTCGCACGATAGATGCTTATCATGCTTTGCATGTAGCGATAAAATAAAAGCGTGAAAGCTATATATAAATATTATTAATTAAAGTTTGCATGTAGCGACAAATTAAAAGCGTGAAAGTGATATATAAATATTATTAATTAAATTTTCCTTTGCCCACTTGCCATAAGATGCCAAAAAATCTTACTGTCACTTCTATTTAAAGAAAACATAAAAATTATAAATTTGAGGAGAGTCATTTTAATGATTACAGACTACTAATATCCCTTTAGTGTGTTTCTAAATAAAAGTTCATATTCACTATTTAAAATTGATAAATTCATATTTACTTCATGATTTACCATTTATATATTATTGTTTTATATCTTTTTTACTAATTCATATTTGTATAAATTGATAAATTCATATTTGCTAATTTCATCTTTTTTTTCCTTTTTTTAAACCACGGTCTTATAATCCACACTTAAACATAAAAAAGCAATTAAAATAAAATCACAATATAACTCTACGTTATTTTAATTGGGTTAAAATTTATAATATTTCCATTAAAACATATACTTCCATTATTCATACAAGAGTAATGTTTTAAAATAACTTTTATCTGAAAAAACATATCATGTTTTAAAAGTTAAAATTAGTTTTTAATTGAAAAATATATTATGGGATAGTGAATTATTTTTCTATCATGATAGATTTTTTTTTTATCACAAATATAAAAACGCTACAAATTTACTGTTATCGATAAGACATAAAAAACATTTTTCATCACATCAGTCAATAACCTTGCACTATACATTTGTAAATGCAAGAATTATTTTAGAATTTTCACTAAAATTATGGTGGAAAAATAACAAAACTATATATACAATAGAAAAATTAATTTTATTTGATTTTATGGTATAAAAGACTATTATATCAAATCCAGGATATAAATATATATATATACTCACACCTAATTTATGATTAATAAATTATTTCTTACCTCGTCCATCTCACTAGGGAAAATTACCAATTAGTCCCCAATGAAAGAACGTGAAATTCTGAGAAAAAAGCCCAGTGGGCCTGGATGTCCAAATCAAGACAAGAAGTAGATATCGTACTATGGCCCAGAACACTACCTTCGGTCTTGTACAGCCGTACAAGTCTTTGTCTCAACCTTATCTTTTGATAAGCACTCTTTCCTACTTATTCATTTATTAGGTATGAGGTATCAATCATTCTTTTACTTTTTATTTTTGTTGTTTTGAAATATATATATATTGATTAATTTATTTCTACTAAATCATTGTTTTGGGTTATGTTATTTGCATCCCTTTCTTTACTTAAATACATTTTTTTTTACCTTTTTTTCTAATGAGTGTAATTTATAATCATTAGAAGATTGTCAAGGTATAAAAATTGAAGTGTTGGTCGAACACCATAAATCATGTTCGACTATTTTTTATCAAATATGTTGATGCATGTTCGTTCAATTAAAATTGATCAAATATGAATGTTTAACTATGTGAATGTGAATAATCCAACTTTTTTTTTAATTGAAATATACTTTAATTAATTTTTGTTTTTTTTTGTTTTTTGTAATGACATGTATAGCTTAAAATTTATAAAATAATTTTTTTTTTCCTCTTGAAACTAAACACTAATGCTATTTTAGCATAATTGATTGTAGGTACTTGATAAAATGGAACTGTGGTCATTTATATTTGCAAATATGAAAAATAAATTAATGTTTCTACGAGGTTGAACATCTTATATTATGTTCCAAAAAAAATATTATAACCACTTCTAAACACGTTTTGGAATTATTGCTTTCCATGTTTATAAACGTTATACATAGAGAAATATAAAATCATTTTTAGATTCCTTTTAATTTACTTTTTCCGAAACATGATTGCTCCTGTACTTATATATATGTCAGCAGTATACAACTCACATATCCAATTTCAATACAGAATATGAATGCATATCACTTATCTTGAGAAAGATTCGTGGTTTATTTTCTCAATATAAATATTAATTTGAAGTATAGAAAAACTCATATGACACTATTTTATGAATAAAATTAGGTAAGATAAAATATTTCTATAAATCTTTCTATTTAAAACTAAATTTATTTTCACAAATTCATATATAGATTATGAATTTTTGGTTAACCGCATTCACAAAATTTAAATTTTAAGACTATTTTACAAAAGTTCTATTATTTGAAATAACGAAAATATCACGTAATTATAATTTTTGGTGATATATATTTCTCCCAAAAGTAAATATATTACGTTTATTTAACCATACAAAAATTTTAATCTCCAACACTATATTCCTAATATTTTGAGATTTTTTTACTCGAGAAGTGTGTTAGTATAGTAAATAATTACATTAAACCATCTCAATTGTCGTCATTACATTCTTTTCCTTTTCATTTTCTATAACAAAAAAGAATATTATGAAATTTTTTTAGTATAAAAAATAATGCAAACTATTGAAGATGAGTGTTTATTAAGTTAAATCAATGTAAAAATTGCAGTATTTTTTTTGTGTACGATCAAAAGATGCCAATTTGATTTGGCACGAGATATACTGTACATCAAATTTCATTTTCAAAAAAAAATAAATAAATAAATAAATATATATATATATATATATATATATATATATCTTCGTACACGACAATGTAACATAGCTGTAGAAGTCGATAAGATATTATGCTTATATCAGATTTGTGGCTGTTTATCAACAAGTTTTTAAATGATAGGACCCACTACTTATATTATTGCTTAAAGTCTATAACTGCGGCTTTCGTGGTTTCTTTAATCCCTGCACGAAAACCTATGAACATAACCAAGTTGCACTTTTTTTTTTTTTTTTAAATATATATCATTAAAATATTGTTTTTTATGTATTTAATTTATTTTACTTGATCGCATAGTCAAACTTATATGTTCCCTTATGAGCGCTCTAGGATTTCAACATGTATCCTTCTAGTATTAGTTGTTTGTAAGATTTAATATATTCTGATATTTTTGCAATTAATTAATACTCCAACATGAGAATAAATAAAAACGTTTTGAATATAATTCTATCTAATTAGGCTTCATTTTGCTAAAATGCACTTTTCTTTATTTCTTATTAAGTGTTGCAATTTGCGAAACCACGCATTCCCTTTTTTAGCAATTAACGAAAGTAGTTGCATACAAGAAACGTGTAAAATTTGGCTTAGTTGGAAAGAAAATCATAATTTCTCAAATTATATTTCAATTATTTTTTAATTTAGCTAAAGAAAGTTTAAGATTTATCTCATTATTGTTTAATTATAATTATACAGTTTGGCTAAATATATAGGTAAGACAAACGCCACGTTATAAGGTACATGATTAGAAAACTAAAAATAAAATTTTAATCTACATTAAAACAACATTGTTTTACTTAAATTTAAATTAAAATGCTTTTCTTTCCTTTTAAGTTCACATAAAATAGCGTTGTTTTGATGGAGAGGAATTTTTTTTTTTTTTTTTTGCCTCAGAAATATGTGGTTAATTTATGATATTGCATTTGACGTGACTGTTACGTTGGATATGTGAACTCAACCCATTTTTGGGTGAAGATAATTATGATTATAATTGCAATAATGTGGTAAATTCATGATTTTTTAAATTTAAAATATTAGAATTATTGAAATGAGGATGACTTTTTTCTTTTACAATAATGCCAAAATATTTCTAGCTACCACTTAAACAAGGTTTGCCGGTTGCAACTTTAATTAAGGCTCGATTAAAAAGAAAAAAAACTTTTCAAATGTGGCAATTTAATCCTATATATTCTTAGAATTCATTAAAAAAAATCATGACTTTATTACATTAATGCAATTCGAATAATAATTACATAAATATTCCAACGATATGAGTCCATATTTCTAATTAAATAGTCACATTAACTGTCACTTCATAAGCTAAATAATAATAAAAGGTTAATAATAAATTTTGATTTTCATTGAAACATCATTGTTTTACATGAATTCAAATTAAAACTCTCTTCTTGTAATTAAAAACTAATCTTGAACAACATTGACGTGATGTCTAACATATCTATTTTGTTTGATAAGTAGATCATTGGATAATACAATTATGGTTCAAATTACTATATTTGATTAAAGTTGTGATTTTTTTAAAAATCAAAACTATCATGATTAAATGCAATTTTTTTGAAAATGCAATTATTTTTTTTTTAATAACCTCAAAAAAAAGAACAAAAAAGAAAAAAAGAGGGTATGGCCAAAAACAGAGTCAACAGTCGTCCATGTTTTCCACGGTGCTCTTCCCTTTGTTTTTTGCAAGTTGTATTTAAAAATACTAAATAAATAAGAACAATTTTATAATTCGAGGATTGGTAATATATCTACTATATTTTGTTATTGTCAAAATCGGATTTTGTGTATTAAAATATGGTGTCAAAATTTTCCTTGGGTTATGACATGCATACAACTGATACAAGTCAGATATATTAAAAAAAACATTCACAAAAATATGTTTTTTATTTTTTTTCATAAATCAACTCAAATATACTCTATATAATGATACAATATTATAACTATTGATGGTACACATATATGACAAATACCTCAAAAATCTATTGATTCCAAATATAACAATATTTTTTAGAATAAAACATATCACTGTATTCTTAGAATACAAGAAAACATCAATTTACTAATTTATTGAAAAGGCATTTTGATTTCACAAAAAATCAAAATGAGATGATCTCATTAATATAATTCTATGTAACAAAGTTAATTATTTATAAATCAAATTTATTTTCATAAATTTATAGTTAAATAATAAATTGACGTGGCATACAAGAGTCTTACTCATTTGATTTTGGTTCATCAACAATTTGTTTTGAGCTTTTTTGCCTCAAGTTCTAGAAGAATAAGCAAAATTATTAATTTCAAAGACTATTAAAATATTGTTAAAAGTTTATAATATAAAATAGTTATTTAAAATATCCAATTAAGATACTAGCTTTATTAGAATGAATTTGAAAGAAGGATGAAATACCATATGTTGTTTTCAATATGCAATTTGAATAATTATATATGTCTTGTATATTGGTTATAATATATATAGTATATATCGTGTTTATAAATATAGTTAATGTGTAATTACGCTAAAAATATTCTTAAGTTTTTATACAAAAGATTTAAAATAAAGAAAAACTCTTTTACAAGACCATCTCACCTATTTTAAAATTTTAAGAATTTTATCGATTCAAACCATAAAAACTAGGCTAGGTAATAATACAGGTTTGAAAAATAAAATTTATCAATAATTATTAATATGCTACATGTGTCAATAAAAATAGGTTAACTAATAATATTGATGTGTCAATAAAAAATAAGAATTAAAATAAAAGTGTAAAACTTTAAATTATTATTTTATTATCCATATGGTAGTCTTTCTCCGTGGCCTCTCATTGTCTTCTTCTACCATCTCATCCTCGATCTTTTGTAAAATTTTCCAAATTAAGATCTGTTCTTACAAAGTATTTTTTCCCTTTTAATCAAGTTTTAATCTTGTCAGTGTCTTAGTTCCCATGTAACTGTGATGTGTTATATATATATATATATATATATATATATATATATATATATATTACATAATATAATAAAATAAAATAATATAATATTAATTGAAACCGAAATCCGTGTCGGTTCAAAAAAAAAATGCAAAAAATGAATGATTTTATTTATTTATTATTATAGCTGCACATAACATATTATACACAAAATTATACAAAATATTGAAATTATAAAACAAATTTCACATCTAAATTCCAATTTCGTTCTAGGTTACTAAACAAGCTAAAATTAAAACTTTAAAGTTTCAAGTATATCTAAACACTTGAAATAAATGGGAGTGACCAACGGTGGGACGAAAATTGAAAATTTAAAAATTGAGGAATGAAATGATTTAATATTTCAATGAGAGAATTATATATTAAGAAAACACGTTTCTCGATTCGATTCAATTCGATTAACAGGACCAAAAAAATCGAAAATCTCCAAAATTGAAAACCAAAAACCAAGTGGAATTTTTGATTCGGTTTTCAATTTGAACCAAAAATCGAATTTCGATTCTGGTTTTGAATCGTGAAAGAACAGAAGCCGGCCCACACGAGGTTTCCTACCTTTTTCTCCTGAGTTGAAATCCCTACTTAGCAAGTGGTATTGTATATTTGTATATACTAATTTAATCTAAAAAGCAAAAAGTTCTTCTTTATATAATGCTCCAAATCGTATTATATTTTCCACAATTAGCGAAAATATCGTCACCCTCAAAACCTCCTCTCTATATCCCCTTCTTCAACCCCTTCCCCATCTTGACCAGATTCAGATTTCATAAATGGGGTTCAAAATCTCGCCGGCGTCCCCAGCCGGAAAGTGGCTGGGCTTCGTCGCCGCCGTCTGGGTGCAGGCAATTTCCGGAAACAACTACACTTTCTCCAATTATTCCGACGCTCTGAAATCACTCATGGGGCTGACTCAGCTCCAGCTCAACAGTCTCTCCGTCGCGAAGGACGTCGGAAAAGCCTTCGGAATCTTCGCCGGACTCGCCTCCGACCAACTCTCCACCCCCGTCATCCTCCTCATTGGCTCAATTGAAGGCTTCATCGGCTACGGCGTCCAGTGGCTCGTCGTCAGCCGCACAATAGAACCTCTCCCCTATTGGGCGGTAAGTGCCTAATTTCTGCAAAATCATGAGCAACAGAAACCTAATTTGTCGCTGAAATTGGTTACACGTAAAATTCTGTTGCAGATGTCCGTTGTCCTGTGTATGGCTGGCAACAGCACGACGTGGATGAACACCGCGGTTCTGGTAACATGCATTCGGAATTTCCGCAAAAATCGCGGTCCTGTTTCGGGGATTCTGAAAGGCTACGTCGGATTGAGCACCGCCATCTTCACCGACGTCTGCTCGGCGCTGTTCGCCGACGATCCGGCGAAGTTTCTGATGATGCTCGCGGTCGTCCCCTTCATCGTCTGCCTCGCCGCCATTTTCTTCCTCCGCGAGATCCCGCCGTCGTCCTCCGCCGCCGAGGAGAGCGAGGAGACAAAATTCTTCGGCGTAATCAACGTCCTCGCCGTGATAATCGCCGTCTACCTGCTAGCATACGACGTGACCGGCACTCACGGCCGCCTATTATCGCAAATCTTCGCCGCCGTGCTCCTGATTCTTCTCGCCTCGCCTATCTCCATCCCGATCTACCTCGCCGTGAAGAATCTCATCCGTTCGGGCTCCGAAACGGTCGACGTTGAGCAGAGCGTGACGCAGCCATTGTTGGTGGAGGAGGTGGAGAAGAAGGCGGAAACGACGTCGTTGGCGGAGGTGGTGGAGAAGAGGAGGGCGGTGCTGGGAGAAGAGCACACGATAATCGAAGCATTGAGGACCGTTGATTTCTGGATCCTATTCGGGTCGTTTTTGTGCGGAGTTGGAACGGGTCTTGCGGTGATGAATAATCTGGGTCAAATGGGTCTCGCACTCGGGTACACAGATGTATCCATATTCGTTTCGCTCACGAGTATATGGGGATTTTTCGGTCGGATCCTATCCGGTTGGGTTTCTGAGAACTTCATCAAGTAAGTCTATTTACCTTTTCTATTTTTTTTAATTACTCTTTTCAGGCATAACTTATATTGACATTTTTACCCTCAGTGAAATGGGTATAAGGAGGGGTAGTTTTGTCCAAAACATAATTTTTTTGGCTAAAAAACATGTTTTTTTTTTTTAATGATTTTGGTTAGAGTAAGTTTTTTGTTAACCTTTCTTGATATTGGTTTTTTAATTAATTATCAAAACTACTAAGTTTTAATTTTCATTTTAACGAAATTATATTTTGTGTTATAAATTTTTGTCTGCTAGAAGATTGGCTGAAGTCGTTAGAAGAATATACTTCACGCGTAGCTTTACTTTTTCTCTTACTTTTTCTTCCTTTACTCTTTTCTTAAGCGTGAAGGAGAATTTCTGACTTTAATATGTTTGATTTTGTTGTTGAAAACGATGTTAAATCCGTGGAAATTTATTTTCTATATATGTATAATATGAATTGCATATGTAGAAAATAAAATACAAGATTAGAAATCATAAATGCTTTATTTATTATGTGTATTATTATTATTATTATTATTATTATAATAGAAAATATGTAAAAATCATTTTCAGTGTATGTGTTATGTTATTGGCTTTTCAGAGCCAATGAAAATGGTGGGTGCTTCCTATATATTCAACTACCTTTCTACTATTGACTTTTCAAGCATCTAAAAGTCGGACAATGGGTTGGTTTGAATGGCCAGTTTATTGAATGCTACTATAATTGAAAATTAAATAGATTGACATTTATATTTGAGAAAAGTAGATCTTTCTCTCTTTACCAAAAGATCCTCACTTTAGAATAAGGGTTGAAAAGGCAGTGTGTGTGGTTAAATTGTCGTCCCGGTCCTCATTGATGTGATTAGATGTTGTCACTCTCATAATAAATTAAGAAAACGAAAATAGGCTCGAGTTGGTCCTCTCATTAAAAACTCGGTAATGCAGCCCGGCCCGACCTAACCCGAACCCACTTTGTTATTTACAGGAGGGGCGGAACACCGAGGCCCGTTTGGAATGCGGCTTCACAGATCCTAATGGCGGTGGGATACGTCCTCTTGGCCATGGCCTTGCCAGGCTCGCTCTACATCGGCTCTATAGTTGTCGGGATTTGCTACGGTGTTCGTCTCGCCGTCACGGTGCCCACGGCCTCGGAGCTCTTCGGGCTCAAGTATTTCGGGCTCATCTACAACATCCTCATCCTCAACCTCCCGCTCGGCTCGTTCTTATTCTCGGGCCTGCTGGCGGGCTACTTGTACGACGCGGAGGCAACAGCCACGGCGGGTGGCGGCAACACGTGCATAGGTGCTCATTGTTATAGGATGGTGTTTGTGGTTATGGCAATTTCATGTGTTGTTGGATTTGGTCTTGATGTTTTGCTGTCTATTAGAACCAAGAGTGTGTATGCTAAGATCTATGCTAGCAGAAGTTCGAAGAAATCTTCAGCAAGTAATGGGCATTAAAAGGGACTGATGGGAAATATTTTTTTCTCTCGAATGATGTCCTGTTTGTAATTTTTGTTTTCTTGGTATTTTTTGGTGTGATTTTCCACGGAATTGTAATGTTAGAATATTGATAGACATTTATTTTTTTCAGTCAAATTGTAGTTATCGAATTTCAGTTTGTTGTAGCTCTACAATGGGGTGTAAATTGTAATTGTCTTTTAATGGCTTACGATATTTTTGTATTTTATAATGCTTTTTTTCTTTTTTGGTGTTTTATAATGATTATTATCAATAGGGCTCGAAAGATAAAAACTAATAATTCAAGATTTAAAATGAAATTATTGATTAGATGCTCATAGCGGGAAGATTTTGTTAGGATTTTTACGAACAATTATGGAGAAACTGATATGAACGAAAATAAAAACAACGAATTGTTGACCCAATTTGTCGAGAATGACTTTGTTTGGGGCACTACCAAGTGAGGAGAATTTACTAATTTTGGTGTGTTGACAAATATAATGAATCTAGAATTATTTATAGCCAAAACTGGACCGTAGCCCTAAAAGCCCATTCGACCCGATGAGCCAAAACTGGACCGTAGCCCTAAAAGCCCATTCGACCCGATGAGCCAAAAATCGGCCCAAAAATTGGGTCACCGTGATCGTGGGTACGTTACATAAACGATCAAAATTTGTAACCCAACATGTTTGACTTGAAATCTTCTTATTCCTATTTTTAAGAAGTTAATATTAAATGGTTATGATTGATTAACTTTATGTGTATGAGCACAATAAAAACGAAACAATTGAAAAATAATTATATATAATAATTATAACGAAAAAATTAGAGATGTCCGATATGATTTTATTATTGTGGGTCGTTAATTAACGACTCATCTTTCAGATTGCAATCAATAATTTTTCTCTTGGGCATCCAATCAAACTTTTAGGTTTCAACAAATCAACAAAACTTCTAAAATTAATTATTATCTCAACAAATCAACAATTTATTATTTCTACTTTCTACTTTTATTTATAAAATCCTTGTACTCGAAGCCCAAATACAATAAGGGCCTTACTAACAAGACGGATAAGTGAGTTGGGCTAATTTATAAATTTTTGGACCACTCCATTCAATATTAATAGACTAATAATGATGATCGATATACATTTATAATACAACAAATAATATAGTACACAAAATATTTAATTTCTTAATTACTTATTTAACTGTTGAATTGTTGTTCAAATCTTGAATGACTTTGTTAAAAAAAAATTCCCTGAAATTGTAGCGTAGGAATTGTATTTCTTACCTATAATAATAATAACCAAAATTAAAGTAAAATTTACACAATTTCCTATTTAATCATTCGAATTCGAAATTTGAACAACTTAGATTATCAGCGATTTTTGTTGGAATGAAGCATTTAATGTGAGCCTGACATAGAGCGGTTATTAAATAAACTATTATTATTTTAAACAAATATTGACCGTCAGATTAAGATCAAGATATCTGGACCGTCAGATGAAATATTAAATGCTTCTCACCAGCTTACTTTCCCTCTCTTCATCCACCCTCTCTCTCACACACAACACACAGTGAAACGCTTCTCCGCCACCTTCTCCGCCACCTTCGCCGCCGTCCCAAAAACCCCACTTCTGAATCAGCTCAACAGAATCACATTTTGGGGAGAAATGAAGCATCTCTTCTCTTGGAATAATTCTCCGTTTTTCCTTGATCGAAATTGTGTGATATTTCTGCTGTTTTTTTCCTATATGAGTGGGAATGTTTCCAGCTTGGGATCAATGGCGTCCATCGCCGCATCGTACGGCGAAGAGGGCTCCGCTTTCTGTGGGTTGAAATCCGACGGCTCTCATTCGGTTAGTTGCTTTGGTCAAAACCTTGCGATTGTTCATGCAACTCCCAAAGATTCATCTTTTCTTGGTTTGACAGCTGGAAGTGGCTTTGTTTGCGGGCTTTTGGTGGATTCGAAGAGGCCCTTTTGTTGGGGAAACACGGGTTTTATTCCGATGGGAATTCCTCTTCAAATTGGTAAGAATTCAGAGTACTTAGAAATTAGCGCTGGGGATAATCATTTGTGTGCATTGAGAAAGCCATTGATGGGGAACATGAGGAACATTTCTTTAGTTGATTGTTGGGGTTATAACATGACAAAGAGTTACAGTTTTGATGGGCAGATCCAATCTATTTCTGCAGGTTCTGTGTTTAGCTGCGGTTTATTTGCTCAGAATAGGAGTGTCTTTTGCTGGGGGGATCAAACAGGGAGTGATGTGATTGATTTAAACCCTAATGACTTGAGATTTAGGAGAATTGCAGCTGGTGGTTTTCATGTTTGTGGGATTCTTGAAGGGGTTTTCTCTAGGGTTGTGTGTTGGGGGAGGAGTTTGGATCTCGAAAACGAGGTTTCGGTTGGTTCTGGTGTCTATTTCGGAAAGTTTAACGTCGATTTAGTCCCTGATGATCCTATGGTTTCTGTAATTGGGGGGAAATTCCATGCTTGTGGGATTAGAATTTACGATCGACGGGTTGTGTGTTGGGGTTACAGCATTGGAAAAAGCACGATGCCTCCTAGTGGTGTTCGGCTTTACGAGATTGCTGGTGGTGATTACTTTACTTGTGGGATTTTAGCTGAAACTTCTTTGAGTCCCGTTTGTTGGGGTGCTGGCTCTCCTTCGCCTAGTAAGCCGTTGGCTGTGCCGCCTGATGCTTGTAGAACTTCACCTTGTTCTCCCGATTATTACAAGTCAGACAATGCTAGTTTGTCTTGTGGTTCTGGCTCTCACATTTGCTTGCCTTGTAGCTTAGGTTGTCCTAACGAAATGTATCAGATTGCTGAGTGTGGTTTGAGATCAGACAGGCAATGTGGTTATAATTGTTCGAGATGTAGCTCGAGCGAGTGTTTCTTGAATTGCTCCAAGAATAACGAGGGTGGAAGGTTTTGGTCGTTGCAAGTGTCGATCATCATTGCAGAGGTTTCTTTTGGTGTGTTCTTGGTGAGCGTTGTCTCGTTGACTGCAGTTGTGTATGTTCGATACAGATTAAGGAATTGTCGGTGTTTGGTTGAGTCTAAGGGAGGTAGTGGAAATGTGGAGACGGGCCGTGATTTTGACGGGCTTAAGATTAGGAGGGCTCGAGTGTTTACTTATGCTGAACTAGAGAGAGCCACTGAGAACTTCAAGGAAGAATCTTTAGTGGGAAAAGGTAGTTTTTCATGTGTGTTTAAAGGGGTGTTAAAAGATGGCACCATGGTTGCTGTTAAAAGGGCGATTCTGTCTACTGATTTGAAGAAGAATACGAAGGAGTTTCACACGGAGATTGATTTGCTTTCAAGGCTAAATCATGCACATTTGCTTAACTTGCTCGGTTATTGTGAAGAACGTGGAGAAAGGCTTCTCGTTTACGAGTTCATGGCTAATGGTTCGTTGCACCAACACCTCCATGGTGAGAGCAAGCAACTTAAAGAGCAACTAGATTGGGTTAGACGAGTCACTATTGCGGTCCAAGCTGCTCGTGGGATCGAATACCTACACGGCTACGCTTGTCCCCCCGTGATTCATAGGGACATAAAGTCTTCTAACATCCTCATAGACGAGGAACACAATGCTCGTGTTTCTGATTTCGGCCTCTCGTTGTTGGGACCGGCCAATAGTAGCTGCCCTTTGGCCGAATTGCCAGCTGGCACACTCGGCTATCTTGATCCCGAGTACTATAGGCTTCATTACCTCACTACGAAGTCGGATGTGTATAGCTTTGGTGTCTTGCTATTGGAAATTCTAAGTGGTAGAAAAGCCATTGATATGCAGTATGAACAAGGCAACATTGTTGAATGGGCTGTTCCTTTGATCAAGAGTGATGATATCGAGGCCGTTTTCGACCCCGTTTTGAAGCCTCCGACTGATCTCGATGCCATGAAACGGATCGCTAATGTGGCGAGCAAATGTGTGAGAATGAGAGGGAAGGAGAGGCCGTCGATGGACAAAGTAACAACTGCTTTGGAACGTGCACTTGCTATGCTAATGGGTAGCCCGTCTATCGACCAACCGATCTTGCCAACGGAGGTCGTTTTGGGAAGTAGTCGACTCCACAAGAAGTCGTCTCTGAGGTCGGGAAACCGGTCAACCTCAGACGGGGGAGATACGGAGGATCAAATAATCGAGTTTAGGGCTCCATCGTGGATTACTTTTCCGAGTGTTGCCTCTTCACAACGGAGGAAATCGTCCGTCTCTGAGTCCGAGCTCGATGCGAAGAACATCGAGACGAGAAATGGGGGAAATAACAACAGTGCTGGAGATGGTCTTAGAAGTCTGGTAGAGGAGATTGGACCAGCTTCTCCTCAACACTTGTTCTTGCATCACAACTTCTAATACCATGTTCATGTAATCTATGTAGTAAACATGTTAGAAAATGTAATTTTGGTAATACAATTATGGATTTTCTTGAATCTTTCTTGTAATTTAGCCATGTATCTCTACTATTTGTTTATGATACATCCTTTTTCTTTTTAATCTTTTCTAATCACAATATTTGAGTCTCGTTCAACTAGTCATGAGAGACTAACCCTTTGATTTGTCGTATCGGCTAACCCTGTGAGATATTTCAGATCGACTCGACTTAACTCGTTTACTCATAATGTGCACCAAAGCCCTACTCTTCATGATTAAATCTTGCACCACATTTAAAGGAAAAGAAACACTTTTTTTCTTTCCAAAACCATATTTGATGGATTATTCACGAATTATTATCAAATACTATATATATTAAATGACATCATCGATATATAAGATAAACTCGACAAATCAAAGACTTTGGAATAGTATAAAACGGTCCCAACCATTGGCATGCAAATTGGCAATAATTGTTGGCTCAACCCCACGCCTAAATCTCTGATACCTTAGACCACAATATTCACACCAATATAATAATTTTAATTATTCTAATTTCCAATTTTAGTATAGGCCCGTGACCTACGTTTGACACCTTCTAATTATTTCCTTAGTAATATATTTTATATACTTTTATTTTGTCACTTACTTAACAAGCCATTATAGTATTTTGATTATAATTCTAATGAAATAATTTTTAAATTTAATTTTGTGAGATCTCCAATTTATGAATGATAAAATAGTCATTATGAAATACTTCATCATCTGAAGGAATTTCCATTGAAATCCTCAAACTCGAATTTTTTTCTTTCTTTTATTGAAGAGAGTTGATATTCGAGATCTTGGATTAATCCCATGTCATTAATATGTAAATCAAAGATTCCTCAGTCCATTTAATGACAATCTTTTATTTTTTTCTATATTTAATCCTATTTTACTTTTTAATTATATGATTGTTTTTTAGCATTTATTGTGCACTGATAACAAAAAATTAATATTAATAAAATAAATATCCTTACCAGAAGAATACACACGAAATTATTTATTTTTATTAAATAATGTTTCATCTTTATTTTATATTATAATTATATTATGATACGTAAAACATTATCATATATATATATATATATGTATATATATATTGAGGTTGAAACCATCTCACAAATTGAAAGCTTCATTCCAATTTTTTAATTATTTGAAATGATTAATATTAGTGAACATGTACTATACTATACATTTTTTTTTTCAATTTACAACCTTTAACAATAAATTCCAACATAAAATCACACACGTGATTTGCAAATGTAGTTGGAGAATATTTTTATAATTTTCTCTATTTGAAATTATTTACATGAATTGCATGCTTATATATGTATCTGTATTTTAAAAGAAGACTACTTAATTTTTGGCATCGTTTTTGCACAAAATAAATAATTGAATCATTCGTCAAGATCTCCTTGATTTTAGGTCTGCATTTTTTAATTAAATTCAATGTTAAAAAATCCCTTCGAATGACAGATCGATCCTCTTCGTAAAAAAGTCTTCTATCGAAGAATTAATCACTTAAATATTCATCGATTCCAACACTATATTTCACTTTCTTTTTCAACCGTTGGATCATTATCACACGTATTTATTAAAATTCCACTCAACACCCCTATTAACGATGGCTTAAATAAAAACATATTTTAAAAACAAGTGACCACGTTTCCATGACTCGAATTAAAGATGAAATACAGTACTCCCTCCGTCCCGCAACATTTTGCACACTTTTCTTTTTAATCTGTTTCAAAACACTTTGTACACCAAAAAATGACAAATTTTATCACAATTATTACCCTTCCAATACACACTTATTTACACACAATGTCATTATTTTTTCTCTCTCAACACTTTATTACTTTTTATCTTTTTCTCACATAATTGACCCTTATACCCTCAATCAAAAAGCAAAGATTCCTTTTTTCTTAAAAATTGTTCCCAATTTAATGTGCGAAGTATTGTTGGACGGAGGGAAATATTTAAACATTAAATATAGTATTATATCTCTTGTGACTGATCACATTTTAATAATTTGAAGATTATAATTTGCATAATTAATTACCAAAACTAATTTGAAAGATCTTCACGAAAATAAGGGATATATTTACTTAAAGGACATAAAAATTTAACTAATATTAAGTGATCAATAAATTTAGGATCCAAATTTTTTAAAACTCAAATTAATTACAAAAAAAGGTATTCCTATATTTTAGCATAAAAATTCACATGTTGAATTGAAAATAATTTTGAATCAAAGTTGAATAAAATATTAAAAAAGAAATAATTAGAAATAAGATCGAATTTCTAAAGCTGGGATATGAGGGAGTATTTTTCTAACTTTTCATTATTTAAATGAAGGCATAATAGTAATATCAAGATACATTAAACACATTTCTTAATCTAATGTGCAAATAAGAAATGGGTGGTCTTTACAGAAATAAAATCATCTATTTCATAATCTCATGTCATATATGTTTACGATTATGGCAATTATATAATTCTGGTGAAAAGTTTCACTTCAAGTTTATGAGTTTAAAACTACATAGTTTTGACAGTGATACACGATTGGGACATAAAAGAAACATTGAATATGTGTCTATATAAATGAAGACAACATATTAGATTGTTGGTTGCATGTGAAGAGGCATGGTGCAATAGCTCCTAAAAAACACTATTTCACTTGTGATGCCATCCCACCTCTAATATTCAATATTTTCTCATCAACCATTTTTGTTTTTATCCAAACACACCTTTAACCCATTCTCTTCAACTCTTTGTTCTAATCTCCAAAACCAAAGAGCATGGCTAAGCTATCTCTCTTTACACCTCTTCTTTTGCTCTTCTTCTTTAGCTCAACTCTGGTTTCATCTTATGGTTCTCTCTCTCTCTCTCTCTCTGGATAACAGTTTCCAACATGCTGACACACATTTCTTGTTTTTTTTGCAGATGGGCCACTCTATGATTCCTCTGCTTACACAAAGGTATTCAAGATTCAAAAAAATAATACTAAAATTGTTAAAACCTACAAATTCATCAAGAAAATGGACAATCAATAATGTCTCAATGTTGCTTGTCCAAATTCCTCATAAATTGTATGTTATTAATTAGTAATTCTCATGCATGTTGAATAGTGCAAATTGCAACCTGAGGAACCATTATACAAAGGTGGGATGCTCAAAGATCAAGCCCCGATTTTTCAACGGGGCATTCAGGATGATGGAGATTTATTTGATCTGCCTTCGTTTTCGTTGAGAAACCTCGAAGTTGGCACCCGATATTGTTTTTCCAGTTGAGTTTTTCCACCCCTTTAATTTATCATCGTGTTAGAACATATTTCATGGCACTGTTACACGACATGTGTATAATAATGATGTATTAGAGAAATAAAACGTGGGATTTTTACGATTTCATCGATTTGAAATGTTCTTGCATTGTACAACAGTTTGGATCAAGATAGACTATGCAGATTCTGCACTAATAAGGGCAAGCCTAGTGACAGAAGAAACTAAGTTAAAATGCATTGGAACTGTGATTGCAAAGAAGGGATGTTGGTCTTTTCTCAAGGGTGGATTTGTCTTATCATCCCCTTCAAATTCATCCACACTTTATCTCAAGGTAAAAAATTCTTTAAATAAATTTCATTTTCCATTAGTCCCAAATTATATTATATTCCGTTTTTTCTATATTTTTCGAAGCACGTTAAATACATTTCTTGAACTTTGTGAGAAAGGAAAACTGACTATCTTTGTGGGACGAGGCTAACGGTAAATTGTAACGCCGTTTTTACATTAAAAAAAAAAATCTAGAAATTACAATTCAATTTCTCTTCACAGAATAGAGACAGTAGAAACATCAGCATAGAGTTTGCAAGTGCTTCTTTGCAGCCTTTCACTGAAGAACAATGGAGATTAAATCAAGAAACAAAAATCAATGGGGTAAGAAGATCAAGACAATGAAATGCATCAATCTTGCAAACTATTTCCCACTCTAAACAACATAGTATCATGATTTGCTTGTTTGAATCAGGCAAGAAAACGAGCCGTTACAATCCACGTTTCAGACGAACATGGAGCAGCATTGCAAGGTGCATCAATTACACTAAAACAAATCTCAAAAGATTTCCCATTTGGATCAGCCATAGCCAAGAGCATCATAGCAAATTCTCCATATCAGGTCAGTTTACAGTAAATAAGTAAGAGTTAGAGGACCAATTCGCAATTTTTCTCATAATACTTTTGGTTCAACAATGTCAGAAATGGTTCGTTGAGAGATTCAACGTAGCAGTGTTCGAAAACGAGCTCAAATGGAATGCAACAGAATTCATCAAAGGAGAAGTAAACTACACGACATCGGATAAAATGCTGGAATTCGTTCGATCGAATCAAATAATGGCAAGAGGCCACAATATTTTCTGGGAGGACCCGAAGTTCATCCCGAAATGGGTTCAGAACCTGACCGGGCCGGGCCTGGAATCAGCCGTCAACTTTAGAATACAGAGCCTGATGAACAAATACAAGGAGGAATTCATCCACTGGGATGTTAACAATGAAATGCTTCACTTCGACTTCTATGAGGATCGCCTCGGGCCTAATGCATCGTTGCAGTTCTTCAGGACGGCCCACCAGGCCGACCCGTTGGCAACGTTGTTTATGAATGAGTTCAACGTGGTGGAGACTTGTGAAGACGATGATTCGACTGTGGATACTTATGTTGCAAGAATGAGAGAGCTCCAACGAGGAGGGGTGTCAATGGATGGGATCGGGATTCAGGGCCATTTCGATGTTCCGAATCTGCCATTGATGAGAGGGATTCTCGATAAATTGGCCACTCTCGGGCTTCCGATCTGGTTTACTGAAGTTGATATCAATGACAAGTTCAATAAAGAAACACAGGTTCTGTTAATTATTGATAAAATCACAATTTTTTTAAAAAAATATTTCAATATTTGCAATATACATAAGTGCAATTTTGACATTGATCACAGGCTATGTACTTGGAAGAAGTTTTGAGAGAGGGATTTTCGCATTCGGCTGTTAAGGGGATGGTATTGTGGTCGGCCCTTCGAGAAGGTCGTTGTTACCGAATGTGTCTTACAGATGACGACTTCAATAACCTTCCAACGGGCGATTTAGTCGACAAGCTGCTAAAAGAGTGGCATACGGAGGTTTCAGATGCAAAAACGGACAATCATGGTTCTTACAGCTTCTTTGGGTTCTTAGGCGAGCATGAAGTCAGTGTGGAGTATGGTAAGAAAACGGTAGACTCGACATTTTCATTGTCACCGGGCAGAGAAACCAAACACTTCAACGTTCATTTGTAGTTGATGTTATTACCAGTGTTCGAAATTCAGTCGTTAGTTATGTAAGACGGGTCAACCCACAACTCACACTTCACAATTTATAAATGAATTTGTGATAAAATTCATTTGTGGACAATAAGAATACATATCACAATACCATCTCATATAAGTTTTTGTGGTCATTCATAGTATTACTATACCTTTAGTACTCATCTAAGTATAGGATAAATCTGCTTCTCTTTGTTCTTACAAATTCAAAGCTATGCTTGTAATTTCAGCAAAGGATTTTCCTTTATCAGAAAACATTTCTTCACATTCACACAGATTTGTCCAATTTAAACCCTTTTTTGTTCTATTTCAATAATTAAAAGCCTAATAGAATACTATGATGTGATATGATAACATGTTACCTTTAAAGCAAGTTGGCAAAAAAAGAAATTTCATTCAGCACTACATATGCACAATTTAGGAAAATCACAAAATAAAAATACTAGGAAAAAATGATTAAAACTATAGCGGAAACAACGAAGGTGAAACGAAATGCTGACGAGCAAGACAATGTAGTCGAATCCCCCATGGCCAACCCGGCCAGCCATGTTTTGTCCGTCAGCACGGGTTCAGATCCTGACCCGGGTTCGGGTTCTGGGTCTGTCCCTGTTAACCCTAGTCCAGACCCTGGCTCGGAGTCGGATCCTCCCATACCCGACCCGGTTTGTGACCCATCATTAGTAGTTGTAGTTGTACCAGGCGTTGACAATGTTGGGGTTGGATCTTGTGCAGATTTCTGACTGCAAAAAATATCATCATCAGTAAAAGAGTTAGGTGAAAAACTAAATGCTACTTTAAAGCTAGGAAAAAAAATAAAAATAAAAATAGTGTGTTGCTTTAATTGGGTAGATAGGATATTGAATGGACAATTTTCCAATGTAAGGATCCAAGGAAAAACACAATTAGTATTTCTTCTTCAAAATAATTTATGAAAAATATTTTAGGTATTCATTAATATTCTTATCTACGAAACATTAAATGTGTCGTATTTATAAAGGAGATTTACAATGGAATAAAGAAATCATTTTTCTCACTGTTATTCTTCTAAAACACATTCAATAACTTCATTTCATTCACAGCTACATTTGGTTATACAGTTTCTTTTGTTTTCCTAATTATGACACAAACGATTATAGATTCTACAATGGTGTATCCATAAACACAACATCTATCAAAAACGTGTCTATTTTAAATTTTATCAATCATTGCTTGGTCTAAAATATGACCGTTACCAAGAGTGTAACAATAATAATAAAATGAAATTACAAAACCGAACTATTGTTAAAAAATAAAAAATAAAAACCCTTAGAAATTCTCAATTGACAATTTGATATAGTAAATAATTTAGAAATAAAGTAAGCAAAAAAAAAAAATTGAATTACCTTGGCATAGAAGGG
This sequence comes from Scutellaria minor, assembly GCA_954870855.1. NCBI lineage: Eukaryota > Viridiplantae > Streptophyta > Magnoliopsida > Lamiales > Lamiaceae > Scutellaria > Scutellaria minor. Next base: position 18,981,249 of record OX940728.1, on the reverse strand, counting down.
CAAAACGTCACCGTATAATCAGCGCCGGAGCAAGTGAAGGTGCTGGTGGGGTCATCATAAGCGTAGCTGTAAGATCTCGGACACGCCGCCTTAAACAGCTGCGAGTAAATCGACGGCCTACAAAGGCTCGGTGAGTTATACGCGCCGCTGCAGCAATATTCCGGCTTCCCAAACGCCTCACACGCGCTCCTACACCCTCCGCCGCGCCCGGAACGGAGCTCCGGCGGACAGGCCCGGTCGAGATCCGCCACGCACCCGGTCGAGACGCACATGCCCGAACCGCCGGTGGCTTCGACCAGCATGGGTAGATTGAAGCCGTCGACGAGGCTCACGTCGTAGAAGTCCAAACCGCCGGCGCCTAGGGTCAGCTCGGCCAGGGTAGCGGGCGGCGCCGCGCCGGAGCCGGCGCATTCGGCTCGGCCGGAGCCGCAGTCGCCGGTCTGGCAGGAGCCGGCACCGTCGGAGAATGTGCAGCCGGTTCGGCCCCAGAACCGGCCGGACCAGCCGGCCGGGGCGGTGAATGAGCGGGAGGAGCCGCGGCGGAGTTCGAATCCGGTGGTGGCGAGGCTAGGGCTGCCGGCGTTTGCGAGTACACCGGGCCATACGGTGTGGTCGCATTTGTTTGTGAATGTGAATGTAGCTCCGAATGCAACTGTTAGGGAGAGAGTGATCAGACATCATATATTTTTAGAAAAATAAATAAAATTGAATAAATTTGAGATTGATATTGAAATTATTTATTTACCTCTGTAAAAGAGGAGAAGAGAAAAATGGAGGGTGAAGATGAGAGCTGGGAAGGAATGAGAGAATTCCATTGAAGGAAACAATGGCGGTTTCCGAAGCAGGGACGAGGGCGGCGCCACCAGCTAACGCCGCCGTGGTGGTGGTGGAAAGCGGCGGCGAGAAATGAGTGAGTTTTCAGACAAGTTTTCTGATAAAGAGCAATAATTGCTTTTCTTCTTTAAAGGACGGCGGAGTTTGTATTTCGGACATTTTGCCTTTTGCTTTTTTTACCAAAGTTCTTAATTAAATTCTTTGTTTTAATTACATTGAACAATTAATTAAAATTTAGTTTATAGATATTTCAAAACGGTAAGATCTAGATACATAGAAGTAGATATTATTTTCAAAATAGAATTGATTCATAAGATTAAAAAGGAAGTAACAATCTTTCTAAAGTCACTTTGGATTCCACTGTCTCGTCTTTTAATGAGTCTCAATTGGTCTAGTACACTTTGACCCCTAAAGAAATCCTAAAAGCTTGCTCGAAATACGATGCAAAATAATTATTTTTTAATATTTATTAACATAGGTTTAATCTTTAAAGAACACCACAAAAATTTAATGTTGCTTGAAAATTAACTAATTATACACGTTCCGAAAGACTATATTACAACCAAAGTGTAAAATATCAATTTTTTTTTTTTAAATAAAACTAATTTATACTTCAAATTTATGTAAATATTCATATCAGAATTTTATTAAAAAAATGAATGTAATTCAAAATTAATGATATCTGTGATTTATTTATATTTATTGATATTTTCTTGCATAATATTTAGTTCAATTTGTCTTGGAAATTAAGGAATATTTTTTATTAATATCAATGTTTATGGATATTGAACATAAGAAGATATATCAAGAATATATGATTACAACCCACTTTAATATTAGAAAGATAAAAGGATACATAGTAACTTTATCTAACTAACAAGTTTTTAAGGTAAAAAGTCATCATTATCTTTTTAACTTTGAACTAAAATGTTAATTTACAATAAAGTCCAACTGATTTAGATGGTCTTTTTACTGAGATTATAACCTTGGTTTGAAATATTGATGTGAAGGTAGACAGTTTATTCGAGTATAATATTGAATTTTACAAATATTTTATTTATTTTTACGTACACATAGTAACTCATAAATATATGATAAATGAACTAAATTCAATAAAAATAAATAAATTTAAATATTGGTGTCCCTTAAATTTAAGTCCGTTATAGCATTCATATAGAATTGAGAAAAAAAAAAAAACTTTTTCAAAATGTTGTACATCACTAAATTTTTTATTAGAAAGATATTAGGCTATTGAGTCAGCCCGCGAACAACCGGGCAGCATGATCTGGATTGAAAAAGCCCGAATCAAGCATATTAGATTTGGGCCTCATAGGCTGGAATCTGATCAAAAGTCTGAACAACTAATTGGGCCTCAGATATGATGAGGCCCAAATTGGACGGTTAATATAGACGTAAATTCAGCCTAGTTGAGGTCCAACCCAACAACAATATAATTTTCAATCCGTTCAGCCCATCTGTTTGCCATTGGTAATGTTCGAATCTGCTCAGCTCAAATGTATGTTGAATGTGTATTTGATTAATTTATTTACGAAATTAAAATAATAAGTATAATAATAATTACAAAATAATTATACGTTTCTTTATAATAAATTTTAAAAAATAAAGATAAATTTTAAAAAAAGAGTATAACACCCCACTTTTCCCTCTCTCTCCTTAAGATGTGTAGACACCTAACATTAATATATTCTCTCTCTTCATATGTTGGACAATACACCTATGACTCATCTAACTCCAGCATATCACTTTGTCCCCTTTTAATTTTGAGGAAAAGAAGAGTCAACACCCTTTTATTCCATCTCTCATTCTCCATCTCTCGCTCTCTCAGTCTTCCTCTCTCTCTCGCACATACACTCTCTATCTCTCCCTCTCTCACGTATTCTCTCTCCCTCTCCATCTCTCGTATTTTCTCTCTCACGCCAAGAGCCGCCGCCAACCACCACCGTCTTACCTCCGCCGATCGTCACTTTTGCGGCAAGAAGATTCGAACCAAAAAGGAGACGTCGATCGAGGACCCCTCTAGTCTCCTAAACACGTAGCAGATTTCTTCTAAGATGCCGTTTATCCGAGGTGGGGGTAATTTCTTCTTTTTCGCGTTTAAGTTTCCAAACGAACTTGATATGAAATAATGTGCCTACATGGACTTATGTGTTAAATTGATAAATGATGTGTTTTGTGCCTTACTACGTGACGAAGATGAATGTGCAATATTTGCAAAGTGAAAGAACTTGTTTATGTGAATGAAATATTTTCCAAGGCGGCTAAGAACCGCACCAAGGTGGTTGAGAACCACACCAAGACGGCTAAGAACTGTACCAAGGTGGCTAAGAACCACAAAAATATTTTCCACGGCGGCTCAGAACTGCATTTTTCAAAGGCGGCTCAAAACCGCATTTATGTGCTGTTGAATGATATATCTATGTTTTTTTTCTCAGTGTTTTAACTGCTCACAAGTCCCAACCCACTGAATGTCTTCATGCACTCATCCTTTTTATGTTAAAAATATTTTCAGTTTAAGGAATTCTTGAGAGTGAAGCGCGAGCGGTAGATGTTGGTAGCCGATGTTCTAAAGGTTGCAAAGGAGTTTTATATACAGTATTTTGCTTTATGGATTTTATGAAAAATGTAATTCGTAAATACTCTTAATCCCGTTTGTATTTATATTTCTTAAAATGACGAATTTTGTACGTAACGCCTTAGTCAAAATTTCCTTTATAGAAATGAAACGGGGCGTTACAAAGAGAGAGTATAAGCATGTGCCTTTTTAATCTTTTATACATCTACTTTATAACCTTATAATTTTAAAACTTCAATTTTTTTATCTAATTAATTGTAATAATAAGTCAAGATGATCTTTGTTGTTACCTGACATTCAGGTTACATAATAAATGAATGAATTTTTGAAATAATCACATATATTTTATTGATATAAGTAAAAAAGTATTAATTCACCAGTAGCGCTAAAATAAGTCTACATATTATTTGATCAAAACAACTTTTAAAATTTTAAAATAAAAACAAATGATTACATCGATATTATAATTTTCTATTTTAAGAATTATTCAAAATTTCAAATAGCCCTATGTAGGTAGAAAATAATTTGTAAATACATAAGATGAATGTGAAGTAATTAAACGGCATCAAGTCGCTTTAACATGTTCAGAAATTCTTAAATTTAGAGGATTAATATAGACAAAATATATAGATAAAAAACTAAAATTTTAAGAAGATAAAATATTATATAATTAAAAACCTTTTATTATTTTCCAAAATAATATCCTCTATTACTATGACATCCTAAACCTAGAATATATTGTAGGGTAAATTTCAATTTCGGGCATATATGAAGATATATTTTTTTATTTTTTTTTGACAACCAAGTATTCGTTTTATAATTTTGGTCCTTTATATTTTAATATTTATTAAATTTCAGTGTTATTGTGGTAGGAATTTTCAAAATCGTTGACGCCTGACGTGGCTGCCGAAAATTCAGATGTGGCAGCCAAATTCCGACGGCCACCTCAGCGATTTGTAAATTCCGATCAAAATTGGATTGAAATTAGAAATAATTAAAACATAGAAGACCATAATTCAAAAAAACGGATACATGATTATCAAAAAATAAAAAATATCTTACATATTAGACCAAAATTTAAATCAACTCATATATTTTATCACCAATACATGTTATCATCAAATAAAGATGGATATGCCACACAAAAAATGCCATAATTAAGAGCACTCAAACATGATAAATAATAATGTGTGTTGACAAATGATATTACATAGAATTATTGTGCATACATATAAGGGCAGCCAAATTATATTGGTAATGAAATCCCATTATCAAACAATTCCTTCCAAGGTAGCAAGGACATACAAATGAAATGCTTTTTATGACATGCCCAATAATTGTTTCATTTATTATTTTTCTAGGATTCTCCAAATAATATACCATATACAAGTATTCAAGTGGGAAGTAAAAAATTAAATGAGTTCTGTCATACTATATATAATAAAATAAAATAAATATTCAAGTAGGAAGTATAAGAGTAAATTAACGACTTGTATTAATTTCAAATATAATTTTTGCATCTCACATCGTATTTCAAATTTAGCAATATTATTTTCATCTATCACCATTAGTTTCATCAAATATTTATTTTATTTTATTATATATAGTATGACAGAACTCAATTAATTTTTTTAATGATAGTATGATTTATTGGTAATAGATCATGAGCACAAACTTATTTTAAGCAATATAATTCAATAAGCTACTTATATCCGTTAATTCTAAACAGCAAAAAAAAAAAAAAAAAAACTCGTCAAATGCATAAATAAATAAAAATATATCATTTTATCCAATACATTATGTCCAACAATAATTATCAATGAAAGTGTATTGATAATCATTGTTTTCTTTTTTGGTCTAGAAAAGGGTGACAAAGCAAGGGAAATTTTTGATCAAACAAAAAGCTTAATTTAATTATTTCTAAGGACATAAACTATTTGTTATTGAATTTCATTTAAATTGAGGGTGTGCTTGGTACGCGACTTTGCAACTAAGTAATTGAAAGGGAATAAATTGAGAGTGTTTGATATACACCTTTGATTTCTGTTACAGTTGTTTGAAATCCTAATATTAAGGGGCCGCTTGGTACGCACCTTTGCAACTAAGCAATGGAAATGAAATAGATTTAGAGTGTTTGATACACACCTTTGATTGCTGCTACAGTGATTTGAAATCCTAATACTAAGGAATAACGATTACTTAGGTTTTCCTAAGGAATGACTTTCATTTCACAACTCTATTTTCTAAAACAACAACAACAATAATAATAATAATAAAAAAGTTGATTCCATTCCTAAAGAATTTTGGTAAACCAAACAACACAAATTTAAAGAGAATATTCATTTCATTCCTCATTACTATCATTATTATTCATTTTTCCATTCCTTGAAAGTTGAAACACACCAAACGGCCCTAAGGAATCGAGATTCCTCAGGTTTCAAAGAGAATCGGGATTTCTTTATTATCAACCAAACAACACAAATTTAAAGAAAATATTCATTTCATTCTTCACTACTATCATTACCATTCATTTTTCCATTCTTGAAACATACCAAGCGCCGCTGAGTATTCAAGCAACCGATGGAAAGACGCCAATATGGAAATTGATGTTTGAATTCACTTAATTGAAACTTAATTCTCAATTCAATAATTTTTAGGTTGACTTTGACCAAATCATAACATTAATCTTACATTTTTCTTCCCAATTAACAACCAAAATTTATGCCAATTAGACACACAATCTTTTATATATATATATATATATATATATATATATATATATATATATTCGATAAATAGGATCATATTAGACATATATTAATAATCCACGTAAATATGTGTATAGATTAATGAGATATAATACATGCATTAAATAAAATCTACTCGATCTACTTATATTAGAATCTCCTTATATAATATGAACTCCAACCCTTGTTAGTAATTCTTGGAACCACTATGAATTGGACAAAACATTTATCTTTTTTTCTTCTTTCTTATTGCATTTTAAAGATTTTACATGACAGATTGCATCAATTATTAAAAAAAAGAAAAGCAAATATATCAGTCAAAGGGAGACAAACATTTTTTCAGAAAATGTTGCTGGTCCCATCTGGTCTGAAAAATGACCTAACAAAATTTTATTGTGTTGCAAAAAAAACAAAAACCCTTTTCAGGCCTGCAATTTTGCTTCTATTTTATGGCCAAAAATAAGCCAAGATTGTTTATTATTTGACTCGGGATTTATTGAAAAAACTCATTTGAATTGGGTTCTAAAATCATATAACATGAATTTGAATGTATTTTAAATATACTCGATACGATTTATCTATTGTCTGAAAGATCAAATTATTCAAATATGGTTTTTATTATGTTTGAACAAACTTGTTCAAGATCAACATATTTGACATTAATGTCCTCAAACATCAAATTTAAATTATTCTTGAAAAAAATTTCAAATAACCATAGACTTTAATATACTCAACTTGATTTGATTCATTCACATCCTATTGAATATTGATAGTTATGATTTTAACATCTAGTTTTACACAAGAGTCCATATATTAGGATTTTCTTTAATTTATTAAACATGTGACTCACTATGATATATAGTTACTAATAATTGTTGCAATAACTTAAAGTCATCCCATGTTTTCATCATCATGAAAGTGAGAAGATCAATGATGATCTGGAAGACTTATTCAGATTCAAAAAGGAACTATCTGAAAAAAGTTGCTTAATTGTCACATACAGTGACGGACCCAGGATTTCGGCTCAGGGGCCCAAGTCAATTAATAAAAATATACAATAAAAAAAAAAAATATATATATATCGCAATCTCGATAAAATCAATATATAAATCATTGTTGTTGCTACATTTGACTACATCACCGCCTAATCTTGTTTTTTTCATTCGTCACTACCACTTATCTTTCACTTTTAGCATATTTAATCCTCTTTCTTTAATTTTTTGAGCATATTGCATAATAATTTCTTTTTTTTTTAATAAAATTTGTAAAATGACAAAAATACCCCTAGTAATTTTCAAAAATCTCAGGGGGGCCCAGTGCCCCCTGGCTTGTGTGTGCGTCCGTCACTGGTCACATATATATTAATATGTATAAAGGTGGTGGTAAAAATCTTTCATAAATTGAGTAAGTCTCTTGTGAGACCGTCTCACGAAATTTTAATGCATTGTGTGAGACGGATCAACCCACAACCCAATTACCCACCACCCAAATCCTACAATTCACATGTTGTTTATGAGTGATGGGGCTCCGTCTCACGGAAACTATCCGTGAGACCGTCTCACATGAGTTTTTGTGTCATAAATTTATATATATGGAAAAGAAAGTTTGGAGCACACAAGATTTTCGACAATAATCTCAAGATAAATCTAATATTATAAATTAAATAATTTAGAATACGATTCTTATGGGATAGACAGATAGCGCAAAATTAGATAATAATATAAATATATATATATATATATATATATATATATATAAATAAAGCTAAAAAGGAATGGAATAAGGCTGTCGTTGGTTTTGTACTTACAAGTGGGAAAACTAGACAATAGTGGAATCTAAATGATGAAGTATGCTACAATAAATCATACAACTTATAAAGTAAATATGAAAAACAGATTTTTTTTTTTTTAGTAAGTGTATTTGGTTTCATATATTGTACCATAGCTATCGAATACACCATGAACTCATGTAACACACACACACACATATATATATATATTCAAACAAAAATTCTAAATAAAATAAAATTTTAGAATTTCAAAATGAAAATTAAACATGTATTAATTCGATAAAATCCAATTTATTTACACTCCTCTAAGGTGAATTTTTTTTTTTTTTAATATGAGATGATGTTCCCTACATAAAGATGTGACGAATTTATGTATATACATGGAATAAAAAAAAGTTTTTGCCATTATAATTCTACCGGGTCCTTCTATAGTACACCATTGTATTAATACATCAGTGTTTTCAGTCATTAGATCTTGAATGATTGCATCTTGACCCTTCATTTATGTTTTAACATTTTTACCTGTAAAAACCACTGTAAAAACCAAAAATTCCCCTCAACAAGTCTAATAGTATAGACAATGTAGTCCATATCTACCTTCTTCGATTATCGTATTTAACAGTTAGTTGCTACCACAAAATCGCAATCAAATCTACTCGTATTATACATCTTGTTATGACGAATCATTTAAGATACATATTCTATATATTTGAATTATTTTAAGATTTTCAAATCATTAATATCAAGATTTTTTAAAAAAAAATACTTCAGATTTTTTGAAAATAAATTGCAAATTATGTTTCCTTCTATTTTCTTAAGATATTTTTTTTTAAAAAACAATTGCCCAATATTTTTATTTCGAATTCATTTAAATAATATTATTAAATATGTTTTTATTTGTTGATTCTTTTTTCAAACTGAATATTACATATATAAATATATAAATTAAATTTTAGATTTTATTTTGTATCTTCCATTTTGAGATTTAATCAGAGACATTATTATTATTATTATTATTATTATTATTATTATTATTATTATTATTATTATTATTCAGACATTAATTGTATTTTTTAGTTTTCAAAATAACCTTGTGACTTTTAAACATTTTTTCCTATTTCCAAACTATGTTCTTATATATGTAATTTTTAATATTAATTTCAGATTTTAATATTATTTTTCAAATTTATCTTGTAGAATTTTACAATAATTTTTAAATTTATTAGTTCTTTATTTTCAAAAATTCAGACATAATTTTTAAAATTTAATGATTTTCAAATTTCGAGCATATCAATAAAGTATGTGGTTGCTATTTAATACCCTCCAAAAATTATTTAATGTTTATTGTTAGGGATGGAGAAAAATACTAAATTACTGAAATATCGGGTTTATCGTACCAAAAAATATCGAAAATACCGAATTTTCGATACGATGTGATATCAAACCAAAAATTTTGATACAATATCAATATGATATTTTCAAAGTTTCGGTATTTTGATATATATCAAAATATGGAAAATATTAATATTAATTAAAAAATATATTAATTCCACATTGATAAATTATAAAATATAATATTTTTCATTTTGATATATTGAAGTTTCGATATGTAATTTTCATTTGGATATAACGGTGTTTTAGTTATACCAAAGTTTCGGTATATATTTTTCATTTTGGTATAATGGTATTTTCAGTATACCGATAAATTTCTATATACCAAAATTTATCAGTATGAAACCGTACGGCTACTCATATACCGAATTTGGGTATACTGAAATTTTCGATACGGTAACAATATGAATTTTTGCATACCGAAATTTTCGATACATTATAAGGTATGAAATTTTCGATACTGTGTATACCGTACCGACCACCCTTAATTATTGTTATTTATTACCTTTCCAAAAATTATTCACATTTGAAATTTAAGTAGTGATTTCTTGGAATATAATTTTATAAAATAGATTCATTTGTTATTAGATATTCCAAATTACTCATTAAGACCCAACTAATAGAGCCATTTTTATTACTAAACCTAAAATTAAAATGCAAGACTCAATTATTTTATTGATCAATTATGATATGGGTGCAATAATACATAATTATCATTAAAAATCATTATGTCAATCTATATAAAATATAGATTTCATTTTAAATATGAAATATAAATTATTGAATTGATCCAAATTGTATAATTTAAAATAATATATAAATGATTTTAACATAAATATATAATTGAAACCATTCTATCATGCATAAAATCAAATTAATTAACAGTTATGACGATGACGCATAATTAATATCAACCTATTACTATTATTGCATACTTCGGCTAGTGAAATTAGAATCGTTTGTTCGTAAATGATACCTATTACTACTATTGCATACTTCACCTAGTGAAATTAGAATCGTTTGTTCTTATGTCATTTACAAATTAGAATTATGAACCAATAATTTTCTGATAATTTACTTATAATAATTTTAATTAACATCGTAAAATAATTAATTTAAATGATTAATTAAATGACTAAACAATTACTGTGAATTAGGCATATGGAATACATGTAATGCTTGTAACAACAATAATGAAATGGAATGCAGGTAACAACATACAAAATCATTAAAAGGCCCACTTGTATTACAACCCAAAATTAAATATAATATAAAGAGGCCAAATGCATCAAGCAACCCAAAACACAAAAGTTATCTTTCAAAGAAGTTACTGCAGTAAAAAATACCGGTGTATTAATACAACGGTGTATTGTAGAATTACCCTAACTCTACCTTCTTAAATTCTGAACACTTTGTCAATCAATCTCTTTTTTTTTAGTACTAGAATAAAAAAAAAATTACAGTATTTTAATCCGATTGTTTATCGACATGTAAGTTGGATTTGGATATCAAGTAAACAAGAATGAGTTATCTAAGTGGACTAAAATTAGAAAATTGTAAACTCACATGAATAAACTTTAAAAGTAAGGGTGGGACTATCCACACCCCACCCTTTTCTAACCATACCCCAATTTCTTTTCACACCCCAATTTTAATTTCAACATCTTAAAATATTTCTAAACACACCCCAAACTTTTCCCATTATACCCTTTGACCCAAAAAACAAACAAAATCAAAAGTTAACAAAAAAAGAAAAAAAAAACGAAGAACCCAGTTTGTTCGACTTGAGAGGGGGAGGAAATTTCTTGAACAAATTTTGTCAAATTCGACTTGAGAAATCGAACACGAAGAAATGGACACTCCAAGAGATTGCTCAACTTCAATGTCAGGTTCGTGTTTATACCCAGTTTTCAATTTTTTAGGGCTTTGTTGAATCTTGAATAAAAGTTATGTAGATTAGATTGATTGATGGGTAAAATCAAATCAATTTGTATGTCTTATGGTGTGAGCATGTAATTGTAGTCTATTGTTTGAAAATTTTGATGTTTGCATGCTGAAAAACGAAAAAATTCCGAAGAAGTGGTCGAGGGGTATTCGATTCTGGTTTGTCGCGAGATTGCCTTGTGTTCGACTAGAAAAGTCGAACAAATCGCAGTATGTTCGACTTGGAGAGTCGAACATTTCACTTGCCGTTCGATTCTAGTTATCGAACATACATAATAAGCCCATTCGACTAGGACAAGTCGAACACCCCTTGTGGCGTTCGATTTCTAATGTTCGAACATTGCTTATATTGTTCAACTTCGACTGTTCGAACACCTCTCATTGTGTTCGACTTCGTAGATCGAACATAGCTCATTTTTTCCAACTTGTTGTATCGAACGTAACATAGGAGTTGAACACTAGTACTTTTGTTGAACAGTTCCATCCTTTTTTTTTTATTGACACAATCTTGTTAACTACTTGCAGGTGACAAAATATACATGAGGAAGAACCGACCAACGACAATTTTCCTAATAAACAATTCAAATAGAAGATAATAAATATATTATTCAACGATAAATATCAAAAACACTTAAATAAACCTACTGTTCAACTTAAAAAATTGAACGTTACTAAGACTGTTCAACTTTACAAATCGAACACTACTAAGAATGTTCAACTTCAAAAAATCGAACACATCTTAGACAGTTCAACAATCAAAATCGAACATAAATAGGCTTGTTCAAACAATAAAAATCGAACATGCATAAGAGTGTTCGAGCATTGATGTTCGAACACCTTTAAACAATTTCGACTTTTGAAGTCGAACACCCTTCAACGTGTTCGAACTCTATGAGTCGAATACTCTTCAGTTCGACTATTCCAGGTGTGGTCAATGAGTATTATAGACATTTAATATATAATTACTTTTAATTTATTTAAATATGGGGTGTGGTTAGAAAAGGGTGGGGTGTGGATAGTCCCACCCTAAAAGTAAATAAATCGATGAGAAGAAAATCCTAGAAGACAAAAATAAGAGCATTAAAAAATCATTTTGCTCATATATAAGATCACTTTTGGGTAATTGGGCCTTTGTTAGATTCTCGAGCCCACCCAAAAATAGGGCCTTAGCCTAGCCCAAAAATTACCCCATGTGATAAAAGTGACTTTTTTTTCTTTGTAATAAAGCGACCACGCCACTTTGCCAGCAATCATTTGGTCTACTTTCTCTATATTCTCATTATTTCTTTAAGCCCTTTTGTCTCCTTTGAAAGAGCCTCAATTTTGGGGACAACAACAATATATATTTTTAATAATTCACATTTCGATTTTATTTATTTATTTACTTGAGTGTGTCAAATTTTTATGTTTTTCTATGAATTGGATTCAATAGAGAAAATAATTCTGTCAAGTGTATAGTTAGGAATTTTCTTTTTTAAAAGGATGAGATTTGATCGATTGGTAGATAGTTAACATATAATATTTTCAATCTATATTATGTAATTTTATATTTTAAAAAGATTTTAATTGGTTATATAAGTGTGAGGGAAATATACTCATCACTTTACATCAATTCAAGACAATTCATATGCATGTTTGACAAAAAAATCATAACAAAAATATGGATATTTTTAACATTTTAGTTCAGGTCTCAATTCATATCTAAGTTTTTATAGAAAAGATAATTTGTTTAAATAATGTAAATAATAATTTGTCATTAGTAGTATGGGAAGTGGAGAAACCCTACAATTCTCCACGCTTCTATAATTATCCACTAAATAAAGAATTAATTAATTAATTAATTAATGAAGAAGTCGCATAATTCGTCAAATCTCTCAGCCTTGAATCTCTTAAAAGCGGGTTCTGCTCTTCCCGAAAATCGCACTTTTGAAAACACGCTTTTCTCCTCCTCCTATATATACCTTAATTTGTTCATGTTTTTTTAGAGAGAGAAAAAATGGGTGGCGTTGAGAAGGTGGTGGAGACAGTGATGGTTGGAAACTATGTGGAAATGGAGAGTGAAGAAAAGGCCATAAATTCCAAGTCTAGAATCTTGGATCTCTTCTGGCATGGTGGCTCTTGTTATGATGCCTGGTTCAGCTCTTCTTCTAACCAGGTATACCATGAAATTAGTGGTTGAAAATGATATTTTGATCTGATGAGTTTGTGACTCTAAAAACAGGTGGCACAAGTGCTGTTAACGTTGCCGTACTCATTTTCACAGCTGGGAATGGTATCTGGGATTGTGTTTGAGCTGTTTTATGGTATCATGGGGAGTTGGACAGCTTATCTCATCACCATTCTCTATGTGGAATACAGAAGCAGGAAGGAGAGAGAGAAAGTTGATTTCAGAAACCATGTCATTCAGTGGTTTGAAGTGCTTGATGGACTACTGGGAAAACACTGGAGAAATGTGGGGTTGGCTTTTAACTGCACTTTTCTTCTCTTTGGATCTGTGATTCAGCTCATTGCTTGTGCAAGGTATTCATTCTTTTAATTGCACTCTACTCCCTCTTTTTCTTTCTATTTTAATATTCAAATTAATTGCAGCAATATATATTACATAAATGACAATTTGGACAAGAGAACATGGACATACATCTTTGGAGCATGCTGTGCCACCACAGTCTTCATCCCATCTTTTCATAATTACAGAATTTGGTCTTTTCTTGGATTATTGATGACTACTTATACTGCTTGGTATCTCACTATTGCTTCTTTAATCCATGGCCAGGTGATTTTTAACTTTATTTAACCTAAATTGTTACAATTAATTATATAATTTAATTTATAATTCTTGATTAAAACAGGTTGAGGATGTTAAGCATTCAGGTCCAACCAAGATGGTGTTATACTTCACAGGAGCTACAAACATTCTCTACACTTTTGGGGGACATGCTGTTACTGTGTAAGACATCATCAAATATCATATTTTATAAATAAATATTTCTTTTTTTTCCATACATTTCTCTATGTTTTTGTACTTTCAGTTTTATATTTTTTTAAAAATATATCTGAATTGAGAACAATATAGAAAATAGTGAATCTTGGGTGTTGTCGGCTAAATTCCAAAATTAAATAGGCTTTATTCTTTATTCTTTCAACTTTATTTGGAAAGAAACCTAACCTGGGGTAAAATGGACAATGAATCGATCTGACCATGTAATTTACTGTCCAATCTTTTTCATGAGGACTTTGATGATAAGTCGTTTTCCTGGAATATAAATTAAAATTCCAACACTGCCCTTCTTAAATAAAATCATCTATACTAAAAGTGAGAGGTCTTTCTCCAATGACTTTTCTTTGTTTTTCTATTAATTCCATTATATTTAGAACAAAAATACACAACAAAAAAATAATTATTAACGACTACATTTTGTCGTTAAATTGATATCACAAATATATTTTCGCAAATAAATTTATTAATTGCTTTTTGCATCTACTTGTTAATTTATGTTATCGGTTTTTGAGACAACAATAATTTTTTTGCGAAAACATATTGTCGCAAGAAATAGACTTTTAATTGACAAGTTTTGTTGTCGCAAAAAATCTTATCGTATAAATTAACTTTTATTTCATTTTTGTCATAGATTATGAATTTCATAAAGTATGTACTTTTAAACATTGTTGATTAATTTAGGTTTTGTGTAGGCTGAAATTAATATATATTTTTTTTAATGATTTTGTTGGGCAGAGAGATAATGCATGCAATGTGGAAGCCACAAAAGTTCAAGTCAATTTACCTTTTTGCCACTCTCTATGTATTGACATTGACCCTTCCATCTGCCTCTGCTGTCTACTGGGCTTTTGGAGATTTGCTTCTCAACCACTCCAATGCCTTTTCACTTCTCCCCAAAACACCCTTCAGGGACATTGCCGTCATTTTGATGCTCATTCACCAGGCACGTATTTATTTATTTATTTTAAATACAAATTAATTTATTTAAAAATAAAAAAAAACTCAAGCAAAATTTATTTATCAATATTTATAATTTGCAGTTTATAACATTCGGATTCGCATGCACGCCTTTGTACTTCGTGTGGGAGAAGGCGATTGGGATGCACGCGTGCAAGAGCATGTGCAAGCGGGCAGCTGCCCGGCTGCCCGTGGTGGTGCCCATATGGTTCTTGGCCATTGTCTTCCCATTCTTCGGGCCCATAAATTCGACCGTTGGATCTCTTCTGGTCAGCTTCACTGTGTATATTATTCCAGCTATGGCCCACATTTTCACCTTCCGGTCAGCTGCTGCCCGAGAGGTACTTACGTACAACCTTTTATCCCTGTCGTACAATCGGCTTTAGCCTTTATTCTTGGAGATTATAACATCCAATCACTACCATCCAAATGGGATTGATAATAATAATTTCCTAATTATCAATTTACAGGTTGTATATATTTTAGGATAAATCATATTGAATTTATAATAAGTTATGATTATAGTATGCCACAAAAACTTATTTGAATAAAATTCCATTTGATAAAATCTTGGATTTTTTTTGGAGATTATATATATTAAAGATTAGATAAATTTTATTAGTATTAATATTTTATGTTGATTTTATCTTAATCGTTTAAGATTATAAGTCAATATTAGTATAAAAAAGAGTTATTTTTATTATTTTATGGAGTTGGATGACTTGTGAAATAAGAAAAAAAAAAGTGTTTTTTTTAAATTATATTGTTTTTCGGATATTTTCAAAATCGACGGATTGTAATTGTCTCTTTTCACACTTGTGTCTACATCAATTCTTTTGGTTTTTTATCTTTCAAAAAAAAAAAAAACTTTTTCCTTTTATCTACTATGGATAGGGACAGACCAGGCAGAAATTAATGTACTTTGTATAGTTTTCAAGGGAATATTGAACATAATTAAGCAGATAGGATAAAATAGATTCCCACTTCTGCCAATAATCAGAAACAGTACTCTACCCTTTCTTGAATTTTTTGCTTTAAATGCAAAAAATCATATTTGCCCATTAAGCTACATTCTTATCCTTTATTTCAAATCATAAAAAAAAAAATCTATTTTATTACCAAAAATATGTAGTAACATTTCAGCTCGTATTTTATTTCAGAATGCGGTAATGCGGCCTCCCAAGTACTTAGGGAGGTGGGTAGGTACCTATATGATCAACATAATCGTAATTATATGGGTGTTTATAGTCGGGTTCGGATTTGGTGGATGGGCCAGTGTGACAAACTTCGTCCACCAAATCGACACATTTGGGCTTTTCACAAAGTGCTACCAATGCCTACCTCAGCTGCCGCCTCTGCCACACATGGCCAATGCCACCACTCCGTTTCCGTCTCCGGTGGCTAATTTCACTCACGTGCCGCCACGTTTTCACAGCCCATGAGCTGTTCCTAGATAGTTGGTGGTGTTGTTCTAAGTCTCTTTTAAGGCCCAACAAGAAGAGGGGTTGAAGAAATGGAAGGTTTTTTTTTTTCTTGGGCCTCTTTTGAAAAAAAAAATTAATTAGATTAGACCAATTTTAGTTAATGAAAATATGGGCCGTGTAATGAATGAATTTTGTAATTTATATTAGACCAATTTTAGTATATGTAATGCCAGTTTTCTTGCTTCATGCGTAGAGTATAGATTAATATCTTTGAAAATGATGTATTAAAATGTTAGCATAATATTTTCACTCATTTACGTTGCGTAAGAATTTATTAAAAATAATCATCAAACACATAAACCCGATAATTCAAAGCCAAGCTTGATAATGTTTGCCTTTTGCTATAGAAAAATCAGATGCATCAATTTTGACATAATCCTTTAAATAAGTCCGAATAGCCCATGAACTAGGGTGTTAATATATTGATTCAAAAAGGCATTGGGTTCATTTGACCTAATTTATTAGTCCAGCCCATAAGCCCAAATTGTCAAAAAATAACAATTTTCTTTTTCCTTTTTTTAATTTGCAAACTGATACATCACCTTTCAAAAAAGTTCTACGACAATTGGAATAAATTTAAGGACATTCTCTCCTACGTGGCATACCGAAAATTGAGGGAATAATAATGTTGTGCTTCATCAACAAGGAAATTGGGGGAGTTTTGTAAGAAAAATAATATAGGAATATTTTTTATATATTTATAAAATAACTCAAAACAACTCTTCAAAAAAAAATTATAATAACTCAAACAAAGATGAAATACAACGAAAATGTTGAGCTATTCAATTTCATTCCACGAATTTTAAGTTGAAAGTTTAATAAAATAGGAAGGGTTCCAAAATACTAAATATATAAAGATTATATTTACTAATCTTATTTGGTAAAAAGATCATTTAAAAAAAGAAAAATAATATTATTCCAAATCCACCATGTTTCTCTGTTCTCTCTCTAAAAATGGGAATGAGTACACCACAACAGTAATGATTCCTTGCGTGAATTTTTTTTGGAATATATTTCACACAATTGTTAAAGTGCTGAGCTGTTATGCCACGTGGAATTGTGGAGAAAAATAAATTTTAATATATACTCAATCGATTGCGAAATAAATTTTATTTTTAAAATACAAATTTAATTTAATTGTCCAACATTTTATTGACTGATTTAGTATTTTAAGGCAAAAGAAGAGTCAATTATTTAATCAATATCGCTTCAAATACTAGTCAAAAGAAAACGACACGAAATTTGAAGATAATAATAGCAATTGCTAGATACTTCAAGATAACGACAACCCATCAGGTCAGAAATGTCATTTTACATGATACCAAATATAGGCAGAGATAATTTCTCCTCATCTTCACGCTTATCAATCACTGCAAAAAGCTTAATGACAGAGACAACAATGGCGGAAACCCTTAATCACACTAATCGAGCAAAAACTACATGCATATTCATATACATGTATACAGATATCCACAGAGATCGCCACAAAAACCTAGACAACAATAATAATATTCAAATCCTAAATCGGAGATACCATTGGAACAAAATCCATTAAAGAAGCAACACAAAGAGATTCATGTTCTCAGAAAACACATAAACTAGCAAAAACCAGATAGTAGATAATAATGGCAAAAAGAGGCGGAAAATAGTAGATCAACGGTTGGAGTTGGGGCACTCACGGGCGAAATGACCTTCCTCGCCGCAGTTGTAGCAACCGCCGCCGCCTCCGCCACCTCCTCGGCCACCGCCTCCGCCACCGCCGCCACCCTGGGGACAATCCCTAGCCATATGGCCAGACTCACCGCATTTGAAGCATCCACTTCCTCCGCCACCGCCGCCGCCGTAGCCACCACCACCACCGCCGTATCCACCACCGCTCCCTCCGTATCCTCCTCCACCGTAACCTCCTCCGCCGCCGCCGTAAGATCGACCTCCACCTCCGCCGCCGCCTCTTCCTCCTCCGCCGCCTCCGCCGTACGAACCTCGAGTGTTGCCTTGCACGGAGGCGCCATCTGGACCGGTCACGTTCGCCGCCTTAGCACGGCCGTCGTTGCCGTACTCCACCTGGTACTCCACCACCTCTCCTTCGCCGAGGCTGCGGAAACCATCAGATTTGATGGCTGATTGATGAACAAAGAGATCTTCGCTTCCATCATCTGGAGTAATGAACCCGAACCCTTTCAGGTCATTAAACCACTTAACAGTCCCCTTCTTCACATCAGTCTCAGCCATTGTTGCAAACCCTTGCTTTCTCTCTCTGCTGATTTTCTCTCTCTGTGAAAACTTTCGTGTGCTTTATAGAAGCTGTACCATGAGCTGATTATATATCTGCCTGGCAGGGGGCCCACGTACGCGGATTTGATTTTTGAATCAATTGATAGCAAATTCTTAAGTGGGGTCCGGAATTTTATTTTTATAATTTATTTAATACCACTATTTTTGAAATTGATCCCACGGCTGAGATTCATCGAGGCTATCCTCATACTTTTGACCGTTGGATCTAGGGCTTGGGTAGAGGAATGGTCGGTCTAGTAAACGCAAATCTAGGGCTGCATTCATTGTGGGCTTTTTGCACCTTTTTCTTGGATAAATTTTTAGACTAATTAATTGGTTGCATTTTCCCACCAAACTATAAAATAAATATTTTTGAGTCCAATTCAAAGATGGCAATAAGACTTTTATAAGTTGATATAAAATTATACAGATTGATATTAAATAATGTTATTTGTCTATACAAAATATCAATTTGTCTTAAATCTTATGAGGTTTTGATTATCACATACGATGAAATTGATCAGATAATTGAATTAGTATTTTGGATGAAACTAAAATAAAAGGTCAATATGATTTGGATATAAATGAAAGTGTTATCGAATTTGATACAAAAGCATAGTTTCATTAATGTGATTTTTCGAAACTATAGTCTATAATCTATTACAACTTTTTTTAATTGCAAGTAAATATTAACAATTTTGATATTTGACCTGACTTTGATATGGACAAATATCATAATTTAAGCAAATTTAGCAGGCATAGTACAACATATTATGTAATTTATGAAGCAAAGTGTAATGAAAAGAAGTTTATTAAACAAGAAAAAAAAAATTGATTGGTATAGTGCAATCAATCATTTTGACAAAATATAATAATTTTTTGGGAAATAGGATGCTGTACCACAAAATATATAACTTTGAACAAATTTACCACATTATATAAAAATGTTATAAAACTACCACAAAATATAACAAATGTACAAAAAATACCACATTTTTTGACCGGTCTTAATGTGAATAGTGAGCTGATGAGATTTAAAATTGATTGGGTCAACTAACAATCAAATCACTTTTTGGGTATTAAACGAAAATTTGCAAAGCAGCACATTAAACGAATATTTGCTGAATTTACACTATTAAATGAAAATTTACAAATAGCATGCTTTAGACAGATTTTTGTTTAATAGTGCAAAATGCCTACCACTATTAAACGAAAAGTGGCACTATTAAACGAAAATTTATGCACTTATTAAACGAAAATTCCCCTAAATTTGCATAGCAGCACATTAAACGAATATTTGCTCAATTTACACTATTAAACGAAAATTTGCAAACTACATGCTTTAGGCAAATTTTCGTTTAATAGTGCAAAATGCCTACCACTATTAAACGAAAATTTATGCACTTATTAAACGAAAATTTTGTTTAATTCATGCACTTATTATTACAATTCGTTTAACAATTATTTAACAATTCGTTTGTGTACTTATTAAACAAAAAATTCATTTAATTGATGCACTTATTATTACAATTTATGCACTTATTATCACGAAAATTTATGCACTTATTATTACAATTCGTTTAACAATTATTTAAGACATGCAAGTATTTAATACATAAACTTGCAGATTTTACAACTATTAAATGAAAATTTGCAGATTTGAAAACTATTAAACGAAAATTTTCAATTTTGAAACATGATTTCGTTTAATAGTGGAACATGAATTCGTTTACATTTCACATGAAGTATTAAACGAAAATTTGCAAATTTGAAAGATGAATTCGTTTAATAGTGTAACATTATTCAACCTAGATAGATGTTAATACATCTAAGTTGAATAAATGACAAGTTGAATAAATACATGTTAATACATACGCCTCGTACAACATTAAGAGTTAAAAAATGTTGCAACTTCGATCAAACATACATGACAATCTATTAATCCTTTCACACATTCGATGCCAAATAAATTAGACACTTTCTTCTGGTATGTTCTATCGAACCACACACAAAGCAATGTTTCTTCTTCCTTCGTCTGGCTTGACCCTCAATTTCTGGATCGAGATCGTCATCGAGTACTTGATACTCGAAGGACAAGAGTTCGGTACATCTTGACTTATTATGACCGGGTTTGTCACAATGACTACATGCAGCGGGTTTGCGTGAAGGTCCGGCATGCTCACCGATCGAGGGAATACGTTTAGATTTCGGACGACCTGCTTGTTTTGGCTTGTCTGGCGGAATACATCGTTTGTTTCTCACATTGTCAGACACATCCTAATCTTACGGATCAGGCAAGAGATTAACATCACCTGCCCACATCCCCCTCAACCATTCTGTCGTGTAATATGTGCCAACATAAGAAGTGATTGTTTCATTCGCAAAACTGCATGCAGTAAGAGAGGGAAATAAAATGTTAGTTTTTATATTATTGTTGCATATTCTGAATTGATAATGGTTTAATTGGATCGATCGAGATTACCTAATTGTTGCACATGCATGTGAACATGGTATCAACACTGCTTGATAAATACAACAAGAACACTCGTATCAGGAGAGATCAACGAGAAAAATCTTACTCCCATCTATGACTTTGTATTTGAATCGTGAGAATGGCTCAACTTGCATATGCCGTCCAAGCTTAGTGTATTCTAACAATATCTCATGGGAGGAATTTGTCAGTATGTTTTGTCTCTCTAGTGCAGCCGTCCTTCTCTCGTAAAACCACTTTTCTATAATCCATCAAGCACACTCTAAAAAAAATAAACTGGTAGCTTTCTGGCCCAAAGAAGGTGAGCATTCCATGTCTCGGCAGCATTTGACGTCATGAAATTGAATCGTCGAACGAGATATTTTACACGGGACCACCTACTCGTACCTGTTTTCCTTAAGGTATCAAGTGCACCTTCTATGTTCGTTTCTTCGATGGCGGTGACGTACCTATCAAAATTAAAGTTAAATCCATAAAATTTTCTAACAATCAAATATGCTCTTCTAAAATGTTTCTACCACATATATCAAACAATCAAAAAAAATTACCGTTCGAATTCACGGAGCTGATAAGAATAGGTTGCTTTGTAGAATAGTCCAACGAAACGTGATCCATATTTGGCTAAATTTTATTGCAGATGAAAACAACATAGACCATGAGTGGCTTCTGGGTACACCGCTTTGATAGCATTACCGATGCTGGTGTGTTGATCGGACAAGAGAAGCAGTTGATCGGGACATCCAAATGCTACACGAACTTGGTTCGAAAATCAAGTCCATGATTCATCGTTTTCCACATCGCCTATCCCAATTACTAGAGGGAAGATTTGCTCGTTTCCATCTTTCATCACAGCGACAAATCTGATCTTTTTATATTGTCCTTTCAAGTGACAACCATCCAACACTATCACTGGACGTGAATACCGCTGGAATCCGTGAATAGATATACCGAAAGTAAAAAACATATATTTAAAATTTTCGAATTCATGTGTTTTCAATTTTGTATACATACCGGGATTTGAACCTTCCAATGCTGACAAGTATAAAGACAACATTGCAAATGACTGTTTGGGATCTCCGTATGCCTCCCGCATCGCATGAAGTTTCGCTCTCAGTGCGTGTCTATAACTAAGTTTTAAACTGTGATGCTGGTTCATTTCTTCAATGATGGTCTTAGGAACAAGGCTCTAATTCTCATTTCAAACTGTGTCAACATAATACTGACCTATCAAAGCAGATGGAAGTCGGCGTTGGGCAGTGGAGTTCAGCTGAATTGAGTATTCATGTGACAACACACTTTTGGTTATTTTTCAAATTCCATGTTTCTCCAAGGCGTGGAGGATGAATGGGCAGTTACTTAATCTACATCTCACGAACCATCTGTGTTTTTCTGAATGGTCGACACAGTATTCAACTTGATTCTCCAAATGGTAGAAACCAACAATGTTCTTCACCTCAGTTTTATTACAAAACGTGGCTCCTTTGTGCAGACCATGTGTAGATGACTCGTTATCATCGAAATATGCTATATGGGGCTCCTAGAAGTTGGAATATCCGGAATAAACCAGTTTCATCTATCAATGTATGTCATAAATTCCTCACGAGCGATTCGTTGATCTACATCCAAAACAGTCTGTTCCTCATCATCCAACTCAAGGTCATCTTTCTCATTGTTCGAACTTATACACAAGGTAGACGTAAGTTAAACAAAATAAAATTTCAAATGAAGTAACTTGATTGGGTTTTTTAAAAATGAAATAAAAATTATTATCATTTTGGTCATCATGACTTTGTTGTAGTCCAAAGTCTTCGCCAATTAGAAGTGGTAATTCATTACGATGTGTTTCTTCATGTTGTCTAGACGCAGTCGGAGACCTATTCAAGTCAAACATGTCGAGTCCACTAGTCATACTGACGTAGTTTACACGACCAACTGACGATGGACAATGTTCACTCTGATCACTTGAGGATGTTACAACCTATCTCGTATGATCCTCGTTCCATAAATCAAATTTTGCATAAAATGATTCATCGTTTTGTAGTCCATAAGGAACATTAGGATTTTCCAAATTATTAGTAAAATAATCATTCCAATTTGTCATATCTACAGCACACGTAGAACGATGAACATTTGGAATATCATCCTGTGTATTTATTTCTTCCGAGTACAAGTTGATTCCAACATCCATCCTTTTAAGCGAAATAAAAACGATGACCGTCTCATTTCCCATTTGGAATAATCGTTCCAAATCAGAATCACTCTTTATTTTCATCTTTTTCATAAAGCCACCTGTCTCAATTAACGCATGGATCACATATCCCAAAAAATTCATATCAGCACGTACAAGTCCATGAATTGAGTCGAGTAAATCGGGATATTCGATTCCTTGAAGGTGAATCCGCTTCTGAGAACCATTTTTGTATTCTAACCCTTCCCAATACCCTCCAAACCAAACCACCACAGAGATAAAACTCATATTTTCGTGTCACTATCATAAAACATAATATTTATGAATATTTATACAAATACGAACAATATTAACAATTTAAAACACTTATCTATTATATATAAAATGAAAATATAGATGAATGTCACTTGTCTAATTTTCGTGTAAAGATCGTCAAAATTTTTAAAGCCTATCTTCGTTTAACAATAATAAGGTGAAAAACAGTGAACAATAATATTCAATTGATATTATGTGTAAAATAGTGAACAATAATAATTAAACGATTGTAAAGATTCGTTTAACCAAAATTAAATTCGTGTTTCATTTAACCTTAATACTGGCGTTACAAAATTGTTTAATAACGACATTAAAAAATCAATTGTTAATGGCATTAAAAAATCATTTCATATTGGCATTAAAGATTCCCTACTAGTTCGTTTAACAATTACAAATTGATTTAAATGGCATAAAATATTCATGGAAAAAGGCATATAATATTCGTTTAAATGACATAATTAATGTAAATACCGTTTAAAGTGTTATTTGTTTAACCTTTCTTCAAATTTGTAATGCCTATAAAAATGCCTATAAAGTTTCGTTTAACAGTCCATACATTTATTTCATTTAACGTGAACAATTTATTAAACAAATATAATATCTTTTTTGTGCAGTTTAATCCTTTATCAATTGTTAAGGTTATACCATTCACATATATAGTTCAACGAAAATTTCAAGAAATAAATATACTAAAATAATGAAAATGTACATACATACACGAATTAAATTACTCAACAATAAGTAATATAATAATAGCATAAAATGAAAATCGGATAGCATATAATATACACATTTACACGAAAAATTACATTGTTTCACTACACTTGAAAATGATATACATACCTTTTCTTGAAAAATTGCATTATTTCACCTCAAGCTCCCAGAATCTGCTTCTTAGTATTAATATTCAACTAAAAAAAATGAAAGGAGAATGTAAATAAATAAGCCGAATGATGGTGTCTTTAAATTAAAGTAAAGTTATGCAGACTTCCATCTCATTTTCACTTGTGAAGGTTTAGGGCTTAGGATGTTACAGTGTCTGAATCACTGAATTAAGTTACAAGCTTCCATCCCATCCTACAATAAACAGCACTACTAAACACTGCAATAGTATTCCCCGGAAATTTACATTTAATGTTGCACTATTCTACGAAAATGTAATAGTGTAATAATGTTCAATAATGTTGCACTATTAAACGAATTCATGTGCAAATTATATATATTAATGTTGCACTATTAAACGAATTCATGTTTAAAATTTGACAATTTTCGTTTAATAGTGCATTTAAAATGTAATAGTGTAATTTAGGTTGAATAATGTTGCACTATTAAACGAATTCATCTTTCAAATTTTAATTAAATGAAATTTTCATTTAATAAGTGCATAAATTTTCATTTAATAGTGCCACTTTTCGTTTAATAGTGGTAGGCATTTTCCACTATTAAACGAAAATTTCAATAAAGCATGTGTCGTTGATCAAATTTTCGTTTAATGGTGTAAATTGAGCAAATATTCGTTTAATGTGCAAAAGTCCATGAATTTTCGTTTAATACTTTACGTGAAATGTAGACCAAATCATGTTTAAGCCTATTAAACAAAATCATGTTTCAAAATTGAATTAAACGATGAATTCGTTTAATAAGTGCATAAAATTTCATTTAATAGTGCCACTTTTTTTAATAGTGGTAGGCATTTTACATACATACACGAAAATATCAATAAAGCATGTTTAAGTGTTTATTTTCGTTTAATGGTGTAAATTGAGCAAATATTTTATTTAATATTTCTACATTTAATTTTTGTTTAATATTTGCAGAGCTCTATTTATTCAACTTGGAGTTCTTGTAGAAGACTTTAACATATGTTGTTGATCAACTGAACATATGTAAGAGTTAAAATAAAGATAAACACAAGATTCAATTTTAGTCCTTTAGTCTATTATAATATCAAAATATGCATGTTCATAAATTAGTTTCGTACAATACATAAAAGAAATAACCGATCCAATCGCACAGAACCGGAAAAACCCGGCTCTGATACCACTTGTTTGAACCGACGGATCGCCGGCCCTATGTGATCAGAATCGGGTTCCATGAAGATATGTGCAGCGGAAGAAAACATACCTTTCATGAAGACAAACTGATCGATATCAAAACCTCTCAATCTTCTGTCGTATTCCTATCTCTTTCCTTTGGACGTCGTGTGGGCGATAATCTTCCAAAAGCCTCAGAAATCCCGCCTCCTCACTTCTCTCTTTCGAAACTGTTTTTACGTTTTTGAGAATGCGAATTCGTGTGTCAGGAGGCGCTGATGTATAGGGCTATTTATGGGCTACAATAGGGACCTAGAGGAGGAATTAGGGTTGGGCCTCCTGATGGGCTTAAGCGTCCTGTGTTCGGCCCGAACACCTAACTTAAGCCCATCAATTATAACTCGGTTCACTAAGGAGTTATAACTGAACTACCGTCCTAATCCCATATTACAATATGGGCTCCTTTATTATGTGCACGTTTATTTTCCCGCGTTTAAGATATCGAATGTCCGTAAATTAAATAAGTTACTGACGACTTAATTAATTTACATCTAATTCCAAGAGTAGTACCACTCATCTTTATTATCATGTCAGATTAAATCCACCTGCAGGGTTTACATGATAATCCTTATGAGCTCCTCAAGGGGACATCATCATCCTAAATAATTAGGACACGAATTCCTTCTATAATCAACATCACACCATATAAGCAATGTTATTTCCCAATTCACCGAGCCTATTGATTTATTAATAAATCTCACCCATTGGTAAATTAAAGAGACAAACACTGATGATATGTGCCCGTTATTATATAGGGATTAAGAAGACGCACATCCATAATAACAGAGGTCTTATTCTTTTATATAGTCAGTACAAATCGAACAACCTCAAATGGTCCTGCTCAATACAAACAAAATGTACTAATGTAACTCTATAGTCAAGATAGACTAATACCAAATTACACTACAACCGTTCTAATAGTTTGTCCAAATTCATCTTGGTTGTGAGCTACTATTTATAATCTATAAGCAACTGATAGCATGATCTTTTGTGTGGCACCACACACCATGTTATCTACAATATAGATTAATCTGGGCAATTGCAAATATAAAATGCAAACATTTGATCATAATGAATCTCATATCATAAAAATGTTCATACAAAAGCTAGGCTTATAGTATACATCCTAACAGCTTCCTCAAGCGACATCCACGCTAAAAAGTCATCGTAGCTATGATCACTTCTTCTCTGGGACCGCATAGTTGTAAATGGACTTCTCAAATACTGAGACCGATCTCTCCTTCGAACTTGACGGATTCCTACACTTGTTTCAGGTATGGCATCACCAATTATTCCTGAAGTCTCGCCGGTAACAAAGCAAGGATCAGGTACGCTCATCTGTCTTGCGGATGTCTGTGGTGTATTCATCTCGAATGGTCTCCCTGAATTCGGAAAAATAGTTGATTCTGGCATGACGAAAGTGGTTTGATAATCGGGCTGATCCGAATGCTCGAAGGACGAAGCATGTGGAGGTGAGCGAGATGGTCCTCCTCAAGCCATGGGGACCAAGGTGCATATTCAGTATTGAAATATGTTCGGAGCTGATCTCGGATAAGCGAGGGAATCTGACGCTCCAAACGATCACCTTCATCCCTAATCTCCTGCAACAACTCCTACGTATAATGGTCAAGCCTGCCGTCGAAGTAATTCTACATTGTACTGAACCGACTATCGATCAAGCGCTCAAAACGTCCGAGCAGACGGTCAAACAGGCTAGGGTGATCATTCATTTGTGGATCAGCTGGAGGTACCTCCGGCGATGAAGACGACACAAATCGTACAGGCCTATGCGGAATCCCAAAAGCTGTTGCAGGCGTATCATCGCTATCAGATGCAAGTTGTGTCGGTAAACGATGCTGGTATGCATAATCCTGATCAGGCATGTGAAGTGGAGATGCAGCCTCATGCACTGTAGTATAATCTGGGATAAAATCAGGATGGCCAGATCGGAACACAGGTTCGTCAAATACATGTATGTCAGGTCACAAATTCGAACGCGTGATACGGTGGCTCGTCGCACGTGTCGATTGACGTGTAGTTGATCGGATGGATTGAAAAATAGGATCACATGTCGATGGATCTGGATCCGCGGGAGCCCTAACACCACGGTTAGACTTACGAGGCTGAACACCGAATGAGAGGTCCTAATCTATCAGCTGCCAATAAATTTGTTGCGTCTCCTCAGGACTTAGCTCAAGAGTCTCGAAATAATCAACCCACACAAAGCGGTCAAATAATTTAAGTATCCAAATCATCATTAGTTCGCCTGTATCAGCAGGTCATTTAATGTTAAAATAAAAAAACCCAAATTTCATACCTGTTGATCAAGTAGTGCAGTAATATTAGTTGTGGCCCTCTTAGTAGACCACCTCAAACATCTAGGTAATCGTTGGACATCATCAAGTGGACGACCGACCTCTGTGACAGTCACAGAAATGGCCTCTTAAGCCCATATCTAGATAATGAAGTTATAATGTTAGTATACAAGATTACAAATAAGTTAATACATGCGGGATTCATATTACTTAAAAGATAATCACCAGTAGAACAGTAGTGAAACCGTAAAAGTGGAAAATGGGTGGTCGGACACCCAAAAGAGGCATAGTCGTGGGGAACTTATCCATATGTCGTAACAAGTTGAGATAGGAGAACTTTCCCCATGGGAAGCTCTCCCAGAGCTCATCTTGCTCTACTAAAACCCAGACCCACTTCTCTACTTTGGTCTTTCCGACGTCGACCCCTAGTAGAATAAAATAAAGGATGAGAATCTTAGCAATCTTAATAGTATTCTTGATACTATGACTCCACTCCCCAACAACAAATCAGCGACGTATATGCAAAATGGTCAAAGATGTATGTTCGGCAACCACTATGTCCTATAATCCACCTTCAGGTGGTTCTTGTCGGCCATGGGGATCGAAGTCTGAGTCACCAAAATACAGACCCGTGAGGAGAGCAAACTCCCTCCTCGAGAACCGATAAAAATGGTCGGGCCTAATGCGAAACCATCTCTGGTACTCCTCATCACCGCTAATCCGAGAAACCTCACGAGACATGAGAATATGAAGAAAGGCCTTGCACAAGTTGTTTTCAGTGAATCACAAAATAAAAGACCCGAAACAAGTTCGTCTAAATTGTCTCATGCAGTCTGTACCAATATTGCTAAACCTTATTCTTATGTCGTCCAATATACTAAGACGCGTGTATCCGTTAATGTAAGAAGTCTGATCCTGAAGATCTCTTCGCACCCATACACGATCCAACTAATGTATACAAGAATTGTAAATTCATATATATAAGTAAGCATGATTTATTTTGATATCATCAAATTTATAATATATTTATAAGTAAAATAATATTAACTACTTCCCAAATACATTAAAAAAATACAAATTAAAAAACAAATTCGTGTAAAAAATTAATGTAATTTTTCGTTTAAAGGGCTGCACAATTATTCATTTAACTATTGATAACATGAGTTAATCCAGATTTTCATTTAAGACAAGCAACAGATGTTCGTTTACGTATACAAGCATGAAGAAAACCAGATTTTTGTTTAACTATAAAAAACAAACCAAATTTTTCGTTTAACTGTAGAAATCCATATTTTTGTTTAACTATACAAGCACTAGATTTTCGTTTAACTACACAAACCCAACCCAATTTTCGTTTAACTATACAACCCAACTACGACAAATTTCATTTTACTATACAAACCAATTTCGTTTAACTATACAAACACAAACCCAATTAACATATATTTATTTAAATGGCAGTTCATAAATCCAATTATACAAATCCAATTTATTAAATCCAAAATAAACAAACATTAAACGAATTTATCAATATTACACCCCAAATTTCGAACCTAATATCAACATTATACGAATTTATCAATATCAACATTATACAAATACAATTTTCGTTTAAATCAAACTCAATTACACGAAGATGAAGATTTATCAATAGGGTTAAATGCGTCAACCCCCCCCCCCCCCCGTGTTTTCAAAAATGGCACCGTTAACACGTGGGTTATCAAAAAGTCTGCGCGTTTTTCCCTAAATCGGGAAAGTTAACTGCAGTGCACGCGCCTGCAGTGCGCCTGTTGTTGCTATTTTAGCACTTTTAAGTGTGGAAAGACAAAAATAACCTTATCTTTTGGCTATAAGTGTTAATATTTATTACACATTTTAAAATTATTCTTTATACTTTTTTGAATATTTTTTGCAACCTTAGTTTAAAAATGAATTTATGTTCAAAATATTTTCACTTTAATTTGATTTTTCTTTTAAACTTTATATGCATATAATATATTTCTCAATAAATATCACAAAAAAAAAATCTTAAAAACAATAACATAAAAATTTAGAATTTAAATTATTTTCAAAACTAAAATTCAAAAAATGTTCAAATCTTTGAAAAAAATTAAGTAAATTTAACATTTATGGAAATTATCAAATAAAAAAAATTAAAATTTACAAACAAAATATGAAAGTTTAAATATATATATATATATATTGGAAAATTAAAATAAATTTAATAAATTTAAAAATTCAAATTAAATTGAAATATGAAGATTGTTAAAGTATTATAAATAATCCAACTATGATTGAAAAATTATATAAAAAATCTCATGATTAATAAAAAAATACAAAAATACAAGTATTGAAAAATAAAAATAAAAATCTAGAATATTAAATAATAATTTTAATAATTAAAAAAAATTCAAAATAAAGAAATCTAGGGCTCAAAACAAAGAATCAAAATGGGATATGTTGACGTCAAATTTTGTAAAGCACAAAATCCTAGTCAAACACTAAAGAAGTCGATCCGGCTTTAATGAATAGGACCGAATAGAATTTAGAAAATCAAATAAAGTAAAAGAAAGACTGTGCCCGGTGCCTACTCGGGCAAATTTTTTAGGCTCGTTCGGACAGAATGTTTTATTATATCAGATTTAGAGAAAACAACTCTCTAAGTGCTTTGAATACAATAATTTCGGATCTCGAATCCCCCTTTCGAGAGGGTTTAGGGCCCTATTTATAAACTAAATCTAAGATACAATACTTGAACAATAAGAAATAAATCCCTAGGATTTAGGGTCTAAATAAGATAAAATTAGATTTAATCCTATCTAAATCGGATACGATTTGGTGTAGGATTTGTTTCCTTTTTTGAGGACTCCTTCGTGAAATAAACTAAATCTGGCGTGCCCCTCGGATATCTCTAGTCGAACCCTGGTCGGGTCTTCTGTCTTCCTAGTTGGGTCAGATTAGTGGGGTATAACATTAGCCCTTTAGGCAGTGGTCAGATGTCGTTCTGGCCGGGGTCTAACTCAAGATAGCCCCGCGAAGTTGACTCACCTTTGCGACGTGTCGAGAGCTCATTGGTTGGATCGGGTGGTCAGTTTATACTTGTATAAATTTTCTTTCCCAATGTACTTCATTGTGCTTGGGTAGTATTTCGCTCACTCGACTCTTTTCTGGCTTAGATCTAGCGCTCGGTTTGTTGCCTTAATGTTTGATATCCCATGTATTGGGGTTTGATTAATCGGTATAGCTCGGTTTGGAGCTCCGATTCGGATCCTGAATTCGATATGGCTCGTTGCCCTGATTTAGCCCCCGAGCTCGGTACGGGCCAAACCCTGATTGGGCCTCGAGCTTGGTTGGTGTGACTCTGATTCATAGCCTGGGCTCAGCTTTTATGACTTTGACATTGTCAACTTGTATGAAAGATGTATCGACCATGCTCGTACAATTATTGGAGGAAGAATTCAACACATTAATTAATAAGGAGGATTAAATGAATATTGAAACAAAAATACAAAGTATTAGATTTATTGGAGAACTTTGCAAGTTTTAAAATTGCACCTGCCTGTTTCCTCCCGAGTACTCATTCGACTCTTTGGGAATTCGGGTCGTAGCCCTCGTTTTCCTCCTGAGCACTGTTCAGCTCTTTGGGAGTTCGGACCGTAGCCCTCGTTTTCCTCCCGAGCACTGTTTGGCTCTTTGGAAGTTCGGGCCGTAGCCCTCGTTTTCCTCCCGAGCACTCGTTCGGCTTTTTTTTTTAGTGGAAGTTTTCTTCTATGATGATCATGATTATTTTCTAATGACACATCGTATAATATATGTAAAATATACAATACCTTGGATAAAAATACGCAACTCTGAATGGGCCCGATTATAGGTTCTGGCCTTGGAGACTAGGTAGGACATTGCTGTGTTGGTAGTCTTTGAGCTATGTGTTGTTTCTCAGCCCCCCTTCCTCTAGCGCCAAATGTTGACGTCAGATTTTGTAGAGCACAAAATCCTAGCCAAACACTAAAGAAGTCGATCTGGCTTAATGAATAGGACCGAATAGAATTTAGAAAATCAAATAAAGTAAAAGAAAGACTGTGTCCGGTGCCTACTCGGGCAAATTTTTTAGGCTCGTTCGGACAGAACGTTTTATTATATCAGATTTAGAGAAAACAACTCTCTAAGTGCTTTGAATACAATGATTTCGGATCTCGAATCCCCCTTTCGAGAGGGTTTAGAGCCCTATTTATAAACTAAATCTAAGATACAATACTTGAACAATAACAAATAAATCCCTAGGATTTAGGGTCTAAATAAGATAAAATTAGATTTAATCCTATCTAAATCGGATACGATTTGGTGTAGGATTTGTTTCCTTTTTTGTGGACTCCTTCGTGAAATAAACTAAATCTGGCCTGCCCCTCGGATATCTCTAGTCGGACCCTAGCCGGGTCTTCTGTCTTCCTGGTCGGTTCAGATTAGTGGGGTATAACAGGATATACATTTTAATTCAAAACAAAGAATCAAAATTTCAAAATAATCAAAAAAATTCAAAACAAAGAAATGTTCTTTTAATTTTAAAATCCATTAAAGGCGTAAAAGGGCGTCAAAACGACGCCGCCTTATTCCCACCGTCCCTATTCCACCGCCCCTGTTCGAAGAATTGGCCGACATTTTAGCTCAATGCCCCGATGGAGAGGATGCCTGGCTCGAACTCGGCCCGTTCTCTCATGCTTGCTCTCTCGTCTCCCCTCTTTTCCGATGCCTTGGAATCACCTTCAAGTTCGTTGAACTCGATTATGTAGCCAAAGTAATTTCTTGTTCCTTAATTGTTCTGTTTTCTTCCGATTATGTGTAGAGGATTCTTTTGATTTATCAAAACAAAGAATCAAAATGGGATATCAAAATGGGCTCACCAAAATGTTCTTTTAATTCAAATAAAGAATTTTGTGCTGTGAAGAATAAGGTGGAAAGCAGCAACGCGGTTTTCACTCTTTGCTGGTATATACACTCGATATTTGGTGAAATGGGAAGAAATGGGCTGAGATTTGGGAAGAAAGTGGCTGAGATTTGGGAAGAAACGGGAAGAAATGACCTGAGATTTTGGTTGAAATTGGTGGAATTGGATGAGAATCGGGATCTTAATTTTTCCTCTCTCTCGCTACAGTTTCAAATTACTCTAACTCGCACTATGAAAAGTCTGGTTAGTATTGGGGGTATAACGGGAAATTGACGCTCAAATTTAACACCGTTAAGTCCAGTTCTAAAAAATGGGACGTGTGCTGACTTTTTGATAACCCACGTGTTAACGGTGCCATTTTGAAAACACGGGGGGGGAGCGACACAGAATTTCCATATCACAGGGGGGTTTGGTGCATTAAACCCTTTATCAATATACAAAACATGCTAAACGAAACACCCCCAAATTTATCAATATTACACCCCAAATTTCGAAATAAAATGCATACATAACCCAAATTTCGACAAAATGAAACATGCTTCAACGAAATTCATGGATTTAGGAAACTAACCTGGTTCTCCATGGATTGTTCTTCTTCTTAGTTGAAAATCTGTCCGATTCCACGAAAATTTTCCCAATTTCTTCGTCTGCCCAATTCCACGAAAACAGGCTACCCCAATTTTCTCCTTGTTTCCACGAATTTCAATCCCCCTCAAATTAAATTATGACTTGTTTTTCGAAAAGAAAAAGAAGAGTATTAACAATTGTTGTGTTTAAACGAAAAAATGGAAGAAGATGAACTTAAACGGCGGTTGTGTTGTAATTCTAAGGTTCAAAGAAAAGTCAAAGAGTGGCCAAAATACACTATTAAATGAAATTGACAGATTCTCTTAAACCAAATACACTATTAAACGAAAAACGAGTTTTCGTTTAAATGAAAACCACTAAGCCTTTAAACGAAAAACTGAAATTCGTTTAATAAGTCAAATTCGTTTAACATTTTTTTAAGTTAAATTCGTTTAACATTTTTTTTAATAAGTCAAATTTGTTTAACATTCGTTTAATAAGTCAAATTCGTTTCACATTTTTCGTTTAAAAAATTCGTTTAACATTTTTTTAAGTTTAACTGAAATTCGTTTAATAAGTAAAACATTTAACAATTTTTTTTAACAATTCTTTTTACCAAATTAGTTTAACAATTCATTTAAAAATAGTGTAAATTTTCGTTTAATGCATATAATAATGTCTGTTAAAAATTCAAAATTCGTGTAACAATTGAAAAGTAAAAACATTACAAATTGTTACAGACATTAAACGAAAATTGCTCAATTTGCACTACTTTTTGTAACACTGCATACTACTAAACAAATTTCTGAACTTAAATGAACAATGTAACAACATTAAACGAATCCAGGATCAACTTAGGGTAATATTTTCGTTTAATAGTACTAGCCATTAAAATCTGAATTCATGCAAGTATTTTTTTAATCTTTTTTAATTAATGAGATTTGATTGTTAGTTAACCCAAATAGTATTTCAATCCCATCAGCTCAAGAGCCATCAAAAATTATGGTAGTTTTATCATATTTTTATATAATATGATAAATTTGTTCAAAATTATATATTTTGTGGTACAGTAGGTTGGGCTCCCTAATTTTTTTCCTAGACAACATAGTATTGATTGGTGCAACAAAAATCGTGCTTGGATTAGATATATACTCTTCATTCCACAAAAATAATCATGAGGCCCATTTCTAGTAGCCCAAAACCATAATAGATCCTAAAATTAGGATTAGATGATAGGGCTTTTTTATTTTATTTTTCTTCTTCAATAGAGGATTAGATGGTAAGTTCTAGTATGCTATTCAATTTTTAGTTTAGTTTTATTTAAAAAATATTTTCAAGCTATTTAATGTTATAAAAAATTTATTTTATACTACATCATTTTTTCAGTTCTTATTGTAATCATAAAAATAAGATCAGTTGATTGTTTCACAAATATATAAAAGAACATGAGTATAATAGTTCTCACAATTATTTTATGATTTTTCTCACGAATTTGCATTTGCCCAAACATATGAAGATATATATCATCCATGGGACATGATATGTATAGTGGTTATTGCATCAATATGAATAGGAATAGAGATATAAATATATGCTAATGATTATAGTGTGGCTTGATCGATTTTTATCAAATTTAAATTGAATTGTAAAGTTTGAATCAATATACAGTATATACACATATATAAAGACAGATTCAGTGTTGTGTAATTTCAATCCAAAATCATAATCAATTCATACACAATGATGCAGTTTTGAACTTTGTAAGAAACAATATGTATAACTATATTTATGAGAGGATTTCGTATAAATTATTGGCTAACTATATTCATAAGTTTATACATTTTTATTTTTGGCAGACCGGCCCAAATAGTAGAAATTGGGCTTCAACTATTTAAAAACTTATCTGGCCCATATTGCTTCCCGCTTTGTCAGTTTATTTTACCAGCATCACCCATTAAAAAGGAACAATAGTATAGCAGAGACTCACAGTTATACATTAAAAAAAAAAAAAATTAAATTTCTCACGTTTCAAGCTCGAATCAGCTCTTGATTTGCAATCCACGTGCACGAGAGAGAGTCTCCTTGCCAATCATTTTTATTACATACTAAAGGGAAAATCAATATAAAGTGGAGAAATAAGTTTGATTTTTTCAATGTGGGATGAACAACCTTCTGTAGATCTAAACATGCAATTTTGAGACTCAATTTCTTATTCACCTATCAATCATTTTGGGGTATAATGAGTCGTCTCAAACCTCTCTTGGAGGAGAACACGATCCAGCTTTCTAATTCCAAAATCGAGTACGGAACCCACGTTAAAAATTGCCACAAAATTGGACAAAATTTCAGAATTTTCCAACAAATAATACATTATCCCTTCCATTCTGGTTTTTGGTTTTCAGCAGTTGTGAAAAAGGAAGATACGTGTTGCGCACCATCAACAATCACATTCAAATACGCGACGAATTAAAAGAGCCAGACATCGTCACTCAATGCCAAACGGATAGAGGTTTGTCAGAAAACGAACAAACGAAACGAGTTAGAAACTCCCTGTCTGTCTAATCTTTGGTCTACACAAGTGTGGTTTTTTGCAACTTCTACTCTTTGTCTTCATTGTTTCTTCAGAATATATACTATGCATCCACATTGTCTGTAGTCTGTGATATCTTTCATGGTTTAATTAAGCAATACTCTGTATATGATGATGACCATCATAAGTAATGAACATGGCAGACAAGTCATTGTTTGAGTTCACAAGTTCATATTAGTTAGCTCCATGTTTGATGGGAAGTTGAATTATTTCTTTGTTAAGCATGTGCCTCAAACCCCAAGAAGATTGTACAACTGCTAGGCTACACAAATGAACTTGTAGTCATGGTTTTGATCTCACAATTCTCTCTTGCACTTGGTGAACAAGTGCATCAAGTCTTCAAGGCTATGTTTGGAAGGAATTCACGTGGCAGTGGCAGAATTATGGACTCCAAAATCTTAATATATGTTTTTGTATTTAAATTTGGAAAATCCAGACACTATCACTATTGTCTATATTACAATCACCAAATACGATTTTTCATAAGAAATATTACATCAATCCACTTTTTCACAATAAAATAGTTAATCAATCCATTTTTCCAATATTGATCGATTTGAAATCTATAATACAATCATATCATACTAAATTTTCAAACAAATATACATTTAGAACCTGATACAGTCTCCTTTTTAATAATCTTATATAGTATCATATATCATGGTTATAAAATGTTAAAACATGACAATTTGAAATGTTAGTCATCTCAATTTTGTAATGGAAATATAAATAAGCTCACAACTTCTTATTATTTCATTAGAGTTATGAGCTTTACTTCAGAAAAATTTATCAAAATACTTGTAATTTTTATGTAAATTCTCAAATACCAAGCACCCTCTTAACTTTTGTTGAATCATTTCCCAGCCACAGTAATCATTATCTTCATTTTGTTTATGAATGAGGTTTCTTTAACTTTTTATATGGCAATATTAATATTATCTTCTTAACTGAAAAAAAAAAAAAAAGACAAAGGTGTCCCACGTGAAGAGGATATCTGTTGTCTAGCGTTAGATATTCTTGGTAGGTCTTGAATTGTAGGTTTTAAAATAATTTAAATTTAAATAATCTTTGTGATGGAAATTTAGCTTTGTACAATTTGTAATTATTTCAACTATCTTAAAATTATTATAATTATATTTGGATCTCGAATTTAATATTTGAAAATCTAAGTTTATTAATGTTACTTTTAAGTAAATCTATATAGTGTGTGTATATATATATAATAAGGTAAAGGAAACAATAAATATAAAATTCTAAAATAAAATTTCCTATGGCATTGTAATATGCTTATGAATAATGAATCCCTACTTGGATTTGAACTGGAAGATTTTATAACTTTATTATTATGGAATTTCTGGATAATTATAAAAGATATTATCTATGTTGTAGATTTGGAGATTTAATCTTTATTGTAAATAACAAATCACGTTTGGAAAATTTATCTGATTGTATTATTAATTTTTTAAAAAGTGAAGACATTTATAGTATACTGTATTAACTAATTTGAATGGTTGATAAAATATTTAATTATGTGTGTTAGTGAGATTTGCCAAAAAAAAAAAAAAAAAGGCCACATTAGTTTTAATAATTAAGTTTTAATGTGAGGTTGTACACATCCTATCAATTATTACATACACAGCAGTTACTAAATACACACTTTAAAATATTTAATATTATCAAATTTCAAAACACACCCACAATATTACCATTTTACCCTTAACACTTATACAACATAAAATTAAATAAATGACTAATAGAACAGGTATTTATGTCTTTTATTAAATTTTTTTTTTAATAGGGTATATTTAGTAATGGTGGGTATGTATAGTTCGCCCTAAGTTTTATTGTGTCCAATTTGCAAGATAGAGAGTGAATTTATTTAATACTTAATCTTATTATTATTATTATTATTATGTCATCAACTAATATTACAAGGCAAAAACTTTTATGCACAAGGTGCACGGATCCAAATCTGTGCACAACAATATTATTATATTATATGAAGTAATACTGTTATATTATATGAGTGATATTGTTATATTATATATAGTTTTAACAGTATTACTCATATAATATAATAGTATTACTTCATATAATATAACAGTATTGTTGTGCACAAATCTGGATTTGTGCACCTTGTGCATAAGAGTGTCACTCATATTACAATTCTAATCATGTTGCAAGTCGATGCATTTTGACCAAATCTTCAATTTGGACATATTTATTTAATATTTAATTATAATTTTTAAATCTTAACCAAAATTATAAAAATTAGGGGTGATCGTGGTGCGGTTTTACGGTTATATTCAATGTTTTTAAACCAAATTGTTATATGTGGGTTTTTCTTTAAAAAAATTTGAATTGTTGTTTGATTAAACAAAACCACAAGTGCGGTTTGAAGCAGTTTGGTGCGGTTGCAATGTGAGTTTGCGGTTTTTATTTTTTTATCAAACAATTATATATATATATATATATATATATTAAGTTACAAAAAATTAAATTCAATTATCAACAACAAAATACAACCACCAAGATGCTAAAAGAACTGACCATTGGTTTTCCTATAGCAACTAAACCAACGTCTTCATAATTCTTATCATTGCAAGAATAATAACCATTCTTGAATCTGGCAAAAGAAATCAACAATAAAAAACCACAAATTCATAACATCAACTTCAACAGAATAATGTTTTTGTCTTAGAATTTATTACATAATAATATTTCCATCTACTAATGAAAATGAAGTTCAATGCTTAGTAATTTATTTTTTAATTGCACAAGCTTCAAACCGCAATTGAACAAGTTTGTCCTGATGACATTTTGCTTAGAATAATGCTTTTGTCTTAGGATTTATTACATAATAATATTTCCATCTACTAATGAAAATGAAGTTCAATGCTTAGCAATTTATTTTTTAATTGCACAAGCTTCAAACAGCAATTGAACAAGTTTGCCCTGATGACATTTTGTGAGGACAACATCATAGCCGCCAATGTGCTTGCCATTGATGAACACTCATGAAGAGTTGTCTGAATCGCATCACCATCACTTTTCTCATCAAGTTCAACCACTTTGACAATTGTTTTAAATTGAGCTAACAACTGTTTCACCCCGAGTGTTGTATCTGTTGGTCCTAAGTGGTCAGAGATTCAGAGGGGGTGAATGAACCTCTATCGATTTTTCAAACTTTTTAAAACATATAACTAATTATCAGGTTTCTGTCTCACTTAAGAGGACAGTATCTTGTCTCGAATCAGTAACCTGGCCCTAGACAAAATCAGGTTATTGTCCCGGTATCAGAATGCAACGCAACGGAATAAACTTGATAGAGTTTCTGATGAAAACCAGTTTTCTTTTCCAAATATGATTTTAGAACACACGTTTATCAGGATGCTTATGAAAGATGCAACAAGATAAATATGCAAACAATGCAATACAGCAAATAAGATAAGCAGTAAACACTTATGACTTATAATGGTTCGAAGGTGGTGTAACCATTCTACGTCCACTCTACTCCTTCTCAGAGGAGGAACTTCGTTATATATGGTCAGTTTGCTTTACAAGACTCGTCTTTACAAACCTCTTCCAAAATAAGTTAAACCTACTAGAATCCTAGATTCCTAGGTCTAATCCCACATAGGATTTTCAAACTCCCACACAAGGAAACTCTCCCACACAGGAAAAAATATCCTACACAAGACTAACAAACTTAGCAAGGATGAAATCCTATCAACTAAGTACACCAACTAAAACAACCTAGCACACACAACACAATGATTAAAAGTATATGATTTCTTCAACTGGTGGGAAACAGTCTTGATCTCTGAAAGCACCATAGCTGTTGTAGACTGCTCCTAGAAGGTTGAGTGGCTTAACATGTAAAAGTTTGAAAAGCTTTGAGAAGTATATGAGTTTCCTCTCGACTCTGTTCAGCGATCTCTTCAATCAACCACACCTTCTATTTATAGATCTTGAGAGTTTATCCGTTGGGAAGTATCTGTTGAAGAGGGATGCTTCTCCTATATGAGTTCAAGTTTTGATCTCCAAGATCTTCTTTGTGGTCGCATTAAATGCATCTGAACTGCTCCTGACATAAGCATTTAATGCGCCCACTATTTGCTTCTAGACTTCTCTGACATTCCTGCTAACCTGTCTAGTCTGTATGGGTCTATTTCTGAAGTTCATGCAACGGCTACTTGATGTCAGTTAGCTTTGCTTCTCTTTATGCTGCATGTTCTTCCTGATACTGCATGAAGGAGAGTAGCACTTATCTTTCAAAAGATCCGTTGACTACTTCCTACTTTCTCTGTAGATAACAGTAGGTCCTTCTTGGTTGCTGTTCAGGATGTAGTTTCACGCTGCTTTCTGTTTTGTACCAGGATTCTGTTTCAGAACAGCTTCCTATTACTGAAACCTGCAGCCAGCTACCTGTCTATTTGTTTTCTGCTCCGCGCCAGCTTCCTGTCTGTTTGCTTTCTGCTTCGTGCTAGCTTCCTGATATTTAACAGTTTCCTATTCCTGCATCCTGCTTCTTGTTAACTGTTGGCAGCTTCCTACTTCCAGCTTCTTTCTTCCCTTTGTGCAACTTTCTGCTCGAAGCTTTCCTTGTTGCTTTTTCAACATGTCGTCCCCTACAGCCTGTTGTCTACTTCTTGCAGCATTCTATTTGCTTCATATATAGATACTTCATTTAGCTTGTTGTTTCCTTCAGCTTGTTGTTTCCTACAGCTTGTTGTCCCTTAGAAGTATTCTCATTTCTTCTAAGGTTGGTTTTCCTTATAACTTGGAAAACCATTACATGATCTTTTCACAAGAGAAGAATAAGCTTAAGATCATGTACAATATGGAAACTAGGTATTGATACCTTAAGCAAATTGTTATTTTCTTATTGTGCATACAGTTTTATCTTATCAAGATAACTACTGAAATATCTCAACAGTATCCACACCATGTTTTACTGAGCATGACAACAGAATTGAAGGAAACAATAATCATCAAATAATTCATCAATTGAGAATAAAGTAACCACTAACCACCTTAGAATAATATGCTTGGTGTAATTCAACAAATAAACTCATATTGCATTGTAAGATAAACAAAACGTTTATAATGTAAGTAAATACATAAAAAATAAACTAAATAGAAATATTTTGTTGAGATACAAACCATAAAATAGCTAGTGTCTGTTCCTTTGCATTATTCATCTAAGCTCAATGACGAGATTCTTCCATCAAATTCTGTTAAATGAATAAAATATTGTCAATAAAACCATAAAATACTCCAAAGTATGATCTTGAATAGACAAAAAAAATTATTTACCTTCTTCTAACTTATCAAATTGTTCAATATCTTCCATTGCTACTCTAAGATCAATTGGAGAAGGCATAGCATGTAGCCAATCTTGAGAGCAAATGAGAGCCTCTACCATCTTTGAAGATAAAGAACTTCTAAATGGGTCAATCATACGACCACTTGTACTAAAAGCAGATTCTGAAGCAATAGTAGAGATCGGAATAGCCAACACTTCTCTTGCAACTTTGGAAAGAATAGGATATTTTGGAGTGTTCACTTTCCACCAATTTAACACATCAAACTCCTTATCCGATTTTTCACAACCTTTAATCAAATATTTAGCTACTTCTGATTTGCTCTCAACACACTGTTCTTCTTCCAGATGCTTAGCAGTTCACTTGCATCATCTTCTCCATCTAATTGAATATTATCACAATCTTGCATTGTATGATCATTTTTATCTTCTTGCTGAGATTTAGAATCTGCATAATGCTCGTATAACAAACTCAATATTTCTTCTATTTTCTCAGTCATTCGTTTTTGCAAAAGAAGCATCTCCTTCATATATTGTTGCAAAGGCAAAAGTAACATATTTCAGCTTATACCTTGGGTCCAAAAGAATAGCAACAAATAACAACCAATTGATGTTATCAATGTTTCCCCAATATTTATTCAACTTCTCTTTCATTCTAGTAGCCATATAAATCATATGAGTATCACCCTTACTGATCATATTAGACAAACCAACATGCATTGTTGCAAGTTCATGGAAAAACACATTTGAAGTGCTATACAATGAACCCGAAAATTTTAAAGTCACATTGTAGAATATTTTCAAGAACTTCACAAAGCTTCTGGCACTAATCCAGTCAATGTCCATTGAAGAGCCAATTATCTTATTCACTTTCATTTTTGTCTTTCTCCTTTCACATTCTTCATCCTGATTCAATTCATAACAATCAAAGAAGTTCATGAACTTTTGATCCTCATCCCCTAGCCTCTCAAAAGCTTTTTCAAATTTCTCAGTAGCCTCTAACATCATATAAGTGGAATTCCATCGAGTTTCCACATCCAAGCAAACAAGACTCTTAGAATCAATTTTTTCCTTCTCTACAAACTTCTTGAAAGTCTTCAACCTAGCTGGAGAAGATCTAACATATTTAACATCATTTCTAACCCGCATTATGACCTCACTTTGCTCCTCTAAGCCCTCTTTGACAATCAAATTAACAATGTGGGCAGAACACCGAACGTGCATGTAATCATTATTTAAAATAACATCTTTCCACTTGCATTTTCTTTTCAGATGATAGATTGCTCTATCATAAGAGCTGACATTATCTACTGTAATTGTAAGAATTTTATCAATCCCCCAATTAATCAAGCATTCTTCTACTTGTTTAGCTATTTTTCCCTTTTGTGGTTCTCAACAATGCAAAAATTTATGATTCTTTTTTGCAACTTCCAATCATTATCTATCCAATGTGCAATAAGACACATATAATTTAGGTTTTGCAATGATGTCCAAGTATCGGTGGTCAAGCATACCCTTTGACTTTTCAAAACCTTTTTCAATTTCTTTTTTTCTTCAACAAAAATTCTCATGCAATACCTAGCAACAGTATACCTAGAAGGTACCTGAAACCTTGGTTCCAAACCTTCACTATTTAAAACCTTCTCCTTCTACCACCCGAAAAGGCCCATCAATAATTATCATTTTTGCAAGCCTTGTCCTAATATCTTCATCTAAAGTATTTTCTTTAGTTGTTGATCTATTATTTTGATTTCCACCCACACCTTTGAAATCATGCATAGTCTTTTGTTTTTTATCCAATCTGAATGGATATTTTTTGCACAAAGACTCCAAATGTGTCCACAAACTAGTAGTTCCATTCAATCTAGAATGAACAACATAATTGGTGCCACAATAATTACACACAGCCCTTGGAGGATTACTACCTTCCAATCTAGTAAAGTGGAACAATTTTAGTTCTTTATTTTTTCTTTGGCGGTAGAATTGATGAACTTTTATTTACCAAGCAAGATTCTTGTTCTTGTTTCTTACTTGAAGTTAACATTTCAACTTGACTCTCTGTATCACAAACTTCTTTTGAAATTTCTATCTTCCCATATTTATCATGATAGTTAAAAAAATTAATCAT
This sequence comes from Scutellaria minor, assembly GCA_954870855.1. Taxonomy (NCBI): domain Eukaryota; kingdom Viridiplantae; phylum Streptophyta; class Magnoliopsida; order Lamiales; family Lamiaceae; genus Scutellaria; species Scutellaria minor. Next base: position 18,937,282 of record OX940728.1, on the reverse strand, counting down.
TTAAATAAGTAGTCAATATAAATGAAGCAAAAAAAAAAATTGTTACGAAACACACACAAAAAACTACAAATCATTCTTATTTTAAAATTTCAAGGTGCAAGTAAATGATGTTGACTAAAAATTAGCAAATAAATTACTCATGGTGACTTGACTAATAGTCTAGATTGTAATGGAAGATTGTTAATATTTAACTTTGTAAATATTGACGTCAGATTTTGTAGAGCACAAAATCATAGCCAAACATCTAAAATACTGATTCGGCTCGAATAAATCGAACCAAACTAAAAGTATAAAAATCAAGTAAAATATGAAAAAGAGTGTGCTCGGTGCCTACTCGGGAAAATTTATTCGGCTTGTTCTGGCTGGTCAGTTTTGGCCGGACATAACGTTTTTTATATAGGAATTGAGAGAAAAGAACTCTCTAATTGCTTGAATACAATGATTTTGGAACCTGAATTCGATCTCCTTGAATGATAATTGTGGCCCTATTTATAGACTATGTTTAAGATATGAAACTTGGTAATTAAGACATAAATCCTCTGATTTTAGGGTTTAGATAAGGAAAATCGGGTTAAAATCTATTTAAATCAGATATGATTTGATCTTGAATTGTTTCCTTTCTTGAAGACTCCTTCTTGAGATAAACTAAGTCTTTTATGCTCATCTTGTGATGATGACCTTGATTTCTGGCCTTCTATTTGGTTTCCAGAAATGCCTTGAGCAAAAACACTTTTGGACCATGCCAACTTTAGTCCTTGAATTCGGATCATTCATGAGCCAACCCTAGTAGCCGAAGTGGGCTAGTCTGGGACTAGGCTCGGCCCTGGCCGGCTCAGTCGGGTCGGCGGCAGCTCGGGTCTGGCCGGGTCGAGTCCGACCAGATCGACGGCGGCTCCGGTCAACTTGTCGAGTCATCCCCGACTCTGGTCAATGTTCCACTCGGGCCGACCCCTAAGCCGGGTCGGTTTGGTGGGGGCCCAACAATAAACATTTGAGAGATTCAAATTAATATAAAGAGATTATCAATTATAGAGTTGAGACTTACTGATTCATTATTGGTGTTGTCCATCTCCATATAATTATAAGTTATTTTATATCTGTAATATTGAATAAATGCACTATAAGTAATTCAAAACATTCTAACAAAATTGTAAGTGAATCAATGAAGAATGTAAAGAAAGAATTTTTTTTTATTGTTATGACTATGTACATACCTTATTTCATTTTCATTGTATTAGTTGTCATAGACACATGGAATAATGAAAATTGGTAGAAAATTGAAGAATTAAAATAAAGATAAAGTAGAAGAAAGAAAAGTTTGAAGCTAGAATTTTCTGCGTAGAGTTGGTTGAAAGAGAAAAGAAGAATCTATACATGGAAGAATATAAACATGATTTAGTTTCTTTACCAAATTTTATGAATACCATTTTGAATATTCTATATATGGTCAAATCTCAGTTGATATATTTAAAGACTAAAATATAATTAAATTTGTTGATATTATATATATATACACACACGGTACGGTGGCGGTTCGGTTATAAAGGAATTGAAATAATCACCACATTGTAATAGCGGTATGGTTTTCTTTTATAATTTTAAATTGTGATTTTCTAATAAATTGAGATATGCGGTGTGGTGTGGGCGGTTGGGGTTTTTTTTTAATTTTTTTGATCAGCCCTAATACAAATATAAAATACCTAATGATTGAAGGCGCACAGGATCCGAATCCGAACCCGTTTACCATCCAATGACCCGGGCCGAAGATATGCTGTTATCCTCTTTTTCACCTAACCATACCTCAATATTTTAGTTCATATATTCGACGACTTAGTGATAAAAGTTCCTTCCCACTCGAAACGAAGCCCGATTATCAACCCTTTCTCTCTCCTCCAGCCTCCCTCTCTCTCTAACCCGCTCTCCAGCCGTTTCCCCTGGTGAGTTATTGAATTTCTGTTTATTTATATGTTTTTGTGGCTTTGTTTTGATTGCCATTAAATCATGATAAACCCTAGCCAAGATTCGTTCTGGAGATCTGTTTTTGCGCGGCTTTTTTTTGTACTTGTGTACGGTTTGAGTGATGATGAATTAACTGAAGTGAAATTGAGTTGTTTTTGGTTTCGCTTATGTGTTGTGATTGGTAATGTGTGGGGTTCCTGGGATTGGGGGGGGTTTTGGTGCCACTTTATCTTTTTCTGGTGTTTTGGGGGTATAGGAATAGGATGGTTGTTATGATTTACTTCTCCGATTTTATTAATGTTTTTTGATAATTTGGTTTTTGCATCTTTCTGAGTGAATTTTGTTTACCAGTTCATTAGGTGATGAAAGAAAAATTCTTCTTGTTGCTCCATTGTGATAATTATGATATTTAACTCATTTTTTTGGGTTGGTGTTTGGTGTTTGATATTTCCATGAATGATTTACTTAATGTTATACACACCTGTTTCAGTGATTGCGGATTGTTGAAGATTTTCTGTGATGGAAAATGGCATTGGCATTGCCGAGGATGCCAAGCTAGGGGAGATGAACAGTGTAAACAGTGAAGAATTGGAGCCGAGTGTAAAAGAAAATGTTCGGTTGAGTTCGGATGGATCAAAGGACTCCGATGAGGATGAAGTGTTTGAGGAGGCGATTGAGGCAAAAACCCCGACCATTGGTTCCGGATATAGCACAATGGCTAGTGGTGGAGATTCCGAATTAATTGGCACCTTGGAAAATAATGAAGGGAACTTAGATGAATTTCATGAAGCGATTGGGACTCCTAGTGCAGCTGAGAGTTCGGAGGGTGCTTGGGTCAAGACTCAGACTTTTGATGATGAAAAACCAATTGCTACCGAGACAATTGTGACAGGTGAAAGGAACGGAGTGATGGATGACATTAGCGCTGATAAAAATGACAGTGATGTTGATGACAAGAAAGATAATTACAATGAAATTGTTGATTCAGCTGGCACTGCTGGTGATACTGAGAATCTTGAAGGTGGAAATGAGGAGTTGGAGAAGTCCAATCAAAAGCCTGAGGATGACATATCAGATAAAAAAAGGACCTTTCTTGAAGTTCTGACTACTGGAGATGTGAAAACTGCAGATGCAGACAACAGAGAAGAACAAGTTCTTGAGATGTCTGAATCTCTAGAACCCGATGAGTTGATAAGGGCTGTAACCGACCCGAAGAAGCTTGAAATTGGAGAACTTCCTCATGAGTTGCCAGAAGTTCAAGATTCTAATAAAATTGAAGGTGATAAGAGTTCTGAAACTCCTGAAAATGGTTCCTTAAGCCATGGGAGTTTGGTAGGCACTTTGAATCATGAATGCTTAAAGATTGAATCTGATGGTGCACCCAAAGAACAGATTTATGAGACACCATCAGAAATTGAAGGCGGCCATAGGTCAGAGTCCGAGTCCAATGGAGATGTTTTGCATAAGAATGAAGAGAATGCTATTCTAGGTTCTGGAGACCAGCAGGATGAGTGTGGAATTGATTCGGTTAGTCTGCGTCCTGAACTCAAAGATGTTCATGGTGGAGTGGAGGAAAAGTTGTGTATATCTTCTACAAATGTCGAAGATGAAAAGACTGCAGAACTGAAGGAACTAGACTTTGAATTTATGCAAGGTGAAAGAGTTGATAGGCAGGCTGCTGACCAGGAAGAAAATATTTTGATTTCAGCTTCTGATACTTCTACTATTGATCATTCTAAAGAAAGTTTTGGACTTGACACTCAGTTGCATCCTGCAGTTGATGATAGCAAACATATAGTGGAAGTATCAGAAATTGAGCCTCATTTCAGCTCACCTGAGTTGTTGGTGGAAAGTTCTAGTTGTTCTCAGCCAAATATTGTTGATTCGAGTGCTAAAGTCTCCACCAATGCCATTGAAAGACCAGAACAGGGAGTAGTGGAAGGTGAGAAAAAGGAACTATCTTTGTTGGGAAATAAAGAAGAAGACGTCGCACCAGTTGCTGGTATCTCATCATCATCTGGTAATTCTCCCATATCTGGCCTTTCTCCGGCTCTTCCTGCCAGCTTTAGCGATGATGTTAAGATGAAGGGACCTGTTCCTCAGGATACAGCTAAAGCAATACCGGAAACCAAACCTGCTGTAAACATCTCTTCTGGTAACACTGTAACTCCTCCTGCTGGCCTTGGCCCGCTACTGGAGCCTGTTTCTCAAAATAAGGACAGTAGGTCCAGGTCTACTGCTGATACTCAATCTACAAATATTACCTCTGCGACTCCTGCTCGTCCTGCTGGCCTTGGGCGTGCCGCACCGCTATTGGAACCTGCATCTCGGGTCGTCCAGCAGCCTCGGGTAAATGGAGCCTTTTCTGCTGCCCAGAACCAACTTATTGAAGATTCAACAAATGGGGAGGCTGAGGAGTATGATGAGACCCGTGAAAAGCTCCAGATGATACGAGTGAAATTTCTGCGTCTTGCACATAGACTTGGTCAGACTCCACATAACGTTGTTGTGGCTCAGGTCTTGTATAGATTAGGGTTGGCTGAACAACTTCATGGGAGAAGTGGAGGACGTGTTGCTGCATTTAGCTTTGATCGTGCTAGTGCAATGGCTGAGCAGCTTGAGGCAGCTGGACAGGAACCCCTGGATTTCACATGCACAATCATGGTTCTCGGGAAATCAGGGGTTGGCAAGAGTGCAACTATAAATTCCATATTTGATGAGGCTATGTTTGGTACTGATGCATTTCAGTTGGGCACCAAAAAGGTTCAGGATGTTGTTGGAACTGTTCAAGGAATCAGGGTACGTGTGATCGACACACCAGGACTTTTGCCATCTTGGTCAGATCAGCGTGAGAATGAGAGAATCCTTCGTTCCGTCAAGAAGTTTATTAAGAAAACACCTCCTGATATTGTTTTGTATCTTGATAGATTGGATATGCAGAGCAGAGATTTCAGTGATATGCCATTGTTGCGGACAATCACTGAAATATTTGGACCATCTATTTGGTTCAATGCCATTGTTGTACTCACTCACGCTGCATCTGCTCCACCTGAAGGTCCCAATGGCACGGCAACGAGTTATGATATGTTTGTGACCCAGAGATCACATGTTGTTCAGCAAGCAATTCGTCAGGCTGCTGGAGATATGCGGCTGATGAATCCAGTTTCTTTGGTAGAAAACCATTCAGCTTGTCGGACAAACAGAGCTGGACAGAGGGTGTTGCCAAATGGTCAGGTTTGGAAGCCTCATTTGCTGCTTTTGTCCTTTGCTTCAAAAATTTTGGCAGAAGCAAATACTCTACTGAAGTTGCAAGACACACCTCCTGGGAGACCTTTTGCTCCTCGAGCAAGATCGCCTCCTTTACCCTTCCTTCTATCGTCTCTTCTCCAATCAAGACCTGAAGTCAAACTTCCTTCGGAGCAATTTGGTGATGATGATGATGATGCTTTAGATGATGATATGGATGATTGTTCCGACTCAGAAGAAGAATCAGAGTATGATGCATTACCTCCCTTCAAATCTTTGACTAAAGCCCAACTGGAAAAGCTTAGTAAAGTGCAAAGGAAGGCTTACTATGATGAACTGGAATATAGGGAAAAACTTTTTATGAAGAAGCAGCTGAAGGAAGAGAGAAAGCGTCGGAAGATGATGAAGAGAATGGAGGAAGCAGTTAAGAATATGCCTGCTGTTTATGGTGACAATGGTGAAGAAGACTCCAGTGCTGCTGCATCTGTTCCGGTTCCTATTCCAGACTTGGCCCTGCCTGCTTCTTTTGATTCTGATAATCCGACTTATCGATATCGTTCTCTTGATTCCTCTAACACTTGGCTTGTGAGGGCCGTCCTAGAACCCAATGGGTGGGACCACGACATCGGGTATGATGGCATAAATGTTGAGAAATTGTTCACGGTTAAGGACAAGGTTCCCATATCCTTCTCCGGTCACATTTCAAAGGACAAAAAGGACACTAACCTTCAAATGGAAGTTGCGAGCTCAGTGAAACATGGGAAAGGGAAAGCAACCTCTTTGGGGTTTGATATGCAATCAGTTGGAAAAGACTATGCTTATACTTATACCCTACGAGGTGAGACTAGATTTAGCAATCACAGAATAAACAAGGCCACTGCAGGCCTTTCAGCTACTCTTTTAGGGGATGTTTTAACTGGTGGGATAAAAGTAGAGGACAAATTAATCATTGGCAAACGGGGACAGGTAGTTGTTTCAGGCGGTGGCATCTACGGTCGTGGAGAGGTTGCATATGGCGGTAGCTTGGAAGCAATCCTGAAGGACAAGGACCACCCTCTAGGACGCTTTTCGTCAACCTTGGGGCTCACTATCATGGATTGGCAAGGAGATGTTGCTATTGGGTGCAATTCCCAAACACAGATCCCTATTGGACGGCATACTAATTTGATTGGCCGTTTTAATATTAATAACAGGGGTTCTGGACAATTCAGTGTCAGACTTAACAGTTCAGAGCAGCTGCAGATAGTATTGATTGGCTTGATTCCACTAGTAAAAAAGATAATGGGTTATTCTCAACAGGCTCAGTATGGATAATGATCAAAGTTTATAAGAGGATGAAATAATGGCCCTTTAAATTGCTTCTGCATTGGGCACTCATTGTATGATCAGCAATCAATTTAGGTATTGCATTTCACGTTTCCCTTTCTCAGGAAAGTCAATGCTTTCTTCTTTTCACCGGTTTGTGATTTTCTTACTGCTTCGTTCATGAAGAAATTAATTTTTGTACTTGGTATTTTGGAGCTAGAGAGCTACTTTATGTCATGCAAAGTGCTTTAGTTTGTATTTAACCTTTAATTTTGTTCTTTTGTTGCATCACATGATGTCTGTGCCAGTCCTAATTCACCTACATGTTTATGATTTTATTAACGTATGCATATCCATTTGATTTGCATTTACATATCAAGTAAATATCGATCACTCTAAAAATGCTTCGTTGTTGTTGTTGAACAACAGGTAGGTAGAAGAAGAGGACGTAGGATTTTTGGGGGGAATTCGCATTTGGCCTCACTCCAGAAGCTGTGCTTGTTTCAGATCATGAGACATCACATTCTTCGGTTACTTTCAAGAACTTCAACTTATATTCACTTGTAGTATTTGATATTTAAGGATGCACCGTTTTGGGGATTTTCTGTTCAGAATTTTGTAGAATTCTATTACTGTTGCGACTAAATGAGTACGATACTTTTCTGTGTGACGAGTTTTGCTTAATTTAGATTAGTTGTTTTGGCCAAACAAAATGCCGTATAATCCTGATTATACTGTCCGATCCGCATCGGTATAAAGGTACAGTTGACGAGGTTGGCATAATTTGCAGATCTCTCTCTCTCTCTCTCTCTCTCTCTCTCTCTCTCTCTCTCTTCAATATGATTTGGTAGTGAAATGTTTAGGCTATAGCTATGGTGCCACCCCGAATATGGCATCAATGTGCTTGACATTCACATGGGTATGCAATTGATGAAATGAAATACGAGATTGTAATATGGAATGAGGTATAGTTTGGAGCCTTTGGATTGTGTATTATAATTGGTACATCATTGGTTGATGGCGTGTTTACTCTTAGTGGTGGATTGAGTTGTTGATAGTTGGTGTATGCCCGCTATTGTGGAATTTGGGCCGGTCAGCAAGCAAGATCCTCTATTGTTGGTCGTAATTGAATTGTGGGATTAGCCCATCTATTTTTTCCTCCTTAGTTTTGGGATCTTAAGCAATTAGTGCACTCGAGAATGGTGCTTTTATAAATCATTCCCACCATTTAATATGAGCGTTATGTAGAGATTACTAGTTGAATAAACCCATAATTTATAAAGTTGAACTAATAAAAACAAATTTGAATTTTGTATTATGCGACTCTGTGAAGTTATCTTGTATGAGTTTTTGTGTAAAGAATAATAGGACTAAGTCTACCAAAATTGCTGCTGATTATGAATTGCAATAAAATTAAGTAAAATGGAAACAAAAAAAAACAAAATCTTATAAGTTGGGCACAACTGTTTATACCACATTCAACAAAAATCCTTCCCTTTGATCACTCTCAAAGTTGATGACGTCAGCATGATATCATCTAAGCATCTCTTTCCTCAACTTGTTCAACATTTCCACTTTCAGAATCCTCAGCAGCTACACAGTCAGCTTCAGCAGCACTATCATCACAGAACAAAAAATTAAGAAATTTCATGACAGCAAAATCAATAGCTTCATTTAACAAAATACCAAGACTTGAGGCTTGCAGGCAAGGATAATATAATGGACATTCATTGAATCAACATTCTTTCATACATTAAATCCATGGTGGCTCGACTAGTTTTAGAACGAACGAATGAGGATAGACGAGGAGCACAAAGAAGGGTTATCATATTTCCCATAGGCAGTTGCAATAAAGAGATCAACTTTTCTTTAAATGTGTTCTCCATAAGACTAAAAAGAAGCTCAGATTTACACAATCGAAACAAAGAACATAGATGTACACAAGAAAAACGCCTTATCATACACGACACGTACGTGTACTTATGCTTGAATGGTTGAATCTAATCACACACACAAACACCCTACATGGAGATCTAAACACAGAAAAATGGGGCTATGTGCAATATATAGCAGAACCATATCCAGCTTCAAACTACTCAAAAGGTCAGTAGAATAAACAGACAATACCATCAATCCTAAACCTTTAAACATCATCACCCCTAAGATTGTATAAAACATAAAGATGAAAACAATAAACCATCTTCAAAACGTATAATTTCACAAACCTCTGTGGATCTGGTCTCCTCCAAGAGCTCTCTCTGTCATTCCCACTCCAAAAGCCCCGTTTCTCGACCGCGGGCCCTTCAGAAACAAGCTCCTTAATCTTGACAGAATCAAGCTTCTCCTCCATTTCCTTCCAATCTTGCCCCTTCTCCTTCAACACCTCCTCCCTCGGCCTCGCCTCACCAAACGGATTGCTCCCCTTGGCCTTAACAACCTCAATCTTTTGCTCCTCTTTCTCCGGCAATGTTCTTGGCTGCAAGTTCAGCCTCGGCCTACTGCCACCACCACCGCCAACCACAACTTCCTCTCGTTTCTTCCCCCAACTCTCTGAATCGGACTCCAACCCCCCTCCTCTCTTCTCTCTCAAGCTATCAAAAGCTCCACCGTTTCTACGCCCCTCTTCCTCCTTCTTCCTCCCCCAATTACCCGAATCAGAACCCCCATCGCTCGATTCCAATCGTTTCTCGCTCCTCCTCGGCTCAGACGGAACGAAGCTCTTATTAGACGCCCAATTATCCACCTCATCAGCCCTAGATTTTGAATCGCCGAAGAAACCCCCTCTTTCCCCCCTCTCCTTCCGATCAAACCCATTGCTGCCAGAACTCTTCTTCCCCGCCCCCCAATCGTCATTCTCGTCAGCCCTAGATGACGAAAATTCGCGATTCGAATCCCTATTGAAGCTCCCCTGGCGGCGCGGCTGCTCGTCCCTGCCGCCGCCGCCGTAGGATCTGAAACCGTCGCCGAGCTTATTCCGGTCGAGCTCCTCGGCGGAGCGCTCGCGTGGCCCGGTCGGCAACGCGAACATCTCATCAGGCGTCAGACCCTTCGGCGCCGGCTTGTGAGCCGAGAATTCCTGAAGAGATAGCGTCTGCGGCTTCTTCTTCTTTGTCTTGGTGGTGGAGGCGGCGGCGAGTGATGGGAAATCCGCCGTTTCGCCGCCGCCGGACTGGTGGTTAGACACAGGAGAATCTTCCTTCTGTTGCTGAAGAAGCTCGGCCTCGTTTTCTTCGGCATCCAGCGCCCACGCGCCTGGTTTCCCCCACGCTCTCACCGTTGCCGCCATTTTTGTTCCTCCGATATCGCAGAAACCCCGAGTGTGTGTGTATTTGGAAGGTGTAGTAGTGCGTGTAACGATAGGTTTTTGGGAGATTTTGCGTTCGTTAAAAGCCAAGATTACACCGTCAGTGTCAGAATATATCCAACGGCCTCGAATTTTTTGGGTGATTAAATGCTCTATCTACGGTCAAGATTATTCCGCTTTTTTTATTTTTTATTTTTTAACGAAAAACTTGTCTTTATTTGTAATTAGGGGAAAAAGAAAAACATTAATGTTATATCAGATAACTAATACCTGCTTTTCTCATTGTAATGTTCCCTTGTAATTATTATATTAATTCATAAATTAATTATATACTTTCGTGTAAATTTTGCAAAAAATGGATAGAATTAAATTTATGAGAATATTCATTTTTTCAGTCTATTTGATATTATCACTAAATGAGTCGATGACTCCTTATTTTTATAAAAAATAAATTTGTTTATTTTTATCTTTGTTGGCCTCTTGAGCTATCATGAGGGGGGAAATCGAATTTAAAATCTGATATATGTAGATTTCTCTATTATCAAACTTTAACCTCATATTTCATTTTACTAAGATACATAATATACACGCAATATAAAATCATTATTGAATAACTAATTTACTCTAATGATTGAAGATTGGAATACGGTACCAAATAAAATCACAAGTAAAACTATAGTAAATGAAAAATATATATTTAAGAAAAATTAATGCAAAAAACAGAATGTTGAAGCAATTCTAATCATTCTTTCAGCTCATATAGTATTTACAAAAAGAACAAACTATGTTAAAAGAAAATGATGCAACTCTACAGCAAATCAATGGCCAGAAAAACCTTGTACCAAAATGAATTGTAAGAATACACACAGATATGTACAAAAAATAAACCATTGATAAACTCATTTGCCATGGATTGTCGAAGAAACGACGTATGTACGAGGTGGTTCAGTTCGACCAATCTTTGCCTCAATATTTTCGACAAATGTGATTCGAACTTTCTGCAAATCCCATCCAGACAATGTGGATTCTTGCAGGGAAAACTATGCCTCTCCAAGGAAAGAATGATTAATGAAAGTAATCTGAATTGTTCAAAGTGATGAAATGAGCCTCTTCCAGACCTTTCGATGGATCTTCATCGTACCAAATTATAGTCCCTGCAAGAATTTAACAATGCATATTGTAACAGTGTTGAAACTAAATAGGTAAAAAATCGTGTTTCTGGAGCATTCGGGTCTCGTCTGATGGTCAGGCCCAAACAGCCTAAAAAGCTGGGCCTAGTTGGCCCGATTAAACCTATTGGCTCTTCTTTTTAGGACCCGTCTCATAGTTAACTATTGAAATAATCGGATAAGAATGGGCCCGAAGACAATTCAGGGCAGCCCGGTTATACACCCAGCCTACCTGATCTGTCACCTCTACTAATTGTGTACGATGAGATCAAGTTCACAAGTTTTTGCTTAAAATGACAATTTTGACCTTGCGACATACCTGTTGCATTTGGTGGTTCATCTTCTCGTGTTGCATGAAGTATGACGGTTCCTGAGAGAACTGTGATGAATCCACATATTTCGGAGGCTATGCTGCTCACATTTTGACCCGACCAGTCCTACAGAATTAGGTTAACTATTTAGTAAACGAAGTTTTAGATAACAGCTCAACAAAAATTCAAGAAAATGGTTTGTTACCTTGAACATTATAGCACTTGCAATAATGGTGAGGGTTGTGAACATCACATAATATATAGGAGACACAATTGCAGCATTGAACGTGTCGAGTGCCTGCACAACATTTTGCAGAGTCACAAAATTTTAAATACCTTAAATGCCCCTCTATCTTCGTAATCTAACCTACAATATCTATTTGAGCCTCGTGATCTATGTCGGGATGTGAACAAAAAGATCAACTTAAGTAGAGGGGTAGTTATGTAATTTGATCACAAATTTGGGTAGAAAACATGTGTTTTTACTAAGTGGGTATTTTGTCATGTTCTGTTATGTATAATGGGTAGAAACGCCAACCGTCCTCAATCTAAATTTCAAGAAAATAATACGGCGATCAAGAGCATCACTAACCTTGTTCAGATAATTCAACTGTGTAATAACACAAACCACTGCGACTGATACAAATAACCAAGTTTGAGCATATCCAAATTGATTGATCCCCTCCAACGTAAGCTTAATAGCAATCCCGATAGCTTTAATGCTCACAACCTAGACAAGAACATCGTACACACAATAACCATCAAAGACATATGTGCTATATACATATAGATATCGAAGAATGTGGTTGGAAGTAATCACCGTAAGTGCTCCCATCAACGAACAAATTCCCAAGTAAACGAGTATGTTTGTCAGCCCATACAGAGGCTCGAAATGAAGTATTAGCACTAGCACCATGGATACCGTAGCTGCCACATATGCAAGAAACGCTGTGGAGAAATGCAACGAGCAGAAATAAGCAGTAGTGTGAGATGTTCTTGGACAAAAGACAAGAGAGACAGGAACCTGGTTGAGTGGCCAAAATCCAGACTTCTTGGACAGAAGTAGGGGTATGTTCTTGTGGGGCGTGAATAACAATCACGATAGATCCTACGATGCAAGAAACACAGCCCAGAACTCCCATTTGCCTCAACCTTTCCTTCAACATGAAATGTGCCAAAACAGCACTTTTAAGATTCATGAAATGTGTTAGTGAAGTAAACATCATCCTAGAGTATGCTTTGTCTACAAAAACAGTAAGGTTGTGTTTGGATCAAGGGATTTGAAATACAGGATTCGTAATGAATGGATTCATAGTATGAATTTCAAATCCCTCCATCCAAACCAATGATGAAAATTTAGGTTTCGTGGAAATATGGGTACTGATATTTTTCCGACATTTCGCTAATTTTCCTACAATTTGTATCATGAAACCATTGATATTAAAATCGATACAGTTATTTATTGATAATTTACCGATATCTTGACGAAATTTCTTGTTTCTATACCAGTTATGTCAAATTATTGGGAAAATATCGTTACAACCCGTTTTTGTATCGGTCACTTTAAAAGATGAAAATATTGGGAAATTTTCATCATGATCCAAACACAACGTAATCAAAGATGTTCAGAACATACCTAACTATAATACTCAACGCGCCAAGAGGGGTCACAAGAACAGCTGGAGCATATATATAAGCAACAAAGTTCGCAACCTCACCAACAATCACTGCTCGGACAACCAATCGACAATTTCAGACAACAATCGTAACAGTTGTAAGAACGGAACGAGAAGAACAAAGTACACGACTTACTTGTAGTCATGCCGGCCCACCAAAGAGGCTCTAACAAGTAAGTATAACCTCCAACTCCTTCAATTGCAATAGCATGAATAGTTAATATTGGAAGCAAAAACTAAATCTAAGATATTTAAGCACATTTGTTCGAAGATATGAAAAACGAGATCATCAATGTGATCTCGTTGAAGCCTATCAAGATTAATACCAAGTATGCTTCCTATACTTGAGCAATCACATTTAAGAATCTACAATTTAATGAATTAAAATCAGAAGAACAATTTTTTTTTCCATATTCATACCAAAAAGGAACTAAAATCAATTCAATTACGCAATGCAATTCAAAATCGAGTAATCTAGAATGTTTACCTAGAAATTTAAATACACATTACTTGCATCATAGATCCATCAATTTCAATAAATCAAATCAAGAAGAAAACAAAAATAAACAGCAAATATTTATTCCCAATAAAATTGAACATTCTAGAGAGAGAGATAGAGATTGAAGAGATAGAGATTGAACATTCTAGAGAGAGATAGAGATTGAACATTCTAGAGAGAGAGAGAGAATACCGGCGCGAGTGCCAGCAGCAGCTGCTCGCCGGAGACCTTTCTTCTTCAAGATGAAGCTTGTCCCAATAAACAAACCCGACAACATTGCCAATATTAAGCCCCTCGTATTATCTGAAACCGCCATCTCTCTCTCTCTCTCTCTCTCTCTCTCTCTCTCTCTCTCTCTAGATTCTGTTACTACAAACTTGATCCAGCTCTCTCTCTAGATTCTGTTACTACAAACTTGATCCAGCTCTCAACAAATCCAGGAAAAAAAAATTAAAAAATTCTAAAAAAATCTCTGCAACTAAAAACAACAATCTAAGATGCAGACAAAACCGAATTCCCGCCAATCACAAGCAGAAAATATTCAAGTTTTTCTTCAAGCACAAAACAGTAGAGAGAGAAACCGTGTTGGATAAATTATCGTTGGAACATTTAGGATCGTGTCGGAATATTGACGTAATCAGCAGAAAATTTGCTGTTATCAGCTAATAAAATCGAGAAAAATAACTAATAAAAAAATAAAAAAACCTAACGACTCAAGTAAGTGATCGTCTAGTGCTTTTCTCCCAGCTGTAATCCAATTTTTTTTTTTTTTTTTATTTAGCTGTATAATTGTTGAGTGTGAAGGAAAAACTGCTGAATAATTTAGTTGTAATAATTATTTTTTTATTTTATATATATATATATATATATATATATATATATATATATATATATATTAATAAAAAGTGTGTGTGTGTATATAGACAGATGGGCCTCGTGACTGGGCAGGGCCCACTGCATATCGACGCCAACCATATTGTCCCATTTGCTATTTTTAGTTAATATATTGTCCTGTATTCAAATTTTATTTTCACAAAAAATACTTTTTTTTTTCTTTTTTGAAGTTTAAAATGCGGATAAATTCATAACAAAAATCAATTATATATTGGCTTTCAATTTTAGATCTAAATTTTGAAATTTCTCAATAAATGACTCAATTAAAATTTATTTCTTAATTAAAGGTTTCAAATTAGATTGAGATATCAATTTGAGAGAAAATTTTGTTTTATTTTTTTAATTATGTTTATAGGTTTATTTATACTTCAAAATTTATTTATATTTTGAATAAATTAAGAGAATTTAAAATCGTTCCAAAATTGCACCAACTTGTTTTAATTTATTCAAAATATAATACATATTGAAATATAAATAAATATATAAATATAAATAAAGAGAAGAAAAAAAATAAAAAAAATTAAATTTTATCTTGAATTGAAAACTCAATCTAATTTGAAGTCTTAAATTGAAAAATAAAATAAACTTTAATCTCTTACTAAAAATTTCATAATTTTGAATTCAAAATTAAGAACTAATGTATGTATTGAATTTTAATATGAAATTTATCCTTTAAAATACTGTAGTGGTTACTGTTGAATGTAATTTAAACAAAATAAGTGATTTAATTTGACAAAAACTTATATACAACTGGTGTACGGACCCTACATCCGTGTACACGGGTCCACCCGATCCGTCACATGCTCGTATGCGCCCGTACGCGCCTGCACGCGCCTCTAGTCGCTGAAAAAATCCGCCCAAATACGCTCACAGGTGTCTGACCTTTATGTTATGTTAAACATACCTTTTAGTAGTGTTAGACATACATTTTATTTATGTTAGACATACATTTTATGTTATGTTAACTATACTTTTTAGTTGTGTTAGACAGACTTATTAGTTATGTTAATCATACATTTAGTGTTATGTTAACTATACCTTTTAGCAGTGTTAACATACCTTTTAGTTATGTTAGACATACATTTTGTAAGGCTAGCTGTACCATAGCATTTTTTTTAGATTTAGTTAAATATACCTTTATGTGTTCATAAAATGACCATTATGTATTTTTAAGTATACCTTTATAAGTCAACCGTTTAAGGCACATTATATATAAATTCCAAGACATTTATGTTAAATTACTTATACTTTTTGTCTCAATAAGGTGACCTTTATGTATTATTACAAATACATTTCTTATATCTTCTGTCTCAATAAGGTGACCTTTATATATTATTAAGAATACATTTTTATAAACAATAAAGTGACTTTTATGTATTATTAAGAATACATTTTATAAACAATAATGTGACTTTTATGTATTATTAAGAATACATTTATAAACATAACTAAAATAAGTCAGTTATATATACAAGACATTCACATCAATAAATTCATATTCATCAGTAGATAACTCAACTATTTCATATGTATTTGAATGATCATATATCATAAAATATTAAGAACGCGAAATCAGATACAATTTTTTATATTTTTCGAACTGATAAAGATGGATTTTTAACTTTTAAAATAATAGACTTGCATTGCGATATGGAAAAGAAAATGTATGAGAAATAGAAAACGTCATGTTTCGAGAAAGAAAGACAAAAAAACGAAGAAGAAAGGGAGAAGAGATGAGAAGAAGAAGAGGTCGAGAAAGGAAGACCAAAAAACAAAAAAGAAGGAGAGAATAGAAGAAGAAGAGAGACGCAGCAAAAGAGAGATCAAAACTTAGCGTGAAAGTGAAGAAAAAAAAATATTTATATTTTCCATATCAATCCGGATCGGGACAGCCCAGTTGGACACAACTGGTGTACACCAGCCCAACTTATTTAATTTTTATTTTTTGAGGCCACGTGGCTCAAGTGTTTGATTAGTTGTAGGAAAAGTGTAAAATATTAAACATTGATAAAATGGATCTACGATTCTAAAAATCCAAAAAGAAAACCCATCGAAAGAGACAAGGGTGGATCTGGGCTGGGTCAAGTTGTAATGGCTATATCTTAAAAGGAATGGCCTAATAATTACTTGGCCCAGTTTTTTTTACTCAACTTTGTATTAGCAATGGGAATCCATATATTATGATTGGGTTGGCTTCATTTCTGTGCTCTTCTAGTTGAATAAAAGAAGCCCATTGTTAACTACACAATATATATATATATATATATATATATATATTTATTTATTTTTATTTTAAAGATAGGTTTATTGTACCTTCGATCTATTTAAAATAACCACATATTAATCCTTATTATTTAGTACAAAACCAATTAGAGATGAAATAAAAAGTCGAGAGACTATCTCTTAACCTATTTTTAAAACTGTTTTGTATAAGTATTCATTTGATATATATGTGTGTGTTGTGTTTTGTTTTCAAAATTGCCTTTAGTAATGAAATTATATAAATGGTTTCTTTTAAATTGACTTTAGTAATAAAACTGACTTGTATTGTTGATTTATATTAATTCATAAACCCATTTATATATAATCAAACATTTTGTTCATCCTAGTTTAAAAAATATAGCCTTAAACATACGATATCACTATTTAACGTGAAGTGTAATAATGGTTCGTTTAGAATGGAAACAATGTCTAAAGGACTCGAAACACTTCACTTAATTTTCTACTTTATTAGAGCATCCACTAATGTGGATTATTAGCACACCATTTTAATGTGGGACCCACATGCCAACACACTAATTAAAAATATTTACTTTTTAAAAACACACATATACATCAATTTAACATACATTTACATCAATTTAACACAAATACAATAATTACATGTGGGTTCCATTATCCACTAATTTTTATTCTATTATTTTTATTTATATCAATTTAAATTGATTACTTATGGCTTGTATTTTTTTAATCGTGTCAAAATTGTATATTTATTTTATTAGAATAAAGGTTTTGATTATAATTAATTTCTATTCGTTTATTCAATTTATTCTCGATAATAAAGAGATCAACAATATTTGCAAATTATCCCAAAAAAATTATATGAGAAAAGATAATTTTTCAATTTCTTTTTATATGTGTTTTTAGAAATATAATATTATTTATATTATATAATATGACAATAACATAATTTAAGTAATACACATATATTATATAAAATCTTAAAAAAATTATAATGTTTCAACATTGAAAATAAGAATTTACTTTTTAATTTTTCTAATAAAATAACTAAAATAAATTTGAAAATTCCCACGTTGAAAATTAAATCTTAAAGAAAAAGCATAATATTAGAAATTGAAAAAAACAATTAAATAAATTTCTCGTATTTGGAAAAAAAAAACATATTGTAAATAACAAAATGGAGTAAAGCTGAAAATAATGTGAATAATCAACTCCTACAAATAGAAAAATAGCAAAAAAAAAAAAAAGAGCTGAAAAAGTCAAGGGGACAAGAACTTATAGGAAAACACAAATTATTTTACCCTAAAACATACATTTAAAAACACCTCCACATTAAGTAAAACCATACACATTTTAGTTAATAACACCTCAAAATGAATTATTGTGAACGCCCTTATCCTTATATATTTATTTTACTTTTATTTATATAACTTAATTTGATTATATAAATTCATGCGTATAAATATTTGAATCGACGACAAGGATGCTTGAAGGAAAAGGATCAGAAGTGGCGCGGCTCATCCATTAAAGGTGGGCCCGCGAATAAAAACGATTGTCTGCTCTTTATTCTGAAAATTGAAACCGCCCCTTGCGAATAAGATTCTCTGGAGCACTGCGCCCAATAATTTCGGCTGAATTCCCACGCTTTCTCCCACTGTATATTAATTTAACGGGCCCACTATTATTTAGATAATTTAATAGTCTTTTATACTATAAAATCATGGTTTAATATCAATTTGTTATCATAATTATTATACTTATTGGTAGGTGTTTAAACTCAAAAAGTTTTTCAATCACTATTTTTTTTTTTTTTTTGATTTTCCAGTTGCTGTCTTAAACACTTATTTTCCGATCAAAATTTATTGAAAAACTCGAAAATGCAATTGATCTCCAAATATTAGTCAAAACTACATGATTCATATGCCAAAATAACTTATTTTTAAAGTTAAATTATAACCCGAAGCTAGGTTAATGATTCTTGTATGATTTAGAATAAAATTTTGTTCAAAACCCTAGAATGTTTTTTGTTCGATTCGTGATCGATTCGAATGAGATTCATGAAATCGATTTGAGATTATAATTGAGCTTCGAATAATGGCCATTTTGACACATGAATCATGCATTTTTTTAATAATATTTGGAGGTAAATTGCATTTTCAAGTTTTCCGAAGAATTTTGACCAGAAAATATATCAAAAATTGAGTTTGGGGTAGCAGCCAATTTTTTTTGAAGAGAATGAGTAGCAATTTGAAATTATTTTGAGTTTAGGCACCCATTGAAAAAAAAGTCAAATAGTTCAAGTAACAAATTGAAATTAACCCTAAAATCAATTAGTCAATTATTTTTCAACCACAAATTCGAGAAAAAAATATAGGATAAAATGTTCTTTTTAAAATACTAAAAAAAAAAATCAACGCACACTCAGCAACTTATACGATATGTGTTTGTTTTACAGAGTTACATATATCATTGAATCAGTGAAATTCAAAGATATACTCATATCTAGACGTGGACACGATCTGATTTGGTACCGAAACCGTCGTTTCCCGGTTTTATATGTAGGAGAATCAAAACTGAACTATATAATATACAAATTCAATTTCGGTTCTAAAATCGATGGTTCCACGGATCTTATTTTACAAGAAAAAAGTTGTACAATGACTGTTAGAACTAGCGATTCGGTTTCAAAACGGACAATTCTAGTTATAACCACCAACACCACCAACCCCAATGGTCTTTTTTTTTTTTTAATTTAAGTTGTAGATCTTAAACGGTCGAACAATCTAAGTCATTGAATTGAAAATTTCGAGAACCGCCAATTCTAACCAAATCATGAAGCCACTGACCGTAATCGATCATGTAAAATTCAATTTCAATTCGGTTCCAAAATCAAAACCGGGTCAACGATTAAACTGAATCATTACCACGGTTCGGAATCGTACCCATGTCTACCTATATTGTATAACCCTATGAGACCATATCGTGTAAACTTATGAAAAACACATGTAACATCTGACACAAAAGTAATATTTTCTTATTTTTTTTAAAAATAATAATTTTATCTAATTTTCTAATTTGTGAAAAAAAAAATAGAATTATCGTGAAAAAAGAATAATCTCGTTATGCGGTAACCAGAGACTCTTATTTAGAGGGGCCATAATAATATAATACTCCTATAAGATGTTTCATTTAAAATATATATTATGGGATATGAGATCAGATCATAATAGAAAAAAATTGAACTACTTAAATTATTATGTAATTTTTTAATTAATGATTCAATTTATTTGAATCTTGGATAGCAACGAGATAATTTGTCTTTTTCTGTATCACTAAGGGTATGTTTGTTTCGGGTTTATGTAGGATTGGGGAAATTCGGATTTTGAAATCCTGGGATTTGTAAATAAAGGTGAGTAGTTAAAATTTGTGTTTGTTATGAGATTTTATAGGGTAGGATTATTACTGTAGATGTCAAATGAATGCTTGAAAAGTTAGTAAGTGTAATATTATATTATTAGTTGATGTAATAGGTTGGAGTGTAGGGTTAATTATAGTACTTTTTTTTTAGATAGAGTAGGTTTTTGGTAAATTTGATAATTTTTGACAAAAATCCTTAAACAAACACGGATTTGAGATTTTAAAATCTCAAATCCGGATTTGTGAAATCCGAAACAAACATACCCTAAGTGTTTTTTATTTGTCAGTCCTTGTTTATTTTTTATTTATAACTCAAGTGGTCAACTTTGTGAACTATTTACTCTTTTACCATCACATGTCGACATCAAACATCCATTTACGAATAGCATTTTCCTTTGTAGTTTAACCAAAATAATTCAAATTATTTAACTAGAATAGTGGAATTCATTAAAATCTTGTAAGAAAGGATAAACACCCTTTTTTTAGAATGTAAATACTAATAAATATGTCAAAAATGAAATTTCAAAGAAGTATAAAATTAAGATTAGTACCTCTACATTGACAACCATACACTCTAATTTCGTGTATAGAAATATATTTTCTTCGATCTCATTTAAGCATCACAATTTTATTTTTGAATGTTTGTCTCTTTTAACTATAAACTCATTTTTCTTCCAAATTTACCCCATCATTAATCCAACAAGATTTTTCAATTTCGACTTTCAATATTTATTCTCCTTAATGCATATTCTATCTGAGGTAGGATCTTTTTTGGGTTTTTTTCAAACAACAACAAAAATTCGTAGCAATTTTTCATATCTAATTTCAATGCTTTTTAATTTATGACGGAACTCTAAAAATATATTTAAATAAATCAAATGTAATATCTTATTTAATATTTATCATAGAACCATCATTTTGATTATTCAAATTGAAGCTTTTTTTTTTTTTTTGTAAATCAATATTGAAATTGAAGTTATCTACCAAGTGGTCCACTTTATTTTTGGACTTATTATAAATGGTCTACTTTATTTCAAAATCTACATGGAGTCAGACAAGGGAGGACCTGGTCAACCTAACCAATATAAATCTCACCATCACTCTTTTTCAATGACGTGAAATGAGTAAATTTCTGGTGAGATGGTCTTACTAAATTTTTACATGTTTTTTTGTGAATGTTGTTTTTCAATGATGTGAAATGATGTCTCACAAAATTTTCACATATTATTTGTAAATATTGTTTATGGATGAAAACTACACATCAAACCGTCTCATGAATTTTTGTGTTTCATTATTCAAAAGTCATCCACAAATTAAATAACCATTTTCTTTTACTTTTATACATCTTGATAACAATATTATTATTTTCATCAAAAACAAATGTAATCTAAACTTGACAAAATGTTTTCGTAATGTCTAATTAAATTTGGATAATAGTCAAGATTTTCGACCTATATACCTTTTATAATTTACTTTTAATAAGTTGATACATAATTCATTCCATATTTATGATCATCCAGTGTAAATTTAAAGATAAAGATGGAACAAATCCGAAGAAAGTGGATTTTATAGAGATTTTTTTTTTTTTTTTTGGGGATAAAATATTGAAATCAGAATTCAATCTTATTCGAAAATGAAGTTCACACACAGAGATCATAACACAACAACAAGCATAATAACATCATCAGATTATCAGCACAACAAATCATCACTAAGCAGATCTACAGTTGACCGCAGTCGGCGATGACCACCGGCTTCGAAGTCCGGCCGCCGCTAGATCCAACTTTCTCGATCGCCTTCACGACTTCGTATCCCTGAACAACCTCCCCAAACACCACGTGCTTTCCGTTGAGCCACTCGGTCTTCGAGGTACAGATGAAGAACTGCGAGCCGTTGGTGCCTGGACCGGAGTTCGCCATGGACAGAATCCCCGGTCCGGTGTGCTTCTTTACGAAATTCTCGTCGGCGAACTTGGATCCGTAGATCGACTCGCCGCCGGTGCCGTTCCCGGCGGTGAAGTCGCCGCCCTGGCACATGAAGTCGGGGATCACGCGGTGGAACGTCGAGCCTTTGAAGTGGAGCGGCTTGCCGCATTTTCCGACGCCTTTCTCGCCGGTGCAGAGCGCGCGGAAGTTCTCCGCCGTCCTCGGAACGACATCGGCGAAGAGCTCCATTACGATCCTGCCGACCGATTCGCCGCCGACGGTCATGTCGAAGTAGACTTTAGGGTTAGCCATTTTGGGGATTTTTGCCTTTAGCTCAGTGTCGAAGTAGAGGATTTTGTGAATGGGGATTTAGGTTGGATGAGAGGAGAGATTTATAGAGGTGAGGGGTGAGGATTATCTGAGGAGGAGTAATCTTGACCGTTGAAATTGGATCTTTTAATCTTGGATTTTGTATGGGAGTTTAATATTTTATGATAAGGTATCTTACTTTGGAATATCTTCCTTATGCTTTGTGAAATTGATAAATGCCTTGTTATTGTAATTTATTTAAAAATTAATAATATAACATGAGATCTTATATCTTATAAAATAATAATTAGGATGTAATTTATGTATTTGTATGTGGTAATTACTATAAAATACTCCTCGTTTTAGACTATTATTCAATTTAATTCTCAAACTATCCATACTCATATTTCTTAACTTAAATTTAGAGATTTAATATGATAGTTTTTATGTAAACAATTTGATGTTTTTTTCAATTTTGAATTCTAAATTCCTTAAATGGTACATTTGTCCATTTTTACGTTTATTAATTTATGACAAAAACTTCAAAACGACACTTATTTTGAAATGGAGAGAGTAAATCATGCGCTGATATAGAAGATTTCGTGCGACCTAAAATGTATTTAACAAATTGAATAAAATACCTTGCAAAATTAAGCTATCATTCAAGACACCTCATTTACTTCTTCTAAACTTTAATATCAAAATACATTCTCCCATAATATTCTATACGAAAAGGTTGGAAAGGAAATCAAAACATTTGGCCTTTCTTTAAAATAATACTCCTTA
Source organism: Scutellaria minor (assembly GCA_954870855.1). Lineage (NCBI taxonomy): Eukaryota > Viridiplantae > Streptophyta > Magnoliopsida > Lamiales > Lamiaceae > Scutellaria > Scutellaria minor. Next base: position 18,914,241 of record OX940728.1, on the reverse strand, counting down.
TAACATTAGTTATTTATTTATAAAATTAAAATCTCCCACTACAATTATTATATTAGATATTTTAGAAAGTTAATAAATTAGACAAACAATTGAAAAACCTATTTTATTTGATTTAATATTGGATCATATTTCAATGGACTATGCATATAATGGGCCAGTCAACAGCCCATATAACCATGATAGGAAATCATATTGGATCTGGGCCTCATAGTCCAAGATATTGGACTAGGGCCCAATTATTTTGATTAATTCCAATTAGACATAATATTGGTTTAAACTTTATGTACTTATATTTATAGAGATGATAGATCTGAATAATGTAGGAAACAAACTGAGTATTTGGTGAACAACTCATTAACGCATGTTTATACTTGTTTATTTAATTGAATGACTATATATGAAAACTTTTTAAAGAGTCTTAATAAATTAATCGATTCGAATAATTACATTTTTATTTATTAAGAACTAGTAAGAGTACAATATTCGTTTAAAGGTTCACACAGAGTTAGTAATTTATTTAAATTACATTGTATTTAGAAACAAAGTTATTTAATTGGTTGCTATTTGAATATTTCGAAATCCTTACTAAGTCGACCCAAATAAAAAAGGGTGAGTCTTATGTGAGACGGTCTCACGGATCATATTATGTGAGACGGATCAACCCACAACTGTTATTTCATAATTAACATATAAATTAGTGAAGATGGATTTGAGTTGTGGGTAAAAAAGATCCGTCTTACGAAAACTATCCGTGAGACCGTCTCATGTAAGTTTTTGTGAACGAAAAATTCAAAATTCTTTTCAAATTCAAGTCAATGTAAATTAAAAAAATAAAATAAACGAACATTAGGTATAAGTCGCACCTTGTCTCGATTAGTTTACACTCTTATATTTGATTAAAATATAAATCAATAATAAATTTGTTTTTCAGAAAAAAAAAAAAATATAGAGAGAGAGGAAAGAGGAGAGAGAAATAAGAAGAGGTGAAGAGCAGATTTCAGAAGAGGGTTTTCAGTGTCTTCAATTGAAATCTTCACACTTCTTCAATTGCTCCGCCACCGTATCCGGTAACTCCTCCCCACTACCGCCTTTACATGCCAAGTCACGTGCTTGTCGTGTGATGCGATCTTCTCGCGTTTATTCTCTTTCTCGTGTATAACCTTGCAACTGCATAATTTATAGTATTTTCTTTGTCCTTATTGAATTGAGTTTGACATCTTCGTTCTTTTGTGGTTCTTTTGTGCAATTTATGATATGAGTGTGTGGACATTCTTCGCCTTTTTTCCCCCATTTTTTAGAAATTATTTTAGGGTTTGTTCCTGGAGCTGATGAAGTGAATTTGTATCTGAAATCGTTGGCATATTTCGTTTTGTTGATTCTAGGTTATTTATTTGTCCTGAATTTCTGGCTAGTGAGGAAATGTAATGCTGAGTGTAAAAAAAGCTTTCTTGATGTTGATATAGAATTGCTTAAATTTGAGTAGTAGGTCCTTACGGTGAATGAAAAGCCATCCATTTCGAAGCTGGGTAGCTTCAAGTAAATGATTTGATGTATACGATGATTATTAGAAGTTTGATTTCCAGAAGGCTTAGAGCTAAGCACTGAGGTTATTTTACTGGCTTAACTTTTGTTTCTACGATTGTATCCGTTTTCAACTACTGTGATTTTGGATGGGTGCTCGTGTGATCGAGAGTTGCTTTATGTCTATAGCAATGGGAAGTATTGTGGTGGAATATTTACCTAGAAGTGGTGATGCATTAAGGAACTCATTGGTCCATTCCATTTTCAAGAATAAGATGTGAATGAATATCGAATTTATCAACTCCTTGTTGTTTCTTAACTGCAGGAAAATACTTGAGTTAACCACCTTGCAAACTAGACAGCAAAAAATTGCAGTTGAGATGGACGAAGGTGAACGAGATAGTAGGAGGCATAGAGTGGATTACTACAAAGTCCCACCGGTAATGATAGGTTTATCTTATGTTCTATCTTCGTAATATAGAACAGCAAAATCGTTTCTTGAATGTACTAGTCTTTACACTGATTTATCTTGCTCTGATTTAGCAGTGTTAGTTAATTTTCGTTGTTTCTTTCTAACTATTTTTGCAGTGGAATGTTATGCCCCACTATCCGATTAGGGAACAAAATGCTTTCCAGATGACTGCCAAAATCAGCATGCTCTGTGAAGAAAAAGATGCTGCTATCAGAGAGCGTGATAGAGCACTGGCCGAGAAAAAATCAGCATTGGATGAACGAGATGCCGCTATCAAGCAACGAGATGCAGCAATTATAGATCGGGATAATGCCCTAACAGAACGAGACAATGCCGTTGCTGCCCTCCAATTTCATGAGAGCACAATTAACGCAATTATTAGCAGCAGTGCACGGGGATCGAAACGCATGAACCATCCTATACAGCATCATCCCAACAATGTCCACTCTGCACATAGCTTGAGAGAAGAGTGCATGTCCGATACATTCCCAGCCGTTTCATGTGATACCCCATCATCAAGAAAACGGTCAAGGACCAAAACAGACAACAATGCTGAAACAAAGCATGCTAGATCACCAAAGAAAGCGAAGAAAATAAATGAGGATTTAAATAGGCAAGTCACAAAGGATGGATCCATGGCTGAATGGGATGCTCAAGATCTCGGTCACATGAATCAGATACTGTTTGATGAATCGAGCATGCCAGTGCCCGTTTGTTCGTGCACTGGAGTTCCTCGACAGTGCTACAAGTGGGGTAATGGTGGTTGGCAGTCATCTTGTTGCACCACCTCCTTATCAATGTATCCACTTCCCCAAATGCCGAATAAGAGGCACGCGCGAATGGGTGGCCGGAAAATGAGTGGAAGTGTCTTTAGCAGATTGCTTACAAGACTGGCGGCTACTGGCCATGACTTGTCGATACCCCTTGATCTTAAGTGCTACTGGGCTAAACATGGAACGAATCGCTACATTACCATCAAATAACTTCCCTCGGTTGGCCTTCTTTTGTTGTCGATTACAAGCTCTGTGCCTCAAGTTAAATGTCATTTAATAAGGCCAGGAATTTTGCACTTGATAATAGTATAGCAATTAGATGATGTGTTTACTAGTATCAAGTTGTATCAGCTATAGCTACATCTTTTTCTCTAGGTGATGATGTTGGTACTTATCACACTGAATGTGTATCTTATAAAACTCTAGCAAAGAATGTCTATATATGTGGGGATTTGTATGATTTGGTGTTCACATTGATACCATAATGTGTGATTTATTTTATTATAGCTCGTTATGTTGTTAGCCAGGTGGATCTTGAATTAGCTTTAAACAAGTTGAAATATATGTTGAGTGAATAATTTGATCTTTTTATGTTTGTTTTATCTTCTCTATATATCTAAAAAGGAACTTCTAATAGAGGATTTTGAGTCAATAATCGACCAGATTGATTTTGAACCTTAATTAATTAAATCAATTGTACATACAAACCTACTTCAAGATTCTGTTGCATAAAAAAAAAAAAAAAAAGTATAAAAACAGAAATAGATATAAAAATATAATACACAAAAACTAATACTATATATAGCATACGATGGATCAATTCTAACAAACATTCATCGTTTGAAAATGGTCCAACAAGACAATTCTAACAAACAATTATCAGGCAACTAAACATCTATTTCTTGAGACACATCCAGAGCTACCTCAGGACAACAGCTGCATTTCTGAGAGCCAAGTATCGTTGAACATATTCGCTAGGAAGAGATCTTATGACCTTGAAGACTTCTGCATTGGCGTATCGAAGCTTAGTTCTTGGGTCGATGTATGGTGCCTACACAAGATAAATGGTTTCGTACTAGAGTTCAATTTTTTTTTATGTATAAAAAAAGAAGCCAACATAGAGTTGTATTTGTTTTTCTTCGATATGAAGCGCAATAGATCCATGTTAACCCAAGCAAATGGTACTCATACAATCATTAAAAAATAAGAAGATGCAAGTGTTCATCTGTGAAGCATTATATAACCTAAAACACAAAATGAATTGAATGACATTGAACGATAATGTAATTATACACAAAAAATATACCACAAATCCAATCCTAGATTCATCTGATTTCTTCATAAGAAAAACTTGATAATATTGATCATAGTGCCGAACTTCAATGATGATCTTGTAGGCACAAAATCGAGCATGCAGGTATTCTTAAGCATGTACAAATATGGGTATCTATCAAGGAATGGTTGCAATCTTTTCCATTATGTAGTCAAGCACGTCTCTTAAACATAGGAAAATGTCAATGCAAAACCAAGTAATAAATAAAAAAGTGCATACCTCAAATCCAGTTAAATCACAGATTCTCTTGCAAGGATGCATAGATGATGGTGATTCAATGTTAACATCTGCAAATTACAGCAGAAAGTACATTATCCACCACCATAATAAGAAAAACAGTATCATTACTAATCAGTTTTAATTTATCAGTTGACATGACGTAAGGCAAGAATAGCAGGACACCAAGATGCTCCCTAGAATAAAGATTCAATTTTTCATGTATTGGACATAGTATATATCAAGCCTATGAGAGTTTAATAAAACCTCTCATGCATGAGCATGAAGTTGGATAATTTCTTCAGAAAACGTCTATACTACCATCAAACAATGGATACAAAGGAAGCAGGACTTTTTAGATTCCCAAACCCTTCTTCCCTGTTTGAAATAGAGTGCATATGGCTATAAAACTTCGGATTCACGTAAAATATGTGATCCACAGTCCAAAGGCAGTTCTATGATTCACATAACTAAGATTAGATATTCCAACTGTTATAGATATGAAAACTATCATCCCACCATATGAAAACGGAAACTTACAATTTGGTTCATTAGGAGGATAATTTTGGTAATTTTCAGCAGGAATAAGCTGCTTGAGATGTTTCCATCTGATTCTGGCTTGTCCTTTCGGATACTTTTCATACATCTGAATCTTCTTAAACTTCATGTGAGTAGGCAACACCATTTCTGCTTCGACCACTTCAGGCTCCATCTATAGTGAGACTATTCTGAACCAAGTTTATACCTAGCAAGAGACGACACTTTAAAGATCGGTAAAAGAACATTCCAGTACACAAGAAAACTCGAAAAAAACGAGGCTTGAATTTCAGAAATAATGACAAATTTACATGTGTTCTTCATGCTATTATATCAAATTGGTTGTACATTCATTCAGTTTCTTTTCATTTTGCTGATAATGGCACCTTAGCATCAAATATAATTATTCCTAAATCAAACACAGAGACAGATTAAGAAAAAAAAAAAAAAATGCATGAAACGAGATCAAAGCTTGTCCCTGAAAAAGAAACCTAAATGATTTATAGACAATAAGATCACAATCATTCAAAAACAGTTGAAATTGGGACAAATCAATTAGCAGAAATACGGGGCCAATTCAAAAGAGAGCATCATTCACGGATTCGAAAAAACCCTAATTTCAGCATACTGACTAAGAAATTCCAAAAGCGACTGTGTTTTATTGCAACGAGGAGTAAAAGTATTTACCCAAACCTTCAGTGGATCGGAATTTCAGAACGGAATCGCGAAGAAGGCAGAACACGGCGGAGATTGACGGTGGAGAAGATTGAAGGAACTAATAATTGGGCCGTTTAATTTAAATATTAAAATAGACATCTAAAATATTTATCCTTTTAATTTATTAAGAACAAAATTCAAAACGTGTATTTAGGTGTAGTTTAAATTATTTATTTGGTCTAAGCAAATAAATGAAAACGTCCACTTTTTTTGAAATATTAGTGTTTAAAAGACTATAAAAATAATAATTACAGTTATGGTTGGTTTCTTAAAAAATAGTCTAAATAAAAACTAAAAAGAAAGATATAATTAATACGGAAATTGTTTTGAAAATTTTAAATTTATTTTTTAAATTTTTGATAATTATTTTAAAGAATCTAATAACTAATTAAAAAGTTGATATTTATTTAAAAAAAAAAAACTTGAAATGATTTAAAAATCTATAATTTTTTAATATAAACTAAAGTATGGATAACTTGAAATCTTTTTAGTACAAAATAATCTTAAAATAAAGCAAAACAAAAAAACAAAAAGTAAAAAAAGTAAAGATAAACGAAAATGTTAAATTAGATTATTAGCCATAATAATGGAATGCTATTATATTAGTTTATATTTCTAATATTGTCAAATATAATTAGTTTATATTTCTAATATCGTCAAATATAATTAGTTAGAATAATATTCATTGGACGTTAAATTATCCAAATTTTGATTAAAGATATGTAATAATATGGGTATAAGAGATTTTCCGTCCCAAAAATGCTTTGCCAAAGAAAATGGTCATGTCATTTGGGATTAATGTATTACTTCTTATTCAAATATTAATTGCATTTTTCTGAATTGTTTATAAAAAATGCTTGTTTTATTTATTTATAAATCCTTGATGGACCTTTTGATTTGATCGATTTATATAATGAATCTTGATTTTTTGTTTTTTCTTAAAAAATTCCTATCAACATTCCAGTATATAAGTCTATGATTGGGGTGTGATAATATTTATGGCTAACAAAAAGAAAACGAAGATATTTGTTTAGTTAAGTGTTCACCGCACTGCCCAGATCTCATTTGTTTAGTTAATTTATATTCCATTATTCGATCAATGTTAACTACATTATCTATTTGTCATAGTCATACACATCCAACGTTTTAGTCATATACAAATTTTGTTTAACTACAAATTTTGTTTATACATATTTCTCAATGTATATATTTTTGTGCACCTTTTCCACAACAAATGAATGACTGTAAATTTTGATTGTATGCATGACCTCATTTCAATGATATGCATGGAATGATTATAATGTTCATGTCACATGTCAAAAAAAAAAAATGATATGCTACATGTTTTTAAAAAAAATGATAATTTACAATTTTATAATTAAAGTCCTAGATACAATCATAAAATGCAACAAAATTGATTTTAGAAGGCGAATTTGAATAATAAACAATGTTATGAATTATATATTATACATGTTTATTAAATAATAAAAAATGTTATAAATTATCTTTTAATTTATGCGATTCGTTATATTATTATATATTATATATTATACATCTGTAATAAATAAACGACGCATTATACGGCTAGTTTTAATAATGAGAAACTAAAATACTGAAAATAGAAAATAAATGGACTTCGGCCCATTAAATAATGGGCCCATTAAAAGTGACCAATTTTGTTTTTATTGGGCCAAAAACAGGCCTGATGACCCAATTTACCTTTTCGGTATCTCGTTTTGAGGAAATACGTTAATTATTAATTTTTTTTTTTTGAGATAACTATTACTTGATTATAAATGGCTTCTCAGTACTTTTTTAACTATTTATCATTTAAATACATAAAAATAAGGATGGCTCTCATTTCTACTATAATTAGGTTAATGAATTACTTTTCCACCACATTAGATAACATATATATTATTTCACTACAAATATAATAAAATGATAATTTTATCCTTATTAATAAAACATAAATACTATCTCTCATCACATTAGTCAACAATCTTACACCATACACATGTGAGTGCAAGAATTATTTTAGATTTTTTACCAAAATTGTGGTAGAAATATTGTGATAAAAAAAATTAATTTTTATGTTAATTTAGGTACAAAAGGCTATTATACCTAAATAATAAATGCAGAATTATCATTAATTTCAATATAATGCATTATCATTAAGAAAAAGGAAAACATATGGGCACCCCACGTGGAGAGGCCGGGAATAGTCAAATACAATCCATTATAATTAATAAAAAACCAAAAAATCTATATATTAAAAAAATTCCGAAACAATAAAATAAAAAATGGTGCCACGTGGACAAATATGATTTTCATTAATTTTATGAGAAGGACTAAGGGCACAACACAGATTTCTAAGGGCACCACACTATTTTTTCTAAAAAAAAAAAAAAAAAAATTCCAATTTTACCCTCAGGATTTATGCAATTGCTTCCGTTTGGTCATTACGACCGAACATGCTTCACGACGTTCGGTCACCTTGACCGAACGCCCTTCTAAGAGTTCGGCCGGGGTGATTGAATACTCTTCTATGTGTTCGGCTACCCGGGACCGAACGACACTGCTCCGATTCAATCGTTTTTTTTATGTTTTTTCCTACGATTTTCACACATCTAACAAATTTGTGGAATGTTCGTCATTATGTAGGCATTACATTCTTAAAAAAAAAAAAGCGTTGTGTGCGCGCGGGGTCGGGTGACCGCGATCGGGTTTGATCGATTTTTTACGTTTTTTTTATGTTAAATCTTTTTTTTTAAGAATGTAATGCCTACATAATGACGAACATTCCACAAATTTGTTAAATGTGTGAAAATCATAGGAAAAAACGTAAAAAAAACGATTGAATCGAAGCAGTGTCGTTCGGTCCCGGGTGGCCGAACACATAGAAGAGTGTTCGGTCACCCCGGCCGAACTCTTAGAAGGGCGTTCGGTCAAGGTGACCGAACGCCGTGAAGCATGTTCGGTCGTAATGACCGAACGGAAGCAATTGCATAAATCCTGAGGGTAAAATTGGAATTTTTTTTTTATTTTTTTTTTTAGAAAAAATAGTGTGGTGCCCTTAGAAATCTGTGTTGTGCCTTTAGTCCTTCTCTAATTTTATTTAGGATAAAATTAGCAGCCAGCACGTTAAGCGAAGTTCCCATACGGCATACCATACGTTATTTCTTTTATCTTATTTTCATTTAATGTATCAATGTTCTTTTATGTATATATAATATGATATTAATACTATATATTTTTTACACACCAATAAAATATAATATATAAAATTAAAATGATATTATATTAAGAACCTACCTACTTGACATGTGCCCAGTGTTAATTTTTCAAACTAAATAAATTGGTCAAGAGTTGAATGCATTATCCAATCATTTAAAATCCAAGATAAATAATGTTTGATGGGTTGATGCTATCAAGAATACTTGAAATCCCAAATGGCCAACTTAATTACTTTTTCATTCTAAAATATAATTTTAGAAAACTTTAGACCAAAGATACACTATTAAAATTATTAGTTTCTCTTTAATCTTTGTGAACTAAATAATTTACTGTTGTAGGTATTTTCAAATCCACCACAATATATAAAATATATATATAAAACTGTCTTATGAATATAATTTGTGATACGAAACTTCATTAATTACAATTTAAGTTAATTTTCAGGAATTATGTTTTGTAAAATTAAATTTGTGTGACAGTTTTGTCCACTCTATAGAGTATAGGTAGGAAAATAAATGAATCATTAAGATTTAGATTTGAAGAGGATTTGTAATGTCAGACTTGCAATCTTTGAACACATTAATGACTCAATACACACATGTATATATGTAAAATAAATATGATTTAATAAAAGTGAAATTAGTAAATAGAAGTATGAATGAAGAAACTAGTAAGGGTAGAGTTGTCTTAGTCAAATAATTGTTGAATGCCTGCATTTTGTCTGTTTGTGCATCTATCTTTCTTTCTTTTTAAATAATAATAATAATAATAATAATAGAAAAAAATGACACTAGATATGATCTATTAAGTTTTTAATATCTGCATTTAAAAAAAACATTTATACATCTGCTATTTTTTCAAAATTGAAGTTCTAATCCTCAAATTATACATATTTTTGTTAATGTTCCCTACCTACTGGAATCAGTAAATTTCTCTGATTATTCCTAACTAAACTCATATTACTTAAAATGACAAATTAGTATCAATTAATTTGGATTAAATCAAATATTTTATCATGTTAATATACAATTTTCCACCTCATACGGTTTGGATTAAAATGAGGATTATTCCTAGAAATGATCGATCATAAAAATATTTGAGATATTTTTTTTTCTAACATAGGGAGTTGGAGTTCTCTCAAAATTTGAGATAAAAATGTAATAATAATCCATCTCAAAAAAAAAAAAAGGGTAATAATAAGCCAACATAGAATGACTAATTGTTTTTCTATAATTGCTTCTTATAATAATAATAATAATAATAATAATAATAATAATAGTTATTATATTTATTTTGCTTTGTGGATACGGACCTTTGTGGGACACGGTATTCCTTATCCATAGGAACTAACTTCCACGTCACGGCGTATTGATTGATCGATACATGTGTACTCAATTAATCTTTTATTTTAATATTAATACCTAATGGAACATATAATTAATTTTAATTTTGGTTTTATATTAGAAATATTTTTTTTTTATAATTAATTATTCGTTTTTCAATTTTGATTTTCTATATTTTTTTTTTTTTCAATTTGAATCCAAAAATTCTGATATTACAGCTAAATTTCGACGACCACGTAAATTCTAACCAAAATTGAACTGAAAGACAAAAACTTATATACAACTGGTGCATGGATTCTATATAACCGTGCACATGGGTCGACCCGACCCGTCACGTGCTTGTACGCGCCCGCACGCGCCTCTAGATCGCGGATAAAATCCGCCCAAACATGCTTCCAGGTGTCTGACCTTTATGTTATGTTAAGCATACCTTTTAATAGTGTTAGACATACCTTTTACTTATTTTAGATATACCTTTTAGTTATGTTAGACCTTTTGGTTATGTTAGACATACCTTTTATGTTATGTTAACTATACTTTTTAGTTGTGTTAGACATACCTTTTAGTTATGTTAGTCATACCTTTAGTGTTATGTTAAGTATACCTTTTAGTAGTGTTAGACATGTCTTTTAGTTATGTTAGACATACCTTTATTTATGTTAGTCATACCTTTTAATTATGTTAGTTGTACATTTATATATATTACATAAATGTATGTTTATGTTGATATAAATGTATAAATAATCTCATATAAATGTATGAGTAATATCATATAAATGTAAATATCTACAACTTGTGCCAAATTAGGGTTTATTGTGTCGAAATTAGGGTTTAGGATTTTGGGTTAAAGTATGAAATCTGAAAATAAGGGTATCACTAATATAACATAAAAGTATGACTAATATAATATAAAAGTATGCTTAACACAACATAAAGGTCAGGACAAAAAAAAAACAAGAAAATGCGCGAAAAAAAAAGAAGAAAATGCGCGGATTCGGGTCGGATTCAGCCCGCCCGACCTGAGTGCATGGATCTAAGATCCATGCACTAGTTGCACACCATTCCAACTCGAACTGAAATTAGATTAAAATATAGAGGACAAAAAATGAAAAACAGATACTTGATTGTTAAAAATAGAAAATACCTTACATATAAGACCAAAATTGAAATAACCCTTACAATATATTTTGCCATCATTTATCTTTGTTTAATTTTTTTTTTTTTGAAAACATCTTTGTTTAAAAATTTAAATAGTGTTTGAGGTTTATTAAAACTACAATAAAATCTTTTGAATGATCAGTTGTTAAATATATGAGCCATTTAAAACGCCGAAAATGATAGAATGTCCACCGTGGACAAGTGAAATTAATAGGTTTACTAAATATCTGACACGATATATATTAATGTGTCCGTGGGTAACAAAGCTGTTTAAAACTCAAAATGTGAAAGTATAATACGACAATGCTACTGAATGAATAAATTTGGATTATATTATCATAATATTTAGTCAAAACATTATATAGTTTTTACATAATTATATGATTTGGTTGCAATTTCCACAAAATTGAGTATCTACCTAATAATCTAACCAAACTTCGAGAATATAAACGTAATTATATATATTAGAACATCTTAGGTGTATAAATCCATTGAACTAAATTTAACTAGTCATAGATAAATCTTAATGGTACAATGTTCATTATTACTTTTCTCCAACCAAATTATCACTTATTTAATGTCAGTAAATGGAATTGAATTCAGTCAAACAATATTGTCGGAGTGTATTTGGACTTTCATTGCATTTAAATTCGCATTTTGAAATTAGTTTGCATTTTTTACATTATGAAATTAATTTGCTTAATCAAATCAAGTTTAGACAAATTTTAGTTGAATCTGGAAAAGCCAAAGCTTAATAAATACTTATACACAAAAACTTATATGATGTATATTTTGTTTCTTTATCGTTTAATGTGGCAAAAAAAAAATTTCTTGATTATTTGAGTTTAAAAACTTGAAAAAATTTAAGTTTAAATACGTTGTAAAACAAAGTTTGAGAGTTAAGGAGGTTTTGTAAAAACAATCAATTTATAAAAATCTAAAAACGTTAAAAGCTTGGTTAAAAAAAAAAAAAGCTCAATTTTTTTTGATTTTATTTACAGTATAAATTTATGAGATTAAAGCGAGTCAAACATCAATTAAATGAGATAAGAAATAAGCGAAATAAAATTATAAATCACACAAAATTAGGGCTCAAAAGCCTTCCCGATCGATTGTGCCCGGGTGATCTTGACCGGTCGAATCAATTTTTATTGTTGAATATTAAAGAATATCATATTCTAAAACAATGAATTTCAGATTACGTTTTTCTCGTAAATTGAGGCACTAAAACGTATGCACTCTGATCTGACATGCATATTTTTCAAAATTAGAAATGATATAATATTAAAATGAAAAGTTTATATATATATATATATATATATATAGAAAAGTAACCGCTGGTTTAACTAAACAACTGAATTAGTTTCAGACAGGGACGAACTCATAGGTATGGTATTAATATATATCCTTCTCAATATATTTTTTAAAATTTTCAATTTTTTTTTACAATAATTAAGGGACATAAAATTGATTTTGTCGTTCACAAAAATTCATGTGAGACGGTCTCACGGATAGTTTCCGTGAGACGGAGCCCCATTACCATAAATAACATATTAATTGTTGGGTTTGGGTGGTGGGTAATTGAGTTGTTGGTTGATCCGTCTCACGCAATGCATTAAAATTTCGTGAGACGGTCTCACAAGAGACTTACTCTTTGTCGTTTTATTACAAATCACAAATTACGGACAAGATAATTTAGCTGAACTATGCTACCTAAAAGCAATGCTTTGACTTTTTGAGGCAAAGATTCTAAAATGCGCTTGATGTACACAGTACACCACATTTATAAAATTACTAATTTGGACATAAAATATTTATTGCAAAATAAGCTGCGAAGATATAGGAAAAAAGGAAGAAAAAAATAAAAAATAAAAAATTACCGAAATGCGGTCGGAATGAAATTGAAATTCTTTTGAAATTCAAATTCAGCTTAAATGAAATCAAAATTCATATTAAATTCAACGCGTCATGAGCGAGCTGTAGTAGCAGAGCGAGGCAGCAAAAACGAGTCATTTCAGTCACCGTCTTCGATATTTGTAGAGAGAAGAAAAATATACCTAAATTTGATATAGACCCAGCAATCACGCCAATTTCACCCCCAAATGCGGCGGATAAACTGGTGGCGCCACCGTGAAGTAATGTTCGCGTATGGCTTTTACTTTTTGCATTTTTTGCTTTTCTTTTGTTAAGTGCTAAGTGTGAATTTATCTGCTAATCTGCATTTTGTCATCTCCGTGTTGGTTAATTGATCGTGATTTTGCTGATTAGTCTGTTTTCGGATTGAATTCTTCAGCTGTGGTTGAGATGATTGTGAATAGTTTCGATTTTTTGTTCCCAATTTTTGTTCGTGAGTTTGATAATTAGGTTTTCTGATCTGAGTTTTATACATACAGCATAGCTAAGTAGAGGAGAGCTTGAAATTGAAATTGAAGAAAATGAGTGGCGATAATGAGGAAGCTAATGGTGAGACTATGCAGAGACTTCACTCATCGTTTGGGACTTCTTCATCTTCGTTCCATATGCAACAGCATCCTTATTCTTTCAATCAATTAGATATACCTCAGTTACAGATGCCACAATTTCGGGGTCAGATTCGGCAATTTTCGCCGGGTTCTGGCGTTGAAAACAGTGGTAAAAGAGTTGGCATTCCACCCTCTTATCCACAAATCCCTCCTATCTCACCTTATTCTCAGATCCCGGTTAATCGGGCAGGAAATCAAGTGCAGAATTTTAGTACTAGTCCAGGGCCATCGCATACTCGGTCTTTGTCCCAGCCTTCCTTTTTTGCCCTCGATTCTCTCCCGCCTTTGGTCCCTTCCCCTTATCGAGAGTCGCCTTCGACTTCTGTTTCGGACCAGGTTTCAACTGATGTGTCAATGGAGGAGAGGGATGGTGGGTCCCATTCAATGTTGCCACCGTCCCCTTTCACGAGGGGGAATACGTCGAAGGTTGGGGAAAGCCTTCCGCCTCGTAAGGCTCATAGAAGGTCGAACAGTGATATCCCATTTGGATTTTCGACCATTATGCAGTCGTCCCCTCCACTTATGCCATTGAGGAGTCCTGGTGCTTTGGATAGGTCAGTGTCTGCTAGAGAGAATTGGGGAGCTCAACCGGCACAGTTGGTTAAACGGGAGACGAGCTGGGAGAAAGGAGGGGAGGGTAGTGGTGAAGGGATGGGGGAGAGGAAATCTGAAGGAGAAGTTGTGGATGACCTGTTTTCTGCATATATGAATTTGGACAATATCGATGCATTCAACTCTTCAGGAACGGAGGAGAAGCTGGGAAACGAGAATGGAGAGGATTTGGATAGTCGAGCCAGTGGTACAAAGACAAATGGAGGAGATAGCAGTGATAATGAAGCGACTAGTAGCGTCAATGAAAGTGGGAACAGTGTGCAGAAGCCGGTGCTTGAGAGGAGGGAAGGTAATAAAAGAAGTGCTGCAGGAGATATCGCTCCAACCTCTCGACATTATAGGAGTGTCTCTATGGATAGTTTTATGGATAAGATAAATTTTGTCAACGAGTCACCAAAAATGCCCCCATCTCCGGGTACACACCCTGGCCAACTCTCACCAACCAATTCGCTTGATGCCAATGCAAGTGCTTTTAGCTTGGAGTTTGGTAATGGGGAGTTTAGTGGTGCTGAGCTCAAGAAGATCATGGCAAATGAGAAACTTGCCGAGATAGCAATAAGTGATCCCAAGCGGGCAAAAAGGTAAC
The DNA here is from genome assembly GCA_954870855.1 of Scutellaria minor. NCBI lineage: Eukaryota > Viridiplantae > Streptophyta > Magnoliopsida > Lamiales > Lamiaceae > Scutellaria > Scutellaria minor. The sequence continues at coordinate 18,899,214 of OX940728.1, read as the reverse complement.
ACTAATCCTTCAAGTTCACCAATAGCTTTGAACATTGTTGAATAATATGTACTCGGTTAAAGTAGATGCATCTTGTTTCAGGATTCTGGCTAATCGTCAGTCTGCTGCTCGGTCTAAAGAGCGGAAGATGAGATATATCTCAGAGCTGGAACATAAAGTCCAGACTTTGCAAACTGAAGCTACAACATTGTCTGCCCAACTTACTATGCTTCAAGTGAGAGCTCTAAGGAAAATTGGTTTTGTTATTAGTTATATAGTGCTTGCTTTTATTATTAATACTGGTTTTCTATTTTCTTTTAGCGGGACTCTTCTGGACTTACTAGCCAGAACAATGAGCTGAAGTTTCGCTTGCAAGCCATGGAGCAGCAGGCTCAACTGCGAGATGGTATGGTCCTGTTCAGTGTTTTTATTTTTTTGTTTTTGCTTTCTTTTTTCTCTCTTTCTGGGGTCGCATTACTCTGAGACAAAATATTCTGTTGAAATGTTTCCTATCAATTCTTGAAAATGGAGACTATGATTTATTGATTTTGCTCAAATGCTAAAAGTTTCTAATTACCACATACATATTTGGCTGCAAGCCCTCTGCTATGATATCAATGATGGCCATTTGGTCTTTTCAATATACCTTCTTTTCCTATCTCTCTTATGGCTCTGATTCCTTTACTTAATTGTAGTATGTTGTAGTGTCAAAAAAACTGTCAAAAATATCATGAGAAAATATGGCCTATGTTGTGTTGGTTTTGATCTCTGATTAGTGAATCAAGCGGAGATGAACTGAATTTTTATGCTGTATTTAAATTGGGCGTTTCATACATTGGTAAATTTGAGAAACGTTGTCACTTTGCATGCATCTGACGAAGCCTTGTATGTAGATTCAATTATGTTTAAGTAATTACATTCATTTGCTTCTTCTATCTTCCATTACATACCATAGATATGCTCACTAGATGGGACTGCATAAGAATACACATGCAACCTAAATTAAGAATTCTTAAACTGCACTTGTTTCAAACATTTTCTGTGTTCTATGTTTGATCACTATTTCTTGATCTTAATCTTTCTATTGCTTTGTTCGCTCGAGGAATGTTATGAAATATAATTATGCTCAGGTTTTGCTCAATATTGAAGCTTATGATGGATTTTCTGTCTCAGCGCTGAACGAAGCATTGACAACAGAGGTGCAACGTTTGAAGCTTGCAACTGCTGAACTAAGTGGCGACACTTCAAAGTTTCAGCAGCTCTCAATTCACCCTCAGATGTATCAGTTACGCCATCAATCCCAACAGCAACAACAGCAGCAACTGAACGGCAATAAAAAGACCGAACATGAGCCAAACAAATAGCTTTTGAGGGTTGCTAGATCCGCAAAACATGAATTGGAGTATTGGGCTTTTGACACCAATGACTCTTCATCAAACACCATGGTCGCTTTTCAGGTCGTTCGATCTCCTTATTTACAGCAGTTTTTACCCGATTCAATTCATTCATTAGTTGTGCACCTATGATACAATGTACATTGAGGTTTGGAGTTTCAAATCCTGTCTTACAAACTTGCTTGTTCATATCCCTGTCTGTCCAAAAGTCTAAAGATTATGTCATCTTCAACCATCAATTTCTGTTCTAGGATAAATATTATATTTAACAAACTTGTGTTGGGTTGCAATCTTGTTTGCATTTTGTCTTTAATTTCTTGTTCTTTTCTTGCATTTTATTTACTATATAAACCTATATTTTCTTGACATTTTTGTTTGTGGGTCTCTATTTTTAATTTATTATGTGATTCTTCATTCAACTTAGTGTTGCAATAGTCGAAGGTTTTAAATAATAAGAATGATGTTTATTCCATTATTGTAGTGCAATGTAATCAGATTTCAATAGAGATTCATTGCACTATAATTATTGGTTATCCTACCCTACAATGTTGACTAAAAATCACGTGAATAAATAACGGTTTATGTTATTGAAATGACAATATAGGGTTGATGTGAAAATCTCCATAATAATTCATGAAAGAAATATATTTATTATATATTTTAATTGTTTTACATTAAATAGTATATTGACGTTTGCTATTTAAGAAATTAGAGTTTAATTTGTATGAAATTTTAAAGGGATTTGATGAATCTAATCCATTGGATCCGAGGGGTATAACTAGTGGTGCCCATGGTTCGCCGGAAACCGGAACCGGCCGGTTCGAAACCGGCGGTCAAAGGTTCGGGGAACCGTTGACCCGGTTCCGGTTTCAAACCGGAACCGTAAACCGGTTTCAGCCGGTTCGGTTTCGGTTTGTGTATTTACGGTCCGGGAACCGGCGGTTAAACCGGCGGTTCATGCTATATATATATATATTTTAAATTTATGGACGAATGAGGGAGTGCCACGTGTCTGCCGGAGCTCTGACGAAAAGTAGCCGTTGTCGCCGGAACCGGCGGTTCGAAACCGGGCCGAACCGGCCCGCTATTTTTTTTTTTTAAAATTTGACCGTTGGACACGTGTCGGGCCAGGATCACTCGACCGTTGGAGATCAACGGTCGAGATTTGAGGACCGTTGTGAACCGGCGGTCGAACCGGCGGTTTGAACCGCCGGTTCCGGCGATTTTTTTTTTTTTTTTTTTTGAAATTTCTATAAATACCCCCTCCCCCTTCATTTCCTCACACCATTCCAACACTTCTCTCTCAATTCTCAAGTTGCAATTCAATTTTCAATTCTAAAGTTTCAATTTTCTAGTTTTTTTTTCAATTCTAAAGTTCCAATTTAATTTTATTCTAAGTTTGATATTCACTTTCAAACTTAGAATGAAACTCAAGCTCTTTTTTTTTTTTTTCCCTCTTTCAATTTGTAATTTGTAAGTTGTAATTTTTTTTTTATTGTTTGTAAGTTGTAATTTTTTTTAATTCAAATTTAGAAGTTTGTTGTTTGTAAGTTGTAATTTTTTTAAATTCAAACTTAGAAGTTTGTTGTTTGTAAATTGTAATTTTTTTTGGATATTTGTACAAAGTTGTATATTTTTTAACATAAATTATAAATATATTGTTAAAAAAAAAAAAAAATATCAAAAAACCGGAAAACCGGCCGGTTCGAACCGAAACCGGCGGTTAAACCGCCGGTTAAAAACCGGAAACCAGAATCGAACATACCCCGGTTCGGTTCCGGTTAGACCCTCCCCGGTTTTCCGAACCGCCGGTTCCGAACCGGCGGTTTAACTGAACCGGGCACCACTAGATATAACAACTCCATTGAGTTAATATTAACCTCAATAATACTCATTAAATTGTAAGTGGGTTTGTTAGGTGTATTTTGTAAAACCAAACATTTAGCGTATGATTTTAAACTGTTTTTTACATATAGTAAATATATATACATAAATCTGATAAAACCGTTACATTTTAACAAATATATTATACTTCCTTCTTGTGCAAAGGTTTTGAGTACCCCAAACATTTGGTATAATGTTTAACTTTGCACTAATATTGTTTAAAATACCCGAACCTATAATAATCTGTTAATTTACTTTCATTAATATTGTAATTATGTATTTGACAACTGTTGTACCATATTAAAATTTAAATTATTACATTGTATAATGATGTATGAATTAAAGTTTTAACAACATTGAAGTCTATAATTATGACCATTTAAAATGCAAGGTCAGGATGGCCGAGTGGTCTAAGGCGCCAGACTCAAGTTCTGGTCCTCTTACGAGGGCGTGGGTTCAAACCCCACTTCTGACATTATTAACTTTATTACAAATTTTTTCTTTTAAAGCTAAATAATTATAAAATTACGAGTAATTAATCGAATGAATTAGAAGCAGTTTTTTCAAAAAGACAATTTTGAGGCCACCATCACATTATCTGATTGATATCTGCTACTAATTAATTTAACTAATTTTCTATAAAAAGATAAACAAAACTAGTATAAATAATCAGATTAGCTGATTATTCAATTACTTTGTAATCTTCTTCCTTATAAACCAATCTTTCATCAATTCAATCTTTCTTCAAGAATTGAAGATTCTTCACATGGTATCAGTTTTTTTTGGTTTTGTTAAACGATCCTGGTTTTGTTAAACGATCCTGAAGCTTTCTTCCGCTGTGTTTGGGTGTTTATCACCATTGATTTCTGTCTTCGTGTCTATCACGACCTAATTCATGGATTCTTCGCAGAGGTCCGGTGATGATGTTCCGCCGGTTAATCCTTCTTATACTTCTTTGAATCCGCTTCTTAATCCTTTTTCTCCTCTTGCTTTACATCCGAATGACAATACTGCTATCTTGATTGTGTTGGAACCTTTAAATGGTTCGAACTTTGTTTCATGGAGTCATTCCGTAAAAAGGGCTTTGAGTGTGAAAAATAAATTGCCGCTTGTGGATGGTTCTTTGATTCCTCCGCCTGAAGATGATATCGTTCTCTATTCGGCATGGGTTCACGCTAATGACTTGGTGCTTCTTTGGATCTTGAATTCGGTTCAACCTGAAATTAAGCAGACTTTGGAGTATTTTTCAACAGCTAAAGATGTATGGGATGAACTTCATGTTCGTTATGCGCGCTCAGATGGCCCACGGGTGTATCATTTGGAGAAATCTCTTAGTTCAATTGCGCAAGGTACTCAATCTCTTGTGGTTTACTATAATGGATTCAAGGCTCTTTGGGATGAGTATCTCAGTTTTAGGCCCATTCTTAAGTGTTCTTGTGGGGCGATGGTTTCTTGTTCTTGCAATCTTATGCAGTCCATGATTAAAATCCAAGAGCAAGATGCTGTTATGAAGTTTTTAATTGGTTTAGATGAGTCATACTCTGTTATTCGTAGCCAATTGCTTCTTGGTTCCCCCCTTCCATCTTTAGCTAGGGTCTACTCTCTTCTTTTACAAGAAGAGACTCAAAGGAATTTATCTACTCGTTCTACTGTTGGTTCTTCAAGTGATTCAATGGCTATGTTAGCAAGGAATGCTAATTACACAAAGTTTAAAGACAAGAAGAAAATATTGAAGTGTTCTCACTGTGGAGCACCAGGACACACTGTGGATAGATGTTTTCAAATCATAGGTTACCCTCCAGGCTGGAAAGGACCCAGGGGACCTAGAGTTATTAATGAACCTTCTGCTGCAAATAACATTACCTCTTCTTCAAAGAAGGATGGTAAGGATCAGATTCAAGAATCAAATCCTCTGTTTACACAAGAGATGTTTGAGCAATTTCTGACTTTTGCTAAACTGCAAAGAGGGGCTGAAGTTTCTCACAATGTTGCTTTAGCAGTTACTGATTCAGATATGAATACGTCTCAACTCAAAGGTTTGCATTACGGTTGTTCTTTTAAAACCTCTTCTTCTTCTAATGTTTGGATATTAGATACAGGTGCAACTGACCATATGATAAGTAATTTTGATCTTTTCACTTTTCCTCCAACAACTTCTAACATTAAGATCAATCTGCCTAATAATGAAATTGCTGTTGCAACTTATGTTGGTGAGGTTCATTTAGGGAATGGATTGGTCTTGTATAATGTGTTGTTTGTTCCTAATTTCTCTTTCAACTTATTGTCTGTCTCTCATTTAACTAAGTACTCTGATTGCACTGTTAGTTTTGTTTCCTCACATTGCATTTTGCAGGACAACAAAAGCAAGAAGATGATTGGTTTTGCTGAACAAGAAGGTGGCTTATATTACTTGCAAAATTCTTGTCCTAATGTTTCTGCTAATTCTGCTACTGCGAATAATTCTTTCAAAGTTTGGCACTCTAGATTGGGGCATATGTCTGTTAAGAATATGTCTTTTCTTAAGCAATTAGGTATATCTTGTAGTGATGTTTCACATTGTGATATTTGTCATTTTGCTAAGCAAAAGAGGTTACCTTTTCCTAATAAGAATACTCATTCTCTGAAAGTTTTTGATTTGATCCATTGTGATGTTTGGGGACCCTTTTCAATTACATCTCATACTGGTAATAGGTTCTTCTTGACTATTGTGGATGATTTTAGCCGTGTTACATGGGTTTATTTGTTGAAAGCTAAATCTGAAGTAAAGCATTCACTATGCAATTTTGCTAATTTGGTTAAAAATCAGTTTAGCTCATCTATTAAAATCTTAAGGAGTGATAATGTGACTGAGTTTTTATTGTCTGAGTTTTATCATTCATATGGCATCATTCATCAAACATCATGTGTGGAAACTCCACAACAGAATGGTTTAGTAGAAATGAAGCATCAACATATTTTGCAGGTTGCTAGGTCATTGCCTTTTCAATCTTGTTTACTTATAAAATTTTGGGATGAGTGCATTCTAACTGCTGCACATTTAATCAATAGAACACCATCTTTTGTTCTTAAAAATAAAACACCTTTTGAGTTGTTATTTGGCAAGCTTTCTGATTATAGTTATATGAAAAGTTTTGGATGTTTATGTTATGCTAGCACTCTTACTGCACATAGGCATAAATTTCAACCTAGGGCTATAAAATGTGTGTTTATTGGTTATCCTTTTGGTGTTAAAGGCTATAAATTGTTAGATGTTGCTAATGACAAGATATTTGTTTCTAGAAATGTCAAATTTTATGAGAACATATTTCCTTTTTCTGATAAAGGTACTTTGAAATCTGACTTGTTATCTTTAGATCTATCTGATATTAGTGTTGATCTATCTACTCAAGAGAATACTGTTGTTGATAATGTGCCTAATCCTTTTGTTACACAGAATATACATGTTACTAATGAGGTGCAAGAATACTCTCATCCTGCTCTTGAAGAAGAAATACATGATTATTTGTCTGAACCTCAAACTTTTACTCCTGCTGAAATTATAGATCACACTTTACATGACACACTTATTGAGCAAGAAGATGAAGTAGCAACTTCACATTGTAGGATATCTGTTAGACATAGAAATCCTCCTGCATATTTAGATATTTATCAGATAGATTTACCTAAGTCTCTTCTGCCTAATAAAACTGATGTGAATCTAGTGGTATCAACTAAAGGTGTACAGTATCCTATATCAGATTTCTTAACCACTGAAAGATTGTCTAGTCAACATAAAGTGTTTACCGCATCTATTACTCAATTACAAGAGCCTAAAACTTATAAGCAAGCTGTAAAAGATGTTAATTGGCAAAAAGCTATGAATGCTGAATTACAGGCATTGGAGAAAACTAATACTTGGTCCCTTGTTAATTTGCCACAGGATAAACACTGTATAGGGTGTAAGTGGGTATATAGAATTAAATATAAGGCAGATGGGTCAATAGAAAGATATAAAGCCAGATTAGTTGCTAAAGGTTACACACAAGAAACAGGGATAGATTATTTTGATACTTTCTCTCCTGTAGCTAAGATCACAACTATCAGAATATTATTAGCCATAGCTGTTGCAAAGGATTGGTGTATACATCAAATAGATGTGAATAATGCTTTTTTACATGGAGAATTAGATGAAGAGGTTTATACGTTGCCACCTCCAGGATATTGTCTTCCTTCTGATACAAGAGTGTGTAAACTAAATAGAAGTTTATATGGCCTAAAACAGGCATCCAGACAATGGTTTAGTAAATTGACAGATTCTCTAATTTCTTTTGGTTATTGTCAATCCATTTCAGATAATTCCTTATTTACTAAATCTAGTGCTGATTCTTTTACTGTCTTATTAGTATATGTAGATGATATTATATTGACAGGTACAAGTCTAAAGGAAATTGAACTTGTCAAAGCATATCTAGACAATAAATTCACTATAAAAGATCTTGGTAAGCTTAAATACATACTTGGAATTGAGATTGCAAGAACTGATAAAGGTATTCATTTGTGTCAAAGAAAATATGTTTTGGACCTTTTACATGATTCTGGTTACTTAGGCAGCAGGCCATGTCAAACACCTATGGACTCAAAACAGTCCTTCACTACTCAAGAATCTAATTTACTTACTGATCCTACCATATACAGGAAAATAGTTGGTAAGCTTCTATACTTAACTATTACTAGGCCTGATTTATCTTATGTTGTACAAACATTAACACAACATATGAGCAAGCCTACTGAGGCTTGTTTATCAGCTGTTCATAGACTTCTCAGGTACTTAAAGAATCATCCCGGACAAGGGTTATTCTATTCCTCAGCTTGCAACTTCAAACTTCAAGCTTACACAGATTCTGACTGGGCAAGGTGTGAACTCACTAGAAGAAGTATCAGTGGTTATGCTGTTTATCTAGGTGAATCTTTGATATCCTGGAAATCCAAGAAACAAAGCACAATCAGCAGGTCTTCTGCAGAAGCAGAATATAGAGCTATGGCTTACACAGCTTGTGAATTACAATGGCTGCTATACATCTTAAAGGGCTTGCAAATTCCTCATCCACAACCTGCCATGTTGTACACAGATAGCAGATCAACATTTTGCATTGTTCATAATCCAGTTCTACATGAGAAGACCAAGCATTTTCAAATAGACTATCACTTTACCAGAGAAAAGATCCAAGAAAAGGTCATCAAGCTCATTCACATTTCCACTGAACAGAATATAGCAGACATATTGACAAAGCCTCTTCCTCCATCTTTATTTCAAGAGCTCAAGTGCAAAATGAGACTTGTTGATATACACTCCCATTTTGAGGGGGGGGGGTCTCAAGCTAAACAAATAGAAGATGAAGTAGCAACTTCAACTAAAGTAAAGTAACACTTTTAAGTATAAGTGAATATCACTTTATCCTTGTTTATTAGTTGGTCTGTTATAGTTTGTTAAGCAGCTTAGTATAAATAATCAGATTAGCTGATTATTCAATTACTTTGTAATCTTCTTCCTTATCTTCCTTGTAAACCAATCTTTCATCAATTCAATCTTTCTTCAAGAATTGAAGATTCTTCACAAGCATTATAAACCAAATTTGAAGGTCACACTCATTTACCTTATTTGGTTGTAGTCCATGTTCCTTCCCATAAAATACGTCCATTATAATATACACACATTAACGTGAAATGTATACATTAATAGTGTACTTTGACATAGTATATAATGCAGCATCTATGGGATGTTTATCCCGATTATTTATGCTACAACACAAAAAACTTCAAACAAAATTTTCCTCCACAAGTGGGTTTATACTCGTCTACAATGCATGATGATAAATAACAATATCAACAAAATCTAATCGATGGTACTTGAAATTCTTGAATATAAGATTTAAGGCCGTAAATGTGATATTACAACTTGTCAATAATTTAGGAAAAAAAATCAAATTCCACACAGAGATAATCGAGTCGAGTTTGAGCATATGTAAGTTTACTATTTTGTCATTAATCATTTATTTATTTAGATTAAAATGTTCATTTTGAATCATGATTTTAGGAATTTAAGATATTTTTTAAAATATTATTTACGTTTGTAGTCAAATCGAACGAAACCCGAACTTATGAAGTTATCTATTGAGTCGAGCTCGAAGATAAAAAAAAAAAAACTTGTTCCAATTCGACTTCGCAGTACTCAACTCGTTTATACCCTGAATTAACATCTGCACATTTATAAGATAGAATTCATCAAAAGTAGCATAGAGTTTATAACTTGTTGTTGATGAATGAAAGCAAAGTTCCAAGAAAAACATCAAAACATTAGAGCATCTAACTCCACATCATTCAACTAAATAAACTCAACTAGAATTTGAACACAAGCAAAATTGTTTTCTAACCCTAAGTTCACCACCAAAGCTCAAAACAAACCAAATCCAACTCCATGAAACCTCTACTCATCATAGCCATGGATTCTAACCCTACTACATAACCAAAACCTCTCCTAGTTAGAGACCTTCACCGCCGCCTTCCCACCTTCGGCCCCCTTCTCGTTTCTCGTCCCCGTAAGCCACCCTCCATCGATCGACTCCATACTCCCACTCAACCCATCATCAAGAAAATCCCCAACCCTCTTCACCTTCCCACTCGGAAGCACCGGATAATTCCCCGTAAAACAAGCATAGCAAAAGTTGCTCGAATCAACCCCCAAAAACCTCTTCAAGCTATCAATCGACAAAAACGCAAGCGAATCCGACCCAATGTACTCCCTAATCTCCTCCACACTCATCCTATTCGATATCAACTCCTCGGGGCTCGGTGTGTCGACCCCGTAGTAACACGACCCTATAATCGGAGGGCTCGATATCCTCATATGCACCTCCTTCGCCCCCGCCTCCTTTATCAACCTCACTATCTTCGATGAGGTGGTTCCCCGCACGATCGAATCATCCACCACCACGACACGCTTGCCCTCCAACACCGCCCGAACGGGGGACAGCTTGAGCTTCACCCCAAAGTCGCGAATCTTCTGAGACGGCTCGATGAACGTTCGACCCACGTAGTGGGACCGGATCAAGCCCTGCTGGAAGGCCACCCCTGCCTTGGCTGCATACCCCAATGCAGCCACCACACCAGAGTCCGGCACCGCGATCACCACGTCGCAGTCCACCGGACTCTCCGTAGCCAATATTTCCCCGAATGCTCGCCTCGATTCGTACACTGATCGCCCGAATACGACCGAGTTTGGCAACGAGAAGTATATGTGCTCGAAAATGCATGATTTGGGCTCGAAATGGGGCATTAAGCAAACCGATTGAACACCATCTTTATCGACAACGATCACTTCGCCGGGATAGACTTCTCTCTCGTATGTCGCCTCGATTAAATCCAGGGCGCAGGTTTCCGACGCGAAGACCACCACGCCGTTGCTTCTCCGGCCCATTACGAGGGGTCGGAAACCGTACGGATCGCGGACTGCGACGAGCTTGTCCTCGGTTAAGAACACCATGGAATAGGCCCCTTCGAGCTTTTCGCAAGCTTCGACGATTCGGAGGAAGAATGGGCGAGCTTTGGATATGGCGATCAGGTGGAGAACGACCTCTGTATCGGAGCTGGTGTTGAAGATCGAGCCGTTTTCCTCCAATTCGGCTCTCAAAACCTGGTAATTTACCAAATTGCCATTGTGCGCGACTCCGACGGATCCGAATCGGTAGCCGGCGACGAAGGGCTGGACATTTTTCAGCATGGAGGCGCCGGCGGTGGAGTATCTGACGTGGCCGATGGCGGTGTCGCCGGGGAGTTTGTCGATCTTGGATTCGCTGAAGACTTCGGCGACGAGGCCGACGCCGGTGACGGAGTGGAGGATGTTGTCGTGGACGGAGACAATTCCGGCGCCTTCCTGGCCGCGGTGCTGGAGCGCGTGGAGGGCGAGGTAGCAGAGGCGGGAGGCCTCGGGATCGCCGTAGATGCCGACGACACCGCACTCCTCGCGCGGCTTGTCCTCGGAGTCCCCGATTAGGGTTTTGTGGGCGGAGACGATGTCGGAGATGGGGTTTTTAGAGAGAGAGACGTGGAGGGGTTTTGGGAGGGTTTTGGAGGGGAGGTTGAAGGAGGAGGCTTTGGGAAAAGGGTGGAGAGGGGAGAGGCGGGTGGCGGAGGAGGTGGAGATGGCGGCGGCGGCGGCGGCGGCGGCCATGGTTGAGAAATTGGGAAGGATGGTGGCTGAGGAAGGGACTACGTGTAGCCGAAAGGGGTTTTAGTAGGTTTTGGTACATTTGATCTTGTGACGGTTCGTAGAGAGAGAAGGCTAGGGTGTGCGTTGGTGATGATGGTGATTGTCACGGACTGATTTGATTGGGCGGTGATATGGTATGTTGACCGGTCCAGGTATATGATTGTAAAATTAATAATTTACTTGCCATATAAATCGTGTACGATATTTGGAATATATGCAGTTGTTTGTGTATATAATTTACTTAACAGAGAATTGATCAGACACGCACCTGAAGAATGCGCACCGTGCGTACTTTTTTAAGATTTATTTTTATTTTTATTTTTAATATCTCATATTATATCTTTTCTCATGTTGCCAATCCACATACAAAATTCTCATATTACACATGATCTATCTCATCATCAACATATACAATTTGCATCCCACATATCAACATAGATCTTCTTCCCAATTATCATAATCAATGTACTTTTTAATATTTTATATTATTATACATATTTATATTATTATACACATAATTTTTTAAATCATAATCAATATAATTTTTAATATTTTATATTATTATACACATATTTGTTTCTCACTCTACTACCACTTTTCAATTCTCATCCCAAAGGAAACAATAAAAATATCCAATTAATCAATTAAAGAAAACAATGAATAATATTCAAGTAATCAATTCTCAAAAAATTCTAAATTATAATCAATGAAATTTTTTATATTTTATATTATTATACACATAATTTTCTAAATCATAATCTATGTAATTTTTAATATTTTATATTATTATACATATAATTTTTTTCTCAACCTACCACTTCACATACGAAATTCTCATCTCACACATAGACATAACTCCTCATCAATATCTTCGTATACTTTCTTGTATAAATCATCAAAGGAAAAAATAATTTCAAAAAATAAGAGTTTGTCGTGGTTGTGGCATTAGTGAACACATAACTTCTTTTATAAATCATCAAAGAAAAAAATAATTTCAAAAAGTAAGAGTTTGTCGTGGTTGTGGCATTAGTGGACACATACTTTCTTGAATAAATCATCAAAGGAAAAAATAATTTCAAAAGCAAGAGTTTGTCGTGGTTGTAGCATTAATGTACATGACAGGAGAAATTGTACTATCCTTGGGATGGTATAATATTTTCTTATCATTTTTGAAAGTTTTTTCATTTAAAAAATTATGTTACTAATTTGTTTTAATTTTTTTTCACATGTGTACCTCCATTATATTTGAAGACACAAAATACAAGTAAATAAAGAGATTTGGGGATTTTTAGAATTAATTGAAGACTTCTTGAAAATTGAATTGGAGGACATGATTTGTTGATTTTTGAGGATTTCTTGAAAATTGAGTTGGAGGATATGATTTGTTGATTTTCGAGGATTTGTTGAGTTTGATGATATGATTTGTTGTTTTTAACAATTTGTTGAGAATTTATTCTCCTTGTTACTTAATTCATATTTCAATTTTTATTATTCATTTTGAAAATTTTATTCAATTTTTATTATTCATAATTAAATATTTTTCATTATTTTCTTTAATATATTTTTCATTCTTTTCTTTAATTATGAGCTACAATAGGATTGATCTTGAAGATTTATTGAGGATTGATTGAGGATTTATCATATTTGTTAACCAATTCATATTTTGTACAATCAACATCCTCACATATTGTTTAAATTAATTTGGGTGAGAATTGATAAGAAAATATGTGAAGATGTTGATGAGGGGTTATGTATAAGAGGATGAGAAAAAATTATGTGAATAATAATATAAAATATTAAAAATTACATTGATTACGAGAATTGGGAAAAAGATCTATGTTCATATGTGAGATGCGATAGATCCATGTGTGAGATGAGAATTTCGTATGTGGGGTGACAACGTGAGAAAAGTAATAATATGAGATATTAAAAATTAAAAAAAAGAAAAGAAATCTTAAAGAAGTGCACGAATTTCGTATGTGGGGTGGCAGCGTGAGAAAAGAAATAATATGAGATATTAAAAATTAAAAAAAAAAAAAGAAATCTTAAAGAAGTGCGCATGGTGCGCATTCTTCAGGTGCGTGCTTGATCAATTCTCTTACTTAACATACGGGATAAAATAAATGGGGAAATATACCAATATACCATAAAAACTATTTTTTAAACCCCCAAATACCATCAAAGATAATACCATACTCCAAAATGCCACTTTTTGGTAAAAAGACCAAAATAACCCTAACTACCCATGTGCAACCATTTAACTACTTCTTAGATTTTGTAATTTAATTACTTATTTCCCTAAATTTTCAATTTAATCCATTCTAAAAATATTTTGATTTAATTATCTTGAAATAAGTATATCGGCTGGAATACTTCCCTCGTGCCAATACTGCCTAAAAAACAGTGGTCTGGGATGAGTAACAACGCCACGTACAAATTTCTTTGAAAATTAAATTAAAGAAACCCAAGAAAATATACTTGTTATATCCGAGCCGAAAATGGTATCAGAGCCTAGGTTTATTAAGAACTTTTTTTATATTTATTATTGTTATGTAATTAACCATTGGTGAGGAGAATTCCTCGAGAAACATGAATCTGGGCGATTGTCCAAGATGTTTACCCTACTGGAGGTATCGTCAAATTTTGGCGATGCACCAAGAGGAACACCAAGAGAGATTGACATATTGGAATAACCAATATGTTGAAAAGGAGAATGCGAGAGCTGACGGGGAAACCTTACGGCATTGCCAGAGACAAGCATTATATTATCGGGGTTTTCTTTCGATAAACCAGATACTATATGCTTATCTGATAAACCAACAGGAGTACGCTCATCAGAACTATGAGCCCTGAAGGAGGACCAGATTGGAGCGAGATAATTCCGGATACATCTAAGATCGGCCTTGATCTTAGAGAAATCCAGAAGACGGTGCAGAATTATGGCAATCGCCATAATCATCTACCAACACAAGTCCATTAGATCCAAAACCAGATGGAGATAATGATAACATATCAGAAGGAGACACTTGAAATCCTTCAGAAGCCAAGTTAAGAAAGAAGTTGCAAATACACTCTCATGGATTCATATCGGAGCCATAAGAGTTATTATAAAAGCAACTTTCAAAGAAGGAATTGATTCGCCTCTCAATCTCGCCATATTTGACAAGCGAATCTCAAATCTCAAGGATTCATGCCTTGGAGCAGTCACATGAAATTTGTGTGCAGGAAAATTGACATTTAATGTCTATCCTCGTATTGCATACAATCTGGGAGATCGAGACTTCAACAAAGTCTTAACCCTTCATCAAGATTTCAAAAGAGAGGACTTGATGAAAGAAGGGAATAGACCCCACTCGATCACATACAAGATTTCCTATGCTCTCTCGAATACACATCATTCAGATGTATTCTTGAGAAAGGAATTTATCGAAGTCCCAAGAATCTTTGAGGATTTCGCGAAGGTGGTTTTGCCAGAACTCATTGAATCTCCAACTATAAAGGAGATAGATATGAAAATACAAGATCAACCTGTCTTCAATCAGAGTCAAAGCCTCAGAATGGAGACAAAGAGAATATCTTTCCAACAAGATAGAATGTTGAGTAGTAGTCGTTGGGAGGAGAGAAGGCCTAGTACAGTTCAGCGAATCCCAGGTGTATTCAAAACACAATGAGAGCTGAAATGTCCAGAAGGATGGAGAGCAGTAGAAGTAATATTCGACATCAACCAGAAGGATAATATTTTTCCTTGTGATGTCCTATATTATCTACAACAACCAATAGTCGGTCGATTTCAAGATAGCCTAAAGATGGGTGAACTTGAACTGACTATCTCAGGAGTCGCAGGGAGAATCCCAGAACAATTAGTACTGGGTATTAACTTTCTTGAGGATCATATGCCTTGGGAAAGATTACAAGATGGAATGGAGTTCACAGTGGCTGATAAAAGATACCGAATCAGATGACCACTAGTCCATTATCGATATACATTTCAATCGGAATGATATATGCTGATTACAAGGCTGAATATTTCGCAGCCTATGTTGATTCAGGAGCAGGAATATGTACGGCAAAGCAGGAGGTTTTTCCTAAAGAAATAGGAGAAGATCTACCAGCTATTGTAGGACGAGATTTCTCCAAAAGGATTCTTATCCTTAACAAAGGAATCAAACAAGCGGAAATTATGATCGGAGGCACCGGAGATACCCCATGGTATAAGGCGAAGACGCTACCAATCTATTTCCATGATATAGGAGCAGATGTTTTGTTAGGAAACAATTTCCTACAAACATTCAAGCGATTTACGCAGGAAAATGAGACAAGATGACTTATTTTCACAACGTTATGTGATCATAAGATTATTGTCCAAAGACTGCGGGAAGCATTCTACAGAAATATGCCCTTTCCTTTTCGCAGCAAGCGTGGTGATGAAGCCAAACTTCAACATCCAAAAATGGCGGATAAAAGAAGATTCGGTGATGCCTTATTATCCTTTCGACAATTTGGTTCGAAACAAAAAGATACCAAGAGATGGGATAATACTTTGTATTCGTTCAGAATACAAGGAGAAGAATGGGTTTCTCAAGAGGTTATTGCAGAATTGCGAAAAGTCATAATGGAGAATCCACAGAGTGATGTTACCATTGAAGAACAAATATCACTCGAGGATTTCAAGAAAAGGATCCAAAAGAATTACAACGAAGATCCTTTAGCATGGTGGGATAAAAACGAGCTCAAAGCATCCTTAAAAGTTAAACTTGGAAAGGAATACGAGTTCGTGAGACTCAAACCAATCCCGATGAATCAGAATGATCGTGAGGATATGCAGAAGATACTTAAGGAACATTTGGACCTTAAGTTGATATCACCAGGAGTTTCTCCATATAGCAGCCCGGGATTCCTTGTAAGGAATCATGGAGAAATTAAAAGAGGTAAACCTAGACTTGTTATTAATTACAAAGGAATTAATAACATTCTGGAGTTTGATGGATATTACATCCCGAGTAGAGAACACTTAGTTAACTGTATTAAGGGTGCCAAGATATTCTCGAAGTTCGATTGCAAGTCTGGATTCTACCAAATCAAGATGGAAGAAGAAAGTAAGAAGTTCACAACTTTCTCCACACCACAAGGACACTATGTCTGGAACGTGATGCCTATAGGATTGGCAAATGCACCCCAGATATATCAGAGAAAGATGAATAATCTCTTCAAGGATTATTTCAACTTCATGTTCGTTTACATCGATGATATTCTAATCGCATCAAAGAATATGAAGGAGCATCTCAAACATTTGACGATTTTCTCAGATGTTTGTCATAAAGAAGGATTAGTGCTTTCAGAAAAGAACACAGTTATTGCTACAAGACAGATTGAATTCCTCAGAATTGAAATCGATGAATTTGGGATCATTCTACAAAGTTATATTGTAGAAAAGATACAAGGATTTCCAGATGATCTCACAGACAAAAAACAACTTCAAAGCTTTCTCGGAGTTGTTAACTTCGCTGGAATGTTCATCAACAATCTAACATTTTACAGGAAGGTGTTTAGCCCATTACTCAAGAAAGATGCTACTTTTAAATAGGAAGATGAACATCGAGAAGGAATTAAGAAGCTTAAGGAAGTCTGTAGCAAGCTTCCGAAACTTGCTATTCCTCAAGACGATGATGAAATGGTTCTTTACACAGATGCCAGTGATCATTGGTGGGCAGCTGTGCTTATGAAAGCCATACCAGAAGGAGAAGTGTCATGCAGATATTGTAGCGATCTGTTTACAGATGGAGAAGCAATCTGATGGTATATCAACGAGAAGGAATTCTTTGCAGTCAGAAAGGCTTTTAAAAAATGGTCTCTCTTTCTACTGGCTAAAAAGTTTATCTTAAAAGTTGATAATTCAAGTGTCAAAGCTTTTCTGAAAAATAAAATTGAATCTAAACCAGAAAAGGCCAGGATACTTAGATGGTAAGCTGAATGCCAATATTATGATTATGATATTGTCATTGTGAAATCTCACGAAAATGTTCTTGCAGATTTTTTAACACGAGATGGAAGGACACGTTGCTGACGAAGTCCTTAAACGAGTAAGACATCTCAGGGAAAACCTAGAGAGTCTTGAACGAGAATTTGGGACGTTATGTCTCAATGCAGAAGTTGCTGGACGACTTCAACGAGAAGATCAGAAATCCGTTTCTGATCTAATACGAGCTTGTCAATACGCTCAGGGACATATGTTCCAAGCGTTGCATAAGCCTCTCCTCCAGGCTGCATCTTCTACGGTGCTAAAAGGAGAACTTCGAGATCGGGACTCTAACCCGAAGGCTATGGATTCAAATACCATGCCTACGAGTGTTACAGGTGATGCATTCCTTGGGGATGTACCATCTGCAATGAATGTTGAAGCTCCGGTGTCACAACCCGAGTCTTCAAGTCAACCCAGTACCTCTGGGGTTAAAGAGGTTGAGTTGAACTTGAGGCCGCAGACAGGCAAAACAAAGGTTCAATCTCACACTAACGAAGTTTCTCCGATGCAGGTATACCAAAGGCAATGGGAGAAACTGGTAACGAGAAGAGGGATCAACCCGGAAAAATCAATCATTGATATAGCCGGGAAATATCCAAGAATGTGGATGAAACCTGGAAGTCATCCAAACGAAGTTCAAGAATGGTATAATTTCGGAGCTTTGGCTTCAGTATATACCATTGCACCTGGCTTCCTAGAAATCTCAAAACTACCACGATGGATTGGGGAAGCAGTTCACGAGACTTGGACAAACAATCCTCACTTGTCCAGAGGAGACATTTTGGAGCTCTACTTTATTAGTGCCGCTCCAGAACCAGCTAAGAAGGGCTTCCATGAGGCCTTTCACTTTATCAAGCTTCAGAGACCAGACGGGAATGCCTTAAAATATATAAAGGCGACCTCCCCGAAAGAAGTCCCGATACTTGTAGGAGCATTTACTGAAGACGAAGCTTCTACACGACGAGCTTGGGGACTTTGGACTTATTTAACAGAGATGGACAAGGTCAAATACTCATTCAAGGTCTTCCAGAATTCAGCCAATGGATCATTCATGCTGAATACAATGACTGGATCAACAACAGGTTTTGCAGAGGACCTTTTTAAAACCAAAAGGAAAATCCTCTGGGAGAACAAGATTCCGGCGAGCAAAGATACTTACCGGAAATTCTGTAATATGGCACACATTGGAAGATGGATCGATCGGATCTGTCAAGCATGCCCCGAACAGAAAGAGCCCGAGTTTGGGAAAGGATTCCGACCCAAACCCGACCGACAGGTAGCTGGAACCAATAAAGATAAAGGCCCAGAACAAAAGAAAAGATATCCTCGGGGACCACAACGACTAAATTATTAAAGCGTCCCCGACAAAGTAAAATGGGATAGGTCACGAGAAAATGACTCTCCAACCACCATCACATGGAAGGCTGAGTCAAAAGCAAAAGATTCCCCGACAAACTTCACATGGCAGAGTCACGAGACATTAAGGGGAGAGAGCACTGATTGACCACAATTGAAAGCAGCCAGCCAGCTCATTCAAGGAGGATTGAAATCCGCATTTCACATCCGGATTTCTCTCTATAAATAAGAAGAGTGAAGGAAGCTAAAGGCATCGAGCATTCCCTTCAGTTTTCTTCAAAACATCTATCTTTCTTAGTTTCTGTAATAGTGAGAGTGTTTATAGTTTATGTGTTTACAAGTTCAAGCCTTCTCTATGAGAGGCTAAACCAGTAATTCTCCTCCCAAAAGGAGATTACATATGTTGTAATAAATATTTCTAAGTTCTTAATAAAATAAAGACTTTTTCTTCAACATGTTTTAAGTACGGTTAGTTCGTCCCCTGGAATGAATACTTTGTACACCTGGTGTAGGAAACGAACCAAAGTTGTGCTGTACAGTTGCTGAAGGAGCTAGATAACTTGCAGACCATCTTTCCTGAGGGTTGAAGTTGAACAGTGAGGAGCTGTTCGTAGAACGATCTGGGGGCAGTGATTTTCCAGCTGGTGGCTTTGCAAACCATCTCACCCGGTGCTGTTGCGGTCAAATAAAGGTATGGATTTTAAGGGATGAATTTATTTTACGGAAGCATGTTGGGCCTGATATTGATCCGTTTACAATTATCTGAATATAACATGTATATGGAATGGATATTGACAAAAATGGGAATTAATGAATTTTGGAAGATAGTTAAAAAGTCAAAATTCACTATTCATGGTTGATGGCATTTAGGGGCATTGTTTTATTTTTCATGGTATAGGGATGTATGGTATTATGTTTGGTGTTATTTGAAGGTGTAAAAAATATGTTTGGTGGTATATTTGTCCCGTGACCCTAAAATAAATTGAATGCTATATTTATAATATAAACTTCCTTTGATTGTATTTAATTAATATATATATATATATAAATTAAATATTTATAATATTTAATTAGGGAACCGAACAATTGGTCTGGTCTAAATGTACATAAAATCAGAAACTGGGAAAAAAAATACCAGAAAATTGTTTTAATTTGTCATTTAGAAACACATTTTTATTAAATGTCTCGATATATCCCTTTAAGAACTTCACCAATGTGTCAAATATCAAATATACATCTTCTCTTATGAATTCCATAATTCTTTTCGTATTTTCATCAAAATTAGTCTTACATGTATTTATTTAGGCCAAATAGTCAAATAAATCCAAAACTTTTCGAATTTTTGTTATTTTGGCAAATTTTTTAAGTTTTATCAATTCATCCATGATTTGAAGGTTTAACTGTTATTTTGGCCAAATTAAGATTTGAGTCAAAATTAAATAACAACGGATATGTGGCGGACACATTAGCCATTTAGTCTCACTTCACATATGTCTATTTGGCCACGTAATGCTTTCATCTTCATCTTCTTCTTCCTCTTATTTCTCCCTTTCTTCTTTCACATCAAATTCAGTTCAAATGATATCAACAATCAAACGAGTCATATATTATCCAATCTTGATCTCATTTTCCCCATTCTCCGCTACTTTTTCCACTATTTCCAACATTACTCTCATGCATAACTCTTCAACCCAAAATCATCCTCTTTTAATAAATCAAATAAAAGTGAAGTATATATACCTTGAGCTTGTCTCCCATGAAGGTGGGGCGACGATGTGGCGTTGGTGGTACCAATCGTGGCCATTGGCCATCAACAGGCCTCAAGTCACATGAAATGTTTGGAGCCTTGTTGCTACAACCATGATTTCATTTTAAACATCTTAACAATATTTATTATTTTTTAACCAAATTTTGCTCTTCTAAACTTCACAAATAACAATTTACCCACTCTCCATTTTCCAACCCCATATTTTAATCCAACCTACAAATATTACTAACAACAGTTAACACCAACAATTTTGAAAAATGCAAAGAAATAAATAAGGTATGGCCACTCAGATTTCGGACGATTATAAATGCACTATTTCTTTAGATATAGATTAATGTGAAAGAGAAATGGGGAAGAAGAGGAAGTGATGGAGGAAGGGAGAAGATGAAAGCATCATGTGACCAAATAGTACGTGAAGTGGGCTCAAATAGCTCATGTGTCCAAATAGCTCATGTGTCCGCTACATATCTGTCATGTCATTTAATTTTGACTAAAAGTTTAATTTGATCAAAATAACAACTAAATCTTCAAATTAGGGATGAATTGACAAAAATCAAAGAATTGGTCAAAATAACAAAAATCCGAAAAATTTTGGATTTTTTTGATTATTTGGCCATTTATTTATGAGTAAGTCTCTTGTGAAATCGTCTCACGAATTTTTTTTACATTGCGTGAGACAAGTTAATCCACAACTCAATTACCCACCATCCAAATCCTACAATTCACATATTGTTTGTGGGTGATGAAGCTCTGTCTCACGAAAACTATCAATGAGATGGTCTCACATGAATTTTTGTGTTTATTTATTATTTTGATCTTATATTTATCCTAGACGTGGGTTTTTGTTACAAATGATTTTATATGATAATCTATTTTCTATACATAATAATAAAACACCATATTATATTGAAAATATACATAATCAATTTTTATTTGATCAGTTGAAGCGCTAATTAATGGTAAAGTGGATTTGGTTATGGAAATAAACAACCATTTAACCCCAAAACAATTGAGATTTTGGCTAAAGGTGAAATTAAAGTCATATTATTTTGTTGCACTAAACAAATGAAACATAGTGACTATTTCAAAAACCTTTATTTATATACATAAAAATTATACGTATATGTATATGCAAAATACACACTATCAGATAATATTGATAACAAATATTGTGCTTGCATTTCATCAGGTGTAATAAATAAATCAAGTATATATCAAAATAAAATTATATTTTTTTGGCATCTTAATGAATGTAAATCTTTTGCAAGAGAAGTCCAATTTATTGACCAAGTATATCATTCAAATTTTGTTTTAACGAACTACAAATTTCATAAAAACCACTTTAATTTTGAAATAAGATTGTTTTGTTTTATATATATATTTTTTTGAATTTCTCAAAAAAAAAAAAAAAGTTTTTGAAAGATTTATTGATTTATTAATAGAATAAAACTAAGTAAATATAAATATATGTAAAATCCACAAAATAAAACCTTCACACGCGTGCAGTCACGCACCACTCGTTTAGGGCTTTAGTGCTTCCAAGTTTCATCTCTCTTTCATCAGCCTTCAGCAAACAAAAGTCCGTTCTTCGTTTTCTCTGAATATCTCCGATCGATGGCGCCACCTCCTGGACCGTACTCCGGCAAGAGCAGCCTTGCTATGGTAGCTTCAATTTCCATCTCCGATCTACTTTTTATCTGTCTATTGATTCTGAAAATTTCATGATTGGCAGGTGGCTAGGTTTTCCGCGTTCACCTTCGGAATCGCCTATGGCAGCGCCAAGCTTAAAATTCTTAAGGTACTGTTCTTTTCTCTTGTTTCTGCGTTTGCTTTATTTTCTTCTCTTAATCACCACAGATGAATGGAAACTAGAGTAGGTAATTTTGTTGACTTAATTTGGTAGATAGTTCTTCGAAAGGGAATTCTATGAATTTCAATTATTTTGATGTTTTGGTCATTTTGAGTTGGACTTTGACAGTGTAGATCTAAAATTTAGAACTGATCGATCCGATTATAGAATTAGCTCGTGTCTTATTGAATTTTTCTTCTGTAAATGAGGAGCTTATGATGTAAGATATGGTGATGGGTTTGATCGGAAGATTGAAAACTGGGATGGGGCAATGTCACTAGGTTTAGAGTGTGAATGGAATGTTTAGCCTGGATGTATGAAAGTAGAGTTCATTCCAGAACATGCTGGTTGTTTGCTTACAAATAATGATGGGGTTGTTTAGGGTCTTCCTGATTGCTGCACACTGGTTTACATTGAATTGATGGTATCCATATGTTTTCATATTGCATAATTCATCACTTACACTTTGATCGCACACTAGACAAACTCACATTATGGTCACAAGCATCATCAAATAATGTGTTTAGATCTGAGGGCTATTGCAGTGTTGTAGTGCCTAAATAACTTTTGCTTCTCCTGACTGGCTTTAGTTTTTCAGTGATATAACCGCCTTAAAAAAAAAAATCATGGTTTCTTAGAATAGGTGATATTTGTGGCACGTGCTTCAATGTATTTATGCTACATAGTATTTCTATGAAAAGGGTAATGTTTCACTTACTGTGTTGATTAAGTTGAGCACTTAATACCATCAAGACTCAAGTAGATTGAATTTTACCCTTTTGTATTTTGTTATCAGATGAAGGCGAAGTCTCAGAAGAAGGCCGAAGCTAAGGCCGAAGCTAAAGGACATCATTAGAGGAGCAGTTTGAGTTTTTACTTCTTTCAGAACACAATAATAGAAGAGAGGAATTAGTTTTTCAATTTGGCCTGATGCAAAGGAGCATCTTTTCTTCTTTTAAACTGTTCCATTTTGCGGAAATATGTTGAATGGATCTATTTTAATCTCTGATTTTGTTTCAAGTTTCTTGCTACATTGATGACTCAGTCAATGTGATAATACAGTTCCATTGGAAAGACATGTTCTCTTATCATCTTCATAAATGAAACCACTGTGTAGCTCCACGTCAGGTTTTTCTATTGGCTTGCATATACTGTCATATCCTTCAGTCGTTTCTTGGTTTTGTGACAATCAGGGCCTTATTAACTTCTTATGAGATCTCCCAGGAATAAGCTGTTTGTTTTCTGCCAAGTTGTAACACTATATTGATGATGATGATGATTATGTTTCTTAATGGTTGTCCATGTTTTGGTTATCGTTTATTTTTGACATGAAATCCCTGTGTAAATACGTGTTTGGTTCCCTGTTTCTTGCACTTTGACCTCACCAAGTATTCATGTCTTGCATCTACTGTATACATATGGATTAACTTCAACATGAAATACCTTATGTACGTTTGTGTTTCGTTCACTTTGGAATGCTGTAGTATTCCGTGTTTAGTGCACTTTGACCCAAACAAATATGTTGATGTTCACAGTAGCCCATCACTGATCTGTTTCCATCTTCTAAGTATCAGATTACTCTACAGCATATAATTGATATCTGCCATGATGCTACAATTGAACATTGGGCAATTCCTGGTAATTACTTAGACAGTGCAGGTTGTCTCCAACTTGAAGATGTCCCTTCTGCAGCTGTTCAAATAGGGTTTGTAATGATGGGAGATTGGGGCCCAGGTCAACCAGAAAAGACATTCGAGATCTCGTCCCAATAGTTGCGATTTAAGGTACACGGTCTCTATCCCTCGTTTCCAGTACTTAGAAATGTCGGGACGTGTGATTTCTACGATTTGGATTTTAAAGAATTTTGTTTTATTTCATGTTCTTGTGCATACTCTCTTCATTTTTCTCAATAATTGCTATTTTTTTGGTGTCATGTCATTGTCAACATAGTATATAATCCATGCAAGATTGTTGTTGATCTTGGGTGGATCTTCCTTGGATGGATATTAGATTCATATCTTGATAGATTTCATTGTAATCAACATCAAAATTAAGTATTTCAATACTTGTGCCAGGTTAGGTTCTTGTTGCTGCATACATACTTATTTGACTTGTTCCCAAGTTATTTTATCATCATATACATTATATATACACTCATAATACGAGACGAAATACATGTAAAGTCTAATTCTGTGAGATAGGTCAATCCATGACCCATAAACTAGAAATTTACATGTACTTTGAGTGTTTTCATATTAAGTTTTAGTGATGAAATTGTTACTTTTTCTTCTTGAAATACCCATTATGTACTTTTGTCATATAATATCTAGTTCATTCATACTCAAACTCAATTAAGTATTAATGCATGATTTACTAAAATTAAAAGAAGAATTTTATCTAGATTCATAGATCCAAACTTAGTGCAAAACAAAAACTAGGTCCCATCATATATTCCCAAATCTTGACAAATTCAAATAGTTTAATTATAAAGATTATTCGGAGACCAAGATATCATAACAGCAAAATTGTATTATCTGTAATGCACTGAGTTTAATAATAAGATTATTTGGTGACCAATTTATCATGACACCTAAACTGTGTTATATGTAATGCACTGTCCTTGGCTCCCACACTCCCACTACCTTTTCTTTCTTTCTCTCTCTTTTTAATCAATCCAAATTTTTGGTTATGAGAGAGAAACACGTTTTCTAAGAACAACATTACTCTGTGGTTATTCTTTAGGTTATATAAGACTTGATTTTGTAGTAAATTGAATAGTTATTCGCTGACTTTGTTGAAATTAGTAGTAACACTTAATGAGGAACAATTTTGGGCCAAATAGTAACACTCATAGGGACCATTAAGATTTGGGGCCTTGAAATTTATGATACCTTTATTAATGTCTCATACATTTTATCATTGTGCCACCTCACTTGAAGTGGCTCCTCTACTATTGGTTAATGATTGATTCCAACTTAAATTTGGCTATTAACATAAACAAATTTCTTTTAAAAAAGGGTTATTAGATATCTTTCTAATAAAAACTTGAAAAAGATCGTCTCACGAATTATATTCTGTGAATAGAGGTCATTCTGGCATAGTAAGATGGTTCGAGAAAACAAATTGCAATCTAGATCCTTTGTATCGAAAGTTTCTATCTCACTTAAGCATCACCTCCTAAACCATTTATATTGGAAAAAATTGATTATTCAAAACTGCTTAGTTTTGATATGGTACACAATTGAAACAAAAATTTTGAACCAATTGAAACAAAAATTTTGATACTGTGCAAATGGTCTCACTCAACAAAATTTGTTTCAAGATTTTAAATTAATACACACTAAATTCAAAAGTCAAAACTCCATAAAAAGAAATTTCGTAAATTACTTGAATGACAGGGCTAATTTCGTCATAAATAACTTTACAAAAACTTCATATAAAGAATTGCAGAACTCACAAAACACTACAAATTATGCTTTATTTCTTTTCCACACTCGAACGCTCCCTCTCTCTTTCTCTCTCCTTCACCACCCTCTCTCTCTCTCTCTCTCTCTCTCTCTCACAATGATGAAAAAGCCCAATAAAATCCACCGCATTGTCAGAATCCGGCAAATGCTCCGAGCATGGCGCAAGGCGGCGGCATCATCTCACCGCTCGCCTCCCGACGTGCCGCCGGGACACGTGGCAATCTGCGTGGGGAGCAATTCCCGCAGATTCATCGTGCGCGCGACGCACCTGAACCACCCGATTTTCCGGCGACTACTGAGCCAAGTCGAGGAGGAGTACGGTTTCTCCAACAGCCCCGGACCGCTGGTGATTCCGTGCGACGAGTCGCGGTTCGAGGAAATTCTCCGACTCGTTTCCAATGGCGAGTCGACTCACTCGGATTGTCAGAGATGCAGCAGGATTGAAAGCACCGATTCGTTCGGCGAATCTCGGCCGTTGTTCTACGGATACATTGCGCGATGAGTTTCAATTCATAGTTGTTTAACCGTTTGTTGTTATTAGGTTACTTTTTTTTTTTAATACAGATTTTTTATTTTATTTTTATTTCCTTTTTCCTTTTCTTATTCCTCTCCATTGTTTGGTGGGAAGATGACGGCGGAGGGCGGCGCAGCACCGCCGTATTAGCCGGAGTTGATGTAAATGGCAAAAGCGCGTTTGTGTAACTAACGTTTTTTTGGACGCTAATTTTGTGCGTAATTGTACATAAATGATATTCGCAATCATTTGGAATAGGATGTTTCGATTAATTATTATTTTTATTTTTTAATTTTATTTTATTTTACTAATGAGCCAATTAAAGTTACTTACAGAATATGCAATACAAAATCTTCATCTATCTAAACACGAGAAATAAAAATAATAATAGTAATGTCATTTATAAAATTTGATATATCTTGTCGATGGCATTTTTGATATGTTGAAATTTAATAGATATATGCATTGAACTAGTTCAAATGGAGAATTAGTAAGTTAGTAACTAATCTCAATTGAGTATCTTAACTTTCAATCTTTATTGTATGACTCCATAATTAAATGATGTATAATAAAATTAGAATATCAAAAGGAAATTCCAATCAAAAAAATTCAGAGCTAGAGGAGGAGTGTGAAGAATTTATTTTAAGTATAAATGTTCTAAAATCTCAATGTAGAAAATTAAATGTATGAGTTTTCTAATTAGACTAAGAGCACTTACAATGGTGAGAAGAAATGAGTTATAGTTACTTAACTATAACTCACATGCATTGTAGGAGCATGATGTTGATGTTTCCACAATAATCGAGGTGGGGTGGGTTCAAAGGTGTTAACCAGGATTTTTGGACCAGTACCGCGGTATCCAAATTCAATACCGCGGTACCCAAAGTGGAGAGTGAGGGCACGCGGATCTGGTGTTTCAGAATTTCGAAACTTATTATTCTTTTGATTATTTGAAATTTTTTTTAATTTGATTTCTAGATTTTGATTTTTTAGGAATAGAATCAGAGGCGTCTTTTTGTCGTTTTTTTGTTAGTGATTTAGAATAGAACAAGTATTCAAATGTAAGAAAATGGGCGGGTATTTCCATCTCAGGATTTCGAATATCTTAATTTTAGTGTTGGTATATTCCATTTATTAGAATCTGGGTGGGGTTTTCTCTTGATTGAATACAGAAAAAGAAGACCATCTTTTGGTGTGCTTTGCTGCCACAGACTCTCTCTCTAGGCGCGTGGAGTGAGAGAGAGGAACTGAAAAGGCGCCTGCGAATCTGTTTCCTTTTGCTTTTTTGTTTTTTTTTTAATATTTTGGAAAATATTTAATCTTTAATGAATCTTTAAATATGCTTGACAATATTTTGGATAATATTTTTTAGTGAATCTTTAATTATCTATATATTTCCATTTTTAGTATTTGTCATTTTAATTTTTTTATTTTTGATAAAATAATGATGGTTGATTTTTTTAATTCCTTTTTGAAATATATACATCATTAATTTTTTTAAAAAATATGAAAGTCCATCAAGTAAAAATAGAGCAGTTTATAGCCGTTGCAAATAGAGCCGTTTATGACCGTTAATAAACGGCTCTATTTTTTTCTATAAATCCATCTAGTCAATTTTCATTTATTCACACTACAAAATCATTTTTCATCTCAAATTATTCAAGTTTTTTTTGTTGGTACTATATTTTCATACTCCTTTTCAATTCACCTCTTCAAATGGCTGAAAATAATCGTGATTTTTTCAAATACTTTTGCTCTCAAAATCTTTCAGAAGAGAATTTTGATGGGCAAAATTCTTCATTTGGAGAAAACTTTGATTATGATCAATTTCCTTCACCTACACAAAATCCACCCAACTCAAATTTACCCAACTATTGGCAGCAATCTGAAATTCCATCTTCTGTGCCAGAAACACAAGTTGCACAATCTTCAATTCCTATTGATTTGGAAAGTTCGGAACAAGAATGTGTTGCTACTGAAGGTAGACGTCCGATGAAATGGAGGGTTGATGAAGACGAGCTGCTAGCATATTCATTTGTCATGATAAGTGAAGATCTCATAGTCGGTAATGATCAAAAAAGGGATACCTTTTGAAAAAGAATTGCAGTATACTACAATTCTAATCGCAAGATGGATATGTCGGAAAGAATTTGCAATGCGATGAAGTCACACTGGTACAACACTATTCAAAAGAAGGTAAATCATTTTAATGCTTGTTATAACAGTGTTGAAAGTGCTTATAGAAGCGGGCATAGTGACGAAGATATACTGAGAATGGCCTATGCCAAATATCTTTCTGAAAACAAAAATGTTGCTTTCAATTTTGAACACGTATGGAGAATTACAAAAGGTCGAGCACTTTGTGCTCTACAATATGGTGTTCATCTAGATTCTTCAAAAAAGGCAAGAACATCAGATTCAGATACAAGCAACACGTCAACTCCACGAGGAAGATGTTTGGATTTTGATTTAAACATCGATGACACACGTCCAATCGGACAGAAGGCTGCTAAGAGAAAAACAAGAGACAAGGGCAAAACTGCAACCAAAGATAATGATGAGGTTGTTGAAAAAGTCATCAACAAATTCAACGAGTATTCGATTCATAAACAAAATATGGTAGATGCAATAAGAGAATAAAATATTCTCAAAAAACGTGAACTCGAGTTGATGGAATTTCAAATCTTATCAAGAGACACCTCTACTATGACTCCCGAGCAATTGATTATGCATCAACAAATGTGTGCTAGGATTAAATCCAAGTGACATTAAATATTGTATCATTTTTCTTAATCTTATGTTTTAATGTAATTTCTCTTATATGTAATTTCTTATATTATTATGTTAATGTAATTTTTATTGGTTCTCCACTTCAGGTACCGCGCTATTGGATTTGGATACTGCGGTACTGACCTCTAGAAGATTCAAACACGCTGTCTCAACACTATTTTAATCAATCTTTCTCCTTTGTTATTTATTTCACACTTTCACATGTGGTGTTTCCAAAATTATTGAAAATTGTGATACAATTTCAACCACATGATATAAGAATCTTTCTCAATTTGAAGAAATGGTCATAAACTAGAGTCCAAATATACTTTATGACAAACATGATAATTCACATGTGGTGTTTCCAAAATTATTGAAAATTGTGATACAATTTCAACCACATGATATAAGAATCTTTCTCAATTTGAAGAAATGGTCATAAGCTAGAGTCCAAATATACTTTATGACAAGCATGCTTATTCACATGTGGTCTTTCCAAAATTATTCAAAATTGTGATATAGATGCAACCACATAATTGGACTTCCAACCACATACACTCTAACCTTATAAATACAAGGTTATATTACTTTGTTATTCACAACAAACAATTGAATCAAACATATCACCTAGGGATTTCATCTTATTCACCATAATGTCTAATTCTCAAAACTCCGATGAATCCAACACTGATGATGAGACCTACGATCAACTGGGTTCACCTGGCGAACAAATGATGTGTACAATTATTCAACTCCTTGAAGCTCGGAATCAAAACAACACTAGGAGAAGGTTCATTGAGAGAAATCGTGAAGAGGGACATGCTAGACTCTTCCAAGATTACTTCTCACAGAATCCGATGTATCCTGACAATATGTTTCGGCGACGATTTCGCATGCGTAGGGATTTATTCATGCGCATAGTTAACACATTGGAGAATAATTCGGTGGAATTTCAACAAAGGCCCGACGCTACAAGTAGACAAGGTCTCTCACTATTACAAAAATGCACTGCCGCTATTCGTCAGTTGGTATATGAAATCCCTGCCGACAGCCTTGATGAGTACTTACGTATGGGAAATTCTACCGCTGTAAGGTGCCTATTCAAATTTTGTGAATGTATTTATTCAATATTTGGTGACAGATATTTGAGAAGGCCGAATAACAATGGCGTTCAATGTCTTCTACAACTTCACGAGTCAAAACATGGCTTTCCGGGTATGCTGGGCAGTCTTGATTGCATGCATTGGGAGTGGAAGAACTGTCCAGTTGCTTGGAAAGGTCAATTTTCCAGAGGCCATGGACCTCCAACAGTTGTGCTTGAAGCGGTCGCATCGCAGGATTTGTGGATATGACATGCCTTTTTTGGGGTTGCAGGTTCTCGCAACGACATCAACGTGTTGAATGAATCGACTTTGTTCAACCATGTTTTACTTGGGGACGGACCGACGATGCATTATAGTGTGAATGACACACAATATACTCATGGATACTATCTTATAGATGGAATCTATCCGGAATGGTCGACTTTCGTCAAGGCTTTTCCATGCCCACAAGATCCAAAGAGACGATTATTTAAGGAAAGACAAGAAGCTGCAAGGAAGGACGTCGAACGAGCATTTGGGGTGCTGCAAGCACGATGGACTATTATCAGGGGTCCCGCTCATTTTTTCTATAGGAAAAAATTGAAGTTGATAATGTTATCATGTATTATTTTGCACAACATGATTGTCGAAGATGAAGGAGAAATGAATTCTCACTGGAATTCCGATGAAGTTGATGAGCCCGCACAACCAATACAAGGACCCACACGAGATTTTGCCAATTATATACAAATTAATTCCGAACTACGTTCAAACACAACTCATCACCAACTCCGTGCGGATTTAGTTGAGCATATTTGGACACGAACCAACGCAGAGAGACATTAATTCGAAGATCATTTTATGATCAAAGAATGTGTTTGTCCGTATTTTCAATTAATTGTCTTTAAAATTATTGTTCAATCTAATGTACTACTTTATTAAGTTCTAGTTTAATTTGTTGTACTACTTCTTTAAATTTATAATAAGTATTTTATGGTTATAAATTTTCCCAAATGTATAAATTGAGTTTTTAGGACTTCATTGAAATAATAAAAATAGTTAAATTAAATTTAATAATATCAAATTAATATGAGGTAAAAACAAAAATGTGATCTGATTGTAAATAGTGTTTAACCAATGATATGGTTGGAGGAGTTAAAAAATGTGAGTTATAGTTAATGGAATGATGAGGTGTGAGGGTAGGTGGAGGAGAGAGAGTGTAACTATAACTCAATTTTTTTGATTGTTGTAAATGCTCTAAGATCTCTTATGGATTTAATTCATCTATTGAGTCAACCCACAATATACATATAGATAATAAAAATTTAATTTGTTGAAAGTGAGATCCATCTCACAAAGTTGTATCGGTGAAACAATTTTATATAAATTTTTATATATTAACTATATGTCAATTTTACGAGATTTCTAGCTTGAAAATATTGATGAAAACAATAATAAGTTATTTGTAATTCCAATGTAAAAATATCCTTATTATAACGCCAAAAAAAAAAAAAAAAAAATCTTCACTATATTTTCTCATCAAATGATTTTCAAAAAAATATTTTCTCATGAAATGTAAATACTACAATTTTATGTACACTGCAAATTCTGTTAACAAGACGAGGAGATAAATATTTAAATATCATAGAAGGAAAATTAAAATAATTTCAAAATATTTTTGGTCGATGGGTATTAGCCCAAATATCTCAAAGTTGTTTGAATGAGGATTATTACTTTTATTGGTTAGATGGCCCAACATAAATCTCTCTATCTTATACACGAAAATTCGAATTAAGACCTAATAATTTCAAATTGAAATATGTATATATTAAAACTAAATTTGATTTTCATTTCATAATTTACGACAGATATGCAACATGACACTAATATTATTCACATTGTGTATGTAATTTATGAAATACAATATGTGATGGAACCACTTCAACATTCTCAAACGTTTGAATTTTGGGCAAATTGTTCACCACTTCATCAAATTTCAAATTATAAGTAATTCAAGCAAAGTCTATTGCAATTTAAACTCTCCAATACTTAGAATTTTATAACACTCTTCAACATAAACTTTTAAATTTAGCAAAAAAGTAAATGAATCATAAACCTAGGTTTATTTTGTAATTCAAATTACTGTCATTTTTTCGAAGAAGCTTACTGATCAAGCTGAGTAATTTGTTCATGTCAGTTGTCATGCTCTTAGTCAAACATAATTAAAAGAAAAAAAAACAATGATGAAATGTGAATAAAACAACATCATTCTACTTTATCATATGTGCAATTATAACTAAATTAAAGTGAAAAAACAATATATTTTTACTGTACTGACATTATTTTACTTATTATTAGTAACTTGGAAAGAAGAAAAAAAACCCATGGAATGTGAATAAAACAATTTTGTTCTACTTTATCACATGTACAATTTTAATTAAATTAAAGTGAAAAACACAATACATTTACTAAACCACGTTGTTTTGTCTGTTATTAATTTAAAAAAAAAAAAACTTCGATCAACTAATAATGTGGATAGATTGAATACATACGTAAGTTTTAATTGAAAATTCATTAGAGATTCGATTCACAAAGTTACTTCGTTTGTTATTAGTTTTAAAAAATAAAATAAAAAACTTCGATCAACTAACAATGTGGATCGATTGAATATATACGTAAGTTTTAAT
This sequence comes from Scutellaria minor, assembly GCA_954870855.1. Classification (NCBI taxonomy): domain Eukaryota; kingdom Viridiplantae; phylum Streptophyta; class Magnoliopsida; order Lamiales; family Lamiaceae; genus Scutellaria; species Scutellaria minor. The sequence goes on along the minus strand of OX940728.1, from coordinate 18,866,201 downwards.
TGAAAATTCATTAGAGATTCGATTCACAGAGTTACTTTGTCTGTTATTAATTTAAAAAAATAAAATAAAAAACTTCGATCAACTAACAATGTGGATAGATTGAATACGTACGCAAGTTTTAATTGAAAATTCATTAGAGATTCGATTTACAAAGTTATATAGATAATATTTTTCATGCTGAATTTCAAAATTCGAATTGAAATTACAATTTTATAAAAGTTTGTGTTTTGCTCTGAAATAAAGCCTTAAATAAAAAAGAAAAAGAAAAGAAAGCTTTATGATCTGGATCGGGCCCCAACTCATTAGAGCCTCATATCTGGCTATTAGGCCCATGCAATATGAGCCCACTTATAGTGGGCCTTCGTGCCCATTTCAAAAAAGTTGTAGCAATTCAGATGTGACTGATAATTAGCTGTTCCATTAATTTGATTTGAAATGCTGCCAATTTTCAGGTGAAATAATTAATTTATTATTTCAGTTATTCATGCATGTGCAACCCATTTATTACAAATATACGAGGACAATATATTAATATTAATCAGGTTTCAGACCAATTTAGCTAAATCGAAAATCGATTGGGACTATCTTAAAAAGGAAATATGAGTTTAGTTCCAACTTTTTTATTTTAATCTTATTAAGTTTTATTCATCGAATTGTGAAATAGAGATTAATTTAGATAACTTACACAATATTTTACTGTAAATTTTGCACTATTCCAATGTAAAAATTGTCTTTCACCTCCACTAGTCAGCATTAATTTCTACACTAAAAAGAAATATTTTATAATATCTATACTTATATAAAAGTAAGGAAGTTGGTAATATTTACAATTTTGTCATTTTCCCTCTTAAAAATGTCACATCAATTTTTTTATTTTGTATTTTGCATTTAGATTATTTTCCCATGTACTAAATTTATTAAGATTCTTACTTCATAATCCACAACAGATAATTTTTGGAAAATCATTATGTAAGATGATTTTGGGTTTTATAAAAAATTAAGATTATTATAAACTCATGTTATGAAGATTTTTGCTTCATTTTACAAATCATTTTGGGGTCTGAGTTTTATAAATATTAATAACATATTTTTTTGTAAGATGATTCGTATACCATGACCATCAAATGTAATAGGCTTTTTCATAAATGAATTAATTGTATTAGGAATTGTAATATTGTATAGATTTTTCAATTTATATAATTGGTCCATTTAATTTAATATTATAATTATTTTATTAGTTCATTTATATTTTCTTGGTTTTAATTAAATTAATTTTTATTGAATATAATTTCATAAATTTCAATAATAGATATTGTTCAAAAATAAACTTAATAACAAATGTTAATTTATTTAGGGATATCAATATCATATTTCATATAAATAAATAAATAAATGCAACATTGTTAAAGAAATTTATATATATATATATATGTGTGTGTAGTACGGAATTATATGTGATTCTAGATATTTTTTAGAATAACATTTATATATTCAAATATGTAATACCATCAACATTGTACGAAAAATGTTAATATCCGTTATCGATATATTTTAATGATGAAAATATTATTAAGTATTCAAGTATAAAATACATGATTTGACTATCTGTCATTTTCAATGTTAAGCGATATTAAAAATGTCATTTTTTAAAATTCAATTTATTTTAAAATGAAGGTTGAAAATACATGATTGACATTGTTTGCATCAAGTTCTTAAGTAAAATTTCCATTTTTTGTGTATTGTTTCTAATATATATAAGATATATATATATATATATATCTTCAATTTAAGTAATTGAGTTTAATTTGAAATTCATATTTGATACTTTTAGTGTTATTAATTACAAATTGTCCAATTGGATATATAATAAACAATATTATTATGAATTAGATAGATATTTAATATATATATATATATATATATAGTTAAGTAAATTCATATTTTTTTTAATTGTTAAATACTTTATATCTTCAAAATGCTTATAATTAGTTAAACTGTATTATCAAATAGTTGATATTTACTACATATTATATAACAAACCGTGCAATGCACACTGGGACAACTACTAATTCCTTATAATATTATAAAAAGAAAGAATTAAAATAGTAGGGAAAGAAAAAGAAAAGACAAAAAAGTATCACAAGTTTTAAGTTTGCGTGAACCTCATGTAGAGATGACAATTGAAAACTGTTAATACAATCTTTTATAATATTACTGGAAAAGAAAAACATTAAAATCGCATGTTTTTACAACAGTGGCCGCTGAAAATGTTTTCTTAAATCTCAATCCTGTATAGGTTTAATTTCAAGGTTTATTATGTATGAATACAGAAAGTCAATCTATATTTTTTAAAATTATATTATTATTGTTTTTTCCATTCAAAAGGTAAATTGTATCACTCACAAAAGTAGATAATCACCATTTTTTTTATTAAATAATAAAGTTATATTTAGAAGAATATATTCTTTTTTTTTTTAGGAAATTCAACATACAATATAGGTAAAATTGCAGAGAATGTCACTTTAACATATCATTAGTGCAAAAAAGTCACATAATCATTGTTTTATTTAATATTACCACATATGATAACGCGTATGTTCGCTCACAATCATACTAGAATCACACATGATCATACATTCTATTAATGAATTGATGATGTTAATTTACATAGATTACACTACAAAACTAAATACTAAATAAAAACAAAAGATGATCATGTTAAAATAAAGCAAATAAAACAAAATATCTGGATAGTGATTATAGAGGGCTTTAGAGTGGATAACATTATCACTTTCTATAATTTGCTTTATAGGCCCATGAAATGACAGATAGTCAATCCTCAAAGGATAGGAATTCCAAATTAAATTAATCAACTTTGATTAAAAAATATAAAGAAAAGGATTGATGAGATGGAAAAGTTTGAGTTTAATGATTTGAATCCCAATTATATCCAGAAATAAATTATTGTTAATTAAACAACAAATTATCCAATTATATCCAATAAATTATGAATAAACTATTGATAAGATAGTTCACATGGTTTTGGGGCAAGTGATTTGACCTAGACAGCTGCTCCAATAAATTATCCTCTTGTGTTTGATCAAATATTGGGTCAAACCTGGCCCACTTAGCTTAAACATCCACCAATTAATTAATTGAACAATTTGTTTGGGTTTGAATTTCCAAAATTTAAATAATGTTTTGATTATCATGAAGAAAAATTATTCTTGTTGGCTCTTTTCTTAGGTTTAGCTAGATTGTTTATCATTTAAAGAGTTGTAGTATTAAGGACAATTTAATAAGAAATTGAGTCCACAAACATCACGTTGAAAACAAATTAATTATAAATCGATCATATAAAATAAAGAATTACGGAAGACCTGTTAAACCTTAATTGAGAAAAAACCAATTCTTCAATCATATAAGATGAACATTATATTAACATAGTAATAAAATATAATATGTAACATACTATTAAACTTTAATATAAAATCCATATGAACAACCTCAAAAAAGAGTTATATCAAATTTTATGAATAAGCAATCAGAGATACAATTAGGAGTGAGCAATTAATAAGTGAAAATTGAATCGATCCGAACCGAGATTGACATTTTGATTGGATTTAATTTTGAAAACACGGTTCGATTTCAATTTTGGTTTTCAAAAAAGTTAGGAGTTTGGTTTTTGCTTCGTATTTATATTTGAAAAATCAAAACACAAAAAATTGATATTTATTTTAATTTTCACACACACATGTTAATTTAACTCATCCAAATTCCATATTAGTCTAACACAATTCCAAATTTCATTTTTTTTTTATACTTTTGAATTATGGTTGTTTGTTTGTTAGTTGTTGTATGCATGGATGAATTTCATTCAAGTGCCGAAATAATAATACGCAACATTTTTTTTCGTCAAAATATCGGAGATATATCGGTAAAATGTCGATATTGGTGAGTCCCTTTATAAAACTACAGTGTATCGCTGATATACCAGCGATATATCGGTTTTGTGTCGATATCGGCAATTTTTATTTATTTATTTATTATTTTTTTATGAATTTATTGCATGGAAAGTTAATATCCAGTATGAAAGTCATCTTATTCTCTTCAATTTTATTATATGATATCCAATATGATATCTTATATATATTTATATATATACATCAATTATCTCTAATATCCTTAATCCTGGAATTATCTATTATCTCTAATATCCTTAATCCTGGAACTATCACAGTAAATAGACAATCACTTTAACCAATATTTCATTTCGTTTTCAAATACTTGGAGATAAATGATATTCACATTACACACTGTAAAAGTACAACTATCACTTTCAAATAGATGAAAGAACATAGATATATAAGAAACACATAAATAAATTTTTTAGTAGATGTAATGATGGAAATAAGTCATTTATTAAAATGATGATTTTAATAAAATGAGATTTCTTAAATCCACATCATTTATTACAATTGGGGATGAGATTTCTTATCCAAAAATGGGTCATCATCATCATATTTGTTGTAAACATATCATTTTATTTGGAATTTAAGTTCAATATATGTATTAATGTTAGTTATAATATTCTATAAACTACTAGATATATTTTTCAATTTTTTTACAAAGTTTTCATATTTAAAAAAAAAAGTCCGATATTTCCACAGAAATCGATTAATCAATATATCCGTCGATATTTCCGTAAAATCAAGGTACCAATATTTTTACTGATACCGATATTTTCATCCTTGGTTGTATGGATAGTGTAAATTAAAAAAAATTATAAAACTCTATTTAAGGGTTCAGTTTGATCACCCAACCCTCCGATACTCACCCTAGACACATTTTCAATATAAATTGAAATGCAAAAAAATTTAATATTTACAAATATAAATAATCAATCTAATTCAAAAAAGTAAAATAATTTTTAATATGCCTATTATATTTCCCAATTAATAGAATGACTCTACTAATGAGATAATTCCACAAACTCAAATCTTCCACACACATTTACTCTTCTTTCTTTTATTGTCAAAAAGATTTCAAACTTTTTCTTTACCAAATAAATAATCAATTCTACTTGTAGGCAAGTACATAATAACAATGTATGTGATCCAGCAAAAAGTACAAAACCAAAACCCCAATTAAGTCGGTAAAATAAAAAATCATAAAAACCTCTATCATTTTAGAAAGTAATCGAAACAATTTCTAAAATATGTTCTTGAATTTTCCTTTTCACCTTCCTATCATTAATAAGCGGTCATCGATCCAATTGAACCGATCCGACCGAACAAAACATGAAACATAAATCAAATCGGTTCGATCACTGATCCGATTAATATTGGAAAACATACTCTATGTTGAAGAGACAAAGTTTGATGTAAAATAGGAATAGTGTGTGGTGGAGGTTAGAGTGACAAGTCACCTCACATGTCCTGTAAATTGCACGGAATTCGGACAATGGTGGGCCCTCTCTCACGTGACTCGGCCCCACCCGGGTTTTTGTACCACTTGTGGACCCGTTTACGATTTCGGATCCTCCTGCCCCACCCATCATTTACTATTTTTTTTAAAATTAAATATTTTATCTTGAAAATAATTTTAATTCGTTATTCAAATATATCCAATGTGGTGTTTGGATTTCTTTTCTTAAGAGACTAATATTTATTCTTTAAATTATAAATTTGAAGTTAAAGAAATTGGGAGTTTTTATATTTTAAGAATAAATATTATTTATTAAGTATGTGTAGATAAATTTTTATTTCCTTCTGAAAACATAATGTATACGATGTGCACATTAATGATGATGTTGTTATATTCTTTTAAGAAGATGATGTTATTATCATACAAGTAACATGTATTGTACAGTTAATAAAGAAAAAAAAATGTATATTTGAGTCTATATTTTAAATTTTTAGTCAAGTTTACTTTTATTATCAAATATTTACAAATAAAAAAAAAATATAAATATTAAAAGTTTTAGTAAACATAGGTTAACCCTTAAAGATATATAGTTTTAGTTTGTAATTTATCCTTTTCATTGTTTCTATAATGACATAAGTATCAAATCACCTCATTTTACACATGAACTGTTTTGGAGTGTTTTGATCTTTATCTTCTTAATGAAATTAAAGCAAAATAAGCAATTTCTAAAACTTTAGGGGCCAAATTGCATAAGATTATTTATTTATTAAACTAGACTTTCCGAAACATGGGTCAAATTGATCATATTGATCTGATTTAATGAGTCGAGTCAATTTATAATTAGGAAAAAAAAAACTGAGTTATAAAAATGAGTCAGAATTCTGTATAATATAGCTTCATTTTACGGAATTATATTTTAAAAAATGCTTGATTGAATTTTCATATCATGTGGTCATAATAATAATAATTAATAATTATGAAAAAGGAAAAAGTGTTGATAGAAGACTGTGACAAAACGCAGAAGTAACATGCAAACTGAATAATCGTAAGGTTAAAAATCAATTTCTATAAATGATTGGTCCCCTATATATTTTCTGTACTTTCGTTACGTACTCAAATAAACCCCTTTTTCATTAATTCCATATACACTCAACAATATTAATCATAAATAATATTCCTTTCTTTTCATTTGAAAAGTTTGCTTAATATTCAATTTCTATGAAATATTTTGTTATATAGACGTTATTTTTTTAGTACTAGACCCTTTTATACGATCGTTGATACATGATATGTTCATTTAATTTTTATTTAACATATTTAATTTTATTTTTATATCAATTAGAAAAAACATGGATTAATTAAATCGAGTCGGGTCGAAACTCGAAAGCTTATCTCCTTCATTTAAAATTTGTATTTTATTTAAAAGGTATACACATTAATGATATAATGAAATATTCTAAGACTAGATGAAGATTTGAAATAGTGCACGAGATTATTTGTTTTAAATATTGTCCATTTTTTAAACTAGTATAACCATCACAAATTACATTTAAATATCATCAATATATATCCAAAAAATTGGGATAAAAGGTGAAATATTAAATACACAAAAATTGTGAGCTAAAATGGATGAGTCGAGGGAGCAATATCCATGCAAAAAGAGTTGAGTGTCAGAAAAACCCTGTGGCTGAAACAAAAAGAAGCAAAAAATAATAAAATAAAATAAATAAATAAATAAATATATATATCTATATTGAAATTAAATATTTTTGATTTTATTAATTAGCTTCTAAAAGAGGACCAGCTCAGAACCACCTTCCTTGCTATGGTCCCAGTTTAATAAAGTTGGTATATCAACTTGAATATATTCACAAATACAACACATAAGACCATCTCTAACGCATGCCTCAAACTCAAACTCAAACTCAAATTTTGAGTTTTTCCATCTCCAACCCAGCCTCAAAATTGGACTCAATTCAGCCACCATGAACAGTAGTTGACAAATTTGCCACCTACTGTTCACAACTCAATTTTTTTTTGATTTTCTTTTATAATAATTTTCACTCATTTATATTAATACACATATACTATATAATATTTTACTATGTATATGCGTATTACGAACTTTGGGATATCTTGATCGAATATTTTTGAAAAATAGTGTAATTATTAAATATAAGTTTGGTATTTTTTAATAAGATTTATAGTTTATAAATATTTATTTATAATTGAAATCAATTAAGTTAATTTTTTTTATGAACTTAATACACAAATATTTGATATTAAAGAAAATTCAAAACAAAATTAAAAATATTGTAAGAAAATATTCCAATTTGAGTTTGAAGGGTTGGAGATGGTGGCAAAAACAAGATTTGAGTTCAAATTTGAGTGTATTTAAGATTATTTTGTGAGAGGATATGAACAATCGTAAGGAGATTTTATATATATTTTTAATATAATTTAATATAATATTATATTGTATTATATTATATTATATTATATTATATTTCGTTAGCACACGCCATATTATAACTTGTATTGACTAAATAATATATTTGACTAAATAATATATAAAATTAAATGATTAAAATATAGATATTGTGTATAATATATATATATATATATATATATATATATATATATATATATTAATGATTCGTTGTAAGGAATAAAAATAAATAAATTAGAGTGTGGCAAGAATGTACACTGACTTATCATTTTCACTATCTTTCGAATTGGTCCAACTCAGAGCTTATTGATAACATAAATAAATATGTTTATATATTATATACATATATAGATATAAATTGAAACTATACCCAACCACCCCTTTTATCTTATAATACCTATTTTATTGTTGCAACTGTGCTTCGTATTAAATATGTTTAAAGAGAAATAGATTTAATTTTATATTACTTGAATCCATGTATTTATAGTGTTAGATACAATACATACTTTAGGTTCATTTAATATAATATAAAATACACAAAGAAATAAAATATTATTTTACGATAAATATCTAACGTAATAAAGCGAACTGCCCAACAGTGCCAATTAATTTGGGTCCTCGATTTCGTGAACCACATTCTATTTTCCACACTTTTTTACTTTGGATTTTTTTTATTTTCTTCAAATATTTTTTATTAAAATTTTGATATTGTGTATTCACCATCAACAGTTAAGACTGGTCCCATATGAGGAATTTCCGATTTTAGTATGTTAAATTATTAATTATTAAGTATATAGTTTTATAGAAAAATAACTACTCCAATTTTGTATCGACAATAGTAGCTATAATTAATCTGAGTTAAACAGTACAAAATTTTGAGATTAATTATTTTTGACGTAATCATTTTATATGTAAAAGAATTATCATATATTTTTTTCAAAGTTTTAGTTTGTGATAGTGAATCTCATTTTCGATTTATATATGTAAAAATCCATTATATAGTTCGCATATATATAGAAATACTTAAAATGCATTTTAATGTTATATATTAGATGGAACACTCAAATTGAAAAAAGAATTATATTAAATATTGTATAGATAATGAAAAAAAATAGTAATTTGAATGAATTAATCACACTTTAATATAAACCTAATTATTGCCTAGTACTCTAGCAATTAGATCGAAGTGACAAATAGCATTTAAAATTAGATGAGACTAATTGAGATTACCTCAAATACTTAAGTTAGTTCATGTCATAAATTGTGAAGAAAAACATTAAAATTCATGAATAACTCAAATTGCTAAAAACGAAAATATTATAGGATAGTAAAAACCAATCTATTTCTAATTCATAAAAGAGATTTATAATTCAAAACCATTATATCATAAAAAATCAGGATTAAATGCAAAAATTCTGAAGTATGATTGATTTTTAATTTACAATCTTAATTATTTTTTATCCAATTGCAATGCTAAGTTCATGAATTTTTCAAAGTGCATGCTAAACTTTTTTTTTTTTTCCAACAACTTTTCCAACAAAATGCACAACACGTGATTAGTACATGACTTTTGTAAGGGTAAATATGTCTTTAAAAATAAGCTTATGTTGCAAATTGAAAAACAGTCATACTTCATGTTGATTTTTTTATAAAAGTCTTAGTGCATTTCACCAGAAAAATTGACGGAAAAAAAAAAAATTAAGATTGTACTTTGAAAAACTCTTAAAATTACAAATTACAATTGAATACAAAAATATTTAAATTGCAAATTAAAAATGGTTATACTTACAATTGAATACAAAAATATTTAAATTGCAAATTAAAAATGATTATACTTTCAGTTGATCTTTCCATTTGACCCTAAAAAATAAATGCCATTTATTTCCTTATTTTCCGGTAAATGTTTTTGAAGGATTTGCACATAAAATAGATACCAAAAAACTGTTTTTCTTTAAAACAATCCTAAATAAGACAAGCACGACTTTTCGTACACACTTTTGACTAACGACATTAACGAAAAATAGTCTGCAATATCAACCTACTACAATAGTTGGTGGTCTATTTCTTACCGTGTACTTGCACATACAGTATAAAAAGTCGATTTTATGAATGCTACATTAAATAAAAAATATATATTAGGTATTTATACATAAACTTAACATCAAAATACAATCTGTAGCCTAGCATAGGTCATGTAATTAAAACATTCATAATATTTGATTCAAATATAATGTAAACTTTTGATAAAAGATACATAATAAAATATATAGATCTTGATCTATATAATAATTTTCCCAAAAAAAAGAAAAAAAAAATTAACTACGTTTTTGACTATATATAGTATCCCATCACGATCTAGGTAAAACGTACGGACATAATAAAATACAAGACAAATATTCTTGAATTAACGTTAATTAAATTCTCTCTCAGGGTGTAAACAAAACACCTCAGCGAGGAAAATTACAAGGACCATTACTTTTTATACAAATTCCGACCCAAAAAAAAGGAATTAATTCATGGGTCGAGGTTAGATCCAGATACTTAAAATTAAAATTAAAATGGAAAAAAGATGTTAAAAAAAAAAGATTAGAAAGCATTGCATGCTTTCTCCCTCCAAAAAGCATGTCTTAAAAAAGAGGACGATTTTACCCCTGGCTTATTCATCTTAGCATGGAAGTTAGTGATCGGAAAACGACTTCTTCACATGGAATAGTCAATCCCATTTCATGATCAAATCCGAATTCTTCTTCAGCTCTTCTTAGTAGGCATTGGAATTCCGGGTGAGATAAGAAGGAGATTGGGACGATGTATCTGCTTCTGTTTTCACCTACGTACACTGCAAAATGGCCCTTTGGAACGTCGTAGCCGTGTTTCTTGCCCAAACTCGAACATCTTTTCAAGATTTGCTTCAAGGCTGCTGCTTGGGATAGTTTGTTGGATTTCTTGAAAGCCATTTAATTTTAATTTTTGGAGAAATTAAATGATGGGGTTTTGGAAGAGATTGTGGGGAGAAAATGAGATGAGAGTTTGGAGGAGTGGAAATGGTGGTGAGAATGGAGAGGGGTGTGGAGGTGTTTATTTATAGGGGTCGAGTCGACATTCTCTGTCCCAGAATCCCTTTTAATTTCCTATTTTTGTATCACTGTCAAAACGATAAAATTGTAATGGATGATTTAAATTTATTAATTGAAATTGTAGGACATATCATCTTGTTTAAGGAAGTTTCATGTGATCTTCATAATCAATCTTGCTGTTGAAATTACATTGTTTTGATGATTAATTGAAATTATTTATTTAAACTACTATTTAAATTATGTAATTTTGATAATATTATACGAGTAATATATGAAATATAAGATGCAAAATACAAATGAAAACGGAAAAATGAGATAGAAGATCAGCATTGAACGATTGAGATACATGTGGGGTGTGGAAGGTGGGACAGACCACGGGTTTTTGGGCTGTGTTAGTATGAAAGGACAATGTGGGGCCCAGGCCCATTTGGTGAAGTATCCTTAATGGCTATATGGACCCCTATCTAAAATCTACATCTATTTAAATTTAACTTAGCTCTAAAAAAAAAAGAGGATTTAATTTGACATGAATGAATCATTTACTAGTGTAGATTATATATGTGCAACTTTTTGTTGGATCACTTTTTGAAACCAAATTTTAGCAACTGTGACAGGTTAATTAAGTAAAAAAAAATTGAAAAAAGGATTTTGTAAGATAGTATTATAAATCTGACCCAATTGAATTGGTTCACGATCCATAATTTATAAAATAGAGATTAATTTTTGAATAGTGAGATTTTATTTTATAAAATTATATCTATAAAACAGTGGTGAAGAAGGAGGAGAAAATAAAAGTGTCGTAAGGAAAAAAAAAAGGTTGTGGCTATTTATACTTTATCTTGGGTGATACAATATTTCTTTAAGTAAACAAAGGATAACAAACTTCATGCCACGTCAGCAAATAACTAACTTATCTATTTCCTTAGGGCAATCTTGTTGCATTTTCTTTATTTGGATGCAAGATATTTTTTCATTCCAACATTTATTCAAAATTTGATTCCCTTACCTAACTTTTGCTTATTATGTTGGGTGGAATTCAACTAAACTTAAATTCTTGATTTTTGGTACTTTATCTGTCGTTTAAACATAGCTAACAGTACATCTAACCACTTATCTAAAATATATGACATTAAACATCATGAAAGAACAAACACACTGTACATGTTAGTTTCTACATAGCTTTGCTTATTCTTTCTGGTTTGATTGTACCGTACTTAAATTCTCAAATGATATGTACCAATTTTTTTTTTTTTGAAATAGGGTCAAAGATATTTATATCTAAACCAAATCAACCAAAATTTCGAGTTAGGTTATAAATTAACATAAAATTAGATCAAACACTAGGACACTTTTCTTGTTGTTGATGATTTGAGGACAATATGAGCAAATTTGAATCCTTTACTCAACTATTCCAAAGGAGAATCCATAATTGCAGAAAATGGAACATAGACAAAAAAGTTGAAAAATTGTGTCTAAGTAAAATAGGTTTGATCAACAACATATGAAACCCTATGTTTGGACATAAAAAGCATGAATATTAAAGAAGCATGGATGGTAGCTTCAAGCATAGCTTTCCCTGTTTCTAGTCGGTTTCAAGTTTCAACATCACATACTTATTACTATTTCCAACATTCTGTCTCTCATTACTTAGTTTTTGTAGTTTTCAGATGGGGTTTGCCAATTTTCCAAGATTTCAATTATTTGTCTTTTTTTTTTTTTTTCTCAATTGTAATATCAAGATAATTGCCACAAAAATCATGAACTTTCCCAAAATTGTAATTTTAACATGACTTTTTAACTATTAGCAAATTTAACATGACTTACATTGCCTCATGCATCTGTAACCAATAAATAGATTTTTGGTATCTTTTAACTCTATAAATTTATGTTTCTAGGTCAACTAATATCTGTTTATTTCATGTAGTGGCATCACTTGAGGGTTTTCTTCATAATTTCTGAAAGTTTGAGAATTTTTTAAATGTCCGAAAACTGCTTGTTAGTCATGTTAAAATTTGGTGAAAGTTTTTTATTTTTGCTGCAAGTGTCGCTTAATATCATATGTTTATAAAGTTAGTTTAAGCAATTGCTAAGAAGAAATTAAAATGCCAATAATTGTCATCATCCCATCAATCTATGATCACATGAGGAGAATATATATATATATATATATATATATATATATATATATATATATATATATATATATATATATATTTAAAGATTCATCTTAGGTTCCACATAAAAATTCAAAGATAAATACTCTTGCACCCAACAAATTAAATACTGATATTTACTAAAGTAATTATTCTCCTGCACATTATTTTATTTTTTTTATCATGTTTTATTTTATAATATATGTTAGTACATGACGACAATATAGTATTATATAAGATAACATAAGATTTCAGGTAGCTTTATCATTAAACTAATTGTACTAAAGAGTACAAGGGACCTTTATATTTATATATTTATTTAGTATTTGGAAGAATTTGGTCTTTTGTGTTTGTTGGACTTGTGATTCTATAAAATAATTTGTCAGGATAAACAGAAAAAAAATCGTCAGTAACAAGTCTTTACCAGAAAAACATGTGACATCTTTAATATATATATATATATATATACACACACACAACACAGTACAATTTCAAACTGCAAAACAGTAAAAAATCATGCATATTTTAATTCACTATTGACCACAATAATTCAAAATGTACTCACTATTTATTTTTAGTCAAATTGGCAAATTTTTACCATTAATCTTGTCCCTTATATATATATATATATATATATATATATAGATCATACCGTCATATGAAGTGAGAATAAAATTGTACAACAAAAAAATGTATGTATATATAATAGACCAAAATGGGTAAAAATGAACAAAAATCAAGAAAAAGAGGCTCCTAAAGAAAATACAAGTTGATGATAAAGAAAGTGGTCCTCTTAAGATTGAAAATCTGAAACCAACAAGAGAGAAGAATTATGTGGCATCTAAGACCATAATGAATAGAAATAATCGAAGAAAAAGGCCACTTCAAAGGAGCACCACTAGAAAATAAAAGAAGAAGAAATTAAAAAGAAAATAGTTATATATATTTATATTATGATCTGTTGCATGCATGTTCTAAGGCTGAGAAAAAGATCCACAAAAGTTAGCTACAAAGATTTAATGATCTCTTTTCTCTGTTGCTATATATCCTCTCATCTCATTTATGTCTTCTCCTCTTGTTTTTACTCTCTTTCTACGCTTCTCCATTGTACGTAAAATAGCGATGTTTTCTCGAACGAGATCCTCTATTTTCTATTGTGTTTCAGTTAATTAACTGATATTTTATGCGATGATGGTGTTGTAGTGTATTTGAGTTATATGTATAGGTGAAATTAAACGCAAAAACTTTTGTGCACAAGGTGCACGGATCCTAGATCCGTGCACCATAATTTGGTACCCACCCAACCCATAATATATTTTCTTCAGCCCACCATAATATATATTCTCCAGCCCAATAATATTTATTTTCCAGCCCACATCCAAACAACAATTCATTTTCCTGCCAAAACCCAATTGAAAAGCCCACAATATATTCTCTCTCTCACACACGCACAGAGTATTTCGAAAAACTCGCGCGACTCGAAGAAGAAACTCGTCTTCTTCTCTCTCACATTCAGAATTTCAGTTCGAAGTTGTAATCGTCTTCTTCTCTCCGCAAACCTAATTCGAAGTTGTAATCGTCTTCTTCTCTCCGCAAACCTTGTTTTGAAGTGCGATTTCAGTTCGAAGTTGTAGTCCTTCTTCTTCTCTGCGGTTTGTTCTTTAACCCCGATTTCTATAAGTTTCTGAAATTTTGTTTAAACCTTACATGCAATCGGTTTAAAAGTTAAACATTTTGCCACTTTTCTTTCTAGTTTTCCCCCAATTTCAATCTCGAAAACATTTTTTAATTTTGAATTTGTCTATTTAACCCTACATGCAATCGTATTTCAATCGTCTAATATACTGTTTGTTTCTACATTTTAGGTTTTCATTGTCTGGATTTTGGTTTACTTTCTTCAACGGTAAGTTTTCTAAATTTTATTTTGTTTTTCGAGATTTATTTTTACACTTCGTGTTCTATATTTTTTTTCACCTTTTTGTGTTATTCGCGCGTATGTGTTGTGTGTTCTTCGCGAATTTTGTTTTGTGTGGTTTTGACATATTATTGAATCTCTGAAAATGACTTTACAAGTGTGATTTTGAACAGGAGAAGATATACCATTTGCAATATGAAATGTTTTTCATTCTGTTTTTCACATATTTGCATGTGTCTCTATTTTTTATATGTTTCTTAGATTAGTAAAGTATTAATGAAACAGTCTTAGTGTATTTTGTTATACAGTATTAGTGTAATTGTTATACAGTATTAGTGTATTTTCTTCAACCCTGATTTTATGTAAGTTTCTGCTATTTTGTTTAATTAAATCTTACATGAAATTGGGAGAAATAATATAGTAGTTCAGAATATATGTTCTCTGATAGATGCTGAATACTGAATGGGAAAAGTTTTTGTCTAAGAAAATATGTATGCTCCTTCTGCTCTTTAAATTGTGTGCTTCTGAGATTTTGTTTAAACAGTTAGATTATGTTTGACTATTGATGCTTGCAATGTTATACAGTTTCCAAGATGAAAACCAGGATGTCAAAGAGTGATGCAGTTGACGAATCATCTAAAAGGTCAGTGAAAAAATATTTGAAACAAATTGCGCAGAAAAAGAAGGCTCCGAAGAAGGAAGCCATTGACAAGAAATTGAAGGAGTCCATTGACAACTCTTACTATGATGTTTGGTATGTACTCTGTTAAGTCATATACCTAAGTCTTATGTGTTGATACTAATACTGTTAAGTCTTAAAGCTAATTCTGTTTATGTTTGATACTAATACTGTTAAGTCTTATAGCTAATACTGTTTATGTTTGATACTAATACTGTTAAGTCTTATAGCTAATACTGTTTATGTTTGATACTAATACTGTTAAGTCTTATGGTTAATACTGTTTATGTTTGATACTAATACTGTAAAGTGTTATAGCTAATTCTGTTTATGTTTTGATACTAATACTGTGAAGTCTTATAGCTAATACTGTTTATGTTGGATACTAATACTGTTATAAAACATGTATAATAATGTTTATGATATTATTGTTTATATTTGATACTAATACTGTTAAGTCTTATAGCTAATACTGTTTATGTTTGATATTAATACTGTTAAGTGTTATGGCTAATACTGTCTATGTTTGATACTAATACTGTAAAGTGTTATAGCTAATTCTGTTTATATTTTGATACTAATACTGTAAAGTGTTATAGCTAATTCTGTTTATGTTTTGATACTAATACTGTGAAGTCTTATAGCTAATTCTGTTTATGTTGGATACTAATACTGTTATAAAACATGTATAATAATATTTATGCTATTGCTGTTTATGTTTGATACTAATACTGTTAAGTTTTATAGCTAATACTGTTTATGTTTGATATTAATACTGTTAAGTCTTATGACTAATACTGTTTATGTTTGATACTAATACTGTTAAGTCTTATAGCTAATTATGTTTATGTTTGATACTAATACTGTGAAGTCTTATAACTAATTCTGTTTATGTTGGATACTAATACTGTTATAAAACATGTATAATAATGTTTATGATGTTGCTGTTTATGTTTGATACTAATACTGTTAAGTCTTATAGCTAATACTGTTTATGATTGATACTAATATTGTTAAGCTTTATGGCTAATACTGTTTATGTTTGTAGCTTATAATGTTCATTATTTTTTTATTGGGCAGTGATTTTGTGACACAATCTAGGCCTAAGGGTCTACACAATTTGATTTGTCAATTATCTGACAAGCAGAAGAAGGATATTACTGACATTGGTTTTGGTGGTTTGCTCTCTATGTCGATCACAAAATGTGCGAATCTTCATATGATTCGTTGGCTGGTGAGGAGCTTTAACGGAAGTAGTAGGATGTTGTCTGTAGGAAGAGATAAAAGTTTTGTGATCACTGCAGATGATGTTCATGATGTGTTCATGTTGCCTAGAAATGTAGGTTCTCCTGTGATAAATTTTAATAAGCATGAAGATTCTGTATTACTTAAGCATTTTAGGGATATGGGGGTACAAGCTAGTGTTCAGGTTAAAGTTTTATATGATTTGATAGTTAGTCGTTTTTCTTGTGGTGGTGATGATTTTAAAAGATTATTTGTTTTGTATGCTTTGTATTCATTTTTGACTCCAACTTGTAACAAAACAGTAAACATTAGTGTGTTGAAGTCATTAGAAGATGTTAATAGAATATCTCAGTTTGATTGGTGTGAATATATATTGGAAAGATTGTGTGAAGGTGTTTATGTGTATAATAACACACAATCGAAAAATATTTCCGACTGTACAATCTTCCTGTAAATAGTCTATATGCATAGACTGAAGTGGAAAGGTGTTGCTGCACCTTCTTCACTGCATCTAATTCAGCATTTGAATGACGACAAACTGCATAAAAGATGCATTAAAGAGGTTGTTGCGGGATCGTATGGTGACGGTGAACTTGTATATGATGTGTATCCTATTAGCAGGAATGGGAAGAAGGATAGAGAATGAGAAGTGAATCAAGAAGGGGCCAAAAAGAGAGCTGGTGAGTCAAAAAGAGAAGGAAGTGGCCAATTTATCAGTTTTGAATTGATGAAGGATGAGATGAATGATGAACAAATAAAGATTGCTGCCAAAGATATAAGTTTTCTGACTTAATAATGTTATATGAAATTTAAGTAATACTGTTATTATAAGTTAGTAATACTGCTAAGTATAAGTTACTAATACTGTTAAGTATTAGTTAGTAATACTGTTAACTATTACTAACTAATACTACTTAGTATTACTTAGTAGTACTGTTAAGTATAACTTACTAATACTAAGCAGTATTATTTAGTAATACTGCTAAGTGTAAGTTAGTAATACTGTTAATTATTACTAACTAATACTACTTAGTATTACTTAGTAGTACTGTTAAGTATAACTTACTAATACTAAGTAGTATTAGTTAGTAATACTGCTATGTATAAGTTAGTAATACTGTTATGTATTAGTTAGTAATACTGTTAACTATTACTAACTAATACTGTTAAGTATTAGTTAGTAATACTGTCAATTATAAGTTAGTAACTCTATAACATGATTACATATGTTGTTTTTTGAGTATATTTATTCTTTTTTGTTTAGGAAATGGATAGGATTTCTCTTCTTTTCAAGAGAGATATTTCAGTGGTATCTCACCACTACATATCAATTTTCAAACCATGAAGAAGAGTGACCCTGAAGAGATGTCCGACTCTCAAAAATTTTTTTTAGATGAGAAAGTGCACAAGGTCATCGATGAAATCATTCTTGATTTCATGAATAAGGAGAAGGATGTTCCATCAAATAAAGCGGGGCCAAATGAAGGAACATGTCCTGAATTTACTGAAGATATCCCTTCCTCAAATGCAGCGGACATTAACAAAAGAAGCTGTCCTGATGTTGCTGCAGACATAAATGAAGAAAGTTGTTCTGAAGTTGCAGCAGATATAAATGAGATGCCTTCATTTGATCTGCATTTGAGTGCTTCACCACAAGCCAATGATGATAGTCTTGCTGCAACTCCAACTGAAAATATAGATGATCCTGATAAAGTGAATATTGAGGAAATTTCTGAGGTTTATGGGTCAATGTCCTATAAGAGGAAGGGATATGAGAAAGAAACTTTGATCCATGTTGATCGGAATAATGGATTTGTGTCAAATTTCTTTCGTAGGATGGGAAGATTTCTGAGCAAAATGGATGTGCAATCGGAAAGAGTTTGCTGACTATGCATTTTTTGATGAGCATCATGACACTGATGAGTAAGTTCTGTGACTTGTACTTATTAATTTAATATTTTTCAGTATTTTTAAATCTTTATGTTTATATTTACAGTGAAACTCTATTTCGACATGGACCACTCCCCATTCTTTATAGAAAAGACATGCTTTTTTTGTTCCTCGATGCACAGATCGAATCGTGTGTATTGAACGCATGGACGTTAATACTGAACAAATCTACAAATGATGGTTTAAGTAGATTTGTTTTTACACTTGATCATTCCGTAAGTATAATTTTAATTTTTTTTGTAGTCTGTTTTTTTATTTGTTTCTATTCTTAAAATTGTTGTGTTTTTTTACAGATGTACATGATTGAATTGCTAGAAGAGAAAGATTCGAAGAAGATGGAAGTACTGGAGCAGAATATCTTCAATATTTGGGATTCTTGGTTTTTATTGCAGGAACTAGTTCTCAATGTAGTTGATTTGGTATGTTAATTGTTATTAATATACTATTTTAATATAGGACAATATTAGTTATTAAACTATATAATATTAGTTTAACAATTATTATTATTTTTCATTGTAGATATTTGTTCCTGTCTGGTTGTCCCAACATTACTTTTGTATTGCAATAAACTTTGCAAACAAGAAAGTGCATTATCTTGACAACCAGCTCTATGAAAACAATGATAACAAGTACAAGAAGATTGTTCTATTGATGGTATGTCCTTTTAATAAAGTTACGATATAACTATCTAAAACCTATATATTTCTGTTTGCAGAAGTCTTGCATGGGCAAATATCTTCTTCGAAAACAATATCCCAGGGATGCTGAGATTGAAAATTATGAAATGGAAGAGATGGATTTGCCATGAAGAACATTACACTTTAAAGGAACAAATGATTGTGGAATTTTCATGATGCACCATATGACGTATTTCAATGGTGCTATATATGATAAACCTGATTTAAAAAAAGTATGTTATTCTTCTGAGAAACATTACTATTCAAAAATATATAATAGTACGTTAAAGCTATATTTTCGTAATACTGATATGGCAATACATAAACAGAATTAGTTATGTAACTAAATTGTACAGTGAATAATGTTATGCAGTATTATTAGTTTTTAATTTATTTTTTTCTCATTGCAGCCACTTTTGAGGAAAGTTTTGAGAGCAGAATTTGCTGCTGCTATTGTTATGTCACATTTAAATGAGGAAATGAGAGATGTAATTGATAGAGTTACAAGATTCTATTTGGCAAAACCCAAATACATTGTGTTTAAGAGACAAGAGGTCGTTGCAGTAATGAAGAAAAAAAAGGCTGAGATGTCAAAAAATGTGAGACCAAAAAGGAAGTGCGTTGAGAAAAAACAATCTTAGTTTAGGTTTTGGGTGATGAAAAACAACAACATTTGTGTTATATAATTGTCTGTTGAAATCAATTGTGATGTTGAATTAGTATTTTTGAAAAATATGTTTTTAACAGTATTTGATATCATTTTACAATTATAATATATTTATATTGGTTATAACTTTATATTATATTTTTTTTGATGTAGGTATACAGTTGGAAAGTATAAAATGAAAAATAAGGTAATGAATGAAACCTGTATATTATACATGTTTTTTAACAGTATTTGTATAAGAGATAAACAGTAATATTCATAAGCATTAACAGTATCATTCTTGAACATAACATTATTATACATTTTTTTATAACAGTATTAGTATCAAACATAAACAGTATTAGCTATAAGCATTAACAATATTAGTATCAAACATAAACTGCAATAGCGTAAACATTATTATACATATTTTATAACAGTATTAGTATTCAAGGTAAACAGTATTAGCTATAACACTTAACAGTATTAGTATCAAACATAAACATAATTAACTATAAAACTTAACAGTATTAGTATCAAACATAAACAGTATTAGCTATAAGACTCAACAGTATTAGTATCAAACATAAACAGTATTAGCTATAAGACTCAACAGTATTAGTATCAAACATAAACAGTATTAGCTATAAGACTTAACAGTATTAGTATAAACATAAACAGAATTAACTATAAAACTTAACAGTATTAGTATCAAACATAAACAGTATTAGCCATAAGACTCAACAGTATTAGTATCAAACATAAACAGTATTAGCTATAAGACTTAACAGTATTAGTATCAAACATAAGCAGAATTAGCTATAAGAATTAACAGTATTAGTATGAAACATAAACAGTATTAGCTATAAGACTTAACAGGATTAGTATCAAACATAAACAGAATTAGCTATAAGAATTAACAGTATTAGTATCAAACATAAACAATATTAACCATAAGACTTAACAGTATTAGTATCAAACATAAACAGTATTAGCTATAAGACTTAACAGTATCATTCAATATTATTATCAAACATAAACACTAATAGCCATAAGCAATAACAGTAATTCTTGAACATAAAAATTACTTACACAAAAATATAAAGTATTAATGCATAATATAAAACAGTATTACTGATTAACAGTAACAGTATTACTGATTAACAGTAACAGTATTACTGAAAGAAATAGAACAGTATTACTTAAAGCTATGATCTAAAACAAAGTTTCTTTTGGTATGTATGGTGTTAAACTGTCAAATTCTGATGTTGAATTATTCTTTGATGAACTTCATCTCTTCTTGTTTTTCTGAAAATGTGTCTTTAGTCTCTTGCTCCTACCTTTAGTAACTGCACGTTCTGGATCAAGAATAGAAGTAGAAGAATTTGTGTCGTTTTCAGTTTGTTCGACACCTGTATCACTAACAGAAGTTGTTAAAGAATCAACAATAATACAATCCTTGTTGTAGCTTTCTTCCAAAAGATTTCTCGCATTCCTATTGTTTTGTGATTTTAAGACTAAATTATAGTATTTTCTTATCATCGTGTGACGCCAAAGAACCCCTTCATTTTCCCTTGCTATGATGTTATCATTGTTATTGAGCTTGTCCCACACCATCGACTTCGCCAATTTTGTCCATCTTTTTTGAATGTACATTTCAGGTATAGATTGTGCAGAATTTATTGGAGTATTCTCAAGGAATGGCAACACAAAATACCAATTTCTTCAAACAACTTGCAAGAGCATGTCACCATCATCAACTGGTAATCAAATATTACTTGCTTATTTGCAGTTTTACCAGGATTGGACACTTCATAAAGTATTGTGGTACCTTCCATTCCAATGACTTTTGAAAGACAAACAATGCACTTTCTAAACTCCTCTTCAAAATATCTAAAAACATTGATCGTGTATATTTCAGAAGCATGTTTCAATATTCCATCCATAGGCATTTGACTTTCCGCAAGTGACCTTGCACAATTGAATTCATCTTGCTGTTCAGTCATCCTCCAACGTTTTATTGTGTTACTGAAAAGTATATAGAAATCTGTCAAATTTGTTGTCTTCTTAGCATGAAACTCAATTGCATTATTTGTCGATTCACTTCTTTGTGATGAAAGAATACCAGCAGAGAAGTAATTATTGTTTAAAGCTGTACACCACTTTTTCTTTAATCCGTAAAGTCGTGTGAACCAAGAGTGATCTTCGAGATTATATTTTTGCACCATGTTTTTCCAACAGATTTCAAATTCATCTTCATCATCACATCCAGTTAAACATTTGTTGAATTGACTCTTAAACAAATTGTCCGATTTCAACTTTGCAAATCTGGTTATTGCATTTTGTTGAAGATGTCATATACACAATCTATGTCTTGTTGCTGGAAAAACCTGTCAAGACAAAATTAGTAATGCAGCAATATTACTGAACAATTATATTTGTAATACTAAAGAGTATTACTAAATAAGCTATACAGTATTACTTACTAGTCTATACAGTATTGAATGATGAAAAAGAAAACATAAAAAAAATATTACTGAACAGTTATATTTGTAATACTAAAGAGTATTACTAAATACGCTATACAATATTACTTACTAGTCTATACAGTATTGAATGATGAAAAAAAACAGTAAAAGAAATATTACTGAACAGTTATATTTGTAATACTAAAGAGTATTACTAAATACGCTATACAGTATTACTTACTAGTCTATACAGTATTGAATGATGACAAAAAAACAGTAAAAAAATAAATAGTACAATTTTAGTTATACCTTCTCAATTGCATTTGCTATTGCTTGATCTTGGTCTGTGAAAATGGTGATGGGACTTTGTCTACACATTGATTTTTTGAAAACATTGAACAACCATTCAAATGTTTCTATTTTCTCATCTGAAATGAATGCACAAGCGAACATGACATGTTTCATGTGGTTGTTGACACCAACAAAGGGGGCACAAATCAAATTGTATTTGTTTGTCCTATATGTTGTGTCGAATATCATCACATCACCATATAATGCATAATCTTCCTTCATCATAGAGTCCCTCCAAAACATATTTGATAATCTGCCCTCGTCATCCAATTTTACTCTATAAAAGAAATCATCTTCCTCTGCATCTTGCTCTTGTATCATATCTAAAATTGTTTGTGCGTCACCTGCTTCGATTTTCTTCATTTTCATTCGATGCACCAAATTCAAGTGATCTTTCATTGTATGCCCAACTATTTCCTCTCCACCAAAATCACATGTCATGTAACGATAAGAGTCTGACTGTTTCATTCCTGAATCTAGCATTGTCTGAATCACTGCACGTTTTTCATCTGTTATATGTCTCTCTGAACGATGCAAATGACTCCACTCTTTTCTTGTCAGTTCATGATTATGGATAGTCTCATGTTTTACTACCTCGTACTCATTTTCATAATTCAATTTGACTGTAAGTGATGTCTTGCAGTTTGTCCTTGTTGCTTTTGACTTCTTTGTTGAAAACTGCAATTGTAAGTATAGTATCATTCTAACAGTATGACAGTACCACTAACTTATACGTAACAGTATCACTTAATAAACATAACAGTATCATTAAAATAACACAAAAGTATTACATAAATTAATATAAGAGTTCTATATAATTTATACATAACAGTACTACATGACCTATTTTTGTTTGTTTTTGCATCCAGCAGATGAGCAAACATATATTTTCCCAAGTAGTATAGATGTATCAATTGTAGAGTATCTACTGTTGGATTTCCGTACTCCAATCCGATCAAACGAGAATGTTTTTTGTAGAGCTCATACATTTCATCAATAGTCTTCCGTTTGTATCCAATAAGTGAACCAGATAGGGCTTCAATGTCATCAACCAATTGACTACTCCGTGAATCAATTTCAATTGTTGCAGTACTTGCAAAAACTTCAACATTTGTTGTTTCATCTTCTACAATAATCTCAGTCATATATTCTGCAATTGTAAGTACAGTGTCATTCAAACAGTATAACAGTACCACTAACTTATAAATAACAGTATCACTTAATAAACATAACCGTATCACTAAAATAACACAACAATATTGCATAACTTCACATAACAGTCCCCTCGCGATTCACAAAGAAATTACCAGTAATTTCTCCTATATTTTTTCAGATTCGTCGTTGAATCTTCAATTCGAACACTATATTAGTTTCAAACCTTCAATTAATGGGTAATCGAACAATATATCAGCTTTAAACCTTCATCAAGCAATATATCAGCTTCAAACCTTCAATCACTGTATCAATGGCGGAAATTTTTTTTTTGTCAGAAATAATATGGTCGAAATTTAATCAATGTTGGACGTTATGTCAATGTATCGAAATTAAATTAGAGTATTAGTATGTTTTCATGGTCGAAGAAGAGGTTACCTTCGCGTTTTTCTCAATCGATGTCGCAGTTTTCTCCCCCAAGTTGCCGCGCAGAGATGATGAACAGTGAAAGTAATATTTTTTAATTTAATGACACGTGTTAACACGCGCCCACCATGTGGAGCGCGTCCTCAGTGCGAGTGGGACAGGAACCGGTCCAGATTGTTGTGCACGGATCCACTGATCCGTGCACAAGTTGCATAGGAGTTGTTCTCGAAATTAAATACGAGAACTCAACTCGTTTTTGTATTATATTTTGAAATTAATGGAATATATTTTTTCATTTTGCCACTATCTAGTTTTTGTACTGGAAATGTTGGGCGATATAGTCATTTTATATACACAATTATATCTATTAAATGCTTTCTTAATATTTGTGACATGATTTTAAACGATAAATATTTTTAAATGAAATAGAGCTTTTTGGATGCCGTAAAAAATGGTGCGTATCTTAAACTTTTTAAGGGGTAAAACAATATTTTACTATAATGATCGACGCAAAAACTTATATGAAACCGTCTCACGAATATAATTTCGTAAGATGAAATCTCACTGTCAGTTACCATAACTCGTTCTTATAGTTGTGGGTCAACTCATCTTGCTGAAATAGATTTGTGAGGCGGTCCCACGAAAATTACAATTTTGTATGAACGAAACTATTGCATCAAATGAATTTGTTTTTGTCAAATCGATGGTGACATAGCATTC
The DNA here is from genome assembly GCA_954870855.1 of Scutellaria minor. Taxonomy (NCBI): domain Eukaryota; kingdom Viridiplantae; phylum Streptophyta; class Magnoliopsida; order Lamiales; family Lamiaceae; genus Scutellaria; species Scutellaria minor. The sequence continues at coordinate 18,840,869 of OX940728.1, read as the reverse complement.
CCTATAGCACATGAAGCCCATGTTACTCTAGCCCCTTTCAAATCACTCCCAACTACTTAAAACAGTCACCTTTAACTTCCTCTATAACTGCAAAACGTGATTTAGGAACATGAAAAAAATCCCACAATTATTGTTGTAAAATACAAGATAGCAAACGATTTGTACCTAGCTATATTTGACGTTTCAAATGTACTATATATTAATGAAAATAAATACTACTTGCTATCCTTGCAAGTAAAAAAGGTATTATGTGATTTCCTCAATTTTTACGAGTGATGATGGTTGTAAAAATGTACTTTTCTAAAATTACAAATTTAACATGACCTTCGAGATCTTGTGCATCCATAACTAACGACTTAATTCCAGACATTTAACAAATCCCCAAATTTTCAGAGATTATGGAGAATCCCCAAATTGATGCTACTACATGCAATGAACATATATTAATTGACCTAGAAACACTAATTAATAGAGTTAAAAGATGTTTGAAATATGTTCTTTGGTAATGAATACACAAGAATCATGTTAAATTTGCTAATAGCCAAAAGTCTTATTAAATTTGTAATTTTGGTGAAAAATTCGTGATTTTTGCAACAATTACCCCTTCTTACAAATACATTTTTGAGACCATACGTTGTTTAAACTAATAGCATATTGTACGTGTATGTGACCTTTTATCGTGCCATGTCTCTTTTAGGTCAAGTTCGACTGGAGATCAGATTGGGACAATCGAAAAATCGGGAAATCCTCGTTCGGTTAGGGTATTTTAGTAAAATACGCGCGAAAAATTGGAAATTAAGCTAAAACGAAGTAGGGATAGTTGAAGATAGTTGGGGTCCAAAAAAAACAGCTTGACAAATGAAAAGTACTAAGATCAGGGGCACATAATGCCTGGATCTCTTATCCCATAGTTTTCACATCAATAAATAGAGAAGTATATATGTTGCAACTTCTTAGAAACAGAGGAATTTGCAGGGATTAATTATATCATAGGACCCCCAAAAATAATATTAAAAGAATGGCAAAAGTTCATGTACAACCATCGCACCGTGCGACAACACTTATAGCACAAAAAATACATACTTATAACCGTAAAAGACATACTTGAATAACTCATACTTATACTGTAAAAAATATATTTATAAAACATAGACTTATAACTGAAAAACACATACTTATATATGTAAAAGGTATACTTGAATTCTGTCGCATGTGAGACAGTCTCATAATAAACCAACTCTAAAAGAATTTGTCAAGACTAAGGATAAGGATTTCAAACATCACAAGAAACAAACTATTCAGGATCGACTCAGAAAAACTCGGATCAACTCAATAGACCCATGATCTTTAGGCCCTATAAATCCATGGGCTCTTTGGGCCTTAGTCATATTACTAACTCTTATGTGTAGGCATCAATGAACACATCTTCACAATGCTATATAGCAAATTAAAGCACATGAATTAAGGTTCGGTTTCTTGATAAAAAGAGTCGTATTTTAACATGAAAGTGTGGAAAATTATACCTCGAGTGAAGAAATCGAGCTCCATCCGGTTTCCTTCTTCAAACCTCGTGTTTTCATGAACTCCCTCAATTGCTCGATCTCATCCCACATACCGTTTCTCGCATACATATTGGATAGAAGAACGTAAACCCCGACATTATTAGGCTCGATTTGAAGAGCTCTTTGCGCAGCCATTTTCCCCAAACCGACATTTCCACACTCATTGCAGGCACTAAGCAACGCGCCCCACATGGAAACGGTGGGCTCCTCATCCACACCTTTTGGCAACTCGTTGATGATTTTGCAAGCCCTTTCTAACTCTCCAGCCCGGCAAAACAGGTCAACGAGGCAACTATAATGCTCGTGGCTTGCAGCCAATCCATAGTCGCGAGTCATGGAATCAAAGTAGCTTATTCCGAGATTTACTTGGCCCGTGTGAGCACAAGCTGAGATAACTGACAAGAATGCAATTCCATCAGGGGTTATGCCTTGCATTAGCATATCTTTGAACAAAGTAATCACTTGAGTGTAGTTTCCGGTTCTTGCAAAGACTCCTAACATAGAAGTCCACAAAACTACATCTTGTTTTCTTTCTAATAAACCATATCCCACCATGTCGAAAGCCTTCTTTGCACTATCCACTAGCCCACACTTTCCATACATTTCAATCAGCAAACTCTGCAGAAACACATCAGCTCCGACATTTGCAACTTCACGTATAACTTTCGCGTGAACCTGCTTGCCCAAATTGAGTGCGCACAGCCCACTACACGCACGAAGAACGGCGGATAATGTAAAACTGTCTGCTTGCAAACCCAGCAATGGCATCCTTCTAACCAGTGCAATTCCTTGGCCCCACATTTTAGCTTCAGCGTAGCCTGAGATAAGGGCATTCACACACACAGAGTTCTTCACAGGAATTTCGTCGAACACCTTTGCTGCATCATTCATACACAACAGTTTTGCGTGAAAATCCACCAAAGCACTACCCACGAACACGCTACACAGCCACCCTGATTTCTCCACATAAGCATGCATCATTTGACCAAAGGAAACGTTTTTCAGACAAGAAGCAGACTTTAAAGAGCTGCATAGAGCGTAAGAATCAACGTAGACACCATTGCAATGCATAAAAGAAAACGTGTGCAGGGCATAACAATCAGACCCATGTTGAGAAAAATGAGATATGATTGAATTAAAGGGTAACGGGTTTTTGAGGCTGAGGCATTGGAAAAAATGGGTCAGAGATTTCAAGCTGTTTTTGTTATTACATGATGTGTATGCCAATACGAGGTTGGTTTGAAGGTTTGGGGAAACGAAAAATAAGCCTGCTCTAAGAACATGGGCGTAGAATTCTTGAACTGATCTGAGATTATTCGTTTGAGAACAATGTTGCAAGAATTGAGAAATTGTGTGAAAATTTAGAGCATCATGAATCTTGATTTGGCTAAACATGTGTTTGTTTATAGCAGTGTAAACAATTTTCTTAAAAATTTAAAATTGTTTTGAAGTAAGTTCTTGCAAAAATTTAAGGTTGTGTTGAACTTTATAAGAAAAATAAATGACATTTAGTATTCTCGAAATTTAGTTAGATTACTGAATCAATTCTAAGAGTTTTTGAAAATTATAATTAAACTCTGCAACGATTAATTTTTCAGCATACGATCTTCCCGAAACCAAAAATACGATAATAAAATATGATATCAAAAACATTAATCAAAACATTGCGTTATTTTTTTAAAATTATTTATAGAAATAAAGTTTAGGTTTATTATTCACAAACCATTAGAACCTGTTTTGTTATTATTTGGTTTTTCCAATAAATTTCTTAATTTCTATTAAAAGTTTAAGGAGTCATAAGATAAAAGATGGAGGGAATAATTCTTTTTTCTTTTGAGAAGGTAATAGTACTAAAATAAATTAGCATAACTTGAAATAAGCTCCAAGAAATAAATAAAAACTTATTAATATTTTTAAAATATGTTCATACTCGTAATTATTAATTTATCGGAATTAAACTTGGATAATAGACAATAAAAATTGTTAGTAGATAATACATTGAATTGTAAAATTTGATAATAACTCTAAAATAAGTCCCAAAAAAAAATTCTTCCAGAAATAGTGTTGTACGCTATATATATATATATATATATATATATATATATATATATATATATATATATATATATATATATAATATGTAATTATCATATTTTATCTCACATGATTTTTTTTTAAATCATTTAATATTGAAAAAGAAAAAAAAGCGAATTTAGGAATTTGGGGCGTTTAATAAACATATCTATAAATACAAAAGAAAAATAAGGAGAGAAAAAAAGAAGCTAAATCCATTTACATTTTTTGTCTCCAAATCAGAATCTGAGTCCCTCTTTCACTGTCTTTTCACTCTTTTTCGAAAAGTGAAGCCGATTATTGAAGAAGATGAGGTTGAACGACGCTACAACAATTTGCTGAAGAATTCAATTTGCGCCCTTCTGTTGTTGATTTCGGTAAATTGTTAAATGTTGTTGTCAAGATGAAGCAATACTCTGTAGCCCTCTACCTGTTCGATAAAATGCTTGAAAAAGAATGCTCCTTTAAGTCACGTCACCCTGAATATTGTGATTGATTGCTTTTGCTATCTGAATCGAGTTGATAATGGGTTTGCAATCTTAGGTAGTCTAAAGCGTGGTCATGAACCTACTATCGTTACATTCAACACTCTGCTGAAAGGGCTTTTCTTGGAAGAAACTGTTGAAGAAGTTGTTGAAAGAAAAAATATGTGAGCCAAATGAAATTACGTATCTTATTGTGATAAATGACTTATAATATCGTGTTGGATGGCTTGACAGGATGGAAGATGAAGGTGTTAATCCTGATATAGTAACATACAGTATCCTCATTGATGGATTATTACCTTTTAACATCCTTATTGGTGCACTTTGAAAAGACACAGGAGGCATGTAATGGAGATGCATTCTAAAGCAGATCATGTAATGTGCTTTGTAATACACTTTGCAAGATTGTTAAGAACACCAAATAATGCAGAAAATACACGTGAAAATCAGTAGAAAAGAGATTGTGTTGAAAAGATGGTGTTCAAGAGAAATCGATTAGGTGATTGAATATATCCTCACTCCATGTAATAGTGAAATTGAATCCAAAATCTTCTTGGCCTCGACTTAGCAATTCTTGGATCAGAAACGACACTGGGACGACAAAGTATTAAGTATAAATGCATACGAAGGTGTATTTTATGTACATTTACCATCTGTTTTCTTGAAGACCCGTGTTTTTATTAACCCGATCCGAGATCCAAATTTATTAACAAAATAAGTACCATAACTATAGCAGTGTAATTATTTTTATTTTATTTTTATTTAGTCCCCAATCACCCCATTTGATTTTCGTAAGTAGAAAGGCGGTTTTCTTTCTCAAAAAAAAAAAAAAAAGACAGTTAGTTGAATAAGGATATTTGAATTATAAAATGCAGATAATAACCGTTTGTTAAACACTTCCAAAAAATTGTGTCTTTTCATCTGTAAAAATTCAAATATTTTAACAACAGAAAATATTCCATTTCAACGACAGCAAAATTTCTAACATCAAAAAAGTTGATTAATTCATGATTTCTGCAATTAATTGAATGATTTGATTTGGTTATCTCTTTGCAAATTCTCCATTTTTCTTTTTCCAGGCTGCTTCAGTGTTCTGAAGATCAAAATGATAGAATCTTTTCGAGCAAAACTATTATTGTACGTTTTTTTTTTTTTTTCAAATCTTAAATTTCTAGTAGTATTTCAATTTTATATTTCATGGAATAGAATTCTTGTTAACCCGTCTTACAAATCTTATTTCTTGAGATGAGTCGAATTTGTGAAATTTTGTTTTGGGTTCAACAGGATGGTGTTTGGATATCTTTATCCAGCATTCGAATGCTATAAGTTAGTAGAGAAACATGATCTACAGATGGATGAACTTAAATTTTGGTGCCAGTATAGGTAAGTAAATTGCCACTTTATTTAATTTTTGATTTCCTTACATAATAAATCCAATTTTATGTTAGAAATAACGAAACTCATCATCTCATGGAACGTTAATTGCATTTTCTATGATTGTCTTAGGATTTTAGTTGCAGTGTTTACAACGTGTGAGAGAATTGGGGATAACATACTGTCATGGTAAGAACTTTTAGCTAAATTTTCTATATGAAAGGAGTTGGTCTCTTGTACAACCGTCTCATGTGCGATGAGACCGTGCATGGTCGTGTCCACGGTCGACCGTGCACCACAACCCTAAAAGACATACTTAGAGTAAGTAAATTCAAAAGTAAGTATTCTTGCATAAAAATGTTTTCCTACTCTTATAGTCAATTCTTCTACTTGTAAGATATAAATTGTTGAGATCTATCAAGAATAATAATTTCACATTTACAATTCATCTATACTTAATATAAATCATTTCAAATATGCACTTGAGGAATTAATGGTAAATTTCAGTTCAAAATTCACTTGAGAACTCAATAACGATAAGAGTAGCGTTATAACGAAATACATAGCGTTATATCGAAAAAAAACTCAATATCAACAACCGTCTTGTGGAATAATCTCAAAACATCTTAGATATATACTTGAGGAATTAACGATAAATTTCAGCTCAAAATTCACTCAAAAACTCAATAACGATAAGAATAGTGTTATAACGAAACATATAACGTTATATTGAAAAATAGCTCGAAATCAACATCCGTCTTGTAGGATAACCTCTAAAACATCTTGGAGTTGATATAAGTTGACTTTGTTAGGTCTTGTATGAAAATAAATTCAAAAGTAAGTAATCTTGTATAAAAATATTTTCCTACTCTTATAGTCAATTCTTCTACTTACCTACGTATGATATAAATTGTTGAGATCTATCAAGAATAACAATTTTACATTTACAATTCATCTATACTCAACATAAATCAATTCAAATATGCACTCAAGGAATTAATGGTAAATTTCAGCTCAAAATTCACTCGAAAACTCAATAACAATAAAAGTAGCGTTATAACGAAACACATAGCGTTATATCGAAAAAAATTTCGAAATCAACAACTGTCTTGTGGAATAATCTCAAAACCATCTTAGATATGTACTTGAGGAATTAATGACAAATTTCAACTCAAAATTCACTCAAGAATTCAATAACGATAAGAGTAGCGTTATAATGAAATATATAGCGTTATATCGGAAAATAACTCAAAATCAACATCCGTCTTGCGGGATAACCTCAAAAATATCTTGAATTTGATATAAGTTGATTTTATTAGGTCTTGTATGAAAAGAAATTCAAATGTAAGTAATCTTGTATAAAAATATTTTCCTACTCTTATAGTCAATATTTCTACTTACTCACGTATGATATAAATTGTTGAGATCTATCAAGAATAACAATTTTACATTTACAATTCATCTATACTCAATATAAATCAATTCAAAAACGCACTCGAGAAATTAATGGTAAATTTCAGCTCAAAATTCACTCAAGAACTCAATAACGATGAGAGTAGCGTTATAACGAAACACATAGCGTTATATCAAAAAAAAACTTGAAATAAACAACCATCTTGTGGAATAATCTCAAAACCATCTTAGATATGTACTTGAGGAATTAATGACAAATTTCTGCTCAAAATTCACTTGAGAACTCAATAACGATAAGAGTAGCATTATAACGAAACATATAGCATTATATCAAAAAATAACTCGAAATCAACATCCGTCTTGTGGGATAACCTCAAAAACATCTTGGAGTTGATAACCTCAAAAACATCTTGCGGGATAACCTCAAAAACAAATACAATGTGTAATTCCTTCAATAAGATACAAATGTAATATGATTATTTTCCATAAAATTGAGAAGAACAATAACGACACAGTGTCGTTACAAATTATATATAAGATCAGTAGTTCCGTTATGACAGTATACAACCAAAAAAATAATGATTTCATCTAAAAATGTGTTCTATAATTGCATAATAGGTTTTTATAGTCACAAATGCATACCCAAGTTTTTTATAGCCACATAAGCATATCTTTTTCCCAAAGAGAAGTTATTCAATGAAACCCCAACAATGTGTCTCCTCTATTTAATATTGAGAACATCAATTTACCCATAAGTTTTCAGAAAACAATGAAAATGAGTGACAAACTCAGAAATTTATGTCAATGGGAATGATAAATTTTTAAAACTGAATGAGAGAGTGATCAAATGATTGAAAACTGCTCACACAAAGCAAAATTAAGGCTTAAAGATTGCTGAGATTATAGTTTTAGTTCCGCCATCAATTAATTCGTCAGAATGATTTACGACGTGAATTCTCCGTTTTTCCGATCGTTTATCAACCAGAAGGGTGGCGCTTCCGATAAGAGGAAAACTGAAGAGCAGAAGCCCAAGGAACAAAGGCCACAAGCAAATGAAAACAAACATGTTATGACAGAGTAATGAGATCATGATGTAAGCATTAGCTTGGATGGAGTTTCCAGTGATCAAATGATTTGACTGTGGGAATGAGATAGTGAACGTGTTTTTTGATGAGTTTTTTTTTTTTTTCAAAATGAAACTTCTTGATATTTATTAAAAGACCCCAAACTTCTTCTTATTTAAATAATTAATCTACTGCTATTTAACTAAGAATTTATAAAGATGGTCTTTTTAAATAATATTTTATGTTAGAGTGGCCTATTTAAATAAAGGCCCGTTAATTGAATGATTTGATTTGGTTATCTCTTTGCAATTCTCCATTTTTCTTTTTTCCAGGCTGCTTCAGTGTTCTGAAGATCAAAATGATAGGATCTTTTCCAGCAAGACTATTATTGTACGTTTTTTTTTTTTCAAATCTTAAATTTCTAGTAGTATTTTGATTTTATATTTCATGGAATAGAATTCTTGTTAACCCGTCTTACAAATCTTATTTCTTGAGATGAGTCGAATTTGTGAAATTTTGTTTTGGGTTCAACAGGATGGTGTTTGGATATCTTTATCCAGCATTCGAATGCTATAAGTTAGTAGAGAAACATGATCTACAGATGGATGAACTTAAATTTTGGTGCCAGTATAGGTAAGTAAATTGCCACTTTATTTAATTTTTGATTTCCTTACATAATAAATCCAATTTTATGTTAGAAATAACGAAACTCATCATCTCATGGAACGTTAATTGCATTTTCTATGATTGTCTTAGGATTTTAGTTGCAGTGTTTACAACGTGTGAGAGAATTGGTGTTAACATACTGTCATGGTAAGAATTTTTAGCTAAATTTTCTATATGAAAAGAGTTGGTCTCTTGTACAATCCTCTCATGTGCAACGAGACCGTGCACGGTCGTGTCCACGGTCGACCGTGCACCACAAAAAAAAAACACATACTTATAGCCCTAAAAGACATACTTAGAGCTAAAAATCACATACTTGTGTGGGCACTATTGACCGTGCCCCATACCATGCACTACACATGCCGTGTATTGTCGCACACAGTCGAACTGTGCCCCACAGCACCACCGTGTTCGAAAAAAAAAATCACATACTTAGAGCTGAAGATCACATATTTAGAGTCGAAAATGGCATACTTGTACACTGTTGTGTCACACAGTCGACCGTGGCCCGGTACGACCGTGCGACGGTTGCACGCGAGTTTTTGTCATATGAAAATTCCTTATTGTTTGTGGAATCGAATCAACGGTTCGATTAGTTATATAAAAATGACTTGTATTTTATTTTTCTTTTTAAAAGATATGTGTTTTTTTTTTCTTTTCGGATTTTCGGTTTTAATCGGTTCAATCTTGTTGTTTCTCTTCATCAAACCAATGACAACTTCCCATTGTACCGATGAACCAATAGTTTAAGTGGTTGTTTTGATGGTGTACTTAACTAATTATGATTCGATGATCACTCTTATATTTAGGTTACCATTGTACAATGAAGTCAAGGTGGCATTAATCTTATACCTTTGGCACTCCAAAACAAAGGTAATTTCCTTAAGTTGTGATAGTATTTGAATCTTTTCTTTTAACTATTTATTGTTACATCTGGTGCCTCACGTATTTTTTGTTACTTTTAGGGGACTATCTATATTTACGGCACCTTCCTACGGCCATATCTGGCGAAGCATGAAAAGGAAATCGAACTTTATTTGGTGAATTCGAGGAAGAAGATAACAACTATCACGGTTTTGCTATGGCAAAAGGGCTCTATATTATGGTCAATATAGGTTTTTTGAGATTTTGGAATATGCTTCTTCTACTAAATCAACATTTGAGGCATCCAAAATAGGAAAATAATGTCAAAATTAGATTGTAACTTGTAAGCATATATCAGTTATGATCTTCTATATATGTTGATGACAACTTTTTGTTTTTCATTGAGTTGAAAATTATCACTAGCACATATCAATTTGGTCATTTTGCATTACAATAAAACTTATTACATTGATTAAAAAATATTAAAGACAAATATATATGAAAGAACTATTCGAAATTATTCGAAAAGTTACCCACGGGCCCTAACCATAACCCTAACAACGTTGTAGATGTCATGGTCATAAGCCTTGGACCTATGATGTTGTCTAGGGATAATCTTTGTATACAAATAGAAAACAATACAAGCAATGGCGGGCCCGGCCCAAAACACCCAATGCCCATCCCAAAGATGGCCACCTCTCACCACCGCCGCCCCGAAGCATCGGGCCGGGTTGATCCCCGCCCCGGCATAGCCCTTCCTGGCCGTAACGGTGGTGGAGATGAAAACGAGGAGACCCAGTACCACTCCAACGATGGAAAAAACCAAGACAACGCCCAATTGTTGGGCCTGTCTGTGGTCATACGCCATCCATATGGAGGCAAATAGAAAAATAAAACTACAAAAGATTTCGAGCCAGAAGGCCTGGCCCGTCTCGATCCCGGTCGTGATTGGCCCGTTGGGCCCGGGTGCCACGACGGTCAGAGTACAACCACCAAGTGAGAAAGTATTCTCTATGGTACTACTCACCACTGCTTTAAGTGCAAGTGCACCTAGCACGGCCCCGAGGCATTGCGCAATTATGTACACGATTGCACGAGACATTGAAATCAGGCCCACCAGGGCGGCGGAAAAAGAGATTATAGGGTTGATGTGGCCGCCGGAAATTGGGTGCACCGCCAGGAGGAGGATGGTGATGATGACGGCGGCGAGGATTGATAGTACGAGGTTTGGCATCTTGATGTTGGATTCCAGCGTCGAGATTACAATCGTGTCTAGCATGAATACCAGAATGGCGGTTCCCAGTACTTCTCCCACCGATGCTCGCCATACCTTGTAAATTCAAAATATTTATATTTTTTATTTCAAAACACAAACAATTATGCATGATGAAAATATATAATAATATATACTTACATCTAAAGAAAAGAGCTCGTTTATGCCTAATATCTCACTCAAAGTGAGAGAAACTTGGTTCTTCTTCTCAGAATCATCTTTCCAATTTTGTGACCTGCAAAAATATTTTCAACAAAAATTATATATCCAATTAATGAAACAAGAAATATTAACTATATTACCCTGGAGTGGAGTAAACAGGCTTGATTTTGCTTCCATTGTTTTGGCATTCTTCATCATCACCACCATGGAAATGCACCCCATTGCTAGCCATCTCTCTCTCTCTCTCTTAGTTCTTGAAGCTGGTTTTTGCCTTGCTATGGTTCCCCTATTTATACATGTTATGTCTTTATTTGCTAGTTTTATTTGTATGTTGATTGTACGATAAGTTATATATTATCATCATAATTGAGATGAGATGTGCTTAATTAAATAAACACGAAATTAAAATATAATGTAACCTAATATGGTACGTATTATAGAGTTGAAATTATATTAAAGTAATTAATTACGTTAATTAAATACAAGTCACCAAGAAGAGTGGAGATTCAGTTGGATATTAATGGCTGTCCCACTTCGCTCGCACTTAATGCATATTATAATATTATATACTTCTTATCCCTCCTTCTTTCTAACATTTTTTTTTTCAATTTATGAAAATATTTATCTTTGATGATAATTGATAAATCTTGGAAATTGTGGAGAATTTGATGCCTGAGAGAGAATTATTCGCTACAACTTGTACTAGATTTTATTTTAATTATTTATGAACTTTCATAAGTTCAATGGACACTTGTCATGCATGCAGATGTATATATATGCTTTTATTTTTTCATTATTTAAAGCTATATATATATATATATATATATATATATATATGTCCAAAACCTATATTCAAGTCCATTAAATTTGTCTAGCTTCCCATATATATCATAACTCATTAGACCAATTCTACACAAATAAATTCTACAAAATTCTATTTAGTAGAATTTATTTGTGTAGAATTGGTCTAATGATTTATATGGCATGACATAGTTTTGTTTTCAGGACAAAATTTATTGTTTTAACAAAGAAATGTTTTTTTTAAAACTGTTTTTGGAGTTTATAATGAGTATCTTGAATTAAAATAATAAGATTAGTCTCGATTTCTTGAATGTTCTTGAATTTCGAGATCAGTGTTAAGCAACACTGTTCATAAGCTTCAAGACCAATCTTATTATTAAAAAACAAGTATATAGTGAAGTAAAGGTCGCAATTCGAGTTGCTAGACCCAAACTAACTCAGCCAAACCTTAATTCGAGTCAATATAATTTCACAGTTTTATTCCATATTAAAATTTTAGTTACTTTTAGTATGGATCAATTTGGGTCGATGGTTCGATTTGGTCCTAATTAGAGGTGGTAATGGCCGGGTTTGGGATGATATTGACAATACCATATTCATACCAAATTATCATATCAAATACCATTTCCACCACCATCACCGTTTTGGGAATTTGGTATGGGGATGGGGATTCACCGTTTGGGGACAGATTCCCAACAGGGAATTCGGGTTCCCCATTTTCTACAAGTTAAAATTTATTTATTTTCTAAAATAATTTTCAATAAAATAAATATCAAAACAATTAAAATAACTCATAAACAATATCAATCCAACATAACATCAAATATCTTGAAATCATAAATCTAGTCTTTAAAACAAAAGTATGAAATACATAATCAAAATGACAAAACAATCTAACAAGTTTGATTGTTTCGAATTGATTCAAATTTTCAATTTCAATTTGCAATTTTAGATATTAAATTATTAATTAATTGAAAAGGAGCCATGAGAAGTGAGGACTTAGAGTTCTTATGGAAAATTTTGGATGTTTTAGTATATTTACTAAATAATATATATATATATATATATATTAATAAATAATATTAAACGGGGAATGAGGAATCACCGTTTCATATAAATTGGGCCGGTTTCGGGGTGGGCATTGGGTGTGGAGCATAAATATCATCCCCGTAATTTTTAAACAGGATTCACCGTCCCCACTCCATTCCCCAATTTGATCAGAGAATCCCCGCCCCCTTAACATTGATATCCAACGGAGATGGTTCCCTATGGAGAAATTGTCACCCTAGTCTTGATGAATCCAACGCCTTCAAAATATCGACATTCATTTATACTATATCTCGAGCTATATGAATTTACCGATCAAATTTGTCAAAATTGTCACCTATGGTGAAGACAATTAATGTTAATTAGTTGGATCATTTAAGGATAGTGTGTCTAATTCATCCATATCTATTGTTTATAATTAAATGGTAACATATATATTTTCTATGTATTAAAAAAAAAACTACCTTTATTAAAATGTCTATTTTTAGGCTAGGATTAATTGCACGGCGACAATTTTCTGATTCAAAGGATTCAAAACTATATATAAATTTTCTATTTTTAATATTTCAAATGTCACCACTAAGACTTTGCTTATCGTTGTGACGATTTTGACAATAAATTATATGCACATTGAAACAAACAATTTGTCAACATAAAAACAGTAGGTTTTTATTAAATTTCGGACGTAATTAATGCAATCGGATTGAATTGAAAAGTATACTTACAAGACAAGAATAAAATTTAATAAATATGACCTTTAAAAGCCGTCTTAGTGGATTATATACCTTTCTTTTTGACATTATCGAGTTTCTAGAATTTAAGCTTCTCCGTAACAAAATAATATTTTATTTTACATGTATAAAATCGTCAATTATGCATGTATATGTAATTTCCACTAATAATCTCTCCAGCTCATGTATATGTTGTTTTAAAGTTTCGATTTTATTTACATTTATTTGTCCTTTTTGGTTAAAAACTTATTTTCTTCCATGCCTGCCCCAATCCCAATTTTTTTTTTTTAATTTTCAACTACCATATATATTTACTTTTATGTATACGTTGATTCTACAATCTACTAATAATAGTATATCTCACTAGATATAAATTTGCACAAAAACTTACATTAAATTGTATCAAAAATATAATTTTACGAGACGAGTCTCATTATTAACACAAAAACTTATGTGAGACGGTCTTACAGATACTTTTCGTGAGACGGAGCTCCATCACCCACAAACAACATATGAATTGTAGGGTTTGAGTTGTGGGTGATTTGGTTGTGGGTTGACCCGTCTCACGCAATGCATTAAAATTCCGTGAGACGGACTCACAAGAGACTTACTCCATTATTAATAGCTCAAACTCATTTTCATATATTAATCTTTATTTTGTAGATTACTGATTGTGGAAAATCCATCTCATTAAATTAGATGTGTAATTGTATTCAAAAGATTGAGAACTTGCAAACAAGTTGACGAAATTGTTCTTTTAAAAAAGAGTAAGTCTCTTGTGAGACCGTCTCACGAAATTCTAATACATTGCGTGAGACGGGTCAACCCACAATCCACTTACCCACCACCAAATCCTACAATTCACATATTGTTTAGGGTGATGGGGCTCCATTTCACGGAAGCTATCCATGAGACCATCTCACATGAGGTTTTGTGATTAATTTTTTTTTTTTTTTGACGATATTACAAATATCCTACGTAAAATTCCTTGTTGAGAAGCATAAAAGATTACACATGCTTACAGAATTAGATTTTGGATCCTTAATATATGGTTGTAAACTAATAATGCATTTATGCGTACTTGACGTGCTTAGATAAAATATTTTTAAAATTTTAACAAAATAAAATAAAATCAGATATTGAGTAAGCTGCCAGATAATTATTTTCATTCGGCAGATATTTTGGGATCACTTAAAATAATGTTTTTATTTCTTTAATTGTTGATCTTGATTGGCCTTCTATCTTACATCATGCTTTGGCTGGTTAATAAATAATTTAATGTCTTAAACTAAAGGCATTCACACATTAGGAATATTCCATGAGAATTTTAAAAACAATAGAAAAAAATATAAAGTATTTAGAATTAAACGTAATATTATAATTATCTTTTAACGTATGATAACCCCCCCCCCCCCAAAAAAAAGAAAAAGAAAAGAAAAAAAGCTTTTGGGTTTTTGTCTTAATTAATACTATTATTTATAAATTAAATTGAAACTTTCCATTCACAAAAAAATTGATACGAGAATAAATATAAATTAATTCCACTAATTCTTTTTCTATCTCAGTCAAATATAAATTAATTTGAATTTTTTTTTATCTCACTAATCTAATTTCATGACACAAACCAACCCATAAGATAGAAATTGATTTATAAAAATCAATTTTGATTTGTAAGCATACATATTAGGATTACATTTCATAGAATTATATTTTTGAAATCATTTCGTATAAATTTTTGTATTTATTTCGTGGATAAATTTATTGTAGAGTTAAATAGGGTACATCAATAATTAATACAAGGAAACTATCTATGGACTAAAAGGGCCCAAAACCCTTATTAGGATGGTTGGCATTTCTTTTTCCACTTAAATAATAAATTGGTTGAGCCTATAAGTAATGTACTTACATCAACTACATTCTCAAGCTTATTAATACAAGGACCATTCTCAAATCTATTAAATTACCATATTAGAAGTTTCATAAACGAATTTTAATTGTATGTACTAAAGGTACGATAAAGTTAAATAAACGATTGTAACAATTGGTTCTTTATTTTGAGAACATTTCATGTATCTTAACTCGTGAGACAGAACCTCACCTCAAAAATTTAAATAAAAATGATTTAATTTGACTTAATAAGACATAATGAATTGTGTGAATCATTTCACCTAAATTTTTAGGTCCAAACAATATACTATTGTATTAAATGTGTATACATTTATGTGGCTATATGTCTATTTTTATCTACATAAATGTGGACCAGGATCACCCATAATTGACTACCCTAATAATCTATCTTATTTACAATTATAGAAACTAAGCAAATTTTCATAATTGTAACCAAGTTTTCTGAATTTCTGAATAACTCAAATAAAACGTGATTTTATTAATGTAAAATTTAGAATCTTGTCTATATCTTATTAAAATATACAAAATATATTATTCTTTGGTCATTAATATTTTTTTCTCGAATCATATTCATATTTTAATAATATATAAATTATACTAATTAATTTATTTCTCTATTATCTCAATGCAAATATATAATTTTGTACAACTGAAAATTAATTAATTATTTATATCAATATATTTCAGAATTTGTCATGAATTTTGAAGAAAACTTTTCGAAAAATAAATTATAAATAAAACACTTGGGGGACTAAAACACACTATTATTTCCATGCTCCGGGGTGCAACGTAGCTACTCAAAAATATCAAGGCCAAAAATCAAACAACTAAAATCTTGGGGACCAAAATGCAATTTTATAACTACAGTGTGATCATTTATTTGCACGACAATTATAAAATCAAAGTCAACTCCATGTGATAATGGGCATATCTAATCCCAATGCAACTTGTTGATCTCGTATGCCCTCCAATTCAAGGCAACAAACTTTCTGGGCATTTAATAAAGTGAGCCTTCATTTTATTTGTCGTTTTTCAGTTATTGAAGAAAAATTAAAGTTTTTTAATTTTTTTAATTTTGAGTATGTGTTCTTTGTTAGAGATGCCTCAATAAAAAAAATAATAATAATAATTTCAAAATAAGATGATGAAGTTATTTATGTTATAATAGTGTCGATCTATTGAATATTTTATTAATTGGACTGATACATGTCATGCTTGGTAAATTAAAATTGTTAGTTAGACTCAACTTTATTTTATTTTATTTTATCTCAGAAATATTCTAGCAAATTGGTCAATATATTTGTGTGTGAATGTAATCAATTTCATAGCCTCTCACGTCAACATGTTATGCATTGAAGATGATTGAATGACACATAATAAATGAGATGACTTTTATAACCTCCCTCGTCGTTTCTACACCAATAAATAAATAAATACAAACAAACAAATCTTTTTTTTTTAATATTATATTTGCTCTTTTTGAAAAGTTTCACAAAGACTCATGGCGAAACACTTGAATCATGAGAGCGTTTCACAAATTTAGATATAAATAAGAAATTATTTTTTATGCAGGTGCAAAATATAATGAATTTAATTTTTGAATTTTTGTAAAGGATACTTAAACTTGAATATGAACTCAATAGTCTTACAAAATATACACATATTTGTCAATGAACAGATTGACCATATATTGGGCCTTTATGTATGGGCTTATCTGTACGTACATTTAGTATATTGAATTGAATGACGGGAGATTGGAGTACTTCTTGGGCCAGAATCGGTTAAGCCCAATTGAGAGGCCACAAAAGAAGACTAATTCAATATTGCCAATCAAAAGCCCAAAAAAAAAAAAAAAAAAAAAAAAAAAACGAAACAAAGCTTAAAATCAAATCAAAGTACATGATATTTGAGTCCAACTTCACAAGTTTAACAAATAAATTTGAATATATTTTTTCCAAGTAGTAAGATTTAATCTTGCCTTGAGCTTGATGATTAAATAAAGGATATAAAATATATATTAATACACATTTTCTATTGTCTAATCAATTAAACGATAAATATATACTTACATGTATATGTGCAGTTTTATAATACATTTTATAATACATATTATGTGATATATCTAATTTAGTTCACAAATATATAAAAAACATGACATCACTAATTAACATACGACGTTTATTAAATATCATGAAATGTGAAATGTAACATCAAATGTAATAAATGATACTGAAAAAATACTTCTGATTATATGATTGGTACAATAAATACAAGACCATTATCCACATCGTGAGAATATTGTATTTTCTTTTATAGCAAACACAACATGCACATGACAAATATATCACAACTCATCTAACAAAATATTAATTTTGTTAGATATGAAATGATATATATGCCACTCATATAAATTTGTGAAATTTATTAATGAAATATTCATTAAAAAAAAGTTCATCACCAATTTAATTGCATCTTAATTTAAACATTGAAAATCTATTTATATCTAAAGAAAAATCACTAATTGTTAGCAAGATTTAGGAGGTGGTTAGTGAGAATGAGTAATGTAAATTGAGAAAGTACGTAGTTTGTTTGAGTATCAAAATTGTGGGTTTCTGATTTGGACAACAAATAATTGTTAATTATTTAATTGTTTAAGTTTTAATTATTTAATTATCGAAGTTTTAATTTTGTAAAAAGGATGAAAATAAATCACAGCTAAAATTAGGAAATTTTAGAGTTTTTATATATGTTTGACTTGTCCCAATTATTAATTTATTATTATATTCTTCCCATCGATGCACGTATTTGATATGTTTTTGTAATATTAAAAATATCAGAAGCTGATCGTGGGTATTCGGAAATGATGTGCAATTTTAAGGATATTTAGTTAGATTATGAATAAATAATTAACGATTGGAATATATTTTAACAAACATCAAAATGAAAAAAAAAAAAAAAAAGAAAGAAAGCGCGTGCATGTGTTGTAGTTCTCTTTTAATCTATAAAATTTTGTTTTAAAATATAACTTAACTAAAAATTTGTAAAAGTCATTAATGAAATATTCATTAAAAAAAGTTTATCACCAATTTACATCTTAATTTAAACGTTGAAAAAAAACAATTAAACATATGTTTGTTTTTCATTTCAAAAGCATCTTCCCAATATTTTAATATGTGAAACATTAGAATCATGTTTGTTTACATATTTCACTCACATTCATTTTCAAATTCATCATTACTTTTAAAATATTTAGAATGAGTCCAACCACATCATCTAATATAATATAACAAATTTCATATAAAATATTCAAAGGGATCCGTCTATATCAAATCAATGTAAAATATAATATAATAAATTTCAAAAATCATTATTCTATTGAACACACCACTATCAAATCAGACTAGTATAATACAAAGATTTTAAACATCAACATTTAATTGGACCCACAATTTACATATTATTTAACTAAAATATAATTTATAGCAAAAATATTCAAAGTGTGAGTCCTACATAACCTCTTAGAGCATCTCCAATGGAGCACTAAATCTCACACTACCTCTATATGTAGTGTGAAATTGTGCTCCAACCGTACACTACATTTTCCCTTACACTATAGATTTGAATAGTGCATCACTCAATGTAGTGGGCACTATTGCACCACACTACATTTTTATTTTTATTTTTTGATTTTTTTAATAAAATTTTAATTTCACAATTTATTTTTAATAGAATTTGCAGTTCATCATTTCATGAAGCAATATTATTGTTTATAAAAAAATTATTATTTACTACATGTGTACAATATAAAAGTATTTTTTTAGGCTAAATAAAGTAAACAGAATACATTAAATCACAAAGTACATTAAATTAAAATACATAAATCACAAAATACATCAAATTAAAATGCATAAATTAAAATAAACATAAAACATCTAAAGAACGATTCTTAGGCTAAAAAAAGTACGATACGGGAATTTAAACGTCCTAATTAATAATCTCCGAGATTACTTCCCAACCCTCCGAGATCTGGAAAATATCCGTTATACATATCAAAAGTATTATTTGTTGGTGGTTGTTGGGAAAGTTCTTCATTTTTTCGTATAATTTTTTCTTGTTTTTTTCGAAAATATTCATGTTGGCGTGGATCTCCAATGATATCCAAATCAATCATCATAATTCTATTCTCTCGTTCTTCTCTTCGCTCCTCACAGTCATAGTCTTTTTTTCCAACCGCCGCCTTTAAAAAACTTAGAAGGGCTTCACTATCTTCGTGTGTAGTGTTTACGATAACACTAATATCTTCAGCTCTTTTTTACTTCATTTTGGATTTTTTCACCCCCGTCAGGTCATCGTGATGATGAAGACCCACCACTACCACTAATATTTTCATCACTTAAATTGATTGAAAATGAATTTAGTCCAGGTTCTGGAGATCCTGGACTTTCGTTCACCTCATTAAACTGATCTCGGGACTTCCGTACAATATTATCCTATTGCAGAAACTCTTTCATGGTGTCCCATACATGGTCAAACTTGAATGATTTTTCCTTGGTGGACGGATCATTCACATACAAAAATTTTGCCCTTCGTAACTGCATAATGCATAACCATGTTGGTACTACTTTACAAATTAGACTAGGAAAAAATTTAACAACTACTTACAATGTCATTTTCAGAAGCACCACTTGGATTTTCGCGTTCAACTTGCCCTACACATGCTATCAATTTCGAAACGGCTTTTTTTATCAAGGCAATTCGAGAATCAAATGATCTTAGTGGGCGGATAGTGCCACTCGAATTGGTTGATGATTCATTCATTTTATCTTTGACACGATTCTAGAGTTGATTAAAAATTTGGAATCTCCCTATGATTGGATCTTGACAGACTTCTTTGTAGTAATCACAAAGAAGTACATCTTCAGCAAATGAGTAATTTGGATTTCTGGCAATTTGAGCTGTAAAATATTTCTTGTGAAACTGTGTTTTAAGTTGAATTGTATAACATGTATATGTTGAGAAATAGGTGAGAATGGTAGGTGAGACGAGCATTGTTAAATCTAATGAGAACGGTAGGTGAGGTTTAAGGCAGAAAAGCCTATGTGAAGGCTAATTACTCCTCTATAGCCTACTGCAACCCATGTAAAGTCTAATAATGGGTAGACAACCCCACGTGAAGTTACTGCATGACATGTGAATTCATCTTATTTCTTGGAAGTTTGCTGCAACCCATGTGAAGTCTAAAAATAGGTAGACAACCCCATGTGAAATTATTGTACGCATGTGATGACTGACTTTTTTGAACTACATTATATATTATCACGTGAATTCACCAAATGAATACAACAAACTCATCCAATTTTTATTTCTACACTTAATCAAAAAATGAATAATTCTCCTATAAACTCACTATAAACTCATCTTCAGACTCTGATGAGTATTCTCTTCAAGAAACTTTGAAAGTTCAACAAATTTCTAGAAATAACCGTGTCATATCAGAAATTCTTAGAGTTCAAGATGTCAATCCCACTCATGGAGGCTCAGTTTTTGGTTGTAGAACGACCAATCGTGATCGAGAAGTAGCGACGCAACGTCTGTTTAACGACTACTTTACTGAGAATCCAACATTTAATGCAACAATGTTCCGCAGGCGTTTTCGAATGGCTCGGTTTTTATTTCTTCGCATAGCTAAGAGTGTCTCCAACGCAGACGCAAATGGAGAACTCAAACTCAAATTTTGAGTTTTTGCCACTCCAACCCAGCCTCAATTTTGAACGCAAATCAGCCATTGTGAACAGTAGGTGACAAATTTGCCACCTACTGTTCACAGACTCAAATCTTTTTTTTTTTTTTTTTCTTTTATAACAATTTTCACTCATTTGATATTAATACACATATGTTATATAATATTTTACTATGTACATGCGTATTACGAACTTTGAGATATCTTGATCGAATATTTTTTAAAAATAGTGTAATTATTAAATATAAGCACGAATTATTAATAGAAATATAATTGGAATATCATACAATATTTAATGCAAATTACAATGAAAGTTACTAAAACACATAAGCATTACAACATGTTAAATTTAAACTAATATTACACGCCATGCTAAATTTACTAGAACAAAAACATAAACGAAATGCATTTAAACTCCATATATAATATGGATTTTAGTAGTTCGGTAGACCACTTCCAGACCCTCCAATATCATTAAAATATACTCCATAAGTATTGGAGGAATTTTCGGTTTGAGATTGATTCATAATTTTGAGTTGCTCATTCTGCCACCATGAACGTCTAACCGGATCAGAAATGTCCTCCAAATTCATGCTCATTATTTTATCTGCCATTTTTTGCATTTTATCTGCCCTGTTTCGTTTCAGCTCTTCTAAAATAAGTTCTTGACGTGCGTTTGATTCAGCCATTAAATCCAGATATTTTTTATTTGTTTTTTCCATGGATTCCATAACACGAGATGAATCTTCTCCTTTTTTCCTTTTTAGTTTAGCTTTTTTCACTCCCTCGGGTCGCATTTGCAATGATGGAGAACTATCATTTTCATCACTCAAGTTTATATTGAATTGAGTTATTCCTGGGGAAGAGAGAGCAGGAGAATCTGACATTGATGCTTCAGATTGTGATGAATAATTAACGCGTCTCCGACTGTGATTATTTCCTGAATCCACAAAATTTTTCATAGTGTTGAACACATGATCAAACTTAAATCTCTTCTTATACTTTGGATCTTGCATCAGCATGATCTTTGCTCTGCACATCTGCATAATTTAGAATATGAAGGTTAATACTGAATGTTTTTCTTCTTGACTTTATATAAATAAATAAAATAAGAACATCAACTTACAATATCTCCATTTGAAGCTCCACTTGGATTCGAGTGTTGGACTTGTGCCACACATCCATTCAACTTTGCGACTGCACTTTTGATAACAGTAACGCGATCACGCAAAGACTTTGTGTTTCGACATTCTGTGACATTGTTTGGTCGTGTAGAATTGTATTGGGTTTCTACACGTGACCAAAAAGTATTTCCAGATTGATTTGCACCTACAATTGGATCTTGGGAGACATCAACAAATACACCACAAAGATGAATATCATCATCAATAGAATAAGAGGCTTTTCGGAAGGCCATTGTAGAATTGATAAGTTCGAAATGAGATTTGATAAACAAATGAATTCAAATGATATAGTTACTTCAAGTGTGATTTTTTTGTTGAAATGAATGGTCATTTTATAGATGAGATAGTTCTTATTCTCATTTGTGTAAAACAACATCAACGGTTGAGATCAAAAGATTAAATCGACTATCAACGGCTACGAAAGGAGGCACTTGGATTGTGTTTTTCTACCCACTCACCACTTTCTAAATGATATGAACGGTTGAGATCAAAAGATTAAAATGACTATCAACGACTACGAATGAAGACACTTGGATTGTGCTTTTCTACCCACTCACCACTTTCCAAATGATATGAACGATTGAGATCAAAAGATTAAAACGACTATCAACGACTACGAATGAAGGCACTTGGATTGTGCTTTTCTACCCACTCACCACTTTCCAAATGATATGAATGGTTGAGATCAAAAGCCTAAAATTATTATCAACGGCTACGAATGAAGGCACTTGGATTGTGCTTTACATGTACAATTATATAATGAACATTGTTTGCAATCATTCATCACTTCATTTCCTCACCAAGTCTTATCTTCTTACTTTGTTATTTCTCACTTCATTTACTTTTCAAAGATGAATCCCAATTTTACAAGTCCTTCTCATTTATTTTCTTCTTCTTCTTCTGATGATGATGAAGGTCAGTATGAGTCGATGATACTCGATCTTCATAAGCAGAATCAAATGATTTGTGAAAGAGTAATGGCTAATAACAGGGTCCTTTGTGAGTGGCTAACAAATTCAAATGTTGAGCCTTCTCATGGAGGCTTGATTGTTGGGCATAAAATAGTACATCGTGATCGAGAATGTGCAGCTAAAAATCTTTTTGATGATTATTTTGCTGAAAATCCAACGTACAATGAATCGATGTTTCGTCGTCGATTCCACATGTCTCGAAGTTTATTTCTTTGAATTTCTGATGCTGTTATGAATCATGATCATTATTTCACACAAAAAAGAGATGCACTTGGTAGACTTGGTTTGTCTGCACTTCAAAAGGTTACAGCGGCATTTCGAGTTCTAGCATATGCAGTTGCAGCCGATGCAACTGATGAATACATAAAAATTGAAGAGTCTACTGCAATTGAATGTGTAAAATGATTTTGTCGTGCTATTGTGGAGATCTTTTCAGAGAAATATTTAAGATCGCCGACTATCGATGATGTTGCTAGGCTACTTCTTATAGGTGAGCAACGTGGGTTTCACGGAATGTTAGGTAGCCTTGATTGTATGCATTGGACGTGGAAAAATTGTCCTACAGCGTGGGCTGGACAATATGCAGGTCGTAGTGGTTCTCCAACCATCATTCTTGAAGCTGTTGCTGATTACGATCTTTGGATATGGCATGCATACTTTGGTATGCTAGGATCTAATAATGATATCAATGTGTTAGAGAGGTCTCATCTTTTTTCAAATCTTGCTAGGGGTATTGCTCCTCCTGCACATTATGTTATCCAAGGAGAAGAATACAACACGGGGTATTATCTAGCAGATGGTATATACTCCAAATGGTCGACTCTTGTGCAAACTTTCGTGATCCACATGGTCCAAAGAAAAGACATTTTGCAACCATGCAAGAAGCTTGCAGAAAAGATGTGGAACGTGCATTTGGAGTTCTTCAGAGTCGATTTACAATTGTAGCAAATCCTGCTCATTTTTGGATGACAAATGACTTGCACGACATAATCATTGCATGCATTATAATGCATAATATGATAATCGATGATGAATGAGATCTCAGTGCTCCGATTGTCGAAACGAGAGATGTGGCAACTCCAGAGGTAGAAATGATAAGTAAAAAAAACTCTACATTTCAAGATTTTCTTCGTCGGCATAGAGAAATCAGAGATGCAGATGCTCATTACAAACTTCGAAATGCGTTGATCGAACATCTTTGGGAAAAATGGTCTAATTCGGAATATTAGTGATAATCATTATATAATTTATATTTTTCTGTCATTATGTAATTTATTTGCATTGTATTATATGACTAGATTTTTTCTTTAGTATATTAATATGTATTTGTGATGAATTTTATAATATAAATTTGGTATTTTTTAATAAGATTTATAGTTTATAAATATTTATTTATAATTGAAATCAATTAAGTTAATTTTTTTTATGAAAGAAAATACACAAATATTTGATATTAAAGAAAATTAAAAAAAAATTAAAAATATAGAGAATGTTCCAATTTGAGTTTGAAGGGTTGGAGATGGTGGCAAATTTGGTGGTAAAAACAAGATTTGAGTCCAAATTTGAGTTTGTGGGTTGGAGATGGCCTAATGCTGTTAACGATTATGATAATTACTTTGTACAACGAAGAGACGCAGCACACAGACTCGGTTTGTCTACGCTTCAAAAAATAACAGTTGCTCTTCGTGTGTTAGCATATGTTTTGCTAGCAAATGCTGCTGACGAGTACATCAATATTGGAGAGTCTACTGCAATTGAATGTGTGAAGAGATTTTGTCGTGCTATTGTGGAGATATTCGGAGAGCAGTATCTAAGATCGCCTACTGTCAATGACATTGCTAGACTGCTTTTTATTGGAAAACAACGTGGGTTTCCAGGTATGTTAGGTAGTCTAGATTGTATGCACTGGAAATGGAAAAATTGTCCAACAGCTTGGGTTGGACAATATGTAGGTCGTAGTGGATCACCAACTATTATTCTTGAGGTTGTAGCTGATTATGATCTTTGGATATGACATGCATATTTTGGTATGCAAGGAGCCAATAATGATATTAATGTGCTTGACAGATCTCCTCTATTTTCAAACTTAACTACAGGTATTGCTCCTCCTGCCCATTATGTCATTCAAGGAAAGGAATACAACATGGGGTATTATTTAGCTGATAATATTTACCCAAAATGGTCAACTCTTGTGCAAACTATTCGCGACCCACGCTCTTTAAAAAATAAGCATTTTCCAGTGAAACAAGAATCATGTAGAAAAAATGTGGAGCATGCATTTGGAGTTCTCCAAAGTCAATTTGGGATTGTGGCAAATCCAACTCGTATTTGGAGCAAAGATGATTTACGATATATAATGACTGCTTGCATAATATGATAATTGAAGATGAACGCGATCTTGATAAGCCAATTGAAGCTACAATGGAGGTACCGGCTCCCGATGTAGAAACAGTGGGCAATGAAACTTCTTCATTTCAAGCATTTGTTGGTTGATTTAAACAAATTAGAGACAAAGACGCACACATCGCACTTCGTAATACATTGATTGATCATATGTGGGAGGAGCATTCTAATTCTGAGATTTATATTATTGTTATTGTTTTATTGAAATTTCTTGTATCGTGTGTGTTGTTTTTTATTGTGTTAATTTTATGTTTTTTAATATGTATGATTGTAGCATTGTATCACGAAATTTAATTTAATGTTGTTCTATAATTTTTGCCTTTTTATATTCACATTATTTTTAAAATAACTAACAAAAATAATTATATTCAATAATCAATATAAAACAAAAATAAAAAAATTATGCGTTTAAATTTGTATAAATTTTAATCTATACTATATATAAAATGAAAAAAAGTTGACAAATTTTACAGATTTGCCATTTTCCCTCCCAAACTATCAACCAATAGAAAAAAAAAAAAAAAAAACTAAATAACTTTTAAGTATCTTTATAGAATAAGCTTCACATATATCTTATACAATAAACTATCTTATAATTTATATATAGGAGTAGAGATGAAACAAAAGAAACTATCTTAAATGATATGATTTTATTTTAATGGTATAATTAAATTTTGAAAATAATGAAATTTAAACATTGTCAAAAATTAAAAATTTTGAAAATTAGTTTATAATTTTAATATATAAATGTGGAAAATAATTTTAAAATCTAAATTTCATTTTATGAAGGGTTGTAAAATGTTTAAAAGTTTGAAACTATTATAAAAATATTAAAATAATAATAAAATCCTAAAATAATAATAATAATAATAATAATAATAATAATAATAATAATAAAGTTGTGAGATTAAGTCCAACAATCTTAAATCAACAAATAAAATTTAAAAATTAATTCAAATATATATGTAATATTAATTGTGTAAGATATAAAAATCAATAAATTGAATAAAAAAATTTAAATAAAAAAAAAATTGATAAAATTTATTCAAATTTATTTCAAATAAATAGATATAATTAATCTAAAATTGTTTTAAAAAACTATAATATGTTCCAAAAAAATTTGAAAAATGGTTTCAAAAAATCTAAGAAATATTATTTTAAAATTTAAAATTAATTTGAAACATAAATTTATAAATATAAACTAAATTTTTTGGAATAAATATAATGCTTTTTGAACAAATCCATCTAAAAACAATGCAGAAAATTATTTATAAATTCTAAAAATAATTATAAGATATAAATGAACAAAAATATGAACAAAAAATTAAGTATAATTAATCACTTCTTAATTATTTAGAAATTAAATCTCACAAACACAAAATTATTATTATATTATATTCAATTTTATTTTCATGTTTAATTGTTGAATATTGATGTTATCAATAAAAAAAAATACGAATTTTTACAAATTTTAAAATAATAAGATGTCATGAATAATATTTTAATATAACAACTTAATTATATTATTGTAAATCATATATATTGTCATAATACATAATAAACCGCACATCGCGCGGGAGTACTACTAGTTCAATAAAAAATAAGAATAGTAAATATAGTGCAGAATATAACATTGACGATTGAATATGAATTTAATGTAGTGTGAATTTAGCTGTACTGTAGAGAGAACGATAGGAGATGGTCTTATTTTATACATGAATTAATAAAATCTCATAAGAGTGTCGAAGATATTGAAAACTGAAAAGTGAGGTTGAAAACAAATCGGTTACCACTTAGTTACATTTGCATTTGCATTAAGTTTATACATCACATTGGGCCCCACACGGTCCAAATAGTAACGAGTAAGGTGGCACGGCATGATTCAGCACGAGAAAAGACATGGCCCACCAACTCAATTTTCTACGGTGTGGAAGCCTCCAATTAGTCCCGGTTTGACCTAAACTCGCACAACCAAGTATCAATAAGCCACGTTCTAAGACGCGGCGGCGCTTTCTGATATCTTCGTAGATATTTCACCGGAAAACAACAAAAGAGCTCCGATTCCAATTCGTAGTGAGGTCAGCGAATATTCCGATCAATGGCGCCACCTCACGGCGACAAAGCGGCGGTGGAAGTCAGCCGCGAGTCAACTCAGAAGCGTCCAATCTCCAATATTCTCTTCATAATCGGTATTCATTTTTCGTTTTCCTTTGTACACGTTTCATTTTTAACGAATTTACTCTGATCTCGATGTGTGCTTTTCTGTGTTTGAATAGCTATGCAAACGGAGGCGTCGCCGCTAGTGAATAAGTTTCAGCTCAACGAGGAACCTGAATCTGTGTACGCATTTTTCTTTTTTCTGTTATCATTTTTATTTATGCTCATTGTTTTTATGTTTTGAAGATTCTATATTGGCTGTTTTAGGCTGCAGAATTAGCTCCCATGTTTTATGAAGATGAACATTATTTTATGAGTTATGATTGCTGGAAACGACAGATTAATCGATCTGTTATGAATTAAGCTGCGGATATTTAGTTGATGAAATGCTAAATCAGTATATTGAGTCTTCTTATAGTTTGAATTTTGGTGTAGATTATTTTATAGTTAATTTATAGTGGTTGCTTTGCTATCTAGTTTTCTCATATCCTTTTGCCCAGAAATAATGCAATTAATCTCTGTAGTACTATAATCAATCCATAAGTAGTTTTTCAAGTGCAAGATAAATGGCTTAATTTATTTGAATTGGTATATCAGACGGTGTCTTTTAGTACACATGGTTGATGGAGGTAAAGTCGAATTTTATGCTGGTATAAATTAATACCTCACCTTTTAATCTTGTTTGGAGTTGTGCATTTGAGATCATGAGTTTATGATGCAGGTTTCCGAAGGGGGTCCCATGGGTGAGGTACTTTGGTAAATATGGAGATTTGAACATCAATATTGTTTGTCCCGGAAAAGATGCAACATTAGGTTTGTTTTTTCTGGTTACTCCACAGCTTGTTAGTGCATTTATTGACTTTTGATTCCATGTATAGGACTATATTCATCACTATATATATTAGTTTTCTTTCTTGTAGTACCTGTAAGGCTTGCTTGGTCTAATTATGGTAAAAAAGAAATTTTGTTGGCATATGATTGGAAGATAATATTTACATTTGACAGTGTTAAGAAGTGTCTTCTTAATTACTTGACATGAATATATCCTGTAACAAACTGTTGTGATGGATGAAAGAGATATGTATGTTGAACTAATTGACTGGACCTTGAATGGTTGATGCACTTGGCAGTTTAAGTCTAATTCTTGTGGTTTTGGCAAAGCATCTTATCCAATTTCCCAGTTGTGAATTTCAGCTACTGATTCAGTGAGTTATTTCTTTATCAGGGGTTGACTCTGTCGGGACGGTTTCCGCATCTCTTGTGACTTATGCTTCTATTCAAGCATTACAGCCAGACCTTATCATAAATGCAGGAACTGCAGGAGGATTCAAGGTAATGCAATTGCAACTATGATGGTTTCTTATTTAGTTTTCCAAAATCTTGTTTTGGCCAAATCCATGTTTAGTTGATTGCTGCAAAATTTTGATGTTCCAGCAAACATGTGAATTTTTGCTTGTTTATGTGTGTGGGTGGTTTTTCTTCTCTATTCTTATTCTTTCCCTTCTTTTGCATTTTTATGTAGTTTTTTCATTTTTCTCTGCCTCGTAAATAAATTTTATATTTTCGATACTTTGATGAAACTTTACCCAGGTACTTGAGTGCTTGTGTGTTTTTCGATGCAATTAGACCAATAGGTCTCATAGACTCTGTTGCTTATAGCATGCAAGGACTTCGTTTATATACTATTGTATTAATATCTGTGAATTTACAGGCAAAAGGTGCTTCAATAGGTGATGTATTCCTTGCATCGCATGTTGCTTTCCATGACAGAAGAATTCCTATCCCTGTAAGTCTTTTTCTGCTTCAACTTTGCTCCAATTCTGAAGTTGTTTATTTAGACACTGCTTAGCAGCTAAAATG
This sequence comes from Scutellaria minor, assembly GCA_954870855.1. Taxonomy (NCBI): domain Eukaryota; kingdom Viridiplantae; phylum Streptophyta; class Magnoliopsida; order Lamiales; family Lamiaceae; genus Scutellaria; species Scutellaria minor. Next base: position 18,811,131 of record OX940728.1, on the reverse strand, counting down.
AAGATATAATGTTATAGTGCTTGGTAAACTAAAGTATAAAACTGGATCACTGATATGCCTGTGTAAATATTCTTTTGATCTCTGTACACTGTTGGATTATGATGCTAATATACCAGACTGCTTTCCTAATGTTACTGGCGCTAGCCACAGTATTTAACATATATCTTTTTAAGCTTTACCATCAACTTGTCCAACCTTACTAATGGCATCATGTTGATTGCTCTTAATCTGTGGAATGGTATAAAAGCATTAATCCTTGGAGATTTTATGAAAATATATATGCTTGGAAACATTTACGTATGCTTTGAGCTTTGTGTTTGATGGTCGAATTGCTTTTAGTGAGTTTCCAGGGTTAATTGTCGCAGATTTTGACGTTTACGATATTTTTCTACTGCTATGGACACATCCATTCTGTAATCGGATGGAACATCTTACCTAGTAATTTGGATTACACTCCTATAATTTGCTTTTTTGGGTCCTGAACATCACTAAGAATTAATCAGCTATCTGGAAATTTATATTCCTGCCTTTTATTATGCAAATTATTAATTCAAACTATGGTGGCTTGACTACGTAATTATACTTCCCATATTCTTGATTTGCAAGGATGCAACCCAGTTGAGAAAAGCACCCATAGATTTGTTATCCTTGTAACACTATTGATTTACTTATTGTTGCATCATATCTTTATGTGCCTTTTCCTTTTTTTTCTTTTTCTTTCTTCAGGTATTTGACCTGTATGGTGTTGGCACACGTCAAGCATTCCCCACACCAAATCTTGCGAAGGAGCTGAACTTAAAGGTCATTAAACTTCCAAGTCCCATCAGTATTCCAATACTAAATCCAGTAGAAAAGTTATATATTTGAAAACAGGAATTGCTGAATTAGTGTATCTATCACACAAATTGTTTCATAGTCACCAACTTTCTTTGCATAATAAATATCAAAGACCATGTTGCCCCTATAATCCAGCATTTGATGTATTATAGTTCATTCGGAATATCTTTATACATGATTAAAGTGAAATTCGTGAATGATTCAGATTGGAAAACTATCTACTGGAGATTCTTTAGATATGAGCCCCCAAGATGAAGCAGCAATTGTTGCAAACGATGCAGCTGTTAAAGACATGGAGGTAACTTTCCAATCTCTCAACTTAGACTTTGGAATCAATCTTGCATTCTGTAGTAAGATTAATCAGTGAAGACAACATTCTCAAAACATCAAATGTTGAACGAACTTGACCCTTTCATTTTTCCAAATTGTGCGTTTAACCTCGTTTCTTATCCCAACACCCATGTATCAGGGAGCAGCCATCGCCTATGTGGCCGATCTATTGAAAGTGCCCATCATATTTCTAAAAGCTGTGACGGACATTGTTGATGGTGACAAGCCAACAGCTGAGGAGTTTCTGCAGAATTTGACAGCAGTAACCATTGCACTGGAACTAGCAGTTACCAAAGTTGTCGATTTTGTCAACGAAAGGAGTTTCACAGAACTGTGATCGATCCCTCTTAGTTTCGAGCATGTCTTACGTTGGAAACCAGATACATGCAATATCTTTTTTCCCCTTAAGAGAGCATAATTTAGTTGCAGGGGAATGCATTGTCATTCATGGCGATTGCACATCTATTGTTTTTTTGCTATTTTTGAGCTTTCTAATAATCTTACTATGTTTTCTTTACTCTCGATTCGATTAAGAAATTCAGAGTTTGGGATTGGCGTCAACTCAGTCGAGCTTAATTTTTTTGCTCGATCTTGATCCAACCTAGTTTATTATATTGATAATTTAAGACTTTATATAATTCAATCGAAAATAACAGTGTATATATACACACACACAACACACATGAGTACATATGAATAACTAAATATTTTAAGAGTGAATTTGCACATCAATAATATACAAGAAACTTGTCTAGTATCTGCTTTAAATGGGTTTAAGCTAGTGAAGCTGATTGGGTTTAAAATGATTCGTATCGTTAAAAATTGCCAAAAATACTAATCCATCTGTTTCGAAATAATTATCACGTTGAGAAACAGAATTTGTTACAAAAAATTGCTCTCTTTTTTTATTACCAAAAGAAGAAGTTGATTTTTTTCAAACTTTATTCCTTATTTACTGAGATACATTTAAAATACCTATTAAATATTGTGCGGCATAATCATTTCATGCACACAGTTTAATCCATTAAATAGTCTAAAAAAACACTTTAAACAACAATTTTAAGATCGTACAACAGATGTTTAAATTGGGGTTGGCAAATCAACCCATCTTTTAGCAAATGAATCAATGATTATAGTTATTGGTATAGGATCGGGTTTACCTAAAAATTACACGCACAAAAATAGCCCAAAATAGTTTCCAAAATACATAAATTATCAGAGAAAGTAACATATATATGGAAAAACATGATGTTTTCACCACCCATCTTCATTTCTTTCAATCTATAAACTTGAATGAATGAACCAGTATGCATAAATCCCAGCTCATCATTTGTTTTTATTCATCATAGGATTTGACCTAAAACTTTGCCACTAGCATCATAGATAAGCAAGAAAAGTATGGAGTTGATGAAAATTACAAAATTTTACACAACAATAGTAAATTGTGAAAAAGACAACTCAATTATTATCCGACTCGGAGCTCTTCTCCTCTTTGGGTGGTGCAAATTGTCTGGTGAGTCGAGATCTCGTCCACGGATCCACAGCCGGCCTCTGTGGTGGAGGCGGGGTAGGTGGCTTCGATTGCCTCAGTTCATTTTCCCTATCTATAAACCTGATGTGTGCAAATAGAATAAATAAATTAGAAAGCTAGTAATGAACTATGGATACATACATGAGATTCTGATTGAGAAAAACGAAAAGGGACATACTCAATGTAAGCCATTGGGGCAGCATCACCAACTCGGATTCGAGTTCTAAGCAATCTCGTGTATCCACCAGCTCTGTCTCTGAAATAAATGAGTAAACGTGCAGCATATTTATTACAATCACTTCCAACAAACATGGGAAAAAGATAAGAGGATTGAGATTCACTTGTATCGATAGGCCAATTCCGTAAATAACTTGTGAAGGACTTCATCCCCACGGACGAAGGCGGCAGCGCGCCTTGCAGCACACAATGTACCCTGTAGTGATTAGAATGAGACACAAATTGTGAACTACACATGTTTACAAAGATACAGTATTACCAAATTATGGCCCGAATTCTAACAAATAGGTTTCTTTATGTAGTTTCTTTAATAATCACAAAACAGGGAAGAAAATACTGCTGCATAGCCCTCGTCCTTTTCATAAATCTTTTGGTACATTATAAGATTCGATCTTTATTACTCAGTCGGGATAGATATGTTCAAGTCGTACCAGCAAAAGAGTCGAAGTGCAATACCCCAGATTTTAAATGATAACGACATTAGAGGCAATTGAATAAAAAACACTATGCTAATATTTGACTCCACTGCACTTCATTTGCAGTTTTTCGACATCAAGGTATCTAAGTTCACTTGTATATTGCTGACCTTACTTCTCGAACATAAGACACTAAAAAAGACACTAGATTAGCTCAGATAATGTGCACAACAGCAGTTTGCTACACCAATTAAATCTTTTTGGAAGAGAATCGGAAAATATTTTCAGCCACCTGATAATATTGAAAGCACGAGACTTTTTTATGAAACCATTAGCTGAAATATGTCTGAGGACTAAACAAACGTGAAATAGAGAAACCACTACTGTAGCACGGTCATAACATCTTGTATTGATTCAATAAATTGTTGTTATCAGATATTGCCGGACCATTGAATGAATCATGAAACACATCTTAAAGGTCTGAAGTTTAAATCATATCACCATAAATAAATTAAATTCCAAGTAGAATTTAGATTAGAGAAAATCAAATGCACACCTCTTTTCCAAGCTGTACCATGTTATCAGCAAGCCTACGAACTTCCTTCGCCTGCAAAAATTAACATAACAAGCCATTAATCATTAAAATCCATAATCCAAGTTTTCTTCATCAAAACTAAAAGCTAATCAATTCGGTTAAAACAAATGTGTCCCAATGAATACTTCAACAAAACAGATGAAGCATAAAACCCTCGTAAAACCCTAAGCCATTATAATCTTTAAAAAAAAAAAAGGGGCAACCTTGGCAATCGTGGTCTCGATCCGCTCGTGCTTCACCAACTGAGACACCATCGTCCTACACATACATAATCAAATCATGAGCTGAAAATTGTGTAAATAAATCAAAAAAAAAAACTGATACGAAATTGAAAATTTAGAAATTAAATGAATGTGTAATTACCTGAGCATGGCCATCCGGTGCCCCGTCGGCCGATTAAGCTTCCGGAATTTCGTCATTTCTGTGTGAGAGAGAGTGAGAAGCAGAGAGAGAGGGACAGAAAACCCTGAAAATCTTAGATGGTAATGGGCAAGAAGAAGTGAAAGCTAAATGTGGTATAATGGGCTTCGTAGTAGGCCCATTTTAAATTGTTTGGTCTTATTGGGCCTTCCAACAGAACCAATAAAGGCCTGCTTCTCTTTGTTCCATTGTTTCTTGGTCATGGGCCTGTAATTGTTGCTTTATCAAATAAAATTTATTTCAATTTTTTATGATTTTATTACTAAGAAAGATTAATATTCCCTTCAATATTACCCTTATCAGTTCTTTTAATTTTTATGGAACAAGCTTAAACAACAGATAAATTGAAACAAAGGAAGTAAATTCTAGTTATTAGGTTAGCCAATTGAGAAAAATATATTCGGATCCAAATTTTTGATCGCCTAATTTTCTTCTGACATTTTGTAAATATTATGTAAAATCATATAATTTTTTCACTAAAAAAATAAAACATGGATTCCTAACATGAAACTTGCAAGAGTTGGTGCTCGTTTCACACAGCAAATATATAAGCTAACTGAGTTTCCTAGATTTGCTAACATGAGCTAACAACGAAAATCCAACAATTCAAGATCATCGACCATAGTAATAATATTCTCAACTGAAAATAAAACAAGATAAAAAAAAACGATGTAATAAGTAAACCATTGACTCAGTGTGGAAATGCATTCAGTGGAATCCATCATATCATATCCAGAATCAAATTACAGCAGAGTTACAGTAAATACCAAGAATGATTTCTGATTGATTTAAAGTCAAGTTTTCAAGAATTGCCAAGTTCGAAACCAACCATATTCTTAGGCTGTAAAAACGCTGACGAGGACGGAGCCACATAATGCACCAAAAAACAATGAAAATAAACTTATACAACCCTTGATTACACCACTCCAGAAGGAAGGCGCAAAACGAGCTGACCCCCGAAAACACTGCAGGACGAAAGTCAATGTTAGTGAAACGAGCCATAAATTCAAAGAAACGAGCAAATTGTGAGAGAACTTTTTCGCACCTTCTAACATAGTAATAGCAAAAGTCGGCTAGGATAAAGGTCTGAACGATTTCTGATATAAGAACCATTGAGGGCCAGAGACCGTATCCCAATGCCACGAGGAGATGACCTCGAGTGTCCAAAACCTGGATTAGTTATCATATTAAAAACTTGATCTTTTAATCAATAGAAAGTATGGTTTAGTGGTTTAATTTGGTGTCGATCAATTCAAGAAACATTCAGTATATTTGAACTAAGATATCACTATAGCATGTAATCCCAAATTGAGCTATTTCAATGGCAGATTTGTGATCAGGGTAGTTGATGCTTATAGCAATTTTGCGTTCTTTTACCAGAAAAGTCGAATATGTTGTAAACAATTATTTATGAAAGAGGGTTCATGCATCAAACCTGGAGAACCCAGTGAGCACAGCTTAAGAATCTGGCAACGCCCAATGCAAATACATAATGAGCTGTGAATGGTTCGACAATCTGTCACAAAGAAGATTGAAAATGTCATTGTAACATGCAATATAATTGTCCAAACTTGGAATTAGTATGTCACTGGATAATCATCAATGTTGCTTAGATTCTACCTTTGTGTTTTGCATGACACGGAGTTGAGGGAGCACAGAAATAGCTTCAAGGTATACACAGAACGCCCACGCAATCCTGTTGATGATTTGATGCGATGTAGATGGGTGAATTAACACAGCTAAAACAGCACATGGGGCCACCTGAAAACCACTTTTTTCTTAAATTTGAAGGCAAAAACTAGGGGAAAGTCTCCCAAAGCATAAGCAATACTGTCATGGAATCGAGCATAGTATATACTTGAAAATCCTACTCGTCTCATGCTCCGATATATCAGTAACAAAGCGTGAGTTGCTAAAACTTTTTAAAGGTTAACAAGATAAATTACAAAAGCAGCATACAACTCAGACAAGCCTAACTTAACAGACAAAAAGTCGCATTATCCTCAAAAAAAGTATGCATTCGGTTATGTTTAATAAATTTGAAAGGCACTTTCAAACAAAGATTCTTATTCTTTTGAAGTTTTTATTTAGTTTTTTCATTTTTGGATTGGTGAAAAGGGCAGTACAGACACCAGATGTTCTGGATTCTGTAGCATTTTAAATTGACTCGTATCATAAGATCACGAAAGGTCCCAAAGATAACAAAACTACCATTTTCTATCGAAGACTCACCACATAATACAATGGAATGTTGTCTTTATCCTCCATGTAACTGGATTTCAAATTAAAGCGAATCATATAAATAACCCACAGTGTTGTAGCCAGCGTACACAAGTCAAGCAACGTGTGTATGTCATATTCCATGACAAAACTGCAATACAATCTAACAGCCAAAAATATAGCCGTTAGCTCCTGAGATTTGAGTGAAAGCCCTGCAACAGATAAATAATAAAAGACAGAGTCAGCTATAGTAGAAAAATCAGGGCATTTGCTTGTATCACTAGCTCTAGATGTACAAAATAACTTGGACAGTTAGACACCCAAGATCCTGGTTTATGCATACAACTTTTTTGCGGCAGCTTAAGATTCTATGACAAGAGAAGTTCCAAACACAACCCCAAAAATTCAATAATGAAATGACCATATTCAGTTTCGCATAAAACTAGATCTTATATACAATAATGAGATGATCATATTCATAACATGAGAAAATGATTAAACTCAGTCTAAGCTGGAAGAAATTCGCGCAAGAAAACAACCCACTTGTTCAAAATATCAACTTTTCGACAAAAAACCCACCCATTGATCCTCACTCTATTTCTTCAGCCCACCATAAAAGCTGTGAAATTCTCATTAAGCAACTAACAAATGCAGAAAACTCATCAAAGCAAACTTGCTCCCACAGCATTTTCAGGCACACAAAGTATTAACACAATGTCAAAATCGATGTGACTAAAACAAGCACTTGATAAATAAGACTCCATTTTAAATTCCAAAGAGTATTGCTTAAATCATTAGTGAAAGCAAAAATAATGGGTCAACATTTACAAACTGTCCTATGTAACTTCAAGCAAAATTATTGTATCAAAGAAAAGGGAACAATAAATTTCGAGGAACAATCAGTTCCTTTTGTTTAACAAGCACATTTACACCTGTACATACCAATTTTCCCAAAGGATCATAAAAATTGCATCTTTCAACTCCAAAGACAATATAAATGTGAGACAAAATTCAATCAAAAACACCATTGCTACATCAAAGATACACCATAAATCAAAATAAAAGGAAAGAAATATATAATATAATCGATTAACCCTACATCCTGCTCCCAAACAATGATAACAAGACCTTCACATAAACCCTCGAATTCTCAATAACCCCCAATTAAGGAATGAAGTCAACGGCTCAAATTCATCGGCAATTAGCCTCCAAGATAAATTCTTTCAAAGGTAAACCCCCCCCCCCCCCCAAAAAAAAAAACACACACACACACACACAGATTTCTAGTAGCAGAAAACCCAAAATCGTCAAAAAAAAACTGAATCTGCTTTCTCTCTCTAAGCTCAAACTTGCTCATCCCCAAATTCAAAATTCGCAAACACCCAAATTTCATCATCCTACTTCGCCAACAGCCAATTAAACATAGAATACAGAAGATAAAACATCAATCAGTAAACAAACGACGCCGTACCAGTACAGGTCTTCTCCTTCATCAACTTGTAAATCAGAACAGCAATCCCGATCGAATGAACAGCCTCAGCAGCCACAAACAGATTATCATGATCGTGGACAATTGTGCGAAGCAGAACAAGCGCCGCCATTCCACTAATCACGGCCAGAAACGCCTTCACCTTCGGCGGCTGCCGCCGCACCCATGAAGCCACCGCCTGGATCGGCCTCCTCGGAGCCTTCATTTTTCCACACAACTGCAAGTTATATATATATATATAAATATGTATGTATATAAATAGATTTCTTAGGGATTTCCCTGGATTTTCCGGCTGAAAGAGATGGAAAATTGAGGGAGAGAGAGAGAGGAAGAAAGATTATAGAGGTCTTAAAAATGTCAACAGTCATATGAGTCCCTTTTCACACGAACTCTATCGCTATTCGCTACTCTTAATTTCTCTATTTTATTTTTCAAAATATAAATCCAAAATAGTTTTCTTTATTTGGAATATTTTTTGACTAAAAACTTTGAAGAAATTATCATAAAATAAATGTAGATAAAATTATAAATACAGTTTATACATCAAAAAAACACTAATAAAAATCCTATCTTTTAACAAAAAAAAAAAAAAATCGAGTTGACAAAATCTTAAATCTTTATACATCAAAAAAACACTAATAAATTAATGACTGAAAATCTCAGTTAATATAAAAATAAATTAAATTACAATAAAAAAGATCCAAAACAGCAACACTTAAGATAATATATATGGGAAGAATTGGCATTAAGCTTCAGATGTATAAATTCCATCTCGTTTATGATAGTTCATTGTAAGTGGCTTCTAAATATATATTGGGCAACACTTGTGTGACCCTGGGGCATGACTCATCAGCTCCCCCACAACCACCCCATCCCTCTTTTCAGGTGGTCCCTCCAAATCGTCATTGTCGCTCTTCTGCGACTTGAGCCCCAGAGCCTTCTTCACCATGCTCGCCGCCGTCGCCGACACCGTTTTCTGCATTGCGACAGAGAGTTGAGATCGGTCCTTTGAGTTCGAACTGGAAACGTAGGTGAGCCGCCGTCCAGAGGCGGAGCTTCGGCATGCTCCGACGAAGATCTCGTAGGCGGTTTCCCGGAGTTCCGACGGAGAGAGGTCGACGCCCAACTCCCCAAATGGGTTGTTCATACTTGAATTTTCAATTATTAATATGTGTCATTGATGAATTTAAGTGAATTGTGTTTTTCCTTTGCATGGAATTCAGCGTTGGAATGGCTGAATCAGACAATTTTAAGGGAAGAAGGCTGCGACGGGGAAGGGGAGGAAGTAGAGACTGGGGGTAATATGGGAAAATGATGTTTGTTGTAGGGACAATATTGTAAATTTATGATGGGTTTTTAATGGGTATAGACTATAGTTGCCCAAAGAGGATGATAGAATCATATTCTCTTTCTTTTTTTTCCTTTTCCATTTTCTTTTATTTATTTAAAATCCAATTCTTAGGGCTTAAACTTGAGTGATACCTATAAAGTATTTATTTAATACCTGAAAGAAATATGTATGATACTATAAGTTATTTGTGTAATACCTGAGAGTAACATATACAAAAACTTGTAAGGTATTTATATAATAACTGAACTATAAAGTATTTATGTAATACCTGAAAGAAATATGTATGATACTATAAGGTATTTGTATAATACCTGAGAGGTATTTATATAATACCTGAGAGTAACATATACAAAAACATATAAGGTATTTATATAATACCGATAGTAATATGTGTGATACTTAAAAACTACTTTGTGTAATACCTAAAAGGTATTTATGTAATACCTGAAAGTAATATGTGTGATACTTAAAAAATACTTGTGTAATATCTGAAAGTAACATATACAAATACCTATAAGGTGTTTATGTAATACTCGAAGTAAATATATGCGATATACTTATAACATATACAAATACCTATAAGGTGTTTATGTAATACTTGAAGTAAATATACGTGATATACTTGTATAATACCTGAAAGGTATTTATGTAATACCCCTGAAAGTAACATATACAAATACCTATTAGGTAATTATGTAATACTTTAAATGATTTCATGACAATTTAAAGAAGAATAAGAAACAAAAAGATATACAAGAAGAATAAGAAAAAGAATGTACTAAACAAATAAGAAGAATAACAAATCAATAAGAGAAGAGACTAAAAAAAAAGAAGGAGAAAGAAGAAAAAAAAAGGAAAAAGAAGAAAATAACATTGTTTCTGCATAATACCTTAGGGTATATATGTGATACCTGAAGAGTAAATGTGTGATACTTCAATAGTAAATCAGGTGATACTTGAAGAGTAAATCAAGTGTGCGTGCGGCGCACACCAACTACGATGTGGGTGCGCGCTGGAGGGTTGGGGACATACAATTTTTTACCATATATATTTTACTAGCAGTACATCCGCGCGATGCGCGGTTTGTCATATAAACAGTAAATATATACATATTATATATATATAATATAAGTATAAAAAAAACAATAAACAAAGGTCATGTATAAAAAACTACAATGAATTAAGTAGTTAGATAACATGAATAATATACATTAAATCTATCAATTAAGTCACAGATACATAATAATTATTTGTTAAAACCACATAAAAATATATAAAAAATGAAGTAAAATTCAAATATAAGGAAACGATTAAGTAAGAAAATAATTTAGATACAAAAATATTTTAAAATTAATTTTACATTCAACAGCCGCCTCCAACCACCATCTACACTCTATTTAAATTTTATTTTTTTCTTCATTTATATGATAACCAAGTCCACAATTTCATCTTATTGACCTTATGATCTTTGATCTATAGAAGTAAGCAAATCTTTTGTCTATAGTGTGTTTTAGAAGTAAGCAAATATGTTGTTCATCCTCCTATTAAATACGTCGGAAAAACAGCAGCCATGGCAGCGACACTCAACCTCTCTTCCCCTTTATTTCTCCATTTCTTACATGTATTTTTTCTATTTTTTCTTTTATCTTTCTTATGTATTGTTTTCTATCTTTCTTTTGTAATGTTGTTCCTCATCGGAGGATTGTTGTATTTGGATAATGAAACTAATGGCAATCAGATTAATGTTGTCAATATCTCATTAAATATGAAAAAGTTTTTATTTCTTCTTCCATCTCTGATTCTTCTTTTGATATTTCATTTTCTTCTGTCATCTCTATTCTTTTTTTGATATTTTTATCCTCCATGAATTGTTTTCTTATTTTCAACTTTTATGATGTGAAATGAGATCTGTTGAATGACTCTCATCTCTGATTCTTTTTTTGATATTTGAAAAAACTTATTTTCTTCTCTCATCTCTATTCTTCTTTTGATATTTTTATTATCCAAGAATTGTTTTCTTATTTTCAACTTTTATGATGTGAAATGAGATCTGTTGAATGACTATCATCTCTGATTCTTCTTTTGATATTTGAAAAAACTTCTTTTCTTCCCCATCTCTATTCTTCTTTTGATATTTTTATCCTCCATGAATTGTTTTCTTATTAACATTTAATGTGAAATGAGATATGTTGAATAACTTTGCTTATACAATGTGATGTCTTCCAGGGGAAACCAAATTCAAGCTTGGAAAAGAAGCCATATTCAAGCTTGGAAAAAAAGCCAGAACTATGACATGACATTTTTGAGCGGGAAAGTGGCACTCCTGTAATTTTGGTCAACTTTTCTACTTTAATATAAGTACAGATGTAAGTATTGCATTTAGAAATAAATAAAATAAGAATAAATCTTATGTGAGACCGTCTCACGGATCAAATGGGTCAATCCACATTACACAATTCACATGTAAATTAATAAAAATTGATTAAGATTATGGGTAAAAATGATCCGTCTCATGGAAACTATCCATGAGACCGTCTCATACAAGTTATTGTGATAAAATGAAATATTTCATGCACCATTGAAGCACGACGCACCACGTCCTGTATTTGTAATTATATTTATTTAAAATAATGTATTATTATTCATATTATAATTCTGCAAACGCTTGAGAATGTGCATGATCCAACTAAACGTTAAACAATAAACAGAAACAAGATATATTTTCTAATATAACTCAATATATATATATATATATATATATATATATAGTGACGGACCAAGATTTCGATTCAGGAGACCCATGACAACTTATAAAAAAAAACTATAATTTTAAACTAAGCACATAAATTTATCATAATTTCGACAAAGTTAATATATTGTATTATAAAATAATAAAATCTAAAATTAGTAACTTAATTATATCTAACACTTGGATTACAAAATTTAATCTCACTTTCTTCATTTACTCAATACTTGATAAATTCTATTTATAACTTCACTAAAACTTAAATATTGTTTATCACTATTAGAATACAAAAACTATAAAATTTAAAGAATATTTTGACAATTACCTACTATATTTTTTTTTTCCATAAACTACAAGTATGGATAAAGAATTTGTAAATAAAATACAAAATCATTCATCAAATTTTTGCATCTAATCATTATATCACATATACAATTTAGGATATAATAAATCTACAATAATAAAGAAAAAATAAACCATAAAAATTATATAAAAATAATATTTTATGTTAAAATTAGATAGACAGACATTGAGAGAAAGAAAAAAAAATCTATAAACAAAGTTGAGGGATTTATGTTGGGTGGAAGACAAGGAAGAAAATCTGCAAAACAAACCGTGTAGTGCGTTGGACTATTGTTATCATATTTTTTTTTTTTAAATTAAAATGGTGAAATTACTAAAATACCCCTAACTACTTTTCAAAATTTCAGGGGCCAAGGGGGATACTTTTCAAAATTTCAGGGGCCAAGGGGGATACTGGGCCCCTAAGATGGGTCCCTCTCTCTCTATATATAAATTTATTCAAAAAATAATAATAATAAAGAAACAAGATATATGTTAATATCCAACTAAATTTCTAATATAATTCGCCAAATATAACATCTTTAAAAGTGAGAATTTTCATCATTAAAGACAGCTATAAAGCAAGAAAACAGAGTTTCAAAAATGCAAGAATCAAAGTGTTGCAACTAAGCTGAGTTACAAACAACAAAAGTATCTGATTCTAAAACTAAATCTGCAAAGACAGAAAAAATGGAATTGAGATCAAATGGTCCATGAAGCAGATCTTTTCAACACAGGTTTCATTTGCTTATCTTCCTCAATTGCAATCATCCCCAGATGAGAAGGATCTTCAAGCAACATTTTCGCAACCAAATAGCCGGCCACAGACCAGGTCTGGTATTTCCGAGCCTGCTTCCCAACGTACCGTCCGAACTTCCCATCATAGTATTCCGGCCATCCATCCTTCGATAGCCTTGACTCAGCCAGCTCAATCGCTCGTCTAGCAATCTGGGGCCGTCCCGTCTTTATGCACGCCGCTGTGAGCAGCCATAACAACACTGCTTGCAACGAAAATAAGATCCGTGAGACGGGTCGATCCACTATGCGGGACCCACCTAATATAAATTGACTTGTGAAAAAGGGGTTCGGGTCATAGTACCTGGCCATGATCCGCCGTTGTGGTAACTCCATCTCGTGTTCTTGGGATCGCATCCGGTCACGATTCGCCACTCGTGGTTCTCGATCGCAGGGTAGCAGACTTTGAGAGGCATGTCGCCCACCAGCTCCTCCCATCGAGATTCGATGAGGTCCATGATAGCGGTGGACTGCTCGTGTGTCGCGAGGGACGAGAGGATGGCGATGCAATTGCCTAAGCAGAACCAACGGAAATCCATGTGCGAAGGGCCAATGTTGCCGATGAAATAGCCTCCGTGAAGCGGCATGAAATCGAACACCCATTCGGGCAGTGAGTCAGGCATGACGTTGAACTTGTTGACCGCTGTGTGGGAATACTCCTCTGTTTTGTATCGATATATGTCGTTGAGCTGCTTTAAATCGAGCCAAAAGTAACTCCTCATGTGATAGCTCAAAGCATGCAAACGCTTCACGATTCGCTCAATAAGCTCCTTCCCCGGAGCATCGTGCTTCAACAGAAGCATTGCACATCTCAAGGACATGAAAAATAGAGCTTGTATCTCGATCGGGTATCCATAAACACCCTACAACGCAACGTTCTGCGATCAATCATAGAGCAAATGAGAATAACATCAAATAAAAGATTAGGAGAACGAAAGACTCACCATTCTACGATCGATCATCGAGCAACCATCAGCACAGAGAAGAGTTGGGAAGGTGTCGAACCCTTCTGAGAGGCATAAGCTGAGAATCAAACGAATGCCCTTTTGGCATTCCGGCCTCTCGGACAATGACGTGTCTCCGGTGGATTTCGTGTATGCTCGTAAAAGTATGATCCACCAAAAGCCGGAATCTACCGGAGCTACTCTTCCAATCGCGCTCTCACCGAAATCTGCAATCAATGTCTCGGTATTTCTGTCTGGATCATGCAATACTTTGAAACTGGCGGGCATAACGCCTTCGCCCAGTTGGAATCGATCGATCTTTTTCTCCCATGATTGAAGGCGAAGGGTCTTGAGGAGAAAGTTCTTCACAACTTCAGGCTCCCCATTCATCAGAAAAGCCAGTGCACTTGGAACAAAATCCCTAACAAATACCTGAAAATATATGTTAAAAGCTTCAGACGGCTATATGTTCTAGTCCTATTGCTTCCAAAACCCTTTTGAGTGCCAAACTGTAACAACTAAAACACGTCGTTTCCAACATTATAAGTATCTATACTGACCAAACAATATCAAAGAATCTTTGAGAAGACAAGTGTATCATGTTTTGCAATCAAGAATAAAGTACGTGCAGAACTCCAGGACTAAAATAAAATCAAGATCATGTTTTGTCATTTACATCTCCACCATTCTTCCCTCTCGTTTCATTATCTTTGCATTAAAACCCCCACAGCCCCAACTGAAATTAGCAACAAAAACCAAAATATACAAACAAGAAATGAACAAAAAGTACAGAGGAAATTAACTCCAAAACCATGTAAGACTTGAGCTCCCCTGTATTACAAAAATATGATTAAATTATCATTTTAATAATTTTATCAGCATCCACTCTATTTGTCATAGATTCTTGAACCCTACAACATCCACATATATATGGATTGAAACTCAGATTCTGATAGCTTAAGCAATTCCCTATATTCAAAAAACCTGAATTGTATTCTAGAAAGCATATAGATACAACAATATATTCAATAGAAGGTATATTAGTTTCGGCACATCACCTGATCGTAGTTGAGTTTTTCATCAGAGTTATCCGATGCAGCAATTGTCCCCACAGGTTGACCGCGAAAGTAAACAAGTGATCGCCTCACATTATCCCAAGCCTCTGCTATCATGGGGTGGGAATCGTAGTTCATCACAGAGCCAAATTGCGACATGGGAGTATTAAGGCCAGACCTTTTACTAGGCGAAAATGCACTATCGAAATGGTCAAAAGCTCGATGAAAATTGTCAGCTCTAGAAGGCGGATGAGGAGATAACCCCACCGGCAAATCACTAAATGACCTTTCATCACATGATCTCTGCCTTTCAAGATTCAAGTTCCTTGGTCGATGGGGTAACCTCGAAAAATCATATTCTTCCAATGAATTGGAAGTGCTTGATGAATCTACATTCTTAACAGAACTACTATCAGGAATATCTACTGTTAATGTTGACATTCTTGTGAATCCCCTCAACAATCTGCATTCATCAAAATTCAGCAATTTAAGTAAAGACTAGTTCAATCACACGCTCACTGTGTGTACAAATTCACAGAGTATTGAACAAGAATTGAAACCCTAAATCATGATAAACCCTCATAAGTCCTAAAAATTCAAATGATCGCCGCCTCTTCAAATAAAAAACAAAATTTACATGAAATCAATGACAAGAAAAGATCCACAATCTGAAAACCTAAACAAACTTGAACAAATCAAGATAAAAAAAACATGCAAAATTCAGAATCAAGAAATCAAACAGAACCATTTCTTTTTTCACTTACATGAACTCCCACCGGAAAAAGAGAGAGGCCCTGATGATATTTTCGAAAAGGGTCCAGAAAATGTCAATCAAGTAATCAACATGCATCAAGAAACAACAAACACATAATAAGTGTACAAAATGTGTGTGTAGAGGGAGAGAGGAGAGAGAGCACAGCTCAGAGTCACAGAGAGAACGTGAAGAGGTAAAGAAAAAGACGATATTGTACTTGGAGTTTCGAGAGGGTGGGAAATTGCAGAGACACTCGCCAGCAATAATGCAGAGTGAAACGGTGTCGGATTGCACACGTGTTCGCCGCAACAGAGGCTATGATGGTGACTGGGGAAAAAGGGGCTTCTTTGATTCAACGAAGGATAGCATCAATTGAACCTGTTGAAAGCTACATTTATATATATATATATATATATATATATATATATATATATATATATAGAGAGAGAGAGAGAGAGAGAGAGAGAGAGAGAGAGGGTGTGACAAGCTTTTAACGTGGCGGCTAGGTATATTCTCCCGTGTTTAAAAATATAATCCTAAAATTTAATTCACAATTTACTTCAATTTATTTACCCTTCTCTTATTATGTTTCAAGAGTAAATGACAAAGACTATCATAGTGATATAAATTTCAATTCCTTTTTACATTTTTATATCTTAAAGTAAAAAAAGTCATATGTAATGAGATATGAACTGATAGCTGCATGAATTCAAAATTAATGGCTAACTCACTAATATACACAATTTTCGTGTAAGCTTATGTTTTATAGGGTTCCAAAAATATTGATCAATTTTTGTGTAAATTTTTTTTTTTTTTTGGAGTTACACAAAAATTAAATTAAATTTTCGTAATTTTTTTTGGGTTAAACGTAATTTTCTTAGGTGGCCTCATATATATCTCATCAAATGAAATAAAGTGGGAATAAATTAGTATTTTCCTAGGTTTTATGGTATTTGGGTCTAATTTGTTATAATGGATGGTAACATTGAGACCATTTTATTTTAAATGTGGTATATGGGGCACAGAACCTTTTTTTTTTTTTTAAATTATAATTATTTTATATTTTATGTGTATTTTTTTTAATTTAAAGATTGTGTTTGAATTATTGCTCAGAATAATTTAATTTATTTGGAATTCTTCTGTACCGTGTGTCATGATATATTGGGTATTGCTAGCAAACAAAAAAATACTTACTTTTTTAGGCAAGCTCTAATAAATAATTACATTTTCTTTCTGAATAATATGTATTTCTTTTGTTCATTAATTATGAAAATGCCTATACTCAGCATTCAAGTTTCAAATCATTAATTTAATATTTATTCTGGTGTACGTACCCAATGATGAGAGTGGGCTCGTGATAGGGAATTTGGGGGATATGGTTAATAATTAATCCCAATAAAATGATGGGCCCATTGACCTTTGGAAAACATGAAAGTGAGGGTGCCCCATAAAAAATAAAAAATGATTAAAGATAGTTCAATCTATGATTTATAATATAAAAAATCATTTGTCATTAAATTTGTGTATGAATAGAGGGATTTGTGAATATAAATTTTACATGTCTCACGGTCTCGTGAAATTTTTAATATAAAAAGTATAACAAAAAAAAAAAAGAAAATGAATATTTCATAATGTATTTTTACGGATTAAAATTATGATATCACCTCTGAATTGGAACTTCTTTTCATGTTTATCAGAAGGTTTGGAGTAATAAATTTATGTATTTTGGTGCTTGTATTTTATTAATTAAATAGGTAAATGCAATCTTTCATATAAATTAGCAGCATAAAATCCACATAATATTATATGACTTCAAATAAGTAACATAGTCTAATATGGTATAATTTTCACTTGTTGGTTGATAACTTAATATATAATTTTCATTTATAAATTAATAAGTGGACGTTAAAATTTCTCAAATAAATCTCATCATAGTTTATTTTAGTTAATTATTAGTTTTTGAAAGGTTGACTAATATGTTTCAATCGGTTCACATTTATTTAAATGTTTCCTTTTCTAGATTATTTTTTAATTCTCAATTTATAAAATTAAAATATATAAAATTAATTTTGAAAATCATTATGGCTGTACTATATATCCTAACAATGATACCTTTATATACATATATACACAGGGTTGAAATCATTTTTTTGTCCCATAATTAAAATGATGTCATTTGATTTTGATCTTATAAATATCATGATTTTTAATTAAGTCCCACAATTTAAAGGTGTGTCATATTTCAGTTCAACTTTAACCAGAAAATTTGAATTTTGTCTGAAAATGGTTTTTTTGATGACCTAAAAATGACATGGCAAAATACATCAAATTCTTATTGATTGACACGTGTCGCCACGTCACTTTTAGGTAAACAGAAAACCCCAATTTGGAGAAATTAGACTAAAATCGGATAGATTCTTGAATTGTAACATTAAATTGAAAATCGTGATAATTATGGAAACAAATTCGGAAGACACCGTAATTGTGGGACGAAACATATATAATTCAACCAAAAAAATATTATTTTTTAGAAGTTGAATTAAAAACCAAAACTTACAAAGAAAAAAACACAAGTGAAAAAATATTGAAGAGCTAATTAATTAGAACTGGCAAAAGGAAACCACATGGACTGAAAAGAAGAGTGGTAAGAGACGAGAAGAAGCAGCGCCACCACAAGAGCCGCCGCGCCCCACGGGAACGCGGCCACATGCCACCGCCCCTGCTGGGAAAAGTGGAGCCACCTCCCACCGGAGACCGCGAAGCTCGAACGCAAGAAGAAGACGAGCAAAACAGGCAGCAAGAGAAGCAAGAGCTTGAGATTGATGATGGTGTAACGCATTTGCTCCTTATAAGCAGAGTAGTGAGAAAGAGATAGCAAGAAGACGACGATGGCGAAAACCGCTAGTAGAGGAAGAGGAGGTGCAGACATGGATGTTCTGTCCATTTTGGACTTTGTTTCTTTGTATGAATCCAATCCATTAATTTTGATGGTTCAAGAAAAACAACATATAAGAGAGGGGAAACTTGGAGTTAATGGCTTTAGCATATATGCTTTGAGTGTGGATTCTTCTCAATCTGCTTTTTTTGTTGAATTATACTTCTTCCAAGTATCTAATCACAGCTCTAATGAGTGACCCACCCACTGGGAAAAGGAGGGAAAATTCAAGCACACACACAATATATATACACATATATAATATAGAGAGAAATAGTGTGTTCGAAACCAAAAAAAGAAAAAAAAAATAATGATAATAAATTTTTTTGACAATGTTTGATTCGTTAGAAGGCTAGTGGATAACTCGTAAAATATAATACTAATGTTCAACCGTTTAATACTTTTTATGCTTTCATGTTAAGATAAATATACAAATATTTAAGTATGGTTATTTTATAATTATAATTAAATAAATTAATTGGAGATAACATTTCTAATCCAGAATTGTGCCCTATTTAATCCAAATTATTGGACTTTTATCAATTGGGCAGCTTATATTATGGGTGAATTTATTAATCATCAAGATTTTAAAAGCTACAATAGTATATTTTTAAGATTAAACTTTAGTAATGGGCTTTAATTGTTGAGTGACACTCCTCCTGTGCACAAGGTGCACAAATCCAGATTTGTGCACAACAATACTGTTATATTATATGAGTAATACTGTTAAAACTATATATAATATAACAGTATCACTCATATAATATAACAGTATTATTTCATATAATATAATAGTATTGTTGTGCACAGATTTGGATCCGTGCACCCTGTGCACAAAAGTTTTTGCCTTAATTGTTCAATTAACCTAATATATATATATATATATATATATATATATATATATATATATATATATATTCTTTTATTCCTTTTACAGTCTCAAAGTACAGCCAATGCAGTCACAATTGTTATGTATCATATGCATTGCTGCAATCATTCATTGTACTTTTATATGAAGGACAAAAGTTCGTTAGCCAATAGTCGTCTATTTCAAGCAACTGAAGAATAAACGCAAACGACGTCGTTGTGCAATACAAAAAATAAGAAAAAATGAAGATAATATGGGGACACCACTAGTGACCTGCCACGTGTCACCAAATACAATTAGTTAGAAGAAGTGGTAGCCATGTTTCTGCAGCTGAAAGCTCTGAAATAAATCAAATAGTGTTTTATCTCGTATTCTATAGCATACCAACACACGAGAAATAATATCATAGTATACATATAACAAACAAGAGCAATAAAAACAATTAATTTCAATTAATTCTTTACAAAGATTTCCAGAAATGTCCCAATAAGAAGATGAAAGAGGTTAAAAGGGCCAAGAGGAAATTTCAATTAGTCAAAAAATGTAAATTCATCACTACACCACCATAGGTTAAAATTATAAAATACATTCATTGAAACATACCAAGAACTGTGACAATTTCTGCCTAAACCAGACTCAACTGATGGAACTAACCAGCAAAGGTTTGGTAATTTGTGTAAGAAATGGTCAATGTGCTGATAGTCGATTACCGCGATTAAATCAGTACCAACCATGATGTATATGGTAAAATGAAGATCAAGCAAGAAATGAGAATTAGTATAGATACAAAATACAGTAATGATAAAGTAGAATACTTCCCCTTCCTTTTGTCAGTCATTTACTTTTTTGCCACCAATGATGCTGTTAGACGAGATAGCCCGCACGCTGTGAGACGAGGAACATCCGCTGGAAGAACTTCCACTGGTTTCCTTCCTAACAACTTTTTTCGTTTTCCTTTGTTTCACCGAGGAATCCTGCATAGCCCATTATCAAATAATTAGTTCTGAAATGTTAATCACCAATATATGCAACCATAAATGGCTTGTATTGTATTATTACCTGTTCCGATGTAGATCCTGGCGTTTTAAGCTCTAGATCTGTTGTAATGTCATTTGAATAATCGCTTTTCTCTATTCTACTCTCCACATCTGATGTTTTATGTCTATGGTCTTGCTTGCTTGAAGCATGAGACCTCGGAGCTTGCTGCATGACTTGAGAGACGTGTTGTGTAGATTGTTGGTCAATCATGGCATTATGGGTCATGTAAGGAACGTAAGTAGAACAAGGGTTAGGAACAACTGCCGGGTTTTGGTTCCCATAAAACGGGTATGGCTGCATGGACGGATGCATGGGGATCGGTCCAGTTGGAACGGGTACTGGCATTGGAAAGGGATAAGAAGATGGATGCATGACTACGGAATGATCCATTCCGCCCCATGGGTACATGGCCCTCAATCTCTGTTGATACTGGGAATTGAGGTTCTCGATATCAGATTTAATAGATGCCTTTTCTTCTCTGAGATCATTCTTTTCCTGAGTCAACTGCTTGGAAACAGAAAGAAGCAGTTAAAACTTGTCTTGAATGGTCTCTATGGAAAAAGAAATTATAATAATAATCACCTCACGAGATTCCTCAGTGAGCACTGCATACTCGGATTTTAGTCTCTCAACTTGAGCAGTCAAATCCTTTAGCATTTGAATTGTATCACCAAGAATAGAAGCTTTGTCGTTTTTAGGCCTATCTGGATCTGTAAAAAATGGTGACACATTAACAGAAGTTTCTAAATTTCCCACTGCCAAGGCTCAAAAGTTTGAGAACCCAACCAAAGACCTGGCATTAGAAGGCATACATTGATAATTGGAGTGAACAGTGTACCTCTTAGAACTTATGATGTGAATAATCAAAAGTGAATTGAACTTTCGTGAGAAGTGATACATCAACTAATTATTGACCAAGAACTTAAATATCCAACTTTATTGTGACTAAAGTGGAACAGCTGCATGTTATAGAACTAAATCTAAGATAGTCTTACTTGACAAGGTTGTTACCAATTCATTTCCGTCAACCATTTTTTCCTCTTTTTGGCTGCTAAAATGATTAGCTACTCAAGATTTTGCTTATGAAAAGGAACAAACATGCTTTAAGGTGAGGTGACCTTGAAAGTTATTCCAACTGTACTTTTAAGTTTTAACTTTTGCTAGACAAACCACTGGCAGCAAATAGTGTCTAAATAATTAAGTCATATGAAAGATGTCCACAATTAGCACAACGTTCTCACAGACGGTTAGGTTTCTATTGCCATATAGGTGTATAAATCAAAGGAGTGCTTACCAAGGGCATTTCCCAATTCCGTGAATTGCTCGTTCAGACGATCCCTTCTCAACTTCTCACGATCAGCTTTTTGCACTTTCCTTGCAGTTACAGTGTCCTTTGTTTCTGCTTCCACTCTTTGATGAATAAAAAAACACACAAGATGTTAATGAAGAAATAAACCACTGAAGCATGGACAGAGGAAAAAACATTTTGAGAATGGGACTGGTGAAAAAATATTAGTCCTGGCTTCATGATAAATATAAAAAGCATACAATTAATTGACATTGACAAATAACAGGGGCATGATAAAACTCCATAACTTCTCATTCTAAGGGGGTGCTTGGTTGCAAATTCTTCAATCATAACCCGTTACTCCAATTCCCCATCTTTATAAGCTGAGGTGGTTGTGTTTACATTTATCATTAACATCTTCAACAACCCCCAACCAAGCACCCCCCCGATAAAAACCATTTTATTGACTGAAAGAAACATCATTAAAGTATGCTAAGCACAACTGAATGAGAACTTTCTCACTTAAGCCAATGCATAACCATTATAAAAATACTTAAGAAATCTATTTGGCTAAGTCATAAATCACCCATCGACAAAGTTTACGGTTCAAACTTCAACTCCACGAAAATCATTGTGTTTTAGAGACCTAAATTAAACTAAACTCATTAAACCGGATTCGATGAAAAATCTTCTAGAATTTGAACGGATGTAGCTCCAATTCCAAATCTACAGCTTCGAATTCTCGATACTAAACACCAAACAAAACAAAACCATAATTTCTCAATTACTGATAGCACTAATAAGAACCAGTAATCCACCGCCCACAAAAACCCTAAAAATACTACAATCAGCTACATCTTCAACATTAAGGTAAAAGCGCGATTACACACACAATCCACCAATTTCAAATATGCAAAACACGCAACTATCGAAATTCAAAAAATATATACATATATACTAAGGAAAATGTACAATCGAAGGGTTCTAACCGACAATCAGGATTAGAGGGTGTGGGCGGCACGCGCACATCAGGCGCAGGCTGGAAACTGCTCGAGTTCTGCATGGATTGAAAGAGCGAATCGGGATTCAGTTGATCCATTGGAGTCAGAGTTTCTGAGAAAAAAATCAGAGTTTCAATTGTTTTATGAAATCAAAGATTGGGGAATTGAAGAGGATGAGGATTGAGGAATTTAGCAATTTCTGAGGCCAGTGCTCTGCCGATACGACATCGCATTGCACTGGGTGGGTGAAGAGTGGGATTCTGGCGTTATCCCATATTCATACGATAGTGTTGTCGATTTATTTCGTAGCCCCTCAACTTTAGCTTAATATGTTTGTGCCCCAAAAACTATTTTCCAATTATAATTATTTTGCAAATACACCCCTGCTCGTTTATTATGTTTTGCCCTATGTACTTTAATTTTACATTATTTTTTTCTATATGTACTTTATTTCTACTTTTTTGCTCTCTGCATTTTTTTTTCTTTTTTTTTGGTTTTAACACTTTATAATTTGTTATTTTGCTTTATTAATGAATAGGAAAAAGTTAACAAAAATGAAGGTGTATGATACGAAAATTATAAATTGAAATACATGGGATACGAGTATAAATATATATATTGAAACTAATGATCAAGTTGGGTTTCATCAGTTGGATATGTTTAAATTTGGTTCAACAGTTCAACCATCTTTTGACTAATCTAAACGAGACTACACAACAATTGGTTGAAGGATGAAAATGATTAGACAAGCTATTTTAATCAAGTTCTAAAAACAATGGTCACATTTGTCCAGACTTATACTATTAGTTTAAAAGGAAGATAGTGCTGGAAATGTGATTTAGTTATGTTAATGAATATTTGTTATTTATGTTTGAGAGCAATAATTGATCAGGTATAAAATTATTTGGGCTGAATGTGTATTTAAATTAGGGATGTAAATGAGTCAAGTCTTCGTAAATTATTCGGGTCTCTATTCGATAATATTTGTTCGAAATTGTATGTTAACTTTCACGAGCTGAACTCGAGCCAGAATTTCGAGGTCGATAGTTTTCAAGCCGAAATAAGCTTGGCGATATTTAGCTCAAAAACTTACGAACATGTTCATTTAATATGTTCGCAATCTCAGTTCATCAGCCTAGATCGCGAGTTAGGTGTTTGAGCTCTAGTATTTTTAACGAGCTCAATATT
The DNA here is from genome assembly GCA_954870855.1 of Scutellaria minor. Lineage (NCBI taxonomy): Eukaryota > Viridiplantae > Streptophyta > Magnoliopsida > Lamiales > Lamiaceae > Scutellaria > Scutellaria minor. The sequence continues at coordinate 18,786,751 of OX940728.1, read as the reverse complement.
GATTACATGTTTATCGAGCTCAACTCGAACTTGCTTACAAACTTTTTGCAAGTTGAGCTCGAGCTAAACTCATTTACCTTATTAGCTAACTTTTTGTGAGTCAAACTAAAGATTTTTTAGTCAGACCGAGCTCGAATTCCATTTTTTAAGTTTAATTTGAACTTGAGTCGAATTTGAGCTTGTTGATGTTCAGCTCGATTTGGTTCGTTGACATCTCTAATCTAAACTAATCAAATAAGATATAGTGTGATCTAAATTTGATCGAATAGGTCTAATGAACTAGCGTGGCAAAAAAAATAAAATTTATTGAACCATTTTTAATTAAAAAAAATATCATAATACGATGTAATGTTGGAATGTTCATTCAATTAATACAAATCGAACTAAATTGGAATTTCAAGTAATAAAAGAAAAGTTTCACTAAAATTTGAACATATATAATGATTTTGATTCAGTTTTAGTTGATAAAAAAAAAATTGTTTTGAAAAATTAAATGGTCATAAGTAAGATCACAAGTTAATGAACCATTAAATCAACTTCATAGCCAAAAATGAAAAAAATTATAAAAGAGTAATGTGTCTTTGTTAGTACTATTTTTATTATCACATTCCTCTAGATTTTAGTTTATTCAAGTTTAACTGATAAATTTAATGACTTTTATTATATGAATTGACTTTTGTGAACTTGAAACAAAATTGAGCTTAAAGAGAATTTTTGAAATTACACTGTTAAAAATAAAAATAAGACTCAATTAGACTTGATGGAGAAAAGATTTTAATTTCAAATTAAACTATTAATATTCTTTTTTCGTAACAGATATTATTTTACTTTTTTTTCCTAATATAATTAAAATTCTACTAATTTTGGATGCTAGTCATTGATTTCTCTCTCTCACGATTTCAAAATAAAAGTATTATGGAAAAGTTTTTTTTTTTTTTAAGATGATGAAAACGATGAAGATGCAATCATCCTTGAATGAATTGATTTCGAGCATCTCCAGCAGTTTGCACTACTTTAGTGCAGAAACAGTGTTTCATTTTCAGCATTCTGCACTATATTTTACACAAAAAATGAATATTCCATATTATTTATATTTAATAATTTATTTAATCATATTTTTAAAATTTTGTTATAATTGGATAACATATTTACACATGTAAACATTATTTAATATAGTTTTAACTTTTTGTATTTTAAATTTAATAAATTATTTAAATTCATGTATTTTAATTAGTTTTCAGTTATTTTATATTTTATTGTCATGTATTTTAATCTATTTTCAGTAATTTTATATGTATTTTCATGTATTTTAATCTATTTTTCATAATTTTATGTAATATTTCCGATACTCTAATTTTTTAGTAATTTTACGTTTTATTTCATGTATTTTAATCAATTTTCAGTAATTTTACTATCCATGTTGAGAAATGATCACTCTTAATAATTATAAATTTTTATATTATCATCACATCGTTCAAATTAAAAACTCGTATTACATTAAACTTTTTATATTACCATCTATGTTGAAAAATTAACACTTATATTATTTCAAGTTTTATATAATTAACAAACATCACCAAAAAAAAAGAGTGGCGCTGAAACAATACGGCGTCAGGTTTAGCACCACACTGTTCCAATCTTCAGAATAGCGCCTATAATAGCGTTGTGCTGGAGGAAAGAAAACAGCGCCCACCGCTAATGAGACGCATTGTTGGGCTTGCTCTTATGTCAACAATTAATTATAGTTATTATCAATATTTGACATCAATATATATAATTTTATTTTTAATTTAAATCGTAGTTTAACCATGAGAATTAATAATACCACTCAATGCAATGTGTCTACAATGATCGTATTTTACTTTATATATATATATATATGGGTAAATAGTCTGTTGTACCCAAAATATAATAGTTTTTCGAAAATTTTACCCCAACAAATAAGATAACTACCTAAATACCACAATAGATAAAATACTTACAAAACTACCACAAATTTTGACCGGTCTTGAGGTGATGGATTAAAAATTAATTGGGTCAACTAACAATCAAATCACTTGAATTAAATAAAATTAAATGTCTACCACTATTAAACGAAAATTTGCCACTATTACACGAATTCATATTCCACAATTCATATTAAACGAAAATATTCCAGTATTAAACGAATTCATGTGAAAAATTGCCACTATTAAATAGTTCCACTATTAAACGAATTAATGTTTCAAGTTCCACAAATTTTCGTTTAATAGTGTTAAAATTTGTAAATTTTTGTTTAATAGTGTTAAAATTTATAATTTTCGTTTAATAATTCATGTGAAAATTAAACGATTTCATATGCCACTATTAAATGAATTAATGTTTCAAATTCCACAAATTTTCGTTTAATAGTGTTAAAATCATTACAAATTTTTGTTTAATAGTGTTAAAATTTGTAAATTTTCGTTTAATAGTGGTATCCATTTAAATAGTGTTAAAATTTACAAATTTTTGTTTAATAGTTCATGTGAAAATTAATAAGTTTCATATTCGACTATTAAACGAATTAATGTTTTAAATTCCACAATTTTTCGTATAATAGTGTTAAAATTTGGAAATTTTCGTTTAATAGTGTTAAAATTTGTAAATTTTCGTTTAACATTGGTATCCATTTTAATAGTGTTAAAATTTATAAATTTTTGTTTAATAAATTGATCCTAAAAGTGCAACATTATTACACTATTACAATTTCGTGTAATATTGTTACATTATTCATTTAATGTAAATTTTCGTTTAATATTATGCAGTGTTTCAAGATTATTCCATTTTTGATTAGTAGTGCAAATTTACAAATTTTCGTTTAATGCCAATTTCGTTTAAAAAAAATTCCTGTAACAATTTGTAATGTTTTTACTTTTCAATTGTTACACGAATTTTTAAAAAAAAATTTAACTATACAAACCCAACTATGACAAAATTCGTTTAACAATACGTACTAATGAAACAATTGAACGAAAATTCATAAATCCAAAATTAACCCATCTTTATTCTTTATATATATATAAAAAGGACAAAGAATGTCACATGACAAGCATACAATATTTTCACATTAAATGTAGCTAATTAATTACTTCAAATTTTATGTTATTAAGAAACAATACTAATTAAATAATATAGTAATGTTAATAGATTTATCTAAATAACATATGCTAAAATTCAATAATATAAATTATTTCCATAGTTGAAATTTGTTAAATTTAAAAGTTTAAAGAAAAAATATAAATAAATAGAAAAAAACTAAAATAAAGGTGGGGCTGCCGGGCTGATTGAAAATGGTTGTTCAAACTTATTAATTAATGAAATTGAATAATGTTTTTGAATATGTGATTTAAAATAATTTATGAAATTTATTTGTAAAGTTTTGACTTTCATTTTTTATCGTTTATTTGAAAAGAAAGGTGAGGGTTGTTATAGACGTTGAAAAAAAAAGCAAAAAAAAAAAAAAAAGGTGGGTGTGATAAATAACATAATAGACATAATAATATATATTCTTTTTAAAATAATAAATAAAAAATTATGATCCTCTACAAATGGAACTAATTATAATTCTACAATTAAATAATTATTTAATCATATTATGTTATATTTAATGTTCAATTAAATGATATGCACTGCACAAATCATATATTTAATTTTAATATATAAATAATATTTATATTTTTCAAATTTACCAACTTTTATTTAAATTTTTTTATAAAAATCTTGTGTATTACACAGGCATTATACTAGTTTACCATAAAACACAATTTCACACAAGAATCAATCATCATCCATTACAATAATACCTAATATATGTTCATAAATCATGGATTAAACAATATATAATCAGTCCAAATCATCATACTGAACGGTGTCACCATCTACAGAGTACTTGTATAAGGTCAGTGCCGTCTGTCGCCTCATCTCGAAGATACCTAGAGTGATATCCGATCTGGGAAAAATGCAGCTGATACAACTCTCAATCGCCTTGAGTGCGTAAATGCCATAAGAAGTAGGATCGTCCTGCCTATAACAAAGGCATGTCTCCGCAGACTTGAGGGAAATCATAGCTGGGCGAAATTGATGATAGTCTAACACCTCAAAATATCCAGCATGCTCTAACGCATGTGGTAATACCCGCCTCAGGGGTAGGGTTTGTATCCTCCTAAGCTCTTCCAACTTCGGAGTCCATTCGTGTCTTTTACTATCGAATAATGTCAAACTCATATTCCAGAGATGGAGTTCACCAGCCACCCAATGCTCGTCCAAATTGAGAATAAAAAATACCTATTTTCAAATCAAAAGGAATATAAATATTTAAATGGAACGTATGTGAACGAATCAGAATAAATTACTCCTAACATTCATTTATTAACTGCAAACGTACCTTTTTCACTTTTTCTGACCAAGGTTTGATATTCATCCACTTTGATTTTTCATCTTTTATATAAGGGACAAGTCGATCCAGCTCCAAGGGGTCAAACTCCCCATGAGCATCTTCGATGTAACGTGCATTTGGTCGATCACGTGCATGCTTCCTTATCCAAATATCCTTGCACGTTTCCTGGAATGACAATTCGTTTCAAAACCAATTAAAGCATAACAGTTATTGTCCCTTATATATAATATTGTTTAAAGACTTACATTAAACATGCAGTCAATTATTTGGATCAGGCCCTTCAAATCTTGATCCACTCTCACACCAAATACTCGTGGACAGCTTTGTAGCATCGCGAGATATGCATCGAGGACCTACAATACAAAATAATTTAACAATATAAGTGGGTAAGTTTGTCAATTGTGCTGGAATTTAAGGACATAATAACTTATCAGACTAGTACCTCTCTATCAATATATTTGAGTGGATCCATAATTGGCTCAAAGAATTGAGGTCCAACTGGATAACCGAGTCCAACGTTGTGCCTATCAGATAAAATCAGATAATAAATTAGTTGAAAGACCAAAAAAATATTAACATGATGCAAGTAGTGTGAAATAGGTAAAACTTACAGATCAACTTCGGCCTCAAGCTCCATCCACAGTTCGAAATCCTGCATTCTATGATCACCCCTTCTAGGCTAAGGCCCCGTGGATGGACTTCATAAAAAATGAGATAGAACTTTCAGTCGAACTTCACGGATTCTGGCACTCGTATCGGGAATTTCATATCTAGCTATGCCTGATGTCGAGCCTGTAACGTAGCTGGGATCACCAAACCATGTCATGAAAGTGGATGCATGTGGTGTATTCATCTCGGATGGTGTGCCGACATCAAAAGATGGGTCACAGTCATAAACACTGTGCTGATAAGGAATAATAGTTGTGATCGGCTCCACGGCGGTGACATGATAAGTATCCTAGTGAATATCAGAGGCGGGTTGCGGGACGTATGCATCAGAAACACAATGATTAGTGGCGTAAGAGCTAGAGTGCTCCACATCAGTTGGATTATGAGCGGAATGATCGAATCCCGATGCATTCGAAGTAGAGTGATGATGGTCCTCCTTAGGCTAAGATGCCCAAGGTTCAGATGAGCAACGCGTGTACTGAGTACCATAATATGATCTGAACTGATCTTGAATGAGCAAGAGAATCTAACGCTCCAAACGATCACTCTCATCCCTAATGGCCTGTTCCATCTGGTTAAACCTCCAATCTATCTGGCCTAACCTGTCATCCATATAATTCTGCATGATATTATACCGATTATCTACCATGCGCTCAAAACATTCAAAAACGCGGTCATAAACACCATCGTGATCGTTCTTTCCTAGCTCAGGTTGAGGAACTCCGGTCGATGAAGAAGACACAACTCGTACACGTCTTTGCGGATTCCTAGGAGCTGCTGCAGGCGTATCAGTAGTCTCAGATGCATGTTGAGCCGGCGAACGATGCTGGTATGCATAATCCTGATCGGGTATGTGAACTAGACGTGCACGCTCCTGCACGGTAGTGTAATCTGGGATCATATCAGGCTCATTTGCTGGTATGCTACGACGGCTCGTCCCACGTGTCAACTGACGTGTAGTCAATCGATTGGTCCGAGAAGTGGTAACACCAGTCGACGGACCTGGATCCACTCTTGTCCTCCCACCACGACTTTTCCCACGAGGCTGAACTCCGAATGAGAGGTCGTCATCTATTCCCTATCAATAAATCTGGTGTTCCTCCTTAGGACTCGGCTCAAAAGTCTCATTTACTTCAACCTACACAAAACAGTCAGATAGATTAAGGTTCGGAACAGTACATAAAACAAATCATCCGATTTCCTATACTGAAACAAAAAAGAACAAATTTCATACCTGCTGGCTAAGTATTTCAATGATATCATCTAGGGCCCTCTTAGTAGACCACTTCAAACATCTAGGTAATTGATGCGGGACAACCAGTGGACGACCGACAATTGTTCCAGTCACGAAAATGGCCTCGTAAGCCCATATCTAGAACATGAAGTTATAATGTTAGTATTCAAGCTTACAAATAACATAATACACGCTGGATTTATATTAGTTAAAAGATACTCACTAGTAGAGCAGTTGTGAAACCGTGGAAGAAGTAAGTGGGTTGTCGCTCATCCGAAGGTGGCACAATGGTGGCGAGCTTGTCCATATGTCGTAACAGGTTGAGATAGGAGAACTTCCCCCATGGGAAGCTCTCCTAGAGCTTCTCCTGATCTACTAAAACCCATACCCAATTCTCTACTTTGGTCTTTCCGAGGTCGACACCTAGTACAATACTGTAGAACATAAGAATCTTAGCAATCTTAATTGTATCCTCGATACTATGACGCCACTCCCCAACAACAAATCGGTTACGTATATGTAAAACAGTCAGAAATGGATCTCCGGCAACCACTCTGTCGTGCAATCCACCTTCCGATGGTATATGTTCGCAATGGGGATCGAAGTCTGAGTCACCAAAATGTAGACCGGTAATGAGAGCGAACTCCCTTCTCGAGAACTGACAAAAATGATCTCGCATAATACAAAACCATCTCTTGTACTCCTCATTACGACTCAGACGAGAAACCTCACGAGACATGAGAATATGGAGAAAGTCCTTGCATGACTCCTTACTAGTAAACCACAAAATGAAATGGCCGAAACATGTCGCTTTAAATTGCATCAAGCAGTCAATACCAACTTCGTTTAACTCTATTCTTATGTCATTCAATATACTAAGATGCGTGTATCCGTTAATATAAGCCGAGTGACCCTGAAAATCTCTTCGGATCCATACACGATTCAACTAAAATATGTACAAGAATTGTAAATTAATATATATAACGTATGATTTATTTTGATAGGGGCATTAATAATATATTTATTGCTAAAATAATATTATCTAATTCTCAAATATATTAAAAAATTGCAAACAAAGAAAAAATAAATAACAGAATGTTCGGCCAAAAATTTCGTTTAAAAAACATAAGCGGACTCGAACCGCTGACATCCGCCGTAGGGTAAACCACCGCCTCTCATGCCCCCGACTGATTCTACCATAGAGGCCAACGATAGACAATAACCCCCCCGAACACAGCTAAGTCAAATTTGCAATGTTTTAACAATTTTCGTTTAACAATTTCGTTTAACAACATTTTTGTTTAACTCTTGCCCAACATTTTCGTTTAACAATTCAAAACAACCTTTAAATTTAACAATTTTCATTTAATAGTTTTTAAAAAAAATGAAACATCCTACGTTTAACATTTTTCGAACTAAAATTTCAAATTTTAGTAGTTGAAAAAAAATCGTTTAACTATTAAACAAACACATTTTCGTTTAACAGTTCATAAATCTACGACAATTGAACTATACGAAACACCCCAAATTTATCATTATTACACGAACAAGAAGAAGATAACCCAAATTAAACACAAATTTTCTATTCAAAATTCATAAATCGAAGCCAAATTTCGTACTCAAATGCATACATAACCCATATTGTCGACAAAATGAAACATGCTTCAACGAAATTCATGGATTTAGGAAACTAACCCGGTTCTCCATGGATTGTTCCTCTTCCACGAAAATCTAACTGATTCCACGAAACAAGTACACCCAAATTTCTTTTCCTTTCCACGAATTTCACCCCTTTTCAAAAAATATTGTGCACCAAAATAAGTTGTGGCTTGCAGTTCGAAAAATAAGAGTGTAATACAATTGTGTTTAAACGAAAAAATTGCTACTCCAAGGTAGAATTTGACATGAAGCGGCGGTTGTGTGCTCAAAATGTAGGGTAAGAATATTCAAGAATGGTTTTAGGAAAGAAGACAAAAATATAGAGAGGGGTATATGAGCAAGTCCACGAAATTTTGAATTGCAACTATTAAACGAAATGAATTGTTAAATGAAAAACCCAAATTCGTTTAACAATTCATTTAGCGAATTCTGTTACACGAATTTTATTTAACAATTTTTAGAACAAATTCGTTTAACAATTTTGGAGAATTTTTTTAAACGAAATTGGCATTAAACGAAAATTTGTAATGATTTTAACAATATTAAATGAAAATTTGTGGAATTTGAAACATTAATTCGTTTAATAGAGTTAAAATGAATTCGTTTAATTTTGCAAATTTGCAACACTATTAAATGAAAATTTTTAAATTTGAAAACTATTAAACGAATTCATGTTTAATAGTGTTCAAATTTTCATTTAATAGTGGTTGTGAAAATTAAACGAATTCATACTCAACTATTAAATGAATTAATGTTTCAAATTCCATAAATTTTCGTTTAATAGTGTTAAAATCATTACAAATTTTCATTTAATAGTGTTAAAATTTGTAAATATCGTTTAATAGTGTTATCCATTTTAGTAGTGTTAAAATTTGCAAAGTTTCGTTTAATAAATTGATACTGAAAGTGCAACATTATTACACTTAGACAATTTCATTTAATATTGTTTTTTCTATTCATTGAACACATTATACGTTTTCCACATTCAATGCCAAATAAATTAGACATTTTCTTCTGGTATGCCCTATCGACCTATAAACGGAGCAATGTTTCTTCTTCTTTCGTCTAGCTTGACCCTCATTTTGGACTGTATTTTCATCATCGTGCTCATCATCGAGTACTTGATATTCCAAGGGCAAGAGTTTGGTACATCTCGACTTATTATGATCGGGTTTGCCACAACGACTACATGCAGCGGGTTTGCGTGAAGGTCTGATATGCTCACCGGTCGAGGGAATACATCTAGATTTAGGACGACCAGATTGTTTTGGTTTGTTTGGCGGAATATATCATCCGTTCCTCACATTGTCAGATACATCCCAATCTTGCGGATCAGACACGAGATTAACATCACCGGCCCACATCCCCCTCAACCATTCTGTCGTGTAATATTTGCCAACGTAAGAAGTGATTGTTTCATTCGCAAAACTACATGCAGTAAGATAGGGAAATAAAACATTAGTTTTTATATTGTTGTTGCATATTCTGAATTGATAATGGTTTATTTTATCGATCGAGATTACCTTATTACTGCACATGCATGTGAACATGGTATCAACACTGCTTGATAAATATAACAAGAGCACTCGTATCGGGAGAGATCAACGAGAAAAATCTTACTCCCATCTATGACTTTGTATTTGAATTGTGTAAAAAGAACAAAAAAATCTGAGGAACCGTTTGACCCTGGTTGGTCGAACACAAAGAGGTGTGTTCGACCACCAGACATCGAACACACTATAACATGTTCGATTCCTGGTGGTCGAACATACCTCTTTGTGTTCGACCAACCAGGGTCGAATGGATTCTCAGATTTTTTGTTATTTTTTTGTTTTTTTTACACGATTTCACACGATTAAATCCTTTTGGGGTCATTATTATTTTTACACCAATGATCGAATCAAAGGTTTGAGGAATGAAAGAAGGAAAAAAAAAAGAGAAGGAGGAAGAGAGTTTTTTTATTTATTTATAAGGGTAAAATAAATATTTTATTATTTTTTGAATTTTTTAAATTAAATAATAAAAAAATGGGGTGTATTTAGAAGATTTGGGTGCGGATAGCCTTCCCATCAGCGTTTACTCAAAAAGTCTTGTTCTCAACCATAACAGTTTCCTCTTTTCTTCTCTGTGCGTACAAGCAATAATAAGGAGACGAAAATGTCAATTAGGGCTTATTTGATCCTCGCTCTGCTTCTTTTCTCCTCACCCTTTTTGCAAAGTAAGCATCTCAGATCCAGATTCGCTTGCTTATATTTGTGGGCCAATTTTTCGATTTGTTTTTTTGATTTGTTGTGTTCACATTTCCGTATCTCTGTTCATGCACATGCTCAAAAATGTTGGATTTGCTGCTTCAATTTTGATGGCCTAGGGTTTCTGTTTATTTCGATTTGCCCGATGAGAGATTAGATCGGATCGAGTTTTTTAATTTTAGGATTGTGTATATTGGATTTGGTTTGATTTTTCAGTTTGCGATTGTATGCCAGATTTGGAATCGATTTTATTTATGTAATTTAGCTTTTTTTTTTTTTTTAATGCATGTTGATGATTCTGTGGCCTTCTACAATTGGTTATTTTATGGGAGAACTTTGAAGGATTTGTTTCAGAAAATAATGATATAACTTGAGTTTTTGCATTCTGAAGTGGTCTGAGTATTACTATAGCACGTAGTTTATCGAAGCTTTCAAGAATTCTTTGCATTTATTCAGGAGATTCGTTGTTGACTTTGTTTTCGTTCTTGGATCGGTATGATTGATCTTCTAATGCAGGGTTCTTTAATCGACTGCATTACTCATTTCTGAATTTTAGATTTTGAATTACTGTAATGTCGGGACTCAATCTGTATTTGCTCATCAATATTCTCCTGTGTGTGTTAGTTGTGAGATGTGAACCGGATCCTGATGCGGATGCTGACCCGTCCGAGGAAGGTGGAGATCTTGGGATTGTTGGTGAGGATGTTCAAGATTTTGGTGGAGGGAGCTATAGTCCAGCTCCTGGCGTCGAAACCATTTGTGTTTTCCCCAAAAACCCCTCCAAATGTTAGTTTTGTTGTTTGAATGCTCTCTCTCTCTCATTATCTTATTGTTGGCTCTGTATTGCCCTTTGAATTATGTCTCAGATAAGCCACTTTTCCTTTTTTAGTGGTCGCTGCTGGAGAAGAAAGTGAACTTCTAGTTGGAATGAAAAATGAGGGTAAGCTTGTTAAACGGCTATGCCAAGTGTTATGTTTCTATTGGTCAAGGCTTTAGTTATATCTCTTCAGCTGTGAATTCATTTCTAGGACCATCTGGGCTTTTCTGATATGAATGGGTATATGGAAAGCTGATTTTAGAATTGCTGTTTTTTTTATGATACTTTCAGGGGAATCAGTTATAACTGTAATTGCGATCGAGGCCAGTGTACATCTTCCTTTTGATCAGCGCTACTTGATTCAAAACCTTTCCTCACAGGTATTTCTTTCTTACGTTTCATTACATGAAAATGTTTAATCACCAGTCCTTAGCATGTATGCCAACCAGCAGTTGGAAATGTAAATGAATTCATCTGATTATTGTTTTTATTTATATGAGAACCCTCTTAGCATATCCTTACAATTATCAAAATGAAACCTTTTGTTTTTGGTGTGTGATTTAATCCATTAGGGATAGTATGTTGACTTCAAGACAGAATAGTTGTAGTAAAAGCCTAAAAGTAATTTATAGGTGCTTCGGTTGGGAGACTCCATTGAAAGCTCCCTTGTTCTGTATATAAGATTCCAATTGACGATGTTGTTGGCAAGTTTTGATTGTTTACCATATATTCCATTTATACTGAAATTCTGGATCAGGAAGTACTTTGTGTATGTAAGCTTGTACTTTCCAATGCGACTCTTGGAGATTCCTGATATCAATGCATACATTTTGATGTAATAGGCTTTCAACAATGCATCTGTTCCTCCATCAGCTCAAGCAACTTTCCCTTATATATTTGGCGTAAGCAAGTTCTTACAGGTAAGCCTATAAAACCGTCAATGTTTATCTGAGTGTCTGAATGCATTTCATGACTTATAGACTGGGTACCCATCTCTTCGTCCTATAGACTGGTGCATATGATCTTGTTGGGACTATTATCTATGAGATGGATAAAATCACTTACCAGAGTACCTTCTACAACGGAACAATTGAAGTTACTGAAGTGGGTGGCATGCTTAGTGTCGAGTCGGTTTTCTTGTTCTGCCTTGGCGTAGCCCTTCTTGGCCTTCTCGGGTTCTGGATACGCAGCCAAATTCAAAATTTCTCCAAGGTGATTACTCTTTTATTCTTATTTTGTTTATTCAGTGTGTCACGACTTTTATTCTTTTACAATTCACACCTTCGATCTATGATCAGAAAACGAAGAGGGTTGCGAAGGTGGAAGTTGGGACTGCCACAACTGATGCTTCAATGGATGAGTGGCTCCAGGTTTGTATTTCTTAATTCTTACAAGCTTTAAGTTCTCGACTCTTTCTTGAAATGAAACACGATTACTAAACTGTATCCATGTATATGTTCAGGGTACTGCGTATACTCAATCTCTGGCCAGCAAATCGAAGAAGAAGAAGTGAACGAGCATGCTGAAACAGTCGCTATGGTTCTTGTAAGCAATTAGGGATTCAAATATACGAGGAAGATCAAAAGGAGGTCTAATCGGGCTTTCAGAAGAAATTACGGTAATGACCTTCCTCGCTGTTGTAGCATGAGGAAGTAACTTCTACATTCTCTTTTTTGCTTAGTGACAATTCCAAAGAGTTTAGTATTTTATTGCAAAGAGTAAACTTCCAAAAGGCGATCGTTTTCTTACATCAGATTATGTTAGAATATTTATCATGTTGTTGGTTATGGCAACTCTCAGCTTTGTTGACAAAATCGTTTTTTGTTGGTGAACTAACGAGTTTGGTATACAGTTAGTACGATGATTTATGCAGGAAAATTGTGTTGAAGGCAAAAACCAACAGGGGGTTATGAGTTATCTGATTTTTGTCCTGAAATTCCAGAATATTTTTGAATTTAAAATTCGATTTAAACGTGTGACTGTAAATAAATTTGAGAATAACTGAATAAGTCTTTAGATTAGTTATCTCAAAAAAAAATAAGTCTTTAGATTAGTTACATAAAATAAAACTTATGTAGTCACAATTATTTTTTTTTAAATCTAAATGGTATATATTTGAAATTTTGAATAATTTAAGAAAGAAAAAATTAATCTATTTTCATTTCGTTAAAATAAATTTTTTAAATAATAGCTAGAATTCTTCTTCTTTTTTTTTTAACCCCTTACTGCTGAATTAATATTTTTATTTATCAGTAATTTTCTGTAATTGTTTCAGATTCATTCATTTATAATATGTATAAAGATTTCAAGTAAGTAACATTGAGTCTCTTTAATCTGTTATATAGGTAGTCGAATTAAAAATTAGAAGCTCTTAAAATTTAAAATGAGTTCCAACTATCAAATTCTCAAACAAATAATGCAATAGGATTCACACTGTTAATAGTAAATATAATACAATTAATTTTAAACAACATTTAATAGACTTAACATTTTATATACTATTAAAATAAAATAAAAATTATGTTTAATCAAAATGCAAACCACGATTCTTATTTATCAATCTTTTCATTAGAAAAAAAGTCAGTACAACCTTGTATATGATGTTAGAAATACCTGGAAATATTAAAAACTGGAAACTGAAACAAAACCAAACCAAACCTCCACTAGACTTTTGTTCTATACACGTGTTAATAAATTCATACATTATACATCAATTATTGTGCTGCATTTTTAGTGACTTAAACGTTATTTATTAGTCTAGACATTTATATTATTTCTACCTTAATCCTAAAATTCAAATTAAAAATTTGGGAGAAAACATTTCATGAATCACATTATGTCAGATGGGGCCTTATATAATCAATTGCGCCTTATTATCATTAAGTTTAAATAAGTTATCCATATTCGTAAAATTTGATCTCATAGACTGAAATTTTTGAGACGATCTCAAGAAAATACCTAAAAATTAAAATATAATAAAATATGTAAATCTTTATTCATCTTTTAAAGTGCTTTATCTAAAAAAAGACTGACATAACAAAAATAAAATAAACATTAAATATTCCCACATGAATCTTGTAGAGCTAGCAATATCTATGAAATTAATGTGCCGACGATATATTATTTTCATTATTGTAATATATTTGACACAAAATTAATTATTCCTATGTTATATTCATTCATTAACATCGTATAATTCTGAGGGAAGACATGTGACATAATTAATGATTGCATCTCGCACTAATACAATGTTGTATAAAATATTATATTTTATTTTAATTATTGCAAAAAAGTTATTTAATTATATTCAACTACCTCATCAAAACCATCTTCCAAAGAGGGTTGCTCATTATGAAATTGACAACTCAAAAAAACAAATGAAAATTAATGTTATATGTGGATGTGATCTCTCCATCTCATGTTGAAACCAATTATGTGTATCTGTCTACAAGATTATATATTAGAATACTACTAATTTTTGTTTTGTGAATCGTTTTTTATTTATGTTCGTTTTTATTTCCAATAAGAATTAATTCTTCTATTCCAATTTGATCTTATTTAGTTTTTTTAAACCAAATCTTCCATTTAGTTTAAATATTAATAATTATTGTTGGAAATCTATCTTTTAATATTACAAAAGGGACAATATTGTTATCATATAGTCTACATATAATTATAGATTCATAGTTATTAAATATTTCTTTAATCGATGTAAAAGGACTTTAAGGGAAAAATAAATTGAGCTGAAGGGGATAATAAATAGTCCTAAATAACATCCCATAAAAAAAATATAAATATTTTTGAAGTTGCTTCAACTACATGTGCGATTTATAGTAGCATTTAATTAGAGCAAACATAATTAGTTGGAACTTCTCTTTTTTCTGCTAGCTTTTCAAATTTCCATTCCAAAATGAAAAATTCTTATTCTCACATAATATATTCAACACGATTAAAATTCTTATTGGATTTTTTATAAATTTAATCTCGTGTAATAGCTTAATCCATCTTCCATAATTATAAAGTATAAGTTAGAGATTGATTTATCAAAATTGATTCAAATTATAGATAAAACTATATTCACAAGAGGTTCTCATATAGTAATTTTAATTTTATGTTAAAACATTGGATTGTATGGTGCAGTTAATTGCAAAATAAATAGTGCTTCAAGACAACCATAGAATTATAGACATGCGTTTTCTTAAGTAATTTTAATTAAAATAACTTTATTGATGACTTTATCACATTAACTAACCTATAAGGCAATAATGTGTGTGTATATATATATTATGAAGTTCATTAACGATTGACTCATATTATGTTGAATCTTAAAGAAAAAAAAAAAAAATCCTAAGAACCAATGATTTACATTTTTTCAAAAAACAAACAAAACTTATAACATTTATGTTAGCTTAATCAAAAATATTTTAATATTTGTTCATCACTTTATATATAAATCAAAATAAATTTTATATTTAATTTGTAAAACATCCATAAATAGTGAATATAATTTACTACTCCCTAGTGTAGAATTATATATATAAAAGTGTGGTTTGGATCTCTCAAGTAAAAGTGTGGTTTGGATCTCTCAAGTGATGACACTTGGAGTTCTACAATGTTGCCAAGTGTCTTCCCTAAAAAACATTTTATTTATAAAATATCAAAAAATTAATACCAATTAAATACATACCCCATTACTCTACACAATATATATATATATATATATATATATATATATATATATATAATTGTGGTTTGGATCTCTCAAGTGATGACACTTGGAGTTCTACAATGTTGCCAAGTGTCTTCCTTAAAAAACATTTTATTTTATATCAATACCAATTAAATATATACCCCACTACTCTACACAAAATAAGTGCTTTGAAAAAACTAAATATATAAGTTACAAATGTTTGGACGAGATTGCTAATGATGTATTGTCTTTTTCTATATGAAATATTTGATTCCAAACTTTAATAATTGTTTTTGTCCAACATTTCAAATTGAAAAAAAAAAAAAGGGTAAACAACAATGCTCTTGCAAAAGTAATGACATTAGCAAAAAATAGGTGCTAAAAACACCTTATGATATGTTTACATTGGGACGTAGATAGATTTGCAAGTTTGAAAGTGGATCATATCAGGAATTGTAGAAAAAATAGATGATGTTCTATTATTTTACAAATGATGTTTACAAATGAAATCATTATGTAAACCTAATAAAAAGAGCACTCAAAGGCAAAATTGGAACAGAACGGATGTCTTTGAGCGATAAAAATGAGATTTATTCTATACTTTTTAAAGAAAGATATGACATATCTAATCCAACAATTAAAATACCTATAAAGAACTAGCTATTAACAATTTTGTGCTAAAGATCAAATGAAAAAAAATAAAAAACTAAAAACAATGAGAAATATTATTTTAAGGATATAGAAAAAAATATCATACATATAAATCAACAAACACATATAAAATAATAATACTTATAAAATAAAAATTAGATAAATGTTAAATAAAGCCCGTGCATTGCACGAGTTTAAATCTAGTAACCATGTAATTTAAAGTTGATTCACAAATATTAAGAAATCATTTATAGGTATAATTAGACGTATAAATGACTATATTACGTACCAAATATTTTGTAAACATAATAATTCCACAAAGTAAAAATCTAATTAAAATAAAGAGAAAATTTGAAATAAAATTCATCAACTCTTCTTTGTAATAAAAAAAAACGATAGTTAAATTAAAATAAATACTATTTTTTGAAATGATAGTGATTTTAAAACAGAGGATATATAAAGAATAAAGTTGAATGTCTCACCAACCTCGTAAATGTGAACATAATCAATAAGTAGCCTACATCTGTAATGAGTTATGACTCTCAACCCTATTACACTACATACATATAATGGTACAATTATTGAAGAACTCTAATTGATATTCAATTTTCAGTGACAAGTTTTAGCTGTCCAGTGTAAGTTTTATTTTTTCTTGAATATTTAAAATATTATAAGTGATTTACTAATAGAGATGGAACATAGTAATAGAGATATAATAATGATATATAAACGTATCACATCAAACTCGGATTATACGCTTGTTTATCATATACTCAAATAATTTCTAAAATTAATTTTAACTCTGAGTATCCACCTTGATTGTACATGCAAATTATTTATCAACAAACTATATATCATAAAAAATTATTAATTAATTGTGTTACAAAAAGTCAATTTAAGTTATAAGTGAATATATATATATATTTATATATATTTGGTGGAGGATATAATAAGTACCCAACTGTAGGATTGCCCAAATCACTCAAGAAAATTAATTAATTGATTAATTAAAAAAAAGGTAGAATGCATGAGATTTCCATAATATAACTAAGAAGCCTCATTCAATGAAGATGATAGTGGTTGTGCATGTGATCACATTTTTGGTTTTTTATTTTTTTAATCATGTAACTTATATATGGATGATATTATTTAATATATGCAGCTAATTTATAGTAGTTGTTTGAAAATAGAAGACACGATGCTCGTATTATTTAGTATCACAAAATTATATTTTATTTCCTATTTCGTTTCATTTGTATATGTTATGTATGTATATTGATCGGATAACTCTAATTCAATTCATATTTTCTTAATACATTCAATCTCGTATTTTATTCATCAATATATACAATTGCATCAGACTTTAACACTTCTCATGATATTATTACTACCTCATATCACCATTGTACATATACACAATATGTCAATTATATATATTGATGAAGTAAAATATGAAACAAAATAGAAAATGCAATATAGAAGTAATCCCACCAAAAACAAAAACTTGTTCTTTTTTGTTCATTTCTATTTATTTATTATAAAGAAACCTAACCTCATGTGATATCATTTAAGTTTATGCCGGTGTGTGATTAAACCTCACAAACACCACTTTCCAAAATCACTATATATATAGCAAACCATTCAAGACAATCACAAGCATTTCTAATATTATTTGTGTCGACCCTTTTGCCCTTTAGATTGTTTTCTTCGTTTTCAATGAGGGTTCATTCACTTGGTCTACTTTTCTTGGTTCTTTATTCACCTTTTGTGTTGAGTTTCTGCAATGCAGATGAGAAGACATTTGAGGTTGTTGGAATTGGAGAATGTTCTGATTGCAATGAGAATAACTTCAAGACTAGTGAGGCTTTTTCAGGTATTTCACATATATTAATATACACATATGCATGTTCAAGATTCATATAACCTAAATCGACTAGTTTGAATCTCCTGGTTCATTTTCGTTTGTATTATTTCACAAAAAATGTTTATCTTAGTTGATCATTACGGGTGGGAATTCAAAAATGTCGACGATTTATTCGTTGGTAATTTGCTGATGGATTTCATTTTTGTTGCTAATGTTCTTTTTCTATCGGTAATTTTCATTGTTAAAAGTTGAAATTTATGCAGTGTTGTGTATTCACTAATATTATGATGATGTTGTCACTATACATGCAGAGCATATTGATCCATATTATTTTTTGAAGTGAAAAATGTCGAAGATTTGGTGCATTTTACCCTAATGAACCATGCAATTAAATCAAGAATATTTATGTATTTAGTTATAAAAAAAAATTAGATTCTTGAAGCTTGGGGTCATGATGTGTTAGTCAATTATGCATTCTAACTTGGATCTATGAATTTGACAAAAATGTTTCATATTTACAAATATTTACTCAAACATACCTAATGTTAATTTTAATATTTGTATTGAATTTTTTATATATAGGTCTCCATGTAACCATCGATTGCAAACTCAAAGTCGGGGAGATTAAAAGAGTTGGAGCCGGTGCGCTAGACAAGGACGGAAAATTCAAAATCTCACTTCCACGAGAAATCGTACAAGACGAGAAAAACCTTAAAGAAGAGTGCTACGCGCAGCTCCATAGCGCCACCGCCGCCCCCTGCCCCGCCCATAACGGCCTCGAAGCCACTAAAATCGTGTTCAAATTTCAAACCAATGATAAAAGCACATTTGGCCCAATCAAGACCATTGGATTCTCAAGTGCAATATGCACTTCCAAATTCTTTTTGCCTTATTTCAAATACCCACCATTTTCAAAAACCCATCAATGGAAAAAAAATTGGCCCAAAAAATGGCCATGCCCTCCACCGGCTCCAATCTCCAAGCCGAAGCCGAGCCCGAATCCGCCAACTGTCAAGCCACATCCTCCAGCGGCTCCAATCTACAAGCCCAAGCCCAAGCCACCAGTAGTCAAGCCATTCCCTCCAGCGGCTCCAATCTACAAGCCGAAGCCACCAGTGGTCAAGCCATTCCCTCCAGCGGCTCCAATCTACAAGCCGGCGCCGGTTGTGACTAAGCCATTGCCACCTCCATTTCCACTATATCCAATCCCACCGTTCTACAAGAAACCTTGTCCTCCCTTTTCCAAGATTCCTCCAAAATACTTCAACCACCCCAAGTTTGGATATTTCCCACCACTCCCTCCTTTGTTTCCCCAGCCATGAGCTTTTTAATCACATTCAAGATCAGTTTGGTGCTTGACCATCAAAATAAATCTTTTGTTTTCCTTTAATTTTTTATTACAAGAGGGAGTGATGAATAGGAAAATTAAGAGATTTATTGATATTTCTTTAGGTTGTGTTCTGAAATTGGAATGTATTGGATGATTGATATTTGTTTCATTTAAGTGAAAATTTGGAGAATCATTTCTATTTTATTTTTTGCACTTACATTTCAAATAATTTACTCAAGAATTTATCAATATTATATGTTCAATTATACATATAATTATGACCTGGAATTCTATTTATATAAAGCTAATATTTCTATTAAAAAAGTTGAATATTTCTGCTATATATCGATCTTCGTTATGCTTTAAATTTTTATAACCAAGTCGCCCTATAAAATAAAATTAATATACACTATGTTTATAAATGTTTATTAATATGATATACATCCACTAGATAAAATTAGGAAAACACATGTTTTATTTACTTTTTTTTTTTTTTTAAATCTCTTACCTTTTATTATAGTTTAATTTACATGATTTCGTTCCATTCTAATGAAATATCGTCAAGTAAAGACTCAAATATTTAAATTCGGTTAAGTCCCAAAAAAATTTCAGTTCATTATAGTTCAAGCGACATATATTATTAAATAAAAGGATGAAAAAGTTAAATTATTGATTATCGTCTTTAAAATGTTCAAACCCAGGACATGTATAGTGACCAAGTCCAAATTAACTCATGAAATAGAAGAATTAAAATAATATGATATCAACAATTAAATAGGTCTAGCTCCTTTAAAAAAAAAAAAAAAAAAAAGGTCTATTGGGCTTTAATATGGATACTGGATCGGGGGTAGCAAAAAATGGGCCTAATTTTGGGCTTTCAATATGGATACTGGCCCCAGGGTAGCATGGACTCCACGGGTAAGCAGAACAGATTGGGTCTAATATGGGCTACAAATGGGCTGACCCAATTTAGGTATTGGGCCTAAAATCCACTAAAAAGCCCACCCAGAAGAATCTGAAGTTGAGGAAGCCACGTGTTTAACGCAGTTCCCTGTCTCGTTCAATGATATTAGCTGTTTCTACACCAATCCACAGAGAGAGAGAGAGAGAGAGAGAGAGAGGAGTGAGATCTGAATTCAAACCCTAGCAAAACTTGCGAATTTCTTCGAATTCAGGATCAATTTGGATCTGAAATCATGTCTTCAACTTTCAGTGGCGATGAAACTGCTCCCTTCTTCGGATTCCTTGGCGCCGCTGCGGCTCTCGTCTTCTCATGTAAATTCTTCGATCGCATCTTTTCTTCACATCATTTGATTCTAATTGCTGTTATATTCGCTGAATTAATGATCTATTTAGCATTTTTGGTACCATGATAAGTGTTTAATTCCTGGATTTTCGTATTTGACCGTGTATTTCCCATCATCATACAATTTAATTTATGTAGTGTCCATGGCAATATTGTTTTCTGAGCAACAGTGTTTTTTTTTTCTTTCAAATTGCATATTTTACGCTCTGATCTGGATGGTATTGATTGGGTTTGGTTGATTTTTTTATTCTCGTTTTTTTTTTCATCAGCTGAATTTCATAGTTCCCTTGCAATTTTGTTCTGTGATTCCGTTTTGCTGAATTTTATATTCATTCTCCTACGATATTTGTTTTCCCTGTTGTTTAGATTCTACGGAGTGCTTTTTAGTGAATCTATTAATTTCATACAATATCTGCTGCTATAGTTCATTTTATTAGGTTAGTTGATTTCTAGTCTATGTCTTGGGATCTGGATGTAATATGGTTGTGTTTATAGGTATGGGTGCGGCCTATGGGACCGCAAAGAGTGGTGTCGGTGTGGCATCAATGGGGGTTATGAGGCCGGAGCTGGTGATGAAGTCAATTGTGCCAGTGGTCATGGCTGGTGTGTTGGGTATTTATGGTTTGATTATTGCTGTGATTATCAGTACAGGTATTAACCCTAAAGCCAAGTCTTATTACCTTTTCGATGGCTATGCCCATCTATCTTCTGGCCTTGCCTGTGGCCTCGCTGGGCTTGCTGCTGGAATGGCTATTGGGATTGTGGGAGATGCTGGTGTTAGGTACGTTTTAGCTAATTAATGCTGAATGCTCTTGTCCGTTTACTGTTAACCTTGATATCCAATTATTATTATCTTGTGCTCATTAATTATTTTTTTGGATTTAGTGCTATTTGGTGCCTACATTAAGAAATAACATTGTCACTTGTATTGTCTTGAACTTTAGACTTTAGTTTGATATGGGGCTGGTGGAGGTGAATTGAGAATCAAAATATGTTGTTATGATAATTTGAGTTTTCATCTTCTGTAATCGGTGCTCCAATATTGAGGTAATTCGATGTATCAGAAATTGGTCTTACAATATCGAAGATGTCTCAGATTGAGTCCAATATTGTGTTATTGTTCATAACTATTGATGCTCCACCACTTGTCCATGAACCTAATTATGGTCTTGCAATAAGATTTAGGTAAATTAGTTGTTAATGAATCAATCTATTGTTTTGATGACGAATGGATTAATTTTTCATCTGTAGTTGGTGCTCAACGAATATTCGATGAATTAAAATCTGGACTTACAATATCAAAGATGCTTCATATTTAGTCTATTCGTTTTTAATTGTTAGCTCATAACTATTAATGAACCAGTCTATAAGTCAAATTATTGTCCTGCAATATTAAGATTCACCAGATTGAATTGGCATACTGATTCATGGAGCAATGTCCCATTTGGTTTAGGAATCAACCATTTTAGGTATGCAAATTTTTAAGTATGACTTATTTGCTTTTAAAAGTTTATCTCCTTGACCAAATGGGTATTGAGGAATGAGAGATGTATATATTCAGTGTACTTGAAGCACTATGATAAACATGCTATATAATCTTGTCGACTGCATGTTTGCAGTTATCATCTGCCTTTGCTTTATTCTTTCCAGATAATCATAAGTTCATTGAGCGTATACAGATTTGGCATCGGATTGAATTTTTAGACTTGTCCTTTGTGTTTCTTATAGTGAGCATGATGTATTTGCAGGGCTAATGCTCAACAACCAAAGCTTTTTGTTGGGATGATTCTTATTCTCATTTTTGCTGAAGCTTTAGCGCTTTATGGTCTTATTGTTGGAATTATTTTGTCTTCACGAGCTGGCCAGTCCAGAGCTGACTAGAAACATTGCGTTAATTAAATTTCTCTTCAGAGTATATAGCCTCCCGAAAATGAGAGCTGGGAGAATTTCAATTGTGGCAGGTTTGAGTGAGACCATGTTGTACTACGATTAATTTTCACGGTTGAAGTTATTTATGTTTACCTTAATGCTGAATTCTTGGTACATTGATGCTATTTGTATACTTCATAATCCTGCGAATAAGAGCCTCGTGAGCTGTCTATGTTGGACTACACGATTTAAATTTAATTACTTGATTTTGTGTATGTTGGATTGTGTTTTGTGAACTATATAGAATCCCTGGACTTGAAATCAATGTACTTCCTTTTCTATTTCTCTTACCATTTTTGCATGAAGTTGAACTAGGAAATTTTGACATCCTCTTTATGAACCTGGGTGGTATTTAATATGTAGATTTTATTTGATTTTCACCAGAGTTTGCCAATTCTAATCTACATATATTTGAATGTCTTGTTTTGAGAAAAAGTAAAACAGTTTGCTTTTAATGTCGTTTTAGTCTAATTTTGTAATGAATGGATGAATGTCTTGAATGGTTCTATGATTTGGATAAGTATGATATCCAATTCGATCTTAAAGTGGTTTTAAGAATTTGGGATTTGTCCAATATGGTAAAAGTATTTTTCTATGATATATGTCATTGAAATATATAGAAATATTCATGTGCGTTTGAAGAAATCTATTTGAAGGAAATCTTAATGCTTATTTATAGAAAAATATACTTTAATATTTCTTAATAGGAGACATCTCGCCAATTTTTATTGGTCACCAATTTTTTTTGTCTAAACAAGATTTGAATGATTTTTGTTTTTAAGTTGATATACGATATTATTTGTTTACCTTATTCTCGAATATATCATTGTTTGTTTATTTACTACTACGTTTATAGTTAAGTACTTTTTAAAGAAATCTATTTTCAGAAAATTAATGCTTCTTTAGAAAATAAGAATATTTTTTAATATTTTCATATATTGACAGAGTCACAGGAGTTTGTTTCCATGAATGTCTCGATGAATGTCGACAACCATTTCATGGTCACCAAATTTTTGCCAAAATAAGATTTGAATAAATAAATTCAAAATATGTTTATAAAGTGGAAATTAATAGCTCAAGTTGTGCACTTGGACAAATTCATGGCTCACAAAGCATACCACAAATTTGCTTTTGCCTTTTGAGAATATGAAAAGATAATATGCATTTTTGGAGGATGTGTGGACCAAAAGCACCAAATTTAAGTCTTTTAAAATTCAAAACCCCAAATCTTTTTTCTTAAAATTTACTTTTTCTAAATTAAAAATTAAGCAACAAAGGGCAATTTGGAATTTTGAAGCAAGAATTGGTCCTTTCCTTTGGTTATAGTCTCAAAGTTTGATTGGTCCTTTTTGTTGATTGGTTTGAACATCATCGTTTCATAATGGGATTAACTCAATACATATGTCAAGACCATATTTTCCGGGGGTAATTTCGTCATATTATGTTTTAAATTATAAGGTAATGTTTTGATTGGTGTTTGTAACTCAGGATTTGAGATTTAAAAAATCTCAAATCTCGTTTGTTTTGAGTTTATAAGAGAATTATATAATCAATTAAAACCCTACTTTATTTAAAAAAAACACAATCATTAACTATTTACTATAACCTATTAATACACAAATTTCAATACACACCTAAATTTCTACTATTACAATCATCCAATCATTACCAATACATTAACTAACAACATAATATTACACAATAACACTTTTGCAGCATTGATTTAATATCTACAGTACTAATCATATCCTATAAAATCTCTAAACAAACACAGATTTTAACTATTCACTTTTATTTTAAAAACACAGAATTTCAAAGTCGGATTTCTCCAATCCTACATAAACCCAAAACAAACACCACCTAATGAATTTGAGTTCTTTATTAACTTAATATTTCTTTCTTAAAGTACAAAAACTTATATAAGATGATTTTATAAACATATATCTTTGTAAAATGTAACTCCATTATTAGCAAATCAAATCCATTTTTATTAACTAATAGACTCATAAGAAATACACTTAAATGGAATGAAGAAAATATTGGTTACTATGAAGTAAGCTTGGTAGGTCATAATATTTATTTCTTCAACATGCTAAATTGAAATACCAAAACTTATACCAGCGATTTTATAAATATATATATTTGTAAAAAATAACTCCATTATGAACAAATCAAATCTATTTTTATTAACTAATCGACTCATAAGAGATATTCTTAAATGAAAATTAGAAACTATTGGTTACTATGAGGTGAGCTTGGTAGGTCACGATGGAATTAATACAAGAGATGTTTCACATATTTTTATCAAACATGTCAAAATCTAGTTGAATTGGGTCATCTTGTTGTATTAAGTGGATTATATTATATGTTATCGTATTTATATATAATTATTTTGTCACACGTATAGAAAGTATTTATAAAAAAAAAAAAAAACCTATCTAAATGATGAGTTTGGCTAAGAAGTATTTATATTATTAATTTTCATTTATATACTTATATAAAGGTGCATTTTTTATTTATTTTTAACTAGACCAAACTTACCTTTATTTTGTGATGATTTGTAAATACATTTAACATAAACGTTCAGGACATAAATAATCAATATTTATGTAAAAGAAGTTAAAGCTTGTGGCCAATAGATAGTTTTGGTACCTAGAATCAATTTCATTATAATCAATTAATATAAATTATTTTTAAGAAATAAAACAATGATACTATGATTCAATTGGAGGTTTTTGTCGCCAAAATAATTTTTGTAAGTTATATTAGTCTCATGAAACTCGATGTCTGGATTTAAAACTTAAAATGTTAATTTCTAAACTTAAAATAAGAAAAATCCAATCATTACATATCTACACCAAGTTTTCCACTTTAATTAGTTATTTAAAACAAGACGTCGGTAATTTTTTTTTGCTATTAAATTCACGTAGTATTAGATTTATAAGATGACCTTATTTTGCACTTTTATTTTATTGTAATTGTGCCTCAAAACCATATTTATTAGATATAACATCATTAATATTCATAATGTTATGTACATTATATAATAAAACGTTGAAATAAAATATGGAACACGATTTACGATTATTGAATTCAACCGATCAAATCATAGTGTAGTATGAATAAGTCGACAATTGATGAGGCTAAGCAGTTAGGTAAAGCTGAATAAATTATAAAATAATCAATTAGGTTATGGTTGTAAATTAAAATTTATGAAATAATCAGTTAGGTTATGATTGTAAATATTTAAAAAAAAAAAAAAGATGGAGCCCATTTTCCTAATAATAATCCATCTTCCATATCGTGTTGGTGTTTTTTTGTGCTGAAAATTAGGTCATATTCTCAGTACTGAGCTAAGCCAATGGCTTTTCTGTTGGACCCATACCTTTTTCAAGATTGGATAATTCATTTATTATTATTATTTTTTTTTGAGTGATATAATTTCAGGAGATAGAATGACACAAAAGAAAAAAGTGGTTGAGAAAAAAAAAAGGAATTCTTTTATCATGACACGTGTACCACTTTTTGAGATTCATAATAAGATTCACAATTTAGAAAAATAGAGGATTCAAGTCCGTCATTTTTTTATATTGAAAACGGAATCATAAAATTTGAGTTTAAACTATAATTATGTTGTAATTGAATTGAATTATTTAAAGGTAGTTTGAAAATTAAAATATCAAATTTGTGGTCAATTTCATTACATGAGAGTTTTTTTTTTTTTGGACAATGAGAACTTGAATTAAAAATTCATGCATTTGGAACCAACTCATTTTAAAAGATTTATATGAAATAATTCTTACATGTGATTTAAATTCATAGTATAAATCCATATATATTATTCAAAAGTTAATTATAGTTTTGGTTTAAAGTCATTAATTAGTTATAATAGCTATTTTATTATCAACCTTATATTTCATCTAACCTAATCGTATTTAATTCATTTTTACTTTCTGAAATTTAAAATCCCTCCTACACCAGCGCCGTCTGCACTTCCAACTTGCCCACCTATTTCCAAATCTAAACAACAATCTTTTTTCAGATTTAATTTATTTTTTTTCAGATTTAAAAATTAATAGAAAGATTTAGGGGGCGCTTGGTATGTTTGAAAGAATGGTAAAATGAATGGTAATGATAGTAATGAGGAATGAAATGAATATTCTCTTAAAATTTGTGTTGTTTGGTTGATAATAGGAATGACTATCATAACCATTGATTTAGTTTGGTTTAACAAAATTCTTTAGAAATGAAATCAACTTAATTAATTTTTTATTTTAGAAAATAATATTATTTTAATAACATTTTATTTATGATAATAGAGTATAAACAAGCATGCCACGTTTTTTGAAGCTTTACCCTGTCCAGGTCAACATATATAAAATTTTGCTGATCACAACATTATTTACTCCACTTTCATCAGAATTAGAAACACCACAAGAGAATTTTACAAAAATACAACATTACAATCTATACAAAGGTATGAACCCAAATGATGCAAAATATCACACCTAAATACAATAAGAGAGACTTCAAAGTTCAAATGATGCAATATAACCAAGATCAAAAGTTTGTATTTGTGACTCTTAAATACAATACTGGAGCTACAAAATACCAAGCTACACATTACTTACAAAAGTTTGATAAAGCAAAAGAAATATGTTTTGAGATTCATGGACTAGGAGATGGATAGAGGAATCCAAGCACAAAAGAACTTCTCAAATGACTTGGCAAAGCAAACATGACTTGTACTTTGGCAGGATCATTGCAGCAAACTTCAGCTGCTCTACCGATATCCATTGGAGATAATCCCAAGCTAATAAGTTTATTTATAACCTCTTGCATTTTCTCATCAGTTAGTGATTCAGATTTAGACTCCATAATTAAAGCATTTGTGACAACAGCATATTGTGTTGCCATTTGATTGCAAATTGACTCAAATTTAGTAGTAAAATTGTCTAACCTTGAATCAACTTTTTGCTGAAATGTTTCTGATTTCTTTTTCTTGTGTAAAATTTCCCCTTCTGGTGAATTTTTTTTGCGTTTCTTTAGTGCACAGTTGCTTGTTGGATTAGGATGAGATCCTTGTGCATTAGAGACCATTTCAGGTTCACCATCACTATCCGAAGAACACACAATCGTTTTCTTTTGATAATTTGTATTAGTGCCCACTTCGGCCACATCCTCAGCTTTAAGTCTTGTGGCTCTGTCTCTCCCCCACACCATGTCCAATTTCTGTAAATATGAGAATCTAAAATTCCATAATCCAGCAGCATTCTTGTGATTCTGTATTAAACAATTTTAGAATAAAACGTATTAAAACATATGCTAAGAAAAACCAAGAGCAAAATCGTTATTGAGGTTAGATGTTCTTACCAAGCACCAATCATCAAACCATTGTTTTTCACAATTAATTTTGTGCTCAACATCATCCCATTGACACCCACTTTGCAGCAACATCTCAGAAATTGGATTATACTTCTCTCGTAACCATTTGATCTTAGAGTTTATATGAGGATCAACTTCCTTATCGAAATTGGGTACCTTGGTTAACATTATCTTGTGCACTTCAACCATGTAGTTATTCTTAAACCCCCCATCTACTTTCCATAAAGGATCCGCAGCTAGTTCTTGCAAAGTGTCAACTAAAGCTTCAACCTCCGACTCTTTCCAGAATTGTTTGTTCTTCCCTCTTCCACGGGCAGGTATAGCTGCAGCCATTCCTATCATAAAATGCAAAAATAACAAAGAGTAATATAAATATGTTAAGTGTGTTTCAAAAGTAATATGACAATAGCTTATAAGATAATAATATTTAATACAAAAGATGGTAAAATATGTTTATAGTTGTGGAACCAAGCAAAGTCCTAATAATTGTCACTAGACCGAGCTCTCCATAGGTTATACATGTTGATTGCCATGTTATTCCTAAATGCTAGCCACTCATTAGTTGGACTTATATGTCTAATATATTCTACTTCATCATCTTCTTCATTTTCCTCTTCCTCGGTCTTTTCTTCTTCTCCTTCAATAATCAACTCTTGTGGATCGAAGTTCATAAACCTACGAATTAAATTCTGTAGAAGACAACAAGCCATTATAATCCGAGTTTGAGTTTGGATTGGGAAAAATGAAGGGGATGCGAGGATCTTCCATCTTCCTTTTAACAAACCAAAGCTTCTCTCAATTACATTCCTTGCTTTAGCATGCTTCATGTTGAAATATTCCTCGGTTGTCTCTGGTCGATGGCCACCAAATTCTTTGAGGTGATATCATTGACCTCGATATGGAGCAAGAAATCCATTTGCATTGCAATATCTAGAGTCAACCAAGTAATAGCAACCTTCAATTACATAAAAAATGTATGGTTGATTCTCATAAAAGAAGAAAATTGAGAATCAATCAGCAAACTAAAAATTAAATTACAGATTTACCTTGAGTAACTTTCAAACCATGTTGTCTTGAGATTGCATCTCGAAGCACACGACCATTATGTGCAGAGCCCTCCCAACCTGGCAATATATATATAAACTGCATGTTTGGGCAACAAACACCTAAAACGTTTGTTGAAATACATCCTTTTCGAGTGCGATATCTGGGTTTATCCTCATTAGGAGGTGTAACTTTAATTAGTGTGCCATCTAAAACTCCCAAACAGCCCTATAATTTTAATCATTAACACCTATAAATATGAGCTAAAAATTCATTATAAAAGAAATTCCATTAAACATTATGTAATAATTGTAATATGTTGATGTACCTGAAAACTTTTCCATCTCTCATCTTGACAATCCTGGGTAATAGGCTCTGACTTCTTGAGTAAAATATGATGTAATCTCAAAATCGCACCTAGAACTTGATGGAATTGTCGACTCACAGTTTCTGTACTACGCGAAAAAAGTAGGCCAATTGTCCTACTTTTTTTGTGATGAGCCAAAGTATATACAAACATTGCTACAACCTCATCTATGGATGTGTTCTTAGTGGGCTCTAAATCTCCATTTTCTTTTACCATATCAAACAATATCCTAAAGGTTGCTCTATCCATACGAAGCTCACTAATGCAAGCAGCATCAGAGTCGAGGGTTAATTTGCACATCCATTTCATTCGGTTAATCCTTTTTTCTTCTTTTGTTATGATTTTTCGAACGTTATTTTGAAGGTACAAAGAAATAACTACATAGTACATGGCAAATAAAAAAACCAGCATATTGTTTGTTGTATGCTGAAGCAACAAAAGTCGTTTTAGTTTACGACGTGTTTCGTTGAAGGGGGGCCGAGCCATTTTGATCTACATTTAAAAAAATCAGCATGTAATTGCAGATTCAAGTTCATGTAGTTTGCAATAGTTAATTATCTATGCTATATAAATATAACTACTACGTGTCATTTATCAATCATCATAACATTGTGATACCAAGACAATTGCTACATCAATTTATGGAGATAGATAAAACTATGACAAAGTTGCTAACAAAGTATAAATGAGTTGCTTGCTAGAAGGCAAGATTTTTTGGTAATCATATATAACTGAGAATTTTTCAAAGTTGAATAAGCAAATATTCTTAACAGAGATATATCCTATAAGAGATATATCTTATACACATCCTTAAATTTGTATACTCACCGTATATAGTATATCATATTTGAATAAGTGGTAATCATATATATGCTGCTTCTAGAGACTTGATTATATATTCTAAATCATCATAGACTTGATTATTTATATATGTTGCTTCTAGAGACTTGATTATATATTCTAAATCATCATAGACTTTGATTATTTATATATGCTGCTTCTAGAGACCTCCATTGAGGAGGAGTGTAAAAGTAGGATCCAAATGGAAACCCTATAATCAATCAATTTTGGGGATTTTTTTCTGGCTTAATTGCAAAATGCCTCAGAAGATACCAGCGAAGAAGATACAGATAGAGAGTGCGTGTGAGAGAAATCTAGTGAAAATAGGTTTATAAATTAAAAAATTACTGATAAAAAAAATAGGGGCTAACCTCAACGATGCTTGACCAACGCTGGATAATGGATGAACAACTGACAGACGAGTGAAGACGTGAAAAATCTGTAATGAAAATAAAGAAATTGAGGGAAATGAGATAATTTCATGCGCGCCTTTTTTTTTTGAGAATGGAGCTGTGGAATGAAAGTGATACCTTAGAAAACCCTAAGGAATGCCTGATTCCTTAGTTTTAGGATTTGGAACAATTTTTGGAGGAATCAAAGTCATTTACCAAACACTCATATTTCATATCAAAGTCATTGCTTGGTTGCAAAGTAGCTAACCAAGCACGCCCTTAGAGTATGAAACTAAAATTTACTATAACAAATCAATCGAAATAGTTTGGATGAATTTATTCCATAATCAACTCACCTTTTATTTTGAAACATACCTTAATGGATATCATCACCAACCTCTTTAACTGATCTCTCAATATTAATATATTTCTTTTTCTTAGAAAAAAAAAAAAAAAAAAAATATATATATATATATATATATATTACTTAGTGAGAGTGGCTAAAAGAGACAACTAAAGGGCCATGCATGACGTTACATGTGTTCATACCCTTTTTCTTAATTTAATCAACCATCTTTTTTAATTATTATTACATTTTTTTTTTTTTGAGGATGAACCATCTTTTTTTAATTAATTAAAAGAGATACCACTTCACTAGGCTGTGATCACTTTGCCTTTGAATCAAATTTAAATTATTTAATTGCTCAGATCGATCGTAGTATATTCACGTAAGAGATACGCTTGGAAGAACCATAAATAGCCTTTGAAAAAGGAAAAAGAATGAAAACGTAGCACAAAATAGAATCCTAAGTAATAAATCAACTTTTTTTTAAAAATGATTTTTTAATTTTTTTTGAAGTTTAAAGTTTTTATTATAAATTAAGAACTATTAAAATTAGACTAAAATATCCTTAAATAATCTTTGACTCCACTCTTCCTAAGGATGTGAGAATTGAGATAAATAAAGAACAAATTCAACATGGTAAGTCGAAACATTACAGATCTGGTTTTGATAATTAAGGTGGTAAACTTGGAAGAAAAATGTTGAATTATAGTTTAAAAAAAAAAGGTCAAATAATTAGAAACAAAATTTCAAAAAAGTTACTTTAATTAAGATGGAAGGAAATTTAAAATGGGTGCAAAAAAGATTACCTATTTATTTCTTATATTTTGAGATATATTTCATTTCATAAAGGAATGCATGACATCCTCATCTATCTCTATAATATTATTTTAATTTTATTTATTTATTTATTCACATATATAACGGTGATATATTATATTGCAACACTTTGGCTCTAACGTTTTTGTTTAAAATTGCAATTTCCCTTGTAATTCAACATTGTGGATAAAAATGTTATGTTAGAAAATATCTTAACGTAAAAGGAATTCCACACAATTTTATACTTGTGTTACGCCACGAGTTGTATTATGTGACAATCTTAATAAAAATTTACAAATCGATCGAATAAAGGACTAAAATTACTATTTTTGTCCACAAACAAAACAAGTAAATGAAATTCAGAAATGAAACGTACATGCTATGAATTTTGTTCATTATGAACGATGATGTATATATGTAACTCGCAGATAATATAAAATACAAGATTAAAACATAATAGGAATAAATAATCGAAAGTTAGGTCGCAAAATGTTGGGATATTTCTGATAAGTTTTGATGAGACAATGTAATTTTGATTAGAAAGTTAGAGTACCCACTTTCCACGTTTTATAAGTGGAATTTTGGTTGTTTAGATAGGCTTGTCAAGTTTTGTGTTGTGAAGTTTTTACATACCTGTTGGGTCCCAAGTGATGTCCGAGGTTCAGAGGGGGTGAATGAACCTTGGTCGATTTTGAAAATCTATTAAAACTTACTGTTCTGCAAGTTACTTGAACTTGCAGCGCCAGTCAGTTACTGCTTACAACACTAGGATGCAGTGATGCACGCTGTAACTTAGAGTTTTATACGCAGCGGAAAAATAAAGGTTTTAAGACACAAGGCTGACTGGTTTTCTCAAATATGATCCTTTTCAAAACGTTTTATGCTTATGACAGAGATAGATATGAAAGATAAAGCGCAGATAAGAAAACAATAAAACACTTATGGTTTATAGTGGTTCGAAGGTGGTGTAAGCCTTCTACGTCCACTCTACTGCTACCTCGAGCAGGAACTTTGTTAAGCAAGATTGGTTTACAGGACACTCATAACAATCTATCAACTTACAAAGCTAAACACCTACTAGAGTCCAACGTACACACAACAACTGCAAACTCTAAAGGCCAACCCACACAGGGTTCCACACTCCTACACAGGGAAACTGCCTAATACTTAGACAACTATACAAACAGCAAGGATCTCTCCTATCAACTGTTCGACACCTAAAACAACCTACGCACACAGCTATAAGGTTAAAAAGAAAATAAAACTTCAACTGGTGAGGAGCAGTCTTGATCTCTCAAAGCTCATTTGTTGTTGTATACTGCTCCTAGAAGGTTGAGTGACTTAACATATGAAAGCTTAAAAAGCTTTGGATGATGTGTGAGTTTCCTTTCGACTTTGTCCAGCAATCTCTTCAATCAGTCACACCTTCTATTTATAGATCTTGAGAGTTTTTATCCGTTGGGAAGTATCCGTTGAAGAGAGATACTTCTCCTTCTTTGAAATCAAGCTCTGATCTCCAAGATCTTCTTTGTGGTCGCATTAAATGCATCTGAGCTTTTTGATCAAAGGTATGACTTGCATTTAATGCGACTTGACTTTTCTCTCTAGAGCATTTAATGCGGTGATTGCGGCTCGCAGCTTTTTGCAGCGTGTCAGTCCATGTGGTGTCTTGGCATTGGCTCCGTGTCTGCAACTTTGGTCTTTTCTAGAACGGCTCTGTTTATTCTTGCTTTGATCTTCATTCCTCGTACTGCATTTATCCTTCCTCGGTTTGTAGGATACTTCTTCAGTTTGTCATTGGCGTTGTATCCTAGGTCTGCTTGCAGTTGTTAGTTCTTTACAGCACTGCTGTAACTTAGACCTTCTTGCAGTATCTTCATACAGTACTGTTGTATCCTTTCTTACAGTGCTCCTGTATTTTTTTCTTGCAGCGATGCTGCATGCCGTTCTTACTTACTTTGCTGCAGTGCTATAACTGCCTTCTTGCAGTTTTGCTGTATATGCTTTCTTGCAGCAGCTTCTTGCAGACTCAGCTTCCTCAGTAACCTCTGCTGCTGTAACCTGGATCGGTTCTTGTGAGCGTGCAGCAGCAGCAACATCAACCTCCTCATGAGGTGTCTCTAGCTGTTCAGCGGTTACCTCAGCTTCTCCTCGAACATTCTCTAAGGGTACTGTCTCAACAGTCGTCCCTTCAAAGGTCTTCTTACCCTCAGAGAGTGTTGTCTGAACAACAGCCTCGCCTGAGGTCTTCAGCAAGGACCCCGTCTCCTCGGTCAGTCCTGTAACCTCGACAACCTCTGCTACAAGCATGGGTTCTTGCAGCTCTTGTCGGTTTCTTGCAGCAGCTACTTGCTTTCTGAATTCTCCTTTTAGAACAACTTTCTCACAATTGCTGACTGCTTCTTTCAGTATCCTAACTCCTTTTTACTAAGGATACTTCTTCTAGCTTGTTGTTCCCTACAGCATGCTGACCCTTAGAAGTGTTCTCACTTCTTCTAAGGTTGGTTTTCCTTGTATCTTGGAAAAGCATCACATGATCTTTCCTTGATCATGTGATGTGGAAACTAGGTATCAATACCTTAGACAAACTGTTCTTTTCTTATTGTGTTTTGTCTTATCAAGATAACAACTGAAATATCCCAACAATACCAGAAAATAGTATATACTGAGTTTAGCAGGATTTTGGAGTTGAAGAGGTTTCTATATCAGCGAACTAAAGATGGAAACAGGATCAGAAAGCTGGACCAGTAAGCAGCATAACAGGAAGCAATATAGAAGACAAGAAGCTAACTGCAGGATTCTGGAACAGGAAGCTGTTTAGGATCAGGAAGCTGTCGTAGATCAGGAAGCTGACTGCAGGTTTCGAGAACAGGAAGTTGTTCTGAAACAGAAAGTTGACGCAGATCAGGAAGTAGACACAGAACAGTTAGCAGCCATTGCAACCTAAACAGAAAGCTGTAAGTTCCTTCTATCTTTTCAGTTGTTATACGAGGTTTATTCTGGTGATGTACGAGAATCAGTTCTTGCCTCAAGTTACCAGTATATAGAAGTCAGTGCCAAGCCAATCAGGTAGTGACACCTGGACCCACGAGTCTGCAAATAGTACTAGCCAAGGGGTGACGCCATTAATGCAGATCAGAGAAAGACAAGGTCCTGTACCCGATTTTTACAGACGCATTAATTGCAAGAGATTTGAGGATCGAGTTTGAATTTCCATAAGGATAATGCCTCTCTTCAACGGGTATTTTTCTACAGATATAAATAGGAAGAAGAAGTGACTGTGAAGACAACTGAACTTAAAATCATCTAAGCGATCAAATTTTCTTATGCTATCAACTTTCAAGCTATTCTCAAGCATTGCAAGTTCAGTCGCTCAACCTCTGAAGCAGTCATTCAAACATTTGAGCTTACAAGTTCAAGACTGTCTTCAAGCTGGACCAGTTGAAAAAAACATATACTTTTTTAACCTTTGTGTTGTGTGCTAGGTTGGTTTTTTTTTTGTGTACTTAGTTGATAGGATTGGATCCTTGCTAAGTGTTAGTCTTGTGTAGGCTTATAACTCTGTGTGAGTTTTGTACCTTATGTGGGATAGTGCCTAGGAATCTGTTGATTCTAGTAGGTAAACTTGTTAGGAAGAGGTTTGTAAAGTTAAGGCTTGTAAAACGAACTGACTTAACGAAGTTCCTCATCTGAGAAGAAGTAGAGTAGACGTAGAATGATTACATCACCTTCGAACCACTATAAGCCATAAGTGTTTACTACTTTTACCTACTTGCTGCATTACATTGATATATCTTGCTGCATACATCATCAACATTCTGCAAAAAGTTTTTGTTAAAAGCACTCTTTAGAAAAGAAAACTGTTTTTAAAAGGAAACTCTATCTTAAGTTTATTTCGCTGCATACTGTGATCACCGAGTAAGAAACCTGAATCAGCTTACTGCTAGGTTTTTGAATCGAGTCAGGTTACTGCATTCACTGTTGAATTAGGAACCTGTTTTACTAAAAAGTTTTAAAAACACAAAATCGATAGATATTCATTCACCCCTCCTCTGAACCTCTGACCACTTGGGACCAACAAGTGGTATCAGAGCGAGTTGGGTTAAAAACCAACTTGTCTGGTAATCTACCCAAAATCTGCTGGATAAACCATTTTTCTTTTCACATGACCAAAATCATCGTTTTAGCACAAGCATGGATATCTCATCACATAAACTCCCTATGTTTTCCATAGATGAATATGACGATGGGATACATATGGAGGCTCACCTGTCAGTCATGCATGATGAGATGTGGTATGTTATAACCGAAAGACCACCAGTTATCTACAAACTGAACCCTATTTTCACGAGACAACGTCGCGAGCATGAACGTGCTAAGGCAGCTAAAGCTGCAGTAGCAGAAGAGGTAGAGAGCGCAATAATTATAGATGATAATGCTGATTTGCCTCCAGGTTTCGCTTCCCGAGCAGCACATAGGAGACCAACTCCACCACAGGAGTACATTGTCAAGAAGAGACATGAATACACTCCTAAAGAGAAAAAGAGGGCAAATCTTGACAATGTGGCAATAAATGCACTATTCCTCACGCTGGATGAAGGAACTTTCATCAAAGTGAAGACCTGCAGGACTGCCAAGGAGATATGGGACAAGTTAGGGATGATCTGTGAGAGAGTGAACTTGCTAGAGATAACAGGATCTCTAAGGCTACACAACTGTATGAAAGCTTTAAGATGAAACTAGGAGAAAGCCTAGAGGATCTTGACCTAAGATTCACAGCTATCATCAATGAGCTGGAATCCCTAGGAAAGTTCTACACACGGAAAGAAAAGAACACTAAAGTGTTGCGAGCCTTGCCAGTGGAGTGACACATCAAGGAAACTGCAATAAGGGTGTCACTAAACCTCAATGCAATGAGCACTTTTGACCTCTTTTCAGACCTTAAAGCATTTGAATATGATATTGAACGAAGAAAAAAAGAGGTTGAAGAATCAAGCTCTAAAGTTGCAGCACCTATTGCTAGAACACAGGATACTGCCACAACTAGCAGCAGTAAACAGAAGCACAAACAGAAAGAGATACTTACTGATGATGCTAAGGAGGAAATGACACTTCTATTGAAGAAGTTTAAGAAGTTCCTGAAGACCAACCACAAAGGGAAAAACTTTAGGAAGAAGCCTCAGACATCTTCAGACATGAATCATTAGGTAAAACTTGCACAACAAGCAAACACATCTTTCTCTGACTTGTGTTATAATTGCAAGAAATCTGGACACTTTGTAAGAAACTTTCCCTATCCACAAGTCCAAAAGTATAC
This sequence comes from Scutellaria minor, assembly GCA_954870855.1. Classification (NCBI taxonomy): domain Eukaryota; kingdom Viridiplantae; phylum Streptophyta; class Magnoliopsida; order Lamiales; family Lamiaceae; genus Scutellaria; species Scutellaria minor. The sequence continues at coordinate 18,749,429 of OX940728.1, read as the reverse complement.
AAAAGAAGAAAGGGTACAGAGAAGAGAACGGATGAAGGATGACAAGCAAAAACTCAGGGCTCTTCTGAGTGAAACTGAAACGCTTAAGGCAGCAAGGAGCCCCAAGGAATAACCTAAGGAGGATTGCTCATCCGAGAGCGATACCAATAGCTTTATCTCTGATGAGGAAACATTGTTATACCTCATGACCAAGGAATGTGAGGAAGAAGAAGAAGATGAGGTAAAATCCCAATCCCTTGAGGTTTCCAGCTCTGAGAAGCTGAACATGATCCAATCATTTAGACAGATCATGAGTGACTTTGAGCAGATTAATTCAGCTCATGAAGAACTAAAGGAGGAAAATCTTCAGCTCAAGAGTGAGCAAGCTGTACTGAGGGAACAAGTTACTGACCTGGAGTACTACAGTACAGAGTGCAACAATCTCAAGGCTGAGGTCTCCCAGTTCAAGCTGCTAGTCACTAAGCTAAAAGCTGAGAAAGTTGGATTGCAAAACACAATTGATATGTATAGCAAGTCAGCTAGGAAGACACATGAGTGTATCCTGGAAACCCAGAATGCCCATGTAGGAAGAGGGTTAGGATATTGTGCCAGTTCCTCTCAGAAAGCAACAAGTACATCCAAGATCGGAAAGTTTGTTCAAGCCAAAGTATCCTATGCTCAGGAACTCCTTCCAATTAATGGAAGTGTGAACAAAACTAGTACCCTGGATAATGGAAAGAAGCCCATAGTGCAGGAAGAGAACAGTAAGACTGCCAGAAACCTCAGAAAACAACATAATCAGTATGTTGCAAGTAGGAGAAGAAAGCAACAAGCTTTCAGGAGACATCAAAACTTCTACCCCTGCTATACCAAAACACAAGTGTGTATTCTCGAAAGAGAACACGTTCTAAAGAGATATAAGAGAGTATTTTCCTTTAACAGGAAGCACAAAACCTGGAAAGCTCCAATACATACACTTCACAAACAATATCCTGCCAAGGATACTAACAGGAAAAGATCCACCAAGGCTAATGGTAAACCAATTACTATTAAGCAAGTGTGGATTCCAAAGAAGACTAACCTCCAAGACCCGTACTTGTATGAGTATCTAAATCTACCTGATTTACTTGCAGGTACAGTTGCCAGGAAGCAGCAGGGATGTATGGTATATTGACAGTGACTACTCCAGACATATGACTGACAACAAAACTGGATTAAGAGACTTCCAACCATGTAAAAGACCTAAGGTTGTCTTCGGAGATGACTCCAAGGGAAGCACCAATGGCACATGAAGCTTAGTCAGAGGCAATGCAAGTATTAGTGATGTTTCATATGTCAAAGGACTAAACTATAACCTCCTAAGTATCAGTCAGTTTTGTGACAAAGGATGTTCAGTGGAGTTCAATCTCAACAAGTGTCTGATCAGAGACAATAAAACAAATGAGATCAAGCTTACTGGCACCAGAAAAGACAACATCTACCTTGCTGATTGGAGTTCAACAGTGCAGCCAACATGCTTCATAGAAAAAAGCACTCCTGAGCTTAGTTGGCTATGACACAAGAGAATGAGTCACCTGAACTTCAAGACAATCAACAAGCTAGCAAGAAAGGGCCTGGTGAGAGGTCTACCTGATGTTGCTTATAAAAATGGAATGTTTATGGAGCCTGTTAGAAAGACAAGCAAGTGAGAAGCTCATTTAAGGACAAAGTACAGAGGTCATCTCACAGGATTCTGGATCTTCTACATATGGATCTTTTTGGACCAGTAGAACTTGTTCGTGTAAGTGGGAAGAAGTATTCCCTGGTAATTATTGATGATTACTCTAGATTTACTTGGATCATCTTTCTGGCCAAGAAATCAGAAACTCAGAACAAGCTGCCAGAATTTATGAAGATAGTGTAGAATGAGAAAAACTTAAACATTGTGAAGATAAGATCTGACAGAGGAACATAATTCACAATCAGGTTTATTGAAAAGTATTGTTCAAAGAATGGGATCAGTCATGAGTATTCTGCAGTTAGGACTTCTCAACAGAATGGAGTAGCAGAAAGAATGAACAGAACTCTGAAGGAAACTGCAAGGACTATGATTGCTGATGCTGGAATACCTAAGAGGTTTTGGGCTGAAGCAACCAACACAACATGCTACACTCAGAACAGATGTCTGATCAACAAGGACCATGACAAAACTCCCTATGAGGTATGGTATGGTACAACACCTAATATTTCATACTTACATATTTTTGGATGCATGTGTTATATCTTGAACAATGAAAATGAGCATCTAAAGACCTTTGATGAAAAGTCAGATGAAGGAGTATTCTTAGGATATTCCTTAGTAACCAAAGCTTTCAGGATCTTCAACAAGAGAAGTTTGGTTGTGGAAGAATTAATACATGTGGTGTTTGATGAACCACATTGTGATACTGTTGAGTTGGACAAGCTTAAGGACGATGTATCTAAGCTGAAGATCAGAGATCATGCAGTAAAATACATTGATGGAATTTCAGTACCTGCCAAAGAGGTTACAAAAAACAACTCACAAGTTACTGCATCTGGGAATGCAGTGGTGCAGGATGCTGATCAGCAAGTAGACAGAATACTGGAGTTCAACAGTAACCACAGACAGGACTCTGAGGATCAACAGGTTACTGCTCAACAACCAGTTTTTAGTTTTGAGCCTGATAGGACATGGTTCAGAAATCACCCCAGAGAGCTTGTGATAGGAGATATCAATGAAGGTATCAGAACAAAAAGATCAAGACCTCAAGAATCACTATTCATATATTTTATATCGCAAGTTGAACCCAAGAATGTGGAAGAAGCTCTTGGAGACAGTAATTGGATTCAGGCCATGCAGGAAGAACTGAATGGATTTGAGAGGAACTATGTATGGAGATTGGTTCCAAGGCCTGATCATCAAGGAGTTATTGGAACAACGTGGGTGTTAAAAAACAAGCTAGATGAATCTGGTGTTGTGGTCAGAAACAAGGCAAGACCAGTAGCAAAAGGATATTGCCAGGAAGAGAGTATAGATTTTGATGAGACTTTTGCTCCAATTGCTAGGCTTCAGGCTATAAGGATATTTCTGGTCTATGCTACTCACAATGACTTCAAAGTTTATCAAATGGATGTGAAGAGTGCATTTCTAAATGGATTACTTTCTGAAAAAGTATATGTGGAACAATCACCAGGTTTTGAAGAACAGACAGAAGACAAGGTATTCAAACTGAAGAAGGCCTTGTATGGATTAAAGCAAGCTCCTAGAGCTTGATATGATACACTGTCCTTGTATCTCTTGGAAAATGGATTTCAGAAAGGGATGGTGGACAAGATCCTTTTCAGAATACAAGATGGAGACAATATTCTGCTTGTACAGATCTATGTAGATGATATTATATTTGGATCCACAAATAAGGATTTGTGTGAAAAGTTCTCTGCCCTCATGCAAAGTAAGTTTGAGATGAGCATGATGGGAGAACTAAGTTTCTTTCTTGTCTTGCAAGTAAAATAGTTGGATAATGGAATATTCATCAATCAAGCCAATATACAAGAAAACTGATCAAGAGGTTTGGAATGAAGAGTGGATCATCAGTAATCACACCTATGACCACATCTATCAGTTTGGATAAGGATGAAGGTGGAAAGGATGTGGATATAACTAAGTATAGAAGGCTTATTGGATCTCTACTGTATCTAACAGCAAGCAGACCCGATATAGTTTTTACAGTTGGAGTATGTGCAAGATATCAGATAACACCCAAGGAGTCACATCTTGCAGCAGTAAAAAGAATCATCAAGTATCTGAAGGACACACAGGATATTGGCTTATGGTATCCAAAGGAAGGAGGATTTGATCTTAAAGGATATTCGGATTTTGATTTTGCAGGTTGCAAGATTGACATGAAGAGTACTAGTGGCACCTGTCAGTTTCTAGGACACAGACTTGTTTCTTGGTTTTACAGGAAACAAATATCTATTGCAACATCAACTGCTGAAGCTGAATATGTAGCTGCAGGAAGTTGTTGTGCTCAGATTATTTGGATACAACAACAACTAAAAGATTATGGAATAGTGGAAAAAGAAACTCCTATTCTATGTGATAATACAAGTGCTATTGCCATCACTCATAATCCTGTTTTTCATTTAAGAACAAAACACATTGATGTGAGACATCATTTCATCAGAGATCATGTGAAAAAGAAGGACATTGTACTGGAAAAAGTACATACTAACATGCAGCTTGCTGATATATTTACAAAACCTTTGTGTGAATCAAGGTTCTCAATGCTTAGAAACGAGCTTGAGATCATCAAGCTCTGATGAGTAAGGGTTAATAAGTTTCTTAAGTAAAAGGGACCTTATTCTGTATTTCAATTCCTTTATTTACGTTTTGCATGTACTCAATATACTGGAACATGATACTGCGTTCTATAATAGACAACATTCTCTAATAGTATTCAGTTTCAGGATACAGTAAGCTGAAACAGGTTTCGGCATCAGGTTGCTGGAACAGAAAGTGTGGACAGGTTACGGCAACAGGTTTCTAACAAAGGTTATAAAACAGGTTCCTGCAAGAAGAAAACAACATTTATTTGGATTAATATTTAAAAAACTTGTTACCTCATACCAGAAACAGTAATCTTAACCCTAATGATTATAAAAGACAGTTTGACAACTGCATTAAATGCCAAAGACCGCCTTTTCAAAGGAGAGAGAAAAAGACGTTGTTTATCTTCTGACACGATCTCGACAAATTACAAATTTGTCCTTCTACGCTTTTAATCTCAATCGTCAGATCGAGCGCGACTCTTGAGTTCCTTGACTAAACCGTTGATTATTTTAGAACACCTTTCAAATTTAAATCGTCCATATTTCTCATCTTCCTCTCTACGCTTACCATTTTTGCATTCACAAGATTTTTTAACTCTCTGCAACAAGCTCTCTATCTCTCTCTTCTAAAGACTTTCACAAATCTACTATGGCTGTCGCAAGAGAGACCAAGGTATTGGAAGGAAGGCTAGTGAATGAGTCTGTGCTCCTTGGAGACGACTCACCGTATGAAGATAAAGATCTCATCCAAAAGATCTGGAAACAAATAGAGAACAACAAGTTAGATGGGTTGTTCACCACTACCTACACAGGGTTCTCTGTCCTGTCTGTAGAGAGGTTCTACGCCTTCGCAGAACTCTCTAAGGATAAGAAGAGGTTTTTTTTTTTTTTTTTTTATGTACTTAGTTGATAGGATTGGATCCTTGCTAAGTGTTAGTCTTGTGTAGGCTTATAACTCTATGTGAGTTTTGTACCTTGTGTGGGATAGTGCTTAGGAATCTGTTGATTCTAGTAGGTAAACTTGTTAGGAAGAGGTTTGTAAAGCTGAAGCTTGTAAAATGAACTGACTTAACGAAGTTCCTCCTCTGAGAAGGAGTAGAGTGGACGTAGAAGGATTACATCACCTTCGAACCACTATAAGCCATAAGTGTTTATTGTTTTTATCTACTTGCTGCATTGCATTGATATATCTTGCTGCATACATCATCAGCATTCTGCAAAAGGTTTTTGTTAAAAGCATTCTTTAGAAAAGAAAACTGTTTTTCAAAGGAAACTCTATCTTAAGTTTATTCCGCTGCATACATCTAAAGAAAACTGTTTTTCAAAGGAAATTTTATCTTAAGTTTATTCCGCTGCATACTGTGATCACCGAGTAAGAAACCTGAATCAGCTTACTGTCAGGTTTCTGAATCGAGTCAGGTTATTGCATTCACTGTTGAATTAGGAACCTGTTTCACTAAAAAGTTTTAAAAACGTAAAATCGATAGAGGTTCATTCACCCCCTCTGAACGTCTGACCACTTGGGACCAACACAAAATATATATACCTACAAATTATCTAGAAAGTATTTTATTAATCATGATCTTATATAGTAATAATAGTATTATGCATCTCAACATGATAGCATATAATTGGCCAACCTTGATTAATGATTTAAGAGTTAATTAACCTAACTCAAGACAAAGTTTGCTTTATCATGTAGCTTTAATTCAATCAATTTGAGAAGGAATCAAATCACTACATTTATGGAGGACTTGTCGGTATGAATGTAATGGTTCTAATATTTTAAATGATTTTGAATACATATTTTATTAGTCATTTAATTTCTTCTTATATTTTAAACTATTTTACCTAATTAATACTTAACTTACTATACTAACATTAATCTATTATATATACTAAAATTTAAAATATATGTAGATGGTTCTAATATTTTAAATGATTTTGAATACATATTTTATTAGCATTAAATTTCTTCTTATATTTAAAACTATTTTACCTAATTAATACTTAACTTATTATTGACGTAGCCAACACCAAAAATTCGATCCGGCTCAAATAAATTGAACCGAACAAAAGTATAAAAATCGAATAAAATGAGAAAAAGTATTAAAATCGAATAAAATGAGAAAACTAAGGCAAAATCCTAGCCAAACACTAAAAACTCGATCCGACTCAAATAAATCGAACCGAACAAAAGTATTAAAATCAAATAAAATGAGAAAAAGTATTAAAATCGGATAAAATGAGAAAAAGACAGTGTCGGTGCCTACTCGGGCAAATTAACTGGCAAATTAGCTAGACTTTGTTCTGATCGGTTAGTTTTGGCCGGACAGAACGTTTTTTTTATATAAAATTGAGAGTAAAAACTTTCTAATTGCTTGAATTACAATGATTTCCGATCCTTTTCAATGAGGCTTAAGACCCTATTTATAGGCTAAGTCTAAGATATGAAACTTGTAAAATAAGACTTAAATCCCTTGATTCTAGGGTCTAGATAAGGAAAAAAGGGATCAAATCCTATCTAAATCAGATATGATTTGATTGTAAATTTGTTTCCTTCTTTGTAGATTTTTCCCGCGATACTAAGTGTTTTGTGCTATTCCAAGGTAATAACCCTAATTTCTAGTCATTTTCGTAATCTCCAGAAATGCCTTGAGTGATATCATTTTCTTTGGATTCTCTGATGTGTTGACTCGAATTGGTTAGGCCGTGATCTAGCCTTGGTTGGCACTTGGGTCGGCCTTGCTCGGGTCGACCTCGTTGCTCGGGTCGGCTCCCAGCACAGGTCGGACTATGTTAGGGTCGATCCCGATTCCTGGTCAGGCAGGTCACTAGGGGGCCCGGATCGACACTTAGCCAGGTTGGTAATCTGTCGGGCCGACGCCTGTTTTGGTCGGCTTTGGACCAGGTCGGCACCCCGCCAGGTCAAGGCCTGGTCGGGTCGGCTCCCACTGAGTCGACGCTTGGCCAGGTCGGCACCGCCGGGTCGAGGACCCCTCGACTGGGTCACCGTTATGCTTGGGTCGGCCCCTCGATCGGATCGGATTGTTGAGGGCCCAACACTTATTATACTAGCATTAATCTATTATATATACTAAAATTTAAAATATATGTAGATGTTTCTAATATTTTAAATGATTTTGAATACATATTTTATTAGCATTTAATTTCTTCTTATATTTCAAACTATTTTACCTAATTAATACTTAACTTATTATACTAACATTAATATATTATATATACTAAAATTTAAAATATATTTAGATGGTTCTAATATTTTTTAAATGATTTTGAATACATATTTTATTAGTTATTTAATTTCGTCTTATATTTTAAACTATTTGACCTAATTAATAGTTAACTTATTATACTAACATTAATATACTATATATACTAAAATTTCAAATATAGTTAGTTACTCAGTTTTCGATTTGACCAATTAGAGTCCCTATTAAATCGTCAATCAATTGATTACTAGCAAGTAGCACCAAAGCATGAAAATCAATCATCTATTGTGTAGATAGGTGTTATACTATTTTATGATACAAAGCACTCTCTTCATTTTAATTTATCTATTATTTAAGGTTGTTGCGCGCAATTTATAAATTAAATATTTGACTTTCATAAGTATGTGTATAAAATGATTACTATATCCATTTTAAAATCTTAAAAAATTATAATGATTAATAAAAATAATAATCTAGTAGCAAAAAAAAAAAGATTAATTTAAAAATTCATAAGCTAATTTGGAAGAAAAAAATTAATGTTCTTAATCAAAAACTTCATATAAATTGAAACAATTTTTCTTTTTATTTTTGAAAAAAAAAAAACAACAGTTATTTTAAAATAGAAGAAGTATTTGTTTGTATTAGATGAATAGTTTTTTTCCCCTTTAACTTTAACTTCTTAGATTTTTATTTCTTTATAAATCCATTTTTTGTTGTAGTCTTATAAATTTAAAGTTTATGTTTCTTAATCTGGTTAACCTACTACAACAGATTGATGTGTTTATGGGTTGGTCTGAATGTTCTGTAAAACAAATTTCAAATAAACGGACTCTTCGATTTGAAAAACAAGAAAATCGAAACCAAACTATAATAGGTGAAACTAATGATTTACTATGACATACAAAAACAAATCATAGTGACTAATATTGTTACTTGAAATCCAAATTTATATCCACAATCTTATATCTATATAGTGGCTATTCGAAATTTTTTATAATTAACTTTTTTTATCTTTTAAAAAAGTATTTCAAAGTAATGTGTATACTTCTTTTCTTTTACCTTTAGTGAAGTAATACACCTTTTACTTATCAGTGTTTTTCCATAACTATTTATGATCGTATTCATTTATTATCTCTAATTTGAATCTTTATCTTTTATATATATATATATATATATATATATATATATATATATATATTAAAGTAAGACCACATGTACTACATGTCAAGTCTACATTTTTTTAACATTAATTTCTTTTTTATAAATTAATTCTATCATAAATAAAATTTTAAAGCTAATTAATATGGCTAATTAATATATCAAATTTAATGTTGATACCAACATTACTAAATAATATAAGAAGTTTTAGTAAAATTGTTGAAATAGCATGTAGCACCCAACCCATCTTTGTAGGATTGAGGCGCCACCTTGACCTTATGCTCAAATGATTTTGTAAAAAGGATAATAATTTTTCTTTTTAAATAATTTTCGTAAATAAATTCAGCAGAAGACTTTACTAAACACGAGTATTTCTTTTTTTTTTTCTTTCTATTTTAAATCAAAAAGTTTAGCATGCAAGAAACTAACTCGTGTATTACCCATATTTGCAAATCAAAACCTTGACATATTTAAAATGACTAAACAGTTTACTTAAGTCGATATTAGAAGTGTCAAAAGAGGCTTTAAGCATATTAACTTCATACATATTAACATATATTAAAAACATATAATATATATGCTTCTAGAGAGGGGTCTGTACAGCTGGCTACACATCCGCTTCGTCGTAAGGGGGTCCTGAAAATGTTTAAACATAGCAACATAAGATTTGAGAAATCTTAATGGATAACGCTTATTAACTGTTATGCTAAAATGATTAACCAATATGCTAATTACGTCATCATCCAAGGTCCGAAGGCCTGGCATCCAAGGTCTGAAGACCTGGCATCCAAGGTTCGTCAACCTGGTACTTCACCCGAAGGTGTCATTTCAAAGCATCTTACACTCGTACTCAACATACAAGTTATTCTAATCAATATAACCGTAAATAAATGTTACCCACTTTTGACGTTGATTTGTAAGCTAGGATAACTCCTGAAGTATTCGGTCGCTCGTACTGCACTCGACACGTTCATAAATTCTTAGCCTTTATGTTGCATTTCAATTGTATCATACATATCTAACCTATTATGCTTATCGTACATATAACATATGTATATCACAAAACATAATTGTTGATTTAGGAGAAATTTTAAAGTATAGTTTCAAACAAACATCAATTGAACCTTGAAGGGAATGAAAACCATATTTTTCATCTTAACTCATAAAACTCTAATTCATATGCTAAAGACTTGAATTTTTTTACACTTCATACATAGGCACACATTTAATCACATAATATCAGTTTCAAATATGGTCAAATTGCATTCTTAAATCATAGATAAAATTTTGATCTTGAAGTTAGTAAAATGTAGGAAGAAAAGATACTCTTTACCGCAACAATTTTCATAATTTAAACGATCATCCAAAATTCATGAAAATAAACATACATTTACATAACAACCCTTAGTTATCCATGCTAAAATATCAGGGATAAATTCAAATCATGAAAGCTTTAATAAATTATTTTAGATAATCAAAAATTGTTCGAAAATGCTCTAAAATCAGATTGTGTTATAAAATTCACCGTAAATTGTATATTTACCGAAATCTTCTGAAATTAATAATTTAGACTTCTAATATCATGTATTTAAACATAGTAAAACAGTTTTGAATAATTATAAGGGACCGATTTTATAAAATTAACTTTCTAAGGTCTGAAAACTGCATAATTCCAACTCGAATTGGACTATCTTTGAAAAATCATCATAATTCGTATACTATTCCAAAAATTACCAAATTTTAACCATAAACTCAACACTTCATATAGTATAACATACCGAAACAGTTTTGAAAAATTCCAAGTATAAAATTTTATAAAAATCAACAAAGTGGACTGCCCTTTCTAAAATATTCACAACTTGATTAAACTCACCTATTTTCATAATTAAAATGTAGATTTGACTTTTATAACTCTATCAACCTCAAATAAACCATCTTAACTCAATTTATCATACATGCAATGAGCTTAGACAAGATAATCAAACATGCAATGACTAAATCAATATGCAATTGAACAATCAACTTCCAAAAGTGACATATTTTAAAGATCAACCATACAAAACAAGACTTTGAACAAATTTCTTCACATTAGTAGAAAATCACCCTTGGATCATATATGCAATGTGTTTAGGTAAAGAAATCAAACATGCAAAGCTTAATCCAACATGCATTTGCTCAATCAACACTTAAAATGACATATTTTTGAAGATCCACTACTTAGAACAAGGTATCCAACAATTTTATCACATTTGTAGGAAATATCACTTAGATCTTACATGCAACTCAAAATTAGAACTTAATCATGCTTCTAAGGAAGAAGAGTGGTGAGGATTTAGTGAAAATACCTCTTAAATGTACAAACTATGAGTTTTTTGAAACTTGCTTGAAAGGAGGTTGTACTTTGAGCTTAATTTTCCATGATCTTTTGGAATGATTTTGTTTCTTCACTCATTTCTTGAATTGGACAACTTGTTTGAAGATAGGGAATATGATTTGGAGGAGAAGAAAAAGGGTAGAGAGAAGGAGGAGCAATTATCTAGAGAGAGAAAAAAGTGCTCAAATGAGAGAGGTGAAATGAGCTTAAAGTGGAGTCTCCCTGTTATATGTAGCATGTAGTGTACCTATTCTAATTTAATACATTTATTATACATGTAGATCATCTCTTGTAATATTTATCACTAGAGGTGTGATGATTAATAGCATTGAAACTTGAGGTGGACTTGATGGGGGTATGGAAGATTGAGTGTAGCCCTATCTAATGTGACATGCATAAATAATTTAATCATGACAATTATGCATGAAATTATGTCCAAATTAGCCCATCACATAAGTCACATAAGTATGTTTGAAAAATATATTTAATTTAACACATCATAATAGTCACATACTTCATTGTACATAAACTATATAATAAAAATCTACCTAACTATAATTAAACACATAAGTCACATAATTATGAATGAAGATATATTTAATTTAGTACACCATGTAAATCACACACTTTATTGCACACAATTCACATGATAATAATATATATATATATATATATATATAAGTATGATTAAACACATTAGTCATGTTTCTTATATAAATTATTTAATCATTTTTGTGTGTAACTTATCTATTTTTTGTCATTCTTTTACTCGTGCATGTTGAGTACATCACGATCGAACTCGGTCTCTTCGGATAGCTATCCTACAAGACTTTTAGACTTAAAGAAATATTAGCTCATCCATTCTTGATTAAAAGTAAAATTCATCTTAAACTCAAAAAGATCATACGCTATAAATTATTTTATATATAAAAAAAGAAATACAAATTTATATAAACATATGCTATGCAAGTTTTATGAAAAATGGGGTGTTACATAGCACATGCTAGACTTCAAATACAAAAGTCATTTATATTTGAAATTTATTAGTTTAAAATTATTAAAGAAAAATATAAATAAATAAAAAAGGAAAAATTAAACTAAATGTGGGTTGATTAAAAATGATTATTCAAATTATTCAATCTTTTGAAACTTATTAATTAATATAATTGTATAAGTTTTGTGAATATGTGTTTTAAAATAGACTATGAATTTTTTTTTGGAAAATTTTGATTTTCATTTTTTTTATCATTTCATTCAAAATGAAAATTTAGGGTTATTTTAAACCTTAACAATTAAAATCAAATTAAAATGATGTTGTGAATGTTGAATAATATAATAGACATATTACTACATATATTTTCAAAATAATAAAAAAAAATTAATCATATTCCTTTACAAATAAAACATATATTTAAACAATTAAATAATATATTAATCTGACATTATAAGATTTAATGCTAAATTAAGCTATGTGTATTGCACAAAACAATTAATACATGTTTTCTTATATTATAATTTTTAAATTTTTCTATTTTTTATTAAGTTTAATTTAATTCTTTTTAAAACCGTGTGTATTACACCGACCTTATACTAGTGTTAAATAAAACACAACATATCATTATAATCTATTATTGTAGCTTATCAAACTAAAATCAAAAGCTTTAATAATAAGACTCAAAAAAGTGGATAACAAATAATTAAAAATCCAAGAGAACAACATTAGAGAATCAAAAAAATATATTTTCCCGAAAATAGTAAAACACCAACGATATAAAAAAGAGAATAAAAATTCGAAGGAGATGTGACTATTGTCACTCCTATCCAATGTCTGAAAAATTGCGAAATCGCCGATAAAATCGGCGATTTTTTGGAAAATTCAGGCTACTGATACGAAAATCCACTGATGTACAATTTTGTTCTAGTATCGACGATTTATCGTGATTTATCGGCGATAAATCGTCGATTTTTGTGTATCAAGCGAGTTCTGCGGAAGGAAGTTCGAAGAGAGAGGGGGAAGAAAGAGAGAGAAAGTTCAGAAACTTTGAACGGCCGTTACCGGAGATCGGATGAACGGTCGACAATCCGAGCCCGGATACGTGACGGGCTTGGCGAGAACTTCAACCTAGGCTCAAGAATCGCTCCGATCGGTGGCCGGATGGCTGGAATTTAAGAGAGAGAAAGTTGAGGGTTTTAGAGGGAGAAAGACCGTAACTTCTCCGGCCGATTGCCGGCGAATGCGGTGGCTGATGGCTGTTCCGAGCCCGGAATCGGAACGGGCTCAGCGAGGGCTTCGAAATGGCATAGGTTACGATACGTTTCGGGTTGGTGGAAAATCCGGCAGCGGCACCGCCGCTCCGGTCGGCCGTCCGCCGGAGAAGATGAAGAGAGAAAGATTGAGTGATATAATTAAACTTTATATTAAAATGTATTATGATATTAATAATTAAATATATTGTACAATTAAACTTTATATTAAAATGTATTATGATATCATTTAATTTGGGGCATTAATTGCGCTCTGATTTTATTTAATAAATGGATTATGATGTATATAATATTAGTGTATCTTTATATTTATTGTAAATTTATCATTTTATTTTTAGTTTTAAGTTCAATATTAATGTTACTTAAAGTACTAGATATATTTTTCAATTTTTTTTTACAAATTTTTTAAATTTTTTACGTAAAAATCGATATATCCACCGATATCGATATATCCGTAAAATCAAAGTACCGATATATCCGTGGATACTGATATTTTAGTCCTTGCTCCTATCTAAAACTAGAAATCTTATCGTAATAAATATAATTATTGAATATTCATTTGCACGTGGATATTGTTTCTACCATCAAATTGGACCATATGTGCTATCTGAGCCTAAGGATAAATTTTAATATATAATGGTTTTAAGTCCGTTTGTATTTATCAATAAATTTGAGTTTGAACAATTTTTCTTTTATAAGTTTTAGTAAAAATCATATTTTACTAATTTGAATTATTATTATTATTATTATTATTATTATTATTATTATTATTATTATTATTATTATTATTATTATTATTATTATTTGTTTGATCTCTTATATTTATTTAGCTTGAGTCGAACTTTTAAATATTTTCTAAGGTATAAATTTATTTATATATGTTTCTTATGTTTATCAATCGAGCTTAACAAAGTTGAGTTTAGAGTCGAATAAATAGATTAAATTTTTAACCTTAACTAAATAAGCACTCTCATAATTTAATATCATACGCTTGTTGTGATTATATGTAGGATTAATATAGCAACTATAAATTATGAACTTAAAATAGTACTCAATTCTTTTCAAAGCATCGGTCTAAAGTCTAAATATTGTTTCAAATTAGTGTCGTTTTAAATTTTTATATAATTTTACTCCTAAATTATTCTTATTAATATATCTTAGCTACAATTTATGGATTTAATATGATTTTTTTTTAATGAAATTAATTTGATTCTCTTTCCAATTTTGAATTCTTAAATTCCTTAATTAGTTAATTGTATATTTGCTCAATTTTTATATTCATTAATTTATGATAAAAACTTCATCAATTTTGAATTCTAAATTCCTTGTCTAGTTAATAGTATATTTGCTCAATTTTTATATTTTTTAATTTATGATAAAAACTTCAAAAAGATATTTATTTTGAAACAAATATAAAAGAGAATCTTATTTTACATTCAACAATAAATGAGATCGAAATGGACAATAAAGTAAATTACAATAAAGTAAGTACGTGAATGTCTTTACAAGTATAAATAAAAACAAATGTTAATTGCAAAAAAATGCACAAACTCAAGTCATTTTCACAACTTTAGCAAACACTATAAGAATGTGCAAAATAAAAAAAGAAAAAAAAATCACACTGTCTATCAAAAATGTTGACTCTTAAAAATCATAAGTTTATATATAAATCTAATAAATACAAACCAACTCGAAAATCTATATTTTATTATTTAAACATGTATAAATTGCACCGCACTTTTTTTAGTGATGATTATTAAAAAAAATAAAAAGCCAAGTACAATCAGATTCAAACTTAAGACGAAACCAATTTATTCTCATTATTTTAGTTTTAATTTCATATATTAAAATTATTAGTCTGTATAAGAATTAATATATATTTAAATATAAAATGGAATAGGAATTAAAAAAGAATTCGAATAACGAGATGCGTGAATCCAAACACCCCCAGTTTCTTTGAACCCACATATGACAACAACACACAGCACACATTTGTTTACGAGGAACATTTTAGGACATTATGCCTAAAATTGGTCTATCAATTACACCGTTTTGTCATTGGTCCACAAAGATTCTGAATTCAACATACTATCCAAAAAAATTTAACAAAATCTATCCTTTTAAATAAATTATTTTATTCAAATATTATCTAAGAAATTCAGACGATTGACTAATTATATATGTTTGATGTCCGTAGACGACAGACATAAATGATTAAAATAAAAATAATTCCTAAAATAAATGAGTTATCTCTAGTTTACGTTCGAGTACCTATCCTGGTTATAACTCAAAATAAAAAATTCAGCTATAAACAGTTGCATATACATTAGAAGAATTAATACATAATTTTGGGACATATAAATAAATCAAAACAGAAAAAAGTACAAATAATAGAAATAAAAAAAATGATATAATTTATTAATTTATTGTTTCTATAACTTTAATTTATTTAAGAGTACAACCTCATACTTAGTGGAGTTAAACAAGATTAATAAGTTATTTTAACTAATCAAGAATTGTTTAAGTCAGAATTAATTTATTGAAGTTTAATTTAATTGGATTCGATTAGGTCCACACGGTGGCTCTACTATGAACTTAATTTAAAGAGAGATTTATGAGATATACATATTTATGAGACACGATTTTATCTGTATCATTTCTTATATTGAATAGTCTTGGAAATCAAGAAAAAGAGAACTCATGTTATTAAACAATCCACAATATTATGGTGTCCACATATGCATACTGCAGAAGAGTTTTGGAGAGAACATCAGAAAAGACTTGATTGGTTGAGGCGTGAGCGGGCTACAAAGAGACGTTAAAGCATTTCAAAAGGTAATTTGTAAACCTTGTTGTACAAGATTAATTCATCATGTTGGTTAATATACATTATAATCGTATGGTGAGATTAGGTAATTCGTAAGCCTTTCTATACAGGATTAATTTATCATGTTGAATATACATTATAATCGATCATCTGATTTAATCAGATGATATTCTCATCGTTTTCCTAACATAAATATTACCGGGGCAAAAATAAATAAGAAAAAAGGATCATTGCCGCAAACACAAACTTTCCCAAAATTGCAATTTTAACATAACTTCTAGCTATTAACAAATTTAACATGACTTTCAATGTCATGTGCATTCGTAATCAACTGGTAGATTTCGGATATATTTTTTACCTCTATAAATTCGTATTTCTAGATCAATTATATTATGTTTACTATAGTAGTAGCATCAATTGAGGGGTTTCTTCATAATTTCTGAAAATTTGGGATTTTTGATATATTAGTCTGCCTGTTAGTTACGAATGTAAGAGATTTTAAAAGTCATGTTAAATTTGTTAATAACAAAAAACATGTTAAAATTATAATTTTGAAAAAGTTCACGATTTTAGGACAATTATCCCTAAAAAAATAAAAAAGAAAGAATAATAATGAAGTGGAAAAGAGATGGCAAAATGGGAATTTCAAAGAGAATATTACGCAAGCCATTCCGTAAGTTGGTGATTGAAATGGTCCTTGTGGACGTGAACTCCAATTTTCAATTTAGTTCATAGATTGATAGATAGATAGGGTTTCCCTACACGCTTTTCACCTCATTATACTATTTACACACTATTTAATTAAATTACCAAATAAATTTAATTTTTAATCCTCCAGTTTTGTCATTTTTTATTAATTTATTAATATAATTAACAAGATTTTGAGATTTTTAATTCTGTTAATTAAGGCACTTATATGTTAAATTTAAATATAATAATAAAATTGAAAATAATTGAAAATATGAACCTTTGAGTATGGATGAAGATGATAGCAAAATGACAAACTGACAAGAAAATAAAATAAACGGTGATGTGCACTTTTACACATTCAAATAAGGGTAAATATGTCCATTTAACAAATAGGTACATTCGAATAGAAATTGCGAATTCATTTATTAAAAGAAAAAAAAAATGTATGAGAAAGTCCAAAAATGTGTTTTTCGAGGAAAGTTCGTAAAATAAATGTGTGGATTTTGACCTTATATTCCCATGATTGTGAATTCATTAGTTAAAAAGAAAAGAAATGTATGAAAAAAATCTAACTATATATATTAGGAAAATACAAATAATAAATTTGTAGTCTGATCATGTATATCTATCCGTGTTTGCGAATATCCATTTATTTAGACAAAAAAAAAAAAAGTATGAGAAAGTCCAAAGACGTTTTTTTTTTTAAACAAAAGTTTAAATAATAAAGTTAGGGTTTCGACCTTGTAAAGTTACTGGTTTTCGATGAAACAAAGGAAATCAATGCGTTTGATTTGAGTGTAAGAATATCATCTTAAATATGTCAATTATGATGTTCATCAAATCCAATTAAAAGAATTAATTACACTTTGTTAATTGAACTATTCAAGTTTTCGTACTTTAACTATGAAAATCACTTCTTCAACCCACAAATTGTCCGAATGGTAGAATCATGAATTTTGAAAAGTTTGGATCAATATTTGATGTTTGTAATTTTGGTTTTTACTATATGCTTGTCTGAATCATTTACTTTTTGTTTCGGAATACCTTTTACATAATTCATACCGAAATTAATATTTTCAATAAAAATAAAAATTCTAATTTTTTTTTTCTGTTAATAGACCTATAGGGATAAAATGCAAAACTCGCTTAGTTTATGACGAATTAGGTGGTGATTTCTCGATTTATAAAATCAAGACAGAAAATGAGATGTTTGAATGAGTAAATTGTAATTACCATTTTTTAGATCATACCTAAACATTCATTCTTTTTTTCTCTGACAGGGAAAAAGGAAAATATTATAGGGATAAAATTCTAAACTTCCCCCCCAAAAATTATCCTTTTTTTCCAAATAGGAAATAAAAATTAATACTTACTATTCAAAGAGTAAAGATTGTTGACATTATTGAAATTGAGCAAGATTCTTATAATATCCGCTGACAAATTTAATTTACTGAAATTAAGCAATTTAGAATCAATAACACACAACCGTTACATAAATTTATAAAAATATATTTATTTTTTCGATAGTCGAATTTCATCTGACAACGTTTTTTATATGAATTTTTGTGATTGAAATTTTCTGGAGTCGAATTCCCTTCATTTAAAACTCCCTCAATTTCCTCTAATCTATACCATCCATTTTAATCTATGATCCAAAAATTGACACATCATTTATCTATTAATTTTTTTTTTTTCACATTTCCCGTGTTTTTGTAATTTTTCCTTTTTTTATTTTATTTTTTATAACCGTTTATAATTTGAAAATCAATATAACATGTAATGTGATGTGATACACGCGTGGTACATGAATATATAGTACAGAGGATCTGATTTGCCCCAGCACCTCATGCTGTATATAGTACAGAGGATCTGATTTGTCCCAGCACCTCATGCTGGTTTTTTTGCCCAGCAGGGAATCCATTTTTTTATGTTTTGAATGAGAAATGTGAAAAAAATAATTAATAGATAAATGATGTGTCAATTTTTGGGCCATAAACTAAAATGAATGGTGTAAATTAGAAAAAATGGAGAGAATTGAGGGAGTTTTAAATGGAGAGGATCCCACTTCGAATTTTCTTACTTATACCTTTTATTTGACCAAAGCACTAGCCCATGCATGATGCATCTAATAATTTTGTGGGTCCCAATACTGCCACGCGGCAACTCGAAGCTGATTAGTTTGAAGAATCTCTCACCCACCTAATTCGTAGCATTTAATTTTTTTATTTTATTTTGACAAATAAGGTATTTAATTTAATTTGAAAACTACAATAAAGGGTCAAAGATAGGTAACTTAATAGGTATTTCATAAAACTAAAAGCATCTAGGGTAGGGCTATATGTACCCACAGCTAATTACTAAATACACCCCATAATATTATCATTTTACCTTTATAATTATATAACATAAAATTAAATAAATAATAAATATTAAGAATATTTATGTCTTTTTATATATATATTTTTAATTTATATTTAATGGGGTGTATTTAGTAATGGACGAGGTGTGTATATCCCCATCCATTCATCTATCACAATTTGGCCCAATGAGAAGGCCCACTAAACTAGGCCCACGAAACGAGGCCCAATCAGCTCATCCGCCCTATAAGAAACGGCTTCCCGTTTCATGCAATTCTCGCTCACATCATTTCCGCTTCACGTTCTCTTTAATCTCAAATCTTCTCTCCTTTCGCCGTTAGGTTTCCGTCTCCTCCTTCTTCTCCATCCCATTCCCCCCTTCTTCGCCCCGATCTGAAATCAGCGGCATGGTTGGATTGTTTTCCAGGTTTTAGAATTGTTCCTGAATCAAATTCCGCCAATTTCGTCCATTTGTGCCGTTAAAATCCGCTTCTTCTGAGGGTAGGCGTGGGGATTTCGGGGTCCTGTAATCGTGATTGTGGCGTCGGTTTTGTTGTGACCCGGATCCATTTTTGCTTCTTTTGAGGGGGTAGCCGGGGCTCCGGCCTCGGCGGGTTCTCAAGCCCCCATCTGCTACAACATAATTCTCTATTCGATTGTTAGGACTAATCTAGTTTCCTGTTTCCTGATTCTTTGATTCTTTAATCAACCCAACAAAGAGAGAATTCATACACCGTAGATCGGGGAAGAGATGCCTGCCTTCGCTTGCTGCGTAGACGCTGCTGCCGCCGTTCCTCCTCATCCCTACGCTTTCGCCAGCTGGGATAGCGCTCTTCCCGCTGCGCCGCCGTCAACCGCCGTCGCGCATGCACCGTGGTCGCCGGCCCACTCGGCGATGCTCTACCGCGTCGACGGTTGGGGCGTGCCTTACTTTGCCGTCAACTCCAATGGTAACATATCTGTTCGCCCATTCGGCGATGGCACCTTGCCTCATCAGGAAATCGATCTCCTCAAGGTCGTGAAGAAGGCCTCCGACCCGAAATCCTCGGGCGGGCTCGGGCTCCAGCTTCCTCTCGTTGTGCGGTTCCCCGATGTGCTGAAACACCGCCTCGAGTCTATCCAATCCTCCTTCGATTTCGCAATTGAATCTCAGGGTTACGAGGCCCATTACCAGGGCGTCTACCCGGTGAAATGCAATCAGGATAAGTACGTGGTGGAGGACATCGTGAGATTCGGGTCCAGCTTCCGGTTCGGGCTGGAAGCCGGGTCGAAACCGGAGCTTCTCTTGGCCATGAGCTGTCTCTGTAATGGAAGCCCCGAGGCACTCCTTGTGTGCAATGGATTCAAGGATGTTGAGTACATTTCTCTTGCTCTGCTCGCCAGAAAGCTGCATTTGAATACCGTTATTGTGCTCGAGCAAGAGGAAGAGCTCGACATTGTGATCGAAGTCAGTAAGCGGCTCTGCGTCCGGCCCGTAATCGGTGTTCGGGCCAAACTTAGAACCAAGCATTCGGGCCATTTCGGGTCCACCTCTGGCGAGAAAGGAAAATTCGGGCTCACAACCACTCAGATTCTCCGAGTTGTCAAGAAATTGCAGCAATATGAAATGCTTGATTGCCTGCAATTGCTCCATTTCCACATCGGATCTCAAATCCCTTCGACCTCCTTGCTCACCGATGGCGTGGGCGAAGCCGCCCAGATCTACTGCGAATTGGTCCGCCTCGGTGCTTGTATGCAAGTCATCGACATTGGTGGAGGCCTTGGAATCGATTATGATGGCTCGAAGTCTCCAGACTCTGATCTATCCGTTGGTTACAGCCTTGGAGACTACGCTTCAACTGTTGTTCAAACCATTCGAGTGGTTTGCGATCGCAAGGCCGTGAAACATCCTGTTCTATGCAGCGAAAGTGGCCGTGCGATCGCCTCGCACCACTCGATTCTGGTGTTCCAGGCAGTTTCGTCGAGCTCTCATCGCCCTCAGATTCCATCATCAATGGGGATTCAGTATCTGGTGGAGCGGTTGAGCGACGACGCCCTTGCCGCTGATTACAGAAGCTTATCTCAAGCTGCGATGTGCAATGACTATGACACATGTATGCTCTACACAGAGCAGCTGAAACAGAGGTGCATTGATCAGTTCAAAGAAGGGTGTTTGGAAATGGAACAGCTGGCTGCAGTTGATGCTCTTTGTGAGCTGTTGATGAAAGCAATCGGCGCGGCTGATCCAATCCACACTTACCATGTCAATCTATCGGTTTTCACTTCGATTCCGGATTATTGGGGCATTGATCAGCTGTTTCCGATCATACCGATTCACAGGCTGGATGAGAGGCCTTCGGTGAGGGGGATTCTATCGGACCTAACCTGCGATAGTGATGGGAAGATCGACAAGTTCATAGGGGGCGAATCGAGCTTGCCTTTGCACGAACTGGAAGGGGGCAATGGGGGTTACTATCTGGGGATGTTTCTGGGTGGGGCTTATGAGGAGGCACTCGGAGGGCTTCACAACCTGTTCGGTGGGCCCAGCGTGGTTCGTGTGTTGCAGTGCGATGGGCCTCATGGATTCGCTGTGACTGCGGCCTACCCTGGACCCTCGTGCGGGGACGTTCTCCGGGCGATGCAGCACGAGCCAGAGCTCATGTTTCAGACTCTTAAGCATCGGATTGAGGAGTATTCGGGTGACGAAGGGGTGGTTGATGGTCTCGCTTGCTCGTTCAATAACATGCCGTATTTATTGGCGGATTCGACTTGCAGCAGCTTGATCAGTGGGAACAATGGTGGTGGGTACTTCTCTGATTCAGTTGGTGTTGAGGAAGAGGAGCAGTGGGTCTGATGATGATGATTCTAATAAAAGAAGGAAGCTTTTTTAGCAGCTATCTATCTGATCTCCAGTGTTGAGGTTGTTTCAGTTTTAGTATTTTCTTGTTATTAGTTTCTTCTGTATTTCTTGAATTGTGTTTCAGGATTCTCTGAGCCTTTAATTAGCATCCTGTGGAGAAATGGGGTCATGAGTATTTGTCTGTTTGATCCTCATTTGAATGTGCCCAAAACTCCCATCTTTGCTATATCTAATGTTTTCTTTCCCATTGCTATTTTATTATTAGACAACTTTTGTTCATCTCTCTCTCTCTCTCTCTCTCTATATATATATATATATATATGTTTTGTGTGTAAATAAATGGATAGTATAGCAGAAAAGATGATTGATTGGTGGCCCTCATCATGAATTGATTGCTTTTAGGTGGATTTGTTCTGAGAAGCTGAAAAGTAAGATTGTTAGCATGTTTTGATTCAGATTTGATTTGATTCTCATTGCAACATCCTTTTATATGTCTGATGATGATAAAGGTCCAGTCTTTTGCGGAAAGTTGGGTTGTCTTTTATCATGGCTTTGTTATCATTATTATGGAGTTTTATTATTGGAAAATGCCCTTTTCCCTATGGTTTGGCTTGTGAGGTTTTTGTGGCTATGGTTTTTTATTGAAGATTTAGAATGCTTCATTCATTTGTTTATGTAAAAGTTGAATGCTTGATTTGATGTATTTGAAAAATAATTTGCAGATTTAGATGATGTTTAGGTGTCAATTTCATAAACTTTGGAATAAAATTTTGATCGAGAATTTGCAAGTTTTGTAACTTGATGGATGAGTTGAATAGCTTTTATATGTATATATTTACACACTTTTGTGTATTATTAGAAGGTCCAAAAGGTATGTGTTTGGCTGAAATTAATGCTAATTAATTTCACTCTTTTTGTAAGAGTGGATAAGAATTCAAGATAAGTCATTAATAAAATAGCAATGCTCGATTCATCAATTACCTTTTGGATATTCTAACCAATGTTTTCGAGGAATAATTAAAAAAAATTAATTTTTTCCTTGTAGAAAAAAATTAGTAAATTAGAATAAAAAATAAAAAAAAAGGTGGCGTTTTTCTTATTTAAGTATTTTTAAGTGTTTTACGAAATTTTCCATCTCTATAGTTAATTCAAAATGTGATCAAAACGAAATTGATCATTTCAAGGTATCTATAAAATCACATTTATGTAGTGATATTATCATTTTGAATTAATAATATTCAGTAATCGTTTTAAAATAGAAGATGAAATACACACGAAAAGTGCACCTGTAACTGTAAGACAATTATCTTTTATTAAGTACAAAAACTCACAAGAGACCAGTGGTGGATCCAAAAAATCGAAAGAGGGTATGCACTTTCTTTAGAATACTAAAAAAATTTTATATAAACAAAATATATGCACTAAAACTTGAAAATGTATAATATTAAGAATTGCAACAAAAATATATTTATCTAAAGAAAGATTACAATCGTTCTCGACGAGTTCTCATACTTTGAAAGTGGTCTAAAATGTCGTCATTGCTTATTTTTAAATGGTGAATGGTGGCGGGGCCGGAGATGGGGCTTCTCAATTTGCCGTAGATGGGGGCTTCTTAAAGTGAGGGTTTGAATTTGAGAATTTTGGGATAAATATAGGGATTGAAAATTGAGAAGAAGTGTGTTTTATCTCTTATTAAAATTATATAATTTTTTATTTTATTTAATTAAACTTAAATAATTTAATATATAATATATATGATGTTTTTTTCCAAAATAAGAGGATATGCACTTGCATACCCTCTCTCTATGCTACATCCGCCACTGCAAGAGACCTACTCTTTATTAAATATATGACAAATGATTATGATTTTGGAGTCAATAATTTTGAATTTATGAGTCAATTCCGTCGAATTAATGTAATTAATGAGTTGATTTTGTTTGACTAATCCATATCTTGACTTTTAAGTCATTATCATCTCTCGAGTAGGTTAAATGTTTAGAAAGACTCACTTTCTCATAGTCGACAAGTGTTTATATATTTATATGGCTTAATATCTTGTCCCACCTCCAATCCTATAATAATATACAATACTACCATTTCATATAAAAAACTTCACAAAATATCACTTTCCTTATAATTTTTCCATTTCTACCACAAAACAATCATTACATATTTATAACTTTATACCAAATTCCAAAATTTTTGTCTGTAAGTATTTAATTTTCCAACCTAATTCATTCTTCCACTCCAAATAGTAATTATATCCGAATAAAACTTAAATTGATCAATATCAGGCCCAACATGCTTCCGTAAAATTAATAAATCCCTTAAAATTCATATCTTTTCTTTGACCGAAACAACATCGGGTGAGATGGTTTGCAACGCCACCAGTTGGAAAATCATTGCCCCTAGACTGTTTTACGAACAACTCCTCACTGTTCAATTTCAACCAACCGGGAAGATGATCTACAAGTTATCCAACTCCTTCAACAACTGTTCAGCACAACCTTGGTTCGTTTCCTACTCCAGGTGTATAAAATATTTGTTCTAAAGGGTAAATTAATAGAACAAAAAACAAATGTTGAAGCAAAAACCTCTTTTTATTAAGAACCTAAAAGAAATATTTATTACATTAGTAATCTCCTTTTGGGAGGAGAATACTTGTTTAGCCTCTCATCAGAGATAAGACCTTCACTCGAAAACACATAAACTTTAAAACACTCAAAATATTACAAAGATTTATTCTAAAGAAAACTAAGGAAAATGTTTGATGTCCTCAGCTTCCTTCAACTCTCGCAATTTATATACTTGAATCCGGACTTGAAATGCGGATTCCAAAACATGTTTAAGCATTAGTTGGCTCCCTTTTTGTCGTTTTGCCAGTTAGTGTGCTCTTTCTTTTTCTTCCCCGTGACTCAGCCCATGTGATGGTAGTTGGGTTTGTTGAGGAATCATTCACTCTCTCTCGTGACTTAGCCCATGTGATGTTTGTCGGGGAATCTTCAAAAGTTTGGTCTTCGTGGTCCCCAAGGATAACGTTTCTTGTGAGCTGGGCCTTTGTCCTTTTCAGACTCCTGTTCCTGTCGGTCGGGTTTGGTTGAAATTCTTTCCCAAACTCGGGCTCTTTCTGTTCGGGGCATGCCTGACAGATTCGATCGATCCATCGACCAACATGCGCCATATTACAAAATTTCCGATAGGTTTCTTTGCTCACCGGAATCTTGTTTTCCCAGAGATTTCTTCTTTTGGTTTCAAAGAGTTCATCTACAAACCCTGTAGTTGATCTTGTCATTGAATTCAGAAGGAATGATCCACTTGCTGAATTCTGAAAGAACTTGAATGGATACTTGATTTTGTCCATTTCTGTTAGACAAATCCAAAGTCCCCATGCTCGTCGTGTAGAAGCTTCATCTTCCGAGATTGCTCCTACCAGTAATGGTACTTCTTCCGGTGAAGCTGTCTTTATATTTTTCAAGGCATTTCCATCCGGTTTTCTCAACTTGATAAAATGAAAAGCTTCATTAAAGACTTTCTTTGCTGGTTCTGGAGCTGCACTAATGAAGTATAACTCCAAGATATCGTCTCTGGACAAATGTGGATTATTTATCCAAGTCTCGTGAACCGCTTCCCCAATCCATTTTGGTAATTTCAAAATTTCTGGGAATTCGGGTGACATAGTATGAATTGAAACTAAAGCTCCAAAACTATACCATTCTTGTACCTCATTTGGATGACTCCCTGGCTTCATTCAAACTCTCGGATACTTTCCTGAGATATCAACCATTGTTTTTTCTGGGTTGATATCTTTTCTTGTAATCAATTTCTCTTATTGACGTTGATAAACCTGCATTGGAGAAACTTTGATCTCGTCAGTTTGAATCTTAATCTTGTTTGTCTGTGGTATAAGATTCAACTCTCCCTCTTTAACCCCAGAGGTGCTGGGTTGACTTGAAGACTCGGGTTTGACACTGAAGTTTCAACATTCGTTACAGTTTGTACACCCTCAAGGGATGCATCACCTGCAACACTTGTGATTATGGTATTTGAATCCATAACCTCCGGGTTAGAGTCTCGTTCTTTAATCGCTCCTTTCTGCACCGTAAGAGATGCGGCCTGGAGGAGAGACCCTTACAACGCTAAGAACAATTGTCCTTGAGCATATTGGCATGCTCGTATTAGATCAAAAACTGATTTCTGATCAACTCGTTGAAGTCGTCCAGTGACTTCGGCATTGAAACATAACGTCCCAAATTCTCGTTCTAGACTCTCTAGTTTTTTCCTGAGATGTCTTACTCATTTAAGGACCTCGTCAGCAACCCGTCTTTCCATCTTGTGTTAAAAAATCTGCAAGAACATTTTCATGAGATTTTATAATGACAATATCATAATCATAATATTGACATTCAGCCTGCCATCTAAGTAATCTAGTCTTTTCTGATTTTGATTCTATTTTATTTTTCAAAAAGGCCTTGATACTTGAATTATCAAATTTTAAAGTAAACTTCTTAGCCAGTAAGAATAGAGGCCATTTTTTAAAAGTCTTTCTAATTGCGAAGAATTCTTTTTCGTTGATATGTCATCGATTTGCTTTTCCGTCTGTAAATAGACCGCTGCAATATCTACATGGCACTTCTCCATTTGGTGTGGCTTTCATAAGAACTGCTGCCCACCAATAATCACTAGCATCTGTATATAGAACCAGTTCATCCTCGTCTTGAGGTATAGCAAGTTTTGGAAGCTTTTTGCAAACTTTCTTAAGTTGTTTTATCTTTTCTCGAAGTTCATCTTCCTATTTGAATATTACATTCTTCTTGAGTAATGAGCTGAACACCTTCCTGTGATGTGCCAGATTGTTGATTAATAACAAGTCTAGGTTTACCTCTTTTGATTTCTCCATGATTCCTTACAAGGAAACCTGGGCTGCTGTATGGA
The DNA here is from genome assembly GCA_954870855.1 of Scutellaria minor. Taxonomy (NCBI): domain Eukaryota; kingdom Viridiplantae; phylum Streptophyta; class Magnoliopsida; order Lamiales; family Lamiaceae; genus Scutellaria; species Scutellaria minor. The sequence continues at coordinate 18,722,446 of OX940728.1, read as the reverse complement.
GAAACTCCTGGTGAAATCAACTTAAGGTCCAAATGTTCCTTAAGTATCTTCTGCATATCCTCACGATCATTCTGATTCATAAGGATTGGTTTGAGTCTTACGAACTCATGTTCGTTTCCTAGTTTAACCTTTAAAGATACCTTGAGCTCGTTCCTAACCCACCATGCCAAAGGATTCTCATTGTAATTCATTTGGATCATTTTCTTGATATCCTCCATTGATATCTGTTCTTCAATGGTAATATCACTCTGTGTATTTCCCAATAGGCTTATTAACAATTCTGCAATAGCCTCTGAAGGTACTCTTTCTTCTTCTTGTATTCTGAATGAATATAAATTTTTATCCCATCTCTTTGTATTTTCTAGCTTCGAGCCAAATTGCCGAAAGGATAATAATGCATCACCAAATCTTCTTTTGTCCGCCATTTTTGGATGCCGAAGTTTAGCTTCATCACCACGCTTGCTGTGAAAATTAATAGGCATTTTTCTGTAAAATGCTTCCCGCAGTCTTTGGACAATAATCTTATGATCACATAATATTGTGAAAATAAGCCTTCTTGTCTCATTTTCTTTTGTGTAAATCGCTTGAATGTTTGTAGGAAATTATTTTTTAACAAAACATCTACTCATGTATCATGGAAATAGATTGGTAGCGTCTTTACTTTGTACTATGGGGTACCGTCTGCTCCTCCAATCATGATTTCTGCTTGTTTGATTCCTCGGTTAAGGATAAGAATCCTTTTGGAGAAATCTCGTCTTGCAATGGCTGATAGATCTTCCCCAAATTCTTTAGGAAAAATCCCTTGTTTTGCAATACATATCCCGGTTCCTGAATCAACATAGATAACAAAATATTCTGCCTTGTATTCATCATACAACATTCTGATAGAAATGTATATAAAGAATGGACTAGTGGTCATCTGATTCTGTATTTCTTCTCAACCACTGTAAACTCCATTTCTTCTTGTAGTCTTTCCCAAGGCTTATGATCCTCAAGAAAGTCGATACCCAGTATTAATTGTTTGAGATCTTTCCTGTAATTCCCGTGATAGTCAGTTCAATTTCACCCATCTTTAGGCTTTCTTGATATCTTCCGACTATTGGTTATTGGAGATAATATAAAACATCACAAGGAAAAATATTATCCTTTTAGGTTATGTCGAATATTACTTCAACTTCTCTCCATCCTTTTGGACATTTCAGCTCTCCTTGTGTTTTGAACACTCCTGGGATTCGCTGAACTGAACTAGGCCTTCTTTCTTCCCAACAATTGTTGCTTATTATTTTGTCTTGTTAGAAAGACATTCTTCTTGTCTCCATTCTGAGGCTTTGACTCATGTTGAAGACAGGTTAGTCTTGAATCTTCATATCAATCTCCTTTATAGTTGGAGACTCGATAAGTTCCGGTAGAACCACCCTAACGAAATCCTCAAAGATTCTTGGATCTTCGATAAATTAATTTCTCAAGAATACATCTGAGTGATGTGTATTCGAAAGAGCATAGGAAATCTTGTAGGTAATTGAGTAAGATCTATTCCCTTCTTTCATCAAATCATTTCTTTTGAAGTCTTGATGAAGGGTTAAAACTTTGTTGAAGTTTCGATCTCCCAAATTGTATGCAATTCTAGGATAGACATAAAATGCCAATTTTCCTGCATACAAATTTCCTGTGACTGCTCCAAGACATGAATTCTTGAGATTTGAGATTCGCTTGTCAAATATCGCAAGATTGTGTGGCGAATCAATTCATTTTTTGAATGTTGTTTTAATAATTACTCTTATGGCTCCGATATGAATCCATGAGAGTGTATTCGCAACTTCTCTTTTGACTTTGCTTTTGATCTCCTGAACTTCTCGGTAAGGGATCAACTGCATCTCGATCAGGTTACTAGTGAATTACATTGGAATGGCAAATTCTCTGGTATTTACTCTATGAATAATTTGGTGTTTTCTGTTACGAAGCCCAAACTTATCCAAAGCCTTTTCTATAGCTTCGATGGTAAAACCATCGTAAATCTGGAGCTTAGGATCCTCCTTCGTAATCCTCCTAAGAGTTTTATGAGAAATCGTTATGTGGGAGAGGAAACCTAACATATCCTCTCTTGTTTGAAAAATTTCTTCTTCACTCCGATTCTGAAGTGGACTCACTTCCATCATCAGAATAGATCTTTTCTTCATAGATGTTTTCATCTGATGGTAAATCCTCAAATTGATACATCTGTATAAGATCTTGATAATAGACAGTTTTTCATATTCTGGTGTTGCTTCGAACTGTCTAATACCTCTTTTTTGATTATCTGGGCAATCTGTTGAGATATGCCCTCTCGCTCTATATGTCCAGTAATTACAATCTTTAAAACTTTCATTAACTCAGGTTTGAGCTCGCCTGAAAGTTCTTCTTCCTGGGGTTCTGCTGGTTCCTCTTTGGTTTGAGCCTGATGAAGAGACTCTACTCCTACTTGGTACTGGTCTTTGCCCTGACTTGTAACTTTGGGCATTTTGTTTTGACCACACTCTTCTAGGTCTCCATGAAGACCCATAACTTCTTCTTTTGTTGTTGCTTCCACGGTTGTCTGGATGGCTTCTTTGTTTCCTTCTTTTATGCCTCCGTGGTTGACCTCCCACAACTATTGGGATGTCATTTTCTTCGCAACATAGGAGAATCATTTTATTGATTTATTGTAGACTCTTGTAGTTTTTGTAAAGTGCAGTCTGGTGACACCATTCAGATAATTTGGCCTTTAAGAAAGACATTTTTCTGGCCACTGTATCTAAATCATCTGCACTTTTGTACTCCTTGATAAGCATTTCTCTCTAAGGACTTGGTATCTTCGCAAAAAATAGTTGCGAAGCTTCTTTATCATCCATCTTGGACTTCTATCGGTACTCGGTGAATAACTTGATATATTCGTCAACATGATAAATATCATGTAACTCGAGGCTGTAGAGGGCTTGTTTGTATCTTTTTCTTTTTTTCTCTTCTAGTCCCTCGAAATAGCCTATGCCGATAAAATGGATTTTGAATAATTTTGCCATGTTATCGATAATTCCTTTCAATGACTCACTAGATGTCACATTGTTCTGCATTTCTGGTGCCGTCATATCCCACGCAATCTTTATTGATCCTTCAAGAATTATTTCAATGAGTAAAATGAATCCTTCATTCGTAACATCGAGAGTACCTACTGCAATCCTCATTGCTGATGCCCAATCATCGATAAGGACTTCTCAATTTTTAAAATCTAGGATATCTGGATTCAACATCAACCCATACAGATGTATCGGATCAAGTTGTGACTTTCCATAAGGCGTATTAAAGAGATTTGGTCTTCTGGAACGTTGTCGAGTTCCTGAAACAATAGGAACTCCTCTTGTAGTAAAATCTTCAGCATGCGATATTGGTTCATCCATATGATGTGAACCTGTACTTTCTGCGCTGTTGGGATCTACTGGTGATTGTGGAGGTAGTCTTTGGTGTTGGTCACGTGTAACCAAAGCCAAATCATTTTCTTCGTTCATCTTTAAATTTACAATCCCTAATCCTGCGAAGGATTCGACAAGTTCATATAGATTTTCAAGATGGATCTTCTCCATATCCATCACTTTTTAATTTATAACGGATTTTTCTTTGATGACAGCAATGCATTTTTCATCCTGGGTCATACGTCGTATGACTTCGGTTGGTTTCCCTTTTTGGTGTAAATAGGGTACCGTTCCGAAATCTATACATTTTCTTCCTCCAGAAAAACTTGGTTTGTCTTCCAGATTCTTGACTCTTTTTTGAATATCATGAAGGATTTCAAGAGTCTTCTTCTGATATTTTACCATCGTCTCCATCTGGTTCTGGATCTGATGAACTTGTGTTGGTAAATGATTATGGCGGTTGCAATAATTTTGCACCGTCTTCTGGATTTCTCTAAGATCTAGAGAGATCTTAGATGTATCTGGAAGTATTTCGTTCCATTCTGGTTCTCCGTCAGGCATCAATGATTTTGATGAGCTACTTCCTGATGGTTCATCAGATCAATATATAACATCTGGTTAACCGCGAGGTAACTCAGATAATATGTTGCTTGTCTATCACATTGCCTTAAGGTTTCCCTATCCGCTCATGCGATCTCTTGTTCAACATATTGGTTATCTTGGCTTGGTGTTCTCGTTCATACATCGCCAAAATTTGACGATATCTCCTGTATGGTATACATCTTGGACATTCGTCTAGATCCATAATTCGCGAGAAATTCTCCTTACCAGTTGTTAATTACATAAATATAATAAATATAACTTAAAAGTTCTTAATAAACCTAGGCTTTGATACCATTTTGTAGTCCGGATATAACCAACACTTGTTTCTGTATTATGATCCTTTTTATGATCCTTTTTTAGATTCAAATTTCAAAGAAATTTGTACGTGGCATTGTTACTCATTCCAGATCACTGTTTTTAGACAGTATTGGCACGAGAAAAGTATTCCAGCCTATATACTTATTCCAAAAGAAAATCAATCTTTAAAGGATCAATATTTGGAGTTTGAATAATTAAATTAGATTTGGAAAAACATGGATTGGAATTAACAAAAAGTGCTTGAATGTAGTATTTTAAAATGATTGGAAAAGTGGGGTCAAAGGGTTCAAAAGGTTCAAAATTCCTTTTGTCAAAATTTGTGGTATTTTAGTAAGTTTGTTATATAAGGTGGTATTGTTGTATTTAATTATAGATATTGGGGTAAGTTTGGATCTTTACCCATATTTATATTATTGATACATCAATTTTTCATATAAAATCTATGAATATGATTTTGAAACAATAATAGTGAATACGATGTTTAGCAAGGTATTCGATGATTTTTTTTTTCCATTATTCATTTACCTCCAAGAGTTTGACTAAAGGGGGTGTTGGACCTACCACAAGATCTATTTAGGACTTTCTTGAAGATTTAGGACTTGTAACGATTTAATTATGATCTTGAAGTTTTTTTTTTAATTAGATGATATTTAAAAGAAAACATTTTCTTTTTTGAAAATTATATTTAAATTCTATGTAAATCGATCACGTTTCATAAGAAAATTATTTTGCAAAGACCATCCAAACATAGGCTTGATTTCTAGTTGGCACGGTTTCAATTTTGTATCCTACGTCACCAAACATATAATATGATATCATCAATGCACACATTGTTGATGGAAATTAGTACAAACACGATAAAAAAGAGGAAATTATCAATTTTACCATGAAAAATATAACTTCATACACTTTATACCATCAAATTTAGTTGTAGGACACTTTATACCGCAAAATATAATTTATAGGCACTTTCTACCACAGTTTTAGTCAAAGTCAATGGAGAATAGTGTTTTGATTTGACAAGTTCCATGCATGCAACAAAAATATTAATTTATATTTGTCATGCATTGTATTTATTGATTAAATATTAATTTATATTTGTCATGCATTGAATTGATTCGAAATGAATTTATTTGCCATGCATTTAATTTGAATTGAATTTATTTCCCATGCATGCATGTAACTATTACACCTAAATTTTTGTTTTTTTATTCTTAATATTTACTGTACAATTTTGTTGTTATTATTTATTGAACAAGCATGCAACTATTACATCCATTTTTTTATTTTTTTCGTTCTTAATATTTACTGTGAAATTCACATGCATTTTGTACTGTTTATTCACTTTATACCTTTATATAGAGTTTGAAAATTAGTAACAAAATTATCATACAATAAATTTTCATACAAAATTCTCTCTAAAAAATTTTCGACATTTCGGCACTTGGAGGATTCGAAGAATTATCGTTGAAATAAGAAATGTATGTTTAATAGCTAAACGAGGATTATTAACATAATCTGCGTTTAACCCTATTTTTTGAGGGATTAGGTTTAATTTATTTTAATATATGCTTGAATTTATTTTTGGAATGGTTAAACAGGTTTAATTTTGCATTTGATAGAGTTAATTTATTTGAATATGTGCTTGAATTCATGTTTGAAAGGGTTAAACGGGCATCATCAACGTTTAACACTATAAATTTCGATTTTTATAGTGTTAAACGTGATTATAGGAAATAATCACGTTTAACACTATAATTATAGTGTTAATCGTGATTAAAAATAATCACGTTTAACACTATAAACGTGATTATCATAATTCACGTTTAGGCCTCGGGCGCGCGCGCCGCGCCCCCATCACCCGTCGTGCGCGCGCGCCGCGCCCCCATCACCCGTCGCGCGTGCGCACATTTGATTAATCCCCATTTAATTTAATAATCCCCGTTTAATAATTTTAGTAATCCCCTTTAATAATTTATTAATTATGTTAATAAGGAAATTTTTTTATTTATTGAGTTAATTAATTTTGTTATAGATTTAATTTCATTTAAAAATGATTTATTATTTTTAGAAGGAAAATCCACTATTAATTATTTATTTTGATGATAAGGAAAATTATTATATACTTATTGTTTATTTACAATTGTTATAATCTTCGTGTGTACATTAAAGTATTTATTTACATTCATGACGGGATGATTTCGTGATGAATTATTATCATTTAGTTATAATAACATAACTATATTACGATGTAAGTATATTAGTTATTGAGAATTATAAGTCATACGAAGATAGGATTATTTTAACGTTAGTTTATAAGTTAAACGAACATTAGTTATTGATATTTGATTTATTATTTAAATAATTAATTCTTTTACGAGTTGAAAATCTAGTTTATTTGTTTTTTTATTTTATTTGTTATTTATTATGTGTTTCATGATACTCACAAATTTTAATCTTTTTTTTTTGCAGTATCCACAAAAAAATGACTATTGAAGTTATTGTATGGTATGGAGGCTACTGGGAAGGTTTAGAATACACCAACAGTTTTGAAAAGGTAGTTCACCTTCGTGAAAGAACCCTATATGATTTAATGTCTTCCATTCATGAAATTGTGGGTGACGACATGACGCAATGGGGATATGTGATTCACTCACTAATTGAAACTGAAGGAAGGGTGAAGAAGATAAAAATAAAAAATACGACAGTTTTGCAACGAATATTGTCAGTGATCGGTGAGGTTCTTGTTGTTTTTGTTACCCTGATGAGGTTGAACAATGGACAATCCGATGTTGTCGTGTCTCTGGAGCCTGAAAATACACCCCCTGGAGTTGGATCGTCTCATCCCAAACATCCGGAACACCATGTCACTACGGATGAGCAAAGTCAACGGTGTGGTGAAATTAGTGTACCGTTTTCTTCTAGCTATACGGATCCGAAGTCATATGTGTACACCGACCAAAGTCACTATTTTGGTTATGTTCCCCTTGGACTCCAATCCGACGAGGGATTTCAAGCAAGATGAGGAATACCCAATGAAAATTACAGTACTCGTTTTGGGAGTTCTTCGGGAATGCAGTGGGATCCTTCACCACCGGAGCATGATCGAAATGACTTCGGTGGCAGACTCGACTTAAATAGCTCACCTACAGGGGTCGGACGAGAAGAGGTGCAACCACATGGAGAATTTGCTGCGACATATGAAAGAACACCAGGTCATTCAGATGATGGTCGAAGTGGTAATCATGCACTCTTGATTATTTCATTTCATTTTGATAGTAGTGAATTCAAGGTTGCATTATTTGTGATTATATCAATCTGTATGTAGGTTCGGATAATGCAGACGACGACTTCGAATTAAATACTGATCAGGAGAATGCGCTGGATGCTGAACAACGAGAGGAGTATGAGCAATTCTATACATACATATTAAGACCGAAATGGTCTATCCCCGATATGTGGGAAATCGAGCTACCCAATGCAGGACAATTAGAGGAGGATGAGCAAGTTACACACATTCTACAAAAAGGATCCACCTTTCTCAGTAAAAAGGAACTAAAGACTGTTGTTGGGTCACACCATCTGGAAAATCAAGTAGAATATCGCGTGGACCACTCCGATAAACACAGATGGTTTGTAAGATGTAGGTAACAAGATTGTCTTTTCACATTCCATGCAACCGAGAAATATGGGATTTGGAAAATCTCAAAGAGTGTCTTGCAAAATAGTTGTTCTTCGTATCTGAACCGTAGTGTTCCACGTTGACTTCCTTCTGTTTTGATCGGTGAGTACTACACGAACACACTTTGGAAGGAGAAATCGACTATCGGGCCTAGGGGGATCATTGACGAAATGCATCGACGACATGATTTGACCCTCAGTTATAAGTCTGCACTAAAGGCAAAACGTCATGCAATGTTCCTCGCTTACGGTGATCCGAAGTAATCATTTTGGAATCTTCCATCTTACTTGCATGTGTTGAAGGACAAGAATCCTGGTACTTATACAGTCTGGGAAACCGATTCAAATGGAAAATTCAAATACGTATTTTACACATTGGCCGGCTCAATTATGGGATTTATAAGATATTCAGGACCGGTAATTGTGGTGAACGAGTGTCACTTGAAAGGTTTGTATAAGGGAATTGGATTTGTTGCTGTTACTCAGTATGGAACGATCTGTTGGTCCCAAGTGGTCAGAGGTTCAGAGGGGGTGAATGAACTTCTATCGATTTTTGAAACTTTTCTAAAACATATAACTGAAAATCAGGTTTCTGTCTCACTTGAGAGAACAGTATCCTGTCTCGAGTCAGTAACTTGGCCCTAGGCTAAATCAGGTTACTGTCCCGGTATCAGAATGCAACGCAGCAGAATAAACTTGATAGAGTTTTTGATGAAAACCAGTTTTCTTTTCCAAATATGATTTTGCAACACACGTTTATCAGGATGCTTATGATAGATGCAACATAATAGATATGCAAACAATGCAATGCAATAGATAAGATAAGCAGTAAACACTTATGGCTTATAGTGGTTCGAAGTTGGTGTAATCCTTCTACGTCTACTCTACTCCTTCACTGAAGAGGAACTTCGTTATGGTCAGTTTGCTTTACAAGACTCGTCTTTACAAACCTCTTCCAAAACAAGTTAAACCTACTAGAATCCCAGATTCTTAGGTCTACTCCCACACAAGGAACACACTCTCACACAGGGAAAGATAGCCTATACAAGACTAACAAACTTAGCAAGGATAAAATCATATCAACTAAGTACACCAAATAAAACAACCTAGCACACACAGCACAATGGTTAAAAGTATATGTTTCTTCAACTGGTGTAGTTCGAAGACAGTCTTGAACTTGAAAGTTCAGATGCTTAGCTTGACCACTTCTGAAGGTTGAGTGACTGAACTCGAAAGCTTGAGATAATGAAGAATGGTAGAATAATCTTGAAGAGCTCAATTTGTTCAGTAGTCTTCATAATCCTCTCAACCTTCTATTTATAGATGTTTGGAAAATGCCCGTTGAAGAGAGACATGATCCAAGTTGTAATTCAAAAAGATCTTCAAATCTTCATAATTAATGCGGTGTGAAAGATCAGAGCTTCATAACATATTCTACTCTGAATTCGCATTAATGGTGTCATACTTTAGATACAGTACTTTGCAGAGCCGCTTTCCACGTGGCAGTATCTCAGTGGCTCTTCACAAACTTCTATCTACTAGTAACGAATCAGGATCCAAACCTCGTATAGTTTCCAGCATTTTCTTCGTATTGTATTGAATAGATTAGGACTTACTGCATGTTGTTCTGATTGCAGTAGTCACTATCTGTTGTGCTTCAGGATTCTGTTCCTAATTAGTTTCTTGTTCTTGAATACTTCAATCAGCTTCCTGACTCGCGTATCTCTTCTGATTTGCTTCCTGCTTCTGAACATTTTCCTGTTCTTGAATTTTGTTGTCTGCTTCCTGATTCTGACTTCAACTAAATCTTACTGACTTCTTTTGATGTGGATCAGTCTTCCTGAAATCTCGAAGTCCAGAATCCTGCTAACAGGGTTCTACCTATCTTTCTGGTATAATTGACTTCTTAAAAATACAGCTTGAAAGATTTGATAGGCAAACAAAAATCCACTTATAAATTGTGGAATATGAGTACTCTAAAAGTTCATCTAATATTACATTGTCTCATCAAAACCTAGTCAGAAATATCCCAATAATTTTCCCCTTTTTGATGATGACAAAACCCATATAAAACAGTAAAAACAGATGTACTTTTACACATGTAAGATGTACAAGTATAGTACAATGTAAGCTTTTCAAACACATCGATACATATGCTTACAATATTAAGAGAGAAAATGAAGAATTTAAAAGAATACAAAAATTCTTTACAAGAGATGCTTACAGCAGAATGATCAGAGATAATCAGTAAGCTATCCTTCATCAGATTCTTTATCACCAAACAACTTCCTTTTTACTAGGTCATGTCCTGAAGACGCTTGTTGATTTCGTTTGACGACTTCTTCATACTTCGTTCCTTTCCACCAGTTTAAGATAGAATCCTGATATGATCTTTCCAACTGTGTAGCAATCTCAGGAATCTGTATCCATCTTAGCCAAAAATCCTGGCAGTAAGGAACCTCTTCTCCTTTCTTGACTTTCTCAATCAAAATCTTCTGGCGATCCAATTCTCCTTCTCTCGTCAGTTCTTCATATTTCTTCAATGCTTGCTCACAAGATGGAAAATTTTGAAAGAAGTAACATTTGAGGAGGTTTCGAAAATACCTCCAGTATTCTGAGCGTTTGAACTTGGTGATCTCTTCAAATGTTGGATTCCTATTTTTGGGCAAGTATACTTGTTCGAAGATACTTAAATCCCAGTAAAAATTGATATCCTCAGTTCTTTGTTCCAACAGTACTAACACCTCCGCTGGGGCACCTTTCCTATTGAAGTCAGGGGTTCTTGATCAGGGAATGATTGAAGAGCTGCATCAACCTTCTCTTCAACTTTTGTTCTTCTCCCAACAATTCCTAATCTTGGAATCCAATCCGTCTGTTTTCTCATTCTTTCCTCATCTGCAGCCTTAAGCTGCCTCAATCTTTCCTCAGACAGCCTTCTTCTTGGATCAACAGGTATAGCCATATAAGGTTGTACATTCGAAACCTGACCTGTTTGTTGTCTTCCTCTTCCTCGACCTCAACCAGGTTGTTGTCTGTAAGTTCTTGGTCTTGTTGAAGCAGCAGTGACCTGTTCTCTTTGTTGTAATGCAGTGCTGCTTACTGCTCGAGAAGCAGTACCTCCAGCACCTGTATTGTCATCATCATTCCGTTTCCTTCTTTTAGAATCACCACCTTGACCAGGTTCAGAAACATCTGATCTCTTGCGTTTAATCTTGGTTAAGGAAAGTTCATCATCATCATCTTGATCAAGCTCCTTGGAGAAGGTTTCAACCATCTCGGTATCTGGTTCACTTAGCTATTTACTTTCCCCTTTTTTGGCATCATCAACCTTAACAATAGTGGGGTTAGTAATTGCAGCAGTCTCGCTTGGATAAACTCTTTCCATGATTGTCTTCATCTCTCCTAACAACAGCTCAATGTTGAGAATGCTATCATTGTTGCTTCGAGTTGTGACAATAATTTCCTCTTGAGCTAAACTCTGTGTTGTCTGAGTACTCCTTATCTCTTCTATGATTTTATCTCGAGTCTCAGATGCGGCTTGTTGTTCTCTCTCAAACTTTGTTCTTGCAGCATGTTGAGTATTGAACTCAAAGTTCATCCTTGTTTGTATCTTTCCAGGAAGATCATCAAGTTGCTTCTTTAGAACTTGCAAGGTTTCTGAGTGTGCTCGTTCTCTCATAATAGAATTTGTGGCCAAATTCATCTGATGTGTTTCCATGGCCCTCATTAATCCTTGAACAACATTCATCACACCTTAAAGAATCAGATCTTGTGAATCAGTAAGGGTCTCAACCCTATCCCTTGGTCTTGATTCCTCTTGAGTATACAGGACCAGGTCCTGATCCAATTTCTTTTTAGCTTCTTCCTCTGCTTGTGCCTTCTCTCGTGCCTCTAAATCAGCCTGATATTTCTTTCTCTTCCCTATTGTTATTTTTACCTTTGCAAAGACATTGTAGGTTGGGGATTTTGCTGGTTCATCATCACTGGAGCTAGATGAATCATCACCATCATTTGGAGCTGGAGCAGCAACAACAACCATCACATTTTTGTCTCCTATAGGCACATTATTCTTCGATTGTATCCCTTCTAAATCCTCCGTCGGAGCCGTCTCAACAGCATCCGTGCCCAAGGTCTCTTCTGGATTAGAAGTCTCGTCAGCCTCTTGAGGTTCAGCATCTTGTGTCGCAGAGTCATTATTATCTTGTTTACCCTTAGTAACCTGTTCAGATACAGTGGTTACTTCATTGGGTTCATCATTACTCAAGACCGTTGCTTCCACAGTAATATCAGCTTCCTGTAGGTTAGGAACTTCGACTACCTCAGCAACCTTCTCAACTACTTCATCAGCAACCTGACCAGTTTCATATGACTGATTGATGTCAGTAATTGCTTCAGTAGTTGGAATTTCAACAACTTCCTCCTCAGTTGTAGTAGAATCTTGATTCACTTCTGCTAGCCTTGAAGCAGCTTCATGTAAAAGTTCGAGAGTCTGATCAGGATTCTCCATAGGAACCTGTTTTGCTTCCATTTCTTGAGCTTTCTGTACTGCAATATTGGCCAGTATAGGAAGTCCTGCCTCTGTATTTTCCTCCACATATGTTTCATCGGCAATCTCCTCTTCAATCTTCTCTAGAACACCATGGATTATAGATGATGCTTCCCCCTCAGTAGGTCGATCATGAATTACAGGAAAAACAGAATAATCAAGCAACTGGATAACAGTATCCACAGTGTCTAAACGAGTCATAGAGAAAAGAGCTGCAGTACCTGTAAATGTTGGAGAATCGTGTGTCTTTGCAGCCTTTGAACTTTCTTCTCCTTGCTGGAATACTCTGGGAAGCCTCATAGATTCAACTCTGCTGGCTTCCATTCCCAATCGCAGCATCCTTACATTAGCTTCCTCAGGAGTAAGGTTAGCTAGCTGAGCTTCAACCATCTCCAGCTCAGTAGGGTTCCTAACAGTCTTTGTTGTGGGGTTCATCAATGTGTAGTCTTCCCCAAGCTTCATTGACTGTTCACCCGTATTATCTTCTGTCTCAGCCTCGGCCATCAAATAGACATTCAGGGTGCCCTACCTACTTTGAATGAGAGCTGTCATTTCTTCAGCTTGGCGATGAATGTAGTCCTCGCTGAAGAAAGGTAGAAGTCCATGGGATAGATCATCTTCAGTCACAAAGTTTTCTATCCATACTAATATGATATTCTCCACTGTAAGCCAATCAGACCATTTTATCAAGTCCACTCCAGGACCCAGTCTCATCCATTTCCAATCATCGTAGACAGCTGCAAATCTCTTCCAAATGGAGTTGACAGACTCCCTCAATGTCCTGTTTGCTTCTTCTGCAGTGATTGATTCTATAGACTGTGCTACTTTGTTAAGGGTGTTGATCTCCCTTAGTTCCTCTTTGGGTCCTAACCACTTTCTTTTCTTGATAGTGGTATCAGTCTTCTTTACTAACTTTCTTCTTTTTCTCCTTGATTCCTGCATCTCTTCAACAACAGGTTCAGTAACCTGATCAGAAATCTGTTTAGTAACCACCTCAGTATCTTCTTTATCCGATTCCCCTGAAGGTTGGATCATTGGAGCAGCAACCTGAACTTTCTGAACATTTTCAGAATCCTCTTCACCAACTGGAACATGGATCTCTTCTTCTGTCTGCTCCGAAGGCACTATAACCTTTTCAGTAACTGGTTCCTCTGGTTGATCAGGAACCTATTTGTCAGCATCTGAGGGATTGGATTCATCGGTAGTCTTAGTAGGAGAAGGTGTCACAGGCCTAGAGGGAACAATATCCTTCTTTGTCACTTTCTTCTTTCTTGAGGGGGCTTTCTTCACTATCTTCTTCCTTGTTGGCTTATCGTTATCGTTCCACGAATTACTAGAGAAGTTAGGAACTTGTTTGTTCGCTAGTTTCTTCTTGAGTGTTTTTTTCTTCTTCTCTCCCTTGGTGTACCCCTTCTTCACTCCTAGGTACCACCTAGCAGCATAAGATACCCTTCTCTCCAAAGACAACCGCAACGAGATTAGAATAGATGATAGTACAATTCCAAACCATCTCTTCTCCCAGGGTTTGATTGCCTCCTCCCAAATTCTTTGAAAAAGAACTTGAGCCCAGTTGACTTCTTCCTCCCTGACAATAGCAGTCATCATCCTAAACCGTAGGTCGGTGCACTTATCATAGCTTCCATATCTTCCTTCCATGGTGTAGACAAGAATGTTATGCAAAAACTCATACTCTGGCTTGAGTTTCTTTTTAGAAAAATTATTGGTGGCAGCCTTCTCTTTTACTGAATCCAGTATGAACTGATTTCAGTTTTCTTCTAGATAATCTTCTCTATACTCTGTTAGATCAGAAAGTGTCATACCTTTATCAGAAATACCAAAGGTTTTGGCAATATCTGCCACATTGAGCGTGTTAACTTCATCATCATCCTCGTCGACCTTGAAGAAGATGGTCTCCTCATCATCTGAGAGTTGTGCCCAAGCATAGAATTTCTCTACTGTTATGCTAGAGAATCCTTCATATGTAGTTGTGAACAGCCCATCCAACTTCTTGTTGCATACATGATTCCAGACTTCAGAAATAAGATCTTTGTTGTCGTATGATGACTTGTCACCCAGTAACACTCTTGTGTCAACAAGTCTTCCTTCCAGCACTTTGTTAGTGATCCTTCCTCCTTCCATTGAATGTTTGTGAGAGTCTTGAAAGACAAAGAGAGCTTTGAGAGAGTTTTGTTTGCAGAGAGTTGGTAGCAATTTTTCTTTTGAGGTGTATCAAAGAAGACGTGATGTTGAAGACAAGAGAATATGAACAGTTTATTTTTGAAATCTCATTCCAAAAATATCAATGATCCAGATTAAAACATTAGAGAACGTGCATGATTCAGTGGTTGAGATTAAATGGCGGAAGGGTAATTATGTAAATTGCTGAAGACGTGTCAGACGTTTGAACCGCCCATTTTTCGCCTCTTCTGAAAAAGTGATTTTTCGCATTAAATGTGAGAGCCAAATCCTCTTTTATAATCATTACACGAACAGGTTACTACTATTCCTGGTACGAGGTTGATAATGTGATTCTTTTGATGTTGTTTGGAATCTTACACATACTCCTACTACAAATACTATATCTGGTCTGCTTGCTGTTAGATATAGTAAAGATCCAATGAATCTTCTGTACTTAGTAATCTCCACATCTTTTCCTTCTTCATCTTTATCCAGGCTTATGGATGTAGCCATTGGTATAATTACAGATGAACCACTTTCCATTCCAAATTTCTTGATTAACTCCTTGGTATATTTAACTTGACTTATGAAAGTCCTTTGATCTAGCTGTTTGACTTGTAAACCAAGAAAGAAACTTAGTTCCCTCATCATGCTCATCTCAAACTTACTTTGCATGAGTGATGAAAATTTATCACATAGATTCTTGTTTGTAGAACCGAAGATTATGTCATCCACATAAATCTGAACAAGCAGTATATTGTCTCCATCCAGTATTCTGAAGTCCATTAAGGAATGCGCTCTTTACATCCATCTGATAGACTTTGAAATTACTGTGAGCAGCATAGGCCAGAAATATTCTTATTGCTTCAAGTCTAGCAACTGGAGCAAAGGTCTCATCAAAATCTATATCTTCTTCCTGGCAGTATCATTTTGCTTCTAACCTTGTTTTGTTTCTGACCACAACACCAGATTCATCCAACTTATTCTTGAACACCCACTTAGTTCTAATAACTCCTTGATGATCAGGTCGTGGAACCAGTTTCCATACTTGGTTCCTCTTGAATCCATTTAATTCTTCCTGCATGGACTGAACCCAGTTACTGTCTTCAAGAGCTTCTTCTATGCTCCTGGGTTCAACTTGTGATATGAATCATGTTAGAAGTGACTCTTGAGTTCTTGTTCTCCTTGTTCTAACTCCTTCATTGATATTTCCAATCACAAGTTCTCTTGGGTGATCCCTAAGCCATGCCCTGTCAGGCTCGAAAGAATAACTAGGTTGGTGGATGGTAACCTGTTAGTCTTCAGTATTCTGTGTGTGATTACTGTTGGTCTGCTGAGTATAGTCTGCTTGTTGTTCATCATTCTGCGTTACTGTATCATGATGTGCAGTGACATGTGAACTGCTTGCAGTGATCTCCTTTGCAGGCATTGGAACTCCATCAATGTATCTTACTGTTTGATCGTTGATTTTAATATTCGATACATCTTTCTTTAATTTATCCATCTTAGCAGTATCACAATATGGTTAATCAAATACCACATGTATCGATTCTTCTACGATCAGACTTCTTTTGTTGAAGATTCTGAAGGCCTTGCTTACTGAAGAGTATCCTAAGAATACTCCTTCATCTGACTTTTCATCAAAGGTCTTCAAGTACTCCTTTCCATTGTTCAGTATGTAACACCTACATCCAAAGATATGCAAATAAGAAATATTAGGTGTTATGTCATACCATACCTCATAGGGAGTCTTGTCATGATCTTTGTTGATCAGACATCTGTTCTGAGTGTAGCATGTTGTGCTAGTTGCTTCTGCCCAAAATCTCTTGGGAATTCCAGCATCAGCAATCATAGTCCTTACAGCTTCCTTCAGAGTTCTGTTTCTTCTTTTTGCAACTCCATTCTGTTGAGGGGTTTTTGCTGCAGAATACTCATGATTGATCTCATTTTCTGAACAATACTTCTCTATGAATTTGTTTGTGAAATCAGTCCCTCTGTCAGATCTTATTTTTACAATACTTAAGCTTTTCTCATTCTGCAACCTCTTCATGAATTCCGGCAGCCTGTTTTGAGTTTCTGATTTCTTGGCTAGGAAGATGGTCCAAGTAAATCTGGAGTAATCGTCCACAATTACTAGGGAATATTTCTTCCCACTTACACTGACAGGCTCCACTGGTCCAAATAGATCCATATGCAGAAGATCCATTATTCTATGAGAGGATCTCTGAACCTTATCCTTAAATGAGCTTCTTATTTATTTTCCCTTCTGACAGGCTCCACAAACATTCTATTTTTTATAAGCAACATCAGGTAATCCTCTTACTAGATTTTTTCTTGCCAGTCTGTTGATTGTTTTGAAGTTCAAGTGACTCATTCTCTTATGCCATAGCCAACTTAATTCAGGGGTGCTTTTTACAATAAAGCACGTTGGCTGCATTGTTAAACCCCAATCAGTAAGGTAGATGTTGTCTCTCCTGGTGCCAGTAAGCTTAACCTCATTAGTTTTGTTATCTCTGATTAGACACTTATTGAGGTTGAACTCTACTGAACATCCTTTGTCACAAAACTAACTGATACTCAGGAGGTTGTACTTCAGTCCTTTGACATATGATACATCACTGATACTTGCATTATCTTTGATCAAACTTCTTGTGTCTCTGGTGCTTCCTTTGGAATCATCTCCGAAGACAACCTTAGGTCATTTACATGGTTGGAAGTCTCTTAATCCAGCCTTGTTGCCAGTCATATGTTTCGAGCAGCCACTATCTATATATCATACATTACTGCTGCTTCCTGGCAACTGTATCTGCAAGTAAATCAGGTAGATTTAGGTACCCATACAAGTACGGGTCCTGGGTGGTTAGTCTTCTTTGGAACCCACACTTGCTTAATGATAATTGATTTACTATAAGCATTAGTGGTTCTCCTTCTGTTGATTTTTTTAGCAGAATACTGTTCGTGATGTATGTGTACTGGATGTTTCCAGGTTTTGTACCTCCTGTTTGAAGAAGGTACTCCCTTATACATTTCCTGAGCATAAACTCTTTGGAATATTGGCATGTAGGCCTTGGTATATGAAGGGTAGAGTTTTTGTTGTTTTCTAGAAGTTTGTTGTTTTCTTCTCTTATTGACAACATACTGATTATGCTGTTTTCCGAAGGTTTGAGTAGACTTACCATTGTCTTCCTGTAGCAGGGGTTTCTTACCATTATCCAGAGTACTAGTCTTATTCATACTTCCATTGATTGGAAGGAGTTTCTAAGCATAGGAGACTCTAGCTTGAATAAACTTTCCATCATTGGATTTGTTGACAGGTCTTTGAGAAGTGTTGGAACAGTATCCTATATCATTCCCTGTAAAGGTATTTTGGGTTTCTTGGATACATTCATGTGTCTTTCTTGCTGACTTGCTATACACATTGATTGTGTTTTGCAGTCCAGCTTTCTCAGATTCTAGCTTAGTGACTAGCAGTTTGAACTTAGAGACCTCAGCTCTAAGATTATTGCATTATGTACTATAGTACTCCAGGTCAGCAACATGTTCCTTCAGTAAAGTATGCTCACTTTTGAGCTGGAGGTTTTCCTTTTTGAGTTCTTCATGAGCTGAATTTATCTGCTCAAAGTCACTCATGATCTGTCTAAAAGACTGGATCATGTTAAGCTTTTCACAATTTGAAATATCAGCAAATTGTGAAGTTACATCATCTTCTTCATTGTCTTCACAATCCTTGGCCATTAGACACAGTAGTGTCTCTTCATCGGAGGTAGAGCTGTCAGAATCGCTCTCAGATGAACAGTCATCCTTGGCTTCCTCTTTGGAGCTGCTTACTGCCTTTAGGGCTTCAGCTTCACTAAGAAGGGCTCTGAATCTTTGTTTGTCATCCCTCCTTTTTTCTCTTCTCTGCACCTTTTCATCCTCCGTATACTTGTGAACTTGAGGATAAGGGCAGTCTCTGGCAAAGTGACCAGGTTTCCTACAATTATAATACAAGTCAGACGTACCTGTGTTTGTTTGTTGTTGTCCTCTTTCCTGGGGACTCCTTTCTGATGTTTGAGGCTTCCTTCTGTAGTCATTTCCTTTGTGATTGGTTTCAGAAACCTTTTGAACCTTTTTAATAGAAGTGGCATCTCTTATTCAGCATCGTTGGTAGGTACTTCTTTTTGTTTACTCTTCAGCTTACTGCTGTTTGTGGTGACAGTATCTTGTGCCCTAGCAGCAAGTGTTGTTACTCTGGATGTTGATCCTTCAGCCTCCTTTTTTCCTTCATTCAATGTCAAATTCAAAAGCCTTGAGGTCTGAGAATAGATCAAAGGTGCTCATTGTGTTAAGATCAAGTGAGACTCTCATTGCAGTTTCTTTGCCACTCCAAAGGTAGTGCTCTCAAAACCTTCAAATTTTTCTCATTTTGTTTGTAGGTTTTTCCCAGAGATTCCAGCTCACTGATGATTGCTGTGAATCTTAGATCAAGATCTTCTAGAGTTTCTCCAGAATTCATGGTGAACTGCTCATAGAGTTGTGTAGCTTTTGAAATCCTGTTCTCCTTGGCAAGTTCATTGTCTTCACAGATTAACCCTAGTTTACTCCATATCTCTTTAGTTGTTCTACAGTTTTTGACTTTGCTGAACGTGTCTCTATCCAGTGTAAGAAATAGAGCATTCTTGGCCACATTGTCAAGGTTGGCTCTTTTCCTCTCTTCAGGAGTATATTCATATCTTTTCTTGACAATATATTCTTGTGGTAGAGGTGCTCTCCTGTTACCTGGTGCAGCTTCTCGTGGGCCGTTTCCTGGAGGATTTTTAGCATCATCATTGATGATTGTTGCGCCTTCTGTTTCTCCACCTGCTGTAGCTGCAGCTTCTTCAGCTCGTCTTTGTTCGCGAAGCTGTACTACATAAGTAGGGTTTGCCTTGTAGATTACTGGAGGTCCTTCAATGATAACATACCACATTTCGTCATGCATGGCTGACAGATGAGCTTCCATACGTATTATCCAGTCGTCATATTCATCTATGGAAAACATAGGTAGCTTGTCATGTGAGAAATCCATGCTTATGCTAGAATTATGAATTTTGGTCAGAAAACTAAAACGGTTTATCTAGCAGAAACGGGTGGATCTAGGTAGGTAGCCAGATACGTTGGCTGTTAACCCAACGTGCTCTGATACCACTTGTTAGTCCCAAGTGGTCAGAGATTCAGGGGGGTGGAATGAACCTCTATCGATTTTTGAAACTTTTCTAAAACATATAACTGAAAATCAGGTTTATGTCTCACTTGAGAGAACAGTATCCTATCTCGAGTCAGTAACCTGGCCCTAGGCTAAATCAGGTTACTGTCCCGGTATCAGAATGCAACGCAGCAGAATAAACTTGATAGAGTTTCCGATGAAAACCAGTTTTCTTTTTCAAATATGATTTTGCAACACACGTTTATCAGGATGTTTATAATAGATGCAACATAATAGATATGCAAACAATGCAATGCAACAGATAAGATAAGCAGTAAACACTTATGGCTTATAGTGGTTCGAAGGTGGTATAATCCTTCTACGTCCACTCTACTCCTTCACTGAGGAGGAACTTCGTTATGGTCAGTTTATTTTACAAGACTCGGTTTTACAAACCTCTTCCAAAATAAGTTAAACCTACTAGAATCCCAGATTCCTAGGTCTACTCCCACACAGGGTTTACAAACTCCCACACAAGGAAACTCTCCCACACAGGGAACACACTCTCACACAGGGAAAGATAGCCTACATAAGACTAACAAACTTAGCAAGGATAAAATCCTATCAACTAAGTACACCAAATAAAACAACCTAGCACACACAACACAATGGTTAAAAGTATATGTTTCTTCAACTGGTGTAGTTCGAAGACAGTCTTGAACTTGAAAGTTCAGATGCTTGGCTTGACCGCTTCTGAAGGTTGAGTGACTGAACTCGAAAGCTTGAGATAATGAAGAATGGTAGAATAATCTTGAAGAGCTCAATTTGTTTAGTAGTCTTCACAATCCTCTCAACTTTCTATTTATAGATGTTTGGAAAATGCCCGTTGAAGAGAGGCATGATCCAAGTTGTAATTCAAAAAGATCTTCAATTCTTCATAATTAATACGGTGTGAAAGATCAGAGCTTCATAGCATATCCTACTCTGAATCCGCATTAATGGTGTCATACTTTAGATACAGTACTTTGCAGAGCCATTTTCCACGTGGTAGTATCTTAGTGGCTCTTCACAAACTTCTATCTACTGGTAACGAATTAGGATCCAAACCTCGTATAATTTCCAACGTTTTCCTCGTACTGTATTGAATAGATTAGGACTTACTGCATGTTGTTCTGATTGCAATAGTCACTATCTATTGTGCTTCAGGATTCTGTTCCTGACAGCTTCCTGTTCTTGAATACTTCAATCAGTTTCCTGACTCGCGTATCCCTTCTGATTTGCTTCCTGCTTCTGAACAGTTTCCTATTCTTGAATTCTGTTATCTGTTTCCTGATTCTGACTTCAACTAAATCTTACTGACTTCTTTTGATGTGGATTAGTCATCCTAAAAACTCGAAGTCCAGAATCCTGCTAACAGGTTTCTACCTATCTTTCTAGTATAATTGACTTCTTAAAAATATAGCTTGAAAGATTTGATATGCAAACAAAAATCCACTTATAAATCGTGGAATATGGGTACTCTAAAAGTTCATCTAATATTACATTGTCTCATCAAAACCTAGTCAGAAATATTCCAACACGATCAAATATTTCCTCTCGCAATTGGTATAGGAAACGTCGAGAATGATGCATCTTGGACATGGTTTTTGAAAAATGTCCGTGCAGCTTTTGGGTGCCCAGATCAGCTGCTTATTGTGTCAGATCAACACCTTAGCATTGAAAATGCCATCAAGGGGGCATACCTAGAGACAACCCGAGGGTTGTGTTGCTTTCATCTTCAACAAAATTTAGCGAGGTATGGAGCACATTTGGTTGGAATTTTCAAGAGGGTTGCCTATTGTTATGATCGTGACAAGTTCGAGAGGTAAGTTATAAATCATGTTTAGTTTCAATAATTTACTAGACTCCCTTATACACATACACTAGCAGTCGTTGTTATTTTAACCAAATCTTTCAATATGTTTTTTTCAGGTACATGAACAATCTGAATGCATTACATGTTCATGGTGCACTCAATTCATTAAACAAGGCAGGAAAGACCAGATGGACGCGCATGCATTACCCGATTCGAAGATTTAACTTCATGACGTCGAATGTTGCCGAGACGTGGAACGCTCACCTCCTTTGGGTGCGGAGGCTTCCTGTTTGTTCGTTTCTAGAGGGGGCTCGAAAGATAATTGAGAAGTGGTTTTACGAAAGAAGAACGGATGCTGAAGACAGAGAAAAAATTCTGACAAAAGTGGTACACGATCGAGTTATCGATTACATAAAGCTTGGCCGACATATGAATGTAGATAAGCTTAGACGCCATAAATTTAGGGTCACGAACCGTTCGAGGATTTTCATCGTTGACCTCAATTCGAATGAGTGCACATGTTCCATTTTCCAGATGGACTTGATACCATGCTCGTATGCATGTGTCGTCATATGGTTTGTAATTCAGCATAAAATATTTTTTCTCTTCTCTTAATTATTTCAATTTGACATTATCTTGCACCACTAAACACTCCCAATAACCTTTGCCTACAGTTTCACGAATCAATCAGTGACTGAATACGTTGTTGCGTACTACACGATGATGTCTTTGAGAGAAATATGGGCTGGTGATGTTACCCTTGTGCCCGAAGCACAAGATTGAAACGTGTCGGATGATGTTCGTAAAGAACTATGTCGGGCCCCTGATAAACTAAAACAAGTTGGTCGACCCAAAGATAAACGAATTCCATCAACAGGTGAGTTTTCAGGACAAAGAAGGGGGACGGGGCCATGTGGTCGTTGTGGCGGTTCCGGCCACAACATATCCGCAACCATAAGTAAGGACGAGACGACATAAAAAATGCAGTTTGTGTCGTTCAGAAGAACATACAAGAAGGAAGTTTTCTCTCTATCAAAACAATCCTGAACCCGACAGATAGTTTTTTAGTTGTATACGGGGAGGAGAAGAAAAAGGAGAAACAGAGTCAGGAAATTCTGTTGTGGTTTGCTTTACGATTTTCATATAATTCGAGATTGATTCTGTAAAATTGTTAAACACAAAACTTATAGATAATTAGGTTTTGGAACTGTTTGTAAAATTTCGGAATATTTGGAGTCAAACTCGATTTGTTATGATTTTTTGAAAGTCTATATATAACGCAAAAATGAGTCGTAAAATCACTATTTTCGAACGAGGTAAAAATCGAGAAAAACGTAAGTCTCTCTCTCCTCTCTCTTTTCTCTCCTCTTTTCTGGTCACCGGCGCTATCGCGCCGCCGCCGATGCCGAAAACTTTTTCACAGTTTCGGCTGATTTTCGTACCGTTTGTAGGTCTCGCCAAGATGATTCTAGAACAGGTCTCAGATTTCCATTTCGATATCTCTTTTGCCGGAAAACGGCAAAACATCACGGGAAAAACCCTAAACCCGTCGGTTGGGGGTGGTGGCGCCGCCGTGGGAGGCAACGTTAGAGCTGAAATGGTGGTTGAAAAGGTGGTGGTGCAAGTTGTGTGCATGCATGTGTGTGTTTCTGTTGATGTTTAGGGGCTATTTGGGAGTACTGTTCAACATCGTCGGATCTGGTGGTAGCGCCGGCGGGTCAGGTGGGAGCGGCGCCGCCGCAGTTTGAGGCTGCTGGAAAGTGGCTGGGCGCTGGGCGCGCGGCGCCGGGAAATGATGGGCACACGAGCGTGCGCGGTCGTGTGTGTTTCTAGACGATAGCGCACAGGCGTGCGCGGTAGCACGTGCGTGTGGCGCCGGGTGACTCGTGCGCGCGCGACGTCGGGTTTGCGGTGCGAATCGCATTTTCTCCATCGTATGTTTTCATCGAGTCATCGGTGATGAGATGTCATCGATCGGGAGTCGGGGGTCCCGATCAAAGTCAATCTTTTTACAAAAATTACCAAAACACCCCTGTATCTTAAAACGCTCCGTTTGAGCTCGTTTCAACTTCGATTAAGCTCATTCTTTTTCCGTTACAATCCTAATATTTCTCTCTTTCTCATCAGATTATTGGATTTACCTTCCACACTTGTAGCTTCATCCTCGATCTTTAGAATGTTTTGAATATACCTAATATTTATGAACTCGATTATATCCGATGTCTTATATGTAATATTTCTGATCATCTCTTATCTCTTTCTATTTTACATCAAGGCCCATATCTTTTCTCTTTCTTTCTTCACGCCCACAAAAAAAACTCTGATATTTTATAAGTAAGAAAACGGGGCGTGACAAAGGTTGCTATAATTTAGTATTACATATATATGAAATAAATGATGGTAAGCATGCAAACAATTGTTCAATTGGCCTGTTCCTCAACCACAAAAGTAAACTGTCATCGGTGCAACACTAACTATCAAAATAATCGAGGGACACTGTGTCTCCATCAATGCTCCATCTATAAATGTCGAGACCCATCCGTCGTCTAATCCTATCTATACCCTTGATTAAATAGGGTCTAAGCGAAGCACGAGTCAGACAACACTCGATGGACATCAAGGAAAATATAGCACACGAACTGTTGTCCTTCTGTACATAACACTTGGCCTCATCTCCTACGACCAATTGATACTCAGGGGGATAGGAAAAGCATCATAGCCCTCCTCTTGTCTTTTGTCATTGAAGGACGCGTACTCAAGTAAGGATGGGAGAACACGTCTCATCGGCAGTGTCTGTACTAAGCGGCATCTTTCCTTGCTTTTGTTGTAAGTGTGCAACATACTATCAAAAAGTACAACACGTCTTTAGCTCAGTTAAATCTCACAGGCCACCCAATGTTCGTTAATGTTTATCACCGTCAGTATCTACACCAAACATGATACATAAACTTATCTCTCTCAAATAATTTCAACGTATGTATGATCAAAATCATTCGAATTTAAAGTGCTTGAGTTAAATTATACTTACACTATCGACATCCTTCTACCATGGTCTAATGCGTCCCCATCTTGGATATGTACCTTTGATGTAGGGCATCAACACCTCCAGAGATACAGCTAGAAAGTTCTCCCTTTTTATACTGGATATGTTTTTAATGTATTCTGTCCCGCCGGCGTGCGCCTCCTCGAAAATTACCTTGCACGTTTCCTGCAGAAAACATTACAATTAATTGTTAGTACTATTTTAGCAGATAATACTGAATTACAAAAACTAGATGAAAGATCATTACAAAAAATTATGTGTCCACTATCAGAAGCTTGCCAGCTAAAGCACGATGGCGTCTAACACCGACGAACTTTGCATTTGTCTGAAGAATGCCGAGATATGCATCAATCGGCTACAGCACAAGACAAATAAGCAATACACTCACACCGTTTGAAGCAGCCATCAATAAGAATATGTACAATTACGAACTAAGATTCTGTAATAAGAATATGTACAATCGCACATTTCAGTTACCGGCACTTGTCTGAGGGATATAGAATGAAGAGCAAGAATATTCTGACCTTCCTACTGTGTCGGCCGGTGTGTAGGGTACAAGGGCACCACCAGCTGTAGAAGTCCCCAGATCAAAATGTATAGCTGATATAACTCTCTGAGAGTCACCAATGGCAGAGGGGGCAATGGGAGTAAACTCAGGGGCTACACCCTGATGTGTAGCCAAATTCTGCTCAAAACCCTGGTCTGGTGGAGGATAGGGGGACTCATAAAATCCAGGTCCATGGGTCGGATAATCTTGCACACCCGGTGGGTAGAACTGCTCATGATACGAGGGTACCTGGTTGTAGTAGTCCGCAATCCCAGACTGGATCATGTTTGGAATCTCCAACTCCAAGCGTTCTATGTCCTCGCATCTGCTATCCTCAAAGTGTCTGAGCCTGTCATCGATGTATTTCCACATCTCAGAGAACTGGTCCCCAACGTAGTCTCTCATGCCCATCAGGCTTGCGTTCATCATTTCAAAGCCAGTGTTGAACATGTTCTTCAGCTCATCGAACATCTGTCCAACACCCTGCAGATCTCCATGTCTCGTGTATGAGGGACCTGGCTGGTCGGCAACAGAGGATGTGTGTGGGGGATACACTGGCGACTGGGGATCATCAAAAGTGTTATGTTGTATCTGATATGCTGGATAACCCTCAGTCTGATAACCCTCAGTATGGTAGGTCGGCAGCCCATAATCACTTTGTCTCGGAATGTCATGTATCTCTGATACAGAGACCTCAACATACTGGTATGCTCTATCCTGATCGTCCTCTTCGATTTGCTACAAGGTGGCACCATCAGTACTCTGCTCTATGGCCGGTAAGTCTCACTGGCTAGTTCACCGAGAACTCTCTCCTACCATCCGGGTCGACCTCCTCGACCGCGTAGAGCAGGCTACTCGGGCTGGACGGACAGTGACGCCAGCCGATGGAACATCTACATCGGGGACAGTGTTCACTGATTCTGACAAGATGGCGGTCGACCTCCTCGGACAACCCCGATGGGTCCCCAGAAACTGAACCCCGTCTGCGAGATCCTAATCGATGTACTACAAGTACGTCTATCGAGTCTCTCGATGCTCGACCCTAAGATTCTCATAACACACAAGACCCTGCAGTAGAGATAGTTACAATGAAACAAATTAAAAATACATGTAAGTACATGAAAAGAATAAGGGTGTATATGTGTGTAAGCTAACCCTGAAATCAACATACCTCCTGATCTAGCTCCCTCGAGACGTCGTCTAGTGGAATCTTCGTCGACCACCTCAAAAGTCTTAGTAACACCTTGTGAGACTTCGAAAGATGTTTTCCGGCATATACACCGGTGTATGGAATCGCCTCGAAAGCCTATATCTGTAAAGTTACAATAACATTTCATGTTATAAGTAAATTGAATTATTTCATCAAAATATGAAACAATAAAAATGACAATTAATACTAACTATTACGGCTAACGAGAATCCGTAGAAATGGTATGTCGGGGGCCTGTTCGTAGTTGGGTCCGGCAACGGCGATGGTAGCTGGTTGATTTTGTTCAGAATGTGAAGATAAGAAATCTTACCTCATGGAAAGGTCTCCCATCGTGCGTCGTCCTCCACCAAGTCCCAAACCCAATGGTCAACTGAAGTGGTGAGTGGGTCGACTCCAAGTAAAATATTGTAAAGGAGGATAATCTTAGCAATCTTTATCGTGTCATCCCGACAAGCTACGAACTCCTCTGCTCTAAATCTCTTAAGAAGAGCCGCCACAGTAATCCTATCCTCGCCACGACATACTCGATAAAACACACCATCCAACTGCTGCGGTTTTATAAGCAAAGTCGCCTGAAATCAGAGTCACCAAACCTTAAACCCGTCACGAGGGTGAACTCGGTTCTTGAGAACCGACATAGACGACGGTCTCCACCAATATGAAACCACACCTCATCCACGGGGGTATGGGGCCCACGCACCTCACATGACATAAGGGCGTGCAGAAAGTTCTTGCAACTGTCACGCTCGGTAACCCAGTATAAGAAATGGCCGAAACAGCTCCTCTCAAAATCAGCCACACATTCAGTATCGGTTTTCAGTAAGATTGTCTTTATATAGCCTAGTACTCTAACACGAGTGTACGAGTTAATGTCTGTCTGTTTTGTCTGATACTCCGCACGTACCCAATCGATCTAACCACCAGAAAAAAAATGTTCATATTAATTACTACATTAATATACAGATTGAAAGTACACATGCGAATTAATGTCTTACTATCTCTCTGAAAAATAAATATACTTATAAAGCTGGGTATTTTAGTTATTCAAATTAGTTGAGCTGGATAAAACGTGGATTATTAAATTACAAAAAAAAATAGTAAACGAGGACTATTAAACTTATTAAAAGTTTTAAGTCTCCCAACCATGGAAATTATGTTGTTTTACTTATTACAGTGGATTATTTACAGCAGATGAATCTACCTAATATTTAAGAGGGATTAGGAAATTATTTGGCAGTAAGTGTTGATTATAAAAATTACAAAGAATATTTAACGGTGATTAGGATATTATGTTACTTTAATTATGAAATGGGGATTATTATAGTGGATTATTAAAATGAGTTGGGCTGCTATGAACAAGGTGCACAGATCTTAAGATCTGTGCACCACTATTTGACCCAGTGCATTTTCTTCTTTTTTTCCGCGCATTTTTTTTTTGCCCTGACCTTTATGTTGTGTTAGACATACATTTATATTATATTAGTCATACCTTTATGTTATATTAGTGATACCCTTATTTCCAGATTTCATACTTTAACCCTAAACCCTAATTTCGGCACAATAAACCCTAATTTGGCACAAGTTGTAGATATTTACATTTATGTGATATTACTTATACATTTATATGAGATTATTTATACATTTATATCAACATAAACATACATTTATGTAATATATATAAAGGTACAACGAACATAATTAAAAGGTATGACTAACATAACTAAAGGTATGTCTAATATAACTAAAAGGTATGAAAGGTATTAATATGTCAGTTTAAAAAAAATGTTAAGGTACAACTAGTCTTACAAAAGGTATGTCTAACATAACTAAAAGGTATGTCTAACACTACTAAAAGGTATGTTTAACATAACACTAAAGGTATGACTAACATAACTAAAAGGTATGTCTAACACAACTAAAAAGTATAGTTAACATAACAAAAAAGGTATGTCTAACATAACTAAAAGGTATGCCTAACACTACTAAAAGGTATGCTTAACATAACATAAAGGTCAAACACCTGGGAGCATATTTGGGCGGATTTCATCCGCGACCTAGAGGCGCGTGCGGACGAATGTGGACGCGTCAGAGCGCGTGACGGGTCGGGTTAGAAGTGGTGCATGGACCCTAGATCCATGCAAATGGTGTATATAAGTTTTTGTGTATTAAAATTATCTACTTATTATTTAAGATGGATTAAGAAATTATTTGGCATTAAGTGTTGATTATTAAACGGAGATTATAAAAATGGAATAAATTTTTTTAATGGGGATTAGGATATTATGTTGCTTTAAATATGAAATGGGGATTATTGAAGAGGATTATTTTTTATAATCTACCTAATATTTAAGATGGATTGGAGAATTATTTGGCATTAAGTGTTGATTATTAAATGGAGATTATAAAAATTACAAAGAATATTTAACGGTGATTAGGATATTGTGTTACTTTAATTATGAAATGGGGATTATTAAAGTGGATTATTAAAATTATCTACCTATTATTTAAGATGAATTAAGAAATTATTTGGCATTAAGTGTGGATTATTAAACGGAGATTATAAAAATTTATTAAAGGGAGATTATTCAAATATGATATTTAATTATTAAACTATGATTATTAAAAAAATTTAAACGGAATTATTCAAATTACTAAACGGGGATTATTAAGTTATATTGTCTTAATTATTATAGGGGGATTATTACCTTGTTGCGCATGCCCCCGACGGGTGACGGGGGCGCAACAAGCGCGCAAGACTGATGACGAGGGCGCGGCGCGACGGGTGACGGGGGCGCGGAACACACGCGATGGGTGATGGTTGCGCGGCGCGCGCTCGCCCGAGGCCTACACGTGAATTTGGAAATTCATGTTTAACACTGTAATTATAGTGTTAAACATGATTAAATTGAATAATCACGTTTAACACTATAAATTTCGATTTTTATAGTGTTAAACGTTTAACACTATAATTATAGTGTTAAACATCGATTATGCCCGTTTAACCTTTTCAAACATGAATTCAAACACATATTCAAACAAATTAACCCTATCAAATGCAAAATTAAACCTGTTTAACCATTTCAAACATGAATTCAAGCATATATTAAAACAAATTAAACCTAATCCCTAAATAATTTAGGGTTCAACGGGATTTGAAATCGACGTTTAACCCTCCGTTTGTTCAACTAATACTCAACAAAATCGAAGTATTAAGACAGTTTTCCAACAAATTCAACCAAAATCAACAAATTCTCAAGAAATTTCAACAATTTTCTGAAAAAACAAGGGATAAATCACTAACCTCTCCTTCTTGGTTAGACATCTTCGTGTTAAACGTGGATTTTCAGCAAAAAATCAAAGATTTAAACGTGGAATATGAGGTGAATTTTTTAGTTGCCAAGAAGGTGAAAATGAAGGAAAAAATGGGCTGTAATTCGAAGGGGAAGGGTTTGGGTTTGGGGTGGAGGTAAGAGAAAGCATTTTTTTTACCAAGATTCCCTTTGACCAAGATTGTTATTGGGTAATAATTGTGGTCATCAAAGTCAATCAAAAAATGTGGTATTTTTGGCCCTAGTTTTATATTTGATGGTATAAAGTATCTCACTTTTATTTTTTATGGTAAAAAAATGTCAATTTTATTTTTGGTGGTATTTTTTGTCATACTTAATATTTTTTGTGATAAATTGGATTGCTATCCCCGATAAAAAAATCAAGGTTAAATAAAAAAATCAAATTAAAATATGATTGTTTTTCAATTTGCAATCTAAATGTTTATTTCATCTGATTACAACTTGAAGTCTTAGAAATTTTTTAAAGTGCAACATAATTTTTTTTTTCTCTGACGAAATGCACAACACGTGATTTTATAACAATAAATTTGTCATTTCAAAAAATTTAGATTTCAAATTGAAAAAAAAAAAAAATCAATTGCAAAATTGAAAAATGGTCATACCTCAAGTTGTTTTTATCCTTTTGAAAATCACATGCAAGTCAAGTGATGTGCATTTCACCGGAAAAAAAATTTAGGTTGCATTTAAAAAGCCGGAAAATAGTTTAGGTTGCATTTAAAAAAACTCTTGAACTTCAGATTACAATCGGATAAAAAAAAACAGTTAAGATTGCAAATTAAAAAACGAATATACTTTAGGTTGATTTTGCATTTTATCCCCGAACAAAAGATCATAGAAAGCATTTTGAGTCTCAACTGTACTTGATGAAATCTTGAAACAATATAGCCACATTTTCATGAATTTCCAAAAGAAAAAGAAAAGCCTGATTACACCTCTTCTCTCATAAATATTTGAAGATAATAACTGAGCTAAACCAGATGCAAGTTCTGTATCATATCAACAACATTAAAACAATAAAGAATCTAAATCTTGATTTTAGTTTTGTCTTCTTTAAGACATGATTGATCTCAGAGCTTCTTTCACGTATCGATATTTGAAAGGAAAACCGAGCTCATTCGCCCTCGTTGGCAGAACCTTCTGCCCTTCTAGAACCTGTAATAAGTTGGTCATAAGATTGATTATAGTATGATTTCAAGATCATGAAAGAATCTTATTAACGTGATCTTACCACACAAGCACCTTCGCCAAGAACAGCTTTGAGGGCAATGTCTGGAACTGGGAGCCACGAGGGTCGTCCCAAAACGGACCCCAGATGATCACACATCTCCGACAGCCTAACAGGATTTGGGGCCGTGCCATTGATGACACCTGTTATTATCACATAATAGAGTTTTAGTAGTCTTGTTGGTGAATTTTAGTGTGTGAATGATTCAAGAAGTTTAACCTTTATAAGAAGGGTTGGTTAGAGATTCATAGATCAAATTCACTAGGTCATCCACATGAATCCACGAAAACCTGCCAACGTAAATGGGATTGCTATAAATTGACACGAAAGCATTCTTAACAAAATGAACAAATTTAAGTGCAGTTACCATTGGTTTCCAGATCCCATGGGCCCACCAGCAAACATCATGAAGAGGGGTATCATTTTAGCTGCAAAAAAAGAAAAGGGGTCCGTTTTTGTACCATTGTGTAAGATTATTTGCATAAATTAGCAATCCAGTTTCACCAGCTTTAATCTTTCAACTTCAAGATTTTGACAAAGACTAAAGAATGGTAGAAACATACCCAAAGCACCGCCCTCTTTTCCAAGAACTATACCAATACGAATGAGAGCTAGTCTAACGTCTTTATCGACTCTTAGGGCCGAAGCTTCCCATTCTCTACAAACCTGAGAAACCATAAGAATTTAAACACGAAAAAGTGAATCCAACTAAAAGAAATTCTTATAAATTACCTCTGCCAGGTAATCGTTTCCAGATGGACTTTGCTCATCAAAAACTTGCGTTTCACTAGTGCCTAAATCATTAAAGGAAAGTAGAACATATTAGATGAAGTAGACATTGAATGATGAACAGAAAAAAAAAAAAACAATTTGAGAAGAGTACCATAGTAGCCAACTGCTGTTGCACTAACCAAAACTTTGGGACGACGTTCATCCTCTGAACCGTTAATTAAATCTACGACCTGGGAGGATGTAATGTTTTCAATGGTCTATTAGCAATAAAACTTAGAAGAAATTTGAACAAGGGCTTAAAAAGAATACCTTGGAAGTTGCTTTAAGCCTGCTTTCCTTTATCTCTTTCTTGATCTGCAAAATCGGCTTGAAGATTAACGACATATACATAAGGTAGGTACGTCTTTTAAGAATTGTTGAAGCTATTTGATAGCAGAAGATGTGAAAGCTACAGAAATATTTAAGAAAAATGGTGCTAGATTGAGCTTTTGAATGAAATTAGGCATTAATATATTATCTGCTTTGCGATAATAATATTATACCTCTGGAGACCATCTCGTGCTTATAGACATTCCGGCCAAATTTACAACGGCTGTTGATCCTTGGATGCAGTTTCTCCACTCTGCTTCTTCTGCTATTATGATTCCAGGATAGTCTTGCACTGCTCATACGAACGAAGAAATGTAAGAGAAGATGAAACATTTAGCAATGCTAAGGAAAGATGATGAAGATTGCATGATATGAAGTGTGATAAGATCTAAAATGGGAAATTTTTGACCTTGTCTCGATGTCTGCTTATAAAAGTTTCAGTAATTTCGGAAACAACTATGAGAAAAGAGTGTGGTAAGAGAAATGGAGAGGAAAATCTAAGCACTTTCTCTTCTCTTTCTGCATTTTATCCAACAAAAATCGAGGTTGCTTTATATGAAAGAAAGGTGAAGCAAATAAGCATTCAAATCCCTTTTTAACTTCATCATTTTACAGTATTTTTTTCCAAGAAAAATAAGGGGGAAATGGAACGTTATGCAACTATAGCTTCATTACCTTCTTACCCGGAAAAATTGACTGGGCTTTTGACTTGGACCGTGTTAAGACGCGCACGCGATGATTTTCTGCATTCCAAAAGCATGAGAAAGATCACTCGATCTTGAAGTATTAAGCATGAAAATGCATAGGTTCTTTTGTCACATACAATACAACGAGATAATTAGTGAAACGAAACGTGATGAAATCAATTGGATTGGCTGAGCTAGTTAGTATTATTAACCGAGTGATCATGGATATGGATTGATTAACCTGCTTGCAATCTTTGCACCAATCTTTTACCGATAAACCCTGTGGCTCCTGTAATCGAAACAATCATCTCACCCTCCTGCTGTGAAACAAAATGATTTTGTTAGCATGAGAGAGAGAGAGAGAGAGCGCTATGGCACTCATCAATCAGAGGACATTCTATATAAATGTTCATTATTGATAAATTTTATAGAAGCATGTCTAATGTGTATTTTGATACGCCTCTTAGTCAATTGAATGCCAGACACTAAAAGGTGTAGCAGATTAAAAGAGAACTGATTTTGAACGCATTTGTCAAATAATATCAATCTTACAATTGAATAGAGCAGATTTGAACTCAAACTACTAATTATAGTTAATAATATGCAAACTTCATGTAAAACATTAACATGGGCTCATCTAAAATTACATTTTTATCAATTTTCTTGAAGGGATAGCAATGAAGATTGAAGAAAACAGAGTACACCACAAGAAAACCAATCATCTTTTTCCCTTTTACTAAATATTACACAATTGATGGATAAAAATATGAATTCTCACACTACTGATAATAATATGAATTTTCATGTTGATTATAAACATGGGCTCGCCTTATTTTTTTATTTTTTTTAATTTAAAGAAAAATCTAGAACAAGCATTACCTTCTGAGATGCACTGCTATTAACACAGAGATATCTCATCCTCCTAAACCTCCATATCTGCAAAACACCAGATAGAACAAGAATTCAACCAAGTGTTAAGAGCTCAAAGAGACATTTGCATAAAAATTAGCAAAATTTTCACAAAATTGAGAACATACTGAAAAGCTTTGTGGGAGGTGCAGAGAGGGAGATATGGAATTTGCCCAAGAAACTGATGTGGCTCCACAGAGCTCCATTTTCATGAGATTTTGTGCTTTTTAAAATATTTATTATTTTATTGCACAAATTTTCTTGAGTTTCAGAATTGAGAATCAAGAAAATGAAAGGAATCTGAAAGTTAGGCATTTATGCAGAAATGTGTGTGTGAGTGATGTAGAGCCACACCAACCAGCTCACCATATCCATCACCCAAATTTTACATCACTGTTTTTCTCTCTTTCTATCACTACTTTTTTTTTTTTTTTTTTGGATTTTTATACTGATTAGAAATCAATTTGCACCTCCAAGAGTCGCAGTAAGCTATTTGGTTTTTTTTTTTAATAGGTATATGGTATATTTCATAAACAGTTTTTTAATTGCAGTTGTATACTTATATAGATGCTGATTTTACTATCTATAACTGTTCCTGCTCATTTCTACCATATTGTTTTTTCTTATTTATATAAGTCTCATTTCTACGAGACAGTTTTCTCTAATTTATATTAATTAGTTTTGTGAAATAAATATTTCCACGCAAAATATATGTCGATTATATCATTATTTTGAATATTCATTTGTATCTTGTGAATTATTATGAAAATTAATTTGTATATTTTAATAGATTACAAAAAATTCATCTAATTTGTATATTATGATACATATGAAAATTCATATGTATTTTGTAAATTGTTTTTTGAGAATGAATATTCGATGGTTTGTATTTTGTTTATATCATTTTTAAAAAAAACATCAAACATTAAATTTGGAACTTGGTACACAATATCATCAAATGTAATAAAAGACAACTTATCTAAACCGCTACCTATGCTACATGTTTCTTCTCATATGTTTATTGAGACACTTATGTCATTCTTTAAAAAACATCAAATTAGAACTTGGTACACAACATCATCAAATGTAATAAAAGAGAACTAAATCACTACCTATGCTACATGTCTCTTCTCATATGTTTATTGGGATACTTATGTCATTCTTTAAAAAATATCATACATTAAATTTGAAACTTGGTACACAAATGACCGCGCGTCATAACGCGATAAAATTATTAATTTCTTTTCTAACCTAACCAACTAGTAGCTAGGGCAAGTAAGAGTCGATCCCACGAGGAGTGATGATTAACTATGTCACCTATATTCAATTCAATCAAATAACAAATTATGGGGGGTTTTGAAATTGATTAACTATCACTAAATGAAGTAAACCTAGAAAGTAAATTAAACAAAGATTCAATGTATGCAAATATTCCTGTTAACAGTTCAATTATTCTCTCTCAGATTATCATGGAATTATCATCCCTAGTCTAACAACTACGCGTCGTTAAACCGAATCATCTCTTAAGATTAGTTAAATTAGGATACGCTTGCTAATTAACCTTATTTAATAGAATAATCAAGGATACGCTCTCTAAATTTAATTCATCAAATGCATTAATCACCAAGACGATAGGAAGAATTAGACTCCAAATCAACACGCGTGATTCGATAATTCTAGGATTATGTTACCCTAGAGATGCACGATCTCTAGTTTACCACTTTATAAAAATTAAACCACAATGATTAGGATTCATGATTTAAGATTCTAGCAATCAATTATCAAACACTTAATCTAGGTGATCAGGCTAAATCAAACATTAATAATCGAGAACATTATATACAGATAACACAATCAATTACAATCAAACATCGAGAAGGGAATACAAGATTAATTAGAAAATAGATAGATATACGGGTTCAAACATCTCTGCTAACCGAAATTAAGAAATTAGCCGAGCATCTTCAGAATTGAATCCACAATAGTTGTTGAGAAATCCATCAAAATTAATCTAGAAAAGTAAATATTGTTTCTCTCTCTAAAGACTCACTCTCTCTACCCTCATCTTCTGTCTAATTTCCTACGTGAACTATGAATTGTTGAATGGCTTGGAGGGTTCTTCTTATTCCCTTGGCTCGTGGGAAAAGTCAACCAAAAGTAGGGCTTGTTTTGGTGGTGGCGTGAATTGCCCTCCTTCCAAATGGAATGGGCCTTTGTTTGCTTTCTTTCTTTAAATTACTAGCTCAAACCTTTCTTCTTTAATTCTTCAAATAAATTGTTAAGCCCATTATCTCCATTCTTCATTACTCATGAGCCCAAATCTTTTTTTTACTCCAAAACACTCACTCCATAAATCCCTAAAATAAACAAGAAAATAATATATGAAGTATTTGAAGACTCAAATCACACATATATAGGAAAATAGTGCATCCAATCAAATAAACGATCATAAAATCTCACATTAAATGTCACTAATTTACACATATTTTCCTCGTATCAAATTCCCCCACACTTAAACTATTGCTTGTCCTCAAGCAACTCAAATCGTGCAAAGAAACAAGAGAAATAAAAGAAGTATGGAATCATGTCACCTGATCCAAGGAGGTTTTGGAATTGGTCTCAAAGATGACACATCAAAAACCATCATGTTCATCCCTCTATTGAGCTTTCTCCTTTTTATTGATTTGAAGTTTGAGAATTCGGTGAGAAGTGTTTTAGAAGGTGTATAGATTTCATCTAAGATGAATATTTCTTCAACATACTTTCTTTTGTCCTCCAAAATTGAGTTCAACCTACAAGAAAGATGAAAAGGATCAACATTAAAATGAACAGGAATTGGTTGTTTTACCAAATTTTCGTGGGCTGACAAATTGACACTGGATGTTGGTTTCACATTGGGTAATCCAGTGTCTAGCTGACTGATGAGTTTTTCTTCCTCTTGATCGTCTTCCTATAAATGCTCGAGCTTTTTAGGCTCTCCAAGTTGATTCTCCCTCAAAATTATTGCATTGATATCCTCTTGATTCATTTCTGGTTGAAAAAACAATATTCCACTACTTTGAGCCTCTAGGTGACTAACGACCGTCGTCATCTAACTTACTTTTGTCTCAAGATTTCTAATACTCGATTGAGTATCATCTTGAAATTGGTAATTTGGGCCTCTTGTTTGATATGGTGGACAATCATTCTCCTCATATTGTGTTTCATATTGTTTTTCCCGTGAAAATTTTCTCCATTCCGAACATGGTTTCACATGTAGAACACCTGCAGCAAGTTGACGAACAAAAGAGGCTAATGCATTTAATTTTTCATCAAAAGAACAATCACTTACCTCTTCCACCATTTTAAATGGTGCTTCATATGTGTCAAAATGTTGTGAATTCATAGCCATCTTTGAAATGAGAACCCTGGCTGCTGAAGGCGTCTTATCCATTAATGCCCCTCCACTTGCTGCATCAATTATAATTCGGTCCATCAACAACAACCCATCGTAAAAGTATTGGATTAGGAGTGCTTCTGATATCTGATGATGTGGACAACTTGTCATTAGTCTTTCGAAACGCTCTCAATACTCGAAAAGAAACTCTCCATGCAATTGCACTATACCACAAATCTCCTTCTGTATACTGATTACTCGAGACAGAGGAAAATATCTTTGCAAAAATAAGCTTTCCATCTTGGTCCATGTGGTGACAGACTCTGATAAATAATATAATCAATCTTCCATCGAGTCTTTCACTGAGAATGGAAAAGCCCTCAACTTAATTTGCTCATCGGTCACTCCTGAAGGTTTCATACTTGAGCAAACCAAGTGGTGTTCTTTCAAGAATTTATATAGATCCTCATCTGTGTAGCCATGAAATACAGGTAACAAGAGTATAAAATCATAGTTAAGCTCAAAAGTTGAATTGTCATCAAAATCAAGAAAACTAATGCAAAACGATTGATGAATAGATGTGGTATAGAGAAGCTCCTTCAATGTTTGATTTGCAGTCATTTTTCCCTTTTGATTCAAATCCTTAACCTACAAAAAATACTCAATAAATATGTTGAAACTCTTGAAATTTGCTGGAAAAACAGTCTACACATTGACACTGGATGACTCGAGTCACACTAGGTCTGCCAGTGTGGAGAATATGGCAAAACAGCAGCAGCAAAATAGAGTAGGCAACAGGCACAATAGAGCAGGTTAAACAGGGCAGATTCAGCAAACTTCACAACAAGGTTTTTTTTTTCAATTTTTTTCTTTTTTTCTTTTTTTTATAAAATTGAAATAAATAAGAAAAGACACAAGATGACACAATAAATTCAAACCACTCCCCGATAACGGTGCCAAAATTTGACCGCGCGTTGTAACACGATAAAATTATTAATTTCTTTCCTAACCTAACCAACTAGTAGCTAGGGCAAGTAAGAGTCGATCTCACGAGAAGTGATGATTAACTATGACACTTATGTTCAATTCAATCAAATAACAAATTGGGGGGGTTTGAAATTGATTAACTATCACTAATTAAATGAAGTAAACCTAGAAAGCAAATTAAACAAAGATTCAATGTATACAAATATTCCAGTTAACAGTTCAATTATCCTCCGATATCAATTATTCCCTAATCAATGTATTACCCCTCTCTCAGATTATCATGGAATTATCATCTCTAGTCTAACACTACGCATCATTAAACCGAATCATCTCTTAAAATTAGTTAAATTAGGATACGCTCGCTAATTAACCCTATTTAATTGAATAACTTAGGATATGCTCTCTAGATTTAATTCATCAAATGCATTAATCACCAAGACGATAGGAAGAATTAGACTCCAAATCAACACGCGTGATTCGATAATTCTAGGATTATGTTACCTTAGAGATGCACGATCTCTAGTTTACCACTTTATGAAAATTAAACCACAATGATTAGGATTCATGATTTAAGATTCTAGCAATCAATTATCAAACACTTAACCTAGGTGATCAGGCTAAATCAAGCATTAATAATCGAGAACATTACATACAGATAACACAATCAATTACAATCAAATATCGAGAAGGGAATACAGGATTAATTAGAAAATAGATAGATATACGGGTTCAAACATCCCTGCTGACCGGAATTGAAAAATTAGCCGAGCATCTTCAGAATTGAATCCACAATAGTTGAGAAATCCATCAAAATTAATCTAAAAAAGTAAATATTGTTTCTCTCTCTAAAGACTCACTCTCTCTACTCTCATCTTCTGCCTAATTTCCTACGTGAACTATTGAATGGCTTGGAGGGTTCTTCTTATTCCCTTGGCTTGTGGGAAAAGTCAACCAAAAGTAGGGCTTGTTTTGGTGGTGGCGTGAATTGCCCTCCTTCCAAATGGAATGGGCCTTTGTTTGTTTTCTTTTACTAGCACAAACCTTTCTTCTTTAATTCTTCAAATAAATTGTTAAACCCATTATCTCCATTCTTCATTTCTCATGAGCCCAAATTTTTTTTTCACTCCAAAACACTCCATAAATCCCTAAAATAAACAAGAAAATAATATATAAAGTATTTAAAGACTCAAATCACACATATATAGGAAAATAGTGCATCCAATCAAATAAACGATCATAAAATCTCACATTAAACGCCACTAATTTGCACATATTTTCCTCGTATCAACAAACATCATCAAATGTAATAAAAGAGAACTTTTCTAAACTGCTATCTATGCTTCATGTCTCTTATCACATGTTTATTAGGAATTTTCAATTATCTAAACTCATGTTACCTATACTCCATATCTCTTTTCATCTGTTGATTTTTCAACTAATTTGTATGAATAATTTGATTTGATGAACCTACTCATTTTTTGAATCTCATATTTTAAGTGTATCTTAAGTGTAAGATGATCCATATGTTATAAGTTGAGGTTTGAGATTGATGAATATTAGAACAAGATATATTGGTCATGGTAGCATATTCCAAATTTGTAATGATCGAAGGGGTAATATGTTGGATTGACCATTCAAAGGATATGATTTATTAATTTATTGATTCAATAATTTAAATTTAATAAAGAATGCAATCTTATAGTGGGGTTGAACGAGATTAATAAGTTGTTTTGACTAGTTAATAATTGATTAAATCAAAATTAATTTACTGGAGCTTAATTTAATAGAGTCCGATTAGATTCCTTCGATGGCTCTATTATAAACTCAATATATTATAATTATTATAATATATACTATAGTATAATTAATTTTGTTGGATTATCTGAATAAAAATAAGTTTAATAATAATTTAACCTTAAGTGTAGTAAATATAATTCACCCGTAAATATAGTCTCTAAGACCGCATTTTTCAGTAAAAAGTCTAAAAAGGGATTTTTTTTATTTTTTAGACTTCAGCTTGGATAGAAGAATTGATGATTACGAAAGTAATAAAAGGATTGAATTGCAATTATTCCTTTACAATTTAAAGTATATAGTTCCTTTCCGATATTCACTTCACAACACTAGTAAACTTTCGCCGCAAGAAATAGAGGAAGAATTCTCCGTCGATCCCTCTCAGCTACTCGAAGCTGCTTCCA
This sequence comes from Scutellaria minor, assembly GCA_954870855.1. Taxonomy (NCBI): domain Eukaryota; kingdom Viridiplantae; phylum Streptophyta; class Magnoliopsida; order Lamiales; family Lamiaceae; genus Scutellaria; species Scutellaria minor. The sequence continues at coordinate 18,682,047 of OX940728.1, read as the reverse complement.
TTTTCGCCAATCAACAAGGTCCCTTTCATTTCTACTTCTCCTTGTTGATTTTTAATCTCTATAAGTTGTGTGTTTATGTGTATTTGAACTGTATTTATATCCTTACTCCATGGTTCCAGGTGCTCTTTCCAACGTTTCAGATCAGGAATTCCTCAACCGCTTCCACATTCCTGCTATTATTAGGTAAATCTCGGAAACCTCTCCTCCTTTTTTGGATCCACGTTGTTGTATGTATAGCTCATTTCTTCTGGAGAAGTGTGTATGTGCTTTTGTATTTTTTTTTGTGATTTTGAGGTTAATGCGTTTTTATTTATTTCGTTGAAAATTTTGAATAGTGCTTTGCAAACCAATGCGTATTACCCTGGCCTGGAAAGTGCTTTGGTGGACTGTTTGGAAAGGATATTCAGAACTAAATATGGAGAATCACTTATTCCGCATTATATGGTATGGTATAATTTTGTTTCTTGCCAAATTTGCTTGTATTTTTTTCTTTTACTATTTGTTAATTTCTGGAATCAATTATTACAAATTTTTACCTGTGCAACCTTGAAATTCAGCTGGCAGGTCGAAGTAATTTTTGTAGTTAATTTCCTGCATCGGTTGTGTTCTCAGATGTGTGTTTGGTATTAGGCTTGATGCTTCATCCCTGTAACAACTCTTTGATATGCATTTGTTTGTGATGTATTAGTTGAAAATAGCATAAACCTTGTCAAATTACTTGCCATGTATTATTCCTAGTTATTTTATTAAGTATTGTTCCCTTTAACTTATTTTCTGATTCTATGTGCAATAATGAAGATGAACTCCTATTCTTTTCTTATTCTATAGCTCCATGTATGTCTTCTAAATGTATACTTTCCATTCAGTCATTTAAAGGTGATGTTACTCAATCTTAACATTGGATTTTTTTTTGTTTTGACATTTGCGTGCTTGATTTTTTGGTGTTTGTTCTTTAGTTTCCTTCATGTCTCATGCCTATGTGGATACTGGTATTACCTTGTAGTTTGAGTGCTTGCATTTGTTATGTTTCAGCCTTTCATTTTAGTTGGTCTGGGGGCAGATTCTCAAAAAGCAAGATTCTAAAAAAGTGAGACGGCTGGCCTGTATAGCAGTAAGTACATGATCTGTCTTAACTTTATTCATCACGATCTTCAATTTAGAAGAAACAAAGTAATTTTTTCTGTATTTGTCCTTCTATTGCTCTTTTAGTGTTTGTTGCGGATTACTGAAAAATGTGAATTCCAAATCTGACTTGCTAAATGCCTTTTCAGATCTCATGTCTATTGGAGAATACAGATAAGAGGATTGCTGTGCAATTAGTTCTTCAACATGGTGTTTATCCCCTTCTGCTTGGTTGCTTGATTGATGGGTATTGAGTTATTAAACATGTACTACTGTAATTCAATTTTGTGCCATACTTGTTAATGCACCCTTAATTCAATTGTCTGGTCTAATAAAGTGCATTACAATGATATCAGTTGATTTTGATAAAACTCCTGTTATTTGCCAGTTCATTTGTTGAGTGATTAAAATTTACCTTCACAGATTGGAACTGGTAAATCCTGATTTGAGAAAATAATGTGTAGTCAGTAATGTTATCTGCCAAAGTTTTCTAGTATTGGAATCCATCCTTTGGTTTTGTCCGCCTCTATATCTCTCAATGATAGACTAATTTATTGGGGAGTCAATAATACGGTTCCTCGCACTGATAATATGGGGAAATTATTTACCCTTCTTGCTTTCAATGTGGCTGCATTTTTGTTCAACCTTCTTAACAATAGAATCACCGGTGGCTTTGGACATGGATTTTTGTTAGCTCTTGCTTATCTTAAAAATGTATACCTTATTTTAGCCTTTATCATGGCTGCTCCAAACGTTTTTTTTTTTTTTAATCACGACTCCTTATTTTAGCAACAGATTCTTAATATAGTTTATTTAGGTTTGCTTATATTGAAACCATACACTAATTTACATTGGATTGAAGAATTCTTCTTCCTCCTTATGTGATTAGAAGAGCAAATGGAAGAGTTGTTTCCATTAGTACTTTCCTGTTGACTCCGAATCCCTTTCTTAATATATCAATTACTATGGATGTGTGTTGGATTTTTATATGACTTTGTTTTTATGTTTAACTAAAAATCTTATTGGTCTTAGTATAGATGGTATTTTTCTTGTTATTTGGATCACACCAAACCAAGTTATTTAATTTCTGTAGTGATGAACAAGTGGCTGCTGCAACAACACATGCAATTAAGAATTTGGCTGGCTATCTGGAGGGCTTGGTAAGCACCTCATTGTTGCCCCTGGTTAACAATTTTCTCTAATCTTATGGTGAATAATTTGGCACTTAATTCTACTTATGATAATTCTGAAACTTTTCTTCAGGGGGATTGTCTTTCCAGAAAATGTTAATGAATCTACACGTCTTGAAAGCTTAGCAGAAAAATGTTCCAGAAAATGTTAATGAATCTACACGTTTTGAAAGCTTAGCAGAAAAATGTTCATCACTGGTATGTTATTCGTACTTAGTCTATTACCTGTGTGATGCACAAGTCTTGTTTTTGTGCCTTGTATTGTTTAAACTTCTTATTATCATTAGTTCATTTTTGAAACACTATCGTAGAATCTATATGAAAGATCATATTTAGATCATATTAAAAAACAAATTCAAAAATTGAACCATACTACATTATTCATGTTTCGTAAATAACATTTATTAAGAAATAGACAAAACAATTTCTTTCAACATGCATTGACATCATTAATTACTCTGTCTTAACTTATTTGAATATAATTTAAAGGATTAATATCAAGATGTAAACTGTAATTTAGAATTTGATTTAATTTGATGCTTAAACAAAAAAAATCAAATTACACTCATACTTATCACAAAATTTTAAGATTACTATTCAAACTCAAAAATGAAAATCCACCTTGTAACATCAATCAAAATGTATAAATCAAAAACAAAAGTTAAATTTAATTAGTTAGGAAAAGAAAGAAAGAAAATGGGATAAAATAAAGAGCGATTGATGTACACTATATTTGATTTCCTTTTTAGTGAAATTTTCGAAACGAAATTTAGAGATGGTTTCGTTTTTCATGAAAATCTCAGGGCAGCAGAATATTAGTTTTCGGGACGATCCCGATGACGTATTTTCAGGAGATTTTTTACCCGTGATAATTTTGGATTTCCTTTCCAACGAAACTTTCAGAATATAATTTCAAGACGGTTTTGTTTTTGGTGAAAATTTCATGATAGCAAAACCTTGGCTTTTGAGACGATCCCAGAGATTGATTTTCAGGTGATTTTTTGTCTTTCTTGATAACTTCGTATCTTCTTTCCAACAAAACTTTTAAAAAACAATTTTGAGACGGTTTAATTTTTCGTGAAAATCTCAAAGAAGGAGAATGTTGGCTTTCGCGATGATCCTTGGGCAGGATTTCAGGCAATTTTTTGCATTTACTCATAATTTCAGATATTCTCTACAACGAAACTTTCAGAATGAAATTCTTAAATGATTTAATTTTTCGAGAAAATCTCGGGTCATGAGAATCTTGGCTTTCGTGATGATCTTAGGGTAGAATTTTCAGGTGATTTTTTGCTTTTACTCATAATTTTTTATTTACTTTTCAACGAAACATTCAGAACGCAATTTTAAGGGGGTTTAATTTTTCGTTAAAATATCGGGACATGAGAATCTTGACTTTCGTGGTGATGTTCTTAGGGTAGAATTTTCAGGTAATTTTTTTGCATTTTTTCATAATTTTGGATTTCCTTTTCAACGTAACTTTCAAAATGCAATTTTGAGACAGTTTAATTTTTCGTGAAAATCTCGGGGCATGAGAATTTTGACTTTTGCGACAATCCTGGGATAGGATTTTCAAGTATTTTTTTGCTTATCCTCATAATTTCGGATTTTATTTTCAACGAAACTTTCAGAATGCAATTCTGAGACAGTTTAATTTTTCGTGAAAATTTCGGGACCAAAGAATCTTGGCTTTTGTGATCTTTAGGTTGCACTTTCAAGTTATTTTTTATTTTTTCTCATAATTTTTTATTTCCTTTCCAACGAAACATTCAGAATACAATTTTGAGACTTTTTAAGTTTTCGTGAAAATCTCAGGGCAAAAGAAGTTTGTCTTTTGTAAAGATCCTGGAGCAGAAATTTCAAGTAATTTTTGGTATTTCCTCATAATTTTGGATTTCCTTTCCAACGAAACTTTTAGAACGTAATACTGAGATTTTTTTATTTTTCATGAAAATGGCGGGTCAGAAGAATCTTGTCTTTCGTGATGATTCTGAAGCAGAATTTTCAGGTAATTTTTTGCATTTTCTCATAATTTTGGATTTCATTTCCAACGAAACTTTCTGAACGCAATTATGAGATGTTTTAATTTTTCATGAAAATCTCATGACATGAGAATCTTGGTTTTCGTGACAATTTTAGGGCAAAATTTCAAGTAATTTTTTGTTTTTCCTCATAATTTTGGATTTCCTTAACAAAATTTTCAGAACGCAATTTTGAGATTTTTTTATTTTTCGTGAAAATATCGGAGTAGAAGAATCTTGGCTTTCATAATGATTTTGGAGCAGAATTTTAAGGTAATTTTTTGCATTTCCTCATAATTTTAAATTTTCTTTCCAATGAAACTTTCAGAATGCAATTCTGAGATTTTTTTTATTTTGTGTGAAAATCTCGGGGCAGAAGAATCTTGGCTTTCTTGATGATTCTGAAGCATAATTTTCAGGTAATTTATTGTATTTTCTAATAATTTTGGATTTCCTTTCTAACCAAACTTTCTGAACGTAATTTTGAAATGTTATAATATTTCGTGAAAATCTCATGACATCAGAATCTTGATTTTCGTGATGATTTTGGGGCAGAATTTTTAGGTGATTTTTTGTTTTTCTCATAATTTTTTATTTCTTTTCCAACGAAACTTTTAGAACGTAATTCTAAGATTTTTTTATTTTTCACGAAAATGTTGGGTGAAGAATCTTGGCTATTGTGATGATTTTGAAATAGAATTTTCAGGTAATTTTTTGCATTTTTTACATAATTTTGGATTTTATTTCTAACGAAACTTTCAGAATGCAATTTTGGGAGTTTTTTATTTTTCGTGAAAATGTCGGAGCAGAAGAATCTTTACTTTCGTTATGATTTTGAAGCAGAATTTTTAGTTAATTTTTTTTGCATTTCCAAATAATTTTGAATTTTCTTTCTAACGAAACTTTCTGAACGTAATTCTGAGATGTTTTAATTTTTTGTGAAAATCTCATGGCATGAGAATATTTATTTTCGTGACGATTTTGGGTCAAAATTTTCATGTGATTTTTTGCTTATCCTCATAATTTTAGAAACGAAACTTTCAAAACGATATTCTGAGAGTTTTTTATTTTTCATGAAAATGTCGGAGCAAATTTTCATGAAAATGTCAGAGCAAAAGAATCTTGGTTTTCATGATGATTTTGAAGCAGAATTTTCAGGTAATTTTTTGCATTTCCTAATAATTTTAGATATTCTTTCTAACGAAACTTTCAAAACACAATTTTGAGATGTTTTAATTTTTTGTGAATATCTCATGACATGAGAATCTTTGTTTTCGTGACAATTTTGGGGTAAAATTTTCAGATGATTTTTTTCTTTTTCTCATCATTTTGGATTTTCTTTCTAATGAAACTTTCAAAACGCAATTCTGAGAGTTTTTTTTTCTTGAAATTGTCGGGGTAGAAGAATCTTGGCTTTCGTGATTTTTCTGAAGCAGAATTTTCTGGCAATGTTTTGAATTTCATCATAATTTTGTATTTTCTTTCTGATGAAACTTTCAGAACACAATTCTGAGAATTTTTTACTTTTCGTGAAAATGTCGGAGCAGAAGAATCTTGACGTTCGTGATAATTCTAGAGCAGAACTTTTGGGTAATTTTTTGAATTTCATCATAATTTTGGATTTCCTTTCCAACGAAACTTTCAGAACGCAATTCTGAGATTTTTTTATTTTTCGTGAAAATGTCGGGGCAGTAGAATCTTGTATTTCGTGATGATTCTGAAGTAGTGTTTTCAAGTAATTTTTTACATTTCCTCATTATTTTGGATTTCCTTTCTAACAAATCTCTCAGAACGTAATTCCAAGACGTTTTCATTTTTCATGAAAATCTCATTGCTTGAGAATATTTGGTTTTGTGATGATTTTGGGCAGAATTTTCAGGCAATTTTTTGTGTTTCCCCATAATTTTGTATTTTATTTCCAACGAAACTTTCAGAACGCAATTCATGAGATTTTTTTATTTTTCATGAAATTGTCGGGCCAGAAGAATCTTGGCTTTCGTGATTATTCTGAAGCAAAATTTTAAGGTAATTTTTTGCTTCTCATAATTTTGGATTTCCTTCCCAACGAAACTTTTAGAACACAATTTTGAGATTTTTTTATTTTTCATGAAAATGTCGGGACAGAAGAATCTTGGCTTTCATGATGATTTTAAAGAAGTATTTTCAGGTATTCTTTTGCATTTTCTCATAATTTTGGATTTCCTTTCTAACAAAACTTTCAGAATACAATTCTAAGATGTTTTTATTTTTCGTGAAAATCTCATGGCATGAGAACACAATTTAGAGATTTTTTTATTTTTCATGAAAATGTCGGGACAGAAGAATCTTAGCTTTCATGATGATTTTAAAGAAGTATTTTCAGGTATTCTTTTGCATTTTCTCATAATTTTGGATTTCCTTTCTAACAAAACTTTCAGAATGCAATTCTAAGATGTTTTTATTTTTCGTGAAAATCTTATGGCATGAGAATCTTTATTTTCATGACAATTTTGGGGCAAAATTTTCAGGCGATTTTTTGATTTTGCTCATAATTTTAAATTTCCTTTCCAACGAAACTTTCAGAACGTAATTCTTACAGTATTTTATTTTTTGTGAAATTGTCGGTGCTGAAGAATCTTTGCTTTCGTGATGATTCTGATGCATAATTTTCAGATAATTTTTTGGACTTCCTCATAATTTTTAATTTTCATTCTTACGAAACTTTCAGAACACAATTCTAAAACATTTTCGTTTTTCGTGTAAATGTCGGAGCAGAAGAATCTTGTCTTTCATGATGATTTTGAAGCAGAATTTTCAGGTAAGTTTTTGTGTTTCCTCATAATTTTTTATTTCCTTTCCAATGAAACTTTCAGAATGTAATTCTGAGATTTTTTTTATATTTCGTGAAAATATTAGGACAGAAGAATTTTGGCTTTTGTGATGATTTTGAAGAAGAATTTTTAGGTAATTTTTTACATTTCCTTATAATTTTGGATTTTTTTTTTAACAAAACTTTCAGAATGCAATTCTAAGAATCTTTTTGTGAAAATCTCATGGCATGAGAATCTCTGTTTCGTGACAATTTTGGATTTTCAAGTGATTTTTTTTATTTTGTTCATAATATTGGATTTCCTTACTAACGAAACTTTCATAACACAATTTTGAGAGTATTTTATTTTCGTGAAATTGTCGTTGCAGAAGAATCTTGACTTTCGTGATAATTCTGAGGCACAAGTTTCAGGTAATTTTTGCATTTTCTCATACTTTTTTATTTTCTTTCTAACGAAACTTTCAGAACGCAATTCTAAGTCATTTTTATTTTTCATGAAAATATCGAAGCAGAAGAATATTGTCTTTCGTGATGATTCTGAAGTAGAATTTTCAGGTAATTTTTTGCATTTCCTCATAATTTTAGATTCCCTTTCCAACGAAACTTTCAGAATGCAATTTTGAGAGTTATATTTTTCGTGAAATTGTCGGGGCAGAAGATTTTTGGCTTTTGTGATGATTTTGAAGCAGAATTTTTAGGTAAATTTTTTGCATTTCCTCATAATTTTTTATTTCCTTTCCAATGAAATTTTCAAAACGCAATTCTAAGATTTTTTTTTTCTTTGTGTAAATGTTGAGATAGAAGAATTTTGGCTTTCATGATGATTTTGAAGCAGAATTTTCATGTGATTTTTTTATTTTCTCATAATTTTGGATTTCCTTTCAAACGAAACTTTCAAAACGCAATTCTGAGAGTTTTTTATTTTTCGTGAAAATGTCGGAGAAGAAGAATATTGGCTTTCGTGATGATTTGGAGAAGAATTTTCAGTTAATTTTTTGCATTTCCTCATAATTTTGGATTTTCTGTAAGACCTGAGCCCCTCGTGACGCATTGACTAATATAGTTCGTGCATTTTATGAATTATTGCATGTGATACTTGAGTTTACATGGATAGCGTATAATGTGTTAATTTTATTTATTTTAACTTGTTAAACCTTAATTTTACTTGTTTATGATAAGTAATTGAAAGATCCAAATCATTGTGCTAAAGAATACATTGAACATAGAAATTAATTATACAATATTTTTTATATCTATTATGGGTTGGTTGGAAATAAAAGATTATAGGTAAAATCTATGGATCGTAGATGCCCCGCATAAACTTTAGTAAGTATATATGTATGCTCTTGTTTATATAATAGCTAAAATAAATAAATATATATATATTGTGTATATATATATTTCATATAACGTTAAAAAAAAAAAGAAGAAGGGGAATTCATAATATGATACATGCAATTATTAGTTGATAAGTCCTAATATCAAAACTAAAGAAAATGGGACGTGTGTCCATGTAAAACATAATGACTCATGTAAATTTATAACTAATATTAAAAAAAAAAAAAAAGAGAGAGAAAGGATAAAAAGGAAAAGGTAACAAAACACACACAGGGGATACTTCACTTCATTCGTTTCTTCAACAGGTAAGAAGATTACAATAACTTTTTATTTGATTGGTAATCATATATACATATTCTGCTTTAGTAGAATTAATAATTTGGTCTAAATGTGTGAATAGTTCGGATTGATAATAATTAGATGCATGTATTGAATTGAAAGAATAAATTATTTTCAATTTTTATAGTTTATTTTCTCGTATATTCAATAAACCTCCTGCCTTGATTAATGGTTAATATCTGTTTAATAAAGTGTTACTAAATTATATAAGAAACTAAATCGTGTTCTTATTAAACTATTTTGTTTGACTTAAATATCTTGTATAAAGACGAAAGAAAGAGAAGTTAACCAAATTAAGATCTTATATTTATAATTACTATTATTCAAGATGATAAAGCAATTGATCATAATATACATGTGTGTAAAATGTATTGTTTTGTGGCTAACTGAGACATGAGTGGATTTATAAATTAATTCATTATTAGATATTAGTTGACATAGTAAGAATAATTATCATATATTTGTACAAGTTAACTAATCCTTGAGATTAATGATTTAGTCTGGATTATTTACAATATTGTTTGTGAGAATCAATAAGTATAATATTGATTTAGTGTTCATCGTAAGTAAATAAATAAATAATTGAAAAGGAAAATTCTAATAATTAAATTGAATGATTTAATATTAAAATCTTGTAATTATAGTGAATCCAGATGTTGGGGGTTTAATTTATGATCTTCTTCAATTCTTTTTACAATTGAAAGTTTTGGAAAATTAAGGAAAATCATTTTTAGTTCCATTAAATCAGTGGATATGTATTTGACTTCTAGTAAATTAATTGATATTCTTTATATTATAATATTTATAATAACTAAAATTAATGTTATTAAATCTGGATAAGAGATGTTTTAGGTTCTTAGAAGTTAATTTTTAATTAATATAATTATCATTGATCTAATATAACATTTTTACATATCATTTTTGTTTAGCGGTATAGACATAAAAGAGACGAGAGATTGAGAATAATCATTTCTACAAGACAAGGTAAGTAGAAATTCATTTGCAACTACAATGCATGAGCGTAGTACGTCATAGTTATATATTGCTTAAGTAATATTACGTGATTTTTCGTATTCTTGAGAATTGACGTATTTGAGTGATGTTATGTGTTTACTTGTATTATAAGATAATAGTGAATTTGTGTTTCTTGATATTGGTGATTACTTTTTTTATGGGTGATTAAAGATGATGCGTTGACATTGAATTTTGTACATATCATTCATGAGCATAGATATATGTATGCATAGAAGACATGTTGAGTCTGTGTGCACATCATATCATGCAAAGAGCAAAGTTAAAGCAAAGTTGACCACTACTAGTACATCGAGGCCGATAACGGCTTTCATAGTAAAAGTGTGCCTATGGCATGCGAGCCGTGGTTATGGTTCGAAGATATTGGGCCATAAACATGACTTTAAAGCAAAGCAAAGCAAAGTACAGAGATTATTGAGCTAGCTCCTTTCCGATGTACTGTAGATGGGTCAAGGGCCCAACATAGTAAAAGATATCAAAGCCATGCATTCACAATATTCTTAAAGTCCTTACAGCCATTTGTATGACAGTGCATGCATAATTTCTGCTTACTGAGCTTATTAGCTCATATAGTTTATGCATTGTAGGTGATCCTGCTGATATATAAGCTCATGGACTTACTGACTGTGGTGTTGGGTTCTTACGGGTTCGGAGATAGTGTACATGGATGACGACCTGTTGGTCTACGTTATAAGCTTATTTTGCTTTAAACAATGTTTTGATAAAGAATATGGATTTCTGTCTTGTCTTTACTTCCTTTTGGGGATAAGTATGTAAAACATGGAAGTGGGTGTGACTTGACTTTATGATAAATACTACGAAGCATGCTATATATTTTTTTATCTAGTTTTGGGTGCAAGAAAAGTTATTTGTTACAGCGTTTAAAAGAAAGAAAAAAAAAAGTCTCATGCTCACTTACAGGTCTTTAATATGAAAATCTATTACATATCTAGCTATATTAGAAATGTGGTCGTGACATTTTCTTTCTAACGAAACTTTCAGAACGCAATTCTGAGTTTATTTCATTTTTTGTGAAAATGTCGGGACAGTAGAATCTTGTCTTTCGTGATAATTTTAAAGCAGAATTTTCAGGCAATTTTTTGTTTTTCCTCATAATTTTTTATTTTCTTTCCAACGAAACTTTCTAAACACAATTCTGAGAAGTTTTAATTTTTCGTGAAAATCTCATGACATGAGAATCTTAATTTTCGTGACGATTTTGGGGCAGAATTTTCATGTGATTTTTTATTTTTTCTTATAATTTTGGATTTCTTTTCCAATGAAACTTTCAAAATGCAATTCTGAGAGTTTTTTATTTTTTGTGAAAATTTCGAAGCAGAAGAATCTTGGTTTTCATGATGATTTTGGGGCAGAATTTTCAGGCAATTTTTTGTTTTTCCTCACAATTTTGGATTTTCTTTCCAACGAAAATTTCAAAACGCAATTCTGAGATTTTTTTATTTTTCGTGAAATTGTCAGTGCAGTCTTGGCTTTCGTGATTTTTCTAAAGTAGAATTTTCTGCTAATTTTTTGCGTTACCTCATAATTTTATATTTCCTTTCTAATGAAACTTTCAGAATGCAATTCTAAGACGTTTTTATTTTTCGTGAAAATCTCATGACATGAGAATTTTTGTTTTCGTGACGATTTTGGGATATAATTTTTATGTGATTTTTTATTTTGTTTATAATATTGGATTTTCTTTCCAACGAAACTTTCAGAATGTAATTCTGAGAGTATTTTATTTTTCGTGAAATTGTCGATGCCGAAGAATCTTGGCTTTCGTGATTATTCTAAGGCAGAATTTTCAGGTAATTTTTTGCATTTCCTCATAATTTTTTATTTTTTTTCTAACGAAACTTTCAGAACACAATTTTAAGACGTTTTTATTTTTCATGAAAATGTCAGAGCAAAAGAATATTGTCTTTCATGATGAATCTGGAGCAGAATTTTCACGTAATTTTTTGTATTTCCTCATAATTTTGGATTCTCTTTCCAAAGAAACTTTCAAAACGCAATTCTGAGAATTTTTCGTTATGATTCTGAAGCAGAATTTTCATGTAATTTTTTGCATTTTCTCATAATTTTGGATTTCCTCTGTAACGAAACTTTCAGAATACAATTCTGAGATTTTTTAATATTTCATGAAAATTTCATTGCATGAGATTCTTAGTTTCTTTGATTCTCATTGCTCTGTGTTTCGTTGTTGGGTTCATAACTTTATGTATCATCGGTTTCTTGGTTGATTTTTATGTAACAATTGTCTTTTGGTGTTCAATGATTTAGCCTTTCTTTATGTGTTAGTCTTGTTTATATAGAGTTAAAAATATCTGGATAGTAATATAGTTTTTGTTGATGGATGTATGCTTTAGTTTATCTAATGAACTAATAGATGGAGAAGAAAGAACCCAATAGTGAAGCTAGGAGAACTAATTCTCTCATGGCAGAAATAAGAAACTTTATACAATTGAGCAGAACTTATCCGCTTGAATTAGTTTACATGCAGCCTGTTAATGAGGTAGAATTTTAAGATGAAAAGTGTATTTGTTGCTGAGCTATCATGTGTAGGTTATGTTTCAGTGGATGATGATGATGATGATGATAACTACAATAATTTATGGCCAGAATTGTGAATATCTGTTAAATTTCCCAAGAAATGTGATCACCGAGTTGTATACTTTATGTATTTATCAGTTTCTTGATTGATTTTTATTAAAATTTGGTTCTGAGAGATTTTGGTCTATTTTAGATATTTTCTTTTTAGTTTGGGTTTTCTTACCGCTAATTTTCATGTTCAATCTGTTGATGTTTTTGTTCTGTACATTAATGTTGGTTAAATCTTTGTCATCTGGATTAACAGCCAAGCACTTTGTTTGAGAATGGCGATCATTTGTTAAAGAAGAGAGTGTGTTACTTGATTTTGATAAAAAGTGTTGTTTACTAATTGAAAGTGTGAAGCAATTAAATATTTATTCGGTTGTGATCCACATGGCGTTTCTATATAATTATTTATTTAGGTATTGAGAGGGAGAATTGATCAAAAATCGAATCTGTTTCAATCGAAGTGATTGCAATTGATTTTTATTTATTCAGCTAGTGTTTTGAAGTCAAAAGTGTGCCTCTAACTTGAGGAGTTTGGGATGTTGATCGAGTCGAGGCCCTTAATTATTTCACCGTTATTATCATTAGTAGTAGTAATACTGCTGTTGCTGCTACGTAGTCGTAGTAGTACTATTCTTGTAGGGGAAATACTCGATATATTCTTAGTATAAAAGTCATGAGTATCGGGAAGTATTTCTAATTCCTTGATAGCAAATTCCATGTCAAAATACTACAACTAATCATTTGTTTGCTTCTGTAGCAGTTCAATGTACTGTTTCTGGCAGAAGGTATTAATGTTCTTTGAATAGTTTACTTGCCTTTTTATTCATTCAATTGTTTGTTTTGGGTTTATATAGGATTGGGGAAATCTGGATTTTGAAATCCTGGGATTTGTAAATAAAGATGAATAGTTAAAATCTGTGTTTGTTATGAGATTTTATAGGGTGGGATTATTACTGTAGTTGTCAAATCAATGCTGGAAAAGTTAGTAAATGTAATATTATATTATTAGTTGATGTAATAGGTTGGAGTATATGGTTAATTATAGTGTTTTTTTTAGATAGAGTAGGTTTTTGGTAGATTTGATAATCCTTGACAAAATATCTTAAACAAACACGGATTTGGGATTTTAAAATCCCAAATCCGGATTTGTGAAACCCGAAACAAACTAATGTTCCGAATCTTCTGCTCTTACTTGCTAGGGCCCTCTAGTTATGTCAAGAAACGAGCTGCCCTGTTTTTACGTCACATCATGTTATATAGGTTTCTATTTTGATGTTTATTCCTATTGAACATATTGATAGAATGATAACAACCTACAATAAGTGGCAGATGAATGATATTCTTCAAAACTTTCTACTTATATGTGCTGATAATAGCAGATGAATTTTGGTTCATACATAAGCTATTTCAAAGTCATACTTGATGTTATGTGGGGAATGATCCCTTGCTGTTAAGTTTATGTATAATGTGAATGCAAGTGTTTGCATAGGTTTTTGTTGTAGCATTCTTCTATTGAAGATAAATTGTCATTAAAAAGGATGTAGTCTTGGAATTATCCTTTGCATCTTTAATGTTGCTATCTTGTAGTTTATTTTCCATCATAAGATATAGATGGATAGTTTTGACTCTTCTTATGCACTACCATTTAAGCCCATTGCTTTAGTTTTCGTACTAATGAGAATATTGTGTTTTAGTTCTAATGTTTCTCATTAATTTTTATTTAATTGAGTGTGACCAGCTCAATAATTTATAAACCAAAATATCGGTTCATGTAACATTTGTCACTTGAGAACTTGGACCGAAGGTGAATGGGCTGAACAAAACAAGGATGTACAATTCTAATATAAAAATATTTCGTTTTATCACAAAAACATCGATGTTTTGTTCATCTAGCATTAATACATTTTTAAAAATTTGTTTGATCAAAAATATGGCTTTTGATGTAGAGAAATTGGTTGTTTTGTCTGCACATTTTAGCCAAAGAAAATAATAATAATTAATGATTTGAATTCCAGAATAAGATCAAGATCATGATTTTTATTTTCACTTTTACTAAATTTAAAAAACTTACATTAAAATTGCAGTTTATGAAATACCTATTTTTTATTGTACAAGTAAGTCATCTTTTCTATCTGCCGTTTATTGCTCTTGACTTCTTTCTACTTTAAAATAAAAATAAAAACCGCTAATTAAATCAAATAAGAATATAAATTAATCCAAAAAAAATTCATTTGTTCGAACAAGAAGACGATTCCTCCAATGTTCATTATGTACTAATGTTTACTAATGTTTTCCTTTTGAGGGCCTGAGATTGTTTGTATCGTTGAGGCCTGTTGACGCTTTGGAGCCCAAAAATCTAGATGTAAATGGGCCTGTTAATATCCATATTATCTGCCGGAATTTAATTTCTCTTTACTTTGAAAAATCCAAAATATTTACTAATGTTTTCCTTTTGAGGGAAAATTATGTACTTATGTTACAAATTTAAACGACACACCTTGATATCCTATATTGTGTCATTATATTTCATTTCATCGATATATATTACATTAATAAAATAAAAATATAAAATCGAAATACAAATGTGAAATTTATGAAATATTACCAAATTTAATTTTGTTACCTTGATGCTAATATTTGCAATGGATCTTTTCGGTTCATTTACTTAAATCAATTCAATAAAATGGAGTCACCACATTAAAATTTGACTATGTAAACGATTTTTTTGGGCATTTTTGTGTTGTTTTTTTTTTTTTTTTAATTTTTACTTTTCTTTTTTTTGTTCGTTACACTTACATTAACTTAAGCTTTACGAGCATATAAGCATGTTCCATCAATATGATAAGGTAGTCCCATCTATATTAATTTATAGTAGAAGGTAACCAACAAAAATGACCAAAAATAATGAAATTAAGTAGTGTTTCTTTTCTTTTTTTTTCTACAAGTGGTCTAAGTTTGGAGGATTTAACAAAATATTTTCCATCAATGTCTTATATTACACTGAAAACAAAATCAACTCTTGCAAGAACACAACTTTGTCAAAGACTGAGGAAAGCTGATAGCAACTCAACACAAGTAGTTTTCATCACAAATCTTAACAACATACGCCAATCATTATCAAACTCCCACATTACTAACACCACCTACAATTTCTCATGCACATTAAACCTATTACTAGCTACAACCTCATAAAAGTGTTGACATACTGTTTTTCCATCTAAATGATCGTCGGCTCATCATCCTTTGTGGAGGCGTAAAGCTAAGTCCGAGCATCTCCTTGAGGGCTCCCCCGTGCTCGGAGAAACCAACGAGCTTAGCAACAATGGCGGCACTCTTTCTAATGTGATCCATGTTTTCAGTGTCTTTCCATAGAAGCTGGACCAGCTGCACCCGTCTTTGCTTTGAGTTCACGTTGACTCCCCACTCCTCGTAGATTCTGTTTCTTTCGTCTTCTGTGTATCGTTTGTACATTAGCCGGCTTAGCATCTCCCTCTCACGGATGAGAGCTTTCTTGCTGTTATTTGTCCAAGAAAACATTTGTGAGACTTCTATAATAGCAAGAATTTTTTTAACAATTGGTTTGTGAAATACAATGTTAGAGAGTTTAGACAATAATACCTTGATGCCAGTGTAAGAGTACAGCCATCTTGTACGGCTGAATTGCCCCGGGAAAATGTTTCCTTGAGAAAGGATAATCTCCTATGTTCTACTTCCATGTAAATGGAATCTGTGAAGTCGTCTTTGATTAAGAGAATGAAGTATGTTCTGTGGACCAACGACACATTGCAAGCTTGCCACAGTTCGATGATCAATTTCTGCAACTTCTCAAACTTTAAGGGCCAATCATTCTTTGGATCCAATGCAACGTCTCTGACATTCTTTTCCTCTGTCCTTTCTGTCTGTTGGACCTATGAACGCAACATAAGGTCAATGAATAGTGAAAGATGTAGTATGATATTATCGGAGGATTTGAGGATCATTCTTACCTGATCAGAAGATTGATTTTCATACTGGATCTTGGCCATCTCCCTGAGGCCTGCAACAAAAGAACCAAGAGTAGGAATATCCTCATCCCCACCAATGGAGTTGTGATTCTTAGTTTCATCTACAAAACCACTATAATCAGAAGATAAAGAATCATTTCTCGACAGCCTTGCATTGTTTGATCCGTATATCATAGGAGGGAGTTTCCATTGCTTTCTTTGGAAAACACCTTCTGGTCTTCCAGTAAAGTTTTTCTCCAACACAGTTGGAGGGGTGGTTTCGTTTTCTTCATCCATCTCAATGTCAGGTGAGATAGTAATTAAATTAGCTCTACAACTTTGGCTTCTTGTCAATTTTAAGCTCCCAGAAGCTGTCAAGCTAGTCAATGGGGCGCCAGGTGGCGATGCATCATAGTATGGTCTGAACAGAGAATCAATCGTTTGCTGGACACCTTCGATTTTCTGCTCCAGTGCACCATAAGAGTAAGTATTACTACCAACGCCACTAACTTGTCTAGGTAAAGGTGATAATGATTGCTCTTCCTCAATACGGTCATTCCCAGGCTCGGACAACAATGGCATGCGAAGACTCTCACTAGTTGAATATGTTCTGTCATTGGCAGATTCATCAACCTCAATACATCGAACTTCCTTACAGGTTTCATCAGAATCTTCTCCAATTCCTAACAGAGAGTCCTCTATTTCTTGGTTAGGATCGGATACAACATCAGATGAATAACTATCCACACTGTTTCCTGAATGCAGAAGGCCTGACATTCCCTTACACTTACACTCTCCATTAACATAATGAACATCATTGAGTTTTTGAGAACCTTCATCACTTTCAATAGCTTTCAGTAAATCATCAATCCGAGAATGAGCAAGATCCCTTTGCTTTTTCAGCTCCCTAATTTCTTTCTCCAACTGCAAATTGCAAGCAAGGAAAACACATCAAGCATGCAGCTATTGGTTAACAAAGAAAAAGTAGTTGTCCCATTTGAATTTATTAGCAGTATAAATTTGAGTAAGAACTCATTACATAACGAGGAAACGGTTTTCTAAAGTATGGTATTTCCTAGAAGAAGAATCAAAACCTTATCAATTTGTGTGTCTTTCTTTCTCAACAGTGATTCATGGTCGCACGTGAATCCTGGAGTTTTTAATTCACTTTCTAACCTAGCAACCTCTTTCTGCAGATGTTTCACTAATGCCTTATCAGACATCACTACATTGACCTTTGCATTTGTTGATACTTCCTTTGCACAGCTAGCAAATAGAAGGGTATTTCTTGATTGCTCAACATGGCTTCTTGCGGGGCTCAAGGTGCAAATAATAGCTGTTCTTGCATTGCCTCCTAAGGCAGGCTGCAGTATACGAGTCAGCTTCGAGTCTCTATAATTGACATGTCCTTGTCTTCCTTTGCTGCAGTAAGTTGAATGGTTCAAAATTTGATAAGAATGAAATTTTAAATCACAAATGGCATGCAGTAGTACAGTTTATGCTAACTTGAATATATTACAAGACTTAAGAACAATAAACGTTGTCTGTGTGTGGGGGGGGGGAGAGAGTTATCAAACTATATGTAACTTAGCCAAGCAGATTACAAGGGAGAAAAAATCACCTTAGTTTGCGAATGACTGTTCCCAGGGTTAGTAAACTACGATTTATATGGCAACCTTCTTTAAGTCTTTGACCTGCTGATAATGCTTGAGATGCTCGCTCACTCCCGGCCAGATCAACAAAATTCTGCAGGAAAATATGGAATAGCTTACTGTCACCATATTTTATGTTTATTTACGTCATAGGCTCATAGCATTATGAAGCATGAGTTCAAAGGAAGATTCATCCACAAATTCAACTTTGCTATACCACACTAGCAGCAAGGGTGGTTGAGTTGCCCTTCCCTATAAACTCACGAGCAGAACTTTCAATTGTCTGGGGAATAAGAATAAAGAGTAAGATTTCAAAGTTTGTCAAAAAAAAAAAAAAAAAGAAAAGAAAAGAAGATATTATGACAAATAATGAACTACAAGGGAGAAGGGAGCTAACCAATCTAAGAATTTGATGGGATCTAGAGCTTGTTTCATTCAATGAAGTCTCCCCAATTTGTCTTTGAGCTATGTAGAAGTTGAAAGAAACATATTAAACACATGGAAATAATTTGTCAACTAATCTTGAATAGAACTGTAGACCAGATAATGGGAAGGAAATTAGCTAACCTTCACAGATGGATAACAAATCCTTGAGGTGATTCCAATCCCTCAAAGTTTCTTCTGTGAGTTTCTCTATAATAGTCCCTTTCTACAGAATTAGAAGAAAGAAATTAAGCTAAATGGATGCACGTCCAGGAGAGAATAAGCAACTCAAAACTCACTTCTGGATCATCCAGTAGCCTAAGTGGAGTATTATCCGTGCTAAGTAGGTCTCTCACAACTTCATTATAGATCTCCACTGCAGAAAACTTCAAGACAAATGCTCTTTCTTCATGCTAACAGAGAGAGAGAGAAAGAGAGAGAGAGAGAGAGAGAGAGAGAGTAAAAATTAGTCTCATACAAATGTTGAAGGAGAAAAAATATTCACAAAAAACTCAGAATGCATACCTGCTGTATATAATCATAAATATCATTCACTGTATACTCAGTAATGCCATTCATGGTGTACGTCTTTCCGCTGCTTGTTTGACCATACGCAAAAACAGTTGCTGAAAAAAATTGATCGAAAGGTTCTTAGAATTAGTTGAATCAGGTCACTGGCACATACTAAGTAAAGTTGAAAACATAATTTATCTGAAAAGCAGCATCTAATGCAGTTTAAAGCAAATTTTATAGTCTCAACTTACAGTTGATACCACCAATAACAGAAAGTGCAATTTCCTTAATCCCTTCATCATAAACTTCCTGTGTTTTGCAGTCACCCCTAAATACTCTGTCTGCGGTTGTAACAAATACAAGAAAACAGGGAGAAATGAATGTCTTAGTATATCAGAATCACGCAGCAATCACAACACTTATTCACAAAAGTTGGGAAGATGGGGGCAGTGTTGACATAAACTACTTGTCACCCAAAATTTCCATGTTTCACTTATAATTCTTTTTTCTTTTTTAAGTTTAGAGCTTCAGGTAGAGGCATCTGTACAAACATTTAGCATCACATCCAAATTAATATTTCAACCTAGGATAGAATCCAGAGTCAAGACACAAGTTCAGACACTTCAGAAATAAAGTGAAACAAAACCGGAATTTTCCCAAGAACGAGAAGTTTGGAACTACCAATGGCATACTTTCAGTTAATTTTGAAAGACTTAATAAAAGAGCACCAAAGATTATGCTCATAGATCTGAACTTCTCATCCTATATCAGAAAAAGATTCAAATATAGGAAGACAATGACAATTGATGCACCACTTACCAAATGAATAGGCTGTGGGAAGTCCAGACCGTTCCTGGAGGCTGTTCCGATACAAAATGGTGGTCGAGTTGATGCATTCCCAATCTGCAACTTCATTCCTTGCTATCTCCTTCTCACCCAATGGCCTTAACCTCACCAACACTAAAATCTTCTCTTCAGTTGCATTCACCGCACCTTGCATCTTCTCCCAGTCCATCATGTCATCCGCTCCCATAGCTCCCATTTGCTAATCCCCACCTGTTTGATTTCACTTAAATCTAATCCTACTACATCGACGATGATACACACATAGCGAAAACTCCTCTGAGAACCTGAGCTGAGAAACCAATCAATACAAAACTACTAAATGGCCCATTCTTGCTTGCCAAACGTGGCAAGATCGTTTATCAAAGTAGTTGCCCTCTAAATAAAATAACACAGAAGTCCAACATGGTTTATCTGCAATAAAAGAGAGGTAATTTAAAATGATTACACCAACTAATATAATATTGGTTAAGCTAAAAGCTAATCATTCAGGGGTTGGTTGTGATTAACCACCTTGCTTAATGTTTAGCTTCAAACCTTTTCTTCAAACAGAAACCTAAAATTCCTTTCTTTTGAAATAGTCAGAAAAAAACTCAAGATTAGATAGCTTTGCTTAATGGGGACCCCAACAATGCTTCAACTCCAAGTAATGATGCTATTTTATTGATTTTTTTCTATAATTTTTTATTTCCTTTATTTTATAACAAATGGCTGGTGAAAACATGAGTAGTGGAGCCCCATTACTCCTCCACAGATTTACATATATACAGCTCTATATACATGTACACACAAAACATATATTTCATGTAAAACGGGAATAATTCCTACCTTTTGAATTTGAAGGTGTTTCTATCAAATCAAGACTTCAGATTAGGGCTTCTATTTGAACTGGCAGAAGCTTCCTTACCTGCAATGGAAATATATCGCTAATAAAATCATTAAATTCCAGATAGTTCGAAAAATAAATTCAAATTCGCCATAAATAGAAACACGAAAACCTCGGGAAAAAACATATGATTTGATCATGACCCCATTGAATTACTCCGATGCCGCTGTATATAACCCAAGCATTTAATCCAGTCACATTCGAAAGTCCATCATTGCAGATCCAGCTAGATATTTTGAGCGCTTAAATTTCCAAATAAAAAAGTTTCATCTTTTTAAAAGAAAAGTGAAAAGCGATTAAAGCTTGAGCTTCAATTCTCCAGTCTTTGTTCAGTGAATACACTTTACGCGTCGGATCAAACTCTGTAATACTTTTCAATGCACAGATAAGAAGACGAATAGGCGACTAAACTTCCTCTCTCTCTCTCTCTCTCTCTCTCTCTCTCATGCAGAGTCACATAGTCTGAGTTGAGGTGGGCGTGGGGAAGATGAATGTGACCGTTATAATTTGGTTTGCCAGGAAGGGATGAGGTGTGAAATGACACTTATGCCCTTGCTTTAGTTTAAAATGCCTGGAAAGAAGCACTTGCCCACGTGAGCGTCGTTGGTGTGGTGTTGAAAATCGGAGGGAAAATCAATGGCGTAGATTACGGAGGTCCAGCGGGAGTACCTACACTGGAACTGATCCTCTGCATTTCTTTTTGGTCAATTATATGTCAATTTTTGAGAACGAAAAAAAAAATTGAGAGAATTGATTAAATTAGAAAACGACTATAATATGTATTTTTTTCTTACAAAATTTACAAGAAATTCAAAAAATATATACCATCACGCCTAGAAAGAATTTACCAAAGGCTGGTTGAAAAAAATGATTTCACCCTAAAAAGGTAACGCGGTGAAATCATTAAATTGCACCCACTTTGGACCACTTAGTGTGCCCAATAAAGATTATTGTCAACATATACATTGATTATAGCTGTACAATTAATTATGGTGAATTTGGATCAGTAGAGTCATCTATTTATTGCACTATTTTAATCTTGTGTTGGACAATTTCATATCATTACATATAATAAATATTATTATTTATCCCATTATGCACTATTCGATGGTTATTCTAGTGACTAGTATCCAATAGTATTATTTTCTTTTCATGCATTATGTAAGATTTACTATAAAAAAAAATAAAAATAAAAAACTTTTACACCTTTTAAATAATTAAATTGAAATATTTAACATAAAACGATTAAATTATTAGAAAATGTTGACTTTGTACAAAATTATTAAGTGGTTAAGCAATAGACAGTTGGTGATTAGTGATTACCCACAAACCAACTTACCGACCAGCGGTGGGACCCACCGTAGCTGGACCCTTTATATCAAGATTAGTGGTGGGACTTAGAATTCTAATATTGTTTTTAGACAGATTGATATTAGTCAAAGTCTTATTATATAACCAATAACAAAATATATAACACCCTTAACCATTTGGTCAACCACCCGAATTTACGATATATATTACCTTAAATTTATCAAATGTATAATATATGACATGTCTTGAAAATTTTCAAAAAATTTGACCCTTAACTTTTTCAAAACGCGACACATATTACACATTATGCAAGTTAAGTTCATACTTCTACAATAAATAACCAAAAAAGCACTGAGCACTAATCTAATCATCTGATGCTCATTACCATTCATCCCACTTGTTCATAAAATCATTCCACATAGCTGCAGCAATCGAATCTCGTCGCGACGAGGCCGTCTGTTCGTGAATTGAGAAAGCCGATTGCAGATCGGGCTGATCATCGAGCCCCGGACACTCGTCTGTCAGCCCGCCTTCGATGCTATTGAACAACCAATCGTTTTCCTCCTCGCGACGAATGTGATTGTGTAGTACACATGCGGCTATAACGATGTCCCTCTGTGTGTGAAACGCATATTGAGGCGCGAGTTTGAGGATCGGAAATCTCTCTTTCAGAACGCTGAAAGATTTCCTGATGGCGTTGCTTAGAGACGCGTGGCGGTGATTGAATAGCTCCTTTGCGTTTCTAGGTAGGAGATTAGCACCTCGAAATTCGTGAAGGTGGTATCGCGCTCCTTCATATGGAGCCATGAATCCATCCATGTTGTCGTAACCGAGATCGACGAGGTAGTATTTGCCTGGAACAATACGAATGGTTATGATAATGTTGAAGTTAAAGAAACTCAGGTTGTGTGTTTGGGTGGAGAGATTTGAAATATAGGATTTGAAATGAGTCAGAGCGGATTCAAAATCCGCTCATATTGCTCAAAAATTAGTTCAGAATCCTCAAATTCCTGCATGCAAATCCAACCTAAAGGATTAGATTAGAAGTTCAATCACTATTGAAACCCACCTTCAGGAACTTGAGGGAAATTCTGATCGGGATCGCTAAGAACGGCTCTTAAGACACGAGAATCAGCTGCCGAGCCTTCCCAACCAGGATAAACGAAGATGAACTGAAGATCGAACGTGCAAGCAACCAAGACATTTTGTGATAAAACTCCTTTTCTATTGCGAAATCTAGACTGATCTTTAGCTGGAACGTGCGCGGGAATATGCATGCCATCTATAACTCCTATGCAATCCTAAGCAGAAAACAAATAGACACAAATGATACTTCAAAACCAATGTGCGTATAGAAGTATAAGATTCAGATGTTCACCTCAAAGTATGGGAAGAATCTATTACTTTTGAGAATCTCCGATGGAGTCATGACAGATGGCGGCTGAAGGAACTCACGTGAGAGAGACTTGATCGCCTTCAACACATTGTTAAAGTGCCTACTTATTGTTTCCCCAGAATGCTGAAACCGCTCTTGTATTACTCGGTTACGCTCATTGTGACCAACGATGTTGAGGAAAATAGCCAGCTGTTCCTCTATCATGACGCCAGCTGTGTCGCGTAGCATGCATCTCTGTCGAAGAGTATGACTCAGCTTATGAAATACGTGTTTGTCCATTCTGAGCATTTCTCGGGATATCTCATCAGGACCATTCAGGACTTCAGTCATGAACCCCGATCCTTTCGGAGACAAGCTACGAGCAGGCTGCCTTGTAATACTAGTATAGTAGTGGTAACCAGCAGCTACTGCAACTAATTCCATCTCATCCAGTTCAATGTCCAAATCGTCCATGCTGATTAACGAATCTGTACAGATAGATTCTTGAAACATGAGAATGTATAAAGCAACAGACTTAAATATATATTAGGCTGATGTCAATACCAGCAGTTCACCAATCTAAAAATAATTTTACAGCTTTCAAGCTCAAGCACAGACACACAGTTTAATTAATCATACATAGTAAGAAAACACCACAGACCAAAATGTTAAACTGAGTAAGTGATCAAACTAAAAAAAGTTTCCTTGTAGCCAAGGATGAAAATATTCATATCGCGTATTGCAACCTTGATTTTACAGATATATCGATGGATATATCGATATCACATATCGATATCGCAAAAAATTTAAAAAAATTATGGAAACTCTATTAAAAAATTGGAAATTTTACATAAGATTTTACAGACTATTATAACATCCAAAAATGCATATATTTAATTTGAAATCTCAACAAAATGATTGATAAATAATCCTTACAAAAGGATACATACAACCAAAAACGTTACGAAAATTGAGATTTATTCAAAACTGATTGATACAACCAAATCACTAGAACCAAAATGATGATCCATGAGGTTCAAAAATAACAGGTGCAATGTTAACTTTGTCCAAACAATATTGGTACCAACTCATCACATTTGAGTAATTATGAATATAATTATGCACATGTTGTTGGTACGTTATTTTATCTCTTCCAATGGTTTCACCATAAATTTGGATAGTATGGATTGAGTCAATCATCATTTTGTTGGTACGCTTCCATAGGACATTTGTTGGATTTGCGATAATCGACAATGTTTAAATGATAAATCAAATTAATCAATCTTATTATAATAATTTTTTTAAAATATTTCCCAATAAAAGAACTATTGCTGCTACAAAATATTTTTCAAATTTTAGTCAAATTTATTTTTGGTCTGAAAATACATATTTTGTAAAAAAATCTCGATTTTTGGATATATTCCGATATTTTGCGATATATCCGCCATATTTCCAGATTTTTTTCCAATTTTACACTGAGATAGACGGATATGGATACGGATATGGATATTTGCGATATATCCATGATATATCCAGGATATTCCGGAAAAAAAATTTTACCCCCCATATCCATATTGCAACCTTCAAAATACAGATATATCGCACGTGTATCGGGATATTTTCATCCTTGCTTGTAGCCATATTAGTCTTCTCCCATGTTTAACTGTTTAAGCGGCATGTCTTTCTTAATGAGGGGTTTTTTAATAAATCCCAACCATAGAAGTAGAGACTCTAAACAATACCTTCCATCTCATCAAATGCTCTAGTTCATTTGCTTACAGTAAAACATTCCTCATGCCTGGTGGTTTCAGCTGCACTCTTTTTTTAACCGGCAGCTACTTTCAACATAGCATCACTATAGCCTTATGACTTCTCTTACGTCGACCTGAATGATGAGACAAAGTAAAATTATTACTGTGTATCTAACATGTTTGACTCCTCTCATGATCCAGAGGAAGGCCATCTAGGAAGTAGGGTCACCACACATGTTTGACTTTTAGTAAATATCAAACAAGTGAGGAATTTGGTTCCAACTGCCTTTCACTCAGAAACAGCAACAATGGCCATAATCATTTAAAATTTAAGAATTCCACAAAATCCAATGACCCTAACAAGGGGATATCAAATATAGTAATATACTAAGCTAATGTTCGCCAAATCATTCAGAAAAATCAAGACTACGGTGTCCAGAAAGAAATACATAACTGGCTAATGCAAAACTGTAATTCAAGGCCAGTAGATGTGTGTGTTCTTGCTAGATGATAAGATATCCGAGATACAGAGCAAACAAAAAATGTGAATATGAGAATAGCAGCACACTTTGATCATAATGGAAACAGATGAAATAGGGTTTTATTCTGCCACATAAGGTCCAGAGAATAGCCTCGAGTTGGAGAGTTGCAAATAAGTGTAATGCTACCAGTAAAAACCATATACATATACTTCATTCGTCAATATAAACATGAAAGGTTCTAGTTAAAATTACCCAGTGTATACACACAACAACAGATTCTATAAAAGACAACCAAATTATCTTAGAGAATCTGCAGACATTTTACTATTAAGTGATTGAATACATAAAAATCTTGAACACAAACAAGATTCCGACAAAAGGGAAATTCACTCACAATCATATAAGCTAAACAAAATGATATAATTAGTGACCAGGAAAAGGCAGAAAACAAAAGCACAACGAACATACTAAGGGAAACCGATAGCCCAGTAGAGCCCCATTATAGTTAATTTTGAGATCAATGGAGACCATATTTAGGCCCAGATGTTCAAAATGGGCAATCCACATAATGAGCTGGTCTTTTCAACTGTTCATAGAGTAATAGCTGGAAAAAAATCGGACTATCACTTTACATAAGGAAAACATTGTGGATGATTCAGGGTCATTGGAGACAAACTCCTCCATCATAATTGATTGTTTGATGGATAATACACCAAGTTAGAAGTGTTGGGCTGTTAAGGAAACTATTTAACAATCAAGTTAGACATTGAACAAGGGAATTCAACATTCCTACAAAGAATAGATACGAATACAAATATGCATTCAAATAGAATTATATCACAGCAGCATCTACGTACTGGTGAGGTTTCTTAAGTTCTTAAGTCTGAGCCTGTTAGATTGGAACTCTCACACATTGGCCACATTGAAGCTTATAATATTCTTTAAAAAAGCTTACAATAAAACAAGGGCAGCTCAGTGTCACACCGGTAGTTTAGGGTACCAATTAAAGCACAACACTGAATATCAAATCCAAGTTGTTCTATTCGTTTCAGTTCAGTGTTATGCAAGATCACGATATAGCCTATCAATTTGATTTTTACCAGCATTAAACCGCAATTCGAACTCAAAGCTACTCTATTTGCCATTTAAGTTCTAAAATAAAGGTAAGAATTAATGCCAAAACTAAATTGTTCACTTGAGTAATAAACAGGCAAAATTTTCGGAAAATAGTCAATATTGCACACAATCCTAATTTGTGCCATTACTGCATGAGTAAATATATACAACTCCCAATAAGCAAACAAAGAATCTAAACACACAGTAAGTGACAAATACATACATACACACATATATGTATCACTCATCAACCAAAAGATGCACCATAGACTAATTAACCACACGCACACAGAGAGGCGAGGGAATTCTGCTAGAGAAGTGAAAATTAAAATTTAATAGCTACCTATTTTCCGATGGCTAGGGCATAGGAATTTGATGAGCGGCTGGTCCGGCGGCGGGGGAATACGGTGGCGCCGCTGGAGTGAACGATGGCGGAAATTGGTGAGAGTGAGAATCTGAATTTGTTTTGGACCTCGGTTTCTTTTGTTTCCCTTTTAACCTCTTTTTTATTTTTATCCGGTATTGCTAGCTTAGCCTAATCGCAAATACATCTCTCATCCTTCTCAAATCAAGATTTCATTTGTTTCCTAAACAAATAGTCATGGGAAAAAAAATATCACAAAAACTCGTGAGAGACGGTCTCACGGATAGTTTCCGTGAGACGGAGCCTCATCACCCACAAACAACATGTAAATTGTAGGGTTTGGATGGTGGGTAATTTGATTATGGGTTGACTCATCTCACACAATGTATTAAAATTTTGTGAGACGGTCTCACAAGAAACTTATTCAAAATATATATATATATATATATATATATATATATATATATTCCTAATATTCAATTCAAATTGTACTACAAATTCAGAATATCAATCCCGATATAAATATAAATATTTCGAATTTAAGTAAATAGGGATTGAAAAATTTATAGATAAGTTCTATTTTTATTAATTTTGTGTCACAAATTCCAAACTTAATGTTTAGTTAAGTTCTCTTTTATTACATCGATGATGTTGTGTCTCAAATTTTAAATTTAATGTTTGGTGTTGAATATGAGCATATGTAACATTGGTTTAGATAAGTTCTCTTTTATTACATCAAATGATGTTGTCTCCAAATTTCAAATTTAAGGTTTGGTGTTGAATATGAAGGCTAACAAGTCAAACGAATAGTGGGATGGTCTTGTTTTTCTCTACTATCTTTATTCTCTACATTTCAAAAATTCCAAACTTAATGTTTAGATAAGTTCTCTTTTATTACATTTGATTCGATGATGTTGTGTCCAAATTTCAAATTTAATGTTTGGTGTTGAATATGAGCATATGAAACATGAATAAGTTTCTTGTGAGACCGTCTCACGGAATTTTAATGCATTGCGTGAGACGGGTCAACCCACAATCCAATCACCTACAACCCAAACCCTACAATTCACATGTTGTTTGTGGGTGATGGGGCTCCGTTTCACTAAAATTATCCGTGAGACCGTCTCACATGAGTTTTTGTGATGTAACATTGGTTTAGATTAGTTCTCTTTTATTACATCTAATGATTTTATGTTCCAAATTTCAAATTTAGATAATTTCTCTTTTATTACATTCGATGATGTTGTGTCCAAATTTCAAATTTAACGTTTGGTGTTGAATATGAACATATGTAACATTGGTTTAGATTAGTTTTCTTTTATTACATCCGATGATTTTATGTCCCAAATTTCAAATTTAATATTTTGTGTTGAATATGAAGGCTAACAAGTCGAAACGGGATGGTGTTGTCATTCTCTACCATTCTTATTCTCTACATTTATATCTTTAATTCCTAGAGGGTGATAATGAGTCTTTTCTTATATTCGATGATGTTGTGTCCAAATTTCAAATTTAATGTTTGGTGTTGAATATGAACATATGTAACATTGGTTTAGATTAATTCTCTTTTATTACCTTCGATGATTTTATGTCCCAAATTTCAAATTTAATATTTTGTGTTGAATATGAAGGCTAACAAGTCGAAACGGGATGGTGTTGTCATTCTCTACCATTCTTATTCTCTACATTTATATCTTTAATTCCTAGAGGGTGACGATGAGTCTTTTCTTCTCTACATTTATATCTTTAATTCCTAGAGGGTGATAATGAGTCTTTTCTTGTATCCGTTGGTTGGTATTGTGTAGAAATTAATAGTATTTATAACTTTTTATAAATATTTACTAATGTTTAACAAATTTCAATACATGCTCAATAAATCCTCAGTAAATCTATTATATTTTCAATATTAATAGTTATGATTTCATGTAGAGGATAATTTTTTTTTTAAATATATATAAAATATCAAAGATATCAATATTAATATATATCCTTAATTTGAAAGTATAAATATTATCAAATTGGTTTTGGTTAGACAATGTGTGGTTAGTAAATAATGATCAATTTTTTTAGAAAGGTACGAAATGTATCGTTAAATATTCAATATATCAAAAAAAATCGAGAAAATATTGATATTGGAATCTTTTGTATGATATTCTTGAAAAATATATTTATCTGAATATTAAAAATTTAGAGAAAATATCGATAAATTTTAAACCACCAACACATATATGCTAAAAAAGTCAAAATTTATATTCTGAAAACTCAACTTTTATTTATACAATAAATTATGCAAAAAAAAAAAAAAAAAAAAAACAAGTTTATCCTTGACAAAAATTGAAAATTAAAATTTTCAAAAAAATATCAATAAATTTTAAATTAACGACCAAAATATATATTTTAAAAGTCAAATTTTATTAGTCAAACGTATATTTAAAAAATCAAAATTTTATTTATGGAAGAAACTAAGTTTAATGAACATTTAGAATTTGGCCAAATAGCCAAAAAAATCCAAACCTTTTCTGGTTTTTGCTATTCTGGCCAATCGTTTTATTTTTGTCAATTCATCCATAATTTTAAGAATTAGTTGTTATTTTGATCAAATCAAGTTTTGAGTCAAAATTACATTACATGGCTTATATGTGGCTGCCACATAAGCTTCATTCTAATACACATCATCAAAATGTTAACTCTCTCTAATTAATCATGATTAATGTTAACTCTCTCTAATTAACCATTTCTTTTAATTATTTTTTAAAAAAAAATTAATAAAAAAAAATCGAAAAAATCAGAAATTTGCAACACTATCACTATTCCTTCTCTCTCCTCACTCACTTTCTCTCTCTCTGCGCTACAGTCAATTCCGGCTACAGTCAATTCCGGCGACAACCCGCTGCTATTCTTCAGAACTACCATCTTCTCCATCGCCCATCTTCTTCTCCGTCCATCAACTTCTCCTCCACCTTCTTCTCCGTCTACCCCAAGCCCCCGATCTGCTGCTGGGCACCATCAGTGTCGCCACCTTCTCCTTCTCAATCGCCACCATCTTCATCTCCTTTTTCTGAACTGAGCCGACCACCACCGCCTTTCGTCGGTGAATCGCCGCCGAGCACCGCCTCCATCTCCATCTCCGGCGAACTCAGCCATCAACCCCGCCGCCGCTGTTTTTCTCTTCTCCGACCAACCACCCGCTTCCTTCTTCGATTCTTCTCCTCTGACAGCTGCTCGCCTTCACACCGCTAGCAGCACCACCAGTCGATTTGCTCGACTCCACCATCTCCATCTCCTCCGGCTACAACCACCGCCGCTGATCTGTTCCAACCACCAAGCTTCGCCGACCTTCACCATCTTCTTCAACCCCGTTCAGCAATCCCACTGCTATTCACTGCTGCACCTACCAGCCCATCACCACCCACCAAGATCCACTCCATCCCCTGCAAATCCAAGACTCTATTCCTTCATCCAACAACCACATTCTTAGGGCGGAGATCTAGAGACAAATACTTTTTGTTCTTGTACACTTCTGAAAAATGGTAATTAGAGGGAGTTAATATTTTGATGAACTTATGTGGCAGTCATGTAATTTAATTTTGACTCAAAATTTAATTTGACTAAAATAACAACAAATTCTTAAAATTATGGATGAATTGACAAAAATAAAAAGATTGACCAAAATAGCAAAAACCTGAAAAGGTTTGGATTTTTTTAGCTATTTGGCCTTAGAATTTACATTATCTCATTTTTAAATGTAGTTAAATAAAGTTTCATCGGCTATCACAAGCAAATTTCACCAAAATCTAATGATTGCCACTAAAAAACAGTCATTGATGAACAAAAGACAAGAATTGGATCGATTGAAATCCTCACAATGATGTGAAAATGTACGATGAATTGAGAAACGGTGGTGGGTCTCCAAGTGTTGTGAAATCTATAGCATAGAGCTTTTTTTTTTTGGGGGGGAATCTCAAACATAAAAAAGAATTCATTGAAAAAAAAAGGGAAAAAAAGTTTTTTTGTCTTCTAAATTTACCTTATTGGATTTTTCATCTTTTATTTTTTACTTTTAGATTTTTAGTCATCTATGTTTAAAAAATATCATTTTTTTAGTCATTTGGATTTTTCATCTTTAATCTTTCACTTTTGGATTTTTAATCATCTATGTTTAAAAAATATCATTTTTTAGTCCTCTAACCCGCTGTAGCAGGTAACTATTTTTTTATTTAAATTTAATTTTAACATCTTTTTTTTTTTTTAATTTAGAGAACACTACTTTTTTTAAATCAAAAGTTTGTATATTTTTTTCTAATATACCTAAATAAATTTTAATAAATAAATAAAATTATTCTTCATCCCAATACAGGTTAGAGTTTAGTTATTAATTATTAATATTAATAATTGGAACATCCTGAATTATAAGTCATAACCGTGATACTTTGTTCACAAAGAACTTAAATAGAAGTTTAAATAAAAGCGCATAAAACAATAAATTAATAAAACAAAATTTTAAAATTTCTGAATAAAATTCCGTTGCCGGGACTTGAACCCGGGTCTCTCGGGTGAGAGCCGAGTATCCTAACCAACTAGACTACAACGGATTTGATAACCATAATATTTTGTGATATTTAAATATCTGAGAAAAAAATATTTTGCACAACCTAATATCATTTTTTTCATAGATTAAAAAATCGAGAAAACCAAAAATATTTAAAAATATATTATTTTGGAAATTTTTTTATTATATTTAAAAATATAATAATTGCATGGATTAAAATATTTTTCCTATACACTTAAAATAACATACTAACACAATAACTAAATTAAAATTACAAAGGTTAGAATAAAAAACTGAAAAAATGCATGAAATATTAAATTACAAACATAGAAGATACAAATTATATATTTAATTATCATTGCCGAACTTTTGTCATATATGCTCAATCAAGTTGTTTTTTAGAGTATTATGAGCTTCTCTATTACGAAGTTGTTCCCTGTTACTCATATAAGTGGAAAAGTTTGCAATGTGTTTGGTAGAGTATTGAAAATGTTGATCATCATTATCTTCTTCCGTCCCTTAAAATTTCTTTTGTAGAGGTAATTTGTTGGGTTTTACCCTATTCGCCTATTCCAACGAGTGTTGAAAATCAAACCAAACTATTTCATACTTAATTCGAAATCATTTGTAGAAGTTCTTTGAATTTAATTTAATATATATATTAAAAAAGTTTAAACATATTTTTATATTGATAAAGTCTAAAGCTCAACTCGAGCTCGATAAGTATAAAAAATAAAGTCCGTATACTATTCAAGTTTGACTCTTTATTGACTACATTAAAACTCGTTGCAATTCGACTCAATTAACTGTTTAAATTTTAACATTTGATCTTGATTTAGAGGAAAAATAAGAATAATGAAAACACATGGAGCAATAACTAAAAAAATAAAGTATATGAGATCAAAGTAAATAAAAAAGGTACAATTTTAATTAATTTTGTAATTGTTTGATATCTTGACTATACATTAATTTAGATTATTGCGTAATAATATTAATCTCTTATTTCAAGTTATATATATCTCAACTCGAGAAAAGTCTTGAAATTGATTATTCAGTTTTTTAAATGCAACTCACAAAAAATTGTTTAAATCTCTACGATACTCTTGAGTCTTGATTTATACCAATCAAGAATTGTATATATCAATAGATAGACACGTTCATAATAATGAATCACTCACTTGAAATAATTAGAAATAACATTTAAAAATAAAAGTTTGCAACCATAAATATTTAACCAAACCACAAAATTCATACTACCTCACATCAAATTATCCAATCACTTGAAGAAAACTCAAAACAATGGAACATTAAGACGATGACTTGGGATTGCCACAAGTTGAACTGCTCTTGGTGCAGTGAGCCCAAACACATCATTCATGTCAAGATCATTAGGTTCCATTCCTTTAGGCAACTCCCAATTGAAGCTATGGCAAATATGAGCCACACTCAACTCCAATGCATAAAGCCCTAATTGCATTCCGGGGCACGACCTCCGACCCGACCCAAATGGTAGGTACTCAAAATGATTGCCCTTGAAATCGGGGGCCCTGCTTTCAAGAAACCTGGATGGATTAAAAGTGTTTGGCTCCATCCAGGTGTTTCTGTCCCGACCAATAGCCCAAACGTTGATCATCACACGTGTCTTGGCCGAGATATCATAACCATTGATCACTGTGTTGGTGGAGGTCTCGTGGAGGAGGAGGGGGATCGGAGGGTGGAGACGAAGGGTTTCTTTGATGACGCATTTGAGATATGTGAGTTTCTCGAGATCTAATTCGTCTACTTTTCGATCAAGACCTACCACTTGTATCAGTTCTTGTTGGACCTTTTTCATGTCGTTACAACTCTTCATTAACTCGGCCATTGCCCATTCTATGGCCGAGGCCACTGTTTCGGTCCCACCAAACATGACATCCTATTGGACAATGGAAAACAATAATAATTCAATATAATTTGGAGAGAGAGAGAGAAATAAGTTTGTTATCAATGTATTTGCTTAAAAATACTTTACACTACTATCAAAGAATGACGTACATGATAAACCTACAATTTTTCATATCAATATTTTAAATCTATAATTAATAGAATCTTAAAGTTAATTATTATATGATATTAAATTTAATGTTGATTATAAATATTAATAAATAATATATGAATTTTATCTAAATTTGTTAAAAGTATCACATGCTAGATGACTTCAAATATAGAAATCATTTAAATATTTGAAATTTGTTTAATTTAAAAATAATTTAAATGGTAATTAC
This sequence comes from Scutellaria minor, assembly GCA_954870855.1. Lineage (NCBI taxonomy): Eukaryota > Viridiplantae > Streptophyta > Magnoliopsida > Lamiales > Lamiaceae > Scutellaria > Scutellaria minor. The sequence goes on along the minus strand of OX940728.1, from coordinate 18,648,080 downwards.
ATTTTTTAATTTTACTAAGTTTAATTTTTTTTTTTTTAAATTCCATACATTGTACAGGTCCTATATATTTGGGGGTGGGCGACTGCCCCTTCGATATAAGATAAAAGAATTTCTATACAGGTCCTACATATAAAATATTTTTTATATGTAAAATTTCTTATAGTTTTCATTTATATCAATAATTTATAATAAGATAAAATTGTTTTATGATGTTATAACATGAAAATAATTGTCGCCTATAGAACAAAATTTTAGATATATCCCTATATATATAAAAAATTTAATTTAATTTCAAATTAAAGAGTTGTTTACTAACCATGATGAGAGCCTTGATGTTGTCTCTAGTAACGCTAATGGATGACTTTGAGTCGTTCTTCACGCCATTTTCTGAGTAAAATTCCATTAACTCATCCACCATATCATCTTCAACACCCTCTAAATTATCATCATCATTTAATTTTTTTTCATTTTTCTTCTTCAAATGATCGTCGATGATCTTATCAATGAATTCATCGAGCGATCCACGAGCTCTCACGAGCCTCCTACGAAAATCTCGACCGTTGATCCATCCCATCCACGGTATAAAATCAGCAACATTAAAAGCTCCAAAAAGCTTGGAAAATTCCTGCATGATCTTCACAAACTCCCCTTGACCATCTCGTGACGTGGACCCGAACGCGGCCCGATACGTGATATTCTTAGTCAACCCAAGCACCATTTCACCAACATTGACAGGTGAACCAATATTATTATCAAGGGCTTTAATGAAAGAATCAATTTCTTCACGGACTGAGGCCCATGATTCGGCCCGTTTGCGGCTAAAAACCTTTGTGACACAGATTTTCCTCATCTGGCGCCAGAAGGGCCCGTAATGAGCAAAAGCCATGTCAGCTCTGTCGTAGGTTAAGTAGCTTGTGGCCATAGATGCGGGCCGGTTTGAAAAGATGTTATCACGGGCTTGGAGGACTTCACGGGCCATCTCCGCTGTGGACACCGCCACCATGTGGACGGTGCCCATTTTCAGGTGGAGCAAACCGCCGTGGACCTTGGCTAGCTCCGCCAGTCCTTGGTGGTTCAACTGGCTGAGGATTCCCATGTTGCCTATGATTGGTAGGCCCATCGGGCCGGGAGGATAATGGTGTCTTTTTTTGATGAATTTGTTAAAGAAAATGAGGGATAAGAGAAGGATTGCTAAGGCTAGTTGGAGATTTTCAAGAACACTCTCCATCTCTCTCGCTCTAGATCTTTCTCTCTCCTCAAGGGAAAATTCTGGAGTTTGGGTGTGGATTAATAATAGTGGGAAAGATTTATAAAATTGGTAAGTTGACCAAAAAAAAAGGGATGTGAATTAAGATAATCAGATAAATTTGAAATAAATGTTTGATTGCAAGTTTTAAAGAAAATAAATGATTTGTAATAAAATTGAGATTTTGAAACGATCAACAATTAATGGGCTCAGATATAGTGTTTGTTAAATGATGGTTTGAATCTGGATAGGTTTATTCTCCTGCTTAAAGTGGTTACTATTGATGTATCACAAATCTAATATATTAATAATAGATTGGTTTAAAAATATCTTTATATATATATAAGAAGGACCAAAGTGCCACATGTCAAGCCTACAATGATTTCATATTAAATATGCTAATTAAATGCTACAAATTTAATGTTGATAAGAAATATTATTATTACTAAATAATAAATAATATAGAAATATTGATTAGATTTATCTAATTAACATATGCTAAAGTTCAATGATAGGAATTATTATATATTTGAAATTTGTTAAATTTAAAAATACAAATAAAAATATAAATAGATACAAAAGAAAAAAAAACTAAAATAAAAGTGGGCAGCTTGAAAATTATTATTCAAACTTAATAATTATTGAAATCAAATAATTTTTTGAATATATGCTTTAAAATAAACTATGAAATTTATTTGTGAAATTTTGACTTTCATTTTGTCTCATTTAATTGAAAATAAAAGTTGAGGGTTGTTACAAATGTAAATAATAAAAAGCAAACTAAAAGGGTTGTTACAAATGTAAATAATAAAAAGCAAACTAAAAGATATGGTAGGGTAGGTTGAATACTATAATAGATATAACAATGTATATTTTCAAAATAATAATAATTTTTTTTTAAATGATCATCTACAAATGCAACACATATTTTGACTATTAAATAATTATTTGATCATATTTTATTATATTTAATGTTAAATTAGACGATATATATTGCACAAATCATAAATTTAATTTTGTTATGTAAATGATATTTAATTTTTTTTAATTTCACTAAGTATAATTTTTTTTAATTAAATCTCGTGTATTACACGGACCATATACTAGTGTGTGTATATATATACACACACATTAATGGTAGACATATTATCATTATTTTTTCAATTTGGAATAGATTGGTTTCAAATTAATGTGTACAGAGAATTGATTTATTTGGATGAATGAATTTGATTTTTATGAATTTAGACTGAAATGACAATTATACACTTGAATTGAATGGGTAATGTTACTGACTTTGAATAGTCTCTGTTCTATTTTCAATTCAAGTAATGAATGCATTTTACCTGCGTGATAGTTGTTATTATATTTTTATTTAATATTAATTGTTGATTGAAATATAATGAATATAAATGTTAATTTCCGCAAAAAAGAAATGTTGTATTGGCAAATAACCATTTAATATGATTTTCAAAGAGAGAATTGACTGTAATTTAGAATAGATACAAAATTATATATGGATTATCGTATTGAGATCGAGAGGAAACATGAAGTGAATTAAATATTATTTGGCATAACTAAGGCAAAACTGCCAAATAATTTTCAAAATTTCAATGTTAACACCCCCAAATCTTCTGAGTACACCCCTCAAAATTTTAAATAAAAATATAATTTGCAAATGACTAATATACCCTAATTCAAATCTTCCTTAGATGCCCTCTTTCCTCTCAACAGCGGGTAACCTCCACCATGGCCGTCTATGTTTTTCTCCATATTTTTTCGGCATTCTTCACCCTTCATTCATTGTAGCATGTCATGGACAAAAAAATAATCTATTTTTAAGTAAATGAAGATTTATCAAAAGGAAGGAAGAAGAAGGAGATAAGCAGTGGTGCAAAAGAAACCCCTTTTCTATGTGAAAGAAAGAATGAAAAAACTTCCGGCAGGTGGCAACAGCGAGAAGTAGCAACAACGCATGGTGGTTGCGCGAAAGAAAGAGAAGACACCGCCGTTGCTCGGTTCTGAGTGTGAAAGAAAGAAGAAAAGGAATCGCATGGTTGTTGTGCGTAAGAAAGAGAAGACAACGCCGCTGCCGCTGCTCTATTCTGTGTGCGAAAGAAAGAGAACACGCCACCGCTTCTCCATTACACTGTGTGCGAAGAAAGAAGAAAAGAAATTTTAATGAATTAAGGGTGAATTGGTAATTTAAAGAATAAATTGAAAAAAAAATAACTTTAAAAAATATAAAAGAAAATGTATTTATTAAAAGGGGTGTATTAAGAAAATAAGGTGGTGTTAATAGCCTGTGCCTTTTTATTTTAGCAATCCCTTTTTTTTTTCGCATTTTAAAGTACAAAGTTTAAGAAACTTCAAAAATATCTTACCTGTCCAAGTTAGCATAACGTTCAATTTTTCAATATATTTAATTTTTCCTTTTTCTTAATTAAATCAATTATCTTAGAGATATTCAAGAAGGGTTGTTATTTGGAAGATTGAGAGATTTTTTAATCTAATTCTAGAAGATTTGTTTCTTCTTATTTCTCACATGTTTTTGTCAATTAAAGAAGGAGATTTGACTAAATCAAACACATTTCTCCTATTTTATAGGAATGAATTGTTAGTATATGTTCTCATCTCTTATAAAGGAAAACGTGAGTCTTTAGGAAGAGAAGAAAGAACGTGAAGAGAGAGAGATGGAGATCATGGAAATAAGAGAATGTGTGTTGAGAAGGAAAACGAGAAGTGGAGTTAATGGAGTTCATGGAGATCAAGATGATGGAGCATGGAGTGGAGATCATAGAGCAATATGATCATGGTGAAGACTACAAGATCATAGAGGTTCATGAGATCTATAAATAGATGGATTCGTCTTGAAGACCAGTACAGAGAATTAAGAGAAGAGTGAGAGCACAAGCATTAAGCAAGATAGATTAGTTACGTGGTCAATTGTCTTTTTCATATGAGTGTATACGTCCATAGCTTTCATAGATACACATATAAGACGTATTGAGTGTTTTTCAAATAGATTCTTCTTCAAAAGATCTCTTTGTGTTTGTACTTACAAGATAAATTAATAAGACATATTTTGCCATGTAGGTATTCCACGAGTATTGTTATATACTCGTGGATAATTCTCTTGTCTTTTTATTGTTTTTAGTTTTCCGCTGTGTTATCCGTAGTGTTGTCAATATCACAGACAACATTACGTCTCTGATATTTTTATAGTTTGTATTTTTCTTGCATAAGAACATACGGACACACTTTCACATAGTTTTAAAAAATGATGTAGATTGTAGATGAAATTTCTTAATAGTAGTGTTAGTGCATCTCTTTTAATGCAATGTGATTTTAGGATATAGAAAATAATTTAGGTGTAATTGTCTCATGAATCACATTGCTTATGACAATCCCCGATCAATTTAAATATTCAAAATGAAGTTTCATCTCATAAAATTTATAAATAGGGGCAGAACATGACTAATATTGTAAGGCTAAATTACTTCAAGAGGCTATATCAATATAAAATTAATATTTAAATATTAAAAATCAATATTTTTATTACATAATATATACAATAATGGGATGCTTGAAAAAATTTGGGCTAAAGCCTCCATAATTCATACAGAGCAAACGCACCTTCTTAAAGGAATTATTTATTTATTTATTTATGAATGAAGTTATGCTTAATATAATACAATTCAAGCTTATTGAGTTTCCATCAAAATATCACAATTGTGCTTGATTCATTATTTATTAACTAATTGAGCTCTAAAAGTTTTAATTTAGGTTGAAGAGTCGATCAATAATACTTTTATAGTTTAGTTGAAATTATATATGTTGTGTTAGTTATCATGTTTGAGTTCAAGTTACTTTTCATAAAACAGTTGATAAATCATGTTGTTCAAAATTATTTAAAATTTCTTTCGGAGGCTTAATTGCAAATAAAATATATGAACTTTTATAAAATTACAATTTCAATACAATTTTTTTAATTTAGCAAAAAAAAAAAAAAAAAAAAAAAAAAAACTATCTATAAAACTTCAACTTAGCTTCTTTTCTAGAAGTAGACCACGACTTCGGCATAAACAAAATGACATAATTTGAATATATAATTTATACAACCCTAATGTAAAAACATTTCGTTTTATTACAAATACAACAATGTTTTGCTCATCTAGCATTAATACATTTTTAAAAATTTGTTTGAGCAATAACATGACATTCAATCAAATCAATGTAGAGAAATTGATTGTTTCGTCTGCACATATTAACCAAAAGTATAATTGCTAATTTGAATTGTAAAATAAGATGAGATCATAATTTTACTTTCCCTTTTATTAAATTTAATAAACTTATATTAAAATTGCAATTTACGAAAATACCTATTTTATTGTACAAGTAAGTCATCTTTTCTATCTGCCGCTTATTGTTCTTGACTTCTTTTTACTTTAAAATAAAAATAAAACCCGCTAATTGAAAATTAAATCAAATAAGAATATAAATTAATCCAAAAAAAATTCATTTGTTCGAAAAGAAGACGATTCCTCCAACGTTCATTCATTTTAAACCCCCGTGTATGAACTCTGTTCTTCTTCAGTGAAAAATCTGAGCTATATAAATACTCATATCTCTGCGCACAAATTGGAAAAGGTTTTGACCGATTCGAGAATGGAAGCCATCAGAAAACAGGCGTCCAGACTCCGAGAACAGGTCGCCAGACAACAGCAGGTACTCCTCTCTCTCTCTCTCTCTCTCTCTCTCTCTCTCTCTCTAAATGTGTTGTTGATTCTGAATGAGAAGTTGTACGGGAGCTTAATCTGAGAGCAGTAACGCGCCTCTGGTGACGCGATTGTTTGAGATCTGCTGAATTATTGATCATTTCGGATTATGTTTGAGTAAATTTGGATTTGAAATTCAGACAATTGCTCTGCGTGCGATCTCTATAATTTAGGTTCTGTGCTGGTGAATTTAGTTTCGTTTTGTTTTATTAGCAGAATTGAGTTTAAGCTATCGTCGATTTGATGTTTCGTATAAAAGCTTATCTAACTTTTATGAAGCTTTAAGTCAGTACGCTTTTTTTATTATTAGAATTTAAATATAACAGATTCGATTTCTGAAGAGGAAGACCTAATCTGATCGCACATTAAAATGTGTGTTTGTGCGTGTGTCTGTATCTGTTGCTGGTTCAAGTTTAATCTACTATTTTAGCTTATGTTATTTAGTTTTTGTGTTGAATTGATTGCATCTTTGTTCAACTTTTCCATTTACTTGAAACTTGTTTAGCATCTGAATGAGTGATGTTTCCTTATTGAGTTCATTTTAGGCTGTTATGAAGCAGTTTGGAGGATATGGAGGTTCAGATAATGTTGCAGCAAATGATGCTGAGCTCAAACAGCACCAGAAACTTGAAAAGTTGTATATATCCACTCGTGCAGCTAAGGTCATTTTTCCTTCCTTGGTTATAACTCATTGGCTACGATTTGTGTGTGTGTTGTTGGGTGGCAGTCACAACTTGTCAAAACACATGCACACTCAGACATATGCTTTCCAAGCTTAATCATAAATCAAACCTATGAATAGCAAATGCTTGGAATAACATTAGTAGCTATTGTTAATCTGTAATGACGATAATCACTATTAATATCCTCTAACCAATATCCTCTAACCGGATTTTGTTTTCCATAAATTTTTCAGCATTTCCAAAGGGACATTGTTCGTGGTGTTGAAGGTTACATAGTTACAGGCTCCAAACAAGTTGAGATAGGTATTGTTGAGTGTTAAAAGTGTTTTAATTTTCTTACGGTAGTTATACCAGGTGTTGAGATTATAATCCTTTCTATGTGCACTTTCAGGAACTAAATTGTCAGAAGATAGCAGGAAGTATGGCATTGAGAATACATGTACCACTGGTCATACATTATCAAAAGCTGCATCCGGTTTTTCACGAGCTCGTGCTCAAATGGAGAAAGAACGTGGAAATCTGTTGAAAGCTTTTGGCACTCAGGTTCTATTTCTGCTGTCCCCACTTTTCTGTTGTAATCTGTTGGAGACTTCTTAATGCTTCCAAAGAGGCACCTCTTAATTTGATATGGACTATTAAACTATTTTTTTTTCAAAGAGATAAGGTAATAGAGGACTGATTTTATAACTCGGATATAGTTTGTTCATGTTTGGCTTATGAAAACCTGGACTAGAACTCTTTTCATTAGTAGGTTGGTTATATTTTACCATCCTCTCTCATCCATTTGTATGATAATTAACATATTCAATTATGTGATCTATCTTATGTCTTTGTGACTTGTAAAGGTCTGACTTCTTGTGTACTAGGTTGCAGAACCTTTACGAGCAATGGTAATGGGAGCTCCTCTAGAAGATGCTCGTCATCTCGCTCAGCGATATGATAGGATGAGACAAGAGGCAGAAGCTCAGGTATTTGTGTAACTTAGCACGTATACTTTGCAATTTGCCTCAAATCACATTAGTCTCAGGATGAGTAGATTGTTAGACTGAAGCTGCCTCTCACCAGCTGTTATTTATATATCGTTGAACCTAGATAGGCTGTTGAAGTTGCCAGAAGGCAAGCAAAAGTTAGAGAAGGAACTGCCCATCCTGAAATTGCTTTGAAACTTGAAGCTGCTGAGGCTAAACTGCAAGATCTGAAGTCCAACGTGGCAACACTGGGTAAGGAAGCTGCAGCAGCTATGGCTGCTGTGGAAGCTCAACAACAAAGGTTGACACTGCAACGACTAATAACCATGGTAATATTAACCTTCAGCTTATTTACGTATCATACGTTCGAAACTACTGCTGATTTATCTCTATGCTGTTCAAGGTTGAAGCAGAACGTGCTTATCATCAACGAGTTCTTCAAATACTAGATCATCTAGAAGGCGAGGTAGGGCATACTTAGTCATTCATCATAAGCAAGCAAAAACAGATACTGCTATTTTATGTTCTAAACTTCGATTTCATTTTCATCTTCGTTTAGATGATGTCTGAACGCCAACGAATTGAAGCAGCTCCTGCTCCCAGTCCCAGCCCCCCTAGCATGGACAGCATTCCCTCACCTCCCGCATATGAAGAATCAAATGGTGTATCTACTTCACCAATGCAGAATGGATTAACTGATGGCATGGGATACTTTCTCGGGGAGGTAATTAGATGACTAGATAACATGATATGAGTTAGAAAAACTGCCACCAAATCACATGATAACATCTGTTTAATTTTTTCATTGCTTATTGCTTCCAACAACAGGTCATGTACTCATATCAAGCCGAGTCTGATGTGGAGCTTACTTTGTCAATCGGAGACTATATTGTCGTTCGAAAGGTTTGCTATTCTTGTTTGAGTAAATAATTCTGTCAATAATTGACTAATATATTTGGCTGCTGAACTTTATCTGGTGATGTCATTTTACACCATTGAAGCTTTATATCCTTTTTATCACTTCTCGTGGCTAAAATTCTTTACAAAAAATCAGTAATCTTTACAGTTTTTTGTTATTTTGGTCTATCCTTTCAAAACTGTCAATGTTGCTATGATTTGGCTAATTGGGTTCAAGTTTGGCCAATTTGTTAGTTAATCAAAATTAGTTGATGTGAAAGACATATAGATCAAATTGATCCAAATTGCATATAATCTAAAACCAATAATTCAATTTAAACCCAATTTTGTAAATCCTACACTGGTTGATAGTGGATATTATCAATCCCTATAATTGGCCAAACTTGCACCGAATTAGCCAAACCATTTTGTATCAACAAATTTCAAAGGAATTGACCAAAATAGTGATGGATTTTTTTAAACTAGTAGACCTATTCTTTATTATCTCTTTTTGTGCCCTGATTTCATGAAACCAACAAATGTCTTTTTTGAGTGGTTACACATGAATCTGATATATATCTTATGTTTCGTTTCAAGGTTGCAAATAATGGCTGGGCTGAAGGTGAATGCAAAGGGAAAGCAGGTTGGTTTCCTTTCGGATACATTGAGAGACGAGATCGTGTACTTGCAAGCAAGGTAGCCGAAGTTTTCTGAATTCTTTCGTACCGGTTTGTTTATCAAAAAATGCCCTTTTTGTATTTGTGTATCATGGATATATAGACACACTCAAATCAAGACTGTTTTATACGGTGTCTATTGCAAATTTCAGTCAATGGTGTTTTCTTTTCGTTTCTAGATATATAAGCCATTTGTTTCATATATCAGTTGGAAGATTCTCGAGTTCATCCTCACCGATTTCGTTGTTCAGTGTTTTTCAGCATGCTCTCAAATAATCCGAGGCTATCGCCTTTTTTAACGAGGCATCACTTTGTACTACGTGAATTTTTTATTTTTTTTTCCTTTTCTTTTCCCTTCTTTGCTTTGTGGTCTGGTTTCTACCAGGTGAATATGTTCGGGTGCAATTTGAAGAGGGGTGAATGCAGAATAAATATTGCTAAGTGGATTATAACGGTTTGAAGATTAATTTTGATTTATATAAAAATATATTTTTATGTTAATCAAAAATGTTTTTAGCAAATAATATTTTATTTTAACGAATAATTTTGATTTATATAAAACTATGTTTTTATGTTAATTAAATATGTTTTTAGCGAATAATATTTTATTAAGAAAATTAAAATTATTTTTAGATGAGTTTGTAATACATAGACTTTAATTATATGTTAGATTAAAATTAAATTAAAATTGAAATTCATGTAATAATTTTTTCCTTTTAAATATTGGTTAAGTTTAACCCTTGAAATAAATTATTGCAATTTTAGATGATTCCATATATTTTAAAAATGCATGCTTAATTCTAGCTTTAAATTTGGAATCATTAATTAATTATGTCATGAAGTTTAACACTTTAAATGTTTAATTATTTATAATAAATTAAAAACATTAAGTGAATTAATTAAGATAAAAATTTAAAAGAAAATTTAATTAACACTTTTTGAGCGGGAAAAATGATTAATCAGAGCATGACACGTGTCATTGTCGGTTATTCCATAGACTAAAGATGGACGTTAGAGCATTTACAATGCTCAAAATTTTGGGTTATAGTTATTTAACTACAACTAAGATGCCATTGGAGTAGCTTGATGGTGATGTTTGTGTACCTATTAGAGAAAAATGGGTTAACACATGTTAACCCACAAAAAAATTAAAAAAGGCACTGAAAAGGCGCTGCAGGCCTGCCAAAATCTGTTTCCTTTAGCTTTTTTTTTTTTTTTTTAATATTTTGGATAATATTTAATCTTTAATGAATCTTTAAATATATGAAACTTGTGTATTTGACAATATTTTGGATAATATTTTTTAGTGAATCTTTAATTATCTATATATCTCCATTTGATAAAATAATGATGGTTGATTTTTTGAAGTCCTTTTTTAAATATATACTTCATTAAATTTTTTAAAAAATATGAAAGTCTATCAAGTAAAAATAGAGCCGTTTATAGCCGTTGCAAATAGAGCCGTTTATGACCGTTAATAAACGGCTCTATTTTTTTTTCTATAAATGCATCTAGTCAATTTTCATTTATTCACACTACAAAATAATTTTTCATCTCTAATTATCCAAGTTTTTATTGTTGGTACTATATTTTCGTACTCCTTTTCAATTCACCTCTTCAAATGGCCGAAAATAATCGAGATTTTTTCAAATACTTTTACTCCCAAAATCTTTCTGAAGAAAATTTTGATGGGCAAAATTCTTCATTTTCAGAAAACTTTGACTATTCACAATTTCCTTCACCCACACAAAATCCACTCAACTCAAATTTGCCCAACTATTGGCAACAATCTGAAATTCCATCTTCCGTGCCAGAAACACAATTTGCACAATCTTCAATTCCTATTGATTTGGAAAGTTCGGAACAAGAATGTGTTGCTACTGAAGGTAGACGTCCGATGAAATGGAGGGTTGATGAAGACGAGCTCCTAGCATATTCATTCATCACGATAAGTGAAGATCCCATAGTCGGTAATGATCAAAAAGGGGATACCTTTTGGAAATGAATTGCAGTATACTATAATTCTAATCGCAAGACGGATATGTCGGAAAGAATTTGCAATGCGATGAAGTCACACGGGTACAACACTATTCAAAAGAAGGTAAATCATTTTAATGCTTGTTATAACAACGTTGAAAGTGCTTATAGAAGCGGGCATAGCGATGAAGATATACTGAGAATGGCCTATGCCAAATATCTTTCTGAAAATAAAAATGTTGCTTTCAATTTTGAGCACATATGGAGAATTACAAAGGGTCGAGCACTTTGTGCTCCACAATATGGTGTTCATCTAGATTCTTCAAAAAAGGCAAGAACATCAGATTCAGATACAAGCAACACGTCAACCCCACGAGGAAGATGTTTGAATTTTGATTTAAACATCGATTTGAGGTGATTTCTTGAACTCTATTTTAATCAATCTTTCTCCTTTGTTAATTATTTCCCACTTTCACATGTGGTGTTTCCAAAATTATTGAAAATTGTGATATAATTTTGACCACATGATAGAAGAATCTTTCTCAATTTGAAGAAATGGTCATAAACTAGAATCCAAATAATACATTATGACAAACATGATAATTCACATGTGGTGTTTCCAAAATTATTGAAAATTGTGATACAATTGCAACCACATGATATAAGAATCTTTCCCAATTTGAAGAAATGGTCATAAGCTAGAGTCCAAATATACTTTATGACAAGCATGCTTATTCACATGTGGTGTTTCCAAAACTATTGATGCAGCCACATAATTGGACTTCCAACCACATGCACTTTAACCTTATAAATACAAGGTTATATTACTTTGTTATTCACAACAAACATTTGAATCAAAGATATGCTATAGAGATTTCATCTAATACACCATAATGTCTAATTCTCAAAACTCCGATAAATCCAACACTGATGATGAGTCCTACGATCAACGGGGTTCACCTGGCGAACAAATGATGCGTACAATTATTCAACTCCTTGAAGCTCGGACGCAAAACAACACTAGGAGAAGGTTCATTGAGAGAAATCGTGAAGAGGGACATGCTAGACTCTTCCAAGATTACTTCTCACAGAATCCGGTGTATCCTGACAATATGTTTCGGCGACGATTTCGCATGCGTAGGGATTTATTCATGCGCATAGTTAACATATTGGAGAATAATTCAGTGGAATTTCAACAAAGGCCCGACGCTACAAGTAGACAAGGTCTCTCACTATTACAAAAATGCACTGCCGCTATTCGTCAGTTGGCATATGGAATCCCTACCGACAGCCTTGACGAGTACTTACGTATGGGAAATTCTACCGCTGTAAGGTGCCTATTCAAATTTTGTGAATGTATTTATTCAATATTTGGTGACAGATATTTGAGAAGGCCGAATAACAATGACGTTCAACGTCTTCTACAACTTCACGAGTCAAAACATAGCTTTCCGGGCATGCTAGGCAGTCTTGATTGCATGCATTGGGAGTGGAAGAACTATCCAGTTGCTTGGAAAGGTCAATTTTCCAGAGGCCATGGACCTCCAACAATTGTGTTTGAAGCGGTCGCATCGCAGGATTTGTGGATATGGCATGCCTTTTTTGGGGTTGCAGGTTCTCGCAACGACATCAACGTGTTGAATGAATCAAATTTTTTCAACCATGTTTTACTTGGGGATGGACCGACGATGCATTATAGTGTGAATGGCGCACAATATACTCATGGATACTATCTTACAGATGGAATCTATCCGGAATGGTCAACTTTCGTCAAGGCTTTTCCATGCCCACAGGATCCAAAGAGACGATTATTTAAGGAAAGACAAGAAGCTGCAAGGAAGGACGTCGAACGAGCATTTGGGGTGCTACAAGCACGATGGACTATTGTCAGAGGTCCCGCTCGTTTTTTCTATAGGAAAAAATTAAAGTTGATAATGTTATCATGTATTATTTTGCACAACATGATCGTCGAAGATGAGGGAGAAATGATTTCTCACTGGAATTCCGATGAAGTTGATGAGCCCGCACAACCAATACAAGGACCCACACGAGATTTTGCCAATTATATACGGATTAATTCCGAACTACGTTCAAACACAACTCATCACCAACTCCATGCGGATTTAGTTGAGCATATTTGGACACAGACCAACGCAGAAATACATTAATTAGAAGATCATTTTATGATCAAAGAATGTGTTAGTCCGTATTTTCAATTAATTGTCTTTAAAATTATTGTTCAATCTAATGTACTACTTTATCAAGTTCTAGTTTAATTTGTTGTACTACTTCTTTAAATTTATAATAAATATTTTATGGTTATAAATTTTTCCAAATGTATAAATTGAGTTTTTAGGACTTCATTGAAATAATAAGAATAGTTAAATTAAATTTAATAATATCAAATTAATATGAGGTAAAAACAAAAATGTGATTTGATTGTAAATAGTGTTTAACCAATGATATGGTTGGAGGAGTTAAAAAATGTGAGTTATAGTTAATAGAATGTTGAGGTGGAGGGGTAGGTGGAGGAGAGAGAGTATAACTATAACTCAAAATTTGGTCATTGTTGTAAGTGCTCTTATCACAATGCATATTTAATTCTATTCCTCCCATTATGTTACCATCAATTCGATGCATATTTAATTCTATTCCTCCTATGCTGTTACCATCAATTTGGGCTTTTTTTAATAGAATATTGTAATTTAAATATTTTATTAATAAAATATAGTGTAAAATGGGAGTTTTAATAAAATAGTTGAAGTCGTCACTGTTATTATAGGCGACTTCAATCTTTTCTCATTTTTTAATATTTAATTGGTTAATATAGGCGACTTGTAATTTTTTCTTTTTAGAATAATTTTGGGTCGCCATTCTTGTAGGCGGCATTTAATTTTTTTTTTTTTTTTTTTTTGTGAATTTCTCGATTTTGGTCTGATCAAGGATGAAAATATTCGTAAATATCTTCGATATTATTCCGATATTTCCATTTTTTCATGTGATAGATATAAAAACGGGGTGCAATCGATATATCTCCGATATTTTTATTTTTTCACATAAAAATGAAAAAATTTATCAAAATATCGTTAAAATATCTATAAATATCGGTATTGATTTCGATATCGGTGGCTTCATCCAAAATTCAAGGACGAAAATTTCAATTTCGATGAAAATATTGGTATCAGTGAAAATATCGGTACAAATATTTATCAACATTTTCCGATATTTACAGATATTTTTCTGATATTTCACCGATTTTTCTATAATTTGTACCATAAAACCATCGATATCGAAATCAATACGGATATTTATCGATATTTCACATATATTTATCGATATTTCCCCAATATTTTACATATTTTCCTATAATTTGTATGATATCGAAATCAATACCGATATTTATCGATATTTTACCGATATATTGACAAAATTTCTCTTTTTTATGTGAAAAAATGAAAATATTGGAGATATATCGATTGCATCCCATTTTTTTAATCACGTGAAAAAATAAAAATATCAAGGAAATATCGGAGATATTTCCTTGATCTGACTAAAGTCGAGAAATTCACAAAATCCGATATTTCCTCGATATTTTCATCCATAATCTGACTAAAGCCGAAAAAATCACAAAATTAAAATTTAAAAAAAAAAAGAGTGAATGTCGCCTATAAGAATGGTGACCCAAAATTATTATTAAAAAAAAAAAATTACAAGTCGCCTATACCATAGGCGACATTAACTAATTAAATATTTAAAAAAAAAATGAGAAAAGATTGAAGTCGCCTATAAGAATGGTGACCCAAAATTATTATTAAAAAAAAAAATTACAAGTCGCCTATACCATAGGCGACATTAACTAATTAAATATTTAAAAAAAAATGAGAAAAGATTGAAGTCGCCTATAAGGGTGGCGACTTCACCTATTTTATTAAATCTCCCATTTTACATTATATTTTGTTAATAAAAATTTTAAATTACAATATTCTATTAAAAAGCCATCAATTTGCAGTATTTCCAAGTACTATATATATGTTAGTATGCAACCATCTACTTGGTGGTTGTAATCTGGCATATTCATCGTAATTTTGGTTATAACCTATTTAGAATTAAACTATGCAATAAAGTTTATCAATAACTACATTAACATTTTTACTTTTATTTTACATATTGGACCATTTCAGAGAAGAGCCTTAAAGAGTGTCTGTAATCGTAATATTTCAAGGGCATTTCATTTCAAAGCATCATGTATTGTGCTATAAATAAGTCAACTCTAATTATTGTAATATACCCAACTCATTTAAAAGATAAATTTTAGTGGAATTAATTGCATACAAAAGCTCCGGTAATCTTATCTAATTTTAAACTAAGGAGAGCGTCATATGGTTAATTGCCAAATAAAAAACACACACATACAAATTGTTGCCCATTTTACAATGTATTCACAAAAACTCTTGTGCACCAGGTGCATGAATCTAGGATTCATGCAATCCGGGTCGATCCGACTCGGATCCGTGATTTTTTTCCAGATTTTTGTCTTAACATTTATGTTATAAATATGTGACATTTATGTACAAACATCCGTACCTTTATGTCTGTAACTTAGAAAAAAAAATGAAGATTTTCAACATAATTTGTATTGTATACCTTTATGTGATATCAATGTAACATTTATGTTATATTATGTCACATTTATGTACAAATATTATACATTTATGTAATATATAAAAGTGCATAAAAGTCAGAATATTTGTACATAAAGGTGACACGATATAATATAAAGGTCACATTGATATCACATAAATGTATGCAGTTCAAATTATGTTAAAAATCTTCATTTTTTTCTAAGTTATAGTACATAAATGTCATGATAGTTGTACATAAAGATCACACATTTATAACATAAAGATTACACTAATACAACATAAAGGTAACAACCTGAAGCAAAAAAAAAAAAAAAAATTCAAAAACACGCGGATCCGGATCAAAACTAGGTCGACCCGAATTGCAAGTACACCAAGTGCACACAAGACCAATTCATTCATAAATTCTATCTTTGACTATTTCATACATCAAATTAAAAAATCAAATACTTTTCTCTACGATTTTTTATTGATTTAATTGTCAGAAAAGCCACATTGAATGTCAATGATCATTAAACATTTATCTTCTTTTTTTTTTTTTTGTTGAGTTGGTTGCCTTAATTTATTTGGTGAAAAGAAAAAAGATATAAAGGCTTAACTTTTTCCAACCTCAAGAAATGCATTTTGTATGACAGATACTCGACTTTCACATATTTTGGATATAACATCTAGAAAAATGAGTTTATTGTGATGCAGTTGGCTTAAAGAAACAGGAGAATGACATGTACACAACAGAAACGACTTTATTCTAATAGAGGGTAGATGTATAATACGTGCATATGGTGATCATCGCATACTATAGCTCTCCAGAGAAACCAGTCCTGCAATTATGGAGAGAAGAATTATGAGAAGAAGCAACTGTAAAACCTCTCTGCAAAGTTTTACTTCATTGTTAACAACCCATAAAACTTACACATATTAGTTGGTCGATTTGCAGATAGGTAACACTAGAAGAATAGCCAGATTGATGAAGATGAAATCAATATCTGCATTGAGAATAATATATGAGAATTATTAGATAATAGTCCTTTAAACACAACACTTTAAGAAGGGCAAACAGGGATTTGGAAACTAACCAAAGTTGCATTGTAAGATCTCCTGCCAAAACAATAAATAGATTGCTATAAGACAATAAGACTATAAGAGAGAGAGAGAGAGAGAGAGAGAGAGGTGCCTTTGGCTTAAGGCTCAGAATCCCTGCAGATTTTCAAGATTGATTCTAAGCTGCCTTTGGTCTTGCTAGCATTAGGATCAGCTTCATCAACCTACAAAGTTCAGAAGACGAAAGGTTTTTTAGCCCGAGGAAATCAACATGCACACAGATACAGAAAATTAGCATTTACCACGAAAATATTTGCCTTGATTTTAATTTATAGTGCAATCCATTACTCGTAAATAGATATATAACATTGAACAAAAATCATGCACGCTGCATGTGGAACATTGGAATCTGCTGGCATTAAAAATCACCAGCGATCAAACCTATGTTTCTTTGATTAAAACTTAGAATGCAGAAACAAAACAATGGGTGCACTAGACATAAATATTTTTTAGGAGGGACAAAATCACAAGTTTCAGTCTTAATAGTGGCATATATGAATTTAATCCAAGGCCTGCCGTTTTCAATTTCATAAAGGAAATGTTAAAGCTAAGATAAATTTAGGGAAAATTATATCTTGACCCTTGACTTGGATAATAAAAGTAAAATCATGTTTTATGGAAAAGTATTTTGAAAATTAGCTCATACCTTTGATTGTAGCATAATAGAGTCACATCTGACATAGTTTTAGTTTGGTCAATATTTTTCACAGTTAGAGCTGGGGCAATGAAACGGAACATGAAATTAGAAATAATCTGTTATTTTTAGCAGAAATGTACATGAAATGAAAGACTGGACAGTGAGAGATGCATATTAGCATAAATATTTGCTTAATTGCAGGTTATTTGAAAGACTTCAGTTTATCCTTAATTGCAAGTTATTTATTTCCATTACTTCAATTCAAAGAAGAGAGGGTAAAAATCAGAAGATATGTTGTGTCCATCAAAAGCAGTAAGGATTTCTAAATTAGAATGTTAATCTTACCACGTCTCATTTTGACAACACCTCTGAAGACTTGAATGTTGTTGTAGCACAAAGCTAATGTCCCAATTGCCATGACCTGGCAGTATTAGAGAAAATAAAAAATCAGATGCACCTTCGACTTAGCTCATTATCCGCCACAATCACAAGGAGGGTTCTATCTGAATGGTTACTAAAGAAAAAGTAGTGTAAGGGTTGAAAGAGCTAAAATGTGTGAAGTAACAACATTACTAATATGTACCTGTGGAATTGCACAAAAACGAAAGATTGCTGGATTGAGACCATGTCATTAAGACACTGCACTGCTTTAACAGAGTTTTCCTCGTATATTAAGTCCTATAAGCATTGAACCAAGGAATATTAACAAACCAGATTGTGCTTTTACAGAATTAGCTTTGAACTGTTTGTGAAGCAATTTTAGATGAATGCTGAAAAGATGACAGAGCAAGGAATGATGTACCTCAAGTTTGTTAACATATTTACTCCATATTTGGCTAGGCCAGAACATACGTGATGGTATCTGATTAATATCCTCCAAATAATCTCTGATGATATTAGTTTTCTGCAATTTGCAAAGGTGTGATAGACATCTTAAAATACTTACAAATGACAGTGAGATGTATAACGAGTGGACTGTGTACAGTACTGTGCTCACTTACTAAAGATCATCAAATTAGTACCTGAAGAAATAAACCCATACAGTTGGAGAGAGTATCTGACATCAGATCTTCCTTTCCTGAAGCATGGAACAGCTTTGACAACCCTAATCCAACAAGTCCAGCCACATAGTGACAATATGTGTCATAATCATCAACTGTTTCTATCTGGTGAGAAGAAAAAAACATTAGAATTTAAAATGATTTTCTATCAAGCACAGATTTAGACTCAGACATGGAATGTTTTCTCAAAGATTTATAGACCACAATCACATATTATTATGTTCTTCTTATCAGCTGATTGCCCAGAGGAAATTCAGTTGGTTTTCAGAAGCAATCAAGTAGTCGTTAGCTAGATTTTTTTAGGTAAGGTAGATTACTTAATTTGTTCTCTAGATTTCAAGAAAAGCTACGTTTTAGAACAGGTAACATAAATTAGTATGTATATGTAAAGAGTTCCTGAAAAACGCCTCTAGCGTTACATTATACCTCCTTGAACATGAATTTTGCCATTCCTGCGCCGATTCTCATGGTAATATCCTCTATTGCCTCCTGATAACAACAAAAGGAAATGGTTATATGCATTTAAGCAGTTATTATGTGCAAAGTAACTTCAACTACCAGTATACCAGATATTGTTAATATTAGATATGCAGCATATGCTTAAATTAATGGTGAGAAATACCCTCTTCCAAGCTCCAAAAAAGCAGTAGAAACCTGATGAAACTCGTCCAAGAGATCTTTGTAGTCATTCGTACTGCCTGCCAAATATGATCAAATGAGATGATAAATACAGAGAAATTAAACTAAGGCAAAACTTGAAAACTCACATGTAAAATTCCATTCTCGGTCATATATTTGACGATGGAATGCCATAAGAATAGGCACTGCTGCTATGCTTGTATCATCCTCTGTCAAATAAACAAAGTTGGAATACAATAGTATAATTAATAATCTAATAACACCAAAAGAATTGTGATCAGCATGGACAATGAAAACTGCATCCTTGAATAGTTAAAGTCCCAAGGCTTGTATCTTTAGAAAGATCAGAAGCAAGAAAATGTGCAATCCATATATAACTAACAGAATCTCTGACTAGTAAGGATCTACTCTATCCAGTAATGAGGAGATCAGAGGTCCAGAGAAGAGATGAAAATGCCAATCCTGTGTAATATGAAATGAGTTGTTGAGATTTTTTTATGATGTTTGCATTCTCATCATTCAAGTAACAGAAATCACGCAATTCTTCCATGTCATATTTATTAATTTTTTGGAGGTGAACATGCTGTGTACCACTATGTTAACTAAGCAGTCATAGTAGATAAGCATGGTACTGTAACAAAAAAATAAAAAATCCATTGAGATTTTCAATTGTCATCCAGCAACCATAATGTAAGGGAGGTTAAGCAATAGGCAGTTCTTCATCGACTCAACCACTGGAAAAATGAAGAAAAAGCGTTTATTAGTAGAAGAGCATACCAACTGTGTCAAGTGCTCGAAGAACAAAATAGAAGACGCTTACCTGAAAAGTCCGAGAAAAATTGCATGACCATCAAATAGAAGACGCATACCTGAAAAGTCCAAGAAAATTTGCATGACCATCATTTTTCACGAAAAAATAAACAAGAGACTTACTAGCAAGTCAATCATCAAAAAATCCAGAATACAACATGATTAATATATTCATATTTGACATGAAGAGTACTCAAAATGAAATTAAGCTCCAAAATAAATCCAGCATTATGAAGTCAAGCTCCAGTTCACGATCTATATTATATCTTTATGCATCCTCTCAATTTTATCGCACCACCAACTTTCGATTGCATGCAACTACTAGAAAATTAGCAAATCCTTTCCAAAAACAATACAGTAAAACCTTCATAAAATAATACTCGATAAATTAATAATCTCGATAAAATTAATAATTTATCCGGTCCCAACTTGGAACTAGTTCAAATTTGGACACCAATCAATTAAATAATAAGATAATATTTTTTTTGGAAATCCTAGTGTAATATTTAAGGTCCCAACGAAACTATAAATTAATAATTATTAAAAAATTCCAAGATATAATATATATGTTATCCACTTAAACATTCTAAGACAATTTAGTAAAATATGAATCTACTGTTACTTACTTTTTGTTGAACTTCAAATCTGCATTGATTTTATCTTTAAATCTCCCAATTTATCTTTAAATCTCCCAATTGCACCCAATAGTTGCGGCGTTGTCTTCTCGTATTGCAATAAAAAGTTATGAAGAATTGTTGCTGCTTGCAATACAATGGATCATTATATATTGATCTACTTCTACACAATGTATATATATACGTAAGTCCATGAACCATTCTTTTACTTTGGCAAAAAACAATAAATGAAACCATTCAAACTTCCTATTAATATGATTATGTGAGTATACATTCTTTGAATGGTAATTAAAACTTGTGTTTTAATTTATTTGTCATCAATAACTAATGTACATTGTAAGTGGATTATACAACCCAAAATTTTGAAGGTCAGTTATGTATATACGTTAAAACCTCTCTAAATTAATAAATTGTTAATTTATCGATTATATAATATCTCTTTGAATTAATAAAATTCTTCAGTCCAAAAAATATTAATTTATAGAGGTTTTACTGTATCTAGAAAAATCAAGTGAAGTTGCCGCGTTACGAGGATCGGCATCGAGCTGCTGACTCACGAGAGCGAAATATCTAGAAACTTTTTGAAGCATAGAGTAGCAAAACGCCCAGTGCGGCTCCGCCGGAATCTGCTTCTCCGCCTTTCTCAACGCCAACTTCAGCCTCACCATCGGATAAAATTCATCAGGATGCCTCAAAATCGCACGCAAATTCACCATTGCAACCTGCGCAACACCGAAGCACGATTAATCCATAAACACACATAATCTGCACGAATTTGTGGCTGATAATAGAATCAATTGATTTTAACGCCAACTTCAGCCTCACCATCGGATGAAATTCATCAGGATGCCTCAAAATCGCACGCAAATTCACCATTGCAACCTGCAACACCGAAGCACGATTAATCCATAAACACACATAATCTGCACGAATTTGTGGCTGATAATAGAATCAATTGATTTTAAATACAACACAATGCATCAAAATCGAAGAATATCGATTTCATCAAAAGTAACTCCATAAATTAAATGACACTCAAACCGAACAGCATTTCGTACTTCCTCCTCTGGCTTTCCAGAATTGCTTGATTTTGATAAACCTCGAGGATGATCGACTGCGGTTTACATATGCGTGGATAGATATCGGCATTTACGCCATTGTTGAAAAAGAGGTAGAAGCTTTAGATATTTAATGGAGAAAACAGTGGTTTGTTTAGTGTGTGTAAAATGCGTGTGAGTTGTTTGAAAATTTAAGCCTCTTATTTGAGGAAGAAGGTATTTATACTTGGCTATTATTTGGGAATATTCAATGATATTTAGAAGATGAGGATTTTCCATATTATTTACATCATATTTTTATCAATTTATAAATTTAGGGCTTGAAAAAATACTAAATTATCAATTAGGGACTTGAAAAAATAAAATTATCAAGTCAAGATTTGAAGGATAAATTATCATTTAAAGACTCACAAAATTATGGTTTTGACACTTTAAAATTCCTAACTAGTTAAAAATAATTGTAAAATGATAATCACGAAATATGATTGATAAACTTTACATGTATGAAAAGGAAAATTAACAATGAAACGAGAGAAGTTAGAATAATTATATATAATACCAATAAAAAAAATTGAGTGGTAACTTTATTTTTATTGTTCTTTAAATGATAATTTCATCTTTTAAAACTCTCATTATTAACAAATTAATAATTAGTATATTTTTTGGAATTTAGATCTCGTAGATGTTTGTTGATAAATGATTTGTAATCTTCATTATTTGCTGGATTGATGCTCTAAAAAATTAGGACTTCGAAAATCGATACCAATTTTTTGTTTTAGTTTGGTTACAATACTATTTATATTTGAATATAGTTTTTATAAGATGTTTTAAAGTCTTCATAATAAGATTTGTGGATGTAAATGAATGTTTGGGTCAATTTTTATGATCTCAGAGAATCATAGCGATTTTTTATATGTTGCATATATTGTTTTTTTAATATTAAATAGTAATATATGTTAGTTTGTTGATTTTATAAATTAGATTATTAGATTTAAATGACATAGCTAAAGTATTAAAAATAAATCATGAACAAATTACTCTAGAAGGCTTTAAGCAAATAGCAAATACAAATATTGTTGTGAGACCTCCCTTTAGATAAGGATGTAATCGAATCAAGTTGAAGAGTGTTTGAGTTTGGTTTGTTTAGTTATCAAACTAACTCGAATTTAATTTATCGATTACATTCATAGTTCACGAGGTTAATTGAACCTTAAGGAAATAATAATAAATTATATTATTCATCAACTTATTAATAAAATAAATTATATATTCTTAAAAAATATAATCAATTATAAGAATATCTATAATTAGATATTATGTATTTAATACAAGTATTAAAATTATAAATGTCAAATATTAGTATTATATCTTACGAACTAGCTTATGAGCCTTCTCGCTAACATGTTCACAAGTCAACAAGCCGAATAACATCAAGTTTGAATTATTTGTTTATTTTAACGACTCACAATAAATGAATTCGAACAAACATTTATCGAATTGAGCTCTAAATAGTTTATAAATGACTTGATTCATTTACATCCATATTTTTAAAATATTTAAAATATCTTAATCATACACCTAACAGAATACCTTTTTTTTCTTTTTTTAAAATATTAATAAATTCATTTAATAGTAAACCTAACTGAATGTCTTTTTATATTAATAAATCCATCTATATGTAACTATATTGCTTATAAAATATTATTTCAATGTGTTGTAGATGAAGGAATTAGTCATTATTCCGGTCTCATATTAAATCGATGAGTGAGTCATGTTTTTAAATTACGAATAAGTTAATTCATCTCACAAAATTAAATTTATGAGAAGATCTCATATTAGCTATCTGCATTATACATTATCAAAACAAATTAACATTATTATTATTTTAGAAAATAAATTTCTAAAGGTAACCGAGTCACATGTGTGGTGGTAATTTTCTTATCAAACACCATATCATGTAAAATTCATGAAGATGAGTTCGTTTCTTGTCCCCTCAGAGTAAAAGTTAATTCATAAAACCATTTACAAAACAACGACTTCAAATTTGACTCGTTAATAAGAAACCTAATTTAGAATAGATTAGGGATGAAAATTAAACAAATTAATATTCAATTCCAGAGTGTTTATTAAAAGCTTCATTTGGGTTCGATTTGATATATATATCAAACAAGTTTGGATATATTTTTGTATTTGATAAAATATATAGCTCGACTCAAACTCGAGTTTGATTATTATAAAAAAAAAAGTGTAAAAATATCAAACTATTCGAGCTCGACTAGTATTCGTCGAGACAAAAAGTTTGTTCAAATTCAATTCGATTAATTATCAAGCAAACTCAAAATATAAATTTTTGAAGCTCAATAATATTTCGAACAAGATTGAACAATTATTCGTTGGTTTAAATTGTATCATTTACAGCCTTAATTAAAATGGATGTTGAATTTGAAGCTAATCATCGAAATTTAATTTAGCTTCATTCATGAATATAACATATGTTTCACAAAGACATATCGAGCTAATCTTATTGAAATAACTTTGTGAGACATAAATTTAAGAAAAAAATAAATCGATCCTCTCATCTAAATTTATCTCATTAAATTAAATTAATTAATATAGCTAAAATAGTTCTTGTGGAACATTAATAATCCAAGTCAACATAATTATACTGGACATGACCTGTTGGATAAGATAAAATCTAACTTAATTCTCAAAAAAATGTAGATTTAAGTTATATATTAATTATATATTATTAAAATAAAAACCGTGTAATCGATCAGAGATCACATTATTTGACACAGGCCACCACAAAAATTTAGCTCATCATATTATTAAGTTAAAATAAATCATATATATTAAAAAATTTCAAATTGAATTTCGTTTCACACTTTCGTAACTCTAATAAGAAATCCAAACATTGCATATTTTTGAAACACTCGTGGTTCGTTATAGTAGTATATTAATTATTGATTTCAGTAAAACTTTTATAAAACCATTTTGTCGATCTAATTTTATTGTGAAAACGATTTTAAAATCTATTATTCACATATGAATTTTTAAAAATTGATTTAATTGATAAATATTGGAGTTTATCTTATATAGCTATTGCCGTTAAATTTGTCTTATATGAATTTTTTTGCATTGATTTTAATTTAAAAAATTTAATACCTTTTAAGTTGCAGTTAGTTGGAGGAGCCCATCCCACCGACATGTGTATATGAACTCATATTTAAATCCAACTAGTATAATTCTCGTACGATGCATGAACATATAAATTTCACTATTTATATATTTTAATATGAAAATGTTGAACACGAAAAATAATAAAAAAATTTGGAGAATTTCAGTCTGATTTGTTATTTCTGTGACTCACGACCATAAAATCTAAATATTTTGAGTTTGATGTGAAAATTTTAATTTACAAAAAAAAATATATATATTTAAGTTCTCATAATATTTCAATCTCATTTGGTATACCCGTGTCCGTGTGATGTATGGACAAATACATTTGAAGTGTTGGTAATTTTTTGATATAAAAATGTTGTTCATGAAAAATAATATAATTCTTCAAAGTGTTTTCAATTTAATCTACCACCCATATAATTTACGAATTTAAATATTTTTTATTTTCATCATACGTTGTCGTCACTATTGGCCTGAAACAAACTTATGCAAATTTATGTTCAATAATTTATTCATAATGAGTATAAAATGGTGATATTATTGAGCATTATAATCAAGTCTTGATAATATTTCAACCTCATTTGGTATTCGTGTGATGTAGTGAATAAATTTTATGTGTTAGTAATTTTTTGATATAAAAATGATGATCATGAAAAATCATATAGTTTTTCAAAGTTATTTCAATTTAATCTACTACTCATGTAATTCATCTAAATATTTATTATTTTCATCATATGTTGTTTAACTATTTTAGTACTTGTTTTTGTCACAATTGGCCTAGAAAATATTTGTGCAAATATATGTTCAACAACTTATTCATAATGAGTTTAAAATATTGATATTATTGTATATTACCCCAAAATAAAATTTCTAAATTTAACATACCATCAAAAAATCTGTATAATTATTTTTTTCAGATGTCTTAAAATCAAAATTTATCTATTAGAAAAATCATATTGGATGGTAAACATTTCAAAATTTGATAAATTTAAAACCATGAAACTATATTACAACATAAACTAAATATATTTTATCATTGTTCTGTGAACTTTATGCTACCATGATAGTGAAATTTTAGATTTTTATTTACTTTTTAATCGAGGAAACATTATTTATTCTTACAACAAAAAAAATGATAAATTCGCTAATTTTTTCGTGGATATATAAAATGATTTAGATTAAGATACAAATTTTTATTTACAACTTTTCATGACATTATATTATTACCATATATACACAAATCATACTAACTTTATAACATATCAAATACGATCATATTTTTGTCCTCAATTTTCAAAATGATTTTCATACCATGAATATACATAAATTATGAAAAACTAAATATTTACAATTTATAAATTTATAAAATAATAAATATCTGTATTTCCACTTTAAAAGGTAGAAATGAGGTTAGTTGGTTTTTATATAGATGACAATGAAATTTCATAATAAAAAATTCAAAGTATTTAAAATATATATGTAAAAATTCTTCATCTACGTATTATCACTCTTATAAATAACATCGACTATGTATTCTTCATGATTAATAATGAAGATATATTTATATAATTTAACATTATGAAATAGAACATATTTTTTATAAGTATAAATGATATGTTTTTTTTTTATCATTCTTTATACTTAATTTGTAGTTTTTAATAGAAAGTACATGAATTCATAAATTTTATACTTCCTAAATGTTATTGTGTGCAATAATATATCATATGTATATTTTTTATTATATTCAAGATATATTACAAATCTTTATGATTTTTAATAAGAATTAATATAGTATAATAAAATAAAATTATATAAACACTATGTTATATTATTAACATTGTTACATAAAAGATATATAAAAATTGGAGTATTTTATACGACATATTTATCAAATAAAATTGTGTGATGTTTATAATAATTTTACAATACATATTTCGAATATAGTAAATAAAAATAGTTAATTTACGTTGTTTTATATATGTTGGTTGACTTGATTAATAACTCAATTCTTGGTCTTCGACCCCCTCTGTCACTACGAACGCCCCCAATCAATGCAATGATATATTTATTGAGGTAGTATATGTGTATGTGGGGTACAACATTAGAGATAAAAAAAAATATTTTGATGATCTATAGTTCTTGAAATCCGATCATTATGTTATTTTAATTTATTCAACAAACATATATTTAATCTTTGATTATATCAACAATTAAAAAAGTTATTAGATGAGATCATATTAACATTCATATACCATATATAGATAATAATTTTCAAGATTTTGTCAATATTATAAATGATATTATTATCATATATATAAATCATGTTTAATACAATAAAATTAATAATTTATAATTTATAAATTATGAAATAATATGTTTTTCTATTTTTGGGAGGTGGAAATGGGCGGGAAAATTTTAGCATTTCTATTTTGAGGGGTAATTGTTATTTTATATATATAT
This sequence comes from Scutellaria minor, assembly GCA_954870855.1. Lineage (NCBI taxonomy): Eukaryota > Viridiplantae > Streptophyta > Magnoliopsida > Lamiales > Lamiaceae > Scutellaria > Scutellaria minor. The sequence continues at coordinate 18,620,636 of OX940728.1, read as the reverse complement.
ATATATATATAGATTATTTAATATTTCAAATCTATTGAAATTAAAATTTATGGCTGTTTTAGATAAACCTTTTGAAATATTATGTGTCCCCACTCACTCCCATGGAGTTGTTCTTCTATTTATATATACAGAGATCTGTAATTTATATTTTAGTTGGGTTGTTTTTAAATATTTCATTTTCCAGTTTCTTTTACGTTTTTTACCCTAAACATTATGGTAGAACTCATGTCTTCAAAAGTGCAGGACTTATCTATTTATTTATTTATCTGGTAAAAATGTTGACTCGGAATTAGCAAAAAACACTTGGGATGTAATCAAACCAAGTCAAATTCATTGAGAATTTGAGTTTTTCGTTTATTTTACATTAAATTATTCAATATTATGGCAGCAACTTAATAAATGTAAATTATAAATTACATTATTCACAAACTCATTAAAAATCATATATTTGAAAAAATATAACATATTAATAATATTGTCATAATAAATGACTATAATTAACTATTTCTATAATTATCACTAGTAAAAATGGAAAATTAAAGAAAATACCTAACTATATTTATATCTTACAAGCTATCTCATATTCTCACAAATCAGATATCATCAAATTTTAACATGTTTGTTTATTTTAATGAATCTGTTTTCGATATCATTTTTAATGTATATTTTACAATATCAATTCGCTTTCAATATCATTTTCAAATTGAATTTTCAATCCAAAATTATTCGTTGGCAGCTATAACATACCTTTTCTCTTTAAGGGTTTGTTCCACCCACTTTGAAAGTCAATCAAAATGCTCAGTAAAGTCATTGTATTGCTTTCAAAAATAATATTGCAATTAATTATGGTACTTTTTTGGTAAATGATATTACTGGAAATAGAAGCAACGCATTTAAAAAAAAAAAAAGAATATTCTGTTATATATTCCAGCTCATTTAATTTAAATTGTAATATGACAGTACTAACTGTTTCCATAAACAAATAATTCGAAGTCGAGTAATAAGAAATATATTTTCGTTAATTAATTCACAGCCAACATAATATGCATCATATAAAGAATCATGTAAATGTTAGTCATTTGGTTTTGATCCAACACAATTCATATAATTGGCTTCATATAATGTTTTAATTCTTGTTTCATATAATGATTTAATTTATATTGATACGGATTTATAAAAACTCAAAAAATATATATTGTATTTTATGTCTTATTATTACATGAATTTCAATAATAATGTAATTTTAATAACATATATATAGTTAAAGTGTATTATTACAAACTCGGCTAAAAATATCGTAAAAATATTTACTAAAATTTTAAAACATCATTTGCCTGCTAAAAGACATTTTTATTTACCATAAACACATTTCTTTTATATAAATCAAAATCATTCTCTAAATTATTATATTTTTTACTTAAATATATTACATATTAAAACATTTATTTTGCTAAATCCCGTATATCGCGGGGTCTATACTATTAATTCATATAATCGGCTTCATATAATGGTTTAATTGTTGTTGTTGAGACTTTTTATAACAAACTTCCCTTAACTTATGTTATTTTCTCATATATATATATATATATAAATATATATATATATATATATATATATTACAAAACAATTTTGTTTGGTTTATATATAGGAAAAAAGTGATAGAGGGGATCATATAACACAAAGCTTACCTTAAAAAAGCCTTTTAACAGGAAAGTGTTCAATTTTTTTAAGGGAAAAGTGTAACAATTGATACACGTTGAAAGGATAAAATATTTAAATCTACTTTTAAGTAAAATGCTTAAATGGTAGACTAAATTCGATTTATTTAGTTCAAATAAATCGAATGGTAGACTATCAAATGGTAGACTAAATTCCATTTATTTAATTCAAAATTTCAAATCGCCATAATTGAAAAGGGCAATTACGTAAGTCGCTAGCATCTACAGTGACCTCTTATATGTTTATTTGTAAATGAAAGATATTGTATCCTATAATTTAATTAATTTACTTATTTAAAATATAGTATGATTTTTATATTAAATGAGATTATGACAAAATATCTCTGAAAGTAGCTGTTTGCCACAGTTTTTGGCACTCGTTTTTTCTGCCCAATCTTTTTCAAAATCAAACTCCTCTACGGTACATATTGTCCGATTTACTGTTGTTCCAAGGAAAAGCGTTTACTATTAAGTTGAACAAAAGTTGCAATAACTCAAATTTTATCTACTAACGATTTTGACGTCTGAGGATGGTTTAGGACTTTAGGATGTTGTTTTTGTTCATTTAAAAACGGAGTGTTTGTGACTTTAATAAATTTGTGTACATAAATAAACCAAAAAATGAAAAATGCATAAATTATAATTTCATGGATCAAACGAATAAATTTTGGTTAAAAAAAAAAACGGAATAAATTTCAAATGTCGTGAGTGGCAATCTCTTTAAATTATTTATTCTTCTCATTAATAATAGCTCCAAAATATTTGGAAAGACTTCTAAAATTTGATATTTTTGGCAGCGAATTTTACATTTCAATAGTGTTTATCAAAGTGCTTGAAATCTTGTATCAAATCAAACATTAAGAAAATTGAGGGCTTGAACGACATGAATTCCAGAATCTAACAATTTCTCTATGAATACTATTTGTAATTTTTGTTTGTGAATTTTACTATAAATTATTTATTTTTTAAAATGTGTGATTAAAGACATCTCGCTCTATACTAAATATACTAAATACACCTCAATTTATTTAATTTAAAAAGTTAAAAAAAATATCAATTTTACCCTTTAATGAAATTAAACCCTACACTCTCCCACTCTTTTCTCCCTCCACATTTTTTTTTCATTTTTCTTGCTTCTTTGATTTTCTTTCTCTGAATTCCTGAGGAATCGAATGCCAAAATAATGGCTTACATTTCAAGGATTAATTAAGTGTATAGTAATCGTGTTAAACTCATACAAAAAAACGTAAAAAAATCGAACAAACTCGACTAGCTCCATTTAGCCCTGATTGACCGAACACGTAAATGTATACGAGACCATGAGGCTCGGAACATATAATACGTTCGTCGCCTAGTGACCAAATATACTTATACGTGTTCAATTCGAAGCAAGTCGAGTTTGATCGATTTTTTACGATTGTCATACATTTAATCAATCCATAACTCCATGTAATATTCGTTATTATATAGACATTCCATCAATCAAGAAATCTATATATATATAATAACAATTACCCCCTAAAAATAGAAATGACAAAAAATTTCCCGCCTATTTTACTTTCTAATATTGGAAATATCATTAATTATTGATTTTTATTTTTTAGTCAATTTATACATTATACATGTCCAATTTTTTTAATTATGTATATGGTATACAGTTGGTTCTTATAATAGACGAAAATTTTTAGACACAAACTTACCATATCGGAATTGTTATGCAATAATCTCCGATTTAGAATGATTTTCATTAGTTTATAAATTTGGAATACTCAATCTTACATGGATGGTAATGTTCTTGACTTTTCTACATATAATTGATGAATTAAAAATATATTAATAAAATATATCATAATTTTCACTAAATCTAAATACTATTTGACAATTGAAATTTAATACCATTTGATTGCTTTGGTTTCCTCGAAATCATAATGATATATACACACACACGGTTTCTTCCATTCTACAATCTGGATTAAGATGATAATTTTTATTTTATTATTTTTTGAATTTGAGAGATTATGCTTATATTACTGAATTTACAAATATCATAACGATATATATATATATATATATATATATTTTTATCAAATTAATGCAATCAGTTTGATATACAGTATTTTAAAATACAATACTTTGAAAACGGATTGCAAAAGCAATATTATCAAATCTTAAATATTTTATATATGGATAACATATCACATTAATGCTTTATACATGTCCATTTACCAAACATTTGATGCGTATATATAGTCAATCAATAATATTGTGAGAGTTCTCACAATTATCTTATATATTATGTTTCCAATTCCAGATTATGGAAATTTATTATGTGCCACTATAAAATGAAATCATCTTCAAGATTTTACTCCCTATACCATACACATATAATGTTTATAAGAAGTTTTTCGAGAGAGAAAAAAAAAGGCTCATGTGTTGTTGATGACATCAATCCATCCAAGCCGTGCGCATTGAAGTTTTGTTTAGTAAGAACATATGATGTACCTGCTTGCAAGAATAATAGAAATATATATATAGTCATGACTTATAAGTGCATTCAAAGACAAAGAGGTAATTTAAATACATTGAATTGATTATATATATGGATCCATTATCTATTATGGTTAGATTAATATGATTCTTATGTATACTTCTTTTAGGGAAGTATGATACATGGTTTTGTTTGTAAATTGTGGATAGTCTAAAGTCTCTACTCAATGAGAGACTTTGATTTTATTGTGGCTGAGAATATTCTGAAATATTTCATATCAAATTTTAAATATATACTTAATTTAAATTCAATTTAAGTTCAACAATAACACAAGAGTTGAAACAAAATAATGAAAAGAGATTGCATATATATTTTCCCGTTGTCAATAAAACAGTTAGAAAAATGTATATACTCCATTTGAGATTTAAAAATAGCAATCAAATTCCACAGTTTCAAAAGAGAAAAATTATAACTATTTTTATGTGGTAATTTAAGAGAAAATAGCATATATATTTGTGGGGTAATTTTCGTTTTGGCAAATGTGACTAAATTAATTTTGTGTAAAAGATCGTTAAGAGTAAAAACATGTATTTGTTTGGTAACACTTTTAGATTTGAGTTTTCTATATAAAATTTCATTTACAAAACATTTCGACATTTAGTAAATTTATTTTTGATCTTTTTTATTTTTTCGAGAAATCATATCTCTATAAATCCATTATAAAATGATAATCGACAACTTATAAATTTCATTTACAATATTTCTATTTAGAAGTTAGTCAAAATGAGATTTTACTATATATATATATATATAATACAACTCGAAAGTTACCTTATTACTTTCCCGTCCATTGATATAGTTTGTATATATGCAAAGTCAATTTTATTTATTTATTTATTAAAATATTGATATTTATATGTAAATATCAATTTATGCATTATGAATCACTTTAAGCAAAAAATATTCACTTCATTCAAATTTTATTAAATGCAATATTTTACTCGATTTTGTCAAATCGTTGTTGAATAAACGATAACCTGAACATGAAACAGATTTATGTAACTGTACTTTTTTCGATTTTTACTTTTCCTATTTTGGAATAAAATATAATTAAATGTGTATCTCTAACAAAATTTATTTTTTATATATATCTCACAATGCAAGCTCATTTAAATTAATCTTCATAAATATATTTTAAATACTTTAATCTATAATTATGAGATTTTATGTAATACTGGTGTGATTAATTAAATGTATTCAACATCTGAACATCTGAATTAGATTTAAGAATATGAAATAAAACAATATTTTCTTATTTCAAGCTATATATATATATATATATATCAAGTATCTTCCCAAGGTGAAAATGAAGCTATTTGTCTGTCCATTTCAACTTCGGAAAATTTGGAATACGATTATTTGTTATTTATATAATTGATAATTTATAGATTACAAAAGATATTGAATTTTTCATAATTTGTGTATATAAATGGTATGAAAATCATTTTGTATAAATGTGAAAATTGAGATTTTTTAATCATATCACATATGTTATAAATTTAGCATGATTTGTGTATATATGATATTAAAATCATGCTATGAATCCATCAAAAGTCGTGAATAACAATGGTTATCTTTTATTTATCATGTTTTGTTTGTAATATTTAAGGCAAAAATCTAAATCATCTATATATTCATAAAAAAAATTAGCAAAAAAATAAGCGATGACATTATTTCTTCTCCATGATTATTAATAAGGAAAATCATATCTGAGATTCCATTGTTGTGGTAGCACAATGAAATTTAGTTTTACGTGACTCATTGAACAAATATAAAATCGTATCACCATTTTAGACTCATTATGTTATCATCCTACATTTGCATAAATATTTCAAGACCAGTTATAATAAATACAATTAGTAAAATAATCTAATTAACAATGTATGATGAATTTAAGAAATATTTAAAATTCATAAATTATATGGATAATAGATTAAATTGAAATAACTCTAAAGAGCATCAATATCTTTATATCAAAAAATTGTACACTTGCCATTTATATGTTCATGCATCACGCGAGTATCAAATGAAATTGAAATATTATGAAGAATTTGATATTTTTGTAAATTAATATTTTCATATTAAACTTCAAATATTTAAAATTATTGTCATGTATCACTCAAGTAACAAATTAGATTGCACTTATTGTTAGAAACATATTATTTTTCGTATTCAACATTTTCATATCAAAATATTAAATTGTAAAATTTGTAAACCATGCGTCGCATGAGACTTATACTAGTTTGGAGAAATAATCTCAAACAAGAAAGATGAAAACGAGAGAGTGTGAAAAGAGAAGAGGGAGATAATAAAGTAAAAAAAAAAAACTAAAAAGAAAAGATATATTTTTTATTATTTTAAATGAAATTTGTATGGAAGAGGTGTCATTAATCCCACCTTTATTTAAAACCAACCACATCATCGATTTTCGTTTACTACTGACTGCTTGCATAGTGCCGTGATCTGGCACGGCGAAATCTTCTCTGACATTATTGTTTTAGTTCAAACCAATTCGAACTTGCAAATTCCGTAATTTTTTTAATTCAAGGCATTTAAATTCAAAATAAGTACAAAAATAAAAATAATAATTAAATTGAAATGACCTCCCGTCGTTCTCACTCCTCACTAATCCACCTCGCATCTTCTCACTCATTACCCTCTCTCTCCACTCTGCAACTCTTCTTCTTTGTCTTAAAGAAGAAGAAACGAAGCTCACTCTTTCATCCCTTCTCTCACACACAGATTCACGTGTGTGTGCGTGAATACATACACACATATACGTATTGTCTCTGCTGAAGCTTCATTGTCACAGGGCTTTTCGCTGGAAAGAAGGCGTTAAATAATTCAGAAATCAAACTATGCTCCTCGCTTTACTGATTTGCTCCATGTGATTTCTGACACATTCTTCCTTTTTTTGTATTTTTGCTATTTTTATATCTTGAGGAATACGTTCGCATTTGTCGGAGAATGCTGAGCTAATATATGCAGTAATTGACTGTGAATTGTTATTCGATTTTATTTTTTGGGGGAGAAATGGCGGCTTCGTCTTCTAGAGGAAGAAGTAGCTCACCGTTTGGTTATCGGAAACCTTCGAGTCCGTACTCCTCTACGTCGTCCACATCGTCGATGATGAACGGTCGTTTAATGCCGCGTTCGTGCTCTTCTTCGGCGACGTCGTTTTATGGAGCCGGCGGTGGTGGAGGATACGGCTCTAGATCCATGACACCGAGCCGGAGTGGTGGCGATTATTCTCGAAGCCGAACGCCGGTGACTTATCCGTCGATGGACGAGCAGCTGATTGGAGAGCCAATTGAGAATGCTTCGAGATCGGGGGACAGTATTTCAGTGACGATTAGATTTCGGCCTCTCAGGTGTAGTTGAATTTGATGATAGATCTGATTCGGATTGATTGATTGATTGGAAATGTTTAAGGTTAGGGTTGGTAATTTGAGGAAATTAACTCATTGATTTGCGTTTCCATTTTTGTGCTGTGTTGACGTAGTGAAAGGGAGTATCAGAGAGGAGATGAGAGCGCATGGTATGCAGATGGTGACAAAACTGTGCGGAATGAGTATAATCCAATGACGGCATATGCATTTGGTAAACTTTTTTTTTTTTCTTTTTACTGTTCTCCCTTTTCCCTGTTACTGATGGTACTGTAGATTTATAGATCGTGATTGCTTTATAGATTTTGCACCCATGATTATCAAATTGTATGAGCTGCAATTAATGTTTTAGCACTTACTCTATGGAAATGTTGAAGTTGAAATGATGTGAAATCCATAGACTCGTAATATTTCAGTTTTGGAGTATGTATGGTCAGAAAGTGTTGCAACTGCCAAAATGCTAATTGATGGTTTTATCATTTAAAATTTTTCCGTCAAATTTGCCGAATCAGGTCATAAGGATGTGGTAAGTGTTAATGCTAGCCTCTGTGATTTTTTTCTATATCAGATAGAGTTTTTGGGCCTAATACAAGCACTCATGAAGTGTATGAAGTGGCCGGTCGACCTGTAGTTAAGGCAGCAATGGATGGTGTAAATGGTATGCCACCACTTATACTCATAATTTTTTCCTTCTGCTCAACTTATATTTTAAGGCTATGTTGTGTGACAGACAAGCACTGCATGCCAATTGTTTATTTGTTGATAAGAGGACTTCATTGTGATGATCAGTTGACTGCTGAAGTTGTAATAAGGTCTTGCAAATTAACACTGACCTATTTTATATGCAGGCACTGTATTTGCTTATGGTGTTACCAGTAGTGGGAAAACACACACTATGCATGTAAGTTTATGTCATTATTTTAATATGTTTTATGGTTACTGATCTTCAACTTGTTTCACTGCCATATTGTTCTGTTTTCTTATCTGGGATTCCTAATTGAAATTTTAGGTTTCTGTAGAAAATGACTGAATAATTAATGCATTGTTGTCATCTCATGGTTATTCTTTCTTATCAGGGAGACCATAATTCTCCAGGTATCATACCATTGGCTATAAAGGATGTCTTCAGCATCATCCAAGATGTAAGTTTGCTAAAACCCTTTTAAGGGAGTCTAAGTGTGGATCACATTTTAAAATATGACCATTATAATTGACATACATCTACAATGTTTGTGTGTGTGTGTGTTTTTTTTTCCTGTTTATTTCATGCATTTATGTGATGAAATAAACAATGAATTCTCTAAACTATGTATACTGGCTGATGGTAATTTTTCTTTCAGACTCCAGGTCGTGAATTCCTACTTCGAGTGTCATATCTTGAAATCTACAACGAGGTTAGTACTAAACTGTAATAAATCATAAAACATGTGAGTATGTTATTAGCATCATCATTATTTTTAAAATAAAAAATTTCTGCCTTGCATACTTATTCATGTCCTCTGCAGTTATTTTATTTCCTCAACAGGTTATTGTTATAACATTTCTCCATTTTGCACACATGTGCACCACTGCAAGCTCTTAGGATTGGAATCAACATTTTAGTGGACTTAAATAGATAATTATCTTATTGGAGTTTGAGCTGCCAGCACTTAATATTTCTCTTATATCTTTGTTATCAGGTTATTAATGACTTGCTGGACCCCACTGGTCAGAATTTGCGTGTGAGAGAAGATGCACAGGTTTCTACCATACTAATTAATTGCTCTTCCTTCCTGATTTGCATGTTGAGTATTTTTGCCCTTGCTTGGGATCAATTGGTTTATCTTTTCTTTGCATAATTATTTCCCTTAACATTTCATGACTATCACTTGTAATGCATTAATGATTTTGTTGATAACTTTTAGTTTGCACTTTTTAATAGCCGAAACTGTTAAAAGTTCAAATCTACGCTTTATAGTTCTCTAATGATCTGAGGGATTTATCCTTGCCTAGTAGCTGAAGCTGTATAACCTGAAAGGTCTTGAATTCAATGCCATAGGACCTGCAATCTGTGAACTAATACTATATGATAATTACTTTGCCTTTTCTCAATCATCCATGTTGTGCTCAGGGAACTTATGTTGAGGGCATAAAGGAAGAGGTTGTTTTGTCCCCTGGACATGCTCTTTCATTTATTGCTGCAGGAGAAGGTCATTTCATATTTGTTTTTCGCTTTTCATTATATGCATAATCCATCATATGGCGGTTTCCTTATACAACTAATAATGTTTGATTTCTGTTATAATTTTCTATCTGATGGAATTTATTTACACTTATTCTTATACAAATGGCAGAGCATCGACATGTTGGATCAAATAATTTTAACCTATTTAGCAGCCGTAGTCATACAATATTCACATTGGTATGTAATATTCTTCTTGGATTAACTCTTCATTGAGTTGCATTATACTTGCTTTCATTGAAGTATACTATTTTATTCTATGTTTTTGTTTTCATTTTGCTGAAGCTTGATTGATTTTTTTCCTTTTCCTTAGCTTTTATGTCATCTATGTAATTGATCTTCTCAGAAAGCAATTAGTAGTTGGTTGTTGCATATGACATTTCTTGTTTTGAGGTGAATGCATACTCAGAGTTTATGTGAGCACATGGACCAACAGGCATTGATGACCAAATTGTTCATTTTTATTGTTTGGCACATTTCTTAATTTGTTTATTCATAGACTTGGTGGTGTTTGGGAAGTACTCCAAAAACTAATGGATCATTAGGTCTCGTGATAATTCAACTAGTGAAAAATGAATTGTTAGATATACTGGAGAAAATTGACTGATGAACTTATTGCCCTTGCAATGATTGAAATAATATTAAGTTTGACGGCTGCTGTTTCTCTTGCAACTATTTATCCATTGAATGCTTGGACTGTGTGCTGATGTTGTTATCCTTGGTGTGGCTATGTCATCCCTATTGTTCCCTCTTCTACTTTTTTAACACCTCTTTTTATGGTTCTGTGTGATACATGATCTCATTCATTCATTTATACTGTTTTCAGATGATCGAAAGTAGTGCACATGGAGATGACTATGATGGTGTGATATTCTCGCAGTTGGTATGCATATTTCTTAATCACATATTTGGAATGTGGGAAGATTTATATATGAATTCTCAACACAAATTTCATTTCTTTCCCATGCATAATAGGATTTCACCAATAACTTCCTTCTTTGTGTGTGTGTGTTTGTGTTGTTTTGGCAGAATTTAATTGACTTAGCAGGTTCTGAAAGTTCGAAAACTGAAACAACCGGATTACGGAGAAAAGAAGGATCTTACATCAATAAAAGTCTTCTGACTCTTGGAACTGTGAGTATATGAACTTGCTCCTTTTCTCTGTTGAAAGCACATTTTTGATGTTTGTTGTCAATTTGGACACACACTTACTCTAAATTGTGCTTTGATATCAAAATTTGTTTTCTGAAATTCAATTTTCCTAGGCATTAGAATAAGTCATTTGTGCTTGTTATAAAAAGACTTGGGTTTTCGTAGTTTCACTTCCCACTCTGATGTTTTAAATTTTCTATAATGTCAAGGTAATTGGAAAACTTAGTGAAGGGAAGGCATCACACGTTCCTTACCGGGATTCAAAGCTTACCCGCCTTCTACAGTCCTCACTAAGTGGGCATGGGCATGTTTCGGTGAGCATGGGAAATTATTATTTTAACACGATGTTTTTGCTCTGAATTTTACACTATAAATTTATTAACCATGTAGTAATCTCTTTACTTTGTAGTTCAAAATTTACTGTATTATGATCTCCTATTCCATCCGCCAGTTAATCGTTTCTCCCTCTACATTGGATATCTCAAACTGTTTTGCATTTAAATTCTATGATTGGAATATGTTGGTGGAAATGTTTAATTTAACACAATGAAATTTTATTCCCTCAGCTTATTTGTACAATTACTCCAGCATCAAGCAATGTGGAGGAGACCCATAATACTTTAAAATTTGCCAGCAGGGCAAAACGTGTTGAAATATTTGCCTCACGTAATCGGGTGAGGTTTTTATATTTTGTCTGCTTTGGAATTGGATATGTCAGAGTAGTCAATTCCCAATGTTCATTCATCTCAATTTCAGATAATTGATGAGAAATCATTGATCAAGAAGTATCAAAAAGAAATATCATGTCTCAAAGAAGAACTTGATCAACTCAGGAGGGGGATGCTTGCTGGTGTCAGCCATGAAGAAATTATTGTCTTAAAGCAACAGGTATATTATATTACGGTTTATATTTTTAAAACAATCAGTTGTGGAATCCTTGAGAATGTCCAGGAGTGCGCACCAAATAACCATTACTTTGTATTTTCTTGTGTCTTACTCTATTTTCTAGCAGAATAGGATAGACACCTGGCTTATATCTGCCATCTATGTCTTTTATATAGCTAGAAGCAGGGCAAGTCAAAATGCAATCAAGGTTGGAGGAGGAAGAAGATGCCAAGGCTGCTCTAATGAGTAGAATTCAAAGGCTCACAAAACTAATTCTTGTCTCTTCTAAAAACACAATACCTGGATACTCGAGTGACATGCCATCCCACCAAAGGATTTATTCCTCTAATGGTGATGATGTAAGTTGTTTGTTCTGATTCGCATATTTCACTAGGCATTTATTGAGAATATAAATCTTTTATTGACTTGGTTTCTTTCATATTCTTCACCAAGTACACTTATTTTGGTGATTGCAATGGAACTACAAGGCTTCTTATTTGGTTAATGGTCTCTAGAGTTTGCTTGATTAGTTGCAGACTTGCAGTAATATACTTATTTATCATTATGTGCTTCAGTTTTTTCCAAGTAGATCATCTATCTACATTTTAGGATACATCTAACAGAAAACTAGTTTTCATGTCATTTATTCACTGTGTTCCTTTTTGTATCTAACAGAAGTTGGATGCTGTGCATGATGGCTCTTTAACACTCGGTAGCGAGGATCAGAAGGATTCTCCATCTTCTGCTTTAACTGTTGCATCGGATGCATATGGTTTTAAACACAGAAGATCATCCAGCAAGTGGAATGAAGAAATATCACAAGCTGGCAGTACTACATCTGAAACAACTCAAGCGGGTGAACTTATCAGTGGCTCATCCTTTGCGTCAAAACTGCCTATAGTATGTTCTAAATTTTTTTCTAATATCTAAAATGCTTCTATTTATTTTTTAAATTACAAAATTTCTCAATTTTAGTCGTATCGCCATGAAGAACTGTGTTAAGTGCTTGAAATGTTTGACAAGGAACTTTTCTGTAGTTTCTCTATACACACATATCTAGGTGTTTTTCTACATGTCATTCTCATACCTAAGAGGGGTTGGTTAAATTTGTTCTCTGAGACGAAAGAAAATGCTTGGCTTGTCAAATTATTTATCAAGCCATGAAAAAAATCAGCAAAAGATGTACAAATCCACCTTTTTATAAGACAAGCAACACGTAGAGTAACTCTCCAAAAAGTATCAAAAGCAAGACGTGTAGGTGGATCGGCTCATTAAGTTTGTGTTGAAGCCATTTGATGGTTATTTGAAGCTTCTTGTCCTCGGCATCTTCCAAACTGACGGATGTTTTTTTCTTTTTTTCCCCCTGTTGTCTCTCTCTCAATTATTTTTGTTGATCTTTTGTTTACTTTGAAGTTTATAAATTGAACCTTGAGCTTTTTGTATGTGAAAACATTTTAGTTTGAATATTACTCAATATTCGTTTTTTGTTCTTTATTGATGATTGTAGAATGGTACAATGATGTCGGATGAGATGGATCTTCTTGTTGAGCAAGTTAAGATGCTTGCTGGTGAGATTGCATTCAGCACCAGTACCCTAAAACGTATGGTAGAGCAGTCAATTAATGATCCGGAAAGCTCAAAAGCTCAGGTAATTTACAATATTCTATTAAAAATACTAAATGTCTACTCCTACTGCTCTTAGTTTCCTTTTAATTCTGATAATCTCACATTTATTTAACAAATTAAACTACTTCCCGTGACCCTCCACGTTACCAAATACATAATTTTGTAAAAATTCGTATATTTTTGAAGTTAAAACTGTGTAACATGAAAATATTCTCGGTTGCAAAATTTTGTAATTCAGGAAGGTATCATCTAAACTGGTTATATATTGAACATATTTGCTTTAAAGTTGTGGCGGAATATTCATGACTTGTGATTCTTGAAACTCGCAATAAGAGGGCATTATTATTAACTTTTCGCGCCTTGAGCAAGTTGCAAGTATGGTCCTTAAGAAATTTGAGTTCTCATTTTTACTGTGTTCCTTGCGACATTTTTGCTGGAATGACTGATCAGGTGCTGATTTTGCACTCAAAAAAAGCTTCCTGTGTTCTGATTCTCAGATTCAAAACTTGGAGCATGAGATCCAAGAAAAGAGAAAGCAGATGAGAGTTTTAGAACAGCGTATAGTTGAGAGCGGCGATGCTTCAGTTGCTAATGCATCCATGGTTGAAATGCAGCAGGTCATTCTTATTCATTTCAAAACCTACATTCCCCCCCCCCCCCCCATTCCACCTCTTTACAGCATCATGCGAGGGGCTCTCTGATACTAGCTGTACGGTCTTTCTTTTGTTTGTTTTTCTTGTGGCAGACGGTCATGAAACTGATGGCACAGTGCAGTGAGAAGGGTTTTGAGCTTGAGGTTTCTATTTTTTCTTCTCCTTTATCCTTTTGTGTCACGCTTTATCTGTATAATGCATAAGTAGCAATTTGCCTTTACTTATATTTCCAGTATAATATTCGTCTTGCTATTTGTCTATTATAATAGGCACAACAGCTTTTCTTAAGCCTCCTAATCTTGCAATGCAGATTAAATCAGCGGATAACCGTGTTCTTCAGGAACAACTGCAGAACAAGGTCAATTTTTTAATTCTATGGAAGTTATTACTTCTTCTTGTTTACCTGCTTCTGTGATTTAAGTCATTGTCCTCTCATGTAAAGTGGTTGTGATTTGCTTACTATCAGTGTGCTGAAAACAAGGAATTACAAGACAGAATCATGCTCCTGGAGCAGCAACTTGCTTCAGTATCTGGTGACAAGATTCCATCCACTTCTGAAACGGGTGTGTCTGATGAATACACAGACGAATTGAGAAAGAAAATGCAATCTCAGGTGAAATATTTCCCAGTTCACCTGTTGCTATGACGACTTTATTCTATTTGTTCAACATGTCATAATAGACATTAGTACTGAATATTGTCTATTTGCTTTTTTTTTTTTTTTTTGGTATAGATTATAGATTTCATATCATTCTTTTGGTCTTACTGTGTTTTTTTATCAGCTTGCTGTTTATCTTCTTTTCAATCAATTCATTGGCAATTCAACAATGTGAAAATCTCATATGTGCTTATTTGTGTTTTGACTGAACTGGTTTCTGCTCCAAGCAGGAAATCGAGAATGAGAAACTAAAGCTAGAACATGTTCAAATTCTAGAGGAGAATAGTGGGTTACGTGTACAGAATCAGAAATTATCTGAGGAAGCTTCTTATGCTAAGGAACTAGCATCTGCTGCTGCAGTTGAGCTAAAAAACTTGGCTGGTGAAGTTACTAAGCTTTCGGCTCACAGTGCAAAATTGGAAAAAGAATTACTTGCTGCTCGCGAGTTAAGCTCTAGGAGTTCTGGAATTGGTGGTAACCGAAAGCACAATGATATCCAGAGGACCAGTCGCAGAAATCGGCTTTCTGGTCGATCTAATGATGTTTCCGCAATGGTCAATGATGACTTTGACTCATGGAACCTTGATCCTGATGATATGAAGTTGGAGTTGCAAGCCAGGAAACAACGGGAGGCCACTCTTGAAGCTGCCTTGTGTGAGAAAGAAGCTTTGGAAGATGAGTACAGGAAAAAGATGGAAGAGGCAAAGAGGAGGGAGGCGGCACTGGAGAATGATTTGGCGAACATGTGGGTGCTCGTTGCTCAGCTAAAGAAAGATGGAACTGTTATGCAAGAACAGAAGATGAATGAGACGCAGAATGAGGACAAAGATCAAATAAGTGTTCCAAAGGTTGGGGAGTTTGACAAGGACACACTGCTCAATGATAGGCAAGCTTCAGTTAACGCGACTCCAGATACGGACATTCCCAAAGAAGAACCTCTGGTTGTACGACTGAAGGTAAATTAGCTATCTCATGTCATGTTTTTCCAAGAATTTCCTCTATTATTGTTCTTAATGTTAGGTGTTTGGATTGGGTGATTTGAAATTAATGGATTTCAAATCCATTCAAATTAGATTGCATTCAAAATCCACCCAAATTGCTAAAAAATCTAGTTCAAGATAAAAAGTGATGAATTTCAAATTTATATCAATCCATATACCACCTTATTACACGGATTTCAAATCCTTCCTCAAATCCATCAATCCAAACACAACCTAAGATTCTATATTGATGCTTGGGAAATTGGGTTGTCTCGAACCACATGTCAAATTTATATTGCTTGTTGCTAGCTCTATCCATTCAATCTACTAAATATCCATGGGCTAAAAGAATGACATGAGAGAGAGAGAGAGATGCACATATAGCTACAACTATGTGGTCTTATTGTTTCCTGGATATTTCTGCAGGCCCGAATGCAAGAGATGAAGGAGAAAGAACTCATATACACCATGAATGGAGATGCAAATTCTCATGTGTGTAAAGTATGCTTCGAGTCACCTAGTGCCGCCATGCTTCTTCCATGTCGCCATTTTAGCCGTAAGTTTCGTAACTCCTTTGTGCATACTCTCATACGTGGATCAATACTGACATCGCACTTTACTGTTCCAGTATGCAAATCATGTTCCCTTGCATGCTCAGAATGTCCTATTTGCCGAGCAAATATTGCAGACAGGATTTTCGCCTTCACTTGATTTTGCAATCAACAATGCCCGATAAGGCAAGTACAATTCTGCTTTTTTTTTTATGGCCAATAAAACCGTAACATTTCCTAATTCGTTTCTCTTTGCAGGGATTCATTACCAGTTTACCTGCTTGTTATTTTCTTGAAATGGCAGGTGCCATTCTTTCATTAGTTCAATTGTATGTAACTCACTACGTTGTATATCGTCTTGCTCTATTCGTATGGCTTCTCAAAGAGACTCCTAATTATTAAAGGGGTCGGGATAATAGGGAAGAGAGGATGGGAAGGATTGCATCATAAATGTGGGGTTACGTTGGCCTATTTTCGAGTGAAAATTGTAATGTATAGAATAACGGTACACTACATTGCTGTTAAATCCTCCCTTGGTATAAAGTCATTGAATCTAATATGAGTTGTATTTGCTGATTTTTAGTTAGTTTCCATCTCCATTGCAACATATATATAATATATTTGACAAATTTTGTTAAGTGAATCCTACGTTTGCTGTGAGTCCTTGAAATGTTTAAACTGTTTGCAGTGTAATAATATCTAATGAGCTAGCAAGATCGAAGAAAGCAATGATACAAATGGTTGAATAAAATCCAGAAAATATAATTTGGAAATGTGTAATAAATTTTAACCAAAGTTGGAAAATTAAAAAATAAAAATCAAAAAGTTCCGTTGCCGGGAATCGAACCCGGGTCTCCTGGGTGAAAGCCAGATATCCTAACCGCTGGACGACAACGGACTGTTGGAGTTGGATATACAATAAATATATTTAATTTATACACTGAAAAATAATATATTTTGCTAGCTATTTAAAGCTTGATTTGATTAATTTTTTTTTTTTTTAACGAGATTTGTTAGAAAGTTAAAAAAAAAAGAAAAAACCCAACAAAATTGTAAAAGGCTCGACTCGTTTCAATTATACTCCTAACATTCAACATTAAAAAAAAAAAAAGAAAGTGATGATTTAGTATGATTCTATATGCTCGACTCCATGAAATATTGTTTAGTGATATTTGTTAAATCAAACAAAACCAATCAAATCAACCCAAGTTATTAAATATATATATATATATATATGTATCTATATATATATAGATACATAAATGTAATTTATTGAAGAAGGTTGATATTATAATTATTTAACATTTTTTTGCCAGCCATAGTTGGTAATTAAGTACCACAAGGTAACATAGTATTCTATTATCATATATTAAACTAAACTATCTTTAATCTTTGTCGGTGTTATTACTATTTGCAAGCAAACATAGCAAACATGGTATTATTTCTCTGTTTTTGGTAAGAACAAATTTCATATGTTATTTGAATTGTTATTCAGCTTTAAGAATTAGATTTAACTTATTCGTGTATTAATAAAATATGAAGATATTATGAATTATCATGATTGAAACGTAGTTATCCAATTGAATTATTGAACATTATAATTTTCAGCCCACCTTTTCCAAAATCGAAATGTTTATAATCGAAATATTATATTTATTTATATTATTCATATAAACTATAAATATTTTATTTGTTTCTAAGGAAATATAGTCACGTTTAATTTATATTATATAAATTATATATATTTTTCATAGAGAGTTATTTTAGTTTATTAATATTTATTTATTTTTTGGTAAGTAATTTAAAAAAAGCGGGACCCAGATGGGCCGCTCGAGGAGTGGGTCCCACGATAGCAAAACCAGCTATGAAGTAGTGAATTGTCATGTTCCCCCCGTTGAATAGCTACTCGCCAAGATCTGGTTCACTCTCTCTCTAAACTTCACTCAGAATCAAGAAATTTTCAGAGTGCTCCAACCAGTTTTCAATTCTGTATGCAAGTGGAACTTCAATGGAGTACTTTGTGAAGAAAGATAGAGAGATTGTCTGAGATCTGCGAAACTCCATTTTCAGGTGATTTATTGGCAATTTGATCTGAAGTAGGATATCAGATGTGTAATTTATGAGTCCAAGTATGATAAACAGTAGCTTTGGAATTTCTTCTGTTTTGAAGTCTTCGGCATTTGCGTTTTTTATCTCTTGAGCAGATGTTTCTCCAGCTGAAGTGATGTGACAGTGTAATAGTGGAGTGGATTGGAAGTGTTTGAGTGAAATTAAAGAGAATCTGAGAGTTATATTTGATCATCCGACAATTGTTTATGTATGGAAAATGTAAAAAGGAACTGGAATTTGATATATGTATGTGATCTACATTGTGTTTACAAGGTGTTTGTAATTATGCTTATGATGATGATCATTGAAAAAGATGGAATTTGAAGATAATTATGAGTTGAATGTTTGTAAATTCTGTTTGATTCTGTTTTCAGTATAGGATAAATTGATAGTGTTAAGAGAATGGGGAGAAAAGGAAGTTGGTTTTCTTCAGTAAAGAAGGCTCTCACCTCTGATTCTAAGGGAAAGAAAGCTGAGGTTTGATTAGCAATTCTGGTTCCATTATATTCTGTTATAATACTGTTTTGTAATCATTGTATGTTGTTTCTCTGGTTCTTGATTTCAGAAAGCGAAGAAGAAATGGTTTGGGAAGGAAAGGCCATCAGTTTCTGATCCTACTATCTCGGCCCCTATAGAAGTGTCTCATCCTCATCCTCATCCTCTCCTGCCATTGGAAGAGGTGAAGTTGACGGAGTTGGAGAATGAGCAGACAACACAAGCTCGCTCTGTTGCAGTTTATACATCTACAGCTGGCGAGGCAGCAGTAGCTGCCACGGAGGCTGCTCCAGAGGTAGTTCGATCAACTCAATTTGTGGGAAAATCGAAGGAGGAAATTGCAGCAATCAAAATCCAGACAGCATTCCGTGGTTACCTGGTATGCTACCGTAAAATATTTTCATTTGTTACAAATGTGCTATTATACGAATACGTATCATTGTAGTCTTTAAATTCTAAGCCCGTATAAGAACTTCTATTCTAAGAAGAAAGCTGCTCTGGCAGGTAGAGCTGTATATATTTAGCTGGGCTGTCATTGTGAGTTTGTTAGAACATGATGTATAGAAACCAAGCATAAATACGTGATGTATTGAAACCAAGCATAAATACATGATGTTGCATTTTATAGTATCTTTTTCTTATTAGTATAATCAGAATGGAGCACTAGAAGGTTGTACAAGTATATTTACCTGGGATTAGCTCAAAGAGAAGCTCACAAATCACGATAGTTGAAATTTAAGCTTGAATCCAAAAATTGATCAATTGCTGATATGAATTCTATATATTGTCGTGTTTAAATTATGAATTAAATCTGGTTATAGTGATATGGTCAGCATTTCCATGAAATTCAGTGTGGGACAATAACTCTTGTTTGTTGGTACTTTTATTTAATAACTGTTGTCTGTATTGTTGAAAAGTTAGGGATGCTGAATTTGATTAGCTCTTAGAAACTTCTTTCTACTAACTATTGCATTTTATTCTGGCTTCTATTGAAGATTAGTCTTCAAGGTAGAAGTTTGTTTACTAGGGGTCTCTTAATGTTCCTGATTTTCAGGCAAGGAGGGCATTGCGAGCTCTAAGAGGGCTTGTTAGACTGAAATCACTAGTTGATGGGCCGACTGTGAAACGCCAAACAGCAAACACTATGAAATGCATGCAGACTCTGTCTCGTGTGCACTCTCAGGTTCAATCAAGAAGGACCAGCATGTTGGAGGAAAATCGAGCGCTCCAAAGACAGCTCTTGCAGAAACGTGCAAAAGAGCTGGAGAGCTTCAGAGTTATTTCTTTCACTGATGCAATACTATCTTAATAAGCTACTATGAATCTGCACTTTAACAATGACTTGCTTAGTGAAAGTTGAAACTTTCAGTTTCAGTCCTTTGAGTCACGTTCCTTGTGAATTTGACTATTAGGCGAACACTTTGGTAGATGCTCTGCAATATCCACCATCTATATGCACACAACCACAAACACTAACACATGTATATTTGCAATTGGTACATTCTCGTATTTCCTGTGGTTTCTGTTTTTTGAGCAAAGGTAGTTTTTTCCTTTTTTTTTTTTTTGTCGTATTTCTTGGGGAATGCTCTCTAAAAGGAAACATAAACTTGAATTATTTTTATGGATTGTGGAAGATCATATATAATTTCCTTTATTGACAGCTTACCATTCTCTTAATATTCAATGCTGGTGCAGATGGGAGAGGAATGGGATCATAGTCTACAATCAAAAGAGCAAATTGAGGCGAGCTTACTGCACAAGTATGAAGCTGCAATGAGACGAGAAAGAGCTCTAGCTTATTCATACACTCACCAGGTACTTCTTATATATCTCGTTCACCAACCTAAACTCCACCCTCTACAAGTCACAATGAAGCATATATAAGTGTTTCCATTATTCCCCTTTTCATCGGGTAGAGTTTGACGTTTTAAATCCAAAATTCAAGAAAGTTGGCATGTTTAAATGTTGTTTGATGTCATGTGAGATTTCGATTAACAACATTTCACTTAAACAGCAAACATGGAAGAAATCAACAAGATCTACCAACTTGTTGTTCATGGACCCAACCAATCCTCACTGGGGTTGGAGCTGGTTAGAACGATGGATGGCTGCTGGCCCTCTCGAGACTCAAACCACAGACGATAACGACCATTTATCTGTTAAAAGCGCTGCAGGTGAAATTACAAAGTCTTTTGCTCGTCATCAGCTAAACTCCGATCTTCCATCTTCACCAGCCAGCCAAAAGCCACCCTCTAGCCGCCACTCACCGGCCACTCCCTCTTCAAAGGTGGCCCGAAAACTAAAACCTGCAAGCCCGAAGACGAGCATATTGACACAAGATGATGACTCAAGGAGCGTATACAGCATTCAATCAGAGAGGAATAGGAGGCATAGCATTGGGGGTTCATCAATAAGAGACGACGAAAGCTTAGCAAGCTCTCCATCCATTCCGAGCTATATGGCAGCCACCCGCTCTGCTAAGGCCAAATCGAAGTCGCCAAATCTTTTAGGAATGGAAAATGGTGGCACACCGGATAACAAGGACTCACCGGGTTTTGCAAAGAAACGCCTCTCGTTTCCACCTTCACCAGTCCGAGGTAGGCGACATTCGGGCCCTCCAAAGGTCGAAACGAGCTCCATTGTTGATAATAATGTGGATGGAGGCCCAGTTTATTGATTTTCTCTAACCAGAATGGCAACAAGCTTTCTGAATTCAGAGAATAAATTATGGAAAGTAGCTGTATACATTTGATTCTTGTTGTTGCATTGGTATAAGTTTTTATTTATTAGTTGTATTGAGGGATTGGTTTGGGATTGATGTGATTCAATCTTGCTATAGATTTGTTTTTTGTTGCAATACTATTGTTTGAAGTGAATTATGACACAGGATTACAATTATGTGATAAATGAATTATTTATTTATTTATTTATTTGTCTGTTTGATGGTACAATTTTTATTTAGTTTATGTATATTTGAAAAATTATAGAGTTATAAAGCTTGCCATCTTTTATTGAAGCTAAGGGATGTAATTTTGTTGTTGCAAAAGAAAGCTTAGATTTATTTTTTAATTTAGGAAACGAACAGGTTATATGAAATATGCTATTAGCATATTTATTTTCATTTATCAAAGTTTTCCAAAAAAATATATCTAAAAGAAAAATCATTTGGAAAAGAGATGCCATATATATATTAACGGTCACGGATGTATCACGTGACACTCGTTCTTCACCTTCACTCTTTAGTCCATTTCAACTTAAAATCCTAATTTTTTTTCTTCTGAATTACAGATTAATAATATCAGATTAGAAGAATTCTGAATGTTGAATTCTCATTTCTTGTAGCTCTGAATTCTGTAAAATTCAGCGTCGATGCCCACGATTTGTTCTAAACGTGTAATCATGAATCGCATTGTTAAGCTGATCTACAACGAAACGATCGTCAATGGCGGCACCAAATTCTTCTCTCGTGGATTTTCAGTTTTGCAGAATGAGAACACACAGACACCCATGAAATTTCAGGTATTATTCCCAACTCCATAATTTGTAGGTCTTTGACCTTGTGATTTTTTTATTTTTTGTGTGCATAAATTGTGTTGCGTTATAGTAGGAATTTTTTTTTATTAGTTCTTAATTCTTTTTATTTTGGATTTTTTCTTTGTTTAAATTTTGTTTGTACTGGATTGTTTCGATAAAATTAACACATTTTGGGCATTTGGAAAATAACGATTATCATATGAAGAGAATGTGGATTTACCCTTTAGTTTTGTTGTTTATTGAACGAAAATGCAGCATTTATGCAGAAGGAATGCAGTGAGTGCACAGTATCGAAATTTCTCTTCATCATATAAAAGAGGTATGTGTTGGATTATTTTTGCCTTTTCTTTTGTGGTGTTCTGTAGAAAGCTTTTATATGTGTTCATTAATGCTGCAAGTGATTGAATAATTATGTCTGTTGAGTAACTCTATTAACTTTTTATCGACCCCTTTGGGAACCGATGATTACTTGTAGACATAGTATAGGTGCAAGCATGTAGCTTTCCATTAGTAATGCATTGTTGTTTTTTTAATAATGCAGCAAAGTTTCTGTTCTATTATGGTTCAAAATGTTAAAGACAATCTTTTGAAATGAGTGAAAGTAAGAAGTATATGATTGTAGTGTGTTTATTTGTTGATTTTTTTTTTAGTAGTGGTGAGGTTTATTTGTGATTCTCTCCACTCAATTCAGGTCCTTCAGGATCATACATTAGTTAATTTAATTTTATTTAGTTTATTGTATATCTTGATACCAAATATCTGTAATTCTATTGTAGTTGATGAGAAAGCACTTGAGGAGGAGGCGGAAAGAAAATTAGGGTGGTTGTTGAAGCTAATTTTTGCTGCTTCTGCAACTATAATCAGTTACAACATATTCCCATACATGGGTATGTTTACTGAAAAGGAACAGCCAATTGGTTTAGTTATTCTGCTCTTTTGTATCAAAACTCAGATGTTTACGATTTTTTACCTTCTGTAGGAGAAAATGTGATGCAGCAGTCTGTTCAACTTTTACGGGTTAAGGATCCTTTATTCAAAAGAATGGGAGCATCCAGATTAGCACGTTTTGCCATAGATGGTAATGCTCAAAATTATCTCTCAGGAGTTGTTAGCAACATGTCAAAGGTTAATTCTAGTGCATGTATACTAAATCATTATCTCCCTTTCTAGGATGAGATGAAATTCAGTCTGCTTTTTTCTTTTTCCTTTTTATGACTTTTCAAATTTGTGAGTTGAAGAAAACTGTTATCGGGGTTAAGTAGTTGATAGTTCTCTCAAAATCATTTCAATGAGCAGAGGATCCTCTTAAGTCTTAAACCCTGATTCAAATATGATAACTTGCCTTTATGCCTCGTCTGGTGGTGCTAGAAATATAAGATGGGAATGTGTGTATTCTTACTAGAGAAGTAAAACTAGGAAGAAGAAAAAGACAATGATATTGATTACTTTTATCAAACATAATCGTTGTCTGATAGCTCAAGTTAATGTTCACGATGACTTGTGGATTTCTTTTCTTGAATATCTTCTCTTTTAACTCTCAGATAATAAGAGAATGAGAATTGTTGAAATGGGTGGAGCTGAGGAGCTCATAAATATGTTAGCGGGTGCTAAAGATGACAAAACTCGGAAGCAAGCTTTGAAAGCTCTTGCTACCATCTCTAAGTCAGGTTAGACGTGCATTGTTTTCTGTTTTCAAGGCAATTGATATTAGGTTTTCCTTGTTATTGCTCGAGAATAGATAATCTGCATAAAGAACTGCCAATGCATGAGTAATTGGTCATTTTGAAGCTTCATTGTGTGATTTTGTAGATGGAGCTGTTGATGCTTTATATAAAGCTGGAGCAGTCACTGTGATCAGATCGATTGAGGATTCAACCGAGTATAAAGAAATCGAGGAATACAAGCTGAGTTTACTGGCTAGATTTCAGGATTTGGAATATTATGATTTTTCATATTGACAAAGTTTTCTACTTCAAAATCTGCAGTTTTTTTGTTTACATACTGTGAGGTTAATTTGAGTATGATAATCTCCAATAATATGCATTGGGAAACCATGAACCTGCAACTTTTGTGCTATCAAATTCATTTTTGACATCTCTCTCTCATAATCGTATTTCATGCGTTCAAATATGTTTTTACATTTATGCGAATGATCAATTAATAAAATATATTGATTTATCTATGATTTCATTGCAAACGGGAACTTATTAGAAAAGGACCAATCAAAATCTTAATAAAAAACATAAATTTTTGAACCAAAAACATGTCACATAATCTAGAATAGCAAGATAACAAATAGAGTTAATAAGAAATATTTGTACTAGAATTTGAAAAAAAAAAAAAAATCGTTTAATATTTTTGTACAGCCTCAGGATAGAGAATTTGGAATTTCTTAAATAAAAAAGGCCCTAATAAATATTTAATATTAAACTATAATCCATATTTTCTTATAGCTGAGGTGAAGGGTTGGTCCTAGGGGTGGAAATCGGAACGGAATTTCCGATATCCGCCGAATCCGATCCGAAAATTTTCGATTTTGGAATAAATATTTTTAATCCGAAATTTCGATTTTTCCGAAAAATTTCGGATCGGAATTGGAATTAGTTTTAAAAATTTCGAAAATTCCGATCCGATTTTGTCAAGTGCACAACAATTTGCACAACAATTCTTGAAAAAATTTCGGAAATTCCGATCCGATTCTGTCAAGTGCACAACAATTCTTTGAATATCCGATTCTGTCAAGTGCACAACAATTCTTGGAATATAAAATGTAGAATAGATGCCATTTAGAGAATCGAAAGTGCATTCTGTCAAGTGCACAACAATTCTTTGGAATATAAAATGTAGAATAGAGGCCATTTAGAGAATCGAAAGTGCACAACAATTCTTTGGAATATAAAATGTAGAATAGAGGCCATTTAGAGAATCGAAAGTGCATTCTGTCAAGTGCACAACAATTCTTGGAATATAAAATGTAGAATAGAAGCATTTAGAGAATCAAAAGTGCACAACAATTCTTGGAATATCATTTAGAGAATCGAACTTAGGACCTCTCACATTCAAAGCAAGAAACTTACCACTAGACCAATAGTTCATGTTGTAAATATTCAAACATTTTCGTAATAGACAAAAGATAACAGACAACATTTTCGATTTTTAAATAGCAAAATATAATAAGTAAATATATCATATATTTCTTGAGAACAACTCCTGTGCAACTTGTGCACGGAGAACCTGCCCTTGGGAGGGGAACAACAGCTAGAAACGGCTGCTAATACCCCGTAGGCTGAGGAGCAAAAGGAGGAATCCGCCCGAGGAGGGGCTTGCGTCTGATTAGCTAGTTGGTGAGGCAATAGCTTACCAAGGTGATGGTCAGTAGCTGGTCCGAGAGGATGATCAGCCACACTGGGACTGAGACACGACCCAGACTCCTACGGGAGGCAGCAGTGGGGAATTTTCCGCAATGGGCGAAAGCCTGACGGAGCAATGCCGCGTGGAGATCAGTGGATCCGTGCACAACAATCTGGATCGGTTCCTGCCCCACTCACACCGAGGACGCGCTCCACATGGTGGGCGCGTGTTAACACGCGTCATTAAATTAAAAAATATTACTTTCACAGTTCATCATCTTTGCGCGACGGTTTGGGGGAGAAAACTGCGACATTAATTGAGAAAAACGCGAAGGTAACCTCTTCTTCGACCATGAAAATATACTAATACTCTAATTTAATTTCGATATATTGACATAACGTCCAACATTGATCAAATTTCGACCATATTATTTCTGACAAAAAAAAAATTTCCGTCATTGATACAGTGATTAAAGGTTTGAAGCTGATATATTGATTGATGAAGGTTTAAAGCTGATATAGTGTTCAATTACCCATTAATTGAAGGTTTGAAACTAATATAGTGTTCGAATTGAAGATTCAACGACGAATCTGAAAAAATATGGGAGAAATTACTGGTAATTTCTTTGTGAATCGCGAGGGGATTGTTATGTGAAGTTATGTAGTATTGTTGTGTTATTTTAGTGATACTGTTATGTTTATTAAGTGGTACTGTTATTTATAAGTTAGTGGTACTGTTATACTGTTTGAATGACACTGTACTTACAATTGCAGAATATATGACTGAGATTATTATAGAAGATGAAACAACAAATCTTGAAGTTTTTGCAAGTACTGCAACAATTGAAATTGATTCACGGAGTAGTCAATTGGTTGATGACATTGAAGATATTGAAGCCCTATCTGGTTCACTTATTGGATACAAACGGAAGACTATTGATGAAATGTATGAGCTCTACAAAAAACATTCTCGTTTGATCGGATTTGGAGTACGGAAATCCAACAGTAGATACTCTACAATTGATACATCTACACTACTTGGGAAAATATATGTTTACTTATCTGCTGGATGCAAAAACAAACAAAAACAGGTCATGTAGTACTGTTATGTATAAATTATATAGAACTCTTATATTAATTTATGTAATACTTTTGTGTTATTTTAGTGATACTGTTATGTTTATTAAGTGGTATTGTTACGTATAAGTTAGTGGTACTGTTATACTGTTAGAATGACACTATACTTACAATTGCAGTTTTCAACAAAGAAGTCAAAAGCAACAAGGACAAACTGCAAGGCATCACTTACAGTCAAATTGAATTATGAAAATGAGTACGAGGTAGTAAAACATAAGACTATCCATAATCATGAACTGACAAGAAAAGAGTGGAGTCATTTGCATAGTTCATAGAGACATATAACAGATGAAAAACGTGCAACGATTCAGACAATGCTAGATTCAGGAATGAAACCGTCAGACTCTTATCGTTACATGGCATGCGATTTTGGTGGAGAGGAAATAGTTGGGCATACAATGAAAGATCACTTGAATTTGGTGCATCGAATGAAAATGAAGAAAATCGAAGCAGGTGACGCACAAACAATTTTAGATATGATACAAGAGCAAGATGCAGAGGAAGATGATTTCTTTTATAGAGTAAAATTGGATGACGAGGGCAGATTATCAAATATGTTTTGGAGGGACTCTATGATGAAGGAAGATTATGCATTATATGGTGATGTGATGATATTCGACACAACATATAGGACAAACAAATACAATTTGATTTGTGCCCCCTTTATTGGTGTCAACAACCACATGAAAAATGTCATGTTCTCTTGTGCATTCATTTCAGATGAGAAAATAGAAACATTTGAATGGTTGTTCAATGTTTTCAAGAAATCAATGTGTAGACAAAGTTCCATCACAATTTTCACAGACCAAGATCAAACAATAGCAAATGCAATTGAGAAGGTATAACTAAAATTGTACTATTTATTATTTTACTGTTTTTTTATCATCATTCAATACTGTATAGACTAGTAAGTAATACTATATAGCGTATTTAGTAATACTCTTTAGCATTACAAATATAACTGTTCAGTAATATTTTTTTTACTGTTTTTTTTTTCATCATTCAATACTATATAGACTAGTAAGTAATACTGTATAGCTTATTTAGTAATACTCTTTAGTATTACAAATATAACTGTTCAGTAATATTTTTTTTACTGTTTTTTTTTCATCATTCAATACTGTATAGACTAGTAAGTAATACTGTATAGCTTATTTAGTAATACTCTTTAGTATTACAAATATAACTGTTCAGTAATATTGCTGCATTACTAATTTTATCTTGACAGGTTTTTCCAGCAACAAGACATAGATTGTGTATATGGCATCTTCAACAAAATGCAATAACCAGATTTGCAAAGTTGAAATCGGACAATTTGTTTAAGAATCAATTCAACAAATGTTTAATTGGATGTGATGATGAAGATGAATTTGAAATCTGTTGGAAAAACATGGTGCAAAAATATAATCTCGAAAATCACTCTTGGTTCACACGACTTTACGGATTAAAGGAAAAGTAGTGTACAACTTTAAACAAGAATTACTTCTCTGTTGCTATTCTTTCATCACAAAGAAGTGAATCGACAAATAATGCAATTGGGTTTCATGCTAAGAAGACAACAAATTTGACAGATTTCTATATACTTTTCAGTAACACAATAAAACGTTGGAGGATGACTGAACAGCAAGATGAATTCAATTGTGCAAGGTCACTTGCGGAAAGTCAAATGCCTATGGATGGAATATTGAAACATGCTTCTGAAATATACACGATCAATGCTTTTAGATATTTTGAAGAGGAGTTTAGAAAGTGCATTGTTTGTCTTTCAAAAGTCATTGGAATGGAAGGTACCACAATACTTTATGAAGTGTCCAATCCTGGTAAAACTGCAAATAAGCAAGTAATATTTGATTACCAGTTGATGATGGTGACATGCTCTTGCAAGTTGTTTGAAGAAATGGGTATTTTGTGTTGCCATTCCTTGAGAATACTCCACATAAATTCAGCACAATCTATACCTGAAATGTACATTAAAAAAAGATGGACAAAATTGGCAAAGTCGATGGTGTGGGACAAGCTCAATAATAATGATAACAACATAGCAAGGGGAAATGAAGGGGTTCTTTGGCGTCACACGATGATAAGAAAATACTATAATTTAGTCTTGAAATCACAAAACAATAGGAATGCGAGAAATCTTTTGGAAGAAAACTACAACAAGGATTGTATTATTGTTGATTCTTTAACAACTTCTGTTAGTGATGCAGGTGTCGAACAAACTGAAAACGACACAAATTCTTCTACTTCTATTCTTGATCCAGAACGTGCAGTCACTAATGGTAGGAGCAAGAGACTAAAGATACATTTTCAGAAAAACAAGAAGAGATGAAGTTCATCAAAGAATAATTCAACATCAGAATTTGGCAGTTTAACACCATACATACCAAAAGAAACTTTGTTTTAGAAAATAGCTTTAAGTAATACTGTTCTATTTTTTTTAGTAATACTGTTACTGTTAATCAGTAATACTGTTTTATATTATGCATTAATACTTTATATTTTTGTGTAAGTAATTTTTATGTTCAAGAATTATTGTTATTGCTTATGGCTATTAGTGTTTATGTTTGATAATAATATTGAATGATACTGTTAAGTTTTATAGCTAATACTGTTAAGTGTTATGGCTAATACTGTTTATGTTTGATACTAATACTGTTAATTCTTATAGCTAATTCTATTTATGTTTGATACTAATCCTGTTAAGTCTTATAGCTAATACTGTTTATGTTTCATACTAATACTGTTAAGTGTTATGGCTAATACTGTTTATGTTTGATACTAATACTGTTAATTCTTATAGCTAATTCTGTTTACGTTTGATACTAATACTGTTAAGTCTTATAGCTAATACTGTTTATATTTCATACTAATACTGTTAAGTCTTATGGCTAATATTGTTTATGTTTGATACTAATACTGTTAATTCTTATAGCTAATTCTGCTTATGTTTGATACTAATACTGTTAATTCTTATAGCTAATACTGTTTATGTTTGATACTAATACTGTTGAGTCTTATGGCTAATACTATTTATGTTTGATACTAATACTGTTAAGTTTTATAGTTAATTCTGTTTATGTTTGATACTAATACTGTTAAGTCTTATAGCTAATATTGTTTATGTTTGATACTAATACTGTTGAGTCTTATGGCTAATACTGTTTATGTTTGATACTAATACTGTTAAGTTTTATAGTTAATTCTGTTTACGTTTGATACTAATACTGTTAAGTGTTATAGCTAATATTGTTTATGTCTGATACTAATACTGTTATAAAACATGTATAATAATGTTTACGCTATTGCAGTTT
The DNA here is from genome assembly GCA_954870855.1 of Scutellaria minor. Lineage (NCBI taxonomy): Eukaryota > Viridiplantae > Streptophyta > Magnoliopsida > Lamiales > Lamiaceae > Scutellaria > Scutellaria minor. The sequence continues at coordinate 18,590,322 of OX940728.1, read as the reverse complement.
ATGTTTGATACTATAACTGTTAATGCTTATAGCTAATATTATTTATGTTTGATACTAATACTGTTATAAAAAATGTATAATAATGTTATGTTCAAGAATGATACTGTTAATGCTTATGAATATTACTATTTATCTCTTATACAAATACTGTTAAAAATCATGTATAATATACAGGTTTCATTCATTACCTTGTTTTTCATTTTATACTTTCCAACTGTATACCTACATCAAAAAAAATATAATATAAAGTTATAACCAATATAAATATATTATAATTGTAAAATGATATCAAATACTGTTAAAAACATATTTTTCAAAAATACTAATTCAACATCACAATTGATTTCAACAGACAATTATATAACACAAATATTGTTGTTTTTCATCACTCAAAACCTAAACTAAGATTGTTTTTTCTCAACGCACTTCCTTTTCGGTCTCACATTTTTTGACATCTCAGCCTTTTTTTTCTTTATTGCTGCAACGACCTCTTGTCTCTTAAACACAATGTATTTGGGTTTTGCCAAATAGAATCTTGTAACCCTATCAATCACATCTCTCATTTCCTCATTTAAATGTGACATAACAATAGCAGCAACAAATTCTACCCTCAATACTTTCCTCAAAAGTGGCTGCAATGAGAAAAAAATAAATTAAAAACTAATAATACTGCATAACATTATTCACTGTACAATTTAGTTACATAACTAATTCTGTTTATGTATTGCCATATCAGTATTATGAAAATATAACTTTAACGTACTATTATATATTTTTGAATAGTAATGTTTCTCAGAAGAATAACATACCTTTTTTCAATCAGGTTTATCATATATAGCACCATTGAAATAAGTCATATGGTGCATCATGAAAATTCCACAATCATTTGTTCCTTTAAAGTTTAATGCTCTCCATGGCAAATCCACCTCTTCCATTTCATAATTTTCTATCTCAGCAGCCCTGGGATATTGTTTTCGAAGAAGATATTTGTCCATGCAAGACTTCTGCAAACAGAAATATATAGGTTTTAGATTGTGCAACAGATAGTTATATCGTAACTTTATTAAAAGGACATACCATCAATAGAGCAATCTTCTTGTACTTGTTATCATTGTTTTCATAGAACTGGTTGTCAAGATAATGCACTTTCTTATTTGCAAAGTTTATTGCAATACAAAAGTAGTGCTGGGACAACCAGACATGAACAAATATCTACAATGAAAAATAATAATAATTGTTAAACTAATACTATATATTTAATAACTAATATTGTCATATATTAAAACAGTATATTAATAACAATTAACATACCAAATCAACTACATTGAGAACTAGTTCCTGCAATGAAAACCAAGAATCCCAAATATTGAAGATATTCTGCTCCAGTACTTCATTCTTCTTCGAATCTTTCTCTTCTAGCAGTTTAATCATGTACATCTGTAAAAAAACACAACAATTTTAAGAATAGAAACAAATAAAAAACAGACTACAAAAAAAATTGAAATTATACTTACGGAATGATCAAGTGTAAAAACAAATCTACTTAAACCATCATTTGTAGATTTGTTCAGTATTATCGCCCATGCGTTCAATACACACGATTCGATCTGTGCATCGGGGAACAAAGAGAGCATGTCTTTTCTATAAAGAATGAGGAGTGGTCCATGTCGAATAGAGTTTCACTGTAAATATAAACATAAAGATTTAAAAATACTGGAAAATATTAAATTAATAAGTACAAATCACAGAACTTACTCATCAGTGTCATGATTCTCATCAAAAAATGCATAGTCAGCAAACTCTTTCGATTGCACATCCATTTTGCTCAGAAATCTTCCCATCCTACGAAAGAAATTTGACACAAATCCATTCTTCCGATCAACATGGATCAAAGTTTCTTTCTCATATCCCTTCCTCTTATAGGACATTGACCCATAAACCTCAGAAATTTCCTCAGTATTCACTTTATCAGGATCATCTATATTTTCAGTTGGAGTTGCAGCAAGACTGTCATCATTGGCTTGTGGTGAAGCACTCAAATGCAGATCAAATGAAGACATCTCATTTATATCTGCTGCAACTTCAGAACAACTTCCTTCATTTATGTCCGCAGCAACACCAGGACAACTTCTTTTGTTAATGTCCGCTGCATTTGAGGAAGGGATATCTTCAGTAAATTCAAGACATGTTCCTTCATTTGGCCCCCATTTATTTGATGGAACATCCTTCTCCTTATTCATGAAATCAAGAATGATTTCATCGATGACCTTGTGCACTTTCTCATCTGAAAAAAATTTCTGAGAGTCGGACATCTCTTCAGGGTCACTCTCCTTCATGGATTTGAAAATTGATATGTAGTGGTGAGATACCACTGAAATATCTCTCTTGAAAAGAAGAGAAATCATGTCCATTTCCTAAACAAAAAAGAATAAATATACTCAAAAAACAACATATGTAATCATGTTATAAAGTTAACAACATTACTAACTTATACTTAACAGTATTACTAACTAATACTTAACAGTATTACTAAATAATACTAAACAGTATTAGTTAGTAATAGTTAACAGTATTACTAACTAATACCTAACAGTATTACTAATTTATACATAGCAGTATTACTAACTATTATTATTTAGTATTAGTAAGTTATACTTAACAGTACTACTAAGTAATACTAAGTAGTATTAGATAGTAATAATTAACAGTATTACTAACTTACACTTAGCAGTATTACTAAATAATACTGCTTAGTATTAGTAAGTTATACTTAACAGTACTACTAAGTAATACTAAGTAGTATTAGTTAGTAATAGTTAACAGTATTACTAACTAATACTTAACAGTATTAGTAACTTATACTTAGCAGTATTACTAACTTATAATAACAGTATTACTTAAATTTCATATAACACTATTAAGTCAGAATACTTACATCTTTGGCAGCAATCTTTATTTGTTCATCATTCATCTCATCCTTCATCAATTCAAAACTGATAGATTGGCCACTTCCTTCTCTTTTTGACTCATCAGCTCTCTTTTTGGCCCCTTCTTGATTCACTTTCTCTTCTCCATCCTTCTTCTCATTCCTGCTAATAGGATACACATCATATACAAGTTTACCGTCACCATACGATCCCGCAGCAGCCTCTTCAATGCATCTTTTATGCAGTTTGTCGTCATTCCAATGCTGAATTAAAGGTAGTGAAGAAGGTGCAGCAACACCTTTCCACTTCAGTCTATGCATATAGACTATTTGCAGGAAGATTGTACAGCCGGAAATATTTTTCGATTGTGTGTTATTATACACATAAACACCTTCACACAATCTTTCCAATATATATTCACACCAATCAAACTGAGATATTCTATCAACATCTTCTAATGACTTCAACACACTAATGTTTACTGTTTTGTTACAAGTTGGAGTAAAAAATGAGTACAAAGCATACAAAACAAATAATCTTTTAAAATCATCACCACCACAAGAAAAACGACTAACTATCAAATCATATAAAACTTTAACCTGAACACTAGCTTGTACCCCCATATCCCTAAAATGCTTAAGTAATACCGAATCTTCATGCTTATTAAAATTTATCACAGGATAACCTACATTTTTAGGCAACATGAACAAATCATGAACATCATCTGCAATGATCACAAAACTTCTGTCTCTTCCTACAGACAACATCCTACTACTTCCGTTAAAGCTCCTCACCAGCCAACGAATCATATGAAGATTCGTACATTTTGTGATCGACATAGAGAGCAAACCACCAAAACCAATGTCAGTAATATCCTTCTTCTGTTTGTCAGATAACTGACAGATCAAATTGTGTAGACCCTTAGGCCTAGATTGTGTCACAAAATCACTGCCCAATAAAAAAACAATAAACATTATAAGCTACAAACATAAACAGTATTAGCCATAAAGCTTAACAGTATTAGTATCAACCATAAACAGTATTAGCTATAAGACTTAACAGTATTAGTATCAAACATAAACAACAACAACATAAACATTATTATACATGTTTTATAACAGTATTAGTATCCAACATAAACAGAATTAGCTATAAGAATTCATAGTATTATAAGAATTCATAGTATTAGTATCAAACATAAACATAATTAGCTATAAGACTTAACAGTATTAGTATCAAACATAAACAGTATTAGCCATAAGACTTAACAGTATTAATATCAAACATAAACAGTATTAGCTATAAAACTTAACAGTATTAGTATCAAACATAAACAGCAATAGCATAAACATTATTATACATGTTTTATAACAGTATTAGTATCCAACATAAACAAAATTAGCTATAAGATTTCACAGTATTAATATCAAACATAAACATAATTAGCTATAAGACTTAACAATATTAGTATCAAACATAAACAATATTAGCCATAAGACTTAACAGTATTAATATCAAACATAAACACTATTAGCTATAAAACTTAACAGTATTAGTATCAAACATAAACAGCAATAGCATAGACATTATTATACATGTTTTATAACAGTATTAGTATCCAACATAAACAGTATTAGTTATAAGACTTCACAGTATTACTTCAAAACATAAACAGAATTAGCTATAACACTTTACAGTATTAGTATCAAACATAGACAGTATTAGCCATAACACTTAACAGTATTAATATCAAACATAAACAGCATTAGCTATAAGACTTAACAGTATTAATATCAAACATAAACAATAATAGCATAAACATTATTATACATGTTTTTAACAGTATTAGTATCCAACATAAACAATATTAGCTATAAGACTTCACAGTATTAGTACCAAAACATAAACAGAATTAGCTATAACACTTTACAGTATTAATATCAAACATAAACAATATTAGACATAAGACTTAACAGTATTAGTATCAAACATAAACAATATTAGCTATAAGACTTAACAGTATTAGTATCAAACATAAACAGTATTAGCTATAAGACTTAACAGTATTAGTATCAAACATAAACAGAATTAGCTTTAAGACTTAACAGTATTAGTATCAACACATAAGACTTAGGTATATGACTTAACAGAGTACATACCAAACATCATAGTAAGAGTTGTCAATGGACTCCTTCAATTTCTTGTCAATGGCTTCTTTCTTCGGAGCCTTCTTTTTCTGCGCAATTTATTTCAAATATTTTTTCGCTGGCCTTTTAGATGATTCGTCAACTGCATCACTCTTTGACATCCTGGTTTTCATATTGGAAACTGTATAACATTGCAAGCATCAATAGTCAAACATAATCTCACTGTTTAAGCTTCAAACAAACAGAAACACAAAATTCAAAGAGCAGAAGGAGCATACATATTTTCTTAGGCAAAAACTTTTCCCATTCAGTATTCAACATCTATCAAAGAACATATATACTGAACTACTACATTATTTCTCCCAATTTCATGTAAGATTTAATTAAACAAAATAGCAGAAACTTACATAAAATCAGGATTGAAGAAAATACACTAATACTGTATAACAATTACACTAATACTGTATAACAAAATACACTAAGACTGTTTCATTAATACTTTACTAATCTAAGAAACACATAAAAAACAGAGACACGTGCAAATATGTGAAAAACAGAATGAAAAACCTCTTATATTGCAAATGGTATATCTTCTCCTGTTCAAAATCACACTTGTAAAGTCATTTTCAGAGATTCAATAATATGTCAAAACCACACAAAACAAAATGCGCGAAGAACACACAACACATACGCGCGAATAACACAGAAAGGTGAAAAAAATATAGAACACGAAGTGTAAAAATAAATCTCGAAAAACAAAATAAAATTCAGAAAACTTACCGTTGAAGGAAGTAAATCAAAATCCAGACAATGAAAACCTAAAATGTAGAAACAAACAGTATATTAGACGATTGAAATACGATTGCATGTAGGGTTAAATAGACAAATTCAAAATTAAAAAATGTTTTCGAGATTGAAATTGGGGGGAAACTAGAAAGAAAAGTGGCAAAATGTTTAACTTTTAAACCGATTGCATGTAAGGTTTAAACAAAATCTCAGAAACTTACAGAAATCGGGGTTGAAGAACAAACCGCAGAGAAGAAGAAGGACTACAACTTCGAACTGAAATCGCACTTCAAAACAAGATTTGCGCTTCGAATTAGGTTTGCGGAGAGAAGAAGAAGATTACAACTTCGAACTGAAATTCTGAATGTGACTGAATGTGAGAGAGAAGAAGACAAGTTTCTTCTTCGAGTCGCGCGAGTTTTTCGAAATACTCTGTACATGTGTGAGAGAGAGAATATATTGTGGGCTTTTCAATTGGGTTTTGGCAGGAAAATGAATTGTTGTTTGGATGTGGGCTGGAAAATAAATATTATTGGTCTGGAAAATATATATTATGGTGGGCTGGAGAAAATATATTGTGGGTTGGGTGGGTACCAAATTATGGTGCACGGATCTAGGATCCGTGCACCTTGTGCACAAAAGTTTTTGCGATATTTCTTATATAAAATAAAAAGTGAATATCTAATTTCAAATGTAAATATATCATAAATTTCATTAAAAATGATAACATTTTATATAAATTTATTATTTTAATGATAAAATTTTCGAAAAATTTCCGAAAAGCCTAAAATTTCAGAATTCCAAAATTTCAGGAATTTCCGAAAAATCGGAATTGGTTTGTCAATTCAGAAAATTTTCGAAATTTTTCCAAAACACCCTATTTTTAATCCGATCCGTCCGATTCCCACCCCTAGTTGGTCCTCTTTTCTATAAATAACAATATAGATTGTTAAAAAAATATGATTTTTTTAATAGGATAAAAATAATAACAATAATTTATAAATAAAAAGGGAAAACATGATAGTAAGTCACGTGCATCTCTCGTGACGATTATTATTCATCCCTTTCCATCATTTCTCGGCATTTCACCGACTTTTCTTAAAAACCCTAACTTTTCCTGTACTCCTGAGAATAAAACCCTATTTTGTAGGTTATTCCAGAGGATCTTCAATTAGCGAAGAAGAATTTTGAATGTTGAATTTCCGTTCTTGAAGCTCTGAATTCTTATTGAATCGAAAATGGTGAGCGCTGCTATCTTTTGTTTCGTCAGACGTACGATATTGAGAAATTTTTCATTTTTTTGTCCGAATTTGTGCATTTTCTTGTGTTATTTGCTTGATTGATTCGTTTATTTAATTTTATTATTTTTGTTCATTGGTTGATCTCGCTTCTGAAATATGGCTTCTTGGTCTTGGGTATTTATCTTCTTTCTTGAACTTATATGATGTGATTTTAATGTTATTCTTGTCTCTTGCAAGCTTCTTAGTTTGAGGTATCTTATGTTATTTTCATGTATCTGTGCAATTTTAATTTGAATAGTGATGATCTATTGGACCTAGTTTTTTACTGTCGCAAATCAAGAACAAGAAATATAGCAAAAAGTCTCTTTTGATAAAGTAGTAATGTAATTGTTGTTGGTTCTGGTTCCAATTTGATTTTTATATGCGTTAATGAATATATGTGTGCCTGATGAAGTTAAGACTCTGAATTTTGGGTGGTGAAAGTAAGTCAAAGATCATTAAATTAGTTGTTCATAAGGACCTTAATATCTTCATCAAGAATCAATGTTCCATCTCTCGAAAGTTTGTGCCCTTTTACAATGTTTTGTCGCTTGTAGCCTAGTCATTATTTGGCAGTGATTCTGTTTCCTTTTTTTATCATATCAATGACCGTCACTCTTGATGAGAAATTGAAATATGATATTTTCAACAGGGTACACCGCTCATAGCAGGACTTGCTGTTGCTGCTGCTGCTCTGGCCGGTAGATATAGCATTCAGGCATGGCAAGCATTCAAGGCAAGGCCTCCGACTGCCAGAATGCGTAAATTCTACGAAGGAGGTTTCCAGCCGAAAATGACTCGGAGAGAAGCAGCACTTATTCTTGGAGTCAGGTAAGTGCAAATCTTCTCGTTTTTTGGTGATAGATAAGGATTTCGATGTTGCACTTTGTTTGGTTCTTCATTTTGTGAAATCGTTTTCATAGGCAGGACTTAGTATGTTTGTACTGTTTGATACATGAAAACTATCTCCTGGTCATTTACCAGCCAAATTGCTACACATAGAAATGTGTGAGGCTCTTATCAAATCAATTATGCTGCAAGCTTAATGCTATGAGTGGTTCGTGTGGACTCATCCTTTTGTAATGCATTTTTCTTTCTCTAAAATGGCTCTCTTCATATGCAGTTTCCGTGGAACAAAAGGTGCAGGGTAAAACCAGGTCGAAGTAAGCCTAATAATATGTTTTTGATCTTTGCTTGGGCTTATCCTTTAGTTTGTAGATTTTACTTCACCTCAACTTCTTCATGTGAACCAATTTCAAATTACCACAGCTATTTATTCTCAAACAAGTGTTTACAAATATACATGTGTCTATTGTATTCTCAAACTACTATTGTTGGTTACATTAGTTTGATATGAATAGGTTGTTGATGCGATATATGGTCTCAAGAAAAGCTTAGATTGAGAATTCTTGAATCAAAGTAACTTGTCAGTTTCCCACTTCAGATATTCCTTCTTTTTGCTGTCTCTACCAAGCATCCCATGAATGATCCTTGTGGATCTATCGAATTTTCAGCAGTTAATATAGCTTTGTTAGGCATCTAATATGTTTTTGTGTTGATTTCTATTGTTGCTTTTCCCCCATTGTTATAACTTTAATCTTGCTAACTGCATTATCTCAAGATCAGTGATAATTGCTTGATAGCTTTTTTTTATGGCTTTTACCATTTGACATTTGTGCAACCTTGCCTGTAATTTCATTCATATTTATATTTGCCAAGTAAAATTTTGAAATAGGAGTACACAAGTTACCTATTATCGATCAAAGTTCTGTCAATCTATTTTCTGTGTAGCATCTTTCATCCAGATTAATGGTAAACATCAGAGCAACTTGTAGATGATCATCTGATCTTTTTTGTATTTAAACTCGTTAATTTTCTTGATCAGGGAAAGCACACCACCGGATAAGATAAGGGAAGCACACAGGAGGGTGATGGTGGCAAACCATCCTGATGCAGGTGGTAGCCATTACCTTGCTTCGAAAATTAACGAAGCTAAAGATGTGATGCTTGGGAAGAGTAAGAACAGTGATTCGGCATTCTAATCTTAAGCAAAGTTTTGACAACCGATATTGAGAATGGGTGTCTCTCTTCCCAAACCAAATTAGCTATGGATAAAAGGGTTAAGTGAGTCTTAGTTTAATGATAGTTATTCTTTGAAGCCAAGGTATGTGTTTTGGCTATTCCATATAAAATTTCTTGGGTACATTGTATGTGGGAGAATGAATGACCTTTGCTTTGTTAAGAGTAGAGTATTGACTGCAGTGGATTATGTGCTATTTGCCTATTCTCTCTCTCTCTCTCTCTCTCTCTCTCTCTCTCTCTCTCTCTCTCTCTCTCACGTTCTCTAAACAGAGAGTTATTTTTAACCTCGCTAATAATAGAGGAAGGAAAATAAATAAAGGTTGTATATTTGATCAATTGACAAAACCAAAAAAAAAAAAAGGACTGTAGGTGCAACATGATTTTATTTTATTTTTTCCTTTTATTTTTATGGAAGAACCATCTTTATTCTTAAATTTAGGGGAAAATACATGTTGGGGTCATTTTCTTCAATTGGATGCTACAAGCATACAATTTCCCTTGCATTAAAATAGAAAATTTGCAATTTTACATTAGGACTAGTGGGCTTCATTTCAGAAGATTAAAAAAACTAGAATGGGCCCATTTTTTAGAAGTTACTTGGGCTGATCAGCCCAATTTAGACAGTTATTTTATTTCATTATATTAATTATTATCTCCCACCAAAAAGGGTACTATTGAGTTGACGGTCAACGACGGCGTCAATATTACACACATACCAAGTGATAATTACATCTGCATAGCAATTAAAATGCAAATTATTTTATCGGTTCTAGTATATTACTATCTCCATTTTAAAATAATTGTCACTTTGCAGTATAAAAATTATTTTAATTTATGTGTCACTTTTTCTTATCTTTTTGTATTAGCTCTTCATTTATTGAATACCAAATTTAGAAGAATAATAAAGACAAACAAAACCAGTACACTGGGCACAGTTTACAAGGCATTATAACCCTAAACAATAAAAGAAAATAAACCATCAAAATAGCTCATATGTAATTAATCATTTATTAAATAAAAACCAGAATATGATAAAAAACTGAGTACATGTATTGATAGCGCAAGTCCATTTCACATTTAAATGCTATACTTATACACAAATTTACTCATTGTGTTTGTGATGGTATATATACATTATATTTCATCAGGTGCAACATCTATAAAAAAACACATCTATAAAAAATGACATTTTAAGGTATTCATACAATGTAATCGATGCTCTATATATTGATGGATTCATTGCATCCATACATAACATATATTATTCATTTTATACATTGCTGTCACACACACATATATAGATATATATATATATATATATATATATATACGACTGCATATGTAATTATTTGTAATTCAATGTATTTTTATACAAGACCTACATGTACGCTACTCATAACACTAATTGTAGCATAAATTATACAGAAAAGTTTTCTAGAAGCACATTCATGAAAAAATAGATAAACATTACACATATAATAACCAACTCTAAATCAAATCAAGATCTATAGCTAAGAAGACACATGCATATAATCCGTACAAGATGTAATCAAAATAAGCTGATCACAGTCATATATATTATGAGAATTATTCCTTAAAAAGCTCTTCATCACTTGTCCATAAATTTTAAAAATATGAATTATATATATATATATATATATATATTATATAAATTAAAGTTGTTATCATACTAGTAAAAGAAGACATCACTATCTGTTTAGGCATAAAGCAACCTGCCCCCCATATCAAGTTACTTTGCCAAAAAAGAAAAAATAAATAAATAGATCAAAATTCTTGTAACTCTTTTCCCATTAAATTAAGTTAATTAATTAGCATAATTAAGCTTTGCATTTTTTTCATTAAATGTGTCGCGATGCATATATTAATAATATCATTTGCTACACTAAAGTCTGCATGTAAAGAATTCCCAAAAGGACAATTTGTAGGGTCAAAGTTAGAATTCACTCTAGAGAGTTAACTTAGATTAGGGTTTTTCACTTGATTCTATCAAGTACAAATTAGAATAATTGTTATTATTAAGTGACATATTAATGAACCTAATTAAGTATATATTCCTCGTTGTAGTTTTATTGAGAGGGTATCCATCTTTTTCCTTTGGTTAGTGTGAATCCTTTTTAGCACAAAAGGTTAATGAAAAGAGTGCTATTTAAGCCCACTTTCATTACAAGATGCCCGCCAATTAATCTTTTAGCCCCTAGTAATTGAAATACAAGTTAGAGACATATTAGCTCATTTCCTGGCATTATTAATTAATCCAAAAACAATATTAAATAGGCTTAATTGCAAAAAATATCCAGAACTTTTCAAATTTTTTCTTATTTTAGCCAATTATTTTAAAATTATCGATTTTAATCATGATTTGATCAATTGATTTCAATTTTAGTCAATTTGTGATTTTGGTCAAAATTTGATTGTGACTGATGTGGATGTCCAAAAAAAAAAAAAAACACAAGAAATGATGAAATTAACAATGCAACAAATCAAAAAATCATGTATCAACATTAGACAACAAACAAGATTAAATGACGTGCATCTTAAGTAGAAATAAGATTAGAGAATAAAGAGATGATTACATGACTTTTTGTTGTATTGTGTTGTTTTCATCATTTTTTAATTTATTAATTTAGGTTAAATTAAGTGGGTTAACCCACAGTTAATCAATCTTGGTTAATTTTAAGTGATGTATTATTTAAATATTATCTATATGACATCCATATCACCATACAATAATCTAATTTTGATCAAAATTATAGATTGGCTAAAATTAAAATCAATTGGTCTAATTATGATCAAAATTCATAATTTTAAAACAATTGACTAAAATGAAAAAATTATGTAAAGTCTTCGATTTTTTATTTTTTTTGCAATTAAGCGTATTAAATAATGTCTTAATATTAGTCTTTGACACACTAACATTGATGTTTCGACACGTTACGTACATTCAGATAAATACAAGTATACACTACTTAATTATCAAACTTACTATTGATTGCAGTCACACATAGATGAAATAGATGGTATAGTTTACACAGTGTAACCCTAATAAAACCTTTTGTGATTATTATGTTTGAATTGAATGATTAGAGATTAATGAGTATATTTCAAATCCACTCTAATTATAATGTGGGTTCAAAATTCATTCAAATTGCTTGAAAATGAGTTCAATATATATGAAAGTGATTGATTTCAAATTCATATTAATTCAAACATCATCAATAAAATTATTATTGTGTATCTCAAATCATTCAATTCAAACACATTGTGTATTTCAAATCATTTCTCAAATTATTCAATTCAAACACAATCTTTGTGTATGATGAATAAAATTTCAATCAATAGGTGTGTATCATTACCCTAAACTGTGTGACACTGTGTGAAATGTACACTAGTCAAAAATCCATAAAAACAGGCAAAAATTAAGTTTATTCTGTACAAATGAAGTTACTGAAACTAATGCATTAAATTTAATTACTATTTAAGCCGGCAAGCAAGCAGATAATCTGGAAAAAAGGTGGCTTTCAAGTTCATAATTTATTGATTAAAAAACAATTATTCTGTTAATCACAAAGAAAAACACAAGAAGACAAAACTTTTAAACCACAGACAAGAGCAAATAATTCTTCATTGAAATTAGTAAAGAATGATTAGTATATTAACCACTTTCACATATATTTATTTAAACAATAAAATCTACACTTTCTTTTCAATTGAAAATAATTCAAATAAAATCATTCATCAATATACTTTTGTGAGATGAAGCCCCTATCCACCACCCAAATCAATCTTTATTTTAGGGTTATGGGTCGACTTATCTCACACAATTAAATCATAAAATTAAACGACCTCATAAAAACCACTCTTTTCGATCAATTTTTCATAGTTTTACTATTAATAAAAACTTAAAAAACTGTACAGATCATCAACCGTTGGGGGGGAAATTAATCATCAAATCAAATTTCCTTCAGATAATAGGATAATAGATACATAGAATTGCTCTACAAAAACTAGAACAGTTGTTGGAAACTTTATTTCAAATAAAAAAAATCCCCCCAACTCTTTTATTCCAGATATTTATTCATTATTATTATTTTATTTTATTTTAAATTTAAGATTTAGGGTAATGAAAAAACTGAGAAGTTGATGAAGTAAAAGCTAAAAAAGGACTAGGAAATGGAGAGGAAGCTGTACCAGTGGGAGGTGCAGGTGTTCTAATGACAAAATCAGGCTGTTGTAATAAGCCAATGGCAGCAGAAGAGCTCTCTCCGGTGACATAGTCTGCAGTTCTCTCCGGTTGAGGGCCTTGGTCATACAGAATTCCGGTGAATATGTGCCCTCCGATCCTCACAGATGTCTGGTAGGCATACTGATCCGCCGCCACATCATCCATCGAGCTCACTCTAACGCATCGGAACACCGCCGGAAAACGAGTTTCCCCCGGAAACTTTCCTTCTTGTAACCCTAGCATGCCACCAAGTAATTTAATTCTAGAATTATAATTTATTTATTTATTATGTAATTGTTTTTTCAAGAAAATAGTTATTATAGGGACCATTTGGCCTGTTTTTTCATATGGTCAAAATTCTGGTGATTATAAATAGGTTATTTATTATATGAATGTTGCTACAATAATTACCCTATATTGTTGTAGATGATATAGGATAATCTAGGTTAATTTTCAAGAGAATATATAAATTAAATATAATTATCATATATATCATAACTATAATTAAATATTAATGTTTGCAAGAACCTAAATAGAATATATTGAACAACAAACACACACGCAGACATTAACTTACAGGATTTCAGGGTTCTTGGGTTGTGTAATTAACTATATATTTATTACACACATATAATTTATAAATATATATATATATATAATATTATCAGGGAAAAGGGCACTAGCTATTTCAACATTGTAAGTTAACTAATTAAGCTACTATACAAATTAAAAAATACTCAAAAAAAAAAAAGAAGTTTTTTTTTAAATCACTATTTTGTATATAGCATTAATTCCTAGGAAAACACAACCCTTTCTTAATATATGCAGCAGTTGCTAGGGTTTATGGGCTACTATTAGAAACAGTATAGAAGCAGCAAGATTCAAAGAAGCTGCAAATTAATAACAACACAGTACCAATTTTCTTCTTCCTTCAATCAAACAAACACATCAACACCAATTACTACACCTCCCACTGCGTGTTTCTGCGTGATCTCCAAATCTTGCTCCAACAGTAAATCAGCCCAAAAAAACACAAGAGAGAGAGAGAGAGATGATTATATTACCTAAAGCAGCAGGAATCTCTCTGTATCTCTTAGGGTTAGGTTGGAGAGGAAACTGTTGCTGATGAAGAAGCAGCTGGTGGGGCGGAATCTGGTGCTCCTGGTGCACGACATGGTGCCTGGGCCGCCTCCTCGCCACCGGAATCCACGTGCTTTTCACGTGCGTTTGACACTGAAAACCTCGACTCTTACAACATGTTCTGCACCTCAAATGCTCACAATCTTTCTTGGCTTGGTTCCCACAGTCTTGGCACCTGTTCACTCCTCCAGTTTCTTCTCTCCTCATCATTCAAATGGGATCTTACTTTACACAGCTTGATGATTTAAGACAAGAAATGGGGGTTAGATTTGTTGAATTGAATGGAATGTTATTCCTCATTATATTGTGAAAGAATGGAGGAGAGAGAAGATGGAGAAATTAGGGTTTTCTGTTAATGGAAGAACACAGAAAAATGGGTTGTTTCTGAGAGAGGGTTTTGTTGCTTTATTTAGATGAGTTTGGAGTTGTCTATTTTGCTTCACAGAGCTCAACTTTCTTCTTCGTCTTCATATCATAGCTCTCTTTCCTCTTCTCTATTGTACTTCTTTCTTGCCCAGTCTTTTTCAACCCTTTCTTTTCTTTTCTTTTTTCCTCAATAATATTCCTCACCAATTTTTTTTAAATAAATAAAATATTCGTCATGACTAATAATAAAATAATGATGTTAATGAAAAAGATTATGTCTACCTGTGGCGGTAAAAGTGTCTAATTAATAATTTTGTTTTTGAATTATTAAAAATAAACTTTATGATACATGATTCGACTAGAATTGATCTTACATGTTATTTCACATATTGATAGTTAATTCCTTGATAATATTTCAATGCGATCGATGCTCCAATTAATTATGTGTAGTCTCAATTTCATATATATCCAGCTTATTTGGCTAACGACAAAACAACGTATATATGACCATCTAGCTTGTGTGGTCAAATATATAATTTTATCTCAAATAGTTTGATATTTCTAGCTACCTTGTGTTATTATTTGTGGTGGTGTTTTTTTAGGGAAATTGCAACTTTCATCCTCCAAATTTATGTTTTGTCTAGTTTTTTTTTTTAATTATATCAATTTACATATTTTAATTATTGTCCTTTAACTATTATTATTTTCTATTTTCCCCTTATTTCACTCGAAATTTTGATTTTTACCTATGTGCATGGACATTGGATTTGGTGACATGGAATTTTCGATTTCGGCTTCGACATGGACAAAATTTGACATTTCAAGAAATACCAAAATTAAAATATATAAAAATTTGTGATAAAAAATGGATAAAATCTAAGTTACATGATAAATTTTGAAATTATTTATGTTACCTCTACTAGCTCCATTAATTTCAAGTTAACAGTTACTTTAAAAAATTAATTTGTTTTCATATCTATATTTTTTTCTATTATCAATAAGAATTAATTTTTTTTTATATAATTTTGCAGTTATCTAATTTTATGGACTATGTCGTCATTTAATGTATATAATCATGAATTTTGTGGAAAATGTATAATTAATGAACATGCATCTTTTACTACTTCAAAACATGGGTATTATATCAATTTTAAAAACATATTTACAACTACTAAACTGGGAACAATCTTAAACAACATATAAATTCCAATGGAATAGTATTACTATTACACAATGATGAAAATTTCGGTTTCGACGGAAATATCGGTATCTTAGTTTTACGGAAATATCGTGGAAATATCGATATCGGTGGAAATATCGCCATAAATATTTATCAATATTTTTCTGATATTTATCGATATTCCATCGATATTTACCGATATTTCATGATATTTCACCGATTTTTCTATAATTTATCTCATAAAATCATCGATATCAAAATCGATATTTACCGATATTTCCCTACTATTTCACCGATTTTTCTATAATTTATCTCATGAAACATTCAATATCGAAATCGAAATATTTATCGATATTTCACAGATATTTATCGATATTTCCCCAATATTTCACCTATTTTCCTATAATTTGTATCATGAAGTCACCGATATCGAAATCGATACCGATATTTTGACAAAATTTCTCGTTTTTATATGAAAAAATGAAAATATCAGAGATATATCGATTGCACCCCATTTTTATATCGGTCATATGAAAAAATGGAAATATCGGAGAAATATCGAAGATATTTCCGGATATTTTCATCATTGCTAGTACATAATATATATTACTAAAAGGTAATAATATATTAGTTAGTTCTGCAATAATTTTTTTTATCGTTTTTATCTATGTAGCTAGGTAAATAATTAGGTAGTACTTTATGCATATGTTGTTACGTACTAAAGGTCTTATCGCTTGTACTGTTGTCGAGTACCTTTCAAACACTATTTGGGTTGTTTTCACGAAAGGATCTTTTTTAGCCAACGTACTATTTTCTAAGTACAGTGTTTTATTTTTTTTCAACATTTAATTTCCACTACACATCAAACAGTAATTCCAAATCCGAAAAGCACATGCCCCATAATGTCGTTTTGATGGTAAATCTTTATTCTATTAAATGTATGTTGATTAATTTTCAACAAGAATTCCATGTTTTATTATTTGATTCTTTTTACTTTTCCTATAAATCTTAGGATATATTATCCCTTCAATTAAATATGAAACTCAATTGGGCTAGAGTTTTAAATAGCAACTCTACAATAGAACATTCTTTTTTATCAAGGTTTTGTACATTGTTCGTTTTTAGTTAAGATATATATATATATATATATATATATATATATATATGTATATGGATTACATGAATAGCTCCCTTGATGAAGTAAAACAAAATTAATTAAAATAAGAGGAAAAACTAATTAAAACAATTGAAATCCCTACCTTTTGAATTAGGAGAGAGGTATGAATTAGAGATGAGGTGAAAATGAACAAATAAAAGAAAAGAGGAACTTAATTGCTACAAGGATATAATGGGAAAAATATTATCTTGATTAAAAAAGAGCAATTATAAAATTTTGACAAAAGAGAATATTTATAAATAAAAGGGGTTAAGAATGTGAGTTTCCTTTAAAAGAAAAGAGGAACTTAATTGCTAGAAGGGTATAAAGGGAAAAGGAATACTTTTGATTAGAAAAGAGCAATTTACAGAATTTTTACCAAAAAAAGAAAATGTTAATTTGTAAATTTAAGTGATCAAGAATGAGGGTTTCCTCATTAAAAATAGTACCCCAACTTAGTCAACTTTTTTTTTTCTATAGTTATTATGACCTATTATACTCTTCTTTATTTGGTAGTATGAGATAAGACTACGACATGAATTTGGCTAATTCGAATAGACATTGATAAAATTACAATTTTATTAGTAATCAATTTGATGGTATGTCTGATCTAGATTCTAATGATATATAAGTTAGTGTAGATGATATGAGTAAAAAGTGTGCAAATGTTTATATTTTGCTAAAAACTAATCCATTTTAAATTATGATTTACTTTTTCCTACCATGAGTGGTTAAAAAATGTAAGTGACATAAGTTAATTTTTATATGAATGTTATCAATTAATATGAGTACTTACAAAGATGTTTTATTTATTTGCTCATTTATATCGATCCAATTAAAATTGTACTTGGAACATTTAAAAAGCTCACCTAATAAGCTTAGAGCCATGGATATTAATTATAGATGCCCTACTAGATATAGGAGAGGCTCATTGGTCCAATATGTTTATAATCCACACACACACACACACACACACACACACACATATATATATATATATATAAACACACACACACACAATTTTGATCATATACGTGCCCCAAAAAAATGTGCACACCATACCCTTCTTTGATATATAAAATATATATCCATGCATAAAATATCCAGTTAAAGTACATTCTCTCATACAATATGTGATTTTGAGTGTTGGAGGAATCAATTAATAAACCACTGTTTATGAAATCAGATTGATAGTGGGATCGATTAACACTATTATGCAACATGCATTAAATCATGTATATAATATTAACAAATTAATAAAAAAATATATAAATGTAAGAGAAAGTTTCTTTTTAAAATCCAAAAACATGTTTTGAAAAATGATTTACAAAATTAATTTTCTTAAAAAAAATATAATTTCTGATTAAATTGGATTATTCATTCCAATTTCACAACGTTGGATTCAACAATAGTACTAACAGTTTGGTTTAATCGAGCTTCAGAGAATATGTGAGGTTTAGAGTATTTAGAAGGCATTTGCTGAGTTTATTTTTAAAAATATATAACTAAGATTTTACATAAAGTTGTTTATATAATTTAATTACAAAATAGAAATATTTTAGTATTAAATTTTTGTATATAAATATGAACTCACGTTGACTATGCAATATATAGTATGACTTGTACATTCAAGGTCCATTGGGTACAACGTTAGCACACAAAAACAATGACTCATTTGCAAATTGCAAGCTAAATATAGGTAAAATAGTCAAAAGAATCAGAAAAAAAAAAGGGAAATGATTATAAAAAAAAATAGTAATTATTCTTCTCTATTACAAGTAGGTCAAAGACGATAAATGAAAATAATTTTTTTCTCATTTTATATAACTTAATTATAATGTGGCAACTTAATCGAATAATGGATTTAGATCACTAGAAAATACAATTATTTTTGGAATTGTAATAATGAATTAAAGTCAAGCTTCTTCTTTTTTTTCGTTTTATTAAAAAAAAAAGTTGGGTTAATTATAACGCTTAAAATAAATGACGGAAATATTATTCCAGTTAAATATTAATTTATTTTGGAGAAAAAGTGGGAGACAGAGATAATTAACACCTGGTTGTTGATGCCGGTGCTGCTACTGTTATCCATCCTTTCAAATCATTACTTTACCAGCACTTGGCCAAAAATATTTAATATTTATATATTCTCTGCAGTACTTCGAATAAATTAATTTAATTTGTGTTATGTATGCTGTTAATTAATAGTTAATATATTCTCTGTGTACTGCAAATTATTAATTTAAATTAATTGTGTGTATATGTATGCTGTATCAAACCAATCCACACTTTAATTAAATTTTGTACTTAATTCACAGGCATAGCCACATGTATATATAATATAACCGTTTATTTTCACTACAAGAAAAATGAATATTTAGAATAAAATGTTATCGTTAAAAACTATTTGTGAGAACACTTTTGCGATAATGACTTAGCGAAAAAATGTTGTCGATATATATATATATCAAATGGATAATTGTTATTTTTAATTGTTTCATTGGTGATGCCATTTTTTTTTTGGTCTATTTTATCTGACGTGACAATTGAAGTTTCACGTAGTTCTCTTAAAGTAATAATTGGATAATAAACTTTTGAATTTGTATCAAATTTGGTATTAAATATTTCGCTTTGAACCAAATTATGATGTTTAGTGCCTATTTCGATCCAAATCGCATGAAGTTTCAATTGCTATATAGAATATAATTGACAACAATTTAAGGTTAAAATTATCAGTGAAAAAAAAAAGTACCCATTTTTATATAAATGAAAGTAAAATATGAAATAAGATATTTGATATGAAATATGATTTAGATATAAAAAATTGAAAGAGACAGATTTAACCTCACCTGTGAAGAGCGCAGTACTTCGCCCGGAAAATCAGCTGTGGCCGTACTCCCAACAACTAATGTGCAAAGAGATGAAAGACTATTATTACACTATTTACACCTCTATATATATTTATTCTAACTATTTCACAAAAAGAAAAGGGATATCAACACAAAATATCACCAAAAATATAAAGTGTGATAAAAAATACCATTAAAAATAAAATTGAGATTTTTTTACCAAAAATAAATAAAAGTATGATACTTTATACCATTAAATATAATTCTATGTTCAAAAATACCACAAATTTCATTGATTTTGATTGGGACATTTATTACCCCACAACAACCTTTAACAACCTCCAATCAAATCAAGTCAAAGGGAATCTTGGTCAAATAATTTTGAAATCACCTTCACCCCCACCCCCACCACACGTTTTTTTCACCAAATTCACCCTTCTCTCTCAAGTAAAATTCACTGCATAATCCATGTTTAACACGAAGATGTCAAACCAACAAGGAGAGGTAGGTGATTTAATCATTCGAATTTGTGGAAATTTGTTGAAATTGATTTGAATCCATGGAGGGTTAAACGTGGATTTCAAATCCTTGAAATCCACATTTAATCCTAAATTATTTAGGGTTTAGAGTAATTTGTTTGAATATGCACTACAAGAAAAAAGGGCTACGACAAGTGTTTTTAACCCTTGTCGTAGCCATATTCAAACCCTTGTCGTAGCTGGTGTTGTCGTAGGGTCTGAAAAAATCCTCTCATAGACAACGGTTTTTAACCGTTGTCGTAGCCATATAAAAACCGTTGTCGTAGATCATAGTATTGAAAAAACCCGTTGTCGTAGATCGTAATATCTTAAAAATCGTTGTCGGTGTGTCTACGACAACGGTTAAAAACCGTTGTCGTAGCCATATTAATAAATAAAATAATATTTTGCCACATCATCACACACGACATGCTAGGGATGACATGTCATCATAAGGATGACATCATCACTGAAATCATCATAATCAATATTATGCGTTGTGTGAGATTCGAACCCGGGTGGTCCGATGGTGCTCTAACCACTAGACCATTGATGCCTTATGTGACAATGTTTTGCGTATATTTCTTTTATAATATATTTTTGATATTTTTCAATTTTCTATTATTAATGCATTTCTTTGTTAACTTTTATAAAGTACCATTACTTATTAATATAAGTAATTGATTTCCAATTTTGATATATTAATATATATATATATATATAATTGAATGATTAATGACTATATTAATAATAATTAATATAATTTTCAAATTATATATATAATGAATATATTTATAAAATTAATATATTTTTCAAATTATATATATAATGAATATATTTATAAAATTAATATATATTTCAAATTATATATATAATTAATATATTTATAACATTAATGTATTTTTCTCATTAATATATTTATAAAATTAATAATCTATTGTACATATTTTCTAAAATTTCTTTATAAAAAAATAAAATTTAATTCTCAAAATTAGTTTATTTCATCAATTTTATTCAAAAATATATAGCATTTCTTCTTTCATTTAAAAAAAAATAATTGTAATATTTGACTTTTTTTTTTAAATATTAGTCTACGACAACGCTTCTACGAGGCTACGACAATGTTAGAAAACAACTCATGTGACATTGTCTTGCATATATTTCTTTTATAATATATTTTTGATATTTTTCAATTTTCAATTATTACATATTTTTTTGTTAACTTTTATAAATTAAGTACCATTAGTTATTAATATAAGTAATTGATTTCCAATTTTGATATATTAATATATATATATATATATATATAAATAATTCAATGATTAATGACTATATTAATAATAATTAATATAATTTTCAAATTATATATAATGAATGTATTTATAAAATTAATATATTTTTCAAATTAATATATGTATATTAATAATTAATATATTTTTCAAATTATATTTATAATTAATATATTTATAAAATTAATAATCGGTTGTACATATTTTCTAAAGTTTCTTTATAATGAAATAAAATTTAATTCTCAAAATTAGTTTATTTCATTAATTTAATTAATTCAACAATTAATATATGCATTTTTTTGTTAACTTTTATAAAGTACCATTACTTATTAATATAAGTAATTGATTTCCAATTTTGATAGATTAATATATATATATATAATTGGAAGATTAATTAATGACTATATTAATAATAATTAATATAATTTTCAAATTATATATATAATGATTATATTTATAAAATTAATATATTTTTCAAATAAATATATGTATATTAATAATGCATATATTTTTCAAATTATATATATAATTAATATATTTATAAAATCAATATATTTTTCAAAATTATATTTACAATTAATAAATTTATATAATTAATGTATTTTTCAAATTAATATATTTATAAAATTAATAATCTGTTGTAAATATTTTCTAAATTTTATTTATAATGAAATAAAATTTAATTCTCAAAATTAGTTTATTTCATTAATTTAATTCAACAATATATAGCATTTCTTATATCATTTTGAAAAAAAAATATATTGTAATAGTTGACTTTTATTTTTAAATATTAGTCTACGACAACGCTTCTATGAGGCTACGACAACGTTAGAAAACAACTCTTGCCTTTGCTTTTCTCATATTTCTAATATATTAGAAAGTCTTTTCATTATTCCTATTTTATTTATAATTAATTTTAAGTAATCCAGGTTTTATTTGTGTTAAGTAATCAGCATTTTTTGTTTAATTTAAGCTTATAATTTGTGGTTTATAATTTGTTGTATATTTACAAAATTTTATTTATAATGAAATAAAATTTAATTGTCAAAATTAATTTATTTCATTCATTTAATTCAACAATATATATCATTTTTTATATCATTTAATTAAGAAAAAAATTAAAATAATTGTCTTTTTTTTTTAAATTCCAGTCTACGACAAGGGTTTTAAAATGGCTACGACAACATTTTCTAACTCTTGTCTTAGGGGTCCCAGGACAACAAGTCTACGACAACGGTAGGTTAATACCATTGTCTATGAGAGAAGTTTTCGGGCTATGACAACGGTTTAAAAATGTCTACGACAACGGTAGTTAAAACCGTTGTCTATGAGAGAATTTTTGGGGCTACGACAACGGTTTTAACAATGGTTGCTAAAAAACCCTTGTCTATGAGAGAAGTTTTTGAGCTACGACAACGGTTTTGACAATGGTAGCTAAAAAACCCTTGTCTATGAGAGAAGTTTTTGATCTACGACAATGGTTTTATCTACGACAACAGAATTTTAGGCTACGACAAGGGTTTTTAGCAAAAACACATGTCGTAGGGGTGTTGTCTATGAGAGAATTTCTTGTAGTGATGTGTTTGAATTTTGCTTGAATTTTAGAATTTTTGATTTAGGGTTTGAATTGTTTGAATGTTACTTGAATTTTTGTTTTGAAATTTAGGGTTAAACGTGGATTATGGGCATAATCCACGTTTAATCCTAAATTTTTTGAAAAAAATAGGATTAAACGTGGATTTAGGTAATAATCCATGTTTAACCATAATTTTATTTTGAAAAAATTAGGGTTAAACGTGGATTATGTCCGAAAATTTTAGGGTTACACGTGAATTATGGGCATAAATCACGTGTAACCCTTTTAGGGTTAAACGTGGATTATGGACTTTTTTCAAAAAAATTAGGGTTCCACATGGATTATTCCCATAATCCACGTGTAACCGTAAAATTTTCGAATTATAGGGTTACACGTGGATTATTTTTAACCCTATAATTTTTGAATTATAGGGTTAAACGTGGATTATGGGAATAATCAACGGTTAATCCTAATTTTTTCAAAAAAAATAGGGTTAAACATGGATTATTCTCATAGTCCACGTTTAACCCTATAATTCCCTAAAAATAGGGTTAAACGTGGATTATGCCCATAATCCACGTTTAATGCTATAATTCGAAGAAAACTAGGGTTAAACATGAATTATCGGCAATTATCCACGTTTATCCCTATAATTTGAAACAAAATTGGGTTAAGTGTGGATTATCGGTTTTAATCCACGTTTAACCCTATAATTCAAAAAAAAAAAAGGGTTAAACGGGTATTATGCCCATAATCCTCATTTAACTATTAAACATATCTTTCTTATTTGGACGATAATTCTTCAAACCTTCAAAGTGTCAAAAGTCGAATTTTTTTTATAGAAAATTTGGACTTCAAAATGTTGTATGATAATTTCTTGATAAAATTATCAACCTTATATACAAATATAAAGTGAATAAACAAGAGAATTACATGTGAATTCACAGTAAATAATGTGAACAAAAAAATAAAAAATTTGATGTAATAGTAAGTCATAGTTGCAAAATCAAATTAATACACATACATGGCCAAATCCAATGAACCCAAAAATAAATAGTGAGAACAAAAAAACAAAAAATTTGGTGTAATAGTAACTATGAGTTGCATGACCACATTGATATGCAACCCAAATTAATACACGTGTCATCCAGATTAATATGCAATACAAATTAATTCAATGAACATAAAAATAAAAAAATATAATTGTCATGTCATACATAATTCCTAATTGACTTTGACAAAAAAAGTGGTAGAAAATGTCATACTATTATATTTTGTAGTAAAAAGAGACCTACTATTATATATCATGATAAATAATATCATGATAATTTGGATAATGGATTATATTTTTCATGGTAAAAATGACACTTTCCTGAAAAGAAAAATCATAATAATAGCTTTGTTAGCTTTTAGGTCCTATTTATATATTTTTTTATTTTTTAAATATTATTTTATTTTCCTCAGAATATGGTGGATGCATCCTGCTTGCAGAGAATTGCATTCCTATTAAAATCTTATTTAAATATGATTATTTTTTTAGTAAATGCATAATTCATTAAAACAAGTCTTATGGTAAACGTTTTAAACATGATTTAGATGTTCTTTATGAATAATGATGTGTTTATTTTATTTAATTTATTGAAACTTAAAAATCTAGAAGGATTATATTTTGCAACTCCAACTATATGACATTTTCCACATTTTAATATCTTAGTTTTTTCTTTCCTGTCACACCTAAAATTTGCATGATTATTCATATATTGCAACATGAGGGCTTCAATTGACCATTCTTTCAAATCAAACCCTAACTTTTGCGTCATTTTCGTCATTTTAGGATTCTGGTTAGGAAGATGTCCACTACTTGAACTAATTGTTAATATAATCTTTAAATTAGGTTACCCATTAAAATGCCTGTATATATTATATCACATAGAACTGCAAATGAACATGTTGTTCGCGAACTGCTTGTGAACAAGTTCGATAATGGTTCGTTTGTGTTTGATTTGTTTATTAAACAAACAATAAATGAGTCGAATTTCTGGTTCGTTTATTAAATGAATCGAACACAAACAATGTTGTGCTGGACTCGTTTATGTCCACGAACAAGTTCGTTTACTGTTCATGAATAAGCTCGTTTAAACACTTGTTTATAACTCGTTTATTTGATCATTAATATTTTTATTTATTTTTTAATAATTATATAGAAAATATATTTATATATATAAAAGAACAACCATTTGACACGTGTCATTCTCTTCTTAAAAGTATTTATACTAAAAAATACAAGACAAAGTTTGTTTAATGTTCGCGAACAAGATCGTTTAAGTTATTCAAACTTATTCACGAACGTTAAACAAACGAACATGAATATTAAAAAACTAAACTTGAATAAGCTCGAACACAAAAACACAATTCTAAAAAAGCTCAAGCCAAACTTGATCAACTCAGTTATTAAACGAACGAACAACAAACAAGTCAAGCTCGGTTCAGCTCGACTCATTTGCAGCCCTAATATCACATAAGATTTTCTATTGCACACAAATTTTATATTACATCTTCTATTCTAAAATAATCACCACACATCACATGTATCAAATTACATCACCAATTAACATATGATGTGTATTAAATACAATGAAATATGAGAAATAACACTAAATGTAATCGAAGATTCGAACATGATATTGTGTGTGTGTGTAAAATGAATTGTAGTTGTTAATTGTATTATAAAAACTTTTGATTTTGGGTAATCCTAAATGGAGTTGCCTTATTTGTTTTGAATGAGATTAATCTGAAATATGATGACATCATTTTATGAATTTAATTTAATGAGTTGTGCATGTTAATTCATGTAGAATTTATTTAATAAATTAATCAAAATGGATATTGATTTGAAAATGAATTTAGATTATGAATAATGAAACTCAATTCATAAAATTAATACCGACATATATATATATATATATATATATATAAAAGATTGGTTTATACTTTTATATCAGTCTTTGTATTGTTGTAGTCTCCATACATGACTTTTAAGTTGTATAATAAAATACACAAATTTAGGTAGAGACGTGGAAAAAAAAAACTCTGTACAAACGTATGAAAATTATCATGTACATAATTAATCTCATATATTAATTTTGGCTTTGCTCTTGATTTTTTAATATTTTTTATTTTGGAGTTCAAAATTAATTTTGAAATGTACCGGTACAGTTTTAATTACTAATTGGATCTCCCTAAAAGTAATTGGACCTTAACTTATAAAAAAATATTGGGCCTGATTCTAATGAAAAGCCCAATGTTTACAGTCTACATATTTTCGGGCCTTTTGGGGTGTTCATTTAAAGTACACAAAAAGTCCAAATATATTTATTACTATTTTTTTTTTGACAATAAGTATATTTATTACTATTAGAAACCAAGTTTTATAAAAGTCACAAGTTACTCATAATTGTTTCTAAATGGATAGATTATGAAGCTTGATAAATATGATTGATTTTTCATTTAAATTTGACAATTAATTGATAAATATGATTGATTTTTCATTTAAATTGGACAATTAAGTGTCTCAATACTCATCTTGAAAATGCCAATATTTCATTTAAAAAAGAGTAAATAAAAGAAAATTTGGAGGATTAATTGAGCGTGGTCATTTTAAATTCTTAAAATAACATTTATTTTAAGATGTTTATTTTATTTGCTAAAATTACACTTATATTCAGGATAAATTAAGTATATTACTAGTAGTTCGTCTTACAAATTACCAGTAACCTAAATTACTAATAATTTGTGTGAAAAGTTTACAAATTACTAGGAAACCAGATTCAATTCATTTGTGCTAAGAAATTTAAAAAATACCAATCTACTAATTGCTAGTGAATTATCTTAAGAGTTTACAAATTATTAGGAACCTATATTACTAGTAGTCTACTAATTACAAGTAATTTACCCTTTTGTGTTAAAAAAATAAACCAGTCCACTAAATATTAGCAATTTATCTTCAGAATTTACAAATTACTAGGAACCAATTAATTCCTAGTAATTTGTCTTGAACATTCCCGAAATTACTAATATTTATATTAAATATTTATAATCCTCTAAATACCACCCCTCCAAATTCCTGTTCCAAATTCTTTGTCTTTACTAGATTATTATGCAGTTTTATTTCAAGATTATCCTATTCACATTCCACAAAAAATTCTTCAAATCATTAATCTAGTCATTTGAATGGGATCGTCTATTTTTAAAATTAATTTATTTCTTTCTTTTGTTTTATGATTCTAAATTCAATAAGTAATATAGATATACTAGTCATATTTTTATATTTTTAATTTTGACTATAACAATATAAAGAGATCGAAAATAGTAATAATTTAGGAGATTACTAGTAATATAAATTATCAAAAAATTATGTTAAATATTTAAAATTAGAGGTCCACACTAACTACTAGTAATATGACTAGTCGTTGGCGCCAAAGGAGCCCCCATTTTCCCGCCAAGACCCGCCATTGAGCTACATTCACTTCCACCCTCTTCTGAAACCCTAACACTCCATCTTCCCCCTTCTCTCTCTCTCCCCTCTCTCTAGAGGACAATCACTCACAGGGAATAAATTATGGCTTCCGACTCGTCTCCGAGCAACATACACGACGGTACTGTTTTCTCTCCTATGTATAATTTATCAGTTATCTCACCTTTTTTGGTACGATTTCTCACTATAATTCGGCGTTGCTTCTCTTCTGATATTTGTATTATTCTGAACAATTAATTTCATAGCTTAATTTGTTGAATCCATGTCGG
Organism: Scutellaria minor; assembly: GCA_954870855.1. Taxonomy (NCBI): domain Eukaryota; kingdom Viridiplantae; phylum Streptophyta; class Magnoliopsida; order Lamiales; family Lamiaceae; genus Scutellaria; species Scutellaria minor. The sequence continues at coordinate 18,561,980 of OX940728.1, read as the reverse complement.
TAAAAGGTTTCCCTCTAAATCTGTGCATCGGAAAATAGCTTTCCTGATTTTGTGCGATGAATTGTTAAATTACAGGTCCTTCTTCTCCAGATCCATGGCCAACGAGCCCAGTCAGTAACACTCACTCAACCCCCGGGGACCGTCGGCGTCCCAAACGCGGCCGCCGCTCCAGCTACACCACGCCATCGCCGCTGCCATCGGATTCTCGTGTCGGAACCCCTGATGCAACTCCAACGCCCTCTCGTAGTAACCCTCGGCGCCGTGGCCGAGCTAGGCAATCTGTTACCCCCAACGGTGCTGCCACGCCAACATCCACTGATGATATTCCGCCATCTTCCGACGCTGGTGAAGGGAATGAGGATGAAGCCCCTGTGTATGTGTGGGGTACAAATATTAGTGTGCAAGATGTTCGTGCGGCAATTTTGAGGTTTCTGAAGCATTTTAGAGAAAATCCCCAGCAAATTGAGGGGAAATATATGAGGACTATTAGTCATGTGATTGAAATTGAGGGAGAGTCGCTTGATGTTAATGCACAAGATGTGTATGATTATGATAGTGATCTGTATACCAAGATGGTTAAGTATCCACTTGAGGTTTTAGCAATTTTTGATATTGCGTTGATGGAGGATATTGTGACTAGAATTAATCCTTTATTTGAGAAGCATATACAAGCCCGTATTTTCAATCTTAAGAGTTCAACTTCGATGAGAAATCTCAATCCTTCTGGTAAGTGTTCTTATTTGTATATTTTCTTAGTGTCAAAACCGGTCAGTCTTACAATGGACTATGGATTTGGAGTGAAGTTTTACTTGATCATTTTGTGTAGATGTTGAGAAGATGGTCTCTTTGAAAGGGATGATTATTCGATGTAGCTCCATTATACCTGAGATCAGAGAATCAGTATTCAGATGCCTTGTATGTGGTTACTACTCTGACCCTATTTTGGTTGATAGAGGTAATTGCTTGTGTTGGTCTCTTCATTGTTTCATATCACTTGTAGGCATTTTAGATATGATTGCAGTTATTGATATACTTTTCTACCATTTTGGTACTAACAGGAAGAATTAATGAGCCAACAATTTGTGGAAGGCAAGAATGTCTCTCTAGAAACTCCATGACTCTTGTTCACAATAGATGCAGGTAATGTACATATATCTTGAAATTATTTGTTACCAGTTAGATAGTTGATGGTGTTTAAAATAGTCTTGAAAGTGGAAGAAAATCTAAATTGAACCTGCTTCTTGTTAGATGTATAAAATCAAAGGTTTGTATTGAATCTTGACAGAGTCATTTTTTTTTCAGTACTTTACTTCACATCCAATTTTGATTTTAATTTTCATAACATGCTTGATACAATCTAGCACTTGTGATACTTGGTTCAGCATCTGTTTTGTTAATGCAGAATTTGATCCTATTTATTAACAGAAAGTAAAGGTTGGAAAAGTAATAAATTTGGTCATGCTTGTCATCACGAGTATGAACAGTGCAGGGGTTTCAATTGCCTAACACCAGTTGAACCTGTTTTATTCATTATTTGATTGTGTGTCTGGGCCAATGTAATAGTTAAGTCAGAGTTGGCAGTTTAATGAATCAATTTAATTGGTGGTTTACATGTGCTATAAACTTAAGTGTATGACAATATGGAGATTACCTCTACTTGTGGGATCCTTTGTTAAACTTGAGAAGTTGAGCATGCCATTGAAAGTTAAGTAACACCACTGTTATTTTCTACCTTGAGGTGGGCTGCCTTGGTTAGAGCCCAATGGTTTTTTAACTTAGTTTTTCATAATCTGTACCTAATTGACTTATTTCTGTTTTAAAACAAAAAGATTTGCTGATAAGCAAGTCGTGAGACTCCAAGAGACACCAGATGACATCCCGGATGGAGGAACACCGCACACTGTTACCTTGTTGATGCATGACAAGTTGGTAGATGCTGGCAAACCAGGAGATAGAGTAGAGGTCAGATTACATATTAATGCTGTCACAGTTGAATTTAGAGTATTGCATTGTGTTACAATCTGGTATTAAGTGTTGTGGTTGTTGTCAGGTTACTGGAATTTACCGGGCTACTAGTGTCAGAGTTGGTCAAACACAAAGGACAGTGAAGTCAATATATAAGGCAAGCACCTTTTGTTCTCTTATGTCCTTTACTCTGTGCTAAAATTATTACTTTTTGTGTAGCTATAAAGAACCGAGAAACAATGTAGTGTTTTATCTAAAATACCAGCTAGTTATTTAATGATTTCATTTGTTTCCAGACCTACATTGATTGTCTTCATCTAAAGAAGACGGATAAGTCAAGAATGAACTTAGAGGATCCAATGGAAACTGAAAATGGAGCAAGTCGGGAGGATAATGAACCAATTCCAAGTTTCGAAGTTCAGGTACTTTAAAGAGTACCTCATCTCCTATAAGATTAATGAGTTTGCTTCTTTCTGGGTAATACTGTTTTGGGATTTTATAGGTGGAAAAATTAAAAAAGTTATCCAAACTGCCTGATATATATGAGAGATTGACGAAGTCTTTGGCACCTAACATATGGGAGTTGGATGATGTTAAGAAAGGCCTTCTCTGCCAGGTGCCATTTCTTTATGACAATAATTAGTTTTGTGATTATTGTATTGTTTATCATTGTTATTGGAATTTATTTTATTGCTCATACTGTCCAAATGGCTCCCTATAGCTTTTTGGAGGGAATGCATTGACGCTGCCATCTGGAGCTAGCTTCAGAGGTGATATCAATATTCTACTTGTTGGGGATCCTGGAACCAGCAAATCTCAGCTGCTCCAGTACATTCATAAGCTATCTCCACGTGGTATCTACACTAGTGGACGAGGAAGTTCTGCTGTGGGATTGACTGCTTATGTCGCCAAGGATCCTGAGTCTGGTGAAACTGTGAGTAAATTTTTAACTTTCTTTATTCCAATATTCATTTTTATCCATGAAAAATGTGATCTTTATTGGAAATATAACTTTGTAGGTCCTAGAGAGTGGAGCCTTGGTTCTGAGTGATAGAGGCATCTGCTGTATTGATGAATTTGACAAAATGTCTGACAATGCAAGAAGCATGTTACATGAGGTATCATTCAAATACTCTTTCTTATTTTCTTCAGGTTAAAAGCCTTTTCATTTCTAGAATGAGTGCATAATAGTTTGACGTGGAGCGAAATTCTGTTATCACATAGGTTGACATGTTGCTGCAGTTTTAAAAAAAATCATTAGATTCCACTACCCTTTCTACTCTAATAAAAAACAATTTCATCCCTTTACCTTGTATCATTTAATACTAGATACTAGTGATACAATTGAGGGTGAAGGACTTGGGTGTTTTTGAGATAGGTCACGTATTATTGTAGTTAGGCTTACATGTAGAATTCACACAAAATTTTCTCATCAGGTGATGGAGCAGCAAACTGTTTCAATTGCAAAGGCAGGGATCATTGCTTCCCTAAATGCAAGAACTTCAGTATTGGCTTGTGCTAATCCAATTGGTTCACGTTACAACCCTCGTGTGTCTGTGATTGATAATATACACCTTCCTCCTACTTTATTGTCCAGGTAAGAAGTCCATATATATTTTGCTTAAAGTCTTGTGAACAATTGTTCTTCATGTTTATTTTTCATTAATGCAAAATATTTTTTCTCAATTGATAGTGGTTAATTGTCATCTTTATAATTCTTGGGACATCTGGAGAGATCTTGTCTTGATTTCTTCATTTAAAAAATTAAGTGGGAAGTAATATAATCTGATTATAAAACATTTTCCAGGTTTGATTTGATCTATTTAATTCTTGACAAGGCGGATGAGCAGACTGATAGGCGCCTTGCAAAGCACATTGTGGCATTACACTTCGAAGAACCTGATGTTTGAATCTTTTCTCTCATGTTATCTATATCTTTATTTGGAGACTCAACTAATCCTCTTACTATCTGTTCACAGAGTTCACAGCTGGATGTCATTGACCTTCCAACTTTGACTGCTTACATAAGCTATGCACGAAAACACATACATCCACAATTATCAGATGAAGCTGCAGAGGAGTTGACTAGGGGATATGTGGAGATGAGAAGAAGAGGAAATTTCCCTGGAAGCAGCAAAAAGGTGATATATCATGTGAATATTTTATATGTTCTTGTCAACCTAGGGAAGGTTATAACAGAGGAGATTGACTTTTCCAAATTCTTGGCCTAGTAGGATTTACAGAGAATTATCATCCTTCTTAATTGAAATGGAGCTCCTAACCATCCTCTGTCAGCATGAACTTCTCTTTCTTTCAGTAATAAATTTAGCCTTAGTTGCTACTGAATGTTTTGGCCAGTTGTTCTATGTATAAGTTTATACTCGCTGGGAAGTTATTTGTAGAACCCAACACTTCAACTATACCAATCTTTGCAACAATAAAGGTGACAGTGAAATGGCGACAAACAGAACCAAGGATGACTTTAGTTGTTTTGATTTTATTTGGTTTCAGAGTTTAGTAGCTCCTTGTTATGAGTTTTTGTCATGTTTTAATTCTATTTCTATAGGTCATAACTGCAACACCAAGACAAATTGAAAGTGTGATACGCCTTAGCGAGGCCTTGGCTCGAATCCGGTTTTCAGAAGTGGTAGGTTAAGCTCTCTTCTATAATCCCAACTTCAGTTTCAAGAAGTCAACGATTCACTGTGATTATATACTTGCAATAACAGGTTGGGAAGCAGGAGGTAGATGAGGCTTTTAGGCTTCTTGAGGTTGCAATGCAACAGTCTGCAACAGACCATGCAACAGGTATTCTTCTGTTCTCAACTTCGTTTCTTTTTATCTGTTTAGCCGCCTTGAAACTATTACAATGCATTTAGTTTTTCCTATATTTAATGTAGGCAATTCTACCAATTTTCCTGAGAATGCAATTTCAGTTTACCTTTTGTTCTGAAGAATACTCTCTTCTGTTCTTCTTTTGTCAATTTGAGAAGCATTATCACTCTTTGCTGATTCAATGGTTGGATTTGTTGAAATAGGTACCATCGATATGGATCTCATTACAACGGGGGTTTCAGTGAGTGAAAGGATGAGACGGGAGAACTTGGTCTCATCCACCCGCGACATTATTATGGAGAAGATGCAACTTGGAGGCCCATCATTTCGCGTGTTGGATGTATGCAAAGTTCATAAATTAACTAACTTGGTTTTCTCACATGAAATTAAATTACTTACTAATATCTCTGAGTTCTTGGTTCTAGTTACTTGAAGAGCTGAAGAAGCAAACACATGCTGGTGAAATCCATCTTAATGATGTTAGTCTCATCCCTCTTTGTCCCCCCTTAACACATCTGATTCAACACATTTGAATGAGAAAATATATGCTGATGTGCATTGTTTTGTATTTTATCAGCTTCGAAATGCTCTGGCTACGCTTTCAAACGAAGGATTCGTTGTTGTTCATGGCGACAGTGTGAAGAGAGTATAATGAGATGAGGAAAAGCTTCGTTTCAGTGGTAAACAGCGGCTTTTTCGAACACCAACATGATCATGTCGAAAAACTTCAAACTGAATAAGATTCATATCTGGTTTGAGTTATATGGCATTAGTATTATCTTGTTCATGAAAGAGGTGATTATGCTTTGACATTGTTTTAGGCAACTGTTATGCTGTATCATTATGTATAGGAGCCAGCTTATTCAGTGTATTTTTATTATTGCAAATTTATGTGGTAATTTTTCTCGATTATTTTGCAATTATTTGCTTCTTCTTTTTTTTTCTACCTCACAAATTACATTCCACGAAACGGCTCATCTACAACTCATGACCCAAAAAATAGATAGAAATTGGCTTGTGAACGAATTTAATGGGCTCATCACTCTTGCACTAAATAATGTTTGGAGAAATTTCACCTCCAATGGACAATAGTTTGGATGAAAAAAATCATTTATAACTTTAATCTAATAAATGTATTTACATATTTTATTGTACTTATGCAACATCCTACTGATTAAAATCACAAATTGTCATGTTTTAAGATTTACAAAAATGTAAAGGAATACTAAAAACAAAACTCTGAACTAGCAAAAACACTAGATTGCTGCTCTTACTCCATTAAGTTTTGAACAAGATTTCTATGAGAGATTATGCACACAATGGTGAAGAGGTAGATTTGCAGAAGCATAAATAAGTGAGCTCCCATTTTATAAAATGATTTTCATATCCATGTCAACAAAGCTATACAAAATGAACCATCATAATACTCTAAGAATCATGACAATTATTAAAAATTTACCCAGTCCTGTGTCTCTGTGTTTCCCAACTCAAGAAAAAAAGTGCAAAAGTGAGGAAGAGAAGAAGTATACAAATTCTGAAGCACCATTCACAGCACATAGAAGTCGTGTCACAACGACACCAATGCTGATGAACCTGCTTCCCACACTTGTAGCAGAAGTTGATCCCACATCTGCAGCAGATAAAACCCACTCAACATCAGAACCTCTTCAAACATTGCAATGCTTTTAAGTAGTAATCCATGTAAACGAACAACATGAATAACGAGGTTTTTATGATCGTAGAGTAGCAGCATTGACTTAGGAGTCTTCTCTCTCAATATTTCAATGTAGGTCCACTAAAGTAAAGATTCAATGATCCACCTCCAATCAACCAAGAACCACAATGATCAAGATTTTACTGTTATGAAATGATGCAGAGTGATATCCCACAAAACAGAGAAAAAGTTGGGAAAAAGAACAAACCCTTGACAACTGAGAAAATATGCATGTCTTAAACATGGTTATCCACTTCCCAGAGGCTAAGATAATATATAAGACACACTTGCTCTGTTATGCATTAAAAAGGAACAGAACAAAGTGACTTCTTGTTCCATTTTCGAGCTCTCTATAGTCCTTTTTAATTATCATACAAGAACAGAGACAAGAGCGTCGACAACAAAAACAAATCACCATCCTACAAGGAGAGGTCCCTTTATATGAAATTGTGAAATTGCTCTAAATGCACATCCAATATAATATAGTGAGAAAGAAGTTCTTGATTTAGTATAGGTATTCTCCTTAGTGGAATGCCATCAAACAATTCGCCGGTTTTCAAGATAAACTTCTTCCTTAGTGCATCTTTCCCCGATAAATGCACTTCAGAAAACCACATTAATCATATTAAATTGTCCACATGAAAAACTAGAGTTCTCTTAAACACTAAAGTTTAGATAAATAATCCTCAAATTTGGTAAGCAATTTGATATGAGTGAAATCATATATCAATTCATCCTTTTCATAAATCAAAATCCCCAAATAATAAATATCATATCTTTTCTTCAAGCACTCATAATTCAGAGAGCAAAAATCACAATCTCTTTTCCACATTATAACGGTGATGAAACAAAAAACAAAAAATAAAAGAAAAAAGAAGCAGAATCAGATTACCTGCATCTGACAATCTGACAGCCCTCCAACAGTTCGACGAAATGCCTACACCGGGGACACCTCATCCACTTTTTCTGCTCCACCAGCCTCCCAAAAGCGACGTCGTTTCTATCCCTCCCTTCCCCACTCTCCTCGCACCCAAACCCTGCATGCCAAACCCTCTTACACTCGAAGCAAAACCATCTCTCACAACTCGGACACTTGGATTTCTTCACATTCCCCCCACACTCATTCACAATCAACACATTACAGTTCCTGTACGGACAATAACACTTCTCCAACCCCAAAATCGCCGATTCGCACAGCACATCGCACCACCGCACGAACAGCTGCGGCCCTACTAGAGCGGCGCACGCCACCGGGTCGAGCGCGTGATCGCAGTTCACGGCGGGGCATTTGATGTCGCCGACGTTGTTGTCCTCGAGCTGAACGCGGATGTACTTGATCACGCAGTCGGTGCAGAAAGGGTGGGAGCATTTGTTGGTGTTTCTGAACCTTTTGTCGGAATTCGGCGCCGGTTCGATACAGATTTCGCAGGTGAATTCTCGATCATCGTCGCCTGAGTGCTGTTGCGGCAATTCAAGGTGGTGTTGGGGATTGGGTGGAGAGATTTGGGGAAGCTTTTGCAGAGAATTTCCCATGTAATTTGGTATTAGTTAAGTTTAATTGTGTAGCCATGTGAGTAAGGTAGTCAAAGATATAGGTGTGTGTTGTGTATATCTCCTACTATAACTCTATAACCTTCTTCTGCTTTTCACACACGTCTTTCTACTTTCTTCCTAATTTCCTTTTTTTTTTCTTTTTTTTTTCTAACTTTACTTTTGTACAATTTTATTTCAAAATTATACCAAGTAATATTCCTTACCTATATTTTAAAGATTTAATATGATACTTTTTCTAAAATTAATTTGATTTTTTTTTCAATTTTGAATTTTAAATTCCTTCATTAGTTGGCATATTTGTTTAATTTTTATGTTTTTAAGTCTATAACAAAAATTTCAAAACACACTTATTTTGAAATGGAGGAAATATTTTTTATAATGATTAAATATGGTTAAAATTATTCTTATTATATATATATATATATATTTTTTTTTTTCATATGTACATATTTTTTATAATGGTGTATATATTTTTGTGTTTTTGTGTTATTTGTATGTTACAATTCACATGTTATTTGTGGGTGATGGAGCTCCGTCTCATGAAAACTATCCGTGAGACCGTCTCACATGAGTTTTTGTGTTTATTTTATATCCCTCTTGATTTTAATTAATTGTCGTTTTGGATTTTTTGTCGTAAGGAACATAAATATTGGACAAACATATCCTTAATTTAATCAAAGAATTTAGGATACAAAATTGAATAGATAATCAAATTAATTCCACAAAAGAAACTTATATCAAATTCCTAAATTTTAGCTTGAGAAATATTTATAAGGATAATTTGGGAATAAAGTTACATAAAAATTTAAAACGAAACATAATTAGAAACAAAATTTGATTTCTAAAACCACGTTCTAATTGAGATCGAATGGAGTATTGTTTACTAGTAAAGTTTTCGTTCTTTTTAACCAAATATTTTGTATTTAGCATATGGATTAAAATAAAACTAAGCTACTAAATATTAAAAAATCAAACCTCTCGAGTTAACTTATATTCAGCTTGCAAAATTGGAATAAGTTGAACTCAATTAATAACCAAGCAATGTGAAACATACTTGTATAAACTTGGTGACAATTTAAAAATAAAGTAACATATTATTATGGATTTGATTTATTTAGGATGTTTGTTAAGAGAATTGGATTGATGAAGTTTCATAGATTAGCCATAAAAGTAGTGCACAACTTCTGAGAAAAGCTGAGAACCATATAATATTTGTTTCCTGTCTTTTTCTAAAAATCTTGTAGCAATTTTGACGTGCCAAACAAGTTATAACAACCTTTTTTCTTTAATTATTGTTTGAAGTTCCATCTGGCATATACTGCATATTAAGTCATTGTTTTTTTTTAATTATACCACAAAATCAAATAAGATAACTTTTCCACCATAATATATAATTTTGTTATTTTTCTACTACAATTTAAGTGAAAAAATTTTAATAACCACTGAATGCATATGTGTATAGTGCAAAGTTATTAACTGATATAATGAGAGATGTTATTTATGTCTCATCAATAAGATCAATAAGGATAAAATTGTCATTTTTTTTATATTGATAGTAAAATGTTATATATATATTGGTAGAAAATTAGTTTACTATCCTAATTGTGGTATAAATGGATTATATCTCTAGTCTTTTGCTTGTTCACTAAACTTAGTATTACATGTGAGCATAACATAAAACTTCATTATCCATAATTTAAATTTATATATGAATTATGAGTTACAAATTAACTTATTTTACTATCGTTCTATTTAAACTTGTTTTTTCTTTACTTTTTTTTTTATTGTTAAAATTCATATAACGTAATTTTTGCTGGTGTTTGAATGACGAGAGAATTTGAAAATGAACTTAAAATATATAGTAATTTATTCAATTGATAGCCTTTTGAATGATTTGATTTTGGAATTCATCGTTTTCATTTCAAACTAAATTTTGCATTTTTAATCCTTCAATCATGACCTAATATTTTCATGAATTTCTATCTTAAATACTAAATCAAAATCCAAAACATGTTATGAATTATGAACAACAATAAAGATTAACCAATTCTGCTCTCCTTTTGTTTTGTACACTTGAAAACTCAAATCACTTAACTTATTGACAATTAATTTGTGATCAGAAACTGCTTTAAATGACAAATAAATTTAAATGGAAGAGATGCACTTGATTAAAGAAAGAAAGTAAAATAGATATTATTTTCTAAAAAAAATAACCAAACATTTAATTGAAATGGGCCAAATAATTGATTAGGTTAGGTGAGAAAATGTGGCAAAGAAAATGGAAAGATGATGTGAAGTTTCTGAGGATCTTCTCTACAGGCCACGTTCATGCAATTATCGTGCAATTTCTATCTAGTTTTAAACGCAAGTGGAAAAAGCGTGTTTGAAGCACTTTTTGCGTTTTTTGGAACTGTGCACTTTTTTTGCGTTTCGGCATATTTCTTTTCTAGGGTGTGGAATAAAAGCACCAATTTCAGCGATTTGTTGGAACTTACCTCAATTTCACTATTATTTATCAATTCCTACTTTTATTAAAAAGGAAATGTACTTTATTTTTGTAATATTTCTAATTTCGAGTGTGTATCACATGCTCAACAAATTTTTGAATCTTTGTTTTGTACCATATTATTCTCTTCCTCCTAAAAAAATAGGAGCATGTTAGTTTATTTCTCATCATAAATCTACAATGGTATATTGGGGTGAAATAATTTTTTGTGTCTTTCGATTTTGAACCTATAAATATCACGATTTTCAATTTAGTTCCACAATTTAAGAATCTATTCAATTTCTGTCCAATTCGAATTTCGTCGAAAAATATTGTGCGATGCACATGAACCTCCCCCCCCCAAATTGGGATTTCAAGCGATCTAGTGGTGACGTGAAGACATATGTCAATCAATAAGAATTTGTCACGTCACTTCTGGATTACCGGAAAACCTCAATTCGACAAAATTGGATAGAAATCGAACAAATTCTTAAATCGAAGGACTAAATTGAAAATCATGATTATTATGAAACAAAAATCGAAAAAAATATCATAATAATGAGACAAAAAATGATTTTTACTTGTAGTAAATTTCTTGTGGAATTTTTTTTAATACATCTATTTATTCATATTTCCATGTTAAGTGTTGGATTTTCACTTTCCATCATATTAATTTTTTTTTTGTATTTAATTCATTATAAGATGCAAAAGCAATCGAGATTTACATAAAATAATTAAATTTAGTATTAAGAATTAATGCAAGAATCCGTTGTAGTCTAGTTGGTTAGGATACTCGGCTCTCACCCGAGAGACCCGGGTTCAAGTCCCGGCAACGGAATTTTTTTTAAATTTATATTTTTTATACGATTTTCTTAAATGGGTTAATTGGAAGAAATGCACTGCTATTAGTAAATTACCACATGTTGAATGTTGCAATTAAATTGAAAAAAGTGGTAAAAGTCATGGAATGTTTTTGTAACCGAACATCTTAATTTGCACATAAATTTGACGCGTCATTATTTACACTAGTTGTCATTTTCGATTAAAATATATGGTGCCAATGCTTGAAATTATTGTCTATATAAAATTAAAAAAAATTAAGAACAGAGATATACAAAGCAGGGGATCTTCATCTTTGAGATTTATGCGTTAAAAATCAGTTTGGAGAATGCAACAGAAGCCCCTCTAGATGAGAGGAAAAGAAAGAAGAATCTACATTACATATTACAGAAAACCATACACATCCTCAACTTTCGGAGGAAACAAGGTTTACTGTCTCTGAAACTAAATACATACATGACGAGTTTCCCATATGGTCTCTCTTCTTGCATCATATCACCATTCACTTTTCTACCTCATTTTTTTGTTTCGTACAAATGGATACACGTATCACCTCCTTCGACGCTTTGTATCCACCTGAAAGTGCGAATTAGAATGAGGTTTGAGACAATATTAAAAAAATATCCGTGCTTGAATTACCTTCATGTCAGCACTTCTGGTAGAAACATGAGAATCGAGTAGCTTCTTCTGATCTTCAGTCGAGCAAGTATGGCAATAGAAGTGATTGACTTTTTTGGCTTCGTCTACGGTCATGTCTATACAAGTTGGATGAAACCTGAGTCAAAAGTTGACAACGTCTACATTTCAATGATACACCTCCAAGATTGTGGTTCAAGAATTTACTGATTACAATACTCATCATACATTTCGAAGGCATCCAATAATAATGAAGGAAGAGAATTGTCCCACATCTTATAACACATTGATACACCTCTCAATCAAGGCTGCTCATTTTCAGAGAGAGACACACAGTCCTCAGTAATATGAATCAGTCAATTAGCTAAGCATGCTTGCTATGACTCATCTTCAAAATATCATGAGAAGAGTTCTCATATTATATGCCAGCTAGTTAACAATCGTTTTCCAATTTTCTTGCTTTTTCAAAAAGTTGAGCCTTATTTGATCTAATTTTTGTTCTATCATGTACTTGGACATTACATGATAGATGCCATCATAATAATGTTTGACGGTCGAAAATATTAAGGTGGCGCTTTGTCATGCACCTAGAAATACTAGGCCTAATTTTGCACAGGTTGGTTAGGTGAGGGAGGTCCTCGAGACTGAACCCTGTCTGGGAGCTTGGCAAGCAAGCTTTTACCGAAATCGGACTTTTTGAGAGATTCATACTTGATGAGTGGATGTCATCTCCTACCGCTGATTGAACGCTTCTCCACCATCCGTTCCTCGATCCGATGCCACCGAACCACTTTGTTCTCCCACGCCTTTCCATCGTCGGGTGAAGTGCTTTTTGAATCCAGAGATTTGAGACTGTCTGAGCTGTCTGATCGAGAATTGGAAGAAGAATGAGGAGGTTCACCCATATCCAAGTCCACATTTATTACTTAAAAGTTGTAGGCTTCTACATAGAGTTTTCTAGAGAAACATGTAGTCAGTAAGAAGTATGTATGACTCTAGAAATCCTTAGAAGAGAAACATGTAGTCTGTAAGAAGTATGTATGACTTTAGAAATCCTTAGAATTTAGGAACTTGGGGAGATTTCTAGAGAGCTTCTTTCCATCATTAGATCAAATGGATCTTCATCATCCATAAGGGAGATGGTCTAATATAAATAGATAGGATAGGATACAAATCTAAAGCTTACTACACTAGAGCTTACTTACAATTTGACTAATATACTAAGCTTTCGACACAACACTAGCTACCGCGAGATACGGAAAGGAGGTGAGTGCCTTAGCCTGTCAAATGAGTAAAAACTATCCAAAAAATAAATAAAACAATGCAGGAAAGAGCATGTCTATTCAACAAAAAAAACACAGTTAACTTAAATTAAATTGGAAAGAGCGTGTCAAAAGAGAAAAAAGAAATAAAACAACGAAGGAAAGGGCATGTCTATTCAACCAAAATAAAACAATGCAGAAAAGAGCATGTTAGCATGCTATTCAACCAATAAAACAATGTAGAAAAAAGCATGTTGAATAAATGAGCATAAACTATCCCAAAAAATAAATAAACCATTGCAGAAAAAAGAGCATAAACTATCCAAAATAAATAAATAAAACATTGCATAAAACACAATTATACAATTATCTTAAGTTGAACTGATGCAGTTGCATAAAAGAACACAATCATCTTAAATGTTGAACTGATGACAACACAATCATCTTAAGTTTAACCAATGAAGTAGATGAAGTTGCATAAAACACAATTATCTTAAGTTGAACATATCTATTCAACCAAAATAAAACAATACAGGCATGTTAGATGTCTATTCAACAAAAATAAAACAATGCTGAAAAAAGCATGTTGAATAAATGAGTATAAACTATCCAAAAAATGAATAAATCATTGCATAAAAGAGCATGTCTATTAAGATGAAGTTGCATAAAACACAATTATACAATTATCTTAAGTTGAATTGATGAAGTTGCATAAAACAATACAATCATCTTAAGTGTTGAACTAATGCAGTTGCATAACACAACACAATCATCTTAATTTCAATAAACACAATTTTATCTTAAGTTGAGCTGATGAAGTAGATGAAATTGCATAAAACACAATTTTATCTTAAGTTATGAAGTAGATGAAATTGCATAAAACACAATTTTATCTTAAGTTATGAAGTAGATGAAATTGCATAAAACACAATTTTGTCTTAAGTTGAACTGGTGAAGTTGCATAAAACACAATTATCTTAAGTTGAACTGGTGAAGTTGCATAAAACACAATTACCTTAAGTTGAACTGATGAAGTTGCATAAAACACAATTACCTTAAGTTGAACTGATGAAGTTGCATAAAACACAATTATCTTAAGTTGAACTGATGACGTTGATGAACTTGCCTAAAACATAATTATCTTAAGTTGAACTGATGAAATTGCATAAAACACAATTATAGCATGTCTATTCAACAAACTGATGAAGTTGCATAAAACACAATTACCTTAAATTATCTTAAGTTGAACTGATGAAGTTGCATAAAACACAGTTATAGCATGTCTATTCAAATGAAGTTGCATAAAACACAATTATAGCATGTCTATTCAACGAACTGATGAAGTTGCATAAAACACAATTATCTTAAATTATCTTAAGTTGAACTGATGAAGTTACATAAAACACAGTTATAAAATGTCTATTCAAATGAAGTAGCATAAAACACAATTATCTTAAATTATCTTAAGTTGAACTGATGGAGTTGCATAAAACACAGTTATAGTATGTCTATTCAACAAATTGATGAAAGTTGCATAAAACACAATTATCTTAAGTTGAACATATGAAGTTGTATAAAACACGGTTATAGCAAGTCTATTCAACAAAACAATTATAGCATGTCTATTCGACAAACTGATGAAAGTTGAAAACACCATTATCTTAAGTTTAAGATATGAAGTTGTATAAAACACAGTTATAGCAAGTCTATTCAACAAACTGATGAAGTTGCATAAAAACACAATTATCTTAAGTTGGACTGATGAAGTTGCATCAAACACAGTTATAGCATGTCTATTCAACAAACTAATGAAGTTGCATAAGATCACAATTATCTTAAGTAAAAACACAATTATCTTAAGTTGAACTCATGAAGTTGTATAAACACAATTATAGCAAGTCTATTCAACAAACTGATGAAGTTGCATAAAACACAATTATTTTAAGTTAACTGATGAAGTTGCATAAAACACAATTATCTTAAATTGGAAACAACTACCGTGAGAAGCGAAAAAAAGGCATATGTGAGCATGTCAAACGAACAAAAACTATCCAAGAAATAAATAAAACAACCCAGGAAAGAGCATGTCTATTCAAGAAGTTGCATAAAACACAGTTATCTTAAGTTTCCATGATAGATGCGTTAATAACATATATTGTCTTCACACATGTCAGCTACATAAATCATACCAGGTCATTCCTGGGTCTAAACACATGTTCTCATTTGTGTTTAAGTAAAAAGTATTTTTTTTTCTTCTAAAACCCTAAAATTAAATTCTACTTTTTACCTATTTTCTCAGCTATTAGCTACCCATTCTGATTATTCCATTAACTGATGTCGGCTACATGGTCTAAACACGTGTTCTCATTTGTGTTTAAGTTAGATATTAATATAACATAATTTCTTTCACCTCAAACTTATTAGAAAGAGCTAGCTCAAGACATACATTAAGCTCAAAACAAAGTAAGATTTCTTAAGCTCAGAAACATATAAATGTGGCAGCATTTTATGAATTTTCCTATCCAAAAAACCACACCTCGACCCAGATTTGATTTAATATATTATAACTTCTTTCACCTCAAAATTATTAGAAAAAGTTCCACTATTGGCATCATTTTCAAAATAGCTCAAAGACATAAACGGAAGTAAAATTTCATAAGCTCAGAAACATATACATGCGGCAGCATTTTAGATTTCATAAGAACAGAGACATATACACATCAGCATTTAAGCAAAATCTGTAGTAAGATTGCATGGAATCTAACAAGCAAAACATGAACTATAAGCCAAAAGAAAATGAAAAGCTACACAAGTCAATAACCTGATATATACAAATACATGGCTTACAAATCAGCACATAATGCATCAATGACACATAATGAACTTAAAAATTATTGCAGAGCATGTAAAACTCACCAGTCACTGCATCCTTCACACTGAACCATAAGATCATCAGGATTATAAGGCATCTCACATTTACAATACCTACACCAGAACGAGCAAAGAACAATCAAAGAGCTTATTCAACACAATCTTACAACAATAAACATTAAAGTCATAAAAACTCACTACACTCCTAATAAACTACAACTTTTCCCCACAGCATTTATTCATATCACGCATTACAACAAAGCAACTCAAACACAACTTCAACAAGTTCAATTTAGTCACAGATTCTTAGCAAATTTAGAAACTCGAAAATTCCTCATTTTCACATCAAAGACCACAAATTTCAACAATTTAACCATAGGAATTAAACATACACAGCAACTCTGTCAGGATTGAAAGCACCAGTAGACGAATTATACTCAAAACGACAGAAAAAGTCTTCGTTTCCAACAGCATCAAGCTTAGTGTAGCTCTTGAAGCTATGCACAGTACACTTGCCCTCAATAGTATCAGCGCTCTGAATATCGAAATGATCTGACAAAAACAGCTCCTTGGAGCCGTGGAACTGCCGGCGACCGCCGATCGACTCCTCCGGCCGGTAATACCATCTGACGTGGATCCTGACGTTGGCGCCACGGCTATCAGCCTCGATTCTCTCCACGCGCGCCACGTAGGACGGCTTCGACGACTCCGACGGCCTCATCAGCACGCAGTCGCCGGCTACCACAAACAAACAGAGAGATTTAAGTCAAAAATTAACCGAAAATCGAGAAACTTCCATGCCCAATTTAGGCCACAAACGGAAAAATTGACGGCTGCGAGACTCACGGCGGATGGTTTTGCTGATGTGCTTAACGGCGTAGGAATCGAGAGTGCGGCGAGGGGCTCTGGCTTTGGCCATGGGATTTACGGCGGAGGAGGGGAGAGAGAGGACATGTAGAGAAGATTCTAGAGAGAGAAATCTTGAGGAGGGGCGGTATTAATTATATTTCTTTCTTTAAAAATTTTGTGCGGGAGAATTATTCTGATGCTTGTCGGAGTATTTAAGCATATGCATATATAGTTGATCAACGGTGTGGCTGTCTTAGATTATTGTGAGCACGTGATCGAGGGTAAATCAGTCATTTCGTTGGAGATCAGGGGCAATATGGGAAAAGGAGGTCGTACGGAAAGAACTAAAGTCAAGGATGTGTTGTCTTTGTAACAACTAACGAACGACAGCGTTGAGTCATGAAATAGCAATATAAAAATAATTTAAACTGGAAATATAAAAAAAAATAAAATTAACTACTAGGAAAATTATAGTATCATTTTTGGATATTTATTCAGTTGGATTTTATTTTAGGAATATTTTTACACATATTATTTGTAATATCTATTAGAAAATGTTGAAATGTTTTGATGAAAGAATAAGTATCTCTACAACTAAATGACACATAAATTTTTTGAAGAATAAATGTATTTTGCAGGGAAAAAAAAACCCATAATAATCTCTTGGATTTGTTTGTCACAAGCGCAATATCAATGTGTCGTATCAATAAAAATAGAATACGAGGTTAAAACATTAATTGAAAAAATATATATTAAAAATCTCATCTGATGCATTTGTATTGTATGTAAAGTTTGGATTCAAGTTATAACAGATAATTTCATAACTATAAATCTTAAATGGCTTATATTTCAATTTCCTATGAAATACATTTCAATAATTTACCTCTCTCTCACTAATACATTTCAATAATAAGGTATGATTTCCCTCTCTTTCTCACTTCAAACTACACAAATTTAAATGCCAAACTTTCAAACCTTTCTATACACATTATGTAACTGATCTTTGAACAAGAGAAATTCTTGAAGCGTCACCACCAATTTCTTCGAAAACTATCAACAAATTCTGCACTGGCTTCAACCACGAACGAGGAACATGGTACCTAAAGAAACGAGATGAGAATCAACATCTCTTCGACTAATAAAATGCTTTAAAGACAAGTATGATTGATACCATCTTTGAGTCGGTTTTCCACAGCCGTTTTGGCACTTTGCTTGTCGAAAAGTCCCTGCATAGCCACACGCGTTGCATTGCCCTTTTGCATAGGCCGTCCAGTATCTTCCGAGGTTATGGCCGTTGACCCACACTTGACCTTTGCCCATGCTACCGAGGTCCAAGGCCAACGGCTCATTCCCTCGTGGTGTGTTGAAATAAGCCTGCAAGTGTAAGTATGAAAATATGATCAAAATCTTGAACATTGTAATAGGTTAAAGGGTATTATAATTGTAATAGTGTTGGTTTTTGGATGTAAATTTATTTTGGCTTTGTTAAACTCTTTTGAAGTGTGCAATATACAGGTTGAGGATCTGTCTTAATCCTTACAAGATTATTTTAATAATAAAAAAAAAAAGAAGCATAAAACTAGTAATCAAAGATCCCGATCTATCTTTCAAGATCATCGTCATCGTTATTATTGTTGTTATTTCCTTCATCATCCGATGTCAACTTAGGTCATATAACAATCGAACGTATTATAATGTTAGGTGGCTAAGTACATAGTTTACATATATTCACATGCATGTGCAAGTAGACGATACATTCGGTTTCTTTTTTAGATGCTAATTGCTAAAGAAGGTGAAGTATAGAGTATGCAATCAATATCCACTATCTATATGCATACAAGTTACACATACATTCACATGTTTAAAGTGCAAATAGACATTATTACCTTGTACCAAGTAAGTGGTTGTTGCTTGTTTGCTATATTGGACCCTTTTAACCAATCAAACGAAGAAGCTTTACTTGGGGACGATAACTCCATCACTTCTCCTTTCATTCCCACCTAAAAAAAAATCATGTTTGATCAAAAACGTGTGCATGATCATACGAACAAAGATAACATCAAAGAGTAAACCAAAACATGCCATCACAAACCTTGTACGACCATTTTTGCCAGGACAAGTCCTTTGTCCCGTGGTCTAGCCCGTGTAGGACAACAGGTCCAAGGACCCCGGCACTCCATGTTTCAAAACGATGACCAATGTTCTAAAATAGAAAAAACATTTGTCAATTTAAATCTTTACGGAATTGAAATAATAACGGGCATTTTTGTTATTGAGTTAACTAACCGGCAATCCCATAGCTACACTAAGTAGGGCGATGCTGTTTATTCCAGCATGCAAGTTGACAGCTTTTGTGAACGTGAATTTCCTGTTTTCTTGAGACCCAAATGTAGATCCTGTAAAAAAGAAACATTTCTTCTTATATTAGAAATGTTTAATATTTTTTCGTTTTTTTTGGAAAATCAAGATTTTCTTCATCAGAATCCTTTTGTCCAAAAAACATTATGTGGTAACCTCATTATTAACCAACTTCCATGAGAAAAATTATTTTTTGTTGCCTTCTTTACTTTTGTTCCTTTGTTCGTCATTTTGGACAATTATACCCTTGGTACGAGCAAGAAGGGTAAAAATGTCAGATTTTGGCTAAAAAGGAACGAAATATAAGATGTAGATATAAATTCTTGTTCAAAACAAAGAAGGTCAAGATTGAGTATCACCTGAGAGTTGACCGTTTATATAAACATGCAATACGTGGCCATCGGAATCTACTGTTAGAACGGGCCATCGTCCCCCGTGTAGAAAAGATTCAGTAGGACTTATTTGGACACTGCAAAAGGTATTAATGTGTATAACTCTGTTAAGACACAAAAAAAAAAAAGTTTCAAGAAAAGCCCGTTTGCAAAAATCGTGTCTTTACCTTGTCATATACCAAAGATAATCACTAGCATCTCTAGTGACATTCAACTGCTCCAAGAGACCAACAACTGTGATTCTTGCATCAACCTCGTTGGATGCTATGTCTTCATTGAACGTTTCCCATGAGAGCATTTGAACATTCGTAGGCAACATATGTGGTGTCGATGTTCTAGACCTAACCTATATAGTCAGAGTTCACACTAAGTTAAATATTAGCTGAATGTATCTCAAACTCGTCTGGAAATCGAACTCACCGTGGCAGTGTTAAAAGCAACATTCTTGCAATCGGGGAGAATGCTGATAGACCAGGGTGGTAGATCATAGTGCATTCTATTGAACGTCACTCTCGCACTAGTATCCCAGTGGTGATTCGACAAAAATGCCGCACAATGGCCTGACTTTGACAAAAATACGTGTGCCTAGAAACACAACGAGCCATTCGATTTAAAAAAAAAAAAAAACTATTTTTTCTTTTTTTGGGTTGTATAATGTGTGGAATAAACACCTGTTCGTAGTTTCCTAAAGCTGTAACAGTGGGATCAGCTTCGACCAAAGCATGTTCACTTAGCTTTATTGCTCTGTGAAGTTCTCTCAGATGGTTGTATTTGGGTTGTCTAAGTAAGCCTGGATAAATAAGTTGGTAAAATTTTAGTAACAACAAAACATCATATAAACGAGATGAACATGGATTATGTAATATTCTCTCACCGTATTCATCAATAGGAGCATCGTAGTCGTAGCTGGTTGTAATAAAAGGACCTCCAGCTGTTCTTCCAAAGTTAGTTCCTCCATGATACTGATTTTAAAAATTAAAAAAAAACAAAAAAAAAAAAAACTCTGTATTTTTAGATTGTATAAACAATGATGCTTTTGGAATCACTAAAATTGCTCTGATTTTTAAGTAAATTGTACTATGATTTAAACCAAAGATTTAAGCTTTAGGAAATCAATTATAAACTTTACAGATTTGAAATAAATCCAAGTTGAAAAGTAATCAAAATTTTAGTGCAATAGTGAGAACTAAAAAATTCAAATATTTAAAGAACATTTTCCATACCATGTAATAGTTTACGAATGAGCCTCCTTTCTGTAGAAACCGAGCAACTGCAAACGCCAAATCTTGAACGGGGCGATGATGAATGGGCCCACCAAACTCTTCAAACCTTGAGAAAAAAAAACAAGAACTAGAGTCACTACACACATTTCTCAGTCGTCGATTAAAGGGAGTGGTGAATAGTGAAGATACCAGCCAGTCCAAGCCTCAGTCCACATGGTCGGCTTATAAGGCTTGTTTGGCGAAAAATAATCGCAATAAAAACCATTGCATGTGTTAATCTGTCAACAAGAAAATGGTTATTGAATTCAAGAAAGTACGGATTCTTGAATATGATGTGAAAAGTTATATTACCACAGGATCCGGGGCATCATCTTCTTTACACATAATCCATGGAACGCCAGTGTCTAATTCAACGGCCATTTTTGCAGCCCAAGTCATGTAAGAATGACCAGCAGGGCCGACATTATTGCTTTCTAAACCATACTCGTTTTCAATCTACACTTGTGAAAAGTGATTGAGTTAGGGACTTTGGATTGAAATAAAACTATGTTTTTTGATCTATTGATCCCCTTTTCTATGCAAATCCAAGAAAAGGACTGAAATAGGGTGTTTGATAACTAACTATACGAGCAAAAATCGAACAATGAAGAACATCAAAAACTCATCTTTTCTATGCAAATGCAAGAAAAGAGTTGAAATATGGCTATCAAGTATTATGAATTGAATGTTTGATGACAAAATATATATACGAGGAAAAAATCGAACATTTAGAACATGCCTGGGAAAGAATGATTGGGCCACCTTGAGATTGGAATAACCTCTCATTCTTTAACATTTGAACAATTTTCTGGGTAAATTTTTGCATTGCCATCTGCATGGTCCAAGATGAAATTTTTTTATTACAAGTATGCTAAAACTTATATCAAGAATGTCTATTACATAAAAATCTAGAGAGAGAGAGAGACCTTGAAAGGTCCATTGTCAGTTCTGAAGCTAATGCCTGGAACATACTTCAACCAAACAGGAAATCCTCTGAAACAAAAGAACACATAGCATATAAAAAAGCAAAATTGTTGCAAATATCAAACACAACATTTCACTACTTGCATTTATTTACTTAATTTAAAAATAAAAATTAAAAAATACCCAAAATTCCATTCTGCACAAACATAAGGCCCAATTCGAAGATTCATGTAGAGCCCTGCTTGATGAACCAACTTTATGAACCGAACTAAATCACAGTTCCCCTCAAAGTTGTACTAAAAACCAAGAAAATGCAGTAACATTAATCCCATTTCAAGAAAGAAAGAAAAACATTAAATATTTCCAAATAATGCAAGAAAATACATTTCCAGGAGAAGGTTCATGAAGGTCCCAAAACACATATGTATCTATAGCATCTAATCCTCCATCTCTAGCCTTCTGAATAAGCCCCTCCCACATCTGCATTATAAAACTTTATCTTTAATCCCCAAAAAAAAAAAAAACAAGAATAAAAAAAATTCAAGAAAATGGAAATTAATTTACATCAGGGGAGCTTCTTGGGTAATGAATAGAGCCAGAAAAAAGAATTCTTCTTTGGCCATTAATAATGAGAGATTTTCTGTCATAGCTAACACTGCAATGGCAGAATTGAAGAAATAAATTTAACAGAAAAAACAGCAAAATGAACTTAGGAGCTGAAACTCCTTCCATTTTTGCTGTTCTTGGAGAAACAGAGAGCCAAATGAGATTGTGAGAATGTTGAGATTCACTGACACAAAGCTTCAAAAGCTCATAAATTTATTTTTGGGATATTAATTGCAAATACTATAAGACAATATCTGCCGCTTTGAGTTTTAAAATCAAGAAAAGTGTTTGTTGCCCTTTCTCTTTCTTTTTTTTTTTTTTTTTTTAAGTTTTCAATTTAATTTGTATTTTTTTCGAAATAAAAATAATTAATGATTTTGTGTCCATCACGTCTCTTTTAAGCTTTTATTTATTGAAATACATTAAAAGTAGTCATTTTATTTTATACGCATTATTAAACATATTAAATGTTGTCTTAATTTATATTGTGTTGTTGTTGTTTAGTGTTCAATCATTACAGCGTTGATTTACATGTGCATGCATTAATTTGATGGAAATATGAGATGCTAGATGATTTGTAATAAAGAATTTGATCATAAATTAATATTTTACCTAAGTCATAAAATATTAATTGTGAAGTTTTTTAATCTTGTGTTGATTTGATATCATATGTATTATGTACGTAACGTACACTTATCTTAGAATCTCTAGCAATAAATGCTGGTGCCAATTTCAAGTTGGGAATGAATATTCTAGCAAAAAACACATATCCATGTTTGGAACATAACAAAGTGATTTAGTATTAAAATAGCATAAAGAAAATTTCTAAAAAATACTTATATTAAAACAAAATTGACATTTTGAAGACTAGTGTAGCTAGAACAACCATGTAAATAAATAAATAACATATTCAGTGAAATTGATGTTAAACATTCATAGAATTTTTTTGAACATTTACCATTTTACGGATTTTATTCTCTCACCCGTCTCTCTCTACCTCTCAAAATTGAGACTTTAAGAAAATTCAAATATTGTAATGGTAGGAAAAAATTAGAGAAAAAGACAAGATAAATCACTTTCATGGAATAGGGTAGTTGATGCTTTTAGGTAAGTGTGTGTGAAAAAAAAAAAAGAAAAAAAAAAGAGATTTGCTTTTAATTAATCATTTGGGTTGTGTTAGCTTAACACTTTTCTCTTTGGAAAAGTGAAAAGAAAAAGGGTTGCTCTCAAGTCTCAATTCTTTTATTTTTTTTTTCCTTTTTTCTTTGAGTTTTTTTAATGAATGCAGTTATATAATTAGAATATCACTGTCTGTATAACTGTGTTGGAAAGATAGGCACATTCAAATAATTTCCTTTTTCTTTCTCAAAATATTTCAAAATAGTTGTGTTCTTAGAACATAAAATTTGTTCCAATTTATTTGTCAATCTTTTTACTACCAAAAAAAGTTAATGATTTATTTTTTCGATTATTACTCTTATCTTATTTATTATACTAAATTATTTAATTAATATTACACATTAATTATATCTATTATTTTATAATTATTTTATAAATATAAATATACCTATTAAATGGTTTGTTAACATATGTGAAACAATATTAATTAACAACCGTTATTTTGAAACATAATTTTTCTTTTTTATGGAACATGTTAAAACACTTTCCTCGTGAAGTAAATTGAGAAAGAAATATGGAGCTGAGTTATGGATCTATTTAAAGATGATAATGCTCAGATTTCGAATAATTGCAGCAACCAAAAAAATTAAAATAAAAAAATAAAAAAGAATCTAATTAATTCAAAATGTTCTTTCAATCAAATCACTAAATGATAGAAAAACAAAGCACATGTTACCGGTTGGTAATTAGGAGATTTTTATGAAATATTGATATGGAATTTTTTGAATAAATTACATAAAATTCTAAAATAACAGTTAATTTAAAACAAAAGGACATTTATTTAGAAATGTATGAAGTATTATACAACACTTGTGTCACACAAATATAACGAAGCAATTTTGGTAACAAGATGAATGAAGAAGTAAACTCAATGATTAATTATAACAAGTGCTCAAAATCAATTTATTGGGGCAAAAGATTGGGTGAGACAATTTTACGAATCACATGCTATATAAAATGAAGTCCACTCAATTAATTTCATCTTAGTATTAAATTAAAATTGATCGGTTACCTTCATATCATATAAATAGAATTAAAAATCATTTATTATAAATACGTCCTCTTTGTCGGTGATCAATTTTCTTTTAATTAGTTAGCAATGTGATAAACTCTTGATTAGATTGATAGATCATGTGACGTGGATATATTATCATCATAATCATTATTTATAGTAAAATATCAAATCAATCATTATGACCCACCCCCACCCACCCCCTACGTCCCTATAGCTCAATTATTTTCATGGACATATGTTAGTTGAAAGAAATTATCAAGCCTTTAAAATTATTTTCAGGGTTGTGTGTTTAGTTGCAACCAATCAACTCTTAAATGATAAGACAATTATCACGTTGCAACAATTCAAAATTCGAATTATTGTGATCGATAATTTTGCTATAAAAAATTCCAGAAAAAAATGTCCAATATCAATCTATACTATATATTAAAGCAAGAAAGTTGACAAAAATTACATTATTGTCATTTTACCACCTAAAAGTGTCATGTCAATATAAATAAATAAATAAAAAATTATATCTTACTTGATAAGCTATTTTTTAATAAAAAAAAAAAATTAATCTTACTCTAGAAGTTATTTTATAATCTATATAAAACTAAGAGATGAATAGAGAGATGCATTGATTTCTCAAATCTATGTAAAACTAAAAGATGGAGAAAAACATAGTGATTTCTCAACAAAAGAGAGATGCATAGAGAATGGAAAACAAAAAACAAGATATACAAAGAATGAAAAAAAAAACAAGAAAAAATTGTAAACATAATTATTTCTCAAATCTATATAAAACTAAAAAAAAAATGAAAGAATACAAGATTTGCTAAACATTTAAAGGTAGAAAAATTCTTTCAGATTTTATTGTCTAAAGAAAAAAAGAACAATAAAAAATCATAAATATAATAATTTTTCAAATCTATATAAAACTAAAAAAAATGAAAGAATACAAGATTTGCTGAACAAGTTCTTTCAAATTTTATTATCTCATATTTTCATCTAAGGAGATCCCACCAAATTGTCTTTATACGCTAAACACAAATTGAACAAATAATTTTGTGAGAGAGAAATGAACAAATAATGTAAGAAAACTATATATGATGATTCAAGTATGAAGGTGGAATGTACAAATTATAAAAAATATAAAAGAAACGATTAATTATTATGATTGAATGAAATATTATTGTATATAATAATTTTAATTTGACGAAAATATAAATCAACAAATAAAAAAAATGTTTAAAAATAAAATTAACAATTAAAACTATTAAAGTTATATGATAATTTATGCAACACACATGAGTAATATGAAAAATTATTTACATATGGTACATGTTTTAAATTAAAATAATAAAAGATGTTATAAATAACATGTTAATTTATGCAACTTCATTATATTATTACAAATTGCAAATATTAACACAATAAATAAAAACTGCGCATCTCGTGAGTGGACTGCTAGTTAATATGAAATCTACAAAGTCCATTATTTTTTTTATTAATATTTTTTTTCTTTTGAGAAAAAAGAAGTCATTGACATAGTTTAAAAAAAAAAAAAAAGATTAAAAGCTCATAACACATAACTATTATAACTATTTGGATATTGTAAATACTTGAATATGACTTTTCTAAAATCATCTCACAAATTAATTACATTTAAATAAGATTATAACTATAAATCATAAAATAAATTTTGATTTGTAATAATAGATTTGGATTATGGATAATATTGTGTTATCTCATGAAGTCGTATTATCATGGTTCTCTATCAATGATGATATCACATCAATTTCATAAATAAAAATCATGCATAATACATACATACATTTATGTATTGTGTGTGTGTGAGAGAGAGAGAGGTCCCAACATTGAACACTATTTGTCCACTCCACTTTTGACTTGTGAGATCTAAACCAGAATGTCGGTTAGGTAATTGAGAAACAATTCTCAATCCGTGATATCTACCTTTTCACGCCATACCCATTACTCCTTCGACAAAAATGGATGTGAGACGGATTCACGGATAGTTACCGTGAGATAGAGTCTCATCATCCACAATTAATATGTGAATTGTAGGATTTGAATTGTGGATAATTGGGTTGTGGGTTGACCTGTCTCACGCAATGTAGTAAAAATCCGTGAGACAGTTTCGCAAGAAACTCATCCTACTCCTTCCATCCCAAATTTTTTTTGAATAATCACATTTGGACATACACACAGATTAAGAAAACATATTTAATATTATTGAAAAAACAATTTTTACCCATTACTTTCCATTTATGCCCTTATTTATTATGTTGACTTTTTAAAAATTAGAAAATGATCAATAATTCCAACAAATATTAAATAAGAGCATTTTAAAGAAATTATATCATTTATATATGGAATTGACTATAATTTGAGACAACTAAAATAAAAAGTGTGACTATTTTTTTGGTACGGAGTGAGTATTATTTATTACCATCAAATTACAACTATGTACCTTCTTCATTTAATTTAACTCCCACTTATATATATCAACACATATCATTACCAAGGCCACACAATGACAACAGGGATGATATCTTTTTCTGTCTACTGAAAAAAAAAAAGTTTTATAACTCAAAAAAAAAAAACATGTTTTATTATGTTTATATCTTACATTAAAATTGAGATCTGCAGAAGTGATTGAATAGAGTTTAGTTATCTATGTGGAAAAGATGCTGCACAAAATTAAATAAAGAAACATATCATGTTCTATGTCCCTTCAACCTCAATATTTCAGATCTATGAGTCTTTCAACCAAAAAAAAAAAAAAACAGATTTATAATTTTATATATTTGCGTCCATCTATCTACATTTTATCATTTGGGATAAGCTGCTGCCCTACCAAAATGCCAAACCAGATAAGCTTTGATGATGCCACTATCATCTTATCAAAAATATATACTCACACACAAACACAAACACATGGGATATTTTACATAAAATGATACGAAAGTATTCCTTTATATGTTTTGGGACCATGTGTATGTAAACAAAAGAATGGCATACTATACACCTAATATAGACATTTGCTAATGTGACATTCATGTGGTCTTACCGCTACATAGTGGGGAGAGAGAGAGAGACTAGAAAAGAGCAAGCAAGATTTTGTCCACAAAGAGACCAAAACTAGAATAAACTTTAGCTACAAGAGAAATGAGTGCGTACAAAATGCCAAAATAGGATAATGGGTAAAATGATTCACCCATTATGTATGTTCACAAGGAAAACTTGGGTGGAAAGAATAATTGAGTACCCACTGAATTATGATCCCATCTCTCTGCCTTAAACTATAGGGATAATCAAATATCTGTTCCCAAAAAATAAAAAATACATACATGGGAAAAGGAAATCATTTATCTTAAACAAATATATATTTTTCACTCCTAGAAGGCAAAAGACCAAATACATATCACAAAAATCTAACCCTCATTACATATATATCATTGCCAACAAAATTCACCTTCAAAGATGAAAGATCCAACATTCCCTATGTATTTCAATTGTTGATGCACCAAATCCATTTTGCAGAGAATTTCTTTTAAATAAATATTACAACCCACTGTCAAAATTGAACAACTTGATGACAAATCATATCAAGGAAAGAACCATAGAACTTAGCATAGGTTATGAGACAGTTATGATTCAAACCATCTTTTAAGGCTCTTGGAGCCTTGCTTTTTGTCTCCAGCTTGATTAGAGCTGCTACCCGTGAATTTCGATCTGTATTGTTCGATCAGTAAATCGAGTTTATCCACTGTATCACACCCCACCGGATCAGTCTTTTTCCTCCGTTTCCTATTCCTTTGATCATTGAATTCCTTCAACTGTTCAGATTGATCATGTAACATCCTTCTTTTTCTTTGCATGCCTGCTTCTTTGCTTTCTTCCTTATTGACAATGTTGCCTTTACCACCTTTCTGTGGAATCACCCGATCGCCCGTCTCTCTTCCTTTCTGTTGATTCGAGACTTGTAAATTCGACTTCTTTTGCTTTTTCTCTGATGAAAAACTGTTTTTCACATCTCTTGTTGAACCTTTTTGCTTCTTGCTGCCTTCAAGGGCTGCTTCTTCGCCACCTTTGTTCTCCGATTCTGCCCTTTTGTTCCCAAAAGTCTTCATTGATACATCACCATCTCTAAAGTTGCGTTTTCTTGAATTCATGTTTGAAGTTGAACCATATGTGCTAAAGTGATTATCATTTCGCTGAAAGTCTTCTTTACCATTGTGAGGAGTCTGCTGCTGAGCTTCAAGCTTTTCTGCCCGAAGCTTCAGCTTTTGGACATTATCTAAAGCAAACTCCACAATGGGGCGAAATTCGGGACCAAATGTATCTATAAGCCATTAAATACACTGAATTAGCAATGTGCAAAAAGATGGCTTTCCATGTAGGAATATTGTTGTGCTGCTCAGAACAGGATTTCACTGGGAATGTAGAAAATTTTACGGAGATAACAGAATCAAAGATCATGATCGAGACTACAATTAGATATAGAGACACTGACCAGGATTATTGTTGAGAACTCTCAGGGCAACGAGTGCATGTTGATGCTCCGTGAACTCTAAGAAAGCCACTCCACGTGGACGACTTTTTTCACCTTCTTTTCCTTTTTTGGAATCTCTCAAGATCTTTATCTGCTCTTGCAGAAAAATTACCATATATAAATGGATCGATCAAATAAACAAACAGATGTAGCAGAAAATAAGTTCCTCTAGAAACTTGATTACAACAAATCAAATTAGACCTGCCGAATCGACGGGTTTTGCTTGGTAGCACGAGAAGTAACTGCATCCATAAAAAGTTTTTTAAGTTCCCTTTCTTGCATAGTTTTAGGAACATTGTATACAATCAGCCTTGTCTTTGATACACGGAAGTTTGGAGATTTGAGCTTAGTCATCTTATCTTCGTGCAACCTACAATACACAACAGCATTGAACTGACCGTATAAATCAAGTGATAATGGAAAAGAAAAAAAAAACAGTAGTGAGATCATTATTGAGTCATGCACACGATTTTTTTACATGCAATACTATAAATGTCAGTATTTGAATTTTAATCACAACATATTTATGAAAAGAGCTCAGAACTCACTTCTTGCGTTTTGACATATCACTCGCTGAAACTCCTACTGCAGCAGGCATACCTTCCATGAGATGACCTTCCTGTCAAGAGATGACCAAACATAAATCTGGATGTCAGAAGTACAATTCAGCACAAACAGAGAAACTGTAAATTCCATGTGTTATGTTATATTTCTCTATCAATAGGTCAGAAGTTAGTTTCTGAAAATAAAAGAAATGAGAGAGCGCATAAGCAACCTTAGCTAGGTACACATTTCGGTGGTCATTATCCTCTTTCTTCTCCTTTTCCAGTGCCTTATTATGAGCTGTTTTCTTGTCCAGAGCCTTCAGCACTTTTACATGTCGGCCTTTTATTAAGATACCCAAACCATCACCAGTGTTAGATGCTGAAACTGCAGCATCCGCAGCATCTGCTGTTATGAACTTGAGAAATCCAGTTCCTCGAGGGCGCCTGCAAAAATATTGGAGATGCTCATAAAGCCATGGTGATATACCTGATATCTTAAGTTAGAATACTTTGAAACAATGACACATCCTTACTTTGTCACCTGATGAAGAACTGGTACAAAGGACTGCACTTCACCAAATGCAGAAAAACGCTGTTTCACTTCTTCCGTAGTGATATCAAAAGGAAGATTGCTAATAAAAATTGTCCGTTGCAACTCCTCGTCGTCTTGGACTGGGTTTGTAATTTTTAGGTTTTCTTTGGCACCACTCTCTACCCCAGTAATATGGGTGTCCGATGCATCATAGGACTTCTTTTCAACTTGCACAGAAATATCATAATTTCCTTTAGCCAGTCCTGATTCATCACCACCAGGAACATCTACAGAAGATGATGAAATGATGTTCTTAAGTACATTTCTGGCAATCTCTGCTTCTTCTTCAAAATCATCATCACTTTCACTGTCGTTTTCATCAATTGAATCTGACCCATCTGCATCATCACTATCATCCACTTGTGTATTTTTGTCTGTTTTCAAATCATAGTCCTCCGATTCACTACTGCTTCCATCATCTTTCTTCTCTCCTGTAAAAACGACAACTCAGTCAGTGAAAAATGTAGCACTCCATGGGATCTCCTATTTGTTGTATTGCTTCACAGTAAAACAGCTAGTGAAATATGTAAATGCAACCGTGCACAAACACTCAGCTAAGCTTGACAAAATAAAGTGAGATTAGAAAACAAACATGGGTGTGCATGTCTTCAAGAAAGCAACACAGAGCAAAGACTGAATTCAAAGAGGAAAGGATAAATACCATCTCCAGTGGCGGAAACAGAATTATTTCCAGCTACATATATATTTTTTGGAACAGCCCAATCAATGGCAATTGGTCTTTTACCAAATTTTTTTCCATTGAAGTTCTGGATAGCCTGCATAAATAAGAAAAAAATAAACATATACCAATCATTTCCTGTAAAGCTTTATTAGATGATTCGAAGGCAGTCAAAGAGTAGTTCTGAAAGTCCAGTTACGAGTCTGCCTAAGTGCAGCAGGAATTCTAACAGCACTGATGTCTGGAAGAGTGCCCCTAACCAGTATTTCTGCAAGCTGTTAATAAGGTGTAAACACTCCAGAAGGGTGGGTTTAAGACTTTAAGTTCATCTCTCCCCATCTACTAAATCCATATATTAAACAATGTCACCATATTAGTTAGATATGTCCCATAATATTCTTCAATCAAGATTAATGAAAAACCTCTCAAGATACTAGAACTACTCTACAAAATATCAAGTACCATTATACAAGTGGAAACTTAGGTAATCACAAAAGTTGTATTCTCTCTATCAAACACATTTTCTATAATCCTTTTCTTTTTTAATTCTTTCATTCAACATTAGACAAGCAGACAATCTACTTCCTAAAGCTAGTTGCCACATTAACAAACTAGATATACCGAGTCTCAATTTCTTTCAAGTAAAAACATTGTTGAGATAATACTTAGCATACATTTTCCGCATCTTGCTTTGATGTGAATTTAACGAATGCAAATCCTTTAGATAACCTGCAAAAGCCAGAGAAGAGGAAAGAAGTAAGTCGAACAGTAGACCCACCCAGCCGCATTAAAGTAACATAAGTAATCCAAAGATTACCCAGTCTGAGGATTTTGAGGAATAAACACATCCCATACAAATCCTGCAGCAGCAGCAAACGTATCTCTTATCTCAGCCACGGTAGCCTGCAACAGTAGTTCGTAAGAGTGAGGACAAGTACAGTAGCATGCGCAAAAAAAGAGAAACCAAAAATGATATTCTGAAGACGTCAACACAAAGGACATGTAATAAATACAAAACAATGATTATCAAATTCAAATTTTAAATATACTAAGAGAAGGGCATAAACCTTGAAAGGAAGATTTCTAACTATAAGTTTCCACTTCTGAATTTTAGATCCCTGTGGCAAAACATTCAAAGGTCAGAATGCTCATCAATAAAAACTATGTTATTTAACAAAAGGAGACTTCTGAATTAACTATAAATGAGTTGTCACAGAATCAAATATCATGCCAACACATGAGGCAGCCAAAGCAACAGCCAACAGCGAGAGATACATGTGTAAGCTACAAATAATAGCAGTTAAGCCAAGAAAATGGAACATCTTATATGGACAAATCAAGTTAAGAACACAAAGTTAACAGTCACCAAGTAACTAAAGTTAAGCGGCAATTAGGTCAGCTTGAGGCAAGAGCATAACATGAATTTACTGAACCTGCTTAGAACTGATATTCAATTTGAGCCAATTTTGACCAACCTCATGACTACGTATGAAAATCCAATCCAAAGAATATATCCAGAAAACCTGTATGTCAATATTCCACCTGCTTGCATCATTTGATGATTAGGAGAACCATGAGAAATAAGTACTAAAGAAAATCCTAAAGAATGAGGGTTTTAAATCAAGATGAACAAATGCCAGTTTTAATTATTTTCATCTCAGTTGGCAAATTCAACTTTACATAATTAACACAAGAAGTCTTACAATTCGCTCATGTTGTTGGCCAGGAGAACAATTTCTTTAGTATTTTCATCTCCAGGTGTTTTCAGGTGGACCCCATTAAAACTGACCAAAGCTGACCCAAATTTTTTCAAGTTCAACAATGGGATGACTAAGACTCAACAAACACAGTTCAATTATTTTAGTTAGATTTGTGCAGGAGTGAAGCATCATGTTGAATGTTGCCACTACTGACTTAACTTCCCCCAACAAACCCCCATCTCTTAACACTTGTAATACAAAGCATAAATGCAAAACCTTCAATATGGTAAAAATCCGTAAAAACCATTTATTTGTTGGCAAGAATTGGAAGGAAACAACCATCTAGATGACATAGTTCATAGAGAAGAACATATATCGCATAAAGCTAAAGTAATATCAAGCGCAGGTGAAAATCCTAAGAAGAGAAATGATGTATCTTTACCTCTCCACCAAGCTGGCGTGCCCAAACAGACCTGCCTTGTATCTCTTTCTGGTGTAGTGCTGCAACACATTCACGAGCTGATTTTACACTTGTAAAAAGTACAGATGATGCGTTCATTCTGCATCCATCTTGAGCTAGGCCTGAAAATTCAAATATCTCAGCACAAGTTACAAACCAAGTACTGGAGCTTTCACACAAGAGACAGTTAATCTCAAATCAGTAATGTGTAAAAACTTCAATTATGCTTATGAAAACAGAATCAGTAAGGATACACATCAACCTGAAGTAGTTCAAATGGGTAATCTAAACACGATGCCAACGCACCAGTAGAGTACAGTAGGCAGCAAAACATCATAAAGAGTCCAAGAAACAGTAGAAAGCATTTTCGGACAAAAAAAAAAGGTAGCAAATACAATAGACAGCAAAAGGATTGTCAATAATGTAAAAAAGAGCTTTTGGTTGGAAAAAAGAGAGACGTAATGACATTCCAAAACATTCCAAAACAACTAACTATGAAAAACCATTGACCTAACGATGTTTAGGGAAGGGAATTTCAGTTCTATCATGCAATATATAACTTAGATGTTGGGGATTTTCTCAAATTTACAAAGTATCTTGTGCACAAAGCAATATTCAGACCCATAACTTATTTTATTCTCACTAACCAAGCTATATATCAAAATCATTTGCTGGTAAGAAATAAAAATAGAAAAAAATAAAATGAGAGATCGGTGAATCTAGCATACATTTGCATTGTATGTAAGAAATGGGGTTAATGGGCACAACAATAGGTTAGTGTTCCAAACGATTTTTAAATGTCCTTTACCATGATGCTCAAGTTCTTCCTTTGCAAGAGGGTAAGTGACAGAGCATACAGTCCCCAA
Organism: Scutellaria minor; assembly: GCA_954870855.1. Taxonomy (NCBI): domain Eukaryota; kingdom Viridiplantae; phylum Streptophyta; class Magnoliopsida; order Lamiales; family Lamiaceae; genus Scutellaria; species Scutellaria minor. The sequence continues at coordinate 18,527,833 of OX940728.1, read as the reverse complement.
CTCCCTGGCTCGACGATGAACTTCCTCTGCCATGTCGGCACTCAGAAGACCACCAAATATGACTGTCTTAGAGACCCTGTTGATCATATAATTAATTGCTATATTAGATCAGAACAGTGTGCTATTTCAATTTGCAAATAAAATACAATTTCACTGAATCAACTTTACAGCAAGACTAAGCTTCTTCCTACCGCAGTTAATAAAATGCGCCGGTTGAAAACATTGTTCATCAACATCTAAGAAAATAACCATCAGATCTAAATGTGCTTGATGCTGCTATCAAATATATGATAAATATTTACTATTCTGAGATCATAAGAAAGCGACTGAGGATGCAAAATCGTGACTCATGATTTTATTACAAAATGAGGATGTATGCGTTCATATCATAAATTAGAGACCAAATCCAGTCCTCAACTCAAAAAAAGCACACATCTTATATGCTGATGTTTTGTATATAATAAGCCTACCAGCATTGCAGTGACAAGAACACCAGTTCACCATTTCAAGCACTATCAAGTCTTCACCCTTACCCTTAAAGCTATATACTTGATCATAGAAGGTGATTCAAAGCAACATGATATGGGTCCTCAAAGGAAGTGAAAAAAAAAACATTATTCTACAGAGTGTATCATTTGCCAATAGTTTTGGACAACCTACAGTGGAAACTATGAAGGAGTTTGCATTGCTTATTCAAACAAACATGCATTTCACTTTGTAATTCTCGAAATACCAAATTTACTTAAAAAATATTATTTAGTGCTAATGGACTTTCCAGCAGAACAATGGATATGCACAGATAATAAAAGTAAGTATCAATAGTCTCATTCAAACAAATTTTTACTTCATGCATGAAGTAATATGATAGAACAATTATCACCTGCCAATAACAACAAAAAAAACAGAGAAAGAGATAAGCAGTGAGAGAGCTCAATCTCATTTAAGAAAAAAAAAAAAACTTGAACTTACATACTATCATATTTTCCATAGCTAAAATGCTTTAGCAATACAATTAAATAAAAACGGATCTGATATCTGAAATGTCACCTTTGTTTTTCAGAGGTTTTCCCTTCAACAGGAGGACCACTGGAAACCGATTTTCCCTTTCCTTTTTCCCTTAAGTCACCTACTCATTTCCAAATTAATAATCATTAATCATTAAACAGTGACTAAAAACTGAATGTATGAACAGGTAAACTTTAGCCGGATCTATAACCTTTTCCAAGAAGTTTTGAAGTCTTGTCAATTTTGTCCACCGCAGCAGTTTCAACAGCCTTGTCATTCTTTGGTTGGGCAGCATGTTCAGAAGCTATAATCGACTTTCGCTTTTCTTTTCCTTTTTCCCGTAAGTCGCCTAATCATTTCCAAATTAATAATAATTAATCATTAAACCGTAACTAAAAACTGAATGTATGAACAGGTAATCTTTAGCCATCCAGAAGCTATAACCATTTCCAAGAAATTTTGAAGTCTTACCAATTTTGTCCACCGCAGCAATTTCAACAGCCTTGTCATCCTTTGGTTGGACAGCATGTTCAGAAGCTATAATCGACTTTCGCTTTTCTTTTCCTTTTTCCCTTAACTTACCTAATCATTTCCAAATTAATAATCATTAATCATTAAACTGTAACTAAAAACTGAATGCATGAACATGTAAACTTTAGCCATCCAGAAGCTACAACCTTTTCCTTGAAATTTTGAAGCCTTATCAATTTTGTCGGCCGTAGCAGTTTCAACAGCCTTGTCAATCTTTGGTTGGGCGGCATCTTCAGATGGAACTAACAGATCAGAACAGCAAGAGATCAGATGTAGCCAATAAAAGTCAACCATGTAATTGCTCATATTGACACAAAAAGGTATATAAAGGAACGGGTTGATAAAACCGAATGTATGAACAGGCAACATTTAGCCATCCAGAGACTATTAACCTTTTCCTCGCACATTTGAAGCCTTGTCAATGTTGTCCCCCTCAGCAGTTTCAACAGCCTTATCATCCGTTGGTTGGGCGGCATCTTCATATGGAACTAACAGATAAGAACGATTTTTCAAAGTAAGCAAATAAAAGTCAACCACGGAATCGCTCATATTTACACAAAAAGGTATATACGGGAACAGGTTGTACAATAACAGACTCACAAGACCTTGATTTTCTTTTGCTCGACGTTGCTCAAGAGGAGCGCGATGCGTAGCTTGTTTTACCACAACCTTTCTACCTCCTACACTCGAACCATTCTTCAGCTCAATGGCACGATTAGCATCTTCAACAACAGCGCTATATTTGAATTAGAAAAACAACATTAGCTTTACCCTTACAGGTTAAGTCAAAATTATAACGCAGAAATGCAAAATCAACTTACAATTGAACATATCCAAAGCCTTTGTGTTCAGTAGACCCTAGCATATAAACAAACAGCAAAAGGTGACACAATTTCCAAACCCTTCCATCCCTTGGATGGATAGAGAGGGAGGGCGGGGCTTTTGGTTTTTTCATGTTGTCAATAGTATAATCTAGCTCCAACAAAGAAATCAAGTAACACCAACTCTAAATAAGTTAACACACACACACACAGTTCTCAAAATAACAGCTCAAGTAACCATACCCTTTTTCATAACCATAAAGCACCTTCTTACTGGTCCGATCTCACTGAATGCTTCTTCCAACTAATCATTCACCATAAACAATAAAACAACTACATTAATCCCTAATTTTACGTAATATTTGCTACACACGCTCGCAACAGAGCAATTTACACATTAGCTAGAAATATCAGCACGCACACAAAACACATACACAGTGGGAAGAATACCTGAGCATTAGTGAATGAGAACGGTAAATTAGCGACGAATACGGTGGAGGGAGAGTGCTGAGTATCGCCGCCGGATTTCATATTCTTCTTTTTACCCATCGCCGCTTCGCTGAGAGATAAAGTCCAACTAGTTTCAGGATAGAATGAAAACGTACAGGTTTTCAGTTGACAGAAGAACTGAAGCAGGTGCTGGTAGACGGCGGAGATATCCCGGCGCAACCGCCGAATTTCGTGGTGGCGACTATTTATAGCGGGGTTTATGAAGGGGTTCACCAAATTGGTTATTGGTGGGCATAAATGGGCCGTTTACTTGGGCCAAAACTCAAAGAAGGAGGCCCGTTATTAATTGCTTAATAACTGGGCCTGGCCCATTTTTGGAAGCCTATAAAATTGTTTTCTTATTAGGGTAGTGGAACAGAATTGATAACTATAATTTGAACCATAATTTTTTTTTTTAAATTGTTCAAATACATGTTTCTAATTTTATTTGGCTTTACAAAAAGTTTTTTGTATGTGAAAAAAGAAATTAAATCATATAATATATTCATCATACCATATAGATAAACATATCAATAAAGTATTATTAATTTATTAACTCAAATATAAATAGATTTTGTATTATTTATAAATCCTTAATTTTTATAAAAAATATATATTGAAACACGAGTAGTTTGCTAGTGCAAACACATGAAATATTTAGTAATGTTCAATGTGAAATGTTTTAAATTAAAAAGGTTCCTCATCCTGTATAACATATCTTTATCTATATATATATATATATATATATATATATATATATATATATATAAACGTAATTTTTGTTAAAAAAACTGTAAACACCTTTTTATTTTCTAGTCGTTATCTCCCCTTAAATACGTATAGTTTTTTTATTTATGAACGATTATGCAAGATTACGGAAGTTCATTTGTTTATTATAATAGACAACGAAAATTTACAATTATCTCATCTCAAAATTCATTTTGAAAAAAATTCCTTTTGTATCTTGTGATGGATTACGAAAATGCTTATGTATTTTTTTGTATTTTGTCATGTCATCTTTAAATAAAAAAGTTGTTTTCTTTAATTTTTTTTATTTTTTTCAAATAATGTTTCCTAAAACTTTATTTAACTGCATTTCTAAATGACATAATGTCAATTCTAAATGCTTTTTAGACTTACTTGGTTTATTTCATAAATAAAATTTTGACTTTTAAAATATACATGTCATAAATAAAATTTGCTTTAAAATTTATCGATATTTTCTTCAAATTTTCAATATTCTTTGTCACGCCCCTTTTTACGTTACTGTAAAATATAAGAATTTAATAAATTTTCATTTGGGTGTCCAGTAATTTCATAAAACATATATTTCCAAAGGTAACTTAAATTTACAAACAAAGGTAAATCAGTTCAAACATTCCTGATTTATAAAACGTAAATCGTATACAGTAGAAGAAACGTACATGATTAAAATTGTATAGCTTTGCAGCCACGCTTTTCAAAAGTCTTCAAAATATCATCTTCTATACAACAAAATAATATGACACCTCTTTCACCTCCCTTCCGAGCGGCTGCAACCTGTAAAATAAAATCACTGAAGGGGGTGGTGTTAAAGATAAGTTAAAAAGATAAAAAGGAAAATGCATAATTAACTCTTAGTTGTGTCTGTATCATGATTTAATACACTCGGTGTACTCCATCAAATGTAGGATGAAATTACCTTTTATCTAATAAATGCATCCCTTCCAAAAGTCGGGGTTTGTTGCATGTATTAGCTCTAGAATTACTACGGTTATCCGAGTAGCAGGTACCATCTCGCTGATAAATTATGATTGGCCCAAAAATAGAAATTAAATAAAAAAAATCAAAAAATCTATAGTTTCTTAATCCTGTCAACAATCATCTATAACCCTAATTTTTTATGAGTAAACTGTTACCTTTTTTATGTACTCGTAGGTTTGGTTGATGGAACTTACACTCAATGGGGTGGGACTAAATAAAATCACTGAAGGGGGTGAGTGCAAAAAGATCGTTCAGTGGGGTGGGACTTGTGAGCAGTTAAAACATAAAAGAAAACATAGATATATAATTCATCAAGCATATAGTTGCGGATCTGAGCTGCCTTAAAAAAACTTTGCGGTTCTAAGCCGCGGTGAAAATATTTTGTGGTTCTTTAGCCATGTTGATAATATCTTGTGGTTCTTTAGCCACGTTGATAAGCTTCTGTGGTTCATTAGCCACGTTGATAACATTCTGTAAATACAAACACATTCATCTACATTACAAACAACATGCAGTTGGGTGCACATTAAGCACATTCCTTCACTTGAATTAACGTAAACATGTTCATCATAAATACACCCATTCACTTGGTAAATAACACACATTCGTTTGAATCTTGTTGTAAGCATATAATCAACGTTCATTAAATAAACACATACGTTTCACATAGGCACATAACTTCACTTCAAACTCACTTAGAAACTTAAACGTGGAAGTACAGAAATTACCCCCACCTCGTTCGGTGGTAACCCTCGTGAAGCTCGATTCTTTAAATCCTAAGTTCGTTCATTCACCTTAATCAAGTGGTATCTTAGAAAAATTGTATGTTTCAGGGAATTAACGGGGTCCTTCGTCAGTGTCTCCTACAAGATATATACAAAACTCGTCTTAGTGGCTAAAAGAGACTATTTATAACTCGAATTAGAACTCGAACTGAAAATATTCTTAAACAGGGTTCGATGACATAGGTCCGTAAAAAGAACTTTTGAATGTAAAGGAAGATGACTCGTATCATTTGGAAAAACGAGCATTTGCAACAAATGATGACTTATAAGGAAAAAAGAAAAATGAGAGTTCTAATATAACTTTTGAGGGTTCGACTTTTGTGGCAAAGAAAGAAAACTTAAACTTGCAAGGAAAAATTAGACCTGCAAAGAAGAATTAAATTTGCAAGGAAACATTAAATTTGCAAACTTGCAAGGAAAATAATTAAGTTTGCAAAGAACATTAGACTTGCAAGGAAAAATAATCTTGCAAGGGAAACTAATATGGTAAGGTAAACCCCTATTGCAAAGTAATTAATCTTGCACAATAAACCTCTCTTGCAAAGTATTAAACTTGTAAAGAATGTTCTTTGTACACTTAATTAAACTTGTAAAGCAAATCCCTTCACACTTAGCCCAAACTTGTTGCCACTGCACTGCTACTTTGTCCTCGGCATGCCTTATACCCCTTAAACGGACTCGTTTCAAGGCGATACTTGGTGGGAGCAAACCTCTTCACACTTAGCCCAAACCTGTTGCCACTGCACTGCCACTTTTGTCCTCGGCATGCCGTATACCCCTTAAACGGACTCGTTTGAAGGCGATACTTGGTGGGAACGTTCTCAACTCCCATATGAACAGTTCTTGGAAATACTTTTGTTTATACCTTCTGCTCCGCAACTATTTCCAGTTCGAATGCAGAAACGCAGCTTCAACTTCGTAAAATTCCTCCTCGGTCCTCCGACCTCGGATGGCCACCAAAATTGGTGGAGACCTTCCTCATACTCTCTAGTATTTATCATAATAACAAGTTTCCGATCTCATCCTCGTAAGTACCTCAAACGGCGTGTTGAGTGTTGCCTGCACACATAGCAGCAAAACAGGACAACAGTCCCCTCGGCGGAAGCCCAAAACTTCACCCGCAGAAACACAGCAGCTTCAGACAACAGTAAAGGGCAGTAACAGCAGAGAGAAAGAAAAAGAGAGAAATATACTGTGAGAGAGAAACGAGAGAGAGATGGAGAGCTGGGTGTGTGTACTGCTTTCCTTTCTTTCATTTTTCTGTTTCTATTTCCAGCGTACAACTTGGATGGAGAGTCACATAGTGTGTTGTTTAGTTGTGGTGAGGAGAGAGTGAATTGGGGGCAGGTCTCATGGTGATGACTAACTTTAAGGCTTATAACTTAATTAATTACTTACTTAGGCTTTAATTAATTAATTCTTATACATAGTTAATTAATATGCAAAATATATATATATATATATATCATTATACCTTAGTTAATTATCTAGGGTGTTATATTCTTAATTATGAATATCAATAAAGATAATGTATTTTTTTAAATACTAATTTATGATTAGATAATTTTGAATGTTATTGCATTTTCAGAATACTAATCTATGATAATTAAATAATTCTGAATGTTTATTGAATTATAGGGTAAATTCTAATTTTTAAAGTGATTTAAAATTTGCCAATGTCGGTTTTAAACGTAATTTATAATTTATAATGATGAGATAATGTTGATTTTAAATACATATTGAATTAAAGGATATACTTTTTTTTTTTTTTTTTTTGCATAGTTTACTGTATAAATAAATTTTGAGTTTTTAGAATATAAAATTTTGACTATTTAGAATATATGTTTTGGTGGTTTAAAATTTGTCAATATTTTCTCTAAATTTCAATATTTGAAGATAAGTATTTTTTTCAATAATATGAGTACAAAAAAATATCAATACCAATATTTTCTTGATTTTTTTGATATTTGATAACATTTGTATTTTAGAATTAAGGATATATATTAATATGAATATCTTTTAATATTTTATAAGTATTTAATACAAATATAATTATCCTCTACATGAGAATGAATATTTTTTGATATTTTATAAATATTTAGGAAAAATATATTTATCCTCTACATGAGAATCATAACATATTCAAAATAGTCAAAATACCTCAAAATTTATAATAACTCATATTTGTGAGCTATTGAATGACTACACTGAGAACCTAAGGGAATGACTACACTAACAATGGTGAGTGCAGACAAAATACCTCAGATATGTCAACGACTACACTGATATAATAAGTATTGATATTGAAAATATTGACCATGTATTGAAATATTTTAAACATCAATAAATACTTATAAAAAGTTATAAATATGCTTAATTTTTAAGTATTATTACAATGTCAACCTTTATTATTTCATTAAATTCAATATATCAATCTCGCTGTTCGAATACTAACAATCAATATTTCATAAAATTCAAAATATGCATATTTCTATCTAGATTGATATTAATTTTATATTACAATTTGAATTGAATATTAAAAAATATTAGACATCCAAAATAAAAAATTAAACAAAAATAACAAAACCTACAAGACAAATAAATTGTTTTGTAATTATAATATTGAGGATGTTTTGTTTAAGTTTTCAACAAAGATAGAAAATTTGATTTAAAATAAATTAGTTTGTGATTATACTTTTTCTATAGAATTAAACAACAAAAGAGGGCATATTTCTATCAAGATTTCTATCGAGATTGATATTTGGGCTTATATTACAATTTGAATTGAATATTAAAAAATATTAGACACCCAAAATAAAAAATTAAACAAAGATAACAAAACCTATAAGACAAATAAATTGTTTTGTAATTGTAATGTTGAGGATGTTTTGTTTAATTTTTCAACAAAGATATAAAAATTAATTTAAAATAAATTAGTTTATAATTATTATGAATTTTTTTTAGAATTAAACAACAAAAGAGGCCCAATAAATATGTAAACATGCAACTTACATGTCCGTTTTTGATTTCCAAATGGAATAACACAGATACGAAATTCACAATTCATCAATATACTCATAAAGTCAAAAACCCCTATATATATAAATAAAAACTCTCTTTGTAATACAGACAAAAGTCTATTTGATATAGAAACAAAAGGTATGTATAGAAACAAAAGATATGTATGCAGGTGTTAGTTTTAGATTAGTACTAGAAAGAGAGCTCAAAATTTTCGAATAAAAGAATGAAATATTAAAATAGTAATAGTGCTTTTATGTAAAAACAAAATCTAAATAATATTATTGGAGTGAGTCTCTTGTGAGACCGTCTCACGTATTCTTATTGTATTGCGTGAGATGGGTCGACCCACAACCCAATCACCTACAACCCAAATCCTATAATTCACATGTTGTTTGTAGGTGATAGAGCTCCGTTTCATGAATTTTTGTGATATTATTGTATCTTTTCATTTTTATTGGTTAACCTTCTAGAATTCGACAATACATATTTAGAAGATTAAAAAGAATAGAAAAAAAAAAACAAAAACTGAAATTATCAAAGCATAGCAAATCACCTTTCCTTCACCACTTATTTCAAAAAATAATATACTCAAGATTCCGACATCATAACATGAAGATATTAAAGTTAATCAAATGTGTAATTTTAAGGAAATGAGGCCTTTGCAATTAATAAAAAAATCGATAGTTGACCATATTTATACATTCGAATTAAAGATATATATTAATATTGATATCTATTGATATTTAAAAATATATATTTATAATCTACATAAGATTCATAACATATTAAAAATATCATTAATATTGAAAATATTAAAGATGTATTGAAATATTTTAAACATTAGTAAATATTTGTAAAAAAATATAAATATTCTTAATTTCTAAGGATTATTCCAATATTAACAATCAAATATTTCCTTAAATTGAAAATATTAATAATTTTATTGAAATTGGTATTTTGAATTTGTGATAATACTTTTTCCTTTTTAAAAAGAACATGCATCAGACAAGCGGATGACTACTAGTAAACATAATCCAACAGTTTTGATTTATCACAAGATTTCAAACAACAATTTAAAAGTTGTAACATTCATAAAGATATTAAACTAGTCATTAATAACTTGAAATTTGTAGTATATATTAAACAAAGTGATAGTTACAAATACTAAGAAATGATACAAGTTAAGAATTAATATAATTTTTTTTTTTTTACAAGGAGAAGTAATATGTATGACTGCATTGCTCATATGCTCATCTAACAATCTTGGTTTTTTTTTTTCCTTAAAAAAACCATGTAATTTTGTTGTGATTAATATAGAATGGAAATTCTATCTTCCATTTAGAGCAGCAAATTGTGCAAACATAGCAGTTCCAGAATGCTCCTCAATTTGAACTTGATTACCACTTTTTCCATCTTCGTTGGTTGATACTGCCTTGTCATTCAAGGAAATATCAACCAGACCCTCGTTTCCACCAATGGAAACAAGGACAGGCGGGCCCGTGCCATTCTCGCCCTCAACCTTGCCCTCCGACCACGATTCTTGCAGCTGCAACGCGTGCTCCAAGTTCCACAAAACGTCACCCATTGTGGGCCTATCTACGCCATACTCAGCCAAGCATTTCTCAGCAGCCTCTGCAAACTTCTTCATCGATTCAGGGCTGATGTGTCCAACGAGCGTTGGATCGATGATTTTATCGAGCAACCCCTTTCTCTTCCACTGCATTGCCCATTCGGCCAAGTTCACTTGCTCCCTTGGCAAGGCCGGGTTGATAGCCGGACGAGCACATAACGCCTCTAGTAAAACAACCCCAAATGAGTAGACATCGGATTTATCCGTTAGTTGTTGCTTTCTAAAGTACTCTGGATCAAGATATCCAAAACTTCCCTTCACGGCCGTGCTGACATGAGTCTGCTCGGTCGTGGGGGCATCTTTAGAGAGCCCAAAATCGGCCATTTTGGCCACAAAGTTCTCGTCTAACAAAATGTTTGTAGTCTTGACATCACGATGTATGATTCCCTGAGCTGCCCCCGTGTGGAGATAGTGGAGCCCACGAGCCGCCCCAATGCAGATCTCGAGCCTCTGTTTCCAAGACATTGGAGGCAAGTTCTTGCCATAAAGATGGTCTCTAAGAGGCCCATTGGCCATGTACTCGTAAACAAGAATCATCTCCGAGTTTTCATCACAGTAACCAATCAAAGAGACGAGGTGGCGATGTCTGAGCTTGGACAGGATCTGGATCTCCGTCTGGAACTCGTTGATCCCTTGCTCGGATTGAGGGTTGCCTCTTTTAACCGCGACTTTGGACCCATCGTCGATTTCTCCAAGATAGACATTGCCAAAGCCACCAACACCAATGATGGCATTGGAATCCCAGTTGTTGGTAGCATCTTGAAGCTCAGCAAAGGAGAAGTATCTGCCTAATCCCATGGTGGATGAGAAAACCTGGCTCTTTCTTGATCCTAATGAGTTCTTGCTGCTCATAAAGCTTGAATCACCAGCATGAATTGGCAACAGCCAAGAAGAGAAACTGTTCCTCTTTTGCCAATCTTGAGGCCTCTTCTTCCACTTGACAGCCATGGCTCCTAATCCCACGAAAGCTCCAAACATCATTGCGAATCCAACGGCTGCTACTGTTCCGTTGACTGCAGTGGAGCCATCAGCTCTCTCACCATTGACGCCGAATTCTCCATCCAAGCTGCCAACAGAGTTGTTCATTTTGAACACCTCAATGCCATTTAGAAGGGCGTTTTTCTTGCCTGCGTTTTCGTTCAGTGGCCCTACTTGAACTGTCAATGGATCCAAGCCTGATACCATGGTGGAGTTCAACACAAAGTCGGCAAAATAGGCGGCGGATAAGCCTCCGGCGACTGTGGATAAGTCGAGCCCGGTAATGGCGGATTTCCCATTGATGTACACGTTGAAGTAGAGATCGTTCACAGATTTGCTCACGATATCAGAGAAGTGCAGACGAATGAGATATTGGAATGATTTATCAACGCTCATTCTCCACGTGATATTGAAATCGGGGACCTGAAAATCAGATGACAGAATGATATAATTTCAAGAATTTCATTGAGGACTTTCATCGAACATCTTGTGTGCATAGCTGATTACCTGTACATTGGCATCCGCCATCTGGACTGCGGTGGCGTAGACCGACGGCGGCGCGATCAGCGGCGACTCCCCCTCGGGATACGTGATCACGTTCGGTTGAACCGAGACATTGGTGCCCATGAATTTCGGGTCTAGGTACGCCACGTCGGAGTCCCAGTCTCTTCCTAGGGTGTCATTCTGCGCGGTGATCACGGGGCCGCCGGAGTTGAGCCGGTACGCCGTCTGGAAGGCGACGCCGGCGAGGCCGGAGTAGTCGCCCTTCGGAAAAACGGCGGTGGCTGAATCGCCGATCAGAATGTCCGGCGCGGAGACAAACTCGACGGCGTTAATGAACGCCACGCTACCAGGACACGGCTGAAACGTGACGGAGAATCTCTCCGTCGTCACGTTGACGAGGAACTCTCTCATCGACCACGTGGCATTTTTAGGGTTCTCAAACTCCTGGATCAGTACGAGGTCGTTGCTGGTCTTGACATTGAACTTGGCGGTTTTCAGATCCTTCTCCTTGTTCTCCACCGGCGAGAAATGGAGCCGGATCCAGTGCCACCCGGGTCGGGTCACGTGGAAGGTGAACGTGGCATCGGATTCGAACACATTCGCCGAGTTGTAGATCGTCGACGGGACGGTCGGGTCGGGCTGCGCCGCCGAGACCTGGATATTCCGGCCAGTGTATTCCAGAAACTTGCCGGTGTCCTGATCGCCGAGGAAGACGCGGGCGGCGGAGAGGGCGGTGGAGGCGGCGGCGCCGCAGTCGAGAAGGTAGTTATCCGGCGGGGTAAAAGAGTCAGATTTCGCAGGGGCCCTGATTCTTACGGCGGTGCTAGAAGAGAACGCGAGGCAGAGAAGAAGAGCAAGGAGGGGGGCGACGGCTGAGGGCGGCGAACGGCGGAGCCGCCGTGGAGGTGTGGAATCCATAACTCCAAGTGTTGCTCCAAGGGAGAAGGACGATATATGAGAGAGAAGGATGTGAGAGAAAGTAGGAGGTTCAGTGATTGCCATGCAAAAAGGATGTGAGCATTGTCGAGATTTCGTTTTCTTTTGCTTTTTTTTTTTTTTTTTCCGAAATTGGTGTTTGTGTTTGAGCTCATTTCGACCAATCCGAGGTTGTCGGGGTAAGTAATAATAAATAAATATTATTTATTTTTGGAAGGATAATAAATATTGTATATTAATGGATTTACTTAAACCATTATTTATTTTTTGGAAGGATGACATATTGTGTGGTAAATATTTGAAATAATGTAGTGTTTTATTTATTTATTTTTATTTTTTTTATTTTATTTGGTTTAAAGTAGGGATGTAAACGGGCCGAACCGAGCCGAACAGTACTGGGCTCGAGTTCGGCTCGTTTGATATTAGCTCAGGCTCGAGCTCGGCTCGAAATCGAAATTTTGAGTTCGATATGGGCTCGAGTTCGGCTCGAACAACGTTTGATAACAAGCTAAATGAACTCAGCTCAAGTTTGGCTCGATAAAGGCTCGTCAAAAGTTCGAAATGGGCTCGAATACAGGCTCGTCAAAAGTTCGAAATAGGGGCTTGAATACAGGCTCGATAAAAGCTTGTCAAAAGTTCGAAATGGGCTCGAATACAGGCTCGATAGTTCAAGCTTGAGTTCGGCTTGAAAAAATTAGATTATCCATAATATTTTGGATTGGTTAAAGATTTTCTTTTGATTACTAATTATTAATTATCTAAATTTCAAAAACTTATAAAATTCATAATCATATTTAAATAAAATATATAAACGAACAGACTCACGAACTATAAACGAGCCTATTCACAAACTCCTAAACAAACATGTTTGCGAACCAGTCTTGCGAACCCCTAAATGAACATGTTCGCGAGCTATCGAGCAGAACATGTCTAGGCTTGAGTTCGGCTCGTTAAGCTTAACGAGCTCGAAACTCAGGTTCGAGTTCGACTCGTTAACGAGCCGAGCTCGAACGAATATTTATCGAGTCGAGCCACGAACTGTTCGCAAACGGCTTGGTTTGATTACATCCCTAGTTTAAAGCTGGATTGCAAAATAAAATACAAACTTTTGTAAATTTTTAATTTTAATATGAACTAAGTGATACTTTAATTTTATTTTATATGTAATGATACTTCAATATATATATGAACTCATAAAACTGCCAATTGTTTATTTCATAATATATTTTTTCTTATATTTTTATTATATAAAACACATTTCATACATCTAAATCTTTATTATAGAAGTATAAAAAAATTATATAGTTTAAGAAATGGTCCTTTTTTTTTTTTTTTGGAAAGTTTCAAATACAAATAGAGGTTGCAAAAATGTATTCCCCATTGTTTCCTAGGGCTGTGCACGGGTCTCAAATATTACTGAAACCGCACCGAAATTCAGATCGAAAAAATTCCAAACTGAAAAATCTCCGTTGACTTTTTGACGAACCGAATTTCTTTTTGGTTTGGTTCTAAAGACTTTTCAATTATCCGAACTGAGAACTTAATCGAATTGGGACCGAACCAAACCAAATTAGACCGAATCGAATAACCGATTTATATATATATATCATTTATTTTTCTATATCTTGATATAATTACATAATACATATTTTAATTAATAATTTATAAATGCTACAAATAATTTACATTTTTTATTTTTTTAATAATTAATATGAACTACATTCTAATGACTCTTATCAAGAAAATATGTATCTTTCTAAATTATGAAACTTTGTAACTTTTGAAATGAAGTATGTAGTTTTTTTGTTGTCAATGAAACTTTGTTAATACATGTTAAATTATTTTTTTGTTATTTATTTTTCTAATTTAATTTGGTCCATTTCAACTTTTTTTTTTTAATTTCTTTAAAAATCTCTCAATATCCGAATATCTGTCCCGAAATAATCCAAACCAGTAGACCCAAAGCTCCGAACTGAACCGAACCGAAATTTGGTTTGGTTTAATTCTGAAGATTTTTTAATTTGGTTTGGTTCCGGAGACTCAAATTTCAAATTCTCCAAAATTTGGTTCGATTTCGAAGATTTTCGAATCTCCGAACCAACCGAAACCGTGCACACCCTACGAGTGTTTCCATTTCCATTTGCAACTTTTGCTTATTGTTGTGTTATTATTGGCCCGAAATTTTATGGTCCAGTTTCTCTTAATGGATATAGTATGGCCCAGATATCTTTAAATGGGCTTACTCTCAAGGCCCAACAAATAGAAAATTATCTCTTTCTTGCCTAGCAAGCCGAATTAAATCCAGTTTAACATCCAAACTTTAGAAAAAGGAAAAATTTCAGTAGAGTGAAAAGGGAAGAAAAGAAATCGAAAATGTCTGCCGAAAACGAAGATGCCGTTCGTCGCAAGGCGGCTATTGCCGATTACCGGAAAAAGCTTCTCAACCACAAGGAACTCGAAGGCCGCGTTCGATCTGGTTTTTCTTAAACCCTAATTTCTTTTCAAAGCTGTTCTTTTGATTTCTGATAAAGGAGTTTGTTGACTTATATTTGTTTAATCTTCTGTTTTTGGTGTATTGAGTATGAATATGTACCTCAAAATCTCGTGTAATTCGTAGCAGTGTGCTTTCTGAATGTTTGGTTCAAGAGAAAAATTGTTGATTTTTTTTAATTGCTAGGGTTTACTATGATAGCTGAATTGTGAGCTAAGAAGTAAGATGTGTGGTGAGATAAGAAATAAAATGGAACGACAATTTTATTAGCTGACTGGAGGCTGTTGTAATTGTTCCGAACAGGATCTATGGAACAGTTAAGATTTTGAATTTCAACTGTGTTTCAATTTGATGAATTTTAGCTTGTTTGTCGGGTGCTTGCTTGGAACTCGTTGCTTTTGTAGGAAAAGTTTTCTGGAGATTGTTGGTCTGATTACTTCACCCACTTGCTTTATTAGGTTTCTAGGAGCATTCTTTATACAAATGCAGAGTTATAGTTCTTGAGGATGCAATATTCTTAAAGGATTGAGCTACTGTGTTTAATTTGTCCTTTGTTCTCGTTTTTTCGTTTTTTTAACTAGATTTTTTTGCTTTGGGTTTTTGTTGATTTTCATTAATTATTAATAAATATGGTCCATGCTATAGTGTTTCTTTCTGTATATGAAGTTGGTATACACAATATGACTGAAGAGAAATATATTATTTTAATAGTGAGAGAGAATTTAAGAGCTACAAAGAAGGAGTATGCAAAAACAGAGGATGATTTGAAGTCCCTCCAGAGTGTTGGACAGATCATAGGCGAAGTTCTCAGGCCTCTTGACAACGAACGCTGTAAGACATCTACTTGGTTTTCTCTGATTTTTCAGAATATCAGTATTCTAAAAGTTGATTGTTCCATGATATGCTGCCCTTCATGTCCTTGTTATGTTTCAAATGTAATAGCGTATGTGGAGTCCTTATAAAAGGAATAGGTGGATTTTTGCAATCTGGATTTATGAGGTTATGAGTTAAAATTATCTGGAATACTAATGGTATTTTTCACCTATCTGAAGGGTGCTCATAGAATTTATTTTAAATCTTATTATAGATCAGGTCATTATTTTGTTGTTGGTTGTGCTTTCTCTATGTTTTTCTTCGGAACACAGGATAACCTTGTCTTTGCTATTTTAGTGATAGTGAAAGCAAGCAGTGGCCCAAGATATGTGGTTGGCTGCCGCAATAAAGTGGACAAAGATAAACTTACAGCAGGCACCAGGGTAGTTCTTGATATGACAACCCTCACAATTATGCGAGCGCTCCCTCGTGAGGTACAAACATGTGACCCACAGTATTGCTTGTATCTGAGAACTCATGTTAATGATCCTAATTAATTTTATCCGACTCATTTGCTTTTGATGTATGCTGCAGGTAGATCCAGTTGTCTATAATATGCTTCATGAAGATCCTGGAAACGTTAGTTATTCTGCTGTGGGTGGCCTGTCAGATCAAATCAGGGAATTGAGAGAATCTATTGAATTACCTCTAATGAATCCTGAACTCTTCGTTAGAGTCGGTATTAAACCTCCCAAGGTAATTTTTTTTATAGATAAAAAAAAAAGGAAACTTGCTGAATTTAATATTCCTTGGTCTGTATCTTTACCAATATTCTGTTTGCCTGTTTTAGGGTGTACTTCTGTACGGGCCTCCTGGAACTGGAAAGACACTGTTGGCCAGAGCTATTGCCAGTAACATAGATGCCAATTTCTTAAAGGTTAAAACATACCAAAGCCTCTTTTATTATAGCTGTGATATTATATGATCAACTTCTTACAAGATGTGTTTGTGCAGGTTGTATCAAGTGCTATTATTGATAAATATATCGGTGAGAGTGCAAGATTGATTAGGGAAATGTTTGGTTATGCACGTGATCACCAAGTACGTTTTAGACACATATTATATTTTGCTTGATTATAAATATGATGTTGATAAGTTACATTGGATTTACATGAAAGACCACCCTTTTCTTTTGTGAAGCCTTGCATCATATTTATGGATGAGATCGATGCCATTGGTGGGCGTCGTTTTAGTGAGGGAACTAGTGCCGATCGTGAAATTCAAAGGACTCTTATGGAGTTGCTGAACCAACTTGATGGGTTTGACCAGCTTGGAAAGGTCTTGTTCTCTCTGTTATATGTTAGGACATATAATTATAGCATAGAATTTAGTACGCAAAACATGTACATAACATTCTGGCTTTTTACTAAATCAAGACATGATTTGAATTGCCGCGTGCAGGTTAAAATGATAATGGCGACAAATAGACCCGATGTACTGGACCCTGCACTTCTTCGTCCTGGTCGATTAGACAGGAAGATAGAAATTCCATTGCCAAATGAACAGTCACGAATGGAAATTCTCAAGATTCATGCTGCTGGAATAGCCAAACACGGTGAAATTGATTATGAAGCTGTCGTGAAGCTTGCTGAGGTAATTTAAATAAAGCACAGCTCTTTAAACCTTAGTCCAAGTCTTTTTTCACTAAACCTTGCAATCTCCAGGGTTTTAATGGTGCTGACCTTCGAAATATCTGTACGGAAGCCGGTATGTCAGCAATTCGTGCAGAGCGTGATTATGTCATCCATGAAGATTTCATGAAGGTACTTTCTCCATTTGAGTTTTGACATAAGATTTCGAATTTATCAATTCAGTTAGGGATAAATTACAAATTTCCTCTACATATTTGTTTATAATCGTGCATATCATGTGGGAAGCATGCATGCTTCATTTGGCTATACTTTTGAGTAAATGATAAGAGAAATCTAATACTATAGGCGCAAGATGCAAAAGAGGAGTGAATGCATTTTGTTTTTTCGCCGTTTTATTTTGTGGACTATTTGATCAAATGTTTATTTATTTGTTATGAACTCCATTTATGATTAAAGATTGCGTGGAATTTTAATTTTTTACATTGGAAATTCCAGGCTGTGAGAAAACTGAATGAAGCTAAGAAGCTGGAATCGAGTGCTCATTACAGTACTGATTTTGGGAAGGATTAGAAGCCTTGTTTGTGGTGGTGTATTATTTATTTCAGAACTCATGTGTACCTTTAAAATGAAGGTTGGTTCTTCAGTTTTAATGGTAGATTGTATCTTCGTATTGTGCTCTAACTTGCTCTATGCAATTAAATTATATTCCCTTTTTTATTGTTTTGAATTTGTTTGTTAAGTTACTTGTTTTCAGTAGCTAAAGAATGGGATTATGGGCACTTGCAGCTAAAGGTCATCTTACATGTTACAACCTTTTAATCTGAAAGTAGTAAAATGATAAATTCCTGTCTTGTCAACTCTTTTATTGTTTTTTTAATATACTTTTAAACATAATTCTTAAAACTACTTGGCCAAGTAGCAAAATGAAATTTAAACCTTAGTGAGTTTTCTTTAGGATTAATTGCAAAATAAAATAAAATAATAATAAAAAAAAATCACAATTTTAAAGCACCACCGTAATTTAAATCACTATTGTATTAATCTTGTAACTTGAGTTTAGATATCGAGTTAAATAGACATGTTGAACTTCAGTTCATAAGCCTGGAACTGGAAGTAAAATAAAATATCGATTGCCATCGAAAAGACATTTTAAATTACAATTACAAAAGATGCATTAAAATTGAACGATCTTGTCTCAAAATTTACCTAAAGGTTATGGGGCTTATGACATGTAAAACATGAACTAAAATCATGGGGAAATATAATTGTGATCTGAGTTGCGATTCTAAAATAAAAGTTGTCTTTTTTAGTAAATTAAAATATTCAGGAATAAGTTGCAATTCTTCAATAGGAAGTATATGCATTTTTTGGGCAGGTAAGCCTTTTTGTTATTTTGCCAATCTTTCTAGTTTTGCTAATTAATTGCAATTGCCAATTTATGTTTTTAGTTAGATTAAGTAACTTGCACATGACATGGCAAACCCGCAAGCATAATTGCATGATATAGTTAAAATAATTCCCCACCTTGGTTCTCAAAGTCTAGATATCTGATGATGTATTATGAGACTAGTGAAAATTACAAATTTGTAAATAAAATTTTCAATTAAACATGATCTGTACACATATATACGGTGTTTGTGATTAACGCTGAAATAAATAAATGACGGAATACAAAAGTGGTATAATAAGAAAATGTTATATTTAAAGATATGGCAAATGATGGCACAGTGGCCTGCGCTTGAACATGAATCAATCAAATCTATTAAAATCACATTTAATAATTTCCCCATTTTGCAAAACAAATCAAGAGCAAACCCTGGAAATTCACATTGGACAAGTTTCCTTTATGTATAATGAAATTAAATTTCTTTTCAGTATCATACCAAACAATTCTTTACAGTGTGTTTCAGAAGTAGCTATCCTACACCTGCATTTTCACGACAAACCCCATTCATGCACTGTTTTACCATCCAACGGAGATACATCCATAAAACCCAGCATCTCTGAAATCGGCCAGTGTATCATCACCTAAAGGAATATAATCTAATTGCCAGAATGTAGTCATGGGAGAGATTGTAGTATGCAGACGCGCTAGAACTGATTTTGGTAGGTATTCAACTATCACGCGAGATATCAAGTTAAAAATGATCAGATAATAATCAGTTCCATCAGAAGGACAGAAATCAGGACTTACACTGGATTCTTGACCAAGCTCAATACTTGCTAGATCTTGCCCAGAAGAAACCCTTTCTTTGAGCAGAGTGGTTCTCTGGTGAGGATTTACCAGCTTTTGAGCTAAATGAGAAATGTCGTTTCATAAAAGGCTTTCCCAGCAAGCTTTTCATGCTTTTACTTGTGCTGATCTTGGGCCCCCCTTCCTCGACTTCACTATGTTTGTAGTGATCAAACCAAATATTACTCTTCAAATCACTATCAATGACACGCTTTTTAGACCTCTTTCTAGCCTTTGCACCCAGTTCAGCTTTCAACAGCTTTTCAGACATCTTCATGGTCTGTTTCTCCCCGTAAGTACAAACCGGGCAAGCTGGGTCATACTTGTTGATTTCAGAAGTCACATACTCCAAGCATTCATCGTGGTAAACATGTCCACAAGCTAAAACAGAAACCACAGCGAGTTCATTGCTGCGTGTAACTTTTTGGCTGCTCCATCCCCATGAGAGTTTCTCGGTCAAAACCTTTGCACAAACACCACAAGTTTGGAGATCACCAGAAGGAGATCCTGAGTTTTGCCCGCTACTAGATATTTTTTCAAGACTGAAGCCTGAGTTTTCACTATCGAATGACCACCTCTGTCTTCTCATACTCGCGAGCTCGGAGAAGATGGGGATTGCCCAGCTGTCTGAAGACCCACCATTGGAGCCCCTGGTTGAATCAAAAGAGGCATCTTCAGATATCGTAAGTGTCGGTGACTTGTATTCTGGAATCCGGCTGGTAGACACTTGGCCCAATAAATGGTGTTTAGGAGAATAATGATGGCATCTTGAAGGAATCAAGTTTGGAGGAAGCAGTTGACTTTGTGAAGGTCGAGGAGATGTTGAAACAGAAGGGCGTGAGGGAGAGGGAGAGGGAGATAGCTTTACAGGTGATGGGAGTGACACAGATGAGGAGTCTGCTGAGTTCTTCACCTGAGCAGTGAGCAGGGAAAAAGAAAAAGATACAGTGTAAAGACTCAGATGAGGCATTCCAACCACATAATTGCATGTATTCAAGGAGCAACGATAATTATATAAAAATAAAAATAAAAATTGAAACTCGAAGTCCCCCATACCATTGGTATAATCCTTGAAGTCTCTTCATCTGCAAAAGATGAAAGATATCTTAAGTTCAATAACCAGTGTCAATAATGTTCAAGGTGGATATATTCAAACTTTTATAGACACTGGACCATGCAGCCCAACTAATGATTTGTCTACTTGAAAATCTATGATTATGGATTCTTGATTGATGCACGGAAGAGAGGCAAACTATATTCTAACAGTCCTGCCTTTCAAGATAAGAGCACACACTAGGAGGGATTAGATGCTTGATAAAATGAACATTGTCCATACAACTGATAACATACAAAGAGGATAAAAAAAGACCTTTCCTAACATCTTGAGCTTTTGAGTTTTTCAAATTCTCCATACTTTCACCCATACCCATGCCCAGACATGCAATCTTAGTCAACATATTAACATGTAGCATCAATAAGTTGTTCGGCTTTTCACTGTACTTATTAAGATATTATGCAAGTATATATTTCACTGTGATCATAATGAATTTCAACAATGTGACAACCAAGTAGTGTCAGGAGAATTATAACATCAGCAATTTCACATCAACTCCCTTATATCATTCTCATGATAGAATTGTGAGCATGCGATCATAATGAAGTAGATGACCAAGGCAGAAGATACACAAAATGTTGTCCACCACAATGGCTTAACCTCAGTGAAGATAGAGTAAAAAAGGTACAGGAATAAAAGAAACTATAATCTAGCAAATCTGTTCCAGTTACTGCAATTTATTTTACATTCACTACAACACTTTTTAAGTTTTGCAAGTAATAGATTGGAAATGTAATACAGTAATTTACCAGAAACTGGAGGCCTCAAAGTACCCGAATTTCCCTGAGAAACTGGTGATTTTTGCCAAAGTGACCGAAGACTATCTAGTGGACTTCCTTCATCTGAAGCAAAAGCAGTTTCAATAGTAGTACCAGATTTGACTTCCAATTGATCATTTCCACCACCTCCATCACATAACCAATTTGCTTGTGTCTCTTCCCCAGCAACTCGTCCACGGTTATCCCATCTGAAGCTCCATGATGGCGAATATCGTACATGTCTCTGCAACATTTCACCACTTGGACCATTTACTATAGTTCTATCCTTTGCAGCGACACAACAAGCAGCCCCCATTCTTCGCTGGGACAGTCTAAGAGTTGATAATTTATAGTTGATTGCCTTTATATCACTGACCTCTAAAAAACGAACACGAATAACATCGGCATAACATTACCTGCATTCATATGGTGAACACCAACTATATCAAACAACTTTTAATAAAGGCCAAAATCAATTTGCTTCTAACAATCACCCTTAAAAGAAATATCATGGCAAGTATGAGCTAAGCCCATTATTTCCTTTACCTTGTTTAAGTAAATGAACAAGAATAAATAATCACGATCCCAATAAATAGAAACCAACATTAAACGATTGTGGAGAGGAAATCAATAGAAACTGAAGCGTTGTAAAATATACCTCCTCAACTATGATTTCCACACAAGAACCATTCAGCCGTGAATTAGCTACTGACAAAATTGTTCAATACAAAGAAACTCACTGGAACAAAAGGATGAACCCAACAACAGAAAATCGCCTTATAATGTGTCATTACCCAATTCACATTCCCTAATTCTTTACTTCTGCCACAACACAAATCAGAAACTCCCTAGTTCCATGAACCCAAGCTAAAAATGCACACCAATCAACAACCAAAAGATGAATGCATAAAATCTTAAAGATCTTATATAAACCCCACCCATCTTTAGAACAGATGAAACCCACAAGACGAGAATACACAAAACAACATAAAAAAATTCTCATATGGAGCAAATAAACACCTAAAACCATCAATTATATATTGGCAGCTAAAGAAATGAAAATTAGACATATTCTCATCATTTCGCACGATGTTTAAGGCGGAGAATATTAGGAAAAACCCAAAGAATACGACAAGTTCGACCATAAAAAAGGTCAACTAAGATCCGAAATTCCTGCAACAGCTGAAAATTACAGCAACATCTTTTGACCATCATATGCACCAACTCCAAATCACATAATCTCCATTCCAACCTCTTCGAAACATTATTTTGCAAAAAAACAAAAAATATATATACAAACAATATTAATTCATATAATTAGCGGAAAATGCATCGAATCTCCAAAAAAAAAAAAAAACGAAACTTACGTGATCGAGCGGTACCGTTTCACCAGCCGCGAACCCTAGAGAAAATTAGGAGAGGCGTGCAACTGTGTATGAGAGTGAGTGATTTAAATATATACATAAAGATATATGGATGAAAACATTGACAAAGTATATTATAATATTATATACAGAGAGAGAAACGTGGAAAGTAGAGAGAGAAAAGGTTTAGATTCTTCTACTTTCATAACTAGTTTATTTACAGAGAGGAAAGGGAAGGAGATGACGGCAAGTCAAACGGCGTTAGTTACCTCTCATTTTCTTATAGTGTGAGTGTGACATAACACATGAACTGTACTTAAACGGCGTTTAGTTGTCTCTCTAATTTTTTTTTTTTTTTTTTATAGTCATGAATTGTACATTGTGGAATTCATTTTGTACTGGTCTGAAATTTCTGAAGCAGCATAACCGGCTGGTTTCTTATGGCGTACGCGAAGTGCGTAGTACGCAATAACTGCTTTTCATGTCGCACGTAAGTATCAGAATCGTGTAAATAATTTTTCGCAAATTTTATTTCCACAAACTAAAAAAATTTCTTTTTCTAATTGCATCAATTTAGTATTTCCAATGTCAAAAATGATTATTTAGTTAAATTTTCCACCATGGCGAGTGTACAAATTATGGTTAGTGATTATTTAGTTCTTTTTCCACCATGTCAATAAAAGTTTTGTTTTAAAACCAAATCCAACAATTAATTAATGGATGCAGGAACCAGCATCATGGAGAAGAGCTCTCCACACTCGACTCAACAATGAAGACTAGAAATAAACGAGTAGCCCTAAGCAAACGATGTGCCATAAAATTGGTTTGATAATGAATAAAGTCAACTTTAAATATGAGATTCTCTTTGAAAATTTTCTTACAACTCTCTAGAATACCGACAAACTTGGAATGATCCATTTTTGATCGAAACGATATTGTCATGTACGAATTTGGAGTCCACCTCAAAGACAACTCTTTGAAAACCTAATTTCTTTGATTCAAAATAGTGCTTCAAACAAATTCAACCGCCTCACCCTCCTCCATTCGTATTTTCCTAGCTATATACTTTATACGTGTTGCAATAAAGAGATCATGATCATCCCCAACATCATACCAAACCCGTTTTTACAAAATCATCAAAAAAAAAAAAAGGAATCAAAGTTTGATTTTTACATAATCCATTAAAGATGTGTGTCATTTAAGACAACGACTATGAGAGGCAAAATGATGATTTAAACAAGAAACCTAAAGATGTGTTAGTTTTCATTCTTCATAAACAGTTCTGGCAATAGGAACAACCAGATAAGGCGGCCAATGAGATGACCGTCAAATACAAACATTTTTTCACAAAAACTCATGTGAGACGGTCTCACGGATAGTTTTCGTGAAACGGAGCCCCATCACTCACAAACAATATGTGAATTGTAGGGTTTGAGTGGTAGGTAATTGGATTGTGGGTTGACTTGTCTCACGCAATGCATTAAAATTCCATGAGACGGTCTCACAGGAGACTTCCTCACATTTTTTTGCTTCCACACCTGCAATAATACCATCACAAAAGAAATAACTTGTTCCGAAAATTTGTCTAATGCTAGAAACAAGAAGTTAGCAAAAGATTCTAATCTATCCGCCACAAGACACATTTTTTTAGTTTTTCTAATTTTTGTTTCAAATAATTATACGATCATAATAACAATAGATTGACTTTTTTTCTACTCATTAACACTTCTAATAGATAGAAAAATAGTTAATTTTAATACAACTTATTGTCATGAAAATAGAAACAACAAATGATCCATAATAATTAGTAACTTGATTTAACAATTTAGAGGATTTTGAATTAGAGGTTGAGATGTTAATGTTGTTGACCCCCTGCTTACCCGACCAGACCGATTAGCCGGTATGATAGAGGAGAACCAGGTACCGAGCCGTCCAGCATCAACTCACCGTATGGTTGGTCCCGACCAGAATAGCAGACCCGAGCCGAAAGATTGATGATCACGGAGGCCAGGTTTGGTCATCCGAACCGACCAAGAAAGGAAGGCCCGACCAGAGGGCTGGGAGGTTCGATCCGAACGAGCAGAAAGGAGTTGGAATATTTCAGGGAGTCTTCGCAGAAGGAAACAAATCTACAATCAAATCACATACGATTTAGATAGGATTTAATCCATTTTTTCCTTATCTCTACCCTAAAATCAAGAGATCTATTTCTTACTTTCCAAGTTTCATATCTCGAGTCTAGCTTATAAATAGGGTCTCAATTATCATTCAATGAAAAAATCCGAAATCATTGTAGTTAAAGAGCTTTTTACTCTCAATCTAATATAAAAAACGTTATGTCCGGCCAAAATTGACCGACCAGAACAAGCCTAGCAAATTTGCCCGAGCAGGCATCGGACACCGTCTTTTTCTTATTTTATTTGATTTTTCATATCATTTGTTCGGTTCGATTTACTTGAGCTGGATCGAGATTTTTTGTATTAGGCTAGGATTTTGTGCTCTACAAAATCTGACGTCAACATTTGACGCTAGAGGAAGGGGATGAACCTCCAAAAATACAACATAGCTCTAATGAATACCAACACAACGGATGATTGCGAAGACCAGGGCCTCCAAGCCCAGAATCAATTACCTAGCGGCTCCGGCCAACAACAGCAGCGCAACATTTCTAACCTCCCCATTCTGACGGAGCCCGGAGAAACTGTCATGACCTCGGTCGAGATCAAGACCCTCATGTTCCAACTTAATGAGTTGCTGAAAGAGGTCGAGACAAGAGAGAAGGGTCGACAGACCCATGAACTTGAGGACACCTCGTCTTTCGATGAACCAAACCCCAAGAAGAGAGACTTTGGAAAAGAACCGATCAGTGAGCAAAGGTCGGAAAGAACCCCACCACCTGGAGGAAATCGATAAGAGGCCAGGTTTTGGCCGTCCCGAGCCGACCTGTCGACCAAAACTAGAAGTGTGTTCGATAAGATTGGACCTGACGTGGCTGTAGAGGCCAGAAAATCACAGAAAAAACTAAACTTCGAAAAGGAAACCCACCAACACAGTGGGGGCCGACCATAAGATGGGTCCTTTCAGGAAGAGGAAGAGGAAGAGGAAGAACAGGACTTGAAAAGAAAGTTGGCGAAAATTCAGGCCAGGAAGCCGGGGTCAGAAAAGAGAAAATGATGGAAGAGAACTTCACCCTTCACCGACCAGATCTCTAGTAGGATCACCCCCACAAAGTTTAAGGTACCACCGATCGGCCACTATAATGGAGAAACCGACCCAAGCTCACACCTGGACAAGTATATGTTATGGATGTAGTTGCAAGGAGTAGGGGAAAAGCTCATGTGTAAAGCCTTCCCTTTAACACTGGGAGATCGAGCCTAGAGATGGTTCAGATCCCTCCCCAATTTCTCCATCGGAGGGTGGGATGAGCTGACGGCACAATTCCTCACACAGTTCATGGGGTCGAAAATGAGGACTATCCCAAAAGAAAGATTGGTGAACGTGAAACAGGGGAAGAAAGAGTCGCTAAGGGCCTACATGGACAGATTCAATAGATTGGTTCTGGAGATGGAACACGTTTCAGATAATGCCGTCCTAATGGCAATCATGGCCGAACTCCGACCAAAAATAAGATTCTGGTGGTCAGTCCACGAACAAGGGCCAAAAACCTACCACGACTTTCTGACCCGAGCAGAACGGTTTATCGGAGCCAAGGAAGCAATCCCGGAAGAAAAACCAAATCAAGAGAAGATAGAAAGAAGAGAAGGAAAAAGGAAGGACGCAACACCCTTCAAACCCCCAGGAGACTTCAAGACCTACCAGAATGGAGAACTCGATCAAATTAGGAACATCCTGACTGTGAGTCCAGCCTAAGTCCTCCACGAGTTAAAGGGTCAGAATTTATTGCCAGAACCAAAACCAATGAAAACTGATCTTGCTCACCTCAACAAGGACAGATACTGTCGATACCACAAATCCCCTAGACACGATACTGATAAATATCGAGCATTATTAATCGAGCTCATGAAGCTGATCGATAGGGGACACCTAAAGAAGTACATCAAGAATCGTTTATGATACACATAGTAATCATAGATATATTACCAATTGGGTTAGGTTCGAATCCTTCCGTCCCAGCGTAGATCCATTTTTTATGCTCCATTATTCCCCTAGAAAGAAATGGGGGGGCGGATAGGAGTTAATCCCTGAATGCGCTAACTATGGATATGATGCCGGAAATAGACCGATTAAAACGAGTAATTCAAATAGAATCAACGAAAAAGAAATGTTATAATTCGTTAATTTTGATTCTTTCTAACGTCTAGCATTCCCTCACGCTTGGCGCCAATGGTTCCGTGTCAACAAACAATTCGAAATACCTCGACTTTTTTAGAACAGGTCCGAGTCAAATAGCAATGATTCGAACCCTCTTCTCGGTTCCTTCTTCCATAACCCGAGCTCGGAGAAGGAAGAGATAAGAGGGCCCTATAGAGAATGTGGTCAGAAATCCATAATAGAGTCCGACCACAACGACCGAATTCATTATCTTCATGCATAAGGATACTAGATTACCTAGTAGTGTATCACATTGTGATTGTGATATTTTACATCGTTGAGTGGACCCATTCGAAAACAATTGGATGATGACAAAATTATCAACCGACCTGCACCCACCCCAGAGTATATGATTGTACGAGTTATTCGTACCGAGGGTTCGAATCCCTCTCTTTCCGTTTCCGTTGAGTGGAACTCATTTTCCTTTTCATTGACTCGGATTTCTTCCGTCTCATCAATTTTGTTCGGATCCGCCCTTTCTTCCGAAAAAAAATAGAATAAAATGGATCCATTTTATATCTGGCAACAGGAACATAGTCCTATCAATTCAATTTGGCTAAAAAAAACAAAGAAGGGGGTGGTAAAATCATAAAGTCAAATAAAAGAATCTTCTTCAAACAAAAATATACCTATTATGACTAGGAATGCGGTACAAGCCAGAAAATACAATATGTGCCCCAGCTACACCTTCGTAACTCCAAATTCCCGGATTCGTTACAATCCCAAATAGAAGCTACCGCAGAATCCTCCTCCACCCCTACACCCTGGAGCGATAAGGGAAATACATACCCTCGTGAACAACAATTTCGAAGAACAGAGGGCCTCAAAGAGAGTCAGACGAACACAAATTCGGGAGGCCAGGAATGGATATCAACGGTGCATTCTTCCGAGGTCGGAGTTATTATACCCGCCGCTGGTCTTTACCGAGCAAGATGCTGAGGGTATAATACAGCCCCACAGTGATGTCTTGGTGGTATCACTAAATATTTCACTTACAATGGTCCACCGAGCACATTCAGAAAGATGAGATTTCATGAATCCAAGCTCCAGCCGACTACAGAGTCAGTTCGAGGATTTGGAAGAATAGTGACGTGTGTGATTGGAACATGCGAACTGAGGGTTATGTTCGGAACAGACGACCAGATGGTGCATACTACAACAAAGTTTAAAGTGGTGGATCTCAATTCCACCTACAATGCAATCTAGGGAAGACTTCTCCTCGCTAAATTGAAGACAGTAGTGTCTATATACCACCTGGCCATCAAATTCCCGGTGGGGGACGAGGTCTATGTTATACGAGGTAACCAACTAGCCTCGAGAGAGTGTGAAGCAGGACTGAGGCCAAGGGAGCTCAATATTGTTGAACAATCTGAGGAGCAAATAGATGAGCAAACGGAGCAATTCGAGGAAACTAAGTGTGCAGCACGGGCCTCAAACGTGGGACAACAACCGAGCCTGAACTCATGGAGCTGGATATCGAAGCCGACCTCCTAAGTGACCGACCAGAAGAGCGGTCGTCGACTAGAATGACGAAGGTCGGCTCGAGACCCGGGTCGACCGACCAGCATGCAGACGTGGAGTTGACCGATCATGACGACGAATGAGAGACCTTGGACCCCAGGAAGGAGAAGCCCAAAAAAAGGACGACACCAGTAGAAGAACTAGACACGGTCCAGTTAGATAAGAGCCGACTAGAGATAGAGCTCAAGATCGACAGAGAATTGAAAGACCCGTTCAGGGGAGGAACTCATAGCTTTCCTAACAAAAAATACGGATGTTTTCGCTTGGTGCCATGAGGACATGGAGGGCATCCGACCAGAAGACGCATGCCATCATCTAAACATAGATCCGGCTGCTAAGCCGGTGGTCCAAAAAAGATGAAATCTTAGTCCAGACAGGTACGAAGGGCTGGAGTTAGAGGTCAAAAAGCTGCTCGGAAATGGCTTCATAAGAGAATGTGAGTATGCCATCTGGGTAGCCAACCCAGTTCTCGTAAGGAAGAAGAACGGATCCTGGAGACTGTGCGTGGACTTTACTGATCTCAACAAAGCATGCCCCAAGGACTGTTTCCCGCTGCCAAACATAGATCAGCTTGTGGACACAACAGTTGGTCATGAGGTTATGAGCTTCATGGACGCATACTCGGGCTATCATCAGATCCCCATGGCCGAGCAGGATCAAGTACACACAACATTCGTTACTGACCGAGCTCAATACTGTTACAAAATGATGTCTTTCGGCCTAAAGAATGCCGAGGTTACCTACCAGAGGCTGGTCAATAAGATATTTACGACACAAATTGGGAAGACCATGAAAGTCTACATAGACGACATGTTAGTAAAGTCAAAGAAACTAAAGGACCACGTCGCCAACCTAGCAGAAATGGAAGCTTAACCCAAAGAAGTGCTCATTCGGGGTCGATTCTGGCAAGTTCTTGGGCTATATGGTAAGCCAGCGTGGAATTGAGGCCAACCTGGAAAAAATTGAAGCAATCATAAAACTAACACCCCCAAGAAGGGTGAAAGATGTCCAGAGCCTAATGGGGAAGGTGGCCGCACTGAATAGATTTATATCACGCTCGACTGATAAGTGCAGACCTTTCTTCAACCTGATCAAGAAAGATGAGAAGTTCGATTGGAACAACGACTGTGAAACGGCCCTAGAAGAGCTGAAAAAGTCATTGATGGAAGCTCCAGTACTCGCAAAACCTGAGGCCGGGGAGAAGCTGCAGCTCTACTTGGCAGTCTCGGCATATGCAATAAGTGTCGTTCTGGTCTGAGCAGAAAAGGGAGCCTAGCAACCCGTTTACTACGTGAGCCAATCTTTGCACGACGCCGAGCTAAGATATCCAGCCATGGAGAAACTGGTATATGCACTAGTCATCTCGGCCAGAAAACTAAGGTCGTACTTCCTGGCACACCAGGTAGAGGTTCTAATGAATTTTCCTTTGAAACAAGTACTGGGACGACCAGACGCTTCTGGTCGGCTTTTGAAATGGGCCGTCGAGCTCGGCCAGTACGATGTCCAGTACTCACCAAGGACAACAATTAAATGGTAGACCCTTGCTGACTTTATTGTGGAATTTACCCCAACAGTCGTGCTCCAGGACGAAAGGGTCGAGAGACTTTGGAAGATGTTTGTGGACGGATCGTCCATGTCGGCTTCTGCAGGTGCCGGAATCGTGCTCATCAGCCCAACCAACAAATACTTCTGCTCTGTCTTGAGGTTTAAATTCCCGGCAATGAACAACGAAGCCGAATATGAGGCCCTTCTGGCCGATCTCGATATGACCAGACAGTTTGGAGCAGACGACCTCGAAGTGTTCAGCGACTCACTTCTGGTCGTCAACCAGATTTCTGGAGAATATGCCGTAAGGGATGACAAGATGGCCGAATACTTACTGGCAGTCGAGGTCGCTCTTGCCGGCTTCCGAAAAATCAAAGCAAAACAGGTACCAAAGACAAAAAATACCCAAGCCGACACTCTAGCTCGACTCGCCACAAGCGAAGGAGCAGAAGACATAGGCTCGGTGAACATCGAGATGATAAACAGCTCGGCACTAGAACAGAAAACCATTTATAAGACCGAACAGGTGAATACTTAGATGACCCCGATCATCCAATACTTGGATAAGGGGAAGGAGCCAGATGACCAGAATGAAGCTCAAAAATTGAGAATTTGTGCTGCTCGGTATACACTTAAAGACGAAATTCTGTACAAGAGGGGTTTTTCTCTACCTCTATTAAGATGCCTAGACGAACAGAAAACCGAATATAATTTAAGAGAAGTCCACGAAGGGATTTGTGGCAATCACACAAGGGGACAAACCCTGGCCTTCAAGATTATAAGGCAAGGTTACTTCTGGCTAAACCTGAAGAAAGACGCGATCAACTTTGAACGGAAATGCGAAAGATGCCAGAAATGCGCCCCATTGATGAAGTCTCCACCAGAAGATCTCAACTCGGTGATGGCCCCATGGCCATTCGCCTAATGGGGGATAGATTTGATCGCTCCCTTACCAACGGGTAAAGATGGAGTAAGATTCGTAATTGTCGCTGTTGACTATTTCACAAAATGGTGCGAAGCCAAGCCACTCGCAAAAATAACCGAGCCTAGAATCACAGACTTCGTTTGGAAGTCGATCATTTGTCGTCTTGGTATTCCACATTCTGTGGTCACCGACAACGGCCGCCAGTTCGATTCGGAAGGCTTCAAGGAGTTCTGCTAAAACCTGGGCATCAAGATGTTACTTTCTACTCCCTACCATCCCCAAGGCAATGACCAGGTTGAGGCTATAAACAAAATCATCAAACATGTTTTGAAGGCCAAGCTCGAGAATTTAAAGGGATCTTGGGCCAACGAACTGCCAGGAGTTCTCTGGTCATACCGAACGACAGCCAGGACGTCAACCGGCGAAACCCCTTTCTCCTTGGCGTTTAGGGCAGAAGTCGTTATACTAGTTGAGGTCGGAATGCCGACCTGGAGAACACAAAATTATGAGGAGGGCCAGAACGAGGCCGCTATGCTGACCAGTTTGGACCTGGTGGAGGAAAGGAGAAATGACTCCGAGCTCAAAAACGTAATCTACAAACAAAGGAGTACAAGGTACTACAACTCCAAAGTCCAGACAAGGAAATTTGAGGTCGGAGATTTAGTTCTAAAAAAGGTGTTCCAACATACAAAGGAGCTCAACGCCGGACCACTTGGACCAAACTGGGAAGGACCTTACAAAGTGATTAGGGTGTTAACCAGAGGCGTGTACGAAATAGCCGACCTCAAAGAAAAAGCCCTGCCCAAGCTATGGAATGCCGAACACCTGAAAAAGTACTATCACTAGTATGATAGGAAGTTCCTTGTGAATATCATTTAGCTTATCTAGGTTATCTATTTTTCTTTTTCTGGTCATATTCTCATTAAATAAAATTATGATTTTGTTCATCTTGATTTAAATGATGAAATCTGACCAAGGGGCTTCGGCCCCTGTCCCGGCTCATTTGAGCTTGTGGATCTGACTAAGGGGCTTCGGCCCCCATCCCTACTCATTTGAGCTCGTGGATCTGACCAA
Source organism: Scutellaria minor (assembly GCA_954870855.1). Taxonomy (NCBI): domain Eukaryota; kingdom Viridiplantae; phylum Streptophyta; class Magnoliopsida; order Lamiales; family Lamiaceae; genus Scutellaria; species Scutellaria minor. The sequence goes on along the minus strand of OX940728.1, from coordinate 18,495,568 downwards.
GGGCTCCGACCCTCGTCCCGGCTCATCTGAGCTCGTGGATCTGACCAAGGGCTCCGGCCCCCGTCCCGGCTCATTTGAGCTCATGGATCTAACCAAGGGCTCCGACACTCGTCCCGACTCATCTGAGCTGTGGATCTGACCAAGGGGCTCCGGTCCCCATCCCGGTTCATTCGAGCTCGCGGATCTGATCAAGGGCTCCGGCCCTCGTCTCGGCTCATCCGAACTCGTAGATCTAACTAAGGGCTCCGAACCCGAGCTCATATGGCCCTAAATCTCCATAAAGGCCCCGGCCAATCCGAAGCTATTCATTGAGCTCGAATTTTGAACAGGGTCTCTTGCCACAATCTTATAAAAGCTTAGGAACTGAGGGTTCCTGACCTATCCAAATCATTGAGCTCGGATTCCAAAATATTGATTAGCGAAATGCAATCTGATCGGAGGCTGGGACCTCATACAAAAAGGCCCTGACCACATTAAATATAATATACCATTGAAACAAAATAGATTTAAAAGAGCTGAATATACTTGTAAGAATATAGGATTTGATTTGTACAAAACCGGTTTGGAGGCCGGAACCTCTTACAAAAGGCAGAAAACCGAACAGGAAAAACACGAAAGACCTGAACTAAACAAAAGTCGAGCACCAGGGTTGATGCTTCGAACAGTAGACCAACGAGCATTGGGAGGAGGTGCAACGAGGGACATAAGCTACTGGTCGGCAACCTCAATCACCTTATCGGCCTCCACCTCGGCCATCTCAGTCACCTCCGCCGGCTCCACCACCTCTGCTGCTCCACCCGAGCTGCCCTCGGTACCCCTGTCGCCTCCGTCGCCGTTGCCCTCTCCAACCTCAAAGTCGGAAACCGCAGGAGGGTTGGGCATAGACATGAAGTCGATAGGGGGAGCCGGCCTGAGGAGATGCTCGGAACCGGGAGACAAGAACTCCGGTAGCTCGTCCATCATCCGAAGATGATAGGCGGACAGATGCTGCTTCTCCAGGTAAGAGGCCAGAACCGCCATCAGAGGTCCGTCATCCACACCGGCAGCACGGTTGGTCTGGATGTTGTCCATGAAGCACAAGAGGTACGTCAGAATACTCTCGTACTTGTATTCTGCCGACATCTTAAACTTCTGGGCAACCGCCATCTCATCCAGCTGGAAAGCCCTAACCTCCTCCAGCTCAGCACGGAGCCAAGACATCTCCACCGTGAGGTCAGCCACAGGCTGCCGATTAGTCTCGACAGCTCGGGTCACCTCATCGAGCAGCTCCTAAAAGGAGGCCAGCTGGGCGGTCAATGTGACCTTTTCGTCCTTGGCGGCAGCCAGCTCAGCTCGGGCGTCGCGTAGCTCCGTCCTCCGCCGCTCATATCTCTCCCGAGCAGCAAGGTGAGAGGTCTGGGCCCTCCAGGCAAAGACGAAAGTCTGGGCGTGGAGGATGGACGAACAAATGTAGAGATCGACACCGATCATCCGCTGGGCGTAGCCCTCCAACTCCTCGGTCCAGGCCCAAGCGGGTGCTTCCATCGCCTCCCCCACCCCGTTCGGGAGACTCATATCGGCACTCGGGGAACGGGCACGGCTGAAGCTGATTTGTAAGGGGGGCCTCCGTCCTAACCAGTCTTCGGTCTCGGCCACCCGCTAGGGATCCCAGCCAGTGACACTAATCGACCCGACCAAGTGCGACTTCGGGCCGGGATTTGGTTGTGGCCGAGAAGCTGATCGGCCGACTCCTGAGGGGCCGTCTTCTTCAACGCGAACCCGTTTGCTCGGTGCTTGTTCAGAGCTAGGTGGCCGCCTGGCCACAGCAGCCCGGGGCTGGATGGGACGGCTAGAACCGCATCCCCGAGCTGGGGCTGAAACCCGCTACGAGCGCTGACGAAGATGTTCGGTAGGATCCATCCTCAGTGAGAGATCTTGGTCGGGAAGGGAGACTGAAAAATGGAAAACCCGACAAGTCAGGAGATGTTCAGAGATTAAAAACGGATAGAGATCCGACCTGGACAGAAATACGTATCGTGCACTTGACTGGGGACAGCACGGAACGGCGAAATCAGTCCGACACCAAGGATGATCTCTTTGGCGATCAGGATCTTGTAGTGCCTCAGGTCCGCGGTAGAGAAATCTCGCAAGTAGCGAATCTTTCGGCTGAAGGAGTCATCGATTACGAGGTTCTTGGGCGGGGTGTCTGCAGAACAAAGAAAAGTTAACGATCAGAAAAGACGTCAGTAGACCAAGAAAAGAAACGCTAAATACCCTGGACATCGCCGAATTACGTTGGACATATAATCCGAGCAGACATGTCCGTCCACTCCCTACCGACCCAAAACCACTTGTCGCGTCAGTCTTTAATGGATGTCGGCAAACATCGCATCAACTGAGGTCGATACTTTCGTACCGATGCATAGTAAAAGTGATTCTTCAGACCAGGAGCCAGCTTGAGCCTGAATGCCAAATGCTGAGCCTGAATCCAAGCGACCTCATGGGGGCTCGGCATTCCGAGGCTGTAATGCCAAAACATCACCACCAGGCCAATAAGGGATGACCAGCCATTGGGGTGAAGCTGACCTGGTGCGATTCCCCAATGCTCTAGATAGCCGGCTAGAGTGGGGGCAAGGGGAAATCGTAGACCAGCCTCGAGTGCTCGAACACTGATTGCGACATGACCCGCTGGTGGCTGGTCCATCTGATCTATTGGATGAGGAATAGTAAGCGTCACGCTCTCCGGAATGACGAAGAGTGCGCGCAATTTGTTCAGCTCGACCTGGGTCACGAAGGTCGGGCAGTCGAAGGCTTCCGAATCACGATCGGGAGCACTCTGCCGGATCGGACGCCTGGGTGCTGTGGCCCGGATTGGGATCCCTTCGGGGATAACAACGCCGTCCCGTCCCGACGTGCCTACCTCACCCGAACCGCGTGCTAAGGAGCTCCGGGCGGCATGGACGATACTTAGAGTGTTTGCCGGTTGCTCTATCGGGGCGACCCCTAAGTCGGACGAGGAGGATGTCCAAAAAAACGATGGCTTTGAAACGGAGCTGATCCCCTGGTCGTAATCTTGGACCATGCCACTGGTAGACGAATTTGAAGCCATAAGTAAACGAAGAAGAGAATATATATATATATATATATATATATATATCTTAAAGATCCGGAGGTCGGGAGATCTTGGACGGTGGTTTGAGGTCTGTGTTTTTTGCTCGGAGTAGAAAGGAAAAAATGCGAGGATTTGGGGTTCGCGAAAAATGAAAGTGGAGAAATGAGTTTGTCTCTCACGTATTTATAGGATAACCGACGTCTTTTCAACTTCCAGGCGTACAGACGGCGACATGTGTCCTTCCTAGGCAGGTAGGATGACGTGGAACAGATCATCAAGTTAGACGAGTAGGTGACAAGAGATGTCGGCTCCCGACTAGAAGAGACCTCTCATCACGACCTGAGGGGCTAATGTTGACCCCCTACTCACCCGACCAGACCGATTAGCCGATATGATAGAGCAGAACCAGGTATCGAGCCGGTCCAGCATCAACTCACCATATGGTCGGTCCCGACCAGAATAGCAGACCCGAGCCGAAAGATCGGTGATCACGGAGGCCAGGTTTGGTTATCCAAACCGACCAAGAAAGGAGGACCCGACCAGAGGGCTGGGAGGTTCGATCCGAACGAGCAGAAAAGAGTTGGAATGTTTCAGGGAGCCTTCGCATATGATTTAGATAGGATTTAATTCATTTTTTCCTTATCTGCACCTTAAAATCAAGGGATTTATTTTTTACTTTCCAAGTTTCATATCTCGAGTCTAGCCTATAAATAGGGTCTCAATTATCATTCAATGAAAAAATCCGAAATCATTGTAGTTAGAGAGCTTTTTACTCTCAATCTAATATAAAAAACGTTATGTCCGACCAAAATTGACCGACCAGAACAAGCCTAGCAAATTTGCCCAAGCAGGCACCGGACACCGTCTTTTTCTTATTTTATTCGATTTTTCATATCATTTGTTCGGTTCGATTTACTTGAGTCGGATCGAGATTTTTTGTGTTAGGCTATGATTTTCTGCTCTACAAAATCTGACGTCAACAAATGTTATTGCTGAATTGATTTTTTTAATAAGTGTGAGCTTGACTCGAGTTTGATTCTTTTAATTTTACTAAACTTGCAAGAAGTTGGAGCTCAATTGACAACTAAGGTTTGAAAATTGAGAATTGATCGTAAATATAAATAAATATATATATATGGAAAAAAAGTTTTTTAGTCCTCTATGTTTGGCTCATTAGATTTTTAATTCTCTATCTTTCACATTTTAATTTTTAGTCCTCTATGTTTAAAGAATATCATTTTTTTAGTCCTCTATCTTTCACCTTTTGATTTTTAGTCATCTATGTTAAAAAAATATCATTTTTTAGTCATTTTACCTGCAATAGACTAATAGTAGGTAACTTTATTTTTAATTATAATTTAATTTTAACACTAACTTTTTTTATTCAACTAACATGTCTAAATTAATATTAATAATTAAAAATTCTATTTTTCTGTGGCACCCCAACCCATCTTTGTAGGATTGAGGCGTCACCTTAACCTTATATGTTCAAATAATTTTGTAAAAAGGATAATAATTTTTTCCTTTTAAAAGATTTTCGTAAATAAACTCAGCGGAAGAATTTACTAAACACGAGTATTCTTTGTTTTTTTCTCTCTATTTTAAATCGAAAAGCTTAGCATACAAGAAACTATCTCGTGTCTTACCCACATTTGCAAACCAAAAACCTTGACATATTTAAAATGACTAAACAGTTTACTTAAGTCGATATTAGCAGTGTCAAAAGAGACATTACGCATATTAACTTCATACATATTAACATATATTAAAAACATATAATATATATGCTTCTAGAGAGGGATCCGTACAGCTGGCTACACATCCGCTTCGTCGTAAGGGGGTCCTGAAAATGTTTAAACATAGCAACATAAGATTTGAGAAATCTTAGTGGATAACGCTTATTAACTGTTACGCTAAAAAGATTAACCAATATGCTAATTACGTCATCATCCAAGGTCCGAAGACCTGGCATCCAAGGTTCGTCAACCTGGTACTTCACCCGAAGGTGTCATTTCAATGCATCTTACACTCGTACTCAACATACAAGTTATTCTAATCAATGTAACCGTAAATAAATGTTACCCACTTTTGACATTGATTTGAAAGCGGGGATAGCTCCTGAAGTATCCGGTCGCTCGTACTGCACTCGACACGTTCATAAATTCTTAGTTTTTATGTTGCATTTCAATTGTATGATACATATATAACCTATTATGCTTATCGTACATATAACATATGTATATCACAACATAATTATTGATTCAGGAGAAATTTTAAAGTATACTTTCAAACAAGCATCGATTGTACCTTGAAGGGAATGAAAACCGTATTTTACATTTTAACTCATAAAACTCTAATTCATATGCTAAAGATTTAAATTATTTAATACTTTACACATAATCACACATTTAATCACATAATATTAGTTTCAAAATATGGTCAAAATGCATTCTTAGATCATGGATAAAATTTTGATCTTGAAGTTAGTAACATATAAGAAGAAAAGACACTCTTTGCTACAATAATTTTCATAATTTAAACGATCATCCAAAATTTATGAAAATAAGCATGCATTTACATAACAACCCTTAGTTATCCATGCTAAAATATTAGGGGTAAATTCAAATCACAAAAGCTTTAATAAATTATTTAAAATAATCAAAAATTGTTCGAAAATGCTCTAAAATAAGTCTATGTTATAAAATTCACCGTAAATTGTATATTTACCGAAACCTTTTGAAATTAATAATTTAGACTTCTAACATCATATATTTAAACATGATAAAACAGTTTTGGAAAATTGTAATGGACCGATTTTATATAATTAATTTTCTAAGGTCTGAAACTGCATAAATCCAACTCAAACTGGACTATCTTTGAAAAATCATCATAATTCATAAAATATTCCAAAAATTACCAAATTTTAACCATATGCTCATAACTTTATTTAGAATAATATACTAAAACAATTTTGAGAAACTCAAAGTGTACGATTTTATAAAAATAATTTTCTAGGGTCTGAAACTGTATAATTTTAACTCGAAATGGACTATCTTTGAAAAATCATCATAATTCATAGACTACTCCAAACATTACCAAATTTTAACCATAAACTCAACACTTCATGTAGTATAACATACTAAAAGTGTTTTAAAAAATTCCAAGTATAAAATTTTATAAAAATCGGCAAAGTGGACTGCCCTTTCTAAAGATTTTCACAACTTGGTTAAACTCACCTATTTTCATAATTAGAATGTAGATTCGACTTTTATAACACTATCAATCTCAAATAAACCATCTTGACTCAATTTATCACACATGGAATGAGCTTAGATAAGATAATCAAACATGCAATGACTAAATCAACATGCAATTGAACAATCAACTCTCAAAAGTGACATATTTTAAAGATCAACCGTACAAAACAAGACTTTGAACAAATTTCTTCACATTAGTAGAAAATCACCCTTGGATCACACATGCAATGTGTTTAGGTAAAGAAATCAAACATGCAAAGCTTAATCCAACATGCATTTGCTCAATCAACACTTAAAATGACATATTTTTGAAGATCCACTACTTAGAACAAGGTATTCAACAATTTTATCACATTTGTAGGAAATATCACTTAGATCTTACATGCAACTCAAAATTAGAACTTAATCATGCTTCTAAGGAAGAAGAGTGGTGAGGATTTAGCCAAAATACCTCTTAAATGTACAAACTATGAGTTCTTTGAAACTTGCTTGAAAGGAGGTTGTACATTGAGCTTAATTTTCCATGATCTCTTGGAATGATCTTGTTTCTTCACTCATTTCTTGAATTGGGCAGCTTGTTTGAAGATAGGGAATATGATTTGGTGGAGAAGAAAAGAGTAGAGAGAAGGAGGAGCAATTATCTAGAGAGAGAAAAAAATGCTCAAATAAGAGGGGTGAAATGAGCTTGAAGTGGAGTCTCCCCTTTTATATGTAGTATGTAGTGGACCAATTCTAATTTAATACATGTATTATACATGTAGATCATCTCTTGTAGTATTTATCCACTAGAGGTGTGATGATTAGTAGTATTGAAACTTGAGGTGGACTTGATGGGGTATGGAAGATTGAGTGTAGCCCTATCTAATGTGACATGCATAAATAATTTAATCACGACAATTATGCATGAAATTATGTCCAAATTAGCCCATCACATAAGTCATATAAGTATGTTTGAAAATATATTTAATTTAACATATCATAATAGTCACATACTTTATTGCACATAAACTATATAATAAAAATCTACATAACTATAATCAAACACATAAGTCACATTTCTTATATTAATTATTTAATCATTTTTGTGTGTAACTTATCTATTTTTTGTTATTCTTTTTTCGTGCATGTTGAGTGCATCACGATCGAACCTGGTCTCTTTAGATAGCTATCCTGCAAGACTTTTAGACTTAAAGAAACATTAGCTCACCCATTCTTGATAAAAAGTAAAATTCGTCTTAAACTCGAAAAGATCATACGCTATAAATTATTTTATAAAGAGTGAAATTTATATATATAAAACATATCCTATGCAATTTTTATGAAAAATGGGGTGTTACATTTTCATTTCGAGACGAGTGAGTTAGAGTTGTGTGACTATGAGAAATAAATCATTTTAGCATCAAAATAAATACTCCCTCCGTCCCGCTCAGATTTGCACGTAGGGACGGACACGGAGATTAAGAAAAAGCTGCTTTTGGGGCACGGAAGTTAAGAAAAAGTTGCTTTTGTAGTGTTAATGTTGAATAGTGAAGGGCAATTTTGTAAATTTTATTTGCCATTTTTGGAAGTGTGCAAATTTGATTGGGACGGACGAAAACGGAAAGTGTGCAAATTTGAGCGGGACGGAGGGAGTATTAAGCAATTAAAAAATTTATTTTTCATAAATTATATACATTTCGTACTGGAAACGAATAACGCAAAACTAAAAAATTAACATTAATCATATTCTGCTAGTTCGAATAACCTAGCTAATTTATCATAACCTAGTTAATTGGTGTTAATTTAGATGAATGGAAAAAATTGGTGTTAAGATTAAATATAATTAAGAAGAAAAAAAAGTTACCTACTATCATAGGTAAAATGACTAAAAAAATGATATTTTGTAAATATAGATGATAAAAAATCAAAAGGTGAAAAATAGAGGACTAAAAATCTAATGGGTCAAACATAGAAGACTAAAAAACTTATACTTTGTAAAACAATAGAGGACTAAAAATCAAAAGGTGAAAAATAGAGGATTAAAAATCTAATGAGTCAAACATAAAAGATTAAAAAATATTTTTTCCCATATATATATATATATATATATATATATATATATAAATAAGTGGTGGCATATATCTCTGTATAATTGGCCGAATAAAAAGAGGCTTTGGGATTTGGACCATCATGCTATTACTTTAAAATAGTTAGCCCAATACTGTTTTATTTCAATATTATTGCTTCCTTTCTATTTGAATATTTTTATAGCTTGGATTGATCAGCCCATAACCTAAATGGGCTAACCTCTGCTTTTTTTTTCTTTTTTGTTTTTAATAAAAATAAATACTGTGTCTGAAATTTTATTACAAAAACTCAAACTTATCAATTTAAGTCTGTTGATATTTACAACTTAATTGCATTTTTAGTTTTAGCTATTTAGATTCTTGACAATAGCATGAAAGTCATAAAGTATTTATGCGCGCCTATTATATCTGGGCTTGGCTTAAGTTGATTAAAGGAAATAATGTATTTTGAAATTCTAAGAAATTTTGATACATATGAATTATATATTTGTTAAGAAATTGTATAGGGTATGATCGTACTATAGATTTCACGTACTAAAAAAGGATGATTGTAATATTGTATTGTGCTAAAATGTTTTGGCTAATGTGGAATGAGAAGAGATGAATTAAATTTTATTAAAAATGAAAAATATATTAATAGGTCTATATAACTATAACAATGAGTTTTTAATTGAGAATTTTGATTTTTACATTCGAAAACATACGAGAATTGAAATTTTTAACATTTAAAGTCCGTCGAGTTGATTATATAAAATCGGTTCGCAATTTCGGTTCAGAAATGAAATTGGGGCAACGATTAATTGAATGGTTTATCCAAATTCGATTCCCACTTTACTTTTCAAAACCATTTAAAATTTTATATTGTGAACCAGCCCTAACTAACCAACAAAAACCATATGGCCCAATGGGCTAGGATAGCTGAAGGCCCAATTTGCCAGCTCATTGGATACTCTTTTGGCATTTTGCGCCAGTCACAGGAGAACATTCCTCATTCTGTCCTGCTCCTGCCACGTGTACAGGGACCCACTTCTGGCACTTAATGTTGCCTCCCGTATTTAATCCTTTTTCTCTTTATCGCGCTCTCAAAAAATCGCCGTCGCTCAATTTATCCGGCGATTATATAATTTATTTATTTTCTGAAAATTAATTAATTAATTATTTTCTTTTTCTGAAACGCCCAATTTAATACTCTTTTCCTTTTTCTCCCTGCATTAACTCCACCGTTACGAGTTTAATGCATTTATTGCCGTGCGATCTACCTCGTGATTCGTGCCAGTGCTTTATTGAAGGGTTCGTTTTATTTTGAGCGATTTATTGGGTTCGCGATCTGGGAAGAATTATAGGGTTTTGTTAATTCTCCTTTTTGTTGGGATTCAGCTGATTTAAGGTGGTTTTTCAGTGTGCAAAGATTTGGTAATGCTTGATTGATCGATCGATTAATTCTTCGGTCATCAAGAATTTGTTTTTTTGGTGATCGAAAATTGGGCGATGTCGGGGCCCTTGGATAGATTTGCGAGGCCTTGTAAGTTGAATTTTTTCGATTTCTTGAATATTCTTGATCTGCATTTATGGTTAATTAGCTGCGGCGTTGTGTAATTTTTTTGATTTAGGGTTTTTTTTTTCTTTTTATTCACTGAAAGGATGAATGTGATGAGGATAATTAGCTTGCTGTTTGAGCTTGTTGTTTGATTTTTGAGTTTGTAAGCTAAATGTTGTGTTAATTTACTGTTTTGTGTTGAACTGGCTGTTTCTGATTTACAAAGAAAATGTTAAAAGTTTTGAGGGAAGAGAGAGAATACAAGAAAAGGACTAACTGTTTGGGGGTGTGTGTGGATGAATTTTTGTTGATAAGTTGTATCTTAGTTATTGAGGATTGATCTTGTTGTTAGTGAAAGCAATGCTTCTAATTTTATAAGTACAGTGTAATCTTCTGTTTTAGTGGAATATTCATTGAAGTTTGAAATTTATCTGCTTTTTTGTATCTTCGGTTCACATTTATCCACACCCATGGACAAAAATATCTGGAAATTTCCCCGATATTTCCTTAAAATTCAAGTACCGATATTTCCTTAAAATTCAAGTACCGATATTTCGATATTTTCGATATTTCCGTCGATATTTCGATATTTTCATCGATATTTCGATATTTCCGTAAAATTAAGGTATCGATATTTCTACCGATACCGATATTTTTGTCCTTGTCCACACCTTGATAGCATTTCCACTTGAAAGTTATTTCAAATAGTTGAAAGAAAGCTTTCTCCAAGCTGATTTAAATGTATAAGTATCTGTTGCTGTCTAATGGTCATTTCTTTACAGCATCCAGTTTCTTAAGGTTACTGGCTGTGTGATTGTTTGTGTGAAGCCTTTAAGTAGAACCATTACTTGAGAAAGATGAATATGAGTCATGCTTATTTTTCAATTTTGAGGATGTCATTCTTACATGTATCTACATTTGTTCTCGTGAAACAGGTTTTGAGGGTTCATCTGGTAATGAGGAGAGAAGAGAAAGAAAATCTGATTTTGAGAATTCAGAGGATGAAAGGAGGACCAGAATTGGTTCTTTGAAGAAAAAAGCACTAAATGCATCTTCAAAGTTCAAGCATTCTCTTAAGAAGAAGAGTAATAGAAGAAAGAGTGATGGTAGAGTCAGTTCAGTTTCAATTGAAGATATCAGGGATGCTGAAGAACTGCAAGCTGTTGAACAATTTCGACAAGCTTTAATATTGGATGAGTTGCTACCAGAAAAGTTTGACGATTACCATATGATGTTGAGGTTATTATTATTTATCATTGTTATTTACATTTGAGTCTATGTATATTGAATGAAATGTTGGGGAGGACTGAGGAAGGGGTGAAATCTCTGTCGCAGAGTCGCATCCTCGATACTGTAGGGAACCAAAACAAGAAAAATATAGGAGAAGCACTAAATAACATTTGATTTAAAATACATCTCTTATGCTCTCACCATGAATAGAATCTACCCAATGCTGTGTAGGTACTAAAAGATTATAATGTATATTGTATTTCCAGCTTAGGCGTGAAACTTTAAACTCCACTGCACTTTTCATTGAACAATTTCTAATCTGCTCAGTATGTAAATCACTTTCTCTTCTGTAAACATTCGAGCTCAGGACCTTCATTTGATCATTTTTTACTCTGAGAAAATTTGTCTTGTAAAATTTAGATAGTCTTTCTTTTTTCTTCTGCATCTCACAGTTTTTTAAGGGTAAAGTGTTTTCAATTTTCTAAGAAGTTTGAGGCATGTACATGTAGATTTCTCAAAGCAAGAAAATTTGATGTTGAAAAGTCAAAGCTCATGTGGGCTGATATGATTCAGTGGAGGAAAGACTTTGGTACTGACACAATTATGGAGGTAAAACTGGATATTTTGTGCGAGTATTTCATAAATTGATTTTGTTCATGTATTTGTTCTCTTACATTTGCAGCACTAGTTGAAACATTTCTCAATCACATTTTTTTAAAAATCAGGATTTTGAGTTTAAAGAGGTGAATGAGGTTTTGAAGTACTATCCCCATGGCTATCATGGAGTTGATAAAGAGGGAAGGCCTGTATACATTGAGAGACTAGGGAAAGTCGACCCATACAAACTTATGCAAGTGACGACCATGGATCGTTACATAAAATACCATGTGAGAGAATTTGAGAAATGTTTTGCTATTAAGTTTCCAGCTTGTACCATCGCCGCCAAACGCCACATTGATTCAAGTACGACAATCTTGGATGTTCATGGTGTGGTATGTTTGACACCTTGTTGCTTCAATTTTGCTATCATGATTCAGGACTCTGTTCTATTGGATCAATTGTACTTAATTACTGTTATACCTGCCTGATTATTTGCAGGGTTTAAAAAACTTCACCAAGAGTGCACGAGACCTAATTACACGGCTCCAGAAGATCGATGGCGACAATTACCCTGAAGTAATCCTTCTGATTCAACTTGATCAGCTTTTGCTGTTATATAGATTTCTGGCTATTTACTCATACTCTCATTATTGCAGACACTGCATCAAATGTTTATTATTAATGCTGGTCCAGGCTTTAGGCTACTCTGGAACACTGTGAAGAATTTTATAGATCCCAGGACGGCTACCAAAATTCATGTATGCTTGTTCATACTTTTTTGTCATTTAGAAGCTTCATGCTACTTGGTGAGTTTACTGGCTGTGACATACTGCTGTCTCTTTGGCGCAGGTTTTAGGATATAAATACCAAAACAAGTTGCTTGAAATCATTGATGCCAGGTTAGGGGTGGTTACGAGATTTGTCTTCTTATACTATCACCTTTTTTTTGTTTTTGTTTTTTTTTTTTTTTTTTTTTTTTTTCTTTTCAGTGGGGAATGATCTTAACATGTTTTTATTTATTGGCGCAGTGAATTGCCAGAGTTCTTGGGAGGAATGTGTTGTTGTGAAGGTGGCTGTCTTTCCTCTGATAAAGGACCTTGGAAGAATCCAGAGTTACTAAAGGTCCTAGCTTGCCTAGTTACATCATTCATATGATGTAAAAAATATTTAAGAGTATTCCACTACGAATTTGTTTCAAAACAAGGATAATTAACGGTTTGGCTTGGTGGTGCAGATGGTGCTTAATGGTGAATCACGGCGTGCCAGGCAGGTTGTTAAAATTATCAGCAGCGACGGGAAGGTAGTTTATGCCAAGCCTCATTACGCAATGGTAAGTTTGTGAGGACCTTTTCACATTTTTGGGGTCAGGTTCAATCAATATGTCACTTAAGTGAGGATATCATATTATTGTCCGTTGTTGCTGTAGTTAAAAGGCAGCGATACTTCTACAGCCGAGTCTGGTTCTGAAGCTGAAGATATTGCTTCACCAAAAGCCAGTAGAAGTTATACACACCTTCGATTGACTCCAGTTCGTGAGGAGGTATGGTTTCTGTGTTAAACTTTACTTTTATGGTTTCCCTTTCAGGAAGAAATAAAAAATAAAATGGCACTGCCTTATCTTGCAATTGAAGTATCCAAATAAAAACTATATAGGCAAAAACTTTTGTGCACAAGGTGCACGGATCCAAATCTGTGCACAACAATACTGATATATTATATGAAGTAATACTGTTATATTATATGAGTGATATTGTTATATTATATATAGTTTTAACAGTATCACTCATATAATATAACAATATTACTTCATATAGTACAACAGCACAAATCTGGATTTGTGCACCTTGTGCACAGGAGTGTCACTCAACTATATACAGTCATACTCCTTAATATAGTGAAGATTCATTGATGAATCACATAACATAGATGATTTTTTTTGGTTGATCTTTCAACTTCTTTTGAATTTACTCCATCTGTGAGATACTCTGGTTGGACAAAACATTTGAAGAAATATTCTTGTTCTTTGGATCTGTAAAATTTTTATTTTGTCTATACAAAACTTTTGTGATGGATCAGACTAAGCTATAAAAATAGAACGAGGTTGTATTATTTGTTAAGCACAAGAGGTTGAATTTATTTTATCTTTTCTAGATGATACTAAGGAGTTTCGACTTTCTTTTCAGGCAAAGGGTATAGGAACGACCAGCTATCTTGGTAATTTCTCAGGATATGATGAGTATGTTCCCATGGTTGACAAGGCTGTTGATTCTGGATGGAAGAAGCAGACAACAACCCCCGAGGAAACTCAAATTTCTAAAGGTTGATTGGTTACAGCTGCTTTAGAAGCTCTATATTTGTGTTTCCACACCACCTTTTATGTTTTTCGTTTGTTTTTCCATGTGAAGCACTTGGTCTTTCATGATGTTAATATTTCCATGGAACTTTGTATTCAGAGCCACCACCTGTTTCTCAGAAAGCACTGGAAGGATTTCATACTCAAATTTTGGCTCTACTTACGACTCTCCTCATGACCCTTCTCTTGTATTTCCGCTCATTATCATGTCGGATTACAAAGAAAGGTCTTAATGCATCAATGCTGCATGAGCAAACCGTTCCAAAAGCTGCCTTTGACACACCTGAGATCGGACGGCCATCACCAACGCCATCATATACGGACACGGAACTCCTATCTTCTGTCCTGAATAGATTGAACAAGCTTGAAGAGAAGGTGAATACTCTCGAAGCAAAGCCTTCCCAGATGCCTTATGAGAAAGAAGAACTTCTGAACGCTGCAGTTTACCGTGTTGATGCCCTAGAAGCAGAGCTGATTGCAACCAAGAAGGTACCATTTTCAACTGTGAAACTACTACTATTGGCTATTTCCCATTTGTGGATGTTAATGAAAGAGAACTTGATATGTTGCTAAAACAATAATTGAGGTTATAGTAGTTGCAACTTGCAAGTTAAGTCTCTCTCTCTCTCTTTCTATCTCTCAGGCTCTGCATGAGGCTTTAATGAAGCAAGAAGAGCTGCTAGCTTACATAGACAGTCAAGAAGATGCCAAATTCCGAGTGAGTGAACTTGATTTGTTAGAAACTCGTAACTTCTGAATACATTTGTCGTAATATTTGTGGCTGACTTGCTGTATTTTTTCGTCGTCCAGAAGAAGAGATTTTGTTGGTAAGATGAATCGTGCTTGGATGGCTGACGGCATCTTTGGCCCCATGTTCGAGCGACTCTCAGTCCCTAACCTCCTCCCATCATAGAGTTGTAACTGAGTGCCTAACCTCCATCATAGAGTTATAATTGCCAAATGTAAATTTCGGTTATGATACACGTAACCTCTTGTGAGAAATTTTATCAAAAACATGTATATGCACACATTTATCTATCTTTGCTCTTGTTACTTCACTATTGTGTGTGCTTTTATGGTGTATCATTCAACTCAATTTTATTACATATAAAACTTAATGTTTAATTTTATTAAGAGTTAGATAAATCCATCATATTATGTTGTTATGATGCTATTTTTATACATAGAGATTATGAATCAAAATAGGTTCTTTTACTCTTGGATTTTTCAGTTGCAATGTGATGATATTAATATGGTTTAGAATTGAAAGCACAATGTATAAAATTTTAAACTTTTCCTTGTTTTGTATAAAACCCAAATTGAATCAAAATATATTAAATTCAATAAAGTTGGGTAAAATATAACAAATATAATAGCAAACTTTGATTGGTACTATCTGGGTTCAATACGGTAGTGTCGCATGAACAACTACATCAAACTTGTAATATTTCCTACAATGCTAAGCAATATTAAGAGGCCCTTATAATTGAATTAAAAAAAAAAAGATGAAGAAATATTAAGATTAAAATCTTGAAATATATTCTTGGAAGGATGTATGTATTGCTCATTGGAATTTTGAACAAGCCTTTTTCCAGTTCAAACTGAAAACAAAGAGCCAAAGATGTCGAGATCTTCAAGAGAAACCTCGTCCTACTAATAAAATTCCAACACAAACAGCAAACATTGCTATTTACATAAGATTTTTCAATATAAGTTTTGATTAAAAAAAAACACAGCAAATATGAAGAATGGTGTTTGATGGGGTCTTTAGTTTTAACACCATCTCTCCAAGAATGTTAACATTTATACGAGCATCTCACATGAGTCTCAGGTCGTCGTTTCTTCACTTAGAATGCGAAGAATCTCTTCTTCTTCTTTTTCTTCTTTTCCATGTAGGCGATGAGTTCCTCTTGTCGAACCAGAGCATCCTCGAGAGTCTACGAAATGATCGTTGTGAATTAGTTCTTGTTAATGATGCTGTGAAGATATGGGAGCTTATAAGCTGCCAACATCTTATTTTAGGATGAAATAAGATCTGATTTTCAATTCTTTAAGAAACACTGTTGATAAGCTTATAAGCTCTTAAACATCTTATATATACCTTTTTGGTCGCTGAAAGCTCTTGTTCCAGTGTGTCAACACGTTTCAAGGCGTTGTTCAACATTTCTTCCTTTTCGGGTGGCATCGATAGGGGCTTCTTGGTGAGCACGTTCACTTTCTCCTCCAGCTCGTTCATCCGCTTCATCATGATGAAGTAGTCCTCGTTTGAGATACGAGCTCTAGGCGAGTTTTGGGATTGTGATTGGCCTTTAAACATGGAGTCGCCGTACATTGAAGTGGAATAGAGTGTAGCATCTGTGAGTTTCTTTGGCATGTTACGTGTCATACGAACCATGGTCACCACCCCCATTACTAAGGTCATTACTCCGCTTAAGAGATGGTTGCTGAATCCCTCGGAAGTCTTACAAACCGCCTTTGATGGGTAATAATCATTTGCTAAACGAACAAAAAAACGCATGTAAAGTTGAATAAGTTCATTATATAATGGATTTTGGCGAATTTTTTCGATCCGATGCAACCTGAGGTTGTGTTTGGATTGTATGGTTTGCCATACAAGATTCGAAATGAATGGATTTCAAAACCAACCAAATTAGAATGCATTCAAATTCCACCAAAATTACTCAAAAATTAGTTCAGAATGAAAGTAATGAAAGTGATGGATTTCAAATCCATATCAATCCAGATAGCACAAATTGTTTTGCTAAGAGATTTTTTACAAACAGGTTCCATGGAAATACGAACATGATGATTATGTACCTTTAGAATGAGCAAAGTTGTCGTACTTCTCGGATTTTGGCTTAGTGGCGATGGGCTTGACAAACAAGGGTTCGTTTTTAGCAGTCATACAAGCATTGGGGGATTTGGTTACCTAAGGAGAAATTGGTTCTTAGTGTCAAGAAACGAGATAGAGTAGAACGTTGAAGAAACGAGCTAATGCCTCAAGCAAAAGATCAATGGATAGATAGCAACTTACTTCTTCTTGAACGGGTGGGAGTTGAGAACGTGGAATGTCGTCTTTAGTAGCTTTAAGAGAATCTGTTTTTTCTTCGAGAGATGAAAGGACGATTTTGTTTTTGTGTTCACCGTTGCGGACCATCTTACAATCACATTATCATCAATAATCTCAATTTTAGACGAAATCAACATAGAAATAGCAATTCAAGATTCATATATATAGTTTGAGGGATATAATATATACTAACCTTCATAATGTCGGTGTCGTTCCAAGGGCCTTTATCGGATACCATGCAACCACCGCTATCCGCACATGTACACGTACCACCCAAGAACTCCGGTAGCTCACTGATACAAGTTCAAGAAACACATAGTTCAATTGATCCAATTAAAACGACAACTCAAAAACAAACATTTAACTGAAAATATCTTTAAGTCAACTAATTTTCATAAATATGTCATAACATAATCCAAAAATTGAAACTTCAACTCAATAACATGTCCCAATTCCAAATCAAGTACTTTACCTTGCATCGATGATCTCAAGGAGCTTGCTCTGGTATTTGTTACCCAAAACCTGGTGAAACAAAACACAGAAACTTCACTAAATCAAACTCGAGACAAAAACATGTAATGTAATTAAGAGAGATGAATGAATGTAGCTCACATGGATCTTGGCAGTGGTCTTTGGATCAAGAAACGACTTAACCGTGTTCCACAACAGCCTAAATCCAGACCCTGCATTAATAATGTACATCCTACATAGGGTCTGAAAAACGACAGCCATAGGATCAAACCGTGTCGTAATTCACTTTCGATGAAAACTAACAAAATAATGTCATAAAAGAAAGAATTCATACCTCCGGGTAATTATCACCGTCAATCTTCTGAATACGTTGAACTAGTTCCCTAGCAGCCTTATTGAAGCTTTTCAGTCCCTAAACCAAAACCCCATTTCACGAAATCAATTTCCAAGTACGAAAACTGACTTTCAAGAATTCAAGACAACGTTTACATTTACGTACCACTCCTTGAACATCCAAAATGGTTGTACTCTGATCGATGTGCTTTTTGGCAGCAATAGAGCAAGCCGGAAACTTATCATTGAAGGTCCTCTCAAACTCTTGGACATGGTATTTAATATAGCAATCCATGGTCGTGACCTGCAAGAGCTTGGTCGAGTCGACTAGACCAAGCCTCTCAATGTAAACGGGGCGACCATCTTTGTCAACACCATGATGCCCTTGTGGATAGTATTTAACAACCTCGTCTCTCTCCTTGAAGTCAAAGTCCTCAACAATAGTGTCGGCACCAAAGTCCTTTCTCCAGTGAATCATATCAGCCCACATTTGCTTCGTTTTCTCTATATCGAACTTCCTGGCCTTCAGAAACCTGGAGAGACAGATTTTTTTAAAGATTTTTTGACAAGATTTATGGGATTCTTGAAAGCTATAAGTTGGTTATATATACCTTAGTAGCATGTGATAATCGTCATGTTTGGCAGGGAGTAATTCTTCCAATATAAGGGCTTGGCGTAAGGCGTCCACGGCTTGTAATTCCTCAGAATCGCACTCGTCATCAAAGACAACGGACATGACTCTGCTATTACGACGACCCTTTTTGTTGAACGAGTGCCTGAATTTGGAAGAGGCACTTATTGCCACCTTCTTAAAGGATCCGAGCCTTTTCTTCTTCTCATCCTCCGAGATATCCATATCTATTTTTTCAAGACCTTCAAATCGTTTCAATCACAAATGCTCTTTGTTAGCAATCCAAGAACAGACTATTATCTTTACAGACAAGCAACAACCTCGACATGCAAGAGTTTTTGATTGATTTAAGATAATCTTAACATCTTGACCATTGAGATCAATGATTATTTCTTTGGAAACATGAAAAACTACGTGACAAATTGAACTTGCCCACAAGCCTAAAACTTGAGAATCAAACGGGTCCTTCATTTATTCGAAACATTCAAATAGACAAGAAAATTCAAGATTTATATGTTTTTTACATGTTCTTGCTATTTAAGACAAATTAAACTTGCATACAAGCCTGGAACCAAAACCCAAGAGTCTCCTTCATTTCATTCATGCAAAGCATTTAAAAAAAATAAAAAAGTTAAAAAACAAGAAAAGAAAATGGAGAAAAAAAAGAAGAACTCACTTGGCCTGAATGGGCGATCAATAGGTCCTGATTTGTTGCCACTCATGATTGCAGTTCGTAAGAATGATCACATTAACAGCACTATTTACACGATCCAAATATCACGAACATGCAGATTATCTACAATCAAACACACAATTTTAGTTAATCAAAATGCTTCTTACAAAACACAAACATAACCCCTTTTTGTTTCATCAAACATTAATTGTACCAAAAACAAACCCCCCCCCCCCCCCACTAATTTACCAAAATGCATCAAACAATGTACCCAAAAAGCTATGAACAAATAAACAGAGGAATAAATGCAGAATAGGTATATACAAAATGCATATTCAAGAATAAAACTTCCTTTAAAGAAAAACCATACCCACCAAAAAAATGAAAGAAAGATTTGAACTTTGGACTATTTCTTGGGAGAGAGAGAGAGAGAGAGAGAGAGAGAAGGGGTTAAGAAAGAACCTATATTATCAGTGACCAACATGGAGGGCCAATAAGAAAGAATTGAAGGGGGAATATTAATATGATGAAATACCTGATTAAAGAATCAGTGGCTAACCATTATTCGTTCATTCCCACACAAATTAATGGCAGCCCATTATTTATTCTCTCCCATTTCATTTTAATATATTTGTCACAATATATCAAAGCTCATGTATAGATACAATGCAATATAATATCAATGGAGAGATTTTCTTGCTTCTTCTCTTTGACTGCGTCTTCATTTCCTTTGACCTTTTTCCACTTTTCTTAGCTATCACCACAGCTGGTTCTAGTCTTCATGAGAGAGAGAGAGAGAGAGATTCTGTATGTAGTGCAAAGCCACTCAGTTCTAAATTTCTAACCACCCTTTCAATGTCAATAATAAGTTGGTTGAATTTCATTTTTAAAAATTATTTGGGTTTATCTTTAGACTTTTGTATACTAATAAATAAAATAATTATTCATTTTAATAACATTACCCTATTATTAAAACTCCTTTAAACTTAGTTAATCTCCTTTAGGCTAGTAAGTCAATTTCTAGTTAGCCAATACTCACTTCGGACAGACCAAAAGTCGCCTCAAATTCACACCCAAGAATTATTATAATTTAATAATAATTAATTATGATTATTATTTAAGATTAGTGGTGTTCCACTAATTTAGATTTGCGGTGTTATAATTAAAAACAATTCATTATGATTATTATAATGATTTAAAATGCTTGAGGACAACTGGTTTGATCCAAAATCGGCATGAAATCTAAAGCTGATACAAGAAGTTGTGTCAGAACTTAGAAATACTTGGTTGCTCAACTACCACAACTCTAAAAGCAATAAATATATAGAATAAAACCAATGACAATATATGCTTCATCAACCATTGATCTTGTTTATTGCTGTTTTTATTATTTTCTCTTATTTTTAAACATAAAATAATTTCAATATCTTAATGAAAATTTTATTCTTTCTACAAAAATGGATAGGATCCTCACAGTATTTATTATTGAGTGTACAATTCAAATTTATATAGGGGGTTCTAGATTACTTATATAACATGTATGCTCTTAATAAGAGTTGAGCATAATTTACTATTGTTCATATTATTGTGTGTTACTTAATAAATTAAAGACAAGTTTTAAATTTTATCAAAAAAATAAAAAATTATCTTAGATTTTATGTTTATTGGACACCAAAAAAAATATGGATTATTAAGATCCATCATAATTGATGGACTCAAAATATTTGGACTAAATTAAAATTAAGTCCATTAGCTTAAGCATTTGGGCCATTGGAACACAAGTGGGCCTAATTAACAGAGGGCCCATTACAAAACAGCCCGAAAAATCTATTTTTGATTTAATTAATTAATTAAATGCCCAATTGGTAGCCCCCTCTTCGAAAAACCTAGAATTTGCCCGTTTAATTCATCACTGTACTAAAGTGGACTCTCTCTCACTCTCTCTCTCTAAAATTTTCTCTATCCGTCCAACAATGGCGGCTTCGAATCTTCTCTCTCAAGCCCCAACAATTCCTCCCACGAAGTCCCTTAAGCTTGCTTCAAACCCCTTTTCGGTAAACCACATTTTGCCCTTCAAATTGAAGCCCGTTTCGTCGTCTCTGCGGGCCCGAATTCCGAGGGCAGTTCTGTCCACCTCAGAGCCCAAAACCCAGAAATTTCAGCACTGTTTCACGAAGTCCGATGATGGGTTCTTGTATTGCGAGGGGGTTAAGGTTGAAGAAGTGATGGAAGTTGCTGAGAAAAGGCCGTTTTATTTGTATAGTAAACCGCAGATTACGAGGAATGTTGAGGCGTACAAGGAAGCATTGGAGGGTTTGAATTCGATCATTGGGTACGCGATTAAGGCGAACAATAATCTGAAGATTTTGGAGCATTTGCAGAAATTGGGGTGTGGAGCTGTTTTGGTTAGTGGAAATGAGCTCAAATTGGCTCTTCTTGCTGGCTTTGATCCCACTAGGTATTGTTTTTTTACTTGTTTTTAGATTTCAATTTTAAACTGATTATGTCCTCAGTTAGCTTCTTGAATGAAAATATCCCAAAATATCACACATATTTCAATTTTTTCACATGATCAATAAAAAGCTATAACGACATTTCTCCTTTATTTTCATGTTTTCATATAGAAATGAGAAATTTCATCAAAATATCGGCAAAATATAAATAAATATCGATAGAATCAGTGGTAAATGTTGGTGGAACATTAGGGAAATATATATCAATTTCGATGAAAGAAAACATTTTTTAAATAAATGGTTTATTTTGTAATGAATATTATGTCCAATTTCCCCTTTTACAAAGTTCCATCAATTTTCTAAATTTAACTGATATCTCCACGATATCATATTTCATCAATATTTCTGTAAAATTAAGATACCGATATTTTCATGGAAACCGAAATTTTTATCCTTGGTAACTTAGCTTAGAGAGAGAGAGATGTCATTTCGAGAAAAAATTATGACTTGTAATAGTGAAGAGAGAGAGGTTATTTTTTGTGTGAACATTGTGACAATGGTTGTAGCTTTAGAAAAAGATGTTCTTTGAGTAGGTTAAAGTTGTCAAGCCAATATTGGAAAGTTTTTTTTTTTTGGTTTAAATCTCACCAACTTTAATCAAAGACGATGGCACTAAATGAGTTTTTATTATTGCTTGTTTAGTAAAGTGTATGATCAGGAGCATTTTCCTAGAACATGTAGTTGAAGCTGGATTAATCTTATGTTTGTAATACTTGGTTCTACCTAAGGATAAAAGAGCTCGTTAATTTGGAGTGCAGGTGTGTGTTTAATGGGAATGGAAAGATCTTGGAGGATCTAGTTTTGGCTGCCCAAGAAGGAGTTTTTGTGAATATTGACAGTGAATTCGATTTGGAAAACATTGTGGCCGCTGCAAGAATTGCTGGGAAGAAGGTTAATGTGCTGTTGCGTATCAATCCAGACGTTGATCCTCAGGTATTAAGATTCATGGTGCCTTAGACGAATATTTATGTTGAATTAATAGACTTGTAGAGTCACTGCTATGTTATTCGAGTCGTTTCATCTTTGAAAGAATGAGTAATTGATATTGGGCAGATGTTTCTTTATTTGATTTTGGATGTGATTTTGGGTTTGTTTGTTTGGGAACTTTAATCCTGTTCAAAATGTTGTCAAATAATCCTAAATTTATGACGATTGCTTATATTGGGCTTTCATTTTCTTTATAAATTAGGTTCATCCTTATGTTGCAACTGGAAACAAGAACTCGAAATTCGGTATCAGAAACGAGAAGCTGCAGTGGTTTTTAGATGCTGTGAAGGCACACCCTAATGAATTGAAACTTGTTGGGGCCCACTGTCATCTCGGTTCTACAATTACAAAGGTAATTCTGGTGGCCTTTTTCCTCGGGTTGTATTTTCTTTATCTTGTGATCATATCTCGTTATTTAAGAGTTGTTGAATCGCCAGGTGGACATCTTTAGAGATGCTGCTGTTTTGATGGTGAACTTCATAGACGAGATTCGATCCCAAGGTTTTGATATAGATTACTTGAACATTGGAGGTGGGCTCGGAATCGACTATTATCATACTGGAGCTGTTCTTCCTTCTCCTAGAGACCTAATCAACACTGTAAGTAATATGTCTTCCCTTTTCAATATTCAAATTAGACAAAAATTACTTGCCTTCTTTGTTTGTTATAAACTCCCTTTTTGTTGTTTAATAGGTTCGTGAATTGGTTCTTTCGCGTAATCTGAATCTGATAATTGAACCTGGAAGATCACTCGTTGCCAACACTTGCTGCTTCGTGAATCGGGTGACTGGAGTGAAGACCAATGGGACTAAGAATTTCATCGTGATTGATGGCAGCATGGCAGAGCTTATTCGACCGAGTTTGTATGGAGCTTACCAGGTGAAGTTCTTTATATTTGTATTCTACAAAATTTTACCATTATGATTTATGACCAATATATCCTTCTTGTATTTTGCACGACCTCATAACTATAAATATGTTCACGTCACATCCTTAAGCCATGCTTATACTACACCACTGTCGAGAAATTAGGTTGAGTTTGGGTAGAGAGATTTGAAATACAAGATTTAAAATGAATGAATTTCAAATGCACTTAGATCAGACTGGATTCAAAATCTGTCCATATTGCTCAAAAATTAGTTCAAAATGAAATTGATGGATTTCAAATCCATAACAATCGAAACATCACCAATGAATTTACTATTATGATTTTCAAAATTTGCCTCAAATATCTCCATCCAAACACAACGTTATTATGTGTTTGGAACCTTTACACCAAAACCGTTGTTCACTGCTTGACATTTTATTACAGCACATTGAGCTTGTTTCTCCTCCAAACACCGAGATTTCCACTTTCGATGTGGTGGGTCCCGTGTGTGAGTCTGCCGATTTCTTGGGCAAGGATAGGGAACTACCAACCCCTGCTAAGGTAATGTGCTACCCACCCCCCCACATCAAAGTTACATCTTCTCGTCTTATGGTCTAAACCCTTCTTCTTCTAGGGTACCGGATTGGTAGTTCATGATGCAGGTGCTTACTGCATGAGTATGGCCTCAACGTACAACCTCAAGATGCGTCCACCTGAGTACTGGGTTCGTTTCTAGTCACACTCGTTCTTAACGTACAAACATTTCTTGCTTACTGAAACTGTGCTCGTTTTTTAGGTTGAGGATGATAAATCGGTGTCCAAAATTCGACATGGGGAGACATTCGAAGACCATTTGAGACTTTTTGAGGGTCTTTAGGGTTCGTCGACCTGTCATTCATCGTTGTAGAATCGAGTAGGTAAGAGGCCATGGCCATGGATGCCTTTTGTTTGTTGTTGATCTTTGTAACATTTTTGTTTGATGAATAAAATTTCTGAATTAATTTCCAAAAATTGGATATTATTTCATGTAATGCTCTGCAGTTTCAGTTCCACTCAATCTCTGCATATTTTTCTTCCTAAAGTTAGTAACATCATTATTCTTGCAAACATTATTGTCTTATATGATTTTTATTCTTTATTCATTTTTAAAGCTGTTTTTAGTCCACAAGAAACTGTTATTCATTATGCAGGGGAACTAAAAAGTTAATAAAGTGGAAGACAATTAGACAATGGTGGTGTTTTTTTGATTGTATTCTTTTTTTTTTTTTACCCACTTTTCTTGTGGGATTAGAACTGCTGTGAATAGGATGTAAATGAATAGTATTAAGCTTTTATAAGAATTGTTATCAAGTTTTTTAGTTTGTTTGATTATCAATGGAATCGAGCTTGAATGGATTTCAATCGAGATCGATTCGATATATATATATATATATATATATATATATATATATATATAAATATATACACAGATTAAAAATATATTCCTATTGTTTGCCTCTAAGTTCCAAGATCAATCGGCATCATGAAGCATATATGCTGTTCACTGATATTACACATATTTTACTGTGATCACCTCTCTTACAAAGTTTTTATTTTTTCATAAAATAGGAAAAATCCCTAATGTTTATAAAATTAAAACTTTTCATCGCCAAACAAAAATCATCGAAAACAAGAGTAGACACCTCAGTTTGGTCACCCGAAATCTAAAATTAACATGAAACGAATTATTTTTTATAAAAAATATTTTCAGGGAACGATTGACTGAATTGAAAGTTTTGGTTAAAATGGTAGAAACCCTAATTTTGATGATCTTATCCTAAATTGAATACTAAACGGAAAAAAAAAAAATTTAGGGAAAAGTATATTGCGTAGAAATCTAAAATTTGGCATCTATCATCAATATAGTCCACAACATTCAATGTGCATTTCGTGTTGAATTTATGATTAAATGGCCAAAATTATAGCTCTTACAATTGATTTTGCCTATTTTGTGATGAAATGAAATAAGTTTCTGAAAATTAGAAAATCTTAACCAAATTAATGCAAATTAAGAACAAGCGTTCAAAACAAATTCCCAAAAAAAAAAAAATGGGTGAAAATTAATTGGTCTAAACTAAAAACGAAAACATGTACCATATGTTATAATGAAAGAAAAAAAAATCATTAAGTTGTAGTATACAAAAAAAAAAAAAAAACATTATAATTTAGCTTGCAAATTGAATCGAGTCTGAAATGAAAGATAGAATTGAAATATGAGAAAAGATGTATCTATATCTATATATAGAGTTGGTCTTGTGTGTACTTGGTGCACATGCAATTCGGGTCGATTCAGTTTTTGATCCGGATCCGCGTGTTTTTGAATTTTGCTTCAGGTTGTGACCTTTATGTTGTAAATGTGTGATCTTTATGTAATAAATGTGTGACCTTTATGTACAACTATCATGACCTTTATGTACTGTAACTTAGAAAAAAAATAAGATTTTCAATATAATTTGAACTGTACACCTTTATGTGATATCAATGCGACCTTTATGTTATATTATGTCACCTTTATGCATATTTATATAAAGGTCAGAATATTTGTATATAAAGGTGACATAACATAACATAAATGTCACATTAATATCACATAAAGGTACACAGTATAAATTGTGTTGAAAATCTTCATTTTTTTCCTAAGTTACAGTGCATAAAGGTCACACATTTATAACGTAAAGGTCATACATTTATAACATAAAGGTCAGGACAAAAATTTGGAAAAAAAAGATAATGTAAGTTGCTAAAAGAAGTTTTCATGTATTACATGATCATAAGCTTATCTGTCAATGAATAGGATCATGAAATGGTTTTCCAAGGTATAAGGAAAACCAACCTTAGAAGAAACAAGAATAAGTCTTCTAAGGGTCAGCAAGCTGTAAGGAACAACAAACTGAAAGGAAGTATCTGCATAAGGAAGTAAATAAGATACTGCAAGAAGCAGATAGCATGCTGAAAGAGAAACAGAAAACAGAAAAGCTTCGGGCAGAAACCTGCACAAAAGAAGAACCAATCTTAGAAGATATGAGAATCTTCTAAGAACAGGAAGCTGGAAGCTGATATAAGAATACTGGATGCTGCAATCAGGAAGTAGCAAACAGTAAGCAACGAAAGGAAGCTGAAAGAGCAAAACAGCAAAACAGTATATAGCGACAGGAAGCTGACTACAGGTTTCAGGAATAGGAAGCTGGTCTGAAATAGAATCTTGGTACGAAACAGGAAGCAGCATGGAACCTCATCCTGAGCAGCAAGCAAGAAGGACCCACTATCTACAGAAAGAGCAGGAAATAACCAACAGACTTGTTGAAAAGATAAGAACTACTCCCTCTCAGGCAATATCAGGAAGAGCATGCAGCGCAAAGAGAAGCAAAACTAACTGACTCCAAGTAGCAGTTGCATGAACTTCAACCTTGGACCCATACCGACTTGACAGGTCAGCAGGAATGTTAGAAAGGTCCAAAAGCAAATAGTGGGCGCATTAAATGCTCATGTTAAGAACAGATCAAATGCATTTAATGCGACCATAGAGAAGATCTTGGAGATAAAATCTTAAACTCAAATGGGAGAAGAATCCCTCTTCAACGGATACTTCTCAACGGTTAAAACTCGCAAGATCTATAAATATAAGGTGTGGCTGATTGAAGAAAAGTGTTGGACAGAGTCGAGAGGAAACTCATATACTTTCCAAAGCTTCTCAAAGCTTTCACATGTTCAGTCACTCAACCTTCTTGGAACAGTCTACAACAGCAATAGAGCTTTCAGAGATCAAGACTGCTTCCCACCAGTTGAAGAAACATTTTCTTTTAACCATTGTGTTGTGTGTGCTAGGTTGTTTTATTTGGTGTACATAGTTGATAGAATTATCCTTGCTAAGTTTGATTAGTCTTGTGTAGGCTATCTTTCCCTGTGTGGGAGTGTGTATACCCTGTGTGGGTTTAGACCTAGGAATCTGGGATTCTTGTAGGTATAACTTGTTCCGGAAGAGGTTTGTAAAGACGAGTCTTGTGAAGCAAACTGATCATAACGAAGTTCTTCCTCAGAGAATGAGTAGAGTGGACGTATAAGAATTACATCACCTTCGAACCACTATAAGCCATACGTGTTTATTATTTATTTTAATTGATGTATTGTTTTACTTGCATATCTATTATGTTGCATCTATTATAAACATACTGTTAAAACGCGTGTTGCAAAATCATACTTGTAAAAGAAAACTGGTTTTCATCAGAAACTCTATCAAGTTTATTCCGCTGAGTTGCATTCTGATACCAGGACAGTAACCTGATTCAGCCAAGGGCCAGGTTGCTGACTTGAGACATGATACTGTTCTCCAAGTGAGACAGAAACCTGTTATTCAGTTATATGTTTTTGAAAAGTTTGAAAAATCGATAGAGGTTCATTCACCCCCCCTTTGAACCTCTGACCACTTGGGACCCAACAGATGAACACCTTTGATCTGTTTTCAGACCTCAAAGCTTTCGAGTTCGACATTGAATGAAGGAAAAATGAGGCTGAAGGATCAACATCCAAGGTGACAACACTTACTGTTAGGGCACAAGATACTGCCACTACAAGTAGTAGTAAGCTGAAGAGCAAACAGAAAGAAGTACTTGCTGAAGATGCTGAGGAAGAGATGACACTCCTATTAAAGAAGTTCAAGAGGTTTTTGAAAACCAACCACAAAGGGAATGACTACAGGAAGAAACCTCAAACACCATAAAAAAGTCCCTAAGTAAGACCACAACAACAAGCAAACACAGGTTCTTCTGACTTGTGTTATAATTACAGGAAACCTGGTCACTTCGCTTAAAACTGTCCCCACCTTCAAGTACACAAGTATATGGAGGATGAAAGGGTGCAGAGAAGAGAAAAGAGAAGGGATGACAAATAAAAGTTCAGAGCTCTTCTTAGTGAAGTTGAAGCCCTAAAGACAGTAAGCAGCTCCAATGAAGAAGCCAAGGATGATTGTTCATCTGAGAGTGATTCTGACAGTTCTACCTCCGATGAAGAAGCACTACTATGTCTAATGGCCGAGGATTGTGAAGACAATGAAGAAGATTAGGTAACTTCACAATCTCTTGATGTTTCTAATTCTGAAAAGCTTAACATGATCCAGTCTTTTAGACAGATCATGAGTAACTTTGAGTAGATAAATTTAGCTCATGAAGAATTAAAAGAGGAAAACCTTCAGCTCAAAAGTGAGCATACTGTACTGAAGGAACATGTTACTGACCTGGAGTACTACAGTACAGAATGCAACAATCTTTGAGCTGAGGTCTCTAAGTTCAAGTTGCTAGTCACTAAGCTAGAAGCTGAGAAAGCTGGACTGCAAAACACAATTGATGTGTATAGCAAGTCAGTAAGAAAAGGCACAAGAATATATCCAAGAGACCTAAAATGTCTATACAGGAAATGGTATAGGATACTGTGCCAGCACTTCTCAGAAACCTGCCAACAAATCCAATGATGGAAAGTTTATTCAAGCCAGAGTTTCCTATGCTCATGAACTCCTTCCAATCAATGGAAGTTTGAACAAAACTAGTATACTCTGGATAAGGGTAAGAAGCCCCTGCTACAAGAAGACAACAGTAAGACTGCTCAAACTTTCAGAAAACAGCATAATCAGTATCTACCAATAGGAGAAGAAAATAGCAAACTTCCAAAAAATAGCAAAAACTCTACCCCTCATATACCAAGGCCTACATGCCTATATTCCAAAGAGTTTATACTCAGGATAGGTATAAGAGAGTACCTTCCTCGAACAGGAAGTACAAAACCTGAAAACATCCAGTACACACACATCATGAACAGTATTCTGCTAAGAATACTAACAGGAAGAGAACCACCAATGTTTATGGTAAACCAATTATCATTAAGTAGGTGTGGGTCCCAAAGAAGACTAACCATCCAGGATCCGTACTTGTATGAGTACCTAAATCTACCTGATTTACTTGTAGGTACAGTTGCTAGGAAGCAGCAGTGATGTATGGTATATAGATAGTGGTTGCTCCAGACATATGACTAACAACAAAGTTGGATTAAGAGACTTCCAACCATGTAAAGGACCTAAGGTTGTCTTCGGAGACGATTCCAAAGGAAGCACCAAAGGCACAAGAAGTTTGATCAGAGGCAATGCAAGTATCAGTGATGTATCATATGTCAAAGGACTGAAGTATAATCAGTGATGATCTATTATTTTTTAATTTAAAATTAATAAATTATAATTGTTTTTAAAAAAATGGAGAGGGTAACAATCTCCATCAAGAAATTGTGGTTGAATTGAAATCAATGTTAGATGAGAACAACATATTGGACAAATCATTGAGAATGGCCAGAGAGAAGTTGTTTGAAAAAAAAATTCAAGATGTCAAATTAAAACTTATCAGAAGAAGAGGGTAAGGGACCCGAAGAATTCACAAAAACTTACGTGAGACGGTTTCACGGATAATTTTCGTGAGACGGATCCTTTTTACCCAAAACCCTAACCCATTTTCATTAATTTACATATGAATTGTGTAATATGGGTTGTGGGTTGACCCGTCTCACGTAACATGGTCCGTGAGACGGTCTTATATAAGACTTACTCCAAAGAATTACAATCTATCAACTGTTTCAGAAGTGGCGACGTTAGTTGTGGGTGACTTTGATCAATCAATGGGAGAATGAGATATAATAGTGAAAACCAGATTAGGTAATCTGAATATAATTGTGTTCAATCATGGACAGTTGTTTGTCGCAATCTTCAGAGTCACCAACCGTATGGGACTCAAAATTTTGATATGTGAGTAAGAGGGTAGACAAAGCAATAAAGTGACAAATGTAGTTTATAAAGAAATATTTCAAAATTTGTAAACGAAAATTTGAACATTACACTCAATTTATCATATTATGCAACCGATCAATTACTTTATATAAATAATCCATTTATTTTGTTTGGTTTTTTATAACTTGAATTGGACTACTAACTCTATTTATAAATTAAAATAATATAAATATAATGATAATAAAATAGATAATTATTATAGTTAATCCCGTGCGGCACTGCTAGTAATTTAATCTAAAAGCATATATACATGTATTTCATATATACCATCGCCAAATCCACAAGGGATTCATGATACACAATTTTACATATTTCTGTTTTTGTTTTTGTTTTTTTTTGTTTTTCTAAATTTAGTAATATAAGGCAAAAAAAAGCCCTCCAAAAAAAAGGATGCTAAAAAAGCCTAAAACTAGAAGAGGAATCTGAAAGCCATCATTCTTCCCTCAAAAACCTCTGTTGCCGCGCGATGAACGCCTCCACCGTCTGCCGGAATTCTTCGCTACTCATCTCCTCCGCCGCCGCCGACTTCCGCTCTCGATCCAAACTTTCCCGGCACCTCTCCGTCATGCTCCGCCTCAATTCACGGCGGCGCTCAGCCACAGGCTTGATCCTCTCTGTATTCTCCGAATTGCTCCGGCACATCTTCTTCTCTTCGTGACAGACGCCATAGCTGTAAGCTTCCGGTGCTTTTCTCTCCTTATTCCAGCGACATTTCTCCACGTACTCATCGTACATATCGTCGATTTTTCCGCCATTTGCAGCTGTGAATTTCCCCGATTTCAAAAACAGAACGATCACGATCGTGTTTCCGATGAGGAACACAAATTGGGGGCTAATTAGGGCTACAGAAATTCCTCTGAAGTATTCGACCAACACCTTCATAGGAAAAACGAATCGATCGAGTGAAAATCTGGAGACGATGGTCAGAAAAACGAACAGCTCGACGAAGCGAAACAAACAGCTCCACAGAGTTGTGATTCTCTGGATTTTCCGGTACGTTGAAATCGCGTTTGCTTTCTCCACTCTTATATCGTGAAAGTTGAATGAATCCATTGAAGTTTTCCTTAATGATCTTAGTGTTTAATTGTTTTTTGGTTGATGGTTTGAAGTGGCAAAATGCATGAGAGTGAGTAATGGTATTTATAGGGTGAAGAATAATGAGTGTATATATTCTTCATCTTTTTCTTTCCACTTACTTTATCAGTTTGTAGTGGTTTTAAAATTTTCCTTTAACTTTTTGGTATATAAGTGTGCGTGGTGGGTCTCTATCTCTCTCTCTTGTTGGACAGAGAGAGAACATAGCTACTTCTTGTTGCTCCATCATTGTACCAAAATCTGATTTTGTGAGATGAATCAACTCATCATAATTCATATAATATAAATTGATTAATGAAAATAGATTTGATAGATGATCTCGTATATGAAAACAATCTCATATAAATAGCACTCTTATGAGACCATTTTATAAATTTAATTCTGTGAAATTAGTCAACTCATAAATCATAAAATATAGATTAATTAGTGAAAATAAATTTGATAGGAATAGATTGAATTCATTTTTAGCATTTTGAACTTTATTTGATGATTTGGAAGCTTTATATTGAATGACTTGCGAAATTTTGTAACTTAGATTATTGATGAATGCCCAAATTTTACTTTAAAGTATTTCAGATATTTTATGGCTTATACATATAGTAAAAAAAAAATTATAAACACATATATAAAATCCGAAGCTACAAAATATTTCGTTATAATTAACAGCAAATTTAGAATGGCGGCCAAGATGAAAAAAATAAAAAGATGCATGCCACGTTTATATTCAAAACCTAACTTAACTGATATTAAATCAAGGTTTGCATATTCCTAAAGCTGTAAGAACACTTTTGCTAAAGTAAAGCCGGTAAAAATTAATAATCATTGATATTCAATCACACCCACTTTAAGAAACACTTCCATTGCAATCAAATATTTAAATAAGTATTTCTAAAATTGATTTATAATTAAATAGTTATGCTATTCTTTCACACCTATTAATCGACAAACTTGTGTTCAGTTCAATTTGAATGGGACTATCGACGATCTATTTACAATCATATATAAATTTGTTAAAATGAATATAATTATCATTAATTAGATTCGTCTCATAAAATTATATTTTTAAACTGCTCATAATTTAATTTATTATTAAAACTCATATTGATTCTTTAAAAGAAAATTGCCCCAAATACCCAATTCCATAAAACATATTAACAATTCTACCCACATATATAAACAATTGTCCTCATATACCCACTAATAAAACATATTATCCCCAAATACCCAATTTTGATTTTACTAATTATTTTATCTTTTTTTTTCTTTTACTATTAATTATTTATTTGATATACGAGATATACGGTATATTGTATGAATGCATATTTTCATTAAACCCCAAAAAAGTAAGGGTTTAACGAAAATTGAACCTAATTTTCGTTAAACCCTACTTTTTGGGCTTTAACCAAAATTAAATATAATTTTCGTTAAACCCTTATTTTTTAGGGTTTAACGAAAATTAGTTTCCTAGGTTTAATTTTCTCTTTTCCTTTTACTATTCATTTATTACCTTAGGACAATTTTTTTTAACTTTTTGTGTTTTACTGTTTTACTATTTCCAGTGATTTTTCAGTGATTTGATCATTCATTCACGAGCAATAAATATCAATTTTGAAACTATTAAAATGACATGAAATTTACAATTCCATTCATTCAACAAAATTCACCATTCAATAAGATTCTCTAAATTTTTTGAATTTTTTGAAGATTCATCCGACCCTAAATTTAGAGTATTCATCGAGATCGAGCTTGAAATCAAGTAAGAACTGTTATTTGACAATTCAGTAGTTTAGTTATTTTAGTTATTGTAGAGAATAGTTTAGTTTATTTAAAGTTTAATTTGTTTAGTTATTGTAGAGAATAGTTTAGTTAATGTTGGACGAGTAATTTTTCTTTCTAGTTTTGACAAAGCAAATTGATTGTTATTTCATGAACAAAATGTAATTTTTCGCAAAACAACGAGAAGAATTAGTATTTAATAATCATATCACGAAACTAACCCTAAATTTTTAGGTTTCACGAATAATTATAGAATTTTAGAATGTTTAAATTTATAAGTATAGAATTTTAGAATGTTTAAATTTGGTTAAACCTGATAGGTGTCGTTTTTCACGTATTTTTGCGTATGTTTATGTATTCATGTGAATATGTTTAGATACATTTTTATGGTGATTTCTGATATTATATTGTATAAGTTGCATTTGACGTGTTTGTGCTTAGTTTCATGATTTTGATGAGAAAAGTGCAAGTTTCAAGTGTAATTGATGATCAAGGAAGGAATCACGGAAAAACGAAGAAGAATAGAAGTGAGATACGAGATCGCGTGGAAGAATTGGTGGCGCACGGTCTGGTCGTGTTGTGTAGCACGACTGTGCGCCATTATACATTGACGGGCCACGACCGTGCTTTGGGGCACGGTCAACTCCGTGCATCAGCCAGTGACCTCTTGGTAGGGCACGGTCGACCGTGCCCGGGTGAACAGGAACTCGTAGAAAGTCAGTTTTCTTGGATAATCTTCACCTCTTACTTCACTTGGAAGATTCCCAAAGCCATATAAATACTCAATATGAAGAGAGAGATGTATAGAGAGAGATTCATAGAGAAAAGCACGATACTCTGAGAAGCGCCGTGAGGATTAGAAGAAGAATTCAAGAGATTGAGGAATCGCGAGATCGTCGTCTAATAGAGTTTTTTTATCTTTTCTTCTTCTATTAGATTTTAGTAGATATGATATTTCCAATCTTATCTATGAGTTTGTTTATTGTCATGTCTAGCTAAGTTTCTAGGGTTTCTAGGGCTTGTTAGTAATTTAATTCGAATCTTGATGAATCTTTAATTTCAATTCAAAGTTCATGATCGTTTATCCTATTTGTGTGTTTATAAATCGATTGCTTGTTTGATTGTCCGGCCGGTAATTGAGCATATTTTAGTAATTAGATCAAAATTCGGGAGATGAGATTTAATTATGGAAGAATAAACACATGATACATAAAAAGACTTAGATCGGGAGATTAAAGAATTTATGTGATGAGAAATCAATCCTAGGTGCTTTTAGGGGTTGTTATGTTTCAATCAGATTGAGTAGGGATACCTCTGGTGGCATAATAATCAACCGGTTAACTGACTCGAGAGAGCTGTTAATTCGACATATGTGATTGCTCATATAGGATGATTGATTAATGAACTTGAGTTGGTTAAAGTGATGTTTTGATGAGAATTAGATGAAAGCATGTCCTAGAACCTGTCTTAGATATCTATTATTCTTGAGTGAATTTATCTGCGTAATTACTTTTCTATTGAATTAAACTGCAATCAGTGTGATTTGATTTTCCTAGATAAAACTGAGAATTGAATTTGAGTAATTAGTTAGTGTCTAGATAGTCAGTCTCTGTGGGATCGACCTTGTTCACCACTTCTACACCCTACACCGTACACTTGCGGGAGTAGCTAAAAGAAATTAATGAACAAAACCCTAAAAAGTATTAATCCCTAAAATAAGGAATTAACAAAAAAGCTTAACGAAAATTAGGATTTTTCGTTAATTATTTAACAAAAATGAAATCATAATTTTCGTTAAACACTAATAAATTAGGATTAACGAAAATTATGGTTTAATTTAACGAAAATTATGGTTTAATTTTCGTTAAACCCTTATTTTTTAGGGTTTAACGAAAATTAAACCATAATTTTCGTTAAACATATGACACCTCATATGACATGAGGACGTATAAAAAAGCCTTGTAGGATTCTGTTTCCGTCTTCCATATCAAAAAATGTCCGAAACAGGTCTTCCAGAAGTCACGTAGACACTGTCGACCGATTTTTTGAAGTCGTGTCTTGATCTCATCGAGTACCGACAGACGAACGTAACCATTGATGTAGGCGATCGTACCCTGACATGCCTCACGAATGTACTCCAACTATACATTTTACAAACACCAAAATAAGCAAACTATTTAAATAAATCAACATACGAACAAGAATTCGAAAAATAAAGCTTAGCAGCAAAAATCTAAAAAATTGGCTTCAATTTAAATGGTTTGACGAACAATACGTGTTAAACCCCTATTGCTCCCTAAATCATTATTTTTATTAATTATGCACGATATATATCATTATTTAACCCACAATACCAAAGGATTAAAAAAAATGAATAATTAATTTAAAAAGAATGAATAATTATGCACCATATTTTTTATTATTTAACATACATATACCTGTTAATTAAAAAAGAATGAATAATTATGCAAGATATTATTAATTATTTAACGAAGAATACATCTTGATTAAAAAAGAATGAATAATTAATTAAAAAAGAATGAAAAATTAATTAATTATGCACGAATATTTTTAATTATTTAACAAAGAATAGTTTAACGAACAATACCCTATTGTTCGTTAAACCCTATAATTTAACCCTATAATTATAGGGTTTAACGAACAATCTTGTTCTTAATCCATATAATTCGACCCTAATCTAACTAAATTAAATACATTCAATCCTAATTCACAAACATGTATATCCTAATTCATATATTCTAGTTCATATATATCCTAATTAATGAACAATAATATATCACAAACCCTATAACAACATATATAGAAAACATTCAATCCATAAATTCAACAAACAAACAACAATCATATAATAAACCAACATGTATTTGAACATAAATTCTAAATTACAACATCAATAATAATAAATTCTAACCTCTTCGATATGATCTTCGGCCATTTCACGAACTTTTCAACCCAATGAACTTCACGAACTTTTTCTTTTTTCACAACAAAGGAAGCCAAAAAAAATTTTGCAAACAAGAGAGGAGAGGAGCCGCGAGAGAGAGGTAGGGGAGAAGGAGATGAAGTTTTCAAAATTTTCGTTAAAGCCCTAAGATTCTTTGTTGTTTGTCCTATGCATATGTATTAAAGTACAATAGTGATAGGTGGTTGTGGGGGTGGGTGGGGGCCATTAATATTCCTTATAAAAGTATGGTCAAATATAAGAAAAATGATATAATGTATGATAATTTTTATATGATATCAAAATCAAACACTAAAATAAATTTATAGATAACGAAAAATTAGGGTAAGGTTGGAATTAAAAGTAGGGGTTTAATTTTCGTTAAACCCTTAAAAATAAGGGTTTAACGAAAATTAAACCTAGGGACAATATTTTCGTTAAACCCTAATTTTTTTAGGGTTTAACAAAAATTATGGTATAATTTATAATTTTCGTTAAACCCTAATTTTTTTAGGGTTTAACAAAAATTATGGTATAATTTATAATTTTCGTTAAACCCCTAAAAGTAGGGGTTTAACGAATAAGTGTAATCTTAGAAGGCTCATTAAACCCTTATTTTTTTAGGGTTTAACGAACAATAATATAATTTTTGTGGTTTAATATCTCATTTTGGATATTTTCGTTAACTCCAAAAAATAAGGGTTTAACGAAAATTAGGTTTAATTTTCGTTAAACCCTTACTTTTTTGGGGTTTAACGAAAATATGCATTCATTGTTTTATACGGTACATGTATATCAAATATATTTATTTGATATAAAAAGTAAGTAGATGAATAGTAAAAGAAAAAAAAAGATAAAATAATTAGAAAAACCAAAATTGGGTATTTGGGGATAATATGTTTTATTATTGGGTATTTTGGGGTAATAGTTTATATATGTGGGTAGAATTGTTCATCTCTTTTATTAAATTAGGTATTTGGGGCAGCAGACTCATTATTTAATGGAAATGTAGTCAAATCAGTTTGATATTTAATTATTCTTTTATCAATAAATTTGTTTTTTTTTTCAAAAAGAATATTAGAATTCAATTGATGAATGGATTAAGGGGAACAATATGTCTTGTTTTACTAATTGGATGAAACCTGAATATCAGAATTAACAAAAAATTAAAGTAAAAGGAGGGGGAAAACGTTTCACATCTCAATCAAGGTTTAAAAAAAACCAGAAGAATATAGGTAAAGTGTAAAATTCAAAAGCTTTTGTTGGAGCGCCCTTGTTGTGAATACCCTAAAATGGAGGTCTTTTAAATAATTCTCCTGTCTCAGTGATTGTCTTTCAGCGAGTAACGAGGAGCTACGTGGCAGTTTCTTAGTTAGGAAGGAAGAAATAACTGCCCCACAAAAAACAAAAAAATAATACCCACAAAAAATAATAATATAAAAAAATATGCATATAAGTATATTACAATTTTTTTTTAATGAAGCCTATGGTTAATAGCGGATCGAAATATTAAAACGAATTTACTAAATTAATCCAACAAAGCTTCAAAGTCTAAACAAACCAACTCTATATGATATATGAAGATATTCAAGAATATCAAATATAAATTTGTTAATTAAAATTGTTAAACTGATTTAACTGATTTTTCAAATCTTCTAAAATCCTCATATACAACAACGGAAAAAAGAAAAAGAAAAAAAATGTAAGAACAAAAGAAATTAAAAAGAATTTGCAGGTTTGAAAGAGCCAATAGGCATGCTGCATGTGGAGTTCAATTTTCCACGAATTATTGAACTGTCAAAATCAAAACCCTTCAATTATCAATCTGCCTCTTCTTTTTTGCTAAGTTAAAAAAAGTAGATTGGCAAAAGTAACAATTTTATTTAGAAATGAGAAACTTCTAGTTGCTGGATTGGTAAAGTTGGGATTGAGTGGGATTTGAGCATTATCCTATTTTATTGAACAATCATTTAAAAATATGACACATTTTTTGTGTTCCATTTATAATATTTGAATATAAATCATTTATCGTACCTTAATAATAAGATATAATGATCTTACCATGTTTTGTTTTAAAAATAGTTTATGCCTTTCAATTAAATCGTTACCAAAGAAAGGAAACGAAAGCCTATCTCAACTATGTTTTTATATGTGTAAATATGTTTATTATTTTCCATTTTATTTGTACTTTAATATTGCATCAATTACACATTCTAATAAAATTTAATATATAATACTATGTTATTTTAAAACTCAACATTTTATACGGATATATACAAACCTTCGTGGTTAAACCCCAACTAGAATATAATTTAGTTATTTGGTTTCGCATATGCAAAGAAATAAGATTTGAAAAGTTAACTTAATATAATATTAAAGAAAATCAATTTTATACGTAACTTTTATTTTAATAATTACATTCAATTAATATGTAATTTGATTTTTATTTTTTAGTTTGTAGATTTGAGGTGGACTTGATGTAATGCTAAAAAAGAAAAAAGAAAAAAGAAAAGAAAAAGAAAGAAAGCGTCTTATTTCAATGCATTCGGTTTAAGTTTAACTAATCATTTGCATGGATTCCATGCAATATTTTTATTATTTTTAGGAGTCCTCATTCCAATAATTAATGTTCTCTAAAATTTAATATATATATATATGTATATATATGTATATATATTATCATTCAAATTATGTGTTATTATTAGTTATCATCTCGAACATAATATATTTTGTCAAAACTCAAAAAATTTTATTGCGTTTATAACATGATACTCTTTTTTTTTTTTTCTTTTTCTTTTTCATTTTAACACATCTATTAAAAGATGTTGCATTCTCAAAAAGCAAGACACTCATGTAGTCGTTGGTTCCAAAAATTCATATGAGTGTGTATAAATTGTGATCGTAACTAAGTTTAATTATTTAAAGAAGAGAATTGTTGTTTCATAAGATCTGAAATTCCGTAATTGGAATAATTCATGTAAAGTAAACCACTACTTTAGGATTTTTTTTTTTTTTTTGAAACTCAAATTTAAGTTTACTTTTTAGTAATTTAAGAATAACAATTGGAACAATTTTAAATTTTTTTAAAGCAACTTTTATGTTGTGTGTGAGATATTCTAAAAAAAGGCACTATGGAAGAAGAGATAAGGATACACAGATCAAAGACAGAACCTAGCTGGTATTATTAATTGACTACTAAGTCTATTTTATATTAATGAACATAGTAACAACATTCAATTTTTTTTTTTTTATCAGAATATTTGATTCGTTAGATTTTTTAGTGAAAAATAAATAAATTATTCTCTGGCATTAGGTATTATGCCTGTAAAAAAGATACACCACGGTGGATTAAGACATTTTTGAGTCGGATCCCATTTTTCCTATATGCTCTTTATTTTATTTCATCTTTACTTTGTTTTTTTAACATTAAATTTTATTTCATATTTGTTAATTAAGTATCTTTTTATTTGTAAAAATATAATTAAGAATATTCACATGACCTTCAACGACTTTGATACATGGACTAGGCTAAAAAAACATGTGAATGAGATTAGGATTATTGTTCAATGAAATCAGATAATGAGATTTATCTCGTGAAATTAAATTTATAAGACGGTCTTATGTAATTATTGTGAAAAAATATTATAGAAAATATGTTTTCTTAATGTATTTATTTCATAAAATAAAAGGTCACTTGCATTTATAGATTCCTGACTAAAACAAATATAAAAGATGAATTTCATTATATAATAATGATCTTATTGAATTATTTGGAAGTTATCTCAAACAATAAAATCATAAATTTCAAGAGCTAACAAATTATTTCCAAATTCAAGTTGAATACTATATTATTTAATTTGCAAGATAAAATAAATTGATTGGAAAATTTAAACTGGTTATTGGGCCAGAGCAACAACGAAAAGCCCATGAGGGAGGGCCCAATGAAGCCCTAAGCCCAATTCATCTGCACGATGCCTTTTAATGTGTTACAGATTGAAACCCTAACTTTAGTGTCCACAAAACCAAATCGGCGCTTTGTGAACTCGCCTCTTCACCGCCGTCTCACAGCCGCAGCACTCTCTCTCCGATGGTGCGCTGCCGTTCTCAATCTCTATTTTCATCCACGCGCCGCCTTGGATATGCACTTGAATCCGATAATCGGTGTCTAATTTTGGTTTTTATGTGTTGCAGGCACCTAAGAAGGACAAGGCTCCTCCGCCGTCATCCAAGCCGGCGAAATCCGGTGGTGGCAAGCAGAAGAAGAAGGTCAATTTCGATTTTTTTTTTTTTTTTTTATATTGGCTTTGTGTTTGTTTGGATTGGAAATTTAATTCAGCTAAAATGTTGTAGCGAAATTGTGATAATTGCAGAAGTGGAGCAAGGGAAAGCAAAAGGAAAAGGTGAATAACATGGTTTTGTTCGATAAGGCAACCTACGAGAAGTTGCTGTCAGAGGCGCCTAAGTACAAGCTCATCACTCCTTCCGTTCTCTCCGATCGACTGAGGGTGAGTTCATCTCCCATTGATATGCATAGTAGATGAATATTGGATAAATTATGCATTAACATTTGTTAATCGCTTATTTATTTTGTTAAATTGAGACTAAGGTTGTTAATTGGCATTTGTTGACTTAGCTACTTATGTATGTTTGAAAAATGTTAAATTCACTGGTGGCATATTCACATTTAGGTTTTGTAAATCGATCTCGTAGAATTGTAGAGCTCCAATAACCATTGTTTGTGTGTGATTTACATGATTGTTGATGACTTAGTTTGTTTTTATATTTCTTTTTCCACGTGTGATTAGAATCTATTGCTGTATTGTATGATTTGCATTGGTTCTTTTCTACGGGAGATAAGTAGAGTCTATTTCTTTTTGTTTAGGTCTGCAATGCTTACTTGATAACTGTTGTCTAATGTTTCTCTTGTACTAGAAGCTATTTGTTTGAACTGGGAATTTCTCAGTATTGTTAGTGTGTTATGCTACCTGTTGGGTTGATAGTTACATTGTGTTTAACGTACAATTCAATAGCAACAAGATATTTTCTTTGGGTGATTTTTATTATCTTTTTGCTGAACGTACCCTTTTCCCCATAGTTGAATCTATGGGCCTGTGTGTTGATATCTGATATCTGTATGTTGGTTTAGTGATTTAGCTAATGGATATACATGTAAACAGATCAATGGATCACTTGCAAGGAAGGCCATTAGGGAACTGATGGCTAGAGGCTTGATCAGAATGGTTTCTGCTCATTCAAGCCAGCAGATATACACTAGGGCCACCAACACTTGAGTTAAGTGTGATATCTATCACATGGTAATGGAAGCAGCTTCGAATTGATTTTGATGCTCTGTATGAGGATAATATCAAAGATTGAGATGTTTACTTTTATCACATCATTTGATGATTATTGAGTTTATTTAAGATTATGTTAAGCTAAATCGTCTTTCCATTCTGGGTTTTGCATGTTATCTATGTTTAAGTTAAATTCTTTTATCTGTTCAAATATTTCACCATACCAACTTATATATGCAGTTTATACATCTGTGTTGCTGCACTGCATTTTTTCACTCGTGGACCATTTTCCTAACCGAAGCATCAATAAATAAGTCCTACTACTTATTTTTTTCCTAAAAAAATGTAACTTCTAAATAGGGATCTTATAAATAATTTAATTCTCAATTAATTTATTTTCTTTGGGTTAGCTTGTCCAGCAAATTTTTGTTTTAACAATTTAATCCACTCAAGATTTCACAATTTGTAACCATAAAAGTCTGAGCTTATGTATACAACCATTATATGATGAAATAGATTCGTCTAATATTACATGTTTCTACTGTCATAATTGATAGGATATTTTCAGCATTTGAACATGTTAAAATTACACTTCGTGACAAAAGGGACATACAATTGATGCTTTTCATCGTTAATAAATAAAAAACTATACAGAAAATAAATTTCAAAATTTAAAATAATAAGAAATTGATCATACAAGCGCAATGAATCAACTTAGTCATTTGATACTTGCCTAAAAAAAGCAATCTCTAATTAGTAAACCATGCATTAGTTTTCTTCACGTTATTTAGATGCATTACTTACAATGTGGGAAGGAGACACGTGAAATGCACACCAACGCCATTGACTCATTTAATTCTAATCCAATGGCCTATACAACGAAAACTCTCGAATAACAGAACCAAAACCGAACATAGTTGAAGGCCTCTCAGAAAGCCTTGGTGTTCCAAACAGTGAAATTGTCCCCCTTTTTGAGCTCACATGATTGGAAACCACCCATGGCCTTTCCCATCAGCGCCATGGCTGCAATGCTCGGGAACTGCTTCTTTTGGATCTCATCCATTGATAGTTTCAAGCTTTGTGACTCACAAACTACTAGAGCTTCAGGCTTCTTTTGAGAGATTTGTGAGCCGTTATGCAGCCATCTTTTTATCCAAGCATGTGAGAACAACTCTTTACCTTTTTTTGTTGGATCAAGTGTGAGGTGTTCGTCTTCATCATGATGCTTTCTTGGAGTTGATTTTGAGCTGGAAATGCTATTCTTGAGAATCTTTCTGAAAATCTCGCACTTTTTGCCATGGTATGAGTTTTCTGGCAAGTTTGAGCTCTTTGTGCCTCGAGAAGAAGAGCCTGAAGTGCTGAGCTTGAGACGCTTGACCCATCTGGTGGTTGGATTGGCTATGGAAGAATCATCGAGGCCCAGATTGGATTTTGGAGTGGGCTGCTCAGCATGAGCTAGGAGCACGTCCATCTCCAAACTCTGAGTTCTTGACGAGCTGTGACCTGCGTTCTCTGATGAGCTTGCAGCAGCTGGCAGGGCCGGCAGCTCTAAGTTCATGTCTGGTAACGGAGTGCTCATTCGCCTTTGTCCAACCTCTCTTGAGGAACCAACATCTAACCGAGGTATATCAAAGTTGAATCCCTGCAACCCATCCAATGATAATTAATATTGTGAATCTGAAACAGATGATTACTAAGCAAGAAATTACAAGTTGAAAATCTTGGACAAATAGGCAATGCATGTTGTTAGGCACTTGTACGTAGTCTTCTCTTACTAATTTAACATAGATACTCGGCTTTTCAGCACGAGTGTTTGTAGGTAAAGGGTGGAAATGTTTACATGTTTCATCATTTTCTTCCTACAAAATAGTTCCTTTCGCCCTCTTATGGAATGTGATTAAATATTTCAACTACATACTGCATAGATAAGCAACAATACAAGGACGGACTATTCATGTTCTCTGATGTAAACACTTTTGTGGAGTATTCATGTTCTAACCCAGCTCATAGCATTATGTTGTCAATAAAATGAAAACAGGACCAAGTGGAGATTTCACCAACTAGCAATGTATTTGGGAATTGAAAGATAGGTGAACAAAGATTTAAAATGCACCAAAAATATCTCATTAGAGTTGCAAGTATAGCAAAAGTACCTTTGTTGAGCGGGTCGAATTTTCACCTACAGTAAGGAAAAGAGACACAGCTTTGTTAAGGGGTTGCTCTTTCATTGCAAAGACTTATTTACAATGATAAGATAATAGAAATTACTTCAAAACAACACGGCAAGATAGAAAACACTAGCTTTCAGAAACTATTTTCGACTGCAAATTATAGATATCTCTGCCTTCTGCTCATTAGTCATTACACATACAAAACTTGTGAAGAAAAGTTTATACATACCAGAATTTGGTCTTTCCTCCTTAAAGAAGTCCATGTCCAAGGTGTCAGTTTCAGCTGATGATTCATTCTTTGTAGCGACTTTAGAAGTCCCAATCCCGATTTCTCCACTGTTGGAGGAACTACTCAGAGGTTGAAGCTTCACTCCTCTGTTAGCTTGACCAAATAATGGCAGTATGTTATAAACATCACTGGATGGGTTTCCATTCATTTTAGTCATTAGCCTTCTAAACATATCATTTTCCTTAAGAATATTGACATCAGTCTTTTTCGTGATCAACAAACTGTGAGTTGTCTGAGAGAACCTAGGAAGACCTCCAGGCACTGCTTCTACAGAATCCACAGTGGTGCATATTCTCATTGTCTCCATATCATGAACACAATTCGGCATCTTATGTAGAGTGTAGTGATCATAATGCGATGTCTTTTGCTCATTCTTCTTCTGGAACAAATCTTGACCGAATTTTGGCAAGTGATAGTCATTCATGGATGGGGCATCTAACAACAAGGATGTATTACAATCCTTGAAACACTCCGACTCTGAGTGACTAATGGCTTTACCAAGATTATGACCAAAGATTGGTCTTA
The DNA here is from genome assembly GCA_954870855.1 of Scutellaria minor. Lineage (NCBI taxonomy): Eukaryota > Viridiplantae > Streptophyta > Magnoliopsida > Lamiales > Lamiaceae > Scutellaria > Scutellaria minor. The sequence continues at coordinate 18,450,917 of OX940728.1, read as the reverse complement.
TTGCTTGAACTTCATCACTATCTTCGCCATGCTTCATCACAGAACTGCTCATTGCCTCGTTTGCCAAGCTTTTTGCACTCATTCTAAGACTCTCGGTTTCAGTATTAGTCTCAATCATTTCAGGTTCTTTCATAGGCCTAGAAGCCTCCAATCCAAGTGTTAAACTATCATCATCATCCCTAGGTCCAAGATCGGGTCGCCCTGCTGTTGAATTGCCGCTTGTACGCATCCAGTGAGCCATCCAACCAGGCTGGTAAGATTGCATGTTTCGCCTACTCTTCCCAGTGTGGTCATTAGTCGATTCCATTGCTCGTTTAGACATGATCGCGTGAACTGGACTCAGTTGCAAGTCTACATTCAGAATCATATGAGATTTAAGCAAAATTTACCATAACAAATAGACTCAGCAAACAACAATAAACATAAATATTCAAGAACAAAAATTAGAAAGAAATAAAAAGGCAGAAGAAATTAGCAACAAATTGAACACGAAACATTTCCATAATTTTCATATCCTCTGTAAACTGAAAAACCTCGCTTCAAATCAAAAGGTAAAATCTAAAACAACACAAAACCTAAACAATTTCCAGAAAATGAGATACAGAAACAACTTTGCAAAAAAAAAAAAATGATGAAGAAGGAGAAGAAACAAAAATCTATAACTCAGACATTAACAACTTAAAAACAGATAATATTTCGCAAAAAAAAGGGGGAAAATAACAAAAAAAGATCGTAGAAATGGCGAATACTGAATTATACCTCTCTTCTCCCTTAACTGTCGAGATTTTCCCCAAAAATCTAAGCAATTAAACCGATTATTTTTGCCGCGGAAACCTGAGCTGAGCGCCAATTATAGCAGAGATCTAACTCGAATAAATTGTTGGCAATGAAAATCCCTAAAAGAAGAATCTGTATTCACTAATATGCTGGCGCGCTCAGTTGTGTGGCTTTGAGGCTGAGTGAGAGTAGAGTATACGTACGCATGATTGTATGTATATGTGGTGGAGTAGAACTGTAGAAGTGGAGCTGCTTTAGGGGAGAGAGAGAGAGCAATTTTTGTAAGCAATTTTTTAAATACCAAAATGGAATGGAAACGAAAGAGAGCTTTAGCTGACGGCTGCAGCTATGAGCCGAAGACTGAGCCGAGCTGAGCCGTTTAAGGAAACAACAACAGTCCACGTTGGTACGAAGTTTTAGTTATCCCAATTCCCAACCTGGATTGCCACCAATTCTTGCTTGGCTCCTTTTCCTACACGTCATCACTTCTCCTTTTCCAATCACAGAGTGCTACGTGTGCAGTCCTTATAGGCTAGAAAGGTCAGGACCAAAGCAAAGTTTGAAAATTGGAAACTCTGAGCTGATGTATTGTGGGGGTAGACTGTAGATTAGAAGATGCGATATAGTGTTCAATATCCTAATATAACACTTGATTTTTAATTCCTAATATCCCATTTAAAAAGAAGTCACATTTAAATATCTTTCTAAAAAGTTCTTGTCAAAAATTAAAAAGATATATAACATTCACTAATATATTTTTGATTAATCATGAAACTTAGAATTCAGAAGATTTCATAAGGAGGTTGGTAACAAGTGCATAAATTTCAGATATAGTTTCTTATGCTAGGTTGAAATATATTAAATTTTGTTAGAATGGTGATAGACTGATAGAGTTAATATTGAAATGAAATTACATAAGTGTCAAAAAATACAAATAATTGAAAATATGATTGAATTTCTAGAACAACACTTAAACAATATCGAATGGAGATTTATAATTATGTTTGGTATTTTTTTGGGTTTTCTTTAGGATAAACCAAGATGAGTTGACATGCTTCCATTTTAGTATTATAGCTTTTAAAGATAATAAATACTCTATTATAATATGAACTTTGAAAACTTATAAACTGTCCAAACCAACCTATGAAAACCTCTAACCATTAATTAATTAAAAAAAAAGGGTAAAATTAAATTGAGATTTAAAACGAACCTAACAACTAGCTGGGCTATGAGCATTAGATATTTACACAATTGGGCTCAAGCCCATTTACTTAGCTTGAGCCTTAAAGACATTTCAGGGCATTTGTATTTATTTAAAGTTCGTCCCAGATAGAGTAGGCCCCATCAAGTCATATTGGAGTAATTACAATTTATTATCGAATTTATTATTTTATTTATTTATGTAACATTTTGTTGACTGAACTGTATGTAACATTCTTTTGTAAAAAATAATTTAATTTTTATGCACAAATCTTATATTTAAGTTGAATTTCAGGCAATTTCTCAAAATGTAACCCTAAAAACTAAAACAAAAAATAACACAAAACATTTTACTAAAAAACAAAACCAAAAATAATTTTTTCTCGAATTCTCATCCAAAATTCAATTTGCAAGTCCCCCATTGACTCTATGCATTTGGGAAAAGACAATATTGTCCAAAGCATAGCAGTATATTCCCATGGGGGCTGATCGACGTCGTTTTAGCGTTGTAGCGTGTTGTTTTTGTTGCTCAGATTTCAACTCCCCTAATTCATTCGAAATCCACATTTTCATCTCCAATTTAAGAAGCCCACGAAGAATTCCTTCTCTTCAGCCTCCTTTGTTCTCGCCCAAGGTGAATTCGTCCTCGCTTCCGTGTTTTTCGTATGGATCATCATCAACAATGCATGATTTATGGTTTTATTTGCATATGTTTGTGATTTTGTCAAATATTAGGTTTTCTTGTTTCGGCGATATGGTGCTCTCAGATCTGGTTTCAGTCATTGTTTTGTTTCAGTTTTAGGTCACTTGTGCCGTTTGATTAGATTTGGTGTTTTTGTGAAATGGAATATTGCAATTGGTTTTAGGAATTTGGGCGTCTTGGTATTTATTATCAATTTATAAAGTTTCGATGATTTTTTTGATGTTTAGTTTGTATTAAATTTAATCTGGGATGGATTTTTCAAGGATTTGGTTTGATGCAAAATGTGCCTCATTCCCCCACTTTTGTTTGGAAACAGGTTTTCAGTATTTGAATTTACTGCTAGAGAGAATACGCGTGTCTTGCCCTTTAAGTTGATTGAATATTTGGCTAGGTCTTTTGGGCAATGCACGATTTTTTATCGGAGAAACTTCTGTAGAAGTAAAGTGTGGTCTGGTGGGAATATTCTAGTTCTCATTTCTTGAAAATAGAACTTATGTCACGTTTGATTCTTCTTTTGCAATCAGATGTATCCTAGCTGCCAAACGGTATGGTGATAAGCCAACCATATGTTTCTCTCTAATATAGTTGACCTGCTGATTGACATGCGTTATTGATCATGCAGTATTTTTAGTTAAAACTTAATAATGGCGGGGGTGGTTGGAGGTGAAGGTCCCTCATCAGCAGCTGCACAGCTAAACCAGCGGAGGCATGAAGTGTCAAAACTTTTCCAGTATTACTTAGATAAATCTACTCCCCATGCTGTTTATCGCTGGATTGGAACTTTTCTTTTATTATCTCTCTACGCTCTGCGAGTTTACTATGTTCAAGGGTTCTACATTGTTACCTATGGTTTGGGGATCTACATTCTGAATCTGCTTATTGGGTTTCTGTCACCTCTTGTTGACCCGGAAGTGGAAGGTGGTCCTATGCTGCCTACAAAGGGATCTGATGAATTCAAACCATTCATTCGCCGCCTCCCTGAATTCAAATTCTGGTACTTTCAATTTTTTTGTATCCATGAAGTTTGTCTTCTATTTGTGTTCTGAATCAATGCCCTATAATGTACTTGGACATGCTTGCTTTCTTCATACCAATTGCTTTACTTGGCACATCTACTATCTGGTAGGTTAGGGAAGTCTTGCTTATAAGTTAGCTGGAAAGGTGATACATAGCTATTACTGAATTTGCTTATTGCATGAGAACTTGAATTAGCAGTATTCGAGATACTAGGAATTGGTAACACTCCAAAGATGCCATGGATGAGACCTGTAACATAACGGATCATATAATTCTCTGTTTTATGGCATTGTTAAAACGCGTATACAATATTGAGATTTAGTTTTTCTGTATGGCTCTGTAATTTTTGATAGAAACGTGATTTAGTATCAGTTTCATTGATTTACCCAGCTAATGATAACATTCTCTAATACAGGATTCTTAAATAAATTGTTGAAGCTAGTAAATGTTATCTTTGTTTTAGGTCTTTCCGTCTTTGTTTTCTGTTTAATGATATGTCTGAGTTATTAGGTGGTATCATAATTGATGTTCAGTGATGTTTAGAATTTAGTGTATCCAGTGTGCTTCCTTGCACTTTTAGATGCATGATAATACTAAATGCAAGTAAGTTTTCACTTGAACTTTGTGGTTAATATGTGTAAGGTCTGTTGAAGAATTTCCTTGATGGATTGGGGATGGATATCTTACAAGTATTCCTGAAATTCTCCGAATGGGCTTCTTTGATTATTTATGTTTCCTTTTGGCAATTAGGTTGGGGGTTGATGCAGACTATGAAAATCATGAATAGATCCAAAGTGATTTTTTCTTTAGTATTTTTAGATAAACTCTCTGTACTTATTTCTAAGGATGAATCAGGTATAGTATTACCATTTTCTTAACCAAGTATTATGCTGATGATGAGTTGTATTTCTGCATTACGTAAAGTATTACAATTTCCCTAACCAAGTATCACGCTGATATGTGTCATGTTTGTTCCATTACAGGTATGCCATTACAAAGGCTTTTTGTGTGGCATTTGTGATGACTTTCTTTTCCATGTTTGACGTCCCAGTGTTTTGGCCAATATTGTTGTGCTACTGGCTTGTACTCTTTGTCCTAACAATGAAGCGTCAAATAACACATATGATCAAGTACAAATATCTCCCCTTCAACATTGGGAAGCAGGTGAGTTCCGAAAATACATGTTCCTTATCTCTGCTCTACTACAATTCTGATTCAGCTCGTCATCTTTTGGTTGCGTGCTTTTCAATATGTTAGGTTTATATGATAACCCTCTTTGTTGTTTACTAACAGAAGTACAAAGGGAAGAGACCCGCTTCTAGTTCCAGCAGCCCTAGAGCCGACTGAACTTGTGCTCGTATATGATTTGACTATGTATTAAGAAGAATGGGAAGGGGCTTGGATTAGAAAGTGGAAAGCTGGGGGCGGCGTACAAGAAGGGTGGGCACAGCCGTACTGGTGAAGGTCTACTTGAATTTTAAGTCTGTTAGTTTTGTATTTACATTGAAATCTTGACTTGCACCTGAATATGGAATTATTGGCAAATAGTTGTATCCGGTGTTATTTCATCGTGATAGCAAACTGCTAATGATGCAGGAAAAGGAGTAAAAGTTTTAGTGAATGTTGAAGTTGGTTATAATGTGATTCCCATTTTGTTTGTTTCATGATGAATGTTGCATTTGTTCTTGAATTCAGAGGATTGGTACAATATGGAGACCAATCTCAGTCAAAATTTCGGCTCTGGTACAAAATTTCGATGAAATTTCACGAAATTTTTATTGACTCCATTGGCTCTAAGAAGTTTGAGCTCAAGTTTGATTCAACTCAATCTTGATTTTGACTCAATGGCTCAGTTAAATATTTTAGAGCTTAGTTCAATTGGAAAGGTTTAATAAGTTTGAATGTTGTTGAGCTTGAGTTCGATTTGGTTAACTTCGTGTTTTCCTATATTTAATTGGCTAGTTTGCAAGCTGATTCAATTCGATTATGCTTTTATAGTTCTGAACTTTCACAAATATATCAAAAAAGAAAAAAATTAAATCACGAAACTAATATTATATTGCGAATAGTGTAAAAACTATATAAATTATATCGTGAAACGTGTTTTACTTAAGGTCAAAGTTCAAGATTTTAAATTTATATGATTTACAACATACTGTAATAATTTGGAGAAATATTATATTGTGAGTATTACACAATCCAATTTAATTATATCAAAAGGTGGAAAAATATATTTAATGCTCATGACATTATATTCATATAACTCACCACATAATAATTTCAAGAAATAATGACATGACATGAAATATTTGATGCATTACATGAAATATATCTATTAAACCGGCATAAGGTACGGTACACCTCATGATACTTAGGGTATTTTAATCTTTTTATATGAAAAGTGATAAAAAAAAAAAAAATCTTATGCCAAGTGCATAGAAACTGGGTGTGCTATTTAAAAGTGACAAAAAAAAATATTATTTTCACGTATTTTTTGTTTACCAAAATCTTATGACAGAATTGAAAATATTAAAATGCGGTAAATTCAAATATAATCAAAGTTTTTTACCATGCATTCCTTTCTGAAAAGTGTTGAAGAGTACTTTTTTTTTTCTTTTCCAAATTTAATTTATATATATACTGGTTTATTTTAAATATATACACACACACACACTTACTTGTAAGAGCCATTTTTAATTATTTTTAAACTTAGTGGATTAATTTAAACTTTGTATCCACTAATTATTAATATGAAAACAATATGGATAAAAAAAAATCACCTTTTTTTTTTTTTTTTTGTGGATCTTCCTTGCTGAAAAACTCTTACTCAGGAGTCAGAACTATTCTTTTTAGTCCTCCAACTTAGGGTATTTACAACAAGAACCCTCCCATAAAAGCTTCGGTTTTTTCGCACATTCTTAAACCCTAAACCGCTATCATCCCTCAGAATTCACAAACCCTAGCACAGAATCCATGGGGAAGGTGAAGGGAAAGCATCGTTTGGACAAGTACTATCACTTAGCCAAGGAACACGGCTACAGATCTCGAGCCGCTTGGAAACTCGTCCAGCTCGACTCCAAGTTCAGCTTCCTCCGCTCGGCTCGTTCCGTGCTCGACCTCTGCGCCGCGCCGGGAGGATGGATGCAGGTCAGCGTCGAACGGGTGCCTGTCGGCAGCCTCGTCGTTGGCGTCGACTTGGACCCCATTCGGCCAATCCGCGGCGCTGTTTCTTTGCAGGACGATATCACCGGTCCCAAGTGTAGAGCCGCCCTTAAGAGGATAATGGCGGAGAATGGATGCCCGGCGTTCGATTTGGTGTTGCATGATGGATCGCCCAATGTCGGCGGTGCGTGGGCAAAGGAGGCAACGAGCCAGAATGCTTTGGTTGTTGATTCGGTGAAACTCGCCACTGAGTTGTTGGCTCCGAAAGGAACTTTTATTACTAAGGTATGGATGATTTGGGTTGTTCTTTTTTGTAATTGTATGTGTATGATTGAGAAAATTTTCTTCTTTTATTCTGAATTTCATGTTTTAGGGCATTGGCTACTTTACATGGTTTTTTTGGAGTGTACATATATGATTCGATAGACATTGGCTACTTTATATAGTTTTTGTTTTTTTTTTAGTTTTGTTTTGATTGCATTTGTTCAGCTGCATCCAAATCGAAAACGTAGCCATGCTTGGGTTAATTAGACAGGGATGGAGGAAATTGATTATTTATTGTATCTCTCTGGTTTGTGTAGGTATTCAGGTCCCAAGATTATACAGCCGTGCTTTATTGTCTCAGACAGGTAAAAAAAATTTCCTTTGAGCAAGATTCTGTTTTCCACATTTGATGTCCTCTGATCTGTGAATGTGCTTTGCAGCTATTTGAAAAAGTTGAAGTAGACAAGCCACAAGCTAGTAGATCAACATCAGCTGAAATTTATATTGTAGCTTTTAAATATAAAGCACCTGCAAAGATTGATCCTCGTCTTCTTGATATAAAACATTTATTTCAAGGAGGAAAGGAGCCTCCAAAGGTAATTTGGCATCTGATTGAACTGTTAGTCGTGCTCATTTTTTGTTATTTTTCTTCTTTGGGGGCACTCAACAGTATGCAATTGACTTTACCAGGTTTTGGATGTGCTGAGAGGATCAAAACAAAAGCGACACCGTGATGGGTACAATTTTATTTGATTGTATTCTGTGAATTCAAGCAACTGCCTTATATCAAGGCTAAATGTGCTGACGATAGTAGATAATCTATATCTTTTCTCTTTATAAGGCGGAACACTGAAATGTTATCAGATCATTCTTATTTTCCAGCAAATAAATGCTTATAGTTGGCTTGTTTATTATATATGATAAATGTCATGTTGTCATCCTTATCTGGACCTCCATTTTGTAACTCACCAGATAAAAGTTTTTGCTTGTGCTTTTATTGTTTTCACATCCTAGGCCTTGCTATAGAGATTAGGTTAGGATTTGAAAACATGTTTACATAATCTTTTTGATTGGATAGATGTGCCCTGATGTTTGTGGTTATGTATCATATGTTTAGTAAGTTTTTAATCTGCCTGCAGGTACGAGGATGGAGACACAACATTGAGAAAATTGAGCTCAGCATCTGAGTTTATTTGGTCTGAAACACCTCTTGATATTCTCGGTTCAGTTGCTTCTATCACCTTCAGTGATCCGGAATCTTTGCCCATAAAGGATCATACTCTTACAACTGAAGAGGTACTCATTGCAGATGATAATACTTCTTTTTGGTATATTCTTATTCTTATTTGATTGAGTGATTATCTGAAGATTATATACTTGGTCTTGTGAAATAATTGGACAGATTAAAGCTCTCTGTGAGGATCTACGTGTTTTAGGAAAGCAAGACTTCAAGCATCTTTTAAAGTAAGTCTGTGTCTGATGTGACATTTGTAATTTAATGTACTGATTTTGTTTTCCTTAAAACTTCGGTTCCATGAATTGTTTGCCTTGTCTTTTCAGATGGCGTGTTCTTATGAGGAAGGCACTTTCCCCTTCCGAGAAGGCTCCCTCTGTCACTACTACTGTTGAACGTGAGGTAGATGAAGATGAGAAGATACTTAATGAACTGGAAGAGCTAACAAATGCCATGGAGCAGAAGAAGAAAAGGGCTAAGAAACTTCTAGCTAAAAGACAAGCTAAGGTGTGATATTTCTTCCCTCTCTTTTTAGGTCTCTTCTCGATTTATAAAATACGACCAAGCTCTGCCCCATTGAATTGAAGACTTGATAAATAAGTTTTGAGCAGCTAGGATGCTTGTCTAGCTGAACTGCTGTCATATTTTAATCTCTTGCTAGGTAAATTCAGAGTAGCATATTCACCGGAAGTTGCTTTAACATGATGGTTTTCCCCAGGAATGCCATTGCATAGTAATGTAGTGAATGGTTTTTTTTATTATATGGCTTAGAATGAGGCTAAATAAATGCCACTGAAATAACTGATTGATGTGAAATTTATCAGATTACATTTCCTAGTGTTTTCCACACTATAAATGTACTGTGGATTCTTGTTTAGGCATCTGTATTGGTCTTGTATTGAGACTGGGAAGTCCGTGTATGATAATTTCAAAATGCGTTTATGAGCTATTGGATCGATGATAGTATGTAAAATATATTCCTTTTGTGTAACCTCTGCTGTCACTTCTTTTGTGAGAGTGTCGAGCTTGCATGATTTTTGTGGTTATCTTAGCTATGACCTCATGTTTTGTCATCGTTCTATTTCCAGGTCAAAGCTCGGAAGGCTTTAGGGAAGCAGATGGATGCAATCGAGGATGGTTACACTGATATGGAGTTGTTCTCTCTATCTTCCATCAAGGTACCTCATTCAGTTTTTTGTTTTGTTTTATTTTTAAAATTGCTTTCTTTTGGCCTTATTTAACCCTTAGTTTCCTCCTTTCTTATAAAAGCCCAGTAAACATGATTTGAAGTCTTTCCTTAGTTTAATTTTAGAACTATTCTCATTTTTATTTTGATTCTTTTCTCAGGAGAAGAAAGATCTCGTGGCTGTTGATGATGATGAATATGATGATCATGCTGGTGAAGTTGGGGATAGTGGAAGCGAAGATGGCTTTGATGATTCTGAAGAGAACACAGACAGTGATTTAGATTCTGAGGAAGAAAGAAATCGGTAATATGCTCCACTTGCTTCAAATTACAATTGGACAGTGTAATAAGGTTTTTTTTCCCCTATAACTTGAGTGATCAATCCTGCATTCATTCAGGTATGAAGAAAAGGTGGACAAATTACTTGATGAAGCATATGAACGCTTTGTGTCTAAAAAGGATGGAAGTACTAAACAAAGAAAGCGGGCCAAGGAATCCTACGCTTTGGAGGTATTTGCATTAAATCTCCTCCCCAATCCCCTCAATCACATTTGTTATTGTGTAACCTACTGACTCATCAAACAAAGAAAGTAAATCCTTTACTTTTTTGCACTTTGGGGAAGCCTAATATTGCTAAGAACTGAATTTTAATCTGCTCTTCATGGTAAGCAGATTTGGTTCCCTCAACCGAATTTGTACTGCAGTGATGGATCATCAGTTTTTATTGGCTCTGCAGGATGGCAATGATACTATGTTATACTCTGACCAAGACTCGGACAACGAAAAGGGCGACAATGAAGCAAATCCTCTCATGGTACCTCTGGCAGAAAACGAACCAACTCAAGAAGAAATTGCAGCTCAATGGTTTAGTCAAGATGTTTTCATGGATGCAGATGAAAATGAGAAATTAGAGAAAGATGATAGTGAAGATGAAATGCCGATGGAGTGGCAAAAGAAACAACCACCCAGAGTTTTGGTGAAGAAAACGGAAGACACTCCCGAGGAACCTGTTAGTCAGCAGAAGGCAAACAAAATAAACGACGATTTTGAAATAGTTCCAGCCCCAGATACAGACTCAAGTGACTCTTCATCCGATGACTCAGATGAAGAGGATGTTGGGACAAAAGCAGAAATATTGGCTTGTGCTAAGAAGATGCTAACAAAGAAGCAGAGAGAGGAGATGCTTGATGATGCTTACAACAAGTACATGTTTCACGACGATGCAGGACTGCCCAGGTGGTTTGTGGACGAGGAAAAGAAGCATTGGGTGCCAATCAAACCGATAACGAAAGAAGAGGTTGCTGCCATGAGAGCTCAGTTTAAAGAAATCAATGCCCGGCCCGCCAAGAAGGTGGCCCAAGCCAAGGCCCGAAAGAAACGTGCTGCTCATAGGACACTGGAAAAGGTGAGGAAAAAGGCGAACACCATCTCAGACCAGGCGGACATTTCAGACCGTTCAAAGGGTAAAATGATAGAGCAGCTTTATAAGAGGGCCACTCCAAAGAGACCGGAGAGAGAATACGTGGTGGCAAAGAAGGGGGTGCAAGTGAGGCCGAGCAAGGGAAAAGTTCTCGTTGATCCACGTATGAAGAAGGACACGAGGAAGAAGGGAACGGGCAAACAAGGGAAAGGAGGAAAGAAGGGAAATCAGAAAGGCAGTAAGGGATCATCGACGAACAAGGGTAAGAAAGTAAATAAAAGGAAGTAGAGACTATATATGGTGATGAAGAATTCATATCAAGGGCTCTTCTGTTGCAAATCCAGTGCTACAATTTTGACTTCAGTTTTTTGTTTTAAATTGTCAATGATTTAATTTAAACATCGTGAGAAAATTCAAATTGAACGAGTATTTTTGTATTTTTTGTGTAACGTGTAATTTTATTTTATTTTTAATTAGAAACATATCTACAGGGACATTTTTCTGGTTATGAAAATCTATGCATACATTGTTTACATAAATAACGATTCATTTTGATGCTATATAGCCTTTGAATTATTATTGTCAGTTCATAAAACTATTTTGGTCTATACATTTAAAATATTAATTGTGAAAATATTCTGGAATTACTATAATCATGAGGTATTGTGAACACCATCTTGATGTTTTTATGGCTTTTGCATGTTTAAACTAAACTCTTTTTTCTTCAAGTAGTTCAATTCACATTTCCAGTGTTCATAGATTATTTAGGAGATGCCCATTTTTTATTTAATACTAAAAAAGAGTATTAATAAATATTAAATACATAATTATAGTTATTAGTATTTATGTAAAATAAGTTAAATCATCAGATAAATTGAAAAAACCTTGAATCATTATTTTGTTGTACATATTTTCCCCATAAAACCAGTGTCCCCCAAAAGCTCATGTCAAAATGGACATTTCATTTATAACGGCTATCAAATAATGCGTTTCTTTCCCCTTTTTAAAAATTTTAAATATCTCAACGGGACGCACCGTATGCCCCCCCCCCCCCCCCCCCCCTCCCCTTTTAAGTGTCAAATCTCTTCAATTGCATTTCTTCACTCACTCTTTTTCTCTCCACTGCACTCCATTCCCTTCTAGGTTCTTCTCCTTTTTCTTTCTTGATTATTGAAGCAAATCCCCTACCGAATTTGTATTGATTCTTCGTCTTCTTCTTAATTTTTTTGATATATTTTTTCTGTAAATATATCTCTGTAACAGGTTGCTTCTTGAAGATATTGAGCGTTCAAGAAAAAGAGTTTCTGCGTCATTCAAATCCCAATCGATAAATCTCTCCAGTTTCATTTGTGCGGTACGATGCAGTATCTTTGATTTCAGTTTGTGTATTTTTCTTTCTTTTCGCCATTCATATGATTGAAATCGTCTCTGGTTTTGAAGGCTAATTTCTTTCTATTTATCTTGGGATTTTCCAGAATTGAAGCGAGGATGAATGACCTAATGACGAAATCATTTCTAAGTTATGTCGATTTGAAGAAACAGGCGATGAAGGATCTCGAAACCGGGCCCGATATTGAGATGGGGCAACTCAACCCATCAGACGAGAGAAACCTTTCGAAATTCTTCGAAGAAGTGGGCGCAATCAAAGCCGAAATGGAGGTAATCACCAATCTACTAGTCGATCTTCAAACCCTCAACGAAGAGACTAAATCTGCTCAAAGCTCGAAGATTCTTCGAGGGTTGAGAGATCAGATCAACTCCGACATGGTCATGGTTCTCAGAAAGGCCAAAATCATCAAAACAAGACTGGAACTGCTCGACAAATCGAACATGGCTAATCGTAAAGAATACAGAGAAGGGAGCCACATTGACCGTACAAGAATGGGGGTTACTAATGGACTGAGAGTTAAACTGAAGGAAATGATGAATGATTTTCAGTATTTGAGGGAGAGAATTGTTTCTGAGCATAAAGAGGGGCTTAAGAGGAGGTATTACAGTGCAGTTGGAGAGGAACCGAACGATGAAATGATTGAGAAGATGGTGGCACAAGGTGGGGTGGTGGCGGCTGTTGAGGGGAAGGGGGAATTGGTTGAGGAAAATCGGGAGAGAAACGAGGCGGTGAAGGACATACAAAAGAGCTTGGTAGAATTGCATCAAGTGTTTCTTGATATGGCAGTGATGGTTGAGGCTCAGGGTGAGAAGATGAATAGCATTGAGGAGAATGTGGTGAATGCTGGTGGTAATATCAGTCGTGGGACCAAGGAGCTCGATCGTGCTAAGCAGATGAAGAGTCGGAAGAGATGGGCGTGTTGGATTGGCGTTATAGTGCTCGTTTTCTTGTTGGTATGCCTCATTGCAATTCTGTTTTGAAATCAAGAAAATATACTGCTTTTTTAGCTATGGTTATGTTTGATACAGAATATGATAGTATTTTGATCATGATCCCTTGATGATTGCTATTCATCGATGATTGGTGGTTTATGAGATTTTCACAGTTGTGTGAGGTTTTGTTTTTCTTGATTTTTGGTTTTAAGGTGAGATTGGAGAGCTCTGTATATATTGAGTTTTTGAGAAAACAATTCTTCATAATAGTTAAGTTTCAATGTTATGTGGTTATTTGAGTTTCATGAACTTTCCATACTTTTAGCCTATGTCAATGTTTCTGAGTAATTTCATACTTTTGGAATCGATTTTGTTTGTTTATTCAAGAGAAGAACCACGAGAAAAAACAGGCAAAGAATGAACTTAGCAGTTAGCAGCTTCACAAAAAAAGATATATCATGTATATGTTGTCACAATTCTGTATAATTTTAGGTATTATTGATATTTCTTGCTTTTAGTACATTTCATCCTCAGCATTTGCTAAGGAATAATACTTACAAAGAAACAAATAAGAAAAGAATGAACAATTTTTCCCTCAAAATCATTTGAGTTTTGTTGGTTAGCATGGTGGAAGATCCTTAGGTGGAGGCAAAACTGAATGATCTGAATCTGGTCCATCTTCGACCACAAACGCCATCTTTAACCCCCATCCCGTGTGAAGCTCCAAGTGACAGTGCATAAACCACACACCTATTTGATTGAGAAACAGTTGTTAGTGTGAAAAATGTCGATACAAAACCTAGTTTAAGGTTTAAGGTGTAATCCTAACCTGGATTATCAGCTCTAAACCTTATAGCAGTCCAACCACCGGTAGGAACTCCGACAGTGTTTCTTTCAGGCGGGTCCACCAAGTTGAACTTTGCAGGGTCGGTTTTTGGGTTGAAGTTCCCAACCCCAGTTCCAACGACGAAGAAATTGTAGCCATGGAGATGGAACGGATGAGACTCCACAGAGAGAAGGTTAGTATCTTGTAGTACTAACTCCACGGTTGAATTGAATGCTACCTTGCTAAGCCTTGGTAGTTTACTTTGTGTTGTTCGTAGATTTGCTGTTAGTGGTGCACCGGTGTAGTTAAAAGACCTTGGAGGGCGATCAGGGAAATCGGTAGTGAACACTCGTTTAAGAGAGTTGTAATGAGCTTGTAATAGGCCAACTTGTGGCATCACAAAGGTTATGTTGTTTAAGGATGCTGTGAGTCGAGTCCCATTCTGACACGTCGGACAAGGGTTCATCCCTAGTCCGATTGTGTAGAAGAGATGACGATCAACTTTAAGTGGCACATTTGCCGGGAAATTCAGAGAGTCGAGGCTTCTAAGCTTGGCATTGTAGTTGAGAGCATATAAAGTGTCATTGGGAGAAGGTAAGTGAGGAAGAGTTGGAAGTATTGTATTTGGAATGCCTTTGTATTGTAGTATGGCTAAGGTGGTTTTGTTGTCTATAGAGATTGGTACATCCATGAAAGGCCTCGCGGCCATGAAATACCGACCGAGCGATTGATCTGCTCGTACGAGCACATTAGTCGTCTGGCCGGGTGCGATCAGGATTGCATCCGTCGAGAAGGGCTTCGTGTAAACCGCGTCAATTTCGACCACTGTCATGTTGTGGTTAGAAATGGCGAAGAAAAGCTCATCGTTGAGTGCTGCGTTGACGATGCGCAACATATACGTCTTTCCTCGCTCGACTTCTATAGCATAAGTGTCTGCGGAATTAGAGACAACAAGATTAGATATAACTTTAACATAAGTTCTCGAACATAGAATCGAGCCGAATGCACTACTGTTCGAACATCATACGTTTTTCGGAGCACGGGAAAAGTGGGCCCGGCTTGCCGTTGATTGTATGGGCATCAGACATCTTAGGAGGCAAACCTAGTTGGTTTCCTTGTTTGACAACCTCTTCAACATCATCATTCCACCACTCTCCTATTTTTGCCAACAAAAAAATGTACCATTGTTATAATATATATAATCACTCAAACACAAATGTAACAACTTTATGTTTATGTAATAGAATTACCTAAGACTAAATTGAACTCAAAATCAGGCTTTGGAAAAGGATACGGAGTCCCTTGTTTAGGCATTATAACAATGGCACCATAAACAGTTGCTCTAAGCCAAAAAATGTGAGCATGCCACCATAGTGTTCCTCTTTGCTCTGTCACATTGATATCATAGGTGTAGCTATTCCCTGTCTGAATCGGACATTGCGTAATATATGCGGGCCCGTCTGCCCACCCGTTGCGATACTGCTTCAATCCGTGCCTAAGAAGAAAAAAGTAAGTAATATAATCGTCAGCTAAAAATGTTAGCCCGGAAATATGATCGAAAGAATAGGTTTAATCAACTCGA
Organism: Scutellaria minor; assembly: GCA_954870855.1. Taxonomy (NCBI): domain Eukaryota; kingdom Viridiplantae; phylum Streptophyta; class Magnoliopsida; order Lamiales; family Lamiaceae; genus Scutellaria; species Scutellaria minor. The sequence goes on along the minus strand of OX940728.1, from coordinate 18,435,224 downwards.
TCGAAATATTCACCAGTGAATAGACATGTTATATTGTGCATGATTGGTAACGTTAATGAGAAGTCGATCGCCTTCTCTAGCGTAGATTGTTGGCCCCGGAAACATCCCATTTATTGTTACAATTGGCTTTGCATGACACAATCTACTCACATTCTTCACTTGAACCTGAAAACAACATCAAAAGTTCAAAATTTAAAATTCTTTCAACCAAGAAATGTATCAATAAAAAAAAATAACCATGCAACTAACATCAAACTGGTATGTTTTCACATCAGCTTCAACGCAGCTCAAAAGAAACATGAAAACACAACTAATGATCCAACGAAGAACGTCTCGTTTCTCCATTTCTTCTGAGGTAAAGAAAATGAAAGATTAAAGTTTTATGATTTTATGATGTTATAATATGAAATATGTTTTGAGTTTTTATAGGATTTGAGAGAGGCAATAGTTAGAATAAGACATCAGTTTGTTAAGGAGAAAGCTGGTTTTTTGCTGATTTAGGTGAAGAAATATGAAACTTTCAAGCAATATATTGGTAGAGACTTCAACTATATGTAAAAGCAAAGGGAGAGAGATAAAATAGAATAGATGAAAAGGCAAAAAATTTGGTAAGTCATTAAATTTATTTCACCATAATACTAGTATTAAGTCAAAGCCTCGTGGAAACAATCTCTCTATATAAAAATTGCTTTTTATTTTTATTTTTTATGATAAAAGTTCACAAAAATAGAAGATGAGAGGTACATAAAACCAACCATGGTTCTCACTTTGACTTCAAGAATAGGTAGTGAAAGTTTTACCAAGTATTGTGTTGTTTTAAACTTGCAGCATGCTTTTGCTTTGTCTGTATTTTTTGTAATTAATATTTGATACTCTCTTTCTTAAGTGGTCTTGTGAATGTGACTTCTAGTAAAATATATATGCCATTAAATACATTTAGGTAAAATAAATATTAGTAATTTTGTAAAATTACATGGTTGGTTGGCTTCTCTTTGTCAGCAAAACTCTGTATACTAAAATTAATCATATCGATAACCCTAATTATCGATTACATTGAGAGTAAAACTAGGCACCATTTTGATTTATTGATTTCAAAATAAAATATCTTGGTAAATAAGTTTTTGGCTGAATAAAACTAATTTATTTAATTAACATATATAAGTTCCAGTGTTTTACTATAAATGCATTATTTCTTTTCAGGACCTTAATTTTGGTGTTAAGAGAGTGCACATCAATCATCCTTTATATTATGAGTTTTCATTTTATTTTTCTTATAATATCATTAATTACTATTGATAAAATGATATTATTTATATCATTTATAAAAGATATTATTGTATATCCATCTCGTCGCACTTATGATAAAAATGTTGCTATATGTTTTTGGGCCTAAATTGATAGTAAGTAATAGGCCCGTTGACAATTTAATGAGAAATTAAAGGGCTGGTTTCAATTCACAGGCTTCTTATTGGATTGAGTTTAGAGTTGACAATATGGGCCGGCTGGGCCGGCTCACAACCGACCAATTGACGGGGTGGGGCAGCACAGACTTTTTTTAAGACGGGTTTCAAAATCTCAACCCTCCCACTAGTGGACGCGGACAGACGAACCACCAAAATTTTTATTTTTATTTTATTTTTTAATTTTTTCAAAAGAAAAGAGTATGTAATATATATATATATATATATATATATATATATATATTTACTAAAACATATATGCATTCAGTTACATATAATATATAAAAATAAATTTATAAAAATAGTTTTTCACTAAATTTTTTTCATTTTTATTTTTTATGTATAAATGACTCATATCAATATTTTTATAAATCATTACGTGCACTATGTAAGATTTTCCATTATTATTATTATTCATATTTTATCTATTTTTTTAATAAAAAATATTTTAAAAATTAAAAATATACAAAAAAATAAAGACAGGCCGACTCACTAGCCCACGGGTTAACCCACCAAAAGCCCAACCCACCACGGAAACCCACTTACCCCACTTTTTCACGGGCCTATAATTACTCAATTTAACCCTCTATTTTGGCGGTGCGGGGGCAAACCTGCCTAACCCATTTTAACAGCTCTAATTGGGTCAAATGATAAATAGCTCTATATTTGGACGTTGATTATCGACAGTATCGAGAATCCTCTATTTTAAATATTATTTCATTATTTTATTTATTTATTATCATTATTGCATAAAAAGTTACTTTATTAATATAAATATATGAAACATTTGGAAAATTCGTACATAGCTAAATTGTTTTAATTTTAAAACTAATTACGAGATCTCTCTCATACTTTATTTAAACATGCATAACATTATATTATATACATAATATATATCAAATAATAATAAAATACGAGATTAAAAGAACCAGGATAAATGGCATACAAACTTTGACATCCACTCATCGTGGTTCTTGTAATAATTCCACTTTTCCTTGTGGACACGAATTAACCCCACAAAAGAAAATGTTATACTACTCACTCTGTAAATACATATTAATAATATATAATAACCACTATTTCTATTGTAAAATAATTTGGTTTATTTTTTATATAAATTAAAAGATCATTTAATAGGCATAATTATGTGAATAAAATGACTATAATAACCAGCATTTACCGAATATAATTAAGTAAAAGTTTAGTAGAAAAAAGGATAATGCAAAGTTGGAAAAAAATATCAACTCATCTCGGTAATAAAAAACGACATATATATTGAAACAAATTTTATTTTTAAAGCAACAACTATTTTGAATCGGAGTGAGTAATGTGATACGAAGTCAAGAAATTATGATGGTTATAAAACCACCTCCATGTTAGATTCATTACATTAACAATGAGCACATTAAATTATTCAAAAATATTAATACTGGTCCTAGTAGTACGGACTTGTTGGTTTTTTATGGGCCAAAAAATTGGCCCACAAAGAACCAATCATTAGAAAAGGGCTTTGGGAATATTGGAGCTTTCGAAAAGATGTGGGCCTTCATTCTTGAAAAAGAGACTTTACTTGGATTTTAGGATAAAAAAGCAAGATTTTAATTTGTAAGAAAGATTTTCCAATTCTCGTTTGTGATATTCCATACATGACAAGTTGCACAGTTTATAAAACTGAATACTGAAAGTGGTGAGGATATTTGAAAAAAGAGAATTTGTTGGCATATTAGTATCAAGAATTTTATCTCTCAATTTTAATTTTTGTTATAAAAAATGAGACTAAATTTTGATTCCATATTGCAAGTAGAGCAGTATATAAGCAGGGTGCATATTTGGAGAGAGAGAGAGATGGCGTCGAGTTCAGTGATCTCACGTAGACCGGGTTCATGGACGGCCCAAGAAAACAAACAGTTTGAGAAGGCACTGGCCCGGTTCGAGCAGGAGAGCCCAGACCGGTGGCAGAAGGTGGCTATGGCGGTGGGCGGCGGCAAGTCGGCGGAGGAGGTGAAAGCACACTACGATATCCTAATGGAGGATCTCCGCCGAATTGAGTCTGGCACTGTGCCTATTCCCAACTACAACACTAATACTGCTCAACAAGAAAAAAGGTTTTTTTTTTAACTCATTAATGTATATCATACTTTGAACCAATTCTTAATACAAAATTAAAGAAACTTAATTTATCCGTTAATTTTTTTCTTGTGGGAATGTAATTGCAGGCTTCTCAAGTTTCTGAAGATGTGATTGGTTGGACAACTCATGTCCACCAGAATAATTAGGTTTCTATGTTTTCTAGATTTAATTTCCCCTCAGAAATCAATATTTATGTACCAAAAATGTACTGTTATTTTGGAAATGATGATCTCAGTTACTCTGTATTTTACTGCAAGACGTGCAATATTATTGAGAGTCGTAATTAATTGTTCCTATGGAAATAAAGCCTTATAAACTATTTTAATTTAAATATTGTAAAACTGCAAACAAATCTGGAAAATTAAGAGTTGGAGAAGTAAATTCTAAAAATGAGAGATTGTGTTTGGATAGAGTGATTTGAAATTTAGAATTTGAAATGAATGAATTTCAAATCCACTCAAGTTGAAATGTAATTGAAATCCACCAAAATGACTACAAAATTAGTTCAAAATGAAAGTGATGAATTTCAAATCCACATTCATCCAAACACCATTGATGAATTTGTTATCATGAATTTCAAATATCTCATCAAATCCACTCATTCAAATAGACTCTGATATTATTTCTTGAAAAATGAATAACTTTTAAAAAAAGTTCTATATAGACTACATTTCAACTATTTGTATCTATTTTACAATGCAAAAGTAAAATAAACATTCTCTTTCTAATACAAAAGACCTACTTACATAAGGCACCCAAACTTATTAAGCCCAAGTCTATTGGGTCTCAAGCCCATGTTGAGAAGATCCACATCATATATATATATATATATAGAGAATGTTGATCAGACACGCACCTAAACAATGCGCACCGTGCGCACTTCTTTAAGATTTTTTTTTTAATTTTTAATATCTCATATTATTTCTTTTCTCACGCTACCACCCCACATACGAAATTCTCATCTCACACATGACCTAACCCATCATCAATATATACAATTTGCATTTCACATATCAACAAAGATCTTATTCCCAATTTTCATCTCATAGATGCTACACCATGAAAATTTGGTTATCATCAAAAGTCATTTGTTAAACATTATGTGTATAATAATATAAAACATTAAAAATTACATTGATTATGATTTAGAAAATTATGTGTATTATAATATAAAATATTAAAAATTTCATTGATTATGATTTAGAATTTCTTGAGAATTGATTACTTGAATATTATTCATTGTTTCCTTTAATTGATTAATTGGATATTTTTATTGTTTTATTTGTGATGAGAATTGAGAAGTGGTAGGGTGAGAAAAAATTATGTGTATAATAATATAAAATATTAAAAATTTTGAGGATTGATTGAAGATTTCTTGAAAATTGATGATTGAGTTGGAGGATATGATTTGTTGATTTTGAGGATTTGTTTGATTGAATTTGAGGATATGGTTTGTTGATTTTGTGGATTTGTTGATAATTTATTCTCTTTGTTATTTGATTCATATTTCAGTTTTTATTATTTATTTTGAGGATTTTTTTTTAACGTTGATTAGGATTTTTCTTGAGAATTGACTAATTAAATATTTTTCGTTTTTTTCTTTAATGGTGGGTTACAATAGGATTGATCTTGAGAATTTATTGGGGATTGATTGAGGATTTATCATATTTGTTAACTAATTCATATTTTGTAATTTTTAACAAATGAATTTTTGAGAATTGATTGAGGATTTATCATATCTATTCATATTTTGTAATTTTTAACAAATGACTTTTGATGATAACTGTGAGATGGGAATTGGGAAGAAGATCTATGTTGATATGTGAATGCAAATTGTATATGTTGATGATGGGTTAGGTCCATGTGTGAGATGAGAATTTCGTATGTGGAGTGGTAGCGTGAGATATTAAAAATTTAAAAAAAAAAAGAAAATTTTAAAGAAGTGCGTATGGTGCGCATTCATCAGGTGCGTGCCTGATCAACACTCTATATATATATATATATATATATATATATATATTAAAGAAATACAAAATATAATTGCAGTCCATTCTTACTGAATCTATCAGTGTTCAGTAATTGCGTCATAACTTTCTACATTAAGCTTTGATTTGCTTGTGGTTTGCGGTATTAGAAAGCTAATTCAATTATCTTTTCAAAAATATATTAAGACATCTCAGAAGTGATGGTATTAAGACATTAAACTGTACTTCATCTTGAAAAAGTCCTGGATTTTAAAAGTATAATTTTTTTATTTTGGGAGCTGAATGAAAATACAATATATACTATATTTGTATTTATTTATTAATTAATTTTCATTAATACAATATAAACCATGAATACAGAATAATGGTTTAAAAATGTTAACTGGACGTTATTCAAAAATGTTCCTGTTAAATTAAAAATGTTAAGTTTAGTATTATGACTCTAAAAATTATCAAATTTCAATCATTTTCATAATTGAAACTTACATAATTTGTAAAAAATTTGCACATGACTTGGACGTGACCCATAAATCTGAGGATCGGTTTCAATCACTTACATAATGTGGCATTGTTAGCTGATTATGATGTGAAATTTAAAAAAAAAAAAAAACGAAAAATAGTTTTCCAAATCAGAAATTGGTGCGCATACTTTAAAATGAATGAAAAAATCCTAAATTTATGGGCCAACTACCAATATCTTAAAAAATCCGATGAAAAATGATTGAAACTATATAATTTTGGGAGTTATAAACCTAAAATCTAAATTTGAATTCAGAATTATTTTCAAATAACATGTAATTAACAGAAGAAAAGTAAAAATGAAAATGATGTGCATGCATCGTTTTAGGGTGGAATAGGTTAGTTGAAGAAACAGCAGCTAACAGTGATACATATCCACATGTACTATTATTCCTTTTTTTCGTCCTATAATTTTGACCTTCACCCATCTTTGCTGCCTTTAATCACTCTTTTTAATTTCCACATTATCTACTTCATTAATCATGCATATATACCCTATTCTATATGCCTAATATTTCACATGACTCGATCCTTTATTTTAGTCTATATAATATTTTATTTCGTATTTCAATATTTATAAATGTCAGTCCGTAATTAGCATGTAACATATATTAGAAAAACAATAGACTGTGGATTGCTATATATACTTGCAACTAGCTAGGCCACAAAAGTTACGACTCTATCATGATTTAATGAACTTTCTAGTACAATTATTGACGTTTTCCAAACAATTCAATATATTTATTTATTTATTTATATGGTCCGAGTTGTATGTATGAAAACGCAGTGTGAGTACCATTTATGTATAGTAATAATGTCAAGTTGTATATGATATTGTATTGATAAAATAAAATATGCGTATGGAATCATATATATATATATATATATATGTAGGCATACATGTGTTAGATCTATTTTAGAATCTTATTTCAAATAATATATTGCTGTTAATATTACGGCATTGATTGAAATAAAGATAAGAAATTCAAATATTATTGCTTCCATTTCGAAGGACATAATTAAAATACTACATAGATCTCAGAAAATTAAAATTAGTGAAAGGGAAACTATGTAATAAAGATAGACAACTCGAATAAAAATTACATTCAAGTTGACCAATACAAGAATCACTGTCTATGTGATTCCCAAATATCGTTACACACATATACATATGTTTGTGTGTAGATTAAATTATCGATCTTTAGTTATTTCATATGGCAGAACGACGACGTACCACGACTCAACGCAGCTTCAGGTTTTTCATCCTGCATGCGAATTAATATATTTCATTATAAATATAGAAATTAAAACATAAGCTATACATCATATTTTTGTGTTAAAAAATATCAACATGCAATATATATGCACGTATAAAATACAAGTGCTTATTAAGTGTCAATATGAGTACAAAAAGTGTGTACAATTTAATATATAAACATACATTTTATAACAACGTTTTATTCCTAGATGGCCCACAAAGAAAGGCTTTTATGTGGATTTTAGGAAGCCACCTCTTTCATGTTGTAATAATCTGCCTAATTTTTTCGTGTCTCACTCATATATTATTATCAAAATTATGTAATTTTAACATCATTATATATATAGATTGGTGAATTAAAAAACAAAAAATTATAGACTAAACAATGTACAAAACATAAGGACATGTTAGATAGTGTGTCAATCTAGGTACACATTGCTGTACCTATGTCCACAAGCAAATTAATTATATATTTTGATCATAAGTTGCCTAAGTTTAGTAGAACCCACAACATTAAATTTATTTTTCACGATATAGGGGGAATGGATGTTCATTATGAGTTAGTTCTTTCACTATTTGGACATGCATTAGGAAATGTTAGGAGGGTTTTTTGGCATGTCCATCTAACTTAGCTAATTTTTCTTGCAAAAAAACAACAAATTAATTTATCATAACTCAATCGAAATACTTTTGACATACAACATATATACGAGATGTGACATTAAATCAAAATAGAAAATCCAAACTTATACTTTCTACACATGGCATGCATTTATAAGACATAACATGACATCGATCGATTATATAACATTAAATATAAAGTTACTCGACTTTATATATTTATTAGAAATTATAGACCATTAATTAGACTACCTTTTCTCTTCATCTCTGATGTTAGCACCACCACCGCTGGCGGCGGTGGTGGTCCTATAGTTGGGAAAGGGCACTCTACCGCTTTCAATATGTTTGACATCCTCGACGAGGATTTCATAATGTCGTTTGACCTCTTCCGCCGTGCGGCCGCCAACGGCCCTGGCCACGTTGGCCCACCGGTCCGGCGTGTCCTCGTCGTAGACAGCCAATGCCCTTTCGAAATCTTTGTTTTCCTTGGCAGTCCAATTGCTGCCTGAGCCACGTGTCATGGAGCTAGATGCCATTACTAGCTATGTATTCAAGAAATAAACTTAGTAGAATAATAGTGATTTTAACTTGGAAATTTTTCAAGAACACTCAAGTCAAGAATTGTGAGTGTAGTGATGGAGAAAAGAAGTGGAAATGCTAGTCTTTTATAGGCTCCAAGAGATGTGGGGTGCGGTGGGGTGCGGTGGGGTGGTGCAAGTTGGCCTATATATAAAGTTGCAAAATCTCAAGAATTTGAAGTGATTTGTATCCTTAGGAACCACAAACTCGAGTAGGACAAACAAGAGTTATACATACAAGATTGAAAGAATCTCTCTATGAAGACTAACAAGAATTAATTAATTAATTAATTAAGTTATTAGCAAATAAATTCATATAAATCAAAACTCCATAAGTAGCTAGGAGTGCTTAGTGTTAAAGGCAAGTATATAAGGAATCAAACATAAGGTTCTAGATTAATTATGGTTAAAACAAGGCAATGTTGTCCCAATCAAGAGAAGGGTCATTAATACACTTATCTAAAATAGATATCACTTGTCATAATCATGTGAATCTTGTTAAAATAGTATAAAAGTCAACAAGAAACTGTGAAGAAAGTATAGAATATATACAAACTAATCTTTGGTGTTGGAGCTTACTTCTTTAGTGTGTGTACATATATATAACTCATCTAATCAACACATTTCCACATGGTTTTGGTTTTTTGGGATTGCATATTTCCTTTTAGATTGGGCTTAGTCACTTCAATTACAAGCATCTATGCCACTAGTACACAATTAATATAAATATATATATATAGCTTGGCTACAATAATTATAAAAAAACATAATTGGGACTGACAGCTGCAGCTTTACACTTTCAACCTTATTCACATTATTATGCATATATTTATGTATGTGGGTTTAAATTTTCTATCATCAACTCTTTAAAACAAAATAAAAAATAAAAATAAAAAACTCATCTCTTACGAAACTATTAAATCTCAAATTTTAATACGTAGAATATTTTTTTGTCTCAAGCTTGAAATGCCATGAAATTTGTCTCAAGCTTTCCCTTCAATAGCACATGTGTCAAGATGAAGTGCGCGTGGCAGAGAGGGAAAGTTAAAACATTTTCCCATTTAAAAAAAGTAAAAATCTTTTTTATTATCAAATATCAACCCCATTTTTTCCCTGAAAAACTAGAATATAATTTTTCTCTATCAGTCTTATAAATTTGTTCCTCTACGTTCCAATCTCACCCCTATACCGAAATTATGGTTTCGTCCCTTATTCATTGGTGATGTGTAAGGTGAGATTTTAAAACATGTTCGTAGAATCAGGATAAAAGATGAAACATAGTTCAAAAGCAGAGAGCTACGTGGAGTGAGGGTATGAAGGTAAATCCACATCCTACAAGAAATATTTGTGAGGGTCCCATAATTTTGATAAAAGATTTTGTTGCTGTAGAGATATGTGAGTATGAGACCGTTTAGGATCAGGGGGATAATTGTGCTTTGTACTTTCATTCTTAACAACATTCCAAGAACTTGTAGCTGTCCAACTGAACCCCCAGTACAATGATTCTTTATCTTACATAATTAAGCTTTTGATCTTTCTGAAAGATGAAGATTGTATTGCCTTTTTTTAAAGATTTCAACTTTTATTTCAAACCACTATTCTGTTTTTAGCAATTAGCATTATACATTCATGGATGAAAATATTCGGAAATATCTGCGATATTTCCCTGATATTTCCATTTTTTTACGTGATCGATACAAAATTAGGGTGCAATCGATATATCTTTGATATTTTCATTTTTCTATATAACCGGTAAAGAAACGAGAAATTTTGTTAAAATATCAGTAAAATATCGACGAAATATCGATTTCAATATCTATCGATATTATCATTTTTCCACATAACTGGTAAATAAACGAGTAATTTTGTCAAAATATTAGTAAAATATCGACGAAATATCGATTTCAATATTAGTGATGTTGGTCCCACGTGGTCAGAGGTTCAGAGAGGGTGAATGAACCTCTATCGATTTTTCAATTTTAAAATTATTAGTGAAACGGGTTCCTGATTCTATAAAGAAGCAGTAACCTGACTCGATCAGAAACCTGACAGTATGCTGATTCAGGTTTCTTTCTCTGTTATCACAGTATGCAGCGGAATAAACTAAGATAGAGTTTCTTTATGAAAACCTGTTTTTCTTTTCCAAATATGATTTTATCAAAATATTTTACACAGAATGCTTATGGTATGCTCAACAAGATAGATATGAATATAAATGCAATGCAGCAAATATATAAGCAATAAACACTTATGGCTTATAGTGGTTCGAAGGTGGTGTAAGCCTTCTACATTCACTCTACTCCTCAAGGAGGAACTTCGTTAAGTCGGTTCGATTTACAAGTCTCGCTTTACAAACCTCTTCCTAACAAGTTATACCTACTAAAATCAAATATTCCTAGGCCAAATCCCACATAGGGTACAAAACTCACACGGAGTAAATAGCCTACACAAGATTAACAAACTTAGCAAGGATCAAATCCTATCAACTAAGTACACCAAACTTAAAACAACCTAGCACACAACAACTGGTTAAAAGTATATGGTTTTTCTTCAACTGGTGCAAACTTGAAACAGTCTTGAACTTGAAAGCTCTAATGCTTGAATAGACTGCTCCTTGAAGGTTGAGTGACTGAACTTGGATAGCTTGGGAAGCTTGGAAATGAAGAGCTTGAATGCTTAAGAATAGTTGGTAGTTCAGTAGTTTTCATGGTCACTCCTTCATTTTATTTATATCAGTGGGAAAATGCTCGTTGAAGAGAGGCATTGTCCTCGTTGCATTTCAAGTTGATCTTGCAAATCTTTGCAATTAATGCGACTGATTAACTAGGGTTATAGAGCATATCCTACTCTGATCCGCATTAATGGCGTCATACTTCGGTTACAGTACTTTTGCAGAGGCGCGGGTCCAGGTGGCATAACTTCATTGGCCAGACACGAACTTCTATCCAATGGATCCTTGACAGGAGCCATTTTTCGTATAGCATTCAATATAATCCTCGTACTGCATTGAATTAAGATAGTTCGACTTACAGTTCACTTCTCAGGTTGCAGTGCTTGCTTACTGTAGTTGCCAGTTTCCTGATATGCGTCAGCTTCCTGATTCTGAACAGATTTCTATTCCAGAATCCTGCAGACAGCTTCCAGTTTTTCAGTCAGCTTCCAGTTTCATATGCTTATTGATCATTGTTCCTTTTTCAATATCCTGATGCTTTCAAGCCTTCTTATGGTCCAGAACCCTGCTTATGATCAGTTTTCTCTATCTTTCGGATATATATAACTTAGCAAATATATCTAAGAAATATAAACTTGTCAAATTATAATCCACTTATAAAACGTGGGAAATGGGTACTCTAAAGTCTTGTCTAAAAGATTACATTGTCTCATCGAAACCTAAACGGAAATATCCCAACAGGTGACTTTATGGTACAATTTTTAGGAAAATAGGTGAAATATTTTTGTCAAAATATTGGTAAAATTTCGATGAAATATCGATTTCAATATTGGTGACTTCGTGTGGTATAATTTGTAGGAAAATAGGTGAAATATTGGGAAAATATCAGCGAAATATCGATTTTAATATCGATGACTTCATCCTACAATTTGTAAGAAAATAGATGAAATATCGGGAAAATATCAACGAAATATCGATAAATATCAGTATCGATTTTGATATCAGTGGTTTCATGGTACAAATTATATGAAAATCCATCAAACATCATGGAAATATCGGTAAATATTGGTAGAATGTTAAGGGAATATTGATAAATATCATTAATATCAAAAAAATATCGATAAATTTATGTACCGATATTTCCACTGATATCGATATTTCCACGATGTTTCTATAAAACTAAGATATTGATATTTCCATTGAAACCGAAATTTTCATCCTTGTTAATACACTACAAGAAAAGGAGAAATAGTAGCTAAAAATTTCATTGCAAAAACTGTGATTTCGTGACTCAAGCAAGCTGAGAGGTCCTAGGGTTTCTGTTAGGGTTAGGAAATAGATTTATGAATCTTATCTGATTCTTAAATAGATCTTACGATTTTTCTTTGTAAGTGTGAAACAATCTTAATTGCCAAGTTTCACTCCGCATAGATTAGAATCCAGTTAGATATAGAATTAGGATTCTGAAAGGATTAGGGTTCTAAACCTATATATAACCCTAATCTACAGTTTAGCTAGATAGATCTGTATTTGTTTGATTTTTTAGTGGATTAGTTCTTTTTTTCTCCCGTGGATGTAGGTCAAGTTTTCTTGGCCGAACCACGTTAAATCTTGGTGTTTTCGTCGTTGATTATTTGATTAATCTCTCTTACACATAACTAGGGTTTGTGGTTCAAGTTGGTGTTTATCTTGCAAGTTGGTTTTGATTGAATTTGATCAATTCCAGGGTGTTTAAACTAACAATTGGCACCGTCTGTGGGAAACAAGTGCAAGATGATGGGATCCATGAAACTTGATGTAGAGAAATTCAATGGATCAAATGATTACAACCTTTGGAAAGTGAAGGTCATGGCCATGCTCACTCAACATGGACTGGATGAAGTTTTGGAGGGTAACGCTGAGACTTCATCGGCACAGAAGAAGAAGAAGAAGAAGAAGAAGATGGATAAGAAAGCTCATATAACTATAATCCTGTGTTTGGCAGATAAGGTGCTAAGGTGCAAGGAAACCTCTGCAAAAGGGTTTATGGCCAAGCTGGACTCCTTGTATCAAACGAAGACCTTGGCCAACAGATTGTTTCTCAAACACAAGTTGTATGCCTTCAAGATGACTGATGAGAAGAAGAAGATCTCTGAAAAGATAGATGAATTCAACAAGATCATGATGATCTGGACAATATAGGGGTAGAGATGGAAGATAAAGATAAAACTTTCATGCTCTACATTCACTACCTAGATCTCTAGAGAACTTCAAAGATTCTCTTGTATATGGAAGACAGGATAAAACATTGTCATTGGATGATGTTAAAGTGGCATTGAGAATCAATATTTTACAGATGCTAACTGAGACAGAGAATTAGCAATCTGTTGAAGTCTTGAATGTAAAATTCAAGGGCCAGAAGAAGAATCAGAGAAGTTTCAAGGAAGCCAACAACACTAGTAATCAAGTTAGATCACAGAGACAAGGTGAAAAATAAAGGGAGACCAGGAAGTGCTTTCATTGTCAAAGGGTTGGACACTTGAAAACGAATTGCTCTGATAAAAGAGCAGGAAAACCACCAAAGCAAGGGCAAGCTGATGTTGCAGATGAAGGGTATGATAGTGCAGAGATGTTGTGTGTTTCAGAGACTCAAAGCTCAAGTGAATGGGTATTGGATTCAGGATGCTCATTCCACATGTGTCCAACATAATCCTGTTTTGTTGAACTCAAGAAAGAATAAAGTGGAGTGGTACTATTAGACAATGATCAAACCTGTAAAGTGCAAGGGATTAGAACTGTGAAGTTGAAATTGCATGATGGAAAGATCAAGAAGCTGTCTAATGTGAGGTACATTCCAACCCTTAGAAGAAATCTTATCTCACTTGGCTCTCTCTATAGTACAGAATATAATTTTAACACTAACAAAGGGGCTACAATGAATATCACAAATGATGAAAAAACAGTGATAAAGAGGAAGAAAACCAATGGACTGTTCACACTCATAGGGTCTACTGTGATTGGTGACAATTTGGTGACTTTGTCCAAAGAAGAAACTAACATGTGATACAAGAGACTTGGACATATAGGGGAGAAAGGATTGCTAGAGTTAGACAAAGAAGAAGGTGTTTGGAGATAACATGGCTAAACTAGAATTCTGTGAGCAGTGTGTGTTTGTCAAGGCAAAGAAGCTCCAGTATCCACCTGGAACACACAACATCACAAGCTATCATGGATTATGCACACTCAGATATTTGGGGACCAACAAAAACCACTACACATGGAGGAGACATGTATTTTCTAACAATCATTGATGACTACTCAAGGAAAGTATGGGTATGATGAAAAATAAGAGTGATGCATTCACATACTTCAAGCAGTGGGTGATCCAACAAGAAAACAACACTGCTAGGTTCTTAAAGCACCTTAGAACTAATAATGGATTGGAATTCTTATCAGAAGAATTCCAAGAATTCTGCAACCAAAGGGGAATCAAAAGACATAAAACAGTGGCTTCTAACCCACAACAAAATGGGGTGGCTAAGAGAATAAATAGGGCACTGCTAGAGAGGGTGAGGTGTATGTTGTTTGATGCTGGATTACCAAAGTCCTTTTGGGGAGAAGCAGTCAACACTGTAGCCTACCTAATCAACAAAAGTCCCTCATCAGTGTTGGAGTTCAAGTCACCAGATGAAGTGTAGTACACCAAAGCTCCAAACTACTTTCATCTTAAAGTGTGTGGATGTCAAGCTTTTGCTCATATCAAACAAGACAAGCTGGAAACTAGAGCTTTGAAATGTCTCGTTATTGGTTATCCAAGTGGAGTGAAGGGCTATAAACTCTAGTGCTTGGAGCCAGGCTATTAAAAATACATTATAAGTAGAGATGTAGTGTTCAATGAGCAAGTGATGGGCTATAAGGGAAGTAAAACCAACACTGGACCTCAAACTGAAGATACAACTGAGAATGATATTCAGTTTGAGGTGGAGGTAGAAAATCCACAAATTGTGAATGAAGAAGTAGAGAGTCAGGATCCAGAAGGTGATGATACTAATCAACATGGGAGTGATGGTGAAAATGATGAGTTGGTGGAGTACAGATTGGCAAGGGATAGACAAAGGAGAACAATACATCCACCAAATCGATTTGGGCATGCAAATGTGGTATCTTATGCATTGATAGTGGCAGAAGACATAGAGTGTGAAGAACCTGACTCATACAAGGCTGCAATCAGATCAAATGACAAAGAAAAATGGATCCAAGCTATGAATGAGGAGATTGAATCTCTGAAAAAGAACCACACATGGATTCTTGTGGATAGACCAAGAAATCAAAGTTGTGGGATGCAAGTGGATATTCAAGAAGAAGATTGAAGTAGTTGGGACAGAACAAATCAGATTCAAAATAAGGCTTGTTGCAAAGGGATTCACACAGAGAGAATGGATTGATTTCAATGAAGTTTTCTCTCCAGTGGTGAAACACTATTCCATTAGGTTATTGTTAGCTCTTGTGGCACAGTGGGACCTAGAACTTCAATAACTTGATGTTAAAACTTCCTTCTTACATGGAACATTGGATGAAGTGATCTACATGAATCAGCCGGGGGGTTTCATTCTACCTGGGAATGAGAACAAGGTATGCAGGTTACAGAGATCTTTATATGGTCTGAAGCAAAGTCCAAGACAATGGTATAAAAGGTTCAATGAGTTCATGATCAACATTGGTCCAAGGTAGTGTGGTATAAGAGGTTAAATGAGTTCATGATCAAAATTGAACTCACTAGGTACAACTCTAAATTCCTTCATTGCATGAACTTAATCTAAGTTCGTGCATAAGATTAATAGGTTTCAAAACCTGTTAAATTAGAGGAGGACAAGTTTCTCTTCTATGAGTCAAGGTGGAGAATTGTGATTTCGGTGACTCAAGCAAGCTGAGAGGTCCTAGGGTTTCTGTTAGGGGTTAGGAAATCGATTTATAAATCTTATCCGATTCTTAAATAGATCTTACTGTTTTTCTTTGTAAGTGTGAGGCAATCTTAATAACCAAGTTTCACTCCGGATAGATTAGAATCTAGTTAGATATAGAATTAGAGTTCTGATAGGATTAGAGTTCTAAACCTATATATAACCCTAATCTGCAGTTTAGCTAGATAGATCTGTATTCATTTGATTTCTTAGTGTATTAGTTCTTTCTTTCTCCCGTGGACGTAGGTCAAGTTTTCTTGGTTGAACCACTTTAAATTTTGATGTTTTCATCGTTGATTATTTGATTAATCTCTCTTACACATAACTAAGGTTTGTGATTTAAGTTGGTGTTTATCTTGCAGGTTGGTTTTGATTGGATTTGATTAATTTCAGGGTGTTTAAACTAACAAAAACAATCTAGTGGCAAGAAAATCACACTGCAAATATATAAGCCCGTTGTTAATTGATTTTTGCAGCGAAACAAGGTTATTGTCGCTAGCATTATAATAATTCAATCTTTAGCTTAAATACCAATTGTTTTCTCATCCCTCCATGATGAAGAAGTACTATGATGATTTCGCTGACATAACCATATCACTCAAAATCTTGGTATTGTACTAGAATCTTTTTATTCAGGTTTATTGTTTTTAGGGGAAAATATATAATATTTAGTCTTATACATAGTACTATAGCAGCATAGCTGTCTAGGTGGATTTAAGCTTCATTCCATTTGATTCTTGGCAAAGAATCTTTTAAAAAGAAAACAAATTGGTTAAAGGGATATGGAAGATAATAAAGTGTCTCTTCTTTCTTTGTTCTATGCTACTCTTTGGCAATATCCTCACAACCCACCAAAACCATCATTTGTTCCATTTTTTTCCGTATTTCATCTTATATTTTACCAATTAAATTCATAATAAACGATATTATTTAACCTAGAACCTTGAATATATTGGGGGTATAAAGTGATGAATTCAATAAATTATATCATAAAAACACCACTACAATCAATACATATTAGTATTTTGTGCTATAAAAATATTGTCGCTATTTTGCACAATATGCTTCATTATATTGATTCTATATAGCAGCAAGTGGATTAGGTTGTACCAATCTATGGTCCTATTGTCATGTAAAAAATCTATGTCCAGATCAATGTAGGTCTTTTTTTATTCAAGAATCAATATATATATATATATATATATATATATATATATATATATATATATAATTTTTATTTTTGTGAGAGAATTAGTATTATTGACATGAATTGGAAGGCATTATGTGGGTTAAAGAGAAGCCGAGCTTTAGGAAACATTGTCGCGTCCTTGAAACTATAGTGAAGAACAAAAATGAATGACAGCTCATTCATTCATCTGCAATGTATAACACATTGCATCAAGAATGATAAGTTTTTTTTGTTTCCCTATATGGAGATTAATTTGGGTAATAAACCAAAATTAGTCAACTCTTTCAAAGACCAAACTCATATTAGATCATATATCTTTTATTGTATTATTAATAAACTCTTGAAGTCGGTAAATTTTAAATTTTGGCAAGAAAATACTACATCCGCCTTGAACGATATAGTGAGCGACATTCCACTGATTTTATTTTTAGGCCAATTTTAACATATGTATAAAGAGCTCATCGATATGATAGATATACTACAAATAATTTTGACCTTTACCAATATTTTATTTTGTGAGAATACATAGAAAAATTAGAAATAATTGAGAGGGGATTGTGACCTCAATGTAGAAGCACGTAGCTCTCTCTCGACCAATGATTAGTTGAAAGTTACATAATCTCATCACATTGAGGAATCTCTACGTATGTATATAGAAAAGTGATATTATTCTTGTAGAATAACCACAACTTGCTTGTCATTAGTACCATCTTCCATGCCAAAAATAACCTCACGAATACAAGAGTGGTCCTAATTGTAATAAGTTGAGGGACCTAAAATTGGATACCAAAAGCATTCAATTTGGAATATAGAAATAATACGAGACTTTTTCCATTTAGGTCGGTTGTAAAAAAAGGGTTCATTTTTTGTCACAACTTAAATTTCATTCTTTTATTAGATAATTGGAAGTACCACTCATCATATTACCAAAACTCAGGAGGGAATTATATATTGTCAAAAACAAGAACAAAAGTACCATATTTGATTTTGTGACATCTTTAGAATCTTGTAAGAGAAATACAACTTCATATTAAAAGAGTAACTTTCTTGATCACATTTCAAATTATATTCCTACCTATATTAGTTAGGCCAAGAATGCTTGATATTTCCCTTCAAAAACTAAGCATTGATGGATGAATATTTGCTAAGATGCTAACACATATGTGGCTAGCACAAGAATGATAAGATAGGGATTCCTAGATGAAAAAAGAGAGTAAATATGTGTGTTGAGGATAAGAATTGAATGAACATTATTTAAGTTTTGTGGCAATGAAAATTCTTTTTGGTCCAAGTTTTTGAAAAGATATTTGTATAGCTAGTTTAGTCAAAGGGATCTTAAGACATGCAAATTCTTTAAACTTTTGTAGGTTTATTATATATATATATATATATATATATATATGTCTCAAAAACATTGTGGTAACACAAAATTAAACTTACATAAAATCAGCTCAGACTATAATTCTGTGAAACAAAACTTCACCACACACACCACGAACTCACAAAATTAGATTTATAAGACGGATTTATCAAAATCCTAGCTTTAAGATAAACAGATTCTTTGAAATATTGACACAAAGATATTGTGGGACTATGTATTCTTGATGCCTGAGGACACATATTCTGTAAGATTGTTACTTTGTCAGTACAAAAGTCTTGTGGGCAAGGATTCCCATGACTTCATGTTTTTTGTGGTTTTTTTTTTTTTTCCTTTTTTGTTTGTGGTGTAAAATATGGAGTATTTTCATTTTTTGGTCGTTTTCTATTTAACAAAGTTGATATTCACCTTTATCAATGGACACTTGTGTTTGAGTGACGTTTAATATATTTTATATATATAAATATATATTGTATGTATTATTACCAAGATGTTGAATCAAGCTGTCCAACACAACTCTATATTTAAAGTTTTTTATAATTATTTATTTGGTCAGCCCTAAAATAGGATTAACTACGTTTTGTTAGACTAATTATCATTTTAGAACAATATACTTATTATATGAAACCATTCTTGTTATGCAACGTAGACTAGAGAAATATAATATGTGACTGAATAGACATTAGAAATAGTGAATCCAGTATAGTGTGATTTCACTCTTTGGTTCAAATTGTTATGAAAAGAGTAAAGTGTGTCCACAATATGAACATGCAATATTAACAAGGGGTACATAGTAAAAAAAAATTGTAATTCAAATGCAAATTCAAAGATGGGTAAAGAAGAGAGAGGGGCATTGTTGGGCCTACGCCCAAAACTTGCAGGCATATATGTTCTTCTAGGCCTTTATCATTGCCTTATTTGGGCCTAAAATAGTATCTTTAAAATTTAATCAGGTGACAAAGCCCATATTTAACCAAGTTCTTGCTGGACTTTCTGAGGCCCAGACCAAAACTATGTCGAGAATGGGCTTTATACTCACACTCAAAATCCATACTTGTAACTTGATACTTTGTAAGACATTACCATCTACGCAGGAAAAAAAATTGATCAAAGAAGACGCCTGAGATATCGGTAATTTTGGATTCTAGTATCACCAAATACGATAAGTTAGCTAAAAATTAAAATAAAATTCACCATTTAAATAGGAAGATGGAATTATAAATAAAATTACAGTTCTGAGGTGCTATACAAGATCTTTAAGGGATATTTTAGTTCAAATTCTCGAATGACATTAAAATTGATTAGATTGGGTGTATAGCATTAAATGTCTTCATCTTTGATAAAATGCAACAAAGTGAATTTGAAACTATGATAATCATGATGAAATATACGTATCCACTATCAACACATTAAACTTTATCCAATACGGATAGAGAATAAATCAATCAAATGGTTAATAAGGGTGGGTAGCTCATAATCTTTGTGTGGCCTCATACTTTTATGAGATCCCAATGTCCTTCCGATCTCAAATATATGTAAGTTTCAATGCAAATTAACAGCAGAATAACAATGCAACATTAAAAATTGAAGTGTAAAATTTAAATTCAAAAAAACAACAGTATATACCAACTCATTTATGTTTTTTCCAACTTTCCATTTTGCCAATGGTTGTTTTTCAATGCTAAATATGGTCAAGCAGATAGGATCGAACTTTTCGTATACATTGATAGTAATTTAATGAACATATGTTAATAGCGTTGGTATAAGACAACAATACCATATTATAGCTAGAACGATCACAAGAAATCAATAAATTGCACCGGTTTTATCAGTTCACCATAATATATAATTTTATACTTTAATTGCATATTAAAATGCGCAATAATTCTTTAATCAAAGATTAATATTAATAAAAATTTTGAATATCTAAAATATAATTGGTTGATGAAAATATGAAAGAAAATGAATGGATAGAGAACATCGATTTACTTCAATCATTCAATAGAAATTTTTAACCAACAACTCAAACAAATACAGTAACCACTGACGACAAAACCAACCATTGCATCAATTGAACCAAAACACATTTAACGAGAAATCATTCAAAAGTAATAACCCACGCCACAACTGGAAATCCTTAAATTCATCTAGTTCCTCCAGCTACCACCATCAGAACCACCACCACCGCCTCTCGAGTAGCCGCCGCCACCGTAGCCGCCGCCGCCACGGCCGCCTCCATATCCACCCTCACGACGTCCACCATATCCGCCGCCTCCATAACCACCCTCGCGGCGTCCATAGCCGCCGCCGCCGCCGCCGTAACCACCACCATCACGGTGTTGCCCACGGAATCCACCACCGCCTCCGCCACCGCTACCGCGAGACTGAGCTTCGTTGACGGTGATGCTGCGCCCATCCAGCTCCTGGCCGTTCATCGCCTCGATCGCGTTCCTCATCGAGTCTTCATCCTTGAAAGTCACGAATCCGAAGCCTCTGGATCTACCAGTCTCACGATCATTTATAATCTGCAAAATCAAATAATGCGAAAACATCAGATCCGTCCAGACCGACACCAGATCTGAGAGTTTTTCAACAGAAATGAAACGAAAAGCGATAATCCGATCTTCAACTCTCTGGTAAAAAGAGGAAGACAGAACGTACCGTTTCAATCAGAGGTAAAATAGTAACAGAAACAGTAACAGTAGTAACTCAGAGTAACAGTAACAGTAACACAGTAACGTTAACAGATCAGAGCGAATCGAGTCGGATCCGATCTCTGCGACAACGGACCTTCGATTCGATGACTTCGCCGTACTGAGAGAAAGCATCCCCGAGAGCCTGATCGGTGGTGGCCCAAGCCAAACCACCTACGAAACATCTAAACTCAACATCAGCTGACGTCATTGATTTGAAAAGCAGAGTGAATTGAGGACACCCCCTGTTAAAATGAAGAACTGTGATGAATAATGCTCGAATATAGATGTTTATATAGGTGGAGACGACTAGGTTTTTCGACTGGGAGAGGTTATAGGATAAGCTTTGAGCGCACTGCGCACCGGGGTTGGTTAGCGTAGGTTACGGAACCGTGGTTAGACTGGAAGGCATTGTTTGGCTGTGCTACTAATCGCCTTCAAAAATTATATATTTGTAATTTTGGTATAACCTATTATCTAATTTAATAATTAAATAAAATATTGTTTAATGTAGAAAAACTCATGTTTTTACATGAGCTCCATACAAACATATATATGGAAAAATGTTTGATAAATCTTTATACTTTACAATTGAAATGTGGAGTATGAGGAGATATCTCACACCAATTTTATGTTGTTTTCATTTTCTAGCCAAATTAAGTATGTTTTACTATTTGAAAAATTGATCGATTAATTTTTAATAATTCATAATTTAAATGTTGAGACTAGGTAAGGATTGCCACCTTTTTTTTTTTTTTTTAATGTATTTTCCATTTTTTTATCAACTTTGGAATTAGAGTATAGTTATTTAAAATATGTAAATAATTTGAAATATATTACATATGCAATATATATTTTACCGACAAATATATATATATATATATATATATTTATTTATTTATTTGGATTAGATGGTCCTATATTTATTTATTATATTTATATTTATTTATTTATTTATGCATCCACCTATAACATTCAAAACAAGCTAATTTACGCGCGTAACATCATTTATTTCAATGTGCAGTCGATATTACAAAATTAAGCTTCACATATTCTCCATATAAATAATATTAATAATTAGATAAACTACAAAATGTAATACTAGTCACTAGATGGTTTGAAATTTTGAATGATTAGGTATATTTTATAGATAGATGTGGATTGTGTAACCATGGTTAAAGTAGAGTTTAGAGGATAATTAAGATTGGGCCCATGGTCACGTGACGCACGAGTGGAAGAGTGGAGATATTTTAATGTTGAGTTGGTGGAGAATTTAATTTACATATTCCATCTCCAGAGAATTTAATTAAAAATTTTGTCTCTGGAGACAAGAATTAAGGATTAATTTTTCTATTCCATCTCCACATATTAATTTAATCATTAAATAATTTATATATTATTTAATTTAAATAATATAACCCCTTTATATAAATTTTTGTCTATCTTCTCTTTTTTTTTCGCCCCTTTTTTACTCTTTCAAAGCACTTTCTCTTCAAAATTTTGTTTTAATTAAAACATGTTATTAATGTTCACTCCATCTTGTATAAAAAGTTCACATTTCTTATTTCGTCCACCTCAAAATTACTATCATTGCTCTTTAAAATATATGTATTATATTAAAAAAAATCTTTGTTTTTCTATTACATCCTTAATATGTATTAGGATTGACCATTTATCTCTGACGTCCTTCAATTAAAATCATTAAATGAGGTTATACTATAAATTTTCTAACATATTAATTTTTGTTATTGTAGATAGTGAAAATTTTAGTCAATCACAATTTGTCATGTGTCAAAGTCCCGTAGATATTATCAAAATAAATAAATAAATTTAATTTGATAATTATCTTAAAGAAGTTGATATATATCAAATCGTGAAGAATTCTAGAGCTATTAAAACTTTACTTCTACAAGTTATTAAAATCCTAGAGCTATTAGAACTCTACTTTCAGATAGGCATCAAATTATGATGGACCAATCAAATCGCTCCATTAGAATTCTAAACCTATCAGGATTCAACTTCTAATCCTATCAGGACTCTCCATCAACACCTATAAATAGGGGTCTGATTTTCATTATTCCACACATCATAAGGCAACAAGAAGTGAAGGATTCAAGAGCTCTCCACCAGCAACGGCAGCGATCTTCAAGCGGCGGCAGCGATTTTCGAAGCGATCTTCAAGCAACGGCGGCGATCTTCAAGCGGCGGCGGCGATCTTCGAAGCGATCTTCAAGCGGTGGCGATCTTCGAAGTATTCTTCAAGCGATGGCGATCTTCGAAGCATTCTTCAGCAGTGGCAACAGTTTTCGAGCATTCATCGACGACGACAAGGATCTTCAAAGCATATTTTTTTGGAAGCGTTTTTGAAACTGCATTTGATTCAAATAAGGTACTAAACCTTTGAATTCAAACAGTTTCTTTAGAAACTGTACCTGATTCGCATAAGATGCTAAACCTTTGAATCAAGCAGTTTTCTTTTCAAGTCAAGTTCAAGTCTCCAGCGGTCTTCGAGCGGTCTTCGACAACAACGAGGATCTCCACAACATTTTCAAAAGCATTTTTGAAACTGTATTTGATTCAAATAAGGTGCTAAACCTTTGAATTCAAACAGTTTCTTTAGAAATTATACCTGATTCACATAAGGTGCTAAACCTTTGAATCAAGCAGTTTTCTTTACAAGTCAAGAAGACAAAGCGTCAAGAAGTCAAGCGAGAAGTCAAGTCAAGCAAGTCAAGTCAAGCAAGTCAACAAGTCAAGCATGAAGTCAAGGTCAAGGAAGTCAACGCCAACAAGTCAAGGCCAAGAAGTCAAGTCAAGGAAGTCAACGCCAACAAGTCAAGCGTCAAGAAGTCAAGCGTGAAGTCAAGTCAAGAAGTCAAGCGTGAAGTCAAGTCAAGCAAGTCAAGGCCAAGAAGTCAAGTCAACAAGTCAACAAGTTAAGCGTGAAGTCAAGTCAAGGAAGTCAACGCCAACAAGTCAAGACCAAGAAGTCATGTCAAGCAAGTCGAGGTCAAGGAAGTCAAGACCAACAAGTCAACGTCAAGAAGTCAAGCTTTACGAAGTCAACTGTCAAGAAGTGAACTCAAAATATTGAAGAGAGGAATCATGGGATTCAAGAGATTGAACCCGAACTTTATTTGATTCAAATCAATAAAAATAATTTGTGCAAATCTTTTGTGTTTATTTAAATGCAAAATTTGTTGTTACAAATTTTTGGCACGCCCAGTGGGACAATCTCTTCCCTTCATCTCTTCTCTCCACCAAGTTACTTAAGATGTCTACATGTAAAACTTCATCAAAGTCTACTTCATCAACTTCTTCAAAAGACACAGCCACGAGTTGCGGCGTCACCATAAGAAATATGTTGAAGCAATTGCAAGCAGCCCAAGAGATAGTTCCCACAACTATTCTCGAGGAGTTATTGATGCCCACTGATACAAATCAAGGTGAGGAAAATTCAAGTGATTCTACATCGTCTACTCCCTGCTCAGCATCAAGTCAATCACACACATCACCTGTAATGACTACAAATGCTACAACTTTGGAAGAGCAATTGACTAGTATCATGAAAGCTATTGAGGGCCTTAGCAAACATGCTAAAGAACAAGATGCAAGAATATCTCTCCTAATGAAGGACAAGGAAGGGGACGTAAGCATAGGGCGAACAGTAGATGACCAGGTTGAAAAGCATAATGAAGTTACGGCATCTGCGGGACAGCAAGTGAATGATAAAGGAAAATCACCAGTCATCGAGGTACAAGTTTCATCTGATGGATTCATCCCGATGAGTCAACTAAGAGAGTTTGTCATGGGAAATATCCAAGATAGGCTAGATGGGGGCTTTAAGTCATCAATGACTTATGCTAAACCATACACTGCAAGGATCGATAATTTAAGGATGCCATTAGGTTATCAACCTCCCAAATTTCAACAATTTGATGGAAAAAGCAATCCGAGACAACACGTGGCCCACTTCGTAGAAACTTGTAATGATGTTGGGACTTATGGAGACCATATGGTAAAACAGTTTGTCCGTTCCTTAAAAGGAAATACATTTGATTGGTACGTCGACTTAGAAGCAGATTCAATCGACAGTTGGGAGCAACTACAATAAATCTTTTTCAATCGTTTTTACAGTACCCGACGTACAGTGAGTATGTTGGAACTTACAAACTCACATCAATGGAAAGATGAACCTATCATCGACTACATCAATCGTTGGAGAAACTTAAGTTTAAATTGCAAAGATAAACTATTAGAGAGTTCAGCGATAGAGATGTGCATCCAAGGAATGGACTGGAGTCTACGATACATCCTTCAAGCAATTCAGCCTAAATCTTTTGAAGAGTTGGCTACCAAAGCTCATGACATGGAACTAAGCATCACTACAAGGGGAGTCGAAGAGTCGCCAACCCAAGAATCCCGAAGATTCAAAGAAAAACAAGAAACCAAGAGAGGGGGCAAAAATTTTGTCAATCCGGAATTAATGACAGTTAATGCAAGGCCTATTAAGTTCCGAACTAAAACAACTGACAAAGTTGAGCCAAGAAAGAATGTCACCCAAGAGTGGGGGCAGAGAAAGCTGACTTTGAAAGAAATGCAGGCGAAACAATATCCTTTTCTTGACTCTGACGTCCAAGGGATCTTTGACAACTTGCTCAAATGTGATCTAATTGAACTGCCAGAAATGAAGCGACCAGAAGAAGTTGGACGCACTGATGATCCAAAATATTGTACATACCATCGATTGGTAGGACATACAATCCAAGATTGTTTTGTCTTCAAAGAAAAAATGATGTAGTTGGCCCGAGAATGAAAGATCACATTAGAAGAAGATAGCGCTACAACAAATCTTGTTTATGTTGCTGACGTGTATGACAAAATACTCTGCAATACAACGAGTGAATTAGATGATGATCTTCATAAAAATGAAGAAGATGACTATGCCACCGATGAGAATTGTGTCTCTGCAATAATTTTTACTGATGACGATTTGCAGCTTGGAAATAATTTCCACAATAGGTCATTATTCATGACAGCATATACTCGCAAGCAAAGAGTAAACAAGATACTCATTGATGGAGGTTCTGCAGTCAACATCATATCTTTGCGAACAATGAAAGAATTGGGGATTTCTGTAGAGGAGCTCACAAACAACCGGCTGATGATCCAAGGATTCAACCAAGAAGGTCAAAGAGCTCTTGGAACAATCAGACTCGATTTATTGATGGGTGATATGGCTTCAGCAACATTATTCCATGTTATAGACTCTAGGACCTCATACAACATGCTTCTTGGCCGACCTTGGTTGCATGAAAATGGAGTGGTGCCTTCTACTTGGCATCAATGTCTGAAATATCACAAAGATGGTGTTGTAAAAATGGTTGTTGCTGATGATAAACCATTCACTGAAGTAGAGTCACATTTTGCTGATGTCAAGTATTACTTTGAGAGTGCAAAGACAATTAAAGCCAAAGGAGAGCCAAAAAATGATCAAATCAAGATGAGTGAGTATGAGTCTTCAACAAAAATCGATAAGAATCTCTCAAAGAATAAGTCATCTCCGGCTAGGGATGAGCCATTTGAAGGGCTAACATTGCCTCTGACTAAACTCGATGCAAAGAAGCCAACTTCACCACCCCTCAAAGGATTTGTTACCCCAAATAAAGGAGCTAAAATAGAGCATGGAATGTTCTCAGGACCTGAAATAACTAAGTGTTACACTCCAAATGCTTTTAAACTTCTTGTTCGAGCTGGTTATGACCCGCGAGAGGACTCTACAAATGGAGAACTTCGCGCTCAAGTTATAAGCCAAGAAGGGCATGCGTTTAATACTACCCGGTAAATATTGAAAGAAAGAGACCACACAGAACAAAAGACTAAAATTGGTTTGGGATACACATCACCAAGTCCTGTCCGCATAGCCATCAAAAGAGCTAGTGTTAATCACATTGTTGAGGGAAAAATGTCATCAACAGAAGATATATTTGCCAAAGATGGAAGAAAAGTCCAACGAGTATCTGTATTTGACAGACTTGGTACGACTAAGAAGATAAGTTACCAAAAGATGAACTTTGCTCACAGGAAGAACAATAAATCGCAAGTGACTCAAAATTCGCGAAGCTTGATTCCATCTCGCATGAAAAGATACACTAATTTAACTATATCATGCGGAAGAGTATTAAAGGTAAAGATGGAAACCATCATTTTTACAAAAATCCAGAATGATGAGGATGATAGAGAAAGTGTAGCTTCTTCTAACCACATCATCGGGGGCAATCACTATTTACAAGAGTGGGACATGGAATTAGCACACCATATCGCTCTCAATGAAGATACCTCGATTGAAGATGCTAGGATTGCTCCTCCTTAGCTCGAAAAAGGTGTAAAGACCACGGTGGATGTATTAAAAGAAGTTAACTTGGGTGATGCTGACGAAGCACGACCAATCTATATTAGTGCATCGCTGACCAATGAGGAAGAAAAGTCCTATATTGAAATATTGCATGAATTTAAGGATGTGTTCGCATGGTCATACAAAGAAATGCCCGGATTAGATCCAAAGGTAGTTGTTCATCATCTAGCCATAAAGAAAAGAGCTCGTCCTGTAAAGCAATCTCAACGTCGATTTCGGCCTGAGTTAATTCCCTTAATTGAAGCTGAAGTAAACAAGCTCATTGAAGTCGGATTCATCCGAGAAGTTAAGTACCCAACGTGGATATCTAGCATTGTTCCTGTGAGAAAGAAAAATGGGTAAATCAGAGTTTGTGTTGACTTCAGAGACTTGAACGTAGCATGTCTCAAAGATGATTTTCCACTACCAATCACTGAACTCATGATTGATGCCACCACAGGAAATGAAGCTTTGTCATTCATGGATGGATCATCCGGCTACAATCAAATACATATGTCTCCAAAGGATGAAGAGTTGACGGTTTTTCGAACACCAAAAAGGATATACTGTTACAAGGTAATGTCTTTTGGGTTGAAGAATGCAGGTGCCACATATCAGCGAGCAATGTTGTCACGCCCCATTTTCGTACATTAAATAAAATATATCAGAGTTGCCTTTGGGCGTGCAGAGAGGAAAGAAAGAAAGGAAAAAGAAACATACTTTCTTTTGAAACTTATAAATAAGATAGGCAAATAACGGTTTAAATTAAATAAAAGACATCCTTTAAAGTTTTACGAAAATATATAGCATACAACGTTTAAACTAATAATCAAAATAAAACGGCAAAGATCAGTTTAAGCATATAAATCCGTTACAGTGTTCCAAAACATCGGCACAACGCCGGAAGATAGCATTTTA
The DNA here is from genome assembly GCA_954870855.1 of Scutellaria minor. Lineage (NCBI taxonomy): Eukaryota > Viridiplantae > Streptophyta > Magnoliopsida > Lamiales > Lamiaceae > Scutellaria > Scutellaria minor. Next base: position 18,406,490 of record OX940728.1, on the reverse strand, counting down.
TCCTAACAGCGGAAAGGACAGGATCCATCATAGGTACAACAGTTTTAAGAGACATATATCATAAAATGTTTAGAAACATTGTTCGATGCCCAAAATAATTAAAGACAACAGAAACTTCGGATACGGCACCTCTCTCGCAGCATATCTTAGCTTTCATCATTTCCTATAGGGTGAGTACAGATAGGGATGAGTGCTTTTGAATACACTCGTGGGAATAATTTCCGTTTTTAAGATTATGTTAACTGATAAAGTATATAAGCAATAAACAGCACATCACGTAATTCACAGCACATAATAAATGCATTACACATATAAGCTCTTCGGTGTGGGTAATCCCCGTCTTAGCCGGAAACGGTTTCAATACCGTTAGTGTATTTTACGGCTCACGACACCCTCCGTGAGTTTTTTACGGACCATGAGTCCCTCCGTGATGAGTGTGGACTTCTGTCCACGTATAACATTAATCATAATATGCATGATCACATAATAACACAGCACAAAATCCCAAAGCACGTAAGATCAAACAATTCATAACATGCGATTATAGATATGATAATATTATTTAACGTATTAGCAAGTTATAAGCTTATCAAGACATAATAAGTGCAGAAACGTAAAAGTCATTAAGCTTAGAAGTTATCCCCACCTGATTGGTGGTGTTTGAGTTTGTGTGATGAAAGCTTTAAAATAAATATGCACGCTCCTACTCGCGATAGCCTACAACAAGCAAACGTGATCTATTAGTTTCATTTTAAAAATGTTACATTTATTAATTAAAGTACTCTCTCAGAAAGAAACGATGGTAGAAAAGAAAGCGATTCAAAAGGCTTGAAACTTGATCTTATATCGAAGAGAGTTTGATTACGGTTCTATAGGCGAAAGAATGAGCTTAATCGGATGAGAAACGAGTGAAAACGGTGCGTTTTAGGGTTTAGGGGCAGTTTCGTAATTTCTGGCTATGGTTGACTTTGACCCGGGGGTGAAACTGTAATTATGGTGAAGTTTTGGGGTCAAAGTAGGATTTCTGGAAATTCTGGGGTCGAAATGAAATATTCCAAAGTCTTGGGGGTGAAAATCAAGAGGTTGGAAAGTCTTGGGGTAGAATTGGGATTTCCAAAAGTTTGAGGACTAAACTGAATGAGGGGAAAGTTGGGGGACCAAAGTGTATTTTTCCAGAATTGCAAAGGGGTCCCTGGGGTTTTGAAAATTGCAAACCCACCCCTCCCCTTCCAAATCCCTCCCCCGCCGTTGCCAACCTCCATTGCCGCCGCTTCGAAGCTCCGCCGGCGACACCACGTCGCCGGCCACCACCCAACACCACCACCACACGCCGGTGCTCCTCGCGCCGGCCACCACAGCTCACGGTGGCGCTGGATGCACCGCCCACAACACAGCCAACCAAACTCACACACACCACACCGAAAACACACACACCCAACACTTCGCCGGCGAGCATCACCGGCGACACCAAGCACGGCGCCGCCCCCACGGCAGCGCCCCCAACCACCACACACACACCCGGCGACGACATGCAGCTGCGAGGAGAGAGAGATCGGGGAGAGAGAGAGATAGACGCGAGAGAGAGGAAGAAGCAGCGATTTTCAGGTGGCTTTCGCCGGAGATCCAGCCGGCCGATCAACGATCCGAGACCGGAATCGTGAAGAGCTCGATGAGAGCTTCAATTGCATGTATAGATTGGCTTGATCGGAGAAGAAACAGAGAAGATCGAAGAGAGAGAAAGAGGGGTGGAGAGAGAGGGTTTCACCGGCTATTTTCCGGCCGATTCGCGGCGACTCCGGCGACAGAGGGGAAATCCGAGCCTGGAAATGGAACGGGCTCGGCGAGGGCTTCGATTCGACATAAGATTCAAATGAAACGGGAAAAAGAAGACGGCGGCTCCGACGGCTGTGCCACCGCCAGCACGGCGACGACGCGGCGGCGCTCCGGCCGCCGGAAAGACAGAGAAAGGGAGAGAGAGAGTTCAAGTCAATTTTCTTTTTATCTTGTGTAATTTTTATCCAAAGTGTGGTGAAATTTCTCAACATAGGTGTATTATATCCATTTTTGGTAATTATTCAAATGGGCCTATCTTGGGCCTCGTAACTCCGATCGGCCCGATTCTCATTTCGTTTTCTTCGTCTTTCGATCGCGATCGTTCTCATAGCATAAATTCTACATTTTCATTTCATTTATGATTTCGATTACATTACGCAAGTTCTCCAAATTAACTACGTTTTCGATAAATTAAATCATGAAATTATTCGATAATTATAAGCAGCACACAATCAATTATTTCGCGCATTAAGTCAATTAATCTGAAACACACAAAATTTAAATCACATAATTAAGGTTGAATTATTTAATCGTCAAGTTATGCTTCGTTTTTCCTGGGCGCTACAAATGCAAAAGATTTTTGATGACATGCTCCATAAGAACGTTGAGTGCTACGTCGATGACTTGGTTATGAAGTCCAAAAAGCATCAAGATCACTTAAATGACTTGAGAAAGGTCTTCGAACGCCTTAGAAGATACCAACTGAGAATGAATCCTCTGAAGTGTACATTTGGAGTAATATCGGGAAAATTTCTTGGATTCATAGTCCGTCATCAAGGAATAGAAATTGAACAAACAAAGATTGATGCAATTCTAAAGATGCCTGAACCATGAAACATCCATGAACTCAAAAGTTTGCAAAGAAGATTGGCGTATCTTCGAAGGTTCATTTCAAACCTAGCAGGACGATGTCAACCCTTTAGTAGACTCATGAAGAAAGGTGTGTCATTTGAATGGGATGAATCTTGTAGTAATGCTTTTACAAGGATAAAGGAGTACTTGATGAAACCCCCAGTATTGGTCGCACCGATGGCTGGAAGACCTCTGATTCTCTACATCGCTGCTCAAGAGCGTTCTATAGGAGCTCTGCTAGCTCAAGCAAATGATAAAGGCATAGAGAACACGTTATACTACCTCAGTAGAATAATGACGCCGAATGAGTTGAACTATTCACCAATTGAGAATATATGTTAAGCCCTCATCTTCGCAATTCATAAACTCAAGCACTACTTTCAAGCTCATACTGTCCACCTCGTCTCGAAAGCAAATCCATTAAAGTATGTCATGTCGAGACATGTGCTCTCTGATAGACTTGCAAGGTGGTACCTCCAGCTACAACAGTTTGAGATAATCTATGTCCCTCAAAAGGTGGTAAAAGGACAAGTGTTAGTTGATTTCTTAGCCGACCACCCCATCCCAGCAGAGTGGGAATTATCTAATGACCTTCCCGATGAAGATGTCCTCGCCATCGAAGTATCTCCACCATGGAAGATGTATATTGATGGAGCATCCCTTAGAGAAGGGGCTGGTGCTGGAGTTGTATTCATGACACCTGATGGAGAAGTGTTTCCATACTCTTTCACTTTAACAGAAAATTGCTCTAACAATGTGGCAGAGTATCAGGCCCTTATTCTTGGATTGGAAATGGCAATGGAAAATAAATGATTGCATCTCAAAGTTTATGGGGATTCCAAGTTAGTAATCAACCAACTTCTCGGAGAGTATGAAGTCAGGAAACCTGAATTACTCCCGTATGTCAGCTATGTACGAAGAATCATCGAATACCTTGGAGGCGTAGAGTTGGGACATGTACCAAGAAAGGATAATAAACAAGCTGACGCATTGGCTAAGCTCGCTTCAACAATAGCCATGCCTGAAAGTGAAATACATATTCCAATATGTAAAAGTTGGGTCATACCGCCAATCTTTGAAGACGAAGCTGATTTAGAAGAAGGAAACTACATTTTCGAAGTATTTGAAGTCGAGAAAGAGGATTGGCGTCAATCTTTCATTGATTATTTGAGTCATGGGAAGTTGCCAGAAGATCCACGATAAAGAATAGATGTTCGACGACGTGCTGGTCGTTTCATCTATTTCAAAGGCACACTCTATAGACGTTCTTTTGACGGAGTCTTCCTACGATGTTTAAATGATGAAGAAGCACGATAAGCTATGGAAGAGGCCCATTCTGGGATTTGTGGCGCTCATCAATCGGGCCCAAAATTACATTTTCTTATAAAGAGGATGGGCTACTATTGGCCGAGTATGGTGAAAGACTGCATGGACTACGCACAAAGGTGTCAAGCTTGTCAGTTTCATGCTAACCTTATCCATCAACCGCCAGAGCCATTACACCCTACAGTTGCCTCCTGGCCATTTGATGCATGGGGGCTAGATGTGGTTGGACCAATGACAAAGTCTTCCGGTGGTCACCTATACATTTTGGCTGCAACAGATTATTTCTACAAGTAGGCTGAAGCCGTACCTCTCAAAGAGGTAAAAAAAGAAAATGTGGCTGATTTTATCCACCTCAACATTATCTATCGCTATGGAGTCCCTCGATATATCATCACCGATAATGGGAAACCTTTTAGTGACAGTTTGATAAATAAATTATGTCAAAAGTTTGATTTCAAGCAAAGGAAGTCTTCTATGTACTACGCCGCTGCTAATGGCCTTGCTGAGGCATTCAACAAAACCCTTTGTAATTTGCTGAAGAAGATGGTTGCGAAATCGAAACGTGACTGGCATGAGAGAATTGGAGAAGCTTTGTGGGCATATAGGACTACCTACCGAACACCTACCTAAGCAACTCCGTATTCATTGGTATATGGCGTGGAAGCCGTTCTACCTCTTGAGCAACAAATTCCGTCATTAAGGATAGCAATGCAAGGACTCACTGAAGAAGAAAATGCACGATTACGCCTTGAGGAATTAGAAGCTCTTGATGAGAAAAGACTAGAAGTGCAACAAAGGCTTGAGTGCTATCAAGCTCGTATGTCAAAAGCATTCAACAAAAAGGTATGAGCACGATCCTTCCAAGTAGGAGACTTGGTACTTGTCGTAAGAAGGCCGATCATCACCACACACCGAACTGGAAATAAGTTTACATCAAAGTGGGATGGCCCGTATGTTGTGGAAGAAGTCTACACCAATGGCGCTTATAAGTTGATATCTGAAGATAGAGTACGAATTGGCCCGATCAATGGGAGGTTCTTGAAGCGCTATTACCCCTAAAAAAAAAAAGCTCCTCGACGCATGAGCTTAAACTGCATGTTACTCCTGGCCCGCAAGAGTATAAAATGTGTATGGCAACCACAAAAGGCAGTCCATGTGGTTAAATTGCTTACTTCCCCACCAAAGATAAATACATGTGGTTAAACTGTTAATTTATCCCACTAAAGGTGTTTTAAGTGGTTAAATGATAAATACCCCACTTATCTAAAGTGGTTAAAGAATAGATACTCCTGGCCCGCATGAGTATAAACTGTGTACGACACCCCTTCAAAAAGAAAACACAAAGTGTGAATTTGAACTACGTTATGACTTGATCCTCTTTACGGAGGTACATAGGCAACTTAGATATTTTCTAAGTTCAGTTATAAAATGTATTTTCACTCATTCAATTGTTGAAAAAAAATAATTCAAATTCTAATTGAAGAACTCCTTGATGTGAGTATAAACTATCTATCAAATTCAAATCCAAATTAAAGAATTCCTTGATATGAGTATAAACTATCTATCAAATTCAAGTTCAAGCTAAAGGGACTATTCATATGCTTCTCAAAGTTTCAAAAAAGGAGTTCGAGACTCATCCACTCCAAAACACATCGCCGTGAACAAGTCTCGAGGGGGCATTTGTAGATAGTCAAAATTTTAGTCAATCACAATTTGCCACGTGTCAAAGTCACGCAGATATTATCAAAATAAATAAATAAATTTAATTTGATAATTATCTCAATGAAGTTGATGTATATCAAATCGTGAAGAATCCTAGAGCTATTAAAACTCTACTTCTAAAAGTTATTAAAATCCTAGAGCTATTAGAACTCTACTTCCGGATAGACATCAAATTATGATGGACCAATCAAATCACTCCATTAGAATCCTAAACCTATCAGGATTCAACTTCTAATCCTATCAGGACTCTCCAATAACACCTATAAATAGGGATCTGATTTTCATTATTCCACACATCAGAAGGCAACAAGAAGTGAAGGATTCAAGAGCTCTCCACCAGCAACGGCGGTGATCTTCAAGCGGCGGCAGCGATCTTCAAGCAACGGCGGCGATCTTCAAGCGGTGGCGATCTTCGAAGCATTCTTCAGAGGTGGCAACGGTTTTCGAGCGTTCTTCAACGACGACAAGGATCTTCAAAGCATATTTTTTTGGAAGCATTTTTGAAACTGCATTTGATTCAAATAAGGTGCTAAACCTTTAAATCAAGCAGCTTTCTTTTCAAGTTAAGTTCAAGTCTCCAGCGGTCTTCGAGCGTTCTTCGACAACAACGAGGATCTCCACAGCATTTTTGGAAGCGTTTTTGAAACTGTATTTGATTCAAATAAGGTGCTAAACCTTTGAATTCAAACAGTTTCTTTAGAAACTGTACCTGATTCACATAAGGTGTTAAACCTTTGAATCAAGCAGCTTTCTTTACAAGTCAAGAAGACAAAGCGTCAAGAAGTCAAGCGTGAAGTCAAGTCAAGCAAGTCAAGGCCAAGAAGTCAAGTCGAGGAAGTCAACAAGTCAACAAGTCAAGCGTGAAGTCAAGGTCAAGGAAGTCAACGCCAAGAAGTCAAGGCCAAGAAGTCAAGTCAATGAAGTCAACGCCAACAAGTCAAGCGTCAAGAAGTCAAGCTTGAAGTCAAGTCAAGAAGTCAAGTGTGAAGTCAAGTCAAGCAAGTCAAGGCCAAGAAGTCAAGTCAAGCAAGTCAACAAGTCAAGCGTGAAGTCAAGTCAATGAAGTCAACGCCAAGAAGTCAAGTCAAGCAAGTCAAGGTCAAGGAAGTCAACGCCAACAAGTCAAGGTCAAGGAAGTCAACGTCAAGAAGTCAAGTTTTACGAAGTCAACTGTCAAGAAGTCTACTCAAAATATTGAAGAGAGGAATTAAGGAATTCAAGAGATTGAACCCGAACTTTATTTGATTCAAATCAATAAAAATAATTTGTGCAAATCTTTTGTGTTTATTTAAACGCAAAATTTTGTTGTTACAGTTATTATTAGTTTAATACTTACAAAAGCATTTAATTTGTCTTTAGAAAATATATAATTTAATTTTAATCATTCAATTGATATCTTACTTTTGTCAACAAGAGACTAATATTATTTGATTATATAACTCAAAATCAAACTAAATTAGTTGGTAATTAATTTGAGACTGACTAATAAAATAATATTTTTCTTAGTTATAATTATTCAAGTTGAAAAAATATACATATTCCTTTTTTTTAAACAATAATATTCAACTTTCCTTTTGGGCCTTTACCTTTTATAAGAAGCCAATTTCTTAGTTGTGGATTGGACTAGCTATGCTGGCTATAAAGGCCCACATATATTTAAATGAGATCCATCATACTATCATAGGCTTGTGCATTCTCTCAAGAAATGGCACTTCTTTGTAATTTTACTTTTTATAATTTGAGATGTGGTATTTTAAAAAATAATCCTAAGTTTATACCTTTTTAAATGTTATCTTATTGATATTTCACGATCCAATTTTCTTTTCTACATACATATTCTTATATTATTCATATAAATACTTATTTATAATTCATATGTTATAGTCTAGATTCTCTGGTTTCTACTGCATTTTAAATATATTTTGATTACTTAAAATTATAAAATTATTTTTTTAATAGTAATCAAGATAGATTTTGGAAGAGATGAGGGTATTAAAGGATAATTCTACAGCATGGCATAATATAAATATTTTCTCAATGAACAGGTCAATAAAGAATCTGAAATTACATGTTGTTTTCAACTAGAATATCACCAAATCCACTTTCAATAATAGCCTGTAAAGAAAAAATCAGAACAAGACCTAAATTTGTTTATTTACATTATAATATAATAAATTAAAAAAAAAACTTGGCAGATTAAATCATCAAATAAAACTTGGCAGATTATATCATCAAATAAAACTTGGCAGATTAAATCATCAAACTACCAATTGTAATTTGGAATCAATGCATAAGTCGATAATTAAGAAATATGGTTTTCGTGGGCTGGGCTTCTCGGCCCGCTCTTGTAAAAATTTTAGCTTTTGGATTTTGTAGGCAAAATTAATATTCAGGCCCAAAACTTGTACTAAATTCTTATATATTTATCGTGTTTAACAAAAAAAAAAAATCTTATATTTGAATGAATTATTTTATAAGTATTTTATTTTACAAATTAGTCAACACAAAAATATTAAAAGTACAAGTACCTAATAAAAATCAAAGTAAATAGTAAAACAGTTATTTTAATAATTTCTTAAATTTTATATATTTCTTAACTAAATCTTATACAACAATAAAAGTACAAGGGCCTGAAATCAAAGAAAATACTAAAAAAAAGTTTAGTAAAACAATTATTGAAGGTTTAGGAAATTGGTGAAAAAAAAATATAAATATATAATAATGAAATAAACTTAAATCATGATATTGGGTTTGCCATTTTTCTCATTTCTATTTGGAATGATGAATTTATTTTATAAACTTTAGATTTCTAATAAACATCCAATTACTTGATTTTATTTATAGATCTTAAATTCTCAACTATCGTTTCAAGTTATTTGTTGAAAAATTATAATAGAATTAAATCTACCTATTGTATAATAGTCTTGCGAATGTCATAACTGTAAATATTGGGTATCATGATATCATCTATAATACACTTATATGCAGCATGCATAAATACTCTTATATATATATATATACATACATACATACATACATACATATATATATGGAATTAAATTATGAATGACACTTTCAATTTAAAATGAAATAAAATCACGAAGTATATAACATAAAACAGAAAAACGTGTATGAATTAATTGTTTGATGATCAATAATATAAATTATTGGTTTACTCAACATAAAATATATGTTAATGTTATAAAATAGCTCGAAATTATCTCCAGAAATTAAGTTAGTCATTAAAACATAACGTAGTTTATTTCAATTCAATTATTTCTAATTTTAGCATAACAAAAAATTACTCTTTTATATCCCACCCAAAAACATCGAAGTACAATTTTATCATAAATTTGTAACTTAACAATTATTCTCATGTACAAAAATAGACCAAATAGAATGTCGGTTGGTGTCGCTATAAAGCTATTTTTACTTTCATTTATAGAAATAGACCAACTCTTGCAGTTGTAATAGTATATTCATATCAATACGAAACTATTTTAGGTATATACATTCTTTTAAAAAAATTAATATAAGTTTTTGTAATTTCTATATCAAAATGTAATATTATTTATTGGATGTATTGATATAGTATCTCTCTGGTGACTCTGATTTGATATTTATTATTGATTTGCACACAAAATCATATGATTGTTTATGAATAATAAATTATATATAGAATTCATTGCAACACTTAAGATCTTGAATTTTTGTTGTGTTTAATTAACAATTTTATATTAAAACATTATTGAATTTGCAAATTATATGTTTGACAGAATATATGGTGTATATATGAATACCATAGCTCAAAATTTATGCACAGGAATTTGTCAACTTGTATAGTCAGATAAGGATACATTAATTATCAATATAAACTCTTGAGAACATTTCTGGATAATATATAAATATGTTGATATGAAATTTAAATAAACGAAAAAAGGAGAAGTTGGACACATCAAATAGATAAATTAATTTGACTTTTTAGCGTTCAAAGTAAATTAGTCATTCATATATAAATTTCAAGATATTGTTATTTATTTTTGTAAGCGATTCATCCTAAATTTAAATTTATTTGGTGGGGCTTTCTTCATACAAAAAATAAAATGAAATATTATGAATTCCATTCAAAATTAGTATATATATGTGTGTAGATACATAAAATGCTCTCAAATGAAATAGCAAGAGCAAATGAACTTCGTTCATGTATAAAATGATGTAAAAAAATGTTGAGAAAAAGTTTCATTATAATAAAATAACATAAAAGATTAAATATATTCTCGCTTTTTTTCTCTTTTCCTAGAAAAAATCAAATTTTAAGTTTTGGAACACTTTTTGAAAAATTATAAGAATATTTAAATTGTAGACCTTTTAATGGATAAAAGGAAAAGGTTTTAAAGAAAAAGGAGTGAGAAGAATAATAGTTGATCATCCACGATTGTTATCACGTGTGCTTAGTCACTTGCATTATCTTTCTAATCATTAATTAATCCTACAAAACAAAAGGTAGATACTAATGAGTATATGATCGCATTTTTTGTCAAAGAAAGGTGGGGCCATACACACCCTAGTAATACTAAACACATTTTATATCTTTCATTTATATAAGATGTGTATAAGTTTACCCTAAAAAAAATTAATTCAACTGCATAATTTCAAATCAGCTTTCAAATATCATAAAAATTATTAACGATATTATTAAATTAACGTGATGTGTGCTGGTAATTCAAGAATATTTGATAAATGAATGCTATTTAAGTTATAAGATTTAGTATGATACCAATAACAACATGGATCAAGGTAATGTTGCTGTATTAATTGAATTGATTTATTTTCCAATAATAAATTATAATTAAGCAAATGAGAGGTTAATGATATAGGTGACAGTGCGGTTCATGATCCCATAAGGGTTGATGTAAAATTACATAAATATTGATTTTGTGAATTGGAGATGACGATAGTCTAATATAAAGAATTATTTAAATTTGAACAAATATATTTAATTGGAATGCACACTATCAGAACATGGACTGAGTAATACTGTAATAGTGGAAGTTAAGAGGGAATCTTTGGATTTGATGGGATTTTACTTTTTTTTTTTTCTTTTTTAATTTCCTAGTTTTTATTGCCACGCATGCTTAATTGGTACCAAACAAATCCAAATATATCATCTGTTTTTGTGTATAAAAGTGTAAAATATGATTTTGAAGACCATTTTATGGTTCTAATTCTATTAGAGGGTAAATCAAACTAAACAGCCCATAAGCTATAAATCAAAAAATCGACTTACTTTCTATTATATATAAAATGTTTCGTTTTATGAAATTATATAGATGAGATAATTTTGTGTATAATTTTTGGTTGTATAATTGTAATGACAACTCTTCAAAACGTTTATTATATAATAATAAATACCATATATATACACAAACATTTTTTAATGTATATTTATTTATTTATTTATTAGATGGTAAATAAGTAGAGGAAGTAAGTGGGACAACTAAGCCACGAGGAGTATTAATATTCTCTTTGTTGGAGCAATGGGCATTGAAGGGACAGCTGCAGCTGTGAATTAAAAAAAGAAAAAAAAATTGGATTATTATTCATTTATTTAAAATTAAATTACTATAATCTGTATTTTTAAAATATTTTGTTTTACCAAGCTTTCATAGTACGATAACTTTGTAATTTTTTAATTTTTTTTGAAAGTTTAAACATAAAAATGAATTGATATTAGATTTATTGTTTATAACATTTTTGAGTAGGGTAGAAATTTTTTTATTCATGTTAAGAATAATAGAAATGCAGGTTTAATTAGTAAATCATAATTATATTAAATAAATTATTATTAGTAAAATAAAATTTAAAATTTCAGCTTAAAAGAATGAGATTTGGCTGATTCTTTTCAGATAAATCAATTCATAAATGAGTAGATAGGTCATAAATTGATGTGATGAGTTGGTGGAGTTGAAAATATTTTTAAATTTTTTTTATAACAGTATAAAAAAATAAAAAACACAAAAAAAAAATATCAAAAGAACACTGATTTATTATTTATTTGAGTGAAAGAATTAACTTTTTGTTTTTATTTTTTTATAAAAGAGAAAATGAAAGAAAGAGAGAGAAAAAAAAGGAATTGTTACTCTAACAACCACAAAATTAAAATAAAATAAATTTTGAAAGGGGAAATATGTCAAAATTGAAAGAAAAAATATTTATCCCAAGATTATCAACAAAAAATAAAGAAATAAATTAAAACAATAATTTATCTTTTATTTTATAGACAGATGAAATCATCTCATATTTTTATTTCATATTTAGTAAGTTTCATACTGTTTTTTAAGAACTAATATACATTTTTTTTAAGAAGAATTAATAAACTTTAACACCATGAAATCTTGATCAGTTTTAATAATCAACTTTCGCAATTAATTTCATTAACGCAAATATTACTCATAAATAAAATTGCAATTGCTTCTCACAAAAACAAAATAACATTGCAGTAATAGGATTTGATTGAAAACGATATATCCTAATATTTTTATGTAAAAAATCATATGAATTTGTCTCATATATATAAACAAAAATCAATGAGACATGTCACAAAAATACTACCCATTAATTGAAAACCAGTAATAATAGATCAAAATAAAGCACATGAAATAACTCTATAAATTCAGTCGCCGCTTAAATATTAATGTAATATGGTGAATAAATTTATGGTATTCAAATAAGTGAATATCTATACTTATATTAAAACAGAAAAATTGGTCAAAATTACAAGAGCACCACTTTCCAGCTAAAAAATGTCATATCATTAGTTTTTGCTTCTTTTCTAAGCTTGAATATGACTTCTTTTCCAAGTCTGAATCTGGCTTCCCCCGAAAGATATCACATTATATAAGCAAAGAACATATTTCATTTCACATCAAATGTTAATAAAAAACAATTCATGGAGGATAAAAATATCAAAAGAATAATAGAGATGTGAGAAGAAAATAAGTTTTTTCAAATATTAAAAGAAGAATTAGAGATGAGAGTCATTCAACAGATCTCATTTCACATCATAGAAGTTGAAAATAAGAAAACAATTCATGGATGATAAAAATATCAAAAGAATAATAGAGATGAGAGAAGAAAATAAGTTTTTTCAAATATTAAAAGAAGAATCAGAAATGAGAGTCATTCAACAAATCTCATTTCACATCATAAAAGTTGAAAATAAGAAAACAATTCATGGAGGATAAAAATATCAAAAGAAGAATAGAGATGAGAGAAGAAAATGAAGAAAACAATTCATGGAGGATAAAAATATCAAAGAAGAATAGAGATGAGAGAAGAAAATGAAATATCCAGAGAAGAATCAGAGATGGAAGAAGAAATAAAAACTTTTTCATATTTAATGAGATATTGACAACATTAATCTGATTGTCATTAGCTTCATTATCCAAATACAACAATCCTCCGATGAGGAATAACATTACAAAAGAAAGATAAAAAAAATACATAAGAAAGATAGAAAAAATATATGTAAGAAATGGAAAAGTAAAGGAGAATAGAGGTTGAGTGTCGCTGCCATGACTGTTGTTTTTCCGGCGTATTTAATAAGAGGATGAACAACATATTTGCTTACTTCTAAAATACACTATAGACAAAAGATTTGCTTACTTCTATAGATCAAAGATCATGAGGTCAATAAGATGAAATTGTGGACTTTGTTATCATATAAATGAAGAAAAAGACAAAATTTAGATAGGGTGTAGACGGTGGTTGGAGGCGGTTGTTGAATGTAGAATTAATCTTCAAATATTTTTGTATCTAATCTATTTTCTTACTTAATCGTTTCCTTATATTTGTATTTTACTTCATTTTTATATATTTTTATGTGGTTTTAATAAATAATCATTATGTATCTGTGACTTAATTGATAGATTTAATATATATTATTCATGTTATCTAACTATTTAATTCATTTTTGTTTTTTATACATGACCTTTGTTTATTATTTTTTTAATACTTATATTATATATATATAATATGTATATATTTACTGTTTATATGAGAAACCGCGCATCGTGTGGGTGTATTGCTAGTTACTCATTCAAGCAATATTCACATGCAATTATTATTATGACACCATTTTGATATTTCTTCTTTATTGCCCTTTTCCAATAATGTTGATTTATCGTCATTTTAAGTACTTGAGAAAACACATTCTCGAGTTTCTGTATTTTTATTTTATTTATTTAATTTATATATGTCACTAACACTTTGTATTATTTGCATTAAAATTTTGCTGAGTGTAAAATTGTTTACAAAAATTTAAGTCATTGTTACTTTTTATTTGCATCGAAGTATGAACCTTATAAATGTTACAAAATTTTAGGCAAATTTAGGAATCGTATAAATTGATTTATTGTCCTTATTAGTATTTTTTTTTTCCAATTCTCAATACTCATTTTCAAATACTAAAGCATTTAATTTTTTTTTTTTTTTTTGAGGGAACTAAAACATTTAATTTAAGAAGGCTAGATATGGGCAATTTGAAATATTAAGTGTAATTATCTCTCAAAAAAAAGGTCAGAGATGAAACAATAAACATTGGGATAGAAAAAGAAAGATATAAACCAATTTTCTTACAAATAAAAGCTTAATCACTCAATACTTATATATACAAAAAGAAAACATAAGTAATAAATAAATATAAAAAACTAATTTTAGAAAAGTATACGTATGGTGTCACGATTATAGGATATAAATTGTTGTTTTTAATTAACAAATAGTCCGTGTCACGAATCTAATTTAATGAGATGAATTAACACACTAAATATAGATAGATGCTACAATCTATAATCTACAAAATAGAGATAAACTTAGGAAAATAAATTTGAATTGTAATTAGTGGACATCTCACAAAATTGTATTAAAAAAAATCTCATATATATTTTTATTTTGTGTTATTTTAATATTTCCTTTCAATTAATCTATACTATATATAAAATGAGAGAAGTTGGCAAAATTTACTAATTTGCCATTTTCTCTCCTAAAAATGTCACATCAAATTGATGATTGTATAAATATTTTTATTTTGATATTTTTTCTAAACTCTAAAAAAATAATATTTTTTGTCATTTACAAGAAAATGTTATGATAATAATATTTAAAAATTCAATTGTGGGCCCTACTATTTGTAATATTTAAAAAATCAATTGTGGGCCCTATTCCAATAGAATTCACTTCCTTCCATCCTAATTTTGAATTTACTCAATACATTTTATTAGAAAATAAAAAGAGCAAGAAAAGTACTAAATAAGATTTGTCCACATCTATAAATTTTGGAGAAGTTTAGCACCATACATCAATATAATTTTATACATATTCACTTCGGTAATCATATACTTTAAGGATATGATTATATTTTAATGATGTGATCAAAATTTGAAAATAATAAAATTTAAACATTATGTCAAAAATTAAAAATTTGGAAAATTAGTTTAAAATTTTAATATATAAAATGTGGAAAATAGTTTTAATATCCAAAATTAATTTTACGATGTGTTATAAAATGTTTAAAAGTTTGAAAACTATTATAAAAATATCAAAATAATAATAAATTTAAAATTAATAATAATAACAAGGTTTAACAATTTAAAATTAACAAATAAAATTTAAAAATTAATTCAAATATATATGTAATATTAATTTTGAAAGATATAAATATCAATAAATTGAATAAAAAATAGCTTAATAAAAATATTTGCTAATTTATTCTAAAATATTTCAAATGAAGAGATATAATTAATCTAAAAGTTGTATTAAAAAAAACTAGAATTTGTTCTAAAATAATCTGAAACATGGTTTCAAAAATCTAAAAATTATTATTTTAAAATGTAAAAATAATTGGGAAGCTAAATATTTTAAATATAAACTAAATTTTGGAATAACTTTAATTTTTTTTGAACAAATTCATCTAAAAAAAAAAGCAGAAAATTTATTTACGATACGACATATTTAAAATTTCCATTTTAATAATTCTAAAATATAAAGAACAAAACATATTAGTAAGTATAATAAATCACTTCTTAATTATTCAGAAATTTAAACTGACAAACAAAAAACTATTATTATTATTTTATATTGTGTTAAATTTTATTTTCAAATTTAATTATTGAATATTGATGTTATATTTATTATTTTATTAATTTTTGAATATTGATGTTCAATTATTATTTTATTATTTTATATTGTATTGTGTTATATTTATAAATTAATTATATTCGTAATTTCATTTAAATTATTATTTTTAATGTATGTTATATCAAATTCATATTTATTTTAAAATTCATAATATATTATTTACATTACATATATAATTATATCAAATTTAAAATGTTGAGTTTCAAAATTGTTTGCATTCAAAATTTCTAATTTTATCAAATACAATTATTTAAAATAACATAATTTTAAAGTTGAAATATTAACATTTTTATTAATATAGATATTAAAAGCAATATATATTTTACATTTATAAAAGCAATATATATGTCATCAATATTAAAAATTATTAAATTTTATATAACAAACCGCGCATCGCGCGGGTGTACCGCTAGTTGAGGCAAGTAAGGACGAAATTTGCTATCAATTATACATTGAAAAGGATTAGTTTATTTCCACCACCTTCCCACCAACTATAGATGGCTGGATGTCGTGTAAGTATTGCAATTTATTTCTTCATTTTTTTTAAATAAGAAAGAAGTGTATTTTTTAATATTTAATTTCAAAAGTTATGTACCATCCATATAGTGGGAGTGTGGGACCTTCAAATTGTTAAATTAGATTCTTGACATATCTTGGTTTATTATTTTCAAACTTGCCTCAGTCAACAACACGTAACATCTAATCATTTATTCTATATGTATACATAATTTTATTATTTTTAAATAGTTTATATCTGGTGAAAATAAATTTGAGTTATAAATAATTGAATACCAGAAATTATATCTTGTGAAACTGTACTATATTTATATTGTAAATATTATGATATAAGGAAAAAAAATCCACTTCTTATAAAAGTTAAAATATATTTAAATCAACTTTCCAAAACCCATCTATCAAATTTGAATAATTAAGTTTGAACTTGATTTGCAGATAATAGAATTGATCTCCAGTTGACCTCAATTAATTTGATTACAAATATAGCTTGAATAAGTATATAACATTTTAGATTCTTGTTGATTTTGCGTATGACACATATTGTATTTAGAATAAATTTGCTTAAATATTTTTTCAATATAGGAGTATTTTGTTCTACAAAAGGCTATTTATTATATTTCCATAATTAATCAATGAAAATACCTTTGGTCAAAATAAATGAATAAATGAATAAATAAATAAATAAATGAAATACATTGGATGCTGCAATAATACTCGTTAGGTTATAATATAATTCTCCTTACATAGGCAATTAATAAATACGTTACAAATCGACAATCAAGCGCATAAAATCACAATGCATCCATTCCAAAATTATATATAAGGATCTACGTTTTTTAAGGAAGAAAATATCGTAATATACGTTTAAATATTTTTTTTTTGTCATAAGCCATTTAAAAGTTTCAATAATAAATCATAGTGGTAAAACTTTCTACTCATCCTTAAAACTAAAAATAAAAAACTCAAGTTACATTTTGAATATTTAAATAAATAAATAATATTAATAAAATACGTGTATTCTATTAACTTTTCATTTAGCTAAGTTGGAATTTATTAATGTTGTTAATGTTCATGCAAAAAATAAGTGGAATTTTATGGTGTGGAATTAAATGAAATTGGATGGATTGTAATTAATTTTGTAAAGATACAATAATGTTGTGATGTCGTGTCCACTTTAGTAGTGGGGCCACATAATAAACTTATGTGACTACAAAGTCATATTTAATATTTAATTAATAATAATATAAATATTACTTCAATTAAAAAAAAAATTATGAATAGAGGGGGAAAAATAGAAAAAAAAAAAAGAAACTTCGCTGTATTGGGCGGGATTTTCGGCGGTCAAACCCTCAACCCGAGTCGCAGTAATTTCCAAATTGATACGACCCGAATCCGGATCGGGCTTTAGACCCGACCCGATCGTGGCGGCGGCGTTGGCGGCCGGAGAAAGTGTTAGAACTTTTGGAGTGAAAGTTACAGTTGTGTAGGAGTATTTACTATTTATTACCTTTTCTCTGCGCGCTTGAATTCATTTTGGAGAGAGAGAGAGAGGAGATCGCTTTCTCTCTCTACACAACTAATACTATACTCTCCGTCATCGTCACTAATGCTCACTTCTCAGCAATCACTATTCTCTCTCTCCACCTAAAAACCAGAAAATTCTGACTTTTTTTAATTTACTTTTCATTATCCACTCTCTTCGCTCTCTCTCTCTCCTTCGTCAACTGAAGAGCAACTGATAGAAATGAGGAGAGAGAGAATATTTTATTGTTTTTCCTTTGCAGGAGAACAGAATGTATAAACGAGTTTGAAGAAGGAATCAAATCAGTACTTCTTCTGATTCGTTTGCCATAAAGGTAAGCTTCATAGAAAAGTTCGCCGCTCATTTTTCTCCATTGTTTCATTGGCATCAAAATGTTGGGGGTGTAGAAACACCGAAAATCCCTAAATTCTTGTGCTACAAACATCAATTGTGTGTATTTTTTGATATGTGAATGTGAGGGGGGATTTTACGATTTTCTGAAGTTCAATGAAGTTGCAGCAGAAATGGTGGATCGTTGGAGCAGGGTAGTTCTCGTTTCTGTAGCTTCGTTTTTCTTTTTGTTTGGTTGTACATTTGAGCAGCAGATACCAATTCCATGGCAAGAAAGACTGGCCTTGCTTCAGTTAAGATCTTCGTTAGGGTTGAGAGCTAAAGAATGGCCTTTAAAATTGAATCCCTGTACTTCATGGGAAGGTATACAATGCATCAATGGCAGGGTGACAGGGATCAACATTTCAGGGTTCAGAAGAACAAGGAGGGGAAGTCAAAATCCTCAATTCTCTGTGGATGCCCTTCAAAATTTGAGTCGTCTATCATCGTTCAACGCCTCAAGTTTTACGTTGCTGGGGTCAATTCCCGATTGGTTCGGGTTGCAGCTGCCTTCACTCCAAGTGCTTGATCTTAGGTCTTGCATGATTAATGGTGCTATTCCATTCACTCTAGGTAATTTGAGCAGTATAGTTGAGTTATATTTGTCTGATAACAACCTCACAGGGATGGTTCCATCTAGTTTAGGTCAGTTGTTTGGGCTTTCTGTTCTAGATCTTTCACAGAATCGCTTCACGGGTTCTATTCCGGATACATTTGCTGCTCTTGGGAACCTTACTTTATTTGATATGTCTTTGAATTTCTTGTCTGGAATGATTCCTCCTGGCATTAGAAATATGTCTAGGTTGCAGTTCTTGAATCTTTCAAGGAACAGCTTGTCATCCTCGATACCTGCTGAACTTGGTGATCTTTCTAGTCTGTTAGAACTTGATCTTGGATTCAATTCTCTTTCGGGATCAGTTCCTGTGGATTTGAGAAGGTTGAGAAGTTTGCAACGTATGGTAATTGGGAACAATTTTCTTTCAGGACCTTTGCCTGTTAATCTGTTCTCTTCTATGACCCAGTTGCAGTTTGTTGTATTGAGTTATAATGCTTTTAGTGGTGAAATTCCGGATGTACTGTGGTCAATGCCCTCATTGCGATTCCTTGATGTGTCTGTGAATAATTTTACCGGTCTATTGCCCAATGTCAGTTCCATTGTTAATGCAACATTTGCCTTATTTAACGTTTCCCAGAATTATTTGTACGGGAATCTTACACCTGTAATTCGAAAGTTTGGTTTTATTGACTTGTCGGGTAATTATTTCGAGGGTCCAGTTCCAATCTATGCACGTGGCAACACATCTCTGGGTAGGAACTGCCTCCGAGATGTGTCTAATCAGAGGAATGCAACAGATTGTGCCTCATTCTATGCAGACAAGAATTTGCCATTTGATAATTTCGGAGAGCCTACTATTAATCAACCGACCCCACCTACACAATCCGACAAAAAAAGCCACCGATCCATCATCATTTTGGCTTCTGTTCTGGGAGGTGTTGGGCTTCTTGCAGTTGTTGTATTGATTGCTATACTGCTGATTGTTTGCAAGCGCAAGAGGGTCACGATAAACCAAAGAGGTAACGGTGTGGGGCCTGTTCCTGCTGGTGGAAGTCCTCCAACCCCTGGAGCATCATTGAACTTTTCAACACTTGGAGACACATTTACATATCAGCAGATTCTTCAAGCCACTAGTCAATTCAATGATGGAAATCTGATCAAGCATGGTCATTCTGGTGATCTATTTTATGGAAAACTTGAAGGTGGAATCCCTGTAATTATAAAAAAGATAGATTTGCAGTCATCAGTCAAAAAGGAAACATACATGTCGGAGTTGGAGCTCTTTAGCAAGGTTTCCCATCCTAGATTGGTCCCTCTCTTGGGGCATTGTCTGGAGAATGAGAATGAGAAGTTTCTTGTTTACAAACACATGCCAAATGGAGACCTGTCCAGTTCTTTGTTCAAGAAAACAAATTCGGCTGATGACAGTATGCAGTCACTGGACTGGATAACGAGACTTAAAATAGCAATAGGAGCTGCTGAGGCTTTGTCTTACTTACATCATGAATGTACTCCTCCTCTTGTTCACAGGTAACTCACACATCTATGTTCTTTTTCTAGTTCGGCTCTTTTATCTTATTATGTTTCAATTTAACTCGATCAACTGTTAACACTTAACCATTGAGACATTGATTCATTATCACTAATGACTAATAAGAAACAAAAGAAATTGGTGGGCATTACTATTCTGTTTTGTTGATGCATGGGCCAAATAGTTGTAAAGATGGCAATCATGTCTATTTTATACCTGAATTTCATGTTCTTGAAACTAGAACACAGGCTAATCATTGAAATAGTTGATTTTAGGCTACTGGTGAAACGTTCCTGGTGAGATTTGTTAATCCAATTCTCAATAAGGTTCAGCCAGATTTGGACAATTTCTACCAGCTGTGATTCAGCACCTGCCTTCAAATTACGCTTAATCTTATTTTAAAGTAATATTTTTTCATGCATGCAACCTTTCTTCCTTTCCAATATTAAATGTGCTCGTCCATTTCGTAATTAACATTCTCAGCCAAAGTTGGACTGTCCTTTGCGTAAGAAATAGAATAAATGAGTACAATGTGGCATGCAGCATTTATTACTGTAAAACAATATATAAATAGCTTCACTAAAATATTTATCAGAACTTGGGAACAAAAAATTGTGCATTTATTTAGGAAATGCATTCTTGAGCTATCAATGCCCATTTCTTGCTACATTCATATAGTGAATGAAATCTTTTCCATCAAGTTTCCATGTTGAGTTTTGATACAACACACAAGTTTAGGCACCTATGTTTGGTTGTATTATTGTTGTCTGCTATGTCTTTTTGGATCTTGTTACAGACCTTTTCTTTCTATGCTTGGACATCAGTTGGGTGACGTTTTGTATTGCTAATTTTCTGGAATTCCAACCCATACAAGAAATGAATTGAAATGCTAGAAAACTAGAGAAGAGCATTCAAAGTTCAAAGAACATAGTGTTGCATAGGTAAAGGTTCCAGGTTGATTATTTTATCTTCTGAGCTGGAAATGATGACAATGTAATATAGCCAGACGTTGGTGGTTATATATTCCCCATGAAATCTAAATTTTGTTACCTGTGTTATTGGTAAAGTGTCTATAGAAACTGCTTTGGAGCTGTCATCTCACCATAATCATGTGTTCTTAAAGGGACGTTCAAGCCAACAGCATACTTCTTGATGATAAATATGAAGTAAGGTTAGGAAGCTTGAGCGAGGTTTGTGCTCCAGAAGGTGACACTCATCAAAATAGGATCACAAGGTTGCTGCGGTTGCCACAGTAAGTATTTCTTCTTCTGATCTCAACTGCTGAACTTTGATTAACTACAGATTTTATTTTCTATAAATAGCAAAGTTTGAGTCTTCAATTTGACTGAGTCGTTTTTTTTTTTATATATATATATAGTTTTGCTGTTTCAACTTATATCTGAAATCCTAGTGCATTTTCCTTGTATGATATTGTATCTGTTTGATGTGCTTCAGAAACACAAAACAAAGTGTTATGGCAACTTAAATGTAGCCTTTCTCTTCCATTTCAGAACAATTGTGTTAATGAGAATCTTAATGCGGCCTCTTCCTTTGAAATATGTCTCTGTTACTCCATATGTACTGCCAATATGTTCAGCTGGATTTTTGAATAATGGATTTGAAAAATAGAAGTTTCTGTTTTTGATTTGTTTGAACTGATTGTTTTTGCAGTAACTTTCAATGTTTCTATCCAGATTATAACTTTTTTTCTTTTTTGGATATGCAGAACATCGGACCAAGGTGCTTCAGGTATATCCAGTTCCTTTCTTTCTGATTTTCTTTATGTTATGTTTTCGACTGCTTATAGAATTCAGAAGACATTTCCTTGCCATGCCATTTCTAAGTCCAAAATTGGTTAAAGTTATTGTCTACTCGAATGATATAATTGTTGCTTCATCTTCAACTGGCTATGCATTTTACAATTAGAAATTCATAACTTGCTATATCTTTTGCTAAACATAAATAAAACATCACTTTCCAGTAATTGTGGAGCAACTTGTCATTTCCTTGAATTTCCCGTTCGATTAAAAATCGACATTTCCTTATTTTGATGGTTGGTAACAAACTACCCTTAGAACCCCTAACTTCAGAATCATTACTTCATCAGTTTTCAGTGCATACTCGTTTCTCTATAATATTCAGTTCATCTTTTATCTTGTTTCTGCAATCATGTGGAATGTAAATTATGTAATTGAGCCCACCATGCTAGTTGTGCTTCAAAATCATGCATATCTTGTCTTGAAATAGGAAGAAATTTTGTCTTGTAACTAAGAAGCAAGTTGATTAGGTTCAGTTTGTACGCCATGGAATCATTGAAGTTTAATTAATTCTGTGCAAAAATGTAGGAATAGTTTATTGCAGTACTTGAACATTTACTTTTATCATTGCTACTTAAAATAGCACGTGTCATTAAGGTTAATGTTGATTTCATTAAATTTTGGTGAATTAAAAAATTTATAGAAGAAACCCTTATCTGATTCTTGGAGCCAGTCAAACCATGGGTGGTAATTTTTCTTAGTAAAGCATTAGAACTTTGAACCAAAGGTTTCATGGTTAAGAATCTTTCGATCATTTACCAAGAAATGTTGCCTTTGTGTTTACTACATGAGATGATATTATCCAGCTGGTAGCAAGCTCAAAATTTTGAATATGATCACTGTGTTGTATTGAACCTATGCTAATGTTCTAAATGTTCATCTGTTATAATGAACAGGTAAGCTTAACGCAACATGTGCATATGATGTATACTGCTTCGGGAAGGTATTACTGGAGCTCGTGACTGGTAAGCTTGGAATTAGTTCGTCTACAAACTCCACCATGAAGGAGTGGTTGGAAGCAACACTACCCTACATTAGCATTTACGACAAAGAACTCGTCACAAATATCATCGACCCATCATTAATCATAGACGAGGATCTTCTCGAAGAAGTATGGGCAATGGCTATAGTGGCGAGGTCTTGCCTCAATCCAAAGCCAATGCGACGTCCCCTCATGCGCTACATTCTTAAAGCTCTCGAAAATCCTCTCAAGGTGGTAAGAGAAGAACACTCTGGTTCAGCTCGGCTAAGAACCACATCCTCTCGAGGGTCGTGGAACGCCGCTCTCTTTGGCAGCTGGCGGCAGAGTTCTTCGGACGTCACCGCCACACAGGCGGCAACTTCTCGTAAACTTGAAGGTGTCAACAGTATGAAGCAGTCGGGGACGACGGGGTCTCAAGGGAGTGGTCCAAACGGCGATGGGAACGGCAATTCATCGTCAACGAGACGGCATTCCAGGGATATCTTTCCGGAGCCATTGGATGTGGAGAGAGGAGAGGAGGATTAGGTGGTTGTTGATTCTTCAAAGTTGCATTGTTTACAGGTTTAGGACACCTTTTTTGTTTCTTTTCTTTTTTTTTTTTTTGGAATTTCTGAGGATGTTTTAGAAAACTGAGGAGTGGATAATGCTCTCTTTTTGTCTCTGTAATTTGCATCATTCATTGGTTGGTGTTTTTTTGTTGAAATGTAAATTATCAGATTATGTATGCTTTTCTTCCGAGTTGGAAAGGGAGAAAAGTACAAAGCTACATTTTTTTTTTTTTTTTTAAATCTGAAAATTCATGTGGGAAATCATACAACTGCTGGTGTTGGATTGTATTGCATCAAAGTTTCTTTGGAGGATTGGAAACATATTTTGGTGCAGAAAAACAATATAATTTCGATTCATAAAAAGAGAGAAACTATTGAAAACGGTTTGATTAACAAAAAAATTATAAAAAAGTTGAATTGAAGGTCCCACCGAGATTTGAACTCGGGTTACTGGATTCAGAGTCCAATGTCCTGACCACTAGACCATGGGACCAATTTGTTTGATTGTTTCGAATTAGTTTTTAAATAAGCTATCCTTGTATATTTCCAATTTATTATGGTACATTTATTTTATCGTCTATTAGGACGACATTCACATTTATTTTATCAAATGTGTGTATTTGCAATTCTATCTTAAAATCCTATTTTTGCTGTCTTCACTTATTCATTCAACATTACAAACATGTAATTTGGATCATCTATTGCAAATCCTTTTGTGCTTCAGATTCAAAAGTTTCACAAATACATTTAAACTATATAGTGATGATGTGATGCACATAATAAGCTAAGAAAAGTTATGTTGTCATGTCAAGGAAGTATTCAAAAGTCATCTCCAATATTTGGGCCTGATTCTTGTGACATGAAATGCTGCTATCGACCCTGCCAAATTGAACTTGCATGCTTTTCTAACCTTGAGATTTCATCAACTGCCTTGACAACTTCTGAAGAACTAGTCTCAAGAACTTGGCCACCCAATATGATCTCATCTAAAATTGTATGCACCTGAACAACACATCAGATGATATATGAATGCATGATTTCAAGTAACATGTTGGTAAATACTTTTGTAATGAACAGGAGAAGAAACCTACCTTGTTAAAATTGAATACTATGTCGAGCTCGCATACTTTGCTGAAACACTTGTCCAATGTCGCCACAAATACTGTCACCGTTGAGATAGAAATTTTACCAATTCAGAAAAACAAGAGTTAACAGGAAACACCACTTATCATTTTTCATTTCCTGAATGGCGTGAAGACCTAAAAGAGGTTACGGAACAGAACAAACAACCAAGCTAAAATGAAGTGAGTACGAATGTTGTATCACAAGCAAATAAATATTCAAGAAAGGCGCTAAAAGCCAACTGGGCACAAGGCCTTTCAGAGTATTGCAATTGGTTCCTGAAACTGAAATTTCTATCCTAAAAGTATCGATATATATTTACAATGGGGATCTAAAAGTCAAATAATAAACTACCCAACTAACACAACAGTTAATATGTTAAAAGAAATGGCAAAGAAAAATTATCTGAATTCCCGTTGTTGGCATATGCTTCAGAACAGATATTATCATAAATGTGCCTAAAAGATCACTCAGATGTTCTACAACAATAGCAGCAATGCTACTTTCAGAACCTAATTCTCTGTCAATTTACTCGAATCAAAATGGTACACCTTATGACCTGTCCACACCACATGACCAATCCAGTTTCATCTCCTTTCAATTATACAAAAGGTCTGATATGATGGGCGCTACATTAGCTTAATCATAAGCAGCATAACCCACAGAAAATTTACGTACTGTATTAACACACTCATCGACTAAACTTCCCCCCGCGCTAACTACCCTTAACTAAAATCAATAAGTTGAGCAATTACTTTCCACAAAATAATCGTCCCAATGTTATGAAACAAGAGCAACAACCTCAAGAGTTGCTAAAAGGTTGGTACAGCAGGTAATTGACAAGGCATACCTTGCATGAGATCCAGCATGGCGAGTTCATTTTCAGAGTTATCGAATACAAACACAAAGTACAATGTTGCAAAAGTTTTATACACAAGCCGTACATCCTGCAAGTTGATGAACATAGCATTTCAATATAAGAGTTAAAAAAAAAAGAGAATAACTCAGGAAACCACAACAGATAATTTGCTACATACAAAATTTTCCAAATTGGCAGTCAAATCTCTGAAACATGCAATTGAAAATTCACAATCCAATTACCGGCCCAAATATCGAATCCACTTTAACAAAATTACTGACACTCTCAGCTCTACTGCACAAAACTGCATGCAAAATCACAATGAATTAAAAAAATATAATCATACCTCTCACACCACATTTAATTAAAAAAAAAAAAGAACTAAAATAAGAAAATCAGAGAACTCACTTCTGTAAATG
Source organism: Scutellaria minor (assembly GCA_954870855.1). Lineage (NCBI taxonomy): Eukaryota > Viridiplantae > Streptophyta > Magnoliopsida > Lamiales > Lamiaceae > Scutellaria > Scutellaria minor. The sequence goes on along the minus strand of OX940728.1, from coordinate 18,380,301 downwards.
CTGCGAACCAGCCCCTGCTGCTTCTCCACAGGCTAATATTACACCAAAATAACAATCAACCAATACCATTGAAATAACAGGGGGGAAAAAGTGACAGAGAACACTAAACAAGAATAAATCTAATGATGTAAAAAAAAAAAAAACTACAATCATTTCTGATAATTGGAAGAAAATTATGTAACCTGAAACTCGTAGAATTTGACGAGGCGAGCTTTTCCTTGATCGTTCATCACTATCACTCCTCGAATCATTGTTTCCGCTGACTCGTCCCCAATCTCTGTAGTTTTTTCTGCGATCGCTCTTTTTCCTACAAAGAGATAGAGACGTGCTTTCTGATTCAACGATTTTGAAAATCACAGCTTTTGACGTTTATTGCATTCTTAAATTATTCTACCTTGCGAGTGAAGTTCAACGATAACTCCATCAAAACCACATGGAAGTTCAGAGGCATAAACGCAACAAAAAGCCAAAACAAAGAAAAAGAGCTTTACGAAAATACCAATCAAAAACAAAAATTACATTAAAGTAAGCTAAGATGAAGAATAACCGCATAAACAATCAGATCTTCTAAATAATACAGCCGAAACAAATCCAGCCTATAAAAGAACAAGTTACAAGTACATAGAAAACAAAACCTTCCAATCACCGACCAAAACAATCTATACACCAGTTAATTCACCCAAAAAATATGAATCAGACGTAAATAATAAAAGAAGAAGATTTTTGGTTAATTTACCTGATAAAAACTTGATTACAACAAAGATCTGGGAAAAAGAAGTGATTGAGAGAGTGATAAGGGTTTAATTTGGGGGATGATTTACCCGCGGAGTTGAGGAGGGAGAGACATTGTCAAAGAAAGAAAGAGAAATACTGCTGTTACTTGAATGGAAATGGGATAGTGTGATTTCAAGTTATTTTAAAACAAATATCCTCAAAGTGTTGGATATAAATTTATAAATCCCAAAACAGAATGATATTTTTGATAGACATCTTCAATTAGTTTTTTGTATTAATACTTATAATAAAGTTGTGATTAATGACATCGTACATATAAGCATTATAATTCCATAACAATTTAAAAGAAAATCCTATAGTATCGATTGAAGCTTCAACTAGTTATTTTTTAAACTTGTTCACCATCATCAACTAAACCAAACTTGAGCAATCTTAAATTTATATTTTGTTGCTTATCAAGTTAATCCAACTTTAAATCTTATTAAACAAAAATATTTTCGATTTAATCTGTCATATTAGCTTGTAGTATGCATGAGTCAACTTTTATGTTGTCAATAATAAGGTAAAATTAAAATGCTAGGAACACAATTTAATATAATCGGAAGAAGTTTAACCAAAAACTTCATCTTATTCAGCAAAACCTTGAGAATAACATCTTGACACTTGTCTGCATACGAGATGATGGACATAAAATCTCTGGTTGCTAATTTCTCATCTCTATTGCTGTTTCCCCCTTCATATTTCCTAACATGAGATCTAGACTGGGCTAAAGATGTGGTGCAGCAGGGGTCTGTTTGCAACAATTCTTGTACATCTGATATATCAACACTGGAAGCCAATCTCTTTCAACCTTCATCCTTACCTGCATAATCAATCCACCAAAGATTGCATAACATGGATTTTCATGAGAATACTCAAATTACAATCATATTTCAATGGAGATCAACGCTTTCAACAACATTAATTAGTCATCGCTGTACGCAAATTCAGCCTCTGAATGGCCTCCGTCTCATCATGGTTTCCTCGGAATTCAGGACTCGAGTATTCCTCCAATGACTGCTTCACAACCTTCAAACTCTTCTCAAATGCCTTGTCCAAAACCCTCCTTGCAGTCTCTCTCGATGAGAAATCCCTTAGCAGCTTCGCAACAAAAGCCTTCGCAAAAGCCATGTTCGGATGACTATGAATTGCAGAAAGTATTAATCCCTGAAGCAAATCCTTGGAACAATCTTTCTTCAATGGAGAAACCCTGGCAAGGATCTCTTTCGATTCTTCTTCACTCAATAGTGGAATCAAACTCATAATCCTCGTTTCCTCATCTTCTGACCACGGCAATGCCTCGATGAATTTAATGCAGGCCTTAAGGCAATCCTCGAACAATAACTCAAGCGCGATCGGCAGCAAATCGAGCGCGGTGGAGATATCATCGATCAAACACAGCAAATCATCGGAATACATCATTTTGAGGACGGTTAGATAGTTATCCGTAGAGCGATCGTTAGCCGGAATAACATGATAAATACGGTTACGGCAAGTTTCTGCGCCATTCGACGACGACATATCGCTCCGTTGCTGCCAGTGACCGGAAAGAAGAGCGGCGAAGTATTTCGATCGGCGAAGAACGCGGGAATGCAAATAAATCTGCGTTTCGAATTGATCCACGCAAATCGATTCAGATAACACATCTAGGGTAACAGACGAGGAAATTTCACTATTCAGGCGAAGGCAGAGGATAATGTCGGCAGTGGAAGGATCGTTGAACCGGAAAGCAACGGAGAACGACGGAGAATGAGAAGATGAGTTGCCGATCGTTTTGCGAGGCTTTTCCGTTAGAGATTCATCTAACAAATCGATAACAGCTTGATTGGAGGAGAGGCGGCCACTGCTACCGATTCGCTGCTTCTTCTTCGGGGTAGCGTCGTCGTCGCCATCGCCGCCACTACTCGTCGCCATTTCTGGTGATGATAATTGAAGTTGCGATGTGGTGAAGAAGATACACACAGAAGGTTTGAGAATCTTTGATGCAGAGTTGCAGGTGGAGCCCGACCGGCCGGTTCGCTGCCATTTGTAGATGGTGATGTGGTGGGACCATGATGGGTAATTCAGTAATTTAATTTAACAAACTATTGTTTGTTTATTAATTTTTCTAATTAAGATTTGTGGAAAAAGGACTGTCAATTGCCGCATAAGCAGCTTTCAGATCAATAACTATTTGGGGAAGTATTCTTTACCATGAAAATTATAATGTTAGTAAGAAAATACCATCAAAATATAATTTATATCCAAATATACCACCAAATATAATTCTATACTTCAATATACCATATTTTTAGTCAAAGTCATACATGTGCATTTAAATGCATTAACTACTTATTGGACCTACTTCAATATATTTAATTATTTTCTCCCAAAATGATTTATTTATTCAAATCCAATTTTAATGTTTTTAATTGATTTTCTCCCAGAATAAGTATATAGGCTGGAATATTTTCCTCGTGCCGATACTGTCTAAAAAACAGTGGTCTGAAATGTGTAACAATGCCACATACAAATTCCTTTGGAAAATTAAAAAGAAATTTTATATTTTTATCCATCAATTTATTTGGTTAGATCCGGGACCTCAAAATGGTATCAGAGCGTATAAAAAGCCCCGAGCCTCTGCTGCGTGATCTTTCACGAAGCGTAGTTCTCCGTAGGGGATGACTGGCGAGATCAGGTCACATACAATTCTGTGACTTAGTCCCTCGTGAGTTCGCAAACTGATAGGTATCTTTTGTTGTGATACCCCCTTGGGATCAGGTCACGTACAATTCCGTGACTTAGTCCCCCATTGGGGCACGGAGACAAAATGGTATCAGAGCCTAGGTTTATTAAGAACTTTTGTTATATTTATTATTGTTATGTAATTAACCTTTGGTGAGGAGAATTCCTCGAGAAACATGAATCTAGGCGATTGTCCAAGATGTTTACCCTACTGGAGGTACCGTCAAATTTTGGCGATGCACCAAGAGGAACACCAAGAGAGATTGACATATTGGAATAACCAATATGTTGAAAAGGAGAATGCGAGAGCCGACGGGGAAACCTTACGGCATTGCCAGAGACAATCATCATATTATCGGGGTTTTCTTTCGATAAACCAGATACTATATGCTTATCTGATAAACCAACAGGAGTACACTCATCAGAACCATGAGCTCTGAAGGAGGACCAGATTGGAGCGAGATAATTCCGGATACATCTAAGATCGGCCTTGATCTTAGAGAAATCCAGAAGACGATGCAGAATTATGACAACCGCCATAATCATCTACCAACACAAGTCCATCAGATCCAAAACCAGATGGAGACGATGATAACATATCAGAAGGAGACCCTTGAAATCCTTCATGATATTCAAAAACGAGTCAAGAATCCGGATGACAGACCAAGTGTTCCCGGAGGAAGGAAACGTATTGATTTCAGAACGGTCCCCTAATTACACCAAAAAGGGATACCAACTGAAGTCATACGACCAATGACCCGAGATGAAAAACTCATTGCTATCATCAAAGAAAAATCCATCATAAATTAAGGTGATGGATATGGAAAGGATGAATCTTGAAGATCTACAAGAACTTGCCGAGTCCTTTACAGGATTATGTTTTGTAGATCTAAAGATGAATACAGGAGATGGTTCAGCCTTGGTTACTCGTGATCAACACCCAAGACCACCTCCACAACCACCAGTAGATCCCAATGTTGCAGAAAGTTCAGGTTCACATCATGTGGATGAACCAATGCCACACGCTGGAGATTTCACCACTAGAGGAGACCCGATTGTTTCGGGAACTCGACAAAGATCCAAAAGGCCAGATCTTCAGAATACGCCGTATGGAAAGTCACAGCTTAATCCGATACATCCATATAGATTAATGCTAAATCTAGATATTCTAGATTTCAAGAATCGAGAAGTCCTTATAGATGACTGGGCAACATCGATGAGAATTGCAGCAGGAACCCTTGATCTTACAAAGGAAGGATTCATTTTACTTCTTGAAATGAGTCTTGAAGAATCTGCAAAAAGAGCATGGGATTTGACACCACTAGATATGAGAAATAACGTAACTGCTGGTGAGTCATTGAAAGGAATTGTCGATAATATGGCCAAATTATTCAAAATCCATTTTATCGGCATAGGCTATTTTGAGGGATTGGAAGAAGAGAAAAGAAAGTGATACAAGCAAGCCCTCTATTGCCTCGAGTTGCATGATATTTGTCATATTGACGAATATATTAAGTTATTCACCGAATACCGATGGAAGTCCAAGGTGGATGACAAAGAAGCTTCGCAGCTTTTCTTTGCGAAGATACCAAGTCCTTGGAGAGAAATGCTAATCAGGGAATACAAGAGTGCAGACGATTTAGATATAGTGGCCAGAAGGATGTCTTTTCTAAAAGCCAAGCTATCTGAATGGTGCCACCAGACAGCACTCTACAAAAATTACAAGAGATTAAGAGGAATCAATAAAATGATTCCCTTATGTTGCGAATAAAATGATGTCCCAACAATTGTGGGAGGTCAACCACGGAGACATAAAAGGAGGAAACAGAGAAGTCATCCTTATAGCCGTGGAAGCAACAACAACCGAAGGAGTCATAGGTCTTCATGGAAACCTAGAAGGATGTGGTCCAAACAAAAGGCCCGGAGCTATAAGTCAGGGCAAAGACCAACACCAAGCAGGAATAGAACCTCATCAACTGGTTCAAACCAAGGAGGTTCAGGCAGAACTATGAGAAGGAGAACTTTTAGACGTGCTCATACTAGGGTTAATGAAAGTTTCAAAGATTGTAATTGTTGGACTTGTCGAGCAAGAGGGCATATCTCAACGGATTGTCCAGATAACAAAAGGAGAGGTCTTAGACAGTTCGAAGCAACACCAGAATTCGAAGAAGCTGTCTATTACCAAGATCTTATACAGGTGTATCAATTTGAGGATCTACCCTCAGATGAAAGCATCTATGAAGAAGAGATCTATTTGGATGATGGAAGTGAATCCACATCAGAATCAGAGTGAAGAAGAAATTCTTCAAACAATGAGAGAAGATATGTCAGGTTTTCTCTCTCACACAACAGTCTCTCATAAGACTCTCATGAGGATTACCCAAAGCTTCAGATCTATGATGGTTTTACCATTGGAGCTATGGAAAAAGCCTTGGATAAGTTTGGAATTCGAAAAAGAAAACACCAAATTATCCATAGGGTTACTACGGGAGAATTTGCCATCCCAATGGAATTCACAAGTAACCTGATCGAGATGCAGTTGATCCATTACCGAGAGGTTCAGGAGATCAGAAGCCAAGTTAAGAGAGAAGTTGTAAATACACTCTCATGGATTCATATCGGAGCCATAAGAGTTATTATTAAAGCAACCTTCAAAGAAGGAATTGATTCGCCTCACAATCTTGCCATATTTGACAAGCGAATCTCAAATCTCAAGGATTCATGCCTTGGAGCAATCACAGGAAACTTGTGTGCAGGAAAATTGGCATTTAATGTCTATCTTAGAATTGCATACAATTTGGGAGATCGAGACTTCAACAAAGTCTTAACCCTTCATCAAGATTTTAAAAGAGAAGATTTGATGAAAGAAGGGAATAGACCCTACTTGATCACATACAAGATTTCCTATGCTCTCTCAAATACACATCATTCAGATGTATTCTTGAGAAATGAATTTATCGAAATCCCAAGAATCTTCGAGGATTTCGCTAAGGTGGTTTTGCCAGAACTCATTGAATCTCCAACTATAAAGGAGATAGATATGAAGATACAAGATCAACCTGTCTTCAACCGGAGTCAAAACCTCAGAATGGAGATAAGAAGAATGTCTTTCCAACAAGATAGACTAATGAGTAGCAGTCGTTGGGAGGAAAGAAAACCAAGTATAGTTCAGCGAATCCCAGGTGTTTTCAAAACACAAGGAGAACTGCAATGTCCAGAGGGCTGGAGAGCAGTTGAAGTAATATTTGACATCAACCAGAAGGATAATGTCTTTCCTAGTGATGTTCTATATTATCTCCAACAACCGATAGTCGGAAGATTTCAAGGACACCTAAAAATGGGTGAAATTGAAGTAACTATCATAGGGATTGCAGGAAGACTCCCAGAACAATTAATACTGGGTATTCACTTTCTTGAGGATCATAAGTCTTGGGAAAGATTACAAGATGGAATGGAATTTACAGTGGCTGACAAAAGATACCGAATCAGATGACCACTAGTCCATTCTCCATATACATTTCAATCGGAATGTTATATGCTGAATACAAGGCTGAATATTTCGCAGCCTATGTGGATTCAGGAGCAGGGATATGTACGGCAAAAAAAGAGGTTTTTCCTATAGAAATGAGAGAAGATCTACCAGCTATTGCAGGACGAGATTTCTCCAAAAGGATTCTTATCCTTAACAGAGGAATCAAACAAGCGGAAATTATGATTGGAGGCGCCGGCGATACCCCATGGTATAAGGTGAAGACGTCACCAATCTATTTCCATGATACGGGAGCAGATGTGTTGCTAGAAAATAATTTCCTACAAACATTCAAGCGATTTACACAGGAAAATGAGACAAGACGGCTTATTTTCACAACGTTGTGTGATCATAAGATTATTGTTCAGAGACTGCGGGACGCATTCTACAGAAAAATGCCTTTTCCTTTTCGCAGCAAGCGTGGTGATGAAGCCAAACTTCGACATCCAAAAATGGCGGATAAAAGAAGATTTGGTGATGCCCTATTATCCTTTCGACAATTTAGCTCGAAACAAAAAGATACCAAGAGATGGGATAATACTTTGTATTCGTTTAGAATACAAGGAGAAGAATGGGTTTCTCCAGAGGTTATTGCAGAATTACGAAAAGTCATAATGGAGAATCCACAGAGTGATGTTACCATTGAAGAACAAATATCACTCGAAGATTTCAAGAAAAGGATCCAAAGGAATTACAACGAAGATTCTTTAGCATGGTGGGACAGAAACGAGCTCAAAGCATCCCTAAAGGTTAAACCTGGAAATGAACATAAGTTCGTGAGACTCAAACCTATCCTGATGAATCAAAATGATCGTGAGGATATGCAGAAGATACTTAAGGAACATCTGGACCTTAAGTTGATATCACCAGAAGTTTCTCCATATAGCAGCCCGGGATTCCTTGTAAGGAATCATGGAGAAATCAAAAGAGGTAAACCTAGACTTGTTATTAATTACAAAAGGGATTAATAACATTCTGGAGTTTGATGGATATTACATCCCGAGTAGAGAACACTTGGTTAACTGTATCAAGGGTGCCAAGATATTCTCTAAGTTCGATTGCAAGTCTGGTTTCTACCAGATTAAGATGGAGGAAGAAAGTAAGAAGTTTACAGTTTTCTCCACACCACAAGGACACTATGTCTGGAATGTCATGCCTATGGGTTTGGCAAATGCACCCCAGATATATCAGAGAAAGATGGATAATCTCTTCAAGGATTATTTCAACTTTATGTTCGTCTACATCGATGATATTCTCATCGCATCAAAGAACATGAAGAAGCATCTCAAACATTTGACGATCTTCTCAGATGCTTGCCATAAAGAAGGATTAGTGCTTTCTGAAAAGAAGACAGTAATTGCAACAAGACAGATTGAAATCCTCGGAATTGAAATCGATGAATCTGGAATCATTCTACAAAATCATATTGTAGAAAAGATACAAGGATTTCCAGATGATCTCACAGACAAGAAACGACTTCAAAGCTTTCTCGGAGTTGTTAACTTTGCTGGAATGTTTATCAACAATCTAGCATTTTACAGGAAGGTATTTAGCCCATTACTCAAGAAAGATGCTACTTTTAAATGGGAAGATGAACATCGAGAAGGGATTACGAAGCTTAAGGAAGTCTGTAGTAAGCTTCCAAAACTTGCTATTCCCCAAGACGAGGATGAAATGGTTTTTTACACAGATGCCAGTGATCATTGGTGGGTAACTGTGCTTATGAAAGCCATACCAGATGGAGAAGTGCCATGCAGATATTGCAGCGGTCTGTTTACAGATGGAGAAGCAATCCGATGACATATCAACGAGAAGGAATTCTTTGCAGTCAGAAAGGCTTTTAAAAAATGGCCTCTCTTTTTACTGGCTAAAAAGTTTATCTTAAAAATTGATAATTCAAGTGTCAAAGCTTTTCTAAAAAATAAAATTGAATCTAAACCAGAAAAGGCTAGGATACTTAGATGGCAAGCTGAATGCCAATATTATGATTATGATATTGTCATTGTGAAATCTCACAAAAATGTTCTTGCAGATTTCTTAACACGAGATGGAAGGACACGTGGCTGACGAGGTCCTTAAACGAGTAAGACATCTCAGGGAAAACCTGGAGAGTCTTGAACGAGAATTTGGGACGTTATGTCTCAATGCTGAAGTTGCTGGACGACTTCAACGAGAAGATCAGAAATTCGTTTCTGATCTAATACGAGCATGCCAATATGCTCAGGGACATATGTTCCAAGCGTTGCATAAGCCTCTCCTCCAGGCTGCATCTTCTACGGTGCTAAAAGGAGAACTTCGAGATCGGGACTCTAACCCGAAGGCTATGGATTCAAATACCATGCCTACGAGTGTTACAGGTGATACATTCCTTAAGGATGTACCATCTGCAACGAATGTTGAAGCTCCGGTGTCACAACCCGAGTCTTCAAGTCAACCTAGTATCTCTAGGGTTAAAGAGGTTGAGTTGAACCTAAGGCCGCAGACAGGCAAAACCAAGGTTCAAACTCACACTAACGAGGTTTCTCCGATGCAGGTATATCAAAGGCAATGGGAGAAATTGATTACGAGACAAGGGATCAACCCGAAAAAATCAATCATTGATATAGCCGGGAAATACCCAAGAGTTTGGATGAAACCTGGAAGTCATCCAAACGAAGTTCAAGAATTGTATAACTTTGGAGCTTTAGCTTCGGTGTATACTATCGCACCTAGCTTCCCAGAAATCTCAAAATTACCAAGATGGATTGGGGAAACAGTTTACGAGACCTGGGCAAACAATCCACATTTGTCCAGAAGAGATATCTTGGAGCTCTACTTTATCAGTGCCGCTCCAGAGCCAGCTAAGAAGGGCTTCCATAAAGTCTTTCATTTTATCAAACTTCGGAGACCAGACGGGAACGCCTTAAAATACATAAAGACTACCTCCCCAGAAGAAGTTTCGACACTGGTAGGATCATTTACTGAAGACGAAGCTTCTACACGATGAGCTTGGGGGCTTTGGACTTGTCTGACAGAAATGGACAAGGTCAAATACTCATTCAAGGTCTTCCAGAATTCAGCCAATGGATCATTTATGCTAAATACAATGACTGGATCGACAACAGGTTTTGCAGAGGAACTTTTTGAAACCAAAAGGAAGATCCTCTGGGAGAACAAGATTCCAGCGAGCAAAGATACTTACCGGAAATTCTGTAATATGGCACACATCGGAAGATGGATCGATCGGATCTGTCAAGCGTGTCCTGAACAGAAAGAGCCTGAGTTTGGAAAAGGTTTCCGACCCAAATCCGACCGACAGGTTGCTGGAACCAATAAAGAGAAGGGCCCAGTACAAAAGAAACGATATCCCCGGGGACCACAACGACCAAATTATTAAAGCGTTCCCGACAAAATTAAAGGGGATAGGTCACGAGAAAAGGACTCTCCAACCACTATCACATGGAAGGGTGAGTCAAAAACAAGAGATTCCCCGACAGACTTCACATGTTTGAGTCATGGGGCAATAAAAAGAAAGGAGTACTGATTGGCCACAATTGAAAGCAGCCAGCCAGCTCATACAAGAGGGATTGAAATCGGCATTTCACATCCGGATTTCTCTCTATAAATAAGGAGAGTGAAGGAAGCTAAGGCCATCGAGCATTCCCCTCAGTTTTCTTCAAAACATCTATTATTAGTTTTGTAATAGTTTGAGTGTTTACAGTTTATGTGTTTACAAGTTCAAGCCTTCTCTATGAGAGACTAAACCAGTAATTCTCCTCCCAAAAGGAGATTACATATGTTGTAATAAATATTTCCAAGTTCTTAATAAAATAAAGGCTTTTGCTACAACATGTTTTAGTACGGTTAGTTCATCCTCTAGAAGGAATACTTTGTACACCTGGTGTAGGAAACGAACCAAGGTTGTGCTGTACAGTTGCTGAAGGAGCTGGATAACTTGCAGATCATCTTTCCTGAGGGTTGAAGTTGAACAGTGAGGAACTGTTCGTAGAACGGTCTGAGGGCAGTGATTTTCCAGCTGGTGGCTTTGCAAACCATCTCACCCGGTGCTGTTGCGGTCAAATAAAGGTATGAATTTTAGGGGATGAATTTATTTTACGGAAGCATGTTGGGCCTGATATTGATCAGATTATGTTATATCCGGATCTAATTAAATAAATGATGAGGGATTAAGATCTTGACTTGGATTTTGCATTTAATGTATAAAAGAGAATTTAATGTGTTTTGGAAGTTAGTTAAAAGTAATGATTGGAGCATTGAATAATTTTGTGGTATTTTGTGGTATGGTTTTATAGTTGATGGTAATTTTATGCATAGTGTTATATTTGATGTTGAATAGGATATAGTGTTATATTGGGGGTATTTCTTTACCTATATTATAATAATTGTGGTAAGTTGGGATGATAACCCATAGCTATTTTTATATTTTACTATATATAAAAGATCCTAAATAGTCCCTTTAGTTCAATACATTTGGATTTCAAATCTTATTGAATTTGAATAATCTTCCAATTTTACACTAACCTTTTTGTTATAGCTATTCTACTAATTCAGTTCATTTTTCAACCTTATCAAATAATAAAAATATTTCAAATTTATTTATTATATTTAATAAAGTACTCTTAAATAGGGTTATATATGTACAAGAAAGCCTGAAGTCTTAATTTTTTGTTTTCTTATTTTGCATAGTTTACAAGCCCAACTATGATATATATCCCAAAATAAAATTAGTTACAAGTCCATTACTATAAGATGTATTTGGTGTTATATCTACGTACGTACTAATGAAGCCCATTTATATAGATTGGGCCTTCTCAACTTCTTTCTGCAATAATGTTCCCTTTTTTTTTTTTTTTTAAAGCATAATATAAGTTATAATAAAAATCATAGGAATTTTCCTATAAAAAAAGGTAAAAAAAAAAAGGATGGTTCAAAGGCCCTATTTAGGCTTAGTGTAAATCTTTACAAGCTCTTTTTTTTTTTTTTTTGTTAAATCACAAATAAACGATAATGAGGTTGAATTAGAAAGATAATAATAAGGTTGAAGGATTTAAGTAGAAATAAACAAAGGGAAAAATAAGTACAAATAGTCACAAATTTCCCTCATTTTCTGACAAGTGGACTGCGACAAGTTGACTTTAGAGAAAATCCTCAATTTGAGTGAATTATTAATTATTAATTAATTCTTATTTATCCAACATTTCAAATTTAACACAAATTAATTATGCCTAGGAATGTGAGAGCATTTTCAGGGCAATATATAAATAGTCAAATTAACTGACACAATATTAATTGCAAACATATTTAATAAATTTTCTCAAAGGAAAAAAAGAAGCTATAGCCGGGCCGGGCCTGAGCGTGACCCGGCTGAAGAAGACGCTCCTTCATAAATAGCGACATTGATTTAATAAAATTTGCATGGGTCCCACATAACAATCGCATTTCATGTGTCGGTATTGGTAGATTTCATAGAATAATTTACTATATTTATATCACAATAACTTGTATGATTACTATAGTTTTATCACTCATTACTTACTTGCCAACATATATTTCCCCATATATATCGTAGAGAGCAATTTATGAAATTACAATTAGCTAGTAAGGGTAATATGGTACTTTAATTTTATTTCTTAATTCTTGTAAACAATCCTTAAACAACAAATAATATATATGTAATAGAGTTAGTTTCTTTATTTACCTCTCCATTTATATTTGAGCCCCTCAAAACAAAAGACAATTATCTCTATGTTGTTGCATTTATTTCTTAGTTATATTAAAGAAATAATTATAGTTCTAAATTTCAATAGTAGTTATGACATATAACAGGTGGTGATAATTCTTTTAAGCAATTTTGAGTTTGAACCAATTAAAACGATTAACTCATGATCCACAAAATAAAAATTTAGTGAAGATAATGCTTAAGAAATTAAGGCTTCCTTTAAATGAACTCTTTGAGCAGTGCTAAGAAACCTTGCTTTTAGTAAAAGATTGAAATGAAGGTAATGCTTTGTTGAATTATTGGTGCAAGTAACTGTTAATTAAGTTAGATTAGTTCAAGTTGGTAGTATTTTAGTGTCACTATGTTTGTTCTTCCCCAACTTATATTTAGCCAATTGGCACTTGGTTAACTGTGGAGTAAATTTAGAATTTTGTTGTTAGACTTCATTGATTGATCTTGCTTTCAATTATTTTCATATCCATTCACATTATTCATAATTGAATAATTATTATTTTTAGCTAATTAGGGGATGCAATTTAAAGATATTTTTCTATTTATATCATTAACCTAATTTGTTTAGCTAATTAGGACATGCAATTTAAAGATATTTTTCTATTTATATCATTAATTTAAAAAAGATTTGCTCCACTTAATCATAAATCATAAAATTTTATTTATTATTTCGTAAACCATTTTGCTCAGTGTTCTATGTTTTACTATGGAATTTTTTGTCCCTTAAGAAAAAAATCCTAAATTTGTCCCTAATTTATTGATATGATTATCCTCCTATATGAAGTCAACGATATGACTATAGATACTTATTTTAAACTTACTAAATAATATATAAATTAATCTAAATAAATATTTATTACATACCTTTTAAAGTAGAATTTGTTAAATATTTAAATATTACAAACAGGTTTTATATATATATATATATATTTTTTTTTTGAACTTACTCTATAATATAATAAATAACATTATTTTAAAGAAATATATTCATCAAATTATAATATATGTTTAATAAGTGTAACACGTTTTGATTTTACTGGAGCGGAATTATTTAAAAAGAAAAAGAAAAAAAAAGAATCTTGCATTGGACAATGCAGTACTAAAACCTTGACTAAAATGATATTTAATTTGCAACGAGGGGTTATTTACACAAAAACTCATGTGAGACCATCGCATATACGAAAAAGACATACTTATGGCTATAAAAGATATACTTGAATAATTAATGTTTTTATTGTAAAAAACATACTTAAAAAACATATACTTATAACTGAAAAACACATATTTATACCTGAAAAACATATCTTGAATCTCGTCACATGTGAAACTGTCTCAATTATTTATTAATTTAGGAGCAAAATAAATGAAAAAATGGTAGTAATAACTATGGATACTCCAAATCCAATTGAAGTCATGAAAAAGAGGTGCATGATAGAGTGTCATAAAAACGACAGCGTGTAGCTTATGTTTTCCATTCTTTTGCGTGTTTCGGACAACCTTGTCTGGTGTCTCTACCAATTTCTTTTCTTTTCTTTTTTAAGTTTCAATAATTATCAAACTTATATATATATATATATATATATATATATATGACCAATTGCAATATATCCCTTTCAAACCTTTTGCATTTCAAGTCCTTATCTTTCCCTTCATCCAATTTCTCAAATTTTGATTGTTGGACAACTTAGTTAAATTCGGAATTCACAATCCAACATATTTTCACTATCTCATGAAATTAGATTTGTGAGATGATCTTATAAGAATTGTACTCTTCAATATTTTGTGTAGAAATCATTACTAATCGAAAAAATTATATAGTAAATGTATCAGTTTTAATTTACATGAATAAATAAACACACTGATAAGATAAAAAAAATTGTATGTTTTTTGCAACTCGAATTGACTTGTATTAGCGATCTGATTAAATAAATGTTTTGTTGTTAATATATCTATCACTAAGTAATATGTGTATATACAAGAAAAAACAACATAAATTGGTATTTCATAAGCTTCATTGTTGTCTTTCATTAAGTTTTATGCTTTTAATTCTAAATGCACGAAAGAGTTTTTATCATAAACATCTCTAATAAGAGTAACCTATAATTCAAATCAATGCCATGTTTATTTAACCACTACAAGTCATGTATTGTAACATTTTGAGTATGAATGTATGATACATATATAATTTTACAATATGAGTAGATTTTCTGCAAATGAAGAGGTGGAACAACACACAAATATTTTAGTCGATATTAATGTTTTAATCTCGTTTATATTTGGCTAGTTATCATTTCATGTAGTATGTTATGATACTGCGCTTTTGATGAAGCAAATGCGAAGACTTATTCCATAGTTGTTTATATTACCCATAACTTTCCAATTCTTCAGAAAAAAATATATTCTAATAGTAAAAATATATAACATACAATATAAAGCATAAATTAGTAAAATAAATATGAAAAAAACCTGTAATGTAATAAAAGGTATGCGCTAATGGACGGCCATGGCCGCCTCCCCCCTTGGCTTTGGACCACTCTTGGGGAGCGGACAAAATTAATAATATAGATTAATTATGTTTAATTATGATAATTAATGACATAACATGCCTTGCTAATGCTCTTTTCTTTTTGAAATAAATCAATAACATCTATTAATTTCCAAGCTAAAATAACTATGGCCTATCTTATTTTCCCTTTTGTTGAATTTTTAAAATTTAGTTATCCTAGATTTTGAGTTTATTTTTTATTTTTTTTATTTTAAATAATGGTGAAAAAAGTAACATTAACCATAGTCCATAGCGATGTAAAAAAAATACAAAACATATAATATGCTCAATTTTAATAAACTTAATATAACTGAGAAACACTTTAAAGCTAGCTCATATATATATATATAACTATCATTAATTAAAGTTTAAAACTATATGGCTCATATACAATTTTTTCTCTCTCTCTCACAATTAAATGAATTTAGGATTTCGACTCACATAATGTAATGTGTGAGAATATGTCATTTATCATTATCCTATATCAATATTAATTATCCAAATCGCACTAGAGGTGATGAGTATATATAAGAGCTAATGAGTCCAATATTACGTAATGTAAAATTTGTCCATTTTTCTGAAGTTTTTATAGATGTATAGTTCAAATTTTATGCTCCACAATATAACACATAGAAAAAAGAAAAAATAAAAAAACAAAAATATATTTAACTTGGACCATTTTTCATTGAGTGAGTCTTTTGTGAGACTGTCTCAAATATTTTTATTGCTATGATCCGACCACAACCCAAACCTACAATTTACATGTTATTTGATGATGGAGCTCCGTCTCATGATAACTATCCGTAAAACCGTCTCACATGAGTTTTTGTGTTTTTCATTTCTAATTTGAAAATTTTCTTTTGATTTTTATTGATGATACTCAATTTGTGATTTTTAAAAGGAATTACTTTTTTTTTTTTTACTACAATCACGGAGACGAGTCACGAGGTAATAAATATCCATTAATTAGATTTGAATTAATCAATTTGGTTTGAACCTACAAACACTTCAAGCTAGATATTTAAATTTACTCTATTTTATTTGGTTTCTTACATAATTTTATATTTTTTCGAGAACATATTTGGATAAAGTGAGATTATGAAAATTTTAAATGTTAATAACAAAAAGAAGTAATTAAAAAAATCAATCTTATACTATAATCTATATATATATATATATATATATTTGTTAAAACAGTTTATAAGACCGTATATCTTATTTATTGAGCTTACGAAATCTTTTTTTTAAATTACAAAGAAATCTTTTAAATAATAAATATTTTAAACTTGATCTTATAAGTTATTTTAAATTGCTTAAATACATATTCAAACAACATCCAAGCTCTCTTAAAAGACGCAACATAGACCAATGAAAACCTCAAATAAGATTTTAGTTAACAAATCTTATTTTTTCAAATTAAAGTTTATTTTACCAATATATATAACATTTATGATTAGTGAAACAAAATATACAATTTTCAGACACATAATGATCCTTTACATTATCATCACATGTTTTGTAAAATAGTATTATTAAAATATATATTCAAATTATTATGATAACGTATTTATGTAATTGATATAATAGGAGGGTGAAATGGTCAATTGCACATCCTTAACGGTCGGAGGAGAGGCTCCATTGATATTTTCTTTGTCTTCGTAACTCACACTTTTTAGTTGGTACCCGCTGTGTATGTCCACTCCATAGCCAAGCTCTAGCTAACACCTCCAACAATGGCAGCTTTTTCCATTTTCCACTCTTTTTCTTCAACCACATTTCTCCTCTCTTCATCTTAAGCTCTACTCTATTCATATACGCTTTTTACCTATTCTCTCGCGCACCCGATCTCGCCGGAAACTATGGCGGATTCTAGTAGTTCATCCGGCGACAGCATCTTCACCAAGCGAACTCCGATTCTAGGTCAGAAACTATACGTCCTCATAATCACCACCGTCGTGGTGGTGCTCGCCGTTTTCCTTGTGATTTTCGTCCTCCTTCGCAAGCGGAGCTCCAAACGGCGCCGGATTGGGGTGAAACACAGTTCTGGACTTCTGCCTCTGGTTTGCAGCGAGATCGGCGATGCTAAGGAGTCGGATCAAAGAGAACGGACGAAGGCGGCGTGTGAGAAAAACAAGGTGTTTCTGATTGGGGATGTGGCCAAGGGTTTGGATACTGAGTCGGGGAGTAAGAAGGCGAGTTCCGAGAGCAAGGAATCGAGCACGACTCAGAGCGAATCATCATCGGCAATGTCGGCGTCCACCGACGGTTTCGGCAATTTTGGCTGGGGTAGGTGGTATAGCCTCAGAGAGCTTCAGATTGCCACAAATCAGTTTTCCAGTGAGAATGTGATTGGAGAAGGAGGCTATGGTATTGTTTATCGTGGGGTTTTGCAAGATGGTTCTATTGTTGCAGTCAAAAACCTTCTAAATAACAAGTAAAATACACACTCTTTCTCTTTCTCTCTGCAATTGCATAGAGTTCATGTTTGTATACATTTGTCTTTCCATTCAACATTTTAGTTCTTCATTGAATCGTGTTCAATATTGCTTAGTGAAAATTATCTTTGAATTGTGGATCTAGTTTGAAGAAAAGCTTGTGAGTTTAAATTATTAATTTCATTGGGAATTTTGATGGAATCAAAGCTTCGATCTGTATTGTATTCTGATGAGTTTGTGCGTCAATGATATTTTGTCTCTTTTGACTATAGATTAAAGAAAAGAAGACAAAGTAAACGGTAGCTTTTTATTTCTCTAGTGCTTTGTCTTCTTTGTTTTAAAACTAATCTCCTTTTCCTTTAATTAATTCATTTTAGCTGTAGCAGTATCATTATGCCGCTTTATCTTATCTTAATAAACTTTATCTTTTTTCTTTCTCATTTTAGATAACCTTTTGCTTTATCTTTGGCCCCTTATTCTTTTGTTTTTCTTATTATGCTCTGATTGGTTGAGTGTTGTTTGATGGGCTTACCGCTGATTCAAGAAAATTATGTTAGAATATTTCAAGTGGGTATTATTCTATTCACTCGCTTTTAGCCTCAGAAGAATGCATATTCATCGTAGAATCAGAGTTATAAAATAAACTAAAATGAAATATGATTTGTTGTATTCAAACAAGTCATTGCGCGGTAGAGTTGAAACTGCCTTTTCAATCAGTGGAGCTCAACCTGAATATCTTTCCTGTTATTTGCAGAGGTTTTGTGGGCATGAAACAACCAAATTATGCTATTCTTCTTCAGGGTTTTGAAGATACAGTTAGATGATTTACAGCCATAAGGCCATGATACAGTTGTGTGGTATATTGTTAGGACACGGATCCGTCTCCATATTTTTTGGAGCAAAAGAGTCTCTCCTTACTTCTTTACTCTTAGCTAAATCTAGTTTTGGGCAATAATGTAGGATAAGTTTTAGGATCCATTCAGGAAAAGAACCCATTTTTGCATGATCCTACACTCACATTTGCCACCCTTAATATTAATCGTAATCTGTAATGCAATGCCTCAAGCTCTTTCATTAGTCTTCTTTAAACAGGCATTAACTATAAGTTCAAACTTGCCTGTAGCTTGTGGAACATATTTAATGATCTGTTGCCTGCTTGTTGTCAACAGGGGTCAGGCAGAGAAGGAGTTTAAGGTGGAGGTTGAAGCCATTGGAAAAGTGAAACACAAGAACCTTGTCGGCCTCCTAGGTTATTGTGCAGAAGGAGCTCAAAGGTACCCGTGTCTCCTTTGCATTTGGTTTCTCTCTGTTTATTCAGAACTGTTTTTTCTCGACTTATTGAGGGATTTTTTTTTACTCCGATCAGGATGCTTGTGTATGAGTATATCGATAATGGCAACTTGGAGCAGTGGTTACATGGTGATGTGGGGCCAGCTAGTCCATTGACTTGGGAGATCCGGATGAAAATTGCTATTGGGACAGCCAGGGGGTAATACATTTCAATTTCTCATCATCATGATATTGCCGTCCTCTTCTGTTTTCTTATACTATTTGGGGTTGATACTTGTTAAAAATTATCCTTACTGTCCATGATATGTGATATGTTGATTAAATTGGTGCTGATAAGATAGTATACTTAATCTATTATGCTCTCAATTCTCATACAATGCAGATGCACAGTTGGTTATTTTTCATAAGCATCTTCTTTTTGCCCTTATTTTTGCGTTTATGAATGTTGTTGCAGGCTAGCATACTTACATGAAGGATTGGAACCTAAAGTCGTACATCGTGATGTGAAATCGAGCAACATTCTTTTGGACAGGAAATGGAACCCAAAAGTATCTGATTTTGGACTAGCCAAATTATTGGGATCTGAGAAAAGCTACGTAACTACACGAGTGATGGGGACATTCGGGTTTGTTCTTTCTGCCCTTTTGTTGTTTGATTCTCCACAGAGTAATTAGTTTTGAAAAACTAAACAGATTGTCTTTGTTCCTCATAAAATGTTGTTTATTGGTAACAGATATGTTTCCCCTGACTATGCAAGTACGGGTATGCTTAATGAGGGGAACGATGTATACAGCTTTGGGGTTCTTCTCATGGAAATAATAACTGGACGGAGCCCAGTGGACTATTCCAGACCACCTGGAGAGGTGATGAAAATTCCTCTTTGAAGAACCATATTCAACTTTTTCATGCATGTACTTAGAACTGAAAAGTAACACATTTGATCTCAGATGAACTTGGTTGATTGGTTCAAAGGGAAGGTAGCAAGTCGCCGTAGCGAAGAGGTGGTGGACCCCTTGATCGACGTTCCTCCTCCTCCAAGAGCTTTGAAGAGAATACTATTGCTTTGCCTAAGATGTATAGATTTGGACGCCAACAAACGACCAAAGATGGGACAAATTGTTCACATGCTGGAGGCAGATGAATTTCCTTTCCGCACGGTAAGCGTTTCCCTTGCTAGCCAAGCAGACATTTTGGTTTTTCTCCTAATTCTTCAAAAAATAATATGGAGCCTTGTCCCTTGTCATTGAATATAAGTGGGAAAGTTTGTTTTGCTCATAGCATACTTATAAGCAGACAATGCAGTAAAGAGTAAGTGTGGTTTGTTCCTCAGGAACCTCGTTCGGTTCGAGATACTGCTCCCCTGCATCCACAAGCATCTGGCAGTGATAAAACTCAATCAACAGAGAAGGAAGTGGATGATGAAAAAAGAGTTGGGTGGAGATGAATCATGCATTAAAAAGGTGGTATACTTATACTCATTGAATTGCACAAACATCATATTTTTCATTTTACACCACCAACTCTTGGCCTATATATATCATTTGAATGAGGTTGTGTATATATATATATATATATTTAGGTTTAATGTAATATTGCGAGGTTTCGATAAACATGGAGGGACTTGGGAAATTAATTTTAATAGAATTTGTGGGTGCTTGCAATTTGCAATAGCAAGTCAAGGCACTTGGCATGTAGCTTAAATATAATAGGACTTAACCCCATATGTTTCAAACAGACCAATTGCGACTCCAGTGATAGTCTATTAGCCTTGCAAGCAATAATGCTAATAAAGGCTCCTGAATCACTGAATTACACTTCACATACCAAGAGCTAGAGGTTTTTGCCATCAAACATAAGACTCTTCATTATATAATATACTTAATTGTGGTTCTAGAGTCTAAATTTTGTTTCAAATTAAGTGTCGTTTTAGACTTATCTACAATTTTATTCCTATATTATCCTTATTAATATTCCTTAGCTAAAATTCAGGGATCTAATATGATATTTTTAATGGAATTAATTTGATTTCTTTCCAATTTTGAATCCTAAATTTCTTAATTAGTTGAGGATATATTTTTCCAATTTTTATGTTCCTTAATCTATGACAAAAATTCCAAAACGACGTTTATTTTAAAAACGAATGGAGTAGCTATCTTGTATCCTGGTTTGGGCTTTTATTTAGTGGCCCTAATGATTGATATCAAGATAGGGCTCCTCCAGGTTCTAAAATCCACTCCATCATTACTCTATTCCTTAATTGATGGAAGAGTGGATACTAATCTCCTCTAGTGGGGATGATATCCATGTTTCCAATATTTTCCTCTTTGTTAAGGTTTTTATTTGAAAAGAAAGAAAAAACAAAAAAAAGAAGAAAGGATTCAATATAGTACTAAGGAAAAAAAGGTGGTTCATTCAATGACCTTGTTGTTAGAGATAACCTTAATAACAAATTTGAACAAAAAAAGTAGATTACAGAAATGAAAAAAATAGCATATGAGATCTCATTTTAAATAAGAGACATTATAACTAAAGGATGCAGATCTAGGAAATAGATTACATGGTTAACACTCTCAGATTGTTCATAAACAATAACCAAGTAAATGATCAATGCTAATGTCATGGCTTTTACTCACACAATCCACATTCATTACATCAAAATCTCCTAATCAAGAAAACAAGATCTCCAAAGTGTAATAATCCATGTACATACATATTCACACAGAATTTCCCCCCTAATTTTTCAAGCAAAAAGTTATGAATGACAACAAACGCATTTGGAAGCTAGCACGGAAAGAAATCCTCGTTGCAACTCCGCATTTCATCCCCCCATTACTTTCGTCCCAAAGAGTCCATCATTACATCTTATTTAATCGCGTCTCCACCTTGACATCAATCCAACACATTTCGTTCTTACTCTCACAAAATGACAATAGGTGGAGAGAAGACTTGGTCGGTTCTTGTGGTGGACGATGATCCAATGGTGCGAAGAATCCATGGAATGATGCTAGCAAAGTACGGAATGGAGAGCCAAGTGGCGGAAAATGGGAAAGAAGCGGTTGATCTTTTCGTGTCTGGAAAGAGGTTCGATCTTGTCCTCATGGACATGGAGATGCCCGTTATGGACGGGCCAAAGACAACTCGAATGCTTAGAGAGATGGGGGTGAGGTGCATGATAGTCGGAGTAACTGCGTGTAGCTTGGAAGCAGAAAAGGCAGCATTCATGGAGGCTGGCTTGGATTCTTGTTTGGAGAAACCATTGAAACCCCAAGCTCTAATCTCTATCATTCATCATCTATCTAACAAATAGCTCTACACATATTTTTGCTCCAATTTTCATCTTCTTCATCTATGAAGTAGATTTGATTAGAATGTCATTGTAGATAGAATGTCATTGTTGCGAGATCATCTCATATAAATTTTTATGTTTCAACTAATAGTACTAGAAATGAGCTCATATAAATCGGTTGATTCAATAATTAGTGGATGTTACTAATATTAATTTAATTAATCAAAAAAACGAAGTAATTAGTGATTTGAGTTGTAAGGTATAATTAAAATCATGTAAGTTTCACCAAATTCCAAATTTTTTGATTACATTGCAGTTAAAGCAAATGTGTAATCAGGCCTTTGCGAGCTACTGAACGTGAATTTATCAATTTATTATTTAAAAAAATTGAAACTACATAACGTGTAAATCTCAGATGCCTAAATCCATGAACAATAAAATGTTAATTTTCTGAAACAATAACAATTAAAAAATCATAATTTAAAATTTATTAAAAAAATTTATAAAATACAAAATCTTGCTTCTTTTCTTTAAAAAACAAGGTTAGCCATGGGCCCTCTTAGTGTAATTCAGAAGTATCTACTTACAAAAAAAAACGAAACAAGAAAGAGAGATCCATTTTGTATTTTAATCTCATATTTCTACCCACAATATGCAAATAGGTACACTAGTGAACTGAGCACAAATTGCTGGTATGAAACTGCAGACTCAAAGCACAAATTTCTGAAGATATAAAAGGGAAGAAAAAGCAATTATAGTTTGATTAATTCCATAACATAATTTAGAAGTGACAACAAAATTTTGGAACTCACAATTTTCCTACGTAAAATTCGTTAAAGCTTACAATCTGAGCATGGCTTCATAGGATCTACTATCGGTAGCTCACCCCATCACCGATTGTAACCTCACCAATGCGGAACACTGAGTTTTTGCCGTTATCATCGCCCAATATTCTGAGAGCTGCCTCTTCCTTCACCACCAGCACCATTCCGATCCCCATGTTGAATGTTCGTTTCATCTCCGCCTCTTCTATTCTTCCAGCCTTCATGTTTGCCACAAACAGAACTAATTGAACTACATACTCAAGATCCAAATGACAAAAGAATGTAGTTGATTAGGAATGATTTTAACCTCTTGAATCCATTTGAAAACGGGAGGAATGGCCCAGGAGTCATTGTATATGAGTGCTCCAAGACCTTTTGGAAACACACGCGGTATATTATCAGTGAATCCACCACCAGTTATGTGAGCTATCCCTTTTACGCCACCCTTGCTAATGATGTCAAGAACCTGCATTTCCAATGATGAATATTACGATGTTGCAGAGGAACCATTTCGATATTCAAGAGACTGTCTAAGGTGTTACCTGCTTAACATATATAACTGTGGGTGCCATTAGGGCTTCACCTAGAGTGATGGATGAACCAGGAAAATTGTCTTTCAAAGAAAGACCGCTTCTCTCTAAGACCCTGGGTAAAAGCGAGAAGGTGAGCAATTCAAGAAAAGATTAATCTTTTACTTTAACAATGAGCAATTCAAGGGTATAACTAAACCTTCTGACAAGAGAGAATCCGTTTGAATGAACACCACTGGATGGAAGACCGATGAGGACATCCCCAACCTCGATGTTTTTCCCATCAATAACCGAGTCTTTCTTGACGATACCAACAGCAAACCCGCTCAAATCATACTCACCATCTGCATAGAAATCAGGCATCTCTGCAGTCTGAAAGATATTAAAGAAAGACAAGTTGTGCTCAGTTATACCCAAATGCCTTCATAGACAGGTTAATTTCATTTATATACATAAGAATGCTCTGATTAGAACACTGGCTCAAATTGAAGTGTCCAAATGTACCTCTCCCCCTAGAAGAGCGCAATCGGATTGTTGGCAACCATTGACAATGCCTTTGATGACCTGCATTAGTACTTAATAAGATGATTGGAAATTTTATCTGAATCGGGAAACAAGTATATGACTAACTTACCTTTTCTGCAAGGTCAACATCAAGATGGCTAGTGGCAAAGTAATCCAGGAAAAACAAAGGCTTAGCCCCAGATGTGACAATGTCATTAACACTCATGGCAACCTGATTGAAAAATTGCAATTACCAACTCCATTACATTACTAACAAACAACATGCAAATTATAACAATGTTTTACCAAATCAATGCCAATAGTCTCGTGGATTCTGGTCTCAAAAGCCAGCTTAAGTTTAGTTCCCACTCCATCTGTACCAGCCACCAGATAGGAATCTCCTACACAACATTGAAATATAGTTATACAAGAAGCAGCTCCACTATAAAATATAACAATTACTAAACCTAACATTCATACCCAAAGGAAAGAGCCCTCCAAAACCTCCAATCCCAGGAGCCATCTTGGCTATTCTCCTAACAAGCTCCGAGCCAGCATCAATGTCAACACCCGCATCCTTGTATGTAAGTCCCGCAGTTTCTGCAGGGTTTCTGGTACAACTTGTTGACATAGAAAGCACAACACTCTGTTTCGTAGTTTCTCTTCTACCTTCCACTTCTTTCTTCCAATTATTGGACAAGAATGGCAAAAACCCTTTGGTTAAATCAACTTTACCAATCTTTGGCAAGCCATGATTACATGAATTCCAGATACAATGGGGTAATTCTGTATTTGCTTTGCAGGATGTATTCATGGTTTTTCTTGATTGACAAACGGAAACCTTCAAAAAGAGCAAAACATGAAATTCTTAAGCAGATAATTTGAGGAAACACACAAGATACAATAAGGTAAGGATGAAAATATCGCGAAATATCGCGGATATATTGCGGATACGGATATTACGATATGAATATTGAGTGTTAATGTATTTCTTTCTGGGTATCGCAGATATATCGCAAAATATCGTAAATTATCGTTATCGATATCGATATCGGTTCAATGTAGTACAAAATTGGATGGAAATCGGGAAATATCGCAGATATATCGCAAATTATCGCATATGTATCAAAATTCGCGATTTTGATTCAAAAAATTGAAAAATGTGAATTTCTTTTTATTTTGTATTGTGTATTTTGTTTGATAGTAGAAGGAATATATTAATATGTTCCTGACACCTTTGAAAGTTCACAATTTGATTGGAGTACTCAAAATATTTTTCATCACCCACCTTCTTAAGAAATGTCGTATGGAGATCAAAATGAGTATCAACAATATGATTGGATTAGTATACACTATCCAATTCATGGTGAAGCAGTTGAGCGAGATAGAGAAACTTATGAATGACATGTGCATAACTATATTCATGAGTACTCTAATGTGATGAGTTGGTATCAGTACTGTCTGGATAAATATGACATTCCATCTACTATGTTTGAACCTCATAGGAGGTTTTATATCATGTAATTTTAGTAATTTTGTATTGTATTATGTAATATATTGTCTTTTTTTTTTTTTATGAAGTACAATATTTATAAAGCTTATTATCTATATATTAATTTTAAATATATTATTTTATTGTGATTTTGGGTGGAATATATGTGTAATGATGTGTTAAAATAATCCCTAAAATTTCATATTAAATTTTCAAAATTTTAATAAGATATCCGTCATTTTTTCAAATTTTTTTGCGATATCGATATATCTATCGATATTTTCATCCTTGCAACAAGGTAGTCAGAATTCAAAATAAGTAATTTAACAAAATCTTTCTATAAAAAAACAGAGTATGAATAAAATATTTTTCAGTTACCAAATAAAAAATAAAAAACAAAAACACTCGGAGGTGGAGGGCGGCGGCGGCGGGGACAGTGGGGAGGGTGATTCCGTGTCAAAGTGAAGGCACAGGATAGTTGTTGAGCAGCTTTTCGCTTTTTTGCTTTTTTTTACCCCTATTTTCTATTATTACAGGTATTTTTCTAATGCTTATTCATGAATCTCAATTAATCAAATAACAAATATTTTAGACCTAAATAATAGAATTGCAGTTTCGAAGTTGTATTCAATAAAGAAAGAAGTAAAGCAAGAGACAGTAACCAGCTCATAATGCAACAAGTTAACTGAAGAAATTTAAAAAAAATTCTATAGTTTGAGTTTATGAATTTCATAAAGTACCGAGATAAAGAAGAGGTTGACGCTCACGGTGGTCGGTTTCTCAGAGGCGGCGGCGACGGCAACGGTGGCCTGAAAGATGGAGAGTAATACCGCTGTCTGTGAGGGTAATTGAGCCTTCTTATTTAGTTTACTTTCCTCTTTTTCTTCCTATTTTCGTAATCTGGTTACAAGTTGGGCTGCATCGGGATTGTAAAAAAGGCTTAAAGCCCATATACAGCCCTTTAATTTTGAAATTGAGCCCAGAATGTAAGCCCATTAAGAAATTAAAAGAAAATAGTATTAATCTTCAAAGATCAAATTTTTAATGCATCAAATATATTTTATATATTTTGAGTACTCTGTTCTTCTCTAGCCTCTAATTTCAAGATCTGACATTTAGATAAACATTTTCAGTTATCAACTTTTTGCATCCAATATTCAAAATTTCCCTTCAACATCAGCCACAAAATTGTATTATATTTTTGTAAAGGCAAAATAAATTGGCTAATTATTTGACAAAGTTATTTTATTTATCATTACTTTTACTTTAAATTCTGTATATTTCCAGATTTTTCAATTATGCTGGCAAGTATTGGTCAAAGCTCAAGGTCAAGACAGTACACGTGGAAACTATACAAAAAAAAAATTTAAAATTAAAATCAATTAGTTGTTGTCTGAAAATGGTGCAGCATGAAATAAGCATACCACCATAATACGAAGCGAAAAAACACAGAAGAAAATCTACGTGCACGCGAATATCAGATCCATTCTATCCGAAATCTCTAACCGAATTTTGTAGAGAGAGAAACTATCGACGAGTGTGTGATTATCGGGAGCAAATTATGGATGAGAAATTGATAAACAGGTTGGAATCCGCCGTGACGCGGCTGGAGGTGCTGTGCGCCGGCCAGGTAGGCGCGGCGGCGATCAGTAGCGACGGCGGGGCGACGGATCCTTCGATTGCGGCGTTTGACGATCTGATTTCGCAATACGTGAGAGGAGTTACGAGCGCTGCGGAAAAAATTGGAGGACAAGTTTTGGATGTTTCGAAGATTATTGAGGAAGCATTTAATGTTGAGAAGGAACTTCTCGTTCAAATCAAGCAAACTCAGGTTTTATTTTTTCTAATTTCGCGAAATTCTCATTCGAATTTGTTTCTAATATCTTGAATTTTGAATAATTGTGATTCCTGATTTGGTAATTGTAGAAGCCAGATGTGGCGGGGATAGTTGAATTCCTTAAGCCATTGAACGGCGTGATTGCAAAAGCTTCGGCATTGACAGAGGGAAGACGGTCTGATTTTTTCCACCATTTGAAGACTGGTGCTGATAGTCTAGGAGCTCTGGCATGGATTGCATATACAGGAAAAGATTGCGGTGAGAATATTAATATTAATATTACTATTAGTCAATTCGATTGATATAATACCCTCTAATCTCCTCTGGTGTTGCAGGTATGATCATGCCAGTTGCACACGTTGAAGAAAGTTGGCAGACTGCTGAGTTTTACAGTAACAAGGTAATTAATTCATCATAACTTAATTGTTAAATTGTTAACATAGGGGTTTGTAATTGATTTCTTAGGTTCTTGTGGAATACCGAAACAAAGATGTGAATCATGTTGAGTGGGTAAAGGCTATGAAAGAGCTTTACGTACCTGGATTGAGAGATTATGTGAAGGCTCACTATCCATTAGGCCCTGTTTGGAGTGCCATTGGGAAGAAAATAGTTAAAGCTCCTGCTCCTCCACCTGCTTCACTTTTCACCTCACAAACTTCATCATCATCATCCAATCCTAAAGGAGGGATGTCTGCTGTTTTTGCAGAAATCTCTGGAAAGTCTGTTACTGCTGGTAATTATCACTCTTGATTTCTATTGCCCCTACTATGTTTGCTCCACTTATTCACTTCTTGCATTCAATTGTTAAAAGGTCTGAGGAAGGTAACTGATGATATGAAGAGCAAGAACCGTTCGGAAAGAACTGGTGTGGTTACTGCTTCGGAGAAAGAACCTCGTGCTGCCTCACCATCTATCTCCAAGCCCAAAGCAGCAGCTCCTCCTAAATTTGAGCTTCAAATGGGTCGTAAGTAAGAGCAAGTAAAGGTTATTCTAGTATGTATGTATGTTGTTTGGATTCATTTCTTTGTGAATTTATTTCCTATATTGTTTTCAGATGGGTGGTTGAAAATCAAATTGGGCAAAATAACTTGGTAATTGATGAGTGTGATGCAAAGCAGACAGTGTATATATTTGGGTGCAAGAATTCCGTTCTTCAGATCAAAGGTATATACTCATTTATTAGACTGTGACTAGCACCACTATAAGCAAAGGTACTAACACCCAAAAATCTTTATGCAGGAAAAGTGAACAATATTACAGTAGATAAGTGTACAAAGATGGGAGTTGTATTCAAGGTCAGTCAAGAGCTTGTTTTATATAAGAAATTAGTTATCAGAATTCTTGAAGCAATATCACTTTAAGGGAAATTCACTTCTCTCTCTCTCAAAACTTGGGAACCAGGATGTTGTGGCAGCTTTTGAGATTGTCAACTGTAATTCTTTGGAGGTGCAAAGTCAGGTAATGCTCATATTGTTGTTTGATTTGAAGGTTTTCCTTTTCGGGTGTTGATTATATCATTATATGCTAATAAGTATAAGCTGATTGAGCATTGAGACATCATTTCCATGAAAATCTGTGTTTTTAGGGCTTGATTCCTACAATTTCAGTAGACAACTCAGCAGGATGCCAAATTTACTTAAGCAAAGATTCTTTAGAGGCTACTATAACAACGGCAAAGTCAACTGAAGTCAATATATTAGTACCTGCTTCTGAGGCAGATGGTGATTGGGTATGTTTCCTTTCTTTTATTTCCTTGCAAGGCAATGATACTTTAGAGGAACTGCAAACATCATTATAAGAACATCCAGTATTTTTTAGCTGAAAGAGGATTTATCGATCTTAAGTAAAGCCTCTCATATATTCGAACTTTAGTAAGTTAGATGTATGTTGTTTTCCTTGTCCTTTTCTATTACAATGTCATTTGCAATCCTATATAACTTGTATGCCTAGTAAAATAGATAGGATGTAGCATGTATTGCCCATCTTTATGGATATATATGTGTGTGGTTGTGTATTCATGAATAGTGGATACTATATTGAATGTACTCCCGTAATTTAGCATTGTTGAAACTCTTGGTATCCTTGATGCTAAATAAACGTATACACAAATTGACCAAAATTACATCTAATTAGTTAAAGCTATTTTGGGCGTTTTGTTGCAGGGAGAGCACCCTTTGCCTCAACAATACGTTCACGTGTACAAGGATGGCCAATTTTTGACAACTCCAATGTCTCACTCTGGAGCCTAAATGAAGAGATCAAATTAATATTACTTCTTGTTGAGTTTCTTTTACTAGCTATTCTTTGCTTCCAAAGCTTGTGGTTTGTTTTTCATCTTCTTCATTCAATTTATTATTTAACTTTTTGATTAATTGCTCTAGTTTACTGAATTGTTGTATAGATTGTGATTTGCGAACAGCTGTGTTGTTGAACCAGTTATTATGAGGGTGTTGTGTTTTTGACAATTCATTTTGCTTAATCTTTTTATTTTTCCAAGAAGCATTTGGTCACTTATTGAACCATTAGTGTGACGTAAAAGGTATGTTTAAAAACCATCTTCCAGAGAAATTTGTAAAAATACTACAAACATCCGAATACAACATGTAGTTTAGCATTTATTTTCATTGAATGTCTAAACAAAAAAAAAATTCAGGTAAATATGAATTTATGTGTTTGTCAAAAATCCAAAATCATTATTAATGGAATTACCCTTCAATGATACTTTAAATCCAACTAGTTGATGATATAGGACAACCCGAAATGACAACGTAGTGAACCAAAAAGTTCATATGGTACAATGTTAAAATTGAGAGTTTCAGTGTTAAATCTCGAAAATTTTGGTGGATAATATGTAACTTTTTTTTTTTTTTAAGGAAAAAACTGCATGAGCATCTAATCGTTTGACTTAATTCGTTAAATTCTAAAGATTAAAGTTTTCCTTACATATACTTAAAATTAGGGAGACAATTTAATCTGAAAACTAGTAAATTAGTTCAAAACTAACTAAAAGTCTGAAATCAGAAAATGGGGTTTTGCACACTTTTAGAGTTTAAATACATTTTATATGCACATATTTATACAAATCCGTTGTCGTCCAGCGGTTAGGATATCTGGCTTTCACCCAGGAGACCCGGGTTCGATTCCCGGCAACGGAATTTTTTTTAATTTTTTTTCCTCCCTAATATTTTCCACTTTTTTTATTTATTATTTTTTCTCTCTCTGGCCGTCTCTCTCTCTCAATTAATTAGACTATTTTTTAAGGGCTTCTCCAAACATATTGTATAAGCTTGATTCTCCATTTTCAGAAGCAGAATGAATGGCGGTGGAAATCTTAGTAAATGACGAGACATTTGTTTTGTTGGATGGAAAATCAAGATTACAGCGGGAATGGATCTATCATAGTAGAATTTATGTATGTTGAGAATCGTGGTGGGATAATTTGAACAATACTTAGTGTGAATAGTGAACTTTTTATATGGACACTAGTGAGAATGGTGGTGGAATAGACTCAAGTCGGACTTAGTAAACAAAGAGAGATAGTAAAGAGTTTTCATATAATATTTACTTCATAAACGAGAATACCTATTATTAAGCGAAAAAAAAAAAGTCTAGAGAATTTTCAGTTACACGAATGGTCAGAACAAAAGATGTCTTATTTGACATAGGACACCAAATGATATTTCATTAATTCAAGGGAAATTGATGATAAATTGACAAATAAATTTGCAAGGTATAGCAGAAAGTCGAGGTCGTTACACAATCTATTTTCCACCATACAAGTATAATCTCACTCACGCAACAAAATCTAAGTGCATTTCAGTTTAATCTATCAAAAATAGTATGGTTAACCCAGAAATACAAAATAAGGGCGAATCAAGAACTAACCACTTGCAACTATTTCATGAATTGCATCACTAACATTTTCATCATCGGATCTCACGACTAACTTCATCGCCACCTCTTTGGTCCCATCTATCCCGAACGACAATCGGACGAGTACCTTCACATTGCCTATGTACACACCAGATAACAAACACGTGTGTGATCTTGAGTTGCTAGGGACTGCCTCGGTGCCCTGGAAAACAAAATAGGAATCCAAGCGATTTTATGTACTCTGTTGACATTCTTTCAAGACACTAGAATTACATGGCCCGGTGTGTGAAATACGATAGCATTATGCACATTAATCAGAGCAATGTGAACTATGAGCTATATGTCAGCACAACATTAAAATATCCCAACTAAACAAGTCAATAAAATCAAAATATTTCCTTAACAGCTACAATGTGGCAAAAGCACCTCGATTTCTTTAAAAAGTTACTACTTTAGAAATTGTGCACTTTATGGTAATAATCCCCAGTTTCAAGAACAAACAGAAAGTCTATCTAATCCAATGTTTGGTTTTATTTCCAATTACTTTGAAGATTATCTCGGAGAATGTATCTTGAAGTAGGATTAAAAAATGTGTTTTTAGATATTTTGTTGGAGAAGGTGAAGTGATGTATTCTTCAGAGACAGTTTTT
Organism: Scutellaria minor; assembly: GCA_954870855.1. Classification (NCBI taxonomy): domain Eukaryota; kingdom Viridiplantae; phylum Streptophyta; class Magnoliopsida; order Lamiales; family Lamiaceae; genus Scutellaria; species Scutellaria minor. The sequence continues at coordinate 18,348,277 of OX940728.1, read as the reverse complement.
GCTGTAAATGTCTTGTCAGTACTGATTTCTTATGGTTAGAGAAAAATATTTGCAACTGTAGATGTCTTATCAATTTTGTTTAGGTTTATAGTTAGTAGAATTTAAAATAATTGTTCTTCTGAGAGAATAGAAGTAATATTTATGAAATCATTCAAAAAAAAAAACATTTTTTTGTCTCTGGAGAATGAAAATGAAACCAAACATTGCGTTAAATCTCGTTAAAGTAGTATGCTGTGAGACACTGACCTCACAAGGTTGCATGCCTAGAAGATTGATGACAGCATTAACAGCTTCGGCCAGGCTTTCCCTAGGCCCAAGACCGTATTCGTCTACGCGCTCCGTTTCAGGGTTCATGCTTTCCCAAGCATTCTTGAAGTTAGAGACCCCCACTTTAAGAATATAATCGGCTGCAACAACTTCAAAATCCTCAAGCTGGTATTCATCTTCCACGCCATCATCTTCAGCCTCACCGGTTGAGGTATCAACCTAAACAAATTTTATGCAGCAAATAAACAATCATAGAACAAAATAAGAGTACTAACATATGGACCTAAGTCGAGCATATTCAAATAAATGACACAGCATATCGTACAACCCAGATCTACATAGTTCTCCTGATACTGTACTCAGTTTAAGGTACATGATAATGTAGATGGACTATACAAAAAGTAGTATCGTCCGCAACAAATTTTCTTAACACCCAAGCTCAATTAAGGAACATATATATACCTCTTTAACAGTAAACTTCAACATATTCGAGAATTTTCCAACAGCAGGGGTGCCTGCAGGTTTCTCAAACGCCACAAATGTTTGGGCCGGTGTATCATAAGGAAGGGATTTTAAAGGTTTTGTTCCAACTTCAGAGAACTCCTCAGCTTCAGAAGCATCCACTATCACAGTCACCTAACAACAGGAACAGAACAACTGAGAAAAAGATCCCTCAAACTAAACCAAAAGAACAAATTATTTGCAAAACCATGGCATTTACATTTTCAAGCAGCTGTTCTGGTATCGTATTTGTGCAATTGTACTGAAACACCACATGGTTGTCGTATATGTGCTTGACAACATTAACTGCATACTCAGTTTCTGCTTCTGTAAGTTCCACTGGTGCTGAAGACTAATCACAAGCAATGAAAAATCACTCAATAGTATTTGAGTCAATTGTTCACCAATCAACAAATTAATGGACAGAATTACGACAGGAATTGACATTCACCCACAAACCTTGAAAAGCTTTCCATAACTTGCAAATTCAGGGATTGCAGAGAGAAGTCTTTCATAAGCATCAACAGCAGAAATTGGGGGAGGAGGTGGAGCACCCAAACCAGTAGGCTTTTTCCCTGGGGCTTTCTTCTCGGCAAGAGGCTGAGATTTTACTTCTTTGGGAACAGAATTAATATCAAAAGGTTCTTCTGAAGGATTCTGTGTCTGTTCCAAAATAACAAATGATGCCATGGCAACAGGCTATAAGAACTCTTGAAATAGCATGAGCTAAAGGTGAAGGAAAGAGACACATAATTGAGGTAAATCTAGCTAATATCAATATCCAAACACAAATGACAACCATCAAGTAAGCACAAACGAGTATAAATATTTACATAGTTTTTCAAACTGGTCTCCAGATTTGTCAGTGGTAAATCGAGCGAGCCAAACAAAAATTCCTTCACATCGTTGTCAGTTTCAGACACTGAACCATCTCCAAGACTGTTCAAATAAAGTGTGGCTCTATCTCGAACCTGCATATAGGATGGCACACTTATTATTAATATAGCAAAATCATATCATCTTAAAACTGGTCTTTGCAATAAGCATAAATGATATCACACTGTGTATGAAGGATGACTACGAGGATGGCCATCCAACTAAATGTTTCTCTCATTTCTGAGTGATTGAAAAATAATTAGGTACAATCTCCACATGACTCTAAAAAGGCAGTCATTCCAAGCACTCTATTAGTATTATAACTCTAAAGGACCAGGGGGGCAAATGAATTTCAGACTTTTTAATCAAAAAAAGGAAAAAAATGGAACAAGTATTGAAAGGATACGTCATTGGTCAAGCAATTCAGATTTTCAGCATGTACTATCTACTCACAAATACTACAAACCGATTTCCCTTTAGTAGCAGAAAGATCAAATAGTACAAAGATAAGATAACGCACAAAATCATCCTATCTAAAAACGTTCAAACTTTATACATTACGAATACTGAAAACTTGTTGATTAGTTTATAACAAGTACAAACAGCTAGCACAAATTTTAAATGGGCAAAAAACTGACCTCATCATCATTGTCGAAAAGGCAACGCCTCAATAAAATAAATATGCGAGGCTGCAACAAAGATAATGATTTTTGTGATTAGGCAATCACAATCCTCTTAAATATAACATAATAGACACAGTCACAGTCTTACTTTCAGTGAATCAACCAGGGCACCAAATTTTGCCAGTGTGCTGACGGCGCCGGCTCTGACAGTAGGATTCTCAAGTATCACTCGGTTGTAGATATAGCGGATATATTTACTGGGATCTGGGGTCTTGGGTCCCTCATTTCCAAGAAAGTGAAGTATCTGAAAAACCCAACAAAGCAACAAATAAAGAATAATTAACCCACTCTGGCAAGCACCAATGAAGAGTGCCATAGAAGAGAAACCATGGTGCTAAAAAGATACAAGTCAACCTGTGTTGAAAGATACGTGAATTCACAATCCTCAATAAATTCACATAAGTGCAGCAGTCCACTCTCTTTAGCATCTGGGATATCTCTAATTAAGATCACAATTGAATCAACAATTGCTTTTTTGTACTCAAATCCACCCTCTTCTCTCAATATGCTGCTTAAGAAACTCATCCTACATGAAGACCAGAAGATTAGGAATTATTAGACGTTTATATTTAAATATAAAGGAAATATCAGTGTTAATATAATTGAACATTAAAGATTATTAATATTCTGTTTTAGGCAAACGCCACTCACAGAGATCTGTACTTGAGAGGGAACTTCAAACATAGTGATCTAATAGCTTCTACCACAACAATCTTGAATTCATCAGCAATATCAGACATGAAATTTGTGATCTGTTTCATCAAACGATCAACACTGGACTCGTTGCCAGTTTTCAGCAGTGTGGTAATGGCAAGGGTAGCTATACTTCTATTCTGATCTGAAATCAAACTTTCCATGTCTATGTTACAGTTTGTCACAGCCATGGGATGTGTCATAGCCACCTGCATGCATTTTAAGTATGAAATACATAATACATGAAAAATGAGTGGAGCTGCTAAATGACAAAAAAAATTCTGTGCATATGGTACTTAAAAGGAGTGTGGAAGTTAAATCTTGAATACTCGTATATTAAATTGTCTGATTCTAAAACTTAAGATCACCATACAAGCAAGAAGCACTATTTAATACTAATAATATGACCTAATAGAAAAATCTTTCTTCCTACATAATCAATTACTTTGGCTCAAACTCACCCAAAAAAAAAAAGCAGAATCTTTCTAGAGAATGGAAAAATCAAATGGTGGATCTTACTTTCACATATAGCATGCTATATTACAATGTATGACCATATACCACACACAGCCAAACAAAATAAAAATGAAATAATATATAAATAAATCAAACCATGTTTTTCCAAACGAAATCAATGTAGTTAGCACCTTTGAGTAGTAGAGTATGATATTACAAAAATTCCAGTAGCATGTCTAAGCCAGGGCTATCAATTCTTAAACACAAATGCATAGGAGCTTTTATCAACCTAAAATTAAGCTGTTGAAGCAAATTTAACAGATCACGTTCTGATTGGCATTAAAACCATCAAGCTTAAAACTGTTTGCAAGCTAATACATTTGGCTGTCTTACGTAGTAATCCAGAAAATAAGTCAATGTGATTCTGATAAATTTCATACTATAGTGAGCTACAAATATATAAATTTTCAGCCACATTAAGTCAAAACCACTATCCATGCTGAACGAAACCTCTGAAGCCTAGCGAAAGATATTTGCTTATGTGAGAACAAAGAGGGAGCACTATCTCAATCCAATATGGTAAGATGCTAGTACAGTGGATTCATTAGTTGTGCATGTCTGCAACAATACATAGAAATGAAATAAAAACATTTTCTAGTGTCCTTAACAATTATGTAGGAGCACCAACCTTATTCAAAGTCCGGACAGCAGCAAACCTAAGCACTGGTTTAGAAGAACTTAAGAAAAGCTGTAGAACAGTTATGGCTGGAGTCAATTCTCGGGTAGTGACATTGCTCAACTCTGTGATTGCTTTAGCTGCTTCGAAGATAACCATTTCAGCTTTATGACGGAGACAACCCTCAAGATAGTCATAGAATGGGCGGTCGCCTGTTTGGGAATTAACACCTGACTCTCTGATAACCTATATAACTCAGTGAACAAATGATCAATCAGTAATTGAAGGAAATCAAACACAACAGTTACTTTACAACTTTATATCTGTAAAAACAACACCTGACTAGTGTAGCGAATCAAAAGACATTGAGCCAATGGAGAACGAACAGTTCCCCTTGTCAAACTGGTAACCAACTTGCTAACAGCCAACCGATCATTTTGTCGTATCTGCAATTTCAGAAATATATGCCAATCGATCAGGTCAAGTCTTTATATGTGAGACACTACACAGGAAATGCCATTTATTAACAAAGAAGTACATAGTTATTAGTTAACGTACAACATAAGATGGAACACTTTCCAAACTCTAAACATGACAAACAAACAAAAGAAAAATGTAGCAGAAAATTTAAAAAGGGATCATTTTGCAAAGGAAGCACCCTCATCAAGGGACTTTATCAGAGAACAGAAAACAAACATGAATTTTAGGGGATACAAGTACAACATTCTAATAATGCAACCAGAGGACCATAATTATTGAGTCTAATGACAATGTGTCACCTTGCCTACATTTCTTTCAAGTTTTGTTATATACAGAAAAGGAATTCTTATAAATCCCAGAAGATTTGTACAGGTAGTAAGCTATGGCAGTTCTAAAATAATCAGAATTGAAGGAAGATGAGGAAGATATCACACCACTTTGATTTTATGACACAGCTTACAACATTGTAAGCAAAATTTACTTGAGATTAGGTGGAAATAAGACAAATCTTTGAAATAGCTAAAAACCCTTGAATTCCAAAACATTTAGAAATCTGACCAGCTAAATATGTTTATGTATTTTGCTTAAATCAAAATAAAAAACAACATAAGGACAAAGGTAGAACTAAGATGAGAGTGGAGGATATTTGTGATACCCAAATCAAATCCTATTTAACAAACTTGTTACCTGGTGTAGCAGAGCAAGAGCATGGAACTGTACAAGTGCAGCCCTTGATTGAACAGCTTCCTGTACTTCATTACTCCATCTCTTAACTATCTCAGGATTTGTCTGTGAATATAGCCATAAGTATATTAACACTGAAAGATTATCAAGTATACAAAAGTTTGTGCACTTCTCATAAACCAAATAATACCTGCAGCAGATGAATACCGCTCACAAGGGCAGCACTGGCAACGACTGGATTTTTGTCCACAATAGCCTGCTTTAGGTATCTCTCAATTTGTGTCAAGAGTGTCCCATCGGTAATCCGACAAAGTACACGGATAGCATTTGCTCGATACATATCAGTGCGGCTATTCATATCCTTCATGAGGGAGCTTGTGACGATGATAACCTTTAATGCCATACAGAAAATAGTTCATTACCTTCGTCCTTGTGAGCACAAAAAATATCAGTAGAAATGAACCCAACAGAAAAAGGAAATATAACCCCAACGTACCTCATCTGCAGAGGGAGAAAGCTCCTTAATCATTAGATAAACCATCCTTCTCAAACCAATATCTCTGGACTGAAACAGCTTGGTGACAGCAAAAAAAACTTCTGTGGCTTCGACCTAGGAATCAGATTAGAAAGAACTAAGTAACATTTTGAAATAAAAAGAAAACATATTACTTGAGAAGACCAGAAAAAAAAAATGAAAAAGGGTAACAAGAAATCAGTAAGGATGGTCACTTTGCCATACTGCATGAGTTAAGAAACCATTCAAAATTATCTACTCATGCATAAAGAGGTTGACAAGGAGGTTTTGAAAAAAAATGTTAATGTGAAAACAGAAGCAAGCCAAAAGAGTGGCATTCCCAAAGACATCAGTTTACAAGTGCCATACTCAAATTTCAAGTTTTAATGGCTTATATTAAATGAAATTAACTCATCTCATGTACAACACATACAATAATAAAATACTGAAGAGCCAATACAGTGAACTAATCAACAAAAAGAATGCCTAATATAAATAAATCCTCCACCAGTATGATCTGATTGCTATGTAAAGTTAAGTTAAAGCATGTGGGTGAGAAGATAGAAATGCAATGGTGTGTGTGTGTGTGTGTGTGTAAGAGAGAGAGAGAGAGAGAGAGAGAGAGAGAGAGAGATCTGTAAAAGCTTCAGAGTCTGACCTTCGTGAATGATTCACCCTGATTCAGGAGATACAAAAGTTTCGTGATGACCTAACAAGGAGAAAAGAACCACCATATTATCTCTTGAAAACAGCACAAGAGAAAGAAAAAAACAAAACACTGATTCATTTGGCATGATATGAGATGGACGTACCTGTGAACATCTCCTTGCATCCAGCTGAGGGTCATTAAAAACCCTAGCTTCTTGTAATACTGCCCCCTTCTCAATCCCCAAAAATGGTGAGTAGTCAGCTGCAACACAAGTTAAATCTCCCCAAATTAATCACTACAAACCCGATCACACAATACATCTATCTTGTTAAAACTCCGCAAGATTTACAATGCAGATATTCCTTGCAGATGTAGACAGAATGTAGATGGCCAATGATCAAGCATATTTAAACTCCAAAAATAAAAGAAACCTAAGTAACATCCAGACCAGATGACCCCCAGTCTTAAACAAAAGCAGTAGAATCAAACCTCATACTCCAATTGATCTGTACCATCAGACACTCTAGTATGCTAATTGTTAGTATGTCATGGAACCCATGATTTCGAAAAAAAAAAAACAGAGAGAAAAAAACAGCAGATCTAAAGCTGAATTGATTTGTGCAAAACGAAATATAAATCAGAACCTCAATTCAATCAACAGTTAGAATTAAACAGGGGAAAATCAAATAAATCACATTGTTTCCGGATTTCTTATTAAGTGATGGATCAAGTCAATCACATTCCACAAATCTATTCAACATCCATCATCCATTCCCCTAATTCCGAATTCAAACAAACCACAGATCTGAATCCCAATTCAAATAATACAAACACCAAAGTAAACAAAAAGTAAATGAAATCGATCGGGCAATTAAATTCGAATTCGAGAAATGCACCTTCTTCATCGCGATCATCATCTTTCTTCACAAGCGGCTGCGCCATTGTGCAGAGATCTGTGAGGAATCAACTGAAACAAACTAGCAAATTAAGAGCTGCCTTTCAGATTGAAACAGTAAAAGAGGAGAATTGGAGATCTCGTAACAAGGGTGCTTCTTCTATATATTTATACACTTGTGTATAGTGGAGTGCAGATCTCTCTCTCTCTCTCTCTCTCTCTCTGAAGCTCGACGTACAATCGAAGCTTTACTCGAGTAGGGGTTAATATGGCGAGAGCGGCCAAATGGTGCGAAGGGGTAATTTAGGTACTTCAGTTAATATGTGTAATAGGCTAATAGCAGACTTTTTTTTTTTTTTTAACGCGGAGTTGACACCTTAATATTAGCGTTATTCCAGTTAAAAAGTAAAAATTAAATAAAATGTGAAATTCTCATATTCTTGATTTATTAATATTTGCATTATTTTTTTAGGATATTTACATTTGCATCATATTTCAATATATGATAGTGTGCCTAAAAAATATGGTAGTGGATATTTTGCGAAATTAATGTGAAAAAAAAATTCGGGCATTCTGATTTTTATCAAATAATCAATACTTTTATTTAAGGAAAATCCATTTTTCAACATGACATGGAGTTTAAGATATAAATTATTTTATATAGGACGATTTAGATTTAATTTTATGAGATTGTTGCCAACCTATGAAATTGAGATAAAAATTAATTATGTATGAAATTAATATGTCATGGCCATGAACATTATATATGTCATCTGAAGTCTTCTCAAATATTATGATTCTTTGTAATGCTACTGCTCGCATAAAAAAAGTGATATAGGCTTAATTAATATGTAGTTAATTATATGCTTACGATTTTAAGATAAATATTATCTATATTTTTACACATAAATCAATAATAAAAATATTAAAAATTCAAGTTACGAATAATATTTGGTACAACGTACGGTCAAATTACAAGTTATTAACAGCCAACATTCGTTAGTGTTGGTCGATTACAATTAATCCCTAATAAATTTACTTTCTAATAAACTAAGAAAATCAACAAATTTCAAAAAAGAGAAAACCTCCCCAGATTCTCCCAATAACTTGAGACACTCGTATGAAATATAATTTTTTTTACAAACCACATATTTTAGTATGTATCCAACCCCAAATAATATTTTCTTTATAAAGAAAATCGACTCCCAAACAAACATTAATTTCTGTTAAAAAATTTAAACCTCAAAAACTACAAGTTAATTACGATTTTGACCAACACCCTACTACGATAGAATCATGTAAAAAATTGTAACAATTCATGAATTTTCCACTTACAAACATAAGATTTAAAATTTTCCTTCGAGTCAAGAATCAAGCCGATTTCCGGGCTGGTTCCTCCAGGTCCGATCTAAGACTGTACGTACATTGTGTTCTTCTATCTCTTGTTTCGACTTCTTAATGAAATTGATGAAATACGAGATGAAATGTGGTTTGCAATAGAGAATCAAAATCCAAAATCAGGGGTTGAGGTAATGATTAATGGGGCTGGGCCTCGTGGATATTTCGCGTGAATTTCCACTACTTGTAGAATAATCGCTCATGCCATAGTCACTACTGTCTTGATTGGACTTAGGCTTGCGATACATATCATATTCAGAGTTGCTGCTGATTGAACCAAGTACAGAATTTTGGCGTGAGCCGTGATGCAAATCATCCAAGGAGACGTCACCTTCAAGAGCTCGTACGATCTGGCTCATTCGAGGGCGCCTCCTAGCCGATTGCCTAACACAGGCTGCAGCACAAGACACCATACGAAGCATCTCTTGGTGCTCAAACTTGCCTTCTAGCTTTGGATCCACCAGCTCATCATAGCTTCCTCCTTCTCCAACTTTCATCAATATTGGCCTTGCCTATATATATCATATATATCATTTTTTAAAAATTATTAGCTACAAATTAATTAGGGTTAATTTCATTTTTGGTCCTGTACGTTTCAAAAAATTTCAATTTCAGTCCAATTTTGGTCAGAATTCCCAAAATCGCCGATATCACGTGAGATTTCTCGGCAGCCATCCGATCAAAATTAGATTGAAATTGGAAAAAATTGAAACATATAGGACCAAAATTGGAAAAATAGACCGAAATTGGAAAAAGTTGAAACATATAGGACCAAAATTGGAAAACGTATACTTGGTTGTCCAAAAATGGAAAAAGTCTTACATATAGGACTAAAATTGAAATTAACCCATTGATTAATCTAAAATATGTTCAAATTTTGATAAGCAATTTCTTACCCAATCAACTAAAGTGTCATCGTCGTCACTGCTGCTAAGGTTGAGAGGACGACGTCCAGTTATAAGCTCCAACAAAACGATACCGTATGAGTACACATCCGACTTTTCTGTCAGTTTTCCGCTTGATGCGTATTCCGGTGCCAAATACCTATATTATATGATCACATGTATTAATTAATTTAAATATAATGATATATGTACCACATAATTTAAATAATAATATTAACTATGATCGATCGGAAATAAGTATTTAATTTCTCACCCAAACGTTCCCATTATACGAGTGGAAACATGAGTGTTGGTGTCTGAAGAAAGCTTAGCTAATCCGAAATCAGCCACCTGCATCCATTTTTGGAAAATAAATCAATTTTTATTTAAAAAATAGAAGAAATAATTATTTTGAATTGGATAATAATATTATTGCATGCATAAAGAATATAGGAATATACCTTGGCTTCGAAATTGTTATCAATCAATATATTTGCAGCCTTAATATCCCTGTGGATAATGCGAGGATGACCTATAGAAACAATTTCAATGTCATCAATACACATTATTTATGCAGTGATGACACTAATTACATCATACACATAACAATATAGGCACTATTTTTTTCCTATCATACTTCAAATTAATACTTTATTTCACTATATTGTATGTCATGTATTCAATTTTATACATTTAGGCTGCATTAGTGAAACAATATATATATAAATTTAAAAAAAAAAATATATATATATATTATTCGATGTATATTGATAAAATAAAATATAAAATTAAAACACGCTATATAACTAGGGGAGAGCATCGGTCGGTTCGGTAACTGAACCGAAAAAACCGAAAACCGAAAACCGAATTGTATTTTTTTTAAAAACCGAACCGAACCGAATAGGGCTTCAAAACCGAATTAAAACCGAACCGAAATATTCGGTTCGCTTCAGTTTTAAACCGAAATAACCGAATTTTATGTGCAATATTTTTTTTTTTAACATGCTTGTTCAATTGCAACCTTAAATGAAACATAGTCCAATGAAACATTGCAACAAAAACTAATTAAAACATAGTCCACAAATAACATTTCATTTCGAACTACATAAACTCGAGCACTCAACATTATAAATGAATAATAATGTGTTAGTTGGACAAAGATAGTTGAGCTATTTATTGGGCTACTAATTAGATAGTTGGCTACTAAAGGCCCACAATATTATCATTAATATAAATATAAAATATATAATTAATTTTTTTTCTTTTTTAATTCGGTTATTTCGGTTTTTTCCCCTCAAAACCGAACCGAACCGAAATAACCGAAATTTATGGAATTCAAAACCGAAAACCGAACCGAATTGTATTTTTCGGTTTGGTTCGGTTCGATTTTTTGGTTTTAACCGAAAAATGTTCACCCCTATATATAACTAACTAATCAATGAACTATAAATTTATATGCACTTAATATAATTTGTGTGCACAAAAACTCATGTGAGACCGTCGCACATGCGACAGGTATGCCTTTTTAGGCCATAAGTATGTCTTTTGACAAGTATGTCTTTTTCGACCATAAGTATGTCTTGAAATCACATACTTATACTTGAAAATCACATATTTATGCCCGAAAATCACATACTTTTGACTGTCGCATGTGCGACGGTTGCACAAGAGACTTACTCATTTGTGTGGATGTAACATTTAAAATACCTAGGAGAGAGATAGAGAGACTTACAGTCTTCGTGAAGGTAAGCGAAACCTTTGGCTGCTCCCAATGCAATTTTAAGCCTTGTTGGCCAATCCATAGTTGGGCGACCAGTTCCTTAATTTATTAAATACACCAATATTATCATCCAATTATAGTAAATTTGTGTCATCCAATGAGAGTTGAATTGAATACAAGACCCATATATAAGAGTAAAATTAATGAATAATTTCAATTTTGGATGTATATGTAAGATATTTTTTTTATTTTTTAACAATCAAATATTTATTTTTCAATTAAAGTATTCCTTTATGTTTTAATTCAGTCCGATTTTGATTGGAATTTTCAAAATTATTGACGTGATCGTTGGAATTTGACTGCTCGTCAACAATTTTGAAAATTCCAATCAGAATTGAAAAAAAAAAAGTAAAATATAGAACGAAAAATTGAAAAAGGGATACTTAATTATCAGAAAAATGAAAAAATTGAAACTAACTCTAAAAAGGAAATAAAAAGAGTAATAATGAATAATTACCATGAAGGTGATATTCAAGAGTTCCATTGGGCACAAACTCATAAACCAACATCCTTTGAGAGCCTGCAATGCAATATCCCACCAATGAAACCAAGTGTCGATGATGAACTCTGCTAATGATATCAACCTCGGCCTGGAACTCACGCTCTCCCTGCCCGCTGTTCATTTTCAAGCTTTTCACCGCAATCTCTTTCCCGTTGGGCAGCACCCCCTTGTGCACGTACCCGAAACCCCCCTGCCCGAGCAGATTCTGCTGTGCGAACCCCCCTGTTGCCGACGCCAGGTCGTTGTACGTGAAGCTACTCTGGTTGAACCCTAGCGCCACTGACGGGTGCGGTGGTGGGGCTGGCTGGTACGGCCCCGAGAACCCCGCCGAGCTCATATCGCTGCTCAGCATTGGCGGCGGTGGAGGGGGCTTCGCCATCCACCCTACCTCCGAACTCACGCCTGAGCTCGGGGGCATTTTCAACTTCATGGAAGAGAAGTTGTTGTTTTGCCAGTTTCTCTGAGGAGCCATGAAGTAGTCGCTGCCTTGCGTGTCGTGGTAGTAGCTCATGTGATCGTGGTGGCGGCGCTTCTTCCTCTTGCAGCAGCTGAGCAACATGACGATCATTACGAGGAAGAATAGCCCCGCCCCGGCGGCTGCTCCGGCTATGATGGCTTTCTGGTTGTCGGTGTTTGATGATGATGGTGATGGCAGCGCGTGGGAGCGGGGAGGTGGCAGACGGCGGTGGAACAGCGGCGGAGGTGGAGGTGGTGATGGGGATGGAGATGAGAGCGGTGGCGGTGGGGATGGGGGTGGAGAAAAGGTAGTGGAAGGTGGGGGGCTCTTGTTTGAGGGCGGAGGAGCCGAGGGTGTTGCTGGGGGCGATGAGCTAGGAGGCGGTGAGCTGGGCGGCGGTGATGGTTCGGCTGGCGGAGGTTGGGTGGGTGGTGGCGGTGTTTCGGTGGGTGGAGGTGGCGAGGGTGGCGGTGCTTCTGTAGGTGGGGGCGGTGATACGGTGGGTGGGGGCGGAGATTCGATGGGTAGTGGTGGGGGAGGTGTGGATGGTGGTGGGGCAGAGGTGGAGGAGGCGGGTGGGTCGGGTGGTGGTGTGGAGGCGGTGGGTGGGTCAGGCGGTGGTGTGGATGGATCCGATGGCGGAGATGAAGATGGCGACGACATTTTCACGAAATCGCTTTATATTATTTTATTCGAAAAACACGAGCAGGCCCCGCCGATCTCCCAAGCAACAACCCTAATGAATAATTAGGAACATCAAATTAATATTATTCATGCATGCGTGCACAGACAAATATGAATGTATATCAAATTTTAATAGAGGATCTTATTCACACGTAAAAAAAACAACCTTAAAAATATAATGTTGGTCATGAAATTCATGACATTAATCATTCATGAAAACAAAGTAAGAATACATATTATTATGTTAGAGATATATGGAAATTAGAAGTTGAAGAAGAAAGAAGAAAGAAAGTACCTTTAGGAGACGGGCAGGGATGATTCTCAAAAGAAGATGAATGAAAAATGTTGCATTGTAAGAATTTCAACTTTCAACCAATTCAAGAAAACTATGACCATCGTCCCATTAATTTCCTACAAAAAAGGATAATTAACCTTCTTTTTCTATTTTTAGCTTTTTTGTTAGACTTTCTTTGTTTGGATTCCAACTTTTTCCAAATAATTTCTTTTATTTTATATCATTTGCTACACACCATCTATATATATTAGTAAAAGAAAAACTCTAAAATGTAATAGTTTAAAAGAGGATAATTATGTGTGATCCTTTCCTCCCCTTTCTTAAGTTCTAGAGTTACGCATTTATAATATAAGCTAATTCAGATTAATGATTTTAAATAAAGAAGATAAATTAATCATGAAATAATTGCTGCGTATTTGGTTTTATTTATATTTATATTAAGACTAATATAGTGAGATGGAGACTAAAAATGTGTTATTTAATCAAAAATTACATGATATATTTTTGTGTAGATATTTTTAATTGTAAATATCCTATTTTATGCATGTGGTTACTAAAATAAAAATAATTAAGGCCTTTACTATAATAATTTTAAGTTTTTATTTCACCTCTCAATTGTGTCATTTATGTGTTGTGCTATGTGTAGTTATGTTAGAACAAACCTACTTTAACTAATATAATTAACGCAAAAAAATTTATGCTCCAGGGGCACGGATCTAACCTAACCCAGCGCGTGAATCGCTCCCACGCACGCGCCCACATCGTAGTTGTGGTGCGCCGCGCGGACACATGCTTTATTTTTTAGGTATTACACATTTACTCTTCAGGTATCACATATCTACTATTGAGGTATTATACAGAAACAGTGTTGTTTTCTTCTTTTTCCTTTTTTTTTTTCTTCTTTCTCCTTCTTCTCAATCTCTTTTCTTATTGATTTGTTATTCTTCTTATTTGTTTAGTACATTCTTCTTCTTATTCTTTTTCAAATTGCCATGAAATCATTTATGAGGATTTTTCCCTTCTTATTTATGAGTAATTTTACAACATTGAAAATAAATTATTTCAAACAATATGAGATCATGATTTGTAGAAAATTTGACGAAAAATATGATGAAATCGTGATTTGCAAAAATTTTGAGGAAGAAGATGACAAAACATTTGAAATCTTAAGATTTTCAGTGAAGGTATTAGTTGTAAGCTCTTAAGGTATAAATTGTTTACTTATAAGGTATCACACATTTACTCTTAAGGTATTAGTGCAGAAATAGTGTTGCTTTTTTTTTCTCTCTCCTTCTTCTTAATTTATTTTCTTATCGATTTGTTATTTTTCTTATTTGTTTCGTACATTCTTCTTCTTCTTATTTACATATTTACTTTTTAAAGTATTAATACTTATAGTATAAGACAACTCTTAAGGTATCAATTGTATATTTTTAAGATATCAGTTGTATACTCTTAAGGTATCAATTGTATGCTCTTAGGTATTATATATTACCTTTAAGGTATTAATGCTTATAGATAAGGTATTACATATGCACCTTTTAAGGTATTTAATGCTTACATTTAAGGTATTAATGTTTATAGTATATGGTAATAGATATGCACCTTTAAGGTATTACATATTTACCTTTAAGATATTAATGTTTATAGTATAAAATATTAGATATGCACATTTAAGGTATTACATATTTACCTTGAAGGTATTATATATCTACCTTTAAGGTATTAATGTTTATAGTATAAGGTATTACTAATGTTTATAGTATAATGTATTACATATTTACTCTAAATGTATTAGTTATTCATTCAATGAAAAATATCACTTGTATACTGTTTAGGTATCACTTTGTAGCAATTGTATGAAGAAATTGAGAATGAAGAGAGAAAAAAAACAACAAATTAAAGGGGAAGAAAAAAAAAGAAGAGGAAATGAAGGAACAACAGCGAGAAGAAGAAGGAAAAAAAAAAAAAGAAAGGAAGGAAGGAACAACAAGAAGAAGAGGAGGGAAAAAAATATGGATAATTTTGGGGGCATGTTGGAAGGAACAACGAGAAGAAGAGGAGGAGAAAAAAAAAGATATGGATAATTTTGGGGGCACATGCCCCGAGGCACATAAGTGCTGCCCTATAATGAATGAATTAATATAGTAATTTGAGAAAACTGATATATACACTCGTATATATAATTCCCAATCCATCAATATGAAAAAAATAAATATTTGTAAATAAACCAAACATAATATTTATCATTATTTCAATATGTATATTTAATAATATTATCAAATAACATGTATAAGTAGTATAACCTTAAAATATTAATATAAAAATAAAATTTTGTTGATGAAATAGGGATCATTGGACTGGTCTTCTTCATTCGTGGTGTCCACAGTTGGTCAATCAGTATTTACCTTAAAAAACAACGACTATCCCGTACACCAATTCTGGAAGGGTAGCACTTATGTGCCCCGGGGGTATGTGCCCCCAACATTATTTTTTATTTATTTTTTTTCCTTTTTTCTTTTCTCACTTCTCGTTGTTCCTTCCTTTTTTTTTCTTCTTTTTTTTTTTTTGGTTTCTTCCCCTTTAATTCATTGTTTTTCTTTTTTTTTTTTTTTTTTTTTCTCTCTTCCTTCTCAATTTCTTCATTAATTGCTACATAGTGATACCTAAAGAGTACACAAAGTGATACCTAAATAGTATACAAGTGATATTTTTCATTAATTGAACAATTAATACATTAAGAGTAAATATGTAATACCTTATACTATAAACATTAGTAATACCTTATACTATAAACATTAATATCTTAAATGTAAATATGTAATACCTTCAATGTAAATATGTAATACCTTAAATGTGCATATCTAATACCTTATATTATAAACATTAATATCTTAAAGGTAAATATGTAATACCTTAAATGTGCATATCTAATATCTTATACTATAAACATTAATACCTCAAAGGTAAGCATGTAATACCTTAAAAGGTGCATATGTAATATCTTATCTATAAACATTAATACCTTAAAAGTAATATGTAATACCTAAGAATATACAATTGATACCTTAAGAGTATACAACTGATATCTTATAAACATACAATTGATACCTTAAGAGTTGTCTTATACTATAAGCACTAATACCTTAAAAGTAAATATGTAAACAAGAAGAATAAAAACAAGAAAATAGAGAAGAAGAAGAAGAAGAAGAAGAAGAAGAAGAATGTACAAAACAAATTAGAAAAATAACAAATCGATAAGAAAATAAATTAAAAAGAAGTAGAGAAAAAGAAAAACCAAAAGAAAAAAAGAGAAAGAAGAAAACAACACTATTTCTGCACTAATACCTTATGAGTAAATGTGTGATACCTTAAAAATAAACAACTGATACCTTAAGAGTATACAACTAATACCTTTACTGAAAATCTTAAGATTTCAAATGTTTCATCATCTTCTTCCTCAAAATTTTTGCAAATCACGATTTCATCATATTTTTCGTCAAATTTTCTACAAATCATGATTCATATTGCTTGAAATAATTTATTTTCAATGTTTTAAAATTATTCATAAATAAAAAAGGGGAAAAAAAACCTCATAAATGATTTCATGGAAATTTATAAAAGAATAAGAAGAAGATAGACAAGAAGAATAAGAAGAAGACTAACAAATCAATAAGAAAAGAGATTAAGAAGAAGAAGGAGAAAGAAGAAAAAAAAAAGAGGGTAAAAAGAAGAAAACAACATTGTTTCTGCATAATACCTGAAGAGTAGATGTGTGATACCTAAAGAGTAAATGTGTGATATCTGAAGAGTATATATAATCAGTTTGTGCGCGGCCATACCATAATAGGGTGCGTGGGTGCGCACGAGAGCGGCCCACACGCCGGGTTAGGTTGGGGGCATACAATTTTTTGCCATTCTGGAAATAGATATGGCCTACCAAATGTTAATCTATCCCTTCTTTTCGGTATTATCACATCTTAAATTAAATAAAAATGAATTCGTTTAGTTTAATAAATATAATTTTATAGGAAAAAAGTCATTTTAAAACTTATTTTGGTAAGCCAACCTACACATGGATTGATGGTTACCAACCATCTTTTTTGGTCCGAACCTGACCTATTTTGTGGAAAAGCTTGGCCTAAAACCTATTAAGAGCCTCAAAATTATCTAGTGTGAACCTTTATTTCTTATCAAAAAATTAACTTCTATTTATACTTAGAGAATTTCACCAAGAAACATGAAAATAATATAAAATATAAAAATATAAAACATAAATTAGACTACATTTATATACAATTATAAAAGATATCAAACATATCATATATTTTATATAAATATTATAAATAGGCGGCTTATTAGACCTATTAGACCTTTTTTAAGGCTCGAGTCTATCCTATATTTATAAATAGATTTGGTAAAAAACATTATCAGGACTCATTTATTAAAAAGGTTTGATCGAAGTAGGCCAATAATAGATTAGGTTTGGACTATTCTCACCCCTATATATCATGAAATTAAATATATAAAAGGTTACATAAAAATGATCCCATTGCTAATTAATGTACGTATATCCAAAACACACTTGGACACCAAAATTGATTAGGATGAATGTACACACATTTTGGAGCTCCTCAACAATAATTGGAGCTTAAAATGTCCGATTATATGTATGAAATTTACATAATTTTAAGATTGATGATTTTAAAGGGATATTATTCTAAAAGTTTCTTTATTCCCTTTAAATTCTATATCTCATATTTACTTTATTAATCTACACATGATATATTTAAATATACAATGAAGTGGTTAACAATATATAGATAGAATTAAAAATGTTATAAAATTGGATCTTTTCAGGACAAGCGCTTAAATTCACTCTCTATTTGCATTTTTATGATTTTTTTTTATTTTTATTTTTATGAACCATGCATATATATATATATATATATGTGTGTGTGTGTGTGTGTCTATGTATATATTGGCAAGTTCTTATTCAAAATTTCAGCTATATCTTTAACTTTTGTAATTTGTTTCATTTTTCTATGTTTAATATGTATGAAATTTTAATTCTAACATTAATTTCAAAATAAAGGGAAAAAACAATTTTTATTTTAGAACATAATATTTGCACCGGAATCTCATACAATTCATAACTGAGGTAATACAATATTTTTTATTCAGCAAATGCACTTGTTAATTTTCTACTCCTCATAAACATTTGACTGGATCTGCAAATCTTTAGCAATAGCATCATCGTTGTATGATGAGACATTAGGTCTTGGTTCAAAATCTTTTGTATAAGATGTTTTAGTTAACGTTGTGGGTTTGACTTTGACATCATCGGTGTATGCTGAGACATTAGGCCTTGGCTCAAAATCATCGATGTATGCTGAGACATTAGGTCTTGGTTCAAAATCTTTCATAAAAGACTTTTTAGGCTTGAGATCATCCATACTTGCTCTTGCTTCAAATTCTCTCTTCACAACACTTTGCCTGTTTTCCCCCGGATTTTTTCTTGCATTCATGCTGTCTGCAAACTAAATTTTTAAGAAAAATAATGCAATTAATGATAAACACATGCTATTTGAGAAATTCCTATTATTCCCTTGATTAATGTTATTAACCAAAGATGCTAGATATGAATGGTTAATTCTAAAAAATATTAAGTAACTGAATATTAGAAAAGACATTTAATACATTTTTACTAAGAAATTAAATATTATATTTTTTGGACGAACAAAATGAAAGAATATATTATTTTGCATATATATATATATATATTATAATATATATGCAATATAAATGTTTCACCTTCTATTTTCAAATTACCGCTAATACCAACATATATACCCCGTATATATTGAAACCATGATAATATAAGATGAATACTATTAATTAACAAAACAAAAGTGCAACCTAATAGATATATTAATGTTGAAATGAAGAACATAAAAAGAGAGTTTGTCAAAGGAAAAAATAAAAAAGATTGGATGATGATTAACACATGATATTAGAATAGAGGGATATATATATATTGATAGATACCAGGGAAAGAAAGAGGAGCCCAGCTACAATGTAAAGGGATCTCATTGCTCTTATCAGAAACAGATTCTCTCTTTTTGATGGGTAATTTAGTGAGAGAGAGTACGAGGTTCTTGCAATTTATAGACGAGAGAGAGAGAGAGAATCAATTATTAAATGGAAAACTTTGGGTGGCATTTCTTTGTCATGAATAAGATATTTGAACAATTTAGGCTATTTTATGGTTTTTTTTTTTTCCAATTAATTGGATGCTATAAACTAATAGGAAACCTCAATTCTCTCACAACCTTAATTAGATGACTATAAAAATTTATATAATATCGTCTTTATTTAAATATATTTATACAAGTGAATCTTTCTTTACAGAATTAATCAATTGTTGAGAATCCTACTCATAGTTGGCCAACACATGTTTCCTGGTCTTACATTTGGTTGTCAAACCAAAAGATCAAACCACCCCCTTAGAAAAGTGTCAAAAAAAAAATAAAAAAATCTCCCATTTAGAATATCTAGCCCTAAATAAATAATAATTCATGCATTATATTTATATATGCTTCTAGTATCCAACCCATTAGATTAACTTATCAATAATTGCTTGCGCGCATCACAATATAATCAACAATTGACAATATTAATTGCCACAATAAAGCGTTTTGAATTGATTAGAGACATGCAAGAGAGTATGCTTGCGTTTCTTATTTTCAAAGGATAAAGTTTTATAAAAACTTTCAACATAATCCCAATAATTAAATTTGAAATTATGTCTTTGAGTATGATGAAGAGCTTCCTTTTCAATAAGTGGAGATATTCCCATTCTTCAAGAGAGATAAATCTTCTTAATAGTGAATTTTGAGTAAGCATACTCATTCTGCTGGGTATTTCCAGAAGTAAAATGTTAAATATCTACACTTTCTAGTGCTATAAGCACCTGTTCATAAAACCCTCTTGGTTTGTAGGATTCATTTAAAAATGTCCCACTTGGAATATATCTATCCATAATTGCCCATGGGTTATCCTTCCATTGGGTATCTCTTTCTTCTATTAGAAGAATAAGATCTCTGTGATAATTTTTCTTAAAGAGTACATTACTCTTTTCTTCTATTGCAAATTTGCAATATTAGCATAAGAAGTTTGTGAAGAATTTGGAGTAAAATTGAAGTGCCAGATGGAATTTAAGTTTCGACCTTAACCAGATGTTGTGCTTTCAAAAAAACTAAAGGAGTCATATACAAAATATCAAATTAGAGATATTTAAGTTTGTCTCTAAAGTATACCAATGATGAATTTGAGACCAACTTATTAGACATTAAATCTCTATTTGCTAAAATTTAGATAGTGAAAAATTTATGTCTCTAGATTTAGTGATCGAATTTCCATAATCTTTAATATGAAATTAAGACTTATATATTTAATTGCCTACATGATTAATGATGACAAATAAATATATGTCTCCAATATTATATATGTCACTAATTCATTACTGTCACTTTCTATTATTATTCTATCAATATTTCATCATTATTAACCAGTGATACATGCTATCTGTTATTAATTTCATCTCTAATCCATAAATTTCTTATACTAGGATATATATAGTCAATAGTTTAATCACAAGAAATACGTGTGATGTATATCAGATTATATATATGCTCATGTATATATTTGGTCAATAATTCAGTCTTAGCTTCTTTATTAAATAGTCAATATTTTTGGGCTGCCCTCTTCTCAAATTAACAATTTATCACACGATTTTCATGTGAAGAGGTTGCTTGTAACTATATATATGAACAATAACCTATTTTATTTTGCAAGAAGTCTTGATCCCCAATACACAGATCATGAATCACGCGAATTCTTGATTGTTCGAGTTAATTTGTTAAAAGAGTGTTTGCCCGAATTTATTATAAATTGCTTACAACATTAATTTATTAGCCACGTAAATTAGCTTACAAGTTTCTCAATAGTGTGACTAAATTTAATATAAGAATTTCAGCATAAAATAAGATGATGGGTTATAACCCGTTTTGTGAGAAGTAATTAAGGAGATCTCTTCTTATTTTTAAATAAGATCTTACTTTTTATCAATCACTTTAAATATCATATATCATTTAAATCATACAAATGTCATTATTATTATCTCATAATTAATTAAGTTTCACCATGCATCTTATCTAAAATTAGGTGCATGGTTTTCGCGTCTCAGACTCATATTGATATTATTGCTTCCATAAATTAATTTCATTTCAGACAAAAGAGTGATTCGTAGATTTTGGCTGAGTTCGAAAACATTTTAATTTTCTTTCTGAAAAGCTGCCACATAAGCATCCATAAAATTAAACAATATTAAAGCTCATAGTTAAGGCACTAAGGCTCATGGTTAAGAATTGTCAAATTGTCAAATTTTCAGATGATACTAAATTAATTAAGCATCTTAATTAAATGTGAAATATTTGACAATCACATGGCCGTCTGGAAAACCTTGGACACGTACTCAAACTGAAATTTGGAGTAGCTAGAAAAGCATACATAATAATAATAGGAAACAACAAATTTCTGCAGCATATACAAGATTAATTCACACCTTTTACATACTAACAAGGTATCCACAATCCATGCATATATACATATAGTAATTTCAATTTTAATCTTGTATGCAGGTATTTTTTATTTTTAAACAATCGATCATTCGTTTTCCTATTTTGGTCATCTATATTTTATTTTTTCTCCAATTTCAACCAAATTTTGATCGAAATTTTTAAAACCGCCGTAATTTGGTTGTTGCTTTAGAATCTCCGACAGCCACATCAGCGATTTTGAAAATTCCGACCATAATTCGACTGGAATTAGAAAAAATTAAAATATAGGATCATAATTGAAAAACGGATATTTAATTGTCAAAGATTGAAAAGTGTGATGTAAAGGTGAGCAAAATTAATAAGGATAGTGGCTAGGATAAGGGAATCCAGAGAAGGTTATCCGGGGGAAAGAAATGGCACACAGGCAAAGCACCAGGAACAGTATCCAGGACAGCAAACGCAGGATTGTTGGGATCCCAATCCCAAGTACGAAAGTGGCAAACCGCCGCGGCTTCGACTCGTCCCCCGTCTTCTCCGAGCAGCAGCACCTTGTAAACCCTGTTGTAGTCGCTGTCCTGGCCATGACAGAAGTAGACCGCATACGGATAAGGCAGCATGTGGCAGGCAACCGACTTCCGGGCCCCCACCATCTCCGGCGCCTCTGAGATCGTATATTTCTGCAATCCGGACATGGGTTCTGTCGATAGGAACGTTGTCCTCAGGGCCGTGAACTCCGGGCCCAGTATCCTCCCAACGGAGTCGAGCATCTGCTCTCGTGAGGTGGCGCAGAACATGGTGGTCTCGTGTGGGGGGAACTGGCACGAGCTGAGGGTGCTTCTCACGGCCTCGGCTTGGTGGGACCCGTCGGAGATGGAGAAGATGGCGAGGATGTGGGAGAGGTGGGAGGAGGAGAAGGGGATGGGATCGGATTGGGGTTTGGAGAGGAGAGGGGGGGTGGTTGAAGGGGGGAAGTAGATTGCCATTTTGTGACCAGCTTTTAGGTTTTTGTAGTGGAAGAAGACTGTGAAATCGGGTTCGCTTGTCCGGAGATGCTTATGCTGCTTCATTTCTGAACAATAACGAGTTTGAAAGAATGAGCAAACAAGGAAGATTAATAGAGGATTCATCATTCTTGGATTTTTTTTTCTTTTGCAAAATATTATCTATATATATATATACAAGCACAAGTTGGGTACGTAAATAAGAGGCGAGGATGATTTGGGTTATAATGATTTTGGATGAAAATATTCGATATTAATAATATTAGTGATTTTTTATTTTAAGTACGGAGGAAGTATGATTCATCACTCAAAAATTTCAATCCAAAATACGATTGAATAGTTCGTCTCTCTTTTCACAACCAATTATTAAGAAATCCATATTTTTTAAATTACTTATTTTGTACAAACAATCTTGACGTATGATGTAATAATAAAGTATGAATTTATATGAATGATTGTAGATTTGCACGAGAGACATAATTTGTCACGGTAGGTAATTGCGTATTCCAATTTTTTTTTTTTAATCCTTATAATTTAAATATCAATTATTTTGCTATCATTTGTTAAAACAAGAAATCTGGAGATTGGCCTACGAAAAATATGAAAAACTAATTAAAATTAGGTTACAGACAGCTGAAACATATGATTGATACATATATAATTGATTTATGATAATTCGTTCATGAATCACGAGTAAGATTGCTAATGTTAGTATGTATTCATTAATATATATAGAGGATAGCATATATAATTAATTAATATATATATATTAATTAATTATATATGCTATCCTCTATAATTTTCATAGTACATCGATCATTACAATTTCAAGATATAAAATTATTTTGGTGTAAGAATTAGAAGATGGTATTAGAAAAAAAAACACACGCACACAAAAAGACACTTAATTGAACAAGTTAGAACTACAACTCTTTTGTAATAATTATTGCAATATTGTAATTGGATATATATGCCTAGTCAATAACTGAGAGAATAGCATGAAGATTTTGGACAGTAAAGCTCGTGAAATCAGCTTCTTTCACCATGCACATATATATTCTCATTCCTCAAAAGTTGTTCTAAGGGTCCAAACTGCAAGAGTGGTAAACTCAAAGCACCAAAATGCAATCAAAATACAAGATGATAACATGTGAGTCACGATAAATACATTAAATTATATATGCAAATTGTAAATTGCTCTCTTTAGGGACATATTTCGATTCTTTGGAAACAAGAAAACGAATTTAGTAAATAAATAATCTATTGATCAATATTTCATGCCTGACATCATGATCAAGAGGGCCTTTTAATTTCTTGAGATTAATGGCATTCACGTGAAACACATTAAATAGATATTATCTTATAATTGTTAATGTATACATGCATGTAGATATATGTAGCTCTTGACTATGTAGAACGGTCGTGCTTAACATGCATGATCCATTCGCCTCTTCTCTTTCCCGGCTAGTGATGCCCAAACGGTTCGGAAAACCGGAACCGGGCCGGTTCAAACCGGCGGTCAACGGTTCGGGGAACCGTTGACCTAGTTTCGGTTCCAAACAGGAACCGGAAACCGCCGAGAACCGGTTCGATTTCTGTTCTCAATTTGACAAACCGGCAAACCGGCGGTTCCAAACCGCCGGTTTTTGTATAAAATTGGGTCAGTACCGCGGTACTGGATATTAGTACCGCGGTACTGAGATTTTTTTTTATATAAAATTGGTTCAGTACCGCGGTACTGGATATGGGTACCGCGGTATTGAGACGCAAAATTCAGTGCTTTGGTTCTCTGCATCTCAGTACCGCGGTATCCATATCCAGTACCGCGGTACTGACCCAAATTTCTTCAGTTTTCTTTGAACCGCCGGTTCGAACCGGCCGAACCGTCCGGTTCCGGTTGAACCGGCGATTTGGAACCTAAACCGGAACCGCCGATCACACGGTTCGGTTCCAGTTCCACCAATCCGGAACCGCCAAACCGGCGGTTCGAACCGGAACCGGAACCGGCGAACCGTTTGGGCATCACTATTCCCGGCCACTTGTGATAAAGCATATTAAATATAGATATAATGTCTCCAATTTATTGATAATTCGTTCTCTAATTTTATATAAAAAACACAAATTTGGTCACTAAATATAGTGATGAAAATTTAGTTAAATGACTAATGATTTCGTTTTAAATTCATCATTAATATATTTAAGAGTTTATTACTTTTTTTTTTGCCCATTAGGTAAGGGGTCTGGTAGTTTTGCCCTTTTTTATTTTGGGCTTGCAATTTAGGACTTTCTATTTTGAAATTTAGCAATTACTGTCCAATTTCAGCCCGAATTACTTATTTGGGCTGAAATTACACGTTTTTTGCACGTGACACCCTAAATCGGGCTGAAATTACTGAGGTGGCCGATCCTTTACTGACGTGAATTTTCAGGCTTATTTCTTTTAATGCCATGTGTATTTTTTAGTGGGGCCCACCTGAACACATAATTCAAATAAAAAAAACGATAATATGGTAATTGGGGAAACTAATCCCTAAATTGCGACACCCACACCCCTAATTCCTTAGAACCCTAATTTCCCAAATTTGAAGAACACCAATCGCTAGGTAAAGAAATTTCTCCGGGGAAGAAATAAAATACAAGTACGAGTGCAAGAGCTCGTCAATCTTCAATGTCATTCATAACAGGTGAGATGGATTGAAAATGTGGAAGAAGAGCTGTAGTTCGCATGTCTTGGAGCAATGAAAACCCAGGAAGGAGGTTCAATTCTTGCCTCCATTATAATGTAAGTAGACATTTAGCATTCAATTTTCGATTTTGAAGGAACTGAAGTTAGTTTTGGTTAGAAATAGGCATGAAAACAATTTGAAGTTGGTGGTTTGATATAGGTATGAAAACAGAGCCTTCTTGTTAATTCCTTGTTTGAATGTTGCAGAGAGGTGGCTGTCGTTTTTTCACTTGGTAGGACCCCCTATGTGTCGTAGATCAGTAGCTTTGATTCCTAGACTCTTGAGAAGAATTAATGCAATGGATGCAGAGAATGGAAGATTGAATAACACCATCAACACCATGGTTGATGAGATTGAGAAAGTGAAATATAACAATAGGATGCTACTGAAAATGTTGGTTTTGATTCCTGTAATTTGCAGCTTTTGTTGTTGGGTTTGGTTTAAGATGGATTAAACTATTACATGAATTAGGATGATTGATATGGTGAATGGATTAAACAACTAGCTGGTTAGAGTTGGTTAATTTGTGGTGTTTGTTAGTCTAATTTTGAAATGCTTATGTATGCATTTTAATGTTTAGTCTGGTGAATTGTAATGTTTAGTTTGGTGAATTGTAATGACCTAATTATGTAGACCATATTTTATAATGTTCACTTTGGTGAAATGTGAATTTTTTAGGATTGCAATACACTGATTCACTCTTACTTATATTTTTGCTTATCTTGCTTATATTCTTGGTTATATTCTTTGGTGATTGTATTCATGCAAATGGGCTTGGATAGATGATAAATACTACAAAAGTATACATTCTAAACATTCACTTCTAACTAGAATTCTACAACACAACCATTGTGTGTATTTACAAAATAAATATTGGTGTTTGTTTACAAAATAAATACTAGTGTTTTGTTTAACATAAAATTCTAGGTGGAATTGATTGAGTAATGCAAAACATAAGAAAACAATACAAATTTATCCCTTATTTGACTGATTTTGTAGCTGAGAAAGAAGTACAAATTTCTTCTCTTCACTTGTAGGACCCCTTGGCCTTGAAGCTAGTTGTCCTTGTTGCAGCTGTTCATACATTGAAGGCCCTGGAATTGTTGGTGTTGGGGCAATACATGGACTTAGAAATTGAGAATCCTGTGTTAGGATGTCTTGCATAATGTTAACCTCTTCATCCTATATAAAACAAGAAGTTCAGACAAGTTTTCATATCAGAGAAGTGTAAACATAGAGTTCAGACTTGGGAGAATCCTTACTGTTTTGTCTACTCCATCAAATTCAACATCAGTAGGTGCATGGCCATCAAGTGGAAGGTTGATCAGTGCTTCCTATAAACAAAGCAAAAAAATAGAGAAACAATACACTGATCACTCAAGCAATATATCAATTCAATACACTAATCAACCAACATATGATCTAGTAATAGAGTATCAACAAAATAGAGAAGCAATATAGATAAGCCATTAAGTCATATATATGATCACACTCAACAATGCCTAACAACCCAAATGCACTTAAGCCACCTTAATTAAGAACTCTGACCAACAATATTGTCAAGAAATCTGATCATACAACATGCAATCCCTAGTTTTTTTAAGTGCACTCAACAAATTCATTAAGCCATCACAGATAATGCACTTACATCCTCAGCATTGTCATGGTTTTCTTCAGGTTCTTCTCCATCATCTTCATTCCTAGTTTGTACAAAATATAAGAATAAATATATGTCATGGTGAGGTGCAATTAAAAACAGAAATCTGACTTGGAAACCTAGAGTTATTTACCTTTGCTTTTATTGAGTGTCTGGCACCAGAACCTTCACCTTGATAAGTTGGAGGATGGGACATCTCCTGACATTGTGTCCTTCTACATTGCACCTGCCACACTTACTTGTGGTGTGTTGCTTCCTCAGTTTGTCTCCCTTCTTAAACTTTCACCCTTGTCTCGCTTCACCCGGCTGTTTTTTTCTTGCAGTTGGAGGTTTTCCCACCTCTCTTGAGATCTTTGGTGGCAAAGGTGGTTGAAATGAAGTCTCTTCCCACAAGGCCTTCCCATTTGTCCCCTTAATGGATGATTCATAAACCATCTTATACACATCCACTATATAATGCAAGTCCATAAAGTCTTCTGGATTGACTTTTTCATTGAAGATGACATACAGATCATGCTTGCATGGAATCCCACTCAAACCCCAGAGCCTGCAAGTACACTCTTTCTTATCCAAGTCCACAGTGTATTGACTCCCATCACAACAAGAAATCTGATAATGCAATTTGTCTCCTTTGATGGGTATGCAATCACTCACTCTTTCACTTGTCTTTTGGAGGAGTTTGGAGATCCTTGGACACAAATATCCACTCCACTTCTTCTCTACCATTTCTCTATGAACATTGAGTCTTTTCATCAACCATGATCTGATCCACTCCAATATGCTGATAATAGGCAACTCCCTTGCTTCTAATATACATGCATTAAACACCTCACAGCTGTTGTTGAGCAACATATCAGACTTGGGAAACTCAGAGAAGTATGACTTGCTCCATCCTTCAGGTGACTTCTCACTAAACCATTGCCAAACAGGTTTATTCATATTCTTCAAGGCCAACATTGCTTGCTTGAAGTCCCCCACAATACTTGCACAAGCAGCCCTTTACAATGCATTTTTCAACTCCATTTCCCTAAAACCTATTTGCTTGAAGTTTGCATGCAAATGCCTAACACAGAATCTATGGGAAGAACCAGGAAAAACCTCACCAAATGCTTGTATTAACCCCTTCTGTTTGTCACTGATGAAGGTCATCTCATAATCCTTATATATGCTCAAATCAACCTTCAAAACCCTTAAGAATCATTCTCAAATCTCTTCATTCTCTTTGCAAACAACAACATAAGTTATGAGATATATGTTGTTGGGAATTTTCCCAGCATCCTGCCTTGGGTCGGAGCTTAAATTGGCGTGAGGCGCGGCTCTGTCAGATTCGAATCCGTGAGCGCAAAGCTACATAAGTATAAGACATTAAAGTTGCACCCTATGCCCATAGGATATTTTTTTGGTGTAGCCGTATGCGCTTGATGGTCCAACACTTGGTATTAGAGCAGGTCACGGGTTTGAATCCCCTTGGGAGCACTTTGCAGTGGGAGTTGTCAGGCTCTTGGAACTGAGGATGCTGACGCGCAGTGCAGGTTGCTGGGTGGCCGAGACCTGAGGAAGGTGAACGGACCTGGAACCAGGTTGCTGGGTGGTCGGGACCTGAGAAAGGTGAACAGACCTGGAACTGAAGAAGTTACTGGCGTAGCAGAGAATGACGAGAAGACATGACGATGCCGAGTTATGGAGGTGGTGGCGCGAAGGCGTAACGACGCCGAGTCACAGTGACATTGAGATATGGCGAGAAGGCATGACGGTGTCGAGTCATGGAGATGTCGGGCTGCAGTAGCTGAGTTCAGGGAACTGAGTGAAGATGCCGGGTTGTAGAAACCTGAGGAAGTTAAGTAGGAAGCTGTGATAGGAAGCTGAACAGTAAGCTATGACATTAAGCTAGGTTGCTACTGAGTAAGCTGACCTGAGGTTGCTGAAGCAGGTTGCTGAGGAGTAAGCTATTGAGTTCAAGGTTACTGGAGTGGAAAGGCTGGCAGATGCTGGGGGTTGTTAGGAATTTTCCCAGCATCCTGCCTTGGGTCGGAACTTAAATTGGCTCGAGGCACGGCTCTGTCAGATTCGAATCCATGAGCGCAAAGCTACATAAGTATAAAATATTAAAATTGTGTCCTATGCCCACAAGATATCCTGGTGTAGCGGTAAGCACTTGATGGTCCAACATATGCTGTTGTTGCCATCAACCCTTACAGCAGTTAGAAGCATTCCCTTGTATGGGCCTTTCAAGAAACACCCATCCACACCTATGATTGGCCTACACCCTGCCATAAAACCCTCCTTGCAAGCACAAAAACACACATACAACCTATCAAACCTCTCTAACTCATCCTCATCAGTATTAGTCCCCACAATAACTGTAGAACCAGGGTTGCTCCTTCTCAACTCCTCTGTATAGTCCCACACTCTACCATATTCAGCATCTGGATCACCCTTTAACATTTTCAAGGCTGTTCTCCTAGCTCTATAAGTCACATCTCTAGACACACTACATCCAATCTCTTCAATAATGTCCTGTCTAAACCCCTGCATTCTTCTTTTGGGATCACTAACAAACTTCTTCATGTATCTGTCACTCAACCATTTAGATATCATATTTTTCACATTCCTAGTGGTGGGACAAGTGTGGTTATCATTAAATAATCTAACCCTATAAGTCTGCTCATTATTAACCTTAATCAAATTCACCCTCCATTTACATGGTCATATCACATCTTGCATAACATCTACTGGGATCACTCTTGGTAAATGTGACAAATCTATGTGTTTTAATAGCATGTGAATTGACAATTTTTGTAAAGTCATCTCTATTACCAAAAGTTAACCCAACACTTAACACAGGATCATCTTACACACATTCAGGATTGAAAACAGGAAAATTAGATTGTCTATCCTCACCATCAGAGTCTTTATACTCATCAAAATTCATATCTTCCTCAATAACATCATCATCAGAATAGTTAGACCCTGTCTTCAGCCCAACCTCCCCAACACCACCATCAACCCCTGCCCCCTACACCACCCCCTGTTCATCAGACTGATTTTCAGAATTCATCTGTTGTTCATCATCACTAATACCAACAGAACTAGTATCCTCACGAGATAAATCATCCATTAACCCAACAATGTCATCCAAGTTCACCTCATTTACCTCAACATTTTCAATTACATCCAATTTTTCAGCATAAACATGAAAACATCTAACATTCAAATGCATCTCTAAACATTCAGTTAACAATGCATCACTACTTAAAAGAATGAACTCATTATTCTGAATAAAGTAGAATATCATATTCTATTGTCCCATTGTTAGTTCAGTCCATTTATGCAAATCTTGTACAGTAACTTGGTCAGCAATTGCATAGTCATAGATAATAGAACCCCCACCCTATATGTAGCTAAAGGATAAGAAATTAATTCACCTCCATAATGAATTGTAAGTATAATTTGTTTGGTGCTTGACTCTGTCAATAGAAAAAACCATATTCAGCCATATTTAAATCAAATCAACTCACCCACACATAATAAAGAAGAATATTCATTCCTCAATTAAATAAACCAACAGTGGACCACAACCACAATCATAACACCCCCATCCCTACTCCGCATTTCTGCAAAACAAGACTCACATTCATATTTAAAGTTCAACAACCAATAAAAAGTTAAAAAATGTTAGAAACAATACCACATTTTGCACAAAATAACACTCCCACCCTACCCCACATTTCTACAAAACAAGACCCACATTCATATTTAAAGTTCAACAACCAATAAAAAGTAAATAAATCTCAGAAACATTCCAACATTTTGCACAAAATTCAGGATATAAATCCTACCCCACACTGCCCTTTCACAAACGATAAAGTAAACAACATAAATTGAAAAGCCGAGGACAACTTACCATATCAAGGTGGTGGGTAGACTTTTAGTTTGTGATCGCGTTTCCTCACCATCGCGTTTTCTGGAACTGCTCAAGTGATATGGGGAAATTAGGTTTGATTTTGTTCGGGAGATTTTGTTGGAATTGGTTAAGTGATTTGTCGTTGGGGTTGGGGAGATATTACTCGGGAGATTGGGCGAACAAATTCGGGAATGTGGTGTTCTTCAAATTTGGGAAATTAGGGTTCTAAGGAATTGGGGATGTGGGTGTCGCGATTTAGGGATTTATTTTCCTCAATTTCCATATTACCGATTTTTTTTTAATTTGAATTATGTGTCCAGGTGGGCCCCACTAAAAAATACACATGACATTAAAAGAAATAAGCCTGAAAGTCCACGTCAGTAAAGGATCGGCCACCTCAGCAATTTCAGCCCTATTTAGGGTGTCACGTGCAAAAAACGTGCAATTTCAGCCCTAATAAGAAATTCAGGCTGAAATTGGGTAGTAATTGCTAAATTTCAAAATAGAAAGTCCTAAATTGCAAGCCCGAAATTAAAAAAAGGCAAAACCGTCAGACCCCTTACATAATGGACGAAAAAAGTAATAAACTCTATATTTAATTTAGAAATATATTATATGACTGGAGACAATATTTGAAAAAGTCGACATTTAATTTTTGTATGAATGAAGATGGTCTAATATTCTAAACAATTAATTAAAAGATACACGTCATTTGATTATTCGTTATCTGCCAATCAATTATGCTCATGAATTGCAACAATTAAGATGTTGTATTCCACTTTAATTTTGGTCATGTATTGCAACAATCATGCAATATCATGTATTATACATGGATACCTGTATAACAAACTATGATCATGCCATAAACATTGAAGGAATTAAAGGATAAGGTGTTTGAGAAGGAATAAACTCTCCTTGTATTCGTATATATATATATATATATAGGATGAATGAATGCAGATATGATCAATTCATAAATATCATGGGACGAGGTGGAGTGTTAGTATTGTTGATGGTGGTGTGCGTATCAATTGTAGACGGGGCCAAGGGGCAACAAGAACAACTAACGGAGGCGTGCCTGATCAAATGTGGGGTGGAAGCACTCCTCTGCGCAATCAAATGTGGAATAACTGGAACCCAAACTCCATGTTTTCTTGATTGTGGGGGTGACGATATCAAATGTATCATTTCTTGTCTCATCCCCTTTAAGCCTAACTTCAATGCCACTCTACAATACCCAATTTATAATCATTCCAACCCTAACTAAACATTTCATCATATCATATCAAGTAATAAATCAATAAAACACTACTCAATATATATATATATATATATATATATATATATATATATTTCTACTACTTTGTTGTTGATGATAATGGAATTAATATATTTACTTTGCTACTTACTGTTTATGTACTAGATATAAGACATGTCTCATTTGCTTTGGGACACCCGATTGTGCCCTGTAAGTAAATTAAGACATTTTTTTTAAATAAATTAACGTGTTTAATTTATTTATAATTTAATTTTTAGATTACATATGTTTATAGATACATTGTGGAAATATTATAATTAATTTCTAATGTGCTAGCTAGCTATATATTAAACATAGAAATATTTTATTGATTAGATAGACAAATAAATAAATTAGCTGAGGATGCATTGCCTCATTTCTTGATCTTTATAACGCTGCTTTTTTTTTTTTTTTGTACACAAATTGATTCTACAATGGCAGCAAATATATATATATACACACACACACACACCCTTGTACTCGTCTCCAATTTGCTTTCTGCTTATTACAGAAAATTCATATGTACGTAAAATTTTGACAAATATACAACAAGAAATCTACAACTCACCCTCATTAAATATTTTTCTGTCTTAAAATAATATCATCATCAAAACTTGTTGGGTGTGGTTGCATCACAAATTCATAATTTTCATCTTATCTTATTCGTTGACCAACATTGAAATTAATACACAACTGTTCATCGTCTCAACTAATATCTGATCTGTAATAAATTTTAAGATCTCTAAGAAAGAAACATCTTGTAGCAGTTGAATATTTTTGAGGTAAACCTGTTGTTTTTCAAGCTTTCATATATAAATAATTAATTGTTCTATCTATTTTGAAGCTGATGTTCCAATATTCTATTTCTACGAAAAATTTAAAATTTTCGGGTAATTATTTTTCGTGAGTATATAGATAGAACTACTTATATATTTGTCATATTTCACTAATAATGAATTCTAAGATATCAATATTCATCTTAAAATCTTATTCTACACATAAGTAAGGGAAAAATTAATTAATTAAACTATAACTAAAAACACAGAATTTAAACACGATAAAATTTAACAAGCCCGAGAACAAAATATTAATTACTATATACCAAATTGAAAGTACTCTTACATATATTACAGAAATTAATTTTTTGTCTCATAAACTACCTAACCGCTTGCTTAGTTTTTTAAGGGTTATTTATTACATGATGATGGCTATGATAAATTATAACATCAGGCTTGGTTTCGAAATTTCTAATGTAATGTTTCGTTTTGGTGTTAGAAATCGAGGTAGGGTTCTGATACATGAGAAGATCTGTGATTGCTTTAGGCATAGCCTCTTCATCCATTATACTCTTCCAATAATCTCCTTGATCTTGTCTAATTGCAACACAAACATTGGCAATCTATAACACAACAATAAATATTATGATTGATATTAATTACATTGACCTAAGTTAGCATGATATGAGAGAGAGAGAGAGAGAGAGAGAGAGATTGAGAGAGAAAGAGAGAGATTACCAGGAGAAGAGAGAGAAGGAGGAAGGCTGAGAAAGCTCTCATGATGATTTTCATCTTCAAATCAATCAGCTGATGATACTTCTCTTAATTCTCAACTGTACAACCTCTATTTATAGAGACCCCAAACTACAATAAAAAAATAAAAAAAATTATTTAGACAAGGTGATAATCATTCAATAGTCAACACCCCATGTTAGAAGATTGTGGACCTTTGATTAACATTAATTGACAAATTGAGCAATGAAAAATTTAGTGGACGTGGCATATGCTTTGCTATTCATTGCGCACCTCTGGTGGACGTGCCAGGACTATATACAGTATCATTATATATATATATATATATATATATATATATGTAGGTTATATTACTGATATGTAATAAAAATATCAAAAAATAATAAGGATAATTTGATTCTGATCGAAAATTTTGTAATTAACAACCTAACCAACATTCGGTTTTCTATTTTAGTTACCAAACCAAACCGTATATACAAATAAAATCGAACTGAATCGTTTAGATTGATTTTTTTTTAGTTAGGGTTGGGTTATACTCATCCTACACATTGTGTTCTTAGTGCACAATACAACTTGAAGACTTGAGAAGGGTAAAAATAGTATTCTTATTTTTCAAATGATATTAGGCCGGTTTATATCCATTACAAATATAATACATATTTCCAATAATAGTAACAATAAAATATTGTTGTCTATATATATATCCTTGCAGTAGTTTCTTTGATTGCATAGATCACTAAGATGTTGCACAACATAAAACCTTTCATCCGATCTTATCTTCTGACTATAATGTGCACAGTTTCATGATCTTCATATATTGACTTTCAGACAATATAATATTTAATTAATATGTTTGACTTCCCAAATATTAGATCAGTTAAATTAATGACATAAGCTAATAATAAATAAATTATTGCTACCTAGACACATTTAGAAAGAAAGAGGTAGGCTAGGGGTGAATCTTGAAATTTAAATAATGATATATTCCTCTTCTGTTTATGAACTCAGTGTTGGTTTCTCTTTCCATTTGCAAGCTTAATTTTGAGAAAATAAATATTAATATATATAGTGAAAAAACAAGATGGAGAAGATGGTATTGAAAAGAAGTTGAAGGAAGAAAAGATGGTTTGTTAATTGCTTACATTGAGCTTAATTTTCTCAAGAAATCATTTCTGGGATTTGAGATATTAATTAACCACAACGTTTCATGTTTAAGTCTGAATGGGAAGCTAATATATATTGCCAATTAATAACATGCAAATCTGACTTATATTTCTTGCTACAGTACACTAATTCTTGAAATTTCCACATTATTTCTTTTTTATTGACTCAAGTGATTTGAAAGGTTAAAAAAGTTGACTCCCAATTAAAAAGGTATAAGAAACTACTCTTTGCATCGTTAGATGTAATGAACAGACAAAATCATGATATTTTGTCAACTAAAACTTGCAATTTTTCGTTTATTTATAGAATGTGTAAAATATAGAAGATCTCTCTAGCTCTCACACATGCACATGACATCGCTCCAAAACAAATAAAATTTATTCCAGCTTCATTATGTATTATTGCGGAAATGTTCCAATCAAGAATTAATATGCAAAACTCGCCTGCTGATTTTTGGCTTTTCAAACAAATTCCCTTACTTGAACCAATCAATTAAATACTTCAATGCACTCAACTCTTCAATCTTCACGTGAATATTCCATACAAATAAGGAAAAATGGAATGTAAAATTCTAAATTTTAGTGTTTTAATTTTTCTATTAAAATATAAATTATTTTTTTGATAAATATTTAATTATATCAATTTAAATATGAAATATATATACACATACATATATAATTAATTCTTGGGTCCCCATGAGGAACAAGGGAGGGGAATGTAATCCCCTTCCCATTGCGGCATTGCCATTCCTAGGCCATTTATTAATTAAACATAACAAATCATAATGTTAATATTACGTGATATATATATATATATATATATATATATATATATATATATATTTTGTTCACATTTAATATATTTGTTAATAAATGCTTATTGCTTCCAAAAATGTAACAAATTGGCAAAAACTAAATTAAATAAGAAAAAGAAAAGAGAGACCCGACCCGTGCGATCTCATGTAACAATCGCATCCAAGAATATTTACTTTTTCTTTTGTTTTGTTTATGTTAATGTTTAACATTTGTTTTTTTTTTTCTTGAAGAAATGTTTAAAATTTGTTATTGGTATATAATATATATATTATAAGTATCGATTGATGTTAGTCTTAAACAATTCTATATAAATGATAAATATCTATACATAAGTCGAATTTTTTTTTTTTAAAACATTCATTTATCCAATTTATAAAACTACATATGTAACACTTGTATTCTAGTTTCCTTACAACTAGTAAGACTTGGTTTAAAAAAAAAAAATTGTAAAGACTTACAATATGTCAACGTTGGAACAAATTGTGGATAGCACTCGAATTACTCTACCAATTAATATTGTCTTTTTCAAAAATAAATAATAAATTTCATAATTTATATTATTGGATAAGGCCATAGAATCGTACTACTGGAGCATTACCACTTACCAGTCTCCCAAAATGTCAGGACTCAGGGGTATATATATTGTACTGTACCTCTTTTCTCTGTAATTATAACAATTTCAGAAAAGTAAAAAATTAATTTAAAAGTAAAATTTCAGTAATAAAATTAAAAAAGAAAAATATATAATTTACAAAGATAGATAGTTGATTCGTATAAAAAGATTTAAATCCCTATTTAATTCCAGTGATGTAGCTAATCATCTGATACAAACAAATCACGTATTCAATATTGTGCTCTCAGGATAAGCCTAAATCTTTGAAGACTATTCAATTTGTTATATGTTACCTAAGAATCTCAATATCTATCCAAAAGTATCTTAAAAAATACATATTTACGTTTTTTTCTTAAATGACTCAATATTACTGCATGAATTAAATTTGTGAAATCTTCTTATATAAAATTTTGTGTTGATTCAATTGGAGATTAGTTCTTTGTTTTGTGTTTATTCAATTGGATCTAATTCTTTGTAATTGTCTGGTTCAACGCACTTAGTGTACACAATTTTGTTACTGGATGTATAATATCGTTGTTTTATATGATGTATATTGCAATTTGCAACCCATTAAAAGCATTATATGTCGTATTGATGGATGAATGTATAATAGATTGCTGAACGATTCTTTATTTATGGTTCTTAATTATTCATCAAAATGATACTACATTCTTCCAAAAAAAAAAAAAGATATCAAGTTAATTACTAGTAGAATGAAATTAAACTGATTAAGAATTTAGGTTGAGATTATGATGAATTGTATCAAAGATTAATTTTCTTCCACAAAAAATCAGATAATAAGTAATAAACATAAAAATTGATAAATTCATTGAACAATAACTTTGTGAGAGATTAAGATTAATTACAAAGAAATCATGGTTGCCCGTATCTCCTATTATATACCATTTTTTAACCAAAAATTCTCAATTATAACAAGAAATTCATTTCAAACACTATTAAAATCTAATCATCATTAGTTCATAATAATAAAGTAAAAATTCTTATCATTATTAGATCTTTTCTTTAAACATAGGATGATAATGGACAAGTTCGAAAGACCAGACATACCCAAAATTCGTTAAGTACTTCAAAAATTATGTAGTATTGTTTTTTAAAATATATTTACGAATTCTTAGTAATATTATTATTTTTTTAAATGTGTTTAAAAAACTTTGAGAGGACGACTTATAAAAGTTTAAACAAATTCACTTCAAATCAATCTCTGTTACAGCAAATATGTCTCATGTGCACTAATTTTGACATTTTTCTATCAGCAATACTACACTTAATTATATCTTTAGTTTTCTTACACTTTCTAAGCAGTTCTTATATGTAAAAATTGGAACAAATGTGCATATCTGTGGATTTATTTTTCCCATTAATCTTGACTATAAGTTAGTTATTGGAATATGCTATGAATTATATGATAAAGTGGGCAAAAATAAAAATAGTTGTCCTGATTATTACCACTAAGGTCGTACCACCAGACCATACCAGTATAGCTACCCACAGTGTCAGATTCAGGAAGCCTACTGTACAATTTTACCACATTTCTCTTATACAACAATCACATGGATAGTTAGAGGATATTCAATTATGATGTGAAAATTTTAATTATGACTTCAATGTAGGTAGATTTTGACATTTTGAGAAAATTTGAAAAAAAAAAAAAAGTTAGAGAGAACCAAAATTAAACCGAGTAAAATCTGATGGTAAAAAATTGGATAAACTTAAAAGCTATACAATGAAATAGAGATTTTCCCTATGTTTTTGATTTATGTAATTTCGGCTATAGTAAGACGTTAAAAGAGAATGCTTTTAGGTAAAAATTATACTTAATATCTAAAATAGATATGCATCAGATCCACCCAAATTAGGAGAGAATGTTGTTAAAAAACAAGTTTAAAATAAAAATGATGAATTTTAAAATTATATCAATACAAACATCACTAATGAATGAATTTCCTCAAACCATCACATTCAAACCACAAACATAAGTTCTTATAATATCAATATATTTTTATAATATGAATATTACAAGCTTATATATTTCATTTTAAGATAATATATGATTATACTATATTATTAAAAAAATTAAATTATTAGACGTTGTATGACAAATCGTATAACTGCACCAATAGAGTGATAGTTAATATCTAACAGTTGATTACATTTTCAAAAATATAGTCTGGATAAGACAAAATCTTGGAAAATTAACTAATCGTTTCAGTATATATCACCGGAATATATCTCTGTCTATCTTAATAAATCAGGGAGTGAAAAGAAATGGTGATATTATAATTTGGGTTTTATTTGAGGAAAAATAAAAGAGTATTAAATTTATATATTCATTACATGAACTTAATATATATTTATGAGATGCGTAGACCAGATTTTAATTGTTTTTGGTTGAATTGCGTGGATTTTCCTAATAATGATGGTCAATTATCTTCTTGACTCCAATATTATTGGGATTAAAGTAAAAATAAAAATAATAAAATCTCTACATCAATTAATTAATTTATCTCTCTCTTTTTGTGATAACGTCTTTTTTTTTTTTCTCTTTTCTAAAAACTTGTAATAAAATAAAAAGTGAAAAGACAAAGAGTCCTCGTGAAATACAACTTTTTTTCTCATACAATTGCATCAAATAATATTTAGTATATACTGAAAATATATTAATATGAAAATAGAGCGAAACCCTAGGAAGTAGGAACAAAAATTTGAAAAAAAAAAAAAAAAGAATGAAAGAAATTAGAATTTGAATAGCCTAATCCGAAGTTGAAGAATATTAATACACAAAATTCTGTTTCATTGATATCTTTCTCTCTAACAAACTTTCTACTGTTCTTCCACACTCTCTCTCTCTCTTGGAGAAGAAGAAGAGCAGTGGTAGTAGAGAGATGGACAGGAAGAGAAAGATTAGCGGCCATGAATTACCGATCCCGAGAAAATTCCCTTCTCCTGATTACCGAATTCAGGAAAACGAGGAGAGAGATTTTCTCTCTCTCTCCCTCTCCTCTTTTGCTACACCGCCATCGCCCTTCATCAGCCCCGTTGCCGCCGTACCTCCTCCAGCAGCAGTAGCGGTGGAGCCGTCCCCGCCAGTACCAATTGCTCCGGTTTTCCGGCGGCGACCGCGGCGGAAGCCTAGCAAAACGCAGTCGAACGAGAAATCGGAGACGGTTCCGGCGGCGTTCCCCTGGGCGGAGAACCGGCGCGCCGGCATTCGCAGCCTGAACTACCTCCGGTCGCAGGGGATCTCGTCGATCAGGGGTGAGGTGGAGTGCAAGCGATGCGAGCGGCGATACGAGATGGAGTTGGATCTGGAGGAGAAGTTCAGAGAGATCGGGGATTTCATCGCGGAGAAGAAAGGGAGCATGCACCACCGGGCCCCCAAGATGTGGATGAACCCGAGTCTCCCCAAATGCAGATTCTGCGACCAGGACAACTGCGTGCGACCAGTGATCGCTGAGAAGAAGCGAGCAATCAACTGGCTCTTCTTGCTCCTGGGGCAGATGTTGGGGTGCTGTACGCTGGAGCAGTTGAAGTATTTCTGCAAACACACAAAGAACCATCGAACCGGAGCCAAGGACCGGGTTCTCTTTCTTGCTTATTTGGGCTTATGCAGGCAGCTTGATCCCAACGGCCCCTTTGATATTTGATTTCTTGTTAATAATGCTGGTCACTTTTCTCTCTCTCTCTCTTCATGCATCAAATGTCTTTCTTTCTAGGGTTTACTTCAATTACTATCTGATAGTTAAGATCGTAATCTAGCTAATTACTATCTGATTCTGTGATATGAATGAACTTCTCTCGTTTCTTTTGTTTGCTACCATTTTAATCATTCCGTTTTTTGATTGGATCTGTTAATAAATTTCTTGGTTTTGTTTTTGTAGATTCTCTCTCTCTCTCCCATTTTATTTGGATCAAAATAATAAATAGAATATATTTTAATTATACGAGTATAAAATCTTTCAAAAGACCCTATACTTACCTGATCGAGTATAAACAAATATTCTGATTTTGTAAAAGACTTTGAGAGAGATATTTCTGCATATTTAGACTTTAGTTTGTATATGAAATTCCGAGTTATTCCCTTATTGGTACTTCTCATTGAAAAAAGCTTACATATTTTTTTTTCGGAAAAATACACTCATATATATATATATATATATATAAAGAACAGAACTTAAATATATATTGATGATATGTATTAATAATGGGTTAGATATATATTGTGTTTCGAATTCAAATAAAGAAAGAAAATCTATAATTTATGAGGATAAATGTTATATTTTTTTTGTACAATAGATTGGGTACAAAAATGATAAAACACATCAACAGAGATATTGACACATTAGCGGTGGATAACATGACTGAGATTCAATATAGGGTTTTTATTTTTTACCAATTGATATGAGATTCAATATAGGGTTTTTATTTTTTACCAATTGATATAGAGTATTCATTGGGTTGTAGCTACTGTGTTTCATGTCATATAATTCGTTTGACTGAGATTCAATATAGGGTTTTTATTTTTTACCAATTGATATAGAGTATTAATTGGGTTGTAGCTACTGTGTTTCATGTCATATAATTCGTTAGAGGTCTCCTGTGAATCATATATTTTATGAAATTAATAATTAATATTTATTATCATGAAAGATTAATACATTTCTAAACTTAATTTGTGTAAGAAATAAAAAAAATGACTACCTAGCATATTTAAGCTATTTAGATTTAAGGCTACTAGAAAATTAAGTTTGAAATTTAAAATAGGATTCCGATATATTTTAGTAATGTGAAAACAAAAAAGTCCTATAATAGTGGACTCCAATATATCTGTGTACAAAAAAAAAAAAGAGTAAAAAGCACTTTGAAAAATATATTATTTAGATTACGATATTTGAAATTTAGAGGTCGCTCGTATTAAATTATTCATTGTTTAGAGTAAATTTATATTTTTTGTTACTGCAGAATTTTCATGATTAATTTTTTCTTTACATATTATGTATTTGTTTCACTGTTTTCTACAATTTTCAATATTCGGTTCTTAATCTTTAGTTTTAAAAAAGAAAAAATTGTAGTTCGGTAATTTTCATAATTTTCTTCTGAAATTTGCATTTGATTGTTTAAAGTAACATTTTATAAATCTCAGTTTTTATTGGCAATTTAAAACTTGATTTGCAGTTAAAACATCAATTCATGTAGTTTAAAGTAGGAGGGAAAGTGTAATGAAACTCTATTTGAAACGCATATATAATAGATGTGTGAGGTCCGTTGCTACAATTTTGAACGGAGTCTGCGGTTATGAGATAATTAAAAAAAAAAAAAAAAAGGGGTTCCATATCATTTATTTTTTTTAATTATACAAAGAGGATTGGTTCAAAAAAAAAAAAAAAAATTGTACAAAGAAGATTATTATACAAGCGCGCATTTATCTTTCATATATTTTCATTTTGAACACTATTTTTCACCATTTAAATCATTGGCCTATTTTGTTATTTATTTTAGTAATTTATTTTTGTAAATTAATATCATTTGATCAACATTTGTTTTTACATATATTTTACTTTAGTCATTTACCTTTAGCTTATCTTGTAGATCTTAATCAAATAAATGAATTTTTTTTTTAAATTAGGTATAAAATTAAGTGACTGAAGGGAAAATAAGTGTAAAAGTAATTTTTTTTTTTTTTTTACAGAAAGAGTAATATTAACAAAAACAAACATAAATGGAAAATTTAAAGACCAAAAAGAACAAAAACAAAAAAGAAGCCTAAAGTTAAATGACCAAAACACAATATAAATATATATATAAAAAGTTAGTAATCTAATAAAAAAAAGTTTAAGCAAAAGTCTCTGATGATTTGTACCAAAATTTTAAATTTGTGTTACCCTTACATATTGGCCTTTATGTTATTAGGCTTGTTTTACGGTAAAAACAAAAGAGCCCAATAAAATTAACAAGTAGAATGTTTATTGGGCTGTTAAACTTTTATTTTGGGATACAATCAAATATGCCCTAGTCATTAGGAGTATAAATAAATGGGCAATTCAATGTTATATCATTAAATAAATGTCAATTTAATTAATCACAACGGTGGGATAACTGGAATCATCTTAAATATTGTTTAGAAGGAAGAATGTACGTTTTGGTCCCTTTACTCCTACTTTTTTATTTTTTGGCAAATAATGAATGTTTTTTTTTTTTTTTTTTACTTTTTGCATTAAAATTGGACAACCTTGTTACCTTACTCATCGTGAGTTTGTTAAGTTTTGTCCACAATTGATGTGTTAAAAATTCAACGAGGAGATGAGATCAATACACATCATCGGTGACATATTCAGAATTGCCCACGTTGGGCATTTTACAATTTTCCTAAAATTAGGTGCTTATGTATTTTTAATTGAGACTTCTAATTTTCACAAATATCCATTGATATGAAGCATATTAATATGGTACCCTCATCTAATTACCAATATATATATATATATATATATATATATATATATATATATATGACACCATTAAAAGATACTTATCCTAATAATGATCGATAAATACATTTTCAATTTTGAGTAAGGTTTTAAATTGGAATCACACCTAACTCAAAAAAGTAATACAAATGACGAAATAATCTATTATTTATCTTCTTTCCAACTAATTTTTTTGAGTGTTTCATTTTCTTAAGTCTGTACTTTCCAACTTATTACCAATCTCTATGTAGATGCCAGTATTTCTAACTAATCTCTCAATTTACATCTACAGAGTCTGTCACTATTTTCCTCCAAAAAAGAAAAGGAAAAAGAAATAAATCGATCAATTATATGTGAATTTACATTTGTACTTAAATGCATTAATATCCAATGTCTATGACATCGATATAATTCGTTTTCTAATATTCTTCAAAATACGGAGTAAAATGAATTTGTATTACTAGGTATTTTATGACATCGTCTTTTAAACTTAAGTATATATAAGATGTTCAAGTCTAATATATTTATGTATTTAATGCACACAAGAGTGCTCCTCCATAGTAAAATATGC
Organism: Scutellaria minor; assembly: GCA_954870855.1. Lineage (NCBI taxonomy): Eukaryota > Viridiplantae > Streptophyta > Magnoliopsida > Lamiales > Lamiaceae > Scutellaria > Scutellaria minor. Next base: position 18,304,523 of record OX940728.1, on the reverse strand, counting down.
AATTTGAGATTGTGACTCCTATGATGCCATACGTGAAGTGGCAAATCGGATCATTCGCCTCAATCAAGTCCAACTTGTTAAACTAAGTTGGCCTGTAAAATTAGGCCAAGATCTATATACACGAAGACTTACCAGTGTCTGCAATTGTTTTTATTTTTAAATATAAGTGTTTAAAACTAGAAATTATGGTAAGATTATTATCATTGAGACATATAAGCCCCTAGTGAGTCAAAGTCCACTACTAATTTCCCTGTCCTTTTCCTTTAATGCCCTCGCCGTTGACCTCCACTTCAAGAAAGTCCCAAACAAAGTCTCCATTTCCTCGAGGGTTTTCCCCTGTGTCTCGGGGTATAAGGTGTAAAAGAATACAAGGGCAATACAGGCAATTCCTGCATACAAGAAGAAAGCCCCTCCAATGCTTATAGCCTTGTACAGGGATATAAATGTCATTGACAGGACACCACTGGTGACCCGATTCGCTGCTACTCCTATGCCGCACCCTTGGGCCCTTAGTCTCAATGGGAAAATCTCAGAACTATATACCCAGGTAATGGGGCCCATCCCAATCGAGAAAAACGCCACGTAGGACAACACAGAAGCTAGGCACAATGCGACGGCCCAGATCATTTTATGATCCACGTGTTCGATGATCGTTAGACCGGTCGCTAGGCCCACCAACGACAAAATCATCCCCGCCACACTGGATAGGAGCAACGGGCGCCGTCCGATCTTGTCCAACAGAAACGTCGCCACCAGTATAAACATCGTCTTCGTGAATCCAACGGCCATCGTCGCGAGAAGTTTATCCGTGTTGTTTTTTATACCCGCCTTTTCGAATATCTCGGGACTGTACAGTACCACAGCGTCAATGCCACTGGCTTGCTGGAAGAAATGTATCCCCACGGCGCACATTAGTATGTGGCGCACAGCCGGCGAAGGACGGAAGAGCAGATCTCGCCACACGCCTTCGCCGTGGTTCTCTTTGGGGACCGAAACGACGTCGTCGTCGCAGTTCTCCGGTATGCCGGCGGCTTCTTTGATCCCGGATAGTCTGAGTTTGGACTCTTCGAGTGAGTCGGAGGTTTTGTCGAGGACTAGCTTGGCTTCACCGAGTCGACCCTGCATAATGAGCCAACGCGGTGACTCGGGCATGGTGAGGACGCCGATGGCGATGAACACCGACGGAACCGCGCCGATTCCAAGCATAAATCGCCACCCAATGTTTGTTGGCAGTTTTGAGAACGCAAAGTTTGAAACATAACCCAGCAAAATGCCTGCCAAATTGAACAATAATAATAATAATAATAATAACCATGCTTGTTCTAGATTTATACATTTTCTAACTAATAAATTTTACGTGTATAATAATATTGTTACGTTATATGCCAAATATGTATCAATGAAATATAATATATAATATCAAAATATAATATGTAACATAATATTCCTAATTTCATATGTGTCGAGATATCATTCCAATACACATTATTTTAATTACAAGGGTGATATATGACTCAATATGATGAAAATTAAAAAACAAAAAGAAATTGAAAGTGCAAAAAAAGTATTTTATTTAAAATTATTTGCAATAGAAGCGTGTGACACCTTGTATTAATAAATATATACAACAATGCGTAAGATATTGCCAGTTATCAAATTGGGAAACGAAAATGAATTAAAATATGTTTTTCTTTCATGACGATCTATTAATGAAAATTCCCTGTATCAATAATTTTAATATGAAATGTTTACATTCAAAGTTGCAAAAAAAACTTAATACATGGTTGTGGTGAAAATAAAACATGTAGTTATAAGTACTGTAATAACTAATTATAAGAGACATACGCAGAAGGAATAAGACACCATGCATGACCCAATCAATTTGTGGGCACAACATTCATTTTTTTGGACCCGATGATATAGATTTTTCACCTGACTAATAAATAAATATTTTTTCTTGTAAGTATCTACCAAATAATTGATATATTTTTGAGTGAGTATCTTGTGAGACCGTTTTACGGATTTTTATTATATCACGTGAGACGGGTTGACCTACAACCCAAACCCTATAATTCACATGTTGTTTGTGGGTAATGGGCTCCGTCTCACAGTGACTATCCGTGAAACCGTCTCACCTAAGTTTTTGTGTATATTTTTTTTAGAGGCATCAGTACATACACGGTAACTAAACAAGCAAATGAGATTCTTTCACCCATAATATTGGGTTAAAAATTCTTGTATCATTATTAAAATCAAACAGAAATATGGGCATAACAAAACGAAATTACTGACTACTTAAAAAAAAGTTATCCTAATTAAAATAAAATTATTATGTTGATTGTATTCATCGATAAGAGTAGAACAAATTTCAAATTTAAGGTCAAGATTCAAAGAAAATATATTTCTAATATTGTCCCTTGTCATGGGCACGTTGTTGAAAACTTGCACCACCAACCAATCATACACGATCTCCAGCTGGAGATTTCACGTTCATGAAAAAGACAGAAACCTTACGTAAAATCCAAAGGACCATAAATTAATTAAAAAAAAAAATCCCCAATTACATATTTATTTACTAAACACGTACCAAAATTAATGAAGACTTCAGGGAAAGAAGTGAGGAAGCCACGAGAGGAGGCCGGCGCCAACTCCGCGGTGTAGACCGGCGCTATCATGAGCGCATAGCCGACGCCGACGCCGGCGACGAATCGGCCGACCATGAGAAAGGCGTAGTTGGTAGCGAAGCCCATAAGCAGGGCTCCGACGAAGAATATTGCTCCGGCGAACACTATGGTGTAGCGGCGGCCAATCCAGTCGGAGGTACGGCCGGCGGCGGCGGAGCCCAGGAGAGAGTAGACGTTGAGAATGCCCATTATCACCTCCTTTTGGGTGTCCGAGATTTGAAGGTCTTTTTGGATGTACAATATTGCTCCACTCATCACTCCTATATCTGCATGTAATATTAAAACAAATTAATTTAATATTTTGAAATATTTAATAGGAAAATTGAAAGAAATTAATTACCGTAACCAAGTAAGATGGAGGTCATGGAAGCTAAGAAAGAACAAGCCAAAGCATACTTGTTTCTTTTGGGTTTTGTTTCTTTGGGTTTTGGTTGGGCCATGAGTGTGATAATGTTGGGTTAAGAAGAGATGGAGTTCAAAATGAGAAGGATATGTAGATGAAGGTGTAGTTATGGGGATGTATATATAGACATGAAGATAGTGAGGAGATATTAGATGAACAAGTTGAGTTAGCAAGGTAGGTGCAAATGCCAGAGAAAATATGGTTAAAGATGAGTGGGTGGTAGTCTATTTCTAAATTATGTCTAGCTACGCACATGCCTAGGAGATTGGAGAAAAATAATTATATATATATATATATATATATATATTGAATTATTAATTTATTAGGGCATCTGCAATAATGTTTTTAAGGAGTGTTTTTAAATATTTTAAAAATATATTTTATCTGATATGTTTTTGCAGAGATGACAAAACTAAATTGTAAGAATGTTTTTAGAGGAGAGAAAACAGTTAAATGTCAAATCATTCATTTTTTTTCATACTTTTTGATGTTATTTTAATATTCTTGTAAAACCAAAAATAATTATTGCAGTTGTCCTTAATGAACTCCACCGGAATCCTCTAATACAAACGGTGTACACTTTGTAATTCAAATTACAATATGTATGGTTAATTAATAGCTTTTAGAAATGCAACTAACTAAATAAATAAATAAAAATATATATATATATATATATATATATATACTGGTGTGTGGCGAACTGTGAATAACTATTGTATTGTCGGTCTAATAAAAAAACATCAATATAATTATGTCACGCTCCGAAACTTAACCATAAATTATTATAAAATTATAACAAAGTTGGGAAAAATATTTTAAAATTATCAGAGTATCCTCGACAGGCGTGCAGGGAAGAAGAAAAAGAAAGGAGGGAGAAACGAAGAAGATATATATATATATATAACTATATAAGTTAAAGATTTATAGCAGCGGATTATATATACACATGTTTTAACAAAAGAGAAATATAATTGTTGTTCCAAAACAGTTTAACAAACATCATAACAAAACATCTTTAACAGACATGACACATCTCTCCCTTCAACTCCTCCTTCTATAATCATCACCTGTATCGAACACATAAGCGGGGTGAGTGCATATAAATACACCCCGTGGAGATAAGTCCGTAAATTAACATAAAATTTTAAATTAGGTAAACAGTTAAACACAGCAAGTACAATGCATGACACATATATGACGTGGGCGCAGGTATATCCCGCCTTACCCCACAACGGAATCCACCGGGTGATTATTTGGTTAGGGGGACTTCACCAATCCTCCATATATCCGTTAGGACTTAATCCCAACCTGCCTTCTCCAGAACTATGCATCATGAACACATATCCTTATCTTTCTTCCAACAACATATTTAATTCACAGCACGTAAGATATAGCACATATGTACAGACATGTATAGTAATTAATAGCATGCTAATATCATCAACTCACATCTCATGCTCATAATCTCATATCGTAAATCATATAACGTCCATCATCATATCATAACTTATCGAAAATCCTAGCATGCGACTATACAATACAACACGTAAAGTTAAATGTTAATTCAGAAATTACCCCCACCTCAGCCTGGACGGTGCGACTTTCACGTTCTTATCCTTTTAGTTCTGAGATGGGTTCGGAGCGTTTGAGCCTACAAACATACAACGTAAATTATTAGGTTATTTAAATTAATTAAGCGTTTATAATTAAATTCTCGAAAGAATCAACAAACTGAAAACAGAACATAACCCGACTAGGTCCGGAAATATAGAGGATTCAAAAAGGAAGCTTTAGAGACGAGAACGGGTTAAAACGGGTGTGAAACGAAGCCGAACGAAGCATTTTAGGGTTTTGGGGTAAAACTGTAATTACAGAGAAGTTTTTGGGTTAAACTGAAGTTTCTGGAACCTTGGGGGTCAAAATGCAATATACGGAAGTTTTGGGGTGAAAAACAAAGAGTTGGAAACTTTTGGGGGTGAAAAAAATAATTTTCAAAAGTTTTAGGACTAAACTGTACAAAACAAAAGTTGGGGGACCAAACTGAAAAGACCCTAAACTTTCAAGATTTGCAAAGAGGTCCCTACACTTAATCAAATTCTCAAAATCAAACCCACCCCCCAAACCCCCTGTTCCCGTCGCTACCACCACCAAAATCCAACGTCGGCAGCCCGTGCCACCGGCTGACTCCACCTCCAACACCCCCCTACCCGACGCACCAAGCGTCGGTCTCCTCCGATCACGGCGGCGCCGGAAACGCCGCCTCAAACTCCATCCAAACACAGCCACACAACCAAGCTCAACCAAACACAACCACACTCAACCAAACACATGCATTCAGGGGCGGAGCCACCTTAGGGCCAAGGGGGGCACTAGGCCCCCCTGAAATTTTAAAAAATAGGAGGGATATTTTAGTAATTTCACCATTTTAATTAAAAAAAAAAAGAAATAAGATAACAAACACTTTCTTCCTGGTCTTCCACCCAACATAAATCCCTCAGGCCTCAATTTTGTTTTTAGATTTTTTTTTTCTTTCTCTCAATCTCTTTCTATCTAATTTTAACATAAAATATTATTTTTATATAATTTTTATGGTTTATTTTTTCTTTATTATTGTAGATTTATTATATCTTAAATTGTATATGTGATATAATGATTAGATGCAAAAGATTGATGAATGATTTTGTATTTTATTTACAAATTCTTTATCCATACTTATAGTTATGGAAAAAAAAATTATGGTAGGTAATTGTCAAAATATTCTTTAAAATTTGTAGTTTTTGTATTCTAATAGTGATAAACAATATTTAAGTTTAAATGAAGTTATAAATAGAATTTATCAAGCATTGAGTAAATGAAGAAAGTGAGATAAAATTTTGTAATTCAAGTGTTAGATATAATTAAGTTATTAATTTTGGATTTTATTATTTTATAATGTAATATATTAACTTTATCGAAATCATGATAAATTTATGTGCTTAGTTTAAAATTATAGTATTTTTTTTTACAAGTTGACGTGAGCCCCCCTGGATCGAAATCCTGGCTCCGCCTCTGCATGCATTGCCGGCGCTCCTTGCGCCGGCCACCCACTCACACGGCGGCGCTGCATGTGCTGCCCCGACTACCCCTACCAGCGGAAGAGAGACGAGAGAGGGTAGAGAGATCGAGAGGGAGAGAGAATCGGGGAGAGAGAGTGGAAAAGGGAGGAGAGAGAAACCAAGCATGCAGAAACTTTGACCGGCCGCCACCTGAGATTGGCTGGTCCGATCAACGATCCGAGCTCGGATTCAAGACGGGCTCGACGAGAACTTCAACCTAGGCTTAAGAATCGCCCCGATCGGTGGCCGGATGGCCGAAAATGAAGAGAGAGAAAATAATGGGTTTTTAGAGAGAGAAAGCCGAAACTTCTCCGGCCAATTGCCGGCGAACGCTGCAGCAAATGGCGATTCTGAGCCCGGAGTTGGAACGGGCTCGACGAGAGATTTAAGATGGTATAGGTTTCGATAGGTTTCGGTCGGAAGATAAATCTGGCGACGGTGGGTCGCCGGCGGCGCGCTCCGGCTGGTCGGCCGCTGGAAAATAAGAGAGAAGGAGGAGGAGAAGCATAATTACCTTGGGTTAAAAAATTATATCATATGCTTTTACCTTAGGAAGATACAATATTTATATCATAGGTTAATTATGTCATTAATTATTTTATAATCTTAAACTTTATATTAAACATCCTTATGATATTAATTAATTTGAGATATCATTCGAACTCCGATTTGATTCATTCTTTCGGCGTTTTGTTCGATTTTTCGTTCTCGTTCATCTCGTCCCACTTACAAATTATTTATCGACTTTTTTTTTATGAAATAAATCTAAAAATATTAAACTTAGATTAAAACATACATATAATTAGATTTTTCTGAAACACACAAAGTAAATCAAATAATTAGAGGTTTAAATATTTAGTCGTCAAATTATGCGTCGATAAATCCTAATCGTCACAAATTATGGGCGTAATTTTTAGTATAAATTAATGCCAGCTCAACTATATCATGGCCACCTTTTTCTAAGCCAAAATTAATTTTTTTTATTAACCTAGTTGAAATGGCCAATTATATGTTATACTAAATGAGTTTAGACAAAATTTTCATATTTCTTATTTAATATTTTTTTATGTGTATATATATTTATTTACATATCACTTTCAAATCAATACATACAGTAATTTCAAGACATAACTAAACATTTCACAACCATCCAATTATTAATGCTAGCTGATTATTCTTTTTTCTTAGGGAAAAATTATTATAATAAATTCGACTCATTTAGTCAAAGAAAAATGAGAAATTATTAAATAAAGTATTATATTAAATAAGAAATATGAAAATTTTGTCTAAACTCATTTAGTATAACATATAATCGGCCATTTCAACTAGGTTAATAAAAAAATATTATTGTTGAGTCAAAGTATAATAACAACAACAATAATTATTGTTGAATAATAATTTATTATTCAAAGAAATTTGAGTCAAAGAAATTGGACTATGATGAGTCAAAGAAATTATTATTATAAAGCATTATTATTATTGTTGTTATTATTATACTTTTATTATTATTGTAATTATAATTGTTATTATTGATAAGGTAATTATATGGAATAAATTAATTTTAATCGTATTTAATGTTAAATTGCTAATATTCATGTAGTTTCACATATTTTTTAATTTTATGATATATATCAAAAATTAAAAATTATAGATATAATATAACTTATGCGAAATCGACATTTAGTGCAACATTACTTGTTTCTCTACAACCCTTTCAAAAATAATATTTATATATAGATAACTAATATTATTGAAATGGATACCAATGCTTAGTCTATGGATAGATACATCTGTTAGTAAGGTCTCAGATTCGAATTCCCCACCCTCATTTGAAATTTAAAAAAATATATATTTATTGAAACGGACTCCCTAACACTACTTTAGTGCAAACTATAGGTGCATGAAAAAACTGAAAGCCCTTTTTTTTTTAAGTTCCCAGATAAATTTCAATATAATTGAGTACTGATCACCAGCTAATGAATCGAACTACTGGGAGTATAACAAAATTAATTGATTAGACATATATTTAGAGAACTTTGAGACATTCATGCTGCTGATTGGCCACATAAAGGACTAAAATATTAATAACATTGTATAATATTAAATTTCGTTAATGTATAATTATTTTAAAATTAAATAACAACACGCGCGCATATATATATATATATATATATATATATATATATATTTATATTTAAATATGTACTCCCTCCGTCCCGCAACACTTTGCACACTTTCCTTTTTAATTTGTCCCAAAACACTTTGCACACCAAAAAATGACAAATTTTATCACAATTATTACTCTCCCAATACACATTTATTTACACACAATGCTATTACTTTTTCTCTCTCAACACTTTATTACTTTTTGACTTTTTCTCACATAATTGACCCTTATACCCTCAATCAAAAAGCAAAGATTCATTTTTTCTTAAAAATTGTGCCCAATTTAGTGTGCGAAGTGTTGTGGGACGGAGGGAGTATTTAATATCGGTTTTAGTTTTTCTATTTAATTGGAACGTTTCAGGATTGTCTAGGTACAAATAATTTTCAAATTGTCTATCAGACTATCACAAATAAAGAAAACACAGATTAATTTCTACATTTCTCTACTAACAATGAGCGCATGCTAATTTATCTATCACTAATATTGTTATTTTAATTGAGTAAGAATATTTTTGTTTTATTCTAAAGAGAATATACCACATAATATAACTATCTTTTTTTTTTGTGTGTGTGATATTTTTTCCATTTCATTATTAATGTTATATATATATATGTGATTATGCAACGAAATTACGATTTTACCAATAATTTGCAAATCTATACGTGTTAAATGGGATATTGGGAGTGAATCCTTTTCTAATGCCCTATTCTTGTTTGTGGCAACTTGCATGATTCAAGAAATGATAATTGAAGTACAGCTTAGAATTGATTAAACCTCAATTACACTAATAAACAATTCAAATCTTTACTTAATATCCGAAAGGTTCTAAAAATTCAAAGAAATTTTGGATATTTAGCTGTATAGCTGGCTCAAATCAATTTGCACTACAAGTAAACTTGAAAATAGCAACAAAATTTAGTGATGAAAAATCAATTTATCGCCAACTTTTATATATATATATATATATATATATTCTGACTCTGAGAGATATTTGAGCAAAATATGAATATTAAAATTAAAAGTTCGGGTAATGAATAATAAATACTTCCCTTATAGGATCATTTCTGCTATCCCATGATATTAATCAAACGAGTCCATCACATTGCGACAGAGAGAATTTTAATTAAATGTGGGCGTAAAAGTTTGACTTTTAATTACAAGAAATTGGACTTGAGTTCTCAGCTTTTCTTATGCAACAAAAGCATGTGGTATGATTTATAAGGTCTCACTCACGTACAAAATTAAACCAAAAAAAGATTATTATGAAATTGTCTCGAATTTAATTCCAGTAAAATATCGTTCCACGTAAAATTCATAATCCAGAAAAGAAAAAATCATCTCTTGAAAATATATTTAGATTGTCATGGTATTAAATTCGTGATAACATGATCTTATATATATTTTTGTAATTAAACTATAGTTTTGTCTGAAAATTCGCTACCCATGATGCTGACATGATTATGTAGTTCCATTAATAAAAAACAAGAAAATCTATATTAGAGTCATTTTCAAGGTTTTTATTTTAATATTAATTAGACTAATATAATGAGAAATAAAAAATTATCACGGAAAATAAAAAGTCACATGAAAATCCATCCCAAAATCGTCGCGAAAGCAAAGATCCCGCTGTCCTGAGATTTTCACGAAAAATAAAATCGTTTCGGAATTCTGTTCTGAAAGTTTCATTGAAAAGGAAATCCAAAATTAACACGGAAAACAAAAAATCACATGAAAATCCATCTCCGAATTGTCTTGAAAACCAAGATTATGCTGCCTTGAGATTTTCACAAAAAATAAAACTCGAAATTTCGTTCTGAAAGTTTCATTGGAAAAGAAATCAAGAATTATCACGAAAAACAAAAAATAACATGAAAATCCATCCCCAGATCGTCTCAAAAGCAAAAATTCTGATTTCCTAAGATTTTCACGAAAATAAAACCGTCTCGAAATTTTGTTCTAAAAGTTTCATTGGAAAGAAAATCCATAATTATCATGAATTATGTCTAGCTACACACATGCCTAGGAGATTGGAGAAAAATAATTATATATATATATATATATATTGAATTATTAATTTATTATGGCATCTGCAATAATGTTTTTAAGGAGTGTTTTTAAATATTTTAATAATATATTTTATCTGATATGTTTTTGCAGAGATGATAGAACTAAATTGTAAGAATGTTTTTAGAGGAGAGAAAAACAGTTAAATGTCAAATCATTCATTTTTTTTAATACTTTTTGATGTTATTTTAATATTATTCTTGTAAAACCAAAAGTAATTATTGCAGTTGTCCTTAATGAACTCCACTGGAATCCTCTAATACAAACGGTGTGCACTTTGTAATTCAAATTACAATATGTATGGTTAATTAATAACTTTTAGAAATGCAACTAAATAAATAAATAAATAAATATATATATATATATATATTTATATATACTGGTGAGTGGCGAACTGTGAATAACTATTGTATTGCCGATCTTAACAAAAAAAACATCAATATAATTATGGGCGTAATTTTTAGTATAAATTAATACCAGCTCAACTATATCATGACCACCTTTTTCTAAGAAAAAATTAATTTTTTTTTATTAACCTAGTTGAAATGGCCAATTATATGTTATACTAAATGAGTTTAGACAAAATTTTCATATTTCTTATTTAATATTTTTTTATGTGTGTATATTTATTTACATATCACTTTCAAATCAATACATACAGTAATTTCAAGACATAACTAAACATTTCACAACCATCCAATTATTAATGCTAGCTGATTATTCTTTTCTCTTAAGGAAAAATTAGTCCCTTGTCACTTTCTTTGACTCATCATAGTCCAATTTTTGAGCAAGTTGTATATAAATTTGTAGATGTTAACATATTTCACTTTTCAATTTTAATTACAATTAAATTGTGTTGACGTGACATGATAAAAATTTTGAGAATTTTTTATTTTTCGTGAAAATGAGAAGAATCTTTGCTTTCGTGATGATTTTGGAGCTTCTTGGCTTTTGTGATGATACTGGAGCAGAATTTTTAGGTAATTTTTTTGCATTTCCTCATAATTTTGGATGTCCTTTCCAACGAAACTTTCAGAACGCAATTCTGTTAATATTTTATTTTTCGTGAAAATGACAGAGCAGAAGAATCTTGGCTTTCGTGATAATTTTGGAGCTTCGTGGCATTCGTAATGATTCTGGAACAGAATTTTCATATAATTTTTTACATTCCCCCATAATTTTGGATTTTCTTTCAAATGGAACTTTCAGAATGCAATTCTGAGAATATTTTATTTTTTGTGAAAATGACGGAACAGAAGAATCTTGGCTTTAGTGATAATTGTGGAGCTTCTTTGCTTTCGTGATGATTTTGGAATAGAATTTTCATGTAATTTTTTGCATTTTGTCATCATTTTGGATTTCCTTTCCAATGAAACATTCATAACACATCTTTGAGAATATTTTATTTTTCGTGAAAATGAGAAGAATCTTTGTTTACGTGATGATTCTGGAGCTTCTTGGCTTTTGTGATGATTTTGGAGCAGAATTTTCAGGTAATTTTTTGCATTTCCTCATAATTATGGATTTCCTTTCCAACGAAATTTTCAGAACACAATTTTGAAAATATTTAATATTTTGTGAAAATGAGAAGAATCTTGGCTTTCGTGATGATTCTGGAACAGAATTTTTAGGTAATATTTTGCATTTTCTCATAATTTTGGATTTCCTTTCCAACGAAACTTTCAGAATGCAATTCTGAGAATATTTTATTTGTCGTGAAAATGAGAAGAATATTTATTTTTGTGATGATTCTGGAGAAGAATTTTAATGTAATTTTTTGCATTTCCTCATAATTTTGGATTTCATTTCCAATGAAACTTTCAGAATGCAATTCTGAGAATATTTTATTTTTCGTGAAAATGAGAAAAATCTTTGCTTTCGTGATGATTCTGCATAGGAATTTTCCTACAATTTTTTGCATTTCCTCATAATTTTGGATTTCTTTTCCAATGAAACTTTCAGAACGCAATTATGAGAATATTTTATTTTTCGTGAAAATGAGAAGAATCTTTGCTTTCGAGATAATTCTGGAGCTACTTGGCTTTCGTGATGATTCTGGAGAAGAATTTTCATGTAATTTTTTTGATTTACTCATAATGTTGTATTTCCTTTACAACGAAACTTTCAGAACACAATTTTGGGAATATTTTATTTTTCGTGAAAATGAGAAGAATCTTTGCTTTCATGATAATTCTGGAGCTTATTGGCTTTCGTTTTGATTCTGGAATAGAATTTTCATGTACTTTTTTGCATTTCCTCATAATTTTGGATTTTCTTTCCAATGAAACTTTCATAACATAATTTTTAGAATATTTTATTTTTCTTGAAAATGAGAAGAATATTTGTTTTCGTGATGATTCTAGAGCTTCTTGGCTTTCGTGATGATTCTGGAGAAGAATTTTAATGTAATTTTTTGCATTTCCTCATAATTTTGGATTTCCTTTCAACAAAACTTTCAGAATGCAATTTTGAGATTATTTTACTTTTCGTGAAAATGAGAAGAATTTTTGCTTTCGTGAGGATTCTGGAGCTTCTTTGCTTTGGTGATGATTCTGGATAGGAATTTTCTTACAATTTTTTGCATTTCCTCGTAATTTTTGATTTATTTTCCAACGAAACTTTCAAAACGCAATTATGAGAATATTTCATTTTTCGTGAAAATGAGAAAAATCTTTGTTTTCGTGATAATTCTTGAGCTTCTTGGCTTTCGTAATGATTCTGGAAAAGAAGTTTCTTGTATTTTTTTGCATTTTCTCATAATTTTGGATTTCCTTTCCAACGAAATTTTCAGAACGTAATTCTGAGAATATTTTATTTTTCGTTAAACTGAGAAGAATCATTGATTTCGTGATGATTCTGGAGCTTCTTGACTTTCGTGATGATTCTGGAGAAGAATTTTAATGTAATTTTTTGCATTTCCTCGTAATTTTTGATTTCTTTTCCAACGAAACTTTCAAAACGCAATTATGAGAATATTTTATTTTTCGTGAAAATGAGAAGAATGTTTGTTTTCGTGATAATTCTTGAGCTTCTTGGCTTTCGTGATGATTCTGGAAAAGAATTTTCTTGTAATTTTTTGTATTTCCTCATAATTTTGGATTTCCTTTCCAACGAAACTTTTCTGAACGCAATTTTGGGAATATTTTATTTTTCGTGAAAATGACGGAACAGAAGAATCTTGGCTTTCGTGATAATTCTGGAGCTTCTTGGCTTTCGTGATGATTCTGGAATTGAATTTTCATTTAATTTTTTTCATTTCTTCATAATTTTGTATTTCCTTTCCAACGAAACTTTTAGAACGTAATTTTGAGAATATTTTATTTTTCGTGAAAATGAGAAAAATATTTGCTTTTGTGATAATTCTGGTGCTTCTTGGTTTTCGTGATGATTCTAGAGAGGAATTTTCTTGTAATTTTTTGCATTTCCTCATAATTTTATATTTCCTTTACAACGAAACTTTCAGAACGCAATTCTGAGAATATTTTATTTTTCGTGAAAATGATGGAGCAGAAGAATTTTGGCTTTCGTGATAATTTTGGAGCTTATTTGCATTCGTTATGATTCTGGAACAGAATTTTCATATAATTTTTTGCATTTCCTCATAATTTTGGATTTCCTTTCAAACGAAACTTTCAGAACCCAATTCTAAGAATATTTTATTTTTCGTGAAAATGAGAAAAATCTTTACTTTCTTGATGATACTGGCTCTTCTTTGCTTTCGTGTTGATTCTGGTGAGGAATTTTCATCTCATGGGAAAGAAAGTGCAAGCAAGGTAAAAATGGTGTTAATAGTGCATCCCCAGTTGAGTTATCCACAACCATTGCAGCCAGATCTATCATACATAAGTGCAACTTACGGTACAATGCCAAAATCTTCATCTAAATCTTCATTTGGAGTCCTAATTAATTAAATTATTTTTTAATGAGTAGCACTCATGTGTACCTGATGCACACATGCATGTGGGTCGATCCAGATCCGGGTTGACCCGGATCCGTGCATTTTTACATTTTTTTTGTCCTAACATTTATGTTATGTTAGTCATACATTTATGTTATATTAGTCATACCTTTATTTAATACTTTTAACTCTAAAAAACCCTAATTTCACCACAATTTGTATATGTTTACCTTTATGTGATATTACTCATAATATTACTTATACCTTTATATCAACATAGTTATACCTTTATGTAATATATAAAGGTACAACTAACATAACTAAAATGTATATCTAATCTAACTAAAAAGTATGACTGTTACAACTAAAAGAAATGAAAAGTTAATATGTCTGTTTAAAAACAATGTTAAGGTACAACTAACCTTACAAAATGTATGACTAACATAATTAAAAGGTATGACTAACACTACTAAAAGATATGACTAATATAACATAAATATATGACACTTGGGAGCATGTTTGAGCGAATTTATTTGCGACCTAATGGCACGTGTAAGCGCGTGACAGTGCGTGTGGGTCGAGTCGACCCGAGAGCACGGACCCAGGATCCGTACACCAGGTGCACAAAAGTTTTTATCTTTTTTAATTGCTTAACCATGTTTATCTAAAATATGTGATTATGTTTATCCATTCTACTAATTGACACATCAGTAAAGAAGATGTGGCAGTTGGGCCAATTTTTTATCACTTCTATACATGGCAGCCAAAATTTTCTCAAGAGTGCTGAAACAAAGGAAAAATGAATAAGGATAAAAAATGATAACAAATTATGTGGCGCCCTGTTCCAATTAGGTCAGAGTCGAGCCACCCCTGACTTGCATTCGTTCTTTAAATCCTTTGTATACAATACAACTGAAGGCTAAATAAGACCGTGAATTATTTTTTTCTTTAAAATGTTTTCTCAAAACGAAGTTATACTTATGCTTATCTCGTGTCTTTCCCATATTTCCAAGTGAAAAAAATACTCACATATTGATAGTAAATAATTTAAAACATAAAAGGGTCAAGTAGAAAACATTTACTCGAAATATAGTTTCATTACTATTACAAAACATGTAAAATGCATCATTCAAAATTCTACCATTACTTATCACATAAACTTATTTTACTACGTTGTTTATTAGCACTACTATTCGTAATACTATAATCTTCTAAAAGCAGTGGAAGTTCATCCCCGTCGGTTGCACATTCGATCCGACATCATCGTAACCTGAAAAATAATTTAAATAATATCATGAGACTCCTCCAAAGATGAAGTCTAGTGGCATAACCGTACTTTCTAGAAATGCTGAATAGACTAGTTATTAAGTACATACTATATAAATGAAATTGTAACTGTAATTGTAACTGTAAAAGGAATTTGAAGGGTACTCTCGCCTATAAGATCCTACTATAAAAGGAATTTGAAGGGTACTCTCACCCATAAGATCCTACTATAAATCGACCTAACAGACACTCTTACCCCATGGTCGACACTCGACAGTGAAGCTTCTGTCGATTATAGCTACGAGGTCTCTACCCGTAGATTTTCATACATATATTTTTTACTAAGCTATGCATCATTAATAAGAAGTGGAGGTTACCTACTTTAGAAAAGAGACTCCAGCAGCAATGATAGCTCTAGGGATCTCCGACTCTTTCACACTGCACTCGACACGTCTGATTCCTTAATTTTATCATTCATTAACTTTATTTAACACATACTTGACTCATATGTTGAATTTTAAACATGATCATGGCATACCTAAATCATTCAAGAATGATTAGCATATAGAATAAATGAACATACTTATGATATAATTTTCAGGCACTCTAACTCATAATTTTAGACCTAAAATGACATATAAAGTTACAACAACTTTAATAATCCATATATATTTTCTAAAATCATAAGAATATTTACATGATCATATATTAGTGTCAAGTATAATATTCTGAAAATACACAATTTTTCAAAGTGTATATAAATAAATAAAAATATAATCATAAACAAGATTGTCACTTGAATTTTAGCTCAAAAATAGTCTGTATTGAAGAATTAATTAAAATTTATAGGATATACGAAAACTTATCAAATTTTCACAGAAGACTGAAAAAATATTGAAGTATAACATATAAAAATATCAACTACAACTAAGGTTCACATAATTAGTTATGATTTTTATAAATTGGCAGAAAATAGGGCACATTTTATATTGAAAAAGGCTATCTTGTAAAAATCATCATAAATCGTACAAGACTCCAAAATTTACATGGTGAATTTATAGGTGTGTATAAGAATCTTTACTATAGCATAGTAAAATATCACATATTATATCGATGGGTATAAATCTGGAGAAGGGTCTCATTCAGACCAAAAAATAGAGTAAATTTATGACAGAATAGGGTCATGTTTGAAAAATCATAGTAAATCGAATTTAAGTCCACATCTTCCGAAATTTGACATACACATTCTTCACTTCATATTCGTGGAGTGGTAAAAGTTTTTAGCTTAAATCAATTTCTACACCTTTAAGAAAATTACGGAACAGAGAAGCAGAACACAGAGTACAGTTATAGCATAGAAGAAAACTCTTTTTCATTTAAGTAACTATCATAAATAGAAAATCCTCTACATAATGCCAAAGAGCACCTTTGGAACTCTAATCTATGCTATAAGTCAGAAAATATCAGAACTTAAAGAAAGAATTAAGAAGATTTAGCATAATACCTTCAATGTTCAAGAGAGAAATAAATGTGTGTTTTTGTTGTTGTTTTCTTCTACTAACCTCGGCTAAACTTTTCTCTTCATTTTCTTATACATGCATGAATTGGTAGCATGATATGTAGTTGGAGGTGTAGTAGGAGGTGTAGAAAGTGAAGTAGGAGGTGTTATGTCATAGCTTAGTCATCAAAGTGTGATATTTATACATATATACTTAACTTAGTTTACTATTATTTTTTTTGTTTCTCTTTTTATTTTCTTTGATCATATATATGCACATATTATACACTTATATATATATATTTATGTGTTTATTATCATGAAAAGAGAATAAAAATGCTACTATCAAATGTAATTTTATATAAGATTTTAGTTACTAAATAACTTTCATTATAAATTAAAGAAGATATAATTTTCATTTCATGCATGTATGTTGCAAATTACATACTATATCATAAGGTTTTTGAAATAATATTTTGATATAAATTATGAAGCATAAATATATGTTCAAGTAAAATGATTTATCACATAAAACGACATATAAAGATCAACTTAAAATTTCATGAAACAAAAGCATTCATGACACAAACAAATAAGCATAATATAAAACCCTAATATCATTTTCCTTCATTTAAACTTATCTATCATCTTATCTTTTATTTTCATCTATACTTGTTGAGTGCGTTGTGATCAAGCTCGGTTTCCCATATGTGTTATCGTGTAAAACTCTTTAAAATCTCAAGAGAAACATTAGGTTTTAAAATCTTTAAAATCATAACTCGTAACTTTAAGTAACATAAAAGATCACACTTAAATATATTATAATTCAATACTAAAATAAATTTCATAAAATATGCAAATGCAGGGTATTTTTGAAAACGGGGTGTTACAAAATATATCAGCTTGTACTGCTAACAGTGAGTGTCGGTCAGTTTTAATTTAAGATTATATGAGTGTCAATTTGAGCTGTTAATGGAGTTATACTAGGATAGTTTTCATATGATCCTGTCAATCCTTTGTTTGTATTTTAGACAATCAAATTTGCAAGCTAAAAGTAATTAAAACTTAGTGGACTAGAGAGAGTCTATTACCATCCTTTACCATTGTTTATGTAATCCAGAAGACCATATAGATTGTTGAGGCTTTTACTAATCCTGCAAAATAACTAGATCATTTTTACTTTAGATTTTGTTAATTCAATGCTTCCTTTAAGCTTCTCGTGCAGTGCAAATTTGGTCACATTAAGCTTCTCCTCAAGTGAAGCAGGCCGAGAAAACTCAGAACTCTGATCGCTCTACAAAACAGTATAAGAAGACACTAGTGATAAACAATTAGAACATCTAAAAAGTATTACAATCAACAATGGAAGCAGATTGTCTCCACTAAAGTATGAACTGATGGTGGATTCTACAAAAGAAGAATCATGTAATTTTACTGAAGCATAAAGATCATAGCATTTGATATAAGAAACAGCATAATGATTTGATTGAGCACAATTATTTATATTCATGCAGGCAAAATAGTTGGAGATCTCAGAAACACCAATTGTGCCTCATTTTACATTTTGCTACTGCAGTCATTGCTATGCACAATTCGTCACCTATTAAAAAATTATTAAGTATTCCAGGAAAATTTTATAAAAAAATATCAAACTTTTCAAATAAACCAACAAAATTATGTAAATGTGGCATTTTACAACGCAAAACTCACATGACTTGATTACCATCAATGAGAGACACAAAGACCATCTATAATCAAAACAAGTATTGATCAAGAATACAATATGTATGAAACAGTAGTTCACCATATCATTACCTTGACGCAATGCAATTCAAAATCTGGCATAAATAAGCACAAAGAAAAAGCTCAACTGCACAATAAAAAAATTAGCTGTTGGTATGTTGGCAAAAATACCAAAGCAGCATAAGAAACTAAAATATAGGCTTGAGAATAAGAAATGATTGGGTTAATTATCTGCAAGACCTCAAGGTATTGTTGTAAAATTAACATTATTTGTTTAAATATTATGGTATAATCGAAGATGTTCTTAAATTGATATTAATCCTAGCTAAAGCAAACTCTGTAGCTAAAGTTTGTGAACAAAATTAATTAACTAAAAATCGACCCCAAGAAGATTCGACAATTATCTGATACTACATTTATCTGATCAAATTGATATATGCAATACTCAACATAAAACTAAAAAATTGTATGCCCACCCCATCTCGTTTATGCATTTTATCAAACACTTAGGCTACATATTGTATATGATGAATGAGAATTTCGCTAGCAAGTCGTTCAAATCCAGCTTAACATAAAAAAGACAAAAAACAAAAAAAAAAATCGCAAATGAATGAATCAATAGTATCTAATATAGAAACTCTAATAGAAAATAGATTTAGCATATTTTGTAGGATTCTCATTTGTTGTTTCCTTATAAATACTCACATTCTCTCGAAACATCAATAAACAAGAGGTTAAGTTTCAGAAAAAAAAAACACAAATTCAACAACTCTTTAACACTTACGAGAGGTGGGATTCTCATTTGTTCAAATATTCTTTCGATCAGTTTTAAGATTTACTTTTTTCACAATTGAAACATTAATTAATGATGAATTATTATCACATCATAAATATATAATCGAAAATATAAAATTTACATAATTTTTCATGTCATATATAATAAAATTTAGAGTTGGTTTGGTGTACATGTAATTCGGGTCGACCCGAATAGATGAGTTTTTTTATTTCCTTTCCTTTTATTTATTTATTTATGTGTTACTTTTATGTTATATTAGTATTACCTTTATGTTATATTAGTGTGATTTTTATATACAAATATCCTTACATTTATGTCTATAACTTAGAAAAAAAAGAATTTCAGCACAACTTGTACATATATACCTTTATGTGATTCATGTCACATTTATGTACAAATATCTTTATTAATATATAAAGGTGCAACAAACATAACTAAAATGTATGAACAATATCACATAAAGGTATGTTGATCTAAAACAAGCTTTGAAATTCTTCCTTTTTTTTTTAAGTTACAGTACATAAAAGTTATGATATTTGTACATAAAAATCATACTAATATAACATACATGTCACACATTTATAACATAAAGATCAACACATAAAATAAAATAAAAAAAACAAAACAAAACAAAAACTCACGGATCCGAGTCGGGTCGACCTAGATTGCATGGATCTTAGATCCGTGCACCCAGTGAACATGAATTTTTGCCAATTCTTTAAGAGAAAATACCCCCAAATACCCAATTTCATATAACATGTATACAATTCTACCCATTATATTTTAATATTGTCCCCAAATACCCAAAAGCACATTTGTTCAGAAATGGTGCAGAGAATCTATTAGTTGTCGGTACGGTTTGACAGGAAATGATATAAAAACAATAATATGATTCTTTCGTTAAACCCTAAAAATTAAGGGTTTAACGAAAATAAACCATAATTTTCGTTAAACCCTTAATTTTTTTTTGGGTTTAACGACAATTAATTAATTTTATTTATATTATTAAATAACTTTCGTTAAATTGTCAAATAATTTTCGTTATATTATTAACTAATTTTCGTAATTATCAAATAATCAAATATGAACAGTTAAATTATTAAATAATTTTCGTTAAATTATTAATGGAGTTTCGTTAAATTATCAAATACAATAATATGATCCTTTCGTTAAACCCTAAAAATTAAGGGTTTAACGAAAATAAACCATAATTTTCGTTAAACCCTTCATTTTTAGGCAGTGACGGACCCAGGATTTCAATCCAGGGGGGTCCAAATCAATTAATAAAAATACAATAGTTATAAACTAAGAACATAAATATATCACAATTTTGAATTTTGTCACATACTTTTAAAAGAAAAGATATATTACTTTCGCCATTTACTCAATGTTTGATATATATCTTTTCTATATCTTCACCAAAACTTAAATATTAATTGTCATTATTAAATAACATAGTAATTCAATAAAAATAAGTTTGTTCATCACCTACAACAATGATTATTTTTTTCACAATTTAATTCAACCGTAGATAATGAATCCCGTAAATAAAATATAAAATTATTTGTCAAATATTTCCAACTAATCACTAAATTTAAAGAAAGATGAATAAATAAATAACAATAATGAAGGAAAAAGAAAAGTAGCAAAATAATATAGAGATAACATTAATTTAGATAAGGAGAAAGTTTGGGTTTGTCTTGTAAAAAAAAAGGGAAAATTTTGATTGAAGAAGGAAGAAAAGAAGTTGGGCGCATGCAGAAGGTAGAAGTTATAAGCTGAAAGGCTTAAACTTTTTTTTTTCATTTTTTTAATTAATATTATTAAATTACCTAAATACCCCTACTTGTTTTGAAAATTTTCAGGGGGGCCCAGTGCCCCCCCTGGCTCTCATGTGTGTCCGTCCCTGTTTTTAGGGTTTAGCTTCTATTACGGTTTATTTTCGTTAACCCTTAATTTTCATGTGTTTAACGACAATTAATTAATTTTCGTTATATTACTAAATAATTTTCGTTAAATTATGAAATAATTTTCATTATTTTCGTCTAAAACTACTACATAAACTCTAAAAATTTATTTTCGTCTCATATATCATATAAAATGATATTTTTCCATAAAATATCTTACATGTTTTGACCATATATATAAATTTGATCAAAGAATCTTAAATGGTTCCACCCACCCCACAACAACCTATCAATGTTACTTTAATTCACACTTTAATGCATAGGGTTTCACAAAATTTTGAACAAAAATTTCATAGCTTCTCCTTCACCTCTCCAAAAGCTCTCCCTCTCGGCTCCTCTCTCATTTCAATTGGAAAAAAAAAATTGTCCAAGCAAAAGTTCGTTAAGTTCGTGAAAGGGAAAGTTCGTGAAACCCTAATATTTCAAAGTTTAACGAACAATATCTATTGTTCGTTAAGCCCTTATTTTGTAGGGTTCTAATATTTTAAGGTTTAACGAACAATACCCTGTTGTTCGTTAAGCCCTTCAAAAACGAACAATACACTATTGTTCGTTAAACCCTTATTTTATAGGGTTTAACGAACAATAGGTTATTGTTCGTTAAGCCTTGATTTTAAAGGTTTCACAAACAATTACCTATTGTTTGTTAAACCTTGTTAAATAATTAAAAATATTCGTGCATAATTAATTAATTTTTCATTCTTTTTTAATTAATTATTCATTATTTTTTAATCAAGATGTATTCTTCGTTAAATAATTAATAATATCTTGCATAATTGTTTGATAATTGCAACAATTATTTAATAATATAACCAAAATTAATTGATAATTTAACAAAAATATTGTCATAATTTAATGAAAACTATTTGATACTTTAAAGAAAATAATTTGATAATTTAATGAATATTTTGTAATAATATAACGAAAATTATTTAATAGTATAACGAAAAATAATTAATTGTCGTTCAACACATAAAAACAAAGGTTTAACGAAACAAACCATAGTTTTCGTTAAACCCTAAAAATTAAGGGTTTAACGAAAATTATGGTTTATTTTCGTTAAACCATTAATGTTTAGAGTTTAACGAAAATATAGTATTATTGTACTTGATAATTATTTAATTAATTTAATAATATAACGGGATTAAATTAATATTCGTTAAACCCCAAAAAAAAAGGGTTTAACGAAAATATACCATAATTTTCGTTAAACCCTAAAAATTAAGGGTTTAACGAAAATTATGGTTTATTTTCGTTAAACCCTTAATTTTCAGGATTTAACGAAATTTTCAATATATTGTATATATTGTATATATTAAAGCCTGCTAATCCGTACCGACGCTTAACAGATTCTCTGTACCATTTCTGAAAAAATGTACTTTTAGGTATTTTGGGATAATATTAAAGTTTAGTGGGTATATTTGTATAAATACTTTATGCTTTTGGGTATATTGGGCATGGGACTCATTATTTAATGACAAATAACTATCTCATATTGTATGATTGAATTATAAAGATGCGATCAACATGACATAATTTTCATGATATTTAATTGAAATATATGACAAATATAATTAGTCATAAGTTATTAACATAAATTTTTCCTTTCAAATTAAAGTGTAACTAATTTGTACAAATTTTCACTAAATTTAAACATTAACAACAAAATAGTTTCGTAATTATTTTGTTCAAATGATTAATGACGAAATAATATCTTGTTGTGTTCAAAACTTTATTTGTGATGATCAAAATTGTCATAATTTTACAATAATTTTTTACTTGAAAACTAACTTATAACAAAACATTATCCTCCAAATGATATGAAGACGAATTGATGTTTATTGTCACCACCAAATATGAGCATTCCTAACGAACTAATACCGTCAATATTTTTACTAAGAAATTATAACAAAATAAATTATTGTCAACAAAATAAATTATATGTGACGCCAAATATTGTTACAAAGTACAAAAAATTTGTCATCGAACTATTTCCCTTTAAAATTCTAGAGTTATCGAAGTTCTACCTTAGAAGAATATTGTGATGAATATTTTTATCCATCATTAACTATCCAAATTGGTGACGGAAAAAATATTTATGATGACAAATAAATAGTGTACCAATAGTACATATATCATGACAAAAATAGAATTCGTCACTGTTAGGTGAGAATTTGTGACAAATTACAGGCGGCGTAAAAAATAAAAAAGACAAATTGATGTATGTCTGTCTTCACAAAATATGAACATTGGTCACAAACTAATGTCGTCAAAATTTGTTTCAAAGAATTCAGGATAAATTATGTCATTGCCAAGAAAACTAAACAATTTGTGATGACGGACATATTTATCTATTGCAATCAATTTGTCATTGAATGATTCCCCTCTAAAAATTTGGTTGGAAATTCTGTCTTGGAAGAATATTGTAACAAATATTTTTTTTATTGTCATAAGATATGCAAATTAGTGACAAAAAATTATTAATAATGGTAAAAATAAATACGCAAAAACTCATGTGAAACCGTCCCACGGATTTCCTTGCGTGAGACGGATCTAATTTGACTCGCAAACCTAACCCACAACTAAAGTCCAACCCAAAATCAAGTTAAAACTCAAATTGAGCCAAAAAATAATAGGCCTAATACCCAAAACAAGTGATTGAACCCAAGAGTAAACCAACGTGATTCTTCTTCCTGATTTGGTCACACAGTTCGTCGCACCAACAGTATCGGACTTCGTCGCACCCACCATAAAAGAGGAATTGCGGCTACACCTTTATATCAGTATGGTATTCACTCTTCCATTGTTTTCCTTCACTTCTAATTTTCATAACCCTATTGCACTTTATGTGTTCGAAGTAATGATTAAGAATGAATTAATTTCTATTTCATTCGGAATTGTGGTCAACTCATAATATTCGTGAATTACGAAGAGGCAAAAGCTCAAGATACTCGTTATTGTATATGTAGGTATGAACATTTCTTGAGGTTTGTTGGTGACCCTTCATTCTGCTGTTCTGAATTTAACAAGCAGCCACCTTCTCTTCTAACTGATATAATAAGAATTGAAACTTTAGTTAGACTTAGAATTTTGTTATATTGGTAGCTTTTCAATTAATTCTTGAATAAGGTTGTTCGTTATGATGTGCAGTTTATGTACTAAATGTATTGTTCGATACTATGATGTGTAAATTCTGTGTTTTTTGAATAAGCAAGCGGTAAGATTTGTATTTTCTTTGTCAGCTAAACTGATTAAAAAATATGGTTTTGTTAACTGTGTTTCTGTTGGTTGTTTCCAATAATTGCTATGAACATCGTTGTATGATGTACATAGCCAAGAAGCCCTGGTTTGCTATTCTTTTCAATTGTATCATTTATATGTTATTTCTCTTCAGCCATATGTGATTTGGATTGCCTAGGGTTGATGAAGCCTAGTTTTTGTGTTATTTTGTCTAAGTGAAATGGTTATTGAATTTAATTATAAATTTGTCTTTTACATTTACAAATATGTCTTTTAAAATAATAAGTATGTATTTTTGTATTTAATTTTACCATCCGATTTTAACTTAGTGTTCTTCATGAAAGTTGCACCTCTTTAAGTTAGTCAATACCAAAAAAAATTAATTAATTAAATTATATTTGTCCAAGTAGAGTGAATTTAGAGGAGCTCCCGTATCAATCACTTCCATAACTTACTAATATTATTTTTATTTTCTTAATGAATTTAAGAATAAATATGTCTTTTACAACTATAAATATATCTTTTAGAGTCATACATATGCGATTTTTATAATTGATTCTTCCATCTGATTTTATAGTTTTATGTTATAACTCTTTAAGTTAGTTGTTCAATATAAAAAAAAACACTAAAATGATATGTTTTCAAGTGAAGTGAACTTAATTAATGTTATTTTTATTTCTCACTGAATTTAAGTATAAGAATGCTTTTACAATTATAAGTACGTCTTTTAAAGCCATAAGTATGTGTTTTTTGTATTTGATTTTTCCATCCGATTTTGGCTTAGTGTTCTTCATAAAAGTTTTAGCTCTTTATTTTAGCCATTAAATACCAAAAAAAAAAAAAAATTAAAATTATATTTTTCCAAGTGAATGAACTTAATTTATGTTATTTTTATTTTCTCACCGAATTTAAGTACAAATATGCATTTTACAACTATAAGTATGTCTTTTAAAACTATAAGTATGCGTTTATTGTATATGATTTTTCATCCGTATTTGGCTCATGAAAGTTGTAGTTCTTAATTTAGCTGTTCAATACCAAAAAACAAAAACTAAAGTAAAGTGAATTTAATTAATGTTATTTTATTTTTTCACAAAATTGAAGTATAAGTATGCATTTTACAACTGTAAGTATGTCTTTTAAAACTATAAGTATGTGGTTTTTGTATTTGATTTTTCCATCCGATTTTTGCTTAGTGTCTTCTTTATGAAAGTTGTAGCTCTAAAAGTATGCCTTTTGCATCTAGAAGTATGTCTTTTACAACTATACGTATGTATTTTTTGTATTCTACTTTTTCATCCTATTTTGGCTTAGTATTGTTCATAAATGTTGGAATTCTTTAAGTTAGTCATTCAATACGAAAAAAAAAACTAATATGATATTTGTCCAAGTGAAGTGCTTACCATATTTAAGTATAAGTATGTCTTTTAAAGTTATAAGTATGTGTTTTTTGTATTTGATTTTTCCATCCGATATTAGCTTAGTGTACTTCATGGAAGTTGTAGTTTTTTTAACTTAGCCATTGAATACCAAAAAAAAAAAAAAAAAAAAAAAAAACTAAAATGATAATTTTCTAAGTGAAGTGAACTTAATTAATATTACTTTGATTTTCTCACTGAATTTAAGTATAATTATGTCTTTTTTAGTCATAAGTATGTTTTTTTATACCTATAAATATGTGTTTAATATAGAAATAATTTCAATTTATCATTTCATAAAAAATCTTTTTATCTTGTCTGATTTTCTTTCAAAAGAAACATTTAGTATCTAGAAACATGGTTTACAAATAATTTTTTTTAAATTAATAAAGAGGTTGAAAGTGGATGAAGCGGTCGTTATTTCTTGAAAGCTTCAATTAATGGGTTTTGATGGATAATGTGTTCACACCTAACTCTTGTGACTATTACTACTTCTAAATAACATCATCAATTTTAAGATAAATCCAAATAAACTCACGTGTGAGATTCTTAAAGAGTAAGTCTCTTGTGAGACCGTCTCACGAACTTTTATTGCATTGCGTGAGACGAGTCAATCTACAACCCAATCACCCATAACCCAAACCCCACAATTTACATGTTGTTTGTGGGTGATGAGACTCCGTCTCATGGTGACTATTAGTGAGACCGTCTCACATGAATTTTTGTAATTCTTAAATTACTTAATCATCCACCTTTTCTAGCTGTTCTCTTAAGTGGGACGGTTTCCTTAGGTGTGACGGTGTGGCGTGATGTTCCTTAAGTGCGGCTGGATATGTATTGGATTTAACTGGATTTTGGGTCAGATTATGACTGTGGATTAGAGTTACTAGTCAAATAGATTCATCTCACCGGTCTCATAAGAGACTGACTAAAATAAATAATGTCAGCAAGTGCATATATATATTAACAACGAAAATAGAAACCGTCACTAATAAGTAAGAAATTGTGATAAAATTTCGTAGGTTTGTAAAACTAATCGTCATCAAAACTGTGATTTGTTCAATGTCCTTGCCCTTGTTATCTACACAAAAATTTTTAGAAATCTTCTCTCCCCTTCTCAGATCTTCTCTCTCGCTCTCGTTTGCTCCGTCTTCACCAATTCTCTCTCTCTCTCTCTCTCTCTCTCTCCCCTCTTGTCTCCTCCTTCTTCTCCAGATCTCTCATCTCCTTTGCTTCTCTACCTCTCTGAAAAAACCTTACTTTTCTTTTGTTTATTTTGAACAAATATCTCAATTACCTCTCTGAAAAAACCTTACTTTTCTTTTGTTTATTTTGAACAAATATCTCAATTAATAAAGTAGCAGTGGGCTTCCAAGGAAATGAGGCTAGCTTATGTCATCAAATGGAGGATAACAACCCAACAGATCTTTGATCTTGAAGATGAATGAATTTTTTAATTTTTTTTGTTGGGTCTTGTTAGGTAATGAAAAATGATTGTGGGGGCAAAATTTATGTCGGCATTGATTATGGATTGAGGAAGAAAAATGAGAAATTAACATATGAAAAGGATGAAAGGTTGAGAACAATGAAGAACTTTGAAAGAAAAATTGAAATGGAGAATGAGAGGTGCACCTGTAGAAGGGCAGAGAATTGAGAAAAAGAAAAGAGGGGAGGGGGAACAGAGATGATGGGTCTTTTGGACCTTTTATGCAATTTTTTTTTTCATTTATTATAATTAGTGCAATATAAAAGAGAAATTTAACATTCAATGGTTATTTATTTAAACAATGTAAATGGTGGTTTGTCTTTTTAAAATTTTCCTTATCCCCCTATTTATCCCATGAATTATCAATGAGACTCAATCTTCAACAGTAAAGTAAGCAGAGCCTTGGGGTTTGCGGATAGTACCCATATTAGGATAGGGGTTGCTGTTTGTTCTTGTTATTTCTCTACAAATGTTGTAGTGGATGGCCTATACCACCAATTCATATACCATGGAGAATTAATTCTCATGTTGAGGTTAGTTTGTTCGGTTTTTTTTCTTTATTTTTTATGTTATCTTATTTTGTTTGATCTCTAAATGATCATGTATTTGTGGAGTATCGTCTTTGATTAAGGTTATTATAATAGTTTGTCAAGAGAAATTAGAAGTGCAATGTTAGAAATCCTTGTATTTACTATATTCGTGTCATGAATTCTCTCCCTTCATTTTTGTTTATGAAACTAATAATAATTATAATTGTTTCAGAAAATCAATCCATGCACTCCATTCAGCTTTCTAGACAAGAGTCACCTACTAAAAGAATATTCTTGATTTTGTTACTAGATGAGCCTACATAAATTACTGGTTGTAACTTGAGTTTTCATTATTCTAGGTTTTAGTTACAAAGTGATTTATTTTCTATTTTCTGGAAACAAAATTTGATGACTTGTGGGACAGATGGAATCATTAGAACCGGAGGTTGAAGAAGTGGCCCTTGTCAACCCTCAACCTTTTGGTAGAAAGGAATCTTCTCTAGAGATAACTTCTCCGAGTCAGTTTGTTGGTCCTCTATCAGAAGGCTTTCACTCTGGATGCATACTAAGTGGCATGTATCGCAGTATAAAGTTTGCTTTATTTTCCAACAAATTAAACTTACTTCTACCTTGTGGTCCTTTGGCAATTCTAATCGATAAGCTTACAAACCATCTTGTGAGTTACCAATTTCTTTTGATAGCAATCAATTTTTTGTATTTGGTATTTTATTTTCTCCCTGCCTCTACTTGGACTTATGTATTGAGATAATTTCAGGGATGGGTCTTCTTTTTTAGTTTACTCGGCATCATTCCCTTGGCTGAACGTTTGGGTTGGGCTACAGAGTATGTAGTCTGTTTCTAATCTTTAAAAGAGCATTATGCATAACTTCATATGACTAGCTGCTTATACATGAGTACCAAAACAAGTGCTGCATAATCTGATTTTTTATTTCATAAATGTGTTCTCTTAATTGTGCAATCAGAAAAATTGTATATTGGATAGAAAACCAACAACAGAATGATTATCTATCTTTCCTGCCAAAACATTAATTTTGGTGTGCGTGCTATGTGAAAAAAATATTATATTTGTTTGCATTATGCGCTTTGTATTTCTTGTATCTTGTTATAGGCCATAATTTAATTTGATTTTGATTTCATAATTTGATGCAGGCAGCTAGCTTTCTTTACCGGACCAACAGGTTTTCTTCTAATTCCTCAAAATATTTTCTTGTAGGAAGACCTCAAAAATATTTCATCCATTTGAAGTATTTTAATATTTGTATTGAACTGGCAATGATTGTCTTAATAGGTTTCTACGCACCTTTCTTTTGTCAATAAGATAATGAGAGTCTAGATAAATGCCTTTTATATACTTTCAACATGGATAATACATGATAGCTAGCTTTCTATTGCAGTATTATTTTCTCAATGCAAATAATTATACTTAGAAGCTTGCTAGGAAACTGAATGTGCAAAAAGATAGCAAGGATTGTTTACTATCTTTGCGTTATAGCTAGCTGATGGCATGTGATAAGATCTTCCTTTTCTTGTCTCAGTTATTGCCCTTTGTGGAATGATCCTGATGTCATTCAACATCAAGTAAATATATAAATTATATTACGTCATTGGTCTCTTGTTAATAAAAGATTAGATTTTCGTTTTCCTTCTATGCTAATTAAGTAACAGGCCATTGTTCATTTATGTATATCTCAAATTATAATTTGAGATTGCCCATTTTCAGTATTCATCTTTGAATTTGTTGGAAATATATTGGGACATATGAGGTAAAAGGGGATTAATGCTATTTTTGTATGTAAATACTGCATGTTTAATTCAATCCATAAATTGATATTTACTCTCTTAAGCTGATGAAATGAGGATATTGTGAACTATTTAACATATACTTATGCATGCCTATAAATTCACAAGCTTTTCAATGATTGAAAGGCCACCCAGGTTCAAATAGAATGTTTGGAAGGCTTTCAAATGTATTTTGTTGACTTACCTTCTTTCTTGCTTTTTAATGTTATTATGTAGGTATATTAAAGTAAAAATTATGCTAGGTGAATATTGAAGTAAAAAAATCTTTGACATCCCCGAATATGCATGTACATACAAGATTAAATATAGTTGGGTTGTAAACTGAATCATCAGTGTTAAAACATGCAGAAATAAATGAACTTAATATTAGAGCTCATGAAGTTTCAATTACAAAACACATGCAAAGTTAGGAAATGATAACCTTACATATAAGCTCTTCATGATATATGAAGCAACAATGTTGATTTCTTATCCATTTATGTAGAACTAACAGTTTTGGTAGTACTAGTTTGTCCTGTATATGCAATAAAAGATGAGAAGTAATTCGAATGTTTTCACTTACCTGGGAAGATATATCTTCAGCTCATTACTGGCATGATTCCCAACTTGATGTTATTGCTCTCCAAACTCCTTACCTCGAGGAATTAAACACTGATATCTTTATAATTGCAGAAGATTTTTAAATTACTTATTCTTTAGTTATCTAGAAAAGTATTCTCTCTTTTATTCTACTGCCTTCTATCTGATACGGTTCAATTTTTAATACATGGCAACAATTTTATTTTTTCTTGTAGTTTTGTTTCTTATTTATTCATGCTAAAAATTTGTCTAGATTGCATGGAATATGTTTTAATGATTGTGATCTGGAGTTACATTTAGTAACCTTTCTTTTTACTATTATTATTTTTTTAATTTTCAGTTGGGGGTCTTTTAAATGCTACATTTGGCAATGCAACGGAGTTGATAATATCTATGCACGCACTAAGAAGTGGTATGATGCGTGTTGTTCAGCAATCGTTACTGGGATCAATACTTTCTAACATGTTGCTAGTACTTGGTTGTGCACTTTTTGGAGGAGGAATTGTTCATTTTAGAAGGGAACAAGTGTTTAATAAGGTTGGTGCATAGTCATGTTATATTAGCGTGTTTAGCAAAAAGAAACAACATTGTTTTATGTTAAATTATGGTTATCTAACTAGAAGGATTTTTCATTTTTTCCAATCCTTTGCTAGCCATCTGCAGCAATGAACTCTGGATTGCTCTTAATGGCAGTAATGGGTCTCTTGTTCCCTGCTGTTCTCCATGTCACGCGCACTGAGATGCATTTTGGCAAGTCTGAGCTTGCACTTTCAAGGTTTAGCAGTGTCATTATGCTGCTAGCATATGGTTCATACATTTTTTTCCAGTTAACTAGCCAAGAAAATCTCTATACTCCTATAAGTGAGGTAGATCTCTTTGACATTTGTTAAAGCCTTGTGCATTGAAGATCATATAAGTTAAATCATTTTAAGTTTTCTAGATTTACTGTAGGCATAGATAGGAAGGATAATTTTTGATCATTCTAAAATTGTACGTGGTTTTTTTATGATGTCAATACATGAATCACTGGAAAAGATTCTCCATTCATTGAATCATATTTCAAATTCAGCCGTTCTATGGTAGCATTTCTTATTGAAAGTATACAGTAGTACTTGAAAGTTTAGCTGACTTTACACCAGCAGTATTATTTAAAAATGCACACAACCATTTATAATGAGTCCCAACATTAATTTTTTGCTTGATGAACATTTTGGAATTCTCTATTTTGATTTTTGTCTTGTTTAGCTTTTAACTTATTTGAGCTGAATTGGCAAAACTGTAGGAGAGTCCAACTTCCATGAACTCAGATGATGAAGAAGTGCCTGATATATCAAAGTGGGAATCAATCATTTGGTTATTTATATTGACTTCCTTGATATCAGTCTTGTCAGAATACTTGGTTAATACCATAGAGGTAATAAATCCATTATTGGTACTTTTAGGTTATCCATTATCTTTCCTATATCTGTAAAGCTTTCACTGGTAAGGAAGTTCTTCATATATATGTATTCATTTTCAAGTAGTTTCATCAAATAAATATCACTCATGCTGCGACACTAGCTTTATAGTACTTTTTCTTACTTTAAAATATATATTTCTCTCTTTATTTCACACCATAAGATAATCATAGGGTGGTGCTTTATTGTGGAAAACATGGTAATGTTTAATATTTTCAGGGGGCATCTGTTGCAATGAACATTCCAGTAGCATTTATAAGTGTTATCCTGCTCCCACTTGTAGGGAATGCAACGGAACATGCAAGTGCTATAATGTTTGCCGTGAAAGACAAGCTTGTGAGTGTGTGCTTAATTCATGACATGTTCGTGTGCACTCAAATTTCTAAAGAGTAGTGTTTGTGTGAACTAGCTTCACGGATCATGATCCCTGTAATTGGGTGTGCAGGTTGGGTCTGGTCCGGCCCGGATCTGTGCCTAGTTTTCTTTTAATTTATGTCATAACTTTTATGTTGTAATAATATAACATTTATATTATATTAGTCTAATCTTTATGTACATATATCATAACATTTAAGTGAATAACTTAGACTTTTTGAGTATAAAATCTCTTGTAGTATAGCTGAAAAACCTTTACGTTATAATAATTTAACATTTATATACAAATATCATAGCTTTTTTGTACTTAAAGAATAACATAAATGTTATATTATTATAACAGGAAGGTTAAATTATTATGCATAAAAATTATATTATTACAACATAAAAGTTTAAAAGGTATTATAGGTCTAAATTACACCTTAAAATGTCAAACTAGCAGAAGCATAAAGGTTATGGGTACATTACATAAAGGTTATGTAAACATAACTAAAAGATTAGGTTTGCAAAACTAAAAGATTAAGCGAACGTAACAACGAAACTAGGGTTTGGACGCGAATTTAGGGCGCGTGAAGTGCGCTTGGAATGCGTGAAATACACTCTCGGGTAGGGTCGATCTAGTTGCATAAATCTAGGATCCATGCACCTGGTGTACATAAATAATTGTGATTTCTAAATTGTACCTTTATCTGAGCAGGACATTTCGCTTGGAGTGGCGATAGGTTCATCTACACAAATAGCAATGTTTGTGGTATGTATTGAATATATGAAAATGCACACCAAACTATATAATAGATTTATCCAAGAATGACTTGATCATGTGACTGACTTGTATTTATTATCTTATACTACAAAAGTGACTCGGCATTTCCCATCAATGGTTTAGTAGTGCTATGATACTTATACCCCTGCATATGTGTTTGCTCAGTTTTGTTAAATGAGAACACATATCTCGAACAAGCACAATGACAAAATATTTTCTATGTAGCTAGCCCTAGGATAAGTTTTAGTTTGTTGTTGTTATGATATAGATGGGAGAATTTACATAGCATCATTAGTGTGTTCTTTTTAGTATTGCTCTCTCTCCTCTAGTCCTAGAAAGTGTTGTTATCTGCAGAACTGCGTTTACAACATGTCATGATAACAATTGGATGTCACAGCTACATATAAGTATGTTGTCAAAATTATTTAGCTTCTATTAGATGGTTTAAGAAAGTTTACTAGTAAATACTACTTGGAATTTATATCCCTTCCATCCTTTTGCCATTAGTTACATATGTTTGATTTTCTAGGCTTGATTTGATTTTCAGAAAATCATTGGTTCATAAAGCATACGAGCCATAAATACATAGTGTTTAGTATATAATACTGGATTTGCATATGCACATTTTTCTCTTATTATTTCTTTAAAATTTCAAATGATACATTTCTTTTGTTGCAACAACTACAGCTCCCATTCACCGTGGTTGTGGGATGGATCATGGGACGTCCGATGGACTTGAATTTTCAACTATTTGAGACAGCAACTCTTATTATGACTGTTCTTGTAGTGGCCTTCATGCTGCAGGTAAACTACCAAGCGTTATTAATATACTCATATTTTTTAATAGTCTTGGTGAAACTAGTCTTCTACTTCAACTCATATGCAACAAACCGCAAAATTTTTCTCCTCCAAATATTTGACTCTTCATAAATGTGTATCTGTGTTGTAGGAGGGAACATCAAATTACTTCAAAGGATTGATGCTTCTCTTCTGCTATCTTATAGTTGCAGCAAGTTTCTTCGTACATATAGACCCTGAATATGTCCGTGAGTCATTTACTCGTGTAAATCGATCTACTGTCTTTCTTTTGTATTTATGATGCTAAATTGTAATACATTGATATTTCAATGTGCAGAGGACATTCTCGAAAACCATCCGTAAAGAACACTACACGATCATTTTTTTTATTCACTTAATTCGTATTCATGCATCAAAGAACATGAATGAGTTTGTACAAAAGGAAGGTTTGTTTGTATATAATTGCGATGTTGCGTGAAGCATATTTCTTGGGAGATGTTGCGTGAAGCATATTCTAGCCTAGTGAACTGTACTACTTTTTGTTATGTATTCTGCGATAGAATACTGCGATGCAAGTTTGAATAAATTTTAAAAAATCGACAGAGGTTCATTCACCTTCCTTTGAACCTCTGAATCAGTTAGGACCAACAAGTTGTAATAAAGATCAGATGAAACTGTATTGGATTGTATGTTAGGTGTTACCTATGGGGTAGGGGAATTCTTCTTGAAGTTGTTGCCTCTTACATTGTTCTCCATGAACATTTTGAAATTCTTTAGGAGCAGTGCAATGTCTTCTTCTGCAATCTCCATTGTAACCTCAAGTCGCTTGTTGTACTCGTATTTTTTACCTCTTTCTTTCTTCTATTGAAATTGAACTTGAAAGCTATGAGGTTAGAAAAAATATAAAACGTGCTCATGGACTTTAGGTCTATGGATACTCTTATGGTAGTGGTCTTACTATCCCTCTCAGCAGGAGCGCTCTTAGCACTTTTATGTTTTTTTTTTATGTATAGAACTTGCCTAGAGACTTTAGCTCATTCATAATTGATGTGAATCTTAAGTCGAGTTGTTCAAGGGTCTCTTTAGGCTTCTTCTCAAACAGCTTGAATAGTTATGTCGTGGATATCTTGTTGTCTTTGGTGATCTCAGTACCCTCATATATCTGTTCCAGCATAAGCCATATGTCTTTTGCAGTTTTGTAATGCTTCAGTGTTAGGAAATTATTGTTTAGATTTTGATGAGACAAAACACAAGTGTAATAGAAATTTAGAGTAACCCATTTTTCACAATGTTTAACAAATTAATAGACTAGGTTTTGAGTCTATTATGTAGGATGAAGAATAGATGAGATCAAGTTGTAGTAGCCGAAAAGTTCAGGGATATAATTGTTGTAAGTAGTAAGAAGACTATTGATATAACCTAAAAGGATATATCACAGTATGCTGTAACTGGACAATACAATACATACCCAATAAACTATATTACTGCCAAAATACAACGCTACAAAAACCTGATGCTGCATTTTACCAAGTCAAAGAGACAAGGAAAATAAAGTAATAAGTTACTCACTCCAATGTAGTACTAGAAACATCAACCAAGGTTTAAAGATCAATCACTTCAACGAGTCAAAACTAGCCAGTAGAGATTGAGTGATTAAAGTAATACTGAAAGCCATTAAGCAACGAACATGTAGCTTGATACACCGTTGAAACCTGCAACCTAGTAGAGCCGCATTAAATACCCTAGAGTGCAAGACAAGGAAAATTAAATGCAACCCTTCAGAGAAAATTAATGCAAGCTCTGCTCATTTGAAGAGGATTCAAGTTTAAAGGGTTATGTCTCTCTTCAACAGGCATAATCCTTCATCTATAAATATAGAAAGTTTTAACTGAAGCTACTACTGAAACACTCACACTGAAGTGCAAGCAAAAAGTCCTTAAGTTCTCAAAGCATTCACTCCTAAGTTTCAATCACTCAACCTCTTTAGAAGAAGTCAAACTTTAGATCAAGTTCAAGAATTCTCTAGACTACTTCAAACACTAGTTGAAGAACCCCATATATTTTTAACCTTTGTGATGTGTGATTAGATTGTTTTAGGTGTCCTTAGTTGATAGGTTAAGACATTAACTCTGTGTGAGTTTGAGAGATCCTGTGTGAATCTGCCTTTACGAATTGAGCAACCTATATAGAAAGCTAAGTCTTAGTAGTTGTAAACTTGTTAGGTTGATAGTTTGTAAGGTATGTCCTATAAAACAAACTTGCTTAACAAAGTTCCTCCTCAAGATTAGAGTGAACGTAGAAGGGTTACACCACATTCGAACTACTATAAAAGTCTTTGTGTGTTTCTTTCTATATTGATATATCTGTTGATTTTATTTTCTACATTTATATCTCTGATCATACTGTATATAAGGTTTGCCAAAGTTCATATTTCAAAATATTTTTAAAAGGAACTCTATCTTAAAAAATTTAAGTTTCTGTTACAAAGAACTCTAATTACAGTTAGCAGTATTGTATCCTAGTGTTGTAAGCTGAATAAAAACTTATGCTATAAACTTTCTAAGTTATAGTACAGTAAGTTCGAAAGATTTTAAAAATCGATAATAGTTCATTCACCGCCCTCTAAACCTATATTCCACTTGGAACTATCAAGTGGTATCAGAGCAAGTTGGGTTAAATGCCAACTTGTCTTGTCACCTACCCAAATCCATCGATTTCTGTTGTGAATACCATCTTCATATTTGTTTGTAAAATCTCATATCTTTAGCATATCATAGATCATTCACATCATAAGATTCCAATGTTTTTTTATAGAAGAATATGATGACTGGAAGATTAGTATGTATGCCTATATCTCGATCATGAATGATGAGATGTGGTACGTTATTACTAAAGGACTACTCATCATCACCAAGCTTAATCCAGCTCTAGGCAGAGAACTTAGAGAAAACGAAAAAGTTGAGTAGTATACTAAGGAGATATTGTAGCAGTGGCTAAAGGAGTTGCTGATGCTGTAGAGATTGAAGAAGTATAAGTCAGATTCCCTCTTGCACTTGCACAAGCTGTATAACCAAGAGCAGAAATACCAGATTACAGTTAAGTCGCACCTCCAGCAAAATACTTGATCAAACCTCGACACGAGTATACAGCTGAGGACAGGAAGCGAGCTAATCTGGACAATGTAGTTAAGAATGCTCTCTTTATTACATTGGATTAAGGGAGATTCAGCAAAGTGAAGACATGCAAGAAAACTAAGGAGATTTTGGATCATCTGGAACAGATATCGAAGACACTAAACTCACAAATGATAACAAAATATCCACTGCCACACAATTGTTCAAACTCTTCAAGATAAAACCTGATGAATCATTGGAACAGTTGTATCTAATGTTTACCTCAATAGTAAACAAGCTTGAAGCTCTAGGAAAACACTATACCATGAAAGAGAAGATCGTAAAAATGTTTAGAGCCCTACTTGCTGAGTGAGACAGCAAGACGACTACCATAAAAGTATCAATGGATCTAAGGACCATGAATACCTTTGACCTCTTTTCAGACCTCAAAGCATTTGAGTTCGACATCAATAGATAGAAGAAAGAGCCGACGAGTCAAGCATAAAAGTTACTGCACTGACTGCTAGATCTAAGGATAGAGCAACTGCAAGCAACAATAGACATATAGAGTTGCATGCAGATGATGCTGAAGAAGACATCACACTTCTACTAAAAAAGTTGAAAAAATTCCTGGAAAACAACAAAAGATGAAAGAACTTCAAGAAAAAGCCCTCAACCCCATAAGTATCTACTAATCCATAGTCAAATACAGTGTCTTCTAATCTTTATTACAACTACAGGAAACTAGGCCACTATGTTAGGAGTTGTCCTTATCCTCAAGTTCAAGGAAGAATACAGCAACCAAAAGTAGTACAACAAGAAGAAGATCATCAACTCTACATGTCTTTGAACAAGATAGAACATGACTCAGAAATCATCTAATAGAGCTCATTATAGGAGATCCCAACATTGGAGTGAGAACAATAAGAACAAGACCTCATGAAGCTTTGTTTGTTTGTTTGTTTTATCTCACAAGTAAAACCTAAGTGCATTGAAGAAGCTTTAGAGGACAACAATTGGATTCAAGTCATGCAGGAAGAGCTGAATGGATTTGAAAGAAATTAAGTATAGAGACTGGTTCCCAGATCTGAACATCAAGGAGTTATTAGAACAAAGTGGATGTTCAAGAACAAGCTAGATGAATCTGGACTTATTTTAAGAAACAAAGCAAGATTGGTTGCCAAGGGATATTGTTAGGAAGAATGAATTGATTTTGATGAGACTTTTGCATGTGTAGCAATGCTTTAAGCAATCAGGATTTTTCTAGCCTCCTACAAACAAGAACTTCAGTGTCTATCAAATGGATGTTAAAAGTACATTTCTTAATGGTCTCTTATCTGAAGAAGTTTATGTTGAAAAACTCCTTGGATTTGAAGATCAACCTGAGAAGAAAGTATTCATGTTACAGAAAGCCCTATATGGTTTGAAGCAAGCACCAAGAGCATGGATATATTGTCTATATATCTTATGGAGAATAGATTTCAAAAGAGGACAGTGGACCAAACTCTTTTCAAGATCCAAGATGGAGGTAACATTCTCCTTGTGCCAATTTATGTTGATGACATCATTTTTGAATCCACCAACAAAGATCTCTGTGAGAATTTTTCAAGCCTTATACAAAAAAGTTTGAGATAAGCATGATGAAAGAATTAAGTTTTTTCTTAAGTATGCAGGTTAAGCAACTTGAGAATGAGATCTTCATAAATCAAGTCAGGTATACCAAAGAGCTGATCAAGAAGTTTGGTATGGAGAATGGATCAGCAGTAAGTATTTCTATGGCTATATCAATTAGTCTGGATAAGGATGAAGGAGGAAATGATGTAGACATCACCACGTATAGAAGACTGATTGGATTCTCTTTAGAGTCTCTAATTAAAACAAAAGATCTCAGAATTCTAATGACAGATTAACCAATCTGAAGTTGATTGTTGGAGAACTCCGTGATATCATACTACATGCATATCCACAACATGTTCTATCCGACAAAGCGGTAGTTATCTCATCGAAGAAAGCCCCAGTTGATGATGAGAAAAGGGGGAAGGAGAATAGAGAAAAAGAGTTGATGTTGTAATTGATGTTGTGGTGGAGAATGTTATGGAGTCATTAGAAAAAGATGATAACGAAGAAGAAGAGGAACTGGTCAGTAAGAAACGAATAAGATCACCATCTAGTACCAGTCAAAGATCTCCTACAAAGAAGAGAAAGTGTTGCATCCATGACAATAGGTAGTGTTGTATCTTGATCGTCTGTAAGAAATGATACAACAAACCCACCTTTCCAGCAAATGAGATCTAGCACGTAGCAACAACCACCTCAAAAAAATAAACCTTTAAGCAATACTGATGTTCGAAGGTTAGATGAAGACAACTGAAAGCTGCTGACGAAGAAAGAAGGAGAAAATAAGATGTTTGGATCTCCAGACGTGGTGTTATTGAACACAAAAAGACTAAGTTGATGAGGAAAGTGGATGATGCCTTGTACTAATATCCACCACAAGATGTTCCATGTTTTGATTTAGCCAATACATCTGCAGAAGCTTCGGTTTTATTGGATCAAAGACCTCTCAAGGAGAACATCACATGGAATCTGAAACTCTTTGACAGAGTATCTCTCCCTAAGGACAAGAATCCAACACTTGAAGAAATCACCATGTTCAAAAGAGTTGAATACTTAAGATATATCAGACATCTGTGTCAGAAGAACTGTTTTGCCAGTTATAACACATGTTTCGCTGCTTTAAACAAATATGAGAAATTAGCAAGGGTAGGATAACTGGAGTTGTAGAAGGACCTGATCAATAATATAAAAAAAGGCAAAATACCATTTTGTGAAGACTATTGGCTAAGGTGGATTCAAGTACCAAAAATTAAACAACAACTTGAAGAATCCTACCAAAAATCTATTATAAATTAGTGGAGGGGAACAAAGTTGGAAAGAAGAATATTTGAAGAAAGCTCAACTAAAAGACAGCTTCGATGCAAATAATTCTGAAGATGTGAAGACTTTTGAAGATATGAAGACCAAGATTATCAGCTTACTACATTTCATTACATTTATCTCTGTAAATTGTATTTACTGTCTTTAGTTTTATAACTCTCTATAACTTGCAACCCCTAATTCTCTCTATAATCAAGTTACTCTCTTATCGATCAAGTTCACAACTTATGAACTTTTTGTATGTTTATATTCTTAGAAGTGCATGATAGGCATATTTGCTTGAGTTATATGTTGATAGTTTATATGATAGATTGCTAGGATATTTCTGCTAGAAAAGCAGTAGTATGCTTTGATACATATCTTATGTATCTTAGACTTTAAGTCTATGCTCTGGTTCATTAGGTTATGATGCTTTAGCTTATATGTTAGCATGCTCTAATATAGTGAATAGGATTCATCATGTACATCCTATGTAATCTGTAATCTTTCTGTTATAAAGTATAAAATGCTTTGATACTCTACAATAATTGCATAATGTAAAGGCTTTGTTATCATTAAAAAGGAGAAAATTATTAGGATATTGTTGTTTAGATTTTGATGAGACAAAACACCAA
Organism: Scutellaria minor; assembly: GCA_954870855.1. Lineage (NCBI taxonomy): Eukaryota > Viridiplantae > Streptophyta > Magnoliopsida > Lamiales > Lamiaceae > Scutellaria > Scutellaria minor. The sequence continues at coordinate 18,263,811 of OX940728.1, read as the reverse complement.
TATAATAGGAAAATACAGTACCCCATTTTTCACATTGTTTAAGTGAAATGTGACTAGGTTTTGAGTCTAGATTTTAGGATGAAAAATAAAGGAGTTCTAGATATAGTAACTTATGTTTTGAAATCACGTTCTGTATAAACAGTAAGTAAGTTAGTGGAAAAAGCAATTTCTGAAGCAGTAAATATAGTTATACAGGCATAAAGTTATAGCAGAAGAACATCGAGTTATATTACTGCCAGATAGAAAGAATAGTTGCAGGAAGAAAGTGTTGTATATCCTGACAAGATCAAAAGACAATAAGAATGAAGTGATATATTACTCACTCCAATGCAGTACGAGGAAGATCAGCAGAAGTCTGAGATTCAATCACTTCATCAAGTCAAAACTAGCCAGTAGAGACAAAGTGATTAAAGCAGTACCGAGAATCAGTAACCAGCGGCACGTAGCCTGACACACTGCTGAAACCTGCAACCTAGTACAAGCCACATTAAATGTCTTGGAGTGCAAGATAAAAAATATTAAATGCAACCTTCAAACATAATTAATGCGAGCTCTACACATGAAGAAGATTCAAATTCAAAAAAGTTGTGTCTATCTTCAACTGGCATAACACTCCAACTATAAATAGAGGAAGTATTAACTGAAGCAACAACTAAAACATCTTACATTCAAAGTGCAAGTAAGAAGCTCTCAAGTTCTCAAAGCATTCATTTCCAAGTTTCAATCACTCAACCTCTAAGAGAGCAGTCAAACCTTAAGTTCGAGCTCAAGATTCACAAGGTTGCTTCAAGCACCAGTTGAAGAAACCTCATATACTTTTAACCTTTATGTTGTGTGCTTAGGTTATTTTAGGTGTTTTCAGTTGATAGGAAGATTGTTTATTTGTTGAATACTAGCCTTAGGAGAAAAAAACATTAACTTTGTGGGAGTTTTTATAAGATCATATCTAGGCCAGCCTTTAGGACTTGAGCAACCTATGTGGAAGCTAACTCTTAGTAGGTGTAATTTTTTAGGTTGATAGTTGTAAGTTATTATCCTATAAAACAACTTGCATAACAAAGTTCCTCCTCGTAGAAGGAGTAGAGTGGACGTAGAAAAATTATACCACCTTCGAACCACTATAAGTCTTGTGTGTTCTTTCATTATATTTATAAAGGTTTTCAAAAGAAACTCTATCATTAAAGTTTAAGTTTACGCAACAAATAACTCTTAGTTTCAGCAAGTAGTGTTGTATTCTAATGCTTTAAGTTGAGACAGTTACCTGCGCTGTAAACTATCTAGGTTATAGTGCAACCAACAACCTTTATCGATTTTTGAAATCTTTAGAACTTTTAGCTTATAAAGAGCGTAGATTTCTATTAAGCTTACAACACTAGGATGCAGTGATGCTTACTATAACTAAGAGTTCTGTATAGTAGAAACTTAAACTTTTAAGATAGAGTTTCTTTTTGAAAACCTTTTGAAATATTAACTTTGGAAAATCTTTATGCAATATGATAGATAAGATAGATGCAGCAAATAAGATCAACAAATATATCAAATAGAAAAAAACACACAAAGGCTTTTATAGTGGTTCGAATGTGGTGTAATCATTTTACGTTCACTCTACTTCTTCTTCAAGGAGGAAGATTATTAAGTAAGTTTGATTTACATAACTCGACCTTACAAACTATCAACCTAATAAGTTACACCTACTAAGACTCAGCTTCCATACAGGTTGCTCAAGTCTCAAAGGCTAACCCACATTGGTTCTTCAAACTCACACAGAGTTAATGTCTTATATCCTAAGACTAAACACTCAATAAGGAATAACTTTCTATCAACTGAGGACACCTAAAACAACTTAAACACATAACACAAAAGTCAAAAGTACATGGTATATTCTTCAATTGTTGTTTGAAGCAACCTTGAGAATTCTTGAACTCGAACTAAGTTTTGACTGGTTCTATATAAGTTGAGTAACTAAAACTTGGGAATGAATGCTTTGAGAGCTTAAGGGCTTTTTGCTTGTACTTTGAATGTGAATGTTTCAGTAGTCGTTTCAGTCAAAACTTCATCTATCTATAGGTGAAGGATTATGTTCGTTGAAGAGAAGCACAACCCTTTGAATTTGAATCCTCTTCAAATGTGTAGAATTTACATTTAATGTCTCTGAAGGCTTGCATTAAATTTTCCTTATCTTGCACTCCAGGGTAGTAAATGCGGTTGTACTAGGTTGCAATTTTCTGCAGTGTGTCAGGTCACGTGTCAACTGTATACTGGCTCCTATAACTGCAACTTTTAGGTTATCTATACTAGCTATATTTTGATCCATTGAAAAGATAATCCTCGGACTAAATTTGATATTCCTTGTACTGCATTGGTGTTAGAGTATTGACACTTGTTCTTCTTGTCTCTTTGAATCTTGAGAATGCAGTATTCTGGTTTCTGCAACCTATCTTCATGCAGTAATACAGCGTACTGGTTCTGTACTGTATTGTGTCTGCTTACAGCTTACTGTGCTATATTCTTCCAACTTATAACAATAAATATCTTATTGCTTGTAGAGGTTCTTTTCTTGAACTTTTAAGTTGTTGTAACTTGATCTCCTCCATTCTTCAACCTATCTATACACTCAAAACCTAATCTAATATCACTTAAACATTGTGAAAAATGGGGTATCCTAAATTCCTATCACACTTGTGTTTTTGTCTCATGAAAATCAAAGCAATAATTTCCTAACACAGGTTCACCAAAATTCTTTCCTTCAACTCTCTTTTATTTGAACTGCGCATCTAAGTTGTCTTTTTTCTTTCAACTCTTCGTAAGCAATTGCTGATCTATAAATCATTTTTTCTTTAATTGCATGTTGTCAGACGTTTGTGGGAATGGCTTGGTTATGTATTTGATGTTAACATTAATTATAATTTGGATGTTTATGATCTTGTTCTTCAAGCAATCCACTTTAGGTTCAGTCCATTGGTCTCAACAATGTGGAAGACGGTTGTTATCATAATGCTATGGAGTATATGGTTTGTGAGAACAATTGTGTGCAGTGGCGGATCTAGAAAATCAAAAGAGGGTATGCACTTTCTTTAGAATACTAAAAAAAATTTACATAAACAAAATATATGTACTAAAACTTGAAAATGTATAATATTAAGAATTACAACAAAAATATATTTATCTAAAGAAAGATTACAATCGTTCTCGCGAGTTCTCATACTTTGAAAGCGGTCTAAAATGTCGTCATTGCTTATTTTTAAAAATACATCTCTCTCTAATTTAGTAACTAAGTAATCATTCAAAAATTGATCTCCGAGGCTATTTTGTAGCTTGTTCTTCACATATGTCATTGCTGAGAATGCTCTTTCCACACTTGCAGTCGCCACATGAAGGATCAACACCATCTTTATAAGCAAGTGGACATGATGATATATTTCATGCTTCTTTGTCTCGACAAGTTTCATGGAGAGTTCTCCAATATCTTTCAAGCCCTGAAATCTATCATCTCTTCTCATATCATAAACAAAATTATCAAGCTCATCCTCAAGATATAACAAATCAACATTTGAGAACTCATCGGAATAAAATTAAGCTAGTCTAAGCAACTTTGATTTATCAAAAGAAAAGAAGACATCAACAGGACTCAAGCAAATCATACAAAGGAGCAACTCAGTACTTACCTCATCAAATTGATTGTCAAGCTCCTGGAGTTGCAAATCAATTATTTCAACAAAAACATCAAATCGATAGTGATGAAAATATGTAATGTCCTTCTTTCCACGCCTACGGTTCTTCCTTCCAAGAAGAACATACTCATCATCCATTTTAGGAACATCAATAACATTTTTTCCACAAAAAGATATGACTAAATTTAAGAGAGATTCTCATCCATCTTCTCTCATTTGTTTCAATCTCGTTTTAGTTAACTTCACAAAAGACATTGCATTAACAATATCTTGATCTTCTTTTTGCAATGCAATATTCAATTGATTTGTTACTCCAAATACACTCTTCATCAAATGCACCATAAGAATAAAGTCAAATGACTCAAGAGCGTAACTAACACCATCAGCTTTTGCATGATCTTCAGAAGTCTGTGGATTATCATAAATCATATCAAGCACCTTACAAATTGGAGAATACAAAATAATAACATTCACCAACAACTTATAGTGAGTTCCCCAACGAGTATCACCTGGTCTTCCCAATCCAAGCTCCTGATTCAAACTTTTTCCACTTTCAAGTTCACCATCTTCAAATGTTTTTGCAACTACTTCTGCTTGGGCTTCTTTAAGCATTTCTTGAAGTTTACAAGAGCCTCCAACAATGTTCAACATATTAGAAGGAGTTTCAAATAACCAACCACACTCACCATTTCTTTTTGAAACTGCAACAAGTGTTAGTTGAAGTTGATGTGCAAAACAATGAATATAATATGCTGCTTGAGTTTCATTCCTTATCAAAGTTTTGAGACCATTAATGTCGTCCTTCATATTGCTAGCCCCATCATAACCTTGCCCACGAATTCTAGATGGACTCAATGAATGCTCAAAAAGTACAGAATAAATCGCATCTCTAAGAGATAAAGCGGTAGTACCCTTAACATGCACTAAACCAACAAACCGTTCGATGACTGCTCCTTTATTAACATAATGCAAACAAAAAGCCATCTGCTCTTTACAAGACACATGACGAGATTCATCTACTAATATTGCAAAATGATCATCACCCAACTCCTTTATAATGGCCTTAGTTGTTTCCCTTGAACAAGAATGAATGAGATCTTTTTGAATTGAAGGGGATATCATTTGATTGTTTCCATGTGCATTTTTAAACACAACCTTTTCAATTTCCTCATGTTTACTAGCATGCCACTTCAAAAGTTCAAGAAAATTCCCTCTATTAAACGATTCTTCACTCTCATCATGACCACGAAATACCAATCCTTGAAGTAATAGAAATTTCAAACATTCAAGTGAAGCGATCAAGCGAGTTCGGTACTCTTTCCTAGCATGTGAAGTTTGCCGAACAAAAGAATTATTGATGGATAATTTTGGATCAACTAAAGCCTCAAATTTCTCCATACATCGATTATGAACACTTTTAATCTTGCCTATATGCTTAGCAAGAGCAACTAGTCTATTCCAACCTCTAAATCCACTTTTAACAAAAGCATCATGCCCATCACCATCCAACACTCCAACATCATCTTTAAATAAATAACAAACGAAGCAAAACACGGCATCCTTTTCAATACTATACTCAAGCCATATGTACTTGTCAAACCAATTAGGATTAAAACGACGCATTTTACCTCCGATATTTGTTTGCGGAAAATTATGATCATGTGGTTGGCAAGCCTTTCTTTGAATGTATTATCTCCTCACTGCATCTTGATCACTTGGGTGATAATCATGAATTCTTTTCCTTTTTCCTGGATCGTGTGGGAGAGAGTTAATGTCATATTGACATTCTCTTTCTCTGGTTGGAGCTGCAGTGGTCTCTGAATAGCTTTCACTCAAATTTTGTGGTCCAATCAAAGGCGACGAAGAACCCACTTGAGTCTTTCCTTTCTTATTAAAGTATGATTCTAAAGTGCAGCTACTCTTCATTTTGTTCTTCTTCTTTGAATGATTGTTCTCATCCCCCATCATTTTGAATTTATCAAGTCTATAAATTTAGTGCATAATTTGAATAATAAAATTAGAATAAATGAATAGCATATTAACCATTTAATAAAACTAACTAATTAATGTAGGACTAATTAATTTATACCATATTGGGAAATAATGTAGGACTAACCAAATGGACAAAATCTCTAGCTACAATTGCAAGAATGTCTGCACAGGAAACAATTCCAGGGCACTTGCTTTCCACCATTGTTTTAGCCCTGTTCACACTCTCGAATGCCTCACCTGTCAACTCCTTGTTATCATCTGCTTCTCTTTCTACTAATTCCTTATTTCCAGGCTTCGCTGAAATCAGCACTGATTCATCACACCCCTGTTAGAAACACCACCACTCTTTCAGAAATCAATCACAAGAAAATTCTAGAAAGAGAGAGGAGAGAGAGAGAGAGATTACTTCGACGAACCAGTCATGGATTGGAAGAAGAGGCGAATGGTAAGTAAAGTGAGGGTTTGAATTTGAGAATTTGGGGATAAATTTAGGTAAGAGAAGTGTGTTTACTAAATAAATTTGGGGATAAATCCTTTTATTTTATTTTATTAAACCTAAATAATTTAATATATAATATATATGGTGTTTTTTTTCAAAATAAGACCCTCTCTCTATGCTGTATTCGTCTCTAGTTCTGTGTTCAATGGAATGACAGCTACGTACAATCATGTGATTGCCTTGTTTTAACTGCTTGTCTGAGAGATTAACTCTTTGATGTTGGAGGCATGTACAATTCGCATGTACAATTGCTTATTTTAGCTAGAATCTAAATTTTGGGTCACCCAAGTGGAGTTCCTCACATTGTTTAGTTTGATGGTATTCGCCACTCTTTAACTAGATTAAGGTTAATACAGATGGCAACTCTACGTGGATTCGGAGACAACTTCAGGCTAGTGGTGTGTTCTGGAATTTCAGGTGTTTCGGTTGTGGTTGTTATTCCTTTAAATGCGGTATTGGTAGTGCTTTTGAAGCAAAGTTGATTTCAGCAATGTATGCGATTGAAGTTGCAGCCAAGAATGATTAGAGGCTGGAGTCGAACTCGATGTATGTAGTTCTACTTCTAACTCTTCGAATAGGTTCGGTTTATTGGGTCTTCAGGAACATCCATTGGGCTCAAGTACTTCAGCTTCTTGATGGTATCGATTTCCAGGTTTCGCATATTTTTTAAGAGGGTAATTAGGTGAGAGACAATCTTTCTAAAATGGATGTGGAGTATGAATGGTAGAATGTTACTCCTTCCTTTTCATGCTCTCTTATGTATTCTGATTTTTCTGGACAAGAATAATTTTGTTTTTCTTAGTCTGGGAGCATGACACTTTTTTTCCTCAATATAGGTTTTCCCACTAGGTTTCCTGTATTATTGTTTTAATGAGACATGTTTTTTTTTCTTTTTTACCTTGCAGTTGTTGCGTTTTCTTCTTCTCAGTGTACTCTTTTTTTTCTTTTCGTTCAATTTATATGATGATCTCCATTAAAAAAAACTCTTCGGATGCAATTTTAAATTGCAAACAAGTAGAAACACGTAGAGACAACTATAAACAAGTATATGTATATATATATATACACATGATGAGGCTATTTAGGGTGCACCTGGTGTATTCGTTACCCCAATAAATCTCCACATTTAGATTATCAACATTTACTCTCAACCTTTAGATCAAATTACCCGTTACCTGAAGAATTTGTTTCATCATATAAAAAATTTATTTTTAATATTTTTCTAATTTTCTTGTTGATCTTTTTTCTTCTACTACTTTGTCGGCTAACCATCAACCCACCACCACCACAACCGTTGATGGCACTGCCTATGTCGTCTCCACCGCTGCGGGCACCACCACCACCATCGGAAAACTCAACCTTACATAATCCAACTCCAAAACCTTTGATTTTTTTGGGATTGCAGTTATTGGTGGTAGGCATCTGCACAGACATCTGTGTGGTGGACTTTGTTTGCTTCACATTATCAACTAGAAACCGAGGCTTACTCGGCCCCCTTGAAGATGTCGTCTACTAAAATTTCTTGTTATTATCATATAAGATAAATGTGTTTATATGTTTCTATGTATTTGCTCTCAACTCTGTGATTGAATTCATGAAAATATTTTGTATTTCCTTTTGGTTTATTAATATGGGAAAATTTAATTGAGTCTATTTAACTCTGAAATTGAAGCTGCTAGGTGAGTTGGTAGAGGTGATATTGTCTCATTTATTTTGAGCAAAATTTTAATATTTATATTTTAATGGGTAAGAATTATTTTTTGCTATAATGCTACCAGGCTTATGATAAAGCAGCCATCAAATGTAATGAGAAAGAAGATTTTACCAATTTTGATCCCAGCATTTCTAATTAGGAACTCAAAGTTTGTAGGCGAGTAATATAGGTTTGTTGTTCTCTCATTTGTAGAAATATTGCCAAGAAGTTAAACCTATGATAGGTTTCCTGAAACCACTGACGATTCTCTTTACAAAAATGAGATTTATTCTATACTTTTTAAAGAAAGATATGAAAATATCTAATCCAACAGTTAAAACACCTATAAAGAACTATATATTAATAATTTTGTGCTAAAGATCAAATGAAAAAAATAAAATACTAAAAACAATGAGAAAGATTATTTTAAGGATATAGAAAAAAAAATATCATACATATAAATCAACAAACACATATGAAATAATAATACTTATAAAATAAAAATTAGATAAGTGTTAAATGAAACCCGTGCACGGGTTTAAATCTAGTAATAATAATAGGGGTTTTGATGTGGATTTGCCTTTTTCTTTGTTTCTCTAAATTTTTCAACCTAATTCTTGATTTGGGGATAAGATACACAAAATTTGAATTTATTTGGATTTTGGGTGCAAGATATACATGTGGAGAGAGATCATTGATGAAGAAGATGATGGCTAGGAGATTGGTGACCTCCAATTTTTCGCTTTTTTATTCTGTAAAAAATATTCTAATTCTTTTTTGTATTTTGTAATTTTTTAAAATAATATTTGATAAATTGTTGTCAAAGTGAGTGATGTTATAGTTGTTGTTTTTTCCATAATTTATTCTTATCTTTTATAATTATTTTCAAAATTGTCAATATCGAATATAAATTATCTAAATATGTCGGTGAAATTAATTTTGATTTATTTGTTTACCTCTCATTAAGAGCCAATATTATTTTGAAACGCTATTTCTTATCACTTAATCTATTGAAAATATTATAGTTTACTAAAATAATTTGGAAAAAAATATGAAATTTGATTAGTCGTTAAGTTTTTCAGTGAAATCAATTTAATTTTTTTTCATCTCCTCTTGTTGGGGGCCAATAATATTGCAAAACATTATTTCACGTCATCGAATCTATTGAAAACATTATATCTTACTAAAGTAATTTGGAAAAAAAATGAAGCTCATTCAATAATTATGTGAAATTTATTCCGAAATATTAGCCTACCTCTCGTTTTGGGGGCCAATAATATTTCATAACACTTGTTTTGTGTCACATAATCTATTAAAAATATTATGTTTCACTAAAATAATTTGGAAAAAACAAAATTCAAGTTGTCGTTAAATATTTTTGTGAAATTAATTGCGATTTATTTGTCTACCTCTCATTGGGAGGGCAATAATATTTTATAACTCTATTTTATGTCACCTAATCTATTAGAAATATTACGTGTTTTTAAAATAATTTAGAAATAAACGAAATTCGAATTGTCGATCGTTAAGTAATTTTGTGAAATGAATTCCGATTTATTTGTCTACCTCTTGTTGGGGCAATAATATTTTGTAACACTATTTCATGACACATAATCTATTGAAATTATTATGGTTTACTAAAATAATTTGGAGAAAAAAAACGAAATTCGATCAATCGTTAAGTATTTCGGTGAAACTAATTTCGATTTTTTCGTCAACTTCTCATTAGGGGCCAAAATATTTCCTAACACTATTTTTTGTCACATAATCTTTTGAAAATATTGTGGCTTACTAAAATAGAAAAAAGAAATTCAATTAGTCGTTAAGTATTTATATGAAATTAATTATGATTTCTTTGTCTACCTCTCGTTGAGGGCCAATAATATTTCATAACACGATTTTATGTCACATCATCTATTGAAAATATTATGACTTATTAAAATGATATGGGAAAAAAACCGATTAGTTGTTTAGATAGTGAGGATGGTTTGTTTCATTTTCTTTTTAAGCTTGTTTTTTTTTTCAGTAACATTTGCTGCATTTTTTGCCATATATTTCAGGAAATATTAAGTTAATCGATTGTACATTAAATTTCAAAAATTACAAGCATAAGACAAAATTGTGTTGGCATGATAAATTCTAACTCAAAATACTGATTACATTTTTAAGGAATAAAATTTAGGTTAATCTTATTTGACGCCATCATCTACATTAGGTTTTTTTTTATATAATCGAATCTTATGATAAAAATTTTAATATTAGCAAACCAAATTCAATTGTCAGACTTCAAACCACAATATTAATTATATACGTGTGTGTATATATATATTAATAAGATATTTAAGTTCTTAATTATATTGTTGTATTTCTATCTTCTAAAAAAGTAAAATGGAAAATAGCATAATTGTATAAAAATTTTGGATCAATTTAATAATAATAATTGGATTCTTTCTTAAAGTGAACGTTATTTCAATTATAATAATTCATACTGTCCATGATTGAATGTGGAAGGCCCAAAGTATGATCCATAAACATTAAAGTCTATGCATGGAATTGATAAAAGGTGATTCTATTAACCACCAATATTTCTCTTCACAACTACAATTTATTTATTTATTTTATTTTATTCTTAAGATTTTTATTCTTTTCACAACTACCATATCTTCACCATACTTTCATCATCTCAATTGTCTACCTTGTTTTTCTCCAAACCAAAACACCATTCATTTCAGTGTCCATTTTTCCATAAACTAGGCAATATTTAACTCCAAACCAAAACACCATTCATTTCAGTGTCCATTTTTTCATAAACTAGGCAATATTTAAATTTAAATGTATATTTTTTTTTTATCAATATCCATACATTTTTATTTGAAGTAATTATCTTTAAATTTAATTTTTTTCCAAAATATTATATCTCTCTACAACCACGACACTCTCATTTTCTACATTTAGTGTTTTGATTAATTTGTATTGTATCAATATAAAAAAATTTAAGTATTGTCCTATGTTCCTCAATGTGGAAACAATTTTCTTGATTTTTTTTAACGAAGTATCTTATAATGTTAATTATTTTAGTGAAATATTTCAAGATATTAAGAAAATGTTGAGGAATGAAATGAGGGAAGGAATCATTTTTAATAATTAAAAAAAAATAGATTTGGGTGGCTGTAAAAAAGAAAAAAAGTTCAATGTGGAAACAATTTTCTTGATTTTTTTAAGGAGATATCTTATAATGTTAATTATTTAATTGAAATATTTTGAGATATTAATAAAATGTTGAGGAATTAAATGAGAGAAGATATAATTTTTAATAATTTTAAAAAATTAGATTTGGACAGCTGTAAAAAAAGAAAAAAAGTTCAATGTGGAAATAATTTTCCAGATTTTTTTAAAGGAGATATCTTATAATTTTAATTATTTATGTTAAATATTTGACATATGAAAAAAATGTTGAGGAATTAAATGAGTGAAGAGATGATTTTAAATACTTTTAAAAAATTAGATTTGTGTAGAAAAAAAAAATTGATTTCAAAGTTAACAACCTGCTATGACTAGTCAAAATTCTAGATATACTGGTACACTAAGTGCACCCTAGAATTGGTTACACACACAATATATATATATATATACATACTATTTATATTTTAGTTTTGACGTTTTAAAAAAAACACGTGTTTCTAGCTAAAAGCTAAATTACAAGACTATAACAAAGTGTAACAAACAACGCCAATGCCTACTTCAAATAAGACCAGTTGGGATAGGACATTAATAATAGAACTCAATTCCTTGCTTATAGATATTTAAGAGAATATTTAAAAAGTAGTAAGACTTGAGTAAATGGGGAGCAAGGGTAGGTAAATATTGCTAAAATAAGTTAGTAAGGGGTGTTTGGACTGGACTTAAGGTGGCTTTTGCAAATCTGGATTTTGGCTTGAGAAAGATTTTATGAGTTTGAATTTTGAGTAAAATTATAGTTAAGATATCATTTTCACATAGGAAATTATAGAAAAAGTAAATGTTTTTTTTTTTTGAAGTTGTAGAAAAAATAGATGTTTTTATTGAGAATTGTAAAAAGTAGATTTTTTTATTGAAAATTGTAGAAAAAATAGGAAAAGTAGGGTAACATTGTAGGATTTTGCAAATCCTTGTCCAAACATGGACTGGACTCAACCCATCCAAAATCCGGATTGGCTAAGTCCAGTCCAAACATAGCCTAAGTGATGGGTTGTAATTAAAGAGAATGATATCAACTAAAACTAGGATATGTCTAAAAGAGAATGTTGTCCATTTCAAAAATCAAACATGCCAACTTCAAAGTAGAACATACACATTTCACTAAAGGATTATCTCACAGATTAATGTCCATGCGAATCCCACCACCACCCATAAATCATACCAATTTACACAAACTTATTTATAGACTGTGAGTTGTGGATGGTGATGAAACTCGACTCATTTTATTATCATAAATAACATTGATGCCATGGTCCCTCACCTAAATCTCACATGGTTCTTAAAGGGGGGGAAAACATCACTTCATCAATTAAACACTGCAGAAAATTTGGTGCTCTATTAATTCTCCACATATCAACTAACTAAGCTCCATATACAAGAAAGTAGATTTTCAAACTATTTGATAATAACAAGCGCTCCAATCTGAAGAAGATTATCAACAACATGAGAGACTAAATTGGACCCAAGTTTCAAGAATTCAAATTTCACAAAATTCCAACTTCAAAGCTCAAGATAACCACTACCATCTTTAATCAAGAACATATTGTCATTGCAAAATAATTCCCCTAATACATTAAAAACCAAAAGAACAACATTACTCTCAAACGAAGCATCAAGCATTATTCTTTAGTAACATAGATGCTCTATCAAGTGATCGAAATTTCGAATCAATAGAACAAAGTTATCATCGGTTTCATTGAGCAAGCAATGTGCTAAATTATAACTTATAAACGCCAAAGATGCGTATCACAGCACCATGGCTGCACAAACACAAGCAGCAAAGAGCTTTACAACACAAACTGCAATGAAAATGCTAAAAAACATATATGGCTAAGTGAAAAACCAACATAACTAGAGCCAAATTTCCTTAGCTTTGCATAAGCAAAATCGGGCATTCTTGCTCAAAAACACAGATATGATCTTTCAATTGCTCAACATTATTGATCAATACAATGTAGTTATATTAGTTACATCATATCGTAGCTGCAAAATAAGCAGCATACTAGGTTATTAAAGCCATAAGAACGTACCTCAGCACCATGGCGGCTACACAAACACAAGCAGTGTGATCTTTACAACACCAACAGCTAGGCGAACAACCGATATTCACCGGAATTTACAACTACTATATACAGAGCTAGCTGATTCATTCAGCTTCACATAAGCAAAGAATTAACATGCTTCAAGCATTATTAAAAAAAAAAAAACCACTTATTTTTTTATCTCTCTTTCTAACATCAAACAATGGAAAAATCCACTCACATTGGGTGCTTCACGAGCAGCAGAGGGGACAGCGCATGAGGCCATTTTCATTACACTCGGTGCACCTCTTAGCCTGTTCTTCGTCCTCATCGAAGACCTTGCGACTCCCATTGCAATTCGTACATGGGAAGAACCTGGCATCATCGCACACATCACAGGGCTTTGGAGGTCGCAATGGCAAACCCTTGATGAGCCTCACTAGCTCACCAGCTTCGAGCAATTGGCGAGTGACATCGGCTCCTCCGATGTATTTCCCCTTGATGAACACCTGCGGCAAACTGATACTGTTCTCTCCCAGCACTCTCTGTAATTCCTTCTTATACGCGACGTCCAGGGAGATGTCCCTCTCGTCGAGGTTCACACGAAACCCTCGGAAAATCATGCGTATACTGTGGCAATCCTGAAAGGTTTTTCGGATGCCTCTGAGGCTAGTGAAGTAAATTACGACTCTGTCCTCGGTGCCCGGAAGTCTGAACGGAGAATCGGAAACCGGGGAGGGGATACTTTTGGAAATGAAATTCGATGAATCCGAAGCTGTGAGTAACAATTTCGAGGGTTTGACAGGGGTAGGGGGCTGTTTGGGGGATTCAAAAATTGAGCACAATTTCCTAACCTTTCCCTTCAATGAATTTCCGGCGGAAACCATTGATCCAAACGGAGAGCTGTAGAGACTCTTGATTGAGGCTGCGCGTTGCAGAGCTGGGGTACTGTATAGGTTGTATAGGGGCTTATTGGTAACTTCCAACGACGAAGAAGAATTGAAAGTCACCGACCGATTGAAATACGACGACAAACTGTTGGTGCCTTTCTGGGTTTCATCTGGGAATTCAATTCCTTGATTCTTGCAATCCGCCATGAAATTAACAAACAAAGAATCGAAAGAATTAGAGAAAGGGTGGGTGGAGCTGTTGACTGGCTGAAAATGGAGGCGTGGATTGGAAGAAATACCAGAGAGAGATAAAGAAATGATTGCAAAAGAGGAGAGAGAGAGAGAGAGAGGTGGAATTTTTTGAAAAGTTAGAAAAAAAGAGCAAAGGAAGGTGTCACTGTCGTTTATACGGTACCGACCCTTGAAAAACACGCACACACAACACAACACAACCCTCGAGATATGTTTTGAGGATATGGACTCTTTTTATCGCTTCTCTGTTTTGTTTTTTTAATCAATTTTTTTCATGTGGAATTTAAATATATTAAATTATTTGAATTATATTTATGGTAACCATAATTTTTTTTTTTCTGAAGTTATAAATGGAACAGTTATTCTTCAACTAACATATGGATAATACAATTCTTGTTTTAATTGAGTAACAAGGATAAGAATTAAATGTTTACCCATCATCCTCAAAAAAAAAATTTAACTATTATTCATTTGAATTATTGAGACGAAAAAAAAAAAACCATTTGAACTAACGAAACCCAACCATGAATTCTCTTTAATTAAAGTAGTTGTTAATTTACAGTTTATAAGCCCACAAAATAGTAATTGATTTGTAAAAAAATTTGAATTGTGAATGGTAGAGCTTCGTTTTATATATATTCAAGCTAATGAATTTCAAAATATATTTGGTTCGAGATGATAAACTATGTTATATTTAATTTTTAATTTTAGCTGATAGTATTAAGAGTATGTTTTATGTGAGACGATTTTACGTAAGACCTAGTGTAAATGGAATTCACATGGATCAATAAAAGCGGGTCAATCCATTCAATATGTCAAAGCGGTCTCACATAACACTTTAAAAAGTTCTGTCTCACATAAGACCTTATGTGAGACGGTCTCACATGAATTTTTGCATAGTATTAATATACAACATGTGTAATTATAATTAACGCGTGTTAACAAATAAAAATAGGAGATTAAATATCATGTGCAATAAGAGATGAGTTATGATTAAATCTAGGACAATTTTTTTTACGCACGGGTCAGAATCCGTACAATTCAGGTCATATGATCCGGAAGGTGATTTTCATATTCTAGACGAGCGCTCTCACTTGCCCCTGTGTCCGCAATCACACTCTAATCTCACACATTTAATTTTTATGTTATGTTCTCGTAACTTTATGTTATGTTGACGTAACATTTATGTTATGATAGTTTAACATTTACATTATATTATAGACATATAATACCTTTTAAATTTTTATGTTATAATAATATAACATTGTCCTAACCACCCAACCGCTATTCCATCTCCGTTATCCATTGAGCCATCATTTAACCTATATGTTATAATAATATAACATTTATGTTATAATCATTTAATCTATATGTTATAATAATATAACATTTATGCACATAAAGGTTATGATATTTGTACATAAAAGTTATATTAATATAAAATAAAAGTTAAAATTTTATAACATAAAGGTATAGCAATACTACATGAATTTTTATGTTGAAAGAAAAGGATAAGTAATATCACTTAAATGTTATGATATTTCTATATAAAGGTTATACTAGTATTGTATAAATGTTAAATTATTATAAAATAAATGTTACTACATGAATTAAAAAAAAAAGCGGATCCGGGTCGGGTCCGACCCGCGGGCGCCTAGTTGCACTGTGCAACTAGTGCACAAGAACACAATTCTAAATCTAGTATTCGTAATTAACAATATATGTGGGTTATTGATCAAAAATAACAATAAATAATTGTATTTAGTATGAGTTGTTGTATGTTGTATTTTTCAGAGTTTTTATTTGAGAGTATCGCATTTCTAATATAAAATAATAAAAATAAAGCGGATCACACACCCCATTAAAAATAAATAAATAATAAATATATATCAAAAGACATAAATATTCTTACTATTTATTAGTTATTTAATTCTATGTTGTATAATTGTCATGGTAATATTGTGAGGTGTTTTTTTTTTTTTGACAACAAACCAGAAAACATATATTAAATGCAAGAACAAGAGTCAGCAGGAAGGTTCTCCACAAATATTGGAGACTCAACCCACACATGAGGACTACTATAAAAACGAGCATTTCTTGCAAAGAGATCAACCAAAGCATTAGCACTACGCTTGACTAAAACAACGGAGAACGAAGGACAACTCCTAAGAATATTCTTGCAGCTGTGAATGATACCACCCAACTCCGATTTGTCCACACTACTTGAATGAATTGCATCATAAACTATCTTTGAATCCACCTCAAAGATAACTTGTTCGAGATTCATTGCTTTAATCCAAGAAAGGGCCTCAAATAAACTAATGGCTTCACACTCTTCAACATGCACCTTACTAGCGAAATAACGTGTCCGAGCAATGATAAATTGACCATAATCATCATGCATAACCATGTCAATTCCCATCTCATTTGAATCCCCAAAAAAGGCAGCATCGGAGTTTATCTTTAAATAGTCATCTGGTGGTCGATGCCACGCAGAACAGGTGTTGCTAGAAGTGTTTATTGTGATAGAGGATGTGTGTAAATGTCGAGCAGCCCGCAAATCATCAAGAATCTGTTTTGCTGCATCAATGATTATCCTGACAGGTCGACCCGTGTATTCCTTTCTTTCCAAATTTGCCATATGATGATCGCAAGCAAAGCTGCACCATCACCTCTCAACTTATCAAGAATGCCAAAGAACCAATTCGAAAAAGATTCATAGGAATCAGCAACATCTAACACACCACCTAAATTTGCCTCTTTCCAACAATCCTCCACAATAGGACACGTAATAAAAATATGCCAGGAATTCTCATAATTGCTTCGACAAGTGCCATATTCACCACTAATTGAGACTCCTTTTCGCTGCAAATTTGCCTTGCAAGGGAGACGATTCATTCCTACTCTCCATAACAAGTGCTTAACCTTAGGTGGGATATGCAATCTCCAGATAAGGTTTCAATTTCCATTCACCTCAAACTCCGAGTCAATAGTTAAGGAGCAGGCAAGTCTATAGGCTGTCTTAACAGAATAAATACCATTTCTTGCGAAGTGCCAAACACGTATGTCTTCCCTTGCACCTGGACTAAGTGTAATAGACAAGATTTCATTTGCTTCAACAGGTTCAAAAAGCTCTCCAATTAAAGTTTCATTCCACTGTTTCGTTCCAGGAATAATAAGATCTTTTACCATCAAATTGGATAATGCTGGATTTGGTATAGAATGAACATAGAACGAATCATCATTTCGAAGCCACGGATCAGCCCAAACCTTAATAAACTCACCATTTCCAATCTTCCATCTAATCCCCCTCTTGACAAGATCTTGGGAAGCCCAGATTCCCTTCCAAGTGAAACTTGGTCACTACCCAACTACGGCATTCAAAAAATCTCCCCTCGGAAAATATTTAGCTTTAAGGATCCTACACACATAGGCCTCTGGGTCGGCAATAAAATGCCAACCAAACTTCCCAAGTATCACGAGGTTGAAAAGTTACAGATTACGAAGCCCGAGTCCACCTACTTTCTTCCGAACACAAAGTTTGTTCCACTTTAACCAATTTATACCTCTTGTGCCATCTTTACGATTGCCCCACCAAAAAGAGTTCATCATTCTTTCGAGCTGAACAACAAGGGCAACTGGAATGAGAAAGGTGCTCATACAATAAGCAGGGATAGCTTGAGCTATAGATTTTATGAGAATCTCCTTTCCTGCTTTTGAAAAAGATTTATCCTTCCACCCTTGAAGTTTTCTCCATAAACGATCTCTTAAGTAATTAAAAACTGCTCTCTCACTTCGACCAATCAGCGATGGAAGACCCAGATATTTACCAGTATTAAGGGCCTGATTCACTCCAAGAATCTGCAAAATATTATATCGATCAGCTTCGCATACATTTTTGCTGTAGAAAATCCCAGACTTAGCATAGTTAATGGCTTGTCCTGAAATTTCCTCATATTGAACCAGAATCTTCTTCAAACTAGCACACTCTTGCACAGTAGCCCGGCAAAAAAAAACAATCATCCACAAAAAGCAAATGAGTAACCACTGGGGCACGCCGACAAATCCTGCTACCATGAATAAGACCGTGATTATTGGCTCATTTAATAAGAGCCGATAATCCCTCAGCACAAAGGATAAATAAATATGGCGAGAGAGGATCGTCCTGTCGAAGTCCCCGACCTGGAGAGATGGGTCCAATTACATCATCATTTACTGTTACCATGTATTCCACTGACCGTACACACAACATCATCCATTGGACCCATACATCACAAAAACCCAACCTTAAAAGAATCTTTTCCAGATAAAACCAATCAACCCTTTCATAGGCTTTGCTAATGTCAATTTTCAAAGTTACTTCACCAAAATTTCCCCAAGTTTTTCTTTTCATAGCGTGTATCATTTCGAAGGCAATTATGACATTATCTTGTATGGTCCTCCCTGAGATAAAAGCTGATTGAGCTAAATCCACCAACCCAGGTGAAGTACTTTTCAATCTGTTGCAAAGAACCTTCGAAAGAATTTTGTAAACCACATTACAAAGAGAAATGAGACGTAAATCTCGCATAGAAGTCGGGCGATCACACTTAGGTATAAGAACAATATTGGTATTATTCAAACCTGATGGAAAATGTAGATTATCAATCCAAGACTTGCATGAGAGGAAAACGTCTTGACCCACAATATTCCAAAATTTCTGAAAGAATGCCGGATTAAAACCGTCGGGCCCAGAAGACTTATCTAGGTGCATCTGATTGACTGCATGATGAAATTCCTCAATTGAAAGAGATCGAATCAGTTCTATATTAACCTCGCTAGAAACCATAGGTTGCACACATTGCAAAGCACTCTCCACATTTGAATGGTCATTATTGGGTGCAAAAAGGTTTGTAAAATAATCCCTCACCAGATTGCATAAATCTTTCTGCTCCGAAACCCACTCACCATTCTCATTCCTTAGTTTTTCAATTCGATTCCGCTGTTTCCGAGAAGAAGCCATTTGGTGGAAGAAACGTGTATTAGCATCACCCTCACGAAGCCAAAATATTTTTGCACGTTGCTTCCAATAAAGTTCTTCCCTAAGCAAAATTTGAGAATACTTTCGACGAGCAACACCAAGAAGATATGCAGATTCACTATTTGTTTGCTCCTATAAACGAGAAATTTCCTTCTCACAAACCACCTTATCTCTACGGAAGATAGACATAAGCCGAGCACCCCATGAAGCCAAAGAAGTCGATGTGGCAGCTAATTTGTCCTGTACAGGAGCAGAAGCCGATGATGACCAACAATTCTGTACAATTGAAGGTAACTCTTTTTCCAATAACCATTTATTCTCAAAACGAAACCTCCGAAAATGCCCAACTCTATTCTCTACTCGTGTCTCAAGGACAATCGGGTTATGATCTGAGATAGGTGCTACCAAGTTAGAGAGGCGTACATTTGGAAATAAGGCATTCCATTGGGGGGTTGCCATTGCTCTATCCAACTTCTGCTCCACAGCATTATCTGTACCCTTACAACGAGACCAAGTAAACGGATAACCGATTAGAGGAATATCAAACAAATTACAATCAGCTACCGCATTTTGGAACCCCATAAATAACTGATGAATTGTATAACATGAATCACCATTGATAAACTTGAGCTATGAGAATTAGGCACAATTCAGAATATCATATTATTGAATAATGAAAACTGTATCATATTACATGAGATCTCCCTTTTATACAAAGAAGAACAATGACTTATTGACTAAGCTGTAACAAGTAATATCATGCCACGTGTACAATGAGTGATGTAACAAACTAACAGCTGTAGAGATAACAAATTAATAGCATATTTATTCCTTCATCCCCCCCTCAAGCTTGGCCATACCAAGCTTGGACAAAAGAAGCACAAACTGGCCAACCCCTAAGGATTTTGTGAACAAATCTGCAAGTTGAAGCTTGGATGAGATATGATGAAGCTGCAAGAAACCAGACTTATACTTGTTCCTGACTATGTGGTAGTCGATATCCAGGTGTTCAGTGCGCTCGTGGAATACCGGATTTTGAGTTATATGTAAAGCGGCCTGATTATCACAAAAGAGGGATATAGGTGTAGGTAAGACAAGACCAAGATCAGTTGCTATGTAATTGATCCATACCAAGTCGCATGTTGTACTAGCTAAGGCCCTGTACTCGGCTTCAGCGGAGCTCCTTGAAACAGTAGATTGTTTCTTTGTCTTCCATGATATTAAACATCCACCTAAAAAGATGCAATAACCTGTTAGAGACTTCCTTGTATCCAAACATGGAGCCCCAGTCAGCATCACAGTAACTTGATAATTTGAGATCACCAAACTTTGGATAAAATAAGCCAGAAGAAAATGTACCCTTAAGGTCACTGTTCTAAAAATCGGCCTAGGCGGCGCCTAGGCGCTAGGCGGCCCTCAGCCGTACCGATTTTTGCCTGTTCGGTCACCTTAGGCGCTAGGCGGAACAATTCGGCCCTAGGCGGTCTAGGCGGCCCTATTCGGCCCTAGGCAGCCCTAGGCGGTCCAGGCGCCAAATACTTTATTTTTTTTTCTTTACATTTTTTACTTTTTTTTTTTCACTTTTTAGCAAAATGATGATATTATTAATGTATTATAGTCTTCTATCAAATTATTATTAATTAATTAGATATAGATAAAAATTTCACAAATTGAAAAATACAAATAAAAATAATTTTATAAATGAGATATGATGTTTTTACTTATCCTCCTATATAAAACCAAAACAATATAATATAAAAGTTCCAAAAATATTTTTTAAGGATAAAAAATTAAGAAAAATAGGTAAAATAATAAAAAAATCAATTTAATTTAGATATGCCGCCTAGGCGCCGCCTAGGTCCCGCCTAGGCATCCTAGGCGCTAGGCGCCAGTCAAGCGCCCGACTAGCGCCTAGCGAATTTTAGAACACTGCTTAAGGTATTTGAGCAAGTGTACTGCTGCTGTCCAATGATTAATGGTTGGAGAATGAATAAATTAACTTAGTTGCTGAACAACATAGGTAACATCTGGCCTGGTAATGTTCAAGTAGAGCAATCTTCCAACCAACCTTCTGTATTGTTCTGAATCTGTCAATATGGCACTATCATTAGTAGCAAGTTTAATACCCTGTGGTAAAGGGGTAGACGAAGCCTTGCAAGTACTGATCCCAGAATCAGTAATTATATCTAAGATGTATTTCTTCTGATGTAAGTAGGTACCTTCATTTGTTCTGGAAATTTCAACACCCAAAAAATACTTTGCCTCACCAAGATCTTTAATTGTAAACTCTTCATGCAAATACTTCTTTAGCTGAGATATCAATTGTACAGAAGTTCCAGTGATTAAAACATCATCAACGTAGACTATTAATGCCAAGAAATCACCATCTCTTCTTAGAGTAAATAGACAGTGATCATGAATGGATTGTACAAATCCAAACTTAAACAATTTTGAGCAGAATTCAGTATTCCACTGTCTTGATGCTTGTTTAAGACCATAAAGACTTCTTGTCAATTTACATACCTGACCTGGAGCAGCCTTGTCATAGCCAGGTGGAATGGCCATGTAGACCTCTTCATCCAAGTAACCATGGAGAAACGCATTATTAATGTCCAGCTGAGATAAAGGCCATTCCTTCAAAGTCGCAAGTGCTATTATCATTCGTACAGTGACTGGTTTAGCTACTGGTGCAAAGCTATCCAAATAGTCTTCTCCCTCAATCTGATGATACCCCTTTGCTACTAATCGAGCCTTGAACCTTTCAATTGATCCATCAGGGTGCAATTTAGTTTTATACACCCATTTGCACCCTATAGCTTTCTTGTTGGTAGGTAAAGATGTGAGCTCCCAAGTGTGGTTTTCTTCTAAAGCTTGAAGTTCTTTGTTCATTGCCTCTACCCAATGAGATTGTGTTTTAGCCTGTTCATAAGATTTAGGTTCCTGAACATGTGAAGCTTGAAGTAATAAGCCAGGAAAGGAAGATTCTGAACAAAACTTCTCAAAGTTAGCTGAATTTGTAACAAAATCCTTCAGATATAAAGGTGGCTGAACAGGTCTAGAGCTTCTCCTTGGAGGATGTGGAGTAGGAATGGAAGGCTGCTGATCACCAGACATATCATCTTGTGTTTCACCAGGGGTTTCATCTGGAATTGAATGAATAATCTGACCATTTGAGATATCATTCCTTGGATGATGACTAGAATCTTCTTTAGGAATGATAAGAGGAATAGTTGTATCTGTGGTAGTATGTGCCGAAGAATAAGGATATACTGATTCGAGGAAAACAACATCCCTGGATGTAAAAATCTGATGAGTCTCCAAATCAAACAATCTATATGCCTTCTGATAAGGAGTATAACCAACCATTACACACTTTGAAGCCCTGTCTGAGAATTTATCTTTATGTGGTGAGACATTTGTAGCATAAGCTAAGCATCCAAAAGGCTTGAGGAACTCATAATTAGGTTGATTGCCAAATAGTATAGAGAAAGGTGTCTGCCAATGTAATAGAGAAGAAGGTAGCCTATTTATGATATAGGCTGCAGTGAGTATAGAATATGGCCATAAGAATGAAGGAATTCTTGATTCTTTCATAAGAGCTCTAGCCACTTCAAGCAAGTGTCGGTGTTTTCTCTCCACTACTCCATTTTGTTGTGGTGTATATACACAAGACTTGTGATGTTGAATACCCAACTCTGAAAAAAAATGTTGACATTCTCCACTGATAAACTCTGTTCCATTATCAGTTCTGATAGCCTTAACTGAGATATCCAGTTGAATAGAAATCATCCTCACAAAAGTTCTTAGGGAAGCAACTGCCTGTTTCTTAGTGGATAATAAACAAATCCATGTAGCTCTACTAAAATCATCCACAATTGTAAGGAAATAAGGTGTGTGAGTGATGCTAGGCTTTGCGTAAGGACCCCAAATATCAACATGCAGCAACTCCAAAGGTCGAGAAGTATGAATTGAACTCAAAGGAAAACCAACTCTTGTTTGTTTGGATTGGTGACAAATATCACATGCTTTGTACTCCAAATCAATTGTAGGAAAGCATATATGCTTCAAGAACTCCAAATGCTGGAGTGTAGAAGGGGCTGCATGCCCTAGTTTTCTATGCCAACTTTGGAAAACCTCTTTGTAATGAGTAGCTGACAAAACCAGATCTGAAGCAACATTATTTGTGCATTGCTTTTGCAATATGTAAAGTCTCCCTGAAAGTATTCCAGTAGCCAAAACAATACCACTATCTAAATCTTGAATCTCACAATGTGTGGGAAAGAAGACTGCTTTTATGTTCATGCTCAAAGCCAGTTGTGAGATAGACAACAGGTTATACTTAAAACTGGGAACTAGGAACACATCATTAAGAATAAGAGTATCTGTAATGATAACCTGACCAAAATGTGTTACTGTTTTCTGTGTTCCATCAGGTAAGCAAACTGAAACAGAACTTCTCATTTCTTGCACACATGACATAAGCCTTGGATCTGTACACATGTGTTTGCTTGCCCCAGTATCTATAATCCATGAACCTGCTGATAAGTTCTCCAACATAGTGAAGGCAAAATGAGAATCTTGCAGATTAGAGTATTCAGCCAAGTGTGCAAAAGAAGGTCCTTCCTCAGTATGTGATGAATTAATAGATTTAGCAGCCAAAATCTTTGCTACCTCTTGCTGCACTAAGGTTGAAATAGATGTTGTGGTAGTATCTGACTGAGTAGAAGATGAAGAACTTGTACCACTTGAATCCACCATGTTAACAGCATGTTTATTATCCTTAGACTTATAGTACCAATCCGGATAGCCTTTTAGTTTAAAACAATCTGTAATAGCGTGTCCTGGCGCCCCACAATGATCACATATAAGTTTGGCTTTTTCTTCCTTGGTCAAAAATCTCTTAGGTGCACCTCTACCTCTTCCACCAAAAGAAGAACCTCTGCCCCCAACATGAACATTATGTCCTCTACCACCAGAAGGTTTCTGATTAGAATGTCTAGTGAATAAAGCTGAAGATTCAGTATAATCAGGATAAATGGCTTGAATGTCTCTTTGTTTTTCAATTCGAGCAACCATAGAGTAGGCCTTGTCAACATGTGGTAGAGGATCCATGATTAAAATTTGACTACGGATGGAGTCATATGACTCATTCAACCCCATGAGGAATTGAATTACTTTACCACTCATATCAAATTCATCCCATTCTTTCGCAGCATTGCAAGAGCATATAGGTTTAGGAAGCACAAGTGTGTACTCATCCCACAGTTTATTAAGGTTTGTAAAATACACAGCTACTGATTGAGTTCCCTGAACAAAGCTACTGAGTTGTCTCTGCAACTGATATAATTGTGGACCATTACACTCCCCAAACCTCCTATTCAGTGTTTCCCATAAAGACTGAGCTGATTTTGCATATAAAAAAGCATCGGCTATGTCCTTAGATAAGGAATTAATAATCCACGATCTCACCATGCTATCAACCCTCTCCCATTGCTCAAGTATAACAGGATCTATCGGCTTAGGAATAGCACCAGTTATAAATCCAATTTTATTTTTAGCAAGTAAAGCGATGTGGACAGATCTACTCCATGGCAAAAAATTATGACTATCGAGCTTCGTAGAAATGAGGCACATACCAGGGAAGTCGGAATTATGTAATGTAAGAGGATCATGCTCCCTGGGTAGCGGCAATTGAGCGGAAGAAAGACCGGGACCGGAAGAACTAGCAGTCGCCGGAGGAATAGTAGTCGGATCGCTAGTTGTAAGAGCTGGCCAAGCACCGCCAGCGTGAGTCGATAGCAGATTCCTTGGTGCCATGGAGAAATGAGATCCAAACTCGTAGAAAACACAAATCAATCTGACAAAAGAGCACGAGATGTAGAATTGATGTAGAAATCAATTAGGAAAACCGACTGGCTCTGATACCATGATGAATTGTATAACATGAATCACCATTGATAAACTTGAGCTATGAGAATTAGGCACAATTCAGAATATCATATTATTGAATAATGAAAACTGTATCATATTACATGAGATCTCCCTTTTATACAAAGAAGAACAATGACTTATTGACTAAGCTGTAACAAGTAATATCATGCCACGTGTACAATGAGTGATGTAACAAACTAACAGCTGTAGAGATAACAAACTAATAGCATATTTATTCCTTCAATAACCAATTAGGATGTTCAACCCTTCCCCGTTTATCGTCAGCACTCAAAAGATCATTAAAATCTCCAATACAGACCCATGGAAGCTGAGAGCGATTTCTGAGTTGACGAAGTAAGTTCCAAGAGAGATGTCGCTTACTCCGATCAGGGTAGCCATAATAACCAGTGAGACGCCAATCACCATTCATATCAGTAATGTGAAGATCAATATGGTTTTGGGGATATCCCAATAGATTACATAAAGATGAGACCCGCCAAAACACACAAATACCTCCACTTCGACCAATGCAGTCCACTACAAAAGAACCTTGGAATTTGAGTTTTATACGAATCTCCTCAATTCTCACTGCAGAAGATAGAGTTTCAAACAGAAAAACCACATCAGGCCTTCGAGCTCGAATAAGCTCGCTGAGAACGGGAACTGCAAGAGGATGGCCCAACCCCCTACAGTTCCAACTTAAGATAATCATTGATTCCGGCAGGTTCGGGAACCGGAACCTGCCGATAAAAGATGTTGTTTTGAGATAGTTTCTTGTTCCCCATCCAAAACATAGTTGGATGATTCTGTAAATCCCATTAACATTGACGTTGAGTCATTCCTTCTGCGTTTACGATCATCACCCATGCCAGAAATGACATTTTCCTCATCACCATGCACAGTACAATCCTCATACATAGGATCAACCATAATTGCACTCTTTGAAATGGTTAAAGAATCACGAGAATCACGTAGTGGGATACCCGCCATCATATTAGCGTGATTATTGGGATTTAAAACTTCCTTCAAAGGAACTTCCCGCCCAACTTCGTTACACGTCGACTCTCCTCCATCACCATCAAATTGTCCACCATCACCATCGAATTGTCCAGTGTTTCGACCCCCCTCTGTTCTAATCCACTTCTCACACTCAAAACTGGACCACGACGATCAAGGACTTTCAGCCATACCCCCCACTCCTTCTTAACATCACCCCTGCCGGCGGTAAATAGTAAATCACAAAAACTCTCAGTATGCCCCAATCGCCCACATATAAAACAAAACATATGCAACTTTTCATACTTGAAGTGGGCTATGAATGTCTCCCCATCTGCCTTACGAATCTTCTTGAAACGTTTCAAAGGATGATTGACGTTCACAGCAACCCTAATACGCATATAATTCCGCCAAATGGTTGTGGAGTTGGAAGAATCATATTCCAGAAACGTACCAATGAAATTTCCAAGTTGCATCCCAATCCCTTCTAACATATACCCCATCGGCAATTCATAAATTTGCACCTAAAAGGAAATAGTATCAAGGGGAACCCGTAGAGGATGTTTCCCCTCTTGTATGCGGTGAAATACCAACGAAAAATTTCCGAATGACCAAGGGCCTCCATTAAAAACCCGCTGGAGATCCAGCATATGGAAGAATTGAAAAATGAAACGGCCCTCCCCGATCTCCTTCATAAACACACCTTTCCCCGGTTTCCATACACTTGCAAGTCGACTTCTCATCAAATTGAAATTTATGGGAAGATCCGTGAAAAACCTCCCAACCAGGCAAAGATCAAAAGACTTGTTATTCTTCGAAAAACTATCTGGTTCAATAATCGATGCATTGTCTTCGTCATGGGACAGAGTGAGATTCGCCATCATGGAACCCATAGAACTTAAGAAAATCGAACAGTAAGAAAACGGTGGCTCTCAACAAGGAGAGGAAACGGTGGCTCTCAACAAAGAGAGAAAACTAAATATAAATGCAGAAATATTAGGAAGTTAAATATTAAATAATATCTAAACATATTAAAATATTTTGCATTTGTGCATTCTGGGGGCTTAAGGCTTCTGCATATGTGCCTTTGGCGTACACTTTTGAATGAATGTATTTAGGCGTATTAAACAATCTATATATATATATATAATAACAATTACCCCTGAAAATAGAAATAACAAAAAATTTCCGTCCATTTCCACCTCCCAAAAGTAGAAATACAATATTTATTATTTTATAGTTTATAAATTTAAAAGTTATTGTGTAAATTGGACATAATTTATATATATGGTATTATCATCTATGATATTGACAAAATCTTGAAGATTATAATCTATATATGGTATATGAATGTTAATATGATCTCATCTAATAAATGCTTAGTTATTTCTATAATAAAGATTAATGATATATTTTTTGAATAAATTAAAATAATACAATGATTGAATTTCAAATTAATTCATAAAATTCACATAATTTTTATTTGACAAGTATGTCGTTTATAATACTCCAGTTTAATATATCTTCTATGTAACAATACTAATAATATAACACAATATTTACATAATTTAATTATATTAAGTAGAAAGATATTGTATAATTTTATAAATACAATATAATAATAAAAAATGATGATAACTTTGAAGTTTTTACCTTATCTATACTATATCAATTCTTTTAAATCATTAAGATTATTTATTGTATAAAGATTTTAAACATATCTTGAATATAATAAAACAATATATATCATATATATGATACATTATTGCATACATTATTATAAATAGCAAGTATCAAACTTATGAACTCATATAGTTTCTATTAAAATCTACAAATTAAGTATAAGAAAATATCATTTATCAAAAAATATATAAAAATATATTATTTATACTTATAAAAAAATAATAAAACTCATTTTCTATGTCCATTTGCCGGATTATATAAATAAATCTTCACTATTGCTATTTATAAGAGTGAAAATATATGTCAATGAATTTTTTTTCATATATCTTTAAACACTTTGAATTTTTAATTATGAAATTTCATTGTCATCTATATAAAACAAACTATTCTTATTTTCACTTTCTAAAGTAGAAATACAAGTATTTATCATTTACTTTATAACTTATAAATATTGGATTTTGTATATTTAATGTATATCCATGGTATGAAAATCATTTTGTATATACATGAAAATTGAGGAAAAAAAACATGATCATATTTGATATGTTATAAGTTTAGCATGATTTGTGTGTGTATATATGGTAATAATATCATGCTAAAAATTCATGAAAGTTGTGAATAACAATTTGTACCTCAATCTAAATCATTTTATAAATCTACAAAAAATTTAGCAAAAAAATATATCATTTTTTTATGTAGGAATAAATAATGTTTCCTCAATTATTAAAAAACAATTATAAATCTGAAATTTCATTATTATGGCAACTTGAAGTTTATAATTATATGAACAATGATAAAATATTTTCCTTTCTATTGTTATATTGTTTATGGATTTTAATTTATCAGATTTTAAAATTTTTATCATCCAATATGATTCTTTTAAGAGATAAATTTTGAAGTTAAGGCATTTGAAATATATATATATATATATATATATATATATATTTATTTATTTATTTATTTAGATTTTTTTAATGGTATGTTAAATGTAGAAATTTTATTTCGGAGCAATATAGAATAATATCATTGTTTTTATGCTCATTATGAATAATTTATTGAACATATATTTGCATAAGTTTTTTTAGGTCAATTGTGACAAAAACAATTAGTAAAGTAGTCAAACAATGTATCATGAAAATAAGAAAGTTTCAAAATTGGTAAATTATATGAGTAGATTAAATTAAAATAACTTAAAAAATTATATTATTTTTCATGATCACCATTTTTATATCAAAAATTACTAACACTTGAAATTTATTTTATGTATTACATGTGTACCAAATGAGGTTGAAATATTAGTGAGACTTGATTATCATATACAATAATATCACCATTTTACACTCATTATGATGAATAAATTATTGAGCACATATATTTGCAGAAGTTTTTTCCAAACTAATTGTGACAAAAACATTAAGCACTAAAGTAGTCAGATGATATATGAAGAAAATAAGAAATATTTAAAACTCATAAATTATATGGGTAGTAGATTAAATTGAAATAATTTAGAGAGTTATATTATTTTTCATGATCAACATTTTTATATCAAAAAATTATTCTTGAAATTTATTTACCCATATATCATACGGGGGACCAATTGAGATTGAAATATGATCAAGAGCTCTTTTTTTTTATATATAAAATATTTTCACATCAAATTCAAAATATTTAAATTTTATGGTCGTGTGTCACACAGATAATAAATTAGACCGGAATCTCCTAAAAAAATTATTATTTTTCATGTTCAATATTTTTATATATAAATATATAAATGATAAATTTTATATTCCTGTGCATTGCACTGGACTCATACTAGTTTCATAATATTCTTATGCGGAGTAAGAATTAAATATACGAATCTTCATTCTTTATAGAGCGACAATGCATGATTTGTCATTTTCATGCCTAAGAGGTTATTCCTCTTTTTTTCTCTTTTCCTAAAGCAATAAAGAAGAATAAATGAAATATTGAAATTATTAAAGCTTTCTTAAATGTGACGCTCGATCATCGGGTCGATTAGATGAATATTGATTATTATAGTGTAATTCTTAATGGAATTATTGATATGAAAGAATTGATGCGAATGGATTGGACAATTCCAAATTCAAAATAAAAATATATTTAAGTTTTCACATAATATATATATATATACACACACATAATATTTTCATTTATCTATCTATATTTTTATATATAGAAAAGTAAAACAACTAGGGACACTTGGCAAGTCCACATTATTTTTAAATTAAATATGACTAATTAATAATTTCAAATTTTATATTACTAATAAACTTTGCTAAATAATAAATAAATTTATCTAAATAACATATGATAGGCTTCAAAAATAGAAATTATTTATATATTTGAAATTTGTTAAATTAAAAAATTTAGAGAAAAAAAAAATAAATAAATATGATAGGAGGGTTGAATAATATAATAGGCATATCAATATATATTCTTTTTAAAATAATAAATAAAAAATTATTTATGATCCTCTATAAATGCAACATGTATTTCGACATTTAAATATTTATTTAATGATATTATGTTACATTATATTAAATTAAACAGTGTGTATTGCGTAAATCATAAATTTAATTTTATTGTATAAATAATATTTAAATTTTTTTTTATTTTACTAAGTTCATCTAATTTTTTATGAAATCTCATGTATTACACGAGACCTATATCTATATCTATATATATCTATATATATATAATAACAATTACCCCCGAAAATAGTAATGCTAAAAATTTTCCCGCCCATTTCACTTGCTAAAAGAAGAAATACAATTATTTATTATTCTATAATTGACTTTAAAGTAGTAATATTTGATTTTACTTATAAATCAATTTTGTATGGATCAATTTGAGTAGCAAAAAAATTAACATATTTGATATGTGAAATATTTGGTAATTTCAATTTCGTAAAATTAATTAATTCATGATGAAACATTTTTTTGTATATTTATATTTACAAAATTAATGAAATTGCATTGTTTTGATAATGAGAAAATAAAAAAGGAAGGAAGTTATGGTTCAAGCTAAATATTCTCTCTCTTTTGTTTCTTAAATTAAATTACGTTGGAATATGGAAAGTGTTCCATGAAAACTATTGATTTGAATTTATATGAAGAAAAATTCTTCAAATTCGATTTTGTTACTATAAATCAAGAGATTTCTTACCTTGATGAATCGAAGATTTAAGTACAATTGAGCGATCAGAATCCAAATATTTTATTTCCTTGACAAATGAGAGTTAAAGACAATTATTTATCATAAATCAATAGATTTTCTTACCTTAATAAACTTACCCTAATTAAATCATGATGTCATTTTTTTTTTCATTTCAATATATTAATTAAGTTTTATTGGTTGCTCAATAAAGCTGAGATATTTGAATTTATTTTGGAATAATTGATTAAAAGAATATTATAGTGAAGGATATTATATATGACATAAATATCAATTTGTTTTTTAAAATATATTTCATGGTTCCTAAAATTGCAAAGATCATTGACACGATTAGTTTTTTCATATATTATAAATAGGTATCATTTTAGAAATCTTCAATACGTACTCATCCAAAACTCACGTACAGCAGCAAAAGATTTTGAAAAATTATCATGGCTCCCATATTCAATGTGGTTAATGACATCAATCTCTCGAAGACATTATGGGCTTTGAAACTTCATTTGGTGAGAGCTTATGATATACCTGCTTATGGAAATAATGGAGTTGTATACAGTTATGAGTGTGTTTTCAAGGAGGACAAAGAGGTAATGCGCAAAACTTTATTTGATAATATATCTTGATGTATGATCTATTTTCTATTATATTTAAAAATTTTGTTATAATGTTTTTTTCAGGGTTCTATGATACATGATTCAGTTCGTAAACCATATTTGGATCATTACAAACCTCTACTGAATGAGGGAGATTTATATATAATCTCTAATTTCATTGTTGATAAAAACTCTTTGAAATATCGCACAACGGATTTCAAGTACAAATTTAACTTTTATGGAAAAACTGTTGTGAAAAGGATAACTGATCCGAAATTTCCAAATAACATTTTTTCTTTAAGAGGATTTCAAGATATATTGTCAAAAATATATATTGATGAATATAGTGTGACGACTAGGACTTATCGACGCATAATTTGACAACTAAATATTTAAACCTCTAATTACTTGATTTACTTTATGTGCGTTTCAGAAAATCTAATTATATGTATGCTTTAATCTAAGTTCAATATTTTTGGATATTTCATAAAAAGAGGAGTCGATAAGATAATTCGTAAGTGGGACGAGATTAACGAGAATGAAAAATCGGACGAAACGCCGAAAGAATGAATCAAATCGAAATTCGATTGATACCCTAAATTAATTTATATCATAAGGGTGTATAATATAAAGTTTAATGATATTATAAACTAAGGTTAGTGCATAATTAACATCATGATATAAATAGTTTAGATTCTCTTATGGTAAAAGCATAATGTAAAATTTAACTTAAGGTAAATCTCTTCTTCTCCTTCTCTCTTGATTTCCGGTGGCCGGCCGGCTGGAGCGCCGCTGTCGCCGGCGGCGGCGACCCACCGTCATCGAATTTTTCTCCGATCGAAACCTATCGAAACCTATACCGTTTTAAAGCTCTCGTCGAGCCCGTTCCAACTCCGGGCTCGGAATCACCATCTGCCGCCGCATTTGCCGGTAATTAGCTGGAGAAGTTTCGGTTTTCTCTCTTTAAAAACCCCTTCTTTCTCTCTCTTCTTTTCCGGCCATCGATCGGAGCGATTCTTGAGTCTAGGTTGAAGTTCTCGCCGAGCCCGCCTCGAATCCAGGCTCGGATCATCGATCGGCCGGTTCATTCTTCGGCATGCACCGATCAAAGTTTCTGTCCCTACTCATTCTCTCTTCTCTCGCGATCTCTCTCTCTCGCTCGCTCGTTGTCGTCGTCGCCGGGTTGTGGTGTGTGTGTATGGTGGTTGGGAGCGCCGAAGCGCCGCCGTGAGTTGGAGTCACCGTGGCCGGCGGTGCGCCACCGCGACAGTAGAGTGTGGTGTGTGTGTGTTCTTGTGTGTGTTGGTGTGGTTAGCGTGAGTGGTGGCTATGGTAAGCGGCGCTTCCAGCACCGCCGTGTGCTGTGGTGGCCGGCGCGATGAGCGCCGGCGTGTGGTGGTGGTTCCGGGTGGTGGTCGGCGACGTGGTGTCGCCGGCGGTGGCATGTAGTGGTGACGGGCAGTGGCAGTGGCGGGGTGGGGGGCAAGGTCTTATTTTGTGAATTTGATTAACTCTAGGGACTAGATTGCACATCCCTAAGTTTATGTTTGTTCTCATTTTGGTCTTTCAACTTTTGAGCTCTCCAATTTGACATCCAAACTTTTGGAAATTATTTTCCCACCCCCAAAAGTTTCCAAATCTTTGATTTTCACTCCCAGAACTTTCTGATTTTACACTTTGACCTCCGAGGTTTCAGAAACTTCACCTTGACCCCAAAACTTCTCTGTAATTACAGTTTTACCCCTAGTCAAAGTCAACCTTGACCAGAATTTATGTTTTTACCCCTAAAACCCTAAAATGTTTCGTTCGACTTCGTTTCTCACTTGTTTTAACCCATTCTCGTTTCTAAAGCTTTCTTATCGAATTCTCTATATCTCTTGATCTAGTTGGTTTTCTTTCCGCTTTCTTTTTTCGAGAGTTTAATTATAAAAGTTTAATTATCTAATAACTTACGTTGTACGTTTGTAGGCACGAATGCTCCAAACTCATCTCAAAACTAAAAGGATAAGAACGTGAAGGATGCACCGCCCAGGCTTAGGTGGGGGTAACTTCTGAATTAACATTTAACTTTATGTGTTATGTTGAATAGTCGCATGCTAGGACTTTGGATGATTTATGTTTATGATATGATGATATGTGAACAGTAGCATGAGATGTGAGTTAATAGTATTAGCATGCTAGTAGATATAGCACATGTTTGTATTTATGTGCCTTGATTTACGTGTTGTGATATAAATGTGTTGTTGTGGGAAGGATAAGGATATGTGTTCATGATGCATGATTCTGGAGAAAACAGGTTGGGATTAAGTCCTAACAGATATATGGATGATTGGTAAAGTCCCCCAAACCAAATAATCACCCGGTGGATTCCGTTGTGGGTTAAGGCGGGATATACCTGCGCCCACATCATATATGTGATGTGCATTGTACTTGCTGTGTTTAACTGTTTATCTGATTTAAGGTTTTGTGTTAGTTTACGAATTTATCTCCACGGGGTGTATTTATATGCACTCACCCCGCTTATGTGTTCGATACAGGTGATGACTCTAGTGGGAAGAGTTGAAGGGAGAGATGTGTCCTGTCTGTTAACGATGTTTTGTAAAGATGTTTATTTAAACTATTTTGGAACAACATATTTACGTTTCCCTTTTTGTTAAAACATGTGTATTTACCCTCCGCTGCTACAAACCTTTAACTTATATAGTTTGATATATCTTCTTCGTTTCTCCTTTCTTCTTTTTTCTTCTTTCCTGCACGCCTGTCGAGGATACTCTGATAATTTTAAAATATTTTTTCCAACTTTTGTTAAAATTTTATAATAATCTACGGTTAAGTTTTCGGGGCGTGACATATAGACTCTATGGTGATACACATTTAACAAACAAATAATTTATTCATTTTGTTATTCGTATTTTCCAAACTAATCTAACATGTATTGTAATTTATTTTCTTAGATGTGATTGGATGGATAGCAGGAATGGATGCACCGATAATAAAGGATTTGACCAATGGTCTCAAGAAGATGATTGAAATTGTTTTGGATGATATAGAGTATGTACAGATTTGAAAGGTTTTTTAAATTATAATGATTGTTTTTCTCATTGAATTATTTATTAAATTGTGAATTTCTTGATATAGGAAACAAAGGTTGAAATGCACATTCCTGAAGATGAAAACCTTGCTAACATTGCACGTGCACAAAATATTCAAAATACTAGGGTTGCGGAACGACCAGATCATAATATTTTGGGAAATGAAGAGGATCTGGTTAATGTAAATATCGAAGTTGCTATGAATTTTATAAATACAGGAGAAACTTACAATAGAAATATCATCATCGTCGACGACATATTTGCCTCCACGATTGCTCATACTATCTTTTATGTCATGTACTCTTTTCTCGTCTAGTTTTTTCCCATTGGGTTTTTCTAGGGAGTTTTTAACGAGGCATGTACATCAAGTCGTAATGTCTAAGGAGGAGTGTTATAAATTTATTAAGTTTAATATGGGCATTACTCTAGAGCCTTTAAGGTTCTTTGTCCTTTGGCTTTTCATTTGTAATGATCCTTCAAATTCTTGAGACATGTATATATATTGGATTTATTTTTAATAAAAGGAGTTCCTTTGGTTGCCACTATTATCTACTTTATATTCATTGCAAACTATTGTATATTGATGTGTTGATTCTCGTGGACTAACAAGACGTTCGTGATAATCAATTTTACAACAAAGAAGATCTAGATCTTTCATTACTTTGCTTGCATTGTCAATGCAAATTGTGATGCAAGCTTAATGGATTAATATGCCAACAGTCAAATGGCAAAAAACCCAAATAGGCACAATCTTTTTTTTGCAAATATATTTGGTATCATTATCGTTTTCATTATTGGGTCAGACAATTTGAGCTCATTTAGTTCAATCACGCGACATACAGTGTAACCTTTTCGAAGGGTCTCACTTTGAAATTACATAAAGTCAAAAATCATCCAAACCTAGAAATTGCATGCCTTCACAAAGACACCAAAAATCATACTAGCAATGAGAAGAGAGTGTCGAGACAGTGAGGGACATCCAAGAAGTATATATGGGCTTTTGAAGGTTAGATTTAATAGAGATAATATAAGTGAACCACAAATCAACAATCCAACACAATATATGTATTTATGTAAATTAAAAGTAATTGATATCTGTTTCCTGTCATGACTAATCTTAATAGAATCTAACTTAAGAGCATGAGGTCTTCTAATAAAGTAAAGTGTCCTGGGCCATTTTAACCTTAGCACAAACTCTTGCCTTGCCATAAACTTTTCCAGGTCGACAAAAGTAACCGTTATTAGGGGCACAATGAATATCTTGAGAACAAATACACAACCCTTCCAAAGCACACCCCTCACTCTCCACACTTAATCCATCTTTTAATCCAAGAATCTGATCCGTCCAATCACTCGAAAACAATCCTAAAGGATCATACTTTTGCTTAATCTTCAAGAACTCATTGCCATTTTTATACTTTTTAATGGCCCCTAGAAAGGCCACATTCCGATTTTTCCCCCAATGTGGCAATGCATTGTACTTGAACACCCCAATTTGCTCTATCTCTTCCAAGATATCTTCAAAGAGCCTCGGATTTAAAGGGTCCTTGCTTCGGTAGTAAGTGATGTCGAGGTCAAGAGCATCCTCTTGTTTACCCAAATATGCAGTCGAGGCAGTGACGTACCTCATCAGAATGCCGTTGTACAAATCCAAGCCACAAAGGGATTTTGGTGCCAAATCTACAAGCTTTTGAACGTCCTTAATGAAATCATTGACTTTGGACAAAGCAACACTGAATGTAGTTTGATGATAGAATAGGCCTTTAACTCGAGAATCCCATGGGCATGTTGTTATCTTAGCGTCCTCCAGGCTATCCAGGCACGATCCCGATGCTTGAATGCGATTTTGGTATCCCACTACTGGATATCCCGTAAAAAGAATACCTCATCACCCAAAGATGTAGAAAATTAAGCCATAATATTGTATAATAATAATAATAATAATAATAATATATAAAAGAATAATATTGTACATGCATACCATTATTTGTTAGTCCATAAGCCGTAGTTTTCAAAGTAGATGTCGTGGTCCTCCCGCTTATGCATTTTCCTTCCACGTCACCAAGGGATTCTTGTGTCTCCTCTATGACAGAAAATAGCAACGAAATTAATTTACTTATTGACTTATTTTAATTAATAATATATTCAGATACATATAACATAAAAAATTACTAAATAAGTAGTTTATAAATTACTTACCAGTAGTTCTTAAAATTGATAGAACAAGAGAGGGCGTGGAGCGAAATCCTGGAAAATCAATAAGGGCATTTCCAGAAGTGTTGGTTGAGACCCGATCATCAACCCGATATATGACCCGTTTTTGACTTGGATACCACATTAGGTCTGCAAATTCGTGCTTTCTACCAAAGCTAACAACTTCTTCTCCTAAATCTGAATCTTTCTTCTCTATATTTGTCACCGATCGTTTGAACATTGGTTCTAGTTTCAGAGTCACCTGCATATATATCCACTATCTCTTTCAGATGTAGTAATACATCAAGCATTAAATAGTACAATGACTGCTCATATACTTATGGATGATAAGCTCGATGTGAGTATAGGTCATTTACTATATAGATTATGATGTAAAAATTAACTCCAATTTATATATGAATTGGAAAAACAATGTTATATTTTCTAGGCAAATCAATGATTATATAATTCGACATAACTAAGGAGAAATAGAGGGTTGTTTTCAATACCTATTTTTCTTGAGAAATTTTTTCTTGTTAGAAAATGAAGAAAAAAGAAGGTACACATTGGACAAGTCACTTCTCTCAAGGAATGTTTGCAATATTAGCTTTTTTAACCTTTAAATGAGTAAAATTCTATTTTGACTCTCTATTAATGAGTCTTGTCTGTACTTTGCGCTTTTCTACGTTTTTTTTGCCCGCTGACCTATTTTCCTCAAATAAGTTAACGAGCTGAGCATGTGCAGATCACATGCTTATTAACAACTCATTCTGAAGAGTCAATACTGGGTAAGATTCATTCCTAAAGGGTCAAAACTCAAATTTTCCCACATAAAATTTATAAGTATACAAAAATTGTAAATAATTAATGAAATGTTAAAGAATCTATTTAATAATTTATAAAATATATTTAAAAAACTAATAATTTAAAATAAAATCATTGAGATGATATGAAATTGTGAAAACAAGTTACCAAAAGCATTATGAGAAGGAATTATAAAATATAAAGAAAAATAATAGTTATAAAAAATATATAAATTTGCAAAATTATGCAAAGATAACACAAAGTTTAAAAATTATAAATTAAAAAAATAAAATTAACAGTTAGAGAAAATAAATTTAGGATAAATTTATATAGATGATTTTATAGTTAGAAATACATAAAAAAAAAAAAAACACTAAAATGAGTGAAAGTATAATTATCTAAAATCAATCTATGTAAAATTTTACAAAAACTAACTTATTTGAAGATTATAAAGTTACGTAAAAAAATTAATTACAAAGTAGTTTAATTTTTTTTAAGAAAATAGGAAATTCTTAAAAGAACTAGTTAAATTACAAAAATAAACACTTTTTAAATTTAAGTCTAATGAATTTATAAAATTATCAATAAACTACAAAAAGAATTCGAAAATTTAAGAAATATTAAATTTGAAAAGAAACTTTTTTCTGATCTTTATATTTTCATAGATATTTTTTTCATAAAATTTAACCAATATTGGTGAACCCTTTTATAAATATTGGTGAGTTATTTTTTTAAACATATTTCATAAATGTTCTAGTGCCTTTTATATTTTCCATTTATTTGTTATTACTTCAATTTTAACATATAGGTTTAAGGTTTGTTTTTTTCTGATGTTATATTTTTTTTTATGAATTGTTTTGAAATCTAATATGATTGATAACGTTTAAATTTTTTTTATGTATTATACATAGTTTATTATATTTTCTAATTTTTTATTTTTCAGTTTTGAAAGGTAAATTTTATAATTTTTTTAAATAATAATTTCCTTGCTCTTATTTTTTATTTTTTAATGACTTATATAATTTTTTATAGATTTTATGATTTATATAATTAATTTTTTGCACAAAAAAATATCTTAAAAAAAAGGCTTTGAAAACATCCTTCCCCCAAAAACTGATCCTGACAGTTTTCATTAGAAACACCAACGGCGAGGGCCAAAAAAGTATAAATCTGGACAATTTTGTATCTCTAATAGCCAAAATCAAAGATCGCTCATTCCTACATGGTTAAAATTGAAATTCACTACTTTAAATAGGTGATTTAAGTTTGAGATCATAAAAATTTCACAAAACCTATATCGAAGGATTCTCATGAATATAATCGCAAGAACTTATATGGGATTGTCTCATGGATCTCCTTATGTAAGATGGAACCCATATAAGCCATATAACCCAGTTAACACGAGTCAATCATATTCAACATGGGTCAACACCGATTACTAGATCATATTTTAGTAATACATGTATAAATATTTGTTTTATGGCTAAACATATTATGTATTTATATGTGTATTACTAATACCTTTATGAAGTTGTAAATAAATATCATCTCAATATTCTAGTAGCTTGTAATTTATTTACTAATTTATAAAAGTATTAATAATGCATCTATAAATATTCGTTTTATGGCTAAAAGAATTATGTATTTTTAATGATAAAACAAATACTTATACATGTCTTACTAATATTTTTATGAACTTGCGGACTAGTATATTAACTTGTGTTGACTATATTGACCATGTTGACCAGTCTTGACCCATGTTGACCAACATTGGTTGGATTGACCAGCCGGGTTTTGCTTATTCATATAGAGCTCTGTCTCATGTAGTGAGATCCGTGAAACGATCTAACATTAACTTACTAAACTATAATTGTGTGAGATGGACCTCACTATCCACAATCGAAATCTATTTTCATATATCAATCACTATTTTAAAATTATGAGTTGTGGATTTACAGTTATAAATTATGAGTTGTGGTTATATGTGTAAAAGGTCTTACAAAACTCTACTCTTAAAAGAATTTATTTTATAATAAAAGTTGATAAATTTTAAAGTAAGAAGTGAGTTTTTGAAAAAATCCGAAATTGGAATGTTTGATAAAAAAAAAAAAAAAAAAAGCCGCTTATTTCCTTCGAAATGTCAAAATGGTAAAATATCCCCACTTATTTCGAAGCTCATGAACCTAAATTGCTTCCGTTAGATAAATGATGGTTTTGGGTTTCAAAAAAATAAGTAAGGGTAAAATTGCTAAAACAAAGCTTTGTCTACTTCACAGAAATACCAATGAGGAGGAGAAAAAAACATCCCTCCTAACCTGCTTATAGCTAGACTTTGTCTTCAAACTACTTAATTAATCAGAAGAAATGAAGTTAATACATTTAAGCCAAAAGTGGAGAATTTATTTTTTAAGCAATGGTTCCGTATATTCTATAAATTTTTCCTCATCACGACGAATAGCTAGCTTTATGAGATCGTCTCACAAATTTAATTATGTAAGATGAATTAATTTATAATTTACACGTTTTTCCTTATCACAAAGAGTAGTTAGCTTTATGAAACCATCTCACAAATCTAATTACGTAAAATGAATTAATTTATAATTTACAAGTTAGAGATTGATTATTAAAAATGAGAATTTAATTTTGTTGGAGCAAATAAATTTGGTGAGAACCACAAGAGTACCTATTTTGTGATTGTTCAGTACTCCAACTCCTTGAAACATACATGTAACAGTTACATGTAATCTATATTAAGTAACTAGATATTTGTTTAATTATGGCTAAACCTAGCAACAATTTCTAATTAAAGCCAAGCACACCAGACATGATATAAGGAGCCAAACTATCTAAATCATGATATATATATATAGATAGATAATGAAAAGCCAAATTAATATAATAACATCTGAGCATTTTGTTTTTTGCTCGGGTTAATAATTTGTCTCTAAGTGTATGGCTTGTTAATTTTGTGCTTAATGGATGTTTGACATAGTCATGTTTAGCATTTGTTCATTAAGGTTTTACTCATTGACCATTGGTTGATCATAACTTTCACTCAAGATTTTATTTTGTTTGCTAAATGTTTAAACATTTTTACAAAGTTAATTATAAGGAGTGAGTTTTTGTGAGACCATCTCACGGATTTTTATGACATTGTGCGAGACGGGTCAACTCACAACCCAAATCCTATAATTCACATGTTTTTTGTGGGTGATGGAGCTCCGTCTGACGGTAACTATCCGTGAGACCATCTCACATGAGTTTTTGTGAATTATAAGGATGAATCACTCATATTCGAAACTTCAAACTCCTCTCTTATTGAGAAAGCTCCAACTTCATTTAAATTAAGCAAAAATAAAATAATTAAACAACGATTTACACTTATCAAGATGTGCTCCTCTATCCACCATGGATATATATTAATATGTTCACCGCTTTTGTATCACAACACAAACATTAATGTCAAATTATAAGACTTAAAAAGATACGATCTTTAGACATCAGTGGTGGATATTAAGATATGTCTACGATTGGCATGTGATTTTCATAATTTTATAGTTACATTCAAATTATTAAACAGATTTTTCAAGGTTTTTGAAAATTACAACCAAACATGTTAATTATATATGAAGAAAACTAAAAAACCTCATATAATATTTTCACTAACTTATATGAATAATTTGATTTAAACTCACAAATTTTGTCAATATCATATTATATTAACAAACATTATAAGTTTGAAAGAGTCATGCATTGAAAATTCACTATACGATTTAATTGTGAATTTCACGAATTTCAGGATTGGTTTGATAATTTGACCAAATTGTTGGAGAGTAAAGTAATATTAAGTTGTGAAAACAAATATACTTACCTGTGAAACAACCCCAAGAACTCCAAGCGAGAGTTTTGCAGCATCCAGGTCAGGGTCCCCAGTTTGAAGCAGGCGCACTTTAGCATAACCCTCAGCAGCATCAGCAGGAGTGACTATCCTGAGCTGGGTAACATAGTCATGCACTTGACTTCCCAAACCCCACAACGAGCTGCCGTGGGCCCCCGTCCCCATCATCCCCCCCACCGTGACCCCCCACCAGTAGGGCGCATAGGGCAGCGCCAGCTTGGCTTTAGCCGCCACACCGATCAGCTGTCTCAGCGTAACGCCGCTCTCCACCGTCACCGTCATGGCCGCCACGTCCACCTCCACCACGCCGTCCAGGTGCTTCGTGCTTATCAACACTCCCTCCTTCCCGTCCGGGCACACCAGCTTCGGAATGCTGTGCGAGTATCGCGTCACCACCTTCATCTTTCTCTTCGCCATAGTCGCATTCGCCACCGCGGATATCAGCTCCGCCTCCGACGTCGGGTAAAGAGCCACGGCGGCGCGACACGTGGCCCGGTCGGGGAATGCGCCGTTGGAGTTGGTGATGGTGCAGTTTGAGTTTGTGTTCGGTGCGGTGCAGTGTATGGGGTCTTCCGGTGGGCTGGAGTTGGCTAGTCTGGTTGTGATGAATAGGATGATGCAGATGTTGGCTATGTCGGCAACGCGGCGTGAGAAACTGCTGCTGCTACTCATCGTACGGCGTCGTTCTGTGGTTGTTGATGTTAAGACCTTATTGAGAAGGGATTTTGAAGAAAATAATAATATTTATATATATTAATTGACTCTTGCAAGACAATACTAGCTCCCACCACCTGTACTGTTAAGTGCCTTGAAAGTTCAATCATAATGATCTCATAAAGGAAGAGCCTTCGTTATATATTACACATGCAGTGGATATTTAATTCATTTAATATGACTCAAGGTATTATATAGTCTAAATATATATGGAACCAAATTTAACACACAATGAATATAACTTAATTGGACATAATTAAGTCTTGAAAAAAGCACAAGGAAGACGGGCCATACGCATGCATGGATTATACAAATGAGAAAAACATACCACGGTGTTTGGATAAAGCAGAAAACTGAGTATTAATTATTGCGAGTAGCGCATGCGAAGATAATGAAACAGATTCCTTATCAATTAGAGAATATATAGAGAAATGAGAATAGAGATAGGGAATTGAGGACGAGAGGGGGTGTTTAAATATATGGATGTGAATTATGAGAATTAATTGAGATGATAATCTTGTATATCATTAGTTAATTATAATACGTAACGCAAATTATGAGGAGTTTAATATTGCTTTGCTGGCCTTGAAAGTTTGAAAGTGGGTGGTGAAATTAACAATGGGGATTAAGTGGAGAAAGAGATGGCAAAACTAAAATGGTTGTATGAAGGTTAGGTAGGCTAGGTTGCAATATGGGGCGGTTCCAATGCACTATACACATACTTGTGCTTTTTTCAAACCATTTTGTTACTCTCTCATTGGTACCTTTAGTATGATTAAGCATGACTTGTAGGGGCTGGGTTTTCAGGCCTTGGTATGATTCCTATACTCTGCTCATTTCCTGTAAATCCTAATGGGCCCAACTAGTATGTTTGATGGGGACTCTAATCGATGTGCTCATGGGCTATAGCCTCAAGGCAATAATTATTGGCCCATCTTATGTGGTCCTTAGACCATTAATTGATGTGCAGGTTACCCAAT
Source organism: Scutellaria minor (assembly GCA_954870855.1). Lineage (NCBI taxonomy): Eukaryota > Viridiplantae > Streptophyta > Magnoliopsida > Lamiales > Lamiaceae > Scutellaria > Scutellaria minor. The sequence continues at coordinate 18,220,460 of OX940728.1, read as the reverse complement.
CTGGTGGTTTTCTTGGCCCCTATTGGTCATGTTGCTAATCCTAATTTCCCTTGGGGTTATTATTTTTGGGCCCTTTAGATGGACCATGACTTATACATGGGCCCATAATCTGACCGATTGAACTCGTAGGTTGATCTGGGCCAATCTCATTGGGCTCCTTTTGTTGGCATGATAATTTCTTTGTGTGGGCCTTTTTGAATTTGTTCTTGCAGGTGCATGCAATCGGTTATCTTGAAGGCTTGGGTATTACCCAAGGGTATATGTAAATTTTCTCTTGGTCCACTCGCCAACGATACACCTTTGGGTGTATTGGTTGGTGGATCTTTTCTATTCTTTTTGCCTACTCGTCATTTACACACCTTACAAACCCTCTTCAAACTGTTCATTTAGATGACCACCTCACAAAAGATTGTAGAAAGGTGTACGTGGTTGGTGAATTTTTTCCTTTTGGCTCTCACTTACTATATGACTTTATGAGGCTCTATTTCCTTCTTTTGAGGAATATAGAACATTTTCATATTATTATTTTCATCCTCTTTGAAATTCACTGTATATATTTTATACTTTTGAATGAATTTTTACAATTCATCAAAAAACATGTTTGACAAAACAACTCAAATGGATTGTTGTAGGATATGTGTTGTATGAGAACTATCACAAAATTCAACTTCATGAATTTCATTTTTATTTTTATGAAATAGTAATAGGTTCGTGCAATGTACTGAATATTAATTAATTGTTTAACGATTATATTTTTTCTTATAATGTGATGATTATCGATATTATTATATAGTTGTAATGTAATATATAAATTTTATTAAGTATTCTAACAAAATTCCTTAATTAGTTAAAAAGACTTACTTGGCTCATCAACAATTACCCATGTAACATTTTTTCCACTTCTATTGTCAGTATTACTTGAAACAAAAAAGTAAACAATGTTAGATAAAATTAAGGATATGGTGATAATATATTGTTAAGTGCACAATTCAAAATAAAAATGCACAATACATTTATAAATATTTTAAATTCACTGATGAAATTCTCACCACTGCTAAAAAAACTAAAAGCATTATTATAGAATCACGTAAATCCTACAATACAACAGAAAAATACCATCAACAGAAAATTAAGAAATGAAATAAACAAAATGAAATAACGAATTAACCTTTTTGTTACAGAAAATTAAGAAACGAATTAAACTGCAGAATAAATAGATTTAGTAGTTGAAATCTAAATTTGATAAACAATCTATGAAATTGAGATACTTATGGATGAGTATATTTATATTATCTCAAGATTTAGTATCTTTTAAATCTATGCAAACAATTTATGAACACAATATTTTATATAGATATTTTTTTTTTAAATCTACACACACAATTTATTAACACAATATTTTAAAAAAATAATAAATATCTAAGATATCTAATATATAGACATCAATATGATATTTGAATTTAAATTTATGTGTATTTAGCGTTAGATAAAATTAAGTAATACTTTGATGCACATTTCAGAATAATACATTGAATAGTTACTAAATGATGTATCGCTTGATTCAGATCTTTCATGGTCTCTATTGTTTCCAATAACTCATCAATCTCTTCATATTAGTATCAAACAATTATACCAATTTTTATGATATATGAAATTAGAACACTTGAAAATATTTTTTAGTCCACTGATGAATCATCACCACTGCCAAAATACATAAATCCTATAATACAACTATAAAATAGTATGAACAAAAAAAAAAAAAGAAACAAAAAAGAAAAAAAAACCAATCAAACATTTTATTACAAATGAAACTCGTTGTTTTGTTTGATGAGAATTAAGAAATGAAGACGATGAATTAAGAAAAGAATAAAAACTAAAATAAATATATATGATGGTGAATTAAGAAACAAATCCATTATTCGACACACGATGAACTAATATATAAAAAAATTAAACATTTTGTCAAAGAAAAGAATAAATAGAGAGTCAAACTTTTATGTTTGCTGAGGATTAAAAGAAGAACAATATCACAATAATTAAGAAACTAGTGAGTAGATAGTGAATATATTTATCAACAATGAGTGGAGTGAATTAATAGAATGGGAATATATTTAGGTGTGAATTAATAGACTTGTTTAGATATGTGATATTTTATCTAATAATATATATATGATATTTTGGATATTGAAAACAGAATGTGTATATTTACCTTATTAAAGGATTTGTTAGTTATCATCTACGACATTTATGGATATTGAAAATCTCTGATATTTTCATGAGTTTGTTTGTTAGGAAAGTATTGTTTAGATTTTGATGAGACAAAACACGAATGTAAAAGGAAAGTAGAGTACCCCATTTTTCACAATGTATAAGTAAAACTAGATTAGGTTTTAAGTCTAGATTATTAGGATGAAGAATGGTGAGGAGCTCAAGATACAACAATTGAAGAATCGAAGTGAAGAAAAGTTGCAAGCAGTAAGGAGTTAATCACTACAAAAGTAGTAAAGTAAGTTACTAAAAAATAGTAAACTCTAAAGACACAATAAGTTCAACTGCTGGTTACAGCAGAAGACCAGTAAGCTGGATTATTGCTTGAACAGAAAGATTGGTTGCAGAAAGTAAGTGTTGCATTCTGACAAGTCAAGAAGACAAGAAGAACGAAGTAATACAATACATACTTCAATGCAGTACGAGAAAGATCATCAGAAGTTTGAGATTCACTCACTTCAAACAAGTCAAAAACTAGCCTACAAAGACAATATGATTAAAGTAGTATTGAGGACCAGTAAGCAACATACATGTGGCCTGATACACTGTTGAGACCTATAACCTAGTACAACCGTATTTAATATCCTGGAATGCAAGACAAGAAACATTTAATGCAATCCTCAGAGATCATTAATGAGAGCTATACACTTGAAGAACATTCAAAAATTCAAAGGTGTTGTGTCATCCTTCAACGGGTATAACACTTCATCTATAAATAAAGTAAGTATTAACTTAAGCAACTACTGAAAAACTGAACACTCAAGCTCAAGCAAGAAAACATTCTAGTTTCAAGTTCTCTCAAATTCAAAGTTTTCAGTTACTCAACTTCGAAAGAAGTAGTCAAACCTAAGAATGTTCAAGCTTAAGATTTTCAATTCTGCTTCAAGTACCGGTTGAAGAAACCCTATATACTTTTAACATCGGTGTTGTATGCTTAGATTGTTATAGATGTCCTCAGTTGATAAGAAGATTGATTCCTTGCTAAGTGTTTAGCCTTAGGAGAAAAGACACTTTGTGTGAGTTTGAGTGAACCTGTATAGTGCAGCCTTTAGGACTTGTGAAACTTGTGTGGAAGCTAAGTTTTAGTAGTTGTAAGCTTGTTATATTGATAGTTGTAAGGTTTGAGTCCTATAAAACAACTTCCTTAACGAAGTTCCTCCTCTAAAAATGAGTAGAATGGACGTAGAAGAATTATAACACCTTTGAACCACTGTAAACCTTGTGTGTTTATTTTCAGTTTTAGCATTTATGTTGCTTTATCTTACTGCATTTATCTTGCATATCATCCTGCATTAAAGTCTTGCTAAAACTCATAATTTTGTAAAGGTTTTCAAAAGAAAATCTATCAAAAGATTAAGTTTACGTTGTGCAAAGAACTCTAGTTTCTGCAAGTAGTGCTGTATCCTAGCATTGTAAGTTGAAGCAGTAATCTGCACTGTAAGCTATTTAGGTTACAATGCAGTAAGTTTGAAAGAATTTGCAAAATCAATAGAGGTTCATTCACCCTCTATTTGAACCTTTGTGCCATTAGAGACCAACATGTGGTATCAGAGGAAGTTGGGTTAAAAGCTAACTTGTCTGGTCACCCATCCAAATCTACCCATTTTTTATTGTGAAAACCATTTTCATATTTATTTCTAAAATCTCATATTCTTTTAGCATATCATGGATGCTTCACAGCACAAGCTCTCAATGTTTTCCATAGAAGAATATGATAACTGGAAGATCAGAATGCAGGCTCATCTTTCGGCAATGAATGATGAGATGTGTCAAGTCATCACTGAAAGTCATGTCATCATCACAAAGTCAAACCCAGATCTAAGTAGAGAAGCCAGAGAAACAGATAGAATTGAGCAGGAAGTTGCCCGAGCGGTAACAGTAGTAGTAGCAGCAGAAGTTGCAGCAACAACTGAAGAAATAGTTTATGCTGGAGAAGTTGAAGAAGTAGGAGCTAGACTACCAAGAATTGTTGCACCACCTTCAAGACCAAGAGTAGAAGTTCCAGATTATACTCTAAAGCTTCTCCAATGCACTTTGGTTCTACTTGTGAAATGAAATAAGAAAACATAGCTTGATCTTCTTAACCTTACTCAAACATTGGGATCTCCTATGATGAGTTCCCTTGGATGATTTTTGAGTCATGTCCTATCTGGTTCAAGTACATGAATGAGTTATTGATCTGCTACTTGTTGCTCTGCTTCTGGTTGTTGTATTATGTCTTGGTGCACAATTATGTTAAGCTATTGTGCTGTAACCTGGACTATTATATTTTTCCAATACAGGTTTTTCTGATGTTTCTTCTGTAGGAATGTGAATGTGCACTCCTTCAACATATGGAACGGTGTTGTCTTTTACTTTCAATTGTGACATATCTTCTTTCATCTTTTCAAGAGCAGTTGTATTACAAATTCACAATGTGATTCATCAAATACCATGTGCATTGAGTCTTTGACTATATGAGTCCTTTTGTTGAATACTCTGAAGGCTTTACTTATTGATGAATATCCCAAAAATACTCATTCATCTGATTTAGCATCATATGTCTTCAGGTGCTTTTTTCCATTATTAAGAATGTAACATCTGTATCCAAAGATGTGCAGGTAGAAAATATTTGGTGTATAGTCATACCAAACTTCATAGGGGGTCTTGTCATTATATTTATTGATTAAGCATATGTTCTGTGTGTACCATGTTGTATTGGTAGCTTCAGCCCAAAATCTTTTAGGAATAGCAACTTCTACAATCATAGTTATTGTTGCTTCTTTGAGAGTTATGTTCCTTCTATCTGCAATTCCATTCTGTTGGAGTGTTCATGCTGCTGAATACTCATGACATATTCCATTTTTAGAATAATACTTCTCAATAAACTTGTTTGTGAATTTTGTTCCTCTGTCAGATCTTATTTTCACAATACTCAGACTTTCCTCATTTTGTATCCTCTTCATAAATTCTGGTAGCCTATTCTGAGTTTCTAACTTCTTGGCTAAGAAGATTGTCCATGTGAATCTTGAGTATTACTAGAGAGTACTTCTTGCCACTGATACTGACAGGTTCAACTAGCCCAAAACGATCTATATACAGTAGATCCAGTATCCTATGAGATAACTTTTGACTTTATCTTTGAATGAGCTTCTGACTTGTTTTCCTTTCTGGCATGCTCACATACACTTTCCTTCTTAAAGTTAAATTTGGTAATCCTTTCACTAGATCATTTCTTGATAGTTTATTGATGTTATTGAAGTTTAAATGACTCATTCTCTTGTGCCATATCCAACTTAATTTTGGGGAACGTTTAACAATGAAACATGTTGGTTACACTATTGAACTCCAATCAGCTAAGTAGATATTTTCTCTTCTGGTTCTAGTTAACTTCACCTTATTAGACTTGTTATCCTTGATTAGACACTTATTAAGGTTGAATTCCACAGAGTATCCTTTGTCACAGAACTAACTGATACTCAAAAGATTATACTTTAGTCCTTTAATATAGGACACTTCACTGATGCATGCATTGTCTTTGACTAAGCTTCATGTACCCTTGGTGCTTCCTCTTGAGTCATCTCCAAATACCACCTTAGGGCCTTTACATAGTTTGAAGTATTTTAAGGCTTTCTTGTTGCCAGTCATATGTCTGGAACAACCATTGTCAATATACCATACATCATTGCTACTTCTTGACAACTGTTCCTATATACAATTCAGATAGATTTAGGTACCCATACAAGTATGGGTCCTTAGGGGTTAGTTCCTTTTGGAATCTAAACTTGCTTCACAATAATTAGTTTGTTGTGAGGTTAGTTGGTTCTCTTTCTGTAAGTAGTCTTTGTAGGATATTGCTTGTGAACATTGTGTGAATGAACTTTCATTGTGTTACCTCCACCATTAGGGTGTGGTCTCCTTTTATACCTTCTTGGAGTATAAACTCCTTTGGGTTTAGACATGTAGGTCTTAGTATAAGAGGGATAGAAGTTCTTTTGTTGTAACCTGTGAGGTTGCTTCTTTACTTACAACATATTGATTCTGCAGTAAGCTGGGACTACCTATAGTCTTACTTCCTGCAGTTACCAGCAAAAATTTATTTCCCTAATCAGTTGTGTTTAGTTTTTTCAAGGCTTTGTTTACTTGATAAATCTCTTTAGTGAAGGGAACTTTAACTTGAACAAACTTTTCAGCTTTGGATGTGCTTGCTGACTAATGAGAAGTTTTTGCACTGTATTCTAGACTATTTTCTTCATAGGCATTTTGGGTCTTCATGATATATTATTGTGCTCTTCTAGCTGATTTGTTGTATACATCAATTGTATTTTGCAGAATTTCCTTCTCACTTTCTAGATTAGTGACCAGTTGCTTGAGTTTGAATATTTCTGCTCTGAGGTTATTGCATTCTATATTATCATATTCATAGTCTATATGGTTTCTTTTAGTGTAGAACACTAACTCTTCAGCATCAAATTATCTTCCTTGAGCTCTTCATGAGTTGAGTTTATCTATTCAAAGTCACTCATAATTTGCCTGAAGGCTTGGATCATGTTCAATATTTTCCTATCAGAATCAACAGAAGTTTGAGAGGTTACATCTTCATTATCTACTTCTTCACAGTCCTTGGCCATCAAGAATAGCAAAACTTCTTCATCAGAGATAGAGCTGTCACTATTATTTTCAGATGAGTTTTGTTCTCTTGCAGCTTCATGGCTTCTACCTCTCCAAGAAGAGCTTTTAGTTTTTGTTTCTCATCTCTCATCTTTTCTTTCATTTGCTTCATTTTGTCTTCATGGTACTTATGTACTAAAGGATAGGGGTAATTTCTTGCATAATGGTCTGGTTTCCTGCAGTTGTAACATAAGTCAGAGAAAACTTTATTTAACTGTGAGTTGGGGGTTACCTGTGGTGTTGAGGGTTTCTTCTTGAAATTTCTCCCTCTCTTGTTGTTCTTCAGAAATTTCTTGAATTTCTTCAGAAGTAGTGTCATGTCTTCTTCAGCATCTTCAATATGCAGCTTTGTCTGACTGTTGCTGCTTGCTATTGTTGTATCTTAGATCTTGCAGTAAGACCAGTAACTTTGGTGCTTGTTTTCTTAGCCTCTATCTTCTTTCTATTAATGTCGAATTCGAATGCCTTGAGGTCTGAGAATAGACCAAAGATGCTTATTGTCCTTAGATCTATGGATAGTCTCATGGTTGTGGTCTTACTGTCCCACTCAGCAGATAAGGTTCTGAGTACTTTCATATTTTTTTTCTAATTATAGCATTTTCCCAGAGCTTCTAATTCATTTACAATTGATGTGAATCTCAGGTCCAACTATTCAAAAGACTCATCAAATTTCATTTTGAAGAGTTCAAACAGTTGTGTGGTAGTGGATTTGGCTTTGTAATGATTGAAAGACCTTCAGTGATTACTTGCCACATCTCATAATTCATTACTGAAAGATGAGTTTGTATCCTAATCTTCTAGTCATCATATTCTTCTATAGAAAACATTGAAAGTTTGTGATGTGAAGTATTCATGATATGTTAAAGAAATAAGATTTTCAGAAATAAATATGAAAACAGTTTTCACAATAGAAACAGGTGGATTTGGGTAGATGACCAGACAAGTTGGCTTTTAACCCAACTCGTTGTGATACCACTTGTTGGTCTCTAGTGGCATATAGTTTCAGAGGGGGTGAATGAACCTCTTTCAATTTTTTAAAAATCTTTCAAACTTACTGCTCTATAACCCAGAGAGTTTATAGTGCATGTTACTGCTTAGCTTACATCGCTAAAATTCAGCGGTGCTTACTGCAGCAAGAGTTCTTTGTATAGCGAAAACTTAAACTTTTGAGATAGAGTTTATTTTGAAAACCTTTTATAAGATATGAGTTTTAGCAAAATATTAATGCAATATGATAGAAATAAAAAATCCAGCAATATGAAGCAATAGAAGTGCTAAAACAAAAAGATAAACACACAAAGACTGATAGTGGTTCGAATGTGGTATAATACTTCTACGTTCACTCTACTCCTCTGAGGAGGTTTACAGGACTTCAGACCTTACAACTATCAACCTAACAAGTTGTACCTACTAAGATTCAGCTTTCACACAAGTTGCTTAAATCCTAAAAGCTGACCCACACAGGATCCTAAAACTCACATAGAGTTAGTGTCTTTTCTCCTAAGGTTAAACACTCAACAAGAATCAGAATCCTATCAACTAAGAACACCTAAAAAAACCTAAGAACACAACACAAAGATTAAATTTATATGGGGTTCTTCAACTGGTACTCGGAGTAGCCTTAAGAATCTTGAGCTCGAGAGATCTTTGGCTTGACTACTTTATTCGAGGATGAGTGACTGAAACTTTGGGAGTTTGTAAGATTTTTGAAACTTGAGTGTTTTCTTGCTTAGAGCTTGAGTGTTTGAATTTTCAGTTGTTCAGTGGTCATTTCAGTTCATCTTTTTCTCTAGTTATAGATGAAGAAATATGTCCATTGAAGAGAGACACTCCTTTGAATTTGAATTTCTTTAAGTGTTGTTGAGCTGGCATTAATTGATATCTGAGGGTTGCATTTAATTTTCATTGTCTTGCACTTCAGGGTATTTAATGTAGTTGTACTAGGTTGCAGAGATGCGTAGTGTGTCAAGCCACGTGTTCGCTGCTTACTGGCCTTGGTACTGTCGTATTTCATTTATCTCTATTGGCTACTTTTGAAATGCTTTTTCCTCGGACAACATTGATCTTCCTCATACAACATTGGAGTAAAGAATTGATTACTTCATTTTTTCTATCCTCTTGACTTGCCAGAATTCAACACTTCCTTTCGGTAACCAGGCTTTCTATTCTGGCTATATCATAGCATACTGGTCTTCCGATTTAGACTGCTGCTTGCAATGACTAAGCTTACTACTCTGCCAGAATTTGGCTATCTTTAGTAACTTACTTTCTGCTCCTATAGTATTTGATTCATTATTGTTTGCATTAAATCATCACTTTAATTCTTTAGTTACTGAATCTTAAACTCCTTAATATTTAATCTAAAACTCTAGACTCAAAATCTAGTCTAGTTTCACTTAAACATTGTGAAGAATAGGGTACTCTAATTTTCTTTAACAATGGTGTTTTGTCTTATCAAAATTTAAATAATAAAATCCTAACATTAATCAAAATAAATTACCTAACATGCGATCAACTTTCATAGTGTACTATCATTGAACAATTCAAAATGAAATAAACCAACATTTGTCATAGTTTTGATCCAATCATTACAACACAACAAAAGATCTAATAGAAAATCCAAAGACAATTAAGGAGCATTATATTTAAACTACTTCACAAAACACCAAGATACTTGACCTTTGTCATCGAAAATGGTTTCAAGTACATTATAGTACTCATATACAACACTATCATAGTTATGGAAATACCACAAGAAAGTCGTGCAAGGAACCGTATACATTTTATGGAGTTTTTCACTACTTGCAACTCAATTTAAAGGCATTTTATCTTCTCCAAAAATTCAACAACAGCTTCTCTTGCACGTCCACTTAATTGTGATTTCATCTAAAGAAAAAAAACCATATTTTTCTTCCTACAAAATAATATGGTCTTATTATAACACACTCTTCGTAATGGGATAATGATTCAACAATATCATTCACTCAATGCTAGTCACATTTAAACTAAAAAAAAGTGAACATTACCACATGCTTCTTTGGACATGACATAAAATATCATCCGAGATTCACTTTAGAGTTGACAGTTCTTGGATATAGAAGAATGTCACAACCACAACAAACCATCATATTTGTTTCTCTCGTTGTTTTACTCGAAGTTCCATAGAAAGATTGTCTACAATAATTGTTGCTAAATATGGACGGGTAAATTAGTGTAATAAAAGAGACATTTTTTGTTAAATTATAAGGGAGAAAAGTTAACAACATTTGGAACTAATGTCATTTATACACATCATGTACACAAGATGTGAGACCTACGGATTGGGGCCAATTTTTAGACCAAATTCATAATGATAAACCTAACCCTAATTAGAGATCTCATAACTAAAGAAAGGGGGTTAATTTGAGGGAATTGAATCAATTAACATCAAATCAAAATCTCTTAGGGAATGAAAGAATCTTCAATCTAATTAAAGAAAGTTGACTCTAGAACCCTATAAATTTCTCTATAAATAACTCAATTACTTCAATGACCTCTTTTCACACTTTTGAAATCATCATTTCAAGGTAAGGTTAAGTTCTTCATTCTTCTCTTTTCAAACCCTAGTTGTCGCCGACATCGGAATCCCTTTTTCCGACGAGCATCTCAACTTTAACCTTGATGTGTTTGTGAGGAAGAAGTAAGAAGATAGATATGAGGGAGAAAAGAGATCAGTTGTAAGTAATAGAAGGGGGAAAGAAGAGAGAGATGAGGGAGAAAAGAGATCCACCATGGGGGAGAAAGAAGTGCGAGATGAAGAAGAAAAGAAGATCTACAGTGGGGAAGGGAGAGAGAAAGAGAGAAGAAATGAAAGGAGAGAGAAAGAGAGAAGAAATGAAAGGAGAGAGAAAGAGAAGAGAAGAACATAGTTTAGGAGAGAGAAATAAAAGATCCCCAAATCATTTTTATTTACATTTTAAACCCTAAACACATTCTTTTATTTCTTTTCTAATCAAGATCCCCAAAATCTTTGCCCTAACCTCTCTTATTTCCAAATTTCATCTTTTTATTCCATAATGATATGTTAACTTAAAATTTGATACTAAATAATCTTCTGTTTTGTTATATTTTAATTAGGAGACATGAATTAAGGGGAGAGAATTTTAAGGCTAGCATATAACACATCAAGACTTTCTGTTTTTGAGGTGGGTGTTGTTTACCTTTTGTTATTATTAAATATTGCATGAATATGTCGTAAACATGAACATATGTTGATATGATTTGAAGTATGAGGAATTGTTCATTTGCATAAATTGATGTTGTTGGAAATTATTTGATGTTATGGGAATGTTGAAGCTATGAAACATTATTATGAATTTTTTTTCTTGTTAATTATTATGAATGATATTACGACTGAATGTTATGAAATAAAAGTAGGCAATGACTATCTCAAGATGTCCAAGACCGTATGTTCGGTCTACAGGTTTTGCCTGTAGTGTTAAAAGGCAAAAGATTGCCAAGGACCACTTAAAAAAGGTTCGAGGCTGTATGTTTGGTCTTTGAGTTTTGCCTATCATGTAATAAAGCATTGGCCAATGAAAAGTAAAGAAAGAAGGAAATGAATGATTATGTGTTTTATATGTTATTTTGTTAAGTTAATATATGTGATTAATATATGTGAAGACGATACATATGTTATATTTAATTTTGACAAAAGTAAACCCACTGAGCTTGTGTTGCTCATCCCCATATATGCTTAACTTTTTCAAATTGAGGAGCCGTGCAGCAGTGGTATGCCCACTAATAAAACTTAATGAATAAAGAATTTACCTATTCCTTTGAAAATGTTTTATTTTATGAATTGTTGTTGAAAATTTTTATTTTATGTTTTTAGTTGAGAATGAATTTTAATCATGGATTTTTTAGAATTATATTTTATTAATAATGCTTCCACTATGTTGTTTTTTAAAAGTTAGTTATTTCTATTATGAAATCGCGTTCCAAACTTCAAGGGAAATAGACTTTTTTATATTAAATTGGGGTGTGACACAAGGTAATTTCCAAAACTCCTTTATGAATTGGCTACCGAAATGATGTCACAATTTAAAAATGTTGAAATTTTAGTCATGCATTGTGGAAATTGGTAAATATGTAGCGCCTAGGATAAACGATGCACAATTTGACGATTAAATAATTTAACCTTAATTGTGTGATTTAATTTATATGCATTTCAGATTAATCGAAAAAAATGCATGTTTTAATTAATCGAATGTACGTTTTAATTTATCAAAAACGTAATTAATGTGGAGAGCCTATGTTTATATTTATCAAAAGTTTAATTGAATCGAAAATGGAGTATGTATGATATAGGAACGATCGTAAATGAAAGACGAAGAAAACAAAATGAAAATCGGGCCGATTGGAGTTTCGAGGCCCAAACGGGGCCCAATTCGATGAAAACTTGGAATGGGTTAAAACATGTGCACACTTGAGTATTCACCACACTTTGGCAAAATTTGCACAAGGTAAAAAACTGATTTAACTCTTTCTCCCTCTCCCTGGTTTTCCCGCGGCCGGAGCGCCGCCGCCGTGCCGGAAGTGGCGACATCGCGTTTCCTCCCCATTTTTGCCCATTTTCATACCAAACGTAGCCCTCGCCGAGCCCATCATGGATTTGGGCTCGATTCACTGAGCCGCCGCCGACTCCGCCGAAAATCAGCCGGTAAAGGCGCGACCTTCTCTTTTCTCTCTCCCATTTTCTCTCTCTTCGTGTCTCTTCTGTTTCTCCTCCAATCGAGATGATCTACACATGCATTCGAAGCTCTTGCCAAGCCCGTCACGAATCCGGGCTCAGATCATCGATCGACCGGCTCCTTTTCCGGCAATCGTTGGCCAAAGTTTCTACCTCTTTCCTTTCTCTCTCATCTCCCTTGCGTCTCTCTCTTTCTCGCTTGTTGCCGCCCTCGCCGGGTTGTGGTGTGTATGTGTGTGTGGTGGTTGGAGATGGCACTTCGAGCGCGGCCGTGAGTCGGAGTCGTCGTGGCCGGCGGTGCGCCGCCGCGGCAGTGGTGTGTGGTGTGTGTGTTGTGTGCGTGTGTTGCGTGTGTGAGTTGTGGGCGGCATATCCAGCGCCGTCGTGTATTGTGGTGGCCGGCGCGAGGAACGCCGACGAGTGGTGGTTGTGGTGTGGAGTGCTGGCCGGCGATGTGGTGTCGTCGGTGGTGTGTGCAGCGGCGGCAGGGAGGAGGCAATGGAGGGGGGATGGGGTGTGAGGAGACAGGGGCCTCCTTGCAAATTTCGTAAACCCCAGGGACCCATCTACAAACCCTTGAAAGTTTGGGGTTCTCTCACTTTCCCCCCCAAAACTTTCATTTCGTACAGTTTAGTCCTAAAACTTCTGAAAACTATATTTTCACCCCAAAACTTTTCAAACCTTTGATTTTTACCCCCAAGACTTCTGAATATTATAATTCGACCCCCAGAATTTCCAAAAACCTCACTTTGACCCCAGAACTTCTCTGTGATTATAGTTTTACCCCCGATCAAAGTCAACCTTTACCAGAATTTACGTTTTTACCCCTAAACCCTAAAACACACCGTTTTAGCTCATTTCTCGTCCGATTGAGCTCATTTTTTCGCCTATGGAACCATAATCGAACCCCCTTTGTTATATGACCAAACTCTAAGCCTTTTGAATCGTTTTTCTTTCCAATCATCATTTCTTTCCAAGAGAGTTCTTTAAAAGTTTAATTAACGATCATAATAAACATCTAATAGATTACGTTTGCTTGTGTAGGCTATCACGATTAGGAGCATACGTATTTTTATTTGAAGCTTGCATCACATGAAGTCAAATATCACCTAATTAGGTAGGGGTAACTTTTGAACTTAACAACTTTTACGTTTCTGTACTTATTATATCTTGATATGCAGATGAACTGCTGATACGTTAATCAATGTTAACATATCTATAACCGCATGCTATGAATTGCTTGAACTTACGTGTCTTAGGATTACGTGTTGTGTTATTATATGATCATGCATACTATGAAATATGTTATACGCGGACAGAAGTCCACGCTCATCACGGAGGGGCTCATGGTTCTTAAAAAACTTCACGGAGGGTTTGGTGTGCCGTAAAATACACCAATGGTACTGAAACCGTCACCGGATAAGACGGGGATTACCCGCACCGAAGAGGATATATGTGCAATGCATTTCTTACGTGCTGTGAATTACTTGATGTGCTGTTTATCGCTTATATATTTTAACTGTTTATATAATCTTGAAAATGGAAATTACTCCCACGAGTGTATTCAAACGCACTCACCCCTATCTGTTCTCACACTACAGGGCACAATGAAATGTAAGATAACGTAGAGAAAGGGGTGTCGTATCCAGTGTTTCCTTTTGTATTAGTTTTAAAATGGATTATCGAACCTTGCTTTGAAACTACTCATGTTTTGTAAAACTGTTGTAACCTTTGATGGATCCTATTTATTTCCGCTGTTAAGTTTAAATGTTTTCTTCCGACGATGTGCCGATGTTTTGGAAACTGTAAAAGATTTATACGCTTTAACCGAACTTCACTGTTTTTACTTTGGATATCAATTTAAATTGTTGCATGTTTATCCTATTCGTAAGACTTTAAATGATATGTCTCTTTCTTTATTTCTTCCTGCACGCCCATACGTAAACTCTGATATTTTTTTAATGTATGAAAATGGGACGTGACAAAATAATTGATGTGTTTCAACTTTCATATATAACTATTATTAAAAAGTAATTTATGATCATATTTTAGGAAACTAATTTATTATTTGTTCAAGTCTAAATTTTTTGTTTTTTGTTTTTTTTTTGTTTTTGGAATTATTGAAAGAATTACATCAAATAAGAAAGCTAAGGGTAATCGTAGTTGTAAAAGAAGAGTTTTGCATCCACAAGAAAAGTTGTACATTTCCTGATTCAATACACACACTGATGTATGTTATCTTTCTTCATATATATGTACAATAATATAAGGATGAAGAAAAAAACATAAGATACATTTTCAATTATTACCATTGGATACTACTTTATTTAGTACAGTCTATAGTCTAGTACGAAAAAGAAATGTACCAATTTATCCCATATATATAAGTCCCATCGACATGCATGCATGGCTACTTCTCGTGAATTAGATGATTTCTATCTTATAGCTCATACTCAATTAATATTGATCATGCATGTGTGAGATATATTAAACTAAAAATAATTCAATAATTATATTGGTTTCAACTTTTCTTGATTAAGGTATGTCACACATTTATCGAAATTAATACATAAATAGTGAAATATCATGTAATCATCATTAAATATAAAGTTGTCAAATTGTTCGATATTTCATCGCAACCAAAATATCTTGGTACATTTTGCTTACACAATGCCTTATAAATAAATTTTTCAAACCTTAACCTAAATCATCTAAAAATGACCTAATCCAGATTCAAACTAAAAAAGATAGAACATATAAACTTCCATTTGTGGTAGAAATATTAAATCATTTAAGCAGCCCAACAAATTTTTTGACTAAGTTACAAAAAAATCCAAACCCACTTGCAATTTCATAAACCAATCGACAAAATTTATGAAAGGACAAACTTAAAATCAAGAGTAGTCTACAACATATCACGTTGATGTTAAAATCTTACCTTGACAATGGTGGAGTACAAGACATTATACCTATCCTAAATCAAAAATAACAAATGAAAATCGTTAATCTTAGATAAGGAGTAATTCACATCTGATGTCTGTAGATGTTTTTCCACGATGTTGGGATGAAAGTTTTACCAAGAATAATGTTACCTCTTCGATTTAAAAAAAAAGACAACAATGGAGTATGGATTTGAAAGAGGGCCTATAATGACAACATTCAAGATCTAAACTTATACAAACAACGTCGTTTCAATTTTAGAAAACCACAATTTCAAAAAATTGATTTATGATATGGAAGAGATTTTTTGTAATTTACTAACAAACTAATAGTAGAACTTCAAACATGAACTTCAAAGGTTAGATTGCCTATTCACCTTGGTATTTGTATCAGCACTCAATCCAAACATGAAATTGAATTTTAACTAGTTGGTATAACATTGAAACCAAATAAAAAATAAAGCAAATGAAAAAAAAAATCTAACGGGGCCTTAAGAGATTAACCATCACTTGAAGTATTAACTCTATATATTGAATTTTTTTTATGATCGAGTGTAACAATCAATTTTGAAATTCAAGAGTTTGATGACTCAAGTGTAAGTAACAACCAAGTTGTTATTGACATATTATGCCCCTTAATTCAAGTATTAAAACATCTTATGGTTTCAGATGAATTTGGACATGCCCCTCATCCACAATGCAAATTCTCCAATAGATATAGGGTGAGGCCAACAATCACTTAAAACTTGCCAAGCCCGATCTCAAGGAAGATCTGCAGTGGGAGAGGGAGAGAGAGAAGAAATGAAAGGAAGCTTAAGAGTCATCAAGGTTACTTTAAGCACCAGTTAAAGAAAAACTTATATACTTTTAACCTTTGTGTTGTGTGCTTAGGTTGTTTTAGTGGTGTCCTCAGTTGTTAGGATTTAGATCCTCGTTGAGTGTTTTGTCTTATGTTGTTATAGGAATAACTTTGCGTGAGTTAGTAGGATCCTGTGTGGGTCAGCCTTTTTGATTCAAACAACCTGTGTGGGAGCTGAATCCTAGTAGGTGAAAAAGTTGTT
Organism: Scutellaria minor; assembly: GCA_954870855.1. NCBI lineage: Eukaryota > Viridiplantae > Streptophyta > Magnoliopsida > Lamiales > Lamiaceae > Scutellaria > Scutellaria minor. The sequence goes on along the minus strand of OX940728.1, from coordinate 18,203,811 downwards.
AGGTTGATAGATTCTAAGGTCGAATTCTGTAAATCGATTTTGCTTAACGAAGTTCTTCCTTAAAGAAGGAGTAGAGTGGACATAGAAATATTACACCACCTTCGAACCACTATAAACATTATGTGTTTATCTTTAGTTCTTAGCATCTCTATGATTATTTTGTGTTGCATTCTATATCATGTCATTTTGTTCTCAAAATCTCTCAAAAACCATTCTTTAGAAAAGGTTTTCAAAATAAACTTTGTCAAAGGTTTTAGTTTCCACAATATAAGAACTCTAATATAGTAAGCTGAGCTGCATTCTCACCTAGCACGATGTACTGCATTCTGTGTTGTATTCTGCGACAGAATGCCGAAAGTTTTAACAGATTTTCAAAAATCGACAGAGGTTCATTCACCCCCCTTGAACCTCTTGGGACCAACAAGGTGTATCAGAGCAAGTTGGATGAACAGCCAACTTGTCTGATCACTTACCTAGATCCATCAGTTTCTATTGTGAAAACCATTTTCATTTTCTACTTTCCAAAAACTCATTCCTTAGCATAACATGGATCTCTCAATCACAGGTTACCTATGTTTTCCAAAAAGGAATATGACGACTGGAAGATCAGAATAGAGACACATCTCTCTGCTATGCATCACAAGATATGGTATGTCATCAGTAAAGGACCACCAGTCATCACTAAGCCCAATCCAGGTCTTGGAAGAGAACAAAGAGAAAGAGAAATAGCTGAAGCTGAACCAGCTGCAACACATGCAGCAACAATAGTAATTGATGAGATATAAACAACAATGGAAGGAACAGTAATCAATCAAGGTGCTGATGGAGTTGGCCCTAGACCTTCTCTTGTACGTCCACCACCTGCAGCAGCAGCTAGAACTTGAATACCTGATTACAAAAGAGCACCACCACCTGCTGAGTACTTGATAAAGCCAAGATATGAGTATACTGCTGAAGATAGAAAAAAAGCCAACCTAGATAATATTGTCAGGAATGTATTGTTTCTCACGTTGGACAAATGAACATTCAACAAAGTAAAAACATGCAAAAATGCTAAAGAGATTTGGGACAAGCCAGAATAGATTTGTGAAGGAACTAAACTTGCAAAGGATAACAAAATATCCACTATAACTCAACTGTTCGAGTTGTTCAAGATGAAGCCTGAAGAATCCCTAGAAGAACTAGACTTGAGATTTACATCTATTATGAATGAGCTAGAATCTCTTGAAAAACACTACAGGCAGAAGGAGAAAAATCTCAAAGTACTTAGGGCACTACCTGTTGAATGGGATAGCAAAACCACAACCATGAGAGTATTAATGGATTTAAAGACAATGAGTATCTTTGACCTATTCTCAGACCTCAAAGAATTTGAGTTCGACATCAACAGAAGAAAGTTAGAGATTGAAGAATCAAACACTAAAGTCATTGCACTTACTCCAAGATCCAAAGATACAACAACTGCAAGCAGCAGCAAGCAGAAAGAGCTGCATGTAGAAGGTGCAAAAGAATAAATGACACTACTCTTGAAGAAATTCAAGAAGTTTCTGAAAACCAACAAAAGATGAAAAGATTTCAAGAAGAGACCTATATCCCATGGTTAAATCAAGGACCACAATCTAATACAGTTTCTTCTGATCTATGATACAATTGTAGGAAACCAGGTCACTATACAAGAAACTGTCATTATCTTTAAGTGCACAAATATCCCGAAGAAGAAAAGAAGCAGAAGAGAGAAAAGAGGAAAGATGAGAAACAAAAGCTGAGAGCACTTCTTGGTGAAGTTGAAGCACTAAAAGAAACAAGCTCATCCAAAGAAAAGTCAAAAGAACAAAGCTCATGGGAGAGTGACAGTGATAGTTCTATATGTGATGAAGAAGTATTACTATACTTAATGGCTAAATATTGTGAAGATGAAGATGATGAGGTATTCTCTGAATCCTTTGATGATTCTGGTAGAAAAAAGCTTAACATGATCCAATCCTTTAGACAGATCATGAGGGACTTTGAGCAGATAAACTCAGCCCATGAGAAGCTTAAGGAAAAAAAACTTGATGCTCAAGAGTAAGCAAACTGCACTAGAACAAAAACTCCTAGACCTTGAATAATACAGTGCAGAATGGAATAATCTCAGGCCAGAGGTCTCCAAGCTCAAGCTGCTAGTCATAAAGCTAGAAACTGAGAAGGTAAGCCTACAAAATACAATTGATGTATACAGTAGGTAAGCTAGGATGACACAAGAATATATCATTGAGACTCAAAACGCCTACAAAGGAAATGGTCTAGGATACAGTGCTGAAAGATCTCAAAATACAACTAGCATAATCAAAGCTGAGAAGTTTGTTCAAGAAAAAGTACCATTTTCTGAAGAGTTCTACCAACCAAGGGTAGTCTTGAACAAACCAAGAACAATTGATAAAGAAAAGAAACCCTTGTTGGAAACTATAGAAAGTAAGACTGCACAGATTCACAGGATACAGCAGAGTCAATCTGCTGCAACCAAAGTCAGAATGCAGCAATCTCACAAGTTATAGCAAAAGAATTTCTATCCATCTTATACCAAAACATACATGTTTAAACCTAAAGAAACATATACTCTAGTAAGGTATAAGAAAAGACCACATACTATAAGTGAATGTAACACAAGGAAAGCTCCTACACACACTGTTCATAAATAGTATTTGGCAAAGATTGCTTACAGAAAAAGAATCACTAAAGCTAATGACAAATCAATTATCATTAAGGAGATGTGGGTTTCAAAGGAAGTTAACCCTAAAGGACCCGTACTTATATGGGTACCTAAATCTATCTGAATTGTATGCAAGAACAGTTGCCAAGAAGCAACAGTGATGTATGGTACATTGGCAGCGGCTGCTCAAGACACATGACTGGTAACAGAGAAGCCTTGAAAGACATCCAACCATATAAAGGTCCTAAAGTAGTGTTTTGAGATGACTTAAAAGGGAACACTAAGGGTACATGAAGCTTGATCAAGGGCAACGCATGCATCAATGATGTGTCTTGTATAAAGGGACTGAAGTATAACCTTCTAAGCATTAGTTAATTTTGTGATGAAGGATGCTCTGTGGAATTCAACCTCAACAAGTATCTGATCAGAGACAATAAGTCTAATGAAAAGCTTAGTGAGAGGCTTACCAGATGTAGCATTTGAAAAGGAAAATGTTTGTACAACATGTCAAAATGGAAAACAAGTTAGAAGCTCATTCAAAGACAAAGTACAAAGGTCATGTCACAGGATTTTGGACTTACTACACATTGATTTATTTAGACCAGTTGAGCCTATAAGTGTGAGTATGAAGAAGTATTTCCTAGTGGTTATAGATGACTGCTCTAGATTTAATTGAACAATTTTTCTAGCTAAAAATTCAGAAACCCTAAACAGGCAACCAGAATTCATAAAAAGAATTCAGAATAAGAAGAGCTTGAGTATTGTGAAGATAAGATCTGATAGGAGAACATAATTCATGAACAAATTTATTGAGAAATGTTGTTTGAAGAATGGGATCAATTATAAATATTCAATTGCAAGAACACCTCAGCAAAATGGAGTGGCAAAAAGAAGAAATAGAACTTTGAAAAAAACAGCAAGAACAATGATTGTAGAAGTTACAATACCTAAAATTTTTTGGACAGAGGCTACCAATACAACATATTATACCCAAAATTGATGTATAATCAACAAAAACCATGACAAAATCCATTTCGAGATTTACTATGGGTATACATCAAATATTTCCTATTTGCATATTTTTGGATGTAGATGTTACATCCTGAATAATGGAAAAGAACATCTAAAGACCTTTGATGCAAAATCAGATGAATGAGCATTTCTAGGATACTCATCAATATATAAGGACTTCAGGATCTTTAACAAAAAGGCCCTTATTGTAGAAGATCGATACATGTAGTATTTGATGAACCATACTGTGATACAACTGAGCTTGATAAGCTGAAGGAAGATATATCTCAAATGAAAAACAAGGACCATCGAGTTAAGTACATTGATAGAGTCTCATTGTCTGCTGAAGTTATCATCTAATACAACACTGAAGATTCTACACCAGGAAATGCAACAACACAAGATACAACACAACAACCCGATGAAATAAACAACTAAGCAGAACTTAGCATGACAGAGCTAATCAGCAAGCCTCAGATCACTAATCCACATACATCTTTGAACAAAATAGAACATGGCTCATAAATCATCCAAGAGAGCTCATCATTAGAGACCCTAATGTTGGAGTCAGAATAAGAAGGTCAAGACCACATGAAACTATGTTTGCATGTTTCATATCATAAGTGAAACCCAAAAACATTGAAGAAGCCCTAAAGGACAGCAATATTGGATTCAATCTACGCAAGAAGAGTTGAATGAATTTGAAAGAAATCAAGTATGGAAATTGGTTTCTAGACCCGATCATTAAGGTGTAATTGGAACAAAGTGGGTATTCAAGAATAAGCTGGATGAATCTGGTGTTGTTGTTAGAAACAAGACAAGATTAGTTGCTAACGGATATTGTCAGGAATAAGGAATTGATTTTGATAAGACATTTGCACCTGTAGCAAAGCTTGAAATTATCAGAATTTTTTTTCAAGAACTTAAAAGTGCATTTTTAAATGGTCTCTTTTCTAAAGAATTCTATGTGGAACAACCTCTAAGATTTGAAGATCAGCCTGAAGAGAAAGTATTTAGATTATAAAAAGTTTTGTATGGATTGAAGCAAGCACCTAGAGCTTGGTATGATACGTTATTCTTATATTTGTTATATTTGTTGGAGAACGGATTTCAGAAAAAACAATAGATAAAACTCTCTTTAGAATACAGGATGGTGATAGCATTCTACTCGTACAAATTTTATGTGGGTGATATCATCTTCGGATCCACAAACAAAGTTCTTTGCGAAAAATTCTCAACCCTCATGCAGAAAAAGTTTGAGATGAGCATAATGGGAGAATTAAGTTTCTTTCTTGATTTACAAGTCAAGTAACAGGACAACGGTATTTTCATTAATCAAGTCAAGTAGACCAAATAGTTGATCAAAAGATTTGGAATGAAAAATGAATCAGCAGTAAGCATACCTATGGCTACGTCAATCAGTCTTGACAAGAATGAGAATGGAAATGATGTGGATATCACAAAATATAGGAGATTAGTTGGTTCTCTGTTGTATCTTACAGCAAGTAGACCGAATATTATGTTTGTAGTAGGTGTGTGTGTGTGTGTGCAAGATTCCAAACAACACCTAAAGAGTCACACCTTGCAGCTGTAAAAATAATCATCAAGTATCTGAAAAAAACTCAGGATGTTGGTTTATGGTATCCTAAAAAAGGAGGATTCAGCTAAAAGGGATACTCAGATTCAGATTTTGCTAGATGTAAAATTAACAGAAAAAGTACTAGTGGGTCTTATCAATTCCTTGGAGAAAGGTTGGTATCTTGGTTCCACAAGAAACAAACATCTATAGCAACCTCAATGGCAGAAGCAAAATATGTCGTTGTAGGAAGCTGTTGTGCTCAGATTCTATAGATACATCAACAACTCATATATTATGGGATTATAGAAAAGAAAACTTTCATTCTATGTGATAATACAAGTGCAATTGCTATAACACATAATCCGGTTTTCCACTCCAGAACAAAGCACATAAATGTGAGACATCACTTCATAAGAGATCCTGTTGAAAAAAAAAGACATTGTGCTTGAAAAGGTTTATACAGATCTACAGCTAGTAGATATTTTTACAAAATCGTTGTGTGAATCAAGATTTTCTATGCTCAGAAATGAACTTGGAATCATTAAGTTATGATGTTTGGAACAAACTATAGTCAGATCGAAAAGTAAGTATGAAGCAAGGGGGAATGTTGCGTCTGTAAAAGAATACAATAAAGTTAAACAGCAGAAAGACGAAATTTAGCATGAACAGAATTCAATGCATCTCAGGATACAACATAACTGGGATACAACATTTATTGTTACTGCATTTAAAGCCCTGTAACCTCGTATAAGAATAGTAATCTTAAACGCTAATCATATGAGCGGCAAAAACGTATCTCGCATTTAATGTAATCAATCTTTTCAGAATGACAACAATCGTATCTTACATTTCGACCCCAGAAGTTATCTATATTGCAAAGAAGCTTTTCCGTTATTTTATCTCAATCGTTAGATTTCACGTCTCTCTTACGATTTTTAATCATGAGCGTTGATCATTTTCAATATGGATGAAGAAGAAAATGAGTATACTCTAACGTCGAAGGATATTGCTTCCACATTCGACATCTTTGCTAAAGGGTTACCCCCATTAGAACTGGAGAGCTTTGAGATAGAGGAAATGTGGAATCTATTCAAACAATATTCAATCAATGATCCTACCAGAAAAAGCTGTGAGAAGAAGAAGCTAAAGTCAGAGTATGAGTTTCTTCATGATGTCAGTGCATACTCCATTGAAGGAAGATATGGAAGCTTCGACAAATGCACCGACCTTCACTTCAGGATCATGACTGTCATTATGAAAGGTGACTGCCATTATGAAAGGTGTGTAAGTTAACTGGTGGAGATTCATTTTGAAGAGAATCTGGGAGGAAGCTGTCAAGAAAACTGTTAGAAGGAGTTTTGGCATCACCATTACCTTTGTTCTCTAAAAGTTGGGCACGATGTTGAAGAAGTTGTACCTATTCCTATTGGATGGTACTTAGGAGTCAAAAGGCCCTCTTCAAGAAGAAAGCTATAGAGAAAGGAAATGAAATTCAATAAAGGAGACAACATGTTACGGTCCCCGTTGAGTGCAAACAGATACAGAGTCTTTTGTTGTTGCAGTAAGCAATAATGCAGCAAATGACTCCAAGCAAAATACATCAACAGGATGCAGCACCGATGCTGAAAAAGAAGTTGTAAAACTTTTATCCTCCAATGATGATGAGATAATATGTCTCTCATGAGGATACAAGGAAGAAGAAAATTATATTCCAAGACGTAGCAGCAGAAAGAAGAAGTTCCTTCCAAATAGAACGATGAGGGCTCTGAGCCTGAAAAAGCTGATGATAGTATGGCCCTTGTGCCAGTACCATAGGTAAGACACCTTATATTGTCTAGCCGAAAGGAGATGAGAAAGATAAAGAAACAAAGGTGTGAGCAGAAAAAGAAAGAGATGAAAGCCAAAAAGCTTAGGAAGATGAAGAAGAAGAAGAAGAAGAAAACATTGGCTATAGCGGATACAGCTGAAGAACCTCTCACCCAGATAGAGGCTTGGGTAGATTAGGAGAAAACTATCAGCGATATTAACTCAGACATGACACATTCTCTTATTTCTTATTCTGCTGAGTTAATAAATGAGAACTTCATCAATCTATATCATCTATAGAGAACCATGCATATTTCCAGTGGAAAAGAGTGAGTTAATAAATGAGAACTTCATCAATCTATATCATCTATAGAGAACCATGCATATTTCCAGTGGAAAATAGTTGCTGGCGTGGAAGGATTTCCTCAGAGTGGAGGTGATAGTCTTGGACTAGGCTCAAACCGATGAAATTCTACGTCTACTTCAATCAGGATTTGATGAATCCTACAGGGAAGAAAAACTGAATGAAATTATTGTAAAGTAAGAAAGTTTGAAAAAGCACAAAGGTGCAAAAGGAAATGATGTGTTTGATGGTGCTAAGGTTGAACAATCGATGACAGCAAAGATAGACAACCCATTGATGGACCCTAATGCTGAGATTGTAGAGAACCCATCTAATTAGAGATTGTCAAAATATAAATGACACATCTCGATATGGAAGAAGTTAACAACATAATACTGCAGTTGGGTCTGCAGGTAAGTAAAACTAAAGCACCAAGACAGACCTCTCGCAAGTTGCAACCTGGTGAAGGAAGAAGCGGAACTAAAGCACATGACTCACTTTCTTTTCAAAACATGGTCGTTGCTCTATCATCCATTATCAGCCTTGATGCAATGGAGATCGATAAACAAGAACTGGTGGATTATGAAGACTTTTCAGAACATATGGAAGATGTATATGAGGGGGAAACATCAACAAAGATCAAATAAATCCTGGCCAGTCTCAATGAAGAAATCATCGATGATGCAACCACGGAAGAAGTTGCTGAGACAGGACTCCCTATATAGGCTCTACTAGCAGTACAAAATGCTAATCTGAAATAGAATGCAGCAGATTCTGATGCTATAATTCATGATGCAATTGAGAAACAAATCATCCATACTTGCAAAGCTGAATCAGAAGTATCAGAAGATGACCAATTCTTGGTGGAATTCCAACTAATCATTCAGTGTTTATACATCGATGCATAAAAGTTGAACATTCTTGGTGCTGCCACCATAATTATAGAAGTGAGAAAGAATACAACAATACAGTTAGAGGATCTGATGTAGCGGATAAATGCTGCTAAGATTGTTGTTGAGACAGCATCTCCGATGAAGACCTCGAGCATAGTTACTACTGAGGCAATACTCGCGGAGGATTTAGAAGGGCAAGAAAGGTAGCATGATGTATCCTTAAGAGGAAAATGAGCTTTTGTAGCTGCTCCTGCACAAGATCCTAAAGACAATGGAGGAGATTCTTCTGATGATGAAGATGACATTGGAAGAGACAGTCCCCCACCTGGAACTGGCTCACCTTTTTTGTAAGTTACAACCTGTAGATGACGTCAAGAAGAATATGGAGCGGAACTTTATAGAAGTTAACCCAAAAACAATCTTAGGACCTTAGTCAAGCTCTGGTTCCTTACAAACAGACTGCAAGAGAGACCACCAGGAGGAGAAGCCACGATTCTATGATCCTTACTGATGCTCAAGAACAATCTCTTTAAGGAATTATTGAAGTTGTAATGGTCCGTGCATTGTAGAACCATGAGGAAAATATAGCCAACAACATCAACATGAACGATAAATCTCATGTCTCTTCAATGGAGAATTTAAGAAGAGAGCTTGCTGAACTTCTTTCCTGAATTCAAATGAAGCTCAATGCTGAATGAAATGTACAACATCACAAGTGATAAAAAGTTGAAAGAGAACGCAGAGCTGCCAGTGAAGCAAGGGATAGGTCAGTTGATGAGATAAAAAACACTTTTGTTATATAGAACTTAGTACTCAACTCTTTGCAAGAAAGTACGTCAGCTCAAGCTCATGATTTCCAAAGTAGGAATGATAGGATAAGCAATCTATAATTATTTGTTAGAGAGATGAGAACAATCCTGCATTACACTTTCCCTCAGTTTGTCCTTACTAAGTAAGAAACAACATCTCTCAAACTTACCCCAGCTGATGATGACAAAAAAGAAAAGTAAGAAAATGTTGGGATTTCAATGGTTAGATTTTGATGAGACAAACCAAGGATGTAATAGGAAGTTTTAGTACCCCATTTTTGTCAATGTTTAAGTGAAAACATAGACTAGGATTGAGTCTTGTTATGGAAGCAGAAAAATAGAGGTACACATGCATATAATGTTGTATCGAAGATTTCAAAATGACGCTGCTGTAAGAAAGCAAATATAACAACACTGCAAAAAGGCAGCTACAACATTTCAGCATTGTATAAAAGAATGGCATACAACATCGCTGCATGAAGAAGATACATGAATACTACAAGAAAGGTTACAACAGTACTGTACGAAGACACTGTAAGAAGGTCCAAGTTACAGCAGCAACACAAAGCACAAACAGCTGCAAACAGACCTAGGATACAACGCTAAGCTTCTACTCAAACTGTCAAACAGCGCCAATGACAAACAGAATAAGTATCCTGAAAACCAAGAAATGATAAATGCAGTACGAGGAATGAAGATTCAAGCAAGAATAATTAAAGTCATTCCAGAGAAGATCAAAGATGCAGATACGGAGCCAATGCCAAGATGCCATGTAGACTGACGCACCGCAGAAAGCTGCAAACCACAATCATCGCATTAAATGCTCTGAAAAGATAAGTCAAGTCACATTAAATGTGAGCCATGCCTTTGATCAGCAAGTCTACAAATTCAAAATGAGAGATATCTCCTTCAACGGATATCTTCTCTACAAGTATAAATAGAGAATGAGTAAGACTGAAGCTAACAACTGAAACTACAAGAACTAAACCGAAATCTCTTTGCACAAAAAAAGGCTCTCAAGCATTCAAGCTGTACGTTCAGTTTCAGTCACTCAACTTCATCACACCAGTTGAAGAACAGTAGAGTGGACGTAGAAGGCTTACACCACATTCGAACCACTATAAGCCATAAGTGTTTTATTGCTTTCTTTTCTGCGCTCTGTCCTTCATATATATATGTCATATGCATAAAACATTTTCCAAAAGATCATATTTGAGAAAACCAACCAGTCTTGTGTCTTAAAAGCTTTATTTTTCCACTGCATATGAAACTCAAGTTACAACATGCAGCACTGCATCCTAGTGCTGTAAGCAGTAACTGACTGGCGCTGCAAGTTCAAGTAACTTGCAGAACAGTAAGTTTTAATAGATTTTCAAAATTGACCAAGGTTCATTCACCCCCCCTCTGAACCTCGGACACTGTTTGGGACCTAATAGAAAATATCAGAAGAAAAAGAGATGGATGTTGCAGTAGAAAATGTGATGAAGGACTTTAAGAAAGATGATGAAGATAAAAAGCCCCTGGCTAGTAAAAAATGAAAAAGATCAAATTCTGGACATGATAACAATGATGAAGGAGGTGCAGGTGTTGGGGCTGCTGCATCCAAAGCGATAAGCAACACTGCATCCAAGATAATAGAAAGAAGAGAATCTGCACCAACCCAAAGGATAAGTAGCAGACAGCAACAACAACCACCTCAAAAAAATAAACTTTTAAGTGTTGTTGCAATCAGAAGGTTGGATAAAAAAAATGAAGACAGCTGAAAGAAGCTGAAGAGAAAAGAAGAAGGGGTAAGAAAGACTGGATGTCTAGACTTTGTGTGATAGGAGAGAAGAAGATAGATCTTGCAAAGAAAGTTGATGAAGCTTTGTACTGATATCTTCCTCAAGAGGTTCCCTGTTTTGATCCAAACCACATTTCTACTGAAGTATCTATGATGCTGGATCAAAGGCCCCTCAAAGAAAGCCATGCTTGGAATCTGAAAATCTTCGACAAAGTGATCATTCCAATACACAGAAATCCTACATTTGAGAGATAACCTTTTACAAAAGATCAGAATATCTGAGGTACTTCAAGCACCTCTACCAGCTGAACTATTTCGGAAGATATGTTACGTATCTTGTTGTACTGGAAAGGTACGAGCAGCTAGCAAGAGATGGAGATCTTGAAAATAAAAAAGAACTGATTAAGAAGATCAAACAAGGAGCGCATATATCATTTTGTGAGGATTTCTGGCTCAAATAGATTCAAATTCCAGATATCAAGAAGAAGCTTGAAGATTCCTATCAAGAATTGATCATTAATAAGTGGAAAAGGGACCTAGTAAGAGATAAGAAAGTCACCAGAAGTTGATAAGTAAGAAGGAAACTATTCGGACATCAGCAATCCTGAAGAAGTCAAAACAAGATCAACAACTTATTGTATTTCTCTGTAAGTCATTCTATAAGCTTTTTTTGTAACTTGTAAACTCTATTTTCTGATATATTCAAGTTATTGCTGATGAAACAGGTTTACACTCTATGAACTTCATGGATTTTCTATCTGATGTAGGAAAACATGCTAGAAATATATGTTTGAGTTTATATGCTGATAGTTTATAAGATAGGATGCTAACTCAGTTAAATCAATGCATGAAGAACCCTTGTACTATGTAATCATCTCCATATAATACATAAAAAGTATATGTTGCATGTCACTCTGAATTCTCGCAATGAACTACATAGTGTAAAGGTTTTGTCATCATTAAAAAATGGATAATTGTTAGGAAATTTATATTTAGATTTTGATGAGACAAAATAGTATTGTAATAGAAAATTAGAGTATCCCATTTTTTCTCTCTATTTAACAGAAAACTTAGAATAGGTTTGAGTCCTAAAAGTCAAAGCTAAAGAATGGAGAATTTAAAAATTCAGTAGAAGAAAGGTTCTGTTGGTAGTCGGATGCAACAGAAAAGCCACTACTGGATACAATAGTATATCACAATATTTGTATAATATAAGCAGTCCAATGTAGCATGCAGCAAACACAATGGATAAGGGTGAACAAAAATTTGCATTACAGTGGCAGGATTACAGCAAGCTAGCATAGAATTTTTGACTCATCAAATATCACAAGGGTAAATGAATACCACCACTATCTCGTATATATATAGTGAGAACACATCATGTGTTCACTCATTTATACTTGTGAAAAACATTGAGTCTTGCTCAAGTAAGATACTCCTACTCACTTAGTGTGATACCCGAGTTTCCATGTAACGCCCCGATTCCATTTATTGGAAATAGGTCGTCACCCTTTACATACTTAGGAAATAAAGAAATTATAACGATTTTATAACATACAGCGGAAGACTTAAAAGCGAAGACACGAGAGTTTTAAAATTTTTACTTTTTAAATATAACATATATACGTAATTATACATCGACTATTAAGCAAGTCTAGACGTGTCTTACCCACATTTCTAGGTAAAAATGTTTGAACCAAAGACTTACATGAATTACACAACAAAACATATATATATATAATAGGATACGAGTCTAGGCCCATAACATCATACTGTACATATATACAACATATAGTTCTTAAACGGAAACGTTATACTAGTACAAACATAGCTACTGAGAGAAGTCCGCCCAGCCTGCTACTCATCCACCTCATCATACGCCGAGCCTGAAGATAAAAAGCGTAACATCATGAGACACCTCTGGAGAGGGATCCCAGTGGGATAACCTTACCGTCTAATATATTGAAGCAATTAAATTATTAAGCGAGTACTACATCATAGACCAGGCACTTTACGCCCTTATGGTCGCTTTCATAGACCAGGCACTTTGCGCCCTTATGGTCGTCGCCCTGGTATGGAAGTTACATACCGGTTATAGCTACGGACTTCAATCGTAGACTTTCATACATAACTTATCGACTCAATTAACAACACATATAGTGAAGCAATTAAACCGTTAAGCAAGTACTACATCATAGACCAGGCACTTTACGCCCTTATGGTCGCTTTCATAGACCAGACACTTTGCGCCCTTATGGTCGTCGCCCTGGTATGGAAGTTACATACCGGTTATAGCTACGGACTTCAATCGTAGACTTTCATACATAACTTATCAACTTAATTAACAACACATAGTAGAGAGTAGAAGTTACCCACTTGTACGTTGATAGTGCAAAGATTGCCTCCGGATTCACCGATCGTCTCGACTGCGCTCGACACACTTAACTGATTAGCCTCTTATATCGTATAACATAATCTTTCATATTTTATATTAGGTTACTTTAACCTAAAGCATAATCATTAATAACCCTATTCAAATAATCACTCCAAAGACATGTACTAATAAGATTTTATACTCATTCGTTATACTTCATTCAATACATGCTTGATTCTTATGTTAAATTCTAAATATGATCATATCATACACAAATCATTTAGGTGAGATTTAAAATATAGAATACATCATCATACTTATTATATAATTGTTAAGCACTAACAATTTTGAAGGATAAGAATGACACATAAAGTCGCAACAATTTTAATAAATCATAGATAATTTCTAAAATCACATACTTATTCATATAACCACATAAATTCTTTTAGTATAACATATAAAAATATCAAGCGAAAACAAGGTGCACATAATCAGTTATGAATTTCCAAAGTTTGCCGAAAACTGAACATAGTATACGCTGAAAACGGACTTTATGGTAAAAATCACCATAAATCGCACAACGTTCTAAAAATGACATAGTAAATTTCTACATACTCCTAAGAACGTTTACTACAACATATTAAAACATGGCTTATAAATTCTATCCCAATAATTAGTTATGAATTTTAGAAGGACATCGTCTACGCGAAAAATAGGTTTTGTTGTAAAATTCGGCATAAATCGTACAAATCTCAAACAAATACATACTAAATTCCTACACATACCTAAGAACAGGTTCTAAAACATAGTAAAAGATCATGCATAAATTCGAAGTAAACTGTTCCAGAAAAATACATGAATCAGACCCGAAAACAGGGTAAAAACTGTCTCCGAACAGCTTATCTTAGAAAAATCATATAAAATCTAATTCAACTCCAAATCTTCTGAAATTTTACAGAAATACTCTTGACTTCCTATATTTCAATCTAGCAAAAGGATTCATCTTAATTCAATTTCTAAGATTTTCGAACATAACCAAAACAGTAGCAAAACAAAGCATATCTTTAAACCTATTCTTAAAACAACTTATTTCTTCATTCTAACAACATATAATCCCAAGCAAATTGCCAAAGAACATCTTTGGACTTCTAATCTAAGGTATAAAGCATAAATCATAAGATTTAATGAAGATATAAGAGAGTTAAGCCATAATACCTCTAGGGTTTGAAGTAGAACTTGATGTATATTTGACCTTTGCCTTCTTTTTCCTCTTATGTTATTTGTCTAAGGCTTTGGTTCCTTATGTAGAGATTGAGAGAGAGAACGAGAGAGAGAGAGAGAGAGTTGCATGTTGCAAGTTGGAGATATTTGCATGTTGCAATTAGATTAGTGAGGTGGCTAGTCTAGATTACTTAGTCATAGGTAGCAAACTTATCTTGGAAGATTTGGATTAAAAATAAAGGTTAATCTAATTATTTATCTTGATATTTTGATATTCATATAACACATATGTATAAATACATGCATACCTTATTGTAAAGACTAGAAATAGTAGCATAATGTATAAATCACACAAATGTGGAAATAGATAAGCATAAAATTAAATATTAAATTTTCCATATATATACTTAAATTAATAATAATATTAAGCATTTCGGTTATTTCAATAATTACCTATAATGCATGCTCGTTCAAGTAAGACGTCTTATTTCATAAATATACATATAAGATCATAAGTAAAACCTTCTAAAAAGAAAGCATATAAACCTAAATCATTTTATTCATTTAATTTAATTAACATCTTATCTTTTACTTCCGTTCATGTGTGTCGAGTGAGTGGAAATCGAGCTCGGTTTCTTCCGTGAGCAATCCTGCAAAACCCTTAAAAATCTGGAAAGACCAACATGTCATAAAATCTTTAAAATAAACAAGCACAACGAAACGTAACCTCATAAATCATAACTTAATGTCATATAATATCTCACACTTAACTCATTCTTAAATGAACATTAAAAGCAATTTTAATAAATATGCATATGCAGGTTTTCTTGAAATGGGGTGTTACATTCCATCTACTTATTGGTCAAAATATTTCATGCATCATATGCATCTCGTATTATTTATGTGTTACTTGTGAGCTTGCGTGATTATATTTTCTTTTAATTACTGAACTATTTAGATGCTCTTATAAATTGGTGTTGAGAAAACCTTTTTATAATTGGATGAGACTCTAATGATATTCAAATGCATAATGTAACTTATTTAATTAAGGATGGCATAAACTAAATATAATTATAGAAAAAAAAGAAAAAAACATAAATTTAAAATTAATATATGTATATATATTTATGTGTACGCATACTAGACACTAATATTATATATATATATGTGGGTAATCATAATCAGTAGCTTATATATATATTTAATTGTATAGAATAATAATAATAATAATGTTAATATATATTAATATAGGTATGTGATATGTGTGATTACAGAAACTTGCCACCATCTTGTAATATAATAATAATAATAATAATAATATAATCAGAATGTTAAAATAGAAGAAAGAGAAAAAGTTGAACAGAGAAGGAAAAAAAATAGGGGAGACAGGGATTAGAAAAAAAAATTGACAGATTTAATATCAAGAGAGTTTGAGAGGTAATTAGAAGTTGTACATTCAGAATCTTCACAATTTCAGGTAAGTAGAAATTTATTATAACTACAAAGCATAAAATAGTATTTTATGAATTATTTGTGTTAATTGATGATACATGTATACTACGTGTTTTACGAGTCTTGATTTGTCTTTCAGTGACTATCGTAAAATAAATGAACCTGCGAGTTCAATAATTGTTATGAAATGAATTTGATAGTTAATGGGTTATCGTGGGTTGAATTGAGAGTCATATCAAATGATGTGTTTTGACAATAAGGGGATGAAACTGTACTTTTAGGTTATATTTATGTTGGCCACGTGGTGCTGTGTGCACGAAATTGGCACTGTGTGTGTGAGGTTGGTACTATGTGTACAAAATTAGTGTTGTGTGTGCAAGGTTGGTGATGTGTGCACGAAATTGATGTTGTGTGCACAAGGTTGGTACTATGTGTACAAAATTGATGTTGTGTGTGCAAGGTTGGTGTTGTGTGCATGAAATTGGCGTTGTGTGCGCAAAGTTGGTACTATGTGTATAAAATTGGCGTTGTGTGTGCAAGGTTGGTGTTGTGTGCACGAAATTGGTGTTGTGTGTGCAGGTTGATACTATGTGTACAAAATTGGCATTGTGTACGCAAGGTCGGTGTTGTGTGCACAAAATTGGCGTTGTGTGCGCAAGGTTGGTGCTATTTACATGAATTAGTGTTGTGTGCACATAATATTTTAGAAATGAACTAGTTGAGTGTTTGATTGGGAGAATAGAAATGAAATAGGTAATTCGAGAAGTGGATTCAAGAGAAGGCGTTGTAAAGAACCATACTATCATGCATAATTTCTGCGTACTGAGATTTATCTCACGTAATTTATACTTTGTAGGTAACCATGATGATGTGTAATGTTATGGAGTACTAGGCAAACTGTAGAACTCCTGCAGGGTTTTGAGTACTCGTGTACATAGATGACGACCTGTTGGGCACGATTGTGGTTTATGCTATTTTGGTTTTAGATATTAAGTCCCTTTTGAATATGTTATATATTATATAACACAATGCATACTAATGGATTAACATGAAACTTGTTTATGGATTTCTGCTTGTTGAAGCTTCTTTTATATGAAAATATTATGTTGGAGAAAAAAATAATAATAAATAAATAATAGTAGGTTTTAGATTAGGTTATATTTAAAATTTGTTCTATGTGCAGTTAAGTAAGTGTGGTCATGACAGAGTGGTATCAGAGCCCAACTGATGGTCCTGTAGACTGTCTATGTACATAGGCTCAAAACTTTGAGAGCGTAGCTATGCCAGTAAGTTATTTTAAGTTCCATTTATTATATATGCATCATAAATTATATAATTGATCATGTGGTGTAGGATCGTAGTGTTATACAAATATGGTAAGTGGTGAAGGTAAGAGTAGTAGGATGGAAAGAACTCATGAACCTGAGACACAAGCTGCGGGTGTCGAACGTGATGCTATCATTGCACGACTAGCAGATTTGGTTGAGCGACAATCTCAACAAATCCAACAACTTATTCAACAAAAAGATATTGATGGGCAACCGCGTGATGAAGTTAATCAGCCATCTCCCCGAGTAAAACATACTGAAATGGTTTGTGAGTAATTTTGAAAACTGAACCCACCTATATTTGAGGATACTAAAGATCCCTTAGTTGCAGAAGATTGGCTGAGAACTTTGGATAACATGTTTCAGTACAGCAGAATTCCTGAAGTATAGAAGGTTTTGTGTGCATCTTTTATGTTGCGGGGTAGTGCTGGACATTGGTGGGACATAGTTAAAAGTATTGAAGACGTTATCAATATGACCTGGCAGAGGTTCAAAGAAATTTTTAGAAATAAGTATTTCACAGCCCTTGTTAGGATAATGAAAATGAATGAATTCATACAGTTGAAACAGGGAACCATGACTGTTACAGACTACCTCAAAAAAATTTGAGTAATTATCCAGGTTTGCTGAACATATGGTTAGTACTGAAGCTCTGAAAGTGGAAATATTTCTTGAGGGTTTAAGACCCGAGCTTTACAGGGATGTTAGTATGGCAGGGATCCAGGATGTGACTTATTCTCAAGTCGTAGAAAGAACACAGATTGCAGAACAAGCTGAGATACAGATAAGACAGGTGCAAGAGGCTCGCCGTCAGTTTCAACAGAGGCCAGTATTACAGTGGAGTGGGGATAATAAGAAAAGACCAATGCAATTTCAAAGACTAGGACCTGATTTTCAACCCAAACAAGGACAACGACCAGAACAAGAAGGAACAGATAAACGTTTTAAGATTGATCAAAGTAGAGTGCCGCCGCCACTACCTTTATATCCAAATTGTGGCAAATCGCATATTGGGTGTGTCTTTTGAGCCCAAGGAGCTGTTATTCTTGTGGAGAAAATAGACATATAGCCAGTATGTGTCCAAGTAGTGATAAACAAAAAGATCAAGAGAGAGTTCCAGCGTGAGTGTTTACAATGACCAAGGAAGATGCTGAAGACAATCCAGTCGTCACAGATAAACTCTCTATCTTTGGTATTGTAACCTTTGTGTTATTTGATTCTGGAGCTACCCATTCATTTGCATCCACTAAGTATGTGAGGAGATTGAGTGAACTACCTACCCTAACGGAAGCTAGGTTTGATGTGATGATTCCATCTGGTGATTCGAAACAAACTAATCAAATTCTACGAGGATGTATTATTTTGATAGAAGGTAGAAAATTATGTGCCGATTTGATTGTACTAGATATGAATGATTATGATATGATATTGGGTATGGATTGGTTATGAAAATATGGTGCTACAATCAATTGCCAAAAAAAGAGTATTATATTCCAGCCGGTAGGAGAGAAACCTTTCTCTTTTGTCGGATTAAAGAAAAGTTTTAAATTTCCAATAATATCAGCAACCAGGGTACAAAGATTACTGAAAAGTGGTTGTGATTTTTATTTGGTGAGTGTAATGAGTATCGAGGGGCATCATTGCTCGACTGTGAGTGAAGTACCAGTGGTGCAAGAGTATTCAGAGATATTTCCAGAGGATCTTTCAGGATTACCACCAGATCGTGAAATTGAATTTGTGATTGATCTACACCCAGGAGTTTTCCCTATATCTAAATCACCATATAGAATGGCACCGGATGAGTTGAAAGAACTAAATACATAGTTACAAGAATTACTGGACAAAGGTTTTATTCGGCCTAGTTTTTCACCATGGGAAGCACCTGTTTTGTTTGTTCGAAAGAAAGATGGAACCATGAGAATGTTTATAGATTATCGAGAGCTGAATAAAATCACAATCAAGAATAAGTATCCCTCACCTCGAATTGATGATTTGTTTGATCAACTACAAGGTGCATCCATCTTTTCAAAGATCAACTTGCGATTAGGATACCATCAGATAAAAATAAAAGAGGAAGATATTTCTAAAACTACATTTAGTATGAGGTATGGACATTATGAGTTTCTAGTAATGTCGTTTGGACTGACAAATGCTCCAGCAGCATTCATGGACTTGATGAACAGGGTATTTAAAGACTTTCTAGACAAATTTGTCATCGTTTTTATTGACGATATCTTGATTTATTCCAAGAATAAAGAAGATCATGCGGTGCATTTGAAGCTCATGTTAGAATCTTGAAAGAAAAATAATTAATTGCAAAATTCAAGAAATGTGAATTCTGGTTAGATCAAGTGGTCTTCTTGGGACATGTAATATCAGGAGTAAGGATTTCAGTTGATCCAAGTAAAGTTGAAAATATTGATAACTGGCCTCAACCAAGAAATTCATCAGAGGTACGCAGTTTTCTTGGTTTAGCAGGATATTATCGAAGATTCATAGAAAGATTCTCGAAAATTACTTCTTCATTGACGTAATTAACTAGGAAGAATATGGCTTATACGTGGACAGAGACATGTGAACGAAGTTTTCAAGAACTGAAGAAGCGACTAACATCAGCTCCTATCTTAACGATTCCAACGGGAAATGGAGGCTTCAAAGTATACAGTGATGCTTCGAATAATAGTGTTGGTTGTGTGCTGATGCAAAATGGTAAGGTGATTACATATGCATCCCGACAACTAAAAGAATATGAGAAGAACTACCCACTCATGATCTAGAGCTCGCTGTGGTGGTATTTGCACTGAAAATTTGAAGACATTATTTGTATGGGGAACATTGTGAGATCTACACTGATCATAAGAGCCTGAAATATATTTTCACCCAAAAAGAGTTGAATATGAGGCAACGAAGGTGGTTAGAACTTGTGAAAGATTACGATTGTGTCATCAATTATCACCCAATCAAAGCTAATGTGGTGGCACACATTAAGCCGAAAGTCAGTAGAAAGAGTAGCAGCTATGACCTTAATTCAAAAGCCCGAGCTACTTGACCTACAAAGAATGAACGTGAAAATCGTTGATCACGAACTAGTAGAAGTAAAACTTGCAGCGCTAACACTCAGACCTACTTTGCTGGATAGAATCTATCAAGGGCAACAAATTGATGAATATTCTACTAAAGTGAAGAAAGATATCATTTCGGGAGAACCATCTGACTTTCAGTTAATAGAGAATGGTGTACTTCGATATAGAAATCGATTATGTGCCTAATGTGGATAAGATTCATGAAAACATGATGACAGAAGCACATTCGGCACCATATTTCATTCATCCAGGAGCCACTAAAATGTATAGAGACTTGCAATTACATTACTGGCGATCGAGTATGAAGAAGGATATTGCACGATATGTAGAACAGTGTTTAACTTGTCAGCAAATCAAGGTAAAACATCAAAGACCTGTAGGAATGCTGCAACCCCTGTTCATTCCGGAGTAGAAATGAGAGAATATAATTATGGATTTTATCACAGGTTTACCCAAGACAGTTAAAGGTTATAATGCAATCTGGGTTATTTTGGATCGATTAACTAAATTAGCTCATTTTCTTTCGATTTGTACCACATATTCTATGGACTGTTATGCTCAAATATATATACAAGAGATTATCAGACTCCATGGCGTACCACTTACTATTGTTTCAGATAGGGACACCTGATTTTTGTCTATCTTTTGGAAGAGCTTACACAAAGCATTAGGTATTCAGTTATTTTTCAATACTGCGTATCATCCACATGCAGATGGACAATTAGAACGAACAATACAAATTTTGAAAAATATGTTAAGAGCCTTTTTGTTAGATTTCAAGGGTCAGTGGAGTAAATATTTGCCTTTGATTGAATTTTCATAAAACAACAGTTTTCAGTCCACAATAGAAATGGCTCCTTATAAAGCACTCTATGGTAGAAAATGTCGATCTCCAGTACATTAGGACGAAGTCGGTGAGAGGAAAGTTTTGGGTCCAGATATAATTCAGGAGATGAGTGAAGCAGTGGACCAGATTGGAAAAAAATGAAGATTGCTCAAAGTCGACAGAAAAGTTACGCGGACAAAAGAAGAAGAAAACTAGAATTTGAAGTGGGTGATCAAGTGTTTCTAAAAGTATCTTCAATGAAAGGTATAATACATTTTAGGAAGAAAGGAAAACTTAATCCAAGGTACGTTGGACCATTTCCTATTATTGAAAGGGTTGGTGATGTTGCTTATAAACTTGATTTGCCTACATCAATGTCTCAAATACATAATGTGTTCCACGTGTTTACGCTGAGAAAGTACATCGCAAGTCCATCTCATGTTTTAAACTAAGAGCCCTCGGAGCTGAAGACAGATTTAAGTTATGAAGAAGTACCAGTTGAGATTTTACTACGAGAGGTAAAACGACTCAGGAATAAGGAAATTACATTAGTCAAAGTGTTATGGAGAAATCAACTGGTAGAGAAAGCCACTTGGGAAAGAGAAGATGAAATGAAGTCTAAATACCGAGAACTTTTCAGGTAAGCGAAATTTCAGGGACGAAATTTTTATAAGGAGTGGAGGATGTGATACCCGAGTTTTCCTCTACTTATTGGTCAAAATATTTCATGCATCATATGCATCTCGTGTTATTTATGTGTTACTTGTGAGCTTGCGTGATTATATTTTCTTTTAAATATTGAAGTATTTAGATGTTCCTATAAATTGGTGTTGAGAAAACCTTATTATAATTGGATGAGACTCTAATGATATTCAAATGCATAATGTAACTTATTTGATTAAGGATGGTATAAACTAAATATAATTATAGAAAAAAAAAACATAAATTTAAAATTAATATATGTATATATATTTGTGTGTACGCATTCATGGACACTAATATATATTATATAGATATATATGGGTAATCATAATCAGTAGCTTATATATATATATTTAATTGTATATAATAATAATGTTAATATATATTAATATAGGTATGTGATACGTGTGATTACAGAAACTTACCACCATCTTGTAATATAATAATAATAATCAGAATGTTAAAATAAAAGAAAGAGAAAAGGTTGAACAAAGAAGAAAAAAAACAGGGGAGACAGGGATTAGAAAAAAATTTGACAGATTTAATATCAAGAGAGTTTGAGAGGTGATTAGAAGTTGATACATTCAGAATCTTCGGAATTTCAGGTAAGTAGAAATTTATTATAACTACAAAGCATAAAATAGTATTTTATGAATTATTTGTGTTAATTGATGATACATGTATACTACGTGTTTTACGAGTCTTAATTTGTCGTTTAGTGGTTATCGTAAAATAAATGAACCTGTCAGTTCAATGATTGTTATGAAATGAATTTGATAGTTAATGGGTTATCGTGGGTTGAATTGTGAGTCATATCAAATGATCTATTTTGACAATAAGGGGATGAAACTATATTTTTAGGTCATATTTATGTTGGTCACGTGGTGCTGTGTGCATGAAATTGGCGTTATGTGTGCGAGGTTGGTACAATGTGTACAAAATTGGTGTTGTGTGCGCAAGGTTGGTGTTGTGTGCACGAAATTGGCGTTATGTGCGTGAGGTTGGTACTATGTGTACAAAATTGGCATTGTGTGCGCAAGGTTAGTGTTGTGTGCACGAAATTGGCGTTGTGTGCGCGAGGTTGGTACTATGTGTACAAAATTGGTGTTATGTGCGCAAGGTTGGTGCTGTGTGCACGAAATTGGTCTTGTGTGCACGAGGTTGGTGCTGTGTGTATGAAATTGGCGTTGTGTGCGCGAGGTCGGTACTATGTGTACAAGATTGGCGCTGTGTGCACAAAATTGGCGATGTGTGCGCAAGGTTGGTGCTATTTGCATGAATTAGTGTTGTGTGCACATAATATTTTAGAAATGAACTAGTTGAGTGTTTGATTGGGAGAATAGAAATGAAATAGGTGATTCGAGAAGTGGATTCAAGAGAAGGAGTTGTAAAGAACCATACTTTTATGCATAATTTCTGCGTACTGAGATTTATCTCACGTAATTTATGCTTTGTAGGTAACCATGATGATGTGTAGAGTTTGAGCACTCGTGTACATAGATAACGACCTGTTGGGCACGATTGTGGTTTATGTTATTTTGGTTTTAAATATGAAGTCCCTTTTGAATATGTTATGTATTATATAACACAATGCATACTAATGGATTAACATGAAACTTATTTATGGATTTCTGCTTGTTGAAGCTTCTTTTATATGAAAATATTATGTAGGAGAAAAAAAATAATAGTAGGTTTTAGATTAGGTTATATTTAAAATTTGTTCTATGTGTTGTTGAGTAAGTGTGGCCGTGACACTTAACGTCACTCATATTATTTCGACAATAAGACTAACTCAAGTATGTAGGAAAATGAATATTTTCTCTAAGATTTTTGCCGCTCATATTGCTCAATAATCTCAATAACATCACATATGCTTGTGAAATCCTCCTAGAGGAATTCTACATCACTCATGAAAATATTATTTTCCTTATAATTCTCAACTACTCATAGAATCACTTAAAAGAATTTTAGGGCTTCTTACTAGCGAGATCAAGAGTGTGCTTCCTCATAACACAAATTAAGGAATATTTCATTATATGTCTCAACTACTGATTAAAATCGATCAAGAGGATTTTAGTGCTTCAAACTAGTGAGATCGATAGTGCGCTTCCTTATAGCGCCACATACTAATGTGTCATGCTTATGAGTCTACACACTGTGGACTAGCTTCAGAGAACAAAAAGTCTCTTATCTTTCCAGCGAGCTTCTTCCGCTAGAAATAAATTTATGACAATGAAGATTGACTTTAGCGAGTAACTAACAAAAGTCTCCTCCAACTAATATAGTCATCACATGTCAAGGGAGGTTGACTTTAGCGAGTAGCTAATAAAAGTCTCCTCTAGCTAACATAGTCATCCTATAAGCTTCATTGGAAGAACAAAGACATTAATAAGAACTATGGACATATTACTCAACGAAGGTTAGTGTTTTAACTTATCTTGAACTATATACATTAAGTGCTCTTATAGCACATAGCCCATACCAATTCTTGAGCTTCTATAAGTAACTCACGCCATATGCCGAGTTATAAAATTGCCTCATCTTGTGCGCCATTTTGGTAAATATGGCTGCACAACCTTTTATAGTCCAAATATTGTTCAATCTCTAATCATATCATCTCAACTTCTACAATCCACCAAAGGAGGGAATTTATGACATTAACTAAAACTGAGAGAGCACCTTATTGTCAAACTTTATCTCAGTACAATTGTGAATAAAGTGACATTTCCATAACACTTAACATTTATTAATGTTTTAGTTGCCACTATTAATAAAAAGGTGACACAATTTGTCACTCTCAAAGGATCTATTTCAAAATTGTTTTTGTCGAGCTACATTTCATCTTTCCAACTCTCAACTCAATTAGTGTATGTTGGTTAACGTTAGCCACAAAACAATTACTCGTACAATGATCAACCCGTAACAATCAACCTTATTAGGTGATGTTTGAATATCCATTTTCAGCTCAAAAACGAATTTTAGGATAGCCTCAAATAAGGCAAACTTGTTAAGTCACTGATATCCATTATTCGAGCTTAAAGAAAATGAATTTTGGATTGCTAGAACTTTTTAGGTTTTCAAGTTGGCTTACCAAAAATTAAAGCTCAAGCATTTAAACAAATTCTTGATTATTTTTTATGCTCAACACATCAAAGCTAGCTTAAACAAATCATTGTAGATATAAAAAATCCCTGCGATGGTGTCAACCTCTGAAGATATATGGTGCCACCTCAGCGCCACACAATCAACCAATTAGTTGGTGTCATATAGGTGACACCTACCATGTTAGTCATCAGTGGGCCAGCGACCTTCCACGTCTGCCGGAAATCCCGACTATGATGTCAACCTCCAGAGATATTTCAGACGAGCTTCATAAACATGCTTTTAAGCAAATTAAATAAAACAACCAGGAATATACATCAATAAAGATACTTCAACCAGGAATATACACCAATAAAGATACCTGACCAAGTGGTTGGCTTATGTCATTTCCAAACGTACATCAATAAAGATACCTCAACCAGGAATATACATCAATAAATACACCTAACCAAGTGGTTAGCTTATGTCCTTTCCAAACGTAGGTCATGCGTTCGACTCCAATTAAGCATAGTGATTCCGGTTATGGCTTATTTCCTTTCCAAATGTAGGTCATGCATTCGACTCCAATTGAGCACAGTGATTCCGGCCATGACCAGATAACAAAATATATCAATGTCAAAAACTTACAAAATTCATATATAATTCATTTTAATCTATTTTATATCGTTTTGAACCTTTTTACAAGCTCTACAACATAGAATAAATATTTCATAGAAAAGAGGAAAATATCAGATCCGAATTTTCAATTCAAATATCAATTTTTTATATGGCGTTTTGAACCTCTTTTCAAGCTCTACAACATAGAATAAATATTTCATAGAAAAGATGTAAATATCAGATCCGAAAAATATTTCATAGAAAAGATGTAAATATCAGATCTGAATTTTCAATTCGAATATCAATTTTTTATACGGATCTAAAAAATTAGCTTTTCATTTGGATGTAAAACGAGATCGAACCCTTATGGCTCTGACGCCATAGTTAAAAATTAAGACATGTGCATACAAACAAATCAACACCTCATCTTCTCAGGAGTCTATAGTAATACTTCAGAAAAATTACGTAGAGAGAATTCTAGAGAGAGAGATATGGAGAGAAAACTAAGAGTCTGTATTTCATGTTCTGTTGAGATTATGAGAGACTTTATATATCCTAGATATATATTCCTTATAATAGGAGAATTCCTAGTCTAATTAGGAAACCCATGTAATTCCATATCAAATATGGATGCTAATGGGCCAGGGTCCTAAATTGGCCCAATTTTCCAACACAAACTATGAGTTCTTTGAAACTTTCTTGGTAGAAGATTGTACTTTGAGCTTAATTTTCCATCTTGTCTTGGAAGGATCTTGTTTCTTCACTTAATTCTTGAAATTGGCAACTTGTTTGAAGATGTGGATAAAGGATCTTGAGGAGATGGAAGGGGTAGAGAGAAGGAGGAGATTAAAGTTTTGAGAGAAGAAAATGTAGAAAGAAGGAGGAGCAACTAGTTATATATATATATATATATATAGCGAGAGAGAGAGAGAGAGAGAGAGAGATATCATGGTATGTGTTCAAATGAGAGGAGTAAAATGAGCTCAAATGAGGAGACTCTCCCTTTTATATGTAGTATATAGTGTACAAATCATATTGTAATACATGTATAATATATGTAGATCACTTGTAAAATAATATAAATTAATGTGTATAATCATTAGTGGCATTGGGACTTGATAGGGCATGCGAGGTTGAGTATTGTTTCATCTATTGTGACATAAATGAGTTTGTGATCATGATAATGGATTTGTCCTTGGTGTGATTAGTTGCACATACTATTTAATTCATGTAAAATTAATCATATAAGATGAAGGATAACTAGAACATAATGGCACATAAATAAGATGGCATGTAAATTGAAATGACATGACTTGAAATAATGAACTTGTACATTTTTAAATTTAAGTCTTCATAATATTTTGATCATCTAATCATAGATGAATGTATGTTGATAATTATATATCATATAAGTCACATAATTTATTGCACATAAACTTTATAATAAAATTTCACTTAACTATAATTGAGCACATTAGCCACATTTTATATACTTAATAATTTTACTCTTCATGTAACTTATCTATTTTCAACCATTTGTTTACTTGTGCATGTCGAGTGCATCACGATCAAACTCGGTCTACTTGGGTAGCTATCCTGCAAGATATTTTAAACTTAAAGAAACATTAACTCATTTCTTCTTGATAAATCGTAAAGCTTGTCATAAAGGTTATTAACCATAAATTATTTAAAATGAAAATTGAATTTATATATAAAAATATGCAATGCATGTTTTTTTCTGAAAACGAGGTGTTACACGATATCTTCTATTAGACATTAGATTTCATCTCCCATGCCAAAATTAAAGATATATGTCACATTTATCAAATGAAATAATTAATTAATATATGATGTGTATCAAATCAAATGAAACATGAGATGAAAATCAAATGTAAAACATAAGATAAAACATCAAATGAATATACGATTTAGACTAAATTTCCAAGCCGAGCTTAACCAAATCAAGTCGGTTGGATAGGCGCATAGGGTCACACTTGACTACCCACTAATGACATCGATTATCCAAACTAGAGTTTATTTAATTTATTAAAATAAAAAGAAATATTAATTGAATATTAATGGGGTAGACGTTTGTTTTTCTTTTTTTCAATTAAAATCACCCCACTGATGTTTTAGTGGATGTGAATAACTAAAACAAAAAAAAAAAAAGTTACTGTGTGCTTTAATATGTGTGTTTTTTGATGAATTTTTGTGTGTGTTTTCCATGAAAAACACCTTCAGTGTGCGTGAGAGAGGAGAAAGAGAGGACATAAAAGAGATAAGAGAAAAAAATACATTACATCAAAATAAAATATTTAATTTATATATGTTATATGTCAATTGTATTTTAATGTCAATTGAAAATTATTAATCTCATGATTAATAAATAAATGGGTTAATTTCATTTTCCAATCTGTATTATGCATGTTTTTTAATTTTGCATCTTAAACTTTTTTTTTCCTCCGATCACAACTCATACTACATGTTTTGTTTACTTTTGCAACCTTCGATCAATATTTTCCGATTAGAAAATCCCCACATGATTTTTATGTGCTAATTGAGGGTTATTTTCGTCATTTTTCGGGTCACTAACTAACTCCCCATCCAAAAGAGAATTTTGCCATAATTTTCCCCACATTTTTTTGCAAATTGTTTGAGCAAATGAAGATTAACGGTGAGGTTCAAACAAAAAATTAGATCTCTTTACCATTGAAAATAGTTGATAAATCAAATTTACTGATGTCTCAGAAATGCAAATGAAGAAAATCTCAGAAATGCAAATGAAGAAAACAATCCTCAATTAGCACGTGAAAATCACGTGGGCGCTTTCTCATCGGAAAATATTGATCGGAGGTTGCAAAAGTAAACAAAACGTATAATATAGGATGTGTTCGGAGAAAAAAAATAGTTTAGGATGCAAAATTAAAAAACATGCACAGTACAGGTAGAAAAATGTAATTAACCCTAAATAAAATTTGTTTATTGTTACTATTATTTTAATTAATATAAATTCAATTTTTCATTAATCACTATTTAAAAAAGTAATTGATATAAATAATAGAAAAATGGTTAGTGGATAATGAAATCCACACTTAATGATTGTATTTATGTTAAATTAATTTGAGTGTATGTTTATAATAAAATGATGTTTTTAAATTGAATATATGACAAGTGCAATCTACAATAATGGATGTTAATAACATTCATTAACATGAGTGATCTAATAAAAATAAAAATATCCCTAAAAAAAAAAATTCAAAACAAAAAGAAATAGAATTAGAGTCTCTTGCAAACTCAATAAAATTAACCAAACCGATGTCCAACATAATTCTAAAATCTCAAATTGCTTGGCTCAATTAGTTTTAGACTACAACGGTGTCTATAATGGAACTATAATTCTAATGAACATAGGTTTGTTTTTTGGGTGCGGCTATCCGCACCCCTGAAATACTAAACACACCCCAATTATGTTGTTACTGTTCACATCGTGAACAGTAACAACATAATTGGGGTGTGTTTAGTATTTCAGGGGTGCGTGAACAGTAACAACATAATTGGGGTGTGTTTAGTATTTCAGTGAACAGTAACAACATAATTGGGGTGTGTTTAGTATTTCAGGGGTGCGTGAACAGTAACAACATAATTGGGGTGTGTTTAGTATTTCAGGGGTGCGGATAGCCGCACCCTTTTGTGAGTGAATAACGATTAAACCTTTTATAAATCTCAAATCACTGGAAAATACTGATTTAATTCAACTTTATGATTATGGAACATCCGTCAGCATTGGTCGTGGATCTCAACTCAATTCTTCAATCGGTCGGAGAATTCGAGTCTGATGAAGAAGACGGAGGCCACCACCGCACCGTCGACGAAATCCTCCTCAACCATTCCTCCTCCTCTCCCTCTCCTCCTTCTTCCCCTTCCACTTCCTATATCGGAGTTCTACACACCGTTGTACATTCACACTCCACTTCCTCTCTTCAATCTGCTGCTTCTGTTAGCAATTCCAATAGTCATAACACTAAGTACGCGGGTAGGGTTTTGCCGCAGTTATTCGGTAATGGCGCAATCAGATCTAATGCCAAGCCTGGGGCTGCATTGGCCGCCGCCACCGCCGCCTCGAGGTCAATTCCCACCCCCCACGCCGCCGCCATCAAGTTGAGAAGAGCTACCACCGGTGTTCCTCAGACGCCTGTTTCTGAAACTACGGAAAAAGTCGCTGGTGATGATTCGTCACCATCAGCTGTGGTTTCCAGAGCTTCCGCTGATGAGCTTGACTCTGAGACTTACCTAGAGGGCTTGGGTTTATCTTCTGTTCACCGTAGATTTTCTCAAGAAGGAGAAGAGGTTATACTAGAGCAACTTCCTTTGGGAGAAATCAATTTAGATGAGGGTAGGGGGTATTCTGCTGAAGATTTGCATCAAGAGAAGTCTGATCAGGTTGATGAGGATGATGAATGTATGACGCCTATCTGTAGAAGCCATAGTGCTTCTCCTTTCGAAAGCAAAAAAGATTTGCTCTCAGATGAAATTAATATGGCTGAGCAAGTATTGTCTCCCTTGTTGGATGAAAAGAATGAGGAATGTCCTGAAACTTTTGCTGCTGATGAATCTGGTGGAAACAACAAGGTGGATGGATTGGCACCAACTTCGAATTGTGTTGATCATAGTGAAGATACAACTGGAGGAGAAGCAAGTGATTTTGGGAATGTTGTAGGTGAACCTGGGAGTGGTGATGATACTAGTGCACAAAGTGACGTGGCAGATAAACTTGTAGACCTGGTTTCGCCGCAGGAAAGCAAGAGGGACCATACAAATTTGCCGCAGGATTCGTTAAAGCCACTTGACTTGGCTGAAGAAATTGAGAAGAAGCAAGCATATAAAGGTTTGCACTATGAAGAGGGTGCAGCTGCACAACCAATGAGGCTTGAGGGTGTTCAAAGGGGCTCTACTGTGTTAGGCTACTTTGATGTTAATTCCAGCAATGCTATTACCCAGACCATCTCATCGCAAGCCTTTCGGCAAGATCATGGATCCCCTCAAGTTGTGGCTGTACATGTCAACTATATTGCTGTGGGAATGCTGAAAGGATCGATTTTTGTTGTGCCCAGCAAGTATACTGCACATCATGTTGACAACATGGACACAAAGGTTCGGTATTGTACCCTCATGTTCACTGGCAGTTTTAATTCATTAGTTTCAAGGGTGCTTAATATTGCCAGCACAAGAGTACTTTATTCTAGTTGGGCGTAAATTTGTTTATTCTAGTATACTTATATTACCTACTGAATGGTGCCAAAATGCGCTTTCAGATGATATCACTTGGGCTACAAGGGGATCGATCTCACGTCCCTGTAACTTCCATGTGCTTTAATCAGCAAGGGGACCTTCTCTTTGCAGGATATGGTGATGGCCATTACACTGTTTGGGATGTGCAAAAGGCCTCGGCACTTAAAGTTGTTACTGAACATAAAGCTCCAGTTGTTCACATGTTATATCTGGGCCAAGATACTCAAGTTACCCGCCAATTTAATGTTGTTAGCGGCGACAGCAAGGGTGTGGTCAAGTTGATTCATTTTTCTGTTGTTCCATGGATCAATAGGATATCTTATACAAAATCAATGGTAGAGATCAATCCTGGATGAGTAAATTGTTTATTAGCAATTTCATCTTTCTAGAACTGATACTTTTAAACTAATGTTTAAACAGAAACTCTTGGATGAAACTACTAGCAGAGTAATATGTGCTTCTCCATTGATCTATGGTGAAGGCCATGGAGGTATGATGATGTCCACACAGAGCAATGGTGCAGTTTCTACTAGTAGCATGATGGGTGGTATGGTTGATGAAGGTGTTGTCATATTCATAACACATCAATCTGCTCTGGTGGTAAGGGCTCTTTGAGAGACTGCATCGATCATTGTGCCTTATATTACCTTCGATTACATGCTTGCAATTAGCTCTGATTTGTTTTCTTTTTTTCCAAAATTTTAATAATAACGATAATAATCCTGCAATTATCATATTACTTTGTAGGCAAAAGTTAGTCCCGCTGTGGAAGTCTATGCCCAAATTCCCAAACCTGATGGCATCAGGGAGGGTGTCATGCCATATGCTGCATGGAGATGTATGTCACAGTCACTTAGCTTGTCCTCTGGTATGTGTGAATGAAGTTTTAAAAATTTCCAGCTATTTGTGGTTTCTGGAAATGTTTATTCCGACCTTTTCTGCCAGAAAATTCTGTTAGTGAGACATCAGATAAAGCTTCACTGCTTGCCATTGCTTGGGATCGGGAAATTCAGGTTGCTAAGCTATTGAAATCGAAATTAAAATTGCTAGAAAAATGGACTCTTGAAAGTGCCGCTATTGGCCTGGCATGGTTGGGGGACCAGGTTTGATTCTTATCACGTCTCTTATTCTTTGTCATACAAATTATCATTTGTTTCCCCTTACCTAAAGCTTGAATTTGTGATAGAATTGGAGTAGCAAATCATGTTTTTTTTTTTTTTTTTGGTACCGTCCAGATGTTAGCCATCCTCACTTCGCCATCACAACTCTGTTTGTTTTCAAATGATGGAAATCTGATTCACCGGACTAGTTTTTCTGTGGATGGATATCGAGGAGATGATCTCATTTCCTATCATATATATTTTACTAATTCACTTGGAAACTCTGATAAAGCTCATCACAACAGTGTTGCAGTTAGGGGTGCTACTATTTATATACTTGGACAGGAGCATCTCATTGTTTGCCGACTTCTTTCCTGGAAGGAAAGAATTGAGGTGCTTCGAAAAGCAGGTGACTGGATGGGTGCCTTAAACATGGCAATGTCACTTTATGATGGCCAATCACATGGAGTTATAGACCTTCCCAAAAATTTGGATGATAGACAAATGACAGTGATGCCCTATCTTGTGGAATTGCTTCAGGCATATGTGAGCGAAGTATTTTCCTATTTATCAGTGACCTGTTACAACCAAAACACAAAGCTAGACCAATCCAATGAGATTAAGGAGCAATACATCCGTGTTGGTGGTGTTGCAGTTGAATTTTGTGTGCATATCAGGAGAACTGACATCCTCTTTGATGATATCCTGTCTAAATTTGATGAGGCTCAGCAAAAAGGTGCGTCACTATTTTCTTGTTTTGGCAATGTTGTAAATGTTGCAGTTAGGGCATATATATGTACACACACATTTAGTTTGTCTAGCTGATATTGCAGTCCAACCATTAATATAGTTGGCCTATCTATTAATGCAGTCTAACAGTCAGGAACATGGACATTAAGGATGTCGTAATGTGTGATTTTTCATGTTAGGATTGATGCTATTTTAGAGATATAATACTTTGTTTTCTTCTTGTAGAGACATTCTTGGAACTTTTGGAGCCATACATTTTGAAAGATATGCTGGGATCCCTTCCACCTGGGGTATCTTTATAATTAGATATTTCAGCTTAACTTATTTAATTTCTTTACTGGTAAGTATTGCTTTATCTAGTAATTGATATCTTTTGAAGATCATGCAAGCGTTAGTGGAGCACTATAGCAAGAGAGGTTGGTTGCAGAGGATTGAACAATGTGTTCTCCACATGGATATTTTGTCCTTGGATTTTAATCAGGTAAAATTTAGTTGCTTCTCAGATATACTTTCAACGTAAAGTTGGCAATGTTCTGACATGCATTTCAAGCGGCCATTTAAATTTTGCATTTTCTTGAATTATTTGAACCTTTTCATTAAATTATAAAGTTTGTAATGTCTTATAATTGTATGGTAGGTTGTCCGCTTATGCAGGGAACACAGGTTGCATTGTGCGTTGATATATTTGTTTAACAAAGGTCTAGATGATTTTAGGACACCTCTTGAGGAGCTTCTGCTTGTATTACAAAATAGTGGGAGAGAAAATGCTACTTCCCTCGGGTAATTTGCTATGACTTGTAAATATCATCTGTTTGGAAGTAACTAAGGGCCTCTGATAGTTTTATCATATATTTTTAATATTATCTAGATGGATCAAAAAGATCCCCCTTACAAATTACTTGGACATGCTGTTTCTGTTTCTTCCCGTTCTTTTTGTTACCACATCAAAATAGTTACTTTGTAGCTCATCAAAGCAGGTACAGGATCCTTGTTTACCTGAAGTATTGCTTCCAGGGTCTTGCTTTTCCACCAGGTTTGTTTTCAAATTGATGATTTGGCACTTTAGAGTAGTTCAGTACTTTTTTTTTTTTTTTTTTGCTGTGGCTGGAATTAGAGATTGAGGAGTAAATAACAAATAAAAGTGATGAAGAACAAGTTTTAAGACTATGAGACTCAATTTAGTTTATTTAAACAACTCCGTCTCTTTATTTTTTGTTTTGTAATTCTCTGTTTTGATTAGCTGACTAGGCTATCTTCCAAATGCAATCATGAACAGTTGATTTAGTTTACTTTTAGTATTTGATTTGATTAATTATAACAAAGTCTGCCAATTTTTTTTATGATTTCAAAGTTTAAGGACATCATAATTGTCCACGAATGCATTAATGAGTGTGTCTAAAGATTAGATATTTTTTGACTGCACACTGTAGAAAAGAGGGGACGCACAGTAGATTTTGGGCTAGAATCTTAGATTTGGCTACGCTTTGTAATTTAAATACATGTAGGTTTCAGAAGCAATAATTTTCTATTGATCTGTCTCTGTTTTGCAGGACATGGAAATCTTTCTCCTATGCGCCTGCCTTCTCTTAGGAAGGAGCTTTTACATTTTCTATTGGAGGATTCCAGTGCTCCAACTTCATGGGCTGTTACAAGTTTACCATCAAATGGAGCCTATGCAAACATGCTTCATCTTTTAGAATTAGATACTGAAGCCACACTATTGGTTTTGAAATGTGCCTTTACAGATGTTGAACTTCCCAAATCAACTGACTCTTCCCAGGAATTAACTACTTTCAACATGCAGTCAGCTGATAGTGAAAAGTTGATTCAGAAAGTGGTTGATATTCTTGCTGCTATTCTTCATGCTAGTTGCTTCAAATCAGCCAGTCCTGTCTGCAGGACTGATAGTAATGTGCTCGAAGTCTGGCCTTCAAAAAATGATATGGGTCACATGTATGATTTTATAGCTTACTATGTGGCATGCGAACAAGCTAATGTCTCTAGAGATATCTTAAGTCAAATTTTGGAGTACTTGACATCAGAGGTCAATAACTCGGATACTGTGTCAGGGAATACAATTGAAGTCCTGAAAAGAAGAGAGAAACAACTGCTTTCATTGATACAAGTAGTGCCTGAAACTCAGTGGGATGCTCCTTATTTGTTACATTTGTCTGAGAAAGCTCAGTTTCATCAGGTATTGTGCCCTGGATACTGTTTGACGTTTGTTAGTTGAAACAAAATAATGAGAGGCCAGCTTGAAGTGAAAATAGTAAAATCTGCAAATGTTCACTTCATCCATCTGTTGGATAATATGTAAAGAGAGGAAAAATCATTCTGCAATGTACAAAACCTTGCTGTTATGATTGTTTCTATCTAAAATACAACACAGGGGACATGAGGAATTGATAGGACTAAGTTTTAACTGTGCTGGGGAAGTGTGCTTTGATCAAGTTATTTCCCTTCCATTGATTCTTCTTTTTTCTTATTTTTTTCCTTGGTGGATTTTCTGCTTCATCATATACGACAAGTTGAAACTTAAGTGCTTGTTTGGAAAAACTTCTGAAGTAGAAGTCCATCTTAAAATGGTGAAATTCAGTATTGGTAACCTTCAACTAAAAATGTGGTAAATAAGATTTAAGAAGCCACCAGTCATCACTTCTCTAGAATTGAGACTATTCCGAAGTCCACCCAAACATTTACCAAACGTTTACAAATTTTGTAATTGCTCTTTTGTGCTTAAATGTCCATCCCAAAGGTGTTACCAAAACAACTTTTTATATCTTCTTAATGGTAATACTACCCAATAATGAAGACTTATTTTCTTATTCAGGTCTGTGGCTACATACATGCAATTGGTCATCAGTACATTGCTGCTATGGACAGTTATATGAAAGCAACACAGGAGCCAGTATATGCATTCTCTTTTATCTATGATATGTTAAGGCTGCTTTGTAATGAAGACTTTGTTACTTTTGAATCGGCTGTTATTTCTCGTATTCCAGATCTTGTTAAATTGAGCAGGTTTATTTTATTGTGTATTTATAGTTGTTTGTGCATCTGAGATTCAATTACAATGAAGAGTAAGCTTGTATGCTCATCACTGATCTCTGTTCTCTTTATGTTTTGCAGAGAAGGAACTTACTTTCTATTTATTGACCATTTTGCTGGGAAAACTCAACATATTTTGTCGGAGCTTCAGTCTCACCCAGAAAGTCTTTTCCTTTATCTAAAGACAGTTGTTGAGCTCCATATGACTGGTTCCCTCAACATCTCTTCCTTAACAAAGGTCGATTTTTCAGATTTTCCTTGTGCGAGTAGAGCTCCGCTGCAGTCACATGGTGTCCAAGCTTATCTGGAAGCAATATCCAACTCACAGAAACTTCTGCCCAACAATCAAGTTAACGTGACTGATGAAATGATGGAACTGTATTTTGAGGTGATTTTTTATTTTTTTTAAATCTTATAAGTGATGACAAAAGTAGTGAACTAGTGCATTTCATCATAATCATCATCATTATTTTATGCCCTTCTCTTATACTTGTTAATTGATAGGTTTTTGACTTTCTGTCAGTAAAGAGTTTGGAGTTGCTATTGTTGCTCTGTTCAGTGTATGCATGAGTGCGTAGGGGTGAACAAACTGTCTGGAGACAGTATAAGACATTAAGAACAATACTTATACAAATGTTTGATCTACCTTAGTAGTTGATGGAAAATGTTAGTGGTATTTCTTATTCTTCATGGTGGCTTCACTATTATTTGTGCACCCTATAGAACAATAGTGCATAAATAAAAGGTAAGAATCTGTCTTTTAATTGGTGAACCTTTTAGGTCTTTGTTGGAGATTTTTGATTGCATGAGCTAGAGTTACTTGGATAAAATTGAGCAGTTACATCCCTGGGTTTTTTGGTTCATTGTTGTGATCTGGAGACAAATCTAACTGTTCAAATTCCAAACTTCTAATTTGAATGTGCCTATTAGTTTCAAGACCTCCCTATAAACAGTGGGCATATCCTGGATATGGGAAAGTGTTCTAGAACCACCCTTATTTGCAGGACAACACCTAGAACTTTTTAGCAGTTTAATTGCCTTGACTCTTTAGCTATTTCTCTCTGATTTTCCTCCACTCTACAACCACTCTCATATGCATTTATTAGTCCTACCGGTACTGTTTGTTTTCCAAGTAAAAATTTAATGTGGCTTATCATCCTTTACTCTCTCTCTCTTCCTTTTTCCTCATTTCGTCAACCCATCTCTGGTAATCGTACTATTTTTGTTATATTTTATTTTGTGAAGACTGACAATGATTAATTACCCTTAACTTCTGCAGCTCTTATGTCGATATGACCGTGAATCTGTTCTCAAATTCTTGGATACTTCCGAAAGCTATAGAGTGGAGCATTGTTTACGATTATGCCAGGAAAATGGGATAACTGATGCTGCGTCATTCTTGTTAGAAAGGGTTGGGGAGGTTGGGAGTGCCCTTCTTCTAATTCTCTCTAATCTTGGTGAGAAATTTGTCGTGCTTGATGCTGAAATCCAGAAAGCATGCTGTCATACTGTGGTGGATAATCTCAACACTGTCATGAAGAAAAAAGTGGTATTTTCAAACCTGAACTTCTTGTTCTTTGCCCTTCGTATTTTGTCTCATCTAACAGTAATGTCGATTCTTCAAATACTGTTGCAGGTAGCTGAAATACTTGATATTGCACATGCTTGTATTGGGTTATGTCAGAGAAACAGTCCTCGCCTGCAACTTGAAGAGTCTGAGGACCTCTGGTTTCAGTTACTTGATTCGTGAGTCAATCACTATAAGACATGCTTACGTTTGACCCTCTTCGGTCCATCTTGTTTTAAGATCTTTGTGATTTCTATGTTTTTCTTTCCCGGAAAGAATTTGTTACGATTATCATATTCTTTACGGTTCCTACTGCTCATTTTTCTTCTTAGACCACTTCTAACGTTCTCTATATTTTTATCATTAGGTTTTGTGAGCCATTGAAGGATTCAGGAAATGCTAGAACAGATTCTGAAAGGGAAGCAGTCGAGAACACTGTCGCTGCAAAAATAGGTCTGTCAGAAAAAGAAAAGGGGCGTAAATTGAAATGGGAAGTCCCCAAGTGTCATAAAGGTGCTCGCATGATGAGGAAACTGTTCTCCATATTCATTAAAGAAATTGTTGAAGGAATGATTGGATATGTTCGGCTCCCAAGAATCATGTTGAAACTCCTTTCTGATAATGGCAATCAAGAATTTGGTGATTTTAAGCTTACAATTCTGGGGATGCTTGGAACATATGATTTTGAAAGAAGAATTCTGGTGCGTCTTCTTTATCTCGTATGCTCTTACAATCAATATGGTTGTCTTCGAACAGTGTTCGACTTACGTGTGATATTGTTGTGTTTTTGGCTTCGAGGCTTTGCTCCCTGAGTTTTGTCTGTTGGGGCTGATAAAACTAAGGACATTGCGACAAACCAATTTTTTCTCTTTTGTGTTTAAGGTGGAAATTTGTTTAAGTTAAATGAGGAAACATGAAGGACAGCTTTTCGTCATGCTTATAAGCTAATTGTGCTTCTATATAGGTTGTAATAGCAATTTACTGTTATCTCTTGTCAGTGTTTAATATATTTGGTGGTTTCACAATTTTTCTACTTTTTTTTTCAATATGTTGGGGCAACTATTCTTATAAAACTTGTCAGCATTCCTTCTTACCATTGTCTTTTCAATGTAGGATACTGCAAAAAATTTGATAGAGGATGATACATATTATACCATGAGCTTACTGAGGAAGGGAGCTTCTCATGGTTATGCCCCTAGGAGCCTTGTTTGTTGTATCTGCAACTCCCTTCTTGCTAAAAATTCCACAGATTCTAGCATACAAGTGTTTAGCTGTGGACATGCAGCGCATCTGCACTGTCAACTTGAGGAAAATAGGGTCTCTACCTCGTTTAGTGGCACCTTGGCAGGATGTCCCATTTGTATTCCAAGGAAGAAAGCTGAAAGGTCAAGTGGGAAGTCACAGATTTCCGAGAATGGATTAGTGGGCAGCTCTCCATCAGGGATGCAACGAACACGTGGTGCACCAGCCTCACATCCTCATGATCACGAAGGTGATAGCTCGTATGGTCCACATCCACCTTCTAGAGTAAGTTCTCACCGAAATACCTCTCTAATGTTGTACAGTTTTATGTATATATGATTGATCTCTTTTCCTTGTCACAACAGTTTGAGTTGTTGCATAATCTTGAAAAAGAACAAAAATTGACACAAATCGAGAACATGCTTCCTCAATTAAGGCTTGCACCACCAGCTCTGTACCATGAAAAAGTAAAGAAAGGAATTAATATCTTAGCTGGAGAAAGCAGCAGCCATATTTCCACAACAGAAAGACCAAAGAGTAGACAACTTAAGGATGTGAAAGTGAAACGCTCATCTGTTCGATTCCCTCTCAGATCTAATATATTCGGTAAGTTACTCTAAAATGTCTCCAAAACAAGTTTGTGGTTTACTAAACTAATGATAACTGGAAGTGTATTGTGTAATTGATTTTCTGTCATTTTTTGAAGGCAAGGAAAAGATCAGTAGGAGGTGATACAAAACATTCATGTGGATAATTTATTGGCAACGCGGCAGCTAAACTGTAGTTACTGTGAGATATATTTTACGTGAAAAGAATGAAGCTAATGTATTGTAACTATTTGGTCCTCTTTGAGTTTTTTTTTTTTTTTTTGAAGGTAAATATTCCATGGTTTTTCTTCTTTAGAACTGTAGTATATGTACATAGAAAATAAATTCAAATAGAGTAGCAGCTTCTCCATTGTCGATGCCTCTTGTCTTCTAATGAAAAACGAAATGCAATTTTTGTTGAATGGATGTTGAATGCAATCATTGTTCTTAACAGTAATTAGCAGATGAATCCGTCCTTCCATTTTTCTAGTCTAGGATCGGAAAGAAATTTTAACTATATATATATATATATATATAAAAGTGTGCATGTTAATGATAAAATATGGATTACCTAATATATCTCTATCAAAGATTATTATTTAAGGTTATAATAGTAATTTAAGTTTTCATATTTAAATAATTTTATATTAGAATCCTAGCGAATTCAAAATTTTATAGAATCCTATTATAATTAGAACTCTAATATAAAAGTGTTATATATAAAATATTTATATTATTATTTCTTTTCTTAATTTGAATTGATCTCCACGTGCGTTGCACGTGATTTAAAACTCGTGTGTGTATATATATATATATACACACACACACACAAATGTTCTTGTGCATCAAGTGTACGGATCCTAAATTCATGCAACCGGATTGATCCGACTCAGGGTGCATTTCACGCGTCCCACACGGTCCTCACGCGCTCGTACGTTCAAACCCTAATTTCGCAATTATTTGACCTAACCTTTTAGTTTGACGAACCTAACATTTTAGTTATGTTCGCGTAACATTTTGCATTGTATGACAGACTTATAATATCTTTCAAAACCTTTCAAAACTTTTATGTTGTAATAATATAACTTTTATGCATAATAATTTAACTTTTTCGTTATAATAATATAACCTTATGTTATTTTTAAGTACATAAAAATTATGATATTTGTAACTAAAAATTATACTAATATAACATAAATTTTAAATTATTATAACACAGCAGACCAATGAATTAGCGGACATATTCCGATCACCACAAAGTTTTGAATACCATTTCGTCTATGGCAATTATCCAAAAAATTCAAATATAGAAAGGGTAAGGAAACAATTAATTGCTTTTAGTAGTGGTTGTTGTCATCAACTATGCATCCACAAAATAAACAGTGAACTAACAAATTGTAAACACCACCCATAATATTAATATTTTTTGGTATTTTATCTTTTTTTTTGGAGACAAATTCGAATGAATTGCACTGTGAAAACATCTTTCTTTAGTTCTAATCTTTCAGCCATTAACAAATTAAGTATGGATATAAAAAAGGGTGGGACTAAAGGCAACCATCATTTTCCAAGGGCACCCATCTGTAATTAAATATATATATATATATATATATATATATATATATATATATCAATTTTACCCTTAGGGTTTGTGCAACTACTTCCGTTCGATTATTATGGTCGAACGTACTTCACGGTGTTCGGTCAAGGTGACCGAACGTCCTTCTATGTGTTCGGCTAGGGTGGCCGAACACTCTTCTATGTGTTCGGCCAACCGGGACCGAACGAAACTGCTCCAGTTCAATCATTTTTTTACGTTTTTTCCTACGATTTTCACTTATCTAACAAATTTGTGGAATGTTCGTCATTACGTTGACATTACATTCTAAAAAAAAAACAAGATTTAACATAAAAAACGCAAAAAAAATCGATCAAACTCGATCGCGGTCACCCATCATCGCGCGCGCCCGAAGTGACAGTGGGCGCCAGGCGCGCGTGCGGATGACGACGGGGAAGCGGGCGTGTGCACACAACGGGTGATGGGAGAGCTATAAGCGCGCGGACGGGTGAAGATAGGCACCCGGCGCGCGCGGACGGGGATGGGGGCACGGTGCGCACGCGCACGATGGGTGATGAGAGCGCTGTGCATGCGCGGGGACAGGTAACTGCGGTCGGGTTTGATCGATTTTTTTGCATTTTTTTTTATGTTAAATATATATATATATTTTTTAAGAATGTAATTCCAACATAATGACGAACATTCTACGGATTTATTAAATGTGTGAAAATCGTGTGAAAATCGTAGGAAAAAACGTAAAAAAACGATTGAACCCGAACAGTTTCATTCGGCCCGGTTGATCGAACATATAGAAGAGTGTTCGGTCACTATGGCCGAATATATAGAAGCATGTTCGGTCGTAATAACCGAACATATAGAAGCACGTTCAGTCATAATGATCGAACGGAGCTAGTTGAACAAAATCTAAGGGTAAAATTGAAATTTTTATTTTTTTTAAACTGGGTGCCCTTAGAGGTTGATGGGGTATCTTTAGTCCCACCCTATAAAAAAAATGTATTATGTAACTAGGCACTTGAGGACAGTTGAAACTCAGTGTCTTAATCTCATGGAAACTATATTTATTATCACTCTTTCTCACAAAGACAAATATTTGTAACCCACAACAACAAATCCGAAATCGAAATAGTTAGAAATATAAAGTTCCACACAATTACAAATTTAGAAATTGAAGATATAAAAGTGTGGAAGGAAACCAAACAAAAGAAGACAAAGTATCAGAAAACAAGAACTTCCATATATTGAACAAAATTACATCGAAATAAGGGGTTTTGAGTTGATAGAATTTGAACAAACCTTGACGTGGTTGAATGATAGCACATTTTCTTGTTCGTCGTCCAAATACACAGGTCAAGCGCGGTTGAAGAGGGTATCTCTACAATTAAAAAGTTGATTGTGCTGAAAGTTCACACTCCAATCAAACATAATCGGGTATGAAAACTTCAACCCTAGGTTTGTTTTTCGAAGATAATGTTGAAATTGAGTTTCTATCCCAAGTGCTTCAAAAAATGATGTCGTCTAGTGGTAAATTTGGAGAGCATGATGGTTATACTAAGGGCAAGGGCAAATTTGTAATTTAACCTAACCACGAAAAAAATGTACTATCCAACGAAAGGTTGAGGTAATAAACTCACCTCAAAATGTTGTTAACACTCAATCCAAACAAAAAATAACAAATATACCTATTTCTCAAACATCCAATCCAAACAAGAAAAACATCAAATCATGGAATTATTTACGACAAAAACTTTTATACACCCGTTCAACTCCCACGCGCAGCCACGCACCCGCACGCGTGCGCACGCGCCCCAAGGTCGTGCACAAATTCACCCTGATTCAATCACAGGTGTTATACTTTTATATAATATTAGACATACTTTTATGTAGTGTTAAGCATACATTTATGTTATATTAGTCATACCTTTTACATTTTTACATGTACCTTAGCATATTTTCAAACAACTATCAATACCTTTCATACCTTTTAGTTATATTAGTCATACATTTTAATTAAGTTAGTTGTACCTTTATATATTATATAAATATATGTTTATGTTGATATAAATGTATGAGTAATATTACATAAAGGTAAACATCTACAACTTGTGCTGAAATTAAGGTTTATTGTGCCGAAATTAGGGTTTAGAGTTAAAGTATTACATAAATGTATGATATTTGTATATAAAGGTATGACTAACATAGTATGAAGGTCAGCGAATTTTTTTTTAAGTTAAAGTATTGCACTAAGGATATGAAATCTAGACATAAGTGTATGACTAATATAACATAAATATATGGCTAATATAATATAAAGGTACGACTAACATAACATAAAGGTCAGGACAAAAAATAAAAATGTACGGATTCGGATCAGATCCGACCCGACCAAATCCAAGTGCATGGATCTAAGATCCATGCCCCAGTTGCACAGGAGACCTACTCATTATTTACAACCTTATCCAACCATCTTTAATAAACCCAACCCACAATCCACACACCCCCTAACGTTTTAATAAATGGATTTTCATTATAAGTTCACAAAAAAATCTATATTT
The DNA here is from genome assembly GCA_954870855.1 of Scutellaria minor. Taxonomy (NCBI): domain Eukaryota; kingdom Viridiplantae; phylum Streptophyta; class Magnoliopsida; order Lamiales; family Lamiaceae; genus Scutellaria; species Scutellaria minor. The sequence continues at coordinate 18,160,499 of OX940728.1, read as the reverse complement.
ATCTTAAAATTATTTCATTAATTTTTTTTAATCACAACATCATCGGAAAACCGTTTCTCTCACAATCACGAAAAACATTAATGAAGATGAGGAAAGATGAATTATCTAGGTTTGCTCGACATTTTACATTCAAACAACTCCTAAGGAGATGAGGAAAAATGAACTATCTAAACTTGCTCGATAACTTACGTTCAAACAACTCCTAAGGTGGGGGTAACCTCTTAGCTTGCATTATGAATTTCATACTCTTGAAGTATATAATCTTCTATAAATATATGAAATGAGATTGCTCTTATTATATGCCAAAGTGATCGTTACTAAAATGTGAATGTTGTACTATGAGCTGATCAATATGCAAATGTGAAGAGCAATATGGTTAAAGGTATTATTGATTGCGAAATAAACATGTGTATGTGATAATGAAACAATTTACAATGGTTAAGATCCGCAATTTATGGCGGTTAAGATCCGAATTCATGACGGCTAAATTTTGCACTTATGCGATTGCAATTGTGAACCGATGGTTCCATATATTTGTTTGCTATGATTTATTTATTGAAATTTATTTAGTGTTGTCCCAGAATCCCCATTGAGTGTATTTCAAATACTCACCCCTCTATAAAAAAAAATTCAGCTCAAGTTTACGTTATGGTGAATTTGGTAGCCGAGAATCTAAAGATTGCAAAAGAGTATTTCAGTGTTTTGTTTCTTAAATTTGGAGAAGTTTATTTATATATATAATTGTTTACCTCGTCATTTGGTTAATCAAAATTTAGTTTGGAGAAACAAGAAATTTCAAGAAAGAGCTTGTGTTTTACTGATTTGTATTCCATAAATATTCTTGGTTTTATTTATATTTATTTTTATTAAAATTGTGAAATTTTGTACGTAAGTAACGTCTTAGCCAAGAATGACCGTTTATGAAAACGGGACGATACATGTACTCTCTTCTCTAGGAATAGTTTCATTAAATATGAACTTGAGTGATGAAAATAATGATGGTGCATCATCCCAAATGTGACCAAAGGGAGTGAAAAAGCTAAACTAAAAAGAGAAAAAAACGAGAATATTTGTCTCGTGCTATAAAAAGATTTGAGATTTAATGGTTGAATCAAACACACGTCAACAAAGAGTCATAAAAGGGCTAAATAAAAAAGAATAGATAAAACAATGTTTATGAAATTGGAGGAATTTCTGATCCAACTAGACGTGAATGGTTTCGAAATGAGCAACTCAAAATTATACGAAAAAGTTCTCATCAATCTCCATCTGAAAATTCCTCCACACTTTTGGACAATATTTTAATGATATTGGAGAGTCTGAAAGTGGTCTACCAAACTACAAAAATTCATAGTATTCATATTTAATTGTATTTCATTTATATTTATGTGTTGTAGTAAGTTTAGCATGCTTGTGTTTTCTTAGTTTAAATTTAGCATGTAGTATTGTTTGTGTTGTAGTAAATTTTATTGTATTTTGTAATTTAAATTCTTAATGTTATCTAATTATATTTCTATTAGTTACAATTTGTGTTCGTATTAATAAAACATTACAATATAACTAAGTTATATTTTTTCAATTTTAAAATTTTTCATAAATCTAAAATCAAATAATATTACACAATATTTAAAATAAATTGATAAGTAGGTAATATAAATACTTGATAAAATAAAATAAAAATAAATGAAAATATAAAAGAAATAAAAAAAACTCAAAATTAAATAAAAAAAGCGTTTGTAAATAATGTGGCAAATTTGCCACGTAGTTTTCACAAGTGGCAAATTGCGTCCAAATTAGCATATATTGCTCACAAGTGAAAATTGCATCCAAATTAGCCACAACGTTGGAGGGTTGTTTTCCCATAGATTAGAGTTTATCACCACTTTTGCGATGGCTTTAGAGATGCTCTTACAACCTTCGACAATACGACTTAAACATTTCAACTTTAAAAATTAAAAAAATTCAATTTTCTATACAAATTTAAAATTAAAATAAAAAAGAGTAGAAGAAAATCGTATTATTATTATATAATATAAAAATTTTGAGAACAAAAGATAAATGGGTGGTTTCACTCATTTACCATTCTAGAATATGTAAATTGAAGTGTGATCACATAATACTAAGTGATCTAATTGTGAAAACTCGTATTTCGACATGTTTCAAAGATAGATAATCTTAACATTCAATGGAGACACATACAAATTGATTTTGATAATCTTTATTGTACAATATATAATGTGCAAATCCTTAAAAAATGATAAAGTAATTCTTGTAGTAACTAACATCAAGTATCTGTTCGCAATTTACTGACTTTTTTCTAATGATCTCATTAGAGTAATGTTGTAAGATTGTTAGCCTTTTTCTTTTTCCTCTTTGATAAGTGAAAGTTTCCCACCTACACTTGTATAACACTATACTGATAATGTTTTGTATAAATGTAAATGAAACTCAAATGAAATTGTGGTTCCTATCTTATTCAAATCCTGATAAATGAGCTTATCTTATACAATCTAGAGGTCATACTTTTGAAGTTTATGTTGGTCCCAAGTGACACAAAGGTTCGGAGGGGGATGAATAAACCTCTATTGATTTTCATAAATCTTTCGAACTTACAGCACTGTATTCTATAATAGAATACAGCGCAGAATATAGTACAGTTTTACTACGCTAGAATACAGTGCAGCTTATTGTACCAGAGTTCTTATGCAGTGGAAAGTTAAGTTTTTTTATAGTTTCTTTTGAAAATCTTTTTCAGAAAATGATTTTTAGCAAGTTTTAAATATTATAGATATGATGTAGAATGCAACACAATATGATCAAACAAATGCTACAACACAAAAAAGAACACACAATGCTTATAGTGGTTCGAATGTGGTATAATTCTTCTACGTCCACTCTACTTCTTCTTAGAGGAGGAACATAGTTAAGCAAGATTATTTTACAAGACTCAATCTTACAATCTATCAACCTAACAAGTTTTCACCTACTAAGATTCAACTTCCACACAAGTTATTTGAATCAAACAGACTGACCCACACAGGATCCTAAACTCATACAGAGTTACAACCTTGAACTCCCAAGGCTAAAGACTCAACAAGGATCTAAATCTTGTCAACTGAGGACACCACTAAAACAACCTAAACACACAGCACAAAAGTTAAAAGTATATGGGTTTTCTTCAATTGGTTCTTGAAGCAGCCTTGATGATTCTTGAGTCCGGATGCTTTTAAGGCTTGACTGTTTCATTAGAGGTTGAGTGACCGAAAACTTAGAGTGTTGAGAACTTGAGAGCTTGTTCTTGCTAGAGCGTGTGTGTTCAATATATTAGTTGTTCAGTAGTTGCTTCAGTCAAGTCTTTCTCTATTTATAGGTGTAAGAAATGTGTAAGTTGAAGAGAGACACATTTCATTTGAATTTGAATCCTCTTCAATTATCCTTGAGCTCACATTAATTGCCTTTGAAATTCTGCAATTAATTTTCTTGTCCTACACTGCAAGCTATTTAATGCGGCTGTACTAAGTTGCAGATTTGTTGCAGACTGTTAGTCCACGTGTCGTCTGCTTACTGGCTCTCGGTATTGCTTTATCAGTTTGTCTCTACTGGTTAGTTTTGAAGTGGCATTAGCTCGGACAACATTGATCTTCGTCGTACGATATTATTGTGTGAGAATGTACATTCATTCTTCTTGTCCTTTATTGCTTATAGTGTAGCACTTGAGTTTCTACAACCCTTGTATTAATGTAGCTTCCTGTTGATTTTTTGTCGAGCTACTACATTACTCTTCTTACAGTATTCAGATACTATTTTCTTTTGATGCATTCATCGAAATCCTTTCCTGCTGCTTACAGTTTCTAATAGAGATTATCTTCTTGAGCAATCGTTCACTAAATTTTGAAATCCTCCATTCCTCAACTCGACTCTTAGACTCAAAACTATTATAAGTTTCACTTAAATAGTGTGAAAAATGGGGTACTTTAAATTCCTATTACATTGTTGTTTTGTTTCATCAAAATTTCAACATAAATTTCCTAACAGTTTACAAAATGAGCAACAATAGAAGATATACATTTTTCCAAAAGTGAAACTATTCTCTTGGTGAAACTAAAATAACGACAATGCTCTAGAGAATAAACCTAAAATTTTATGGAAGCTAATCAAAATATCTTTTTGAAAAAAATGTTAACTTCAGTAGTTTTTAACCACCGTCTATCTGCATAAACCAACAGTTTGAAAGCAATGTCTGTCAAAGTTTATCTTATTTGTATTGTTGTGTATATGTATCTTATCAATGTCATTCTTTTTTATTAGACTTCATGATCTTACGTGTGAAGAGTTGAAAGTTGTGGGTGAGATTCATAATTGTTCCTCTAAAGCTTATTTGACATGTTATGTTGCACCATCTAATTTCTCCAACGTCCATCATTTTGAGTTATTTTTATTTCATGTAGCATTTCATCAAATATGTTTTTTATGTTAGACATATTCTCTTGCTAAATTACAATATTATAGATCATTGAAAGTTGGTTACCAAGTTTCTCCAATTGTCGTAATGCGATAAGTGTTTTTTTAAGTTTGGATGTCGTTCTCTTCATGTTTCAATCATCATTCTCTAGTTCATGCACCTGTATCAGAATATATTGTCATCTTTAATTAATAATGTTATTTTAATCTAATAGAGCATTATTAAAATTTGAATTAATGGACTTGTCTTTTTCGAACTATTTTATCTCTATATCATCTTCATTTTGTGTGTCATGGTATTTATAATTGTCTGAATATTCCTCGTCTTTGCTATCCCTTCATTTCTTATCTTTTTTCTATCTGTACTTGTTGATTTATAATTAAGTCTTTTTTTTAGTATGCTAATATAAATAAAATAGTTGTGGTTTTCAATAACCTTTAATGTTTTAGTGTTCTATTATAGATTGTTCAAAATCTCTCTATAAATAATGTTTGCTATGTAGTCGTTTTTATTTTCCGTAACTTTAGTTCTTCCATGGATGATACTCTTGAAATTGTAATGTCAAGTTGATCTTGGTTGAACATTGGTTGTGGAAGGTAGAGTTCAAACTTTAGCTACATTTGGTTATTTAGTTTGTCCACAGATAATTGAATCTTAGCTACTAAGTTTTTTCCCAAATGTTCTTATGTGAGAAGTATGGTCTAACCTGTAAGGTTCTGTCCTTGTTTTTTTCATTCTCCAAGCAATCATCTCTAGTACCATGCATGTGCACCTGAATTTGTTTAAGATAATTTCGACAACATTAAGTAGAATCTATCATTTAACCTTTTTAAGCGACCATGGATTATTATTTGTTGCCTATGGTAATGTTAAATGAATGATATGACTACTTACCTTTCATGTTTGAGTGTTCTTCGGTAGATAGTTGAAAATCTCTCTATAAATGATACTGGTTATGTCGTCTTCTTCATTTTCTGTGGTTTTTATGTCCAATACCTTTAGGCCATCTATTGATGTTACTCTCAAAAGTGCTACGTAGAGTTGGCCATGGCTGAACACTAGCCGTGGAAGGTATAGTCAAACTTTTTTAAGCTCTAACAGTGACTTTTGTTTATTGTCATTGCATAATAGGTTCTTATAGGAAATTGATGTATTCTTAGTTTGAAAGGTCATTTGTATCTTTAAGAGATAGAATGATTCTTGGAATCAATACTTAGTTTCCCATTGGGTTCCAGTCACTATCTCAACTTCATAACTATTTGTCCTAAACGTATGACCACCCATCTTGTGCCATTGCATAGTCTTTTTTTATTTATATCTCTCAACAACATTTTCGGTATTTTTATTTTTAGCTATAAGTAGTGGTTTGAGAACCCTGAGAATTTGAGTGAGTTTAGAAATTCAGTTGGGTATAATGTTTGAGGTGTGTTGGTGTCGCCTGCCTCGTGCTTTACGGTGTTTGAACTTAAGTATTCTTTTATCTTTCCATGAACTATGAAGAGTAGGTAATCATTTATTTCGTCAATTATTTCATTTGTTGGTGTAAGGATTACTCTCTCCGTTAGATATTTCTAAAGGTCCTATAATTTTAGGATTCTGGAATGTGTATTTTGCAATTTCCTCCATTGGTTTGTCTGTTGCTATGAAGTATCAATTATTTTTTTATGTCAATAATTTCTATCTTATTGCATGTATCCTCCTTTGTATAGTTTTTCCTCGATTTTCCATCACCAACATTTAGAACCCATTTAGCAAATTCTTGTTCCAATTTGTGAAGCCTCATATTTTTAGTGAGATTGAGCACACATGTATCCTTTAAGTATGAGCGGTTTATTGTTGCTAATATTGTGTCTTGTCTGCTTCCTTTTGGTATCACTGGAAGAATTTGCCTGAAATTCCCACTAAGGAATCACTATCTTGCCTCCAAATGTTTTGTTCTCTATTTCCATATCTTTCATAGATAGTGAATCCTCATAGTTCGGTTTGCCGCTTTGAATGTGCAACGATGGGCCATTGGGGCTTCAACTCATATAGATTGTTTGAATAAGTAGCTTAGCCAAGTTTGATCTTGGTTTGATGTCACACATTGAATTTTCTATTATACCCAATGGTATCTTAAAACATGAGTGAGTTGTCCTTCCTCTCGACAATAACAGAGATGCAATATCGGAAGATGCCACTAAAATTACAATTCTTTTTTCTGCCCCTAATTCTGAAATAATTGTTTCAAACAAGTATTTTTCCCGTTTTCCCTATGACCATATAAGAAAAAAATTCCCCTTCTCCATCCTCAACCAACTTAATCATCTTGTGGACCACATTCCTTTATTTGTCATTCCGGTTGTGGATTAGTGTAATGTGCTCTTTCTATTGTTCCTCAATGTTGTAATTTATTTCATCTCTTAAGAGTGAATTTGTTAGTTATTTAAGTAGTCTCTGGTCCGTTGTTGACATGTTAATGAAAGTCTGCTAGTGATATATGATTTAGATCACTATTTTTTCAATTTTCATCAAAGTATAGTTTTGAAGCTCCTCATCAGTAAATTTTATCTCTATAAAACTGAATATTTTTCATTGTTTGAATGGTATGTCTTCTGCAAGAGACCTTCAATAGCGGTTCTACAGAGATAATGGGCTGCCAACTTCACAGTAAACCAATATTTTGCAAAGAGGTTGTGTAATTTGTTAGGTGAAGCCTATTATGATGTTCAATCCATTGTGTCATGTCTTTTTTTATCTTCATCAAGCAATCCTCTAGCAATCCTGTAACGTAGCAGACACTTTTGAATGTTGATGCACTACAAGAAAAATAGGATACAACAACCCCCAAAAGACAACGCTTTTTATGAATCTGTGTAGTCTTTTCGAAATTTACAACCCTTTTTCCGAAAAAAACGTTGTCTTTGTTAAAAAAATTCGACCAAAGACAACGTTTTTTTTGGATAAGACAATGTTTTTTTCATAGGGTTGTTAAATAGCGAATTTTTAAAAAAATAGACAACGTTTTTTTGGATAAGACAACGTTTTTTTCATAGGGTTGTTAAATAGCGAATTTTTTTAAAAATAGACAACGCTTTTTATGGATAAGACAACTCTTTTTTCATAGGGTTGTTAAATAGCGTATTTTTTTAAACATAGACAACGCTTTTGTGCAACGCTTTTTTCAATGTGTTGTCAAATAACTTATTTTTTAAAAAATAGACAACCCTTGTATGCAATGCTTTTATGCATTGTCTTTTCATAGTACTTTTTCGTCAATAGACAACCCATTGTGCAACGCTTTTTTTATGTGTTGTGTTAATTATAAATTAATTATTTTTTAATTTAATTAATTTTTAAAAATTTAATTAATTTATAATGTTATCTTATATTATTTGCAGTAATATTATCTTATATGAACAAACTCATAATTTAAAAAAATAGTATTTTTATAAAATACTATTTTGAATTAATTAAGAAACTACACCTAAAATATTACTCTCACCCTTTTATATAATAATACAAAATTTATATATTATTTTAAAACATAATTCGAAAATTATGTTTTATAATTCATAATTCATAAATTATGAATGTTTTTCTAAAATAAAAATAAAGATAAAATGAGTTTGTTTTTAAAATTAATACAAAAAACATAAATTATTTTAAACAATTATTTTATAAAGCAAAAAAGAAAAAAGATATATATAAATCATACCAATTATATATATATATATATTGTTAACCTTTTAAAATATATTAAAAATACAAATAATAAAAATTAATAAAAAAATATGTGATAATATTAATTATTTTTTAATTAAATTAAATTTGAAAAGTTTAATTATTTTATGATTTTATCTTATATTATTTGCATTAATATTATCTTATATGAACAAACTCATAATTTTAAAAAATAGTATTTTCATAAAATATATTAAAAATATGCACTAGTATATTTTATAATTGTCTTAAAATGAAATTAGATTAAACATTACTAAATATATTAATTAGTCATTAATCTTCCAATTATATATATATGTATATATAAATATATTTAACCTTTTAAAATATATTAAAAATACAAATAATAAAAATTAACAAAAAAATATGTGATAATAGAAAATTGAAAAATATCAAAAATTGAAATAAAAGAAATGCATGTATAATATTATTACATAAAACACTAGTGGTCTAGTGGTTGGAGTGTCACTCGGGTTCGAATCCCAGACAACGCGCAATATTTACCATGATGACGTGTCATCACTTTGATGACGTGGCATGATGACGTCAGCACTTTGACGACGTGGCATGATGACGTGTATTCTGCAACGCTGGATACAACAACGCTCAAAATCAGGATTTAACAACGGGTAATAACGAAATTGTTGTAGTGATGGAAAACATTCCCAATAGTAAGAATATCCTCAACAACGGGTAATAACGAAATTGTTGTAGTGATGGAAAACATTCCCAATAGTAAGAATATCCTCAACAACGGGTAATAACGAAATTGTTGTAGTGATGGAAAATATTCCCAATAGTAAGAATATCCTCAACAACGGGTAATAACGAAATTGTTGTAGTGATGGAAAACATTCTCAATAGTAAGAATATCCTCAAAACATGTTGGTCTTTTTACTATTTTGATTAGTCTCTTCATATAATAGAGATCTCCTAATGTTGTATATATATATATTAACAATCCCTGCAATTGCGTGTCTTTGTTTGTATCTAGTCCACAATTAGATTTCCATCCCATTCAATTTTTTGAATAAATTGCATGTATATTAGGTTCCTTACTTCATCATCTCATTTGTTTGTTTCCATCAATTCTGTGAACATTGTCCACTCCCTTCGTAATATATTTGAATAAATATTTTATTACTTTGGACCTCTTGCACCAATAGTAAAGAAAGGTTGTGTGGGACAACCAAGTTGTCAAGTTTTGTGTTCTCTTTCATGTAAAAATTTTCACGCCATTTCTTCTACAACTATTGTTCTTTCATTGTGAGTCTTTGAAAACTTTTTTGTGCATTTATCATTATGCATACATGGTGATCAAGGTCGATTCATTCTGCATTAACCATACATCATAAATTGTTCGACCAATTTGTATCACTCGTAATCAGTTATTATATTTGGAATTTATGTTGAAATAAATGAATCAATTAGTGAGGAAGTAGGAATTGTTGGGCTTTCTTATAGCCTGAGCAATATCTGTGCATGTAGGAACCTATATTTTTGGAATTCGATAATATAGACAACTGCATCAAAAAAATAACATGATTTAATATTGAGAATGAAAGCTAATGTTTTGTAAATAAGGTTCCACTTTGTAATTTTTTTTAGTAAATTTTTTGTGTTTTTTACCTAAAAAATAACATGTGCATTGATATTAATTTTAAATAGATATGAATAAAAAACTAGTAGTGTAGTATTACTTGTTTGGGGTGCTCATCCAAAGAATCCTTGTTGAATATTTGTATAAAGTTCTTCAAGCTTCATCTTGAATACGTGACATTCAATATCTCGTATGTCGTTTGTTATGTTGCTTCTTTATTATTGTAGATGATCCATTATTTCCTACCAATTCGGATTTGCTATTATCATAATAAAAAATTTTGGGTTTCCATACCATCTACATATTATCATTGGATCGTAGAAATTTTCTACCATATATCTTGGCCCCCCATGTGAATGTAGCCCGTAGGAGTACTTTTTGTCCCATTAACTTTGCATAATTGTCTTTTCTTGCAACTGCATCACATACATTATTGTAGATATCTGCTCTTAAAGTCTTTTTGTTGTTTCTAATCCATCACATTCATTGTTTTTTAATCGTAATATATTGCATATTGATGTAGCAGATGTCTATACCTAATTAATGTAGTTTCCCTCAGATAGTCTTGTCTTTATTTGATGTGCATAAACTTCACACATAGAGACACATGATCTCTTTATACATGAATTTTGGAATCTGTTCATGGATAAGAGAATAATATTGGATATTACAATGTCATAAATAAGGGGTGCAAACTACTTATTCTCTAAGTCGGGTTGTTTGATGTTGAACAATAACGTCTCGTTCCCCATTTGTCAAAGAAACATCTCCAACAATCAAGCATTCAAGTTCATTAGTGTTTGGTAAGTTGTATTGTCTTCCTTTTATTTTGTTCAATTATTTGTATTGAATATTCTCACACTTCTCCCTAATTGTATTTTGTCTCTTGTCATTCTGAATATCTTTGCTAGTTAACTATTGAAGTTCATCATCTCAACCAATGCACACACTATATTTTCATCTAGTTATTCTGCACACCATCTCCATGAAAGTGTCTTGATACGGTTTTGCACTTCATTTTTCATATCATATATGTATAATTGTGCAAAACGTTGCATTCACCCTTCCATCGGCAGTAATGATCATATATTATGGTGATTCTATCCATGAACTCTAAATGTGTAATGTCCATCTTAGTTCCTATGGATGTAAAAGCTAATATTTAGTTGCAAGATCTTATATTCATACAAAATGACGTTGATTCTGTTATTAATTTTTTTAAATCAAGGTTCCTTCATCTGTGGGAGGACTACACGTTCTTTTTAGCAACATATTGTGAAGATGAGGTTTTTGGTTCTAGTATCCATTTTTTAGCCTTCTACCATCCAAATTAATTCATTGCAAAATAGACATTTCAGCATGTTGTTGTCTATTGATGGCTTGAGTCTATGTTTATCTATAAGTTTGTGGAGAATAAATGAAGTTATTAGTTATTGTTGTGTAGTTCTATTATATTCTAATTGAAAGTTGCAAGTTGGCTGGCCTTTGATTTTCAAGAGATTCAAATCTTTTTCAGTGGAAGCTCTTGCATGTGTTTTTATTTGTTCTTTCTTTTGATCCTGAATATGTGGGAACCCATCATTTTTAATGATTTTAATCGCAAAGATTATGTTCAAAAGTTCTTTTCTCACCTAGTGTTGGTAAATGCTCTATTTATTTGATTGATAAAAAATCTTGTTTTAGAGCTTTCTTTTTCTTGTCTTCTACAAAAAAAGAAATCATGAATACAAATCTTTGTTATTGAATTTTTTTTTTGGAATGTACCTTGTTCAAATATGATAGCACTTTTTATTTTCAGAGCCTCATGTCTCGCATCTCTTGTCTGTTTGCATTGTTTTACAGCTCAATATTTGTTCAATCTATATTTGTATTCTTCACACCATCTGTAAGAGACTACAAGATTATGTCAATGATGTGAGATATAAAAATGATTTGAATTATATTCCTAACCTAGTTATCATTATTCTATTTTATGTCAAAGCATGTAAAATCTCACATGTTTATATTTTTCTATGTATGTTATGTCTTTTGTTTCTTGTACAACTCTCCTCATTTCTAGAATTCATGATGAATTATATGTATTTGCCAAAATAATTGATTGATTTAGTTTGAACCCATTAAATAATAGAATGTTCACTCAAAATGTAGGCTATCAATTCTCAATGTTGTTGCTTTTCTTATTCGGTTAAACTAAATGCTATTGTTGGTTAATATATAATATTGGTTTTAAAAGAATATATTGGTCAAACATTATGCATGAGTTTATTGTTCACTATACTCAAGTTGCATGGTGTGTTTTTGTATTTTTTTATTTTTGTTTGTCAATCGTTTTTTAGTAACTCTGAGTATGATCTTTACAATTGTAAAAGGGCATTCTTGTGTGTTGTAAATTTCTTTTGTTTTTCTCAAGTGCCACAGAAGTTTAGAGTGTGGTGAATGAACCTCTATCGATTTTTCAAATCTTTCGAATTTACTGCACTGTAACCTAGATAACTTATAATACAGGTTTCTGTTCAACTTACATCACTAGGATATGACATTGCTTGTTGAAACTTAGAGTTCTTTGCAGTGGAAACTTAAACTTTTAAGATCGAGATTCTGTTGAAAATCTTTACGAATATGAGTTGTTACAAAGTTTTTTATGCAGTATGATGGATAAGGTAAATGCAACAAGATAAGCTATCATATATATATATATTAAAATAGAAAGAACACACAAAGGTCTTCTAGTGGTTCGAAGGTGGTGTAATTCTTCTACGTCTTTTCTACTCATTCTCCGAGAAGGAACTTCGTTAAGCAAGTTTGATTTACAGGACACAACCTTACAAACTATCAACCTAACATATTAACACCTACTAAAACTTAGCTTCCACACAAGTTTCTCAAGTCTCCAAGACTGACCCACACAGGATCATAAAACTTACATAGAGTTAATGTCATAAACTCTTAAGACAAACCACTCAATAAGGAACAATTTCATATCAACTGAGGACACCTAAAACAATCTAAGCAATTAACACTGAGGTAAAAGTATATAAGATTTCTTCAACTGGTGCTTGAAGTAGCCTTAAGAATTCTTGAGCTTGAACTAAGGTTTGGCTGCTTCTATAGAGGTTGAGTGACTGAAACTTGTAGATTTGAAGGCTTTTGAACTTCAGAACTTTCTTGGTTGAACTTTTGAAAGTTGTAGTTTTTGTAGTAACTTCAGTCAAAACTTCATCTATTTATAGATAAATATTATGCCCATTGAAGAGAGGCATAACACTTTGAATTTGAATTTTCTTCAATTGTGTGGAGCTCGCATTAATTGATTCTTAAGCCTTGCATTTAATTTTTCTTGTCTTGTACTTTTAGGTAGTAAATGCAGTTGTACTAGGTTGCAACTTTAAGCAGACTGTCAGGCCACGTGTCAACTGATCACTAGCTCTCTGTACTGCTACATTCAATTTGTCTCTACCGGCTAGTTTTGAAGTGATATTTCCTCGGACTTCAGCTGATCTTCCTCGTACTACTTAGGAGTTAGAATCTTGACACTTGTTCCTTTTGTCTTCTTGAATCTTGAGAAAACAGTAACTTACTTCTGCAACCTATCTTCAGACAGTACTGCAATTATTTGTACTTCTACTTTATCTTATTTTCTTATAGTAATTATGCTTGCTTCGTGTCTGTTATTTTAGAGAAGTCAATGCAGTAACTTTGCTTTACTGTTCCTGCAGTATCTTACTGCTTCGCAGATTACTGTATTGTATTCTTCCAACTTAAAACAACAATTCTTTACTTGAACTTTTTCGGCTGCTGTAACTTGGTCTCCTCTATTCTTCATCCTATATTAAAGACTCAAAATCTAGTCTAATTTCACTTAAATATGTAAAAAATGGGGTACTCTACTTTTCTATTACATTTGTGTTTTACCTCATGAAAATCTAAACAATTATTTCTGAACAGTTCTTCACAGTTTTGATTGAGGTTAATTTGTCTCGAATGTAGAGATATTTAGAATGGGTTATTTATCCGTGGGATTTTGCACAACCTCCCATATTATGCGAGACACTTGTAGAGGATGTAGAATTTTTTTCATCCTAAATGATAATATAATTATAGTAAGGTAAAAAAATTGTCACTTCTAAACTATACGTGATTTTACACATTTTGGTAAAAACTTTGAAATGTTTCACTTTACCATATAAACTTTAAATTTGATGCATTTTATGGTATCAAATGAATCTTAGCCATACACGTGTCCGAAATCAAAGGTTAGGATTCGTTTGATACCGTAAAATGCAACAATTTTAAAGTTGATACGGAAAGTGAGACATTTCAAAAAAAATTACAAAAATTGTAAAATCACGTATAGTTCAGATGAGAAAATGTTTTTACCATTTGAATTATAGTAATTCACATAGTTATCTAATCTGAGAATGAACATGTGAGGTTATTTTCATCGTCAGATGACGATAAACACCATTAATTATGAGTGTAGTTGATATTATTGTTGCTATTGGTACAATTAAATTTGTGAAGAAAAGAAAGAAGTACCTGAAGGAAATTTTGGAGAAGATGCATTAGGAGAATCAAAGCAATCGCCAATATTGATTCCAAATCACAGAAACATATGGATGTCGGGACACAACTCGATTTGACATAAGATATTTCATCTCATTTGCCTCAGTAGTGGAAATTTAGTTACCTTGTGCTACTTTTTTATATAATTTTTTATGGGTTTAAAATGTTGTTTTTTAGTTTTTCTTCACTTAAAAACATGTTAAGGTTCAAACTTAAAAAAAATAGAGAGCTGAGATTTTTGGTAACTATAGATTGGTTTCTAATAGAAGCTTGCTTTGTTAATTGTTTGCACATGAGAAGACTCTCATGTTTGTCTCCGAAAATGACACTATAAGTTTGTACAATTAATGTTAATATAACTAGAATTTTCTATGGTAAATAGAAGACTCAAGCAATACCATAATTTTAAACCCCTAAGTTTCAGAACCAATTTTTTTTTGGCTAAGAAGAAATTAGGTGTAAGCGAAATTCATGGTTTCTTAAAATCTCATTCCATTAATTAAGAGATATTTTTTTATTAACAGAATTAAGAAGTTAACTAGATCATGTATTTAACATATAATTATTTAGAAGGAAAATTAAATAAAAAAAAATAAAATGTGATAATATCTACTTATATTTATATACACATGCAAATTAATATATATATATATATATATATATATAGATATGTTGTGTGCATGTAAATGTATTTAGAGATATATCTTTATTTATGTAACTAATTAAAAACAAGAAAACTATATGTATGTCATACTAATAAATATAATAAAATAAACTAATAGTATGATAAATTAAAGAATGATGACTCATAAAATAGTACTAAAAGGAAGTGGACCTGTGTCCATTCTTAACTAATAACTCATGCTAACTTATACTAATAGTATTAGAGTTGAATATATATGGATGAAAAACAAGAAAAAAAAATAATTTAATTAAAAAGAAAGGAGTGAAAACAAGAAGGAATTCAAGGAGAAAAGAAACAAAGAAAGGTATTATTTCTTAATCTAAGGATTCACATGATAATAGTTCTTAATATCTTTGTTCGAACATCAACCTAACAGAAGTAAATTGGAATAAAATGATTGGATTTGATGAACTAATTTTATGTTGCTGAGATTTTATATATATATATATACACACACACACACACACACACATATATAAATGTTATTAATCAATTATCTAATTAAACGTTTAATAACTAGATATGCAATTTGTTATTTTGTAAACAAAGAAAAGAGAGATTATTTTAAATTTAATCTCTCTATATATTTATAATAAATGAAATTACAATTATATTTACAGATTTGGTCAATTCTTATATATGTTCCTTTTCATAATAAAATTTGATTATATATTAATTTGGGGGAAAGCATAATCTAATTTGTATTTATCCATTTAAAAAAAGGTAAATTAATAACTTAAACAATGCTTGAATCAACTGTTTTTATTCTTACATACTTTGAATTTTAATATTTAGAATTTGAAATGAAATATAAAATTATAGGGTTATTCATAATTGTTCTCAATAAACAGGAATTTATATTAATTAGATGTCTGTGTTAGTCATATAAAATATAGAAAATACGATTTTTAAGGAAATAGGTTTTGATAGGCTATCGTTGTGATTAAACTAGCCTTACATGAAATAATCATCTTAATCTACATGTTTTGAGAAGATATAAATGTAAATAATTATATATTAAAATGTCAAATAACTGAGAAATATGTGTTGGAAGCATGAAAAGACTAAATAACTATTGCTTATTATTATTATTATCACGAACTATATAGTATCATTGATTATGAATAATATGAATAAGTTCTAAAGATTTTGTTATATTCTTATGCAAATGTTGATGATACAAAAAAAAAAAAATATATATATATATATATATATATATATATATATATCATAAATCATTAGCCTTTAAAATTTCAAGAAACAACTTAAGTAACTTAAACTAAGGAGACAACCAGTAAAGGAATTGTAACTATCTAAGCTTGCTCGACAACTTATGAATAGATGCTCCAACTTTTCCTCAGGTGGGGTAACTTCCTTAAATTTGCATTTATAAATTTCACTCTCAACAATGTGATCTTTATTAATATATGAGATGAGATTGTTCTTATTATATGTTGATGTGATTACTATCAAATTGCGAATGAGGTAATACGAGCTTATCAGTGCAAATGTGAAGAATGTTATGGTTAAATGTGTTATTGATTGCAAAATAAACATGTGTGTATGTGATACTGTGTCTATGGCGGCTAAGAACCATATTTATGGTGGCTAAGAATCGTAAATTATGGGGGCTAAGAACCGTAAACTATGCTACGTCGGTTAAGATCTGCAACTAAGTATTTTTCTTGACTGTTGTGATCATGTTTATCTATGGCGATTATATCCTGCATCTATGCAAGTTGTGATTGTGAAACAATGGTTCCATGTGTATGTTTTTTATGATTTGTTTAATTGAATTTATATAGTGTTGCTCTAGGATACCCTACTGAGTGTATTTCAAACACTCATCATTTTATGTTAAAATGTGTTCAGCTTAAAGAACATTATGACATGGTATGCGAGTGGTAAATGTTGGTAGCCGATATTCGAAAGGTTGTAGAAGAATTTATTTAAAGTGTTTTAAATTCATGAATTTTAGAAACATATATTTCAGAATTATTCTTAATTTTATTTATCTTTATTATTCTTAAAAGGGTAAATTTTGTATGTAAAGCCTCAGCTAAAAATTACCTTAAAAAATAAACAAAATATTACAATTAAAGTGGTTGTTATAATTTTTGGAATGATAAAAAAAATCATTGTAATATTCTCAAAGTCAAAAAGATCTATTGCCACATGTAAGATAGGATGGATATTATTGGAAAGAATGACATGCAAAGTCTCAATTTATATAAGAGAACATTTTAAAGGCAACAATATTACCAAACCACTTGTTTCTACTAAATATATTATTTATTAAGAGTGGGAAATTGATGGAATTACTAAATTGGGGAAATTCGAATCCTCAATAGTGAAGAAAATTTGAGGCCCAACTACCTATATCTTTTGGCCTTCGTAACTTTTCTTGGCATTAAATGGCTTGGAAATATTGGAGCTTGCGTCTTTTATTATTTTCCATCTTTAGACCGACATATGTATGATCAATACTTGTGTCTTTCCTCTTTACTCTTTTGGTTGATGTACTACTAGACTCATTTGTCTCTTCTTCATTCTGCAAAATCATTGTAAAGCAAGCCAATTTATATTTGAGAAACTACAATGAAAGCATTATCAATTTTGAATATAATTTTGGTGACATGATATCTGCATGTCAGGAGATGCCGAAATATCTGTATTTTGGTCCCATTGTTGGTTGTATTATGGGAAAACTAGCATTTTGGAAAGGCTCGGCCCTCTCTATTACTGGTAGGGTATGTTTAGTGAATTCGATTATCATGAGGTCTCTTGTTCATTCGATGATGGTGTATTTATGGTCATCGGCTATCTTAAGAGAGATTGTGTAGGTTATTCGGAACTTAGCTTACATGGAAGTTCTGACTTTAGATAATATTGTTTTCAGAGTGATGTGCTGGTGTTTTATGAAGAACTCGTATACCATTAGGGGATTTATATCCTCATTTTCTATATGGTACGAGATTAAGCAACCAGTTCTTCAAATGATGGATGAGGCTAGGTAGATTCCTAGTAACGGGAATGATATTCGGTTTTGCCTTAATAATTGGTTATGTTATACCATTACTGACAGGATTAGTTATTCTGGAGGAATTTCATGGCTACTATTCTTTTCTTATTGCTGAATATTTTGTTCAAGGTAAATGGTGTTTCACAAAAGATTTTGTCGAGAGTTTCCCAATATTCTTCTTGACATTATGAGGTTTCCAATGTCTCCTAATAAAGTTGATACTCGTATCTGGCCACATTCCTCATAGGGTAAGGTTACTTCATAGGCAGCTTATGAACATATTCGATCTTCTTTACCTGTTGTAAGCTTAGGCAAATGGATATGGTCTGATGTTGTGCTAGGGCATACTCGATGGTGGTCTGACGTATCATTCATAATATGTTAGCTGTTTTGGATTGTTTTTGGGTGAGGAGCTTTATTTGTCCCTCTCTGTGCTCTTTATGTCTTTCGGCGTTAGTTTCTTACAATGTTTAATTTTTAAGTAGTTATGGATGTGGTTAGCAAATTTCTTCGATTTGGTTTTGAACTGTGATGTCGACATTAACCAGTTCATTTTGCAAGCCCTTCGGATTTCCTTTAGCCTGCAGTTGGCTGCTCTTTGTAAGATAACAGTTTTATCTTTTTTTTTGGTATATTTGGCATGCTCGCAATGCTTTGATCTTTGATGCTAAAACTCCCTTTATTCTGATTTGTAAAAGCATTGATATGGACGTTTATTAGGGAAACAACCCTCATTGATAAGGGTGTTAGATATCAATCATGTAATTAGCATGTATTAAACACACATAAACATACTTCAGCACATAAGCCCCAAACCTAAGATCTACGATGATAAACTGAAATAGAGAAGAAACGATAACCATAAAACGGAAGCGTACCTGAATCCATAGATCGATTATTAAAAGATTCGTGCTTTAACTGATATGGTTTTCCCAAACTATCAGTTCACCCTTTTCACTTTTCCGTAGAGAGAATACAGAGCGTGGAGTGCCGAAACTGATGTTTGGGGACCATAACCTAACTTATAATAATAAGTTTTCTTTATTTTCAATTTGGTCCCTCAACAAATTGAAAATCACTTAATGGTATCTACACATAAAAGCCCATGAATATTATGATACCCATGTAAGCCCATAACTTAAACTTAAGTGGATTACTTTAATTGAGCCTCTTTAAAACAGCTATACACATTTAATTTGACACGTGGAAGCCCAATATTGGATTTTTCCAACAATCTCCCACTTGGGCAACACGTGACACTGAACAAATGTGTATTACCTAAATGAGCTCAAACCTTGTTGTCACATGTATAAGTATCCCTTAACCAATTTCGTTATTAACTGCACTGGCATAGGACTAAAGAGGCTTTCGTCACTTTAAGCGTAACTAGACCCATCAATAATCACATATATCATTACAATCAATCAACAAATCATTCATGGTGTGTAGCATGGAAATTACATGTAATGTGATCAATCATGCCTACTTCCAACTGGTCCTTTCCTTATTCTTTAGTGAGATCAACATAATACATAAAATAACAGAGTGTAAACAAATAAATCAAAAACTGTATTTCTGCGCAGTATTATTCATATACACAATAGTGTCCAAAATAAACATAGAACAATAAAATATACACAGACTCCCACTAAACCAAAGTATGCTGAAATAACATAACACCCATATGAGTCGTATGCTCATGAAAAAACTTGGGTGGTAGACCTTTAGTTAGCGGATCCGCAATCATCGAGTCTGTCCCAATGTGCTCTATAGAAATCTGACCACTCTGCACTCTTTCCTTCACAACCAGGAACTTAATGTCAATGTGTTTTGACTTAGTAGAGCTCCGGTTGTTATTAGAATATAGCACTGCCGAATTATTGTCACAACACAACTTAAGTGGTCTTTCAATATTCCCCAAAACACGCAGCCCAGTGACAAAATTTCGCAACCATATTCCATGATTCGATGCCTCATAACACGCTACAAATTCTGCTGCCATGGTAGAAGACGCTACGAGTGTCTGCTTAGCGCTTCTCCATGAAACAGCTCCCCCCGCTGGCAGAAAAATATAGCCTGAAGTGGATCTTCTACTATCTTGGCATCCAGCGAAATCAGAATCAGAATACCCTATGATCTCCAACTGATCTGATCTCCTATATGTGAGCATGTAATCCTTAGTTCTCTGTAGATACCTCATAACCCGTTTGGCTGTTTTCCAATGATCCATACCAGGGTTACTTAAGTATCTGCCCAACATACCAACAATAAAACTTAAATCAGGTCTTGTACAGACCTGAGCATACATCAAACTCCCAATAGCAGAAGCATAGGGGACCTTTTGCATCTCTTTAACTTCAAGATCAGTCCTAGGGCACTGACTGAGACTAAACTTGTCTCCCTTAGCCACAGGGGTGTCACCTGGCTTGCAATTTTGCATGCCAAATCTTTGCAGCACTTTTTCCATGTATCCCTTTTGTGATAATCCAAGAATATCTTGAGAGCGATCTCGATGTATCTGGATCCCTAATACAAAAGAGGCCTCCCCAAGATCTTTCATTTCAAATTTCTTTGATAGAAAGATCTTGGTATCGTGCAACAAACTTAAATCATTGGTGGCAAGTAGTATATCATCGACATACAACACCAAGAAAATAAATTTACTCTCACTGAACTTGTGGTACACACAATCATCAACAACATTAGTCTCAAAACCAAAAGAGACTACTACTTCATGAAATTTGTGGTACCACTGACGAGAAGCTTGCTTGAGTCCATAGATGGATTTCTTTAATTTGCAAACCATATTCTTTGGGTCTCCAAACACAAAATTTTCAGGTTGCACCATATATATTGTCTCAACAATGTCACCATTGAGAAACACTGTCTTTACATCCATCTGATGTAACTCAAGATCATAATGTGCAACTAATGCCATTATTATTCTAAAAGAGTCTTTCGAGGAAACCGGAGAGAAAGTCTCTTTAAAATCAATGCCTTCCCTTTGAGTAAAACATTTTGCCACAAGACGTGCCTTATATCTTTCCACATTACCGTTTGAATCCCTTTTGGTTTTAAAAATCCATTTGCAACCAATGGGCTTCGAACCTTCTGGTAATGGGACAAGATCCCAAACTTGATTGTCTTGCATTGACTTATACTCTTCATTCATGACATCAATCCACTTTTGAGAATTTGGACCTTTCATGGCTTGATGAACATTAATAGGATCATCTTCCATTAATTCCTTAATGTCCTCATTTTCTTGGAGAAAAACAATGTAATCATCCGAAATAGTTTTTCTCTTCTCTCTAGTGGATCTCCTTAATTCTATATGTTCTTGAGGTTGTTGAGGTTGTTCTTGAATTATTTCATCAACCTTATTAGGAAGATCTTCGACATTATCCTGTTGAGGTTCCAAATCTGCTTCTTCTTCAATGACAGGAATAGGAACCTGAACATTGTCATAAGTAGTAGTAGGTGTCAAAATTGACTCCTCCTCAAAAGTAGTGTCTCTAACCTTATTTCTCCCCCCAAACTCAACATCCTCAAAGAACACTGCATTTCCCGTCTCAAAAATTGATCTTCTAGTGGGATCATAAAACTTAAAACCCCTGGATTTTTCTGAATAACCAATAAAGTAGCTGCTAATTGTTTTGGAGTCCAATTTCTTTTCATTTGGCTTGTAAGGCCTAGCCTCAGCTGGACATCCCCAAATATGAAGGTGATTTAAACTAGGTTTTCGCCCAGTCCAAAGTTCATATGGAGTTTTAGCAGCTGCTTTAGTTGGTACCCTATTGAGAATGTAAGCTGCAGTCTTTAGTGTTTCTCCCCAAAGTGATTCTGGTAAGGAGGAATGACTGATCATACTCCTCACTATATCCTTTAAAGTTCTATTTCGTCTCTCAGCTACACCATTCATGCTAGGCATCCCCGGCATGGTGTACTGTGGGACTATTCCACATTCCTTTAGGAAGATAGCAAAAGGTCCTGGACGTGTTCACATGAACCATCATATCTACTGTAGTATTCACCACCACGATCAGATCTGACAGACTTAATCCTTTTGCTGAGTTGATTTTCAACCTCAGCCTTAAATATTTTGAACATGTCCAGTGTCTCTGATTTTTCATGGATCAGATATAGATACCCATATCTTGAATAATCGTCTATGAATGATACGAAATATAGTTGACCATTCCAAGAAGCCGTAGGGAATAGCCCACACATATTCGTATAAATCAATTCTAAGACATCTTTAGTTCTTTGGGCACCTAATTTCTTTTGTTTGGTCTATTTTCCTTTAATACACTCAACACATATTATAAGATCAGAAAAATCAAGTGTATCTAAAATATCATCTGACACAAGCCTCTCAATTCCAGTTCTCGATATATGACCTAAGCGCTTGTGCCATAGGTTAGCCGAATTTTCTTTATTTAATTTTCGCTTGGTACCTCTAGAGTCAACATGCAAGGATTCATTATATGAATGAACAATATCAAGCAAATATAGATTGTCAAATGCACTTAATGAACCAGTGCCCACAAAACTGGAATTATTTGAAAGTTTAAACTGACTATCTCCAAATGTACAAGTAAAACCAAATTTGTCCAACATGGAAATAGAAACCAAATTCCGTCGAAAAGACGGTACAATGAATGTATCTTTCAAATCTAAAAAATATCCAGTCTGTAATAACAATCTAAAATGCCCTATTGCCTCAACTTCTACCGATTTGTCATCTCCCACATAGATATATCTTTCACCATCACTTAGCTTTCGGCAGCTCAGGCAACCCTGCATTTATACACTTATATGAGTGGTAGCACCAGAATCTAACCACCAAGTGTCTCTAGGTACTGAAGCTAAATTAACCTCAGAACAGACCAAAGTAAGATTAGTACCTTTCTTTACACACCAAGCATGAAATCTGGTACATTTTTTTTTTTTGTGTCCAGGTTTGTCACAGAAGTAACAATTTTTATTATCTTGAGAGTTGTTTTGTTGTTTCTTCTGTGTTGGACCCTGATCCATAGCAGCTTTCTCAACAGGCTTTCTTTTCACGCCATTTCCCTTATCTTTAGAATCAGTGGCCAGTTGAGCAATCTCAGTTCTTTCTTGCTTCAATCTTTCTTCCTCTTGCACACAGTATGAAATGAGCTCATTAAGAGTCCACTTCTCTTTCTGACAGTTGTAACTGACCTTAAAATGACTGAATTGTGCAGGAAGAGATATAAGCACCAGATGCACGAGTAAGTCCTCAAACACCTCGAGCTTCAGTGCACTTAATTTTGAAGCATAATGAGACATCTGCATGATGTACTCCCTTATGTTTCCCTTACCCTTATACTTCATTGAGATCAAGTTCGCCAGAAGCGTACTTGTCTCGGCCTTATCATTTTTCACAAAACGTTGTTCAATATGGGCAAGGTATTCACTGGCCAAAATGATTTCCTCAGATGCAGCGGCGCCTCGAAAGGCTTCCGGAATGCTGCGCTTAATGATCATTAGACTAACGCGATTTGAGCGCTCCCACTTCTCAAAATTCTTCCTTTCATCAGGAGAACTTTCAGCTGTAAGAGAAGCGGGTTGCTCTATCCTTAATGCGTAGTCAAGATCCATGCAGCCCAAAGTGATTAGAATGTTATCCTTCAAATCCTTAAAATTAGACCCATTAAGCATGAGTATGTTGTTAATGTTGGCAGACATTGAAGTAGCAGACATAGCTGAACAGAGAATAACAAACCAAAATAATTATTATGCTCACATAAAACCAAAAGAACAATCAAGAAATTCAAATATGATGGCAACATCTCGAGGCACCTAGCATAACATTAATATCAAGTCTTTGGACAGTAATATTAACTCGTAAGTGATCACCTCTGTGTAATGATCAAATACTGACAATAAAATCATGTCAAGCAATAGTCTTCCTTTGGGCCGACTTATTACTCACACGAAAAACCTTATAATTGTCACGTATCTATCACTACAGGTGTTTGTGTACTTCGAGCCAAGTATTGATCTTCCTTTGGGCCGATCAATGCTCGCATGAATATACACATCCACAACCAACCAAATATTCTCAATGAAGAGATCTACACAAGAGAGGTCACTTTGGCGACTTCATGTTTCAATCAACCCATCTTGAATATTTGTAAACTAAAAGGAACATGAGATGCCCAACAAATTCAAATCATGCATTACATATAAGACATTTAAATGTAATCATCCGAAATCCATCGAAATTTGGGGAGCATGCTAAATTAATTTAATAATATTAATTAACAATGGATTCGAAGCCATCATCAGACTTCAAGAATTGGTGAATAATTAATAAAGCCCAAAACATATATAATCATTCCCAGGAAACCAGGTTCAGAAATTGATAAGCTCAATAATTCTGACAATATTTTAATAACCCATACACTTGAGCATATCAGAAAATATGTCGCACCTTCTTTCAATAATGTAAGCCTCAATCCGTAAACAATCAATTTCACAGAAATCCAACAAATTAAGTCATGGTCTCTGAAAACGTCAAATTCCATCAAACGAAACACATGCACTTAATAAACAAACCTAGAATTCTTGATCGCACGAATCTTAATTCATTAGATTGAAGGTTAAACAAAACCGTAATTTCATATATATTAAGAATCATAAAATTCTTCCCCAAAATTCAGAAAATCATACGTAGAGTGGCTTTGATACCACTTGTTAGATATCAATCATGTAATTAGCATGTATTAAACACACATAAACATGCTTCAACACATAAGCCCCAAACCTAAGATCTACGATGATAAACTGAAATAGAGAAGAAACGATAACCATAAAACGGAAGCGTACCTGAATCCATAGATCGATTATTGAAAGATTCGTGCTTTAGCTGGTATAGTTTTCCCAAACTATCAGTTCACCCTTTTCACTTTTCCATAGAGAGAATACAGAGCGTGGAGTGCCGAAACTGATGTTTGGGGACCATAGCCTAACTTATAATAATAAGTTTCCTTTATTTTCAATTTGGTCCCTCAACAAATTGAAAATCACTTATTGGTATCTACACATAAAAGCCCATGAATATTATGATACCTATGTAAGCCCATAACTTAAACTTAAGTGGATCACTTTAATTGGGCCTCTTTAAAACAGCTATACACATTTAATTTGATACGTGGAAGCCTAATATTGGATTTTTCCAACAAAGGGTACTATGTTTAACACTCAAGCTAACCTTTTCTATTTGACATGGTTACATATTGCAGGTCGTCTGAGCAAGACACCATAAATAAGGCCTGTATAATGATATTGGGAAAGGAGCCTCAGGACGTTTGCAAGCAAGTGATGTCTTTAGAGATGTTTACAGTGTTTGTCAAGGTTATTATTCTTCTTCATGCGGTGTAGGGCTTGCGTTTGATACGGAACTTACGAGTGCCATGTTCGCAATTGAGAAAACTGCATTGCTCAATTGAACGCATCCCTAGTTGGAGTCGGATTCTGCTTTTGTGTTTGGTTTGTTGGATGCTCAGAATGACATTATTTCTTGGTACTTCAGGAATCGCTGGGAATGATGTAATGAAGATGATTGTAGGAATGGAGTTTTGCGTCTCGCATATTTTTCAAAATGAGAATCATGTCATTGATATGTTGTCAAAGCTAATGGTGGATTATTGTTGGTGGACTTGGCCACCAGATTCTATTAGGAAGGGTCTTCGACTGGATGCTTTAAGATAAGAGTTCTATTGTTTTAACTAGTTTATTTTTGAGGCACAATTGTTTTTGTGCACTAAGTGCACATATCCTAAATACATGCAATCGGGTTGATTTGGGAGTGCATTTCGCGCGCTTCACGCTCCCACATACGCGCTCAAGCGCCCAAACCCTAGTTCAAACCTTAATTTTGCAGTTATATAGACTTAACTTTTTAGTTTGACGAACTTAACCTTTTAATTTGCCGAACTTAACTTTTTAGTTATGTTTGCGTAACCTTTTACAGTGTATGACAAACCTATAATACCTTTCAAAACTTTTATGTTGTAATAATATAACTTTTATGCATAATAATTTAACCTTTTCGTTATAATAATATAACCTTATGTTATTCTTTAAGTACATAAAAGTTATGATATTTGTACATAAATGTTATACTAATATAACATCAATGTTAAATTATTATAACATAAAGATTAAACCATACTATATGAATTTTTATAATGAATAAAGTTTAAGTAATATCACTTAAAGGTAATGATAAGTACACGTAAATGTTATACTAGGTTAACATAAATATTACATAACTTTTAATTTTGTTTTTTATATTGAAAAAAGTTTAAGCAATTTTACTTAAAAGTTATGATATTTATACACAAAAGTTATACTCGGTAAACATAAAAGTTATATCATAAATTAAAAAAAAAACCCTGGGTGCGGATCTCGATCGGACACGACCCGAACCGACCTGCGCGCCCAATTGCTTGGTGTACACAAACACTATTCTTTTTGAGGACTTTATTCATACTTGGTACCCTTTTTACTTATTGTGGTGTTTTCCCTATGAATTTTGTCATGGTAAAGGTTTTAATGAGGACAAAATATTTTCCCCACCGCTTTTACGATTCTTGCTTTCTCTTGTATACTTTGTTTTTTCTTCATTTCATATGATTTCAGATTTATTTTTAAAAAAATTCATCGAAAACAACTTTTAAATCATAAATTATGTGGACATTTTCATGTTTATCAACAATTAATTATGTCAATTTGTCACATTTGAGATTTGAATCGATAATTAGACTATATTTAGGAAAGAAAGGCAATGAGAGAGGTTGCATGGTAGCGATAAGAGTGTAACTTAATAAAAGAAGGGTCCGGCTATCCGCACCCCAATTTCTTCTAAACACACCCCATATTTTTTATTTTTTATTTAAAAAATTCAAAAAAATGACAAAATTCCAATTTTACTCCAATAAATTAAAAAAAAGAAAATGAAAATTTTTGAGAATTTCTTCTTCCCCTGTCCGTCTGCTACTCTTCTTCTCTCTCTCTCTCTCTCTCTCTCTCTCTCTCTCTTTTTCTTTCAATCCTCAAACCTATTATAACAACATATATAATGTATGAAAAACTCTTTTACGAGTTAACAAACTATATAATAATCGTGTGAAATCGTGTAAAAAGAAGGAAAAATAACAACAAATTTGGGATCCATTCGACCCTGGTTGATCGAACACAAAGAGGTGTGTTCGACCATAGTTTATCGAACACAAAAAGGTGTGTTCGACCGTAGGTAAATGCCTCATTTTCTCCCATTTTTGCACAACAAGGTTATGAAAATCCACGAGAAGCGACTGGGCGTATTGTATATGCCAATTGCCATTTAGCTAATAAGCCCGTTCATGGATTAATGAAAATGTGCAAAAGCTCTATTTGTGCAAATGCTTCTAATTCTGCAAATTGCGCATATGACCAGCAACAAGAAAAATAAATGCAATAGCTAAATGATGAGCAATATCAGTCAGCCATAAACTTTGTGTGAGAAAATCGAATTTCATTTTATTTATTTAATAATTTAAGAAACTCTACCCATCTATAAAATAGATGGGTATATCTCCGGTCGAACACGCCTCTTTGTGTTCAACAAATCAGGGTCGAACACACCTCTTTGTGTTCGATCAACCAGGATCGAACGGATCCCAGATTTGTTGTTATTTTTTCGTTCTTTTTACACGATTTCACACGATTATTATATAGTTTGTTAACTCGTAGACTGATTTTTCATACATTATCCCTTATAATATCAAGATTTGAGGAATAAAAGAAAGAAAAAAAGGGTGAAGCAAGAGACCAGACGGGCAGGGGAAGAAGAAAATTGGAAAGATTTTTAGTTTATTATTTTTAATTCATAAGATTAAAATTGTAATTTTGTCATTTTTTGAATTTTTTAAATTATTTTTTTTAAAAAATGGGGTGTGTGTAGAAAAATTTTGGATGCGGGTAGCCGGGCCATAAAAGAATTGATGTGGCGGAACGAAACTAGTGTACTGGTGTATCATCACTGTCACGATTCATTAATCTGAAATTCTACTCTCCCTCCAAAACCTTAAAACCCTAGACATCCAATGATGTACGGTGGAGACCCCCAGCACCACCAGCGCCCGCCGCCGGGACCACCATTGCCGCCACCACCACAGCACCCCAATCCCCATCAATTCAACCACCACCAGCAACCGCATGACTTCCCCAGGGGCCCACACCCTCCGCCGGGTCCACCTCCGCCTCAGATTATGCGCCAGCCCTCTGCTTCCTCCACTACCCTTAATCCTTCGCTGCCTGAATTTCACCACCACCAGCAGCACCCACCTGCTCAGCCCCCTTTCCAAGGGCAGCCGCCTTATGATGGTTAGCAATATAATTGGGCTCTTTTCTTTGTTTTGGGATTTTATCTATTTGTATTTCTATAATTTCTGAGAACATTGGGGGGATGTTGCTGTTGTGTTCGTGCAGTGATTATGTAGTATTGATTCAAAAAAGTTCATTTTTCGTAGAGTTCTACTGTTTCTTTTAGACACTAGCTGTCTGAGGTTGGGATTACATGTTTACTGTAGTAAATGGCTGTTAAATTTCAATTTTAATTTCATAATTGATAAGCAGCTATAGAAGCAGCCAGTGGTGGTTGGATTTTACCTGTTCCTTAACTACAATTTCATGGCTTTTCCATGATCATATTGTATACATCCACTTAAGGGGAAGACCTATTGCTTTAAGACAGTAGTACAATCCACATTTCGAAATTCCAATAAACAAAAAATAAAGGAGGTTGGGGTTAGTAGTTTCTGAATAATTTATTGAGGGAATTGATTATTGAGAACTGTGTTGTAGGTCATTATAGTTTTCTTAGTTTACAGTAGTGTAATAATGCCCCTGTCTGGCTGCATAGTTGACACAACAAACGGATTAGTAGTCGGCCACAATCTGTATACTGACGGGAAACTTTTAGAACCTATGCCCATCACATGCTCTTTGCATGACCATCATATTGAATTGGACAACTCCATTTGGTCGTGTTGTGTATCCTTTGGATGGTAAACTATATTTTGCTGTATAAAATTTCTGAACTGCAATGTTAACAACTCACTGAAGACAATGTGTTTGGTTATGTAACTTATAAGAGTTAGGCACTTAATTCTAAACCATTAAAAAGTTATATTGCTTACTATAATACCAAAAAGCCCTAATCTTTTAAACTATGAATATGAGATACTGTATTTGTAGCTTGCTTACTTTAGTTACAAAACCTATTTTGTGGTTCTCAACCTGCTGCAGCTCATGCTGACAATTTTGCTGCAAAAAGAATGCGAAAAATTGGACAAAGACGGGCAGTCGACTATACAAGCACTGTTGTGCGATATATGCAGGTGATGTATGGTTTTGATGTCGTTATTGATGCACATCCTTGCGTTATGTCAGTCTGCATATTTTTCTGCGAGTAACAAAAACACCTATAGTTTGACTAGTAATGTTGGAATGTTAATTTGAAAAGCCACTTTTCTAATTGTTGTACTCTTACCTTCAACATAATTTATATATTTTTGTATTGGATTAGTAATACCACTGAATCTCAGCCTTTAGTGGTCTGTTATTTGAGCAAATTAAGTATTCAAATAATCATGGTGGAAGTATTAAGGACTGGTAATGCAGCACCTCCACCTATCTGTCAAGGTTTCTGGAATTATCTTATCAAGATATTAGGTATATAAGGCTCTGGAATGAAGCTCTTGATAATTTTTGAGTTTGAGTCTGTGGTCTCGTTGTTTATGTATGTCCAAAGATAAGGTAGAAGGGACTTTATCCATCCATTTTTATTCAGTTGGATCTGGGTGTTGAAGATATAACAGATTTAGGAATTGAGAATGAAATATGGCATGCTACACCTTGGTCAGTGTGTCATGTTTAGTGTATTTATTATCTTTGTTTTCGTGTCAAGATATGTTGCGACTTGTGAGACCAGCCATGTTGGTCCTGGACATCATTGTTTAGTGGGTTACCGCTAAGTTCTCTATTTTCAATTGGATCTGTCATTTGCTATTAGTTGCGCACGTGGAGTTCGACAACTCTGAACATCTAAATATAGGCTAAATTGGTCTGTGTTTGGCAGCTTCGCATGTTCCAGCGAGATTCAAGGGATAGGACTGTATTGCAACCTACCCCAGCGGCAGCTATTGATGTTTGTTTTTCTTCTCAGAGCTACCTTCTATATATAATGTTTTCTAGGCATTATGTTATCAGTCAGCTTATCCTTCAGCAATAAACTTATCTTGAATATGAAACAAACATCTGTCCTGTTTCTGCACACATCTGGAACCAATTGCTGATACTCTAATTCCCCTTCTTGTCTCCATCATTTATGTAGATGTTGCCTAGTGTTGCCTACATAGACAATCCATCCACAAGTTTTGCAGCAAAGTTCGTACATACATCATTGAACAAAAACAGATGTTCAATCAATCGAGTTTTGGTGAGTCAAACCTTCATTTCTTACTATTCTGTGAATCTGTGTATATGTCTGCATGCCCATCTCTCTATGTGTTTTCATACACACACTCAAACCTATCTTATTATGACCTGGATATTTACTGTGGGTAGTTCTCATCTTATTGCCCTACAAGGAAAATACATGTGCACTTACGATCATTTGTCTTTTGTTTTTCTAGAATATCCACTTGGTACTTCAATTCTTGTAGGAGTGCTGGTTCATCATGCTCAATATTTCATTTCATTATAGATAAAGAAGGTTTCCTAGGTTACGTGTTGCAACAAAAATGGTTGAAATCATATTCGATATGACCAGATTGGAATTTCAAACCTAGAATTTTAAAATTTAGAATGAAAACAAAGAGAACACCTTAAACATCTTGTTGTCATGTGATTCCATTCCACTGCAACTAAAATGTGAAATGAAAGTTAAAAAAGTCAGTACCTTTAGAGATGAGACTTCGACTCTATTTACAAGAGCATGTGCCTTTCATCAAGTGATTAAAATATATTGACTGGACAATTTGCTTAGTAGTATGGGTAGTGTTTGATACAGGCATTTATAAATGTCTGATAGAAAATTACTTCCAATGTATTTATTTCTTGAAAACTTATTTACTAAGTTACCATAACAGTGAAAAGTAATCCTCCCTTGATTCTTGATTATGAAAGAGTAGAATCAGGCAAATGGAGGCATGAAAAACATAATTTACGTGGAGCCACTTATGATAATACTCATTGCATTTAATAAATAATAATATAACCAGAGTTCTACAGTGTTGTGTCTGTTTACGTTTCTTTTGTTTTGCTGTGAAGCCCATGTTCCATCTTAAATGTTATGACCCTAGATATGGTGGATAGAAGGTTTTTCACATATGGTGTAATGTGTTTGTATCAAATTTGTTGACAGTGGACTCCTAGTGGGAGGCGTCTTATTACTGGATCTCAAAGTGGGGAATTCACATTGTGGAATGGCCAGTCTTTTAATTTTGAAATGATACTGCAGGTATTGAAATTTATATAGCTTCTTTATGTTGTGAAGAACTTTAGTTGATAAAGAAGATGCGTAAGAATATTTTGTGATATTTTTCCAGGCTCATGAGCAAGCAGTCAGATCAATGGTATGGAGTTATAACGAGAATTGGATGGTTACTGGGGATGATGGTGGATCTATAAAGTAATTTCATGATTTTACAAACTAAATCAAGGGTTTCCTGGAAATTTGGTTCACAAATTGACATTACCTGATTGCAGGTACTGGCAAAATAACATGAATAACGTGAAAGCTAATAAATCTGCACATAAAGAATCGGTTCGTGGCTTAAGGTATAATTCATGCTCAAAGCTAGTCATATTAGATGAGTCTCTATCTGGCCAGTGCTCCATTTTCTCCTCCATGGATGGCATTTTCTGTTTTTTTTGGTTTTGTTCTTATTGCTTGTTTTCTTGCAATCCTTGCTAGTACTGATTAATTCCATTATCATAAGGCTGATGAGAACTATGGGGACAGTATTTGTGAATGAGAATCCCATGACAACCTATTCACTTGTTTGATATGACAACATTATTCTATTTCATTATATGAAAACTATTCTAACTTTTTTTTTCTGTAACCTGCGAGCCAGTTTCTGTAGGACAGATCTGAAGTTCTGTTCCTGTTCTGATGACACTACTGTTAAAGTGTGGGACTTTGCTAGGTGCCAAGAGGAGCGCTCATTATCTGGTAATGTTATCACAAAAAATCGCTTCATTTAAGATACTTTTGGACTTCATAGATCAAATCTTGACTCCTGAAATTATTGGTGATGTTGACTTTCCAATGAGAAGAAGCTGAAAGGTATTAAGAAAACAAATGTCATTTTGTAATCAATCTATCTGTATGATAGAGGGAGGATGCCTCCTGAGAAAAGAGCAAATATATCTGGTCATTCTCCAATAAAGTTTAGAATGCTTTGACAGCTTTTGTGTCAGTCCCCATGTAAGTGTGAAGCTGCCTGTGGTGAATTTTCAAGCGGCTGTACTTGACATAAATATTTTATGAGTTTAAAAAACTAGGTTTTACTGTGGCTTGCATCTCATAACTCTGCTGAACAAGTTCATGATTCTATTAATTCTTAAACTCTCTTGCAATGCAGAGCAAGTTATTTAATATATGATATTGATTCACGCACAAAGAGTTGAGCTTGCATATGCTCGTTCCCCAGAAAATATCTGCTCCAGAATGACATTTATTAAAAAATTGTATAGATCTGAGATAACAACTTGTCTTGATTTTATCAATCGTCCATGTGTCTATTTCTTTACATGATAATTTGATTCCATTTTTCAAGTCAAGTACTAATCTATAGTTTTTGATTGTTTTATTTGTAGGACTTTCCTTTTTTTCAAGTCAAGGACTAATCTATAGTTTTTCATAGTTTTATTTATAGTGCATGTGATGGTATAGGCAACTAAGTCATTTCTAAGCGAGCTTCTTTCAAATGCTCTATTAAATTATCAGTTAATCCAGTGTAAACAAAGTTGTGGATAAATGATTTGAATATTTGATAGGCCTCACAAAAGTCTGTAGTTAATTGAAATAGACATATCTGTATTAAGGAAATCTTTTAGCTGAGTCTGGTAGGTTGATTTACCATGCTATATATTACCAAACTGCCAAGAAAAAAAATGCTTAGGTCAGGGATAACTCTTTTTAGTTCATTAAGTTCCCCTTGCTGCTCGTTTGATCATGATCTTAGAAAATGCTGATGGCTGAAGTAGAAGCAGGCAAGCTGCATTGCGTGAAATCAACACATGTATTGATTTGTTTATGATTCGTTTTAATGTGTAAAGCTTAATTCTTTCTTATGAGCTTAGTAATGTTTGTTATTCATGCCCAGTGTACAGACCTTTCCTGGAACCATGTTCTAGCTGCTTTATTGTGGTTATTTTATTTGATTTTGTTTATCTTCTTATAACAACATGGTTAGAATATTAAAAAATAAATCCTAATGGGAGAATCTTCCATGGTTTATCCTAGTGAACTAGCTATTTGACTATCATCTAGATATTAGTTCAAATAACCCAGTTCTAGCTATAATTTAAACAAATTCTGTATTTATTTATTATTAGCACTCAGCTAAGAACTCAGAGACTCAGATCTAATAAACCAATTTTTACATATGTGAAAGTTTCCTGAGCATGATTCTATTCTTTAAAATTTTGTTGACTTGCTGTCCCGATAGTATGACAAGGACTGCAGTTGACTTGTCTGTTTACCTATATAGTTTCTTTACTCCATTGCGAATGTTTATTCTGTGCTTAATTCATCAATCCGATCAGTATGTGCATCACCTCTACGTAGATAATGGGTGCATAGTATAACCTAAGTTTTTTTGTTCTTCCTTTGAACTCAGGCAGGCCATGGTTGGGATGTAAAGTGTGTTGACTGGCATCCTACCAAGTCATTATTGGTTTCCGGTGCGTGCTTTATTAGAACATGAATAGTGGAAAATTTCAAATGTATGAGTATCAGGTCAACATCATTATGCTTTTGAATGGGCTTTTCATAGGTGGGAAAGACAACCTTGTCAAACTCTGGGATGCCAAGTCGGGTAGAGAACTCTCTTCATTGTGAGTGATCACCATTGTTATTCCTGAGTTTCATGTGGTGACTGTAGCTATTCCTTTTATCAGAATGTAATGTAATTGCACAACAATTGTGGCTTTGCAGTCATGGGCACAAGAATACCGTGCTTTGCGTGAAATGGAATCAAAATGGTAACTGGGTTTTAACAGCTTCAAAGGATCAAATTATCAAGGTAGCCTATTGTCTTTTTAAGTCTAGTCACCTTTGATGGAGGGTTTCTGCGCTTGTCCTTGCTTCTCATTTTACTCTCTCTCAAACAATGACAGTGAAGGGGTGGAATAGTTTGAAAAATAAATCTATCAAATGGTGATAAATTGCCTTGCATTTAATTCTTGTTCCCTGAGACCTGATTCTACTTTCTCTACAGCTTTATGATATACGGGCAATGAAGGAACTTGAATCTTTCCGTGGACATCGTAAAGATGTCACTGGTATGGAAATTCTTATTTCATAAAAAATCTCTCTTGCTTTACCTGAAGAATGCCTGTAAATATATGTTCTTTGTCTCTGTCAAGGACCGCTGAAAGAAATCATTTGACCTAATCTGTTTATTTGAGATGGGTTTTTTTGACCACTTAATGACTTTCGGATGTGCAGTTATTTAAATTAAGTATTCAGCTTTTTGAGTGGTAGGACAGATCATCTGAGGCAGCGGACAGTTCAGATAGTTTCCATTATATAATTATGTAAGAGTTTAAAGTAAAAAAGAGAGACTGATGCTCGCAGATTCTAAATTGTCACACTGACAAAACTTGATATTTGAAGTCAAGTGAGAGTTGATCATACATCTTAAGGTCTTGTTAGGGATAATACCTTTCTGAAGCTAATGAAATAATAACCCACAGCTATACTTGGAGAATCATAATAACTTATTAATACTTTATTCATGCCTAGCCCTTGCTCTTGATATTGTAATTATGTTTATTGGCATACAAAATTTATCATATTTTGTGCTAATTATTGGTTTTTGAAGCAACTTCTAACTCTTTATTACACCGTAATCTTAGTGCCTGTATAGAAATCTACGTAACTAATGCTCATTTTTCTTATGTTCCTTTTGTGATCTTCTATTTATGATATTTGTCTTCCATTTTCATTGTCATAGCGTTGGCCTGGCACCCGTTTCATGAGGAGTATTTTGTTAGTGGGAGTTATGATGGATCAATTTTCCATTGGCTTGTAGGGTAAAGTATCTGCCTCTTTCGCTTGAAATATGTTTTTCAGTTTCATTTCTCATTGAGGGTTTTCAAGTTCCAAATCTTTTATATACTTGGTTTCTAGAAGTTTATATATTTATCTCTGTATCCATGTGGACTCCTTTGGAAAATAATGATCCTATGAGTTATGAAGTGTATACCTGTTATAGTAAAGGGATTCAAATACACAATACTATTCAAACTATGATAGATGAAATCAGAATTGCAAGATGCAATCCTGCCCAAGAAAAAAAGCCATTCCTAACTCAGAGATTAGGACTCAAGCCGAAGCCATACGAATTACAATACTCAATAACACTCCCCTCAAATGATTACGGTACTTAAATACCAAATATTAACCCTAACTGAAAGTCCATGGGCCAAACACTCCTACTAACTTGAAAGACTCAAACGAATACAATCAAATAACAGAAATAACAAAAACTCAATAGCTACTAGAAACGTGCATATCAATACCCTTCTATTTTTAAGATAAAATCAAAGATGATGGCAGAAACTCAATGCTTATGTAGGAATCATGATAGTTATTTTGCTTTATTTCACTGTACAGGGGAGTCACCACATTAATAAGAAAAAAATCGGGAAACGTACCTTTTTAACAGTACCTGGAATGGAATTGCAGAAAGTATATCTGTATAATTTTAAAATTAAAGCTAAATCCTGGACATTTTCGCTACTATTCTTCTAAATGTTGTTATCCCTACGCCGACCCCCTTTGGCAAAGAATTGCCATTGTAACAAACAGGCTGATGTATAAAGTTGAGAAGGTCCACGAGGAAAAAATTGTTTTCTTTTGCTACTTCTCTTTAAATCACACTATTGTCTCTCTTTGGGGATTATTGGGAAAAAGAGGAAAATATTAAAGATATATTGGGTTCCTGTATTCCTGATTTAGAATGATTAATTCTTCAGGCAATCTATCTATATGAACACATGTTTTCATTCATTTCTTTTGTGCAAGTTGAAAACAAGAGTGTCCTGCAATTGTTGCTCATGAATATCTAATTTTCTATGGGCAGGCATGAAACTCCCCAGGTTGAGATACAGAATGCACATGATAACAGTGTATGGGACCTCGCATGGCATCCCATTGGGTACCTTCTCTGCAGGTATATTTATCTGTAAAGAACCACTGTTTGCGAAAATCATCTGGATGGGTACTATTTTAATGTCTAGCTATTGATGTATGTATGAGGATATGGATGCGTACTAGTAGCATATATCTATGCATGCTTTAAAATTTGAAACTAGCAACTAGTAATTTCTACCCTTTGACTTTTGCTTGTCATCTAGTCTAGATTTCTGTGCATGTAAATAAATGGTACATTGGAGATTTTCTTTTTTTGCCCTTTCAAGTTCCCTTTTAGTTTTTCATTGCTTATGTCTACAATGAGTATTTGAAGGAGATAGAAATCAGAACTTTGCATGATATATAAGTTTCAACATTTGTGTTCTCAGAGTTTTAGCTATCCGTAATTTATAAAGGAAACAACTGTATTATGATAAAATTTTGGATAATGCTTAAATAACACATTTTTGTTGCCTACATTTGCATTACTTCCGAAAATTTTGCAATCATTTTAAATCGTAACTACAAGGAGATGTTAGTTTCTGTTGTGAATTCATGTTTCAAAAGCTCTCTCACTGATGCAACATTTTCTTCAATAGAATTTTGTTTGTACTTATCAAATTAAATTTTTGTGTATAACATGCCACAACATATTGCAGACGATAATTTTGATAAATAACCTCGAGTGCTCTAATTCTCTTTTCTATGAATATTATGAAATCAATAAGTTTATCAACTTGATTTTCCAGAGGAGGTAAAGAAGATAGCTCATGTTTCCAATTTTCACCCTTTGAATTATCAAAAAGAAAATTGGCTTTGTCTTCTGATGTTTCTGCTGTACTATTGTAGTAATATTTCCTTGGTTCTTTCAGATGTTATTTGTTCTCAGATCTTATGAGAGATCGGGTAATAGTCTTGTAATGGCTCAAGTTTTGGTCTAGTCTTTGGTCTTGTTGTGGCTTGTGTGTCGGTCTCTGCTGATCTTTCTGGTTTTTGTATTCTTTTTTAGGGTTTTATCATCGCTCTTTCTTTCTTTTATTAATAAAATTTCTGTTTCCTTCTCACAAAAAAAAAAAAAAAAATCCTTTGGTTTATCATTAATAGAGTTTGATTCTAACCTTCCTTGGTACTTGCTTTAGTTCCTATATTTAATCTTTATTCATCTATCTTTTTTGTCTTGTTCTTCCAATATGTAAAGGTAAGCTATATAAAAGAAAACAAAGATATACTGCAAAACATTGCAATAAATTACGAAAATATACTATAAATTACCTTTCTATCAAAATGTATACAAATATTCTCTTGTAGTGTTTCAAGGTTCCCAAAATTTAAACTTCAGGTTATTTTTTATTTTTTATTTATAATTTTGCTGTCCCTATCACATGAAA
The DNA here is from genome assembly GCA_954870855.1 of Scutellaria minor. Lineage (NCBI taxonomy): Eukaryota > Viridiplantae > Streptophyta > Magnoliopsida > Lamiales > Lamiaceae > Scutellaria > Scutellaria minor. Next base: position 18,122,611 of record OX940728.1, on the reverse strand, counting down.
AGATTGGCAGGCATGCATAGGATCGTGGATGGTTTACGTGGATGGTTTGGGCAGCCATAAGGAAAACTGATTTACATGCAAGATCATCTTTTATTGCTAGCTAGTCGTGGAAGATCAATAATTATTGTAACCTTCATGTTGCTCTAATTGAAATAGATTAAATTGAACAGCAATGGATACATGGCGATGAGATGGACTATTTATCAATTGATGAAATTGTTGTTATGCAGTGGTGGAAATGATCACGCAACAAAATTTTGGTGCAGAAATAGGCCTGGAGATTCAGCTCGTGATAAGTTAAATATGGGACCAAATCAAGGTTTTCTCTAATTCTACATTGTTGAGGAGTTATTTTATGATACTGCTTCTGTGTCTGCTCATTGCACAGTTTACAAAATTTTATTACTTGAGAGATTATAAAGATTTTACTATCATATCAAAAACATATTTATATTTCTTATATGATTTTATGCTATTGAATGACTTCTTTCATGTGCATATTTTATACTTTTAACCTTTTCTTTCAGGAACTGATGTCTAAGTTTTATTGCTGCCTTTTGTTTTTCTTATGCGTTATGGTTTTTTACAAACAACTATATTCTTTTTCTTGGCAGGTTTTGGTGAGCAGAACTCTACCATTGGAGGTCGTTTTCCTGTTCCTTTCCCAATGGCTGAGCCCCCTACAACTCCCGGACCATTTGGAACTGGGATGGCTCGAAATGAAGGAACAATACCGGGGATTGGTGTTGCAATGCCTCTATCTATCCAATCTATTGATTCATCTGCTCAAGGAGACCAGAAGCCACCTATGTCAGTTTCAGGGCCTCCTCCTCTGCCACCTGGTCCACATCCATCTCTTCTGGCAGGCAAACAACAGCAGCCTTATCAACAAAATGCTCCATCAGTCCAACAACACCAATCACTACCTCAGCAAATGTCCTCACTGCCATTGCCGCCACCAAATATGCCTCAGATGCCACCTCCTTCGCATTTGCCTTTGTTACCACATCCTCATTTGCCTCGCCCCCCACCCCAGTTACAACAGCATAATACATCTGGTAATGTGCCTTCTTCAATGCCAGGATCTATGCCTATCCCTTCCATGCCCGGTCAAATGCCTGGTCCAATGGTAAGAATTTGTTTTCTCTATTTTTACTGCGTAATCACTTCAAAGAGTCTATGATGTATAATTTTTTCCCATTTGGGGATGCAGGGTGGTATGAATCAAATGATTCCTGCATTGCCCCAAGGCCACTTTATGACAATGAATTCCATGCCTTCTGGATCTGGACCACCTGGAAGTATGCCTCCAGGTGGTAATCAAATGTATCAACCAGGGGGACCCTTCAACAGGCCACAGACTGGGCAGATGCCAATGATGCCAGGGATGAATCCTTACCAGGTGCGAAAATTTATGCTAGACTGTTTTATGGTTTAATTTTGGGGTATCATTATTTTTGATTCATTATGAGTATGGATATCTCTTTCTCTAGTGATAGAGTGCCCCTTAGGTTTTGTTGTTTGTGTTGATAGATTGAGCTTGTGACATGTAGCTTGTAGCTGGAAATTGACTTACATGGTTCTTCCTCACCCGGGTTCTTTAATATTTTTTGATGTGTAGTTCTTCCTTCATGTTACGTTAGTGGGGAATGGAGGTGGTAGTTTTCTGTTATGAATTTCTCTACGGAAAGAGATCTGTATTCTGGACTCCCTTTGAAAAGTCTTTCTATTGCATGCAGGGGCACTGCGTATGTTTTGATATAACCTTGCAGTCTCGATTTCATTTAGAATAGTGTAGAAGTACATACATTAAGCTTTCAGTTTTTAACTCTTCAACTATAGTCTGTGGGGTCAAGTGGACCCTTTTTTTATGGACAAGTAGAATTTGGAATCTTGTAAACATCAAATGATTTAAAATTGAAGTTCAACAAATGTGTGCAAAGTTGCTAAAACTAATTTATGTCCTGACTTTGAAAGCCAAGTATGGTATCCTTTATGGTAGGAGTATAGTTGATTTGAGTGTTAAAGTGAAATTGGATAATGTCCCGAGCTTATTGAGAGAGTATATTTGAAGTAATGTATGTGTTCCTGCCTCAAATAACTCTGTATACATAATTTGGATGTTGTTGGCAGAGCCAGTGGTTTAGTAGAGTTAGTGATAACATCAACTAATAAAAATTGTACTCATGAACAATACTGAAATGAATTGCGACAGACACAAACTTGGTCTCTGCAAAAGTAATGATACCAGAAAACTCTGAATGGATGATTAATATTAATTTATGTATAAAACTATATACTCCTGAGAAGTAATCAGGAGAATGAAGAAAACTCTCTTCACTTAGTATTCTTTCCAATATATGATTCAAGAATTTGAAGCTTTCTTTAAATAAATTGACTATGACTCCTAGTTTTGGTGAAGGAAATCTTGAACCATGTTTAAATAAAAAATTGGCACTGAAGTCAAGGCCTTGAAGGTTTCATACCATGAAGAAGATGCAATACCTTTGTATTTCTTTGCTGTAGTAGAGCTCGGAATTTGAGCTCTGATGTTAGACATCTTTGTGGATTTGGAATACTGTACTCAGCTTTAAAGAAAAAGGAGTCATAATCTGCTTGAGCTATGTTGATATCATCTCTTCTCAAATTACAATGAGATTTGATTGGGGAGATCTTAATCTGGCACTTAGATATATCTGATTAACTGATGAAATATATATTAGAATATGAATCATTAGTTATTTACTCTTGGAATAATAATTGATATGGCCAAGATATAAATATCTATATTAAATTGATAACTAATATATTTTGCTTATGCCAGCTTTCTAGGCAACGAATAAGTTTGTCCCCATGAACATATTGTCAACATGCAAAATGTTTGAGAGAGAGGAGAGAAAGAATGTAGCCTATTTAATGATTCATTTGGCAGCATATTAAAACGTATGAGTTGCATTCATGTGTGTTAATGCACATCGATACCTTTAGGCTGCAGCTGTGTACCCTCATTCTTGTGTGAAAAAAAAAAACGGGTTTTATAAAAATTTCTATAAATATTCAATTGAATTGTTACAATTTTACAAATTAAAGTGGGAGTTTCTGGGCCTAGAGAAGGCTACACTATTTTCTTTCTAATAACTGCCTTTTCCTTGACTTCTAACTACATCTTTTGCTTTTTCTTTCATCAGAACCTCTAAATCTCATATTCCTGTGCATGCTCTGAAAAACTTTATTGTCTGTTAATCTTGTTTAGTGTGTTCTTTGTATCATTTTATTAGCCCAACTTGATACTGATTTGGTACTGTACTTTTTGCATCAGTCTGGAAATCCAAATGCTCCCGGAATGCCATCGGGTTTTAATATTCCGTCTGGGATTTCTCCACCTCTACCTCCGGGGCCCCCACCCCATGGTCAAGCTCATCAGTAGATCAAATTTGTATATTTGTTTGTTCCTTTTTTACAGACAAGGATGTTGTGTTGTAAATTACAGCTCTAATGATTTTTCCTTTCCTGATTATTGCTCTGATTTTGCAGCTCATTTTGTGATGTTCTTTAGAACCTGACAATTTATGGTAAAATACAATTGTCTGCTGAAAATCAATTATAAATTTGCTAGAATTACTCATGAATAGTTAGCATTATATACCTTTTCATTCTGCAGTCCATTGGCAATATTGTATATGTTTTTTCATTATGGTGTTTGCTGTGCACCATTTGATAATTTATTTATTTTTTATTCGGTAATTACACTTTACCCTAGTCTTTTTTGTAGTTTACCCACTATTATTATTTATTTTTACAATATCCATAATATTTTTACACTATCCGTTGAAGTACACAGTTCTCAAAGAACCGCCTCAGTCGCCATTCTTTGCCCTTTCTCTGTAGGAATTCCCCTCTTCATGGATTCTACATGGGAAATTATGTAATCTAACATTCCAACATTAACATTTATAGGTAGAAACGTGTTCTCTCTTCATTTTCTTGTGCTGTTTTCATCCTTTTTTCAGTTAGGGTTCTACTGTAGAGAATACAATAATGGAAAACGTACATGCTTTCAATGAAACAAAAGCTGGTGTCACAGGTTTAGCAGGCTGAGTATTGCTCAAAGTTCCCAAGATCTTTGTTAGGGAATTTGAGGAGTTGGCACAAGATTTTAAATACAAAAACACCAATTAATGCAGGGATATCATAATTTCCAAACCCATTTTGAAAATGACTCAAAGACATAATGCTTTACGTTGGTGGATTAGAGCCACCACCTTCCCCATTTTCCAACCCATTAATTAGTAAATACATCAATTAGATACACGACTATGCTTGGGGTGATTCTATACACAACCAAAAAAATTCTCTATACAACCACCATGAAAATAAAATTCCAGTTTTACTCTTAAACCTCATTAGTGGTATTTTATACCGCCTAATTCTCTCTCTACTTTTTCTCTTTGTTCTTTTTACGAGCTATTGTATTCGATCAAGTTTCAATCACTTTATTAGAAAAAAAAAGTCATTGTCTAAAGTGGATTTAAAACTTTATAAAGTAAACATATTATATTTCAATTAATTTTTGTATTTTTTTATAAATATGACTTCAATTTTGAATTTTTGAGTTTTGTGATTCCTTTTGCACATAAATTATTTTTGATATATGGATCAAACGATCGGTATGAACCTTCACCATATGGTTATACACTTCCGTATATCCTCCCGTAATCCTACTTATATACTCCGGGAATTTATAATTATCCGGATGTCTACATCCGGAACCTCATGCATATTTCAAAATATTTCAATTATCTGAAATCAAAAATAAAGTTATGATAATTGAAAGTGTTACCTTCGAAACATAAAATCCGGATGAACTATTAATATATAGATCTATACTTTTGGATGTATTATTACTGCATGGATTTATACTTCCAGATAGACTGTTACCGATAGATTATTATTGTACGGTTTTATACTTCCATATGTGTATTTACGAATTTATACTTATGTATGGCTTAATTCTCGATATCATAATTTGAGTAATATTTTATGAATTTATACTTATGCTCATCCATATTTCGAAATATTTCAATTATCCGAAATTAACAATAAATTATGCTAATTGTAATTGTTATCTAATACTAGTATTTCTCCTGTGCGTTGCATGGATTGTCATATTTACTGTTCAATTAGAAAAAAATATTATGTTAAGGGACTAAAACATTTATATTTGGTAAATTTAAAAACCAAAATCAACATAAATAAAAAAAACTTTTACAGTAATAAAAAATATAACCAAATTTTCTTCAAACTTTTACAGTATTGGTTGATACATAAATATGATTACTAATATAATTCATACATTATATAAAAAAAGTCCCATAATTAGATGAATAAAAAGATTAAATAAATAATTGGACCGTATAAAAATAAAGTAAAATTCACTTAATAATATATTACAACCCATTTAAATAAAAATTAGCCCAAACCAATTCTAAATTACCTAAAAGGTACAAATGCATAACTTAAATACACAATGCTGTCATCTAATGATTATATTCAATTGCTTAAATTAGATTTTATATTGCTATTCTTATATTATATAACTGATTATAACTATAAAATAATTTTTTTAGTAAAATTGTAAGCATCATACATATTTGAATAATATTTAAATAATGTTTTACAAATTTGATCAAGAATTGTTATGAACCTTACAAAACACTTTGTTAAGAAATTTATGTTTAGATTTTGATGAGACAAAACAACTTTGTAATAGGAATTTAGAGTATCCCATTTTTTACACTGTTTAGGTGAAATTTAGATTGGTTTTGAGTTAAAAAGTCAAGTTGAAGAATGGAGGATTTAGCAGTTCAGTAGCTAATTAATCAAAGAAGAAGATACTGCAAACAACAAGAAAGGTCGCTACTGAATGCAGCCGAAGAAAACAATATTTGGATACCGTAAGTAGAATAATGTAGCAACATAGTGAGGAGAGCAGAATACAACAAGCCAACAGAAAACTACATTACTGCAAAGGTTGCAAAAAGCAAGTACTGAACTCTAAGTCAAAGAAAGAAATACAGAATGAATGGACTACCACATATATCAATGCAATACGAGGGAAATCAGTATCGTCCGAGGAAATGTCTTTTCAAAACTTGCCAGTAGAGATAAATTGATCAAACAATACTGAGAACCAGTAATCTGCCGACATGTGGACTGACAAACTGCAACAAACCTGCAACCTAGTACAACCGCATTAAATAGTCTGGAGTACAAGATAAGAAAAATTAAATGTGATCCTTCGAAAGCAATTAATGCAAGCTCAAGAACACTTAAAAAATGATTTAAATTCAAAAAAATATGTTTCTCTTCAATTGACATATTTCTACACCTATAAATAGAGGGTGAATTGACTGAAGCAACTACTGAAAATCTGATCACTCACTCTGAAGTAAGAACAAGCTCTCAAACTCTCAAGCACTCAAGTTTTCAGTCACTCAACCTCTAAGAGAAACAGTCAAGCCTTAGAAGCATTTGAGCTCAAGATCCATCAAGGCTATTTCAAGCACCAATTAAAGAAACCTATATACTTTTAACATTTGTATTGTGCGCTTAGGTTGTTTAAGTGGTATCCTTAGTTGATAGAATTTAGGTCTTTGCTGAGTGTTTAGCCTTAGGAGTTTAAGACAACAACTCTGTGTGAGTTAGTAGGATCCTATGTGGGTCAGCCTGTAGGATTCGAGCAACCTATGTGGAAGCTGAATCTTAGTAAGTGTAACTTGTTAAGTTGATAGTTGTAAGGGTCAAAATCCTGTAAAATAACTTGTTTAACACCACCTGAGAAGGAGTAGAGTGGACGTAGAAGAATTACACCACCTTCAAACCACTATAAACTTTTGTGTGTTTATTTTTCTGTTTTAATATTTTATATGTTATATCTTGTTGCATGTTACATTGAATCATACAACATTCAAGTTTTGCTAAAACTCATATTTCTGAAAATATTTTCAAAAGAAACTCTATTAAAGTTTAAGTTTTCACTACATAAGAACTCTGGTATAGTAAGTTGCGCTGCATTCTAGCCCAGTAAACTGTACTGTATCATGTGTTTTATTCTGTTATAGGATATAGTGCTGCAAGTTTAAAAAAGTTTGAAAAATCGATAGAGGTTTATTCACCCCCTCTGAACCTATGTGTCAATTGGGACCAACAAGTGGTATCAGAGTGAGTTGGGTTAAAAACCAACTTGTCTGCTCACCTACCTAGATCCACCCATTTCTATTGTGAATTTTTTTTTCATTTTACCTTAGACCTCATATTTTAGTACATCATGGATCTATCACATCACAAGCTACCCATATTTTCCATAGAAGAATATGATGCTTGGAAGTTTAGGATGCAGACACATCTCTCTGCCATGCATGATGAGATGTGGTATGTCATCATTGGAGTCATCACAAAGCCTAACCCTGCTCTTGGAAGAGAACATAGAGAAAGAGAAAGAGCTGAAGCTAAAGCAACTGCAACACATGCAACAGTAGCAGTAATTGCTGAGGTGAAAGCATCAATAGAAGGAGTTGTGATCAATAAGGGCGCTGAAGGAGCAGGCCCAAGACCTCCTGCTATACAAACACCACCTGCAACAATAAGAATAGGAGTACCTAACTATAGGAAAGCACCATCTCCTGCAGAATACTTGATAAAACCAAGACATGAGTATACTGCTGAAGACAGGAAAAAAGCCAACTTGGACAATGTTGCCAAAAATGCATTGTTCATCATGTTAGATAAAGGTACATTCAGCACGGTGAAGATATGCAAAATTGCCAAGGAAATTTGGGACAAGTTAGAGAAGATATATGAAGGAAATGAAATGAACTAGCAAAAGATAACAAGATATCTACTGCGACACAATTGTTCGAGTTATTCAAAATAAAGCATGAAAAATCATTAGAAGAACTAGACTTGAGGTTCACATTAATTGTGAACGAGTTAGAATCTCTTGGAAAATACTATAGTTAGAAAGAGAAAAACATTAAAGTGCTTAGAGCATTACTTGCTGAGTGGGACAACAAGACCACAACCATGAGAGTATCCATGGATTTGAAGACAATGAGTACTTTTGACTTATTCTCATACCTCAAAGCATTCGAGTTTGACATCAATAGGAAGAAAATAAAGGCTAAAAAATCAAACACTAAGGTCACTGCATTTACTGCAAGATCCAATGATAGAACAACTGCAAGGAGCAACAAACAGAAAGAGCTGCATGCGGAAGATGCTGAGGAAGAAATGATACCACTCTTGAAGAAATTCAAGAAGTTTCTAAAGACCAACAAAAGAGGAAAAGATTTCAAGAAGAAACCTCATACCCCACAGGTAAATCCAAGCCCACAGTCAAATACAGTTTCCTCTAATCTGTGTTACAATTGTAGAAAACTAGGTTATTATGTAAGAAACTGCCCCATCCTCAAGTACGCAAGTATCCTTAGGAGGAAATGAAGCAAAAAAGAGAAAAGAGGAGAGATGAGAAGCAAAAGCTGAGAGCACTTCTTGGAGAAACAGAAGCCATGAAGGCAACAAGCTCATCTAAGGAAGAAGATAATGATGAGGTATCCTCTCAATCCTTTGTTGATTCTAATAGAGAAAAATTGAACACATGATCTAGTCCTTTAGATAGATCATGAGTGACTTTAAGCAGATAAACTCAGCTCATGAGGAGCTCAAAGAGGAGAATCTGATGCTCAAAAGTGAGCAAACTGCACTGAAAGACAAACTCTCAGATTATGCGTATAATAGTGCAGAATGCAACAATCTCAGAGCCGAAGTCTCTAAGCTCAAGTTGCTGGTCACTAAGCTAGAAACTAAGAAGGACAATTTGTAAAATACAATTGATGTATACAACAAATCAACAATGAAGACACATGATTGTATCATGGAGACCCAAAATGTCTATAAAAGAAATGGTCTAGGATACAGTGCTAAAACTTCTCAGGCTACAACAAGTACATCTAAAGCTGAGAAGTTTGTTCAAGCCAAAGTTAATTTCCACGAAGAGTTCTATCAATCAAAGGAAGTCTTGAAAAAACCAAGCACAACTAATAAGGGAAATAAGCTCTTGCTGGAAATTGTATGAAGTAAGATTGCACAGACTCACATAATGTAGCAGAGTCATTTTACAACCACTAGAGTCAGAATGCAGTAACCTCATAAATTACAACAAAAAAAATTCTATTGTTTTTATACCAAGACCTATATGTCTAAACATAAAAGAGCATATACTCTAGGAAGGTATAAGAGAAGACCATACTCTAGCAATGGAGATAACACAAAGAAAGCCGCTTCACACATTTTCCACAAGCAGCATCCTGTAAGGACTGCTTATAGGAAGAGACCATCAATGTTCATAACAAACCAATTGTTGTGAAGCAGATATAGATCCCAGAAGAAACTAACCTCAAAGGACCTGTACTTTTATCGAGTATCTAAATCTGTCTAACTGTATGCAGGAACAGTTGCCAGGAACCAGCAGTGATGTATGGTATATTGACAGCGACTACTCAAGACATATGACATTGCAACTAACATGCCTTAGCATAAAGAGTACACCTGAATTAAGTTGGCTTTGACATAAAATGATGAGTCGTTTAAACTTCAAAACCATCAACAAGCTACCAAGAAAAGTTCTAATAAGAGGCCTACCAGGTGTAGCCTTCAACAAGAAAAATATTTGTGCAGCATGTTAGAAAGAAAAGCAAGTCAAAAGCTCATTCAAAAATAAAGTACAAAGATCATCTCACAGGATCTTGGATCGGCTGCATATGGATCTTTTTGGACCAGTTGAACTTGTAAGTGTGAGCGGCAAGAAGTATTCTTTAGGAGTTGTGGATTACTACTCAAGATTTACATGGATAATCTTCCTATCCAAAAAATTAGCGACTCAAAACAGGCTACCAGAATTCATGAAGAGAATACAAAATAAGAAAAACCTAAGTATTGTGAAGATAAGATCTGACAGAGGAACATAATTCATAAACAATTTAGAAGTATTGTTCAGAGAATGTAATATATCACGAGTACTCTGCAGCAAGAACACCCCAGCAGAATGGTGTTACAGAAAAAAGAAATAAAACCCTCAAAGAAGCATCAAGAACTATGATTGCAGAAGCTGTAATACCTAAGAGATTTTGGGCAGAAGCAACCAATACAATATGCTATACTGAAAACAAATGTTTAATCAATAAAGATCATGACAGGACCCCCTATGAAGTTTGGTATGGATATGCACCAAACAAAGTTTTGTATGGATATGCACCAAACATTGCCTATTTGCACATCTTTGGATGCAAATGCTACATCCTGAACAATGAAAAAGAGCACCCGACGACCTTCGATGCCAAATCAGATGAAGAAGTATTTCTAGGATACTTATTAGTAAGCAAGACCTTTAGAATCTTCAACAAAAGAACCCTTGTAGTTAGTTGAAGAATCAGTACATGTTGTGTTTGATGAACCATACTGTGATATAACTGAACTTGATAAGATGAAAGAAGATCTATCACAGATGAAAATTAAGGATCACCGTGTTTAGTATATTGAAGGAGTCGCTATTCCTGCTGAAGTCACTGCAAAAAATAGTATAGAAGATGTTGCACCAGAAAATACAGGAGCACATGTTACAACACAACAACCTAACAGAATGCAACAATCGAGCAGAATTTAGCAAACAGAACCAGAATAGCAAGCAACGAATCATCAACCCACAAATGTTTTTGAACCAGATAGGGCATGACTCAAAAATCATCCTAGAGAACTCATCATTGGAGATCCTAATGTTGAAGTTAGGACAAGAAAGTCAAGATCTCATGAAGCTATGTTTGCCTGCTTTATTTCACGAGTTGAACCCAAAATCATTGAAGAAGCTCTAGAAGACAGTAATTGGATTCAAGCTATGCAAGAAGAGCCAAATCGATTTGAAAGAAATCAAGTATGGAAGTTGGTTCCTAAACATGATCATCAAGGAGTAATTTGTACAAAGTGGGTATTCAAGAACAAGCTAGATGAATCTAAAGTTGTTGTCAGAAACAAAGCAAAATCAGTTGCCAAAGAATATTTTCAGGAAGAAAGAATTGATTTTGATGAGACCATTACACCTATAGCAAGACTTAAAGCAATCAGAATTTTCTTAGCTTACGCTGCACACAAGAATTTTAGTGTATATTAGATGGATGTTAAAAGTGCATTTCTAAATGGTCTTCTATCTAAAGAAGTCCATGTGGAATAACCCCTTGAATTTGAAGATCAACTGGAAGAGAAAATATTCAGATTACAGAAAGCTCTATATGGCTTAAAGTAAGCACCAAGAGCTTGGTATGATACATTGTCCCTATATCTATTGGAGAATGGATTTCAGAAAGGAACAATAGACAAGATCTTTTTCAGAATACAATATGGAGACAATATTCTTCTTGTGTAAATCTATGTGGATGATATCATTCCGGATCCACAAATAAAAATCTTTGTGAAAAATTCTCAACCCTCATGCAGAAGAAGTTTGAGATGAGCATGATGGGAGAACTAAGTTTCTTTCTAGGATTGCAAGTTAAGCAACTTGACAATGATATCTTCATTAATCAAGTCAATTATACCAAGGAGCTGATCAAGAGGTTTGGGATGGAGAATGGATCAGCAGTAAGCATTGCTATGACGACTTCAATCAGCCTTGACAAAGATGAGAATGGAAAGGATGTGAAAATTATCAAATATTGGAGACTGATTGGATCTCTATTATATCTTACTGCAAGTAGGCCTGATATTATATTTACAGTAGGAGTTTGTGCAAGATTTCAAACAACCCCCAATGAGTCACATCTTGCAACTATGAAAAGGATGGGGCTCGGGTTTTACCCTATTCGGGTTTATCTTTTTGGGCAAAAGTTGCAGCGACGGGTTGATGCGCGCCCGTGCCCACGACGGGTACAGTAACGTGTGCACTAACGTGTGCTTACTGTTCGCACCCAAAATGCAGCGGGTGCAGTAACGTGTGCTTGCTATGCGCTCAGAATGCAGTGGGTGCAGTAACGTGTGCTTGCTGCCCTCACCAGTCTACTGCAACGGGTGCAGTAACGTGAGCTTATTGCAGCATGTCTGGTGCAGTAACGTGTTGCAGAATGCAGCGCAGCGTACAGTAACGTATCCAGAATGCAGCGCTGTGAGCGTTCGTTAACTTGCATTAAAAGATCTATTTTTGGACAGTAAATTTCCATCAATTTCAGGTATAACCCCTCCATGTTGGAGACATATATATAGGGGTCATCATGCATCATTTTAAAACACGAAATTGAAAATCTTTGCATAATTTTTCATCTTTGCATCAAGCTCAATTCTCAAGCACTAAAAGTTCGCTGGAGCTCTCGAGTTTGTAGTGCTACTTTTCTAGAGACGAAGTCGTTTTATCTTTGAGAGACGATACACACAGACCAGTGAACACTACCCTGGATGTATATCTTATCTTAAGAAAAGATGGACTTTCCTCGACTCGCTGTATTTTGTTTGTTCGTTTTTGCACAGGAGATTCACCTTTTATATAATAACAATTTAGATAATCGAATTCTTATCCCAAAATTAGTCAAATTGTAGCTTTGACATTAAGTTTTAAAAAATAAAGTCCATAAAATATATAATTTTGGATATGATAGCGGTGGTTGGAAGAAGCCAGCGAAAGAGACGAGAGAAGATCTTTGGAAAAATGGTTGCCGATCTTGAAATCATTTTAAAACAGTGAAAAGTCTCCACCATATCAATAATTGAGATTGTGTTGGGATTTGCTTCGCTTTTTTTACTTATTTTATTTTTGCTAGTTTAGGTACTACTTTTCTTCCTTCCTTTCTTTATTTTAGACCTCTAATTTATATTACACATGATTTGTATCATTTTTGGAGTTTTACTTTACTTTTTATTCTCAAAAGGATTTTAATTTTTAAATGTAACATAAAAATTCATGTGGGATGGTTTCAAAAAAAGTTACCGTGAGACGAAGCTGTGAGCAGAGATGGACCGAGAGGGGGCCAAGGGGGGCACTGGGCCCCCCTGAAATTTTTCCAAAATAATAGGAGTATTTTCGTCTTTTCACATTTTTTTATTAAAAAAAAAGGAAAAATATTCAAAATTTATTAAACATGTGTGTAGCAGCGGCTCTTCTTACAGAGGTCAAACCTACTTTTTAACTTCATTCTTCACCCTTAATTTTCCCCTCTTTCTTTCACACACACAAACCCTAGTTTCATTTCACCCAATTGCTTCTCCATAGAATTTCAAGGTAAAATGTTTTCTTTATATTATTTGTTTTTTTTTTCATTATTATTGTTGATTTATTATGTATTAAGTTATATATGTGATGTAGTAGTATTAAGTTGAAAAACATTGATAAATAATTTGACATTTTATTTACGAATTGTTTATCTTACTTAAGATTTGAATTGTGAAAAAAATTATGTTGTGGTAGAAGATGGAAAAACTTATTTTGGTGAATACCTAAATTATTTTATTGGTTAAATTATTATAGGATTTAATTTCTTTTGAGAAAGAAAAAAAATCAAAAAAATTATTATGTTTACTTAACTCTTGAAATTTCAATTTATTTTTGCTCAAATCTCATTTTATTTTACTTATCTCTTGAAATTTAAATTCTTTTGCTCATAGGTTTTACCAAGTTCTTGAACTTTAAATGTTTTTCTAATATTTGTCCTATTTTTATAAATAATAGAAAGAGCTTTTTCGGCAATGAAAATCATTAATTAAGAGTTCTCTTCGCAATTGAATGAGTGATACAGTATTGAATGATTGTTGAGTTGCATACATTAAAAATGATGTATTTAGAAATGTTAGTAATGAAGCTATTATGCAACGATTTCAGAATATGAAAAATAGAAGAAAAATGTTGTAATACATTGATTTTATCGAGATTATGATATTTATATGTTATTTCTCTAATATTATTGTATCTTTTTATTAATTGACTTGGGCCCCCTGAGTCAAAATCCTGGTCCGTCACTGACCGTGAGACCGTCTCACAAGAAACTCTATATATAATTAGTATATAAAATCACGAGATCAACAGTTTTCGGTAATTTGAAATGACAATAAGACATATAATTTAATTCTTCAACTTAGTTGTCCTATTCTATTCTATACCTACATATTTCTGGTTACACTTTATTACATAAATCATCTAATTAGATTATGTTAGGACTCTCATAAGAAGAAAAAAAAAACATAGGAGAATGCATGATCTATAATCCACAAAATAAATATGAATTTATAACAATGAGTTTTGGTTTTGGATAGTAACATCTCATAAAATCAATTATATAAATTTCTGTAGTTTTAAAAATTGATTAAATCTTCCAAAAAAAAAAAAATTATATTAGCTTTAATTCAGTAGAAAGTAGAAACTACGTCAAATGAGAAAGATCAACGACAAATTAATGGCCAATAACAAATGAAAAACGACCTTGAATTTGATCTCTTTTCAAATATATTTACACAAAAGAAAGTAACCTTATAATTCTACCAAACTAGAATTTTGTATGCCTACATAAAATTAGAAAAACTCAGCTCAAAATTTGAGTAGTAATTAAAAAAATAAATAAGATCATTGTAATAATTCCAAGTCATTGAATCTAGTCCTTGTTCTGTCAGGTGAAAGGCATTCCTCCTCAGACTTTCTTTTGTTGATATTTTGATTGTATTTTCCTTTCATCAAATGTGGCCTAAGTTTATTGACATCAGATTGTTGAACTGGTTTCAAGAAGAACTCTTCTGCTCCATGCTCTAAGCAGCTGTTGATTCTTGATGGAACATTTTCTGATGACATTATTACAACTGGGATGTCTTTAAACAACCTTGATTCCTGAAATTTCACAAAAATACTATTAGATTATTAATTGTTTCTTCATAAATAAATTAAATGCCTTATTTATTTTTTTGGAAATTAAAGAAATTTGAGCAAGTACCTTGATCTTTCTTAGAAGATCATATCCAGTTATTGCTGGCATGCTGTAATCTGTGATAATCAAATTTACTTCTACTTTCTGCGGATGGGAATATGATGACAATCAGCTTTGGAGATTTTAATTATTGATTGAAACATATATTTGGAATAAATATAAACGGTTATTTAAATAGATTACTTGAAGAACTTACATGATCACTCATGGATTTTGAATCTGTGTAGGTATTTGTATCTTCATCATCATGAAGATCATCATCATCCTCATCATCATCAAGCAATCCCAAGAATTGAAGAGCTTTGACCCCAGAATCCACAACAGTTACTGCATATATGTAGCAACATAAATCAGCATAAACATTTAAAAAAAAAAAAAAAAGGAATTAATTTAATTAATTTAAAAAAATGTAATATTTGCAATAAACTCACCTTGATAAGAAGAAGTTTTAAGCAGCTTTTCAATAAGCTTTCTGTCAATTATGCTATCATCAACTGCTAGAACATGGAACTGAGTTTCTGTGCTCATTTTAACAATATGGGATAAAAGAATTCAAGAAAGACAACAAGAAATGAGCTTTTGGAAGAGAATTAATTAAAAATATTGTGAACGAGATTTAGAGAATGTTGCAATGGTGGTTTGATGAAGTTGAGATGGATATGTGGAATATATATATATATGTATATGAAGAGAGGTTTGAAACATAAGAGATACTCAAAGATATGAACAGATATGATTCAGAATCTTGAGGATTTTCCCAACTTGATTTGAATTGTAGAAGAAGCAATCAACTTTGTTTACTATTTTACTTGCTTTTTCTTGGATTTGATTTATTTGAATAATAGTTAGGATCTTGTAATAAAATTAAAATAATACATCCTTTGGCTCTTTGACAAGCCTAAGGCTACTGTATTGTTTGTCCCTTGACCTTTATATTATTATTAAGGTAACATGCCAACATATCTCTTCCCATCTTTTGCACACTAACTTTGACTATTTTCCTTTTATTTTATACGATTCTGTTCGTGCCCTTCTCGATTAGGCTTCATAATTATTTGTCAAACTATATCATTTCATATCACTATTTTTTTGAAAAAAATAGTGTTGCTGTTGGAAATTTATTGTCGATAATCTTTTTTGGGATATATTCTCTTTCTACCAAGGTTATTTAAATCAGGGGCAATATATATTTCATGATTTAATGACATTGAATAAAGAAAGCCACATTGTAGATATGCAAATTAACACTTTTGAATGAGGTTATTAACACCGGAATTTTACTAGTATAAATAGACCGTATAAACTACACCTAACAACTTAAATAGGACAAATTAGTCTTTTCATCTAAAAGATATATAAAACAATCTCGATCCTTATCTTCACTATAGTACCGGTGACACCATGCACCATCAACTATATATATCCATTCTTAGAAAACAATAAGCTGAGACCTCATTGGAGTTGAACAAAATAAAATTTACATTTTGGTGGATAATATTTTTTCTAAATTGAGAATTGTGAAAATTTTGGAATGATTTGAAGAAACCTAAGGTCATAGATAACATAAAGGTTCAAGCTTCCGTTTGACATTGAGTAGTTGAACAACTTTAGATATATGTCGTCGATCAACCTTCAATTTGTTCGTCCAATATTAGTTAAACAACTCATAAACGAAAAGCTATTCCATCTACTACTGGCAATGGTAGATCACTTTTAAACTTGTTCAACCAACATTGGTTAAATATTAACGCTTTGTTAAAAATAAATATTAACACTTTGTTCAACTTATATGCAAAGAGCTTTCCATCAAAACTAATTCATCAAGATACGATTGGAAAAAGAATTTACATGCCAATAATTTTATGCATGAAATGATGGTACAAACTTGCAATCTTCATGTACTTGAAGTATTAGTGATCCATTGATTATTAATTTATAACTACATATCTCTTCAATTGTAAGTGATTTTTGTTGAGAGTGAAAGCATGGGGGAGGTAAAATAATTAGAATGTTTATTGGAAAGGGTAATTTAGACATTTCATCCAAATCAACTTTTGTCAAAAATTTCATGGATGTAATTAATAAAGATTGGGATACTTTTTGGATAAAGAGATAATTTGAAATTAAGTACGTACCCAAAATTGAATGGTAGTTTGAATTTTTGAAATTTTATAATTTAACGTTAGTCTTTGAGATGAATCATGTATGATGATTTCTTTCCAATTTAAACGTATATCTTCTATATGTATATTTTATCTAGGCACTTCCATACAAAAGAGTGGTTGTTGAGATAATTAATGCTAGAAATTGTTAAAGAGATTCTCATTCATGATTAATAATCTTAATACATGTGTATAGAAAATCTTATGGAATTACCTTGCAACGACTACTTGTACTTATTTTAATGTCTGACTTGTTTCTATATTTTGGTAAATTCCAATTTTGATATCCAAACTATAATAACATTATTTCAATTAATTTGGTATCCATATTTCTGCGACTTAATTACATGATTGATACCTAATCTATATATATATATATATATATATATATATATATATATATATATAATCTTCAATAAAAATAGCAATAACTAATTTTCCCTCTCAAATTAGCATACTATGAATTGGAAAAAGTAGTTACAAGTTTTAAAAAAAAATCAAAAATAAAAAAATTAATACTTTCAAGGATTGTGGGGTCCTCTACGTTGGGACTATGACCTATGAAACTGATATGGGTAGGGTTTTGTAGGTTTTTTCTCTTTCATTTCTATTTCATATAAATCATAATTTTTAAATTAAATAATATTTTTCATTTTAAATGTTGTTTTAATCTATGATATATTAAATTTATCATTTTTTATTTAGAATTTGATTGTTATTTTTATTTTTTATATATAATTTTGATAGGAAGTCGATCGGAGTGAGCAGGTGTATTTCTTAAGCAAATTAAATAATAAATTATAATTTCAAATTAAATAATTTATTCACTGAAAGTTTGTTTTTACAGTATGATGAATAAATTTTACCATTTTTATTTATAATTTTTTTATTGTCATTATTATTTTTGTATATTAATTTTGATGAGACCCAGGAGACATGTTCGAGGATGTGCATTTTTTTTTCCAACAAATTATAGTTACAAATTAAATAATTCCTTCATCTAAAATTTGTTGTTTATGTATGATAAATCAAATTTATTATTTTTATTAATTTTATTTTGTTATTTACATTGCATTGTAGAAAAAACAAAAATATAAATTTGATACTTAAATTTTGGTGCACTTAACAAAATTAAAAATATAAAAATATATGAGTAAATTAAACTATAGAGTAGAAAAATAAATATTTTAAAAATAAAAGGTTTAGAATTTTTGAAAAATTAATTACAACGAAAAATATTTTGATATAATTGTTTGATCTATTTGTCAGTTCAATTGAGTTGAAAATTGAGTTACCTACTTTATTTAAATAGATATCAAGATATTTTAGATATTTGATGGGAGGATTTGTTTTTTTCTTCAACTTAAAATATTTAAGTTGTTTCTATTGGTTGGATCAAAAATTTCAAATTGATTGTTTTGGTTACATTTATATTGACTGCAACATGCATAACATATTTTTAGGAGTTAAAATACATTCTAAATATCACTTACCGTTTAACATCATGACACATTAATAAGTGTTTGTTGATACTAAATTTAATTTATTTAGATTTTAATTTAAAGTATTAATGGGGTACAAAATTGATGGTTATTTAACAACCTCCTATTTCAAATATAGATTTTTTAAATTGTTGTTTTACATATATATATATATATATATATATTTATTTATTTGTATATTATTGTTTGCATTCCAAAATTATAATATTATTAAAAATGACACATATTAAAGATAAAATATCTAGATTCTTATTAATATATATATATATATATATATATATTTATTTATTTAGGTTAACATACTAATATTACATTATATTATTAAAATTTTAAAATTAATAAATCTTATATTACAAACTGCGTTGCACGGATACAATTTGTATTTTAACTATTGTATTTTAAATCCATTTTCAACATATAATATATCACATTAATCCTCATTTAATAATCTATAAATTGGTATTCATATTGTAGATATATAAATAAAAAATCTGAAATGTAATTTATATAGGTTTAATAACTATTGTATTTTAAATCCATTTTCAACTTATAATACATCACATAAATTCTCATCTAATAACCTATAGTTTGATATTCATATTGTAGATGTATAAATAAAAAATCTGAAATGTGTTTTTTATATGTTTGGATAATTTTTATTTAATATAAATATTTATGTGATATATACAAGTGTTTTAAGTTATTTGCTATAGATTTAAATTAAAATGTAGAAATTAAAAACACAATTGAAAATCTATTATAAAATTTTTGTACTTGATAGATTATGTATACGAAATTAAATCAAATAATGTCTTAAACATTAGAAAAAAGTCAATTTCTTTTATAGTTTGCAGTAATATTAATTTTATTTATCAAGAAAATACAAAAAAAAAAAAATCAAATTGTAAAATTTTTATATGATATTAGTAAATATATATTAAAAAATATGTTTTATATTAAATTAGAAATGTGGGAAAAAAATGCGTATAGCTAACTATTGTATTATATCATATTACTAGAAAATTAACAAATAAAATTTATATGTATGTATAGTAATATAATAAAGATATTATAACCAATAAATCAAATGGAGTTAAACTTATTTAGAGTTTTCAGTTAATTAAGTAAAAAATTAAACCATTAGAAAATGTAATGATTTTTTTTCTTTATTTGTAGATTTAACTTGCTTTTAATTGCATGATCAACATCATATCATAATAAAAGAAATGACTGAAAAATAAAGAATAAACGAAAATACATAAAATAAAACAACATGTCTGTTAATAAAATAAAATCTTATGTTTTTTAAACTTTTTTAGAAAAGAAGTTAACTAAATGAATTCGAAAATATTTTTCATATTTGTAGGTATAAGCTAAAGAAATACTAAAAATAAATTACTTAAATATCAAATGTAATGACAGTAAGTCAGATAAAACAAAACTTATTTCGAAGAATTAGAATAATAACTCATATATAAATAATTTAACTCTTCAATTAGCCAAAGTTATTAATTAGGAAATAGATAAAATATAAAATCGGGTCAAAATCTTATCACCATGCAATAATTATTTATTGAATATTTTATTCATTTAATTATTAGTACTTTTTTTTTTTCAGCTTTTGTATTCAAGTATCATTTATATTTATAGTTGTTGTTTATGTATAAATCATTATCGTCGTGTATAAAGATATCATGTGAGTTTTTTTTTTCAAATGCAATGATATTAATCTTTAAACATAATATATTTAAAATTTAACTACATATATCATAACCCGTGCAACACAGGAGAGAAATACTAGTGTTGTAAAAATTAATATATTTGATATCTTTCGTTAAGTTTCCATCTACATTTAACGAAAAATTACCTAATCCTAATATTGGGAGGGGGAATTGACATTTTTTCCCAAAACTCCCCAAATTCATTTCACCTTTAAAAGTGAGCCCTAATTTCACTTCCATTCTTTTCAAATTCACCATATTCTTCAAATCATTTCATTTTCTCTACAAATTAGAGTTTCACTCTCTTCAGTACCACAACCATGAAAGTTTCACTCGTTTCAATTACATACAAGTATCTGACCTTTTTTTTGTCTCAACTCGTTGCTTCAATTGCGAATTTAATCTTCAAATTAAAGTTTTAGTGGTATTGAAAAAAGTTTTCAAAATTCAAACTACAAATGATAATTCTTGCTCCATGGTAATTGCCTGAAACCTTGGAGATGATAGAGCCTGGATCAGCTGTGTTTGAGTTGTTTATAATACCAAGACAGGAAATATGTTTTTCTGAATCTCATAGGTTAAGTTTTTTTTTTATTCCTAATAAGATAGAGGGAGTGTAAAAGAGGGATAAAGACTAGGTTCGAACTACAATTTGTACCTTTATAAAAGGTGGGATACCATTAAACTACGGGACTCGTGGTGGGTCTCATAGGTTAAGTTAGTAAAGCACAATTTGATATAGAAGTTGCTGAGTGAGATTTAATTTTCTTCTTAGGTATAGCTACTTCGAACTACGTACCAAGAATTGCTCCTTTAACTACTTTAGAACATATGAGGGCATGAGACTATGAGACTAACCATATACGTTTATGACGGAATTGGGAAGGAAAAACATGAGGATGGTAAGTAAAGCCCAAATCCAAATTACCATCTTTAAGCAATCCATCCACCATGATGCTAAGAATCACGCTTGTCATTTTGATCCTCACACCAATCATAATGAGAGCTAGTACTCCAAAAAAAAAAACACGAATGGAAGTGAAATTAAGGCTCATTTTTAAAGGGAGGACTAAGGGCACCTACCCATTTTCTAAGGGCACCACACATTTAAAAAAAAAAAAAAATTTAAAAAAAATACCAAATTTACCCTTAAGATTTTGTACACTAATTTTGTTCGGTCATTATGACTAATGTACTTGTTCGTGTTCGGCCAAGGTGGCCGAACAGGCTTCTATATGTTCGGCCAAGGTGACCGAACACTTTTCAATATGTTCGGCCAATCGGGCCGAACGAAACTAATCCGGTTTAATCATTTTTTTACGTTTTTTTCTACGATTTTCACACATTTAACAAATTCATAGAATGTTCGTCATTATGCTGGCATTACATTTTAAAAAAAAATTTAAAAAATTTAATATTAAAAAAATATATATATCCGGATTTAACATAACAAATCTGAGTTTGATCGATTTTTTTGCATTCTTTTTATTTTATGTTAATTTTTTTAATTTTGTAATGTCAATATAATGACGAACATTCCACGGATGTGTGAAAATCGTAGAAAAAAACGTAAAAAAATGATTGAATCAGATCAGTTTCGTTCGGTCCCGGTTGGCCGAACACATTGAAAAGTGTTCGGCCACCTTGGCCAAACATATAGAAGCCTGTTCGGCCACCTTGGCCGAACACGAACAAGTACGTTCGGTCATAATGACCGAACAAAATTAGTGTACAAAATCCTAAGGGTAAAATTGGTATTTTTTTTAATTTTTTTTTTTTTTTTAAATGTGTGGTGCCCTTAGAAAATGGGTAGGTGTCTTTAGTCCTCACCTTTTTAAAAGGGGTATGAATTTGAGGATTCCCCCACCCCCTCCAAAAAAAAAAGTCAATTTCCTAAAAAATAAATAAATAAATAAATATATATATATATATATATATATATATTATAATAGGGTTAGGTAATTTCTATTAAATGTGGACATAAATTTAATGGAATTACTAAATGTGTTAATTTTCAAAACATTGAGTATCAACCTTGTGAAATAAGAGTATGATTTAGGTATCAAAATTGTAATTTATCTTTTTATTTATTTATTTATTTATTTGAAAAATAAAGAAGTGATATTACTAAATTAAAAAAGAAATTTCAAGTTTTCGTCCTTTATGAATGATCATATCCATTTCTGGTACAATAAATTTACAAATTCAAAATATAAGAAAAATAGTGAACTTAACTTTATTTACTAATTCATCATTAATTCAAAGGGAAATTGATGTTGTGGCTAGAGGTGCTCAACCAATTCGGACCGCCGGTTTCGGTTCGAACCGGTGGTTCGGGGAACCGGTTGAGCTAGAATCGGAATCGAATCGGCAGACTGTCGGTTCCCGTTCCGTTTTGAAAACCGCCAGTTCAACCGGTTTTTTTTTTAATTTGTTGCACAGCCCGACCTAATTTTTTTTTTTTGCATTATTAATTTTTTATGCAATAATTTTAGATTCCTAATAAATTCTCAAGTCTAAACTAAGTAAAATAAATTTTAAATTAATAAAATACAATTTATATATGGAATAAAATACAATCATTAGAAATACAAGTACAACATTACAACTTAAGATTTTCAAAAAATTACAATAAAACATAATACAACTTGAGTCTACAAGATTCAAATGAGTGAAAATTACAATTATGAATGGTGAATCATACTACAATATTGAAGACTTGAAGTTAAAAAATTACAACTTTTTTATCTTTGAATAAAATAAATTGAAACTTGAAAAAAAAATTGTAAGAGCTTGAGTTTCATTCTAAGATTGAAAGTGTAACATCCAAACTTAGAATGAAATTGTTTACGTATCCTTGTTAAAATGAAGGAATCAAAGCTCACGTAGTTCTCTTACCTAAACTTACCTTCATTCGTCAATGTTGGTTCCGGCGGAGGAGGATGTGTTTGAATTGTATCCATACATGTCATCTTCATCGTCGTCTAAATAGGAGAAATCAAGATGTTGACGGTTATTTGCTCTCACCCAATCTTCAAGAAGATTTATGTTTTGTACATTATCTTTCGTCAATTTTGATCTTCTTGGATTCAACATATGACCTCCTTTGCTAAATGCATGTTCTACGACAACGGTTGAGGCTGGACCTGCAAATATCTCTTTTGCAGTCATTGTTAGAATAGGATAAATGGTAGTCCTTCTTGACCACCACTTCAATAGATCCATAGAATTTTCAAATAAAATTTGTTCAAAAGTAGCACCTAAATATGAATCTAATTCTTGACAAGGGTTAGAACTTCTAGCTCATTTTTGTGTTCTAATGTCATAAAAATTGTAAAATTGACTAAGAGCCGGAGCCGCAACAAAACTAGATGAAGAAGAAGAATGACTACTACCTCCTACATTTTCATTACCTACTACATCATCACTAGAATCACCAAATAATATTTTATATTCTTTAAACAATTCGTATAACCATTGTTTAGCTCTACCAACAACTTCAATAGGATTAGGAACATAATCAACTTCATCATATTCTCCCAATATCAAATGTGGGAACAATGCATTATAATACATTTTTAATAATTCTTCTAAGTCATCTTCTCTAATTCTAGGATCTAATAATTTAGCACATAAAAATAAATCGGGTATCTCATGAAAATATTTTAACCATTTCGATTTCATCACTATAATTGTGTTTCCTAAAATAGGACATGTTGAATACTCATTTAAAATAAGAGCAATTTTTACACAATGATCAAAAGCTAATGGAGAAGTAGGATAATAACAACCGGATAATTCTCTAGTTGTCTCTTCAAAAAAAATTAAAAGTTGAATCCAATTAAGACATGCATCCCATGAATTTTCAAATAAAACAATGTTATCATGTGGATTTTCTTGATAAATTCACAAAGCATGTGTCTATAATGATAAGAATCTTGAAGCATGTAATATGTAGAATTCCAACGATGTTGCACATCGACTACAATTTTTTTAACTTTCATTCTATTTTTCTTACAAAACTTAGCCCATTTTTTATGATATGCCGTAGATCTAGCAATTTTATAAATTGCCTCTTTAATAGGTTTAATATTATCGTCTAATGATTCTAAGCCATCTTGAACACATAAATCTAAACAATGACACATACAACGAATATGAATTTTTTTACCTCCAATTGGAGGTCCACAAAACTCAATAAGTGAAGGTAAACTAGTTGTATATATTACCACTAGCATTATCAAATCCAATGGAAAATATTTTTCGTAGTATATCATAATCATTTAAAACATGTCTAATTTTTTGTGCAATGTGTATAGCCGAATGTTTTTCATTAAAATCAATATATGCAATTAAGTGTTTCTGTATGTTCCATGCATCATCTATCCAATGACAAGTAATACCCATATAATCATACATCTTATAAGGATCCTTTCATATATCACTACATATAGAAAGTTTTTGTTTTAAAATTTTAAATTCTTCAATTAATTTAATTTATACTCTCCCACTATTTTTTTCTATATCCCGTGTAACGGTGTTTCTAAATATTTTTCTACTACTAGGTTGTAAGTAAGTGCTAGTATATTTTTCAAAACTATCATAACAAGGAAATTGAAATTGAAGATGTTTTTCGGCAGATAAATCGACTACGTCTTTCCTATGGTTCAATTGACTAAATTTAAAAGTAAGAGAATCCATACCTCCACCTTGAGAAGAAGCGGTATATCCCTAAAGTTGTGTTTGAGATCGATCAATGCCCATCTTGTTGGGATGTTTTTTCAATAATCACAATGCCCATCTTGTCGGGATGCTTTTTCAACACATGATTGTTGAATGTCCCATATAGCCCCCTTCATACTTGAATTTGTACATTTTTGCACAATGGTTGCACGTGACTATGTAATCAACGTTGCTATTCGATACTTTCTCCTTCTTAAAATAAAAGGAGAAAATATCACTTCGAAGCATAGAAGGTGCTCTTGGATTAGTGTTGCGTGTTGTATTGTCACTTTCTTGTGTTTCTCTCCTAGGCACCTCTTCTTCTTCGGCAAAGGTGGCTACGGTATTAGGGCCTAACATGGTGTCCAAATCATCTTGATTTTATTGAGAAAAAGACTCAATATAATTATCATCATCATCATGCAAAGATTGTGATGACAACATTGACATCAGACTCTTTTCTTTTCCACGAGATGAATCGGCGGAAGAAGAACCTCTTCTAGACATTTTTTTTGAATATAAATGAAATAGAATTGAAGAATAAAAAAAAGTATGAATTGAAAGTTGATCAAAGATGGAAATGTGAGCTTGAGAGAGTTGAATTGAGAGAGAGATTGAATCAAGAATGATGAAATTGGTGTGTAAATCACAAATGGAATGAGGGTATTTATAGATTTCAATGAAAATTAAAAAAAAAAAAATTAATCGGGCCGGTTTGAACCGTCGGTTCTGGTTAGGTTGAACCGGCGGTTCGACGATCATAGTCGTCCATCATCAATGGTTGTTTAATCACGACCGTTGATTCAATTCAAATTTCCAACTTGTGGTTCGAACCGCCGGTTTTCCCAACGACTACTAAATCAGAGTCATTGATCATCAACGGCTCTATCATCTCGTTCGTACGCGTGACATTATGCAATTTTTTTAAAAAATAAAATTAAATAAACAGGCAAACCGCTGGTTTAATCGGCGATTCAAACCGCCGATTCGCCAGTTTGAAATTATGCCGAACTGAAACCGAACTGTTGAACCATGGTTCACGGTTTCGATTCGAACCAAAATCGGGTTAATGGTTCACCGAACCGTTGACCGCCGGTTTGGAATCGGTCCGGTTCCGAAACCGGAACCGGTTGATCACCTCTAGTTGTGGCATCTAAACTTTGGTGGTTGAGATTTCATGGACATATAAATAGACTAGATTTCAAATTAAGAAAAGAAATAATAATACAAATACTTTATATATCACTTTTATATTAGAGTTCTAATTATAATAGGATTCTATAAGATTTTGAATTAGTTAGGATTCTAATATAAAATTATTTAATTACGAAAACTTAAATTACTACCATAACCTTAAATAATAATCTTTGATAGATATATATTCGGCAATCCATATTTTATAAGAAATATTCACACTTTTATATATGGGTAATAGATAGATAATAGATATTCTAGTTGAGTCAGCAATTTTAGGTAGGGTCAATTTAGGATTTGGTTTCAATGAGGCTAATTTGGTTTCAATGAGGCTATTTGATGTATAATGGATTGCTGAAGCATATTTGATGTTTAAAGATACATAGAAGAACAGTTGTCGGTAGGATTTGAAACGAGCGTAATTTTTGGCTTAGGGCTCGAATTTTCTATTATAATACCTTTTCGAAAGTGAAACGACGAGATGGATAAAGACACACTGCTTCAATGCTTTGCAATGATGTATGAGGTCCGAAATCCAAATTCAAACGTTTTTAGGTCCGTTTTGACAATTTTATTAGTTTTGCTATCTTTTGAATTTATTTTCTTTTCGAATTAGGGTATGTTTCTGCACATTTAAATAAGCATCTTGTCGTTTTGAGATGCATTATATCACACTTTGGCTTAGTAAACATCTCTTTATATCTCGTACGAAGAATGTTTGTCTTCTGCGTTTTACATTTCTATGTCCAAATTATCATATTATAAAATGAAAAGAGGATAAATTTGACGAAGCAAATTGGTAAATTTCACTAAATTACACATTGACAAACATTTTTTACATGTTGAATGGGGACGAAATTGAAAATAAGTGCATTGGGCTGAACCTATTTCTACCTTGAAGATCTACTTCATTTTGTACCTATCTATTTCCGTTTGATCATTTTTTTGAATCTATTGTCTTTTCTTTTTTATAAATTTGGAGTTATCCGAATCTATTATTGGAATGCGATATTCCAATATTTGAACATTTCAAAGTATGTTTGAAATCTGATGTGTGTTTATATTTACGGGTCATAGTACAATACACCATTGTATTAATACACCTAACATATGAACCATTGAATTTAAGTGTCTTAAATCTTAATTATTAGATCAAAATTTTAGAATGACTAGATACTTGTTAAGTTGGTCACCAAATATACATGAGTAAACTGATTACCTGTTATACAGGTAAATTGTTTGACTAACCTAAATTAAATAAAAAATTGATTAACTCTTCCTCATGGATACCCCATTCTTCCATTACTCTCCCTCTCCCTCTCCCTCTCCCTCCACCACCGACCACCATTGTCATGGGCCATGGCTGCTTTTATATATAGTGATCCTGAGGTCGAGAGTTCGAGCCTCTCTCACCCCATATTATTCCTTTTTCTACTTTATTTAATTTTTAAGCTTTGATTGATTTATTTATTTCAAACCAACCTCGATGTTATTCCGTTCAATTTTCGTTTAACCGAATGACACCCTTTTGCATCAATATTATCTATCCATTTAAAAAAAAAAAAAATTGTGCTAAAATATGTGCTAAAAATCAACCCTTTTCATGTATAACATTCTATATTAATGAAGTTATGAAAGGTGTAAATCCTTTATCACTCACACTTTCATATGTAAAAAATAAAAAGAGTTTCAACTTTGAAAAGCTATATATCCTTTCTATCCAACAGAAAAATAAGAATAGAGAGTCTCTATCAAATTCCTCTCAAATCAAGTAAATACATGAAATCTTAAAAAGATAATAAAATCTATCTAAATTATCATGAATGCATGCTTTTTAACACAAAATGATAGGAAATTGAGCTCCAAAAGCATCAAATAACGCAAGTTATCAAACCCCCAAAACTTAAACTATTGTTCGTCCCCGAACAATGAAAAGAAAAAAACTCATGCACATGATGGAATGATGATCATTTTGCTCTCAGGCTCAGACATTTTTTTCAAAACAAACATGCATGCATCATATAATTTTAGAAAACATAAGAGATTCATGCTAATTACTTTCGAATTAATGCTCTAAACAATAAGTGAATACTCACAAGGTAAGTGTATCACTCATCACTCAAGTGTTTAGGGAAAATACGCTCAAGTCAAAGCAAAGCATGCACCCTACCATAGCCCATAGGCTTGCAAATTGTTTAACCTATCCACCGCTTAATGTGTGCTTTAAAACAAGAATCAAATAGGACTTTATCTTAGGTTGTAATGTAGGCTCTTTGGTTGAGGTATGAATTATTTTGGCTAAGTGCTAAAACTTGGACTAGAGAAAAAAAAAACGGATCGTCACACATTAAAACCAATCAAATCCTCAATTCACTCAAACAACTCTTCTACTCTTCAATCGAATTCATCCTTCCATCATCCTCAACCCCTTTTTTTTTTTCATCACAAAATAATTTCTCTCAAATCATGAGTTCCAGAATATCATATTAGGCATAACTCAAGAATTCTAGAAAAGGCACAACTCGATTGAGTTCCAGAGATATTGGCACAACTCATGAAAAAAATATTTTCTTCCCCCCTTTTTTTTTCACACCAAGTATTGATGCAAATTTTTTTCACTTGGTCTTCTCTTTTTTTTTTTTTCTTTCAAAGCTCACATCACCATTTTTTTTCTCATAACTAAGATACACATTCACACTTCCCCTTCTCGTTGTCCTTCTTCTTGTTTCACCTCCATAATTCCTTTACCACCCACATACTAGTCCGAGTAAATGTAAAAGTAATGGGTAAAAAAAATGACTAAGTCATTAAACTCAATCAAGAAAAAGGCTTTTAGGCTCAAAATTGGTTAACTAGGACAAATAACCATGGGACAAGTGTATATTTGGTCAATGTGGCTAAAAAAACAATGGCCTAAAATCATTTTCCAGTTCGAAGCACACTTATGAGTTTCAAGAAGATACCAAAGCAAGTTTTAGAGAGAAACATACATGTTCGACATACACACAAGAAATGAATAAGACTGTTTAGAATGTATTAGTCAAAAGCTCAAATCTTATAGGTCAAATTTACAATTCAAAGCATCAATTCAATTTCATTAGCGTACTTTCCTCTAGTCAACCTCTCCACAAATTCATACTTAGCACAAAATATTTTTTTAAGCTCATCATCAAGAAATCATCAATTCAACAACCAGTTACACAATTCACCAATCAACTTTCTAAAGAAAAACCAAAAGCTATCCTAAAAAAAAAAAATCTATCCTAAAAAGAAATCTATACTAAAAAAAAATCTATCCTAAAAAAGCAATAAAATCTAAATGCAATTAAAATGCAATGCAAAAGTCATTGTCATTTTTCTTTGATCTCACAACCATCCCCCAAACTTATTCGTCATCAATTGCAAAAAGGACAATTCATAAAATCAAAAGAAAAATGCAATGGAAAACTTACAAACATTTTTTCTTTTTTTTCTTGTTGGACTGCATCTCAATCAATGCTAAATTTAACATCTTCAGCCCGACACACTATTTTGCACAATTCAACAATTGTTCCAATACACCCGTAAAAGGAATCTTACTGTGAGTTTTCTCAAAATTTTCCAAAAATCTAGCAAATTGATTAAAAAAAAATTTCTTTTGAACTTTTTGAGGGAAAAGAATAGAAGTAATAGTAAAATAAAGTATAGAGTTATGAACAAATTTTGGTTTCTCAGCCCATTTTTTTCATCTCTAAACAATTCTTTCTCCACCAAGACTTATTCTTCCTCCTTTTCACTCTCTTTCATATCCTCAACTTGCATGCTTGGCTCATCGTACTTGGTTCCACTCCTCATCGTGATGGCCTTACAATCTTCTTTTGGATACAACTCGATGATACTAGGATCTGGCTCCTCTTGATGTTGATTTTCAAATATCGAGACAATTTGTCCCAATTGAGTTTGCAAGACCTTCAATCTTGCACTGAAGTTGGCATTCCTATTATTCACATAACACGCCTTATCCATCGGATTTCTCGGTTTGACACCCCGAAATTGTAGACCATAAGTTCTCATACCACTATTCACTTTGCTCAATTGATTTGTGAGTGCAATGATATGAGTTTCAAAAGAACTCATGGTAGCCATATCTTCCAACAATGGAGAAACAACCAGAGAGGAAAAGATGTATGATACCAACTAAAAAAGAAAAAAAATATCTATATTAAAATCAAGCAAATTATTCAAATATTAACTATTCTAAAACTCTAGTCCCCGGCAACAGCGCCAAAAACTTGTTCAAAGCCTATTTCTAACTTACTTAACCGCAAGTACACGGTGTCAACTATAGATAGGGCGAGCAATGTCGATCCCACAAAGACTAGTGAATTAGAACAATGTTAATTACCCAATTAATTTACCTAACTCTATTTAGGCAACCGAATTATAAGAATTGATTTTAATTAACCTAAATCTAAAACAAATAAATGAAATTAAAAATCAAACAACCAAATATCAAGAAAATCAAGATTCAAACAAGGATCTTAAGACTACGGTTTCATTCTACTTCAATCAAGTTTACTAATCTAGCAAAATCAAATTCAAATCCAAATTATCTTATGTGAGCAATCACGATATAGATTAACCTCTCTCTTGAGCAAATTAACTTGTAGATTGATTATTAATGTTTGTATCTCTATCTCGAAGTCAGATACGGACCCAAATGGGGGCTAAGGGGGGCACTAGGCCCCCCTGAAAATTTGAAAAAAAAAAAACAAAGGGTATTTAGGTAATTTCATAATTTAGTTGAAAAAATTTAAAAAATAAAAGATAAAAGACATGAATTAGATAGCAGTCAACCAGCTGATCTCTTCTCTCTCATATGTCATGCACTTATAACAACAAAATCTTGTCTTTCTCCCTTCTTAATATCTTGTCTCCTTCAACTTTCAATTTCTTCTTGATTTTCTCTCTTCTCCATCTCTCAATTTCTTCTTCACCTAATTTCAAGGTAATATCTTAATTAATTTTATTTTCTCATATTGTGAATTTATCTTCATTGTTGTCAATATATTGTATATGAAATTGTATATATTTGGAAATCCTTTTATGAAATTTATTCAAATTGAACTTATAATTTATTTGTTATATTATATACCCTATCAATGTATTATAATTAATTTATAAATACTAATGATAGGTTGGTCATTAATACAAATAATTGAATTTGAATTTGATTAGATGTAACTAAATTACTAAATAATAAAATGAGACAAAGATTAAAATTATTGGTAAATAGAAATTGAGGATGTTATTTTGCAGTTTGGTTAGATATCAAGATATAGTGTGATTGGAGATTATCATTTTCGTTCTCCAAGTTTGGAGATATACATTTTCATTGTATATAATTTTGGTTTTTTTTATTTATAGATAATGGAAATATATTATGAAAAAATATCACATATTGTAAAGCCAATTAATGCACCTCATGTTGTTTAACATCAACTACCATCAAACCAAAATAACAACGAGGTTGATATGAATTTTTTTACGAGTGATATATTTATGTTCTTAGTTTAAAATTAGTTTTTTTTTTATTAATTGACTTGGGCCCCCTAGTTGAAATCTTGGCACTGCTCGCAGTTTATAACCAACTCCCAAAAGCTCCTAAGATCATAGTCTCACCCCAATTATTACCAATCTCTCGATCTAGCAATTAATTGAGTGATGTATTCTCAAATCTATAATTAGATATCTTCTTTCGATCTCAATCCAATTAATTAAAGCATGCATAAATTTGATCAGGATTCATACATGGAATAAACACGAAGAAGCGTGAATAAGATATCATGGATTTAGAGGAAAGATTAAAACTAGAATTTCAACAAAATATCCATAGAACTACTATTGTGCCCTAAGACCATGAGATCCCTAGTCAATAATCATGTTCATAAAGTAAAATAAATTACAAGATGACATGATAAAAACTAGAAATAAAATCAAAGAAAACTTAATGAATTCGCGATTGGTTGCTTCCTCTTTGATCTTGAATCTTCAATTTCTTGCTTCCTTGGTTGCTCTCAAGATGTATTTTGTGGATATGGGTCTTCGTTAGTTGATATGGGTTCCAAAGATCCTATCGGAGTTCAAAATCTTTATTTCGAGTCCCAAAACCTCAATTTATACCTAAGAGGGTTAGAATTGGATTTGGAGAAGAGTTTTAGTCGAAAAAGGGGTCTAAAACGGGCAAAAGATACGCGACCCGGCCAGGTCCGGACAACCTAGACCGGGTCGGAAAGTTTGGCATCATTCTAGACAGAAAAACACGTGACCCAGCTTGGTCACGGGCGACCCGGACCGGGTTGAACATATTGACTTTGCTGCTGTTTCAACTCGTATACAAGGACTCGACCCGGGTTCTCACTTTAGGCCTTATTTCGACCTATTTATGCTCCGAATTTGATCCTCATTTCTTCATAAAAGTTGTACCTCTTGAAGTTAGCTATCCAATTCCATTAATTTCAGTCAGATAACAATTCTCTACATCAAGTTATGTCCAAAATACTCAAACATTATCAAGGTGAAAAATTGGATGATTTTGCACAACTTCCGTCTTTTTGCAATTTTCTACACTTTTGGATATAAAATTTGGAAAAATATTGAACATGAAAGTTGTTGAAAATCTTCTTAACTTTCTAAAAAGACAAGAATCATTGAATTTGAACTTCTAGAATTTGAGATATAATTTTTCTTCCAAAACTGTCCGTTTTCAACTTCGTATTTCGACTCAAACTTGACTTTTCAATCGATTGAGCACAATTTGTGCTAAAATCTATCAAATTCCTCTCAAATCAAGTAAATGCATGAAATCTTAAAAAGATAATAAAATTTATCTAAAATATCACGAATACATGTTTTTTAACACAAAATGATAGGAAATTGAGCCCCGAAATGCATCGAATACCTAAACAGAAGTTGGAAATAAAATTCTATAGGCATTCAATAAATCTCAACTGATATAATTTAATCTTAAGATATTCACCATAAAGTTTAAGTTGAAATCATAAGCATTACAAGTTTAAAGTGCTTTTTCTCACAACCTAACTTCCATTAAATATTCAATGATTAAACAACTTATTCCTTAGCTTTCTCTAGGGATGAGATTGTAGCCAACACAAGCTAAGATCATTCGGTTTTTTATATCATCGACTAAGGTTGCGAGCATTTAATATTTTAAGTTTGTTTGTATTAAAGTTATTTTTAAATTTCACATAGTACATTAAAACAGTCATAAATCCTCCAAAGTCAAATGAAGGCAAGGACGAAAATATCGGTATCGATAGAAATATCGGTACCTTAATTTTATGGAAATATCGACGGATATATCGAATTCAGTGGAAATATTGGACTTTTTTTTAAAAATATGGAAACTTTGTAAAAAAATTGAAAAATATATCTAGTAGTTTATAGAATATTATAACTAACATTAATACATATATTGAACTTAAATTCCAAATAAAACGATATGTTTATAACAAATATAAAGATAAACTATTATATAAACGTTGTCTGTTATGATAACATGACAAGTTTTGTACAAAATTAATACATGGACTATTAATACAAAATTAATACATGGACTAGTAACAAAATGATAGTAAAAAATAAAATTGACTTATGTTAGTGATAGTGATTTCTCTTCACTTAGTTCGTACCTTACCATTATAATTAACTTATGTTATTAATAGAAAAAAAATTTTGCACAAACACACAAGTATTAAATATTGCATTACATGTACATAAGATATAAAAAATAGTAAATAAATAACTAACTATAATTTAATCTTATAATGAGTCGTTTGCTATGTTCATTTGCTTTCAAAAAATTAAATATAGATCACAACATCCTTTGAAAAAATTAAATATTTTAGTAAAGTATTTGAATAACTAATATTTTATTCTCTAAAAATCTTGAATCCTCTTGATGTAAAACAATACTTGTAGAAGGAGAATATTTGTGGAGTGTGATTTTACTAGTTGAAATTGTTATGGAATCTATAAAAATATATCATACATTTATAGGCAAAAAAAGGTAGACAAAAAATCCATAAAATGACTAATTTTTGGATAAGAAATCTCATCTCCATTTTAATAAATGATATGGAAAGTGGTTCCACTCAAAAACTTCATAAAAAAAAGAAAAAAAATCAAAAATAAAACAGAATATCACCGATATATCGGCGATATACCGCGGTTTTATGAAGGGACTCACCGAAATTGACATTTGAACGACAATTTATCGAAATATCGCCGATATATCAGACCAAAAAAAAATTATTGCGTATTATTATTTCGGTTCATCAATTTCGGCGAAATTTCGTCACATTTTATTCCATGGTTAGTACTCTTGCATGTGAAATAATAAAGTCATTTTGGGGCCAAGGATGTCACGTAAATTTGAAATTAAATTATAAAATAATGTTATTTTGGGAACTAAATCACTAAAGACATGTTATTGAAAAAATATTAATTAAAAAGCAGACACATTTTACTATTTAAAGCATAATATCTTTGATTTTATGTAAAAATGCCTGTGATCATTTTTCACGTGGTGTAGAAGAGAAAAATGGTAAATTGTCACGAGAAAAGTAACTATGGTAGGTTTAAAAGGTTTGGATCATTATTTGTTCAATGTATAATTATTTATTTTGATTAAACTTAATAGATCAACAATTTACAATCCTTCAAGTCTCTATCATACTCCTCCAAAAAAATTTATTATTATTATTTTCTAGATATTTTTGGAATTTTTTTTTTAATTTTTGGACAAAATAAATTATGGAAACTTAACTTTTTGGGGGGGGGGGGGGGGTTTGGGAGAATATTTGACATCATAATCTATTTTAATTATGTATACCACATACAAATAGAAACTTAAATTGACCGTGTGTCAACATGATCCAGTCAAAACCTGATAATTACAATTAACTTGCAATCAAACACAATCTATTTAATTATTATTGTCAGAATTAAATAAGAATCTCAACCAAACCTTACCCAGAAGTGAGCTTTATGATCTGGGTGACTTAAACAGTATATGCATTTAATAATTTCGACTAGATCAATTTCTAGATTTAGTGATTATTAACTAACTAACAATCTTTTTTTTTTTTTTTCTATAAAATTGAAATTCTCAATCACTAGGAAATACACATGACACAACAAAATTAGCATATTAACACTATAACATAAACAATCCAAATTACAAACCATGCATTAAAACAATCTCAAATTGATAATTCTTCAAATTAAAATATCAAACATATTTCTCCAGGTAGAATGGTGGAGGGAGTGCATCCGATCAACCCATGAATTCCAGTCTCTTGGTGGATAAAAAAACAAAAAATGGTTGGAAAATTAATTTATGTTACATTTTTATAAACTTCACAACTTCAAGGTTGCAATCAAATAAAAATAAAATATTTAGATTGCAAAAGTGAAAAAAGTTTAATCTTTAGGTTGATTTTCACATTTAACCAAAAAAGTTATCTTAAATAACATTTACTTATGCAACTGCGTTAGTCAATTATAATATAATAAAAAATATGATAAACTAATTAATAACAAAAATATTAAGAAATATTCATTTTGTAGAGCCTAGGAATAACAACGCATAATTTGATGATTAAATAATTTAACCTTAATTGTGTGATTTAATTTATGTGCGTTTCAGATTAATCGAAAAATGCATGTTATAATTTATCGAACATACGATTAATTTTATCGAAAACGTAATTAATTTGGAGAGCCTATGATTATATTTATCAAAATTTTAATCGAATGAAACCGTAGAATTAATGTTATGAGAACGATCGCGATCGAAAGACGAAAGAGATTAAACGAGTTACAGCCCGATCGGAGGCCCGAGGCCCAAGTTAGGCCCAATTGATGAAAAGTGAATAATGGTTAAAATGCACACACACGTGGAAGTTACCACTTTTGGCAAAAGATAACTAAGGTAAAAACATGAAATTTTACTCTCTTCTCTCTCTGATCTTTTCGGCGGCCGCCGGCCGGAGCGCCGCCGCGTCGCCGTAGTGCTGGTGGTGGCGCCGCCGCCAGAGACGCCGCTTCCTCTCCCCATTTTGTTCGAATCTTACGTCAAAATGAAGCTCTCGCCGAGCCCATTCTGATTCCGGGCTTGGATTTCCTTTACGCCGCCGGAGCCGCCATAAATCGGCCGGAAACCACCGCGAAAACCCTCTCTCTCCTCCCATCCGCCTCGTTTCTTCTTCGATCGAGCCGATTCACACATGCATGTGAAGCTCTCGCCGAGCCCGTCACGATTCAGGGCTCGGATAGTCGATCGGTCGGCTCCTTCTCCGGTAATCGCCAACCAAAGTTTCTGCCCATTTTCTCTCTCTCTTCTCTCGCGATCTCTCTCTCTCTTGCTTCGTCTTCTCGGCTCCTCCGCCCCTTACCATCATCGTCGCCGTTGGTCGAGGTTGTGTGTGTGTCGAGGCACCACCGTGGAGGGCGGCGCTGTGCGTGGATGTCGCCTGTGCGAGGAGCACCGGCAAAGTGTGTGGCGTGTGTGTGTGCGCGTCTGTGGGCGGCACTGCACATGCCGCCGGGTGTCGTGGTGGCCGGCGCTAAGTGCGCCGGCATGTGGGCTTGCTTTTGGTAGTGTTGGCCGGCGACGTGGTGTCGCCGGCGGTGGTCTGCGGCGGTGAAACAGTGACGAGGATGGGGGGTTTGAGGGCAGTGACTTGGGTTGTAAATTGGATAAGTTCAGGGACTAGATTGCAAACCCTAGAAAGTTTAGGATCTTCTGACATCTTCGATCACTTTAGTCCTCAAGCTTCTGGAAATTTCTTTTTTACCCCCAGAACTTTCCAAACCTTTGAGTTTCACTCCCAAAACTTTCGTATTTTACGTTTCGATCCCCAAAGTTTCAGAAATCCCACTTTGACCCCAAAACTTCTTTGTAATTACAGTTTTACCCCTGGTCAAAGTCAACCTTGACCAGAATTTACGTTTTTACCCCTAAACCCTAAAATGCTCCGTTTTAACTCATTTCTCATCTGATTAAGCTCATTCTTTCGCCTATAGAACCGTAATCAAACCCTCTTTGTTATGTGATCAAGCTCTAAACCTTTTGTAATTGTTTTTCCGAGAGTTCTATAAATAACATATGTAACAAACATAATACGAAACTAATTGGTTACGTTTGCTTGTGTAGGCTATCACGATTAGGAGCATACATGTTTTCATTTGAAGCTTGCATCTCACGAAGTCAAACACCACCTAATCAGGTGGGGGTAACTTTTGATCTTTAACGACTTTTATGTTTTTGTATTTATTATGTCTTGATATGCTGATGAATTGCTGATACGTTAATCAATGTTAACATATCTATAATCGTATGATATGAATTGCTTGAACTTACGTGCCTTGAGATTACATGTTGTGTTATTATATGATCATGCATACTATGAAATATGTTATACGCGGACAGAAGTCCACGTTCATCACGGAGAGACCCATGGTCCGTAAAAAACTTCACGGAGGGTTTAGTGAGCCGTAAAATGCACCAATGGTACTGAAACCGTCACCGGATAAGACGGGGATTACCCGCACCGAAGAGGACATATGTGCGATGCATTTCTTACGTGCTGTGAATTACTTGATGTGTTGTTTATCGCTTATATTTTTTCAACTGTTTATATAATCTTGAAAACGGAAATTACTCCCATGAGTGTATTCAAACGCACTCACCCCTATATGTACTCACACTACAGGGCACGATGAAATGTAAGATAACGCAGCGAGAGGGGTGCCGTATCCAGTGTTTCCTTCTGCATTAGTTTTAAAATGGATTATCGAACCTTGCTTTGAAACTACTCATGTTTTGTAAAACTGTTGTAACCTTTGATGGATCCTGTTTATTTCCGCTGCTAAGTTTAGATGTTTTCTTCCGGTAATGTGCCGATGTTTTGGAAACTGTAAAAGATTTATACGCTTTCTACTTTGGATATCAATTTAAATCATTGCATGTTTATTCTATTCGTAAGTCTTTAAAGGATATGTCTCTTTCTTTATTTCTTCCTGCACGCCCACACGTAAACTCTGATATTTCTAATGTATGAAAACGGGGCGTGACACATTTTTAGTGAAAAATACAGTGCAGACTGTTTGACTTGGAGTGCGTTTCGTGCACTAATTTAGTGCAAATTCTGCCGCATAATAGTGCAAATTGTTGGTTTAATTTATGCATGAAGAAAAACCATTTATTTATGATACTATAACTAATTTTAGTATAAGAAAGTTACGGTTGATCATAGTATCATAAAAACTTATGTTGCCATTAATGTTCGTACAAAAAATAGGTATTAACATAGTATCTATACAAGTTTTGGATATTATAAACACAAGTTTTGTATCGAAAATTTTGATACCATTATCCAGTGCTAAATACCTCATTTTGCTACTAAAGACTCAAACTCTTTAGTATCAAAACTCATTTTATGATACGAGCTTTTTAGAATCGGGAGTATAAATATAAGGTTTATATTGGATGAAATCCTGATACCAAAATTATTTGGTATTGAAAACTTTATGATACTATTGTAGCTTTTGGTATTAGAATATATATAAAAATTTATACCATAGATTCATAGTATCATAAAAGCAAATGATACCATTAATTTTAGCATTAATTTGTAATAGAAGAAATTTTGATAGCAAAACTCTTTAGTATTGGAAAATTTCTGACACCAAAAAACTTTTTTCTTGTGGTGATCAATAAACAAGCAAATGAATCGAGTAGGTAAAACAAGAGACGCAAGAATACATGCAAGTTCTCATATTCTCGTGATTTTATTTTTTTATCCTTCACATAATCTTTTTACGATCAGTAATTAAAACATACATGTATTCTCCCATTAATTTTTCTACTCAATCAAAGAACACTTTATTATTATAAAATACTTTCATACAAAATTAAAAAAATTAAGGGTCCATTTGAATAGGTGGAATTGATGAGGGATTTGAAATTCGTAGTAGCAAATCTAAAGATGGTATTTGGATAGTGTGGATTCGAGATCTGTCACTTTCATTTTGAACTAATTTCGGAGTCGTTTTGGTGGATTTTTCAAGAGCAGCAGCAGAGCGGCTCAGTGAAGGGGCAGCAACGGAGGGGCGGTTTCCAGCGAAGACATGTACTCTTCCTTCACTTCCATTGCAGATCATTATCCGCCATTATTGAAGAATATATGGTTGAACAAAATGCAAACATTGTTAGGTGCAATGGAGACAAAAGTGATTGTTGTTGATCATGATGATGAATTCAACAAGGCTCTTGTAATTGGGAACATATTATGGCGCTAGCCTTCAATTTATAATTCATATAATAAGTTTTGGTTCATTAAATAAGAAATGCAGTTCTCCACTTTAGAATATAAGTGCTTATGAATTAAATTTCATTTTTTGTATTAAAAAATTCAAAATCTATCTCTTTCATAAAAGGAAATAAGTGTTTATTATATATCTTTGAATTGTCAATCACTTACTAATGATGTATATTCAACTTACCTAATTTTTTTTTTCTATATTTTTGAGTTATATATTACTATTACATCTTTGAATTTAATTTACGTAGAATTATAGTTTCAGTAACTCATTAATTTTGAAAGATTAGAGATAATCATATTTTCCATTTTTATCGAGATCATGTAAATTTTATCTAGTCATATATACTTGTCGCTAGCTACAAGAAAAATCGCCGACATTGATCGTTAAAAACAAAATGCACTTAGACAAATTTATTCTTTATGATATGTAATCTAATTTTCAAACTTGAAAGTCAAAATACAATCTCTTTTCTTTAATAAAAAATACGTAGTTCTTTTACGTTCAATATTTTTTCAATTAGTTCGACGCCCCACTACATAAACAATAATGATGTATCATGAGATAACTAAACATATTAATATTGATATGGTCGAACTATGCGAACCGGATTTTCT
Organism: Scutellaria minor; assembly: GCA_954870855.1. Classification (NCBI taxonomy): domain Eukaryota; kingdom Viridiplantae; phylum Streptophyta; class Magnoliopsida; order Lamiales; family Lamiaceae; genus Scutellaria; species Scutellaria minor. Next base: position 18,082,302 of record OX940728.1, on the reverse strand, counting down.
TAGGTAGTTCGGTTCAGGAATGTGAGCCATCAATGCGAACTGTTTAAAGAAAGGTAGTTGGTTCCTTTGGATAGAGCGAACTATATTGTGGTACAATTTAAGGCGAACTGTATTATATTGTATATCATTGAGGTGCGAACTCATTGAGTTGTGAACTGAATTGACGAACTCATTTGGGTGGAGTTAAGCGAACTAAATTGAATTCAAATAACCGCCAGTTTATGGGCCACTAACCCATTTCCCCCCATTTTTCGGAGACTTCCAACTGCCACATCTTTCAGGGAGTATATAAACTTATTTACATTCATTTATTTGTTTTTTTATGTGAAATTATACTGAAAAATATATACATTCTTTCAATTTTCTGACTTGAGCGTTGGAGTCCCATCACCGGGAATCCTTCCCGGTATTTGTTTTGCAGGTACCTTGATCGAAGACATCAGTTTTTTATAAGGAAAAAAAGATTGTTGGATCGGAGTAAAATCAATTGGCGCCGTCTGTGGGAAATTGATCAGGAGTTTTAAGGCGTTGAGAGTATCAAAGAATGGTGAATACCAGAGGATCTCGAAGGAGATTGAAAGTAGGAGGAACATCCAGGAGGTAAGATGATGGTGAAGATAATCTAAGTTCTGTACCGGTAAATCCTCCTGGTAGTATTACTTTGACACCAGAGGAACTTTCGAATTTGATTGAGGCTGCTGTTCAAAAGGCCTTAGGTAAGCAAAGGGTTGAATCGCAACAAGGTAATACTGATGTTCATGGGAGACGAGAACAAAAAGAGGATAAGTCTCAAACTGATGAGCAAGAGAGTCAATTTGATCATCCACGAGGACAAAAACGGGAGCATGAAGAGTTATCAGAGAAGGTGGATGATTTAAAAAGAGAGTTACAAGAGGTTCAGAGGAATATCCGACGAGCTCCAAGGAGTTCTAGAGGAAATCCCTTTTCGGAGGAGGTAATGGAAGACGAGCTACCGGTTTCTTTTCGGCCGGTGAATTTTGAATATGATGACACTATGGACCCATGGGATCATTTATGTCGATTTGAGAATACTGCTCTTTTGCATCGATACTCAGATGGTATCAAGTGTAGGGTGTTCGCTACTACCCTCACAAAAGCTGCCCAGACATGGTTTAGCCAGATAAGTGATGGAACAATTCATGATTTTGGACAGTTGGCAGATTTATTTCTGCATCAGTTCGCTAGCGCCAGAAGACAGCGACGATCTACTCAGACACTGTTTGGGGTTAAGCAGAAGGTGGAAGAGACGCTGAGGGAATATGTCAAAAGATTTACGGCAGCAACTCTAGAAGCTCCTGAAGCTTCTGATGATTTGGTAGTTAATGCCTTCATTCAAGGCTTGAGAGAGGGTGACCTTCATACCTCTTTGGTCAAGAAAACACCCCGAGATTTTGATGATTTATTACAGAGAGCCACTAAGTACATCAATTTGGAAGAAGCAGTTCGGATTAAGAAGGAAGAAGGCCCTAGTCGATCGAACAGAGCACATGAACAAGAGTTGGCCAGGAAGAAAGAGATGGGAGAGCCCCGAATGAGATTTGCACCACCCTCGTTGAGAGAGAATAGGACATGACGAAGATATGAACAATATACTCCAATAACCATGTCACTTGGACAAGTATTGATGGAGATATGGAATTTACCCCAGCTGAAATGGCCATCAACCTGGAGTTCTAATCCTAAAAAGCCTCCTACTTTTGGTAATGGCAAACTGTGTCGGTTTCATAATGAGTATGGACACGGGACTGATGAATGTTTGCATTTGCGGGATGAGTTGGAGAGATTGATCCGAGAGAATAGATTGGCTCGGTTTGTTCGTCGAGCTCAACCGAATCAAGAGCAGAGGAATAACAGAGAAAAGCCTATAAGAGAGAGAAGGCCAGAGTGACAAGAGTTACCTCCACCTCCGCCTCTTCCACCTCGGAATCGACCTGAACGAGAAGAAAGACCCACTATTCACATGATCATGGGAGGGCCAACAGATGGAGATTCCAATAGAGCTCGAAAATCAAGACTCAACTCAGTTCGGCAGCCGGTAGATGAAGTCCACTCCATTTTTAGTGATGTTGTGATCAAGTTTGGAGATCAAGATCGTATAGCTATCCAAAGCCCACAGTTCGATGTCATGGTGATTGTAGCTGAGATTGGTGGCTTCAATGTGGAGCGTGTCTTTGTGGACACAGGGAGTTCGATGGATATAATGTTCATGGATTGCTTCAAAAAGATGAGGTCGACAGTCGAGGTAAAATCTGTGGAAACCTCACTTTATGGTTTTGCAGGTGAAGCAGTAACAGTATACGGGAAGGTTCAACTTCCCATGGTTCTGGGAGATGAAGAATGGAGGCAAAATAAGACCATGACTTTCCTGCTGGTGGATGCACCCTCCCAGTATAACGTAATTTTGGGTCGCCCGTCGTTAAGTACTTATGCTGCTGTTATTTCTCCTGCACATCTAATGATGAAGTTTCCTGTGGAGGATGAAAGAGGATGTGCAGTTGGGGTTGGAGTGGTTTATGGAGATCAACAAACTGCTCGACGTTGTTATGTTGCCGCAGTTCGTCATTCTGAAATACGGAAGCGTGGTAGCGAACAATGAGATGATATTGACCGAGGTCGGGATAAAAGTCGAAAAACAGGAGATGAGCCGAACACAGTTGAGTTTGAAGAAGGAGAACTGATGAGTATTGAGTTGATCCCCGAACAACCTGGATATTCTGTTCGTATAGGAAGTCAGTTACAAAGACAGGTTAAAGAAGAGATGGTGAGGGTTTTGAGAGAGAATGTAGATCTATTTGCATGGAAGTCGGAAGACATGAAGGGCATAAACCCAGAGTTGGCGGTTCATAGATTGAATATCAAACCTGATGTTCGGCCAATTAAGCAAAAATTGAGGCACTTCGGAGATCAACAGAACGAGGTCATCGAGGGAGAAGTGATGAAGCTGCTAGAGATAGGGCATATTGAAAGGATCCAGTATCCTCGATGGTTAGCTAACGTGGTGTTAGTGCCGAAGCCAGGGAACAAATGGCGAATGTGTATTGATTTCAGAGTTTTGAATAAAGTTTGCCCTAAAGACCATTATCTTCTGTCTCGAATTGATAAGTTGGTGGACTCCACCGTTGGATGCGAACTACTTAGCATGATGGATGCAGCTCAGGGATATCATCAAATTCGATTGCATCCGGAGGACAAACCCAATGTGGCCTTCATCACCTCTTCAGGTACATATTGTTATATAGTAATGCCATTCGGACTGAAAAATACAAGAGCTACTTATCAAAGAACGGTGGATGAAGCGTTCAAAGGTCAGTTGGGGAGAAATATGGAGCTTATGTGGATGATATGCTGGTAAAAAGTATACGAGCAAGCACACATGCCGAAGATTTAAAGGAGATAATGATGATTATTCGTAAACATGGGATGCATCTGAATCCGACTAAATGTGTATTTGGTGTTAAGGCAGGAAATTTTTTGGGGTATATGGTCACTGAACGAGGAATAAAAGTCAATCCCAACAAAATACGAGCTATACAGGAGATGTCACCCCCTCGAACAATAAAGGAAGTACAAATGTTAACTGGTCGTATTGTGGCTTTGAGCAGATTCATATCCAGATTGGCGGATAAAGGATTACCTTTCTTCAAGATATTAAGGAAAAATGGACAGTTCGGATGGGACGCAGAATGTCAGAGGGCCTTTGAAGATTTGAAAGTATTTCTATCATCGCTTCCTTTGCTAAAACAACCAGTTAAGGGAAGTAAGTTAATAGCATATTTAGCAGTTGGAAAAGAATCTGTCAGTTCGGTTTTGGTCCAAGAAGAAAGAAGAGATCAGTTCCCAATATATTTTGTTAGTAAAGTCCTTCATGGAGTAGAAGTTCGATATACTGAAGTCGAAAAAGTAGCTTACGCTTTGGTTACTATGACAAGGAGATTGAGGCCATACTTCCTGGGATATGAGGTAATAATACGAACAGATCACCCTTTGAGTGTGATCCTTGGAAAGCCTGAAGCATCAGGAAGATTGATCAAGTGGGCAGTGGAGTTAGGGCAGTTTGATATTAAATACGAACCTCGCACTACTATCAAGGGGCAAGCCCTAGCGGACTTTATTCAAGAAACAACCAGGATACAGGAAAAAACAGAGTGGGAACTGTATGTCGATGGATCGTCATCTCGTCAAGGAGCAGGAGCCGGAATATTGTTGATTAGTCCGGAAAAAGACGAGTTAGAATTTGCTGTAAAGTTTCAATTCAAGGCATCTAATAATGAAGCTAAATATGAAGCTTTTTTGCAGGGTTTGAGGATAGCCGAACAGGTTGGAGCTCGTAATGTAATCATCAAGTTTGATTCGCAGTTGGTGACCCAGCAGCTTCAAAATCAGTGTGAAGTCAAAGAGGGGCGCATGATTTCTTATGTACAGAAGGTGAAAGATATGGAGAAAAAGTTTGAAAAGTTCCGGATTGAACAGATCCCGCGGAGTGAAAATCAGAAAGCAGACTTTTTAGCGAAGATAGGAAGCTCACTACACGATTGTTCGCGAAGAAGTATTACTGTTATGGGAGTAGGAAAAGAGGAAGAGGTGATGAGTATTGACGAGGCAAAATTTGATTGGCGAACTTCGTTATTGAAATTTCTCGGAGGGAAAAAAGAAGGAACAACGAAAGAACTCAATAAGCTAGAGAAACAGGTTCGTTTCTATTACATCCTTAATGGAATTTTATATAGAAAAACCTTTTTACCAATAGATGCGAGGTGTTTATCCCAAGAGGAAGGAATTAAAGTTCTAAAAGAGACTCATGAAGGAGGGTGCGACGAACATACAGGAGCTAGATCTTTAGCTCGAAAAGTAGTGCGGGCTGGTTTTTATTGGCCTACAATGAAGAGGGATGCTGAGGAGATAGTGAGAAAGTGCGAGTCTTGTCAGAAACATGGATGACGGATCCATACGCCAGCTACTGATATGTTGACTGTTTGTTCGCCCTACCCTTTTGCCAGATGGGGAATTGACATTGTCGGCCCATTTGTTAAAGCTAGAGGAAGCAAACAATTTTTGGTTGTAGCAGTGGATTACTTCACCAAGTGGGTTGAGGTCGAACCTTTAATCAAGATCACTGAGGCTGATATGATCAATTTTGTATGGAAAAATATTTGTTGCAGATTTGGCTTACCGAGGATTCTGGTATCGGATAATGGAGCTCAATTTCGAGGAAAGAGGATTACCGAGTGGTGTAAAGAGATGAAAATTCTGCAAGTGTTTACAGCTGTCGCACATCCCCAAGCTAATGGACAGGTTGAGGTGGTGAATCGAATTATAGTGGATGGAATAAAAAAGCGGCTTGAATCTGAGAAGTCGAATTGGGTAGACGAACTGCCATCTGTATTATGGGCTTACCGAACAACGTCTAGATCGACAACGGGGGAGAGCCCTTTCAGTTTGACATTTGGAATGGAAGCAGTTGTCCCATCAGAGATACAAGGGGAAGCTTTAAGGATCACCAATTTCGAACCCCAAGAGAATGAGGAATTAGTTAAGATTGACATGATGTTTTTAGATGAAGTAAGAGATGAGGCAAGAGTTCGTCATGAACTTTATAAAAGACGCATTCAAGCAGCATTTAATAAAAAAGTTCGGAAGAGAGAGTTTCAAGTGGGGGATATGGTGTTAAGGCAGTCGGATGCTTTGATTGAAATTGGGAAGTTGGATGCTATCTGGGAAGGACCATATACTATTTCAAAAATATTGCCTGGAGGATCTTATGAGTTAACAGATGAACGAGGAAAAGTGTTACCAAGACCATGGCATGTCAGTCATTTGAAGAAATTCTATGCTTGACGTACTACATGTCAGTATGTTGCTCTTTATCCTTTTTTGATTTTTGTTACTTTAATGAAATAAGAGAATATTTGCACTCTGTGGATGTAGGTCAAATTGACCGAACCACGTTAAATTCCTGTGTCTTTTCATTTCTGTTGATTTCATATCATTATTAATATGTCTGAAGAGTTCCCTCGGAATTTCATGATTAAGCATATTGAAGAGTTCCCTCGGAACCCCATGATTAAGCGAATTGAAGAGTTCCCTTGGAACTTCATGATTAAGCATATTGAAGAGTTCCCTCGGAACTTCATGATTAAGCATATTGAAGAGTTTCCTCGGAACTTCATGATTAAGCGAATTGAAGAGTTCCCTCGGAACTTCATGATTAAGCATATTGAAGAGTTCCCTCGGAACTTTATGATTAAGCATACTGAAGAGTTCCCTCGTAACTTTATGATTAAGCCAATTGAAGAGTTCCCTCGGAACTTTATGATTAAGCAAATTGAAGAGTTCCCTCGGAACTCCATGATCAAGCGCGAACTCATGAGTTCATTTGGAATTCCATGATTAAACCAAGTGAAGAGTTCTCTCGGAACTTATGATTAAGTAAATTACAGAATTTCTTCGGAATTCTATGGTAATGCGAATTAAAAAGTTCTCCTGAAACATTATGATTGAAGGATTCCAACGAAATTTTTAGATTAGAGAATTGAAAGTGTTCTTTCAGAGCGTTATGATTAACTGGATCGAAGTACATTTTTAGTTGAAAACTTTGAAATATTTCAAGGTTGAAAAAGTTTCATCGTATGACTAGGCCAGTAAAGATATAGCCAAAAAATGAAGATAGAAAATTCAAAGAGTACGATTCAGAAAGTACATTAGATGTCTGTTACAAAATTTCTAAGCTTGACTAGGAGAGTTGGCAGGAGGAGTCGGTTGAGTAGTAGGTTCGCCAGTCGTGGTTGGAGGAAGAGGATCAAACATATATTCTGGTAAATCTACAGCTGAGCTCGGACCTGGTTCTTCCAAAGCATGATGAAGCGAACTGGTACCAGTGTTGTTAAAAACTTTGTCGGGAAGATTCTCTTTGATCGTTTCTTCTAGACAGCCAGCCCACCAGCGAGCATCGACTTCCTCATCTGGATTCCCGTGCCAACCGGGTGGAAGAGGGAATGTTTGCTGCATTTTTTCACCCAATAAATCGACATCAAATTGAAAAGCTTGTCCCACTTCCTGTTGACATAGTCGAACTCCTTCTCGGAAGTAGGCTTCAGCCATAGGAGCAGCTTTAGAAAGGTAGAGAGCGGAATCCCAGAAACGAAGCATGAATCTTTCCCGAAAGCTTTCTGATATTAATTCCATTTCTGAGCTTTGAGCGAATTGGTAGAAGCCTTCTTTCAACATGGTATTGTCGTACTCAATTCGAGCACTCTTTTCCAGCTCCAATTTTTCTTTCAGTTTTTTGTTCTCAGCTTCCAAAGCCATATAAGCGGATTGCCTCTCCACGGCATGTTTCTCCTTGGCCAACAATAGCTCTTCTTTCTTAACCACTTTAGAACGAGCAAGGGCCAGTTCCATGTCCCTTTCTTCCAAACAAGCTGATAGATTTTCGGCTTTGCCGGCATTTATCGTCAAATCACTTTCCAAGGTTTTCTTCTCCTCCTGCACCTCTCGCAGTTGATCATTTCGTTGACGAACTAGATCTCGACGACGAAGGGCTCTTTTACCAACGTCTGAAGGAATTTTGTTACGCTCGCTGCACAAGTCAAATACATTTTTAATTCTCTTTCTTCAGCATCCACTTCCTCCTCAGCAGTTTGTTCGCTTTTAGTAGCTACTTCTTCTGAAGTTTTCGAGGTAGTTAAGGGCATTTCAACGGTTTTCTGCTTCTTTGAAGCCCTTTGAGAAGTGGAAGACCCTTTTTTCTTCTTACGAAGAAGAGTAGTTTTTGTTGCTTCTTCATCAACTTCTTCCGTTAGATCAACAGGATCAGAAACGAGAATGGTAGACAAGGAAGGAGGAGGAGGAACATCCATGATGGCCAAAGGAGAAGCAGATGTGAGTGGATCCGAACTAACAGGAAGACTGCTCCCTTCTTCCTGAGTTATGTTTTCTGTCAGGCTGGGAACCTTAGAAGTCAGTTCTGCAAGACGTGTCTCCTCAACTTACCGAAAGGTTTTAGCTAATTCGGCATTTACTGCTCTTTCAGAAGGGGAGAAATTAGTTCGCTCGTGGGCAGGAGTTTTCGGTCGGAACTGGAAGAATTTGTTCATCGTGTTATCTGCAACAGGGAGAAGTCAACACAAGACACAGTTCGATAAAATGAAGCAAAGACTAATAAGAGAGATAATGATAAAAATTCAAGTAACCTAGATTGAATTTGAGGGGTACTTGACTGTTTGGATAAAATCCCTAGAAGGATAATAGCGAAGCACAAGAACTCATTTTTACAATATCAAACCACCCCCAGCCGAAAATCTTATCCAAAGCAGCGAGCTCAAAATCCCAGGAAGGAGCAGGCTCATTTTGATGGGGATTTTGAGCCCAAGGAAGTGAGCGAAAAGGTTGGTTCGCTGGTGCGTGGATAAAAAAGTAATATTTTTCCCAAGCGTTGATTTTTTCATCACCAGAAGATAAGAATTGAGCTCATTTCCCACCGCTTCGGGGGCTCAGATAAAAACGGAAGGGGTTGGTATGCTTGAGGACAAAGCAAGCTCGGAATCTCTCGGAAGTGGGTTCGACCCCCATCCACTTGCATACCATGCAAAAAGACACTATGTAGCTGATAGAGTTTGGGTGAAGTTGATTCGGGCATATACCAAATGCCGAACCAATCTCCAGGAAAAAAAGGTGAATGGGAGGAACTAAACCTAGAGTAACGTGTTTTAAAAACCACGTTTGATGATCGATGGGGGCTCGATATGGTCAGTCATTTGAGTTAGGGATTACAACAGTATAACCTCCCCTTAGGAGCGAACTCAGGAAGATAGTGTGGGTTTGAGTTGCTTTGGTTGCAGAAAATACGTTATCCACAGTTTTTTTACGAGACTTTTTCGGAGGGGGTGAAAGATTTTGACGGCCAGATGTAGAGGGATTAGGGTTTGTTGGTTCAAAAGAGGGATGCAAAGGAAATTGTTCGAATCCTTCCTCCGATTCACTTTCATCTCTCAAATGAATTAGGGAATTAGAAGAAGCCATTGAATCGAAAAAATAAGAAGAAGGGAATGGTACCTGGATTGTTTGAGAGATCCTAGAGATTGCTGAAGGAAAGTTCTTGCTTATAGGTGTATACACAGTGATTTTGCAGAAGAGGTTTATGAGAAAAATGGGTGATATTTATAGGAAGAAGACGACGTTTGATTTCTTTGGGGGGAAAAATCGAAAACCCAAGCATTTTTTACCATTGGATATGAGGTGATCGAACGGTGGAAATTGAAAAGGCGTTTAACGGGAAATGTGCCAATTGACACGTGTCATATAGAAGTGATTGAAGGGACGCGTCGCTTCTAGAAGAATTATTCGATGTTTTACAGATATGAAGCGAGCTAGTGTATGTAAACATACACTTCGAAGGGGGGAGTACTTGATATGGTCGAACTATGCGAACCGGATTTTCTTAGGTAGTTCGGTTCAGGAATGTGAGTCATCAATGCGAACTGTTTAAAGAAAGGTAGTTGGTTCCTTTGGATAGAGCGAACTATATTGTGGTACAATTTAAGGCGAACTGTATTATATTGTATATCATTGAGGTGCGAACTCATTGAGTTGTGAACTGAATTGACGAACTCATTTGGGTGGAGTTAAGCGAACTAAATTGAATTCAAATAACCGCCAGTTTATGGGCCACTAACCCATTTCCCCCCATTTTTCGGAGACTTCCAACTGCCACATCTTTCAGGGAGTATATAAACTTATTTACATTCATTTATTTGTTTTTTTATGTGAAATTATACTGAAAAATATATACATTCTTTCAATTTTCTGACTTGAGCGTCGGAGTCCCATCGCCGGGAATCCTTCCCGGTATTTGTTTTGCAGGTACCTTGATCGAAGACATCAGTTTTTTTATAAGGAAAAGAAGATTGTTGGATCGGAAGGATCGGAGTAAAATCAAATATCACATTTTTTATGTAGTCTCTTGTATTGTCCGTGTCATTGTAATATCATAATGCAAATCTATTGATTTGTGTTTTGTTTCGATTTGAGGAATGAATTGTTTAAATGTAAAAGTCGTGAATTATGGTTAAGGCTTGAGGTGGATTGAGTTCTAAGTTTGGTTGATGATGTAAACAATAATGGAAATTAATGATTGCGACAATGGAAACACACGCGTGCTTGTTTATGATGAAGTATGAATTCAACGAACTCTGATTGGGAACTTATGATAGCGCTAGCCTTTAATTTATATTTCATGTAATAAGGTTTAGGTTATTAAAATATTAAATGCATTTTTCCACTATAATATTAGGGCTTGTGAATTAAATTTCATTTTCTGAATTTAAAATTCAAAATCTACATCTTTCATAAAAGGAAATTAATATTTATTATCATTGAATTCCAAATCACGCATTTTCTAATGATATATATTCAACTTACCTAACTTTGTTATATTCTAATGATATATATTCAACTTACCTAACTTTGTTATATATATATATAAATTCGGTATTGAGTGTCGACCTAATTAAAGGAATATTAATTAGAATTAAAAAACAACATGCATTCGGGGATGAATTTTCTTGTGATTTTTTATTTTTTGTGATAATTTTGGATGTCCTTTCCAATGAAATTTTCAGAACTGAATTCTGAGACGGTTTTATTTTTCGTGAAAATCTAAAGGGAAGCAGAATCTTGGCTTTCGGGACAATCTCAAAGCAAGATTTTTGAGTGATTTATTGTTTTCTGGTAATTAAGGTTTTATATGAAAATTCAGTAAAATTAAGGTTTATACAAAAAATTTGCAAAATTAGGGCTTACAAGAAAATTTCGTGTAAAATTAGTGTAAAAGTTTACACGAAAATTCTGTAAAATTAAGGTTTACACAAAAATATCGTGTAAAATTGGTGCAATTAGGAATTAGACGGGCTTACACAAAAATTTCGTGTAAAATTGGTGCAATTAGGAATTAGACGAAATTTTCTAATTCCTAATATATACAATCAACCATTCCCATTTATTCAGGGTTCGACCCATCGTCTTCCAAGGCTGTAATCGAACATATTATTTTAAAGCAGACGTGAGTGTTTTGAATACTTAGTGAGATAATAGACAAATTACATGACTAAATACGTTCATAAATCATAGAAATTAACAAAATGTAACGTAACTTAACATGGAAATTTCACCCAAGATGTATAAATCTTAATTAGACAAATTTTACATGAAATCTTCGTTTCAGCCCTAATTTTATAGAATTTTCGTGTTAAATCCTAGTTACACACATTTTACACGAAACTTCTTGTAAGCCTTAATTTTACACAATTTTCGTGTAAACCCTAATAACACCAATTTTACATGAAATTTCCGTGTAAGCCCAAATTTTTTAGAATTTTCTTCTAATTCCTAATTGCATCAATTTTACACGAAATTTTTATGTAAGCCCTAATTTTGCAGAATTTTCATGTAAACCCTAATTACACCAATTTTACATGAAATTTTCGTTAAACCCTAATTTTGCAAAATTTTCGTGTAAACTCTAGTTACATAAATTTTACACTATATTTTCATGTAAACCATAATTTTAAAGAATTTTCATATAAAAACCCTAATTACCCGAAAAACAATAAATCACTTGAAAATCCTACTTTGAGATCATTTCGAAAGCCAAGATTCTGCCGCCCTAAGATTTTCACGAAAAATAAAACCGTCTTGGAATTCCGTTCTGAAAGTTTCATTGGAAAGAAAATTCGAAATTATCACGAAAACCAAAAAATCATATGAAAATCCATTCCCTAGATCGTCCCGAAAGCCAAGATTCTGCTGCCTTGAGATTTTCTCGAAAAATAAGACCGTCTCGGAATTCCTTTATGAAAATTTCATTGGAAAGGAAATCCAAAATTATTACGGAAAATAAAATATCACATGAAAATCCATCACCGAATCATCCTGAAAGGCAAGATTCTGTTGTCTTGAGATTTTCATGAAAAATAAAACCGTCTCGAAATTTTGTTTTGAAAGTTTCATTAGAAAGAAAATTTAAAATTATCACGGCAATCAAAAAATCATAAGAAAATCCTTATCGGGATCGTTTTGAAAGCCAAGATTCTGCTACCTTGAGATTTTCGAGAAAAATAAAATCATCTTGGAATTCCGTTCTGAAAATTGCATTCGAAAGAAAATCAAAAATTATCACGGAAATTAAAAAATTACATGAAAATCCATCCCCGAATCATTCCAAAAGCCAAGATTCTGTTGTCTTGAGATTTTCACGAAAAATAAAACCGTCTGTAAATTCCGATCTGAAATCTTCATTGGAAAGAAAATCCAAAATTGTCTCAAAAATCAATAAATCACATCAAAATTCATCCCCGGATCGTAAAATTAGGGCTTACACAAATTTCGTGTACACGGCAGGGTGCGTGCGCCACAGCAACCTCATCCCCGGCTTCGTGCGCGCACCCTATGCCTCCGTCCCCAACAGCATGGGCGCGTCCCAGAAACCTGGTGTTTGGTTGCACGCGCTTCTATGACTGTTGCTCGATAGTGCGCGCCACAGCTTTCCCATCCTCGGCAACACGCAGGCCAAACGCAACCCGTCACCCATCGTGTAAACCCAAATTACACTAATTTTAATGAAATATGTTTGTAAATCCTAATTTTGCTGAATTTTCGTGTATCTACCATTAGACCAATTTTACACGACATTTTCGTGTTAGCCTTAATTTTACAGAATTTTCATGGAAATCCTAATTACACCAATTTTAACCTTAATTTTGTAGAATTTTCGTGTACAATCCTAATTATACTAATTTGACACCAAATTTTTGTTTAAACCCTAATTTTTTTACAGAATTTTCATGTAAAATCCTAATTACACCAATTTTACGCTAAATTTTCATGTAAGCTCTAAGTTTAGAGAATTTTTGTACAAATTCTAATTACACCAATTTTACACGAAATCTTCGTTTCAGCCGTAATTTTACAGAATTTTCATGTTAAATCCTAGTTACACAAATTTTATACGAAACTTCGTGTAAGCCTTAATTTTACACAATTTTCATGTAAACCCTAATAACACCAATTTTACACGAAATTTTCGTGTACGCCCTAATTTTACAGAATTTTCATGTAAACCCTAATTAGACCAGTTTTACACGAAATTTTTTTGTAAGCCCTAATTTTACAGAATTTTCATATAAGCTCTAATTACATAAATTTTACACGATATTTTCGTGTAAGCTTTAATTATAAAGAATTTTCATATAAAAACCCTAATTACTCGAAAAAAATAAATCACTTGAAAATCCTGCTTTGAGATTGTTTCGAAAGCAAAGATTCTGCCGCCCTGAGATTTTCATGAAAAATAAAACCGTCTCGGAATTTCGTTCTGAAAGTTTCATTGGAAAGGAAATCCAAAATTATCACGGAAACTAAAAAATCACATGAAAATCCATCCCCTGAATCGTCTCGAAAGCCAAGATTCTGCTGCTCTGAGATTTTCATGAAAAATAAGACCATCTCGGAATTCCGATTTAAAAGTTTTATTGGAAATGAAATCTAAAATTATCACAGAAAATAAAAAATCACATGAAAATCCATCCCCAAATTGTCCAGAAAGGCAAGATTTTGTTGTCCTGTGATTTTCACGAAAAATAAAACTATCTCGGAATTCTGTTCTGAAAGTTTCATTGGAAAGGAAATTTAAACTTATCACGGAAAACAAAAAATCACATGAAAATCCTTCCCCAGATCGTTTCGAAATCCAAGATTCTGCTACCTTGAGATTTTCACGAAAAATAAAATCGTCTCGGAATTCCGTTCTGAAAGTTGCATTGGAAAGAAAATCCAAAATTATCACGGAAATCAAAAAATTACATGAAAATCCATCCCCGGATCGTAAAATTAGGGCTTACACAAATTTTGTGTACACGGTAGCAAACACACACCCTGGCAACACCGTCCTCAGCCATGCGGTGCGTGCCCTGTACCCCCATCCCCGGCAGAGCGGGCGCGCCCCAGAAACCCCATCCTCGGCAGCGCACGCGTGCCCATATGCCCGTTGCTCAGTGGCGTGCGCGCCACAGCTTTCCCATTCTCGGCAACTCGCGCGCCAAACGCAACCCGTCACTCGTCACCCATCGTGTAAACCCAAATTACACTAATTTTAATGAAATTTGTTTGTAAATCCTTATTTTGCAAAATTTTCGTGTATCTCCCATTAGACCAATTTTACACGATATTTTCGTGTTAGCCCTAATTTTACAGAATTTTCATGGAAACCCTAATTACACCAATTTTAACCTTAATTTTATATAATTTTCGTGTACAATCCTAATTTTATCAATTTGACACCAAATTTTTGTTTAAACCCTAATTTTTTACAGAATTTTCGTGTAAAATCCTAATTACACCAATTTTACTCTTTATTTTTTTCTATGCCCACAATACATAATTTTTATTATATATGCTAATAAACATAAACCACTTTAATCATCATAAAATTGCGAACTGCAACCAAAGGGTCAAATGGGTCAATGGTGTTTCACACAAATTGACTTATTCAAAATCGTTTTATAAAAGGTTAAACTCAACCAATACGAGAACCCATCAAACCTCTCGATTTGAATCTTCTTTTCATATTTGATATTTTATTTTATGTGTTATTATCTTTAATAAACATTACATATTAGTTAGTCATTTTATTTCATATACCTGATATAAGTGATTATTTTAAATTATTTAATGAAATACATGATGAAGTAGAGCATCATATGTGCAAACATTCCAACCCCACTTAGTTGGTGTTGTATTTTTTGAATTGAGCAGTAAATTATCACTCATGATTACCTAGTGAATAAGGATGATCTCATTTGGTGTAGGGATTTTGAGTCATGGTGAAATATAATTAAATATACATGACAATAATCAATAATAGAATATATTTGAACTTTGCATGGTTTTTTTTTTTTTGATGTGTTTTACATTTGACCTTTTTTTATACTTTTACCAAGTTTGCAATAATCATGATCTTTTGCCATTTCAAAGGTACACTAGTCAAATATATGTTGGAAACACTTCATGTGAAATTGTTAGAAAATAATTGGTGTACAGATAGATATCGCGGGTCCTTTATTGAAATTGCGTCCACATTTAATTGATTTTGGTTGGACCTATGCTGGTCTTGTTACATTACATCAAAATAAAATAAACTATAGTATTATAATTAAATTTCAAGGTATCCCATATATCACGCTTTAATTCTCTCTTTCTTTTTCTTTTCTGTTTTTCAATTATCCGTCATTTACGTTCAATATTTGCTTCAATGACATACAGGCCCATGTCGGGCCATTGGCTAAGGCTAGTTAAAACGTGTTACATGCTATTAGACATGTGATTTTATTTGGCTTAATTGCAAATAATAATAATAATAATAATAATAATTAAAAAAAATCACTATCTTTATCAAAATTGTGATTTAATCTCAATCTTTTGAATTTAACAAAAAGAAAATTCACCATCTTTTTACAAATTTGCAATTGCAATTTAATTATGACCTTTTCAATTTAGTAAAAATAGAAAATTAAAAGTCTTGACTTTAATTCATTATTGCAATTCGAAAAACTAGTGTATTCTCTGATGATTCGAGATCTCATGTCAAGCAAAGTAGCATGCTAAAACTGAATTGCAATAATGTATTAAAGTCCTAATTTTTATGTAAATGTTGAAGTTGTGATCTCCATAAAAATTAAATATGATTTGAATTGCAATAATTTGTTATCGTCGTGATTTTTTTTGCTAATTTTTAAACATTGGGATTAACTTGCAATTTTAAGAAAAGTGATGATTCCTAAATTCAAAAGGTCGACATTAAATTGCAATTTTGGAAAGATAGTGATATTTTTCTTTTTTGGCAATTAAGCCATTTTATTTTATTTGATAAGTTGTTCACTAATGAGTTTTTTATAATTCAATAAATTATTATGATTGAACTTCTAAGAAAAAATCATTTTTATTTTAATTAGGTGACAATGCAAGATTTGGCAGACACATATCAGCCTTCTTTCAAGAGCTGTATTCAAGAAGGGAAAGCGAGTGGAATAATGTGTGCTTACAATCGTGTCAATGGAGTTCCAACGTGTGCTCACTATAATCTCCTCACTAAAATTGCACGTGGAGAGTGGGGTTTCCATGGGTAAAATTGTCATTTCATAATCGAATTTCTCCTTTTTTTTTAAACATTTTTTTCATAACAAAATAATAACGTAATGCTTATCTCATAGCTGGGTTTTTATCAGGTACATCACGTCTGATTGCGACGCCGTTTCTATCATGTATGATAACTACAAGTATGCGAGGTCGCCTGAGGATGCTGTGGCTGATGTACTCAAAGCTGGTATGATTGTACCCTTGTCTCTGTTTTATTATTTGGAAAATGATTTAATTTAATTGATTATTAGAAAATAGTTTTATTACCTCCCAACAAACTTATATGAATTATGTTTGGTTATATTTTTTAATTTGATCTTTATAAAGTGTAATTTCAACCTAACTTTCACCTACTTTTGTGGCCAAAATTACGCAAATATTGGAATTTTTTCAATTGAATAAATCTTTTTTATTAGTGGCCCCCAAAATAACAACAATTAAAATCCATATCCATCATGTGCATTGGACCTATTGTATTTAATTCAAATCTCTGAAAAAGGTTTTCAGTAGGTCAATCCATATCCATCATGTGCATTGGACCTATAGGTGATGAAATTGAAATAACTTACATGATTTATTTGCAATATTATCATTAAATGGACTGTAAATTTGTCTTCAAAGTACTGATCCATTATTGTTGTAGAAAATAAAAATCCCACATTAGAATGCTTTGAAATGAAAATGAGTTTGGATTTCAGATGTCTATAGAGCTTTTTAACATTTATTTAAGCTCCAATATATATGATGAAGAGACAATGCAGGCATGGATGTGAACTAACTTGAAAAACTACACAAAACCAGCAATTGATCAGAAAAAACTGCCAGAATCAGCAGTAGACAGAGCTCTCCACAACCTCTTTGCTGTCCGAATGAGGCTCGGATTGTTCAATGGTAATCCGAACAACCAGCCCTTTGGAAACATCGGTCCGAACCAAGTTTGCACACAATATCACCAAGAATTAGCCCTCGAAGCTGCAAGAAACGGCATTGTTCTTCTAAAGAACTCTGCCGGTCTGCTCCCTTTCTCCAAGTCCAAAGTCTCGTCTCTCGCTGTTATTGGGCCCAATGCGGACAATGCATACGCGCTTCTAGGCGACTACGAAGGCACTCCTTGCAAGTCTCTTGAGATCCTTAAAGTCCTCCAAGGGTATGTAGCTAGGACCTTTTATCATCAGGGGTGTAATGCAGTGAGTTGTTCGTTTGCTTCGATTGAGAATGCTGTTAATGTTGCGAAACGGGCGGATTATGTTGTCTTGGTAATGGGGTTGGATCAGAGCCAGGAGAAGGAAGATAATGATCAGGTTGATTTGGGGCTGCCCGGCCAGTAGGAGAGCCTCGTTAGGGTAGTTTTTGCGGCTTCTAAGAAGCCGGTGGTGCTCGTTTTGGTTAGTGGAGGGCCTGTCGATATTGGCTTCGCGAAGAATGACCCGAAAATTGGTGGCATTATTTGGGCTGGCTATCCGGGTGAAGCTGGTGGGATTGCTTTGGCTGAAATCATGTTTGGTGAACATAATCCATGTTAGGTTTATTATCTTTCGAATTGATCTCTTAAATGTAGAGATGAAATGAGCAGGGCGGATCAGGTTGCCTACTCGTTTCATCGTCTATGATCTCAAGTTTCGTATGTGTGTGAAATGGATTTTGGAATATTATTGGTAGATGTACAGATGGAACGAGTGGAGGTATTAGATCAGGCAGTCTAGTTGCCTCCACTTGTCATGTTTGTCTATATTTCAAGTTCTATATGTGCATATAGATAAAGAATTTGGCGTTAAAAAATAAAAATTCTGACTCCGTCACTTTTGCCATTTTAGGAGGAAAATTGCCTATGACTTGGTATCCAAAAAGCTTCATTAATACCAATGACTGACAAGAGGATGAGACCTGATCCATCGTCAGGGTATCCAGGGTGAACATATAGATTTTACAACGGGTCTAAAATGTTGGAATTCGGCTATGGCCTCAGCTACACATCCTACTCCTACAAGTTCATTTCTTCGACTCCAAACTTGGTCCACTTAAACCAACTAATGCCTAGTTTTCAAGAAACCGATGGCATATCAAGCTCAAGCCCAAGTTCAATCCGTTCACTGTCTGTTTCAAAGATGGGAACGAACATTTGTGAAAGGTTGAAGTTCTCGACTCATGTTGGAGTTGAGAACTCCGGGACCATGGTAGGGAAGCACCCGGTGTTGCTTTTCATTAGGCACGAAAGGAGTAGCAACGGAAGGCCCGTTAAACAGTTGGCCGGATTTGAGAGAGTGAGTTTGAATCCAAGAGAAAGAAGCGAGATCAAATTCGTATTGAATCCATGTGAGCATCTTAGCTCAGCCAATGAGGATGGTGTAATGGTGATAGAAGAAGGGTATAGATACTTGATGGTTGAAGGTAAAGAGTTCCCCATCAACATTGTACTTTGATCAACATCAATTGCCAAGTTTTAATAATTGTATCCAAATTCGATTTTTGTATTGTTAAATGACGGTTAAGATCCTCTATTACATGTGTTCACATTGAAATATGAAGAGAATTTTGTTTATTTATATGTTAATTCTACTAAATGAATCTTAGAGATGGTGAGATTCTCTTATTTGTTAATTTTTTGTGAGATTATTTTAAAAAGTCTTTCAAAATATATATACCTGTATTTATATATAGTTTTAATTTAACATCCATTTGAACCTTATACTTGTGATTTAATTGATACCCTTCTAAATTTAACTTCATTTTCATTACAATAAATATCATGTTTTATTAGCTAAAGTGTTTACTAATAAGTTTCTCATTCATCATATACAAACCCAAAGAAATTATAATTATACTTCATTATACACAAAATATTAATAACGAGTTGAATTTAATAAAATCATCCTAATTTAATAGAAATTATGCTAAATCCAGTGATATTAGAGTATTTAATCTACTTCATTTAGGTTAATCGTAAGTAACAAAATATTCTAATTTGATCAATAAATTCGGCAAAGTAGTCACTTTAGAGCTTACTTATTTCCTACTAAATACTAAAATGAGCTCTTTTTTTCAATTAAATTCTGAAATTTGTTCAAAATGTACTGTTATTATTTTTTGTGTTTGATTATATATATTTTAGAAAATATGTCATACAGGCTACAGCGGAGAATAGCAAAACCAGCCCTCCAACTAATAGCTCTTGGGGGTTGTATTAAGCTTATTTTTAGTAGTATTTCTTAAATCATCATTTTCTTTATTTTTTTCCCAATCAAAAAAAAAAAATGTTTGTATTAATTTATACAGTATTAATTAGTAGTCCAAAACTACAACAACAATATAAGTCATGTATTTTCCTTTGATAATTCAAATACCCAATTAGGCCCATTAGATTTTATATAGAATATGACATTTTACCTAAAATCAGTCTTCAAATAAGACAAATCCATTTTTTTATTATGAGCACTCACAGCCCTTTATAAACCCCACTAACTCTGAACTTTAATTTTCGGAAAAACCAGCAAAAAAAAAAAACAGCAAAACTGGTGGTGAAGGTGTACGGACCAGCTTATGCTTCACCTAAGAGGGTAATTGTGTGTTTGATCGAAAAGGAAATCGAATTCGAGGTTGTTGAAGTTGATCTTCTCAAAGGGGAGA
The DNA here is from genome assembly GCA_954870855.1 of Scutellaria minor. Lineage (NCBI taxonomy): Eukaryota > Viridiplantae > Streptophyta > Magnoliopsida > Lamiales > Lamiaceae > Scutellaria > Scutellaria minor. The sequence continues at coordinate 18,062,472 of OX940728.1, read as the reverse complement.
ATACAACTCCAGAGTATCTCAAGTTGCAGGTTCTTTTTTATTTTATTTTTTATTCAATTTTTGTTATAAATAGAGAGAGTTTTTATCACCAAAAAATGATGTTTTGAATTCTTTATTTGTTTTTGTGGCAATTTTGCAGCCTTTTGGGGTTGTTCCAGTTATTGAAGATGGAGACTATAAATTATATGGTAAAAAGATCATTTTCTTGGCTTTTAATCGCTCTGAGTTATCATGTTGCTTGTTAAATTTTATTTATTATTATTTTTTTTTTTTTTGGGAAGAGCTCTGGTATATATGTAGATATTTATTTTCTTGGTTTTTTAAAGGCTCTATTATCAATAGAAAACAATTTTCTTTTAGGGCTCTAATTTATGTGTAGAAAGCAATTTTTTGGCACTACTCTAGTGCCACTAAAGTAGTGCAAAAACAGTATTTCATCTCCAGCAGTCTGCACTAAATTTTACACAAAAAATGAATATTTCATATTATTTTTAATTAATAATTTATTTAATCATATATTTAAAATTTTGTTATAATTGGATAGCATATTTACACATGTAAACATTATTTAATACAGTTTTAATTTTTTGTATTTTAAATTTAATAAATAAAAATTAATATCATTAATTGGTTGAAACTCAATGTAAAATGAAAACAAAAACAATAACTTATTTTTATTGAAATGTAAATAGATGTTATAAAGTGATTATTTCTAATTTTCTGAATTAGGATACTCTTTATACAAATGATCAATTAATGCATTTTGAAGTGCAAAATGAGCATCTGAATCTTTAATTTGTCTAAATCAACCAAGAATATCTTGAAAACGAGTAGGTTCATTTTCAGCAAATTCGATGTTCGAGGGTGGCACTTCCAAGCTTTCTTCAATTGGAGCATTAAGATCTCGTTCATCCTCTATTATCATATTATGCATGCAGTCATGATATCTTGCAAATCACTTTTCAACTAAAAACGTGTTGGATTCACCACAATTGCAAATCTGCTTTGAAGAACTTTAAATGCACATTCCACATCCTTTCTACATGCTTCTTGTTTGCTCGCAAAATATTGTTTTTTGGGACCACTTGGTGAATGGATAGTTTGCACCCAAAAAATAATATTTTGCGAGCAAACAAGAAACATGTAGAAAGGATGTGGAATGTGTATTTGGAGTTCTTCAAAGCAGATTTGCAATTGTGGCGAATCCAACACATTTTTGGTTGAAAAGTGATTTGCAAGATATCATGACTGCATACATAATATGATAATAGAGGATGAATAAGATCTTAATGCTCCAATTGAAGAAAGCTTGAAGTGCCACCCCAAGACATCGAATTTGCTGAAATGAACCTACTCGCTTTCAACATTTTCTTAGTCGATTTAGACAAATTAGAGATTCAGATGCCCATTTTACACTTCGAAATGCACTAATTGATCATTTTTTGGAAGAGTATTCTAATTCAGAAAATTAGAAATAATCACTATGTAACATCTAGTTACATTTCAATAAAAATAAGTTTTTGTTTTCATTTTACATTGAGTTTCAATCAATTAATGATATTAATTTGTATTTATTAAATTTAAAATATAAAAAGTTAAAACTATATTAAATAATGTTTACATGTGTAAATATGTTATCCAATTATAACAAAATTTTAAATAAATTATTAATTAGAAATAATATGGAATATTTATTTTTTGTGTAAAATTTAATGCAGACTGCTGGAGATGAAACACTGTTTCTGAACTACTTTAGTGCAGATTTTGCACTAGAGTAGTGTAGACTGCTGGAGAAGCTCTAAGCAATCATTTATATATAATTTATCTTCCCTTTTAAGGGCTTTGGTGTAGCTTTTGTAGTGAATTTCATCCTCTATGTTCATATGAATAACATTTATATATGTATGTATATGTGTAAATGGATGATGAATATTGCAACCAAAAGTATAATACTATTGTAGCATCTTCAAAACGTGGAACATACTCTTGGCTTTAAAGGGCATGGAAACATTGTTTTGAAGGGGCTCAAATTTACATTTAGAGAACTTTTCTTGGTTTCAAAAGTTCTATTGCTAAAACCAATAAGGAAAATGGCTAACTTTTGTGCAGAATCCAGAGCCATAATCAGGTACTATGCAGAGAAATACAAGTCACAAGGAACTCAACTATTAGGAAAAACAATAGAGGAAAAGGGCCTTATAGAGCAATGGTTGGAAATCGAAGCACACAATTTCCAGCCACCACTCTCTGACCTGGTCGTGCAGCTCCTTTTCGGCCCGAAATTGGGCATGACAACGGATCCAAAACATGTCCAAGAAGCCGAGGAGAAACTTGTCCGAGTGTTGGACGTGTACGAGGAGAGGCTATCAACGAGCAAATACCTGGCAGGCGACACGTTTAGCTTGGCTGATCTTAGCCACCTCCCGTTTACCAACATCTTGATGAGCACTCTAAACAAGGAGTACTTAATCAGGGAAAGGAAACATGTGAGTAAATGGTGGGATGATATAAGCATGAGGCCTTCTTGGAAGAAGGTGCTTCATCTCTATCCACCTGCCCTTTGAATCCTAATCTCTTGTCTATCCATGGTGATTATAGAGAGGATCATTGAATAGTGTGTGTGTGTGTGTTTCTTGATTGAGAATAAATGTGTGTGATCCTCTTGTGCTTGTTGGTTGGATTGTGTTTTTGTTGTGTTCTTTTGTTTGGGAATGTGTCGTTTAATATATGTTGTGTTTCGGTCTCGTATTTTATTTTGTTATGTATTATTATTATGTTATGTATTTTATTTTCGTTTTAATACATATTGTGACATAATCACTAATAGAACTTAAAAAGAACTTAATGTGACCACTAATTGCAAATTTTGCTCCCAAAGTTTCTCAAAGAACTTAAAAAGAACCAAGATACTCTACAAATTTTAAATATATATATATATATATATATATATATATATATATAAATTTAATTCTAATTTTTTAAACTTAACTAAAACAATATTGAATTAGTAAGCTTAGATATGGTGCTAATTTAGGATAATTTATATTAAATGAATTGAAATAGAAAATGGAAACAAAAAAATATACATATGTACACACACAAAATTGAATTAATTGAATATGGAGTAAAATTTGCAACTGAAAAATCTGTCATGGGCTTTGGGTACACCCAAAACCCAAATAGTTAGGCCCACACAGAAAATAGGGAGATTTTAACATTGGATTTTATACATATGTACACACACAAAATTGAATTAATTGAATATGGAGTAAAACTTGCAACTGAAAAATCTGTCATGGGCTTTGGGTACACCCAAAACCCAAATAGTTAGGCCCACACAGAAAATAGGGAGATTTTAACATTGGATCTACTCATTGTGCTTAAGAACCATAAGCCCATTAACTAAATGTGTTCAAACGGTCAAACCCCAATGGCCGAATCATAATTGCATATTAATTAAACAATGATGTTTTTCAAAAGTTAACCAATACTATATTCTATTTGGATAAGTAATATTTTAAACAAAATATTTAATGTAAACTTTAATACATAAACTATATTTGGTTAATTTATTATTTAATATTAATCTTGTACAATAAAGTATTTTCTAAATAATAATTAAAATATCAGATTATAAGTTTTGTAGTAGTTTTTAATAAAATTAAAGTGAAAATTTTAAATGACTTTAATAGTAAATAAATTGATAATGATTAGTAAACAACTAAAATAAATAAAGAACATTCATAAAATTTATCATAAAATAGTTGGATCACATAACGCTGAATTTACAAATGATTTACTGTATGTGTAGTAAAGATATTATAATAAATAAAGAATTGAAGTGTATTTACATTCGTTCGAAGCTCAACAAATCAACTCTATTTTATTTAGTATGAATGCAAAGTTTGAAATTTCTTTCCTCTGCCCTTCCTTGAAGGTGACTAATCGTGGACGAGACGTCAGAGGGATGCTAATAAAGATGCCGGAACGGAGAAGGATCCACGCACAGGAAATGCTCTATACAAATTTTTATGCGATATATACTGTTCTTATTTCTCATTATTTCGTTTCAATATTTTCATTGTCATTATCTACAAACATTAACAACATTTTTTAGCTTCCTTCATATTTGGGATGATCGGGATTCGAATCTGAATCATACAGGGTCAATTTTTATTGTTCTCCTCCCTTCCATTTGGCCCAAACTCATTAGAAAAATAAAAATAAATATATTTAAGAGAAAGGTTCAAAGTCGAGCTGAAGACTGAAGTTACGTTTCTAATATTTTCCTTGTTCACACATTATATTTTTACAAAATTGAACAATTTGGAGGATAAGTTTAGGTGAAGCGATTGAAAACTATCAATAAAAACATTGAATTTGCTCCTCCATGATTTATAAACATTTTGTCGACTAAATTTATCCTACCCATTTGAATATAATTATAAAATGTGCAACGTATGATATATTAAAATATTTATAAAAAACATTTTCCATTTTTATCCATAGATTTAGTCTAACGGCATGTACATTACTCACCCCCTCCCCAAATTGTAACTAAAAAAAAAAAAAAGGTGCTCTGTTGCACATCCTACAAATAATGATAGGGAGGGACTAAAAGCACCCCACACTTTTCCAAGAGCACCCCATCATCTAAGAGCATCACATATTGTGAAACATCACTTAAAATTATTTCTAAGGGCACCCCATTTATTTCCCACCCTATCCTTACCATACAAAAAAAAAAAAAACACCAAAACACCATCATTCAACCTTCTTCTTCCCTCTAAGACTTGTTCGGTTCTTCACCACCATTCAACCTTCTTCAAAGTTCGGTTCTTCTTCACTTCGTCACTTGTTCGGTTGATTCGTCCGAACGTCGGCCATAATGGAACGTCACTTTAAAGAGATTTTTGGAAAGTTAAATTTATCGGGTAAGTTAATTTTAAAGGTTTAGTTTCGATTTTGTAATTGATTGAGCCAATTTTTGTAGAAATTTCTTTACTTAAATTTAGGGTTTGCTATGGGTTAGTGAATTAATAGTTTAATTTGATGAATTTGTATGCAAAAATGTATGTTATTGGGCGAATTTGTGAAAAAATCAAAAGATGTTCATGTGAAAAACTGTAACACCCTATACCCCTATGACGTATATTTCACAATAAAATATTTATCCTGTAGATAGATCATACTGACATATCATTGATCCATATAAGTATAAAAATATTATTTAATGACTAATATCGTATAAAATTAAAACACACAACCCATATCTCAACATAAGTCATTGTCATATTAAATACAATTCATGATACACACATTCCAAAATGCAAAATGAGGAGGAGGAAAAGGTTGCACAAGGCATCAGCCGACCGACCTGGTATAGCGTGGCGTCTATATATACAACCCAAGTCAAAAGAGCTATTGACCTAAAATATATATATATATGCGATTTTTATAAGTCGCAACTTAGTGAATATAAACCATTAACTTAAATAAATAATAAGCAGATAGCAATCATTAACATTAATCAAAAATATAATCAAACATATGCAAATGCGACTATGTTCGGTTTATTATTCTGTGAACTGCTCAAGTTTGGATCTGTCCCGAGATTTTCAATATGCCACTGTGTATATAGACCCGTAGGTCTCCAATATGATTATGACCCGAAGATCTCCACTGTGTATATAGACCCGTAGGTCTCCAATATGAATTTGACCTGAAGGTCTCCAATTTGTATACAAATCCATAGCAAGACAGTCACAGGCCTTTTAATTTCGTGCAATTGTAATGCAACACAACAATCATCTGAACATATGATCACATATACATTTACCAATATATCATTTGACCCAATGACAATTTCATACCAATACATATTTCTCATATAACAAATGTTGCATATAAATCACGTCACATTGCGTATAAATCACATATACGGTTTATACACACCAGACTATGATAAGTAGTTCGTTTGTTGCTCTGGTTCCTCCTCCCGTTCTACAGCCCGTGCCCCTATATGATTCAATGCAATTTAGCCTAATGATCCCCTTAGTATTTATTTCTATTATGCAATGAAATGCAATGCATGTATGCTTAATTTCATTTATTTCATATATAATACCAAATTCTAGCACCCTTTATTCTTTTGACATTATCTCACTCAATACTTAACCGAGTCATCCACGGTTTTCTTCTGAATTTAGCTAAGAGATATGGCTATAAGTTATATGTTTTAAGTTTTCCCCAATTAAGCCTCTAAAGTTACCAAAACATCCAACAAATTACGATAACTTGAGATATATCTAATTCACTAATTTCTTTGTACCTTTTAGGGATCATCTTTGAGAATTCACTCCGATCAAATCGAAGAGCATGTCACCACGAGCTCCCCCTCAAAATCTGAAGCAAAATGGTGAAGAAACAAACCCGAATTCACAAACTTTTCTCTCTTCTTTCTTTTCTTTCCCTTCTTTTTTTTCCTCTGTTCTTCTTTCCTGTTTTTTTTTTTTTGCTCTCTATCCCCTTCTCTTTCTTAATAAAATGATGTATATATGTACTTGACTATCCACCGCCTCAAACCATGCTTCTCTCGTAAGTCATATTATTATTATTATAATATATTACAAACCTTTAAATGCACACATGTGTATTATGATGCATGTGCATATTTATATATTATGCTTTACCCATATAGTAATATTTAATAACACTTCTCTCTATATATATACATACGTACATGATGACTGCACATATATATATAATATATATATACTAACAACATTTGTATATAGTATATATTAATATTTTAATGTTAAGGGTTTTCATTATACATACCTTGGACACTTTCATATATATAAAATTAATTATTAATACTATTAATTAAACAGTTTACATTATGAACTTGAACATTATTAGAGTCTCAACTAATTATGATAGAGTTTTCTCAACACCATTTTGTAAGAGCATATAAATAATAATAAAATATAGATATGATGCATGAAATGAATGCCCAATGACATGTATGTTTTGGTCGAGGATGTTACAAAATCTATACCCGTTTCGGCACTGGTTCACCGAACAGGTCTGTGCGCGCACGGCCGCATTGATCGAACACTCAATGCACGCGTCGGCCGCATCAACCGAACACTCAGACGTGTGCTCGGGATCGTCGACCGAACACTCTGCGTGTGCATTCGACTACGTCAACCGAACGCTCAGCATGTGAGGTCGGACGCCTCGACCGAATGCTCAGCACGTGTGGTCGGCTACCTTGGTCGAACAGTAGCGCGCGCGGTCGGCTGTGTTGGCCGAACAGGCCTCTTTTTTTTAAATTTGTCCAATTCGTTAATTTTTATGATATGTTGTCATAATTATTTTTGTTTGTAATCCAGGTAAGACATATTTTAGGAAGAAAAGAGCAACGACTTCGGAAAGGAAGCATAGGGTTGAAGAATTGGAACGTGGCGAATGTTTGGGCACACAAGAACCTAGCCTTCATGTGTCGTTTGAGATAGAGCAAGAAGAAATTCTAGACATTCTAGAATATCCTGAAATTCCAAAAAGGGAGGATATTTCAGAAATTCTCGAAATCCCTGAAATAGAAGATATTCCTGAGGCCCATCATCCCAACTATGTCGAAGAGGTCGCTCGTAATATTGAAGAGTAACAAGTTGATGAGCAAGCTGTAGTTGAGAATGAGCTACTTACAGGATCTTTTCTCGGAGGCCCGATCGACCACCGTCTTTTACCTAGTTTTAAGACGCATGTGGCATCGAAGATATGGTTTGGCGAGGAGAGAGATATCCTGAGGTGCTTATGTCACACAACGAAGATGGATTCTTGGAAGTTGGATGACGATCTAAGTTAGTGGTTTAGGCTGCTTTGTCATTTAAAAATCGCCGATTTACGATCCATATCGTATAAGAACCCGAACAAGAACCTAATATGTGCTTTTATTGAGCACTGGTATCTGGAGACCAACAGCTTTCATATGTCGTTCGGTGAGATGACAATAACACTGGACGATGTTTTCTGCATTACTGGACTTCCCATTACAGGAAAATCTATTGTCCAACGGGAAGAAAGGGAGGAAGCACCAACTGTGATGCTTCAACGACTGTTAAGTTTGGATGTTGCTGAGGCGAGAGAGGTTGTGAAGGGGCAAAGAGGGAGTTCTATGAAGTTGGAGTGGTTGCGATCAAGGTTTAGTGGCAACGCAGCTTCTCCCGATGAAGAGAAGAGACTCAATGCTGCAAGGGGATACTTATGGTTTGTGTTAGGTTGCACAATTTTCACCGAAAAGAGTGGCACTTAAGTCGACAAACATCCTCCAACTACTGAAAAACGTCACCCGAGTTCACAAGAATTCTTGGGGAGCTGCTGCACTAGCGTACTTGTATCGAAAACTAGGGCTTACATCTCGATTTGGGGTGAAGCAAATTAGTGGTTACTTGACATTGTTGGAGGTAATTTTTACCACTTTAATTCAATTTTCTTGCATTTTCAATATGTTTATATCATTGACCTTCATTTTTTGTCTCCAAGCATGGATATAAGAGTATTTTTCCATTACAAGGCTGATGCACAATGTCAATTATACACTGGGTGAACCTCTGGCATTGCGATGGGCCTAACAAGTCTCTCTTGGGGTTCTCTCGATCGTTTAATAGCTTGGAGAGAGATGTTAGATGCATGTGCTATGAATTCTGTAAGTTTAGGTTTTACTATTGTCTCATTATTAAACATGTTAATATATATAGTGAAAGTTAATTTAAACGATTGTCCATGATAATGTTTTAGGTTGTTTGGACTCCATATGCGGGTGTTCGGGATGTATTTCCACATCATGAAGTGACATTCTATCATGGATGCATTCGATCATTTGACATTGTCGAACCATACCTTCCTGACGGCGTATTGAGGCAGTTTGGACATGTTCAGACGATTCCTGAAGTCCCATTGGTTCCACTTACTGTTCGATGAGGAAGCACAGGTGCACAATACAAGATTGTGTGGGATGTTATGAGTTCGTACTTTCGGATATGGAGCAGTCATGTATTGGCACATGAGGTCCGGGGTAGGCTAGCTAGTCCATCGTGGGAATGCATTCCCGAGTACATGGATTGGTTCCGTACGGTTTCACATCCCTTGATCCAGAATCCTCAGAGGACGTCCACTATTGCAGGTGCTTCTCATTCTCAAGCTCAGCCTTGGGAAATGATTGAGAGTGCACATTTACATATTGAGCCGATTGTCGAATGGTGGATGACACATGATCCCGCACTGTCCCTTAAGTATGTGATGTCTTATGTCAGTCGGACACACGAGGCTTTATCTATAGATGAAAGTCATTTGATAGAACCTGTCGGACGTTCATCATCGAGTAGGTCTCGTAGATCTCATAAGACATAGTGATGGTTTTTTTTCTCGAACATATGTTTTTTGTAAACATTTTGCATCTCCTGTATTGTATTACACATTGTTCGGTTGGATATGTATCGACGGTTTATTTGAATGTATGGTACAGATTGCATTAGTTTGGATGCTTTCAATATGTTTAATAAATTACTATGAATTGTATTGTGATTCGATGACTGAAACCGAGCGTAATTTGTATTGTTTAGGAAATTGAAATTGCGTAAAGTGTAAGACAATCTTCAACCAAAAATTACGCACTATTCGGTCATGCTAACTGAACAAGTTAAGGAGTGTTCGGTCATCATGACCGAATGGCACGAATGGGCTTTCGATCGCCTTGGCCGACCGGCACATAGGGCATTCGGTCGTAATAGCCGAACGGTGTGTTGCGCGTTCGATTGAGGCGGCCGAACAATGGTAGTTTTGAAGAGACTTGTTCGGCCATGTCGCTTGGAAACATGTCACTTAGTCTCGATCAACTACTAATTCTCAAAATACAACAAATGTGTGGTTTCCAATATATATTTAATAATTACACAATTCAAAGAGCTCTCCTGGAATTCGACAAATGTTACACTAATAAGTATTGGAATTCAACAAATGTTACACAAATGTTCAAAAATAAGTACACGAATCATCATCTAAACTAATAGTTTCCACACCTAACGAGCTGTTTTCACTTGCAACAATGCCACTGTATTTTGCTATTTGTTGTTGGAAAATGACACCCCAACCAACAACGCATGGAAACCGACACGCAAATCACATATTTATAATAGGCGGAAGTGGTGCACCGTCTATCAAATTAACCTTCATAAGGATAAACGAAAAAATCCATATAAGTACAAATCAAATCATGTATCCAAAATTATAATTAATTTAACCTATAGAATATTTAAAAACATATAGTTTACTCGTATAAAGTGATTGTCACCAACAAATACCATACACTTGCAACGAGGGTTGATCGGCACTTGTGTTCTTAGTGGTAGAAATAACACAGTCATTTGAGGTGAAATGTGAACTATCGTCATATTATATGCAGAAGCGGCAAGGTAGTAGCACTCAGGGAACATGAACCAGAAATCTTTGTCCCAAACCTCCGATGTGAAACAGTTCAACGATTTCAATATTTCGTCAACCGTGTGCATACTGCTATACCAAACACTAGCGTATAAATTCTGATTGTTCTCCAACTCTTGGATTAGATCATTTCGGACTTGAGGCCACGAATCCTCGCCCAAACCAAGTGCATTAGCAAGGCACCGAAAACCGTAATGACCGTCGTCTTTCACATTCTTCGTACTGGATACAAAAGGATGGAAATGATTGGGCAACACTTCTAGGAATGGAAGATCCGAGGAAGTACGTGTAGAACGACGTTGAACCAATTGTTTTTGTCTTTTTTCCTTGAATTCATCTGTCCAACAGATGATGGACCACTTCCAAATATGTTCTGATCTTGTAGGGAATTACTATCCTTGAAGGACTCAATATATTTAAAAGCACTTTTCTCACATTTGGTAAACTTATCTTGCCGATTTTTAACCTTGCTAAGACGACCACGAACACGTGTATAAACCTCAAGTTCAAGCAATGAGGAGGTTGATATGTTTGTTATCTCCCGCAGTCTTTTCAGTAGCAATAACCTCTGAGACTCATTCGCTAATGCAAACAACCCATTCACATCACCCACTATCTCCGTCCACCGACTACCAAGATCTGCAGCAATACTAACGTCAGTTTTACATGGTTCACAATCCAATTTCCTCCAGAATCTGTCAATACTCTGAAGAAGGATTGGTTCACCAACACGTATCAATTCTGCAAGTTCATGAGCACAAGGAAGACCACATGACTTTCTTAAGGCACAACCACATAGCAACGAATCCACACCGGCTGTGTTAACCCCCTCAATCTCCTCAAAAATCTTATGTATAGTTGCATGTGACACCAACCCACGAATTATCTTGAAAATAGGAGACCTGAATCGATGATGCACTCTGTGTTGACTTTGTTCAAATGAAGTTTTGATTGTGGTGTGGGATGTGATCAACAAGCCATGTATCTTTTCCCAAGATAATTCAAAGTTAGATTGGCTAGTACCAAGTTGTTTCTTCAACCTTGAATGCACACTCTCGGCCCTGTGTGAACATATCCAAATCGTATTATCAAAATATAGCACTATAAATAAATCAATGAAAATATTCGTTAGCCACATTAAATATTCATACCGACTACTAGTCGTGTTGTCATAATGCATGATATTATTCATTCAGACTGACACAAATCTCTCTTTATAAGGATCAAGCCAATTCAAAATGACGTAATTCACGGAGTTTGGATAGTCGACAAAATCACCCTTTAATCTCCCAACGTACTCATTGAACTTCACTTTATTCCATGAGTAATTAAATGAATCTCACTTTGGCTTGGCATGCAATTCTTTCCTACACTTAGTAAAAATATTTTTACTAATATGTCATCGACATAACAAATGTTTAGCGTTGGGGAATGTAACTTCGATTGCATTTATCAGAGTAATCTCACGATCAGTGACAATGACATGTGACAAGAATGATTGGTCCATCAATCCTTTCAAAGTCATTAGCGCCCATCTATAGTTCTTCTCACGCTCGGCCTCCAAATAAATGCATACTACAGAAAAAGTGATATCCGTAGATGTGATGTCAACCACTTCCAATAGTGGCATCTTGTATCGATTTGTCTTGTATATACAATGCATCAGCAACACATTTGAAAAGGCACGCAACAACTCCACACTAGTCGGGTGGGCATAAAAGAGATCCTTCACCCTATCAGCTTTCTCACATCTTTTGACAAGGTAATAATAATTGTGTAACTCTAGTTTCTCCAATAAATATTGCATTTGAGATCGACCTCCATGCTCCACTATTCTATGCTTATGGCGAGCATTATAAATAGTCTTCAAAGTGGACGCATTCTGAACAAATGTCTCTTTCAGAGTACTTAGGATTTCTTGGGGTTTGCACTTATTTTTGGACAAGTCTACTACAAATCGATCTTCAACCGGTGTTAGTCGACCGGCATATGAATGACCCACCAAGTTCCGATCCATTGGATCATTATGAACACCAGATAGAACCGATACTGACCATTGTCCTGACTCGTTCAATTGAATAGCCTTTAAAAGAAATGGACAATCACATTTCTTTGTAGTTGTATTTCTGGAGGTTTTCTTTCCAACAATCTTTTCACCATCAATTGAATTAAGTAGAGATTTTGTCTTATTACGTACACGATATACACCACCTCATTCGCAACCCAACATAACTCGAGGTCGACGACCACTATGACCACTGATATCAGAGCGTACAACTAATATTACCATATTATGTCGATGTGCTACACCGTCTATTCATTTCATCATCAAATTCCGACTCAAATATTTCATCTGTGATAAAGTCAGCAGTAAAATCAATCTGCATATACTGAGGATCTAAATCGTCTGAATCCATTAGTTCTTTAACAGCCATTCGGTTTATGAAGCTTATTTCAGTGGAATATGAGATGTATTTCTGTTATAAATGAGTAAATAACATCATAAGAATATAAAAAATAAGTTCGTATTTTGTGAACGTCGAGGAACACATTGTTTAACCAAGATGACTGAACATATAGTGAAACATTCGGCCATCTTGACCGAACAACATTCAAACCATTCAGTCAAGTCGACCGAACAACAATGAAAGTGTTCGGTCAAGTCGACCGAACAACATCCAAAAAACTCGGTTGTCTTGCCAGTAGTGTTCAGCTGGCCTGACCAAACACGTGCAATAGTGTTTGGTCTGTGCTAGCCGAACGGGTGAGTTCTACGCGATTTCGCGAAAATGCATAAACGAAACATATTTAGGCGAAATCTTACATTGTTTGTCCCAAATGAATCTTCATCAGCCATTGTACTTTTCTTCACAAAATGAGGGGGCAAATGATGAATTTTTTTTTTAACTAAATGTTTATGTAGTATTGGTGAAGAGAAGAAGCAAATGTAGAAGAAGGGTTTGGGGTTTTTTTTCCATATAATATATGCATGGAGGGCATTTTAGTCTTTTAACATTTAATTAAATTATATTAAAAATTTGTGGGATGCCCTTGGAAAAGTGTGGGGTGGCTTTAGTCCCTCCCTAATGATAATACTCAAGTGTGTAGGATATAATATCTCAATTTCCCCATTGTAGCCTAAAATGATCAGATTTCTATTAAGCCTAAAATGATCAGATTTCTATTAATTCAAAATGAAAGATATATTCTTCAAGTTTGTCTGACCAGAATCAGATATGTGCATATGTAGCAATAATTGTGTATGTCACATAGTGATGACTGATGATCTTATATTATACACACATTTTTTAAATAAAACGTTTACATCTAAGTTGATCACACTCAGGATTTTTAAAGCTTTTCAAATGTTTCACGACTAACTTTTCCTTTTATTTTAATTTTTATTTTTGATTTTTTTTGTTGTTTTTTAAACGGGATATGGTATCATTTGTAAAATTTCTGAGGCTCTAGAATAGTCGGCCAACGTTATCATTAATATATTTAATTGCAGTTCTACTTTCAAAAGTATTTTAAAATATTTTATTTACATCATGTCTAGGTTAATAATTCAATTTTTCTAGCTCGACATGGCTCACCAAGATTTTGCTTTAAGATCGTGTACATGATCCAACTATGGGAAATATGGACGATCTCAATGTGAAGCATAGATGAATATTTAGCATCCTTAATTCATAAAACTAGATTTATGAGTACATACAAGTTTGATTTCATATATTACATCAGATATGAAATATTACACTTATCTACAACATTCAAGTTGGAATTGTAGCAAACTATAGATCAATATGAGAGGTCACAAATCAAGCCAACCAGATTCCAGCCTATCCCATAGAGTTATCATGCTGATTGCTAGCTGGAAATTTCACAGTGAAATTCATCCCATTTTCAAGGTAATAGTTGTTATCATGACAAAACCAATTTGGACCGACTGCCCACCAGTTAGAGGTGGGAAATCCTTCTATTGCTTGTTGCAGGAACGGACACCATGAGAGAGAGAGAGAGAGAGAGAGAGAGAGAGAGAGAGAGAGAGTAAAATCTAACTAGCATATACATAACTATCAAAGAATCAATCTTTAGCTTTTCAAAATGATAATTGAAAATACCACCTCAGAGCACAAGATAGTTTTCTTTCTAATACCTAACCTTTTTTAATCTATTGTTGCTACCATTTGAGCAAACAGCTAAGACGTTTGTTGAATGACATATTGTATAAATTAAATCAAAAGTTGAAAAGTCAATAGCACTCTCCTGGATATGGGCAAGCGATGTTAATCCTTCAAGAATATGTGAGATGCACAAGTAGATGTCAGGTTGGTGCCTCTTTATTTGATGGGACCTGTGTCCGAATGCAAAGAACATCAATATAGATTAAGTAAAAGAGACGGATATCTATCCAACAAGAAATGGATGGTCCTTTTCTTAAATGAAAAATTAACAAATAATTCTTAACTATAAATCTCCACATTTACTAATAGGATATTATAGTTAGACAAGAAACCACCCTATAACATAACAACTGCTTCATGTAAGCACTTCTGCAGGCAGACATTTTAATCATGATTTTTTTAGAAGTGTGGATAAATTTAATGTTGCATTGAAGGAGGCTCGTCTTTAGAAGTGGATATGCAATTTATACCCACTTCCGCAGGATTGAGAAAGATACTAGAAATCAAAAGGTCAAAGTTCAGTTTCAGTTATCTCAGTAACTATTTTCCCTCAGGAACTCCAAGATTAAGGTAAATGTGATCCCCCCCCCCCCCCCCACACATTTGATATTAAGAGACTCAGAACACGAGAAGATGATAACAAAATTGTTGTCCATTGAAACGAACTTGTCTTATTAGTATATACAGATGAAATTAACACAAGAGGATTAGAAGCTGTCTGATACACAGCCCCAACTGATCTAACTTACCTTAAAAATTAACTGATGGAAACCAAGGATCACAAAGCATGGCAGAAATCAAAGATACATTAAAAATTACGCACCTTTTAGGCCTTGGAATTAGTTCGGACAAAGCTAAGGTGAGCCAAATAATTGCTCTCAGCAAAATCATGTAATGTGCGAGATGATCGCGCCCCCTCAAGATGATAGTCATTTGTACCAAACTCATTCTTCATCAACCTCCTGCATTCCTCACCATCCTAATGAGGAGCAAACTTTTAGATAATGCCATAAATTATAAGACTCATTGTTTTGGATGGTCGTAGTAATGCATTATGATCTGAGTATTGTTTCAACACAATATAATCAGTTAAATACAGTGATAGGGTTGCATGAACAGTAAGGCATCTTATTAAGACTGCCTGCTAGAAGGGCAATGACAAAAGCTTTGTTAACTGAGAAACTTGGTATTCATACATTCGGTCCTATGCCATTGCCACAGCCTGTTTACTGCTAACCACTTGGAGTGTATATGATGATGTCAGTATTGCATGAAAGTGAACTACACGTTCATATTACACACATGAGGTAGTGTTATTTTTATAATTTTTGCATGTAGGTGGAAATAAGACATGATGCATTATGAAAACATAATCAAGTAAGCAAATGCATGGATGATATTACCAGTGCCACAACAGTTTCAAGAGCAGTTTCAGAAAGGATTTTGGGTCAGAAATGCAGTTAACCCTTGTGGTGACTTCACGACTACCCAGCTTTACTTTCCATGTCAGCAACATAAATAAATGATACCAAAATAATGTGCATCCTCGAAAAAAATACCAGAACTCCTTTTCTCTTCTACATAGCTAGGTTTCTCTAACTTGACTATTTATTAGAGGAAGAAGCCGAGGTAATATTAATCTAAGCTTCTCTAAAAGCAGATAGCCTTGTTGTATGGATAAGGATGAGCATGGTGACAAATGTCAAATTAAGTATCAGCCACCACAAGGTCTTCAAATTCTCTCATTCACTTTACTTTTGATCATGGGCAGCATGCTGAATCTTTAAATACATACTTATCTCAGCACATATTATTCACATATTTGAAGGTCCTGTTACCTGGCATTCCGTCCATACTGTAGAAATGAGCCCAATTATGACATACCAAATTTTATTCTTAAAGTAGGTTAGGAAATTTGTTAAGTGCCAACAATGGCACAATCTCATAAATGCAGAAACAGTAAACAACAAAGATATAATTGATATTCTGTATTCAAGAGGAACAAAGAAAATCAGCCTATCCTTCTGAAACTAGGTTGAATAAGTAGGGAACATAAAGCACTGGTTTTATTTCCCTTCTATCAGATGTTAACCAGATGTCCGAGAGTAAGTTGGATATGGGTAATTTATGTTCACCCCACATGAATGTCCCATCCCGCAATGCTCAAATGCCAAGATCCTATTGTGGCTAATAATTCAGAACACAAAAAAGGAAGGAAAGCACTACCTGTAAAAACTTCAACATTTGCTCTTCGATTGTGCCACTCATTGCTAATGTTTCCACATGAATAGGACGTGTGGCACCCATTCGATGAGCACGACTGATAACCTGCTCCTCCATGCTGATCAATTTTTGCAGCAATAAAATGCAGTCAACATATATAAAATGTAAAGAAACACTGGTTTTTACTAATCTGATCAAACCAAGTTAATATTGGAAGAAAAACCATCAGGTTGTAAGCAAATAATTCATGAGAAACCAGACAAATATAAGCATTTAATAAGAAGAAATGAGAGTTGAGATGTAATTATTCTGGAAGAGTTGCCTCAATAGAACTAACATAATACGTACCAGCACTTGACAAGACATACCAATTATATCTATTACCTTCTATCCCATATAGGTTCCATCAGATAGACATGAGTCACAAAGCTTAAATCAAGACCTAATGCTGCACTTCCATCCATCAAGAGAGCCATACAATTTGGATCATGCTGGAAAGTTGCCAGTGATTTCATCTGAATTACAAAGAGTAAAAGAGCTAGTGAGCAACACCAACCAGTTCCTCCATTCAAACAAAAGAAAAAAAAAACGAGCACGTGCTTTGGAAATCGGAATAACAAAGTTAGAAGTTTCTTTTACCTCAAATTTCATTGATTTATATATTAAAGAAAAAAAAAAACAGAAGAAATAAACCATTCAAACACCATAGGTGCTTCTGCACAGTGTTCTTTACCAACAGGTTCCATTTCACCGCCTCAATGGTTGAATAGATAGGTTTCTTTAAAACTCCATTTGTCATTGTGTTCAGGCGATATTCTGAATCTGGGGATCTTCAGTTGGTGTTTGAGTAAAGGTGAAGACTCTGAATGTGTGTAAAGAAGAGTAAAGGGAATTCTAGGGAAGTATGAGAAGAGTAAAGGAGTTCTAGAAAAGAGTAAAAGCCATAATAGACTCAACCTTAGCATGAATCAAAAACTATAATGAAAACATATTTTTACATATTCCATTCATAATGTAGTCTTATTATATAAATAAATACGTATGCATAAATTAGTTGTGTATTTTTTGCTGAATAACGAAACAACTATTCTAATATCAATAGAAAAATTAATATTACAAGGAACCACTAACTTTGTTATTGCATTTAATATTTTCTACATAATAATGCATATTATTATAGGTTATAACACAGAATTATATTTAATTTTACTAGACTGAACCAGTTGGACCATTGATCAATGGCAAGACCAGTTCAATCGCCAGTCTGCTTAAACAAACACTAGAATGCAGCCTGCAGATTCATGGAAAATAAAAGTAAAGGAGAATATACCTTGTTCCCAGAGTGCATTGGACTATACATTCCAGCAAATTGGATTCCTGCAATACTTAACTGGAAATGAAAAGGTTGAAGAAAATTATCCCTTAATTGGAAGAAACTACAGTGAGAATCGTGTTTATAGTAGTCAAAATTTACCTGTTGTTCAATGATATGTATATGTTCAAGAAACTGTGAGAAAATAATAACTTTCTCCACAGCACTCTGGCTCTGCCCATTTTTAAAACTATGGCAGGGCTCCTGATGTAGTGGTGTGTTGGAGTAGTCCTTGTTCGAGGAGAAATTAATTTCATTAGGCATAACACCTATCTTCTCAGTGGGATATCCAATCTTCATATTAGTTTCTTGCAATTCCTTTAACTGGCGAACTAGATATGTAACTTTGCTGCTAGATGTTGACTGCCAATCAGGATTCCAGTCATCCTGCAATAAACAGAGACCTCTTTGAGAACATCACAACCAGGGATTAAGGGCATTCACACATTAGACTAATTAAATTGGTATGAAGGTGTACCTTAACAAAAGAGGACAAGGGAACATCATATATATATATATATATATATATATGACCAAATAGTTGTTAGAGAAGCAAGTTATAGACCAGTGACCATTTGTTCCTCTCTTTGATCATCAAAGACAAGGCACAAACTCAATATCATAAGAGGTCCTTAACTATGGAAAGTGCATTTGACAGAACTTGCAGAATTGGAGCAACTATGGACTAATGAAACTTTATATCTATGAACCAAGCGAGAGCAGTATATTGCCTTAAAATGTTAACCAATCAACTTTTCTCAGATGCAAGTAATTACTTTTCAGACAATCAAAAAGGAAAACAAACGAATAATAGAAGAAAGAGATTGCTTAAAGTTACAGAAAGAAAGTAGAAATAAACTCTAAAAGATATAGTTGGTGTTGACAGCTGCAGAGGAAACACATAATAGAAAGTAGCATTTCACCTTTCTTAATTTGAGCTTTTAAACTTTACAGGGGTGCAATTCTAGCCAATGAATTGAAAAGTAGGCTCACTAAAATATGATATATCGACTTAAACAAACCTGTTTGTATGAAGGTTGCAACTCGATGAGATCCTTTGGCACAGGCCATTTAGGATTGGGATTCTCTGGACGAGCCAATTCCTCTGGAGTCTGCATTTCATACGAGTAACCACAACCAGGAAATGTACACTTTTCACTGTCTAAAGCAACACAATCAAGGCATAGAAGGTGCCCACAAGGTGTAATGACAGGTAAACGACACCATTCTCCACACCTAGCAACATATGCAGAAGCAAAAATCAGTATGCTACTCAAGTAAGGTGAAATCGACAAGACTGAAGTTTGCAAACCCTACCTCATGCAATTGCCCCCGTACAAGAGAGTATACTTTATAAAACCATACTCCTGTGACATAGGATCCACACCTTTCTCAACAAAGATATCCATAGTTTCTTGAATATCTTGGCCGGCATCTGTTACTCTCACATGTCCAGCCACACAGCAGGATAGCCTTACATTTTTAATAGTAGTTGCCCGAAATTTCCATTGTTTTGGGTTCAATAGACTCTCAACATGAGATGAATCATTCCAGTCTGCCATTAATATATTACGCCGTACTGTTTCCACCAACTCATTATAACTTTTAGCATGTTCTTCAGAAAAATCCACAAATGTCACTCTTTTAATACAAGGTGGTATGGCCTTCAAATCTAGTTTTCTTGCACTAATCATGCATCTTTTAAGTAATTGCAACAAACGAGACCTGCCCTCTTCCATCTCTGCCTCAAATGGTCTGAGGATACCTGCTTCCCATGATTTTTGATGCTGCCCATATGTTTCTTCTTTGAGGAATGTTAGCATCGGTTGAAGATAAGATACCTGGCTGTTAGGAGTGTTGGGAGTCGGAGTGCCTGTCAACAGCCAGCGATTGGTGGCAGTAAGCGACACTGCCATCTGCAATTTGTTAGTCAAATTGAGACTCGAGCCAAGAGTATGCCCCTCATCCAACATGACTCTAAGCCAGTGAACTTGCATTAGGACACTTCTTTTACGGGGACCCCATTCAACACTCAAGCGATTGAAGGTAGTTATCACAATATCATAGTCCCAAGCCAAATTGTGAGCAGGAGGCTTTTTCTTTTGATCACCCCATATATAGACTCTCAAATGACCTGGTCTGATATGTTTTTCAATCTGAGTTTTCCAGTGATCAACAAGATTTGATGGGACAACAATCAAAGTTGCACTTGACAGATAAAACCTGAGTGAGTCCAATGGCTCACAAAGAGCAATCCTAAGGGAATCCAAATCAAAGGTCAGGTTCATAAGACTTCTAGGATAGAACCACTTCAAAGCATCCTTTTCTACTCTTTTTACAAGACCAAATGCTTGAAATACTTTGTGATAATCACGAGCAACTCTGGTGTCAAATAGTGAGGTTCCTACAGTAGGGCTCACTAATCCAATTGTTTCCATTTCCGCAAGCTTATTTGGTGGAAGTTTAGCCAACCAAGTCAATGCTTTCTTTGTCTCAGAATTGATCAGTTTATAGTGTTCCTTCAGCACACTAATGAAAAATATTATGTTTTCCTCCTGGCCCCCACAGGATCCTTTTTCATGAAACCCTGGTAGGTATGTGATAGGCTCCCTGTAATCCCAGGATTCTTCAGGAACATTACAGCTCTGGTATAAAGCGTCACTGTTCATACTACAAAACCAAGCTCTGGAAGTATTTGTTGCATGCCCATCTGCAACCTTCCGCCACTTGCTACAAGCATCACACTGTACCCAAGTTTCATTATATTCTTTATCATTTGTCACCACCTCTTCATTCCTCCTCCTAACTGTCATCCTATGAGAGTTACCAGCTTGGTTACTGGAGGACCTTGTCTTGTGACTCTTATTGGCAAGCTTTCTATTATTTGAGCATTTCTTGGAATTAAAAGATGGCTCCTCATATGCCTCCAAAAGATTTCTTTTTGGGTTACTCCAGCTCCTGCTGCACCTCATAGTGATGGCTGTAGGTGTCGAGCAAGTGGGCGTAGACAATTTAATTCGTTTAATAGAACTCAAATCAGTAGATTCCAGCATTTGCTTGTCAGAGTCAAGAGGCCTTGGAGATTGTGATGCATTACCTCTACAGTTGTTCCTTGGAGTGAGCTCATCAAGCGATAACCGTCCCCTGCGAGTTTTCTGACCCACAATTTTGTTGCCATTTGACACATAACCCCTGGTTGTATTTTCTGCACAGACTTCATAATAGCCACATCTGGGATTCCCATTATGCACACACCAGACCACTTTCTCAGCATCGGGGGGTTCTCCCAAAGTTCTTAGTGTCTTTAGAATAAGCGAAAGAGCAGTAATAGTCTTACCAAGTCCAGGTTCATCACAGAACATTCCCCCACGAAAATCCCTAATTGTAGGAACTGAACCAGCAACAATCTCACCAGAAACCATATTCATATTAAAGTTGAACCCGTCTTCAGTCCTGAAATCCATATATAGAGGATGTTGTAAGATTTCAGATTCCTTCTCACGCTCTAACATCCACTCAACTGCAGCCTGCTGATGTGGATAAAGTTTAAGTTGCATACATGGCATGATGAATGCTGCTAAATTCCTTAAGTGATGGCATGTCAAGGAAATTTTAACAAGGTCAATAGGGCATAATGCTGTTAAAATCTTAATTAAAATATCATCTGAGAGATCCCAGATACCGGATTCAACGGATGAGTCTGCTGCTATTACACTTGAGCCATCACATTCAACCTCTTTTGTCACACAGGGAAGACTCTTAAAAATTTCTTGGAGTTCAAAAAGCTTTTTTCTCTTAGGATTGTTAGGTGCACTACAACTTTGGCTGCACCCAAGAATGTGACAGTCTGTTACATTCCAGATGCTACAATAAGCATCATGGTCCAATCTGACAGATTTGAGCATCGAACTTCTAGCTTCCCAGTTGCAGCTGTCGGCAACATCAATAACACTAGATTAGAAACAGCAACAAGGAATATCCCTCTACCCCAAGATTATCGTATGGATTATATTAGCCATAATTCAAAGTCATGAGACTGCAGAGGGTCCTCTTACAATCTGACATCAGTCAAGCTATGTTAAGGTGTCATCAGAAGGAAAGATTGAATTATTCATTTTAACAGAACCGCAAAAACAAGAAAAAAAAACGGCAATTGCATCTGTAACTGAATGATACAACTAGCTTGTCATGCTATCTAATTACACAAGAAACAACAACCAGTTCCAAGTTATTGAAAGGACTGGAAAGAACAAACATGAACAGTAAATACAAGCATGAATCTGGGGCAACAAAAACTCGTTCTCTCTCTCTCTCTCTCTTTTTTTGCCGCAAGCATATATGGAAAATAGAAAAGATAAATGCTTCCGATTATTAAAAATGAAAGCAAATATGCAAGAACTGTCAAGAAGATAAAATTTGTTTGAATTTTCATTTATTACAGACATGTCCATAATGGAAGGTTATTTGGAACTTCGATACATTAGGCAAAAGTCCACAATGGTTACTTTCTCTTTTAGATTGTCACATAGGGAAAGATGATGTCAACAGAAATTTTAGGGTTCACATTCACCAACACTGTGCTTTTTCACCAAAACATTGAAAAAAGATGGCCTTATGAGTGTAGGTGTCTCAACCGAGCATTATGATGAAGGTATGCTTCATATAGCTAACTCCATATAGAGGATTTACGGCTTAGTTTGTTAGCTGATGTATTATGCTTTTCAATAAACAGAATCAATCACAAAAATTTATTCTATTTATTGGTCATCTTGCTACAATGGGTTCCATGGTGTGCGCAACTCTCATCCGGTTCAGTTTACAATGGTAATCAACAAGGCACAACAGAGTCATACATCGACCATAATACTTATGGGTGGGTGTTTTCAACCAACCATCAACATATCACAGCAAAAAAGCTTCTACCAAAACAAACGAAGAAAATTGAACTTTATCAACCATACCAACAAAACAGCTGTCTGAAAAAAAGAAAAGAAAAAAACAGAATATAGTAAAATAAAAATAAAAAGTAAAGAAAAAGCACCTCAAATGTTTGAAAAGCGCGGCAGCAATGGAGCTTGACCGCGGGAACTGCCACCCACACCACAAAGCGATCGGTAAGTGCACATCCACTAACACCACAGCCCTAATCTCCCTACTTCCACCCTCGACTTCCTCCTCTCGTGGCGAAACATTCACCACCCGCGCCACAATTTTCAAGCATTTGTGCGCAACGAGGGCGTGCAATTGGTGCACCGCGCTGATCGATCCGTGCACAATCCCAATTCTGTTCCACCTCTTTCTCACAGACGGGGTCGCTTTGGAATCAGGAGTTTCAGGTTTGCCAATGGGGAATAAGAGAGCGTCGTTTTGCGCCAGAAAGTAAACATTTGGTGGTTCGCCGGCGAAGCGGCAAATCGAGTTGATTGGAATTGAAGCATCGCCGGAAACGCTAAGAACCACACAGAGGTAACCGCAGAGCTTGCAGTCGGCCTGTGGTTCGACGTTGTTTTCCATTCACACTGGATTTCTGGGAGAGATTTTACTGGTGTGGAGTCTGTGGGTATGAATCTCGGTTTCGGAAGGATGAATTGGATTTGGATTTGGAGAAGGAAATGCTTTCCAAAGCAGGGCTGAATTTAAGGGGAACTGGAAATTAGTAAATGACGAAATCACCCATAGTGGACTCGGTATTAATTTGCTTCTCACGCAAACAAGACTAAGGGCGTGTTTGGTACGGTACTTTTCATACCCCACAATGAAAAGAGAATGAAAAAAATAGTATTTGATACACACCTTTAATTTCTGCTACAATACTTTAATAAGAAATCAAAGGTGTGACTTTCATTCCTCAGGTTTTCCTAAGGAATGACTTTCATTCCACAACTCTATTTTCTAAAACAATAATAATAATACTAATAATAATATAATAATTAAGTTGATTTCATTCCTAAAGAATTTTGGTAAACCAAACAACACAAATTTAAAAAGAATATTCATTTCATTCCTCATTGCTATCATTACCATTCATTTTCTCATTTCTCACCATCATACCAAGCGGCCCTTAACAACTGCACGGGTGTATTATGTATAGGGTGGCGCTATTCACACCCCAATGATTTCTAACCACACCTCATAATTAAATAAATCAAAAGTAATTATATATTAAATATCTAAAATACCTCTTGACCACACCCCATATATAATTTGAGATACTAATGATACCCCATAAATTCTAAGCACACCCCATTCTCACTCTTCTTCTCCTTCATTGCACAAACTCTCTTTCTCCACCATTTATAAAATTTTCTTCTTCTTTGTAAACCCTAAGAATATCACCCAACCAATATTCTCTACAAAAATGTCTATGGAACGGGAAGATACATTTGAAGCGAGCAATGTAAGATTTCAACTACATTTTTAATAGTTTTTTGTAGTGTAGTACAAAAAATCGAGTTTTAGTTTGAAAAGTAGAAAATCCCGCTGGAACAGTCTCGTTCGACTACTCCAGGTCGAACGTATAAAAGAGTGTTCGACTGAAATAGTCTAACGTTCTGAATATTATTCGATCAAAAAAGTCGAACTTCTTCATTGGTGTTCGAACACAATGAAGTATGTTCGATTTTTTAGGTTAAACAATCTAAGAACTATTCGATTTTTTTGGTTGAACAATCTTAGTACTGTTCGATTTTTTTTGTTGTACAGAAGGCTGATTTAAGTTTTTTTCATTTTTATCATTGAACAATATGTTTATTATATTCTATTTTAATTGTTCATTAGGAAAATGGTTCAAAATCCACAGAACTAAGTGTGGTGAACCCCATTAATGAAAATAAGATGAATCAACAAGAGATTGATCCAATGTATGAACAAATAGATTACACAATTGAGTTTTCCACGACCGAACTTTTTGATAGTCGCATTTCTTTGGTGGAATGGGTAAGAGGAGTAGTGCATAAGCTTAATATGGTGGTTTTAGTGAAACACTCAGACGGAGTGGAAAGTGATAGGAGGCCTAGAGTGTTATTGGGATGTGAAAGAAGTGGCAAGTATCGTCCATCTAAACCAAAAACACAAAGACAACATTTGGTTTTCGATAATCAGGTTGTTGAAAAGAAAAATTCTAGAGAGAGAGTTACCGGTACGAAGAAGTGTGACTGTCCATTTCTTTTGAAGAGCACTCAATTGGATGAAGGCCAATGGTCATTAACAGTTTTATCGGGTGTTCATAACCACCCGATGGGGTGTTACTTGATTGGTCACTCGTATGTCGGTCGACTTACACCTATTGAAGATCGGTATGTGTTTGACTTGTCAAAGAATAACACAAAATCGAAAGATATTTTGAGCAGTTTGAAAGAATCCTTTGTTGATAATGAGTCGACATTGAAGACCATTTACAATGCTCGTCATAAGCATTGAATTGTTGAGCATGGAGGTCGTTCTCAAATGCACTATTGGAGAAATTGAAACACTATGAATATTATTATTTTGTCAAGAGATGTGAGCAGACGGATAGGGTCAAGGATTTATTTTATGCTCACCCGACCAGTGTCGAGTTGTTGCGTATGTTTCCAAATATTTTATTAATGGACTGTACATACAAGACCAATCGGTACAAGATGTTTCTTTTGGAGATCGTTGGGATTACATCCACTGATATCATATTCTTGGTGTCATGTATTTATCTGGAGATAGAACGTCAGGAGAACTATATTTGGGCGCTCACAATCCTGAAGGGATTAATGGATCAACCAATATTACCGTAAGTAATTGTTATAGATAGGGAGATCGTATTGATGAATGCGATAGAGGTTATGTTTCTGAACTCGAAACATTTGCTATGTCGGTGGCATATCAGTAAGAACATTTTGACCAAGTGCAGACCAATGTTTCATATGAAAAATGATAAGTGAGATTCATTTAACAACTCATGGAATTCATTGATACTTGTTGAGGACATGATGAAATTTGATGAGTTGATGCGGAGATTGAAGGATGATTACGTCGACTACCCAGAAGCCGTTAACTATGTCGTTGACAATTGGATAACAAGGTTTGTGTCTTGCTGGACCAATAATGTCATGCATTTTGACAACACAACAAGTAGTAGGTATGTGTATTTAACAACATAAATTCGTATATCAATTGTTGTTTTACTTTAAAACTAAATTTGTTCATCATCGATAATTATTTATACTTGGTCTCACAGGGCGGAAAGTGCACATTTAAGACTGAAGAAACAACTTAGTATGAGTCAATTGAACTTTGAAATATCTTGCTTCTCTGCAGAAGATTTATGAAGAGATGGAGGGTGCAGATTCATGCGGTGTCGATTCCTTATTATGTGGATGTGTTTTGAGAAGAACATGTGGGTTGTTATGTGAACATGAACTTGCGATATTAAAACTAAACAGTGCACCAATCACATTGGACATGGTTGATAGGTTTTGGAGGAAATTAGACTGTGAGCCTTCAAAGATAGATGTTAATATTGTCCATGATCTTGGAAGTCAATGGTAGGAGACTGTGGGTGATATTAACAACGTATTCGAGTCTGTAAATGAATTTCAAAGATTACTGTTGCTTAAATGACTCAGAGAGATCTCAAACCCGAGGACATCGTCGTTACTTGAACCTGAGGTTCATACCCATGTTCGTGGTCGTCCTAGCAAGGCTAAAAGTTGTAAAGACAAGTCCACCAAACGAGATAAGAGTGCATTTGAGTATGTGGAGTCGGTCATTGATAGTTGTTCACCAGTTGAACAAACTATTTAAGTATCTGGACCTTCATCAGTTGGACCGATGTTTACTAAAACACGAAGACAAAAATAACCTATCCAACATCGATCACTACGTAATCCATCTAACACTCCACTCGTTGAACTACTCCCAACTCATTAGAGACCTTACGTGTCAAACATAATAAATGTAAAAGGTGACGATCATTGTGGCTTTCGGTATGCCTCAATACCCTCAGGTTGGGTGAGTACTCAAGGGCAAATTTTTGTGATGATCTAATCAAAGAGTTGGAGGAATTCAGAGCTTTATATGCTACTGTTTGGTTGGATGCTACTCGGGTTGAGAAGATATTATTGATGTTGAGATGTTTTCGTGATGAAGTATACAATTCGAAGTTTTGGTTTATTTTTTCGGAAACTTATAACTTGGCGGCATCAAGATATAATATGGCTTTCGTGCATATTTCATCCCAGCAGAGCCTGACATTTCTACCTTTGAGGACACCGGTTCCAACGAATCCTCGTCTAACATGCATGACACTTGTTGGAAACAACCATTTCATTAGGGTAATTCTTTCACCTTAATACTTCATTTTATATCCTAATATTGTGATTGTTACAATGTTTTTAACAAGTCGAATTGGTAGAGGGCACACTGATACCTCCTATTAGTACCACATGGTACGGATATCATTATCCATACGCTGATGGGTGGACACTTTTCTACCAAGCACAACTGGCCAAGTACACGGCGATGATAACACATGATAGTGAATCCATTGGTGTTGCGGGTCTGGATATTATTGACAGTGATTAGATACACTATGTTGATTTTATTATTATGTTGTTTGCGAGTCTGGATCTTATGTTGTTTGGTTTTAGATATGTTTGTGAGTATTATGGCCTTCATTTCCATTATTTTGGTACTATTCGATTTATAAAGTTGAACACTTCAAAACCTGTTCAACTTCTAGAGTCGAACAATATGCACCCAGTTCGATTATTATAATCGAATTGTATGAATAATGTTCGACTTCTAAATTCGAACATCAGACAAGGCATTGGATTGGTAGATTCGAACGACTTACACTACGTTCGATTTATAGATTAGAACAATATATAATGCGTTCGATTTTTTGAGTCGAACAGTTCTCTATATGTTCGATTTCTGAGAGCATACAGTGGCTAATTTATGAGGGAATTATCTTCAAAACAAAAGGATTTCGACAATCACATTATTCTAGTTTCATACGACATGAACAATTGAATATATCGACAATGACATCAAATTTGTGAGGGAATTATCTTCAAAACAAAAGGATTTCGACAATCACATTATATCTAGTTTCATACGACATGAACAATCGAATATATCGACAATGGCATCAAATTTGTGAGGGAATTATCTTCAAAACAAAAGGATTTGGACAATCACATTATATCTAGTTTCATACGACATAAACAACCGAATATATCGACAATGACATCATGTTCGATTTCTAGTTTCATCACGTATTACGACCGAATATATCAAACATAAGTTCCAAAACAACATTATACATAATTCTGACTTCTATTAGTGACTAACAAGGAATGACTAACTTCTACGACTTCTATTACGCCTAACTTGCGGACTTCGTGAGGGCTCGGCCTTAGAAGGATCATTTATGGTCAACGATTCATATGCACGCTCCACAATTAGCATCACGAAGTCGATGGATAAGTCTGGATCACGACGGGCCCACTTTTGTACCAACGAATGGAGTTGAGCACGTGCTGAATGAATAATCTCCAAGGGTTGTGGACCCTGAGAAGGTGTGGCACTAGTAACATTTGAAACACACTCAGGATTCTGCACCTTCGGATGAGACACTATGTAATTCCATTCCAAGTCATTCAGAGAGCACTCCCATGTAGAGTGCGCAGGTACACCAAGACGATCCACGGGCAGCAAATGACTACTCTATTGTATGAAGTAGGATCCCAGCAAATGGAAGGCAATCTTGTATGAAGCACCTGTATTGCCTCTGCACACTTTACTTGGGCTCACTTAAAATGTAACTTTGGACTTATATATATTTAAAAGAAAATATTTGGGCTTGCACTGGGCTGGAGCAGCACATTAAAAGATCCTCCCATGCATTTGATCATGTATGATTGAGAAGTTATTGTCTGCAATCAAGGAAAAATTGCCACGTTCAAGTTAGAAGATCATCTTCATTCAACAAGATAATATGAAGTCACATTTAGATGTCAATGGTGTTGAATTTGTATAGGCAGCTCAAAGTGATGGATTTGATATTTGTTTGTATTGCCAACCTCCAAATAGTCCTAATATGAATGCCTTAGATCTTGGTTTTTTCAGAGTCGTTGATTCACTTCAACATCAAGAAGCTTCGTCTACCATTAAAGAGTTTGTTACAGTAATAGAGAATGTTTTTGATGGATTTCCTGCTCAAGATTTAAACAATGTATTTTTAACATTGCAAACATGCATGGTTGAGGTGATGAAACATTCTGGTGATAATAACTACAAGATCCAGTTAAGAACAAACATAAACTCATTAAGGATGGACAACTTCCAGATTGTATTGAGTTTGAATTTGAAGTCTTAGATATGACAAAAACAAGTCTTAATTCTTTTTGAAGTCACTATATTGGTTATTCTGCATGGAGTATGAAAAAATTGTCATTTTTTGTTTTAAAACCATTATTGATCTTATTTGACATACTTTTGAACTTAAGCTTTCATATTCTTACACAATATCAAGAATTATTGTTTTCAGTTGATAGGAATTATCACACATGAATTGATATTAGAATGAATCAACCTAAATTTTAATGCACATATCTGGTTTAGTTGACATGTTTTGGAGATAAAAAAAATGAGAAAAACCAATAACATAAACTTGCATTTATAATGATTAAATCAACCACATGAATCTCAAAATGTCAAAACAATATTCTCGATGGAGAAAATAAACAGAGCTCATCTCAACAACATATGAATCATTCTTTCATGAGCTAGAAATATCGTTATTTATTTTCCACATAATATATGGTATCGGTATGAACCTAATTATCAAAATACTTCGGGAAATAAATTTTTAACATTTGAGATACTATAAGATGATGATCTTGAGAAGAAGAAATGTAGCCATCGTCTTCGGTGGAGCATTCAAATCAAGCAATGATCTCATTGTTTCATTCGATTCAAAATTAGTTCGAGATACCGTATGAGGATGCTCTTGAGAAGAGGAAATGTAGCCATCGTCTTTCCACGGTGCATTCATCGTGCTTGAATTTTTTTCAAATTTTCACTCATGAAGAGCAAATTTGGTTGTCCAAAATAATTGCACTTAGAGTGTTTCATCTACTGATTATCGTGGGAAGAGGAATATATAGGCTTTAATATCTTTAATCTTTTATTAAGGCTTCTCTCCTCTCAATAATGCATGCATAACTTCCCATGCATAGACAGTTAATAAGATAAGAATTTTAAAACTGATTAAGGAGAATGTGTTGATTGTAACAATGCATATAAATATATAGGGTTATATCAGTAAATTGCTTAGAATATTATTACTACATATTGAAACCAGCCTATATAATTGGGACACCCAAAAAAGGTAAACCAGCCTATATAATTGGGACGGAGGGAGTATAATTTTTTCCATATATTCAAATTTTATGAGTAATTAGGTAATTTATCTCAAATTTGGGTTGAAACTTGTCTTTTTTTCATGGAATGAGTACTTTTTCATTGTACCTTATCATAAATATTCTTCCAAAATAAAATTTAATTATTCATAAAGGCGAGATAAACCAACATTTATGTAAATACCTGTTTTAATAATTTATGAAATAAAACATTTTAAATAAATTCTTCTGCAACACTTAAAATATCGGCTACTAGCATTCACCGCAAGCGTACCACATTTAAGATTTTTCGAGCTGAAAAACATTTACATATGGAGGGGTGAGTGTTTGAAATGCACTAAGTGGGGAACCCCATAACAACACAAGTTAAAAATATACACATATATAAATTCAAATAAATCCAAACAAACATATAGAACCTTAGCAATCAAACAATATACATAGATTTAGACTCCCAATGTAGTCTCTTAGTTGTGGGAATTAACCCAACTTATCATAGTTGTGGATCTTAATTGGTGTAGCATGGTTTAGACTCATAATGTAGTCTCTTAGCTAGAGGAATTAAACTGATTTATCATAGTTGCGGATCTCAACCATCGTAGCATAGTTTTCATTATCACATACTATTGGTCCCAAGTGGTGTCCGAGGTTCAGAGGAGGGGTGAATGAACCTTGGTTGATTTTGAAAATCTATTTAAAACTCACTGTTCTGCAAGTTACTTGAACTTGCAGCGCCAGTCAGTTACTGCTTACAGCACTAGGATGCAGTGCTACATGCTGTAACTTAGAGTTTTATATGCAGCGGAAAAATAAAAGGTTTTAAGACACAAGGCTGGTTTTCTCAAATATGATCCTTTTCAAAACGTTTTATGCTTATGACAGAGATAGATATAAAAGATAAAGCGCAGATAAGAAACCAGTAAAACACTTATGGCTTATAGTGGTTCGAAGGTGGTGTAATCCTTCTACGTCCACTCTACTGCTACCTCGAGCAGGAACTTCGTTAAGCAAGATTGATTTACAGGACACTCCTAACAATCTATCAACTTACAAAGCTAAACACCTACTAGAGTCCCGCGTACACACAACAACTGCAAACTCTAAAGGTAAACCCACACAGGATTTCAAACTCCCATACAGGGAAGCTGTCTAAACCTTAGACAACTATACAAATAGCAAGGATCTCTCCTATCAACTGTTCGACACCTAAAACAACCTAAGCACACAGCAACAAGGTTAAAAAGTATATAAATATATTCTTCAACTGGTGCGATGAAGTGAGCTTCTGAATCCTTCAAAGGATCTTTCAGTGTTGGACTTGTTTCACTTCACAGAGGTTGAGTGACTGAAACTGAGAGTATAGCTTGAATGCTCGAGAATTTTTGTGCAAAGTTTCCAGCTTTGTCCAGTTTTTATAGTTTCAGTAATCAGCTTCAGGGTTGCTCATCCTCTATTTATACTTGTAGAGAAGATATCCGTTGAAGGAGATATCTCCCATTTTGAACTTTAAGTGTACTTGATCAAAGGCATGACTTGCATTTAATACGACTTGACTTTTCTTGTTGGAGCATTTAATGCGGTGGTTATGGCTCGCAGCTTTCTACGGCGCGTCAGTCCACGTGGCGGCTTGGCATTGGCTCCGTATCTGCAACTTTGATCTTCTCTGGAACGGCTCTATTTATTCTTGCTTGGATTTTCATTCCTCGTACTGCATTTATCCTTCCTCGGATTGCAGGATACTTATTTTGTATGTCATTGGCGTTGTTGACTGTTTGAGTAGTAAGCTTCGCGCTGTATCCTAGGTCTACTTGCAGCTGTTTGTACTTTACAGTGCTGTTGTAACTTGGACCTTTTTGCAATATCTTCGTACAGTACTGCTGCATCTTTTCTTGCAGTATTCTTGTAACTTCTTCTTACAGCAATGCTGCATGCCGTTCTTACTTACTTTGCTATAATGTTGTAACTGTCTTCTTGCAGTGTTGATGTATCTGCTTTCTTCCAGCAGCTTCTTGCCACCCCTTCAGAGATCTTATCACCCTCAAAGAGTGTTGTCTGAACAACAGCCTCGCCTGAGGTCTTTAGTAAGGACCCCGTCTCCTCGGCTGGTCCTGTATCTTCGACAGACTCTGCTGCAAGAATGGGTTCTTGCAGCTCTTGTTGGTTTCTTGCAACAACTACTTGCTTTCTGAGTTCTTCTTTCAGAGCAGCTTTCTCACAGCCTGCTGACTACTTTTTCAGTATCCTATCTCCTTTTTGCTAAGGATATTTCTTCTAGCTTGCTGTTTCCTACAACATGCTGACCCTTAAAAGTGTTTTTACTTCTTCTAAGGTTGGTTTTCCTTGTATCTTGGAAAACCATTACATGATCTTTCCTTCAGTATCGATAAGCTTGTGATCATGTAGTGTGGAAACTAGGTATCAATACCTTAAGCAAACTGTTCTTTTCTTATTGTGTTATTGTGTTTTGTCTTATCAAGATAACTACTGAAATATCCCAACACATACACACATGTTTACTTCACAATCAATAACACATTTAATTATATTTTTCATTCACATTTGTATTGATAAGCGCTCATAGTACCGTTCATATTTTGGTAACGATCACATTAGTATATAATAAGTATAATCTTATTTTACATATTCATGAAAGATCACATACTTATGAGTATGACATTCTTAAATACTTAAGTAAAAGAAATTACCTCCACCTTAAGAGTGGTTTGAAAACCTATAAAGTTTACAATCATGTATACTCTTGTTGCTCTTTCTACTATCTCGTTTACTTTCTTTAATGTTTTTGTTCTTAGTTTCTTCATTTTGCATATAAGCATAACATGAGTGAAAGTCTTAATATTTGTATCCCACCGCCATGCTAGTTCTAATATATATTACTTCATTAATCTCCCTCTTAAAATATCTACCTACATACGTGTGATGCATGTGTAGGCATATTAGTTATCCTTATTAGATTTCTACGCAAACACACCCACAATTTTATATCTATACATAAGTATTTAAATATATGATTATTCATGTGTATATAACTGAAATTAATTATAATGTCATATATTATATCCATGTGTGCGTGTATATATATATATATATAAGCAAATTTTAAATTTATTTTTCTTCCATCATTTATTAAACTTATAAAACCATAAAAAAATAATTTATATTGTGCATTCAAACATCATTAGAGTCTCAACCAATTATGTAAGTCAGATTTTCTCAACACCAATTATATATGTAGAGCATATAAATAATTCAATATTTAAAAGAAAAATAAAATAATGTGTAACACTAGTAGCTCCTAAATAATAAGAGATGTATATAATTTAAAGTGTTAATTATATTATATTACATAAAAATGTAATGCATTTTAGTTATGATAGTAATACATTTATGTTATGTTAGTTGTACTCTTACATTATATTACACAAACATGTAATACATTTTAGTTATGTTTGTGATATTTTTTAGTTATGCTAGTGTAACACCCCATTTCTAGAAACACCTTATATTTGCATATTTAAGAAATTTCTTTTAGTATTGAATTATAAATTATTTAAGTGTGAGCTTTTATATTACTTAAGGTTATGAATCAAGTTACGAGTGATGATTTTAAAGATTTATGTCTTAATGTTTCTTTTGAGATTTTAAAGAGTTTTGCAGGGATAACATACAGGGAATTCAAGCTTGATCACATCACACTCGACAAGTATGCATGAAAATAAAAGATGAGATGATATATAAGTTTAAATTAAGTAAAATGATATTAAATTTAGATATTAAGCTAACTCGTTGTGCATGAACTTTAATTTTATGAAATTTTATGTATGATCTTTATATATGACTTTATGTGATTAAAATATTTTACTTGAAAATGTATTCTTGAATCATAATGTGTATCAAAATATCTTTTAAAATATTTTACTTGAAAATGTATTCTTGAATCATAATGTGTATCAAAATATCTTTTCAAAAACCTTAAGACATAGTATGTAATTTTCAACATACATAAATGAAAATTGTATCTTCAAAAGTTATTTAGTAAAATGAATTATGCATATAATATTAATTTTAGCCTCTTTTTATCATAAAAAAAACACACACATTTATATACATATTAATTTATAATATATACATATAAGAAATTAAAGAAAGAAAACAAAAAGACTAAAGAAAGAAAAAAAAGGGTTAGCAAACAAGCATATATATATATATATATATATATATATTCTTTGATGACTAATGTTACTATAATCACGACAACACCTACTTCATATCCTAAAACATGTCATGATATTCATGCATCAATTTAAAAAAATAAAAAATAAAAAAAGTTCAGCCATACAAGCTTGAATGAATTCTATTTATGCTTTAATATCTAAGTACAAAATATGAAAGTTAAATTCACCTTGGGATATGACTTTTCACATTCATTTAAAAAAAAAATTCTCATTTAAATGCGTGAATTCATAAATTCAATTATCACTCATATAAATTCGATTTTAAGAAATTCTAAATAATTCGATTATATGTAATTCCTCAATAACTAGAATTAAAGCCACCAAAAATTGGTCAAAATATTGATCACGTGATTATCACTTTATTAACCAAAATTCTAACAATAAATGTATTATATTTTATCAGTACATAACGATCGCACAATGTATGAAATACTTGGTTAATATATATATCTTCCACTAAAATGACAATACTGTTAAAAGCCCTACAATATACACACATATGCATATATATGAGTCATTCTGATCACCACATATACAATCAACCTTGTTGATTATCATCATCAGGTTGAATCCTCTTATACACAAACCTCTTAGCAACACAAACATAAACACAGAGATTAAGAGCACTCATGGCAGCCAAAACCCAATAAAAGCATTCAAGCTTAGCTCTATTAATATTATCTCCAAGCCATTCATCCCCACATCTCCGACTAATCCCCTGCACAACCCCAATCAAACCACTGCTCAAGAAGCTCCCAACTCCGGTCACCGTGAGATACGCAGCCGCACCAACGCTCCTCATCGCCTCCGGCATCTGCTGGTAGAACAGCTCCTGCAATCCGACCACTGTAAACACATCGGAAAGCCCCATCAACACGTACTGCGGAACCAGCCACCAAGCAGCCATCGGCACCACCGATTTGGGGCTGTCCAGAAGCCCGCACTCCCCCACAATTCGAACCCTCTTGGACTCCACCACCGCCGCCACAGCCATGGTTAGGATGGAGAGCGTGAGGCCGATTCCGATGCGTTGTAGGATGGTTATTCCGGAGGGGTGGCCGGAGAGGCGGCGCGTGAAGGGGATGAGGAGGCGTTCGTAGAGGAAAACGGAGACGAGAATGGTGAGGCCGGTGAAGACTTGGAAGGAGGCTGCAGGGATCTGGAAGGTGGGTGTGAGGGATCTGTTCATGGTGGAGCCTTGCTTGGTGAAGAAGGTGCTGAGTTGAGCGATGACGATGGCGAAGACGAGGCAGGTGAACCAGATGGGGATGAGCTGGAAAACAAGTTTGGTTTCTTCAACTTGCTTCCTTGAACACACTCTCCATGGGTTTGCTTTATCGCTTGATGCATCTTTCCAGTCTAGCATCATCGCTTTCTCTAGAAACCTATTCATCATAATTAGCTTCAACCAAGTTCAATAATAGAATAAGGATGAAGTGACACAAATATAGGTATAATGAATTTTGACTGCCTTAACTGGTAAATATTGGTGATTGATTTTCTTTTTTAGTGTTGTTATAATGTAAAATTATTTTTGAATTTTATATGGAAGTTTAAATTTGATATTTATATGAACACAAAAGCTTATATGAATTATGGATCATCTCATCCTATACAATT
The DNA here is from genome assembly GCA_954870855.1 of Scutellaria minor. Taxonomy (NCBI): domain Eukaryota; kingdom Viridiplantae; phylum Streptophyta; class Magnoliopsida; order Lamiales; family Lamiaceae; genus Scutellaria; species Scutellaria minor. The sequence continues at coordinate 18,025,913 of OX940728.1, read as the reverse complement.
TATAGTTTTGTTATGAGTAACTACTTTTATATATATATATATATATATATATATATATATATATATATTGAAAATTGGTTCTACTGATTCAATCGGAAAAAAATGATAATCCAATAAATCAATTATTTATTTGATTTAGTACTTGGTCCAATATTAAATTTTAAAAACTCTGATTTAAAATATAATAAAAAAGTATTCCTCTATTACTACAGTTTCACGAATTATTAGGATTTTGACCCAACATACTGTAATATTTCACTTTTGGCAAGTTGAGGTATATTCATTTCATGTTAGAAAGTAAACCAAGAGAAGACTTTTACAGGTTAGAAAGTGGATGTACGAAATCAATAGGACTTTTTTCCTTTCTGGTTCTAGAACAACAAAAAATCATCTTGACTTAAGACTATGTTATCCAATCATTTAAAAAAAATAAAGCAAATAATCATTATCAGATGCGTACTTATCAAGGTAATTAAGCTGGTTAAATATCAAATCTTTCGTTGAAAATAATAAGAAAAAAAGGAATATAAGAAAAATATAAGGTCGAGTTCGGATAGAAGAAATTGAGTAAAAATTACTACCTCGGTCCCATAAAACTAAGTGTATATATGGATATTTTTATATATATTAAGAAAGTTTAGTTTATATAGTTACAATATTTGAAGGTTCATTTATGCCCTCAAAGTTGGTTCATTAATTGAGACTCGCATGATATTTTATAAAAAAAAAGAGATATAGAGAGTTAAAGTGTGGTTATATCAATATATATTAATTAAAGACATTTATGGAATTGAAAAGGGAAAATAGTCTAATAACTCATTAATGTTTCCTCTTAAGTGCATGTAACTTATCAGTTCTGTTACCTTACCATTCGTGGACACATTGATATGTGTTCACTCTGATATGTTAGATATTTAGTAAATTTTTTAATTTCACATTCCAAAATTTAAGAAAATCGAATCATTACACATCATTTGTAAGCATATTAATAGTTGTCCACCTATTTTTTAACATTTTCATATAACTCACTCATGTTTTTTTAGGTACAATAACACCACTAATGTTTTCTTTAGAAATATATAACCCAATAAAAAAATTCGGTACAATAACACCATTAATATTGTAAACTACTTCATATAAACACTTTAAAGGAATTTGATTTTTCTTTTTTTGTTAACCTCATATTTTTTTATTTTTTAACAAAAAATATATATATTTCATATATAAATATAGATATAGAGATTTATGTTTTATTTAAATTTAAAAATAGTATGTCAAATATCACGATGAAATTATTGTTTTAAATAAATTTATTTGATTGTTTAATAGTTTTTCTTAAAAAATAAAAATTGCAAATAGTATAATAATAAATAATAATATATATTCACATGTGTAAAATTAAATAAATTAATATATATATATATATATATGTTTTCATGAAATATATTTTTTCTTAAAAATTGAAAATTTATAAGGTTAAAAATGAAAAATGAAAAGAGAATTTAAAGAGTCTATATGATGAATAAGTGTTTTAATTCTACAACATTAATGGTGTTATGTTACCCAAATAAAACTTAAATGAGTTTTAAGTATCTAAAGGTAAAATTAATTGAGTTTTGTATAAAAAAAGAAAATTTCCTATATGAGATATGTACCTAGGAGTAAATATACGTGGGTTATTCGATTGATCATTTTTCCAATTGAAAAAAATATATTAATATAGTAACATGTTTATGTTCGTTAAAATTGGTTTGATTGATGTTTAATAGTGTTCTGTATCACGAAATTTAACTGTGCAAATAAATATAAGTTTTTTAATGTATTTTTATGTCGAATAAATTTAAGTTTTTAATGTAAAATAAATATTTCATTCCAACTTTGAATTTTTATTTTGAAAATTAAGAAAATATAGTAATCAATAATAAATTAAATAAAGCACATACCTGAACTGTGTTGTAGGAGACAAAGCTTGACTCTTTCCACCACCCTCCATGCTTACGTCACCATTCTCGTCATCTTGAACACGTATGCCACGTCCCTCTCTCTCCGACAACCGCCGCTTCTTCATGGCGGCAACCACCACTTGCGCCACCCTTGAGAAGGGGCTCCCCACCGGAGCCTGACGGCGGTAAGTCCGAGTCCCAACCAAAAAGAGGAGAAGCGCTGCCGCCACAGCCACCGCCAGCATCCCAAAGCCGACACTCCAGCCCACATAATCCTCAACGTAGATCACCACCAACACCGCCGCCGTGGCGCCGCACACGATTCCGACGTACCACCAGTTGAAGAAAGAGCTCTTCGCAGCCTTCTCTTCAGGGACATTTTCGTCAAATTGGTCGGCGGCAAATGTTTGAACACATGGCTTGTGACCACCTTCGCCGATGGACACAATGTAAAGTGCTATGAAGAAAACTGTATGGCGGAGTTGGAGAGGAACCGCAGAGACTGCCACCGTCAGCATCATTAACCCCTGTCCAATTCATTCATTAATTAACTTTACAAAATCTAATTAACTGCTCTCAATATATATAGTAGAAAAAAAAATTGAATTAGTTTAGATTATTGATCTTATTTTTTCAGGTGATTTTGCATAATAATTGGATCAAAACAATTTTTTAAATAAAATAATGATCGGAATGCTGACATACATTAATATATATATCAAAATCAAACTAGTGGAATTTGCGTAAAGAAAAAAAAAAGGTTTGCCCAAGTTAGCTAGGCAGCACTCGAGTCTTATCCTGTTATCCATACTCAATGTGGATCCAATTTTGTCAAAATATCTTTATGAGAATTGAATGAAGTGATGAAAGATTTTAGAAATTAAATAAAGTTGTCCCTGGAAATAAGGGGTCAACGATACATTGAATCATGGGAGAAAAACAAGAGATAGAGGTGTATATTGAACATACAAAGAGATAAATGATGGATGAGATGAGAATGGTCTTGAATCGGCCGACGTAGGAGTCGGCGAGGAAGCCGCCGACCACCGGAAAGATGGCGGAGACGCCCTGCCACGTGTTCACGTTCTTGGCGGCGGTGGCGGTGGGCTGACCCACCACCTTCGTCAGGTACATGAACAGGTTTCCGGCTACTCCATAGTAGGCAAACCTCTCTGCCACCTCCACAACTATATTAATTGATGAAATTCAAACCAATTAAATTTATTGCATGTAAATATTAATCAATAATATTATATCACATAAATCAAGAATTGGATAGAGAGAATTAAGTAGAGATTTTTACATACAAATGATGAAGATGGCAGATTTCCAACCACCTCTAGAGGGTTTCTTGAATGTGGAATGTATATCCATATGGGTTTTGAAAAGGCAACAATGAGGTATAGCTAGTACTACATGTTTCCATCTTACATACACGCATATTTATATACATACACTGAAATTAATTAGCTTTAATTAATTATACCTACTTTTTCTGTCCCCACCTCAACCCCAACCATATACGTACGAGATTTCTTATCCTCGTGGACCAGAGTATTTTAAACCGGTTTATTTGTTTTTCATGAAAGCTTATATAAGATGATGTTACAAACATAAATTTACAAGATAAAGCCTCATAAATTACAACTTAAATATATTTTTACAAATCAACCTTTATTTGGTAGATTACGGAATGTGTATAGTATTAACCAGCACGTCTCATAAAATTAGATTCGTTAAATGGTTTCATAAAAGTTTTATTTTGTGCTTTTTAATCTTCTATAAGCTAGCAAACTACTACCTTATTCTCATTAGGACGAAACGGGTTTTTCTATTTTTGTGTATATATATAGAGTCCGTTTGCTTGTTGTTATTGAGCTTGATAAATATACCATATCAACAAGATTAATTTGTTTGTTTGATGTGAGCCCATGATATAAAAAGGGTCCGTTATTATATCACTTAACCTTGTGATATGACTACTCATGAGGATAAGTGGATAGCTTATATCATGAATTCAAATCAACTCATTATTCCATAGATACAATCAATAATTGAAACAAACACACTCATAATCATTTAGTGTAATAAATAGGAAAAAACATAACAAAGATTTATAGTCGTTGTTACCATATTCATCACAATATATATATATATATATATATATATATATATATATACATATAAAAGTTGATTGGATTTTCATAGGAATTATAAAAATTAAAGTCACTAGAAAAGAATATTTCAAGTCAATCTATTCATATATATGCTTATACTTATCTTATCAAGACATAATATGCCCATGCCTATATATTTAACCTCATTTAGGCCTCATCACCTTGGCGATTAATATTGTTAAATATATATATATATATATATATATATTTATTTATTTTTTTTGATAAAATGAAATGTAAATTCGAATGAGGATGCAAAAATCCGAAGGGCCCACAAGTTGAGAAGCATGACTTTGAGAAGTTGGGAGGGTCAGAAAGCACTTCAAAGCAAAGGTGAGAAAAACACTAGTCTATATATGACTATTTGATTGCGGGAATATGAGTGTGAAATTGTAAAGCGATTTGATTGTGAAGATGAGATTTCTGAATGTTGCATGATTTAACAGCAATAAGGCAAGGAAACAGCAATTAAGAAATGAATATGGAATCTTGGACCCCTTTGGTCTTGGTGGAATCATGTCATCTCTATGTTCTTCGCATCCATCATGTTCACTACTGCTTACCACATCCTTTTGCAATCTATATATTCAAATTTTTTGATTTTTTTTTCAATGTTTGAAATCATTTTATTTTATTTTTCAGACTTATAATTGGAGAGAGATGACTCGAATATATATAACCTTGTTTATGTTTTATAATGCATTTGCTACCAAGAAAATCCTTTAACTCTATATTATTATACATTTAAAGTAGAAGGAATAATCGTATATATACCACCAAATATATAATACAGAATTATTTCTATCATTAAAGATAACTTTTGTTTCAGTATACCATAAAAATTTATGATAATTTTTGACCTTTTTTTACAACAGTTTTTTTTATCATCACATGTGAATAGGGCCATAGATGTGATGTGTTGCCCCAATAAATGTGTGATCAAGTTTAAAAAGTGGGTGTACAATAGTATTTTGCTTTAATTTCATTTTCCAACTTTTACTATGCATTTTTTTTTTTTTTACATCCTAAAATATTTTTTTTCTCCTATCACAACTTACACTAAATGATTTGTTTACTTTTGTAACCTCCGGCCAATATTTTCCGGCGAGAAAAGGTCTCATCTAATTTTCGTGTGCCAATTGAGAGTTAGTCATTTTCTAGACCATTAATTAATGGGTTAATTTTAATTTGCTACCTGAACTATTAGACTTTTTCTAGTGGGTGCCTAAACTCAAAAAAATTTCAAATCACTACTCATTCTCTTCAAAATTTTCCGGTTACTACCCCAAACTCAATTTTGGACATATTTTCTGGCAAAAATTTGCCGGAAAACTTGAAAATGCAATTTACCTCCAAATATAAATCAAAAATGCATGATTCATATGTCAAAATGACCCTTTTTCGAAGCCTAATTATAACCCCAAATCGATTTCATGAATCTCATTCGAATCTATCACGAATAGAACAAAAATAATTCTAGGGTTTTGAACAATTTTTTTTTCGATTCAAGTTTGAATCAAACAAGAATTGTTAAATTAACTTAGGGTTATAATTCGACCTCAAAAGAGGATCATTTTGACATATAAATCATGCAGTTTTGGCTAATATTTGGAGGTGAATTACATTTTCAAGTTTTCCGGTCAATTTTGACCTAAAAATATTTGTTTGGGGTAGCAGGAAAATTTTGAAGGGAATGGGTAGTGATTGAAAAACTTTTTAAAGTTTAGACACCTACTGGAAAAAAAGTGCAATAGTTTGGGTAGCAAATTGAAATTAACCCTGAACTAATTCTCCCTCCAAAATCAAATTTAGCCTTAATTTTCCCTCATAGTTTTCTACAAATTGTTCAAGTAAATGAAGAATGGCGGTAATGGTGGGTTCAAATAAAAATAAGATATCTTTACCGTTGAAAATAGCTGAAAACCGAATTTACCCATGTTATAGAAGTGCAAATGATGAAAATAACCATCAATTTGCATATACAAATCACATGTGCCCTTTCTCGTAGAAAAATATTTGCCGGAACTTGCAATAGTAAACAAAACATGAACTATTGGTTGTGATCGGAGAATAAAAAAATTTAGGATGCAAAATTAAAAAACATTCATAGTACATATTGAAAAATGAAATTAACCCTAATATTTTTGAAGAATTTGTGATATTTTGAGCACAAAACTATATCTGGTGTTAGAAAGATAATTTTTTATAGAGTTTATTATTTTTTTCCATGTAACTTAGGGGGGTCTGGCAATTTAGAATTTTAATTTTTCAGGCTGGCAATATAGGACATTAAGTATTCGGACTTCGCGAATTTTACACAATTTCAGCCCGAATCACTCAACTAGGCCAAAATTGCATGTGAGTTCCCCAATTTGGGTTTTTCGAGCCAATTTTGCTGGCATGGCTTTTATTTATCATGGGTAGAATTTATAATTTTAAAATCTTCTATTATACGTGGATTAAGAAAAACATGAGGGAAAATTAAATTAAATTAATCCATTAAGAAAAAAAAACTTCAAATCTAAAACAAATTCTTCGATTCCCAGGATAAACCCTAATCTTCAAACCAAATCTTCCCCTTCTGGTAATCCTCCGGCCCCTCATCCAAACCTGGTGTATCTCCACCAGCATCGACAACATCATCCCCACCCCTAAATTCCTCCTCTAAACGTCTCTTCTCCTCAAGCTCACTCGACATGTCAATAGACACAACGTCGATGTCTTGGAAGCCATCTCAAAAATCGACAAACTCACCACCGAGAATGAGAAAAACCACTGCCCCATGGTTGAGGCCGACATCCGGTGGGGTTGGGGGGGAATCGCAGCAGATTTTCGACGAAGTGTGGTGGAAATTTGAATTTAGCGACATCTATCGAAGAAAAGAGGAATCGAAAATCCATTGAGGTAGGGGGACTGAAATCAAGGGTTTCTAGATACCATGAGGTTTTGGATAAAAGATATAAAAATTTCTAAATAAGAATTTTCTTTAATTTCCACTTTTTTGGTAGTAAACTGAATGGTTTTCAGGGAATTTCCACTTTTTTGTTGAAATAATTTTAGGGAATTTGTGTTTCGATTGAAATAATTTCATTGATAAGAAAGCAGCGTGATGTTGTGGTGTTGAAGATGAGAATCTCGTGAGGGTTGATGGAGGGGCTCGAGGGTCGCACGGTGGTCGGTGGTGTTATGGAGTGCGAGTGTTGCTGTTGATTTGTTCATTTTCAAATTCCTTTATTTCTATTATTTTAGTTGTTACTTAAGAGAAGAGAAAGAAGCGCATTTTATACTTGTAGAAACGTGTGTGCGTATTAGTGAGTTAGTCCTACATGTCGGTTTGCTTTAATCTTTGAAATGATGTTGTTCGATGTATCACGAAGCTGGCATGTATTCAGTGATATGTAAACACTTATGCACATGAGAAGAAATAATCATAACAGAATTTAGCATAATTTCTCTCTATTTTCTCTCTTCTCTCACGTCACACACTTTACCAAATCGTGTTTGTGATAACTGGTATCAGAGCCAAGCTGCGCAATCTCCATTTCATGGCTGTTAAGAACCACGATCAACGAATCAATGCATTGGAGTCGCTAGTCACTGAGTTGTTAGTTGGGCAATTGGTTGTATTGAAAGCTCAATCTCAAATGGAAGCTCGACTCGAATCTAAGCTAGATAGTTTGGGCAAGATGTTGAAAGCTCAGATCCTAAACGTGATGAAAGAGCATCAAACTTCTCCAGTGGGCAAAGGTAAGAAATCTGTCAATTCTCCTAATCCATCTATGGTTTCTGGTTCGGGATCAGGAAGTATGAGTAACATTAACCATGATAGGAGTGATGAGGGAGTATTATCTCCTATGCATATAAATAGAATGGGTGGAAATTAGGGTTTAACTAATGGCAAATTTCCTAAGCTTGAGTTTCCTAAGTTCAACAGGGATAATCCTAGAATGTGGCTCCGAAAGTGCTATAGGTACTTCTTTTATTATGGTATATCGGATTATGATAAACTTAGTCTGGTTGCTATGAATCTCGATAGGATAGCCGATCACTGGTTTGTAGACTATGTGGAAGAAAGGGATAATATCTCCTGGAATGAGTTCACTAAACTTGTGATGGATAGATTTATGAATCCAACAGGGGTAGTTTAGTGGCTCAATTTAATCGCTTAAGATAGACAGGGAGTATGCAATCTTATATACAAGAGTTTGAGGAGATGAGGGCACTTTTGAAGGAGAACAATAGAGCTTTATCTGATGAATATTTCATGAAAAGCTTTATTGGAGGATTGAAAGAGGAGGTTGGTAAACTTGTAGCTATCCAGAAACCTGTTACTCTCTTAGCTGCCACTCAGTTGACTCTGCAAAGTGAGAATCTAGTGTATCTACTCACTAAGGGACAAAGGATGATCACTAAACCACCTTAAACCTTAGTGGGTGGAAGTATTAAGACTGAGAATGGGCTTTTGAAGCAAAGAATTCCACCTATAAAGAGGCTCACTCCAAAAGAAATGAAAGCAGTGAGAGATAAAAACCTTTGTTTCAATTGTGATGAGATTTTTCACATTGGCCACAAATGTAAGAAGTTGTACCTAATTCTGGTGGAAGGTGATGAAGACCAAGCTGTTGATACATTGGAACTAGAGGTGATGGAAAATGATTAGAAGGAGCCACATATCTCCCTTAATGTTGTAGCAGGGCAGTCTCATGCAGATACAATTAAGTTGCTAGGGAAATCAGCCAACCAAGAACTGATCATATTGCTTTACTCAGGAAGTACTCACAGCTTCTTGGATCCAGTCACTGCAGAGAAACTGGGATGTGTGATAGAGTACACTACTCCTTGGATGGTTACAGTTGCTGATGGAAATAAAGTGGAGTGCAATTCTAGATGCCCTCAATTTAAGTGGGAAATGAGGGATTGCAAGTTTAGTACACTAGTGAGATTACTCAAATTGGGAGGGTGTGATATGGTCATTGGTATGAATTTGTTGAGTCAATTTGGTCAGATCTTGCTGGATTTCAAAAAGCATACAGTCTAATTCAATATTAGAGGCAAGGTAGTGAAGCTGTAGGGTATTCAACCAAATCTTCAGTTGAATTTCATTTCAGCTGAGCAACTTGGGAAAGAGGTGAAGAGAGAAGGGCAAGAGCTTGCAGCCTACTTATGTTTAATTTCTACTCAAGGAGAGGTTGTGAAGAATTCCGATCATCAACTGGTTGACTCTTTATTAAATGAATATGCTCACATCTTTGATGTCCCTAAGAAGTTACCTCCAGAGAGGAATATGGATCATAGAATTCCCATCAAACTTGGGGTGGAACCTATTAAACAACATGCCTATAGGTACCCCCTCCTTCAGAGGCAAGAGATAGAGAAATTGGTCAAGGAAATGCTTCACAATGGGATGATTAGACCAAGTAACAGTCCCTACTCATCTCCTGTGTTATTGGTAAAGAAAAAGGATGCGAGCTGGAGATTTTGTGTTGATTACAGGAGACTCAACACTGCCACAGTGAAAGATAGTTATCCAATTCCCTTGATAGATGATTTATTGGATGAATTGAATGGAGCTAAAGTCTTTTCTAAAATTGATCTAAGAGCTGGCTATTATCAGATCAGAGAAGCTGAAGAAGACATCCACAAAACTGTTTTTGTCACTACTTCAGGGCTCTATGAGTTCATTGTTATGCCCTTTGGCTTGACTAATGCCCTAGCAACATTTCAAGCAGTAATGAATCAGGTTTTCAGTGAACTTATGAGGGAGTATGTCTTGGTATTCTTTGATGACATATTGGTATATAGCAAGAATATGGAGGATCATTTGAAACATTTAAGGTCTGTGTTTGACATACTTACATAACACAGTTTGTTTGCCAAAATGTTTAAGTGTGTATTTGGGAGGGCTGAAGTGGAATACTTGGGACATATTATTAGTGGACAGGGAGTTAGAGCAGATCCTGAGAAAATCAAAGCCATGACTCTCTGGCCCCAACCAACTACAGTAAAGACATTAAGAGGATTTCTTGGTTTGACTAGATATTACAGAAAGTTCATTAAGGGATATGGAGTGATAGCCAAGCCTCTTACTGATCTTACTAAGAAAGGGAATTCATATGGAGTTCATCAGCTGAGGAAGCCTTTTGTGCTCTTAAACAAGCAATGACCTCGCTCCAGTTCTTAAACTCCCAGATTTCAGTAAACCTTTTATAGTAGAAACTGATACATGCTATAATGGGTTGGGGCTGTGTTGATGCAAGAATATCACCCCCTAGCATTCCTTAGTAAGGCATTGGGTGTAAAATACATGGGGTTATCCATTTATGAAAAAGAATTTCTGACCATTATCGTGACAGTTGAAAAGTTGAGGTCCTATTTGCTGCATGCCCATTTATTATTAGAACAGATTAGAGAAGTCTCAAGTACTTGTTGGAACAGAAAATTTCCACTCCTCTGCAGCATAAATATCTCACCAAGCTACTAGGGTTTAACTACATAATTGAATTCAGGAAGGGGGTGGATAATAAGACAACAGATACACTGTCCAGGATTTATTCAGACGAAGATGATTACCATGCTATTACAATTCTCAGACTAATTTGGGTGGAAGAGCTCCTGAATAGTTATCAGAATGATGTTGAAATTCAGGATATTATAGCTGAATGTGTATCTATGCCATTCAATGTATCTTACTACAACTACATAGATGACCTACTCAGGTTTAAGGGTAAACTGTTGGTTGGAAGTACTGGTAATTTGAGGGATCAAATTATTACCTACATGCACAACTCAAGTGTAGGGGGACATTCTGGAGTCAATGCCACTTACCAAAGATTGGTTACTACTTTCTGGTGGCTTGGAGTTAGGCATCAGGTTTTACAGCATGTCAGAGAATACCACATTTGCCAAATTAGCAAGCATGAAAATGTTCATAATCCTAGTTTACTACAACCACTTCCTGTTCCAGATCGAGCCTGGATACAAATTTCAATGGATTTCATTGAACAACTACCTATTTCTGCCAACAAGGATACTATTTGGGTGATTGTTGACAGACTAACAAAGTACAGTCATTTCATTGCTTTGGCTCATCCTTTTACTGCATCCAAATTGGCCTCAATCTTCTTGGATACAGTTTATAAACTCCATGGTTTACCTCACAGTGTGGTCTCTGACAGGGATAAGGTTTTTACAAGTCAATTCTGGCAACAGCTATTTCGGTTGATTGGAGTTGAACAGCACTTGAGCACTGCATATCACCCTCAAACTGATGAGCAGACTGAGAGGGTGAATCAATGTTTGGAGACCTACCTTTGATGCATGTGCAGTACCAACCCCATGCATTGGTCTTTGTGGCAGAATTGTGGTACAACACTTCTTATCACACTTCACTGAATCTTAGTCCCTTTGAAGCGCTCTATGGGTTCAAGCCTATTCCATTGGTGGGTGGTCCTTTCCTTCATACTACTGTAGAAGGGGTTTCTAAAGTACTTAAGGATAAGCAACTGGCTCAACAACACCTTAAGGATGCTTTGAGAAAGGCTTAGGAGAAAATGATGTTGTATGCTGATAGAAAGAGATCTGAAAGGGAGTTCTAGGCTGGTGATTGGGTATACCTCAAGTTAAAACCCTACAGGCAGAGATCTCTACACAAAAGTCAAGTTTGGAAACTTAGTCCAAAGTATGCTGGACCCTTCCAAATTTAGAGTAAGGTTGGAGCTTCTGCTTATAAACTCATTCTTCCTCTTTTGGCAAAAGTTCATCCGGTTTTTCATGTGTCTGTTCTTAAGAAAAATGTGGGACCTATCACTGCTATTACAAATACACTTCCAGAGTTTGATGTGGATGGTAAAGTTCTTTTGAAACTAGTTAAGATTTTGGCCCGACGGTTGGTTAAGAAAGACAAAGTTCTAGCTACCTAGCTCTTGATTCAATGGGCGCATTTAATTGATGAGGAGGTTACTTGGGAATTCTATGATGAAGTGCAAGCTAAGTATCTAGAGTTGTTGTCTTGAGGACAAGACAAGTCAGGGTGGGGAGTAATGTCATGGAGTGCGAGTGTTGCTGTTGATTTGTTCATTTTCAAATTCCGTTATTTCCGTTATTTTAGTTGTTGCTTAAGAGAAGAGAGAGAAACATGTTTTATACTTGTAGAAGTGTGTGTGCGTATTAGTGAGTTAGTCCTACAGCGTCATTTTATTTTAATCTTTGAAATGATGTCGTTTGATGTATCACGAAGTTAGCATGTATTCAGTGATATGTAAACACTCATGTACACGAGGAGGAATAATCATAACAGAATTTAGCAGAATTTCTCTCTCTTTTCTCTCTTCTCTAACGTTACACATTTCACCAAATCGTGTTTGTGACAGGCGGCTAAAGGTGTTGCAGGTGATGGTGGGAGGTGTAGCTGAGAAAAAGATGAACAGTGAATTTAGGGAGAATTTTTATTTTTTAATTTCGTTTTTTTAGGGGAATTTTTCTTCCCATTGAGAACCACTTTTTCTAATGACGTGGCAAGTGTTCATTTTTAATTGGAAATTCCACAAATGAAAATCGGATCTACATTAGCTAAAATAGCTCAAGGAACCCGAATAAGCGACCTCACGTGCAAAACATATGCAATTTCAACCTAAATAGAGATCCGGGTTGAAATTTGGCAAAATTCGCGAAGCCCGAATACTTAATGTCCTAAATTGTCGGCCCGAAAAATTAAAGTTGTAAATTGCCAGATTCCTTAAGCTATAGAGAAAAAAAAATAAACTCTTTTTTATATGAATTTGTGTAGTTTAGTGAGGGAGGACAGTACACGTAATTGGTTATCCCCAAAGAAAAAAAAAACAAATATGATGTCACGAATTACTTTGATTTTTTTTTCTTTTCATACTTAATAAACAAATATATATGGCATGGATGATGATTTCGATTTTGTTCCCTTAAATTGCCAATATGACCCACCATTTATTGTGCATTTAACATATTTCTGAACAGATAAATCGAATTATCCTAAGAAAGATCAAATCAAATATGGACCCTCTTTTTTATTGTATTTTGTTGTCTACTTTGTCACATGGTAATGTGTGACTTCCTAATGATGATAATTTATGTCAGGCCTGTGGAGTACCATAGTTTAAGTTCATTTAGATATTGATTTGTTTTAACAACAGAACATATATAATATAAAAACAGTGCAGTACTTCATTTAATAAAATCAAAACAATTTTGTTAAGTCGAATGATGTATATGACACACATTACAATCGGGTTTAAGACTAGAGTATACAAGGAATTAATGCAATACCACATTATTTACATTGTAGTAAGAAAGTGTATTGATATAAATAAATTAAACAAAATACTTAAATCGTGCAATAATGGAAGCCTAAAAGGCTTAAAAATGGCTTTTTTTTTTGCAAAAACTTTTGTACATCCGGATACAGATCCTAGGATCCATGCCCCGATTTGTCCAGGCCCGCCCATCTACTCCATATATATATATATATATATATTTTTTTTTTTTTTTCTTTTTTTGATTTGTCCTCTAAGTTTTTTCTTGTTCTTTTGAACAGTTGCTTGTTGACACCATTCTCGCAGTTTGTCTTTTAGGAAAGACATCCTTCTTGCGACGGTATCGACCTGTCTTGGTGGTAATTCGTAGGACTGGATCAATATTTCTCGTCATGGGCTACAGATCTTTGCAAAGAACATCTATGTTGCCACATTTAGTAGGACCTCTGTTTGAAAGTAATATTTACGGAACCAATAAATGTATTCATCGGCCGCACATATGCTTTATAACTCGAGAGCATACAAGGCTTGTGTATATTCTCGACTTTTCTCCTTCTTGCTTTGGTCGAAGTATCCATCTCCGATGAAGTAGACCTTAAACATTCTTCCGACTTTTTCGATGATAACATATAAACTATTTTCAAAAAAGGCTTCTTCTTTAACCTGGGTAGATGTTGAATCCCAAGCCATCTTCGTTGAACCTTCCAGACTACTTTCAATTAATCTGATGAAGTTTTCTTTTTCTATGTCCAGCGTTGTTGAGGCCACCTTTAACGAGGTCATTCATTCATCGATTAATTTTTCCATCTTCCATTCATCGATTAATTTTTCCATATTTTGGAAATCGATGATATCAGTTGTAAGAACCAAACCATATGGGTGTGTTGGTTCCAACATCGTTCTTGCCCACGAACTGTTATGAGGTACTTTGTTCCTCCTGATTGGTCATCTCAAACCCGACCAAACATCCGAATTAACCTTGTGTTCGACCTCTGCCCTTAATCTCTCAGGGATTGGTGTATTTGAACTCGTACTTCCTTCTGGATTAGGAACTTGAGAGTTCATCTTGATATTAACCAGATCTACTATCCCAAGATTTGAGAGTGATTTGGTTATCTACTATCCCAAGATTTGAGAGTGATTCAGTTAATTCTGAGATATCAACTCGTGATGCCTCTATGTCAGATTTTCTAATGATCACACATTAGATCATCATGACCTTGAACTCCGGGATTTCCATAGCCTTTCCTTTGGGAATAAGTGGTTTATCCCCGAACGCATCTTTGAAACGTTCATTCATAGATCTACTGGATCCTTTTGGTAACTTCATTTTCAAACTTCTAATTTCTTTTTTCAGATCTAAAACCTCTCGTTGGATCTCAAATAGAGATCTGATCATCATCTCCGTCTGACTTCCATAAAACTGGATAGTCTTCTAGATCTCTCTAAGATCTTGTGAGATCTTAGAACTGTAGGAACAATTTTGTTCCAATTTTTGTTGAACATCATTGGATTGATATTCTTGAAACTTGTATTATCTCGAAAAATATTTCGGATACATATTTTCTTGATTTTCTCCTCCGTTGGGCATAAAATTAATATTGTAAATATAAATCGTAATTTATTTCTTCAATAAACCTAAGGTTCTGATACCATTTTGAGGTCCGGATCTAACAAACATTTGAATTGGATTTAATTGATTAATTTAGGAAAGATATGGATAAAATATATCAAACAAGATAAGGAAGTAGTTATATTAAAGGGGAGACTGAAGACACCAACCTCACTTCTAAGGGCACCACACTATTTTTTATAAATTAAAAAAAATTCCAATTTTACCCTTAGGATTTGTGCAGCTATTTCCATTCAGTCATTACGACCGAACGTGCTTCACGGTGTTCGGTCAAGGTGACCGAACATCCTTCTCGGTGTTCGGCCTGGGTGGCCAAATGTCCTTACAAGTGTTCGGCCAGGTTGGCCGAACACCAAGGTGATTGTGGGCGCCCGGCGCACGCGCATGACAGGTGACGGGAGAGCTGTGCGTTTGGATTTGATCGATTTTTTTACGTTTTTTTATGTTAAATCTTTTTTTTTAGAATGTAATGTTAACATAATGACGAACATCCACAAATTTGTTAGATATGTGAAAATCGTAGGAAAAAACGTAAAAAATCGATTCAATCGGAGCAGTTTGGTTCGGTTCCCGTGGGCCGAACACATAGAAGAGTGTTCGGCCACCTTGGCCAAACGCCTAGAAGGACATTCGGTCACCCTGACCGAACTCCGTGAAGCACGTTCGGTCGTAATGACCGAACGGAAGTAGTTACACAAACCTTAAGGATAAATTTGGAATTTTTTTTTTTTTTTTTTTTGTAAAAAATAATGTGGTGCTCTTAGAAATGAGGTTGGTGTCTTTAGTCCTCCCCTATATTAAATGATGCACATGTGTGTTTTAGGGTTATTTTGATTATTTTATCAAAAAAGTGGTATTTTTTTGTATGGTTTTATATTTGATGGTATTTTTAGGTCCAAGTTATATGTTTTATGGTATTTTACATCCATTCTCCATTAATCATTAGTCAGTATTGCTGGTTTTTGACAAAGCTTGAGACTTTTAAGGAAGGATTGAATTTCATGAATCAGCATGAGTTTGATGTTTCAAAATTGAAAAGGGCGCGGAAAGAACGATGAAACGAAGGATTAGCTGTTCTCAATGTTTTCTCCCAATAACATTGTATCATCATCACGCCGATTTTTCTGCAAATGCATTTCAGCAAATCCAGCTTTTAGTTCGCTCACCAATGCCTCAGTTTTTCGCTCAAACTCGGTTCCAAAGCACCATTTGTTCGCTTTCTTTGATGACCGTAAGAAAACTCAAGTTCGATCCGAGAACAGTGATCAAAAGGCTGGAATTCCACCCGAAAGAGCTGAATTTGCGATATCTGAGAAATGCGAGTTTTTGATTGAAAAATGCCGCTTTTGTCGATCTGATCTTGAAGCCAAACAGGTCCATTCAGATATAATCAAGAATGGGTTTGTTGGCGATTTGTTTATGGGTAATACGCTCATCAATGTTTATGCTAGGAGTGGGGACTTGGTGTCTGCTCATGATGTGTTCGATGAAATGCCTGATAGGAATTTGGTCACGTGTTTGATTTCTGGGTATACTCAGAATGGAATGCCTAAAGATGCATTAGCTGCATTTGCAAGAATGATTTCTGCAGGGTTTATTCCGAACCATTACTCACTTGGGAGTGCTCTAAGAGCTTGTCAGAGAATGGGTGCCGAGGGATTAAAACGTGGAATGCAAATTCATGGTTTAGTTTCGAAAACCCATTTTGCATTTGATGTACTCGTGTGCAATGTCTTGATATCCATGTATGGAAGTTGTATTGTGGTTCCCATTGGTAGTGATTATGCTTGGGGTGTTTTCGAAGGGATAGCAAACAAGAATTCAATATCTTGGAATTCTATGATATCTGTTTATTCTCAGAGAGGTGTCGTTGATTCTGCTTTTTGTCTTTTCTCTGGTATGCAAAAGGAGGGTTCAGGGTTTAGTTTTAGGCCTACTGAGAATACACTTGGCAGTTTAATAACTGCTGCATCTGAATCCATTAATACCAATGGTGGTTCTTTACTGCTAAAACAGCTGCTTGCAAAAATTGTGATGTCCGGATTTGCAGAAGATCTTTACGTGGGTAGTGCTCTAGTGAGTGGTTTTGCTAGGTTTGGTATGATTGACATTGCCAAGAGTATATTTCAGCACATGATTACAAGAAATGCAGTGTCCATAAATGGCTTGATGGTTGGCTTGGTGAAGCTTAAGCGAGGTGAGGAAGCCGTTGAGGTCTTTTTGGAGACTAAGGACTTGGTTAGGCTAAACTCTGACAGCTATGTTCTCCTATTGAGTGCCTTTAGTGAATTCCCATGTGTTGAAAAGGGAAGAAGAGGAGGGAAAGAGGTACATGGACATCTCACACGAACTGGGATCAGTGACTCAAGTACTTCTGTGGGTAACAGTTTGATTAATATGTATGCCAAATGTGGTGCTATTGAAGATGCTTCTTCTGTTTTTAATTTGATGTTTAATAAAGATTCAGTTTCATGGAGTTCCATGATCTCTGGGCTTGACCAAAACGAGCGTTTTGAAGATGCACTGCTGATTTTCCGCACAATGAAGAGGGTTGGACTTATCCCTTCAAATTTCACGTTAATCAGCGCATTAAGTTGTTGCAGCAGTCTGTGCTGGATAAGCATGGGAGAACAGATACACTCTGAAGCAGTAAAGTTGGGACTCGATTCAGATGTTTCAGTAGCAAATACCCTTCTTTCATTGTATGCTGATACTGGTTGTATCACTGAATGCAGGAATGTGTTCTACTTTATGCATGATCACGATCAGGTGTCATGGAACACGGTTGTCAGGGCATTTAATGATTCCGAGGCATCCATTAATGAAGCCACAAGATACTTCAAAGAGATGGTAAGAGCTGGATGGGGCCCTAACAGCATAACCATAATAAACATTCTAGCAGCAGCAGCATCTCTTTCTCGTGTTGAACTTGTACATCAAATTCACGCGTTGGTGTTAAAATATGACCTTTATGGATGACAATGCAGTCAAGAATTCTCTACTCGCATGCTATGGGAAGTGCAGGGAAATCAATGACTGTGAAATCATAAAGGGATGATGTAAGCTGGAATTCCATGATCTCTGGATACATACACAGTGAGCTTCTAGTAAAGGCCATGAAGCACAACGGCCAAAAACTAGATCGTTTCACTTTTGCCACAGTGCTCGGTGCTTGTGCTTCCGTTGCAACATTGGAGCATGGCATGGAGGTTCATGAATGTGCAACCAGAGCTTGTTTGGTATCCGATGTGGTCATTGGGAGTGCACTTGTTGACATGTATGCTAAATGCGGAAGAATAGAGTACGCGTCCAGATTCTTCGAGCTAATGCCTCTCAGAAACATCTACTCTTGGAACTCCATGATAACTGGCTATGCAAGGCATGGTGATGGCCACAAAGCACTCGAAATATACACCCAGATGAAACTGCAAAACCAACCACCAGACCATGTGACCTTTGTTGGGGTCCTCTCAGCTTGTAGCCATGTTGGATTGGTCAAACAAGGCTATGACCATTTCAAGTCCATGACCAAAGTGTACAGCCTCTCACCTCGGATCGAGCACTACTCATGTATGGTTGATCTCCTCGGTAGAGCAGGTGAATTCCACAAGTTAGAGGACTTCATTAACAGAATGCCCATAGAGCCCAACGTTCTTATATGGCGAACCATTCTAGGTGCTTGTGGGCGAGCAAACGGTCGCCTACTGGATTTAGGGAGACGAGCTGCTGACAAGATAATGGAGTTAGAACCTCAAAACGCACTGAACTGCATTCTCGTTGCTAACATGTATGCTTCTTCGGAGAAATGGGAACACGTTGAAGAGGCCCGACATGCAATGAAGGTGGCAGCGGCAAGAAAAGAGGCGGGCTGTAGTTGGGTCGCTATGAAAGATGGGATACATGTTTTCGTCTCTGGAGATAAATCGCATCCTGAGACGGATTTGATATACGAAAAGCTGGTTGAATTGCATGGGAAAATGAAGGCAATGGGATATACAGCACAGATAAGATATGCTCTGTATGATTTTGAAATGGAGAACAAAGAAGAAGTGTTGAGCTATCACAGTGAAAGACTTGCAGTTGCTTTTGTTCTTACACGCACTTCGGAACTGCCTGTAAGAATTATGAAGAATCTTCGAGTTTGTGGAGATTGTCACTCGGCTTTTAAGTACATTTCACAGATTGTTCCTAGGCAGATTGTATTGCGTGATTCCAATAGATTTCATCATTTCATTGATGGAAAATGTTCATGTAATGATTTCTGGTGAGATTCTGTTTCCAAATTTTTTTTTGAATTAAGATGTTACTTACTAATTATGTTTGCATATATAAGGCTGTTGTTTTAATTGTAAGTAAATAAATATTATGCTTGAAACATAAAATTAAAGATAAAATATTATAAGACATCAAGAATTAAAAATACATTTATGTTTTTAGTAGAAAAAATTGAGTGGAGGGGGATATAAAAGAAAACGAAAAGAAAATTAATATACGTAGTACTTTCCTTCTCCACCCAAAATCATTGATCAAATAATTTATTATTATTATTATTATTATTTTTTAGTTTTAAAAATATCCCATTATCTTCAGTAAAAATAAATATTTGAATTAAGTATAAACCCCAATTTCCACCATTCTCCATGAATTTTTAAATGGAGCAGCCATGAACGCTACCCACACTCTCACCCTCCTCTGGGTTGCGCCGCCGCCTACCTCCACCTTATTTGCCGTCGCCACCACTTCCAGACCTTCCTCCCTCCGCGTCCACACCACCAAATCGTCCTCCATAATCTCTCTTTCTTCCACCGACGCAACCAACAAACTCGCTACTTCCCAAGATTACGTGCTCCTCACGCTCCTCCAGCAAAGGAAAACCGAGGAAGCATGGCTATTGTACGCCCAATGCCCACAGCTCCCTATTAAGGATACAAACAAAGCTTCATGCAAAGAAGAAGAGATCAAGAAAAGAAAAGAAAGATATAACTAACTCAAGTTAGTTATCAACAATATCCAAGCTATTCAAGATTAGTTAGGAAGAAGTTACTTACTGCTCTATATATAGTTCCTATCTACTCTCTTTGTAAACACTTTTTTAAGCTTCCATACATGCAATACAATTCAAGCTTTCCACTTCTTCAATTCTGTATATTCAACACTCCCAAACACCACTTGCCTCAGCCACCTAGTTTCGCAATTGTCCTACCTTAACACCACCGAGGGCTTATCCAGAGCTCAGTCCATTATAGAGCGTCTCCGCCGCGAGCGCCAGCTCCACCGCCTCGATTCCAATTCCCTCGGCCTCCTCACTGTGGCTGCCACCAAAGGTGGCCACACTCTTTATGTCGCGTCTATTGTGAAGTCCATGCTTAAATCAGGTTATCTCTCACATGTCAAGGCGTGGAGTGCCATGATAAGCAAACTCGCTACTTCCGGTGATGATGGTCCGATTGAGGCGATTAAGCTCTTCAATTCCATGACAAAGAAGATACGCAGATTCGCAAACACTGAGATTGTTAAGGACTCGTATCCAGATACCGGGGCTTACAACGCTGTGCTCAATGCGTGTGCCAATCTTGGTGATACCAAGAAATTTCTCCAACTGTTCAACGAAATGTCTGAGTTAAGATGTGAGTCAGATGCACTGACTTATAACGTGATGATTAAATTATGTGCGAGAGTTGATCGGAAGGATCTGCTCGTGTTTGTTTTGGAGAGGATAATTCAAAGGGGGTAGCTTTGTGTAAGACAACATTGCATTCTCTGGTTGCAGCTTATGTTGGTTTTGGCGATTTGGACACTGCTGATAAAATGGTTCAGGCAATGAGAAGGAAGGAAAGACATTTGCAAGGTTTTGAGAGAATCATGCTATGAGGATGTGTACTCAGATGATGAGGATTCAGGGGATGAAGGTGATGATACATTTGACAAACTATTACCAAATTCAATTGATTGTAGTAGTAAGCCCCCACTTGTAGCACCCCAGACCAAAACGAAACATAATTTATTAATTTAATATTTAAACTCAGAATTTAATATATATGTGCGTATGTTTTAACTGTTTAAATATGTGTGTTTCAGATAAGTGTCTAACACCCGTATGAGAAGGATAATTTACCTAGACTTGGGATGTAGGATATTTTTATATCACTAGAAGTGTTTTAGAAAAATGAGAACATAGAAACGAACTAGGGGTCAATCGGAGACCCGTAACTCGAACGACGATAAAAAGAGTAAAACACGAGGTTTCGAAAATATCAGAAGATATTTACCAAGATATTTACCGAGATATTTACGGTGAATAGTAACTTCTGAAATCTATAAATAGGAGCTCACCCCAGTTCATTTTCACCCCTTTCTTCGAACGAGCCAAAAAGCGACGTTTATACGTAAGTCTCTCTTCTCTCTCTTTTCTTTTTCGACCTCCGGCGCCGCCGCCGGAGCCGCCGCCGGTGCCGCCGCCGGTGCGGTGGTGCCCACCGGAGTTCGCCGGAATATTTTTTTAAGTTGTCGGTTTTGGCCGATTTTCACACACAACGTAGGTTTTGACGAGTCGAGTCTAGAACAAGTCTCGGTTTTCTTTTCCGACTTGTCGTTTGCCGGAAAACGGCGAAAAACCACATCAAAACCCTAACCGTAGCCAACTTTTCTCTCTCCTCGGTTTTCTCTCTTTTCCTCCGTTCTTTTAACCGGGGATGTTGTCGGAGGTTCGCATAGAGACGAGGGTGAGTTGTTGGAAGGATGGCGCCGCCGTGTGGGGTGGTGCCGGAGTTATCTTGATTTGGTTATTACAATATATGCATGTTTGCGTGTGTGTGTTTGAGTATGATCTCTGTTGAGGGCGGTACGAGTGGTGCTGCCATGAGGAAAAGTAATGATCGGCGCTGGTGATGCGCTGGTGTGTTGAGACGATGGGTTTCCAGCGACCTTTGGTCGCCGGCCCAGTGTTTAAGGATGTGTGTTGTATATATATATATATGCATGTTTGTGTGAGTTTGGAGATTGGGAAGGGTTTGTTCCCACACCGGGATTCGTTGGGGGGTAACCGGAGATGGAAGAGATTGGAACGGGGTTGCCGGTGAGACGTGGAGGTGGTGGCTGGTGACAGGAGGTCACCGGCAAAAAGCTGTGTTTTCAGGTGTTTGGTCGCGCACGGTCGCTCACGGTCGCGCATGGTCGCGCACGGTCGCGCGCGCGCCGAGAGAAGCTACTGGACGATCGCGCACGGTCGTGCACGGTGGCACGATCGTGCCCGGGAAGGAAATGACCGTGCGCGGTAGGGCAGTCGCCGGGAAATACCCATCGATCTTAAAACGCTCCGTTCGGGCTCGTTTCAACTCCGATTGAGCTCATTCTTTTTTTGTTGCGACCTTAATCGAACCCTCTTTCATCTCAACCCTTTAAACTGAACTTTTACCCTTGTCTCCTCAATCCCAATCTTTAGATCTTTCGATCCGCCGCGTCGTTAACGATCGTTTTTCCACCGGCAATGTTTATAGCTTTAATTATACGTTTTTAAAGATCTAAGGAACGTCATAACTTGTGTAGGCTATTTGTTGAGTTGAGCCTTATGATATCGGATCCTTTGGTACTCGCTTGTGAAATCTGATCTGTCGGTACTCGTGGATCACGTGGTAACCACCGAACGAGGTGGGGGTAAATTCTAACTCTTCTTCTGTTTACCGTTTTCCCTAAGTAAACGCTTGCATGAATGAGGAATACTAAGTGTTGTGTTTATACTTGATGTGCCATGATATAACTGTGGAAGGACAGAGGTCCTCCGATCATGCATTTTGTGCGTCCCCAGCTATTATTCTACTACTCTGTGGAGGTGTCGTGAGCCTCTTGAAATGCACAAGCGGTGAAATACCGATATAGGATAAGACGGGGGAATCCCGCACCTATTCTTCTTACCATTTCTAATATCTGTTTTGCATATATATGTGCCGTGACAATGTGACTGTATGATAGCTTTTCGGTATTTATTTCTGACATGAGTTGTGCGAGGTGGATATTATCCCCACAAGTGTATTCCACGCACTCACCCCTTAATCTGTACTCACACTACAGGCGTTGACGAGCGTGAGGAACCCTAGTTGGAAAGAGAGAAAGTGTAGATCCTGTTTTGTTGTAATGAGACGATGTCTCTTAAATATTTCTTAGACAATGTTTTGTAACATTCTTTTGATGCATATATGGATGAGAGATCCTGATGTATAATTCCGCTGCATATGTTATAATATATCGGTAGTGAGACCGAATGTAATCGACAGAGGTCGGTTTTGATAAGTGAAAGATTCACTTCGTCCCTTACCTCTTTCTTCTGTTGTCCCTTGCTTCTATCTTTCTGTCTTGATAAGCGTCCCTTGCCCTTTTTCTATCTTCACGCCCGAGTAAAAACTCTGATAAAATGCGAAAAGAAAACGGGGCGTGACACCACTGTTGCCTGAGGCCATTCCACCGAATTCATGAATTTACACGACATTGATGAAAGGCTATATGCAGGCGGGCCGTGTTGCTGACACTGTGAGGATGCTTGAGGCAATGAGGAACCAAAAGGACAGTTCTTCCCATCCTGACCATGTCACATACACCACACTTATATCTACTTTCGTGAAGGTTGGATCAATGGATAGGGCACGAGAAGTGCTTATAGAGATGGCTAGAAATCGCATTCCAGCTAACTTAATCACTTATAATATTCTTCTCAAAGGGTACTGCAAGCAACTGCAGATTGATAAGGCAGAGGATCTCATGAGGGAGATGGTTGATGAGGCAAGAATTGAACCAGATGTGGTTTCTTACAATACATTGATTGATGGATGCATACAAGTGGATGATTGTGCAGGAGCTCTTACATACTTCAATGAGATGAGAAAAGGAGGTATAGCTCCCACAAAAGTGAGCTACACCACTTTGATGAAAGCCTTCGCTACATCCGGTCAACCAAAACTAGCTAACCAAGTGTTTGATGAGATGCTCAAAGACCCAGGAGTGAAAGTTGATTTGGTTGCTTGGAATATGCTGGTTGAAGGGTACTACAAACTAGGAAGAGTGGATGAAGCAAAGAGTATAATCGAGAATATGAAAGAAAACGGAGTGTACCCCAATGTGTCCACCTACGGAAGCCTAGCAAACGGAATAGCAGTGGCAAGAAAACCAGGGGAAGCTCTTCTACTATGGAATGAGATAAAGGAGAGGTGTGGGGTTGAGAATAATGGAGGTGAAGAATCGAGCTCATCACCCCCCGTCCCCCCTTTAAAACCCGATGAAGGGCTTTTGGATACACTGGCTGACATATGTGTGAGGGCAGCTTTCTTTAAGAAAGCATTGGAGATAGTTGCTTGTATGGAGGAACATGGGATACATCCAAATAAGACTGAGTATAAGAGAATCTATGTGGAGATGCATTCAAAGATGTTTACGAGTAAGCATGCATCGAGGGCTCAACAAGATAGAAGAAAAGAGAGGAAACATGCAGCAGAGGCATTCAAGTTCTGGTTGGGATTGCCCAACTCCTACTATGGGAGTGAGTGGGGACTTAACTCTGCTGAAGAAGATTATGAATGAAAACTTTAGTATGCTTAAGAAATGGAGTGGGATTATAGTTATGTAGGGATGGTGGTTGATAAGTTGAAATGGATATCTTCTTCTCTGTTTATAGTTTTGATCCCTTTGTGTATAGAAGGATCATTGCCCACAATTGTGCTCATCAGGTAAAGATCACATCGAGGTGTATTCTTTCCTATTATTATTATAATTGTTATATATGCAAAAAAAATGTTTAAAGATCACATTTGAGGTTATTCAGATTTTTCGTGATCTTTTTATACTGTCTTCAATTTTATGATTAGTAAACGGGATAGAAAAATCCTAACCCCCAGTAAGTGGTTTTCAATTCAAAATAATAAGTAAATATAGATAAAATAAAATAAAAGGAATTTTCATAGGTAATTTAGGATGGAAGCTTTTTCTTTTTCTCTTTTTTTCGGAAGGAAACTAAATCATGGTCTTTGTTTCTACAGTCTTTGTTTAAGGTTTCCAATTTTGTAAGTCAAAATCATTATTTCTTAAATAATCACAGACGACTGATTTTCCATGGTACACATTCTTGAATGACGTGTTTGAATTCTAACAAGGAAAATTGCGAAGTTGCATTTTAATGCAAATAGGAATTGATAAATCCATTGCAATGACAATTCTTACAGCACATTGTAGTTTAACATTCTAAACAATGGGATAGTAGTTCAACATCTCTTGCATAATCATAGGAAAGTCAGATAGATAACGTGAGAGTTTCACCTGCAAAAATCATCTTGATCTCGACGATTGAGAGCGAGAATAAGACAATGATAACACCTGCAGTAGTTTCATTTGGACTCTTGTGAAAGACTATATTCATTAGCTGTAAATTAAGCAGACAACTTTAGTTACCATGGTCAGTTTCGTACCTGATATGTTTTCGGGCCTTTCTTTAAAAGATAGCCTACGCTGTTAAGATTATCCACAAAACTGTCGATATCAGGGACCCTTAAACTGATCCTATCTGCCAAACTGTAGATTTCCTGAGCAAATGATCTAAAACATCGGACTTTTACTACTTCCATTCGATACAGATTAGAAAAGGAAATCCTGAATGGAACAATGTTACATACAGATATAGAGAAGCAGTCTTTTTGGAGCAATTCAGATTGCTTATTTAATGCACTTAGAAATCGTTTGGCTTCTTTCTGTTGACTCATTCCACCACTATGCCCAAAATCAACAAGCCCATTTTCGTCTACATATTTGTCGTATAAGGACTCTTTCATTATTTCAACAACATCCTGTACAAGTTATGCTTCATAAATAATCTATAATAATTTGCATGGCTTTCAGTGCATGAAGGAAGTAGAAGAGTAAAACCACATGGACTTGAAAAAAAAAGGTCAAACAGCATACTTTGATGCACGAATGCAAGATAAATCCTGTCCGGTTCTGTGAAGTTCTTTGGCAACATTGTAAGGGCAAGGAAGTGGTTATTGACCATGCTAATTTTGTGATGTTTAATGGTTAATTCACACATAATAGAAAAGTCATCTAGAACCAGTCACTCCTCACAAGAACTTACCAAAGCGTCTTGTGTGCTTATTTCTTCCCTCAAGTCAACTCTAGCTCGGGCTTCTGCCAGCCTTACCAAGCTTTCTAACTGCCTTGCAGTTATTGGAGTGCCATCATTGTGGTCTCTTAGACGCAAGTAAAACTTCTGCAAGATATCTGCAGCTGGTTTTGTCATCCTTGATGAAAGATAAAATTGTGAGTACTTCTCTATAAAAGTATTCAGCAATATTTTTTAAGATTATATAGAGAACCTGTGATCACCTTGGAAATACATAATTTCCTGCATAAGCTATGTATTTTCGCAGAAGAGGGCCAGGCAGTGGAGCAAAATCACTGTCTTTCTTAGTATCAAGTCTCAACCTAGCAACTAGGGAACCACTTTTTACATTCATGTCTGGTTCTCTAATATTCCGTGATTCTGCAAGTGGCAAACTAAAGATTGTATCAAAAGAATCCTATGCTAAATAAATTAACAGAGGTTGAAACATCACCTGTACATAACCTCTTTGTGGATGGTGAAGATTGTCCATTGCTAGCATGAAGCTGCAAAAAGATTCCATTTGAAATAGAATTAACAGAAGATCTATGCATCATGTTTACGACCAAGTGTGTCATAAAACTTTCTTTTTCTTTTCTTTTTTTTTTTCTGTTGCAAAAGAGAAACAATTTCTGCTTTTATCGAGCATTGACAATATCTTTCGAACTACTGTATAGCATATTCATGTAACACAAATAAATACTTGTGCATACTTAAGTACTTTGGTTGGAGAAAAAAGTTAGGCATGCATCCGGTGAGATAAGTGGTAAGCATTTCACCAAACAAATTCCATCGGAAGGTACGTATAGTTTACTACTCATGCATGAGTTTAGAGGCAAGCAAGAATAGTTTACTACTCATGCATGAGTTTAGAGGCAAGCAAGAAGACTTACTGACATTATGTGCTCTGAAAGTCTCTTATCCAGTAACTCATCAAGCTTATCAAGCAACGAGTTTTAGATCACGTGTGTTGCACGTGGAGATCAATTTAAATTAAGGAAATAAATAATAATATAAATATCTTATATATATAACAATTTTATATTAGAGTTCTAATTATAATAGGATTTTATAAGATTTTGAATTAGTTTGAATTCTAGTATAAAATTATTTAAATATGAAAATTTAAATTACTATTATAATCTTAAATAATAATCTTTGATAGGGGTATATTCGACAATCCATATTTTGTAAGAAACATCCACACTTTTATATAGGTAATAGATATGAAAACCAAATCAAATCGTGAGAGAAGAGCACCCTTCATTTTCAGATTCTCATTCACTCTTTTTGCACGGCTGCAATGAGAGTTTGAGATTCAATACAATAGGCACTATATTGTACCTGAAATCAATAGATAAGTGTAGAAACCTTCCGACCATCTGATTAAGGGCATGGACAGAGAAAATTCGTATTTAAAAAGTTATTCCTCATGGGATGATTGCATATAAATGATTTGATGAGAGGAATATAAGAACATAACAGAAGCTTTTTTTGAAAGTTTATGGCTGTTAAACATGTTGTGGTCCACAAAACTTGGTTAACTTCACTAGGATCTCTCACCTGTCATTGCTAAAGCACACCAGAAAAAGACCCATACTGACACTTCCAATCATAAAAAACAATATGCCGGAAAAATCAAGGTAATTTATGTAAATTCAATACTTATAATGACCCCCGACAGGGTTTGCTGCAGCTAAAACAGAAGTTCTTGCCGATAAACTTGCTATAAGTCCCGCCTTTGCAACAGAGACACACCGTTGTTCCATCGCTTCTAATAGGGCCTGAAGACATCAAATAATCAGCATAGTTTTTTAAGTTTGTAGATAAACAATTTGAAGTCGACAGGACAGGAGAAACCTGGTGTTCGGCTGACATTTTTTCAAACTCATCAATACAGCATAATCCACGGTCTGCAAGTACCATGGCACCTGTATAATGAACATGACAGTTAACTTTAGCAACTTATACAAGTTTTTATAAGGGTAAAGATGACGTGAAAATAATATTAGGGTCAGATGAAGATGGTGACTGCAAAGAAGTTAGGTGTTGGAGTTTCAATATTTGGAGTTTTAATTATAGCTTGCATCAGGTGCCTGGAGTTTTAAGGGGAGTGAGTTTAAATGTTTAGAGTTTAAAGTATAGCCTACTTCAGGCGTCCTATTGTATTTTGTGTGTGTGTGAGAGAGAGAGAGACAGAGAGAGAGAGAGAGAGAGAGAGAGAGATGAGGAAGGGATCTTTACACAATCCTTATTATTGCCATTAGAAACTTGAACATGGATAAGCCATCTATTTTCAACGGTATATTGCCATCTTGGGAATAGAAAAGGAAGAAGAAAGTGTACCAGAGATTTTTAGGAAGCAGTAAGTGATAAAAACCACAACATTTTACAAGAAATTAGCCTTAAAAACACTCTAATTGTGTACATGGATGCTAGCCCTACCCTCATGGTCACAGAAACAGAACATAAATCTAAATCAGAGGAAAAAGATTCATAAAGAACTTGAATGAGTAAGATTATGACAGGATATTTTGGTTCTTCTAGATCACTTTTCTTACCTCCTCCAATGTCCATATAATTGTTAAATCACCCTTATGATGCCACTTACTGTCACAACATCTCCAGGGATGCATGCATCCACTAGATCTTGGGTCAGTTCGCATTCAACTGTACGAGGAACCCGTCCTTCTTCATGATGTTCAGATTTGAGAAGCTCTTGAATTCTGAAGGTTACACCAGATCACAACACAGAAACATGCACAGACAAAAGAAAATAAAAGAAAGACAGGATGGTCTATGTAAAGCCTTCACAGTCAGCATTCTTTCATATGGGTGCTCTCATATGTTAAGAAGTATACCTTATTTTCTGAAAATCTATTGGCCAAGCAGTAGATCTGATTGGATTGAAAAATCGGCTTTTACATGCTTGCATTTTACATTTTGTTGGTGGAGAAAATTTTCCATCAGGAAACTCACAGGTGATGATGGTCCCACATTTACCACATGAAAAACTCATTTGCATCACCAAAGGCCGGACTGTGCTAACTTTTACTACAGTTCCCCTTACAGAAACAAGCCTGTCTATGATGTTAACCAATGCAATGTCCAGAAGTAATCTCATATAGAAGTGTTCAACAAGAGAAAAGAGCAAAGTACCTATATAAGCAGCCTTAAGGTTCTTCAAAGCAATCATGGAGTCTTGGTAGTTGTGAAGACGGATATTAATCTTTGCACAATCCTCTATGAGATCTTCTTTCATGAAATAGACCTACTCGAAATTTTCAAGTGCACAATTATTTAACAAGCATAACATACGACCATCTCCCAAAAGTGGCCAAAATTTATGCTACCTTGTGCATTGCAGCACTCATACACAGCAGAGCATCTTTAGGCTTTTCTTCTAACGCTAAATAAAATTCTTCTATGTCACATACTTTCCGGAACTGCTGGAAATCAAGCGGCAAGAAGAATAATCCATCATCTTCTTTCACCTAGCCATTGCATTCACAAGTTCAACTAAATAAGTTCATTTTATGCCTACCTTATTTATTACACAAGCATGCATCTGGAAATGATGGAACTGATAAACCAAATTAAAAACTTTCATCCACTAACAAGTCGATGTTCAACAGTGGACCATTAGAATACAGCGTTTAGCTATAGAAAATGAAGAATAGATCGATTAAAAGTTTTAAAACCTAAATTCAGTTGCATTAATATTATAAAATCATCAGCGTCCGTTCTTAGCTTTGTATAGTGACAATCAAGTATTTTGATAGGAAGACGAACGTAATAGGTCTCACATAATTGTAATGGTGAGGACTAAAGGCACCTACCCATTTTTTAAGGGCACCACCCATTTTTAAAAAAAAAGAAAAATTAAAAAAAATACCAATTTTACCCTTAGAATTTTGTACACTAATTTTGTTCGGTCATTATGACCGAACGTACTTGTTCGTGTTTGGCCAAAGTGGCCGAACAGGCTTCTAAATTTTCGGCCAAGGTGGCCGAACACTTTTCAATGTGTTCGGCCAATCGGGCCGAACAAAATTGATCCGGTTTAATCATTTTTTTACGTTTTTTTCTACGATTTTCACACATCCGTGGAATGTTCGTCATTATGTTGACATTACAAAATTAAAAAAATTAACATAAAATAAAAAGAATGCAAAAAAATCAATCAAACTCAGATTTGTTATGTTAAATCCGGATATTTTTTTTTTTTAATATTAAATTTTTTAAATTTTTTTTAAAATGTAATACCAACATAATGACGAACATTCTATGAATTTGTTAAATGTGTGAAAATCGTGTGAAAATCGTAGAAAAAAACGTAAAAAAATGATTAAACCGGATCAGTTTCGTTCGGCCCGATTGGCCGAACACATTAAAAAGTGTTCGGCCACCTTGACCGAAAATTTAGAAGCCTGTTCGGCCATCTTGGCCGAACACAAACAAGTACGTTCGGTCATAATGACCGAACAAAATTAGTATACAAAATCCTAAGGGTAAAATTGATATTTTTTAAAAAAAAAAAAATTTTAAAAAATGGGTGGTACCCTTAGAAAATGGGTAGGTGCCCTTGGTCCTCCCCAATTGTAATTCTCTAGAATTACATTCGTGTTTGTCTTAAAATCAAAGAAATCCATAATTTCTCCATTAGCCATTCTTCGTTAAGTAGAGATGACAGAAATATCAGAAACAGAGAAGAAGCACACCTGACGGACAAGTTGTTGTCCTTGAGGAGAGGAGAAGAAGTGAACGAGGCAGGATGTGAGATGAAATTTGAGCTCTGAATCGTCGCCTCTGATTTGGGGAAAATAGAAGGCCATGATGCGCCACAAATCACCTGTCTCCGACGATCGGGATTTCGTTTTACTAATCTTCATCTCCATTGGATGTCCATAAATGACGACTGACGGCGACGGCGGGCAGGGTTCCGGCAATTCAAATTCGCGTCCTTTTTTTTGGCGGGATAAAATATATGAAGCAACTATTAGGCTCCATTAAAAAAATAGTCGTATTTTTCTAAAATAATTTTTTTAATTTTATTTTTTTATTAAATGAATGAATAAATGCACAAAAGGCATAAAGTCCCTAATATGTCCCTTCATTTAAGTTTCAATGAAATAATTTACGACATTTTGTATATTATGAAATTTTACTTGCATTCTTCCATTTATTCATCAATTTAATTTTAATTTTAATTTTATATTACTAGCATTATTTTTCCTTACAAAGAAATCAGTACACAGTTTCATAATTCAAATACAATAATTCTTTTACAACTAATAATGACACAAAATAGTTACAAAGAGAAAGAGAATATCTGCCAAAACTGACCATATTTCAGCATGATCATTTATAGAAGAACTAATCAAGATTACACAAATTCAATGACAAGAAACAATGAAACAAGTTAAAATCACTTAGGCCCTTTCTTCAACAGCACACCTATTTTCTTCAACATGTTGCCATTCTTCTTCTTCAGCGAATCATCATCCATGTCTTCACAATTCGGAGGACTCATCTTCTTACCAATCGTAATGTAATCCAACGAGCCTGTTCTTTCCACATACTTCCCGTTACTACCATTGGCCAGCATTGCAGCTGCCACCTCAGCAGCCTTTCTCCATTGATCACACTGCACTTTCAATCTCCTCAGTTCAGCTTCCAACTCATTGTTAGTCGCTTGAGTTGCATCGAGCTCTTCAGTCACACGAGCAACTTTTTTACAACTCATATCCGTTTCTTCACTCAAAGATTCAAGCCTCATTAGGGCCTCATTGATTGCTATTCTTCTATCTGTCTCCGTCTTCATCATTTCAGATTTCAGCTTCTCCTTTTCTTCAGCAATGGTTTGTAGCATTGCCTCTTTGTCCAATTAAGCTCGTTTTTAGATCTTCCAACGATGATTCATCCGGTTGGTTTTCAATTAATTTGGTCTTCAATCTCTCGACTTCTGCTATTGATTCTTTGATCTTGCCATCCAACTCAGCTTCTCTCCGGCATGATTCCGATTTTGCTTGATCCACCAATTGATAAGCATTTCTGATCTGCAATGTGCTCTGAATGTACTCGTCTCGATACCTTATTTCAGCATCCTCGAGTGAAGATCCAACTCACTCACTTTGCTTCTCAAATCGTTAACCTCAGATTTCAGATTTTCCGATTCATCACTATCCCCAGTCTGAGACGAGGCTTTAATCGCAACGAGCTCCTCCAACGATCTAACTCTATTCTTCGACTCCTCCAATTCACTGAGCAAAGAGTCGTACGATTTCATAATATTAGCATATTCCAATTCTAGCCTCTTCTCAGTATTCTTCACAGCTGTCAATTACTTCTGAGCTCTAGAAACTTCTTCAAGCGCCTGAGCTTCGTACTCTCTGCTTTCGTTCAACTGGTCCTTCAATTTCTCAATCAGGACGAGAGTTTCCGTGAGCTCGATCTTCAAGCTTTGAATCTCAGCATGAGCTGACTCAGCATGCCTGGCTTGAGAAGCTTCTGATTGAGAAACCCTGTCCAATTGGATCTTGTGCTTCTGGATATCGTTCATGGCAGAGGCCAAGGCAGCGGAGTCCATCGAATATTGCTTCTGGACGGCTTCTAGTTCAGATTGCCATGCTCTGTCTCGATCCTGAGATATCTTACGTAGCTCTAGGACACGAGCTTCCTTGGATTCGTAAAGCTCATTCAGTTGCTTCTGAGACTCCTCAAGTTTCGCTGACATGATTGCCAGCTGTTTCTTAGCTTCTTCAGCCTCGTGCTGAGCTCGTCTCTTCCACGATTCGCTCGAGACGAGCTGCTCCTTTGCTGCCTTCAGTTCCTCTTGGAGCTGGGCAATCTGAGGTTCCAATTCAGACTCTTTGTTTGCTCTCTTATTCTGACACAAACAGAGAGAGAGTTATACATATGAAGGTTAAAATGAAAAACAAACTCAAGTACGATCATTTTTCAATTTGCGACCTAAACCTAGTTTCCAACAAAATGCAGAACACATGACTTGCAAGCCCTAATCATAAGGGTAAACTTGTCTTTTTTAAGTTAAGATTAATATCAAAAAACAGTCCAAAATATGGTATGCAACCTAAAATGAAATGAAAAGACATATTTACCCTCAGGGTTCTGGCAATTCAAATATGGATATATGATATAGAAACTGGCTAATAATCTACACATACATACCTCAGTTACTGGAATTCGTGGTGATCTACGATCAGCAACTCTAGGACTTCGATTGGGTGTTTAGCCAACTGGACTCCGAGATGAAACCGAGTCAGAATTTGATCCCAGAGTTTTGAGCTTCTGAGCAACTCAAGGCTTAGGCATAGAAGGAGATGGTTTTTGTGGCACATCTAGAGGACCAGGTCTACACTCAAACCACACACAAATACACATGATTAACACAGAAAACTTGCACAAAGGATTAGAAAGTAAATTCATCTCCATGATTAAGCATAGTCAGAACAATTGCAATGATACATTGTGGATTAGAAAACAAAGCTCATTTCCTTTTCCATGACATTATAGACACGAATATGATCTTGTAAGACGAGTTCACCTTGATAAAGGGGTATGCATGTTCCGGGCAGAGAAATGACGAAGATTTAGAAGAAAAGTTGAAGTCCTCGAAGGGCCACCTGCCCCACAGCCCTGCAAACTCACAGAGGATTTTCTAAGAGAAGCAAATATTGGTGTGAGTATACAAGAAATAAGGGCTAAACAAATATTAGAATAGAAAATGCAACTTGTAATCCATATTATTAAGTTGCAAACCAAACTAGGAAAAGAAAGAAGCAATGCTATCTATCCCATTTTCCCTTCAAAGGAAGAACAGAGAAACAACCTCCACTCCCACCAACCAATCCCACAACATAAAGACAAAAGACGAAAATCGAAAAGAAAAGAAAAGGAGCTAAAGAAGTAGCTATCACATGATAAACAAATATGATTATGCTTTATGCAAGCAAGTATATTACTTTCCTCTTCTTTTTTTTTCCTTCTTTTTTACTCAAGAATTTCCACTGTTTAGAAATAACATTATTTAGACAACATCATAAAAGCATATCATGAGATATAATCAATAATTCAACAGAATTAGTATCCCTATTCACCCTTGATATGAAACGTGAAACACACTTATATATCCCCTCTCTCTCTCTCTGTATATATGTGTGTATAAATATATATTTCAAAAATAGCATATATTTATTATTCATTAATAACTCAAAACTGTCTTTCATTCAATTTTATTCCCAGGTGGGATAACAATAATGAGGAAAAAGGAATATACAGCAAAGCATAAGGTTGCCAAAATATCTATATTAGACTTGGCCAATATTTCTTTTTTTGGAAAATCCCATTAATTAATTTGGCACTCTTGGAAATAATCAACCAAATTATTAGACCAAAAACTAATACTGGAAAGAATCTCACTGAACCATCCATATATTAGCACATTATAGAAGAGAAGTAGAATCATTGATTTTTAATATATAAATGTATGTTTATATAAATCTGAGATGTCAAATAATGATTATGGAATCTTTTGAAGAAGAAATGCTATATATAATGCTGGCATGGCATCCAAGACTCAATCTTCAAAACGTGCACTCGCATTCATACAATCAGTATTGGTGATAATCAATAAAAAGCTCTCATCTTTATAAATGGGTTTTGAGCGGAAAATACCAAAGATCAAATTTTATAAAAGAAAAAACAGAATCGCCATTTTTTATGATTGGAAATGTTACCACTTACAGCTCTGCACAGACTGTGAAAGATCGACTCTTTAACTCTTTTCTTCACTAGATTTCAAGAAGATGATCAAATGAAGTAGGAAAGGCTGTCAGTTTGGAAAAGGAAAAATAGCAGTAAGGAAAAATATGAGAGAGAGAGTATGTGTTTTGTACAATGTGAGAGCAGCTACTGCACGGCAGTTGCCAGCCTTTCTCTCTCTCTCCTCTGTTTTTCTAGTGAGAGAAAATTGAAGAGGGAGACTATTTACAATGCCAACGGTGTGTTTGGTACATATAAAATTTCTTGGTGTAGTTTTTAAGGTATTTGTAAAGTTGGAAAAAATATCCTAAAATGCCACATTTTAGATAAGATATACTTTTTTTATCACAAGTTTGGAAAATTGATAAAATTTTCACGTGATAAAAGTAGTAAAAATCAATTTTTGTCGGATATCATATGATATGATCATATCATATAATTATATGAAAAAACACATTGTGTAAGCCCAGGCAATAAACTGAATTTTTTTTATTTTTTTCAAAAAGTAATTTGATCAAATTCTGAATTGTAGTAGAAAAATAATAAAACTATCTTTTATGGAAAAAAAATCTCTTATATGAATTGTGATACATATTTTAACCACCAAATTATTATTATATTTTACTATTTTTTTTTTCAAGGCATATAATTTCTTCGTCGATTATTTAGAAGAAAAATGTTAAGTTCCTCAAATTAATATAGCCAGAAAATGTATCGAATGTAACAATCATTCAACTTTAATATACACACAATTTCATCAAGTGAAGAAAAATCTAAACATAGTTATTTGTGGAACACTAGCTCGTAAACAACTGGACGGCTTTCTAGAATAGCTGACATAAGCACCGAAGCAACAGGCTTTAGATTCAAGTAAAATGACAAACGTGAAAACAATAATCTATATTCAACACAACTTCAATAATAAGATATTGCAGTATAAGGAATAAGGAGGTGATGAACTTACCTACACTAAATCATGGAACTAAGTTTCTAGATACAAGTCTATCTCCATGAAGTGTAATCTTCCAGCAATTTGCTTGGACCACGAAAACAGAAAGCTTTTTGGGCACAACTGCAAATAGATGACATGAGATCAGACATGTGTAACACTCAGATTGTGCTAATCCTGCGATATTGTAAAGCTCTGCCCAAGCAGAATTCAATAAATTGCATTTTAAAGTAATCTTCTCTAACAGAAATGGAACCAAAAGGTTTCAGATAAATGGTCTTAATGGAAACTTTCATGATGACAGAAATGAAACAAATATCAACAAGTAACAAATAAAATGTCGTATTTGCTGTGCTTTAAGTGCATTGAACTACAGGTAATTAAGTACGCTAACATTTTGAACATTGTAAAAAACAGTTTGAATCAATTACAGGCACAAAATTCAGTATAGATAATAGTAAACGCCAGAGATAAACGACATATGGATATATGCATCACCTTTGAATTTGTTCTCTGGAGTAATGATTCCAAATGTTTCTTTAGTTTCTCGTACCATGATTCCATGTATTCCAACATGGTCAACTATCTTACACTGAACCACTACAAAAATACAACAGCAATTATAAACATCACTGTAGAAATGAAATGGTAAGAGAATTTCAGTTACATATATTCCAACAATAGTTATATAACATCTTCAAGCCATTATAGCCAGCATGGTAGCAATGAAATGGTATGAGAAAACCAGAAGACTACTACTATAGCCAGTAACACTGTAGAATAGCATGAGGTCTTCAATCTTCATCATACTTCAATAATAAAATGAGACGATGACTATAGTAAAGAATGTTTTGATTTGTATGTTCTGGGTTCATGTATCACATTGACATATATTGATAGTGGTTAAAGTATTGAGTAAGATATTTGAACCTAGAATGATTGCACCATGTAGGTCGGCATTGAGGAAACACTGTGCCACTTGATCTTTCCTGAAAGAGAATAGAACTTACTAGTTCACATATATTGCAAGATCAGCGCATTACTAAAAGACAAAAAAAAGCAGGCACACTAACCCGACATTTTTCAATAGTTGCAGTACATAGGATTTCCACTTTTCATGCATAGGCTTAAAGATTTCAAAGCTGAAAAGGTTTACAAAAAAAATAAAATGTTATAGGTATTAAAGAAAATCAAGCAGATGAAGTCCTGACAATTCAGAGCATATGATTATCTCTAACAACAATAAAGCAAGATCGAATGATAGGTTGACATAAAAAAAATTATTGTATAATAAATATATCCTATTTACTCTAGTTTCAAAAAAGTTGTCATCATACCAGAAAAAAGTATAATAATTAGAATTGGATAGGGGGTTCTGGGGAACCAGAAAAAATGAAATGAACAATGAACTCACTTATGGAACACTTTTGGCAAATCAAATGACCCAATCCTCTTATGATGTTTATGGGACATATGCTTTTTAGAGCGTTTTGACCAATGTTGTAGTGTTCGAATACGACCAGCACTGGATATGCTACTTTTTGGAACAAAGTTATCAAGAAGTATTGTGTTCTCGATTTTGATGCTCTTGGATCCCTGCATGTATTTCTGAGCTGAATCACCATGTTGGAAGAGGTCATGCAAAACCCGATCAATTGTGAGTCTCCTATCAGAAACCTGCATCGTGTAGAGAATGCAGAAGTCATATTTAACCTGATTTCAAGTAAGCACAGGTGAAATGATTCAGAACGTAGATAAACTATAGTAGGGTTACCTCAACACCATTTGGTAGCAAATATTCATGAACAGAGTGAGACAGATTCAAGTATGCAGGCTCACTTGCTCCTACATCTGTAAAATAGAGTAAAAGACTATATTGAGAAATCTATATAAATATCAAGTTTAGATTGTAAATATCAACAGCAATCATATTATACAACTAAACCTTGTTTGGAGGTATACCACGGGAAAGAAAAGCTGCCTGCATAATAATCCAGGGAGGGCACATGATATCAGACAAGTGGAGATATAAAATAATTGTAGAACTAGAAATGACAGTACATATACAAAGATTAGTTGAAGCTCAAACATGTAGTTCAATTCATCACCAAAACTTACTAGAAGCTACATTTATGATCCTCCCATACTTTTCACCTAAAACATTCAGCTAAGAGATTTCTTTAACCTCAATATAATCTAGTAATTGAACAAAATTAAAGGCTCAATAAACTTCACACTGCCCCTACAGATGTGCACTTCTTGAAAGTAAACATTGAGAGAGAGTAAACATTGAGAGAGAGTAAACATTGAGAGAGAGAGAGAGAGAGATGATTGGTTATATTTAAGAAGGTATTGACAGCTTTCCAAATTCTATCATAAGCATGTCAAGCTTCAACTGTCTATTTTGCTCTTTGCTACGTACATCCATATAATTCCGGAAAAAACCCAAATACAATAAAATTATAGATTTGACTCAAGATAAGCGGTTTACATAACACATTTCCTACGCAGGAAACCATCTCTAACATATCGGTGCCATCCTCTATAATCAATTAAGTCAGCCAAAAATTAAAAAATCCACCACTAACTCTAGAATTCGAATAAAAGAGCCAAATGGTAATCATACTTAAATAGTAACCTTTTCTAGATGAAGATTCAGAGAAAGGCTTCGATGAAGACTCAACATTAGAAACAACTTTTTCGCTATCTTCAGCGGCCCTTTTCTTGCTCTTGTGTTGTTGTGTCTGAACCTCTGCTTTTGCTTGTGCAAATCTTCGATCTAGAGCTTCCAGCGTTCGTCTTCTTTGATCTTCCATACTTGTTTTACTGCCACAATCATACTTTATATCATAAAACTAGTTGCAGTAGTACAACAGTACACATGTTAACAAACCAAATATTCAAAGATCGCATAACTTATTTCACAACTTGTTAATACTTTGTCATAAAACTAGTAGCAGTAGCACAACAGTACACATGTTAACGAACAAAATATTCAAAGAACGCATAACTTATTTCACAACTTGTTAATTATTGAATAATTGGCAGAAAATGCTTCAAATTTCGCACACTCTTGTGAGGACCCGCAGTGGGCTTAGAAGCAGAATGGATAAAGTACGATGTGTTAAGCATATAGCAAGACTTTCTAATGAATTCGCTAGACCAGCTAAAAACCCGTCTTTTAGCCACTCAAAAATACCTTTTCGCAAAAAAGCTTTACTATACGCAATTACTTGATAAGCTGCTCTTACCAAATCCAATTCTCTCTCGATACGTTCCTCAAAAAATCCGATTCGTGCGGATTCTTCCCCCAACTAACGAAGAGATCTTGGCGAAATTGCCACATATGAAATTGAGCACAATTTTGCAAAGAAATATAAGCTGCTCTTACAAAGGTCAGGAACAGAGTAGTTCATGTCAAATTCCCGGAGTTTTGTAACTTGAAAGTACGCCAAAATTGTGTTTGCACGAGCAAGCAAAATAGAAGAAGTGATCCTTTCTGTTCCCGGGTCCCTTATCCTTCTTATTTATGAAAATTATTCGAGAGCTTCTACTGTCGAAATTTGCAAAGAGCAACATTCTGTGGTATCAGATTTATCAAGCATTAACAAGCATACCTTTAGAAACACCATCCCACAAAGCATGTTAAATATTTTAGATCATCCAGGCTATTATGCATGACATGTTTAGGATATTCCCACAATTAAAGAGGAAAACATTGAACAAATTCATATGCCTATTAACAGTCAACAAATCATCATATGAGGGGTGACTTTAACTTAAAAATCCATTCCACAAACATCGGAAACCTTGCTCTTAAAAAATCAAAAGCACTCTATGTTCTACTAAAATGGATGCATACATAATTATTAACAATAAAAAGAGAAGCTCAAAAATCAAACCACACTAAAAATATCAAATTCATCTCAACATATCAAACAACAAATAGAAAACCTCATTTCATATTTCAACAAAAGAAAGGATGTAAGTTTTACCTTCACCACAGGGGG
Source organism: Scutellaria minor (assembly GCA_954870855.1). Classification (NCBI taxonomy): domain Eukaryota; kingdom Viridiplantae; phylum Streptophyta; class Magnoliopsida; order Lamiales; family Lamiaceae; genus Scutellaria; species Scutellaria minor. Next base: position 17,985,999 of record OX940728.1, on the reverse strand, counting down.
ACTTCCTGGTGGTAATGTTAAGAACCTTAGTTGACATTCTCACTGGTCCCTTGACCCTGAGCCTTTTGTCCTTGGCACCACGTACAAGGTCAGCACATACTGCAAACAACACTCAAAATTATTAGAGCTTTAAATCCATTACAAAAATCATCTTCACCCAACACAAAGTAAAATTGACACTGAAATTCAGAGCTTATGCACCCGATAGTATATGTCTATACATTTGAACTTGCAAACAACACTCAAGTTATTAGAGCTTTTAATCCATTACAAAAATCATCTTCACCCAACACAAAGTAAAATTAAAAGTATAATTCAGAACTTACGCACCCGATATTGCTATACATTTGAACTTGCAAACAACACTCAAATTATTAGATCTTCAAATACATTAAAAAAGTCATCTTCACCTAACCCATTGCGACATTGATACTAAAATTCAAAGCTCATCAACCCAATAATTTAATTTCTATACATTTGATTAACATAATACCCCACATGAGAATGAAATTTGTTTGAATATCCGATAAGCTTAAAATATGATATACAAAACCCTAAGATTTCAGAACAAAGATACTGTAGTTACACTCTTCGATTAATTGCATTTACTCCAATAAACCACTCGTTTTTACATACAATAATAACAGCTAAGGTCATCACATACAGAAAAGGGATTGTTTTCAATTTTCAAGCATAATTAGAACAGAACATTTCCAATAAACCATCTACAAAAAACACTCGAAAACATAATTTATTATACACACCTTTCTCGAGATTCTTGACGTTCTTAGAAGAAAGAGCAATGCGTATCTTGTGATTGGGCTATGCAGACTCCTCTAACCCCGGCTTCGTCGGTTTCATCGCTGCGTACGCCATTATAATCTTCTTAAAAAAAATATCAATTTTACCCTTAGAATTTTATACACTAATTTTGTTCGGTCATTATGACCGAACGTACTTGTTCGTGTTCGGCCAAGGTGGCCAAACAGGCTTCTAAATTTTCGGCCAAGGTGGCCGAACACTTTTCAATGTGTTCGGTCAATCGGGCCGAACGAAACTGATCCGGTTTAATCATTTTTTTACGTTTTTTTCTACGATTTTCACACATCCGTGGAATGTTCGTCATTATGTTGACATTACAAAATTAAAAAAATTAACATAAAATAAAAAGAATGCAAAAAAATCAATCAAACTCAGATTTGTTATGTTAAATCCGGATATATTTTTTTTTTAATATTAAATTTTTTAAATTTTTTTTAAAATGTAATACCAACATAATGACGAACATTCTATGAATTTGTTAAATGTGTGAAAATCGTGTGAAAATCGTAGAAAAAAACGTAGAAAAATGATTAAACCGGATCAGTTTCGTTCGGCCCGATTGGCCGAACACATTGAAAAGTATTCGGCCACCTTGGCCGAAAATTTAGAAGCCTGTTCGGCCATCTTGGCCGAACACAAACAAGTACGTTCGGTCATAATGACCGAACAAAATTAGTATACAAAATCCTAAAGGTAAAATTGGTATTTTAAAAAAAAAAAAAAAATTTAAAAAAATGGGTGGTGCCCTTAGAAAATGGGTAGGTGCCCTTAGTCCTCCCCTTTTCTTTTCCACTCAAGCCCAGTTCTACTTATTGGGCTTCTGTTTTCTGTAGTAGGCCTAGCTTGTATTGGGCTTTTGTTTTCTACAGTGGGCCTATCATGTATTGAATTGAGTTACCCCAAAGAAAACATTCACACATGTTCATTAAAGATTCAGTTTACTTAAATCATATGGTGCAAAATTAATAATCGTCCATCCATGATGTGTGTCTATTTTTATTTGTTAGTAGATAAGTGGACCTCAACTTAGCCTATTATTTGTCATTTGTTTAATCACTTACAATTACTTGAACTGATAATAATTGGTAATTACTAGCGGAAAATTATTATTTTTAAATAAAAAGTTTTTTGGTGACGCAAAGAAATAATTAAATTTAAATTAATATATATTGATAATTGATCATTTGAGAACAAATAAATAATACTTTTTTTTCTTTTTTATTTCATCGGATACGTGTCCTTATGAATTGCCATTCGTGTTAGAAAATGTGTTGAGGTCAAATGTTAGAAATTACATAAATAATTGTAAAAAAATTTAAAAATGAGATGACTAGAAGATGTTGATGCTACGTAATCAATAACTACTTGATTTTGCAGTACTTCAAAGAACCTTTTTATAAGGTAATAAACTTATTTTTAAAACTAGCATAATGTTTGTATATTACCTGAGTTTATAAGAAAGATCTAAAGTCAACATTTTATATCAACTTAATAAATTAAATTGATAATAATTAAGACTATTTAGATTTTCCAAAAATGATTTTATCAATTTAGATCATAAGTATGTTTGGGTTGTGGGTTGAGTTAGTTAAACCTAGTTAGATAAGGTTGGATATTACTATTCATAAAGTGCTGATTTGATGTTTTTTCTTTGTTTGGTTTGAAGGTTGAATTGTTGGTTTAAATTAACATTGATGTTTGGATTGAATGTTAAAAGATTTTTGAAATGAGTTAATGTTTCTAACTTTTGTTTGGTTTGGACGTTTATTTAATGTTTCTATTTAAATGATAATTATACCCTCCACCTTTTAAATTTATTTTAGAATTTTTTATAAGTATATTTATTTTCAAATTTAAATTCAATTGCATAATTAAATTTTATTTTATAGTTCAACTCCAATTCAGTCGTTTGGACAATTTCACTTCCAATCTCAAATCTTCGATTTCTCTACCAATCTCAAATAACTACAATTATTGAAAAAAGTGAATAATATATGAAGTTGCTTTTAAAAGTATTTTTGTTCCTGGCTACAACTATAATTTTTTCTTATCTTGAATAATCGAATTTTCAATTATTTTGTGAATGTAATTTTGATATTGAATAATTTATAAGGGCAAGCTCGGGCAGAATGAAGTTGCCCACATTTTGACAACAATTTTAATCAGTATGTTTGTTTGTATTGTGAGCATTTATATTGCATTGGTTAAGAATATATTTGTGCAAACATTTGATGTTGTAATTCTATCAGTAAACAATATTTTGAAAAGTGATCTTATTTATAATCAACTTCAAACGATTGAAAATGAACCAAGCCACAAGATACTTAACAATACCAATGTTAACCTAACAATGGTACTCAAAATGTTAATATCGATAGACACAAACTTAATGCAAGAAAAAAAAGACATGATAGATTCTACCAACAAGACTCCAAAGAAACGATAAAATAAAGACAAAACCATGTTGGAGCTAAAATGCAAAACAGTGTACGCTGTTGTGCTTCATGGTCTCACGAAGAAGCGATGTAGTTGAGTTCATCGTACAGCTCATCCTTAACCACAACAAGATTCAATGACGATGTTCTATTATGCGTTAAGCAAACATCCTTGGTCTTTATACTTCAAAAATAGACCTCCCATTTTTCAAACAAAGGAAGCCACGTTCACAAAACAAATATTCCAACACTGTCTCCTACAAATAAAAATCGATATCTTTTATTATAGTATAATTATAGCTATATGTATTTGAAGATGCTTGAAAGACCAACATATATAGCTATATGTCTGACTTAGACCATAAAATTGATGAATTTTCCCAAAACAAATTGCAAAAAAACATGATAAGATAATTAGATTAAAAGCAATTGTAATTATGATATCTAAAAAACATGACAAAATATTAAGATTAAAAGCAATTGTAATTATGATATCTAAAGGAAAAAAAACACATGAAAATTTTACACATCAAGCCTCATGCAAAAAAACAAATAGACAAGTTGAATAACTGAAAGATCAAAACAACAAATGAAGTCATAAACTAAAAAATTGACAAACAAACAAATCTTAAACAATGAAAATATAAAAACTGATAGGAGGGAAAATATTTGCCTCAAGAAACTAATTGCATGGATACGGTAAAATATAGAGTACAAGCAAATCGTAAAATAAGGAAACAAGATAACTATCAAATAATACAAGATATGCGAGAATCACTAATTATCGCTAATACCCCCCACAAGCGAAGCATGGGATTGTGATCAATGCGAAGCTTAGACCGAAACAGTTTGAACAGTGGACGAGGCAAACTCTTGGTGAAGATATCGGCAAGCTGAAGTTCTGACGAGACAAACCAAGTGGATAAGCGACCGGATTCAACAAGCTCTTTGACGAAATGACAGTCAATATTAATGTGTTTTGCACGCTTGTGCGAAATGGGATTCTGGGTGAGGAAGAGTGCACTTCTGTTGTCACTGAGTAAAACAGGCGGCTGCGGTGGAAGAGCATATAGATCACGAAGAATGTTGCAAACCCAGATAAGCTCGGTGGACGTGTTGGCCAAGGCATGATAATCGGACTCGCAACTAGATCGAGAAGCAGTCGACTGCTTCTTTGCACTCCAAGAAATAAGATTCGGACCCAAGAAAATAGCGTAGCCATAAATGGAGCGTCTGGTTTCTAAACATCGGGCCCAGTCAGCATCTGAGTATCCAAGGAGAGACGGCTGTCCTGGAGAGAACGACAAGTCATAACCAAGAGTGTCCTTCACATATCTGAGGATTCGTTTCACTGCTTGGAAATGATCAGTAGTGGGCCATTGCTAGAACTGACTGACAGTGTTGACAGAGTAGGATATATCTGGGCGAGTGATGGTCAAGTACTATAAGGCGCTGACTAACGAGTGATAAAAAGTAGGATTCGAAAAGGTTGTGCTTGCAGAAGTGAAGGAAGCCCCGGGTGCAAGAGGGGTAGAGACGGGCTTGGAGTCCAGGAGATCAGCGCGGGCAAGAATGTCGCGAGCATACTTGGACTGGCTGAGAAACAAACCCGACAAAAGATAGGAGACTTCCAAGCCAAGAAAATAGCTAAGGCGGCCAAGATCTTTTGTAGCAAACTCCTTGCTCAACCGAGTCATCAGAGCACGAAGCGAGGCGGTATTGTTACTGGTGATAATAATGTCGTCAACATAGACGAGCAGATAGATAAGTATCAAATGAGATATTGCCGAATCAACATAGTTTGTTAGGGAGATATTATTATTGTATGTATCTTCTAGATTGTTTTCTTACCATTCTTAACCAAGTGTAAATCATGTATATATGGGCATTTGCCATATCAATAATATTGGAAAAACTCCCTATAATCAACTATCCATATGGTATCAGTAATTCACGATCCACTTTTCACGCTTTTGCAATTCTAACTTTCTCTTTCACGCACTCTTTCACCTCCAACCCTATCTCTGCTACTTTCTGTCATGGTCACTGACTCTGAGTCATCCACCACACAAACCTTTGCTTCTGCTGATTCCCCCTACTCAGTGATGGTCATTACCACACCCTTCCCCGCGTCACACAAACTCTCCCGCATGAACTTTCCGCAGTAGAGGTCCTTGGTCATGGCGATCCTCAATGGCCATGATCTCCTCAGCTATCACCGGTGAAATTCCGTCACCTGGATGTTCCGTCACCACTTACAAAGCTTGGTTCCGTCAAGATCAGTTGGTATATGCATTCTTGCAGGGATCTCTGACGGACGAAGTCTCCCCCTACATCACCTCTTCTTCTTCGTCTGGTACGGCATGGACTGCCCTCCATTCTATCTTTGTGAGTAAATCGCATGCCAGAGTCATGCAATTGAAGGGCGATCTCTAGAATACGAAGCAAGACACAAAATTTGTTTCTAAGTTTGTTCACTCTCTAAAATCGAAGGCTGATGAACTGTCCCTGATTGAATCGCTTGTTTCGGATGATGATTTTACGATCTATGTGTTAGGTGGCTTGCACCCAAAATTTCGTGATCTTGCCGCTTCCATCCGTGCACAAACTGTCTTATTATCTTTTGCTCAACTTCTTGATCTTCTTGTTGCACAGGAAAAGTACATAGATGCATTGGATGGCCCATAGAGTGATCTCACTGTATCTGCCAATTTTACGCAGCAACAGTCCCAAAAAAATTCTGGCCGAGGTAGCACGTCCAATCGCAATCACGGTGGTAACTCCGGTCGTAGCCGTGGATGCTAAGATTAGATGAGTGTTCCTTCTGTCCAGCCCGGTGGTTCCAATATTGCTTGTCAATTGTGCACCCATACTGGCCACAATGTCGAGTATTGTTGGAAATTCACAGTCACTGCCAACTCCCCACATGTCAATCTTGCACGTTCACCAGCACCACAGTCTTACTCCAATGCATGACTTCTGGATTCCGGGGCTACTCACAGCATTACTCATGACCTTGGGGGACTCTCGTTGCATTCCGAGTACAACGGGACAGAGGAGGTTCAATTGACTTATGGCTCCTCTCTTCCCATCACGAATACCAGTACTTCTATTTTTCAGTTTTCTTCTCGCAATTTTATGGTTCAAAATATGTTGCATGTGCCTAGCTCTAAGCAAAAATTATTATCTATTCATCAATTCACTACAAATAATAATGTATCGGTGGAATTCTTTCCACTCTGGTTTGTTATTAAGGACCGGCGCACGGGGGTGTCTCTAGTTCACGGTCCGTGTAAGGATGGCCTATACCACCTATGTCTGCCGCCTATCTCTGCAAAATTTGGTGTTGTTGGCCTTCGCACCAGCTTTTCCACATGGCATTCCAGGCTCAGACATCCTTCCCATAAGACTAGCTCTTTTATAATTTCGCAGTTTAATTTACCTTTAAATAAATTCGGCATGGCGGATGTTAGTTACACGTCTTGTCTATGTTGTAAAACTCACAAATTGTCGTTTGTGGTGAACTCTTTAATTGCTCAGCATCCGTTACATTATTTATATGCGGATGTTTGGGGTCCGATAACTTATTCTATTGATGGTTATCGATTTTATCTGTTGGTGGTTGATGTTTTTACCAAGTATTGCTGGTTTTTTTCCATTATCTCAGAAATCGCAGGTTCGCGATATAATTGTGAAGTTGCATCCTTTACTTGAAAAACAATTTGGGTATACTTTGCGAAATTTTTATAGTGACAACGGGGGCGAATTTCTTGCACTTCGTTCTTATCTTGAGTCCCATAGGATCCAGTGGCTGACAATCGCCCCTCATATCCCGGAGTAGAACGGTCTTGTGGAACGTCGTCATCGTCATATTGTTAAGACTGGTAAAACGTTACTACATCATGCAAAATTACCAATGTTTTTTTGGTCATATGCATTTCAGACGGCTGTTTATTTGATCAATCGCATGCCTTCTTCTGTGTTAAAATTTAAAAGTCCCTTCGGAGCTCTATTCTTCCAGCGACCGAATTACATTAAGTTGCGGGTCTTTGGTTGTATATGCTACCCCTGGCTCCAGACATACTCTTCGAGCAAATTGCAGCTAGCTTCGCGACCTTGTATATTTGTTGGTTATTCCTCTATGCAGAGTACTTACAAGTGTTTTAACACTATTTCTGGCCAGTTGTATGTCTCACGGCATGTTCGCTTCACCGAAGATCAAGTCGTCGATTTTGGGTTTCCTACTCCGCCGCCTACATCACCTGCTTCCTCCACTGTGCCGCTGTCTATATTAGGTCCTCCTCCTCGGACCACTGCCACATTGGCCCCTCCTCCGGCCCAACCTCAACCATCTGAGCCTGTTGCTCCACAGGATTTGACCCCACTACCACAGGAGCTTGCTCGTTGCAGCACTCGTCACCGCCAAGTTTTCACTAGACTTGAGGGTTTTGACTTCTCTCTACTACCATCACTTGTTCATTCTCCTTCGGCGCATATCGTTGATGTCCCATCTCCTGCAACAGAACATATCCCAACAACTGTCTTTCAGGCGCTCAAATCTGCTCATTGGTGGGCTGTCATGGCTGAAGAAGTGACCGTGCTATCCCGACATGGCACGTGGGATTTGGTTCCCCCTCCTCCTAATGGCAACATAATAGGATGTAAATGGGTCTTCATCATTAAACGGGGTCTGGATGGCATTATTGACCGCTACAAAGCCCGCCTCGTAGCCAAGAGCTTTCACTAGTGGCCTGGTCTTGATTATCTTGACACTTTTAGCCCGGTGGTTAAACTGGTCACAGTTCGCACAATCTTCTCTCTTGCTTTCTACCATGGTTGGGAACTGCGACAGCTTGACATTAGCAATGTCTTTCTGCATGGTCACCTTGCTCAACCGGTTTATATAACCGATTTATATGCTACAACCTCCTGGCTTTGTCGATAAGTCCTGCCCCTCTCATGTCTGTCATCTTCAGAAATCTCTGTATGGCTTGCGACAAGCCCCCCATGCTTGGTATCAAACATTAGGCAATGTCTTGGTACAATTTGGCTTCCAGCAATCTCAAGCCGACCACAATCTATTCTATTTTCGCCACCAATTTGTCTCTTTATTTATTCTCGTCTATATCGACGACATAATTATCACTAGCTCTAGTACTAATGTTTTTCGATCCTTAATTTCTCATTTACAAAGATAGTTTGCTGTTAAAGACTTGGGGGCTCTTATATACTTTCTTGGGATTGAGGTGTCCCGTTGTCGAGAAGGCCTTCTACTCTCTCAACACAAGTATATTAATGACTTACTGCACAGGTTTGACATGACAGGCTCGAAACCTGTTACTACTCCCATGGAAACATCTCAATCTCTGTCTGTTTCGGGGAACTTTAATCCAACCAAGTATCGGAGTGCTATTGGGGCACTTCAGTACCTCACCATGAGTTGACCTGATATAGCGTTCGTTGTGAATAAACTCGCACAATCCATGTCTTGTCTGATGGCGGCTGATTGGATGACAGTCAAACGGGTGTTTCGTTATCTTTAGGGCATGTTCCATCACGGGTTGTTGTTTCGTAAACCCAGATCACTCACTGTCACTGCGTATTCCGACTCCGATTTTGGTGGTGATCCATCGGATGACAAATCTACATCTATATACTACATATTTTTGGACTCAACGTCTTTATCTTAGAGGTCTCGGAAATAATGCGACGTTGCTCGATCATCTACTGAGGTCGAGTACCGTGTCCTCGTTTCTACTGCATCTGAGGTGTGTTGGCTTTATCATCTATTTCGCAAGCTTGGTATTTCACTAGCTTCACCTCTTTGCCTGTTGTGTGATAACCTTGGTGCGACACGTCTAGCTCTTAATCCTGTGTTGCACTCCCGCATGAAACACATTGTCTTGGATTTACACTTTGTTCGGGATCTGTCCACCAAAGGGATCTTCACTGTCTCATTTGTCACCACCAAAGATCAGCTCGCTGACTTATTGAAAAAACCGCTCGTACGAACACAGTTCCAGGATCTCCATTCCAAAATCACTATCGCCGACGGGATGTCGATTTTGCAGGGGCGTATCAAAGGAGATATTGTCGAATCAACATAGTTTGTTAGGGAGATATTATTGTTGTATGTATCTTCTAGATTGTTCTCTTACCATTCTTAACCAAGTGCAAATCGTGTATATATGGGCATTTGTCATATCAATAATATTGGAAAAACTCCCTATAATCAACTATCCATAATAAGAAGTTGCTGGCGGCCGAAAACAAAGAGTGAAGTATCAGCATTGCTGTAGGAGAAACCAAGCTGAAGAAGAAAAGTGTGAAAACACTGATACCAAGCCAGAGACGCCTGCCGGAGCCCATATAAAGCCTTTCGAATGCAACACACATGATCAGGATGCAAGGGGTCGATGTACCCAAGTGGTTGTTCCATGTAAACGGGCTTATTAAGAATGTCATTCAGAAAAGCATTCTTGACGTCAAGTTGATATAACGACTAAGAGTGTATGATAGCTAGAGACAGAATGATGCGAACCGTGGAAGCTTTGACTACCGGACTGAATGTGTGTGTAAAATCAAATCCATAAACTTGGCTGAAACCCTGTGCTACAAGATGAGCCTTGTAGCGACAAACTGAGCCGTCGGCAAGAAATTTAGTTCGATAAACCCACTTGGAACCAATAATATTCGTATCAGAGGGCCGAGGAACGAGTTCCTAGGTCTGGTTGCGACGAAGAGCTTCTGTTTCTTCATTCATAGCTTGAACCCACTCAGGGTGCTTAAGTGCAGTTTTGATTCCCTTAGGCTCAGAAACAGCCGTAAGGGCAGAATATAAACAACTTGACTCAATAAGAGCAACATCTGCAGGGTACCAAGGTTTGAAAATACCCGACTGTGCATGGGTTCACATCGAATGAGTGCGTATAAGAGCAAGGAGTGGGCACGGTGTGGGCACATTAATGTCATACTGATTCACAGGAGGTGGCGGTGGGTTATCAGGCTGCTGGACCGGCGGTGGTGGAGGTTACAAATGACCTAGCGGCGGGCAGACCTCATCGTGGTAGATAAGATGAGATGGCGACGGGAATGTATGAGCATGCATATGCGGAGAGGGATCATCCGGCCCACTAGAAAGCATATGAGTAGGCGAATCACAAGCATCTAAGAATTCAGAAATAATCAAAGATGAAGGCGGCCGAGGCTGATGGGGAGAGGCAAACGGAAAACACGTCTCATCAAATCTGGTATGCCGAGAAATATACACTCGACGAGTTGAAGTGTCCAAGCAATGAAATCCCTTATGGTGGGTGCTATAACCTAAAAACACACATGACAGACTTCAAGGTGCAAACTTTGTTTTCGTGTAATCACGGTGTCACACCCCGTTTTCTTTTCACTTAAAATATCAGAATTTTGCTTTGGGCGTGAAGAAGAAAAAGTAAGAGATGACAGAAGAAGGGGATTAGAGACGACAGAAGAAAGAGAGGAGGGACGATGTGAATCTTTCATATATCAACAACGGCCTCGGCCAATAACGTTCGGTCTCAATACCGATAAAATATATACAACAATCGGCCTCGGCCGAAGACAATCGGTCTCACTACCGATATAAACATTATACATAGTGGAAATAACATCAGGATCTCTCATTAACAGAATACTCAGAATATATACAAACGTGAATAAACTTATAACATATCATTTTGAAAATGTTTGTGCGACACATCTAAAAATCACAGGTTCAAAAGCGGCACCGCCTCTCTCCATCTAGAGTTCACCATGCTCAACAGCTCCTGTAGTGTGAGTATAGATTAAGGGGGTGAGTGCGTGGAATACACTCGTGGGAGTAACTCTGCCTTTTGTGACTCTCAATAGATATATAAAAACTAGTAAAATAATCTTATGTCACGTTGTCACAACACATAAAATGCATAGCAGATATTAGAAATGGTAAGAAGGATAGGTGCGGGAACAACCCGTCTTACCCTATAAAACGGTCTCAATACCGCTGGTGCGCTTCATGAGGACCACCAAACCTCAATAGAGTAGTAGAAGGGAGGGAGACGAATTTTTTACAGTCCCGTAGGACTCTCCGAGCATGCAATGTGAACCGAAGTTCTTTCACAGTATATAGTATGGCACAACACGTATATTCACAGCATTTAGTATTCCTCAGTCATGCTTTATAATAAGGAAAACTGTAAACACATTAAGATTTAGAAATTACCCCCACCTCGTATAGTGGTTACCGCGTGAGTAGCTAGGACAGTAAGTCTGATTACCCAAAATCTCAAAGCTCAGTCCAACAAGTATCCTACACATTTATGACGTTCCTTAGATCCTTAAATACAATATAAATAAAGTTGTAAAGGGTTCCGGCGGAAAATGTTCGTTAACGGCACGACGGATTGAACGATCTAAAGATTGGAATTTTGGAGACAAGACTGAAAGTTCAAACCAAAGGGCTGAGATGATAGGAAATGAAATAAGGATCGCAACGCAAAAAGAATGAGCTCAATCGGAGTTAAAACGAGCTCAAACGGAGTATTTTAAGATTAGGGGTAAAACGGTAATTTTGGTCAAAAGGTTGACTTTGACCGGGCCCACGGACCCCGATCAATGATGTCTCATCAGTGATAACTTGAAAAAGACAAACGGCGGAGAAAACGGGGTTCGGATCGAAAACACGGCGTTGCGAGCGCGTCGGCACGCGCGAACCCGGTGCCGGGTGGAAAAACCCGGTGGCTAGGCGCATGGCTCGGCAGCTGCCGAGTTTTCTCGGTAGCGTCGTGTCCCGTCTCGGCAGCTACCGAGATTTCTCGGCAGTGGGTTCATGGCTCAATGGCTGGTCGAGTTTTCTCGGCCAGCCTTGCCTAGATTTTCCTGACGGTGGCTGTTCAATGCTCCTCCTTCCCGGCGTCGCCCGGTGTGGCGGCGCCGCCTCCAGCCACCACCACCTACCTCGCCGGATACCTCGCACCGCCGGCTACCACCTCCGGCCATACATCGCCGGATTCCGGCGGTGAATAGTACCGGAAATCTCGCCGCAAAATCCTTCGATACACTGTTTTTTTCGAAAATCCAACACATATCCAAAACCTCCGGCCGGCGACTCCGGTCGCCGGCGACCACTCCCAGCTCCTCCGCCGGCGACTCCCCGTCGCCGGCAACCTTTCCCAACCAAGCCCAACCTCCAACACCACCCATACACACAAGCTTGAGCTGACACACACACACCCGATTCCACACACACACACTGATATCTCTTTGGCCGGCGGCCACCAGCCGCCGACGACCCACCAAGCCACCTCGCCGGCGATCTCCCGTCGCCGGCCGTCCCTTCCCTCACGGCGGCGCCACCCGGCGCCGCCTCCAACAGCATGCACGATCACACACACTCAAACACCACTCAACACACACACATGCATGCATGCATATATATAGCTACTGTCCATCTCCGGCGCCACCACCCACAGCGGCGCCAGCACTCCAGCATGTTACCCTACCTCCGGCGGCCCTCCGGTCGTCAGCTCCGGCGAGAAGAGAGAGAAAAACAGAGGAGAGAGAGAAGGTGGTGCAAGGAATAGGGTTAGGGTTTAAGAGGCTGTTTTTCACCGTTTTTCGGCGAACAAGAAATCGGATTTGAAATCCGAGACCTATCCTAGAATCGTCTCATCGAGATGAACGTCGTGTGCGAAAATCGTCCGATTCCGACAATGTTAAAATTTTCCGGCGACCGGCCGACGGCGGCGGCGACGCCGGCGGTGGTGCCGCTGACCAAAAAACTAAAAACGAGAGAGAGAAGGGAAGAGAGAGAGACTTACTCATTTTCGGCGCATTCGGCTCGTTCGGAAAAACGGTGGAAAATGAAATGGGGAAGGCCCTATTTATAGATTTTGAGAAGTTACTATTCATCCAAAATATCTTGGTCACTATTCACGAGTTGACTTTTCCAAGTTACTATTCATCGAAAATATCTTCCGGGTTTCCGATCAAACTTCAAGTTTTGCCCTTTTCGTCGCCGTTCGAGCTACAGGTCTCCGATTGACCTCTAGTTCGTTTCTAACTTCTCGTTTTCTCGATACGCATCTAATGGTATAAAATTACACTATGTCCCACGTCTAGAAAAATTATCGATCTAATCGTGCAGTAAACACGTATCTGAAACGCACAAATTAAATTAAACAGTTAAATCATACGCACAAAATTATTAAATCATAGGTTAAAATATTTAATTAATTAATTATGCTCGTTTTGATTCGGGGCGCTACACACGGAGACATGGGTACACCCTACAACCAAACACATGAAAACAGTCGTAGGTAGGTGATCGACCAAAAATTATATCAAATGGGGATTTATTTCCAAGAACATCAGTGGACAACTGATTTATTATGTAAACTGTCGTGCTGAAGGCGTGATAAAGGGACTGAAGAATGAAAAAGCAAAGCAAGTCCCATTTCGGTGATATGGCGATGCTTGCGTTCAGCTCTACTGTTCTGAGCTGGGGTATGAGGGCAAGACAAGAGATGACGAATGCCACAAGATGCAAAATGGTGTTTCAGACGATTATTTGTAAACTCCGTATCTCCATCACTCTGAAATTGTTTAATTTTTCTAGAAAATTGATTCTCAACGAACCTCTGAAAATTCAGAAACACATCCACAAATTCTGATTTCACATGAAAGGGATAAAACCAAGAAAAGTGAGAATGATCATCAATAAAAATGGCATAATAGTGGAAACCAGCAATGGTCGTAACCGACGCAGGACCCCATAAATCGCAATGAATCAAATCTAAAATATCAGTAACATATTTAACATTTGCAACAAAAGACAATCGAGTGCTCTTAGCTAATTAACATGTCTTGTAAAGAGTAGGTAAAGGAAGTAAAACAATAACAGATAACAAGCCAAGTTTGCTCAACAGTGTAACAATAGAAGGGGCAACATGCCCAAGTCTAGAATGCCATAATTCAAAAGAAGCTTGCAATCCTTTATTTCTAAGCACCGCGGCAAGAGCATGAGCTTTAGAGTCCAGCAAGTAAAGGCCCTGATCATGAGTTCCGGTTGCAAGAACCTGTCCTGTAAGCCGATTCTGAATATGAAACTACGAATCAGTAAAAATCACTTGAACCGGATAATCACGAGTTAGCCGACTCACAGATTGTAAATTCTTAGTTAATCCAGGCACAACAAAGACATCCTGTAAAATAATATCATGTGAAAGATTAAAAGAATCGGTTTGAGAAATAGACAAATTCGCACTGTTGCCGACCGTGACATGATCGGTGCCAGAGTAAGAAGACATACTATCAAGATGAGTTAGATCTGCAGCCATATGAGCCGAGGCACCCGTGTCTAAATACCAGTCAGATGAAGAAGCCGGAGAGACGTTACAACCGGCGGAAAAGGCCTCTGCAAGGTTCGCTGTATTGGTCGGACGATAGGAACGATCATAGTTGCGGTCGAAGCACTTGGGGCAATCGAATGCATCATGATCTGTTTCCTGATAGAATAAACAGCGTGGAGTAAAATTACGATGCCCACGATTGCCGCCGGAACCACCATTGGAGATGTTGTGACTGTTGCGGCCTCGTTAGTGCTAGAGCCGCGGCCGTGATTGCCCCTAGAGCCTCATTCTCATCCGTGAGCAACTGCAGTGAAAACCGCCTGTGAAACAACCTGCGAACTGTTAGTGTGATCAAGAGATTTTTGAAACAATTCATGAGATTGTGCCCTGGCAAAGAGAGTAGTAAAATCAGGCAGCGGGTCCTGCGCCATCTATACCGCCGTGAAATTGGTGAATTCGGGACCAAGTCTCCTAAGAAACTAATGTCATTTATCTGATGCATCAATCGGCCTACCAATGGCAGTGAGTTGATCGGAGAGAGCTTTGAAGTGGTGCGCATAATCGGCGACCGATTTATCACCTCGTTTAGCAGAAAGTAAATCGTCCTTGAGGCTGAGTTCGCAAGCTTTGGAATTATGGATGTATCCCCGAGAAAGCGCGTCCCAGACTTCCTTGGAACTTTTGCAGCCAATGACAATGGCTATCGATTCCTCCGTAAGGGTGGATACAAGAAATAATTTAACAGTCTGATCTCGTTGCTGCCAGTTGGTGAATTCAGGATTGGGGGCTGGGTTGCCGGCTGCGTTACGGATGGTGGATGCCGGAGCAGAAGACGTGCCTTCAAGCAAAGACATAAACTGCTGGCTGGTGAGCAAGGGCTCGATCTGAGCATGACAGAGGAGATAGTTGGAGGATGTGAGTTTTATATTCACCATGTGAATCATGGTGGAGAGGGGGAGAGTGGGGTTCTCGGGTGCAGCCATGACGAGTTGCAGATTGGATCACCAGAATTTACAAAGAGAAAGGGAAAGATCGGAAATGAGGATTAGGGTTTCACGCCAAGATTAGGCTGATACCATGATAGGAGGGAAAATATTTACCTCAAGAAACTAATTGCATTGATACGGTAAAATATAGAGTACAAGCAAATTGTAAAATAAGGAAACAAGATAACTATCAAATAGTACAAGATATGCGAGAATCACTAATTATCGCTAATAAAAACCATTGATTCCTCCTTAAAAATTAATGATACTAGGTCATAACCTGTGCGTTGCACGGGCTTAAAACTCCATGTTACCTATATTTATTGTGTATTTTTGGTTTATTAATTTGTTATTTTATGTATAAAGATTTTAGTTATTTTGTTAATTTGTTATATTTATTTTCATTGGTTTTATTTTCGCATCCTTAAATTTTCACAAGTTTGTTGATTGTAGATAAAGTACTATACTGAAATATTTTTATTTTTATTTATGGGTAATTTGTTGTATTTAAGATTTATTATTAATGTTGAAAATATAATTATGTATACGATACCATATTGTATGAGCTGATTGTTTAAAATTGAAATGTGAAGATGTTGAAATAAGCCATTGATATATTATCACAGGTTCCTATATCCCATTTAACTATTTTTAGGCAGAAAAATATCACTAACATGTACCTCTAAGTATATGTAAGTGAAGATATATTTGTAATATAATATTGCAATAAAATTATAAATTTGAAAGATTTACACAGTTTAAATTTTGTTCCTTTTTTTGACCGAATATATTTTTGTACATAACATTTTCCCTGATATTATAAACATAATATATTTGTTAGAGATGTTATTTTTGAAGTTAAATAGAACATGAACCTTTGATTACGGTAAATATGTTAGGTCGTAACATTTGTTATTTAGTAAGATTTAGCTGAATTGCTCATTTGACCTTATTAAATCTAGAAATACAATTATATTATTTTGTCACTATCTACAATTCTTGAGTTTCGAAAGAATAATTTTTTGAGTAAAATTACATGACGTAATCTTTATTTCACAAAAATTAATAAAATTTGTAAGGATTTCGGAAGGTGACCTGTGAATTTTGAAGATTTAAAGTTTCAACCACAACAAACTAAATATCTTTATAACCACATTTTCCATTAGAAAATTAATCATTACAACATTAAAATAAAAATTCAATCATAACTGTGACAAGTCGGTTTATCGTGGCTATGTTGTTCTTATTATTCATAGGTGGAATTGACGTATTTGGCTATAGTTGAACACTATACACATATAAAGAGTGAAATTCCCGAAACATATCCTAACGGACAAAGTCCCAGTTCCGCCATAGATAAATTAAGAAATCATTAGTTGTGGCAGCTAAAATTTCAGTTGATTCCTTCAATTAATCGTCGGCAAAGCATCGCTTCATTATTTTCTCCTCACGAGTACGTCATACCATTAGTTCTCAATTTGTGCTAAAATTTTGTTTTGATAAGTTTTGCATTGCAATTGCTACAAGTTTGTCACCATTGTTTATTTATTTCTTATATTTGTTTGTTATTATTTGTTTAGTTTTGTGATGGGTGAAGTCTGCAAATTAAGTGTTTGATGATTTGCCTCAATGAAACAATAAAACAAAATAATGTGAATCTCCCCCTAACCCTTCACATTTTTGTCATATTACTTCATTCGAGATGAAATTTGTGTTATATCATCTCCAATTGAACTCACACGATCAATATTCATGAATATGGATTGTTTGAATTGCAATACTGTTCATGGCATGTGGAATTTCTTTAATGTGGGTTATTTCTAAGTCATGGAAGAAGTAGGCGGAGTTTGTTTTATTGATTATGATTTTTTATTTCGTGGTGTTGATATAAACTTAGTAATAGATCCGACATTTTTAAGTTAGCTAGCCTTCACCCAAACCACCTAAATTTCACGTTTTACATTAGAAATAAATTTGGCATTTCAATACAAATTAAAAAATAGGAGCATAAGAATTTAGGTGATATAAAAAATAGGAGCATAAGGAAATCATATTTTTTATATATGATATAAAAATTTTGATAAGAGAAGATAAATGGTGATATGTTGTACAACATGGAGGAGCATAAGAATTGATTTAGTAACTCTTCATTGTACAATATATAGTGTTCAAATCCCAAAAAAATCGATATATAAATTCTCTTAGGGGAAATGAATTTTTTATCCATGCTATGTGGTTTTATGATGCATGTCAGGTTGGAGAAATAGAGGATTATGTTTGCTTAATATATTTTGTATGTAGAGCCCAATATATATGGATTATATTCCCCTCTTTTATAATGAATGAATATTATAATATATATAGATGACACTACTCAACATATATACAGAAGTTGTAGAATGCATTCATTGTACGCGTGAATATTGGTAAATTCATTGAAAGACTGACCAGTCAAAATTGAAATGATGAAGCCCACACCGAGCAGCCTGCAAGCTCCAGTAGAAGTAATAAAGCTCATCTGAAATAATGCAGATTAAGGTTAGTCAAACGTATCCACATAGAATGGACATAACAAAATTTAGTGTCATTAATGCATGTTATTGTTGATAGTTTCAGGGCAATCACAACACTTGTTATATATTTAGTGCATTTTTTGAAAATTATATATGCTGAGATTGACTATCCCCAATGTCATCTTAATTGGATGATTTATGATTTTATGTAAATAGAATTGAATTACCTATCACATTGTTGTTGTTTGTGGAAGATAGTTGAACACCTCTCGGTAAACTATGTTTTGTATGTCATATGATTCATCAGTTTGATCTTCGATCTTTATTATCTTCAATCCTGCTGCCATTGTGACTCGAGAAAGTGCAATATACAACTGACCATGACTGAAAACAGATTTTGGCAGATATAACCCCACTTTTTGCAAACTCTGTTCTTGGTTTTTATTGATTGTCATTGCATAACAAACTTTAACAGGGAACTGACACATTCGGAGTCTGAATGGCCATTTTGAGTCAGTTGGAGAAAGAATTATTCTCGATATCAGTACTTTATTTTCTATGTGTGTTTTGGTTAATAGTTCTACCTCGATCACCCTATCTCCTAAATGTGATATCCTTAGCCTAGTTCCGTTGCAAAGCCCTTCTCTTTGGTTGATGTTTCTTAGCAAGATAATCAGTACATTTTTCTTTAGTTCCAAATTGTTGTTTGGTAAGCCAGAAAACCTGAGGCTGTTGAGAAATTCTACTGGATATAAGTTTTGAATCGAGTTGTTGGATTCTCCATCATCTTCAATACTATTAGAACTGTAGTACTCTTTTTTCTCTTCCTGTGAAAGAGACAATATATACGAATTTATGTCATCAACAGTTTCATTCGTTGGGGTGAGGATTGCTCTTTCTGTTAGGTATCCTCTATCATTGCCAAATGCCTTCAAATTGGTATATGTGTGTTGAACTATTTATTCCATCGGGTTAGCCATTATCTTCAGCATGAACCTTCTATCAATCTCGATCTTCTCTGTTTCATCTCCATCATTGTCCTCTGCAAGGCTTTTCTTAGCATTTCCATCGCCTACTTGTAGAACCCATTTTGCAAATTCATCATCCGATTATTGCACTCTCATATTTTGTGTGAGAATGTGGACAATACATGAATCACATAGGGTTGATCGGTTTATTGTGGCCAACATAGTGTCTTGTTTGTTCCCCTTGGGTATAACCGGAAGAATTTGTCTGAAATCTCCTTCAAGCAATACTGTTTTATTCCTGAATGGTTTCAATCCTGCAGTTGCGTCTGAAGCCATCATCAAATCCCTTAGTGTTCTGTCAAATGCCTCAAAAGCGTGGCAATGTGCCATAGGCACTTCATCCCATATAATCAAGTCCGTCTGGATCAACAATTCAACCAGCATGGACCCTTGTTTTATATCACAAACGGAATCTTCTGTAACATTTAAGGGTATCTTGAATCTTGAATGTGTTGTCCTGTCTCCAGGAAGTAGCAATGCTGCAATGCCAGATGAGGCCACTGGAATGACAATTTTCTTTTGAGATCGCACCTTTGTAATGATCGTTTTGTACAGGTATGTCTTTCTAGTTCCCCCATGTCCATATATGAAGAATAGTTTTCCTTTTCCATATCTCATTGAGTCCATCACGTCCTCAAACATAGATCATTGTTCGTCGTTCAGTGTTTTTATCATCATGTTGTGTTCTTTCTCTTGTATATTGATGTTGTAAGATGTTTCTTCTCTTAAGAGTGAATTTTTTAGCTCTGTCATGATACTTTTGTCGGGTATCAGGAAAGTCCACCAGGGACTTATCATTTTGTTTCAACAGCCTTTCAATTTCCCCCAACGTATAGTTTTGAAGCTCCTCATCGGAAAACTGCAAGTCCATGAAATCGAAGTTTGTTCTTTGTTTGTACGGTATGTCCTCCGCAAGAGCTCTCCAATAGTAGTTCCATAAGCTTACTGGGCTTCCCACTTCACAGTAGAGCAAAAGTGTTACAAACAAATTTCGTAATTGGTTCGGGATCGCCCATCATGTTGCTTCATCAATTGCCTTGTACCATTCTGAATCCCCATCCAGTAGTCCTCTAGTATAACACGCAGCCTTAAATGTTGGCTAAGCAATACCCCGAACATTGAGAAAATTATCGAAGCTTCTTGGTCCTTTTGTGACTGTGACCAGTATTCTTAAGTAGTATAGTTCGTCCATTGTCGAATAGATGTTAACAATCCTTCATAGACTTGAACCTTGTTTTCGCTCTTTCCAATACATGTTTTTGGCATCCCATACAAATTTTGTTGAGAATTGGATATAAGTCAGTTATCTTGTCTCACCATTTCTTTTATTTGTTTTCATCCATTCCGTGATCATGGTTCTTTGCACCCCATCTCTGTCCAACATATTTTGAAGATCTTCCGATTCATCGTAAATGATGTTTTGTTGGTCCGGGAGATGAATTGTTAGTCTCTGTATTGCAGGCCTTCTGTAGTGTATATCAAATGCAAATATTCTCCACATCGCTTCGCATGCCGAAAGATAACGACATTCCAAATAGTCTCTGATTTCATTCACATCTTTCTCCTTTATTTTCCTCTTTTCATTCAGTTAGGCATTATCCTGAGCCTTCTGGATGATCATTGTAGCCTTGTCTACCCCCTTTGTAATGTATTTGAATAAGTACTTGATGGCCTTTGATCTGTTGCACCATTCAACATTTATGTGTGATTTGTACTTCCTCAATAAGGCTAGATTGTACGGTGCCACAAAACTCTTGTCCAGCCTGACATTCTCTTTTAGAACAAATTTTGTTTCTTCATTTCTTCTTCGATACCTTACATTTCCTAATTCATCCACTATTGTTTTTTCATTGAACGTTTTTGGAAACTTTTTTGTGCATTTTCCCCTTGCCATGCATGGAGATTGAGGCCCCTGCAATCCACATGGTCCATGTATCATATATTGCTCAACCAATGCATATACCTCGTAATCAATTTGTTTGTCTGGTATTTCCGCTGAAATGAATGCATCAATTTGTACTGGAGTGGGATTCTTATACTTTTCCTCCAGCCACAAAAGTATGTGTGCATGTGGGAGTCCTCATTTTTGGAACTCAATCGTGTAGACAACTACAGACAAATATGAATTGAAGAATTAAATTGGAATCTATTTATTTCAATATCATATTATTTTATATATAATTAAGATGTACTTTTAAAATTTAATTGGTTGGAAAGCTTTTTACAAACTGATATTTTAACAATGTTCTTCATGCATTTTGCAATTGATTATTATCGTTATATTATATATTATTATAAGTAGACTTTTACACCATGTACCTGCCTGTGTCTTCCTAAAAAAAGTTCCTTGACGAATGTCATCCATTAGTTCTTCTGACTTTTGTTTGAAGACTCAACATTCTATGTTAGGTCG
The DNA here is from genome assembly GCA_954870855.1 of Scutellaria minor. Classification (NCBI taxonomy): domain Eukaryota; kingdom Viridiplantae; phylum Streptophyta; class Magnoliopsida; order Lamiales; family Lamiaceae; genus Scutellaria; species Scutellaria minor. The sequence goes on along the minus strand of OX940728.1, from coordinate 17,964,442 downwards.
ATCATTTGGGGAGTCATTGTCATATCGTTGCAGATGCTCTTTTATCCCATCCCATTTTGGATTTGCCGTTATCGTGATGAACTGTTGAGGGTCATCTAGCCATCTGCATATTGCCATTACATTATGGAAATTCTCCACCATGTATCTGGGACTACCTGTGTGCGAAGATGGTAAAATTACTTGTTTGCCTAGCAATCTCGTATCACTATCACCCCTTACGACTGCATCGCATATATTATTGTAAAGTTCAGCTCTTATTTATTTTATTGTTCCGTATCCATCGCAGTCGTTGTTGTTCAATAGTAGTGTATGCATCCACTACATATTGATGAAGCAAACATCTCGATCTTATAATTGTTCCTTCCGTCAGACGTGTCTGTAGTTGATAAGCATAGAATTCATTCATGGTAACAAATGATCTTTTTATTGTTGAACTTCCATTGTAGAAAATCTGATCATGGAATCCTTTTTCTCCATACGGGAATAGCAATGGGTATTGCATTACCATAAATAGTGGGCGTAGCTCGCTTATTCTTTGAAGCTCTGTAGTTTGACGTTGCACAATAACATCCCTCTCCCAAGTCGAGGCTGATATATCTCCTACTATGAGCATCGCTATTTCATCAGTTGTTGGTAAGTCATACTATTTTCCTTTTTGGTTTTGTGCGATCAACCTAATTGAATATTCATTTGTATCTCGTGATTCATATCTATCTCTTGCCATTCTGAAAGTTTTTACAAGCTCATTGTTCTCATTTGTCATTTGAATTAATCTACTCACAATGTTTTTATCTAATTGTTCGGAAGTTGGGCTACGTGGTAGAGACTTGATACGATTTTGTACCTCATTTACCGTATCGTATATGTATAGCTGGGTGAATCTTGGTTGTCGGCCTTTTGAGGGTAATAAAGATCCAAGCGAATGATGATTTTGACCGTGAATTCTGAAACAGTATGGTCCACTTCCTTTTTTGATTGATTTATCTATTTTCGCTCCCACTGATGTGAAAGCTAGAATTGAATTATATGACCTTATGTTTCGATGGAATGAAGCTGATTTTGTCAATAGTTGTTCCTCATATTCCGGTGGTGCGTGTTTTTTTGGCAATGAAACCCTACTATGTTGGCAGCATAGCGAGAAAAAAGACACTCCATTCCCATCTTTCTTTTTTGTGGATTCAGATTCCCACATCAATACATTGCATAATGGGCAATTTAGCATGCTATTTTCTCTCTGAGCTTTTTGACTATTTCTCTCTGCTTCGGTATTTTATTGTCAGATAAATGTGTGTTTGAATTATAAGGGAATTTTTGTATGAATAAGAAATTTTGAGTAATCTTCTCACCCTTTTTGATCTTTCATATGAGGATTTCATTTTGCGACCTTCATTTGTTGACCTTCGTCCTAAATTTGAATCGGTCATGCTATTGAGTTCTGATGTAATTGTTTCCTCTTCAACAATTACTTTGCTTGTTGAAGGTTTTTTCCCTTTGAAAATTTCTTGTCTCAATTCCCTTGTTCTTTTGTATTATCCTGCATTAGAATTTTTTTTCTTGTTACAATCATTAGATACTAATTAGAGGGTTTCTTTTGTGTTAAGCTGTATCCGGCATACCAGAATTGTATTTGTTGAAGCTCTTTTTGCTTTTATAATATCTCGTCTCATGGCCCTTGCGTTCTTGCATGTCCTGTATTTGTCTATATTTTCAGTTGTCAGTTATCGATAGAAGTAATAATCTTGTGTTGAGTGATGCACTGTTTATTCAATGTAACATGTCAAATTTTTCTAATAACAGGAGATTATTCAAAGGCTCTATTTTTTCATTTATTAAATTGTTAAACTATAATATTGTCACCTTATTTTGATATTAGCTATGAAGTGTCTGTTGTTGGCCTACCATTTGTTGATTCTTGTGGTGCATCAGAATTCAATATGGCGTTAAGCTCTGTTGTGGCTCTCTTCCCTTCAAGTATTTCCTTTCCACTGCAACTTTCATTTGTTGATGTTGTGTAGCTTGACTCTTGCATTTCCGTTGAAGGACAAAATCATGTATGTTGTGTATTTGTTAACTTGTGCTTCCGTTTTCGCTTGAGACCGTTTTCTTTCATAATTACAATATTGCAATGTTTTGTTGAAGTGTTTTCTTACAATTTGGTATTTGTAGATTGAGTTGTTTTATTGGAGATAATGGTGACTCTCCTATTTGTCTTTTGAAAACCAAAAGCCTCCTGTATTCTTTGTTTAATATTTGTTAATTAATTTATATTCTTTCCATCTTCTGTTGATTTTTTAATGCGTCTGGTGGATTGGGGGTACATTTATTATTATTTTGATAATGTTTGGTATCATTATATTATTTTTCTATGTATCATCTTTGAGTTGTTATTGGAAAGAGGGCCATTTGAAATGATCAGTTATTTGATATTGGCTGGAAAAGTACTATATTTTGTTTATTTGTGAATTTGTAGGTGTTTTGTGAGAAGGTGAATAGTGAAAGAGTTTTCATATTGTTGTCGTCATGAGATGTATTGCATTCAAAGATTTTGAGTAAGAAAGGGGAAAAAAGACTTTATAAAGTAGTATACTTTGGAGATGTTTGATAAAAAAGTACCGAGAAATTATGATTGTAAGATGCATAGATTCCAATTTACTATCTTGCTATTATTTTTGCGAATTTATCATTTCATTGTTCTTATTATATATGATTGTATTTTTGAAAAATGGTGATTTTTCTATGCTAAGATTTATATTTTGTAATGGTTGTATTTGTCATATTATTCAATGCACTTTTGAAGTTGTGAAAGGTCGGACTGAAAATCCTTCTTGCTCTGTTGTTTGCAATTAATATATTTGAGTACGATAAAATAAAAATTGGATTTGTATGACTGTAGGAGAGCAATACTTGTCAACTATGGAAACTCCTGCTAAGGCATAAGAATGGAACCTGATTTCCGAAAACATGAATGCCTGATAAGGGCATTTTTTCATCACCAGTTAATTGATTTGTCTACAAAAAAGTGTCCCTATTAGAATTGAAATCTAAAATAGGCAATTATTTTACCAATAAAACTTATAACATTAAATGGTTATTCAAAATTCAATGCTAATGCATCATGCATTATCCAATTGCTTCAAAAATACGAACTAAATTCTTAGTACTTTTAACTTTGTTTGAATTAGGTCATATCTTATATTTTGATTGGAAATTTTATATATGATAATGATGAAACCTAAAATAGACAATCATTTTACCAATAAAAGTTAAAATATAAAATGGTTATTCAAAATACAATGGTAATGCATCATGCATTATCTAATTGCTTCAAAAATACGAACTAAATTCTCAGTACTTTTAACTTTGTTTGAATCAAGTCATATCTTATATTTTGCTTGAAAATTTTATATATGATAATGATATTAAGATACTGAATGTTGATGTCTTGTCCAAAAAAATTGCATTTGTAAATAAATTACAAAAACAATTAAATCTTTAAATCCAAAAAATCATTGTCTATTACATAAATTCAATTGTCAGGACAACAACCGTAAAATATTTGTCAAATGCTATGATTACAAGTCGAAAAATATAAAGAGTCTACATTGCTTGATGACATTGTAATTTCTATTAACATGTCAAGTAGATGGTGTCAGTTTCCAGCTCCCTTTAACTTCAATGGTCAGCTATGATGCTCATTGTAATGCAAATAAAATGCAATATTATCATCCTACAAATGAAATGCAATATCATCCGACTAAAAACTGAAAGGTGTTGTAGCTGCAAATGTTTAAGTTAATTCATTCATCTAATCGTTCAGAAATTGTAAATTAGGTCAGATGCGAAATGATATGATTCATCATAATTAATACTTATCATAATAAAAACACATTTATTTCATATTTGCCATTATTAAGAAAGTGCTATCAACGTAAATAAAAACTGCAAATATCATAAGAAAATCCTTTTAAATGAACCATGAAAACATAAATAGATGGCAGTTTGCTCTTTTATCTATATGATCAGTCGATCGCTGCCTTTGGACTATGTCTTTTTGAGGTTTTCTTGTTCAAATGTAAACAATTCTTATTAAGTACAATTTTGCAAATATATAATATTCAATTTTTTTGTGTTCATTTAATAATGGAAACTAACCTTTGCAGTTTGCGCTTCTTAGTAGGGGTGGCAATAGACGGGTTCGGGGATGGTATTGGCAATACCATCCCCATACCAAATTATTATATCTTATACCATCCCCGTTACCATCCCCGCTTTGAAAATTTGGTACGGGGATGGGGATTCACCGTATTCACCGTTCGGGGAACTGATTCCCCGCGGGAAATTTGGGTTCCCCAAATTTGATTATCTATAAGTTAATTTTTTTTAAAATAATATTTAATAAATAAAGATAAAAAAACTAAAACAACTCATAAACAATATTAATCCAACATCAAATACCATAAAGTCAACTTCATACAACTTAAAATATGAAATATCTAACAAAAACATCAACTAATCATCTCTTCGGCAATCCTTCATCTCATCATGGTTCCTATAAGATAAAAAATAGAAATGGATTTTAATATCGATGAAATTATAACAAAATGAAATGAATTTAATTATTAAAATTTACAATTACCTCTTCAACATCTCTATCTTCATAAAATGCACGATTTTTTTTACCTACAAAATTATTAATTGAAGTATCAACAATAACGTTATAGAGTAAAGTAATTGAAATTATAACATGTAAGTATAATATTATAATAATTCATTGTTAAATCTGTTTGTGGGATTAAGGTGGGAGCCGTAACCTGAGAAGTCAGTGATATATGAATTTTTTTAAAATTTTAAATATATTTATTAATTAATTAATATATATATTAATAAATAATATTAAACGGGGAACGGGGAATCCCCATTTCATATCAATGGAGTCGGTTTCGGGGTCGGGGATTGGGTGGGGGGCATGAATACCATCCTCGTACCATCCCCATAAATTTTAAATGGAGAATCACTGTCCCCGTCCCATTTCCCGATTCGACCGTGGAATCCCCGCCCCGTTAATATTGGTACCCAACGGGGATGGTTTCCTGCGGGGAAATTGTCATCCCTACTTCTTAGTCACTATTATTTTTTTTCGTCTGATTCTAAATCCGTGCCTAACTTCTCAGTTTTGATATCTTGCAATGGTCTTCCTTTATGTGCAGGACACTCAGTTGCGGTTCTTTCCTAAAAGCTCATGAGGTTAATACTTTTCACAAAGTTATGCAAGCACAACTCTTTAAGTATATGTATGCATGTAATATCTCATATGAGTTATAATCGGATGCTACCTTTTGATTCATTTCTTCTGTTTCAGGCATTGAAACCTCATCTATAACCCGTGTCACGGTAAATGTCTGGTTCTTGGCCTTGAAATTGTATGGGGTAACTTGAACTTGAAACTTGAATTTCCTCCCCACAATATCAAGTATGCAAGCTGTAGATTGATTAGTCCTAGCATTTCCAGAATCAATATCCTGCCAAAGAGAGGTTTATTTGAAGGTTATTTTTGTTTGGAGTTTATAGCCTTTTATATGCGGCATTAATTTTCAATGAAATTGGATTTGAATTCTTACTTCAAGTGACATTAAATCAGAAGCAGCTTGATTTATTAGTTGCTTTGCAGCTTTGTCGAAAAGAACAAAAGTTGTTTTGTCATTTCCATCATCCACCGCAGTCTCTATATGGAACCTTCGTACATAAGACAATGTTAACATGTAGTAGATTATACATCAAATGATATGCTTGACTATTTAGAAATTAAACCTCAATACTCCAATAGCTTGGGGGTATTGCAATTGAAACATTAATATATATATATATACAAAGAATGAAAAAAAATAACCGTGAATATAATTATTTCTCAAATCTATATAAAAAATTAAAGAATTAATACAAGATTTGCTAAACATTCAAAGATAGAAAAATTATTCCAGATCTTATTGTCTAAAAAAAAAGAACAATTAAAAATCGTAAATATAATGATTTCTCAAATCTATATAAAACTAAAAAAAAATGAAAGAATACAAGATTTGCTAAACATTCAAAGGTAAAAATGTTCTTTTAGATCTTATTGTCTCATATCTTCATCTAAGGAGATCCCACCAAATTGTATTTGTACACTAAATACAAATTGAACAAATAATTTTGTGACAGAGAAATGAAGAAATGACGTAAGAAAACTATATATGATAATTCAAGTATGAAAGAAGAATATACAAATTATAAAAAATATATAAAAAAAGATTAATTATTATGATTGGAGGAAATATTATAGTGTATAATAATTTTAATTTGATGAAAATATAAATCAACAAATAAAATAAAAATGTTTAAAAATAAAATTAATAATTCAAATTATTAAAGTTATATGACAATTCGTGCAATAAATATGAGTAATATGAAAAACTATTTGTATATGGTATATGTTTTAAATTAAAATAATAAAAGATGTTATGAATAACCTATTAGTATATACAACTTCATTATATTATTACAAATTACAAATATCAATACAATAAATAATAAATCACGTATTGCGCGGTGGACTGGTAGTTTGTGTGAAAGTAAAATAGCTTGCACTAAGTATATTTACCTTACTAGGGCTTTTTTAAACAATATATAGTGGTTCTCAAATTTATTTAATAAAAATGTAGTGATTTTGGTGGCATTAAATAAATTGGGCGAATTGGCCATCTTAAGGGGGTGTATTGGTTTAGGATTTCACAGGATTTTAAAAGACTTTTTTTTTTGTAAAAAAATCCGCTGGTATTCAATCAAGATTTTATGTCACTTAAAAACAATCCACTGGTATTCAATTTGGATTTTCAAGATTTTTTAAAGAGTCCATTCAAATCCATTGGTATTCATGCAAGACTTTTTACTATTTAAAAATAATCCATTGGTATTCAAAAATATAAGGATTTTACAGGATTGTTGTGTTAGATGGATTTTGAAGGACTTTTTAGTGGTATCTATAAATACCAACAATCCCATCCAAACCCATTAGATTTTAGAGGACTCTTAAAGTGACTGTTGAAGTGCTTCCTCTGGTAATGTCTCTTCACCTTTGTCTTTATACTGCAATTCTATGAAAAAAAATTCGTGATATGTATCAGTATCCATTTGGTGGCGAACGCTTTAGAATTTTCTGCTTCATCTCTCCGCATTAATCATCCAGTTTTACGGTGAGATTTCTTCAATCTGAATTCCTTTAATCGATTTCTCTCCATATTGATACTCTTTTATTGATATGTTTAGATCTTGGAAGATTTTATTCAGAAGTCATTCTAATTCCTAACAAGCCACACATTCTTGTTTTGTGGGTCTCACTTCGCTTGTCGATCCTCAAGTCATACAAGTCCAGCAAGCATCATTCAAGTTCGGCAGTCAACTTGTCTGATTAATTGCAGCTCTAAAATGTGGTATAGTTATTTAGCCTTGTGTGATTCTTCAACGCATTTGATTTCCACATCCCATCAGGCATTAGATCAATGTTCTGGTGAAAAAAATGCATGTGAGGTTGAACCAATTTGAAGCTTTACAGTGAGGGAAAGGGATGATGGAGAGTAAGGTGTTCGAAAAAATGCCTGAAAGAGACAATGTTGCATAGACTTTGACATTTTCCTTACTATCATGGTTAAGATTGTCTGCTTATTCAACTTGGCCCAAATGTGGTGCTAAATTTTTTAACTTGATTACCAACTCTGCTTGGGGACGTGGAAGATTTCAAATGCAAGAACCGAAAATACTCATTTATCCCTACTGGTACTTGGTATTTCTAGTCACAAGGTTTCACAGCCGGATAATGGTGATACAAGTACTATCAACGTTGGTGAGGAGGTTTCACGACCAGATAATGGTGATACAAGTACTATCAATGTTGGTGTGATCGTTGATGTCGAATCATGGGTGGGGAAGGTTATCCAGAGTTGCATTAGAATGGCCGTAGAAGACTTTTACAACCTGAATAGGAGGTACAAAACTAGGATTGCTATTCATGTTAGAGATTCCAGGGGGGATTCTTTGCATGGTATTGCTGAAGGTGAGTTTTTGTTCTGATGTTTTGGAAACAAAATCACAACCTATATTTTTTTTCCCTGTTTGCATTTACCAATTTCATGAACTTTGCTTCTCAGAATCCATGTATGTATATGAATATGTTGTTTATACCTGCATGAGTTTTCCTTTAGCAAGCAATATGATAATAGCTTTACCTTGGTTTTCTCATGTTATAAACTTGGTTTTAAGATCATTTTATGTAGTACATATAAGTTCGAATGATCTGCAAATGCTAATAGTCCAACAGGTTCTTTAGTTTGGTTGCTCTTTTGGTACACATTTAGGCCAAATAATTGAGTTGGCTGTGCGTTATGTTGACAGAAGTCTGGATCTATTGGATGGGAACCGAAATTATTCAAAAGAATAATTTTATTCTGATATTTTCATGTACTTTAGGCAATTTGCTCCAAAGGAAAAAAAAGAAGGAATAACAATGTTTCTAGGCTATACATTGTTTCAATTAAACTACTGTAAATTTGTATTATCATTTCCTGATTACAGAAGAATGTGATTTTTACTATAAAAAAATTGCTTAAAATATTCTCATTCAGGAGATCATGTTGTCTCCCTATGCAGCTCTTAAACTTTTGGAGAATGTTGAAGTCCACACAATCATTATTCCTAAAATGCCAAATGATGAGTTATTTCTGACCAGGCTAGAGGACAAAGTTAATGTTCCTTTGATATCATTTTCCTCTATATCTTCATCCAATGAGCGTCCCTATTTTATTCAAGTTGCTGAAGATATGAACTATCAATTTCATGCCATTGCTGCCTTTGTACAAGCATTCAGATGGAGAAGCTTTGTGTTTTTGTATGACGATACTGCTGAGGCAAGACAAGCCCAAACTTATATAAATAATATATTACAGGAGAATCACTTGGATGTTGGATATCAAATTGCAATTTCTCTTCAGGCCACAGATTATCAAATCATCAATGAGCTTCATAAGCTCATGAAGATGAAAGCTTCAATAATTTTGGCGCACTTGTCACCTTCTCTAGCATCTCAAGTGTTTAGGAATGCCAAAATGTTAAGGATGATGAGCAAGGGATTTGGGTGGACCATAACTTTGAGCATTACCGATTAATGAAAACCATAACTTTGAGCCTATTATTCAAACCCAAGAGTAAGAGCGACAAGACGCTAATGCTTGGAGGACTAGTATAGCTATGGATATGTGGATGAATGCTATTTAGGAGGACATGATATTATGGAGAATTATTATTTTTATTTTTTTTGTCTTTGACTCTTTTTAAATTCGAATGTATGAAAAAAATATTGAACTCTTATCGTATGTCATAAATCCATGAAATTCTGCAAAGTCCACAAAGTCCTACAGAATCCATTAAAATCCTGATTAAAAAGTCTTTACAGAATCTTGCAAAATCTTAAAAGTCATAAAAATCCTGCAAAGTCTTTTAAATCCGCATGACTTTTTTCAGCTTAAAAAATCCTTTAAAATCCTAATCCAATACACCCCCCTTAATAGGCGACTGAGCGACTCTCCATTATTTAGACATTTATATGAATATTATATACATCTTGTTTAGCCATTTAATTGAACTTTTAATGTTTGATTATTGTCACATCAAAAGTTATCATCTTGATTCATCAAAAGGAATGTAAAGGAATCAGGTCTTTCATGAATTAATTAATTTCTTTTTTTCTCAAAGTTAATCTGAAATTGATTATTAATCAAATCAAAATACAAAGTATCCAGAATCAAATCAAATCAAATTTTGGTTTTGAATTTTTTTAAAATTTGTTTGGTTCGGTTCTGGAGCCTCTTGACAATAATATATAGTTCCAGCCATTTGTGGTTAAAATGTTTAAAACTTTTGCAATGCATGTGAATTCTTTTTCCTGCATAAGTTATCAAATTCTTCATAGCGCATAAGTTTTTAAAATTTGAAATACATTAAGGAACATAGAAACATATGTTGCCACCTACCTGTTCTTTCTCATTTGAGATGAATTCGAACATTTCTGAGATGTTATGACACTTTTCTTCGATTTTGTTGATTTCCGATTGAGAGACGTTGTCTTCAAAATAATGTTCAATCGTCATTCTATGTCCCATTTGAGGTACAAAATTTAGTAAACATCCATGTAAAACAGTTTGCTAAATTCAAAATTGCATATACATACCTGTCACGGAAACATTTCTCGATATCAAACTTGCAATTAAGGAAGATTTTTGATGTTGATGTCGTGTTCAAATAAAGTTGTTCTTGACATAAAAATAATAAATGTCATCCGAACTTATTAGGTGAGTAATGGTCAAATGCAAAGAGTAATTAAACAATGAACATGATTGAGTAATTTACTTGAAAATATCTTCGGGTTGACACTCATTGCCACTATGACTATTATCTTCTCCTTTATTTGTTGCAATTTCTCGTTGGCACATTCTGCCAAAGCATCCCAAATAGTTATAGGCTATCAACTCCCTACAAATAAAGTTAGGCTATCAAAATTGAATCTTACTTTGGAAAATATATATATAATGGAACTTGGCTAGGAGTTGAACTTACTCTTCCATTATGATACGAAGCATTAACCTTTTTGATCCACTTGCGGTCACAATCATGTGCTTGTGGATCTTACATAGAAAGCCAATCACATCTAAATTTTGCAAAATGAGAGAAAACAATGCTATCAATATCTATTTTCAATTAAAAATGAAAGGAAAACAAATATTCAAACTTCAACCTGGTAGATCTTTATTTTTGACAACTAATTTCGTCAAATCATCATGTAATTTAATATAAAATTTCTCTTTGTTGATGGAATGATTTTCATTATCCACTTCTTCGATAGAAGTTTCATCCGTGAACCGTATCATGAACCGATGTTCAATCATCTTGTATAAGTTACCACTTTTGCTAACATCGAACTTCTTGATGATGAAAACTCGGCCTTCATAGAGATGCTCTGTAAATTGGCTCTGTAAATTGTGGAAGAAGCTTGTGATGGATCGATCCCTGTATCAGGCAATCCTATATTGTATAAAAAAAATGCTTCAATTATAAATAATATGGAAAATATTTAAAACACTTAGTTCAGTCATTTTTTACAAATAAAAATCCTTCGTTGTATTTCATTGTTCAGTGTATAATACAACAACAAAAAACTATCAAAAAATCTATGCCCACCATTACTTTTTGTAAAGTTTTATAAACTTTATATGTGGATTAAGGGCATCACCTTCTCATCCAATAATAGAAAATCAACACTCATCAATTCTTGATTGCGCTTAAGGTTACGTACAATGACGGATACAGGGGGCTGCCCCCCAAAATTTTTAACAAAAAATACCTATTATATTATATATCATATAGTTTCTTATATCCCAAAATATTAGGAATATAGGAGGATATGTATTAGTGATTTAGGGGTGGGAACCACCTGATATATCAATTATGGTCATTGCAAATTTTTATGTTTAGTATTTTGAAACTTCAATATTTGACGTATTCATGTTCAACCATTCAGGTTAGATGATTTTAATTTTATATTTTATTTTTGAAATCATTTCTAAGTAAAATTACTGACAGATATATGTATGTGTTTAAAATTATATTCATATGTACCTATAAAATATTGATTCTTTTTTTTTTCAGAGGTAAAACTTAAAATCCTATTCACATGCTCTGATACTCGCCCCCCAATGTATGATCCTGGATCCGCCATTGGTTACGTGCTTCCCACATACGTAAAAGTCTAACCATAATACTCTTCAAACCACTTTTGAAATGAACTTCTTGTAATGGCAAAAAAGAGGAATATGAATCCATAAGAACTCCAACTAAATTCTATTTCTTTTGCTACAAAAGTTTTGATGAATACTTGGACAATCTAAAAGTTGTAGGCATGTTTAAATACACAAATGGAAGACCTTTGAGTTCATGGCCACATATATCATTAAAAAAATAATGACATATACTTCATTGAGAAAGGAAGACTCACCAGTCGATTAGTTTTATTGCTAAAGCTATTTGTTGCTTCAATTGTATGATGATAAGAATTAATTGTCGAAAATGAAGAGATGAGATAAAACGGTTGCTCATAAGATTGAGAGTCGAAATGAAAAGAGAAGTCTAAACGGCTGATAGAAAGTGATGTCATTGAGGCAGTTCATCAAATATCTGGTATGCAAAAAGTGAAACCTTCACAGTTGATTCATCAATTAAAAGGGCTAGGGTTCATTCATCAAGTAAAGAGAGAAAGCAATACATGAAGAGAGGAGATAGAACGACGATACGATCATTTGCATCTCTTTCTCCACGTGTCATGAAGAGAGAGAAAACAATAGATGAAGAGAGGAGATAGAATGACGAAACAATCATTTGCATCTCTTTGTCCAGGTGTCAATAGCTGGAGAGTTCAGATAGAATGATGAAACGATCATTTGTATCTCTTTGTCCACGTGTCGATAGCTGGAGAGTTCAAAACCTTCTTATTATGTATATAAGATTGGACACCATGAAGCATAATCTGAAAATCATCAAAATTTGCAAATAAATCATCATTTACTACATTTAACAATTCAAATCGGAAATGTATTTGATTGCTACGAATTAAACCCACAATTTGGAAAGCTCCTAAAGTTCCCATTTAGTCTAAACTACAACACAACAAATCATACCAATTAACCTTGAAATCATACAAACGTTCCATACAAATCGTCAAACTTGATCTAAAAAATTAAATGGGACTACCAACTATTTGAACAGATGAAATATAAATCAGGGAATTTGAGTAATAGACCAATCATTTGAAAAGTTCATGGGTATAATCAGTGACGGATCCAGGATTTCAATTCAGGGGGCCCATATCAACTTATAAAAAAAACTATAATTTTAAACTAAGCACATAAATTTATCATAATTTCGATAAAGTTAATAAATTACATTATAAAATAATAAAATCCAAAATTAGTAATTTAATTATATCTAACACTTGAATTACAAAATTTCATCTCACTTTCTTCGTTTACTCAATGCTTGATAAATTCTATTTATAACTTCACTTAAACTTGAATATTGTTTATCACTATTAGAATACAAAAACTACAAATTTTAAAGAATATTTTGACAATTACCTACCATAATTTTTTTTTCCATAACTACAAGTATGGATAAAGAATTTGTAAATAAAATACAAAATCATTCATCAATCCTTTGCATCTAATCATTATATCACATATACAATTTAAGATATAATAAATCTACAATAATAAAGAAAAAATAAACCATAAAAATTATATAAAAATAATAGTTTATGTTAAAATTAGATAGAAAGGCATTGAGAGAAAGGAAAAAAATCTAAAAACAAAGTTGTGGCCTGAGGGATTTATGTTCGAGATGAATAGACGATCAAATTCCTACCACATTACTTGATAAATATATATAGTTTAAAGATAAACAAAATCAGACCACATTACTTGATAAATATATATAGTTTAAAGATAAACAAAATCAGAAACATAAATTCTAACTGCAGTATGAACAACTAGTAGAGACTAGAGAGATGAACAAAAATCAATTACAACCCATGGGACCATGAGGTAAACAATAGTAGAGACTACAGAGATGAACACAAAGCAATTACAACTCATGGTACCATGAGGTAAACAAAATAATCGATACTTGCGTTTTATATTTTGGGCCCTAATCTGAAAAATTATTGTATTATTTTTTTCTTCTCTGTGTGAAATGTTCTAAAATTCGCTAAGCGATTGACTGACGCCTAGCGCCTACTTAGTCGGATCCAAGACATCGTATCTAAATTAAATAGATTTTTTTATTATTTTGTCAAATTTTCTTAATTTTTTATCCTTATAAATATTTCTAGAACTCTTATATTATTTTATTTTTGATTTTATATAGGAGGATTTATAAAATTATTTTTATTTATATTTTTCAATTTATCTAATTTTTATCTATATCTAATTAAATAATAATAATTTGATAGAAGTATGATCACATATATATGATCATACATAAAGATTGTTCACCTTAAAATCAATTCAAATCATACAATAAATAAAAAATGATTTCTCTTTTCTATTATAACTGCATTTACTTGACACAGTAGTATTATTGATTAAAGTCAGCACATAAAAACTTACATAAACAATGACATTGATATAGTTTTGTGAGACCTCATTATTCATCACAAATCAATTTCTTTCATGAGTTATGAGTATAATTATGATACAACCGTCTCACTAATTTAATTTTATAATACTCAATAGTTTATAACTTATCAAATAAAATAGTCTTATAAAAATGGTGATGTAATATGAGTAATTTGGCTCTAGTTTTGTAACAAAAAAACAAAAAAAAAAAAAGAGCTACACACAATCGAGTTGGTAAGACGTGTGGTGATGTGTATGTTCAAATCTGGCGTGAGGTGGATTTTTACTGAAATATCATGGAGATTTGTCTTAGGATTCGTATCATGTTGACTTTCTCCCACATATATCTATCAACTGAGCATATCTCTGGATTTACATGCCGACATCCCGCAAATTTTCACCGAAATATTATGGAAGTTTGTTTTGAAATTTATAACATATTAACACTCTTCCACATATATCTGTCACTTAAATATATTTATTCATTTACATCTCAGTCATTCATAGGAGTCGAGAGGAAGGAAGTTCTTCGTATATCCTGGAAAAAAAAAAAGGCTTTAAGTAGGATGGTGGTCCAATTTAGATATTGGAGATGCAAAATTGGGATTGGGATAATGAGTTAATGCCAATGTAGTGCTTAATTTATAAATATTTTAATAATTAAAAAGTGAACTAATTTAGCTGTTAATTTTTTTAAAAAACATTTGCTTTTTTATTTCATCATTTTTTAGAAAATTTTAAAATATAAATGTTCTTGTACACCAGGTGCACAAATTTTAAATTTGTGCAACCGGGTCGACCCGATTTGGGATGTATTTCATGCTTCCCACGCGCCCACACGCGTGCTCAATCGTCCAAACCCTAGCTCAAACCCTAATTTTACAGTTATTTAACCTAACCTTTTAGTTTGACAAAGCTAACTTTTTAGTTTGTCGAACCTAACCTTTTAGTTATGTTCGCATAATCTGTTGCACTGTATGACAAATTTATAATATCTTTCAAAACCTTTTTGTTATAATAATATAATCTTTATGCATAATAATTTAATCTTTTCGTTATAATAATATAACCTTATATTATTCTTTAAGTACATAAAAGTCATGATATTTGTACATAAAGGTTATACTAATATAATATAGATATTAAATTATTATAACATAAAGGTTAAGCCATACTATATGAATTTTTATAGTGAAAAAAAGTCTAAGTAATATCACTTAAAGATTATGATATATGTATGTAAAGGTTATACTAATATAACATAAAGATTATACTCGGTTAACATAAATGTTACATAACTTTTAATTATGTTTTTTGTACTGAAAAAAGTCTAAGTAATTTTAATTAAAAGTTATGATATTTGTACATAAAGGTTATACTCGATAAACATAAATGTTATATTCGATAAATATAAATGTTATGTCATAAAAAAAAAATCTGGGCTTGGATATGGGCCAGACCCGACCTGATCCGACCCGCGTGCCCAATTGCATGGATTGTGATCTATGCACTTGGTGCACACAAACACTATTCATTTTTAAATGGATTTTATGTATTATTTTCAGATTTATTTTAAAAAAAGAATAATTAAAATGATTCCAAAATTTTGTTTGTATCTAAAATTTTGAAAAGCTTCAAGTTTATTAGATTTTTGAAATAAATATTAGAGCTTAAAATAATATCAACAATTTTCAAATAATTTTATAAAATTCTTATTAGATTATCAGATTCTTGATAAAAATATGAATATCATTTTTCTTTGTAAACAATTATCAGACTAATTACATCTTTCTATTTATTTAAATTAGGTTTTTTTTAGAATTATTATTATTTATTATACACCTTTTTCAAAAAATTTCTTAATTTTTACATTTTTATCATAATTATTATTGATATATATTTAAATTAAATTTACAATTTTACTTATTTCACATAAATTGTCTACACTTAAAATTTTTATGTAAGATTTATTAATAAAATGGATCATTGCTGGAAAAAAAGTCAGCCCAATTATTATTACTTAGAAAACCAGTTATAGGGTCAATTTTTTTTTTTTTTAAAGAAAAATATATTATTAAGTCCAATTGTGCCAAAGTTATCAAATCTTGTAGCACCTAGAGCCGCGGTTCCGCCGACAACCACCACCCTCTATCCCGCCGTCGCTGCCGATACTTTCTCCTTTTTCATTCATTAAAAATCTCACATTTTCAAACTTTGTGCAAATATTTAGAGAAAATGAAGAGTACATTTTTCAAACATGCTCTAAATCTTAAAAATGAAAACGTAATCATATATATATATATATATAATGAAATACATAATTAAAATTACCTTATTATAATTTGTGCATCTCACTAATTTTTTATATAAAAGAAAAGGGCAATAAGGTAGTTTCAGCACTCATAGAAACAAGTCTTGAGTGAGTGTACTACTGTAGTGTTCATCAGTGGCCATATCCCACACAGCAAATGAGAAATTGAAATTGAAAAAAGTTGAAAATGCAGAGCATCTTCAACCCCTCTTTTCACTACATGCAGAAGAACAAGAGTTAGAAACACCACTGCTCTCTAAAACCCCCTTCACTTCCCCTCTCTCTCTATTTTCTCTCTCTAACCTAGAAACTCAATTTCCAGTCCAAATTATTTTTCATTGTTCTTTCCCCATGCATATGGAAGTTTTCTAGAGCAGGCTACGTTTTGCTTTTAATAGTTTTTATTTTGTTTTACTCAACTTTGTAGGGATTTAAAAAATTGTGAAAGCTCTTTTATTATTTCGTTTCGACAGCGATGTATAGTGCTGGTATTTTCTCATAGTTGCTGATTGTTTTAGATATTGGCGTTGCGTTAATGTGTGGAGTCTAACTGTGTATTGAGTTTTGCTCAACCATATTTTTAGTTTAATTATGTATTTTGCTTAGCAGGGGCATAGGAATTTGTGTTAAACATGTTTATATTTCTCAACATGGAACTTAGATTGTGCTTGGTACATAAATGCCTTTTTTTTTCTTTGTTTGGGGGGGGGGATATGATGCATATCTGTTGTTATTTTTATATTTTCGAGTTCTATTTAAGTCTCACTTATGGTTTAAAGATAATAGGGGATATAATATGAGTCATTTAAAACCTGACATGCTTATAAAAATTGGAAGTTTTCACTTTTCGATGAATGACATTAGGGCTGAAATAAAGGTCATTAAATGTATGGTTCGATGAGTTTTCTGCGTTATATAGGCAGAGTTGTGTGGTTTGATACCTGATAAGTTTTTATCTTATGGTGATAGACTGGAAAGCTTCTATGAACCAAATATAATGATTGTTGCTTAATTTGTTACAGGCTTGCAATGTTTGGGTATTGTTGCTCCAAAGTTCAAAGTTGAAACGTTGTTTGAGAGTACTGTATGAAGGTGATGAACTTTGAACTTTTTCATATTGTCGTATTTTCAGATGGCTGATTTCAAAATGCATTTCACCTTGTATTTCAGGTATTAGAGAAAATGGATGACCCTTCATTACCCACAACTTTTGAGGCAAAGATAAAAGGAATAAGATTTGGTTTGGCAACTCGTCAAGAAATTGTACGTGTAAAATAGTTTGCAAATGACTTTCAATCTCTGATCTTTGTATTCCACAATCCTCATCATGGGAAGTTGGATTTCCAAAGTTTGTTCTTGATATATATATTAAACTTTTTAACCATTGCACAACTTGGTTACTTGCCATGCTGGGGAAAAGAAAAAAAATTGATGGCACAGTCTTGAATATTCTTTTCAGTACATTTCAGAACTTCTTCCTTATCTATAGCTGAATGTTCCTGATGAATATTGAACTTATGAAACCCAATAGGGTGAGAGATAAGAACCTTCATGTGAGCTTTTAGTTTACTTAGACTATTATAATGGATTGTGCTATTCTGGATCAGTTGGAAGAATATTTGACTGTCTCCCTAACTCTTGATTAGTGTAAAGCATCAATTAGCGACTGCCCTATCAGCCATGCTACTCAACTTTCCAATCCTTTTCTTGGCCTTCCTCTTGAAACTGGCAAATGTGAGTCCTGTGGTACTGGCGAGGCTGGACAATGTGAAGGTATGCTAATTTCTATACATCAATTTTTGACTTTGAATAATATTGAGAAATAAAATATTATGCTTCATCATTTTGTTGTTGAAAACAAGTGCAATTTATTTTTACACCATTCTTTTCCATGCTGATGTTTCAGGCCACTTTGGTTATATTGAGTTGCCGACTCCGATATACCATCCTGATCATGTTGCTGAGCTCAAAAGAATGTTGAGTTTGTTGTGCTTGAAATGCTTAAAGCTCAAAAATAGGAAGGTATTATATTCATTTTGTTTCTGTTTACTAATTTATGCTAAATTGTTTTTTTTTTTTTCTGAAAGTCTTGTTCCGGTCTCACCAGATAATGCTTTCACCAACTGAAGTTGGATGGTCTTCCAGTACCAATTCAATTCTGCCATTTCTTATTTTCAAAACTCTGTCCATACGGTGCAATCTTCATGTCAATTTTATTCAGTCTCTTGTTTGATATGGAGAAACCATTTCATATGCAATTACTTGAAACTTTAAATGACCAATATGAACAATTTATCTGCTCTCTGAATTGGTTCTTTCGGACCAAAACTAAGTTTAGCCACGAAGAACTTTTACTGTTTTCCTTTGCCAAGAAAAATGAAGAGTTCATGAATATTTAATTGTTTGAAATTTTGGAAACTGTATATTTTGCTTTTCCTTGGTGTATTAATATAACTGAGGTATGAATAATAGACTTGCTCTGTTCATTATCTTCAGTCTCAGGTGAAGAATATTACTGTTGCTGAAAGAATGCTATCTTGCTGTGAGGTAATTTTTCTAGTGTCTTTATGTTTTGACTCACTAGTTAATGAACTATCATGTATGTACACATAACTCTGCATGATCATAGTAATATCTATGATTGTTTACGTACTTCAGAAAGTCTAAAGTTTCTTCCCAACATATGTTTGAGATTATTTTGGAGTTCTATGGTGCTATATGATAGGACCATGAATTTTAACTATGAGTGCACACCGGTGGAATTACACTCCTAGCATAAATGCCTCCTGAAAATGTGGCAACAGATCATTGGTGCTGAATGTCATTTCGTTTCAACTTTTGTGTAATTGCAGCACATAGCTAAGACATCCTTGGTAAAAACAAAAATGTTTGACAATATAATCATCTTAAACTTACGAATTTATTTTTGTGAATTCTACAAATTTCATGTTCTATTTGGTGGTAGATAATCATGTCTTTTAATTGAGTTTGTGAATCTTATTAGCACTTTATCTTATTAAAATTCTAAAAATAAATTATATTAATAAAATATAAATGAAAAAAAAAATCAAAACAGTAAGCACTGGATTCTTCTTCGCTTGTTTCAATTCTCTTTTTGGCCCTGTGTTCAGCTTTTTCTTCGCTTGTTTCAATTTCTCTTTTCGGCCCTGTGTTCGGCTTTGTCTGATTTTCTGGAGATTCCATTAAGGCTTGTTTTGCTTGTTTCAATTTCTCTTTTCGGCCCTGTGTTCGGCTTTGTCTGATTTTCTGGAGATTCCATTAAGGCGTGTTTTGTTATTTCCAAATTTCTATGTTGCATTTTTTGAAGTTATGTTTCTGAATTTGGTCAATTAACTGCTTGTAATCAGTCCCACTCTGGCCAATTTTGTCAAAATTAGGCACTTGTAGTTTGATTGAATATCGAAGACCTGATATGTCTTGCTAAAATTGAAGCTCCAATATGGGCCTAATTGAACTGATGTTGAGGTCAAAATTGTACCAAGTACGAAGTGGGTTATTTAGAAACAAATGACTGAAAATTTCTCAGAAAATTCTTGTTATGCCTCAAGTGTTCACTGATCTGCAGGAGGCTTCCCAAGTCTCAATCCATGAAGCAAGGACTACTGATGGGGCTTACTATTTGGAGTTGAAATTACCATCCAGATCAAATGTTAGAGATGGATTCTGGAATTTCTTGGAAAAATATGGATTTCGTTATGGATATAAGTATTCTCGACCACTGCTTGCTTCTGAGGTTTTGGCTGGCTAACTTTATTTATACTTGAATTTATTTTGCTTGTAATGAAAAATTTGAATTTATTTATTTTTGCCTCTCCAAGCTAGATTTGTGGCATACAACTATTACATGATACACTTTTGATTGTGAAACTCCAAGTAGTTGTGACACTGGGTTTGTAGTTTGATACTATAGCAGACAGTGCCATGCAATTGACATTTGAAGATGATGGAATCATCTCTGCCAGAGTCTGAGAAAAGCATCTGTGATTCTGCATTTATATTATATTCAGAGAAATTTTCTAAGGCACATTTCTAATGCCTCAAGAGATTGTGCTATTTTGTTTGCAACTTTCATATCTTTACACTTCTTGATAGGCATTCATTTGGTAACCTGATTATGAGAAAAGAACGGCTAAACAAAAGATGTACTTTATTATTTATTTATTTTGAGAAAGAAACAGGAAATTTATTAATATGGAGAAAAAAGAAGGGATGAGAAGTCCCTCAGAAGGATTACAAGAAACAGATATACTAGCATACTAAGACAAAAACACACCAGAACCACACACAACCAATCTGACCCAAAACCAAAGCTCTTACATAACCAAACCCCAAAGAGCTATGATTCAACGCCCAAAGACTGACCCTAAACGTCACCTGGCTAAACAAAAGATGTACTTTGTTTTCCATTACAAAAGAATTATGTTGGTGGAATAACTAAATGTACTTGAGGTGCACCTGAAATTTAGTTTTACTTATACAATAAGGACAGGGTTTGCACATCTACCCAGGGTGGAGGCTGTTCTTCTTTAAGATCCCCTGCTTTAGTTTAACTTAGTGTTCTTTCTGAACATTGTTGAATGTAATCCCGGTGTTCCTTCTTTCATTCTCCATTCATCTTTTGCACCCTAAAATACATAAGAATGAGCTCAAGTTCCTCTTTCTCCTTCTTTGTTTACTTATTATCTTTGGTTTGCAATGTTCTGCTAGACATCAGGACAGAAAACAAATACAAGGTATTATATGGCCTATCCTTTTCATTCTCTTTGATGAAAATTTTAAACTAGATGTGCCATGTTCCTTGATTCTTTTTAGTATGTAAAATCATTGAGCAGTGGTGCAAAATAGAGCTAATTTTTATTGCCTATTGTTGACATCTATAAGGTGATGGCAATGCTGCGAAAAATTACACAGGATACCAGAAAAAAGCTTGCCGGGAAAGGTTTCTTTCCTCAAGATGGGTATATTCTCCAGCATTTACCAGTACCTCCTAACTGTTTGTCCGTGCCTGATGTATCTGATGGAATCAGTACAATGTCTAAGGTGAGACATTTTTGTCCCATGTAGCCTACGTCTTGGACCTTTTTGTCTTCTCATTACACTGGCTGATTGTCATCATCTTACTGCTTTCCAGGATTATTCTATATCATTGCTTAAAAAGGTGTTAAGACAAGTAGAGATCATAAAAAATTCAAGGTCTGGGATGCCAAACTTTGAATCTCATGAGATTGAAGCTAATGATTTGCAAGCAGCTGTGGCACAATATCTTCAATTCAGGGGCACTGGCAAGGTACTTCTGGCTTTCTCTGTGCTGTATTTGTTTCTCAGCCAACTACAAATATTTTTTTATTTTCGTTCTAGTCGATGTTTAGGCTGCATATTGGTTATGTTTAGTGTCCCTTTTTATCTTCTTATTGGACGTCTGGGTCTGGCTAAATTGATGTCGTCACTGCAATGTTCACTGTGTACTGGCTGATCACCTGTTTGTGAATGGTAATATTGTCTTTTCATTGGGTACTCTTCCTTTCCATTATTAGCTTTCGTTGTTGCCTTGTTGGATAAATGCATGGACTGGGTTCTTCTGTTTTGTAAGTGAGCTGTATCATCTCTTTGTGGCAAAGAAGAAACCAGCTTTTTCCTATGTTCTATTTTTCATTTTCATGATCTGACCGGTGAATTCTTGGTTTAATAATGGTCATCATGAGTATGAGATTTACAACTCTGGTTTCCTTTTTTAGGCATCTCGTGATGTTGATACTCGCTTTGGAGTCAATAAAGAAATAAATGCATCATCTACCAAAGCGTGGCTTGAGAAGATGAAAACATTATTTATTAGGAAGGGGTCTGGTTTTTCTTCTCGAAGTGTGATAACAGGCGATCCATTTAAAGGAGTGTCTGAGATTGGGTTGCCATTTGAAATAGCCCAAAAGATTACATATGAAGAGCGGGTAAATGAGCAAAACATGCAGTTTTTGCAGAAGCTGGTGGATGACAAGCTTTGCTTGACATATAAGGATGGCCCATCAACCTATTCACTGAGGGAAGGGTCCAAGGGGCATACGTTTCTGAGGCCGGGTCAGATTGTGCATCGAAGGATAATGGATGGGGATATTGTCTTCATCAATAGACCACCAACTACCCACAAACATTCATTACAAGCCTTATCAGTCTACATTCATGACGATCATACAGTCAAGATCAATCCTCTCATCTGTGGTCCACTTAGTGCTGACTTTGATGGGGATTGTATTCATCTGTTCTATCCGCAGTCCCTTGAAGCTAAGGCAGAGGTGGTGGAGCTTTTCTCAGTGGAGAAACAACTGCTTAGCTCCCACACTGGGAACTTTAACTTGCAGCTCGCAACTGATTCACTGCTGTCACTCAAGATACTTTTCAGAAACTATTTCCTAGACCGAGCAGCAGCGCAGCAGTTGGCTATGTATGTGTCCAATGTGCTACCTAGACCTGCAGTAATAAAGTCTAAAAATGGCCCTCTTTGGACTGCACCACAGATTTTGCAGACAACTTTTCCTCTTACCTTTGATTTTACTGGAGACAGACTTATAATTTCTAACAGTGAGGTACTATCGCTTGATAATAGTAGGGATGCAATGGCCTCCATTGTCAATGACATAGTCACATCACTTTTCTTCTTGAAGGGCCCAAAGGAGGTTCTGAGGTTCTTTAATTCTATACAGCCTTTATTGATGGAAAGTCTTTACTCGGAAGGCTTCAGTGTTAGTTTGAAAGATCTTTTTCTAACCCGGGATGTTTTGGAGAATATACAACAAAATATTCAAAAGATCTCTCCATTGCTGTGTCATTTGCGTGCTTCCTATAGTGAATCAATTGCTTTGCAATTGGACAGTTACTTGCGCAGTGTGAAAATCCCGGTTACTAACTTCATACTTAAGTCTTCTGCAATTGGCCGCCTTATAGATTCCAAAAGTGAATCTGCCCTCAGCAAGGTGGTTCAGCAAATTGGTTTCTTAGGAATACAAATATCAGATAAGGGAAAGTTCTATTCTGAGACGCTTGTGAAGGACATGTCATCTCTGTTCCACAAGAAGTATCCTTCTTATGGTGATTATCCTACGGAAGAATTTGGCTTGGTAAGTAGACCTCTCTTTCGAGGTTTGGACCCATATCAGGAGATGGTTCATTCAATCTCTAGCAGAGAAGTGATTGTTCGCTCGTCCCGAGGATTAACTGAACCTGGGACATTATTCAAGAATTTGATGGCTATTCTCAGAGATGTTGTTATATGCCATGATGGCACTGTAAGAAACATGTGCAGTAATTCTATTGTACAATTTGAATATGGAGTCAATAGTGCCAATATTGCAAGTGAATTTTGTGCGGGTGATCCTGTTGGAGTCTTAGCTGCAACTGCCATGTCCAATCCTGCGTACAAGGCTGTGCTGGATTCTTCTCCAAGTAGCAACTCTTCCTGGGAGATGATGAAGGTTGCTATCATTTGAAGTAGTTAATAATGTGGTCTGTTGACAGTTCTTGTATGCTTTACGCAACACATGAAAATGTTCTCACTAGTATATCTATTTCAATTCAGGAGATACTGCTTTGTGGAGTTAGCTTCAAAAATATTACTACTGACCGTCAGGTGATTCTGTATCTGAATAATTGTGATTGTGGTAGAAAGCACTGCCAAGAAAGTGCTGCATTCATAGTCAAGAATCATTTGAAGAAAGTCAGTCTAAAGGATACAGCAATTGACTTCCTGATAGAGTATTCCTCTCCCTCTCCCTCTCCCTTGTTTATAATTTTTTTAAACTTAAAAATCCAATTAGTCTTTTCTTAGTAATAGATAGTATGTTTCCTGAGCATTTTCATATTATATTGATTGACCATGGCATCAATCTCTTTTATGAGGATTTAATCCATGTCGTACTTATGACTCCTATTCCAGTTTGAAACCTCTATTACATTAGTGCATCATTTTGTGTTTCATTACCTTTAATACACACCATATGTTGATTACTGATTACTGAGATGTGGTAGCTCATCTATTTCATTGCCTTTAATCCTCTATTTCACTGCCTTTCATCTTGTGTTACAGAGATGTGGTAGCTCATATCTAATAATGGAGTTTGTTGAAATGGATTATTATCTTTTTGCCGATATACTTTACTTAATAAATAATGCGAATGTACTTTTCTCTTTCCTTAATGTCTCTCATAGATATCTTTTCCATAAGTAAGGGAAGGCTAGAATAACTTATTAATGGAAAATGAACATATAAATCAAATACATGATCATCGGCTTGTTGTTCTCATCAGGGGCTTCAACGCACAATATTGTGTATTTAGGGATATTGGCTATGTATCCTTAAGTTGCTACCATCTAATTGATCATGTGAATGGTGGTTCTAAGCAACACATGTGCCAGAACAAAAAGTAATAATTGTTATATTACATATACTTATTGTTTCCTTTTTACAGATATAGATCTCAAATGGCGCAAGAGAACTCTGATGTCAACTCTGGCCTTGTTGGCCATATTCATCTGAACAAGGTCTTTTGCATTTTCTTGGAGACATGTAATACATGTAATGCTGCATCAATGTTGGAACTTTGTTGCTTATGTTTTGCATTTCATGATTGTTCGATGAACAGACTCAGCTGATACAATCAAATATCAGCATGCATGATATTCTTGAAAAATGTCAAGACACAATCAATCGCAATCAGAAGAAGAAAAAAGTTGGAAGCGTGTTCAAGAGAATTGAATTATCATTCAGGTTAGCTTTTGTTGTTGGACATGCAATCTAACTTCTTGGTTAAATCATTGTTTAGTTCATATATATTGCAAATTGACAAAAAAAAAAAAAAGAATGCGTAGGAAGTATCCATATGGCCTATCAGCACCAAGATACAACATGTCTGCTATATGATCCCAGAATAAGGCTTAGCTTGGTCCGAAATTTCTGTCTAAGCATCATTATGGAATACTAGTATAAATGAACATGGATGATTATTATTTGTATTTAGGTTGGCAACAATTATTGTCTGCAGAGGTCAACGTATAGTTGCTGAAATTTGAAATGCATTTGATGATTGCTCATTTATCAGAAAGGATTTAAATCAATGTTTAGCACGTCTGTCATTTGGTTGGGGTTATATGTTTTACACTGCAAGTTTTTGCTGAATATACAGTCTTATGCTATTTACCTCTTTTCAGCGAGTGTTGTTCCTTCGGTGATTCTAAAAGCAAATGGACTGATGTTCCCTGCATCCAGTTTCTTTGGCAAGGGGCAAGCAATGATCTTTTAGAGAAGGCTCCCCATATCCTTGCTGATATGGTCTGCCCAGTGCTGTTAGAGACAATCATTAAAGGTCTTACATGTAGCTGCTCACTTAAATTATGACTGGCTTCTCAAGAATTTATAATGCTTGTTTTGACAGTGTTAAATTCATTATTTTCTGAGAATTTTATGCTTCCCTTGCCTCTTGTGTTGTGATGGACCGGATAATGAAGATTCCTACGGTGGATTCTTGATTCTATCTACTCATATGAACATAACTAACATTTGCACAGGTGATCCAAGGGTTTCAACTGCAAACATAATATGGATAAATCCCGAAACTGCAACTTGGATCAGGAGCCCATGTAAAAGCCCAAAGGGTGAATTGGCTTTAGATATTATCCTTGAGAAAGAAGCTGTCAAAAGGAGTGGAGATGCGTGGAGGGTCGTAATAGATTCTTGCCTTCCAGTTATCCATCTAATTGATGTT
Organism: Scutellaria minor; assembly: GCA_954870855.1. Classification (NCBI taxonomy): domain Eukaryota; kingdom Viridiplantae; phylum Streptophyta; class Magnoliopsida; order Lamiales; family Lamiaceae; genus Scutellaria; species Scutellaria minor. The sequence goes on along the minus strand of OX940728.1, from coordinate 17,938,112 downwards.
CAGCGTTCCATCCCATATGCAATAAAACAAGTAGAAGATCTACTTGGTATTTCATGTGCATTTGAGCAGGCTGTTCAGGTATCTCCCATTGATAATTTACTACTGCTTTATCGGACTATTTAGTAATTATTTATCTGAATCCACTTCCACCACCCCCCCCCCCCCCGAAAAAAAAAAGATTTTAAAAAAAGGATGTCATATTTGCTTAAACCAATCATCCTTTTCTTGGCATTTTATGGCTTGTGTTAATTAACACACTGATTTACATATTTTATCAGAGGGTTTCTCATTCAGACTTTTAGTATGGATATCTGTGATCTACGCATCAGAGCAGGAAGAGGGATTTAGACATCCTAGATGAAAAAAATGCATTGACTATGTTTACCACCGTGCTTTCTTTTTTCAGTGTTACTCTTATTCTCAACTATGTTTTCCTGTTCTCATTAATGTAGCTGTACATGGTGCCTTCTGATTTTGTTCTTTATATATTACCCATCCAAAACTGTACGTTGTGATGCCATGAGGGTGTGAAATGGAAATGTGTTGAATGATACTACCTTCTATACTGTAGTGACATGAAATACTGTAAATTTATATTGCTGTTACTATCCTAGAATAGTGGCTGGGAATTTTGGCTATGTTTTGATAGTGGGTGTTTTGAGGAGATATATTTTGATAGTGGCTGTTTTTGAGAGATATGCTTGTTGGTGGGTGTCTTGTGAAGATGAAAATCAAGAAATAATGTTAGGTTTTGTTTTAATGGAGGAATGGGATGCCTGATCAATTCTTTTTGCTGAGTTAGTGAGTTGAAATAATAATTTTTAGTTTATTTTGTGGGTTATTAAATATAAACATTGTATTGGTAATGAATTAGTTTAAGTATTGTTTTATTGTAGTGAGTGAAATATTGAAGATGTCAAATCAACAACTCTTTCGTTAGGTGAATAGGGTGATAATAATTTCTTTGTTTACTTTTGTCTTATCTTAAATGAAAATAGGTGTATTAAAATAAAAATAGGTAGGGGAGAGAAGAAATATATATATTTAAATAGGTTGATATTGGGAAAATAATTAGGAGTTTCTGGGGAAAAAAAAACAAACATTGGCTTTCATTTCCAGTCTAGTCTTTATTCTTTTTTCTTCTGGGTTCACTTCATGCACCTGAGATTAATGCGCTTGTTGCTTCTTAAGGAATTTTGGAATCTAAATGAAGAGGGCATATGCTTTTTTTTGTATTTCTTAGGGCTGGTTTGGCTGACATATGTCCTAGAAATGGGTCTTAGACTCTATATTGTGACAATGTATACCCTATGTTAGTGCAGCATCCTCTGGTTTGGTTGGCATATGTCTTAGACATGGGTCTTAAACTCTAAATTGTGACAAGTTATAACCTATGTTAGTACAGGACACTCATAGACCTGCATATGTTCTAAGCTTGTATTACTTGTGATTGATGAATTGGCAAAACAAAATAGAAGTATTGGAAAATATGGCAGATTGAAAAGTATAGGAAAGTCGATCCCTGCTGATTTTATTTCATTTCTTTGCAAGGGAATGAACATTCCTGGTGGAACTGTCCTCTACCTTGAGTTTCTGAATATATGTCAGTAATTATTATTACTATCTAAAATAACTAATCATGTATTCCATATTTTGGAGAATGACTGTCATTCTGTGCTGTTATATAGCGTTTGTCGACATCAGTGACAATGGTAACAAAAGGTGTGCTCAAGGATCATCTCCTTTTGTTGGGTAATAGCATGACATGCGCGGGCACTTTGATTGGTTTCAATACTGGTGGTATCAAATCTTTGTCTAAATCACTTGGTGTTCAAGTACCATTCATGAAGGCGACATTGTTTGTAAGTAGCCTTTCCTTGCCTTTTCTATTATCTGTTGACAAACTTATGTCTAATCTTGTTTGCTGAGCTGTCTTTTTAATAATTTTTTATTTTCCCAATCTCAGACTCCTAGAAAATGCTTTGAAAGAGCCGCTGAAAAATGTGATGTTGATAATTTATCAAGCATTGTTGCTTCTTGTGCCTGGGGCAAACATGTATCAGTGGGTACTGGATCTCCTTTTGAGATTCTTTGGGACACAAGAAAGGTATGGGTGGCTGCAGTAATTTTTGATTCTGTTCTTCTGATAAAGATATCACAAGACTCATGTTTTGATTGTTTTCTTAGGCTGAGTTGAGTCCAGATCAGGAAATTGATGTCTACAATTTCCTTTACATGGTGAATAGCAGCTCCAGGCGCGAAGATATGGGCAGTGGTTGCCTGGGAGCAGAAATTGAAGATTTGGACGAGGACGACGAATACATGGACTGTAATCTGTCTCCAGTTCGAGAAGATGGTATAGATAAGCCCACTTTTGAAGATGGCATTGAGTTTGGGCTCCAGGGAAATGATAAAGATGGCTTATCCAAGGAGGTAAAGTTTCTTCTTAAAGTTGCAGTAGTATATGTTATCTTAATCTTAGCAATGGTAATTTGAACTCATGTGGATATGGATGAGACACATTCTTCTACCCTTATGTCAGTGTGTGTATTATCTTTTCCAGAGCGGCAGCAGAGATGATTGTTCTATCTCTTTTACCTTTTCATGCAATTATGACTCCACCATTTTCAATCCATGCGTTATTTGTGATTTGCCAAGCTTATGCTCATTTTGCTCATATTGTCATGTTGTTGCTAGTAGTATTTAAAACGATTTTAAATTGTTGTTATTCTAGTTGAAGGCTTGTGTAAATTGTCTCCATTTTTAAGTTGAGGGGTTGAGGGGCGGTGCAAAGTAGGACTTCTAATAACTGGCATTTTGCATCTTTATACCATTCTTGTGTGTTGATTGTAGTTAACCCCCCCCCCCCCTCCCCTCCACTGGTTATTTATATAGTTTAATTTGTATCAGACTTATCGAAGTATGGATGGTTGTAATATAAAAATTGAACGTCTTTGGGGCGTCTCTAATATATATTTAGGTCAGTTGTCATCATGTTAATTCACTTGATTGTTCTTTATCTAAACCTGAGTGTTGTGTACAGGATGCCAATGATTCTTGGTCTTCTTTTGGTAAAAAGGCTGATTCTGAGGAAAATGATTGGTTGAAGAAGGCTGAACAAAGCACGTGGGGGAAAAAAGTTAATTCTGAGGAAGACAATTGGACGAAAAAGGCTGATCAAAGCCCTTGGAATAAAAATGTTGGTTCAGAGGTGAATGATTGGACAGAAAGGCCTGAGCAGAATACATGGGGTAAGAAAGCTATCTCTGAGGATAATGATTGGACAAAGAAGCCTGAGGATAGCACGTGGGGGAAAAAGGTCAATCTGGAGGTGAATGATGGAGCACAAAGGCCTGAGAAGAACACTTGGGGTAAGAAGGTTGACTCAGAAGAAAGCGATTGGTCTAAGAAGTCTGAGGATAGCACGTGGGGCAGAAAGGTCAATCTGGAGGTGAATGATGGGATACAAAGGCCTGAACATAACACTTCGGGTAAGAAGGCTAACTCTGAGGAAAGAGATTGGGCAAAGAAGCCTGAGGACAGCACATGGGGCCAAAAGGTCGATTCCAAGGAAGATGACGGTACTAAATTGGGTAAACAAAGTTCTCGGGCTGAAGAAGCTAAAAATAATTCAGCTTGGGGGAAAAAGGTGGATTCTGATGAAGGAGATTGGGCTAAGAAAGATGACCAGAACAAGTGGGCTTCAAGATTAAGTTCAACAAACTCTCGTGGTCAATCCAACTGGGCTGTGGCTTCTGGTGGTGGAAAGGATTGGGTTCAAAACAATGATAAAAATACATTGGCTAGAGCTAGCAAACCTAGTGTTGGTGGCCAAGAAGGTTGGGGAAGAGATTCTGAGGGAATGGGTTGGAAGAAGAATGACAAGCAGAAAAATAGGGACTCGAGCGAAAAGGGCTGGAGTAAAATGAATGAACATAGTAGTTGGGAAAATCTCACCACACCTAAGACTGATGCTCAGTCTGCGTGGGGTGGAGATGACACTCAGAAAGATGTCTTCTTTGGAAAATCTCGGGAGGATGGCCTGTCATCATCACCTTCTGGAGCTCAGTGGGAGGCTGTTAAGGACGAACCATCTAAGGCTTCTGGCTGGCACACATCAGGATCTGGTGGTGTTGCTGATGTGTTAAGTTCGAAGGAAACTCCCTGGGAAGTTAAAGTGGCTGATCAAGAAACTCAATCAAAGCCTTCTAATTCTTGGGGCTCTTCAACTGGCTGGGGTAAGCTTGATTCAGAGTCTCCTGCAGGAGAAAATAAAGAGTCTCACTTAAATAACTGGGGTAAACAGTCAACTGACTCTACACCTGCTCAAGGTTGGGGTTCTCCAAAGGTTGACATTTCCAGTGAGAATGATGAGAGGCCTCAGTGGGGTGGTCGTGGCCGTGGTCGGGGTCGAGGTCGAGGTCGGAGTTGGGGTAGAGGTGGACGTGCCGGAGAAGGTTCACAAGGTAGGGGCCCCTCAAGTGATGGAGATTGGAAGAACAAACGAACACGTCCAGTTGATGATCCCAATGCACCAGCAGTTTTCACTGTCACGAGGCAACGTTTGGATTTATTCACTGCGGAAGAACAAGATGTTCTTTTGGAGATCGACGCAATTATGAAGAACATCAGAAAAATAATGCATCAAACAGGGTAAGTTCTTTTATATCTATTTTTAACCATCAGATTTGAATAATTCTTGGAAGATCTCACATAGGAGCAACAGAATGCTGAAACATCTAGAATGAGTATAAAGTGTTATTACAATTTTTTTTTTTTAATATTTGTCTAATGACTGATTACTCAGTTTAAGGCACAACTGCTAAACTGGAAAATTCTTTCATCTTGATATAGGTAATGCTAGTACAGTTTACTCATGGTGTTGGAAATTTTATTTATTAGTTATGCATTGGATTTTTGTTAATAAAACATTGATTTTTAAGAAACTAACATCTGTGTTTGTGTATTAGTAGTAATATTTTCCTGTGTGAAACTCTAATCTCCCCCAAAACCTTTTCGCATTTGAGATGATTAAGTTTCCTGATATAGATTCATGTATAATAATTCCATAGGACTTTATGCATTCCTTTTCTCGGGAGGAAAAGATAGAGAGAGACCGGCACTTCTCTATGCTTACAATTTATTTCCTGGAATGTTGGTTTTGATTCTAGTTGATGAAATATGTAGGTTAGCTGATTTACATTTCTGTGAAGGTACAATGATGGTGATCCTTTATCCACGGATGATCAGACTTACATTATCGATAATATTTTCAACCATCATCCTGACAAAGCTGCAAAGATGGGAGCTGGAATAGCTCATATCATGGTATGGCTATTTATTTTGCATTAAAAAATTACTGGCTAAATGTATATTCCATGTGGCATTTCCATGTCTCTGTTTGAATTGAACTCTCAATGTCTTGCTGAAAATTCTTATTGATCTCTTGTTTATGGATCATAATAATCATTAATTTTATAGAAACATTGGGGGTATTAGAAGATAAAAAGCAAACTTCTATGCAGCCTCATGAAGTGACATCTTAAAATTCGATCCAAATATGTGCCTAATTTTCAGAATCTGGAAGTTCTTTTCTATTTTGTAGTTTAAATGAACGCCACGTTGAAACAGTAATCCATTTAGTGATTTTAAATCTATCTGGCTGATATATTTCCATATATTAATCATTGTAGCTTCACCTTGAATTATGTGAACACCCTCTACAGTTGTGTAAAATTGGTTAATAACTTTTTCTGTAATTTTCTGTTCATTGTTTAACTATCCCTTCCTAAAACATCATTAAATTGTCAGAGGAAGATCAATCTCTCTTAACATTGAATGGACATAATTTTTTCACAAATTTGAGATATCACTTTCACACTTACATTATCATCTTTAGTAATACTGCATTTACAGCCACCAACTCATTGACACTTTGTAGACAACTTCAATGCCCTGAAATTAGGATTTGGTGGAGCTAGGTGAAGAACCCTGTGATATTAGACAACTGCTTCTCATGAAATGCTATTGTTTGATTGTGTTGGTCTGTCTATTCAAGAATCTTTCTTATGTGCAGTTTTCATTGCATTTGGCCCATTATGATTTTTAACATTGCTACAACATTAGCTTCCTTAAAATGAGGCCAATTTTGGTCTTTGCATGTTCACCACCCAAAGTATTAATTTTAAGCTAATTTTGGGACCTGTGTCACAGGTTACTAAGCATAAAGAGTTCCAGGACAGTAGATGCTTCTATGCTGTTTCTGTTGATGGCGTTGAGACGGACTTCTCCTATCGTAAATGTCTTGAGAACTTTATTAGGAGCAAGTATCCTGACATAGCTGAAGCTTTTCTTCCCAAGTACTTTAAAAAACCACAACCTCGTCCTGGGTGGAACAGGGATCGAGGTCCTCCTCGAAGTGAAGCTGGAGCCCCTCGTTGGAATAGGGATCAAACTCCTGGCCCGGATGATGCAAGTACTCCTGGTTGGAACAGAAGTGAAGCTGGTACCCCTCGTTGGAATAGCGATCAGACTCAGACTCCTGGCCTGGATGATGCTAGTACCCCTGCCTGGAACACGGATCGAACACCCGGCCCGGATGATGCTAGTACTGGCTGGAACAAAAGTGAAGCCGGTACCCCTGGTTGGAATACAGATAGAACTCCTGGCCCGGATGATGTGAGTACTCCTGGTTGGAACAAAAGTGAAGCTGGTACCCCTGGTTGGAATGCAGATAGAACTCCCGGCCCAGATGATGCTAGTACTGCTGGTTGGAACAAAGATCAGGATCCTGCTTAAACTGAAACTCAAATTCTAATCTAGAAATGGATTCAAGTTTTGGGTTTGTTGGAAGAAAGAGCAGCTCATTTTTCCATTTACACGCTGTTCTTGTGTCGTTGACTGCCGTGTCGTGCATTTCATGTCTCAATTAGTGGATGTACAGTGGCTTTAAGCATTGGGCACCAAATCGGTTATGGTGGTGAGATTGGTGAGTTAGCCTTCAATATTTCTGGCAATCTTGGAGTTTCTTTTGAAGCACTTATGTACAGTTCTAGTAGCTAGCAGCTACTGACTAGATTGAACTCAGGTTTGCTGATCAGCAGATGGATTAGATGACTAACTTTCTTATTCATCTCGAATTTTAGTTTAACTCAAATTTTAGCCCATCTAATGATTTTCATATTAAAATCTCCTCCATTTTCACTGGTATAACCCTTGTTCTGAATTGTGTGGATGCTTTTTCATTCTTGTTTTTAATTTTGACATGGATTTTCTCTTTCAATCAGCCCTTAAAATGACGATATGATATTTCTAAAAATATTTTGTTAAAAGGGTATTTTTATTTTCTGTTCTCAGTTCTTCTCCTTTTGAGATCACATAAAATTGTCCTTTAATTCGAGATGAGAGACTGAATTAGCATATTAGTAGCAAAGCTTATGTTGAGATACTATTGCTTATGATTAAGAATCAATATACATTTCATTCAGCTACTATCAGCCAAACATTTTTAAAATCGTTCCATGTGAGAATTGATAGAATAAAGCAGTAGTGTATGGTAAGTTATCTGCTGAAAACATGTAATTATATCTTAGTAGTGCTAAACCAACTTGTTTACAAGTGTCTGACAAGTGCTTAGTGATCAAATACTACTATTTTGTTGTACCAACTTAGATCGAACACAAATTTGACGTTATTAAGTTGATAATATATATTTCGACACGAAAAAGAATGATGTAAAATGTGTACCAAATATGGAGTTGTGGGAAAAAAGTATTAATTTCTTTCCAGATTTTTTCTTGTAATATATATGAATTTTTCTGAAGTAAAATAGGACTTACTAATCACAAAAACTTTTATACACCTGAAATCTTAGATCCATGTGTTTCGGGTCGGGGAAAACAAATTAATTTCTTTCCCGATATTTTCTTGTAATTTACATGATCTTTCCTAAAGTAAAGAAAATAGAACTTATTAATCACAAAAACTTTTATGCACCTAGTGCATGAATCTTAAATCCATCTACTCGAATCTACCCGAAACGTGCTTTGACTTGCCCCCATGCGGCTAGATTTCTGTGCCCAAACTCACTTCCGTGTGTTATACCTTTTAGTTCTGTTAGTCATACATTTATATTATGTTAGTCATACATTTAGTAATATAGTTGAATCTTAACATTTTTTTAGACAGACATTAATACCTTTCATATCTTTTAGTTATGTTAGTCATATTTTTTAGTTATGTTAGTTGTACATTTATATAATACATAAATGTATGATTATGTTGATATAAAGGTATAACTAATATCACATAAATATATAAAAAATATCACATAAAGGTATATATGTACAAATTGTGTCGAAATTGATTTTTTATTAAAGTTAAAGTATTACATAACAGTTATACATACAAGTATGACTAATATACTGTAAAAGTCAATACAAAAAAAAAGGTGTGGATTCGGGCCAACCCAAGTGCACCATGCCTAGGTTGGATCCCATCTCTTTGGCATGGATCCTAGATCCATGCAATCCTAGTTGACTCGATTTGGGATCACTTTTCATGTGCTCTCACGTGCTCCCAGGTGTTTGCGCCTAACTCGCTCTTCTAACAAATATGTAATACTTTTTAGTTATGTTAGCAAGACATTTATGTTATGTTAGTTGTAACTTAATATTATATTACACAGATATATGATATATTTTTAAAACATCTTTGTTATATTAGGTGAACATTTATGTTATAATAATAAACTTTTAGTTGATATAAATGTATAAATAATACTATATAAAGATATGATTATTGATGGGTGTTGAAACCAACAAATATAAATACTTGTTCTAAATTAACTATTTGCGATAGTGGTGAACAAGGTTGAATCCTTAGGGATTGAGATGTATTCTTTTGCAAGAAAAATGAAAATAAATTAAAGAACAAGTCGGGGGTTTAAGATTTGTTATTAAACTAAGTTAACTGAACTAGAACAATTGAAATATGTTAATCAAATTTGACAAGAATCCAATCAAAGACCAATTTCAGAAATGGTTCCCATATCTGATCATAGACGCAATAATAATTCTTCACATTCAACACTAGATTGGTTATGGTTATTGGTACGACGTAACAACCTATCTCTCCTTGTTTGATAATCAGGAAACAATTTATGATTATTTCTCTTGCCAACAAACAATTCTAGATACGATCTTAGAATTTAATTCATCAACAACATTATGATTTAGAGACTACCAATCCTAATCAACAAACACAAATGTAGGTTCATTTAAATTAGATCACATATCTTCACAACATAAATTGAAAACTATTTATGTAATCAATCATGTTTTATGCTACAATCACTAGAACATATAATCAATTACGTATTTAGTGTTTTAATTGGCAATATATCGTCTTGTTAGTTGAATTGTGATACCCTAACTTCTCATCACTATTGACCAATACACTTCATGCATCATATGCATCTCTTATTATTTATGTGTTACTTGTGATCTTGCATGATTATATTTTGCTTTCAAATATGGAATTATTTTTATGTTCTTACATAATTAGTGTTGAGAAACTCATAGCATAATTGGTTGAGACTCTTGTAATGTTTGAGAACATAATAATATAAATGATTTGATTAATGATATAGTATAAATTATATAAAGAAAATAAATCTAAAATTGATATATATATATATATATATATATATATATATATATATATATATATATATGGAAGTGCCGTGTATGTAGGTTAATTTATATAAAATAAGTTAATTAATAACATATTATAATGAATATATATAATGAATTTTATTATATGAATATTTATATATACATACATGTGTATTGAATTGGTGGGGGTTTGGATAAAGGTTGGCATACCACTTAATATTAAGGATATAATAATGACAATAATGAAAAAAAAGAAGAAGCTTATATAGGAGGCTACTGAGAGGCGGTTGAGATAGACATACATTACTCATATTCATTTACTGAGAAAGGGGAACATACCCAATTTCTTTTTCTTAGAAGAGATAACCCCCCGCGACGTGCTTGTATAATTAGAAAAGAAAAATATTTGTATTTGGCTCATGATGTTTAACTAAAGTAGGATTATCAAATTTGATATCAATAAAGTTTGAGCGGTTAAAATCCTCTGCAATTCAAGTAAGTAGAAATTTATAATAACTACAAGGTATAAAATAGTACTTTGTGAATTATTTGTGTTAATTAATGATACATGTATACTACGTATTTTGTGATATTTGATTTGTTGTTCAGTGGTTATCGTAAAATAAATGAATTTGCGAGTTCAATTATTGTTATGAAATAAATTTGATAGTTGAATGGTTATTGTGGAATGAAGTTGTGAGTCATATCAAATGATGTGTTTTGACAACATGGGATGAAACTGTACTTTTAGGTCATATTTATGTTGGCCACGTGGTGTTGTGTACATAAAGTTGGTGTTGTGTGCATGAGGTTGGTGTTGTGTGCATGAAATTGGTGTTGTGTACACGAGGTTGGTGTTGTGTGTACGAAATTGGTACTGTGTGCACGAGGTTGGTGCCGTGTGCACGGAGTTGGTGGCGAGGTATAAGGGTAAATTTGCTGACCCCGATGAATATATTAAAAATGAATTAGGTGAGTGTTTGAGTGTTAGAAATAAATGAGGTAAGTGTTTGGGTGTTAAAAATGGAATAGGTAATTTCAAAAGAGGATGCATGATAAGGAGTTGTAAAAAATCATATTATCATATATAATTTCTGCTTATTGAGATTTATCTCACGTAATTTATGCTTTGTAGGTATCTTTGATGAGATATAACGTTATGGACGTACTAGACAAACTGTGGAGCTCCTGCAGAGTTTTGAGCACTCATGTACATAGATGATGACTTGTTGGACATGGTTTATGTTGTTTTTACTTTTAAAAATTAAGTCTCTTTTGGATATATTTTGTAATATATAACATGATGTGTACTACTGGGTTAGATTGAAGCTTGTTCGTGGATTGGTGGTTTCCTATAACTTAAATTATTTGAATGTGAACATGATGTCATGTAAGTTTAAAAAAAAGAATATTTTTTTTTGCAGATTTACATATTTATTTTAAATTTATTTTATGTTTGGTTGAATAAGTGTGGTCGTGACATGAACAATAATACCTATCATACAATTAACCAAACAATAGTCTTCCATGGAATTTTGTAGAAAATCTTCTTGAGACAAAAGAGAACAGAGAGAAACTGCAATCATATATCTTATATATGAAAATATAGTTATCCAATATTAAAAATGTCTCTACAGATATCTTTATCCATAACTACCTAATAAGAGATCTAAGATTTTCAAACTAATGTGAAATATTGTGGGGAGATAAAAAAAGGGCGCCACTTTTTGAAATTTCGAAGCAGGTTTTTTTCAAGTAAGACGTGTTCATACCTTATGTTCAACATGTATTTTACCAGTCTGTTAGTTAAGGCGTGCCCATGCCTTATACAAGAACACCTTCTGGAAATGTGTACTCCATGAAAAATTCTTGCATTCTTCAAATCCACCAAATTGACATCCAAATTGCCCAAGTCATCCATTTATCCTACAAATACAATTTTTAGTCGAAATCAAAGAGTTAAACATACTTTTAAATAAAGAATGTGAGGAAATATGATATATAAAATATGAAATATGCATCTTATCACTTATGTTGATATAAAAATATAAGTAATTAATATCATATAAATGTATGAGTAATATCACATAAAAGTTCTGATATCTGTACATAAAGATTATACTAATATACTATAAATATTATACTAATATAATATAAAGACCATCACATGAATTAAAAAAGAATTCAATATATATAAAAAGCCTAAGCGGATCTGGATAAAGACTTAGTTGCACAGAACTAGTTCACAAGATTGTTACTCAATAATAATAATAATATATTAGTAGTTAGTAAAGAAAAGTGTAATTAGTGTTTTCATAACCGGACCGAACCTGTCGGTTCAACCAGTTACTTATTCAGTCTAATTAGTCATATAAAATCGCTTTCACAGTTACATTGGTCAGAATTAGTCAAGAACCAGTTGGAATAGTCAAAATCGATTAATAATAATAATAATAATAATAATAATAATAATAATAATAATATTTTAGTAATTAACCAATGCGGGATAAACTCATCCCTACCAACATTATTTATAGCGAATGACTTTAATCCACACTATTTGAACTCATCTCAACTAACCAATGTGAGATAACTTCAATCCCACACTACATTATTTATAGTGCATAACTTCAATCTCATATTAATTGAACCTTGAATCAATAGCCAAATCGGTTAGATAACCTATCAAGTTATGAAAACACTGCGTGTAATCTCATTTAACATTTAAATATATAAACTTTGAATATATATTAGTAAGTTTTTTAGCCATTCATGAACTTTTTCAAAAGAATATATATAAAAAATGACTACAAATAAATTAACATGTACCTAGAATTTAAAAAAATTTAGATCTCTCATGATTAATTTCAATAGTTAAAAAATAAAATCAATACATTGTGAAGAAGATGTTAGTTAGAAATGGCGTGGAAATAAAACGAGAGAGCAATGAGGAAGTCGAGGCATGTGACACCACAGTTTCCTTAAAACAGATTCGTCTCCTCCGAAGTGCTCGAGGACTCAACAAACGTCTGTTTCCCAAAATACAACGGCAACAAGGCAACAAGTCAAGTACAAACTCTTTGCCGACGGCGAACTGGACGAATGCGTGAACTGTATCACCCTGAATCGGACGGAAGGCCAAAGGAAGCGCAAAGGAAAGAAGAGGAAGCTTGATCTTCGATGATTGAATTCAGAGGTGGAAGCCTTGATTTATAGCCACCTTTAGAACCATTCTAAACAACAGCTTTGATGGCTAGGCGTTATAAGAAGTTGGAAAACCAAAAGTCACATGAAAATGGAACGAAAAAGTGGCAAAAGGAGCAAGGTGAGCCGCATCTGGACCGAGGAAATCCAAAAGTCACATGAAAATGGAACGAAAAAAGGAGCGAGGCGAGCCGCTTCCGAACCAACATTCGTGTACACAGGTCGTGTGTGCACACTTTCTTAATTTGCTCTTAATTTGCAACCCCCGACGCGAGAGAGAGCCTTCTTGCCAAACTTTCTTATCACTCACTAAAGGGAATATCAATATAAAGTGGAGAAATAAGTTTGATTTTCCTGATATGGGATGAACATCCTTCCATAGGATCCAATCATTCAACTTTGAGACTCAATTTCTCATTCACCCATCAATTATTTTGGGCATATAATGAGTCGTCTCGAATTTCTCTCGGAGGAGAATATGATCCAACTTTCTAATTCCAAAATCGGGTACGGGACCCACGTAAAAAAATGCCCCAAATTTGGACAAAATTTTAGAATTTTCCAACAGGAATACATATATATGCATAAAGTTGATACACAAATTTCATGATTAAACATATCATATTATAGTGATGTATATATTTATAGGTTTTAATTTTCAGTTTTTTATTATTACTAAAATGTAATAATGGAGAATATGGATGAACATCATAACCGAACCAAAAACCAAAGTTTTTGTACAGTTAAAAATCGAAATCAAAATTGAATTTAGTGATAATCAAATAACAATGGCAAAAACTTTTGTGCACAAGGTGCACGGATCCAAATCTGTGCACAACAATACTATTATATTATATGAAGTAATACTGTTATATTATATGAGTGATACTGTTATATTATATATAGTTTTAACAATATTACTCATATAATATAACAGTATTACTTCATATAATATAACAGTATTGTTGTGCACAAATCTGGATTTGTGCACTTTGTGCACAAGAGTGTCACTCAATAACAATTGAATCGAAATATTATTTCGATTGGTGCTAAATTCGGTTTCAACCAAATAAGGACCCCTTTTTTTTTTTTTTCTCTACAAATTAGGAAAATAAACCAATAAAGAAATTCAACAAATCAGGAAAAAGAACCAATAAAGAGTGCATATCTGGAGGATCTCTTATTCATTGTTCCACGTGCAAAATGTGCGCCGAGTCTCATTTTGAAATGAGACAAAAGTGAAGGACCAATTTAGAATTTCCTGAAAACCAGTGGCCTCGAAAAATAAATATAGCTCATCACGAGCATTAGTTGATGAGTGTAACCACACTAACACTCGATTGATCCTACTGTCTCAACCTTACCTTACTGGTATATACTCTCTCTCTCTCTCTCTCTCTCTCTCTCTCTCTCCCCGCCTCTATTGGTTTTTGTATACGCCTGAATGGAAGTTTGATGTTAGTATGTGTCCCCTCATAGTTTATATAGTTTAGGTCCATTTTCTGCAAATAATTGCTTTATCTGATTGCTCAAATTGACTGTATATTTTCTCCTTTCTTTAAAAGCAAATTTTTGGGAGGTTCATAGATTCAGTATAAGTGCGAAGTTGTTATGCAGTTGATCATTTTTTAATCATGTAATTGATCATCTCAAAATTATATGAAATACTATATGAATTGAATTTGATTCCATGTAAATGGATGTAAATGTGTAGCATTACATCTTAAACTGGTGATGGAAATGATTCATGAGTGTTTTATTTCATGCGGATTTCTTTACTTCGTTCTACTGTATCATTACTTAGTTTCACCATTAACATGAATGTTGTCACAAAATTGAATGCATAGAGGTGAACGTTCTAAATATGTTGTCTAATCTAATCTCTAATTAGTTTTTGAAATGCATTCTACTTTTAACCTGGTGGATAACATCAGATGCTTGGCAACTGTATGTGATGTTTTCGACATCTTGCATTTGTTATGTGCAAAGAAAGCATACCCAATCCCATCTCTTTTCATCTTTGCGATATTTCTTGGACAAGATAACTATGAGTTCGTCCATTTTGGAAAACTCTAAGAAGTATATGAATTAATACATTTCCTAGTCTATGAGCCTGGATCTTGTGAAGCAAATTGGTCTGAAACTTGTAGCCATTAAAAAAGCAAATCCTGCTTTTAAATATAATTACACCGAACATAGACTGATACAAATCCCTTTGGCATCAGCCGTGCAGAATTATTTTCTTGATTAATGCGTTCGCTAATGATACTTAAGATGCTTATGATGCATCTTCAGTGTAGATTTTGATAAACTATTTGCCCTCACCTTTTTATTTTTTCTCAGCTAGGTTTGAGTGTTTTACATGGGTTCATTGGGTGGTCAACTTATTTTACCTCCGAACAATGGTCACAAGATATGGGAGGATCCATCCTTCATCAAGTGGAGGAAGACAGATGCTCATGTCCCAATGCACTGCCATGAATCTGTTGAAGGTGGTTGACTGAGTTCATTGTATTTTCCTAAAATACTGCAACTTATTCCGCTGGTAGTTACTTTAAGGAGGTCAAAAATTGATTTTTGACTGTTCTACTTAAAGGTGTAAATTATTTAATTTCATGTTTATCAGACCGAACTTCTCATGACTTCTCTGCATCACTTTTTTCCTTTATGGTTTCAAAGTTGAAAGTGCTTTCCCTTTGTAGCTAATGAAGAAAATACTGATGTATTAAAAAATTTATTTTATTTTGACCTAACTTGGCTGAGAAGAGAGAGTTAGTAGACCACCATAAGGAGTAATTAGAACATATAATTTAAATGCTCACTCACATGCAAAGTTTGCAAAATTATTCTGAATCCTTTTTTTGCTACTTTGCCATCTGACATTGAACTGTGTGAAGCTCGTACTTTCCAAATCTAAATTCTGTTTTTACTGCTTAGGATCTCTGAGGTATTGGTATGAGCGGAACAAAGTGAATATCTTGGTGTCAAAGGCAGCTGTTTGGGATGATAATGCTGTTGCCAAGGCACTGGACTGTGCTGCATATTGGGTCAAGGACCTGCCTTTTGTCAAGTCTTTGTCTGGAAATTGGAAATTTTTTCTCGCCTCAAGCCCTGCTGATACCCCTTCTGAATTTTATCATAGTTCATTTCAAGATTCTTCATGGGTTACTATACCAGGTAACATCTTTGCATTATGTTGTAGCAGATTGGAAAGAACCATTCAATTTTCTTATACTACACCCTTAATTTACTGTGGTTAAGCAATACCACCTTTTCTACTTCAAGGAATTCAGTACATGTCGCAATTTTAGTGTAGACTAGAAAATGATGATTTAGAGTGGATGCTTTCAAGATTAAGAAGGATCACATTGTTTTTTGGTATAACATATGGTTTTGTTTGTATTTAAAGATTTGATTGAGCAGAGGATTTTGGGGGAAGATTCAAGTAACTCCATATGCAGTGTATTCAAATCCACCAAAATCACTCAAAAAATGACTCAAATGAAATCCATCTCAAATGAACCCATCCAATCAACATCAAATGGATTTGAAACCTATAACTCAAATTCATCAATCCATACATAGCCTGAAGGTTTTGTGAAAAATGAGTTAGTGGCCTCCCCCCCCCCCCCCCCACCCCATGCTGGTGCGGAAGAAAGTGTTCTAAATCATCATCTCATATCAAATAGATGGATTGTGAGTGGATTATTTCAAGTTCGTGTAATATGCTTAGTGCACTTCAGCTGTATCGACTCCTATGCAGCATTTATGGTGGCTTAAAATTTGGACTTAATACTTAAATTAAAAGACACTATGGCTTTTCATGTTAATTATATGTTTTAGGGGAGGTAAGCATGCAACAAAAAATATACTAGGTTTCTTATTGGATCTACTGTTGGATATACTCTAGCAAAGTGATATATTGGACTACTCAGCAGCTCAGTGTGATCTGCTAAAAGCTTGATATGAGTGTGTAGCCAGTTTTGGCTCCTAGTATTGTCATTTCACAGAGGAAGTCATGCATACACAATTTATGTGATGCAACATTGCCATTGTACAAGAAATGGTGTGGTGTAGGTTAACAATATCAATCAAGATAGCCTAGAATTCATTTTTTGTTAAGAACCATCTATTTTGGCTAGTATATATTTGATTTGATAAATTCTTTCATACATTTTTGCAGTGAAATGATAGAACTAGATTTGCTCTGATACGTGTTTTCCTATTGAACCAGTTCCCTCCAATTGGCAGATGCATGGATTTGACAAGCCAATCTATACAAATGTCGTATACCCATTCCCACTAAATCCACCTAAAGTTCCAGAGGATAATCCCACTGGCTGCTACAGGACATACTTTTCCCTTCCTAAAGAATGGGAAGGTGAGATTTCAGGGCGAGCCCTGAACTTTTGATAAATCATTCTAGTTACAGCTACTCATATTTTCTTTTCAACATGCTCATACTTCCGGAAAATTTTCATTTAAGCTTCTAAGGTAAATATTGCTCTTTTTTATGTCTGTTACATTTTTACACTGGATTAGTTAACTAAACATAATAATGCCAGTAAAAAAAATTGTTAAAACTAAATTAATGTGTCTATGTGTCAATTACTAGCCAAAGATGTGCTTTGTATGACTCAATACATTTGATGTGTAACTGATTCTGCCATTTTTATATATTTTTGCTGAAGTGTTAGAGGTCTCAAGAAGTATCTTACTGGTTGAGTTATCTAGATTCTTAGAAAACCCTTTACAGAATTCAGAAACCAAAAGAAAACTCTAAATTATAGAATTATAGCTCCTAATGGTGTTGAAGCTGGGTTTATGCTGAATAATGGAGTCAACATCCTTGAATAAACCTTTGCTGTCGCTTATTCTATAGTGTGCATCAGTTTTGGAACTTCTGTTTGCAAATCCATTCTGGAATGTCCTTTTTTCCTGTAAAACAATATTGATATCTGATTCAAATGATAGAAGTAATATCTTCTTCTTCGGGGGTGTTGCCTTCAAAATGAAAGACCTATTAGTCTGATAGGCTGTGTTGTTTGGCTCTAACCATCCATTAAATCCTTTTGCAGGTCGTAGAATATTTTTACATTTTGAAGCAGTTGATTCTGCTTTCTTTACATGGGTAAATGGACACCCTACTGGATACAGGTTAGTGATGCAATTTGTGGAAACTTTTGGGCATGTCAAATTCTTTCAGTTGTGCGGCTCTGTTCTATATTTCCATGTGTTATATTTATAATTTTGCTTTTACAGTTGTCTTGGTTGACAATTGGATCATTATTATTGTTGCTTATTTGCTATAAGGAGTATCTATGCAACTACAAGAGGCATATATGAAAGATATAATCGGAAGGACAACTTATTTTGTTTCTTTCTTCATACTCAAAGAAGTTAAGATGGCCAATTTTCAAGTATGGTCATATTTCATCCCCCACTTACTAGACAAAACATGTATTTTGTGGACTCTAGGAGTAATAAAATAAACAAATAGAAAAGACATATCATATTAGTCACAGAACGTGATATCAAAAGCTGATTGAGGAAGGATTCTTAGTACACTGTGTTATTGAACAAATAACATCGGGAAGAATCATAATGTCAGTTCTTGAGGTGACTGAAAGAAGACAGATTTTAATGTTGCTTCTGTTTTCCTGAGACTCATAGATAAGATCCTAAATAAATAAGACATTTCTCTACAATGCTGATTCTCATATGGTTTCTGTATAGAATCATAAGTGATGCAAAGAAATCTGCAATCTTTCTGTTTTTTGTCTAATTATGTTCCAATTATAAGCACATCACAAAGTATTTGTTTATGATAACACATGATAGTTGAGAGGATGCTTCAATATAAAAGGGAAAGATAAGGGGTTACCCACATATAAAAAATACAAAATTTGAGTCAGTATACAAAAATACAAAAATTCTGATGTATAAATTACCTACATGCAACTCTGTGTTAATTAATTCAGTATATGTAAGAAGATATGTGAAAGGTAAGGGGTTACCCACGTATAATTTGAGTACATGTTATGCTTCAATTTCTCTGCTATGGCAAAATATGATACTACGTTTGAGAACAGGCGCTTACAAATATTGATAGGTTAAGATGAGAGGGAAAAAAAAAGAAAATTCTATAAAAGACATATCTAGTGGAGAGTTTATCCTCATATGAGGCATTTAGAATAGACAGGAATATGGGTATCGGAGGTCAAAGGCTAAGCTGAATAGTCGTATAGTTTCTTTATCTTTGATATTTTGCTGGGACTTTTTCTTGATCACGGGGCCCATTGGATTGGTGTTTTCTGTCGAGGAAACTGTATGTTCCCCTGAAGGTGAATAAAAGACAGTTGTTGGTTGCTAACAATTTCTAAGATGTATAATAGTTTTCTTGTTGACACTACTACATGTGAACATAATAAGAGGGAATGTTGGCTCACACAAAATGTATTCTTGTCTGTAACTTATATATTTATATTTTGGCATCATATATATCCCACACTTGCATGCACAAACACACAAAGACAACATATTTATACACATCTATATAATTACATTATTTCATAATTATGTGTTTTATAAACTATCCTTCTTTGTGTTATTAGCCAAGATAGTAGACTACCAGCTGAATTTGAGATCACCGATTTTTGCTATCCATGTGGATCTGACCAGAGGAATTGTCTGGCTGTTCAAGTGATGAGATGGTCTGATGGTTCCTACCTTGAAGATCAGGATCACTGGTGGTTATCTGGCATTCATCGTGATGTTCATCTTCTAGCTAAACCGAAGGTTTGTACTCTCATCATAGGGGTAAATTATTGGTGTTATTGCATATTTTGGTTTTTACTTTTCTTTTAAAGAAATTTTAGTGATTTTTTGAAAAATATTTACCAATGGAATATCATGTGTGGCTGATGTTATTACAGTGGAAGTAAATAGAGGTTGTAAAATGGATACAGCATCTATGCTATTGCTTTCTGCACAGTGGTACTCTTTAAGTTGGACATTGACACCAGCAAAGAGCTCGAACAAAACAGGATATTAAGCCCTTCATATAGTCTAATTCGGAAATTGCAAGCACAGATCCCCTATGATCAAACTAACAAAACTATGATTATATGATTATGTGTCATTGATAACTATGCCACAAAAGTCAGTGAAATAAATTCTTAACACTATGTGTTAAACAATCAAAGACAGATTCTTTGTCTCATGGTTTCTTGTTGCATTTTGAAACTGAGTCATGCTACCATGATCTTTTGGTGTTTTTTTTGGACCAAACCTGGATGAAAAATGAAAATCTTTCCGGTCGAGTATACATGTAGTTAAGATTTGTATGTCCTTCAAAATAATTAACTAACTCTGAGGTAGTTTGTTTATTGGTGTATAACTTATTTGATCCAATTTTGCATTGAATCTCCAGGTCTTTATTGCAGATTATTTCTTCAAATCAAACTTGGCTGAAGATTTTTCTTGTGCAGATATACAGGTATATGAACGCATATACAAACTGATTGAGAATGCTTTCAAGAAATCCTCATTAGTTTATCATATAATTAGACATATATAACCTATAAATTGAAGGTGTACTCTTTTTGCACTTTGTCATGTATAAGTAAATCAAACATGATAATACTTGAAAATGGAATGAGTAACTGTCAGAAACTTTCTAATGGTTTTGGCTGGTTTTGACAAGCTGTACATCTAACATAAACTTAGTGATGAGACTCAATTTACTTGTAAATGACTAATGTAGCTATTGATGATATAATTAGTCAATATTTAAGCCCCTATAACAGATGCAGTGTTTAGATGACGTGGACTTCCTAAATAGTGTAGATTTGGAGGGATCTAGTGACATCACAAGCCTCTTGATAATTGCATGTTCGGCACCTTTGACAGAAATCAGTTCATAGTGAATGTGACTAGATGTATATATTGAATCAAAATATTTACCGGCATCTTAAGAATTTAGACTAGGTGGTCTTCGAATGCCGGTTAGTCAAATGTGGAGGATATTTTCTCCATAACACAACATGCATTTTGTTTTCATCTTTACAGTAAGCTTTGAAAGATTAACTTACCATTTCAAAAAAAAGTTATTAGCATCTTAAGATAACCAGCATTACTCCCTGACTTCTAAACTCTTTCCCGTAATGCATGCTTTAATGGAAGCAAGGAAATAGAAAATAAAAGTAGGATTGAGAATTGTTGAACTAACCCTTTCTTCCATTTTCTTTTAATAAGGTGAAAATAAAAAATGTGAGGAAAAAGTTTTCTGACTGATGTGTTACTTAAATTCAAACAACACTAGTTCTTGAGCTCTTTTAAGTGCCTTGGCATAGTAAAAATTATCTATCTAGAATGATCCAACTAGTAGGTTCGGCTTGATATAGAAGCTCTAAAGTTAACCTGCGGACTTTACCCTCAAACATTTTCTACAATGTAAAACAATTGTTAAAGCTTTTTTCTGTTATCTTGTTTTGTTAAACCTTTATGACGTGAGGACTGTAAGACCATATGTGGTGAATGTACAAGTTTCCTTATTATGCTTTATCAATGTCTTGTCCAGGTTGAAGTGAAAATTGACCATTCAGCAATGAGCATTGAGAGCTCGGTAGAAAGTGGGAGTTGGTTCAAAGTATCCGAAGACAACTTTATTTCAAACTTCACCATTGAAGCTGAAATTTTTGATACAGGGAGTTGGTACACCAGCGACGAAAATGCTAATCTGCTTTCTACAAGTGTGGCTCATCTACAGCTGATTAGTTCTGTTGATTATTATCTTGGTTTCATAGGATACCAACTTAAAGGCAAATTGCAGATGCCCAAGCTGTGGAATGCTGAGCAAGTAAAATTCTTTAATCTATTAGCATTTTGCGTGCACTTAACAGTTAATTATCTTCTGGTGCATAATTATTCAAGTATATAGGACTCTGTTTTTGCAACTGTTCAGGATAAAAAAGAATCTGGTCTTGTGCATGTAGAGATGTGTAGAAATATTGTGAATTGTTTATTAGATGCTTCTCTTTTCTTTTTTATATGCTTACGATAATGTTTTCATGCTCAACATAGTTTACACAGAACACAACTTTCTGAACAAAATGTCAGTTCTGAGATTATAACTTTAACTGGATACACCTTATCATCCTACTTCATCCGAAGCTGGAAACTTTTTGATGCACTATATATCTATGATGTATTTAACATTGAATGGGCATCTATTTAACGACCATTCTTTTGGGCTTTGCTGATCTGAGTCCCAGAAACTTCAGTTGATGTCTAGTGCTGAACAAATTTTCCAATCTCTTTAGAGAATAATAGTTGATATAACAAAGACATAATTTGATAAGTTATGAACAATTTATTCCCCACAAGGACTCCCAGTAAATTATGGTATCTCATATCCTCGAATTTCATCAATTTCTCTTGAAGAAAAGTATTAATATCCATATGTTTGGCATGCTTTGCATTTCAGTTTTTTTTTTTTTAATTCAATTCTTATTTCCTTTTATGTGTGTGTAGTTGTAATGACGAATTAAAATAGTTTATGGTTATTGCATTTTAATGTAGTTTTCTATCATCTTTTAATTAAATAAGTACTTGGTATCACTTTTTTTTGTTGCTTGATCCCATAAAGGACTGACCTGAGTATTTCTGCAGAAGCTGACTCAACATATCATTTGTAATTTCATTTCTCAGACCACTTATCAGTTACTTCTTATCTTATGACAGCCAAATCTTTATACTCTTATTGTCACTCTCAAAGATGCGTCAGGGCATGTTGTTGATTGTGAATCATGCCAAGTTGGGATACGACAAATAGCAAAAGCCCCAAAACAACTGCTTGTAAATGGACAACCTGTGATGATTAGAGGGGTGAACAGGCATGAACACCACCCTCGTCTTGGGAAAACCAACCTAGAGGCCTGCATGGTTCAGGTGATGGATCACTAATTTTCTCTATGCCTGCACTTGCTTCCAGCATTTTCATTTCTCAGTAGTTCTGCTAGTTACATGCTTTATTTGTTTGTTATAATTTGTGTAGGATTTAGTTTTGATGAAGCAAAACAATATCAATGCTGTTAGAAACAGCCATTATCCCCAACATCAACGATGGTATGAGCTGTGTGATCTGTTTGGCATGTACATGATTGATGAAGCCAATATTGAAACACATGGTTTTCATCTTTCCTCAAATGTAAAGCATCCTACAAATGAACCAATTTGGGCCTCTGCCATGTTGGATCGAGTTATAGGCATGGTTGATAGGGACAAAAACCATGCATGCATCATTTCTTGGTCTTTAGGAAATGAGTCAAGCTATGGACCAAATCATGCTGCACTTGCAGGTATCTTTTATAAACTACAGAATCTTCCTTGCTAATTTACCATAAATTGCAAATTTTCATTGTTCCATTCTAACACTAAATATCAATTGACCGTCTGGACCCTCAAATATGATTAAGGAAACTGGAAACTTATGCCCTGCGCATGATGTTTAGTGTTTATCAAATATCATGTTTGAACTTTGAGTTGCTTTGTCCTAGCTTCAGCTTTATGTAAATACTTTAACCTGTATCACAATGCTTTTAAATTTAGTGAATGACAATTATATTGTGGTTAATTGAAAGTTTTCCGTAGTCATATTAGAATCTCACAATTGTTTGCATGGATTTTTAAATCAGTCTGCTTCTAGTATAATGAATGAATGCTAAAATATTGATACATCCCATAACATCCTTTCTGAGAGCAGAAGGGCCATTAAACTATTCTCAAATCATGGATCTGGGATACTTCAAAATTTTATTTAATGGTATTTTGGAAATTCATGATTGCATTTGTGAGTCTCCATAAAAATTATCAAGTTATTGTAGGTGTACTTTTCTTTATAGTCATCAATTGTCTCTAATGTTATGGTGATAGTACACTCGTATCCAGTTGTAGAGTCAATATAGCAATAGAATAGTACATGCATAGTCAGCTGAATAGTTTCTGGGTTTTTGATTGGTGGCTGACATTAAGGATGAGCTTAGGGAGTCATTTTCTTAATATGGGTTTTTCTCATTCAATTTCTTTCAGGTTGGGTGCGAGGAAAGGATTCAACTAGGTTCTTACACTATGAAGGTGGGGGAGCCAGAACAGTTTCAACAGATATTGTATGCCCCATGTACATGCGTGTTTGGGACATAGTTAAGATAGCTCAAGATCCAGCTGAGCTACGTCCACTGATACTATGCGAGTATGCTACTCTCTTTTTTTCCAATGCTCATCACTGAATATTTCTTGAATCTGCCAACAATCTTGTGTGATATGCTAATGAGACGGCTAAAAAACTGCCAGGTACTCGCATTCAATGGGAAACAGCACAGGAAATATTCAGGAATACTGGGAAGCAATTGATAGCACTTTTGGTCTACAGGGAGGTTTTATTTGGGACTGGGTTGATCAGGTTCATATCTAGTAAAGTTTTCAGATGTGTTATCTGTTGCCTCAACAGTCTTACATTTTAGAGATTCGACTGAAAATTATACTTTTCATCCAGAAAGATGTATATCATAATCAAGTGCATTACATATACTATTATATTCGAAGATAAAATGATGCAATGTGAAGTTAAATATGATGACATGATGTCCAAATGTGCTTTTGATTTATGAAAGGAAAAACACATCTTTCACCCCCTGTAGTTCCATTTTTGTAATTCTACTTTTGCCTCTTGTACTTTCATTTTCTTGACTTTTGCTCCCTCTATTCTTTCATTTGTTCATTTTTTGCCCCCCCGCACTTTTATTCTTTTTAACTTTTGCCCTCGGATTATTACCTTTTGTTTTATTTTTATTTTTAGGGGGCCAAAAACTAGAAAATAAAATGCAAGGGGCTAAAGTAAAAAGTACAAGGGGCAAAAACTAGAAAATAAAGTATACAGGGTAAAAGCAAAACAGATTGAAAGTACAGGGGTGAAAGATGCAATTTTCCTTTCTAAGATGGAAAATAGGGAAAAGTTGTCAGCAAGTGTTGTCTGTTGATTTAATTGTTTTCTGATAGCATTAGGACTTTGCTAAGATCTTAGGAACTCTTTATTTTCTAAGGAGTTGTAACTCGTAAGATCCTAACATCTTGTTTGGGATTTTGAGAATTTATTAGTTTAGTATATTTATTAAGTTTATCAAACATATGTGGATATCATATAAGCTCTCTTACATATTATTAGATGTTTCAAGAACCTTATATGCTCATGGTTACTACACTGATTCTTTCCTTCTGAGGTGTTGAAAAATAGATGAGGAAGGAAAAAACAATTAGGTTTTTTTTATTAATGTTCACTTAGGATTCCATAATATTAAGTTTAAAGAGTTAGTATGTTTAAAAATATATGCATGTGACTAAGATGACAAAAAAATCTTTGTATTCTGCAGGCATTATTGAAGGAGGGTTCAGATGGTACCAAACATTGGGCATATGGAGGCGAGTTCGGGGACACCCCTCATGATCTGAACTTTTGCCTCAATGGCCTCGTATGGCCAGATAGAAGTCCACATCCAGCTTTACATGGTAAAATGAATGCTTATCTTCCATCTCCACTTAGTAGTATCAGATTATCATGATCATTGTTGGATTCTTTTCGTCATTTTCAGAGGTAAAGTTTGTATACCAGCCCATTAAAGTTTCACTCAAAGAAGGGATACTTAAGGTGGTATTGTATATAATCAAATCCATTTCTTAATTCTTTATTCAAATTGTCCTGATGTTAGATCTGAAATTTACCCTGTAGATTACGAACACACACTTCTTTTCCACAACACAAGAATTAGCATTCCACTGGACACTGCATGGTGATGGTTGTGAGCTGGGTTCTGGAGTCCTCAGCCTACCATCAATTGATCCTCAAAAAAGTTATGATATAAAATCGGATGCTGGCCCTTGGTATGACCTATGGTGTACTGCAGATGCAACAGAAGTATTTTTGACAATCACTGTAAAGCTTTTGAGCTCCACTCGATGGGCTGAAGCCGGTCATATAGTTTCATCCGCACAAGTTGTCTTACTGCCAGCCAAACAAGATATTGTTCCTCATGTGGGTGTTGCTGCTTTAATTGATGTTAACCTTCAGATTTTTTTTCTGTTTCTGTAATATTACTAATATTTTACAAAATATTATGCTTTCAGATCATTGATAGTGCATCGACAACTTTGTCTACTGAAGTTCTTGATAGTTCTATTGAAGTTAAGAATTTGAACCAGTGGGAGATCAAGTTTAACAAACAAACTGGAGCTATTGAGAGCTGGAAGGTAATCTATTATATCAAGTTTCACTAGATTCCCTCACTATCATCTCCTACATAACATTTAATACAGTTGTTGGATGATTATACATACTTATATGCTAGCTTATTCCATTGAAAATATTTAAAGTTTTCATTACTTTCATGAAAACCTTATGCATGAATCCTCATGAGATAGGTGGATGGGGTCCTGGTGATGAGCAAAGGTATACAACCATGCTTTTGGAGAGCACCAACAGATAATGACAAGGGTGGTGAGGCAGAAAGTTATCTTTCAAAATGGATAGCTGCAAAACTTAATAACTTGACTTTCGTTACGGAAAGCTGCACGGTTCTTGATGTGTCTGATAATCTGGTGAAAATAGCTATAGTCTATCTTGGAATGCTAAATGGTGCAGAGAAAAATTTATCTCAATCCGAAACATGTCTCTTTAAGGTTGACTTAGTCTACACAATTTATGGTTCTGGAGACGTCATTCTGGAATGCCAGGTAGAACCAAATTCAGATTTGCCACCTTTGCCTCGGGTAGGAATTGAATTTCACTTGGACAAATCAATGGACCAGATCCAATGGTACGGTAGGGGACCTTTCGAATGTTATCCTGATCGCAAAGCTGCTGCACATGTTGGCACGTACGAGCAGGATGTGGGTAGCATGCACGTACCCTACATTGTTCCCTATGAATGTTCGGGCCGGGCTGACATTAGGTGGGTGACATTTCGAAACAAGAATGGTCTTGGAATTTATGCTGCCACATACGAAGGATCTCCACCAATGCAAATGAACGCAAGTTACTATGGCACTGCTGAACTCGAGAGGGCAACACACAATGAAGAGCTAGTGAAGGGAGATGACATTGAGGTTTAATCCTCTTTAATCTGTTACTTCATAATGTTCTTAGGAGGTTGTCGGATTCTAGGATCTTAGAAGTATAACTAAGTTTGTTCTGTGTTGTCTTTGTACAGGTGCATCTGGATCACAAGCACATGGGTGTAGGTGGAGATGATAGCTGGTCGCCTTGTGTTCACGACAAATATCTTGTTCCTGCTGTGCCGTATTCCTTCAGCATCCGATTATCACCTGTAACTGCAACTTCTTCAGGCCAATTCATCTACAGATCCCAACTCAAGAACAAGTAACATATGATGATGACAGATTCATTACGATGTATTGTCCAAGTTTTTGTGCTTTGTTTTCGTCTTACTTTGTATGTTTCACGATTCCATCTTTTCCCCATTTGTCACTTTTCTCAGTTGTTGATCCTTTGAAGTAATGTTTGCTTCTGTACATTAAGCTTCATGGGGTATAAACTACGTTGCTTGTATTGGTGGTTTTAATTGAAGAAAAAGCTTTCTGTCTATCAACTAAAATTGATTAAAAGTAATTGCTTAAATCCTAAATTCAATATGAAATTCCATCAACTCTAAACCTATGTGAAAATATAACTAATATTTTTATGCAACTGGTGCATAGTGTAACTTGTCCCCATGTGCCCTCACGTGTCAGAACATGTCCACATCGTTTTACATTTGCTCGCGATCTGTCAAATATGTAATATATTTTAGTTATATAGATATTACATTTTAATTATAAATGCGTGTACTGCATTTTAATTATACCAATAATGCTCTTATTATTTCAGTAAAATGAGGCCGTATATTTATTTTATTTTACTAATAAAAAAATGTGGATGTTTTTTTACAAAATTTGAATTATCTAACATATGCTTATTAAAAATTATTATTATTTCTGATTGTCGGGAATCTTCCGCTAATGTTTTATTACCAATTTGTAGGGAAAAAAATGATGAATAATAATAATAATGAAGTCACTAACAATATTAAAGCGGCATTTGTTATGATACAACTTTAAGCTAATAGCAACAATATCATGACCAATCTATATTCCAACAAAGTAAGAAACTCGAATTAAAAGTTTAATAGCAAATGTTTTAACACTGAATTTGCATCAATTGAAAAGGAAATAGAAAATAATCATGTACACAAAAAAATGAAAAAAAATCGAGGCAAAATATGAATCTCTCTTCGCAAGACAAACACATCCAATAATGTGATATCTGATAAAATGTGATGCTTTTAAAGATAGAATGAGTCAATGACTTGGCATCCTTATGGCAGTAGCACATCAAATCATAAAACACTAATCATAAAAAAGAATCATAAAACTAGACGGTGCAAATAAAAAAGAACGAGAGAATGCTAGAAAATGAATTGTTTGTCAATGAAAATGACCTCTATTTACAGGCATTTCCACCCACAAATCATAAGTTCTCAGAATTTATAACTTTTTTTTTTTGATTTTCCATGTTGGAACATGGAGGTCTTACACAAATATTTTTAATGATATTTTCATAATTTTATCATTCCACAACTTCATACACGGACTTAAATGTATAAGGAGCCAAATTCGAGCAAGACCTAAGTACTTTCAAAATGGGCTTGTAGCCTAATATTGCAACATGTGACCAGCGATTTAAAACATCAAATCCAACAAAGCAAAAATACATTAGATTTGTTGGAACCCAAATCCCAAAAATATCAAATATATTACTAGAAATCACTCAAATTCCAACATAATCAATTACCGTTGGAACTAAAATTCCAACGGAATTTTCCAACAGTTGCGCAAAATGAAACCGTTGGAATCTCCTTTGGAATCAAGAATTCCAACAGTAATTTGTTGTTGGAATTGTTTAAAAATCCTTGAAACCATTCCAACGGTGATTCCAAAAGTTGAAGTTCCATTGGAATATCTTTTTTAAGTTTAGGGCTAAATTGATCATTCTTTCCCTCACCCTCTCATCTTTTTCCATCTAAAGGAAACCATTAACAAATTTGTTGTATTTTGGGCACCTCTAGAATTTGTTGGTATTTCGGGCATGATGATTTGAATATGGTGATTTCTATGTGTTTGCATGTTACTTTTATTTTGATAAAAAATATATTGCATAGGTTAGACTATAAACACCCCAACATCTTCTAAACACACCCTATAATAAAATAAATAAAAAATAAATAAAATTGAAAAGACTCTTATTTTAAAATAAAAATATATTTTCTCCCTTCTTCCCCATCTTTTTCTTCTCCATATTTCTCAAACCCTAGGTTAAAATAAAAACTCTAACAAACCTTGATTTATGAAAAAAAAAAACAATCAAACTGATAGAAGAAAGATTTGGAACATATAAATTAGGGTTTGCGATAATACTATAAAACATCTCTTTTTTTATGATATTTTCATACAAATCTTAATGTTTTAGCTTCAAAAAATGTATAAAATAATGATTTGTGATGGATGAACATGATTTCTTGATCAATAATTTTTTTTAAAAGGGAAAGAGAGAGAGAGAGAAGCAACGTAAGTTTGAGCAAGAGAGAAGGGGACTTTTTTGTTTTTGGGATTTATTTTTCTTTTTTTTTTTCTTTGTTGCAGACGGTATAATTGTAATGTAATCTATACTAATATAAAAATAAAGAAGTTGACAAAAATTACTAATTTACCATTTTCCCTCTAAAAATATCACATTGTGGATATCTTTATTTATTTATTTTTTCTCTCTTTGATGCAAATAGTATATCTCCCGTGCGTTACATGACTTGTCGTATAAATAAGATTTAACAATTTTAAATTTTTTATAATATAATGTAACGATCTATTATCTTAACATTAAATAGATAGTCATTTCAATTTTATTTTAATAAAAATTAGATATTTTAATATTAATTTTGTGTCATTTTAAATAAAATATTTGATTATATTAAACATTTAGAATACAAACGATAATTTATAAATACATAGATAAGTAAAACAACAAATTGAAAAATTTATATACTCGACATATGAGTTATTTAGAAATGTGACCGGCAAATTTTGAAAAAATCCATTATGTACTACAATTTTAGTTGAACCAATATACAAAATAACTTTGAACTTTTTTTAACCTAAAAAAAATATCACAAAAAAGATTGAATCATAATACAATAGCTATTTTCTTTAAAATTATCTTGTATAAGTATGTAATACGTATTGGGGTTGATATAAATTTAAGTATGAAAATGCATACATACTCTATTACTTTTATGTGATTTTACTAACAAAATTAATGAGAAAATAATTTATTATTGAGTAGTGTTTGTGTGCACCATGTGCATGGGTCATGATCCATGCAACTAGGTGCACACGGGTCGGGTCGGGTCGGATCCGATCCGGATCCGCAATCATATTTTTATTTTATTTTTTATGTCATAATCTTTATGTTTATCGAATATAACCATTATGTAAAGATAACATAACCTTTAAGTGAATAACTTAGACTTTTCAGCATAAAAATTCATGTAATATAATTGAAACCTTTATGTTATGATAATTTAACCTTTATGTATAGATATCATAACCTTTAAGTAAAATTACTTGGACTTTTTCAGTATAGATAACATAATTAAAAGTTATGTAACATTTTGGTAAATATCTCCAAAGGTCGTCTTTTTATATTTACTAGCATTCCACCCGTGCGATGCACATTTTATTATTTATTGTGTTAAAATTTGCAATTTATAATAATATAGTAAACTAACACTTTTATAATAATATAATAAGATTGAACTTTTTTTTTTTTAAAAAAAATTCTTATTAAAGAATAGCTTATCCAGTAAGATTTACTTTTTTTTTTTATTGACCTAACACTTTTAGGCAGAAAAGTAACAATCTTGTAATTTTTGTTAACTTTCTTGTTTTAATATGTAGTATAGATATAGATTATGACGCAAGTTTTTTTTTCCATACATAATATGTAATTGGAGTCTTATTCAATAAGTCATTGCTAAAATATCTCAAAATGTTTGAAATTTTAAATAATTTGTCACATAAAATTTTGATTTTATCTCCTATGACATAAATGAATTATGTTAGAATTAAATAAATAGTATTATAATGAAATTTATATTTAATATATATTAGTTTGCACTTGACAACATAGTTGTTATATTATTTATTTGTGAAAAATAATAAGTAAAGTAATTATTTAAATATTGAATAAATAGATTGCTTTAATTTTAGTTGGATCATAGTTCAGTGACTTAAGCCTACTTAAATTGGTTTATTGATTTATTTTATGTGTCTAATCATATATTTACAATGATGGTAACATTGTTACAAAGTGTTTTTTGGTTTATTGATTTTTTAAGTGTCTAATCGAATGTTTACAATAGTGGTAACTCTATTATAAAGTGTTTGTTTCAATTGCAAATAATTGTGTTGTTTTGTCATATACAATTTTAACAAGATAATTTATTATAGAAAATCTTATTTGTCATGTTAGCACACTAATATATATTGTTTTATTTCTCCAAACTAATCAATGAAAATAATTATTTATGGTTTTGTTTCTATTTTTATATGACTTTGTGTTATTTTTATAATTATTTAACTTATTATATTTATATTTTTGTTCTATATATAGATTAATATATAAACTTTTCAATCAATTGATTGAATTATAATTATATTTTTTGTTTTATTAATCCAATTGTTTGAAATTAATAAATACAATCATAAGATGAAATAAATATTTAAATATAGTTATTTAAATTTTATATAAGTATATAAGGTAAAATATGGTTGTGTAAACTTAGTTTTTTTAAAATTAAATATTCTATATACTCTGTTTTCTCCTTAACATTTATGTTATTTTATCAAAAATCAAAATTTATCACATGTTATATGACAAGTCGTGCAATGCACGAGACGGAGAACTTACTAGTTGGGTGTATAGAAGTTTATAATGTAAAAGTATTTAAATGTGGGTATGTTTAATAAGTAGTGAGATGTGTATGGCCCAACCATATTTCATATTATGTTTGGAGATAATCAATATTTGATCCGTCTTAATTGTATTTCTATTATTTTGATTCGTCATATTATAGGTTTTGTTTATAAGGTTGTTAAAATATATCATTGAAATAACTATTGGGATTAATTATGTGGGCATATTCGTCATATTGTAGGTTTTATAAGGTTATGTTGGCATGAAAAATAAATTATCAATGTAAATGAAAATTCCAATGGAAAATATATCATTGAAATAACTATTGGGATTACATAGTACTTTATTTTAAATTCCAATGAAAAATATACCATTGGAATAACTATTGAAATAAAAAAATATTGTATTTAAAATTCCAACGGAAAATTTACCATATTTATAGCTATTGGAATTACAAAGTACTTTATTTAAAATCTATTAGAAACAAATCTATTGGATAAAAAAAACATTCCAATAACCAAATACTCTGTTGGATTCTTCAAAAAATTCCTATAGTATTTCCGCTAGAAAAAACATTGGATTTCTTAAATTGAAATTTCCAACATTTCCATGTCTATTGGAATAATCATTGGAGTTTTATTCATGATCATTTCCGTTGGAATTTTTTTCCCTTCCAACATCCACTTTTCTGGTGCCATGATTTCGGTTGGAATTTTAAAGATTTCTAGTGTACAACAGATAAATTTTCTGTATTAATTTCTCATCCATCAATAAATAGTTTTGATAAGTTAAATGCACGATACTAGGATATTTCTTTGTAGATTTTGATGAGACAAAATAGTGATGTAATAGGGATTTGAAGAACCCCATTTTTTCATGTTGTTTATGTGGAAACTGTTGGAACCGACGGATCGCCGACTCTATGCAATTAATTAATCGGGTTCCATGCTAGATATAACAAATGCAGCGGAATAAAAGAGTTATACCTTTTGATCAATCTAGAAGAAAACGGGCCAAAGATTGATCTTTCGTAACCCTAGACCTCTTTGATCTTCTGATGTATTCCTACAGCCTTTCTCGAACGTTGCGTGGCCAACGATCCTTCGAGAAATCTCAGTTCTGCTCTCTCTCTCACTATCACGTATTTTCTGTGATCTGTGTATATTTTGAGGCGCTGATGGAAAAAGGCTATATATAGGCTACACCAGGGACCTAGAGGAGGAATTGGGTTGGGCCTTCTGATGGGCTTAAGTATCCTGTGTTCGACCCGAACACATAACTTAAATCCATCAATAATAATTCAGTCCACTAAAGAATTATTATTGAACTACCGTCCCAATCCCATATTTAATATGGGCTCCTTATTATGTGCACGTTTATCTCCCTGTGTTTAAGATATCGAATGTCCGTTAATTAAATAAGTTACTGACAACTTAATTAATTAACATCTAATTCCAAGAGTAGTACCACTAAACTTTATTATCATGACGGATTAAATCCACCTGCAGGGTTTACATGATAATCCTTATGAGCTCCTCAAGGGGACATCATCATCCTAAATAATTACGACACAGATTCCTTCTATAATCAACAGTACACTATATAGACAATACTGTTTCCCAATTCACCGAGTTGATTGATTTAATAAATAAATCTCACTCATTGGCAAATTAAAGAAACAAATATTATGTATACGTGGCTGTTATTATATAGGGATTAAGAGAACGCACATCCATAATAACAGAGGTCTTGTTCTATTATATAGTCAGTATAAAACGAACAATCTCAAATGGTCCTGCTCAATACACACAAAGTGTACTAGTGTAGTTTTATAGTCAAGACAGACTAATACCAAACTACACTACAACCATTCCGATGATTTGTCCAAATTCATCTTGGTTGTGAGCTACTATTTATAATTTATAAGAAACTGATAACATGATCTTCTGTGTGGCACCACACACCAAGTTATCTATAATATAAATTAATTGGACATTGCATAAACATATATAACAAATATAAAATGCAAACATATGACCAAGGTGATTCTCATTCCATAAAAGATGTTCATACAAAAGCTAGACTTATAGTATACATCCTAACAGAAACTTAGTTTTTCTTAAGTTTCTATCTTAAGTTGAAGTTAGAAGTATCATGGAGATCAGCAAGATGGAGATTAATAGTAGCAGTTGGATTCTGCAAAGAAGCACAATCGGATACTGTGTTCAAAAAGTAGTAATTCAGCAAACAACAATACAGTAAGTAGTAAGAAAAATTGAGAAGCTTTCTGCAGGATCAAAACAGAAAGCACTTGCAGAACAAGATGTAGTCTGAAATAGAAAGCTAGCGCAGAACAGAAAGTTAATACTACATTCAGATCAGGAAGTAGGAAGACAACACACATTATTATGCAATACAAGGAAGATCAATGCATACGAGGTTTTGTGTTGTCAATATAGTCGGTAGATGGAAGTGATCGAAGAACCAATATCTTGCTGACATTTAGTTCGATAACCTGCAAGAGGCCTGATGCCAAAGAGCACCGCAATTAATGTTCTGCAGAATAAGATAAGAACTCTTCCCCAATTTTTCCAGAATCATTTAATACAAGATCAGAGAAGATCAAAGGAGATCAAGGGATTTTAAATTCAAATGAAGTGTGTCTCTCTTTAACAGACACATTTTCCTACAAGCATTTAAGAAGGAAGAGTTGACTAGAGAAACCACTTAAATATTATCTCTCGTATTCTCTTAAGCAAACGCTCAAGTTTCTCTCAAGTTTTAGTCACTCAACCTTACTGTAAAGTAGCCAAGCTGATGAGATTTTCAGAACTTCAAAGATTTCAAGGCTGTCTTCGAAGCACCAGTTGAAGACCTATATACTTTTTAACCTTTGTGCTGCGTGCTAGATTGTTTTATTTGGTGTCCTCAGTGGGAAGTATTTAGATTCTCACTGAGTGTTAGTCTTAAGTGTGTTAAGACTTTTAACTCTGTGTGAGTTTGTTGAACCCTGTGTGGGTCGGCTTAAGAATCATTCTGATTCTTGTAGGTGATAGCTTGCTAGAGATAGATTGTCTAGATAAATCTTATAAATCAATCTTACCTAACGAAGTTCCTCCTCGAAGAAGGAGTAGAGAGGACGTAGAAGGATTACATCACCTTTAAACCTCTATAAACCCGTTTGTGTGCTTTTATTGATTTTTTTTGTTTGTTCTACATATATATAAATACATTTTTATATATTTGATCATTCTGCATATCAAGTTTGAGAAAATAATATTTTGAAAAGAAAACGTTTTCAAAATAAACTCTATTTTTGTATTTTCCGCTGCATACTGAATCTCTAAAATAGTAAGCTGAAACAACATTATGCCAGCTTACTGATTCTGTGCATCTGCTGTATTCTATTGTAAAATTCAGTAACGATATTTCAGAATAGTTTGAAAACGTAAAAATTTGATAGAGGTTCATTCACCCCCTCTCTGAACCTCTGAATCACTTAGGACCAACAAATGGTATCAGAGCAAGTTGGGTTAAAAGCCAACTTGTCTAGTCACCTACCCAGATCCACCCGTTTCTGTTAGGAAAAACCGTTTTTCTTTTCTATAGACCAAAACTCATCTGTTTCAGCATAAGCATGGATTTTGCTCATCATAAATTACCAATATTTTTCATAGATGAGTATGATGACTGGAAGATATGAATGGAGGCTCATCTTTCGACCATGCACGAAAAAATATGGTATGTGATTACTGAAGGACCGCTAGTAATTACCAAACCAAATCTAGCATTAGAAAGAGAGCTACGAGAACATGAAATAGCCGAGGTTGAAGCCGCCACAGCAGATGCAGCAGCTGCTGTAGTGGGTGAGGTAAAAGCTACACTCAAAGGAGTTATAAGTGATGATGATGTTGATAGGGTAGAACACAGAGCCCAACCAGCTCGACATGTAGCCAGAGCTGAAACACCCGACTATAGGAGGGCTCCCTCACCTGTTGAGTACTTGATTAAACCTAGACATAAGTATACTGCTGAAGACAGGAAGCAAGCCAACTTGAACAATGTGGCCAATAATACATTGTTTCTCATATTAGATAAAGAAACATTCAACAAGGTGAAGACATGCAAGACCACGAAAGAAATTTGGGATAAATTGAAATAGATATGTGCAGGAAATGAGCTTGTTAAGGATACCATGGTATCCACATCAACACAACTGTTTGAGCTGTTCAAACAAAGATCTGAGAATCATTGGAAGAGCTAGACTTGAGATTCACAACAATTGTGAATGATCTTGAATCCCTAGGATAGTTTTACAGCCAGAAAGAAAAGAATATCAAAGTGTTGAGAGCATTACCTATTGAGTGGGACAACAAGGCTACTGCAATGAGAGTCTCTATCGACCTAAATGTAATGAGCACATTTGACTTATTCTCAGATCTTAAGACATTCGAGTTCAATATCAATAGGAGAAAGCTGAAGGCCGAGGAGTCGAGTGCCAAAGTTACAACACTTGCAGCAAGAACTAAGGATACAACTACTGCTTGCATCAATAAGTAGAAATAACAACATACAGAGGTTGCTGAAGAAGAAATGATGCTCCTCCTAAAGAAGCTTAAGAAATTCCTGAAGACCAACAAGAAAGGAAAAGACTTCAGGAAGAAACCTCACAACCCGCAGGTAAACCAAGTACCACAGTCCAATGTAGTTTATTCTGACCTTTGCTATAATTGCAAGAAACCTGGACATTATGCAAGAAACTGTCCATATCCTCAAGTATCCTAAGGAAGAAAGAAAGCAAAAAAGAGAAAGAAAGAATGAGAAAAAGCAAAAACTAAGGGTTCTTCTAAGTGAAGCTGAGGCTCAGAAGGCAGCAAGCACATCTAAGGAAGAAACCAAGGATCAATGCTCCTCAGAGAGTAAAAGTGACATCTCTACCTTCGATAAAGAAGTTTTGCTGTGCTTAATGGAAAAATAGTGTGAAGATAAAGATAATGAGGTAACCTCTCAAATTGTTGATGATTCTAGTAAGGAAAAGTTGAACATGATCCCGTCTTTTAGATAGATCATGAGTGACTTTGAGTAGATAAACTCAGCTTATGAGGAACTGAAAGAGGAAAATCTGATGCTCAAGAGTGAGTAGACTACACTGAAAGAAAAAGTCTCAGATCTTGTGTTGGGATATTTCTGACTAGGTTTTGATGAGACAATGTAATATTAGATGAACTTTTAGAGTACCCATATTCCACATTTTATAAGTAGATATTTTGTTTGCCTATCAAATCTTTTAAGCTGTATTTTTAAAAAGTCAATTGTACTAGAAGAACAGGTAGAACATTGTTAGCAGGATTTTGGATTTCGAGTTCTCAGAGAGACTGATTCGCATCAAAAGAAGTCAGTAAGATGTAGTCGAAGTTAGAATCAGGAAGCAGACAACAGGATTCTGGAACAGGAAACTGGTCAGAAATAGGAAGCATATCAGAAAGGATGCACGAGTCAGGAAGCTGAATAAGGTATTCAAGAACAGGAAGCTGATCAGGAACAGAATCTTGAAGCACAACAGATAGTGACTACTGCAATCAGAACAACATGCAGTAAGTCCTAGTCTATTTAATACAGTACGAGGAAAACGCTGGAAACTATACGAGGTTTGGATCCTGATTAGTTACCAGTAGATAGAAGTTTGTGAAGAGCCACTAAGATACTGCCACGTGGAAAGCGGCTCTGCAAAGTACTGTATCTAAAGTATGACACCATTAATGCGGACTCAGAGTAGGATATGCTATGAAGCTCTGATCTTTCACACCACATTAATTGTGAAGATTTGAAGATCTTTTTGAATTACAATGTTGGGATATTTCTGTAGTTATCTTGATGAGACAAACAGGATGCATAACAAAACAAGATGTATAATAAGATAATGAAAGTTGCTAAAAGAAGTTTCCATGTATTACATGATCATAAGCTTATTTGTCAATGAATAGGATCATGAAATTATTTTCCAAGGTATAAGGAAAACCAACCTTAGAAGAAATAGGAATAAATCTTCTAAGGATCAGCAAGCTGTAGGGAACAACAAGCTGAAAGGAAGTATCTACATAAAGAAACAGATAAGATACTGCAAGAAGTAGATAGCATGCTGAAAGAGAAACAGAAAGCAGAAAAGCTTCAGGCAGAAACCTGCACAAAAGAAGAACCAATCTTAGAAAATATGAGAATCTTCTAAGAATAGGAAGCTGAAAGCTGATACATAATACTGAATGCTGCAATCAGGAAGCAACAAACTACAAGCAACGAAAGGAATCTGAAAAAGCAAAGCAGTAAAACAGTATACATCGACAGGAAGCTGACTACAGGTTTCAGGAACAGAAAGCCGATCTGAAATAGAACCCTGGTACGAAACAGGAAGCAACATGGAACCTCATCCTGAGCAGCAAGCAGGATGGACCCACTATCTACAGAAAGAGCAGGAAGTAACCAACAGACTTGTTGAAAAGATAAGAACTACTTCCTCGCAAGCAGTATCAGGAAGAGCATGCAGCGCAAAGAGAAGCAAAGCTAACTGACTCCAAGTAGCCATTGCATGCACTTCAATCTTGGACCCATACCGACTTGACAGGTCAGCAGGAATGTCAGAAAGGTCCAGGAGCAAATAGTAGGCGCATTAAATGCTCATATCAGAAACAACCCAGATGCATTTAATGTGACCACAAAGAAGATCTTGGAGATCAAAGCTTGAATTCAAAGAAGGAGAAACATCTCTCTTCAACGGATACTTCCCAACGGATAAAACTCTCAAGATCTATAAATAGAAGATGTGGCTGATTGAAGAAATTGCTGGACAGAGTCAAGAGGAAAATCATATACTTTCCAAAGCTTCTCAAAACTTTCACATGTTTAGCCACTCAACCTTCTTGGAACAGTCTACAACAACAATAGAGCTTTCAGAGATCAAGACTATTTCCCACCAGTTGAAGAAACATTTTCTTTTAACCATTGTGTTGTGTGTGCTAGGTTGTTTTATTTGGTGTACTTAGTTGATAGGATTATATCCTTGCTAAGTTTGATTAGTCTTGTGTAGGCTATCTTTCCCTGTGTGGGAGTGTGTATACCCTGTTTGGGTTTAGACCTAGGAATCTGGGATTCTTGTAGGTATAACTTGTTCTGGAAGAGGTTTGTAAAGACGAGTCTTGTAAAGCAAATTGACCATAACGAAGTTCCTCCTCAAAGAAGGAGTAGAGTGGATGTAGAAGGATTATACCATCTTCGAACCACTATAAGCCATACGTGTTTCTTGCTTATTTTAGTTGTTGTATTGCTTTACTTGCATATCTATTCTGTTGCATCTATTATAAGCATACTGTTAAAACGCGTGTTGCAAAATCATACTTGGAAAAGAAAACTAGTTTTAATCAGAAACTCTATAAAGTATGACACCATTAATGCGAACTCAGAGTAGGATATGCTATGAAGCTCTGATCTTTCACCCCACATTAATTGTGAAGATTTGAAGATCTTTTTGAATTACAACTTGGATCATACCTCTCTTCAACGGGCATTTTCCAGACATCTATAAATAGAATGTTGAGAGGATTGTGAAGATTACTGAACAAATTGAGCTATCCAAGTTATTCTACCACTTTTCATTATCTCAAGCTTTCAAGTTCAGTCACTCAACCTTCAGAAGCAGTCAAGCCAAGCATCTGAGCTATCAAATTCAAGACTGTCTTCGAACTACACCAGTTGAAGAAACATATACTTTTAACCACTGTGCTGTGTGTGCTAGGTTGTTTTATTTGGTGTACTTAGTTGATAGGATTATATCCTTGCTAAGTTTGTTAGTCTTGTGTAGGCTATCTTTCCCTGTGTGGGAGTGTGTTCCCTATGTGGGAGTTTGTAAACCCTGTGTGGGATTATACCTAGGAATCTGGGATTCTAGTAGGTATAACTTGTTTTGGAAGATGTTTGTAAAGACGAGTCTTGTAAAGCAAACTGACCATAATGAAGTTATTTCTCAGAGAAGGAGTAGAGTAGACGTAGAAGGATTACACCACCTTCGAACCACTATAAGCCATAAGTGTTTACTGCTTATCTTATTTGTTGCATTGCATTGTTTGCATATCTATTCTGTTGCATATATCATAAACATCCTGATAAATATTGTTACAAAATCATATTTGGAGAAGAAAATTGGTTTTCATCAGAAACTCTATCAAGTTTATTCTGCTGCGTTGCATTCTGATACCGGGACAGTAACCTGATTTAGCCAAGGGCCAGGTTACTGATTCGAGACAGGATGCTGTCCTCCTAAGTAAGACAGAAACCTGATTATCAGTTATATTATTTTGAAAAGTTTGAAAAATCGATAGAGGTTCATTCCCCCTGAACCTCTGACCACTTGGGACCAACAAGTGGTATCAGAGCGCATTGGGTTAACAGCTAACGTATCTGACTACCTACCCAGATTCACCCGTTTCTGCTAGTTAAACCATTTTTAGTTTTCTGACCAAAATTCATAATTTTAGCATAAACACAAAGTTCTCACATCACAAGCTACCTATGTTTTCCATAGATGAATATGACGACTGGAGAATACGCATGGAAGCTCATCTGTCAGCCATGTATGATGAAATGTGGTATGTTATCACTGAAGGACCTCCAGTAATCTACAAGGCAAACCCTACCTATGTAGCACAGCTTCGCGAACAAATGCGAGCTGAAGAAGCTGCAACTACAGCAGGTGGAGAAACTGAAGACGCAGCAATCATCGACGATGATGCCAAAAATCCTTCAGGAAACGGCCCACGAGAAGCTGCACCAAGTAACAGGAGAGAACCTTTACCACAGGAATATATTGTCAATGAAAGATATGAATATACTCCTGAAGAAAGGAAAAGAGCCAACCTTGACAATGTGGCCAAGATTGCTCTATTTTTTACACTTGATAGAGGCACATTCAGCAAAGTCAAAAACTGCAGAACAACTTAAGAAATATGGAGTAAGCTAGGGTTAATCTGTGAAGGCAATGAACTTGCCAAGGAGAACAGGATTTCAAAAGCTACACAACTCTATGAACAATTCACCATGAATTCTGGAGAAACTCTAGAAAAACTTGGTCTAAGATTCACAACAATCATCAGTGGGCTGGAATCTCTGGGAAAAACCTATAAACAAAATGAGAAAAATTTGAAGGTTTTGAGAGCACTACCTTTGAAGTGACATAGCAAGGAAACTGCAATGAGAGTTTCACTTGATCTCAACGCAATGAGCACTTTTGATCTATTCTCAGACCTTAAGGCTTTTGAATTTGACATTGAACGAAGGAAAAAAGAGGCTGAAGGATCAACATCCAGAGTAACAGCACTTGCTGCTAGGGCACAGGATACTGTCACCACAAGCAGTAGTAAGCTAAAAAGCAAACAAAAAGAAGTACCTACCGATGATACTGAAGAAAAGATGGCACTTTTGTTAAAAAGGTTCAAAAGGTTTCTGAAAACCAATCACAAAGGAAATGACTATAGAAGGAAGCCTCAAACATCTGAAAGGAGTCCACAGGAAAAATGACAACAACAAACAAACATAGGTACATCTGACTTGTGTTATAATTGCAGGAAACCTGGTCACTTCACCAGAAACTTCCTTCATCCTCAAGTTCACAAGTATACGAAGGATGAAAGGGTGCAGAGAAGAGAAAAGATGAGGGATGATAAAGATTCAGAGCCCTTCTCAGTGAAGCTGAAGCCCTAAAGACAGTAAGCAGCTCCAAAGAGGAGGCCAAAGATGACTTTTCATTTGAGAGCGATTCTGACAGCTCTACCTCCAATGAAGAGACAGATCACGAGTGACTTTGAGCAGATAAATTCAGCTCATGAAGAACTCAAAGAGGAAAATCTCCAACTCAAAAGTGAGCATACTGTACTGAAGGAATATGTTGCTGACCTGGAGTACTACAGTACAGAATGCAATAATCTTAGAGCTGATCTCCAACTCAAAAGTGAGCATACTGTACTGAAGGAACATGTTGCTGACCTGGAGTACTACAGTACAGAATGCAATAATCTTAGAGCTGAGATCTCTAAGTTCAAACTACTAGTCACTAAGCTAGAATCTGAGAAAGCTGGATTGCAAAACACAATCAATGTGTATAGCAAGTCAGCAAGAAAAACACAAGAATGTATCCAAGAGACCCAAAACACCTTCACAGGGAATGGTATAGGATACTGTGCCAGTACTTCTCAAAGAATTGTTAACAAATCCAATGATGGAAAGTTTATTCAAGCCAGAGTCTCCTATGCTCAGGAACTCTTTCCAATCAATGGAAGTTTGAATAAAACTAGTACTCCGGACAAGGATAAGAAACCCCTGCTACAGGTAGACAATGGTAAGTCTGCTCAAACCCTCGGAAAACAGCATAATCAATATGTTGTCAATAAGAGAAGAAAACAGCAAACTTCCAGAAAATAGCAAAAACTCTACCCTTCATATACCAAGGTCTACATGCTAATATTTCAAAGAGTTTATGCTCAGGAAAGGTATAAAGGAGTACTTTCTTCAAACAGAAAGTACAAAACCTGGAAACATCCAGTACACACACATTACGAACAGTTTTCTGCTAAGAATATCTACAAAAGGAGAACCACCAATGCTTATGGTAAATCAATTATCATTAAACAAGTGTGGGTTCCAAAGAAGACTAACCACCCAAGACCCGTACTTGTATGGGTACCTAAATATATCTGATTTACTTATAGATACAATTACCAGGACGCAACAGTGATGTATGGTATATAGACAGTGGCTGCTCCAGACATATAACTGGCAATAAGGCTGGATTAAGAAACTTCCAACCATGTAAAAGACCTAAGGTT
The DNA here is from genome assembly GCA_954870855.1 of Scutellaria minor. Classification (NCBI taxonomy): domain Eukaryota; kingdom Viridiplantae; phylum Streptophyta; class Magnoliopsida; order Lamiales; family Lamiaceae; genus Scutellaria; species Scutellaria minor. Next base: position 17,895,288 of record OX940728.1, on the reverse strand, counting down.
GTCTTCGGAGATGATTCCAAAGGAAGCACCAGAGGTACATGAAGTTTGATCAGAGGCAATGTAAGTATCAGTGATGTATCATATGTCAAAGGACTGAAGTACAACCTCCTGAGTATCAGTCAATTTTGTGACAAAAGATGTTCAGTAAAGTTTAACCTTAATAAGTGTCTAATCAGAGATAACAAAACTAATGAGGTTACGCTTACTGGCACCAGAAGAGACAATATTTACCTCACTGATTGGAGTTCAACAATGTAGCGAACGTGCTTTATTGTAAAAAGCACTCCTGAATTGAGTTGGCTATGACACAAGAGAATGAGTCACTTGAACTTCAAAACTATTAACATACTGGTAAGAAATAATCTAGTAAGAGGATTACCTGATGTTGCTTACAAAAAGGAGAATGTTTGTGGAGCCTGTCAGAAGGAAAAATAAATAAGAAGCTCATTCAAGGATAAGGTTCAGAGATCCTCTTACAGAATAATGGATCTTCTGCATATGGATCTATTTGGATCGGTGGAGCCTGTCAGTGTAAGTGGGAAGAAATATTCCCTAGTAATTGTGGATGATTACACTAGATTTACTTTGACCATCTTTCTGGCCAAGAAATCAGAAACTCAAAACAGGCTGCCGGAATTCATGAAGAGGTTGCAGAATGAGAAAAGCTTAAGTATTGTAAAAATAAGATCTAACAGAGGGACTGAATTCACAAACAAATTCATAGAGAAGTATTGTTCAGAAAATGAGATTAGTCATGAGTACTCTGCAGCAAGAACCCCTCAACAGAATGGAGTTGCAGAAAGAAGAAATAAAACCCTAAAGGAAGTTACAAGGACTATGATTGCTGATGCTGGAATTCCCAAGAGATTCTGGGCAGAAACAACTAGCACAACATGCTACACTCAGAACAGATGCCTGATCAACAAAGATCATAACAAGACTCCCTATGAGGTATGGTATGGCATAACACCTAATATTTGTTATTTGTATATCTTTGGATGCAGGTGTTACATACTGAACAATGGAAATGAGTACTTGAAGACCTTTGATGAAAAGTCAGATGAAGAAGTATTCTTAGGATACTCTTCAGTAAGCAAGGCCTTCAGAATCTTCAACAAAAGAAGTCTGGTCGTAGAAGAATCAATACATGTGGTATTTGATGAACTATATTGTGATACTGCTAAGATGGATAAATTACATGAAGATGTATTGAATATGAAGATCAACGATCAAACAGTAAGATACATTGATGGAGTTCCAATGCCTGCAGAAGAAATCACTGAAAGCAGTTCACAGGCCACTGCAAACCATGATACTATAGTGCAGAATGATGAGCAGCAAGCAGATTGTACTCAGCAGACCAACAGTAATCACACACAGAATATTGAAGACCAACAGGTTACCATCCATCAACCTAGCAATTCTTTCGAGCCTGACAGGACATGGTTCAGGGATCACCCAAGAGAACTTGTGATTGGAAATATCAATGAAGGAGTTAGAACAAAGAGAACAAGAAATCAAGAATCATTTCTAACATGCTTCATATCACAAGTTGAGTCCAAGAGCATAGAGGAAGCTCTTGAAGACAGTAACTGGGTTCAGGCCATGGAGGGAATTAAATGGATTCAAGAGGAACCAAGTATGGAGACTGGTTCCACGGCCTGATCATCAAGGAGTTATTGGAACTAAGTGAGTGTTCAAAAACAAGTTGGATGAATCTAGTACTGTGGTCAGAAACAAAGCAAGATTAGTAGCAAAAGGATACTGCCAGGAAGAAGACATAGATTTTGATGAGACTTTTGCTCCAGTTGCTAGACTTGAAGCAATAAGAATATTTTTGGCCTACGCTGCTCATAGTAATTTCAAAGTTTATCAGATGGATGTAAATAGTACATTTCTTAATGGACTTCTATTAGAGGAAGTTTATGTGGAACAACCACCAGGTTTTGAAAAACAGACAGATGAAAAAGTATGCAGATTAGAGAAAGCTCTGTACGGACTAAAGCAAGCTCCCAGAGCTTGGTATGATACACTGTCCCTGTATCTCTTAGAAAATGGTTTCCAAAAAGGAACAATAGACAAGATTCTTTTCAGAATACTGGATGGAGACAGTATACTGCTTGTTCAGATTTATGTGGATGACATAATCTTCGGTTCTACAAATAAGAATCTATGTGATAAATTTTCATCCCTTATGTAATGTAAATTTGAGATGATGATGAGAGAACTAAGTTTCTTTCTTGGTTTACAAGTCAAACAACTAGATCAAGGGATTTTCATAAGTCAAGTTAAATATACCAAAGAGTTAATCAAGAAATTTGGAATGGAAAGTGGCTCATCTGTGAGTATACCAATGGCTACATCCATAAGCCTGGATAAAGATGAAGAAGAAAAAGATGTGGAGATTACTAAGTACAGAAGATTAATTGGATCTTTACTATATCTAACAGCAAGCAGACCAGATATAGTATTTGCAGTAGGAGTATGTGCAAGATTCCAAACAACACCAAAAGAATCACACCTATCAGCAATAAAGAGGATTATCAAGTACCTAAAAGACACTCAAGATGTTGGACTATGGTATCCAAAAGATGGAGGTTTCAATCTTAAAGGATACTCAGATTCAGATTTTGCAGGATGCAAGATTGACAGGAAAAGTACCAGTGACACTTGTCAATTCTTGGGAGATAGGTTAGTTTCTTGGTTTTGCAGAAAACAAACATCCATTGCGACATCAACTGCGGAAGCTGAATATGTAGCGACTGGAAGCTGCTGTGCTCAGATCTTGTGGATACAACAACAACTAAAAGACTATGGGCTAATAAAAAGAAAGACTCCCATCCTGTGTGACAACACAAGTGCTATTGTCATAACTCACAATCCCGTCTTCCACTCAAAAACTAAACATATTGATGTCAAACATCACTTCATAAAGGATCATGTGGAGAAGAAGAATATTATTCTAAACAAAGTACATACTGACATGCAGCTTGCTGATATATTCACAAAGCCTCTATGTGAATCAAGATTTTCTATGCTGAGAACTGAGCTTGGAGTCATTAAGCTCTAATGAGTAAGATTTTAAAGATTCCTAAGTAAGGGGGAACTTATGCTGTATTATCTATGTTTTCAGATATTTAGATTACTGGAACAGGATACTGTGTTTAATCAAAACAGGATTCTCTAATAGTATACAGTTTCAAGATACAACATATAGCAACAGGTTTCTATCACAACGGTATGAAACAGGTTCCTGGAGGTTGCAAACAACATTTACTAAGATCAACATTCATTGAGCCATGCAACCTCGTACCGGGAATAGTAATCTGTTCGCGTGATGATTATGAAAGAGAATTTGGCTCTCGCATTTAATGCGAAAAACCATTTTTTCAGAAGAGACGAAAAAGACGTGGTTCAAATCTCTAACACGTCTTCAGCAATTTACATAATTACCCTTCCACCAGTTTATCTCAACCATTTGATCATGCACGTCCTCTAATATTTTAATCTAGATCATCGATATTTTTGGAACGAGATTTTGAAAATAAACTGTTCATATCCCCTTGTCTTCAACATCACGTCTTTTTTGATTCATCTTAAAAGAAAAACTGTTATCAACTCTCTGCAAACAAAACTCTCTCAAAGCTCTTTTCGTCTTTCAAGTCTCTCACAAATATTCAATGGAAGGAGGAATGATCACTAACAAAGTTCCTGAAGGAAGACTTGTTGACATAAGAGTGTTACTAGGTGACAAGTCACCATACGACAACAAGAGACTTATTTATGAAGTATGGGATCATGTGTGCAACAACAAGTTGGATGGGCTGTTCACAACTACATATGAAGGATTCTCTAGCATAACAGTAGAGAAATTCTATGCTTGGGCACAACTCTCAGATGATAAGGAGACCATCTCCTTCAAGATCGATGAGGATAGCGATGAAGTTAACACGCTCACTATGACAGACATTGCCAAAGCCTTGGGTATTTCTGATAAAGGTATGACACTTTCTGATCTGACAAAGTATGGAGAAGATTATCTAGAAGAAAGCTGGAATCAGTTCACACTGGATTCTGTAGAGGAAGAGGCTGTCACTAGCAACTTTCCCAAAAAGAAACTCAAGCCGAAGTATGAGTTTTTGCATGACATTCTTGTCTACACCGTGGAAGGAAGATATGAAAGCTATGATAAATGTACCAACCTACGATTCAGGATGATGACTGCTATTGTCAGGAAGGAAGAAGTAAACTGGGCTCAAGTTCTTTTTCAACGAATTTAAAAAGAAACAATCAAACCCTGGGAGAGGAGAGGGTTTGGAATTGTACTATCATCAATTCTAACCTCATTAAGGTTACCTTTGGAGAGAAGGGTATCTTATGCTGTTGGGTGGTATCTAGGAGTGAAGAAGGGGTACACCAAGGGTGAGAAGAAAGAAAAAACACCCAAGAAGAAACCAACAAACAAACCACAGGTTCCTGACTCCTCTAGTAATTCAGGAAATGATGATGATAAACCAACAAGGAAGAAGTTAGTGAAGAAAACCCCCTCAAAGAAGAAGAAAGTGACAAAGAAAGATATTGTTCCTTCTAAGCCTATGACACCTTCTCCTACCAAAACTTCTGATAAATCCAATCCATCAGATACTGACAAATAGGTTCCTGATCAACCAGAGGAACCAGTCACTAAAAAGGCTATAGTGCTCTCGGAGCAGGCAGAGGAAGAGATCCCTATTCTAGTTGGTGAAGAGGATTCTGAAGATGTTCAGGAAATTCAGGTTGTTGCTCTAGTAATCCAACCTTCAGCAGAATCGAATAAATCAGATATTGAGATGGTTACTGAACAGATTTCTGATCAGGTTATTGAACCTGTTGTTGAAGAGATGCAGGAATCAAGGAGAAAGAGAAGAAGGTTAGTAAAGAAGACTGACACCACTATCAAGAAAATGAAGTGGTTAGGACCCAGAGAGGAACTAAGGGAGATCAATACCCTTAACAAAGTAGCACAGTCCATAGAATCCGTCACTGCAGAAGAAGCAAGCAGGACATTGAGAGAATCTGCCAACTCCATTTGGAGGAGATTTGCAGCTGCCTATGATGATTGGAGATCGATGCGACTGGGTCCTGGAGTGGACTTAATAAAGTGGTCTGATTGGCTTACAGTGGAGAATATCATCTTAGTATGGATAGAAAACTTTTTGACTGAAGATAATCCAGGACTACATTCACCGCCAAGCTGAAGGAATGACAACACTCATCCAAAATATGCAGGACACCCTAAATGCCTATTTGATAGCCGAGGTTGAGACAGAGAATAATACAGGTAAACAGTCAATGAAGCTTGGGGAAGACTACACATTGATGAACCCCATAGTAAAGACTGCTGGGAACCCTACTAAGTTGGAAATGGCTGAAGCTCAGCTGGCTAACCTTACTCCTGAGAAAGCTAATTCAAGGATACTGCGACTGGGAATGGAAGCTAGCCGAGTTGAAACTATGAGGCCTCCCAGAGTACTGCAGTAAGGGGAAGGAAGTTCAAAGGCTGCAGAGACACACAACTCTCCAACATTTACAGATACTGTAGCTCTTTCCCCTATGACTCGTTTAGACACTGTGGATACTGTTATCCAGTTGCTTGATTATTCTGTTCCCCCTATAATTCATAATCAACCTACTGAGGCGGAAGCATCATCGATAATCCATGGTGTTCTGGAGAGGATTGAAAAGAAGATTGCCGATGAAGCATTTGTGAAGGAGGATGCAGAGGCAGGACTCCCTATACTGGCCAATATAACAGTACAGAAAACTCAAGAAATGAAAGCAGAACAGGTTTCTATGGAGAATCCTGATCAGACTCTCGAACTTCTACATAAAGCTATTTCAAGACTAGCAGAAGTGAATCAAGATCCTGCTGCAACTGTGGAGGAAGTTGCTGAAATTCCAACTACTGAAGCAATTACTGATATCAATCAGTCATATAAAACTGGTCAGGTTGCTGATGAAGTAGTTGAGGAGGTTGCTAAGGTAGTCGAAACTCCTAACCTACAGGAAGTTGAGATTACTATGGAAGCAACGGTCTTGGATAATAATGAACCCAATAAGGATGCTGATCCTCAAGAAGCTGTTGAGGCAACTAATCCAGAAGAGACCTCGGGTATGGATGCTGTTGAGACGGCTCCAGCAGAGGATTTAGAAGGGATTAAATCGAAGGATAATGTGCCTACTAGAGACAAATATGTGATGGTTGTTGTTGCTGCTCCAGCTCCAAATGATGGTGATGATTCATCTAGTTCCAGTGAGGATGAACCAACAAACTCCCCTCCCTGCAATGTCTTTGCAAAAGTAAAAATGACAATGAAGGAGAGAAAGAAATATCAGGCTGACTTAGAAGCATGGGAGAAAGCACTGGTTGAGGAAGAAGTTAAACAGAAGTTGGATCAGGACTTAGTCTTATATACTCAAGAGGAATCAAGATCAGGGGATAGGGTTGAGACTCTTACTGATTCACAAGATCTGACTCTTCAAGGTGTGATGAATGTCGTTCAAGGATTAATGACGGCCATGGAAACTTATCAGATGAATTTGGCCACAAATTCCATTATGAGAAAACGTGCACACTCAGAAACCTTGCAAGCTCTGAAGAAGCAACTTGATGATCTCCCAGGTAAGATACAAACAAGGATGAACTCTGAGTTCAATACTCAACATACTGCAAGAACAAGGTTTGAGAGAGAACAACAAGCCGCATCTGAGGCTCGAGATAAAATAATAGAAGAGATGAGAAGTACTCAGACAACACAGAGTTTAGCTCAAGAGGAAATCATTGTTACAACTCAAAGAAACAATGACAACATTCTTAATATTGAGCTGTTGCTAGGAGAAATGAGGGCACTCATGGAAAGAGTTTATCCAATGGAGACTGTTACAATTGTTGACCCCACTGTCGCTAGAGTTGATGATGCCAAAAAAGGGTGAAGTAAGCAGCCAAGTGAACCAGATGCTGAGATGGTTGAAACCTTCTTCAAGGAGCTTGAACAAGATGATGATGAACTTCCCTTGACCAAGATTAAGTGCAAGAGATCAGATGTTTCTGAACATGGTCAAGGTGATGATTCTAAAAGAAGGAAACCAGATGATGATAACAATGTAGGTGCTGGAGGTACTGCTTCTCGAACAGTAAGCAGCACTGCATTACAGCAAGGAGAATAGGTTACTGCTGCTTCAACAAGACCAAGAACTTACAAGCAGCAACTTGGTTAAGGTCGAGGAAGAGGAAGACATCAAACAAGTCAGGTTTCGAATATACAACCTTATATGGCCATACCTATTGATCCAAGAAAAAGACTATCTGAGGAAAGATGGAGGTAGCTTAAAGCTGCAGATGAGGAAAGAAGAAGAAAACAAGTGGATTGGATTCAAAGATTGGGAATTGTAGGAAAAAGAACAAAAGTAGAAGAGAAGGTTGATGCAGCTCTTCACTCATTCCCTGATCAAGAGCTCCCTGACTTTCATAGAGAAAGTGCTCCAACTGAGGTATTAGTACTGTTGGAACAAAGAACTGAGGATATCAATTTTTACTTGGATTTAAGTATATTTGAACAAGTATACTTGCCCAAGAATAGGAATCCAACATTTGAAGAGATCACGAAGTTCAAACGCTTAGAATACTGGAGGTATTTTTGAAACCTCTTAAAATGCAACTTCTTTCAAAATTTTCCATCTTGTGAGCATGCATTGAAGAAATATGAAGAACTGGCGAGAGAAGGAGAATTGGATCGCCAGAAGATTTTGATTGATAAAGTCAAGAAAAGAGAAGAGGTTCCTTACTGCCAGGATTATTGGCTAAGATGGATATAGATTCTTGAGATTGCTACACAGTTGGAAAGATCATATCAGGATTCTATCTTAAACTGGTGAAAAGGAACGAAATATGAAGAAGTCGTCAAACAGAATCAGCAAGCATCTTCAAGACATGACCTAGTAAAGAGGAAGCTGTTTGGTGACAAAGAATCTGATGAAGGATAGCTTATTGATTATCTCTGATCATTCATCTGTAAGCATCTCTTGTAAAGAATTTTTGTATTCTTTTAAATCCTTTATTTTCTCTATTAATTTTGTAAGCATATGTATTTGAAAAGTTTACTTTGTAACTATACTTGTACATCTTACGAGTATAAAAGTACATCTGTTTTTACTGCTTTATATGGGATTTGTCATCATCAAAAAGGGGAAAATTGTTGGGATATTTCTAACTAGGTTTTGATGAGAGCATGTAATATTAGATGAACTTTTAGAGTACCCATATTCCACATTTTATAAGTGGATTTTTTGTTTGCCTATCAAATCTTTTTAGCTGTATTTTTAAGAAGTCAATTGTACCAGAAGAATAGGTAGAACATTGTTAGCAGGATTCTGGACTTTGAGTTCTCAGAGAGACTGATCCGCATCAAAAGAAGTCAGTAAGATGTAGTCGAAGTTAGAATCAGGAAGCAGACAACAGGATTCTGGAACAGGAAACTGGTCAGAAACAAGAAGCATATCAGAAAGGATGCACGAGTCAGGAAGCTGATTAAGGTATTTAAGAACATGAAGCTGATCAGGAACAGAATCCTGAAGCACAACAGATAGTGACTACTGCAATCAGAACAACATGCAGTAAGTCTTACTCTATTTAATACAGTACGAGGAAAACGTTGGAAACTATACGAGGTTTGGATCCTGATTAGTTACCAGTAGATAGAAGTTTGTGAAGAGCCATTAAGATACTGCCATGTGAAAAGCGGCTCTGCAAAGTACTGTATCTAAAGTATGACACCATTAATGCAGACTCAGAGTAGGATATGCTATGAAGCTCTGATCTTTCACACCGCATTAATTGTGAAGATTTGAAGATCTTTTTGAATTACAACTTGGATCATACCTCTCTTCAACGGGCATTTTTCAGACATCTATAAATAGAAGGTTGAGAGGATTGTGAAGACTACTGAACAAATTGAGCTATCCAAGTTATTCTACCACTCTTCATTATCTTAAGCTTTCAAGTTCAGTCACTCAACCTTTTGAAGCAGTCAAGCCAAACATCTGAGCTGTCAAGTTTAAGACTGTCTTCGAACTACACCAGTTGAAGAAACATATACTTTTAACCACTATACTGTGTGTTCTAGGTTGTTTTATTTGGTGTACTTAGTTGATAGGATTATATCTTTGCTAAGTTTGTTAGTCTTGTGTAGGCTATCTTTCCCTATGTGGGAGTGTATTCCCTGTGTGTGAGAAGTTTCCCTGTGTGGGAGTTTGTAAACCCTGTGTGAGATTAGACCTAGGAATCTGAGATTCTAGTAGGTATAACTTATTTTGGAAGATGTTTGTAAAGATGAGTCTTGTAAAACAAACTGACCATAACAAAGTTTCTCCTCAGAAAAGAAGTAGAGTGGACGTAGAAGGATTATACCACCTTCGAACCACTATAAGCCATAAGTGTTTACTGCTTATCTTATTTGTTGCATTGCATTGTTTGCATATCTATTCTGTTGCATCTATCATAAGCATCCTGATAAACGTTGTTACAAAATCATCTTTGGAAAAAAAACTGGTTTTCATCAGAAACTCTATCAAGTTTATTCCGCTGCGTTGCATTCTGATACCGGGACAATAACTTGATTTAGCCAAGGGCCAGGTTACTGATTCGAGATAGGATACTGTCCTCCTAAGTGAGACAGAAATCTGATTATCAGTTATATTATTTTGAAAAATTTGAAAAATCGATAGAGGTTCATTCCCTCCTGAACCTCAGACCACTTAGGACCAACATCTTGAGTACTACAGTGCATAATGCAACAATCTTAGAGCAGAAGTCTTTTTAAGTTCAAGCTGCTGGTCACTGAGTTAGAAATTGAGAAAACTAGCCTGCAGAATATAATTGATGTATACATCAGATCGGTTAGGATGGCACTAGAGTATATTAATGAAACCTAGAAAGCCTTTAATGGAAATGGTCAGGATACTGTAAAAAAATTTCTTAGAAAACAACAAGCACAACCAAAACTAAAAGGTTTGTTCAAACAAGAATATCATTCTCTCAGGAACTCCTTCCACCCAAGAAAAACTTGAACAAATTTAATTCAGTGGATAAGGGAAATAAATGCATGCTGTAGACCACAGATAGTAAGACTGCACAAATTCTCAGGATGCAGCAAAATCAGAATGTTGCAATCAAGAGAAGAATGCAGCAATCTCCTAGGTCACAACAAAAGAATTTCTACCCCTTTTATACTAAAACATACATGTTTAAATCCAAATGAGCTTATACTCCGGAAATGTATGAGAGAAGACCTTATTCAAGAAGAAAAGGTAACACATGGAAAGTTCTAGCACATATTGTTCACAAACAGTATTCTACGAATAATACTTACAGAAAGAGAGTCACCAAAGCTAATGATAAATTGATTGTCATTAAGCAAGTGTGGATCCCAAACAAGACTAACACTTAAGGACCCGTACTTATATAAGTACTTAAATCTGCCTGATATGTATGTAGGAATAGTTACCAAGAAGCAACAGTGACTTATGATACATCGATAACCGCTGCCAAGATATATGACTGGGAACAAAGAAGCATTAAGAGACTTCCAACCATGTAAAGGCCCTAAGGTAGTCTTTGGAGATGATTCGAAATGAAGCACCAAGGGCACATAGAGCTTAATCAAAGTCAATGGATGTATTAATGATGTATCGTATGTGAAAGGACTGAAATATAACCTCCTGAGCATCAGCCAATTCTGCAACAAAAGATGCTCCGTGGAGTTCAACCTTAACAAATGACTGATTAGATATAACAAGTCTAATGAGATGAAGCTTACTGGAACCACAAGAAAAAACATTTATCTTGCTGATTAGAGTTCAACAGTGCAGCCAACCTGTTTCATTGCTAAGAGCACCCTAGAATTAAGCTAGTTATGACACAAGAGAATGAGCTATTTGAACTTCAAGACGATCAATGAATTAGCAAGGAAGAACTTGGTTAGAGGTTTGCCAGATGTTGCATTCAAGAAGAAGAATGTATGTGGAGCCTGTCAAAAGGGTAAACAAGTAATAAGCTCATTCAAGGAGAAAGTACAAAGATCCTCTCACAGAATTTTGGATCTTCTACACATGGATCTCTTTGGTCTAATTGAGCCTATTAGTGTAAATGGAAAGAAGTATTCCCTATTAATTGTGGATGATTATTCGAGATTTACTTGGACTATCTTCTTGGCCAAGAAATTAGAAACTCAGAACAGGCTGTCAGAATTCATGAAAAGAATTCAAAATGAGAAAAGCTTGAGCATTATGAACATAAGGTTTGATAGAGAAACATAATTCACAAACAGATTTGTTGAGAAGTATTGTTCAGAAAATGAGATTAGTCATGAGTTTTCTGCAGTTAGAACACTTCAATAGAATGAAGTTACATAAAGAAGAAATAGAATTCTGAAGGAAACAACAAGAACAATGATTGTTGAAGCTGCAATACCTAAGAAGTTTTGGGCTAAAGCTACCAACACAACATGCTATACGCATAATAGATGCTTAATCAACAAAGATCATGACAAGACTCCTTATGAAGCTTGGTATGATTTTACACCAAACATCTCATACCCACACATCTTTGGATGTTGATGTTACATTCTGAACAATGAAAAAGAGCACTTGAAAACATTTGATGCAAAGTCTAATGAAGAAGCATTCTTTACTCATCAGTAAGGCGTTCAGGATCTTTAACAAGAAAACTCTTATCATGGAAAAGTTAATCCATTAGTATTTGATGAACCACATTGTAATACAATTGAGCTTAACAAGCTAAAGAAAGAGGTATCGCAAATAAGAATCAAAGATCATCTAGTGAAGTATATTGATGGAGTCTCTGCACCAGCTGATATAGTTGTTGAAGATAGAACATAAGTTTCTGCACCCCGAAATACAATAACGCAAGTTACTACACAAAAAGCTGATGGAATACTGTAATCCAACAGTAATCAAAGTGATACAACTGATCAAAAACTTACTATTCATTAACCCTCATACAACTTTAAACCAGATGAACATGACTCAGAAATCACCCAAGAGAGCTTATCATTGGAGATATCATTGAATGTGTAAGAACAAGAAGATTTAGACCACATGAAACAATGTTTACATGTTTTATATCTCAAGCAGAACCTAAAAGCATTGAAGAAGCTCTTGAAGATAGTAATTGGATTCAAGCTATGTAGGAAGAACTAAATGGTTTTGAAAGAAATCATGTATGGAAGTTAGTACCAAAACCTGATCATCAGGGAGATTAGAACGAAGTGGGTGTTCAAAAATAAGCTGGATGAATTTGGTGTAGTTGTCAGAAACAAAGCAAGATTAGTGGCAAAATGATACTACAAGAAGAAGAGATCGATTTTGATAAGACCTTTGCACCTATAGCAAGACTTCAGGCAATCAGAATATTCTTAGTCTATATTGCATATAAGAATTTCAATGTTTATCAAATGAATGTGTTGGGATATTTCTGTTAGGTTTTGATGAGACAAAAAAACTTTGTATAGGATTTTAGTATACCCCATTCTTTTTCCATAATGTTTATGTGGAAACTTTGTTTTTGGTTAAGTTTATGTTTTGTCGAAGTAAGAAGAACATGAAGATGGAGGTTTCTGATCGCAATAGGATTCTGCCAAGAAATGTATATGAATACTGTTTCCTTCAGTAAGCAAAAATAGTAAGCTGGATCAGTAAACAACATACAAGAAATAGTAAGGAAGATTGAAAGCTTTTACCTAGAACAGAACAAAAATCAGTTCTACATCAGAAAGTTGATCACTTTTAGAAAGTAGGATTCTCTATCAATAAACATGATCCAAAATAGAAAGATGGAGCAGAACAAAAGTAAGTTACTACAACTTGAGCAGGAAGCAATAAGTTATCTCACTCTTATTTATTGCAGTACGATAAAGAACTAACTGCAGTACGAGGAATATGCCTTATCAAAGTATCCGGTAGATGGAAGTTAGCAACCGACCAATGACGTGATGTCATCTGGACCGTGGACCTACAAAAGCACTATTGTCGAGGAGTGGCGCCATTAATGCCCTGCAGAGTAGGACATGCCCTATTTCCTAGTTTCTCCAAGTGCATTTAATGCGAAGACTAAAAGAGATCAAGATTTGAATTTCACAAGAAGTGTATCTCTCTTCAACGGATACATTTCCAACAAGTATAAAAGGAGGAATAGTCGATGAAGAAAACAATTGAACAACTGAGCTAAATATTTGAACAAGCGTTTTATCTCTCTCTCAAGCAAACAAAAGTTTTCTTAAGTTCAGTCACTCAACCCTCACGAAGAAGTCAAGCCAAAGATAGTCCGAACTACAGAGATCTTAAGGCTGTCTTCACGCACCAATTGAAGAACATATACTTTTTTAACCTATTTACCGTGTGCTAGGTAGTTTTAGTTGGTGTCCTTAGTGGGAAGGATTTAGATCCTCACTAAGTGTTAGCTTTAAAGTTGTTAAGACTTTTGTACTATGTGTGAGTATTTGTACCCTATGTGAGATTAGCCTAGAAATCTTACTAATTCTAGTAGGTGATAGCTTGTTAGGAAGAGGATTATAAAGTTGAGATTTGTAAATCAATCTGATCTAGTGGAGTTCCTCCTATGTAAAAGAGTAGAGTGGACGTAGAAGAATTACACCACCTTCAAACCACTATACACCCTTGTGTGTTTATGGCTTTATATATTTGTTGTATATTTGACATATATATCTTGCCCATACTATATAAAACGATATTGATAAAATCATACTTGAAAAAGAAAACATTTTTACAAAAGAAAATCTATCTTTGTTTTATCCGCTACATACTGTAAACCCTAAAAATAGTAAGTTGAATCAGTATTCTACTAGCTTACTAATTTTGGATGAGTTGTTGTATTCTATCTAGAATTCAGTAACCTTATTACAGAAAGTTAAAATTTGTAAAATTTAATAGAGGTTCATTCACCCCCATCTGAACCTCTGACCACTTGGGACCAACAGAATGTCAAGAGTGCATTTCTGAATGGTCTCCTATTTGAAGAAGTATATATGGAACAACCTTCAGGATTCGAAGATCAAGCAAATGAGAAAGTTTATAGATTAATTGCAGAAAGCTTTATATGGATTAAAGCAAGCACCAAGAGCTTGGTATGACACTTTGTCCTTATATCTTTTAGAGAATGACTTTCAGAAGACAAAACTCTTTTCAGAATACAGGACGACGACAGTATTCTACTTGTATAGATTTATGTGGATGATATTATCTTTGGATCTACAAACAAAGATCTCTGTGAAAAATTCTCTAACCCTCATGCAGAAGAAGTTCGAGATGAGCATGATGGGAGAATTAAGTTTCTTTCTTGGATTGCAAGTTAAACAACTAGACAATGAAATTTTCATAAACCAAGCGAAGTACACCAATGAATTAATTAAGAAGTTTGGAATGGAGAATGGATCATCAGTAAGTATTCCCATGGCTACGTTAATCAATCTCGACAAAGATGAAAGTGGAAAAGATGTTGACATCATAAGATACATGAGGCTCATTGGCTCCCTACTGTATCTTACAACAAGCAGACCAGATATTATGTTTGCAGTAAGAATATGCGCAAGATTCTAAACAGCACCGAAGGAATCACATCTTGTAGCTGTGAAAAGGATTATCAAGTATCTAAAAGGTACTCAAGATGTTGGCCTATGGTATCCCAAGGAAGGAGGATTTGGCTTAAAAGGATATTCGGATTCTGATTTTGCAGGATATGAGATTAATAGAAAGAGTACGAGTGGTACTTGTCAATTTCTTAGAGAAATGCTAATTTATTGGTTCTGTAAGAAACATACATCCATATCAACCTCAACTGCAGAAGCGAAGTATGTAGCAACATGAAGTTGTTATGCTTAGATCCTTTGGATACAACAACAACTTAAGGATTATGGGTTTATAGAAAAAGAAACTTCTATTTTGTGTGATAATACAAGTGTTATTGCTATAACACACAATCTTATCTTTCACGCTGGAACGAAGCATATTGATGTGAGACATCATTTTATAAGAGATCATGTAGAGAAGAAACAATTTTTGCTCGAAAATGTCCATACTGATATGTAGTTGACAGATATTTTCACAAAGCCTCTATGTGAAATAAGGTTTTTTATGCTTAGACATGAGCTTGGAATCATCAAGTTATGAAACATGGAAAAAGATATGTCTCTTAGTAATAGATGCATGCAGTGAGAGGGAAGTAATCAGTATTTCAGGATATAGTTGTTCAGGATTCAGTTTCTCAGTATTCAGTATTTTAGGATACAACAACCATCATGATACAACAAGTAGTTTACAACATTTATTTAGTTGACAGATATTTTTACAAAGCCTCTATGTGAAATAAGGTTTTTTATGCTTAGACATGAGCTTGGAATCATCAAGTTATGAAGCATGGAAAAAGATATGTCTCTCAGTAATAGATGCATGCAGTGAGAGAGAAGTAATCAGTATTTCAGGATATAGTTGTTCAGGATTCAGTTTCTCAGTATTCAGTATTTTAAGATACAACAACCATCATGATACAACAAGTAGTTAACAACATTTATTGATACAACATTTAATAGATCTGCAACCTCATATCAGGAACAATAATCATTAAGCGTTAATCATTTGAGCGGCAAAATGACGTCTTGTATTTAATACAAAATCCATTTTTTCAGAAGATCAACAGACGCATTTTTTCATTTTGACCCTAGAAGTTTGTCTCATTACAAAAAGACCCCACCGTCTTTTTATCTCAACCGTCATATTTCGCATCTCTCTCACAAGTCATTTAATCATGACCGTTGATAAAAAATCATCTCATATTTGAATCAAAATGGCTTATCCTATAGCAAGTGGAAGAGAAACCGTTGTTTTAGAAGGCCGTTTGGTTAACCCGGCGGTGCTGCTTGGAGAGAAAAACATCTATGACAGAGATGTTATCTCCAAGGTTTGGGGTTTCATTGAGAAGAGCGGTGTCTCTGGCCTTCTCACCACTCGGTATAATAGGATGTCGATATCAGTTTTTCAAAGGTTTTATGCCTTTGCAGAGTTGTTTGATGATACAAAGAAGATCCATTTCTGGATGAGTGCTGATGGGAAGAAGTACACATTGACGGTGAAGGACATCACTTCCACAGTCGATATCTCCGTCAAGGGTTTACAACCTTCAGAATTGGAGAAATATGGCTCTGAGTTCATGGAAGAGATGTAGAACTTGTTCAAGCAGGATTCTGTCTCAGAACTATTAAAAAAAAGCTTTGGGATGAAAAAACTGAAGCCCGAGTATGAGTTTCTTCATGACATCTGTCATACTCCATTGAAGACAGATATGTAAGCTTCGATAAATGCATCGACCTCCGGTTAAGGTTGATGATTGTCATTGTGAAAAGAGTGATAATCAACTGAAGTAGGTTCATCCTACGGAGAATTTGGGAAGAGACTGCCAAGAAAACCTTGAGGAGGAGTTTCGGGATCACCATCACTTCTATATTCTGCAAGATGGGAATCGAAGTGGAAGAAGTCGTACATATCCCTCCTAGATAGTACTTGAATGTGAAGAAGGGCTTCTTCAGGAAGAAGACTATGGTGATAACATAACAACCAAAGAGAAAGAAAGTCACTGCAAGAAGCAAGATTGCACAAAGTGACTAAAAAAGGGAAGCTGCTGCAGAACACAACAGTGATGCTGAGGAAGAAGCTGCTAAACCCTTATCCTCAAGTAGAAACGATGATGATGATTATGACATGTCTCTTGTAAAGAAGAATATGGGGTATGTCTTGCAAATGAGTAAGATGGTGACTGCTGATCTTGCTAGGATTATCAAATTTGATGAGGTCCAGTCTGTTGCAGCAGATACAACTACTGATCAGAAAGTTGATGATGATCAAGAAGCTGAATAGGATCCTGATTAGGTTACTGATCAGGAAATAGATAACAGTTTGGCCCTTGTACCGGTACCTTAGGTCAAGCACCTCATCCTGCCCAGCAGGAATGAGATGAGGAAAAAGAAGAAGTTGTTGCTTGTTAAGAAGAGAAAAAAGCTACAAAGCAAAAAGCAGAAGAAACAAACAAAGAAACAACAAACATTGGTGGTCAGAGAAAAAACTACTGAGCAAATCACCCAGATCGAAGCTTGGGTTGATTATGAAAAGACCATCAGCAACATCGACTCAGACATGATGTATAATCTCCTATCTGAATCAGCTGAGTCGATCAATGACAACTTCTTCAGAATATATGAATTCTGGAGACAGATGCACCTCTCCAGCGGAAGAGAGTTGTTGACATAGAAAGACTTCCTGAGAGTAGAGGATTTAGTCCTTAATTGGGCTGAGCTTTCAGATTCTAATGACATATTACCTCTACTCCTACCAGAGTTTGCTGATTCCTACAGGGAAACTAAGCTTCAGGAGATCATTGAGACACAGAAAGCTCTGAGGAAACACAAAGTTGCCAAAGATAAGAGTACTTTTGATGAAGCCAAGGGTGAACAGTCGATGACAGCTGGGGAGGACAACACATAATTAGCTTGAGCTGGCTGAAGCTCAATTAGCTCACCTCGATGTTGAGAAAACTAATTAACAAATATTGCAGCTGGGATTGCAAGCAAGTGTTGCAAAACCGATTAGATAAATCCCTCGTAGGTTGTAATCAAAAGAAGGAAATAGTGTTGCTGAAGAACACGATTCTCCTATATTCCACAAGATGGTCGTAGCACTGTCCTCCATTATGAATCTTGATGCAATAGAGACCGATGAGCAAGAGTTAGTCGATTATGAAGATACCTCGAAATACATAGGTTTAGCATCTGAGGGAGAAGCTTCAGAGAAGATTCAAGGAGTCTTGAATAGCTTGAAGGAAAAAATCGCTGATGAAACAAGGACAGAGGAAGTTGTTGAGGCAGGACTCCCTATACTAGCTTTGATAGCAGTACAAAATATTGAAGTCGAACAGGATAATCAGATGCTGATGCTGCAATCCTTGCAGTACTTGCTGAAGAGATCATCTATACAGTGCATGTTGAATCAGAAAGAACAGAGGATGATCACTTATTGGTAGAGCTATAGTACATAATCAAGCGTACATATCTTAATGCTCAGAAACTTGATCTTCTTGATGTTGAGAGCTGTTGAAGTGAGCAAGGATGCTGGTGTTGAGAATACTGTTATGACAGCTTCTCTGAAGAAGACCTCGGGCGCAGCTACTGCTGAGGCAGTGCTGGTGGAGGATTTAGAAGAGAATAATAATGGGGATGAGAGAATACCTCAAGGAGGAAATGATGCTCTAGTTGCTGCTTCGAAACAGGACCCTAAGGATGATTGAGGTAATTTCTCTAATGATGACGATGAAGGTCTTGGAGGAGATAGTCCACCCAGCTGACCATTCTGGATAGTGGATCCTGCTGATGCCTTAAAAAAACGAATGCAGAAGTATGCTGAAAAAACAGCACATTAATAGGATGACAGTACAAGTCAAGCTTTGGTTCCTTACATTCAAGAAGCTACAGAACCAATCAAAGCTGATACCTTGACTCTTACTGATGTGTAAGACCAATCCCTCCAAGGGATTATGGATGATGTACAAGGGCTCATTCGAGCGTTGTAGATGCATGAAGTGAATATTGCCAACAACATTCATATGAACGACAAGTCTCATTCTTCCTCACTGGAAAACCTGCGAAGGGAGTTGTCTAAGCTTCCTTCCAGAATTCAGAACAGGCTCAATGCTGAATGGAATGCACAACATCATGAGTAGAAAAGAGTTGAAAGAACACAACAAGTTGCCAGTGAAGCAAGTGATAAATCCATCGATGATATCAAAAACACCCTTGCTGCACAGAATCTTATGCTCAACTCACTTCAAGAAAGTGCCACAACATAAGCTC
Organism: Scutellaria minor; assembly: GCA_954870855.1. Classification (NCBI taxonomy): domain Eukaryota; kingdom Viridiplantae; phylum Streptophyta; class Magnoliopsida; order Lamiales; family Lamiaceae; genus Scutellaria; species Scutellaria minor. The sequence goes on along the minus strand of OX940728.1, from coordinate 17,876,323 downwards.
GTGCTTCTCAAAGCACAAATGACAGGATCTCCACTCTTGAACTATTTATTGGTGAAATGAGAACGATTCTTCATCGTGTCTTTTCTTAGCATGTACCTGTTGAATCAGTATCTCCTCGATCAACCCCTGTTGATAATGACAAAAAGAGAAAAAACAAGAAGAAATCAGATAATGAGTTGAATACTGCAGTAGAAGAAGTCGTGAAGGACTTAGAAGGAGAATAAGAAGAGGATGATGAACTTTTGACCTCAAAAAAATGCAAAAGATCAGTCTCTAACATGGCCAAAGTTCTCAATCCAAAAGAGAAAGAACGATAAGGATGAAGGATGTGCAGGTGCTAGGGCTACTACATCCAATATTAGGAAAAAATACCCGACAATAGGTAAAAAAATGTCGAACAGAAATCCAAAACAAACTAACAAAAACAGCAAGTCGAGTTAAGGAAAGCCCTCTCTCTTTAAGACAAGATACGCCCAGGATAGTGCTCACTGGAACCGTGCATATCATCTCCCAAAGATAAAAAGACTTCGTCTCTAGAGTAGTAGCACCACAAACTCGAGAGCTCCGACGAACTTTAGTGCTTAGAGAATTGAGCTAATGCAAAGATGGAAAACAATGTAGGAGATTTCAATTTTTCGATGTCTTGAAAAATGATGCATGATGACCCCTATATATAGGTAACATGGGGAGTTACACCTGAAATTGATGAGAAATTACTGCTAAAAAATGGGTCTTTTAATGCAAGTTAACGCCCCGTTCAAAAATAAGAAACGGTCAAAAAACACTCACGGTGCTTCCACTATTGTGGACAAGTTACTGCTCACGTTACTCAGTAAGTTGGGTGCAACAGCAAGCACACGTTACTGTTGGACACGAATAACATTTTATGTTCCGTTCAGCATTCTACAATAGTACTTACTGCATTCTGTTATAGTACTTACTGCTACATACCGTTCAGTATTTTGCAACAATACTTATTACATTTTTCTATAGTCTTTACAACATACTGCATTCAACATTCTGCTCCCGCTGCGTCTTGGTGCGGGTGCACACTTACCCGGTACCGTTAACGGTGTGCATACAACAAGCACCAACAACATGTTGTTCAGCAATAGCAAACACCAACAACATTATGTTCAGTAAGTACTGCTCCCGTTGTATCTTATCGCGGACGCATAATTACCCAGCATCGTTAACTTTTGTCCAAAATTATAAACTTGGGTTGGGTAAACCTGAGCCCGATCTGCCCAAGTCCAGCCCAACGTCCAATTGCCAAGGACCAAGGCTCACGATCAAGATCGGGTCCAGTCCGGTCCGATCCAGGCCGAGCCGAGCCATGTGTGCACTTGTGTATTGCACAAGTATACTACTCCAATAGTATACTATTACTATGCCTCTTCACATGACTTATCTTATACTTGTATTTTCAAGGTCTATTTTCCTATGTGGGATAGTTAAGTACTCCTCCCACATCCAAGACCTTTCATTCTCATTTCAAGTGGCTAACTTTGATGCTTAATTTCTCACTCACCATAAATTGGTTTCGAGTGATTCAAAATGCCTCAATTATCTACTCCAAATGTAGATTAATCTTTTAGCATCTAATCCTTGAAAGGATTAACTCTTTACCATTTAATAATTGGTCAAAGTAGTGCCACCTATCCCTTTCAACAACCAATTTTCCAGCATCCAAAGTAGTAAGCAGTACTGTATCTCAACAAACACAAAGAGTGATCAAAACAATTGCTGCAACTACTCAAAGAATGAGCAACATGTAGCAGCAACAAAACAGCAGACATCAACAACAACCTGTTTAGAAAAGTAACCATATATGAGTGTTGTTGCTGTCAGAAGGCTAGACGAGGAAAGATAGAGACAACTGAAAGAAGCTGATGAAAAGAGAAGAAGAGAAAGAGAGGACTGGATGTTAAGATTAGGTGTTATCAAAGAAAAGAAGTCAAAGCTAGCTAAGCAAGTTGATGAAGCTCTCTGCAAATATCCACCTCAAGATACTCCCTACTTTGATCCAGATAATACATCTGCTAAAGTTTTTGTTCTATTGGATCAAAGGCCCCTAAAAGAAAACATTACGTGAGAATTGAAGATGTTTGATAAGGTGATTCTGCCAAGGAAGAAGAATCCAATATTCAATGAAATAACTCTTTTCAAGAGGTCAGAGTAGCTGAGATATTTCAGACACCTACGTTAGATAAATTACTTTGCAGGTTATCCTACATACCTTGTAGCGTTAGAAAGATATGAACAACTTGCAAGAGATGGAGAGCTGGTACTCAAAAAGAGCTGATAAAGAAAATCAAGCAAGGAGTGCAGATCCCATTCTGTGAAGATTTTTGGCTCCGGTGGATTCAGTCTCTTAACATTAAGAAGAAGCTTGAAGAAACTTATCAAAAGTCTATTCTTAATTGGTGGAAAGAGACGAAGTATGAGAAGGGAAAACTATTTGAAATTAACTCTGTAAGAAGAAAGTTCTTTGGAAGAACGCAATTCTAAGGAGGTAGCAGCTTACTGTCATTTCTATGAAGATTTATCTATAAGCACTTCCTGTAACTTGTACTTTTATTCTTTTGATATTTTTTTTAAGTTATTGATACTGGAACATATAAGCTATGAAGTTTTGATGCTAGCTCACTTAAATCTTTGTATGAGAAATCCATGTATCCATAATGTATATCTGTATATGTTGTTCCTTGTAGAGGGTTTTGTCATCATCAAAAAGGGAGAAATTGTTAGGATATTTCTGTGTAGATTTTGATGAGACTAAATAGTGATGTAATTGGTATTTAGAGTACCCCATTTTTCCATGATGTTTATGTGGAAACTTAGTTTTTCTCAAGTTTCTATTTTGAGTTGAAGTTAGAAGTATCGTGGAGATCAGCAAGATGGAGATTACTGATAGTAGTTGGATTCTGCAAAAAAATGATATCGGATACTGCATTCAGAAAATAGTAATTCAGCAAGCAGCAATACAGTAAGCAGTAAGGATAACTGAGAAGCTTTCTGCAGGATCAGAAGAGAAAACACTTGCAGAACAGGAAACAGTCTGTGATAAAATGCTAGCGCAGAACATAAAGTTAATATTGCATTTAGATTAGGAAGTAGGAAGACAACATGCATTATTATGTAGTATAAAGAAGATCAATGCATACGAGGTTTTGTGTTGTCAATATAGTCGGTAGATGAAAGTGATCGAAGAACCAATGTCTCCCTGATATTTAGACCGACAACTTGCAAGAGGCCTGATGTCGACGAGCACCGCAATTAATGTTCTATAGAATAAGACAAGAACTTTTTCCCAATTTTTCCAGAATCATTTAATACAAGAGCAAAGAAGATCAAAGGAGATTAATGGATTTCAAATTCAAATGAAGTGTGTCTCTCTTCAAAAGACACATTTTCCTACAAGTATTTAAGAAGGAAGAGTTAACTTGAGAAACCACTGAAATATTATCTCTCGTATTCTCTCAATCAAATGCTCAAGTTTCTTTCAAGTTTTGGTCACTCAACCTTACTGTAAAGTAGCCAAGCCGACGAGATTTTCAGAACTTCAAAGATTTCAAGGCTGTCTTCGAAGCACCAGTTGAAGACCTATATACTTTTTAACCTTTATGCTGTGTGATAGGTTGTTTTATTTGATGTCCTTAGTGGGAAGGATTTAGATCCTCACTGAGTGTTAGTCTTAAGTGTGTTAAGGCTTTTAACTCTGTGTGAGTTTGTTGAACCCTGTGTGGGTCGGTCTAAGGATCATTCTGATTCTTATAGATGATAGCTTGCTGGAGATAGATTGTCTAGATAAGTCTTGTAAATCAATCTTACCTAATGAAGTTCCTCCTCGAAGAAGGAGTAGAGAGGACGTAGAAGGAGTAGAGAGGACGTAGAAGGATTACACCACCTTCAAACCTCTATAAACCCGTTTGTGTGCTTTTATTGATTTATTGTGTTTGTGCTACATATATATATATATATATATATTTGATCATTCTGCATATCAAGTTTGAGAAAATCATATTTCGAAAAAAAAACGTTCTTAAAAATAAACTCTATTTTTATGTTTTCCGCTGCATACTGAATCTCTAAAATAGTAAGCTGAAACAACATTATGCCAACTTACTAATTCTGTGCGTCTGTTGTATTTTGTTGTAGAATTCAGTAGCGATATTTCAGAATAGTTTGAAAAGTAAAAATTTGATAGAGGTTCATTCTCCCCCTTCTGAACCTTTGAACCACTTGGGACCAACAAAACATCTACATGAAATGCTCATTATTTATACGATATGTATTCATCGTTAAATATTTAATCAAATTTTTCGGTAATTACAAAAGTAAAAATAAACTAAATTGATATGATAATAGATAAATTGTACGATTCAAATCATCGGACATATTTTTACTTTATTCTTCACTATAAAAAACTTGCGATGTATCGATGGAAGAATTTCATCGGTGATTACAGATGGAAAAACGTCGCTAGAAGTAAGGAAAAAATATGAGATTTGCCGATGGATCTCCGATGGAGGTCCGACGGTAATTATTGACGATAGAAAATTTGTATTTCCCAATGCATTTGCTGACGGAATAGTCCATCATAAATAGATGTAAAAACGATGTCATTTTTTGTTGTCATCGAATTCCAAGAAGGAACATCGTTGTTTTGTCTGAGAAGGACGATGGTAATGTCCGTCGGTGAAGTAAACAATATCGTTTTATTCTTTATTTACCGACGAAATTCCGTCAATAACCTGGAAATTAAATATTCATCGGTTTTCCATCGGAAAACCCTAAATTTAGGGTATTTTAATATATATTTTTAATAATTTGTCTCTAATGATCTCAATTTAATTATTTTTTAATTTAAGAATATTAAAATTGTTGCATTAAATATATTTATATACTTACATGATGTGTGAACTTATATAATTAATATTACACGTATATATATATATATAATTAATTAATTTCGCTTAAGAGTTGAAAGATATATATATAGCTTATCTTAATGTATATAATTATTAATCTTGTAATTTTCACAATTATATAATTTTATTATTTATGTTCAAATGATTTATTTTACATATGTCAGTATATATTTTGAACATGTATATAAATTATGAATCAAATTAATTAACAAGGTAGTTGTGTTCGATTAATTAAATTCATCTCATTTATAAAATTGAATTGTTCATATAATATAGCTAGCTAGGAATCAAAATATATTTTTGCACAAAAATGTGGGAAAAAATCACTAAAAATTTGGAAAAATGGATCGGAAAAATAAGTGACGGAATTCCGTTGCTACATCCATCGGAAATAAATGTAAAAAATACCGATTCAAGACTAAAATGATGACGTTAATTATTTGAATTTGCTGACGGAAATTTCATCGTTAATGTTTTATTTTTAAAAAAATTATTAATACCAATGGATGTTATTTTCGTTGCTAAAGTTCAAAATGAACGATGTTGTTTTGCTCGAAAATGACACGAAACGATGTCGGTCAGGGACCTTTTACCAACCAAATGTCTAGCGGTAATAACAGATTAAATTAGGACTCTTACTTTCTTTTCCACCGCGTTTCTCTCTCTCTCTCTCTCTTCCCCCTCGCCGCCGGTGTCCCCCCATCGGCCGGCCCCCTCTACCACTGTTTCTCTCTCTCTCGACCCACCACCCCCTCCGGCCACTGCCACCGAGCACCTCCCCCACCCCCAACATCCTTTCCTACCCCCTTTCCCACCCCCTTCCACCCACCCCAACAACCCCCCTCACCCACCCCTCCACCTACCTTAATGACCCCTCCATCCATCTATTTTTTTGACGAAAAAAAATTAGGAATCGGTCAAGTTGTTGCTCCATATACATCCGGTGTCCTTTGTGCCGGTCGTTTTGTCGGTGTAAGGTACAAATACATCACATCTATCTTTTCAAACTAAAATGATAATGTATTGTTGGAGATTTGTAGTTAGCGTGAATTGAATTGGAGATTGAAGTTACCATGAATTGAATTGAAGATTGTGCAATGTTGAATTTGATATTAACTTGGAGATTGTTGAATGTTTAAGTTTGTATGAAATTCGAGCATCATAGAATGTTGAACTTGAAATCATGTTGAATTGTTGTAAATGTGATGATGGAGATATTCTTGATGCAGGAGAAATGTGATGAATATTATAGTCATCAATACAATAAAGTTGAAAAGGAGGATGAATCAAGAAAGTCGTGGCGGTATTAAAAAGAAACTGATTATTGTAAAATTCATCCCATTTACTTCTGATTTTCACCATTTTACTTGCAACAACTCATTTACTTAATTAAATTTTTGTATTCATCCCTGTATTATGTACTACACATACATAACTTAAATATTGTTGAATTCAAGGATCGTTGAATGTTGACAAACTGTTGTGGAGAATTTGAGGATCATTGAATGTTGATAAATGTTGTGGAGAATACTGATTGTTGAGAATTGCATGTTGATCTTGTGCAGGACGGAGAGAACAAAAACTTGGGTTTTTAATGCATGTCGAATTGTTGCTGAATTTTTTTTTTAAATTTCCTGTCTTTACTATTGTTTTATTTATTGTTATTTATTTATTTCTTGATGTTTGTAAATACTCTCATATTTTTAGAATATATAGCAAGTGGAATCTCTCTTTAATTCTTAATTCACATGTATAAATAATGAATATATACTAAAAAACGTAACCTGATCTTTAACTACAATTTAATTTCAACATCTAATAAGCATTCAGAAAATAACACAATGTGGTCGAATCGTGAGTGGATGTACAATAGAGTAACGACGGATATGTCAATGCTGAATTTCATAAAACAATCAATAACTAAATCATAAAACATAATTTGATTGTATTTATGAAAAAAAAATATTTTTAAAAAAATAAAAAAAATAATACCGACAGAAATATTCTGTCGGTACAATTGTAGGTTTTTTATTTTTTTTATTATTTTAATTACAGACGAAATCATATCCTTCGGTATATTAAATCCAATTTTTCTTTTTTAAAAATTTACCGACTGAAATATACCAACGGACCTAAAAATATGCCGTCTTTAATTTTCGAGTAATTTCCACATTTTTTCCGTGGAATTTTCACATCCTTTTTTAATTCTTTCGGAAATGTCGTCGGTAATTTACCGACAAACATAATTTTCCATAGACAATATGTTACTAACGAGTGATATTGCGATGAAATTTACCGACGAAATATCAACTTCTACCGATGGAAATTTTCATCGATAAATCGCCTGATTTTTATAGTGCTTGCTATGGGACAACTCGACACATTAATTGCCAACATGAAAAAAATATAATTGACTTAATTGTCAAAAAGATCATGACTCATACTTTGATTGCAATTTTAACAAAATATTTGGATATTAGCACATACAGAAAAAAATAAAAATAAAAATAAAAGACTCTAGTTACTTCATGCAACTTATATCATGTTTTTAAGTTTTATTGTGATGTTGTGTTCGGGCAAAAAAATAAAATCATTTCTCTTAAACTCTATTTCAAGCCTGCATTTCCTTAAATTATTTTAAGGATTTTAATCTCCACTGTAGAATACTATTTTAGAAGGGTGATGACGACGGCTAGGCAGCTGAGAAATATGAAAAATAATACATGAGAAAGAAGAGAAAAAATAATAGTTATTGCAAAACTATATATTTAAGTGAAACAACATTATTTTGTCATATGTCAATTTTTTTCATATTGACAACAGACATGCCAAATTATATGAATGAATCATCATATTGTTTTACAACAACCTAATTGACTTATTTAACAGACGATTTCGATTTGAATGCATGGAGCTTTTTTATTTTTTTTATTTTCATGTCGACAGATGATATATTGAGTTGCTTGGACATATCAACAAATAAAGTGAAAATCTTTTTGATAATTTGAATTATACAATGTATTTAATTTTCAAGGCATAATGTCCACTAAGTCGTTGGTGCACCTGACGACATGAGCTATGGAAGGTTCAAGGCCAAAAGCCACATATCCTTATGCAACGAGGTCTCTTGAGGATTGAGTTTCGAGTCTGCATTCATGCATTAATTTCCACTCATGTGGGGGATTGTTGGAAAATTGGTGTTAAAAGTAGTGAGTGACATCACTTTGACCAATTCTTAAGTGACAAAGAGTTAATCATTTTAAGGATTGGATGTCAAAAGATTAATTTACGTTTAGAGTAGATAATTGTGGCATTTTGAATCACTCAAAACCAATTTTTGGTGAGTGAGAAATTAAGCATCAAAGTTGGTCACTTGAAATGAGAATGAAAGGTCTTGGATATGGGTGGAGTGTTCAACTATCCCACATAGGAAAATAGACATTGAAAATGCAAGTATAAGAAAAGTCATGAGAAGAGACTTAGTAATTAGTATAATATTGGAGTAGTATGTTTGTGCAACACACATGCAAGTGCGTGCATGGCTCGGCACGGCCCGGCCTGGACCGAACCCAACCCGACCTTGGTCGTGGGCCTTGTTCCTTGGCGATTGGACATTGGGCTGGACTTGGGCGGATCGGGCTCGGGTTTTACCCGACCCGTGTTTATTTTTGGGTAAAAGTTGGGGCACCGTTAACGGCGCTGGATAAAAGTGCGCCTGCACTGGGATACAGCGGGAGCAACGTGCTTGCTGCAATGGAATCAACATGTTGTTGGTGCTTGCTGTAGCGGGTGTTGTTTGCTGCAAAATGCTGACAGCACCGGGTGCTGTTTGCTACAACTTGCTGACAGCAACGAGAGCAGAATGCAGCTGCAGCTTACTGCAATGGGAGTAGTAAGCGCGCCCAACTTCTTGCAATGGGCAAAAGTTGGGACGCTGTTAACGATGCCGGGTAAAAGTGCGTCTGCACCGGGATGCAGCGGGAGCAGCGTGCTTGCTGCAATGGGAGCAGCATGTTGTTGGTGCTTGCTGCAGCGGGTGTTGTTTGCTGCAGAATGCTGACGGCATTGAGTGTTGTTTGCTGCAACTTGCTGACAGCAACGGGAACAGAATACAGCTGCAACTTACTGCAATGGGAGCAGTAAGCGTGCCCAGCTTCTTGCAACGGGAGCAGTAAGCGCGCCCGCGCCTAACAGAATTATGTGCAGTAACGTGAGCTTATTGATACAGTAACATGTTGCAGCGTTTTTGAGCTTCCTAATCCATAAGTCGGAAATACCCGACATGATGGAGGGAACAGTGATAGAATCAATGAATATTGTATTTTTTGAAAACATGTATCCTTGTAAAGAAATAATAGAAACGAGCTCTAATAAAAGAGCGTTAGATCAAGCTACAAGTAGTTCTAGTCTTCTAGAAGAGGAACCTAGACGTAGCAAAAGAACCAAAATGGTTAAGATCTTCAGTCCCGATTTCATCACTTATATGTTAGATGATGAACCAAGGTTGATCAAGGAAGCTTTATCAAGCTCTGATGCTCCACTTTGGAAAGAAGCGATTAATAGTAAGATCGATTCCATCATGCAAAACAACACATGGGAGTTAGTTGACCTTCCTCCTGATTGTAAGCCCTTAGGATGCAAATGGATCCTAAAAAGGAAATATAAGGCTGATGGAAGCATAGACAAGTATAAAACTCGTCTAGTAGCCAAAGGCTTTAGACAAAAAGAAGGAGATGACTTCTTCGATACGTATTCGCAAGTGACGAGAATTACATCAATACGTGTACTTCTAGTGATTGCTGCTTTGCACAATCTTGAAATTCACAAAATGGATGTGAAAACGACATTCTTAAATGTTAAGCTAGAAGAAGAGATCTACATGGATCAACCCGAAGGGTTCGTAACACCTGGACAAGAAAAGAAGATGTGTAAACTTGTTCGGTCCTTATATGGACTTAAGCAAGCGTCGAAGCAATGACACGTTAAATTTGATAATACTATGTTGTTAAATGGTTTCAAGATCAATGAGTGTGACAAATGTGTCTACATTAAGGGCACACCCAAGACTTATGTCATCGTGTGTCTTTACATAGATGACATGTTAATCATGAGTGGTAACCATGAAGTCATAGTTGAAACGAAGTGCATGTTGAAACGAAACTTTGACATGAAAGATATGGGTATGGCAGATGTGATTCTTGGAATCAAAATTCTAAGGACGTCTGAAGGATTAGCACTAACACAATCTCACTACATTGAGAAAGTGCTAAGAAAGTTCGATGCTTACGACGATCCAATCTCCAAAATACCGTTAGAACTCAACGTACACTTAAGTAAAAACCAAGATGAGCCTATAGTTCAAGTTGAATACGTGAGGGTTATAGGAAGTCTAATGTACATAACGAATTGTATGAGGCCCGACCTTGCATGCTCGGTGAACAAGTTAAGCAGATTCATGAGTAATCCAAATAACGAGCATTGGAAAGCTCTCGTGAGAGTCTTGAGATACTTAAAGTATACTCTCAACTATGGTTTGCATTACTCGAGATATCCCACCGTGCTTGAAGGGTATAGTGATGCAAATTGGATTTCGGACACGAATGACTCATTTTCCACGAGTGGATATATTTTCACTACAGGTGGTGGAGTTGTGTCATGGAAATTCACAAAACAAACGTGCATAGCATGTTCCACCATGGAATCTGAGTTTATAGCCTTGGATAAGGCGGGAGAAGAAGCTGAGTGACTTATAAATTTTCTCAAGGATATTCCATGTTGAAGTAAGCCGGTTCCGACCGTGATGGTACATTGTGATTATCAAGCTACTATAGGTAGGGCAATGAATAACATGTACAATGGTAAGTCGAGACATATACATCATCAACATAATACCGTGAGACAATTGATCTTGACCGGTGTGATGTCGATCGATTATATGAAGTCCAAAGATAATTTGGCTAATCCTTTGACGAAAGGATTAAATCGAGATCAAATGAATAAGTTTCTAGGGGGAATGCGATTAAAATCCACGACTTGAAAAATTTCTAAGTGGACACCCAACCATGTGGATTGGAGATCCCAAGAACATGGTTCAATGGAAAAACCAAACTAAGAAAGTTAGTTGAGAACACTTGAAAAATGTAAAATTCTTTCCTAGAGAGTAAATCAAGTGTTAAACCTACCAACTTGGTGAGGTTAAGTCGTATGACTTTTAATGATTCCAAAATCACCTCAAGAAGGTTGAGTATGGTAGGATACTCGTATGGATATCACCTATGTAAGTGAGAAGTGGTGGCCGCTTCTAATGAACACTTATGAACCAAAGACGTATCCATGGCCGAAAAGGATAAAAACATGAGAACAAAGGTGTTTGAGGCTTTGTTGTGCAAGCATTGTTGACTCGGTATACACAACAGTGGAGTAGTTCAAGGCATAATGTCCACGAAGCCATTGGTGCACCCGACGACATGAGCTATGGAAGGTTCAAGGTTAAAAGCCACCTATCCTTATGCAACGAGGTCTCTTGAGGATTGAGCTTCCAGTCTGCATTCATGCATTAATTTCCACTCATAAGGATTGTTGGAAAATTGGTGTTGAAAGTGGTAGGTGGCACCACTTTAACCAATTGTTAAGTGACTAAGAGTTAATCATTTTAAGGATTGGATGCTAAAAGATTAATCTACGTTTGTAGTAGATAATCGTGGCATTTTTAATCACTCAAAACCAATTTTTGGTGAGTGAGAAATTAACCATCAAAGTTAGCCACTTGAAATGAGAATGAAAGATCTTGGATATGGGAGGAGTGCTCAACTATCCCACATAGGAAAATAGACCTTGAAAATGCAAGTATAAGAAAAGTCATGTGAAGAGACTTAGTAATTAGTATAATATTGGAGTAGTATGCTTGTGTAACACACATGTGCGTACGCACGCAGCTCTGCCGAGGCTGGACCGGACCCGACCAGACCCGACCCAACCTCGGTCGTGGGCCTTGGTCCTTGGCAATTGGACGTTAGGCTGGACTTGGGCGGGTCGGGCTTGGGTTTTATCCGACCTGTATTTATCTTTTTGGACAAAAGTTGGGACGCCGTTAACGGCATCGGGTAAAAGTGCGCCCGCGCCAGGATGCAGCGGGAGCAGCAAGATGTTGGTGCTTGCTGCAACGGGAGCAGCATGTTGTTGGTGCTTGCTGCAGCAGGTGCTGTTTGCTGCAGAATGCTGACGGTGCGGGTGCTGTTTGCTGCAACTTGCTAACGGCGCCGGGTGCTGTTTGCTGTAATTTGCTGACAGCAACAAGAGCAGAATGCAGCTGCAGCTGTAGCTTACTGCAACGGGAGCAATAAACATGCCCGCGCCCAACAAAATTTTGTGCAGTAACGTGAGCTTGCTGATACAGCAACATGTTGCAGCGTTTTTTATCGTTTCTTATTTTTGAACGGGGCGTTAACTTACTTTAAAAGATCCATTTTTTGGCAGTAAATTCTCATCAATTTCAGGTGTAATCCCCCATATTGGAGATCTATATATAGGGATCGACATGCATCATTTTGGGATATCCATCATCCAGATCGAAACATCGAATTCAAAAATTACATTGTTTTCCATCTTTGCATAAGCTCAGTTCTCGAAGCACTAAAGTTCGCCGGAGCTCTTGAGTTTGTGGTGCTACTACTCCAGAGATAAAGTTGTTTTATCTTTAGGAGACGATACGCACGATTCCAGTGAGCACTACCATGGGCATATCTCGTCTTAAGGAGAGAGGGCTTCCTCGACTCGACTTACTTTGTTGTTTAGTTCTTTTCCGTTTTGTCCGACATTTTCTACTGTAATTTTCTAACAAAATATGTGTTCTAAAAAACATAGTCCTATTTGTGCTTATCTCGTGTCTTTCCCATATTTCCAAGTCAAATCAATACTTAAGTATTACTAGTAAACATTTGAAAACATAAAAGAGCCAAGTAAAAAATATTTACTCAAAATATACTTTCTTTCTATTACAAAACATGTACAATGTATCATTCTAAATTCTACTAATACTAATCCCATAAACTAATTTTACTACATTGTTCATTAGTACTATAATTATTAATATTATAATCTTATAAAAGTAGTGTAAGTTCATCCCAATCAGCTGCACATCCGATCCGACGTCAGCGTAATCTAAAAAATATTTTAAATACCGTCATGAGACTCGTCCAAAGAGAAAGCTCAGTGGGATAACTGTACTCTCTAATACATTGAGACAATTAAACTTTAAGCACATACTACATGTTCTTTAGATACGCTCACCTAGACCATACTATAACGTAAAGGTATGTGGGAGTCACTCGTCCACTAGATCTTGCTTTCATAGATCAGACACTCTCGTCCGATAGGAACACTACATACCAGTTATAGCTACGAAGCTTCTAGCCGTAGATTTTCATACATAACTTGTTAATTCAATTATCAAGACGTAGTAGAGAATAAAAGTTACCCACTTTAGAAAAGAGATTCCAGCAACTAGATAGATCCAGGGAACGCCGACTCTCTCACACTGCTCTCAACACATCTGATTCCTTAGTCTTATCATTCATTAACTTTATTTAGTACATACTTGGTTCATATATTGAATTTTAAACATGATCATGTCAAACCTAAATCATTCAAGCATGATTAGCATATAAGATAAATCAACATACTTATGATATAATTTTTAGGCACTTAAACTAGTATTTTAGACCTAAAATGACACATAAAGTCAAAACAATTTTAATAATTTATAGATAATTCCTAAAATCATAAAAATATTTATATGATCACATATTAACTTCAAATATGACAAATTGAAATTCATAAAGTTTTACAGCTTATAAAAATAATTAGAAATAATTCCCTAAGCTAGTTTTTTCACTTCAATTCTACTAAAAAACAGCCTGCAATGTAAAATTCACACAATCTTATAGGATTTATGAAAGTTTTTAAAATCTTTACATAAGACACATAACATATTGAATTATATTATATAAAAATATCAACCATAAATAAGCTTCATATAATTATTTATGATGTTTAGAAGTTGATAGAAAATAGGGCATGCACCATGTATGCTGGAAACAAGTTGTCTTGTAAATCTTGTCATAAATTGTACAACACTCCAAAAATTACATGGGAAATTTCTAAATGTCCATAAGAATCTTTAATATAACATAATAAAATATTACATTTGAACTCAAAGCCTACAATTCAGGAGAAGAATTTTACTCAAACCTTAAAACAAAGCATATTTGGGCAAAAACAACTTCTTATAAAATTCATAATAAATCTAATTTAAGTCTAAATTTTCTGAAATTATATATATATATATATATATGTTCTTCACTTCATATACTTGAAGTTGGTAAAAGGGTTTAGTCTAAATCAATTTCTACAAGCTCACGAACATTACACAACAGACCTGCAGATATCAAACTTCCAGCATATGTACTCCTTTGCATATTTAAGCAAATTATTAACAGAAAATTCTCAACCTCATGCCAAAGAACATATTTGAACTTTGTATTTGAGGGAGGTATAATTCTGTGAGAGTCTTTGTTTTTGCCATCAAGGACAAACGACGATGTTGATGGTAGCAGCTTTGCAAAGGAATATAAACGAGGACGTCGTCGTGTTGCCGGCGTAAGCCCCAAGCCTTCCACCGATGCCGCTGCCGAGGAACACCGGCCTCACCCCCTCAGATGGCGGAAGTAGAGGTGCTCCCAGAGCACGTCATTCCGAGTCAACCCGCGCAGATGTGGCAGAATATCAATCCAAGAGAAAATTGGAAAAATACTATAATAATTTAGTGATCTAAAGATTGAGATTTAAAATTAGTGATCAGGGTTGATTGGGGTATGAATACTCCGGGTGCACCCTAAAAGCTCTCGTTAGTTAGATAGTTTATTTTTGTAGACAACTATATTTCATAGAGCCATGAGAGGTTGAGTCAAAACAAGGACTGAATGTGAAGATGAAGTTATGTTGATTTGAGGTAAAATTCATGCACGCTTCCGATATCCTCAATTTACACACACACACACACACAAAATAATAATAATAATAATAATAATAATAAAAGAAAAAAGGAAAAAAAGGGGATATTTTTAAAATTCGTTTAAACTCTTCCGTATTAATCACAACTCAACTCCAATTTGCTTATTAATTCCTTGTAAATTGCAATCATGGCTTTTGCGGGGATTTACCACAACACCTTCACCATTTTCTCCTCCTCAGCATCAACTTCGTCATCATTTCCCAAAATTTATCCGTGGAAATTCTCCAAATTTCATTTGTCTACCCGAGGTGCGAATTGCAGCTGTAAATGTGAATTATCTGCTGCTGATGACCTCAAATTTGTGCTCCATGATGCTCTTGATTTATCTGGTCTAGATACTGCCCACGCCAGGGTAAATTATCCTCTCTCTGTAATGAATTTTGTATCTGCTTTTAATTCCTGTACTGCTAGTACCAGTAATCTGCAGTATGTTATGTGATTACTTACATGTCTTCAAAACTAGTATGGTTATTGAATAAAAAAGAACATGATGACAAGGTTCTAAGGACCATTGATTACCAGTTTTATTGTTTTTGTTTCTTAAGTAACCACCTTTTTGGAACAATTTTACATATGCATTAAAGAAAATGAAACACCATTCTAGAGTAACGTTTGGCTAGCAAATAATGAACCACACTTTCTTTGAGCTCAGAACTCCAAAGTCACAAAGATGATTATTAGTCAATCCTGTTAACTAAGGCACAAAAAGATGATCGATTAAGCCTGGATTTTTTCTTTTTCCAGTTTATTCAACGTTCGTTCTTTTTTCCTAGAATGTTGATTTAATGATTATCTTTATGACTTTTGTTGTGGAATAAATAGGATATCTCACTTTTATCTCCGTTGAACAGGCTGCAAGGGTTGGTTTTTGCTCACAGATTGAAAATTTTTGTGACATTGAGAGGGAAAGTAGCATCAGTACAAATAGAGGGGTTGATTTGGCCAGAGCAGCTCTTCATATAGCAGCTGAGGATGACTCCCTTATCTCACACTCTTCTGTTCCTCTTCCAGTCGATGACTTCATTGAAAGATTGGACAGCCTTTCCATGGCCTATTGCTCTCATTACAGTTCTATATTTAGATCCTCACCGGAGAATTTTCTTGAATGTTTAGAGAGGTTCCTATATGTTGATAAAGTAAGTCAAGCTTCTCTTTATATGTTACAGTTTATTGATGTAGTCCATTTGTGCTCACATCAAGTTACAATGTGAAGGTTATGAGTTCATCACATGTCCTAATTTTTTCCTCTCATCTGCAGAATCTTTTGAATGATTGACATTGTTGGTTATATTGCTTGAGAGATGGATGCAGGAAACTTGTAGTATGGGGAAAATATGAGCAAGGATAAATCTTTTAATAACAGCAGATTAGAAGGTTATAAGATGGTATAATAAACTCTTTAAAAACTTGGGCTAATTATTTTTGCAAAGCTATGATGAACGCAGAATAGATGCTAGTGGAGCCTGTTATGAGAGTCTCATTTTTGGACCCAGCCCAAATCTGGGTGTGACTTGTCCATTAGTAGAAAAAGTTTTTCTTATTTGTGCCTATTTACTTGATCACAGGCTATTCTGGTCTCTAGCAAAAGGATAAATAATAAAATTTGAAGAACCTGTTGTTAACCTTTTTAAAATATGAATCTATATGATTTAGAAGGGAAGTATGGATCTTGCATTTATATCTCAAGTCAAAGATAGTTTAAATTCATATTTATTCTCTGTAAGATATTTACAATTGGAAAAGAGGAAGAAACTATCTTTGTAAAGAAATATGTTGAGGGCATGGGGAACTTCTGTAGTCTGGACAAGATAGTGCTCTTTCAACTCTTAAAACGGAATCTGTTGACATATTGTCGTGGTTCCTTTTGATAGGTTACAAATATCAAACTTCGATATCTTTAAATTCTCTAAGTAGCAGCAAAAACTTCTGTCTCCAGATTTTAGAATTTATAGGAAAAGATCAAATGTTTACTGCTCTGAACATGAGGTAAAGAATGAAGGGAAGTGGTTATGATTACATATTTTACATAAACAGGTGTTGGCATGTCAAAACAGATATTAGTGGGTGCAAACTCATATGCAATTCTAGGGACACATCTTGGCTTGAGGAAGGCTTTGCCCTTGTACTGAATTAGCAATATTCGCTGGCTAAAGATGGGAAGATGAACACTCAAGCAAAAAAAAAAAAATTAATCCTATGCCTTAGCAAATTTTGATTATGCTGGAGTTTATATGCTACATGCAATATCCAAGCAGCTTTTATAAAATGCTAGAGTTATGGAAGGGTCAATTTGCAATGATACCTATATTTTAGAACATTCATTTATGCCATTTGTGTATTTGCTTTTAAAGGACATTGCAGAAGAATATTCATTACCTTATAACTGTTTATTTATTATTATTTTGTTTTTGGCTTTCTGACTTTTAATTTTATCAGCATGCTTGATTAACTCATGTTAGACAAGTCTTTTCTGAACTGATATTTCCTCATCCTTTAGGCAGTTAAGCAAGGTAAGTTCAATCAACGTGAATTATTTTTCCTCTTCTTCATCATATTCATTTGAAAAAAAGCCTACGACAGAACATTGTATCTCTTCTTCTCTCTTTTGACATATCTCTGCCTCGGGACCTAATTCACTGTGTCTAGAAAATGCTAATGTCTTTTAAAATAGATGTTCTCTGTGGAGATTCTTTCTTGATGGCCGTAATCACGATTTGCATATTTAGTGCTGCTATTAAGAATTCCAACTGTAATGTGGTCGTTCCCTTTGCAGGGTTTTCGAAGAACTAATGCCAGAAACCATGTAGAGCACCGTGCCCTGTATCTCAATTCAGTAGGTGCCTCTTCAACTTCCAGGGTGAATTGTTCTTGTTTTTAATGTAAACAATGGTTAATTACTCATGAAAACTACATATTTTGACAGGTCTTGACTCATCGTTCTGGTTCTGTTCCCTTGCTCTCCCTTATTTACTCAGAGATTCTAAAGATGCTTCGCTTGTGGGATCTCCTAAATTTTGATGTGGAAATTTTCTTCCCTCATGACCCTTATAGTTCTCCAAGGGGGTATCTAAAACAAAAGAGCAAAGAATCTGATCAATCACATATTATGACATCACAATCTTTATTAGTGGAGGTAAAAAAACTCTATGTCCCTCTTCACCGTGCTTAATGGTTGTGTTTAGTTCACACCTATTATGTTGCAAATCACATTGGAAAACCTTCTGGTGAGGTACCTAGAAGGAAATTCTGCTAACTTGTTGGTTCGGCCATATTAATCCTTTATTTTGTTTTATGAATCTTAGTCCCACACTTGTGAAAAAATGGCAACTAATGTGTTGAAAAGATGTTAGGCCTTCGATGTTGTGTTTATGTGCTCCCTTTTCACCTAGGCGTATTGTGAGATATATCCTTTGCTGCAACTGGAGAAAAACTCTACTCTGATCTGGAATTTAAAAAACATAAATGCTATACACCAGTCAATGGACTACCTTGATTCTTGTGAATGTCAAATTCTAAGTAACCTGTTTATTATTTTCCAACTTAAGCTGCGATTATATTTTCCATTAAGCCACAAGACATTCATGCAAAGTCCAGATTCTTAATGTGTTCTTGCATCTCGAAATTCAAACGCTTCACCACCCCCCCCCCCCCCCCCCCGCGCGCAAAAAAAGAAAGATAAAAGAACAAAAGTTGAGCATGTGTGTAGTTTCATGAGCTCATGTTATCTGCTCTGTCTGAAAGAAGTTCTTTGTCTCTCTGAGTTTAGCAAAGGGCGTTTTATTGCAGCTTAGCCTACTCCAATCTCAGTTCTCACTTATTTTTGTCCTATGAGTCGATGATTCTTTTATTCTTTTACTAATTTTATTGGCCCTGTCATCAGAACTCTACTCAAAATATTATGAAACAATATGCTTGAGCCCTGAAAAATCAATGATGCATTTTCATCCTGTTGTGGACCTCTTTCCTCTTATACTTCTGCAATTTTCCTCATCTGGTCATGATCATAATGTACAAATCTCTTCAGCTATCTACAATTGTACTGTTAATTATTATCCTATGCAGATACTAAATGATTTAAAGAATGCCTTCTGGCCATTTCAACTTAATCATGCTAGAAGTCCCTTCCTAAGGGCAGCAGAAGCAGCTCAGTGTTTCACTGGTTCCCTCAAGCCTAACGAGAGGTACCTTGAAAATCGTTTACATAGCTCCTCTTTTAATACACTCTTACGTAATAAAAGATGTCCTTTCAACCTTGTTTAATGCAGTGCCGTGGAGATTGCATCAGCCAAGGCTGCTCGGCATAGGCTGCAGCGTGGGGTTTGGACTAGTGTTCATTTTGGGGATATGCGTCGGGCACTATCAGGTATCTTACTTTTTATGGACTCCAGTTCCAGACCTAGATCGTTTATCATCCACAATAGAGGTTCAATGAACATGATAAATCATATTCTAAAATAACGCTGGTAAAGGTGTCTTATTTATTAACAAAATCCAGATATAAGTTCTCGAATGAGATTTCAGAACTTGGTGAGTGATATACTTTGTTGGAGGAGCTCTTTCTTATTGCGATGTTCAAAATTAAATAAATATGTTTTTGCAGGCTATAGTAAAAAACTTCAGAGACCTTTGGTGTACATTCAGTTTAAAAATTAGTATCTGACAAAGCAGTTTAATATAAACAATTAATTATATCTGCAAAAAGCTGTGGTATTTTGGATTTAAGATTTCTTTAAAATAAGTTCAGTCAGATAGTAAATTACTGTTCAGAGATATCATTTAATGTCTAGATCAGATAATCTGTAAAACTTTCAAAATATAAGGTAAAGGTAAGGGTGTATTTACTAAGTTCGAAGCTATATCTACCCCCTAACTCTTGTTGGCCATGAAAAACCAGATATTTGTTAAGCAGTGATTGATTTGCCTTTTGTTACTGTTCAAGTTAAATCTGGAACTTGAAACTAAGTCAGTTGCCACTAAACTACATAGATTTGGACCACTGTCTCTCACCTCTTCACATGACAGCATTTTGTTTACTGTCAAGCTTCTTTTGACAATGTTTACTGTCATGTTTCAAAAGCATTTTTGGAGTAGGAGTGGAAATTGTAGATCCAAATACCCGTTTGTGATAGGATTCGGATTCTCAATACCCACCTAAGTTTTTCGAAAACCTTACCTTACTCCTATATATCTGTACATATCCTACCCTAGCACCCAATACTCAAGAACTCTCTTTTCTCTCTCATTCTATGATCCTTACTCAATTTTAAATTTTATTTACAATTGAAAATTTGAATATGAAATTATAATACAATATCAAACACGATTTGACATCTATAGTAAAAGGTACTGAATCTCAGTTACCTAATTCTTTCCAGAATTCAGAATTCCAATGAATACTTATCCAAACATCCCTCAAATGTTCCCAAGTTACTCTAGAAGTATGGTTATTGAAGTAGTCAATTGGTTTTCAAGTGGTGGCAAAACAGATTACTCTTTACAGTTTTAAGAAATCTCAGAATTTAATTAAATTATTCGAATGGATTTATTCATTTATAATATAATTCCAAAATATCATTATCTATTAGAGATTTAATTTTTAAGGGAGGTTGGTGTACATTGGATGGGACTAGGGCGGATTCGAAGAATTTCAGGGGAGGTTGCTGGAATTTCAATTGAACGTCGTTAATGATGATGCTAAGATTAACTTTGGATTTTTACAATTTTTTCGTTAGTGTTAGTTTCTTCAAGAGAGATTGATATAAATAGAAACCTATGTGATCCTATCTGTATTTACATCAAACCTCAGGGAAGTATCCAACTTTCCATATTATCCTTAACTAAATTTTCCACATTAACGAGCAGGAGTTGCATATTCAACACACAGTAGTAAAAAACAGGCTGGTGCTAGCTATGCATGTTAATGTATGCATAGTAATAATGAATAAATGCATTGTTAAAGAGTATTATTTCTATAAAAAAAAATCATCGAAGTTCTTTGACCTTATGGTAGGAATGTTACGTTGAAGCTGCCTAAGCTTTCAGTGATAATGTTTTTTGGTGATTCCGGGCCTTGTGCTGACTCTCACACCATTTATCCATGGTGGACAATATGATGCTATATTTCTAGGCTTTTCTTAAGAATCACATAGTAAGAAATAAAAAAGGGATTTATGAGACTAAGAAGATTTTGTATGTGTACAGGTCTGTGATAGAAGTCCTTTTAGCTTTTTGAATGTCAACATATGCTATGTTTTGTTCCAAAGTTACTTAATATTATCCTTCAGCCTATAACTTCAATATACAAGTTCTTTTCTGAGATTATATGCCTCCGAAACAAAAGATGTCATCAAAATCTTTTGGTTTATTTTTCCCTTCACAATTTGAAATGTGAACAACATAACCTAACACAAGGATGTCAGTAATGCACTTCACATTTCATGTCATTGAAAGTACTTTTGAGTCATTAAATAATCGATGCCCAATTTCTTCTGATCTTTTGTTTTCCTGAATCATGATTTCTAGTCTTACAGATTACCTACCCATACCTTTTAAGTTGACTCCTCTTCCATCCTCATTTTAACATATTGTGCTCTGCAACAGCATGTGAACGCCTTATCCTACTCAAAAGTCATCCGAAGGAACTAAGAGACTATGCTGTTCTCCTATACCATTGTGGATTTTACAAGGAATCACTGCAATACCTTAAGCGCTACCAGTCTACAAAGGTAGTGCTTCTCAACTCTAGGCACTACCACATTTGATGTGTTTCCATTATTTTCTTCGTTTTTTTCTTTGCGAGATAATTTGCTTGTTCAATTATTAATTATATATGTTGCCTGGTAATTCAGCCGCAATCTGGTTCACCCAACGATTTGGAAGAAGATGCCGTTGAGAAACTAATAGTTCGACTTGACCTAATTTCGATGGAAGTTGGTTGGTCTATGCAACCAGACAACAGAAGTATCCTTTTCAACAATTCTGAGCCATGGTAACCTTGTTCCTTAGGTCTTGCATGGTATATAGTGATTATAGCATTGAGGAAAATGTTGTAAAGAAGTATAAAACACTTGTATAGATTGATTGTTCAATATTTACATGTAAATATAACAAAAGGTCTAAGCTTTTTAACTGCTTATTATACCTTATATCTATTTGCAAGATGAGATGGTGTAGATTCAAACACCATCTCTTTTTCCACTTGAATTTTGTCTGAACATACAAATTAGTTTTTTTTTCTTTTCCTTTCTTTTCTTCTTGAGAAGAAAAAAATATTTCATTTTTCGATTGAAGACACAAGTCTTACACCATTGACGATGATAGAATTTGCCTTTGGAGACACTTCGAATGTGTCTGGGTGATCTTAATTATAAGTTCACTAAAGCATCTTATAAGATGTTTAAGATTGACATGCTTCTCGTTTGATAAAAATTTAAAAATAAAAACATTATTTCATCCTAAAATTAGATGTTATGAATTTATAAATTATTTTTTAAGAAGAAAGAGTATGTCAACTTAATTCTAGCATAAGATCTTGACAAAAAACTTATATACACATTGTGCATGGATCTGTGATCCATACACCATTTCTGTCTCGACCCATCACGCGCTCAAATGCGCCCGCACGCGCCTCTAGGTCGCGGATAAAATCTGCTCAAATATGCTTCCAGGTGTTTGACCTTTATGTTATATTAAACATACATTTTAGTAGTGTTAGACAAACTTTTTAGTTATGTTAGATATACCTTTTATGTTATGTTAACTATACTTTTTAGTTGTGTTAGATATACCTTTTAGTTATGTTAGTCATACCTTTAGTGTTATGTTAAACATACCTTTTAGTAGTGTTAGACATACCTTTTAGTTATTTTAGACATACATTTTGTAAGGCTAGTTGTACCTTAGCATTTTTTTTAAACTGATAAATTAATACCTTTCATACGTTTTAGTTATATTAGGCATACCTTTAGTTATGTTAGTCATACCTTTTAATTATGTTCGTTGTACCTTTATATATATTACATAAATGTATGTTTATGTTGATATAAATGTATAAATAATCTCATATAAATGTGTAAGTAATATCACATAAATGTAAATATCTACAACTTGTGTCAAATTAGGGTTTATTGTGCCGAAATTAGGGTTTAGGGTTAACGTATGAAATCTGAAAATAAGGGTATCACTAATATAACATAAAGGTATAACTAATATAATATAAATGTATATCTAACACAACATAAAGGTCAGGGCCAAAAAATATATATATATATATATATATATATATATATATATATATATATATATATATGCGCGGAAAAAAAAGAAGAAAATGCGAGGATTCGGGTCAGATTCAACCGACACGACCCGAGTGCATGGATCTAAGATCCATGCACTAGTTGCACACCAGTCCAACTCTAAGATCTTACTTTTTATAAATTATTTTAAATTCCACGATTTAAATTACACCAATTATCATACTAACATTTAAAAGTTTCATTATATCATTTATCCAAACACTTCAACATTTTTTTTGAAGTAAGATAAAACATCTTATTAGATTAAAAAATATCTTATAAATATAAGTTTTTTTAAAAAATAATTTTAGCCAAACACGACTTCTAATTACGAAAAGTGTTCCAATTCCGAGTTAAGCTCGAAAATGAGCCACTTAATTCGGCTCAGGAGGATTAAAAGAAAAACCTAAATTAACAACCACTAACTTCACCAAATGTGTGAATATCACACAATATCAAATCATCAAATGAATCTAAGACTTCCTTATATTTTAGATATTTCATATTTTTAGGTTAAAAACAGGAAAATATGTATATTAATTAGAAAATTGCAGATCTAATTCTGGTGTTGCTATGCATACCCCCCCCCCCCCCTCCTTTTCTCTCCCCCTCTCATTTCTTCTACACCAAATCTCAAGGTAAGTTGTTATTTTTTATTTTATTTTCTTGCTTTTTATTTATTCATTATAAACTTTATCAGTTTGAATATTCTCTTACCTTTGCTTATAATATAAGGTCACAAATCTCTATAATTTAATGTAAACTCCAATTTTATTTGGAAAATAATATCAAAATATTGAAACCGTTATGATATAAAGAAATCGAACTCTCATTAGAAGAACAATATTTTGGAATTCAAATACACACTTGCTATTTAAACTTCATATTAAACTACTTGAATTACAATCCATTCTTTTCTACTCTTTAATATTCATTTAATCTATATACACATATATGATAACAATCAATGTTTTTTGAATTTTAATATATTTGAAATAATACAATAAATAGTACCTACATTAATTTCATTCATGTATTTTTCAAAATCATAAAGGCACAATATTATTATCAATTGAGATTAAACACTTGGGGTGACCAACTAGTTCTTTACATGCTTACATATTTTGATTATACTCCACATGTATTCTATTTAAATAAACTAAGAGTATGACCCGTGCGTTGTTATTTATTTGTCTATGTATTTTCTCATTGATATTTGATTATGATAATCAACTCTTGAATTTCAATTTGTCCAACTATAGTTCACACTATAATTAGAATACTTAATATGGGTACTTAGTTTACTTCAACTCCATTGTTTCAATTTGATTGCAAGCTTAATTTGATATATATCTAATGCAATTGAAGTTCAACTCTTATATAAAATTAGTGGATGTCTCACACGCGTTGCACAAAATGGTATTGTAACTATCAGCTTAAAAACATAAAAATGCGTTGTAAATTGTTTTATTCACAGTTTCTCATCACAATATTAATTTTCTAACTTACATTAGTCAAAATCATTTACTTGTATAATATTGCAAATATTAATGAACTTGAACTTTTTGGGAAGATTTTAGATAATAATTGGCTCCACAACAGAAGGTGCATAATTGACGAAGTCATTGCATGAAATTTTGAATCTAATAACACCTCCTAGACATGCAATTTCCTTTTACAATTGATAATTATCCACTCAAATTGATGAACAACGTCTCTTGCCTTGACAATCTGTCTCTCACCTCTGGCATATCCTATCAAGGTTTTCAAGAAAAGCAATGTGATATTTCAATTCAGATTAAACATAATCAATAACGAATCAAAATGTCTGTATACATAATTACAAGTTCTTGCATGATTACCATTCTGATTCGATTAAATTCCAAACACAAACATCATTCCAATTCTCTGAGATTAAATAACATACAACATCTTTGCTTACAAAAAAATTAAGCAATACAATCAATAAAGCCAAAGTAAAGTAATGAATTTAAAATAATAATACAAAAAAATTCAAAAATAATAAACCCAAAATCTTATTAAAATTTTAAGGATATGTTCTTGTTTCAAAGTTCTGGAAATTCCCCAAAGTAATCAAAAAAAAAAAGCTAAAGCATCTGGCACGTACATATGATTTAAAATCTTGAATACTCAAATCTAATGTTAAATCTTCAAGATTTTAGTTAAATATTTCTTCTACATCTTCTATTTCTTCATTGTTCCTCAAGTATGTGTAGAGATCTAGAATAAAAGTTTTAGAGTTTATAAGACTTTAACGTATAGAGTCAACAGAAAAATGAAGATGAGTGAAAATTTTGTTTTAGCCTTGTTGTGAAAAGTAATGGTTTTGAGAAGAAAGCAAGGAAACATAATATTTGCTAGAGTTCTCCTTAGAGTGGTGTTAAATTCATTATTACCATTAACCATGGTATGAAATAGTCTAAATCTCGATGAAATATGCTGCAAGCAGGCAATGCTTATTTCATCTCACATTTAACACATGTCAAACTGATTAAAACAGAGAATAAATATCTAAATAATTAACACAAGATGCACTTGATCTTTCCAGCAGTGTATTTTCCTTTAATGTTGTGGTTATATTATTTCCTACCAATCTACTCTCTGGACAATAATATGATCATTTCAAACCGTTGGGAAAAAATAATAAAGTGATAAGAGTATATACTCACCATCACTTCTTGCATTCTTTCTGATATTCATGGGATCCAAATCCTGAATTGCATTATTCAAACTGTTGGCATGACAATTATTTCCTGTTTTAGCATTAGCATTTGCCAAAAATCTGGGGAGATTTGAGACCTTTGAGCCAAAAACAATCTTGTAAATTTAAGAGAATCTATATCTATAATAAGAGAGTTGGGACTCTCAAGCTTTCGACACATCAGCATTTACAAAATTAAAAAATTAAAAAAATAAAAACAAAGAGAGGCTAAATTCCCCTCACAATATTCTAAGAATTTTTTTTAATAAAATATGTAAATATATCAGAATTCCAAAAGAACCAACCATAGATAGAATTACGTGAATGAGACCTCTTCCACGACTTTCCTTTCACTGGTATTGAAGCACCAAGATCACCTCCAAACTCTGAGGATCCATCTACTATGAACCCCCAGTTTCATAGAGAGAAATTATCACAATGCAATGATTCATTGAGGGAGAAAAACTAATTTCGAATTGGAAATCAAGAAAGAAAGAGGTGAAGAGAGAGAGACTTGAGATTGGAACAGTTGAGATCTTGAATGAAGAGGAAGATAGAGAGGCAAGAGACTGATCAGAGGAGCATACGTTACTTTTAGGGGAGAACAAAAGAAAGCTGATGTGGTCATTTGGAATGCTTACGTGTCATGATCTAGAGTGTCTGAACTCTACTATTTGAAGAGAATATATGCCACGTGTCAGTTGGAGTGATTTGAAATGCTGATGTGTCAAAAGCTTGAGAGTCCCAACACTCTTATATATAGATTATACATAATATATACTATATACCATCCAATTCAAAAAATAAATGTCGTTATAGAGGACATATTCTGGTTTCAAATTAAATGTTTTTAACCTTTTAGTTATTCTGCCACCTTTAATTTCCAATTTCAAATGAAAAAGATAATGAAATTTTGTCTCGAATTGAGAACTCAATCTAATTAGAAGTCTTTAATTAAGATTTTCATTTTTTAATTTGAACCGTTTATTGAGAAATTTTAAAATTTGGATCTAGAATTGAGAACTAATATACAAATTGGATCTTATCATAATATTTGTCCAATTTTTGAGTCATTTGGGTGGATTTTAAATTCACTCTAACTTGAGTGAATTTGAAATTTATTCATTTCAAATTTTAAATTTCAAATTACTCTATCCAAACACAATCTAAACATAATCTAAAAGATATCGTAAGTTTTGAACTTGTCAATTTAATCTTTTTTAAATCTATTCACACAAGTTTCCACAGTTTTTCCTTATCTCAATTTGCTCTAATTTAAGTTCTTTTTATACTATCCAACTTCAATGAAATAATTAAGAAGAAAAGAAATAAATAATTATGTTAATTTAGGAATGGATGGAGAGAGAATGATATTATCTAAGAACATCTTTACCCAATTTTATTTTTCTTAATCAATGAAAAAAACTCAAGAATGATACCTTTGCACAATTTGCTTCAGATCTTGATAAAGCTACTCAGAATCAATTGGCAAGAGGTCAACGATTGCGTGAATTGCTTAAACAATCCCAATCAGCCCCTCTTACGGTAGAAGAACAGATAATGACTATTTATACCGGAACAAATGGGTATCTTGATTCATTAGAAATTGGACAGGTAAGGAAATTTCTTGTTGAATTACGTACTTACTTAAAAACTAATAAACCTCAGTTCCAAGAAATCATATCTTCTACTAAGACATTTACTGAAGAAGCAGAAGCCCTTTTGAAAGAAGCTATTCAGGAACAAATGGACCAGTTATTGCATATAATATAATCTCTTCTATACAATCTTTATTATATATATAAAAGTAAGACCAAAAGTGACATATGTCATTCATACAGTGCTTGCACATTAAATTCTCTCATTAAGTGTTATTTTTCCCCCTTTTTTATTTTTAGATAAATTGTCTTATAAGTATAGATGTTATTATATAGATAAATAAAAGTTTAAAATATTAAAAACGATGATTGATAAATTATCAATACATACCATAAAATAGTTTTTGTACGTTAAACGAACCAATTTTTTTTAACATGCTTATTTAGTACTTCTATGATATAACATGTACACATGTAAATCATAAAACATTCTCTAAAGTATAAATATTTTTATGATTATAAAATGAACCAATAATTTGTGTGTGTTAAATGAACCAATTTTTTTACATGATAATATATTACATCTATATCTATGATATAACATGTAATAGATTATCACATAAAGTGATATTGAGGAGATCACAAAGAAGAACAATGAACAAACATGCAGAATGTACATGTCAAACTTACAATTTTTCATATTAATTTTATTTTAATTTTATAAATTAAATATATAATAACTAGAATTTTAAAGTTAATTCATTTGACTATTTAATGATATTGATTACATTATGTTGATAATAGACATTAATAAATAATATATGAATTTTAATTAAATTTCTTGGTAGGTTTCAAATATAGAAATCATTTATAAATTACAAATTTTTTTAATTTAAAATTTTGTAGAAAAAAGTAAAAAAAAAAAAGAAAAATTCAAATAAAGGTGTGAGCTAATTAAGAATGATTATTCACTTATTATTAATGAAATTAAATGTTTTTGTGTATATGTATTTTATTTATATTTTTTCTTATATAAATATATTTATATTTTATTTCATTTTATTAGATTTAATTTAATTTTGTTACTGCTATGTATTACACGGCACTATGCTAGTACACAACATATAGAAAAGATAAACTAATCATAAATAATGTTGTCCAATGTGGCAAGAGACTTGTACTAACAGGAGAATTAGTAATAGAGGCAAGACATAAAAAAAATAAAAAAATCTGATAAACTTTTTAGATATCCGATAAAACTCATACAACTATAGATAGATAAACATAGACGATTAATTATTTCATGGGGATAATAAATATAGGCAAACTAAAACTCCAAAAAACCGTCTATAAGATTCATGCTTTTATAGTAATATATGGTTTTAGGGTGTTGTGAGTTAAGAGTTGAAAGTAGAAAGGCCAATTACTGTACATAGGGCTCCACTATTAATATAGGCAAGCACTTAGGTCATAGATACCTGAAATATTCACCTATTTTCAATCTCAACCGAAACCTTAGATTTCATCTCTCAAACAAAATCTTCACCCCTACTCACACTCTTCACACACACTCTCTATGTTTATTGGAAATAATTCTTTCTATCCAATATGCATAATAAAAAATGAAAAATACTCATTTAAAAGAAAATCATATTTTTTACCCAAAATAAAGACAAAAAAATTATAAATGTCCTTACCCACCCCCTTTAATGATTCCACCCACCATATTTATCACCTTATCTCCTCTCATATGTAAGTTGAAAATTCATCTATTTCAAATCCTCCAACTATTTCTAAAATCAAGCAATGTACGTAGTAAAATTTTATCTCTTTATTGTTGCTCAAAAGAGGTAAGATAAACATTATTTTCAAGTATAGTCTAATGTATTTTATAATTTTTGAATCTAAATATATATTTTTGGATGTAAATCGGAGCTTAAAAAATCAAAAAAATCGCAAAAAACTAGAAAATGTATACTAGGAACAGATCACGATGGTATCGTGATCTACAAGGAGCATTGTGATCTAAGTTATAGGAGAAAAATATATCACGATGCTCAAATTAGATCACGTGGTATTTGAGCATCGTGATCTACACTGAGCACCATGATCTGAGTTGATGAGAAAAAATAGATCACGATGCTCAAACTCCATCGTGATCCATCTTGAGCACCGTAATCTACACTAAGCACCGTGATCTATTTTTGGAAATTTTTTTTTAAAAAAAGCACAATAGATAATCATGCTCAACTTAGATCACAGTGGTATTTGAGCATCGCGATTTAAGTTGAACTTTTTCAATTGCTTAGATCGCAGTGGTATTTGAGCATTGTGACCTAAGTTGAACTTTTTCAATTGCTTAAATCACGATGGTGATGAGCATCAAGATCTATTGATCATGATGCTCGAACACCACCGTGATCTATAATAATATCAATTATAATAATTATAATTAAATTTTAAAAAAATTCATAATTTTATTTTAAAAAATCTGAAATATTGTCTTACATTTGTAAGTATTTTTTATAAATCGAATATTATATCAGAACTTCAAGAAAAAGTTTTAAAAAAATTATTTTTAAAATCTGAAAAAATAATACTTTTAAAATATTATTATTTAAAATAATTCATAAATATGTTTTTAAATTTTTTAAAATAGTTTTAAGATACAAAAAATAATAATAATAATAATAATAATAAATCTTAAAAAATCATAAATTGTTTTAATAAAACTCTAAAATATCGTCTTACAATAGTAACTATTTTTTATAAATTGAAAATTATATCAAAAATCTTAAAAACATATTTTTAAAATATTAACGAAGACAGGTTCTAGTATATGATTTTATCTAATTATCATCAAAATATCACTTTAACCAACCAAGTTCATTAATAATTCTGTTTATACGAGCAATCATAAATACCAAATGTATCTCTACTCGATCTGATAAAGTAATTTAACTCCCAAAAGATCGCAGGATTGATTTCTCATCACATAAGTTCATTAATCTCTCGATCTGATTCCACTTATATGTCATGTGTTTACTTTTTCGTAATTAAATCTCGTCTCTCGAATTTTGACTCAATTACTTAAACGTGCTCGACTAGTGGCTATCTAATCAAGCAAGCAATCAAAACATAAACACACAAACAGGGTTCACAACTTAAGAACTTGAATTAAAATTACAGATCCATAAAGATTCAAATTAAACTACTAACAAATCCTAAAAACCCTAAAAAATTAGTTAGACATGATTATCAAACAACTCATATAAAAATCGTAAAACATCATATCTAAACTAAAAATCTAACTATAAGAAAGAGATAGAAAAACTCTAGGAAAGGTGATCTCCCACTTCTCCAATCCTTCGGTTCTTGATATTCTCCTCCAAAGCGCCTCCAAATATGATCTATCGCGCTTGCCTCTTCCTTCAAATGCTTCTCAAAATAGTTATTTTTCTCTCTATATGTGTGTGTATGAAGCGTCCATGATTTCTGGATCAATTACAAGTATTTATAACATTTTCCAGGTCTCCTAAGTCAAGTAGAGTCAAAATATAACATCTTAATGGACTCCTAAATGGATTAGAACTGTAAAATACACCAAAAATCGAATTTTCATGTGAATCGGGATTATTTGAGTTCAGTCGTGCCCTATGGCACGATCACCCGTGCCCCACTACAAGAAGTTTATGCATGATTTAGCACGGTCGTGCTCTGTAGCACAACCGTGCACCACAAAAACGCCCGAATTTGGCATCATGATCTTCATGAAAGTTGTAGGTCTTGAAGTTAAATTTCTAATGCCACAAGTTTCAACTCAATGTAAAATTTTTAGAGGAAGTTATGGTCAAAATACTAAAGCTCTATCGAGACGAAACCGAACGTCACAGTTTTCATTTTCTCTGAATATTCTGCTTTCTTGGAGAGAAAATTAGGAAATGTGATCACCATAAAAGTTGTAGATCTCTTCCTTAGATTTTTAACGAAATTAAGATCTTTTAATTTGAACTTCTAAATTAAGAGATATGTCATTTCTCCCACAGTTGTGCGTGTAAGCCAAAACTCACGTTTTTTCCACTAAAAACATGAAATCATAGAAATAAAAAAACGTACCTAAATATACTCAAACGAATATATAAATGTACTCAAAAACATGTAAAAAAACAACACTTATCAAGATGAGAGATAATGAATATTTTATTAAAAGGTTGGGTTGGGTTGTTGATAAAATATAAAAAAATTGAAATTGATTTGGGTTGTAGGTTATATATGTGGATGAGAGAGAAATGAATATTTTATTAAAAAAGTTGGGTTGTTGATAAATATAGTCTTATTTTAGTTCCTCGTTATACACTCCATTTTATTTTTTCTCAAGATGTTGATCATATACCGTATTTTTCTTCGTTAAAGGAGAAAGTTCAAAAAAAATATTGATTATATACATGTAAAAAATTCATACTAGCTATTTCAATTTTTTTTTGCTAAAGTCTTTATATTTTATTTTTCCTTGGCCAAAATTGGTATTTTTTATAGTCTTATTATTATAATTTTTAATTTGTATTTATCCAAATACACACGAAAAAGAGAATTAAATTGCCAAAATGGACCACTTTGCATAATGTGACCATAAAGGCTATTTTTATCTTTTGGCCCAAAATTTGATACAAAAGGCTCAAACTTATATTGTGCGGTATAAAAAGAAATTTTTTATTAACACAAGTATTCATTTTGAAAAAAAAAAATGCTGCTAATTAACGAGAGTTGTAAAAACTTATGTAAGACTGTCTCACGAATTCCCTTCTGTAAGACGGATCTTTTGGCCTGATCCACAACCCCATGATCCAGTCCAACCCTTCTCCCATGACCCATTGTAGCTCAAATCCAGCCCAACTAATACATCCTTCCACCTAATTCATGAAAAATCTCAATCACGCAAATCCAAGCCCAACAACCACATTGTCGCACATGATGTCATATACAATTTATTGTTTGTGTGTCTTTTACATCTATAAGTATGTCATTTAAAACTATAAGTATGTGTTTTTTGTGTTTTATTTTTCCATCCAATTTTGGCTTGGTGTTCTTTATGAAAGTTGCAACTCTTTAAGTTAGTCATCCAACATCAAGAAAACAATTATATTATATTTTGTCCTAGTGAAGTGAACCTAATTTATATTATTTTTATTTTCTCACCGAATTTAAGTATAAGTATGTCTTTTAAAACTATAAGTATGTATTTTTTGTATTTTATTTTTCCATCCAATTTTGGCTTGATGTTCTTCATGGAAGTTGTAACTCCTTAAGTTAGTCATCCAACATAAAAAAAAAAAAAATTATATTATATTTTGTCCTAGTGAAGTGAACCTAATTTATATTATTTTTATTTTCTCACCGAATTTAAGTATAAGTATGTCATTTACATCTATAAGTATGTCTTTTAACACTATAAGTATGTGGTTTTTGTATTATTTTTTCATCTAATTTTTGCTTAGCATTCTTCATGAAAGTTGTAACTCTTTAAGTTAGACATTCAATATCAAGAAAACAATTATATTATATTTTGTCCTAGTGAAGTGAACCTAATTAATATTTTTTTTATTTTCTCACCAAATTTAAGTATAAATATGTCTTTTACATCTTTAAGCATGACTTTTAGACCTATAAGTATGCATTTTTTATATTTTATTTTTCCATCCAAGTTTGGCTTGGTGTTTTTCATGGAAGTTTAACTCTTTCAGTTAGTCATCCAACATCAAGAAAATAATTATATTATATTTTATTCTAATGAAGTGAACCTAATGAATATTATTTTTAGTATAAGTGTGTCTTTTACATCTATAAGTATATCTTTTGCACATATAATTAGGTGTTTTTTTGTATTTTATTTTTCCATCCGTTTTTATCTCAGTGTTCTTCATAAAAGTTGTAACTCTTTAAATTAGTCATTTTATATCAAGAATCCTAGTGTAGTGAATCAAATTAATATTCTTTTTATTTTCTCATCTAATTTATATATAAGTATGTCTTTTACTTCTATAAGTATGTTTTTTACACACATATGTAGGTGTTTTTTATATTTCATTTTTCCATATGTTTTTGTATTAGTGTTTTTCATGAAAGTTATAACTCTTTAAGTTAGCCGTTCAATATTAAGAAAATAAATATATAATATTTTGTCCAAGTGAAGTATGTCTTTTATATATATATATATATATATATATATATATATATATATATATATAAGTATGAACATTTATAAAGGGTGAAAATTTTATGATCTATCATAATAATTATGCTTGATGTAATCTAAAACAAGCAAAGAAAAGAAACCCAACAGAGACAAATCAAAATCGTTTCATAAAACCTGATTAGAATAGAGTTTCAGAACGCCGAAATAGAACAAAAACATCCTTCATTTTTAACCTTTCCTCTAACCAAAACAACAAAGTCATCTTCTGCACATTCGTCATGCACTCTTGAATTATCTTAATGCAAGCTCTTTTTCTTGGGACAACACAAATTTAACCAAGATCATCAAATGAGTAATGTGTGTGTTACTAATAATCTCAAATGTATCTTCTTTCATTGTCTTATCTCATTACCTGTTGAGTCATGTCCCCGTGAATGGTAGTAGCAGTAAAACCATTCAGGCACAACCAATGTACCAATGAGTCAACTTTTTCTTTGTTTCTACAAATACTAAAGTAAGAGCTTGCTACCTGATGAGATATTTTTGTTAGGATTTTGATAAGACAAATAGTTTTGTATAGGAAGTTAAAGTATCTCATTTTTCCACATTGTTTAAGTGGAACTTTGATTTGTAAAATTATCTTTCTATGATGTATTTGTTTAAGTTGTAAAAATCAGAAAGATGGAGGACACTGATGTTAACAGGAAGTTGATTATAAAGAAGTATCGGATGCTGGTTTTCAGTAAGGAAAGTCAGCAAGCTGAATCAGTAAGCAGCATATAGAAAGCAGTAAGGAGAACTGAAATCTGTCTGCAGGATTCAGTAACAGGAAGTTGTTCTGAATTATGAAGCAAACGCAGAACTGGAAGCTGACGCAAGACAGTAAGCAATAACTGCAACCTGAGAAGTATGCTGTAAATTACTTTGTCTTATTTATTGCAGTACGAGGTTTCTGCATTATCAAAGTAACCGATAGATGGAAGTTAGCAACTGACCAATGAGGTGATGTCATCTGGACCACGGTTCTGCAAAAGCACTGTTGCCGAGGAGTGACGCCATTAATGCGGAGTAGAGTAGGACATGTTCTATTCCCCAATTTCTCCAGGCACATTAAATGCAAAGATCCTGAAGATCAAATTTCGAAAATCTACAAGGACTATGCCTTTCTTCAACGGGCATATTTCTACAAGTATAAATAGAAGATGCAAGTGACTAAGAAGACTACCGAACTTACTGCAAATATTCTAAGCTATCAAACTCTCAAACAAAATACAAGTTTTGTACAATTCAGTCACTCAACCTTCAGAAGCAATCAAACCCAAGAATCAAAGATCTCAAGATCTTAAAGCTGTCTTCAAAGAACCAGTTGAATAATATATATTTTTTAACCATTTGTTGTGTGCTAGGTTGTTTTAGTTAGTGTCCTTAGTTAGAAGGATTTGATCCTCACTAAGTGTTAGCTTTTGTGTAAGGTTGTTTACTCTGTGTGAGTTTTGTACCCTGTATAGGAAGTATCCTAGGAATCTTACTGATTCTAGTAGGTATAACTTGTTAGGAAGAGGTTTGTAAAGTTAAGACTTGTAAAGCAAACTGACTTAGTGGAGTTCCTTCTGTGTGAAGGAAAAGAGTGGACGTAAAAGGATTACACCACATTCGAACCACTATAAATGTTTGTGTGTTTATCGTTTTACTTACTTGCTGCATATATTATATATATCTTGTTCATACTGCTAAAAAGATTCTGTTAAAAACATACTTGCAAAAAGAAAATCATTTTCCAAAAAAAACTCTATCTTTGATTTTCGCTACATACTGTGACATACCGAGACAATAAGCTGAATCAGCATTCTGTCAGCTTACTGAATCGAGAGAGTTGCTGCATTCTTTGTAGAATCAGCAACCTGGTTACAGAAAAGTTTCAAAACGTAAAATTTGATAGAGGTTCATTCACCCCTGAACCTCTGACCACTTGGAACCAACATTGCCCAAATTACAAACAATCATCAGGATAAGAAATGGTTATTACTAGAAGAATTACAACACCACCATATGATTATTTTTCAGACTATCCACCTTTCCGCATAAGGAAATGATAATCAATACAAGAAAATTGAGAAACCCATATATTCAAAAGATATATGATTAAGCAACAAATCATTATACACGAGCAACGTAATTAAACAATTGGAAAATCATACCAAATTCAGATAGATCAATTCATTGAAGCATTTTATCAAACACTTTAAGGATTGTCTTCTCTCTCTCTAAAATTCAACTTAAAATACCACTCAGAACTAAGGGGCATCGAAGCCACCGACATATACAATCAATACAAGAATAAAGAATTTATAGTTAAAATCGAATGAAAAGAGAATTTGTGAAAAGAAAAGATGAATGAAAATAGTGAAAACAGGAATAATGATGTATCCAATGAAGTCATAAACCTCGGAGAATAAAAAATTAGTCAGAAATCTCACCTGAATTTTATAGACGATAAGGCACGATGGTGCGAATGGTGATTTCTTGCGGCGATCATTACACTCCCACTCTTATGCAATGGTGCGACAATGTGACTGAGTTTCTAGTTTCTATTATTGTGGATTGAGTTGTTGCTGTGGCCTGAGGGTTGATATTATTAAAGGCTTATTCTGAGACTAGGGTTGATATTGTTTTGGGTTGAGTTGGACCACCCAATGGGTCAAATAAATCCATTTCAAGAGACTCACTCAACTATAAATATTCATAATAGAGTCACATATATATTAGGTATAGCAACCCAATTTACCACAAAAAAATATTAAGTATGACAAAAAATACCACCAAAAATAAAATTTGCATTTTTTTACCATAAAAAATAAAAGTGGGATACTTTATACCATCAAATATAAAACTAAGGCCAAAAATACCATATTTTTTGATTGACTTTAATGACTACAATTATTACCCAATAACAACCTTGGTCAAAGGAAATCTTGGTCAAAAAAGTATTTTCTCTCACCTCCACCCCAAACCCCAAACCCAAACCCTTCCCTTTCTTTCGAATTACAACCCTTTTTTTCCTCCATTTTCACTTTCTAGGCAACTAAAAAAATCACCTCATATTCCACGTTTAAATCTTGGATTTTTTGCTGAAAATCCACATTTAACACGAAGATGTCAAACCAAGAAGTAGAGGTTAGTGATTTATCCCTCGTTTTTTCAGAAAATTATTGAAATTAAGGTTCGAATTTGTTGAAATTTCTTGAAAATTTGTTGATTTTGGTTGAATTTGTTGGAAAACTGTCTTAATACTTCGATTTTGTTGAGTATTAGTTGAACAAACGGAGGGTTAAACGTCGATTTCAAATTCCGTTGAACCCTAAATTATTTAGGGATTAAGTTTAATTTGTTTTAATATATGCTTGAATTCATGTTTGGAATGGTGAATTAGGGTTTAATTTTGCATTTGATAAGGTTAATTTGTTTGAATATGTGTTTGAATTCATGTTTGAACAGGTTAAACGGGCATAATCGATGTTTAACATTATAAATTTTGAATTTTATAGTGTTAAACGTGATTATAGGTAATAATCACGTTTAACACTATAATTATAATGTTAAACGTGATTATTCAATTTAATCACGTTTAACACTATAATTATAGTGTTAAATGTGAATTTCCAAATTCACGTGTAGGCCTTGGGCGCGCGCACGTCGCGCCCCCATCAACCGTCGCGTGTGCGTCCCCCGTCACCCGTTGGGTGCGCGCGCGTCCCCTTCACCCGTCACCCGTCGCGCGCCGCGACCTCATCACTCGTCCCCCATCACCCATCGGGCTCTACCGTCATTAGTCTTGCGCGTGCTTCGGGCCCCCGTCACCTGTCGAGGGTGCGCGCAATATGGTAATAATCCCCCTTTAATAATTAAGACAATATAACTTAATAATCCCCGTTTAGTAATTTGAATAATCCCGTTTTAAAATTTTTATAATCATAGCTTAATAATTAAATATCATATTTGAATAATCCCCCTTTAATAAATTTTATTAATCTTCGTTTAATAATCAACACGTAATGCCAAATAATTTCTTAATCCATCTTAAATAATAGGTAGATATTTTTAATAACCACTTTAATAATCCCCATTTCATAATTAAAATAACATAATATCCTAATCCCCGTAAAATATTTTTAATAATTTTTATAATCTCCGTTTAATAATCAACACTTAATGTCAAATAATTTCCCAATCCACCTTAAATATTAGGTAGATTATAAAAAATAATCCTCTTTAATAATCCCCATTTCATATTTAAAGCAACATGATATCCTAATCCCTGTTAAATAATTTTATTCCATTTTTATAATCTCCATTTAATAATCAACACATAATGCCAAATAATTTCTTAATCCATCTTAAATAATAGGTAGATAATTTTAATAATCCACTTTAATAATCCCCATTTCATAATTAAAGTAACATAATATCCTAATCACCGTTAAATATTCTTTGTAATTTTTATAATCTCCGTTTAATAATCAACACTTACTGTCAAATAATTTCCTAATCCCTCTTAAATATTAGGTAGATTCATCTGCTGTAAATAATCCACTATAATAAGTAAAACAACATAATTTCCATGGTTGGGAGACTTAAAACTTTTTATAATTTTAATAGTCCCCGTTTACTATTTTTTTTTGTAATTTAATAATCCTCGTTTTATCCAGCTCAACTAATTTGAATAACTAAAATACCCAACTTTATAAAATTCATATATATTTATTTTTCAGAGAGATAGTAAGACATTAATTCGCATGTGTACTTTCAATCTATATATTAATGTAGTAATTAATATGAACATTTTTTTTGGTTTTTAGGTCTATTGGGTACGTGAGGATTATCAGACAAAGCAGACATACATTAACTCGTACACTCGTGTTAGAGTATTAGGCTATGTAAAGGCAATCTTGCAAAAAACCGATACTGAATGTGTGGCTGATTTTGAGAGGAGCTGTTTCGGTCATTTCTTGCGCTGGGATACTAAGCGTGACAGTTGCAAGAGCTTTCTGCATGCCCTTATATCACGTGAAGTGCGTGGGCCCCATACCCCCGCGGATGAGGTGTAGTTTCATATTGGTGGAGACTGTCGTCTATGTCGGTTCTCAAGAACTGAGTTCACCTTCGTGACGGGTTTAAGGTTTGACGACTCCGACTATTCTTGCCCATCTGCAGCAGTTGGATGGTGTGTTATATCGAGTATGTCATGGCGAGGATATGATTATTGTGGCGGCTCTTCTTAAGAGATTTAGGACGGAGGAGTTCGTAGCTTGTCAGGATGACTCGATGAAGATTGCTAAGATTATCCTCCTCTACAGCATTTTACTTGGAGTTGACCCACTCACCACTTCAGTTGACCCTTGGGTTTGGGACTTGGTGGAGAACGAGGAGCGATGGGAGACATTTCCATAGGGTAAGATTTCTTATCTTCACCTTCTGAACAAAATCAATCAGCTACCATCGCCGTTGTCGGACCCAAGTACGAACAGGCCCCCGGCGTACCACTTCTATGGATTCTCGTTAGCCGTAATGGTTAGTATTAATTGTCATTTTTATTGTTTCATATTTTGATGGAATAATTCAATTTACTTATAACATGAAATGTTGTAATTTTATAGGTATGGGCTTTCGAGACGATTCCATACACTGGTGTATATGCCGGAAAGTGTCTTTTGAAGTCTCACAAGGTGTTACCAAAACTTTTGAGGTGGTTGACGAAGATTCCACTAGACGACGTCTCGAGGGAGCTAGATCAGAAGATGCAGGGTCTTGTGTGTTATGAGAATCTTAGGGTCAAGCGTCGAGAGATTCGACAGACGTACTTGCAGTACATCGATCAGGATCTCATAGACGGGGTTCAGCTTCCTGGCACCCATCGGGGTCGTCTGAGGCGGTCGACCGCCGTCTTGTCAGAATCAGTGAACGCTGCCCCCGATGTAGGTGTTCCATCGGCTGGTGTCACTGCCCGTCCAGCCCGAGCAGCGAGGACTACGTGGTCGAGGAGGTCGACCCAGACGGCGAGAGAGAGTTCTCGGTGAAGTGGCCAGCAAGACTTACCGACCATATGGTAGAGTACTGATGGTGCCACCTTGCAGCAGGTCGAAGAGGACGATCAGGATAGAGCATACCAGTATGTTGAGGTTCCTGTATCACAATGCATGACATTAAAGTCCGATAATTAAATTATGTTGTTTTAATTATTAGAGTCCAATTATTCAAATGTACGCGCTCGACGGGTGACGGGGGCGCGGGGAGAGCGCGCGCGACGGGAGATGGGTGACGGGGGAGCGGGGAGCGCACGCACACGACGGGTGATGGGTGACGGGAGCGCGCACACGACAAGTGACAGGTGACGGGGGCGTGGGGAGCGCGCTCTTGCGATGGGTGACGGGTGACGAGGGCGCCGCGCGTGACGGGAGACGGGTGATGAGGGAGGCACGTGCATGCCACGGGTGGCGGGGGCGCGGGGCGCGCGCGCGCCTGGCCTAAACATGAATATCATAATTCACGTTTAGCACTATAAAATTTGAATTTTATAGTGTTAAACGTCGATGATGCCCATTTAACCCTTTCAAACATGAATTCAAGCACATATTCAAACAAATTAACCCTATCAAATGCAAAATTAAACCCGTTTAACCATTCCAAACATGAATTCAAGCATATATTAAAACAAATTAAACCTAATCCCTCAAAAAATAGGGTTAAACGCGGATTATGTTAATAATCCTCGTTTAGTTATTAAACATACCTTTCTTATTTCAACAATAATTCTTCGAATCCTCCAAGTGCCGAAATGTCGAATTTTTTTTAGAGAGAATTTTGTATGAAAATTTATTGTATGATAATTTTGTTATTGAGTTTCAAACTCTATATAAAGGTATAAAGTGAATAAACAGTACAAAATGCATGTGAATTCACAGCAAATATTAAGAACGAAAAAAAAATTGGGTGTAATAGTTGCATGCTTGTTCAATAAATAATAACAACGATATTGTACAGTAAATATTAAGAACAAAAAAACAAAAATTTAGGTGTAATAGTTGCATGCATGCATGGGAAATAAATTCAATTCAAATTAAATGCATGACAAATAAATTCATTTCGAATCAATTCAATACATGACAAATATAAATTAATATTTAATCAATACATACAATGCATGACAAATATAAATTAATATTTTTATTGCATGCATGAAACTTGTCAAATCAAAACACTATTTTCCATTGACTTGAACTAAAAATGTGATAGAAAGTGTCTGTAAATTATATTTTATAGTATAAAGTGTCCTACATTTATAGTATAAAGTGTCCTACAATTAAATTTGATGGTATAAAATATATAGAGTTATATTTTTCATGGTATAATGAATATTTTCGTCTATATATTATCTCTTCATCACTCATTTCCACAAACTTCTTTCTTCTTCTCTGCAACAACAATGTTGGATCTTAACTTCTTAATCCTACTTCTCTCCTCCATTATCTTCCCTCTTCTTCTCTTGCTCCTCAAGAACCCTAAATCCTCCTCAAAAGTTCCACCTTCATACCCAATCGTGGGCTCCATCTTTACAATCTGGAAGAACAAAGAGCGACGCGTCCAATGGATCTCCGACGTCCTCACCTCCACCGCCACTCTAACCTTCACCCTCCACCGCCCCTTCGGCTACCGCCAGATGTTCACCGCCAACGCCGCCAACGTGGAGCACATCCTCAAGTCCCACTTCCACAACTACCCCAAAGGCCCCCTTTTCCGCCGCACCCTCACTGACTTCCTCGGCGACGGCATCTTCAATGCCGACGGCGACACGTGGAAGTTCCAGCGCCAGGTTTCCTCCCACCAGTTCAACACCAGGTCTCTCAGGAATTTCGTCGAACACGTGGTGGACACCGAGCTCTCCGATCGCCTCGTCCCCGTTCTGAAGAACGCCGCCGCTAACGACGTCGTTCTGGACTTGCAAGACATTCTCCAGAGGTTCTCTTTCGATAATATCTGTAAAATCGCCTTCGGGTTAGATCCGGCGTACCTGCTGCCGTCGCTGCCGGCGGCGGAGTTCGCAGTCGTGTTTGATAGAGCTCTGAAGCTGATCGGTGAGAGATTCAATTCTAATATCCCTCTTGTTTGGAAATTCAAAAGGGCTTTCTCCATTGGAAAGGAGAAGGAGCTCAATTCCATTGTCAAGCAAGTCCGTGAATTCGCTAAGAATATTATCAGGGAGAAGAAAGAGGAGCTGAAGAAGAAACCATCACTAAAATCGGAGGATCTTTTATCGAGATTCTTGGAATCCGGCCATTCCGACGAGGATTTCGTCACCGACGTGGTGATAAGCTTCATTATAGCAGGCAGGGACACCACATCGGCGGCGCTGACGTGGTTTTTCTGGTTGGTTTCAAATCATCCAGCGGTGGAGAGAGAAATTCTTAAAGAGATAAAAGAGATGAACTCAGAAGACACGGTGTACGACGAGGTGAAGAACATGGTGTACACACACGCGTCACTCTGTGAAGCCATGAGGCTCTATCCGCCGGTGCCGGTGAGCACAAAATGCTCGGCGAACGACGACGTTTTGCCGGACGGGAGCGTGGTCAATAAGGGGACGAGAATAAGCTACCATCCGTACGCGATGGGGCGGGTGGAGAAGGTGTGGGGCGGAGACTGGGCGGAGTTCCGCCCTGGGCGGTGGCTGGAGTGGGAGGAGACGGCGGCGAAGTGGCGGTTCGTGGGCAGGGATCCGTACACTTATCCGGTATTCCAGGCGGGGCCCAGGAGCTGTCTGGGCAAGGATATGTCTTTCCTGCAAATGAAGAGGGTCGCCGCCGGCGTTCTGCGGCGGTTCACGGTGGCGCCGGTGGATAGAAGCATGGAGCCGGTTTATGTGTCGGATTTCACGGCTAAAATGAAAGGGGGATTCTCGGTTAAGATTGAAGAGAGGGTTGATTGATTCTT
This sequence comes from Scutellaria minor, assembly GCA_954870855.1. Classification (NCBI taxonomy): domain Eukaryota; kingdom Viridiplantae; phylum Streptophyta; class Magnoliopsida; order Lamiales; family Lamiaceae; genus Scutellaria; species Scutellaria minor. The sequence continues at coordinate 17,833,525 of OX940728.1, read as the reverse complement.
GAATTTTTTATTCTTTTAACTGTGGATGAAGGACATCATAGTGTTATAATTATGTTAATTTATGTCCCACTAAATGGATTTGATTATCAGTAGAGTAGGTACTAGTCAATACCTTTCCAAATATGTGTATGGATATTTATTAATCGAGAATCAATTTCAATTTGATATAAAACTTTTGAACAATAAAATTTTATACATTTATTAATATTTATAACATATACATAAAAATATATACAATTAATAAAGAATGAATTTCAATTTAAACTTGATATTCCTTGTATTCATTCATTCAATTCATGATGGATATTATGGTCCATGCATTATGTTGAACTCATTGAACCATATCTTTTGAACTATATAATATTTGAGCCATATCTTTTGAACTATATCTGCATCAGTTTATTTTAGATTCTTAAAAATATATTAAAATAATATAAAAATTTAAGAAACAGAAGAACAATAAAAAAACAATGAAGGTTGTTGTGTTGGGCTCATTTAATTGATGACATTTAGTCTTTCTCTCCTCGTAAAATGTTCCTGCAGTAAAACACTGCAAAAACACTTTTTAAGAAATTTAATATTAAAATATGAAATTGTCAATTAAAAGCACCACCAATTTATTAAATCTATGATGACAGGTCAAAATATGAGTTTTGAAGATATAAAAAAAAAGTATGAAAACGATTTTGTTTTAAAAATCTTTGAATGAATATTTATTTTAAATTAAATTTATTGAATCTTCAAATCGAACTTTCGCTTCAGTGCTAGAGAATTTTATTTGGAAATTTTCAACAATCTCCAATTTCATAACTTGATTTCGATGTTTTCCTAATTTTCGAATCATGCTAATCACTATATCACATGCTCCCTTACCTAGTTTATTATATTTTCCATACGAGTAGTATTTTTGTGCATTAAGTGTCTGGATCATGATCTATGTAATTAGACACGTGGGTTGGATCGGGTCAGATCTGGCCCAGATCCGTGCCCAGTTCTGTTTTTTTAATTTATAACATAACCTTTATGTTTAACGAGTATAACTTTTATATTTAACGAGTATAACTTTTATGTACAAATATCATAATCTTTAACTAAAATTACTTAGACTTTTTTCAGTATAAAAAACATAATTAAAAGTTATGTAACCTTTGTGTTAACTGGGTATAACCGTTATGTTATATTAGTATAACTTTTATATATCATAACTTTTAAGTGATATTACTTGAACTTTTTTTCACTATAAAAATTCATATAGTATGACCTAACCTTTATGTTATAATAATTTAACATTTGTATTATATTATTATAACATTTATGTACAAATATCATAATATTTATATACTTAAAGAATAACATAAAATTATATTATTATAACGAAAAAGTTAAATTATTATGCATAAAAGTTATATTATCACAACATAAAGGTTTTGAAAGATATTATAAGTCTGTCATACAGTGCAAAAAGTTATATGAACAAAACTAAAATGTTTGGTTCGTCAAATTAAAAGGTCAAATAACTGTAAAACTAGGGTTTGAGCTAGGGTTTGGACGCGTGAGGTGCGTGTGAAACGTGTGAAATGCACCTTCGAATCCGATCGACCCAATTGCACGGATCTAGGATCCGTGCAACCTGATGCACAAGAACATTTGTGTTTTCATACACCATGAATATTGTAATCCATGTATTTATTTAGCGAAATATCTACTAGATGAGCAATCTATAATCAACTAAGTATAATTTCTTTTTTTCTTATCGTTTCTTTTTCTTATCAATGAATTTTTTTTGTTCAAACCGTGAAAGTTAATTCTATCCTACAGCAATCCACAAACTCAAATATAATTTTTATAATTTCATTAAAAATAAGTAAATTATCGATATCAGTTATCACGTTTTGCTCTTTTACCTCATAAAATAAAGATTTTTCATTAATTTAGAATCCAAAAAATAATATAATTATTAATTCAGAGCTTAAAAGATGATATGTATTGAATTGATACCAAAAATAAAGCTATTGATTAAAAACTGGAAATATTAATATATTTTTATTTAGAACAATTAAAATGAGAATTCAAATATTATTGATAAACCTCACATGTATCTAAGGCTGTCAATACGGGTCGGCGGGGTGGGCCGGCCCACAACCCACCATTTGGTGGGCGGGGTAGGGCGAGGCGGACTTTCTTAACGGAGGACCTCAAAATCTCAACCCAACCCAACCCTCTAGTGGGCCGCGGGTTAGGCAGGACAACCCACCAATTTTTTTTTTTAATTTTTCAAAGAAAAAATAGTATATATGTAGCTTATATATACATTTATTAAGATATATATATATATATACATTCAATTACATATAATATATGAAAATAAAATTTTGAAAATAGTTTTTCACTAAATTTTCTTCATTTTTATATATAAATGACTCATATCAATAATTTTATAAATCATTACTTGCACTAGGTAATATTTTCCATCATTATCATTCATTTCTTATCTATAGTTTTAATAAAAACATATTTAAAATATTAAAAAAATATATAATAAAATAAAGGAGGCCAATCCACTAGCCCACAGTCAACCCATCAAAAACCCAACCCACCATAGGCCAAACCCACTTAGGCCCACTTTTTCGTGGATCTACAAATACTCAACCCAACCCTTCGATTTGGCAGTGCGCGACGGGCCGGTTCAATGGGCTAAGCCCACTTTGACAGCTCTACGTATATCAATGGTGATGACAATGGGTTATGAGCAGTGCATCTTATCCAGGAACAAGATGGGCTCATATGTGGAGGCCCTGCATAGGGGTGGTACGATACGGTATACCGAAAATTTCTCACTGTACCGTTACCGTACCGAAAATTTCGGTATACTGAAATTTCATACCGTTATCTTACCGGAAATTTCGGTATACCGTACCTTCGGTATACCGAAATTTCGGTATGAGAAAAGTTCATACCGTTACCACATCGTCATTTCGGTATACCGGAATGGACCATCATACCGTTCCATACCGACATACCATTCCATACCGGTATAGACCGACATACCGGTTTTCGCTCAATCGTCGCCGCTCACAATGGCGGCACATCTTTACTCCACTCGTCGGCGCAACCTTGCGTCGGTAACTCCAAAAACAACAGCAGCAGGGGTGACGAAGGGAGCAGGGAAGGAAGAGAAAAGGAGGGAGAGAGAGAGGGGGCCGCCGCGTGTCGGCGGCGACGGCAATCGGGAGATCCGAAGTACCTGCCGGAATGTATACGAACTCTGGTGGTGGTGGTGATGATTCTTGAGAAGGAAGAAAGAGAAGCAACAAACTGTGAGACATAGAATTCGCGAGAGAGGGGGGGAAGGAGATGGAGTAATTTTTCTTGTGGGTGTTGACTTTTCTGTTTAATTACTAGGGTTGGAAAAAGATTTTTGTATTAGAATTATTAAAAAATAGTACTGATATTTATTTTTATACCGGTATACCGAAACTGTTCAGTATACCAAAATGTTTCGATATGCCGAAAAGTTTCGGTATACCAGTATATCGAAAATTATTTCGGTATATCGGTATATCGAAAAAAAAATTAATACCGTTACCGAACCGAAATTTACCGGTACGGTATCATACCTTACCAAAATATACCGAAAATTTCGATATTTTCGGTATTTTTTCGGTACGGTAAGTGCGGTATACCGGTATTTTCGCTATATTACCCACCCCTAGCCTTGCATAGCAAATCCATTTTGAAATTCATAAACTTGATATAATATTTATTGGGAATTTGGTTATTAGAGTTGGGTGTCAGATTCATTTTTAATTAAGTTTTATTAAGTTTGATTTTGAAGAAATTAAATTTGGTTGGATTATTTTGTGTAAATGATCATAGCATGTTGACTTAAATTCGACTTTGATAAATGAGAAATTAACATATGAAATTGACTAATCGGTTTGAGTCTTTGCATTAAAATGCTGAATATGAAGATGCATTATTTATTTCCATCCAATATTATATAATTACCGTTGTGTGTTTCATTATAAATTATAAATAATGGAAAACTTTATTGTACATAAAATGTACAATAGTGGCTAATATAGGTCCTTGGTCCTTGTAGAACCACATGAATCTGCATGTGAATGACGTGCATTTTTTTGTTTTTATTTTTATTTTTATTTTTATTTATTATTTATTTATTTATTATATATATTTATTTTTTTCGGATGCTAATTGTTAGGCATTGTTGGACAACGTTTATTACCAACAAGGTTTTAAGTTCCAAATTTTTTCCACAAACTTATTTTTGTGTACAGACTAGTATCTTAAATTTAGGTGGAAAATACTGATTCTTACTAAATTCCGATAACAAGTGTTATTTTTTTATTCTTTTTATGGCTCTGCTGCATATTTAACATTATTTTTAGAGTGAGAATTTTATGGGGTGGTTTCCTCCACAACAAACAAAAGTTATCTTTTTAGTCACAACTTACTATTGATATTCTTTAGCCAAAATTTAACATTTTTATCATTCTCTCCGATATCATATACACTACTTAGTACCATCAAAATTGAGGTCGTATCACTCTATCATATACCAAGAGAGTGTCATTTTATTACATTAATCTGTACAATCCAAAACTCAGATCGTATCATTCAAAACACAGGTCGTACGGCCCCATCTCTTACTAATAAAATTAGGTCATTTATTTTTTATTAGTTCGAACCACCCAAACTCTGATCGTATCAATTTATCCTATACTAAACGTATAATTGACCAAAATAGTTAAAAAAATAATTAAAGTAAACTAGAAAAAAAAAAGTGATCCTATGGGAATTGGTTACGAGTCTTATGACCGAGGGTTTCGATTTGCAAGAAAGAAAAGAAAGCAAATCCAAACACCTTAGCTTGCTTTGTTAGCGACATTTTACCAAATATCACAACTAAAGGACAAATAATTATAATAATAAAATATAGAAATTGTGGATTAATAATTTTAATATGGTAATAACTTAATGTATTGATATATTATTTTAATGTAAAATATATAATGCTTTAATATTTGTAAAATTAAAATATAAATATTCATTTTAATTAGGGGTGAATACGGTTTGGAGCAAGTTGGAGATAAGAGAATCTTCGGAACCGTTCCGAAGTTCGGAAATTTTTGGAAAATTCTACAAAAAGATTTCTGGAATTGTTCCGTCTAATCGTTCGGTTTGTCAAGAAGATAAATAATTTTTTTTCTTATTATATATCAGCTTTGTAAACTAGTTAGGGTGGTTAAGTTTAGGCGATTAGTTATATAATTAGTTGAGTTAAGTTAATTTATAAATAACAGTAATGACATCACAATAGGGTAACTTGTACATTCCTTTCTTTGATTCATTTGAATACAATCTTTCATCTCTATTTCTCTTTCTCTCTCTGGTTCTACACCATTGAGATTCTTCTTAGTTTCCATTTCGGAAACTTGTTACGATTCCTTCGGAGATTCAGGTATGACAAAAGTGGATCAGTTCGGGTTTCGGAGTTTTATAATTTTAATTTTAATTTAAAATAAATATTTATTCAAGCAAGTCATAAACTAATAAAATAAGCTTGACAAATTACTGAAGTTGTCGTCTCTTCTTGAAAACAACAAATTATATTTGAGTTTTTCTTCAAACTTAGTTCTTCGAAATCTTCTTAATCTACATCCCATAATTTTCTCTTTTAAAAGTCAAATAAATATATATTTTATAGTAAAATTGGAAGGTAGGTATAAACTAGAATTAAATATACTATGCATTAGTTCATGTAAGTTATAAACTAATTATTTGAATAATATTTATTGTATTTAATACATTTTGTGTTCCCAAAATTATTCATTATAAGTATTTTACTTTATTATTTAATTGTCAATTTCTTTTATGAAATCCTAAAATTATAATAGTATTAAATAATATTAAAATTCAATCATATTTATAACTAATTCAATATAACAATATAAAAAAGTGAATTAAGTGACACATATAAATTTGTAATATAGTCAGTTTCTTGAAATCGGTTCTATTCCGTTCTTCGGTTCGGTATAGTTCGATTTGACATGCACAAATAATCGGAGCAATTCGGTTTGGATAAAGTCAAATAATCAACGATTTTTTATCTATTCAAAGTGTTTCGATCCGAATTTCTCTACTATTTGATTATCTTCGAGATCCATGTTCACCCCTACATGATATTATTATTTACTATCATATATATATATATATATAACTTATTATTATTTTAATATTTTATAAGCCCATAACTTATGCCGCGTTTTCAATATTCAATGTAATTTTAAAATAATAGACATTTTATTTAACACATGTCAATTGGACCACAGCTATACATATTTTATTTAACACAACAATTTGGTCACGGATAGTGTATATCAATGTAATAATATCTTATAGTTAAGTCCATTATAAAATTAAATTATTATCAAAATTCGGATTTATTTTTGTCTTTGGACGCTCTAAGTGGATAACATATCGAACTTAGAATACAACTCTCTTAATTAAGAGATAGATATCTTAATACACTCTGAAACATTATATTTCTGGTTAGTATTGCAAGAAATCAATTGAATATGATTGTCAAATTCTACATATCTAGGACAATTTTTTTTTTTCGAAAATAAAATGCAAAATCAACTGTTTGAACTTTCAATTTTATTTTAATATGGAGAAATGCTATCTTACGCATTCATTTGTAGTTATTCAAGATCAAAGTCAACTACTAATGCATGTTGTCAAATAAATGATGATATATATATATATATATATATATATATATATATATATATATATAAAAGATATTCATTTCTTGTCCTTCCACCTACACAATCCATAATCCAATCCAATTTCAATTTTTTTATATTTTATTATTGACACCAACCCAATCCAATACTTTTTTTTTCTCATTTTTAATAATTGTATATTTTTTATGAGTTTTTTTTATTATATTTAAAAGATGTAAAACTAGATGAAAAAAATATTTGATATATTAATTTCGCAATTATAATAAAAAAATTGATTTACCATACATTTAAAATAACATACAAACACAATAACTAAATCAAAATTACAATAATTGGAATATGTAATCGAAAAAAAAATCAAGCTACGGATAGATGCATACTAAATTACAAATATAAAAGATTTGAATTTCGAATTGATGAGAAAATATGTCAATATTGGACTCTATTTGTAGAGAAAAAAATTATAAACTTTAATAATTTTTTTAAATAAAAATTATTTTCAATATCAACACTTTAAATTATATATAAAAAAATATCACCAAGACAAAGTATTTTCCGTTGCTAACTAAGCACCTAGCCCCAAGTCCCAACTGCATGTCATGTTGTTCTACAACTCTTTATTTTTTTCAATATTTTCTCATTATTATTGAAAGTAAATAATGCAAAATTCAAGTATATTCTACGGGCAACAAGTGTTATAATCCTAAAAGTTCCTTGCCCACACATTTGACTAACTTTTGAAACTCGGCTATTGTACAAAGTTGTTTAAATAAATATATAAGATAATTTGTTAAATAAAATCTTTACTATCAGAGAAATTTTGACCTTTTATTTTTCAATATTTGCTTGGCTTAACAAGATCATTACTTACCAACAAACTGTCACAAAATGTCGTTTTTAACTTTGTTGACTCTACCTTATCAAAATCGAACGGAGTATAGCACTAATACATTTTTTTTGCTCATCAAACATAAAACATACCAGCTATAAGCATCAAATCCTCCACCATGTTCCATTCTTTGAATCGTCATGTCTATTAAATATATTAGGTATGTTGTATGAGTATTTTCCCTTACCAATTCAACAGACGTTTATGGCAAAGTTGTTGCATCTATATTACATTAATTGCACATCAAATGGACAAAAATTGACGAATATTGCAAGCACACATTTTAGATTAAGAGAACTTGCAAACTTGCAATCATTAAATGGACAAAAATGACGAATATTGTAAGCACACATTTTACACTTAATGAACTTGTAAACTTGCAAGAGGTGTCAACATGACTTCTCTTTCATTGTTGGAGTTGAATTGATCTGGTCTCTACAATGCTTAGACCGATAGCTAGATTTCAATACAAATCCAAACTTCACTTAATTGAAATTATATTTAGATTTCAATAGAAAACCAAACCTCATTTAATTGAACTATTGACATTATATTTATATTTCAATACAAAACCAAACCTCATTTAATTGAAACTATTGTTGGTTACTGGCTGTTGCAAATAAACTATTTACATTTATATATCTATTCTTTTGATTACTAGTGAATGCCTACACAAATTAATTTGAGATTAGATCGTTAAAATTTTCCTAGAAAACATACCCGATCATGTATTCAGTGACCATGTCGATTCTTTCCTCTGAGAACACTGCTCCCATAAACAACAACACATTTGGATGTCTCAGTCTTCTCATTATATCAATCTGAACCACATGGTAATATTAAAAATTTAGCATGTTTCAGACAATTTCTACAAAGTAAGTAGTATCAATCCACCTTTGTTTTGGAGTCACGCAATGTCTTCTGAAATTGAAGAGGTGGGAAGGACTTTTTATTTATCTTGACTTTTCATATTTTACTTGACATATAAGATACACATATATCACACATGGACTGACACATGTCAAATTGAAAAAACTTTAAATTGCTTATTTGTCAAACATTGAAAAGTGGCAACTCTTCTTTTATAAATATAGATTATTGTAAATATGATTCATTACTCAAATACTATTCAAATAATTATTAAGAAAAAAGGAAAGCGTTATGCGGTGGAAAATAATATTGTCTTTAAAACCTTTCAATCATTGTGCTTAAATAACATGATAAAAGCTTAAGATTGAACAAAATTATATAAGTCTTTAAAGATTAATCATAAGAACTTTCATTAGCTTACAACAAAATCGAATTACTTTACATCATCAACTTTTCTAAAATTCTCACCTAATATAAGCACTCTTGAAACATCATCCCTTATATCCACTTACATTATCGTGGATAGATTAGTAAAACTCAATTACATCCAAATCTCTAACAGAAATGAAAGTTCATCAACTCTTACATCTAAATCCCTATCGACCCAAAACTACGAGACATCTTCAACTTTTGTACTCTCATTCATAAAACAATATAGTAATGGAATTATGGTGAAACATCTCCTGATCGATTGGAAGGTGAAAACTTCATTGACATCTTATTTTAGTGTGGTAAATAAAACCTTTATCTCAATTTAGTTTATTTGACAAAAAAAATATTTCTTATAGTCAATCATAATATTAAAATATCTCAATATATTGAGAAAATATCCTCGATATATCATTTTATTTTCAATATTCATGATTATCAATACATTAATAGAAGAAAACTAATTAGTATATGAGTATTTATTGACAAAATTCTGCCATGAGTATTTCTTGTAGCCAATCATATACTTAAAATATCTTATTATGTTGAGAATATATCCTGGAAATATATATTTTCAGTATTCATGATTATCAATATCAATAGTAGATAATACAATAGAATATTGAAAAAAATATTGAAACCAATATGAAAGATAAATTCATTTTTCTAAAATATCAGTAATATATATATATATATATATATATATATATATATATATTTGAAAAACTTTTTATCAATAATATCGACAAATAGTTATGTTAGTTTAAATCAACATTTTTTAAAATTGTTTCAAATTATGAATACATATCAACCTCGACGATATATACAAAGAGTATATGTATGTATAATTGATTCTTTTAAATTAAGAAAAACTATCATCACATTTGCAATAATATATCTGACTGCATCAATTTGTAAGTGTCTATCAGCTGATGTATCGAAACCTATGAAAAAAACAAGAAAAGTGAAAATTGACTACGTCAAGTTGTAAGTGTCTATCAGCTGATGTATGGAAACCTATGAAAAAAACAAGAAAAGTGAAAATGGGTTATTGCTTGAGTTATAGAAATATTTATTACCTCTCCATAAGTTGATGTATCGAAACCTATGAGAAAAGTGAACATGAGTTATTGCTTGAGTTATAGAAATTTTTATTACCTCTCCATATGTTGAGTTATACGTTGTACACATGGATTCAACCAATTATGCATATCTTATGATCTTAATTTTTCTTGTCATCTAATATACATAAAACTACTGCATGAGTACAAATGAAAATTACTCTTTGAATTCGAGGACATCAATCTACATAGAAAAATATTTCCTCTATATTGCATATTAATACCTGTTTTAGAGGAAAATTCGTTAGGACTTCAACTTGGTGGGCCAGAAAGTATGGCCTCAAATTTCTGGCCAAGATGACCAGGGCGTACACCAGTTTCTCCATAGCCGGATGTCTCAGCTCGACATTGTGCAGGGATTGGCTCACGTATTAAATAGGTTGTTAAGCTCATTTTTCTTCTTGGACCAGAACGACGCTTATTGCATATGCCAAGACCGCCAAGTAAAGCTGCAACTTCTCTCCAACCACAGGTTTTGCGAGTACCGGGGCCTCCATCAGTGATTTTTTCAGCTCTTCTAGAGCTACTTCACATTCTTTGTTCCATTCGAACTTACCATATTTTCTGATCAAATTGAAGACGGGTCTGCACTTATCTATCGAGCGCGATATGAATCTGTTCAGTGCGGCCACCTTCCCCGTTAAGTTTTGGACATCTTTTACCTTTCTTGGGGGTGTTAACTTCATGATTGTATCTATCTTTTCGGGATTAACTTCAATTCCTCTTTGGCTTACCATATAGCCCAAGAACTTCCCGAATCTGACCCCAAAAGAGCATTTCTTGGGGTTGAGCTTCATTCTGTATTTTCTTAGCACATTAAACATTTCTGCAAAGTTGGCGACGTAGTCCTCCACTTTCTTTGATTTTACCAGCATGTCATCTACATACACCTCCATGGTCTTCCCAATCTGAGCTGCAAACATCCTGTTGACCAATCTCTGGTAGGTAGCCCCGATATTTTTAAGACCAAAAGACATCATTTTGTAGCAATATTGAGCTCGATCAGTGAAATGTTGTGTGCATTTGGTCTTGCTTGGGCATGGGAATCTGGTGATAACCTGAGTATGCATCCATGAAGCTTATGATCTCATGTCCAGCCGTCGTGTTGACGAGCTGATCAATGTTTGGTAATGGGAAGCAATCCTTGGGGCATGCTTTGTTGAGGTCGGTAAAGTCCACGTATAATTTCCAAACTCTATTCGTCTTTCTTACCAGAACCGAGTTAGACACCTAGATGGCGTACTGTGTCTCTTTTATAAAGCCATTCCCGAGCAGCTTCTGGACTTTTAGCTCCAGCCCCTCATATCTGTCTGGGCTAAGCCTCCGTCTTTTCTGGACTATAGGTTTGACAGCGAGACCTATGTTCAGATAATGACATGCATCTTCTGGTTGAATGCCCTCCATATCCTCATGACACCAAATGAAGACATCCGTGTTCCCCATCAGGAAGATTATTCACCCCCTCTGAACGGCTCATTTAGCTCTCTCCTAATCTTGAGCTCCATCTCTGGTCTGCTCTTATGGAGCTGGATCATGTCCAACTCTTCCATTGGTGTTGCCTTTTTCCTGGGCTTCTCCTTACTGGGATCCAAGGTCTCTCATTCTTCAACAGTCTGGTCGGCTGATGTGTAGAAAAACATGCATATTTTGATTGGTTTGATCTAAAGTTCTAATGCATTTCATTTGCTTGCATTTGTTATTTTTCTACACATTTTCATTTTTTGTCCAGAAGACTCCAGTTTTCGATTTTCTTGATTTAAGCAGTGATTTAGAGACAAATGTGGGAATGAAGAATGGAGGCGGATGGAATGCAAGAAGATGGACATTGGATGCAATGTCTACACATTAGATGATCCAATGTGTGAGAATCAAGCCCACCAAAAGCCCAAAAGAATGCCCTGTTGCTGGAAAGAATGAGCCCTGACCCATAACACTCTTATATTTTAGAAGGGTCGCAGTCTGGAAAAAAATGGAGATTTTGGACAGAGAAGACAGATTTGGACAGCGGCAGAAGAGATCAGAGAGATATTTTAGAGGAAAACTATGATTATGAATTTTGAGATGCGTGGCTAATTCCTTACGCTAGTTCAAAGGGATGTTGAACCTTTATTCTTGATTTACTTCGGATGATTAGTAACGTTTTCTTAATTTCTATCTCTTGAATGATTTGTGTTGCTTGGTTAATTGTTTATGATATTGCATGATTTAATTTAGCAGGGCCCGTTAGATTAAATTGTTGTGATATCTATTGCTAGGATATAAACCGTAATCCGTAATTGTTACGAATTTATATTCATAGGTAGCAAGAAACGTTGGAATCGTTAGGGGCAACACATCTCTAGATTATCCGAATCGAGCTTGTGAATTTGGAGTCTAGTTCGTCCTATCGTCTTAGGGTTTAATGCGTTCATCACACTAAATCTAGAGGTCGTACCTATTAGGTTGTCTGATTGAATAGGGTTTATTAAAGAGCTTGCTTTAATAGACTAAACTTAAGAGATGATTCAGGTTAGCAGAGCTTGTTGCTAATCTAGGGACGGGGGTTTGAGAGATAGATTGAGAGAAACGTTATTAATTAATCCAATCGATCAAGAATAAATGGGGATACTGAACTGAGAACTAGTACTTGTTTATTGATTGATTCTTGTTCAATTGATTTGTTTTCATCTTTGATTGTTGCGAAGTAGCTTGTTAGGTTTTAGTTTAATTTGATAATTTCCCAACCAATCCCCCCATTTAACTTGTTTATTGAGTAGTTAGCACCAGTGAATTTAATTGATTCCTCCGTTCTCTGTGGGATCGACCCTTATTTGTCACTTCTACAAGTTAGTTGAGGGTAAGAAGGTTTATTTAATTTTGTGTGCCTCGACAGCACGGCCATTGACATTGACCATCTCCACGTCTGCTCTCTGGTCGGCTTGTCCTGAGCTCGAGCCGACCTTAAATATTCTGGTTGGCTTTTTAGCCATCATCTGCTTCTTTAGTCGGGTGATTCTGAGCTCGGGCTCGATATCCATTTCCATAAGCTCGGGCTCGATATCCATTTCCATAAGCTCGGGCTCGAGCTCCAGTTCCAGCTCCAGGTCTGGGACTTGTTCAGCAACTTCCATCATGGTTTCCTCAAGTTGGCTAAAAGAGGACGCCCCCAGATCGCATTGTAAGTGGACGTGAGGTCCACAAACTTGAACTCAGTTGTGATGTATACCGTCTGGTCATTTGTTCCAAAAATGACCTTGAGTTTGCACGTTTCGATCACACGTGTTATCTTTCCCCCATATCCTTGGATTGTATCCGAGGTAGGCCGGAGCTCGGATTTGTGGAATACCATCCTTTTGAATGTGCTCAGATAGAGCACATTTGCATAACTCCCCATGTCAACCAAGACCCGGTGGACCATGGTGAGGGAAATATTTAGTGATACTACCAAGACAACATTCTGGGACTGTACTTGTCCTTCTGCATCCTGTTCGGTAAAGACCAATGGTGGATGGGTCGGTTCTGGTCTTGGAGGGTTGCGACATTGATAACCGTTTCTCACCTTCCCGACTTGTTCTCGCCTCACCCTCTTTGAGGATCTCTGCTCTCGATAGTTGTTGTTCACAAGGGTGTGTATTTCTTTGATCGTTCCGGAGTGAGGACCTGGAGGAGGATTTTGTTGTGGCCTCTGCTCGGGGTTTTTGATGTAGTCCTTGAGGTGCCCTCACTCAATCAGTTTCATGAACTCAATCAATAGTGCTCGACATTTATCAGTGTCATGTCTTGGGGCTTTATGGTATCGACAATACTTATTCTGGTTGAGCCGAGCAGGGGCAGCCTTCATTGGCTTTGGCTCTGGCAATAAGTTCTGGTCATTTAACTCAATAAGTACCTGAGTCGGGCTAATTGTCAAGATATTCTAGACTTGCTCAAGCTCATTGTTCTGGTAGACCTTAAATTCTCCTAGGGGCTTGAACGGTGGTGCGCCCTTCCTTCTTCATTCTCTTCCCTCCATCCTGTCTGGGATCGTTTTTTCATCCGAAATTGCCTCCTCAACTCCGAAGTACCATTTAGCTCGAGTCCGAAATTCGTGGTAGGTTTTTGGCCTGGCTTCGTGGACTGACCACCAAAATCTGGTCTTTGGCCGAAATCTGGCCATGATTGCCATGAGGACGGTATTGTCGAAGACCTGTTCTATCTCCAAGACCAGCTTATTGAATCTGTCCATATATGACCTCAATTGTCACGCCTCAAAATCTTTCACTTAAAAATATCAGAGTTTTTCCTTTCTGGGCGTGAAGAGAGAAAGGAGAAGGAGATATAAAATAGAAAGAAAATGAGAGGATAAGAAGCGGAACACTTGGAACATCGGATACAATCGATAAAAGGAGTTTAAAACATATGTAGCGGAAATATACCATCAGGATCTCATACAAAAAAGGAGAAACAGAGTTTTCTTATACAAACGGATAACAGCTTTAAAAGAAAAAATCGGACAAAGGACACAGCTGATAGGGAACCCCTCTCTCTACGCGTCAAGATTCTCTTCTTTGCCTGTAGTGTGAGTACAGATTAAGGGGTAAGTGCGTTGAATACACTCGTGGGGATACTTTTCAAGTTTTAAACAGTTATTATACAGTTGCACAAATCAATCGTAAATATGTTCGACAAATAAACACATCACATATAAGACACCACATGTAATCGTTTTCTTAATAGTCGACCTAGTCATTTCCCAACCCATTCCCAGCTAGCGGTGTATTTACGGACCACCCAGTCCCTTCCTAGCAGTGTATTCACGGACCACCCAGTCCCTTCCTAGCGGTGTATTCATGGACCACCCAATCCATACCTATCGGTGTATTCACGGACCACCCAATCCATACTTATCGGTGTATTCACGGACCACCCAATCCTTTCCCCACAATAAAACAAATACGCACCCAACATTCACAGTAAATAGGGTTCAATGATAAGATTCAACATTTCATATATCAAATAGGGAAAACAGTAAACACATAGAGTTTAGAAGTTACCCCCACATAACACATAGGATTCAATCATTTCGTATCATTTAAGAATCGTTTCACTAATCATAGATTCACGTAGTATCACAATTGAGGTTCATTTCATTAAGTACGGGTTCACATATCACGCGTTCGTTTATCATCATTCATGCATTTATTAACAGAAACTTAAAGCTTAAGGTTTAGAATGTACCCCCACCTTGTTCGGTGGTTATCACGTGAACAACGAGTACCGACGGATCAGATTTCACAAGCGAGTACCAAAGGATCCGATATCACAAGGCTCAACCCAACAAGTAGCCTACACAAGTTATGACGTTCCTTAGATCCTTAATAAATTATAAATAAAGCTGTAAAAGGTTCCGTTGGAAATCGGTTATTAAATACGTGACGAATCGATCGATCTAAAGATTGGAATTGAAGAAACGAGAGTGGATATCCAATCTATATGGCTGAGAAGATAGAGAATGAAATAAGGTTCGCAACGCAAAAAGAATGAGCTCAATCGGAGTTCAAACGAGCTCAAACGAAGCATTTTAAGTTTAAGGGTAAAATGGTAATTTTGGTCAAAGGGTTGACTTTGACCGGACCTACGGACCCGGGTCAACGACGTTTCATTGGCGATGACTCGAAAAAGACGAACGGTGGAGAAAACGGGGTTCGGATCGAAAACATGGCGTCGCGTGCACGTCGGCTCGCGACGGGCGCACCCGGGCCTCGGCGGTCTCGGCAGCAAGGCACGCTCGCTCGGCAGCTCTCGGCAGGCGTCACCCGGCACTCGACCAGCTACCGAGTTTTCTCGGCCAGGTCCTTCCCAGGTTCTCGGCGCCGGGCCTGCTCGACGCGCCACCTTCCCGGCGCCGCCCGGCGCGGTGGCGCCGCCTCCAGCCACCACCACCTACCTTATCGGATACCTCGCACCGCCGGCTACCACCTCCGGCCGTCCATAGCCGGATTCCGACATGAATAGTGCCCGGAAATTACGCCGCAAAACCCTTCGATGATCAATTTTTCGAAAAATCCAACACCTATCCAAAAGCTCCGGCCTCCAGTCGTCGGCGACCACCCCCCTGACCTTCGGTCACTGGCCGGCGACCTCCTTGTCGCCGGCAACCCCCTAGCTTCGGCCACCAACCCTCATACACATAGCAACACACACATATACATAAACACACACACCTTCACTGTCTCACTTTGGCCGGCGACTTCTAGTCGCCGGCGACTCTCCCCCGCCACCTGAGACTCCGATTGGCGACCTCCAGTCGCCGGCCACCACCTGTTGGCAGCGCATACACACCCCTCCACCACTCAATACAGACACACGTACAAAAATATACATACACACACACTTACAAACTGATCTGGCCGGCGGCCACCTACCGCCGGCCACCACCACCAGAGCCTTGCCAGCGACCTCCCGTCGTCGGCCCACCGATCACACACGGCGGCGCCACCTGGCGCCGTCCCCACAGCAAGCCACACAACACACACACTGATACACCACAAAAAACATACACATGGACGTAAACATCTAAACACAACCTGTTCAGCTCCGGCACCCCCACCATACCCTAGCCACGTCTCCGGTGAAAGCTCCGGCGAGAAGAGGAGAAGGAGAGAGAAAACAGAGGAGAGAGAAAGGGTGATGGGGTTAGGGTTTGGGGCTGTTTTTCGCCATTTTTCGGCGAACGAGAAATCGGATTTGAAATCCGAGACCTATCCTAGATTCGTCTCGTCGAGACGAACGTCGTGTGCGAAAATCGTCCGATTCCGACAACATCGAAATTTTCCGGCGACCGGCCGGCGGCGGCGCCGGTGGTGGTGCCGCCAACCAGAAATCTAAAAACGAGAGAAAGAATGGAGGAGAGAGAGACTTACTCGTTTTCGGCTCGTTCAGAGAAACGGTGAAAAATAAACTGAGAGGGCCTCCTATTTATAGAATTTGGAAAACACTATTCATCCAAAATATCCCGGCACTATTCCCCGGTTGACTTTTCCCATGTTACTATTTACCGGAAATATCTTCCGTTTTTCCGTCCGAAACTTCGGGTTTTGCCTTTTTCATCGCCGTTCGAGCTATAGGTCTCCGATCGATCCCTAGTTCGTTTCTATCTTCTCGTCTTCTCGACATGCATTTATTGGTATAAGAATATTCTATATACCATGTCTAAGAAAATTATCTGTCTAAGTCACGCGTTAAACATGTATCTGAAACGCACATAATTAATTAGACAGCCAAAATATACGCAAGTAATTATTAAGTCATGTGTTAAATATTTAATTAATCATTTATGCTCATTTTGATTCGGGGCGCTACATCAATGATTCTTCCTTCCCCTACTTAACGTTTACCAGCCTTTCTTTTGGGGTTGACCTTATTTTTGAACCCATGAACTGTGTGAGGAATTGCTCTGTTAGTTTATCCCATTTCCCGATGGAAGAATCGGAGAGGGACCTAAACCATCTCTGGGCTCGGTCTCTCAATATTAGAGGGAAAACTTTGCACATAAGTTTTTTCTCTACTCCTTGCAGCTCCATCCATGATGTGTACTTGTTCAAGTATGAGCTAGGGTCGGTCTCTCTATTGTAGAAGCCAATTGGAGGCGCCTTGAACTTCGTGGGGGTGATCCTACTGGAGAGATCTGATCGGTGAAAGGCAAGACTCTCCTCTATTCTTTTCCCTTTTCTAACCCCACTTTCCTGGCCTGAATATCTGCTAACCTTCTTCTTAGGTCATGTTCTTCCTCATCGTCGTCCTGGAGGGACTTATTTTCTAGTCTGCCCTCACTATGTTGGTAGGTCTCTTTTTAGAAGTCCAGTTTTTTCTGCGACTTTCTTGCCTCCAGAGCTGAGTTTGGACCGATCCTATCGAACACACTTTTAGTTTTGGTCAACAAGTATGCTCGGACCGGCCAGATCCTAGCCTCTGGTCAGTTCCTTTCAGGTGATAGGGTCTTTTCTACCTTCTACTCTTCAATCAGATCTTTCCCTAAGTCTCTTCTTTTGGGCCTTGACTTATCCGAGGATTGAGTGTCCTCAAGCTCATGGATCTTGCGGTCTTTCTCCCTTGCCTCGGCCTCTTCCAGCCGCTCACTGAGTTGGAACATTATGACTTTGATCTCATCCGAGGTCATCACAGTCTCCTTAGGTTCTGTCAGAATGGAAATGCCCAGGGATATTCCTTCTTGTGGGGTGTTGACCATGACCCCAGAAGTGTTGCGTTGTTGTAAGCTTGTAGCTGGCTAAAGCCACCAGATAATAAGATCTGGGCTTGGAAGCCAGGTTGGACTCCCTGGTCTTCGCGATCATTCGTTGTGTTGGTAGTCATTGAGCTATATTTTGTTAGTCTCCTCCTTCTAGCGTCAAAATATAGACGTCAGATTTTGTAGAGTACAAAATCTTAGTCAAATACCCAAAATATTGATTCGGCTCAAATAAATTGAACCGAACAAAAGAGTATAAAAATTGAATAAAAATAAGAAAAACACTTTGTTCGGCTTGTTCTGGTCGGTCAGTTTTACCGAACAGAACATTTTTTATATAAGAATTGAGAATAAAGAGCTCTCTAATTGCTTGAATACAATGATTTTCGAACCCTTTTCAATGAGGGTTAGAGCCCTATTTATATGCTAAGTCTAAGATACAAAACTTGGTGAATAAGACTTAAATCCCCCGATTTTGGGTATAGATAAGGAAAAATCGAGTTAAAATATATTTAAATTGGATATGATTTGATCTTGATTTATTTTCTTAATTGAAGACTCATTCTCAAAATAAACTAAGTCTTTCCTACTCTTCTTGTGATGATGGACTCAATTTCTGGCCTTCTACCTGATCTCCAGAAATGCCTTGAGTAATAACACTTTTGGACCATGCCAACTACAGTACCTGAACTCGGATCAATCGTGAGTCAAACAATCGGATAGACATGGCTACGGACCCGTCTGGCTGGGTCGGCCTCGTCGGGTTGGACATTGGCCTGGTTGGCCCGCTTGGTCGACGGCTATTCTGGCCGGCCATGCTGGGTCATGCCCCCGACCGGGTTGGCTTCTGGCAGGCTTGGTCCCGCCGGGTCGCGGACGTGGTCTGGTCTGCAACGCCGGGTCAAGACCCAGCCGGGTCGGCTTCTGTCCTGGTCGGCCTGCTGGGTCGGAGGCTATTTTGCTCGGCCATGCCGGGTCGGGCCCCCAGCCGTGTTGGCTTCTGGCCGGGTCGGAGGCTTGTTCTCGACGAATCGATTTCTAAGCCGGGTCGGCGTTCTAGCCGGTTCGGCCCATCGTGTCGGCGTTTTACTTAGGGCGGCCCCTAAGTCGGGTCTGTTTGGTGGGGCCCAACATTACAAAGGAACTTAAATTTGATTTGCTCATGAAGTAATATTGTGTCGCAAGTATTAAAAATAAAAGAATAAATAAAATAATCCCTCATAATCCCACTAATCAAAAGTCAAATCTATCCTCTTGACAATCATAGTATGAAAATAAAGATGAATTTTATATATATTCAACTTCAATTCGAGAGTCAAATGTCAAACAAATTGGCTGGAAATGCAAACATATCTCTCTATACACAAAATATTTTAAATTATTCCAATTTGGTTTTGTCTATAAATTCGCATCACCTCCCAATTAATTAGCTTCACATATTACAAAATACAAAACTCATATACAAAGAAATATGGAAGAAGTGTGTCCTAGTAAGTATCTCACCCCTTTCTTCTCATATATCATATCTATCACATAATTCAACTGATCATATATCTTAATTAATTAAGTTGAAATAATATTATTGAATTGCATCAATCTGTTGATAAAATCCGCGATATAATTTATCGGAATAATATACATTGCTTATTTCAACTAATTAAATTGATTTATTATAAAATTTTGAAAGTTTATTATATTGTAAATGCTTTTATATATTTATTACCTATTTATTTGAAAAACAAACAGATGCCGGAAAGAGCTCATGGCCAGAGCTTTTGGGGGTGGCGGCTGAGGTGGCGGTGGGTGTAATAGTCAGAGAAAACCCAAAAGTCAACGTGATGACTGTGAAAGAAGGGATGATGGTCACTGCTGATTTTCGATGTGATCGGGTTCGAGTTTGGCTCAACAAGTATGGATTTGTGAAATTGGAGCCACAAATCGGCTAAAATAATTAAGCCTCTTATATTTATCAATACATTTATTATATTATAATTCAAATATTTTAATTTTTTTTTTTTTTGGGATTAATTCTGTAAGTGAACAGTCATGCAATTTCTTGTATTTTAGTATCGTTAAGAATAACATGTGCGTACACTTGTGTATTTAAGTCTGCTTAGGAATAAAATGCATATATATATATATATTTGTGCCAGTGTATATATATATATATATATATATATATATATATATATACCTGAACCTGTGTATCTCAAATTTGAGTATTCATCAATAGCTATTATATATAAGCGGTTACACAAAAACTTCTGTGCACCAGTTGCACAGAAAACCTTTATGTTATAAATGTAGTACTTTTATGTACAAATATTTGTATCTTTTAAAATGAACATGCATAAAGATATTACATTTATAACATAAATGTACTACATTTATAACATAAATGTATGAATTGCACGAATTCACCTATGTGCAACTGGTGCACAGAAGTGTTACTCAAGCGGTTAAAAAAAGAAAAGTGTAGGGATCTTTCTGATTAGGTTTTGATGAGACAATGTAACTTTGTATTGGGATATTTCCATTAGGTTTTGATACAATGTAATTTTGGATAGGAAGTTACAGTACCCATTATCCACGTTTTTAAGTGGATTATAGCTTAATAAGTTTATCTTTCTAAGTTGTGATTTGTAAAGATGTAAAAATTCAGAAAGATATAGGATACTGATGATAGCAGGATTCTGGAGATGAAGAAGTCTTGAAATCTGATTTTCAGCAAGGAAAGTCAGTAAGCGCTATTATATATAAGCGGTTACACAAACCAGGATCAGGAAGCTAGATCAGTAAGCAGCAAACAGATAGCAGTAAGGAAAACTGGAAGCTGACTGTAGGATTCGCTGTTCGGAATCAGGAAGCTAACGCAGGTCAGGAAGTTGACTGCAAGATTCTGGAATAGGAAGCTGTTCAGGATCAAGAAGCTGTTTGCAGATCAGAAACCTATCGCAGGTTAGGAAGCTAACTGCAGGTTTTAGGAATAGGAAGTTGTTCTGAAACAAAAAGCTGGCGCAGAACAGAAAACAACTATTACAACCTGAGCAACAAGCTGTAAGTCTTTCTAACCTATTCAATGCAGTACGAGGATTGGTTCCTGTCTAAGTTACTAGTAGATAGAAGTTAGCGCCGAGCCAATGAGGTGATGTCATTTGGACCGCAGCTCTGCAAAAGTACTGTAGCCGAAGTATGGTGTCATTAATGCGGATCAGAGTAGGACATGCCCTACATCCCAGATTTTCCAAACGCATTCAATGCGAAGATTTGAAGATCAATTTGAATTGCAACAAAGACAGTGCCTCTCTGGCATTTTCCTCATGATATAAATAAAAGGATGGAGTGACTGTGGAGACTACTGAACGATTTACCTATCTCATAAGCTATCAAACTCTCAAACCTTTCTCAAGCTTATCAAGTTCAGTCACTCAACCTTCTGAAACAGTCTACCAAAGCATTCGAGCTTTCAAAGCATTTGAGCTTTCAAGTTCAAGGCTGACTTCAAAGTTGCACCAGTTGAAGAACCAACTGATATACTTTTAACCATTTGCTATGTGCTAGGTTGTTTTAGTTTGGTGTCCTTAGTCGGAAGGATTAGATCCTCGCTAAGTGTCTAGTCTTGTGTAGGCTATTTTCTTTGTGTGAGATATTGTACCCTGTGTAGGATTTGGCCTAGGAATCTTGTGATTCTAGTAGGTAAACTTGATAGGAAGAGGTTTGTAAAATTGAGTTTTGTAAAACAAACTGACCTAACAAAATTCCTCCTGTGTGAAGGAGTAGAGTGGACGTAGAAGAATTACACCACATTCGAACCACTATAAACCCTTGTGTGTTTACTGCTTTTGATTACTTGTTTATTGCATTGTTGTATATCTATCTTGCTGCATTTGTCATAAGCATACTGGTTAAAGGATTCTGACAAAATCATATTTGTGAAAAGGAAACTGTTTTTCAAAGAGATACTCTATCTTTATTATTCCGCTGCATATTGTGATAACCGAGTCAGTAACCTGAAACAACAAACTGTCAGGTTTTTGAATCGAGATGTTACTGCATTCTCTGTAGAATCAGTAACCTGCTTATAGAAAAAGTTTTAAAACGAAAAATTAATAGAGGTTCATTCACCCCCTCTGAACTTCTGACCACTTAGGACTAACACTTTCTATAGGAAGTTAGAGTACCCCATTTTTCCATATTGTTTAAGTGGAACTTTTGTTTTGTAAAATTTTATTTCTATGTTGTATTTGCATAAGTTGTAAAGATCAGAAAGAAGGAGGTTATAGATGATAGCAGGAAGCTGATTACAAAGAAGTATAGGATGTTGGTTTTCAGTAAGGAAAGTCAGCAAGCTGAATCAGTAAGCAACATACAGAAAGCAGTAAGGAGAATTGGAAGCGGACTGCAGGATTCAGGAATATGAAGCTGTTATGAATCAAGAAGCTGACGTAAGACAGTAAGCAGTAACTGCAACCTGAGCAATAAGCTGTAATTTACTTAGTCTTATTTATTGCAGTACGAGAATTTATTGAATGCAGTACGAGGTTTCTGCATTATCAAAGTTACTGGTAGATGGATGTTAGCACATGACCAATGAGGTGATGCCATCTGGACCGCGGTTCTGCAAAAGTACTATTGTCGAGGGATGACGCCATTAATGCAAATCAGAATAGGACATGCCCTATTCCCCAATTTCTCCAAGCGTATTAAACGCAAAAGATCATGAAGATCAAGTTTGGAATTGGTACAAGGACTATGCCTCTCTTCAACGGACATATTTCTACAAGTATAAATAGAGGGTGGAAGTGACCAAGAAGACTACTGAACTTACTGCGAATTTTCTAAGCTATCTATTCTCAAGAAAAACACAAGTTTTCTTACAGTTTAGTCACTCAACCTTCAAGAAGTAGTCAATCCCAAGATTCAGAGTTATCAAGTTCTTAAGGTTGACTTCGAAAACAACAGTTGAAGACCATATATTTTTTAACCATTTGTTGTATGCTAGGTTGTTATAGTTGGTGTCCTTAGTTGGAAGAATTTGATCCTCACTAAGTGTTAGTCTTTGTGTAAGGCTGTTAACTCTATGTGAGTTTTGTACCCTGTGTGGGAAATGACCTAGGAATCTTACTGATTCTAATAGGTATAACTCTTTAGGAAGAGGTTTGTAAAATTGAGACTTGTAAAACAAACTGACCTAGTGGAGTTCCTCCTTTGTGAAGGAGAAGAGTGGACGTAGAAGGATTACACCACCTTCAAACCACTATAAACCATTTGTGTGTTTACTGCTTTATTTACTTGCTGCATATATCTTATATATATCTTGCTCATACTGCTAAAAGGATTCTGATAAAATCATACTTGTAAAAGAAAATCATTTTCCAAAAGAAACTTCATCTTTGATTTCCACTGCATACTATGATATATCGAGACAGTAAGCTGAATCAGCATTCTGCCAGCTTACTGAATTGAGACAGTTACTGCATTCTCTGTAGAATCAGCAACCTGCTTACAGATAAGTTTTAAAACACAAAATTTGATAGAGGTTCATTCACCCCTTCTAAACCTCTGACCACTTGGAACTAACAAAAAAAAAAAAAAAAAACTCAGAAAAAGTGGAGAGTACTGGAGACAGTATTATTGATTTTGGTAGGACCTAGGATGCAAATGCAGTCTTTATGATGGTATGATGGTAGCGTAGTGCTTGAGAATTTTTTTTATATATAATATGAAATTTCAAAAATTAAAAATATGGAATATTAAAAAAATACATTTGGTATGCATTCTTTAGGTGCGTGTCTAATCAAATCTGTATATGTAGTATAATATATATAGTTTTTAATTATAATATATATATATATTAATGCAATTAACACATGGCTAGCTAGTTATATACTAACACAGGGTAAAATCGTAGAAGACAAACGCTCTTTGTACTAGAGATAAGAGAGAGATTTTATTAAGTCAAAATGTAATGAATACATCTCAAAACGACAAGAATCTTATTAATTTATAGATGCAAAACGAACTCTAATCCAAAAAAGAAATAAGAACCCAAAATGAAACACTATAAAGAAGATTGCAAAAATAATAAAACTGCCAAAACGGGTCTGAAACGTCTGAATTTGGGTCTTAGATCCTATACATCATTGTAAATCGGAATCTAATCTACCTTTGTTTCTAAAATGGTATTATAATAGGAAATTCGAGCCTGGAGCCGAAAATTACGGTTGTTTCAAATTCTGCCGACGACGGCTATTCTATTTATCTTTAGACATTAAATATACCTCAACAATCTGTTCCACATTAGTTACTATGGGATACAATTTAAACGTAAAATTTACATGAGACTTCTCATAAATGGGTATATAAGTTTACAATTAAATTATATATTAACTCATTTTACGAAATTAAATTTGTGAAACAATTGTTGGAAATTGGAAGAGAAGGTTGGTTTTGACCAATCTTTGACCAAATTTTAATGTTGATTCCATTTTAAATAAATGGAAATAAGTTGCTAAATCGGAATCTACGTTCCGTGTAGATGAATGTAGTGTATTTACTTTCAAATTTCCAATTTCGGGTGAATGAGAAATTAATACACAAAGTTGGCAACTTGGATCATTCTTGTGAAGGAAAATGGGAGAAAAGTGAAGTTGTCCCACATCGGAAAAATGGTGGAAAAAATTTCACTTTATTAATAGGAGCACATGTATAAGAGATAATCATATGTGCTCTCTTATAGTAGAACCTAGTGCCATTTTTTGGACCTAGTTGGCTAAGCACTCACGCACCGTCCGAACCGCACGTGGCACCATCGCACTCGAGTTGGGTCCGGACCGGACTGGATCGGGTTCGAACCGGGTCAGATCGGGTCGTGGGTTGGGTCGGGTCACGGGCCGGGCTGGGTTCGGACTGAGCCAGGTATGAAGTGGTGTTACCCTTGGATGTGAAAGGGTGTGATCCTTGGGTCCAAATGACTTGATCCTTGGGAAGAGGTGTTAACACACCTCTTGGATCCAAGGGTAGTGTCCATTGTGGGAAATGACACATGTGTGATCCTTGGGTCCAAATGGCTTGATCCTTGGGAAGAGGTGTTAACACACCTCTTGGATCCAAGGGTAGTGTCCATTGTGGGAAATGACACATCTCCTTACTCCTATAAATAGGAGGCCCCCCATTTCA
This sequence comes from Scutellaria minor, assembly GCA_954870855.1. NCBI lineage: Eukaryota > Viridiplantae > Streptophyta > Magnoliopsida > Lamiales > Lamiaceae > Scutellaria > Scutellaria minor. Next base: position 17,808,061 of record OX940728.1, on the reverse strand, counting down.
TTTCATTTATTCGAATATTCAGAATTTAGAATTCCAACATTCATTTAGAAAATCACGCATAGTCAATATTAAGAAAGTCTCAAGTATCGAGTAAGTTCGCCGATAGTTTTTGGATTGTTGTGCTGTAATCCTTAAGCTCGCATAGTCAATATTAAGAAAGTCTCGAGTATCGAGTAAGTTCGCCGATAGCTTTTGGATTGTTGTGCTGTAATCCTTAAGCTCGAAGTCGTTGTATCTTGGGGACGATTGCCGTTAACCGTGAGCACTTGGATACGGGGCAATATCGTCTTACGAAGAAAGAGCCTAGCTCTTGCCTCGACTTAACCCCGTAATTGTGTATCTTTTCAATACGCCTAACCACTTATTTTCCAACAACAATTTCATCCAAGACTCTAAGATTTCAGCCAACGAACCTAGATCTGATCTGCTCCTAATTTTTTTTTCTCTTTTAAACACACCTCTAGATAAGATATGTACATGTTATTGAAAAATAAAACATATTAAAGTACAACCTCTGGGATATAGATATAGAGTTAGGCCGAGCAAAAGTCAGAATTTAGAATATATATATATATATATATGCCTACCATGAACAATTCTTAATATGTCGATTGATGATGTATAATGATTTCATCTTCTCATTATATTAAAAGGGAAATTAATAGATATATCAGAGTTTTGATACATCAGTCGTGGGCACATCTTAACGTGCTCACGGTGGATAGTATAACAGGGAGATATATATATATGTATAAATTAATAGATATATCAGAGTTTTGATACATCAGTCGTGGACATATCTTAACGTGCTCATGGTAGGTAGTATAACAGGGATAGGGATAAATATATATATATATATATTTGTATTATTTCTTTCCTTTGTTTGAATTTATCTCTATTATATATATATATATCACATTTTTCTATTAGAGTTCTAATTATAATAGGATTTTATAGGATTTTGAATTAGGATTATAATATAAAATTATTTAAATATTAAAATTCTAAATTATTATTATAACCTTAAAATAATAATCTTTGATAAGGATATATTTGACAATCCATATTTTATAAGAAACATCCACACTTATATATATATATATATATGCGTGTGTGTGTCAGTTTCATACGATAATCATCCACTCTCACGATCTTATCTTATTTTATATAAAAAAAAAGGAAATTTTTTTAGCAGCCTTGCCTAAATCCAAAGAATTAAAATAAAAAAATAAAAGAAAACAAACCTAGATTAACATGTTTTCTGTTTTAGGGAGAGAAAATAAGACGAAAACACGACATTTTTCACGAATATGGATAAAGAGTTTGACTTTTTCTTGACAGACCCAAAGGTCAAAATCGATTTGAATACAATAATTTTGCACCATCACAATCTTTACTTATAATTGTATTTTAAAAGATTAGCATTTGTCACCTACCACAAAAGGAAAAATGACAAATCGTATACTTCTTCAAGAATAAAAAATGAAGATTTTGTAAACGGCAATAATAAGGAGATTGTGTAAACTGTTTAATAATAATAATAATAATAATAATAATGTAAATTTTTTTTTATCTTGACTCATTACTTGACAAAATTACATTATAATAAAAATGATTATTTGTGGTGAGATTTTTTGTGACTACAAAAGTTTTTTGGAAAAGTCTATTTTTTACGAAAACAACAGTCACAAAAAATGATAATATAAATTGACAATAAGTTGTCATAAAATTTACGACAATGTGATGTTCATAATGTATTAACGACAACAACATTATCACAAAAAAGTTATTTGTGAGAATGCTTTTGAAATAATAGTTTAACTACAATTTGTTAGCGCAAAATGTTGTGACAACTATCAATGTTATCCTAACAACATTTTATTGTCATTAATAAGTTAATTTTTTTGGTTTAGTTTTGGTTTTTTGCAGTTAAACCTTGTAAAATCAATGTAATGAAGAGAAGATATTATGATTACATTAAGTTTTGTTATTTTTATAGGTCCAAGAGGTATAATCGAGTTGGTAAAACCTATGGTGATGTAGTGAGAAGAAATCCTCCAACAACGCATGTTCAAACCTTACTTGAAATGCTGTGAATGTTTGTCTTGGTGTTTGAATCATGCTGACTCTTATTCACAGATGTTTGTCACATGACTTTTCCTCTTAAGATGAAATATCATAGATTACTCCATCGAAGTTTGAGTCCAACGGAATTCAAAATTCAAAGATTTTGATTTTATAAAGTAATTGATTCGATTTGACTCCTTTTTGTTGGCTTTCCCAATTTATATATGACTAATAATTCAAGGGCGTGAATCAGTGCTTCTAGCTGCTTTGATGATAAGGGTCCAACAAAAACTACTTAGTTTTCGAGATCCCGTTCTAAATTCTATCCATATATGTTATGATTTAAAATTCATACTTGATCTGATTGTATTTTATTAGAATTGAGAGAATACCCCAAATGAGGCCCCCACTCTTTCCAACATCTCATTACCTATTGTATATTATTAGTTTAAAATATTGATTTTTTGCATTAAAATATTAATTTAACCTCCCAAAAATAAATTAGCCTCCCAATATTAATCGTTTAACTCTACCCTTGATCTATCACTCAATCATATTTCTTAATTTACATCTCATTTTATCCCACCATAGGTTAAGTGGGGAAGAAGTTATTCATCCCCTCTAATCAAAAAGTTTTGAAGTGATAACAACCTTGCACATTAATGGCCAAGGAAAAATCATCTTTGTTTGAGAATCTTGGATTTATTCAAGCCTTGAACTTTGGAAACTCTTTTATGGATAAAGTCTTCTTTTGAATTAATTAAGTTGTTGAAAAAGATAGGAACTCTACTTTGTAAAAGAAGATTTCTTTCTATTAAGTGGAAAGCTAGGAATTGCGTGATAGACTTTGAGAAAATAATAATAAAAATAATAAGAAACGTGATTCTCAACTTTGGTTACGAAATTCGTACCTGATTTTATTGAATTTGAGTATTCCCTATCCAAAATTTTATTGAATTTGAATGTTTATTAAGTCAAAAACAACTTCAGAATTGTTGTAAAATAAGTCATCTCAATTTCATCGATCTCCATAAATAATATATCAACAAGATAAAATGAACAGGATGGAAAGACTACGAGAGAAAGAATATATAATTTTTATTGATCAACCTCACAATATATAAATATAGTGTCACGCCTCATTTCTAATTTTTTTTTTATATTCAAAGTTGTATATTGGACATGTAGAGAAAGAGAAGAAGAGTATATGTTTTATAAGAAAGAAGAAAATAGAAGACGATAGAAAGATTTACATATACATAACATCGGCACCAGCCGAAATAAAACGTTTTAAATCCTTGAGCAGCGAAAAATCTCACACAGGATCTATCAAAAGAAAAATACGATAAAACTTTAAAAACAAGAAATATTAAAATATTGTTTCAAGATCAGGTTAGAAAGGTGAAAAGGCAAAACTTGATACGACACCACCCTCTCTACGTATCTTGATTCTCGTCATTTCCTATAGTGTGAATATAGATAGGGGTGAGTGCCTTGAATACACTCGTGGGGATAAATTCGTATAATTTAAATTCATTAATTCGTTAACAGATAAATTAATCAATCATAAATCAGAATTGCAGTTAAACATGACACATATATTGCACAACACATAAATCGGTTCCTTAATGGATGACCCAGTCCGGAAGGTACGGGTACATCCCGTCTTACCCCTTCAATATGGGTTTTTCTCCCATTGGTACCTTTACGGACGACTCAGCCCATTCCTAACATCTAACGGTTTTTATATCGTTGGTGTTTTTTACAGACAATTAGTCCCTTCATAATATAATAATATGATCACAATATTCACGACATATAATCACGGTACATAGGGTTCAACAATTCATATATCAAATACGAAAAACAAAAACGAATAGAGATCAGAAGTTACCCCCACCTTGTTTGGTGGTAAACCTCGTGTAAGTCAAAGTATCAAATTCTAAAGTATTTATTTCGATTAAGAGTCTACACATGTAAAGAGGTTTCTTAGTTTCGTTATCACGATAATTACGCATAATAATTATTTAAACTCTCTCTTGAAGAAGAAACGATAGGGTAAATGAAACAAAACGAAAGCTTTAGAGATTAAGAATGAAGAAACGAGTATGCAAGGTTAAATATGTGATCATAGGGTGAAAGAAAAATGATTAGAGTTTCAACGGAAGAAAAACGGGCTTAAACGGAGGAAAAACAAGCTTAAACGGAGCGTTTAAAGGTACATGGGCTTTTTTGTAAATTCTGGTAAAGAGCTGACTTTTACCAGGGGCATAATTGTAAAATCAGAAAATTTTAGGGGTATTTTTGATATATTTAAAATCTTAGGGGACAAAATGAAATTTTTGAAAGTCTGAGGACTAAAACGATATTTTAGAAAGCTCAAGGACCAAAACGTAAATAAACTAAAAACCTAGGATTTTGCAACTAGGTCCCTAAACCAAACAAAATTATAACCAAGCCCTCTCCACCAAACCCCCATCGTCTACCCCTCCTCGCCACCTGTAAAAACATGCCGACGACACCACGTTGCCGGCCATCACGCACACATACCAACACCACGGCGACCCTACACTCAGCGTCGCCCGACACCACATGGCGGTGCTTCCAGCGCCGTCTCCTCACACACATACACCCACACACACCTGCACACACACACAACTCACACACACATTGTGCACGATGCCGCCACACACGGCGACACCCCAACACACCCACATCACACATATGCAGACGAGGCGACGATGGAGGAGCAGGTCCGGCGAGCACCGGGAGAGAGAGAGAGAAAAAGAAAGATAGACAGAGAGAGTAACAGAAAAAAGAGAAAGGAAGAGAGAGGAGAGAGAAAGAATTGACCGCGCCATTACCGGCTGATTTCCAACGGAGGTGGAGGCGGAGGCAGCTCGGCAATCCGAGCCCGGATTTGGGATAGACGATCTCTTCTAGATAGATTCAAGCCAACTTATCTAAACCGTAGATCATCTTAATCAACAAGAAATGAGCAGACTTGGTTAATTTACCTACAATCACCCATACAACGTGATTTCCTCGCTTGGTTCTAGACAATCCAACAACAAAATCCATGGTGATGTGCTCCCATTTCCATTCAGGTATCTCCAATGGAGTTAGCATTTCAACTGGTCATTGATGTTCCACTTTCACCTGTTTGCAAGCTAGACATTTCTTAATGAAAAATCCGATGCTTCCCTTCATGTTTCTCCACCAAAAACTTTTCTTCAAATCTCTGTACATCTTCATACCTCCAGGGTGTGCCGATAATGGCTTGCAATGAACTTCTTCTAGAATTTCTCCTCTCATTTCCTCATCTTTTGGCACGCACAATCTTCCCCTGAAGATAAGAGCTCCATCTGTCGTCAAAGTGAAACCTTCTGTCTTTCTATTATTTATACGAGCTTTCATCTTTGTTAGAAAGTTATTTTTTCCTTGAGCTTCAATTATTCGTTCGCTGAGAGTGGGCTTCACGAATAAAGCTGCCACTCTAGCCTTAATGCTGCTCGGAGGTAAGACTACCTCCAAATCCAACCTTGGCATCTCTTCGATTAGTTGGTTCTGGTTGGTGATCATGGACGTCATAGTCCCCTTTTCTTTTCTGCTAAGAGCATTAGCAATCACATTCGTTTTTTCGGGATGATAGATAATCATACAATCATAATCTTTCACCAACTCCAGCCATCTTCTCTGTCTCATGTTGAGTTCTTTCTGTTCGAAGAAATACTTCAAGCTCTTGTGGTCGGTGTAGATTTCACACTTTCCACCATAGAGATAATGTCTCAAAATCTTGAGAGTGTGTACAATAGTGGTCAGCTCTAGATCGTGTGTTGGATAATTCTGTTCGTGAGTCTTCAACTGTCGTGATGTGTAGGCTACTACTTTCTCTTGCTGCATTAGAACACACCCCAAGTCTTGTTTCTATGTATCGCTATATATAACGAACTCTTTTGTTACATCTGGAACCGTTAGAACTAGTGCCTCTATCAACCTCTTCTTCAGTTCTTGGAAGCTACGCTCGCATTGCTTATTCCATTAAAACTTTACATCTTTCCGCATCAAACGAGTCATGGGAGTGACAATCTTTGAAAATCCTTCAATGAATCTTCGGTAATATCCAGCTAAGCCAATGAAACTTCACACTTCCTTAACATTTATTGGAGCTTCCCAATTGCTGACAGCTTCTACCTTGTCAGGGTCCACTTCAACCCCTTGAGAGGAAACGATATGACCAAGAAAGGCTACTTTGTCCATCCAGAATTCACACTTCTTAAATTTTCCATAAAGCTTCTCTTTTCGCAAAATCTCTAGTGAAATCCTGAGATGTTGTTCGTGGTGTGTCTTATCGCATGAGTATACTAAAATGTCATCGATGAACACAATGACGAAAAGATCGAGGTATTGATGGAAAACGTGATTCATCAGATCCATAAAAATTGCTGGTGCATTGCTGAGTCCAAATGACATTACTACAAACTCGTAGTGATTATACCTTGTTCTGAAGGTTGTCTTAGATATATCAGCATCCTTGACTTTAACCTGATGATATCAAAACCTTAAGTCGATTTTCGAAAACACACTTGCACCTCTCAGCTGATCGAATATATCTTCAATTCGAGACAGAGAATACTTGTTCTTGATGGTTCGTTTATTCCGCTCTCGATAGTTGATGCACATCTGAAAGCTTCCATCCTTCTTCTTCATAAAGAGCAATAGAGCTTCCCAGGGTGACACACTTGGACGAATGAATCCGTTGTCCAGAGTTCTTGTAATTGAACCTTTAGTTTCTACAGCTCCTTTGGTGTCATCCGATATGGAGCTTTCGACATCGATGCTGATCCTGGCATAAGATCAATTTCAAAAGTAATATACCGATCTGGCAGAAGGCCGAGTAAATCTTCTGGAAAAACATCCATGTATTCCCTTATCATAGGTACACATTCGATGGGATTTGTTTATTGTTCGAGATTCACCATGTTTACCAACCAAGCTTCACAACTTCCTTTACGAAACATCTTGGTTGCTTTCATAACCGATACAATTCTCGGGTTAACTCTAACTCATGTCCCATAAAATGTGAACTCCTATTCTCTAGGTATTTGAAAAATGATCTCTCTTGCATGACATTTGATCACTGCGTGATTTTTCTTAAGCCAATCCATTCCTAGGATCACATCGAAATCCTTCATCTCTAACGCGTGTAGATCGGCTAAAAGGATTCTATTCTCAAAAGTGATTCTTAAATTACGGTAAAGGTGTTTCATTTTTACCATCTTTCCTGATGGAATACTAATTTCTAGAGTTTCAGCGACTACCCTACCGTTCTCATGCTTCAACAGATCGTAAATTTTGATAGAGATGAAAGAGTGGGTTGCTTCGGTATCAAACAATATGAGAGCAGGGATATCGCATACTGTTAAAATACCTGTCATAGTCTCTGACCCCTCAGCAGCCTCTATGCGAGTGAGAGCGAACGCCCGAGCCTTGCCTGCTCCTGGCCTCGGCTTCAGTATTGCAATTGTTGGGTGTCTAAACTTCTGACAGTTACTCGCGATATGTCCAGGTTCTCCACACCTGAAATAGTTTCATCCCACATGAATCCTTCCACATATGGTACATGGGTTTCCCAGCTTGGGAGTGGGGAGAAGCGAAGCATTGTTAGTCTTTAGAAATTTGTTTTGATTGAAGCTCTGACTCGGATCGATCCACCTTCTCTTTCCAGGCATCACAACAACCTTCTTGGACGGTAAAACATCCAAGCGTAGGTGAGAGAAAATATCTTGAGCTCTTTCCACGATGTTAGCATAGGTCATGGTTTCCTAACCTACCAGAATCGAACTGATCTCCGGGCGAAGACCCTTCTCGAAACATCGGGCCTTCTTGATATCGGTGTTTACCAGGTGGATCATATATCTACTAAGTTGATTAAACTTCCGTTCATAATCTCCCACCAACGTGATTCCTTGACGGATGTGTAAGAACTCTATTTTCTTTCGGTCGCGGTACGATTGAGATATGAAGTGTTGTGCGATTACTTCCTTAAAGGTCTCCCATGTCATAGCCTCCCTCCAGTCCGATAACAAGGTTCTCTCATACGACTCCCACTAGTGACTGGCCTCTTCAGTGAGTTGGAAAACCACGCACGAAATCTTTTGTTCTTTCATACAGGTTAGGTGACCAAATAAACAATTAAGTGACCTTAGCCACTCATCGACGTCAGCCGGTTCGCCCTTTCCATTGAACGTCGGTGGATTGAAATGCTTGAATTGTTCAAAGATTAGGTTAGCGTCGTTCCTCATTAGCGGTGGTGCAGTTTGTGTGACCTCGAAGTGTCAAGCCAATCCTCTAAGGACGGTCAATAAATCTCGCATCATAGCATCCACATCTTGTTCTGGTGATGGGGGTCTTTGTAATCCTAGTGCCAAGTCCTTTTTATCACCCTTCTTGGGATCCTCCTTATCGGAATCTCCTCCTCGGCCTCGGAACTGTCGCTAGACGGGTCATAAGGTCCTCATTCCAGGGTAGTTGGAAGGTCATGATGGCCCTAAAACTCTAGTAAGTGTCAAGCTACCCTCCTAAAGTCGATAATGGGAGTACCATCTAGTGCCGAATACACTATCTCATCTCTGTAGATGAGACGTGCTCCAACTGCCCACTCGTTGGGCAGTATCTAAATCAGATGAAGGCATGCCTGAATACTAATAATACTACCCTCTATACCCCCAACCTCTCTCCAATAGTGAAACAGTCTAGCGACATGCTCACCCATAGACACATCCCCCGTCACTCGACTATCATAAAAACAACATCTAAGCCTCATCGTTCGCGTCTCTGGCTATTGGACCCTTTTCTTAGCAGTAGGTCTAACCCTAGCCATCTGTCATGTACAAGTTTATGTAAATTTCATAATGAAACCACTTCTACAACATCCCCTTAAACTTAAAATTTAAACTAGATAAACGAGAAAACATGATACAAATAAATATTCTTTTTATTAAGTTCTGTGATTAGGGAGAGAAGTGTATAGGTAGTGGTGCTTATTATTTCATTTTTTAAAAGATTTTCATGTTAAAACACATTTAAAAAGTAAAACAAGTTTGAGCAGAGTCTTAAAAGGGTAGAACCTGGCTCTAATACCAACATTGTCACGCCCCATTTCTAAAACCTTTTTTTTATATTCAAAGTTGTAAATTGGACGTGTAGAGAAAGAGAACAAGAGTATATGTTTATATAGAAAGAAGAAAATAGAAGACGATAGAAAGATTTACATATAGATAATATCGGCACCAGCCGAAATAAAATATTTTAAATCCTTGAGCAGTGGAAAATCTCATACAGGATCTATCAAAAGAAAAATATGATAAAACTTTACTAATGAGAAATATTAAAATATTGTTTCAAGATCAGGTTTGAAAGACGAAAAGAAAAAATTTGATACGGCACCACCCTCTCTACGTATCTTGATTCTCGTAATTTCCTATAGTGTGAATACAGATAGGGGTGATTGTCTTGAATATACTCATGAGGATAAATTTGTATAATTTAAATTCATTAATTCGTTAACAGATAAATTAATCAATCATAAATCAGAACTGCAGTTAAACATGGCACATATATTGTACAACACAAATTGATTTCTTAACGGATGACCCAGTCCCGAATGTACGGGTACATCCAATCTTACCCCTTCAATACGAGTTTTTCTCTCACCGGTACCTTTACGGATGATCCAGTCTATCCCTAACATACTAATGGTTTTTATACCATTGGTGCTTTTTACGGATCATTAGTCCCTTCATAATATAATAATATGATCACAGTATTCACAACATATAGACACGACACATAGGGTTCAACAATTTATATATCAAATACGGAAAATATAAACGTATAGAGATCAGAAGCTACCCTCACCTTGTTTGGTGGTAAACCTCATGTAAGTCAAATTATCAAATTCTAAAGTGTTTGTTCCGATTGAGAGCCTACACATGTAAAGAGGTTTCTTAGTTTCATTATCACGATAATTATACATAATAATTATTTAAACTCTCTCTTGAAGAAGAAACAATAGGGTAAACGAAATAAAACAAAAGCTTTAGAGATCAAGAATGAAGAAACAAGCGTAGAAGGTTAAACATGTTATCATAGGGTGAAAGGAAAACTATTAGAGTTTGAACGGAAGAAAAATGGGCTTAAACGGAGGAAAAACGAGCTTAAACGGAGCCTTTAAAGGTACGTGGGTATTTTTCGTAAATTTTGGTAAAGAGTTTACTTTGACCAGGGGTATAATTGTAAAATCAGAAAAGTTTTGGGGTATTTTTGATATAATTAAAATCTTGGAGGTCGAAATAAAATTTTCAAAAGTTTGAGGACTAAAACAATATTTTAGAAAGCTCAGGGACCAAAACGTAAATAAACTAAAAACCTAGGATTTTACAACTAGGTCCCTGAACCAAACAAAATTACAACCAAGCCCCTTTACCGACCGATTTCTGGTAGAGACGGCGGCGGCTCGGCGATCTTAGCCCGGATCCGGGATGGGCTCGGTGAGGGCTATGTTTCAACGTAAAAATCGAATGAAACGGAGGAGAGAGTGACAGTGCCAGCGGCGGCCGCGGGCCGAAAAGTGAGGAGAGAGAAGAGAGAGAGAGAGAGAAAAAGGATAGAGAAAAGAAAGAAAAAAATCTTACTTTTTACTTTTTGATCGAAAATATCTCTTTTATGATTCGTTTCGTACTATATATAGATATTTTTTTATTTTTCATATTCTTCATGTTTTTGTCCACGAACCCTTAACGAGCCGTCCTTTAACGTTTTGACTTGCGGTTTTAGACTACGATACATTTTAATAAAATATAACCTATTCTTTTCGATTAAAATATACACTCAATAAATTAATCATAATTAAATCAAACAATTAGAGGTTTAATTATTTAATTAGCCAATTATGCATCATTTTGTCCTAGGCGTTACATATAGTACATTATATATACAAATGAATGGACTCCAAAGATCATAGTAGAATATGAGAAGACGTAAGAGTAACATCCACATTATGGAATTAATTTACAACACTTCCTCTTGGACATTATAACATGATGTAGACGCCTCGTTAAAAAACTCGCTAGAAAAATCCAATGGAAAAAAATTAGACGAGAAAATAGTACATATCATACATGTTCTTATATGTTGCACTAGTTACCTCATTAAAAATCTTTAGCTAAGAAAACCCCGTGGAAAAAACTTAGTAAAGGGAAAAAGAGTACAACCACCAGTCTTCAGGACCCAAGCTTCAGGATTAAAAAAATACATTCATTGGTCTTTAGGACCCTGTTGGAACCAACGGATCGCCGGCCCTATGCTATCGGAATCGGGATCCATAAAAAGTACGCAGCGGAAAGAGAAATCATACCCTTGTAGACCCCTTTGATCTTCTGATGTATTCCTATAGCCTTTCTCGAACGTTGCGTGGCCAACGATCCTTCGAGAAAATTCAGTTCTGCTCTCTCTCACTATCACGTGTTTTCTGTGATCTGTGTTCTGTGTTCTGAGAGGCGCTGATGAAAAGAGCTATATATAGGCTACACCAGGGACCTAGAGGAGGAATTGGGTTGGGCCTCTTGATGGGCTTAAGTATCCTGTGTTCGGCCTGAACACATAACTTAAGCCCATCAATAATAATTCAGTCCACTAGAGAATTATTATTGAACTACCGTCTCAATCCCATATTTAATATGGGCTCCTTCTTATTATGTGTACATTTATTTCCCCGTGTTTAAGATATCGAATGTCCGTAAATTAAATAAGTTACTGACAACTTAATTAATTTACATCTAATTCCAAGAGTAATACCACTCATTCTTATTATCATGTCGGATTAAATCCACCTGCAGGGTTTACATGATAATCCTTATGAGCTCCTCAAGGGGACATTATCATCCTAAATAATTAGGACACGGATTCCTTCTATAATCAACAGCATACCATATAAACAATGCTATCTCCCAACTCACCGAGCTTATTGATTTATGAATAAATCTCACCCTTTGGCAAATTAAAGAAATAAATATTGAGCATACATGCCCGTTATTATATAGGGATTAAGAAGATGTACATCCATAATAACAGAGGTCTTGTTCTATTATATAGTCAGTATAAAACGAACAACCTCAAATGGTCTTGCTCAATACACACAAAGTGTACTAGTGTAGTTTTATAGTCAAGACAGACTAATACCAAACTACACTACAACCATTCCGATGATTTGTCCAAATTCATCTTGGTTGTGAGCTACTATTTATAATTTATAAGAAACTGATAACATGATCTTCTGTGTGGCACCACACACCAAGTTATCTATAATATAAATTAATTGGACATTGCATAAATATATATAACAAATATAAAATGCAAACATATGACCAAAGTGATTCTTATTCCATAAAAGATGTTCATACAAAAGCTAGGCTTATAGTATACATCCTAACAGACCCAACCTTCAAGGTTGTTTTAAAGTTATCACCCCCTGAAGATAACAGCCTTCCGAGCACATTCCAATACCATGAACATATATTTCAAAAATAAATGTAGGAGGGGATTTAGTAAGCAAATCTGCGAGATTATCACTATAGCACTCATTTGTATATAAAAAAATTCACCGCTCTTCTGGAGTTCTTGCGGATAAAAGAATTTAGGAATTATGTGTTTCAATAGATTTCATTTGACATACTCATTACTCTTTTGTGCAATACAAACTGCATTGTCCTGATAAAAAAAGATAGTGGGGAATATATCATATTTATTAATACCACATGACTCACAAATGTGTTTTATCAAAGATTTTAACCATACACATTCTTGTGAGAGTTTCATATAAAAATAATATTTTTTTAGTGGTTTGAGGAAGTGTTAACCATAGTTTGCTTGACAGACTTTCATAAGATTGTAGTACCATCACAAAGAAAATATAACCAATGCGGAACTGACATTATAGGGATCAGATATGTAACCAGCATCTGAGTAATATACTAATGACTTACTTTTATTTCCAGTGTAAAGCAAATCAAGATTTTGGGAACCTTGAAGATACCGAAAAATATGTTTAATTTCATTCCAATTTCTACTTGTAGGAGAAACACTAAACCTTGCTACTAGATTTACTCTAAAAGTAATATCAGGTCTAGTGCAATTTGCTAGATAAAGTAATTCGTCAATTGAATTTTAAGCAAGGAACTTCAAGTCCTGAATATATACTTAATATCTTCTTTAGGTCAAAATGGGTCCTTATCCACTTCAAGTGATCAAACAACCATTGGTGTGCTTAGTGGATGAGACTTATCCATGTAGAATCTTTTCAAAACCTTCTTCAAATAAGTTTACTGGTATATTGAAAATTGATTCGGGGAGATGCTCGATCTGCAGGCCGAGACAACACTTGGTTTTACTCAAGATTTTCATTTCCAATTTTATCTTTATGATTGAACTAACTTTGTCAAAATCCTTATGCGTTCCAATAAAATTTCTATCATCAACACACACAAAGATGATACAAAATTCATCTTATGATTTCTTTATAAACATACAATGAAATGTATTATTATTCATATATATTCATTCTTCAAGAAGAATTCACTTATTTGATTGTACCACATTCTACACGATTATTTTAGGTCATATAGTGACCTTTGTAATTTAATATATTATACATATTACGATTCTTATTTTTCTCATTAGGGGAATATAATATCCATAAGGGACTTTCATATAAATTTTCTCATCTGTAGGTACACAATAACAACGTCTATTAATTGCATTTCTAAATTCATATTTGCTGCCAGAGATATTAAGTAGCGGAATTTTATACCATTCATAACAAGAGAACATGTTTGATTGAAATCAATATCGGGTCTTTGCAAGGACCTTTGAGCTACCAGTCTCGCTTTGTACCTCACCACCTTATTAGTCATTATACTAATTTCTTTTCTGCACAAATACCCATTTCTATCCTATAGGGATAACATCCTCATGGTATGTACGATAAATTCATAACTTTTCTTTCATTCAGCGAGTCTAGCTCAGCCTCAATTGCATCATTCCATCTTACCCACTTTGAGTGCTTTTGGCACTGAGTCATTCACTTGGGTTTTGGATCCAAATTATTATTTAAGATAGGAAGAGCAATTATGGAGGCAAATATGTTGTCGACAACAATAATATTTATATAGTAAGTTTCTTATCTATCTATAAAATTCACAGCAACTTTGGTATTTTCATCAACCAGATCTTCATCATTTCCCAAAATATTTTGATCTGGTCGTTCCGCAACCTTAATATTTTGACTATTTTATGCACGTGCAATATTACTAGGGTTTTCATCTTCAGGACAAATCTCTTTATGAGATATTTAGAGTGACTGTATATTTTTATTACTTTTTATTTTCTACGAATTCATATCTTTTGTATTCGTAGGTCTTTTATGCTTCAAATATAGATCTAGAAGCATTAGTGTCAACTGATATATTCAACTTTTTAGAAATTTCCACTCTCTGTGGTGTATTTACAACAAGTTTATATGATTTAGTCACTCAATAAATACATCTGGCATATTACTTGCTAAACATTGCAAGTTAATTATTCTCTGAACTTTCAGTTCAATTTGACTAGTGCATGGATCTAAATATTAAATATTTTCCACATTCCATGAAATTTTTCGGCATTCTTTTAATTTTTGACTCTTATCTCCCCTAGTGCCGGGAAATAATCTTCATCAAATGTGTAGTCAGTAAAACAAGCTATAAATTGATTCCCTGTCATGGGCTCTAGGTATTTTAAAATAGATGGAGACTCGGATCCAATATATATACCTAATATTCTTTGAGAGCCCATGGATGTACGTTGTGGTAGTGATATTGAAACATACACTGCATATCCAAAAATTCGTTGATGAAAAATGTTTGGTGCTTTCCCATACATTAATTTTAAAGGGGAGCAGTTATGATATGTAGTACGATGAATTTGAATTAGAGCAGCTGCATGCAAAACTGCATGACCCCAACATGAAATGAGTGAGTTGGAGTTTTGTAGTAAAGGTCTAGCGATTAATTTTATTCATTTGATCAATGATTCAACTAGACCATTTTGAGTGTGGACATAAGGAACTGAATGCTCTCTTTAATTCCTAATGACATGCAATAATCATCAAATGTTTTCGATGTGAATTCACTAGCATTATCCATTCTAATGGATTTAATTGGATAATCGGAAAATTGGGCCCTTTGTTCAATAATTTTGGCAATGAATTTTGTGAAAACATTATTTCGAGTGGATAGTAGACACATATGGTTCCATCTAGTAGAGGCATCAATTAAGACCATGAAATATCGAAATGGTCCGGATGCTAGATGAATTGATCCACATATATCTCCATGAAGTCATTCAAGGAAAATAGGAGATTCAACTCCAACTTTAGTACGAGAAGATTATACTATAATTTTTCCTTTTGCGCAAGCTTCACAAGTAAATCCATTTACAGAAGGAATTTTGTTGTTTGACATACTATATCAAATGAAATCCGATACATCAAGTTGTCATGTCAGCGATGAATCAATCGGTCATGCTATAATTTGAACGAATTTGAATCATGAAATTTCACTCCATTGAAAAATGGAGATCAGAATGTCGGATGTATGTATAATACAATTTTGAGGAGAAAAAAGAAGTTTTGACAACTAACTTTTGATATTTTATGGACCGAGTCATTAAAATATATTCTATATCAAACTATTTGATCGGATGTCCTTAAAATTGAGAAAGGTACGTTTAGACTTTGGATATAGCAACACATCTTTGATATTTAATTCAATATTCACAGGGAGAGCTAGTGAAGCTCTACTGAAGTCTAAATTGTAGTGACACTCTTTTTTCGATAAGAGTTTGGAAAACTTATCACCTCTAATGATAGTTTGTTTAGTAGCACTATCTACTAAATATATAATGTTCTCGTTCTCCTATGCAAAGATAATCGACCACGCTCAAAGATAATGTAGTAAAGTGAAAAACTAAATATTAAAGTAAACATCATCATACGTTTTAGAGGAAACCATAGATCCATCATAACATTCTGAAAAGATAAAAAAATTAAACTTGAAAAACAAAAAAATACTTATTCTCATATAATCGATCATTATTTCCTAAGTCTCCAAATTCAATCTTTAATAAATTATCATTCACGCTAATATCCAAGTTCATGTTTGCTTCAGGCAAGTAGATATAGTGAGACTCGATGAAAAATCAACGTATTAGCCTTCAGGGAATAAAAGGATTGAGAATCATGCACAATTATGTAAATCATACAAAGTGAAAGAATCTTAATGTCAAAAGTTCATGTCAAATAATTATTGTCATCAAGGGTGAGCTCGAAAATTCTCTGTTTCATAACATTTATTCCAATAAACCCACTAATAGAAAACTATGAACTATGCAATCTAATAATCATATCCATGTAGGAATCATCATTTTCAAGTATGATAGAATATATTCTCACTCATGATGAAGCATGTATGTGAATTGATCATCAGATTAAAGTAAATACACAATAAAATTTCACAAGAAAATTACTCATATTCAAATAAAGAAAAATATATCAAATTGCAGTAGCCTATTGCCACTGCCAAATGAAGAACTTATCTATATAATGGAATTAATATTCACTGAGAAATTATCATATATGTTTTAATCAATTGGTTGGGAACTAAAAGTAGAGTTTTAAATAAAAATAAAATTTACCCCAGATCTACTCCCAAATTCACGGCTACTTATAATAAACAAATTATAAATATATAAACAGAACTACAAAAGGAACAAGTAAAATCTGAAGAATGGAAAAATTATAAAGAGAAATAACACCCGATCTCTCAATCAATATTGTAACTATAATTATGTAAAACTTCACCGGGTGCTAGAACAGTTAAATTATGCTAGAACAGTTAAATTATAATTTGCAGATCTTTGCAAATTGAAATTACCATTTATTTTCTAGTGTTTCAAAATACTAAACCAAAAGAATTGTGGCAAAAACCATTAAACATAGAAATGAATTTGTTTGAAGATAAATTGTTGAAAAGAGTAATCGGCTGAATACATCTAGTAAATAAATGAATTAATTAACTTCACAAGATATGGACATGGGACACAGAAGCATGATTCCCAAATTCACAAGATATTAGCACACTGCTAGGATTCGGACACAACATTTCATTACTTTTGTGTTAAAAATAATAGTAATATATAAAAATCATGTAAACTAAAAAAAGGGGAAAAGGAAATCAATCTCATAATTATATTGAGACAAAGAACGATACTATAATTGATGGAAGAATCAACAAGTTTTTAAGTTTTAACATCCATTCTTACTGGATATTTTCATAATGCTGAAATTCATCAAATAAACATTTCTAATCAAGTAAATCAATTATCATAATCAAGTGAATCAATTATCATAATAGATTCAATTAGTATTGTTCACCAGGGAGATGGAGCAACTAGGGAGTAGAGTATTCGTGCTGATAACGTGTTGTAAAATAAGTTGTCTTAATTTCATCGATCTCCATAGACAATATATCAACAAGATAAAATGAACAGGATGGAAAGAATATGAGAGAAATAATATATACTTTTTATTGATCAACCTCACAGTACACAAATATAGTACATTATATATGGGTTAATTGCGCGAAACCCCCTTGTGGTTTCAAAATTCGGCATAAAATCCCCCCGTGGTTTAGAAAATGCGCGAAACTCCCTTGTGGTTTTCTAAATGTAGCTGACGCTCCCATTTTTCTAAAGAAAACTAACGGTGTTAATTTTTCAATCATATTTCCCGTTATACCCTTCATACATAGAGTTGGATTGTTGTTGAGTTAGAGAGAGAGAGAAAGAGCGCGCACATAAGTGAAACAAGGGTTTTCTGCCAAAACATGATTCAAAAAATCCATGGCCGGAGAAGAAGGGTGATGGCGGAGCAGTGAATAGCAGCGGCAGCGCTGTTTTTAGAGAGAAGAAGCAAATGGCAGACGGAGAAGAAGATGGCGGAGGCTGGTGGTTACAGCGCCGTGAAGATGCAAGCGACGGTCGGAGAAGAAAGAAGGGTTGAAGATGATGGTTGGTCGGAGAAGAAGATGACGGAGGAGGGCGATTCTGAAGAAAAGTGTGTAACCCAACACACACCCACCACCACCAACTGCCACAACCAGAGAGAGGGAGGGAAGAGAGTGGGAGAGAGATACAGAGAGGGAGAGACAGAGAGCGAGAGACAGAGAAAGGGGGGAGAGAGAGAAGAGAGGCCGCGACTTTGATCGCCGATTGCCGGAGAAGGAAGAAGTTGATCGACGATCCGAACCCGGAATCGTGACGGGCTCGGCGAGAGCTTCACATGCATGTGTGAATCGGCTCGATCGGAGAAGAAACGAAGAAGATACGAAGAGAGAGAAGATAGAGAGAGAAAGGAAAGTTGCAGAAACTTTGACCGGCCATTGCCGGAGATCGACCGGTCCGATCGGTGATCCGAGCCCGGATTCGTGACGGGCTCGGTGAGAACTTTAACCTAGGCTCAAGAATCGCTCCGATCGGTGGTCGGATGGCCGGAAATGAAGAGAGAGAAGAAATGAGTTTCTAGAGAGAGAAATGGCTGAACTTTCTCCGGCCGATTGCCGGTGAACGCGGCGGCGGTTGGCTGATCCGAGTCCGGAATCGGAATGGGCTCGGTGAGAGCTTCGAATTGGCATAGGTTACGATATATTTCGTTCGATGAAAAATCCGGCGACGGCGGCGCTCCGGCCGGCCGGCCGCCGGAAAAATTCAGGGAAGAGAGAGAGGGAGGAGAATATCATTTTACCTTGGGTAAATCTTTGTCCAAAGTGTGTAATTTTTCTCAACACATGTGTATTATCTCAATTTCTCAATTTTCATCAATTGGGCCTAACTTGGACCTCGGGTATCCGATTAGCCCGATTCTCGCTTCCTTTTCTTCGTCTTTTGATCGCGATCGTTCTCATATCATAAATTCTATGTTTTCATTTCAATTATGCTTTCGATTAAAATACACAAGCACTCCGAATTAACTACGTTTTCGATAAATTAAAACGTACGATTGATAAATTAAATCATGAAATTACAAATAAAATAAATATACAGAAATTTTACCATCTAAGCAGTTAAAAATAAAATTACCAGTTGAAAATTGGAGTAAAATTACCAGTTGAAAAATAAAATTACCAGTTTACGGATAATCCTTGCCATTTCGAAAACACAGGGGGAAGCGACGCAAAATTTCCATAACACAGGGGGTTTCATACATTTAACCCTTTTTATATAGGTAATGAAGGGTACATATGTCATTTTACACCCTAAAAAGTGAAAAAAAACACAAAAAATCGCATGAAAGGCGCGTGTATAACACTTTCGTTAACATTAACAGAATTGGGGATTTCGGGCTAGATTTAGAAAACCATAAGGGAGTTTCGCGCATTTTCTAAACCATGGGGGGATTTTATGCCGAATTTTGAAACCACGAGGGGGTTTCGCGCAATTAACCCCATTATATATACAAAGGAATGGACTCGAAAGGTCATAGTAGAATATGAGGAGACGTAAAAGTAATGTCCACATTATTGAATTAATTTACATTAGGAATGAGCTTTAAAGCTTTTGGTGACGAGGAAAATGGCCTTGAGATTATATAAACTCCAATTACAGTTTCATAAAAATATATATTTTTTCTTAGTGTCTAACCTTTATGTTATATTAAGCATACCTTTTAGTAGTGTTAGACATACCTTTTAGTTATGTTAGATATATTTTTTATGTTATGTTAACTATACTTTTAGTTGTGTTAGACATACATTTTAGTTATGTTAGTTATACCTTTAGTGTTATGTTAAGTATACCTTTTAGTAGTGTTAGACATACCTTTTAGTTATGTTAGATATATCTTTTGTAAGGCTAGTTGTACTTTAGCATTTTTTTTAGACAGACATATTAATATCTTTCATACCTTTTAGTTATATTAGGCATACTTTTAATTATGTTAGTCATACCTTTATATATATTACATAAATGTATGTTTATGTTGATATAAATGTATAAATAATCTCATATAAATGTATGAGTAATATCACATAAATGTAAATATCTACAACTTGTGTCAAATTAGGGTTTATTGTGCCGAAATTAGGGTTTAAGGTTTAGGGTTAAAGTATTTCATAAAAGTATGAAATCTGGAAATTAGGGTATCACTAATATAACATAAAGATATGACTAATATAATATAAAAGTATGACTAACACAATATAAAGGTTAGGGCCAAAAAAAAAAAACACAAAAAAAAAAGAAGAAAATGCAATTCGGGTCGGATTCGGCCCGACCCGACCCAATCCGAGTGCATGGATCTAAGATCCATGCACCTGACTCTTATTTGTTTATGTTCGATATCTTGGGCTTTCATTGATATGTATTTTTCTTTTGTTTTAGGGCAACCTTTTTTAATTTTCTAGGCTTTAGACCTCTTAAATTTTAAATTTAGCTTGCTTTTTTGTTCTTGGACTATCTTTTAGGACCGTTCTTTTATGTTTTATTCTCTAGGCCTTTCTCTCTGTGTGTTTTGAGTTGTTTATTTTAATCTGTTAGGGTATGTTTGTTTTCAGTTTATGTAGGATTGGGGAAATTCGACTACGAAATTCTGGATTTTTGAAATAAAGGTGAATAGTTAAAATTTGTGTTTGTTTAGAGATTTTATAAGGTATGATTAATACTGTAGATGTCAAATCAATGCTGGAAAATGTATTATCTTTATATAAATATAAGTAAGACCACTTATGTCAGATGTCAAGCTCACATTATTTTGATATTAAATATGTTAATTAATGACTTTAAATTTTATGTTACAAAGAAAAATTACTAAATAATTTAGAAATGTTGACAATTATCTAAATAAATATGTTAGGCTTCAATATAGGAATTATTTGCATATTTGAAATTAGTTAATTTTAAAATTTTGAAGAAAAATTATAAATAAATAAACTATAAAACTAATTTGTGAAATTTTGACGTTCAATATTTTTTTAAATTTAATTGAAAAGAAGAACGGAGGATTGTTATAGATGTTAACAATAAAAAAATAAACTAAAAATAATGATTGGTGGGTTGAAGATATAATAGGTATATCAATATATATTGTTTTCAAAATAATAAATAAATAATTATTTATAATCCTCTACAAATGCAACATATTTTGACAATTAGGTAATTATTTAATCATATTATGTTATATTTAATGTTGCTATATTTATTGCACAAATCATAAATTTAATTTTACTGTATAAATAATATTTAAAATTTTCTAATTTTACTGAATTTACTTTACTTTTTTGTACAATCTCGTGTATTACACGGGTCCTATACTAGTTATATAATACTATATTGTTAGTTGATGTAATGATAATGATTGGATGATTGTAATAGTAGAAATTTAGGTGTGTATTGAAATTTGTATATTAATAGGTTATAGTATAAGGTTAATGATTGTGTTTTTATTTAAATAAAGTAGGATTTTGCTAGATTGTATAATCTTCTTCTAACCTCAAAATAAATAGAGATTTGAATGAATCCAAATCATTCGAATCCAAATCTCAAATCTCGACCAACAAACACTAATCCAAACATAACCTTGGGCTTTGGGCCTTTCTTTCGGCCTTTTGGGCCTTTAAATTAAAATTTCAGCCTGTCTTTTGTGTTTTTGTTT
The DNA here is from genome assembly GCA_954870855.1 of Scutellaria minor. Lineage (NCBI taxonomy): Eukaryota > Viridiplantae > Streptophyta > Magnoliopsida > Lamiales > Lamiaceae > Scutellaria > Scutellaria minor. The sequence goes on along the minus strand of OX940728.1, from coordinate 17,786,193 downwards.
GCTCCGTTGATTGGGTTGTTTTTTTTTTTTTTTTTTTTTTCTCCTTTGTTTAGGCTTCATTATCGACCATGTAGGCTTTGGGCCTTCATGGCTTTTTGGTTTTGCTTCATGGACCGTCTATGGCCTTGGGCGTTTTTGTTGTGTTTAATTTTATTTTTTGGCTGCCTTTTTGGATATATTAGGCTTTCGGCCTTATAAATTAAAAATCAGCTTGCTTTATTTGCCACGGTTGCTATGGGCCTTTTAAGCTTCAATTCTAACTTGCATGATGAGGCGCATTTGACCTTAGGCCTTTCCTTGTTTTTTTTTTGGGCTGTCAGCTTTAATTTATTAGGCATTGGGTCTTTTAAATTTCAATTTCAATTTTTTTGTTAGGCTATCTATGGTCTTTGGGCTTTTATGTGTGTGTGTGTGTGTGTATATATATATATATATGCATGTTTTTGGTCTTTTGGGTTGTCTTCTTTGTTGTTTCTTTAATTTGTTAGGCTTAGGCCTTTTAAATTTAATTTTCAACTTGAGTTTTTTCTTATTTATATGCATGTTTTTGCTTTTTGGGCTGATATTTTATTTTCCTAGTCTTGGGCCATTTAAAATTAAGATTCAGCTTCTTTAGGGCTTTTGGACTTTATCTTCTCTTTTGGGCTCTTTCGGTCCATGTGTAAATATGTGGCTTCAGCCATTTATCATTTGGGCGATGGTCTTTCTTTATTGCCTGCTTGGGTTTGCTTTGTCTTATGGGCTGTTTATTATATCTTTTTTGCTTGGGTCTTGCTCAGTTCACCTTGTTTTATGGTCTGTCTATACTTGGGCTCTAGATTGTTATTTACATATTTTTGGGCTGAATTTTTTACTTATTAGGCTTTGGATCTTTTAGATTAAAAATAAGTTTGCTCAATTGTTAATGTCTTCTGTGGGCCTTTTAAGCTTCAAAATTAGCTTGCATGATGGGCGTCTTTGGTCCTTTGACATTTCCTTATTTTTTGGGCTGATAGTTTATATTTATTAGTTTATGGGCTTTTTAAATTTAAATTTCAGCTTGCTTGTTGGGTTTGTCTTTAGTTGGGGCTTTATTGTATAATTGCATGTTCTTGCTTTTTGGGCTGATACTTTTATTTATTAAGCTTTGGATCTTTTAAATATTAAAATTCAGCTATTTTTGGGCTTATAGGTTTTTTCTTCCTTTTAGGCTCTTCGGCCCATGTGTAAACATGTGGCTTGGGCCTTTTATATCTTTTACTGCATGTTTAGTGCTATGGGCTCCGTTTTTATGATATTTGTTGTAGGCCCATGTATTATCTATCTACATGATTTCTGTTTGTTGGCAGTCTTCTTAAATTATCTTTGGGCTTTTTATATATCTGCTTCTGCTCCTTGTAGTTGGGCTGATATTTTGAATTAATTACGCCTCTTGGGCATTTTAAACTAAATGTATTCGCGGTATGTTCTGTTTAAAGGGCGTCCTTATTTTATAATGTGCTATAGGGCTGCTTTCTTTTGTCATCAGTCCTATAAGCACGGACAAAAATATTGGCATCGATAGAAATATCGGTATCTTGATTTTACGGAAATATCAACGGATATATCGATCTCGGTGGAAATATCGAATATTTTAAAAAAAAAAAAAAAAACTTTGTAAAAAAATCGAAAAATATATCTAGTACTTTACATAATATTATAAGTAACATTAATACACATATTGAACTTAAATTTCAAATAAAAATATATGTTTACAATAAAAAATGAAAAACTAAAAATAATGAATGATCAGGATATCGCACCTGCATGTTAATACCTCAGTACTTAAATTTAAAAGAAAATAAAAAAAAATGTGATAATGATATCATACAACAACAAAAGCCTTTTCCAAGCTATGTGATGTTGACTAAAAAATATTCTAATGTCATTGATTTTGTTGATCACTTGCATTTAATTGCTCTACTCTAAGCCTTATAAAAATTATAAAAAAGAAAAGAAAAGGAGGGAATTTGAGTCTAGTCTGATGGACTAGAATAGCCTAAAAAAGGTATCTAGCCTGACAAGCCTGACCTAGTTTTCGGTCCAGCCCAACAACTAATAGGTACACTTTTAGAGATAAATTAAAAAAATAATCTAAAAAATTTAAAAAAAAAAAAAATGAAGATTTTTTTTTCTATAAATCACTGATTTTTTGCAGAAAAGGCCACTGTTTTTCGACTTCGATAAATCGCCTATTTTATCAAAAAAATATGACCAGTGTTTTCTCTGTCGGAGTCCCCCATTTGCCGAAATTTCGTCGATTTATCGCGATATTTTGGTCCCTGTCTATAAAGTTTCTCTTTTATATATGCTAACCTCTATTTGTAGATTTTGTACGTCTCCACCAAATCCAGATTGTGTATGCTTCATTTGCCTTGGTGTTTTGTTCATTCAACTCGGGGTATATTATTTTTGAACCAGCCTCTTCTATGGAAGTTCCTAAGTGAAGCATACACACGACGGATGACATTTTTTGAACCAGCCTCTTTTATCCTCACACGACATACACACCACGGATGACATTCACACATTTCCTTCCTTCCAAATGATGTCATGACTTGTACATAGCCCAGTCGGTCTCTTTCGGCTACTTTTATTTATTTTTCTTTTCTACAGGGTTATGTTTGTTCTATTTATATTTTGTTTTAGCCAATTCACCTAAACATATCTCTACGAAACTCCAAGATTTGTGATTACGTGGACCCTAGTGTCCATTATAATCATCATTTTGTAGTTTATTGAGAGATTTAGGTTGGTGGAATTCGTGTGTTTTCTTTGGTGTTACCTTTTGCACCCTTTTGCTTGTTCGATAGTTCTTGGTGTGGGCCCCTTTCGATCTCACTTATTTTTCATATGGTGTTGTTGTTTACTCCCTTTTGCTAGATAGTTAGTTCTTTGTGTCCATTTTCACATGTACATTCGTCACCCTTAGTATGAAATTTTTACATTTTTCGGAAAAAAACAAAAAAAAACAATTCCTTCTCTTTTCTATTATGTAATTATTTTATTTAACTTATTTTCTAGTGAAATATACCTTGACACATTGAAAACAAAATAGATTATCTACGATGATTATAAACACAAAAATAAATCCCTTTCTGGGTTAGAAAATCTGTCTAAAACTTTTTTAAGTCAGTAAAAAAAAAAAAAAAAGAGATAGGCATACAAATTACTAGGATTCTAAGAGCAAATATGGGTGAAAGTGAAACAAATTATTCAAAGGAGGCCATGTTTCCTAACTGAAAGTGTATCTCATTGCCATTGCCATTTTCAAACCTTCTGTACAGTTAAGTTTATTCACTGCTGAAATCCCAGAGATTTCTACTCACCTCTGAGACCGAAAAATGGGTACAAAAAACGAGCCCCGATTCAAGCTTTTGCGCTTGCATTCCGGTGCTTCTGCTCACACTCCTCTCCCCTAACTTGAACAAAAAAATGTATATATTTTTTGTACCTATAAATACAACAGGATGAAAAGCATTTGATGATAGAGAGCACCATCATCCCACAAGGGCCCAACTTTGTAGGTTAAAACTCGTTTTTTTCTTGGCCCGTAAGCAATGCTCATCTTGCCTCTAGCTCGTATATACTGTGTGTATAGATAGATTAGCAGTTAGTATAAAACTTCATAAAGTGTCTTCTGTGAAAACTCTGAATATGAAATCACGGAAACGCTTGGAGTATTGTTTGGGGTCCACAGCAGAAATCGAACTTGGATCATATTGGAATGACTTGTATGCATGTTCTAGTTTCTTGCTTATATCGTAATCTTGTAGAATGTCGATGATGCCAAACACTAGTATAACTTCATAGAACTCCCCCGTTGGTTCTCCCACCAGCTGAGCCTCACCATTGTTCTTTCTCATTGTTAATTCAGCTCGTGCAGGAATGTTCGAACCTAATCTAATAGATACCGATCTGCCAAAAGAGTCACTCGATTATTCAAGATATGAATCTACTCAATAGCTTCTAAGCTCTAAGAATGAAGAAAATCTCCATTAAACTTTACATTTACCGGTTCATATCAGGTGATTGGGCAGCTGCTCCAGATAGGTCTCTGTTCCCTACAAAATACGTCCGAAGTTTGCAATGTAAGAAAGCATAGAACGAGAAAATGAGAAAGGAGTATAAGGGTGTGGTGAAAGATTACCATTCATTTTTAGGGGTTCACCAGAATGAGACATATCTCTAAAATGAATGCCAACGAGAAGACTATAATCCATTATTCTCTCCTGTTCAAGAAAATCACAGTCTCGATCCACTTGACTGCATTTTCAAAAAACGTAAATGTAAGCAAACAGGCCTAATCACTCATCTTTTCAAACCTTTGCTAAAATTTGATTACCTGTAGAACTCTCTAAACCAAGATTTGTGCAACCGAAAGATGAAATTCAAATCAAGGTCCTTTAGGGTGGTTGTAGATTCTATCTCGGATTCAGGTTTGTCGGTTAAGCGGCCATGGGAAGAACCTTTCAAATCAAAACGTCTGTGGATGGCATGTTCCGTACAAAATAAATTTCCCATTATGACAAACCGAACCTGCGCATGATAATGAATGAGTTAGGGGCTTTGACACTGTGATGATGATTCAAACTGATAAAATCAACGAATGTATTCCCATTACCTTCTTTTGTGCAGGACCAGTCAGCTTGACACAGTGAAGGCCAAAAAATTTGGTAACCAGAGTGTTCTCAGAGGCCCGAACGTGTTTATAATAAGCTGAAAGCATTCTTATAAGAACCTGTTATGGAACCATCAACTTAGTATGACTTGGTATCTAGAAATTGAAAAATGTGGGTGTTATATTGTGTACTAAAACTCACTTTTGCTTCTGATTTCTTCATGGTTTTGATCATGTATCTGTCATCATTGGTCAAGTAAAAGAAGCTTCCACTTTTTCCAGGTGAGGAGAGCTCACGAAGGGCATCGTTTCCACATATGGATATCATGTAATCTGCTGGATCCACCTTAAACAATTTTCTAAGTGCCCTGAAAGCAAATCAAAACGTTTCTACTTAAAATCAACATTAACAATTGTTGTTTATTTTATCCAATGGTACAGTATCTGACCTGAAAACCAATGGGCAGTAATCCTTCCATCGAAAATCACACGATTGGTGAGGTGGAGTGTGTTTAGAACCTGCTGGAGGAAATTTCGTCCATACTTTATCCCGCGGATCAAAAGCTGACGATTTTAGATCGAGAGATGTGGCTGGAGCTGGTCTTCCAACTGCATGCCTGCAAAAAAATATTACATGTATAGCAAAATCAATTAATATGATGAGTGGAAATCAATCATTCCTTTCAAGAAGAAGATTAATAAACACAAGCATTTCTTCTCTCAAGCTAAACAGGGGCTTGCTTGTAGATAGATGTATTATTAGATATTGAGAAAACCATGTGCATAAGAAAATGAGACAAGTAATAAAATGAAATCATGAGCAAGAACACATTAACTGGTAATTTTATCTTGATTTAACCTTATGTTTATCACTAAGATAATAATACTGTAGTGAATATCCCTAATGAACTTCATGTTTTCTTCATATTCATACCATTGCAAAGCACTGATACTCCACCTTTCTTTTTCCTATTTCTCCAGCTTAAAGGTTCGTAAATGTTGCATACGTAGTGCAGATCATATTACACAAAGCATAGTGACTAAAGATGGCAAATATCATAAAGATATTATTGTTACCTTATTCCAAGCTGCAAATTGAGCATGAGATCATAATTCTTATGGCCTTTGGATATAGTGTTTCCCTGCCTTTTTGTTGGCTTTATAATGATATGGGGCCGTATATATCCTCTCGACTCCAATTCATCGGTCCCCATCCTCGGTGACCCTCCATCCACTTCTCTACCCGGCTCAAAACACGCACTACTACCATCACAACTATACTCAGATTCAGAAGCCAAGCTATACCCTGCATTGCTCAGCTCACTCGTGGACCCCGCCCTCAGCCTTGCCTTCACCAAATCCTCCCCATCACGAGGCCAATCAACCGTCTTCTGTGAAGGGAACTCAGATATATCATCACTCGGATTGATCCTACAATCATTCAAGTTCTCCAAGTACACTTGTTGAGGATCCCATTCAAAGCTACCTGATTGAGAACTTGATGGATAATAAGTCCCACTTTGCTCCATCTGATCCTTACTCCACACACCCACATAACAGCTCCCATCCACCCAACGAAATGTCCCGTTTCCTCTAGGCAATCCCGCCTCCCAGCTCCCATCATAACGGTTCCCATTAGCCCAAATCATCGTCCCATTCCCGTTCATCCTCCCACGCCTCCAATGCCCAATGTACTGATTCCCATTGCTCCACTGATACTTGCCCTTGCCATCAGGGTACCCGCGTCGCCAATGGCCCTCGTAGTGGTCCCCATTGGTGTAATCGCAGACCCCCTTACCATGCTTCAAGTTAGTGACCCAAGTGCCTCTATAGCTCTCAATGGAGGAGCCAGCATAGACACCATCACCATCCATGAAACCATTCTTGAAATGGCCCTCATAAGTGGCACCAGAGGGCCAGCTAAACTTGCCCTTCCCCATCATCCAACCTCTGTACCAATCACCCACATACACACAACCATCTGCCCACAAACACTTGCCTTGGCCATGAGGCCAATTCTCCCCCCACTCCCCAATGTAGGAATCACCATTGGAGAACACCTTCTCAACATGGCAAAGCTCATCAGGGTCATGAATAATGTCATCATCATCCACATGGGCAACTGACATTGCAGTAAATATGCTGTTGGCCCTTCTCCTTGCTGCTGCTCTTGATTTCTTCAATTTCGCTTCCCAAACCTTCACAATGCCATTCAATCCGTTGCTCATTCTCTTTCTATTCTATTTCCTCATCTTTTCATCTTTCTATCTCACCCCAGATCAAAATTCCTCTCTATCACCGCCAAATCAACAACCATGTTTCCCACTACCCAAATTTTGATCACATAGCCACAAGAAACAACTTTTTAACACAATGTATTGCCTTTTCCGACTCATTTGCTCAAATTGGTATCTTCTCCATGTGATTTTTGGAAACAAAACAGGATCAAAAAAACACCCACAAAATGGAGAATCAGAAATCAAGAACTTTCTGGAAATGGTTGGCCTATTTCCAAGTGATTTCTTTTTTCTTTTTCTCTTTTTTTTCCTGAAAATGGTTGTCAATTTTTTTTTTCTTATTTGAAAAAACAGGAGGTGCTTGATTGGCAAGAAAAGCAAAAGACAAGAAGAAACCACGGAGAGACAGCCTTTTCTTGATTTTGTGAAAACAAAAAAACTATGTTTCTCTCTCTCTTTTTACTAAATAAAGCTTTAATCTTTGAAATGTTAGAAATCAAAGATTGAGCAAAGACATTGTTCTTTGGGTTCCGGATTTGGCTCCTAAATCTGCTTACGTACCTAACAAATGGAAGGATGAGAAAGATGGGTGGTGCCTACTCGAGCTTCTTCTTCAATGTCGATCCTTGTTTTAGTTTGTATTTTCACTCTTAATTTAATTTTAATTACTCTTACCCCTATTAATTATGTACCTGACAGGAAATATGTAAGAGATTAAAATTTTTAGGACAGGCTCTGAACATAACTGAATCGTTTGTAAAAAGTTCAGATCGGGAAGAACTATTGAATATGATTTGTGTTTGCTCAAAATAACAAAATAAAAAAATTATGATCTGTCGGGTTAATTATAAATTAATTTCGTATTTATAGTCTTAATCATATTCAAAATTACAGTTAAGTGATACCTTTATTTAAATAAATAAAAAAAGCTCATAAGTTGAAAATAAATTTTGACGAAAGTTTTTCTTTTTTTTAGGAGGGGGTTGCATATATCAATCATGTGACTATCAAAGCAATAGATTTTTTAAAATATTTGATAAATATATCCTAACGTAGACACAATTAAACATATATAAACTTATAATAAAATCTGAGTTAAATGTGTACACTATATATATGTTTATACAACTAGGAAAATTCTTAAAAGGTGAGTGTTGCGCGGTAATTTTAGTTTTTTTTTTTTTAATCAAAGGATGATAAAAAGATTTTATTCTACTTTTAATAACTCGAACTCAAAACTTAAACCTATATAGTAAACTGATAATTTATATTGTTGTCCAACAGATATATCCTCTTGTTGCAAGACTTAAATGTAATTATAAATTTAAATACGACTATTTTTGTCATCTTTCTTTAATTACAAGTCAAATTTTATTATTATTTTTCCATGATATCTACATGGTGTATATATGTATTTGCATATGCATGTAAAAGTAGGAAGCTAATATTTTGTTTAACAATGTTATTATGATGTGTATCTATGGACCATTAATATATATACTAATTACTATAATTGTATGTCGATCTTCATAATATAATTTGTACATACCTCATTGTTACTACAACTTCAAAGTTTTAGGTAGACAGATTTTCTAACCCAAAATGGGATTATTTCAGTGTTTCAAATCTTCGTAGATAATCTATTTTGTTTTTGATGTGTCAGTGTATTCAATATAAAATAAATAAATTAAATTAAATAAGTAATTGAAAAGAAAAATAATTGTTCTTGTGTTTTGACTTGCACGAGGTGGAACTGGGATGACAATGGCCGGGTTCAAACTCGGACCCGCCACAAACCTAGTCCGTTTGGAGCGGGTAAAAACCCGGTCAAACGGGTCCTAGGGCGGGTTCGGACCCGGTCAAACGGGTCTACTTCGGATTCGGGATGGGTCCTGATATTTGTTAAACCCGCCCCGTATGTATATATATATATATAATTAATATTTATTGAATAAATTTAAAATAATGTTGCCTTTTTATTTTAAACTATATTTCTTGAACGTCTTTATCTGAGTGATATATAGAGAAATAATAATTAGTTTAAGCTGTGAAACAGTGATAGTAGAGCCTTACTGGATTAGAATTTAGAAAGTGACTTGTCCAAAATGAGTGACATTAGATTTGAATTTAAATTTTATTTCGAATTAAATAGTGTTTTAAATTTTTGTTCATTTTTATTTCCAAATTATTTATAATAGCATTTCTTCAACTAAAATTTAAGGATTTAAAATATTTTTTTTGCAAATTTAATTTGATTCTCTGTCAATCAATTTTGAATCCTATATTTGATTGTGTCACGCCCCGTTTTCTTTCCGTATTTTATCAGAGTTTTTCTGTTTGGGCGTGAAGAGAGAAAGGAGAAGAAGGCGTGCATGATATAAAATAGAAAGAAAAAGGAGAGGACAAGAAGCGGTACACTTAAAATATCGGATACAACCGATAAAAGGAAGTTTGAAACATTACGTAGCGGAAAACCATCAGGATCTTTTACAAAGATGAGAAATACAATTAACATTTTACAAAACATGGAACATCGGTTTACAAACGAATCAACATAGGTTTAAAGACAAAACCGAAAACATGGACACAGCTGATAGGACACCCCTCTCTCTACGCATCAAGATTATCGTCGTCTCCTGTAGGGTGAGTACAGAATATGGGTGAGTGCGTTGAATACACTCGTGGGGATACTTTCCAAGCTTTAATATTATTAAGTCGTTCACATATTAAACATATATAAAAGTTCAGCAAGTAGTCACAGCATATAAAATGCATAGCACACAATGTAGAACACACGGCTCTAAGAGCACTCAACTATACTCGGTGCTTTTTACGGGCCACCAATCTATTCCTAACATATGGTGCTTTTTACGGGCCACCAGTCCATCCCTAACATGACGCATGGTGCTTTTTACGGGCCACCAGTCCATCCCTAACATGACTTAGGACATCCGTCCACATTCATCTTATTCATAAACTTTGCATGAATACAGTAATCATAACATATAATCACAACACATAGAGTTCAATTATCAAATATGGAAAATAGTAACATCTTGAGTTTAGAATGTACCCCCACCTCGTTCGGTGGTTACCACGTGATTAGCGAGTATCAAAGATCCCGTATCTCGGATCTCGTGTCTCAAATCCCATGTCTCAAATCTCGTATCTCGATGTTCAATCCAACTGATAGCCTACTTACATTACGGTGTTCTTAGATCCTTAATAAATATAATTAAAGCGATAACGGACTCTGGCGGAAAAACATTCATTAACTACGCAACGGATCAAGAGCTCTAAAGATCGGAGTTGAAGAAACGAGAATGGATATCCAATCCATATGGCTGAGATGATAGAGAATGAAATTTGGGGCACGACGGAAAAAGAATGAGCTCAATCGGAGTTCAAACGAGCTCAAACGGAGTATTTTAAGTTTAGGGGTAAAATGGTAATTTTGGTCAAAGGGTTGACTTTGACCCGGCCCACGGACCCCGATCAACGATGTCTCGTCATCGACGACTCGATATGGATGAACGACGGAAAGAAAATGAAGTTCGGATCGAAAACACGGCGTCGGGTGCACGTCAGCACCCGACGGGTGCGCACGGGCACGCACGGTGCGCGTCGGCTCCCGGCACCCGACGGCTGCCGAGTTTTCTCGGTAGCGGGGCGTGGCTCGACGAGGCTGGTGGAGTTTTCTCGGCCAGGCCCTTCCCAGGTTTCCCGACGGTGGCCTGCTCGAGCAGGCCACTTCCCGGCGTCGCCCGGCATGGCGGTGCCGCCTCCTGCCATTACCACCTACCTCACCGGATACCTCGCACCGCCGGCTACCATCTCCGGCCATCCCTCGCCGGATTCCGAAAGTGAATAGTGTCCGAATCTTCGCCGCAAAAACCTTTGAAGCCCTGTTTTTCGGAAAAACCAACACCAAACCAAAAACTCTCCAACCGGCGACCCCCGTCGCCGGCGACCCTTCCCCGACCTCCGGGCACTCCAGCCGGCGACCCCCCGTCGCCAGCGACCTCTCCGGCCACATCCAACCCATACATACAGTCAGTGACGGACCCAGAATTTCGATCCAGGGGGCCTACATCAACTTATAAAAAAAATACTATAATTTTAAACTAAGCACATAAATTTATCATAATTTCGATAAAGTTAATATATTACATTATAAAATAATAAAATCCAAAATTAGTAATTTAATTATATCTAACACTTGAATTACAAAATTTTATCTCACTTTCTTCGTTTACTCAATGCTTGATAAATTCTATTTATAACTTCACTTAACTTAAATATTGTTTATCACTATTAGAATACAAAAACTACAAATTTTAAAGAATATTTTGACAATTACCTACCATAATTTTTTTTTCCCATAACTATAAGTATGGATAAAGAATTTGTAAATAAAATACAAAATCATTCATCAATCTTTTGCATCTAATCATTATATCACATATACAATTTAAGATATAATAAATCTACAATAATAAAGAAAAAATAAACCATAAAAATTATATAAAAATAATATTTTATGTTAAAATTAGATAGAAAGACATTGAGAGAAAGAAAAAAAAATCTAAAAACAAAGTTGAGGCCTGAGGGATTTATGTTGGGTGGAAGACAAAGAAGAAAATCTGCAAAACAAATTGTGTTGGGCTTGTTATCCTATTTCTTTTTTTTTTTTATTAAAATAGTGAAATTACTAAAATACCCCTGCCTATTTTTCAAAATTTCAGGGGGGCCCAGTGCCCCCCTTGGCCCTAAGGTGGCTCCGTCCCTGCATACAGTAGATACATATATATATATATATATATATATGCTTGCAAACACACACACGCGTGCATCACATACACCAACCTATTGCCTCGCCGGCGGCCACCTGTCGCCGACCACAACCACCCCTCACCGGAACCCTGGCCGACGACCCCCAGTCGCCGACCACCACCTCTCCAGCCCTCAACTCCGACAACTTCAATATCACACACACGCATGCATATATGTAAACACACACACACACTGTCATGCTTGGCCGGCGACTTCCAGTCGCCGGCCACCCACCAGAGTACCTCGCCGGCGCATCACCAGCGCCGGCCACCACCCCACACACGGCGGCGCCACCTGCGCCGCCCTCCAACAATAAGATCAACACACACACACAAACACACTTCACAACACACACACTTTCCCGATCAACCAAAACACAACCTTTTCCGGCCTGGCGGCGCCACCCACGGCGGCGCCACCACCCTGACATCACCACCACACCACTACCAGCTTCTCCGGCGGCTGCTTCGGCGAGGGAGAGAGAAGAGAGAGAGAAAACAGAAGAAAGAGAAAGGGTGACACAACTAGGGTTTGGGGCTGTTTTTCGCCGTTTTCCGGCGAACGAGAAATTAGATTTGAATTCCGAGACCTATCCTAGATTCGTCTCGTCGAGACGAACGTCGTGTGCGAAAATCAGCCGATTCCGACACCTTTGAATTTTCCGGCCATCGGCCGGCGGTGGCTCGCCGAAGACAGAAACCGGGAGAGGGAGAGAGAGGGACTTACTCGTTTTCGTCGCTTTCGGCTCGTTCGGAAAAATGGTGATTTTTGAATTGAAATCACCCCTATTTATAGATTTTTCCGAAATCACTATTCACCGAAAATATCCGGATCACTATTCATCCAAAATATCCCATTTCACTATTCATCAGTTGAAAATTCTCCATTTACTATTCATCGTAAATATCTTCCGGTTTTTCGGATCTTCGGGTTTTGCCCTTTTCGTCGTCGTTCGAGCTACGGGTCTCCGATTGATCCCTAGTTTGTTTCTATCTTCTTATTCTCTCGATACACATCTTATGGTATGAAAATATTCTATATACCATGTCCAATAAAAATATCGGTCCGAAATGCACATTAAACACGTATCTGAAACGTACGTAATTAATTAAACAGTCAAAATATACGTGTCACGTCCCAAAATCTTCCACTTAAAATATCAAAGTTTTTCATTTTGGGCGTGAAGAAAGAAAGAAGAAGAAGGCGAGCTTGATATAAAATAGAAAGAAAAATGAGAGGATAAGAAGTAGAACACTTGGAACATCGGATACAACCGATAAAAAAGAGTTTAAAACATTACGCAGCGGAAATATACCATCAGGATCTCATACAAGAAGGAGAAATCCAGTTTTCTTATACAAACGGATAACAGCTTTAAAAGACAAAATCGAACAAAAGACACAGCTGATAGGGCACCCCTCTCTCTACGTGTCAAGATTCTCTTCTTCTCCTATAATGTGAGTACAGAATAGGGGTGAGTGCGTTGAATACACTCGTGGGGATACTTTCCAAGGTCACATAATCAATCATATAAAAGTTCAGCAAATAAACACATCACATATTGATACGTAGCTTAGAAATGGACCGTAGTCCCTACGTAGCATAGATATGGATCGAAGTCCCTTCGTAGCATAGATATGGACCGAAGTCCCTTTGTAGCATCACCATCGTAAAATAAACACAGTATATAAACACAACACGTAGAGTTCAACAATTCATATATCACATAGGGAAAACAGTAAACACATAGAGTTTAGAAGTTACCCCCACCTCGTTCGGTGGTTACCACGTGAGTAGCGAGTACCAAAGATCTCGTGTCTCAAAGCCCGTGTCTCAAATCCCGTATCTCGATGTTCAATCCAACTGATAGCCTACATATGTTATGGTGTTCTTAGATCCTTAACATCGTATAATTAGAGCTATAAAAGCTCCCGGTGGAAAAACGTTCGTTAACTACGCGACATAATGAGAGCTCTAAAGATCGGAGTTGAAGAAACGAGAGTGGATATCTAATCCACATGGCTGAGATGATAGAGAATGAAATTTGGGGCACAACGGAAAAAGATTGAGCTCAATCGGAGTTAAAACGAGCTCAAACGGAGCATTTTAAGTTTAGGGGTAAAATGGTAATCTTGGTCAAAGGGTTGACTTTGACCGGGCCCACGATCTCGTCGACGACGACTCGAAAAAGATGAGCGATGGAAAAAACGGGGTTCGAATCGAAAACACGGCGTCGCGACCGCGTCGGCACGCGACGGCATGCTCGGCACCCGACGGCTGCCGAGTTTTCTCGGCAGCTCTACCCGACGCTCGATTAACTACCGAGTTTTCTCAGCAGCTCCCCTCCCGGCGCTCCCGATGCCGGGCCTGACCAACATACCAACTTCCCGACGCCACCCGGCGCGGTGGCGCCGCCTCCTGCCGCCACCACCTACCTCGCCGGATACCTTGCACCGCCGGCTACCACCTCCGGCCGTCCATCACCGGATTCCGGCATGAATAGTGCCCGAAAATTACGCCGCAAAATCCTTCAATGCTCAGTTTTTCGAACTCATACCCAAACTTCAAAACTCCGGTCGACGACGACTTCCAACACCTCCGTCGGCGACCCCTCGTCGCCGGCAACCTTTTCCGACCAACCAAACACACACACAGCCTATATATACACACGCATATACACATACACTCACGCTCAAACACACACACACTTCCCTCTCCTTGGCCGGCGACCACCACCGTCCATTGAGTCCTTGGCCGGCGACTCCCATTCGCCGGCCACCACCACCGCCGTGCACTCACACACATGCACACAGTTGCACACACACACACACCTAGCGTAAGGTGTGTTTGCACACACACACATACACTGCCATGCTTGGCCGGCGACCACTAGCCGCCGGCCGCCTCCTTCGACACCTCGCCGGTGACCTCCTGTCACCGGCCGTTCTTCCCTTACGGCTGCGCCCCCGGCACCGCCACCAACAGCATGCACAACAACACACACAAACACACCATACAACACACACACATGCATGCATACATATATATATGTACTGTCCATCTCCAGCGCCGCCACCCACGGCGGCGCCGGCCCTCCAGCTCGGCACTCTTACCTCCGGCGATCTCCGGCAGCAACTCCAACGTGGTGGAAAGAGAAAAATGAAGAGAGAGAGAATGTGGTGGAAAGGGTTAGGGTTAGGGTTTAAGAGGCTGTTTTTCGCCGTTTTCCGGCGAACGAGAAACCGGATTTGAAATCCGAGACCTATTCTAAATTCGTCTCGTCGAGACGAACGTCGTGTGTGAAAATGGTCCGATTCCGACAACGTTGAATTTTCCGGCCACCAGCCGGCGGCGGCGTCGGCGGTGGCCTGCCGGAGACAAAAACTCAGAAAGAGAGAGAGAGGAGAGAGAGACTTACTGGTTTTCGTCGCTTTCGGCTCGTTCGGCTCGTTCGAAAAATCGGTGATTTTCGAACCGAAATCACCCCTATTTATAGATTTTCCGAAATCACTATTCATCCAAAATATCTCCGTTACTATTCATCAGTTGACTTTTCCAAGTTACTATTCACGTAAATATCTTCGTTTCCATTCACCGTAAATATCTTTCAATTTTCCGAAACTTCGGGTTTTGCCCTTTCCGTCACCGTTTGATCTACGGGTCTCCGATTGACCCCTAGTTCATTTCTATTTTCTCATCTTTCCAAGACGCATCTTATGGTATGAAAATATTCTATATACCATGTCCATGAAAATTATCCGTCTAAGTCACGCGTTAAACACGTATCTGAAACGCACGTAATTAATTTAGCTAGACAGCCAAAATATACACATATAATTATTAAGTCGTACGTTAAAATATTTAATTAATAAATTATGCTCGTTTTGATCCGGGGCGCTACAATACGCACGTAATTATTAAGTCATACGTTAAAGTATTTAATTAATAAATTATGCTCGTTTTGATCCGGGGCGCTACAGATTGGCTATTGGATATTGTCCAATTTTTATATTACTTAATTTATAACAAAAAATCTAGAACGACACTTATTTTAAAATAAAAAAAATACTTTTGATTTTTTAGGATAAATTATGAAAATTAATTCCAAAAAAAATAATATATATATATATATATAAACCTAGCTATTTGCAAAAATATAGTAACTCTTTATATATACTATAAAATCAAATAAAATTAACTTTTCTACCACAATTTAGGTCAAAAGTTTAAAGTAACATTTTTACTCATGTTTATGATGAATGAGAAATGTCATCTATATCTTATCAACAAGATGAACTAGGGTTCGATACTCTCTTCAAAAATTCTACCAATACACATGAATGAAATTTTTTTCTTGTAGTTTAAGTGATTAAGATTCATGTATATTGTATAATGCTTCGAATAGATATTATTTCAGGGCAAACAAAAGAAAAATAGGAAAAAAAAACACACAAAAAAAAAATTGTAGCGGGTCGGGACGGGTGTACCCGCCGGGTTCACGGGGCGGGTTGAGACGGGGTGGGGCGGGTTTTTTGATGGGGCGGGCGGGGCGGGTCCCGGTTTAAAATTTTTTTGGCGGTGCGGGTCCTGGGATAGGCCAAACCCATCCCGTTGTCATTCCTAGGTGGAAGGTCCATTGTCTGCAGGCAAAGACATTCAATAAATATATATATATATATATATATATATATATATATATATATCACCTACGTGCCTTCATGTTTAGGCAACCGAGGGAAAAGTAAGAAATATATTATCAATTTTGAGGTATAAGGATTTTTTAATTACAGTACCTAATTTAAAAAAAAAAATCAATTAAAATTATGAATAAAACGTTTTGGATGTGTTCTATTTTTAGATAATTATAATAATATAATCACATGTTTGAGAAAAAAAATAATTTTTTTTCGTTTAAACAATCATTTAAATAATCAAACTATTCAATTGTGATTGTTAGTGCCTTAGCCCGAATATGATTTAACTATTCTAAAGGTTCTACAAACTATCGGTTCTGAGCTATACTCACCTCTAATTAAATACTATATATATTCTACGTCGAAGTTTACTCTATTCATTGTTAGATTATACATCAAGTTCATTTTCTGTTATATGTAAATAATGTAATGATATTATGAATGAAATATTAGGTTTGCTTGTGTACAATTAACTCTGTAAATATGGAATTAGACATTGCAATGGTGACTGAGCGCGATATCCACAACAATCATGATTACAATTTGATAAAATCAAACCTAATGAAATGCGTGAAAATGGTAGAATTTATATAGTAGAAAAAATTATGGTCAATGTTACCCTTACCACAAGAGAAACTCAATCATACCAATATACAATACTAGATCTCATGAAACAATACTGGAATTGAACAAAGAAAAATATGATACGAGATTCATTATACTTCAAACAAATCACAAATTGTCTGAATTCACCTATATATGACTAACCAAACGAAACTCTAAATGTTAGTTTATTGGGCATTTGGATGAACTTATAAACTTCTCAAAAGTGTTTGATAAAATTTTAAAAATAAGATTTTATAAGCTTGTAAGTTCTTTTTTTTTTTTTTTAAGTAATAGAATGTCAAATAATTATTTTCAAAATAAGATCTTATGTTTTTATAAACACCTTTCAATTTGATCATTTAAATTACATAATTGTAATCACTAACATTTTATAAGCTTTATCATCTTATTTATATATACACTTCAATAACTTACTTTTAAACTAAAATTATATATTTTATAAAGTCTAAAAACATCTTATAAGATAAGATGTGGAAGCTTATAAGTTTTTTCAAACCTTATATTTGTAGCTAGATATTATAAAACTCATTACACTCTATATATATGTACTTGGTATGAATATTATTAATTTGAATAGTTTAGAAATTAGAAGTCAATGATCTTACTTAAATGAGTAAGTCTGGTGTGCACCTGGTGCACTGTACAATTCGGGTCGGCGTCGGTCGACCCCGATTTGCATGTCCTTTTTTTTTTTTTCAGGTGTTGATTTTTATGTTGTATGAGTGTGACATTTATGTTATATTAGTATGACTTTTATGTACAAGTATGCTGACATTTATGTACTGAACTTAGAAAAAAAGGATGAATATCAATCAACACAATTTGTACATATATACTTTTATGTGATATTACTTATACCTTTATGTAATATTACTTATACATTTATATTAACATAGTCATACCTTTATGTAATATATAAATGTGGAACTAACATAACTAAAAGGATGAGTAATATCACATAAAGGTATGTTGATAAAAAAAAGGCGCTGAAATTCTTTCTTTTTTTTCTAAGTTACAGTACATAATGTGATAACATTTGTACATAATGGTCATACTAATATAAAATAAAGATCAACACATAAAAAAAATCAAAATTCATGAATCCGGATCAGGTCGACCCGAATTATCTTAGATCCATACATCAAGTGCACAGGAGAATTTGCACACTTAAATATATATTAGTGACTCCACTATTAATACTTTATTTATAGTAATAGTAATTATTTATTGATAGTAGTAATAAATATTGAGCACTAAAAACATAGTCGAGTTGGTAAGATTTGTGGTGATATGGAGAGAAATCCTCGAGTAATGTAAGTTGAAACCTTGCGTAAGACAAATTTTCATTGAAATATTGTGGAGGTTTGTTATAAGGTTTGAATTATGATAGTTCTCTCCTACAAGTGTCTGCCATCGGATATGTCGCTTAATTTATATTTCATCCGCCTGAAGGGTCTACGACATGGTGGGGAGTTTTCATCTCTCCCTAATCAAAGTAGTAAATATTGATTAATTAATTACAGAATCAACGTCCAACTTTATTATTAATTATTATGTTCATTAACGTCATACGACATCAATAATAAAACACGATATTCCTTTATAACTTTGAGAAACACTTATGTGCCCCTAGGGTTAGGGGTGGGAATAGGTTAGGCTAAGTTGGGCTTCTTGTTGGTCGATCTAAGTTTGAAGTGTAAGTATTAGACCTAAGTCTGGCCTATTGTATGTGAAAGACCTTTTTTTTTGCCCGATTTTGACCTGTTTTGTGGATAAATCTGGCTTAAAACCTATCAAAAGCCTATTAAGAGCCTACAAAATTATCTAGTATGAAATCTTTTTTTTCAAAAAATAAACTTTCACTTATACTTAGAGAATTACACCAAGAAACATGAAAACGATATAAAATATAAAAATATAAAACACAAATTAGACTACATTTATATACAACTTTAAAAGATATCAAACATATCATATATTATATTTATAAATAGACCGACCTATTAGGCCTATTAGGCTTTTTCTTAAGGCCCGAGTCTAGCCTATATTTGTAAATATGCTTGATAAAGAGTCTTAGTCTGGCTCGTTATTAAAAAGGTTGGGCCGAAGTAGGCTAATAATAAGCTAGATCGTAGACCCCTGTCGAGTAGCCTGGATTATTGTCATCCCTACCTGGGGTATGTGCCCCCAACCAGACTGGGCTCACCTATTTACATTATTTTTTTTTCTCCTCTACGGTGCCCCTTCCCCTCATTATTTCTTCTTCATAACTCCTAATTCTTTTTTTTTTGTTTTTTTTTCTCTCTTTATTCTTCCTGCATTATTCCTTCTTTTTTTTTTCTTTTTTTTTTCTCTTCCTTTTTCTTCATATGATTACTACAAATCTAGAGTTCTTATTTTTCTAATACTCTAACAAGTTCTTCTCTTCCTAATATGTATAAAAATTTAGGATTTTTATTTTCCTATAACTTAAAATTCTTTTGATCTTGCTCTAATTGATAACAATATACAATAAAATTGATGCAACAAACACCATAGTTGGTTATTGATTGAGTGATATGGATTTGCATAAATTTTTGGGAAGAAGATGATAAAAACCGTGTATTTAAAATTTTAAGATTTTAAACTCACTCTATAGTACATTGATACCTTAAGAGTATACAAGTGATACAAAAAGAGTATTCAAGTGATATCTTTCATTGAATGAACAACTAATACTTTGAGAGTAAATGTGTAATACCTTATACCATAAGAATTAATACCTTAAAGGTAAATTTGTAATACATTAAAGGTGCATATGCAATACCTTATACTATAAGCATTAATACTTTAAGGATAAATATGCAATACCTTAAAATTGCAAATGTATATGCATTAATACCTTAAAAGTTCATATGTAATACCTTATATGTTGGGAAATTTTTGTCTAGATTTTGATGAGACAATGTATCTGTTTAGATAGAAAGTTAGAGTATCCATTTTCCACATTTTATAAGTGGAACATAGACCTACAAGTGTGTCTTCGAAAATATTATGATAGGTCTCTGTAAAGATAAAGATAAAGATAAATGCTTGAAATAAACTTTCAATGAACACCAAGTGTTTAAAGAGATGGGAGATCAGAAAGCTACAAGAAAACTAAACAAGTGTCTGACTAGAAAGCTGCTCAGAAACAAAAAGCAGTTTCACATCAGAAAGCTGGCATCCAAGATATACAAACACTAAAGAACAAGGCAACAAGCTGATGATCTTCGCTCAGTTATCAAAGTATGAGGAATATACATTGAATGCAGTACGAGAAAGGTTGCTGACAAAGATCCGTTTGACTGGAGTAAGTGTCAGACCAATTAGAAGATGCCACCTGGACAAGAGAGAGAAGAACTGCAGCCAAGGAGTGGCGTCATTAATGCAAATTAGACTAGGACAAGACTTCTCCTCTCAGCTGTTCAATCGCATTAATTGCAAAGATATGGAAGATCAAATTTGAAATGAAACAAGGACAGTGCCTCTCTTCAACGGACATTTTCTAAAGATTTATAAATAGAAGGATGGAGTGACGACTACTGAAGCTTTGAAACATACATTGAAAAATCTCTCAAGTCGTTCATACTCAATCTCTTACCAAGCTCAGTCACTCAACCTTCGAAAAGCAGTCAATCTATCGAGCACTCAAGCTATCAAACTCAAGACTGACTTCATCATCACAGTTGAAGAAAAACCTTTTATCTTTTAACCATTTGTGCTATGTGTGCTAGGTTATTTTAGGTGTACTTAGTTGAGAGGATTGTATCCTTACTAAGTTTGTAGTCTAGAAATAGGCTACTTGCCCTTTGTGGGTGTTGGTCCCAAAAGTCCCAAGTGGTCAGAGGTTCAGTTGGGGGGTGAATGAACCTCTATCGATTTTGCAAACTCTTGAAAAACTTTCTGTAAGACAGGTTCCTGACCCAAAGGGAATGCAGCAACCTAACTCAGATTAGTAACCTGGCAGAATGCTTGATCAGGTTCCTGACCTGTTTATACAGTACGCAGCGGAAAACTTGATAGACTTTTTTTTTTAAAGCAGTTTTCTTTTACAATAAAGCTCTTTATGTCAAATCTTTTATGCACGATGCTTATGATGTAAACTGCAAGATATATATGATATGGTAAATGCAATGCAGTAAGTAAATCAAAGCAGATAAGCACACACGATATATAGTAGTTCGAAGGTGGTGTAAGTCTTCTACGTCCACTCTACCTCTTCACACAAGGAGGATGTTTATTAGGTCAGTTCGAATTACAAGTCTTTCTTTACAAACTTCTTCCTAACAAACTACGCCTACTAGAATCCCAGACTCTAGTAGAAGGCCACAACCCACAAAGGGTTCACAATCCCACAAAGGACAAGTAGCCTATTTCTAGACTACACACTTAGCAAGGATCTAATCCTCTCAACTAAGTTACACCATAAACAACCTAGCGCACACAACACAATGATTAAGAAATAAAAAGGTTCTTCAACTGGTGTCGAGCAGTCTTGATCTTTGAAAGCTTCAATGCTATGGTAGATTACTCCTGGAAGGTTGAGTGACTGAGCTTAATTGGAGCTTCTTGGAGAATGAAAGACTTGAGGAATTTTGCAGTGTGTTTCAAAGCTTCGGTTGTCTTTATGGTCACTCCATCCTTCTATATATAGATCTTTGAAAAATGCCTGTTGAAGAGACACATTGTTCCTATTTCAATTCAAAATTGATCTTCCATATCTTTGCATTTAATGCGATTGAGAACTTGAGAATATAGGGCATGTCTTATTTTTCTCCGCATTAATGGCGCCACTCCCTGGTTGCAGACCTTTTGCAAAGCCGCAGGTTCAGGTGACATCTTCTCATTGGCTTAGCTCAAACTTCTGTCTAACGAGTCTTTGTCAGTAACCTTCCTCGTGCTGCATTCAATATACATTCCTTGTATAGTGATAAATGCACTGAGCGGGAGTTGTCAGCTTGCTGCTTTCTACTTCAATATTCGTATATCTTAGATGTCAGCTTTCTAATGTGAATTAGCTTTCTGTTGTGACTCAGCTTTCTGTCGTGACATCTAATCTTCAGTATCCTGACTTGAGTAGCTTACTCTGTTTTGACAGTTATTTAGCCTTCTTCGTGACTTCCTGATCTTCTGATTGCTTGATTTTTCTTTGAATACGAGTGTTCTTTGAAATTCTGTTTCAAACATTTATCTTCCTTTTTTTTCTTTTTTTTAAAGACCCATTATTATGATCATGAAGATATGCTTATAGGTCTATGTTTCCATTTATAACACGTGGAGAGTGGGTTCTCTAACTTTCTATCCAAAGTTACTTTGTTTCATCAAAACCTATGTAGAAATCTCTCAACAATTTCCCATTTTTGATGATGACAAAACCCAAAATAAATAAGATCAGGTAGCTTCTTATATGACAGAGAAATCTCATGTTTACAAGGTGAAGATATAGCTTGCTGTATAACAAAGTCCTAAGTAGAGAGTATAGAATTTTTTTACAAGAAATGTTATAACAGAAATGATCTGTAAACATGTTTTCTCCATCTTCTTGATCTTCAAAACAACTTCTTTTGAATCTGATTATCTTCCGAGCTTCTTTGTTGATGTTATTTTGTCTTTTCTTCATACTTCATTCCTCTCCACCAGTTCGAGATAGAATCCTGGTAAGACTTTTCAAATTGCCTGGCTATGTTGGGAATCTGAATCCATCTCAGCCAAAAGTCTTCACAGTAGAAGAGTTGATCTCCCTTCTTAATTCTTTCAATCAACCTTTCTTGCCATGACAGCTTCCATTCTCTCACCAGATACTGATACTCCTTCAGTGTTTTTTTGCATGAGAGGTAATTTTTGAAGTAGCCAGATTTGCATAGATCTCTGAAGTATCTCATATAGGCTGATCTTTTGAAGTTGCGAATCTCCTCGAATTTAGGATTCCTATCCTGTGGTAGAGTCAAGAGCGATCTCCAGTCGGCCAAGATGGGTTCCAAAGGAGTGGCCGAATATATGAATTCATTGAAAGCTAAGGTTGATGAGCTTTCTCTTATTGATTCCCCTATGTCTGATGATGATTTCACGCTCTATGTGCTCGGTGGTTTGAGTCTGAAATTTCACGATATTCCTGCTTCAATACGCGCTCAAACGTCCTCTATCTCTTTTCCACAGTTGATGGATTTGCTTGTGGCCCAGGAAAAGTTTGTTAATGGCCTTGACATCATTAAATCTGATCTCACGGTGACTGCTAATCTTGCTCAGCAGCGGACTACCAAGCCCTCACATCAACGAACTGGATATTTTAATTCCTACCGGGACGGACGTGGTCGTGGGGGCCACACGGGATCACGTAACAATGCTTCGACCCCCACCTATTACTCTTTTCAATCAGTGTCTCATTCATCCCCACGTGTGGTTTGCTAACTGTGCGAAATACCATGTCATTCTGCCAAGACTTGCTTCAAGTTCCCGACTGCTGCTTTTGTACTATCGGCAAATAATGCACGTTCTCCATCAGTTCCGTCGCCAAACTCATGGCTTATGGATTTAGGGACGTCCCATCACCTCACTAATGACCTTGGGAATCTTTCTCTCTATTCTGAATACGATGGCACTGAGGAAGTACATCTAACTGATGGCTCGACTATGCCAATCTCACACACTGGTACTGCTTCTCTTACATTTCCCTCACGTACCTTTAATTTATCTAATGTGCTCTGTGTTCCAACAGCTGAGCAAAATCTCTTATCTATGCATCGTTTTACTGCAAATAACAATGTGTCTATGGAATTTTTTCCCAACTTGTTTATTGTGAAGGATCGACTTACGAGGGCATCTCTAGCTCAAGGACTGTGTGAGGAAGACGTCTACAAGCTACAGGGTTCTCCTTTACTTTCTGCACATTTTAATTATTTTGGTTTGCGCACTAATTTTCACATTTGGCATTCGCGTTTGGGACATCCCTCTCGCAAGATCAGCTCTCTTGTTATTTCTCAGAATAATTTGTCTGTGGACAAGAATACTTTGTCAGTTTTTAAATGTGATTCATGTCTTTGTTACAAGACACATAAATTACCTTTTACTGAATCTTCCTTGATTGCTAGTAAACCTTTACAGTTTGTGCATGCAGATGTGTGGGGTCCTACTCAAATTTCTATTGATGGGTTTCGATATTATCTGTTATTGGTGGATTTCTTTACGTGGTATTGTTGGTTGTTCCCTATGTTATACAAATCTGATGTCAAGGGAACTGTTAAAAAATTTAAACCATTGGCTGAACGATAATTCGGTCACCCTATTTGCAACTTTTACAGTGACAATGGTGGGGAATTCTTGGCTTTACAGTCTTATTTTCAGATTCATGGAATTCAATGGTTGTCTACTGCACCACACACACCAGAACAAAATGGTTTAGTTGAACGGAGACACCGTCACATTGTGGAAATAAGAAAAGCCTTATTGTATCATGCTAAATTTCCCTCTGAATTCTGGTCATTCGCATTTCAAACAAGTGTTTATCTGATAAATAGAATGCCTACTCCGGTGCTGCATCTTCTAAGTCCATTTGAGGCTCTTTTTAGACGGAAGCCGAATTATAGAAAATTGTGAACTTTTGGCTGTGTGTGCTATCCCTAGATGAGGCCATATACATCGAGTAAGCTTGAACATGTTTCTCGACCTTGCATTTTTATCGGTTACTCACTTACATAGAGTGTTTATCGATGCTATGATCCAGTGACCAGGAAAATCATAATTTCCCAACATGTTCGCTTCAATGAAAGTGCTATTGCAGATTTGTTTCAATCACCCAAGCCTACTATCGAAGAAGCCATCAACACCTTGCCACTTTCGGTTCTACCTCAGCACCCGACACCTGCTACACCAATCATTACTCTGCCAAGCCCACCTCCATCTCCGGGCCCCACTGCGGTAGTGATACTTGTCCCTATTCCAGCAATTTTCACTGGACCTCTGAACCTGTTCAATGAAGCACTCGGGATCATCAACCTTTGACTCGGTTGGATGGCTATGCTACTGATCTACCACCATCACTAATCCCGTCAAAAATGTATTTAGCAACTAAACATCCTCTTCCTGAGGATGTCATTCCAAGTAAGTTACTCAAGCTTTAAAACATTCTCTTTGGCGCCAGGCTATGGCTGATGAAATCACAACTCTTTTTTCACATGGCACATGGGATTTTGCCCCTCCACCAAAGGATTGCAATCTTGTTGGTTATAAGTGGATTTTTGCCCTAAAGAGAAAATCGGATGGTACAATTGAACGCTACAAGGCTCGTCTTGTAGCCAAAGGTTTTCATCAACGACCCAGCCTGGACTTTCATGAAACATTTAGTCCAGTTATTAAACCTGTAACCATCCGAACTGTCCTGTTTATGGCGCTTTTTCACAAGTGGAATCTTCGACAGCTTGATGTGAGTAATGCTTTCTTGCATGGCAAACTACCTAAACCCATATACATGCGCCAACCTCAAGGCTTTGTTGATCCCGATTATCCAAATTATGTGTGTAAGCTATACAAATCATTGTATGGGCTTCGTCAGGCCCCTCGTGTTTGGTATCATACCTTAAGTGCGGTATTTTTAAAGTTTGGATTCCACCAATCACAGGCTGATCATAGCCTTTTCATCTATCGCCAATCAGGTGTATGTCTTCTAGTTCTTGTATATGTTGATGATATCATAATTACAGGTTCGCACAATTCTCTTCTTGATTCATTAGTTGCAAATCTCAAATCATCCTTTGTTTAAAGGATCTTGGCTCATTGATTTTTTTTCTTGGAGTGGAGGTATCCCGATGTTGGGAAGGATTGTTGTTGTCACAATATAAATATATGGTCGACCTTTTACGTAAGTTCCATATAGACGGGTGTAAATCGGTCACCACACCCATCGCTACCTCTGAGCGTTTATCTGTTTCGGGAGCTATTGATCCTACTGAGTATCGAAGTGCCATTGGAGCTTTATAATATCTCACATTAACTCGTCCAAACATCGCTTTTGTTGTGAATAAACTTGCCCAGGCTATGTCTACTCCTACCGCAAATGATTGGTTGGGTATAAAACAGATTATGCAATATTTAAAAGGCACGCTACACCATGGTCTTCTTCTTCGAACAACGTGGTCCTTATTATTGACAGCTTATTCGGACTCAGATTTTGGTGGGAACATATCTGATGGTAAATCTACATCAACATATATTATTTTTCTTGATCACTCTCTCATTTCATGGAGATCCCGAAAGCAACATGGCGTCGCGAGGTCTTCTACTGAGGCTGAGTATAAAACATTAGCTTCTACTGCTGCTGAAGTTTGTTGCATTTATCAACTTTTTCGAGAACTTGGTTTTTTCTTAAACACAGCTCCTAAACTTTTATGTGACAATCTAGGTGCTACTCGGTTGGCCTCGAATCCGGTGATGCACTCTAGGATGAAACATATTGCTCTAGACCTCCACTTCGTGCGCGACTTATCTACCAAAGGAATTTTTTCGGTGGCTTATATTAATACAACTAATCAGCTTGCTGACCTGTTGACAAAATCGTTGAGTCATTCTCAATTTGGACTTTTTCACTCCAAAATCTCCGTGGCGAATGGCACGTCAATTTTGCGGGAGCGTATTAGAAAAAAGATATCTTAGCATATTTTTAGGGGATTATTATTGTAACATTATTTGTATTCCTTTTATACTCATCTCTTGTATTGTATATTAGGAGATTAATCCCTTGAATGAAAATATAATTTATTCTCGCATCACACATCTCATACATGGCTCCTCATATACATCAATCTCATCCCAAATTGACTTTAATATGGCAAAATAGAGACTGATAGCAACACCCTCTTGTTTAGTGCTTATCAGTTTCTGTTCCAATATAAAAATCCTATTATTGCTGGAACGTGAGAATCTTCTCTTTAACTCCTTCCAAACTTGGGCAGCAGATTCAGAGTAGAGTGTATAGTTAGAGATGTCTGGTGACAGACAATTAGTGATCCATGCAGGACTATATGGTTGCATCTGATCTAACTATGATAAGTAGGATCTGTAGGTTGAGAGTGTGACAGTGTACCATCAATAAAACCTAGTTTGTTCTTGGCTGACAAAGCCACATACATGGCACAACTCCATGTGTGATAGTTGTTTGCAGTAAGTGGTTGGCTGACTAATATTTGTCCTGGATTCTCTCCATGGCTGAGAAATAGTGGATTGGTTTGATCATCGTTTGGATTGGATTTTGTTTGGGGATTCTTGCTTGTTTCTGTCATGATGAAACAGAAGTGTGAAGATCAACTGGAGAGACAGTGAGATGTGTATCTCACTGCTCTGATACCATATTGAAAAACACATAAAAGATTATGGAGATGATGAACAGATGGACGGAAGCCATGGTTAGGGTTTGTGAAAGTAAAGAACTTATGTATTGATAATAGATGATCAAAAAAATACATCTCACAAAGAGACTGGACGCCCAACATATATACATGCTAACCTAACAAACTCTCCTACAAACAAGGAAAAGAGTTGCACAAAATACCAAAGATACAACCAACAAATAAGGCAACTGAATAATACAAATCTTTAATATTCTGAGCTCTGATCCGTTGCCTTCTCTTCCAATATTATCTAGTGTGATCCATGCATATTCCATGCATATATCTATATGTTATATATATAATAACAATTACCCCCTCAAAATAGAAATGCTAAAAATTTTCCGCCCATTTCCACCTCCCAAAAATAGAAATACATATTATTTCATAATTTATAATTTAAAAATTATTAATTTTATTGTATTAAACATGATTTTTATATATATATATATATGGTAATAATATCATTTATAATATTGACAAAATCTTAAAAATTATTATCTATATATGGTATATGAATGTTAATATGATCTCATCTAATAACTTTTTTAATTGTTGATATAATCAACGATTAAATATATGTTTGTTGAATAAATTAAAATAACATAATAATCGAATTTCAAGAACTATAGATCATCAAAGTATTTTTTTTATCTCTAATGTTGTATCCCACATACACATATATAACCTCAATAAATATATCATTGCATTGATCGGGGGCGTTCATAGTGACTGAGGGGGTCGAAGACCAATAAGTGAGTTATTAATCAAGTCAACCAACATATATAAAACAACGTAAATTAACTATTTTTATTTACTATATTCGAAATATGTATTGTAAAATGATTAAAACATCACACAATTTTATTTGACAAATATATCGTATACAATACTCCAATTTTTATATATCTTCTATGTAACAATGTTAATAATATAACACAGTGTTTATATAATTTTATTTTATTATACTATATTAATTCTTATTAAAAATCATAAAGATTTGTAATATATCTTGAATATAATAAAAGTATATACATATGATATATTGTTGCACACAATAACATTTAGGAAGTATAAAATTTATGAATTCATATACTTTCTATTAAAAACTACAAATTAAGTATAAAAAATGATTAAAAAAAACATATCATTTATACTTATAAAAAATAATAAAAAATATGTTCTATTTCATAATGCTAAATTATATAAATATATCTTCATTATTAATCATGAATAATAGATAGTCGATGCTATTTATAAGAGTGATAATACGTAGATGAAGAATTTTTACATATATATTTTAAATACTTTGAATTTTTTATTATGAAGTTTCATTGTCATCTATATAAAAACCAACTAACACCATTTATACTTTTTAAAGTAGAAATACAAATATTTATTATTTTATAAATTTATAAATTGTAAATATTTAGTTTTTCATAATTTATATATATTCATGGTATGAAAATCATTTTGTATATATATGAAAATTGAGGAAAAATATATGATCATATTTGATATGTTATAAAGTTAGTACGATTTGTGTATATATGATAATAATATCATGCCATGAAAAGTTGTAAATAAAAATTTGTACCTTAATCTAAATCATTTTATATATCCATGAAAAAATTAGCGAATTTATCATTTTTTTTGTTGTAAGAATAAATAATATTTTCTCCTTGATTAAAAATAATAAATAAATTTTTCTCCTACACACACTCTCTCACACGCTTAGAATCCACGCCCACATTCTATCTCACGTGTGTAACATTTATATTATGTTAGCGCAACTTTTATATTATGCTAATGTAACTGTTATATTATTTTAGTTTAACCTTTACATAATTATATCACACAGACATATAATATATTTTAAATTTTATATTGTAATAATATAACTTTTCTATTATGTTGTAATAATATTTTACAAATACATGCATGTTATACCATTTAAACATTTATGTTATAATAAATAATATTTATGTTAATATAAAAGTATAAGTAATATCACATAAATGTAAGATCAATTTGTGTCAAAATTATTATTTTTAAGTTAAAGATTACGTAAAGGTTATGATATTTATATATAAAAGTTATAGTAATATAACATAAAAGTATGATAATGTTGAAATAAAGGTATAGCTATATTACATGAATTTTTATGTTGAAAGAAAAGTATAAGTAATATCATTTAAAGGTTATGATATTTGTACATAAAGGTTATACTAATATAACATAAAGATTATCGCATGAATTTAGAAAACTTAAATTAACTTCAGGTCCAATCCAAGTCGTGCCCAATTGCACTGTTGGTCCCAAGTGGCATAGAGATTCAGAGGGGGTGAATGAACCTCTATTGATTTTTTTTAAACTTTTTCAAACTAGTTGCACTGTATCCTACAACAAAATACAACACAGATTGCAATACAGCTTACTGAGCTACAATGCAACACAACTTACTATACCAGAGTTCTTTTTGCAGTGAAAACTTAAAATTTTGATAGAGTTTCTTGTTGAAAACCTTCTCTAAAATATGAGTTTAGCAAAGTTTGAATGCAGTATGATGTGATGTAAGATGCAGATAGATATATCAACTGAAATGCTAAAATAGAAAGATACACACACAAAGGCTTATAGTGGTTTGAATGTGGTGTAATCCTTCTACGTCCACTCTACTTCTTCTCTAAGGAGGAACTTTATTAAACAAGTTGTTTTATAGGACTTTGAACCTAGAACTATGAACCTAACAAGTTAACACCTACTAAAATTCAGCTACCACACATGTTACTTGAATCCCAAAGGCTAACCCATACAAGATCCTAAAACTCACACAGAGTTATTGTCTTAAACTCCTAAGGCTAAACACTCAGCAAATAAACAATTTTCCTATCAACTAAGGACACTATTACAACAACCTAAGCACACATCACAAGGGTTAAAAATATATGGATTTCTTCAACTGGTACTTGAAATAGCCTTGATAGATCTTGAGTTCAGATGCTTCTAAAGCTTGACTGCTTCTCTTGGAAGTTGAGTAACTGAAAACTTTGTGATTTGAATACTTGACAGTATGATAGGTTGTTCTTTCTTGAGAGTGAATGATTAGTTTTTCAGTAGTTGCTTCAGTCAATTCTTCCTCTATTTATAGATGAAGAAATATTTTCGTTGAAGAGAGACATACTTCTTTGAATTTGAATCCTCTTTGAGCTTGCATTAATTGTATCTAAAGGGTTGCATTTAATTTTCCTTATCTTGCACTCTAGGGTATTTAATGTGGCTGTATTAGGTTACAGTCTTGTCGTAGTCTGTCAGTCGACGTGTCAACTGGTTACTTGCTCTCGGCACTCTTCTATCAGTTTCTCTCTACTGGCTAGTTGAAACTTGATTGATCCTCAGATTACATTTGATCTTCCTTGTACTGCATTGATGTGTGTATTTATCAATTCATTCTTTCTATCTTTCTTTGACATAGAATGCAGTACTTGCTTTCTGTAACCTTTGCTCAGTGCAGTAATGCAGCTTTCTGTTACTTTTGTAGCGCCCCAGATCAAAACGAGCATAATTTATTAGTTAAATATTTTAACGTGCGACTTAATAATTACGTGTGTATATTTTGACTGTCTAATTAATTACATGCGTTTCAGATACATGTTAATGTGCGTTTCAGATCGATATTTTTCTTGGACATGGTATATAGAATATTTTCATACCATAAGATGCGTCTGGGAAAGACGAGAAGATAGAAACGAACTAGGGGTCAATCGGAGACCCGTAGCTCGAACGGCGAAGGAAAGGGCAAAATAGGAAGATCCGGAAAAACCGGAAGATATTTACGTGAATAGTAACTTTGAAAAATCAACTGATGAATAGTGACGGGATATTTTGGATGAATAGTAACGGAGATATTTTCGGTGAATAGTAGTTTTCCGAATTCTATGAATAGAGGCTCTTCCGATTCATTTTTCACCGTTTCTCCGAACGAGCCGAAAGCGACGAAAATGAGTAAGTCCTTCTCTCTCCTCTCTTTCTTTCCGGGTTTCTGTTTCCGGCGGGCCACCGCCGGCGCCGCCACCGGCGCGGCGGCGGCGGCGCCGGCCGGTGGCCAGAAAATTCAAAGTTATCGGAATCGGACAATTTTCGCACACGACGTTCGTCTCGATGAGATGAATCTAGGATAGGTCTCGGATTTCAAATCCGATTTCTCATTCGCCGGAAAACGGCGAAAAACAGCCTCTTAAACCCTAAACCCTAACCCTTGATCACCCTTTCTCTCTCCTCTGTTCTTTCTCTCTCCACCGCGCCGGAGAAGCTGCCGGAGATCGCCGGAGGTAATGGTGACGAGCTGGAGGGCCGGTGCCGCCGTGGGTGGTGGCGCCGGAGATGGACAATGTATGCATGTATGTATCGTGCATGTGTGTGTGTATTTGGTGGTGTAATAGTGTGTGTGTGTTGTGTGATCTGTTGGGGCGGCGCATGGTGGCGCCGCCGTGTGTGATCGGTGGGCCGGCGACGGGAGGTCGCTGACGAGGCTTTGGTGGTGGTGGCCGGCGGCAGGTGGCCGCCGGCCAGGTCAGTTTGTAAGCGTGGGTGTGTGTATGGTGGTGGCCGGCGGCAGGTGGCCGCCGGCCAAGTCAGTTTGTAAGCGTGGGTGTGTGTATGTATATTTGTACGTGTGTGTGTGTTTTGAGTGGTGGAGAGTGTGTATGTGCAGCCAACAAGTGGTGGCCGGCGACGGGAGGTCGCCGGCCGGAGTCTCAGGTGGCGGGGGGAGAGTCGCCGGCCAAAGTCGAGCAGTGAGTGTGTGTTTATATATGAAAGCATGCATGTGTGTTTTGTGTAGGGATGAGGGTTGGTGGCCGGAGCTAGGGGGTTGCCGGCGACAAGGAGGTCACCGGCCGATGACCGGAGGTCAGGAGGGTGGTCGCCGGGACTGGAGTCGCCGGCCGGAGCTTTTGGATAAGTGTTAGATTTTGGAAAAATGTGACTTCAAAGGGTTTTGCGGCGAGATTTCAGGTACTATTCACCGCCGGAATCCGGCGATGGATGGACGGAGGAGGTAGCCGGCGGTGCGAGGTATCCGGCGAGGTAGGTGGTGGTGGCTGGAGGTGGCGCCGCCGCGCTGGGCGACGCCGGAAAGGTGGCGCGTCGAGCAGCCTGGGCGCCGGGAAGCTGGGAAGGTCCTGGCCGAGAAAACTCGACCAGGTGTGCGCCGGGTGCAACAGCTACCGAGTAAACTCGGCAGCTAGCCGAGGAGCTCTACCCGCTGCCGAGAAAACTCGGCAGCCGTCTGGTGTCGGGTAGCCAGCGCGCACCGTGCGCACCCGTCGGGTGCCGACGCGCACCCGACGCAGTGTTTTCGATCCGAACCTCGTTTTCTTTCCATCGTTCATCCGTATTGAGTCGTCGATGACGAGACGTCATTGATCGGGGTCCGTGGGCCCGGTCAAAGTCAACCCTTTGACCAAAATTACCATTTTACCCCTAAACCTAAAATGCTTTGTTCGAGCTCGTTTTAACTCCGATTGAGCTCATTCTTTTTGTGTTGCGATCCTTATTTCATTTCCTATCTATTCAGCCACTCATACAGATCTTACTCTCTCGTTTCTTGAACTCCAATCTTTAGACCGTTTTTCCGCCGGGAGCTTTTATAGCTTTAATTATACGATGTTAAGGATCTAAGAATACCATAACATATGTAGGCTATCAGTTGGATTGAACATCGAGATACGAGATTTGATACATGAGATTTGAGACACGAGATCTCTGGACTCGCTACTCACGTGGTAACCACTATACGAGGTGGGGGTAATTTCTAACTCTGTAACTGTTTACAGTTTTCCCTATATTGAAGTATGATTGAGAAGTCCTAAATGATGTGACATATGTTATGTTTACGTGATCATGTTATACTGTGGCAACGTGGCTGAGTGTTATATTCCCGGTATTTTTATATCTGTGAATTGTTATAAGATGCGGATGTTATTCCCCACGAGTGTATTCAACGCACTCACCCCTTAATCTGTACTCACACTACAGGCAAAGAAGAGAATCTCGACGCGTAGAGAGAGGGGTGCCCTATCGGTTGTGTCCATCTTCTGTTTTGACTTTTAAAGTTATGTTGATCGTTTTGTAAAATATTCTGAGTATTTCTGTGGATGTGAGATCCTGATGTTTTTCCGCTGCGTAAGGTTTTAAACTTCCTTTTATCGGTTGAAACCGATGTTTAAAGAGTATCTCTTCTTGTCCTCTTCCTCTTTCTTTCTATTTTATATCATGCTCGCCTTCTTCCCCTTTCTCTCTTCACGCCCATCTATGAAAAACTCTGATATTTTAACGAAAGATTTTGGGACGTTACAACTTTGATGTATTCGTTCTGCTTTCTGTGCTGCTGCATTATCCTGCTTACAATATCCAAATATTGTTTTGTTCTACTGTATCCAGTAGCGGCCTTCTTTGCTGCTTGCAGCATTCTCTTCCTTGATCAATCGGCTACTGAATTAAAAAATTCTCTATTCTTCAACTTGTCTTTTCGACTCAAATCTAATCTAAGTTTCACTTAAACATTATGAAAAATGGGGTACTATACCTTCCTATTACGATGGTGTTTTGTCTCATTAAAATCTAAATATAAATTTCCTAACATGCACCATGCAACTAGTGCACGCAAACATTATTCAACCTAAATTTGATGTGTGATTCGAATGTATGTTAGTAGAATCCATTAACAAAATTTCTTTATATGCTTAATTTCTGATTTAGTTAATTTAATTGGCTGAAAACTTTTTGTCAAAAATTATCTAACCATAAAAAATAAAATTATCATAATTAGCTTAAAAAAAAGAATTATCTTCTAAAATAAGATTTTTCATGGCAGTCATTAGTTGATGAGCAAATATATCTATTTAGTGGAACAATCAAAAGATGATTTTTATATATTTCTGTGGAAAAACAAAAGTGTAAATTTGCACCTCAACCCAAATGTTAAATGTATATGCACATTTATCCTTTTTAAGACAACTATAAAAATATAGTTACATTTTTCAATATACATGTACGAAACTCACGTGTCCGGACAATCAAACACATCAATAAAGAAAAATTTAAGTATTGATCGATGACTGAAACTGCAAATATCCGTAGATTTAATTAAAATTACAAATAAATATATGATGATTTTTTACAATAAGTAACCCATTTTTTATTATTATCTTTATTATGTTATTATGACTTTGGAGTCCTATTTAGTTAAGATTTATTTTTTAGATTAGTTTTACTAGTATTGTGTGATGTACGACTATATAAATTATACTATTTTAATATTTTAATATGAAAATGTTGAACACGAAAATCAATAAATTTCTTGACAATACTTTCAATTTAACTTTTTACCCGTATGATATATGATCATAAAATTTAAATATTTCAAATTTAATGTGAAAATATTAATTTACAAAAAAAATTAAGTTGTTAAGAATACTTCAATCTCATTTGATACCCGTGTATGGACATATAAAATATTTCAAGTATTGTAATTTTTAGATATAAATATGTTGTGTAACGCCCCTCTTCTAGTAGGGAAATTACTTTTTTAAAACAGCGGAAACAAACTTGTTAAGAAGCATATTAGACTTTTAAAATGGTCTAAAGCATCCAAAAAGAATTAAATTATTTGTGTAAAACTTTACGTCAAAAGAACTCAAAAACTAAAGTTTAGTTTGCATGAAACTTAGAAAACTCTTAAAAATCTTAAGCCAATTCCGAGGTCGTCACCCCCAATCACGATTCAGCGCTGCTACCTCCTTGAATCACATCTTACATTTGCCTTTATCTGCAGTATGATGTAATATTATAAGCGAAAACGCTTAGCAAGTACATCACCTATCTCACAAAAGATTTTTCTTTGCAACTTAATAGAAAAAGCCAAGAACATCGCTAATAAAAATAATAATATACTCTTATACTTGAAAATAATATACTATGGGCCCAGACATGGTACCAATGTGCGCAACTCCAAAGAATCCGGGGTAGCTAGCCACCGAATCCAAACGGAGCAACTACTAACTAATAGGACAGTCTAGGAACCCTTAACTTCTTCTTGTGGGTAGTCTAGGAGCCCGGTACCAATCTCTTAAAAAAAAAAAATATATATATATATATAGAATAAAACCATATACATATATACTCTTATCTCAAAATACTTTTCTCACTTTTTGTAAAACAAAATACTTGCATCTTGTACCAGATCAAACATATGGAAACACCACACTTAACAAAACATTTCTTCACATTCACATAAATCATAAATAAAAACTCACGAAGCATTTAACTTAACAACTCACTAAAGCATACTCACATAAAATATAAATAGGCACTCACGTAATTTTGCATAATCATTAAACAATCGAAACAAAGCTACTCATTAGGTGAGAGATGTACTTACCTGAAGCTCTCAAAATTCAAAATACTTCAAAATCCTTAAGTACGTTTTAAGCTTGCTTAACCAAATCTAAAAGGTGAACAATTAATAAAAATAATGATTAGAATTTATTAAGCTATTACAAATCTTTAAGCATATTTCTTATTACCATAGTAAATTTTTAAATCATTTTAATTGACGACATCATTTATTCCATTCTTTCTAAAGTGGATGTATCATCAAACAATCAGTAACTTTCTCAAATTTTTAATATGCACTCGTTAGATTCAAAAGACCAACATTCATAAAAAATAAAAAAAATAAAAAAAGCCTAAGGACCATAAGAAGAAATCTCTGGGACAAGAACTAAAGAATCCAAGCATGTTTGCATGATGATCAATAATTAGTTCAGGCCTGGTTTCATGCGTTCGCAAAGTGCACACATCTCTCTTTAATTTACTGTAAGATAAGATTAGGATGGATATAAAACTCCACATACACAAGAGCAAACAAAATATGTCCAGTTCAATAATAATTCGGAGCAAGGAACATTAGATCTGGGTCTGCAGGTATTCGAGGGATTCGTTAATGTAACAGAATCTCCAGAGTACAACTGAATCACATAAAAGCTCGTTACCCAATGATTCCACTAAAAATTAGGGTAACTGTTCATTCAAAGAGAAAAATATTAACCTGACTAACATTTTTAAAGCTAAATAAAATAGTTAACTAATAATTTCTTAAAGCAAAAATATATGTATAATTCCTAAACTAATCAAATTAATCATCTAGCAATAACAGATCTTCTTCTGATATTCAATCATCTGATGAGCCGAAAACTACAATCATTCCTCAAATTACAAGGTGAATTAATTAACTAATTTGAAATTGAAGGCATGTGATTTTCTAATTAATATTCTCCATCAACCAATATTCAAGCTTTAACTAACTATGCCTCAGACACTGATTCTGTCTCATTACAATTGATTTTATTAATAATTCATGTAATGAATAAAGAAATCTATCATTCAACCTTTTCTTTCTTTCCTAAAGGCTGCAGTTTCTTCCTGCTTTCTCACCGTTCTCTCTTTTCTCTCTTTCTCGTCTCTTTATTTACGTATCTATTTTGTAGGTTTTACCCTATATTTATTTATTTAGAGTTTGAGATTTCTTATCCTTTACGAGTTTAATAGCACGTGAACTTCTAAATCTTCTCAACTAATTATTTAAAATTTTAAAATCCTACATCTAATGTGATATGATCTTTAATCTACTAATTATTTAAGAATTCTAAACACCTCACATAACTAATTCACTATAATCTAGTATGAGGGCACAATAAAAATAAAAATAAAAATTTATTATTCATAAAGGAGATTTAATTAGAAATTTGGGGTATTATATGTTGACCATGAAAAAAAAAAAAATTAATTTTTAAGATTAAGGGTTATTTCATATTAATCTAATACCATATAATTTATAAATTTTTAATTATTTCATATTCATCATATGTTATCTAACTGCAATCAACAGCTCAACACAGACACTCTACTGATGGACTAAGATTTAATACTAAGATTCATCATATCCGTCGGTAGACTATAATCTTAATTAGACTGACAGATACACAATCTACTATTGCACTATTAAAAATCCAATATTAAATTATATAGTTATTAAATATCATCGGAATATTGCATGTTATGAAAAAAAAACTCATTGCAAGTTATATAATCAAGTCAACTTATTTAAATATAGACAAAAATGTTAGCAATATATATGTATATATATTGTGTGTATATATATCCACAACACAATTTCTTTATATGCATCAGCTGCACGAATTTAGAATCCATGCAACTAGGTCATCCGATCCAGGAGTGAATTTCACACACCCCATGTAGCGCCTAGGACAAAACGACGCATAATTGGTTAATTAAATAATTAAACCCTTAATTGTTTGATTTAATTATGTGCGTTTCAGAAAAATGATAAAATACATGATTAAATAATCGATTGTATAACTAAATCAAGAAGCATAGGTTATATTTTATCATAAGGTTCGTAATAGAAAATCGAAAAGATAGAAACGAAAATGAGGTCAATCGGAGACCTGTAGCTCAAAACACGAAGAATCGAAAAGGAGATATTTTCGATCATAAAGTAAAAAGATAAGATATTTTGTAAAAAGTAAAATATTTCGAAAAAGAGTATATATAATACGAAACGAATCGTAAAAAATAATAATTCGAACGAAAAGTCAAACACGTAAAATATTTCTTCTCTCTCTTCTCACTTTGCTGATTTTTTCCGGCCGGCGGCCGCTGCACCGCCGTCGGCGCCGAAATCTTTTTTTCTCGGCTTCGGCCGATTTTCACACCTTTTATAGCTTTCGACGAGCCCGTTCCAAATTCGGGCTCGGTTTTACAATTCCGACATCTCGTTCACAGGAAACGACCGGTCAAACTCCGACAAACCCTCTTTCTCTCTACTCCCTCTCTCTTTCTCTCTCCCCGTTTCTTCCTTCTTCTCTCTCCCTCAGCCTCGCCGAACCACCTATCGTCATCGTGCGTGGTATGTGTTGTGTTGGGGAGGGCCCACGGCGGCGCCGGGCCTGCTGTGCGTGTGTGTATTTGTGTGCGTGAGTTTGTGTGTGTGTTGTGGTTGGCACTGTGCAGCGCCATCGTGCTGCAGGTAGTGGTGGTGGTTGGCGCAGGTTGCGCCGGCGAGTGTGGTGGTGGTTGGTGCAGGTTGCGCCGGCGAGTGTGGTGGTGGTGTGTCATCGGCGATGGGAAGTCGTCGGCTGTGTTTGTGGGTTTGGGGGTGGCGCTAGCAGCACCACCGTTGTTGCTGTATGGAGGGCGCCGAGCGCTGTGTGCACGCCGGTGCCATGTGGTGCGCATGCGCACACGAATGTTGGGACGGGGATGCGCCTCGGCCACACGCGTCGGGAGCTGTGTGTGCACGGTGCGCGTGCCGAGGACCGTGATGTGCCTGTGCTGGGCGCACTGTGTGCGCGTCGGGAAGCGACGGGAGCGTGCGGTGTGCGCGCCGGTGAGCGTGTGTTTGCGTCAGTCCGTGTCGTGTGTGTGCGTGGTGTCGCCGGTAACGTGAAGTCATCAGCCGGGAGTCGGGGGTCCCGATCAAAGTCAACCATTTTCTGTTAAATTACAAAAACGCCCCTACATTTTTAAACGCTCCTTTTGAACTCGTTTTTCCTCCGTTTAAGCTTGTTTTTCTTTCGTTCAAACTCTAATCTTTCCCTTTTCACCCTATGATCACATATTTAACTTTCCACTTGTAGCGCCCCGAATCAAAACGAGCATAATTTATTAATTAAATATTTTAACGTACGACTAAATAATTACGTGCGTATATTTTGACTGTCTAATTAATTACATGCGTTTCAGATACGTGTTAATGTGCGTTTCGGATCGATATTTTTCTTGGACATGGTATATAGAATATTTTTATACCATAAGATGCGAATTGATGAAACGAGAAGATAAAAATGAACTAGGGGTCAATTGGAGACCCGTAGCTCGAACGGCGACGAAAAGGGCAAAACTCGAAGTTTCGGTCGGAAAACCGGAAGTTATTTTACATGAATAGTAACATGGGAAAAGTCAACCGATAAATAGTGCCGAGATATTTTGGATGAATAGTGTTTTATGAATTCTATAAATAGAGGCTCCTCCGATTCATTTTTCACAGTTTCTCCGAACGAGCCGAATGAGCCGAAAGCGATGAAAACGAGTAAGTCCTTCTCTCTCCTCTCTTTCTTTCCGGGTTTCTGTTTCCGGCGGGCCACCGCCGGCGGCGCCGCCGGCCGGTGGCCGGAAAATTCAACATTGTCGGAATCGGACGATTTTCACACACGACGTTCATCTCGACGAGACGATTCTAGGATAGGTCTCGGATTTCAAATCCGATTTCTCGTTCGCCCGAAAACGGTGAAAAACAGCCTTGAAACCCTAACCCTAACCCTTGATCACCCTTTCTCTCTCCTCTGAGTTTTCTATCTCCACCGTGCCGGAGCTTCTACTGGAGGCTGCCGGAGGTCGGGACCCATCACTGGAGTGGCGGCGCCGCCGTGGGTGGCGGCGCCGGAGATGGACAGTAGCTATATATATATATATGCATGCATGTGTGTGTAAGTGACGGGGTGGTGGTGTGTGTTGCTCGTTCTTGCTGTTGAGGGCGGCGCCGGGTGGCGCCGCCGTTTGTGATCGGTGGGCCGGCGACGGGAGGTCACCGGCGAGGCTTTGGTGGTGGTGGCCGGCGGCAGGTGACCGCCGGCCAGGTCAGTTTGTAAGGGTGTGTGTGTGTACGTATATTTGTACGTGTGTGTGTTTTGAGTGGTGGAGAGTGTGTATGCGCGGCCAACAAGTGGTGGCCGGCGACGGGAGGTCGCCGGCCGGAGTCTCAGGTGGCGGGGGGGAGAGTCGCCGGTGACTGGAAGTCGCTGGCCAAAGTCGAGCAGTGAGAGTGTGTGTGTTTATGTATGCGTGTGTGTGTTGCTATGTGTATGGGAGTTGGTGGCCGGAAATCAGAGGGTTTCCGGAGACTGGAAGTCGCCAGCCGGTGACTGGAGGCGTGGGGGTGGTCACCGGCGACGAGGGTCGCCGGCCGGAGAGTTTTTGGGTGAGGTTAGATTTTTGGAAAAACTGAGCTTCGAAGGGTTTTGCGGTGAAGTTTCGAGCACTATTCACCACCGGAATCCGGTGATGGACGGCCTGAGGAGGTAGCCGGCGGTGTAAGGAATCCGGCGAGGTAGGTGGTGGAGGCAAGGGACGACGCCACCGCACCGGGCGACGCCGGGAAGTGGCCTGCTCGAGCAGGCCACCGTCGGGAAGATCTGGGAAGGGGCTGCCGAGAAAACTCGGCAGCCAGCCGAGTGAGCTTACCCGCTGCCGAGAAAACTTGGCAGCCGTCGGGCGCCGGGAGCCGCGCGCGCACAGTGCGCGACCATGCTCACCCGTCGGGTGCCGACATGCACCCGACGCCGTGTTTTCGATCCGAACCTCATTTTCCTTCCATCGTTCATCCATATCGAGTTGTCGATGACGAGACGTCGTTGACCCGGGACCGTGGGCCCGATCAAAGTCAACCCTTTGACCAAAAGTACCGTTTTACCCCTAAACTTAAAATGCTCCGTTTGAGCTCGTTTGAACTCCGATTGAGCTCATTCTTTTTCCGTCATGACCCAAATTTCATTCTCTATCATCTCAACCATATGGATTGGATATCCACTCTCGTTTCTTCAACTCCGATCTTTAGAGCTCTCGATCTGTCGCGTATTTTACGATCGTTTCTCCACCGGAGTCTGTTACAATTTTAATTATGCATTATTAAGGATCTAAGAACACCGTTACGTATGTAGGCTATCAGTTGGATTGAATATCGAGATATGGAATTTGAGACACGAGATCCGAGATACGGGATCGTTGGTACTTGCGACTCACGTGGTAACCACCGAACGAGGTGGGGGTAATTTCTATCCCTTTATTTGTTTATAGTTTTCCCTATTCAAAGCATGATAATGATAATGATCGCATGCGTATAAACTTGCTGTTAGATGAACTGTTGAATCTATATGAGATAATTATATGTTATGAATATCGTGTTTACATTATGATAGTATGATAAGTCAGGGGTTGGATGCCCATTTGAGTGCTATTAAGAGCTGTGTGCTAGGTAGAGTTGTGTGCTGTTTAAGAGTTGTGTGCTAGGTAGAGTTGTGTGCTGTTTAAGAGCTGTGTGCTAGATAGAGCTGTGCGCTGTTTAAGAGTTGTGTGCTAGTTAAAGCTGTGTACTAATTAGAGCTGAGTGTTATCTAGAGTTGTGAGCTAATTAAAGCTGAGTGCTACTTAGAGCTGGGTACTCTTAAGTTATATGATATGCATTATATATATGCGGTGTTTAATTGCTGAACTCGTATATGTTATTTTGTTTAACTGCTTAATGATGTTAAAATAAGAAATTCACTCCCACGAGTGTATTCAACGCACTCACC
This sequence comes from Scutellaria minor, assembly GCA_954870855.1. Taxonomy (NCBI): domain Eukaryota; kingdom Viridiplantae; phylum Streptophyta; class Magnoliopsida; order Lamiales; family Lamiaceae; genus Scutellaria; species Scutellaria minor. Next base: position 17,744,331 of record OX940728.1, on the reverse strand, counting down.
CCCCACCTGTACTCACAATACAGGAGAAGAAGAGAACCTTGACGCGTAGAGAGAGGGGTGTCATATCAGCTGTGTCCATCTTCTATTTTTGTGTTTTAAAGCTATGTAAAACTGTTTTGTTTCTATGCAAAGGATCCTGATGTTTTTCCGCTGCGTATGGTTTCAAAATTCCATTTTATCGGTTGTATCCGATGTTTCAAGTGTACCACTCCTTGTCCTTTTCTTTTTCTTTCTATTTTATATCATGCACGCCTCTTTCCCAATTCTTTCTTAACGCCCAAAAATGAAAAACTCTGATATTTTGACGAAAAGATTTCGGGGCGTTACAGATGGTATTAGAGCCTAGTTCTATCCTTTGTAAGGCTCTGTTCAAACTCGTTCTTCTTTTCAAAAGGGATTTAAACGTGAAAATCTTTTCAAAAGGAAACGGATAAGCACCACCACTCTCTATACGATTCTCTCTCTAATCACGGGATTTAATAAAATGAAGTTGATCTGTACCATGTACCTGCTAATTGTTTATCTGTTGTTATGTATATATTGTTTAGTTATGTGGGGTAGATGATGAGGATTTGTTATCGTATGTTATCTCAAGAATTATGTCAAGAGGAAGACCGCGAAGGGATCAAACCCCAATGACAGATCAACCCGAACAAGAGAATGCAAACACGGGGGATCTGGTGTCTGTTCTGAGGGGTTTAGCACAACACTTTGAGATAACTCGAGTCAACCCACAACCAGCTAAGTCTGATCCAAATCTCATATACGAACAGTTTCGGCAATTCAATCCATCGACATTCGATGGGAAGGGTGAACCTGCTGAAGCGGAGGAGTGGCTGAGGTCACTTGACCGACTTTTTGGGCACTTGACGTGCACACAAGAACAGAAGGTCTCCTGTGCAATCTTCCAGCTCACAAACGAGGCGAGTCACTGGTGGGACTCATTTGAGAGGACGTTGTTGCCCGCTCAAAGAGAGGGGATGGTGTGGGATGAATTCAAAGAAGTGGTCTCTCGACACTTCATTCCCCAGTCCTACCGTGACGGGAAGGAAACAGAGTTCCTGCATCTCTGTCAAGGAAGCTCGACGGTGGGAGAATATGAGCGGCAGTTCAATCACCTGAGCCGGTACACCACACACATGGTGGACACTGATAACAAAAAGGCCCGACGATTTAGAAAGGGGCTTTGTCCAGAGATTGGATCAATCTTGGCTGGACAGGGGACAATGACCTATGCCAACGTCATAGAGAGAGCCCAAGAGATCTCCTCTTGTCTGCGCTTGGACGATATACCACCTAAGGAGGTTGATGAGATAACCGAAAAAAGGAAGTGGACCGGTCCGAGTCAAAGCTTTAGTCCAGACAAGTTTCCGAGGACTATTAATGTTTCGCTTCTCCCTACTCCCAGGTCGGGAAATCCATGTGCCAGATGTGGAAGGAATCATGTGGGATCGTGTCCGCAAGGGACTCGGATCTGCTACAGATGTAGAGAACCAGGACACATCGCGTTAAACTGTCAGAAGTTTGGAAATTCAGTAGCTGCAACATTGAGGCCGAGGTCAGGGGGAACTCGGAATTGCTACAGGTGTGGAGAACCGGGACACATTGCGGTTAACTGTCGGAGTTTCGGAAACCCAGTAGCGGCAACACCAAGGTCAAGGCCAGAGGCAGGCGGGGCTCGGGTCTACGCTCTCACTCGCTCAGAGACTGCCAAGAGATAGTTTACCGATGATGAACAATTAGTATTATATATGTAAATAGATATATAATGGCTCAAACCTTGTAGTGGTGTACGTAATCCTTTGGATATGATGTATGAACTGCCACAATTTGCTTTGATATACACTATACCAGATCGTCTTTTGCTATTCGATGGGATCTACGTTTGCATGTCTCTTCGCGTTTCGTGTTTTATTTCTTCATCTATAGTACTATGGTTGTACCGGATCTGTTGAAGCATGAGAACGATTTTGAAATCACTAAAATCCTGGAAGTTAGTATTCTATCAGGAGAACCGGAGTTCACAGACCCTGGAACATGAGTTAAAGATGACTTAAGGATTGCATTGGTCATGAAGGCAACCGAGATGCTTAGCAAAGGAAATTGTGAAGCTTGGTTAGTCAACATGGTGAACCCCGGGCAAGGATAGACTTCTACTGAGAAGGTGCCGGTGATAAAGGAATTCATGGACATGTTTCCAGAGAATTAACCGAGTCCTCCACCGAATCGATAAGTGACCTTTGGAATCAATCTTATTCCAGGATCTGCACCGGTGTCAAAAGGCTTCTTATCGGATGACACCGAAAGAGTTGTAGGAACTAAAGGTCCAACTAAAAGAACTGTTGGACAAAGGTCCCATCGGACCAAGCGTGTCGCTTTGGGGAGCTCCAGTGCTCTTCATGAAAAAAAAAGATGGGAGCTTACGGATGTGTGTCGATTACCGAGAGTCGAACAAGCGGACCATAGAGAACAAGTATACACTACCTCGAATTGAAGATCTCTTCGATAAATTAAGAGGTGTCAGTGTGTTCTCGAAGATTGACTTAAGGTCTGGGTATCACCAGATAAAAGTCAAAGACGCAGATGAATCACCAATCAGTACTATGAGTTGAAGAAGGAGAAGAGTAAAAAGCATAAATATGGTTCGGTCAGGAAGGATCGAGAAAGAATTGGAAAAGCTCAGGATCGACGAAAGTTCTGAACATCGAGCTTAGCCAGATAATCAAGGAACTTGCAAGCCTGAGCCAGATAATCAAGGAACTTGCAAGCCTGAGAAAGTTCCTAGACGAGAAGTAGAAAGAACCAAATGACACGGGAATGAGAGGATGAGATTCTGACAAAGTAGCCAGTCTCGTCGATTCTAAGTACGCGTTCAATTTCGAGGATGAAATTATTTTAAGGGGTAAGGGATGTAGCGCCCCGGATCAAAACGAGCATAATTTATTAATTAAATATTTTAACGTACGACTTAATAATTACGTGCGTATATTTTGACTGTCTAATTAATTACATGCGTTTTAGATACGTGTTAATGTGCGTTTCTGATCGATATTTTTCTTGGACATGGTATACAGAATATTTTTATACCATAAGATGCGAATTGATGAAACGAGAAGATAAAAACGAACTAGGGGTCAATTGGAGACCCGTAGCTCGAACGGCGATGAAAAGGGCAAAACCCGAAGTTTCGGTCGGAAAACAGGAAGATATTTTACATGAATAGTAACATGGGAAAAGTCAACCAATAAATAGTGCGGAGATATTTTGGATGAATAGTGTTTTCCGAATTCTATAAATAGAGGCTCCTCCGATTCATTTTTCACCGTTTCTCCGAACGAGCCGAAAGCGACGAAAACGAGTAAGTCCTTCTCTCTCCTCTCTTTCTTTCCGGGTTTCTGTTTCCGGCGGGCCACCGCCGGCGCCGGCCGGTGGCCGGAAAATTCAACGTTGTCGGAATAGGACGATTTTCGCACACTACGTTCATCTCGACGAGACGATTCTAGGATAGGTATTGGATTTCAAATCCGATTTCTCGTTCGCCGGAAAACGACGAAAAACAGCCTTGAAACCCTAACCCTAACCCTTGATCACCCTTTCTCTCTCCTCTGAGTTTTCTCTCTCCACCGCGCCGGAGCTTCTGCCGGAGGTCGGGACCCGTCACTGGAGTGGCGGCGCCGCCGTGGGTGGCGGTGCCGGAGATGGACAATAGCTATATATATATGTATGCATGCATGTGTGTGTAAGTGACGGGGTGGTGGTGTGTGTTGCTTGTGCTTGCTGTTGAGGGCGGCGCCGGGTGGCGCCGCCGTGTGTGATCGGTGGGCCGACGACGGGAGGTCGCCGGCGAGGATTTGGTGGTGGTGGCCGGCGGCAGGTGACCGCCGGCCAGGTCAGTTTGTAAGTGTGTGTGTGTGTATGTATATTTGTACATGTGTGTGTTTTGAGTGGTGAAGAGTGTGTATGCGCGGCCAATAAGTGGTGGCCGGCGACGGGAGGTCGCCGACCGGAGTCTCAGGTGGCGGGGGGAGAGTCGCCGGCGACTGGAAGTTGCCGGCCAAAGTCGAGCAGTGAGAGTGTGTGTGTTTATGTATGCGTGTGTGTGTTGCTATGTGTATGGGAGTTGGTGGCCGGAAATCAGAGGGTTGCCGGCGACTGGAAGTCGCCGGCCGATGACTGGAGGCGTGGGGGTGGTCACCGGCGACGAGGGTCGCCGGCCGAAGAGTTTTTGGGTGAGGTTAGATTTTTGGAAAAACTGAGCTTCGAAGGGTTTTGCGGTGAAGTTTCGAGCACTATTCACCGCCGGAATCCGGCGATAGACGGCTAGAGGAGGTAGCCGGCGGTGCAAGGAATTCGGCGAGGTAGGTAGTGGCGGCAGGGGACGGCGTCGCCGCGCCGAGCGACGCCGGGAAGTGGCCTGCTCGAGCAGGTCACCGTCGGGAAGATCTGGGAAGGGGCTGCCGAGAAAACTCGGCAGCCAGCCGAGCGAGCTTACCCGCTGCCGAGAAAACTCGGCAGCCGTCGGGTGCCGGGAGCCGCGCGCGCACCGTGCGCGCCCATGCTCACCCGTCGGGTGCCGACGTGCACCCTACGCCGTGTTTTCGATCCGAACCTCGTTTTCCTTCCGTTGTTCATCCATATCAAGTTGTCGATGACGAGACGTCGTTGACCCGGGACCGTGGGCCCGGTCAAAGTCAACCCTTTGAACAAAATTACCGTTTTACCCCTAAACTTAAAATGCTCCGTTTGAGCTCGTTTGAACTCCGATTGAGCTCATTCTTCTTCCGTCGTGACCCAAATTTCATTATCTATCATCTCAGCCATATGGATTGGATATCCACTCTCGTTTCTTCAACTCCGATCTTTAGAGCTCTCGATCTGTCGCGTATTTTACGATCGTTTCTCCGCCGGAGTCTGTTACAGGTTTAATTATGCATTATTAAGGATCTAAGAACACCGTTACGTATGTAGGCTATCAGTTGGATTGAATATCGAGATACGAGATTTGAGACACGAGATCCGAGATACGGGATCGTTGGTACTTGCGACTCACGTGGTAACCACCGAACGAGGTGGGGGTAATTTCTATCCCTTTATTTGTTTATAGTTTTCCCTATTCAAAGCATGATAATGATAATGATCGCATGCGTATAAACTTGCTGTTAGATGAACTGTTGAATCTATATGAGATAATTATATGTTATGAATATCGTGTTTACATTATGATAGTATGATAAGTCAGGGGTTGGATGCCCATTTGAGTGCTATTAAGAGTTGTGTGCTAGGTAGAGTTGTGTGCTGTTTAAGAGTTGTGTGCTAGGTAGAGCTGTGTGCTGTTTAAGAGCTATGTGCTAGATAGAGCTGTGTGCTGTTTAAGAGCTGTGTGCTAGTTAAAGCTGTGTACTAATTAGAGCTGAGTGTTATCTAGAGTTGTGAGCTAATTAAAGCTGAGTGCTACTTAGAGCTGGGTACTCTTAAGTTATATGATATGCATTATATATATGCGGTGTTTAATTGCTGAACTCGTATATGTTATTTTGTTTAACTGCTTAATGATGTTAAAATAAGAAATTCACTCCCACGAGTGTATTCAACGCACTCACCCCCCACCTGTACTCACAATACAGGAGAAGAAGAGAACCTTGATGCGTAGAGAGAGTGGTGTCATATCAGCTGTGTCCATCTTCTATTTTTGTGTTTTAAAGCTATGTAAAACTGTTTTGTTTCTATGTAAAGGATCCTGATGTTTTTCCACTGCGTATGGTTTCAAAATTCCATTTTATCGGTTGTATTCGATGTTTCAAGTGTACCACTCCTTGTCCTTTTCTTTTTCTTTCTATTTTATATCATGCACGCCTCTTTTCCCTTTCTTTCTTAACGCCCAAAAATGAAAAACTCTGATATTTTAACGAAAAGATTTCGGGGCGTTACACCACTCGTTTCTTCATCCTTGATCTTTAAAGCTTTCGTTTCGTCTCGTTTTACCTATCGTTTCTTCTTCTTCGAGAGTTTATATAATTAATGTATACGTAATTAAGGTAATATGGATCTAAGAAACCTCTTTACATGTGTAGGCTCTCAATCGAAACAAACACTCTAAAACATGTTATTCTGCTTTACGCGTGGTTAACCACTAAACAAGGTGGGAGTAACTTCTAATATCTATATGTTTATGTTTTCCATATTTGATATATGAATTATTGAATCCTATGTGCTGTGATTATATGTTGTGAATACTGTGTTCATGCTATTATACTGTGAATGGACTAAGGTCAACATTCATACCTCGGAGGGACTAATGGTCCATAAAAAACACATGGAAGGATTGATGGTCCATAAAATGCACCAACGGTATATAAGACCGTTATATAGGGTAAGACGGGTTACACCCACACCTAATGGTATTTCTATGCTATGTATTCTATTTGTTGTGTCTAATAGCCGAACTAATATATGTTTGTTTTGATTAACTGTTGAATAAATATTAAAATATGGAAATTACTTCCACGAGTGTATTCCACGCACTCACCCCCCACGTGTATTCACGCTACAGGAAATAATGAAAATGGAGAAGCGTAGAGAGAGGGGTGTCTTATCAGTTATGTCATTTTTTCCTTTTTGTCTTTCCGGTTTTGTCTTTAAATTTATGTTGATCATTTGTAAAAGTTAAACTGTTCTTCTTTTCGTTATAGATCCTATATGATGTTCCGCTGCTATGTTTAAATGTTTTTCTTCAGCTAGACGCCGAAGATTTGTATATGTAAAATTGTATGTTATTTGTTTTCAAAGTTTCTGTTTCAAGCGTTATTTTAAATCTTTACTCGTATTTTATATTTGCAAGCTTTTTAAAATGTACGTCTCTTTCCCTTTTTTCTTGCACGCCCACAAAGAAAACTCTGATATTTTAAGTACGAAAACGGGGCGTGACACCTCATACGCCCCCATGTTTGCGTCTACACTCTTATCCTGCACGCTTAATCTTTTTTTTATGTTTGTGTAATCTTTCTATTATGTTAGCATAACTTTTATGTTATGTTCGCGTAACTTTTATGTTATGTGAGTTTAACATTTACATTATATTGCAAACATATAATACCTTTTAAAATTTTATGTTATAATATTATAATTTATATGTTAGACATGTAATACCTTTTAAACCTTTATGTTATAATGTTATATTTTTTATATTATAATAATTTAAGCTTTATGTTATAAGAATATAACCTTAACGTTTTTTTAAGTTAAAGTACTATATAAAGGTTATGATATTTGTACATAGGCAAAAACTTATATACACCCGGGGTACGGATCCAACCCAACCCGGTCCATCATCTACCCCATTTATATATATATATATATATATTTTTTAATTATTTTGTTCTCTCTTCCAGCCCTACCCTATTTCTTTTTCTTTTATTTTTTTCTCTTTTTTTCTCTTTTCTTGTGCGGGTTCTCTTATTCCTTTTCACCATTGTTGTTCTTCTCTTGATTTTCTTCTTCTTCTTCACCATGATGTTCTTCTTTTGATCATTTTCTTCACAACCTCCTACTCCTTCTTTTCGTTGTTCCGTCGAGATTCAGATGCAAGTCGTCGTTGATGGCAAGGAGATCAAGGCCCAGATCTAGAACACCACCAGCCAGGAGCGCTTCTGGGCCATCACCTTCGTCTATTATCGCGGTGTTGTTGGGGTGCTCATTGTCCATAACATTACCAGAAAGACCACACTCTAGAGCATCAAAAGATGGCTTGATGAGCTTGACATTATGCCATTTTCTCTCTCTCCTCATTTTGTCATTGTCGAAGCTAACATTTGTTGATTTGGGTGTTAGAGAACTGTGATTGAGTTAACAATTGAAGGATTTTTTGTGCAATCTCTTGAATTTTTCCCTGTATTTTTTATTTTGGTGTTTTCGTGGTATTATCTGGTTTGATTCATACACTATGCTTATGGTCTTAGTCCAAAAATTAGATGTAATGATGTGATCTCAGATCCAAATGTGGAGAAGAATATGCTACAAATGTGTTTGAATATGACATTTCTTTTTTGTCTTAGTGGCAATCAACATAGGTGAACTATGGTTCTTGACCCAAAGTCAATTAATTCAATTATATTTTCCTTTGAAAGAAAATTTGTTGACAAAATTCACTATGATAAAAGCAATAAATTTAAATCTACTAAAATTGCTAATGATTAGTAAGAATCCTTACATATTCAACTACATGACGTATTTCAATTAAATCCACAAGCAATCGAATTTTATAATTGGACACCCTTATATCACACTATTTTTCTTTAAGGTATCACATAAATTAATCCAACGAAGGTATCAGTTGTATACTCTTAAGGTATCATATGTATATTCTTAAGGTATTAATTGTTCATTCAGTGAAGATATCAATTGCATGTTCTTAAGGTATCAATTGTATATTCTTAAGGTATCAATTGTATACTCTTAAAGTATTATATATTTACTTTTAAGGTATTAATGTTTATAGTATAAAGTATTACATATGCACATTTAAGGTATTACATATTTACCTTTAAAATATTGATAATTATAGTATAAGGTATTACATATGCGCATATTTAAGGTATTACATATTTACCTTTAAGATATTGATATTTATAGTATAAGGTATTACATATGCACATATTTAAGGTATTACATATTTACCTTTAAGGTATTAATGTTTATAATAAAAGGTATTACATATGGACCTATAAGGTATTACATATTTACCTTTACAGTATTAGTGTTTATAGTATAAGATATTACATATGCACACATTCAAAGTATTACATATTTATCTTTAATGTATTAATATTTATAGTAAAAGGTATTATATATGGACCTTTAAGGTATTACATATTTACCTTTAAAATATTAATGTTTATAGTATAAGGTATTACATATGCACACATTTAAGGTATTATATATTTACCTTTAAAATATTAATATTTATTGTATAAGGTATTACATATGCACACATTTAAGGTATTACATATATACCTTTAAAGTATTAATGTTTATAGCTTAAGGTATTGCATATTTATCTTTAAAGTATTACATAAATATGTTTAATATTTTATACATACGTTTAAGGTATTACATACATTTTTACCTTCAAGGTATTATATAAATATATTTAAGGTATCACATATTTACATATATGGTATTATATACTTATATTTTAAGATTTTACATGAATATGTATACGCATATTTCTTGTTCCCATAATTTCAGCAAGACATGAGTAATGTCACACGGTTTTGGTGAGGTAGCGGAAAAAGATAGAAGAGGCAACACAAACAGTTGACTTTAGAGTTTCCATGGTACTGTAGTTAATGTCTTATCTGTCAACTTTTGACTCCTTGGACTCTGTTTTTTCTACCTCACCCTCATGACTCTCATCATCATCTTTTTCACTTCATTACACTATATACATACATATATTGTCCCTCTTTTCTTATCTATACATCCACTTCAAACAACCTTCGTCCATTAGACTTTTGTCTTATCTATTTCCAAGAACAATACTAGATCACAGAGAAAGAGAAATATTACACCAATCTTATGTTTCTATATTTGGTGAAAACGGCGGACAACGGTTAAATCATGAAGAAGAAGAGTGCAATCATGGTGAATAAGAGAAGTGAAATCATAAAGAAGAAGAAATAGAAGAAGGAGACACACTGTGTAAGAAGAGAAGACATCACCGTGAAAGAAGAGAGAAGACAATGTGGAGTTGGCGTGAAATTGGAGAGAGAAGAAATTAGGGCAAAAAAAAAAGAAAAAAAAATATATATATCTATATGATAGAGCGGGTCGAGTTGGGGGCACGGATCCAAGGATTCGTGCCCCAGGGGTACAAGATAGTTGTTCTTGTACATAAAGGTTATTTTAATATAACATAAATGTATAGGCTATACTACATGAATTTTTATGTCGAAAGAAAAATTTATATCTATATATTTATATATATCTATACTATATATTAAAGCAAGAAAGTTGATATAAATTACAAGATTGTCACTTTCCCGTTTAAAAGTGTCATGTCAATAAAAATAAAAAAATTGTATATCTTACTTGATAAGTTATTCTTTAATAATAATTAAAAAAAAAGATGAATCTTACTCTAGAAGCTATTCTATAATCTATATATATAAAAAAAAGTTGGGACTCTCAAAGTGTTAACACATCAGCTTTCCAAAGCCTTCTAAAGCTGACACGTCTAATCCTTTAAAATAGAATATAATATGGAATTATTTATTTAAAAAAAAAGATTATATGTTACATTTTCTTAAATGTCATTCAATTCCTAAATATTAATTCTGCCACAGACTCTCTCTATTCCCATTTGTAGTGCTTGTATTTTCACTCAAACAATACTCGCTCATTCTTATCTCTCTCTGCCGCCACCGCTCCAAGCTAGTCACCATTGTTGCCGCGTGCCATCAAGAAGGCGGTTAGCCAGTTGTTCTTCTCAAAGGCCGTTGAGGGCGTTGTCACTCTCACCTAGGAGGACAATGGTGAACTCCTTTCCTCTTTTAGTCTTTTCATCGAACATCTTTACTTCTATTTTTATCTACAACTTTTTAACATGATTTCTAGTTGAAGAGGGCTCGAAATTTAATTAATTTTGATATTAAGCCTTCTGTAGAAATGTGATTACGAATTATGGGCCCGTTTTTTTGTAAGTGGTTATCTATTTCGTTTACGCATTAACAAAGTGGTTTTCTTTTCTTTGTTGTGTCTTTGTTGTCTCTATTTTTTATTTAGTTATTTTTGCACTTCAACCTTTTATTGAAATGTGATTATGAATTATCAGTGCACATTTTCATTAAACTGATTTTCATTTTATGAATACACGTGCTTTCGTATTTCTAATCTGACATTGTGAATCTGCCCTTTTTTGTTATGATGTTGGTTTTTAGGTCATACTACTCTTAATGTTCACGCAACCAGACTCACTTTAGGCAAGCATGAATTCCATCCACTGACTGAGTTTACTTGATTTTTTTTGGTGAGTTGAGAAGATAAAGAGTGACAAAAGTTATTCTAGAACACATGATATTATGCTCGGGAAATCTGTAGTAATATACTCTTTTCATATAATTTGTCATCTTGTAAAGGATCAAGAAAAATTAATTGATTAAAAGTTGAAACTAAATTCAAGAACTTCAAGGCTCTGGCCTTTGTGCTCTATGGTAGTAATAATTGAGCTGTTGTGGATCCTCGTGTAAATCTCTGCCCACATTTTCTCATATTGAACACCGTGATTGAGAAAGTTGAACTAATGTGTGCAGTTCCACTCTCGATAGTGAAATAAGAGGCTAAAAGAAAGTTCAAGTTTTGTTGGGTCATAGATGCATTATGGGGTACCTTGATCCTACCTTGAGTTATAATGTTTTATAGTTTCCAATATGCTTTGTGGCACTTCTGTGTATTTGTTCTACAAAATGTTGGTTTGGTAAATTGCATTCCTTATTAACTAATGCTGTTTTCGTGTTTTTATTATATAATTTAGTTTCTATATCAGATGGAATTGGAATCAGTTTTCTATAACTTTGCTTTTGTATATATTTGACAGATTTTTTAAGGGGAGAGATGGAGATGATGAGGTTATGAATGTAATGGTCATTATGTTGACAACCATATTAATCACTTGATATTCTCCTTTGGACTTTTTTGTGAGTTCTGAATCTCATCTATTTTACTTAGTGTCTGAGTGAAGGATGAAGAAGTTTTGACCTTCAAAGTAGTAGTCAAAATTAGAACAATGATAACATATATATATATATATATATATATATAACCCCAACCTAATTATCTGAGAGGACTTCCTATATGATTTCCGTCAAAAAAATTAAGAAAACATGATATGTGCAATTGCATAACATTACTATTTATACGTTAGTGAACTTGGTCATGTTTATATGTGATGGAGGTACTACACACAAAGAATTACCAAAATAATTGAAATGATATTATATCTTTAATTTTAAAAGATTGCAAAATAAGTTTAATATAATGATCTTATTATATGTCAATGTTGTGAGAGATGTTGACAATAACATCAAATAAAGTGGAAAAAAAAAACTCCAAGATATGCTATATTTTTATGAAGATTTAATATTTTGTATCTTATGTAAAAATATGATATAATTATAAATGGATCTCGTGCGATGCACGGTCATCACTAGTTTGTATAAAGTTAAGAGATGGAGAGAGAGATACATTGATTTCTCAAATCTATGTAAAACTAAAAGTTGAAGAAAAATATAGTGATTTCTCAACAAAAGAGACATGCATAGAGAATGGAAAATAAAAAATAAGATATACAAAGAATGAAGAAAAAAAAAACCAACAAAAAACCGTAAATATAATTATTTCTCAAATCTATATAAAACTAAAAAAAAAAAATACAAGATTTGCTAAACATTCAAAGGTAGAAAAATTCTTCCAGATCTTTTGTCTAAAGAAAAAAAGAACAATAAAAAATCGTAAATATAATGATTTATCAAATCTATATAAAACTAAAAAAATGAAAGAATACAAGATTTGCTAAACATTCAAAGATAAAAAAAGTTCTTTCAGATCTTATTGTTTTGTATCTTCATCTAAGGAGAGCCCACCAAATTGTCTTTGTACACTAAACACAAATTGAACAAATAATTTTGTGAGAGAGAAATGAACAAATAATGTAAGAAAACTATATATGATGATTTAAGTGTGAGAGTGAAATATACAAATTATAAAAAATATAAAAGGAAAGATTAATTATTATGATTGAATGAAATATTATTGTATATAATAATTTTAATTTGATGAAAATATAAATCAACAAATAAAATAAAAATGTTTAAAAATAAAATTAACAATTAAAACTATTAAAGTTATTAAAATTATATGATAATTCATGCAACGCACATGAGTAATATGAAAAATCATTTATATATGGTACATGTTTTAAATTTAAATAATAAAAGATGTTATGAATAACCTATTAGTTTATGCAACTTCATTATATTATTACAAACTGCATAAATATTAACATAATAAATAAAAACCCTGCATAGTGCGGGTGGACTGCTAGTATATATAAAAAGAAGACATTTGAAAGAAATTACAACTGTGTCATTTTTCCGCCTAAAGATCTATAATAAAATATTATTATTTAATGGAAAAAAATATAAATTTTACTTCATGAAATGGCAGCAAAAAAGCTGCCAGGTTGTGTTGCGGCGTGGGGTGGGGACGTTTGGGATTGGTGGTTTGGTTGGGTTGATTTTTTCTTTTTTAAATAATAAATTCAAATTCATTTTTTAATTTAAAATTTATTTTTTGATGACATGTCAAATTTATTATTTTAAAATGATGTTTAATTTGTTATTTTATTACATATATGAAAGAAAAATATCTTTTTAATTGATGACAATTAAAATAATTGATATTTTTGTTTTTATTGAATTAGAAATTTCACTAAAAAATCACATATTTTATCCGTAATTATGAAATTAATAAAATGTTTGATTTTTTTAACATAATCACATAATAAATATAAAGAATAAATTTTATTTGGCTTTCAAAAATCATAAATTCAAGTTATAAATGTTTAAAGAATAAATTTAAATGTTTAAATTTTAGTGCATTGAGTAAATTTCTATTAATTGTAATAGTTTCAGTTATAGTAGTAAACTAAAATGTGAAAGTTAAAAATTATATTTTAAAATTTACAAATATGAAGTGAAATGACAATTAATAAATTGAAAATTAAAAAATTAATAAAATAATAATTTTAAATAATACTTATATACTATTTGAGAAAATAGTTAAAACAATTTTTTGATATAATAGTTATAAACTAACTAAATATATGAGAATATGTGCAGTACATGGGAAAAATACTAGCATAAGCAATATCACTAGTTAAAGGTTACAATATTAGTACATAAAGATTATACTACTATAACATGAAAGTTAAATGATAAAATTTTTATGTTGAGAAAAGTATAAGTAATATAACATAAAAGTTATGATATTTGTACATAAAAGTTATAGTAATATAATATAAATGTTTTACTAATATAACATAAATTAAAAAAAAATAAAAATTGAGCGTGGATCTTGATCGGATCCGAACCAAACCGATCCGACCCGACGCTCCTAGTTGCAACTAGTGCACATAAACACCACCCTATCCGCAAATTTGTTATCTACATTAGTCATTTGTTTATCTAGATCATTTCAGCAACATATCAAAAATTGAATAAGTAATTTAATTTGCATAATTAATTAAAATTAATGGAAATATAATTTTGATTTGTTTAGAATAAATAATCTCCTAAAATTATGCATAAATCTTTCAAATTTGGTTAATCAACATAATTAAAATAAATATATCATTAATTGAAAACATGTTTCCAAATTTAAGTTTCTCAATATACCGAATTACCTTTTTTTTTTTTTTGTCAATTTCATTTATTAATTAAAAAAAACTTAAATCGAAGGTTGAAAGTTTGACTTTTGACGAGATTTTACTGTTTTGAAAAAATAATAACTCATCATTTATATATATATATATATATATATGATTGCCTTTTAATTTGTCCAAATTCTAAATCAATAATTATTTTATTATTCACAAAAACTCACGTGAAACGGTCTCACAGATAGTTTTTGTGAGACGGAGCCCCATCACTCACAAACAACATGTGAATTGTAGGGTTTGAGTGGTGGGTAATTGAGTTATGGATTAAAATAATCTCCTAAAATTATGCATAAATCTTTCAAATTTGGTTAATCAACATAATTAAAATAAATATATCATTAATTGAAAACATGTTTCCAAATTTAAGTTTCTCAATATACCGAATTACCTTTTTTTTTTTTTGTCAATTTCATTTATTAATTAAAAAAAACTTAAATTGAAGGTTGAAAGTTTGACTTTTGACGAGATTTTACTGTTTTGAAAAAATAATAACTCATCATTTATATATATATATATATATATATATATGATTGCCTTTTAATTTGTCCAAATTCTAAATCAATAATTATTTTATTATTCACAAAAACTCACGTGAAACGGTCTCACAGATAGTTTTTGTGAGACGGAGCCCCATCACTCACAAACAACATGTGAATTGTAGGGTTTGAGTGGTGGGTAATTGAGTTATGGATTGACTCGTCTCACGCAATGTATTAAAATTTCGTGAAACGGTCTCACAAAAGACTTAATCTTTATTATTTTTTCTCTTTGTATTCAATCATGGTCTGACAACATGTATATCTCTCATCCTAAATAAGTTCTAAAGTTTTAAAATGACTTAGTTTTGATTGATTAAAAATAATAATAATAATAATAAGTTCTAAAGTTTGAGTTCTCCATCTCCCATTGTAGCTAAAGAAAAATCTTTGAATAAGATATTTTCGGACTTGATTTCAGATATCAAAACCAAAAAGTATGTTTCCTAAAAAGATAGAGCATAAAATTAGACACTATTCGACAATATTGCTACTAGAAAATGATAAAATGCCCTCTATAGATGACTCTTAATATATAAAAAATGAAATTAATAGACATTTTAGATTTTTAACACATCAGAGCAAATTAGGGTAGGAGGGTTGTATTACTACTTATCCTCATAGTTTCATTTTCTATCCCCAATTATTGTTATCTATTCTAATAAAATTAATTTGCAATCACCTATTTAAACCTGTTATTTCAGTTATTTCACAATCATCAAATCGTTGCCAAGACCACATTTCATAATATAATATTACATCTAACCATCATTTTGAGCAATAAATTTGACCATCTTTATATATTATAATCAGATGTTACAAAATTTCAAAATAAACATACATTCTACTATTTATCTTTATTACAAAATCTTTGACTTCAAATTCAAAATTTCCCAAAACTCGAGTTCATAAGAGAGTGGGATTATGATTAACAAGTGAAAACACGTAATTGTGACTTGTGAGTATATTTGCAAAAAGTCTCTGCATTTCATAATTAACAAAGATTAAATATCACAAATAACTACAACTTTTAATCAAGATTATCCAACATTCTTCAATAATCTCCTTCTTGTGGTTGTAAGAGTAATTAATCATAACATATACATCACATCAGATGAAACATAAAATGTAATAGAGTATTCATAGCTGGTGACACATTTATTCACCCGTTCCTTGGAGTCGCAATGTAAATTCATATAAAGATAAGACAACTTCTCTCAAGCAATTTTTGGCTGAAATATCAATCAAGTTTTTGTCACTATCAAATTTTGCAGGACGCTCGTGTACATTGAGGAAGAACTCGGGCTTATTGATGAAATGAAGATCGAGGAAAACACCAATCTGGCGAAGATGATATTGTGATCGTTGCCCACGAGAACCTCCCGATGCACTCACCACAGCCGCAGTTTTACCAGCCCAAACATTTGGAGGCCTAGATGCCCAATCGATTGCATTCTTCAAAGGTCCTTGTATGACAAATAACAAGTTCAAATGTTTTGCTACACATTCTAATAAACAAACTTTCTTATTATGTGCTTCTTGAATGAGATTGCCAAGAAAATGTTATAATAGTGCAAAAGGTATCACCACAAAAGCAAGTTTCATGCCTTTGTAGGCAGATGGACAACTACTTATAATTATTATAAAATTTCCAACACTTATCAAATCATAGAGTAATTAGATGAACGTCTCATTTTCTCAGAGGTTGCGTTTGGATTGAAGAATTTGATTGATGGTCTTGAAATCCATAATAGCAATCTCATGTCATATTAATTTTGCATCTCAAGTCCCTAATCCAAACAACTATGCAGTTAGCTATTGCTTCAACTACAACACTTAAGTCTTGTTCATTTCTTTCGTCTATACAATGTTTTTTTTTTCTCATAACATGGACATGTTTTGCAACTCAGCTTTCAAACAAGGCATCAAAACCTTGTCTTAATAAACAGCAACCACAATAAATCATGATGAGCTAGCTTATTATAAATGATAACATGACTCATAGTAAAATGAAACACCATACCACCAACATACAAATCCAAATCAAGCACAAATAAAAATCATAGTAAAGAGACGGGCTTTTATTTTTCGTACCACTGATAGAGTAATTATACTCGGGTGAGGCAAAGAGCACGGCATCAGCAGCAAGAATTTTCGAACGGAAAGCCTCTACAACAGGGGGATAAGTTCCCTCCACTTCAAGATCCATGTTGAAAAATGGTAACTGCGATATGTCAACATATTCGATCTCCAACCCTTCGATTGACTCTGTTATCTCTATAGCTGAATCCCAACAATCCATGGCAAACACAACAATGTAGAAACAATGGATCAGCTTACCATAAATATAGCGTTGTATACTTCTTCACTTTCATTAGGAAAAGGGATTTTTTTGTATTATAGAAAAAGTTTTGGAAATATCATCACTCAATTATCTAAGAAACTTTTCCAATAGTAACTTATGCTGCAAAGCTTGTACATTTCTCAAGGAAGAAATTCATGATTAACATCAGCTGAAGTATACAAGAATTGCTAAAACCCAGAAAGCACAAGGTACAAAACATCGATTCAGTAGAATGATGAAATGGGTTCAATCCCGAATAAAGAAAAACTAAAGGACTTGTGAATTCCCTTGCCGGAGAAGTGTGGCACAACATATTCAGCAGAAGGTACAGGTATAAAGAGAGAAAGAAAGAAGAGTTACCGGCGCGGAGGAGGGCGCGATTGAAGGAGCCTTGGCGGAGGGAACCGCAGAGAGCTACGACTTTGGTAAGTGCCGTCGCCGTCACCGTCGCCGTCGCTGCCTCCGCCATGCCTCTCCAAGATCAAGAAAGCATGAGTTAGAGCAACTACCAACCTGATATGGAATTGGGTGAAACTATTAACATCCCCACTGTTTATTATTAATACACCCGGCCCTCTACTAAATGCGCCTCTTTTAATATTTTTAAATCTCTTTTTTTACTTAAAACATACCCTAAATAAGAAATTTAGTTTAATTTAAAGAATATTTTAATCAATTTATAAAAGATTATATTTATTTATAAAAGATTATATTTATCTAAATAAATTGATGGGTGTATTAATAAGAAACGGCCGTTAATATGCCCCCTATGGAATTTTATATTATGCAGTTAGACTCTCAAATTTGGGTCTGAAACATGCTTTCATCTATCTTGAATAGCATTTAAATCTTTTTTTTTTTTATAAATATGTTTAATTAAATTTAACATTGAATGGTATTAAAATCTTTTTTTTTATAAATATGTTTAATTAAATTTATGTTAAATTAAAATTATCATTTACGTAGTTATCCATTTTTTTTTATCATTTACATAGTTATCCATATTATACATATCAAATACATTTATTTAAAAAAATTAGAAGGTATTAGTTGATCTTATAAATCATGTGAATAGGATATGTAACACTTTATAAACTCTTTAAAAAAAATTTGTGAATATTTTTTAAAATAACTTTTCTTATTTGAAAATATGATCATAGTAAGTTTATAAATTGTTTTTTTGCCAAAAGTAAATAAACTCCGTCCTAATTATGAGACAGAGTACTTTGTATTTAATTATTTTAGTTACAAAATTATCATTCCTAATATACTAGAAGTTTCATCATATTTTTACTTCCTTCAAACACTTCAACAATTTATTTTCAAAATAAAATATAATAAATTAAATATATCATAAGAACTTATAAGTATACATTTATACTAAAAATATAAATTTCTTTGATGATAGTTATACAAAAATGAATTTATCTTACTTATTATACTGTGAACATATTAAAACGTTTTTTTTAAATAAGTATTTGTTAGTTGAACTTTTTAGAAAATAATGTAATACAATTATATATATATGTGTGTGTGTGTGTGTGTCTTAGGCCATATTTTGGTAATTCAATTCATTTTTAATGATTTTTTTTTATGTATTTTGGTGGATAAATTCATTGACTTTTGGAATAAATTTAAAGTCTATTTGGAAGAAGCGAAATTGTGGCTTTTGATATTCTTTTTCTTGCATTTATATAATTAACGGGCATCTCAGTGCAATTTTGCTAAACATCTGAATAAAATATATAAATATCCATTTATAGATTATTCTTTCGAAGTGTTCCTAAACATGCATTTAGTGCTTGTTTGCTAGTCCTTTCAAAGGGGCTTCAGTCTTCAAGACAAGAAAAAGTCAAGATGCAAAAGTCTTCTTAGTTTGATTACAAGAACTGAAAGTTCAAAAATACAAGACTTATGTTGGTGTATATGAGTAGATCTACTTCACACAATGATTTCAGAAGAGTTGATCCTGAAATGTCCACTTACAAAGAGAAACAAAGTGAGCTATAAAGTATTTAAAATGTCACAAAATTGGAAGTCTATTTTTTGAGGTCTTCTAGACTGAGATCTACTCTCAGCAACATAAGTCGTTCAGAGCATCACAAATGGTCATTCCTATTGGAGGACGATGTTGAGGTGGAATGGGGAGAAGAAGGGGGAGAAGAAGGGGGAGATGGTTGGGGGAGATAGGGGAGAGGAAGAGGTAGAAGAGAGAGGGAGAAGAAGTGATACCCAGGTAGAAGAAAGGGAGAGGAAGGGGAGAAAGAGAGAGGGAGGGGGAGAGTGGCTGCCACTTTGAGATCTGGAGCCCAGATTTAGGCGCGTGACCTCCACGCGCGAGTGGCGTGGGGACCGCGCCATTAATTTTTTTTTTTTTTTGTTTTTTTGGACTGCTTTTATTGTTTTTCTTTGTTTTTTTTAATACTGTATATTTTAGCCGTTTCAAAATACTGTATATTAGCCATTTCAGATTTTTTTTTTAATTTTCTTTTTTCACTTCAATTAATTTGCTGCTACTTCCCCTAATTTTTTAACCGTTTATAGCCGTTGGCTATATCTATGTAATAATTTTTTTTAATTAAATTAAATTTTTTTACACTATAAATACATGATCTAACAACCCCAATTTTCTATCACTTCTTACAATTTTCAAATATCAATTTCTACACACACTCTCACACATCTTATTCATAGAATGGATAAAGATTCTTGGATGAATTGGTTTAATTCTTCCAATTCCGGAGAAAAAACATCTTCTCAAAATAACAATATTCATTCTCCAAATTTCAACATCCGTCCTGAAGATGCTAATTCCCAAAATTTCCCATTTCATCCTCCAAATTTATCAGAAGGTCGAAACTTCCCACTACATTATATGTATCCACCGCAATTCCCTTTCATGTCGCATCCTCCATATGGAGTTCCTCCAACCATGGGTTCAACCTCATCAAGGAGATTCAGTACAGATGGATCCAGCACTGAAAAAAACTCTCCAACTCCAACTTCTCAAAGATCATCTCCTTTCTCACCACAGAGCTCTCCAATATGTCTTGAAAATATCAACCTCGTTGCCGATCTTTCAAGTGCCGAAGATGTCAAAACTCCTGAGCCACCTCAAAAGATAATGTACTCTCATGCAGAAAATGAGCTTCTTGTAAGTTGCTGGCTAGATATTAGCACAGATTTGGTGGTAGGAAATGCTCAAAAATTACAGCAAATGTGGATCCGGATTGCTGATGCGTACAACAACAATCGTCCAACCAACACACCGATGAAGACATGGGTCGTATTGAAGTCACATTTTTTCACCCTTCAGAAAAAATGCAAATGGTTTAATGCAATCTACATTAAGGAAAAGAGGAATTGGGGGAGCGGTTCAAGTGATGCAGATATTATGCTAAAGGCACAAAAAATTTATGCACAACTCCATGAGAAGCAGGGTTTTAAGCATGTGGGATCCTGGATGGTTTTGAAAGATAGTCCCAAGTTTGCAGATCCAGATGATGATTTTCGTGGTACAAAAAAGACCAAAATTTCTGCGTCTGGAGCATACAGTTCGTCTACCAACACCGAATCGAGCGCTCATGAGGATTCCAATATAGCGCGCACCCGTCCAATGGGGCAAAAAGCAGCTAAGAGAATGATAAAGGGTAAAGGAAAATCAAACGACGCCGAACAAAGTCGAGAGAAAATTGACTCGAAACTAGCTGATTTAGAGGGGTATAACACGGCAAAACTATCTGCAGTAGTTAGTCTCGCTAAAACACGTGAGTACAAAATCCTCATGAAGGATACCTCAAAGATGACAGATGAACAGCTACGCATACATCTCCACATGTGTGATCAGATAAAGAATAATTGGGGCTTGTAATTTTATTTACCTGTTGTTTTAATTATGTAATTTCATTCCTTGTTGTTTTAATTATGTGTGTTGTAGTTTTCTTTAATTTTATGTAATGTAATTTTCCGCTTTTATGTAATATATCTATTTTTCGTTATTAAACTAATTGTTGGAAAATTAGCCGTTAGAAAACTAATCATTGCAAAACTAGCCGTTATAAATTTGTTTTCAATAAATTTAATAAAATATTGTCCAATTTTATTTCATATTTTATTAAATTAAATAAATAAGTAAAATTTGAAAATTAATTACATCAATTGAAATATTATGAGTTTTTATTTATTATAAAATAAAATAATAAATAGAGATGGTAAATTAATAAAGATTAACAAAATTGATGAATGATTTGATAGTGGGACCGTGAATAGTTACTTTTTGGGTAGAATGGTTGGTGAGGTATTTGTTTAGAGGTAGAGGTTTTTGTACTTTTGAGGTGGCGATGACGTGACATCAAAAAAACCCAAAAAAGAGGTTGGTGATGCTCTCAGTAGCGGGTCTTCTCCCTGAAGTCTACCACAAGTAGAGGTCTTCCAACAGTAGGTCTTTTCCTAAAAAGTCTTCCAGAAGCAGAAATCTTCTAACAATAGGTCTTCTCCCAAAGCGTCTTCCACAAACAGAAGTCCTCCAGACAGAGAGTCTAACAGATGGTCTTCCACAGAGTGTCTTCTAGACAACATGCTTCTAAAATAAGAAAAGACAAGTAGAGTCGAGGAAATCCTCTCTTCTTAAGATAATTCACGACTAGGTAGTGCTCACTGAAATCACGTGTTGCCTCCAAAGATAAAACGACTTACGTTTTGTGAGTGGTAGCACCACAAGCTCACAAGCCGACTGAGAACTAAACCACAATGCAATGATGCAAATGGAAGAGATTTTGCAAGATGAGTTTGTTCTGAAAATGCATGTTATTGGATGACTTTGGAATGCATGACATGCCTAGTTATAGACATCTCCACAAGTTAAAAAAAAAATTGAAGATGAGAATTTAATTCTCAGGTGTATAGCATATCTTCTTGAAACATCTACTTTGAATTTCAAAAATTAGAAGACTATTGCTCTTCTAAACTCAACACATACCTTATGAGTAGACACTCATTCAACCTCTACTTGCTAGGCAACTCATCTAATTTTTTCGAGCCCAAAGTCCACGGTCCACATCCGTACCGTGCCAAGTTTCTAAACTCAACACATACCTTATGAGTAAACACTCATTCGACCTCTACTTGCTGGACAACTCATCTAATTATTTCGAGCCCAAAGTCCACGGTCCACGTCCGTACCGAGCCAAGTTGAGCTGAGTGCGTGCATGTATTGTACAAGCTCTCTTTACTCCAAGAGTAGACCAACTAGTAGATCCATATGGCTAAACCATATTTAAACTAGCTTTAATTGCACAAATTTTCCTATGTGGGATGAATAACTCTTCACACTCCCACAACACTTGACAAATCTCATTTCAAGTGGCTAACTTCAATAATTAATTTCTCACTCACCGAAATTTCATTTTGAGTGATTCAAAATGCCACGATTATCTACTCCAAACACAGATTAATATTTTGTCTTCTAATTCTCCAAAAAGAAAATTTAATAACCACCAAATAATTGGTCAAAGTGGTGTCACTAGCACTTACTCAAAACTAATTTCCAACAACTTGTTTAACAAGAAATTCATCTTATCGAGTGCATTCCTATGGGGATATTACATTTTGTCAAGATTAAAGATGTGTCGATAAGATGAGAATATGCATTAACTATCGTGAGCTTAACTAGTTATGTAACGATCAAGAATAAATAGTACTTTTGGTGAGGATTGAAGATTAATTTGATTAATTGAAGAATGTGTTGTGGTTTCTAAGATTGATTTAAGGTCGGGATACCACCAACTAAAGGTCAATGAAACTGATATTTCGAAGACCGCATTTAGGACCAGAGACAGACATTATGAGGTCACCGTAGTGGCTTTTGGAGTAACTAATGTGCCTGCAGTGTTCGTGGATATGATGAATCGTGTGTTCTATGAGAATTTAGACAATTTTGTTATTATATTTCTCGATGATATCTTGGTCTACTCGAAGAATACAGATCAACATAAAAAAAATATCAGAATTGCTTTAAAAGTGTTACAACAAGAGAAGTTGTATGCTAAGTTTTAGCAAATGTAGGTTTTGGCAGAACATGGTAGTCTTTCTAGGACACGTCATCACAACACAAGAAATAGAGGTTGATCATGCAAAGGTTGAAGCATTTCTAACATGGGAAGATTGTGGCTTACACATGACGTTAGTTGAAAGCACATGAACAAAATTATCCAACACACAACTTGGAGTTAGTGGTAGTTGTTTGCGCATTGAATACATATAGTCATTATCTATACGGAGGTAAATGTAAGATATACATGTATCACAAAAGTTTGAAGTATTTCTTCACAATGAAGGAGGAGCTTAATATGCGTCAGAGAAGATCCCTTGAATGATAAAAGATTATGATTGTATGATTTTCTATCACCCAAGCAAGGCAACCATGCATCAGTAGAAAGCGACCAATTAGCATTTTTGTCTACTCAACAAGAAACAATTGATTCAAGAATTTGACAGATTAAGGCTAATGGTACGGAAATATGTGTTGGATCGTAGCCATTAGATTAGAATCGTTTAAGATTGAAAAGAACCAAACTTATGAAGAACAACATGCATCTAGCTATTATCTAGAGAAATATTTAGATTGGGGAATAGGGATATACCATTAGTTTTGGTACATGCAGTGGAACAGATACAAAGAATAGGAAGAAACTTGGGAATACGAAGACAAAATTATTAACAAGTATCCAAAACAATTTACATAGGACGCCCAAATTTTGAGGACAAATCTTTTAAAAAGGTGGGGGAGTGGTAACACCACATCTTCGGAGAAACCCAACATATGCATATTTTATGAAAATTAATTTAATACTGAATTAGAAATTGATTGAGTGTGAGCTTTATATGTCTTGAAATTATGATTGATGTTATTTTAAGATATTATTAACTAATATTTCTTTTGAGATATTAATTTTTTTTGCAGGATAACATATAAGGGAAATCGAGCTTGATCACTATGCACTCAATAAATATGGATACAAATAAAAAGATGAGATGATAGATAAGTTTAAATGAAATAAAATTATGGGTGGGATCTTAACACCCCCATTTTTTTATTAATACACACACTAATATATTTAAACAAACATAGCCTTTCTTAAATGGACTAAAATATCCCTATTGTATCAAAATGAAAATTAAAACATTATTTGTTTCAGCCTTTTCTTATTCCAAAAAGGAGCTGACCCGTTAATCAAAAAATTAATCAATTAGTTTCCAAATACATAATTTTTTAACTTCATTTTATATGTATTTTTATAAACATAATATTATATAAATTATAGAATTTGACCATAACATAATTTAAGTGATACGCATATATATAATTGTTCGAAGTCTATTTCTAGCTTACTTAACCGTAAGTACACTGTGTCAGTTATAGATAAGATGAACAAGGTCGATCCACAAAGACTAGTGAATTAGAATTAAGTTTACTACCTAATTAATTTACCTAATTTTATCTAGGTGACCGAATTGAGAGAATTGTTGTAATTATCCTAAATCTAACACAAATCAATGAAATCAAAAATCAAATGAATAAGTTATCAAGAAATATCAAGAATCAAACAAGGATCCTAAGGCTACGATTTCATTCTACTTCAATCAAGTTTACTAATCTAGTAAAATCAAACTCCAATCCAATTATCTTATGTGAGCAATCATGATTATAGATTAACCTCTCTTTCGAGCAACTTAACCCATAAATTGATTATTAATGTCTGTATCTCTACCTTGCAGTTAATAACCAACTCCCAAAAGCTCCTAAGATCGTATTCTCAGCTCATTTATTACCAATTTCTTGATCTAGCAATTAGATATCTTCTCTCGATCTCAATCTAATTAATTAAAAAACATGTATAAATTTAGCTAGAATTCATACATGGAATAAACACGAAGAAGCATGAATAAGATATCATAGATTTAGAGGAAAAATTAAAACTAGAAATTCAACAAAATATCCATAGAACTACTCTCGTGCCCTAAGACCATGAGATCCCTAGCCAATAATCATGTTCGTAATGCAAAATAAATCACAAGACAACATGATAAAAATTAGAAATAAAATCAAAGAAAAACTTAGTGAATTCATGTTGGGGTGCTTTCTTTTTTATCTTGAATCTTCAATTCCTTGGTTTCTTGCTTCTCGAGATGTATTTCGTGGATATGAGTGCTTGTCTAGAGTGCTTGTCTATCTCGAATGACTTTCCTAATCCCTGTTTAGGATTGGAAAAGTTAAAATCAAATTTGGATAGGAATCCTAATCGAAGAAAAATCCAATTCGAGTAGGAAACCCGTGATCCGACCACTTCCGACCCGCGGCTCGGGTGGACATAAATCTCGACTTTTAGATCCGTTTTGGGCCTTTTATGGGCTGAATTGGTCTTTAATTTCTCATAAAAGTTGTAGCCCCTGAAGTTAGCTATCCAATGCCATTAATTTCAGTTTGATATCAATTTCTTACACTAAGTTATGCCCAAAATACTCAAATCTTATCAGGACAAAAAACTAGGTGATTTTGTACAACTTCCGTCTTCTTGCGATTTTCTACTCTATTGGAGGTAGAATTACGTAAAATGTTGAACATGAAAATTGTCGAAAGTCTTCTTAGCTTTCTAACAAGATAAAAATCATTGAATTTGGACTTTTAGAGTTCGAGATATAATTTTTCTCCCAAAATTGCACTTTTTCGACTTCGTATCTCGATCCCAACTTGGCTTTTCAATCGATTGAGCTTTCACTTTATGCTAAAATCTATCAAATTTCTCTCAAATCAAGCAAATACGTAAAATCTTAAAAAAATAATAAAATATGTCTAAAATATCACAAATGCATACTTTTTTAACATAAAACGATATGAAATTGAGCCCCAAATGCATAAAATAACGCAAGTTATTAATAATTAAACAAAAAAAGTTAAAATTCAAAAACATGAAAAATTAAAATTTACCTGTTAAAATTGAAAATAAAATAACCAAAATAATATTGAAAATTCCCATATTGAAAATAAAATCTTACAAAAAAAACATAACACTTGAAATTGAAAAAAAAATTAAGAAGAAATTTGAAAATCCAATAAAATCTAATACAAATAGATTAGAATAAGAAAATGTAATGTTATAGAAAAACAAAGAAAAAACCCCAAAAATAAAGAAAAAGAAAGACAAAAACTTTTACACACCCGTTGCACAGTTTTGAAATTGTGCACTCACCTCCGACACGCAGCCACGCGCCCGCACGCGCGCACACGCGCCTTAATGTCACGCACAAATTCACCCAAATTCGATCACAAATGTTATACCTTTATGTAGTATTAGACGTACCTTTATGTAGTGTTAAATATACATTTATGTTATGTTAGGCATACCTTGTCGCGCCCCATTTTACGTTATTAAAGAATATCAGAGTTTTAATAAATTTTCATTTGGGCGTCCAGCAATTTCGTTAAAACGTAAGTTTCTAAAAATAACCTAAACTCACAAATAAGAATAAAATTATCTCAACAACCTGTTTTATAAAACGAGTCCTGTAGCAGCGGAAGAAAATATTTACTTTGCTGATACTCAGCTAAAAACTGTACAGATTTACAAATGAGGTTTTCCAAAATATTCCAACTAACATTTCTTGTTTAAACAAAACAAAACAAAACTATGCCTCTTTCACCCTCTTTCCGACTGACCGCAACCTGTAAAGTAGAATCACTTAAGGGGTGAGTGCATAAAATACTCAGTGGGGATTGGTTTTAGACAGAACATAAAATTAGACAAACACATAAATTCTTAAACACATATATCTGGTTGTGACCGTAGTGTGGTTCCGAGCCACCGTAGAAAATATTATTGTGGTTCTAATCCACCGTAGCACGATTCTGAGCCGCCGTAGAAAACATTATTGTGGTTCTGAGCCACCATAGTGCTGTTCTGAGCCACCGTAGAAAACATTATTGTAACACAAACACGTTCATTTTAATTTATAAATATCACATTTTTGACTTCATCATATAGTAAAGCTGACAACTTGTCATGCATATCATATAGCATGTACTTTCAATTAATCATTGAATTTCACGTCAAAAGCATTTAGAAATGTAAACGTTAAAACACATAAATCACCCCACCTCTGGTGAATAACGTCTTAGAGAGCTTCTAGGTGCTAAGCGTGCCTAACTGCGTTCTTCGCCTGAGTTTCCTACAAGATACAAAATTCTCATCTTAGCGACTACAAGAGCTTATTCGTAGCTCAAACTAGAACTTAAATTGTAAATACTCTTAAATAGGAGAGAAACGAGGGCTTAAAATATAGTGTTTAGAAAATCCAACGCTCGCGTTTATGGCTTATGTAGCCCCAAACTGTCGAAATTAGGGTTTAATACCCAAATTAAGAAGTAAAGGGCCCAAAAAGGCATTTCTTGTAGTTCATTTGGATCTTTAGGGATTAAATAGTAGTTCTTGAAAACTTTGGGGGTAAAATTGTAATTTCCTGTATCTTTTGGGTGTCAATAGCTTCTGCTCGTAACTTTGGGGGTCGACTTGCAATATCTAAGAGTTGAGGGTGTGAATTGTCATATTAAAAAGTCTTGGGGTTAAACTTTGAATTTCACAAATAAAAGGGTTTGCACTTTAGCCCTAAACTTTATCTAATTTTCATAAGATAACCCCACCCCCAACCAACCCAAACCCATTACCCCTGCCTCCCCGTCCACCATCCTTCTGCCACTGCCGACGTCCCCCATCGCCGGCGGTCCACGCACCACATCCTCCACACACGCACATAACATATCTCACACACAACCACACCTCAAACATACACACACACTCATACGCCGCCGCTCACGGCGGCGGCACATACCTACTCCACTCATCGATGCAACCTTGCACCGGCGACCCTTAATAGCGGCAAACAGGGATGACGAAGGTGGTAGTAAGGAAGAGAGATAGAGAGAGGAGAGAGAAAAGTCGTCGCGCCTTTCCAGCGACCCATATGCTGGCGGCGACGATGGTTGCGAAGTTTGAGCCCGTACCCATGATGTGCTCGGCAAGCTCTATCACATTGTGTGAATATTTGTCAGAAAAGAAGAACGATCGGCCGACAATGGTGGTGGTGGTGAACGGTGAAGAGAAAGGGGAAAAAGTAAAGAGTGTGTTGGCTTTTTTCTTCCCTCTTTCCAATTCTTGTAGCAAAAGGTTGAATCCCCAACCCCAAGGACCCCCACCCCCCGGCCCGACAGGGATTGGTGGAGGAGGTAAATCATGGTGACTCAACGGCCCATTAGGTGGGAGGACCAGTGTCTGGTGCCCACAAGGAGCTATCCCCCAAATTGAGGAATAAAACTCCCACA
The DNA here is from genome assembly GCA_954870855.1 of Scutellaria minor. Classification (NCBI taxonomy): domain Eukaryota; kingdom Viridiplantae; phylum Streptophyta; class Magnoliopsida; order Lamiales; family Lamiaceae; genus Scutellaria; species Scutellaria minor. The sequence goes on along the minus strand of OX940728.1, from coordinate 17,715,586 downwards.
CTGCGGCTGCCAGGACTCGATCCTGCGTCCTTGTAGCAATCTGCCACCCAGGAACCGGCTAAGCTACGCCCATGCGGGCTCCTTTTTCCAATTCTTGTTGTATAGCAATCTGGCAATGATGACTCATAGTGTAGCTTGATGTATTGTCTACATATGATGAAGTGAGAGAAAAGTGTTGTGCTAGATGTCATGTACATAGGGTATAGCAAAAATGACTCATTTTTATCTTATAATATTCTTACTAAATTTGGAGTTATAATAAAGTAAAATTATTTATCCTAATTAATTTTACTTAGGGTGTTGTATACCTTTTAGATTTTTACATGTGTCTTAGCATATTTTCAGATAACTATTAATATCTTTCATACATTTTTGTTATATTAGTCATACATTTAGTTATGTTAGTCATACCTTTTAATTATGTTAGTTGTACCTTTATATATTACATAAATGTATGTTTATGTTTATATAAATGTATAAATAATATCACGTAAATGTATGAGTAATATCACATAAAGGTAAATATCTACAACTTGTGCTGAAATTAGGGTGTAGGGTTAAAGTATTACATAAAGGTATGATATTTGTATATAAAGGTATGACTAATATAATATAAAGATATGACTAACATAGTATGAAGGCCAATGAATTTTTTTTAAAAGTTAAAGTATTGCACTAAGGGTATGAAATCTGGACATAAGGGTATGACTAATATAATATAAATTTATGACTAATATAATATAAATGTATGACTAACATAACATAAAGATCATGACAAAAAAAAATATACGGATCCAGATCAGATCCAGCCCGACCCGGCTTGAGTGCATGGATCCCAGTTGCACAGGAGACCTACTAAAAAAAGGATAAAAAAGAAGAGTAGATCTCTTGTGAAACCGTCTCACGGATCCCCTTTCTAAGACGGATCTATTTGACCCAGTATCCGACCCGGCCCAAAACAAAACCCAACCCAAAAAATATAATCCAGCCTAATATACTATCCATCAAGCCCAATATACCATTTCATTTAACAAGCCCAATATTTTGCATCCAAGCCTTTACCAACTTTACCAATAAGCAACAACTTTACCAACTGAAAAAGAAAGAATGAAAGATTATCCAAGCTTACACCGTCACACCGTTGCCATACCATCGCAGCGTCGTCGCACCGTCACATAGCAATGGGAGAGATGATCCTGTGAGAAGATTCGCACCGTCGATAAGATTCAAATGAGATTTCTGACCAATATTTGATTCTTCGAGGTTTATGTCTTCGATTGATTCACCTTTTCCTTTCACCAATACTCTCTTCAAAGGCTTTGTTACTCTTCTCTAATCTTAATTTACATCAATGGACCTTCTGATTATAGGATGAACTCCTACAAAACAATTTTCAGCTCAATAATAATTTTTTATCAAGTTTTTGTGTTCTCTTTTTATCATCTTGAGATATTATGAAGATAATTATAAGGCATCTAAGATATTTTTTTCATTATATGGGCACATGCTTTAGATCACTTGTTGCATGTAGAATTGGTGGTCAAATCTTATTGCACAATGAAGGAAACTGAAGATCTTATAGTTGAGTATGTCAGAGGTAAATCGTTCTTAAAAGTATTAATTATACTTGTCTAAGTACTACTTGTATATAACGTATGTGTTATTCTGTTATAGTTTCTGTGTTATTATGCTATTATGTTCAAGTATTAGGATTATGTTGGTAAGTATCTATTGTTTGCCAAAAAGTATGACATTTTACGGCTATATTCTGTTATATACTTCTCTATTCAAGTATTAGAATTATGTTCATAAGTATACATGTTTTTGCCCAATAGTATGACAATTGTAACTGTTTTTTTTTCATTTTTTTCTTTTTCAGAAAATACTTGTGATAGTTTTGATTTTACTAGAAGTCTTCTGGAGCTGACAAGAAATATTGTTGATGAAATGTATGAATTATATTGCAATCATGCTCAAATGATAATGAAAATGTTGTGTTGGAGAAATATTATGTTTGTTCTTGTGTTGGATGCAAAAGGAATGACGATTCTTGTTTGGAGAATATAGAACACTACAAGAAAACTGTCCGACAGTGACGGAAAAATTCATCACTAAAACCAAAAATTCTGTCACTAACATGTATTAGTGACAGATTGGTGACGGAAAATTTCTGTCAAAAGGAGCTTTGTCACTAAATTTTAGTGACGGATTTTATTCCATCGCTAAATTTCTGACAGAATTTCCGTCACTAATATGAAAAATTATGTCACCAAATTTGGTCGTCATTCTCACTTTCTGGTTGAGTAGTGACGAAATTAATGATGGAAATATCCGTCACAATAATTGGTGACAGAAATTACCGTCACTAATTTGTGACGAAAATTATCCATCACTAATCGTGTGATGGAAAATTCCGTCACTAAAATTGACAGAAAAAATTTATGACAGAAAAAATCCGTCACTATTTTTTTTATTTTAAATAAATATATATTTTATTTTCTATTACTTCAATTTTTTTTAAACCTGTACTAAGCTCAACACATCCAAACAATTTTATCAGTAAACCATAATAAACCAATGTTATCAATAAACCATAAGTTTTCATCCATAATAACGTACGCACAAAGTCAAAATATACGTAAGTCTAATTTAAGTTTCAAAGTCTAGTTATCTAAAATATGATATGAATGTCTACTTATCCCCTAAATAGATATCATCATCTTCTGCAGGCGGATCCTGTAAAGTGGGCGAGGGATCTAATGGTGGAATAACTCTCATATTTCGTAGTTGTTCTAACATAAGTGTGACAACTGATTGTACCCAAGAATCCATTGTGGCCTCTATCCGAGCCTCTATCTCATCTCTCATGGCTTCAACTCGAAGGCCCACTTGCTCTTCAATCTCCTTCCGTATTTGATCTTGATTCGAGACTGATGTGGCTGAGCTGCTATCACTCTTCGAAGCTAATGAAGTTCCCACAGCTCCAAGACCATAAACGCGCCGCTTCTTATCTACTCCGCCAGCAACATCCATAAATGCCTGTGATTGGTCAGAATCGGACATCGGCTGACCAGATTGTATAACAGCCTCTATACGTGCTTCAACATCAGCCTACCAAATAAAGTATGAAATAATATTAATGTTAAATTTATCAAAAAAAAGAACTAATTGATTTTAATATAAATAGAGCTGAACTCACAACAACTTTTTTTGTTTTTCCATCCACGAATCCCCCTCCCTTCTTGCAATGGGTGCGTTTGTAAAAATCCCATCTATTAGGTTCTTTCCCAGCACTAAGTTCCAATATAGTAAGGAATAACTTTCATTACTATGTACTTGATTATATAAAGTTTGATGTACTTTATATAAATATGTAGTCACTTACAATATCCCTCCAAGTCTCAACAAACGATCTAGACCCTCCTGTGTGACATGAAGGACCAGTACCTAGTCCTGCTGGCTCACTCATCCTGTTTTTGCGAGCCTTCTCAGACTTTTCTTTTATATTTGACAGGTTCCAATACTCTAGCCAAATCTTCCATATCTCATCAGACATACAATCCGGTTGTTTTCTTTTCTTGAGCCAAGTTTTCTTAAATCCATGGATCATATGTCTGTAGCTAGCCCAAGCTTGCTTATAGAATATCTTCTCCACGAACTGATTCATTGAGGCATCCCAACTAAAGTGCTTCTACAAAACCAATGTTCATAGTGAAGATATAAACCAAGAAAACAAATATTTAAAAAAAAGCGAATGGGCATTCAAATAAAATTGCAATTTCAAAGCAAGCAAAACTACAAACACCATCAATGCAATTATTAACTCTTTACAATTATTAATTAGCCATAACATACCTAAAACTCCTCATAAAATCTTTTTGGATATGATGATGGCAATGACTTCCACTCATTACCTTTCTCATGGATCATTTGCTTAAATATACCAGTCATCTTTTCAATAGTCTTATGACCCGGAATAAATCTAAGAAAATTGGATAATTGGATTTATATGTATTCTTCATAGATAATAATTATAAATCACTTCTAATTCGTGAAAAACACTTTCAAGAACACATATCATGATAAATTACAATCGGAATCTGACCACTACTTGTTGATGGACCTGCGGCTGATGCGGATGTCGAAGCCTCAGCATTTTCTACGTGAGTAGCTGGTGAGGACATAGGAGAAGCGAGTGGAGAAATAGCTAATGCATTTGGAATAGGTAGCTCATTTGGCTGCTGATTGCTATCCTATTCATGCCTTTCACTATTATTATCTCGTGACATCTAAAATGCAACTAAATTAGTATATGTAAAATGTGTTCATATATTAGAAAAAATATATAAGGTAAAAATTTCCAACCGGTCCTATTTGAGCTGCTACATCTAGAAGTCTTAATGAAGAAATCGTACGACCTTGTCCACGTCCTCCTCTACTTTCACCTTGTCTCGTCTAAAATATTAAAGTTGAGGGTTTTAATATTCAAGATGCATCAACATAGTTAAATATGATATCAATCAACCTGTCTTAATTGAGGGACTACATCAGGAAGACTCGAGGAGGAAGCGATGTCACCTCGCCCATGCCCTACTATACCTCTACCTCGTGTAATCTATGCTACATATGCAGGTACTGATGAAACCACATGACCTCGTCCTTGCCTTCCTAAACCTTTACCTCGAGCGATCTAAAATAGTCATGCAATCAAGATAATATATCATTTATCAAAATAAATAAATATTGAGAATTTGACATAAGACATGTAATAAAATAGGAAATCTAACTGAAGTCAATTAATGTAACAAATGATATTGTTCAACAACTTGTCCGGATTGAGCAGTTGATGAAGTAGCACGACCACGTCCTTTCTCACCCATATGTCCATCTCGTCCCATCTAAAAAAGAAAGCTAAACATATCAGATGTGACTTGAATATAACATAATGTGATAATTTTGATAATAAATTTATATTGGTACATGTGAATAATATAATATGTAATTCAAGATTATAATAACATTTATAGGTAACCTATCCAAAATTGTCTCTGATTTATGCATTACTACATATTGTCATCATCACTATCTTTTTCAGCTGAATCGTTTCTATACTCATTTGATTCTTCTCCTGATTCTTCTTGCTCACTAGTAGTGTAAACATGCTCAGCTGCAAGTTCTTCAACACCACAATGAAGGTCATTCAAAGATGTTGGATCATCATCATCTTGTACAAGATCTTGGATATTTATAGTTTCTTCTTGAAAAGGTTCTTGAACAATTAATTGATGGTTATCATGAGCCATTTTCGAGATTTCCACAGTGGACCTAGCCTTGATTTTGCAAACGGCAAGCCACTCACTCCCAGCCCGATTCGAACTTGGATATGTGCAATAAAATACTTGAGTGGCTTGAATTGCTAGCACAAACGGATCATACTGATTCAATCTACGCTTTTTATGGACATCAACAAGCTTATATTCAGAATGGACCTTTGTGCCCATGCTCGATGTATCAAACCACTCACATTTGAACAATATTGTTCTCTTGATTGGCAGACCAGGATATTCTAATTGCACAACTTCTACTAAGCGACCATAGTAATCACTATCGATTATATTACAATTTGTACCTTTTATACATACACCACTATTCATTGTTGCTCTAGCTGAACCATGTCCTACAGTGTGGAATCTGTATCCATTCACATAATAACCAGGATACGTCAAAACAACACATAATGGCCATTTTGCAAGATCCCTTATAAATTTGTTAGAAATGTTGTTTGATAGATCATTTGCCTACATGTATAACATTAAATTAATATTGTTAACACATAAATCTTAAGTTTATAGTGTACAAACAAAATTTTAAATGAAGAATCTCACATAGTTATCAAACCAAGTTGGAAATTCATTTTGTAACTTAGCATCAACATCAGTAGCAGATATGTTGGGTTGTTGTTCTTTTACCTGTCCAACATAAACACTTGAAACAAAGAATGTCAAGATTAAGTAGGCATTGGAGTTTCAATTAAATATAGAGAATTTGAACTTACTCAATATATGGTTCCACTTTAGTACAGTTGAGCAAAATGTAGGCACGAGCTACTTTGAACCATCATCTTTCAAATATCTTCATCTTGTCTTACCAAATGCTCGACCAGGATATGTGAATATAGAGATATTTCATTCATTCTCATCTGCAATATCCCCAATGTTTTCTAAATTCCAAGGCACATTTCGATGCTTTGTCCTAACATGATCTTCAAAGTAGTAAGAGCAAAAGGATGATGCATCTTCAACCAAATATGCATTATAAATGCTACCTTCAACTTTTGCTTTGTTCTTAACATTATTTTTTAACTTTTGAAGGTACCTACACAACCATCTTATATCGTGTTAGCTTGTTTCTTTTACATATTATTTATAAAATTAACTTTATTAGATATGTGAAATTGGAAGTGATATTACCTCTCAAATAGATACATCCATCTATATTGCACAGGCCCAACGATCCTTGCTTCATATGCCAAGTGAACATGTAGATGCTCCATTGAATCAAAAAAGCTCGGAGGAAATATGCGCTCAAGTTTGCAAAGTATCACGGGAATATCTCTTTCAAGTCGCATCATATCCTCAGTTTTGATGACATTGGAGGTCAAGTTTTTGAAAAACAAACTTAATTCTGTTAGTGCTTTCCACACATTTGGAGGTAACAATTCACGGAATGCAATTGGTATCAAGCGTTGCATGAAAACATGACAATCGTGACTTTTCATTCCAAACAACTTGAGCTTTTTCATATCCACACAACATCCCATATTTGATGCATATCCATCGGAAAATTTGAGATTCGTCAACCAGTTGCATAATACTTCCTTTGTTGGCTTATCAAGAGTATAACAAGTTTTTGGATATTTGCCAGTTGTATCATTTCTCTTTAGCTCAGGACGACGACAATAATCGTTCAACTCTTCTCGAGATTTATATGTGTCTTTTGTTTTCCCTTCAACATTCATTACTGTATTGTACACATTATCAAACACATTTTTCTCTATGTGCATTACATCCAAGTTATGTCGGATAAGATTTGTGCTCCAATATGGCAAATCCCAAAAGATGCTCCGTTTCCTCCAACCACTAGAACTTATTGAATTGTTTACTTCAACAGCTCCCAATTCTGTCACCCTCATCAAACCCAAGATTTTTATCTCTTCCAGGATCTCGATACCTGATCGTAAAGGTGGGGGATCTGATGTAACAGTTTTATTCTTTGTGAATGTTGTTTTATTTCTTCGAAATGTATGATCTGGGGAAATGAATTTGCTATGGTTGTCAAACCAGGATTGCTTCCTACTGTGCTTAAGTGTGAAAGCATCTGACTTATCCATATAGTATGGACATGCCAATCTCCCAACAGTACTCCAACCAGACAACATTGCGTATGCAGGAAAATCACTAATTGTCCACATAAGAGCTGCATGCATTTGAAAGTTTTTTCTTTTGGAGATATCATATGTACAAACACCCACCTCCCATAACTTTAATAACTCTGCGATGAGGGGTTGCAAATACACATCTATCTTTTCTTTTGGGTTTCTTGGTCCGGGCACTAATATTGTAAGAAACATGTATTGTTCCTTCATACACATCCAAGGGGGCAGATTATAAGGTGTCAATAGCATAGGCCAAGATGAATATTGTTGCCCAGATTGTCCAAATGGTTGAAAACCATCTGTGCTAAGACCAAGCCTCACATTTCGACTTTCAGCTGCAAATTCAGGATGAGTTTGGTTAAAATGCTTCCAAGCAAGCGAGTCTGAAGGATGACGCATGTACCCATCATCAACTGTGTTTGCATGCCACCTCATATCCTTCGTTGTGGCATTTGATGCATATAACCTCTGCAATCGAGGCGTTAATGGAAAATAGTGCATCTTTTTGAATGGTACATTGGTCTTCCGCCATTTTTCTACAGCTCGAGGAGTTTTAAACCGAGGGTTACCACAAAATTTACAAGTGGTCATGTCTGAATCCATCCTCCAATAAATCATGCAACCATTTACACAACAATCTATCTTTTCGACAGACAAACCCATTCCTCTTAATAACTTCTTTGCACTGTAGAAATTTTCAGTCACTACATTATTACTTGGAACTATTTCTTTCATGAGCTCAGTAATATGATCGAATAATCTTTCAGACATGTGGTGTTCAGACTTTAAGCTCATTAGTCGAGCTACAAGTGATAATTGAGAGTGTCTTTGGCACCCGGGCCATAACTCCATATCAGCAGCTTTCAACATGTCGTAGAACTTTTAAGCTTTGGGATTGGGCAGTTCATTTGGCTCCTCCAAAATGAATTCAGGACCAGCAACATCCCTGATCATTATTTGGTAGGCACCAGATGCTTCTTCTCTGTCATTATAAGATGCCCCACCACCTCTATTGACATTATCTTCCATCACATTACTTTTCCCTTGAAAAATCCAAACATAATAATTTGGTACAAAACCATATCTTGCTAAGTGGATCCTTACTGTGTCTGCATCTAAGTATTTGGTGTTTTGGAATTTATGTTTATTACATGGACACCTAAGCTTTTTCCCATTCATCCATCTAGGCTGGCTAGTGGCGAAATGGATAAAACTTTCAAGTCCATCCATGAATTCTTGTGTTAAAAGGTCATTCCTAATCCGTGTATACATCCATGCACGATCTAAACTCATTGTACCTGTACCATATTTAAAGAAATACAGAGATATATGAGTGTTAAGAAATTTATTAACTCCATATTACATATTACATAATATATACATATTATAATTTATTTTAGTGGAAAGAAAAATATTATTACTTAAATGGCTCTCCAGTGGTGGTTGTCGGGGCCCCCACTCTCATCCCCAAACCATACTACATTATTGTATTAATAAATAATTATTGATATGATGAATTAATTAGATGATATTGATAAGATGAGTAGTGTAAATGTTAAGGGTATAAATGTCCTAAAAGGCAAATGTAATTTTGTTCTACAGGAAAGATGGAGAAAATGATGAATGAAGTAAAATCATCTAAATTCAAGAGGATTTGTGTGTTTTGTTGCACCAGTCAAGGCAACACAACTAATTTAATTATCCACTTTTCTAGATAAGATATGATTTAATTATACCAGATATACCAAATATTTAACAGCATGGACATAGGTTATATTCACATTGTATTAAATATATGACAATAGTTCCTTAGGATGTGCAGGTTAATAAAAAAGAAAGAAGAAAAACAGAGCATATGCGTAGGATGGCAATATAGGACAAAATGTCAATATAGAGATACAGGAGCTTACAAAACAAATTTATAGATGGCTCCAAGCCAACCAGCAGTAATACTCTAAGTTGAAAATGGGGGTATGAATGTAGCTATGATGCAGAGTAATTGCAAACTGACAAAATCAGCGATTAATTAAAAATGAGAAAACCTGTAGAAATGTTGGTATCTCACTGTTGTTATTCCCTAATTGAACAAGTATATTAGCAATACGTGTCAGGTGACCAATATTTCATATCCTTGATATTTTTCCCTCTGCAGGTATAGTGTGCTGCAAATTACATTAAACCATATTGATTCTAGCATGATTTCAGACATCACAGAAAGCCAAAAAGTAGGAATCAGATATGACTAATGGTTCTTGCTGAGATAATAGACAAATGATGGTAACCATCTCGGGGTTTCAACTTTACCTTGCATGTATTAGCAGTCAAGGTGAAGTTTTTCTCTGCTTCTAAGATCCTCCTAATAAGATTGCAATCACGAAGAAGATGTTCAACAAACTAAGGATTCTTGCTCTCCATACAAAAGTTTACTATTTGCTCCACATGATAATGTCAGAAATTATTGTATGGATACCTAAAAAGAGAGTAGTCAAATTTTTGTAATGCACAAAAAGAAGTTAATATCAGAGACTAAAACTGGGTAAACAACATACTCAAAAAATAATTCTAAAATATGTTTCACAGCGCCCATTAGTGTTTGCCATGAGATTTTAGTTCAAAATATAAAAAAGAATTTTTGAAGAAATATAGAAAATGCAAACAAAAAGCACATTCAACAATTAAAAGGGTGTATAAGAATCTGATTGTTCTCTGTTCTAGTTACACCCATAACACAAAAATATGATACCCATGAACGTCACCGATCAGATCCTCATGTCATGTCTTCTCAAACTTCCAAAGCAAGCACTAAATATGTAGCTCTTAAACTTGCAGAATCATATATTTATCAGTCCTACTTAAGGCATCAGAAACCCCTTTTTTCTCCAAAATTTTGGCAATCCACTCATTGTTCCTTCAACTCAAGAGTCCATGTCCTTTCTAGCCAAAAAAGGACAATCTTTTGCTTAACCCTTGAGAGAGATGGAGAAGAGGCCCGTTGCAGCAGCAGCAGAGGCTCTCCGCTTTTAAGCCCAAATTCACTCCTAAATTAACATAGTTTAGCTGCTCACTTCAGCACCATAAAAGTCATTGAGTTTTCAATCTTCTCTGGAAGAGCTAAGATCAGGAGAAAAAACACCACACTTTGTTTTGAGTATCAAAAGAGACTTGTTCATGAAAGTAGAGGAATAGATCCAAAAATCATCACGTACCCCTTAAGGTAATAGTCTAGGAAGTTTACGCTATTTACCATCAACAGGATCATAGAGTTCAAAACCACAAGGCGAATGAAACATGACAACTTGCGAAAATACCAAAATCTTACCGGAGGGTGTCACCTTAAGTACATAGAACACAAGTTATCTGAAAAAGTTCATCAGAACCCAACATTGGCTAGTAATATTGTTCTCTCTATTGCTGGACTAGCGACAGCCTTGGCTGTGGCTGTCTCAGCAGAGAATTCTAAAAGCTCGAATTCAAAGACGAGCATGGCGTTGACATCAGCAACCGAGCTCTTGGCTTCATACTGTATTGAGTTGGCTGAGTCAGCTGGGGCAGACAAAGAGTGCATAGCTTCTGTTATAAGATCTGTTGTAGGCATTCACACGGTAAGTGATATATCAACTTTGACAGCTGCAGCTGCAACTGGTATGCACAGATTTCTACATTATGTTTATCGGAGATAACGTTATTTCTACATTCTCTCTTTCAAAGTATTATAATGTGATTCCTATATGTTGAATAGCTTTGAGAGGAGAAGCGGCTATGAAAGCAAGATTACCTAAGGAAGCAAAGAGGAGTGCAACTATAAGTCCGTACGAAAAGGCCATAGCAGACTGTCATTCTTCAGCTGTTTTTCATAGTGAAGTCGAGGAAGAAGAAGATCTTCTTTGTGTAGGTGACTTACTACAACTCACTCGAAAAGGTAATAATAGCACTTGGCATATATTACAAATATCAGAGCAATCCTAACCGAGAGATTTCCACACCTACATTCTCGGAATTCACGTTACTGACTAATTTGATTCTTAGGTGTGCTACGATGGAAAAATGTCTCTATCTACATCAACAAGGCATGCCAGGTATATATATATAACACAGTTATACCTAGAGATTGATTTATACACAGCTAACTTCTCTCTACATGTGTATATAAAAACCTATCGACACATATCAACATTATGTACAACTGACCGAGATGAGTTCTTTTCAGGTTACAATTAAGGTGAAGAGCAAACACGTGGGCGGAGCCTTTTCCAAAAATAATAAATGTAAGTGGTCAACATTTTATCCAAAGTTCACATATGCATAGGAAAAAAAGAAACAGTAAATTTCACATGGAACTGTAAATCTTACAACATATTTTCCTGAATCTGCAGTCATTCTTTATGAAGTCATTGACGAGAGTGGCGGATGGCCATTCAGAAAAAAGAGAAAATATGGAATTGTACTTTGGGGTGAAAACTGCTAAGGGGCTGATGGAGTTCAAGTGCAAGAACAGAGTTTATAAACAGAGATGGGTGCATGGAATTCAGAAACTTCTGGAGCGCTGAAGAAGGTTTGAGGAGGCTGAGAATTCTCTAAGAATGTTGAATATCAATAAGAGCATTTAATCACTTTTAGGAAGATAAAATTAGTTGAAGTTTCTTTCCAGAAGTGGAAGTTTTCTCTCAAACACAGATCAAATATATAACGATCTTTGTCAGGCTCAGAGGTCGTAACAAGTGTTTATATCAAAACAGAACTTTAGAATGTCTACAAGTAAAACAGTGTCTTCAATAGTTCACACTGCATCGACAGACAATTTTCCTTTTTGTACTTCTGATTTTTGTAAAGGTGGTCATACTTTTCAAAAGTTTAATATCTTCATACAATGAAAAGGGATGGAGTAAAAAATTGAACTACAAAACCAGCTCAGAGAAAGGCAGAATGTAGGATAAAACTTCCTGGATAAATATTTGTGTGCCTCTATCAACTAACATTTTTCTCTTTGTATTTTCAACCTAAAAACTCACATCAGGAATCAGAGAGATGAGAACATAATAAGTGAACTCTTAACACAATTTAGAGCTAAATTAGCAAAGGGTCAAAAAGTCATGGCAAAAATGGGGGTATACGTACAGGTCGTACATCGACCATGTGCCACTATCCTCAGAATACAACAATCTTGTTTTTCTTGTAAGACAACACCCGCAGTTCACAATATGACTTTATTACTTTTGCAAGGCGTTACTTCTCCAAGTTCTCAGATTTCTCTTTCAAACCTAATGTATCACAATCAAATGAATGGACTTCTCAAATAAAGAAAGAAAAAAAATTGGAAATTAAACAATAAAAAAGAATTCATTTCCTCATTTATCGCCAGAAAATAACTTCTTAGGGCCAAAAATATAAAGAGAAATCTATAATTATAGGCCAAAATATGGAAAAAAAAAATTGATTAAAGAGATAATAAAAATAAAGAAAGGGGCCATGAAATGAAATATTTAAAAGAGTTGCATATTCGAGCGCAAATGTAACCTAGGGTTACTCGACTCACCTGGGTTCGGCGCCGGAATTCCTGGAAGCAGAAGAAGACAGACGCCGCCGTGTACGGCGGTGGAGATAATTTCCTCAGTCTTCACAACTCCACCATGAACTATGTCAATAAAATCATCAGAAGTGTAAGACATCGAGGGTTGGTGTAAAGAGGGGAAGAAGGAGAGAAAATTCGTGAGGGTTGCTGTAAAGAGGGGAAGAAAATTTACGAGGGTTGCTGTAAAGTGGGGAAGAAAATTCGCGAGGGTTGCTGTAAAGAAGTAGAGAAAATTCGCGAGGGAAATCTTGATTTGGTTGCTTCTTAATTTAACTAGCAGTGTACCCGCGCGTTACGCGTCTTGCAATATAATTCAATTACTTTAATATAGTACAATTTTAATCATAATTACATAATATATGAGCATCATATATATATTTATGTATATACACACTGTTGAATAACACTATTTATAATAGTACAATATAAAGCCGTATATGTCTGATTTTATATTTCAATCATTATTGTTTGGAATTTTACGTATATGTCTATTGATCATGGAATAGTTGTTTCACCGATTGTTTTATAAAACCGTATCTATCTTTTGAGGAGAACTTTTTTTATATAATTCTCTAACTTCCAATTCAATTAATTCAATATTTAGAATGTCAAATTACTGATTATGAGACCAAATTCCTTCGCACTATACTTAATTAGCTCATTTCTTTTTTCAATTATTGGCTTGTTGTGAATTTTCAAAAGTTAATTGTGCTCCTACAGAAGAATCATCCAAAAGCTCTTAGGAAACCCAATAAACACTTGACTTTTATTCTCAATTCTTTGAATTAGTAGTTTTTTTTTTTTCATTTTTCCAAGGTAATCAAAATGAAAATTCATGAATATACAGATAATTGAGGTATGTACCTTGATTGATATAACTCAAATTTTCATATGGATGAATCCATCCCAACCATAAACTCCTAACAATTGATATTGGAAGGTACAAAAACTTCATCATAGATCAGAGAAGAAAAAAGTAAGAGGAAAAAGAGGAGAACTGAAATTTATAACGACGAAAATTTAGAAGATCATCTCACATATGTGAAAGTATTTTTGTTGAAACAACCACACACATCTTTACTTATATAATCCAATGGCTTGTAGGAGAAGCCTAATTTATTTAAGATCCTTGGATAAAAAGACAATCTAATGGCTTGTAGGGTAAGCTTGATTTAAGAGGCTTGGAGAGAAAGATAGATTAAAAATTATTGAGTCATGAAACATTAAAAGAAAAAAAAAATATTTACACAATCAGCATTGTGATGTGACATTTTTGAGCGGGAAAATGGCATTCCGGTAAATTTTTCCAACTTACCTGCTATTAGTATAGTATAGATTCCATATGGTGACAGAATTTTCCATCGTAAATTATTGACGAATGTATATCTGTCACTAAACTTTTATTGATTCACATATTTTGTCATATTGTCTTAATATAGCGATGGAAAATTCCGTCAAAAAGAAAAATCAAGGAATTTATAATTTTTTAAAATTTTGAATTCATGTAGTGATGGATTATTCCGTCACAAAATAGTGACGGATTCATATTGTAGCGCCCCGGATCAAAACAAGCATAATTAATTAATTAAATATTTTAACCTATGATTTAATAATTTTGTGCGTATGCTTTGACTGTTTAATTAATTTCGTGCGTTTCAAATAAGTGTTTAATGCACGTTTTAGATCGATAATTTTATTCGACGTGGAACATAGGATATTTATATACCATTAGATGCGTATCGAGAAAACGGGAAGATAGAAACAAATTAGGGGTTAATCGGAGACCCGTAGCCCGAACGGCGATGGAAAGGGCAAAACCGAAAGTTTCGGAAAAATCGGAAGATATTTACGGAGAATAGTAACGGAGATATTATCGATGAATAGTGACGCGGAAAAGTCAACCGATGAACAGTAACTTGGATATTTCTCATGAATAGTAACTTTCCGGAATTCTATAAATAGAGGCTCTCCCGATTCATTTTTCACCGTTTTTCCGAACGAGCCGAACGCGCCGAAAACGAGTAAGTCTCTCTCTCCTCCCTTCTCTTTCCCGTTTTTAGTTTTCTGGTCGGCGGCGCCACCGCCGGTGCCGCCGCCGGTCGATCGTCGGAAAATTTCAATGTTGTCGGAATCGGACGATTTTCACACACGACGTTCGTCTCGACGAGACGAATCTAGGATAGGTCTCGGATTTCAAATCCGACTTCTCGTTCGCTGGAAAATGGCGAAAAATAGCCAAACCCTAACCCTCACCACCTCTTCTCTCTCTTCGTTTCTCTCTCTCTCTCTCTCTCTCTCTCTCGCCGGAGCTGCTGACCGAAGGTTCGCCGATGATGCGGGAGTAGGCTAGAGGGCCGGAGCCGTCGTGGGTGGCGGCGCCGGAGACGAACAGTGGATGTATATATGTGTATCGCATGGTGTGTGTGTGTTTGAAGGTGTTGTGGTGTGTGTGTGTTGTGCTCATTGTTGGGGCGGCGCATGGTGGCGCCGCCGTGTGTGAACTGGTGGCCGGCGACTGGAGGTCGTCGGTGAGGCCGTGGGGAGGGTGGCCGGCGACTAGAAGTCGCCGGCCAAGAGTTTACAGTGTGTGTGTGTTTACATATATGCATGCGTGTGTGTGATAGTGAAGCTGCCGGAGTTGGTGGCTGGGTTTGGGGGGCTGCCGGGGACCGGGAGTCGTCGGCCAGTGTTCAGAGAGTGAGCTGGGTTAAACACACACACATATCTAATAGCTTGGCCGGGGGCTGGTGGTGGTGGCCGGCGGTGGGTGGCCGCCGGCCAAGCTATTAGATATGTGTGTGTGTGTTTAACCGTGTGATAGTGTGTGTATGCGTATGGGTGTATATGTATGTATAAGGGTGTTGGGCTGGCCGGGAAAGGTTGTCGGCGACGGGGAGTCGCCGGCGGAGAAGCTGGGGGTGGTCGCCAGCGACGGGAAGTCGCCGGTCGGAGTGTTGGTTGGAGTTGAAAATCTGGAAAACATAGTGTATCGAAGGGTTTTGCGGCGTAATTTCCGAGCACTATTCATGCCGGAATCCGGAGATGGATGGCCGGAGGTGGTAGCCGGCGGTGCGAGGTATCCGGTGAGGTAGGTGGTGGTAGCTGGAGGCGACGCTGCCGCGCCGGGCGACGCTGCCGCGCCGGGCGACGCCGGGAAGTGGCCTGTTCGAGCAGGCCACCGTCGGGAATTCTGGGCAGGGGTTGGCCGAGAAAACTCGACCAGCCGGATTAGGCCATGCATAGCTGCCGAGAAAACTCGGCAGCCGTCGGGTGTCGGGTGCCGGCTCGGACCGTGCGCGCCCGTCGGGTGCCGACGCGCACCCGACGCCGTATTTTCGATCCGAACCCGTTTTTTCCGTCGTTCGTCTTTTTCGAGTCGTCGCCGATGAGACGTCGTTGACCAGGGTCCGTGGGCCCGGTCAAAGTCAACCTTTGACCAAAATTACCATTTTACCCCTAAACTTAAAATGCTCAATTCGAGCTCGTTTTAACTCTGATCGAGCTCATTCTTTTTTTGTCGTGACCCAAATTTCATTTCCTATTATCTCAGCCCTTTAGACTTGACTTTTAGCCTTGTCTCCAAAATTTCAATCTTTAGATCGATCGATCCGTCGCGTCGTTAACGAACGTTTTTCCACCGGAACCTTTTACAGCTTTATTTATATTGTATTTAAGATCTAAGAAACACCTTAACTATGTAGGCTACTTATTGGACTAAGCTTTGAGTTATCGAGTTATCAGACTTTCGGATTTATCAACTCACGTGGGTAACCACCGAACAAGGTGGGGGTAATTTCTATCCTTTTATCTGTTTACTGTTTTCCCTATTTAAATGTATGATTGAGGAATACTAAATGCTGTGAATATATTTGTTGTGCCATATTATTACTGTGGTTGGACTGATGTCCACCCTGATCATGCATTCTGTTCGTCCCTTGCTATTTTCTAATACTCTGAAAAGGTCTGGCGGTCCTTGAAATACGCTAGCGGTATATGAGACCATTTCATAGGGTAAGACGGGGGAACCCCGCACCTATGCATCCCTTACTATTTCTAATATCTGCTATGCATTTTATGTGCTGTGGCAACGTGACTTAAGATTATTTTTATTAGTTTTTATATATATCTGTTGAGAGTCACAAGAGACAGAGTTATTCCCACGAGTGTATTCCACACACTCACCCCCTTAATCTATACTCACACTACAAGAGCTGTTGAGCATGATGAACCCTAGATGGAGAGAGGCGGTGCCGCTTTTGAATCCGCGATTTTTAGGGTGTGTTGCACAAACATTTTCAAAACAATTTGTTATAAGTTTATTCACGTTTTGTAATTATATTCTGAGTATTCTGTGAACGTGAGATCCTGATATTTTCCGTTGCGTATGATGTATATTATCAGTAGTGAGACTGATTGCTATCGGCAGAGGCCGATTGTTGTTAAGTGAAAGTATCACTCGCCCCTTATCTCTATCTTCTGTTGGCCCCTGCTTATTTCTTTCTATTGTGTATGCGTCTCTTTCTATTTCTTTCTTCACGCCCAAAGCAAAACTCTGATATTTTATGAAAAGAAAATGAGGCGTGACACATATCCGTCACGACGTTGTGACGGAAAATTCCGTCACAAAAAAAATCAATGAATTTATAATTTTTAAAAATTTGAATTCATGTAGTGACGGATTATTCTGTCACAAGTCCATCACAAAGTCTTTTCTGTCACTATGCTGTCACTATTCCATAACAAATTTTTGACGGAATATTTTCATCACTAAAATTCGTCACTGTCGGGCAGTTTTCTTATAGTGGAAGAGAATGATTCAACAAAAAAAAGGAGAGCTCCTATTATACGAACAGAATGCCAAGCTTCATTAAGAATAAAAATGAATGTTGAGGGAATTTTTGAAGTTATACATCATGTATTGGTGCATAACCATGCATTAACTCGAAAGGAATAGAGCCACTTTCATCACTCACAAAGGAAAATTAGTAATAAAAAAAGGTAAAGTAATAGAAGAAATTATCTCTTCAAGAATGAGAGCAACTAATTCACATCGATATATGTCACATAATGCTGGTGGAGAAGAACATGTTGGGCATACTTTGAAAGACCATTTGAATTTTGTTAACTATTTGAAGATTAAGACAATAGAGGGGGTGATGCACAAACAATTGTTGATATGCTATATCAACAAGATATTGAAGAAGATGACTTCTATTTTAGGGTGAAATTGGATGAAAATAGCAAGTTGGTTAATGTGTTTTGGAGGGACTCAATAATGAAAGAAGACTGCAATATTTATGGTGATGTTGTAGTCTTTTGTTGTAGTCTTTGACATAACGTATCGAACTCATCGATATAATCTCATTTGTGCGTCATTCGTTGGTATCAACAATCATTGGAAGAACACAATGTTTGGGTGTGCATTTTTATCTGATGAGAATATTGAAAGCTTTGAGTGGCTTTTTGAAGCATTTAAGAAATCAATTGGTGGAAAATGTCCTGTTACGATTTTCACTGATCAAGATCAAGCGATCTCAAATGCAATAGAAAAGGTAATACAAAGTTGTTAAATCATATTCTGTTATAGTCTATACAATACAAGTATGTGTTCAATAGATATAAGTATGTGTTTTACAGATATAATTATATGTTTAAGTATTGCATATTTGTAAATTTGTTTAGCACTGTTATTTTATTTCTTTACTAACTTTCTCTAAGAATAATACAAGTTTTCTCCGGGACAAGACATAAACTATGTCTGTGGCACCTTTACCAGAATGCTATCAGTCGATTTGGACAATTCAAAAGAGACAAGACTTTTAAAGAAGCATTTAATAAATGTTTGACAGGATGTGCTAATCCAGATGAGTTTGAAAAGTGCTGGCAATTAATGGTCTCAAAATATGGATTGAAAAAACACATGGTTTGCACGGTTGTATTCTTTGAAAGAAAAATGGGCTACTGCATTAAGTAAAGACTTTTTTCAGTTGGATTGTTATCTTCTCAATGAAGTGAAAGTACAAATCATGTCATTGGATTCAACGCGAAAAAAACAAGTTTGACAGAATTTTTTGGTATTTACAAGGACATCATAAAACGTTGGCGAACAAAAGAACAACTTGATGTATTTTAGTGCTCAAAATCAAATCCAACATCAGTACTCCCATTGACTGAAATGTTGAAACACACTTCTGAAGTATATAAGTTATCTCATTTCAAGGATTTTGAGGCTGAATTTCGGAAATCTATATCAACAAGTTCTGCTATTGTCTTTCTTGATGACAACATGATAGTTTATGACATTTTGTCTCATCGTGTTACATTTGATTGTCGAAATATGTTGATCACTTGTGACTGCAAAAAATTTAAAGATTGTGGATTGTTGTGTTATCATTGCTTAAGAGTGTTTCATATTCATTCTGTAACAAAGATACCTGAGGCTTACATCCTTAAAAAATGGACAAGATATGCAAAGTCGGAAATATAGGAGAATTTAAACAAAGAACAACAGTTACCTGACAATAGAAAGGGATCCATACTTTGGTGTCATGAGATGATACAAAAGTATTATAATCTTGTGTTGAAAAGTGAACATTGTGAAGAAGCAAGAAAGATTGTTGAAGACAGATATAATAGAGATTGTGATGTCATTCATGGAATGTTGAGTTCAAGAGATTCTATTGATCAGTACAATCCTTCTATTGATTCGTATTTGACAACTAATATTGTTTTAGATCCTACACGATCTGTTACAAATGGGAGAAGACAAATGATCAAGGGACATTTTAAAAAGAAAAAAAGGACAATTGATAACATCAAATCAAGAAAAGGAGTTTGGAAGCAAGACTCCTAGTCTGCATTTATTTTAGCAACAAAATATTGGAAGATTGATACTCAGATTGCGTTTATTCTTCGCGGTAAACTTTTTCTTCTATTATATTTTGTAAATGATGTATTTACTATACTTTCATACTTGTTATAGTGAAATATTTTTATTGAAAATATTTTTTTATAAATAATTTGACTAAAATCATATTTTTCTTTTTGCAGGCAATATGTTTGCTTAAAGAATGTGCAGAAGATGAAGAGAGAGGAAATGAAGAAGATGATCAGCTTGAGCTTGTTGGTCTTGGGACATGGTGTATTCTTGAACTTCATGTTTGATTCTTGATACAACATTGATGTGTTGTTAAATCAATGTAGAAAAGATTATAACCATGTGTTACAAATGACTAGGAAGTTGCATGGAGACTTCTGATCTATTTTCTTAAATAATTGTTTTTTTGATATTTTCATTGCTAAAACGCATGGAAAAAATAGAATATAAAAACGCATACTTGAAGGTTTGAAAAACATACTTAGATATTTAAAAGATATACTTATTGTTAAATTCAGTAAGAAAGTACAAATAATATTAATGTTAATATTGAAAAATATTAAATAATTATTTTCTTGATATTTTCATTGTTAAAATGCATGGAAAAAACACATACTTGAAGGTTTGAAAGACATACTTATATATTTAAAAGGCATACTTATTGTTTAATTCGATAAGAATGTACAAAAATATTAATGTTAATATTAAAAAATACTAAATAATTGTTTAATATTAATATTAATATTGAAAAATATTAAATAATTATTTTCTTGATATTTTTATTGTTAAAACAGATGGAAAAAATATAATAAAAAAACGTATACTTGAAGGTTTGAAAGACATACTTATATATATAAAAGACATACTTGTTACTAATCGTTCCTTTTTTTCCCCTTTTGAATGGCCTATGCATCCTGACACACCATATAAACTCTAATATTGAAGTCACCTAATATGGATTAAAAAGTTATTGAAGTCACCTACAATTGTGTAGCAACATACTTGCATAAAAACATTGTACTCAATCCATGTGCAGCAACATGTGCATTATAAAATCAACAAGTACATCAGAATAAACCAACTATATAATTGCCCTTAAAATGATAAACCAACAGGTTTTTCAAGACCTAATGAAAAATTTATAATTAGAACACTTCATCTTTCGCTCTTTTTCCTCTTAGTGACATCTTCATCTTTCTTCTTTTTACCACATGTCTCAATAAGTTGTGGTTTCTTCAAAGAGAATTCGGATACTTTTCTCACCATCTCATCCTTGAACTCATTTATGTCACTTAAGACAATTCGAACTAAATATTCAGCCCTCAACAATCGTCGTATCATAGCCTTCAAAGAATAAAATTAAAATACTCAATATAAGAAACTAGTTCTCAAAAAATCAAAACAACAAAACATATTAATAATCTATACCTTGCCTAAGTCCGGACTTTCATAGACATTCCCTTCAAAAATTTCCATATGGTGCATAAGGAACACACCACAATCTAGATCTTTGATGTATTTTTTTTGCCAATTGAAGTTGACGTTCTAAAAAACACATTTAAGAACATCATCTGCTTTCGTGTGATTAATCTCCCCAAGGAACATAGACATTTGATTTTGCTACATCAAAAACAAATATATAAATAAACTGTCAATACATAGCTAACTTACCATAAAATATTAAAAAAATAGTAAAATACATACCACTAGTTGAACAACATTGATGAACGATTCTGATTTATCTAGATAATGCATCTTTTCTTCGATCAAATTAACCACAACACCAATATAATGACCATTCATATGGATTGGCACCACTACAAGAAAACTGCCCGATAGTGACGGATTTTAATGACGAAAATATTCCGTCAAAAATTTGTTACGGAATAGTGACAAAATAGTGACAGAAAAGATTTTGTGACGGACTTGTGACGGAAATTGTTTATGGAAACTTTTCCATCAAGAATTCTGTCAAAATTATGTAGTGACGGATTATTCCGTCATAAAGTCGTGACGGATATAAATCTGTCACTATTTTGTGACGGAATAATCCGTCACTACATGAATTCAAATTTTTAAAAAATTATAAATTCATTGAATTTTCTTTTTGACGGAATTTTTCATCAAAATTATGTAGTGACGGATTATTCCATCACAAAGTCGTGACGGATATAAATCCGTTACTATTTTGTGACGGAATAATCTGTCACTACATGAATTCAAGTTTTTAAAAAATTATAAATTTGTTGATTTTTCTTTTTGACGAAATTTTCCGTCGCTATATTAAGACAATTCAAAATAATATAATAATATTTGTATATATTTACTCATAATTTAAATAAAATTAAAAAGCAACCCCAATCAAGAAAACCCTAAAAATATGTGATAATATTAATTGTTTTTAATTAAATTAAATTTGAAAAGTTTAATTATTTTATGATGTTATCTTATATAATTATTTGCATTAATATTATCTTATATGACCAAACTCATAATTTTATAAAACTAGTATTTTTATACAATATATTAAAAATATGCACTAGTATATTTTATAATTGTCTTAAAATGAAATTAGACTAAACATTACTAAACATATTAATTAGTCATTAATCTTCCAATTATATATATATATATGTATTGTTAACCTTTTAAAAATATGTGATAATAGAAAATTGAAAAATATCAAATATACTTATAAAACAAATGCATGTAGAATATTATTACATAAAACACTAATGGTCTAGTGGTTAGAGTACCACCTTGAGTTTTGGGTTCAATTCCCAGACAACGCATATATGACACGTCAGTACTACGATTTTAATGATGGAATTTTTCGTCACTACTCAACTAGAAAGTCATTTTTTCATCACTACTCAACCAGAAAGTCAAAATGACGACAAAATCTGGTGACGGAAATTTTCATCTTAGTGACGGAAATTCTAGTGTCACGTTAGCAATGACATCATCATGACACGTCAGTACTACGATTTTAATGATGGAATTTTCCGTCACACAATATTCCGTCATTAATTTCGTCACTACTCAACCAGAAAGTCAAAATGACGACAAAATCTGGTGACATAAATTTTCATCTTAGTGACGGAAATTCTGTCAGAAATTTAGCGACGGAATAAAATCCCTCACTAAAATTTAGTGGCAAAGCTCCTTTTGATAGAAATTTTCCATCACAAATCTGTCACTAATACATGTTAGTGACAGAATTTTTGGTTTTAGTGATGAATTTTTCCATCACCGTCGGGCAGTTTTCTTGTAGTGCACAAAGAACTACAAATTCATAAACAAATAACAAACAGTTCATAAAAAATAATAAACAGTTCATAAAAATAATAATAGTACTATGTTGTTTCTTACCATATCAAATTCATCCAACTTTGCATTATTCAAACACCACCACCGTTTCCAACAACCTATACTTTTTTCATTTTCTTCAACATTTTTGCCATCAACAATCCTATTCAAATAAAGCTTTTGCAAAACAAAATGAAGTTGTTATGTTATTCATATAAATTTAAATTCAGTCATACTTGTAGACAGAAATCACATACTTATGTGCATAAATCACATACTTAAATATGTAAGAGGCATACTTGAATAATGCAAGAGGAATACTTATACTTATACTTAAATTCAGTCAAAAATTAACATAATTATGTTCAAAAATCACATACTTATATCAAGAAATTACATACATAATTCAGTCAAACATTCACATACTTGTAAGCAGAAATACAATACTTAAATGATGTAAAGTTTTTACAAAACAAAAAGAAGTTGTAATGGTATTCATATAAATTTAAATTCAATCATACTTGTAGACAGAAATCACATACTTATGTACATAAATCATGTACTTAAAGATGTAAGAGGCATACTTATACATAAATTTAAATTCAGTCATAAAATCACATACTAATGTGTAAAAATCACATACTTATGTACATAAATCATATACTTAAAGATATAATGTTAGACCAGTGTCAGACATACATATATAAGATAAATACATACTTATATAAGTGCAACACATACTTGTAATAAATACACTTACAGTGTGTCCAAAATAAAAAATAAAGTATTTCCGTTGATGTGTAGTATTTAATATTAATGCCCACGTATCAATAATACTTGTGTAGATATATTGAAATGTATTCAATGACTGTATTTCTTCAAATGAAATGGTATTAGTACTACCATATTTGAAGACAAGTTCACTATAAAAAAAACATGAGAAAACTGAAATAAATATATAAGTATGTGATTTCTTAATATAAGTATATGATTCATGAACATAAATATGTGAATTTTTGACTGAATTTAAGTTTAAGTATGTGATTTCTACACATAAGTATGTGATTTTGAATATAAGTATTTTATTTGTGTGATTTGTATTTTTGATTTCTGCATATGTTGTCTTTATTTATAGAGACTTTATAGCTTACTGCAGACCTCAAGGTCTTTGTCATGTTGTTAAGAGTCTTAATGAGAAGAAAATGGAAGATGTAGTGAGTATAGGTTTTGGTGGTTTGCTAAAGTTGAAGCTTGATTGTTATATTCCTAGTCATATCATGAAGTGGCTTACAAATAATTTCAATGGAACCAGTAGAATGCTATCAATAAGTTCAAATAGGAGTTTTGTAGAGACATCAAATGATATATGTGATATATTTCTTTTACCTAGGAAGGGTAAAGAAATAATAGTACTTGGAAGAAATCACAAGAGTGTTGAGTTAGGTACGTTGAAAAAGAGATTTGATATTGATGTGAAGATACCTCTTAGTAGGTTGAATAAGCTGATGTTAGAGGATTTGAAAGAGGGGGGTGAGGATTTCAAACGTATTTTTACGTTGTATAGCCTCTCAACATTTCTTACTCCTACGACAAACATGCTTGTGGATTTCAATGCGTATAATTCAATCAGGGATGTGGATAAAATATGTGATTTTGATTGGTGTGATTAAGTTCTGAAGAAGTTATGTGTCGCTGTTGACAGTTACAATCGAAATCATTGTCAAACGAACATAAGTGGTTGTGTTTTGGCCCTTCAGATTATTTATTTCCACATAATGAAGTGGCAAAGAAAGATTGAGCCCTGCACATTACCATTGATCCAACATTGAGACAATGAGAATTTAAGGAAAATAATGACAGAGGAAGTAAAGACAGGTAAGTATGGACAAAGTGAATAGGTAGAGTGCTACCCAATAAGTGGGAAAGAAAGTAATGAAGAATTAACAATTGAGAAAGACTCATGTTGAGAAGAAAGTTGGTGAGGAAGAGATCCCTGAAGAAAGAAATTTCATTAAATTCTTTATACCAAAGGGGGAATTAGATGATAAAACAATCCATGACATGGCCAAAGATGTAAGTTAAATTCAGTCAAGCATTCACATACTTGTAGACAGAAATCACATACTTAAATAATGCAAGAGGAATACTTACACTTATACTTAAATTTAGTAAAAAATTCACATATTTATGTTCATGAATCACATACTTATATCAAGAAATCACATACTTAAAGATGTAAGAGGCATACTTTAACTTATATTTAAATTCTATCAAACATTCGCATACTTGTAGGTAGAACTCTCATACTTAAATGATGTAAGAAGAATACTTATACTTATACTTAAATTCAATCAAAAATTTACATACTCATGTTTAGGAATCACATACTTATGTCAAGAAATCACACACTTAATATTGTAAAAGGCATACTTTAACTTATTCTTACATTCAGTGATAAAATCACATACTTATGACAGTAAAACACATACTTATATTTAAAATCGGTGAGAAAATAGAAATAATTACCTATTATTTTCTTCATTGGCAATCCCCTTTTTATCTTTTTCTCCACTTAACTTGATTTTTTTTTCTCATTTTTTCCCTTCCTCTTTCTTTTCATCTTTTGAAATTTTTATCTTAATTTCTTTTTGTTGTGGTTTCTTTTCTGCAGCCACAATGTCATATCTTTTCCGCTTTGATTGTCGAGATGAATACTCAAGAATTGTCTTTTCTTTCACCATAATTGAAAAGATTACCTTGTAAAAAAACATCGAAACAAAGAAACACATTACTTCAACAAGTAGAAAACACATTTGGTTAAAAAACATCAAAAAGTAAAGATCAATAAACGAAAAGAAAATACCAGCACATCAATAAAAAAACTGGTCTTTCCACTTGCGACAGAAAACGTGATACAAAGTTATTCCTCTCTACAACAATAACTATTCCTAGTCTTCATAATTAGCATACAACATTAAGTGAATTCATCCCCAGAAGCTGTCTTCATTATTTCCAGGATGAAACTTGACCCTAGCAAGGTTTCTAATATTTGCAGGACACAGTGATGCTTGGGGTTGACTACTATGAAACTGATTTCGAAATTGTCTTCACTTTATCAAAGGAAAAGGTCCCTATAGGAATTGGAGAAAACACAAGAATCAAGTAAACAATTTGGCCGCCTGCATATGAGTATAATTTGCAAACAGTTGTTTCACACTATTTTAAATATCACATTTCTCCATTTACATTATGCAGAGAATGCATTGTTGACAAGAATGCTAGAGTCAAAACCAAAAAAACAAGAATGTATATTCTATACACAAAAAAAAAACAAATTAAACCAAAAAGATACATACCAACAAATTAATAAAACATAAAATTGTTTAGGATCCAGGTTATATAATTGGATGAGAAGTTTATATTAAATAATCATCTTCTTACTCTCTCTCGTACATTAGGACCAAACTCTTTGGTGGGAGGATAGTTTGACAAACTTGAAGGATCACAAGGATGTAGCGTTGTAGTAAAGAACCGTGAGAAGAGAAAAAATAATATAAGATATCTCAATTCTTCTAATTCTCTCTAAAAGTAAATATTTTGGATTCCATATTGGTCCATATGCTAATACACAATTTCAACACAAACTGACCACATCAATGTATATTTTCTGGAATCCAAAACCATAGACTTCGGCACCGAATGTTTACTCTATCAACGTAAACCATAAAGACTCTAAATACTTGCAGTATAACTAACTCCATTTTTTCATAAAATACCAACAAATTATAGGCAAAATTATTCACAATAGAGTCATGAAATAATAATTTATACACTGAAAATATTATATCGATGTTGGTCTACATAAATAATGTATTTAGAAACCAAAACTGATACCAGAGTTTATCATCTGTCACGCCCCGGTTTCTTCCAAATAAAATTTATCAGAGTTTTAATTAAAAACAGAGGCGTGCAAAAGAAGAAAAAGACAAGGGACGATCAGAAGAAGAAGATGATAGAAGACATCAGAATCTTTCTCATAACAATCGGACACAGCCAACTCCATATCATACAAAACATTGGTCACAGCCGATTCTCGAACATCATCACAGTGGAAAAATCTAACAGGATCCATCATCATCAGAAATTACAGAAATTATATTTACATGTCAAAAGATATAGATCATTGTTTCTTAAAACTTCGTAAAAGACATTTTATGAAAATCCCAAAAGGTGGCACCATCTCTCTCTCTACTGCTCTATTGTTTGTCATCTACTGTAGTGTGAGTACATATTAAGGGGTCAGTGCATGGAATACACTGATGGAGATAAACTTTGCATCTTATAACATTCGACAAAGATGTATATATAGTAAACTGAAAGTTCACAACAAAGAGGCACGTTGTCACAACACGTAAAAGCACAGCAGATATTAGAAATGGTAAGGGACGAATAGGTGCGGGTATTCCCCGTCTTATCCTATAAAAACGGTCTCATTACCGTTGGTGCATTTCCAGGACCACCAAACCTTCAAGAGTAGTAGAATAAGGGTAGGGGACGAATGCATGTTCAGAGGTGGACCGCAGCCCATGCACAATATAAATATGATACAACACTTAAAATACACAACATTTAGCATTTCTCAAGCGAGCATCAAAATAGGGAAAATAGTAAACAACTTAAGAATTAGAAATTACCCCCACCTCGATAAGAGGTTATCACGTGATCTGATAAGTTATAAGTGTCAAGCCTAAAGCGTACGATCCAACAGATTGTCTACAAAAGTACCGTGATATCTTAGATCCTCAAAAGATTAAAAGACAGATATAAATAAAGAAAAGAACGATCGAGGAGTCGAGACGGATAAGCAAGACTCGAGGATTAAGGATATCAAGAAGAGTGTGAAAAGTAAACTTGGTAAAAAGGGTTGACTCGACCGAGATCCCCGACTCCCGACAAAACGACGAAAACAAAAGACTCAAACCGACCCGCGAAAACACTCGTCGGTGCGCACACATCGCACCCGGCAAAACCCCACACACATACACTCCCCTCGCACGGTTGTGCAAAACTGCACACGACCGTGCCCCACAACACTCGACCGTGCGCCACCTTCCAGTGGCCACACACGGTCGCTCACTCCTGGCGCACGGCCATGCCCTCACGCACGGTCCTGTGCGGACCAGCCCACACAACAACGCCGCCAACACCGTCTTCTTCCTCTAGCTCCGGCCGGCGACTCCCGTCACCGGCAACCCTTCTACCACCATGGCCGGCGACCTCCCGTCGCCGGCAACATCCAACAACACACAAAACACAACCTAAACAAGATCAACACACACATCACACACCAAAACCCAAGCTCAACCCAAAACCACACACACACACACAACTCCGACCACACCAACCGGCGGCTCCACCACTCCCAACCCATGGTCAAACACTCTGGAATGACTATCTACCACTCCGGCGAGGAAGACCAGAGAGAGAAGGCAAGAAACGAGGAGAGAGAAAAGGTGATGATCTAAAACTTAGGTTTTTGGGGCGGTTGACCGGCGATTTGCCGGTGATCTAACCGTCGGAACGGAAAAGCAAGACCGTCACAAGACTCACCTCGACGAGAGCTACAACCTATGCGAAAACTGTTCGATTCCGAGCAAGTTGACTTTCCGGCCACCCGCGGCGGCCGCCGGAAAAAGAAAGAGAATGAGAGAAAACTTACGTGTTTTTCAATTATGAGCTCGTGTGACTTATTGACTTAAAAACGCCTTATATATACTCCTCCAAAAAGGCTACTATTCACCATAAATATCCTGTATGCTATCCTTCGTATACGTAACTCCGATTGACTTCTAGTTCGTTTCTATTCTCTTGTTTTTCCGTTACGCATCTCATTATATAAAAATCTTCTAGGTTCCATGTCTAAAAATTATGTCCTTCTAAACTGACATCAAACACATATCTGTAACGCACATAAATAAATTTAAGCACCCAAAATTAACACACATAGAATATTTCAATTAAGGGTTTAATTATTTAATTATCCAATTATGCTTCGTTTTGTCTTGGGCGCTACATCATCTCTGCGTGTTCATGCATAAAATAGTTTCTGGAGGAACTGAAAAACAATGTCCAAACTAAATTTGCGAAAATATCAATCAATTGTTTGAACTCAATTAACATTTAAATTTACCAATCCCGATGCAATTCTAGAAATACCAGTAACTCAGCAAAGCAAGAAGAATTATTCTGGAGTCAAAACTAAACTAACCTTAAATTCAAAGGAAAAAATTAAAAATAATAACAAATTATACTTTTAACAGCATTAACACGACAATCTTCTCACATACTAATTTGATTGGGGGAAATTATTACAATCCGATTGAGGGAAATTAACAAAAATTACCAGATGTCCGACGGTGTGCGACGGACGTGCGACCTATGTGAGAGAATGCAAAATGTTGGGCTTGTTAAATGAAATGGTATAATAGGTTTGGTGGATAGTGTATTGGGTTTGGTGGATGATATATTGGGTTGGTTTATATTTTTTGGGTTGAGTTCTGTTTTGGGTCAGGTTGGATATTAGGTCAAATAGAACCGTTTCATGAATCTAACCGTCTCACGCACGAAAGGAGATCACGTAAGTTTTTGTGAAAAATGAAAGAATTGAATGTGGGGCAGCGTAGGCCCAATTGTAGGCCAGATCCACTCTCCTGTAGGCACGTGTGGCACAACGCTCACTTGAGTTGACATCCACGCATATCTTTCACGCTGTTTGTGCCCTATCTACTCTATTGTTCTTATTTGTTTTTGTAAAACACTATTAAAAACAAACGAAAAACATCTACTTAGGGCACCCACATTGATTCATTTGTGGGTGTTTTTAATTAAAACAAAAGGTGTGTTAATTAATGTAGGTGTGTTTTTAAGTGTGTGTCTTTATATAATTAGTATGTGTGTTAATAGGGCACAAATACCAATTCATTTTGAGGTGTTATTAATTAAAACATGTGTGGTGTTAATTAATGTGAGAATGTTTTTAAGTGTGTATTTTTGTGTAAGTATAGGTGTGTTAAGATGTTTGAATATCATTCTTGTCCCCTTTGTAATTATTTGCTAATGATTGGAAAGAGTGTATTTTAGTGGATAAAAATAATAGAATAAAATGTAGTTGATAATGGGCCCCACATGTAATGATTGCATTTGTGTTAAATTAATGTAAATTTGTGATAAATTGATGTAGAGATGTGTTTTAAAATTGATAAAATTTAGTGGCATGTGGGTCTCACACTAAAATGGTGTGCTAAAAACACTCAAAATGAATTAATGTGGGTGCCCTTAAGAAAACATTCACATTAATAAAATGAATTTTGTTAATGAGAATCACACATTGAAAAACATGAATGTGAGTGCTCTGAATTGACATTACATATACTTTTTAGGTCATGTGGCTATAAATTATTTTTTAAAGAAAAACTAACATTAGTAAATTTAAGAAAAAAATTGTTGTTTGCTAATAGTAATACATTAAAGAAAACACTAACAAAAAATGCGAATTGTTAGTTTGTGTTAATACGAATTTGTAAAAAACTCTAATTATATTATATTTTATGTCTAATTATTATATAAATGTTGGTTTTAATTTAATTTTAATATAACATACAGTCAAATATATAACACTCTGTTAAAATAAGATTTTTAAAAATCTTTAATAAAATGTTAAAATATTATTCGTTAAAAACATTTTCAATTACCATAAAGACGTTTTATTTATATAATACAAAACTCTTTTCTAAATTATTATATTCCTTATTCAAAATGTATTGTATTTTTATATTAATTTCTTTAAAATAAAAACACATGTATTACAGAGTCAATATTCATTAATTAATTAATTGAATAACAAATCTCATGTATCACATGAGGTCTATGCTATAATATTATGATCTCTTGTGAGATCGTCTCACATGCGATAAGATTCAAATATGCATTTTATAGGTATAATATTTATTTTTCAACTATAAATATGTTTTTTATAAATATGTTTTTTATAGTATAAACATGAGTTATTCAATTATGCATTTTACAATTATAAGTATGATTTTTTCTACTATAAATGCAGTTGTCGTGCACATGAGTTATTGTGATATTAATTAATGAAATAAAGAGAATATGATTATAAAAAAGGAAAAAAAAGATGGAATGAAATAAATGAAAAAGAGAGAATTTGGGGGAAGGAGAATGTAAAAAGAGAAAAGAAGTGTGGCGTTGGAAGAACCCTAAAAAAAGGAAGGAAATAGACAACGCAACAGACATCCATGTTACATACGATTTTGATTTGCTGCCATGTTCTCCCTAGTCTTGTTGTTTTGTGCAGTACTAGGATGTGTCAAATGAGGACACTTCACATTTTCTTTTCCAAACAAAAGAAAACACAAATCTTTTGTCCCTTTACAGATTCTCCTTCCTCTTTTCTGCGTCATCTCTCACTTCTTCTTCTTCTTCTTCTTCTTCTTCTTCTTCTTCTTCTTCTTTTTTGTCCTCTCTCTCTCTCTCTCTCTCTCTCTCTCTCTCTCTCTCTCTCCATTCGAAGGTCAAATTCTACTTTAGAATCTTTTTTTCTTGTGTGTGGGTGTTTATGTATGATGATCCTTTTTCTGTTATTGGATGATGATTCTTGGATTCTTAATCGATCCAGAACTGAATATCTGAAGAAATGGTGATGATTAGCTGATCTTGTTGGCTTGATTTGTAGGAATTTCTTCAATGCTCTGTTTTCTTGGTGTTTGTTGATTGAGTTCCAATCTTCTTTATCTGCTATGTCAACATTTCATAGTTATGGGTTCTTTTTCAATTTTCATAATGTTGATTTCTTGCATTCCTATCATGGGTTTTACCCAGAAATTTAATCGGAGCTCTTTTTATTCAACTAAAAGATTTCAGGTTGCATGGTGCTTTAGAGTGGTAATTTGACTAAAAAAAACGGGGGATTTTTTTATTTCATTAGATATGTGTAATGGGATTGATAGATTTTATGGGTTTTATGAATTATGATGTTCAAAGATTATAGATGACAAAGTTTGTAAATACTTGAAATATTAGGGATTTTAATGCAGTTGCTATTATTTAGAAAGTACAAATATCTTGAATTCATATTCATGGTGTAATTTATTTTGCCATTAATTAGCCAATAGTTCCTTCAATTGTACTAAAATATATGGTCCCAACATTGACATGGCTTCATTTCTTGCATGCAGAAAATGGGAACCTAAATATGCATAGGCAATTTAATTTCTGTTTGTTTTTCTCTTCTTTATTGGCTCCAAATGTTGGTTTGATCAGATACTCTTTGTTTGGTTTGTGTGGACCCATTTTCTCGTTAACATTGCCTCAAGCTGATTAAATCGTTCTACTTCTTTTTTGTAGGTAGCTTTCCTGTTGGATAAATTGATTAAGTATTGATAGATATATCTGAGTATCAATCACTATGTGCTATGCCTCAAGCTTGCTTTTGCTATGTTTTGTAGCTATCTCAAAGGGAATAACTGATTGGTATTTGGTTAGTGATATGTTCAAATGCTAGGAAGAGAAATATGAGGAAAGCAGTGTCATTTTTCCTTGTATTCTTGTCTATTGGGGTTTTTGTCTTGACATATAACTTAGTAACTTCGATCACACATTTCCAGAAAGCCGGTGGTAGGAAATGGATATCTAGTGAAAACCCGAATCAAGTTGTGATTGATCCTTTGATTGAGATGCCAGATTATATAAAGAAAGCAAAGAATCAAAGACCTCCTTTTCATATCGCCCTTACAGCCACTGATTCTCCGTACAGCAAATGGCAGAGTCGTATTATGTACTATTGGTACAAGAACACGAAGGATTTGCCTGGATCGAACATGGGAAAGCTCACTAGAATTCTTCATTCAGGAAGTCCTGACAACCTTATGGATGAGATCCCTACATTTGTAGTTGATCCTCTTCCAGAAGGTTTGGATCGGGTGAGAAATGTTCCTCTGTGGCTCTATCCCATGATAATATATGCTTTTGATTCAAGAATGTGATGTGATGGTATATGCAGGGATATATTGTCTTGCACAGACCTTGGGCCTTTGTGCAATGGCTGGAGAAATCGAGCATCGAAGAAGAGTAAACTTCCTTTTTCTCTCCAATAGATATATATGAGAGTGGATTTAAAGTGAAATCATCCTAATTTTCACATGCTTTTGCAGATACATATTAATGGCAGAACCAGATCACATATTCTTAAAACCACTGCCTAATTTGGTCTACGAAGAGTATCCAGCTGCGTTCCCCTTTTTATACATTAAGCCTTCGGAAAACGAGAAAATCATAAGGAAGTTTTTCCCAGAGGAGATGGGCCCCGTAACAAATGTTGATCCCATTGGAAATTCACCGGTTATTATCAAAAAGGTGAATATTATACGCTCTTACTTATAATTTTCTCTATGTATAGCGATGATGTTGCATATATGATGTCTTTAAACAACATGTTCAGGATTTGCTGGAGAAAATTGCACCTACATGGATGAATGTGTCTTTGAAAATGAAAAACGATCCAGAGACGGATAATACCTTTGGATGGGTGTTGGAAATGTGAGCTCTTTTGAGAAGCATTGACTAATTTAGGAGTGAAACTTGCAACTTTTATTAGCATCTAATCTAATAAATTTATGTTATTGGCTGCCAAATGAAGGTATGCATATGCTGTGGCATCTGCTCTTCACGGGGTGCAGCATATTCTGTGCAAAGACTTCATGTTGCAGGTCTTGTTTATTATGAACCAAATTCGTGTCGTAATTGAGTAGTATTCTTAAATTCTTCTTGATTGTGTTTAGTTGATAATTTCAGCCCCCATGGGACTTGGAAACCAAGGACAAGTTCATTCTTCATTATACGTATGGTTGTGACTACAACTTGAAGGTAAAGCGTAACGTGTGGGACTTTTGTGTAATAAAACGGGCAATGAATACACACGAGTTGTTAGGACATGTATACTACATTATTATGAAAACAAAGGTTTTTGTTTCAGGGTGAACTAACTTATGGCAAAATTGGAGAGTGGCGTTTTGATAAACGAGACTACAATGATAAGCCTCCGCCTCGAAATCTTTCATTGCCACCTCGTGGTGTTCCTGAAAGTGTGGTATGTGAGGTCTCAAATGTTTCATTCTCATTATGCTACATTATCTATTTTTGCATCGCTCGTTTCTTTATCAATTGTTTGTTTAAACATCGGATGATGTTTTGTATTGTCTGATTGAACCACGTTCGTCTCTGTTATTTACAGGTCACTCTTGTAAAGAAGATTAATGAAGCTACATCAAACCTTCCAAATTGGGAAACAACGACAACGGTTAACAACTCGAAGTCAAACAAACAGTTGACGAAAAAACTAGTTTAGGATGAAACAAATTCTTAGAACAAGCTATATTTACTGGGTTTTGGTTTATGTTTGAGTTGTGATATGAGAAAAATAAGTTGTTTTTATCTTGAATTTGGAGTTATTTTTGACAATCCCATTCTCCAGTGAGTGAGTGTGGCTATTCTCATGGTATAATCAAAATATACAAGTAATAATCAAATATGAGGATTTCGATGCTCAAGTCACACTACAAAGTTAACAACACTTTCTTGATAATAGTTTTAGAAAATGAATTATTGCTTACCACAAAATGACAAGGATCAAAGTATTAAATTTAAATGTAAATATGAAATGGTGTGTCTTTGAAGGAATTATGTATGGACTTTCTAACTTCATAAATTAGTGGACTTGGGCTTGCGGTTTAGGTGGGCCTAATCTCTGGGCCGGATCTCTTATAGTGAACATTAGTCTAGTGGGGTGAGCCATAAATAGTCATTCTTAATTGAATGAAATATATGTTATTATTGTTTACAAATTTTAAATATAGTAATTGATATATATATATATATAATCAGGAAAAATATTTAATAATTCAAATATTAAACAACGATACACATATACAATTCACTCAAATATTAAACTTAAACTTTCTAAAAACTGTTTAAACAATTCAAAATATTTAGCTTTTATTTTAAATTATTTAAAGTTTTTGTTTTAGAAAATTTGAATTTAATAATTGGATAAATTATATGTGTGAGTGTTGTTGTTTAATATATTTTAAGTTTATAACTCTTAATTTTATATATCATCATTCAATTTTACATATATTTCTTGTAATTAAGAATGGCAATTTTGTGTTGAGAGGTTAAATTTAATTAGTTAAAGTGATAAATAGAAAGAAGAGAAAGAGTTGGAGTGGCTAGAAAAACACCCAAAAAAAAATGTGGCAAAAGTTTAAATTTTAAGCGACTATAGATGATTTTTGCTCTAGTATTTTTATATTTTTTCATTTTCTTAATATATACCCACCCTGATAATATAGAATTTAAAAATAAATAACAAAAAACATATTATGTTGTCACTATTATCACTTGATTAGGTCAGTCCGTCATGTACATAAGGACAATTTTGCTGCAGA
The DNA here is from genome assembly GCA_954870855.1 of Scutellaria minor. Lineage (NCBI taxonomy): Eukaryota > Viridiplantae > Streptophyta > Magnoliopsida > Lamiales > Lamiaceae > Scutellaria > Scutellaria minor. The sequence goes on along the minus strand of OX940728.1, from coordinate 17,679,875 downwards.
TTGATCATGCCAAATGCTGATCAAGACAGATTAGATCTGATAAGTTCCATTAGACTGATCAGGACACATTGTATCGTAATAAGTCTTATTGTGTGTAGAAAACCATGATTGAACAAAGCATGTCATCTCACATACAAAGGTAATTTCTTTGTAACCAAACATAACCAAAATAGCTAGATCTGACAAAGATAGAACAAATCATATCATGACATCTCGCGTGTAGCAAATCATGGCCGGATAGACGAATCTGGCCGACTTAACCTAATTTTCGAACTTGGCAAAACCAGTCCAACAGACAATGTAACCTTTTAATACGTAACTTGGCATAACTTTTTACTAGTTAGATGAATCTTGCGAAACTTGGTCTGATCAATAAGGCCGACTAAGATAGACCAGATCAAACTAGATTGGTCATCCATGTGTAGCAAATCATGACCGAATAGACCAACTTGGCCAACTTAGGCCAGTGTTCCGACTAGATCTGGTCGGTTAACCTCTCAAGAACGTAGATCTTATACTCCTCGCCTAAGACTATCTCGTAGATCAGAAGCAACGAGAACAATATTCAAATGAGAAACTACATGATTGTTAGGAGAGAAAATGAATCATCACAGTACAAAGCAAAAGGGACAACAATAATATGTACAACCCAAAAGTACGATAATTGACTTTAGATTCTATCAAACTATTAGTGAAAAAGGAACATACCCCTAAAATGACTAGATCATTTTCAATTAACACTATCTCTTTTATAAGTTTAATTTGTAGTGTGTTGACCTTCAATATCCTTATTAATTGGATAGATCTGAGTCTTCAGATCCATAGATCCACAAGGCTAACACATAATATCTAGGGGCTTTAGAACATAGCCTAGTGTACCAGCTTTTTTTTTTAATCGAGATTCATGAGTAAAAAAATGATGAAATCCACCATACATAACTTGGCTCAAAAGGGAAGTAAGCAAATAGAAGGGAAGAGTGGTACCCTTCCATTATTGAAAAAGCAAATGTATCCTTTTACTCTTTTGCGACCATACAAGCCATCTCTTTTTTTGGGTACTACCAAAAAAGTTGATACTTTGAGATTTTGTTTTAACTTTAATGTTTTACATCGTCTTGAAAATTGAATATATTTATCATATTTACTAATAAAAAAAAATATAAAACATATATGAAGTAGTATTTGGATTAATAGTGGACGCATTATTAATCTTTAGTATATATATTATAAAAAAAATTCTTTATAATTAGTCTTTATATATTGATGTAATTTAATATGTAAAACTACAAATTTTATGCCGAAAAATCAAAATGATATCTCTTGATTAGGTTCTTTAGATGTTTATTTTTATATCATGTATGAACCACACATTTTGTATAAAATATCATTCATTTAAGCAAAACACACTAAATAGTTATAAATTGATCTATATTCAATGTAATGCATCAAGTACGACCGGTATCGATATAATTTCATAGAGCATATTTAATTTATAATACAAAATCTTATCAAATTCATTTGGTGTGATTATTAACTTAAAAATGTGTCATTTTACCTCATAATTTTTAATCCCTAAAACGATTTGGTAAGAGAATCATATCTTAAAAAGGATTTTTGGTTTCATTAAGATTGATAGATTTTGTCAAAGTTCAATATATATAGATCCATTCACGATCTCTTGCAAAATCACATGCAACATCTGCAGAGTAGCTTGCGAGACTGACAAGTAAAAGAGGAGGTTGGCCCCACTCACACTGCTGTCCAATTGGACTTAATTTGCCCATTTCACATTATGGGCAATCAAACAAATTAAATAATTTAAACAAAAAAGGTTATGAGAGAAAAGTGCATTTGCTTTTCCTTGTCATAATATCACATCAAAATCCTACTCACATAAATTAATTTCCACTTTGGAGAAAAATTAAGATGTCCCACTATTGTAGTTGGGATCCTGTCTGCCACATTTCTAGAAATTCATTAAAATGTGAAATTTGTATTAAATTTGGCATTAAATTCTAGTTTTATTCACATTCTTGTATCACATTGAATTGTTTCAATTAATATTATAAACAAATATATTTTGTAATAGTGGTAATTGATGTGTACCAAGTGATGATTCTACTTAAAGTTTGATTGAAAATTCAAAAGAAACTCTGGTTTTCTGAATCAAGGAAAAGGTGATGGCATGGCACCATGGTAGTCTAGATGGATGCCACGTGAAATTAATTGACGGAAATTTGAGATAAAATTATTGATGAATAATATAAGTTTAATACCAGTTACAATGCAAATTAATGTTTAAAAATATTCAATTTGATATTAAAATATAAGTTAATTTGGTACAAATATTGATAGAAAATAGTAGTATTTAGTTAGTACTCAACTTGATACAAGTTTAGCATTAATTGTTTATACTAATCCAATTTTAACCCTTCTGAAATAGTGTTCGGCGAGCTTATAAACCATTCAAACATATTACTCAGAGTATAATATTCAGCAACTATGTGCATAATAGAAAATTGATTTGTTTAATTGACAGATTTGTTTAATTGACAATTTCAATGATTTTCTTTATCCTTTATGAAAGTTCAATCAGTCAATATATGTGGTAATGAAGAGAATATAATAATATCTTTAAAGTGTTTAACAAAGTATTTTTTAAATATATTTTTATTTCATAAAATAAGATATTAACCATCTCCAACGGTGTGCTAATTTTTATATTTATTTTTATTTTGTGAATTTTCTTCTCCAACGATGTTATAAAAACCTATCCTTTGTCTAATCTTCTCAACCGCCACATCTGCTCCAAGTTTACACGTCATCTTTTGTTTTTTATTTTTTTTTAATTTTATATTTCTTTTAATTTCTATTCCTTTTCTTTTCTTTTTTCGTTTTTATTTTTTCTTTTCTTCATATAGAGTGTTATTAAATGTTATAATTTTTTTATATCATAATTAATATATAAAAAATTATATCTAATTAAAATGTTATTTTTGGATGAATATTAATATTAAAATTAATTTATGTCTACGTAACTAAAATATAAAATAATATAATATTTTATTTGAACACTAAAACTTATTCTAATATTTTGATGTACCATAAAATTTAAAATACCACACAAATCATAAAGATTAATAAAATTAATGCAAATGTTGCAATGTTAAATATTTGTACATATATTGATATCCATATTGGATATTGATATGAATAAGTTAGTAATATTTTTATATTGGTGTTGATACGATTTCGTAATTTATTGATAAGAATATTATTAAGGATGAAGATATATCACAATTTTGATCTATAAAAATATTTATACATATGATATCCATATTGTATATCGATATCAATACGTTGCAATATTTGTATATTGATGTTGATATGATATCGTAACTTACTGATATCGATATTATTAAGGATGAATATATATCACAATCTTGATTAATGTAAACAAATAAAATAAAAATTTTGCTAAAATACTATTATTAAATAAGATTTAAACTCATTTAATTTTTTAATAGTTACAAAATAATAATGACTAAATTTGATATTTAACAATAAAAATGAATATAAATAAATATATGATAAATAAACAGTAAAAAAATTAATAATAGAGAATATTATGGAATATTCACTTTAAGTGCAAAAAATAGTGTAGATTGTTGGAGATCAATGTTGATGCCTTTTACATTAAAATAGTGCAAAATTTACTTTAAAAACTTATGCACTATTTGAGATGGAAGCTTATGGTAGTTAGTGAAACTCCATCATATTTTTAAAATATAATATTTTTTTAATAAATTCCTTCAAAAGTTATCCTTAAAATTACACAATTATCATTACAAATATTTTTAAAATTATATTATCTTATTTTATCATGCTTCATTAACTGTTTTTTTTTTTAATAACACATCTGAAATATCTTATATAGCATAAAAAATATTTAAGATCTTTTGAAATATATAATTAGCTCAGTCAAACATGTTGGAAGTTAAAATGGAAAATGATAGAAAATAGGAAACAACAAACTGAGGCCTGTGTTGGTCCAACACCTACGAGGATCATAGTTTCATTAAAACAAATTTGCCGCCTCACGCGGTGCTAGGTTCTAGAGAAGAGGTCCATGGCTAGAACCAGTGTCGAGTTTCCTTAAAACAGATTCACCCCCTCATGCGGTGCTAGAGGATCGACAGAGCATCTGTGCGAACCTTGAATAAAACAGATTCGCCCCCCTCACGCAATGTTAGAGGATCAACAGAGCGTCTGTTTCCCAGGATACAACAACTAGAACCAGAGGATTGACAGAGCATCTGTACGAATTGAGAATAAAATAGATTCGCCCCCTCACGCGGTGCTAGAGGATCGACAGAGAATAAAACAGATTCCCCCCTTCACGCGGTGCTAGAGGACATACAACAACTAGAACCAGAGGATCGACTGCTAGAGGATCGACAGAGAATAAAACAGATTCCCCCCTCACGCAGTGCTAGAGGACATAGCTAGAACCAGAGGATCGACAGAGCGTCACGCGGTGCTAGAGGATCGATAGAAAATAAAACAGATTTGCCCCCTCATGCGGTGCTAGAGGATCGACAGAGCGTCTGTTTCCCAGGATATAACGACTAGTCCTTTCCCTGATACAATGGCTAGGACCAAAGGATCGACAAAGAGTCTGTTTTTCAGGATATAACGGCTAGAACCAATGCCGAGTTTAGCACATAACTCGTATTAAGGTGAATCGAGAAGAGGCCCACTGCTAAAACTCACACTAAGGCGAACTGAAGAGCTCATGCGGTGCTAGAGGATCGGCTAGAACCAATGCCGAGTTTAGCACAGAACTCGTATTAAGGCGAATCGAGAAGAGGCCCACCGCTAAACTCACACTAAGGCGAACCGAAGAGCTCATGCTGTGCTAGAGGATCGACAGAGCATCTGTTTCCGAGTTTAGCACAGAACTCACACTAAGGCTAACTGAGAAGAGGCCCACCGCAATTGGTCCAACATTCCCAGGATACAATGGCTAGAACCAAAGGATTGACAAAGCTCACGCTCCAAGTTTAGCACAGAACTCAAGGATCGACAAAGCTCACGCTCTGAGTTTAGCACAGAACTCGCACTAAGGTGAACCGCGAAGAGGCCCACCGCAGATACAATGGCTAGAACACCGCGGATACAATGGCTGGCTAGAACACCACAGATACAATGGCTAGAACCAAAGGATCGACAAAGCTCACGCTCCGAGTTTAGCACAGAACTCAAGGATCGACAAAGCTCATGCTCTGAGTTTAGCACAGAATTCGCACTAAGGTGAACCGAGAAGAGTCCCACCGCAGATACAATGGCTAGAACCAAAGGATCGACAAAGCTCACGCTCCGAGTTTAGCACAGAACTGAAGGATTGAGTTTAGCACAGAACGAACCAATGCTGAGTTTAGCAAAGAACTCGTATTAAGGCGAATCGAGAAGAGGCCCACCGCTAAACTCGCACTAAGACGAACCAAAGAGCTCATTTAGCACTGAACTCGCACTAAGGTGAACTGAAGAGCTCATGCAGTGCTAGAGGATCGACAGAACATCTGTTTCCGAGTTTAGCACACAGAACTCAAGGATCGACAAAGCTCATGGTCTGAGTTTAGCACAGAACTCGCACTAAGATGAACCGAGAAGAGGCCCACCGCAGATACAATGGCTAGAACACCGCAGATACAATGGCTAGAACCAAAGGATGGACAAAGCTCACGCTCCGAATCGACAAAGCTCACTCGCCCTGAGTTTAGCACAGAACTCAAGGATCGACAAAAGTTCACGCTCTGAGTTTAGTACAGAACTCGCACTAAGGTGAACCGAGAAGATGCCCACCGCAATCGGTCCAACATTAGGTTAGCACAAAACTCACACTAAGGTGAACCGAGAAAGGATCGACAAAAGCTCACGCTCTGAGTTTAGCACAGAACTCGCACTAAGGTGAACCGAGAAGACGCCCACCGCAATTGGTCCAACATTAGGATACAATGGTTAGAACCAATGTTGAGTTTAGCACAGAGCAATTGGTCCACCATTTGTGTACACAGGTCGCGCTTGCACACGAGTACCTTGGTTCGAGCCATCGCACTTGCATACGAGTACCTTGGTCCGAGCCACAAGTTGATCTATGATTTGCACGCGCGAGAGAGAGCCTTATTACTACATATACTTATCCCCCACTAAAGGGAAGCCCCTTATAAACTAGTGAAATAGACTAGCATTTCCTGATGTGGGACAAGGCTTCTTCAAAGCCTTAGAACTCCTTCCAAATGGATTCAATCTTACCATTTTGAAATTCAATTTCTCATTCATCCATGAATCATTTTGGGCAAACTACGCATCGACTCGAACCTCTCTTGGAGGAGAGCACATCCCAACGTTTCCTTTCCTAATTCAGGTACGGGACCCACACAAAATATAGCCCCAAAATGGGCATAAAAACCGGATTTCTCCAAGAAAACACTCTCTTAGTAACATGATTAAAATAGACAAAGTGACTTCATAGAACTATTTGATCAACTTGTATTAAGATAACCAGTAATGTCTTTTTTTAAGCCAAGTTAATCAGTAATGTGTGTGTCGAAAACTAAAAGTGCTTGCAACAAAGTGAAAAGCCCAACTAAATGCTAATCGGTGCCATACTTGAATATAACATATACAACTGTATGATATGAAGTTGCGCAAAACAACATTTACTTGATTCCTTATACGTCATCTTATAAGTATTACATCGTATATCTTCTTTTTTATAATATAACATGTGTATTTATGCCATCAAAGATGGAATTGAAAAAGACAGTTTTTTCAAAAAATAGTTAAACGATATTCGAGTATTTGTGATATTAAAAAATTGATTAATAATTTACTCTTTTTATTTAATGCGCGAGAGGATCTAGTGCATAGACGACGCTCTTGGGCAATGGACGGTTTCGATAAGATCCTTAAGAACGTTTTTAACAGTAATAACTTATCGCTAACTTAATGAATTTAGTAAATCACTCAATAAAAACAGCTTTATAAATGTTACATCATCATTAATAACACATCAATAACACCATTTAAAGTGTCTCATGTGATTAGTTGACCATAACAAAACTAGATTCGGGCTAAGTGTATTTTTAATAAAAAAAATTACATAATTAATGACACACTTGGTAAGCACATTTTACAAGTATAAATACCCAGGGAAAGAACACTCACAAACCCTCAAGAAAACCTAAAACAAAGATGAACACTCTTCTCTTTTCACTAGCCACTTTGTTTCTTCTCTCACTAGCCCAAGCTCATCTCACTCCAAATGATGATGAGCATTCATCAACCCTCCAAATCATGCATTCCAAAACACCTCTCCCATGGAAACACACTCTCCTCCGAATGCAATCCAGTGACAAATATAGGATGCGCCATTTATTGAGCCTCACTTCAACTCTATCAACGGCTCCTATAGCCTCTGGCGCGATCATCAATCAAAACCCGACCTACATTGTTCGGGCCACAATTGGAACCCCGAAGCAGACATTGCTCGTGGCATTGGATACGAGCAATGATGCAACATGGATTCCATGTACAGGCTGTGTTGGCTGCTCCTCCACCACTTTTGACTCCAACAAGTCCTCCACCTTCCGGCCTTTGCCATGTGGGGCCCCACAGTGTAATCAGGTGATCACTTATATAATGTGCCATGAGTATGGTAAAATTTATTTATTGTCTCTATAACGTGAAATCTACTATAGTTTTGTTAATGATATGTTCTTTTGCTTGTCCTCTTGATTGGATTTTCATCATGTTTTCTTGTGAAGGAGAGTCTTGGTTGATCTGCTTATTTTAAAATAAAATGAAAATCAAGTTTTCTAGAGAGATCCTAGATAAAACTTTTCAATATTATTTAAGTCAAGATTGAGTATGGTGTATCAGACTAATTAATAAGCATGACATATAAGTAGATAAAATAATGAGTCCCTAAAAAAGTAGTATTAATTACCTTGTGCACTATTATTGAAGAATATATATCTCTAGGTTTTCGTATTATTCATGTGACTTTAATGTAACTTTTCTCCGCAGTTGACTTTTTGTTAGATCGTAGTGTAGATATTTCAAATCTTTGACTTAATTTCACGTTTATCTATAGTAAACATTTTAGAATATTTATGAAAAGATGAAGGGTAGTGATTAGAAAAAGATTTTAATATTTCAATCAGATCCATATTACATGGATCTTTCAAAATTAAGAGTTTTAATTAGTTTAGATACAGAAAATTAACGAAAATTTGACCTTTTCTATACATTTACCCCATAAATTGAAATCATGATTTCTTATAATAATGTGACCTGCTTTATTATGTATATCATATGTAGACAACAATGTCCAATGTGGATGGTTAATTAATGCATATATATAGCTGCACATCATTAGTCCTAATTATCTTGCCACATTTGATTCTCTCCAGTCTTCAACCATCATTGTAATTTACAATCAACACTTAAGCCCATATCATTCAAACCATATTATCTATATTTTTTAAATCTAAACTTTTTTACAAATTGAAAATCAGGAGTTGGGAAGGAGTATAACCTTCTACCTATTAAAAACGTCTAGTACCATGTCACTTAATTTGACGATATTATGAATCATAAATTCATGAGTTAGGAGAGTGGAGAAAGAAAGATTATAACAACCATAATACTTAGTACTTAGGTGATCCATGTTCGAATTCTAATCAATCAAATGTACACTCTTATATTAATCTATATTCTTTTAGGTACCTAATCCGAGTTGTGGAGGCCTCACTTGTGGCTTCAACATGACATATGGCGGCTCAGCCTTCAGCGCAAACCTTGTGCAGGATACCCTAGCTGTTGCCACGGACCCCATCACCGGCTACACCTTCGGGTGCATCCAGAAGGCGACGGGTACGTCCCTGCCGCCGCAGGGGTTGTTGGGCTTGGGCCGAGGCCCATTGTCTCTAGTATCCCAAACTTCTAATCTGTACCAGTCCATATTCTCCTATTGCCTGCCCAATTTCAGGTCCACAAACTTCAGTGGGTCACTTAAGTTGGGCCCAAAAAACCAGCCCATAAACATAAAGTGTAGCCCATTGCTTAGAAATCCAAGAAGATCATCCCTTTACTATGTGAATCTGACGGCTATTAGCGTTGGAGCTCGTCTTCTGAACATCCCTCCTTCAGCTTTTGCTTTTGATCCCAACACTGGGGCTGGCACTGTCATTGATTCTGGTAATGTTTAATTATTATTATTATTATTATTATTATTATTATTATTATTATTATTATTATTAAAGTTTCTGGAATTTAGTTTCTTGTGCGGAACCAAATTTATTAAATAAATATAATTCTAATTAAGTTGAATTATGCGGCATTACATATATAAAAGCTGCATATGATATGATCAATAAAATATAGTAATCATCGAGGACCTACCTAGGCTAGAAGCATTGTCTATATAATAAATATACCTAGGAGGATTATATAAGTTTAATTAAAAAAAAAATTGAAACTTAGTTTTATTTGTAATTATATCAAACTTAATTTAATAAGTTTTCAAAATTGTCATGTAATTTTCCTTCTTAATTTGTCCCTTAACTCTTTTTTTTTATTTTTTCTAACTTTTTTCCTACATATTGTACAAGTGTTAGTTTTGATCTTATTATAACTGAAAGTTCGGACCCTCCACTGAAATTTAAATTCCGTTGATAGTGAGTATTACAAATTAGAGCATAAATTATAGTAGAGAAATCATGACCGATTATTTTTTAATAAAAATTTGGATGAGTGGTCATTTATATTCAAATATTTAAAAAAAAGAAATCGTCTCACTAATCATACCGACTCTTAGTTTCATTGTCGTCCCACAAATTACACATAAGAATGGAATTATTGAGGAACTTTACACTACCAAACTTATTTAGTAAAAGAGGGTGTACATAAGATAGTCTTACAAATAATTATAAGATAGTCTTATAAATAATTATATGAGATGGATCAATTCACAATCCATACTTTACAATTCACGTATGAATTTACTAAAATAAATTTTATTTGTAGATAATAAAAATCTATTTTACTATAACTATCGGTGAGACAATTTCATATAAGTTTTTGTGTCAATGAATTAGTATATGTTTTAGATGAATTGACAAATAAGCCCTCATATCTCATTTATTTAACGAAACAGGCACTACGTTTACGAGCCTTGTGAAGCCGGTATACACGGCGGTGAGGGATGAGCTCCGGCGTCGGATGGGCAACGCCACTGTGTCGTCTTTGGGCGGGTTCGACACATGCTACAACGTGCCGATCGTGGTACCAAGCATAACGTTCATATTCACGGGCATGAACGTGACGCTCCCTCAGGAAAACTTCATCATCCGGAGCAGCTCCGGCACTGCCTCCTGCCTTGCTATGGCTGCATCACCTCCCAACGTTAACTCCGTACTCAACATCATCGCCGGATTCCAGCAGCAGAACCACCGTATCCTTATCGACCTGCCTAAATCCAGGTTGTGTGTGGCTCGTGAACCCTGCAGCTAGCTCAGATATTAATTTAGTTTCATCCTCTCTCTTTCTATTTGAAACATGATTGTTTCCTAATTTGATATTCAACTTAGTGGTTTTTTTTATAAATTATGATTAACAACTTCTTTTTTGTATTTTTTTTATTTTAATTTTGCTCATTATCAGTGACGGACCTAGGATTTCAACTCAGGGTCCCAAGTCAATTAATAATATAAATATAGTATATTAATTCTAAACTAAAAGCTTACATTTACCACGATTTTGATAAAATCATTATATTAAATTATATTCTTTCCGTTTCAAAATAAGTGTCATTTTGGAGTTTTTGTTAGGAACATAAAAATTATACAAATATACCCTTTACTAATCAATTCCTAAAAAGGATAATTTGGGAATAAAATTGCATAAAAGTCTATAACAACACGTAATTTGATTAAAAAATTAGATTTCAAAACGACAATTATTTTGAAACAGAGTTATTATATTATACTATTACATATATACATTATACTATTACATATATAATTTAAGGTACAATATATCAACAACAACAATGAAGAAGGAGAAAAAAAGTAAAAACATGATATAAAGATAACATACTACCTTAAATTAGTTGAAGAAATAATTGTAAGATGAGAAAATTAAGGTTTATAACATGTGAAAAAAGAATGGGAAAAATTAAAATTGAGGAACCTCACTCCTCACATGGTCAAGACTCTACTTTAGTTGATATATATAAAAAAAAATTTGCAATTTTTTTAACTAAAATGATAAGTTTACTAGAATGGCCCGTCTCTGCTCATTATCACAATAATTAGACACTGTTTTGTTTTCTATGAAATAGTTCACCATAATAATTTTATCAATCAAATCCTCATTATACATAATTAAAATGATTTTTTCACAAGTTAATAATATAAATTAGAATTAATCTGTCTTAAAAAAATTAGAATTGAAAAATGATTTCATAAAAATTATATCCATATCATCATTTTTCTCATATTGATGATATCGATAATTAATATTTTTTATATAAACTATGGTACACCGAATGTTTAATTGTTTTAATAATACATGATATTATTACATAACCAATCATTTTTAACAACCACTCTAATGAATCAAACATAAATATGTAATCTATCCTATATAAGGCCCCGTTTAAATTGTGGGATGGGTTAGGTTTAAAGTGATTAACTAGTTTAAACTAATGTTTGGATTGTAGGTTCGAAACTCAGGTTGGGGAAAGGCTCGTGTTCGAAATTGGGCTATATCCTATGTTTAAGGCGGATTGAATGTGGGTTGAACTAACCCACCAACATGGTTGGGTTTAATAAACCCGATATTTGACTCTATAGTAAATACTCATTTTCTCAATTTTACCCTCAAAAGCAAGGATAAAATTACCTTAATACCCATAAACTTCATCTAAATTTCTAGAAAGCCACTTTAATTTCATATACATTGGAATCAAGAAATCACAAATAAACTCGAGTTGATATTTGCCTGTGGAGATGAAATCAAAGAGAGATCACTCATGTAGGTCAGCATTCAAAATAATTTTCTTCTTTTTTGTCTCGATCTTGTTTCGATTGATCCTCTTTTAGTCTCAATCTTGTTAATTGGAAGAAATTTTTTCCTTTCATTCACTGAATATTTTTACCTTTTTTTTCTACGACATTTTTTTAACCTAATCTTTTCGAATTTTGTAAATAATTTTAGATATGCTTCACTTTTTGACGAATTGCTACATTCCTCACGAGGTTCCAATCGATTGTGTTTTGATTATAGCTTAGAGTGTGCATTTGCAAAGTGTTTTTAGGTAATTGCAAAATCGATGTTTCCAGTGAAGATGAAATAATTTTTTTTTATTTAAGGCCACTTCTATGTTATATTATTATTATTATTATTATTATTATTAGTATTATTATTATTATTCATCATATTGTTTTTTTGATGGAACTCCCTGTTTTATATTTCATTTGTTCATATAGATGTTTGGGAAAATCGTAAATTTAGTACACTAACTTTTGGTCATTCACCATTCAAGGACATAATCTTTTTGGCCTCTGACATTGAGACACCATGTTTTGAAAATGGGTGAATTTAGGAAAAAAAAACTTGAATTCACATAATTCATGCACTACAAGAAAACTTCCTGATAGTGATGGAAAAATCTGTCACTAAAATAAAAAAATTTGTCATTAACATGTATTACTGATGGATTTGTGAAGGAAAAATTCTATCAAGAAGAGCTTTGTCACTAAATTTTAGTGACGAATTTTAATTCCGTCACTACATTTGTGATGGAATTTCCATCACCAAGATGAAAAAACTCGTCATTAAATTCGATTGTCATTGGGTCTTCTTGATTGACAAGCAACGAAACTATCGATGAAAATATTCATCATAATTGTTATTTGTGGAAATTATCCGTCACTAATTTGCAACAGAAGCATCCGTCAGTGATTTGCGATGGATAATTCCGTCACTAATTTGTGATGGGAAATTCCCTCATTATCTTTGACAGAAATATTTTTTGACAGAACAAATCTGTCATTATTTTTTATATGCAAATAAATATATATTTTATTTTATATCCCACGTTTTTGGTAAATCTGTAAGCTACTATATTCACATAGTCTTACGATCCAAATAATTTTATCAATGAACCATAAATCAATCATTCATAAGATCATAAACACCAAGTCAAAATACTTAAGTCGGATTTAAGTTTCAAATTCTAGTTATAAGTCTAATATAAAATATGAATGTCTAATCACCCCCTAAATAGACATCATCATCTTCTGCAGTCGGATCCTCTATAATAGGCGGGGGATCTAATGACGGAATCACTCCCAAACTTCGTAGTTGCTCTAATAGAAGCGTGTCAGTCGACTGTACCCGAGAATCCATTGTGGCCTCCATCTCAGCTCGTATCACATCTCTCATGTCATCAACTCGAAGGGCCACCCACTGCTCTATCTCCATCTGCATTTCATCTTGATGTAAAGCTGATGTAGCTGAGGTGCTACCACTCTTCGAAGCTAATGAACCTCTCACAACTCCAAAGCCATAAACGCGTAGCTTATTATCAATGCCGTCAGCAGCATCTACGAATGTCTGTGATTGGTCAGAATCGGACATCGATTGATCAGATTGCATAGCAACCTCCATACGTGCTTAAACATCAGCCTACCAAATAAAGTAAGAAATATTATTGACATTAAAATTATCAAAAAATAATTAATTTTAAAATGTTTAATAATTAGACTTACATCAACTTTCTTTACTTTTCCATCAACGAATTCCCATCCCTCCTTATAATGCAAGCATTTGAAAAAATTCCACATATTCCAGTACTAATTTCCTAGATAGTAAGAAATAACTTTCATGAATATGTACTTGATTATATAATGTTTGATGTAATTTATATAAATATCTAGTCACTTACAATATCCCTCCAAGTCTCAACAAATGATCTAGACCTTCCTGTGTGTGGCATGAAGGACCTGTATCTGGTCCTGCTGGCTCACTCATCCTGTTTTGGAGAGCCTTCTCAAACTTTTTCTTTTACATTTGATAGGTTCCAATACTCTAGCCAAATCTTCTATATCTCATTTGACATACATTCTGGTTGTTTTCATTTCTTGATCCAAGTTTTCTTAAATCCACGAACTATGTGTCTGTAGTTAGCTCAAGCTTACTTGTAGAATAATTTCTCACAGCCTGGTCCATTGAGGCATCCCAACTAAAGTACTTCTACAAAATCAATTTAGATAATAAAGGTATAAACTAAGAAAAAAAATTAAAAAACGAATAATTATTTCAAAGAAAATTGCAATATAAACCAAAAAAATAACAAACACCATTAATCCAATTATTAACTCTTTCTATAGTATTTAATTAGTCTATATACCTGAAACTCCCCATAAAATCTTTTTGGATATGATGGTGGCAATGACTTCTACTTAATACCTTTCTCGTGGATCATTTGCTTAAATATATCAGTCATCTTTTCAGTAGTCTTATGACCAGGAACAAATCTAAGAAAAAACATAAAGAAGTGGAAAAACTAAATTAGTATTATGTAAAATGCATCAATATTTTAGAAAAACGTAAATAAGCAACCGATCCTAACTGAACCGCTACATCCGGAAGTCTTAATGAAGAAATGACACGATCTTGCCACGCCCTTCTTTACTTTCACCTTGTGTCATCTAAAATTTAAAGCTGGCTAAATTAGTATGCAAAATGCATCAATAGAGTAATATGTGGTATTAACCAACCTGTCTAAATTGAGCGGCTATATTAGGAAGTCTCGAGGAGGAAACGATGCGACCTCACCCATGCCCTACTATACCTCCATCCCGTGTGATTTGTGCTAAATATGTAGGTATTGATGAAACCATACGACCTCACCCTTATCTTCCTAGACATAGTTGTACAATCAAGGTACATATATCACTAATCAAAATAAAAGAACATTGAGAATTTGATAAATAACATGTAATAAAACATAAATTATCATTTAATTCAATTAACATAACAAATGATGTTGCTCAACAACCTGTCCCAATTGAGTTGTTGATGAAGTAGCACAACCACGTCCATTCTCACCCATATGTCCATCTCGCCCCATCTAAACATATCACTAATATGTGAATTGATTATAACATAATGCAAAAAATTTGATAATAAATTTCTACCATCTTGATACGTATCTTAGGATATGTTTGCATGATTATTTTGTTTCCTTTTGTTTCTATCTTTTCCTTATTTTTCTCAACTGTATTTGCTTTATTATTGGCAACAATGCAAAGGATTCATTGCGTGGTCAATACTCTAAGTCTCTACATGGTATCATCCTAACCTCGATCCTTCCATCCAACCCTAGCCAATGCCGTCGTCCTCCTCTATTGACGTTCGATGTTTTTTTTCCGATGACAACAGACAACGACTTTCCCCCCTTTCTCCCCTTCTCCACTCTCATTCATATGATTACCATAAAATTAACATCCTCCAATTACCTGCTTTGGAGAAATCAAGTTACGCCTCTTCTTGCTTGTCAAAACTTGCTAGGGTATATTGATGGCTCCACGCCGGCACCAGCGCCTACCACCAAAAATACCGCCAGTGTCTCTATCCCGAACGCCGCTTATGAGACTTGGCGTGCTCATCTCTCTCCTTCTTTCTTCTCTCACCGAGGAGTCCATGGCCCAGGTTCTCGGTTGTCACACATCTCAGGCTATTTGGCTAGCGTTGGAGGCCGGGTTCCGCCATTGCTCTAAGTGGCTCTAAGTCCTGTGAACTGCGTCTTAAGGACAATTTACAACTCATGAAGAAAGGATCGTGTTCGGTTTCTGAATATGGACGTGAATTCAAATCCCTTTGTGATCAACTCGCGGCTATTGGTCGTCCGATCGACGAAACGGATAAGGTCCATTGGTTTCTCCGGGGTCTTGGATCTACTTTCTCTGGCTTCTTTGCCACTCAAATGTCCGTCAGCCTACCTACCTTTCGTGATTTACTTCCAAGGCGGAAAGTTTTGTCCTATTCCAGGAATCGCTTGAAAATTCTGGTGCCGCACCCGTTGCCTTCTACGGCCAGCGGCAAAATCAGTCCTCTCAGTCTTCTCGAGGGCATGGTGGTGGTGGCCACGATCAAAGGTTGCACAACTCCAGGGGTCGCGATCGTGGTGGTGGCAACGACCGTCGAACCCCGCGGTGCCAAATTTATCACGTTGAAGGACACTATGCCGATACATGTGATCAATGTTATGTTTGTCCTTCAGACCCTAACTCGGCTCATCTTGCAGAAGCCTTCACAGCGGGGTGTTCTATCTCCTACCGATTAGTATTTGGATACGGGCGCTTCCGCACATATGACTCCGTCGTCCTCTTCTTTGGACAACTCCTCGCCTTATTCTGGTAACGATCATGTTATTGTTGGTAATGATGACAAACTTGCTATTTCTCATATTGGTCATTCTCACATTTCGGATAATCTTCAATTATTGGATGTGTTGGTGGTGCCACATCTCACTAAAAACTTGCTATTAATCAGCAAACTTACGTCTGATTTTCCGATAAATGTGTTCTTTACTGACAAAACATTTACTATTCAGAGTCGACTCACAAGGGAGGTTCTAGCAAGCGGTCGACGTGAAAATGGATTATATGTTTTGGAAAAAACTTGCCCCGCCTTGATCGCTGATTTGCAAAATAAGACACTTCGTGCTTCCTTTGAACTATGGCAAGCTAGATTAGGCCATGTTTCGTCTTCTGTTATTTCAATTTTAAATAAATCGGGCCATTTGCAGGTTACCTCATTGTTGCCTAAACTTTCATTATGTACTTCTTGCGAACTAGCTAAAAGCAAACGATTACCTTTTGTCGTTAATGAGAAACGTGCGTCGCACGTATTGAATTTAATTCATTGTGATTTGTGGGGTGCGACACCCGTTCGTTCATCCTCTGGCTATCGTTACTATGTAGTGTTTATTGATGATTTCTCTCATTTTACGTGGCTATTTCCACTTGCTCGCAAATCTGATTTTTATGTGAACTTGGTACAATTTGTTGCGTTGGTGGAAAATCAATTTCATTGTCGAATTCAAAAATTCCAAAGTGATGGTGGCACTGAGTTTGTTAATGCGCAAGTTCAAACTTTTTTCAGGTCTAAGGGGATTCATCATCTTATTTCTTGTCCATATACACCGGCTCAAAATGGTAGGGCCAAACGCAAGCATCGGCATATCACCGAAACGGGCTTGGCATTAATGTTCCATGCGCATGTTCCATCTGTTTTGTGGGTTGAGGCTTTCTCTACGGCTGTTTATATTATCAATCGGCTACCCTCATCCGTTTTGCAGGGTGTTTTGCCCTTCGAGACCATCTTTCATGTACCGCCGAATTATGCTAATTTTTATCCGTTTGGTTGTCGGGTTTTTCCGTGCCTTCATGATTATGCGGAGAACAACCTTTCGGTTCAAAGTCGGTCGTGTGTGTTCATGGGGTATAGCTCCAATTATAAGGGTTTTCGATGCCTCGATCCTTCTACCTCTCGGGTGTATGTGACTCGCCACGTAAAATTTGACGAAGGTGTTTTTCCTTCTCTGGCTAGGCGTCTTCTTCGAGTATTTCTCAACTCGATATTTCATGTTTTCTTAAGCCCATATCAAGTGCTACATCTTCTTCTTTGTCTCCTATTCAGGCTCCATCACCACCATCTATTCATCCGTGTAGACTTTGCTTCGATTTGAGCCCTACTCCAGCGGTTCCCATCACTCCACCAACACCGCTGCCTCAAACGGCTACACCACGGCCACCACCAGTGCTGCCCATGCCACCACCAGGCCACTCCATGGTCACTCGCTCCAAAGCCGGCATTTTCAGGCCGCACTATATTGCTGATTTTGCAACTACCTCCCTCCAACGAGCTCTCTTATCCACGGTGGAGCCTCGTGGCTTGAAGTTCGCCGCAAAATCTCCGAAATGGGTTGCTGCTATGGATGAGGAGATGTCTGCCTTATGCAAAAATCAAACGTGGGATCTTGTTCCTCGCCCAAATGGTATCAATATTGTTGGTTCAAAATGGGTTTTCCTTACCAAGTATTTTTCAGATGGCACTATTGATCATCATAAGGCTCGGTTGGTTACTCAAGGGTTCACTCAACTTCCGGGTCTTGACTTCTCTCACACGTTTAGTCCGGTTATGAAAGCCACCACCGTTCGCGTGGTTCTTGCTCTTGCCGTCCACCATCGTTGGCTTCTTCACCAATTGGACGTAAAAAATGCATTTCTAAATGGTGTCTTAACACAACCCGTCTACATGAAGCAACCCCCGGGTTTCATTGATCCCCATCATCCACAACATGTATGTCGATTGAAAAAGGTTTTATATGGGTTGAAACAAGCTCCTCGCGCTTGGTTTCAACATTTTAGTGACTTTCTTCTTCGCATGGGGTTTATTGGAAGCCGTGCCGATACTTCCCTATTTATCTTTGCTCGTGGTACGTCGCTATTGTACTTGTTGGTGTATGTTGACGACATTATTCTCACGGGAAATGACACCATTTTTATCTCCAAATTTGTTGCCCGACTCAGCTCGAAATTCGCTCTTAAGGACCTTGGTCATCTAAATTATTTTCTTGGCCTCGAAGTGGAGTACACGGAAGCTGGTTTATTTCTTGGTCAAGCAAAATATGCTCGAGACATTCTTGCAAGGTCCGAAATGCTTGATTGCAAACCTGTCTCCACGCCCCTTGCAGCTGGACAGGTTCTCACTAGTGATGACGAACCATTTGAGGACTCCACTCACTATCGCTCTCTCGTTGGTGCTCTCCAATATTTGACAATTACTCATCCTGATATTTCTTTTGCTATAAATTTGGATAGCCAATTTTTGCAGGTCCCCACTCACGATCATTTCCAGGTTGTAAAACGGATTCTTCGCTATGTCAAGGGCACCCTCACTTATGGTCTCTCTTTCACTCGTGGCGAGTCGTGCGCTCTTATTGCCTACTCGGACGCTGACTGGGCCCGTTGTCCGGAGACGCAACGCTCTACATATGGATACTCTATCTTTCTTGGTGGTAACTTGGTGTCTTGGAGTACCAAGAAACAACTTACTGTTGCATGGTTGAGTTGTGAGTTCGAATATCGTGCTCTTTCTAATACCACTGCCAAAGTGGTTTGGCTTACCCATCTTCTAAAGGAACTTGGTGCCCCACTTTCTGCTCCACCATGGCTGCTTTGTGACAATAATAACACGATTTTCCTTAGTCAGAATCCGGTTGCTCATAAGCATGCCAAGCATATCAACATCAACTTTCATTTTATCCGTGAACTCATCTCCGCTGGCAAGCTTGTCACTCAATTCATTGTCTCTTCCTTTCAAATTGCGGATGTTTGTACCAAATGATTGGCTTGCCCGCTCTTCAAATTTTTTCGATCCAAGCTTCGTGTCATTTCTCAACCGACGACTTGCTTGAGGGGGTGATAATGTATCTTAGGATATGTTTGCATGATTATTTTGTTTCCTTTTGTTTCTATCTTTTCCTTATTTTTCTCAACTGTATTTGCTTTATTATTGACATCAATGCAAATGATTCATTGTGTGGTCAATACTCTAAAGTCTCTACACATCTCAACTGTAAATAATGTAACATGTAATTCAAAAATATTATAAAGATTTATGGGTAACCTATCCAAAATTGTCAATCATTTATGTATATCTCCAAGTTATCGTTATCACTATCCTCTTTATCTTAATCATCTATATGATCATTCAATTCTTCTCCTGATTCTTCCTGCTCTCCAGTGGTGTCTAACATGCTCAGATGCAAGTTTCTCAATAGTGCAATTAAGATCATTCAAATATGTTGGATCATCATCATCTTGTACAAAATCTTGAATATTTATAGTTTCTTCTTGAAAAGGTTATTGAATAATAATTGATTGATGGTTGTCGTGAGCCATGTCCAGAATTTCCACATTGGACCTAGCCATAATTTTACAAACAACAAGCCACTCGTTCCCAGCCTGATTTAAAGTCGAATGCATGCAATAGAATACTTGTGTGGCTTGAATTACTGGCACAAATGGATCGTACTGATTTAATCTACACTTTCTGTGGACATCAACGAGCTTATATTCAGAATGGAATTTTGTGCCTATGTTTGAAGTATCAAATCACTCTCATATTTGAACAATGTGGTCCTCTTGATTGGTAAATCAGGATACTCCAATTGCACAACTTCTACTAAGCGACCATAGTAATCACTTTCAGCTATATTGCAATTTGTACCTCTTATGCATACTCCACTATTCATAGTTGCTCTAGCTAAACCATGTATAACTGTGTGGAATCTATATCCATTCACAAAGTAACCAGGATACGTCAAAACAACATGTAATGGCCCTTTTGCAAGATCTCTTATAAATTTGTTAGAAATGTTGTTTGACGGATCATTTACCTACATATATATGAGACATAAAATTAATACTTTGAACACAAATCATAAGTTTAGAGTGTACAACTAAAATTTTAAGTGAAAAGAATCTTACAAAGTTGTCAAACCAAATCATTTTGTAACTTAGTATCGATATCGGCAACATATATGTTTGGTTGTTGTTCTTTTACCTGTCCAACATAAACACTTGAAACAGAGAATGTCAACATTAAATAGACATTGGAGTTTTAATTAATTACTCAATATATGGTTCAACTCACTACAATTGAGCAAAATGTAGGCATGAGCTACTTTGAACTCATCATCTTTCAAATATCTTCTTTTTGCCTTTCCAAATGCTCTACCAGGGGTATATGAATACGGATATACTTCATCATTCCGAGCTACATTTTGATGTTCGTCCTAACATGGTCTTCAAAGTAATAAGAGCAAAACAATGAAACCTCTTCAACCAAAAATGCATTGGAAATGCTACCTTCAACTTTGGCTTTATTCTTAACATTATTTTTTAGCTTCCAAAGGTACCTATACAACCATCTTATATCATGTTAGGTTGTTTCTTTACATATTATTTATAAAGTTAACTTTATTAGATATGTGAAATTGAAAGTTATATTACCTTTCAAACGGATACACCATCTATACTACACATGCCTAGTGATTCTTGCTTCATATGCTAAGTGGATAGGTAAATGCTCCATTGAGTCAAAAACGCTCAGTTCCGATGACACTAGGGGTAAGGTCTTTGAAAAACAAACTTAATTCTATATGTGTCTTCCACATATTTAGAGGTAACAATTCATGAAATGCAATTGATATCAAACATTGCATGGAAACATGATAATCGTAACTTTTCATTCCAAACAACTTGAGCTTCTTCATATCCACACAATGTCCCATATTTGATGTATATCCATCGGGGAAGTTGAGATTCATCAACCCTTTGCATAATACTCCCCTTGTTAGATTATCAAGAGTATAACAAGCTTTTGTATATTTACCAGTTGTATCATTTCTCTTTAGCTAAGGACAACAACAATAGTTATTCAAATCTTATTGAGATTTATGTGTCTTTTGTTTTCCCTTCAATATTCATTACTGTATTGAACACATAATCAAACACATTTTTCTTTATGTGCATTACATCCAAGTTATGTCGAATTGGGTTTGTGCTCTAATATGGTAAATCCCAAAAGATGTTTCATTTCATCTAACCACTTGAATTTGAGATTGAACTATTAACTTCAGCAACTCCTAATTCTGTAACCATCATCAATCCCAAGTTTTCTATCTCTTGCAGGATCTCAGTACCTGATCGTAAAGGTGACATATCTAATATAACACTTTTATTCTTCATGAATACTATTTTATTTCTTCGAAATGTATAATCTGGAGAAAGGAATTTCCTATGGTTGTCAAACCATGATTGTTTTCTATTGTGCTTAATTGTGAAAGCATGTGATTTATCCATACAATATGGACACACCAATCTCTTTGCAGTACTCCAACCAGACAACATCGAGTATGCAGGAAAATCACTAATCATTCACATAAGAGCTGCATGTATTTGAAATTTTTACCTTTTTGAGATGTCATTTGTATGAACACACACCTCCCATAATTCCAATAACTCTGCGATGAGGGGTTGCAAGTATACATCTATCATATATTTGGGTTTGTTGGTCTAGATACAAATGAGGGTTTGCTGCAAATGTATTTTATATACAAGTAATATTATAATTTGCACATCATATCGGTCTTAACCAACATTCCTTCCAAAATCCTTGTCTCTCTTGGAACCGCCATTGATGATCTATGTAAAAAGCTTAGTGAAAGTAGAGAAAGAATTGCAAGAGTTTAGAGAGTAACAGTGTAAGCGTAGAGAGGAAGAAGAGAGTGTTTGATCAGTTTATAGTTTAAATAAGTGTTTCAAAACGATCAATGGTTCAGATTAAATGGTGTAAGAGACATGCGTGATTTGACGGTTGAGATAAAATAGCGGAGGGACAAAACTTCCTATACAAAGTTATTTGCCTCATCAAAATCATAGCAGAAATGTCCCAATAATACTCTTTGATTAACATTTTTCTTTTTATTGTTTTATCATGTCTATTATTCACCATTTGGTTTTAGTTGTATTTTCTTACAATTTTTTTTATTTTTTTTATAAACATACTCTCTATTCTAACTACTTTCTATGTCAGTCTAGGTAGAAAGTTTTTTTCAATCATATTTTCTGATTGTATGATACACGTAAAAAAACTTTTTGAACTAATCAGTTTTAGAAAGATACATATCTTCTAATTATCTCACATGACCTTTTATCTCCTAATTTCCTAATTGTATGATACACGTAAAAAAACTTTTCGTCTTTACTCATTATCTCACATGACCTTTTATTTTTCTCTTTCAGACTATGAATCAATTGGGAAGTGTTAGTTTAGCAGGAACACAAATGCAAACAATCAATAATCACTTTCACTTTATTGAACTACATATTCTCCATAGCCAATCTAAAAGGTATTGAAGAATTGATTGAAATAGATGAAGATACTCTATGTCTAACACAAAATAAGTGACTTCAGAGTTGTGTTTATATTGATGTCTTTCGTTGGAAGACAATTAGGAGCAAGGAATTGCAATTGTTGAATGTGTTAAAGAGGATAATTTCCTAGTGGCAATGATCTTCAGATTGAGACTTATGCCAATGGCAAGCTAGTTATGCAATAATGCAACAAGTTGGAAGTAGAGGATGCCATTGTTCTTGACATTTTTTTAATTGTTCCTTAATTGCCTAATTTGCATAATGTTTATTGCTTCATTTTAATGATTTTAAGGAGATTTAGATTTCGATTTTTACATTTATATAGATGAGTTGTTATCATATTATCAAGATGAGATAAAAATGATATTTTTTATGAAAAATAATATTAATATAGAGCTTAAAAAAATATAAAACAAACCTAATAAGACATTATAAATTGTCATAAATATTAAATATGAAAATAAATAACCTTAATAAGACATTGGAAAGTATAATAAAAAATAACCCAAGTGGACATTTATAAATGTCATAATAAATTTGTATGGAGGCATTTCATAATGCCTTCAATTTTTCAATGGTGTAGTATTAGATTATTTGGAAGACATATTTGAATGACATTAAAAATAATCTATTAAGACACTTTGAAATGACTTATATGATATCTTTCATTATGTTTATATATCTTTAAAGACATTTTATAGTGCATTAATAGAATATTTTTCAATGCATTTCAACTATTGCTACAATAGAATAGAGGACACTTTAAAAAAATGTCTTGATACTTTAAATGTATTAATAGATATTATATTAAGACATTTATTAGTGTCATATAAAGCCAATTTTCTATAATGATCACAATATCAAAATGAACAAATAAACTTGAAAGGATCTGCCATTATATTGGTCCAATAATTGGACCATGAAAAACGTACATCATTCATACATGCATAAAAAAAAGTAGTGCTAACCTTCTTGATAAATCACCAACAGTGAACATCAACCTCAATCTGATTACAAAACTATATGTACTTCACACTCATCTTTGGATCAATGTAGAACTTGCATTGTTCATACAACATGGTGTATCTAGAGCCACTTCTATAAGGACACGATTCCACACCTCCGAGTTTGATACATTCTTGTATCATATTTTGACAAGTATGCGGTCCAAGATATATGAAGACTCGTCATACATGTACGGGCCACGGAAAAACTCATTAGAGTGTGATTTCTTCACGATTTGAGGCATGCTAAATAACCTAAATGTAGTACAACAAAATTCGATCAAGAAATGAGATAAATAACCACACATGCACTAAACAACAAGGAGAAGATCACCAAACTAAAAATTACATATTGCAATGGTAGTTTATGTGTAAATGGTTTATAAGGTACTCTATTTGAGGTGATTGATGACTAAAAATTATAGATTACTTTAAACACAATGATGACAAGTGTCTTCCATGCATGAAATATATGTTTACGAAATATTCTTCATTTTGGTCCACAAAGCACTCATTTGAGTGTATTGGAAAGGGAAGTTTATGTAGCTTTGACAGTCACTTTTTTTATATTAACCATTGCTTTCTAGGACCCTTTATCCAATTTTTTGTCTTTTGTGAGTTGATATTATCACATATTTATATTTGGAAATATTATTTGTATAATATTTGGTTGAGAATTTTCTACGTAACATAATATTTGTTACACGGCCCACATCTCATTATTCTTGCTTATTGAGTATTATTGATAAGTTTGATGCTAGATTTAGTGAATTTTTAGTAAAAAGAATGAAATCCAACACGAATGAAAACTAAATTAATTTTTTAGAAAATATAAGCATACATGGCACATTTATTTACCATAATTTCAATGTATCATCATAGATGAGATTCGAAAATCTACATAAGATTGTTTTGGAAAAGATAAAAACATATATTGTCAAAATGTCTAGTGATAAAGCTTGTTTTAGTTTGTAAATGATACTATTTGGTATGTAAATTGTGTACTAGTCCAATATACAATCATTAGGATACTTGACTCAAAATTAGATTGTATGAGTACATATATTGGAGTTTGAACCCTTTGAAATTCATGAACATTTCATCATAGCAAAATACTTTCTTCACAAAATATCAATGGCTCCAAACATTTTTTTGAAACAAGATGACAATCTTTACGATTTATGATTATAATGTTAGTATATTTTTCATTAAAGTCTTGGCAAACCAAGCCCACATATGAAAATTCGTTGAGGGTGGTGACACCAAGTACACAATCCAATCTGCACAATACTTCATGAACAAGTATTTCTAAAAAAACTTTGATTATAAGAAATGTTGTAAACAAGTACACAAGCTCTGGAAGAGATATGAAGTATTTTCCATGATTATAAACAACAATGAGATCGCATATCATGAACCTACCAATGAAATCCATTCTACTGAAGAAATTTGGGTTGATATCATACAAGTAAGGACTCAAAATATTGAAGAATAAATATAGTAGTATTATAACATTCCGATATAACACACCAATCTAAAACTCGACTAAGTGAAATATATCAAGAATTTATCATGTTTTATATGAGGTGTTGGAACCGACGGATCGCCGGCCCTATGCTATCGGAATCGGGATCCAAAGATAAATCACAGCGGAAAGAAATCATACCCTTGTAGACCTCTTGATCTTCTGATGTATTCCTCTGAGCCCTTCTCGAACGTTGCGTGGCCAACGATCCTTCGAGAAAAATCAGTTCCGCTCTCTCTCACTTATCACGTGTTTTCTGTGATCTGTGTTCTGTGTTATGAGAGGCGCTGATGAAAAGAGCTATATATAGGCTACACCAGGGACCTAGAGGAGGAATTGGGTTGGGCCTCCTGATGGGCTTTAGTATCCTGTGTTCGGCCCGAACACATAACTGAAGCCCATCAATAATAATTCAGTCCACTAGAGAATTATTATTGAACAACCATCCCAATCCCATATTTAATATGGGCTCCTTCTTATTATGTGTACATTTATTTCCCCGTGTTTAAGATATCGAATGTCCGTAAATTAAATAAGTTACTGACAACTTAAATAATTTACATCTAATTCCAAGAGTAGTACCACTCATCCTTATTATCATGTCGGATTAAATCCACCTGCAGGGTTTACATGATAATCCTTATGAGTTCCTCAAGGGGACATTATCATCCTAAATAATTAGGACACAGATTCCTTCTATAATCAACAGAACACCATATAAACAATGTTATCTCCCAACTCACCGAGTTTATTGATTTATGAATAAATCTCACCCATCGGCAAATTAAAGAAATAAACACTGAGCATACGTGCCCGTTATTATATAGGGATTAAGAAGATGTACATCCATAATAACAGAGGTCTTGTTCTATTATATAGTCAGTATAAAACGAACAACCTCAAATGGTCCTGCTCAATACACACAAAATGTACTAGTGTAGTTTTATAGTCAAGACAGACTAATACCAAACTACACTACAACCATTCCGATGATTTGTCCAAATCCATCTTGGTTGTGAGCTACTATTTATAATTTATAAGAAACTGATAACATGATCTTCTGTGTGGCACCACACACCAAGTTATCTATAATATAAATTAATTGGACATTGCATAAACATATATAACAAATATAAAATGCAAACATATGACCAAT
The DNA here is from genome assembly GCA_954870855.1 of Scutellaria minor. Taxonomy (NCBI): domain Eukaryota; kingdom Viridiplantae; phylum Streptophyta; class Magnoliopsida; order Lamiales; family Lamiaceae; genus Scutellaria; species Scutellaria minor. The sequence goes on along the minus strand of OX940728.1, from coordinate 17,653,106 downwards.
GTGATTCTCATTCCATAAACGATGTTCATACAAAAACTAGGCTTATAGTATACATCCTAACATGAGGTGTATCTAAAAATAAAAATATATCTTTAAATGGGCCCAACTTTGTATGGATAATTGTTCAATGTTAGTTTATATCTCCTTAGAGTTGGACTAGGGCACAAGTAAGAGGGTCTATTTTTGTTTGGAGCCACTTTCTAACCATTTTAAATCTCTAATTTTAGAAGGATGCCCCAAAAAATGAAGAATACACCAAAACTAACACCCCATCTTCCAACTCTCTCTTTATGATTCTCACCGGTAGTGGCGACGCCGTTGCACTGTAACCCTTCACCGACAGCCATCTCCTCTCCATCTCTCTCCATCTCTCTCCCTCTATCTCTATCTCTCTCTCCTTTCCACCAACAGCGATACCACCGCCGTCTACTGTCGGCTGTCTTTTTTCCGACCGTTCTAAAGTCCTCATCGAGCCCGTCTTAGATCGGGGCTCCGTTTAATATTCTATGGTCGGAAACATTGAGAAAAGCCTGGCAAATGTCGTGACCCATTCTTCTTTTTCTCTTTTTGTGTGGTCTTCTTGTTTTCTAGGTGGTGGCTTGTTGTTGTGTAAGTGTGTGCATGCTTAGCGATCAGCGTGTAGTGTGGGTGCTACGTGGGTGAAGGTCGTCGATGACTCTAGGTCGCCAATCAAGATGGAGTGTGTGCACGTTGTAGTGACAATGTGTGGGTGTGTACAGGAGTATTAGATCGTGTGCTAGTGTGCTGGTTGTACAATACAGAGGATGTCTTCGGTGATGTGAGGTCATCGGCTATGGGCGAAGATCTTACACATACCTAATAGTTACCACCGCTTTTTTCAATTCCAATATATTGTCCTTGTTTATTTTGTCCAGACAATTCTGAACAAATGAACACTATAAGGTCCACAATTTTACAAATAGAAACATGAATCCGAATATGAAAATATATTATTACCTTCAGCTCGAAGATGGTTTCCACATTCTCAGTTTTCAAAACTAGATCACCCAAACCCTACTCTATGGTCTACTACTATAGATATATCAAGTGAGCAAGATATATAACCAAAAATGTGCCCAAAGCAATAGCCAATACCTTCAGAAACTTGAAAAATTATGCTTATTAACACATGAATAGAAGACACTACCTCAAGGAATACCTAAGCTTTAGCTAATGCCCTTGAGATGACAATGACTATTTTCTGAGTGTCATGAATTTCTAAACCGTGGTAGATATATACGTGCAATCAATTAACAATGTCTAAATATTTTCACTTATTACTTAATCATAATATACAAATTTTCTATCTTAAACAACTGAGAGTAATACTCTTTATACTAGACATGAAGCATATACTCAAGAAACACAATATAACCACATCACCGTTTTATATATATATATAATTATAGAACTTTAAACCCTTCTTCATTCTCAGGTCAATAAGATTTTCATAACATTCAATGTCAATTCGATCAAACGGATAAATAAGAAAATTAGCTACAAAGAATTTCCCAAATTATAAATCCCAACAATAATCTGAAACAATGATAAGTAATTTAAAATGCATTTAGTTCTTCAAGACATCAATGTTCTTAATATAGGCAAGAAGTTGAGATACTACATATACCGTTATTATGAACTTTCTTGTTCGACTTGGAAACATATTTACATATTTCTAAATTGAAGTCTTATACATCATCATTGTAAAAGGAACCACAAGATATGGGACCATTAACAAACCATATCATAAGGAATTTGTTTTCACTACATTCAAAAGCAAAAATAAAGCATAAACTTTAGACTACTTTGTAGTCACCCGCCATAGGCCAAGGCAATTCCATACATTTGCAAACTCTTTCGGTGGTTCTACATATGGTACCAAGAAAAGTTAGACAATAATAAATCAATATCACTGAATCACATACAAACAACATAATGATGAAGTAAGCTTCATAGAACATATAACATATGAAAAACGTACAACAATCCAGACAGTGCTAGATTCAGGGATGAAACCATCAGACTCTTACCGTTACATAGCATGTGATTTTGGTGGAGAGGAAATAGTTGGGCACACAATGAAAAATCACTTGAACTTGGTGCATCGAATGAAAATGAAGAAAATCGAAGCAGGTGATGCACAAACAATTTTAGATATGATACAAGAGCAAGATGCTGAGGAAGATGATTTTTTTATAGAGTAAAATTGGATGACGAAGACAAGTTATCGAATATGTTTTGGAGGGACTCTGTGATGAAGGAAGATTATGCATTATATGGTGATGTGATGATATTCGACACAACATATAGGACAAACAAATACAATTTGATTTGTGTCCCCTTTGTTGGTGTCAACAACCACATGAAAAATGTCATGTTCGATTGTGCATTCATTTCGGATGAGAATATAGAAACATTTGAATGGTTGTTCAATATTTTCAAGAAATCAATGTGTAGAAAAAGTCCCATCACAATTTTCACAGACCAAGATCAAACAATAGCAAATGCAATTGAGAAGGTATGTCTAGAATTGTACTGTTATTTTTTTTACTCTATTTTTTTTGTCATCATCTAATATTGTATAACTTAGTAATATTGTATAACTTAGTTAGTAATACTCTTTAGTATTACAAAGTATAACTGTTCAGTAATATTGCTGCATTGCTAAGTCTGTCTCAACAAACAGGTTTTTCCAACAACGAGGCATCGATTGTGTATATGACATCTTTAACAAAATGCAATAAGCAGATTTACAAAGTTGAAATCGGACAATTTATTTAAGAGTCAGTTCAACAAATGCTTAACTAGATGTGATGATGAAGAAGAATTTGAAAGTTGTTGGAAAAACATGGTGCAAAAATATAATCTCGAAGATCACTCTTGGTTCACACGACTTTACGGATTAAAGAAAAAGTGGTGCACAACTTTAAACAAGAATTACTTCTCAGTTGGTATTGTTTCATCACAAAGAAGTGAATCGATAAATAATGCACTTGGATTTAATGCTAAAAAGACAACAAGTTTGACAGATTTCTATACACTTTTCACTAACATAATAAAACATTGGAGGATGACTAAAGAACAAGATGAATTCAATTATGCAAGGTCAGTTGCAGAAAGTCAAATGCCTATGGATGGAATATTGAAACATGCTTCTGAAATATACACAATCAATACTTTTAGATATTTTGAAGGAGTTCAGAAAGTGCATTGTTTGTCTTTCAAAAGTGATTGGAGTGGAAGGTATCACAATGCTTTATGAAGTATCCAATCCTAATTATGCTAAAAATGCAAGCAAACAAGTAGTATTTGATTACCAGTTCATGATGGTGACGTGCTCTTGCAAGATGTTTGAAGAAATGGGTATTTTGTGTTGTCATTCCTTGAGAATACTCCACATAAATTCTGCACAGTCTATACCTCAAATGTACATTAAAAAAAGATGGATAAAATTGGCAAAGTCGATGGTGTGGGACAAGCTCAATAACAATGATAACAACATAGCAAGGGACAATGAAGGGGTTCTTTGGCGTCACACGAAGATAAGAAAATACTATAATTTAGTCCTGAAATCACAAAACAATAGGAATGCGAGAAATCTTTTGGAAGAAAGCTACAACAAAGATTGTATTATTGTTGATTCTTTAACAGCTTCTGTTAGTGATACAGGTGTCGGACAAACTGAAAACGACACAAATTCTTCTACTTCTATTCTTGATCCAGAACGTGCAATCACTAAAGTTAGGAGCAAAAGACTAAAGGGACATTTTCAGAAAAACAAGAAGAAATGAAGTTCATCAAACAATAATTCAACATCAGAATTTGGCAGTTTAACACCATACGTACCAAAAGAAAGTTTATTTTAGATCATAGCTTTAAGTAATATTGTTCTATTGTTTCAGTAATACTGTTACTGTTTATCAATAATACTGATCTATTTTTTAAGAATATTAATGCAACTATCTTACACTATAATTCTTTATATATATTAAATGTTGCATTTAACAGCAAAACTGTTATATATTATGCATTAATACTTTATATTTAAATGTAAGTAATTTTTACATTCAAGAATGATACTGTTAATGCTTACGGCTATTAGTGTTTATGTTTGACAATAATATTGAATGATACTGTTAAGTCTTATAGCTAATATTGTTTATGTTTGATACTAATATTGTTGTAAAAATATGTATAATAATGTTTACGCTATTACTGTTTATGTTTGATACTAATACTGTTAATGCTTATAGCTAATACTGTTTGATACTAATATTGTTAATGTTTATAGCTAATACTGTTTATGTTTGATACTAATATTGTTACAAAAACATGTATAATAATGTTACGTTCAAGAATGATACTGTTAATGCTTATGACTATTACTGTTTATCTTTTATACAAATACTGTTAAAAAATATGTATAATATACAAGTTTCATTGATTACCTTTTTTTTCATTTTATACTTTTCCACTGTATACCTACATCAAAAAAAAAATATAATATAAAGTTATAACCAATATAAATATATTATAATTGTAATATGATGTCAAAACATATTTTTCAAAAATACTAATTCAACATAAGAATTCATTTCAAGAGACAATTATATAACACAGATATTGTTGTTTTTCACCACCCAAAAACATTCACCCAAAACCTAAACTAAGATTGTTTTTTATCAACACACTTCCTTTGAAACCTCAGCTTTTCTTTTCTTTATTGCATTAACGACCTCTTGTCTCCTTAACACAATATATTTGGGTTTTGCCAAATAGAACCTTGTAACCCTATCAATCACATTTGCCCTTTCCTCATTTAAATGTGACATGACAATTGCAGAAGCAAATTCTGCCCTCAGAACTTTCCTCAAAATTGGCTGCAATGAGAAAAAAATAAGTTAAAAACTAATAAAACTGCATAACATTATTAACTGTACGATTTAGTTACATAACTAATATTGTTTATGTATTGCCATATCAGTATTATGAAAATATAGCTTTAACGTACTATTATATATTACTGAATAGTATTGCTTCTTAGAAGAATAACATACCTTTCTTAAATCAAGTTGATCATATATAGCACTATTGAAATACGTCACATGGTGCATCATAAATATTCCACAATCATTTGTTCCTTTGAAATCCAATGCTCTCCATGGTAAATCCACATCTTCCATTTCATATTTCTCAATTTCATCAGCCCTGGGATATTGTTTTCGGAGAAGATATTTGGCCATGCAACACTTCTGCAAAAAGAAATATATGAGTTTTAGATTGTATAACAGATAGTCATATCATAACTTTATTAAATGGACATACCATTAATATAACAATCTTCTTGTAGTTGTTATTATTGTTCTCATACAGCTGGTTGTCAAGATAATGAACTTTCTTGTTTGCAAAGTTTATTACAATACAAAAGTAGTGTTGGGACAACCAGACAGGAACAAATATCTATAATGAAAAATAATAATAATTGTTAAACTAATACTGGTTATACTATATAGTTTAATAACTAATATTATCCTATATTAAAACAGTATATTAATAACAATTAACATACCATATCAACTACATTGAGAACTAGTTCTTACACTAAAAGCCAAGCATCCAAAATATTAAAGATATTCTGCTCCAGGACTGTGATCTTCTTTGAATCATTTTCTTCTAAAAGTTCAATCATGTATGTCTATAAAAAAAACACAACAATTTTAAGAATAAAAACAAATAAAAAAATAGACTACAAAAAAGAAATTGAAATTATACTTACGGAATGATCAAGTGTAAAAACAAATCTACTTAACCATCATTTGTAGATTTGTTGAGTATTAACGCTCATGCGTTCATAACACACGACTCGATTTGTGAGTTGGGGAACAGAGAAAGTATGTCTTTTCTACAAAGAATGAGGAGTGGTCCATGTTGAAATAGAGTTTCACTGTAAATATAAACATAAAGATTTAACAATACTGGACAATATTAAATTAATAAGTACAAACCACAGAACTTACTCATCAGTGCCATCATGCTCATCATAAAATGCATAGTCGGCAAACTCTTTTGATTGCTCATCCATTTTGCCCAGAAATCTTCTCATCCTACGAAAGAAACTAGACAGAAATCCATGCTTCCCAACAATATGGATCAAAGTTTCTTTCTCATAGCCCTTTCTCTTATAAGACATTAAACCATAAACCTCAGAAATTTCCTCATTATTCACTTTAGCAGGATCATCGATTTTTTCAGTTGGAGTTACAGCAACATTGTCATCATTGGCTTGTGGTGAAGCACTCAAATGAAGATCAAAAGAAGACATCTCATTTATGTCCGCTACAACTTCAGGACAACTTCCTTCATTTATGTCCGCTGTATTTGAAGAAGAGATGTCGTCAGCAAATTCAGGACATGTTCCTTCATTTTGGCCTGCTTCATTTGATGGAACATCCTTCTCCTTACTCATGAAATCAAGAATGATTTCATTGATGACCCTGTGCACTTTTTCATCGAATTTTTTTTTCTGAGACTCGAACATCTCTTCAGGGTCACTATTCTTCATAGATTTGAAAATTGATATGTTGTAGTGAGAGACCACTGAAATATCTGTCTTGAAAAGAAGAGAAATCATGTCTATTTTCTAAACAAAAAAGAACAAATATACTCATAAAAAATAATATATGTAATCTTGTTATAGAGTTATACCAATAATGTTTACTCTATATATATTGTTATAGAACACAAATCATATAGTGACTTGACAATGATAGTGGATAAAACTTAACAGTATTACTAACTAATACTACTTAATATTAGTAAGTTATACTTAACAGCATTACTAACTAATACTTAACAGTATTACTAACTAATGCTATTTAGTATTAGTAAGTTATACTTAACAGTATTACTTAAATTTCATATAACACTATTAAGTCAGAAACTTACATCCTTGGCAACTGTCTTTATTTGTTCATAATTCATATCACCCTTCATAACTCAAAACTGATAAATTGGCCACTTCCTTCTCTGTTTGACACACCAGCTCTCCTTCTTTCTTGATTCACTTCCTTCTCTCCATCCTTCTTCCCATTCTTGCTAATAGGATACACATCAGATAAAAGTTCACCGTCACCGTACGACCCCGCAGCAGCCTCTTCAATGCATCTTTTATGCAATTTGTCGTCGTTCCAATATTGAATTAGAGGTAGTGAAGAAGGTGCAGCAACACCTTTCCACTTCAGTCTATGCATATAGACTATTTGAGGAAGATTGTACAGCCGGAAATATTTTTCGATTGTGTGTTATTATACACATAAACACCATCACACAATCTTTCCAATATGTATTCACACCAATCAAACTGACCTATTCTATCAACGTCTTCTAATGATTTCAACATACTGATGTTTACTGTTTTATTACAAGTTGGAGTCAGAAATGAATACAGAGCATACAAAATAAACAATCTTTTGAAATCATCACCACCACAAGAAAAACGACTAACTATCAAATCAAATAAAATTTTACACTGAATACTAGCTTGTACCCCCATATCCCTAAAACGCTTAAGTAATACTGAATCTTCATTCTTATTAAATTTTATCACAGGAAAACCTACTTTTGTAGGCAACATAAACAGATCACGAACATCATCTGCGGTAATCACAAAACTTTTGTCTCTTCCTACAGACAACATCCTACTACTGTAGTTAAAACTCCTAACCAGCCAACGAATCATATAAAGATTCGCACATTTTGTGATTGACAAAGTCAGCAAACCACCGAAACCAATGTCAGCAAGATCCTTCTTCTGTCTGTCAGATAACTGACTAATCAAATTATGTAGACCCTTAGGCCTAGATTGTGTCACAAAATCACTGCCCAATAAAAAACAATGAACATTATAATTTTTCTAAGCTACAAACATATTTTTTAAGTACATAACAATAAAAAAACAACAAAGTACATACCGAACATCATAGTCAGAGTTTTCAATGGTCTCCTTCTTAGGAGCAGTTTCCTTAAATTTCTTGTCAATGGCTTCTTTCTTCGGATCCTTCTTTTTCTGCGCCATTTGTTTGATATATTTTTCACTGGCCTTGTAGATGATTCCTCAACTGCATCACTCTTTGGCAAATTGATTTTCATCCTGGAAACTGTATAACATTACAAGTATCAATAGTAAAAAACTGAATAACAAATTAACAAATACTGTGTTACAAATTACACTAAAAATGTATAACAACTAAATTAATATTGTATATTAAATAGACAAATTCAAAATTAAAAAGTGTTTTCGAGATTGAAATTGGGGTAAAGAAAAGTGGCAAAATGTTTAACATTTCAGCAAGCCTGTTACAAAGTAATCCATTGAAACAAATTGATAGTTCAAGGACCTAAAGATGTGTTGCCAGTTTAATCATTTTAACACAATAACATGATAATCAATATCAAGATATTAAGAGTAGAAAAGGCAAAAAACAATGAAACTTTTAAATCGATTGCATGTAAGGTTTAAATAAAATCGCAGAAACTTACAGAAATCGGGTTGAAGAACAAACCGCAGAGAAGGACTACAACTTCGAACTGAAATCGCACTTCAAAACAAGGTTTGCGGAGAGAAGAAGATGATTACAACTTCGAACTGAAATTTTGAATGTGAGAGAGAAGAAGACGAGTTTCTTCTTCGAGTCGTGCGAGTTTTTCGAAATTCTCTGTATGTGTGTGTGAGAGAGAATATGTTGTGGGCTTTTCAATTGGGTTTTGGTAGGAAAATGAATTGTTGTTTGGATGTGGGCTGGAAAATAAATATTATTGGGCTGGAGAATAAATATTATTGGGCTGGAGAATATATATTGTGGGCTGGGCGGGTACCAAATTGTGGTGCACGGATCTAGGATCCGTGCACCTTGTGCACAAAAGTTTTTGCCTATATATAATTAATAATAATGAAAATTAAAAGAATTTTTTCAGAAAATAGAAAATTTAATGTCACTATTTTTATTAGTAGTGCAAAATTAATGTGCATTTTTACAAATTTCCCTTTCTAACGTTGTAGAATAGTATCTAAAAATATGAGCAATTTTTATGATGTTATAATTTTGTATAATACCATTAAAAATGTGATTGTTATTTGTTAACAATCAAAATAGTTTGTACTTAGAATATGAGTGTTAAAAGTAATTCTATGAAATGGGCATTAATTAAAGGAATTATTTAATTATTATCATTTTCTAATTACTTAAAAAGAGGCCCTATGAAATGGGCATTAATTAAAGGAATTATTTAATTATTATCATTTTCTCATTACTTAAAAAGAGGCCCATTTAGGAGGCCATTTTATTTAAAAACCTACAATTAAGTCCCAATTGTATTTAACTTAATTTTGTCCATACTAAAACCTTAGATCATTCTAAGTGAAACATGGTGCCTCGGCTCCTCATCTTCTCTACTACACTACTTATGTCTGTTCATCAAACTTCAACTCCGTCTCCCACTTGCCTTCACTACAAGCTGCTGTCTTCAATGCCTTTTTCATCGTCGTCATACTAAACCACAGTCATCTACAACTTCTCCACCCGTGTGACGACGTCCTCCTTTCCGTCTACAACGGTTTCTACGTTAGTTCCACCGTCTCTGAGCCTTCTCTCTCTTCGCACTGTGGTTTTCAATAAGAAAATGTCTAACTTTCTTATTCTTTTTCTTGCCACCAGTAGGAGGAATTTTTTTCCACTGCTTCTTATTACATTTTCATATATTTTAATGTTTATTATTATAGTTATTAAAATGTAAAGATATTACTCCAAATTTTATTATTTCAGTGTTTGGGGTGTAAAAACAATGGATTACATCAGATTCAGAATCATAATAGTCAGATTACTGTATTGACATAATAATTTTGATTTTCAATTTTTTTTATTGAGGTTATGAATGGATAGTTTTAGGAGAGAAAGTGGCATTTCTATAACTCTCCCCAATTGTCCTACTTTTATATTAGTATAGATAACATTTAATCTTAAGTTAGGTCAATTTAAACACAAAATCGAATACAAACAGAGCACACTATGGAAAAATTATAGAAATCAAATGAGATGACAAATTTTATAATTTTACCTCAAATTCGAGCATGGGTAAGAGCTTAAAAGAGAGAGTGCGAGCACGCATGCAAAGTATAAGAGAGAGAACACGAGTGAGAGAGACAGAGTATGAGATAGAGAACCGCATATGAGAGAGAGAGGGATAGCAGGGTTGGAGACTTGGAGAGATGAAGGATGAACAATGACGCAATATTTGTCTCTCATGTGTTAATATAAGTTATTTTAAATATTTGCAACAAAAATATGATTTTTCATCGTTAAAGTTAGCTGCTATTGGTCATATTTCGTCGCCAAGATTTGCTATTGAACTACAAATTCCGTCGCAACAATCAATTTGGCAACAAAACTCACAGAATTTATTGCAAACATAATGAGGAAATTCAAGAATTTGTCGCTAAAAATATTGTTATTTAATTTGGCTTAAAAAACACAATTTGCGTTAAAAAGAAAATAATATTTTCAACAAAAGTTAAAATGTCATCGCGAAAATAGCAAGAAAATTTAAAATTGATCACTAAAATCTATTATTATTATTTTACCTACAAAATTGACACGATTCATGGTAAAAATAGGCGAGGAAATTGAAAATTTTGTTGCTTATATTTATAATTTATTGATATCCCATAATTGTCTCCAGGAAATCTTCCAATCACAGACGCAAATCATGCGAAGATTAGCTGGACACATTCTGTACATATATTTCCTTTTTTATAGGATTTAGAATCATTCTTTTTGTGATATATATTGTATTCTTGTATCCATAGAATTCAATGAGAAATACACGTTAATACCAACTCTAACATGGCATCAGAGCCGAACCTGGTAATCTAGTTTTTTCTCTACTATCTTTCTTCGTCTCCATGACCAGCAACGACACTATCAAAACCACCGCTGGTGGTGGTTCTACCACTAATACCATTGATCCCTTTTCACCATACTTTCTCAGTTCCTCCGATAACCCCGGACAAGTATATGTCGGGGACTTATTGAACGATAGAAACTATGGTTATTGGGTGAACAAGATGAGCAATGCCTTATTTGCCAAAAATAAAATATGTTTTGTTGATGGCACTTTACCAGCCCCTGAGGGCAATACTACTGAATTGACACACTGAAAACGGTGCAATGTCATGATTAAAGGATGGCTTGCAAACTCTATAGAGAAGGAAATCCGGAATAGCGTTAAATACGCGACTATGGCTCGAGAGATATGGCAAGATCTCGAGGAACACTTTGGGAAAGAGAACGCACCTCGAGCGTTTGAATTACGAAGGACAATTAGCCAAATACGTCAAGATCAGACATCCATTTCTGCCTATTACACAAAGCTTCGAAATGTTTGGGATGAAATCCAGGCTGTGACTCCCACACCTAAATGTGTTTGCAGCGAATGCACCTGCAATGTTTCTAAGAAAATTTCAGAGGCAAGAGACAAGGAGCGTCTCTATGATTTCTTTATAGGTTTAGATGATGAATATGCTACAATCAAAACCCAAATATTGAGCATGAAACCAACGCTAACTTTAAACACCGCTTATCACCTGGTGGCTAATGATGAGCAGCAATATGTGATTACTGCATCGAGAAAACCAACTCAGGAGGCGGCAACATTTCAAGTCTCGAGCAAACGAGACGAACGGAGCAAGTCAATCTTTCGGAGCGGTCTGGAACAAATTGCAGAGATGATAAAAAAGAAGAGAGATAGTGCGCTCATTATGGAAAACCAGGCTATTTAATCGATACCTGCTTCGAAATACACGAACCGACAGATTGGTGGATCGAGAAATATGGGAAAAATGGTGCTAAAAAATCCTCCAAACCAAAGGCTACTTCTATTACGACATCTGCCAGCCAATATTGGGAATTAATGACAACCAGTTTGCTCGTTTGATTCAACTACTGGGATCAGACAACGACTCTGGACAGGTTATACAACCACCTATCGCAAACATGGTCGGTAAGGTTAATTTTAGTAACACTTGGATTACTGACTCCGGTGCATCGGAGCATATTACTTGTGATAGGAATAAACTGAAGGATATGGATATGAGTGGTGTCGGCCCACCTGTGAAAATCCCCAATGGAGATTACATACCTGTGACTGGAGTCGGAAATGCTAAATTACCAAATGGATTGGAAATTAAAAGTGTGTTGAATGTTCCTCAATTTGATTGCAATCTACTATCAGTAAGCTGCTTGACAAAAGATTTAAATTGCTCATTAACATTCTTTCCGAACTTTTGTGTCATGCAGGACTTACGCTCGAGGAACCTGATTGGACTGTGTAAAAGTCATGATGGTCTTTATTGTGTAGAACATATTGAGAGCAATGACATGGCTTTGTCAGTCTCGGTGGATTCACAAGTATGGCACAGACGACTTGGTTGAAAGGTTTTGATAACAATAATACCTTTTGTGATTCATGCATTAGAGCTAAGCAGACTAGATTGCCTTTTCTTGCTAGCTCCATTAAAACTACTTGTTGTTTTGAATTAATTCATTGCGACATTTGGGGTCGTTACAAGGTTCAATCTTATTCAGCTCATTATTTTCTATCCATTGTGGACGATTTTAGTCATGGGGTTTGGGTATATTTGATGAAAAATAAATCTGAAGTTGCCCAATTTATGACTATGTTTTGCAATATGGTGGAAACACAATTTGACAAAAGAGTGAAGAGAATCAAAACGGATAATGGTTTGGAATTTCAAACGAATAGATTGATGAATTTTTATAAAGACCGGGGCATAATTTTAGAGACATCTTGTGTGTACACACCTCAACAAAATGGGGTGGTAGAGTGAAAACACAGACACATATTGGAAATTCCACGGGCTTTGCGTTTTCAAGATTCTCTACCCATTTCTTTTTGGGGTGAATGTGTTTTAACTACCGTTTATATCATAAATAAATTGCCATCACGGGTTATTGATAATAAAACACCACATGAATTTTTGCTAAGAAAATCACCATCTTATGACTACTTTCGTGTATTTGCTTGTCTTGCATACATTCATAATAAGCATGCCAAGGAAGATAAGTTTGGTGAAAGGGGGAGTCCTTGTGTTTTTGTTGGATATCCAATTGGGCAAAAGGAATATAAGCTCTATAATTTGAAAACTCAGAAAATACATGTGTCTCGAGACGTGAGCTTTGTGGAAAATATTTTTCCTTTTGCACAAGATAGTGAATTGAATGATAGTGATGATTTACATCAAGCTGTGGGTCGTGCTTCTAAGCAAACAGATCAGTTTTTTAGTGATGAAGAAATCCTTAAGGGGTAAACTGAGATGATTATCCAACCTTCAAACCATGTAGCCAAGCAACCCACAATTACCGAATCAGCAACTCACGGTAAAGATACATCGCTCCAACCCATAGTCATTGAGTCCGAAACAACTCATACTCAACAAACGGGCCCAACTAATACCTCCGTTATTGAAATAGTAGGTGATATCCGTAAGAGTGCACAGATCCGAATGCAACCCAAACGTTTAGCAGGTTTTGAGACTGACATCCACCCTTCTTGATCATTCACGACCCAACTCAGCTTCAGGATCCTCGACGGTATATCCTCTTTCAAATTTAATTTCTTATGATAAATTTTCATCCCCTCACAAGGCCTTTTTAGCGGCCACCACCTCAAGTGATGAGCCAAAATATTTCTCTCAGGCTATTAAGAATCCGAAGAGATGTGAGGCGATGAAGAAAGAAATTCAAGCATTAGAAGAAAATGATACTTGGTCATTGGTTGATTTACCTCCAGGAAATAAGATGGTAGACTCTAAGTGGGTTTATAAAATTAAGTATAAACCCAATGGGGAGATTGAACGTTACAAGGCGAGACTAATGGCTAAAGGATATACTCAGATTAAGGGCATCGATTTCCATGAAACCTTTGCTCCTGTTGCAAAATTGGTCATTGTTTGTTGTTTACTTACCGTAGCAGTTAAAAGGGGTTGGGAAGTTCATCAGTTGGACATTAATAACTCCTTTCTCCACGGTGATCTTGATGAAGATGTATACATGCGTATTCCTCAAGGTTTTGCGAGGAAGAGAGATACTCATGTTTGTAAATTACAGAAGTCACTTTATGGGTTGCGATAAGCTTCACGGAATTGGTATCATAAATTTACCAAGGCTCTCATATTGGTGACGAAACACTACATATTGTTGCAAAATTTATCAATGAAATTTACATATTTTGTTGCTAATAAGGGATCATTATTTTATTATTTAAGAAAAATAGTATTTTAGTAATAAAATATATCGTTTCATTGTAAAAGTTAGCGATTAAAGTTCATCTTTGGTTGCAAATGCAAATTTTAGTCATGAAACTCCAATTCATCGATAAAATTTTGTCGTTATTTTCATATTTTCTTGTACTGCTATTTGCAGCCGCATATCAAAATCATGATGATCCAAACTGGGAAAATTTTAAATCAATCTTTGAAACTGTACCATTGGAAGAACCAACGGACATCCGTCGTCAAAATTGGGAACCCAAAGAAAAGTGATTGAGAACGTGTCTGGCAACAAAGAAGCACAAAGCGAGAAAACAAGTTAATCTCAAAGATGTCATCCAAATATCTTCCGACCATGATGTGAATATTGATACTTGATTTTGGAGCTATATTATCGATAATATTGCAACCAAAATGTTAGTAGAAATTGTAGGTTATCATGATGCAGGTTTCACCAAGTTGAGCACTCGATGTCTTGTTTAGTTATCAATGTAGTTGTATCGTGGAAACTGTTACGATAGATGCTTTTTAGTTTGCGAATTTTGCAATATGACTTGCAACTTGACGGATTTCAAGCATGAGGTACTTGTGTAATTAAAGTTTGTTCTCCTTTTGAGTTATACTTTGTAAGGGAATTACATGTACGTCTTTGATTTTATAAACTTTTTTTTTTGCAGATCACATATTCCATATGTTGTGGTCTAATTTGTAGACCTAGCATGTTTTCAGGAAGTGATTAAGTTGTTACATACATTGTATTACTAAAATCATAGGGTGTTATATGCATTATGTTGGTCAATAGTAAATGGCATATTGCTCTTGTTGCACATCTGTTTCCATAAAATTTAATGATATAGAGTAGAGATGTAGGGTGGAGTCCTACAAATCAACCTAAGTGCACGTCTACATACAAAACATGGCATGTTCCCAACAAAGTTTTAAGCCTGACTATGTCCTTGTAAACAAAAACCAAAAGCTACTGCAACACACTACGAGAATTCGAACTACGAATAAAGTATCCAAAACTTCCACATCAGTGTAGCACGATACAACCCTACATGGAATGGCAAAATTCCAAGACTAATGGTATCTAGAGTGTTGTCAATTTGCTTGGGTGGATGGGCTGGATCCTCGCCATATACAAATGCCGATCCCATTCATCCACCGCGTCTACATCGAACGGTTCCTCTTTTATGACAAACGGCATTTCTGATGACGACCCTACATCACCAAACAACACCTCACCCGGTCGATGCCCTTCAACGATCAACGACCACGCAACATAGTTTGGGAATCCACATTCCCTGAATAACCTTTGCAACCTGTTCTCCAACATGTCAAATTGTGAGGTGAGAATTACATTTATATCATTTATCATGTATGGAGATAGCCATAATATTGTGAAGTGGTATTTTTTTTTATTATACATCAATGATGAAATAATTCTATAAATGAATCGCTTCGAAATCCTTAGGAATTGACCCTTCAAAAACATAAAGATGACCTCCCAATAAGAGACATCGACCACGATCCGGTTCTTGTTCTCATTTTACTTCACTCCCGTGGTTGTGTTCACGTAGTTGATGAACTCCTTGTACAGCCTAATATTTTGTGCAATGAACATCTTAACTGCTTGGGGGTAAAAGAGCTCATCCCCTGTTCAAGCCTTCATTTCGTTGGCTAGTTCAGTTAACACGGTTGCAAGGGTCATTGGGTCGGACACATTGCGTTTGATGTACCTCACCAAAAGGTGTGAAATGAGCTCATCCGTCTGTTCGTAACTGAAATCTCTGTAGAAGCAGTCGAGGTCTGGGTGGCGCTTAGGCATCTTCCTACAAAACAAATTTAGCAGCCTTGACTATTATCTAAGGCAAAAAATTAAAATGCATCATGGGACTAATTGAGGTGTGTGCTCAACTGATTGGCATGCACATGTGATTGCTAAATAGAAACAGAGATAGCATATTTAATAAGAATTGATAAAATGATGAATAGAGCCCCACATAGATCAACAATGTTTTGATAGCAGTGTATGACATCAAAATATGGTGAAAAGTAATCTCATAGTATTTGAATTATATTTTTTTGAAAGGTATAATTGAACTTCTTCTAGTTGACATAAAGTCTTTAATGCCTCATGTTGTAAAGCTGCGAAAAGTCAAGATGTTGGTTTCTTTCCACTACATATGTATTGAAACAAAGAAACTAATGTTTAAGGTTAATTATTTTAAAAAACATAATTGACTTGGACATAAATAATGGGTGACAACAACAAATATAAAGAGAAACGGTCAGACATTTGGTAGATGCTCCAATTAAGACAACTAATAAGTTCAATTAAATAATTTTACACCCATTAGCTAACTTTTGATATTGAGGTCAAAGTCTAAACCCCTTGTGAATGGGACCCGAGATGAACTTATTTTGGTGTAAATTTTAATGAATACACGTCACATTTTTCATATACCCATCCAGTGCATTTAATGGTATATGGCATTAATTTCAACTATTGCCCATTAAATGATAGTTTTTTAAATCTACTGGTATAAACCCACTGTGTATGAGAGTTGAGAACACTAAGTTTCATCATAGCAGACGAATTGAAAGGGCCAAGAAACACCATGTTGGGGAAAGAATTGTGTCTGAAGTAGGAGGACTACCTTTACGGGCTCGAATGGGATGTTAATGTTGTGACTCTTTTCATCGAAGTGTTAGCCGATCAGGCAAGAATGGGGAAGTTCAACCCCAAGGGCAACAACGGTCATGCAATAAGTACTACACAGTACTTCGTAAACAAGTTTTTCAACAAAAACCTTGAGTTGAAGGATTGTGTGAAGCAAGTGTGTTTGCTTCGTCAGAGGCATTCAACGTTTTCATCTATCACTCTTCGTGACGACGTTGGTTAGTCCCGAGAGAAAAACTCCATTGACTGCATGCCCGAGACATGGGATGAGATAGTCAGGGTATGTATATTGCAGTCCTTTCTTGATATATTTCATAATATGGCCCTTTGTGTAAATACAAGTTACTACAATCTTTGACGACTATAATCATTTCAGAAATAACATTCATTTTATATTCTATATCCAGGTAAATTCGTTTGCATGTGCTTACACCAGATGTGATGACCCACACTTTGATGACCTCAAAGTCATTTTCAGGGATCCCGGTGTTCATCCACCGTCCATGCCTTGTGTGACCGCCGAACCAAGCATGATTGTGATCTCAGACGACAAACCCCCGACAAAAGAGAATACGAAATTCACTCATTTGGATGAGGTTATTGAGATATCTAATGACAGGTCTGGAACTCTTTCCACCAACTTTTGGAAAGAGTTGGGACCCATTGGGAATTCGTCCGATGATGAGGATTCATTTCTCTCACCATCTCTCAAGACGGAGATGAGCTCCTCCAATCCTCTAAAAAGGGCCAAAGAGAAAGGAAAGAATATTGTAGATGGAATGTGCGTGAACTTGTACGGGGCCTCGTACATCTCTTCTTCGGTGCCTACTACACCGAATTCGAAGAAATGAGATATTACGTTGGGGCTGTTGGGAGTGGAGTTGGGTGGTCTCATGTTGTTATGAATGATGCCTATAATATTATGTGTTGTTATGTAATTGTCATATGTTGTATTATGGTTAGATATCTACAACTGTTGGGCACATCTTGCTTCATGACTTGCCTTGGTTTTCTTATTGTTGTACTGAAGCCACAACAACATTTTGTACTTTTCAATATTGTCAGCCTAACAGTTGTATATGGCAAGTCCTTTTATCAACGGTCTAATATATTAGAATGTTGTATTTAGTTTCTCACTTATGTGCTCATTGCAGCATAAAGTTATGAAGGTTGACCTTTTGTGGTATTTGTGTAAATCACCTCTGTTGTATTTACTAATATTTAACTCAGTTATGGGCTTCTCTAAAAACCAAATAAATCTTGGATCAAAATACAGGATGTTAATGTGCAGTACTACACTTGCAAGTGACAACATATTACATATAAAGTAGTTCTTAAGTCTACTTGCGAAAATACACCGGGATAAACAGTTTGAGGGAATACTTAAATCTTATCCATAATATCTTTGACCAACACGATTCTAGCCTCATCTGGAATGCTAAGAAAGAAATCAAGGTCACTCTCGTTGTTGCGTAAGTACCGGGCAACATGCACTCTTGCTTCCAAGCATGGGAACTCGAAGCCGTCAAGCATCTTGTAAACCTTCATGCATTTCTCACTTATCTCCAATGCTGAATTTTTTTTCTTTGCGATATCACCTATCTTGCTTGTTATCTCACCCATGTGATCATCGTTTCGATTACAATACTCACTCACCTTGACAATGAAAGGGTCTGCATCCTCATTTTCAATCCTTCTACACTTCGACTTCCCATTTCGTCTAGATGTGTTAGAGCTCGATGCAATACCCCTTGACATGTACTCGGTTGAGGACTCTTCAAAGTTGCATGGAGTAGGCATGGATAGAGTTTGTTGTGGTTTCGTATTGCCGGTGTTGAGGAAATCTTGTAGGGCATCTGCAAACCCTTGAGTTTGTTCCTCGGTTGCACGGTCCTTACCAAAAATCTCTACCCAATCATTAAACAATGGCCAAGTCTTGAATCGAATTGTACGCACGGATGGCTCCGCCTTCTATGGGTGAAAGTTATACATGGCAAGCATTGAGAAGAATTGAGAAATGAAAGATTAGGTGGACTGACTATAAAATGATGTTCACAAATAGTAATTCAATGATAAATTTACTAAATGTTGACCATAAACCTTCATGTATGCTTCCCAGACTTCATCAGACATGTCGATCATGAAGTTGGGACTAAGTCCAATACCACTGGTGTCAAACATTAGGGACAAGGCGTTATAACTTTTCTTCCACAAATGAATTTTACTAGAGATGTGTGGTTCGGTCTTCAGGTCAGTGCCGGGAAAATGGGCAACCAATGATTGCTCCAATAAATGAAGATAACCTATCCTAAAACCATTGTCGGTCTTATATCCTCGAACAACCAACTCCTTCAGCGACTCGATGAGTTGTTGCTCCTTGATGAAATTCCAAGTCCTTCTTATTTGGGTTGGGCCCTTATTGTTACCCTTCTGACTCTTGTTGTTCATATCTAAGGGATATGAGACACGAGGTTAAAGACATCAGGATTGAAATAATTTGATTGCGCAATGAACAAAAGAAGGTGCACTTTCCACTGCTAAAACATCAGCAATCATGTTATCCTTGTAATGTAAAGAGTTGTGGGCTTTAGATTTCATTACTTATTTTTGGGAAGTAAAGGTCATATGTTGAGTTGTTAACAATTGTCAAGATTTCATTACTTATTTTTGGGAAGTAAAAGTCATATGCTAAGTTGTTGTTAACAATTATCATGATTAGTTACTAACTGCAGCTGTTAGAATAGGACATCTTTTGGATGAAAGGAGTACTCAATGATCTGGTAAGCTAAAATTTTAGAATTTTAAATGAAGAAAATTCCAAGTTTGTTTATAGGTCCTTCGTGAAACACGACACTGTTTGTACCACTTACATTTTTTATGTGATGCATAGTTATGAATTAGAGGTTCCATGATTTCAATAATATCCACACTATCCACGTGGGTACACATTATTGTGGTGAAATGTTAAGTTATGAATCAAAGGTACAATTGTGGAAACCACAACACATTAACCATGTACATATTTCATATTTCATAAGGTATTGAATTACAGGAATGTTCTTAAATGATACATATCTAATACATTTTTAGAGGAATGAGTGGGTCACCGAATTAACAATATAATAATAGGATCAGTCTCGGATGTTCCACATTTCGAGGGCAATGGTATCTCTCCATTGGGTCCAGGCTTGGGATGACTCCACTTGGTCGATATAGCCTACATCCGAATTGGCATTGAAATTGGAATCACTACAAAGATCGGGTACCTCACTTTCTATTGGGTCGATAGTGGTATTGGTATGACTGAAATTGTGAAGTAAACAACATGCCAAGATGATATGATTTTACGTCTTGATTGGATAGTACGAGTTACTCCTAAGAATGCCCCAACGGGCTATAAGAACACCAAATGAACGTTCAATAACATTACGGGCTCTAGCATGTTTGAGGTTAAAGTATTCATGGGGTGTTTGGGGTACTTGGGATGCATGATTCCACTATTGTAAGTGATATCTTACACCCCTATATGGTGCCAAAAAACCTTTCCCATTTGTGTAGCCTCCGTCACACAAATAGTAATTGTCTGTCACATTCAAACAAACATTGTGTTCATGAGAAAAAGGGCACACAAATTGGATTTAGTGTCTTGATGTGAATTATTTATAATTGAAGACCAAAAAGGAAAAACAAATTTGAGCTACTTTGAATACTCAGAAGCTTTTGGGAATATACCATTCGGGACTTTTAACCCATTCGGCCAGGATATGACATCACGTAAGACTCGTCCATCGGCTGCAGATCCTTCCCATCCAACCAAGACAAATGAATAATTCATGTTACGATCACATACACCCAACACATTCACGGAAACAAAACCCTTTCTGTTTCTGTATCTAGGTTTATCATGGAGATTTACTTTCACAGGGATGTACGTGTCATCTAGGGCACCTAGACAACCCTATATTTCAAAGAGATTACTAATTTTTATTAATTGCATTGATAATCTGTAACAAGCCCGAATACCATGAAATAAATGATACCAAACTGTATTGAATGAGTAATGGGTTTGTTACCTTAAAATGTTTCCAATGATCATGTTGTTCATCGCTTTCGATAGGCTTGGGTTGAACTAGAAGCACGGTGTGTAGTTTTAACAAACACTTCAGCATACTATTGAAGTGCTTGCTTATTGTGTATCCACTTCTAGTGAAATCATCTTTCACTACTCTATTTTTCTTGTGATATGAAAGAATAGAAAGAAAGATAGCAACTTGTTCCGAAATTGGTAGATGTCTCGTGGGTTGTAGCCCACCTAAGTGCTCCAACAGGTAACACAGACGACCAAATGTATCACGGCTCATTTGTAGATGGTTGACGTAGGTTTCATCGGTGGTGAGTGTTAGAGAACGAACGTGCTCTAATTGACGACTAACGTTTAGAGACAAATTATATTTTCTACATCTCGCTCGTTGGTTTTCTCTATGTCTATTTTTTCGGTAGAACCTTATATATGCGAAAGTCATGAGCATGAGAAAGGCTTTGATAGATGCATTGATTATCTCTACACCACCAACTATTATCTCCAGTTCAGTGTATTCGTCCATGTTCATAGTCTACTATGCAATTGAAAAGGGGTCAACACATAATTATGTGCAAACTAGTCTAGACAACATCATTTTAGAATGTATTGAAATACGTATATTCACACAAGGATTGTAAATGCACGGATTTTCGTACACATTGATATATGCGTTACTTAAATTGGTTAGTAATCTTTGACCAACTTAATATGTAGATTCGAGGTGCAGCCCTTAGGCAGACAATAATTAAAGGAGCTCTTAGGCAGACGTCAATTAATTTTATCAAGATAAAGGCATTTGAGTAAGTGTTAAGTGGTTGATCGATTGTTCCGGGGAATATAGGAAGGTCCTAACTTAACTCTAGTGGTTTAGACAAACTTTAAATGAAAGAAAGCACACATTGCAGGTATGTATGCAGGTAAATTAATGAAGCATGAACGTATTAAAATGAAATGAAATCATCCAATGAGGATCTCCTAAACTGATAAGATTAGATTTTAGTTCTCGGTCCGGCTATTTTTAATCAATTTAATAACTATACAATCATCCATTTAGGATCTCCTAGTGTATTGTTGTATTAGTTAATTAAGCAATCATTTATTCAATGATGGCATGTAGACAAACAAATAAATGCAGGTACACACAAACTGATTCATATCGCAATTATGTCCTAGAACTACAGCAACAAACCCAATCCTAATTGAATGATGTCACATTCGTCTATGCAAAACAGAAAAGTAAGTAAATAAGTATTCCAACTATCAAAGCACATCACTAACTTGTTTGAGCAAACAAAGCACAGTGATATCAACAATATAAGGGAAATGGATTCCTTCCAATTAGTTCTAAACTATATCCAAGTAATAGTACAACACAATTTATTAGGACAAAGATTACATATTTATATTTCGGAAAATAAAATTTGCATTAATGATATAATTAATGGGTAGAATTTTAGATAAACAAAGTCCAACAACAAAAAAATACATATAAAGATGTCGGAAACCTCCATTGTTAATAGTTGTATTGTAAATCATGGACCACCTTTTAGCTTAAAGTTAAAAAAACATCATAGCTGTTTTGCCACTTTGGGCTATATCAGTTCAATGTTATGACATTAGATTAAAGTGAGAAATCTTAAAGAGACCCACAAGCTAAAGTCAGCACTGATACTAATAATTATCAATCAGAGATTGCAGATAATAAAGGGAAGTAATTACCCTGCATTCACTTAAAAAGCAACATACGTAAATCGGGTTATTGTTGATCCAGACATCTACTATATTTGGGTGCTGGATATAACCCAAGGGAAAATGGCTTACAGTTACATATCGTCTGAATGAATGTTAAAGGTAAAGTGCAGTTCACAACTTGAAGGCTAATATTCATGCAGGACTTAAAAAAAATTCCAAAAAACTTTTACAAATTCAACGAGAAAATTAGGAAGAGCGATGTGGTAATATACACGGTGGAGAGATCTGTAACGTAAACAAGCATTTCTGGTAATTGGTAAAGTATAAAAATCAATTCAAGATCAGAAACTAAATGCAACTGTAAACTGAATCCATAATCCTCCCATAGTAACGCTAAATGAACATGCACTTGATTCCAACATCAAATTCCACATTGATTATACACCAAAAAAGCAGAGCATACAAGAAAGCTTATACAACAAATGCAAACATAATCACAAAAAAGAAAAGACAAAAACTGTAATCCGAGAAAAAACATACCAACGTTCAATACGATTACAATCTGACATGTAAAAACAACATTTATTCAATCATGGCATGAAGACAAAGGTCATGAAAGCAGGTATGCACATTGTGAATGATCAAGCAATTATCTCCGAGGACTACAGTAACAAATCCAATCCTAATTGAATGATTTCACATTCGTCTATGCGAAACAAAAAAGTAACTACGAATAAGTATTCCAACTGTCAAAACACATCACTAACCTGTTGGAGCAAGCAAAACAATGGGATATCACCAATATATGAGAAATGGATTCCTTACAATTAGTTCGACCCTGCATCAAAGTAATAGTACAACACACTTTATTAGGCCAAATTCAAACTAGCATTTTCATTTGACAGAATCGTGAAAATGATATAATTCAAATGGGTAAAATCCTTACATGAACAAATTTCAACAACTAAACGTATACATATATAGAGTACGGAAACCTCGATTGTTAACAGTTTCATTGCAAAGCATGGACCAATACTTTTAGATTAAAGGTCAAAAAAATGCATCAACATGTTTTTCCACTTTGTGCATATCATCTCAATATTAGGAGATGTAGCATCAACAAATAAATGTTAAAGAGGCCAACAAGATAAAAGGCAACACTAATACTATTCCCATCAGAACACAGAGACTGCTGATAATAGAGAGAAATAATTACTCTGCATTCACAGAGAATATAACATACTGTGATCAGGTTATTGTTGATTATCTCATCTACTACTTTTGGTCTCCTTTAAATTTCTTGTTTAGATATAACTCAATCAAAATGACATACAAGACCAAGTATCTGAATGATTCTCCAAAGTAAAGGTGAGGTCTCATCTTGAAGGCTAATTTTCATGCAAGACATAAAAAAGAGTTTCAAATAGACCTTGCAACATCACCAGCATTGTACCTCTAGAGAAGTACAAATCAACTAAGCTACATATTTCATCGACTAGAATCAAAACCAACATTACAGGACATAATATTGTCAGCACAGAGAGGTGCCGATCTCTCTCTATCTTTTCCTCCCGAGAAAATGAATGCATAAAGTTCTATGGAATTATTATACAAGAATCTAGATCAGGAAACTTAATCAAAGAGGTTTTTTGGGAGATTAGAGTTTCACATAGGAAAATATTACCCCATTTTCACAAACACGGATTTTAGTTTCGTAAATATCAATGTTTTATTAACGAAAATCTGATGCATACCTAACAAATAAAATCTCGAACACCATGAGTAAACTGGTACTAGTATTACATATATCAAGATATCAAGAATGCATAAAGTTTAGCAGTTGTGCCTTAAACTGAGTAATCAGCCATTAGTCAAAAAAAAAATTGTAATAACACTTCATACTCAGCCTAGATGTTTCAGCATTCTTTTACTCCTAGATGAGATCTTCTAAGAATTATTCAAATGAATCTGTCATGCCCCAAAATCTTTTCGTATTTTATCAGAGTTTCACATTGGGCGTGAAGAAGAAAATAGTAAGAGACGACAGAAGAAGGGGATTAGAGACGACAGAAGAAAAAGGTGAGGGACGAAGTGAATCTCTCACTTATAAACATACGGCCTCTGCCATTAGCAATCGGTCTCACTACCGATATAAAACATCATACGCAGTGGAAAAATCTTCAGGATCTCACATCCTTATATATATCAACATATTACAAAACATAAGCTGTTTAAAACATTGTTTGAAAAGTGTTTGTGTTACATCGTCTAATCATGCGAATACAAAAGATAGCACCATCCCTCTCTCCGTCTAGGGTTTCTCTTATTCATCATCGCTTGTAGTGTGAGTACAGATTAAGGGGTGAGTGCGTGGAATACACTCGTGAGGATAAAGTCCGCATCTTATAACATTCGACAGATATAAATATCGGAAGATAAACTACAGTCACAAAATCATAGCAAATAATATGCATAGCAGATATTAGAAATGGTAAGAAGGATAAGTGCGGGATTCCCCCGTCTTACCCTATAAAACGGTCTCAATACCGCTGGTGCGCTTCATGAGGACCACCAAACCTCAATAGAGTAGTAGAAGAGAGGGAGACGAATTTTTTACAGTCCCGTAGGACTCTCCGAACATGCAATGTGAACCGAAGTTCTTTCACAGTATATAGTATGGCACAACACGTATATTCACAGCAATTAGTATTCCTCATTCATGCTTCATAATAGGGAAAACTGTAAACACATTAAGATTTAGAAATTACCCCCACCTCGTATAATGGTTACCACGTAAAGGAGTATCGGCGGATCAAATTTCACAAGCGAGTACCAAAGGATCCGATATCACAAGGCTCAACTCAACAATTAGCCTACACAAGTTATGACGTCCCTTAGATCCTAAATAAATTATAATAAAGCTGTAAAAGGTTCCGTTGGAAATCGATCGTTAAATACGCGACGGATCGATCGATCTAAAGATTGAGATTTTGGAAACAAGGCTGAAAGTCAAGTCTAAAGGTCTGATATGATAGGAATTGGAATAAGGATCGCAACGCAAAAAGAATGAGCTCAATCGGAGTTGAAACGAGCTCAAACGAAGTGTTTTAAGTTTAGGGGTAAAATGGTAATTTAGTCCAAGGGTTGACTTTGACCGGGCCCACGGACCCGGGTCAACGTCGTCTCGTCGGCGATAACTCGAAAAAGACGAACGGTGGAGAAAATGGGGTTCAAATCGAAAACACGGCGTCGCGAGCGCGTCGGCACGCGCGAACCCGGCGTCGGGTGGAAAAACCCAGCGGCTAGGCGCATGGCTCGGCAGCTGCCGAGTTTTCTCGGAAGCATCGTGTCCCGTCTCGGCAGCTGCCGAGATTTCTCGGCAGCGGGTGCATGGCTCGACGGCTGGTCGAGTTTTCTCGGCCAGCCTTGCCCAGATTTTCCCGACGGTGGCTGTTCAACGCGCCACCTTCCCGGCGTCGCCCGGCGCAGCGGCGCCGCATCCAGCCACCACCACCTACCTCGCCGGATACCTTGCACCGCCGGCTACCACCTCCGGCCGTCCATTGCCGTATTCCGGCATGAATAGTGCCTGGAAACTTCGCCGCAAAACCCTTTGAAGTCACATTTTTCCAAAATTCCAACTTCAACCAAAACTCCGGCCGGCGACTTCCCATCGCCGGCGACCACTCCCAGTACCTCCGCCGGCGACTCCCCGTCGCCGGCAACCTTTCCCGGCCAGCCTAACACCCTTATACATACATATACACCCATACGCATACACACACTATCCCACGGTTAAACACACACACATATCCAATAGCTTGGCCGGCGACCACCGCCGCCGGCCACCACCACCAGCTCATTCTCTGACCACCGGCCGGCGACTCCCGGTCCCTGGCAGCCCCCTAAACCCAGCCACCAACTCCGGCAGCTTCAACACACACACGCATGCATATATGTAAACACACACACACACACTGTCAACTCTTGGCCGGCGACTTCCAGTCGCCGGCCACCCTCCCCACGGCCTCGCCGGCGACTTCCCGTCGCCGGCCACCAGTTCACACACACACACCACAACACCTTCAAACACACATACATGCATGCATACATATATATGCATACACTGTCCATCTCCGGTGCCGCCACCCACGGCGCCGCCGGCCCTCCAGCTCGGCACTCTTACCTCCGGCGGTCTCCGGTCATCATCTCCAGCGAGAAGAGAGAGAAAAACGAAGAGAGAGAGAGAAGGTGGTGGAAAGAGTTAGGGTTAGGGTTTAAGAGGCTGTTTTTCGCCTTTTTCCGGCGAACGAGAAATCGGATTTGAAATCCGAGACCTATCCTAGATTCGTCTCGTCGAGACGAACGTCGTGTGCGAAAATCGTCCGATTCCGACAACGTTGAAATTTTCCGGCGACCGGCCGGCGCCGGCGCCGGCGGCGCGCCGGAAACAGAAAGATGGAAATTAAAAGACGAGAAAGAAGGACTTACGTGTTTTCATCGGGTTCAGCTCGATTGAAGAAACGGTGATTTTCGAATCAAAACTACCCCTATTTATAGAAATCCGGAAATTACTATTCATCCAAAATATCTCCGTTACTATTCACCAGTTGACTTTTCTAAATTACTATTCACGTAAATATCTCGGTAAATATCTTGGTAAATATCTTCTGATATTTCCAAAACCTCGTGTTTTGTTCTCTTCATTGTCGTTTAAGCTACAGATCCCCGATTAACCTCTAGTTCGTTTCTATCCTCTCATTTTTCTATTACGCATCTAGTGATATAAAAATATCTCCTATCCCATGTCTAAGTAAATTATCCATCTTATACTCGCGTTAACACTTATCTGAAACACACGTATTTAATTAGACGGTCAAAATAAACGCACGTAATAAATTAAGTCATGTGTTAAATATTTAATTAATCAATTATGCTCGTTTTGATCCGGGGCGCTACAGAATCAAATCTGATGGTTAAAAATAGAAATAAAAGAACTTACCCTGATGCATTATTTTTCTCATGTTCTTCATAATTGATTATACACCAAAAAAGCAGATTACACAAGAAAGCTTACCAAACAAATGCAAACATAATCACAAAAAAGAAAAGAGAAAAACTTTAATCCTAGCAAAAATATACCAACCTTCAATAGGATTATACTCTGACAAATAAAAACAAATTTGAATTAACTATTTTGAAAAATTATAGACAAGCCCATTTCTAAATATTGTTCAGAGAAATTATTGGTTTGTCGCCACGAAAATAGTAACAGAAATCAAATATCCATTGCATCAGTTTCGAAGACAAAGAAGTCATATTAGATCTTTAATACATAGTATTCTTTTCAGAAATACCTGCCTTGTCTTCTTACTGTATGATTTCTTTAAAACCGTTTCACCCTTATTTGTGTCAGAAAGCTTGAATCGAAAAGCACACTGGGATATTCACCAAGTCCTCAAACAGAGAGATTGTGTACTTGTAGCAATATTTTTAGATTGTTAAATGAGTTAAAATACACACGCCAAAACCATGAAAATAGCACGAAAACACTTACCGCAAATAACACCGATCTACTTTTCCAGTTGTGGCTCATGGTCCTCCCAATATCTTTACCCTATCTTCCCACGGTTGTTGAAGAGTGTGTGGCACCTTACATATGCATCGATCGGTTTTTTCCTCTAAATGATGTCTGGTATCTCTTTGATTTCGTCGGAGTCCAGAAACGAGAAATTGGGGGTTGAGGCTTTGCAAAATCAGAGGCTCAATTAGGGTTTGCAAATTTGGGTGGAGAGGTTGTTTTTGGATCTTATATGTAATGGCATATTGGAGGTTTTTAGGATAAGTAAGGGCAAATACGGTAATTCATTCAAAAAAGCAAGGGCATATTGGGGAAAGAAATGGGTTACTGTTGGGTTTGTTTTAAACCCACCAAAATTGGTGGGTTTATAAAATGTGGATTGTGGCCTCTTCAATCACCCGGGCCATGCTAATTAAACCTCCCAATCCTCCGGGCCCAGTTTATTGTCCCACCTTATAACCCCCAAACCAAATGGGGGTTTAGGTTGGTTTATAATCTGAAACCAACCTAAACCCCCAATCCAAACATGCCCTAAGAATATGTCCGTTGAAGAGAGGCATAGTCCTTGTAGAAATTCAAATTGATCTTCAAAATCTTCGCATTTAATGCATCTGGAGAAACTGGGAAATAGGACGTGTTCTACTCTGATCCGCATTAATGGCACACTCCTCGGCTACAGTACTTTTACAGAACCGCGGTCCAGATGACATCACTCTATTGGTCAAGTGCTAACTTCCATCTACCGGTAACTTTGATAATGCAGAAACCTCGTACTACATTCAATATGTCCTCGTATTGCAATAAATAAGACATAATAACTTACAGCTTACTGTTCAGGTTGCAGTTGTTGCTTACTGTCTTGCGCCAGCTTTTTGATCTGTGTTTGCTTCCTGATTCTAAAACAACTCCTTGTATCTGAATTCTGCAGTCAACTTCCAGTTTTCCTTACAGCTTTATATATGCTGCTTACTGATTCAGCTTGTTGATTCTGTTTACTCCTTCTACTTACTGATCTTCCTTGCTGAAAATCAACATCCGATACTTCTTCATATTTAGAATCCTGCAAACATCAGTATTCTCCATCTTTCTGATATTTACATCTTTACAAAATACAACTCAGAGAAAGATAAACTTATCAAGCTAGATCCACTAGAAAAATGTGGAAAATTGGGGTACTCTAACTTCTTATACAAAATTATTTGTCTCATCAAAATCCTATCAGAAATATCCCGACACATACTATAGCATTTTTCAACATTAACCACATACACTTAAAATAGTTAAAACTTAAAACGTAACATTTATTACAGACCATCATATTTGAAAGTCTTGCATTTATGTTTTGGTTATTTTCATTAACAATTCTGTTATTGTAATATGCGGTTCCAAGCAAGGGCAACAATTGGATTGGAATTCCGAAAAAGTTTTTTCATTGTAGTTCAACATGCGATATTGGTGTGTTTGGGATTCTGAAAAAATAGTGATTTCCAACAACTAAAACTAACAACTAGCTCTCAACCTAGATTATTATAAACGTCACACTTTGACATTAATTAATCAGCACATAAACCTAATATATTTATGTATAATGGGGTAAGCATAACCAACACCTTATAATCAATGTCAAAAGTAGTATCGTATATAAAATAAAAAAATTGCAACAAATTAAGAGAATGTAACTTCGAATAGTTCAACAAATATTACACCAAATAATTGCACAGGTTGTTTGGGAACACATATTGCATTAATAACTTTAAAAAATCCAAACCACATCAACACAGGCTTATACTAGTAAAACAAGTTCATTTACAAATCAATGATAATAAACTTTGAAAACACTTGACATAATTTTGGCATTATGAATATTATTGTATTTAATCAAGCTATGAATATTAACTAACAATCATAATTTCCTTTTCATAAAAGTTGGAGTTATCGAGTCAAACTGTATTTGAATTTTACCATAATTATTTGGTCAATCTCAATACATCCTCGTCGTATTAGTTAGAGGTTGTTTTTTTTTTAGTTATCATCCCAATTAATTTGTCAGTTAGTGATTGAAGTATAATTATATAAACTAATATTACTACAAAAAATTATGCATTATAGTTTACGGGCAGTAAGACAAGCACACATTTTCAGATTTACAAATTCTCATTGTATTGTAGCTTGAACAACTTAAAACACGGTAAAATTCCAAAAGATAAAATAACATAAAAACATGTAAATAACATACATTCACGTAAAATTTATCTGTCCACTATGAAATCCAAGTAATTCATTAGCCATTCAGCAAAACTTATAGCAAAACATAAAAGGCAATGACAGTGTGTTTTGCAGTTCACCAGAGATGACAATTGCAAATTTAAGCAAGAACAAACTTAACACTGCGAATCATGTTTAATGTATAAAGTCATTACAGACATATTGGATAAAATGTCACTATTGAAGTTGGGCATTATTTCACGAATACAAACAGGAACATTTAAAATCAAAACCCGTCTAACATTACTTTATTTTAGAAACTAAGAATACAAGGTTAGTTTGTTGCTTGAATTGAGCTTTGAAGATTCGAGTGAAATTACTTAATAACTTGAACCAAAAACTCAATCGATCTTCAGCTCCAAATTTTCCTATAAATAACAAAGTTGCGATTTTATAAAAAGTTTTTCACTATTGGGTGTGTTTATTAAACCCACATATTTGGTGGGTCCATTAAACGCATAAACAAACCCACCAAATCCAAGAAATAACCTAAATTACAAATTTGGGCCCATAATAATCCTAGTGCCCAAACTTACAATCCAAACAAAGAGTTAAGGGTGGCATATAAACAAGTCCAACCCACAATCAAAAAACGGGACCTTACTTTATATTGAGTCAAAGTGCTATTTTACTAAAAAATTATAAAGATGGTCTCTTTAAATAATATTTTATATTCACTAGTCTCTTTAAATAAAAGCCCCAAATTTAAATGATTATCTGGGTGATTTTTTAAGGCTTTTCTCCTCCCCCAATTTTTCTTCTCCAAATTCTTCCTACCTTTACACGTGTGCAGCAAAATAAGGTTTTAGATGATTCCATCTTCACAATTCCTTTTCAAAATGGTTACACAATTGTAGTGGAAGGAGGTTTGATGCAAATCATTGAAACTTTGTAGAAAGCAGAACAAGAATCTCATGAAACCAATATTGGGGCTACAATGGTGGTTGTGGGCTTGTGGCAAAGAGGCGGTTGTTGTACGGCGGTTATGGTGGTGGCTATGGAGGTGGTGGTGCTAAATGGGAAAGTGTCAAGAAATTGAAGAAAGTGAGTGATTGAAGAAGAGGGAGTGAATCACAGAAATTTGAAGTAAAAAACGGTAGTGATGAAACCTTGAAAAAGAAATTGAAAAAAATTAAAGTTAGTGAATTGAGTAGTGTTTTCTCGCACTTCAGAAAAACAATTAGATTAGAGAGGGAACTTAGATTTCTGTGGTGGTGGAACAATAATGGTGAATTGCAGAAAAATATGAGATTGAATTTTTGAATGACAATGGTGGTGGAACCTAGAATCGGATAAATTTGCATAAGAGAGGATTCAGGTTTTAGTGAACAACTAGAAAGGGTAAATCAATATTCCTCTATTTTCTGGAAATTGTTATGAAAGGGAAAACATGTCAAGCCTATAGCATCTGATCCTTTTATGAAGAGGAATAGTAATATAGTATTGTGCCGAGCGTACCAAATGTTTCAATAAAAAATCTCCTGTAGAAATAAAGGGATAAAATCACTAATAATATCATAAAATTACTTACCAAACAAGCCCATACATATAAGAAGTTATGTATCAATTAACAGAAAATTCAGAAGAAGTTATCACACCAAGTCGGTCTCATTGACAAAAAAAAAATCATTTAAGTTGTATTTGGATGGATGAATTTAAAATATGGGATCTGTAATCAATGACTTTCAAATTCATTCAAATTAAAAAGACTTCAAAGTTAATTCATATACCAAAAAAGAGTCTAAAATAAAAATAATGGATTTCAAATATATATCAATTTTGTTATAAATTCATAGTTGTAGTGGACATTACTCCACAACTCTTCATATTTTACTATGACCTTTGGAGTCCATTAGCTTGTATATAAATTGTACTCAAAATGTGGAGCTTGATGAATAAAAATTTCATCTTCTCAATTGTGCCTTCTTTACTTTATCGTTTTATATTGTTGACTTATTGATCCATAAAAGTTGGTGCAATCGAAAAAACACATTTTACAACACATTATCAGCAGGATTCTCTATCAAATCTGATTAGCGCCCTAGGAAAGAATCATGTCTTTCATGCAAGGTATTTGAATCATTCTAAATATTCAATTTAGAATGTACAATCTCCTTAATGTTATATTCTAAACTGATAGTTTTTTTTTGTGGTACTGTAATTTTGTGGAAGTTTGTTAAACAACATATATATGGTAATCACTTTCTCAAACTATTCAGATATTATTATTTTATATAAGGTCTCATGAAAATGTGTATGATTAAATTTTTTGGTAAATCACATTAGTGAATCATGTGGTATTACTAGAGATGATGCATCTCACCATCCTATTTTATGAGGATAATGCAGTTGCACAAATGAGTAACGGTTATGTTAAAAAAAATTTAATAGTCACGCTCCATTTTGAAAGCATATAATTATCAGAGTTTAACATATTGAGCGTCTAGCAAAAATTAAAGAAACATACATTTTGCGAAAGTTGATTAAATAGGATTTTTGATAACATCTGAAACAAAAGTTTTTACAGCGTTTAATTGCACTTTTACATATCAGGAAGCACTTGAAATAAAAACAGAAAAAAAGAAAGCATTTGAAAACATACAACGGAAGTCTATTACAAGATCCATGCCAAATAGATAAGTTTTACAAAACAACCAATTTAAATCGTCTAGAAAAGCAAACTAAGAAAAACATTTTAAACATTTTCTAACGATAGGACATCCCCTCTCTTCACGCTTCCTCATTCGTATTTTCATCTGTAGTGTAAATACACACGGGATGGGTGTCTGGAATATACTCGTGTGAGTACTTTTCGAAAATTTCATACAAAAGCAGTAGCAATAAATAAACATTCATAAACACAACACATAACACGTGGCGCGTGGCTATAGATAGGTGCAGGTTTCCCCGTCTTATCTTATAAATGATTTTTATCCCATTAGTGTAGCTGTATGATTGAAATCCCCATTTTAGTAGTTTGCAGTAGAGCCACCATAGTAATCGTCCGTTGTTCATTGCATGCACACGAAATTTCAAACAGTACATAGTCACAGCACATGTAGGAAAGTAAACATATCATAACAGTAAAGAAGCATTTCATTGATCATAGGTTCACGTAGCATTCATGTTGGGGATCTACATGAATCTATTCGCGTGTAATTTAAATAAGAATTATCATAAATCTAACCTTATGAATTAAAGCAATTAAAACAAATTAATTCATGTTTTGAATAAACGATGAATTATACATAGCCCTAAACATGCAGAACTAAGGGATATATATTTACCTCTTGATCGGAGAGACACCATTGAGAAGATTAGTAGCTTCAACCTAAACACCTTCTTGAGTATTCCCCAAGTCCAAGCTCGTAAATTCGATGGAGAATCAAACAAACTCTTTTAACTCTTGTAGAAAGAATTAATTTCTCACTTTTGTTGCTCTAAAAAATCAGCACTTTTGTATATGCACACTCACACTTGGGCTGAAAAATCAACTCCTATTTATAGGCATAGTGGCCGAAAATTTGAGCCTTGGAGGAGAAGAAATATCAAGATTTGATCTCCTCATATCTAGCAACAATATATCAAAAGATATGATCTCCTCATATCTAGCAATAATAATTAATTCTTATCTTTAACCATCTTAGTTAAATGGGTTTTTATTTGGCTACTCAAGGGGCCTTTAGGAGAATTAGGATTGGACCTCCCAATGGACCTAGAAACCAATATTGAGTCACAATATTATTCTAGTCCATTAATATTAATTCATTCCACTATAGAATTAATATTGCACTATCCATCCTAACCCATATTATGAAATATGGCTCCCGGTTATTATTTCACGTGTTTAAGATCCAATGTCCATTAATTAATTTAAGCTACTGAATGCTTTAATTAATTAATATCTTTTATTCCTTGGAAAAAGACAGCTCAAGTTTATTATCATATCGGAAATTAATCCACTGGTCAGATTTGATATGATAAACATACTGAGCCCACCAAGGGGACATTCCCAACTTGACGTATCAACACGATTTTCTGTATTAATTTAGCAATCTGTCATATGATTAATAATATTGCCCAAAATACAAAGTATTGAATCTATTGATTCTTTACCCATAATAAATCAAAGCAATATCAATTAATTATATACAATCCCAATTAAGTGACATAAATTAAGAAATCAATAATCACTGAGATCTAATTCTTCTTTCCAAGTCAGTCTAGAAGATTTATCTCATTGTAGGTCCTATTCAGCACATCAAATGTATTAGTGTAATGTCTTGGTCAAGACAAACCAATCCGAGTTTTACACTTCAACTTCTACCAATGGATTGTTCAATTCCATCTAAGTTGTGAATTTTACTATACTTATTACAAGAATCTAACAATGTGATCTTCTACACACCACATTGTCTACAATATAAAGTGTATTGAATATATATGCATTTAAGTAAATAACATTCATAATATTTAATGCAAACAGTGATAAAAGATTTATTCTCATAAAAGCAAGAATCAGTTTATATTAAAGCAGCATTAAAAGCATATTTTCCAGTATATCCCTAACAATCTCCCACTTATACTCAAAGTCTGCTTTTAAGTATACTATAGTATGTCCTAATAATTCTCCCACTTATACTCAAAGCAGCTTGGTGACGCACTTAACTCCCAATCCTCTTTCCACATGTCTCTCGAATGTAATCTGACGCAGAATCTTTGTGAAAGGATCAGCTAGGTTGTTCGTCGATGCTATCTTTGCCACCACTATATCTTATCTCTTAACGATTTCTCGTATAAGATGGTATTTTCTTTCAATGTGCTTGCTTGCCTTATGGGCTCGTGGTTGCCTTGAATTTGCAACTGCTCCAGCATTATCACAATAGATTGTAATACTGACAGGTAAATCTAGAACCACATCCAAGTCCACTAAGAAGTTCTTGAGCCAAACCGCTTCTTTTGCTGCTTCATAAGCAGCGACATACTCGGCTTCCATGGTTAAGTCAGTGATGCATTTCTACTTCACACTCCTCTATGTTATGGCCCCACCTCCCAAACAGAACACAATTCTCGAGGTAGATTTTTTAAAGTTTATGTCTGATTGGAAATCTAAGTCCGTATAACCCACGGGGCATAGACTATTCGATTGATAAACTAACATTCTATCTCTAGTTCTTTTCAGATACTTCAGAATGTTTTTAACCGCAGTCCGATGTTCCTTCCCCGAGTTACTTTGATATCTTGCTATCATGCCTACTGCATAGCATATATCCGATCTCGTGCACAGCATTGCATACATGAGGCTTCCAACTGCCGAAGCATATGGAACCTTCCTCATCTCATTTACTTCTCTTTGTGTCTTAGGACACATATCTTTTGATAGATGAATTCCATGCCTGAAAGGTACAAAACCTTTCTTGGAATCTTGCATGCTGAACCGTTTCAAAACAGTGTCGATATATGAGGCTTGAGATAAACATATCATCCTTTTCTGGCAATCTCGAGTAATCTTGATCCCAAGGATATGACCAACTTCTCCTAAGTCCTTCATGTCGAATTGTTTTGATAGCCATACCCTTACGTCTGACAACACCTTTTTATTGTTTCCAATAAGCAGAATGTCAACTATGTATAGTATTAAGAATACCAAGGCAGTTTCGACACACTTTTTATAAACACAACTCTCAAATTCATTTTGAACAAATCCATATGATTGGATTACTTGATCAAAACATTGATTCCAAGCTCGCGATGCTTGCTTAAGGCCATAGATTGTCTTCTTAAGCTTGCATACAAGGTTTTCTTGGCCTTTTTCAATGAAGCCTTCGGGTTGACACATGTAGATGTCTTCTTCAAGACTTCCATTTAGGAAAGTTATCTTGACATCCATTTGTCATATCTCGAAGTCTAGGTGTGCAGCTATCGACAAGAGAATACGGATAGACTTAAGCATGGCTATAGGTGAAAAGGTTTCCTCATAATCGATCCCCTCTTTCTGAGTGTATCATTTTGTCACAAGCCTAGCCTTGAAGGTCTCAACCTTCCCGTCAGATCCTCTCTTTCTCTTGTAGACCCACTTGCATCTAACAGGTTTTACGTCTTGAGTGGTTCAACAAGCTCCCACACTTTGTTGCGATCCATAGATCCCATTTCTGCTTCTATTACAGTTTGCCAAGAATCAGCATCCTTGTCTTGGATTGCCTCGTTGTAAGTCCAGGGATCAGACTCATCCTCTCCGAGGACCAAGTCCGAAGACTCTCCCACGAACATGAATCGCTCAGGTTGTCGAACAACCCTCCCACTACGATGAGGTTCTGCTTGTGGTTGTGTATCGCTTGGTATATCTATTTGTATAGTTGGTATAGGAGTTGGCCCTCTCATTTTATCTAAGGTAATCTCACTCTTAGGCTTTCTATTACTCATATAGTCATCTTTTAAGAATCTAGAATGCGTGCTTACCACGATCCGCTGATCTTTAGGACTATAAAATAATCCTCCTCTCGTTCCTCTAGGATATCCTACAAACAGTCTTAATTCCGAATGAGGTTCCAACTTATCAGCTTCCTTATCCAACATGTATGCGGGACACCCCCAGATTTTCATGTGTTTCAGACTGGGTTTTCGCCCAGTCCACAATTCTGAAGGGGTTTTAGGAACTGATTTGGAAGATACCAAGTTAAGAATATAAGTCGTTGTTTCCAAAGCATATCCCCAGAATGACTTGGGTGAATCTAAATAACTCATCATAGATCTGACCATTTCCAAAAGAGTTATGTTTCTTCGCTCTATGACCCTATTTTGTTGAGGGGTTCAAGGTGCAGTTAATTGGGATACAATCCCTTGCCCTGATAAGTAGTCTAAAAACTCGTTGCTGAGGTATTCGCCTCCATGATCAGATCGTGGAAACTTGATACTCTTTCTCCTATGTTTTTCTGCTTCAGCCTTAAATTCTTTGAACTTATTAAAGACCTCAGACTTATACTACATTAGAAAAATGTATCCATATCTCGAGTAATCATCGATAAATGTAACAAAATACTCAAAACCACTTATTACCTGAATCGGCATTGGACCACATACATCAGAATGAACGAGTTTTAACACTTCACTGGCTCTGTTCCCTTTAGCTCAAAAAGCTCTCTTAGTCATTTTACCATCTAAACATGATTCGCATATTAGAAACGACTCAACATGGAGTGATTCCAACAAGCCATCACTCACCAATCTTTGAATCCTTTTTAGATTAATATGATCAAGTCTAAGATGCCATAGAAGTATTTTGTTCACACTTGAAGAATGCTTTCTTTTCTTAGAAATAGACGATGTGTTATATGATTCATTTTGTATATGTGTGGGTTGTGCACAGTTAATAGTATAGAGATTGTTCACTAATGTTCCTGAACAGATAACTTCATTACTATGAGAAATAATGACATTCTTATTAAAAGAAACTGAATATCCATCTATAAACAATTTAGAAATAGAAATTAAATTCTTTCTAAAACTTGAAACAAAAAGAACATCTCTTAAAACTAAAACTTTATCACTAAAAGATAGGTGCACATCTCCCACTGCAACAGCTGCCACTTTCATGGCATCGCCCATGGTGATGACGATCTCACTCCCACTAAGTTGTCAAGTTAGCTGGAACCCCTGCATATTGAAACAAACATGATCAGTGGCTCCCGTATCCACCACCCACAAATGGGAAGAATACACCTCTAAACACGTTTCAATAACTAGTGTGTAAGAATTACCTTGTTTTTCAGCCTTCTTATGCTGAGGACAGGCCACCCTCTAATGTCCTTTCAGACCGCAGTTAAAGCACTTTCCTTTAGTTGTCTTCTTCTTGACACCACCCTCAGTGGGCGTTTTTTCCTTTCCAACTTTGTCAACCTATTTCTGACCATTTGCCTTCTTCTTCTTCTTCTTCCCACCTTTAGGTCCGGAAGAGGAAGATGGACCATTTGTCAATAGGGTTTGACTTTCTCTTGGTCCCTTTAGTATCTCAGTCGATACCAAAGCTTGTATGAGCTGAGCCAACGTATACGCTTGATTGTTCATGGTATAGTTCAGTTGGAACTGCTCAAAACTTTTTGGTAGAGTATGGAGTATGAAATCGACCTGGGTTTTCCCATCGAATTCGGCACCAAGAATCTCAAGTTTGTTAAGAAAACCCATCATTTTAAGAACGTGATCCCTCACGGGCGTCCCTTCAATCATTTTCAGCGACAACATATCTCGCATGGCCATCTGTCTTGTCGTACGATTCTGGTGAGCGAAGAGTTCCTTAAGGTTTAACATAATATCCACAGCGATTTCTATGTATTGGTGTTGATGTTGCAAAACATCTGATATTGAAGCCAAGATGGTACACCTAGCCATTTCATCGGATTTCAACCACTGCTTATGATATTCCTTATCTTCCTCACTAGTTTCATCCGTAGGTTCAGCGGGTTTAGGTTCGTCAAGGATAAACTTATGCGATTGTGCAGTCAAGACTGTGAGTAAGTGTCTTTTCCAATCTACATAGTTTTCTCCCTCTAGTTTGTTATCTTTAAGTATATGAAATTGTGGATTAAAAGGTGACGACATATTAAATTGAGAATAAAACATACAGTTTGTATTAATATCCAATCAACACAAAATTATCACATAATTCGATCACATGTACTATAAAACAAAATATATATAAACATGTCATCAGCCAACATCTCAAAACAATTCAAGTAAGTCACATTGAGTGTGAACGTTTACTCAAACACATCTGAGCAGGTTACAAACAAAGACAGTTACAAACCTTTAATTCAAAATTAATAGTTGGCTCCCACTTGACCATATAAAACTGACAGTGACTCCGTTGGGGAGTTAATATATCAATTTTACACCTAAGTAATAACCATAATTTAATACAAGATTATTATTTTGTTTTGATTAGGTCATTCGTTGGGAAGGTCATATCGCCACTAATAATAATCCACAATTATCCAAAGAAATTTATTCAAGTGAACTTGTCTTTCGCCTATCCGTTAGGGAGAGAGGCGCTTGCCAATGCGTAGCCAAAGACTTCACAAATAAATCAATTATGGAGGCCAATTAATTAATTTATTATCCAGAATAAATTCATTAAATTACATACTTAATAATTTTAAAACGATAAGATTTTTCATGGATATACATGCATAATTAATCAAATTAATAACAGCAATAAACCCAAATTAAACACATAAATAATTCCAATTATCATGGTTTAATTTTCCATTTCGAAAATGAGAATCCGGATTTTCAAAAAATCCGGGCAGCAGCCGCGACGACTTGGGCAGCCTGGACAGCAGTTTAGTCCGTCTACATATGACATCCGATGATCGTACGCCCGTCATAATCTCCTATCCTTTTAATCCATCTCTTCGATCTTCATTTTTGATTCATTACAATTTATTTACAAAAAAAATAAATCTAACATCTAGATCCTAATCTACCCGCGGATTTTCTCACGGAAAAAACAAATTTGAACGAATCAGATTAAAAAAAACATCATTCAAACAACATGAATTTAAAACATACATTGAAAATCATGATAATTGGATACCTGCAAAAACGATTTAACAATTCTTCTATCCAATTTCAATTTAATGTAAAGAGATTTAAATTCTAATTTAAATAACAAAGCCCGAAACCATGGCTCTGATACCATTTGTTGGGGATCTACATGGATCTATTCGGGTGTAATTTAAATAAGAATTATCATAAATCTAACCTTATGAATTAAAGCAATTAAAACAAATTAATTCATGCTTTGAATAAACGATGAATTATACATAGTCCTAAACATGCGGAACTAAGGGATATGTATTTACCTTTTGATCGGAGAGACACCGTTGAGAAGATTAGTAGCTTCAACCCAAACACCTTCTTGAGTATTCCCCAAGTCCAAGCTCGTAAATTTGGTGGAGAATCAAACGAACTCTTTTAACTCTTGTAGAAAGAATTAATTTCTCACTTTTGTTGCTCTAAAAAATCAGCACTTTTGTATATGCACACACACTGGGGCTGAAAAATCAGTCCTTATTTATAGGCATAGTGGCCGAAAATTTGAGCCTTGGAGGAGAAGAAATATCAAGATTTGATCTCCTCATATCTAGCAACAATATATCGAAAGATATGATCTCCTCATATCTAGCAATAATAATTAATTCTTATCTTTAATCACCTTAGTTAAATGGGTTTTTATTGGGCTACTCAAGGGGCCTTTAGGAGAATTAGGATTGGACCTCCCAATGGACCTAGAAACTAATATTGAGTCACAATATTATTCTAGCCCATTAATATTAATTCATTCCACTATAGAATTAATATTGCACTATCCATCCTAACCCATATTATGAAATATGGCTCCCGGTTATTATTTCCCGTATTTAAGATCCAATGTCCATTAATTAATTTAAGCTACTGAATGCTTTAATTAATTAATATCTTTTATTCCTTGGGAAAAGACAGCTCAACTTCATTATCATACCGAAAATTAATCCATTGGCCAGATTTGATATGATAAATGTATTGAGCCCACTAAGGGGACATTCTCAACTTGATGTATCAAGACACGATTTTATGTATTAATTTAGCAATCTGTCATATGATTAATAATATTGCCCAAGATACAAAGTATTGAATCTATTGATTCATTACCCATAATAAATCAAAGTAATATCAATTAATTATATACAATCCCAATTAAGTGACAGAAATTAAGAAATCAATAATCACTGAGATCTAATTCTTCTTTCCAAGTAAGTCTAGAAGATTTATCTCACTGTAGGTCCTATTCAGCACATCAAATGTACTAGTGTAATCTCTTGGTCAAGACAAACCAATCCGAGCTTTACACTTCAATTTCTACCAATGGATTGTTCAATTCCATCTAAGTTGTGAATTTTACTATACTTATTACAAGAATCTGACAATGTGATCTTCTATGATCTTCTACACACCACATTGTCTATAATGTAAAGTGTATTGAACATATATGCATTTAAGTAAATAACATTCATAATATTTAATGCAAACAGTGATAAAAGATTTATTCTCATAAAAGCAAGAACTAGTTTATATACAAAGCAACATTAAAAGCATACTTTCAGTATATCCCTAACAATTCATTCATTCAATAGAGCTTTCTTATCATTATCCATAAACAAATCATTTATATAGAAAATAGAATTAAAAGGGTTAAGTTCAGAAGTTACCCACACCTTGTTCGGTGGTTTTCTTATGCGAATCTCTGAGCTGTAAAGCACTACACTCGTTTGTTCGTCCTATAAGCCTACACATAACATAAACCATTTTAGATCTCTAATTATACTATAGCATTTAAGATTAAGCTTAGAAAACTCACAGAAAGAAAAAATGATAAAGAGTTAGACATAGTGT
The DNA here is from genome assembly GCA_954870855.1 of Scutellaria minor. Classification (NCBI taxonomy): domain Eukaryota; kingdom Viridiplantae; phylum Streptophyta; class Magnoliopsida; order Lamiales; family Lamiaceae; genus Scutellaria; species Scutellaria minor. The sequence continues at coordinate 17,611,015 of OX940728.1, read as the reverse complement.
AAGAAATTTTTAAACGTTTAATGAGGTATAAAATGTTGTTTTAGAAAGACGTTATAAGAGAAATAAGGAAAATGAGAGCCTTTGAAATCATTTAAAATATTGAAACGGTCATGGAAGCTTAAATCTCGATTATATGGTTTAAAGGGATCGTTTTGGGCTTGAAAGGAGGTAAAACGGGCTTAAAATAGAGTTTTTAGGAGCATAAGGGCAATTTTCTAAATTATGGAAAGTTTGACTTTGACCAAATGGGTCAAATTGTAATTTTAAAAAAGTTTGGGGTCATTTTTGATATATTTAAATATTTGGGGTTGAAAATATAATTTTTATAAGTTTTTAGGATTAAAACATAAATTTCAAAAAGTTTCAAGGGCTAAAACGGAATTTTCAAAAGTTTGAGGGATGAAATATAATTTTCAGAACACGGAGGGCTAGTTTGCAAAAGATCCTAAAAACTAGGGTTTGCAAGGAGGTCCTGAACTAGTCAAAATTGCAGAGGGAGCCCCTCCACCTAAACTAGGGATGGCAATGGGTCGGGTTCAAACCCGAACCCGCCACAAACCCGGCCCGTTAGGGGTGGGTAAAATCCGATCAAACGGATCCTGGAGCGGGTTTGGACCCAGTCAAACAAGTCTACTCCGGGTCCGGGGCAGGTCCTAGTATTTGTTAAACCCACCCCGAACCAGCCCCGTATAATATATATATATATATTATTAATATTTATTGAATAAAATTAAAATAAATGAACTAGGGTTAGATAATAGATACTCTCTCTACCAGACTACCAGTACACACTGCAATTTGAAAGTTGAAACCCTATTCTCTCGCGTCTTCGCCCCTTCTTTGACTGAATTTGCCATTTTGTGTTGCTTCAGGTAGACATAGCAGAATCTACAGAGGGGTTTATAAGCAGAGAGATGTGGCTATTAAGCTAATCAGTCATTCAGTCAACCTGAAGAAGATGGAGATTTAGCTGCATTGTTGGAGAAGCAGTTTAGTTCTGAAGTTGCTCTCTTGTTCAGGTTAAGGCATCCTAATATCATCTCTGTAAGTCAAATGATTCAAATCTTTAAATTTAGTTCCTTCTTTTTTATGGGTTTTTTTGTTGGTTGAAATGTTTGTGCCTTTTGGGAAGCACTTGTGAATTTCTTGATGTGTTGTACATTCTGCTGTAAATGTTGTACATTTCTTGGCAGGATTTGAGCTTTGTTGTCACTATCGGTTTTCTGAAACTTGGGCTGAGTTAGAGACTCAGATGTATTGGATTCCATTTTGTATGCTTTAATAGAGTTTTGTGGTTAACTTATGATTGTATGCTTTAGTAGAGTTTGATTAGTTTATGATTGTGTATGTATAGACAAAGATATATTAGTTGCCGAAAATGAATGAAGTGCAAATTGTTTTACATGGAATATTAGTCTAATTTAAATATTAGAATATCTTGGGATTGTATTTAAATATTTGAATTGTATGACTATAACATGGATGAATTTTTTTTCTTGTAGTTTAAGTGATTAAGATCCATATATATTATATAATGCTTCGAATAGACATTATTTTAGGGCAAACAAAAGAAAAATAGGAAAAAAAACACACAAAAAAAATGTAGCGGGTCGGGACGGGTTTAGCCGCTGGGTTCACGGGGCGGGTTAAGGCGGGGTGGGGCGGGTCCTAGGTTTGAAATTTTTTTGGCGGGGCGGTTCCTGGGACAGACCAAACCCGTCCTAGACCCGCCCCGTTACCATCCCTAACCTAAATCTTACCCCAGCGCCGCCACCACATTTCCCGACGCTCGATCGGTCTTTGCCGGCGACAACCTGTCACCAATGATGCCACTACCGTGGTGCCACCATGCTCACATGGTGGCCCCACAAACGTACACCTCCTGAACACCACCCGACACAGTGGTCCCACGCACGTACACAAACACAGCACAGTGCCGCCACACATATCAACACCCCAACTCACGCACACATAGTACGGCTCCATCGCACACAACGGTGCCCCCAACGGCACACACGTAGGGAGCAGCATGACGTCACAAACTACAGCGACGCCTACACACTTGACGCAGCAGCGCGGCACGGCCAACGTGCTGGCCACCTCGGGTGGAGCCCTCGACTCCGTGATATAAATGACTCGGCAGCGGATCCACGACGAAACGAAGAGGAGAAGTGCAGTTAGCAGAGGAGGGAGGAAGGGGAAAAGAAAGAGGGTTCAGCCTTTCTTTTCGCTGGTGATTCCCAGCGGAGGTGGCCGCGGACGGCGACGTTGAGCCCAGATCCGAAACGGGCTCGTTGAGATCTATGTTTTGGCGTAAGAATTGAAGAAGACGAAAGGCAGCATAGGCGACGGTGCGGCAGCGATCGGCCAGCCAAAGAGAGATAGAGAGAAGAGAGAGTACACCTCTCCAATTATGTCCAAAGAGTTATCCAAAGTGTGTTACTTTTCATCCTTTATATGATCTACTTTGGGCCTATGGGCTTCCTCTCATTACATACTATCATGGAATTGGGTTTTATTTGATACCTCTCTAATTGTTATCACATAAAGTCTGATCAATTATTCACGTAATCATTTTCGTTCCAATAACTCACACAATAAACAAGCAATTAAAGGTTAAGTACTTATTTAATCAAATCAATTATGTATAGATTTATCCTACATGCTACATTAACAAACCACGTAGCTCCTAAATTCCTTTACCCGCATGAGCTCTAGAAGAGTGGTACTGAGATTATTATATAAAAGTGAGCTCTAGTAACAATCTTGCAAATTTGTTCATTAAATCTCTTACTACATCTACATTTGAAAAATATGTTCATGATATCGAAATGTGTAGACTTGGAAGGCTGTTGTTTTCAAGGGGAGCGATAACTTCAAAACAACCCCTAAGGTTGGGTCCCAAAGACCAACAATTTTTTTTTAACCGGAAGGTTGGGTCTTGAAGACCTATATCCGTACTCTTTTTTCGTTTACTAAACTTTTTTCCACTGGGTTTTCTTAGTTAAAGATTTTTAACGAGGCGGCTAGTGCAGCACATTAAAACATGTATGTCATGTACTCTTTTCTCGTTTAGTTTTTCACCACTAGATTTTTTTAGCGAGTTTGTAACGAAACATGTACATCAAGTCCTAGTGTTCGGTGAGGGTGTTATAAATTCATAGTTGTAGTGGATAATCTCCACAACTCTTAATATTCTAATACGACCTTTGGAGTCCATTATTGTACATAAATTGTACTCAAAATATGGAGGCTGATGAATAATAATTCCATCTTCTCAATCTTGTCTTCTTTACTTTATCATTTTATATTGTTGATCTAGGGGTGAGCACTCGGTAGGTTCGGCTGAAAACCAAACCGAAAAAAATCAAAAACCAAAATGTATATTTTTCCAAAACCAAACCTAATCGATTTATACACATACACCGAACCGAACCTAACCGAACCCCTTGGTTCGCTTTAGTTTTTAAGTGTAATTTGACGATTCAGTCTAAAATCGGACCGAATAAAAGCGAAATCGAAATAAATCATTTTTTATAAACCGAATTGAACAGATGTGTAGGTAAAAACAAACCGAATCACTCAGTTCAGTTCGGTTTTTCAGTTCCAGTTTGGTTTTGCTCACCCCTATGTTGATTTATGAATCCATAGAAATTGGTGCAATTAAAACAACACATTTAAACAGTACCAAAGATTTTTTTTTTTTTTTTCAAATCCCTTTCTCAAATCACTTAATCCAAAGTTAATTTTTGCATAAATTACAAATACTTAATATATTACATGAAAACAATTTACTACCAAAAGGCGACATGCCGACATTATATCGCTCGCTCGCTTCCTCATTATATCTCTCTCATCATTAGCTTTCTACGAAAGTAAAGACAAATTGAAATGTGGTTGTACTGGGTCATGCTTAATATTTTAATGATTTATGTCATGTCTTTAATTTTAGTTTAATTAGGATCATAAGATATTGAAATACTATTAGGTCATGTACAATTTATTGAAGATATTTTTAGTTTTATAGGTTTATTTATTTAATACTTTTACAGGATGTTTAGCTAAACTTATTTGAAGGAAGAAGTTTATAAGATATTTAATTTTAATTTACCTGAAAATAAGTTGTTGAAATATTTGGATAAATAAGATGGCGGAACTTATAAAATATTAGTAATGACATTTGTGTAATTAAAATGAACAAATTTGAAGGTGTATGTTAATTTATATAAAATAAGATGTTATATTAGAAATAAGTTGGAATCCCCTAACTTTTAAAAAAATGATCTTATAAGCTCTTACATCTTATTTTAGGATGAAGTAATTACAATCTTATTTTTAAACTTTGTCAAACACTTTTGAGGAGCTTATAAGCTTTTAACATCTTATAAGACCTTATTTTTATAAGATTTTAGTAGTGACAATTTCGTAATTTAATTAATGATCAAATTTGAAGGTATTTTATAAAAATAAGATCTTATTTTAGAAATAAGTTGGGAGTCATTACTTTTCAAAAATCAATTTATACGCTTTTAACATCTTATTTATTATAAAATAATTAAGATTTTATTTTTAAAATTTAACCAAACACTTTTGAGGATGTTCTAAACTCTTATGGCATGATTGGTATGATGGAATGAGGTGGGAATGAAATCATCATTCTTACCTTCATTCTTATTCCTTTGATTGGTATGTTTTATAGGTGGGAATGGTGATTCCCGCATGAATTGGTATTACCATGGATGAGGGAATGACCATTCCTTCCTACCCCATGGTATTACGTATTCCTGTCGTGAAGAAAATGAACATTTTTTTATTAATTTTGACAATTATCATATTTATTTTATGTTTTCACAAATTAAATTCCTAAAGTCGAATTATTATATAAAAATTCGTAAATAATATTAAATTATTTATAAAAAATTATAAAATAATTACTAATAATTTAAAATAAATATAAAATAAAAATATAAAAAATAGCAAAAAAAAAAATTAAATACATAAATAGTATAAAAATAATTAATAAATATAAAATCTTAAAAACATAATAAAATAATATGAATATAATTTTAATAATACAAATAGTTTTAGTTCTGATATTGATTTATCTATATATATATATATATATATATTTGTAAGATAAATGAATATTAGTATAGATAATAAATTATTTAAAAAAATATAAATAAATTGTAACTAAAATATTTTTTTAGAAATATAAAATAAGATTTTAAGATTTTAATAATATAAAATCATATAGAATAATTAATAAAAAAATATGAAAAATATATTATTATTTAACTACTTTAAGAATATGTAAATAATACAAAAATAGTAAACTAATAATAAGATTAAAAAATAAAATATATAAATATAATACATTTTAATATTAGTACAATGATTAATTTTTTGTAAAATTAATTATTTTTAAATTTAAATATGCCAAATATTTTAAATTTGAGTGATATATTGAATATGAATATTAAATAAAATTATAGTGGAAGGTAATTTGGTCAAATAAAGATTGATTTAATATTATATATTTTATTTATAGTTATCAATCATAAATATAATTGCAATAATTATTTCATTCATTTCATATTTCTTTGTGATACCAATCACAGGAATCAGTATTTTTATCAGTATTTTTATATCATTCATTTCCCATCACCATTCCATTTTTGAGTTCATTCCATTCCCACTTAATTCTATTCCATTATACCAATCATGTCGTTAATATTTTATAAGATATTTTAAGAAGCAAATAAGCTCATCCAAACAATCTCTTCGTATCATGTATTTTATTTGATTAATTTCTTATCAAAATGGTGGTCTCCTGTAATAATTAGGCTAACATTTAGATTTAGATTACAGTTTCCGACATGTATAGTTAAACAAATCTTCTTATAAAGTTTCGTAAAATATATAATAATCATATATCAATCCGACCCATGAATTTTGTCGTAGTTAAACAAATCACATTTGAGCTCATAACTATCGCCTTTTTCGAAAATAGTTCCATAATTATTTGTTTTTTCAATTTAGTCCCGTAACTCAAATAATTGCTCGATTTTGGGAAAATTTCAAAATTGACCGGAAAATTGTCACGTGAGTTGCACATGACATCCAATTTGAAGATTTTCGGCAATGACTAATGTGTGGCATGCCTATAATTATTCTATTGGTTGAAGTATTAAAACTAATTTTAATTATAGGGCATGCCATGTCGTTGGGACCAAAATTGGACAATTATTTGAGTTACGGGACTAAATATAAAAAGTAACTAGTTATGGGACTATTTGCGAAAAAAATGATAATTATGAGACCAAAATTGATTTTATCTCGATCAATTAACGTAAAATTTGTGAATCCGCTTAATTTTTTAACGAAGCATGGACTTTTAAAAGTGGCAATGTCATTACAAATTATAAATCTATTTCAATTGTAACATCAGTAAAATGTTCCACCTATTTTCTCTTAACAACGAGTCATCCATCCCTAAGTGAGGTACGCTTAACCTATAAAGAGTTCTTTGGACATGAACACTAGAGAAAAATGATCACCTTCTTAATATGAGTAGAAACAATCAATTCCTTTAATTACTTCTAAACTCATAGTCTCATGGTTTTTTTATAATTGATGAGAGACTTTCTTAATTTGCCCCAAAATCCCAACAAAACTTCTTAATTTAGAGGCCAAAGGATTTTTTTACGACTTGATCGGTGACCTGTAATTCTGGGAAAGAAAAAAGTCTGAAAATCAGTCAAAAAACATATATTTTCTAATGTTTAAAAAAAAAATCTCTTTTAACACAAGTCGACATGACCATTTTTGATGAGTTTTAAACTAAATTTTCTTTTTCCTTTTTCTTGAAACAAATTATACTTTCGTTTTTACAATAGATAGACATAAAACACATTATTTTATCAAACGTTTTTACTAGTATTGCAAATTAAAAGAATTCTAAAATTTGTAATGGTATCATCACTATTTGAAGTTCATACTAGAATTTAAAATCTATTATTTCTTTAAAACTACCCCTAATTTAAACTATAGGTGTATGTTACATTCCATTCCACGTAGAATTAATTGATTCCCTTCTTCTTTTCAAACTCTTATGAACCAACTCTCCTTTTAACCTTTTGTTATCAAGTAGGTGTTACCATTTGTAGAAAGGCATATATATTGATTAATTCCCAATTCCCAGGCCTCCACATGACATTCTGATTCTAGAGTACAACTAAAAGGGCTTTTTTTAATTAATTAAGACACTCTAGCTACCAAACACCTTGCATATGCTATGCTCACTCTCATAATCAATATTCCAAGATTATATAATCATGTCTCTTTATTGCTTGGAACTATTCATGTATGCCAAATTAACATTCTCATTTTCACAACTACACAAGGAAAACGGACAAAATTACAACACATGATATTATAGTTTTTCTTACTTTCTATAACTCAAAATTCAAAAAATCAAGTTTCACCCCAATAATATTGGGAGAGGACGGTCTTCCCTAATTGACTCCCGAGTAAATCCGGCTATATATAGCATATTGGGTCTCTTTGGTATGTGGGTTTACATGAGTTTAGGTGGATTTGTGTGTTTTAAATCAATCCAAACTCATGTTTGTTTTTGGGGTTATTGGCTCCGATGATTTTGATTTTGAGTTATTGGAGAATAACTCATGGGTTAAGTTAATCCACCATATTTGGTGGGTTTACTTAACCCACATTTAAAAAGACATAAAATGGTCGTTTTATAATATTAACTCAAATGAAACACTCAGTCCAAACACATATATTACAATTATCCTAACATTTAACATTCAAACCAAACATACAAAAAATCAAATCACAACTTTATGGACAGGGCTAATCCACCATATCATATCAATTTTAACTAACTCATCCATCGAAACAAACACACCCTAAGGATGTTCGAGTTTAGTCCTCAATATTAATTATTGACTAAACTACTCTACATCATTTCAATATGTATAAACTTCTTTTATGTTATGGGCCACAAATAAATAAAGGATGACGAAAAAATTTGTGCACCTAGTGCATGGACCCAAAATCCGTGTACTCGAGTCGATCCGGCCCACCACGTGCCCGCATGCGCCACCAAGTCGCGGACAAAGTTCGTCCAAATTAACATGCTTTCAGGTGCTAGACCTTTATGTTATGTTAACTATACATTTTAGTAGTGTTAGTCATACATTTTAGTTATGTTAGTCATACCTTTTGTAAGGTTAGCTGTACCCTAACATTTCTTTTTTACAGACATATTAATCTTTCATTCATTTTAGTTATAACAGTCATACCTTTTAATTATGTTAGATATACATTTTAGTTATGTTAGTTGTACCTTAATATATTACATAAAGGTATGACTATGTTGATATAAATGTATGAGTAATATCACATAAAGGTAAACATGTACAAATAATAGTGAAATTAGGGTTTTGTTAAAGTTAAAAGTATTAAATAAGGGTATGATATATGGACATAAATGTATAACTAATATAACATAAATGTATGACTAACACAACATAGAGGTTAGGACAAAAAAAAAAGTAAAAATACGTGGATTCGGATCAACCTACACCTGAACCAGACCCGCATGCATGTGTGCATCAGGTGCACATTAATGCTACTCATAGAGGATAAATAATTAATATGAACTACTTAATTCCTTCGTTGGTGAGTGGATCAAAGGCATGCGGTTGCTTGCCACAACCAAGAATATCATCATATCAAGCACCAAATATTATTTTAATATGGATCAAACAAAAATATAACTTAGTTTTCAGTTCTATTGAATCTTGTCGCAGCTAGCATTCCACCGATTTTGTGTCGACATCTTCGTTGAAAATAATGAGGTTGAATAGGATCTCGAACTGTTTAACTTTAACCTAGTTAGGGCCACATGGGATCTGTTCATATATATATATATATATATATATATATATATATATAAAATACAAGATCAATATATTACAATATATATATATATATATTGTAATATATTGATCTTGTATTTTATATGATAAGTTGATAACCAATATATTTGCTATATGTTTTAAATGATATCACTAATTTAATTACACTAATAAAATACAAGATAAAATATACTAATATAATACTCGATCTCTGTTAAGTATTACCCCATGAATAACCTAGGGTCAAAAGGTTGATCTAATATGAGAGAAACGTGACATTAGCTAGGCTGATTAGCGCCTGCAGGTAATTAAATCTCCAACAGAAATCTTTTGATACCTAAATTATTGTGTAGGTTTATAAAAAAAGGAATAGTTGAAAATAAAAACAAAACTTTTGCTTTTAAGAAGTGTTTGATTTTTTTTTCTTTTTTAATGAAAAATTATTTGAGTTGTAAAAGCTGGAGAAGTAGAGAGTAGGTGAATTCAAATTTTAGCTTTCTTAACATACTAGTAAAGAATAAGTATGTTCCATCACTTCCATGTGGCATCCCATTTATTCTTCTATAAGTTTTTGTTTATTTGATCTTTTAATCTCTTTATTTTTTGTCTTTCGTTTGTATCAATGAAAATATTATTTTAGGTTTGGATTCTTTATATTTCATTTTGTTTGCATAGTATAATATGCAGAAAAATTAAACCATTTTTTTTTTAAGAAATTAAACCTTACACACAATGAAACCATGCACATGTCAGAGCAGAGGAAAAAAAAAAGATAAGTTTTAGTTGAATTTACTTTTAAAAGTTGGGTCAGGTGTACATTTACATCCTTTCTTGTTAGATCTTTTTGGGCGCCTTACTCTTTTCTTCGTTTTTAATTAATATCTTTTTTATATCTTGACTATTGTATGTTTGAGTGTTTCTTCTGTAATCCTCACTCAGAATTTAGATGCAGTCCTCGAATTTTTCCTTTGTGTTTTTTGTCCTGTTTTATTTTCATGCACTATTGTGTTTTGGTCCCATTATTATAAATAGCAATTGAATAAATAGCAATTGTAGTACCCTTTTTTTTTTATCCTATTTCCTCCACTAGTAATATAAATCTTTTTGAGATAATTTCAATTTTGGTCCTGTACGTAAGATTCTTTCCATTTTTGGACAATCAAGTATACATTTTCCAAATTTGGTCCTATATGTTTCGAATTTTTCCAATTTCAGTTAAGTTTTCCGATTTTGGTCCTATATGTTTCAATTTTTTCCAATTTCAATTCAATTTTGGTCGGATGGTCGCCGGAAAATCTCATGTGACATCGGCGATTTTGGGAATTCTGACAAAAATTGGACTGAAATTGGAAAAAAATTGAAACATACAGGATCATAATTGGAAAATTGGATTGAAATTGGAAAACATTGAAACATACATGACAAAAATTGGAAAACGTATACTTGGTTGCCAATAAATGAAAAAAACCATACATATAAGACCAAAAATAAAATTAACCCTATCCTTTTTATCGTACATTACTGCATTCATTTGAGTGTCCTCTACTTTAGTATTTTTGGTTGAGCGCGATGATAAGAACATCTAATTGGTGCTTGTTAAAGGTCAATCTCATGTAAAAATCGAATATATTTTATATTTACATTTGTTTTTTCTTAGATTTAATTTGTTGTGATATCATGTTGTTCAAAAAATATTAATAGAATGAAGAATTTACCTTCCAATAGATTTGATGTAGTCTTGTGTTGAGTATCCAACATATATTGTTATGTGTCACCAAAAATTAATTGTTATTGTAGGGCTCAAATAGCATTGCATGATGCTTAGTTAATTATATATTTGTAATTAATCTATGAATTTATATATATAACTTATTGTCGCATGTGTTTTATCTTTGTTCATATTTTTTGAGTTTCAGTTTTATATATATAACTTATTGTCGCATGTGTTTTATCTTTGTTCATATTTTTTGAGTTTCAGTTTCTTTTTCTTACCGCAATATTGTTTGTATCGATTTATCTAAAACTTTTCACAAAATGTGTTCTGGCATCTTTGTGGACCAATGATGTGCATTTCTTTTTAATTTAATTCCACATATTCTTATAATTTAAAAATTTATCCGATTTTAATCCAATTTTGATTTTAATGATCTCCATGGAAAATGAAAAACACAAATTCACCCAAAAATGTGTTATAAAATCACCTTTTTTAAGTGTTTGCAAAACACCGATGTTAAAGAAATTGCTTTTATATAGAATCCAATATATATATATATATAGAAAGCTTTAAATATAAGAAGATAACAATTACCAAATTTGGAAGGTCGCGAAATGATTGTTTTATGGACAATAATGTGCATAATTGTCGCACTAAGACCAACATTAAATTATATATCTTAAATTTAAATTTGGTCAACGTTCCTACCATGCATTAGGTTCATTCTAATAAAATTAAGAAGTCGTTTTTACATGAAATTCAATCCAGAGTATTGCATGAATACAAATATATTGGCCCCTCCCCATTGCAACCCCAACACCATATATTCTTTTTTATATTCTAATATTATATAAAATATAACATCAATCATATATTTAATGGGGAAAAAATGCAGCTTTCGTTTCTGTCCACCTTCAATTTCTTTTTTGTTATTACTGAATGGACAATATTAAAAAAGAAAAAAAAAAAAAAGTGAGTGGCTAAAAAGAGAAGGAAGGTTGAAAGTTCACGAAACAAAATGTACAAAGTACAATGAAGGAGTCAAAGAGATGAAAAAAAATGAGATAAACAAATCTCTAGCTTTTTCCTACATTTGACCTGATGTGATTGTATAATTCATATTACACATGATCAATTACAATGGATGCAATTTATATTATTTGTTTACACACAGACACTATCACACATATATATGTGTAAATACGTACAGAAAATCTCGCATCTAATGTAATGTAACTCACGAACCATATATATATGTTAACTATGTTTGGAAATTGTTTATATGGGTTGAGGAAATCCTAATTATGAAATTTGTAGTAAATATGAATGTGAATGGATGTAATTTTTTATAGTGAAAATGTACCAAAAAATTGAGCTGAAGTTGTAACAGGCTAACCGATACAATTAATTTTTTTTTATATAGATAGTACCAATTAACAAAAAGTGTTAAGATACGTTAATTTTTTTAACATTATAATATGAAAGTGTACAGTGTACTATACAAATTAAAAGAATTTATATGAGACCGTCCATAATCCAAAGTCATTTTTGTAAATATATCTCTAATTTGTAGGTTATTGGTCATGGGTTGACCCATCGTACAAAATTAGATTCGTGAGACAATTATACCAATCAAAGTCTAACTCTACATTTTAATATATGTCATTATAAATGCAGCTATAAATAATTATATAAGACTGAAACAGGATTTCAAAATCATTTATAAAAACTAAAAAGGGACTAGAGATGGCATCCAAAGATAAACATGATTATGCAGCCAGTGTGTAAAATTAACAGAGAAGCAAAGATGAAGGACCACCCCAAGAGCTTGCACACACACACACAGAATCGCACACTCCCTCTTATAAAACAACAACATTCTCACACTCATAACCTCACACACACACACACACACACACACACTAAATGACTCTTCTCCTCTTCTCACTAGCCACCCTCTTCTTTTTCGTGGGCGAGGGGGCACACCACCCCCACCCCACCCCCACCCCCAACTGCGACGCCATTGACAGAGACTCAAACCTGCAAGTATTCCACATCAACAGCCCTTGCTCCCCATTCTCCTCCAAAACACCCCTTTCATGGCAGGACTCCGTCCTCCAAATGCAGGCCAACGACAAAAGGAGGCTCCAATACTTATCCAGCCTCGTCGCCGGCCGATCCGTCGTCCCCATCGCCTCCGGCAGGACCATCACTCAGAACCCTACCTACATTGTCCGCATCAAGATCGGCACCCCTGCTCAGAAGCTCCTCGTCGCCTTCGACACCAGCAACGACGCCGCTTGGATCCCCTGCGCCGGCTGCGTCGGTTGCTCCTCCGCCACTTTTAATCCCGCCAAGTCCTCCTCCTTCAAGCCCTTGCCTTGCGGCTCTCCGCAATGCGCCCAGGTTAGTCGCTCTGTTTGATTTGCGTCACGCGCTTACGCTCCACCGCTTTTCTCTTTCTATCTGCTCAGTTTTGTTTGTTGCCTGTGAATAACTGAGTACTCATTATTGTTTATCTCTACTGATTTTGACTTACCACTAAAAATTAAAATATTCTGAAACTTCATAGTGTCACACCTTTATTTGAAATAACTATTACATTTCATTTTGCACTTTATTATTAAAAATATACAAATTCGGAAAAGGAAGGCGCTTTGTGGAAGTCCTTTTCCTCATTTAATTCATATTCCTATCTTCAATCCCACAAGCAATTATTCTTCAATAGTCCAATTTAATTGTCTTTCTGTTTTATTTCATCAATATACATCACCCGACATCCACTTATTGTCATCATACACATGCACCAAGTACAATAATATAGAGAATTTGGATGTACATTGCATTATTGATGAGTAATAGAGAATCTCGTGTGATCTATTCAGGTACCTAATCCAAGCTGTGGCGGCACCACCTGTGGATTCAACGTGACATACGGCAGCTCGGTCATCACCGCTGGCTTAGCGCAGGACAACATCAGTCTCGCCGCCGACTCCGTCCACGGCTACACCTTCGGCTGCGTCGCAAAGACCACCGGCTCCTCCTTCCCAGCCCAGGGCTTATTGGGCCTGGGCCGAGGCCCAATATCACTACTCTCCCAAAGTACTAGTCTCTACCAGTCCGTATTCTCCTACTGCCTTCCCAGCTACAAGTCCACCACCTTCACTGGATCATTGAGGCTGGGCCCCAACAGCCAGCCCATAAGAATCAAAACCACCCAACTACTCAAAAATCCAAGGAGATCCTCTTTCTACTATGTCAATTTGTTGGCCATTAGAGTTGGGAGGAGAGTTGTTGATATTCCTTCCACTGCTTTCGCCTTTGATCCCAACACTGGCGCTGGAACTGTCTTTGATTCTGGTAATTTTTCGATTAATTAGATCCAATGATATATATGAGAGATCACATTTGAAAATAAATAATTAATTATGGTATATTAATTTTTCATGAATATATAGGAACTGTTTTTACTAGCCTGGTGAAGCCGGCGTACTTGGCGGTGAGAAACGAGATGCGACGGCGGATGGGCAAAGCCACCGTCTCCTCCCTGGGAGGATTCGACACATGTTACACCGTTCCGATCACGGTGCCGACGATAACATTCATGTTCTCCGGCATGAACGTGACGCTGCCGCAGGACAACTTCATAATCCGGAGCTCCACCAGCACCACCGCGTGCCTGGCCATGGCGGCGGCGCCGGACGGCAACGTGAACTCGGTCCTGAACGTGATCGCCAGCTTCCAGCAGCAGAACCACCGGATTCTGATCGATGGGAAGAATTCGAAGCTCGGGGTGGCGCGTGAGGCATGTAGCTAATCGTAATTGAGATGGATGGATCAATGGAATATTTGTTTGTTTATGGATTTGAATTCGGTGCCGACAGCGAAAAGGAGGGGGATTGGAAGTGAGTTTTTTTTGTAGTGGAGTGAGAAGAATGTGTCACGGGTTTGTGTGTGTTTGAATAACTTTTGTCTCCAGTTACAGTGATTGTGCGAATTCATACAACGTCACGGGTTGTACGGATATATGCTTCTACTTCTTCTGCAATAAACATCACTTCCTACTAAAATTAATATTACTCTCTCTCTCTCTCTAAATCATTTCAATCTTCCATAGCTCGTGTCAACCTCTCTTATTAAATCTAAGTTTAACTAGTATTTTTGTAATCGGATCACACCGGATCAGTGGGAACTGGACACTAATAAGATTTGATTAGTGATATAAAATTGTTTTCTTGATTGAACCGGTCAAAACCGATCAACAACCAGTTTGATTGGTCAAATCGGTTGGAGCTTTTTTTATTTAGTTTTTAACTTTTTACCTTAATCTATATATATATATATAGAGTTGGAACTTTCAAGGTGTTGACACGTCAGCATTTTAAATGATTATAGAGCTGTCATGTGTCATCCCTCTCTCCATCATGTTTTTCATTTGAACTAAATCACCCCTCAGTTTGAAACGTATTGGAGTTTAATTTTTAAACTCTCGATTATTTTATTTTGCATTTCTCACAAAACATGATTTGATATTTTTATTCAAATCAAATTCAATTTAAATTGATTTGGTTAGAGTAAATTTGGGAGATATGGTTTTCTCATGCATGTTGCTTTTTTTGTAGAAAGAATGAGATTTGACTAAATCAATTTTATCTGTTAGAGCATATTTAGGAAAGATTTGTTTTATCTAATTATTTAATCTCACGTGTTTTGAAGTAAATGAGATTTGAATTGGCTTTAACGACTATTCCTATTTTATAGGAAATTGTTTATCTCTCACATATTTAAAAGTAATCAAATAATTAATCCTAGTTTGTAGGAGTTTGTTTGTTCCTTATTTCTCTTTGCAAACTTAAACGTGAGTTGAGGAAAGAGAAAATCAAAAAGAATATGAGAGAGTGCAGAACGTGGAGAACTGCATGGAACGTGAAGTGAAGATCTTAATAGAGAGAAGATTAAGTCATGAAGGAAGAGGAGATCATGGATTATGAAGAGGATGAAGATCATGGATGACAAAGAACATTGAGCATAAAGTTAGTGGACTCATGGAGGAGTGCATGAGATCATGGTGTTCATCCAAGGTCTATAAATAGATGAAACCAAATTGAAGATCGGGGTGACTTGTGAGCAAGAAGAGTGAAATACAAATCGAGTCTTATTCAGTCTGTGCAATGTTGCCTTGTGTGTTTGTCAAATAGTTCACAACATTTCTGTCTGTTTTCATAAAAGACTTAGAGTTTGCATACTCTAGTCTTCTTTTTTTAGATAGAGAGTCTTTGAGTGATCAACTGTGTGTATACATCCTTAGATCTGATAGGAATATTAGTTGGATGCATTGAGTGTTTTCAAATATAGTCTTCCAAAGATCTCTTTGTGTCTTTGTACTAAATATACAAATCAATAAGAGTTTTTGCCCTGCTGGCTCTCCACGAGTATTTATTATACTCGTGGTTAAATGTTTCTCTTCTTCTTATTTAATTTTTCGCTGCATATTATCCATAGTGTTGTCCACATCATAGACAACATTACGTCTCTGGTTTATTTACATTTGTTTGTTTTGCATAGGAATGCCCACTACATACCTTCAATTGGCATCAAGGGCCTCCACTTGACACACTAAGTGGTTGATCATGTTGTTCCTATGTCTATAGATTGGTGTAGTCTTCAAGGGAAGTTACCCGTGCTAGATGGATCGAACTATGCTTACTGGAAGATTCGTACCCATATGCAGATCAAATCCATTAATTCTCATGCCTGGAATGTTGTCTTGGAAGGTTTTGAATAACCAAAAAAGATTCATGAACTTGATGGTGATGTTGTTCCCAAACCTCTAAATGAATGGACAGTTGATGAACTCGCAAATGCAAACTACAATCAAAAGGTGCTTAATGTCATCTTCGGATTTGTTTATATCAAAGTCTTCAAACATCGGGACTTGCACTACTGCTAAGGAAGCATGAGATATTCTTAAAAAATAAAACAAAGGTGATAGTTCTGTGAAAGAAGCAAAACTTCGCCATGTAATCTCGCAACTCGAAACAATGAGGATGGAAGAGAACGAACACATAAATTCTTACTTTGAAAGACTTAGAGACATCTTTAATCAATGTGAAGTTCTCGGGGATCCGATCAATCACAAACATATGGTGGCCAAGGTGCTCCGTACTCTAACACCGAAATACAACATAAATGTTTCAGCCATTGAAGAAGCCCACAACCTTGCAAAGATGGACTTTGACACTCTGCAAAGCATCTTGGAAACTCTTGAATTTAATCTGAAGGGTTAACAAAGTGTCTAAAGAGGAAAGAACATCGTCTTACAAGTTCAAACAGATAGAGAAAGTGACGATGATGACTATAAGCTACTAGAGGACGTTCTTGAAAGACAAAATGTGGCTATGCTGACCAAGAAGTTCAACTCCATGGTGAGAAAGTTCAACAAAAAGAACCCACGTCCCAAAGGAAATGATAAAGATGCTGAACATCCTCAGTGGAAACCACCTAGATCTTCATCATATGCTCAAAACTATCCTAGAAAATCATATTCTGACCATGGAAGAAATGATCCCAAACATCTCAACTCAATTCAGTGTCGTGCATGTTCGAGATGGGGACATTATGCAAACGAGTGTGTGAACACCCTAAGGGGATATGGGAAGAAGAACCTCTGGGTTTCTTTGATTGATAATGAAGATGATAATAAGGAAGAAAGCCAGGATCAGACTCCATTGTTTACTAAGCTGGATTTTGAAGATGTTGCTGACAATGTGACCACATTGATCAACACATTTGAAAGGTATGAACTGTTCAATTTTTCTAACATAACTTGTATGAATGTTGTTGTTGGTGATACAGAATCACAAGTGGATGATGAATTTGACAATTATGCTATTATAGAGGAACTTCAGGATCTTTATGCATCTTTGCTTAAAGAATGTAAAAAGCAATGCAAACAAGTTGAAATTCTCTCTCATGAGAATGATGTATTGAAGTAGTCCATGGCTACTTTGGAAACTACATTGACGGAAAAGAACTTAGAACTTGAGAAAGCCCAATCTTAAGTGGAGATATATGAAGCTACCTTCACCAAGTGGAACTCTAGTACAAGCAAGTTGGATGAATCATTGGGCTCAGGTAAAAATGACAATTCAGGTATTGGTTTCAATAATTCCAAGGAATCGGTCTTTCCAAATCTTTTTGGTGAAAAGAAATTAAAAACCATTTTTGTAAAGAAAAACTCAAAGGAGTCAGTTGAATCCACTAAGTTATGACAAAAGAAGAGAAGGTATATGTGTCATAACTGTTTTCATCCAGGATACATCAGACATTTTTACTTTAAACTGAAAATGATTTTTCCAGTGGGTCAATGTTGCCTCAAATGTCATCTCACATTTTAGCTAGTCGTGTCCAGAAGAAAATTTGGGTTCCAAAGACTTCTGTTGTCTGTAATGTAGTTTACACTATTTTAAAAACTAACCTTGCAGGTTCATGGTATTTTGATAGTGGTTGTTCTCGCCATATGATGGGAACCAAAGACTTCTTGAAGGATTTTATGCCTCTTAGTGATGGCAGTGTTACTTATGGAGGTGGTGCGAAAGGCAAAATCATTGGAAAATGGAATTTAAATATGACAGGTTTTCCAAAATTGAAAAATATTTTACTTGTTGATGGACTTATGACTAATCTCATTAGTATAAGTCAATTATGTGATGATGATCTTGAGGTAAAGTTCAATAAAAATTCTTGTAAAGTTTTTGATAAATCTAACATGTACATTTTGACAGGTACAAGGTCACAGGATAATTGTTATCTTGTGGGAGTAAAGGTCACTTGCAACAAGGCCAATTTTCATGACCCAGTTTTTTGGCATAAAAAATTGGGTCATGTGAACTTTCGCACTCTGGAGAGACTGAGGAGACTTGAAGCTATAAGATGTCTACCAGTCTTGAATCACAAAAGTAAGGTAGTTTGTGGAGACTGTCTAAAAGGTAAACAAACTCATGTGCCCTATAATGTTGTCTCATATGAGGGACAACATTCAGGTATGACTTACTATTTTCACCTTTCACATATGGATCTTATGGGTCCAGTAAAAGTAGAGAGTCTTGGAGGGAAGAGGTATTCTTATGTGATAGTTGATGATTTTTCTAGCTTTACATGGATTTTCTTTTTAAGTGAAAAATCTGAAACTTTCTCTCATTTCAAAGTGTTGTATACAAGAATTAAAACCTCTTTCTCTTCAAAAATCTTGAGCATTAGATTAGATCATGGTAAAGAATTTGATAACAGTATGTTTGCCTCTTTTTGTGAAAAGAAAGAATTTTTTCATGAATTTCCAGCTCAAAAGACTACTCAACAAAACGAAATTGCAAAACGAAAAAAATCGAACTTTACAAGAAATGGCTCGTGTTATGCTAAGCTCTAATATCTTTCTATACATTTTTGGGCTGAAGCTTTGAACACTGCATGTCTTTTAGGAAACCGAGTCTATCTTAGACCCGGAAGTAAAATGACACCATATGAAATTTTGAAAGGGAAAAAGCCAAATCTAAAATATTTTCATGTGTTTGGGTGTCTTTGCTATATCCTAAATGACACAGAGAATCTTGTTGAGTTTGATTCCAAGAGTGACAAAGCTATTTTTCTTGGATATTTCTTGAATAGTCATGTTTATCGAGTGTATAACTTAAGAACGGGGAATATTCAAGAATCTGTCAATGTAGCTTTTGATGATTTTTCTAATCTTATAGGTAAAACATACGAGGATGCATTGATGGACTTAGTAGAAACACCTACTGTTCCAGCAGTGGAAACTGTTACCACAGATGTTCTGCCAGATGTTGTGACATCAAAGACAACATCCGTTGTTTATTCAGAATCTGAGGAAAGTGACGAAGAAGTTCACAATCCAGTGAGATGAGATTCACCTGCTCGTATTAGAAAATATCACCTTACCACACAGGTGATAAGAGGGAGTGAATGAAGGAATAAGAACTCGTAGGAAAGACCCGATAAATTACAAAGAAATGGTAAGACATGTATGTATGTCAACCATATTCTCCGAGATAAAATTTTATTGTTTTGTCTCTCCTATTGAACCTAGATATGTTGGTAAAGCTCTTAAAGATAATTTTGGGATACAAGCAATGCATGAGGAATTAGAATAATTCACTAGAAATGATGTTTGGTTTTTTGTTCCTAGACCTACCAATACTAATGTCATTGGGACAAAATGGAATTTTAAGAATAAAATAGATGAGTTTGGAAACATAATAAGAAACAAAACACGTCTTGTAGCTCAAGGGTATACACAAGTTGAAGGTAATGACTATGATGAAACTTTTGCACCTGTAGCTAGGATTGAGTCTATAAGGTTGTTACTTACCATTGCTTGTTATCTAAAAATTACATTGCATCAAATGGATGTTAAAGGAGCATTTTTGAATGAGTTCTTAAATGAAAAAGTGTTTGTTGAACAACCCAAAGATTCTGAAGATCTATTTTTACCTAACCATGTTTACAAACTCAAGAAAGCATTGTATGGTTTAAAACAAGTTCCTCGAGCTTGGTATGGTTGTTTGACTAACTTTTTACTTGAGTTTGGTTTTGTTTGTGGTGAGGTTGATCGTACTCTTTTCATTAAGAGAAATGGTCATGATTTTGTTATTGCTCAAATCTATGTAGATGACATTGTATTTGGTTCTACTTCAAATTCTAAACTTGATATGTTTGTGCAAGCTATGTCATCCATGTTTGAAATGAGTATGATTGGGGAACTAACATTTTTTCTAGGATTGTAGATTAAACAAGGGGATGATGGTAATTTTATATCTCAAAGCAAGTATGCTAAGGATCTGGTATCTCGTTTTGGATTAGAAAATGCTAAACTCATGCAAACCCCTATGGGTTCAACTCAAAAATTGTACAGGGATAGTGTTGTCGAAGATATTGACAACACTCTGTACAGATCCATGATTGGAAGTCTTTTGTTCTTGACTGCAAGTCGTCCGGATCTCATGTATAGTGTAGGTGTATGTGCCCGATACCATTCAGAACCCAAGACATCACATCTTCAAGCTGTGAAACGAATCATAAGGTATGTTTCAGGTACGTTTGATCTAGGCATTTGGTACACCAAAGACACTAATCTAAACTTGGTAGGATATAGTGATTCCGATTGGGCTGGAGACTTAGATGATCGAAAAAACACTAGTGGAGGTTGCTTCTACTTAGGAATAATCTTGTTTCATGGCATAGTAGAAAATCAAATTATGTTTCATTATCAACGACTGACTGAAAATCTGGCCACGGTTATTGGTTGTACACAACTTCTGTGGTTGAGACAAATGCTTGATGATTATGGATTTAAAACTGAATTTTTGAGCCTTTATTGTGATAATTCTAGTGTGATCCACATTTCAAAAAATTATGTTCAACACTCACGCACTAAGCACATAGATATAAGACATCATTTTATTCGAGATTTAATAGAGAAAAAGATTATCCGACTTGAGTATGTATCCACTGAAAAATAAAATACTGATATTCTTACTAAGGCCCTAGATTTTGAGAGATTTTCTTCTCTGAAGAAGACTCTTAGTTTGTGTGTTATTTGATTGCATATACACTGTTTACGGATGTTACCAGTCATGTTGCCACATTTTGGATAACATCCATTCTTTTTCTGTTTCTAGGACTTTTAGGCATCTTTTGCATTTTTTTTTTGAAAATATGTTCTTTTGAGACGATATTTGGGTTGACAATTCACATTTTTGTTTAAATGACTCATTTTAATGTGTACAATGCTTAAAATTTTGATAAAATCACGAAGCACTTGGAGCACGGCATTCGCGACGATACTTTTCAGGCAGCCTAGTGATTATTTTAAAAAGTGTTGTATGACCTAACAATAAGTACTCAGGGCACGACACTTGTTATGACGATGCTACCTTGTTAAAAAATGTATGAAGATACCACAATTGCTATAAAAAGTTGATCTCACAACTTAGTAACTCGAAGAACGACGCTCACTACGATGATGCTCTCTTGTAAAAAGGTTGGTTGAGATCAATATATGCTAATTCTGTGTAAAGGTGTGATAAACGTTGTTCATTGCACGTTTTTGGAGCTATACTTCGTTCAATACTTTACAAATATGTGCAATTTACTATTGTTTATCATTTAATTGCGAGTATCTTGCTTCTTACATATATATTGAGGAGTTTCTAGGTACAAGTCGACTGGATTGGGTTAAAATAAAGAAATACCCGAGACGCTAGAAGAATCTTTTCTATTCTTCGGTTCCGAAGAAACAATAAGTAAGATAAATAAAGATAAGGAAAATGAAAAGAAGGAACCTGTGAATGCAAAAGATTTGATTCAACAAATGAATCGAAGAAATGGTTCGATCCTCTTATCTTGATTTCTCGAACCGAGAGATCTCTAGAGTAGCTGTTAATACGAATAAGAGAAACTCTGTTATAGCCATTTCTGGCGACTAGATCAATGCATTATTGCTTCAAGAGAAACTCCCATCGAAGTTCACTATGAATCTTTAGGCAATTATTAGTTGTACTCAACTAGAAAATTTATTTTGTACACAGCGGGGAAAAGTTGGAAATCGATCTAACAATTGAGGCAGGTGCGATTTCCCACTCGACCAGGAACTCGGTCAGCACTCGAGTCGAATGACAAGTAGAGAAATTCTGAAGGAACCAAGACAGGAGGTTCGTTCGTTCGCTCACTCGACATCTCAGTAGAGTGAAATCAGGCAGAAGACTCGCTCGATCCTCTATTCGATTTAACACTCGATCCGTCAGTCAAGACTATGGGCTTTCATGGAATTTCTTCTAATTTATGTAATTGGGTCGGTTTCTGTACTAATTTTAGGGCCTTAAGAGCAGTAAGAACCATATATAAGGGAGAGATGGAGAGAGAGAGAAGAATTATTATAATTTCGAGAGAGAGAGAAGTGGCTTGGAGGCAAAACAAGAAACAAAAGAACTTCCACACGGGTTCTTTCGTATCTTTGATTTTAATAGTCATGATTACTATCAAATTGTCCATGGTTTCATATCCGATCATGAGTAGCTAAACTTTTTGTTGATTCTAGGGAATGAGTAATTTATGGATTCTATGTTTTGAGTTTTGAACCGTGATCTATTTATCTTTTCAATTTATTTCTTCGTGTGTTCGTCTTATAATCTAATGCTTGTTTATTAATTGAATCTTATTGATTGACTAAATTCGAGATTCGAGAGAGGAGAGTTTAGTTTGATTAATGAATAAGTAGATAGATTTAATTGATTAGATAAAGATCACTAACACATCGGGGACACGAACAAGTACCTAGCATCCGACAGGGAGAGACAAGTCGTGAGGAGAATACAACCCTAGGAACCTTTAGGAGTTAATTAATTGTGTATTTCAGACATGGGTGCATGAACAATTAATCAACGTGTTATTGATACTGAAAGGAAAGATAACATAATGTCGTGGTTGCTCTTAAACGTAAATCGATAAGACTGATTAAATTAGGATCATAATAAAAACATAGATGAAATAAATGAAAGTTACCCTAGAATCAATTGTCTCTAATCTGATATTCTCTTGCTATTTT
This sequence comes from Scutellaria minor, assembly GCA_954870855.1. Lineage (NCBI taxonomy): Eukaryota > Viridiplantae > Streptophyta > Magnoliopsida > Lamiales > Lamiaceae > Scutellaria > Scutellaria minor. Next base: position 17,587,737 of record OX940728.1, on the reverse strand, counting down.
ATTTGTTTTTTTGATTATTTATCACGTTCAATTTCTTATAATTCTCTAGTTTAGTAAAACAAAATCCCCATCTTATTGATTTTCTAGATACTGTTAGGATTAAATAATAAAAGTACTTAGTTTTATAGTTCAAATTCAGTCCCTGTGGATACGACCTGGTCTTGCTACTTCTACAATAACATACATGTACTTGCGTATTTTGTTGTTAAAGAATTTTAGTGAAACAAGTTTTTGGCGCCATTGTCGGGGACTGGTGACGAAACTATAAGACTAGTATTTTGAATTTTAATCTTAGTAGTAATTTAGATTTTTTTTTTGGTACAGGTAGTGTATGAAAACAAGGTCTACAAGGGAAGAACTAGCACCTTTGGACCCTAAGATCGAAGCTACGTGTAGAAGGAACAATGCAAAAATAGCAAGAGAGAAGTTAATAGCAGATATGAGTGACAATCCAGCACCACCGGAGCAGGTTCCAAGAAATCCTATCCGTAATTTATTCCAGCCTCCAGAGAATATGATTTATGGAGGAGTTGCAGCACCAAACATCAATGCTAACAACTTTGAGTTGAAGACATCACTGATAAACATGGTTCAACAGAACCAGTATGGGGGTGGTGCTGTTGAAAATCCTCACACACATTTGCAACAATTTCTGGAAATATGTGATACAGTCAAAATGAATGGGGTGACTCCAGATGCTATAAGGTGCAAGTTTTTCCCCTTCTCACTGCGGGATAAAGCTAAAGCTTGGTTACAATCCCGAAATCCTCCAATGACTTCTTGGGAGGAAAGTAGTAAAAGGTTCCTCATGAAGTATTTCCCTCCAAGCAAAACCATGAAGCTTAAGGCAGATATAACACAGTTCAGACAAGAGAACCATGAAACTCTGCATGAAGCTTGGGAGAGATATAGAGACTTGCTAAGGATGTGCCCGCAGTATGGCCTACCTGAAGGAGATCAGATCAGTTACTTTTACTCTGGATTGAATGCACAAAATAGATCCATGGTAGATGCATCTGCTGGGGGTTCTATTTTCTCTAGAACTGTAGAGGAAGCTTTTGATTTGTTGGATGAGATAGCTACCAACACCTTCCAGTGGCCTACTGAAAGGCTACCTACAAACAGAGTAGCTCAAGTTTCCAATTCTGACCCGATTACACTGTTGACAACTTAGATGGCTGAAGTGGTGAAACTGTTAAACAAAACACCTATACAAAAGAGCCTATTATGGAAGATGCTAACTATGTGAATGGGCAGAATTTCAATAATTTTAGAAGGCCTCAGTATCAGAACCAACAGTATTAGAATCAACAAGGATACAACCTAGGTTGGAGGAATCACCTAAATTTTTCCTACGCCAACCAGAACCATGCTGAGCAACCATCTCCTGGATTTGCAGTACAGAAAGAAGGTGTGATAGTTGAACCAAAGAAGCCTTCTACTGATGAAATTCTAGCAGACATGACAAAATAGTTGAAGAAACTTGACAAAATAGATACCATACAGGCACAAATCAATCAGAATGAGACCTCAACTAATGCGAGGTTTCGCAATCTTGAGACTCAGATGGGACAAATGGCATAAGTATTGAATGGGCTTGTGGAAGGAGGAAAATTTCCAAGCAACACTGAAGTGAGTCCTAAGAAACACTGTAAGACAATCCACTTGAGGAGTGGAAAGTCTTATGAGGGACCAAAACTGCTTGAAGAGACCGAGGAGGCTCAAAAGGAAGAGGAAGACGAAGTAATAAAAGAAGATGAAAAAGCTAAAAAGAAAGAAGTGGAAAATGAGAAGGAAACTGCTGAAAAAGGGGCTGAGAAACCAAAATCAACTTCTAACTCTACTCCTTTAAATTCTAATGTTCCTATCCCCTTTCCCCAAAGATTCAAAAAGAAAAAGTTGGATGCTCAATTTTCTAAATTTATGGATATTTTTAAGAAAATCCATATTAATATTCCTTTTGCTGATGTTTTGCAGCAAATGCCCAACTAAGCAAAATTTCTGAAGGAAGTGATGTTTAATAAGAGGCAGCTGATTGACCATGAGATGGTAAATTTGACTGAGGAGTGCAGTGCAGTAATTCAGAAAAAGATGCCTAGAAAAAGAAGAGATCCAAGTAGTATTACAATTCCATGTATGATTGGAAAAGAGTGGTTCAAAGCCCTTTGCAACCTGAGCTAGCATCAACTTGATGCCCTTGTCCTTCTTCAAAAAACTGGAGATCAAAGATGCACGTCCTACTTCGGTGAAACTGCAGCTGACAGACAGGTCTATGGTATATCCTCATGGAATAGTTGAGGACGTTTTGGTAAAAGTTGATTCATTCATTTTTCCTGCTGATTTTGTTATCCTTGATATGGAGGAAGATCAAGAAATACCTGTTATTCTTGGTCGACCTTTTCTTGCTACTGCTAGAGCTTTAATTGATGTTCATAAGGGGGAACTTACTTTGAGATTTAATGATGAGACCCTTAGAATTGACATTTTTAAAATGATGCAGTTTTGTGGGGATCCAGATCATTGGGATTAGATTAGAACTATAGAGAATTTTGATACATGTGCTATGCTTAATTCTATAACTCCTGTTGATGATCCTCTTGAAGCATGCATAACTGAATCTATATTCTCTTACATGGATGAATTGAATGATGATTTGCTTGAAACTTCTTGTTACTTAGACTTTGAAGTTGAGAATCCAGGTTCCGCAAGGCCACTTTTAAAGCTTGAAGAGTTGAAAGCTGAAGGAATGATAGAGGAAAATGAACTAGCTGTGGAATCGAAGCCTTTACCAAGTCACTTGAAATATGCATTTTTAGGTGAGAAGGAAACATTTCCGGTAATTTTGTCATCCTCTTTAACTCCCACTCAACTTGATAAATTGCTTAGAGTGCTTAGGAAGAATAAAATTGCTTTGGGATGGTCTTTAGTTGATTTGAAAGGGATTAGCCCAACGATTTGCATGTATAAAATTAGGCTTAATGATGAGGTTAAACCAACTGTGCAAGGTCAATGTAGGCTTAATCCAATTATAAAAGAAGTAGTAAGAAAATAAGTTCTAAAGTGGATCGAAAATGGAATAATTTATGCTATTTCTGATAGTGAGTGGGTTAGTCCTACACAAGTTGTACCTAAGAATGGGGGAATGACAATTGTGAAGGGAAATGATGATGAAGTCATCGCTACCAGGGTAGTGTCTGGTTGGAGAGTTTGTATTGACTACAGAAAATTGAATGATGCTACTAAGAAAGATCACTTTCTCCTCCCCTTTATTGATCAAATGTTGGATCGGTTAGCTGGTTATGAGTTTTACTGTTTTCTAGATGGTTATTCTGGTTACAATCAAATTTTGATTGCTCCAGAAGATCGTCACAAAACTGTCTTTACATGTCCTTATGGTGTTTTTGCTTTCATTAAAATGTCTTTTGGATTATGTAACGCCCCAGCTATGTTTCAAAGATGCATGATGGCAATTTTTCATGATATGGTAGAAGACATAATGGAGGTTTTCATGGATGATTTCTCTATATTTGGTATGACTTTTGATAAATGTTTGCACAATTTGTCTTTAGTTTTGCAAAGATGCATTGAAACTAATCTTGTGTTGAATTGGGATAAATATCATTTTATGGTGAAAGACGGTATTATTTTGGGCTATAGAATTTCTGCTGCAGGTTTGGAAGTTGATAGAGCAAAGATTGTGGCTATTGAAAAGTTACCTCCACCCACAAATGAGAAAGCTGTTTGTAGTTTCTTGGGACATGCGGGCTTCTATCGCAGGTTTATTAAGGATTTTTCTAAGATTACCAAACCCCTGACTCGTCTTTTAGAGAAAGAAGTAAAATTTCTTTTTGATGATGCATGCTTGGAAGCATTTGAGACTCTAAAGACTGCTTTGGTATCTGCTCCTATCTTGGTAAAACCTGACTGGACTCGTCCTTTTGAACTGATGTGTGATGTTAGTGATTATGTTGTGGGTGTTGTTTTGGGTCAAAAATATGATAGAATGTTTAAAGCTATATACTATGCTAGTAGAACCATGGACAATGCTCAACGTAGTTATACTACAGCTGAGAATGAAATGCTAGCTTTAGTATACGTTTTTGACAAATTTAGGCCTTATCTGGTAGGTACTAAAACTATTGTATATACTGATCATGCTGCTATTCGATATCTATTTGGAAAGAAAGATGTTAAACCTAGATTAATTAGGTGGATTTTACTGCTACAGGAATTTGATATTGAAATTCGAGATAGAAAGGACACTGAAAATGTAATAGCTGATCACTTGTCTAGGCTAGAACATAATGATTGCATGATTAGAGAAGAAGTGCCAATTAGAGAAACATTTCCTGATGAAACACTTTTTTCTGCTAATTCTACTGTGCCTTGGTATGCAGACATTGTGAACTATTTAGTTAGTGGTGTACTTCCACCTGATATTACTTTATATCAGAAAAAGAAAATTTTCCATGACGTGAAGTACTATTTGTGGGACGAGCCACTGCTATTTAGGCGTTGTACTGATTCTATTATTCGTAGATGCCTTCCAGAAGATGAATGGAATAAAGTGATCGAATACTGTCATTCTTCACATTATGGGGATCATTATGGTTCATCTAGAACCGCTGCTAAAGTCCTTCAGTCTAGTTTTTATTGGCCCTCAATTTTTAAAGATTGTCATATGTTTGTGCAAAAATGTGATAAGTGTCAACGGGCGGGAAAAATCTCTAGAAAGCATGAAATGTCTCTTACCAATGTGTTTGAAGTTGAGTTGTTTGATGTTTGGGGCATTGATTTCATGGGACCTTTCCCGTCTTCTTTTGGTAACATTTATATCTTAGTTGTTGTAGACTATGTGTCTAAGTGGGTTGAAGCAATAGCAACAATATCCAATGATGCTAAAATAGTCCTTAAGTTCATAAAGAAACACATCTTTTCTCGCTTTGGAACACCGAGGGCTATTATTAGTGATGGGGGTTCCCATTTTTGTAACAAGTTGTTTAATAACTTGCTTACAAAATATGGGGTGAAACATCGAGTAACATTGGCGTATCACTCTCAAGACAATGGTCAAGCTGAAATCTCTAACCATGAAATTAAACAAATCCTTGAGAAGACGGTTAACACTAATCGTAAGGACTGGTCTTTAAGACTTCATGATGCTCTTTGGGCGTATCGAACTGCATATAAAACTCCATTAGACATGTCTTCTTATCGATTAGTGTATGGTAAAGCTTGTCACTTATCCTTTGAATTAGAGCACAAGGCATATTGGGCCATTAAAAAACTGAACTTTGACTTAACAGCTGTAGGGGAGAAGCATTTGTTGGAGTTAAATGAAATGGAGGAATTTCACAATGATGCATATGAAAATGCCAAAATCTATAAAGAACGTACAAAAAGATGGTATGATCGTCTGATAATGCGGAGAGAATTTCTCCCTGGTCAAAAAGTATTGTTATATAACTCTTGTTTGCACATTTTTCCAAGGAAACTCCGTACAAGATGGTCTGGACCATATGTGATAAACAAGATTTTTCCCCAAGATGGAGTCGAGCTATGGGACAATGAAGAAAACACATTTCGTGTGAATGGACAGAGGATCAAGCACTATCACGAACCACTGCAAAGTAGACAGGTTCAACTGATTATCCTTTGGGATGACTGAAAAAAACATGTCAAGCTAGAGACATTAAACAAGCGCTTGTTGGGAGGCAACCCAACCTAGGTAACTGTAATAGTATTTTAGTTTTGAAAAAAAAACAAAAAAACAAAAAAAAAATTCCAGAATCCTACACTCGATCGACCACTTGATCTAGTACTCGACTTACCAATCGAGCGAAAAACCAAATTTGGGCTTTAGAGCCTCCACTCGATCAATCACTAGATTCGTCGGTCGAGTGCGAGCCCTAATTTAAATGAAAAACACCACCAATCACAAAACCTCTCACTTTACTTGAACTCTTCACTCAAATTCGAAACCCTACCAAATCTCCTCCAAATTTTCGACTGAAATTCACTAGGTCAAAGTAAACCCAAGGTTTTCATCTTCTATTTTTCACATAACTTGGAGCTTTTCATAAGGAATTTCTACCTAGGGTTCTTGAACTTCTCTTGTATGATACTTGAAGTGAACAAGGTACGAATCTGAATTTCTTACTCTACTACCTATTTATTCTTGTTTGTTCATTGAAGTGGGTACTAATTTGACATGGGTTGTTTATGTTCTTGAGCAATTTTGATAATTGATGGGTAAAAGTTGTGAATTTCATCTAGTTCTTTCATCTTGTTAATACCTAATTGAAGAGAGTATGCATGATTGAGGTGATTATGTTGATAGATTATACTATGCAAAGAGGAGAAGTGAATCAAAATTTTGCTGAGATTACTATGTTCTATATTCTTGTCTTTTTGCCGCTTAGGAGCGCCTAGAAGCCCATGATTTTACTTTTGTAGAATAGGTTGTTCTTTTTGGACTCCATCAGTAGGAAATAAACTCATATTGGGCAACATGTGTGCATTCCAGGTTAAACATGACGAACAGAGGAACAAGAAATGTTCGAGGAAGGAGCCGAGGTGGAGAAGTACTCCCTATAGAAAATGCAGAATCATTCTCTATTGATGACCCACGCCATTACAGGCTCCATCTCCCACAGCCATTTATGAAAGAATGGAAGCGCTGTTATAAAATAAAAATGTACCCTATAAAGTATACTCATCAGGACACCATGGAGAAGCTAGGGATTTCCGAGGATATTCATCACCTCGTGAACAGAATAAATTGGGGAGGACTTCTATTAGCGGATAAGTGGCTCACCTATCGCATTCCTACAATTGAGTTTCTATGCTCAGTCGAGAAATTACCACAAGGTGAGAATGACATCAGTTTCCATCTAGGGGGCCGTCATCATGAGCTCTGATATGATCAAATACAAGAAATCTTTGGGTTTCCACCTGGGGGGCTACTAAATGCCCTTGATGAATTAGATTACAATACCCTGTGGACAACTATTACAGATGGAGAGCCAAAGAGATTCAACGCTCAATATGCCCATGCTACACTGATCAGGAATCCAGTGTTCCGATATCTTCAGCGGATGATTGCCATATCTTTATTTGCCCGATGGGAACCTGGTAATGTACATAAAGAGGAGCTCTTAATACTTTACGGCATGCTCACCAACACTCCCATTGACGGCACTCGTTATCTTATGGACCAATTCATCAAACAAGCAAGTACCACCGTCAAAGCTTTATGCATTGGAGGAATAGTCACACCTATTGCCCAATACCTTCAGGTGGATATTTCAGGTTACGAGAGTGTTGGCGCCCATGAGAGGCATCTTGACATAGCTGTTCTCCGTCGAATGCATGTGCTAATAGGCCATGAAGATAATCCATTTCAGTTCATGCAAGACAATGATGATATATTCCCATTACCAAATCCAGACTTCACTCACATAGATACATGGGAGGAAAGACAAAATTGGTCGATGTCCACTGAGGGACATCGAGAGATCATGGCTAGCTTAACACCACTTGCGTCGAGACAGCCTGCAAATAGACGTCACCAACTATCACAAGAAGCTCATGAAGAGAAAACATCTACCTTTGCCCATGAGGATATTCCTGAAGCCTCCACATCTCGCAGGGGACCCATCACTTGGGATGATTTCAATGCGATGAACTCGCAGATAGATGGATTAGCTGATTAGTTGAGAAATGTAGAAGGTACAATGCAGAGTCAATGGATGACTATTCAAACATGGAGAACCGCTGATGAAGAAAGACAACAACAAATGATGGATTTACTCAGAGGGATACAGGAGTGGACTTTCCAGCATAGCCACTTTCCGCCACCATCTCCTCAATGAGGAGTCAGAGTTAGCTTTTTCTTCTCCTTCTCTCATTGATTTTTTTTAATTATTTCTTTTTCTTTTTCCTTTGTTGCCTGGGATAGGCGTCTGTTTAAGTTTGGGGGTTGAAGGGAATTGTGAGAAGTTTGATATCGAAGAAGTGATTAAAAAAAAAGGCTATCTGAAAAAGAAGACATATTTGTATTAAATTTTTAATGTAAAAAACATGACTTGGTTGATTGCTTGGTGCTGTGTTGAAATGTGGAAAATTGACCCCAATTGGACATGTTTTGATAATTGTACAAACACCTGTGAGCTTTTGAGCCGTTAATGACTGATTTTGTTTCAGTCATATTGTTCTATGTGTGATTATCAGTTGCGTGCATTGTTTTCTAGAACTTGCTTTGGCTACCTTGCTTGAGACTGCAATTGTGTGCAAAAGGACTAGGATATGATTTTAGACCATCTTTGTTTATCCCACATGTCTAAATAAAATTGTCCCTAGTCAACCCCTTTGAGCTATAAATGTTCATTCTTGTTTCTTGAAAAGAAGTAGCCTATTTTGAAGTATGTTGGACGAGGAGGTACTCGACATAGAAGGATGGAAAGTAGTTGGTTGTTGTACTAAAGTGAGCTAGAAATTGAGGGATGACACTCTAGTTAGTTGTAAGCTTCTTATTTTTTCAAAAAAAACAAAAACAAAAAAACCAAAAGTGTTGGAAATTCAATGGGGAAGGGAGAGCGCTTAATTGATTGAAATAATGAGTGCTAAAAATCTCTTGGTTTGGAATGGTAGAAGGGGACCAGTCTGAAGAGTCCCACTGAGAATTATAATGTTGGTAGTGATGACAATTCAGGTTAGTGGTAAACACGCGTACCTTCTAGTCTAATCTTGAGTCACTTAGCCAAAAATTCCTACCCTGTCCAAAGAGCCTACATTACAATCCTGTAAAGACCTGATTGATCTTAGTCTAAAAAGCACACATAAAACAGTGGAGAGTGAAGCGATCTGCAAGCCTATAGTAAGACATGTATTTCAACTTGACAGAGCAAAAATTTCTACACCCTATACACATTTGAGTGCTTGAGTGATATACATCTTTTCAAGAAAGGCATTTTGAAAAGCATATTTGATTGAGTGTGGATTTGAAGCATTTTGGCATTAGTATTTTTGCATGATAATCATTATTGTGACAGACGTACAGATTTATTGCCGATGTTGCCTGCTTCTCGTTTGCTTTCGATGTAACTCGTTTAGCCCCAAAACTTTTGTTTTTTTTATATATTGCTCGAGGACGAGCAATGCTTAAGTTTGGGGGTTTGATAAACGTTGTTTATTGCACGTTTTTGGAGCTATACTTCGTTCAATACTTTACAAATATGTGCAATTTACTATTGTTTATCATTTAATTGCGAGTATTTTTCTTCTTACATATATATTGAGGAGTTCCTAGGTACAAGTCGACTGGATTGGGTTAAAATAAGAAAATTTTGGTCCCACTCGACCAGGAACTCGGTCAGCACTCAAGTCGAATGACGAGTAGAGAAATTCTGAAGGAACCAAGGCAAGAGGTTCGCTCGATCCGTCACTCGACAGCTCACTCGACATCTCAGTCAAGTGAAATCAAGCAGAAGACTCGCTCGATCCGTCACTCGACAGCTCATTCAACATCTCAGTCGAGTGAAATCAGGCAGAAGACTCGCTTGATCCTCCACTCGATCTGTCAGTCGAGTGCTCGACTATGGGCTTTCATGGAATTTCTTCTATTTTATGTAATTGGGTCGGTTTCTGTACTGATTTTAGGGCCTTAAGAGCAGTAAGAACCATATATAAAGGAGAGATGGAGAGAGAGATGGGAATTATTATAATTTCGAGAGGGAGAAGTGGCTTGGAGACAAAGCAAGAAACAAGAGAACTTCCACACGGGTTCTTTCGTATCTTTAATTTTAATAGTCATGATTACTATCAAATTGTCCATGGTTTCATATCTGATCATGAGTAGCTAAACTTTTTGTTGATTCTAGGGAACGAGTAATTTATGGATTCTATGTTTTGAGTTTTGAACCATGATTTATTTATCTTTTCAATTTATTTCTTCGTGTGTTCGTCTTATAATCTAATGCTTGTTTATTAATTGAATCTTATTGATTGACTAAATTCGAGATTCGAGAGAGGAGAGTTTAGTTTGATTAATGAATAAGTAGATAGATTTAATTGATTAGATAAAGATCACTAACACATCGGGGACACGAACAAGTACCTAGCATCCGACAGGGAGAGAAAAGTCGTAAGGAGAATACAACCCTAGGAACCTTTAGGAGTTAATTAATTGTGTATTTCAGACATGGGTGCATGAACAATTAATCAACGTGTTATTGATACTGAAAGGAAAGATAACATAATGTCGTGGTTGCTCCTAAACGTAAATCGATAAGACTGATTAAATTAGGATCATAATAAAAATATAGATGAAATAAATGAAAGTTACCCTAGAATCAATTGTCTCTAATCTGATATTCTCTTGCTATTTTATTTGTTTTTTTGATTATTTATCACGTTCAATTTCTTACAATTCTCTAGTTTAGTAAAACAAAATCCCCATCTTATTGATTTTCTAGATACTGTTAGGATTAAATAGTAAAAGTACTTAGTTTTATAGTTCAAATTCAGTCCCTGTGGATACGACTTGGTCTTGCTACTTCTACAATAACGTACGTGCACTTGCGTATTTTGTTGTTATTTTAAAAAGTGTTGTGTGACCTAACAATAAGTATTCAGGCATGGTACTTGTTATGACGATGCTACCTTGTTAAAAAATGTATGGAGATACCACAATTGCTATAAAAAGTTGATCTCACAACTTAGTAACTCAAAGCACGACGCTCGCTACGACGATGCTCTCTTGTAAAAAGGTTGGTTGAGATCAATAGGTGCTAATTCTGTGTAAAGGTGCACAGTTTATTTTCGAGTCTATTTGTATATTCTTGAATTGTCCTCTCAAATGTTTTCAACATTAAGGAACACATGATCTGGATAAGTTTTGTGTGCGATTTTTATGCATTATATTATTAGGCATCCCTAGATTCTAGCACACATGATCTTTTAATCTAATTTTGTGGTTACAGATTTACATTGGATAATTTTTGAATCTATTTGAATTTTGAATTTAATGACTCCATATTTTTAGCTATGTTTGTTATAACCCTTATTTTAATGGATTTTATTGTTGAGACAATTTAAGGGGGAGGAATTTCAATTGAATAAGGCTCTTCATCATTGAATCCATACATCACAGCTCTTAAGATAATGTTCAATCACTTCTTTTCATCTCTATAACCATGCTACCCATTTCTCTCTTCTCCTACCACTCCTTTTAGTTATGTACATAGAGGTAATATCTCATCTCTCTTTTCTCATCCCCATACATTTAATCTCTCTCAATATTTCTCTCTATTTTCTTCATTTATTTCTCAACCCCTAACATATTTTTTTCTCTATATTTTCTTTTTATGCAGGTCTGAGCATTGACACAACATCTTGATGAGATGACCAGCAGTAGAGACTTTTTTTACTGATCTTTCTTCCCAAAAAGGGGAAAGAGCGTTAGTATGACTTTTGTTTAAGGGGGATATTCTTTTGAGCGGGAGATTTTTTTGATGTGATTTATTTTAAGGAGAAATTGTTTTGCTAAGGGGGAGTTTTAAGAAGAAATTATTTTGCTAAGGGGCAGTTTGAAGATTTTTTTAAAAATGTTTTTCAAAGGTGATCTTTGTTTGAGGAGTAGATTAATTTTGTTATGTTTTGTAAAGAAAGGCAAAAAGGGAGAGATTGTTAGAGTTTAATTTTTAAACTCTTAATTATTTTATTTTTCATTTCTCACAAAACATAATTTTGATATTTTTATTCAAATCAAATTGATTTGGTTGGAGTAAATTTGGGAGATATGGTTTTCTCATGCACATTGTTTTTCTTGTAGAATGAATGAGATTTGACTAAATCAATTTTATCTGTTAGAGCATATTTAGGAAAGATTTGTTTTATCTAATTATTTAATCTCACGTGTTTTGAAGTAAATGAGATTTGAATTGGCTTTAACAACTATTCTTACTTATAGGAAATTGTTTATCTCTCATATGTTTAAAAGTGATCAAACAACTAATCCTAGTTTGTAGGAGTTTGTTTGTTCCTTATTTCTCTTTGCAGATTTAAACGTGAGTTGAAGAAAGAGAAAATCAAAGAGAAAATGAGAGAGCGTAGAACGTGGAGAACTGGAGCATGGAACGTGAAGTGAAGATCATAAGAGATAGAAGATTAAGTCATGAAGGAAGTGGAGATCATGGATCATGAAGAGGATGAAGATCATGGATGGCAAAGAACATGGAGCATAAAGTTAGAGGACTCATAGAGGAGTACATGAGATCATGGTGTCCATCCAAGGTCTATAAAGAGATGAAGCCAGACTGAAGATCAGGGTGACTTGCGAGCAAGAAGAGTGAAATACAAATCGAGTCTTATTCAATCTATGCAATGTTGCCTTGTGTGTTGGTCACATAGTTCACAACATTTCTCTAGTCTTCATTTTTTTTTTAGATATAGTGTCTTTGAGTGATCAACTGTGTGTATATATCTGATAGGAATATTAGTTGGACATATTGAGTGTTTTCAAAGATAGTCTTCCAAAGATCTCTTTGTGTCTTTGTACTGAATATACAAATCAATAAGAGATTTTGCCTTGCTGGCTGTCCACGAGTATTTATTATACTCGTGGTTAAAAATTTCTCTTCTTGTTATTTAATTTTCCGTTGTATGCTATGCGTAGTGTTGTCCACATCATAGACATCATTCTGGTTTATGTACATTTGTTTGTACAGCAACTCCTACTACACACCTTCAAAACTTCAAAATGGTAATGTAAGTTTTTGTCTACAAATTATGTTTAAAAAATCTAAATTTATTCCAATTTACAATTTTTTCTAATATAAAGTATTTTAATCAATCTAAAGACTATGGTTGAATTAAAACTAATTGATAAAATAATATTACTAAATCAAATCTTAATATATAAAATTTAAGATCTTAAAGTAATTTTTGATAATTCTGAAAATTATAACTAAAATATTATAATCATTTCAATAAGACAAAATAACAAAGTAGAATACAAAAATTATTTAAGTAATTATAAAATGACTAAATAAACTTTAACTTTTGTACTAAATTTCCAGTTACCCTTATACATCAAATAATCTTTATCATTTTATCTTTATTCCAAATATGGACAATAAATATTATAAAAATAAATCATTAACATTTGAAATTACCAAATTAATAATAAAAACTATAAACATAATTTCAAAACATAAAAAGATTGTGGGAAAAACTCCAAAAACTTTCAATTCGCTACGAGTGTGTGCAATACATAGTTGTGAACTTTAACAATTTAGAGGAAAATTAGCAACATTTATTAAATTACACGTGTAAGTGGTGTATTTCAAACACAAGAAAGAAACACAAGGAATTTATATATCATAAAGGGTTTGACGCATTTTACCCAAAATCAATCCATTGATTTGAAGATGACTTAAACTGTAAATATTAGTTAGCAAATAAAATAGAAATAATTATACTTAATTTTATAATAAAATATAAATAAGATGTTTCTAAAACGTGAGTAAACATTTTTTTGATAGTTTTTAACTAATTTTTGATTGAACTTTAAAGAAATTAATGTAATTAATAAAATTCTTTATTCGAAAAAATAGCAAAAAAAGGTACTTAATAATATATTATGCAGTTATAATATCTCACGTGCGACGTAAGTGTTATACTAATATATATATATATATATATATATATATATATATATGAAGCAACTGCTAATAACATGTCGCTTAAGTAATTAGGAATGAAAATTTCCCCCTCAAACTCAATGATACTTATTTTTTAATTTTTATAATAATAATAATAATAATAATAATAATTATTATTATTATTATTATTATTATTATTATTAGTTATTGTTACTAATTATTTATACACAACATTATTGTTATCATATATATAGTATTCACTGATATGAAAGAATATATTTTAGGGTTAATTTCAATTTTGGTCATGTATGTAAGACTCTTTCCATTTTTGGACAACTAACTAAGTATATATTTTTTTAATTTTGGACTTATATGTTTTAATTTTTTCCAATTTTGGTCCTATATGTTTCAATTTTTTTCAATTTCAATCCAATTTTGATCGGATAATCATCGAGAAATCTTACGTGACATCGGCGATTTTGGGAATTCCAACCAAAATTGGAAAAATTTGAAACATACAGGACCAAAATTAGAAAATTGGATTGAAATTAAAAAAAAAGTTGAAACATATAGGACCATAATTGAAAAATGTATACTTGATTGTAAAAAAATGAAAATGGTCATATTTAGAAGACCAAAATTGAAATTAACCTCATATTTAATTTCTAATTCATCACATAAATAGTATAATTTTCTAATATTCTATAACATATCATCACGTAATTTTCATCATATATAATCTATACTAATATGAAATAAAGATATTTATATATTCTAATATTCTATTTCGATCACATAAATAGTAGAGTTAGTCTTTTAGGAAATCATTTCATATAAGAAGTTACGTGAGACAAATCTATTTGACTCGAAATCCAATCCCACAACCCACACCTCAACTCATATCAACCCATTCCATAGCCCCAACTCACAACAACTTGAAAGAATAAGAAATCAACATAAAGAATATTGCAATGTCCTAATAATCAATTCCTGGGAGACATAATTTGATGAAGGGCATCTACGGTGCTACAAGCTAGCCCACGTTCCTAGATTCAAATCAATTAATCTCATAAGGATATATTATACACCAATTTGGGAGAAATTGAGGGCGATTCTTCGGACATGCATGTTATTTGATGGGAGAGATAACAAAGCTTTGGATCCATAAAACTTATGTGATTGGGTTGGAAACACTAGTGCTACCATCTCATTTGTCGAACGAATAAATGGGAAATAAGGTATCCGCTTCAGGTGGGCCAAAGTTGGGGTTGAATCTTTAAATTATCAATTTAAATAAGTTGAGTTGTAATTTGAGGTAGCTGTTATATGAGATAGATAATGATTTCTGTGATGTGAAATTTGTGTCTGTTAATGTGTGAATTTTAGATGTTGCTCTGTTGGAATTTAAGCTTAATTCGAATTGTGTTGACAGTTCGACCACCCTTCAGTAGAATGGACATAACTTTCTGTAGGAGTGCCCAAATCAAGATCCGTTTGAAGTTTTGGAAACTAGACTTCTAGAGCTTTCCAACCATATGTGGTTCTTCAGCTAACTCTCAGCAAAACGTTACAGATTAATTTCGGAAGATGGGTCATGTGAAGAGTCCTATGTAAATTGCTATAGTTATGAATTTGTGGAGTTATGTACTTTGCATTTACTTATATTTATGCATGTAGTTGTGGGCTATAAATACCCATCATCGTTTGTAATGATGTGTAAGAGAAGCAAGCAAGTAAGAAGAAGCAAGTTAATCATATGTACTCTAGAGAGTTTAGAGTGAGTTTACAAAAAGTGTTGATTGAGTGAGAAAATTATATATGCAGAAGTGTCTCTCCTCTCCTCTCCACTACTCCTCCTCTCTGTTTTTATTCCGCTGCGTGATTTATCTCTCTATATTATTCATTCGATCCAACAAAGTGGTATCAGAGCCACGTTGGAGAGAGTACAATGTCAACCACAAGTGGAGCTTTCCTATTTGCAAAGCTTGCAAATGAGAACTATGATCGCTGGAGCATTCAAATGAAGACTTTCTTGGTGGACAAGATGTTTGGGATGCCATTGAAGAAGAATATGTAGAGCCGGAGAATTTGGCTGCTTTGAATCAAGCACAAAGGAAGACGGCAAGAGAAGCCGAGGTAAGAGATCAAAGAGCTCTCTCCATCATTCAACTTGGTGTAGACGACAACAACTTTGAGAAGATTTCTCAAGCTACAAATGCAAAGCAAGCGTGGGATATTCTTAGTGATGCTTTCAAAGGCATTGACAAAGTTAAAAAGGTACGACTCCAATCACTTCAAGGAGAACTTGAGTCGTTAAAAATGAAAGACTCTGAAGAAATATCGGACTACGTCTCAAAGGTAGTTTTGGTTGTTAACCAACTTGAGAGAAATTGTGAAAAAATGGAAGAGCATCGAGTGGTTGAAAAGATACTTCGATCTCTTAATTCGAAGTTTGATTATATTGTCGTGGCAATTGAAGAGTCTAATGACATTGAGACTCTTAAAGTGAATGAGTTATTGGGAAAGTTACAAACCCATGAGGAGAAGATTAAAAGACGAAACAAAGGGCCTGAAGTTGAACAAGCCCTTCAAGCAAAGACATGGTGCTCGATTTCGAGGAAGAGGAAGAGGTTGTGGTCGAGGACGCGGTCGTGGTCGTGGCAGAGGTCGTGAAGGACAAGTCTCTAACAATAATGACGAGACTAAGCAAGAGAATCGACCTACACGAGGTCGTGGAAGAGGTGGATACAATCGACGCCAAGATAAGAGGGATATCAAGTGTTATAATTGTCATCGATATGGACACTTTGCTTGGGAGTGTCGAAATGAGTCTAATGATGAAAAGACTCATTATGGTGAAGAAATGGAGAAGGAGGTTGTGGAACTATCCCTAATGGTGTGTAAGATATCGACAGAGGATAAATATATCACGTGGTACCTTGATTCCAGTGCTAGCAACCACATGTGCGGAAACAAACACATGTTTGTGGAAATTGATGAATTAGTGACGGGAAATATCTCGTCTGGGGATATGTCAAAAATCAGCATCAAAGGCAAAGGGAGAATACTCATCAAATTAAAGAGTGGAGCACACCAATTCATCGAAAATGTGTATTATGTGCCTGGGATGAAGACAAACATTTTGAGTATTGGCCAGCTACTGGAAAAAGGATACAACATTCATATGAAGGGTCATAATTTTTACTTGAAAAATGTTGAAGGAAAGTTAATAGCTTCTGTTCCAATGACGAGCAATCGAATGTTCATACAAAATATTCGTCATGGTATGGCGAGATGCTTGAACACGTGTTATGAAGATCAATCCTGGTTATGGCATTTGAGGCTAGGACACATAAATTTTGGTGGATTGAAAATGATGGCTTCAAAGAAGATGGTGAAAGGACTTCCATTGATTGATCACCCTAATCAAGTTTGTCAAGGATGTCTTGCCGGAAAACAGTCTCGATTAAGTTTTCCAAAAGAATCATTGTCAAGAGCAAAACAGCCGTTGGAGTTGATACACACGGATATATGCGGCCCCATTGAACCTACTTCGATTGGAGGTAATCGATATTTTCTGACATTCATCGATTATTATAGTCGAAAAACGTGGGTATCTTTCTTGAAGCAAAAATCAGAAGCATTCACTATGTTCAAGAAGTTTAAAGCTCTTGTTGAGAAACAGAGTGGCTATCAAATCAAGGCGATGAGATCGGATCGTGGAGATGAATTTACATCAACCGAATTCAATGAATTTTGTGATGAGCACGGTATTCGTAAACCTCTTACCGTTGCTTACTCACCCCAACAAAACGGCATTGTGGAGAGAAAGAATCGATCCATTATGAATATGGTTCGGTGTATGTTGAAGTCCAAGCAATTGCCAAAGGAATTTTGGCCAGAAGCTGTTGATTGTGCTGTCTATTTACAAAACAGAAGCTCGATGAGAAGTGTTTTTGAGATAACACCACAAGAGGCTTGGAGTGGATTCAAGCCGAGCATGGCACATTTGAAGATTTTTGGGAGTATTGCTCATATGCATGTTCCTGATCAGCAAAGGAGAAAACTTGATGACAAAAGCCAAAAATATATATTTGTTGGCTATGATCAAGCTTCAAAAGGATACAAATTATATGATCCTGTGGAGAAGAAGAGAAAGATCAGTCGAGATGTTGTGTTCGATGAGAAAAGCTCGTGGGATTGGAATGCTCAAGAAAAGAAGCATTACACATTCTATCTTTTTATGGATCAAAGTCATGAAGCTGAAGGTGAGCCTGGCAATGAAGTAACTCCACCTCCATCCCCTGCGTCTTCTTTGGAATGTGAAAGTTCAAGTAGTGAAGGACCTCAAAGGACAAGAACATTGCACGAAATTTATGATCAGCTCAATCAAAATTCAAACTTATTTTGTTTGTTTGCTGATATGGAGCCTATCAACTTTGAGGTGGCGTCGAAGAGTGAAACGTGGAGAAAGGCCATGGATGAGGAGATAGAGACGATTAAGAAGAATGATACTTGGGAACTCACTTCTTTACCAACAAAACATAAATCTATTGGAGTTAAATGGGTTTACAAGGAGAAGAAAAATTGCAAAGGAGAGGTGGAACGATACAAGGCGAGACTTGTTGTTAAAGGCTAAAAGCAAAAGGCTGGAATTGATTATGATGAAGTGTTTGCCCCAGTAGCCCGTTTGGAGACTATAAGGCTGCTAAGCTCTTTGGTAGCTCAACATAAATGGAAAATCTATCAAATGGATGTGAAATCAACATTTCTAAATGGAGTGCTTGAAGAAGAGGTGTATATTGACCAACCTAAAGGCTATATGGTTCGTGGTCAAGAGAATAAAGTGTTGAAATTAAAGAAAGCACTTTATGGGCTAAAGCAAGCACTAAGGGCGTGGAATAGTCGCATTGATCAATATTTCTTAAAGGTGATATGTTGATCGTGTTCAAAAATGTCTACATGAGCATGCGTTGTATGTGAAAAATGATAAAGGTGATATGTTGATCGTGTTCTTGTATGTTGATGACTTGATATTTACAGGGAACAATGTAAAATTGTTCGATGAATTCAAAAAGGAGATGACCAAGGAGTTCGAGATGACAGACATCGGGTTGATGTCTTACTATCTTGGCATTGAAGTGAAGCAACGAGATGATGGTATCTTCATCTCACAAGAAGGTTATGCAAAAGATGTGCTGAAAAAATTTAAAATGGAGAGTTGCAAGGATATTGGAGAGAAATTGTCTAAGCATATTGAAGGAGATCCAGTTGATCCAACTTTATTCAAAAGTTTGGTTGGAAGTTTAAGATACTTAACATGCACAAGACCTGATATTCTGTTTGCAGTGGGACTTATTTGCCGTTACATGGAGAATCCAAATGAGTATCACTTCAAAGTAGCAAAGAGGATACTTCGCTATATCAAAGGAACGTCCAGTTTGGGTATGTTCTATCCAGCAAAAGGAGATATGAAGCTAGTTGGGTATAGTGACAGTGATTGGGTCGGAGATCCTGATGATCGAAAGAGTACAAGTGGCTTTGTATTTTATTTAGGTGAAGCAGCATTCAGTTGGCAATCAAAGTAGCAACGGATAGTTACACTATCAACTTGTGAAGCTGAGTATGTTGCAGCGACATCAAGTGTTTGTCATGCGATATGGTTAAGGAGCTTATTGAAGGAGCTCAAGTTTGAGCAAAAGGAGTCTACGGAGTTATTTGTTGATAATAAGTCAGCAATTGCACTAGCAAAAAATCCAATGTTTCATTATCGAAGCAAACACATTGATACTCGATACCATTTCATCCGAGAGAGCATTGCAAAGAAAGAAGTTCAAGTGAAATTTGTGAAGTCTGAAGATCAAATTGATGATATCTTCACGAAGCCCCTCAAGAGAGAAGTATTCGAGAAGTTGAGGAGTAAACTCGGTATGTGAGAATCAAGCTTAAGGGGGCGTGTTGGAATTTAAGCTTAATTTGAATTGTGTTGACAGTTCGACCACCCTTCAATAGAATGGACATAACTTTCTGTAGGAGTGCCCAAATCAAGATCCGTTTGAATTTTTGGAAACTTGACTTCTAGAGCTTTCCAACCATATGTAGCTCTTCAGCTAACTCTCAGCCAAACGTTACAGATTAATTTCGGATTATGGGTCATGTGAAGAGTCCTATGTAAATTGCTATAGTTATGAATTTGTGGAGTTATGTACTTTGCATTTACTTATATTTATGCATGTAGTTGTGGGCTATAAATACCCATCATCGTTTGTAATGATGTGTAAGAGAAGCAAGTAAGTAAGAAGCAGCAAGTTAATCATATGTACTCTAGAGAGTTTAGAGTGAGTTTACAAAAAGTGTTGATTGAGTGAGAAAATTATATTTGCAGAAGTATCTCTCCTCTCCTCTCCACTACTCCTCCTCTCTGTTTTTATTCTGCTGCGTGATTTATCTCTCTATATTATTCATTCGATCCAACAGCTCGAGTAGGATTGTGGAAATTTAGATTTTAAATTTCAGTGATTTGAGATGTCTCTTTTGGTAATAAAGAGACACATCAAACACATTAATTTCTAAGTTGATTGTGGAAATATGTTCAAATGTCCTGAATCTAGGCCCAACCTGACAGAATGTTTGCTCGTTTGTAACAAATATATGAATCTTTTCTCTATTTTATTCAATGTGGCCAAAATGCATTTATTACACATATTTGTAAGAATATGATTTTGCTTTGCATGACTGATAATTTACATGTGGGCTATATCTGTATGTCTTACACTTGTCATTACATTGTTATTGATCAAAGTCAAATCATTTAATGCATATGATGCAATTGTTTGCCATTATTTTCAACATCGGTCTAACACATTCATCATTGGCTAAGATTTTCAGATTGGGTTAAATTCAAACCATGTCAAAATGTTACCTTGCTTATCTAGTCAAATTGTTGATGATCTAAGCAATCTATGTGTGGTTGGATAAGCTTCAACTCAAAGAGGAGAATACATCTGAAACTGTAGGTACGAATTAGCCTTAAGATATATATATAGATCATGTTGATAGGTTGGAGGTCGTCTGTCTCAATATTGATTTTGGATACAAATCCTGCTTAGCTTACTGTTTTTTTTTCTCTCTTTATATAGTAATACGAAGGAAGGCATCAACTTTAAAAGACTTACCCCACTAATCTTACTCTACTGTATCAGTACATATATATTATTTTAAAGAATATTAAACTATAAGGTTAAATTCATTGATATGATTTAATAGTATAAATAATTATGATGTAAAACAAACATGTAATGTCAAATTAAAGGAAATTTTGAAAAATTGCACTCAATTTTGAATTATTGATAGGAAAAAATACTTTTATGATTTTAGAAATTAAATGGCTTTTATCGATCTTTGGAAATATTGCTAACATGCCCAGGTATCAGCTGTAGAATGTAACCGAGCAGTTATCACTGATATGACGATTTATTTTTCTTATTTGGCTTTGATTTTATTTTTTCATTTCTTTATTTGATGTGTAAATAAATATTATTTAAAATTAATGATTTAGATAAAAAAGAATGGAATATACAAAAATAACATCAAAAAATAATTTAAATGTATTATAAATTTATAATTTAAAATAAAATTTAAAACATAATTGTTAAAAATCGAAAAATATTTCAAAAATCTAAAAATAAATTTGTAAGATAAAAACTTATTTTCAAAGTCTTAAAATTATTTTTAAAAAATCAAAACATTAATAAGAAATTGTTAACATTATTTAAAAAACCTTAGATTTATTTGATAATTGTTTTAAAATTTTCAAATTTACTTAATAAAAATCAAATTATTATTTTTAATTATTTTTATAAATTATAATTTTTAATTTTTATATAGAATTTTTAAGATTTTATTTTAGAATACTTCATAATGTTTTTTATCCAAATGCACATCAGAAAAAAAACATAGTCTACTGCTGTCTGCTTGTGAATATTGGTTAGGATAGGTTTAATAGGTGGTCATAGGGTACTTTAACAATATTTGAAAAGTTACAAGGCATTTACAAAAGGTGCATGTAAAACTAAAGAATATTGTCATAATTAGTCTCCTTAATTGGGTATATTTTCATCAATTTTCCCCAAACCTTATATGACTTTGTTTAATTGGGTAGAGCTAGCTCCACAACAATATATACCAGTCTATAGACATATATATAGAGGTTGGAGCAAGATGTGAAAAGAGTCATAGTAAAAGTCTATACATTAGGCTACTTTCAAATTTTGCGAATGAAAACATGATTAAGAAAAGAAAGAAAAACCTAATTGGAAGAAGCCCATATTGAAAAGTGACTTTTCATAGAAAAAAATATCCAAGTTGCTAATCCCCCACAACGATGAAAGGTCACCAAGGAGGTAGAAGAAAGGAGAAAAAGGTTCTTGAAAAAGTGTTGAAATTAAAAGGGTAGTTACATAAGTTGAGATAATAGGTTGATTTTCCTATTGGAATTAGGGTTAAAAGGGGGAATTGATGGTGGTGGGTGACAGCCCCACGTGAATGGCCACCACCACCACCACCGGTGATGGGTGGATGTCATGGTTGGCTTCATATCAACGCTAACTGCCAAAATCCATAAACGCACATTTAAACTTAAATTACCAACACATATGATATACTTTGCACACTTTTTAACACTAAAGTTGGTTTGAATCATTGCTGCATTTGACTATATCACATAATCTTGTTTTTTCATTCGCCACTACCACTTATATATCTTTCACTTTTAGCATATTTAATCCCCTTTCTTTAATTTTTTTTAGCATATTGCATGATTTTCCTTTTGTTTTGTTTTTATTTTTTTGGGGAATTTTTCAAAAGAATCAAATCCATTTCTTCAAACTTTTTCTCTTGATGCATTTTTTCATCTTAATTTGGGATCCTTCTATAGTACACAAGTGTTATTAATACACCAGTGATCTCAACCATTAGATCTTGGATCATTGACCCTTCATTTCCATTTTAACTTTTTTACCTACCTTCAAAAGTTACCGCAGTAAAATCCAAAGATTCCCCCAACAATCAAATCTTCTGGTATTATGCATTGTTTGATGACGAATCATTTGAGATCTATATTCGATATGTTTAATTTTATCGTGATGTAATCCTTATTATCAAGATCTCACCACGTGACTAAACTAGCATTAACAACTTCATTATTGTATCTTCAAACACCACAATGTTAGTTGTCAGATTGTTGTTTAATATGTTTTGTTTAAAATAATACATGATCACAATTAAAAATTATTGTTGCATCTATTTTGCTTGTATTGATGTTGTGTGGTTAATTTATATTATTATTAGTTCATACATTGCATTAAAAATAAAAATCATTGCAACATCGGTTGCATCAAATTCTATCGGATATTGGTTGCATCCTATTATATTAAATAAAACATTGTATATGATTTATGATTTAATAATGAATCAATTACAATTCATGTTACCATAATCTTTTGATTATATAAATTTTTTAGTATCTCAAATATTTGTATAAGATTCAGTTACAATTAATGATACCATAACTTTAGCAGATATGAATATGAACTTCGATTTGGATAGATTTTAGTATCTCAAATGAATTACTATTACCAATATAAAAAATTTGGATTTTGTAACGATTTGGATTTGAATTTGGATTTTGATTTGTTGTGTGGTATATTCTCAAATATATTATTACTAAATTACTATATTAAATCGACGAAATACATATTTGATTTCATCTTTTAATAATCATTGTTTTGGTTAATATCCAAAGAAATACTAGCATCGATCCTATCTTATGATATAGATGCAATAGTACATGATTACCATTAAAAATCACTGTTTTAATCTATATAAAATATACAAATTTCATTTTAAATATGAAATCTAAATTTTATTGAATTGATCCAAATTAAATGATTTTAAAATCAATAAGTGATTTTAACATAAATATATAACTGAAATCATCCTAACAAGGATAATATTAAATGAGTTTACAGTAATTAGGCTTACATTACAAAATTAATGTGAACTATCACTATCATTGCATACTTAGGCTAAATAAGAATTCTTTGTTCTTAAGTCATACGCGAAATATGATCGAACCAATAATTTGTCATTGTTGCATCCATTTAAAAATCGTGTTATGTGGTTAATTTGGTCATGTATTATTATTAATTGATTTGTTGGCATGTATTCAAAATCATTGTTGCATCCATTTAAAAATTATTGTTGCATCCATTTTGGTGTTGTGTTGTTAATTTGGTAATGTATTGTTATTAATTCATTGATACATGCATTCAAATTCACCGTTTAAAATCGTTGTTACATCCATTTCAATTGCATTCATTTTATGTTGCGTGATTAATTTAATAATGTATTACATTCAAAATCATTGCATCGATTGCATCCTATTTCATCGGATATTGGTTGCATACTATTTCATCGGATATTGGTTGCATCCTATTTTATCAGATTGCATATGATTTATGATTTACCACGACTGCATATCATTTATGATTTACCACAATCTTGATACGCAGGTTGGTATCTCAAGTCATGTTTAGATTTGAATTTGATTTGAATTGATTTTCTTATCTCTAGAATATATGGATTCGATTAGGATGGATTTTGGTATCTTAAGTCATTTTTAGATTTGGATTCGATACGCATGGTCCACCTTATATTCACCAAAAAATATATATTATTTGGGTAAAATAGAATATTAAATCTATTGAATACATACTTGATTTCATTTTCTAATAATCATTGTTTTGATAACCATCCAACATAATGACACCATAGATCATATACACATGACGTGGATGTCTTAATTAATACACGATTAGCATTAAAAAAATTCATTGTTTCAATCTGCATAAATTATATATGTTTCATTTTAAATATGATATTATATTTAAAATGAACCAATATTTTCATGGTAATTCATTTACAATGATTGGATTTATATATGCAAAATAATTAATTTACAATGACTAATTAAATCAATACAAGGTTTAATTCATATGCAAACGAAATGCATGTAGCAAGATCAATATTTTCATGGTAATTCATTTACAATGATTTGGATTTATATCTGCTAAATAATTAATTTATAATGATTAATTAAATCACTACAATCGTTGGTGTGGTGTGATTCAAGCAAAATTAAATGCATGTAGCCAAAAGAAATCAGTGAAAGGACCTACGTGTATTGCAATCCAAGATTTAAGATCAGTGCAAAGAGGCCCAATGTCATTCCACAGTCCACATCCCAAAAGACAAAAATTACCTTATATAGAAATTATCAAAGTAAAAAACACTAATATATTAATATCATTGGTCTACTACAGAATTACCCTTAATTTGACATTTTATTAAGATTCCAGCTCAACGAGTTTAACATCACTTAAAAGTTGAAAGTTACTGATCAACAATGAAAGCATATTCAAATTGTGGTGATAAGTCAAACTTGAATATATTCGGCTATTGATTGTGTTGTGTAACATCTGACCATTCACACATCACACACACACACACACATATATATATATATATATATATATATATATATATATATGATATGGTTGCTTATAAAAAGATAAATACATCATTTTATTATAAGATGAAATTATTTCTTCTCTCCACATGTCTCGAAACTTGTTGAAGATCAAGAAAATAAATGATTCAACCATGTAAAGCTCGAGATACTAGTTTTGTTGAGCATGTGAGCTTAATACATTGTATTCAGAGACACGTGGCCATAGAAGACTAAACTTTACCTTTTAGATAATGGGAATCCAAGTCTTTTTATATATCAAATATTTATATCATGTTTTGTCATATACCTAGATCATACACAAATATAAATAGTCTAATTAATATGGCCGAATCATGTAGAATAGGAAAGAAGCAAACCTCATTAGTCATTATTATTTACCCAAAGAAGACAAGAAAAAGATGAGGCTCGTGTCATTTCTTCTTCAACCTTATGGTGTCATACACTACTTTATTGCTTTATGAAAACACCAATCTTTTTCCCCAAATCTCATGTACTAATAAGTAATGTCTATCAATAATGCTAGTGGCTATATTTCCCCTCTTTCTTTCTCTAATAATCAGTCCACTAACACCTCTCTCTCTCTCTCTCTCTCTCTCTCTCTCTAACTTAGCCAAAATGCTAGTGGCTCTCTCTTACTCTCTCTCTAGATCTATTACCACACTCTTTTAACCTCTTATTCAACGTTAGCAGCTAAAAAACACGAACACTAATTAGTACAAGAATGAGAAGGAGAGATGGAGAGAGATGATCAACCACCTAAACAACAACAACAACAGCACCCTTCTTCATCATCTCTTCTCTCTCATCAAATCCCTAAAGAAATATTATTGACAGAATCATCACCAAAAAACGTTAACGCAAATGATAGGTTGAAGAGAGATGAATGGAGTGAAGGGGCAGTTTCGAGCCTTCTGGAAGCTTACGAGGCGAAATGGACGCTGAGGAATCGGGCGAAGCTTAAGGGGCAGGATTGGGAAGACGTGGCGAAGCATGTGTCGGCGAGGGGGAGAGGGGCCAAATCCTCTAAGACGCAGACCCAGTGTAAGAACAAGATCGAGTCCATGAAGAAGAGGTACCGATCGGAGTCGGCGGCGCCGGACGCTTCGTCCTGGCCTCTTTATCCTCGCCTTGATCTTCTCCTCCGTGGGAATGGCGGCCCTGCTGCTGGAGGTGGTTGTTCTAACCCTAGTCCGCCACTGCTGCCGGCGGCGGTGGCGGATAATACAGCAGTTGTGGAGGTGGGGAGTTTTGGGCAGAACTCACATGGTTCGAATGATGGTGAGCGCTTGGCTAAGGTCAGTATAAATTAACTTGTCGTGCTTCTTTGCAGGGACATAAGTGTAATTTCACTTAGCCACGAAATTGTTTCTTTTTATTTTTTTATTTTTTAGGGGAGAGGAAATTTTTTGTTATAGTTGTGTATGTAGCATTCCAAACTATAACAAATTATGGAGACACGTTAATTAACAAAGAAAAATGAAAACAAATATACAAATCACATGAACATATTCAATTTTAATAACCCATTTTCATTTCTAATTGAGGGCACTATTGATATTGCATGTACATGTGTGTAGATATTATTGAAATGTATATAATACCTTTATAACACGTTTTTTACTTTTTTTAATAACAGATTTATAAAGAAGGATTTAATGAATTTAGGAAGGTCATAAACTGAGAATTGATAGTTTAAAAAAGATTATACGCTCATTTGATTAGCAAATAAAATCTTATAAAGAAACATAGTTATTTCCTTACAATATAGGATTTACTACTTTAGAAAATATTATTAATTTCAATTGAAAGTGTTAGTTAAGTAGAATTTAAAGTTAACTATACATTCACTACAAAAGCTTATATGCTTATATGAGACCGTCTTATCTATGAATATATTTTTCACAATTCAATCTCCATTTCATGGACTGAGCAACCTCACAGAATTAGATGGTGCAGGAAGAAGGCCGTGATGGGACCAACAATGGCACCAAAGCAAGAAAGCAAGAATCAGAAAAGAATCCAATAGATGAGACAGATAGTAGCACACCACCACCAATAGATGACTTCCAAAAGGAAAAACCAACGACAAAAGGGGGATTGAAGAACATTAAGAAGATGATGATGTCGGAAAGGAAGGATGAAAAGTCGATGAAACGAGGTAGGGAAGAATATTGGGAGATAGGGGAGAGCATCCGATGGGTGGCGGAGGTGGTGGTGAGATCGGAAGAAGCAAGAATGGAGACGATGAGAGAGATAGAGCGAATGAGGGCGGAGGCCGACACCAAGAGAGCCGAAATGGACCTCAAACGGACTGAGATCATCGCCAATACTCAACTTCAAATTGCTAAGCTTTTTGCTAGAGGATCAGTGGATGATAATTGGAAGAAGCCAACTTGATTATCTATGTATCATCATAACATTGATGTATACTCGTGATTTATGTGGGGGGAGAAGACAAAGTCTTGTTATAAAATGATCATA
This sequence comes from Scutellaria minor, assembly GCA_954870855.1. Classification (NCBI taxonomy): domain Eukaryota; kingdom Viridiplantae; phylum Streptophyta; class Magnoliopsida; order Lamiales; family Lamiaceae; genus Scutellaria; species Scutellaria minor. Next base: position 17,560,002 of record OX940728.1, on the reverse strand, counting down.
TATAATTGGAGATCATAAATGCATTTGATCTATATATATATATATATATATATATATATATATATATATTTACTTTGGTGAATATATTTCGAGGACGCCTCTTGTTTCTACTCATTATTCATTTAGGAAAATGAAAAATATTCACATGATATATATATATATATATATATATATATATATATATATAATCAAGGATCGAATGACATAAATGCCCTTAAAATAGAAAAGCTAAGTTTTTGAAAAAAAAAAAAACAAGATCTTGATGCTACTTTTATATCATCGAGATCTATTTTGAATTTTTTTTATGGGAAAACCTTAGATCTCGATGGTAGTTAGGTCTACGAATTTAGATATTGATCGTACCACTTGAAAATGTGTTTTGAATGATTTACTTTAAATATTTTTTTGTAAATCTAATACTTTTCAAGAAAATATTATTATATTTATTATAATTTTATAACATCTTATAATATTAAGTATACCTATATATATAAATAATTTTTTTACTAAATATCTATATCTATTTATATAAAGGACGTACCAAGCAAGCTATGGAGCTCCTGCAGGGTTTTGAACACTCGTGTACATAGATGACGACCTGTTGGACATGATTGTGGTTTATGCTACTTTTGTTTTTAGCTATTAAGTCTCGTTTGTACATGTTCTGTATTATGTAATATGATGCGTATTAATAGGTTAACATGAAAATTGTTTGTGAGTTGTTGATTTGATGAAACTTCTTTTATGTGAATGTGAACAGGGTATTATTGGATATGAGATAATGTTATGTTTAAAAATATAGATATATATATAACAGTATTTTAGATTGTGTTATATTTAAAATTCGTTCGTTCTATGCTCGGTTGAGTAAATATGGTCGTGACATAACTAGTTACTGTTGTTTATGCTGAAATTTTCTAAAATTCATAAACCCAAAACACATAAATTGAAAAACATGTAGTTACTTAGACAATTAGCCCATATAACTATAATTATTTAGTATTATCAATATGAAAAAAATGAAATTCCTAAACTAAACAAATTGATTAAGAGAAAGGTGTTTGCGTGATAATTAACCATTACTTGATCTCAAAATGTACAAAGATGCATGAATTAACTAATAACAATAACATAACATACATTATAATTATGGCTCAAGTGTCACCACCTAACTACTGCTATTACCACTACATATGTCCATAAGAAAAGAAAACAACACATCTGATACTTACGAAAACAATGAGACCAAAATTTATGTGACTCAAATCTTATATCTTTTGCTTCACGGAATGTTATAGTACAAGAACAAGACAACAAGGTCTAAAACTATTAATCTACCTAAAATTTATCCCTAATGATTTCCCCTCTAATGATTTGCCCTCTAACTATCTTATCACAAATTAAAAACTATATTTCTTAATTATACACCAAAAAAATTAATTAACAGATTACCTTCAAGCAGGAGGCGGCGGCTCAAGCTTCATGGGAAAATTCTATTTCTTTCTCCGACTTCCCCTTTTCTTTTCTTTTATCTTCTTTTTTTATTTCTATTTTTTTATTGTATATTAGTATTTCTCTCGTGCGTTGCGGATGTCATATTTATATTTAAACAATTATATCAAAAGTTTTTTTAGCTTTGATGGTCTTAATTTTATATATGCAATGTAAATAAAAAATTAAATCGTAAAAATGATAAATTTGATATTTCATGCATTGAAAGAAAATTAATAAATAATTTTTATTTTAAATTATGATTTACTTAGAAAAGTTAAAACCCCCTTAAAATTGCAAATACAAAATAAAGCGGACAATAACCAAAATTACATGTAAGAACAATAAATTTGATACTTCATTATAAATATTTTTGTTTTGCTTTTTTGTTTTTATATATACAATGTAAATAACAAATTGAAAATCATGGTAATGATATATTTTAAATGTCATGCATTAAAAACAAATTTTATATGAATAAATCTTAATTTGAAATCATGACTTGTTTAAAAATAATCATCTTCAACTCAAAAAACTTACAAAAAAAAAGCTAAATAATTTTTTTTTGACATGTGAACAGTGATTCTTGAGGTCTTGATCTTCTTGTTCTAACACTTTCATTGATATCTCCAATCACAAGATCTCTTGAGTGATTTCTGAGCCAGGTCCTATTCGGCTCAAAAGAGTAAGCAGGTTGTTGGACAATAACCTGTTGATCTGCAGTATCCTGATGATTTGCAGTATCCTGACTGCGGTTACTGTTGGACTGCAGTATCCTGACTGCTTACTATTCAGCATCCTACGCCACTGCATTTCCAGATGCAGTAACCTATGTACTATCTTCAATAACCACTTCAGCAGGCACTGGAATTCTATCAATGTATCTTACTGCTTGATCCTTGATCTTTATCTTAGATACATCTTCCTTCAACTTGTCCAGTTCAGTAGTATCACAATGTGGTTCATCAAACACCACATGTATTGATTCTTCCACCAAGCTTCTCTTGTTAAAGATCCTGAATGCCTTACTTTTTTCATCAAAGGTCTTCAGGTGCTCCTTTCCATTGTTCAGAATGTAACACCTGCATCCAAAGATATGTAAGTATGAAATGTTAGGTGTTACACTATACCATACTTCATAGGAAGTCTTGTCATGGTCCTTGTTGATCAGACATCTGTTCTGAGTATAACATGTTGTGTTGGTTGCTTTCGCCCAAAACCTCTTAGGTATCCCAACATCAGCAATCATAGTCCTTACAACTTCCTTCAGGGTCCTGTTCCTCCTTTCTGCAACTTCATTCTATTGGGGAGTTCTTGCTGCAGAATACTCATGACTAATCTCATTCTCTGAACAATACTTCTCTATGAACTTATTTGTGAACTCAGTTCCTCTGTCAAATCTTATCTTTACAATGCTTAAGCTCTTCTCATTCTGCATCCTCGTCATGAATTCTGGCAGCCTGTTTTGAGTTTCTGATTTCTTGGCCAGGAAGATGGTCCAAGTAAATCTAGAGTAGGTATCCACAATCACTAGGGAATACTTCTTTCCACTTACACTAACAGGCTCCACTGGTCCAAATAAGTCCATATGCAGGCGATCCAGTATCCTGTGAGTGGACACTACAAGAAAAAAGGGCTACGACAAGTGTTTTTAACCCTTGTCGTAGCCATATTCAAACCGTTGTCGTAGCTGGTGTTGTCGTAGCCTCTGAAAAAATCCGCTCATAGACAACGGTTTTTAACCGTTGTCGTAGCCATAAAAAAACCGTTGTCGTAGATCGTAGTGTTGAAAAAAACCATTGTCGTAGCCATATAATAACCGTTGTCGTAGATCGTCATATCTTAAAAACCGTTGTCGTAGTGTCTACGATAACGGTTAAAAACCGTTGTCGTAGCCATATTAATAAAACAACAATATTTTGCCACGTAAGCTTGCCACATCATCACACACGTCATGCTAAGGATGACATGTCATCATAAGGATGGCATCATCACTGAAATCATCATAATCAATATTATGCGTTGTGTGAGATTCGAACCCGGGTGGCCCGATGGTGCTCTAACCACTAGACCATCGATGCCTTATGTGACAATGTCTTGCATATATTTCTTTTATAATATATTTTTGATATTTTTCAATTTTCTATTATTAATGCATTTCTTTGTTAACTTTTATAAAACCATTACTTATTAATATAAGTAATTGATTTCCAATTTTGATATATTAATATATATATATATATAATTTAATGATTAATGACTATATTAATAATAATTAATATAATTTTCAAATTATATATATATAATGAATATATTTATAAAATTAATATATTATTCAAATTATATATATAATGAATATATTTATAAAATTAATATATATTTCAAATTATATGTATAATTAATATATTTATAACATTAATGTATTTTTCTCATTAATATATTTATAAAATTAATAATCTATTGTAAATATTTTCTAAAATTTCTTTATAATGAAATAAAATTTAATTCTCAAAATTAGTTTATTTCATCAATTTTATTCAACAATATATAGCATTTCTTCTTTCATTTAAAAAAAAAATATTGTAATATTTGACTTTTTTTTTTAAATATTAGTCTACGACAACACTTCTACGAGGCTACGACAACGTTAGAAAACAACTCATGTGACATTGGCTTGCATATATTTATTTTATAATATATTTTTGATATTTTTCAATTTTCTATTATTACATATTTTTTGTTAACTTTTATAAATTAAGTACCATTAGTTATTAATATAAGTAATTGATTTCCAATTTTGATATATTAATATATATATATATATAAATAATTCAATGATTAATGACTATATTAATAATAATTAATATAATTTTCAAATTATATATATAATGAATATATTTATAAAATTAATATATTTTTCAAATTAATATATGTATATTAATAATTAATATATTTTTCAAATTATATTTATAATTAATATATTTATAAAATTAATAATCTGTTGTACATATTTTCTAAAGTTTCTTTATAATGAAATAAAATTTAATTCTCAAAATTAGTTTATTTCATTAATTTAATTAATTCAACAATTAATATATGCATTTCTTTGTTAACTTTTATAAAGTACCATTACTTATTAATATAAGTAATTGATTTTCAATTTTGATAGATTAATATATATATATATATATATATAATTGGAAGATTAATTAATGACTATATTAATAATAATTAATATAATTTTCAAATTATATATATAATGATTATATTTATAAAATTAATATATTTTTCAAATTAATATATGTATATTAATAATGCATATATTTTTCAAATTATATATATAATTAATATATTTATAAAATCAATATATTTTTCAAAATTATATTTACAATTAATAAATTTATATAATTAATGTATTTTTCAAATTAATATATTTATAAAATTAATAATCTGTTGTAAATATTTTCTAAATTTTATTTATAATGAAATAAAATTTAATTCTCAAAATTAGTTTATTTCATTAATTTAATTCAACAATATATAGCATTTCTTATATCATTTTGAAAAAAAAAATTGTAATAGTTGACTTTTATTTTTAAATATTAGTCTACGACAACGCTTCTACGAGGCTACGACAACGTTAGAAAACAACTCTTGCCTTTGCTTTTCTCATATTTCTAATATATTAGAAAGTCTTTTTATTATTCCTATTTTATTTATAATTAATTTTAAGTAATCCAGGTTTTATTTGTGTTAAGTAATCAGCATTTTTTGTTTAATTTAAGCTTATAATTTGTGGTTTATAATTTGTTGTAAATATTTACAAAATTTTATTTATAATGAAATAAAATTTAATTGTCAAAATTAATTTATTTCATTCATTTAATTCAACAATATATATCATTTTTTATATCATTTAATTAAGAAAAAAATTAAAATAATTGTCTTTTTTTTTTAAATTTCAGTCTACGACAAGGGTTTTAAAATGGCTACGACAACGTTTTCTAACTCTTGTCTTAGGGGTCCTAGGACTACACGTCTACGACAACGGTAGGTTAATACCATTGTCTATGAGAGAAGTTTTCGGGCTATGACAACGGTTTAAAAATGTCTACGACAACGGTAGCTAAAACCGTTGTCTATGAGAGAATTTTTGGGACTACGACAACGGTTTTGACAATGGTTGCTAAAAAACCCTTGTCTATGAGAGAAGTTTTTGAGCTACGACAACGGTTTTGACAACGGTAGCTAAAAAACCCTTGTCTATGAGAGAAGTTTTTGATCTACGACAACGGTTTTATCTACGACAACAGAATTTTAGGCTACGACAAGGGTTTTTAGCAAAAACACATGTCGTAGGGGTGTTATCTATGAGAGAATTTCTTGTAGTGGGATCTCTAAATCTTATCCTTGAAAGAGCTTCTTACTTGTTTGTCCTTCTGACAGGCTCCACAAACATTTTTTTTTATAAGCAACATCAGGTAGACCTCTCACCAGATTCTTCCTTGCCAGCTTGTTGATTGTCTTGAAGTTCAAATGGCTCATCCTCTTATATTATAGTCAACTCAACTCAGGAGTGCTCTTTGCAATAAAGCATGTTGGCTGCACTGTTGAACTCCAATCAGCAAGATAGATGTTGTCTCTCCTAGTTCCAGTAAGCTTAATCTCATTTGTCTTGTTATCTCTTATTAGACACCTGTTGAGATTGAACTCCACTGAACATCATTTGTCACAGAATTGACTGATACTCAGGAGGTTATACTTCAGCTCTTTGACATATGATATATCACTAATACTTGTATTGCCTCTGATCAAGCTTCATGTGCCCTTGGTGCTTCCTTTGGAGTCATCTTCGAAGACAATCTTAGGTCCTTTGCTTGGTTGGAAGTCTCTCAATCCAGCTTTGTTTCCTGTCATATGTCTGAGCAACCACTGTTAACATACCATACATCACTGCTACTTCCTAGCAACTGTTCCTGCAAGTAAATCAGGTAGATTTAGGTACTCATACAAGTACGGGTCCTAGAGGGTTAGTCTTCTTTGGGACCCACACTTGCTTAATGATAATTAGTTTACCATAAGCATTGGTGGTCCTCTTCCTGTTAGTGCCCTTGAAGGATACTATTTGTGATGTGTGTGTTGGAGGTTTCCAGGTGTTACATTTCTTGTTTGAGGAAGATACTCCCTTATATCTTTCCTGAGCATAAACACTTTGGAATTTAGACATGTAAGTCTTGGTATAGTAGGGGTAGAGGTTTTGCTGTAACCTGGAAGATTGCTACTTTCTTCTCCTACTTGCAGCATACTGATTATGCTACTCTCTGAGGTTCTTTGCAGTCTTACTGTCTTTCTCCTGCATTAGAGTTTTCTTTCTCTTATCTAGTATACTTGTTTTGTTCAAGCTTCCATTGATTGGAAGGAGTTCCTGAGTATAGGAGACTCGGGCCTGAACAAACTTTCCAGCATTAGATGTGCTAGCAGGTTTCTGAGATGCTAGCAGGTTTCTAAGAACTATTGACACAGTATCCTATCCCATTTCCTGTATAGGCATTTTGCGTCTCCAGGATACATTTATGTGCTCTCCTTGCTGATTTACTATACACATCAATTGTGTTTTGCAATCCAACTTTCTCAGCTTCTGGCTTAGTGACTAGCAACTTAAATTTAGAGACCTCAGCTCTGAGTTTGTTGCATTCTATATTGTAGTATTCCAGGTCATTAACATGTTCCTTTAGTACAGTATGCTCACTCTTGAGTTGGAGGTTTTTCTCTTTCAGTTCTTCATGAGCTGAATTAATCTGCTCAAAGTCACTCATGATTTGTCTAAAAGACTGGATCATGTTCAGCTTTTCAAAACTTGAAGTATCAAGAGATTGTGAAGTTACCTCATCATCTTCATTGTCTTCACAATCCTTTTTCTTTAGATCGTTGATCGTAGAATATAGATGATAGATTATCAAATCTGGAAATGATCGTCAGCGAGCTTTGTGATATCATGCTTAGAGCGTATCTCAACATGCCCATGATGGCAAAACAATAGTTGTTCATTCCAAGAAAGCCATAATTGATGATGACAAAAAGGAAAAAGATGAACAGAAGAAGAAATATGCTAAATTAACTATTGTAATTGAAGAAGTTGTGGAATCCTTGGAGAAGGATGATGAAGTTGATGAGGAGGCTCTAACCAGTAAGAAAAGAAGAAGACCAACATCTAAATTTGGTCGCAACCCTTTGCCAAAAAGCAAAAAGATGATGAAGGATAATGTGGTACTGGTGCTGCTACATCCAGGCAGCAGACAACATTGTATCTAGGCACTCTATAAGAAAAGATATGACAAATCTACCTCCTTAGCAAAGAAGAAACGTCATACATCAGCAACCCCCAAAAAAAATCAAACCTTTAAGTAGAGCTGCTGTTTTGAGACTAGATGAGGAAAGATTGAGACAATTGAAAGAGGTTAATGAGAAGAGGAGAAGAGAAATGGAAGATTGGATGTCAAGACTTGGGATGGTTGGAGTAAAGAAATCCAAACTAACCAAGAAGGTTGATGATGCTCCATATCAGTATCCTCCCCAAGATATTCCCTACTTTGATCTAGATGTTGGTCCCAAGTGGTTCAGAGGTTCAGAGGGGGGTGAATGAACCTCTATCAATTTTTCTTTTTCAAAACATTGTGAACTATCGGTGTTGTATTCTAATGCAGAATACAATACTCAATGTTGAACAATAAGCTAGGTAATAAGCTAGTTCAGCTTACTGATTCAGAGTTCTTCAAATGCAGCGGAAAATAACAAATAGAGTTTCTTTTGGAAAATATTTTCTTTTTGAAATATGCTTTTCTCAAACTTTATAATGCAGTATGAATAGATATACGATATAGCACAAATAAGATAAAATAGAAAATAAACACACAAAGAGGTTTATAGTGGTTCGAATGTGGTGTAACCCTTCTACGTCCACTCTACTCCTGCTGCGAGAAGGAACTTTGTTAGGTTAGATTGGATTACAAGACTCATCTTACCAATCTACAATCTAAACAAGCTTTCACCTACAAGGATTCTGTTTACACGTAGATTACACGAATCCTTAGGCTGACCTAAGCACACAACACAGAGGTTAAAAGTATATAAGTGGTCTTCAACTGGTGCTTCGAAACAACTTTGATAACTCTGGGACTCTTGAGGACTCGAATGCTTGGCTGCTTCACAGAGAGGTTGAGTGACTAAATACTTACAGAGAAACATGAGAGATTTCTCTTGCGAGAGAGGTTTTTAGAATTAGTAATTCAGTAGTTCCTCCAGTGAACTCTTCTTTTATTTATAGTTATAGGAAATATACCCATATGTATGTTCTTGAAATATTATAACATAAATATGTACCTTACTCTTTTTCATGCACATGTCCTTGTATGTGAACTTTATGAATGTTTTGGTGTCATCATGTTTCACCTTTTGGGAATAGAAAAAGATATTGTAAAGGTTTTCTTTAATTAGAACTCTAATTTAATTTGATTTAATTATGTAGGAGGATTAAAATTGGCATTATGAAAAATCGAACGTCCGAAGCACGTCGTCACCATTGCTTCCTCTAAAAACTCCCTTCAAAACTTTGAAGAACTGTCTTCATTCTCTCTTTTTTTTTCTTGATTTGAATGTCAAATGAGTTATGTAATGTATACAAATCATCTTTCCTATTTTGTGTATTGTCTTTTTCTAAGATAGCGTACGTAAATGATCTTTACTATCTTGTCTTTTGTTTTTTCCCAAGATAGGAAGGATTTCCTACGTACTTTTTAATTTGATTTGATTTAATTATGTATGGTACTAAAAGATGCATGTAACGCAGGCAGGCATCCTCATTGCATGACAATAACTAATGATACTAAAGGTCTCTTTATAATATATATTTGAAGAGCTTTTCAATGATATATTGTAATCATATTCAAACTCTTCTTGAAAAAATTACATGTTTTGATTATTTTGCTTTTATGATCTAGAGCATTTTGAATCTTAGACTAAAATTAGTCTTATATTAAGATATAATGTTAAGTTGTATGCCTTCATTTTGGTAGTGTCCGAAATGCATGGTCATAGATATTGCTAAGATGTAACATGATTCTGGAAAACACGTTGAAAATATAGATATTAGTTTACGAAAATTAAATTTAAAAAGATATAGCAAAGACGTAACATGATTCTTGAAAATGTGTTGAAAATATAGATATTAGTTTACAAAAATTAAATTTATAAAACAAATCGGCAAAACTATATCGGTCAATCTTTGATCCCTTACACGTAGGATGCTCACAACATAATAATTGTAGGCGTACACATTTATTGGAATTGGTAATTGTTAGAATTATTGATAATATATTAAAGTAATATCTTAAAAGATATTGTTAGAAAATGGTAATCTATGATAAAATAATGAGGACATGATACCAAATCACCATTAAAAAACTAATGAAAACTAATGTAAATTCTTAAAAATATTGAAGATATATCAATATATCAAAGAAATTATATTGACGAATAGAGACATAATTTATTTCCTTCTCCTTTTTTTTACATATTAAATTAGGAATTATGTTATTTACAATTGTGATTTGGATGGACTCTATTAAATTAAATAAGATTTTGAAAAAAAAAACATAAGAACATAGTTTCTAATAATAACATACTTTAATTAAATATTAAATTTATAATAATTTTTTTATATATGCTTATAATATATCATTGAAAAGCTCTTTAAATATATCTTAATATAAGACTAATTTTAGTCAAAGATTCAAAATGTTCTAGATTATAAAAGCAAAATAATCAAAACACGTAATTTTTTCAAGAAGAGTTTGAATATGATTATAATAATAATCATTGAAAATCTCTTTAAATATATATTAATATAAGACTAATTTTAGTCTAATTATGTTATTTACAATTGTGATTTGAATGAACTCTATTAAATTAAATAAGATTTTGAAAAAAAAGCATAAGAACATAATTTCTTATAATAACATACTTTAATTAAAATATTAAATTTATAATTTATTTTTTTATATATGCTTAAATAAGATTTTGAAAAAAGAAACACAAGACCATAATTTCTTATAATAACATACTTTAATTAAAATATTAAATTTATAATTTATTTTTTTATATATGCTTATAATATATCATTGAAAAACTCTTTAAATTTATATTAATATAAGACTAATTTTAGTCTAAAATTCAAAGTGTTCTAGATTATAAAAGCAAAATAATCAAAACATGTAATTTTTTCAAGAAGAGTTTGAAATGTAAAGAAGTTTTGCCTTATATAATCAAATAAAAAAATAAAATAGATTTTGAATTATATTACTATCCTTAATAAAGAGTTTTCTTTAATTAGAACTCTAATATAATTTAATTTGATTTAATTATGTAGGAAGATTAAAATTGACATTATGAAAAATGGACGAAACATCCATACTTATATAATGTAATATATATATATATATATCAAAAGTTATATTTTATGTGAGTCCAATCCAAAAATTGCACAAGCCCACCCCAAATTTAAAACATTTATAATTTATCAAGCTGGTTAGAATATCTACATCCTGCATGCTTTCTCAATCCTCGCAAATTTTATCTTACTTTGTCGCTTCTTCTTTCCCGTGACTACCCCATTGAATTAAGACTAGCGGTATCTCTTTATTTCTCAGGGTTTTGATCTTTCTCCCAAGAATGCTTATAGGTTGTTCTTCGTAGGCGAGATCCTTATTGATTTCAAGTCTAATGAAGTGACTAGGGTCTGGTATGTATTTTCGAAGCATCGACACATGGAAGACATTATGAATTGTGGATAACTCTAGGGTTAAGGCAAGTTGGTATGCTACATCTTCAATCCACTCCGATATTTCAAATGGTCCTATGTATCTTGGCCTTAACTTCCGTCTATGCCCAAAACTAACTATTTCTTTCATAGGTGTAACCTTTAAAAATACTTTATCCCCTATCTCGAAATGCAAATTCTTCTTCCGCAATTCGGCGTATGATTTCTGCCGATTCTGAGAAGCCATAATCCTTTCTTTGATCTTACTGACTGCTTCCAAAGATCTTTCCACTATTTTTGGACCAAGTATTTTCTTCACACCAACCTCGTCCCAATGGATTGGTGTTCGACATCTTTTTCTATAAAGTGCCTCATATGGCGTCATTCCAATGATAGACTGATAACTGTTGTTGTAAGCGACTTCTACTAAGGAAAAATAATATTCCCAACTTCCTCCAAAATCACACACACGTCCTAAGTAGATCTTCCAAAGTTTTGTTTGTTCTCTCTGATTGCCCATCTATTTGTGAGTAAAAGACAGTGTTAAAGTTCAGTTTTGTACCCATTGCCAACTGCAGACTCTTCCAAAATTTTGAGGTGAAACATGGGTCCCAATCGGATATAATTGAAGCTGGTACTCCATGTAGTCATCCACTCCATCAATGTACAACTTTGCTAACCAATCCATGGAATACGTCATCTTAATCGGAATAAAACGAGTCACCTTGGTCAGTCTATCAACAACTACCTATATAGTTTTATGTTGTTTAGGAGTCATCGGTAGACCTGTAACAAAATCCATCATTATGTGCTCCCACTTCCATTCTAGTACTTCCAACGGATTCATCAATCCAGCAGGTTGTTGATGATTAAATTTGACTCTTTGACAGGTGAGGCATCTGCTAACAAATTGGGCTATCGAGCTCTTCATTCCCCTCTACCAGAAGTTTTTTCTAAGATATCTATACATCTTTGTCTCTCCGGGATGCACAGTATAAGGTGTGTTATGAGCTTCTTTCATTATCTCACTCCACATCTCATCATTCTTTGGCACACAGATTTTATCTCTATACGTCAGAGCTCCATCTAGGGTTATTGAAAAATCCTTTGTTTTTCCTTCTTGGATTTTATCCCATATTAAATTGAGGAATTTATCATTCTTCTAAGCCTCTATCAACTGTTCTCTTAGATTTAGTCTGACTATAAGAATGGCCAGCATTGTTGTTGCTCGTGTTGGCTCAACGAATGTTAGCTTCATCTTACCAAAATCTTCAATTAATTGTTCTTGTTGAGTAGGCAATAATGTCTAGTTGTTTTCTTCTTTCCTGCTGAGTACTTCTACCACAATGTTTGCCTTGTCTGGATGGTAGTGGATGGTACAATCGTAATCCTTTACCAGTTCCAACCATTTTCTTTGACGCATGTTGAGTTCTTCTATGTGAAGAAATATTTTAGGCTTTTATGATCCATGTATATTTCACATCTTCCTCCATACAGGTAATGCCTCCAGATTTTCAACGTATAAACTACTGCAGCCAATTCTAAGTCGTATGTCGGGTAGTTCTGTTCGTACACTTTCAATTGTCGCGATGCGTAAGCTATAACTTTCCCATGTTGCATTAAAACACATCCAAGTCCTGACCTGGAGGCATCCGTGTAAATCATAAACCCTTCAGATCCATCGCGCTCTATTAAAACAGGTGTGAAGTCAACTTCTGCTTCAATTCATGGAAACTGGATTCACATTCTGGAGTCCATATGAATTTTTCATTTTTCTTTGTAAGATGTGTGAGAGGGTTTTGCAATACATGAGAAGTTCTGGATGAATCTCTTGTTACCCTGCCAGACCAAGAAAACTGCAAACTTCATTTGCATTTGTCGGAGTTTTCCAGTTCAGAACTGCATCAACTTTTGTAGGATCAATCTTTGTCGGAGTTTTCCAGTTTAGAACTGCATCAACTTTTGTAGGATCAACCTCTATCCCTCGCGATGTAACCACGTGTCCTAAGAAGACTACTCGGTTCAACCAAAACTCACACTTGCTAAACTTGGCGTGCAACTTCTCCCGTCGCAATACTTCTAATACAATTATGAGGTGTTCATCATGTTATTTCACATCTTTCGAGTAAACCAATATATCGTCAATGAACACAATGACAAATTTGTCGAGATACACGTGAAATACTCGGTTCATCATATCCATAAACATTGTAGGTGCATTGGTGACCCAAATGAAATATATATATATATATATATATTATAACAAAATCACCCAAAAACTCATTCCTAAAATGATAAAATCCTGCCAAAAGTCAAAAAGTCAATTTGCTAATTTAATTTTTTTTAATTAAGTAAAAAAAAAAAATCTAAAATGTATCTTTTAAACAATTCAAATTTACTTAAAAACCTATCCGTTATATCCAAAATGAATATATTTAAAATCATTTTCTAATGAATGTTGAGATATGTGTGGATATTATTTTAGAAGATCTTCTAAATATTACAATATATATTACATGTTAAAAGAAAACCAGTCATAATTTTTTTGACGAAAAATAGGATACAAATATTATTTAACCTTTTATTTTGGTTACCAATCGAATTAAGGAATAAAGATTATGGAAATGATTTATCCTAAAAAAAACTAAAAGGTTGTTATGGAATAGATTTATTCTAACCCAAATAATATCTTCAATTTAAAGTAATAAGAAAAATTAACAAAAGAAAAAGAAAAATCACTTACCGTGATTTTGGATATCCAAAATAATTTGATTTCATAATTTAAATGATTTTGTATCTCTATTTTTCATCAATAAATACCTGTAAGTGAGAAAACTACGGTCATTTTCCTTTTTTTTATATCCAAAATAATTTGATTTCATAATTTAAATGATTTTGTATCTATATTTTTCATCTATAAATACTTCAAAGTGGGTGAGAAAACCATGGTCATTCCTATTTTATATCTCTAGTTTTCATCAATAAATAATCCATAGTAGGTGAGAATAGAGTTGTTCAATCGGTTTCGGAAACCAAAACCGAACCGTTACCCAATTTTGGTTCGAAACTAAAATCGCGAACCGTGGTTCGACGGTTTGGTTTTAGTTCATGTAATTCTTGAACCATTAAACCACCGATTTAACCGACGGTTCGAACCAGCGGTTAAATCACCGGTTGGCCTAATATTTTTTTTAAATGATGATGCCACATGTACGGTGGAGATCAACTAGTCGTTGGTGTGATCAACAGTTTAGAAGAACTAGCAGTTGGCGAACTGACGGTTTGGATTTTGATTTCAATCTACGGTCAAGATTAAATGACCGGTGATGATGGATGGCCTAGATTGCCCGAACCGCCGGTTTAACCGAATCAGAACCGACGGTTCAAACCTGCTCGAATATATACTTTTTTTTATTTTGCATTTTGGTTGAAATTTATAAATACATATCTCTTTTGTGAATTGCACATCAATTCTTTGCCAATTTCATTCATTCTTGAATCAAATTTTCAATTCATCATCACTTATTATATTTAGTTTTCTAGTGCTATTCTATATTATTTTCTTCTACACCTCTTCTTCTACTTCTATTTTATTTTCTTCTTCAATTGAATCAATTATATTTCCATTCTCTTCAAAAAAAAAAGTCTAGCCTTCTTTTACCGGTTCATCTCGTGGAAAAAGAAAGAGTCCTATGCCACCACCACGATCTTTGCAAGATGATGATGATATTATTGATTCTTATTCTCAATGGAGTTAAGATGATTTGGAGGCCACTTTAGACCCTAATACCGCCACCGTCTTTGTCGAAGAAGAAGAAGAGGAGGTACCTAGGAGAGCAGCACAAGAGAGCGACAATACGACACACACCACTAGAGCACCTTCTACTATTCGAAGTGATATTTTCGCCGTTCATTTTAAAAAGAAGAAAGTATCAAATAACAACGTTGATTATAATGTCATGTGTAACCATTATGAAAAAAACTACAAATTTAAGCATGGAGGGGACTATAGGACGTTCAACAATAATATATTATAGAAGCATCCCGACAAGGTGGACAATGACAATCTCAAACACAAATTTGGGGATATATCAATTCTTCTGAAGTTGGAGGTATGGATTCTCTTATTTTTAAATTTAGTCAATTGAATCATAAGAGAGGCATAATCGAATTAATTGCCAAAAAATATCTTCCATTTTAATTTCCTTATGATGATAGTTTTGAAAAATATACTAGCACTTACTTACAAACTAGTAGTAGAAAAATATCTAGAAACACTGTAACATGAGATATAGAAAAAATAGTAGGAGAGTATAAATATAAATTAATTGAATAATTTAAAATTTTAAAACAAAAAATTTCTACATGTAGTGATATTTGGAAGGATCCTTATATGTTGCATGATTATATGGGTATTACTTGTCATTGGATAGATAATACATGGAACATACAAAAACGTTTAATTGCATATATTGATTTTGATGAAAGACATTCGACTATACATATTGCACAAAAAATTATTCATGTTTTAAATGATTATGATATAGTACAAAAAATATTTTTCATTGGATTTGATAATGCTAGTAGTAATACGGCTAGTTTACATTCACTTATTGAAATTTGTAAACCTCCAATTCAAGGTAAATTTTTCTATATTCGTTGTATGTGTCATTGTTTAAATTTATGTGTTGAAGATGACTTAGAATCATTAGATGATCATAATAAACCTATTAAAGAGGCAATTTATGAAATTGTTAGATTTACGGGATATCATAAAAAATGGGCTAAGTTTTGGAAGAAAAACGGAATGGAAGTTAAAAAAATTGTAATCGATGTGCAAAATCGTTGGAATTCTACATATTACATGCTTCAAGATTTTTATGATTATAGACACATGCTTTTTCAATTTTATATAGAAAATCCACATGATGACATTATTTTATGATTATGGAGATGACACGCATGGATACGATTCAAACACATCCTCTTTCGCCGGAACCAACATTGACGAATGAAGGTAAATTTAGGTAAGAGAACTACGTGAACTTTGATTCCTTAATTTTGACAAGGATACGTAGGCAATTTCATTTTAAGTTTGGAAGTGTAACTTCCAAACTTAGAATGAAACTCAAACTCTTTTAATTTTTATTTTTTTTCAAGTTTCAATTTATTTTATACAAAGATTAAAAAGTTGTAATTTTTTAACTTCAAGTCTTCAATATTGTTGTACTTATATGATTGTGATATATTGAGTTGTAATATTTTTTTAATTCATAATTTTAATTTTCACTCATTTTAATCTTGTAAATTCAAGTTGTATTATATTTTATTGTATTTTTTTGAAAATCTTAAGTTGTAAATTATAATGTTGTACTTGTACCTGTTAGTTGTATAATTTATTAATTTATAAACATTTAATTGATTGTATTTTATTCCATATGTAAATTGTATTTTATTAATTTATAAATTATTTTAGTTATTTTAAAATTTATTAGAAATCTTAAATTGTGAAACATTAATTTAATAATGCAAAAAGAAAAAAAAAACAGCGCATAGGGTACGGTCGTGCGCAAAGGCACGGCCGACCGTGCACAAAACATAGAGCATTTTGCCAGATGGGGCACGACCGTGCCTTCATGCACAATCCGTGCCCGGAAAAAAAACCGCATGATTCTCAATTTTACCTTGGTCGGTTCCTCGAACCGCCAGTTCGGAACCGAAACTGGCGGTTCGAACCGGTTGAGCACCACTAGGTGAGAAAACTACTGGTCATTTTCATTTTGTTTTTAGTTTTCTTTTTCTGGATATCCAAAATAATTTGATTTCATAATTTAAATGATTTTGTATCTATATTTTTCATCTATAAATACTTCATAATGGGTGAGAAAACCATGGTCATTCCTATTTTTCATGTTTTGTTTTTTCGTTTTCTTTTAGGTTTGCTTTCATAAGACACTTAAGTGTTCATATGATGTTATGAGGTAATATTATTTTGTGAAATTTTCTATTATGTGAATTGTTATTCATTCGAGTTATTAATCTCAATAAGGAGGTAGATAATATTTATTTTGCAAAATTTGTTATTATGTGGATTATCATTCACTCAAATTATTAATCTTAATAAAATGATATGTTAAAATCATTTTCATTTAAAAGTATTAAAGATACACACAATCAACAAAAGGAATAAGAAGAGCACATCAAGTTAGTTTAGATTTGAAAGTTAGATATAACTCCTTTAATTAGTTTAGAAAGGCTGTTAAGTTAGAGCTATAAATATAACTATCTTCATCTCTCCTTTGTACCAAAGTTTTATCACTCTTCAGTAGTCAAATGCAATCTTTCCTCTCTTCTTCAATTTGATTTGTTCAACATGGTATCAGTTTAGGGTTTCGATTTCTTCTTCCTGGATTCAACGCTTCTGCAATTTCTTCTTGGTGTCCATCATCAATCCTTTCTCTGTTGGTGTCTATCATCATCTTTCATTGTTAATTCATCATGGATCCTTCAACGTCTGCCCTAATACAAGGTCTTCCGGCGACAGTTCCGGTGCAAGACGGTGATGTTTCGTGATCACAGCCTGCAGCTCGTGTAGCATAACCAAATTTTACATCGTTAAATTCATTTTTCAATCCGTTATCTTCTTTGGCGCTTCATCCCAATGATAATACTGTTGTTTCTATTGTTCTTGAGTCTCTTAATGGAACAAATTATGTTTCTTGGAGCCATGCAGTCAAATGGGCGCTGAGTGTGAAGAACAAACTGGCTTTGGTAGATGGTTCTTTAACTCCTCCAGGTGAAGATGATTCTATCCTTTATGCTGCATGGGTTCGAGCTAATGATTTTGTTCTGTTATGGTTATTGAATTCTGTTCAAAGTGATATCAAGCAAACCTTAGAATATTTTTGTTCGGTGAAAGAAGTTTGGGATGAATTGAAGTTGAGATATGCGTGATCTGATGGTCCTCGCATTTATCATCTCGAGAAATCATTGAGTTCTATAGCTCAGAATGGTCAATCATTGGTTACGTATTACAATAGTTTCAAAGGGCTGTGGGATGAATTTTGTCAGTTACAGGCCCTTCTTGAAATGCAATTGTGGTGCAATGTTGAATTGTTCTTGCGATTTGATACAAGCTATGGTTAAAACAAACACAAGAGCAAGATTTTGTTATGAAGTTTTTAGTTGGTCTTGATGAATCATATTCATCTATCCGAAGCCAACTTCTTTTAAGTTCTCCTTTTGTCTTCTTTAGCTAAGGTCTATTCTCTTCTATTACAAGAAGAATCACAAAGGAGACTTTCTTCCTATCAATCCATTTTGTCATCTGATTCCTTAGCAATGCTAGCTAAGAACTCTATCTTCAACAAGTTCAAGGATAAGAAAAAAACCCTGAAATGTTCTCATTGTGGAGGACCAGGGCATACTGTAGATAGTTGTTTTCAACTGATTGGATATCCTCCTGGTTGGAGAGGACCAAGAGGTCCTAGAGTGAATAGCAATTCAGCAAATGTCACTGTTTCATCTTCTATACAAGAAAATGAAGTGAAAAAGAGTGATTCTAATCCTCTATTCAATCAAGACCTGTTTGAGCAATTCATGGCTTTTACCAAGATAAAGAATGATCAACAAGATCATAGTGCAGTTGTTGCAATCTCTGAAAACAACATAGCCTCACAAGAGTTGTCAGGTTTGCATTGTTGTTTAATTTCTAAATCTACATCGAATAGTACATGGATTGTTGATACAGGAGCAACTGATCATATGATATGTAATTTTGATCTTTTTAATTCAAATCCCATTACATGTGATATGAAAATAAATCTGCCAAACAATGAGATTGCTACTGCTACACATATTGGCACAGTTCATATAGGGAATGGTTTAATATTGCATAATATGTTATATGTTCCTAGATTTTCATTTAACTTGTTATCTGTTTCTCACCTTGCTAAATTTTCAGATTGTACAGTATCTTTTGCTTGATCACATTGTATTTTTCAGGACAACAAGAGCAAGAAAACGATTGGTTTTGCTAAAGAAGGAGGATTGTATTACTTGCAAAATTGTTCTTCAAAATCTGTGAATAAAGCATCTGTGAATTCTTTCAAATTGTGGCATTCTAGATTAGGTCATATGTCAGTAAAAAACATGCTTCATCTTAAGAATGTTGGTATTCAATGTAAAAATGATATCAATTGTGACATTTGTCATTTTGCTAAACAAAGAAAGCTTCATTTTTTTGTTAGTAGTACTTTTTCTTTGAATATTTTTGATCTAATACATTGTGATGTTTGGGGGCCCTTTTCTATTACTTCTCATGTTGGCAATAGATTTTTCTTAACCATTGTTGATGATTATAGTAGAGTTACTTGGATATACTTGCTTAAACTTAAAATTGAGGTAAGACAATGCTTAGAAAATTTTGCATCTCTTGTTAAGAATCAGTTTTGTTCCACAATCAAAATACTAAGAAGTGACAATGGAACTGAGTTTTTGTTATCTAATTTCTATTCAACTAATGGCATTATTCATCAAACATCTTGTGTTGAAACACCACAGCAAAATGGTGTTATAGAAAGGAAGCATCAACATTTATTACAAGTAGCTAGATCTATGCTTTTTCAATCTGGTTTGCCTTTTAAATACTGGGATGAATGCATCCTTATAGCTACTCATTTAATAAATAGAACACCATCTGTTGTTTTGAATGGTAAAACACCATTTGAAGTTTTGTTTAACAAGCCTCCTGATTATAGCTACTTGAGAAGTTTTGGATGTTTATGTTATGTTGGAACTTTAGCTACTAATAGACACAAGTTTGATCCAAGGGCTAGGAAATGTGTGTTTCTAGGATATCCTTTTGGTACAAATGGTTATAAGCTCACCATCCTTATAGCTTTTTTAGTTGAGCCTCAAATTTTTACTCTTGATGATATCATGACAGATAACTTGACTGAGAATGCCATTGATCAAGAAGAGCAAGAAGCTATAATTACTTGTAGAAGGTCAGGTAGACAAAGACACCCTCCATCTTATATAGATGCTTATCAAATTGATCTTCCTAAGTCTATCATATTTGATCAGTCTCATATTAATCTAGCTATCAATGGTAAAGGTAAGTAATATCCTATCTCAAGATATCTTGGCACTGATAATTTTTCATATAAACACAAGGCTTTTATTGTTTCTATTTCTCACATTAAAGAACAAAAAACATATAAACAAGCCATTAAAGATCCTGAATGGATTAAAGCTATGAACACTGAGTTACAAGCTTTAGAAAAGACTAACACTTGGACTTTGATGGCTTTTCCTAAGAATAAACATTGTATAGGTTGTAAATGGGTATTTCGGATAAAGTATAAATCTGATGGAACTATTGAAAGGTATAAAGCACAGCTAGTTGCAAAAGGATACACACAAGAACCTGGAATAGATTACTTTGATACATTTTCTCCTGTTGCTAAAATCACTTCTGTTAGAATCTTACTAGCTGTTGCAGTTGCTAAAAATTGGGTTATACATCAATTAGATGTCAATAATGCTTTTCTACATGGTGAGCTTGATGAAGAAGTATACATGTTACCACCACCAGGCTATTGTTCAGAGGATGACAAAAGAATATGGAAACTCAACAGGAGTCTATATGGTTTAAAACAAGCTTCTAGGCAATGGTTTAGTAAGCTTAATGATTCTCTTATCACTTTTGATTTCTCACAATCTGTACATGATAATTCCTTGTTTACTAAACATGATCATGATGGTTCATTCACTGTATTATTAGTATATGTTGATGATATCATATTAACTGGAACTAGTGTTACTAAAATAGAATCTATAAAATCCTTTTTACATGATAAGTTTACAATAAAAAATCTTGGATCTTTAAAGTACATGCTGGTATTGAAGTGGCTAGAAATAGCAAAGGGTTACATTTATGCCAAAGAAAATATGCTTTAGATTTATTGCAAGACTCAGATTATTTAGAAAGTAAACCTTGCACTACTCCAATGGAATCAAAACAAGCCTTTATAACTAAAGATTCTCCTGTTTTAGCTGATTCATCTTTGTATAGGAAAATTGTTGGTAAATTGCTTTATCTTACCATAACAAGACCAGATATATCTTATGATGTACAAACCCTTAGTCAGTTTATGAGCAAACTAACTGAGTCTCATCTAGGAGTTGTTCACAGGTTATTAAGGTACATAAAATCAACACCAAGTCTTGGTCTCTTTTATTTATCTAATTGTGATCTTAAGTTACAGGCCTTCTCTGATAGTGATTGGGCCAGGTGTGAAACAACTAGAAAAAGTATTACAGGATATGCAATATATTTGGGTGATTCTTTAGTATCTTGGAAATTTAAGAAGCTAGCCACAGTAAGTAGAAGTTCAACAGAAGCTGAATATAGAGCACTAGCTCATACATGCTGCGAAGTTCAATGGATGATCTACATTCTACAAGACTTAAGGGTGTCTCAAACACATCAAGCTATACTCTACACTGACAACAGATCGGCATACTGCATTGCACACAATCCTGTGCTTCATGAGAAGACCAAACATTTCCAAGTTGATTACCACTTCACTAGAGAAAAGATCATGGACAAGACTATCAAATTAATTCAAATTCCTTCTGAAGAGAATGTGGCTGATCTATTAACAAAGCCTTTAACTGCATCAACCTTTGAAGACATCAAATCCAAAATGGGATTGATTGATATAACTACTCCCATTTTGAGGGGGTATTAAAGATACACACAATCAGCAAAAGGAATAAGAAGAGTACATCAAGTTAGTTTAGATTTGAAAGTTAGTTATAACTCCTTTAATTAGTTTAGAAAGACTGTTAAGTTAGAGCTATTAATATAGCTATCTTCTTCTCTCCTTGGTACCAAAGTTTTATCATTCTTCAGTAATCAAATGCAATCTTTCCTCTTTTCTTCAATTTGATTTGTTTGAAAGTGTCCGAGTGCTCCTATGCAAGATAAAAACAACAGAAACCAAATGTTGTGTGTAATGTTGTCAACACCAGAGATAACACGCAGCGGAAAAATCAAAGATAAAAATTAACAAGACAAGAAATTTATCCACGAGTATATAATGATACTCATGGAATGCCTACAGGGTAAAAAATGTCTTATTAGATTTATCTTTGTAATACATAACACAAACGAGGACTTGGAAAGAACCTCTTAAAATGACACTTGATATGTCCACTATAATGAAAACTACGGACGTGTAAAAGCTAATGAAAACCTATCGACCAAGCAACAATCCTACTTTGCTAGAGAACTATTGGAGTAGACATACTCTATAGTTCTACGAAAAAGAAATAGGAAAGTTGATAATCAAAAGATGGTCGACTAAACAATACAAGAGAAAGACTAGATAAGAATAACTTGCTTGTGTTCTCTTGTATGCAAATCTGGAAGTGTCCTCTGATCATCTGCAAATTGTCTCATATTTATAGACGTCCTTGAGTCCATGATCGAGCACTTTTTCATCCACTATCTCCACTTCATCCATGATCTTGTTCTCTTCCTTGCAAGTTACGTTCCTTCCATGATCTAGTTCCGATCTTGCAAGTCACATTTCTTCTCCATGATCTTATTTCTTTCTTGCTCACCACGTTCACCATCTCCATGATTTTGTTCTCTTGTTTGCAGCTAACCACGATCTCACCTTCTAAGTTGTGTAAAATAAAAACATGTTTCTCAAAAGAATATATAAGATATAGACTTATTAATATTCAATCCCACAATATAGGATATGGTTAAGATATGGTTTGAATAAGTCAATCTTCAAATAAATCATGTGAGATAAAAAGAAAGATATGATTTATAACTTAATCCTATAGAATAGGACTTAGTTAGTTAAACAAATCTTCTCACTCCTTGTAAATCTGCAAACACGTGAGAAACAAGATTAATTAACCAATTCCTAATAATTGATATTATTTATTAAGAAAAAGGAAAAATAAATAAGTTGACAAAGTCAACATTAACATTGTTCAACAGGAACTAACATATTATTATAATATTGAATATAAACTTAGTGATTAAGTAAACTTGGTGATTAAGCTAACTTGGTGATCAAGGCTAATGTATCAAAATTTTCTCTATATATACATGTAATGAATTGAAGGAATAATACAACAAAATTCTCTTCTCTTATATACTTTTCTTTTCTCGTCTCGTCTTTATTTTACGTATTATTTTCATTCACTTTCGTTTTACTTCTAGTTTATTTTATAGTTATCGTAATTATTTACAACACGTTATCAAAACGAATTTTTGCTCGAAAAAAAAGAGGTGTGTAAATTTATATCATTATTTTTATATTCTGTGTTTTATTATGGCTAGAATTGAAAATCAAAAATTTCAAATTCTCGATGTTTCTAGCGTAAACTATTTGTCCTGGTGCCTAGAGATTAAACTACACTTACAAGGATTGGATCTCGTGAAAACTCTTGAATGTGTAAATATCGATGAGGCCAACAGGAAAGATGAGGCTAACGCCATGATCTTTATACGTCATCATTTATCGAAGGATTTGAAAGATGAGTACATACAGTTTGAAAGGCCATCGGAGATATGGCAAAAACTGAAAGAAAGATTTGATCACACAAAGACTGTGATCCTGCCACGAGCGTAGTATGATTGACAGCATATAAGACTGCAAGACTTTAAATCAGTCTCCAATTATAATTCGGCTTTTTTTAAGATTGAGTCTCGTTTGGCTCTGTGTGGTGTAAAATTGTCAGAATATGACAAATTAGAGAAAACATTCTCCACTATGCATGCCTCAAATCTGGTACTACCACAACAGTACAGACAATGCCAATTTCAAACATATTCAGAGTTGATCTCTGTACTACTCACAGCAGAAAAAACAAATGAGTTGTTATTGAAAAATCATGATTTGCGACCTTGTGGGTCCCAAGCAGTGCCAGAAACACATGTTAACAAATCTATGGGTTAATCTAGAGGCCGTAGACAAAGATCCGGGCGTGGTGCCTGGAGAGGCGGTGGACGTGGTAGTCCCCATCATGATGACCAAGCGGACATCATGATATTAATAAAGATAACCGATGCGGACGTGGTTATTCACATCCAAATAATTATCCGGTCAATCAGGAAAACCGATTTTAGTGGAACTGTGACAAAGGCAAGGTGCCCACAGAAAAATCTTATGAAAATAATTGCAATAGATGTTGAATGACTGGCCATTGGGCCAAAGTGTGCAGGACTGCCCAACACTTGGTGGATCTGTACCAGGATTCGATAAAAAACAAAGAAAATGGAGTTCAGGCACACGCCACTGAGGCAGAAATGCCACTTACTACCCCTCGAGATGCCACACCTCAAATCATAAATGATCAAGTTCAAGATGGGAAATCTCTTGAACTATCAGATTTTTTTGAGGACCTTGATCCTATTATATAAAGTGTCAAATTGTGGTGATAGATCCAAACTTAGAGTTTGGTAATTTTGTGTATAGATCTCTCTTGGAAGATGGCATACCCGAGATCGAGTAGATTTTATCTTTTTGTCAATAGCAATGTGCATATCTCTTAAATGATAAATTCCTGAAATTAACCTTATATTATATAATATTATGAAATTGTTATTTTATTATAGTGATTCCAGTATTAATATATTTTTGTATAATCAGGCAGTACATGGAGTATACTAACAAAATGAATCATTGTCTACTCGATAATGCAACAACGCACTCAATATTCACAGATAAAATATATTTCTCAAGTGTGACATTGTGCAAAACACAAGTGAGAACCATATCAGGACTCGTTGAGATTATTGATGGCTCCGGGAATGCAACAATCGTGTTGCCTAATGGTACCATTCTGCATATTGAAAATGCACTTTTATCTGGTAGATCAAAAAGATGTCTACTAAGTTTTAAAGATGTTCGACGCAATGGATACCATATAGAGACATTGGTTGAAAATATCAAAGAATATCTATGCGTCACATCATATGATATGAACAAAAGAAATGTTCATGAGAAATTTGAAGCAACAGCTTCTGGGCTATATTGTGTCCTGATTCAAGCTTTCGAATCCTATGCCACCATGCCATAGAAACTAATTAATCTCGATATACTTGGATTATGACATGATCGTCTGGGTCACCCCGGAACTACTATGATGCGTAGGATTGTGGAACATACAAAAGAACACCCTTTAACGAATACAAAGATATTGATGTCAAATGATTATTTTTGTGAATCATGTTCACAAGGAAAGCTTATTATAAAACCTTCTGTGACAAAAGTTGGTTATGAATTACCATCATTTTTACAACGGATACATGGTGATATTTGTGGACCAATTCACTCATCAAGTGGACCATTTCGATATTTTATGGTTCTGATAGATGCATCTTCTAGATGGTCTCACGTATGTTTGTTATCTACGCACAATGTTCATTCGCGCGTTTGCTTGCACAAATTATTAAACTCCAAGCACATTTTCTTGGTCATCCTATTAAAAATATAAGGATGGATAATGCCGGAGAATTTACATCAAAATATTTTGATGAATATTGTGCAGCACTGGGAATTAATGTTGAGCACCCAGTAGCATACATTCATACTCAAAATGGATTGGCAGAATCTCTTGTCAAGAGAATCCAAATTATTGCTCGAACTTTATTAGTGAGATCAAAACTCATTAGTACAGCATGGGGACATGCCATATTGCATACATCATCTTTAATTAGATTACATCCCAGTGCATATCATATGCATTCCCCAATGCAATTAACCTTGGGCTTTGAGCCAGACATTTTGCACCTTCGCACATTTGGGTGTGCTGTACAGGTGCCAATTCCACCTCCACAAAGGATAAAAATGGGTCCCCAACGCCGACTTGGCATATACGTCGGGTTTGATTCACCATCGATTATTAGGTTTTTGGAACTAATGACGGGTGATTTATTCTCTGCTAGGTTTGTGGATTGTCATTTTAATGAAACGACATTTCCATCAATCGGTAAGACAATCCTTGATAATAATAAACCTATGCATGTTGAGAATCTCACATGGTGTGAGCAGAATTTGTCTCATCTAGACTCACACACACTTGAATGTGAAAATGAGGTCAATAGAATCATACATTTACATAATATTGCTAATAGACTTCCTAACGTATTTAATGATGCCAGTAACGTTACGAAGTCTCATATTCCAACTGTGAACGCTCCAGCTAGGATCGATGTTCCTAATAAATGTGTGAAAATGAATTCTGATAGACCAAGACAAAAATGGGGTCGACCCATTGGCTCAAAGGACTCTATTCCTCGAAAAACCAAGAAAGGGGTTTATGAGCCCATTAATCAAGTGAGTTCTAATGAGCAAGCTCCAAGTGAATCTGTAGAGCCTAGTAAAACAATCATGATGATATCAAATCCAGAAAATACCGAGAATTCCATAAGCTACTACAATTATGTATGGGATAGAAATGAGATCATTATTGATGATATTTTTGCATTCTCGGTTGCTCAAGAGATTTTGAGCGATGATTGTAACAGTGAACCACGTTCCATAATAGAATGTCGTCAAAGAGATGACTGGCCTAAATGGGAGGAAGCAATCAAATCTGAATTAGCTTCACTAAATAAATGGAATGTATTCGGGTCTATCACTCAAACTCCGGACAATATAAAGCCTGTTGTATATAAATGGGTATTTGTCCGTAAGAGAAATGAGAATAATGAAATTGTAAGATATAAGGCCCGACTTGTTGTCTAAGGGTTCTCTCAGAGACCTGGGATTGATTATGATGAGACGTATTGTAGCGCCCCGAATCAAAACGAGCATAATTAATTAATTAAATATTTTAACCTATGATTTAATAATTTTGTGCGTATGAATTAACTGTTTAATTTAATTTGTGCGTTTCAGATAAGTGTTTAATGCACGTTTAAGAAAGATAATTTTTATTAGACGGGGAACGTAGGATATTTATATACCATTAGATGCGTATCGAGAAAATGGGAAGATAGAAACAAACTAGGGGTTAATTGGAGAACTGTAGCTCGAACAGCGACGGAAAGGGTAAAACCCGAAGTTTCGATCGGAAAACCGGAAGATATTTCCGACGAATAGTAACTCGGAAAAGTCAACTCGTGAATAGTGCTAAGATATTTAGGGTGAATAGTGATTTCCAAAATCTATAAATAGGGCCTCCCTCATTTCATTTTTCACCGTTTTTCCGAACGAGCCGAACGCGCCGAAAACTCGTAAGTTCTCTCTCTCATCTCTCTCTCTTCGTTTTCTGTTTTCTGGTCGGCGGCGCCACCACCGGCGCCGCTGCCGGCCGGTCTCCGGAAAATTTCAACATTTTTGGAATCGGACGATTTTCGCACACGATGTTCGTCTTAACGAGACGAATCTAACATAGGTCTCGGATTTCAAATCCGATTTCTCGTTCGCCGGAAAACCCTTGATCACCCTTTCTCTCTCTTCTGTTCTTTCTCTCTCCACCGCGCCGGAGAAGCTGCCGGGGGTCGCCGGAGGTCGTGGTCAGACGCTGGAGTGCCGGTGCCGCCGTGGGTGGCGGCGCCGGAGAATGACAGTATGTATATATATATGTATTTGTGCACGTGCGTGTGTATGTAGGTGTGTTAGTGTGTGAGTGTGTTTGCATGCTGTTGGGGTGGCGCATGGTGGCGCCGCCGTGTGGGAATGAACGGCCGGTGACGGGAGGTCGCCGGCGAGGTGGAGGAGGAGGTCGCCGGCGGCTGGTGGCCGCCGGCCAAGAGTGGCAGTAGGGGTGTGTGTGTAAACACACCCTACGCTATGTGTGTGTGTGTGTGTGTGTTTGAGTGCACGGCGGTGGTGGTGGCTGGCGACGGGGGTCGCCGGCCAAGGGCCTGAGTGGACGGCGGTGGTCGCCGGCGGCAGGTGGCTGCCGGCCAAGGAAGAGAGAACAGTGTGTGTGTATGGAAACGGGTATGTGTGTGTGGTGTTCAAGCATGCATGGTTGTGGCTGTGTTGATGGGTTGGGATGGCCGGAATAGGTGGCCGGCGACGGGGGGTCGCCGGCCAAGGCTCAGGGAAGGGTCGCCGGAGACGGGAAGTCGCCGGCCGGAGTTGGAAAGGATGGTGGTTTGGTTTTGCAAACTGAGCATCAAAGGTTTTTGCGGCGAAGATTCGGACACTATTCACTACCGGAATCCGGCGATGGACGGCCGTAGGAGGTAGCCGGCAGTGCAAGGAATCCGGCGAAGTAGGTGGTGGTGGCTGGAGGCGGCGCCTCTGCGCCGGGCGACGCCGGGAAGGTGGCGCGTTGATCAGCCACGGCGCCGGCAACCTGGGAAGGTGCTGGCCGAGAAAACTCGGCCAGCCTGGTCGAGCCTTACATGGCTGCCGAGAAAACTCGGCAGCCGCCGAGTCCGCCGAGGAGTGCTGCCGAGGCTGCCGAGCCGAGCTGTCAAGCTGCCGTGAAAACTCGGCAGCCGCCGAGCCGACGCGCGCCCGTCGCGCACGCGATGCTGTTTTTCCAATCCGAACTCCGTTTTCTCCGCCGTTCATCTTTTTCGAGTTATCGCCGATGAGACGTCGTTGACCCGGGTCCGTGGGCCCGGTCAAAGTCAACCCTTTGACCAAAATTACCGTTTTACCCCTAAACTTATAATGCTCCATTTGAGCTCGTTTGAACTCTGATTGAGCTCATTCTTTTTGCGTTGCGATCCTTATTTCATTTCCTATCTATTCAGCCACTCATACAGATCTGACCCTCTCGTTTCTTGAACTCCAATCTTTAGATCGTTCGATCCGTCGCGTCGTTAACGAACGTATTTCCGCCGAAACCTTTTACAGCTTTATTTATATTTATTAAGGATCTAAGAATGTTGTAACGTATGTAGGCTACCTGTTGGATTGACGTTGGGTTATCTGACTGTTGACACTCGCTACTCGGACTCTTAGTTATCTGATCTGTCGGTACTCGTTGATCACGTGGTAACCACCGAACAAGGTGGGGGTAATTTCTAAATCTTAATGTGTTTACAGTTTTCCCTATTATGAAGCATGAATGAGGAATACTAACTGCTGTGAATATACGTGCTGTGCCATACTATATATTGTGAAAGAACTTCGGTTCACATTGCATGTTCGGAGAGTCCTACGGGACTGTAAAAAATGCGTCTCCCTCCCTTCTACTACTCTATTGAGGTTTGGTGGTCCTCATGAAGCGCACCAGCGGTATATGAGACCGTTTTATAGGATAAGACGGGTTGTTCCCGCGCCTATTCTTCTTACCATTTCTAATATCTGAAATGCATGTTACTTGCTATGATTTCGTGACTGCAGTTTAATTTCCGATTTTATATCTGTCGAATATTGTAAGATGTAGACCTTATCCCCACGAGTGTATTCAACGCACTCACCCCCTTATTCTGTACTCACACTACAGGAGCCGGTGAACATGTCGAACCCTAGGTGGAGAGAGGTGGTGTTGTTCCTGATCTTGTGTATATTTAGGTTGTGTCGCACAAACATCTTCAAACAATATATTTTAAGTTTATTCACGTTTTGTATTTATTTTTGAGTATACTGTGAACGTGAGATCCTGATGTTGATTTCGCTGCTTTAATATGTTGTATTTTTCGGTATTGAGACCGATCGTTATTGGCCGAGGCCGTTGTTGATATGTGAAAGACTCACATCGCCCCTCACCTCTTTCTTCTGTCGTCTCTAATCCCCTTCTTTTGTCGTCTCTTGCTATTTCTTCTTCATGCCCAACGGTAAAACTCTGATAAAAATACGAAAAGATTTTGGGGCGTGACACGTATTCACCAGTAATGGATACGATCACTTTCCGTTTTCTCATTAGTATGGTTGTCCATGAAAATTTGGACATGTGTCTTATGGACGTAGTAACAGCTTATCTATATGGTTCACTTAATTCTGATATCTACATGAAAATTCCTGATGGATTTAAAATACCAAAAATGGGTAATCCCCGTGAGCTATACTCGATCAAATTACAAAGATCATTGTATGGACTAAAGCAGTCTGGTCGCATGTGGTATCATAGACTAAGTGAATACCTTATCAAAGAAGGTTACAAAAATGATTCAATTTGCCCATACGTTTTTATTAGAAAATCAGAAACCGGATTTGCTATAATTGCAATTTATGTAGATGACATGAACCTCATTGGCACTCCTGAGGATTTGGCCAATGCTACTGTATATCTGAAGAAAGAGTTTGAAGTTAAAGACCTTGGGAAAACCAAACTCTATCTCGGTCTTCAACTAGAGCATAGAGCTAATGACATTTTTATTCATCAATCTGCGTACACTGAACGACTGCTCAAAACGTTTAATATGGAGAGTGCTCATTCTTTAAGCACTCCTATGGTGGTACGTTGTTTAGACCCTAATAAAGATCAATTTCGACCTAAAGAGTTTGATGAAGAGATACTTGGCCAAGAGGTGTCGTATCTTAATGCTATTGGAGCATTGATGTATCTAGCACAATGTACAAGACCAGATATCATATTTGCGGTCAATGTGCTTGCTCGATATAATTCTGAGCCAATCCGAAGACACTAGAACGGAATTAAACATATTTTCCGTTATCTCTGTGGTACTATAAATTTGGGATTGTTATATTTAAATAATACAACTAACTCGGGGTTAGTTGGTTATGCAGATGTGGGATATAGATCTGATCCGCACAAAACTCGATCACAAACTGGATATTTATTTTGTTATAATGACACAGTCATTTCATGGCGGTCTACTAAACAGACATTGGTTGCCACATCTTTCAACCACTCTGAACTTATTGTTCTTTATGAGGCAGACAGAGAGTGTGTTTGGTTAAGATCAGTTATAGCTCATATAAGGAATGCATGTGAGTTAAAACTGACTACCACTATGCCCACTATCATTTATGAGGATAATGCTGCTTGCATAACACAAATTAAAGGCGGGTATATAAAAGGTGATAGGACTAAACATATATCACCAAAATTTTTCCATACTCACGAGCTTCAGAAAAATGGAGAGATAAATATTCAGCAAATTCGTTCATGTCACAATCTTGCTGATTTATTCACAAAATCTCTGCCTACATCTACATTTGAGAAATTGGTATACGGCATCGATATGAGAAGATCCAACGATAAGCAAGATTGAAAGTTTACTTCCAGACTCATGCTAATCGCTTCAGGGAAAGTGAAAATGTTGCATATATGTGTTGTACTCTTTTTCCCTCATCCCAGTTTTTTTTGTCCCAATGAGTTTTTCTGGGTTGAGGTTTTTAACGAGACAGCTTATGCACATGACATAACAAAGTTAAATTCAAGGGGAAGTATTATAATATTGAATATAAACTTAGTGATTAAGTAAACTTGGTGATTAAGCTAACTTAGTGATCAAGGCTAATGTATCAAAATTTTCTCTATATATACATGTAATGAATGGAAGGAATAATACAACAAAATTCTCTTCTCTCATATACTTTTCTCTTCTCGTCTCGTCTTTATTTTACGCATTATTTTTGTTCGCTTTCGTTTTACTTCTAGTTTATTTTATAGTTATCGTAATTATTTACAACACATATATGGTTCTCAACTTAAGAAAGGAGATTTGTATTTTGTCTAAAACAATTGTCATAAATTGATCAAGGTCTCTCAAATATTATATTTGATTTCAGCACATTTCATGATATAATATTTGTACTAAATGTTGATGAATAATACTCTATGGTGAGTTTTTATTATCATCAATTTAGATTTTTTCTTATTTAACCAAATTATTTCTAATATTAATGTTAATATTAATGTGTATAAATGTTAATTAATGGATGGATTATTGGAATTGAACTACCTCAATTGAAGGATTTGTGGTGTAGAATGAAAAAGATGATGAAGATTATTTTGCATGGTATTGACTAACGTTGTATCCTTATAATTCCATGAATTACTAAACTAAAATATAAATCATATTTCAATTGATTAAATTATTGATTAATTACGATTTTATGATAATTTCATTACTATAGAAAACAAATGTTTGCGTGCACATTATGAGAAGACTTGAAGAGTCATTGAAATGCTACTATCCATTATTTATGTTAATTTTTTACTGCTTCAAATTCTCAATTCCACTGAATTACTGTTGCATGTCTGACATATATATATCATAATATTTTTCGTCTTCCTCAATTTCTTCCATTATGGTGTTAATATGGTTGGAGAAATTAATTCATCCAAAACCTTCTAGTCTAAGCTTATTTTGTTTAGGTCGTATGATGTTTCATTGAATCAAGATAAAGTCTCAACTAATTTGAAGTGGAGTGAGAATGACAACAATTAAAGTGTTGTCCAAGTTAGAAGAAAGCTTATTAACGAATTCTCTTTGTATTTGGGTGATATCTTGAATAATGTTGTTTTAATTGTTTGTGTATGAGCATTACTATGTTCTTAATTTTTTTTTTTTTTGGGAAAACAAGTTTTTTAAGTCCTCTAAGTTTATCTTATTGGATTTTTCATCCCTTATCTTTCAACTTTTGATTTTTAGTCCTCTATGTTTAAAAAATATCATTTTTAGTCCTCTAACCTGCTATAGCAGGTAACTCTTTTATTTATTTATTTAGTTTTAACACCATTTTTTTTAATAAAAAAAGTTTGTATTTTTCATCTATCATGCCTAAATTAATATTAATAACTAAAAAAATTATTTTTTACCCCAATACGTGAGCTAGAGTTTTGTTACTAATTATTAATATAAATAATTTGGGCATCCCGACCTTAATTTTTTTTTAATTGAGAGAATACTAATTTATTGAAATCATAAATTTGTATTTTTTGTCTAACATGCCTAAATTAATATTAATAAATAAAAAATTATTTTTTATCCCAATACATGAGTTAGAGTTTTGGTATTAATTATTAATATTAATAATTTGGGCATCCCGAACTTACATTTTCTTTAATTGAGAGAACATTAATTTTTTTTTAAATCATAAATTTATATTTTTTATCTAACATGCCTAAATTAATATTAATTAATAAATAAATAAATTTATTTTTCATCCCAATATGTAAATTAGAGTTTTGTTATTAATTATTAATATTAATAATTTGGACATCCCGAACTTAGACATATTAATAAAAAAAAATTAATTATTAATAGTAATTTAGAGTTCTCTCAATAAAAAAAAATGTGTTAAAGATAAATTTTAATTAAAAAAACAAAAAGTTACCTGTTGTAGTAGGTAAGAGGACTAAAAAATGGTAATTCTTAAACATAGAGGACTAAAAATCAAAAGGTGAAAGATAAAGGATGAAAAATCCAATGAAACAAACTTAAAGGACCAAAAAACTATTTTTCCCTTTTTTTTTATGAATATAAATAAGTCTATTATTTTGGTGTCATTAAGAGTCAATAAAAATAAATGCCAATTAAATAATAAATAAATGATCAAACATTTTTTTGATTAATTACCCTATTGTTTTATTAACATGACATTATTTCTTAATAATGTAGTCTACTCAAAACAATGAGTTTTTTTTTTTTTTTTTTTTACGAAATAATTAAACATTTACATTTATGAAGTATTTTGGAATTTGTACTCATTTAAGACCTTTATACTTGATGTATAAACGACAATTCAACACGAACAAATAAAAAGGTATTGTGAACAACTTTAGTAATAATTCAAAACATAATTCTATACAAAAAAATTCCACCTATTATGTTTTTTTTTTAAACTTTATTCATATACGCGTATCTATGATTAAGATGATCACGACATTATATAAAGGTATACACAGACGATCTAGAATCAAATCTGAGAAAAAAAAAAGGAATAACAAAACTATAATTATTGTATATAGGTTGAATAAAAAAAAGGAATAGTCAAAACAAAATCTCCACATATTTTAAATTTGTCAATTATTATGATTAGAATTAAAATATAAATAACCCTTGCATTGCACGGGTCATGTACTAGTGTGTGTATATATAATATATATATATATATTAAAATCGGTTCATCGGTTCGATCCAATTCGTTTTGGTGCGGTCCCAGTTTGGTTTAATTCTCGATTCGGATAATTGAAAAATCTTCAGAACCAAATCAAAACGAAATTCGGTTCAATTCAATTCGAAAAAAAGTCAAAAAATCAATGTAGATTTTCGATCTATACTATAACATAATCACATGCTTAATCATAATAAACCTTTTGAATAATATGAAATAAAAATGATTATAATTAACTTAAAATTATATTTCTAAATATACATATATGTCTCTTAATTATAAATATCTCAAAATTTATAACTATTGATGGATCAGTTAAATATAGTATATATACTTAGTTTTCTGATTGTGCAAATCATGCCATGTCTTATAGTCTCCAACCCAAAAAAAATTACCATCTGCAAAATCTTTAATAGTGTATGAAATGATTCATCCCTTCACTCGATTTCGAGTCCAAAAAATAATAAGGGCTATGAAAATCTCCACCCACGTAAATTTCTCTTCTGTCTTAACTTTGGTCGAAATGCAGGTGATCCTCGAATGCTCTAGTCTCATGTATTTGAGTTGTTATCTTTCGAGCATTTATTCAAACAGTTGGCGTATATTGGGTTTTCATATTTTTTCGAGCAATTTGAGATGTTTATTGAATCATTGGTTCTTTCTGCCTTATTTGATAAAGTGGGGCATTTTTTATTTTTTTTTGGATGAATTGTGGTTGATATTCGACTGTTATCATAGCTTTCTTTGCTATTATCATTCATTCCTTTTTTCGAACAGTAGGAGGGCTAGAATAATTGAGCGATTTTTTTGTTGTTGTTGACATGCTCATTGTATTGAAGGTTTTGTTTGGTTATTTTGGCCTATTTGCATGCAGAGTGATGATACTAAATTGTTTCGGTTTGATTTATTTGTTGCCTATCATTCAATACTTTTGTCGAACATCTGGTGTACACTAAATTTTTGCATGAGGTCTTCGAGGGTGGTGATTTTGAGTTCTTGGAGGTCTTGGGGGTGATCATTAAGTGAATTCATGGTTCCTATTGTTATTGTTATTTACCTTTTGAATTGAACAATTGATGTGTACTAAAGTGTCATTCAATTTCTTTCATTCTTGTTGTTAATTCTTGAGTTTTGGAGGAGTTTCATTGATGTGGAGGGGTTATTTTTAGTGTTGAGGGTGACTTTTCTATGACCTTTTTTTTTGGTTGCTATGTAGGAATTCTTTTGTGAATAAATCTGTGATACTTCTGTTTGAAAGATGGAATTCTTCTGGTCTTTACTTTCTTTGGTGCTTATAGGGTCAGACTTTAAATGCTTATGTGCTGAGAATTGTGAGTTATGGATAACCCTTGATGCTGTTGGTGTTTGCTTTTCTTATAAGCTTGTAAGGCCATATTTAATCTCCTTTTAGAGTTTGCATGTTTGGAATATTATGTCTTCATGACGAGTTAATCCAATCCCTTCACTTCAAAACAACATCTTGTTGTTTCTCTTTATGTTCGATCATGAGACATGAATTATTGTGCGTGTCATAGAAATCTTTACGTCATACTCATTCCATCCCGCATACACGGTCCACATTTCCTTCTTTGTTTGTCCCTAAATTATAGTCTACTTTCATTGTTGGAGGTGTATTAAATGTTTTTTTTTTCTAATATAACCATACTTAATGTCCATTGGAATTAACCATCTACATTCGTCAGATAGGATAAAGTATAAATTTCCAAGTACATATAAATACATTTCTTAATTTGTGTGGAAAATAGAAGTGGACCATGTTTGTGGTACGGATGAAGAAGTAACTAATTTTTAATATTCTTGTCTAATATGCTCACATTAATGCTTTTAGCAGTTTCTCTTGAGACTTATTACCATTAAATGGTATAAAGGACAAGGACAAGGGGTCACCCCCACCTCTTTTGAGAGTAACAAGTGTGCTGGTGTTTGCAGCTGAGGCTTGTATTAATGCATGGAAAGAGGTGGCTGATTCTAGAGAGAGGATTCTCTCGGAATCACTTAGGAGCAGCAAATCAAACCATCTTTGCCACTTGTTCTTTCTGAATCATTTGCAGATCCTACCCTAACTTCTTGAGGCTTTCAGGGAAGTCTTCTAATCTTATCTTTCATGAGGGCATATCTTCGATTTGTTGCTCTTTTGATTTTGTTGAGTCTTTAGTTCCTTTTTAAGTTTATGGTTAGTGCATGTTGTTGTTGAGTATTTTGTTAAATAGCAAAGTTTTAGTTATGAGAGCCAATAGAATCCAAACTTAAACAATTTATAAAATTCAATTACTAACAGTCATAGGGATTATGAGTTCACCATAATTAGTTTGAGTCAAATATTCCATCTCCCCCAATTTTAATCTAATTTCACCTGTTGATTATCAATAATAGATTTTGATTAGAAAAGGATAACAAAATCCTATATAAATTGGGACCAATTCCTAATCAAATCCTTTGCATATTTAAATATATT
Organism: Scutellaria minor; assembly: GCA_954870855.1. NCBI lineage: Eukaryota > Viridiplantae > Streptophyta > Magnoliopsida > Lamiales > Lamiaceae > Scutellaria > Scutellaria minor. The sequence goes on along the minus strand of OX940728.1, from coordinate 17,523,188 downwards.
CTTGGAAATTTTCAACAAATAACACTGCTAGATCTTTTTTTCTTTTCATCAAAAACATTATATTGTGTTTAGGATGGTTTTTGAATTGAGCTATTACACTTTGCCATGTACAGCTGCCCGATGCTACAATTATGTAATTTTTGACTGTTTTCCCTTACTCGACAGCCATGCTTTCTTATTTTCCCCCTTCATAAATTAGTTGAAAAGATTATAAAAAACACATGCAGCCAGTGTGTGAGGGCAACAACAGTTCAAGAGTATGTTGTTGGTTAGCCTTGAACTTTGGATCACAGAGTATTAATTCGTGCAATTGAAAGCGTAAAGTGAAAATAGTTTCTATGATGAAGTGCAATAATGTGCATAGTTTAGATGACAAAGTGTAATGTTGTTATAACTTACATTAGTTTCTCAATTGATATTTTTATGTGTAAGTTTAAAAGTACAATCAAAATGGCAATGACTCACTTAATAATATGACACATGCAAGAAATACAATTAATACAAATTGCGAATAGGTAAATATCACTTATGGCTCCTCAAGTTTGCGCTTATTTCAGAATTGGTACCCATTATTTTCATAAATAAATAAAATACGGTAAGTGCAAAAACAAGAACAATTGAGAGTGTATAATATAATTTAGCTCTTCGTTAATTTGATAGAATTTCATAAATAAGATGCGATAAATATTAATTGAGTTGAACAAGATTGACTTGATCTAAAAATAAAAATCAAATAATCAAGAAAAGGAGATTACATAATATGTCCATGATATGTAATCTCATTATCATAATATATAAATTATATTACCGAAATCTTCTACCAAAATAGGGAATGCAATCGATCAAAATGTTAGCGAAATCTTCTATTAAAATAGTTAATGCAATCTATCAAAATATTAGCGAAATCTTCTATCAAAATAGTGATGCAATCTATGAAAATATTAGCGACATCTTTATCAAAATAATGAATGCAATCTATCAAAATGTCAGCGAAATCTTCTATCAAAATAGTGAATGCAATCTATCAAAATATGAGCAAAATCTTCTATCAAAATAGTGAATGCAATCTATCAAAATGTTAGCGAAATCTTCTGTCAAAATAGTGAATGCAATCTATCAAAATATTAGCGACATCTTCTATCAAAATATTAGTGACATCTTCTATCAAAATAGTGAATGCATTCTATCAAAATGTTAGCGAAATCTTCTATCAAAATAGTGAATGCAATCTATCAAAATATTAGCGAAACCTTCTATCAAAATAGTGACTGCAATCTATCAAAATATTATCGAATACTTCAATATTACACTGTAATGTAATCTATCAATTAAACCCCATTCATACTAACACATTATACCATACAAACTTGTTTCAATTACACTGATTAAGAAAATAAGATTATAGAATCATTTATTGTTGAGTGAAATAGTGAATGCAATTCACACCATCACAAAAAGTTATATGATGATGAGAATGAAATTGTTCACTGGAGGATTGATAAATTGACTACTAATTCCGTTAATTCTAATTTTATTTAGCACTGCTCAAAATAATGGATGAATAATAAAAACTAAACCACCCAACTAAAGAATAATCCTAAGGATGAAAATGATTGTTGTAAAGGACGACTTAGTGAAATTAATAATTTTATATGCTAACTAGAAATTATTAAGTGGTTATTCACATAAGTAATCAAGGTTCATATATTGAAGAGACCACATAGTATATCTGTAGTCAATTATATTTTGAAATTTTAAATAGTGTTTTGAGAGGGACAAATGATTAAGATTTACATGATGCTGCAGGCAAGACGGTAAAAAGAAAGGACACATCAATCACAACAACATATATTAATATTGCTAAATAATCAAATATGTATTCAAAACCAATTTTAATAAAATAGGCTGAAAATATCTAATTTTGCAGCATATTTTGAGCGAATATAGGAAGTGCAGTTTATATTTTCCAAACACGATTTTGTGTAGAGTATATCTTATTTAATGGACCTTTTAAATTAAACTTTAAATTGTATGAGTATTGACACATTGCATTTGGGAAAATATCACTTTTTTGTCCTGTAAGTTTGCCCTTGTTTCAAAATTGGTATTCACTGTTTTCGGTTCATCTAATGTAATCCCTCAAGTTCTAATTTTTCATCAAAGCTCATTACATCCATCAAAATTCAGTCAAAAGTGACGGAAAAAAAAGAAAAGCAAACATGTTAGCACACTTTTACCGAATGAATGAACTTTGATGTAAGTTAAAACTTGGGGACTTTTGTTCTTTTGTGAATATACTTTATCTCATAAACCTCACGAGTTATTACACTTTATCATCTATAGCTGCCTAAGGCTATAGATGAATGAATGAATATTCACATGTTTTTCACACCATTCGGGTAGCCTTGTGCAACTTTGGATAACAATGTGTAATAAACCATGTAGTTTAGTGGTAAAAAGTGCAAATAAAAAAAGTTTATGTGATTGAGTACAATAAAACACATAGTTCAAATGACAAAGTTTAATTTATCGTATATAAGTCGCATTAGATTCTCAATCAATATTTTGTTTTCTTGCAGTTTAGAAGTACAATTAAAATGGAAATGAGTCAACTAATAATATAACACGAGTAAGAAATAAAGTCATCCTAAAATGCAATGTGTCATTAATGAGTTCTAGCTCATACAATTTTTAAAGTTCAACTTAGAAGAGCCATTCCATTAGCTACACAACATACCATCATGTTTTGATAGTATAATTGCAATAACATATATGTACTCAATATATGTAGCAATATTATATAATTTCAGCCTATTTTATTGAAAATGGTTAATTACGTAAAAATGCATAACCTTCATTTACAATGTGAACTTTAAATCTTAACACGAGAGTGTTTATATGATATTTTTTAGAGCTTATAAGATGATCTTATTTGCGGTGTTAGTAACAATTTGAGTAAAATCATTCTCAATTTTTTTAGGCTCCTAGCAATTGGTACTAAAAATGTTCATCCCTTATATTGAATTGAAACAAAATTAAAGTTAATGAAACTTGGTGTTAAGTTTTGAAAGTGATGATGTAAATGAAATTTGACCCAAAGCTCTTGATTATTTGCGTAGTCGACCCTTTAAAGAATCGTTTTGAATATATAGTGATTCTTTAGTAGTATTAATTTATGTTGTTTTGTCGATGTGCCCTTTCTTTTTACCATCTCGTGTTCAACATTATTTAAATTTTCAAAAGATAGTTGACTAAGAAGAAATATTTGGTGTCTTTGATATATGAAACCTGATTAATAATGTGAATATATGTTTCACGATTGCTAAACGCCATTCATATCGTAATTATTTATTTAGGTAATCATCTCGTATTTTTGACATGCAAATTAAATTATGTATTGAGATAATAATAATATGATTCAAGTTAGTCAACTTTAAGAAATACGACTGGATTTCAATAATAAGCGTTACGAATTAAACTAGTTGTTCATGTGAAAATCTTATGTACAAAGCAATCCGTAAACCTCCTATGAACACTATATATACGTCTATCTCCCACAACTTCTATCAACAAATCTCACCTATTGCATCACTCTATTTCAATCTCCTTGTTTTTCTTGAATTTTAATTTATTACTAGCTAAATAAGTGTACTCTGTGTTGTTGAAATGGATTGCAGGAATTGGATTTTGAATGCTCCGATGTCAAAGGCACAACGCAAGATGTATGACTGTCATGTGTTACTTGTTGACCACGATAGTCACGCTCGTGTATCGCTTATAGACATGTTTGAGTATTTCTGTTTCAAAGGTATATTGGACTCATATTGGACTCATATATATTATGATGTTTGTGTGTGTGTAGAAAGATGATAGCTTTATTTTCTTGTTCAAAGATTGATTGTTCTTTGATTACTCAAAAATTCTATAAGTAGATAGAAGTCTTAAACAATTTCTTGCATGATAAATAATAAATTGAATGTTTTTATGTTATTCTTTTGCCCTTATGATTAATCATAATTTTACGACATCCTTTGTGGTCTTTGAGATGCTACATATGGTGATGGTATGTACACTTGATGTAAATCTACTCTTAATTAAGGATATGTGAGTATATATATATATATATATATATATATATATATATTAAGGATGTATCTACATCTAGTGTACACCATCATTAGGCAAAGTATTTTAATAATTCAACCTATATTCTCAAAAAAAATTCAGCTTAGTTAAGTATCGTATAAAGTAAAATTAATATATATATATATATACATTTATTTATGTAGTAATATGGTAGCTTTATTTTCTCCTTCAAATATTGGTTTTCTTTTTTCATTAATAAAAAATTATATACGTAAATAGAATATTTAAACAGTTTCTCGCATGGTAGCCAACTATTAGATGGTTGCATAATTCTATTCCCATTATAAATAATCATAGTTTTAAGGCATTATTTTCCATGCAATTGATTAGGTTGAGAATTTTCTGAAATTTTGATTAATGACTTTCTCCTTTTGTTGTAACTATATTCTAAATGTATGTCAAATTCACTATTTTTCCACTTGTGTAACTGCACTGATTATGATTTTTGAGATCACCGAAAATTCATTCATAATTTATCATAAGATGTCTTTTCTTTTTTTGGAAAATTTATGTTCTTTAAAAAATTTCACTTAAATAAAACAATTACAGCTTGTATATATTCATTTTTCATAATAACGGTATATGCATTGAAAGATTATGTTGATTATTCATTCATTACCAGAAGTAGAATAGATGCATATTGTGTTTATCACTGTAGAGACTGTATGCAACTTCTGTTTCGTACAAACCTCTTCTCAATAACATTGTTGCAAAAAATATTAGATATGGTGGAAATTAGAAATTATTTATTGGGTTTATGATATTAATTTTCTGTTCATACATTACCACTCCAATACTGATTCTTATCCAAAGCTCTTGAGTAAATTGCTTTGATATCCTATTTCCCCTGAAGTCATTTTCAATTATTCTGATTTGTATTTGGATTTATGTGCTTTCAGTGACTAATGTTAGATTTGCCTCCAACGCTCTATCAATTCTGTCTCAAGGAGGACAGCCAAAGTTCGATTTGGTGATAGAAAACATTGTGTCGCCTGACACGTGGATACAAGCTTCTTCGAGCTGCTATTAAAATGGAAATACCTGTGATCTGTGAGCTTTAATTGCCATCTATCCTTATCAAATATTTGATTCGATTGTAATGCTTCTTATTGCACTTGTTTTGATTGAAAATTTTGAATTGCAGTTCTCTTAGATGAAGATGATGTTGTGTTAACAAGGAGTGCCTTGGACAATGGAGTTTTATTGTGTGTTAAGAAGCCTCTTCAAATGGAAACAGTGACACTACTATGGCAACATGTGCTAAGAGAGAAAATACGTAAACAAAAAGAAAACGAGCAGCTTGGAGGGTTGATGGCACCCAACAGATTGAACAAGCGAGTTACTAGTTCAGACGAAAACAGCTTTGAACATCAGAATATCTGCAGGTTCGGCTGCAAGGTGTGGATCGAATGGACTGAAGAACTTCATGCGAAGTTTATGGATGCTGTTAGAAAACTCGGACAAGGAAGTACGTATTTCTTAATTAATTTTGATGTATGATTTCTTGCTCATGAGTTTTATATTTTCTTTCGTAGAATTTGTTAAATTTACTTAACCTTTTCTTCAAACAGGATGCTATCCAAAACAGATCCTTGAGCTGATGAATGTACCTGGCCTTACGAGATTGCAAGTGGCAAGCCATCTTCAGGTTCGTTAGCATAGAAAAAGAATTTATTTTTTTATACTTCTTACCATTAGATAGTGTCCATAAATCTCATTACATGATAATATAATGTATAGCAAAGTAAATAACAATATATAAAAGTCAATTGAAACTCTCATTGTGCAATGCTGGTTATTAATTTTTTTTTCATTGTGCAATGCCAATTTTTTTTTTCATTTTAATATATTGTATATGCTGCAATTTTTTATTTCTACCTTGTCATATCTGTTTTATGCAAGTTTTCTGAATTGCTCAATAAAAGCACAGATATATAATCTATAAATATGAGTTAAAGAAGCTTGACCACTTGGTGTTGTAGAAAAATATTTAGATGCATTTGCTTTCATATATAGATAAAGAAAAGATTAAGAGTTCATTTCAATTTTGGTCTTATATGTTTCAAAAATGGAAAAGTCATACATACATGACTAAAATTAAAATTAACACAAAGATAAAATTTCACATTTTGTAGAAATGTCGTCGCGGAACTTGGCAAAATCCTAATCAGAGAAAGCCAAGAACAGCTACCTCTAAGACAACATCAGCAAAGACAAAGCGATACGGGGCCATGCCTAATTTTTGGATACAAATCTCAACCACCTTCATATATCCAGAAAAACACGGAGTACTCTGGGCAAACTTCTATGCCGGATGGCAAATTTCCGACTGATGTTGCACCAGTTGGAAATGCTTCACTTGATGAAAACAAAGCTAGTGACGAATACTTTGATTTTGTGGATATTGATAGCTTGATGCAAAACTTTTGCATCTCCGAGCAAGAGCAGCTAGATTATGATGAAAGCTGGGATGCAATTGATTTGGACTCCCTTTTCTCTGACTAGGTACGTAATTACTCTGACCACGAGACTTATAGTTCAGGTGGTATCCACCTTTATAAAGATGCAGATTGCATGATGACCAGGTTACGAACATGGATCACGCAAGTTTTCTAGTTTTTATTCCCTCTCTTCCACTCCCTAAACAAAAAAGTCTGGAAATCGAGTATTCTTGAACAACCTGTTGGACTTTGCTGCCAAGTTTTTCACTGTGAGTTCTTGAAATTTTGCAGGTGCCTATCGTGCTCGAGACAAAGATCGAACCATTCAACAAGACATCATCAAAGCCCGGAGAAGTAATATTGTGGAAGTTATGTAGTGAAACTTTAATTTGAAGAAAATAATTGAGAATTATCTCCAGTCATAAACTCGTACATTTTCAATTATTATCATTACCTACATTGTTATGGGACTATGATGCCCAGATGGAAACATCAATTTTTCTTTATGAAAAAAATGTGATGTTCTACTGTTATTTATAATCTTGGTATTAGTCTAATGGCATTCACTTTTTAAAAAAATCTTTCTCCATTACTGCGAAAATTACCTTTTTGAAAGAGAATATTTGAATAAAAAAAGCAACCACCGTGTGGTTTCATATATTTTTTTTTCATTATAATTGTATTTGAGATTATATTGACTTTTGTGTGAAAAGGTATAATCTGGGTCAATATTATGAATATGTGGGGGTATTATTGAATATTGATATTTGAAATTTATTGTATTATATTATATTATAAATCTGATAATGGTGAGACTGATTTTAAATATTTACTTTTAGATATAATTATAGTTGATTTCACATATAACTGAAAGTTAATATAAAATATTATTGATGTCTCATTATATAAAAAAAAAAAAAATATATATATATATATATATAGTGTTTTACTATGTTACAGTTCTAATTTGTTCAATAGTAATATATATATATATATATATATATATTCATGATGAATTAAATTGTCCTTCATTTATCTTTTCTTTATCTACTTTTCCAAGTCAACAAATCCTTCGCACTGCACTAGTTTCATATTTCTTGCTCTTCATTATAAAATATGTCTTTTTCAAATCAGATACAAAGATTATGACAATTGTATAAACTACCTCAATTAATACTGCAAAAGATTTCAATAATGCAGTGATGATTTCCTCAATATGATTACACTAATATTTGAATTGAGAATTAAAACTGCATGAGTTTTCCAAACGTAAAGAAATATGAATTATATTACATGAATTTTATTTTCGCTAATTTAGAGGTCCAGACCACCGTCCAAAAAGTTGAAGAACAATTAATATGAAAAAGAAAAGCAAATTATATATTCATTAATATTAGACCAAAAAAAAAAAAAATTCTATATAAACCCATCAATGGTGCCTTTGGAAATACACAACACTGTTTATCTTGCTCAATTGTGCAATAAGCATTATTTCTTGCATTTCTAAACATCATAAGATTTAAGTTCTTGTCACAATATTATTTCAGTGGCATCCTCCTCAAACTCTCCAAATAAGATTCATGTGATGCTTGTTGAGCATGACAATGCAGCTCATGATCGAACCACTAACATGTTGCAATTTTTCTCTTATCAAGGTAGCTACTACATTTGTTTTTATGGCTAAATTTAGGGTAAAGGTCCCAAAATACCCCATTCCATATAACTATATCCTTTTCTACCCCTAATATAACAAATATCCCAAACTACCCATTTCTTAGTCAAAGGACATTTTGAACCCTTTGACCCACATTTCAATCATTTAATTTTAACTACTTCCAAGCACATTTTTCTAAATCCAATCTATATGCTTTCTTATTTAATTAATAATTCCACCCCAAATATTGAAAATCCGGACCCGATTATTAAACTTTAAAGATTGATTTTCTTAAAAGGAATAAGTATATAGGCTGGAATACTTTCCTCGTGCCAATACTGATTAAAAACCAGTGGTCTGGAATGTGTAACAATGCCACGTACAAATTCCTTCGGAAATGAAAATCTGAAAATAAGGTATAAAATCGGATGAAAAACGTATACGCAAAATGGTATCAGAGCCTAGGTTTATTAAGAACTTTTATGATATTTATTATTGTTATGTAATTAACCTTTGGTGAGGAGAATTTCTCGCGAAAAATATGGATCTGGACAATTGTCCAAGATGTATACCATACAGGAGATATCGTCAAATTTTGGCGATGTATGAACAAGAACACCAAGACCAGGTAACATATTGGCAAAACCAATATGTTGAACAAGAAGAAGCAGGAGCCGACAGGGAAACCTTGAGGCAATGCAAAAAGGGAGAAGAGTATTACATGGGTTTCCTTTGGGTGAACCAATGTTTATACACCGAACTCATAAACCTTCAGGAGATCGTTCATCTAAATCATCGATGACAGACGGAGACCCTGAATGGAGCGAGATACTTCCAGATTCATCTAAGATCGGCCTTGATCTTAGAGAAATCCAGAAGACGGTGCAAAATTATGGCAACCGCCATAATCATTTACCTATACAAGTCCATCAAATCCAAAACCAAATGGAGATGATGGTTAGATATCAGAAGGAAATTCTTGAGATCCTTCAAGATATTGAAAAAAGAGTCAAGAATCTGGAGGACCGACCAAGTGTTCCCGGAGGAAGGAGACGTATAGATTTCGGAACGGTTCCCTATTTACATCAAAAAGGGAAACCAACTGAAGTCGTACGACCAATGACCCGAGATGAGAAGCTCATTGCTATCATCAAAGGAAAATCCATCATAAATTAAGATGATGGATATGGAAAGGATGAATCTTGAAGATCTACAAGAACTTGCCGAGTCCTTTGCAGGATTAGGTATAGTGGATCTAAAGATGAATACTGGAGATGGTTCAGCCTTGGTTACTCGTGACCAACACCCAAGACCACCTCCACAACCACCGGTAGATCCCAACGTTGCAGAAAGTTTAGGTTCACATCATGTGGATGAACCAATGCCACATGCTGGTGATTTTACTACTAGAGGAGACCCGATTGTTTCGGGAACTCGACAACGTTCCAAAAGGCCAGATCTTCAAAATATACCTTATGGAAAGTCACAGCTTAATCTGATACATCCATATGGATTAATGCTAAATCTAGATATTCTAGATTTTAAAAATCGAGAAGTCCTTATTGACGACTGGGCCGCGTCGATGAGGATTGCAGCAGGAACCCTTGATCTTACAAAGGAATGATTTATTTTACTTCTTGAAATGAGTCTTGAAGAATCTGTAAAGAGAGCGTGGGATATGACACCACCAGATATGAGAAATAATGTCACAGCTGGTGAGTCATTGAAAGGAATTGTCGATAATATGGCCAAATTATTCAAAATCCATTTTATCGGCATAGGCTATTTCGAGGGAATAGAAGAGGAAAAGATATAAACAAGCCCTCTACTGCCTCGAGTTATATGATATTTGTCATATTGACGAATATATCAAGTTATTCACCGAGTACCGATGGAAGTCCAAGGTGGATGACAAAGAAGCTTCGCAGCTTTTCTTTGCGAAGATACCAAGTCCCTGGAGAGAAATGCTCATCAGGGAATACAAGAGTGCAGATGATTTGGATACAGTGGCCAGAAGGATGTCTTTCCTAAAAGCCAAATTATCTGAATGGTGCCACCAGGCAGCACTCTACAAAAATTACAAGAGATTAAGAGGAATCAATAAAATGGTTCTCTTATGTTGCGAAGAAAATGACATCCCAACAATAGTGGGAAGTCAACCACGAAGGCATAAAAGGAGAAAACAAAGAAGTCATCCTTATAGCCGTGGAAGCAACAACAACAGGAGAAGTCATATGTCTTCAGGGAAACCTTGGAGACCTAGAAGGATGTGGTCAAAATAAAAAGCCCGAAGCTATAAGTCAGGGCAAAGACCAGCACCAAGCAGGAGTAGAACCCCATTAACAGGTTCAAACCAAGGAGGTTCCAGCAGAACTATGGGAAGAAGAACTTTCAGGCGAGCTCATACTAGAGCTAATGAAAGTTTCAAAGACTGTAATTGCTGGACTTGCGGAGCAAGAGGGCATATCTCGACAGATTGCCCAAACAATCAAATGAGAGGTCTTAGACAGTTCGAAGCAACACCAGAATTCGAAGAAGCTGTCTATTACCAAGATCTTATACAAGTGTATCAATTTGAGGATCTACCCTCAGATGAAAGCATCTACGAAGAAGAGATCTATTCAAATGATAGAAGTGAATCCACATCAGAATCAGAGTGAAGAAGAAATCCTTCAAACAATGAGAGAGGATATGTTAGGATTTCTCTCTCACACAACAGTTTCTCATAAAACTCTCATGAGGATTATGAAAGAGGATCCAAAGCTTCAAATCTATGATGGTTTTACCATTGGAGCTATGGAAAAAGCCTTGGATAAGTTTGGAATTCGTAAGAGAAAACATCAAATTATCCATAGGGTTACTACAGGAGAATTCACTATACCAATGGAATTCACAAGTAACCTGATCGAGATGCAGTTGATCCCTTACCGAGAGGTTCAGGAGATCAGAAACCAAGTCAAGAGAGAAGTTGCAAATACACTCTCATGGATTCATATCGGAGCCATAAGAGTTATCATAAAAGCAACTTTCAAAGAAGGAATTGATTCGCCTCTCAATCTTGCCATATTTGACAAGCGAATCTCAAATCTCAAGGATTCATGCCTTGGGGCAGTCACAGGAAATTTGTGTGCAGGGAAATTGGCATTTAATGTCTATCCTAGAATTGCATACAATTTGGGAGATCGAGACTTCAACAAAGTCTTAACACTTCATCAAGATTTCAAAAGAGAAGACTTGATGAAAGAAGGGAATAGGCCCTACTCGATCACATACAAGATTTCCTATGCTCTCTCGAATTCACATCATTCAGATGTATTCTTGAGAAAGGAATTTATCAAAGTACCAAAAATCTTCGACGATTTCGCTAAGGTGGTCTTGCCAGAAATCATTGAATCTCCAACGATAAAGGAGATAGATATGAAAATACAAGATCAGCCGGTCTTCAATCGGAGTCAAAGCCTCAGAATGGAGACAAGAAGAATGTCTTTCCAACAAGATAGACTGATGAGTAGCAGTCGTTGGGAAGAAAAGAAGCCTAGTATAGTTCAGCGAATCTCAGGTGTTTTCAAAACACAAGGAGAGCTGCAATGTCCAGAGGGTTGGAGAGCAGTTGAAGTAATATTTGACATCAATCAGAAGGATAATATCTTTCCTAGTGATGTTCTATATTACCTCCAACAACCGATAGTTGGAAGATTTCAAGGACGCCTAAAAATGGGTGAAATTGAGGTAACTATCACAGGGATTGCAGGGAAACTCCCAGAACAATTAATACTGGGAATTTACTTTCTTGAGGATCATAAGCCTTGGGAAAGATTACAAGATGGAATGGAGTTTACAGTGGCTGATAAAAGATACCGAATCAGATGACCACTAGTCCATTCTCGATATACATTTCAATCGGAATGATATATGCTGAATACAAGGCTGAATATTTCGCAGCCTATGTGGATTCAGGAGCAGGAATATGTACTGCAAAGCAGGAGGTTTTTCCTAAAGAAATGGGAGAAGATCTACCAGCCATTGCAGGAAGAGATTTTTCCAAAAGGATTCTTATCCTTAACAGAGGAATCAAACAAGCGGAAATTATGATCGGAGGTGCCGGAGATACCCCTTGGTATAAAGTAAAGACACCACCAATCTATTTCCATGATACAAGAACAAATGTTTTGTTAGGAAACAATTTCCTACAAACATTTAAGCGGTTTACTCAGGAAAATGAGACAAGAAGGCTTATTTTCACAACGTTATGTGATCATAAGATTATTGTCCAAAGACTACGAGAAGCATTTTACAGAAAAATGCCTTTTCCTTTTCGCAGCAAGCGTGGTGATGAAGCCAAACTTCGACATCCAAAAATGGCGGATAAAAGAAGATTTGGTGATGCCTTATTATCCTTTCGACAATTTGGTCCAAAACAAAAGGATACCAAAGGATGGGATAATATCTTGTATTCGTTCAGAAGACAAGAAGAAGAACGAGTTCCTCCAGAGGCTATTGCAGAATTGCGAAAAGCCATAATGGAGAATCCACAGAGTGATGTTACTATTGAAGAACAAATATCACTCGAGGATTTCAAGAAAAGGATCCAAAGGAATTACAATGAAGATCCTTTAGCATGGTGGGACAGAAACGAGCTCAAAGCATCCCTGAAGGTTAAACCTGGAAAGGAACATGAGTTCGTGAGACTCAAACCTATCCTGATGAATCAAAATGATCGTGAGGATATACAGAAGATACTTAAGGAACATCTGGACCTTAAGTTGATATCACCAGGAGTTTCTCCATATAGCAGCCCGGGATTTCTTGTGAGGAATCATGGAGAAATCAAAAGAGATTTCTTAACACGAGATGGAAGGACACGTTGCTGACGAGGTCCTCAAACGAGTAAGACATCTCAGGGAAAACCTGGAGAGTCTTGAACGAGAATTTGGGACGTTATGTCTCAATGCGGAAGTTGCTGGGCGACTTCAACGAGAAGATCAGAAATCCGTTTCTGATCTAATATGAGCATGCCAATACGCTCAGGGACATATGTTCCAAGCATTGCATAAGCCTCTCCTCCAGGCTGCATCTTATACGGTGCTAAAAGGAGAACTTCGAGATCGGGACTCTAACCCGAAGGCTATGGATTCAAATACCATGCCTGCGAGTGTTATAGGTGATGCATTCCTTGAGGATGTACCATTTGTAACGAATGTTGAAGCTCTAGTGTCACAACCTGAGTCTTCAAGTCAACCCAGTACCTCTAGGGTTAAAGAGGTCGAGTTGAACCTGAGGCCGCAGACAGGCAAATCGAAGGTTCAAGCTCACACTGACGAGATTAAAATTTCTCCTATGCAGGTATATCAGCGTCAATGGGAGAAATTAATGACAAGAAACGGTATCAACCCGGAAAGAATGACAGTTGATATCTCAGGAAAATATCCCAGAGTTTGGATGAAACCGGGCAGTCATCCAAACGAAGTCCAAGAATGGTACAACTTTGGAGCACTTGCTTCAATTTATACCACATCACCAGGATTCCCAGAAATCTCGAAATTACCGAGATGGATAGGAGAAGCAGTTCATGAAACCTGGACAAATAATCCACACTTATCCAGAGGAGACATCCTGGAGCTCTATTTCATTAGTGCCGCTCCAGAACCAGCTAAAAAAGGCTTCCATGAGGCCTTTCACTTTATTAAGCTTCGGAGACCGGACGGGAATGCCTTAAAATACATAAAGGCAACATCCCCGGAAAAGGTGCCGATACTAGTAGGAGCATTTACTGAGGATGAAGCTTCTACACGACGAGCTTGGGGACTTTGGACTTGTCTGACAGAGATGGACAAGGTTAAATACTCATTCAAGGTCTTCCAAAATTCAGCCAATGGATCCTTCATGCTGAAACAATGACTGGATCGACAACAGGATTTGCAGAGGAACTTTTTGAAACTAAAAGGAAGATCCTCTAGGAGAACAAGATTCCGGCGAGCAGGGATACTTACCGAAAATTCTGTAATATGACACACATTGGAAGATGGATCGATCAGATCTGTCAAGCGTGTCCTGAACAGAAAGAACCCGAGTTTGTGAAAGGATTCCGACCCAAACCCGACCGACAGGTAGCTGGAGCCAATAAAGAAAAGGGCCCAGCACAAAAGAGACGATATCCCCGGGGACCACAACGTCCAAATTATTAAAGCGCCCCCCGACAAAACAAAATGGGATAGCACGAGAAAAGGACTTTCCAACCACTATCACATGGTGGGCTAAGTCAAAAGTAAGAGATTCCCCGACAAACTTCACATGGCAGAGTCACGGGGCATGAAAGAAAGAGAGCACTGATTGGCCACGATTGAAAGCAGCCAACCAGCTCATTCAAGGAGATTTGAAATCTGCATTTCATGTCCGGATTTCTATCTATAAATAGCGAGAGCGAAGGAAGCTGAAGACATCGACCATTCCCCTCAGTTTTCTTCAAAACATCTATCTTCTAGTAATAGTTTGAGTGTTTACAGTTTGTGTTTACGAGTTCAAGCCTTCTCTATGAGAGGCTAAACCAGTAATTCTCCTCCCAAAAGGAGATTACATATGTTGTAATAGATATTTCTAAGTTCTTAATAAAAGAAAGGATTTTGCTTTCAACATGCGTTTCTAGTATTATTAAGTTCGTCCCCTGGAAGGAATACTTCGTACACCTGGTGTAGGAAATGAACCAAGGTTGTGCTGTACAGTTGCTGAAGGAGTTGGATAACTTGCAGACCATCTTTCCTGAGGGTTGAAGTTGAACAGTGAGGAGTTGTTCGTAGAACGGTTTGGGGCAGTGATTTTCCAGCTGGTGGCTTTGCAAACCATCTCACCCGGAGCTATTACGGTCAAACAGAGGTATGAATTTTAGGGGATAAATTTATTTTACGAAAGCATGTTGGGCCTGATTTCGATCTATTTACATTTTATCCGGATATAATTGGTAGTTGGAATGGAAATAGAAATTATTTACGAAAGCATTTAATGTGTAAAGTTAAAATCTTGATATTTGGTTAAATGTCATAAATGCTAATGATTGAAAGGGGTAGATGGGGATGTGTTTTTATAAAAAGGGGTATTAAAGGTGTATATGTTATATTGAAGGGTAGAAAAGTATTGTGCTATAGGAAAATGAGTAGTTTGGGATGAGTACCCCTAAATTTATTCACCAACTTTTGCTTAAAAAGTCTAAATTAAGTACTACTTCTGATAAAGGTAAATCCGACACTGAATTGTGTAATGATTTTTTTGTCGTTTTCCAATTATGTGTTGACCCACAAAATTGGAGGCAGACATAACACTTTTTCAAGTTGTGTCTCCGCGACACAATGTATTTGTTTTTTTTTTTTCCTTTTTTCGAGTTTGAATCTTTATTAATTTCGCGCCATTTTAATATATGATACATTTTTATTAGTACTTTATTATTATTATTATTATTATTATTATTATTATTATTGAACAAACATAGTTTTGGTTCTTTGATGTAAATGGGAAGGTAAATACATTTATTAATACATTAAAATCGACAAATTTACATACATTTTTGCATGATTCGTTATTAAAGAGTACTAATATTAATTGTAGCCGTTATCTTTCTCAGTTGTCTAAACCATAAAATTTCTATGTATCGTTTCATTAACTTAATTTGTATATTTAAGTTGCTAAGTTTGATAGAATATAATATATAGAGATAATTTCAATTTTGTTCCTTTATGTAAGATATTTTTCAGTTTTTGAGTATCTGTTTTTCAATTTTGATCATCTATGTTTTAATTTTTTATTTCTAATTTTAGTCTATTTTGGTCAGAATTTTTAAAATTGATGTCTTGGCCGTCGGATATTTAGACGTGGCTGCCGGAAAATTTTATGTGGCAACCAAATTCCAACAGCTTCGTCAGCGGTTTTGAAAATTCTGAAAAAAAAAAAAAGACCGAAATTGGAAAAAACTTAAACATAGATGATCAAAATTAGAAAATAGAAACTTATTTGTAAGAAAATGGAATGTGTCTTACACATTGTACCAAAATTGAAATTACTTCAACTGCATCTAATAGCAGTATATATTAAAACTTGTGAATATCATCAAATAATTTGAAGTGAAAGAATTACAAGTTTTTCTATAAGATTTTCACATGCAATAATTAATTGATATATTCAATTGAATATACTTGTTTAATCGAATTGTTATTTTTTCTTTCAGTTACTCCATTCAAACTTGCATCGACAGCCTTGTCGATATTGTCGGAAGGAAAGATCCCGTTCGATCTTGTACTGACTAACTTAAGCTCACCAGACTCTTTAACAGGTCAACTCATTGAACTTGCTCTTAAGATGGACATACTTGTAATGCGTAAGTGTTTCTTGACATGTAATATTTCTATTTATATATATATATATATATATATATATATATATATATTTTACAAACCCATTATCTAATTTAATGTACGTGTTAATTAATCTGCAATATGTATGTCATTTAATACAAGTGATGTATGATGTGGACGATGCTGCAACCACAATGAGGTGTTGGAGCAAGGAGTGTTTCAATGCATAAAAAAGCCCACAATGATGGAAACATTGGGGGGCATTTGGCAACTCATGTTGGGTGAATTACTATGTCGTTTGAGAGCAAACGAACGAAGGTATGTTCCGAATGATGATCTTGTGGTTGAAGCTGGCAGTGCAAACAATATGAATAGTAATGAAGAGGAAAAAAAGAAATCGAATAATTCGAAAAAGAGGGCAGCTTCGACAGAATGGAGTGCAGAACTTGATGATAAGTTCATGGCTGCAGTTATACAGCTTGGAGAAGGAAGTATGTCACATGGAAGATGATGTTTTTAATAAAATTAATGTTGGATATATATTATACTTTTGCTAATTCCATAAAAACTTGTATGTTGAAAATAGGATGTTTTCCCAAGGATATACATGAGTTTACGAGAATGCAAGTGGCGAGCCATCTTCAGGTACGTTTTGAATTGTCTGATTTTAACAGTAACGAGAGTTTTAAATTTGAGACGGATCTGAATTAAAATTCAACTAACTACAGTAAAAACAAAATAATATCTACTTCAATTAATCTTATCATCTTTTCAATCCTCACATATTTCATGTTCGTAGAAATATTTCACATAATTTTTTTCTTAAAAAAATAAATATCTTAATATGATTTTATCATGAAGTTATTCTCTTCTATTATTTACATTTTGAAATTGTGTCTGGCAACTTCAACATTCCTTAATTCATTTTTTTTTCTAGCTTACACATATTAATTACTATATGCAATCATGTAATAGTCTAATAAACACTAAAATAATAATAATATTACTAATATACCTTAGAAAGATTATATGATATCTTCTATTACATTTGGTGTTACATCTCATATTCCAAATTAATCACCACTCGCCACATCTATAATATGACATTACTAATTAACATGTGAAAAGTATTCATACTTTTATTGTACTAACATATATATTTACTGTAATATTCTTTTGTCAGAATTGTTGCAATTCTAAATGGCTACCTCGTAAGGAGAGAAAATCCAAACAAGTTTGTCGTAGATCTGATCAAGAAATACGATAATACTACAAAAACCACCCAGAAACTTCCAACCAAGAAAACGATAAAGCAAAGAACGAACACCAAGATTTAAGTGGTTCGGGTTAACAATCCCTACATCCACTGAGAAGCTTTAATCCACTAATTTCAGAACGAATCCAAGAGTTTACAACACAATAGAAAGAGAAAAGAAACCCTAAACAACTATACAATGATAGCAGTAAACTTTCTCTATCTACACAGCTCTAATGACTTCGTTTCGTTCTGTTGAGAATGAACCCCATCTTTTATAGAGCACGTAGAAAGAAACCGTTCTTGATTCCGTTAAGAAACGAGTAAGTTATCGCCCCCTGCAAAACAGATTGTCAAAGCTGCAGAACAAACTTACAGCGTCACACCTGCATAACAAACTTACATCGCTGCACCTGCAAAACAAACTTAGAGCACCTGCATAAACAAACTTACAGCGCTGCATAACAAACTGTTTTTTTTTCTTTTCTTTTTTTTTTCTTTCAAAAAATAAGGATATACATATGCATGCATTATCATCACAAATCTCCACCTTAATGCATGCTATATCCTTGTTTTGAACAATCTGATAGACAATCAGGTTATATTGTAGAAGAGCTCCCTTTTAAACCAATCAATTCCAGACACAGTTGGAACTTGGCTGTAGGTAATGCTTTAGTTAATCCATCAGCTGGATTCTCTTCACTAGCTACTTTGCTAACCTTGATCTCTTCCTTTTCTATGATATCCCTTATGTAATATAACTTGACATCAATGTGCTTTGTCCTCTCATGGAATCCTTGGTTTTTGATAGGTGGATAGCACTGTTGTTATCACAGTAAACTTCCACACATTTCTGATTAATTCCAAACTCTGAAAGTATGCCTTTGAGCCAAAGAGCTTCCTTGATAGCTTCTGTTAATGCAATAAACTCAGCCTCAGTGGTAGATAATGCAACTACGGATTGCTGAGTTGATTTCCAACTTACTGCAGTGCCAAATAGGTTAAAGATATAGCCTGTAAGGGATTTTCTTGTATCCATATTCCCTGCATAATCTGCATCCACAAAGCCAACTATAGGTGTACTTGAAGCTGAAGTTTTCTTGAATCTCAACCCTAGATTCACTGAACCATTTATGTACCTAAGCACATACTTCACTGCTTCCCAATGCAATGAACCTGGATCAGACATATACCTACTGACCAAGCTCATGGAATATGCTAAATCTGGTCTGCAACACACCATAGCATACATCATGCTTCCTACAGCATTAGAGTATGGTATCTTGCTCATCTTATATTCCTCTTCCTTTGTTTTTGGACACTGATCTTTAGAAAGTTTCATATGCTGTCCAATCGGAGTAGAAACACTCTTGCACTGATTCATTTGGTATCTGATCAGAACCTTCTTCAAATAGTTGCTCAGCTCAAGCACTACTTCACTTTCTGATCTTTGTCTGGTGATGTCCATACCTAAGATCCTTTTTGCTTCTCCAAGGTCCTTCATCTCAAACTCAGTGTTAAGTAAGCATTTAATCTTATTTAAACTTTGCATAGAATCACTTGCAATAAGCATATCATCAACATATAATAACAAAAAAATGAATGATGAATTGGAATCAAAACTGAAATACACACAACTATCATACATACTTCTAGTGAAGTGAATTCTTTTCATAAATTGATCAAACCTGAGATACCATTACCTTGGAGATTGCTTTAATCCATAGAGTGATTTTCTGAGCAAGCAAGCTTTCTCTTCACTGTTTGGAATCTCCAAGCCTTCTGGAACCTTCATGTAAATCCTTTCCTTTAGTTCACCATGTAAGAAAGCTGTTGTGACATCCATTTGATGTAATTCCAAATCGAATTGAGCCACCATTGCAAGTAATATCCTTATAGAACAATGTTTGACTACTGGAGAGAAGATCTCTGTGTAATCAACACCCTCCTTCTGAGTAAATCCTCTAGCCACAAGTCTTGCTTTAAACCTTACTTTGTTACTTTGAGCAGCTTCAATTTTCTTCTTAAAGATCCACTTGCAGCCCACAAGTTTCTGATTTCTTGGCTTATCAACTATGACCCAAGTCTCATTTCTTGCTAATGAACTTAATTCATCTTGTATAGCTGATTTCCACTTCTCTTTTTCTTTGCAAGTAGTAGCATCAGTATAGTTAAGTGGCTCTGAATGCTCTATGTCTTCAGCTGCTAGAAAGGCAAAAGAAATGGAATTAGATTGATCAAATCTAGTAGGAGGTTTAACTAACCTTCTTGATCTATCTCTGGTGAGTTGATAATTGATCAACTGATGATCTTCTTGACTTGATTCTTGTTGATCTTCTTCCTGAGATCCTTCATCACTTGTACTCTGATGATGGTCATCATTTGAATTTATATGTAGAGGCTCCACCTCAAGCTGAGTTTCATCATTATCAGTCTTGTCTTGCACTTTGATTTCTTCTTTGTTTAGAGGCATGCAAGTCTCATCAAATGACACATCTCTAGACACAATGCATTTCTGATTTCCTTTCTCCAAACACCATAGCTTATATCCCTTAACCCCTTCTGGATATCCCAAGAATACACATTTGAGTGCTCTTGATTCTAACTTGTCTTGCTTGACATGAACATAAGCCAAGCAACCAAACACTCTTAGTTTGGAGTAATCAGCAAGCTTTCCACTCCACTTTTCTTCTGGAGTTTTGAATCCTATAACACTGGATGGAGATCGATTGATCAAATATGTTGCAGTGGTGACTGTCTCACCCCAAAAGCTCTTATCTAAACCTGAACTTTGCAGCATATACCTTACTCTTTCTAAGAGAGTTTGATTCATCCTCTCTGCAAGACCATTCTGCTGTGGTGTATAAGGAGTGGTCTTGTGTCTGGTAATTCCCTTCTCCTTGCAAAAAAAATTGAAAGCATTTGATACAAATTCCAAACCATTGTCAGTTCTCAGATATTTCAACTTCTTATCAGTTTGATTCTCCACCTGAATCAGCCATTCCTTAAATTTTTGAAATGCCTCATCTTTACTTTTGAGCACAAAAACCCAAACCTTTCTTGAGAAATCATCAATGATTGATAAGAAATATCTACCTCCATTCTTTGTGGTTGCCTTAGTAGGACCCTAAAGATCTGAATGGACATAATCCAACCTTCCTTGAGTGGTATGAGTACTAGCATTGAACCTCAATCTTTTTGCTTTACCCATAACACAGTGGTCACAAAAACTGAGATCAGTGATCTTGTCTTTCCCAAATGCTTCTTGTTTCTGCAACTCCTGCAAACCTTGGATGCTAATATGAGCCAACCTCTTATGCCAAATAAGAGTCCTATCCATCTCTTTTACTGAGTAGGATCCACCAATGGCAGTAGCTCCCTTCAAGTAATATAGATCATGTCTCTTCACTCCTTCCATCACAATTCTTGAACCTTTTAATACTTGCATAGCTCCATCTCCAGCTGATAGCTTGAAACCTTGAGAATCTAACATGCCAAGAGAAATAAGATTTCTCTTTAATTCTGGAACAAACCTGACATTTGAGAGAATCTTTACTAATCCATCCTTCATCTTTAATGGAATTGATCCAACTCCTTTGACTGTACATGTCTTGTTGTTACCAAGCATGACAGCTCCATCCTCCTTGATGACCAAGTCCCTAAACCATCCTTTATGAGGGCTCATGTGGAAGGAGCAACCTGAATCAAGGATCCACTCTTCATTAGTATCATTTGAGGTTATAGCTAGTACCTCTGCAGACTCATATCCATTGTTGGGATTTGCTGCATCAGTAGTTGGATTGGCTTGATTTCCTGGTTGATTTGGCTTCCCTTTCTTGTTCCCTTTGAGCTTAAAGCAATCCTTTTTGTAATGGCCAGGCTTATGACAGTGAAAGCATCGATTTCCTTCAATATCTTCCTTAGAATCTTGATTTAAGACTGGTGGCTTCTTGTTCCCTTTCTTGAAGGGCTTCTTCTTTCCTCTAGCTTGTTTGGCCATCAAACTTTCTCCTCCACCCTGAGCTTTAGCATCAGATTCCTTTGTTAATTCCTTAGTCTTCAAAGCAGTTATTACTTCCTCTAAGTTGATAGATGATTGTCTGCTGTACAAGATTGAGTCACAAAAAGTTTCAAAACTTTTGGGAAGAGAACTTAGTAACATCAAGGCTTTGTCTTCTTCTTCCAGTTTGACATCCACATTTTCAAGGTCATCTAATATCTTGTCGAACTCCTCCAATTGACTCATCAGAGGCTTATCTTCAAAGATTTTGAAAGCATATAACTTCTTTTTCAGAAATAGTCGATTTGCCAAGGATTTTACCATGTATAGACTTTCAAGTTTCTCCCAAACCTCTTTTGCTGATTCAATCTTGGCTACTTCTCGCAAAACCTTGTTGTCCAGGCTGAGTATTATCATACTATGTGTTTTTTCCATGAGAGTTGTCTTTTGTTCTGGTCTCATTCCTTCAGGAAATGCGCCAATACCCTGCAAGGCTGCTGTTGCTCCGTGTTGGACCAACAATGCCTTCATCTTCACTCTCCATAGGCCGAAGTCACTTGATCCATCAAATTTTTCAACTTCAAACTTGACAGATCCCAATTCTTGATCTTCAAACTTCCCACAGACGGCGCCACTTGTCGTAGATCAGATCAAGAAATACGATAATACTACAAAAACCACCCAGAAACTTCCAACCAAGAAAACGATAAAGCAAAGAACGAACACCAAGATTTAAGTGGTTCGGGTTAACAATCCCTACATCCACTGAGAAGCTTTAATCCACTAATTTCAGAACGAATCCAAGAGTTTACAACACAATAGAAAGAGAAAAGAAACCCTAAACAACTATACAATGATAGAAGTAAACTTTCTCTATCTACACAGCTCTAATGACTTCGTTTCGTTCTGTTGAGAATGAACCCCATCTTTTATAGAGCACGTAGAAAGAAACCGTTCTTGATTCCGTTAAGAAACGAGTAAGTTATCGCCCCCTGCAAAACAAATTGTCAAAGCTGCAGAACAAACTTACAGCGTCACACCTGCATAACAAACTTACAGCGCTGCACCTGCAAAACAAACTTAGAGCACCTGCATAAACAAACTTACAGCGCTGCATAACAAACTGTTTTTTTTTTCTTTTCTTTTTTTTTTTCTTTCAAAAAATAAGGATATACATATGCATGCATTATCATCACAAAGTTAATGTTGAGATCAAAAAACCTCCCAGGCCAAAATTCTTTGGTTCCATGCCTTGCATTGTGCATTCAAGAAAGGAAGAAAATCAAGCAATCATGAACCATCATGAATTCACCATGGAAGCAACATTAATTGAAGGATTTACCAACAAACTTCTTCAATATCCTCGACGTCTCCTCAGTCATGGCATCGATCCGTTTAACATGGATCAAATTGTTACACCTATCGATACCGGTACCATTCCATCAACCCATACCATCCAGAATGTCTTTGAACTTCCAACAACGGACCCATTGATGGTTCATAACTTGCCCAATTTTCAACAAGGGTTGGGAATGAATTACGATGGAGGCTGGCAATTGCTCGTTCCTGTTAACGACGAGGACCATGGTGCGTCTACAAGTGCAGCAAATCAGTGGATTCAGGATGGAAATAATGAAGTGGACAATGCAGAAATTGAACGGATGGAAAATAATTTTTATAATATATAAGTGTTTCAATTAAATAATCCTAATTAAGAGCAACTATATTCTCATTAATAGTGCTACATTTTCAACTTTGTATTTGTTTTTTTTTCTTTTTTGGGAATGAATAATGATATGCATTGTCCAATTATTATCATTGAGTTTTATTTATATACATGAACTTCCTTTCTGTAATTTTATTTTCTTATTAAACTTTAACTTGCTTTTGCCATAAATAATGCACATGTAATATTAAAAATTACAACTTTTGTAATCTTGTTTTCTTAATCAATGTAATTACAATCATGTGAAGTAATCTGAGATGGTAAGTTGAGAACATGAATTATGTTAATCTAATTATCATATTTCAATTGGGATAATATTTGCAATCTTATTTGAATAATGAATGTATATTTCTTGTAATTTGATTATTATATTTGAATAAAAAAATTATTGTAATCTTATTTATTAATATTGAGATAGTAGAACTTTATGTCTTTAAGTGCTAGTAAAAAGAAGATGTTGCTAATTAACATGATTAGAAACTTACATTAATCAGATTATATTTTCAACAAGGACAAATTTTAGTAATCTTATTCTTTAATTCTTGTTACACAATATCAATTAATACATGTTTGAAACAATTTGGATACTGGTAATTGCTAACATGATTTGAAGAAACTTAATTAAGGATGAATTTTAATTATCTTATTCTTTAATTCATGTAACACATGAATATCAATCAATATATGTTTGGATCAAAACAAATTGGATAGTGGTAGCTGCTAACATCAAATGAAGCTTACACGAATGAAACTGCATTTCGACAAGGACGACTTTATAATTTTATAATCTTAATTTTTTAACAATGTATGTTAATAAATGTTTTGATTGCAACAAATTAATTGTCCTTTTAAAATTAATTTTGTTGTTTCAAATTAATTGTCGTTTTAAAATTTTGTGCAATTTTTTTTTTCCCAAATTACTCTTTAATATTCCTTAACTAAAATTTAGGATTTAATATGATACTTTTTATAGAATTAATTTGATTTTCTTTCCAATTTTAAATCCTAAATTCTTTAATTAGTTAAGAGTATATTTGTCCAATTAATATTCCTTAATTCATGAAAACAATTCCAAAACGAGAATTATTTTGAAATGAAGGTAGTATTATATAATATAAGGGTAAAAAAGGAAAACACATCCCAAGTATGCGTGATTTTGCACTTTACTATATCATTTATAAATATTTTCATTTTACTATATCAAGTACACGAATTTTGTAAAGAACAGTAATTCTGATTGCCACGTCATTTTTCAGCTTGCCACGTCATTTTTTCAACCTGAAGTCAGTCATGTGCATATCATATGTTTTGATGAGGGGTAAAATTATCTTTTCACTTTCTCTTCTTCTTCAATGCTTAGCACTTCTTCTTCCATCCTCTCCCTCAAAATTAAGCGGACTAATTTTTCAGTTATCTCTAAAATTTTTGGACAAATTTCAGTTTCTTTCCAACATAAACATCACAAAAATAGCCTAAATCTTTTTTTTTTTTATGTATATGCAATTCCAACTGTAACCATAAATCAAAAAATTATTCAATAAAACTATTGTCCTCAACAAGAACATAGGTGTATTTCTAGGCATCAAAGAGGAATATGTGAGGGGCAAAAGCAGATATGTAGCACTCCGCACCAAAATGAAACATAATTTATTAATTAAATATTTAAACACATGACTTAATAATTATGTGCGTATATTTTGACTGTTTAATTTAATTACGTGCGTTTCAGATATGTGATTAATGCGTGATTTAGAAGGATAATTTTCTTAGACATGGAACATAGAATATTTTTATACCACTAGATGCGTAATGGAAAAACGAGAAGATAAAAATGAACTAGGGGTCAATCAGAGACCCGTAGCTCAAACGGCGACAAAAAGGACAAAACACTAAGTTTCGGAAAACCGAAAGATATTTTCGGTGAATAGTAACAAAAATTTTTATGTGAATAGTGACTCGGACTTTTCAACCGTGAACAATAACTTGAGATTTTTTGGTGAATAGTGATTTTTGGAAATTCTATAAATAGGGGTGTCTTCGATTAAAAAATCACTGTTTTTCCGAACGAGCCGAAAGCAACGAAAACTTGTAAGTCTCTCTCTCTTCTCTCTCTCTTTCCGATTTTCTGCCTCCGGCGTGCCGCCGCCGGTGGCCGGAAAATCTCAATGTTGTCTGTTTCGGCCGATTTCTCGACACGACGGAGGTCTCGACAAGACAAATCTAGGATAGGTCTCGGAATTCAATTCCGATTTCTCGTTCGCCGGAAAACGGTGAAAAACGCTCTCCAAACCCTAAACCCTAGTTTTCACCACCTTCTCTCTCTTCTGATTTCTCTCTCTCTTCCTCCTCTCGCCGGAGCAGTCGCCGGAGAAGCTGCTGGGGTTGCGGGTGAGCCGCCGGAGGGGTGGCGCCGCCGTGGGTGGCTGAGCCGGGGCTGAATCTGTGTGAGTGTGTGTGATCATGCCTGTGTGTGTTGAGTGTGTGTGCGTGTGTTGTGTGATGTTGTAGGCGGCGCAGGTGGCACCGCCGTGTGGGAACAGTAGACCGGCGCTGGTGATGCGCAGGCGAGGTCCTGAGGTGGGTGGCCGGCGACTTCCAATCGTCGGCCAAGCTGTGTAGGTGTGCGTGAGTTTATATATATGTGCGTGTGTGTATATCTTTTGTTGTGTGTGTGCTGGGTTGTTTTGGGGTGGTTGCCAACGATTGAAAGTCGCCGATCGGTGTTCCAGGTAGGCTGGGGAGAGTCGCCAGCGACTTCCAGTCGCCGGCCGGAGCTAGGGAAGAAGGGTGAGAAAGGGAGAGAGCGTGAGAAGGAAGGGTGTTTGGTGGCTGATTCTAGCACTGTTCACGATCGGATTCCGGCAAGGGATGGCCGAAGGTGGTAGCCGGCGGTACAGGCTTGCCGGTGGACAAGGTGGAGGTGGCGTTGGGCGGCGCCGCCGCAGTGGGTGGCGCCGCCGCAGTAGGTGGCGCCGGGAAGAGCAGCTGGCGAGCAGGGCCGACACTGGGCGTGCTGGGCGCCGAGCTGCCGAGAAACCTCAGCCACTGCCGAGGGCGCCGGGTGCCGCGCGCGCGAAGATACCGAGCTGCCAAGACATGCTGTCAAGCTACCGAGACACCCTATCGAACTACCGAGAAAACTTGGCAGCTGCCGAGACGCGCTGCCGAGGCCTGCCGAGCTGCCGAGAAATCCACCCGATGCTGGGTGCGCGCGCACGCCCCGTCGGGTGACGGGTGTGCGTATAACGTCGTATTTTCGATCCGAAACCCATTTTTTCCATCATACGTCATCATCGAGTCGTCGTCGACGAGATATCGTTGACTGTGGTTTGTGGGCCCGTTCAAAGTCAACCCTTTGACCAAAATTACCAAAATACCCCCAAACTTAAAATGCTCCGTTCGAGCTTGTTTCAACTCCGATTGAGCTCATTCTTTTTCCGTTGTGATCCAAATTTCATTGTCTATCATCTCAGCCATATGGACTGAATATCCACTCTCGTTTCTTCAACCTCAATCTTTAGATCTCTCGATCCGTCACATCTTTTACGATCGTTCTTTCTCCGAAATCTTTTGTAGCTTTAATTATAATTATTAAGGATCTAAGAAATACCGTAATTGTGTAGGCTACTTGTTGGATTGAGCCTTGAGTTATCCGATCTTTGGTACTTGCTACTCACACGGAAACCACCGAATAAGGTAGGGGTAATTTCTATCTCTTTATCTATTTACAGTTTTCCCTATTATGAAGCATGAATGAGGAATACTAAATGCTATGGTTATGTGTTCATGATATACTGTGAAAGGACTTCGGTTCATATTGCATATTCGGAGGGTCTTATGGACCGTAAAAAATTATCTCCTACCTCTTCTAACACCTGAAAGGTCTGGCGGTCCTGTAAATGCGCTAGCGGTATTGAGACCATTTTAGGGGACAAGACGGGAAATTCCCGTACCCCATGGATGGGTTACGAGTTATATGTCTTGCATTTTAAGTGTTGTGACAACGTGACTGATTGTTACATTTCTGATATTTTATATCTGTTGATTATTATAAGAGGCGGATTTCATCCCCACGAGTGTATTACATGCACTCACCCCCTATTCTATAATTCACGTTACAGGAGATGATGAGCATGATGAACCCTAGAAGGAGAGAGGAGGTGATATACCTGGATCTGTATTTTTGAGTTGGTGTTTCACAAACATTTTCAAACAATGTTTTAATTAATTCACGTTTTGTAATAATTCTGTGTATGTTTTGGATGTGAGATCCTGATGATATGTTCCGCTGCCAATATTGTGATTATCGATTGAAATCAATTGTTGACATGTGAAAGATTCACATCGTCCCTTACCTCTTTCTTCTGTCGTCTCCTACTACTTCTTCTGATTATGAAAAATGTCTCATTCTATTTCTTTCTTCACGCCCAAAGGGAAACTCTGATATTTTTATGAAAGAAAACGAGGCGTGACAAGATATAAGTAATTTTAAGAGAGTGAGAGAGAGAAACAAATGAGTCAATGCGTGATTGATGAATTTGTGCTTGAACTCCGAAGAGAGTCGAGCAGCGTCGGCATTGATGGAGAATGAGTAATGCCATTGAAGGTCATGGTGGCCCCTAAAGAAGAGGGAGTGATTTTTCAGAAAATTTAGACTTGGGTAGAGGTATAGGAGCCATTGATATTCTGTAGAAATAAAATATTTTGAATACGAAATAAACTTTCTTTGATTTTGTTGGAAAGTTAGAGTGGCCAACATATTATGAGTTCGGTGGGGTGAAGAAGAAGCCAAACAAGGATTATGAGAAAGAGGGTTAAGAGAAATAATGTGGAGATGGTGTTTATGATTTGAAACATTTGCAGATGAAAGGGGAAAAATAGATGGGTTTAACAATGAAAAAGAAGAAGATAAAAAGTCAAATTTACCCTTATAAAAGCATGTGACATGCACATGACCGAGTTCTAGTAGGAAAAAATGACGTGGCAACCGGAATTATCGTTCTTTGTAAAATCCGTGTAATTGATATAGTAAAATGAAAATATTTATAAATGATATAGTAAAGTGCAAAATCACGTATACTTGGGATGAGTTTTCATTTTTTACCCATAATATAATGATACGAAATAAAACAAATAGAATAATAGGATAACAATTTGAGACTCCAGTATTCAGGACTTGTTGACATTCATTCTCAAGATACAATTACTCACATATTGTGTTGTTAGTACTAAAAAATTACAAGCAATGATGAAAAAATTTGTATTTTTTGCAACCTAGCTTCATATCTAAACCAAAAAAAAAAAAAAATTAATTTGGTCAGAAATTCCTATGTGCTTCCCATGTTAATTGTGGAATATTATGGAGGGTCTATTAGCTAAGTTCAGACTTCGAGTTACATTAAATCAAAACCATTCGAGTATATCTTCTCAAAAAATAGTATGATCTAATGCTCTACACTACAACATAAAGTCAGAACACCTAAAAAAAAGTTATTTAGACCATCTCCAACGCTGCACACAAAAATCATGTAAATTTTACATTATTTTTATGTAATAACTGTCATTGATCTCCAATGCTATGCACTATCGTTTGCACTAAAAGGGAATATTCCATGATATTCCTTAGAAAATTAAAAATTCAAAAAAGAAAAGAAAAGAAACTATATAAAAAAAAGTATAGAAAAGAATACCGCAAGTGGTTGACCTGTGTAAACATATCGCAAACTAAGCGGTTGAGATAATTAAGCACATAATTCCCTAGCAGCGTTGGAGAAGAGAAATTTTTAAAATCTTTGAGATTTACATGCAACAGTGCTAAAGATGGTCTTATTTGTCAAAAAGTGTACAATAGCCTTTACGTAACACTTGTTTGGGTTACTGTTGTTGCCGTTAACTAATTGCGCGCTTTCCAAATTAATTAACAATTGCATTAAGTTTCAGTGAAAATAATTAAACCTAAACTGAAATCTAGAACTTACTAATCGAGATAGTTGCAATTATTAAGCCTATAGTTTCGTTGGTCCCGTTAATTCACTAGGCAATTACACAATCTCAGCAAAAATATAATCAATCTATTGCTATTAAGTACCAATTATTCAACAATTATACATCCCAACAACATATAAAAGAGAACCAATGGATAACATTAGCAAAATATAATTCAAATTGAATTATCAAATCAATCCAAACTATATTTCACTATTTGGAATTAAATCAAGAGGAATTTAGTTACTCATGCTTTAATTAATCATCTCCAATGAAATCTTCAACATTTGTCTTGAAATCGAGAGAAAAAACTAGAAGAGAACTTAAACTTAGAATGAGAGAATATAGAATGAGAATGCGAGTATGAGCTAGAATCCTAAGGATATATAAGTCTATTACAAAATATAAGAGTATAGTCACAATATATAAGTATTTGCCCTTTTCTTTGCCATCAAATCATCCAAGCCCATGTGATATATCTCCTTCAAGCCCATTGAGTATAGTCACCTTCAAGCCCATTCAGTCAATCTTCACAATTAAAACATAGTTTGATCTTTTTAAGCCCAATTTACTTCAAAGTCTACCAAAGTCAATTTCTACACATAAGAATGATAAAATCCATCAATTAAGCCCAAATAAACTATAACCAAATGTAATTGTGATGATAAAATATATAAAAATAAAGATACATTAGCGTGTCAATTGAGAGTTATTTTCATCATTTACACTATTAAGACATGGGTAAATTCAATTCTTCACTTATTTTCAATGTTAAAGACATTTTATTTTTGTTTGAACCTCATAATCACCACCATTCTTAATTTTGTCAAACAATTTATAGAAGAAATGAGGGAAAAAGTACGGCTAAATTTGATTTTGGAGGTTGAATTAGTTAATGGCCTAGAAATTGACAAAAATAACCTTTAGTTGGCATGCAAAAATTAATTTGGCCCTTTCTCACTGGAAAGTATTGCCGGAGGTTGTAAAAATGAATAAAACGTGTAGTATAAGTTGTGATCGAAAAAAAACATTTAGGATGCAAAATTAAAAAAAGGTGCACAGTATAGGTTGAAAAATGAAATAAACCCTTTTTCATTTACCTTACATAAATTCGAACAAACCCTCGCATGAATGAAAGAAGTAGGCGCAAATAAAAGTCGGGAAAATTACAAATTAGGACACTAACTTTTGGTCATTCACCATTCAAGGATATTACCTTTTCGCGTTTTGAAATTGAGACACCATTTTTCAAACAAATGAATGAATTTAGGACAAAAAAGCCCGAATCGACAAATTCCTGACTAATTCAATCGAGAAAGTCATGTGTCTCACTTAATTCAGGCTTCTTGCTGATATAGCTCACTATGAATTAATTGGATTTTTAAATGTCACCTCAGTAAAAAAAACCCATATAATTAAATTAAATAATACCGGTCAACACCTTTATTTGTTAAAATAAAATAATGCACTTTAAATTAAATAATTCAAGTTCATGTCAAGAATTATTTCTAAAATATTAAAAAATTATTTTTAAGATATTATTATCCAATAATAATAAGTATAATAAATATTAAAATTTAAAAATTCATTTTTCAAAATCGGAAAAATTGTCTTGTAATTAATTTTTACTATAAAAACTCAATAAATTATAGTTGTTAAGATTAATATTATTATTCGTATATAATTGTACAACAAAAAATCTAAATTAATAAAAGAGTAGAGATTAAAAGAGTGATTTTATTATATAACTAATGAATAATTATTTTTTGGACAATATATGTGATTAATGACATTGTCTTTACAAAAGAAAATCAAAAAATTGAAATTGGAAAAACAAAGGGATGATACAGTTCATCCTCTTCTCCTCGTGCAGGTTTCCGACAATCGTTGTTGCGCTCCATTTTGCTGGCCGTCGCTCCGATAGCCGCATCACCTCAACCATCTCTCGGCACCATCGATCTTTCTTTCAGTGTGAGCAGCACTGAGCTGAATGTTATAATCTTTTAAATACTGACACATTTCATGTTTATAAAAGTATTTCATATAGAACTTGACATTAGATAATAATTTCATATGATTACGTCATGAGGTTGTTCTCTTCTATTATTTACATTTTGAATTGTGTATGGAAACTTCAACATTCCTTAATTCATTTCTTTCCTACACATATTAATTACTATACGCAATCCTGTAATAGATACTAAAGTAATAATAAAATTACTAATATACCTTTATAAAAATCATATGATTTCTTCTATTACATTTGATGTTACATCTTCTATTCCAAGTTAATCACCATTCGTCATGTGTGTTAGTGTTATTTTAACACTAATTAATTTTGCCTTTTCTTGGATATTTTTACCATATTTAATTTTATATATTAATGTGTTTTAATAGTATATTTATACTTTAAAATACTTAGTATATATGCTTGATTTGGTTGTTGAGATTTTCTAGGATATTTATTCTTGGAATTTAAAGATTTGAAGAAGTCTTTATGATTAAGTCTTTCCTACAAAATAGGAGATTTGTTTCTTGCTCTCACTCTCTTTTGCAGATTTAATCACGTGGAATTTATCAAGAGAGAAACAAATCAAAGACGTGCCAAACACAAGAGAAAAGACGTGCAAGAAGAAAGAGTGGAGAAAGTGGATCAATTCCATAAAGATGGAGAAAGAAGGAATGGAGAAAGTGGATCAATTCCATAAAGAAGGAGAAAGAAGAAAAGTGGAAAGGTGGAGGAGAAAGAAGAGAGAAAGAAGAGAAGTGGAAAGGTGGAGGAGAAAGAAGAGAAGTGGAAAGGTGGAGAAGATGGAGTCATGGAGAGTGTTGAAGATGGATGAAGATCATGGATGGATCATGGACAAGAAGCACGATCTGAAGGAGTCTATAAGTAGTTCAATCCAGGCTGAAGATCGAAGTGCACTTTCCAGAGAAATCCAAGAGCTAAACAAGAGCGTAGTGTGAGAGTTTTAAGGACAGTTTCAAAGCAACAGATTGTTGGAACATCTGTGACAACATTCTGTTTAATAGAGTATTTCCTTTGTTAGATTCTAGGTTTGTTGCTTTGTAAACCCTATAGAGGGTTTTAACATTCTTTGAGAGTCGGGAGATAATCATAGAGTGTTTGAGAGTTTTCAAAGAGATTCTTTCAAAGATCTCTTTGTGATTGTTTTTGTAAATTACTCTTGTAGTAATAAAGAGTTTTGCCCTGCTGGCGTTTCCACGAGTATCTTTAAATACTCGTGGATAAATCTCCTGTCCTTGTTCGTTTTTATATTCCGCTGCATATTCTGATTTTTACTAAGTGTATGAATGTGTTGGTGAATGTTGTGACATTTGGAACAACATTATCAATCTGTTCATATTGTTTTTAAGTCTTGCAGGTAATTTTGGGACACCAATCCTTTCAATGTGTATAATATGATATCACTAACTAACATATGACGTGTTGTTATCTTTTTGTTAGAATTGTCACAATTCTAAGTGGCTACCTCATAAAGGAGAGAAAATCCAAACAAGCTAATGTGGACACCAAGAAATCTCCAAGGCCAAGATTTTTTGGTTACATGCCTTACAATGTGCATTGAAAGGAAGAAAATCAAGAAATCATGAACCATCAAGAATTCACCATGGATGCAACAATTGAAGGGTTTAATAACGAACTTCATGAATATCCTCGACGTCTCTTCGGTCATGGCATCGGTCCATTTAACATGGGACAGGTCGGAAGAGTCAGGGTATGGAACTTTTGCTTCTCCAAGCAAGAGCAACTTGATTATGATGAAAGCTGGGATGCAATTGATTTGGACGCCCTTTACTCTGACCAGGTATATAATTACTCTGGCACGAGCCTTGTAGTTCAAGTGGTATCTCATCTTTATAAAGATGCAGATTGTGATGACTAGGGTTCGAATTTGGATCACACAAGTTTTCATTGTGAGTTCTTGAAATTTTGCAGGTGCCTGTCATGCTCGATACAGAGATCGAACAATGCAACGAAACATCATCAGAGCCCGGAGAAGCTGAAATCCTGAAGATGGAGGAGTAATATTGTGGGAGTTATGTAGTGAAACCTTAAATTTAAAGAAAAAAACTGAGGGGTAGCTAGATGATCTTAGTTCTTCTGATAGAGTTATCTTCAGTCATAAACTCTACATTTTCAATTATTATCATTACCTGCATTATTATTGTGACTATGATGCCCATATGGAAAAATCAATTTTCCTTTATGAAAAAAATGTGATGTTCTTTTGTTATTTATAGCCTTGGTATTAGTCTAATGGCATTCACTTTTTTAAAAAATCTTTCTCGATTACTGCAAAAGATTATATTTCTTAAAGAGATTTTTTGAATACTAAAAGCAACCACACTGTTGTTTCATTTTTTTCATTATTATCAACATTGTGTTTGAGATTATATTGACTTTTGTGTGAAAAAGTATAATATGGGTCAATATTATGATGAATATGTGGAGGTATTATTATTATCAACATTGTTTTTGAGATTATATTGACTTTTGTGTGAAAAAGTATAATCTGGGTCAATATTATGATGAATATGTGGAGGTATTATTATCAACATTGTTTTTGAGATTATATTGACTTTTGTGTGAAAAAGTATAATCTGGGTCAATATTATGATGAATATGTGGAGGTATTATTGAATATTGATGTTTGAAATTTATTGTATTATATTATATTAAAGAAATCTGATAGTGGTGAGACCTATTTTAAATATTTACTTTTAGATATATAATTATATTTGTTCTGACATGTAACATGTAACTGAAAATTAGTACAACAAATACTATTGATGTCTCAAAATAAAAAATTAAATAAAAAAGTACTGTTTTACTACATTAAAGTTCTAATTTTTTCAATATATATATATATATATATATTAAATTTCTAATGGCATCCTCAAACTCTCCAAATAAGATTCATGTGCTGCTTGTTGAGCATGACAATGCAGTCATAATCAAAACCATTAAAATGTTGCAATTTTTCTCTTATGAAGGTAACTATTATATTTGTTTTTATGGCTAATTTTATTGGCTTTTTTTAATAAAGAGTAGGACTCCCATACACCAGTTGCACGGATTTAGATCCGTGCAACTGGGTCGCCTAACCCAACCTATACAGGTAATATATATAGTTTTTTTTTTTACCCTAAGCTTCTCTCCTCTCTCAGCTTCTCTCGTCTCTCCCTCAGCTTCTAGCGTCTCTCCTCTTTTAGCTTTGCCCTTTCTCTTAACTCTTCGCCCTTTCTCAAATTCTTCAACTCAATTCTTCTCCTTCTCCATCTTCATCTTAATTCTTCTTCTTCCCTCAACTTCTAATCTGAAAACCTTTATGAAATATGTTATTTACCACTGAATTGCTAACAAGAAACATGGAAGATCATAAATATGTTATTTACCACTAAATTGCTGACAAGAAACATGGAAGATAGAAGGTAAAATTTCAGAGATTTGTAATAAAAAATACCATCTTTATTCTTATCTTCTTCAAATCGCGATAGCTGAATTCATAGATCGATCTGCTATGGAATACTTATCCAGATCCATACTTCTCATCATCTTCTCCAAATCGTAATATGCTTATCTTTTATAGTGGTTCATTCTTATCTTTCTCAAATCGCAATTTGTCATCTTCATCTCCTCTTATTCACAACACACGTTTGATTAAACATGAATATCATTTGTTGGAAATTTGAGAAAAAAAATATGGATTATATAACGTAAAGGTATTAGACGTACTACATAAAGGTAAGAATTGTAAGACATAAATGTATTATCTCATTTTACTGCGTTAGAACATAAAGGAATTATACATATAAAATAAAGAGGAAGGTATTCAATTTACCATGAAAAATATAATCATTTATATTTTTTACCATGATATATAATAGTGTTGAAATTTATACCACAAAATATAATAGTATGCCACTTTCTACCACAATTTTTGTCAAAGTCAACTATGATGAAATGACAATTAATATAATTTTTTTTTGTGAAGTAGAATTACACGTGTAGTGCTAGGGTTGCAACTTTGAATTTGGCAATGCAAGAATTCAATTAGAAGGGCACGTGTAGTGCTAGGGTTGCACCTATTATTTTGCCCATGCAAGTATTAATTTGGCATGCAACTATTCAACCTAATTTTTTGTTTTTTTTTATTCTCAATTTTTATTGTTGGGTTCATTGCATTTGTATATGCACGCGTTTTAATTTTATTTTGCAACTACGAGTCACTATTACACCAATTTTTTTTGTTTTTTTCTTCTCATTATTTACTGTGAATTCACTTTATACTGTGAATTCACATGCAATTTTCCTGTGTTTTCTCCATCTATATATGTTGATAATTTCCGTAAGAAATTATCATACAACATTCTGAAGAACAAATTATCTGTAAAAAAAATTCGACGTTTTAGCTCTTGGAAGATTGGAAGAAATATCATTGAAATCAGAAAGGTATGTTCAATATCGTTGAACCCTAATTTATGTACGGATTAGGTTTAATTTGTTTTAATATATGCTTGAATTCATGTTTGGAATGTTGAATTAGGGTATAATCTTGCATTTGATAGGGTTAATTTGTTTGAATATTATTTTGAATTCATTTTTGAACCGGTTAAAACGGGCATAATCGACGTTTAGGGTTTCGATTTTTATAGTGTTAAACGTGATTATGGGAATTTATCACGTTTAACCCTATAATTATAGTGTTAAACGTGATTAAAAGTCGAAATATATTTTATAGTGTTTAACGTGAATAAATTGAAAATTCACGTTTAACACTGTAAAATTCGGATTTTATATTGTTAAACGTGAATTTACAATTTATTCACGTTTAACCCTATAATTTATAGGGTTAAACGTGAATAAAAGTAGAAATATTCACGTTTAACGCCAAGTGCCGAGAAAACTCGGCAGCTACCGAGGAGCACCCGCCGAGCTGCTGAGAAAACTCGGCAGCTGCCGAGAAAACCCGGCAGATGCCGAGAAGCTGCCGAGGTCGCCGAGATTTTCACCCGATGCCGGGTGCGCGCTTGCACGCGTGTAGCGCCCCGGATCAAAACAAGCATAATTGATTAAATTAAATATTTAACGTATGACTTAATAAGTATGCGCGTTTACTTTGACTGTTTAATTTATTACGTGCGTTTCAGATACGTGTTTAACGCGTGACTTAGACGGATAATTTTCGTGGACATGGTATATAGAATATTTTCATACCATAAGATGCGTCTTGGAAAGACGAGAAGATAGAAACGAACTAAGGGTCAATCGGAGACCCGTAGCTTGAACGACGACGGAAAGGGCAAAACCCAAAGATCCGGAAAACTGGAAGATATTTACGTGAATAGTAACGTTGAAAAATCAACCGATGAATAGTGTTTGAGATATTTTGGATGAATAGTAACGGAGATATTTTCGGTGAATAGTAATTTTCCGAATTCTATAAATAGAGGCTCCTCTGATTCATTTTTCACCGTTTCTCCGAACGAGCCGAAAGCGACGAAAACGAGTAAGTCCCTCTCTCCTCTCTTTCTTTTTCCTGGATTCTGTCTCCGGCGGGCCGCCGCCGGCGCCGCCGCCGGCCGGTGGCCGGAAAATTCAACGTTGTCGGAATCGGACGATTTTCGCACACGACGTTCGTCTCGACGAGACGAATCTAGGATAGGTCTCGGATTTCAAATCCGACTTCTTGTTCGCCGAAAAACGGTGAAAAACAGCCTCTTAAACCCTAAACCCTAACCCTTGATCACCCTTTCTCTCTCTTCTGTTCTTTCTCTCTCCACCGCGCCGAAGAAGCTGCCGGAGGTCGCCGGAGGTCGTGGCCAGAAGCTGGAGTGCCGGCGCCGCCGTGGGAGGCGGCGCCGGAGATGGACAGTAGATATATATATGTGTATGCATGCATGTGTGTGTGTTGTGTGGTGTGTGAGTGTGTGTGCTCGTGCTTTCTGTTGGAGGCGACGCCGGGTGGCGCCGCCGAGGGGGATGGAACGGCCGGCGACGGGAGGTCGCCGGTGAGGTGGAGGAGGAGGCAGCCGGCGGCTGGTGGCCGCCGGCCAAGGCTTGGTAGTGGGTGTGTGTGTGTAATATGTAAGTGTGTGTGTGTTTATGCAAGAGGGTGTAAAGGCTGTGATGGTGGTTGGGCTTGGCCGGAATGGGTTGCCGGCAACGGGGAGTCGCCGGCGGAGGAGCTGGGAGTGGTCGCCGGCGACGGGAAGTCGCCGGCCGGAGTTTTGGTTGAAGTTGGAATTTTGGAAAAATGTGACTTCGAAGGTTTTTGCGGCGAAGTTTCCGGGAACTATTCATGCCGGAATGCGGCGATGAACGGCCGGAGGTGGTAGCCGGCGGTGCGAGGTATCCGGCGAGGTATGTGGTGGTGGCTGGAGGCGGCGCCGCCGCGCCGGGAAACGCCGGGAAGTGGCCTGCTCGAGCAGGCCACCGTCGGGAAGATCTGGGAAGGGGTTGCCGAGAAAACTCGGCAGCCAGCCGAGCGAGCTTACCCGCTGCCGAGAAAACTCGGCAGCCGTCGGGCGCCGGGAGCCGCGCGCGCACCGTGCGCGCCCATGCGCACCCGTCGGGTGCCGACGCGCACCCGACGCCGTGTTTTCGATCCGAACCTCATTTTCTTTCCGTCGTTCATCCGTATCGAGTCATTGATGACGAGACGTCGTTGATCGGGGTCCGTGGGCCCGTTCAAAGTCAACCCTTTGACCAAAATTACCGTTTTACCCCTAAACTTAAAATGCTCCGTTTGAGCTCGTTTGAACTCCGATTGAGCTCATTCTTTTTGCGTTGCGATCCTTATTTCTTTTCCTATATTTTCAGCCACTCATACAGATCTGACCCTCTCGTTTCTTGAACTCCAATCTTTAGATCGTTCGATCTGTCGCGTCGTTAACGAACGTATTTCCGCCGGAACCTTTTACAGCTTTATTTATATTTATTAAGGATCTAAGAACACTGTAACGGATGTAGGCTATCAGTTGGATTGAATATCGAGATACGAGATTTCAGACACGGGATTTGAGACACGAGATCTGGGATACGGGATCGTTGGTACTTGCGACTCACGTGGTAACCACCGAACGAGGTGGGGGTAATTTGTAACTCTGTAACTGTTTACATTTTTCCCTATTTCAAAGTATGATTGAGAAGTCCTAAATGATGTGACATATGTTATGATTACGTGATCATGTTATACTGTGGCAACGTGGCTGAGTGTTATATTCCTGGTATGTATAACTGTTGACTATTATAAGATGCGAATGTTATTCCCCACGAGTGTATTCAACGCACTCACCCCTTAATCTGTACTCACACTACAGGAAAAGAAGAGAATCTTGACGCGTAGAGAGAGGGGTGCCCTATCAGCTGTGTCCTTTGTCCGGATTTGACTTTTAAAGTTATGTTGTACGTTTGTAAAGGAAAATTGTATTTTTCTCATCTTTGTAAAAGATCCTGATATTTTTCCGCTGCGTTTGTTAAGGATCCTGATGTTTTT
Organism: Scutellaria minor; assembly: GCA_954870855.1. Lineage (NCBI taxonomy): Eukaryota > Viridiplantae > Streptophyta > Magnoliopsida > Lamiales > Lamiaceae > Scutellaria > Scutellaria minor. The sequence goes on along the minus strand of OX940728.1, from coordinate 17,484,118 downwards.
CCGCTGCGTATGGTTTCAAACTCTAGTTTATCAGTTGTATCCGATGTTCCAAGTGTACCCCTTCTTGTCCTCTTCTTTTTCTTTCTTTTTATATCATGCTCGCCTCCTTCCCTTTTCTTTCTTAACGCCCAAAAATGAAAAACTCTGATATTTTAACTAAAAGATTTTGGGACGTTACAACGCGTGCGCCCCGTCGTGTTTTCGATCGGATGTCCATTTTTTTTTCTATCGGACGTCATCATCGAGAGCTGCCGACGAGAAGTCTATGACCGAGGGTCGTGGGCCCGGTCAAAGTCAACCCTTTGACCAAAATTACCAAAATACCCCTAAACTTAAAACACCCCGTTTGAGCTCGTTTCAACTCCGATTGAGCTCATTCTTTTTTCGTTGTCACCCAAATTTCATCCTCTATCATCTCAATATTGTAGACTGAATTTTCAATCTCGTTTCTGAACTGATCTTTAGGTCTCTATGGAATCTCGCGTCTGATTTCGAAGTAATTTATTAATTTTAGTAATTCCCCTTTAATAATTTATTACTAACGTTAATAATTAAATTTTTTAATTTATTGAGAACCGACATTTGATTGTAGATCTAATTTTATTTAAACGATCATTTATTGTGTTTGGACAGCAAAATCCACTATTAATTATTTAGTTTGTTGATAAGAAAATTATTATGGACCTATTGTTTGTTTCTCAATTGTTATAATATCTCGTTGCAACATTGAAATATTTAGTTGTTTTTTTTAGTTTATTTGTTATTTATTATGTGTTTTATGGTACTGACAATCCTGTAAAAAAAAAAATTTCAGTGTCCATAAAAAAAATGGCAATTGAAGTTATTGTATGGTATGGAGGCTACTGGGAAGGTTTAGAATACACCAACGATTTTGAAGAGGTCATTCACCTTCGTGAAAGAACCCTATATGATTTAATGTTCTCCATTCATGAAGTTATCCGTGCCGACATGACGCAGTGGGGATATGTGATTCACTCACTAATTGAAACTGATGGGAGGGTGAAGAAGATAAAAATAAAGAATACAACCGTTTTGCAACGAATATTATCAGTGATCGGTGAGGCTCTTGTTGTTTTTGTTACCCTAATGAGGTTAGACGTTGGACAATCCGATATTGTCGTGTCTCCAGAGCCTGAAAATACACCACATGCAGGGGGATCGTCTTGCCACGATCATCCAGAAGACACCATCACGACGGATGACCAAAGTCACTGGTGTGGTGAAATTAGTGTTCTGTTTTCTTCTAGCTACACGGATCCGCAGTCTTATGTGTACACCGACCAAAGAAATCCCTATTTTGGTTCTGTTCCCCTCGGACTCCAATCCGACGATGGATTTCAGGCCAGATGGGGAATACCCAATGAAAATGACAGTAGTCGGTTTGGGAGTTCTTCGGGGATGCAGTGGGACCCTTCACCACCGGAACATGATCAAAATGATTTCGGTGGCAGACTCGATTTAAACAGCACCCCTACACGGGTCGGACAAGAAGATGTGCAATCACGTGGAGCATTTGATGAAACGGGTCGTGATCCAACACCAGATCATGAAGATGATGATCCAAGTGGTAATCCTGCACTCTTGATTAGTTCATTTCATTTTGATTGTATTGAATTCATCGGTTGTATTATTTCTAAATCATGTCTACCTGTATATAGGTTCGGACAATGCAGTTGACGATTTCGAATTAAATACTGATCAAGAGAATGCTTTGAATGCTGAACAGCGAGAGGAGCATGAGCAATTTTGTACGTACATATTAAGACCGTAATGGTCTATCCCCGATATGTGGGAAATTGAGTTACCCAATGAAGGGGAGTTCGAGGGGGGTGAGCAAGTTACACACGTTTTACAAAAAGGAAACATCTTCCTCAATAAAAAGGAAGTGCAGACAGCTGTAGGCCAACATCATCTGGAAAATCAGGTAGAGTATCGCGTGACCCATTCTGATAGACACAGATGGTTTGTGAGTTGTAGGTAAGAAGACTGTCCTTTCACCCTCCATGCAACCGAGAAATATGACATTTGGACAATATCAAAGAGTGTCTTGCAACATACTTGCACGTTGTATCTGAACCGTAGTGCTCCACGACGACTTTCTTCTGCTTTCATCGGCGAGTACTACGCGGACACACTTCGGAGGGAGAGATCGACTATCGGACCCAGGGGGATCATTGATGAAATGCAACGGCGACATGGTTTGACGGTAAGTTATAAGTCCGCGCTAAAGGCAAAATGTCATGCAATGTTCCTCGCGTACGGTGATCCGAAGAAGTCATTTTGGAATCTTCCATCGTACTTGCATGTTTTGAAGGAGATGAATCCTGGAACTTACACAGTCTTGGAAATCGACTCGAACGGAAAATTTAAATACGTGTTTTATGCATTGGCCACCTCAATTATGGGATTTGTAAGATATTCACGACCGGTAATTGTGGTGGATGGGTGTCACTTGAAAGGTTTGTATAAGGGAATTGGATTTGTTGTTGTTACTTTGGATGGAAACGATCAAATATTTCCGCTGGCGGTTGGCGTGGGAAACGTTGAGAACGATGCATCGTGGGCATGGTTTTTGGAAAATGTCCGTGCAGCTTTTGGATGCCCAGAGCAGCTACTCATTGTGTCCGATCAGCATCGTAGCATTGAAATGCCATAAAAGGTGCATACCCAGAGGCAACCCAAGGACTGTGTTGCTACCATCTTCAATGAAATTTAGCGAGGTATGGAGCACATTTGGTTGGAATTTTCAAGAGGGCTGCCTATTGTTATGACTGTGACGAGTTCGAGAGGTACGTTACAAAGCCTATTTATTATCAGTGATTTACTCGAATCCCCTATACACATGCACTTTTATACGTTATTTTTTTGACTTTATTTGGCAATTTAAATTTTCAGGTACATGAACAAGCTAAATGAATTACAGGTCCAGGGTACACTCAATTCATTGAAGGAAGTAGGAATCAACAGATGGTCGCGCGTGCACTGCCCGGTCAGAAGGTTCAACTTCATGACATCGAATGCTGCAGAGACGTGGAATGCTCGACTCCTGTGGGTGCGGAGGCTTCCGGTTTGTTCGTTTCTGGAAGGTGCTCGAAAGATAATTGAGAAGTGGTTTTACGAAAGAAGAACGACTGCTCAAAATAGAGAAGAAATTCTAACAAGTGTGATACACGATCGACTTATTGATTATATAAGACTTGGACGACATATGAATGTGGATAGGCTTGGACGCCGTAAATTCAAGGTCACAGACCGTCAAAGAATTTTTACCGTTGACCTCAATTTGAATGAGTGTACATGTTCCCTCTTCCAGCTGGACTTGATACCATGTCCGCACGCATGTGCCGCCATCAGGTAGCTGATTGACCATAAAATATTTTTTCAAGTATATCAACTGTTTAAATTTGACATTATGTTGGCCACTAAACGTAACTGAGGGGGATGTGGGCTCTCAAATGAATCGGTGACTGAATACGCGTCTGCCTACTACACTACAATGTCGCTGAGGGGGATGTGGGCCGGTGATGTTAACCCTGTGCCCGAAGCACAAGATTGGATCGTGTCATCCGATGTTCGGGATGTTCTATGTCGGGCCCCTGATAAACTAAAACAGGCTGGTCGACCCAAAGGTAAGCGAATTCCATCAACGGGTGAGTTTTCAGGGCGAAGAAGGGGGAGAGGGCCATGTGGTCGTTGCGGTGGTTCGGGTCACAATATAGTCAGATGCCCAGAAAACATCGTGCCCATACCTGAACAGGAAGAGGAAGAGGGATTCGGTAACGAAAATACATCTGCAGGGCGTCCGCAAGTTAGGACGAGAAGACATAAAAAATGCAGTTTGTGTCAGTCTGAAAAACATACAAAAAGGAAGTGTCCTCTCCATCGAATCAATCCTTCACCAGAGGGATAGCTTGTTAGGCTTTTACAATAGGGTATAATTAAGTGTCGGTTTGCTTCGGGATTATCATGTAATTTGAATTTGGTTTTCAATTCACATTTGTCACGATACATGAAGATATGCAGATTTTCATATGATACTTTTTGATACCCTAAAATGTGTGTGCCAACACTTATAGATAATTTCAATCAGATGTTAGAATGAGAAATCAGTAAATTTAATATTGTTCAGGATCCACAATTACAAAATAAATGAAACTAAAGACGAGAAGTGTATCATTCAAAAGATGGATTGTCGGACCACAATATCTATTGTCACCGGTGATGCACTAACCATCCAAGAAATCGAGCGCCACTGTGTCTCCATCAGTGCTCCATCTGTAGATGTCGAGACCCATCCGACGCCTAATCCCGTCTACACCATCGACTAAATAGGGTCTAGGCCACGTGCGAGTCAGACAACCCTCGATGGACATCAACGCAAATATAGCGCACGAACTGTTGTCGTTCTGTACATAACAACGTGTCTCATCTCCTACGTAGAGCTGATACTCAGGTGGGATTGGGAAAGCTTCATAGTTCTCCTCTCGGCGTTTGTCGTTGAAGGACGCGTACTCGAGAAGGGGAGGGAGAACACGACGGAGAGGTAGTGTCTGCACCAAACGGGTTCTTTCCTTGCTCTTGTTGTAAGTGTGCAACATGCTATCATAGAGTACAACACGTCCGTGGCTCAGTTGAATCTCACACGCGACCCAATGTTGGTTAATGTTAATCACCGTCAGTATCTGCAGCAATGTAATGACATATAAACGTATCTGAACTGATCGCGATTCAACGTAGGTTATGTTCAAAATCGGTTAAATATAATGTACTTGATATAAATTACACTTACACTGTCGACATCCCTCCACCAAGGTCTAATACGCCCCCACCTAGGATGTGTACCTCTGACGTAGGGCATCAACAACTCCAAAGATGCAGCTGGAAAGTTCTTCCTCTTGACAGACGTAACGTTTTTTTTGTGTTCTGGCTCACCAGCATGCGCCTCCTCAAAAACAGCCTTGCATTTTTCCTAAAGAAGTCATTGCATTTAATTGTTAGTACTATGTCAATGGATAATAAATAATTACAAAACTGAGTGAAAGAGCATTACAAAAAAATGTGTGTCCACTATGAGAAGCTTGCCAGCTAAAGCACGATCGCGTCTAACGCCGACGAACTTTGCATTTGTTTGAAGAATGCCGAGGTATGCATCAATCGGCTATAGCACAAGACCAAGCGTCAGTACTCTCACACCGTTTGCTCATATTCAAATAGTAAGCATATCTACATTTATGAACAAAGAGTTTGTAATAAGAATACATACCTGATAGTTGACGTCCACACCCGGGGCCACGAATGCACTGATAAGTTCAGGTTCTACTGTGTAGCCGGTACCCACGTTAAGCTTGAAATTTTTACAGAAAATTTGATTAACACAATAAAGTCACTAAAAATTTCGGTTGTATGTTGACGAGAGAGGGGACTCACTGTTCGGCATCAGAACCGGATGCCATGTATCTGTCGAACTCCTCCTCCTTTGCGAGCAATCTGGGCCGTCTTTCATCCTGTATGAACGGGCTACGGACATACTTGCTCGGGGCTCTCAATCTCACATTTCGGATGCCGGCACTCATCTGAGGGATAGTTGACGATGAGTTCTCATATTCGGATCCTCCTGCTATGTCGACCGGTGTGTAGGGTACCAGGGCACCACCAGCTGTAGAGGTCCCCAAATCAAACTGTACAGCTGATATAACTCTATGAGATCCACCAGTGTCGGGGGGCAATAGGAGTGCAGTCCGGGACAACATCCTCATGTGCACCCAGATCCTACTGAAAAGGTGGATCCGATCGAAAGTAGGTGGACTCATAAAATCCGGATCCCCGGCCGTGATAATCTGGCTCACCCGGTGGATAAAACTGCTCGTGATGCGAGGGCGCCTGCTGGTAGTAGTCCGCAATCCCTGACTGAATCATGTTCGGGATCTCCAACTCCAATCGTTGGAGATCCTCGCGTCGGCTCTCATCCAGGTGTCTGAAACTGTCATCGACATAGGCCCGCATCTCAGAGAACTGATCCCCAACGTAGTCTCTCATACTCATCATGCTTGTGTTCAGTGCTTCAAAGCCAGTGTTGAACATGTTCTTCAGCTCATCAAACATTTGTCCAACACCGGCTGGATCAAACTGTCCTGGATATGACGAACCTAGCTGGTCGGCCGTAGGAGATGCATGTGGAGGATGCACCGGTGACTGATGGTCATAGAATGTGTCGCGATGCTCTGTCTGATATGCTGGATAACCCTCATTCTGATAACCATCGGTATTGGAGGTGGATAGCCAACCATCATGTTGGATCGGATTATCATGCATATCTGATATAGGGACCTCCACGTAGTGGCATGCTCTACCCTGATAGTCCTCCTCGGTTTGATGCTCGGCCACACCATCGGTACCCTGCTCAGTGGCCGGTAAGTCGCGTTGAGCCGTCTGCCGAGAACTCTCCCCAGCCACCCGGGCCGAAAGTCTTGGTCGACCTCGACGGGTTTGTGTCGGAAGCTGAACCCCCTCTATGAGATTATCGTCAATGTACTTCATGTATATCTGTCGAGTCTCTCGACTCTCGACCCTGAGAGTCTCGTAACACACAAGACCCTGCAGTAGTGGTAGTTACAATAAAACGAATTAGAAATAGTAGTAAGTACGTGGAAAGAAAGATAATTAAACATATGTGTGTAAGCTAAGACCGAAATCAACATACCTCCTGATCTAGCTCCCTCGAGACGTCGTCCAGTGGAAGTTTCGTCGACCACCTCAAAAGTCTCGGCAACACCTTGTGAGACTTCGAAAGACGTTTTCCAACGTACACTCCAGTGTATGGAATCGCCTCGAAAGCCCATACCTACAAAGTTATAACAACAATTCACATTTCTAAGTACATTACATTTTGACATCAAAATTTGGAACCAAAAAAATTGACAACTAATACTAACCATTACTGCCAAAGAGAATCCGTAAAAGTGGTAGGCCGGGGGCCTGCTCGCCGTTGGGTCCGGCAGTGGCGAAGGTAGCTGTCTGATTTTGTTCAGAAGGTGGAGATAAGAAATCTTACCCCATGGAAAGGTATCCCATCGCTTCTCGTCCTCCACCAAGTCCCAAACCCACGGGTCAACTGAAGTGGTCACTGGGTCGACTCCGAGTAAAATGCTGTATAGGAGGATGATCTTAGCAATCTTCATCGTGTCAGCCCAACGAGATACGAACTACTCCTCCCTAAATCTCCTTAGAAGAGCCGACACAGTAATCCTATCCTCGCCAAGGCTGACTCGATAAAACACACCATCAGACAGCTCAAGTTGCTTTAGAACAACCGGTTTGAAATCTGAGTCGCCAAACCGTAAACCCGTCACGAGGGCGAACTCTCTTCTTGAGAACTGACATAGACGACGGTCCCCACCTATATGGAACCACACCTCATCGGCGGGGGTCTGGGGCCCACACACCTCACGTGACATAAGGGCGTGCAGAAAGCTCTTGCAACTATCAGGCTCAGTAGCCCAACGCAAGAAATGGCCGGAACAACTGTTCTCAAATTCAGCCACACATTCAGTGTCAGTTTTCTTTAAGACAGCCTTTATGTAGCCGAGTACTCTAACACGAGTGTACGAGTTAATGTAGGCCTGTTTCGTCTGATAATCCTCACGTACCCAATAGACCTGTAAAAAACCAAAAAAAATTCATATTAATTAATAAATTACTAAACAGATTGAAAGAACACAAGCGAATATATAACTTAACTATCTGGCTAGAAAATCAACATGTGAATCTTATAAAGCTGGGTGTTTTAGTTATTCAAATTAGTTGAGCTAGATAAAATGGGGATTACTGAATTACCAAAAATAAAAAGGGGGGAAACGGGGACTATTAAATTGAAACGAAATTGTAAGTCTCACAACCATTTAGTTTATGTTGTAGTACTTTTTTTGGTGGATTATTTACAGCAGATAAATATGAGGATTATTACAGATGGATTAGGAAATTATTTGGCAGTAAGTGTTGATTATTAAACGGAGATTTAACCGAGCCAAGGACATGGTGTACATTTTGATATTATAGAGGATGAAATTTGGGTCACAACGAAAAAAAGAATGAGCTCAATCGGAGTTGAAACGAGCTCAAACGGGGCGTTTTAAGTTTAGGGGTATTTTGGTAATTTTGGTCAAATGGTTGACTTTGACCGGGCCCACGACCCTCGGTCACAGACTTCTCGTCGGCAGCCCTCAATGATGACGTCCGACGGAAAAAAAAAAAGGGCTTCCGATCGAAAAAAACGACAGGGCGCACGCGTGCAAGCGCACACCCGGCGTCGGGTGAAAATCTAGGCGGCCTCGGCAGCTCGGTGTGTGCTCTCGGCAGCTGCTGAGTTTTCTTGGCGCTAGGGGTTAAACGTGAATTTAGGGTTTATTCACGTTTAACCCTATAATTTATAGGGTTAAACGTGAATAAATTGAAAATTCACGTTTAACCCGTTAAAATTCGAATTTTATACCCTAAACGTGAATTTAGGGTTTATTCACGTTTAACCCTATAATTTATAGGGTTAAACGTGAATAAATTGAAAATTCACGTTTAACCCGTTAAAATTCGAATTTTATACCCTAAACGTGAATTTAGGGTTTATTCACGTTTAACCCTATAAATTATAGGGTTAAACGTGAATAAACCCTAAATTCACGTTTAACCCCTAGCTGCCGAGTTTTCTCGGCAGCTCGGCGTGTGCTTCTCGGCAGCTGCCGAGTTTTCTCGGCGCTAGGGGTTAAACGTGAATTTAGGGTTTATTCACGTTTAACCCTATAATTTATAGGGTTAAACGTGAATAAACCCTAAATTCACGTTTAGGGTATAAAATTCGAATTTTAACGGGTTAAACGTGAATTTTCAATTTATTCACGTTTAACCCTATAAATTATAGGGTTAAACGTGAATAAACCCTAAATTCACGTTTAACCCCTAGCGCCGAGAAAACTCGGCAGCTGCCGAGAGCACACGCCGAGCTGCCGAGAAAACTCGGCAGCTAGGGGTTAAACATGAATTTTCAATTTATTCACGTTTAACCCTATAATTTATAGGGTTAAACGTGAATAAATTGAAAATTCACGTTTAACCCGTTCTAACATGAATTCAAACCCTAATTCTGAACAAATTAACCCTATCAAATGCAAAATTAAACCCTAATTCACCATTCCAAACATGAATTCAAGCATATATTATAACAAATTAAACCTAATTAAACATAATCCTTAAATAATTTAGGGTTCATACCAAATTCAAATTCCACGTTTAACCCACCATTTTTTCAACTGATCCTCAACAAAATCGAAGTATTAACACACTTGTCCAACAAATTCAACCAAAATCAACAAATTCAACCAAAATCAACAAATTCTCAAGAAAGCATTGCAAATTCGAAGCTTCATTTCAAAAAAATTCTGAAAAAAAGAGGGGTAATTCACTAACCTCTCCTTCGTTTGACATCTTCGCGTTAAACGTCAATTTTCAGCAACAAAATTGAAGTGGTAAACGTGAATTTTTGGTTGAGGTTGAAGGTGAAAATGGAGGATTTTCACTCGGCTGTAAATCGTGAGTTTAGGGAGAGAAGATGGTTTGGGGTGGAGGTGAGAGAAAACACTTTTTTGACCAAGATCCCCTTTGACCATGCATATTATTGGGTAATAATTGTGGTCATCAAAGTCAATCCAAAAATGTGGTATTTTTTGCCCTAGTTTTAAATTTTATGGTATAAAGTATCCCACTTTTATATTTTATGGTAAAAAAATGCCAAATTTTATTTTGGGTGGTATTTTTGGGCATACTTAATATTTTTTGTGGTAAATTGGGTTGCTAACCCTAAAATAAAGGCCATCATTATATAATATAAAGGTATTACTGATTACACATAAAGGTTTTCGTGTTTTTTTATACTTGATATATTCATTTAGCTCAACTTTACTACTGTCACATAAATGTGAAACTAATAAAACGTAAAAGTCACCCAACAACAATATAAAGGTATTACTGAATACACATAAAAGTTTTTAAGGTTTTTGTATACATGATACATTCTTTTAATTAGTTTTAGCTCAACTCTACTACTGTCACATAAAGGTACAACTAATAAAACATAAAGGTCACCCAATAATAATGTAAAGATATTACTGAATACACATAAAGGTTTTCATTTTGTAGATGTCACATAAAGGTGACATTAATAAAACATAAAGGTTATCCAATAATAATGTAAGGGTATCTATTATGTTGCATACAAGTTTTAATTTTCTAAATTATTTAACTGTAAATACTTAACTCTATATGTATAAATGTATTCATAATATCAAATAAATTTATTTTTAACTTCACATAAAGATTTTAACTTTTCATAACAAAGAAATATTTTCAAAGTTTAACTTACACTTATTTTGTCTCATAAAGGTGTCACAAATAATACATAAAGATAACAATACTAATACATAATTGTTACATTGTTTATACATAATAAAGGTATGAGTTGTTTCACATAAAAGTATTACTTCATTTTCATAAAGGTATTGCCTATTTTATTGAAATATAATGTAAATGTATTAATTGTATCATATAAAGGTATAAATCATATAATATAAAAGTATTACTACATGTATTATCTTATTTTAATTAAAAATGGTTGTATATTATCTTATTCCATTTTTACTGGAATATATTAGTTATATTGCATAAATATATCAATCATATTATATAAATGTATTAATTGTATCATATAAAAGTTTTATCTTATTTACTAAGATATAACATAAATGTAATATTATCATAACTAAAAGGTCTGATACGCATAACTAAAATGTCGGATACACTTAACTAAAAGGTATGAATCACAAATCTAAAAGGGTATGAAATTTTCACATAAAGTGTAAAGGTATGAAGGTCATACCATAAAGGTATGAAACTTATAACTAAAAGGTATACATATTTTCCAGAAAAATACAGAAAATAAACTAAATATGTGGCGCCCCCTTCCCGGCACGTGCCGGCACGTGAATGACTGTTCCAGTGAGTGGATGACCATGCCGGGTCGGGTTGACCCAGATTGCACGGATCTAGGATCCGTGCACTAATTTCACAGGAGTTTTTATGTTTAATAAATTATTATAGTTTCCAAAAAAATTTAACAAAATGTGGTGTGATTCGAGAGTGTTAAAATTTTAAGTGAAGTCGTCCATGGGGATGTCGACTTTTAGTGCGAAATATCTGACATGGTTGCCTCTTGTAAAGGCGACACACTCTTGAATATTGAAGGAGATATGAGAGTAACTGAATTGCATTAGATATTGTTATGTATATCTTTTGAAAGGGAAAGACGAAGCTTTTGAAACTTTCAAAAGTTATAAGAATGAAGTTAAAAATCAACTTAGATTGAAAATCAAAATGATTCGAAGTGATAGAGGGGGAGAATATGTTGCTCTGTTTGAAGAATTTTGTACAAAACATAACATTATTCATCAAACGACTGTTGTATAACACAAAAATAGAACTCTGAAAGAGATGATGAATGCTATGTTGATAAGCTCTGGCTTACCACATAACATGTGGGAGGAAGCCATCCTTTCAACTAATCACATTCTCAACAAATTGCCACATAAGAAAATGGATAAGACTCCATATGAATTATGAAAAGGAAGACAACCTTCTTATAATTCCTAAAAGTGTGGGGGTATCTAACAAAGGTCGAAGTACCTAAACTTAAACAAGTTAGACTAGGACCCAAGACAATTGATTGCATTTTCATTGGATATGCATATCAAAGTAGTGTTTATCGATTTCTAGTGCACAAATTAGATATTCCTGATATAAATGAAGGAATGATCATTGAATCAAGGAATGTAATATTCTTTGAGAACGTCTTTTCAAATAAATAAAGGAAAGAGATAAGTTTGAATAAAAGAACTTATGAAGTTGTACAAAGTTCTCCTCACATTAAAGAAGAATTGAGACGCAACAAAAGAAGTAAAGTGGCCAAGACGTTTGGTCCAGATTTTCTAATATACATGTTAGATAATGAACCCAGGACAATTCAAGAGGCATTGTTCAGTCCAGATGCTCCTCTCTGGAAAGAGGCTATCAATAGTGAGATAAAATCCATCATACAGAATCACATGTGGGAAATAGTTGATCTCCCACCAGGATGGAAACATTTATGATGTAAATGGATTCTTAAAAGAAAATACAAATCTGGTGGATCAATTGACAAGTATAAAGCTCGTTTGGTAGCCAAACAGAAAGAAGGGTATGACTTCTTCGATACATACTCTCCAGTTACAAGGATTATCTCCATTAGAGTACTCATTGCTATTGCAGCACTGCATAACCTTGAGATACATCAAATGGATGTAAAAACAACATTCATAAATGGGGAATTGGAAGAGGAGATTTTCATGAAACAACCTGAAGGGTTTGTTGCACCAGGACAAGAACATAAAGTATGCAAACTTGTCAAGTCTCTATATAGGCTTAAGCAAGCACCTAAACAATGACATGAAAAATTTAACAGAACTATGATGTCAAATGGTTTTCATATCAACGAGTGTGACAAATGTGTATACATTAAGGGCACACCCGATGAATATATAATTGTCTATCTATATGTAGACGACATGTTGATCATGGACAACAATCATGATGTAATCGTGAAAACTAAGAACATGTTGAAGAAACATTCTGACATGAAGGATATGGGTTTGGCAGATGTCATACTAGGGATAAAGATCTCTAGGACATCCGATGGAATTATTTTGTCGCAATCTCACTATGTTGATAGTGTTCTCAAGAAATTCGAAGCCTACAATCTACCCCGGCTAAGACTCCAGTAGACTTAACTCTATACTTAGCTAAAAATTAAGAAGACCCAGTATCCCAACTGAAGTATGCAAGAATTATTGGCAGTTTAATGTACCTTAGGAACTGTACACATCCTGACATTGCATATTCAGTTAGCAAACTTAGTAGATTCACGAGTAATCCAGAAAATGATCATTGAGCTGCCTTGACAAGAGTACTTAGGTATTTGAAACATACCTCAAGTCATGACATATTTTATACAAGATATCCTATTGTATTAGAAGGTTATAATGATGTCAATTGGATATCAGACATTAAAGACTCCAAGTCCATTAGTGGCTACGTGTTCACTATAGGTAGAGGAGTCGTGTCCTAGAAATCCTCTAAACAAACATGCATAGCTCGATCCACAATGGAGTCTGAGTTTATTACGCTAGATAAGGCTGGCGAAGAAACTGAATGGCTCAAAAACTTTTTAGAGAATATTTCATGTTGGAACAAACCAGTGTCTCCTGTTATGATTCATTGTGATAGCATGTCAGCTATTGAGAGGGCACAAAGTTGTATGTATAACGGTAAGTCTCGACACATTCATAGGAGACATAACACCGTTAGACAATTGATCTCTAATGGAATAATTGTCATTGATTATGTAAAGTCAAAGGAAAATATAGCGGATCCGTTAACAAAAGGCATAAATAGAGATCTAATGTATAACGCTGTAAGGGAAATGGGGTTAAAACCCACACACTAAAGAACGTTCATAGCGGTAACTCAACCATGATGAGTGGAGATCCCACAAATTTGGCTCAATGAGACAACTAAGTTATGGATGGTTCAAATGTGCACTTGGAACCTATCTAGTGCCTCATTCTCGTAGTTGTCCAAGTGCTAACTTGCTGATGTGTGGTGAGGGTAAGCATTTACGCTTTTAATGATTCATATACCTTTAAAAGGTGGAGTATTGCAGGATACTCTTGATAGGAGATCACCTATATAAGTGAGAAGTTTGGCCACTTCAATGTAATCACTTATGAATCCAAGATATGGTCCAAGGCCGAAATGGACACATCGTGAGAATAAAAGATATTAGAGTTGTTATTGTGTAAATGTTATTATCTTGGTTTACACAAAAAACTGATCGGTTCAAGACATCGCGTTCACTGAGCAGCGAGCAAATCCGATAGCATCTTACTAAGGAAGGTTCAAAGTCGGAAGCTACCTATCTCGATACAATAGCAGTTCGTCGGAACTTTCTAAGTTGTCTGCATTCGCATATGCATTAATTTTCATTCATGTGGGGGATTGTAGGAAACCGGTTTAGAAAAATTGATGTTGACCAATCTTTGACCAATTTTTATATGATGTTTCGTTTGTTAAAGATATAAATAAATTACAGATTTGAAATCTATGTTTTGAGTAGATAAATTTAGAGTATTTATTTTCTCAAATCCAATTTTGGATGAATGAGAAATTAATGTTTAAAGTTGGCAACTTAAATTGAAAATGTGTTAATGTTTGAAGAGGTGTGAAGTTGTGAAAATGTGTGAGTTTGAATTGAATTGATGCAACCCAAATTAAATGGATGCATCTCATCCGAAACATTGTGAGATACACTATTTCATTCCAAAAGATGTCTAATTATGGAAAGGTTTCAATTCAAACCAAAAGATGTCTAATTATGAAAAGACATCATTTCAAATTAAAAGGTGTCTCTTTTGGAAAGACACCACACCTCTTCAACTCTTATAAATAGACCCCACATTCAATCATTTCATTCACTTCACTACAACTTGCATTATTAGCATTCTAGCAATTGTAATCCTCTCATCTTTTTGTCTTAGAAAGTTCCAAATATCATATTCGTTCGCCGAAGAACTTTTGGATTGTTGTGTTGCGATCCTTAAATTAGTAAGTCGTTGTATCTTGGGGACGTTTGTCATAGACTGTAAAACACTAAATAAGGGTCAATTTCATCTTACGAAGAAAGAGTCCAACTTTTGTCTCGACTTTCCCATTTATCATTTAAGTCATTTTCAAGTACAACATACATTATATCGAACAATTTTAGATGCTGAAAATTCATTTACTAATACTTAGTACACCATCCATGAATGCCTGTGTGTTATTCAATACACTAATAAAAGAGTAAAAACATTTGAATTACATGTGATTTGACCCTTTTTGCTGAAGAAAAATGTCACATCACTAATAATTTGAATGGCAAATTGTATAACCCTTATTAAAGTGTAGCAAGTAGATATATGCTTATGGATATCTAGGTTTTGCAAAAAGCTTAAAATAAGTAGTTAGAGTTAGACTTGCATGTGTGAATCATGTTGTTGTTGTATCAGTCTACTTATGTACTCAGAGAATTTCTAAATAAAAATCCTTTATATATATTTTGTCTATGGTATTTTGTCACAAGATATCTTTATTCTTTAATAATTATATTTCAATTTTTATATTTTGTCTATTATAATTAAATAAAGAGCAACCAAAACTATCGGTTGGGTTGATTAATTATAGGCCTGTAAGAAGGCGGTCCTAAGTGTATTTAACCTTCAGTGGATTGGGCTTTCGATGGGTTGGTATGCCTCTATTTTCTTAATATATTTTTTATTTTTTATTTTTTTTCTCATTGAAAATATAGATGAGAAATTAACTATAATGGTGAAATTTTTTAATAATTTATAAAAATATTGATACGAACCATTTATTTATAGGAATGAAGAAATTTAATGAAAGAACTATTTAAAATTTTTTGCATAGTATATGTATTTGAATGCATATAAATGTTAATAAATGAATATATATGTTACATATGTACTATTTTTCCTTTCAAAAATTTAAAAATTAATAATACAAAACAAAATAATTTTTTTGGTGGATTGACTCACTTAATTCACGGCCCACTAGTGGATTGAGTTAAATTAAGATTTTGATCTGACCAGCCACAAAAAAGGTTTGTCTCATCCCGCCAAATGGTGGGTAAGGGTTATGATGAGTTGTGGGCTGGTCCACCCGCAACTCTAATTGTAATTTGTTTCGTCTTAAATTAATTATTGGAAATTTTAATTCGTCCAAAATCTGCATAAATACTATTCACTTAATTTTCACTTATAAATTCAAACTTTTAGATTGACTAACCCACCTTAGTTGAGGTGGTACCTTCCAGACCTCTTTTATTTAGAAAAGGCAAGCTTCGAAATCTTTCTTGCATCTACAATTCACAATTTATAAAATATTCACAATTAATATTGATCGGAACAATATATATATATATATATAATGCTGCGAGACTTAATTAACTGAATCGACCTTACACTGGTTGAAATTTTACCGTTACGTAGTTATGAGTTATGGCCCAAAATTGATTCAAGACTCTCATGGCTCTGATACAATTTCTGTTTTTAACCCAGATTCAAAAATTATTTAAGATAATTGAACAAGCCATTTTATAAAGCAATTGAAATAGATCAGATGTTTTAAGTTTACAAGAAAAACCCAAAAATCCCAACACGCTTGCGTCACATATGGATATTATGGCTCAAAGGGCGAAAGGTACGAAGCAAGTTTAAACAAACTAACAATTTCAATCCTTATAGTTTTAACCTTAGAACATCTTATACAATTTTTGATTCATGATTGAACAATTTCGTAACCATGTTAGTAGATAGATGTAAAGTCAAGACATGATCTAACACAAAAGATCTAGCCGACCATGTAGGCGGCAACAGTTGTATATATAATTTAAAGATAGAAAATAAAATAATACAAGAACTTACAAGATGAACTTCAAAACTTCACACTTTAATTTAATATCACAAATATTACAAGGATGTGGAGAGAGAATAGAGGTGCAAGTAAACTCAAGTGTGCTAAGCTAAAGAAATGAACGCCTATTTATAGAAAGAAACCGGACATGAAACCCCGGATTTCAAAAGATAAAAATATAAACAGTAAAAACACTCAAAACAGTAAAGATATGTCACTTTCATGCGGTCTTCAAATCTCCTCAAAGATATTGTCGAAAATGTCGTTTTGCTTTAAGCATTCTTCTGTTGGCATATACTTATCCATACACCTTTTGAATTTTTTATCATGGAGTTTGATCTCTTTCTTGATCTTCTATATATTTTTAGAAGTTGTATAGACACTTCTCTTGTGGTTTTCTGAAAAAACTTCTGAAAAATCTTCTGTCAGAAAAATATGCAATAATTTATTGCGTCCTTCATCAATAATCTTTTGTTTGTTAATCCTCCATGGGATATAACAAAAGCATCTTGGACTAGGGGTGGCAATGGGCGGGTTCAGGGATGGTATTGACAATACCATCCCCATACCAAATTATCATATTAAATATCATCCCCACTACCATCACCGTTTTGGAAATATGGGACGGGGATGGGGATTCACCGCTCGGGGAACAGATTCCACATGGGGGATTCGAGTTCCCCAAATTTAATTTTCTACAAGTTAAATTTTTTTTTTGTAAAATAATTTTCAATAAAATAAATATCAAAATAATTAAAAAAACTCATAAACAATATCAATCCAACATAGCATCAAATATCTTGAAATCATAAATCTTGTAACGCCCCGTTTCTTTTCTATTAAGAAATTTTTTACTAAGGCGCTACATGCAAAAATTCACCATTTTAAGAAATATAAATATAAATAAAATAAAGAATAATTATGAATTACATTTTTCATTAAATAAAAACGTCATAAATAAAATTCTTTTGCAACCTTTAGAACATCGGCTACCGACATCCACTGCTCGCGCTTCACTCTCAAGATTTCCTTAAACTGAAAATATTTTACACAAAAAAGGGGGTGAATGCATGAAGACACTCATTGGGTTGGGACTTGTGAGCAATTAAAACACTGAGGAATACATAGATATATCACTCAATTGCACATTAATGCGGTTTTGAGCCGCCTTTGAAAAATACGATTCTGAGCCGCCGTAGAATACATTTTTGTTTGTGGTTCTTAGCCACCTTGGTACGGTTCTTAGCCGTCTTGGTGTGGTTCTTAGCCGCCTTGGTACGGTTCTTAGCCGTCTTGGTGCGGTTCTTAGCCGTCTTGGAAAACATTTCATTCACATAAACAAGTTCTTTCACTTTGCAAATATTGCACATTCATCTTCATCATGTAGTAAGGCATATAATGCAACATTTATAAAATAATCATATACGTCTCACATCAGCAAATAACTTCACGTTAAAGCACTTGGACACATAAACGGGAAAACAAGAATTTACCACACCTCAAAACTCACTTAGAAACTTAAACATGGAAAACAAGAAATTACCCCACCTCGGATAAACGGCGTCTCGGAAGAAATCTACTACGTGTTTAGGAGAAAAACGGCAGCATCCTTTACGTCGCCCGTGCGCGGCGACGGTGGCGCTGGCGGCCGAACCGTGTCCATACTCGTGACGGGGCCGTTGAGTTCTACCTTTTGGTCCAAATCTTCTTACCGGAAAAGTGACGATCGGCAGCGGCAAGACGGTGGTGGTTGGCGGTGACGAGAAAATAAAAGAGGGGAGAGAAAGATTTTCTTGTCCATCTCAGCTTTCATAATAATAAGCTTACAATAACAAATCAATAGATAGTAGTAGCAGCATAATACTTGAACAAACAACCAGAAGGGTAGTTGATTTTTTGTTGATCAATTTCTGTGTTTTTGAAAAATGTAAAGAGGGGCAACCACCCTTAAGACTCCCCATCTCTATTTTCTTGCTATAACATGTAGGTGAGGTGTTCGATTTTTGGGAGGGTTGAGTGTATTGGTGTGCTAGGTGTCAAGTGTAGACATAGGTGAGGTGTAATTATTTTTAGGGTGTTGACTTACACGTAGCTCAAGACCTTAATGCTCTAAAACATCTTAATAAATGGCTTTGCAATATAATTGTTTGTCTAACTAACTAACATTTAAGTAAATAAAACTTTACATCTTAATTTAATTAGTGGGATGTTATAAATCTAGTCTTTAAAACAAAAGTATGAAATACATAATCAAAATGACAATACAATCTAACAAGTTTGATTGTTTTGAGTTGATTCAAAGTTTCAATTTCAATTTGAAATTTTAGATATTAAATTATTAATTAATTAATTGGAAAGGAGCCATGAGGAGTGAGGACTTAGAGTACTTATAGAAAAATTTGGATGTTTTGGTATATTTACTAATATATATATATATATATATAATTAATATTAAACGGGGAACGAAGAATCACCGTTTCATATAAATTGGACCGGTTTCAGGGTCGGGGATTGGGTGGGGAGCATAAATATCATCCCCATACCATCCTCGTAATTTTTAAAAGGGGATTCATCGTCCCCGCCCCATTTCCCGATTTGACCGGGGAATTTCCGCCCCATTAACATTGGTACCCAACGGGGATGGTTCCCCACGAGGAAATTGTCACCCCTATCTTGGACAGTCTTCTATGTGCCTCTGGTTATGGAAATTTGAAAGATCCATAAAATTTCCTAAAATGAATTTATCATTGATGAGTATGATCATCTTCTTTAAGAGAATCTTTAATCTTCTCAAATGCATTATCAATAGAAAAATCTTCAATATCATCATCGGAATTTTGAGCATCTTGCATTAAGCAATGAAATTGGGTGATGCTTGATTCAGAATTCATTGAAGTATCTGATTCTGAACTTTTGATTTGTCTGGATATATCCTTTTTCATTTCCTCAAGGAAAATGTCAATAATTTTCTCTTTTGAATAGATTTCAGAATATTTCTAAACAAAGAGCCTAAAAGGGCTGGCATTTTTGTCCTCAACCCTTTTTTCATGATTTAGTTTATAAACTTTGATCTTCTCAGTAAGCTTGTTAATTATTTCGGAGCCAAATATTTCTCCTGTCTCTGGATCAATAGGCATAAGCTTCTCCCAGAATTTAAAAAGACTACTTCTCCATAAACATGGAGCCCCATAGCTGGTATAATCAAAAACTAGTTTCCATTCCCAAATCCATGGAATACCAAATTCAATGAAAAACAAACAAGAAGACTTGTCTCCAATGTATGCTTCAGTAATTTTGTTTTGAATAGATGGAGAAACAGCAATCCATTCTTCCATAAGATTACCAAAAATTTCTGGTAAAATTTTTGTAGATGGCCTAAAGGTTCTCCACCAAGTAAAAAACCAAGTGGGAATGGGTTTATGAAAATTGTTCTCACATATTTTTAAGATCCAAGAATGTCTTTGTTTTTTGTTTTCAAAATAGAAAGTTTTATAAAAACTTTCAATGTAGTCATAATAATTGAATTTGAAGTTCAAATTATGACTCCGAGAGAAAAATTCTTTTATTTAATGGAGAAATTCCTCATTCTTCAAAAGATATAATCTTTTTGATAATAATTTTAGAAAAACTATAATTTCCCTTATCCTGGATATTTCTTGAAGAGAAGTGGTTTATTTCCACACTTTTCATATAGATAAGAAGATTTTCATAAAATCCTCTCTGTTTGTATGATCCATGAGGAGATGAGTTATTACTCAAATATATTTCCATGATACTCCATGGATTTTCTGCCCATTGAGAGTCTTTTCTTCTATAAGAAGAATATTTTCCCTTTGCTTATTTTCAATATAAAGATGTGAATCATCATCATCTTTTACAATATTAGCATATGATGTTTGAGAACTTGATTCTGGGATATTTCCCTCTTTTTGTTGTTTTTGTTTCAAAAATTCTTGAAACTCTTTATGTAAAGGATCATCAGAAATATCTTGGGCTATAAGTTTCATTTTTCCCTGTTGGAGAATAATATTAGAAGTATTACCTCTTCCTCCACCATAACTAGGATAAGGGGATCTTCCCCTTCCTCTTCCTCTATGAGAGGAATAGTCACCTCGACTTGGAGTGCACATTCTTGAAAATTAAAACATGTTAAATATTTGCGAGTTAAAAAATAGGGTAGATGATTATCTTCACATTTTTTATATATAATATTAAAATCAAAGGGAGCTAAATGAGCTTGCCATCTGGCGAACATCTGTTTTGAAACATCATGCATAAAATCTTTGATAAACATAAATTTTGCAGATTGACAATCAGTTTTTATAATAAACTTTTGATTATATAAATCATCTTGAAATTTAAGAACATATTTGACAATGGCTAAAATTTCTTTAGCAATAGTAGAGTAATTTTTCTGAGCATTATTCCATTTTTCAGAATAAAATCTAACAAAATATTCTTGTTTTGTTTGAGGATTAATCTGTGTAAGAATTCCTCCAAAACCAATATCAAAAGCATCTGTTTCAATAATTTTATCCCATTGGGGATTAGCAAGCATTAAACATGGAAGGTTTTTAACCTTTTCTTTAATCCTTTTGACTGCTTCACTATGTTTATCTGACCATGGTAAAAGATTTTTTTAAGTCTATCATAAAGAATGGAAGAATCTTTATTAAGATTTTCAATATAGGGAGAAATATAATTAAGACTTCCTAAAAATCTTTGGAGTTGAGTTTTATCCGTAATAATATCAGAAAATTTTGAACCAAATTCAATACTTCTTTGAATAGGAATAATATTTCTTTTTTAAATATAATGCCCTAAAAATTTGATTTTGTTCGGAACAAAATCATTTTTGGTTTTGAAATGACGAGACCATTTTGTATAGCAATTTTCTTGAAAAGATCTAAATGTTTAAAATGATTTTCAATATCTTTGGAATATACAAGAATATCATCAATATAAACAATAATAAAATCAATGTAAAGGGTAAAAATGTCATTCATTATTTGTTGAAATTCTGAAGGAGTATTTTTTAACCCAAAAGGCTTAAAAGTCCACTCATAATGTCCAATAGGAACATTAAAAGTGGGTTTATATCTATCAAATTTATTATCTGAATCTGCCAGAATCCTGACTTAAGATCAAATTTTGAAAATATTAAAGCATGTATAAGTCTATCAAGGAGATCTTTCTTGTTAGGAATAGGATGCCTAATCCATTTCAAAACCTTATTAAGGGGTTTATAAATTATAACTAATCTGGATATATCACGTTCTTGTTCAAAATGTTTATTAACATAAAAAGTTGTATAAGACCAAGAAGATTTGGAAGGAGAAATAAGTCTTTTATTTAAAAGAGATTGTATTTTTATTTTACATAATTCTAAATATTTAGAATTCATTTGACAAGGTCTTGCCTTGGTAGTGTTGGGATATTTCAGTTGTTATATTGATGAGATAAAAACAGTTTGCTTAGGGATGTCAGTACCTAAGTTTTCATACTGATTGACATGGTCTTAAATTAAAAGATCATGTAATAGTTTTTCAAGTGTTAAGGAAAACCAACTTAGAAGATATAGGAAGATATCTTCTAGGAGTCAGCAACCTGTAGAAAATAGCAAGCTGAAGAGAGTATCTGCTCGGAACAGATAGGATGCTGCAAGAAGAAGACAGTAAGCTGTAGGAAACAGCATGCTGGAAGCTGCACGGAGGAAGCAGAAAACTACAAGCAAGAAGCTACCCAACAGACAACAGGAAGCAGCAAGTTGTAGGAGGCAGCAAGCCAGAGGCAGCAGGAAGCAGCACCAGAAAGATCATGCAGTTTGAAGAGGAGCAAAGCTAACTGACATCAAGTAACCATTGCATGAACTTCAGCTCTGGACCCATACTGACTTGACAAGTCTGCAAGAATGTCAGAGAGGTCCAGAAGTAAATGTTGGGCGCATTAAATGCACATGTCAGAAACATTTAATGTGATCACAAAAGAAGATCTTGGAAATCAAAGCTTGAATTCAAAATGGAGAAGTATCTTCCTTCAACGGATACTTTCTTCTAACGGATACATTCTCAAGATCTATAAATAGAAGGTGTGGCTGACTGAAGACAGAGCTGGACAGAGTCGAGTGGAAACTCAGATATATTCCAAAGCTTCTCAAGCTTATCCATGTTCAGTCACTCAACCTTCAAGGATCAGTTTACCTCAGCAATGGAGCTTTCATGTTCAAGGCTGATCCAAGCTCATATCAGTTGAAGAACCTTTTTTATCTTTTAACCATTTATGTTGTGTGCGCTAGGTTGTTTTAGGTGTACTTAGTTGAGAGGATAGTGTCCTTGCTAAGTGTGTAGTCTAGAAGTAGACTGCTTGTCTTTTGTGGGATTGTACCCTTTGTGGGTTGTGGCCTTCGACTAGAATCTGGGATTCTAGTAGGTGTAGCTTGTTAGGAAGAAGTTTGTAAAGTGAAGCTTGTAATTCGAACTGACCTAAAGAAGTTCATCCTTGTGAAGGAGTAGAGTGGACGTAGAAGGCTTACACCACCTTCGAACCACTATAAACCCTTGTGTGTTTATTGTTTTGATATATCTGCTATATTGCATTTTATCTATATTTATCTTGCTGAGCATTTCATAAGCATCCTGCATAAAGTGTTTTGAAAAGAGCATACTTGCAAAGAAAACTGTTTTTCTAAAAGAAACCTTATCGTTGTTTATTCCGCTGCATACTGAGAAAGTTGGGTCAGAAACCTGAATCAGCATTCTGCCAGGTTTTTGATCAAGTCAGGTTGTTGTTTCTTTTAAGAATCGGGAACCTGTATCTTTGATAGATTTTAAAGATCAAAAAATCGATAGAGGTTCATTCACCCCCCTCTGAACCTCTGACCACTTGGGACCAATAAGTGGTATCAGAGCGAGTTGGGTTAAACACTAACTTAACTGGTAACCTATCCAGATCCACCCGTTTCTGCATTGGAAAAACCTTTTCTATTTTGTTAGACCAAAACTCATCTTTTAGCATAAAACATGGATATGACACATCATAAGCTTCATATGTTTTCAATAGATGAGTTTGATGACTGGAGGATACGGATGCAAGCTCACCTTTCAGTCATGCACGATGAAATGTGGTTTGTTATAACCGAAGGACCACCAGTAATTTACAAAGTAAATCTTGCTTACGTGGAACAGATTCGAGAACACAAACGTGCTGAAGCAGCAGCTGCTGCAGCTGAAGGAGCATGTGGTGAAGTCGAAAGAGCAGCTATTATCGATAATGATGTTGAGGCACCACCAGGTGTCGGCCAACAAGAAGCTGCCCCAAGACCCAGAAGAGGACCACCACCACAGGAGTACATCATCAAGGAAAGACATGAGTACACTTCTTAAGAAATGAAAAGGGCCAACCTCGACAATGTTGCCAAGAACGCCCTATCCCTAACGTTGGACAAAGGGACGTTTAGCAAAGTCAAAGGATGCTCAACAACCAAAGAGATATGGGTGATGCTAGGTATGATATGTGAAGGCAACGAGCTTGCCAGAGATAATAGGATCTCCAAAGTCATCCAACTGTTTGAGCAATTTAATATAAAGTCTGGAGAAACTCTTGAAGAGCTCGATCAAAGATTCACAGCCATTGCGAGTGAGCTAGAATCTTTGGGAAGAATCTACACCCAGAAAAAGAAAAACATGAAGGTGCTACGAGCCCTACCTTACGAGTGGCATAGCAAAGAAACCGCGATGAGAGTGTCACTAAATCTCAACGCAATGAGTACCTTCGATCTCTTCTCCGACCTAAAATCCTTCGAATATGACATTGAACAGAGGAAAAATGAGATGGAAGGGACGAATGCCAAAATAGCAGCATTGGTTGCAAGGAACCAGGTTGCTGCTAGCACGAGCAGCAGCAAGCTGAAGAGCAAGGAAGAGGAAGTGCTTATTGAGGATGCTAGAAAGGAGAGATGACACCTCAACAGAAGGAAGCCCAATGACTCCAACAAAATCTTTAAGAAACCTCATCTGAGAGAAGAATGCATGAATTTAGGGGGAAATACTGTCTACCACAAAGTTTGAAATAATGCAAAAGATCTCATTGATTCAGACAGTATATACACTCAGAACTCAAGCAAAATAGTAAGTTGTATCAAGATCTTAAGCAGGCACACTATCAACAAAAGAACTAGTGGTATCTCTAGTGGAACAACACTCATGATGATCAGGTTGCTATTGAAGCAACTAAGAAGGTTACTGAGGTGATAAAAGCTATGACTTTTTATAGTAGTCAAAGTCACTGAGGAAGTAATAGGATAACAAGTTTCAGCTGCTCTCAATAAAGTATGTACTGTGCCAGGAAAGGGTTGCTGAAGTAACGAAAACTATACCTTTTATAATAGCAGACATTACTAAGAAAGCAACAAGTATCTTTGAACCACCAAATGAGATCAAGCTTAAAATAAATGTCTGAGTCATACCACTCCCCACAATGCAAAGCCTATCAAAAGAATGTGAGGAACACAAGTTCAATCCCATGAGTAAGATAGTATAAGTTCCTTAAGTAAGGGGAAACCCATTCCTCTTTATCATTGGCTTTCATCTCTCTTTTACTTTCATATTCAGCATGCTGATATAGGATGTTACTACTCTTCATATATGTATGAAACATCTCTACCTAACACGTTCCATCAAGTGGAATCAGTATTTCAGGATACTTTAAATAGGATAAGGAAGGATACTGCAAGAAGAATATTAGCATGTGTAAAGGAGTCTGAACAAGTGAAGATCATCAAGCTGGACCATCAAGTAAAAAAAAAAGGAAAACAACGAGCAAGTTCAGATATCAACAATCAAGAAGGAATGGGAAATCAGCAAGTGCTTACCAGGAAACAGAAAGCAACGAGAAGGATCATGAAGCTGCATACAACAAGAGATACAAATCACCTCGATCCAAGAGAAACAAATTTGAAGATAAAATCTTTAGAGGAGGCGGACAGTCAAATCACAGTTAAATCAAGATCTCCTTAGACGGCTGATGTAAAGTTTATCTTAAAGATAAATCTACCTTTTCAGAAGGAAAAAGGTAGTTACTCTAGTGTGACCTTAGAAGATCAACTATTTGCAAAAAGGCCCCTCCATCTTTTTCGAATCAACCGTTAGATCGTGCGTTTTGACTCCCAACCGTTTGATCGAAGAAACCGCTCACATCCGCCTATTTATACTCAAGCCATCCACCATCTTTTCTAAAACGTTCTTCATTAAAATATGAGCACACATAACTCTCCATGAAAAACACAGTTACATCTATGGGGATAAAGATCCTAGAAGGAAAAGGAGAAGATGATGAAGGAGTCTCTGATGACCAGGAAGAGGAGGAAGCTTTCAAGGGATGATAAAGAAGCGGTCATCACGGGTGTTGAAGCTTATCCCATCAACCCCACGACTCTCACACAAAGGATGGACATTCTATATGTAATGGATGCCATCAGAATGGTATTCGAGATGTCGGAGATCTCTCGTAATCTCCTCTTCAAGATGATTGAAGATAAAGAAGAGGAGAGAACAATAAACAAGGGGTGCGCATATACCCTCGTTTATCTGACACAGGTCCGACTTCCTCAACACAGAGAAGATATGAGACCGAAGCCCATGAGGAAGCCTTCTATATCAAATATTGATGTGGAAATTATTCAATAAAGACCAATCTTTGGACAAAGAAGACACCTGCTGCCACTTATGGAGATAAAACTAAAGAACAGTAGTGTTTCTTAAAGGATGTCAGCAAGAATGGCTGACTGTCCAAGAATACTGTGTCAGCAGCTTCGAACTAGTCACTGGGCATCGAAAAAGACCCTCATCAGCAGATATATTATGATGAAAGAAAAGCCAGACAAGCAGTCAATGAGCTAAGGTTAACGTGCCTTGGACGGTGATAAAGCTACACAGGTAACTGATCTAACCGCCGATCAGATACCTGTCCTCCTGACATCTCTCTCTCTCTCGAGGCCTTATTCCCTTGGGTAGGAATAAGAAGGAGAGACCTCAAGAGAGAGGTTGTTATTTTGGTTTTGAGCAGCAATTGTCAGAAAAGAGGAACCTAATGAGCTATCTTGGTATTGAAGCTCCACTCTTGAGCAGCAAAAAGGATGCTGACAAAAAGGGGGAAGAGTTTCAAGTCAAGAGTCACTGTCGAAGCCTTATAGCAAGGGGGAAACAGAGGATTGTTTAGTCATTAGATAGCTCCTATCACCTCTGAGACAACAAGTTGATCATCCAAGAAGTCTTGAAGGATGCAACAAGCTGATGGCTGATGAAAACATGCTGAAGAAGGCATGCAAAGATCAAAGATGGTAGAGAGGGAGAGAAAATACTCTCTAGGTGGAAGAAGTATGGAAACAGCAAACTGCCAAAAACTGAAGAAGAAAGCTGAAGCTTGATGAAGATGTAACAACTTACTTACATTTACAGTTGTTCTAGGATGAACTTGTATTTGTACATATACTCAGTTTCAATAAAGAGCATTCATTGTTTATATGACTCTTGCCTTTATTATGCTTTGTCATCATCAATATAAAGGAGGAAATTGTTGGGATATTACAGTTGTTATATTGATGAGACAAAAATAGTTTGCTTAGAGATGTCAATACCTAAGTTTCCATACTGATTGACATGGTCTTAAGTTAAAAGATCATGTAATGGTTTTCTAAGTGTTAAGGAAAACCAACCTTAGAAGATATAGAAAGATATCTTCTAGGAGTCAGCAAGTTGTAGAACACAGCAAACTGAAGAGAGTATCTGCTCGGAGCAGATAGGATGCTGCAAGAAGAAGACAGCAAGCTGTAGGAAACAACATGCTGGAAGCTACACGGAGGAAGTAGAGAGCTACAAGCAGGAAGCTGTTAGTAGACAACAGGAAGCAGCAAGTTGTAGAAGGCAGCAAGCTGAAGGAAGCAGCAAGCCAGAGGCAGCAGGAAGCAGCACCAGGAAGATCATGCAGTGTGAAGAGAAACAAAGCTAACTGACATCAAGTAACCGTTGCATGAACTTCAACTCTGAACCCATACCGACTTGACAAGTCTGCAAGAATGTCAGAGAGGTCCAGAAGTAAATGTTGGGCGCATTAAATGCACATGTCAGAAACATTTAATGCGATCACAGAAGAAGATCTTGGAAATCAAAGCTTGAATTCAAAATGGAGAAGTATCTTCCTTCAATGGATACTTTCTTCTAACAGATACATTCTCAAGATTTATAAATAGAAGGTGTGGCTGACTGAAGACAGAGCTGGACAGAGTCGAGTGGAAACTCAAATATATTCCAAAGCTTCTCAAGCTTATCCATGTTCAGTCACTCAACCTTCAAGGATCAGTCTACCTCAGTAATGGAGCTTTCATGTTCAAGGCTGATCCAAGCTCATATCAGTTGAAGAACCCTTTTTATCTTTTAACCATTTGTGTTGTGTACGCTAGGTTGTTTTAGGTGTACTTAGTTGAGAGGATAGTGTCCTTACTAAGTGTGTAGTCTAGAAGTAGACTACTTGCCTTTTGTGGGATTATACCCTTTGTGGATTGTGGCCTTCGACTAGAATCTGGGATTCTAGTAGGCGTAGCCTGTTAGGAAGAATTTTGTAAAGTGAGGCTTGTAATTTGAACTGACCTAAAGAAGTTCCTCCTTGTGAAGAAGTAGAGTGGACGTAGAAGGCTTACATTACCTTCGAACCACTATAAACCCTTGTGTGTTTATTGTTTTGATATATCTGCTATATTGCATTTTATCTATATTTATCTTGCTGAGCATTTCATAAGCATCCTGCATAAAGTGTTTTGAAAAGAGCATACTTGCAAAGAAAACTGGTTTTCCAAAAGAAACTCTATCGTTGTTTATTCTGCTGCATACTGAGAAAGCTGGGTCAGAAACCTGAATCAGCATTCTACCAGGTTTCTAATCAAGTCAGGTTGATGTTTCTTTTACGAATTAGGAACTTGTATCTCTGATAGATTTTAAAGATCGAAAAATCGATAGAGGCTCATTCACCTCCCCTCTGACCACTTGGGACCATCAGGTAGGAATATTTTCTTCTTTAAAATCTTCCTCATAAGGAAGGGAAACAATATGTTTCTTTCTATCCCAAAAGGCATTAGGAAAATCATTGCATATTTCTATAGAAAATTTATTATGAATGAATTTAATTTTATCCTGTAATTTAGGATTTTTAAGTTTTTCGTCAATAGATAAGAAATTAACTTCTTCTTTTAAAGAGTTGATATGAAACATCTTTCTATCAATATGCTCTTGAAGTTCATTTAAAACTCGATGGATAGGCTTTGTTATAAACTCAAAAGTTATGGGTTTTCCTTAAAAAATACCGGTAAGACCTTTTGTATCAACAGAGGTTAAATGATAAATTTGATGTAGAAAGGGAAGACCAAGAATAAGTTGGCTAAAAATATCTTTAGCTAAAAGAAAGCTAGTAGAAATACAATTTTTATTTTTGTAGATATAAACTTTAGGAAGTTTATAATTATTGGTCCCAAGTGGTCAGAGGTTTAGGGGGTGAATGAACCTCTATTGATTTTTTAAACTTTTCTTAAAACATATAACTGATTAACAGGTTTCTGTCTCACTTGAGAGAACAGTATCCTGTCTCGAGTCAGTAACCTGGCCCTAGGCTAAATCAGGTTACTATCCCGATATCAAAATGCAACGCAGTGGAATAAACTTGATAGAGTTTCCGATGAAAACCAGTTTTCTTTTCCAAATATGATTTTGCAACACACGTTTATCAGGATGCTTATGATAGATGTAACAGAATAGATATGCAAACAATGCGATGCAACAAATAAGATAAACAGTAAACACTTATGGCTTATAGTGGTTCGAAGGTGGTGTAATCCTTCTACGTCCACTCTACTCCTTCTCTGAGGAGGAACTTCGTTATGGTCAGTTTTCTTTACAAGACTCATCTTTACAAACCTCTTCCAAAACGAGTTAAACCTACTAGAATCCCAGATTCCTAGGTATAATCCCACACAGGGTTTACAAACTCCCACACAGAAAACTTCTCCCACACAGGGCACTACAAGAAAAATAGGATACAACAACCCCAAAAAGATAACGCTTTTTATGAATTTGTGTAGTCTTTTCGAAATTTACAACCCTTTTTCCGAAAAGCGTTGTCTTTGTTAAAAAAATTCAACCAAAGACAACGCTTTGTTTGGATAAGACAATGCTTTTT
Source organism: Scutellaria minor (assembly GCA_954870855.1). Taxonomy (NCBI): domain Eukaryota; kingdom Viridiplantae; phylum Streptophyta; class Magnoliopsida; order Lamiales; family Lamiaceae; genus Scutellaria; species Scutellaria minor. Next base: position 17,454,274 of record OX940728.1, on the reverse strand, counting down.
TCATAGGGTTGTTAAATAGCGAATTTTTTTATAAATAGACAACGTTTTTTTTGGATAAGACAACGTTTTTTTCATAGGGTTGTTAAATAGCGAATTTTTTTAAAAATAGACAATGCTTTTTTCATAGGGTTGTTAAATAGCGTATTTTTTTAAAAATAGACAACGCTTTTGTGCAACACTTTTTTCAATGTGTTGTCAAATAGCTTATTTTTATAAAAATAGACAACCCTTGTATGCAACGCTTTTATGCGTTGTCTTTTTATAGTACTTTTTCGCCAATAGACAACCCATTGTGCAACACTTTTTTTATGTATTGTGTTAATTATAAATTAATTATTTTATAATTTAATTACATTTAAAAAATTTAATTAATTTATAATGTTATCTTATATTATTTGCATTAATATTATCTTATATAAACAAACTCATAATTTTAAAAAATAGTATTTTTATAAAATACTATTTTGAATTAATTAAGAAACTACACCTAAAATATTACTCTCACCCTTTTATATAATAATACAAAATTTATATATTATTTTAAAACATAATTCGAAAATTATGTTTTATAATTCATAATTCATAAATTATGAATGTTTTTCTAGAATAAAAATAAAGATAAAATGAGTTTGGTTTTAAAATTAATACAAAAAACATAAATTATTTTAAACAATTATTTTATAAAGCAAAAAAAAAGATATATATAAATCATACCAATTATATATATATATTGTTAACCTTTTAAAATATATTAAAAATACAAATAATAAAAATTAAAAAATATATATGTGATAATATTAATTGTTTTTTAATTAAATTAAATTTGAAAAGTTTAATTATTTTATGATTTTATCTTATAGTATTTGCATTAATATTATCTTATATGAACAAACTCATAATTTTAAAAAATAGTATTTTTATAAAATACTATTTTGAATTAATTAAGAAACTACACCTAAAATATTACTCTCACCCTTTTATTATAATAATACAAAATTTATCTATTATTTTAAAACATAATTCAAAAATTATGTTTTATAATTCATAATTCATAAATTATGAATGTTTTTCTAAAATAAAAATAAAGATAAAATGAGTTTGGTTTTAAAATTAATACAAAAAACATAAATTATTTTATAAAGCAAAAAAAAAGAAGCTAAATATAAATCATTCCAATTATATATATATATATATATTGTTAACCTTTTAAAATATATTAAAAATACAAATAACAAAAATTAACAAAAAAAATATGTGATAATATTAATTGTTTTTTAATTAAATTAAATTTGAAAAGTTTAATTATTTTATGATTTTATCTTATATTATTTGCATTAATATTATCTTATATGAACAAACTCATAATTCTAAAATATAGTATTTTTATAAAATACTATTTGAATTAATTAAGAAACTACACCTAAAATATTACTCTCACCCTTTTATATAATAATACAAAATTTATATATTATTTTAAAACATAATTCGAAAATTATGTTTTATAATTCATAATTCATAAATTATGAATGTTTTTTCTAAAATAAAAATAAAGATAAAATGAATTTGGTTTTAAAATTAATACAAAAAACATAAATTATTTTAAACAATTATTTTATAAAGCAAAAAAAAAGATATATATAAATCATACCAATTATATATATATATATATTGTTAACCTTTTAAAATATATTAAAAATAAAAATAATAAAAATTAACAAAAAATATATATGATAATAGAAAATTGAAAAATATCAAAAATAGAAATAAAAGAAATGCATGTAGAATATTATTACATAAAGCACTAGTGGTTGGAGTTCGACCATGGCAATCGGGTTCGAATCTCAAGCAATATGCAATATTTGTCATGATGATGGTCACTATTTTGGCGACGTGGCATGATGACGTCAACACTTTGGTGATGTGGCATGATGACGTGTCAGCACTTTGATGACGTGACATGATGATGTGTCAGCATTGTGATGACGTTAGCATTTGTTAAATAGTGAATTTGTTGTAGTGGGGAAAGATAGCCTACACAAGACTAACAAACTTAGCAAGGATAAAATTCTATCAACTAAGTACACCAAATAAAACAACCTAGCACACACAACACAAAGCACTATTGCTGTTGAAGACTACTCCTCGAAGGTTGAGTGGCTGAACATGTAAAAGCTTGAGAAGCTTTGGGAAGTATATGAGTTTTCTCTCGACTCTGTTCAGCAAATCTCTTCAATCAGCCACACCTTCTATTTATAGATCTTGAGAGTTTATCCGTTGGGAAGTATCCGTTGAAGAGGGATCTTCTCCTATTTGAGTTCAAGCTTTGATCTCCAAGATCTTATTTGTGGTCGCATTAAATGCATCTGAGCTATTCCTGACATGAGCATTAATGTGCTTACTATTTGCTTTTGGACCTTTCTGACATTCCTGCTGACTTGTCTAGTCGATATGGGTCCAAGGCTGAAGTTCATGCAACGGCTACTTGATGTAAGTTATCTTGCTTCTCTTTACGCTGCATGTTCTTCCTGATACTGCATGAAGGAGAGTAGCACTTTATCTTTCTAAAGATCCATTGGCTACTTCCTAGTTTCTCTGTATATTGCAGTAGGTCCTTCTTGGTTGCTGCTCAGGATGTGGTTTCACATTGCTTTCTATTTCGTACCAGGATTCTGTTTCAGAACAGCTTTCTGTTCCTGAAACCTGCAGCCAACTTCCTGTCTGTTTGCTTCCTGTTCCGCGCCAGCTTCCTGATATTCATCAACTTCCTGTTCCTGCATCCTGCTTCTTGTTAACTATTGATAGCTTCCTATTTCCTTCTTTTCCTTTTTCAGCCTGTTGTCCCCTACAGTTTGTTGTTTACTTCTTGTAGCATCTGATCTCCTTCTATGCAGATTTTTCCTTCAGCTTGTTGTTCCCTTCAGCTTGCTAATTACTTCTTGCAGCATTCTATCTGCTTCTATGCAGATTCTTCCTTCAGCTTGTTGTTCCCTACAGCTTGTTGATCCTTAGAAGTATTCTCATTTCTTCTAAGGTTGGTTTTTCTTATAATTTGGGAAAACCATTACATGATCTGAATAGGCTCATGATCATGTATAGTTGTGGAAACTAGGTATTAATACCTTTAGCAAACTGTTCTTTTCTTATTGTGCTTACAGTTTTGTCTTATCAAGATAACTATTGAAATATCCCAACAATAATTAATGTTGAGAGGTTTACCTCCAGCATGTGAGAGAGAATGTGAGGTCTTATGAAAATATTTAGTAGGTATAAGACCTTCCTTATAACATTTAGATCAGCACTTCTATCAATCATAACAATAAATTCTTTTTTATATGAATTTTCTATGAGAAGAGTAATTTTAGTATGCCATTTTTGAGATATAATCATAGTAATAGTAGAAAGATGATTCTTTTCTAAGGATATTTCCTCAACTTTTTCTTCTGTTTCAATAATAATATTTTTTCCTTTTTCAATATTAGAGATACGATAATCAAGTCTAAAATTATCTTTTTTAAGAATTTTAATATCATTTTTGAGATTATTAATTTCATAAAGTAGATCTTGTATTATAATAGGATTTTTATTACTATATTTATTTTTTAGAAGTTTATTAACTTCTGTCATTGAATAAGACTGATTAGAAGGGATATTAACTTCTCCTGTCTCTTTAGAAGTAGAAGGTATATCTTTCATTTGATCAATAATATGAGTTCTTAAATTAGAATCTTTTATCCTTTAAAGGAATTATAAAATATTATTATTAGTACGAACATTAATATTTAAATCTTTAAATCGTGACATAAGTTTATAAAACTCATCATTTTTTTCATCAATATTACTTGTTTGTCCCAAGTGGTCAGAGGTTCAGAGGGGGTGAATGAACTTCTATCAAATTTTACGATTTAAAACTTTTCTGGAAGCAAGTTACTGATTCTACAGAGAGTGCAGCAACCTCTGGATTCAGTAAGTTGGCAGAATGCTGATTCAGCTTACTATCTCGGTTTCATAGTATGCAGTGGAATATCAAAGATAGAGTTTCTTTTGAAAAATGATTTTCTTTTCACAAGTATGATTTTGTCAAAATTCTTTTAGCAGTATGCTTATGATAAATGCAACAAGATATATATATATATATATATGTATGACAATGCAGCAAATAAACAAAAGCAGTAAACACATAAGGATTTATAGTGGTTCGAATGTGGTGTAATCCTTCTATGTCCACTCTACTCCTTCATTGAGGAGAAACTTTGTTAGGTCAGTTTGCTTTACAAGACCCAACTTTACAAACCTCTTCCTATCAAGTTTAACCTACTAGAATCACAAGATTTCTAGGTCTCTTCCCACACAGGGTACAAAACTCACATAGAACTATAATCCTACACAATACTAGACACTTAGCGAGGATCTAATCCTTCCAACTAAGGACACCAAAGTTAAAACAACCTAGCACACAACAAATGGTTAAAAGTATATGTTGGTTCTTCAATTGGTGCAACTCGAAGACAGTCTTGAACTTGAAAGCTTGAATCGACTGCTTTTGAAGGTTGAGTGACTGAACTTGTTTTAGATAGCTTGAGAAAAATATCGAGAGAATGATAGCTTAGAAATCTCAAACGTTCAGTAGTCTTCACAGTCACATTCACCTTCTATATATACTGTAAGAAAAATACTCGTTGAAGAGAGGCATTGTCTTGGTAGAAATTCAAATTGATCTTGCAAATCTTCGTAATAAATGTGTTTGGAAAAATTGGGAAGTAGGGCATGTCTTACTTTGATTCACATTAATGGCGCCACTCCTCGGCTACAGTGCTTTTGTAGGTCCACGGGTCCAGGTGGCATCTCCTCATTGGCTGGGCGCTAACTTCTATCTACTGGTAACTTAGATAAGATCGAATCCTCGTACTGCATTCATTATATACCTCGTACTGTAATGAATAAGTTAGAATAACTTACAGCTTGTTGCTCAGGTTGCAGTAGCTACTTACTGTTCTGCACCAGCTTTCTGATCTGCATCAGCTTCCTGTTCCAAATTCTTGCTTCCTGATTCTAAAGACCTTTCGGTTCCAAAATCCTGCAGTCAGCTTCCAGTTTTCCTTACTGCTTTCTGTTTGTTGCTTACTGATCCAGCTTCCTCCTTATATTTTTTCCTTTTGATTACTGACTTTACTTGCTGAAAATCAATCTTCGAGACTTCTTCATACGCAGAATCCTGCTAGAATCAGTATTCTACATCTTTCTGATTTTTATATCCTTTCAAAATACAACTTAGAAAGATGAACTTATTAAACTAAAATCCACTTATAAAATGTGGAAAATGGGTACTCTAACTTCCTATCCAAAGATACATTATCTCATCAAAACCTATTCAAAAATATCTCAACATTACTAATATGATTTATACAAGAATTTCCTTGTTTACAGTTTTCACATTCTTCTTCTGCGAAAATAGAATCATTTTCTATGATTTTTATCTTATTATTAGATTGATTAGAAAAATCAGAATTATAATCTATTTCAGAGGAGATATTTGAATCAGATTCTAAATTACTGAAAATAATATTATAAATAACGTTATTTTTTCTTTTGCCCAACATTGATTAGCATAGTGTCCTGATTTTCCACATTTATTGCATATAATAGGAGAATTTCTCTTTTTATATTTATTCTTTTTAAAAGAATCTTTGTTTCTTTCTTTAAATATATTTTTATCCTTATCTTTATATTTTTTTCTTTTTCTATAAGGTAAGTGTTTTTCTTTAAAAAAAGAAAAAATTTTATTAAAAGAGTGTTTTGTCTCATGGTACATCCATACCAAATTGATTACAAAATTGACTCTTTCAGCAAAGAGACTTGGAAGACCATCAATGAATTTAGTTTTCCAATGACTAGAATTACATTCTGGTAATTCAAAAATTCTAGACAAGAAAGTGTCTTTATACCATCTAAACTCAGTAAGAGTTTTACATTTTAAATTACTAAGAAGAGTTCTAATAGTATCACTATTATCAATATATCTATACTATATATTACAACAAGAAAGTTGGCCAAAATTACAAGAATGCCACTTACCCGCATAAAAGTGTCTTGTCAATAAATAATAAAAAATTAAATAAAATAGTAAATCTTACTTAATAAGCTATTCAATAATTAAAAAAATAAAATTAAAAGATCAATCTTACTCTAGAAGCCATTACATAATCTATATAAAGTTAAGAAATAAAAGAGAAAAATTCATTTGATTTCTCAAATCTATGTAAAATTAAAAAATTGAGAAAATGTAGTGATTTCTCAACAAAAAAAAGATGCACAAAGAATGAAGAAAAAACAAGATATACAAAGAATGAAGAAAAAAGAACAAGAAAAAACAGTAAATATAATGATTTCTCAAATATATATAAATATAATTAAAAAAAAGAATTCAAGAAAATTATTTCAGGTCTTACTCTCGCATACCTTCATTTTCAAAAAGATCCCATCAAATTGTCTACGTACACTAAATACAAATTGAACAAATAATTTTTTGAGAGAGAAATAAGGAAATGAAGAAAGAAAATTATATATGATTATTGAAGACTTTAATTTGAAGTATAAAAGTGGAATATACAAATAAAAAATATTAAATGAAATATTAGTTATGATCGAAAGAATTCATTATTATATATAATTGTATTAATTTGAAATAAAAATATAAAATCAACAAATAAGATAAAAAAATATTTAAAAATAAAATTAACAATAATATGTATCGTTTTTTAATAAAATTAGCCTAAGTGAAAGGAAAGTTTTATTAAAATTATTAAAGTTATATGACATGTGCAACACACATGAGAAACATAAAAAATCATTTGTTAATTATATATGTTTCAAATTAAAATAATAAAAGATGATGCAACTTCATTATATTATTACACATCATAAATATTAACATAATAAATGATAAACCACGCATCGCGCGGGTGGGACTGCTAGTCTACCTGTAAAATGCTCAATCATGGTTGTTATAAGAGAATAAATAGCGTTTTCAACTTGATTTCCATTCTCATTTTTAACAGATCTTAGAATTTCATTTCTTTGGTTGAGACTTAGATAATTATCCCACCAACCTTTTAATTGGCAGTAAAACCGGCTATTATCATTTTAGCAATATTCTTATCAGAATTATTAGCAGTTTTGCAAACAGTGCTATACATAAGCATACAATGTGCAAGAGTGAAAATATGTTTTTCAGTATTACAATTTATATTCCATGCATAAATACGTTTTCCATTATAACTATTAGAAATAATAATATTCTTGTTCTTCATGAAGAACCTCCATTGGAGTTGGTCTATTATAATAATATTTATTATGAGTGGGTCTATCAGCCCATTTCATCTTATTTATATCTTCATTATTTTGTTGAAGATCATGAAATTCATCATCTAGAGTGGAAATATTAAAGGCTTTAAATTTTTCTTCAATAAAAGTTTCTAATTGAGAAGCAGAAGTTTTAAATTTAAAATCTTTTATTTTAGGAGGGGGTTGAATAGATGAAGAAGTAATAGAAACAATATCAGTTTCTTTTTCAAATTGTATATGAACATCTGGTTTAATTTGATTAATAGTAGAAATAATCTTTTCTACTCTATCTTTAAGAGATATTATCTCTTCACCAAGAATGATTAAATAAAGATTTGTAAAAAAAATAAAAGTTAAAAAGTTGATTAATATGATTGGCAGTAACCTGGAGTATATCATTTTCTAAGATTTTTGAAAAAGCAGTAAAGTTAAATTGTTTCTTATTTTTCTCGATCTGAAAAGTCGATTGAGGAGGAAATACAGATTTCTGTATTTATCTTGATGAGAGTTTATAATCTCTTTCAATTACAGAGATATAGTCTTTAACAAATGTATTAAAAAACCAAGGAACAAAATATATAATTTTTATCATGTTTTTCACAGAATTCATAAAAACTGTTAACAAAATAATTAAATTCTTCTTTAGAGAAGTTTTTAAAATACCAATCTCTAAACATATTCCATTTGGGATCATAAAATTCTTTATTGATTTGTGCTCTTGCACTAGATCCTTTAGAAAAATTTATTTTGGTTTTACAATCCATAAATTAAATTGTAAAGTTCATTTCTGATAATGTATCAGTTTCTTTAATATTATGAACAATATTGTTCCTGTTTATTATTATTTCATCAGTAGGATCTTCTTTTCTAGAAGATTGTGATATTGTGTCTTCTCTAAGAAGTAGAAGTTCTAGATGTTTGTGGAATTTCCACATTATAATCTAAAGGTGAAATAAAAGAGTGACTAGAATTAGATCTAGCAAAAGGAGATAAAATTCTCTTTTGTTGATTTTCAAATTGTATGTGAACAGATCCTTCATTTGTTTGGATAATATTTTGGAATTTATTATTAACAATAGAATTTCTAGGAACAGCATGTTCAATAATCCAATTATCAGGGAAAATAATTTCTTCCCATTTAATAGATCTACGAGTTGTGATTTTTGATTTGTTAAAATTCGTTTCTATAAGAATGGTTTCATTTGAATTTTTATCTACTCTTTTACACATAGGATTAAGAGTAAAAAGCAGTTTGTAATAAATTCTATACCAGATACATATGACTTATGTGCCTGGTATATAATTATAACCATGTGTTTTAACATTTAAAGTTAAATCATCAAGAATATTAACATCTGAAAGAGAGAAAGAAAAATTCGGATAGACATCAAAATAAACTGGACCATGTGCCAGACTGGATTGAATTATTCCAATAAAGGATTGTTTCCAATTAAGATTTCTTCCATCTCTAAGAGTGGCTAGAAAACTTTCAGGTAACCCTTCAAGAGTTAAAGGTTTGAAGGTTATCTGAACACATCCAATATGAAGAAATTTATGAAATTTAAAAAGTATTAAATCACTTTTATTAAGTAAACGTATAACTATTTCTTCATCATGAAGAGGAATAGAAGATTCAAATGTTTTGACAATTTGCCTAAGACCTATTTTTTCAAAAGAAACGTATAACTATTTCTTCATCATGAAGAGGAATAGAAGATTCAAATGTTTTGACAATTTGCCTAAGACCTATTTTTTCAAAAGCTCCTAATTTATAAACCAATTTTGGTTCAATTTAGAAACAGTCCATTTATTAAGAAGATCCAAATTTTCTGGAATATCATAGTCTTCAATCATACATTAATATTGATCAGAACAATATATATATATATATATATATATATATATATATATATATATAAAATGCTGCGAGACTGAATTAACTGAATCGACCTTACACTAGTTGAAATTTTACCGTTGCGTAGTTATGAGTTATGGCCCAAAATTGATTCAAGAAAATGAAGTTAATTAATCTGGACAAAAAAAAGGCTAATTAATATAGAGCAAAGTCAAGCAGAATAAAAGCATAAAATAAATTAATTATTTATGGGCTCAGTTCAATAGGAAGAATCGAAACCCATGAAGATCTAGTTACTATGGTTCTAAACACCCCCAAAAAAAATAAAAAAAGTCTTATTTCTGCTAAAGCATATATATATATATATATATAAAATTTAGAAGCTTAAATTGACAAACCATGAGTTACTTTAGCACTAAAATGTATATATAGAAACACACATAGATGAATATAGAAAAAAATATATATTATACAATTATATAAGAAATACAAATTAGAATAAAAAAACTTAAATTATGAATTAATTTATTAATGAAATTTTAAAAATAAAAACATAGATTAAAACAAAACAAAGAAAAGGACATCATATTGATACTAGAAATATAAAATAAAGTAAAAAACTTAAATTAACAAATCAGAAATGATACAATGATATTACAAATACACCAAATTAAAATTAAAAACTTAAATTAACAAATCATGAATTGCTTTATTAATAAAATAATATAATAAAAACATAGAGTAATATAGAAAATGATATTACATTAGTACTAGAAATATAAAATAAAGTTAAAAACTTAAATTAATAAATCAGAAATTATACAATTATATTACAATTTAAAATTAAAAACTTAAACTAACAAATCATGAATTGCTTTATTAATAAAATTATAAAATTAAAACATAAATTAATATAGAAAAAGATATAATATTAATACAAGAAATATAAAATAAAATTAAAGACTTAAATTAACAAATCCAAATTCATTTTAAAACACAATCAGACATAAAAATTCAAAATGAATAAAAGAACTGGTTGAGCTGTAACTCAAACCCGGATCCTTAAGCTGTGAATTCAAGGCACAGTCTACTGGGCTAACAAAACTTTATGATAAATGTCAACCACACACAATATATATATATATATATATATATATATATATATATATATATATATATATATAATAATAGACCCCATTATTGGGCCTGAGCTGATCGAATTATAAGATATTTATCAAATTATATCCAGGTTTTTGTTTTTAATTTTATAAAATTATTTATCAATTGCATTATATTAAGACTCGATAGAGTCGCTGTCTTTTAAATGTTATTGATAGATTCTTTGAATATACTATTTAACATTCATTTAGCATAGATTATATCACAAAAAATGGTTGTATTTTATACTTAGATCCATATTTCTTGGAAGACAATGAAATTTTCACATATCCTATCTTACAATCTGCAGAGTATAATCAGTACTCATAAACTCAGTTTACATTCTCAACTTGAATAATCTCAGGTGTGAGTCTCCACCCCATTTGTCAATGAAATAAAAAAAAATACCTGCAGGGTATATATTTTGGGCTGATTTAAAAGTCATACATATGAAGATTGGATCATTAAATGTATACCCTATTAGTTATGATTTGATAGATTTAAAATCCAAGTGTTAGTTATAAGACCTTGTCTTAATACAACTTGAAATTTGAAATTTCAAATTTTGAGATTGACTTATATGAGGTGACGCTTGAAAAGAGAAAAAGAAAAGGAGAAAAAATGGATACCCTTCACCTTGTAAAATTAATAATTGTCCACACCAATCATGCCTACCCCAATGTTTGTTTATGTTATTTCACATTTATAATGTATTTGATCTAATATTTCAAAATAATCAATAGATATCACATATATAAACTACATTCCAAAATAAATTTTAGGTTACATATGGAATTGTGAAATTGTTTTCTTTGTGGCAGTGGGACTTTGTTTCAGTAATATTATCTTTGATACTGTCTCATATGAGGTTTTGTATTTTTATTTATATTTCACATAAAACTTTATATTAGATGGTCTCACACATATAATTCAGTGATACAGAACCCACCACCTAAAATTAAAATTTGTTTATATTTGTGATATGTGAGTTAATTTGTCAAGAAAAAATTATATTGATAAAAAAATTGACAAAAATCTCACTCAACAATTTTTAATAGACAAGAAAATGTATATGCCGTCAAGGTACAGATCCTTAGATATGTGTCTCCAATCTGATTTGATGTGTGGGCCGCTTCCATGTGCCTTCATGTGCTCTCACACCTTAATTGGTGTGTGCTCACGCCCCCTTGAATCGGTGTACATCTATCAAGTGAAAGGTATTAATTATATATTCAGAATGTATTAGTTGCATACTTAAAATATATTACTTGTTATAATTGAAATATATGTTTAAATATTAGTTGTTTACCTGAAAAGTATTATTTATTCCATCAAAATGTATTACTTGTTTACATGAACTTATTTTACCGAAATGCATTACGTTTACATGTAAAAGTATTACTTATTTATTTCAAAGGTATTATTTATTTTTTTACTTACTTGTTTTATCTAAGGTATTACTTTATTTTACTAAAAGGTATTACTTGTTTATCGAATGTTTTCAACCCCGTCTTTTATCAAAAGTTTTGGCCACTCATAGGGGATGATATATTTCACACGTGCTCGCATTGGTTTGAGAATTTGACTTTTCCAGATTCAATCCATTCGACCAATATTGTCCTAATTCCAAAATCATATCCAAGGTATTGGTTAATCATCTTAAGATGATTATTTCTTGTTCCCAAAGTGCTTGCGTTTAATTACGAATAGCTCCTTGGTTGCTTTTGAAAATTTTCATCACATGAAGTGGAAAGTCTGAGGTAATAAAAGAGATATTGCTTTCAAAAGCTTATGATCGTGTGGATTAGGTAATTGAAGTTGATGATGGAAAGACTTGGTTAATTTGAGTGGATTATGATTTGCATCTCTACAGTTTGATAATCAAGACAAGGTGATCCACTCTCATCTTATCTATTTAATTATTATTTACACTAAAGGTCTTTCTTATTATTTGCAGATGATATAGCATGTTGTTTTTCGGCCAAATGAAGAGGAAAGTTAGGTGATGAAAAATATTCTCCAAGTGTATGAGATAAGCTATAAATCTGATCAAATCGCCAAAAAGTTAAGTTTCTCAAAGTATTGATACTAGTAGGTGTTTAGGTCTTTCCGAAGTAAAATTGAAGTCTTTGGATTTCTCAAAGATAGACTTTGGAGAAAAATCAAGTCCCCTTTATCGAAGGCAGTTAAGGAGAGTCTTGTTAAATCAGTGGCCCAAAGTATTCCAAGCTTTCATTATCTTACATTTGTTGACCATATGATTCCACGAGAATGGGCAGGGAATTGGAATTTGTTAAAGATGTGTTCAACAAGAGAGATGTCAAGCCAATTTATTGTGAGGACTAACGTATTTGGAATCATAAAGTTGAGGATACGAAATATGGAAGCTGAAAATGATAATTGGGAAGAAGGTTCTTTACCTCGACTTGAACTACCTTTTTTATTAGTAGCTCAACTTTGTGTTTGTTGTCTTTCCCACTCGCTTGCCTTAGAAGCTCTAGAGAGAGAGATTTGCCATAAATTTGGAGAAGAAAAGTTTGGTGTTTGAAATAGACAATTGTGCAATTATTTATAGGCAATTGCAAGGATAAAAAACTTAAAAGGAATTTGAAAAAAAAAAAATACATGTTTAAAATTTTTCAATGCATAATTAAAGTATTAGCCATGTACTTTTGCATTACACTAGCTATGTGCTTTTGCAAACTAGCATTCCAGCCTTGGCATCCAAGTCCAACATGCTACATGCATGATTGATATTTTCATAATTCAATTCTTAAAAATAAAATTTGGTTTTTACGATAATCGACGATGTTTAAATGATAAATCAAATTAATCAATCTTATTCTAATAATTGTTTTAAAATATTTCCCCATAAAATAACTATTGCTGCTACAAAATATTTTTAAAATTTTAATCAAATTCATTTTTGGTCTAAAAGTACATATTTTGTAAAAAAATCTCGATTTTTGGATAAATATCGATATTTTGCGATATATCCACGATATTTCCCGATTTTTTTGCGATATATCCGGGATATCCCGGAAATTTCTTTTTACCCCCAATATCCATATCACAACCTTTAAAATATGAATATATCGTATGAATATCGGGATATTTTATCTTTGAGTATAACAACACTACTCTCTTTGATAAATTAATGATTCTTATTTGCATAAAATAAATTACTTGAGGGATTGATTGGTAAACAACATTAGAGACCAAATTTTAATAAATAAAAAAACAGAAAATGAATTATTAATGGATGATCAATTTTATATGTATATTTGTACAACCTAAACCCAGCAATACAAGTAATCCTAAAACTTGAAACTTCAGACCAGGATCTGGAAAATGTTGAATCGATCCATAAAAAGGATTAAAAGTGAAAAAGGAAGAAGAAAATACACCAACTTGGACCAAACCCCAAACCCATTCTTCCCACATTAATTATTAAATAATTCTCAAAGTCAGCATCTTCATACATATTCCAAAGTCCAAACCAACTCCCATCAATTTCAGATCAATCCAAAACCCCCAAATCACATGAACCTTTGAACAATCTCAGCTATGGACGTCGTCAAGCGGAGAGCCGTCAAAACCCTAGTTACGAAGCTCACCTCCGTCTCCGAGCTCACCCGCACCGAAGCCATCTGCGAGCTCCGATTGCTCTCCAAAAATGACCCCGATAGCCGCCCCCTCATCGCCGACGCCGACGCCGTGCCCTTAATCGCCGAATCCCTCTATTCTCCGGTCCCAATTTTGCAGGAGAACGCCACCGCCACGCTGCTCAACCTCTCTATCTCCTCCAAGGACCACCTCATGTCGTCGCACGGCGTTCTCGACGCCCTCTCCCACGCCCTCCGCCACCCCGCCTCACCCTTCGCCGCCCAGTGCGCCGCCGCCACCATTTTCAGCCTCTTGAGCGTTGATTCCTTTCGCCCAATTATCGGGCACAAAAGGGACATCATTTTCGGCCTTGTGGAGATCGTGAGAAGTCAGGGATCGGCTGCGAGGTCGATTAAGGATGCTCTGAGAGCGCTTTTCGGGGTGGCTCTGTATCCGTTGAATCGGGCCCAGATGGTGGAGCTGGGGGCGGTGCAGGCCCTGTTTTCGTTGGTGGTGAAGGATGGCAGAGTGGGGCTTGTTGAGGATGCCACAGCAGTGATCGCGCAGATTGCAGGGTGTGAGGAGAGCTGGGAAGTGTTTAAGAAGGCTTTGGGGATTGAAGTGTTGATGGATTTGTTGGATAATGCGACTGGATCGAGCTATAGGACGAAGGAGAATGCGGTTTCGTCTCTGTTAAATTTGGTGCAGTGTGGAGGGGAGGAAGTTGCTAGTGATGTGAGAGGGAAAATGGAGACGAGGGTGGTGGATGGGATTGTTGATATAGTCGAGAATGGAAGCGAGAAGGGGAAGAGCAAAGCTATGGCGCTTTTGAAGGTTCTTGATGCTCAAGATGCACGGTTGGAGCCTCTCTCGAGCTTCTCTTCTTGAAGATTTGAGGTTTCATTTTCATACTGTGCTTGTAGATATATTCTGATTGGTATTTATGTTTGTACATCATATTTTAGGTTGGAGATTTGGATCAAGATCATATTTGTTGTCTATATATATGCTAACACGTTTACATTCTTATGATGATTGTGATTGATGAATGTTGAAAATAACCTAAAGAGATGGTTTGTTGTGCGTAGATGATTGACAAAATCACATAGGTTTCGTGATATGTTATTGCATGTGCTTGTTTTCTTATAGACTTTGAGTGTTTTTCTACTGCGAAAAATGCATTGTTATCATGTATGATTTTGATACTGATCATGCAAAAGTTACTCTTTGAACCTGTGATGCGTCGAATGTAATCAATGGCCAAGCATCAAAGTGAGGATTGTTCTGGTTAATCTTTGAAATTTTTTAATGTAATTTTTACCTCCTTCAGAAGCTGTACATGTTATCTTCGATTCTCTGATGAACTGGTCTTGACTTGAGCTGTCAAATATTGTGTTAGATAAAGTGCTCTTGTTTCTTGGAGTAGATACCTGCACCCCTTCCCTCTCTGGAGCTCTTTGCAATCAGAGAAGTTCCCAATTTTGTTTGCTAAACTTTAAGTTTTATGATAGGGTACCAAAGCAGTAGGTGCTTGCAAAATGGTGTAGTTGGTAACCACAAAGTGAAATGGGCATAGGATATAGAACTGGTATGAAAGTCACAAAAGAAATGGAGAAAAGGGACTTTCTTGGACTCCTAGACATTGATTCAGAATGAACTGGTTTTATCATAAGATCAGATTGTAGAAAAGTGATTATGCAAAACCTCGTGAAATGACAGATGGGCTTATGTGGTAGGCAAAGAAGCACGCTTAGAATTATGAGCTAGGATAAGATTAAACAGAAACAAGTCGTTTAGAGTAAGAACTGTATAGTTTTCAAATGTTGTTGGAGTGTTGGATAGAAGAATAGTGCTGGGGAAGGGAAGATGAGAAATAGGCTCTTTCCTTACCTGAGATAGAAAGGCATTATTAGAAACATGGTTAAGTGTTGCAAGCGTTTGTTGAGACACTTGATTCTTGTCCAAGGTTTTCTTGCTAGATTTTCTCTAGAATTCATTGGTATACCTTGAATGCAGAAGAATATAATTGGACTCCGGTAGATCAATATGTGTTGCGCCTTATAAAATACATGGAAGATGCATTTAGGCACTTGAAGACGGTTTAATTAGTAGCAATTATCATGCCAAGCTCTTTCTAAATTAATTCGTTTACGCTAACACTTGTAGTATGATATCCATGGGGGTTCTAACAAGAAAGGAATTGATGGTCTGAGCAGATCTGTTATATCTGCTCTTCTTTCCACAGTCTTGCCTATAGTGCCACAATTCAATTAAATCGAGCTCAAATTATGGTTTCCACTTTCTTTGTATAAAGAACCCAATGTTGGTTTCTAAAGTATACTTAAAATGCTCATCATGCTCAAATTTAATGTATTCTGTTCGATTACCTTTTATTTGAGCTTGATTCAACTGCAATAAAATCAAGCCAACAAATTTCAGACAATGGAGATGATTAGTTCATCCACTCAGGGTGTATTTACTTTGTTATATAGGATTAAGTCCTATTGACAACCAATAGGATAAATTATAGGATTGAGATTCTTTTTATAAAACAATCCACTGTTTACTTTACATTATGCCAAGATGAGAGATGGATTACATTTGTCATTATCCATTGTCATATATAATCTGACCAAACTTGTTCAAAATCTTCCACAAATTTTATAAACCCAGCACAAATCTCATCTCAAACATTTATTTCAGCTTGATATTGGATGATTTCAAAAATAACTATAAAAGAAATTGTAATGAATAATAAGAATAAATTATGGAAAAAGAAAAGAACTATACCATCACACACTTTGACAACAATTTACCAAATATTATATCTTAAATTTTCGAAATATAACAGAATTGCGAGAAAAAAAAAAGATGGAAAAGATTAAAACAAAAACGAAAAATTGGAGTTCACCAATCTCCCAACCTAATTGTGCGTAGTTAACACGCCATCAAATGATTATATATTCATCCACAATGACTTTTTTGCCATAATAACTGATTAAAGAAACTGCACATTTGCCTAATACTAATACTATAAAGCAAGCATTATTCTGCACAAGTTTGATAAGGGGTTTAGATGCCCTCCAGAGATCTCCCCTCAGCTTGCTTCAGCTTTAAAAGCTAATAGACACCAATTTATGTATCATATATATTCCGGATGTCTATTTCCCTCAGAATGCTTCGACTTTTGCTTACACTGACGGCATCATCATTTTGTCAATCCATTTGATGATACATTTACACTCAAGGTCAGTTCCCGAGTCATGCCTTTCTCCTCAAAAGCAAAGCCAGTACATAAGACAAGGCTGAATCGACCGAGGACAATGCAACGATGAGGAATGCAACAAGAACGAGAGTCAGTGTAGCTGTTTTCAGCTGCAGAAAATAGAAAGAATGACATGAGTTTGATGCTTTTGCAACTTTAAAAGCCATTATCAACTTGGGAACTTGACAATTATCCTAACATTGGCCCTTTGAGTTCAAAGTCATCACAGTTTTTATCTCAGTTGACTTAGGCTTCATCAACAGAAATATAACATAAATTGAAGAGGATCAGGTGTTACAACTACAATTTATTGTTTAAATGCAAATAAAAAATTCAAGTAGAAAGGAAAAGGGATGCAACATGAGTTCTGTTTCCCGAATCT
This sequence comes from Scutellaria minor, assembly GCA_954870855.1. Classification (NCBI taxonomy): domain Eukaryota; kingdom Viridiplantae; phylum Streptophyta; class Magnoliopsida; order Lamiales; family Lamiaceae; genus Scutellaria; species Scutellaria minor. The sequence goes on along the minus strand of OX940728.1, from coordinate 17,436,667 downwards.
CACTCACTCACTCACTCTCAGTTTAAAAAGATACCTTATCAGAACCCAACTCTACTAGAAAATTGCAATCAGTGCATGTGTGATCCATTAGTGCCACAAAAGCTTAGCATTCCAGATGTAACAATAGATCAAATCAACTGGCCAAGATTTCATAGAACAGGCCACACTATCAGAAACCGACGAAACTCTTCAGCAGAAATTGGAATTTCGTACATGAAAATGTGAAAACAAGAATGGAGTTCAAACGTTGTACGTTTGTGATGGTCATCGAATAGAAGGGCTAAACATATGTACCGGAGAAACAGCCTGCCAAACTCCATCTTTGTATACTAACTTACATAAAAACATATTGAAGACCCTTACACAGCAGTTTTTACTTTTACAGAATGGTTACAACTATGAAGTATTACCACATCAAAATATATGAAGCACTTTTACTACCATTTTCATCTCTATGATAATCAAATGTCATTGTGTATGCCAGCAACAGAGAATTATTATTGGGAAAAGAGAAACAATCATTAGTAAACATTAAAGTCAAAACCACTAGACAAACATTGACTGTTGTGTTATCATAGGTACTATTACTAAACAAGTTTTCATATGCTCCAGAAAATAATTAGCAAAATTTTGGCATCAACTCTATTTCACATGTTTCTCTTCAAACTACATAAAACTTGTAGTATGCATTGTAAATGAGCAAAACAAGTAAAGCAACATGGTTAACTATTGCAGCTCCTACAGTCTTCCCAGTTGGATAATGGCCAGTTCAAGAATTTGGAGCTGTTGAGTTTGATATCGAATCCTATCGTGTTCTTTTATATATCTTTTGATATCATATTTTGATAAATATAGGTTTGGGGTTTTCATTAGTTTGATCTTGACATAAACTAAAACCGAAAGTTTACATATGTGTCAAATTGCAAATATACTTGCTCATCATTATTGTTCCATTAAACTAGTTAAGAATAAGAGGGAAAATATAGACCTTATCAATGACTCCAGTTTTGCCTTGAATCTCCTTACCTCATGTTGTCTTACAAAATTACAAATAACTGATTCCATACTGTTCAATCATGGTCAAATTACTGAATGGGAAACAATCAAGTTCAAAATTTCAAAGCTAAGGCATGCAGGAACTACATTTGCCGCTTCTCAGAATTAAGTTTTCACTGTTTTGTAGCACAAGAAGAGCATATATGGTTTATTAAATGGGCCTATGAAGGAAACCCACCCTAAGAGATATGAGAAGAATAAAGCAAATGACGTTTGACAGTTGGGTGAAGTAATCAGAATAGACTAACCGTGCTCTGAAAGCTTGGCCACTCAACATACTTAAGCTGGCTGGGTTGTTCAACTAAAAATTGAAGCAGGCTTCGAGTGGTCCTACATAACAGAAAATCATCCGGTTAACATGTAATTATGTTTAGTTCATGCAAAAAAATGAAACACATACTTAAATCCCACATAAGTTCAATAATACTCTTGATTTATCTTTTATAAAATTTTATAACTTGTTTTCAATTTCAATTTTTCTCATGACTACATTACCTGATGGCCTCACGAATCATGTTTATCCAAAACGGCTCCGTACGAGGGTCATCATTGTAGTTTAGCTCATAGTTTCTTCCTGCAGATAAAATATGTGTTGTGGCAGAAGATCGACTAAGAAAATATGGTTTCTGATGATTTTCAAACTGCATATGTACCAAAGAGAAACTGTTACATAGGAACACATCAAAAATTAAATTTTAAATTGAGAAAGGATATCGATGGGTCACCTTTGTCGAGACTATAGCAGTTCCAAAGTGAAATTTACTAAATCTTTTTGTTTTATGGTTATGAATCTGGAGAAGCATCTTACGACCTGCAGCATTTGTGGATCTTTTGATGCCTAAATGATATAAAACGCAAAATTAGCATGTTTCGATGAACTGATATTGCAACATCAAACATATTCACTAATAATAGGGGTGTGAAAGTGTGAAAAGAAAAAAAGAAAAACGAGTGGAGGTAGAACCTGAGAAATTCAGAATTGACCCAGAGATGGTAGCCATGTATACGCCAAGCTAACTAAAACTATATCAATAGAAAAGAAATGACAAGAGTAAAACATTTGTAAGTAAAATCAATAATCATCAAGAAAAAAATCCCAACATAATGCAATCATAGGAGTAACAAAGATTTCCTGGATTACACACTCAAAGTAGTCAACAGAATAAAGTGAATCGCAACATTCTAAAAAATAAATCATTCTGTAAACTACATTGAAATTGAATACAACACAATACTCAAATTTCCGTCAAATTACTCACTAAAATCCAAGCAACATTCTTCACTGAAAGGTTTTGCGTCGAATTTGGGTTACTTTTCAAGCCATTTCTTGGTATGTACATAAGGAAGTGGTTGAATTCAAATACAATCTTAAAGAATTTCTCTAAATTCAGTGAAAGTAGAGAATTGAGTTAATATTATTTGCAGCAAAAAAGTAAGAGAGAAATCGAAGAAATGGTTGAAGGAACATACGCTATCCAAATTCAGTCAGCTCGATTATCCAACCTGCTTCAAGAAATTACAAGAATCAGAAGACTAAAATCAAAGGAATCAAAGGGTAATTATGAGTGTATTTTGTGTGAATTAATTTAGGATTTCCATTTGGAGAAACAAGGAATGAATGAAGGTTAAAAAAGATTAAAAAAGAGGATGGAATTAAAGAGGTGAGGGGACGCAGGAGTTGGGCCTGGCCCAGGCCCACCATCATTCTAACTAATTTTAATTGGGTTTTATTATACAATCATTCAAACTCTCATTTTTGGTGTCCAAATTCTCTTTTCATTCTTAAACAACTTCTCATGTCTTGTTTTTACATTGAAATTTTAAATATAAATTTCAAACTTTCAATTTCGAAATCATTTAATTTAGTTGGGAAAACGTAACAGTAAATAAAATAGGATTACGTTTTTACTATTTTCAGTTATTTAAATTAAAAGTTAAAGTATTGAAGAATGTAATGATTTTTTTAGATTTAATTTGCTTTTAATTGCATAATCAACTTCAAAATATAATTAAAGAAATCATCGGAAAATAATGAAAAATATGATATTATACGAAAATTTTCCACTTTTGCATCAATGTAATATAATCTTATCTTCGTCTTTACATTTTAAAAGAAATTAGTGAATCGAAAAATATTTTATCATATTTGTGGGCATAATAAGATAATGTGCTGAAGTGTTGTGAAATAACATCCTTCAAATTATCTATACAGTTTTTGATATATTTTCTCATTCCAAAACCTCTGCAAAATCTCCTCTCTCTCTCTCTCTCTCTCTCTCTCTCCATAATGCAGGCTTCAATCCTTTCATTCAATGCTTCACCTCCATCTTTGCCTCTCGACTCTTCACCTCTTTCACTGAAAACCCGACAACCAAACACTCTATTCTTCACCTCTACCATTAGCAACAGACCCAATATCTTATCAACTCAAACGTTCTCAAGAAAGCTTCTCTGCAAACCGCCTGCTGGAAAATACATCGCCGACGACTATCTCGTGGTATTTATCTTCTCTTTTCCATCCCTTTTCACTTGTTTTTGTTGCTTCCCCTTTGTAATTTTTAATTTCATTTCTCCTGTTTTTGGTTCTGTTTGGGATTTTTTAATTTCAGAATTTCAGTCTATATTTTGAGTATATATTAGGGTTTTGAATTCTGAACCAAAAATAAAATAAATGAATTTGCTGTGGCATTTCTTGCTTATTCTTGGTTTTCTTGGTTGTAGAAAAAACTATCTGCAAAAGAAATCGAGGAGTTGGTGAAGGGAGAGAGAAATTTACCACTCATCATTGATTTCTATGCCACATGGTGTGGCCCTTGTATTTTGATGGCCCAAGAACTTGAAATGGTATGCTTACTTACATTATACTTTCAAATATCATTGCTTCTTTTTTGGAATATAATATCTACTTTATGTTGAGTAAACTTTTTACAGAGTTTTGCCTATTATGAGTATGTGTTCATCATAAGTTTGGAACACAAGTGACTCTTTACTAATTCTAGTGTTTGTTTATCTCCAAACAAATTTTACAGTATAAATTGTCATTTCTTTTGCTTGTCATTGATATTAATTGATTCTTAATGAGAAAATCTAGTCTATACATATAATGTAGTCGAAGGGCTGAGAAAAGGGGAGAGTGAGTATGGTCAAAGGTTGCAGAAGATTACAATATATTGCCCGATTTCGTATTTGGGGTTATGTTAGTGTTATTATTTGAGTGAAATTCTAGTTGAACTAATGAACAATTCTCTATAAATAAAGTGTAATTGAAGATTATTTGCTAGCAGAGTTTGTAACAAATCTGCAAAACAAGCTGTAGTTAAGCCATATTAGCATTATTCCCTGCTTGTTTTCATCTACAGGGACGGAATTCAATATCATGAAACGTAGAAACTGCCTTATTTCTTTTAGGTTGCCTTTAAGCTTTGTACAGTGGTGACATAGTCTTGATTATTGTGTTGTTCCCTTTTCATATAATAGGAAGCAATGTCTACTTGAGGCAAATTCGACCTTTGATTTTGATGTCTTATCCAAACCCATGTTTTGTAAGCATGACTCAGATTGGGTGAATGACGAATTGTCGTGCTTTTTAAATGAACTGTTTGGTCACAAATTGGAAACACATATAATGAATCTTTGATTCTAACATGTACCTATGACACAGCTTGCTGTTGAGTATGAAAACAATGCAATAATTGTGAAGGTAGACACAGATGACGAATATGAATTCGCACGTGATATGCAGGTGATTTCTCTTTCTCTCTCATTTACCAACAAAATAACTTTGTCCTCGAAATCCAACAGGTGATTTTGATCTTCTATAATATGAATTTTGTGTTGCAGGTTCGAGGATTGCCTACAGTGTATTTCATAAGTCCAGACCGAAATAAAGATGCTATTCGGACAGAAGGGCTCATCCCCATAGAAATGATGCGAGATATACTCGATAATCAGATGTGAACTAGTTTCAGCCTTTTGCAGTATTCACCATTGCAGCTGCTAAGATAAGCACTTGTGAAAACATAGGATTTACAATTATTTTTGCAGTACAAGCTGATGTAGCAGATTAGTTTAGATTAGCCAAATTGCTGGATTGGAAGGTGCCTTATTGTCAGATTATGCTCTTAAACATTGTTTTTCATTTTATAAATGATGTATTCTGCAATAAAATCCATAATGTAAACATCAATGCTCTGCCACAGTTGAAAAATGGGTAGAAAACATGTCTTTTTTTAATACAGAGGTGTATAGAAAACATTTTTCTTTATGCATAAATGATATTTTTACACATTAGCACTCTCTTTATATATCCTCATCATTACAATTCTGTATTAACGGTAGGAAATATGTTATGGTCTACACAATCACATGTTTTCATTTTCTTTTTCATTACTTTCTATACTCACCCCATTAATACTTACATAAATCTAACCTTATTTTTATAAAATTCCTTTTAAATCTAAGAATATACTAAAACAAATAATGAAGAGCAGTCTATTCTAACTTAGTAGGAGATTTGGTTACTCATATTAGCAGATTAATCATATGCAATTCGATCCCAAGATTTTGTTTCCAAATTCCAATGCATATTCCACAGCATATAAAATCCCAAGAAAATCAACAAACCAACGCAACTAATCAATTCAAGAAAAATCCCTCTTAACATGGATTTCTCAGCAATACGTCGGCGAAAGCAAAAACCCAAGAAACCCAAGTCGCCGCCACCACCGCCATCTTCGCCACCACTGCCGCCGCCATACATGGTGGATTTGGAGGGTGGTTCGGGCATGCAAGGTTTGAGAAGCATGGAGTACTCAAACGCCAGAAGATGGAGAATGAACTTTGGAGAATATCCTCATGATCAATATTATGGTGATTATGAATATAGCCACTATCCTGTTAACTATGATCATCATCACATGATGCGGGGCCCGCCACCGCCGGATTACCGCCGTGCTCTTCCAGCGCCGCCGCCACCTTGGATAGCCCTACCTCCGCCGGAATACCACCACGCTCCGCCGCCTTACTACAATGGAGGCCTCTTCAGTGATGAAAATCCCAACGCCTGCATGCTTATGTGAGATGAACGAAATCGAAGAACATTGCTCTTTTTTTTTTTTAAGAGAATTTTTTAGGGTTCAGTTTAATTAAAAGTTTTGCTTGATTATCTTTTAGGATATGCTTAATTCATTTTTAGGAATTTGATATTTTGATGATCCAATTAATTTGTGGCAATCATTAATAATATTCTAGTTGCGATATATGGAAGATTTTCATGTCATACGTACCCATTGATATCATATCATGCATCTAAAATTGTTGTAATCTTTTATACTGATTAATTATCATGTCAAAGGCACGACTTTAGCTAGCCTACAGATGACCCATGAGTTTTGGGTCTTAAAATTGTGAATAGATATAAGTATACTGTACTAACTTATATATGTTATTTCAACACTATGCTCATAACCAATTCATTTGATCATACACCACAAGTCTTGTAGGTTAAATATTATTTCCACTTTTATAAATATATAGATTTGGGTAATCAGGTTCAAATTTGGATCACCCAAATGTTCTACTCTTTATTGTCTTTCTTTTCCTCACTCTCCCAACTCATTAAAAAAAAAAGTTTTGGTCGAACGAGAGTGTGATCAAGTGTTTATGTTTGTAAGAAAAAAAAATGCAAGTAAATGTGGGAAAAAAAAAATAATAACTCACAATTATACTCATCTCCATGACTTTAATTTCCATTTTTGATTTACTCCAATATTTTCTTGTATTTCGTATGATGCTTTGTTAGGTGAGGAATTTAGGATGTGTGGGAGAGAAAGGATGAAAAATGAGAAGAGAATACAAGTGGAACGAAGGGGAATTGAATGTGCTTATTTTAGCTATTTTAGGAGTCTCCCCAACCCCACTATTAATTAAAAAAAAATAAAATGATGTATATGACTTGTTAATTACATGTTGGTGTACATTTAATAAAATAAAGACAAAGTGAAGTCTTGGGTGAGACCGTCTCACGGATCCCATTCTATGAGATGGATAGGGTCGGATCGAACATAAAAATTATGTAATACTTTTGTGTGTATTATGTAATACTTTTATGTATATTAGGTAATACTTTGTATTATAGAATGCGTTTTGAGTTGAGTCAGACTATAAGAAAATATGTAATATTTTTATGTGTATTAGGTAATACTTTTATGTATATCAGGTAATACTTTTGTATTATCGGATAATGACCCGAATTGGGTCGGGTCGGGTCAACAAAAAACGCGCGGATCCTAGGCGCCCAGGTGCTCTTCTTCCTCGTGCGTGAATTGTGTAATATGTAATACTTTTGTGTGTATTAGGTAGTACTTTTATGTATATCATGTAATACTTTTTGAAAATATCACATAACTTAATATCATGTAATACCTTTATGTATATGAGGTAATACTTTTATATGTATCATGTAATACTTTTATATATATCATGTAATACTTCGATCCAACCCTACCCGTCTCACGAAATGGGATCCGTGAGACGGTCTCACACAAGACCTACTCTAAAATAAAAGTAAATTATGATGCAATAAAACACTTGACTTAGCTTAAAGCACATGAAATTCTTTATTACTAATTATATATAACGACATATCACCAATTTACATATTCGAAAATATTATTTTTTTCACAGTACTACAATAATTATCCCTTGTATAATTTTACATATATCCTGCATTGAAAATATTGAAATATAAAATGTTGAATCATTTGCAACATATATACAAATTAAGAGAGTTCCAACTTAACATGTTTTCTTGTATTACGTCTGATTAAAGATGCTCTCTAGTCTCTTCTATGATGAACAAATTAGAAAGAAGAATAAGTGTGACATAATATATATATATATATATATATATATATATATAAAGGGATGATATACTGATTAAATATCAAAAAAGTATGAGCTCATTTTGTATTAGTTATCTCCTCAAATCTATATACAAATGGTCAACCATATAGGTCATGAACACTAAGTTAAAGCATCATATATAATTAGGTGGGAGATAAGGCCAAGGCCATTAGGAGGGCCAATATTCCCACCGGAAAGAGCATGAGCGTCATCGGAGGCGGCGGCAATGGCGGCAAGATTGGCGGAAGAACCAGCAACGACACCGCCAGCATGGTCGACAGAACCACCAACCACCAGCCGTTGAAACGTCGACTATCATCTCTCATTGACACCTCATCCCCTTTTTCTGCTCTCCACCTCATTTCTTCTCTATTCATCTCTGTATTTGATGTATGAATTAATGTATATATGATTTTGGCAACACTAGTCTTCTTTGTATAGAGCAAGAGAAGAAGCTTATAATAACAAAGTGTGGAGTTGGTTTTGCAATATATATATATGGTAGAGAGGAGTGGCAGAGTTGTATAATATATTAATATATTATATCTTGGACAGGGAAATGATCTTGTTGAAATATGAGGATCTGACAGAATCAAGAATCCCCAAATCCCAAAAATTTACAACTTAATTACCTTAATTAATTAGAGTTAATAACCTCAAATACCCAAATCCATATAACCCATATACTTTTATACCCACATATAAAAGAAAATATCCCCAAATACCCAAATTCTTAATCACTTCTATTAACCACTTTTCTAATCATTGATTTTACTATTTCCAAACACTTTTAACTAATTCCAATATATATTAAAATTTCCAATTTAATTGAGAATTCCTACTCCAAATATTAATCGGATCTCGGAGCACCCTTAAGATCGATTTTCTTCCGGAATAAGTATATAGGTTGGAATACTTTCCTCGTGCTAATACTGTTTAAAAAACAGTGGTCTGGAATGTGTTACAATGCCACGTACGAATTCCTACGGAAAAAGAATTTAAAAAGGGTTTTAACGTAAACATTAATGGATCCTGAAAATGGTATCAGAGCCTAGGTTTATTAAGAACTTTTATGTTATATTTATTACTGTTTTGTAATTAACCTTTGGTGAGGAGAATTTCTCGAGAAAACATGAATCTGGGCGAATGTCCAAGATGTTTACCATATTGGAGGTACCGTCAAATTTTGGCGATGCACCAAGAGGAACACCAAGAGAGATTAACATATTGGAATAACTAATATGTTGAGAAGGAGAATGCAAGAGCCGATAGGGAAACCTTGAGGCATTGCACAAGACAAGCCTCCTATTATCGAGGCTTTCTTTCGGTTAACCAGATACTATATGTTTATCTGATAAACCTATAAGAATCAGCTCATCAAAACCATGAGCCCTGAAGGAGAACCAGATTGGAGCGAGATACTTCCAGATACATCTAAGTTCTCTATAGATCTTAGAGAAATCCAGAAGACGGTGCAGAATTATGGCAACCGCCATAATCATCTACCAATACAAGTCCATCAGATCCAAAAACAGATGGAGACGCTGATGAAATATTAGAAGGAAACTCTTGAAATCCTTCATGATATTCAAAAAGGAGTCAAGAATCTGGAGGACAAACCAAGTCTTTCCGGAGGAAGAAAACATATAAATTTTGGAACGGTGCCCTATTTACATAAAAAGTGAAGCCAACCGAAGTCATACGACCAATGACCCGAGATGAAAAGCTTATTGCTATTATCAAAGAAAAATCAATCCTAAATTAAGGTGATGGATATGGAGAGGATGAATCTGGAAGATCTACAAGAACTTGTCGAGTCCTTTACAGGATTAGGTATTGTGGATCTAAAGATGCAAGCCGGAGATTGTTCAGCTTTGGTTACACGTGACCAACACCAAAGACCACCCCCACTAGTTGATCCCAACGTTGCAGAAAGTTCAGGTTCACATCATGTGGATGAACCAATGCCACACGCTGGAGATTTTACTACAAGAGGAGATCATATTTTCGTAGGAACTCGACAACGTTCCAAAAGGCCAAATCTCATAAATACACCTTATGGAAAGTCACATCTTGAGCCCATACATCTGTATGGATTAATGCTAAATCTGGATATTCCAGATTTTAAGAATCGAGAAATCCTTATTGATAACTGGGCATCATCAATGAGAATGGCAGCAGGGACTCTTGATCTTACGAAGGAATGATTCATTTTACTTTTAGAAATGAGTCTTGAAGGATCTACAAAGATCGCGTGGGATATGATAGCATCAGAGATGAAAGACAACGTCACAGCTGGTGAGTCATTGACAGGAATTGTCGATAATATGGTAAAATTATTCAAAATCCATTTTATCGGTATAGGATATTTTGAGGGATTGGAAGAAGAAAAAAGAAAACGATTCAAGCAAGCCTTCTACTGCCTCGAGTTACATGATATTTGTCATATTGACAAATACATCAAGTTATTCACCAAGTATCGATGGAAGTCCAAAGTGGATGACAAAGAAGCTTCGCAATTATTCTTTGCAAAAATACCAAGTCCCTGGAGAGAAATGCTCATCAGGAAATACAAAAGTGCAGATGATTTGGATACAATAGCTAGAAGAATGTCTTTTCTGAAAGCCAAGTTATCTGAATTGTGCCACCAGGCAACACTTTACAAGAACTACAAGAGACTCTGATGAATTAATAAAATGGTTCATCTATGTTGCGAAGAAAATGACATTCCAACAGTTGTGGGAGGTCAACCACGAAAGCATAAAATGAGGAAACAAAGAAGTCATCCTTATAGTCGTGGAAGCAACAACAACAGAAGGAGTCATAGGTCTTCATGGAGACCTAGAAGGATGTGGTCAAAACAAAAAGCCCGAAGTTATAAATCAGGGCAAAGACCAGCACCAAGCAGGAGTAGAGCATCTTCATCAGGCTCAAACCAAGGAGGTACCAGCAGATCTATGGGAAGAAGAACTTTCAGGCGAGCTCATACCCGAGCTAATGAAAGTTTCAAAGATTGTAATTGCTGGACTTGCGGAGCAAGAGGGCATATCTCAACAGATTGCCCAGATAACCAAATGAGAGGTCTTAGACAGTTCGAAACAACACCGGAATTTGAAGAAGCTGTCTATTACCAAGATCTTATACAGGTGTATCAATTTGAGGATTTACCCTCAGATGAAAGCATCTATGAAGAAGAGATTTATTCTGACGATGGAAGTGAATCCACATCAGAATCAGAGTGAAGAAGAGATTCTTCAAACAAGAGAGGATATGTCAGGATTTCTCTCTCACACAATAGTCTCTCATAAAACTCTCATGAGGATTATGAAAGAAGATCCAAAGCTTCAGATGTATGATGGTTTTACCATTGGAGCTATAGAAAAAGCTTTAGATAAGTTTGGGTTTCGTAATAGAAAACACCAAATTATCCATAGGGTTACTACTGGAGAATTTGTCATCCCATTGGAATTCACTAGTAACCTGATCGAGATGCAGTTGATCCCTTACCAAGAAGTTCGGGATATCAAAAGCAAAGTGAAAAGAGATGTTGCAAATACACTCTCATGAATTCACATCGGAGCCATTAGAGTTGTTATTAAAGCAACCTTCAAGGAAGAAATTGATTCGCTACTCAATCTTGCGATATTTGACAAACGAATCTCAAATCTCAAGGATTCATGTCTTGGAGCGGTCACAGGAAACTTGTATGCAGGAAAATTGGCATTCAATGTCTATCCTCGAATTGCATACAATCTGGGAGATCGAGACTTCAATCGAGTTTTAACCCTTCATCAAGATTTCAAAAGAGAAGATTTGATTAAAGAAGGAAATAGACCCTACTCGATCACCTACAAGATTTCCTATGCTCTCTCGAATACACATCACTCAGAAGTATTCTTGAGAAAAGAATTTATCGAAGTCCCAAGAATCTTTGAGGATTTCGCCAGGGTGGTTCTTCCAAAACTCATCGAATCTCCAACAATAAAGGAGATCGATATGAAAATACAAGATCAACTTGTCTTCAACAGAAGTCAAAGCCTCGGAATGAAGACAATGAGGATGTCTTTCCAACAAGACAGATTGATAAGCAACAGTCGTTGGGAGGAAAAGAGGCCTAGTATAGTTCAGCGAGTTCCAGATGTATTCAAAACACAAGGAGAGCTTAAATGTCCAGAAGGCTGGAGAGTAGTTGAAGTAGTATTTGACATCACCAAGAAGGATAATATTTTTCCTTGTGATGTTCTTTATTATCTCCAACAACCGATAGTCGGAAGATTTCAAGGAAGCCTAAAGATGGGTGAAATCGAATTGACTATCACAGGAGTTGCAGGAAAAATCCCAGAAAAATTAATACTGGGTATCGACTTTCTTGAGGATCATAAACCTTAGGAAAGATTACAAGATGGAATGGAGTTTACAGCGGCTGATAAAAGATACAGAATAAGATGACCACTAGTCCATTCTCCATATACATCTCTATCGGGATGATATATGATGAATACAAGGCTGAGTATTTTGCGGCCTATATTGATTCAGGAGCAGGGATTTGTACAGCAAAATGAGAGGTTTTTCCCAAAGAAATGGGAGAAGATCTACCAGCCATTGCAGGATGAGATTTCTCCAAAAGGATTCTTATCCTTAATCGAAGAATCAAACAAGCGGAAATTATGATCGGAGGTGCAGGCGATACCCCATGGTATAAAGTAAAGACGCCACCAATCTATTTTCATGACACGGGAATAGATGTTTTGCTAGGAAATAATTTCCTACAAACATTCAAGCGATTTACACAGGAAAATGAGACAAGAAGGCTTATTTTCACAACGTTATGTGATCATAAGATTATTGTCCAGAGATTACGGGAAGCATTTTACAGAAAAATACCTTTTACTTTTCGCAGCAAGCGTGGTGATGACTCCAAACTTCAACATCCAAAAATAGCGGATAAAAGAAGATTTGGTGATGCCTTATTATCCTTTCGACAATTTGGTTCAAAACAAAAAGATACCAAAAGATTGGATAATACCATGTATTCATTCAGAATACAAAAAGGAGAACGAGTTCCTCTAAAGGCTATTGCGGAATTGCGAAAAGCCATATTGGAGAATTCACAGAGTGATGTTACCATTGAAGAACAAATATCACTCGAGGATTTCAAGAAAATGATCCAAAGAAATTACAATGAAGATCCTTTAGCATGGTGGGACAGGAACGAGCTCAAAGCATCCTTAAAGGTTAAACCTGGAAAGAAACACGAGTTCATAAGACTCAAACCAATCCTTATGAATCAGAATGATTGTGAGGATATGCAGAAGATACTTAAGGAACATTTGGACCTTAAGTTGATCTCACCAGGAGTTTCTCCATATAGCAACCCAGGATTCCTTGTGAGGAATCATGGAGAAATCAAAAGATGTAAATCTAGACTTGTTATTAATTACAAGGGGATTAATAACATTCTGGAGTTTGATGGATATTATATCCCGAGTAGAGAACACTTGGTTAACTGTATCAAAGGTGCCAAGATATGGGAGAACACCAGATCAAGATGGAGGAAGAAAGTAAGAAGTTCACAGCTTTCTCCACTATGTCTGGAACGTGATGCATATGGGATTGGCAAATGCACCCCAGATATATCAGAGAAAGATGGATAATCTCTTCAAGGATTATTTCAGCTTCATGTTCGTATACATCGATGATATTCTCATCGCATCAAAGAATATGAAGGAACATCTCAAACATTTGACGATTTTCTCAAATGTTTGCCATAAGGAAGGATTAGTGCTTTCTGAAAAGAATGCAGTAATTGCTAAGAGACAGATTGAATTCCTCAGAATTGAAATCGATGAATCTGGAATCATTCTACAAAGTCATATTGTAGAAAATATACAAGGATTTCCAGATGATCTCAAGGACAAGAAACAACTTCAAAGTTTTCTCGGAGTTGTTAATTTTACTAGAATGTTCATCAACAATCTAGCATTTCACAGGAAGGTATTCAGCTCATTACTTAAAAAGGATGTTATTTTCAAATGGGAAGATGAGCATCGAGAAGGTATAAAGCAACTTAAGGAAGTCTGCAAAAAGCTTCCGAAACTTGCTATACCTCAAGACGAGGATGAACTGGTATTATACATGGATGCCAGTGACTATTGGTGGGCAGTAGTCCTTATGAAAGCTACACCAAATGAAGAAATGTCATGTAGATATTGCAGCGGTCTGTTTACAGATGAAGAAGCGAATCGATGACATATCAACGAGAAAGAATTCTTTGCAGTCAGAAAGACTTTTAAAAAATGGCCTCTTTTTTTACTGGCTAAAAAATTTACCTTAAAAATTGATAATTCAAGTGTCAAGGCTTTTCTGAAAAATAAAATAGAATCAAAACCAGAAAAGGCTAGATTACTTTGATGGCACGCTGAATGTCAATATTATGATTATGATATTGTCATTGTAAAATCTCATGAAAATGTTCTTGCAGATTTCTTAACACGAGATGGAAGGACACGTTGTTGATGAAGTCCTTAAACGAGTAAGACATCTCAGGGAAAACCTGGAGAGTCTTGAATGAGAATTTGGGACGTTATGTCTCAATGCCGAAGTCGCTGGATGACTTCAACAAGAAGATCAGAAATCTGTTTCTAGTCTAATACGAGCATGCCAAAGCGCTTAGGGACATTTGTTCCAAGCGTTGCATAAGCCTATCCTCCAGGCGGCATCTCCCACGGTGCAAAAAGAAGCGATTAGAGATCGGGACTCTAACCCGAAGGCTATGGATTCAAATATCATGCCTACGAGTGTTACAGGTAATGCATTCCTTGAGGATGTACAACCTGCAACGAATGTTGAAGCTCCGGTATCACAACCCGAGTCTTCAAGTCAACCCAGCACCTCTAGGGTAAAAGAGGAAGAGTTGAACCTTAGGCCACAGACTGGCCAAAATAAGGTTCAAACTGACGAGATTAAGATTTCTCCTATGCAGGTTTATCAACGGCAATGGGAGAAGTTGGTAACTAGAAAGGGAATCAACCCAAACGGAACAGTGGTTGATATCTCTAGAAAGTACCCAAGAGTTTGGATGAAAAACGGAAGTAATCCAAACGAAGTCCAAGAGTGGTATAATTTTGGAGTTTTAGCTTCAATTCATACCACGTCACCTGGTTTCCCAGAAATTTCAAAATTGCCAAGATGGATAGGGGAAGCCGTTCACAAGACATGGGCAAATAATCCACATTTGTCCAGAGGTGATATTTTGGAGTTATACTTTATTAGTGCAGCTCCAGAACCAGCCAAGAAAGGCTTTAATGAAGCTTTTCATTTCATCAAGCTGAGGAGGCCGGATGGAAATGCCTTAAAAAACATAAAGGCAGCTTCACCGGAAGAAATCCCAATACTGGTATGAGCATTTTCTGAAGATAAAGCTTCTACAAGACGAGCATGAGGATTTTGGGTTTGTCTAACCGAAATGGACAAAGTCAAATACCCTTTCAAGTTTTTCCAGAATTCAGCGAATGAATCCTTTCTACTAAATTCAATGACTAGATCAACAACATGATTTGTAGAGGAGCTCTTCGAAACTAAAAGAAGAACCCTCTGGGAAAACAAGATTCCAGCGAGCAAAGAAACTTACCGGAAGTTCTGCAACATGACGCATGTGGGAAGATGGATTGATCGGATCTGTCAAGCATGCCCGGATCAGAAGGAGCCCGAGTTTGGGAAAGGATTCCGACCCAAACCCAACCGACAGGCATATGGGTCTAACAAGGATAAGGGCCCAGCACAAAAGAGACGTTATCCCCGGGGACCATGACAACCAAACTTTTAGAGATTCCCCCGACAAAATAAAATGGGATAGGCCACGAGAAAGTGACTCTCCAACCAACCTCACATGGTGGGCTAAGTCAAAAGTAAATGATTCCCGACAAACCTAACATGGGCTGATTCACGGGGCATTAAGAGGAAGAGCACCAACCAAGCTGAAAAGGACTCCCCAACCACTGGCACATGGGAGCACTAATGGAGTAGGCCAGCTGGTGTTGAAACAAGATTTGGAATCCGCCTTTCAAGTCCGGATTCATGCCTATATATAGCAGGAGTTGTAGGAAGTTGGGGACATCGACCATTCTCTTTAGTTTTCTTACAATAAAAATTTTGTAATATTTTGAGTGTTCTTAGTTTATATATGTACGAGTGCAGGCCTCTTCTCATATGAGAGGCTAGACAAGTATTCTCCTCCCAAAAGGAGATTACATATGTAATAAATATTTCGTTTAAATTCTTAATAAAAGAAAGGCTTTTATTTTCAACATGTGTTCTTAGTTTGGTTAGTTTATCCCTTAGAAGGAGTACTTTATACACCTGGTGTAGGAAACGAACCAAGGTTGTGCTGTACAGTTGCTGAAGGAGCTAGATAACTTGCAGATCATCTTCCCTGAGGGTTGAAGTTGAACAGTGAGGAGTTATTCGTGAAACGATCTGGGGGCAGTGATTTTCCAGCTGGTGGTTTTGCAAACCATCTCACCCGGTGCTGTTGCGGTCAAAGAAATGTATGAATTTTAAGGGATAAATTAATTTTACGGAAGCATGTTGGGCCTGATTTTGATCAATTTACGTTTTATCCGGATATAATTACTATTTGGAGTGGAAGTATAAATTGAATTGGAAATCCATGCTTAAAATCATCTTTGGAATTTAATTAAAAGTTTATAAATGGCTAATGATGAAATTTTAGGTAGATGAGGATATTTTATAAGGAAAGTGGGTATTTGGGGATAATATGTTATATGTGTGGGCAGAAAAGTATATATGTTATATTGAATTGGGTAAATGGGGATGTGAACTCAATTAATTAAGTGTCATTCTCAATTTAGGTTTTGTGTGAGAACGTGTTACAGATCTTATTTTGTGAGACGGGTCGGGTCGGATCAAACATAATAAATTATATAATATTTTTTTTCTATATATTAAGTAATACTTTTGTATTATGTACATATAATACATGATATAATACACAAATGTTACCTGATATATAAAAAAAACTATTACCTAATCCACACAAACGTATTACATAATTTCTTATGTGCGACCCAATCAAACCCAACTCGTCTCACAAAATGGCATCTGTTAGACGGTCTGACCCAAGACTTTACCTTCAATTTATCTTTTTTTTTTATTATTAGATCAAGAAAGAACATTTTGAAATAAAAGCATTAGAAAAGGAACAACAGAAGTAACTTAATTATCATTCTAATCTATATTTTCAGTTATTCTGCAAATGGGCCGATGAAAGGGTGTTTTGCAGTCTTTATAAAGGGTGCGGCTATCTGCACCCCATCAAATACTAAACACACCCCAATACAAGTGTTACTGTTCACATCACATGTGAACAGTAACACTTGCATTGGGGTGTGTTTAGTAATATGTGGGGTGTGGATAGCCGCACCCCTTTATAAAACGAGTTTAAAATCACTTCTTTTTTTTCTGTTTTATTGTCAAAATCCTTTTTGCGTGTATGCAGTCTTATAAAAATGATTAATTAATCAAGCTAATCACTTCTAAACTATATATAATCTAAAAGAAAAGATTTTGATGTTTCTACATACTTAGGTTGAAAAGGTGAATATTCGCAAACACTTAAAATTCTTAATATTTGGGAAATTCTACCTACCAAAATATGTAGTACACTTGCCAGATTTATAAAAAAAGATTAATGGTTCTATTGTTTTTACTTTTTTTAAAATGTGAAATATGTCATATATACATTATATGGATTATGATATACTTACTAGAAGTTTAGAACTAACCATTTCGACACTTCTATTCTCAAATTCTATATATACCTACTTTTCTTATTATAAGTACTAATCTTACTATAATAGAATGGGTTGCAAATTAAACACCCTAAGTCTCGAATTACGTCATTTAGCTAGGCTCAACTCTTGTATCGTTAGATTTTTTTTTTTTTTTTTTAGTATTAAATGATCACTCTCATTAAAAAAAAAAAAAAGGCTATTAGAGAGAATATCATTTATATACTTATTATTAACATTTTAAACACGCTCCCCCACATGCAAGGAAGCCAAAAAAGCCACTTTTTTCTTAATAACATTTAAAATATCATATATATATATATATATATATATAGTGACAGACCTATGTAGGGGTCAAGGGGAGCATTGGGCCCCTTGAATTTTTCCAAAAAAATATAAAGGTATTTTAGTAATTTCATGTTATTATTAAAAAATAAATAAATAAATATTAATTTTCATGATTTAATTTAACATTCTCATCCATTCATCTATTTCTTCTTAACTTTTATTTGTATTTGTCTGTAGATATTTTTGTCATTAATTAAGTATTTTCTTGCTCAATCTCCCTTTATAAATTTATTTAAGCACAAAATTTATCTTATTATTTTGTTTAATTTAACTTAAATTTGTTTTGTTTTTTATCGTTAGATTTCATCAATTTATTTATCCCGTTTGTTGCCAACAATATACTATTGAGTATTGAGGGTTTCCATTTTACTTTATTGAAAAATTCAGTGATTTAAGATAATTTCTTTGAGTTTGATAAGGTTTTACATTTGATATTGTGTGAGCATTTCAGTATTAATAATAAATTAGAAAATGTAGATATGTGTTCTTCTTCTTCATCTTTTTCTTTTATAGAGTCTACACAAATCTAATTTTAAGGATCTCTTTTACTCTCTCTCTCTCTCTCTCTCTCTCTCTCTCTCTCTCTCTCTCTCTCTTAATTCATTCTTCATCTAATTTCAATGTTTATTGTGTTAACAATGAAAATATCATGCACCAATTTCAAAATACAAAAAATATAAGAAAAATGTTTTAATGTGTTAGTTTAATTAAATTTTATTTTACGTTGATGTTGTCATGTTGAATTGTAATTAAGTTACTAATTTGGATGTTATTATAATTTTATAAAATAATATATTAACTCTATCAAATTTTGATAAATTTGTATTCTTAATTTAAAATTATTGTTTTTTTTATTAGTCGTCTCGGACCCCTTAGATTGAAATCTTTGGTCCGTCACTATATATATATATATATATATATATATATATATATATATATCGATCATAAGAGCTCTTGTTTAGTTTGCTATAGCATGTTGAATGGTCGTCTTATCTGAAAATTAGTATCTTTTTCATATATTAGATTAAATTTTTGACATGTACACTAGTGTAAGTTAAATGTGCAATGAGATTGAAATATAATGATAAAAAGATCCTGTTAGTATATTGATTATCATAAAGGGACTTTGTTAGAAATGTAATTTTGAAATATGAATCACACTTTAAAAGAAAGAAACGTCGTTATTTTGAAATATGAATCACACTTTAAAAGAAAGAAACGTCTCCCACTTAAGAGAATTTAATTTGTGAAAAAAATTCCAAGTTTCATAGGTGGATTATTCATCAATCCTTATGAATCGATTTTTAATACACAAATGTTTTTGTGCACCAGGTGCACGGATTATAAATCCGTGCAACCGGGTCTATCCAGAGATTCTAGTCTCACGCGCCCACGCACGCGAGCAAGCGTCAAAACCTAATTTCACAGTTATATTGACCTAACTTTTTAGTTTGGCGAACCTAATATTTTAGTTGTCGAACCTTACATTTTAGTTATGTTCGTATAACCTTTTGCAGTGTATGACAGACCGATAATACCTTTCAAAACCTTTGAAAAATTTTATGTTATAATAATATAACAATTATGCATAATAATTTAACTTTTTCGTTATAATAATATAACCTTATGTTATTTTTTAAGTATATAAAGGTTATGATATTTGTACATAAATGTTATACTAATATTACATAAATGTTAAATTGTTATAACATAAAAGTTAAGCCAAACTATATGAATTTTTATAGTGAACAAAGTTTAAGTAGTATCACTTAAAGGTTATGATATATGTATGTAAAGTTTATACTAATATAATATAAAAGTTATACTCGGTTAACATAAAAGTTATATAACTTTTAATTATATTTTTTATACTAAAAAAAGTCTAAGTAATTTTACTTTAAAGTTATAATATTTGTACATAAAATTATACTTGGTAAACATAAAAGTTATATTCAATAAACATAAAGATTATGTCATAAATTTAAAAAAAAAAACAAAAAAAAAAACCTCTAGCGTGGATCCAGGCTGGACCCAACCCGATCCGACCTCATGCCCAGTTACATGGATTATGATCCACGTAATTGGTGCACATAAACACTACTCTTTTTAATATTTTATATATATATATATAGCATTTGTTACACTCAAGAATAAATAAATATAAAAACCTATAGATTAGTCAAAATGGACCAAACTAATCAAAAGTTAAATAAACCAAGAAAATCTCCTTTGAAGTGCTAACCACTATTGGAAAACTACCAAAAAAATATCCATACCTCCAAAACTGTAAAGGGTATTGGGATAAGAAAACTTAGCCCAGTGGAGATGGAGAATATCGACATATATATTATATAAGTCTTGAATAGCATGATCAAATGCAATGTATCTTAGCTGAAATAAAGATAAGAATGTTAGAATATTTCACACAATTTGCAGATTCTCTTTTCTCCATACACAATAAGAGTTAGACAGTACTATATTAAAATATATTATTAACCTAGTGAACTCTATTAAACATAATGTTTATTCGGAAAACGTTGATTTTGTCCATTTTTCATGATTAATTAAATTTTACGGGTTTCTATAGCAATCTTCTAAATCTTTCCCTAAAATTTTAGTCGGTAATTACTCTATTTTTATTGTGCTAACGTAGATAGATGTCAGTCAAGTGTCATGTTGTGTGGTGTACTGGTGTTCCAAATTGAGGGTATTTGTTGTATGACTTGGAAAGTTGATTCAAATTCATTTATAGAAATATTTTTATGGTGTAATGTTATTCGATTTTCCCATCCATTAGTGTTGTATAAAAAAAAAATTAAGAAGAAACCAAAATTGTTATATTACACAAATTTTAATTAGTACCTAAGTTTCTTGACCACAAATCTTATAATTCAAGAGATACATATCTCATTTTTATAAAGATGCAAATTAGGATAATTATAGTTATATATAATTTAAATTATCAAACTTAATTTCCTAAATTTTATTGTCTCTATCTTCTATTGCCTCTAACATATTAAAAAAAAAAAATGCTTAAAGAAGAACGAAGATTAGGCCCTGTACATATACACTAAATGCATTAAATATTCAATGAATATTATTATGTGTTAAAATTAGTTTAATAAATCAGAAGTTACATGTAAATATACATTGATTCAATTAATTAGTAGACATAAAAAATTATATTTAAGAATATATCTGGAAATAATCAAGTATAGGAAATGGTAAAAAAATTCAATTGAAACCACTTTCATTATAATATATTATGGCAAATCTTGCATAATGCCGGGTCACATGTACTATTTCGTGAGACTGATCAGATTGGATTCGATTATAAGAAAACATGTTGATTCAAAATAAAAAAATATGTAATATTCTTGTATGTATTAGGTAATATAGCTACACATTGATCGTGTAATATGTAATACTTTCGTTTGTATAAAATTATATTTTTTGTATATCAGGTAATATTTTTGTATTGCGTACATATATTACATAAATAACATGTCAAAATTATAATTTCTTACAAATGTTACATGATATACATAAAAGTATTATATAATATTACTTGTCAAAATTATAAAAGTATTACATGATATGACTAAAAGTACTGGATGATACAAATTAAATAAGAGTATTACTTATCAAATTACAAATTCTCAAATTAATCATAAACCTGAAGTGCATTACTTGTTATATATATAAAAGTATTACATTATACAAACAAAAGTATTATATAATTAGAATAAAAGTATTACTTGTTAGATTTCAATTTTTTTCAAATTAATCATGAATGTGGAGGGCAATATAATATATATATATATATATTATGTATAATATAATATACGTAAAAATATTACATGTTATAAGTTGACCAGTGTGTTGGCTGATCTGACCGGCCCCGTTCACGGAAGGGGATCCGTGTGGCATTACACACTCATGTATAATATATGCAATGTATATAGATTTATATATTTCATTCCATATAACATTTAGGGTTAAATGTAAAAATCGACCTAAAGTACTAACTTTCTCACATTGCAACCTAAACTTTTTTTTTTATCCCATTGCAACCTTGAAGTTTTGTAGTTTATGAAAATGCAACCTAAATCACTTTGCCGGCACATAATTTAACTTTTTTCACTCTGGTTATTTTTTATCCATTTGCAACATTTGATTTATGATACATTTTGATTAATTTCTGAACTTGAGGTTGCGATATAAAAATCAAAATTTAGATTGCAAAGTGAAATTTTAAATCACGTGCAAGTTACGTGATCTTTCCTTTTTAGGAAAAAAATTTCGAAAAAATGATTTAAATTGCATTTTGATAAATTCTAAAATATCGAGATTGCAATTAAATTAAAATTTTGAATTGAAAAGTGAAAAGAAAAAACTTATTCTTTAGAATGATTAATTTTGCATTTAACCTTAACATTTATAATATTTTAGACTACCTTTTACTTCATCACCAACTAACATGTATGCATGTTTCCGGCAGCTCAGAGATGCAGTGAATCAAGACAATGGAAACCCAATCTTAACATAAGACCATACTTTTTCATGATTTTGCTCAGAATTCTTGGACTTTGAAATGGAATCTTTGGACCCATATTTATTTTTTATTTAGATATTATATAATATATTGTTATTTTCATTCCCAAAATTTGACCTACATTGTTGTGTGGTTTTCCAAGCAAGAGATCATTGTTGGGTTTTGAAGAATATCCGTACTTGCAACAAGTTGAAGCATAAATGATGGATATGATATTAAATTTAAAATAAAAATTAAAGAAAAAGGAAAAATACAGCAAGAAATCGATCATAGTGGATCATAATATATTCTGAAAATAAAATACATTCAAGATAAGTTAACGTGCTACTCTTTAGATTTCTGAACATTTTATCGCCACTCTTATCCTTCTCATTCAACTAGTGAAACCTTAATTCATTTAACAAGTGAAATCCACATGCGTTGTTACGCGGGTTTATTTCGTTATTGTTCGTTCTTTTATATTTAAGATATATTATTTATTTTCGAATTATCATTTTTATTTTTCATATTATTTTTGTATAATTTATAATTTGTGAATGAATAATTTATAGCACTCATCATTCTAATTACTGTCTCTTGAAATCATAAATTCAACATTCTTAGGTTATTCATATAAAATCATTAATCATTATCAAATACATTTTTTCATAAAAATTATTACATCAATTCACTTTTTCACAATAAATTATTATATCAACCTACCTTTCCAGCATTAATTTAACGTCTACAATATAATCCTATCCTACTATATCCTCAAGCGAACATACATTTTTACTACACACCTTTACAACAAAATCCAAAATTTCAATGGTAGGATTTCCCCAATAACATATAATCCCCATCCAAACATACCATAAGTAAAAAATATGCACTTATTAATTCTTCGCTTACTCTTTAATTCTTCTCTTCTTTCATTTTAAGAATTAGTCTTTTGTGAGACCGTCTCAAAGATTTTTATTACATTGTGTGAGATGGAACAACTCACAATCCAATTACCCACAAACTTAAACCCCACAATTCACATGTTGTTTATGAGTGTTGGAGCTCTGTCTCACGGTAACTATTCTTGAGAGCATCTCACATGAATTTTTGTGTCATTTTAATGACTTTGAAGTTCTTTGTCTTTTTTTTTATTAATGCAATTTTTTATGATTGTTTCTTTTTCCACATCTAGAGTGTGTAATTATTTTTCGCTTAAAATTTGAATCTCATAATCATCGTTTGTTTTCATATTCCTTTATAAATTAATGTTCTTTTTTTTTTTGAAAGGTATATTAATATTATTTTTGGCATTTGCTTTAAAATAATATATATATATATATATATATATATTAATTGTATTGGAAATAATCTTTTTTTCTAGAATTAAATTATAACAAATACATTTATTCATGGTGAGGATTATTTTTACATTTAATGTTATTTTTGCCTACGTGATCTACAAAATGTGCTTAATTATAATAATATTGTAATTTAAATTTTGTTTTTGAGTTCAAATTGCTCGTGATTATCTCTCATTTGTTGAATATGCATGTATGCTATCATGAATTCTAGGATCCATATAATTCTATCCGTTCCAACTAAATTATATATATATATATATATATATATATATATTTTTTTTTTTTTTTCTCTTTTCTCTGCCCTTATAGACGCCCTCTTCCTCACATATTTCTTCTTCATTTTTTCCCATGTCGTCTTTTCTCTTAACTTATTCTCTTAGTCCCTTCTTTTGTGATTATTTTTCTTTTTCTTCATCTTCTTCATGTTATTCATCAGTCTTCTTTTTCTCTATAAAAAAACTCCATAATTGTTGGTTCTAAGTAGCACAGAGGTTCAAGAAAGGGTGAATGAACCTCTATCAATTTTTTAAACTTTTCAAATTTATTGCATTGTAACCTAGAAAGCTTACCGTGGATGATGCAGTTCATCTTACAACACTAGGATGCAGTGTTGTGTACTGAAACTTAGAGTTCTTTGTAGCAGAAATGTAAACTTGTAAGATAGAATTTCTTTTGAAAACCTTTTGAATTATGAACTTTAGAAAAAAACTGTATGCAGTATGACAAGATATATATAAATGCAGCAAAATAAGAACAGTAGATATATAAGACAGAAAGAACACACAAGGATCTTATAGTGGTTCGAATATGGTGTAATCTTCTACGTTAACTCTACTCATTCACAAGAAGGAACTTAGTTAGGTAAGCTTGGTTTACAAGACTTGACCTTAAAAATTCTCAACCTGACAAAGATGCATCTACTAAAACTTAGCTTCCATACAGGTTACTCAAGTCTCAAAGGTTGTTCCACACAAGATCACTCTAACTCACACATAGTTATTGTCAAACTCGTTGACTAAAACACTCAGCAAGGAACTAGCTTCCTATCAACTAAGGACATTTAAAACAACATAAGCACTCATCACAAGGGTTAAAAGTAAATGGAGTTTCTTCAATTGGTGCTTGAAGCAGCCTTTGGAGTTTTGAAACCTCGATCAAATTCTTGATTGCTTCTTGAGGTTGAGTGACTGAAACTTGTTGTTTTGAGGGCACTTACAACTTTGAGAGTTTTTTTGCTTGAGTTTAGAGAGTTGTAGTTTCAATAGTAATTTCAATCAACTTTTTTCTCTATTTATAGGTGAGGAAATATGTTCGTTGAAGAGAAACACATTCCTTTAAATTTGAATCATCTTCCATGTTGTAGAGCTCGCATTAAATGTCTTCAAAAAATTGTATTAAATTTTCCTAGTCTTGCATTACAGGTTATTAAATGCGGCTATAATAGGTTTGTCAGGCAATGTGTCGGCTGTTTATTGGCTCTTTGTACTGCATCTTTCAACTTGTCTCTACTGGTTAGTTTTGAAGTGATTGAACCTCGGACCTTAGCTGATCTTCTTTGTACTGCATTGATGTTAGAGGTTAACATTTCATTCTTCTGGTCTCTTTGACTTAATGGAATGCAGCACTTGTTTTCCACAACATGTCTTTATGTAGGAATACATCGTATTGAGTCTCTGTTGTACCTTTACTACTTACAACATACTGTGTTGTATTCTTCTAGCTTACAGTAACAATCTTCTTACTATTTGCAGCAGATTCACTTGATCTTCCAGCATTCTTCAACCTAATTTCTAGGCTCAAATGCTAGTCTAATTTCACTTAAACAATATGAAAAATGGGGCACTCTACTTTCCTATTACACTTGTGTTTTGTCGCATCAAAATCTAAACATTAATTTTCTAACAATAATTATAGCCACTCATATGTACAAAGGAAGAAAATTATCAATTATATAAAAATTATGGATAAAAGATGCACATATGCATGGTTAAAACATGATTTTAATATTTTACTGAAATACAATAGTTGAATAGCTAAATGTAATAGTTGTATTACATAAAATTATTAGTCGTATCACATAAATGTATTACTTCATGTACATTAAAGTTTACCTCATTTTACTGAAATATAACATAAGAGTATTACTAGTAATCATATAACATAAATTATTATTGCATTTACTTAAATGTATTACCCTAGTTTATTTAAAAAATGATTTAATTATTTTACTAAAAATAATAGTTTTATCACATAAAGCTATTAGATGTATTACATAAAGGTCTTACTTCATTTACATGAATATATTAACTCATTTTATTGACATATAATGTAAGAGTTTTATTATACCATGTAAATGCATTAATCATATAACATAAAGATATTACTGTATTTATTTAAAGGTATTACCCTATTTTACTTTAAAATGATTTTATTCTATTAGTTGTATCACATAAAAGTATTAGTTGTATCACATATTACTTTATTTTACTGAAATATAATGGAAGAGTGACTCTTTTGTGCACTTGGTGCACCATGCAACAGAGTTGGCCCGGATCCACACCCTTTTTTTTTTACGCTTACCTTTATAGTATATTAGTTATACATTTATGTACAAAAGTTTGAATGATATATATATATATATATATATATTATAATTTTTCTGAGTTACAAATGAGGGTATGAGGATTGAGAGTTTCAAATCTAAAACCTAATGTTTAAATTGAGATATGTACTTATCGCTTGGTTAAATCTATAAATAAAAACATAAATAATTTTTTTTTATGTTTATTAATGGAAAATATATTACTATAGATGATCAAGAGTAAATCTTTTGTGAGACCGTCTCATTGATTTTTATTGCATTGCGTAAGATGAGTCAATCAACAACTCAATCATCCACAATTCAAACTCTATAATTCACATGTTGTTTGTGGATGATGAAGCTCCATCCCACGATAATTATCCGTGAGACCTCCTCACATGAGTTTTTGTGGGTGATCGATGGTTACAAAATCCTTCCAACTCATGGTAACTGATGCAATAAGACTGAAAGCTGCTTTCATGCCATTCATTCTCTAGTTTTTTCCTTAATTAAAACATTATTAATTTATTTCTTAGGAACACAAAACATTATTAATTAGTTTTCTTAGTTACCATTAGGAATGAGGAATTCAAACCAAAAACTTTGTTCAAAATGAGAGATGGATCTACCATTTTAGATTCAACTTATGGATACCATCAACTTAACGGACCTATAATTTTATTTCAATGTGATCAAAAACAAAATTTATATTAAAATATAAATCAAAGTAGAATCTAAATTTTATATAATAGACAAATTTGTATAATGTAAAAGAGTCAAAGTTTTATAAATTAATGATATAAATATCAATATATATATATAAACATTTTTTAAAGTTCAAGTGCGGTCGCCCTCCCTAAATCTTCCCTGTATGAAATTAGTTATCACCGTATACTATTTTAGAACAGTATGACCATAGCAAAGGATGAAATATGGCCACGTTGATGTCATCATTTGCCCAACATTTTTCACAGGGTTATTGGCTATACTATACATACCCATTTTTCACAGGCTTATTGGGCCATGTACTTTCTTACCCATCTTTAATCAACGATGTGAGATATTTTATCATAATTTATGTTACATATATTATTTCAAAATTAATTATATCATTTTATGTGTATCAAATCACACCATTAATTAATATATATCATGTATTAAATGTAGGGATAAAAATGGGTTGGGTTCAAAATCGGGCCTGCCACAAACCCGTCCTGCATGGGACGGGTAAAAACCCGATCAAATCAAACCCACCAGGTCTGGAACGAGTCCTGATATTTGCTAAACCTGCCCCATATATATATATATATATATATTATATTTATTTCTATAATTTTTGCAACAAAATATAAAACAAATTTAGGGTTCTAGTGTAATCATCCCCTCTCCAACTCTCTCTTCAGTCCTTAATCACCCCTGGAGGTTGAGACTTGAGAAATGTGACATTTTGTTATGCATTTAATTCTATCATATCAATTTTGCATTGAGTTTAAATATTTCAATTTGATATATGTATGACTTATGACACACATATGATATTTTTGTTATTATAGTTTAAGTGGTTAAAGACTTAAATTATTATATTTATAATTCGAATAGTTATTATTCCAAAAAATAAAAAATAAAGAAGAAGACAACAAGGGGTCGGGTTGAGGCGGGGCAAGAGGGTCCTGGGTTTAAAATAATTCTAGTGGGATGGGTCCTAGGATATGCCAAACCCGTTCCAGATCCGCCCCATTACCATCCCTAATTAAATGTCATGGAACATGAGATGTAATACTAAATGTAATAAAAGATCCGAACTCTTATTATACTCCCTCCAATCCAATATTCCAAATTATGTGTCAGTATTTCAGAGTTTAAAAACCTAAAAATTAAATACCCCTCAACTAATTGATTAGGAATTTAATATTCAAATTGAATCAAATTAATTGTATATAAAAGATCACATTTATCAAATTTCTAAATTTTTGTTAAACAATACTATTATGAATAATTTGGAAATAAAGTTGCATCCAAGTCTAAAATGACTTTTAATTAGAAACAAAATTTGGCCTCTAAAACTATAATTAATTGGATCTGGGGGAGTATATGCTAAATAAAAATACATTTAAGGACATGCATTATTCTCTCCTTGATTTGTTTTCTCAATCAAACTCGAACTTCAAGTAAATTATGTGTAGATTTATTTATATTGTTTTATATGATAAACTAAATAAATTATTTATATTAAATACTCAATCAATTTATAATCAATATTGACTTACTGTAAATATTGTATACATACAATATATTTTTCACTTTCTTATATATGCCAAATATATATATATATATATATATATATATATATATATATATATACATACTATGAATAAATCGGGTTAATTGGTATTAATATCACAAACTTTACTTAATTTGTGATTTTAACTAAACATTTTGAAATTAGTTAGTATGACATGACCTCAACTATCTCGTGCAAATTGACCAGCGAGCATAATTTGGTTTTGAAGATGTTGTATCCGGACAACTCAACACGTCATCTGCCAACATGTAATTAAAAAACCTTTAAAAAAACACATGTGAGCTAAATGAAGTCATTCTATACTTGCCAATAAAATCACAATATTTACTTTAATTAAAATTTTAACAGAACTTTTGGATATTAGAAAAACAAACATGATTTTAGATATATTATGCATTAATATATATATATATATATATATATATGTATGTGTGTGTGTATATCTAATTTATTGTATTAATATTATCTAATTTGTTATATTTAAAAATAGAACCAAAATTTTTGGAACAAATAAATTAGAGAAGATGAAATTTTAAATGCATATCTTAAGAGTAAAATACGATATCGTAAAATTCTATACAATATTAATATCAATGTTAGGCCATGCAATTATCAAAATATTTTATAATAAAAACTAATAAAAATAAAAATTCAAGAGAACAAATATTAGATACTAATATAATTTTTGAAAATTTTAATAGTTGCCTTAATTTAATTTATCATTCCTAATATTAATACATAAATGACAAAACGAATAAATAATGTGATGTTAATAATTTAATTTATCAGAAATTATTGCTTCCTAATATTAATACATAAATGACAAAACGAATAAATAACGTGATGTTAATTTATGTTAGTGCAAATTTATTAAAAAACTAAAGATATTGTATTTATCTTTTATTATTATATGAATTTTAATTTTAATTTAATCTTACTTTAATATAAAGTTAAAGCATATGTATTATAAAACCCAAAGAAAAATATATTATATTTTTTAATAAAATAATAAAATATTATTTCCTAAAATTCATTTATGTTACCATATCGTTGACATTTTCTTTATATAAATCATAATTATTTTTCGAATTATATATATTTCTTACTCAAAATTCATTACAATTTTATATAATTTTCTTAAAATTATTTATTTTATACATGTCTATCACACGATATATATACTAGTTCTTAAGGATCAAACTATAGTAGTTTAATCGTAATTTACTATAGAGGTAAAGATTAGAAAATATACATAAATTGAAGTGTGATATTTAATTTTTAGCACATATTTGCAATCAATTTTTGTTCTTTTCCGATTACATCTCAGAGTCTATAGGTTTTCTTTTTGCAACCTTAGTCGTTTCCTGTCACTTTTCTTGCTAAAATGAGAATTTCTTCATTCAATTTTTATCTCAAATTAAGCTTGAATCGATTGGAAATTAGAAAATTGATTTGAACTTTTATTATGTTTGAGATTTGGAGTCTTTTGATGTATATTTCAGGTGTTTTGGTTAAAAAATTAAGATATCGGATTTGAATTTGGCCTGAAAAATGATAGAAAAACAATTTAAATTGCAAAGTGAAAAACTCATGAATTTTGGGATGCAATCAGCTAAAACAGAAATTGCAAAATGAAAAGAGAATCATACTTCAACATTGTTTTTTTTTATTTCAATCCTTCAATATTAACATATATAATTTGATACAAACACTTTTTTTTTTTTTTTTTTTTATCCTTTCTTCAATCCTTCAATATTAACATATATAACTGGACAAGTGTTTGATCATACTTTTTACTATTATAATCTTCCGATCGGATTCATAATATCATCATATCTCTCATCGTTTAAATGATCTGAACAGGACACTATTTTGTAGAGAATACATATACAAGGGCAAAAAGGTCCATTCTCTGAAGGCTGCTAAAAATGAAAAGGAGCTACAACCACACAAATGGTTCATGCACATTTACTTAATCATCATAGCTTCCTAATACACCCATCTGAGAAGAGTTACAAAAAAGATTGAGATGAGAAAACCCACCAAATTGCTCTTCAATTTGTGAGGTGAAAAAATAGTCCATAGGCTCTAAGAAAGAGTCCGAAGTCGCAGGCGTGGTTGTGGTCGTGGTCGTGGTCGTATCATCAGAAGTTGATGAAAAAATTTGATGGCTACTAACGGCCTCTTTCATTAACAATCCATCATCGTCGTAAAAAACATCAGTTGCTTTATGATCATCCATGTATTGTGCTATGTCCGAGTTCTTACCGGTGAGTTGTTGCACTAGAGATCGGAACCTAGCCGTGCTAGTCCGAACCTTCATAGGGCTAGAAATGTACACTACTTTGAGCGAAGTGTCGTCCTTTCGCTTCCCCTTCTTACGATTCGTCATCGTTGATTTTGGAACCCTGTGATAACCTATATCCATTTTTGGTAACTTATGATAAGTTGAATGACTTAATATTTGTGATGTTGTTATACAAGTGGATTGGATATATATATATATATATATATAGGTATGTTGTATGGGGGCATGATTAGGTTGTTTCTTGGAAGGAGATATAAGTTGTGAATAGAAAGAAGAATTAATTGGGAAGCTTCTGATGGAAAGGGAATATGAAGGTTGGAGGAAATGAAGAGAAATAGAAGTATCTATAAAGGTCCTTTAGTGACTCACAATTAAATAGTTTTCCTTTCAAGAAAAAGGTTTAATTAAATTGCTCTAATTTTACCATCCTTGAATAATTTAGATATAATATTTGAGTATGTATTTGACGCATGCATAATGACTAAATAGTGTTTCGTCTTCTATAATTAATAATTATGGTTTCAGTGCAAAAGCCTCCTTGCATTTCACCATTATGTATAGTTATAGTATTAGTTTATTTGAGTAGCATATATAATAAATGGTTGTGGATAAAGCCAAATATTGACTTCTACAGTTCTAATTTGCAAAATTTTGACCAAGTGGATAATTAAGTCACGTGCGCAGCCTTAAGTGACTACGAAACTGAATCTAGGGGGTGGGGTGGGGTGGGGTATGGGGGTATGTTGGACAACAACCATAGGTGAAGTTGGGTGCATAGAATGGGTGCAGGCTAAGGGCGGTTAAGGATTATTCCTCTGTGTATCAATTTCCTTTTTAACGAAGTGGGGGAATAAAATTTTGAAAATTTACGTGATTCAATTTTGAAATTTGGATAATCACTATTTACATTTTTTAGTGGATCATTCAGGTTAGATCGGGTCAGATCCAATTCGGATTTGTGTTTTTGTTTTTTTTTTTCTCCGATCTTTATATTATGTTAATCATACATTTATATTATATTAGTCATACTTTTATATCCAAATTTCATACTCATAGTGCAATATTTTAACTTTTAAAAAAAAATCGTTGGTTTTCATACTATGTTGGTCATATTTTTATGTTATATTAGTCATACTTTTATATACAAATATCATACATTTATGTAATACTTTAACTCTAAATCCTAATTTCGGCACAAGTTGTACATGTTTACCTTTATGTAATATTATTCATACATTTATATAATATTATTTATACATTTATATCAACATAAACATACATTTATGTAATATATAAAGGTACAACTATCATAACTAAAAACTATGACTAATATAACTAAAATGTATAAAAGATATTAATAGTTGTCTGAAAATATGTTAAGGTACATGTAAAAATCTAAAAAGTATGACTAACATAACATAAATGTATGTTTAACATATCATAAAAGTGTAACATCTGTGATCGAATCTGGGCGAATTTGTGCGTGACCTTGGGCCGCGTGTGGCTACGCGTGGAGGTGAGTGTACAGTTTTGTAACTGTGCAACGAGTGTATATAAGTTTTTGTCTATATTTTTATAAATGAGAGATATCACTTAAATTCCAAACTCGTGTTATATGTGAATCAATTATGTGACAAATTTTACTCTCTTTTTTTTCATTAGTAAGTTTTGGTCATAATTTATCAAAGTAATTTTTTAATTAATTTCAAAATGGAAAGATTCAGATTCTCATTCAATTGATTTTTTTTTTTAAATGAGCCGGGGAAAGTGGAATTGAGAGAATAAAAATTAGAAAACTTGCATGATTTAGATTGAAACTCTGACGACGCAATATGTATTACATAAATTAACAAGATATTTATTTATGGTGTAGAATTTTTGTAGGACTCTTAAATACTTCTAATTTTATAAGATGAATTTATAAAATAAAAATTAATTTGTAAAAATACATTTGATTTGTTTATAGTAAAATTTCATCATCTCACTAAATTAAAAAAAAAAAAATTAAAGCTTTCGAAAAATGGTGTCTCCTAGAACAGTTTCTTAGAAGTGATTGATAATTTAGAATCGTTTGCTGTAAGGAATTGTGGTAACCAATTGCCCAATAATTTCACTAGTGTCCAAAGAAAATATTTGTAATGACTTATTATTGGCCTCGACGAAATTTCTAGAGATTATAAGATGACAAAAATTTGTGTGAACTAGAGGCAAGAATCTACAAAACTTATGTATTAGGGGTATGAATTTAGGATACGCACCCTGATCGATATGTCTCCATATATCCATCCACGTGTTGGTTCATATATGTTTGCAGCCATCTAAAATTGTTTGTATCTGTGAATATCATATTTATTAAATTTTAAAGAAAGATATTACTTGTGTAAGTGAAAGATATGTTTACTTGATGAGTTGATCTTTTGTATATCAGGTGCATCGATTTAAATTTTTTTTATTTAAATTATACGTTAACTTTTATGTTATGTTATTGTGATCTTTATACACAAATATCTTAACATGTATTAATACATTAACTACAAATATATATATATATATATATATATATATATATATTCACCCCAATTTATACATATATACTTTTAAATGATATTACTGATACATTTATGTGATATTACTTGTATCTTTATATCAATATAATCATACATTTATGTAATATGTAAAGGTACAACTAATATAACCAAAATGTATGACTAACATAACTAAAACGTATGAAGATATTACATGTCTATGTAAATAATGTTAAGTTACAGTTAACATTACAAAAATATATGACTAACATTTCTAAAAAGTATGACTAACATAACTAAAAGATATAACATTTGGGAGCAAGTTGAGCGTAGAAATCAAAGTGTGTGAGAGTACGTCAGAGGTTGTCTCTAGT
The DNA here is from genome assembly GCA_954870855.1 of Scutellaria minor. Lineage (NCBI taxonomy): Eukaryota > Viridiplantae > Streptophyta > Magnoliopsida > Lamiales > Lamiaceae > Scutellaria > Scutellaria minor. The sequence goes on along the minus strand of OX940728.1, from coordinate 17,402,563 downwards.
CGATTTTTACCCGAATGAATAGGTGCACTAAAGTTTTTGTGCTACCTGAAATGTAATAGTTGTTTTACATAATGTATATTAATCTTTTACCTGAAAGCTAAATTCTAGTTGGAAGATATTATTTGGTTTATTTTCAATAATGTCTTACTCATATAACTAAGAGGTATTATTCTTATAGCTAAAAAATATCATTGTATTATAGAGTGTAAATTTAAAATCTCTTAAAAATAGAATTTGAAGTTTCATCATCTTCTTCCTCAATCATGTTACACATTTCGATTTCTGCAAATGATTGTATAGTGTTTATATAATTGATTTTTAATGTTTAAAGTCATTGTAACAAAATAATCTTCAACATCACAACGTTGTGATTTTGAGTTTTGATATAAAACACATAATGGATCAAGAAAATTTGAGAACAACCGCAACATAATGGATCGAGAAATGTGAAGTCCCCACTTGATGTATGAAACCATTAAAATGCTATGAAGAAGAAAATGCGAAGAAGAAGAAAAGAAACGACGGTATGATTTATATATTTCGTTAAAGAGAAGAAAAAGAAAGATTATATATATTTCGTTAAGAAGAAGTATCTTAAAGGGACAGTTCACCAACATTTTCGACATAGCACCCAAGAAAAAGAATGAAAAAGAGAAAACAACCGCTTGAAGATGATGTGTTGCTGTAAAATAGAAGAAGAAGAAGAAGAAGAAGAAGAAGAAGAAGAAGAAGAAGAAGAGGTGATCCTCCTGAATAGATGCACAGAAGAGGAGATCGAAGCCCTAACATGTTTCAAAAAAAAGAAAAAAAAAATTATAATTTACATACGGATCCAGGACAGGGAAGCCCAGTTGGTTCACAAAAGTGTTAACTCTTCACAAGATAGTGTCTCTTATATCAAAGATAGATTGCACATTTACATTGAGATTAAAAGCATGATATGCCTGATAAATTTATTGTTTTGTGCCTTTATACATCACTACAACAAAAATGAGTATTTATGATGAGTTTTTTATGACAATAAATCTTGTCGCAAAAAGTCTATTTTTTATGACAATATATTGTTGCAAAAATTGATAATATAAATTGACAACAAGTTGTCACAAAAAGTAATTAAAAAATAACAAAAAATGTTATTTATGACAACATGATTGTTGTCATTAATGTATTTGCGACAACAATATTATCGCAAATGAATATTATTTGTAAAAAGATTTTTAAGATAACAATTTTGCAACGCAAAATGTATTTGCGCAATAATCAATACTTTTGCAATAACATTTTGTTGTCGCTATTAAACCTTTTTGTTGTAGTTGCATGCATTTTTATATTATAAAATAATATTTATATTAAATCAAAATTACTATATACTTCATTATTCATTTTATATGTAATTCAAAATCCGCTGTGTTTATATGTTCTTTGAACATTTTGTAATATTTTTCATAGGGATTGATAAATATTTTTTAAAAAGATATTATTTTATTTCAAATAAGTCTATGAGCTTATAGTTGTTTTCAAGAAATCAGGAGGTTCTATCTTATATTTTATATAAGATTTTATTTGCCTAAATTCCTTTCAACTTAATTATTTATTTTACAAAATTTCATTGTTGATATCTTCAAGTCTCAATTATCTGATACTATCTAAATATTTCTACTACTTTCTAAGATAAAATATAACAACTTATAGTTCTAAAACTTCTTATCTTTAAATAAGTTAGTCAAACACTTTTTCAAACTAAAAAAAGAATTGGTCTATGTTTAGGAAGTTGTATAATATCAGGCTCTGTTTAGTTTGCCAGTATGGATTAAGTTGCATTAATAAATCATAAGATAATAATAAGATAAGGATTAATTTTAAAAAACAATCAATAATTTACAACCACAGAATGTGAAATTTCTCTTTTATATTGCACTAATTTTAATAAGTGAAAAAAAAAAAATATTGCAAAAAAGGTCCAAAAGACCGTCACCTCTCTTCCCCCTCCCCGTCTTCTCTCATTGGTCCTCGAACACATCTGCAACTCCTATTCTCCATTTCAAAATTTCTTTCAAATTTCTTTTTTCCCAATGTGTTCACTGTTCTCAGTTTTTCCTCTTTTTATGTTAATTTCTCATTTTTCATCCTCAATCCATTATCACTGCCACTTGAAAATGGTGAATCAGAGATGGTGGTGCAGTGGTTTGAGAAAAAGATGCAAGATCCATTCCAAAGACAAACATGAGAGTGCAAAAAAAAAGGTTAATTCAAATAGTTAAGTGAGGGTAAAACAAATAATTCACAATTTTAATCCAACATAACAAATTTTATCCAAGAGGGGAGATATGATATACTATCAGTCAATTAGTCCCATCATTTAAACTCATACCAAGTAACGCCTCAAGGATAAATATTAAAACACATAATTCTACGTTATCACATGAAGTAAACATAGCCTAAACACATATTTGTGCGCACTTCTATATTTTCATTAGTACAAATACAACTAAATTTACATTGATAAATGAAATTTAAAATAGATGATAAAAACGTCAACGTTTAGTCAAATTGTTAGGTGTGAGAAAATGACGTACTAAAATTTTAAATGCAGCATCCGAGAATGAGATCCTTTTTTTTGTCCTTTTTTTTTGTTTTTGTTTTTGTTTTTTGTTTTCTTGAATCAATTGTTCATAGTTCTCTTTAAAGCTTTCTAGATACAAGGAAAAATCATAGGAGTTTCAATATTATTATTTAAGTAACCTCTATTCAAAGCCATCAACAATGAACATTGGTTGATAGGGATAATATAAACTGTAGCATCGATACGAACATTCCGCAGAATACCAGATTTATCCAACTACTCACCACAAGATATAAATAATAGATCCTACATTTATTTTCTTTTCCAGATTAACCAATGAGTGAGTGTTTAGTCAAGTGGACAGGTAGAAATGGGAAATATATTCTGCCACCCTTACCCTTCAAATATTTATCTACCTCTACCTCTACCTCTACCTCTAGGATAAAAAAATCTGTTTATTTGAATGGTAAAATTGTAATTTTGCACTTTATTGCATATTTTGTTGCATTTGCCATATGAACTTTACCATTTATTGCATTTTGCCAACTCTTGCAAAATCATAATCGGTAATTGCTAGGTACGTGTATGGTTATGGTTTGATCAACTGGGCAAAATGCAACAATTGTAAAGTTCATATTGGCAAACTGCAACAAGAAAAAGTCTGTACATGAAAGTGCAAAAAGCTGGATAATTCCGATGGCAAATTGCAATTTGCCCTTCATTGAAATCATCCTATCTTTCTCAACCAACAATTAAAAACCAACATTATTCTGCATGAGACAATAATTCTGCCATATGGCTTACAATGAAATAGAACAAAGTGATGCATGTTTCCCAATTAAATATTTCCAAATGTATATATCATAGATTTTAGATGTGTCAGGCACATGATTTCTAGCACAATGCCATGGAATTCTTTCTCCAAGTGAGATATAATCATTGAGAGTAAACAGATAGCTATGGCACCAATTCGTGATGCATGACCAGTTCGATGTTTTTCCATATAGTTTCGTTAACAAAACTAAACATCACTCAAGATAATAGATACTGAAAAGAGAAAAACAGCATTTATCCAACAATAGGAACACATCTGACCTAATTTCTCTTGGTTTTTACTCGAGACTTATTTTTCCAAAGGAAATGGAGAAGGATATGAGATTCAGAAGTAATTGCTTTTATAGAAATTTTTGAGGAACTCAGATGTACCCTGATCCTTGGTTCCAAGGTGACGGCCTAAAACATACTGACCAACAATGTGATGCCTTTGCTTTGCATGCTCCACAATGTTGCTCAGTTCTTCTGTCGCCTTGAAGAGCAGCAGATCAATCACCTGAACATTATTCACTAAAAGCAATGAGGAAAAAAGAAAAAGAAAAAAACAAGACTGAATTTAGATGTTAATTATTACCAATACGTGTAATCAACAAAAGTTTGATTAATTAACCCTTTCTCTAAAACCTATAATTGTGAACAGCTATCATTATTTTGCGAAATCATGAAGCCAACTACTCGGCAGAGTCTTGAAATTATTCATCAATCTATTGGAAGAAAGGGGAATCGATCTCTATCCAAGCTGAGTTTTGAATCTTCAGAAGACTTTGAGAAGGTGACCCTCATACGTCATATCAAGTATCAACAAGATAAGGGACACGTATTTTTGAAATTTTGGTAAAGGTTAACAGAACGACACATAATCACAACTAGCAAGCTTATTATTCAGAACCAATATGTAGACAGAGCCCTGCAGCCATGTCCCAGTATAAATTCAGAAAATATACCCATAGAAATCATAATCTAGTTTTTTCAACATCATAAGATCCTCATTAATTGAAAATAATGTGGTTTTTTCTTGTTTAGAAAAATATCTAATTTAAACTTTTTGCATGATTTGTGCTCCTTCCTATCTCTTGATGGTTATACATACAATCCACTAATCCAGTTTATCCACCATAGAAATTGTATCCATTGCTGACCATTGTTTGCTTTTTAGTTTGAAATGTAACAATAATGACATGGGATTTATAAAGTTAGTGCCTAAAGTATCATGTTATTAATTATTAAGAGTCCACAGAAAATCATCTCTGAACCTCAAATTTAATCAATAACTGATTCCTTTCAAGAATTGACTAATGTTGCTATTAACAGACTTTTAAGTAGCAACACAGTGACACAATCAAATATCTCATTCTAAGGTCTACACAGCCCTTGGTGTAACAAAATCCATGTTTCTCTAATGTGAGAATTTTCCTTATTTATATTGAACATTTAGTGAAAAACCAAACCAAAAATCAGATGAGTTCTCATTTTGTGCACGTCATCATCAATTTAGGGATATGTCTGCCTCCAATTTCATCTGAATTCTACAAATGAATTCACCCAACCAAAAATAAAAGGAGGAAATCAATTTCAAAAACTACAAAGAACTGAAAAAATGCAAATTTGATTTACATATAATGAGCTCGAGATCATAGCACAAGCTTATGAATTTTGACTTTATGGAAAAAGGAATTCAAATTTACTATATCTAATTCCAGCTCTATGGTTTTAATTCCCCAATATAACAGGCCATATGTAACCTAATCTAACCACAAATTTCTATCAGAGGCTATTCTCTTCGTAAAATCATTCATAACCCATCAATCCACGAAAATAAGATATGAAGATTAAAATGAAAGCGGACCTTGGAGTTGGTGAGGTGAGCGTTCTTTCGGATCTCGGCTGCGACAGTGGAGCGAAGCTGGGAGGGTGTAACGACTTCGTCAAGGTTGTAAACGTCCATGATTCTGGGTATGGATCTGCAGGCAATCTTGTAGAACTCGAACACGCGCCGCCTTGCCTCCTCCATGTTCGCCGAGTTGGGCGGCACGCGCACGTACTTCAACGTTGACGCCATGGGGTTTCGAATCAATTTGGTGGAGTAGAGATGGAGGATTGAAGAAGGGAGTGGAGAACTGGAGGAAATGGGGTTTCCTCTAAACGACGTAGTTGCAGCAGGGCTAACTTTCTCTACTTCTATTTTTGACAACCTTAACTTTCAAAAATAGCATTTTGCACCCCGGGAATTCTATATCTTTCACATATTGCACCTATATGGAGGTGGGTTTTTTTTAATAAATCGATATATATTAAAGAAAAAGAAAAGAAGAGAACAAGCGTTCAAATAGAAAGAACAAGTTAAATTAATGTCGGCCTCGTTAAAATCCCAATATAGAAAAAAAATTACAAGAATCTAAAAGATTCAAAACAAGAAAATTCTCGATACATTTTGGATAGCATATCAGCAGATGGAAAAATATGAGAAACTTTGAAGTAGCATCTAACATCTTGAGAATCCTTTTCCCATGGATTCCAAAAGTAGCAAGGCAACACTCTTTTTCTCGATTGGAAGAGCCCAACCATTTAAGTTGAATCAGACTCTAACCAAAGCCACCTCCACTGCATGAAGTAAAACCCACACCTCTATGAATGCATAAGACCGCTGCTCATATCTAAGTGCACGTCAAAAATTCCTTGGACCCATTTCCAAAGCCTACGAGCAAGAGAGCATTCCAAGAAGAGATGGTCAATCGATTCTTTATTCCTCATGCAGAGCAAGCATATAGATGGACCATTGAAGCCCTGTCTGCACATAATATCCTGAACAACAATGGGTTCGTGGATGAGTCGTCAAGCCACCAACGATCTTTGAGTTGGAACTCCAAGATCATCCAAATCTCCCTTGTGCTTGATGACTTAGCCGCCATAAGAATTAAGATATCATCAGCAAATACAAGACTGTAAGGAAAAGTGAGACCCTTTGGTGAGCTGAATGACTTGATAGCATTGTCATTTATGTAATACGAAATCAGCCTATGAAGAACTTATTCTCCAAGTGCAAACAACAAAGAAGACAGATGCCCCAAAATCAAGAACCCACATATCAGTGTGATGTGTTTGCCCATCAGCAACTAGGCTTATATCCTCATTGGAATTGATGTGATCTCTTTCAACAACAACAATACTACCTGCTTTATTTTCATGTTTCTTCTTTTTTTTCGCACAATCATTTTTCCAATGCCCTGAATCAATTCTTCATGCATTCACAAACTCAATAGACGTTGCTTCAACAACAACTTGTTGGTTAACGACTTTGTCATATACATACTTTCTAATTTCAACCATAGAAGAGCCGCAGTTTCCTCCTCTGTGACCTCGGTAATGATATCATCTACAAGACTTAACATGATTGATGAGTGTGTCTTCTCCTCTAGACTGGCCATCTCAACGTCTTTCAGATCCACCGCATTTTAAAGACAATTAATCATACATGCTTCTTCTGTGAGCCTATTTCAAGTTTCTGATGGACACAAAAGCTTGACAAAACCACTATCCCTTGATTTTGATAATATTCAGAAAACAAAAAGACTTTGGGATATATATATATATATGTATATATATATATATATATATATTTTTTTTAATTTCATTGATCAATCAACCATCTAATACAATAAAGAAAACTTCTATATATACTTGTATTAACCTAAGACAAGCAACTATAATTACTTCCTAATTAATTACTTAGAAAACAAGATTTATGAGGAAATTAAAATTACTTATTGATGATGACACTAAATCAATATAAATATAAAGATAGGGTGCGGCTATCCGCACCCCCTATAAATGTCGTTGGTTTCTCAGGGGCTTAGGCCCTCAATTTCGTGCTTTCACTGAGGTAAGTCTTACCATCTCACCCATGCCTGCATTCCATGAACTTACTAGTCAAGCTCGCGACCACAAACTCCGTGAGAAAGCTATGTAAGTTGTCGACTCGGCACCACCATCGACAGCGTTTTATGCCAATCGCTCATCTCAACAGGGTCATGGTTTGAACAATTTTAATGGTGCAGGTCGTGGTTCTGGTGGTCGAGGTTCAGGTTCTCACGATGGATGCAACTCATCTGGTCGTGGTTCATCAAATCAGCAAGGACGTGCTGATGGTACAAAGAAACCCTATACACCACGTTGTCAAATTTACAGGGGTCCTCACTATGCCAATCACTACCCTGATCGATATACATGTGATTCAGCTGTTCATATTGCTCAAGCCTTCGAAGCTCAATGTGCGGTAAATCCTTCATCTCAAGCTAAGTCAAATTGGTATGTGAACACTGGTGCATCTGTGCACATGACTTCATCCACCTCCAACTTGGACTCCTTTGAGCCTTATACTAGTAATGGTAGCGTCATTGTTGGTAATGGTGATGCTCTTTCAATTTCTCATTTTGGGTTCTCCTATTATCAATAATAAACTTTCATTATTAGATATTTTAGTTATTTCGCATATTATTAAAAATCTTTTATCAATTGTCAAACTCACCACTGATCTACCTGTTGATGTTCTATTTTCTAATCAATCTTTTTTTATTCAAACTCGAATGACAAAGAAGATACTAGCAAAAGGGAAGATGTCAAGATGGCTTTTACATTTTGGATTAAGGAACTTCCGCTTTAATTGCAGCTTGAAAATCTAAAGCTGAAGGACAAAGGTGGCATAAGCCTTTGTGTGAGTTGACATTTTGTCCAACTCAATGGCATATGCCATCAACTTGCAGCAATCGGCCAGCATGTTTCCGATGTCGATAAATGTCACTAGTTTCTCAGGGGCTTAGTCCCTCAATTTCGTGCTTTCACTGTGGTACATCTCGTCATTTCACCTATGCCTGCATTCCGTGAACTTGCTAATCAGGCTCGCGACCACGAACTCTATGAGAAAGCTATGGAAGTTGTCGACTTGGCACCACCATCGACAGTGTTCTATGCCAATCGCTCAGCTTCCATAGCTTTCTTACTTAGTTCATGGTTCACGGAATGCAGACATAGGTGAGATGGCGAGACGTACCTCAGTGAAAGCACGAAATTGAGGGCCTAAGCACATGAGAATAACCTGAAAACCTATATTTTCTCTCTCTCGGTAAAACACTAAAACCTCGCCACTCTTAATTACTCTCTTCTCTCTTCTTCATGGCTGCGGCAAATACCACTTCTGATGCTATCCCTCTCGCCACACTCATCCATATGATAACCATACAATTGTCTCCCTCCAACTATCTACTCTGGAAAAGCCAGGTCCTACTGATGCTTCAGTACGACAATCTCGAGTCCTTCGTTGATGGTAAAGCCACGGAGCCACCTCCGACCATCAAGGATGCTGCCAACGCTGACATCCCTAATCCAGTGTTACAAACGTGGCGTAAGCGTCACGATCGCGTTCTAAGCCTTCTCTTTTCTCTCAGTGAGGAAGCCATGATAGAGGTCATTGGCCTCAATACAGCTCGTGAATCTGCTTTCAGTTTGTCCTCTCCCTCTCACGCGCAACGACTTCGTGATGAACTTCAATTCCTCAAGCGTGGTTCTTCATTGGTCGTGGATTTTACTTGCAAGTACCGACCAAGTATAAGTTTGATGGCTCAATCGAGCGCTATAAAGCTCGATTAGTTGCTCAGGGTTTTACTCAAGTACCGTGTTTTGATTTCTCCCATACATTCAGCCCAGTCGTTCGGGTTGTCATAGTTCGTGTGATCATAGCTCTGATACCATGTTAGACAAATGATTTGATCACCGTATGAATTTGGTAATTGATATTCTCATTATAAATAGTTGAATTACAACTTGATGTACAAGTAACGATCATATTTATATGGAAAGGATAGCTACAATATCTACAATAGTATGTACAATATTTGAATTTGAATATTTAAATATGGTCATATCTTTATTTGACTTGGTCAGTCATATATTCCCTATTAGTAATTTATGTTCACAAAATAAGAGGAAAATAATGAAATTTTAGAAGTTAGGGTTTGTATCATTTTGAGAATGAAGGATATTTTAGTCTTTTAGTATGTAATTATTTTTGTATTTTTAAATATGAGGTGTGCTTTGTAGTTCATGGGCTGCCTTTAATCTCACCCTTTATCTATTGTGATTCACATTTATATAATTACTAATTTTAGATCACGTGCAAGTGCGTTGTACGTGGAGATCAATTCAAATTAATGAATTTTTTTTTACAAATATCTTATATATTATAGTTCTGATTATAATAGGATTCTATAGGATTTTGAATTAATATTCTAATATAAAAAAAATTAAATATGAAAATTCTAAATTACTATTATAACCTTAAATAATAATCTTTGATAAAAATATATTCGGTAATTTATATTTTATAAGGAACATCCATATGTTTATATAGGTATATAATAGATATAATTTATAAAAACTCATGTGAGACGATCTCACGGATAGTTACCGTGAGACGAAGTCCATCACCTATATACAACATGTGAATTGTAGAGTTTGTATTGTAAATGATTGGATTGTGGATCAACCAGTCTCATATACTTGAAAAAAAAAAAATCGTGAGACAATCTCATAAAAGACTTACATAATGATGGGGTCTCTTTTGTCTCAAACCCATATAAATAGACAGGTGAAAGAAATATAGACAGGTGAAATAAATATTAAAAGAGAAAAGGAAGCCCCCATAGTAGAAGGAAGATACTCTGATGGCTTCTTCAGGCGGCGGTGGAGCGGCGGTGGAATGGCACCAGAGGCCGCCAAACAATAAAAACCCAATCGTATTCTTCGACATCACCATTGGTAACATCCCTGCTGGCCGTATCAAGATGGAGCTTTTTGCTGATATTGCCCCCAAAACCGCTGAAAATTTCCGGTAATGCCAATCTCAACTATATCTAATAATCTTCTTATTTTTATATCTTCCTATAGAGTGTTATGCTGATTTTGAATATCTTCCTATGATTTTGATGCTTATTGAACTTATGAAATGCTTGATTTTAGTTTTGAAAAATAAGCTTTCGAAATATGAAGTATTTGAATGAGAAGCTCTTAATCAGACATCTTGTAGCAAGCTTTATAAGTTGTAACTCTGGTGTAATACCCTCTCAATATGCTTATTCATTAGGAGTTGGAAATAGTTGGGATTTAGTGCAGAGTAACTTTTAATTTATATGTTGGCTTGCTTTTTTAGCACAAAAGAATTTGTATTGCATTGATCTATTAGTTTGAAGTGCTAGTTACATTTAAGGCGAAAAAATGTCTTGATGTGAGACTGTTGGTTTGAGCTTGAGAATACGTAATAGAGTTCGAACATAATTTTTTTGATATTCAAACAATCTGTTTAAAGTGACATGGTGTTTGTAGAACTTAAAGCTACTTGATCCAACTCATGTTCTGGTCAGTTAAAACTGGCTAAGGTCATTACTATTTGTTCATTGTTTTAATTAACATCTTTCTATTGCATATGTGTTGACTAAAAGTTTTGTAGAATGTCTTCAATGATTTGGTAAGATGAGGGTTTTAAGGAAAAAAAAATGTATTCTTTAGATTACTGCTGCCATATGAATCCATGCATGAGAATCAATTATGAATTTTCAGCCTCTGGATTGATAACATTCTTTCATATGTATTGTTTCTGTGAAGCTTGATGTGACTATAGATAATAGCCAAGCTAGAAGGAAAAACATCTGTATATTTGGAAATTTGTTCTGAGTGCAATTTCTTGAAAGCGTTTCCAACCACATTAGTCCTATGTTTTTCATTTAGTAAGTTGGCATAAGGTGGTTTAGTATAAGGGCTCATTAAGAGACTGGTATTCACGTTTTAACTTTCTTTGTTTTAGGTTTGATTTTTGTAATTTTTTACTTCTAAAAAGCTATGCAAAATATTTTGGTCATTCGGTATGTTTTCTTGCCATTATAACTAGTATAGCCTAACTTAATGATTATTTTTCTTATTTTTAGGCAGTTCTGCACAGGCGAGTACAGGTATGTAACTCTCTATTTCAAAGTCCTATTTTGTTTATTGATCCTTTTGATAATTGTATTTTAATCATTCAGGAATATTTTCAAAATATATTTATTCTTGAGCTGAATGTAGTGAAAATTAGGTTTGGAAGCACTAAATATTTATCATGTCGTAAAACCAATTATGTCTTTTCTTAGTCAATCTGGTACAAACAAATTCTATATGATGAGCTATGAGGATTTTACAAAATGTGATTTGGAAGTCATGTTTCTAAGCTTAATATGAATCAAACTTTATGGAAGAATTCTTATCATAACAGATGCAAAGCAATGAAATACAGGATATAGAAGATCGGCATAACATCTCATTATCAGTGGATGTGTTTTGAAAGAGTACCCTTTTTGTTCAATTTAGACTTTTCACCAAAATCAAGTTGGTCAAATGTAGTCTTTGCTCTCTAATCTTCCTTGGAGCTCTGGCTGTTCTTTGCTCTTTAATTTCCTTGGAGCTCTGAATATTCTTTGCTCTTTTCTAGAATGGTGCTTTTTCAGCCTCCTATTAGGATTTCTGGAGGAGGGTTTAAGATTCACCATAATGATAGAATCTAAGTTTAATTGTGTCCTTGTTGGGAATAACTTGCTGATATTTCATAGTCTTTTTTTATGCTTTATGGATAGTTTCTTGGACCTAATTTTCATTTCTATCTTATCTGATTAATATTTTGATATTGTCCTGTTTCTTGTGTTGGTTTCTTTCGCAGGAAAGCTGGATTACCTGTTGGTTACAAGGGTTGCCAGTTCCACAGAGTAATTAAGGACTTTATGATCCAAGCTGGTGACTTTTTAAAGGTCTTTGATGCTGTCTCTCTAATCTTTGCCATTTCCTTGAATATTTTGTTTTAGGATGTTTCTGCATTATTTAACTATTGAAGAAAAATAAAAAGTATTATAGGGGACCAGTCCCTGATTGTACATTATATGATGCCCTGAAAAACTACACATCTTGATTTTCTAGTTTCTACATGTCCAGAAATCATCAAGACTTCCATTCTGCCCAGAAGACACCAATTGAATAAGTTGAAACACTTCAATAACCCAAATGATAATATATTTTAATTATCAAGTTATACATTTTACTCAGTTTTACCTTCCTTAATAGTTGAGTATATAATATAAGTTTAAAATCTTTGGCATCTGCCATATTTGCATGTTTAATGGGCGCTTTGTGCATGGAATACATTATGTAGTGGTCAACATATTTAGCTGATATGTACTTGCTTGGCAGGGTGATGGCAGTGGCTGTGTATCTATATATGGAAGTAAGTTTGATGATGAAAATTTTATTGCAAAACACACGGGTCCTGGCCTTCTGTCGATGGTATGTCGTCTTCTATCTTTAAATGGAATTTAAATTGTCCCTCCATGGTTAAGGTAGCTACTATAAGTTGAGCTATATGATCCTTGATGGTACATTTGTATCAAACTTTGAATTAGTTATTTACTCTACTCAAATTACAAGTATTTTGTGCTAAACATGTGAATATATTCCATGTTCTACTTCAGATCGTAATTAGCATTTCTCAAGATGCATAATTAATTGTCTAGAACCTATGATGTCTATAATTGTTGACATTTAAGAGCCCATTAAGATATCAAAACTAATTGCTCATGATATATGATTTCCTTCTCAGTTCTTCCGAATGGAATGTCACGTTAAATTTTCTTATCTCTTCATATTTGGTTGAGAACTTGGTTATAACTAATAAACAGACTATATCTAGATCTAATCATGCTAAATCCCCGCATCGAATAGCTTCTTATTATTGTTGTAGTAATCAAATATTTTATTACCTGAATTCTCTGTTATTGAAGCGTTGTCTGTCTTGTAATCATGACTGTATCTTGGTTCTGAGTAAATTATTCTATTATCTTTGGCAGGCAAACAGTGGCCCAAATTCTAACGGTTGTCAGGTAACGAAATCAAATTAGTCACTCTTAATATTTTTACCATGCTAAGAAATGTAGTGAATACAGGAAACTAGTATTTTGTAGTCACTGGATGCAAGTTAGAAAAAACTTGCCCTCAGATCAAGGATAATGTGAATATGAAATGTACTTGTCCTAGAATATGCGATTTGATGCCTTACCATTTTAACCGATTCATCTTATCTTGCATATTTTTCAATGTGGCAGTTCTTCATCACATGTGCCAAGTGTGACTGGCTTGACAACAAACATGTAGTCTTCGGGGTACGTTTAGTGGTACATAGGATAGATCTATTTCATCGTCATGTGGCTAACTCTTTTTCATCTATCATGAGATTAGTCCGTATAATTACTCATCAACGAAATCTTTTTCTGAAATTCCGATTATTGATGCAGAGGGTGCTTGGAGATGGTCTGCTGATTATGAGGAAGATAGAGAATGTAGCAACAGGTCCCAACAATCGACCTAAACTTGCTTGTGTTATTGCTGAGTGTGGAGAAATGTAGACTAATATTTCTCTCACCTGCTAAATCTTGCCCAATTTGAAACCATTGATTAACGTTAATCACATCCTTATGAGGCTATGCAACTACAATTAGTTTATCATTTTCTGTACCAACACATCCCATTAACAAGTGCTAATCCACTCTTCAATTCACCATCTTTGTTACCCAAGATTCCACAAATTGTGAAATATGGCCTCAAGTGTCCGAAGGGATCTAGTTTGTGTTCATCTAAAATTTTGGAAAGATATTGGTAAATATTGATATTAATATTGTTATTGGTTGGTTTGCAGCAGACATTGGGGTAAAAGTATTTCAAGAAATTAAAATATTGGTAACGTTGAATACTTGTTAAGAATTGCAGAAAATGAATAATATTCTGCAATGGCAATAATTCTAAACATTATGTATGTTCATCACATGAGACATGAGTAATTCATGAAATGTCAAATTTTACATTGTTTATTATTTATATGTACGTTGACTAATATATCATTTAGTTAACATTTTAGTTAAATTGTATGTATTAAAGTTTAATATAATACTACATAAAACTTCATGATAAATTTCTAATTTTAATAAAATTATGATTATTTTCTAAACTCTTTATAGATATCGATAGAGTTATATACATCAACACAAATGCCGCCGTTCCTCACCTCAAAGAGCCCAAAAGAGTCTATAATGGTGGTTGAGATTGCTTCCTTCCGACTACTAAGCTGCTTTATAGGCTCAAGCCTCCTATCTACGGTAGCTGACGCAGCCGCCCCCTTCAACGAATTAGAACCCATTGACTTGTCCTAAAAGTCTTCCCCGGTAGAAGCAGAGGAAGAATTCTGCGAGTTATATCAATTCCATTCCAAAAAGGTGGAGCCGCAACCAGTGGGCAAGCATCATAGCCGCCTCTGACGTGATCACACGATTAAAGTAAGGGCTAACTAACTCATCAGATAATATAACGTTTATGTATAATAATTTAACTTTTTCGTTATAATAATATAACCTTATGTTATTTTTTAAGTACATAAATGATATTATATTTGTACATAAAAATTATACTAATATAACATAAATGTTAAATTATTATAACATAAAGGGTAAGTCATACTATATGAATTTTTATAGTGAGAAAAATCTAAGTAATATCACTTAAAGCTTATGATATATGTATGTAAAGGTTATACTAATATAACATAAATGTTCTACTTGGTTAACATAAATGTTACATAACTTTTAATTATGTTTTCTATACTGAAAAAAATCTAAATAATTTTACTTAAAGATTATGATATTTGTACATAAAGGTTATACTCGATAGACATAAAGGTTATTCAGTAAATATAAAGGTTATGTCATAAATTAAAAAAAAATCTAGGCGTGGATCCAAGTCAGACTCGACCCAACCCGCACTATGTGCACACAAACACTACTCATACATCAATAATTATGTAAACACAAATGTTTATGTACACCAGGTGCACAGATCTTCGACCTGACCCAGGGGTGCATTTCACGCGTCCCACGCGCGCCTCACATGCTCAAACCCTAGCTCAATTCGCAGTTATATTGGTCTAACCTTTTAGTTTAGTGAATCTAACATTTTAGTTATGTTCGCATAAGTGTATGATATATCTATAATATCTTTCAAAATCTTATAAAATCTTTATGTTGTAATAATATAACTTTTATGCATAATAATTTAACTTTTTCGTTATAATAATATAATCTTATGTTATTCTTTAAGTATATAAATGTTATATTAATATAATATAAATGTTAAATTATTATAACATAAAGGGTAAGTCATACTAAATGAAGTTTTATAATGAAAAAAGTCTAAGTAACATCACTTAAAAGATATGATATATGTATAATATAACATAAATGTTATACTCAATTAACATAAATGTTACCTTACTTTTAATTATGTTTTTTATACTAAAAAAAGTTTAAGTAATTTTACTTAAAGATTTTGATATTTGTACATAAAGATCATACTCGATAAACATAAAGGTTATATCATAAATTAAAAAGAAAAAAAATCTAAGCACGGATCCGAGCCGGACCCAACCCAACCCAACCCGCACACTCAGTTGCATGGATCATAATCCATGCACTTGGTGCACACAAACACTACTCTTATGTTAAATCAGTCTGTCATTTTTCTCTATTGATATTTTCAACTAAACTTTTGACCAAATACAATCAGTTTAAAATACTACAACACACACATCTATTCCGCTCCAAATACACGAGTATAAATTCTGATACTTGCATATAGATAGTAAATGTTTTGCCAAATAGACTTGATGGTAAATTTCACCAAATACAATATCTACGTAAACAACCTAGTGTATCAATGATTCCAAATGTTTTGATATTAGTACTAGAAACAGAAAATAATATTTTTTGTAAAGAATAAAAGGAAAAGAGAAAAGCTTAACTCAATACAATAGAACATCTATAAATCATCTCATGGACAATACTTGTTTGAGAAATGCTTTACATAACAATTTGATAAAATAATGTTCTGTAATTCCAAAACATTCGAACTTAAAACACATTGCCTAGTGTACAAAGCAGCCAACACATCCTTCACATCTTAAGATCATCAATAATGTTTAAACTACCATCATGAGACCTTCATCACTCAGAAAATACCCAAAAAATCGAGACACCATGATAGAATTTCTGCTACTCCGAAAATGTTCTTTGCTACATTTAACATTCTAAGCTGCTGCAGATTTCGGTATTTTGTACTGCTTCTTGAGGAACTGGGAAGCTTCTGAATCACTCCTGTGACACAGAATCCGTATTAGTGTCTTTGCATCTGCGCCCAATTTACCCCTACCACCATGCAACTCCATCTCGCTAGCAGATTTCAAGTCCTCGATCAACTCACGAGTCTACAATCCATCAAAAATTAAGAAATATGCATGTTAGGCATCAAGTGTCCTTGTGGAGGAACGCTTTGAAAAAACAGGACATCAAGTTGAGAATATTATGAGCTCTTTGTTTAAAGGGTCTCTTTTTACTATTCTTTCTTTTGGGAAAAGAGTGGTCAAAGGCCATTTATTATACTAACCTCATAGCCGTGCAACTTTATCACCTGTCTAACACGTGCTACTTGGTTTTCCACAACTCCACGAGGGAGCCCATCTCCTCCAGAGATAAAAAACTCCTATGATTAAACATACATTACATATTATAATGGAATCCTAAGTTAATCATCATTTTCATTAGCTGATAGTGATGGAGCCAAACAAGTATATTAGGCAAATTATTGAAGTACCAAGAGAGTGGTGTTCAGAGCTCTCAAAAGTAAAATGTTTTATAGAGCTGATAAGCTCAGTCAAATTCCCTCCTAATACCTTTAAAACATCCAAGTCTTCGTCTAGTAGTTTGGCATCAGCTGGAGTGAACAAACGTGATGGACCTCCATCTAGTATTACACGAATTAAGCCATCCTATAAGGAGATAAAAGTTGAGATATCAACTGATAATTGTATTATTTGTACTATCTGAGGGTTTAAAACGAGAATATGATAGAGACAAAACCAGGGATGCTTGAAGGAGACCCGTTACTACACGATCACGAAGTGGTTCCACAATTACATCACACAACTGATTGAGTACCTACAACCATTATCATTGAACTAATATGTTAGCCACAAAACATTGAACTAATATGTTAGCCTCACGAAATGGTTTAATAAATACTAAAACTGACAACCAAGAAAATCTTTTCATCTCGACCAGGAAGAAAATACATCATACCGTATCAAGAGGATCAATCAGAGTTTCCAGCCTAGACTGAGCAGCACTTGGCTTATAGAGGCCATCAATTAATGGTTCCCTCAAATCCCAGAAAATTATTTTAGTTCCTAGAATAAAACCAAAAGTAATAAGCTCAACCTGTATCTATTGCAAACTTCAAAGAGTACACTTTCAAAGAGGCATACCAGTAAATTCACAGATCTGATCAATAGCTGCATTAATGTCTTTTCTACTTCCATCAAAGCCATCCTTTTGAATGGATTTCCTCAAGTTATCTTCCATGGGTCTTTCTGCAAACAAGGAAGAGAAGCATAAACCTTGTCAGTGTGAAGGATATCAGTAACACTTTTTCATTCCTTTAATCACTAGAAATGGTAATCTTGAGTGCTCACTAAGATTTCCACAGGTGTCCCACTGAAGAGTTTCAAAGTTGTATCTAGATTCTTCAGATATTAGAACACAAGACTAGACACAACAAAATATCTTATTAGATGAGAAGGCCGAGAAGCCCAATGGTTTTTATGGGGCCTCATAGAAGCACAAAAATATAGCTAAAGGGTCATGTAAGTTTTTAGTAATTTGATTAGATGTAGGATTATATAATGGGCAAAGACTGGATGCATGCTAAAAATAGAATGATGTGAAGAAAGTAGAGACTAGACAACAATGATCTAAAAATGCTGAATTTACTAGCAGTTAAGTAATGCAGCTACATTTTAGCAACAGAAGATCTAATACAAGCAAACATGTAACCAAAAAGTAGGAAGCGTATATGATCTTATTTGGAGCGGAATTGCATAATAGTTTGCAAAAAGATAAATAAATAAAAATGAATCACATTTGCATAAGTTGGCTCAATAACAAGAAAGCACAAGCATGGATTGCTTACTTATTGAGTGAGTATGTTGCCTCTTAGTCCAACGCTCCCAAATGTTGTCTTCCAATTTATTCAGTTGGCTAATAGCATACTAAGGATAACCAAAAGGTTGTGTTAGGATTTATCAGAAGGCACAACTACAAATATAACAAGAGTAATATGAAATCAACCATCAGAATTGATGATAAGATAGAATGTAATATTGGCAAAACAAAACAAAAAAAAAAAAAAAAAGAGGCTAAGGTTTAAAAAAACCAAGAGGCTAAGATGTTGCACCAGTCTGGTGGTTTTGCTCCGGCTAGGTGCACATGTATTGAAAAGCATCCACATATCTTTAGAAAGTGAAACAATAGATTTCTATGTACTTTACATGAAAATTTTAATGGACTCCAATTCAAATGGTTGTATTTTACGTGCAATTGTGTGCATCTTTTAGGGTGAAAATAGGGAAATTTTAAATTTTGGTCCAATTTTGAACCACTAAGTTTATAGGTTTCTATAATGGTCCCTTAAGTTTAATTTGTTTTTTTCCAATTTTAGTCACAAATTCGATTTGCGGTGATAACTGTGCACGTGAACACCAATGATGCTGATGTGACACCCCAAATTGGGGATTTTGGTTGTATGGAGGGAAAATTGATGTATGTGGCACCGAACTAAGGGGAAATTAATCTTTGCATTCAAATTGGGGTTTTTCTCTCCATTTAGTACCACAAAGATCAACCCCCCCTCCCCCCAAACCTAAAAGTCCAATTCGGAGTGCCACATCAGCATCACCAGCATTCATGCCAGCAGCTATTGCCAGAAATCAAATTTTAAATAACATCGGACTAAAATTGGAAAAATTAAAACGTAAAGGAACATTGCAGAAACCCATAAAGTTAGTGATCCAAAAATGCACAGGCCCAAGTTATAAGACGAAAATTGAAAATTTCTCATGAAAATAAGTGGAATAAATCCAACCTTCATATAAAAATGAGTTGGCTTCTGAAAACACATATTTCATTACCCCTGTTCATTATCATCCTCTTCAACCAAAACTATATTTTGCCACTATAATAATTTCAGGAACATTTTCAATGAACTAACCCCTAAAGACATAATAACCTGCTGTTCAGCCAAAACAAAACGAATCACCTATAATTCGGTCACTGGTTATTCCTATTGCACCTTGTACAGTAATATGAAGGGCTGTATATAGATACATAAATAGATCCTTTCATCTAAATCTTTTCAAACAGGAGATCCATTTACATTAAGCTATTTATGACCAAGAATTTAGGCAACCTTGAAATGAAAGAATCATCAATGGAATTAACAAAGATGCAACGACAGTCTCAAACAAAAAGAAGAGAAATAAGAAAACAAGAAATAGGAAAATGAAAACCATAAATATGAATCTGAACTTCCTTCAATATTCCTTTCTTTAGCCCTTTTGTTTTGTTGGGGGGGGGGGGGGTTGGCAGTATAGACGAAAGAACTCACATAAAGGGTATTTAATTGAACACAAAGTGTTGCTGTTGTCATCACATTGATCTCACTCGACCTTTTGACATTAGGCAGCCTTGGATCTGTTAATTCCTTCTTAACAAAAGCTTTTATTCCACTTTCCTTCCGATACCGTGTAAGCGCAGGCACAGGTGGAACTATGTCTTCCTTGTCAGCTGCAGGACAATAAGAGTCTTATGCCACCAAGTCTAAGCTTGAAATAAATATTATTGAGTCACAAGTTTGAAATAACACATCTAAAACCTCTACATAAAGAAGAAATGTAGGAGCTTGAGTGAGAATCACATTAAGCAGTCAACATGATTCATGGGTTGGTATTAATGTAACTTTTAGAAGGTTAGGTTATAGAACTTCTCAACAATCAGACACACTGAAAGCCAAATTATTGATTATGCATAACCAGAAGGTTAGAGAGTAACCCTTCAAGCAATGAGAAAATAGATGGAAAAGAAGAATTACTCGAGGCCATAACGATAGCCACGTAATCCCAGTAAACCGATAAACATGAATTACATAATTATTTAAGAAATAAATTGAGCACATGTAAATATAAACAAATCTTCACCAATAAACCCATAATTATATAAGAAATGAACAGAGCACATGAAAAAAGAATGCAAAGCAAAAGGGGGCACACAGTTGACTGTGAATAGTATGACCATCACTTCAGGAATGTCTAACAGCATTTTTTAATAAGAAACGAGAAGTTTTTATTAATATTTATAAGATTGTGCAAAAGGGACAAGTCGTCTCTCACTTACAATAACGTCAAAACTAGAAAACAGTAGTCCAGTCTCTTGTTAAAACTGAAACAGAAAAAGTCATAAATTCTTTATGGTTGAAGCAACTTAATTGTCATTTTGGTGTACCAAGTTTTAAATAAAAAAACTTTATCGTTATTAAGATTATTAAAGCATTAGTTTCAATAAAGGATCAAAGTTCAAACATATAGCAAATGCAACATCATTTGGCATCAGACATAAGATGATACAGTACCTATGCTGTCGAGAACATGCTTGGTATATACTTGGAACGCATTGTCGATGCCACGAAGAAGGCTACTGAGTTCTCCTTGCCTCATTGGAACTTTGAGAGCAAAGAATTGATCAACTGTCTGCAAAGGGAATAGAAATATGGGCTCTCGTTTGAGTTTTATGGTAGAACCATTAGATTTCTATGGTTACAAGTTAATAACAAGGTTGTAACATGATATCCTGCTTTCCTGGCTTGTTTTCAGTTAATAGAGAAACAACAAATATTGAAGAAAAAGATAAAGTGAGAGAGATAAACACATGAACACACATATGATAGAGATTTTCGAAACAACCAACACAAAAAGAATGACTCAGAACAGTTTGTAAAGTTAAAGCATTACTGGTTTGAGAGATATGTGGCATATATGGACTTTGGGGATCAGAATCCATTGGGGAAAATAGATGAAGATAGAAAGAAAGAAAAAAGCTGTCATCAGATGAAGATAACAATCAGAGGAAAGGCAACCGTGCGCCACATTGCCATAGAGGGGCTCTAACAATAAATGTCAAAGGTAGGTCCAAACCAAGGGGGAAAAAAACTAATCACTGGGATGTAGTGATCAAACTTAGAGGGACTTTCAAAATGTATCAATTTTATACTTTTCCTTTTACATGACCAAAGGCATTATAATTGTAGTTGAGAAAATTGTGTATGTTTTGTGCTTAACCATCATCAAGAATAGTAAATAATCTTTCTTCTAGCTGTATTTTCTTCAAAACTACTCTGGCAGTTCATCATATTTATATGCAATTGAATAGCCTAAAAGGCAAGACAGCAAACAACCAGACACCTTGCACATGATTTCACTCTCAGACGCATACACAATGCCTTCTCTCAAATTTCCTAAGATAATTGTGCAGATTAATATTTTTTTACCAGTAGCATAGAAGAATAACTATAAGCATTAAGGCCAAATATGAGTGACATGACATTATACCATGTCAAATAGCAAAACACTCAGTTTGATATATTTTTCAGGTGGCATTGCCATATTGTGGCTACTTTCATACTCTTAGCAGTTCCCATCTTTAAGGATGGAAAATTCTATGGTTGAAGTGAGATCTGAAGAATGTTGCATCATGAGACTACCTCCACTTGTGCATTTTTAACATCTTATTAAAAAGCATCATGATGACATCAAAGAGAAATATAATTACGATATCAACTATTCAAATATAGGTGCCTCTGACAGATCTTAACCTAGTCACCAATATGTAGCTTCAGGCAATTATCAAATTTACTTTTTTTCTTCATTGAAATTATTGACTCAGTATGAAGCTATCTTTTAGGACTGAGGCTGCCTCAGCAAACGCCTCCTCTAATTTTGTAAGAGAGATGACTCAGATGAGAATCTGTCTTTCAACAGTCACCCCAAAAGGTGATGGAAAAATTCCCCTCTCGCCATCAAACTTCCTAAAATCAAAATATATTCATGAAAATTACAGCTGCTGAGACGATTCTTCATTACCGAACAAATATAGAAATAGAACATCTTTCTAGAGAAGTATCTGTAAAGAAGTATGAAAGAGAATTCAGGATATGATAACATGCGAACCTCCTCGACAATCCTGTAGACCTCAACTATTGAACTTCCATGCCTTTGCTGAGCTGACACTGAGACCCAGTTCTGGAAAATAGAAAATAAGAGAACCATTGCAGTCCATATTTGCACACAACAAGAGAAAATAAAGAGAATTGCATACTTGGATAAGTTCTAGCTTAAGAAATAATAATTCTAGAAGAACAGTGAGATTATCCAATCATCCAGCAAAAGATAAATAAGAAACTGAGCATGTCAACAGATATATTCAGTTTATTCAACACAGTTTATATGCCACATTATCCAAGACAAGCCTGTTATTTTAAAAGAAGCAGATGCACAATATATATTTCAACTCGTTCACTCGATCCTCGAGTCTAACCTTAACACGCCGCAGACATATTTAGTAGACGTATGCACCAACAGCATGACTCAGAATTGATAACATATTTCCACAGAAAATATGGTGTAAAACATACTTTGTTAAGATACTCCTGGAGCATCATGACTAGCAGTAATAAATAACATGTTTGGTAACTCAGAAATACTACTGCATATGAGACAACGAAAAAAAACAAAGCACTCTACTAGATAATAAATAAGTTTGTTAAATAGAAAAACTGGGAGAAAGGCATAAATACAATACTAGTTATTTAACTGTAAGTCAAAGTCCGGGCCATTAAGGAACATCAGATATTCTTATTTCATCAATGGATAAATATCAGCTTATAAGTTATAACCAGTGCAATTACTTTCAATCAATCTCTGACCTCAGAGGAACACTGGCTGCAAATAAAGATCAAGCTTTTAAATACCAGCTTATAAGTTAAATACCATTATAGACAATTTATTATGGAAGCAACATTGAGAAAGTACTGTAATCAACTTTATGACACTCATTGAAGCTTCTTTCTATTAACAGTGCAATTCTCAATGACCAGCATATGAATGTCAATGTAAGTTAATACCTCCTGCTGAATAACTCGCTCAACCCAAGATGAAATTCTTGCAAGTTGCGAATTGACCCAACGCAGCACCAATGTTCCAGATATGATCTCAATCTGAATAAAATGAATAAAAGTAATATTTCCTCTAAATAAATCGCCATATATAAATATGATACGATCAAAACAAAAGGAAAGTAACATAAATTGAATAGGATGAGATATGATAAATAAATGTAAAATCTCTATTCACTCTGAGCTACAGTTTTCTATCACAACTATTCACTCTGAACACAATAGGACTCTCAATTCTTCCGTCATATTACCTAATAATATTTATCAGCCCTGAAATTTAGTTTAAACTAACTCAGCTATGATGAAGAAAATTATAATTGATATGACCATCTGCAAAGAGTAGATCTGGAAATAAATTTAAAAGACAACCTCACCTTGTACAAGTTTAGTTTCTTGAGGTAAGCCTCTGCGGTTCCCTCTTTACAGGTAGATGTGATGACAGATATTAAATTTTGCTCAAGATTATCAGCAGCCGGAAACACAGATACAACATCCTCTGTAAGATGTTCAGCACTATCAACGAATGGTTTCTGAAGAAATTAGAATAGTTAGACTTCAGCATTACTCCAATTGGTGAAGAAATATCAAGATGCAGGCTTACCAGTTTGATACCATAAAGTTTGTGAATAAGAGATGCTGAAACTGCACTTGCATTTGGATGCCGCAGGGTTAGTATTGGTAAATACATGGATGTATCTTTTCTCAAAAGCCTATTTGTTTGTTCAGCAAGTAATGCTAAAGGATGTTCATTTGTTGTGTCAGATAATGTTTCAACATCCTGTATAATCTGGAAAGATGGAAATCAAGATAAAATAAGGAACTTTCTATTATTTTAATAAATAGAATAGAAACTTCTCACTAGTACAGCGGAGTGATATCAGCAAGATAGGGGTCTGAAAGGAGGGTGGGGAAAGATCGAAGAATTGCCATGTAAGTAACTCTAGTAATCCAACACTGTAGCTTCTGACTTTTTGATCTTCTAATCTATAGCTATAAGCAAATTTACAATTAAAATGCTCAAGACAAGGAGACTATTGGTAACACCATTTAGCTTTTAGAATTAAATTAGACATGTTTGCTAAGACTGGGAGAACTGGAGAAGAATAAGAATGTCCTGGAAATCATAGATGCAGATACAGGAAGTAAAAAAGTAATAGCCTGTCTTCTCAATTAGTTTCTCAGGCTAGATAAGCAGAGTTGTGCATTTTTAGTATTATCTGCCTAGAAAGAGATACAGATCTCAGGAGGATATGAATACAGCATATGCAGCACTTTTAGCCTAAAATAATAATGTAGAGCATGACTACTACTGATCCGTGGATTTTCTCAATGACATTAGTAAAGCCACAATATTTATATGTACAATCACTGTCTCTAAGTATCAGATCTGATTACTATTCTATGCAGATTTCTAAAGAATCTTTTAAGGATTAACAATAATACACTTTCGTGCAGTTAAGAATTCAGAGTATAATTCCTTTGGTTGAAGGGATCAAAGAAAAGTCATATTTTCTGATAATGCTCAAGGAAGTGAACAACTGATCTTTTATCATTCACCCATTTAATAATAACAATTTTACAAAATTCTTTTTTGTTGTCTTTCAATGCAAAAGCTCTACAATATCAACGATCAGAAATAACAGAGAATGAAGTTATAACTATTGGTAACATAGAGTAAACCACTCACTCTGGAAAATGCTTTCTTGATTGAAGATGACACGTATATCTCTATTTGTTCTATGTCTGTGAGAGGTGCAGTCTGCATCGCCTGAAAGAAAAGGCTGAAAGTATCAGTTCCATATTCACCTCAAAGAGTAGTTACGCCTTTTTCCTTTCTTCCCCACTAAATGCATGCAGTGGCAAAATAATTAAAGCAATCATTATTGTAGGTTTGGTATTTTAAAATCAATTTAGAGAAAATGAATGAAGAAAACAGAGGCATTGCTAAAAATAAAGACTGCTTTCAAATCCATAGAGAATTCAGCTACGGCAATTTTTTCATGTGAAGTCTGTAGAAAACAAAAACTAACAGAAAAATCTTTCAAAAATGAAAATCTAATTGAAGATTTCCAAAGGACAGAAGTTAATTACGAGATTAATCAAGGAAAACCATATTACCAACTCAGGTTCTTCAAGAAGAAGCCTCCGAGCAACCATTGAGACAACTAATGCATTCTCCATCATTTTTGATCCCTAAAAAGAATGACAAATACATAACCTAGTTATGATCATCTTCTAGAATTTTGATGATTCATCATAAGCAATATCAAAATAAAATGAATAACCAACAGCAGAATATACCAGAACTAAAAACTAGACATTTTAATCCAAAGTGAACAATCAGGTATGTGAGATGGTTCGCCTATTAGAACAGGGAAGTAAAATTTCTAGTATGTTGGACTATGCAACTCAAAGTAAATTCATCCATAACTATGTATCACTATGTTGTTAATTAATTACAATTGTCAGAAATTAAATATGTCAAACTTTTGAATAGATCAAAATGCATGAATACAAGTAAAGATTAAATGGCATAAAATCCTTTTTTTAACTCCCAAAGTTCTCATGTATTTTGCCTTATCTTCTGCATTCAGATCAGCCTCACAAAGACCAAGAAGAAACTGTCCAAGACTCCAGTCAACTCTTAGTCTTCCATTCATCACTTCCATATATATTGACTGAGGTGCAGTTACATACATTCAAATGGAGAATTAGCTAGGGAAGATTTCAATGTTAACAGAGTCATCATTTTTAAATCACCAGTATGCTACAGTTCGTAACTATTTAAAGAAAAGGGCTCGACTATATTTTCAACGGAATAACAGATAAAATTTGGCAAAGGACAATGAGAAGTAGAAAATGTCAGCTCTTTTGTTGAGTTAACCAAACTATTTTCTCAAACATATGATGTATTGAGTATGATCAAACAAGAGTTGATATTTAAATGTGCTATGATTCAATTTAAAATTAGGGAATGAAGAAATAAACAAACAAAACCTAGTCGGATAATCATGCTAAGTCAAATGAAAGGCAACCCAGTCGGGGAAAATTGAATTTCACTTTCATTATAGCAACTTTAAAAGCTATGAAATTAAAATGTCATGGCAAATGCTCAAAGGTTCATAACTGAGGTATTGCATTAAGATTCAATTTTGACTCTTGAAAAAGATAGACTCATCATACTGAAACCTTGAATCAGATCCCAGCAATGTTAATTTCTAACAGCTATGCTCTATGTGAAACTTCATTTCTAGCAATAGCAGGATATCAAGTTTAAATTAAATGTATGCAATCAAAGTGTGCGTGAATGGTGTAAAAAGAAAAGTGATTCATGGTTGGATCAATCAACTCAAGACAAAAGGATGACATTCATTTTCTAGAAGACCTCGGGAAAGTGGAGATGGTAATCAGTCAGCAGTGTATTAGCCCATTTTTGGATAGGTAATAGGAATGATTGCAAGCAAGTCAACTCCTGAGAACCCTTCTCACTCTGTACTCTGCAGCTCAAGCTTTTCAAATGCAGTCTTTCCTGTGGACCCCTCTGCTCCTTTAAAGGTATTTTCTTCAACTGGTGAATAGCATCCTGTAGGATATCTTGCTCACCGGTGATGACAAACTGTAAAATACACATAGAGGACCATGCTTAATCAGATGGCAAAAAGTATTATGTGCAGCATAATGCATAATAAACATGGTAAGGAGCCAGAATGATCTGAATGCTGCCAGCAATAGAACCAATTCCGAGTATGGCAGATAAAAGAATTGGCATGCATGGATAAAAATAAATCATTTATATTATCAGAAGTTCAATATAGACTAAATCGTCGTTCACAACTGCAATAAACCACTATACAATATTACATTTCTCCAAATCCTTCATGAGTACTTAACTAAGCAAAACAACCAAGAACTGCAGGCATTAAGAATTTCTTTTTCTGTCAACTAGTTTTTTGTTGGCAAGTTCAGTTTTGCAAAAACTATTGGACAGAAATCTTTTTTTTTTTTTTTTGTAAATAGTATGAGGAATAGTTATTATATATTCCAACAGAACATGAAAATGCTGCATGTACAAGTTTATAAAAGAAGTTGTTGGCAATGTTATAAAATATTATAAAATAGTGGCCAACGAGCAGATTGACAGTCACATGGGAATGAAATACTTGATATCATGGGATGCAATAGTTATGTTTTCTTATGATGAGGGAGGCTTTTACTAATCAAATTTAGATGTTCCCTTAAATTACCCTCTAACTAACTAACTTTTCTTGGTCAAAGCGACCATTCAATTAATAAGATTAAGCTTGATTCTGAAAGCAGTCTCTTTTACTGTTTTCACCAATAATTCTTACTGTTGGCCCTATCTTGTCACTTACATTTATGGTTTTAAACTGAATGAGATTTAAGAACTAAAAAAGAATTATGAATTTCAGAGAAACATTATCAGAAATTAAAATTAAAATGTAAAGAATATTTCACAACACAATGACAATCACCATCATCTCAACCTGGACAGCCAACAAGAAACCAAATGAAAAAGGTTTATCCCACACCAAGGACCGCAAGCCCACAAAATGCAGCACTCAAGACCCAGAGCAAGTGCTATGAAATGTTGACTAAGAGAAATTAAAAGGCCAATGACTAGTGTCTATGGTTTTGACATCTTGAACATTTTTTCCAAACTAATGTAGGACAAGGGATCTTGATCATCTCATAACTTTGTGATCATATTTAATGCAATAATTTACCATCATAGATTCTCAGCAGTACTCATTCAACAAAACTCTGTTTCTAAGGTCATACAGGTGTTTGAAACCAGTTAAAGAAAAAGGGGCCATACAAGAACAATAATGCATAAAGAACTGAAATTGAGGTAAGGAGCATCCTATAGCATCTATCTAGAATCCATTAAACCACAGGCGAGAGAAGCTTTTAATTGTCAAGTACTCCATATTAATTATTTATATCCTGCTATTACTTTTCAAAACCAAAAAGCAGAAAACATAAAGTTAAATTGTGGTGATACAATTGCCACCAATAACCACCAATTTTGTTGCTTTAAGAGTTGTATGATATGCACAGCAGCCTAGCATTTTCTATTTATATATTACTGTAAATAAGCTTACCAATAACATAGCATATCCAAATAGAGGTGGTCAGGTAATAAGTTTCAGTTACTGTACTCAACAAAGTGGAAACATATAGTATAACTTGAGTACACAAGTAAACGTTCGAAACAAGATCATACATTCCTTTTCCCATATCAAGTCAACCAATATACTTACAGTCTATTACACCAAATGATTACATAATAGAACTCACTGCATCCTGAAATCTATGACTGAAAGAGGTATACCACTTATCAAGTAATCAAGAGTAAGTATTTCATAACCCACTCATGAAGTATGAGCACTAACTTGACAATAGTGACAAACCCTCAAAATCAAGACACACAAAACCTCAAAATCAAGACATAGGAAAGGAAAAAAAAACTCACACACAAACACACCACCAGAAACACATCAAGATTGGGAACAAAGAGATACAAAAAAAATAAGAAGAAGAAGAAAGAAGAGACCTAAACAAACCAAGAAACCTTCATTTATCATTGATTTTCAAGTTCATGCATTATTACCAAGCAAAAATCAACTAGTCAACTGCAAAGTTTTCAGTCTTATACCTGCCGAAATAACACCCATGCATAGCACGTGTAATGGATTGTTTCAGTGATTCCTAAAATACGCCAGGTTGACTTGAAGAGCTCCATCATTTCTTCCACTTCCTGGCACAAAGAAGTCATATTACTTCCAAGAAGACATTAGAATAATGTTTCACAGTCAAAGCATATGGCTTTCATTTCTCAATACAAACAAAATAATTGGTTTGTGCTCACTTGAAGTTGGTCAAAGATGCAGAAACTCTGTGAGAACAACAATTTTTATTCTTTTAACTAAAACAAGAAAGGCGACTCAATTGAGCATCAAAACTTTGGTAAGCGATTAGTGAAGCTTAACTTTCAGTGCAATATTGTTCAGGAAAGAACAGAGAATATCTTAATGCAGATAATATTTAACCAACCTCAGTAAGCTTGCCTTCATCCAAAACATCAAAGACACTCAGCAATAGTTTCTCATATAATCTGACATTTAGGTGATAACCATCTGCCCAATGGCATATTTCACCAGTTAAATCACCTCTTGCAGGCCTCTCTGCAAGTGGAATAGCAATATCCCTCAGAGATTTCAAGCATTCCGTTCGCTGAAGATCACCGGTAGCTGATGGAAGAGACTGATAAAAAAAGACCAAATTTTAGACAGAGTTGCAAAAGAAGAACCTACTATCTTGTGCAGCGCCACAAGTCCTAAACTCTATAATAAAAGCATGTTCAAACATCATAGTCATCTGAATGTAGTATCATCAGTGTGTTCCAAGTGATGAACTAATCAAAACTCCTATACATGACAGCTTTAGATGAAGTCATCAAAATCGAGGTAAACAGGCCAGAAAAAATAGATATAGGCCGAGGAAAAGGAATCGGGAAAGAAACAACACCATATGTATGCTGGTTGATCAAATCACACATGAGACGACATGAATCACATTTGAGACAACTAGGACTGAGGACTTTGTTCTGAACACCATAAGAAAACACAAATAGACATGGCAAATTCAGACGTATATAACTCTGAGCACCAGAATGCTAGATGACAAAGTTTATGCAAGGACACTGACTGTAAAAGGTCAAGCATTGGTGGAGGGCACATCATTCATCATCATTAAAGCCCCTTGCTACTACTTGTGGGTCGGCTAGGTGGAGAGCGCACAAAAATGTGCATACCCAAGTGGAAAAATTCATATTAGCATAGAAATAAATACCAGTGTCTTGAAATAACAAAGTTCATGACATCAAACACACCTCGGACTCTTCAATCTTTGCCAGAAGAATTCTCAAATCACTCGCTTTTCTCCCAGATTCTCCAAATCCTACAACAGGATGATTTACAAGCCCTTCCTCCAACATATTTAACTGGGCTGACACCAAATTAAGTGAGTATCAAAAATGGAGGTAACTGAAGTGAGAGAATATCTGAAACCTCCAAAATTCATAATTCTAAAGAGAAAACAATGGGAGAGAAAAGAGAACTTATGGTCTGGGAGAAGATTTATAAAAGGAAATAGACACAGAAAGCTTACTTGTCTCTTCTGCCATTTTATATAAGACTTCTTGTCCGAAAATTCTGTTCGTGATATGCAACATAACAATTCCAACGGGATCAATAGAGTGTCCATCCTTTTTCCAACTTTCCCGACCATGGCGCTCAGTAGTGCCTTTCTAGTTCTAATGTCCATTTCCTCAGAAATCTGTTCAAACTCCAAATCGGTGGATAAATACATAATTTGAACCATAAAAAGCAAATCCTAGGTGTTCCATAACCAGCATTACAGATATGAAACAGAAACTCAGTGAAAAAAGCAAAAGTAATATTCTTCAGCTTACACTTCTTCACCCAAGAAGTACAAATGCCCAGGATTATAGGCAGATACAATACAAAAGTAAAGTTCATGCGACAACCAAATGTATATTTTGACCTCTAAATCATAATCCACAAAACCGGAAAACAAATAGAATTCAGAACTGCTAACAGATAAGAAAGCATGGATGTATAGCTCTTTGGAAGCTAATTGTGTTGAAGATGCTGATAAAAATATGTTAGAGAATATTGTATTTTTAAAATTCAAAGCTCAACCCAAATGCATATTTCTATAAAGTAGATGTAGCATATAATTATCATAATAACCCCTAATCTAGCATGCCTCTCAAGTCAGAGGACACTATGCTCCTAGCTTGGAACAAAAGAAGTAACCATAACAAGGACTCCATGAAACTTTTGGACAAGGTCCTCACAACATCAGACCATCTTACAAAATAGTATGCATGTCTAAATCAAGTTAGATGTCCTCTTAAGTTGCAGTATTGGTAGGGAATCAAATGCAGAACTTGACACTCACCAATGTAGGCAAGGGATCGATAGAGAAGACATTGGGTTAAAAGACTTAACAAAATGCTTAGTTTTCCTATTAAATACACCTTTCAGGATAGATTAGTTGCTTTATTCAAGGATGGCACTCCTTTCCATTCATGAATGATGACAGAATTGTTACAATGACTACCAATGGTGAAATTCCAAGAGATTGTATCACTCTACTCCAGTTCTTTCTCTCCATAATGCATAGCATATTGCCTAAAAACCCCAACCTATCCAATTACCTTAGCATAGATTGACATCGAAAGAAATTTCTCATTGTCTCTGTTCTTTAAATTCCATTTCCACTCCCCCAAATGAACCTATACATATGGTACCATTTTCCCTCCAACAGGCACCTTTTCTATTTCTAAAATATTTCAACCAAAGCAGTTTCAAAAACAAAAACAAAGATACTACATATTTCCCGATTATATTCCCAGAATACATATCACAGAATACTTCCAAATAAAACTCTAATATTTAACTAACTGTTGCACTTTCAAGTATTTAAATTCTTCGACATTTAAATTTTCACGAATTACGTCAAGTGAAGATTGGTTTCTTTTAGTTCCATTATTATTATGTTATTTTATTTTATTTTATTTTTAAACAGAACCACGTCATCAAAGATAGTTCCATTCTTCTAAACTTTCTTTCCTAAGTATTGCTAGTAAGTATAATAATATCTAAGAGCATGACGATAGTTTCAACAAATAGAATTTCATACTTCATCCAAATTTGTTGAAATTACCTATCCAACACTTCCCCTCTAACTTGCATCTGTTAAGCATGGTTCTGAATTAGGCTAATTAGCAGGCAATGCCTTTCTCTCTCTATCACAAGAGGCAGGTTCCAACATCAAATTCAACCAACCCATCCTCCCGTCAACTACTCTCAACTTTGTATTTGTCTTTCCAGAACCATTCATTTTCCTTTTTGAAGTCTTAAGAGCAATCTCTTCAGTCAGGCACTAAGGCACCATGAAGTGCTGACAAATTCTTATAAGTCATAGTGAACAGGGTGCATAGATAAAAAAAGAGCCCAACAAATGAGTAGAACAATCTACTTTCTCTATATTCTATTTTTGCAAGAGATACAAAGGAAACTGCATCTCAACCTCTAAAATAATATGCAGAAAGAACTTCATATCTTCAGTGAATCTCTAGCTCCTACCCAATTCACCAACTTGCCAACCAATAAAGAGTATTTTTATTTCAGAAAAACCAGCAATCAGGAACTTAATTGCCATCTGAGCCTGATATGTACTTGAAGCTGAACACTCAACTAATTTGTAGGAAACCTTCTAACTTAAGTTTCTTAATATAAAAACCAAGATTTCCACACCCATCTGAGAGAAGAGGAGGATCGTGGAATGGAACTTTTAGTGCAACTACAGTTCAAACTTCAAAGTCTCTCTTCTATGAGTGCCCAAATTCAATCAACTATGAGAAAAAAAAAAAGTTAAGTGAAGTCCTATTCCATCTGATTACTAGGCAGCATTACAGCAGAACTTAGTGCTATACTAAAGCTTCAAAGTTTTATACAACTTAAAACATTTCCAGTTGAAGACAACACTCATAAAAATGTATAGAAGGAAACGCCATAAAGTACCTCCATCTGAACACGCATTGTCTCCAAGAGGCCAACTAAACCATGTGAATTATGAGATTGTGTCGCTACATGTTCACTCTTACTTCGTCCTAGCTTCTTCATCAATCTAGACTTCGTATCTTTCTTTTTTTCTTTCGATGGAACAATAAGCCCCCTGTTTTTGCATGCCAAAGACATCAAAAACAGTCATAAATAAAGTAACAAACAACAGACGTAGAAGATACCCTGAAGCTCCAGCAGCAGCAAGGAGGATTTCGTATGCAGTTTCACGGAGATCATCATCTGTAATACCTACAATAGAGTAAACAGACAAAAAGTTTCTGATGATCAAAACTTAATTCTAATACATACTTGAAAATTTAAACATGAAAGATATACACTTAAGGGTCGAGACCTTTTATGTTAAATGAACTAAAATTCAATAAAATCATATGAACTAGTTGTATTCAAAGCAAACAAGTTAACATCAAGAGACTGAACATTATTGAACACTTTGATTGTGCTTGTTCACAGGCTCAGAAATAAAAACTGTTTTATTATAGCTATGGAAAGTAAGACCACCATCACATCAGAGATTCCCCGAAACCATCAAAACCACACGTACCAGTAACAAATGAAGGCAATTCCAAATTAACATCAGAGGCATCATTTAGAACTCTCCTGGAATATCTACGACTTTCAGTCTCTTCTAGAATGTCATCCTCAAAATCATCAATATCATCCACCGATAGTTCTTTAGGCCTTGAAGAGTTAAGAGACTGGGATTTTGACAAGCTTAGTGTTTCATCAACTTGTTCACTCTCGAGAGGCTCTGAAATCGAGAGACTGGACAAAATTTGGGTTGGGGCCACAACTGGCATTGGTGGAGGTGCCCTTCGTGGAGGCGAACCTGAGGATTCAGGGTTCGAGACTAGAAAGAATTCATCGGATGAACCTGCATTACTCTTTTTGAGGTAATAACAGGCGTTAAAGAAAATACCAGTGTCTGAGCATACTTGTTTGTGCATTTACTTAAATATATTAAAAGAAGTAACCCAAAGATAAAACAGCACAAAGCAACAATTTGCTTCCGAATACAAAAAATATCAGGCCCCTAAAAGTTAAAGCTATATAATTTGATGATCATGCCGAGACATGCTCTATAAGAAGAACTCAACACGACTTTGGAAGTCAATAAACCAGGTCTTACCATGCTAGGGAATAAAGTGCTGTCATGGTAATCTCGAATGGCCTCCGAGAGTTCAAGCATACCACCTAGAATTATCAAATCCCAAAAAGAGAAAGTGAGAAACAACTGATACCATATGAAGAGAAAGTCTCTATCCGAAATCATTACCTTTCTTCGCACAATTTAGGACATGATCGACACTGACTTGATCCAGATCAACATCATCTAATGACACTGCACCTGGTGGCATTACCACCTTCTTTATCAAGCTACCAGAGAGTATGAAATCCAAGAGTACCCGCCGGTCCCGCCGATATCTTTGCAAAAGTTCAATCTCATTCTCCCTATTTGAGAAGATAAAACAACTCTTTAGCAACTAGCTTAAAGGTCATCAAAGTGATTTAAATCATTAAAAACCAATGAATTAACCCACATCAAGGAACCTGGGATTCACTTAGAATTGAGTTAATTAACTAAAACCTAAGATAATCAATCAGGGTTCTAAGAATGTAAGATTGAATTAATCATTATCTCCAGCTGAAAATTGAAAACAATTGTCGAACTCAATGTACAACACACAGAATGAGATCAGAGTTAAAAGAAAGATCCAGAATCAGAAAAGGAGCACATACTCATCCATGGCGACTTGACTCTAACGACCTTCAAGAACTCAGCAAGAATTGCCACAGCACGAACAAGATTTCAGAAAAACGAAATCATTACAGTGAAATGGCAACTTTACACCAAAATCAAGCTGGGGTTTCTGTAAATAACAAGTATAATTGAATAGGTATCACAAGTCAAAGGTAGATTACTGAAATGGAGGTAGTGTAGAACAGTAGAAGTGGATCTTTGAGAGAATGGGAATAGAATTTGAATTGAATCACACGGGACTTGAGATGTGAGGTATTATTTGCTTATCTGTTCACACATGCAGAGAGAGAAAGTAGATGTGAGAGAAAAACAAGTGAGAGAGAAACGGAGAAGTGCAGTGTGAATCCTGATAAAGCAGAAATGGAAGTGGGTGAGATTTTGTACTCTCTATCTCTGTGCGCTACTGCGCTGCGCAGTCTTTCTCTTCCTATTTCTTCTTCAAACCAGTGTCAAATACTTCTCAGTTAAATATAGATGAACTAAAGGCACCTGCCCATTTTCTAACGGCACCACCCATTTTTTTTTTAATTTTTTTTTTTTAAAATACCAATTTTACCCTTAGGATTTTGTACATTAATTTTGTTCGGTCATTATGACCGAATGTACTTGTTCGTGTTCGGTCAAGGTGGCCGAACAGGCTTCTATATGTTCGGCCAAGGTGGGCAAACACTTTTCAATGTGTTCGGCCAATCGGGACCGAACGAAACTGAT
This sequence comes from Scutellaria minor, assembly GCA_954870855.1. Taxonomy (NCBI): domain Eukaryota; kingdom Viridiplantae; phylum Streptophyta; class Magnoliopsida; order Lamiales; family Lamiaceae; genus Scutellaria; species Scutellaria minor. Next base: position 17,366,775 of record OX940728.1, on the reverse strand, counting down.
CCGATTCAATCATTTTTTTACTTTTTTTTCTACGATTTTCACACATCCGTGGAATGTTCGTCATTATGTTGACATTACAAAATTAAAAAAATTAACATAAAATAAAAAGAATGCAAAAAAATCGATCAAACTCAGATTTGTTATGTTAAATCCGGATATATATATTTTTTTATATTAAATTTTTTAAATTTTTTTTAAAATGTAATGCCAACATAATGGCGAACATTCTACGAATTTGTTAAATGTGTGAAAATCGTGTGAAAATCGTAGAAAAAAACGTAAAAAAATGATTAAACCGGATCAGTTTCGTTCGGCCCGATTGGCCGAACACATTGAAAAGTGTTCGGCCACCTTAGCCGAAAATTTAGAAGTCTGTTCGGCCACCTTGACCGAACACGAACAAGTACGTTCGGTCATAATGACCGAACAAAAATAGTGTACAAAACCCTAAGGGTAAAATTGGTATTTTAAAAAAAAAAAAATTTTAAAAATGGGTGGTGCCCTTAGAAAATGGGTAGGTGCCCTTAGTCCTCCCCTAAATCATATTTTCATGAGACTGAGTCATGAAACTCATTTGAAAGATCCCAAGATAAATGGGCTTTAGTTTATGAATCAATTCTCAGTCGAGTTCACCCAAATATAAAGCATGAAATAAATTACCTAAAACTTGAAAATAAATACTTGATGTAATTATCTAATTTTAGTGAAACTAATATTAATTTAGTATAAGTTTTTTCACCTGTTCATTATGGACACATTGTCGATCATGTTATACATATTCAATACAATTATAGATCTCACATTACATAATTTGAATGAATATAATCTTTACACATCATATAATTTGAATGAATATAATCTTTACACATCATAAGAAATATATTAAAATATATTCATAATGAACATATAAGTATTTACTTAATTTAACAATAAACTAGAAATTTGGAGATATATATATATATATTTTTTTTTTTTTAAAATTTTTTTAATGAGCTAGAAGGAGTGGAAGGAAAGGCACAAAGACTTGAAAAATTTGTGTGATCTAGAATTTCAATCCTAGTCATCACAATATACACCTTCATAAAAGGTAAGATGCTATTGAGCTACAAGATTCCTGGTATAATTGATTTATACTTGAATTGGCCCATGTGTGATTAGTGTTGTTCACGGTTCGGCAAACCGCCGGTTCCGATTCCGAACCGGCGGTTCGGGAAACCGGCCACCATGGAACCGGAACCGAACCAGGATGGTTTCGGTTGCGGTTCTGGTTCCGAACCGCCGGTTAAACCGGAACCGGCGGTTCGGTTTTCGGTTTTTTTTTTTTTTTTTTTTTTTTTTGAACATTCTGCTTCTCGGTACCGAGAAGCAGATTGTTCAAAAATTGCATTTTTTGTAATTTTAGTCTTGTAATTTTTATATAAAGTTTTCAAGGCTTTTAACAAAGTAAAATGAGCGAAAATTAATAAAATACAATCAAGTTTAAAATTACAATAAAATATTAATAATGTGTAAATACAAGTACAATATATGTTCCAAAATCCAAATATATTACAAATTACAATCATGATTTTTGAATCATACTTCATAGGTCGTAACTACAATATTTATTGAATACTTGAATTTAAAAGATTACAACTTTTTTATACAATATAATTGAAGAAGAGGGAAAAAAATTGAAAGAGCTTGAGTTTCATTCTAAGATTGAAAGTGTAACTTCCAAACTTAAAATGAAATTGCCTACGTATCCTTGTGAAAACGAAGGAATCAAAGCTCACGTAGTTCTCTAACTCACCTAAACTTACCCTCACTCGTTGGTTCCGGCGGAGGAAGAAGTGTTTGAATCGTATCCATAAGTGTCATCTCCATCGGAGTCTAAATGTGAGAAATCGAGATGTTGTTGACGGTTGTTTGCTCTTACCCAATCTTCAAGGAGAGTAATGTTTTGTACATTCTCCTTCGTCAACTTATTTCTTCTTGGATTCAACATGTGTCCTCCTTTGCTAAAAGCGTGTTCGACCGCAACGTTTGAGGCGGGACTTGCAAAAACTTCCTTAGCAATAGTGGTTAGAATAGGATAAGTGGTGATCCTTCTTGACCACCACTTCAATAAATCTATAGGATTTTCAAAACTAATTTGTTCAAATGTGGCACCTAAATAATTATCTAATTCTTGACAAGGGTTACTACCTCTAGCTCGTTTTTGTGTTCTTACATCATAAAAATTATAAAATTTACTAAGTGTCGGAGCTCCATGTTGACTAGATGATTGTGTCGATTGCTACTACCTTGATCAATTATATCATTACTAGAATCACCTAAAATTTGTTTATATTCTTTAAACAAATTGTATAAATTTGTCTTAGTTCTACCTACAACTTCATTAGGTTTAGGAATATAATCACATAAATCATAGTCATTTAATATCATATTGGGGAACAATGCATTATAATACATGTTTAGCAATTCTTCCAAGCCATCTTCTCTAAGCCTAGGATCTAATAACTTGGCACATAAAAATATATCTGGAATTTCATGAAAATATTTTAACCATTTTATTTTCATTACTAAGCAAGTGTTACCTAAATAATCACAAGTTGGATATTCATTTAAAATTAGAGCAATTTTCACACAATGATCTATAGCTAAGGGAGAAGTAGGATAATAACATCCACTTAGTTTTCTAGTTGCTTCTTCAAAAAATTTTAAAAGTTGAATTAAATTTAAACATGCATCCCATGAATTTTCAAATAAAACTACATCATCATGTGGATTTTCTATATAAAATTGACAAAACATAGACCTATATTCATACGAATCTTGAAGCATATAATAGGTAGAATTCCAACGATGTCTAACATCAATTACAAATTTTTTAACTTCTAAACCATGTCTCTTACAAAACCTAACCCATTTTTTATGATAGACCGTAGAGTTAGCAATTTCATAAATAGCATCTTTAATAGGTTTAATAAATCTATCTAATTCTTCTAATCCATCTTGAACACATAAATTTATGCAATGACACATACAACGAATATGAAAAAAAATTCCTCCAATTGGAGGTTGACAAAAATCAATCAAGTAAGGTAAACTAGCGGTATTACCACTAGCATTATCAAATCCCATGAAAAATATTTTTCTTAATATACCATAATCATTTAATACATGTCTAATTTTTTGAGCAATGTTTAAAGCCGAATGTTTTTCATTAAAATCAATGTATGCAATTAAACGTTTTTGAACAATCCATGCATCATCTATCCAATGACAAGTAATACCCATATAATGGTTCTTTTTATATGGATCCTTCCAAACATCACTACATATAGAAACTTTTTGTTTTAATTTTTTTAGATCTTCAATTAATTTCAATTTATGTTCTCCTACCATTTTTTCTATATCCCTAATTACGGTGTTTCTACTTATTTTTTTACATGCCGGTTGTAAAAAAGTGCTAGTGTATTTTTCATAAGCATCATCGGTAGGAAAATTAAATGGAAGATGTTTCTCGGCAATCAATGCTACTACGCCTTTCCTATTATTTAATTGACTAAATTTAAAAGTTAGAGAATCCATACCTTCCGGTTGCGTCGAAGAACCGGTAAATCCTCGAAGTTGCGTTTGCCCTCATTCGATGCCCATCTTGTCGGGATGCTTCCTCAAGATATGGTTGGTGAATGTCCCATAGCCTCCTCCGTGCTTGAATTTGTATGGTTTTGCACAATGGTTGCACGTGACTACGTAGTCGATGTTGCTATTCGGCACTTTCTCCTTTCTAAAGTGAACGGAGAAAATATCTGAACGAAGAGTAGAAGGATCACGAGAGGTAGTGTTTCGAGTATTACCACTTTCTTGTGTATCTCTTGCCGCCTCTACTTCTTCTTCGACTTCCGCAAAGGCGGCGGCAGTATTAGGGCCTAGAGTCTCCTCCAAATCCTCTTGATTATATTGATACGAATCAATATAATCGTTGTCGGCATCATCGTGAAGAGATTGTGGTGGCGGCATGGACATCAGACTTTTTTCTTTTCCACGTGAAGAACCGGCCGAAGAAGAACCTCTTCGAGACATTTTTTTTTGGATTTGAAATGAAAGAGAATTGAAATAAATTTGGAAATTGAAGAACTACAAAAATAAAGAATGAATTGAAGTAGAATTGAAGTAGGATTGAAACTTGAATGTGTGAGCTTAAGAGAGAATAGACTTGAGAGAGTGATTGAATCAAATTGGTGTAAAAATTGTGGGATGGAGTGGGGGTATTTATAGGAATTGAAAATTCAAAAAAAAAAAAAAAAAAAAATTGGGACCGGCCGGTTCGAACCGCCGGTTTGGATCCGGTTCAAACCACCGGTTCGAACGATCTTGGCCGTCCATCTCCAACGGTCGATTGATCAAGACCGTAGGATCAAAATTCTGATCCGAACCGGCGGTTCGAACCGCCGGTTCAAACATCCAACGGCTACTTTTTCAAACGGCTATTTAATCTAAGCCGTTGATCAAAAAACGGCTCTTTAATCCTAGCCGTACACGTGGCATCCAAAAAAAAAAAAAAAGAGAAAACCGGCGGTTTGGAAATATTGGAACCGAAACCGAACCGGGACCGGCCGGTTCCCGATTTCGGTTTGAACCGAAACTGGGTCAACGGTTCCCGGAACCGTTGACCGGCCGGTTCGAACCGGTCCGGTTCCGGTTTTTCAAACCGGTTGAACAACACTATGTGTGATATTTGTATGTTAAAGAAGTGAAATATGCATAGTATTTAAATCATTATATGAGTTTTATATTAAAGTATATTAAAATAAATAGAATAGTCAACATATTTAATCAGTGGGTCGACACTTTCAATGAAAAAAGTAGTACTTACTATTTTTTTAAAATTAATTATAATTAAAATTGTATACTATTCATTAATAAGTATAACTTATTATTTCTTTTAAAATATATTCAATATATTACTGAATTTAAAAATATTATTTTTACCTTGAAAAAATATTACTTTTAACTTGGAAAATATTAATTCCAAAACTACTACTTTTTTTAAATTAAAAAAAATTAAAAATATTATTTTTACTTTGAAAAAATATTACTTTTAACTTGGAAAATATTAATTCCAAAACTACTACTTTTTTTAAATTAAAAAAATAATAATTAAAAGTATTGCTTTTAATTTTGAATATAAGTTTTATTTAAAAAATATTATTTATTATTCTTTTAAAATTTGTTCAGAATGTTAATTTTCACTTGAAAGTTAGCACTTTTATTTGAAAAGGTTATATTTTTTCTTGAAACATAATAGTTTCTATTTAAATTGTCTAAATTTGAACCAAAACAGAAATTAATTGCAACACATTATACACATCTCAAAGGAAATTATGTCGTTGCCACTATAATGAGGGATAACGAAACACGACCATCACCATAGTAGACTGACAGGGGAAATATGAGTTTTTTGGGCACGTATCAACTACAAACATTACTAGACAAATATTGAAAAAAAATATATAGGAAATCAAAGACTAATAAATAAATAGGATTTGTGCCCCAACTCGCTTTGACCCGCTCATTTAAGAATATATAGAGTTTTTTTTTTTTTTTTTTATCCATCTCCATCTTCACGACTCTTCTTCTTCTTTTTTTCTGCCATGGCTACTGCTTCTTGTTTTTTTTTTTTTCTTGTCATAGCTCTCAGCTTCTTTTTTCTTCTTCTTCGTCTAACCCTAATTTTGCATCTCATTCTCTTCTTCTTCTCTTTTCTTCACATTGCACTTTTTTCTTCACCATGGATGTACTCTCATCTTCTCTTTCTTCATCTTCCTCTTATCTTTTTCTTCTTCTTCTTTCAATTTATCTGATGTCACCTCCGGCTGTGGCGACGAGTTCTTCTAATAGTTGTAAACTATGAACACAACATATCAGAGAGGAAGAATGGTGATTAGTGGGTGTGAAAGGGGAATTTGAGATGATGGGAAAATGGGAATAAGGAGAGAGGAGGTAATTGGCGGTGGAGCTCCGGCCGAGCATGCATCTCTTCATCGGAGAATAGCAATCTCAGATGATGAATATGTTGAGATTTCAGTTTGATGGTTATTGATTGAATACTATGAATTTGCAGAAATTTTGGGGAAGAAGATGATAAAAATAGTGTATTTGAAATTTTAAAATTTAAAACTCACTCTACAGTACACCGATACCTTAAGAGTATACAAATGATACCTAAAGAATATACAAGTACAACCTAAAGAGTATACAAGTGATATCTTTCATTGAATGATCAATTAATACCTTAAAGATAAATATGTAATACCTTATACTATAAGCATTTATACCTTAAAAGGTAAATATGTAATACCATAATACTATAAACATTATTACCTTAAAGATAAATAAGTAATACTTTAAATATGTGTGTATGTAATACCTTTTACTACATTAATACCTTAAAGGTAAATATGTAATACCTTATACTATAAGCATTAATACCTTAAAGATAAACATGTAATACCTTAAAGATGCATATGTAATACCTTATACTAAAAACATTAATAACTTAAAGGTAAATATGTAATACCTTAAATATACACATATATAATACCTTATACTATAAGCATTAATACCTTAATGGTAAATATGTACTACCTTAAGAGCATACAACTAATACTTTCACTGAAAATCTTAAAATTTCAAATGTTTCATCACATCTTCCTAAAAAATTCTGCAATCATGATTTCATATTGTTTGAAATAATTGATTTTCAACGTTTTAAAATTATTGTAATAAATTGTGATTTAAAATCAATTATCTAAATCTATGAAAATGAGTAAAAGAGAAGGGGAAGAAGAAAAAAACCCCATAAATGACTCCATGACAATTTGAAGAAGAATACAAACAACAAGATAGAGAAGAAGAATAAGAATGTATAAAATAAATAAAAAGAATAACAAATGGATAAGAAAAAAGATTAAGAAGAAGAAGAAGAAGAAGAAGAAAAATGATAGAGGAAAAAAAAGAGAGGAAAAATAATAAAACAACGATTTTTCTACATTAGTACCTTAAGAGTTAATGTGTGATACCTTAAGAGTAAATGTGTAATACCTCAAGAGTATAAACCTGATACCTTCACAGAATATATTGATGCGCACACCCACACCATAATACTATGATGTGGGCGCGTGTAGGAGCGGCCCACGTGCCTGGTCGGATTAGATCCGTACCCCGAGGTATAGAAGTTTTTGCGTACAACTATTCATATAAACCTTAAATAATGATATTTCAATGTTTTTTTTTCAATATGTTAAATACTAACATTTTTTCTTCGAAACAGATATAATTTGTTTTGGTCAGCACGTCCAAACAAAACTTTAAGATAATTTTAGTCTACAAGCGTCTTTATTTTTAATTATTTATTTACTTTTGGAAGTGTCCATAAAACGTTGTTGATTTAACATGCTTTTTAATACATTTCCAAAATTAGGGATTACATGTTTTTTCCGACATGTGTTATATCTGTCAAATGCAGACAAAGGTGATAGTTTCTCAGTTTCACCTTTAAAGTTCTTTCAAAAAATTTAAAGTTTTTTCTTTTAATTCCTCCAAATTGGAATTACTCAAAAAACACCAAAAAAATAATCAAAAAATAATCAAGAAACATTCTTGCGAGAAACGGCTATGGAACAATTTCAAGAAACCGACAATTTCTCTAGTCTTGCAATTATCAGTCGAATAATTCCAAATTGGGTGGGATTAAAGGCACCCCATCAACTTCCAAGGGCATCCCAGTTTTAAAAAAAATTCTAATTTTACCTTTAGGTTTTGTTCAACTAGTTTCGTTCGGTCATTACGACCGAACATACTTCTTCGTGTTCGATCAAGGTGACCGAATGTGCTTCTATATGTTCGGCCATGGTGGCCGAACACTTCTTTATGTTCGGCCAACCGGGCTGAACGAAACTGCTCGGGTTTAATTATTTTTTTACGTTTTTTCCTATGATTTTCACACATTTAACATATTCGTAGAATGTTCATCATTATGTTGGCATTACATTCTTAAAAAAAGATTTAACATAAAAAAGATCATAAAAAAATCGATCAAACCCATGTCGGAACAAAAATTGACCAAACACGGAGAAGTATGTTCAGTCATAATGATCGAACGAAACTAGTTGAACAAAACCTAAGGATAAAATTGAAATTTTATATTTTTTATTAAAAAAAAAAGGGATGATCTTAGAAGTTTATGGGTACCTATAGTCCCACTCTTCCAAATATTGTAGTCTGAATTCTTGTTTAAACCTTATCCATCATTATGGATTGCAACAAAAACACCAAGACAGATTTGAGCACAAGCCAATTCTACGTTCATACATATCCATTGCACATACATAAGGTTCAATTTTGACTCTTTTACGTTAGAGGTGATGTTTCTTGTTGAATCTTGAAAACAAATAATATGTTGTCTATAATTTTACTATTTGAAGGTAATTTATGTCAAACAGTAGTTTCGAAAAGCGTGACCTATGTGTCACGAATGTGACAGTGTGGATTGAGCTGAAGATCGTGTGTGATGTGAGGAAAATGAAAGGAGAAGAAAAGTTGCAGAGAATTGGTTATTATTTCTATTATAGCTAGTTGTGCATGAGAGTGATGATGATATACACATCACATGTACAATGTGAACCAAACAATGCCATTTAAGACTGTTCTGAGACTCAAACAAAACGACACCGTTCCTACTAAACCATACGACACTGTTTCACTTAACTACTAAAACAAGACTCAGCGATATATGGAAATGAAAACACGACTCTGACACAATTAACTAATCAAAACTGAAATTCAAAAAGAACATGGAAATGACAGCTATTGCATTACTCTCTCCTTCGATTTGGCTTGTCCTCAAGATAAAAACTCTGAGTACTTCGTCTTAGTTCTTCATAGAACTCCCAAGTGGCCTCCTCATTAGGTAAATGAGACCATCAGACAAGTAGCTGAGTGGCTGGAGAATTACCCCGTTTAACCAACCATCGAGCTAGAATCTTGAGTGGTTTTAGCATCACATTTCCTTCACTATCAAACTCCGGTAAATTGTCAACTACTATAGTGATTGGACCCACCTTCTTCTTGAGAACAGAAACATGGAAAACAGGATGAATCTTGGTAGTATGTGGAAGAAGTAGTTTACAGGCAGATGTTCCAACCTTAGCAATAATTTGAAAAGGACCTACATATTTAGGACTGAGTTTCCAAGCTTTACTTTTGTGTAGGGATCTCTGCCTATAAGGTTTTAATTTCAAATACATCCACTCATTTTCCTGAAAAGTCCTAGCAGATCTATTCTTATCAGCATATAACTTCATTCGTTCTTGAGCCTTCCTGAGGGAATCTTTAAGTTGTTGTTGAGCAAGTTGCTTGTCCTTGAGGATGTGAGATACACCCTCTACACTAGTATGAAGATAAGATCCTCCAACAATTGGCAGTGGTTTGAACCCATAAAGTGCCTCAAAAGGACTGATACCCAAAGAGGTGTGATAGGATGTGTTGTACCAAAACTCTGTCATAGGAAGCCAAGTAACCCATTGCTTAGGGTTAACACTACATATACATCTCAAATAAGTCTCAAGACACTGATTCACCCTTTCAGTTTGGCCATCTGTTTGGGGGTGATAAGCAGTGCTCAACTGCTGCTCAATCCCAATCAATTTTAAAAGTTGCTGCCAAAATTAACTGGTAAATATCTTGTTTCTATCAGAAACAACACTCTAAGGTAATCCATGTAGTTTATATATAGTGTCTAGGAACACTGAGGCTAGTTGAGAAACAGAGAAAGTGTGAGAGAGAGTAATGAAGTGACTATATTTGGTTAGCCTATCCACAATCATCCATATTATGTCCTTGCTGAAAGATAAGGGTAACTGCTCAATGAAATCAATAGATATTTGAGTCCATGCTTGAGTTGGAACTGGAAGAGGTTGCAATAGACCAGTATTATGGATATTCTCATACTTACTGATCTAACATACATGGCACTCTGAGACATGTTGTTGCACTTGCTGTCTAACTCCAGGCCACCAAAAGGTATTGACAAGCCTTTGATAGGTAGTTGTTACTCTTGAATGCCCACCAACACTTGAATTATGCATATATGTGACAATCTAACAAAGCCATTTGAATAGCTGTAGAATGATACATTCTGTGGTGTGGTGACACATTCAGCTATGATAGCTTGAATCTCAGGATCATGCTGATAACTCCTTAAAATCTCTTCTACCCAGGCTGGCTTGAGGGATGTGATCAAGGAACACTCATTCCCCTATGTATTTCTTCTAGATAAAGCGTCTGCTGCTTTGTTGTCCACACTTTTTCTATACTCAATCTTATAATCAAATCCCAAGAGTTTAGTGAGGTACTTATATTGTAATAGTGTAGAAATCTTCTGCTCCAGCAAGTACTTGAGGCTCTTCTGATCAGTCTTGATAACAAATGGGGCATGCAATAGGTAGGATCTCCACTTCTCTACTGCCATTATAATTGCCAAGAACTCCTTCTCATAGATTGATAGCCCTAAATTTTTCACCCCAAGGGCTTTACTTAGAAAGGCCAAAGGGTGGTGCTCTTACATTAAAACAGCACCCAAGCCATTGTAACATGCATCAGTTTCGACAATGAATGGTTTGCTGAAGTTTGGAAGTCTAAGAACTGGAGTAGTGACCATAGCTTGTTTCAAAGCACAAAAGCTTGTTCAGCCATTGGATCCCAAAAAAACTTTTCTTTCTTGGTTAGATCAGTGAGAGGCTTTGCTAGCACCCCGTAATTCTTGATAAATTTTCTGTAATATCCAGTTAACCCCAAGAATCCCCTCAAAGATTTAACTATTTTTGGTTGTGGCCAAAGAGTCAAGACTTTAATTTTCTCTGGATCAGCCTTAACTCCCTGAGTATTGATAACATGCCCAAGATACTCCACCTCAGTTTGTCCAAAAACATATTTAGACATCTTAGCAAATAGACTGTGTTTGGTGAGTATGTCAAACATAGCTCTCAAGATGACTAAATGATCCTTCATATTCCTGCTGTATACCAATATATCATCAAAGAATACTAAGACAAAATCCCTCAAAATTTCATAAAAGACTTGGTTCACCACAGCTTGAAAAGTAGCTGGAGCATTAGTCAATCCAAAGGGCATTACAATGAACTCATACAGCCTAGAAGCAGTGACAAAAGCTATTTTGTGGATATCCTCATCTGCAACTCTTATCTGATGATATCCAGCTCGCAAATCAATTTTGGAAAATACTTGTACCCCATTTAGTTCATCTAATAAGTCATTTATCAAGGGAATAAGATAGCTATCTTTCACTGCAATAATATTTAATTTTCTGTAATCTACACAGAACCTCCAACTTCCATCTTTCTTCTTGACCAATAGAACAGGAGAAAAATATGGACTATTGCTAGGCCTTATCACTCCAGTGTGTAGCATTTCTTTAATCAACTTTTCTATCTCTTGCCTTTGAAGTAGTGGATACCTATATGCATGTTGTTTAACAGGTTCCATTCCCTGCTTAATGGGGATTTTGTGGTCCATACTTCTCTCTAGAGGTAATTCATTTGGCACTTCAAATACATGAGCGTACTCACTCAATAGTGGAACAACTTGGTTATGGTTGGAGCTTTCTTTCATCAGTCCTTGAGCAGAGATTAGACATAAGTAAGCTTCAACTTCTTGTCTATCCTTTTTATCTCTCTACCCATATGTTCAACTGAAATCATATTCAACTTAAGCCTTGGTTGGATGCCTTGCAACTTAATCATCTTGTCTTTAACACTAAATTGAACTGTGTGCTCTTTGAAATCCAGTAAGATTTGCCCAAATTGACTTAGCAGATCAATCCCAATCACCATATCACATCCACCCAGCCTAAATAGCCTTACATGTGTACTGAATCTGCACTCCCCCATTTCCTATTCAAACTGTGGACATTTAGAATTACATTCAATCTTGTTCCCATCAGCTACAATGACAGTTAAGGGGTTAGTGTATTCTATCACATAGCCCAACCTTTCAGCAATGATTGGATCCAAGAAACTATGAGTACTTCCTGAATCCAACAATATGATTAGTTATTGATTAGCTGATTTACCCAATAGCTTAATGGTATCAGCATGAGTTTGCCTAGCAATAGCATTAAGAGAGACATGTGGTTCATTTGAATCATCCTCATTCCCTTCTAGTTCCAAAGTTTCCACAGAAATATCATCACCTCTTTCTGCTAAAATTAAGTACAACCTCTTACACTTATGTCCAATGTGGAATACTTCATCATAGTTAAAGCAAAGGTTCTTCTCTCTTCTAGCCTTCATTTCTTCAGGGGTTAACCTTTTGATTGGTGGAATTTTTGGTTTCACCTGACCGATTCTTTCACAAAAATGGTTTTTGATTGTTATTATTAAAAAGATTTGGAAACACAGATTCCTTGGACTTAAAACCAATACCTGACCTGTCTTTGTTACCAATTTCAAGAGACTCATTCAACTTGCTTGAACTCGTGTTCCATTTGGTGAAGGTAGCTTTGTCCATCTCCATTTGAGTTTGAGCTTTTTCGAGCTCAATATCCTTTTGAGTAAGTGTTTTTTCCAGTTTGGTCATAGACTGCTTCAACACATCATTCTCTTTAGAGAGAATCTCAACTTGTTTGCATTACCTTTTCCAATCTTTAAGCAATGAAGTATAGAGTTCCTTAAGTTCTTCTAAGATAGACTCATCATCTATATCATCATCATCACTTGATTCTGTATCATCATCTATCACAACATTTAAAAAAGTTATATTAGAAAAATTGAACAGCTCATACATTTCTGATGTGTCGATCAATGTGGTAACATCTGCAGCAACATCTGAGGCAATGTTTGTGAATAACAGAATTTGATCTTGAACAGCTTCTTCAAAATCATCTTCATCATCACTTAACGATACCCAAAGGTTTTTCTTCCCATATTTCCTTAACGTGTTTGCACATTCATTTGCATAGTGCCCCCATCCCGAACACGCACGACATTGAATGGAATCGAGATGTTTGGGATCATTTCTACCATGTTTAGAACTAGGTTTCGTATATGGTTTTGATGAAGAACCAGACGGCTTCCACTGGGGATGATCAACAGCTTTGTTGAGTTTCTCATTTCCTTTTGGAAGAAAAATCTTTTTGTTCATTTTTCTCACCATCAAGTTGTACTCTTAGCTAGCATAACCACGTTTTGTCCTTTAGGGACTTCTTCTAGCGGCTCATCATCGTCTTGGTCACTCTCTTCATCAGGTTGGGCTTGAAATGCAATATTTTTCTCCTTTTGGACACCTCCTTGATTCTTCAAATTGATTTCATAAATCTGCATAATGCTTTGAAGAGTGTCGATATCCATCTTTGCAAGATTGTGAGCTTCTTCAACCGCCGACATCTTGATGTTGTATTTTGGTGTCAAGGTACGAATGACCTTGGACACCAAATTTTTATGAGTCATAGCATCTCCGAGGATTGAAAACTGATTAGAAATATCACGTAGTCTTTCAAAATAGGAACCAATGTCCTCGGTCTCCTCCATTCTCATTATCTTGAATTGAGACATCAAATTACGGAGTTTTGCTTCTCTCACGGTGCTATCACCTTCATATCGTCTTTCAAGAATGTCCCAAGCCTCCTTTGTGGATGTGCAATTTTGAATGAGCTTGAATACTCTGAGATCGACAGATCCGAAAATGATATTGATTGTCTTATCGTTGAAATTTGCATTTGCAACTTCAGTAGGTGTCCACTCACTTCTTGGTTTGAGAACAATATCGCCATCACGTTCATGAACCTTTATGGGATGTTCAAAGTCTTCCAATATGACTTTCCAAGCATTAGAGTCAATGGACTTAATCTGAGAATGAGTATGAATCTTCCAGTAAGCATAATTCGATCCATCTAGAACAGGTAACTTCTCTTGTGGATTACACCAATCCATGTCTTGCATGAGCAACAGAACCAACCACCTAGTATATTATCAGGTGGGTGGTTCTGATACCAATTGAAAGTGTGTCCGTATGCTCCTGTGCAAGAAAAAAAACACAAACTATAAAAATATCAGAAACGTAATGTTGTCTGTGATGTTGACAACACTACGGATAACACAACGGAAATATTAAAAACAAATAAACAACAAGAGAAATATCCATGAGTATATAATGATACTCATGGAATGCCTACAGGGCAAAATGTCTTATTGATTTATCTTGTAAGTACAAAGACACAACAGAGATCTTTTTGGAGAAGAATCTCTTTAAAAAACTCAAAATGTCCTATATATGTATCTAAGAAAACTAAGGACGTGTACACATTCAGTTGATCACTCAAAGACACTCTATCTAAGAAAAGAAGACTTGAGTATGCAAACTCTTTTGTGAAAAGAGACAGAGATGTTGTGCGCTATGTGACCAACACAAAAGACTAACATTCACAGACTGTATAAGACTCGAAATCTCTTGCTCTTGTTACGCTCTCTAATCTGTGTATCTTCTTCAAGAATGAGTTCATCTATTTATAGATCTCATGAGCCTCCATGATCTTGTAGTGCTCCATGATCTCTTCTTTAATGCTCAATCAACTCTATGAACTCCACTTCATGTTTCTTCCATGATCTTCACTTCATGTTCTTCCTTGATCTCCACATTCTCTATTTCTCTCTCATGAGTCACGTTCTCTTTCTTCCTATAAACTCACGTTCTTAACTTATAAGAGATAGGTACAATAATCAACAACTTATTCCTATAAAATAGGAGATAAGTATTTGATATTGTCAAACCTCTTTTATTTGAATCTGCAAAACATGTGATTAAAAAGAAGAACCAAATCTCCCCAAGAAATACTAAGCACACCCCAATCATAGTGAACAGTAACACTATGATTGGGGTGTGTTTAATAATATGTGAAGCAGGGCAACGTATTGCTTCGGTTCGTTTTGCTAGCTTTGGGAATCCTAAAGGAAACTGTGGAGCTTTCTTTCGAGGGAGTTGTGAAGCCAATGTAGCATCAGTCATTTAACAGGTAAGTTTTATTCATTTAGCCTTATCTTACCTGCAAAAATTTCTCTTACACTAGTTCTGAACTGTGTGTGTGATTATATTGTGCAGATTTGTGTTGGAAAGGAAGAATGTTCAATTCCTGTGTCAACAGCTAGACTTGGAGATCCATGTCCAAATGCTCTCAAAACCTTAGCAGTTGAAGCTCTATGTCGAGGGTGAGATAGCAGTTGGGTATGCAGTTCTGATACTATATTACATGTATACATTGATGATTCGAACGAGATATACACTTTTAACATAAAACATTGTTTTTTTCATGTTCGATTGCATGTTTCCGAATACTTGAAATTAGAAATAACTGAGTAAATCGTCATGGAACAAGGAGGATGATCTTTCCGATATGCTTGCTGCTTTCCATGAGAAGGTGAGCTTCTGAAGCTTCTTCTAATGGAAGACGCTTGTACACAACTGGCTTTATATTGCCTGTAGCAATTGCTGGCCACACATTTTTCTCCACCTCACTCACAATCTGAGCTTTGTTTTCTGGGTTCATACTTCGCAGACCGGCAGCTATAATCAGGTGTAAGAAAATGTAATTAGTATCACATTTTTAAACAGTGTATGTGTGTGTGATCAAGTGGGGTAAAGATAGATGAAATACAAAAGATTAGAAAAAGAGCACTATGTGGGCTATTCAGTCTATTAGAAGTTAGAACACCTGTACCGGAAAGAAACAAGAAAAGATTTCAAAAAAACATGCAAGAATCAAGCATGTTACCCTGCACGGTAAGGCGTCTTGACAGCAAACTAGCGAGGTTGATTTCAGCTACCGATCCACCAATAAAACCTAGTATAAAAAGCCTCCCGTTGAAATTTAAACTTTCCAGGTTCCTCTGTAAGTATGAAGCACCGATGTTATCTAGTATGACATCAACACCTGTTATTGAACAGAAACAAGTTAGATATTCAGACCAATGAAGAGGGGATAAGATAGGAAACTCGAGAGTCATATGATATCATTGTTGAGACAGGTTTGCTAATGTCACAACAAGATTTGACTGTCAACTAAAACTAAATAGTTGGACTGAGACGATCCACCATTCAACCTTTTCCTCCAGTTTCTTGTTTTACTCGTGAAACAAAATCCTCTGTCTTATAATTGATGCAAACATCAGCTCCAAGGTTCTTGCAAGCAGCTAGTTTTTCTTCACTTCCTATAAATGACAGAGTAGTTGCGTTATATTACTAATAAAAGTTGCAGTTATCTCCAGTACACAGAATCAGTGAATGTTATATTAGCAGTAACCTGCAGTGACAACGACTTTGTTGCCAAGGTATTTAGCCAGCTGAATAGCAAATGTACCAATTCCACTAGAGCCTCCATGTATCTGAGGTCACATGTGAATTCTCAGTCAAAAGAGCTATGATTGAGTTAGGCTTGTGTAAGATCTTATACTATCAAAAAGTTTGAACATTAGCTTCATTGATTGAGATAGGCAGATGAAGAGAAATAGTAGCTTGGAAAGGGGAAAAAGGTCACTGAAATCTGGCAACTTATATTATGATTTACAAACAATGGTGAATGGTACTTATAACCACACTACTTATGATCTTCATTGAAATGTCAAAACCAAATACTTCCTCAGCAAGGAGCTATTATCTGAACTCAGGAGCCCTTGCAAATATGAAGCTACTCACATCTATGAAGGGCCCAATCATGGTCAAAAGAAGAGTATAGTGTTGTAACCATACATTTCCATAATAATAGACACAGAATTCCACTATCTTAACATCATCACTTGATCAGAAATGTCAACTACAACTTGAAGGCTGATTGAAAACACAAATTAGGTGAGGAAAACCTACCAGGAAAGTTTCCCCTTTCGATAGGCGGCTCATCATAAACACAGTGGACCACACTGTGCACGCTACCTCAGGAAAACAAGCTGCATCCTGCAAAGAAACCCCCTGCGGAACAGGAAGAACTTGCCCAGAAGGTACAGCTACTTTCTCTGCATATCCCCCTCCACCAACAAGAGCACATACCTTTTCACAACACAACCACATATCAAAACTTCACAACAATTACAACATATAAGTTTTCTATTTTCACAGATCGTTAAGTCAATTTCAAGTCCATCAATCAAGTAATTTCCATCACATAGCTTATCAGTCACTGAGTCATTTTAACAAACAGTTTGCAATCAAAGTGAAATTACAGAAGCTCAATTAAAACCTGATCGCCAATCTTCCAGCGGTGAACATTATTGCCGACGGCTTCAACGACACCGGAGCATTCAAGACCCGGATACTGACTGGCACCCTTAGGAGGAGAGTATCTACCTTGCCTCTGCTCGGTATCGGCTCTGTTGAGTGCGGTGGCTGCAACTCTGATCAAGACTTCATCGTCTTTGACTTTTGGGTCCTCCACTTCTTGTAGCTTCAACACTTCGGGCCCACCTGCCTCTGTGATCACAATCGCCTTCATAATTTTCTGTCGAGGATTTTGCAGTGGTTTTGAGGATTGGTTCTATGGGGTTCTCTCCATTGATCACTCTCAGTGAAGTGTAAGCTTAATACTTGGGTTGCTGATACATAAAAGGGTGTGTGACTAGATCTCTTGTAAAAGAATCTTAGGGTATGTTTGGAAAGGGTTTCAATAGTCAGAATTTAGGATTTCAAAATTCTCTAAGTATGTTTGTTTCGAGACTTTAATTTGGATTACGAAATTCTAATACAATCATACCCTATTATTATCACCTATATTTTCAAAATAAAATATTATATTATTTCACTTTTTCCCGCATTGATTTGACATCTACAGTATAATCATATCTTACAAAATTCTCAAATAAACATATATTTTTACTACTTACCTTTACCACAAAATCCAGAATTTCAAAGTTAGGATTTTCTCAATCCCACATAATTCCTAAACAAACATACTACAAATTTAAGTTTGTGAAACGAGCCAGTGAAACATAAACCCACTCGTTAATCCAAATTATATTATGTCTATATTGATATGATATTATCTGCTTTATATCGAGTCCGTACGAATTTGTTTATGGGAAAATGCCACATACCAATGGAGATACATGTACACTCTAATATATTAATTCATTATCTTTTACATGTATAACCAATGTGAGGATTTTTTTTTTCACAATCCTAACAATTCATCACTTCGAACAAAAGGACAACAATTAAAGCTTTAGTTTGGGTCATGACTTTGATACCACTTAGGGTAAATTACAAATATCATGTCAAATTAGGGAAAAATTTATTTTTGATTCTATCTTAGAAATGTTCAATTTTGGTCTTGTTAATTTTCAATTATCAATTTTATGTTAGATTTTGGTTTTGTTAATTTTCAATTATCAATTTTAGTCATACAGTTGAAGATTTTGTCCAATTTTAGTCATTTTTTCGTCGGAATTTGTATTTTCCAGCCACTTTTCAGCGAGTGACTTACACATGCCCCAAATTCCATGATTTCCACTTATGTGGTAATTTTTTACGCATGTGGCAATTCAATTTAAATTATTTTTTAAGTAAAATGCTACATCATCATGACACATCATTTAATGAATTAAAAAAAATAAAATATCATTAACTAAATTAGGAAAAACATAATTAAGAAAAATTTGTAAAACAAGATTCCCCAAGCATCCTTAACAAAAATGGGATTTCCTTTAGAAAATCCCAATAAATCCAATATTCTTTAGACATGGCAAGTCCAATATTGTCTGGCAAGTTGAGAAAGTAAGAAAACCCTCCAAAAGATATTGAGTAGTGTTTGTGTACGCCAAGTGTATGGATTATGATCCATGCAACTGGACACGCGTGGGTCGAGTTGGGTCTTGTCTAGGTTTTTTGCTACTGATTTTCTTGGAATTAGTGGTACAGGTCGTTTCGTGGTGGAGAAGAATATCTTTGATCGTCAAGGATGCTATTTTGAGTGTTGATTATGCAACTATACGTTGAAATAAGTTTTGCATGTTTGATTACTTTGCCTAAACTCTTTACATGTATGATCTAAGGGTTATTCCTTACAAATGTGATGAATTTTATTGAGCGTCTTGTTCTATGTGGTTAATTGTCAAAAATATGTCATTTTTGGATGTAATTGATTGCATAAATGCATTTTGAAATTAGCTCCGCATGTTTGATTATGTTGTCTTGCATTTGTGATAAACTGAGTTAAAATGATATTTTTTGAGGTTGATGGAACTATAAAAGTCAAATTTACTTTTTAATAAAGGAAATAAGTGAATTTTTTGATCAAATTTTGAAAACTTTAGTAATTGCATGTCACTTTGTAAATGTATTTGAAATATTTATACTTCTAGTTTTTCAAAACTGTATTAGGATATTGTTATACATGAGTTTTGAGTCTACAGTTTATATTTTGTAATTTTTGGATTAGTGATTGAATTATTTGGATTAAAATTTCTACATTTTTAGACTCTAGAAAAATAATTTTATAAATCGAACAATTATAATTTTACAAAACTATTGTTTTACTATGATTAATTAAATGGTGTTGGAAGTTTATATTATTAATTTCAGAAGGTTTCATCAACTATATGATGTACTTGTTTTTCAAACATTTTTTTAGAAAATAGACTGGTTTTAGAGCATTGCTCGAACAATTTTTTATTATAGTGAATTATTTATGAAAGCTTGTGTGTTTTGAATCCTTCCCTACTATATCATGGTTAACTAAGGATTATTATGTAAATGTATGATTATTTTCATGAAATTTAGATGATTTTTTGAATTATGAAAATTGTTATGTTTAAGATTGTATTTTCTACCTACAAGTTACTAGTTTTGAGATAAAAAAAAACTATCTATTATTAAAAGTGAAACTAATTTAACTATATTTTGAAACTGGTCTTAAATAATAAATGTTAATTTATGTGTAAAGTGAGGAATCATTAAAGTTTTAAAAATATGAATGAGAGTTTTATGAGTTTAAAATGTCTAAATACAATTTTCCTTCAAGTATACTTGATGCATGTCTTAATTAAGGAATCCTTTAAAATCTCATAAACTTATTTTGTATGTACATACATGACATGTATGATAAACATGTTAGGTTAAATATTATGATATGATTTAGTGATATCATGTTTAATCGAGTCACATAATAACATTGAATAGTACGTTAATTAAGTGACGAATGAAAATGAAAATGTGTGTGTATTATATAATCGAGATATGACTTAAGGATTAAAAATTAAGGAACGTGTCAGTGCAGTACGAGACAACCAGATACTCCAAGAGAGAGTTATCTTTGCTTTCAAGTCAAATGTCAAAAGTAGCATTTATTTACTTATATTTGATTAGATATTTCGTATGTTGAGTATGATGACATGACATGACATCTTCAGATGGAGTATTAGGTCGACGAACCTTGGAGTGGTCACGTCTCGGACTATGGAGTTTATGCCAGATCTTCACACCTTGGAGATGACATATATATTTAGTGTATTGGTTAATCTGTTTAGCATAATAGTTAATAAGAGTTATCCACTAAGATTTTCTCAAATCTTATGTTGCTATATTTAAATATTTTTAGGTCTAGTATACGACGAAGTGGATGTATAGCCAGCTATATGGACTCTTCTCTATATGGATGTATAGCCGGCTATACGGACCCAGGATTTCAACTCAGGGGGGCCCAAGTCAAATAATAAAAAAATATTAATTTTAAACTAAGAATATAAATATATCACTCGTAAAATTTTTTATATCAACCGCATTGTTGTTATTTTGGTTTGATGTTAGTTGAGGTTGAACAACATGAGGTGCATTAATTGACTTTACAATAGGTGATATTTTTTCATGATATATTTCCATTATCTATACAAAATAAAAAATAAAAAATAAAAAATTATATACAATGAAAATGTATATCTCCAAACTTGGAGAATGAAAATGAAAATCTCCATTCACACTGCATCTTGACATCTAATCAAACTGCAAAATGACATCCTCAATTTCTATTTGCCAATAATTTTAATCTTTGTCTCATTTTATTATTTAGTAATTTAGTTACGTCTAATCAAATTCAAATTCAATTATTTGTATAAATGACCAACCTATCATTAGTATTTGCAAATTAATTATAATACATTGATAGGGCATATAAAATAACAAATAAATTATAAGTTCAATTTGAATAAATTTAATAAAAGGATTTCCAAATATATACAATTTCATATACAATAAATTGACAACAATGAAGATAAATTCACAATATGAGAAAATAAAATTAATTAAGATATTACCTTGAAATTAGTTGAAGAAAAAATTGAGAGATGGAAAATAGAGAAAATCAAGAAGAAATTAAAAGTTGAAGGAGAGAGGAGATTAAGAAGGGAGCAAGATAAGATTTTGCTGAGTGCATGACAGTTGCATCTTCAAGTATTATTACCTTGTTATAACTAGTTCGATTTTTGATATCCATGTGGTTAAGATAACGATTTTAAACTTGGTCAACTTCACAAACTTTTTCTTTCAATTTTAATATTAGAAATATGTAAATATTTACAAAGGCATCACAATCATCTAAAAGCACTTCCATCTGCTTTTGAATTTAGATTACAACAGATTAGGTATAAAACTTCAACACTCCTAAGATAACTAAAAAAAGCCAATATGAGCACTGATAGTAGTAGACATATATATTTTGCCTCTTGAGGCCCAATATGATTTAAATTCAATTACAAATAGTATCTGCAGCGGCCCATTTGAAAGGATAGTTTTGAATTGGCTTCAGAGTTTTTATCTTTTTTTTTTTTTAATTTTTTAAACTAAATTATGAAATTACCTAAATACCCTTCATTTTTTTTCAAATTTTCAGGGGGCCCATTTGGGTCCGTCTCTGTATGTATATATATATATATATGAGTTTGAGGAATATATGCATTAAGAGTGAGCATGGATCTTGGAGATAACTGATTGGTTGTCAAACCAACAAAGATAAAAACCTACTCCGAATGAGCAAATGCACGAGTATAATGGAAAGTAGGGTCGATCCACAAGGAATAGGGCTTAATTATCTTGAGTGTAAACGAACCAAAGGGGTTTTTTTGATTATCAATTAACCTAATAAAACTAACACTAAACTAAGCAAGCAAACAAAAAGAGATAAGAGAAGACAAGCAACAAATGATGAAAATAAAGAGGAGAATAAGAAATCTTATGAAACTCCGATTCAAGGGTGTCGACATTCGATTGCATCACTGATCATAGACTACAAACATCATCTTACACATTCAAACATTTAACCTTAGACTAAACACGAAACCGTAGAGAAGTCCATGTTTTCCCAATTTAATCGATCAAACCCAGCATCCAATCAAATCTAGCCAATAACTAAGTTGGTCGCAATCCAAATTAATTAACAACCGCGTTAAGCTCTTGTGAAAACAGTTAAACCTAAACTGAAACCTAGAACCTAATAATCGAGATAGCTGCAATTACTAAGTCTATGGTTCCGTTAGTCCCGTTAATTCATTAGATAATTACACAATCCCAGCAAAAGTATAATCAACCTATTGCTACTAAGAACCAATCATTCATCAATCATACATCCCAACAACATATAAGAGAGAACTCATGGATAACATTAACAATATATAATTCAAATCAAATTGTCAGATCAACCCAAATTATATATTACTGTATAGAATTAAATCATGAATCAACAGATACTTGAATTAAAACAAGAATTTAAATTAAGCACAAAACCTCATGGTGATAACAATCGAATTAAACGACCATTGAATCAGAGAGGGAAATTTGCCACTCATGTTGTCACACCCCATTTTCTTTCACTTAAAATATCAGAGTTTTTCCATTTTGGGCGTGAAGAAAGAAAGGGGAAGATGGCGAACATGATATGAAATAGAAAGAAAAAGGAGAGATTAAGAAATGGTACGCTTGAAACATCGGATATAACCGATAAACAAAGTTTTGAAACCTTACGCAACGGAAAAACATCAGGATCCTTTACAAAGAAGAAAAATAGTTTAATTTTTACAAGCGATCAACAAAGCTTTGAAAGATAAATCCGGATAACGGACACAGCTGATAAGACACCCCTCTCTCTATGCATCATGAATCTCTTCATCTCCTGTAGGGTGAGTACAGAATATGGGTGAGTGCGTTGAATACACTCGTGGGAGTAATTTCATGTTATAACGTTCATTAAACAGTTGAGTCTTTTGAACACTTACAAATACAAGAAATAAAGACAATGCGTAGAATGCATAACACATAACATAGAGACACGTAGCATAGAAATGGATCGTAGTCCCTTCGTAGAACAATATGGACCGTAGTCCCTTCGTAGCATAGATATGGACCGTAGTCCTTTCGTAGCACAATTATGGACTGTAGTCCCTTCGTAGCACAATTATGGACCGTAGTCCCTTTGTAGCACAATTATCGACCGTAGTCTCTTCGTAGCATATATATGGACTGAAGTCCCTTCGTAGCATAGATATGGACCGAAGTCCCTTCGTAGCACAATTATGGACCATAGTCCCTTTGTAGCATGATATGGACCGCAGTCCCTTCGTAGCACAGTTATGGACCGTAGTCCCTTCGTAGCATAGATATGGACCGAAGTCCCTTCGTAGCATAATTATGGACCGTAGTCCCTTCGTAGCATAGATATGGACCGTAGTCCCTTCGTAGCACAGTTATGGACTGTAGTCCCTTCGTAGAACAATATGACATACATGTATATCCATATAAACCATCACATGTAAGCACGGCACATGAACCTCAACATTTCGCAAATCTTATATTCATATAACATAACGATTAAGAATCGTTTCATAAACAGTAGATTCACATAACAGGTAACTGTCATTAATGCATTTAATAATATAAACATAAGTGTTAGGGTTTAGAAGTTACCCCCACCTTGTTCGGTGGTTACCACGTGAGTAGCGAGTACCAAAGATCAGATATCTCGAATCTCGTGTCCCAAATCTCGTGTCTCAAAGTTCAATCCAACTGATAGCCTACATACGTTATAGTATTCTTAGATCCTTAATAATTATAATTAAAGCTGTAAAAGACTCTGACGGAGAAACAATCGTTAAATACGAGACGGATCGAGAGCTCTAAAGATCGGAGTTGAAGAAACGAGAATGGATAATCAATCCACATAGCTGAGATGATAGAGAATAAAATTTGGGTCACGACGGAAAAGAATGAGCTCAATTGGTGTTAAAACGAGCTCAAACGGAGCATTTTAAGTTTAGGGGTATTTTGGTAATTTTGGTCAAAGGGTTGACTTTGACTGGGCCCACGACCCTCGGTCAACGACATCTCGTCGGCGATGACTCGATGTTGACGTACGGTGGAGAAAACGAGGTTCGGAATGAAAACACTGCGTCGCGTACGACGGGACACGCGAGCACCCGACGCCGGGTGGGAAAACCCAGCGGCTCCCAGCGTTTCTCGGCAGCTGCCGAGTTTTCTCGACAACATCGGGAACCTCTCTCGGCAGCTGTCGAGTTTTCTCGGCAGCCCGTATACGCGTCTCGGCAGGTGGGCGGCATTCCTCGGCAGCGGCCACCCGGCTCTCGGCAAGTGGTCGAGATTTCTCGGCAGCGGGGCGTGGGTCTCGGCGGGTGGCCGAGTTTTCTTGGTAGGCCCCCTCCCGGCGAGCGCAACCTCGCGCCCTGCTCTCCCGGCGCCGGCCTGCTCGACCAGGCCTCTTCCCGACGCCACCAGCCGCGGCGGCACCGCCTTCCGCCTCCGCCACCAAGTCCGTCGGAAACCTTACACCGCCGGCTACCACCTCCAGCCACCCCTCACCGGATTCCGGTGGTGAATAGTGCCCAGAATTCCGCCGCAAAATCCTTCGTTACCACATTCGCAAAACCAAAGCTAGGGTTTAGGGTTTTGGAGACGGTTTTTTGCCGTTTTTCGGTGAACAAGAAATCGAAATTGAATTTCGAGACCTATCCTAGATTCATCTTGTCGAGACGAACGTCGTGTGTGAAAATCGGCCGAAACTGACAACTTTGAATTTTCTGACCACTGCCGACGGCGGTAGCGCTATGCTAGCAGTGGCGCTCCAACGACTTTTCCGGCGACGACGGTGGAGCTCCGGCGACCTTGCCGGTGACGGCGGCGGTGGAAAAGAAAGAGAGAGAGAAAAGAGAGAAACTTACTTGTTCGCGTCGCTTTCGTTTTCGTCGGCCGAATGAAAATTTTTGAATTGACTGAGCCCCTATTTATAGATTTTCAAAGTTACTATTTACCAAGTAAATTTTAATTACCACTCATTAAAATATTATTTTTCTGTTTTACCGTTCATCCGGATTTTACCCTCTCGTTTTACCTAACCTTCTTATTTGACTATTTTCTTCGCCATTTGAGCTACGGGTCTCCGATTGACCCCTAGTTCGTGTCACGCCCCAAAATCTTTCGTTAAAAATATCAGAGTTTTTCTCAGCGGGCGTGAAGAGAGAAAGGAGGAAAAGGCGAGCATGATATAAAATAGAAAGAAAAGGGAGAGGATAAGAAGAGATACACTTGAAACATCGGATACAACCGATAAAAGAAGTTTTAAACCTTACGCAGCGGAAAAACATCAGGATCCTTTACAAAGACGGAGAAATACAATTTTCTTTTACAAACGTGGAACATCGTTTTACAAACGAATCAACATAGGTTTAAAGACAAAACCAGAATCATCGACACAGCTGATAGGGCACCCCTCTCTCTACGCATCAAGATTATCTTTGTCTCCTGTAGTGTGAGTACAGAATAGGGGTGAGTGCGTTGAATACACTCGTGGGGATACTTTCTATATTTTTATCAGTTATTAAACATATAAAATAACTCAGCAATTAGACACATCACATATTATACAAAACACATAACTCGATTCATAAACGGACACACAACCCATGACTCACAAAAGGACTCGCAGCCCAATGGACACTAAGCCCAAGAGACACTCCACCGACTCACTACTAGACACGCAGCCCAAGGACACGCAGCCCACTGGACACTCTGTCAACTCACTACTAGACACGCAGCCCAAGGACACGCAGTCCACTGGACACTCTGTCGATCCACTACTAGACACGCAGCCCAAGGACACGCAGCCCACTGGACACCTTGTCGACCCACTACTGAACCCGCAGCCCAAGGACACGTAGCCCACTGAACACTCTGTCAACTCACTACTAGACATGCAGCCCAAGGACACGCAGCCCACTGGACACTCTGTCAACTCACTACTAAACCCGCAGCCCAAGGACACGCAGCCCACTGGACACTCTGGCCAACTCTATCGTACCATCGTAAGATAAACACGATATATAAACACAGCACGTAGAGTTCATACATCAAACAAGGAAAACAATAAACACATAGATTCACGTAGCATCACAATTGAGGTTCATTTCATTAAGTACGAGTTCACATATCACGTGTTCGTTTATCATCATTCATGCATTTATTAACAGAAACTTAAAGCTTAAGGTTTAGAATGTACCCCCACCTTGTTCGGTGGTTACCACGTGAACAACGAGTACCGACGGATCAGATTTCACAAGCGAGTACCAAAGGATCCGATATCACAAGGCTCAACTCAACAAGTAGACTACACAAGTTATGACGTTCCTTAGATCCTTAATAAATTATAAATAAAGTTGTAAAAGGTTCCGTTGGAAATCGGTTGTTAAATACGCGACAGATCGATCGATCTAAAGATTGGAATTTTGGAGGCAAGGCTGAAAGTTCAATCCAAAGGGCTGAGATGATAGAAAATGAAATAAGGATCGCAACGCAAAAAAAATGAGCTCAATCGGAGTTGAAACGAGCTCGAACGAAGCGTTTTAAGATTTGGGGTTCCCGTCGTCGCGCCCGAGCGCCCGCGCGAACAGGCTACCTAAACGGGCTTCCAGCCGCCGCTGGCCGGCGAACCACCGGTCGCCGACCACACCCCCAGATTCCCCCCACTTCAGGCTACCAACTCCGACCAACGGTGGCCACGACGGTGCCGCCTAACTCCGCCAAAACACCTGCAAAAACAGCCCGTCGCCCAGTTTCCGACGGTGGCCTGCTCGACCAGTCCACTTCCCGGCGTCGCCCGGTGTGGTGGCGCCGCCTCCTGCCGCCACCACCTACCTTGCAGGATATTTTGCACCTCTGGCTACCACTTCCGGCCGTCCATAGCCGGATTTCGGCATGAATAGTGCCTGATAATTACGCCGCAAAACCCTTCGATACACAGTTTTTCCAACAATTCAACACCAATCCAAAACTTCCTGCTGGCGACCCCAGTCGCCGCGACCCCAGTCGCTGCGACCCTTTCCTGACCTCCGGGCAACCCGGCCGGCGACCCCCCGTCGCCGGCGACCTCTCTGGCCACCTCCAAACACACCAACAACAAGCTTATACACACACATGCATGCAAGATACACACACATCAACAAGACTTGGCTGGCGGCCACCTGCCGCCGGAACCACTGGCCGGCGACCTCACGTCGCCGGCCACCACCAGTAGGCTGCGCAACACACAACCATACAGGAGCTCCCATACATACACGCGTACAAATATATACATATATATCACCCTACTGCCATGCTTGGTCGGCGGCCACCAGCCGTCGGCCGCCTCCTCCTCCACCTCGCCGGCGACCTCCTGTCGCCGGCCGTTCTTTCCCTCACGGCGGCGCCCCCCAGCGCCGCCACCAACAGCATGCACGCACAACACACACTCACACACCACTCAACACACACACATGCATGCATACATCACTGTTCCGACCAGGCGCCGCCACCCACGACGGCGCCACCACTCCGGCTGCTCCCCACCACTCTCAGGTGGCCTCGCTGGCCACTGTTCCGGCAAGAAAAGGTAGAGAGAGAAAGAGAAACGAAGAAAGAGAAAGGGTGGTGAGGGTTAGGGTTTGCGGCTGTTTTTCGCTGTTTTCCGGCGAACGAGAAATCAGATTTGAAATTCGAGACCTATCCTAGATTCGTCTCGTCTCGTCGAGACAAACGTCATGTGCGAAAATCGTCCAATTTCGACAACGTTGAATTTTCCGGCGACCGGCCGGCGGCGGCGCTGCCGCGTGGTGCCGCCGACCAGAAATCTAAAAACGAGAGAGAGAAGGGAGGAGAGAGAGACTTACTCATTTTCGGCGCGTTCGGCTCATTCGGAAAAACGGTGGAAAATTAAATGGGGGAGGCCCTATTTATAGATTTTAAGAAGTTACTATTCATCCAAAATATCTTGGTCACTATTCACTAGTTGACTTTTCCAAATTACTATTCACGTAAATATCTTCCGGTTTTTCGGATCTTCGGGTTTTGCCCTTTTCATCGCCGTTCGAGCTTCGGGTCTCTGATTGACCCCTAGTTCATTTCTATCTTCTCGTCTTTCCAAGACTCATCTTATGGTATGAAAATATTCTATATACCATGTCTATGGAAATTATCCGTCTAAGTCACGTGTTAAACACGTATCTGAAATACACGTAATTAATTAGACAACCAAAATATACACACGTAATTATTAAGTCGCACGTTAAAATATTTGATTAATAAATTATGCTCGTTTTGATCCGGGGCGCTACAGTTCATTTCTATCTCCTTGTTTTCTCGATACGCACCAAAAAATATTCTATGTTCCAAGTCTAAGAAAATTATCGATCTAAATCGTGCATGAAACATATTTTTGAAACGCACATAGACAATTAAGAATTAACGCATATAAAATATTTTAATTAGAGATTTAATTATTTAATTACCCAATTATGCTTTATTTTTGGTCCGGGGTGTTACACATGCTTTGATTAACCATCTCCATAAAAATATCCAACATTCGTCTTGAGAATAGAGAAGAAAAAGAAAAAGAACGATTGAGAAAACTAGCGTGTATGTGCTAGAGAGAGTTAGGAGAGAGAAATCGCATATTGAAAGATATCGCGATAAAATAATATCTTTTGATCTGAGATCTCCTAATCCTAATAAAACTCTATTAATCTAAAAAGATATGCGAATCTATTACAAATGTTTAACTGGATTAAAACTCTTCTTGGACATTCCTCCACCATTAACTCAATTGGGCCTAATTGATATATCTTTCCCAAGCCCAAATCACAGCTTAAGCACAAAATGCACTCTTTTAACTCAATTTCTCTTCAAAGTCCACCAAAATCAATTCCTACAAATAACAATAATAATTAAATCAATTAAAACACAAATGGACTATATCCAAGGATAATTATGATGATAAAATATATACAAATAGAGACGCATCAATAACCGAACTATGGAGAAATCCGAACCGATAAAGAACTGTTGATTGTTTGACTTTATCTGAACTGAATTGCTCCGATTATTTTTTTATGTCAAACCCGAATTGTACCGAACTGAAAAATCGATTTCAAGGAAGTAACTATATACAAATTTGTATGTATCTTTGAAATCATTTTTTTTATATTGTTATATTTGATTAGCTACAAATTTGATTGAATTTTATTATTATTATTTAATACTATTATAATTTTAAGACTTCATAGAATAAATTAACAATTAAATAATAAAGTAAAATATTTATAATGAATAATTTTGGGAGCACATAAAATCCATTAACTACAATAGATACTAATCAAATAATTACTTTAAACTTATATAAAATAATGCATAAGATATTTTAAAAGATGAACTTTCTAATTATTACTTATGAGGTGTAGAGCGAGAAGACTTCGAAAAATAAAATTTAAAGAAAATTTTGTATGTAATATATTATTTTCGAGAAGACCTACTTCAATAATTTATCAAATTTATTTTATTAGTTTATGACTTGTTTTAAGATATAAATTAAATAACGTCGTACAATATATTTATTTATTTATTTATTGCATTTTGTTTCAATGAATATTTGTTTTAAATTGTAAAAATCTGAATCTCCAAAACCTGAATTGATCTGCTCCGTTATTTCTGAATATCCAAAGAAACCGAATCGAATTGACAAAGCAATTTCGGAGATTTTTTTTTCAAATTCTTCGAAAATCTCCGAACTTTGGAGCAATTCCGAAGATTCCCTTTTCCCCAAATTGCTCTGAACCGTGCTCACCCCTAATATGCATAATGCGCCATTCCGAAAACTTTTGATGTTAGCTTAAGTAAAATTTTCATACATTTTAAAATAGGTTAAGATTTTGATTTGCAAATAAGGGTAAAACACGAGTTAGATACTTGAATGGTTAGTTTTACAGTTTAAAAAAAAACTCGTGTTTTTATAATGAAGTCTTCCGCTGAATTTCTTTATGAAAATCATTTTTTATTAGTATTATTTCAAATTATGAATAATTTGAGCATTATAAGTAAATGTAGTGACTCAATACTCATAAGTTGGGTTGGGGTGTCATAAGTTTCACCACAATGGCACAATTCTCACCACATTAGCAAAGCTCTCCAGTAAATGTCCTTAAATTGCAAAAATAACTCAAATTCATGTTCTCAAATTGTTAGGTTTTTTTTTTTTTTTTAAATTACGGGACGAAATCAATATATATTTTTTGTAAAACCTAAAATACAACCCTCTAAATTATGGGATGTCATTTACAATTTATCTATGCACATGTGACATGTATTGTATCTGTTGCTAAGTGGACTGATTAATGTTTTAATAACTTGTAATAATTTTATCGAGCACGTTTGTTCAATGGAAAACAATAATAATTTTTCAATATAATTTGCAACCTATGTAGTTTTTCATTTTGTAAGATGTAATTTCTATAAGGATATATATGATACTGATTTTTATCTTCTTGCGATTATATAAATTATGTTTTTTTTTCGGACTTGGACTTTAAAACATGGTTAATTTTAGTTGGTTATCACCATTTATATTCTATGTCAAGTTACTTGCTAGCAAACTTAAAATTAAATCAAATTATTATACTTAAAATGATCTTGTTCCATAATTATTATTTCAGCTCGATTTAATAAACTTACCAAATATTGCAAATATATTTTGATCTTCTATAAAATTTAAAACGCAACTCAAGAACGATGTCGAGGGTAATAAGTAATTTAAAAAAAAATGATAAATTAAGTATGCAAAAGATTAAACTACTCAAGCGTTTTAAATCGAGAAAAACTCATAAACTTAATTGTTAATTACACAAGCATAATAACAATTCTTTAAGATTGATATATACGAACTGAAACAAGATTGAATAGGAATAATTAAGTTCCTATTAATTTACCCCGTTCAATAATAGTTTTAACCTTAGCAACTAGGTCAACCAAAGTGAACCCAACCCTCATAAAATTACATGTGAATAACTTTTTGAAAGGAAAAGTTTGTCTCCCATGGGCATTTAGCACTGAAGAGTATTTTACTGTAGAATTTGTATTATTTTAATATAAAAACTGTCATTCATTTAAGAGTTTGCACTACTTTTCGCATTATAAAAAAAATATTTCATAAAATTTCTTTTTTTTTTATGTGTCTTAAATTTGCATTTCCATAATTATGGTTAAGTCATCAAATTTTGATCATTAATATTTGATAACTTCAAATATGTGTATATATATATACATTTTATTTAATATAATTTCTCATAAATTAGTTGTGATATAAATTTATAACATTTAATAACTCTCAAAATATAAAGAAAACAAAAAGGGAAAAGAAAAAAAATGTATTAAGAAAATGGAAAAGTAAAAGAAAATCAGCTCAGGGCCAAAACTTACATTAACCTATGAGTGTTTAAATATACATGTACAAGATCAGCCTTAAATTTCCTATTTTTGGATGGTTTAATTTAAAAAAAAAAAATTATGTTAACCTATTTCGATTGAGTTTGGACTCACCTTATGGGGTAATTCTACTATACATCGTTTTATTAATACACCAGTTTTTTTTTACTGCGGTAACTTCTCTGTAAGGTAACTTTTCTGTTTTGGGCTGGGCTTCACTATTGGACCTTCCTACACTCATTTTACATCCTAAGTTGCAATAGACCCTTTTTTGCTTGCATTTGATTTTTCTTCCATTTAATCATTGTAAATCAATCATGCTGTATGTATAAATCGAAATAAATGTAAGTGAATTATTACAATAATTTTTGTTGATTCTGAATTTATTAATACGTAATATTACGTACATTTCGTTTGTTAAGATATATTGTTGCATCCAAATCTAAGCCATATATTGTTGCATCCAAAATCTAAGCCATACATTGTTGGGATACAACTATCCATTGAAATCAATATTCAAAATCTTAATTATGATTTAACTGATTGAATAGATTTAATTAATTCACGTTGCATACTATATTTAATGTAAGCCATACCATATTTGCATCCATTTAGGTTGCATCCTATTTCATCAGATATTGATTGTCACGTCCCGTTTTCTTACTTAAAATATATCAGAGTTTTTCATTTTGGGCGTGAAGAAAGAAGGGGGAAAGACGGGCATGATATAAAACAGAAAAAAGTTGGAAGGTGATAAGAAGTTGTACATAAATGAAACTTCGGATACAACCGTTTAAAAAACATTAGCAACGAAAATAACTTCACAGGATCCATCATCCATAAGAAGTACGAATATAAACTTACAAAAACGTGAATTATAAAAATCCTTGTTTAAGTGATGTGTGATAAAAGACAAATTATAAAAATGTCCAGATAGGGCACCATCTCTCTATCTCTATGGCTCATCACGTTTGTCATCTCCTGTAACGTGAATTACAGAATAGGGGTGAGTGCGTAGAATACACTCGTGGGGATAAACTTCGTATCTTATAACATTCGACAGATATATAAATCAGGATACTCAAAAAATCGACATTTAAACACAGCACGTAAACTGCATAACATGTATTTCGTAACCCAAACTCAGGTACGGGTATTTCCCGACTTACCCCTATAAATCTCAGGTGCGGGTATAAACCTTTGATAGTAGAAGAGAGAGAAAAAGTCTATCACAGACCATAAGTTCCACATAAAATGAATGTGGACCCTTGTCCTTTCACAGTATAAATATGACACATAAATCATAACATATAATCACAACATTTAGTATTTCACCAATCATGCGTCAAAAATAGGGAAAACTGTAAACATATAAAGATTTAGAAATTACCCCCACCTTATTCGGTGGTTACTACGTGAGTTGTCGAGTAACAAGTTTCAAGTATCACAAAACATGATCCGACTGATAGCCTACACAAGTTACAATGTTTCTTAGATCCTTAATACGTATAAATAAAGGTATAGATGATGTCGGAGAAGATACGATCGATAAAGATGAGACAGAACGGAAGATCTAAATATTGAGGTTGAAAAAATGAGAGTGAAAGTTCAGTCCAATAGGCTAATAAGAAAGAGGGAAAGATTTGGGTCACAACGGAAAAAAAAGAGCTCAATCGGAGTTGAAACGAGCTCAAATGGAGCGTTTTAAGATTGAGGGGTATTTTGGTAATTTTGGTCAAAGGGTTGACTTTGATCGGGACCCCCGACACCCGGTCGATGACATCTTATCATCGACGACTCGAAGATAACGTACAACTGAAAAAAAATGCATTTCGTATCGCAAACACGGCACTGCGCGCACCTGTCACACGGAGTCGCGTACGCGCCCAAACGCGCACGCGTCCTGTATTTCTCGACAGTTCTCGGCAGGTGCACGCACTAGCACCCCAGCCGCCTTACATTTCTCGGCAGCTCTCGGCAGGTGCGCTCGCCAACACCCGGCATGCGCGCCCAGCGCCCGGCCTCCCTCGGCAGCACGCGCTAGTGCTACCCGGCACCCTGCGCCTAGCGCGCTCCCAGCAACTTCCAGCAACCATCTGCTGCGCGGCGCCGCCCCCACCTAGTCCGCCGGCGACCCAGCTCCGACCACCACCATCTTCGACCACCCCCCGTCTTCGGCATGAACAGTACTCCTTCCCCAAACCCCCAAACACACACATACACACATAAACATATATACACACACCCTGTACACAGCCTTGGCCGGCGACCACCCACCACCGGCCATCCCTACCTTAACCTCGCCAGCGCATCACCAGCGTCGGCCAACAGTAACCACAGCGGCGCTGCACAGCACCGCCCCCAACAGCACACAAACACACACACACGATCAACACACACACTACACAACACACATACTCCACTATAGCACTGGCGCCGCCACCCACGGCGGCGCCGCCCTTCCTACTGCACACCTACACACAGGAGCTACTCCGGCGTCAGCTCCGGTAAGAGAGAGAGAGAAAGAGAGAGAGAAAGGATGACAAAACCTAGGGTTTAGGATTTTTCGGCGGTGTTTTGCCGTTTTCTGGTGAACAAGACATCGGAATTGAAATCCGAAACCTATCCTAGACTCGTCTCGACGAAACTTACATTTTGTGCAAAAATTGGCCAAAATTGAGAAAAACAATTTTCCGGCATCGGTGGCGGCGCGTCGGAGACCAGAAAACAGAGGAGAGAGAGAAAAGAGGGAAAACGATTTTTTCCCGATTTTTGCCTC
Source organism: Scutellaria minor (assembly GCA_954870855.1). Taxonomy (NCBI): domain Eukaryota; kingdom Viridiplantae; phylum Streptophyta; class Magnoliopsida; order Lamiales; family Lamiaceae; genus Scutellaria; species Scutellaria minor. The sequence continues at coordinate 17,332,172 of OX940728.1, read as the reverse complement.
ATTCGGAAAATGGTGATTTTTCGGCTCGGAAACATAGACTTCCGAAATCACTATTCATTATAAAAAATCTTGGGTTACTATTCACCAAAAATATCTCGGATTACTATTCATCGAAATGTCTTTCATTTTTCTGAATCTTCGTATTTCGCCATTTTCTTCGCCATTTGAGCTACAAGTCTCCGATTGACCTCTAATTCATTTCTATCTTCTCATTTTTCCATTACGCATCTTATGGTAAAATTATAATCTATGTTTCGTGACTAAATTATACTTCCATCTAAAACATGCATTTATCAATTATCTGAAACGTATGTAATTAAATTAAACAGTCAAGAGTTAACGCACATATTAAAATAAATCGATTAAGGGTTTAATTATTTAATTAATCAATTATGCTTCATTTTTGTCCTGGGCGCTACATTGATTGCATGCTAATTCATCGAAAATAGGATGCAATGCATAACAATGCAATGGTTTGCAATGCTATGCAGTAATATTTAATGGTATGTAATATATGCTATGCAATAGTATGCAATGCTATCCAATTGCAATGCTATGCAATTGTATGCAATGGTATGCAATGCAATAGTATGCATTGCATAGCAATGCAATGATATGCAATGCTATGCAATAGTATTCAATGCTATGCAATTGCAATGGTATGCAATATATGCTATGCAATGGTAGTATGCAATGCAATAGTATGCATTGCATAGCAATGCAATGGTATGCAATAGTATTCAATACTATGCAATTGCAATGGTTTGCAATATATGCTATGCAATAGTATGCAATGCTATCCAATTGCAATGTTATGCAATTGTATGCAATGGTATGCAATGCAATAGTATGCATTGCATAGCAATGGTATGCAATGCAATAGTATGCATTGCATAGCAATGCAATGGTATGCAATGCTATGCAATAGTATTCAATGCTATGCAATTGCAATGGTATGCAATATATGCTATGTAATAGTATGCAATGCTATGCAATTGCAATGCTATGCAATCATATGCAGTGGTAGTATGCAATGCAATAGTATGCATTGCATAGCAATGCAATGCTATGCAATCGTATGCAATGGTAGTATGCAATGCAATAGTATGCATTGCATAGCAATGCAATGGTATGCAATGCTATGCAATAGTATTCAATACTATGCAATTGCAATGGTTTGCAATATATGCTATGCAATAGTATGCAATGGTATGCAATGCTATGCAATAGTATTCAATGTTTTGCAATTGCAATGGTATGCAATATATGCTATGCAATCGATGCAAATACGATTTCCAACGGTGAACTTCAATGCATATATCCATGAATTAATAACAATACATTAATCAATTAACAACACAATGTGTAAGTGAATGCAATGTAAATGGATGCAAATATGATTTTCAAAGGTGAACTTGAATGCATGTACCAATGAATTAATAACAAAATATTAATCACTTTATTAAACCGTCCGTATTATTCATATTATTTAATTAATTATATTTAAAAGTTGGCCTTGACAAAAACCTTTATATCTTGTGAAATAAATATAATTTAAAGAAATGATTTTATAATATTATTAAATCACAATGTAAAAAAAATACTTGTGGTTCATCAACGACCAATCTTTTCGAATATATGAATTAAATTGCTTATTTTTAGGTAATGAAATTTTGAATTTGTTTTTATAAAACTCCTTTGGAAATGTATTTACTTTATTTTGTATCCAATTATTAAATAATATTGGTGTTGTCTTTGGTGTTTTTTGTATATCTATATTTTGTAAATATAAGGTCGAACTTGCATATCCAATCCAAATCTAAATATAACTTAAGATACCAAAATTCATCCTAATCGAATCCATATATTCTCTAGATATGAAAATCCATTCTAATCAAATCCGGATCTAAATTAACATGATGTTGGCATGGCCACATGGTATCAACATTGTATGTAATGCTATGCAATATTATGCAACATTGGATGAAATGGTATGCAATGCTATGCAATTGCAATAGTATGTAATGCTATGTAATGTATGCATTGCATAGCAATGCAATGGTATGCAATGCTATGCAATTGCAATGGTATTTAATATATGCTATGTAATGCTATGCAATAGTATGTGTAAAACCCCAAATTATATTTTGACTACAGCATGTATAATAAGAATTTTCAATAATTTAAATTAGACTTAAATAATAATAATAATAATAATATAAATAAGTATAAACTATTAAATAAAAATTAAACACAAATTTATTATATATAAATATATACACATGCACATAAACAATATAATAATCAGTATTTTAAAAGTTAATGTTTTCCTGATCATGTTATTAAAGTTTTACTAATTAAAGTTAATGTTATTAATTACATATTATTTTGAAATTTCTTTGATGGTAATTAATTATGATCGATCACCAATGCTTGAAACTAAGATTTTGTTTTACAAAATAATTTTTAATCATATTAATACAACGAATATTTTATATTATGTGTTGTTTTCTTGATTTGTAACATTAATACAACTAAAATTTTGAAATTGGAATATTAAATGTCTTCCAGTAAAAGACATAAGAACAAACATTAAGCTTAATTATGAAATCATATATATATATTGTTAATATAAGGTCGATACGCATAAACTTAGAATCCAAATATAAAAATACCTTAACATACCAAAATCCATCCTAATCGAATACGTATATCATCGAGATATGAAAATCCATTCTAATCAAATCAGGATCTCCCAAATTGAATACATATATTGTGGAGATATGGAAATCCGTTCTAATTTATCGGATCTAAACATGACCTGCGTATCAAGATAGTGTAGATCATAAATCATATATAAAATATGAATTCATTAATTGTGATTGGAATAACTCAAAAAAAAATTCAGTTACGTTAGTTAACTGCTAAGATGCGAAATAGATTTGAAACGGTAATTCATCACGAATTAATAACCATTTCTTGATATTTGTTTTGGGCTTTTGATGTATTAATACCTAATTGTAACCAATTGTACTTTTCAAATTTATCACTACGCGTTCAGTGAGATTTTTAAAACTAGGGTTTACGAGTGCACGAGCGAAAACCCTTATTTTGGTGGAAAGTTTGTAAGCTGATCTAAGCCTTTTTTCTTATTGGATTGTTATGATTCGTTCATAGTAGAAGTCTGCCGATGTTGTCGCGCTGATACATTATAATTCTTAGGCTACTAATAGATCAAAAACCTAAATTTCTTGGAAATCTTGGCAGTTATAATGATATATAATTGAGAGGTCGATATTGTAGCGCCGAACCACTATAATTCTAAGGTTGTTGGATTTTGTTTTAGTTCGTTTGTCGATTGATTTTGTGTACAAATTAACGTATGCTTATTCAGCTTGGTCGTAGGTTTGAATTATGAGTTATTTTTAGATCAATCCTTACATTAATAAGAAGGCATTTTGAAAATGGACGCAATGATTATTAAACCATTATTATAATAATTAATTTAAATGGATGCAAGTGTAATCACATCGGCCGATGGTGCGATTCTAGCTCGTTATTTTGGATTCAAATATTGTTGAGTTGTACAAAATTATTTCGTTATGTCAATAAGATTTAAATCATATTCCAAGAAAGTTTGAGAAATTAAAGTTATGCAAGGTATTTGAATTCAGATCAATTGAATAAATAGAATGCAACAATGTTATGGCCGTTACATATTCAATGGTACAATTGTGTTTCCATGGTGAGCAAAACCATTACAACACCGTCATTGAAAAGATTCAATGCTAATATAGTATGTAATTTTTAATTTGAGATTCGAATGCAAATCCAAAATCCATAACCATATCTTCCCTAAAAATTATTGCAACGGTAGTATGTAATTTTTAATTTGAGATTCGAATGCAAATCCAAAATTCATAACCATATCTTTCCTAAATTATTGCAACGGTAATATCAATGCGGATATCTGTCCTTTGATATCGCTCCAATTACAACATTCACGCCCTTTGATATTTCTCCAATTATAACTCAATATCTTACAATTATACACCCTGCATATTAAACCTTTACCCCAATCTATGTTATATCATCCATATCATACTGAAAAGTCGATTTCTCTCGAAGAAGAGGAGCAACTCCAAAAATAAGCGAGAAGGGAAAGTTCGAGTGGATTACACTGCCGACCACGTAAGTAGAAATAATCGATTCTCACTAATCACAATATTGTAATCATCATTATCTTCTATGAAGTATTATTTTAATGGTTCTAAGTTTAATGTTGAAGCCGTGAATTGTTGTTTAAGAATGTGGTTGATGTTTTTTCTCATGTAATTTTTAAAATTGAATTTGTTTACATGTGTGATTAATATCTTTTGCCACGTAAATTTTAAAATTGAATTTGTTTTCATTAAAGAAATTACATCGAGGTCATTATAATTTCGTGTTTTACGCCACATTAACATTATTTTTTCCGTGTTATCAGTACTTGTTTATTGTTGCATACCCATTGGATTCCTACACATTAATTATTCTCAATTATTTTATAGATTCCCGTGCTTCGACGAAGTGAACCATGACAAGTAAGATGCTCACATTATTTGTTTTGAAATTTATTTTAATTGTGAAAGCGTAATTTCAATCCATATTTAATTGTGAATGCGTAATATGTAATCCATCTTAAACGTGTTATAAATATGTGAAATTTATACTACGTGAGCTTGATTGTGAAACCTTGTTGTTTATAAATATATAAGAAGATGTGAACATGCCATAACTCTATATTCTTGTTCAGTTGAAATCCCAATTGAATCAGTGTCAATAGAAATCCCAATTCAATCAATGTCACAAATGGATGGAGGTTTCAAACAGTACACCGGTTCCAATGCCTTTGCTCTAGCATGTAGTGAACATTCAATCTCTAGTGAAAATGTTGACGAGGATAGATCTGTTGATGATGATAACGATGATTCTGAATCATTTTTGACACAACCCTCACTTGCAATTGTTTTGTGTATAGTTCAATTATGCAAGGAATTGGAATTGCCCGAGGGTGATTTGAAATACTTGGTGCCTGACGAAACTCAAAGGTTGATGCATCCACCAGAGGGTCATATCACCTCATACGTTGAGTTCTTTAGGAGTGGACTAACTTTTCCCATTAACCCTTTACTTCTGGAGATCTGCTCTAGCTCTGGTATTTGCATTAGCCAGTTGGTACCAAATGCAATACTCCTTTTCAACTCATTTTGTGATGTTTTAGGATCACGTAAATTGCCTGTGAGTGTTGAGAGCTTTCACGCTCTATTCTCCATAACCCGTGTCAGGGTTACTTCCTTCTTTTGTTTTGCTCAACGTAAAAATTGTAAGTTCCTGACCAATGTACCCCGGAACCCTCCGAATTGGAGAATATTTTTTTTTATTAAACAAGGTTTGGCCTCCAACCGATGGTCTCAATTTGTACTCCCTATTCACCTTACCAAACCCCGACGTGACATTCAACTTCTTTGTCGGAAGCATAAACTGTTTGATTTTAAAATAGATCCTAAGAGGCCAAGTCACACATACCATCAATCAAAATCCACGACAACTTTCGAACCACCTCTCATTCAGAGTAAGAATGATTTGTTTGTTATATCCCAGTCTGTAGACATAGTAATAATATAAAAATATTTTGTTTTTGCCAATTGCAGATGGTGTCACATTTGATTTGGTCCGTGCATTAGGGGATAGCCTTCGTGTTCAAAATACTGCCGAGCTAACCGATAAAGTAGATGATGGCTCCCGAGCTGAGAAAATGAATATTCAATCCAATAGTACAGTTGGAGACGATGCAATTGAGATTTTTCTTGAGAATGCACCACATCTATCTGATGAGCATAACACGCATAGGTCTCATGAGACATCATTTTTGAAAAGGCCACGTCACACCATGGAGTCCGACCAGCCTGGTGGATCAGATGGGTTCAACGATTGCGGCATGTTCTCATATTGGGATGACGATGTTAGTGGCCTGACATGGATGAACACGAGACAATTCATTCTGAACCCTGCTGATCTCATTTGTATTAGGTCCATCTCTGACCGCGATCTATCTCAAAAGTCAACGACTAATTATGTTCAGGTATTCACGTAAATAATAATGTTGATTGTTGGTTTTTTTTTTGGTATGACTCTAAAATATTTATTGATTTTATCTCTCTGTAGCTCCTACATTACAATTCGGTGATGGATGAAAGACTTCAACATTATCGAACTTTTGTTGAAGAAGCTAAGCGTGAAGTAAATGAAAAGAATGTTCAGATGAAACTGATGGATGATACTATTCGGAAGTTAGAGCAGACAAAACAAGAGCTCTCTACGCAAGTGGATGAACTTTCAGTCAAGTATTCCAAGAAATGCTCAATTGGAGATTCCTTCCTAATGAGCGATAAAGGTCGTACAGTCATTGAAACAACAAGGGTGTCCGCAGTTGAGGAATTTCGTAAGTCAGAAGAGTTTACTATGGAGTGTAGGGCCTGCACCGTTAAATTATGGAATGATATAGTTCTGGATTATCAGATGGTGCTACGTGAGTCTGGCCGTGTCTCGGAGGATGCAATTCAAATTTTAGACGTTTGTTTAACGAAAAAACCTTAGCAGTGTTTGTTTTCTTCTGTTTTTCTGACCTATTTAAATTCGAGTTCAAACATGTTTGTTTTGTTGGTGATTACATTGCTATACGTGCTATTGTTGAATTGTTAATATCCACGATTGACCCTTGTTTTTAATACTACACCCAATCAAATTAGTTGTTGCGTTTTGTGACACCGGTTATGTCATGATCAACACTAACTTTATGATTAGTTTCATTGATCGATTTGGACGTGTTTTAGTGAATGAAGACATGCACATTTTATTATTATCTCTACTACAAGAAAATATCTTCATCATCTATACCTTCTTGTTGTTATTCGTTGTGTTCTTCAGCTAATTCCTCCACCTCCGATCTTGCTTTCATGCAACTGGACCTGTTGTGTCCAGTGCTTCTACATTTTCCACAGTGCCGCTTACGCTTGCTGGTGCTTGTATTCGGCTTGATGATCTCTTTGTTCTCACAACATCTAGATCCCTAATAACGCTATTGTGGTTTGCTCCGAGTCTGCATTGATTGGTTTCACCACTTGCTTCTTTTCTTGTTTCCTGAGCAAGTAACGTAGCTATTGTGTCCTCAATCTCTTTTATTACAATATTATAAAGTTCCTCACTGTCGGATGCAACATGGCAAAGTTGGTATATCTTGGAATTCAATGAGCCGAATCTCATGTCCTTCAATTATTGAGTCGATATCGTGTGTTTCGTTGATGCATCTATCAGTACCTTCAAACTAGTCTCTTTAGCCCACCTTGTTTTGAGCATGACCTCGGGAATTGTCTTCCAATTCAGTGCTTTCATGGCACAAAACATATGCTTACACGGCCACCACTGAGAATCAAACATTTCACATGTACAAGATATAAGTTTATCCGAACTCCGTATACTTATCCTTGTCGTCCTGCCTGATTCATCCCCGTATTTGGCAAGAACCACTTCCATGTCTGTGTCCTCATTCTTCATAGTTAGTGGAGTGAACCTGGACTCCTTATTGATCTCATCACGTACCTGTAAGGTGATTTGAACTTTATTTGTCGAAAATCTTCTAATGATATGAGCAAGAATAATAATAATTGATTCAATACATCACTAACCTTTCTGAAAACAGGTCTACTATAAAATTTTACTGTTGTTTTTTCCAGCAACTCCAGATGTGTTAGCAATTGTGGAATGGATTGGTCGTTGACAAAGTCATGATGTATCTCAGTTTGTTTAAGTCTGCTCACTGCCTTGTGGAATTGTTTTACAAATCTGTACAATGTTAGGTCGCTATTTACAAAACGATTCATATACGCATGCGTGCTCTCACACATTGAGGTCGTTGATATCCCAACAAAGAATACACCTTTGAAGAATGTTGCTACCCCACCTTTCCTTCTTTTCATACATCTCCTTTATCCAAACATTCTTTGTAACCCTGTGTTTATTTGTGAATGAAAACCATCGTTCATCGAATTTATCCTCAGTATATTCATTGAGCATGATTTTTCTAAAATCACGGAGGAAGTCCTCATTGGAAGACACCGCTCTCGCATTCCGCATCAAGTGCCAACTACACAGTCTGTGTCTTGCTTGTGGCATGACACAACTTAATGCATTTTGGATGGCTCTGTCACCATCTATGAGAACAGAAATTGGTTATCGTCCGCCCATTGAATGCCTAAATGCCCGAAACACCCATATGTAGGCATCGGTGGTCTCCTCTGATATCAGTGCACGCCCAAATACCACTGTGGTATAGTGGTTATTTAGGTCCACCAACTCCACGAGTGGAAGCCTAAAAACGTTAGTCTTGTATGTTGAATCAATGACCAGCACATCTCCGAAGTTTGTATAATCCAATCTTGATCGAGAGTCAGCCCAGAATAATCTATTAAGCTTGTTCTCGTTATCCACAACATATTTGACATAAAATCCAGGATCATTGTCCACAAGGGCTGTTAGATAGGCTATCGTTGTCTCGGCATCTATGTTGAGTTTTCTTGTTCGCTTGTGATCTGTACTCATATAGTTGTATAAATCCTTATGCGTGAATCCCACCTTATCAAAACCACCCAAAGTTGTAACCATGAAGTCCATAATCTGGCTAGTCTTTATCCCTGCACTTTTTATAGTCTTTATCCCCATGTCCTGACCGTCATCGATCTTCCTATTGGATCTGAAAAAATGAACATACTTCGTATTTGAAATGTTGTGGTTGTGTTCATGTTTGAATGCTATGACCCTATAGTTTCCACTGTCCGACTGATATCTGACCATAAAACATGCCTTGCACCAGCACCGTGTCATTGGTCGGGGCTCTCTTTTCCTATCAATCTTTCGAATGTACTTGGTGGCTCTTGCGCTCTGTCGGCTGCACACCCATCGACGTCGCATAATGGTTCCATATTGTCTATCTACTAGAGTACATCTTCGTATGCCGAATCCAATTTTGGTTGAATAAGCTTTATAGAAGGACTCTGCCTGCCCCACACTCTCAAATGTTTGTCCAATTAAATCTTCAGAAGTCCATTCCCAGACGTCCTTGCCAACCACGCGAACAAGCATTTTCTCCATTTTAGAATCCATGGATTTCGACTCCGCACTGCATCTGCTTTCCCAGTCATCCCTATCTTCGTCTGAATGCACCCTTAATCCACATTCATCGCTCACATATATATGGATATTTGTATGTTTAGGAAGTGTATTTCCAGATCTGACGTCCTCCATCTCAACTATTGATTTCCCACACAATGACTACTCCCATGCAACTGTAAATTTAGACACAACTCATTTATTAGCATAGCAAACTCGCACAAACATACTCCATAAAGAAGCTGACCATACTAATTTCTGATTTTGTAATATTTCCCACCCATGACATAGTGGTTTATTACACTTGATCGATCTTTTTAAACACATGATTTATGAATTTCATTGTGGATGCAATATATTTACATATGATGTATTTGGAATTTTATACATGATATTGTATGATGAGCAGATGAACATGAGATTGAAATGGGTTGATGAAATCGAGCACATGCACTTATACATATATGGTAATCTGAGAAGTCTCCAACCCAACTTCATCTATGGCCATTGCAAGATCAGCGACATAAGTTGTATTTAATGTGTTGATTTGCTTATAATAAAAACTGACCTTTCAGATCGAGAATAATTGTAGATGACCCCACTGATTAGTTCACATTAGATGATCCTAATGTTTGTATGTAAGCATCTAGCATTCGTTTATTTCCTATTATCTTTTGTTTTTGTTGTTTCTATGGAAGAGATATGAAGGGCTAGCGTGATTGATAAATTTAACCAAGTCAAACCAATATTAGACTTAGTCAACTATTACAGTATCCCTTGAATGATAAATTTAACCAAGTCAAACCAATATTAGACTCAGTCAACTGTTATAGTATCCCTTACTTAGTCATATTGTAATTTGAGCCCGTATGCAGGTTGCATATCAATATAATTTTGGCAGATCCTCTACCTTCATTTGTTTTATTAAAAATTAAAGTAAATCAATAATTCTTTTACCCATCATTACAATTTTGGTAGATCCTCCACCTTCCTTCATTTGTTTTATTAAAAATTAAAGTAAATCAATAATTCTTTTGTATTGTTGTTCTTTTGACAAATATATAAATAATATTAATTTCATTGATAAGATAACACAAAAAAAATACATTAACTTGGAGATAAGAGATGGAAAATTATTTCAAACATCTCTAATGTGTGAGCATCATATTTTTAATAGACAAACTTCGTATTCTTTTATGGCCTCCTCACCCATGCGTTTTGCCTCCAAGATCTCCTCGTTGATGTTGTCTTCCGAATCTTCCCTACCATGATTGCTCTGGAGCTCGAGAAGACAAGTTTGTACCCTTACGCATGACATGAGCATCTCAATCCTCCATTTGGCTAAGTGAACATTTCGAAGGGCAAATAATTGTTTATACTGTAGTAAACGGACCGCGTAATACCATTCGTCCGTGTGTCCTTCACTGTTTTGCGCGAGCAGACGTAGTTGTGAGTGCATCAACTCACTCTCTTCTCGCAGCGAATAATGATTGAAAATATCATGTGAATAAAAGTATTATAGCATTGAAACTAATCAATGTTGGAAGTATTAATCCTCCACACACCATGTGCTTATCGCCCATAGATATTAAAAGTATTTTGTTTGACAGGATGACATAGCGGATGTTTTCCAGCATAAAACAATCAAAACAAATTTAGTTTTCATTCATATTCCTAGTAAATCTTCAAACGAAAGGACTCTGCACTGACTGACCATGGTGTGTTGATGAAGCGGTTGGATTGTTTTTGAATCATCGGGGCTTGAGATAGTAAATAGATTTTGGCATCGGGCAATGAAACAAAATTTGTATACACTAAAAGTGACAATCATTTATATAGGCACTGTGAGCGTAGCTTGAGTACGAATGAATTCCAATACAATTAACCATGTCAAATATCATCATCCTCCTAATCGTATTAAATGGGATTGGTTGTAGTTGGCCTCTATATGCAAACCAGTTTACTTACAAATCTTATCGATTAAAAACAAATTGAAAGTACGCATAAGATAACAACAATAATTATTTTAAAAGATTTAGAGAACTCCTAAGAAAAACGTTTATGAGGAGTTTGCAATCCATGTACTTGAATTATAGGTTGGTTTCAAATGAAATTCAAATTGAACTGTAATATAATAAATTTTTGCTAATAAAGATGCATCAAGTTAATTTCAAAGAAGACATATTTAAGATTGGATTCATCAATTAATTATTTCAACGAGGCTTAAATCTTTTAGTATTTACTTATTTATAATAAATTAAACACACTAAGAAAATTATTTTTAATTTGACTATCAATTGTTATAATTTTTTCTTTTATATTTATTCATATTTTTCTATTAATTTATATAAAATGGTTTTTATATATGTATACTGTAAGGGTATGTTAGTTTGTACAATTTGAGAAATGTTTTTCACAATACTTAGTAATTTTTTTGTGCAAGTTAACTTCAATATAATAAATTAGCTTGCTTAGTTAGCTTTAAATATATACCCTTATGTTAAAAAGGAATATTGTGGTCTTATAAAAAAATATAGTGTGTAGCGCCCCGGATCAAAACGAACATAATTGATTAATTAAATATTTAAATCTATGATTTAATAATTATGTGCGTATGAGTTAACTGTTTAATCTATTTCGTGCGTTTCAGATACGTGAGTACTGCACGATTAGATCGATAATTTTTCTAGACGTGGAACATAGGATATTTTTATATCATTAGATGCGTAATAGAAAAACAAGAAGATAGAAACGAACTAGGGGTCAATCGGAGATCCGTAGCTCGAACGACGATAAAAAGAGTAAACCACGAGGTTTCGGAAATATCAGAAGATATTTACCAAGATATTTACCGAGATATTTACGTGAATAGTAATTTGGAAAAGTCAACTGGTGAATAGTAATGGAGATATTTTGGATGAATAGTGATCCGGATATTTTCGGTGAATAGTAATTTCTGGATTTCTATAAATAGGGGTAGTTTCGATTCGAAAATCACCGTTTCTTCGATCGAGCTGAACCCGACGAAAACACGTAAGTCCTTCTTTCTCGTCTTTTAATTTCCGTCTTTCTGTTTCCGGCGCGCCGCTGCCGGCGCGGTGGCACCACCGCCGGCCGGTCGCCGGAAAATTTCAATGTTGTCGGAATCGGACGATTTTCACACACGATGTTCGCCTCGACGAGACGAATCTAGAATAGGTCTTGGATTTCAAATCCGACTTCTCGTTCGCCGGAAAACGGCGAAAAACAGCCTTGAAACCCTAACCTTAACCCTTGATCACCCTTTCTCTCTCCTCTGTTCTTTCTCTCTCCACCGCGCCGGAGAAGCTGCCGGAGGTTGCCGGAGGTCGTGGCCAGACGCTGGAGTGGCGGCGCCGCCGTGGGTGGCGGCGCCGGAGATGGACAGTAGATATATATATGTGTATGCATGCATGTGCGTGTGTTGTGTGGTGTGTGAGTGTGTGTGCTCGTGCTTTCTGTTGGAGGCGACGCCGGGGGGCGCCACCGTGAGGGAAGGGACGGCCGACGACGGGAGGTCGCCGATGAGGTGGTTTGGTGGGTCGCCGGCGGCTGGTGGCCGCCGGCCAAAGCTGGAAATCAGTATGTGTGTGTGTAATACGTATGTGTGTGTGTGTTATGCTAATAGGTGTATAAGCTGTGTACATGGCTGGGGATGGTCGGGAAAGGTTGCCGGCGATGGGGAGTCACCGGCGGAGGTACTGGGAGTGGTCGACGGCGATGGGAAGTCACCGGCCGGAGTTTTGGTTGAAGTTGGAATTTTGAAAAAATGTGACTTCGAAGGGTTTTGCGGCGAAGTTTCCAGGCACTATTCATGCCGGAATCCGGCGATGGACGGCCGGAGGTGCGAGGTATCCGGCGAGGTAGGAGGTGGTGGCTGTAGGCGGCGCCGCCGCGCCGGACGCCGCCGCGCCGGGCGACGCCGGGAAGGTGGCGCGTTGAACAGCCACCATCGGGAAAATCTGGGCAAGGCTGGCCGAGAAAACTCGACTAGCCGTCGAGCCATGCACCCGCTGCCGAGAAATCTCGGCAGCTGCCGAGACGGGACACGATGCTGCCGAGAAAACTCGGCAGCTGCCGAGCCATGCGCCTAGCCGCCGGGTTTTTCCACCTGGCGCCGGTTTCGCACGTGCCGACGCACTCGCGACGCTGTGTTTTCGATCCGAACCCCGTTTTCTCCGCCGTTTGTCTTTTTCGAGTTATCGCCGACGAGACAACGTTGACCCGGGTCCGTGGGCCCGGTCAAAGTCAACCCTTTGACCAAATTACCATTTTACCCCTAAACTTAAAACGCTTCGTTTGAGCTCGTTTTAGCTCCGATCGAGCTCATTCTTTTTGCGTTACGATCCTTATTCCAATTCCTATCATCTTAGACCTTTAGACTTGACTTTCAGCCTTGTTTCCAAAATCCCAATCTTTAGATAGATCGATCCGTCGCGTATTTAACGACCGATTTCCAACGGAACCTTTTACAGCTTTATTATAATTTATTTAGGATCTAAGGGACGTCATAACTTGTGTAGGCTAATTATTGAGTTGAGCCTTGTGATATCGGATCCTTTGGTACTCGCTTGTGAAATCTGATCCGCCGATACTCGTTCACGTGGTAACCACTATACGAGGTGGGGGTAATTTCTAACTCTGTAACTGTTTACAGTTTTCCTTATATTGAAGTATGAATGAGGAATACTAAATGCTGTGAATATACATGTTGTGCCATACTATATATACTGTGAAAGAACTTCGGTTCACATTGTATGTTCGGAGAGTCCTACGGGACTGTAAAAAATCATCTCCCTCACTTCTACTACTCTATTGAGGTTTGGTGGTCCTCATGAATTACACCAGCGGTATTGAGACCGTTTTCACAGGGTAAGACGGGCTGTTCCCGCACCTATCCTTCTTATCATTTCTAATATCTGCTATGCATTTTACTTGCTATGTCATTGTGCCGATTGTTATAAGATGCGGACTTTATCCCTACGAGTGTATTCAACGCACTCATCCCCCTATTCTGTACTCACATTACAGACGATGATGAATAAGAGGAACCCTAGACGGAGAGAGGGATGGTGCTATCTTTTGTATTCGCATGATTAGACGATGTAACACAAACACTTTCCAAACAATATGTTATGAGTTTATTCATGTTTGTATATATTCTGTGTATTCTGTGAATGAGGGATCCTGATGTTTTTCCGATGCGTATGATGTTTATATCGGTAGTGAGACCGATTGTTCTCGGCAGAGGCCGATTGTTGTATATATTTTATCGGTATTGAGACCGAACGTTATCGGCCGAGGTCATTGTTGATTTGTGAAAAATTCACATCGTCCCTCACCTCCTTCTTTTGTCGTCTCTTTCTCCTTCTTTGTTAAGATCCTGATGGTTATTTCCGCTGCGTAAGGTTTCAAAAAAACTCCATTTTATCGGTTGTATCCGATGTTCCAAGTGTATCTCTTCTTATCCTCTCCCTTTTCTTTCTATTTTATATCATGCTCGCCTTCTTCTCCTTTCTCTCTTCACGCCCGCTGAGAAAAACTCTGATATTTTAAGTGAAAAGAAAACGGGGCGTGACATAGTGGGTAGTTGCAAATCTGGTCATTCTAATATATTACTAGTACAGGTCCCGTGTGATACACTGATATATAAATTTTATTATTTAAACATTTTCATATGAAAATATGGAACACGAAAAAAGGGAGGTTTAAAACTAGAATTTAAGTCTTATTTATTACCTTTTTAACTCATGACCATGAAATTTATAAATTTCGAGTTTGATGTGGATATCTTAATTTTAGAAAGAAAAAAAAGTTATCCTAATATTTCAATCTCATTTGGAATATCGATGTGATGCATGGACAAATCAATACAAAGTGTTGGTAATATTCTGAGATATAAATGTTGTTCATGAAAAACAATATAGTTGTTCAGAGTTTTTTCAAATTAATATACTACCCACATAATTTGCGAATGTAAATATTTTTTTTTCATCGTACGATTTTTGTCTACTTTAGTATTTGTTGTTGTCACAATTGACCTTAGAAAAACTTATTCAAATTTATGTTGAATAAATTATTCGTAATGAGTATGAAATGGTGATATTATATTGTATGTGTGGAACAAATCTTCATAGTAATTCAATCTCATTTGGTATCTGTGTTTTAGTGTTAGTTATTTTTTTATATGAAAATGATGATTATGAACAAAACATATAGTACTTGAAAGTTCAATCTAATCTACTACTTATATAATAAATGAAAATTTTTACATATTTATTATTTTCATCATTTGTTCCAGACGATCTCACTATTTTTTTTGTCACAATCGTTTGACTATTTAATATATGTTCAATAACTTATTCATAATGAGTTTAAAATATAAATATTAGTGTATATTATACCGAATAAAATTTCATAATTTAACATACCATCAAAAAATCTATAAAACATGTATTTTTTCCAGATGCCTTCAAATCAAAATTTATCTTGTCACGCCCCATTTTCTTTTCACTTAAAATATCAGAGTTTTTCTCAGCGGGCATGAAGAGAGAAAGGAGAAGAAGGCGAGCATGATATAAAATAGAAAGAAAAAGGAGAGGATAAGAAGAGATACACTTAGAACATCGGATGCAACCGATAAAAAGGAGTTTGAACCCTTACGCAGCGGAAAAAACATCAGGATCCATAACAAAGAAGGAGAAAGAGACGACAGAAGAAGGGGATTAGAGACGACAGAAGAAAGAGGTGAGGGACGATGTGAATCATTCACAAATCAACAACGGCCTCGGCCGATAACGTTCGGTCTCAATATCGATAAAATATATATAACAATCGGCCTCTGCCGAAGACAATCGGTCTCACTACCGATATAAACATCATACGCAACGGAAATAACATCAGGATCTCTCATTAACAGAATACTCAGAATATATACAAACGTGAATAAACTTATAACATATCATTTTGAAAATGTTTGTGCGACACATCCTAAAATCACAGATTCAAAAGCGGCACAGCCTCTCTCTCCATCTAGGGTTCATCATGCTCAACAGTTCCTGTAGTGTGAGTACAGATTAAGGGGGTGAGTGCGTTGAATACACTCGTGGGGATAAAGTCCGCATCTTATAACAATCAACACAATGACATAGCAAGTAAAATGCATAGCAAATATTAGAAATGATAAGAAGGATAGGTGCGGGAACAACCCGTCTTACCCTATGAAACGGTCTCAATACCGCTGGTGTAATTCATGAGGACCACCAAACCTCAATAGAGTAGTAGAAGGGAGGGAGATGATTTTTTACAGTCCCGTAGGACTCTCCGAACATGCAATGTGAACCGAAGTTCTTTCACAGTATATAATATGGCACAACACGTATATAAACAGCATTTAGTATTCCTCATTCATACTTCAATATAGGGAAAACTGTAAACAGTTATAGAGTTAGAAATTACCCCCACCTCGTATAGTGGTTACCACGTGATCAACAAGTACCAACGGATCAGATTTCCCAAGCGAGTACCAAAGGATCCGATAACACAAACTTAATTCGATCAAGTAACTTAGTCTTAATCCAACAAATCGCCTACACAAGTTACATTGTACTTAGATCTTTATTAATTATAAT
Organism: Scutellaria minor; assembly: GCA_954870855.1. Classification (NCBI taxonomy): domain Eukaryota; kingdom Viridiplantae; phylum Streptophyta; class Magnoliopsida; order Lamiales; family Lamiaceae; genus Scutellaria; species Scutellaria minor. The sequence goes on along the minus strand of OX940728.1, from coordinate 17,315,316 downwards.
TAAAACGATAAACGTATACGCGACGAGTTGAAGGATCTAAAGATTGGATAAGACACGAGCTCGTTCGGTGTTGATACGAGCTCAACAACATATATCAAAGTTGAAGGTATATTGGTATCAAAGAGTTAACTTCGACCGGGCCCTCGACCCTCGGTCAACGACACTTCATCGGCTAAGATCTGATGATAGAGGATATAAAGGAAAAGGAACGAAAAAGGATTGGAAACTTGGCATTACCCGACACGTGTCTTGCACCCGGTGCCCACTCCCGGCACGCCCGACCGTGCGCCAGCCTCCAGTAAGTCCTGCCTGGCCACGCACGACCGTGCTTCCCTAGCACGACCGTGCGCCAGCCTCCAGCCGCTTCTGCCAGCTGGGGCACGACCGTGCGCCAGCGGCCTGCGCCCAGCAGCCTTCCCCGGCAGTCCGGCTTCTTCCCGGCGTTTCCGGCCACTTCGTTCCAACTTTTCATTCCCAACTAGTACATCTCCAATACTAAATCAAACTCCCTCAACCTCATCTCACACGCACAACCATATATATATATATACAAACATAATCATCTCAAAAACATTTGGCCGGCGACCGAGACCCATCGTCACACTCGCCGGCGCATCACCAACGCCGATCATTACTTTTCCTCATGGCGGCACCACTCGTACCGCCCTCAACAGAGATCATACTCAAACTCACACACACGCAAACATGCATATATCATAATACCCAAATCAAGATAATTCCGGCACCACTCCACATGGCGGCGCCGTCCCTCCAACAACTCACCCTCGTCTCCATGCAAACCTCCGACAACATCCCCGGTTAAAAGAACGGAGAAAAAAAAGAGAAACCGAGGAGAGAGAAAAATTGGCTAGGGTTAGGGTTTTGATGTGGTTTTTCACCGTTTTCCGGCGAACGACAAGTCGGAAAAGAAAACCGAGACTTGTTCTAGACTCGACTCGTCAAAACCTACGTCGTGTGCGAAAATCGACCGAAACCGACAACTTCAAAAATATTCCGGCGATCTCCGGCGGCGGCACCACTACGCCCGTGGCGGCGCCCGAAGGCCGAAAAAGAAAAGAGAGAGAAGAGAGACTTACGTGTAAACGTCGCTTTTTGGCTCGTTCGAAGAAAGAGGTGAAAAATGAACTAGGGTGAGCTCCTATTTATAGATTTCAGAAGTTACTATTCACCGTAAATATCTCGGTAAATATCTTGGTAAATATCTTGGTAAATATCTTCTGATATTTCCGAAACCCCGTGTTTTGTTCTCTTCATTGCCGTTTAAGCTACAGATCCCCGATTAACCTCTAGTTCGTTTCTATCCTCTCGTTTTTCTATTACGCATCTAATGATATAAAAATATCTCCTATCCCATGTCTAAGTAAATTATCCATCTCATACTCGCGTTAACACTTATCTGAAACGCACGTATTTAATGAGACAGTCAAAATAAACACACGTAATAAATTAAGTCATGTGTTAAATATTTAATTAATCAATTATGCTTGTTTCGATCCGGGGCGCTACATATCTACTACAAAAATCTTATCTAAAAATAAACATTTCATGTTCTTATAAATTTAAAACCATGAAACTATATTAGAACAGAAACTAAAGAAATTTTATCAATTTTCATATAATTGAGTATAAAAATATTGCCATGATAATGAAACATCATATTTGTATTCATTTTGTAATCATGGATGAAACATCATTTATTCTTGAAGTAAAGGAATGATATATTTTTCCCACTAATTTGTTTGTGGATATATAAAATGATTGAGATTAAGGTACAATTTCGTATTCACAGGTTTGGATGACATGACATTAATACCATGTACACACCAATCATGCCAACTTTATAATATATCAAAGACAATTATAATCTTTACTCAATTTCGTATATTTTCATACCATGAATATACATAAATTAAAAAAATATAAATATTTGCAATATACAATATTTAAAATATTCAATATTTGTATTCCTACTATAAACCGTAGAAATGAGATTAGTTAATTTTTATATAGATGACAATGAAAATTCATAATTAAATGTTCAAAGTATTTAAAATACATATAAATAAAATTCTTCATCGACATATTATCACTCTTACAAATAGCATATATTATTTATTCTTGAAGATGAATAATGAAGATTTATATATATAAGTGAGCATTATGAAATACAAAGTATTTTTTTATTAATTCTTCTAAGTATAAATATAAGTACAAATGAGTTATTTTGTAATAATTTTTGAAAATTATACTTTTATACATAATTCCTGGATTTTAATAGAAATTATATGACTTCGTAAATTTTATATTTCGTAAATGTTATTGTATGGAAAATTGGCGTAAAACCCCCTTGAGGTTTTAAAAATACACGAAACCCCCTTGTGGTTTTCTAAATGTAGCCCGAGATCCACAACTCCATTAAGGTTAATGGAAATGCTATGTACGCGCTCTTCATTCGTTTTTTGGTTTTTTTTTACTTCTTTGCTATAAAATGATATATATATACCTTTTTTTTTACTATATTAAAAGATTATTTCTCTTGTGGGGTTTCTTACAATTGCAAACACTTCATTCAATCTGATTTTTTACATTAACAACTATGTATTATTTGTTTTTTTTTCAATTAATTTTTTTATAATGTTAATTTTATATATAGTTATTTATGTTATTGTTTTTAATACTAACAGTTGGTACCTATGTTTCTTTTTTACTTTTGTTTATTTCAATTAATTTTATTGTTTTGCAACAACTGATACGTATATTTCTTTCTTTATTTTTTTTTCAGTTCATTTTTTCAAAATGTTAAATTTTTTATTTAGTTATTTTTTATTGTTATTAACTCAACTATTTACGAAGATTATATTACATCAATAAGACTCCATATTAAGAAAAATATAAAATAAATAAATAAAAGACTCATTATTTAATAATTTTAGGTATAACAAACAAAATTAACCATACCAAGAAACAATTAACATACCAAAAAATTAACCATACCAAGATAAAATTTATTATTACACGAGATTTGCTGAGGTTACAAGTATAAATATGATATAATATAATCCAAATTGATTATGGATTTATTTTGTTTCATTATTGATTATTGAAAGACCTAAAGACACTGATTAATTGATGATTTTGTTTTCCAAATACTTTGTAGCTGCACAATTGTTCATGTGAGCTATTTAAATTTATTGGCTAGTGCTTAATCGTGGGTTTTGTGTATTTTTTGTGGCTGTAATGATGAGCATTGACTTCACACTTCTGAAATGGCCAATTAGATTCAGTGTTGGAACAATTGATTGCCTACGAAACTTAATACAACACCTTGCTTTGTTTATAAGCCACACTGTTGATCTCCCAATTTTGTCATTTCGAATGACATTACCATCTACAGTGCAACCTGCCATGTTGGTGACCATTTATTCAATCCATCAATACAATATCTTCTCAGATAAATTGTTTTTTTGTAATTGTTCATTCATCTATTAGATTTCATATAGGTAATCTCATTGATGTTTGTTAACTTGTATTTATTCGTTCAAGTTTGTTACTGTATTTTATACGCATACTATCCGTCTACATAATATCCATAGATGGATAGTCATTATTTTTAATACATAATAGATAGCATGATATATTTGGAATGTCGTATAGGAACCTCAATTCTAATTCATGGTGTGTTTTGTTCATTTAAGTTTCGACATTAACCGAGTAAATAAGTTTCAATTTTTACAGTAACTCTGATAACACATTTTTGTCAGTCTTATAATTATAGTTTGTTGTTTGAAATTCAACTTTCCTGTGTACAATTTCAAAATTTTTGAATTCTATGTACAATAGATAGTTTTATAGACCCATTGAAAAAATTGAAATCTGATCTTTATAATACGTATAATTTAACCATTTGACTACGACCAAATAGGGTCCATGATAATCATGAGTTAAGCAATGAGATACACTAATTAAAACTACATGAACGTAGCCTCGTTCTTTTCCCTCTATAATGATACACTAATTAGGTGTAAGCACAATCATATCAATGCCAAAAAAGTTAATTTCTGCAATCTCAATCTACAACAAAACCAATGCATACTACCTAATCAATCTCAACCCAAAGATCGCATACGAACATTAATCACGTATGATTAATCAAATTTAAACCTCATTATCCCAAAATCAACAAATTGAATATAAGCAAAAAATAATAATTGTTTGTTCACCCATCATGGGATGCTCAAACCAAACTTAGGTGCTCATTATGTTAGATTAATATAATGAGCATACCCAATTAGGTGTAATGTGAATCATAGCCTTGCAAACATATTTATTTCTGTAATCTAAACCTACAACAAAACTAATGCATACTACCTAAATCAATCTCAACCCAAGGATCGCAAACGAACATGAACCACACACCATGACTGAAATTCTACATGAAGCGATATGCATCATCATTACCCCAAAACCAACAAGTTAAACTACGATATAAACAAAAAACATTAATTGATTGTTCACCTATCATGGGATGCTTTAACCGTTGCCTAATTCCCAAAAATCACAGTATAATAATAGCAAAAACATAAATTGTTTGTTCTCCCAAATTCCCAAAAATTAAGATAAAACTTGAATAGAAATACCGTGGTCAAACCAGGTCATCCTCTTCCGTCTTCACCTTGATAAGGGGAGTCTAAGGCCTTATCATCCATAGATGGAGCTGTCGGCATATTGTACTATCCCTACCCAGGTGGACATAATCTTTTTAATTCATACATAATCGTTCCACCACACTTCACCATCCCAAGCCTAGCCGGCACATAGGTCTCTTCTTCCTCGAAATCTCTCGATATTCAAATATAACTGGGTATACCTCACCACTTTCGCGCAGCTGCACTTCTATTGGGGTTTTCGGGCTAGTTCCAAACAATTTTGCGGTGAATGAAGGAAGGTACTATAATAACAAATTCTCTTGTTTAGCCCAAAAACTCACAATAATATATGTTGTACAATCTGATGAAATTGATTGTAAAAACAACTTACAAGTTGCCTCCTGTACTCGTCAGTCGTACACTTCACAATGGGTCTGGAGGTGGCAACAGTGTCGTCTGTGGTATCTCATCTTCATCCATGGGATCGTCGCTTGGTGGCTCCTGGTATGAAGGTCCTGTCGTATGAGGGTTAAGGATTCGAATGGGCGAGCAGTCGATTGGTGGGTTCTGGAATATTGAAGGTTCCTGAACTGGAGGATGAGGGTTAAGGATTCGGATGAGCGTGTAGTTAAAACCATCGTCGATGTTTAATTTCTCAGCCAATATCGAATCATCGATGAGAGGAGGCAAAGGGTTTTCGAGGGATGATTTTATATGTTCTGGGTTGAATTCCTAATATTGTACAGTGTTATATACCCAATTCCCTTTTATCATAAGATGTGCACCAGCCACAACGCACCAACCACTTTCAATAATCAACAATATTCCTTTTTATTATATTTTTTTTATTGTTTTGAGAAGTTGAATTAATTAATAGCTAGTCAACTTTAATTACTTATACAACAAATTTTGGTATAATTATGTTAAATACATGTGTGTTATAGATTTTGTTAAGTTTTTTCAAGATAGATTATTGTATTTCAAACATTTATTTGTATTTGCAACTACTATACTAGAGTAATAGCTGAATTGTTAATAAATACTATAAATATTAATTTAGAATATAGTTGATATTGAATTGATATAATATAGAATTTTCAGTGCTATTTGAGTTAGAACTAATTAAAAAAAACAATTTCCAATTATTACATTCATCTTATACGCGTGATGATTTTAATATAATTATACATTGCTTGTTTATTTGATATTTAATTTATATACTCTACAAATTTCAGTGTTATTTGCGATATAATTGACATAAAAAATTTTGCAAATTTTTTAAATTGATTTTTCATAATCATGGACAAATTACTAACACTTTATTACATTCGTGTTTGATATTTTTACATCAAAATATATAAATAGTAAACTTAACTGTTGGATTAATTTTTCTTTTATTGAAACTTGTACTAGTTAAATTAATTTGGAATAATCAATGAAATTTAAGAGAGCATCACTTCGTTTAAACACGAATAGATAATTTTCTAACACAACTAATATGAAAATATTTTTAAATTCAATTAGTTGAATTTATTAATTACGTATAATACGGATGCCCAATAGATGTTTGAAGTCCATAATTTTATTTATCTTTGTTGGTTAACTACATAATTGGGTTATTTTTAAAGTCATTACGTCACACTAGCATCAAATCCACCATAATAGAAATGTATATTTCGAGAATCTCAATTAAATATATTTCAACACAAGCTATACATTATTTGAAATATTTTTCGAAATTGGGAAAATGTATATACGAAAATAGAACATGAATCTACTGACCATGATTTCCTATTGAATTGAAGATATTATTTGGGTGAGATTAAATATATTCAATGGCAATGTTACCATAATTTTTTATTTATGCGTATCCCAAAAAAAATGGGCATTATCAATTTATTTCATAATTCAGGATACATTAAGATTTTGCAAAAAAATTTCCAAAATGGATACTATAGTTGTTGAATTATATACAAAGTGAAGGTGTGTTGCTTGAAAAATATAGTTCATAATTTTTCAAAATTGTTAATTAATGAAAGTGAATACTTTTTTTCTTCAGTATGTGTTTTAAAGTGAACTCACGAATCCTTTTTTTTTTGCTTTCCCAAAAAAAATTATTTATCATATGAAATCGAACACATGAACTTTTAATTGTTTTGTGTTTACTTACTAATTAATTTATATTTTCTAAAAATATATATTAATGAGAGAGTTATATGCCCCGTTGAATTAGTTGGATTCCATAAGAAAACAAATTATAAAATTAGAAAATTATTATTTTTTCCAACATGTTGCACTTCAAATTCTCATATGTGCAATAGATATTTTACAAGAGTTTGTTGTGCGTGCCTCATTGAGATGAGAGACATAGTTTCGTATGAATTTTACCCAATCAACTGACATGCACATAAACTGCCTAATGATTAGAACCTGTGCAGAGTCACTCAGCCTGTCAATCATAATCATATCAATGCATTGGAATAAGACAGTGTGAATTTAAGGGGGCTGTTAATATTTATTGGGAATCGTTGAGGAATGTCATGTGGCTTGTGATATCTATGTTGAGGTAGAAATACACTCTTTTAGTTTAAAATTATATTTAATATAATTTTAAACTATTGAAGACTATGATATTTGATTAAGACAAGTAATGTGTACTAAATTTTACAAATAATTAGGTCATATATATTACGTACACAGATTTTTGTTTTGGCCCTATCTTGTGAGTGTGTCACGATTGTCAATGTATTCCAGGGTTCAAACCACAAGCCACATGAAATTGACTATGCTTCTCTAGACATATTACCACCTTAAGGTTAATTGTGTTTCTACTATGAGCAAAAAGAACCATCCACTTTGTTGTTATGATGTATTCCATTACATTGAAACCATTCTCATTGGCCGACTGAGCGGCTTCACATGTTGTAATCATCATTGTAACATGGAGCGTATATGTTTTGCATGGTTATTTCATTGCCCAATATGGCTTCACAGTCTACTCTGCAAAGGCCTTGTACAGTACACCCATCTTTGAGGAATACGAGAGATTGATGAAACCGCATGCCAAGTACATTTCGTGTATTACTTATTATATGTCGATTTATATTATTTGAATATTGGTTTCTTAATAATAATTATATGAAATGGTATTATTCATTGTTTATGTTAACTGCAGTGAAACTATTTTATTTCAATTAGGCCTTCATTACAATATTGGCATGTCAACTATCACTCACAATGCATACTTCGGCTAAATCATTTTTGCATCCATTTACAGTAGATTGCATCTTATTTCATCCGATATTGGTTGCATACTATTTCCATTGATTTAATCTAATTTAGTTTAATTACAACACTAAGCACAACGGTGTTTCTAGTGTTGTAAATAATTACAATTTCAAAATTTACTACTAAAAGTCAAATGATTAATAGTGATTACTTATACACAATTTGTACTTAGGTTTTTTCAAATCACACCCAAAGTTCCAAATCAACCATCTTCCCCTCTTTCCACCACCAAAATCCACTACCGCCCAACCAACCGCCACCCAACCCAATGTCGCCGCTTAGGCTGCCGTCTCCTCTCATCCATTGTCGGCGTCGTATCTTCTCACTCCATTTTCTCTTCATCTCGTCGGCGACCTGATTTGCTCTCATCCCATCGCTGCTGCCGCCCGACCGCTAGCCTGTCGCAGCCGCATCCCTGTCTTCTTCTCTTGTCATCTCGTTGGTCCATCCATTCCAGTTCTCTCCTCAATCGGGTTGCCGGAATTGTTCATAAACCATGGTATGTGTAGCGCCCAGGACAAAACAAGCATAATTTGATAATTAAATAATTAAACCCTTAATTGAAAATATTCTATGTGTATTAATTTTGGGTGTTTAATTTTGTTTATGTGCGTTACAGATATGTGTTTGATGCCGGTTTAGAAGAACGTAATTTTTAGACATGGAACCTAGAAGATTTTTATATTATGAGATGCGTAACGGAAAAACGAGAACATAGAGATGAACTAGAGGTTAATCGGAGTTTTGTAGCTCGAGTAGTGAAGAAAACAGTGAAATGAAGAATACGACGTATACGAGACGTATGCGAAGGGTAGAATACGGGATATTTATGTGAATAGTAGCCATGTTTGGAGGAGTATATATAGCTTAGTTTTAAATCGATAAGTCACGCGAGCTCATAATCGAAAAACACGTAAGTTTCTCTCTCTTTTCTCTTTTTTTTTCCGGCCGCCGCCGCCGCCGCCGGTGGCTGAAAAAGTCAACCGTCTCGGAATCGAACGGTTTTCACATAGGTCGTAGTTCTCGTCGAGGCGAGTCTAGTGACGGTCTTATTTCTTCGTTCCGACGGTCGGATCGCCGGCAAATCGCCGGTCAACCGCCAGAAAAACCTTGTTTGAGTTCATCACCTTTTCTCTCTCCTCGTTTCTTGCTTTCTCCTCTCGTTTTCTTTACCGGAATGGTAGATAGCCACCCCGGAGTGGTTGTTCTCGGGTTGAGGGTGGTGGAACCGCCAGTTGGAGTGGCCGGAGTTGTGTGTGTGTGTGTGGTTTTGGGAGATCTTTGATGTGTGTTGTGTGTTGTTCTTGTTGGGTTGTGTTTTGCGTGTTGTTGGAGTGTTACCGGTGACTGGAGGTTGCTGGATATGGTAGTAGAGGTGTTGCCGGCGACGGGAGTCGCCGGCCCAAGCTAAAGGGAGAAGATGGTGATGGTGGCGCTGCTGTGTAGGCGGCTACCCGCAGGACCGTGCACTGGGGCACGACCGTGCGCTATGGGTGAGTGACCGTGCACGGCCACTGGAAGGTGGCGCACGGTCGAGTGTTGTGGGGCACGGTCAAGTGCAGTTTTTGCACGACCGTGCGAGGGATGTTGTGTGTAGGGTTTTATCGGGTTTTGCCGGGTGCGTCGTGGGCGCACCGGTGAGTGTTTTCGCGGGTCATTTCGAGTTGTTTGTTTCCATCCTTGTGTCGGGAGTCGGGGACCTCGGTCGGGTCAACCCTTTTGCCAAGTTTTCCTTTCACACGTCTCAATAGTCTTAATCTTCGAGTCTTCCTTACTCGTTCCGCCTTCTCGATCGAATGTTTCCTTTATTTTATATCCATCTTTTAATCTCTTGAGGATCTAAGATATCACGATACTTTTGTAGGCAATCTGTTGAATCGTACGTATTAGGCTTGACTCTTTATCCTGTCAGAACACGTGATAACCTCTTATCGAGATGGGGGTATCTTCTAATTCTTAATTTGTTTACTGTTTTCCCTATTTTGATGCACGTTTGAGAAATGCTAATTGCTGTGTATTATAAGTGTTGTGCCATATTATTATTGTGCATGGGCTGCGGTCCACCTTTGATCATGCATTTGTCCTCACTCTTTTCTACTACTCCAAAGGGTTGGGTGGTCCTGAAAATACACCTACGGTAATGAGACCGTTTCTATAGGATAAGACGGGGAACACCTGTACCTATTTGTCCTCTACCATTTCTAATGCCTGCTGTGAATTCTACGTGCTGTGACAACGTGTCTCCTTATTGTGAACTTTCGAATTACTATATATATATCCTTGTTGAATGTTAAAAGATGCAGAATTTATCTCCACCAGTGTATTCCATGCACTGACCCCTTAATCTGTACTCACAGTACAGGAGATGACGAACAGTAGAGCAGTAGAGAGAGAGATGGTGCCATTCTTTTGGGATTTTCATAAAATGTCTTTTAAGAAGTTGGAGAAACAATGATCACAATCTTTTGTAATGTATATATATAATTTCTGTAATCTCTGATGATAATGGATCCTGATGATGTTTATTCCGCTGTGATGACATTTTGAGAATCGGCTGTGACCGATGTTTTGTATGTTATGGAATCGGCTGAGTCCGATATATTATGAAAGATTCTGATGTCTTCTATCTTCTTCTTCTTCTGGTTGTCCCTTGTCTCCTTCTTCTTTTGCACGTCTCTGTTTTTAATTAAAACTCTGATATATTTGTATGGAAGAAACTGGGGCGTGACAGTATGCCCTAATTTTTGCTTATTAATGTCAGTTTTCTAAATTTTGCCTTAATTTTATGCCCAATTTTGATTTGTTGAATATATGAATTACTTTGGTAATTTACACATATGCCCAATTTTGATTTGTTAAATATATGAATTACATACAGGCATTTACACATATTTAGGGGATTTGTTTTCGACTAATGAGGCGAGGGGATGCTATCAGTGTATTATGCTTGCGATGTGTATTCGGTTAGCTCATAGTATATTCATAATATGATTTGCTTCCGTGAGTGAATTTCTGGTTATCGAGGTTATAAATATTTCAATATATAGTTGAACTTTTCTTTTCTTTTCCTTGTTTGGATAAACTAGAAATTAACTGCCATTTTCAGAATTGTATTCATTCAAATGGTTTACTTGCTTTATTCATATATGTGTGATTGCTCTGTATCTAAAATAGTTTGGAGACTAGAGGTGCCTGTGAATTGGCTTCACTTATACATCATCATTCTTTTACAAAAGTACTGCCATTACTGGATGTAGATACAAATGATGACAATTCTAGTACTTAATATGGTATTTCATTTATTGATATAATGTTAAAAAATGTGAGCTCTTTTGTGAATTTGTTTAGTGTTTTTGATATACTTATTGAATAATCTAGTCCAATGTTTGTTTTTGTTTATGTACTGTAAGCATTAATATCAATGGCCGTGACTAGAAAGCAAAGTCAGAAGCAGGAAGAAGATGAGCACATTGAGGGAACGAGTAAGAAATCACGACAGATGGAAGGAAAAGTAAAGGGAAAATCTTACACGATCGAGAGAGAAACTGCCACTTTGAACAGTCATGATGATGGACCTAGCCAAATGTCCGGATCAAAGTCAACTTCAAGCAAGAGAACACCTAGGGGTCCCACCACAAAGCATTGCCCCCACAAAGAGTTCAGGAAATGAAGAAAATGTTGCACTTAATGCACACGGACAACCTGTGGGAGAAAATAGAGCTAGATTTTAAAGCTACATTGGTGTTCTTGTGAGGGAGAAGGTGAAAATTACATATAGAAGTTGGAAGGATGTTCCAAAAGAAGTGAAAGAAATGATTTGGGAATCGGTCAATGTAAGTAAATAACTACTTATTATTAATTATATAATTGTTCATTGTTTATTACATATATATGATCCATGTTTCTAAAACTTGTTTGCAAATGGTTTACAATATTGACCCGACTTGGAAGAGCTCTTGTCTGAACTCTGCAAATGCTAAGTGGCGACAGTACAAGATACTTCTTACAAATGATTATATGTTTGATAGATTGAATAACCCTGACTTGAATACTCCTCCTGGTGGCTTAGGCATCGAACACTCAATTTGGAGTGAGTTTGTGATCAGCCGTATGTCTGAAGATTTCATTGTAAGCTATAACTATTTTGTTCTTAATACTAATTTAGTTTATCATATATAAAAGTTGTAGGTTTTAGTTTTTGTCACTATCTTTATATTTTATTTTGTAGAAATTGAGAGAGAAAACATAGGTTCGAAGAAACTCAATCAGATACCCATATTGACTGTCTCGAAAAGGATATGCATGATACGCAGAAGAGATAGTAAGTTACAATTCATTTATGGTTGTGTAAGAACACATGTCTTATCACACACTTTGGTTGCACATTACTACTTTGACTAATATTGTTAATTTTGTGCTAATATCCTCATCCTAAAGAATTATGTGATGATCCTGAAATATATCGAGCAGTTCTTTGGGTAAAAAGACGACTAAATAAGGAAGTGAATCATGAAGGAGATGAGTTGAAAGAAACCGTAGAGAAGATTGTGAGTTACTGTATAATGTTTAATGATGATTAATCTTTTATATTGAGAATATTTGATTTGTTCCTTAATTTTATTGACCCTTCTTATGATTTACAACAATCTTACATTGGTTTGAAGAGAGAAGACAAGTTGGTTGAAGGATTTCCGACAAAAATGCTTGATAAGAAAGAACATCCTGACCGTCTCAGGGGTGTTGGAGATTACTATGCATCGACATCATATTCTCGTATTCCTATAGGACAAAGGGCTATTGTGGATAGAGATTTATACATCGCACAACAAAAAGAGTTGCTGGAGTCGAAGAAAAAGAATGAAGAGATGGATGCACGCATTACGCGATTGGAATCACTTTTCATGGATAGAAAAGTGGTCCATGAAAGTGGTTTGACTAATGAGAAGTGCAGTTGTTCAATAAAGGTGCAAAAGGTCGTGGATGAAGAGTCCATGGAGAGCCCGGAAACTTGTAAAAAAAATACACCAGCACCTGCTAGACGCATTCTACTTGATGATGATGATGATGATGATATTCTGATGGTCAGTCAAGATGAAACATTACAGGTTTGTGTTTAATTTGTGAAATTATTTAGTGATGGTTAGAAAGTTTAGGTAACTATGAATATCTTGATTGTTTAAGCGTATGTAATTACTTTCCCTTTTCAGGCTTCTAAAAAGAAGAAAATGCGTGCTTCAAAAAATATGAAGACATTGGACCCATCTAGTGTCCCGACTGCTCTATATATGTTGTATTGTTATTCTAAGATGTCACTCTCACATAAAGGCAACATAATGATCACTCTCGATGATAATGTTTTTGGCCATGAACATATATTATATGTGAATTTTGAAGACATAGATCCATTTTGTCGTTTGAAGACAATTTCATACACATGCATTGTTGTTTATATTTGGTAATGCATCCTTATACCCTTGATTATTGTTTTAACCATCTACTAACTTATTCTAACTAACTTTCATTTCATACTAATCATAACAAGACTTTATATGCTAAACTGGAGAGAGAAAACAAGTTGAAGAAATTTAGATTTGTTGATCCCTATGGGTGTAGGATACGTGCCTAGTACCAAAAAAGATAAAGATTCACTATATGAACAGATGGAAAATAGGGCACGTTTCCTTGAAAAAAGGTTGAAAGGTACATTAGTTGATCAAATTGTTGTGTCATGTAATGTGGGGTAAGTGTGAAAATTTTTACGCATTTCAAATAATTATTGTTGAAGCTACTTATCAAAATTTATAACTTACTTATGTTTATATATGGCATAGTAAGCATTAGATTCTAACCGTGATCGATCCTCATAAAGAGCATGTGTATGTGTTGGATCCTCTTTATACATGCATCAAAGATGAAGATTGGAAACGGGCTGTTGATTTGTAAGTTCACATTTGACCTATTATGTATAATTAATGTATTGTAGTGAAGGGTAATTTTTCAAACTCATACGCCAAATGTCAGGGCAATCAAAATGTTTAATGCCGATGTCCAACGAAAAGGAAGAAAACAAGTGAAGTGGAAAATTATCAAGATAGTGTCAGATTCTGACTAACTTATAATTTTTAAACATATATATATATATATATGCATAAGATCACATCTTTTTTTTCTAAACCCAGGGTCCTTCGCAACCAGATGCATATCAATGTGGATATTATGTTATGCATTATATGAGACAACCTACTGAGTTGGATGTGTCGGCTGATAAGTGTCATTTTTTACGTATTTTTGCGTATGTTTATGTATTTATATGGATATATTTAGATACGTTTTTATGGTGATTTCTGATATTATATTGTATAAGTTGCATTTGACGTGTTTGTGCTTAGTTTCATGATTTTGATGAGAAAAGTGCAAGTTTCAAGTGTAATTGATGATCAAGGAAGGAATCACGGAAAAACGAGGAAGAATAGGAGTTGAAATACGAGATCGTGTGGAAGAATTGGTGGTGCACGGTCTGGTCGTGTCATGCAGCATGATCGTGTGCCAGTTTACAGTGAGTGTTAAGTGGTGGGGCACAACCGTGCCCCACAGCACGGTCAAATCCATGCAAAGCCAGCGACCTCTTGGTAGGGCACGGTCGACCGTGCTGGACAACACGACCGTGCCCGAGTGGACAGGAAGTCGTTAAGATTTGTTTTTCTTGGATAATCTCCACATTTTACTTCTCTTGGAAGATTCCCACAACAAGATACATACTCAACATAAGGAGGGATGAGAGATATTCATAGAGAAGAACACGATAATCTGAGAAGTATCGAGAATATTTGAAGAAGAATTCAAGAGATCAAGGAATCGCGAGATCGTTACTAGAGTTTTTAATCTTTTCTCTCTTGTTAGTTATTAGTGATATGATATTTCCAATCTTGTCTATGAGTTTGTTTATTATCATGTCTAACTAATTTCCTAGGGTTTCTAGGGCTTGTTAGTAATTTAATTCGAATCTTGATGGATCTTTAATTTCAATTCAAAGTTCATGATCGTTTATCCTATTTGTGTGTTTATGAATTGATTGCTTGTTTGGTTATTCGGCCGGTAATTGAGCATGTTTAAGTAATTAGATCAAAATTTGGGAGATGAGATTTAATTATGGAAGAATAAACACATGATACATAAAAAGACTTAGATCGGGAGATTAAGAAATTTATATGATGAGAAATCAATCTTAGGTACTTTTGGGAGTTGTTATGTTTCAATCAGATTGAGTAGTGATACTTCTGATGGCATAATAATCAACCGGTTAACTGACTCGGGAGAGCTGTTAATTCGACATATGTGATTGCTCATATAGGATGATTGATTAATGAACTTGAATTGGTTAAAGTGATGTTTTGATGAGAATTAGATGAAAGCATGTCATAGAACCTGTCTTAGATATCTATTATTCTTGAGTGAATTTATTTGCTTGGTTACTTTTCTATTGAATTAATCTGCAATTAGTGTGATTTGATTTTCCTAGATAAAACTGAGAATTAAATTTGAGTAATTAGTTAGTGCCTAGATAGCCAGTCTCTGTGGGATCGACCTTACTCACCACTTCTACACCCTACACCGTACACTTGCGAGAGTAGCTAAAAGAAATTAGTAAACAAGTTTTTGGCACTGTTGCCGGGGATTGGAGTTTAGGATAATTAATATTCGAATTTTTTTTTTATTTTTAGTCTAGGATTTTTTTTATTTATTGTTTTTTTTTATTTTTCTGATTTTTTTGAGAGTATCTGATACTTGTCTTTTAGGTGTTTTCAGATTGTGCATGAACACTCGCTCTAAAAAGGCGAACCTGATTGCACTAGATTCAGAGATTGAAGCAACTTGCAGACCTAATAAAACACGAAGGTAACTATTCGCTCAAACTTAAATGGCTGAAGATAATCCAATAGTGCAAGTACAAAACAATCAAGATATCGATGGAGAAGTGAACCAAGTACCACCAGTTGGTGCTCAGAGAACCATCAGAGACTACTTTCAACCAAAACAAAATGGAAGGGGGGTTGTGCGACCACCTATTCAAGTAAATAATTTCGAGTTGAAGCCGGCTCTGATCAATATGGTTCAACAAAATCAGTTTGGGAGCAGCCCTTTTGATGACCCCAATGTGCATCTGGCGTAATTTCTTGAAGTATGTGATACGATCAAGTTGAATGGTGTTTCTGATGATGCCATAAGACTTCGATTGTTTTCTTTCTCTTTACGAGATAAAACGAAGCTGTGGTTCAACTCACTCCCTCCAGGCTCAATTACTACGTGGGATGGATTAAGTAGTAAGTTTTTATTTAAGTATTTTCCACCAAATAAGACGTTGAAGTTGAAAAGTGAGATCACACAGTTCAAGCAATTTGATGGGGAGTCCTTGGGCGAAGCTTGGGAAAGATTCAGAGATATGTTAAGAAGATGTCCTCAGCATGGATTCCCTGAAGATCAACAGGTTTGTTTCTTCTACAATGGACTGTTTAGATCTACGAGAGCTATGATAGATGCAGCGGCAAGAGGAGCTTTGTTAGCAAAGATTTCGGAGGATGCGATATATATTTTAGAGGAAATGGTAACAAACAGCTACCAATGACCGTTTGAAAGAAACACATATAGGAAAGTGACGGAGATTCAAAGTCAAGACCAATTGTCCGTGTTATCTTCACAAATAACGGCTCTCTCAAATCAAGTATCTACGCTGGCAAGGGTTCAAACTCAAAACGTAGAAGTGTAGGGAGTCGAAGAGGTGATTTCACCCAACAAGAGGAAGTAGAAGATGTCAACTATATGAATGGGCGAAATTACAACAACCAAAACTTCCGAAATATGGGTATGTATCAGTATAAACACGGAGGGGCGAACCATGAAAATTTCTCTTATGCAAATAATAAGAATGTTCTGCAACCCCCTCCGGGCTTTTCTGTTATGAATGGAGTTATCGATGAACCAAATAAGCAAAGAAGATTTGGTAGGTGCATTTGTGAATGAATCACGAGATAGATTCACAAGGATTGAAGAAAAATTTGATGCACGGATGAAGGCTTTGGAGTTACAAGTAGGGCAGATGGCTGAAAACATGGGGAATCAACATAAAAAGGGACAATATCGAAGCACCACTGAAATAAACTTAAGGGAACAGTGTCAGACAATTCAATTGAAAAGTGGAATGGAATATGAGGGGCCAAGCATGCCAGTGGCAGAGGAAGATGAAATCGAAAGGAAGGAGGAAGAAGAAGTGGTGGAGAAAAATGAAGATTAAGTCGAACAAAAAGGGGTTGAGAAGCCAAAATCGAATTCTAAACCTTCACTTCCATTTACAATTTCTTCTCTTCTTTTTCCTCAACGGTTTCAAAAGAAAAAAGCTAGATGCTCAATTCGCTAAATTTCTGGAATTTTTTTAAAAAATTCACATTAACATTCCTTTTGCAGATGCTTTGGAACAAATGCCGAACTATGCTAAATTCTTGAAGGATGTAATGTCAAAGAAAAGAAAAATAGTGGATTATGAAAGAGTGAATCTTACGGAGGAGTGCAGTGTAATCTTACAACAAAAGCTGCCACAAAAGCTTAAGGACCTAGGGAGCTTCACAATTCCTTGCGTAATTGGAGGATCATTTTTTGACAAGGCTTTGTGTGACCTAGGGGCAAGTATAAATTTGATGCCCCTATCTATCTTCAAGAAGCTTGGTCTTAGTGACATGAAGCCTTCCACTATCACATTGCAATTGGCTGATAGATCGATAACTTACCCCAAGGGAATCATCGAGGATGTGTTAGTCAAAGTTGATCGATTCATATTCCCAGTGGATTTCATAGTTCTCAACATGGAGGAAGATCATGTTGTGCCTCTTATTTTAGGATGACCATTCTTAGCCACGGGATGAGCATTGATTGACATACAAAAAGGAGAGCTTACCTTGAGAGTAAATAACGAACACATCCTGTTCAACATCTACAAGGCCATGAGATTCCACGATGAAAAGGAGAACTTTAGCTTCATTGGAGTAGAGGATGTTTGTGTGGAGGATCAAATGGAGTGCATCTTAACAAAGGATTCGTTGGAATTTTGTTTAATGGAATCTTTGCAGACTCAAGCGAAAAATCTTGATTTTGAAAATGAGGAGGTCATTGACTTTGTGTATTGTTTGGATGCTTTACAGGAAACACCAAGGAAAAAGCGTAGCTGAAAGGAAAAGAAACGAGGAAACAAGAGACAAATCAAAGAGGAAGAGATCGGGAACGATCGTGCTATGATGCACGGTCAAATTGTGCCCGACAGAAAGACAGTACTGGACAATGGGGCACGATGGTGTTGTACAACACGGTCAACCGTGCCCAGTCAGATGGCGTGTGTGCAGGTCGAGCACGATCGTGCTATAAAGTACGATCAGACCGTGCTCGACCATAAAAATGTTTCGGATACGAAAAACAACACACCCATTCCAGAATTGAAGCACCTTCTGGATCATCTCTAATATGCCTTTTTAGGAAGCGATAAAGCTAATTCAGTAATCGTTTCCTCATCTTTAAACTCAGTCCAATTAGAAAAACTTTTACGGGTGTTGAGAGAAAACAAGCATGCCCTTGGTTGGTCAATTTCGGATTTGAAGGGAATAAGTCCGTCCATTCTTATGCACAAAATAAGAATGGAGGATACTTATAAACCTTCAATCCAAAACCAACGGAGACTCAACCCAATCATGCAGGAGGTGGTGAAGAAAGAAGTCCTAAAATGGCGGGATGCAGGAATCGTGCATCCCATTTCCGACAGTAATTGGGTAAGTCCAGTACAGGTGGTACCAAAGAAAAGAGGAATGACTGTGGCCAAGAATGAAGACGAGGATCTTATAGCCACTCGAATGGTAACAGGGTGGCAAGTGTGCATTGATTATAGGAAATTGAATATCGTCACCCGAAAAGATCATTTCCCGCTCTTTTTTATAGATCAAATGTTCGACTGTTTGGCTGGATATGATTACTATTGTTTCCTCGATGGGTATTCTGGATACAATCAAATTGCGATTGCACCAGAAGACCAAGAGAAAAAAACTTTTACATTTGGATTATGTAATGCCCCAGCCACTTTCCAACGATGCATGATGGCGATTTTTCATGATATGATAGAAAACATGATGGAAGTGTTTATGGACGATTTTTCAGTTTTTGGGACTTTATTTGATGTATGTTTAGCTAACCTATCTCGAGTTTTGCAGCGATGCAAGGAGACCAATTTGGTTCTAAATTGGGAAAAATGTCATTTCATGGTAAAAGATGGAATCGTATTGGGTCACCACGTTTCATCTGCAGGACTTGAAGTAGATAGAGCAAAAATCGTGGTGATTGAAAGATTACCACCACCAAAAACAGAAAAAACAATCCGAAGTTTTCTAGGGCATACAGGTTTCTATCGGAGGTTCATAAAAGACTTTTCAAAGATCACCAAACCATTGAGCCGACTACTGGAAAAATATGTCGAATTCAAGTTTGATGAAGAGTGTCACTCGACATTCGAAACATTGAAGAAAGCATTGACAAGTGCACCAATCTTGGTGACACCGGATTGGTCACAACCATTCGAGTTAATATGTGATGCAAGTGATTACGCTGTGGGAGCTATGCTTGGACAAAAAAAAGACAAATTGCTAAGGCCGATATATTATGCCAATCGAACACTGGATGAGGCACAACAAAACTATACTACTACAGAAAAAGAGATGTTGGCAGTCGTCTTTGCATTCGACAAATTTCACCCTTACTTGATTAGCACTAAAACAATAGCTTATACTGATCATGCCGCAATTCGTTATCTTTTCGATAAAAAAGATGCTAAACCACGTCTAATACGTTGGGTTTTACTTTTGTAGGAATTTGATTTGGAAATTAAAGATCGCAAGGGATACGAGAATGTGGTAGCTGACCATTTGTCAAGATTAGAGAACGGAGAGGTTGATCAAAGTGAAGAGATCAAGGAAATTTTTCCAAACGAGTGCATATTAGCTATAAAAGATGTTTCGGTAACGTGGTATGCAGATTTTGTGAACTACTTGGCAAATGGGGTTCTTCCACCAGACTTAGATGGGTATCAAAGAAAAAAATTCCTTCATGATATTAATTTTTTTATGTGGGATGACCCATACCTGTTTAGGAGATGTGCATATTCGATGATTCAGAGATGTGTCCCGCTAGAAGAGTGGGATGACATTATGGGGATGTGTCACTCATCACCCGTAGGAGGACATCACAGTGAAAAGAAGATGGCCATCAAAGTGCTTCAATCAGGTTTTTATTGGCCAACTTTATTTAAGGATTGTTATAACTTTGTGGCAGGTTGTGATCGATGTCAAAGGACGGGAACAATATCAAGGAAACATAAGATGCCTTTTACCAACATATTGGAAGTGGAAATTTTCGATGTGTGGGGCTTAGATTTTATGGGGCCTTTTCCCCCATCTAATGGCTACAATTACATTTTGCTAGCTGTTGACTATATTTCCAAGTGGATAAAGGTTATTCCCACCAAAACTATTGATGCTAAGGTTGTTCGTCAATTCTTGAAGAAAAATATCTTCAATAGATTTGGGACACCCAAGACAATCATTAGTGATAGGGAAAAACATTTCCACAATAAAATTTTTGCTAGGTTGTTGGAGAAATACAGAGTGAAGCACAAAATGACATTGACATATCTTCATTAGTCCAATGGGCTAGCCGAGGTGTCAAATCGGGAGATAAAGATGATCTTGGAGAAAACAGTGAGCGTAAATCGAAAAGATTGGTCATTTCGCCTGGATGACTCCTTATGGGCATATCAGACGGCATTTAAAATGCTAATCGGTATGTCCCCTTACCAACTCCTTTTTGGTAAGTCGTGTCATCTCTCGGTGGAATTGGAGCACAAAACATTTTGGGCTACAAGAGCACTAAATCTTGATTACATACGGGCAAGTTCGGATCAAATACATAATCTATTAGAGTTGGACGAGTCCAAAATGATTCTTATGAAAACGCTCGAATCTACAAAGAACGGACCAAACACTTTCATGATAAGATGATTCAAAAGAGGACATTCAAGCCAGGAGATCCGGTATTGCTGTTCAATTCGAGACTCCGATTGTTTCCTGGAAAATTGAAGTCAAGATGGTCGGGACCCTTTTGGGTTAAAAAGGTGTTTGATTCGGGCTACGTAGAACTGTTGTCTAAGGATGGTCGCACATTCCCCATCAATGCACAACGAATTAAGGTGTACTATGGAAATGGAACAAAGGAGACGACCAAGTGCGTCTATTTCTTAAATGATCCATGAAAGGTACGTTTTCATCTCATCCGGCTGAAGACGTGAAACTTAGCGCTGCTTGGGAGGCAACCCAATTAGTTAAGTTACGTAGTAATAGTAGTAGTAGTAAAAAAAAATCTTGGTGCACGGTTGACCGTGATATGAAGCACGGTCGTGCGCCATCATACAGTGAATTGGGCTGATCGGGCATGGTCGACCGTGCCATGCAGCACGATCGTGCACGGCCAGATCGGTTTTCAAAAAGGGTGAAAGGGGGAAAACGAATTTCTCCCAATTCTTTCCCCAATTCAAGCCCGAACACCAATTTATCAAATTGTGTGATTTCTCACCGATTACCCATTCTTAAACACAAATTCATCACTTCCCCACTCCATAACAACACTAATCATCAAACGAATTGGAAGAAATTTGAGCCCATTGAAGTTTTTCACTCTCAAAGTTGAATTTTCGATTTTTCATCAACAAGGTACGTTTCTTTCCAATTTTTGTCATTCTTTTTGCAATAGAAATGTTGAATGTGACGTGGGTAATGTTTTGATCGGAGTAGAATTTCATTTTGAAGTATTGTGTCATTGGGGACTTTTGTCGAACATTGGAATGCATGTTTTATCTTGATCTTTTCTTGAGTTTTTGAGCATGATAGGCTATGGTTCTTCAATAACATGATGTTTCTGTTAGCATGCCATGATAAATTCATGTTACATGTTATAATTTGGAGTTCCACTTACATGTTTTGATGATGTGAGTACACAAAGTATATACTGTGCATGTGTTTAAGTTTGGAGGAGACATGGGTGAGGAGCATTCAATGCATGATGAAATGTGTAGGTTCCATATTTTTAAACGGATTGGGGTTATTTCTCAATAGATACCGATGTGGAATTGGAAGATTGATAAAGAAGTTATTAGAATAGTAGAGCATACACATGTTGTTCTAGGATATTAGCGAATACATTGGCTCAGTTATGATGCCGCATACAACTGACCATGGGATATTTGCAGGTTTGCGATGGCCGGAGGGAAGAAAAGGAAGACTACGAAGGGTGCTTCGATTTCTCATCCTACTTCCCCTACACACTATGAAGTGAGGTTGACGGATCCTGAGCATCAGGCTAGGTGGGATGATTTGGTTGGAAGACCAATCGAGGCCACCCGGTACGCGGATGACGGTGCCCTACAATCCCTTGGGTTGCATGATGACTTTTGGAGGTTAGTAGGAAATGTCGGGTGGACTTTCCTTTTCCAAGGACGATGGCGAACTTATCCCAAGGTTGTACTAGAAGTGCTTAGCACATTGAAAGTCAAGGAGAGAGTAAGAGCTCCGATGACCCCGACAAGTATTAGTTTCTGATATTATATTGTATAAGTTGCATTTGACGTGTTTGTACTTAGTTTCAAGTGTAATTGATGATCAAGGAAGGAATCATAGAAAAACAAAGAAGAATAGGAGTTGAAATACGAGATCGTGTGGAAGAGTTGGTGGCGCACGGTCTAGTCGTACCATGCAGCACAACTGTGCGCCAGTTTACAATGAGTGTTAGGTGGTGGGGCACGATCGTACCCCACAGCACGGTCAATTCCGTGTAAAGCCAGTAACCTCTTGGTAGGGCACAATCGACCGTGCCCGGGTGGACAGGAAGTCGTTAAGATTTGTTTTTCTTGGATAATCTCCACCTTTTAATTCACTTGGAAGATTCCCACAACAAGATACATACTCAACATAAGGAGAGAGGAGAGATATTCATAGAGAAGAACACGATAATCTGAGAAGCATCGAGAAGATTTGAAGAAGAATTCAAGAGATCGAGGAATCGCGAGATCGTTACTAGAGTTTTTAATCTTTCCTCTCTTGTTAGTTATTAGTGATATGATATTTCCAATCTTGTCTATGAGTTTGTTTATCATCATGTACGTAGTTGAAAGAAGTAATCACGTACATAAAAAACAAAGATAAAAAACATACACATAAACACACGTATGTATAGAGAGATGTTATACATATAAATGGTTATATGTATTCGATATATCAATAGACTAAATAAACCTTTTGTTGTCTACGCATTCTTGTTATTAATATTAGTTCGGTTCTTTGATTATGTAACTTAATTTAGTTTAACTCAACTTAGATTATATTTAAACTTAAATTAAATTAAAGGTCTAAAACCAATCATATTCCATTTGTTTCATTCAAAATCCAAACGCATCTCACTTTTTTAATCTAAAATCCAAATCTACCTCTCTTAATTAGTTTTTTATTTTTCTTTATATATCTCTGTCCTACCCATTTTTATATCTAGTTTAGATGATATCACCTAAATCAATCACTTTTAATTCAATCCTACCGACATATTAGTTTGTATATATATAATTAGGTTGAGTTGTCTTCTTGTTTTTCAACGAGCCATCCATCCTAATGGCAAACAATTTTACTATAACATTCATCTAATTCGTACACTGTTTTATTAAATTATTTCTATTGTTGTATTATATCGTTAATTAAATATTTTTAACGAAAAATAAAATTTTATGTCAGTGTCCACACTAATTAATCTTTTAATTTTCTTTTAAGTTTTTCTTTGATCTTATTGTATGGGCAATAATATAACTTTGAGTATAAATTTTTCTTTTTTAATTTTCAATCTATCCTTGAGTGAATTATTATTGAAAAGTTTTTTTAGATATATATTTTGTTGACAAGTTTTGTTATATTTGAATTTTACTATATAAAAGAAAATATTTTTCTATCATTAATTCACTTCTGCTTAGGGATGAATCTAAAATTTTAATATAAGGATGGCAAAAAAATTTCATATCAAATCATAGGATTAATATAAGGTTAAAATTTATATAATAGACATTTATTTACAATGCAAGAGGACGGACTTTTATAAATTAACTAGTATAGGTGGCTCGAGTAATATAAGGGTTTTAAAAAAGAATTAAATTAAACTTAATAAAAATTAGAAAAATTTAAAAAGTATTTATATAAGAAAAAATGCATTTTGTGCAATACACATAGCTTAATTTAGCATTAAATCTTATAATGCCAAATTAATATATTATTTAATTAATTATGTTGCATTTGTAAAGGAATGTGATTAATTTTTATTTATTAATTTGAAAATTATATAGTGTTATGTCTATTATATTATTTAACAATCACACCATTATTTTAGTTTGATTTGACTTGTTATGGTTTAGAATAACCCTATATTTTTATTTTGAATTAAATGATAAAAAATAAAAATAAAATTTTATAAAAAAAAAAGTCATAGTCTATTTTAAAACGCATATTCGTAAAAATTATTCAATTATATGAATTAATAAGTTTCAAAAGATTGAATAGTTTGAAAATCTTTTTTTAATCAACCCACCTTTATTTTAGTTTTTCATTATTTATTTATTTATATTTTTTTCCAAAAATTTTAAACTAACAAATTTCAAATATAAATGATTTTTATGCGTGAAGTTTAGCATGCGTGAAGTCTAGCATGTGCTATTGCAAATATAAATGATTTTTATGCATGAAGTCTAGCATGCGCTCTTACTTGGACCTTTGTGAATGACTTTTGATTATGATTCTCGAGAAATGATGTTTTTTATGGATTGTGCGGCCTTTTGTACGAGGGTATGTTCTTTAAACCAATTTTTTTGCTTAGTAATTAAATTTCTTCTTTTGCTAAACTCTACTCTCATTTATCTTTCTTGCATGTACTTTTATAATTTATGTTTTGCTTGGACATCCACCCATCCATGACTTTCTTGCATGTACTTTTATAATTTATGTTTTGCTTGGACATCCACCCATCCATGACTTGTATATTTATTTATCTTGTAAAGTTTAGTTTGAACTTTGTTCAGCTCAGCTCATCTTCTTGAACTAGCCAAGCTTCTCTGAGCTCAGCTCTCATCCCCCGTTTGGTCACAATTACATCGTTTAGCGAGCTTAGACAATTGTTTAGGTTCAAGCCCCTCAGACCATTTCTTACCGACTCATCCAAGGTCGGAATGTGAGTCTCAATAGTTCATTTTGGCCTTGTTGGATATCAGTCGGGAGCCCCCAGCACACATCCTGGCCTGATCGACCGTCGTCGGACCATGACCCCGTGTTGGTCTAATAGATCGTCTACTAGGAGGCTAACCCCGACACTCGTCCTAGTCGATGGCCATCGGTGGGGAAAACAATCCTTGGCACCCATCTTCAACTTGTCAATCGAGAGATGAGATTCTAGCTCCTGTCTTGATCTGGTCAATCATCGATAAATAGTTATTAGGCATGGTTTGTATTTTTTCCGAGCTTGGTGAGCTTAGGAAGTGTGCTGAAGCCTTGGTGGGTCGAGACTGTATTTTTCTCAAGTTTGATTAGCTCAGGAGATCGATTAAAGCCGAGGTGGCCGAATCTATATTTTTCTCAAGCTTGGTGAGCTCAAGAGGTGAGTCAAAACCTTGGTGGGCTAAGACTGTATTTTTTCCGAACTTGGTGAGATCGGGAGGTAGGTCGCAACAAAATCATACTAAAATTTTTTAAGTAATTGTAGTTAGCACAATATAACTAACTATTTTATTTATCAAAATTTGGCAGGGAAAGTAAATAATTGAAAATTACAAAAGGACATATGTGGCTGGGCGGCTAGCCATTTAGTCGGGTTGGCTGACCAGGGTGGCTGTCTGGTCAATTACCATGTCAGCTCTCAACAGCTTGACATCGTCTTCCATAGACACGACATCAACTGCTTGCATCTTAGTGTCCTCGAAAGCATCATTTATCTGATCATCATAGTTAGTACATTCAATCATGTTAAGCTCTCATTGCCTCAGTGCCATGTCACATTCTCTTACAGAGACTTATATTACTCGACCACGAAGACAAAACAGTCTAGTGGAAACTTCAAGCATAGGTGGTACATTAAGGACATAGTGTGAAGCCTGGTTAAGAGGGGTCATTCCTAGATAGCATTGTAGTTGGAAAAGACGTTCACCATCTTGAACTTCATGATAATTGGAGAGGTTAACTCCTGACGGTCATGTTGACCTGGTCAGCCCTCAATTAGAATGGTTGCCCCTAACACCTAGTTTTGGCCGGCTTAGTCACCTCTGACCGACTCTCATTCTAGATCGGCTCTTTAGAAAAATGGTTTTGATAGGTTCCTGGTTGGCCTCTCTTGGTTGACCACGTGTACGGTTCTTGCCAGCTCGGGTTTGGATTCAACATATTTCATTGAAAAATGTGTAATTAAATCTAGATTTCTTTATGGTCATATTAATATAAATTTACCATGTATACATGTATGGATATGTATTTAAGTGTATTTATTCAATAAAATAGAAAAATAATTATTCTAATATTATTTGTTATGAAAATTATTTTAATAATACTAGCAACTTAAGAACCATAATCATTTAAATGTGATACACAATCATTATAGGTTTTTAATAATTCATATATATTATATAAGAATAAGACAAAAAGTAATAAACTTTTTTTTGAAAATATAGTAAATACCCACTAAATCGGTCATACCGATGGTTAAACCTTGAATCGTTGGCACGGCCGATTTGGAAAAACAATTATTATTTTCGTATATAAATCAATGCCAACGATTTTAGGGGCCGATTTAATTTGATTTGATTAAATAAATTAAATTAGATAACTAAACCCCCCAAATCGACCGATTTAATTTGATTTGATTAAATTAAATTAAATTAAATAACTAAAATCCCCAAATCGGCCGATTTAATTTGATTTGATTAAATTAAATTAAATTAAATAACTAAAACCCCCAAATCGGCCCCCCAAAATCGGCCGATTTAATTTGATTTGATTAATTTAATTTAATTTGTATTTTTTATTTAATTTAATTTGTATTTTTTTAGTTATTTTTTATTTAATTTAATTTAATTTAATTTTGGCAATCGTTTGGTAAATCCGCAAAGTTGAGCTATTTTACAGTTAATTTTGAAAGTTCGGGACGAAATATTCCCGGAATATTCCACCGGCGGTGACTTCTGGCAACTGTTTAGTAAAAAAACAAAGTTGAGCTATTTTACAGTGAACTTTGAAAGTTCGGGTAACAAAGTGGAAAAGTGACCATAGTTTGACTTCTATTATGTAATTTACCCCTTATTTGGGACCCATGAAACGGTTTATTACTCATCGATCAAATTAGTCAACTAAAATATGATTTGGAAGTTTTTCTTCTAACATTATAAATTAAATTTTTATTCTACGTGACATAAATACATAACATTTTACCAAGATTTGGAGGAAAATAATAATAATATATATACATATTGATAATGCAACTATAAAAAATTTGTTTATATTTTATAATTATATAGTGAGGTTATTATGATTGGTTTTTTTTCAACAAATATAGTTTTTGATAGATTTTCATCATATTGTATATTTATGTTTGTATAAAGATAGCGCATTACATGTTCATCTTAAATAATTTATTCAGTTTATCCTCTTACTATTTTTATTATTAAATTTAATGAAAATTAAATATATTATGTCTATATTATTATGACTTAAAACTTGTCATTGTAGCTAAAAGCTTATATGCAGGAAGAAGTACAACTAGTTATTCATATATATTGAATTAGTTTGTATCTTTAATTACACTACACGTGTGAAAACACTAACAAATAATATCATGAGTTAAAAAAATAGGTCAAGTGATTGCCGTGAATTTCCATGATAATTCATGATTTTATTTGGTATAATAGTAGTACAAATACATCAAGACATACCAAGTTTAAACTTCATCCATAATCTGTGTAGAAATAAACTAACAGAGAATACCGATCTTTATTCTTGGTGTAGCATTATATATTATAGGAATATCATGGTAAAAAAAGCTAGAGTCGAAGAGGTGTAAAGATTCACATGTAGGTATGACTTGATAAGTTGTGAAGGTAAATTAAGTTGAAGTTTATATATTATTTATACACAGTCAAGAAGACAGAGAGATGAAGATGGTGGTAGTTGTGGCAGTTAAAATGGAAGAGACAAAGAACTAGATGTTGGTTGTGGTGGTTGAAATTAATGTGGAGATTGTTGAGAACTAGATGTTTATGGTAGTTATCGTGATTGAGATGAGGATGATGATAATTGTTGTGATTGAGATAGAGGTAGAGACATTTGAGAACTAGGTGTTGGTGGCAGTAGTGGTGATTGAGATTGAGGTTGAGGTAGTGTGAACTATGTGTAGGTGATAAAAGAGATGACATATAATATGCGATGGGACTAGCTGTGGTAGTTGAAATGGTAGTGAGGGTGATGAAAAACTAGGTTTTGAGGTTAGTTGTAGCGTTTGGGTGGTGGTGGTGGTGGAGGCGATTTTGATGGAGAAGATCGATGATGAGGTGGCGGTGGTGGAGGAGATCAACGATGAGGTGGCGGTGGTGGTGGAGATCGAGGACGAGGTGGCGGTGGTGGTGGAGGAGATCGACGACGAGGTGGCGGTGGTGGAGGAGATCGACGACGAGGCGGTGGTGGTGGTGGAGATCGAGGACGAGGTGGCGGTGGTGGTGGAGGAGATCGACGACGAGGTGGCGGTGGTGGAGGAGATCGACGACGAGGCGGTGGTGGTGGTGGAGATCGAGGACGAGGTGGCGGTGGTGGTGGAGGAGATCGACGACGAGGTGGCGGTGGTGGAGGAGATCGACGACGAGGTGGTGGTGGTGGTGGAGATCGAGGACGAGGTGGCGGTGGTGGTGGAGGAGATCGACGATGAGGTGGCGGTGGTGGTGGAGGCGATTTTGATGGAGGAGATCGAGGTGGCGGTGTTGGTGGTAACTGTGATGGTGGTGGCGGTGGTGGAGATATTGATAGAGGCGGTTGAGGATTAGGTGTTGGTGATAATTGTGGTGATGGTGATGGTGGAAATATTGATGGAGGTGGTTGAGGACTAGGTGTTGGTGTTGGTGGCGATGGTGGTGGAGATATTGATGAAGGCGGTTGAGAACTAGGTGTTGGTGGTAACTGTTGTTTTGGTGGTGGTGGTAGTGGAGATATTGATGGAGGTGGTTGAGGACTATATGTCGGTGGTAATTGTGGTGATGGTGGTAAGGGTAGTAGAGGTGGTTGAGGACTAGGTGTTGGTGGTAATTGTGGTGATGGTTGTGGTGGTGGTGGAGATATTGATAGAGGTGGTTGAGGATTAGGTGTTGGTGGTGATTGTGGTGGTGGTGGTGGTGGAAGAGGTATTGATGGAGGTGGTTGAGGATTAGGTGTCGGTGGTAATTGTGGTGATGGTAGTGACGGTGGTGGAGGTGGTTGAAGATCAGGTGTTGGTGGTAATTGTGGTGATGGTGATGGTGATGGAGATATTGAAAGAGGCGGTTGAAGATTGGGTGTTGGTGGTAATTGTGGTGGTGGTGGTGGAGGTGTTGAAGTAGGTGGTTGAGAACTAGGTGTTGGTGGTAATATTGGTGGTAGTGGTGGCGGCGGCGGCGGTGGAGATATTGATGGAGGTGGTTGAGGACTAGGTGTTGGTGGCAACTGTGGTTTTGGTGGTGGCGGAAGTGGAGATATTGATGGAGATGGTTGAGAACTAGGTGTCGATGGTAATTGTGGTGGAGGTGGTTGAAGACTTGGTGTTGGTGGTAATTGTGGTGTTGGTGGTGGTAGTGGTGGAGATATCAATGGAGGCGATTGAGGATTTGGTGTTGGTGGTAATTGTGGTGATGGTGGTGGTGGAGATATTGACGGAGGCGGTTGAGGACTAGGTGTTGGTGGTAATTGCGGTGGAGGCGGTGGTGGTCGAGATGGAGTTGGAGGCACTGAATAACTAGGTGGTGGTGGAATATTTGGAGTTGGTGGTAGTGGTGGATTACGTGGAGTTGGTGGTGGTGGTGGTGGTGGATGATTACGTGGAGTTGGTGGTGGTGGTGGTGGAATAAGTGGTGGTGACGGTGGAGGTGGAGGTGGAGATGGACAAAATATTGGTAGAGATATAGGTAATTGAGGTAAACCTGGAGGATATACTATACATCCTTGTCTTGGTGGTGGTGGTGGTAGAGGCGGCGGTCGTGGCGGTGGCGGCGGCGTTGAACAAAATATTGGTGAAGGTGTCAACAATGGAGGAAGATTTGATGGGTACTTTATGCATGGTTGTGGGACAGCAACAGTAATAGTTGTAATTGTAGCAAGCAATATGAATAAAAAAGGATACATGATCCTTAATTTGAGTTCCATTTTAATTGCTGCTACAACTACTGAACAAAACCCTACAAAAGATTCACACTTCTTAGTGTAAAAGAACACTGTGTTTTACCTTTATATAGCACTCGGGAAATTTTCTAATTCCTCAAGTAACAAGTGATTCCACGTAATTCCTCATATAGCTATAGTTTGGCCATATAGTTCATTAATTAGAGTTAGGCATGCACATCAAAATCTCTATTATTTCTTTTACATAAGTATGACTTTCATTTTGCAGATTAATTAATAGAATTCATCCAATTGAAAATCTTAACATTTGGTAATAATATGTGTGAAATGGTACGTACACTAATTCAGTGATGTAGATAGATTAACTTTTATGGGATCGATGTTAAAGCTTCTAATTAGAATGAGTTATACTAAATTAGACATTTTTTAAAATATAAATTAGTTGGAAATAATATTTGAAATAGTAATTAATTCTGTATAATTTTTTTAAGTACTCCTACATGCACACTGAACTAAATAATAGAATCGTTTTCTTTTGTTGCTAAAAGTCCATTCTGTTGAGGTGTTAATAAGTTAATTACTATAGCTATATATCATACTCAAAAAATTCTTATATTTTTCAGTTGACATTGAATATGCATGCATGTTAGCTATATTTAATTTCTTCATCGATCAAATTAGTAAAAATATCAAAATCACGTAAAATAAATTGTTCTTAATTAGATTTGAAAACTGTTAGCAAGCCAAATTTTATTGACTTTGGATATATATAAAACGCTATATTTGACCTTTGAGTAGGACTCTTATAAAATTGTTTCATCAATCTAATTTTATAAGATGAATCAATTCACAAATCATAACCCACAAAATAAAAATTGACTTGTGAAAATTGGTTTTCATAATAATAGTGAGATTCCATCTCACGAAGTTATATCAGTGAGATGGTATTATATAATTTTTTGTGATGAAGTTTTCTTAAGTAAATAAAATTAGGCAGTTATTATTGGATGAAATAGTACACTTATGTGTATACATTTTTTTCATTTACTTTTTTTTTCCTTACAATTTTGATGTTTCTTTATATTATTTTTCTTTATTTTAGTAGGGGAATGCGTGGCGTAGGAAAATGTATAAAAACTTTAATATAGAATATAATGAATCATCTATTCTAATATTACCCAGATTTATAAGAGTAAAGTTAAAAAAAATTGATTTTTTTTCGTTCGCATACATGATGAAATGAACTAAATGATCTCTACATATCACGTCCGAGTGCATGATGGAAAAAGCCAAAATTCTACAAAGCAAGTAAACATGGGGGGTAGTTTTGGTTTTTTGGAATATTTAACCTACTATTTAGGCACATTAATCTATAATTTGGCACATTGAGAATATTTCTCTAAAATCTAAATATAATTGTACTGTCAGAATACAAGTTGAGAATTTGCATTTAAGTTCCGACTGTATTGGCCCTTTTGGCCCCAATAAACACTCATATTATAATTTCCAAGAAACAACATTTACTTATTCTAAATATATTAACTACCATCTTCCCTACAAAATTCCCTACAAAATTTCAATACAAACATACGATTTTTAAAATACAAACTATCTAAATTCTAACAAATCTTAAATTCAAACTTATGAAAATGAATTTAAGTCCAAACCAAACATATCCTTATTATGCATGTCTTATCCAAGTTTTCACTTTTTTTTTATGAGACCCGAATTTAATACCACTTACAAATTTAAAAAAAAAACCACTTAACTTAAACTTCAATTTTTTTTAATCAAGAGTTATGTATTTTTTGCCAACTATAAGTCTATAACCTTATAGTTCCATTAATCAATACCACTAAAATGTTTTTTAATGAAAATAAAATATTGTCCGGAAAACATTGATAGTTGTTACAATAACATTTAATTTGTCACAATATTTTGTCGCTGAATCATCATTTCACAAGTCTTCCCGTCAATATTTTTCTTGCGACAATATTGTTGTTGTTGTTAATTT
The DNA here is from genome assembly GCA_954870855.1 of Scutellaria minor. Taxonomy (NCBI): domain Eukaryota; kingdom Viridiplantae; phylum Streptophyta; class Magnoliopsida; order Lamiales; family Lamiaceae; genus Scutellaria; species Scutellaria minor. Next base: position 17,282,845 of record OX940728.1, on the reverse strand, counting down.
ATTAACGACCACATCATGTAGTCGTGAATAAAGACTATTTTAATTATTTTTTTAATTGTTTTGCGATAACTTGTAAATTTTTATTATCAACTTTTGTGATAATATATACATTGTCACAAAACATAGACTATTCGTTACAAGTTTTATAATCATAAAAATTCTTATCACAAAGAATCATTTTTGTTGGAGTGAATCTAGGTAGATGTTGAAGGATTAGGTTTTTGTTGGGGTTAAATTCAATTTTAGTCCATTTAAAAAGTCACTGTCCAATTTTCGTCCACCATGGAAGCGGTTTTCAATTTTAGTCCAATTAAGCCAAAAATCATCACTATTTGGTCCATTTTTCATCGGAATACCACTCTCGCCGGCGATTGTAATACAATCGCCCCCAATTTTAATTTTCACCCCACTCGTGCTTATGTGGCACATTTTAAATGGGGAAAAATTTAATTTTAGTCCATTTAAAAAGCCACTATCCAATTTTCGTCCACCATGAAACTTATTTACAAAATCCAATAAATTAAATAAAAATAAAAATATTATTTTAAAATTTAAAAATGTTAAAATGAAAAAAAGTATAAATAACATTAAGAAATATTTAAATCAATTTAAACATAAATAATAATTTAAATCATAGTAATATTCCGATTTTAATTAAATTTTATGTTTTTAAAATATTATTTGTATTTTTAAATAAAAATCTATATATTATTAAAAAAAATCTTAACAATTATTTAAAAATATTAATAACATTAAGAAAAATTTAGATAAATATTAAATTATAAATTATAATTTTAATAAAAATAATATTCAGATTTTGAATTTAATTTTTGAGTTATAAATTATAATTTATATTTTAATATAAAAATCTAAATATTATTTAAAATTTTAAAATATTTAAGATGAAAAAATTATATAAAAATTGTAATAAGAAATATTTAAATCAGTATTAAAATACTAATAATAAACTAAATATAAATTAAAAAAAACTAAAATTGGGGGTGATTGTATTACAATCGCCGGCGAGAGTGGTATTCCGGCAAAAAATGGACCAAATAGTGATGATTTTTAGCTTAATTGGACTAAAATTGAAAACCGCTTCTATGGTGGACAAAAATTAGATAGTGGCTTTTTAAATGGACTAAAATTGAATTTAACCCATTTTTTATGGGGGACAACCCAAAATATAAGTATGTGGTTTAGTCTAATCCGGGTATGAGCCCTTGTTTTTCATAATGTAGCTAGGCTGGTTTTTAAGTGTAGATAGAACACTCTAATTTCTATTGATGTATATATATATATGTGGGTTGGCTTGTGTGCAAAGTACTGGTTTATATGCATATATATATATATATATATATATATATAGTCTTAATAAATATAGATATATACTAGAAAGCGGTCCAAAATATTTTTTAGTTATGGCTAAGAGATTTTTTTTTAATTAATTCGATTGAAACAATATATATAGGAGTACTATTTTTACTATCTCCAGAAAAACCTTACTTAATTTATCCATATTATTATTCATAAACATCTATTGTGTATTAATTTTATGTGGGATTTTAGTGCCAACCCAATAATTAAGAACATTTATATATGATTTCTATAGTCACATCTCATTTATATATATTTATATATATATATATATAAAAGTATGACCACATGTGACACATGTCAAATCTACATTTTTTTCACACATTAATTTCTTCTTTTTTATAAATTAAATCTTTAATAAATGAAATTTTAAATCTAATTAATATATCAAACTTAATGTTAAATTAAATTACCATTGCAATTGCATAGCATTGAAAACTATTGCATAGCATTGCATACCATTGCATTGCTATGCAATGCATACTATTACATTGCATATATTGCATACCATTGCAATTGCATAGCATTGAATACTACTGCATAGCATTGCATACCATTGCATTTCTATGCATTGCATCCTATTTCCAATGAATTAACATGCAACCAATATCCGATGAAATAGGTTGCAACCTGAATAGATGCAAATATAGTATGGCGTACATTAAATATAGTATGCAACGTGAATTAATTAAATCTATTCAATCTGTTAAATCATAATTAAGATTTTGAATATTGATTTTAATGGATAGTTGTATCCCAACAATGTATGGCTTAGATTTGGATGCAACAATATATGGCTTAGATTTGGATGCAACAATATATCTCAACAAACGAAATGCATGTAATATTATGTATTAATAAATTCAGAATCAACAAAAATTATTGTAATAATCCACTTGCATACTATATTTGAATCCATTCAACTTGCATACTATTTCATCCTATATTTGCATCCATTTCAATTCATCTAATTCATCGGGTGCATCCTATTTTATATATGATTTATGATCTACACAATCTTGATACGCAGTTCATGTTTAGATTCGATAAATTAGAATGGATTTCCATATCTCCACAATATATGTATTCGATTTGGGAGATCCTGAATTGATTAGAATGGATTTTCATATCTCGATGATATATGTATTCGATTAGGATGGATTTTGGTATGTCAAGGTATTTTTAGATTTGGATTCCAAGTCTATGCGTATCGACCTTATATTGACAATATATATATATATATATATATATATATGTGTGTGTGTGTGTGTGATTTCATAATTAAGCTTAATGTTTTTTCTTTTGTCTTTTACCGGAAGACATTTAATAATCCAATTTCAAAATTTTGTATTTCAAAATTTTCGTTGTATTAATGTTACAAATCAAGAAAACAACACATAATATAAAATTTTTGTTGTATTAATATGATTAAAAATTATTTTGTAAAACGAAATCTTAGTTTCAAGCAATGGTGATCGATCATAATTAATTACCATAAAATAAATTTCAAAATAATATGTAATTAATAACATTAACTTTAATTAGTAAAACTTTAATAATATGATCAGGAAAATATTAACTTTTAAAATAGTGATTATTATAGTGTTTGTGTGCGTGTGTATATATTTATATATAATAAATTTTTGTTTTATTTTTCTTTAATAGTTTATACTTATTTATATTAGTATTATTATTATTTAAATCTAATTTAAATTATTGAAAATTCTTATTATACATGATGTAGTCAAAATATAATTTGGGGTTTACACATACTATTGCATAGCATTACATAGCATATATTTAATACCATTGCAATTGCATAGCATTGCATACCATTGGATTGCTATGCAATGCATATTATTGCATAGCATTGCATACTAGTGCAATTGCATAGCATTGCATAATATTTAATCTCATATTGGTCGCATCCTATTTTTTCAGATTGCAGATGATTTATGATCTACACAATGTTGATACCATGTGTCTATGCCAACGTCATGTTAATTTAGATTCGGATTTGATTAGAATGGATTTTCATATCTAGAGAATATATGGCTTCAATTAGGATGGATTTTGATATCATAAGTTATATTTAGATTTGGATTGGATATGCATGTTCGACCTTATATTTATAAAATATAGATATACAAAAAACACCAATGACAACACCAATATTATTTAATAATTGGATACAAAATTAAAGTAAATACATTTTTAAAGGAGTTTTATAAAAAAATTTCAAAATTTCGTTACCTAAAAATAAGCAATTTAATTTATATATTTGAAAAGATTGGTCGTTGATGAACCACAAGTATTTTTTTTACATTGTGATTCAATAATATTATAAAATTATTTCTTTAAATTATATTTATTTCACAAGATATAAAGGTTTGTGTCAAGGCCGACTTTTAAATATAATTAATTAAATAATATGATAAATACGGACGGTTCAACAAAATGATTAATATTTTGTTATTAATTCATTGGTACATGCATTCAAGTTCACCGTTGAAAATCATATTTGCATCAACTTACATTGCATTCACTTATACGTTGTGTTGTTAATTGGTTAATGTATTGTTATTAATTCATGGATATATGCATTGAAGTTCACCGTTGGAAATCGAATTTGCATCGATTGCATAGCATTGCATACCATTGCATAGCATATATTGCATACCATTGCAATTGCATAGCATTGAATACTATTGCATAGCATTGCATACTATTTCATCTCATATTGGTTGCATCCTATTTTATCAGATTGTATATGATTTATGATCTACACAAAATACAATCTTGATACGTATGTGGGTATGCCAATGTCATGTTAATTTAGATCCGGTTTGATTAGAATGGATTTTCATGTCTCGAGAATATATGGATTCGATTAGGATGAATTTTGGTATCTTAAGTTATATTTAGATTTGGATTGGATATGCATGTTCGACCTTATATTTACAAAATATAGATATACAAAAAACACCAATGACAACACCAATATTATTTAATCATTGGATACAAAAATAAAGTAAATAGATTTCCAAAGGAGTTCTATAATTTTTTTGCAAAATTACGTTACCTAATAATAAACAATTTAATTTATATATTCAAAAAGATTGGTCTAATGAACCACAAGTATTTTTTTAAGATTGTGATTTAATAATATTATAAAATCGATTCTTTAAATTATATATATTGCAAATATTGAATAAATTTCTATATGGTGTTTTAACAAATCGAACAATAATTCTTATATTATTTAGTAATGTTTCGTATAAACAGTAACTCCAACAATGAGTACTTATCCACATTACAAATAATAATATTCAAATTTCAATGGATACATATTTTTGTGGTCATTATTTTTCATACTTAAATTGTGGGTATCATTCTTATATATATGGAACAATATATCATAATTGAGTGCAATCAATTAACAGTTTGTCAATATTAGAAGATTGTCTATGTCCTACACAAGTACATCAGGATCAAAGTTTTATTGTCCCATGTTTGGTATTAAACAAGAATCAATAATATTAAATAATTAAATTACTAACTCTCATTACATATAATTGACTATAGTATGGTTATAGGTGGCTGTCTATCAAGGTATTTGTTATACCATCGTATTGGTATCAAAATCATTGTTGCAATCATGTGTTCTTCATGGATATCAAACCTTATTTTGGGATGCATGCATATCTCCATAATATGCAACAATGTATTTTAACTATTAAAAGGTATCATTGTTTAAAAATTCATTGTTGCATCGGGTTTGGATCGTGTGCAAACCGGTATGAAAATCGTTGGTACAAGGGTTCCAGACAAAACAAATAAATGATATGAATCAATGTTTCTATTGAGTTCCATTGTATACAAAACTTTTTTAGCATGGTTTTCGATCATATGGTACCAAAGCAATTGTTTGGGATCTTACTGCAATACTGCATTGATTCTGGATACATGTCTAGCAATGATATGCAATAATGTTTGCTAATTAAGATTAGAAAACAAATGATTTTGGATACCCATGAATCAGTCTTATGCAACAATGGTTGCAACACTGCATTGATTCCAAAACTACATGTTTATGCAATAATGTTTGCTAACTAAGATTAGAATACAAAACCATTATTGCAATGGTTTCCGATCATATGCAAGATATAAAACCATAGTTACAGTGTTTTTGGGTATGATACATCAAAACCATTGTGGTAATGATTTTGGATACATATGCATCAGTCTTATGCAAACACTGCATTGATTCCAAAACTACATGGCTGGCAATGATATGCAATAATGTTTGCTAACTAAGATTAGAATACATATGCAAGATATAAAATCATGGTTGAAGTGTTTTTGGATTGTATGATACATCAAAACCATGGTGGCAATGATTTTGGATACATATGCATCAGTCCTATGCAACAAGGGTTTTGATGTTTTTGGATCTTATGCAACATCAAAACCATTGTGGCAATGATTTTGGATACCTATGAAACAGTCTTATGCAACAATGGTTGCAACACTGCATTGATTCCAAAAATACATGTCTAGCAATGATATGCAACTGTAGTTTGCTAACTAAGATTAGAATATGAAACCATTGTTGCAATGGTTTCCGATCATATGCAAGATATAAAACCAGGGTTTCGTGTTTTTGGATCATATGATACATCAAAACCATTGTGGCAATCGTTTTGGATACATATGTATCAGTCTTATGCAACAAGGGCTTTGATGTTTTTGGATCCTATGCAACATCAAAACCATTGTGACAATGATTTTGGATACCGATGAATCAGTCTTATGCAACAATTAATGCAACATTGCATTATTTCCAAAACTACATGTCTAGCAATGATATGCAATAATTTTTGCTAAATAAGATTAGAATACAAAATCATTGTTGCAATGGTTTCCGATCATATGCAAGATATAAAACCATGGTTGCAGTGTTTTTAGATCGTATGAAACATCAAAACCATTGTGGCAATGATTTTGGATACATATGCATCAATCTTATGCAACAAGGGTTGCAATGTTTTTAGATCCTATGCAACATCAAAACCATTGTAGCAATGATTTTGGATACCCATGAATCAGTCTTATGCAACAATGGTTGGAATCTATTTTGATCCTATACAACATCAAAACCATTGTTGCATTCATTTTCGATACATAAACATCAAGCTTATGCAGCAATGTTTCTTTAAAGGCATCATTGGATACAACCTTTGTTGCATCGCAAACCATTACTGCAATGAGTTTGGATGCATCTAGATCGATGACATTGGTTTTTAACTGTCAATAGTATTGCTTATAAAATTTTCGTAAACAAAACAAAGAATTAAATAGGTTGATTACTTTGTGGTATTTCAAATAATCATAGACAACCAAACTTGTTAAAGATACAATCATGGTATGCAGTGGATGCAGTAGTACAGAAGCAGGTTATCTGAAATTTTAATGATGAGATTTCATAATAAATATCCAAACATATTGAATATGGATCTCAAATGATTCATAATAACGAGATGTATAATACAAACATATTCGATTGCGGTTTTATGGTTGTAGATTAATGCTATATACAATTAATGAAGAAGGTAGATTTAGACTACATTGTCTAGGCTCTTTTGGTTGTTGGGGGGAATTCTTAGTTTTTACTGTAGTAATTTTTCAAGACAGGTAAAAAAGGTAAAAAGTAAATGAAGGGTCAGGATGCAATCATTCAAGATCTGATGACTGAAAACACCGGTGTATTAATACAACAGTGTACTATAGAAGGACCTCACCTTATGACATGTTTGTTCAAGTTTTTGGGCTACAAACTCTTTTTTTTTGTTTCTTTTAAAGAGTTAGATATGTGACGATTTCATAGGAGTTCAACTCATAACCTACAAAACATATTGGAAGTTGGAACTCACCTTTCTTTGATCCTCACAAGTTCCAGACTTTGCTGTTTGACAAGAATACAAAAGTATATATAGTGTGCGAATTGAATTTTATTGTTGGTCTCGTAGAAAATACATCAAATTTAATGCATCAAAGTTAAACATTTCTCATTCATTCATATATTCGCTCACAAATTATTTATACACAAACAAGATTGCTTTTTTGGTGGCCTTGTTCAACAAGTGTTGAGGCCTAAAAATGTTTAACCTACAACAGCAAAACTAACTCTGCAAGAAAGTTGTTTTTTCAATCTGCTTTGAGTTGTGTTTACAATGTTGATCTAGGCAAGATCTATGTAGAGTGTGTTGTAACATGAAATTAAGAACCCCAAAACCAACATGCAAAAAATCATCGAGAAAAATACGAGGACGTTAGAGCGGAAGCATACCTGATTCCATGGAGATACAAAGATGATGATTGGAAGTCTTCTAAGTTAACACGATTCCCGTTTGAGATCTCCTTTACTTCTGTTTCTCTCAAACGTTCTTTCTAACGATGGGAGCAGAAAAGAATTCTCTGATACATGTAACCTAGGGACCCCAGTATATATATAACCCTAGTAGAATTTGGTAATTGTATTTTAAGCCCATCAATTATAATACAATTACCCTTTTTACCTCTACACGTAAAAGGCCTACAACCTAATAGACATTTTTAAGCCCAATTAACATAACTGTAGTAGATCGCTTTTAATGAGCTTTATTCAATTAGACAATCCACAATACATAATTATTTCACATAAAGTCCAACGTTGGATTAATGATCCAACAATCTCCCACTTGGACTAAATATATAACTTTATAATTATGAATTGCCAAATCCGGAGCTCCACTTTGTTGTCATTTCAAATATGTCTATAACCTATCTTGTCCATCAATTATGTTAATACCTGATCAAGGGGGCCTTCGTTCACATTGATCGTAACAGGGCCCAACAGTGGTCACAATGTTAACACTATTGAATGACATAGATCATGAAGTGGATGTGTAGTATGGAAATGTCATGCAATGTGATCTTAACATGCCTATTTCCAACCAGTCCACCTTAGTGAGATCAAACTTTACCCAAAAATCAGAGTGTGAACAAATAAAAAAAACTCTGTGCAGAATAAATATATAAAAAAAATATCCATAAACCAAATAACTGAAATATGTCTATGTCCAAATACATAATAAATACAAACTCCCACTAAAGCTGAACATCATCAACTGACATAACACCCATATGAGCAACATGCTCATGAAACTTATTGGGCGGTAGTCTCTTAGTAAGTGGATCCGCAATCATAGAGTTTGTACCTATATGTTCAATAGACAATTGTCCACTCTGAACTCTTTCTTTAACAACTAGGAACTTTATATCTATATGTTTTGACTTTATAGAGCTCCTATTGTTATTGGAATACATTACTGTAGATTTATTGTCACAAAATAACTTGAGTGGCTGTCAACGCCATCCATTATACGCAGTCCCGTGACAAAGTTTCGCAACCAGATTCCATGATTGGATGTCTCATAACATGCTACGAACTCCACTGCCATGGTGGAAGATGTTATAAGAGACTGTTTGACACTTTTCCATGAACGACATCTCCTGCGAGAATGTAGATGTAGCCAGAAGTAGATTTCTTACTGTCTTAGCATCTAGCAAAATCAGAGTCGGTATACCTAATGATCTCAAACTGAACCGACCTCTGATAAGTGAGCATGTAGTCTTTAGTTCTTTGCAGGTAACGCAAAACTTGCTTGGCTGCTTTCCAATGCTCCATGCCCGGATTGTGCAGATATTTACCCAACATCCCTACAATGTATGCAATATCTGGACGCGTACACACTTGAGCATACATAAGACTCCCCACTGCCGAAGCATATGGAATATCTTTCATTTCTTTTTGCTCAAAATCATTCTTAGAGCACTGATTGAGACTAAATTTGGCTCCCTTAGATATAGGGGTATAACCTTCTTTGTAATCTTGCATGTCATACCTTTTGAGAACCTTTTCGATTAGCTCTTTTGTGATAATCCTAAAGTACCCCAAGAATGATATCGGTGTATCTGTATACCCAACACAAAAGAGGCGTCACCAAGATCTTTCATCTCAAAGTTTTTAGCTAGAAATTTCTTGGTGTCGTGTAATATGCCTATATCATTGCTGGCAAGCAAGATATCATCAACATATAAAATCAAAAATATGTATTTACTCCTATAAAACTTATGATATATGCATTCATCAGTCAAATTCATCTCAAAACCAAACGAGATGATCACTTGATGAAATTTGGAATACCATTGTCGAGATGCTTGTTTGAGTCCATAAATGGATTTCTTAAGTTTACAGACCATATTCTCTGAGTTTTCCGACTCAAAGTTTTCTGGTTGCACCATACATATCATCTCACCAATGTTACCATTGAGAAACGCCGTCTTTACATCCATCTAATGCAACTCAAGATCAAAATGTGCTACCAATGCCATTATAATCCTAAAAGAGTCTTTCGAATAAATAGGAGAAAAGTCTCTTTATAATCGATGCCTTCTTTTTTAGTAATCCCTTAGTGACAAGACGTGACTTATACCTTTCCACATTGCCTTTTGAATCTTGTTTAGTCTTAAATATCCATTTGCAACCAATGGGCTTCACACCTTCTGGTAATGGGACAAGATCTCATACATCATTGTCTTTCATTGACTTAATTTCCTCATTCATGGCATCGATCCACTTTTGAGAGTTTGAACTTTCCATGGCTTGATGAAAGTTGATAGGATCATCTTCTATCACTCCAATGTTAACCTCGTGTTCTTGGAGAAATACAATATAATCATCTGGCATTGCACTTTTTCTCTGTCTAGTGGATCTCCTTAATGGCATTGGTTCTTGAGATGGTAGAGTTTGTTCTATGGTTGTTTCCTCAATATGAGGTTCTTGGACATTGTGGTTTATTGTGTCTTGAACAGAATCAGAAAGTAAATCCTGGCTAAGTTCAATAACACCTGTGGGAACATCAATGTATTCCTCTTCAAAGACAAAATTCTTAATCATATCTCCCCCGACAAACTCTACATCTTCAAAGAACCGAGCATTTCCTGACTCAAAAATGATCTCGTTGTGGGATTATAAAATTTGTACCCCCTAGATCTTTCAGAATATCCAATAAAGAAACAACTAACTGTTCTAGGGTCTAGTTTTTCTTCATTAAGCTTGTAAGGCCTTGCCTCAGCTAGACAACCCCAAATGTGCAAATGTTTCAGACTTAGCTTTTTGCCTGTCCAAATTTCATTAGGGGTTTTAGTAGTTGCCTTAGTTGGAACTCTATTAAGGATATACGCTGCAGTCTTAAGTGTCTCACCCCAGAGTGATTCTGGTGAAAAAGAATGACAAATCATACTCTTCACCATGTCTTTAAGCGTTTTGTTTTGTCTTTCAGCGACACCATTCATAGTGGGCGAACTCGACATAGTATACTATAGGACGATACCGTATTCCTTTAGGAATCGAGCAAATGGACTTGGACGTTGTTCACCTAAACCGTTATATCTACCGTAGTATTCTCCACCACGATCAGATCTGATGTTTTTTATCCTTTTGCTAAGTTGGTTCTCAACTTCAGCTTTAAAAGCCTTGAACACGTCCAGTGACTGTGCATTTTCCTTAAGGAGGTAAATATAGCCATATCTAGAATAGTCATCTATGAACGTTATAAAGTAATCTTGACCATTCCAAGCAATTATAGGAAATGGCCCACAAATATCCGTATGTATAAGTTCTAAGACTTGTATAGACCTATTGGCTTCAAATCTCCTTTTATTGGTTTGTTTTCCCTTGATACAATTGATGCAAGTATCATAATCTGAAAAGTCCAAGAGATTGAGAATTTCATTAGACACAAGGCTTTCAATTCTCTGTTTGGAGATGTGACCTAATAGTCTGTGCCAGCAGCTAAATTCTCACAGGTTAATTTCCTTTTGGTACCTCGAGAACTAGAGCACAATGACTCACCAAATGAAGCAATAGTATCAATAGAATAAAGGTTATCATAAACTGACAAAGAACCGGAGCCAACTAATTTTGAATCATGAAACAAACTGAATTTTCCATTTCCAGAAGAACAAGAGTAACCAAATTTGTCCAAAGCAGAAATAGAAATCAAATTCCATCTAAAAAACGGTATATAAAATGTCTCATCAAGATCCAAGTAAAATCTAGTCTTTAATAATAATCTAAATTTCCCTATTGCTTCAACTTCAACTGTCTTGCCATCGCCCACATAGATGTATCTTTCACCATCACTTGGCTTTCGGCAATGGAGGATACCCTGCATAGACACATTGACGTGAGTGGTTGTACCAGAATCTATCCACCAAGTGTGTCTAGGCACTGAAGATAAATTAACTTCAGAACAAACCAAATTAAGAGACAAACCTTTCTTAGCACACCAAGCATGATAGTTTGTACGATGCTTCTTTTGATGCCCTTCAGCTCCACAAAAGAAACATCCCTTGTTATCTGATTCATTCGGTTTCTTATTTTGATGCCCTTCAGCTCCACAAAAGAAACATCCCTTGTTATCCGGTTCATTCGGTTTCTTATCTTGTTTCTTTTGTGGTGATGTATTTGCAGCTCCCTTATCCTTTCTTTTGATTCCCTTGCCCTTAGAGATAGATGCCAAATAAGCATTATCTGTCTTATCTTGCTTCAACTTTTCTTTTTCCTGAACAAAGTGTGAGATGAGCTCATTCAGAGACCAAGTCTCTTTTTGACAATTGTAGCTTACCTTAAACTGATTAAACTAGGCAGGAAGAGATATCAGAACCAAATGCACTAGCAAGTCCTTAGAGAGTTCAAGCTGAAGTGCCCTCAATTTTGAAGCAAGATGAGACATTTCCATAATGTATTCCCTGACATTACCTTTAACTGCATACCTCATTGAAATGAGATTTGTCAAAAGCGTACCAATTTCAGACTTTTCGTTCTTGACAAACCTCTTTTCAATATCGGCAAGGAAATCTTTAGCCTTAGTGATGTTTTCCGAAATAGTGCCTCTGAATGCTTCTGGAATGGCCTTCTTCATTATCATCATACACATGCGATTTGATTTCTCCTACCTTTCCATATCCCTCTTTTCATCAGAGGTACTCTTATCCGTAAGAGATGGAGGAGAATCAGTCCTTAACGCAAGGTCGAGGTCCATGACTCTGAGAACAATAAGAAGATTCTCTTGCCACGACTTAAAATTAGAGTCATTCAGCATAGACATTGAATTGATGTTGGCAGTAATATTGGCATGAGAACTCATAGCTGATTTCATAAAATATGCTCACATAAGAAACCAAGATAATAATAACAAATTCAAATAAAGATAAATCCCATCTCAAAATATCGGGCACTACATTAATACTTCATCTTTGGACAATAGTATTAACGAGCAAGTGATATTTTGGTGTGGTAATCAAACACTGATAATAAAAGCATGTCAAATAACAATTCTACCTTTGGGCCAAATTATCATTCACACATAAAACCAAATAATCATCACGTGTTTGTCACCACCAGTGCACATATAATTCTGTAAAGTATTGCCCTTCCTTTGGGCCGGCACAACACCCACATAGTTATATATACAAAACCTTTTATATTTCAGAATTAAATCAATATTCACAGGAGAGCTCACTTTGGCGAGATGTTGTTTTAATTAATTCAATCTAAAATACAAAAACCGTATCTATATTTGAATTTAAAAATTATTCCTAAGTTTAAGGCCAAAATAATGAATTATTAAATTAATAATTCACCAAAAAAAGCAGCCACGGGATGGCTGACTGATTCCCAAAAACCTTAATTAATCAAAACTTAATTTATGTTTAATTAACATAATCAACCACAAGGCAACACATAATAAAACAATTTCAATGGCCGCACACAATCCGATTGGTAACCAATTGCATAATTTTAAACTTAAAACTGAAATACTCTATACAATCAGATTCAAGATATTACCAAATTCACGAGAATTAATAGATCCAAAACATTCTCGATGATTCAAGATACGGTGGCTCTGATACCACTTGTTGTAACATGAAATTAAGAACCCTAAAACCAACATACAAAAAATCATCGAGAAAAATACGAGGACGTTAGAGCGGAAGCGTACCTGATTCCATGGAGATACAAAGATGATGATTGGAAGTCTTCTAAGTTAACACGATTCCCGTTTGAGATCTCCTTTACTTCTGTTTCTCTCGAACTCCTTTACTTATGTTTCTCTCGAACGTTCTTTCTGACGATGGGAGCAGAAAAGAATTCTCTGATACGTGTAACCTAGGGACCCCAGTATATATATAACCTATTAGATAATTAGCCTAGTCAAATGTAATTATTGTTAGTCAAATGTAATTATCTTGTACCAATCTGTAGCCTCTATCTTAGCATTCTGTTAGCATGATTGTAAGCAGATTATACTACCACCTCATGTATATATTGATAGTAGATTAATGAGAATCAACATAGAGAATCACTTTCCAATATGGTATAAGAGCCTCTCCCTAATTCTCGTTCCTCTAACAAACCTCCTCCTCTCAAACACGTCCATTTTTTTTCCTCTCCATCTCCTCAAACTATGTCTGACCTCCCCTCCAAAACTGAAAACAACAAGTTTCATCTCGCACTCGCTGTAGGCAACGTGCGTAATTTCATTCCTATCATCCTTGAGATGGAAATAAGACAATACACGTCTTGGACGGAGCTTATTAAAATTCATTGTCGTGCTTACGACGTAATCGAATATATCATCCCTTTTGCACCTCCATCCACATCTGACAAATGAAAGGAAAAAGAAGTTGTTGAAGTTGACAAGACCTTTTCGTCTCGCCTAGATGCGATTGTGTGCTAATGGATTTACGGAACGATCTCAAAAGATCTTCTCCATACTATTCTCAAGCCTAACATGATGGCATAACAGGCTTGGGAACATCTCGCAAACATCTTCCAAGACAACAAGGGTTCACGGGCGGTTTCGTTGGAAAATCAGTTCTCTCAACTCCACATGGATAATTTTTCGAACATATCCGCCTATTGCCAAGAGTTGAAAATGATCGCTGATCAACTAGCTGATGTTGGTTTACTTGTTATGGAAAACTGTCTTGTCTTACAACTCATTGTCGGGTTGAATGAAAATTACGACAACATCGCGTCAATTCTCTCTCAAACCAAGCCTCTACCAGATTTCTATGACGCTCGGTCCCATCTAGTTTTGGAAGAAAGTCGCAAGGCCAAACAATCCACCACCGCTGCTAATGCTGTCGGTCAAGCACTCATCACCACCACTGATGAGGCTCCACCACAACGTTCGTATCAACCAAGTTCTAACCAAAATAAAATAAATAATTCTACAAACAGACAGCAAAGTCGTACCTCTAATGGTCAACGTAACGGTGGACGACAAAGCAATGGAAATGGAAACAACTCTGGCTCCAGCAACTACTTCAGTAGAAGAGAAAAGGGACGAAATACAGGTTCGGGCCGAGGACAAGGCTTCCAGCAGTCATATCCTCCACCTTAGGTCTATTTTTCACCTTGGGCCAACTGGACCCGACCACCATGGCCCATGCCCCCCTGCCCGTATCTAACAGTTCTCTGGTCTAATCCATCTCGCCAAAATGCGCCAGGATTACTTGGGCCACATCCCCAGCCGGCTTTCAACACTCAAACTGCTTCTAATGAATTTAAACCCACTGACATTGAACAAGCTATACATACAATCACTTCAAGCCCTTAATGACAAATGGTACATGGATACTGGAGCAACCTCTCATATGATGGCTTCAAACGGTACACTCTTCTCTTATTTTAATTTTAGCACTGCTAAAAATATCATCGTCGGTAGTGGACAGGAAATTCCGATACACGGTTACGGTCAAAAATTCCTACCCCCACCCCACCCACCTTTACATTTAACAAACGTTCTACATGCCCCTCAACTTATTAAAAATCTAATTTCTATGTCTTAGTTTACAACTGATAACAATGTTACAGTTGAATTTGACCCTTTTGATTTCTTGAGATTGTGCATTGAGTCCAACATGTTTTTGTGTATTGTTCCCGACATGGATTCGAGTTTCTATGAGTGTTGGTGAGAATCTGAGCAAGCGATGATCTTTTATTTTGATTCCCTATGTGCTTTAATTCTTTTATTGCTTGAGGACAAGCAAAGGTTTAAGTGTGGGGGGGTTTGATACGAGGAAAATATGTGCATATTAGTGGTGTTTAATGTGAGATTTTATGATCATTTATTTGATTGGATGCACCATTTTCCTACATATATGTGATTTATGTCTCCAAATACTTTGTATATTATTTTCTTGTTTATTCTAGAGATTTATGGAGTATTTTGAAGTTAAAGGAAATATTCAAGGATCAAGGGAAGGAGACAAGACAAGTGTGGGCTTTTGAAGAACTAAAGAAAGAGAACTTGGGCCTTAAAGAAAAGAATGGAAAAGGCCCAATCCACTTTGAAGAGGTTTGGGCTAGTAAATGAAAGGAAAGAAATGAGCACAGGCCCATTGGAATGGAAGCAGGGCATATTCATGCCGCCTACAAAGTATATATATATGTGTGTGCCTTTTTTCCCAAGGAAAACAACTTTTCATTATTTCTCTCTCCACTTTTACAACACTGTTCACGTAGAGATTAGGAAGAGAGAGTAGAGATATTAGTCTGAGGAGAGATATTAAAGAGAGAAAGTTTTAGAGAAAGAAAGATTTTAATTTATTTTTCCTAGATTAATTTGGATGGAGTTTTCAATTGCTTTGATGGATTCAATTTCAAGGATGTTCAGCTAATTTCTCAATTCTGATTAGCAGGGATGTTTGAACCTGTATATTTATTTATTTTCTAATTAATCCCGTATTTCCCTCTCGATGTTTGATTGGAATTGATTATGTTATCTGTGCATAATATTTTCAATTATTATTGCTTGATTTAGCCTGATCACCTAGGTTAAGTGTTTGATAATTGACTGCTAGAATCTTAAAGTATCGTTGTGGTTTAATTTTCATAAAGTGGTAAACTAGAGGTTGTGCATCTCTAGGGTAACATAATCCTAGAATTATCAAATCACGCGTGTTGATTTGGAGTCTAGTTCATCCTATCGTCTTGGTGATTAATGCATTTGAATGAATTAAATCTAGCGAGCATATCCTAGGTTGTTCAATTAAATAGGGTTAATTAGCGAGTGTATCCTAATTTAACTAATTTTAAGAGACAATTCGGTTTAATGACGCGTCATGTTAAGCTAGGGATGATAATTCCATGATAATTTGAGAGAGGGGTAATACATTGATTAGGGAATAATTAATATCGGGGATAATTGAACTGTTAACTGGAATATTTGCATACATTGAATCCTTGTTTAATTTGCTTTCTAGGTTTACTTTATTTCATTTAGTGATATGTAATCAATCTCAAACCCCCTCTAATCTGTTATTTCATTGAATTGAACATAGGTGGCATAGTTAATCATCACTCCTCGTGGGATCGACTCTTACTTGCCCTAGCTACTAGTTGGTTAGGATAAGGAAGATTTGGTAATTGTATTTCAAGCCCATCAATTATAATACAATTACCCTTTTTACCTCTACACATAAAAGGCCCACAACCTAATAGACATTTTTAAGCCCAATTAACATAATTGTAGTAGATCACTTTTAATGAACTTTATTCAATTAGACAGTCCACAATACATAATTATTTCACATAAAGTCCAACGTTGGATTAATGATCCAAAAGAGTGTTGCAGTGCATGGTTGTTTACAGGGGTGATCTTGTAATTAACATTCCCTGCTTATCCTTGGAAGAATATATATAGATTACATCATGATCAGGAAATCATGACAAGAATTTTCATCATGCCTAATTGAATCAATATAGTGGTAGTTATGACATAAAAAAGGCAATCCAAATTGAAACAGTTTCAAAAAATGGTGAGTTGAAATGTTAGAGAGATATTGCAATTATTTAAGCTGAAGCAACATGAGTAATAAATATACCTGCTCCCAGGAAAATCCTCTTATTGCCACACTTTTCACATTTTCTAATAACCGATTTCTAGATCGGGAATATGAGAGATCTTATGCCAGTCCTCTCCGGTTCCTCTCTCGCATCGTCTTTCCAGTTCTGGGTATTTACTGATACTCAGAGTCTGGAGAAATGGGATTCCTCATATACAATCTGGAAGCGACACAAGCTTTGGACATTTTTTGATATACAGATGTCGTAGAAATGTTAAATCCTCCAACCAGTTTGGGAGTGAATCCAGTTGAGGAATGCTCTCTATATGTAGACTTTTCAATGAAGATAGGTGATGTAAGGCTTCGGGTAGACACACCATCTTAGGAAGATCACGGAGAAAAACAAATTCAAGGTACTCGAGGTCTTTAATCTCCTCTGGCAGCTCTACAAATTCTGGACAATTATATACACCTACAGACTTGAGAGCAGTGAGGTGTTGCAACCACCCTATTGGTAAACATGTCAGTGTCTCACTATTGTGTACCGCTAAATTTGTTAGAGATTTTAAGGCTTGCAACCGTCTTTCTGGCACAGACTCCTCATGTGCTTGATTTATTCTTAGTGACTTGAGATTGGTGAGCTTTTCCAGCATTTCAATTGGAATGCATTTCATATTATCTCCAAATGTCACTGTAAGAGAAGTAAGGCCATCCAAGCTCAAGGAAGCCAACGTTAAGCTACTGCAGTTGTCTACGTCCAAGTCTTGGAGGGATGAGAGTTCTTGTGGCAGTATTAATGAAGAGCAAGAACCGATACCTAGCCTTACAAGATTTGGGAATACTTGTATCATTACTTGCTCCTTTGACACCCCTTTGAGATGGGGAAGAGACCATAACTCCAATGTTTCCAGAGACGGGAACAATATATTTCAACCATCAACTTCACCTTCAACCATGTACTCCACCTCCAGATCATTTAACCTCAAGAATTTCAGATGCGGTAGCTGTCCCAATTATGGAAGACTCAAAATATTTTTGCAATGTAGTATTTCAATATGAACTATTTTTTCCAGAGTTGAGTCTGTCTCCCATGATGGAAAACACTTACCATTGAAGCCCTATATAGTTAAAGTTTCAAGATTGGGGTGAGGTTGAAGTGCTTCCATTAGCTTTTCATCTGTATCTGACCTTGATTCGGATTCATAGCAGAGTTCCCATTCTAAGCTCAAATGACGAAGCTTTTTTTTCTCATCAAGATTTGCTTTCTTCGCATCCATGTAGCTTCTCACCCTCTCCAAATGTGTTATCTGAAGCTTGCCAACAAGGTTCAAACATTGCAATTCTTCAAGTTGATTACCTCTATCATGACCCACTATAAACGGGCTCAATGTTTTGAGATAAGTTAATTCTCCAATTTTTGAAGGCATCCCTTTCAATGATAGACATGTCTCCAAACAAAGATGACAAAGATTTTTCAAGTATCTCATGTTCTTAGGTAATATCACAAGCTTGCGACAACCATCCAAATTCAAAATTTGCAGATTCCAAAGACTGTATAATGAGTTAGGCAGAGTACGAATTTTAGAAGAAAACAGATTCAAGAATCGTAAATGTTTGAGATTACCTAATGTTGAAGATAATTCTTTGATTTTTGTATGCTTTGCATTTAGTACTCTCAAATGGCTGAACTTGGTCAAGACGGAAGATATATCCATATCATGTTGAGTACTGGTAGGAAACCTTGCATATTTTTTTCCCAAATTAACCTCGCGAATCTTATTTTTATATGTGTTGCTAGCTTGTCTTTCCATTTACACCCCAAGAACTTTGTTCTCCATGATCGACTGAGCAAGATCATGAACCAGATCGTGCATAATGATTTTATCAGTTTCCAATGGATCATATTGGAAAAGGGATCTCAAAACCAACTCATTACATATTTCATTACCAACATCCTCCACATCCAATTCTCCCCTTGATGATATATATCCATGACTCATTTAAAGAAAGACCAATTTTTTTTCTCTTAACATTGAAGTCCTTTGGAAAAACTGCAAAATAAGCAAAACATTGTCTCAGGAAGATGATGATAACTCAATCTCAAAGCTGGGAGTATCAAAGTTTCTTCTTGTAGTAAATTCCACAGTTCACTTTGTTTAATATAAATCCATTCCTTCTCAGTCCTCTTGAATCGTAGAATACCCCCAAGTGCCTTAGCAGTCATAGGCACACCTGCGCATTTTTTTACTATTTGTATTCCAATGGCTTACAGGTTTAGATATTTCTCCATCTCTTCTTTCCTAAATGCACGTTCCCTCATCAACATCCAACAATGCTCTTTCGATAGTCCATCCAATGAATGAGCATCAAGTGTTCCCATAATATCAAAAACCATCTTGAGGCGGGTGGTGACAATGATGGAAGTACCATTCGAACCACATGCCAATATATTTTTCAACAAAGACCATTTCTCTTGGTTTTCATTCCAAACATCATCCAACACTAGTAAATATCTTTTCTAATTCAACAACTCCCAGAGACGGCATTGTAAAGTATCTAGTTGCTTCAAATCCGAAGCACTTCCACTCCCAGTTGCAGATTCAATCATCGTCCTGACCAAAGTCTTGGGATCAAAATTATCGAAAACACAGACCCAAAGTTTTCTCTCGAAATGATCAACCACGAGTTGATCATTGTAAACCAATTGAGCAAGAGTCGTCTTTCCAAGGCCTCCAACACCAAGTATAGGCAAAATGGAGATCTGTTGATTCTCTTTCACACCATTCACCAGCATGTCCATAATCTTCTCTTTATCTGCATCTCTACCATAAACTTGATAAGACTCGTTCAGAATAGAACCCATCTCACGCGTGCCATCATCGAATCTCTCTACAGCCGCCATCTCACGTAGATTAAACTTTTCATGCTCAGCAGCAACCGCGTCCAGTTCATCTGAAATTTGTTTCATTCTTTTTCCGATGTTGCGTCAGAACACAACATTTTTTAGGTTGTAATGACTCAGCTGGCTATTTCTGAGTTTGAGCTTGGAGACATGGGTGACACACTCATCAAGTATGTCATCAATCTCATAAGCAAGGTCTTTGAGCTTGCTAAGCCAATTTTGTATGGTCTTGTCTTTCAGTTTCTTCACTTGAGCATCTTCAAGAACAGCTTGGATGGTGGTGAAGGTGCTGAAAAGCTTCTTCATCTCCTTATCTACGCCCATAATCAATCCCATCTCTTCATGGATTAGGGAGCTCAGATTTTCCAGGACTATTTGAAGAAAAGCCTCTGCCATCGTGAAATGATAGAAACAATTAAATTCAGAAAATCTCATAACTTGAGGTATATAGCAGATGATGAATGATTGTTATGAAAATACAAGATTTAGAATGAGATATGTGGGGATATTTAATGTGACACATATTAAAGTAGGTAGTCGTTGCAGTTGTAGAAGATAAGATTGATAGTGATTGGTGGGGACAAAGGAAACTACCTAATAATATTCCACTTTGGTCAATTTAGGAATACGGATGTGAGAAAGATAAAGCTTCTATCAAGTTGACAAAATATCAATTTGAGATTGTCACGCCCCAGAATCTTTTCATAAAATATCAGAGTTTTTTTATTTTGGGCCGTGAAGAGAGAAATGGAAAAAGGCGTGCATGATATAAAATAGAAAGGAAAAAGAGAGGATAAGAAAAAGTACACTTGAAACATCGAATACAACCGATAAAAATAGAGTTTGAAACCTTACGCAGCGGAAAAACATCAGGATCCATCAGAAAGAAGAAGTAAGAGACGACAGAAGATTGAGGAATGGGACGATGTGAATCATTCACATATCAACAATCGGTCACAATACCGATAACAACAACATAACAAAGCAGCGGAAATATACCATCAGGATCCTTTATAAAGAAGAAGACCAATTATCATCTTACAAAATGTGAAACATCGTTTCAACATAGCTTTAAAAGACAAAACTGAAAAAGGAAACAGCTGATAGGGCACCACTCTCTCTACGCATCAAGGTTCTCTTCGTCTCTTGTAGTGTGAGTACAGAATAGGGGTGAGTGTGTTGAATACACTCATGGGGATACTTTCCATATTTTTAACAGGTTATTAGGTGAGCATAGCAACTTCGACATATACTAGTTCGACAAGTAGCACACAATGATAAGAACACACGGCTCTAAGAGCACTCAACAATACTCGGTACATTCCTAACGTATGGTGCTTTTTACGGGCCACCAGTCCATCCCTAACATGACGTATGGTGTTTTTTACGGGCCACCAGTCCATCCCTAACATGACATATGGTGTTTTTTACGGGCCACCAGTCCATCCCTAACATGACTTAGGACATCCATCCACATTTATCGTATCATAAGCTATACATGAATACAGTAATCGTAAAGTATGCATGTACATAATAATCACAGCATGTATTCACACCACATAGAGTTCAACAGTTCCAATATCAATTGTGGAAAATAATAATCATGTTGAGTTTAGAAGTTACCCCCACCTTGTTCGGTGGTTACCACGTGAGTAGCGGGTATCAAAGATCTCGTGTCTCGATGTTCAATCCAATTGATAGCCTACATACATTACAGTATACTTAGATCCTTAATAACGTATAAATAAAGCTATAACAGACTCCGGTGGAGAAACGATCATTAACTACGCGACGGATCGAGAGCTCTAAAGATTGGAGTTGAAGAAACGAGAGTGGATATGATAGAGAATGAAATCTGGGTCACAACGGAAAAAGAATGAGCTCGATCGGAGTTAAAACGAGCTCAAACGGAGCATTTTAGGTTTAGGGGTAAAATGGTAATTTTGGCCAAAGGGTTGACTTTGACCGGGCCCACGAACCTCGGTCAACGACGTCTCGTCAGTGACGTCTCGTCAGTGATGTCTCGAAAAAGATGAGCGACTGAAAAAAATAGGGTTCGGATCGAAAACACGGCGTTGCGTGTACGTCGGTACACGCGGACCCGGCATTGGGTGAAAAAACCCGATGGCCTAGGCATGGCTCGACAGCTGCCGAGTTTTCTCAGCAGCAAAACTCGGCACTCTCGGCAGCTGCCGAGTTTTCTCGGCAGTTATGCGCGCATCACTCGGCAGCGGCAGCCGGTGCTCGGCAGGCTGTAGAGTTTTCTCAGCAGCGGGTGGCCTCCCTCGGTAGCTGCCGAGTTTTCTCGACAGCCGGCGCCCAGTGCTTCTCGTCATCGGCCTGCTCGACCAGGCCACTTCTCGGTGCCACCCAGCGCGGTGGCGCAGCCCTCCACCGCCGCCGCCACCTAGTTCGCTGGATTCCTCACACCGTCGGCTACCACCTCCGGCCATCCTTCGTCGGATTCCAGCGGTGAATAGCACCTGAATCCTCATCGTAAAAACCTTCGATACCCTATTTTTCCCAAAACCGAACCCCATCCAAAAACTTCCGCCCCGCAACTTCCAGTCGCCGGCGACCACCCCCACACCTCCAGATCGTCGGCCGGCGACTTCCAGTCGCCGGCCACCCTCCGATTCCGGCCACTATCACAACAGCCACCCATATACACACACACGCATGCAAGATACATACACACACTAAACCCTTGCCAACTCAGCCCTTGGCCGACGGCCACCTGCCGCCGGCGACTCTCCTCCGCCGCCTAGGACACTGGCCGGCGACTTCCAGTCACCGACAACCCTTCCAGAGCGGCCCAACACACACAGCAAGATTATATACACACGCACATATAAACGTATACACACACACCTACTATTCCAGCTTGGCCAGCGGCCACCTGCCGCCGGCCACCACCACCTGAACCTCTCCGGCGCATCACCAGCGTCGGCCCTCTTGTTTCCACACGGTGGCGCCGCCCTCAATAGTAACCAAACATCACACACACTATCACACACACAAACACACACACACATACACGTTTATGTATATACACAGCCGACTGCTGCTCCGGCGTCACCGCCTACGGCGGCGCCACCACCCTGGCATCACCTTCACACCACCAGCAGTTTCTCAGACGGTTGCTCCGGCGAGAGGAAGAAGAGAGAGAGAAAAAAATCAGAGGAGAGAGAAAGGATGGTGAGGGTCAGGGTTTGGGGCTGTTTTTTCACCGTTTTCCGACAAACAAGAAATTGAAATTGAATTTCGAGACCTATTCTAGATTCGTCTCGTCGAGATGAACGTCGTGTACGAAGATCGACCGAAACCGACAACTTTGAATTTTCCAGCCACCGGCTGGCTGCGGCAGCCCGCCGGAGATAGAAAATTGGAAAGAGAGAGAGACTTACGTGTTTTTAGTGCGTTTGGCTCGTTTGGAAAAACGGTGAAAAATGAATCGGGGAAGACCCTATTTATAGAAATCTGGAAAGTTACTATTCATCCAAAATATCCCAATCACTATTCATCGGTTGATTTTTCAATATTACTATTCACATAGAAATCCTGTTTTACTATTCACCGAAATATCTTTTAATTTTCCGAAACTCCGTGATTTGCCCTTTTTGTCGTCATTCAAGCTACGGGTCTCCGATTGACCCCTAGTTCATTTTTATCTTCTCGTCTTCTCAATACGCATCTAATGGTATAAGAATATTCTATATACCATGTCCATGAAAATTATCCATCTAAAATGCGTATTAAACACGTATCTGAATCGCACGTAAGTAATTTAAACAGTCAAAATACACGCACATAATTATTAAGTCATGTGTTAAATATTTAATTAATCATTTATGCTCATTTTGATCCGGGGCGCTACAGAGATGGTAGAAGATTTATAATAGTCATAAATAGGATGTAAAAGAATCGAATCTTTTTTATTCAATTTGATATTCGAATTTGAATATAGTGATTCGAATTCAAAAAATACGAATAAGAATCCGAATAAGAATATTTTTTTTATATTAGTATATTATCCGAATATGAATAAGAATATGACGAAATTCAATTCGAGTATTTGTAAATATATTCGAATAATTATATATATATATAATTTCTTTATTTCAATTATATATATATCCAACAAAAATTCTAAACCACATCTTAAATTTCTTTAAAATTTTGCAATCTAAACGTAAACTATGATAGCCAACTAATTACCCAAAAAAGAAAAATAAAATAGTAAATAACTTCATTTTATTAAATGTTAATTTGCAATTGGTTTATGAATTATCGCACTAGAGTTGATGAATTTTATTGTTTATTAATTACTAGGTGATTAATGTGAGATTTTATGATCATTTATTTGATTGGATGCACTATTTTCCTACATATATGTGATTTGAGTCTTCAAATACTTCATATATTATTTTTTTGTTCATTTTAGGGATTTATGGAGTATTTTGGAGTAAAAGAAAGATTTGGGTTTTATGAGGAATGAAGAATGGAGATAATGGGCTTAGCAATTTATTTGAAGAATTAAAGAAGAAGGGCTTGGGCTAGTAATTTAAAGAAAGAAGCAAACAAAAGCCCATTCCATTGGAAGGAAGGCAAGTTCACACCACCACCAAAAAGCCCTATATATTTGTGCCTTTTTCCCCAAGACTTCTATTCTCAAACCATTCGAGTATTGTTCATATGGAGAGAGTTTAGAGAGAGAAAGAGAGTTAGAATTACTTTATATATATTCTTTACTTTCTAGATTAATTAGAATGGATTTCTCAACAACTTTTGTGGATTTAATTTCAAAGATGCTCGTCTAATTTCTCAATTCCTGTTAGTATGGATGTTTGAACCCGTATATCTATTTATTTTCTAATTAATCTCATATTCCCTTCTCGATGTTTGATTGGAACTAATTATGTTATCTATGCATAATGTTTTCAATTATTATTGCTTGATTTGGATTGGCCACCAAGGTTAAGTATTTGATAATTGATTGCTAGAATCTTAAAGCATCGTTGTGGTTTAATTTTCATAAGTGGTAAACTAGAGGTTGTGCATCTCTAGGGTAACATAATCCTAGAATTATCGAATCACGCGTGTATATTCGGAGTCTAGTTCATTCTACCGTCTTGGTGATTAATGCATTTGATAAATTAAATCTAGAGAGCGTATTCTAGGTTATTCAATTAAATAGAGTTAATTAGCAAGCGTATCCTAATTTAACTAATCTTAAGAGATAATTCGATTTAACAGTATTCTAGGTTATTCAATTAAATAGGGTTAATTAGCGAGCATATCCTAACTTAACTAATCTTAAGAGACGATTCGGTTTAACAGCGTGTAGTTGTTAGACTAGGGGTGATAATTCCATGATAAACTGAGAGAGGGGTAGTATATTGATTAGAGAATAATTGATATCGGGGGATAATTAAACTGTTAACTGGAATATTTGCATACATTGAATTTTTGTTTAATTTGCTTGCTAGGTTTACTTCATAAAATTTAATGATAGTTAATCAATCTCAAACCCCCCCATAATTTGTTATTTGATTGAAATGAACATAGGTGACATAGTTAATCATCACTCCTCGTGGGACCGACGCTTACTTGCCCTAACTACTAGTTGGTTAGGTTAGAAAAGAAATTAATAATTTATCGCATTACGATGCACGGTCAAATTTTGGCACCGTTGTCGGGAATGGTTTGAATTTATTATGTCATCTTGTTTCTTTTCTTATTTTGTTTATATAAAAAAAATTTAAAAATTCGAAAAAAATATATATATTTTGCTATTCAATTTGTGTATTTTTTTTCTGCTCTGTTTCAACCATGTTTTGCTTGGGTCTCTATTTTGTTTCGCTTGCTGATCTATTCTGTTTTTCACACTGGTAGTCCCAATGTGACTTTGGTCTTCCAATGTCAATTTCTGCAGATTGCTTCAGCGAAAATTTCTGGAATCTTTTTTACTGAAATTTGAATTTTCTCACTTGAATTTCATGATTTCAGGTGGTGGATGCGTACTCGATCTCAAGGTAACAAGGATTTGGAATTTTATCCTGAGATAACTCGAAGAGATCGAGCCTTGAGGCGACAAGCTAAGCAAATTTTGGAATTTTCACTTCCTTCTTCTGAATTAAACTTTAGTGAATCTGAACACGAGGAGGAAGCAATGACAGAGGAACAAACATTGAGAGAGCTAGTGAATCCTGCACTTATTCAACAACCTCTTTGTATCACCTTTCCTAATCTCAATGAAGATACTAACTTTGAGCTTAAATCTGGATTAATTCACTTACTTCCTTCTTTTTATGGACATGCAGGTGAGGATCCTTACAAGTATCTGAAAAGGTTCTATGGTGTATGTTCAAGTATGAAGCCAAAAGCTGTGACGGAGGAACAAATTAGACTCCGGACATTTCCTTTCTCTCTGAAGGATTCGGCACAAGATTGGTTATATTACCTTCCATCAGGTTCCATCAAAACATGGAGTGAAATAGAACGACTCTTCTTGGAAAAGTATTTCCTTGTATCTCGAGCGGCAAATATTCGGAGAGACATGTAGAGCTCGACAAATGCATGGGGAGACATTGTATGAATATTAGGAGCATTTTAAAAAATTAGAAGCAAGCTGCCCTCATCATCAGATCTCTGAACAACTTTTGATTCAATACTTATGAGGGGCTATCTTCAATGGACCGAAACATAATTAATGCAGCAAGTGGAGGGGCATTAATGAATAAGACGCCTTCAGCAGCAAGAGCTCTCATCTCGAATATGGCTACTAATTCACAATAATTTAGCACTCGGGATTTTTCAATGCGAACAGTGAAAGAGGTAAGTGAGTATACTATTGAGGATAAACTAATTGAATTAACTTTTTTGGTTTGTCAAGTTGTCGTAGGTGCTCCCCAGGTGAACCATGTCTTCTTTGCAATACCACTAACCATACCACAGATTCGTGCCGAGTTTTGCTTGATGAAATCGAGGCTCACACTAATGTTGTGGGAAGTGGAAACTACCGAGGAATGAAGTATGACCCTTACTCCAACACATACAATCCGAGTTGGAGGGATCATCCAAATTTAAGGTGGAGAAATCAACAATGTAATTACAATGGAGAGAATAACAAGCCTCCACAGCTTTTAAGGAACTCCAATTACCAAGGAGGAAATTATAATTATCAAGGTCAATCATCCGGACAAAACTCCAACATATCATTGGAGGATATGATGAAGACATTGGCTTCCAATACAATGCAATTTCAAAAGGACACTGCTCAATTCCAAAGAGACACTCAGTCGAGTATCAGAAATCTTGAGACGCAAATGAGTTAATTAGCAACAGTCGTGAGTCGATTGGAAGTCCAGAATGGAGGAAAATTATCATCTCAACCAGAGATAAATCCAAGAAATGTTAGTGCAGTAACCTTAAGGAGTGGGAAGCAGTTGGAAGAACCCAAAAGGCCTGAGAAAAATCGGAAAAATGATGATGAAGAAAAACCTACTAAACAGGTCGACATAGGATTACCCAGTGTCGAACTATCATCCAGTGTGAAAACTTCAAAATTCGCACAAGTAACACCCGATTTTTTCCCAAAAATCCAAGCTAATATGGTTCATATTCCTTCCAGGTTGGCGAGGGTAGTGAAAGAAGATAAACAGAAACAGCTACTCGATGTTTTTCGCAAGGTCAAAATCAACATCCCTTTGATTGATGCAATCAAATAGGATCCAAGATATGTGAAATTCCTCAAAGACTTGTGCACAAACAAGCGAAAACTTAAGGGTGATGAGAAAATTTTGATGGGAGAAAACGTGTCTGCAATTTTTCAAATGAAGCTTCCTCAAAAGGGAAAGGATCTAGGTATGTTTGTTATTTCATGTCGCATGAAAGATGTTAGAATTGAGCGTGCTATGCTGGATCTAGAAGTTTCAATTAATGTTATACCACGTTCTATTTATGCATCTCTGAATTTAGGGCCATTGAAAGAAACATGTGTTATCATTCAATTGACCGATCGTAGTACTGCATACCCTGATGGGGTTATATTGAGGATGTTCTTGTTGAGGTTAATGAGCTTATTTTCCCTGTGGATTTTTATGTGTTGGATATGAAACTCGTCGAGTCCATCACCTATTTTGTTAGGGAGGTCAGTTTTAAACACCTCTCAAACAAAAATAGATGTTCGTGAGGGAACCCTCACGATGGAATTCGATGGGCAGATAATTAAATTCAATATTTTTAATGCCATGAAGTATCCTGATGATGAGAATTATGTTTTTTCTTTGAGTATTATTAACCATCTTGTCGAGGAAGTTTTTGAGATGAATTTCAGGGATAATTTGGAACTCGTGTTGACCAAGAATTTGAGGGATGACAGAAGTCAATTGGCTGCACATGGAAGCCTGGATACACCGGAACTTGAAATTAAAGTCATTGTCATACCATTTGAAGTATGCTTACCTAGGAGAGCAAGCCACATTGCATGTGATAATTTCAGTAAAATTGGGCTCCACTCAAGAAGAGGTTTTACTACACATTCTGAAGGAATACAAGGAAGCCATTGGATGGATAATTGCGGATATTAAGGGAATTAGCCCAGCCTTGTGCATGCATCGGATTCTTCTTGAAGACGATGCCAAACCCACTTGAGAGGCGCAAAGGAGATTAAACCCCCAGATAATGGAGGTAGTCAAGAAGGAAGTATTGAAACTCCTAGATGTGGGAATCATCTAGCCAATTTCTGACAGTCGATGGGTAAGTCCTACGCAAGTTGTACCCAAGAAATCCAGAGTTACAGTGGTCGAAAATAAGGAAGGTGAGTTGGTTCCTACTCAAGTACAAACTAGGTGGAGGGTTTGTATCGATTACCGTAAGTTGAATTCCATAACTCGAAAGGACCATTTCTTTTTACCTTTCATTGACCAAATGCTTGAACAACTAGCTGGACACTCTTATTATTGTTTTCTAGATGGTTTCTCAAGATATTTTCAGGTCACTATAGTACCCCAGGATCAGGAGAAAACCACGTTCACCTGCCCATTCGGTATGTTTGTTTATCGATGAATGCCCTTTGGTCTTTGCAATGCTCCAGCCACCTTTTAGAGGTGTATGGTAAGCATATTTTCCGAATATGTGGGTAGTATAATTGAAGTCTTTATGGATGATTTTAGTGTTTATGGTGATTCGTTTGAAAATTGTTTGAAGGGCCTGGAATTAATTTTAAAACGATGTGTAAAAACTAACCTTGTCTTGAATTGGGAAAAATGTCATTTCATGATTGAGCAAGGAATAGTTTTGGGCATATTGTTTCTCTGAAAGGTATAAAAGTTGATAAATCTAGGATAGACCTTATTTCGGCATTACCTTACCCCACGAATGTGTGGGAAGTTCATTTTTTTCTTGGCCATGCAGGTTTTTATCGAAGATTTATCAAGGATTTCTCCAAGATATCAGCTCCAATGTGCAAGTTGCTGTAAAATGATGTGAAGTTTCTGTTTGATGATGAATGCAAGGCTGCTTTTGATAAATTGAAGGAGCGATTGATAACACCACCAATCATCCAACCCCCGGACTGGGAATTACCATTTGAAGTAATGTGTGATGCCTCGGATTATGCCGTTGGGGCTGTTCTAGGACAGAGAGTGGGAAAGGTTGCCCATATGATCTATTATGCATTGAAAACTTTGAATTCAGCACAAGCAAACTACACCACTACTAAAAAAGAACTTTTAGCTATAGTTTTTACTTTGGAAAAGTTTCGATCTTATTTATTAAGAATTAAAGTGATTGTATTTTCTGATCATGCAGTTTTAAAGTTTCTACTCACCAAGAAGGAGGCCAAGCCTAGACTTATCCGATGGATTTTACTTCTCCAAGAGTTTGATCTAGAGATTAAAGATAAAAAGAGATTTGAAAACTTTGTGGCGGATCATCTTAGTCGGCTGGTACTTCCAGAAAGCAATCCTCCACTCGCCGACAGCTTTCCAGATGAACAACTGTTTATCACGTCATCACACTAGTAGATACAAACGACATTGGATCATCCAGTGTCAAATTCCAACTCTGAACCATGGTATGCTGATATTGTGAATTTTCTTATCGTTAAAATATCCTGTAACCGACAAAGGCTCGATGAGACAAACTGAGGAGTGATGCCAAGTATTATGTCTGGGATGAACCGTATGTGTGGAAACATTGTTCGGACTAGGTGATACGACGGTGCGTTCCCGACTCTGAATTTCATTCCATACTCGAGTTTTGTCATACACAAGCTTGTGGGGGCATTTCGGCACAAAACGTACAACCCATAAGGTGTTGGAGTGTGGATTCTATTGGCCAACTCTCTTTCGAGATGAGTTCAATTTCTGTAAGTCATATGATAATTGCCAAAGAACAGGTAACATCTCCCATCGAAATCAAATGCCCCAAAATCCCATGATATTTTGTGAAATTTTTTATGTTTGGGGTATGGATTCTATGGGACCCTTTCCTACTTCATTTGGTCATTCTTATATACTGTCTGCAATTTATTACGTCTTTAAGTGGGTTGAAGCTAAAGCCTCCCGGACTAATGACTCTAAAATTGTGGCTTCTTTTGTCAAATCTAACATATTTTGTAGGTTTGGAATTCCACGTGCTATCATTAGCGATCAAGGCACTCATTTTTGTAATCGAACTATTGAAGCCTTGTTGAGCAAGTATGTCGTTACTCACAAGATCTCTACGGCATATCATCCTCAAACAAATAGACAAGCAAAAACCTCGAATCGCAAGATCAAATCGATTTTGGAAAAGATAGTCAAGCCAAATCGAAAGGATTGGAGTCTTCGGCTTGAGGACGCTCTTTGGGCATATAAGACAGCATACAAGACACCAATTGGGATGTCTCCGTATCACCTCGTCTACAGCAAGCCGTGTCATCTTTCGATGGAAATTGAACGTCGTGCATTATGGGCGATCAAATAATACAATATGGATTTTGATGAGGCCGAAGTACATAGAAAGTTACAATTGAGGGAGTTTGAGGAGATACGAAATGATGCATTTGAGAATGCATTGATCTATAAGGAGAAATCAAAGATCCTAAACGATACACGAATTACGAGGAAGAAGTTTGAAGTCGGAGATAAAGTTTCGCTTTATCCCGTCTCAAGTTATTTCCAGGTAAGTTGTGTTCGCATTGGTTAGGACCTTTTGTTATCACTGATATATTTTCTCATGGTACAATAGCAATTCAAAGTTTGCAAATAGGAAAAACAATGAAAATTAATGGTCATCAGCTAAAACCATAATTCGAAGAATTATGCGAAATTGAAGTCGAGAGAGAAATATTTGAGGATCCACCTTGCAATTAAAAGAGGAGTTTCGTCGAGCCAACGACGTTAAACAAGAGCGCTTTGTGGGAGGCAACCCACATTCTATTGTTTTTATTTTTATCTTGTGTTGTTTTGGATTTCGTAGGATTAGTTCTTTTTGTTAATAAAATAAAAACAAAAAAAATAATAAAAAAAAATAAAAAAAAATGGTGGTATCAGTTAATTTGATAAAAGTTGGGAGTGGGGGATTAAAATGCACAAGTCTAATTTATTTTTCCTAGAATTTTCAGCCCCAAATTGATTTATGCCCTAATTTCAAATTGTGTCCTAATTTTTACCCCAATTTGACAAACACCCATCTTCTCCTGCAGAACAGCCGCCGTCCACCACTCCGATCACCACCGCCGCAACTGCTGGTCACCTTCATCGCACCTCTGGTGAACTAGTTGCTGCCTAGCCATTTCATAGCCGACACACATCAATGCACATCAACCCGCACCCCAACTGTGACGCCCGCCACTAGTGCTCGACCGCCGACTACCGTCGGGTTTACCGCCACCAACTCACCACCCTGGTTCTTCCTCTCATTTGGAACATGTGGATTAGTTGGAGCACAACAACGAGGAATTACATGCGTGAGTCGTGGTGTCACGCCCCGTTTTCATTCTTGAAATTTATCAGAGTTTTCTTTGTAGGCGTAAAGAAAGAAGGGAAAAAGACGTGCATGATATAAAATAGAAACCTTTGGAAACAGAAAACATACGATTTTTACATAAACAAAACCTCGACATCTAGCCGAAATAAAACATTGCATCGGAAAAACATCAGGATCCATCATCCATAGGATTAACAAAGTTATACTTACAAAACAAGAATTTTATAATCGTTATGTAACAAAAGACAGAATATAAAAATATCCAGATGGGGCATCATCTCTCTCTCTCTAAAGCTCAACATGCTCGTCATCTCCTGTAACATGAGTCGTCTCTTGTAGTGTGAGTACAGAATAGGAGTGAGTGCGTTGAATACACTCGTGGAGATACTTTCCATATTTTTAACAGTTTATTAGGTAGGTATAACAAATCAAACATATTCAAGTTTGGCAAAAAGACACAGCATATAGAATGCATAGCACATAATTCGGATCCTTTATGGACACGTTGTCCCATTAGAGCTCATATCTGCAGCGAGTGCGGGTACTCCCTGTTGACCCCAGGTGCGGGTACTCCCCGACTTATTATATGGGTATCATTGTTCCCCCGTAATAGGGTATCATTGTTCCCCCGTAATATGAAAGTAGACATTCATCCATTCAACATGAATTGGACCTTTGTCTCTTCATATAAATCTAGACTTTCGTCCTTTCACAAAAACTCAAGTGCGGGTATTTCCCGTCTTATCCCTACAAATCTCAGGTATGGGTATTACCCGACTTACCCCTACAAATCTCAGGTGCGGGTATTACCCGACTTACCCCTACAATAACGATAACCATGCATGGACACATTAATCGTAACATATAGTCACAGCACATAAGGTTCAACAATTCATTTAATATCAAGTTCATAAACATGCGTTCATTTATCATCGTAGTATGTTAAATACCATAACGTATAATTATAAGAGTTTAGAAGTTACCCCCACCTTGTTCGGTGGTTACCACGTGAGTAGCGAGTATCAAATATCGAGTATCACAAAGCTCAATCCAACTGGTAGCCTATACAAGTTACAATGTTTTTTAGATCCTTAATATATTAAATACGTATAACTAAAGGTGTAGACGGTGTCGGAGAAGGTACGATCGATAAAGACGAGATGGAACAGTAGATCTAAAGATTGAGATTGAAGAAACGAGAGTGAAAGTTCAATTTAATAGGCTGAGATGAAAAATGGTAAGATTTGGGTCGTAATGGAAAAAGAATGAGCTCAATCGGAGTTAAAACGAGCTCAAACGGAGCATTTTAAGATTGAGGGGTATTTTGGTAATTTTTGTAAAAAGGCGAGGAAGAGTGAACGATTAAGGTTGCTACGGAAGAAGAATGAGCTCAATTGGAGTTAAAACGAGCTCAAATTGAGCATTTTAAGATTGAGGGGTATTTTGGTAATTTTGGTCAAAAGGTGAGGAAAAAGGAAAGATTAGGGTTGCAACGGAAAAAGAATGAGCTCAATCGGAGTTGAAATAAGCTCAAACGGAGCGTTTTAAGATTGAGGGGCGTTTTGGTAATTTTGGTCAAAGGGTTGACTTTGACCGGGACCCCCGACTCCCGGTCTACCACATCTCGTTGCCGACGACTCGATGATAACGTACGACGGAAAAAATGGGATTCATATCGAAAACACGACACCGCGCGCACACCCGTCACACGGCGCCGTGCACGCGTGCTTCCCGTCTCCAGGCGCCCACGCACGCCCGTGCACACCGGGCACGACCGTGCGCCAACGTCCAGTAGCTCAACCCAGCGCGCTCACGACCATGCACACCGGGCACGACCGTGCTCGCCCAGCATCTCCCGGCGCCGTATGCCCAGACCAGCCCCTCAACCGTTTTCTTCCCCCCCAAATTCCGGCCATGGCCAGCGACCTCCTGTCGCCGGCCACACCACCTTACACGGTGGCATGTCGTGTTGCGACAGACTGCGACAACTTTTCTCTCTGTTGCACTGAGATCCCAACATTATGGGGTTTACATTTGAGAATTGATGCGAAGTAACGACAGCTTACTCTTGTTGCATGCTTTGTTGCACGGTGTCATGTCGTGTTGCGACAGACTACGACAACTCTTCTCTCTGTTGCACTGAGATCTCCAACATAGGGTTACAATGTTTTGTTGCACGGTGTCATGTCGTTTTACGACAGACTGCGACAACTCTTCTCTCTTTGTTGCATTGAGATCTCCAACATGGGAGTTACAATGCTTTGTTGCACGATGTCATGTCGTGTTACGATAGATTGCGACAACTCTTCTCTCTATTGCACGGAGATCTCCAACATGGGGGTTACATTTGAGAATTGATGGGAATTAACGACAACTTACTCTTGTTGCACGATGTCATGTCATGTTGTGACAGACTATACATTTGAGAATTGATGGGAATTAACAACTTAATCTCAATGTTGCATGATGTCATGTCATGTTGTGATTGATGGGAATTAACAACTTAATCTTAATGTTGCATGATGTCATGTCATGTTGTGACAAACTATGACAACTCTACTCTGTTGCACGATGGCATGTCATGTCATGCTGTGATAGACTATGACAGCTCTACTCTGTTGCACGAACGGTGCACGCACCACCCAAGCCTACTCCAAAAAGTTAAAGCAAGCTTGGACCAACTTAGGTCCAATCCGTCAAAGTCCAACCCATAGCCCAATTGTCGGGATCAAAACCACGATCGAGGTCGGGCCGAGTGCGCACATGTGTTGCACTAGCTTACCAGTCCAAGAGTGTATTAATTACTAAGCTCTTACATATGACTTCATTTATACTTGCATTTACAAGGTCTAACTTCCTATGTGGGATAGTTAATAGTCTCATTCCCACATTAGACTTTTTTTACATTCTCATTTCAAGTGATCATCTTTAACGATTAATTTATAACTCATCAAAATTGATTTTGAGCAATTCAACATGTTTCGATTATCTACTTTAAACGTAAATTAATCTTTTGATATCCAATTCTTGAAATAATTAATTTTTAGCAACTAAAATATTAATCAAAGTGGTGCTATTCATCACTTTTATTAAACCAATTTCCAACACAGGTAATGTAGAATAAGAAAAAGAACAAAAATAAAACTTAAAGCCACTTTAAAAAATGTGGTTTCAAGGTGTCATAATCGATCAACACGCAATGTATCATCTGAAGAGGTCTGTGGATAAAAAAACAAATAAAAGAATAAAGCACAATATGCCCAAAAAATAGTAGAAAAAAACAAAAGAATATTGCACATGGCTTTGAGGATCATATGCTGGAGCCAATATTAAAATACTATAACGAGACAAATATAATTTTCTGAGACTGGGCTTCACTACCCACGACCCAAATGCATTATTCATAAATTAATGTAAAAAGAAATTTTGAATAATCAATCATTCAATGATTAGCTATCTTTTGAGTTTCAAACAATTATTTTATCATTCAACAATTAGCTATCCTTTTTTTTTTTTTAAAGGTTCCAATATTCTACTTTTTCTGGGATTTGTGTTTATGACTTCTGTGGATCTTCTTTTGCTGTTAATCTTTTTTGGGGGGGGGGGGGCGTTGGTTCTATTAATTCCAACGTAGTTAAGTGATTAAAATTTTTATTAAATAAGATAACTGTTAATGTAGGACCAAATAATTAGTTATATCTTGAGTAAATTACAATAACTAATCAAGAATTCAAGCTACTGTTAACCTTGTGAGTTTCCCCATGAAATTTTACTATTCTATAACTGATTGATGTTTACACTTCCTCTTGAGTTGATTTGGATAAATTCTAACTAATCATTAACATAATTCAATGAAATTGACAATCATTACCCAATTCTTCACTGATCATGATATCTTGTGCTCAAAGCAAAGAATTGTTATATTTACACATTTCCAAGGACTTTTATTCACTTACATGAAACATGTTTCTTTACAAGATGTCTTGTTTAAGAAAAAAGCTATACACACACATAGAATATATAGTGAGCACATAACACTTCCCTGTTTCAATATTGCATGATCACACTATGGCTTCTCTGCTGCACTTCTTCTCTATGCTACAATTTGCTTTCATTATCATGTGCTGTGTCGCGTTAAAACCGAGCCCCCAGGCAAGTATACAACAATTTCCATAAATTCAAAGCAACGATAACTTTATTGGCTATTTATTTTTGTTTTTTGATCATCTGGGATGATCATATTCGTGTTTCTATTTCCGTTCTTTAAATATTTGCATCTTGCAGCCTTACATTGTTTATATGGGGAGTTCTATGAATGCAAGTGGAGGTGATGACTCATCCCATCTGCAGCTCTTATCGTCCTTAATACCAAGGTGATTTTCTGACATGGTGAATGAATGAGTACTCTTAACTCATTAACTCTTCTTAATATTTGTCTGTTAAAATGTTTTTTGGCAGTGAAGAGAGTGATAGAAAGGTTTTGTTGCAATCCTATAATCATGCTTTCAAGGGCTTTTCTGCTATGCTTACAGAGAATGAAGCATCTGTCTTATCTGGTATTTGAATGATATTTGCTATCTTCTCTGTTCTTTTGATTAAAAATCTGTGGAAAAACTGATAAGATTTTGTGAGAATTGAGTTAAATTGTTAAACACTTAAAATAGATTGATGTTAATTGTTATCTGATTGATGAAAGAAATGCAGGTTCTGATGAGGTTGTATCCGTCTTTCCTGATCCGGTTCTTGAACTCCACACGACACGTTCTTGGGATTTTCTTGAAGCCGAAGAGTCCAAATTCAGATCAAGATACCCTTATGAGCAAAAGACGGTCGATGTTATAATTGGAATCATAGACACAGGTTGTTAGCCCAACTGTCAAGCCAAACGAGCCCTTAGAAAATACTAGTCTTGTCTCAATCTAATGTACATTTATCTCGTTTGAGTGTTTTAGGTATATGGCCCGAGTCGCCTAGCTTCAACGATCGCCATATTGGAAAGATCCCCTCAAAGTGGAGAGGAGTTTGTATGGAAGGTTCAGATTTCAACAAGTCCAATTGCAATAGGTGGTATTATTATCTCGTCTATTTCATATTATGAGTAAATGCACGCGCTTTGCTAAACCAATCAATCACAATATGTAGGAAGTTGATAGGCGCGAGATTCTACCCCAACCAACTTGTGTCGACCAGACCAGATAAGATGGGTCAATCTGCAACCCATGGCTCACCAAGGGATTTTCTCGGCCATGGAACTCACACGGCATCAATTGCGGGTGGAGTGGCCGTTTCTAATGCCAGTTACTATGGCCTTGCAGAGGGCATAGCACGAGGCGGCTTGCCCTCTGCTCGGATAGCAAGCTACAAGGCTTGCACACAGGATGGTTGTGCTGGCTCTACTTTACTTAAAGCCATTGATGATGCCATTAAAGATGGAGTTGATATCATCTCCATTTCCATAGGCTTGAGCTCGATTTTCCAATCCGATTATCTCAATGACCCTATTGCAATTGGAGCTTTCCACGCAGAACAACACGGGGTGATGGTCGTTTGCTCAGGAGGAAATGATGGACCTGATGCTTACACCGTTGTCAACTCGGCTCCTTGGATCTTCACCGTTGCTGCATCTACTATTGATCGTGATTTTCAATCCACTATACTTCTCGGAAACAACCGATCCTTCATGGTACCAAATCGCACACAACATCATAACTTCAACTTCAAGAGTTAATTACATGACAAATCATCATCTTTAATTTTCTTCAATTACAACATGACATTTCGATCCTAACACTGCATATCACCACCTTCAATGTTGTAACAATTCAATACATGGTCCAGTCTATCGAGTTTTAATTGTTGATGTGGAGCCTGAAATTCAGAGATATATCCTTTTCATTAGTCAATATGGCTCTGAATTTCGTACTCTACATATGCAATTGAAACTTGAAAAGCCTGACGTGTACTAAATTATTACATAATTGAAGGTGATGATGATCGATGGTGTTAAGATAAAAAATTCATGTTGTAATAAAAAAAAAAAAAGGTAAAGTGATGATTTGTCGTATAATTACCCATAACTAAAAACATGAAACTGTATAATCAATCCACAATGTCATGTGAAAACAGGGCAATGCAATAAACTTCTCTCCTTTAACACTTGGTAAGAGATATCCCCTGGCATTTGGAGAAACAATTGCTGCTAGTTTCACTTCAGCTTCTGATGCTAGGTGGTTTCTTCGCTATAAACACCTCGTACGACTACTATTGAAATGCGTACTCTTTGCTTAATGCGTGTAAAATGCAGGAACTGCATACCAGGATCGTTGGACTCAACTAAAGTAGCTGGAAAGATCGTAGTGTGTATGAACGACGAACCAATTGTGTCCAGAAAGATAAAGAAGCTGGTAGTGGAAGATGCAAAAGCAAAAGGAGTGATCATAATAGATGGAGAAGAAGACACATCACCATTTGATTCAGGCACATATCCTTATGCAGAAGTTGGAGAAACAACTGGCTTTCAAATCCTTCATTACATCAACTCAACTAAGTAAGCCTAGTACAATGCTACATAGACTAATGCACAACATATAAAGTTCATTTCTATCTTGGTACAAGAAAAAATTCTCTTTTAGTCGCAACTTATATTGTTCGTGCTTTTCCCAGTTAAATTTGGACATTTTTACCCTTCTCGTCCATACCATCTACCAGCAAAATCTATGTCGTATCACTTTATCTCTTACCAATAGAATTGTGCCGTTTCACTTATATCCAAAATTCAGGCTACACCACCTCATCCGTACCAATAGAATTGTGGTGTTTCACTTATATCCAAAATTCAAGTTGTATCACATCATTTGTACCAATAGAATCAGATT
Organism: Scutellaria minor; assembly: GCA_954870855.1. Lineage (NCBI taxonomy): Eukaryota > Viridiplantae > Streptophyta > Magnoliopsida > Lamiales > Lamiaceae > Scutellaria > Scutellaria minor. The sequence continues at coordinate 17,243,752 of OX940728.1, read as the reverse complement.
GTTTTATTTTTATTAGACCGTACCATCCAAACTTCGGTTGTACTATCATATACTCCCTCCGTTTCAAAATAAGTGTTGTTCTAGAATCTAAATTTTATTTTAAATTAAGTATCACTTTGGACTTTTATGCAATTTTATTTCAAAATTACTCCTACTAATATTACTTAGCTAAAAGTTAGAGATTTAATATGATAATTTTTATGGAATTAGTTTTTCCAATTTTGAATCATAAATTCTTTGATCAGTTAAGAATATATTTGTCAAATTTTTTTATGTTATTTAATCTACGATAAAAACTATTTGGAAATGTTTGTTAAAACAGGTATCCTACAGCAACAATTCTTGCAGCAAGAGAAATGAGAGGGTTGAGAGCAGCTCCAGTTGTTGCATCATTCTCTTCAAGAGGCCCAGGAGGCCTCACTCAAAATATTCTCAAGGTAATTAATTAATTAATTAATTAATTAATGAGACTCCATTTATGCCACATTCATGTTTTATTAATTACAGCCAGATATCATGGCACCTGGGGTGGCAATATTGGCAGCAACAATACCAGAAATGGAATATCCTCAGAATAAATCATCTGCATTTGGAATAAAATCTGGTACTTCAATGGCCTGTCCACATGTTACTGGTGCTATGGCCTTCATCAAATCACTTCATCCTCACTGGACCTTCTCAATCATCAAATCAGCATTGATGACTACAGGTACCCATTTTCATCACTACTTAGAAGACAGAAATTTGACAAAAATATTCTTCAATTTTTTAATGAAAAATGATTTTAAAAAATATATTTTTCTATGTTGGTGGTAAAAGTTATACTTATTTAACTGAAAATGATTATATCAAGTATTATCCCTTCATAATTTTTAAAATTTTGCAATTGTAGTTCTATGTGTATAATTTGCTGAATTTTTATCAAAGAATTGCAGAAATGATCCTGTAAATGTTGGCTCTTGACAGTTTAAGTTTCATGGTTTTTGCAATTAAGTACCAATTTTTTTAATATTTTGCAACTATGGTTCTAAATGGATGGTTTTGTCGATGGTTCTTCGAGTGGCAGGTAAATCCTAAATTACATGTAATCTAATGTATATTGGGTGTCCACTATCATTATTATAGTATGAGAAATTGAATTTCGGAAGCCCACATGAAATGTCACGTACATAAATTCTGACAAAACCATCAAATATATTACAACATATTAAACGTTTTTAGGACTCAATTGCAAAAAATGATTCATATAGAACTTAAATTACCAAGACCCAAATTTTATGAATCATTTTTACAATTTTCTCCTGTCTTAGAAAAGGATCTCAATCATACCAGTCTTTAGTCATGTACCTTGTGTCCTAGGCTAAACCATAATCTCTCATCTTTCTTGCAGCATCCATCTTAGACAACACAGGAAAAACCTTAACAAACAGCTCAGAAGTCCGAGCAAATCCTCATGAAATCGGGGTCGGAGAAATCAGTCCCATAAAAGCCCTCGACCCGGGCCTAGCATTCGAGACCACCATCATTGATCATCTATATTTTCTCTGCTACTATGGATACAAGCAAAGAACAATACGATCAATGTCCAACTCCAATTTCACTTGCCCCAAAAAATGGAGCCAAGAACAGATTTCAAGCATCAACTATCCCACCATATCCATTGCTAGACTAAGCCAAGAAGATGGAGCAAGAAAGGTGAAGAGAGTTGTGACCAACGTTGGATCATCGCCCAATGCTACCTATGTTTCATCAGTCATTGCACCTTCTGGTTTGCTTGTTAAGGTTGTTCCTAACAAGATTGTCTTCAACCAAGATTTCAACAAAGCTTCTTTCAAAGTCTTCTTTGATGCCAACAATGCATCCAAGGGATATAATTTTGGAGATATTAGGTGGTTTGATGGATCACATATGGTTCGACTGGTTTTTGCAGTTAATGTTGATTGATGGTTTGTGCTTTTACTTAATTTTGTCATGAAAGAAATTTAGGAAAAAGAGATTGCTTTTTTATCTGATATATATCATATATGTACGTTTATTATTATTATTTTTTTTTAACCAAAAACAACAATCATATATATGTACGTTTATAATGTGTATTATACTCACAATAGGTTGTTGCATGTTCTGTTATTTGATTGGAGTTTTCATGAAATGGGTATAGTTAATTTGTATAAGATTGTTGTTTTTTTTTATAGGGTTAAAAATGATAAATAAAATAATTTGAAGTACTTTTTTGTATTTTATAAAAAAAATTCTCTAAGTTGCACCTTAGAAGCCCACTGATTTTTCACTTTGCAACCAAATACCATTTCCTCATCATTTTCCTTGCCAAAATAGAAATTTTTGTCCAATTTTTCTCAAATTAAGCTTAAATCAAATGGAAATTAAAAATTAATTTGCGGTTTTTGTTTGGTTAGAGATGAGAGGTTAAAAAAATTTAGACATCAAATTTGATTTTGACCAAAAACTAATCAAAAAAATTGGCTTAAATTCCAAAGTGAAAAACTTTACTTTTGGCTGCAATCAAAGAAAAAAAATTATGTTGCAATGTATCAAAATTTATCATACCTTAGAGTTCTTTAACGCATTTTTTTTAATAAAGAAACTTGTGGTATCAATTAAGTTTGTTTTCAAATAACGCATATGTCAAATAGGATATTTACTTTTATGTATCGTTTAATGATAAAAGTGTGATTCGTTCTATTAACCCTTAATAGTTAAAGGATCTTATATATTGTCAAAATACAAAAACTTGTGTGACACAATTTCACGGATAGTTTTTGTAAGACGGATCATTTTTACTAATAAATCAAACTCATTTTTATAAATTTATATGTGAATTATGAAGTGTGGATTGTATATTGACCCATCTAACGTAAGATTATTCGTGAGACGGTCTCGCATAATAGTCTCTCTTGTCAAACTTACATAGTTTTAAGTCTTGACAACAACGTTTTATATGAGTGAGATATGAAAAATATGGAACAATGGATTATCATAGGCATAAATATTGATTCCAATATCCATGTACTTTTTCAGATGTTCAAACACATCAAAAAATTATTTCAATTAGGAAATTTAAATTTTATATATAGATACAACATATCTGAATATGATTGTTTGTATTTAAATATTAGTAAATTAATTTTATAGTTTTTTTTAGTTGCATTTACGACTAAGTAAATGATAATATATATATATATATATATATATTTTTTTTCTTTAACATGATTTTATTAATCAAAAAAACCTGAAATACAAAGAGGCTGAAGCTCCCAATCCGATGGACAAACATAAAGACGAGAACACCTAGCTAGCATATGAGCGATTTCATTAGCTTGTCTATAAACAAAACTAACATTGACATTAACCATAACTTATAGTAAAAATTGACATGTATCCACAATTCTACCAAACTTTGAGGCATTAAGAGGACGATTATTGATAGCATCCATGACTCCTTTTGCATCCATTTGAATAATAATATTTTGAAGTCTAACACTATGTAACCAGATCACAGTCTCTAGTAAGCCAAGTGCTTCGGCTTCTCTCGCATGAACTAAACCCCGTGAGACACATGAACGACTCATGACAAAACCTCCATTCTCATCTCGAATAACCATAGCCAAGCCAATGGAAATACCACTCTAAAAAATAACAGCATCAATATTACATTTTAGATAACCTGCTAAAATGCCAAATACGTTGGTCCTCATCCACACCATAAAATAATGGAATGTGAGAAATAACCTCATCTCTCTCGTTGAAAATATCCTTAATAAATTACAAATCCCAAGTCATTTCTAGAGGAATCATAAGCTCATGAATTGATATGAGCTGACTCATTTGATAACTTATTTGACAAATTATACCAGCATACCACTATTGAAGTATCTAGATATATGAAAAAACGTAATTAATTGATTGCTTGTTTTAATAGTGAACATTAAAATATAATAAAATTAAAGTCAAGTTTTTTTTTTTAAGTTATAATAATTAATTTGCGTACGAATTATGAGAAAATTAGACTGCCATATAAATTAAAATGTGTATCAAATAATATATTGTTCAAATTATGTTATTATAGCAAAACTATAGAATATATTTCGTTGGCCACAGCATATAATATTTATATGAGTTCTTATTTTATTAAATTTACCTACAATTTTTTTTTAAAAATTCTTATAAATAAAACCTGTGTAAAGTACGAAATCAAAATCAAAAATCGCCTTTTGTTTTGTTTTGTTTTGGAAAGGCAAAATTTGACATTTGAATTAAAAGAAATATGGAAAATGCTATCAATGGAAACTTCACTCGAAAAAAAAAAAAAGGACAAACCGTAAGAAAGAAGCCTTAAAAAGAGTGTCCGCAGTTTAGGGTTTAATCTCCGAGCATTGCTCTCTCTTTCCCAGGTATCATTTCTGTAGCATGTACCAATTTATTTGTTATTTTTGCGGCCAATCTATTCAACAAAATGTTTGTTGGTAATGTGAGTCTTGTATCTTAATTGCATGATATTATTTCTCCATTGATTGGCATCGATAGCTATTGATTTCATTCCTCATTATCTATTGCGCCAATCTATTGAATTGCATGTACCAATTTTTTTTTTTTTTTGTGATTTATATCAAATAGATTTGTTTGCGTTCACTGCGTCGGGGTATTACTTTTGCGTTGAATCTCATTTTATATGTATCATATGTTATGCCAATGATAAATGTTTCGTTGATATATTCTGTGAATTTGGAGGTGATTCGTTTTGATTTTGGGATTTCACTGGTTTTCTGTCTTTTTTTTGTTTGATTAGGATGTTTTGGAGATAGAATGACTGTTCACAGTGTTTGATTTGGCTGGAGAAGCGACAGTTGTGTTTTTAGTTTCTTAGATTTGGTAATAGCAATGGCGTGGTTTAGAGCTGGTTCTAATGTGGCAAAGCTTGCTATTAGGCGAACTTTATCTCAAACTGGTTCTTATGGGGCTCGAGTACGGGTTGCTCCAGCACAGAATCGATACTTTCACACTACGGTTTCTAGGTCAAAGTCTCAAGCTGCACCTGCTCCTCATCCTGTTCCTCTTTCCAGGTTGACAGATAGCTTCTTGGATGGCACAAGCAGTGTTTATCTTGAGGAGCTACAGAGAGCCTGGGAGCAAGACCCCAGTAGTGTGGATGAGTCATGGGACAATTTTTTTAGAAATTTCGTTGGCCAGGCAACAACATCTCCTGGAATTTCTGGCCAAACAATTCAAGAGAGTATGCGACTGTTGTTGCTTGTGAGGGCTTACCAGGTGTATGGTCACATGAAGGCCAATATAGATCCACTAAATTTAGAACAGAGGACCATTCCTGATGATCTAGATCCAGCCCTTTATGGTTTTACGGAAGCTGATCTTGATAGAGAATTCTTTATTGGTGTTTGGAGAATGTATGGGTTCTTGTCTGAGAACCGCCCAGTACAAACCTTAAGGGCAATATTGAAGAGACTAGAACAAGCTTACTGTGGAAGTATAGGTTATGAGTACATGCATATTGCTGATCGCGATAAGTGTAACTGGTTGAGAGACAAAATTGAGACTCCGACACCAACTCAATATAATCGACAGCGACGTGAGGTGATCCTTGACCGTCTCATTTGGAGTACCCAATTTGAGAACTTTTTGGCTGCCAAATGGACTGCCGCCAAAAGGTTTGGACTTGAAGGCTGTGAGACATTGATTTCTGGTATGAAGGAAATGTTTGATAAGTCAGCAGATCTTGGGGTGGAAAGCATAGTCATTGGGATGTCGCACAGAGGAAGATTGAATGTTCTGGGTAATGTTGTTCGGAAACCTCTACGGCAGATCTTTAGCGAGTTTAGTGGTGGTACAAAACCTGTGGATGAGGTAGGCCTTTACACCGGAACTGGTGATGTCAAATATCATCTTGGAACTTCCTATGATCGCCCTACTAGAGGAGGTAGGAGAATTCACTTGTCGTTAGTTGCAAATCCTAGTCACTTGGAAGCAGTAGACCCTGTTGTGGTTGGAAAAACTAGAGCCAAACAATACTACTCTAATGACACTGACAGAACTAAAAACATGGGTATTTTGATTCATGGTGATGGTAGTTTTGCTGGACAAGGTGTTGTTTATGAGACCTTGCATCTTAGTGCTCTTCCAAATTACACAACTGGCGGGACCATTCACATTGTTGTGAACAATCAAGTGGCTTTCACTACTGATCCAAAATCAGGAAGATCCTCCCAGTATTGTACCGATGTTGCCAAAGCTCTGAGTGCACCTATTTTCCATGTCAATGGTGATGATGTTGAAGCAGTTGTTCATGCCTGCGAACTTGCTGCAGAGTGGCGACAGACATTTCATACTGATGTTGTGGTTGATATTGTATGTTATCGTCGATTTGGGCACAATGAAATTGATGAGCCATCCTTCACTCAACCTAAAATGTATAAGGTATGTGCTGTGGTTTTTACTTTTCCTCTCCCTCTATCTCATACTTTTCTCCCCCATTTTTATTCAAGATTGTTATGGCCAAACGTACTTTGATTTTATGTTAAAATTATTCTTTCAAATAGCCTGCCAAAGATTCTTATTTCTTGAATTGTTTTAGGTTATAAGAAATCATCCTTCAGCACTTGAGATTTACCAAAAGAAACTTGTAGAATCTGGTGAGGTCAAAAAAGAAGAAATTGACCGGATAAACAACAAAGTAACATCAATTCTCAATGAAGAATTTCTGGCCAGCAAAGACTATGTGCCTCAGAGAAGGGACTGGCTTTCAGCTTACTGGGCTGGTTTCAAGTCTCCTGAACAGCTTTCACGCATTCGTAACACTGGGTAATGTTAAATTCATTAGCTCATATTGTCTTCTTCCTTACTGCCCAGTTGATTTAAGGAGCACTAAGATTTTTCTGTTTTGCAGTGTCAAACCAGAGATTTTGAAGAATGTAGGCAAGGCTATCACAACCGTTCCAGACAATTTCACACCTCATAGAGCAGTTAAGAAGATTTTTGCAGACCGTGCAAAAATGATTGAGACAGGAGAGGGCATTGACTGGGCAGTTGGTGAAGCACTTGCTTTTGCAACTTTGCTTGTGGAGGGAAATCATGTCAGGTTGAGTGGGCAGGACGTTGAGCGTGGTACTTTTAGCCATAGGCATGCCGTTCTTCATGATCAGGAAACAGGGGAAAGATACTGTCCCTTAGATCATGTTATGATGAACCAAAATGAAGAGATGTTTACTGTGAGCAATAGGTAATTTATGTTACTATGTTTAATTTATTTGCATAGAGCTATTTACTTTGTGCTTTGGGGAAAGGCTGGATTGTTCCTTATGTATGAGATTGGGTCGATTGGTTGCGTGGACCTATGCATCATTTTTGTAGTTGATATTAATGTTTCCAGTATTCATTTCACTTATTATTACTCAGATAATGTCATGTCCTTGTTCTATGCACATAATAGTACCTTGTGTTCTTCTAGTCCCTTTGATTCTAATTGGGAAACCTTGCATGATTGTGAATAAGTATATCTGATATTTAATTGGTCCTATCCAGCTCTCTTTCAGAGTTTGGAGTTTTGGGATTTGAATTAGGTTATTCGATGGAAAATCCCAATTCTCTGGTACTGTGGGAAGCCCAGTTCGGTGACTTTGCAAATGGGGCTCAGGTGATGTTTGACCAATTTGTGAGCAGTGGAGAGGCCAAATGGCTGCGTCAAACTGGACTGGTTGTACTCCTGCCTCATGGATATGATGGGCAAGGCCCAGAACACTCTAGTGCGCGATTAGAACGATACCTTCAGGTTTTGCTGATATTCTCCTCACGGTGCTGCATATCCATTTGGAATTTATCTTGTATTTGCATTTATATACATCCACACATGCAGGAAAAGTTTTACAATATAAATGAGTGTTTTTTTCCTTGAGATTCCCTGTCTTAAAAGTCTTTTTGAGATTTCTTCTTTTTTCCGCTGCTTATCTGGTGGACTTCATATAAAGTTAGAAAAGAAGACCTAGAAAGTCAGGCAGATTAAGGAGTATTCCACAACACCAATGAATAATGGCTTTGAACCTTCAGACCTTGTTCTTGGCAACCTATTGTTTTCCCAACCCAGGAGGTTAAGTGTGGCTATTCAAAAGATTACTTACATGAACTTGCTGAAATAGGTGCATATTCTTTGCTTTGCAGTGCAAGTTTAGATCTTTATTCCATGCTCTCTAATGGCTCTAAGAGATTGGGGATACTACTTTTTTTTTTTTTTTTGCTAGCTGAACCCCCAGTTTTGACTTCCAAGATTGCTTAGTTGTTCAAACATTTGGCAATTTAGTCTCAATTACTGAGTAGATTTGTTTCCAGATATTTCATTCCACTTTGTCTTTTGTCCAGGAACATGTCATTGACCTTTCTTGTATTATTGCAGATGAGTGATGATAATCCCTTTGTTATACCTGAGATGGACCCAACCCTCAGGAAGCAGATTCAGGAATGCAACTGGCAGGTGGTGAATGTGACTACACCTGCAAATTATTTCCATGTTTTGCGGCGCCAAGTAAGCAGATTTTACTCGCTGAAGCTGTGAGCTATTAGAGAAGTTTGCATTTTCTCATGTCAACTTTTTTTTATGTTGCAGATACATAGGGAATTCCGTAAACCTCTCATTGTGATGGCACCAAAGAACTTACTCCGGCACAAGGACTGCAAATCTAACTTATCCGAGTTTGATGATGTTGAAGGTCACGCAGGTTTTGACAAACAAGGAACCAGATTTAAACGTCTAATAAAAGACCAAAATAATCACTCAGATCTTGAAGAGGGTATTAGACGCTTGGTTCTCTGCTGTGGAAAGGTTTGAAATTGTTTATTCTCGCCTTGCTCATTTCTTGCCCATCCATCGCTCTCTATTTCTCTTTCTCTCCCCCCCCCCCCGCGTATACTTTTCTTAGGGATTGGGAGATTATATTCGCATCAATGTTGGTGACCATATTAAAAGTTGGGGAGAAATACATCTACCACCGTTTATTTAAATTACCAAACAGTTCTCAAGGTTTGTAAAACTTACAATTAGACCCCTCCAACAATCAAGTTTTAATTATACAATCCATTTAGAATTTAAAATATGATAGTATTGTATGATATAGATAAAAAAATGAGTGAATTCAAATTAAATTAGCATAGTAATCAGTAGAAATGTGCACAAGGTTTTTAGTTCACAACCCACATCATTTTGTCATACAAGGAATAAGGTCCTGTTGTATTGTCCACAAACATGGAGGTCTACATGGTAATTTGACCAAACCTCGAGGGTGGTAAATGTAATTCACCCATATCTTAAGATGCAATAACTATCTTGTCAAAATGTAGTCTGAATAAATTGAAACTTTTACTGTCCATTCTATTATAGTGGTATTGAACTAGATATTATCTGCTCAAACTTTTGATTGCATGTTGCTTTTACATGGTTCTTTCTAATTTACTTTTTTTCTTCTTGTTGGCAGGTGTATTATGAGCTTGCTGAAGAGAGGAGAAAGGTTGATGCAAAGGACATTGCAATTTGTAGGGTGGAGCAGCTTTGTCCCTTCCCATATGACCTCATCCAACGTGAACTTATGAGATATCCGAGTAAGTCTTCAAATTTGGCAATTATATCATCATGTTAAGTAAATAATTTGAAGCAAAGAGCTGAGTAAAGATTCCTGTAATTCTTTCAGATGCAGAGATTGTTTGGTGTCAAGAAGAGCACATGAACATGGGAGCATACAGCTATATTAACCCCCGTCTTGGCACTGCAATGAAAGCTCTCGGTAGAGGTACTGTTGATGATATCAAGTACATTGGTCGAGCCTCATCTGCCGCCACTGCCACTGGCTATTACCAAGTTCACCTGAAAGAGCAAGAAGGAATAGTGCAGAAAGCCATGCAACCTGATCCAATCAGTTAATGAATTTGAAGCTATAGTGATCCAAGTGAGGTCCCTTTTGCTGTTTGGATTCACTTTCTTCTTTACTATGATATGGTTCCATATCTCTACTTCAAGTTTTGCAAATTATGAGAATAAACGTACTCTCCTAAATCAATGCTTATCATTGATGATGAATTTTGATGCGAGTAGATGCTGACATTAGATCGGCCTCCATACAGTTCGAAAATGAGGTTTGTTATTGGAAACAGGGTTATTGAGCGATTCCCCTTTCCAATTTCTGCATAGAGTTTACCGTTGTTTGACGCAAAAATTGAGTTTCTTTCTTCATGAAAGATCAAAGACATGTTAACTGCATGAAAATAATTTGAAATTTTGGTAGTTGATTCAATTCATTTGTTGATGAGCTTTCCATTTAAACAGAAAGTGATTAGTGACTGGTAGTAGTGTGCACAATTTATGGCAAACTGAATTGAGTTTATGAAATGGTTTATTCGAGTTATTATATTGTTGATATATAGATATGGAGTTATTATATTGTTGATATATAGATATGGTTGCAGAAATATGGAACTAGAGAATGATTCGATGGTGATATTGCTTTTGTAACTTATATGGTAGAAAAAGGGTTCTGAGTTTTACAAAATTCTCAAGTTTATAAATGATTTTGAGGTGAAATTGATCCAAATCATTGTTGTCTTTTAGATATGAAATTACTTATTTTAACTCTTACACTACAATCGTTGTTGTAAGTCAATACATTGCATCCATATTTGTACATAAAATATGTGTATACTACTATATATATTCATGATGGTGTAATTTGTTGATTCTCTCTTCAAAAGAGATTTAATATATTTAAATAGAACTAATACTTTTCGAGATAAAAGTATTACTTTGAATAAATTTTAGAAAGAAATGATAAGTATTAGTTTTATTTTACTAATACTAAAAAAATGATACTTTCAAGTTAAAAGTAATATTTTCAACGTAAAATTAATATTTTTTAAGTCACTTAATAAATTTTTTAAATATAAATAATATAAATATTTGGTAATTATTTCAAATAAATAGATATAATTAATCTATATTATTTTTTAAAAACTACAATATGTTCTAGCAAATTTTGAAAATGGTTTCGAAAATCTAAGAAAATATTGTTTTAAATGTAAAATTAATTTGAAACAATTTTTTTTAATATAAACTAAATTTTGAAATAAATATAAAAAAAAATTTAACAAATCCATCTAAAAACAATGTAAAAAATTATTTACAAATTCTAAAAATAGTTCTAAAATACAAAAATATGAATAAAATATATTAATAAGTATAATTAATCACTTCTTAATTATTCAGAAATTATAACTCACAAACACAAAACTATAATAATAATAATAATAATAATAATAATAATAATAATAATAATAAAAAAAAAAAAAAAAAAATTATTATTATTATTATTATTATTATTATTATTATTGTATAGTATGTTCAATTTTATTTTCAGATTTAATTGTTGCATATTGATGTTTAAAAAAAAACACGAATTTTTACAAATTTCGAAATAATAAGATATCATGAACCTTTTTTAAATAACAACTTCATTATATTATTGCAAATCGTATATATTGTTGTAATAAATAATAAACCGCGTATCACACGGGAGTACTACTAGTTCTATTCACGTAAGTTGATACCAAAATAATCAAGTTATTTCGTAATCGTTCCATCTAGGTACATAAACTTTCCATTAAACACATACGGTTCTCATGGTTAAAAAACGAAAGAAACTCAAATTGCGACTAAAAAATACACTTGTTGTTTTACAAATATATGAAAAAATTTGGGATTCCAACTAATTTGAATATAATTTTAAATTTTCGGACTTTGATTTTAAACTAATTTTGAGTTTTTCCAAAAGATTTAAATCCATTAATATTTGAAATAACTAGTCAGAATTTCTAGTTTAATTTTTAAGATAACTGAATCGATTTGCCTTAGAAGACCTCAGTCCAAGCAAGCTACTCTCTGATTGGTCGAGCTTTAACTAACTAAACTGAAATTCGAAAAACAATAAACAGTAATGCGCTTTTATAAGTAGAAATGTGTTAATACAATTGGTCATTTTCTTCATCTTTGCTTGAGCTGAATTTACTCTTACGAAAGTCGGGTGCAAGTCACGTGTTGTACATTTCGTGGAAAAAAATTCTCAAAAAATAAGTAAGCTTGCACTTTGGAAAACTGTTGAACTTTGGGTATTGGTAAATATTTCTATGCTTGGTTGTAGACTTGTAGTAAATCGAACTCGAATATAAAAATATTGAGGAAAAGTCTGAGGAAATTATAAATATATCTTGAAGTTGTATTTATAACAAATATAATTTGATATGGGATCATTTATTTATATAACATAGTCAACACAAACCTTCATTTAAATTGTCCACATTTATAATAATTTTTTAAATAGTCTTCCTCTTAAAAATGAGCTTTCAGCTTGAAATAAGTATAAGCTGAATATGAGCTAAAAGTTTTATTTAAAAAAATTGAGAGCTTTGTTTAATATAAAGTGACCATTCTTTCTATCATAACGACATCAATATTGTTATTCAATTATAGCAATATCAGTGTTGTTATTACTACTACTACATCGTTATTTGAGATTCATGTTAATTTGGAGCTCTCCTTCCTGTGACATCATCAACATTCGCTTCGTTGCATGACATTTTTTACCCATCGAAATATGATGCAACATACAACTTTAGCATGATAATCATGTCATGCATAGTGCTACAAATTTCAATAATCTAAATTTATTCATTACAAGACAAGAACACTTTAAATATTCATTGAGGGGAAATGGGTGAAACTATATTGTAACTCTATTTCTGACCTTACCTTTTAATTTTTTTTTTAATTTTTAAGAATACTCCATATGTTAGTGTTGGTTGTCAAAAATATCCATTTACTGTTAATAAAAGGTGGCATTGTCACGCCCCATTTTCTTTTCTTAAAAATATCAGAGTTTTTCTTGGCGTGAAGAAAGAAAGGGGAAGAAGTCGTACATGATAATAAATAGAAAGAAAAGGGAGAGGATAAGAAGTAGTACACTTGAAACATCAGATACAACCGATGAAAAGAGTTTGAAACCTTACGCAGCGGAAAAACATCAGGATCATTTACAAAGAAGAAGAACAATTAACATTTTACAAAACATGGAACATCGTTTTAGCATGGTTTTAAAAAACAAAACCGGAAAATGACACAGCTGATATGGCACCCCTCTCTCTACGCATCGTGATTCTCTTCATCACCTATAGTATGAGTACAGAATAGGGGTGAGTGCGTTGAATACACTCGTGGGGATACTTTCCATGTTCAAACAATTATTATGCAGTTGCACAAATCAATCGTATATATGTTTGGCAAATAAACACAACACATATATGGCACAGCATGTAATCGTTTCCTTAACGGACGATCCAGCCCATCCCCAGCTACCGGTGTATTTACGGACCACCCTGTTCATCCCTAACGGTGTATTTACGGACCACCCTGTCCATCCCTAGCAGTGTATTTACGGACCACCCTATTCATCCCTAGCAGTGTATTTACGGACCATCATATCCATCTCTAACGGTGAATTTGAACATCCGTCCTCATATATCATATTCATAATGTATGCATGTACTTAGTAATCATAGCATGTATTCACAACACGTAGAGTTCAACAGTTCATATATCAAATGTGGAAAACAATAAACATATTGAGTTTAGAAGTTACCCTCACCTTGTTTGGTGGTTACCACGTAAGTAGCGAGTACCAAAGGTCGGATATCTCAAGGCTCAATCCAACAAGTAGCCTATACAATTACGGTGTTTCTTAGATCCTTAATAAGTTTAATTAAAACTATTAGTGATTCCGGAGAAAGTATGATCGTTAAAGGCGCGACAGATCGAAAGATCTAAAGATTGGAGTTGAAGAAACGAGGATGGATAATCAGTCCATATGGCTGAGATGATAGAGGATGAAATTTGGGTCACAACGGAAAAAGAATGAGCTCAATTGGAGTTCAAACAAGCTCAAACAGAGCATTTTAAGTTTAGGGGTATTTTGGTAATTTTGGTCAAAGGGTTGACTTTGACCGGGCCCACGACCCTCGGTCAACGACATCTCATCGGCGACGACTCAATGATGACGTACGATGGAAAAAAAATGGGATTCGGATCGAAAACACGACGTCGCGTACGACGGGGTGCGCGTGCACCCGGCATCAGGTGGAAAAACCCGGTGGCCTCGGCAACCTCTCGGCAGCTGCCGAGTTTTCTCGGCAGCATCAGCAACGTGTCTCAACGGCTGCCGAGTTTTCTCGGCAGCTCGGCAGCGTGTCTCGGCGGCTGCCAAGTTTTCTCGGCAGCCCGACACCCGGTGCTCCCAACGTCGCCCTACTCGACCAGCCACCTCCTCATCCATCGGCGAGCCTGCACCGCTGGCTACCACCTCCGGCCATCCCTCGCCGGATTCCGGCATGAACAGTATTGGAAAAATCCGCCGCAAAACCCTTCGACACCACGCATGCAAAAACAAACCCTACACCTCCCAACTCCGGCCGGCGACTTCCAGTCACCGGCGACCACCCCCAGACCCCCGGAACACTGGTCGGCGACCTCCCAGTCGTCGGCAACCCTCCAAACCCGACCACCAACCCTCAGCCATACATATATACACACACGCATGCTTATATACACATACACACACTTGAACAACTTGGCCGGCGGCCACCTGCCGCCGGCCACCACCACCTGGACCTCATCGGTGCATCACCAGTGTCGGCCCCCCTGTTCCCACACGGCGGCACCGCCCGGTGCCGGCCCTTCGATAGCTCTCCCACATCCCCAGGTGGTCCTCCAGCAGCTGCTCCGGCAAGAGAGAGTAAGAGAGAGAAATCAGAGGAGAAAGAGAAGGTGGTGAAAGTTAGGGTTTAGGGTTTGGAGACCATTTTTCGTCGTTTTCCGGCGAACGAGAAATCGGAATTGAATTTCGAGACCTATCCTAGATTCGTCTCGTCGAGACGTACGTCGTGTGTGAAAATCGGCCGAAACCAACAATGTTGAAATTTTCCAGCCACCGGCGGCGGCGCCACCGCCGCCGCTGGAGGCAGAAAATCGGAAAGAGAGAGACTTACAAGTTTTCGTCGTTTTCGGCTCGTTCGAAAAAATGGTGATTTTTGAATCGAAAACACCCCTATTTATAGATTTTCCGAAAACACTATTCACCGAAAATATCCAAATTTACTGTTCATCGGTTGAAAATTCCAAGTTACTATTCATCGTAAAAATCTCCGTTACTATCCACCGTAAATATCTTTCGGTTTTCCGAAACTTCGTGATTTGCCCTTTTCATCGCCGTTTGAGCTACGGGTCTCCAATTGACCCCTAGTTCGTTTCTATCTTCTTGTTTTTTCCATACGCAGCTAATGGTATAAAAATATTCTATATACCATGTCCAAAAAAATTATCCGTCTAAAACATGCTTTAAACACGTATCTGAAACACACGTAATTAAATTAAACAGTCAAAATATACGCACATAATTATTAAGTCATGTGTTAAATATTTAATTAATAAATTATGCTTCGTTTTTTGTCCGGGGCGCTATAGACATGCTTACACGGTTGGTTATTGCATACATGTAAATGATTTTTTCTTTATTTTTTTTCTTCTAAATCCTTGTCACTTGAAAAGAAAGACAAAACAAAATATAATGAATTACTATTATTATTATGATGAAAATTATGTTTGAAAATTTTAAAGTAATAAATAAAACTTAAAAAAATATTTAACAAAAAAATATAAATTCTGAAAATTTTATATAAAACATCACAAAAATATTATAAATTATCTAAATAAACAAATCAAACCTAGAAAAAAAATGAAAATATAAGTAATAATTATCATTATTATTAATATTAAACTATGAAAATATTTTTGAAATTTATAATTTAAAAAAAAATTATAATACTTATTAAGTAAATTAAATAAATAAGAAATATTTATTTTAAAAAGTTAATCATAAATTATTTTAAATTACTAAAAACTATTTTTAGTAGTAGTAGTAATTATAATAATAATGATAATAATAATAATAATAATAATAATAATAATATTATTATTATTATTATTATTATTATTATTATTTGGAAATTATGTTTGAATTTTTGAATTAATGATATAAAATTTAAAACCATATTTTTAACTACATATAAAAACATTATAAATCAGAAAATCTATATTAAATAATCATAAACTATTTTAAATCAACTAAAACTGAACAAATAAAATCTAAAAAATAATTTTAACAGTATGATGTTGATGATGGTAGTAATAGGCTTTCGCTTTCGCGTCTCTCTAAAATTGCAGTCATGGTAAAATCTTGGTTTATTTAATCATCAGGGACTCCCAAGCACGCGGGTTTTCTACACTATAAATACAAATAGAAAATGGAGTACTTGTTATTCAACAGTATAACATGACTTATATGTTCGTGTCAACCAATCCCAATAAATATCTAGATCTATTCGAATTTATTATAACTAAATGAAGTGCATTACAAAAAGAAAATATGGATTGCTATACATAGAATTTCTATAAAAGATCTCCTAAAAAGTGATAACCAAGGAAATCCAGGAGAACAAAAGGACGTGCATGTTTTTATTATTTACATTGATAAAAATCAAAGTATGTGAATTTTACTCCAATTGTCATTTAACCAAAACTTTCCCTATTGATAAAAATAACATAACCTTATATATGTAGTATGTTTTTGTTACCTCAATCAATTTTGAAAAAAAAAATTCATTGACTTGTCCGGCTTCCCAAAGATGTTAAATATAGAAGTTTCGCGAAGTTCAACTTCAAGTACTTCAAGATTGCTTTGTTTTTTTCTATAAAATCGGATGTGCAAAATTTGTTTTCAAAACTGATCGAGATTAAAAAAATACTACATATATTAGGTTATGTTATTTTGATCAATATCGAAGATTTTTTTTTTAAATGGCAATTCAAATAAATGTTATGATTGTTTCGGTAATTAACTCTTATTATAATTATATAGTTAATCTTCCTTTTGATATTATTTGTTGATTTGTAGATATTTTAAAATAAGTTTTTGATTTTGAAAAATAATAAATTCTTATTTTTTTTATTATATTTTATTTAGAGGGAGGGGTGTTCATTGCTAGCTTTTTAAAAATACCTCTTAATTTTGTATGTCTTGTCTAAAATACCCAATTTTTCGAATGACATGGATATAGCATTTAAAAAAAAAAACCTCAAAAATCAATTCTACATTTGTATATACTGGCCACATCAAATTGTGAGGTTATTTACTTTTTACTACCGACAAATGAGTATTTTCGACAATAATCATTAACAACCGATATTCTTAAATACTTAAAAAATTAAAGTGTATGATCATAATTAGGGTTGGTGAGAGTTAGCTGACAGTCTAATAAATGATTTAGAGTCATCTACGTGCATAATACATAAGTATTATTATAATTACAATCATGGACACAATTATCTGAATTTCGTATGGTTTTGGAGCTCTTATTCTCCAGGATCATAAATGTTAGCATGATGCACCCATCATATATATTTGAGAGTTCTTATTCCGCTACATATATAGTCCTTTTACATACCACTTTAGGTGATGATGTTATAAATATTTAATAACCTAAATTTCATTATTTGGCCAAGATACTAAACATATATGATGAGATGTTGAAGATTGGTTGGTACGTAGGCGCGCACGTTTTGGCAGGCTAGCTTATAAACGGTTTAGGGTCATATATGTGCATGATGATGTGAGTATCGTTATAACTACAATCACGTTGTTATTCAAAATTTGTGTAATTAATCACACATTCATTTTTTCAGGACATCTTGTAAAGCATGATGCAACATCATATTGAAAGTAGTTGAAAGGCATAGTTCTACATAGAACTTTATCTTGATAAGTAACTCTATAAATATTCAATAATCTAAATTTATTAATTATGTGACTGAGATGCTTAAAATATTTGTTGATATGTGATGAAAGCTATTTTACAGACTAATAAATGATTTAACATCGTCTACGCACATAAGTTAATTCAAAATTTGTGTAAGACGTAAATTTATTAATTACGTGACTAAAATGCTTAACATGCATATTTGTTGATATGCGGTGAAAGCTATCTTACAGGCTAATAAATGATTTCAAATCGTCTATGCACATAAGTTATTCAAAATTTTGTTAGGAGAAACTTTAGCTCATGAAAATATGATTTATCGAAAGTAGTTGAGAGGTCTATTTCAATTGCAAAGTGTATCTACATTCAACTTTAGCTTGGTAATGCTATAAATATTCAATAATCTAATTTTTATAATTATGTGATAGAGGTGCTCAAAATATTTGTTGATACAATTAAGAGAAGTTGGTGAGAGTGATTTTTGAGGCTAAATAAGTAACTTAGAGTCGTGATCTCGTTATAACAGCAATTAATAACTATTTGAAATTTGTGTGGTTTCAGAGGTCTTATTTTTCCAAGATTGCATTTGCTTTGTTACAACATCTTTTACTCATATAAGCATATCAAAACTAGTTGAGGGGTCTTATTCCACTGTACAGTGGTTTTACATACAACTTTAGCATGATGATGCTATAAATATTTTTTAATCTAAATTTATTCATTATATGGCAAAGGCGTTTAAAATTTATATTGATATACTTAAGAATGGTTAGTGGGTCAATTTTGGAAGCTAATAAATGATTTTGTCGCAAATATTAAAATTTTCATCGCAAAGCTAACTTACTGATAAAAAAGATTTCGTTGCTGCAACATTGTCACTGTATATGGGTGCAAGTTTAGTTTGCAACAAGTTTTTTTTATAGCATCGCAAAATTTGCAACAAAATATTTTGTCTGCTAAATATAAACAAGATCACCGTCAAATTTGCAATGTTTTGAATAATTATCCAAAAAATGTTTGTGGTGAATTTTCTCCTTTTTTGGTAGCCAAATTAGAGACAAATTCTACAGGCCAACCTTTTAATTTCCTCGTTAAAAAAAAAAAATTCCGACGAAGTATGACATTTTCATCCCAAAAGCAGGGGCTAAAGTTTTAGCTTTGTCTCAAAGGCCAGTCATAAATTAGTGACAATTTTGTGTAAGAAAACTCATTGGTTTTGTTGAGAAATTACAACTTAGTGATGAATTTTTGTAGATTAATTGCAAACTTAGAGGCACGGTCTTTTGTTTCTTTCTGAATCACAACTTAGCAACAACTTTGGGATAATTTTGTGGTAAAATTGATGTCAAACTGTCTATTTTCGTCACAAATTTACAACTTAGTAACAAATTCTTGATATTTTCCATTGCAAACTTCACTCACTTTGTTTTTGAATAACAACTAAGCAACAACTTCTGGTAATTTTATTGTAAAATTAGCAACAAACTGCTTGGTTTTGTCTCGAAATTACAACTTAGCCACATATTTGAAAATTTTAATCGCAAAATTAGCTGTAAACTGACTAGTTTCGTCACTAAATTACAACTTACGACAAATTTATTTTCCCTATAATTTTTAGAATTCTTATACCTTAAACATCCACAAACAACTGTAAAATAAGATTTAAAAAATAAATCAAAATCTCCATTCAAAAGTTATTTACAACAAACACTCAATTCAAATAAGTTTGAGTAAATATATATTAATAATATTATATTCAACATTTGTTTAGATCAACAAAAAGAAATTTGTTTAAAAATCACTCCTAATGAAGAAGAGTCTTTATTTATTGATCAACAACCTATAAAAATTAAAACATTAGAAAGATTATATCAATATTTCTAAGACTAGTACCATTGTCCAAAGCAAATAAACATTAAATATACTCCTTGTCATTTTATTATAGAGCTAATTTATACTCTTCAATCTCAAAAGCATTATCCTCATTAACCAACAAGAAAATCTGCAAAAATAGATCAATAAAAATTAACAAAGATTTTGAACTAGAAAAGAACAATCTTAAGGAGCAGATGATGAAGATAAATAAATAAGATATAATGGATTACAGATTGAGTATTAGAAGCTACAACAAAAGGTAACTCTTTTTGAGAAAAAAAAAGAAAAGGAAAAAGTAGCAACTCAACAGAAGACATGTAAAGCTAGTCAAAATAAATTATCTGCTTAGGTGAAAAGTCTATAAAACAAGTTTTGCAGAATGAGTAAACCAGTATGCAGAAGGAGTTGTGGGCCCTTAATCAAAAAATATTAAATATATTCTCTATTTTTACTCCAAAAAATTCTTATATATAGAAAAGACATCAGTAAAAAGCATCTTTTAAGAATTCCACAATAACAAACACATGAATCGTAATTATCTAACAAGTATCACTATGATTATAACAGAATCACATAAAAAGTTCAAATTTTGATATCGGTCTATTGCAACTTTAGTTTGATTACATCCCAAAACTTGTAGCTGATCTCTTTAACTTTCTTAAATCCTATCCCACTCCAAATCATCCAACATATCATGTGGAACAATGTTGTTACTTAAGAATCAAATTCTTCTACATCCATAGCTAGTAATACTTCAAACAATGCTGAAAGGTGAAATTTTGGCTAAACTGACCACAATAGAAGGCGAATTTGTAGGGAGCTCACAAAGAAGGTGCTGTAATACTAGTTCTAGTTAGTGAGGAAGCCAGGAAATTCATCGAGTGGCTTAATGTTAGATATTACTAGATAATTTGGGAAGTTCATATACGTTTGGACCATTTTGTAGAAAGATAGAAGTTTTAGAGTTAAGACCAGCGATAATGCCAGAAATTTCACTGAGGGGTCACTATTGGACTATCACTATACAATTGAGGAAGTCCATATATGTTTGAATCATTTATAGAAAGGAAAATTTTTAGAAAAATGTACCTTAGAAAAGTTAGACATCCTTTAAACATTTATAGAGTTGAGACATTTCTAAAAGATTTCTAGATCTATTGAGATGAGAAGTGATAGTTAAAAGATGCATTGAATAAAACATATCATTGAATTCTATGAAAGAAGTTGAGAGTATTCGTCTAAGAAAATCGCAACTAGTAAAATCAATGACAACACATCTTTATAGAGTTGAGACATTTCTAAAAGATTTCTAAATCTATTGAAATGAGAAGTGATATATAGTTAAAATATGTATTGTATAAAACATATCAAAGCTGAAAACACATGCTCTCGAGCAATGTGTGATTTGTTCGTAAACCTAGTGATCCCGACACAAACCCCTTGTGACATCATCACATCACCACGGGGCGAACAATCCATTAAAAGGTGGTACAGAACAAAATAAACCCCCGAGACAAGTCAACACTCCTCGGTCTCACTAGCATTCTTAATAAATGGCCGCGCCAGCAACAGCAATCGAGCCCTCCAAAGCTTGTAAGCCAATGTGGTCAATAGGCCATGGGTGCCATAGGTGCTCTTGGCTGGCCATCTTTTGCTTATATTTCCTATGACTTCTGAATTGGTGACGATTTTAGGTAAGATTTTTGATGGGTGTGGAGGATCGTACTCGAGTGTTTTTAGGTTCATCAACATGTTTCTTGAAGCATTTGAGACATCTTTGATGTGTAGACCACCTTGTTTCCCTCCTGTTAAGTTCCAGATCAACCAGGTGTTTGTTCCGAACAATGCGTCTCCTATCTTGACAGCTTCCTTAATGGAATCGACGTTTTGTAGTAACCGTAACAGCTTCAATATGTGCTTATTAGCAGACCACATGCTTCAATGAAATGAGTTCTTCCACCAAATAACTCTTTTTCCAGTTTTCTGATGTGAAAAGATAAAAAGAATTCATACACTTGGTTGAATAAAAAGCTTGCATAAGTAAAACAGGGTTAATTAAAAAAAGGCATGGATGTTGGTCTAATTAATTCTCAATTCCAGCATCAACTTTTGAAAATAGTAATTATATTGTAGATGTGGAATTATCAAAATTTGAATCTTGACAAAAACTCATCAAAACGGTGTGATCTCATGTTAAAAGAGGCAAAAGTCTCCAAGAACTCTGAATTAGTTAGGCCACTTTCATCATGATTAGAATCAGCAAAAAAACATATCATTTATCCCAGTAATAAAGTATCAATATCAATAGTCCATGAAAAGCAAAAGATCACACAGTTGCAAACCTCAAAGAAAACCCACATAAAAGATTCAATCTTTACACTACAAAACACTCAAAGTGAACAGTAAAAGATTGAATCTTTCGACCCTAAAAATTATAAGAAAAAAAATTCCTTAAATTTAAAGAAGCCTTCTGAAGGAAATTAATTCACCACCTCAGCATATGAAAAACAGAAGCTTCATCACCATTTACCTTGCCTAAATCAGTGGCAAAATCATGAGCTATACAAATCCACAAAAAACCTTCAAAAACTTAACCACAACATATTATGCCAGTATTAGCATCAAAAAAATACATACAACAAAACAGGCATTTCCCAAGAGTATTAGCTACTTGAGCTCAAAAATTTCAATGAGGTCAGATGCCTTTGGCTGGTGAATAATCTTTTCAAAAATCTGATTGAACTTATCAAGATTCAACATTGCTTCCAAAACCTTGTCTTCTGATTTTCCACTCTGGTTAGCCTCTTCATCTCCCAGAGAAAATATCAACTCCGATAAACGCACTTTCTTGAGCTGTTGCGCGTATTGTTTCACCTCAATGCCAGACGTAAAGAGCCTATACACGTACACGAACTTCTTCTGTCCGAACCTGTATGCTCGACTAATGGCCTGCTTTTCAACGAAGGGATTCCACACAGTGTCGAGAAGTACAACCCTTGAAGCACCAACCAAGTTGATGCCTTCGGAACAAGCTCGTTCGGATGCAAGTAGTACCTTGGCCACACTCGTATCATCATTGAATGATGTTATCGACTCTTGTCTCTGTTGCTCGTCAAGCTGGCCGTCCATGTAGAGCAACTCTCTTCCTTCACGCCACGAGAGATGAGACTCAATCTGTTTCTTGAGAAAGACTAACGGGTCGATGAACTGACTGAATATCAAGACTCGTTCACCGAGCGCATCAGCTAACCATATTAGCTTCATCACAAAGTTGGCCTTCACACCTGCCTCTATGTCGGATTCAATCTCTTGTAGCTTCGGTTTATGAGACGAATACCTCTCCATTACTGCCTCCAATGAAGGGTGAATGGAGACGAGCGACACCATGCGTATCCTACGAAAAATAGCCCTCTCTTTACTCGAGAGTTTGAGCAGAGTAGTTTGGTGATGAGATGGATGCAAGAATACAAGACTGTGGCTCAATCCAGGGAGTTCATCTTGAAGTATTGTTCCCTTGTAGACATGAACGAAGGGATCGAGCATGGCTCGAAGCTTCTTTAGCCCGCCTTCGGTTTTCCCAATCGAGTCCATGAAACTTGCCCATCGTTTTCGATCATTTCCACTAGTGGCAGCATTCTTCATCCCTATCTGGTTTGCGAATTTCGGGTTGACTAAGCAGAGGGTGTTGTAGAGCTCGTACACGTTGTTTTGGAACGGAGTGCCCGACAAGATGATTCGTCGTTGGGTCGCAACTTTAGTCAACGCATCCCATATTCTCGTCCGGTTGTTACGAGGAGTGTGGCCTTCATCGAGCACTAAAAGACCGGGGCGTTGAAGAAGCACGTCGCGTATCTTGTCGTGCAACATTCCCTCTTTCCCGTTTTCTCCAGCAAGCTTCATGAACAGCGTGTAGCTGAGGCCTAAGATGCCTCCACCCCTCGTCCAAGAATACAGTTTCAAGAGACGAATCACTTCTTTGCTCAACATCCCGGACCCCACTTGTCCGAATATTTGGCTCCCGAGTGCATTCTCGTGGCCAGATAACTCGGTCTTGTTCAGATTGAGAAAGGGCACGTTGAACTTCCATTTCACGCATTCTTGCTCCCACGTTAGGAGCATGCCTCGAGGGGCTATGATGACGGGGCAGCAGGTCGGGTACAACTTTAGGAACGTCTGGAGAAACACTATTGTCAGTCGGGTTTTGCCAGTGCCGGGTGCGTGTGAGATTATGCATCCTCGTCCGTCACAAAGACTCGTCTCTTCTTTCAGGTTCTTGATTACGATATCTCCGGCTATGTTTCTCCATATAAACTCAAAGCCTTCACGTTGGTGCGTAAACATTTGAACTCCAGGAATCAAATCCCATACCGTTCCTTTCACACGACTACTATTGGAATCGTGAGTCCCACCACACGGGAACTTAATTTCACCAGTAAAAGGGCTCGATTCTTCATCCAAATCCTTCCTCATCTCTTGCCTCATTGAAGGCGGTATGTACTGCATCATATATACAACCACACACGCAATTAAAAGACGTGAACACGAGAAAGACAAGTTTAAAAACGAGACTTACAAAGGAGGGTAAGACGTGTTTGATCTCCAAGACTAGAGTGAAACAGAATTTACAAAGAATTCCAATCTGTTCATCAAGAATAAGCTCATGCTCGCCTCGCTCACAACGAGCTGCAGGGCTTTCATCATTGTCATCTTCCATCTGAACATTAGCTAAGAATATATCAGAACAACTCTACAAACACAATACAAACATAGTAGTAGAAAAAGTACCGGGGAAGGAGTAGTGGTAGTGGAGTCAATCTCAGATTCACGAAGGCCCAATTCAAGATTACGAAAGAGCGAATCTATATGCTTCTCCCATTCCGATTTCCGATAGGAAGGCGGAATCTCGTCCTCGAAACAGAACCTCATTGGAAGAGCAGTTTGAATAGAGGCATCCATTTTGAGAGTGAATATTTGATCCTTTGGTGCATTCATGTAGTCTATCAAAATCTTTAGCATATCAAATTTTGCATCTACACCACTCTTCTTCGACTTGCCCACCTTCGCATTTTTCTCTTTCGCCACACTATCAAAATCGAAATTGTACTCATCATCCATGAAAGAAGAGTTATATTTTCCACATTTTTCAAGATTTATTTCCTCTTCATCTTTACTCGTATCTAATCCAAAAATACTTCTCATCTTTAAATCAACATCCAATCCACCATCTCCCTTCTCTTTCTCTTTCACAATCTTCCTAACTTGATCACACTTCTGCTTCTCATTTTTCCAACCAACACTCGTTTTATCATCGACTTCAGTTTCACTTTTATTAATTCTTCCACTTCTCTTAACACTGTAATATTTCTCCTTTCCATTAATGGTAACCTCATCATCTGTTTTTTGTCGAATACAACGATCATCATTTTCATCGTTGTCATCTTCTACTCCATCACATTCTTTCCTCACACCCAATTTGCTACTTGTTTGCTTTGTATACTCATTAGCTTCACAATAACCCTCATCAACTTCATTCTTCATATCAATCCTTCCACTGGAAATCGTCTCCTTTCCATTAATGATAATCACCACATCATCTGTTTTTCGATCACTTTCTTTCCTCACACTCACTTTGCTACTCGTTTGTTTTACATCCTCGTTTTCGTATTCATCATCACTCGTGGAAGAGGAACCATCAGACGATACACGAGATGGAGATTCACCCACTCTATAATCCTCATCAGACACCTCATCATCATCCTCCTCCTCCTCATTTGTTGATTCAGATTCAGATACATCCGAATCATCCCAACTATCCACATCAACACAAACATCATTGTCATGTGTCTGCTTTGCATTCTCTGCTTCAACTTTTCGAGGCCTTCCTCGACCACGACGTTCGTTGCTTCCCCCACTATCAACCTTCTTTGTGGTGGAGGAAACGACCTCGTCTAAACTATCCCGTCTTGAGCCCGGCCCGAATCTTGATCCGGGCCCGGTTTTCAAACTTGAGCTATTAGAGACAACCTGTTCAACATCATAGGATTCCCTGGTTTTCTCTGAAGCCACATTTCTTAAAGCTCTAGTCTGTTTTTCCCCACTAGTCCCACCACTTTCCTCATTCTTCTTCCTCTTCAACTCAGTGTACTGATTGCTGTAATATTCATCCCATTTACTTCTCGTTTTCACCATTTTACCTGCAACATTAACCCCATTTACTCTAACTATAAATCACTTCTTCACCAGAAAGAAAACCATTACTTTACACACACATAGATTCACTCTATGTTCATCAAACTAGCTCGCAAATTCCACACAAAATAAACCAAAAATAAAATAAATAAAAAAAAGGAAAAAAGAAAAGAAAAGAAAGCAGAGAGCGAGAGAGAAGAAGCAACATGATACGTCATCATCGGAGAGTTGGGAAGCATGCTTACCCGTGGAGTAGAGTGAGAAGCAGATGGGGCTGGAGAATTGTATTTCTCAATCAAACAAGTAAGTACATTTCCGACAAAGACAGGGGAGAGAGAGTCGAAGAGACGGGGGAATGGGTGTCGCATCAAACAGGCGTCACTCCGATATGTGTACACCACTACCAATACGCATTCTAAGATATAATTATATGGCTTTTCTTTTTTTATCAAACAAAACTAGTATTTGTTATTACTTATCGCGAATTCCTAGGAAGGAAAAAGACATCCTGTGGTTCAATAACGTACATGTGATTTCTCATTGCTTCCCATTCGCCTGCAACACTATATTTTGCAAAATCCTTTTATTTATTTACATATTTTGTTTAGTTACTTAATAAATGACCGCCGTTTATACATGAAAGATTAAATTTCCACGAGTTATTTGATGTGAAATTATAATTATGTTAGATTTGTGTTCAAATTAATGTGGATAGGTGAGTATGCTTGTTAAAGTTTTTATTTGATATTAATATAGGGGCGTGTAATACACGGGATTTAATAAAAAAATTAAATTTAGTGAAATTAAAAAATTTAAATATTATTTACACAACAAAATTAAATTTATGATTTGTGCAGTATATATAGTCTAATTTAACATTAAATATAATAAAATATGATTAAATAATTATTTAATTGTCAAAATATGTGTTGCATTTGTAGATGATCATTTAAAAAAATTATTATTATTTTGAAAAAAAATATACATTGCTATACCTATTATATTATTCAACCCACCTCTAAACGAGTAGGGCTGGACGACCTGTCGTGGGCCCGCATTGGTTTTAAATATTTAAAATATAATTAATAAAATATAAAAAGATATACTTTAATTAATAATTATACAGAATATTAATTAACAAAAGTAGTAAAAAGTAAATTGACTATATATTTGAAATATGCTCACAATCCTCTTTATAATTTTTGTTGAGGTTTTTGAACATGATTTAATTTGTCTATTATAAGATGTAATTATTATCTCGTATATTAATTAAATAATACACATAATTTATAACACTTAACATTATAACGTGTGTTATATATAATATCAACAAGATAAAAGCATATCATATATTATATCATGTATATGTTAAAAGCAACATATAGCATGGAGGAAGGTATCCGAAACTGTCCCGCTGCCGGTCACGGATTAGGGTGGGATAGGCATTGCCGAGGAGGTTAGAATTGTCATTCCCAGTTTTATCTCCATATAAATCCTAACAATTAACATCAATTTGCTACTATGGATCTCAAATCACTTTATTTTATCAAGAAATTAACGGTTTTGTCCAGTAGAAATTAAGATCAAATAAAGCCATATTTGAGTCTCAATTCACCATCAAATTACCCACCAAGTCCAAACTTATAGAATTTAAGAAGAGAAGCTATAATTATTCAGCAAAAGCTAAGAGACCAGAGAATCACATGATCAAAGCCAATCTTGAAAATAGCAAACAAGAAGAGACGACACGTTTAGATTCGGACGACTCATTCTTCCTCATCATGAAAATATACAGGGGAATGACTCCTAGGTGTCCATGTTTCACACATTATGATGATAATTTAACATGTATAAGCATGTAATAGCATATTCTACTTACTCCTTCCTCACATCATAATATAATGTTCAAATCACACCACAATAAGTCATCCAGACTTGTTGGATCACTCATTCAACGAAACAGCCAGAGACATATCTACACAAGCCCGATAGAGAAGCCAATATCCTATCCCAGTAAAGGCATACTTGCTTCTTCCACAAGATGGTAACCATGCATGTGAAAATGCCAAGAGGGTAAAGATACCGTCACAGGGAAGCCCATTCAAAGTAATGGCAACGAGCACCTCTAGCAGCAGTCCAGTTTCCACATCCAAAGAAAAGACTCCCTTGCTTAGGACCTGGTTTCCGGATCATTCCTTTGCTGCTCGTCACCCCACAGTAACAATAGTGATGGTACTGAGGCAGTGGAGGTTGCAGTTCCTCAAGTTTCTGAGGCTGAGGTGAAATAAAAAGAGGTTTCTCTGGTGTTGGCTTCCATGTGAACGAACCATCATCGGTTGGGTAATCAAGTGAGTTGGTAATTGAGAATTTAAATCCCTTATGCATAATCAAGGCAAGTAGGTGGGCAGTGTTTTTCGCATCATCTAGACCACAATGAGCACGACCTTGCCAGGTGAGACCAGCTTTTTCCACTGCCTGTTTCAAGTTGCATCTATCACCACCAAAGACCTCATGAAACGGAACCCTCAAGTTGATCCATCTGACCATAGACAGTCCATTTCATGTTAGTGCATGGTTGAACTAGTCTGAAAATGAAGGATTTTAGGAGACTTCTCATAGCATAAAAGGTTATCAGCATCATAGAATAAAACCAAGAGAGAGTCAGTACTGTACCGGTTGAAATATGGAGGTTTTCTAATTTTTTTGTAACGGCACTCAGATTCCAACATCACCCGGCAATCCCAGTTAGACCATGTTACAACAGCAAAGTTGGTGTTTTTTATTCCTTTCTTTTCAAGCCATTTGTCATGCCTAAGAAGAGCTTCGCTTAGTGTAACTCCTCTGTCCACCTAGAAAAGACAGATAATTTTTCAGTAAATGCATAGAAGGCATCAGAAAGTTTCTAGGGAACAAGTTTATAATACCCACATGTATCCAAGGTCTTCTAGATGTGACCAATCAAATCTATTGCAGTTTTTGTAGATACTTAAATCCAGCCTGATTTATGTATCTCACAACTTTATGTTCTTGGATGTAAAGATTCATAGCCCGTTTTTACCTAGTCTTGACCAGCTAATGGGAAAATATTTAAGTTCTAACACCAACATAGCTTTGCAATTTTCATTCTGTCAGAGCAAGTTGAAAATTACTAGATTTAAAGTACTAGATAAAAGAACAGAAAGCATTTCAATTTGTAATGGCAACTATGCATTTTGTGTCCATGCATAGGAAAAGTAATTTAAAATCAAATTTGTGTAAAATGACCTTTGACCACTATTAACCACAGGATCATTAAAAAGAGACCCTGTAAATAAAGAATTATGTTGATTGGATTTTGTTAAAAAAAATAATAATAATAAATTCTATATTTAGTATGACATACAAGTGTACCTCTTTTAGATGTTTTAAACATTTATCTGAGAGGAATGACAATGGGATGGTATTTTCCCTTTATACTGGTTCCTGGTAATTGAAGAGTCATTATCAGGTGCACGACTGCACATTGTTCTTAGCAGGACGCATGGCATTTTAAGTGATTTAATCAAAATGGACATCAAAGCAAAAGCATGACACAGATACCTAATCAAGCTATACTGAAACTACATACCACAAGCAGATATGGAAGTGCATACAAACCTGAATTTGCTGTATGCCAGTCAAATCTTTGCAGAAATCACTCAGGACTTGGTTGCATGTCGGTCGCACATAAGTTTGAAAACAAGCTTCTAACTGCCCAGTAACACTGCTCACTATTACAGATGGGAACTCGATTATCTCTTGTGGATGAGGATTTTTTTCTTTGTCACATGTGGCCTCAAAATCTATCACAACAAAATATTGAAAATCTTGGAATTGGCAATCAAATGGATAATTCTGAGTAAACATGTTCACCAGAGCATACTGGTATCTATAATTTATTGCAAATGGATGGAATTGTCCCTGAAAGGCATTCAGCTGGCAGAGTGAAACATTGTTACAGTCAGGTTTCATGGACCACAAGCCAAGGTCACGATGATAGGTGGGTCGTTGTGTACATTCTTTTGAAGATTCTTGATGCTCACTGTTTGACAAGAAATTTGGATCTATGATATTACCACCTGGTTGACCAGACAGCCCTTCAATGTATGTAGTATTATTATATTGCGGAGTGCAGGGGTGACTCTTATTTTGGAGGCATTTAATTGACGCCTCATAACTCCTACGAGTAGTATCTGCACCTAAAAAGGTTGAGAAAAAAACATCAACACAACACTTCAGCATGCAACATAGGGTCTGAAACTAGAAGCTCCGACAATCATAGAAGTAATCCTCCACTGCTTTATCAGTTTTTCACATTTAATCTTCCTAAAGATTTTAAAAAATGAATAGTCACAAGGCATTATCCTAGACAGGGTTGGATAGCCAATATCAGTGAATGAAGCAAGCAGTAGCTTCTTTTATTTATTTTGATAAGTAGATTCTTTTATTAATTTAGGGCTGATGTTATTATAAGTTGATTCTATTTTAACTAACAAAAGAAGTCATCTTGATGAAAGATTGGTAGGTTGCAGCTTCTCTCCCTACCTCAGTTACATAAAGAGAGGAGAAAAGGTTTTTTAATATCAGACATCATTGACATTGAAAAAGAATAGGCATACCAGATTTCCTATCAACAATAAGAGAAAATAGAGAGGTAAAGCATAAAAGCAAGCAGCCAAAAAAATAGGACCTTTTTTCTCAAAATATTTCCTCACATAAGCTTTGGGTCCTATCCTTTATTATACTAAAATCAAAGGTGAGAAACATTCTCCACGCTTATCCTAAATCATAAATTGGAAAAGTTTGAGGAAGACACATGCTATGAAAAAAACCCATAATATATCATACACAAACACTTCAAAAATTACAAAATACTCTTGACGCGACAATGTGTTTTCAACAACTTTCGGCGAATTCAATTGTTTCATCATAATTCTGAATTAGATATGATCCAATCACTTTCTCATTACAGCCATTACTTACAACCTTGGACACTCCCCTACCCTCAACTGACACAACTTAATGAGCCACGGCTAATATGGTGAATCCACAACGGGCATGGGCATAACAAGACCCCAGCATTCGCAGCCCTTCAACGAACAAACAGCCGAAATACTCAAATTTATCGAATATCATTAATCTTTTACTAAAACTCACCACCCCCAAAACAAAACAATAAACAAAATAAGCAGGGAAATTAAACAAAACATACACACACACACACACATAAGAAAACTCAAACCATAGAACAACAGTCTTTGAGTTGTAAGCACATTGTATATAAGAAATAGAAATACAATAGAAGGGAATACCTTTATGCTCTAAAGCAATCATCATGATTCTGAATCAAATTAAGATCCCCGAGCAAGTACATCAGATCTCCCTCTTCAACCTCTACAATTATGGTTCAAACACAAGAATAAAGCGTCAATACAAACACAAACCGTATAAATACACCTGATACTTGCAGATATTATACGTATAAATGGGTGGGGTGGGGTGGGTTACCTTCTTGCTCCTGCGAGTTGGAGAGGGAGAGTGAAACTGAAGAAAGCGTTTTTTGTTGCGAGGTAAAAGAAGGTTAGGTTTTGCCACCAAATTATAATTTATTAAAAAATAATAACTTTTTTTTTTGGGGGAATTTTTTTTGGTGAGGACTAAAGTCACCTGCCCATTTTCTAAGGGCACCACCCATTTTTTTTTTAAAAAAAAAAAAATTATTTAAAAAAGAAAAAAATTAAAAAAATATCAATTTTACCCTTAGGATTTTGTACACTAATTGTGTTTGGTCATTATAATCGAACGTACTTGTTCGTGTTCGGCCAAGGTGGCCGAACAGGCTTCTATATGTTCGGTCAATCGGAACCGAATGAAACTGATCCGATTCAATCATTTTTTTATGTTTTTTTCTACGATTTTCACACATCCGTGGAATGTTCGTCATTATATTGACATTACAAAATTAAAAAAATTAACATAAAATAAAAAGAATGCAAAAAAATCGATCAAACTCAGATTTGTTATGTTAAATCCGGATATATATATTTTTTTATATTAAATTTTTTAAATTTTTTTTAAAATGTAATGCCAACATAATGACGAACATTCTACGAATTTGTTAAATGTGTGAAAATCGTGTGAAAATCGTAGAAAAAAACGTAAAAAACTGATTAAACCAGATCAGTTTCGTTCGGCCCGATTGGCCGAACACATTGGAAAGTGTTCGGCCACCTTGGCCGAACACGAACAAGTACGTTCGGTCATAATGACCGAACAAAAATAGTGTACAAAATTCTAAGGGTAAAATTGGTATTTTTAAATTATTATTATTTTTTTTTAAAATGAGTGGTGCCCTTAGAAAATGGGTAGGTGGCTTTAGTCCTCACCTTTTTTTTCAGTATTTTTTTTTATCATTAATTCATTTGAAATTGTTTTTGATTGTTTATTAGTTAAGTGTACAATTAAAAGGATAATCAAATATTTATTCGGTTTGATTAAAGTTGTTAGATGTAAAAGATATTAGTTATTGAAAATGGTTTTATAAATTGTTTTCAAAAAGAAAATTAGTATATAAATCACACCAAAGCTCTTGTGCACTAGGGTCAACCCGACCCTCCACACGCAGCCAGATCGGTCCACAAACTCATCCAAACATATTCTCAAGTGTTATACATTTATGTTATGTTAGTCATACCTAGTAATGTTAGTTGTATCTTAACATTTCTTTAGACAAACATATTAACCTTTCATACCTTTTAGTTATATTAGTCATACATTTTAGTTATGTTAGTTGTACATTTTAGTTATGTTAGTTGTACTTTTATACATTTCATAAAGGATGACTATGTTAATATAAAGGTATAAGGAATATCACGTAAATGTATGAGTAATATCACATAAAGGTATATATATACAAATTGTGCCGGAATTTTATTTTATTTTTAAGTTAAAGTATTATTTAAAAGTTATGATATTTGTACATAAATGTATGATTAATATAACATAAATGTATGACTAACATACTATAGAGGTAAGCACACAAATAAAATATGATATTTGTACATAAATGCATGACTAATATATTATAAAGTCACATCATAAAATGGTGCAAATCCGGATCGGTCTGGACCCGACTTGAGTGCACCATATACCAAGTGCACAAGAGACCAACTCTATAAATTATGAGTTACTCTCATGTGAATGATCTGCACTTTGCTTTCCATCTAAAATTTTTATTTTTTTTACATAATGGTATTACCTGAAATATAACACAAGAGTACATAAATGTACTAATCATATAACATAAATTTATTATTACATATATTTGAAGGTTCCTTATTTTACTTAAAAAAATATTATTTTACTGAAACACATTGGTTGAATTAGACATGCTCAAACGGTTTGAACCACCGGTTCAGAAAATCATGAAGGAACAAACTGAAACCGAACCTTGAGGATTTCGGTTTCGATGCTAGTTTGTACCCTGTTTTGAGAGGTTTGGTTTTTTTTAATTGTTTTTTAATTTTTTAAAATTAAATTTGCATATAAATATACAATTATTCATATATTACAAAATAACAATTTTTTTAGTTTATATAATTTGATATAAATAAAAAGTTAGAACTTAGATTTACAAGTTACAATTTCAAAATTAGAAATCACAATTTAAATACAATGAAATACAAACCATATACTTGAAAAAAAATTACAACTTATAATACAAATTAAAAATAATAATCAATACAACTGAAAATGAAAGAGAAAAATAACATAAATACATAATATTATTTATATAAAATATAAAAAAATAGAAAAACCGGCGGTTTAAACCGTCGATTTAGAACTGTCGGTTTCCCGATTTGAAATTATTCCGAACCCAAATCGAGTCAACAATTTTCCGAACTATTGATCCCGATTTGATTCTGATTTTCCAAACCGGATAAACATGTTTAGGTTGTATCAATAAAGATATTAATTGTATTATATAAAAGTATTACCTTCTTTTACTGAAAAAGAATGTTGTGATATTACTTTTGTCATGTAAATATACTAATCATAAAACTAAAAAAATTAATTAAATTAAAAAAAAATTTACTTCATTTACATTAGATTTTACTCAAATATAATGTAAAATATTTACTTGTATAACATAAATATATTAACTATACAATGTATGTAAAATACGAACAGACGCATGAGCGTGAACAAAGTGACATGTGGGACGCGTAAGTGTAAAGTATTTGTGATAATTATTAGTATTTTAATAAAATTAGAATATTTTTTAAACTTAACTTATTCAAACACTGCATTAAATTTAAATGAAAAGTGTTAAAAAAAAAAAAGGTTTTGACACAAAGATGACATAGACTTGCACTGTTGCGCATGTAGTAGCAAGTCCAAGAAACAAAAAAGGTAATAAAAAGAGAAAAAGGACCACCTCCTCGATATTATGATTTTAGTGGTTCAGATCATCAAGCATCAAAAGGTGACGGTTATTGGTTAAAATATTTATGACTTGGCAACATTTTCTACCCATTTATACATACTGAAGATAAGTTTTTATAAGAAAATACATATTTAGTTATGTTCTATTCATAAATAAAAATATTTTAAATTTGATATTTAGAAAGACAAAAAAAGTGGGTAAATAGAACTCTATTTTTTATGTTAACGAATAATAATTATAGGGTAAATTGTTAATAAAATCACAATATTTTTCTAAGTAGTAATTTTAACCCAATTTTTCAATATTCTAAAAAATAACACGACTTTATACTTGGTACAATTTTCATATCAGTCAATTTTTCAATTTTTTTTTTTGTAATTAAATTTTCATACAATCTTTAGGATCATTTCTCATCACATGAAATTGTATTCTAATTGGTATACACTCTTCGGAGTCATCCCTCAACATTGGTGTTGTATCTTGAAGATTGTACGATAAGCTAATCATAAAGGTAAAAAAAAAAAAAAACTGAAAAACTGATCAATGTTAAAATTACGTTTATATATTATTTTTATAAATATTAAAAATTTGATTAAAATTGCAATTAAAGAAAATATGGGTTCAAAATTATATTTTTAACGTAAAAATGTCATTAATAAATATTTCTGTAACGCTTAGGACAAAACGATGCATAATTGACTAATTAAATAATTAAACCCCTAATTGTTTGATTTAATTACGTGCGTTCCAGAAAAATGAAATAATGCATGATTAATTTATCGCGTGTATATTTTAATCGAAAAGCATATGTTATATTTTATTAATAGGTATCGTAGTCGAAAACTGCAAGTTAAAACGTTAAAGGACGGCTCGTTAAAGGTTCGTCGATAAAAACACGAAGAATATGAAAAATCGAAAATATCTATATATAGTACGAAACGAAATGTAAAAGTAGAAATCGAATCAAAAAGTGAAAAAAGGTAGATTTTTCTCTCTTCTCTCTCCTATTTTTTTTGGCCGGCAGCGCCACCACTTCCTCCTCCATTTCATTCGATTTTTACGTTGAAACGTATACTCAACCTCCTTGAGGTGTTTTGGAATCATTAAAAGTCATAAGACTTAACCTCACCACGTTGGTAGGCTTAACACTTGATTTGTTTTCTAAGGAAGGATTTTACATTTTTCAAGTGTTCTCAACTAACTTTCTTAGTTTAGTTTTCCCAAACCATGTTCTTGAGATCTCTAATCCACATGGTTGGGTATCCACTTAGAAAGTTTTCAAGTCATGGATTTTAATCTCATTCCCTCTAGCAACTTGTTCATTTGATCTCGATTTAATCCTTTTGTCAAAAGATCGGCCAAATTATCTTTAGACTTCATGTAGTCGATCGACATCATGCCGGTCGAGATCAATTATCTCATGGTATTATGTCGACGACATATATGTCTCGACTTACTGGTATACATGTTATTCATTGCCCTACCTATGGTAGCTCGACAATCACAATGTACCATCATGGTAGAAATCGATTTACTCTAACATGGAATATCCTTGAGAAAATTACAAAGTCACTCGGTTTCTTCTCCCGCCTTATCCAAGGCTATAAACTCAGATTTCATGGTGGAATGTGCTATGTACGTTTATTTTGTGGATTTCCATGACACGACTCCACCACCTATAGTGAAAAGGTATCCACTTGTGGAAAATGAGTCTTTTGTGTCTGAAATCCAATTTACATCACTATACCCTTCAAGCATGGCGGGGTATCTCGAGTAATGCAAACCATAGTTGAGAGTATACTTTAAGTATCTCAAGACTCTCCGAGAGCTTTCCAATGCTCGTTACTTGGATTACTCGTGAGTCTACTTAATTTGTTCACCGAGCATACAAAGTCGGGTCTCGTACAATTCGTTATGTACAATAGGCTTCCTATAACCCTTGCATATTCAACTTGAGCTACAGGTTCACCTCGGTTTTTACTCAAATGTATGTTGAGCTCCAAAGATGTTTGGCGATTAGATCGTCATAAGCAATGAATTTTCTTAGCACTTTCTCAACATAAGATTGCGTTAGTGTTATTCCTTCAGACGTCCTTAGAATTTTGATTCCAAGAATCATGTCCGCCACACCCATATCTTTCATGTCGAAGTTTCGTTTCAACATGTGCTTTGTTTCAACTATAACTTCATGGTTGCTACTCATAATCAACATGTCATCAACGTAAAGATACACGATGACATAAGTCTCGGGTGTGCTCTTGATCTAAACACATTTGTCACACTCGTTGATCTTGAAGCCATTTGATAACATAATGTTATCAAATTTAACGTGTTGGGATATTTCTGTTGTTCTTTTGATAAGACAAAAACAGTTTGCTTAAGGTATAAGTACCTAGTTTCCATACTATGTGATCCTTCAGAGATCATGTAATAGTTTTCCAAGTTAAGGAAAACCAACCTTAGAAGATATAGAAAGATATCTTCTAAGAGTAGCAAGTTGAAAGCAGCAAGCTGAAAGTAGCATGGAAGAAGTAGGAAGCTGTAAGCAGCATGCACAAGCATGAAACATAAATAGCATACAAGAAGCAGCAAGCTGAAGGAAGCAGCAAACTGAAAGTAGTACGAGGAAGATCATGTAGTATGAGGAAGAGCAGAGCTAACTGACAACGAGTTTAAGTAGTTGTTGCATGAACTTCAGATATGGACCCATACCGACCTGCCAAGTCAGCAAGAATGTCAGAGAGGTTCAGTAACCGATGTTGGGCGCATTAAATGCTCATGTCAGGAGCAACTCAGATGCATTTAATACGGTCACAGAGAAAATCTTTGGAGATCAAAGCTCAAATTCAAAATGGAGAAGTATCTCCCTTTAACGGATATTTTCCTACAATAGATATATTCTCAAGATCTATAAATAGAAGGTGTGAGTGACTGAAAACTTTGCTGGACTAAGCCGAGTAGAAAATCAGATATACTCCAAAGCTTTTTAAGCTTACCTTAGTTCAGCTACTCAACCTTCAAGAAACAGTCTATCATTCAAGTGTTTGAGCTTTCAAGTTCAAGACTGACTTCACCACAACAGTTGAAGAAAAACATATACTTTTAACCATTGTGTTGTGTGTGCTAGATTGTTTTATCTTTGGTGTACTTAGTTGATAGGATTATATCCTTGCTAAGTTTGTAGTCTTGTGTAGACTATTCACCTTGTGTGGGATTTTGTACCCTGTGTAGGTTAGTAGGTTAACTTGTGTTAGGAAGAGGTTTGTAAAACTAAGGCTTGTAAAATGAACAGACTTAACAAAGTTCCTCCTCAGAGAAGGAGTAGAGTGGACGTAGAAGGATTACACCACCTTCGAACCACTATAAGCCATAAGTGTTTTACTGTTTTTATCTACCTGTTGCATTGCATCGCTATATCTTGTTGCATACATCATCAACATTCTGCAAAGGTGTCTCTAAAAGCATACTTGTAAAAGAAAATGTTTTCCAAACAGAAACTCTATCTTGTTTATTCCGCTGCGTACTGTGATATCGGATCAGAAACCTGATACAGCATACTGCCATGTTACTAATCTGAGTTAGGTTACTGCATTCACTATTGAATCAACAACCAGTATCACGAAAAAGTTTTAAAAGTTCAAAATCGATAGAAGTTCATTCATCCCCCCATCTGAACCTCTGACCACTTGGGACCAACATAACGTGTCATTGTTATAGCACTTGCTTAAGTCCATATAAGGACCGAACAAGTTTACACACTTTTTTTCTTGTCCAGGTGCAACAAACCATTCGGGTTGATCTATATAGATCTTTTCTTTTAGCTCACCATTTAGGAATGTAGTTTTAACATTCATTTCGTGAATTTCAAGATTGTACAAAACAGTAATCGCTAGGAGCACACGTATCGACGTAATTCTCGTCATAGGCGAATACATGTTGAAGAAGTCATCTCCTTCTCTTTGTTTAAAGCTTTTGGCTACTAGACGAGCTTTATACTTGTCTATGCTTCCATCAGTCTTATATTTCCTTTTTAGGATCCATTTGCATCCTAAGGGCTTACAACCGGGAGGAAGGTCAACTAACTCCCATGTGTTGTTTTGCATGATGAAATCAATCTCACTATTGATAGCTTTTTTCCAAAGTGGAGCATCAGGGCTTGATAAAGCTTCTTTAATCAACCTCGATTCTTCATTCAACATGTAAGTGATAAAATTGGGACCGAAATTCTTAGCAACTTTAGCTCTTTTGCTACATCTAGGTTCCTCTTCTAAAGAACTAGAACTACTTGTAGCTTGACCAAAGACTCTTTTATTTGAGCTAGTTTCTATCATTTCTTTACAAGGATACATCTTTTCAAAGAATATAGTATTCCTTGATTCTATCACTGTTTCCTCCGTCATGTCGGGTACTTTCAACTTGAGGATTAGGAAATGATAAGCACTACTATTTAGTGCATAACCCACAAATATACAATCGATCATCTTATGATCGATTTTTATTTACTTTGGAGGTGGTATCTCCACTTTAGTCAAACACCCCCACACTTTGAGGTATTTATACGACAGTTTACATCCTTTTTACATTTCCTAGGGGGTTTCGTTCTTTCCTTTCAAATGAATCTTATTAAGTATATAAATTACCATTAAAATGACTTCCCCCACAGGTTCTGTGGTAACCCCGAGCTAATAAACATGACTTTCATCATCTCTTTTAGAGTACAATTTTTACGTTCGGCCACGCCATTTGATTAAGGTGAGTATGGAGTCGTCGTTTGATGAATTATGCCACTTAGTGAACACAACTTCTCAAACGATGCCACATACTCTCCACCGCTATCACTTCTTATAGCTTTGATCTTGCTATTTAATTGATTTTCTAACTCATTCTTGTAATTCTTGAAAGCTTCTATAGATTAGTCTTTACTTTTCAAGAGATAAACATAACAATACTTTGTGCAGTCATCTATAAAAGTAATAAAATACTTTTTCTCACGTCTTATGAAAAGGTAGCTTAGCTATATTGGCTTCAACACACGCTTCACATGTTTTTTGTGTGTTAATTTCATCGACTTTTAACAAGTCCAAGGTTACTAACCTTTTTATAGCATTTAGATTTATATGTCCTAATCTATTATGTCATAAATCACAATACTCAACAATATAAGAAGTTGTTGCATTTTCATTAATCATTTTGAGTACAACTTGACGCTGCTTGGCCATTACATTTATTTTAAATAGGTCATTAGCCAAATAACCTCTACTAAAAAATACACCATGCTTTGTAAGAATGAACTTTTCAACCTCGAGGATGAGCTTAAAGCCATGGTTTACAAGTAAAGAACCACTAATTAGGTTCTTGCGAATGTTCAGGATATCCAACACTTCCTTCAACGTGAGCTCTTTACCCGAAATGAGCTTTAGAACCACGTTTCCCACTCCAACCACCTCGAATGAAAGTTCCATATAAGACGAGATACGCCCAGGGTAGTGCTCACTGGAATCATGTGTATCATCTCCCAAAGATAAAATGACTTCGTCTTTAGAGTAGTAGCACAACAAACTCGAGAGCTCCGGCAAACTTCTAGTGCTTGAGAATTGAGCTGATGCAAAGATGGCAGAATTTTTGATAAAACAATACAAGAATTTTTTATTTCATTTTCGATGTGTAAAAATGATGCATAATGACCCATATATATAGGTCTCCAACATGGGGGGTTACACCTGAAATTGATGGGAATTTACTGCCAAAAAATGGGTTTTTTAATGCAGGTTAATGTCCCGTTCAAAAATAAGAAACAGTCAAAAAACGCTCACGACGCTGCAACATGACGTTTGCAATATTCTGGACATGTTACTGCATTTTGCAACATTTACTGCACCTAGTGCTGCATTCTGGACATGTTATTGCACCCGCTACAACAAGCAGCTCACCCGCTGTATTCAACAATACTGCACGTTGCATTCAGCAAATACTGCACGTTGCATTCTATTCAGCAACAACACCCGCTGCATTCAGTAATAGCATTTTGCTCCCGCTGTATCTTGGACGTGGGCATGCAGCAATCCGG
The DNA here is from genome assembly GCA_954870855.1 of Scutellaria minor. Classification (NCBI taxonomy): domain Eukaryota; kingdom Viridiplantae; phylum Streptophyta; class Magnoliopsida; order Lamiales; family Lamiaceae; genus Scutellaria; species Scutellaria minor. Next base: position 17,203,232 of record OX940728.1, on the reverse strand, counting down.
TACCGTTAAAGGCACTATAATTTTTGCCCAAAAATATAAACTCAAGTCGGGTAAAACCCGAGCCCCATCCGTCCAGTCCAGCCCAACGTCCAATTGCCAAGGACCAAGGCCCACGACCAAGGTCGGGTCGGGTTCGGGCCGTGCTGTGCCGAGCCGAGCCCCGGGTGCACACGTGTGTGTTGCACAAGCATACTACTCCAATAGTATACTAATTACTAAGTCTTTTCTCATGGCTTATCTTATACTTGCATTTTCAAAATTCATTTTCCTATGTGGGATAGTTAAGCACTACTCCCACATCCAAGACCTTTCATTCCCATTTCAATTAGCCAACTTTGATGCTTAATTTCTCACTTACCAAAAATTAGTTTTGAGCAATTCAAAATGTCTCGATTATCTACTCCAAACTTAGATTAATCTTTTGGCATCCAATCCTTAAAATGATTAACTCTTAGCCACTTCACTATTGGTTAAAGTGGTGTCATCCACCACTTTCAACAATCAATTTTCCAGACAACCAATGAGAAGCATACACCCGACCTGACATACTGCATAAAACTGCAACCTAGTATAACTGTATTAATGACCTGAAGTGCAAGATAAACAAATAATTAATATAAGCCTCTGACTGCATTTAATGGAAGCTCTACACTAATAGGTTCAAATTCAAGGGATTATGTCTAAAAAAATCACTTTATTTGATGAGATTTTAAGTAGAATATGATTAATTCTTTACCATATTTATGAAACTATAAAACTTTAGCCTTAATCATTTAGACAAAACTTCATTAATCAATTGTACTAATTATTTGTGATTTCATCAGATGATATATGTTGTTTGTGTGTTATGTATGTTGGTTGCTTAAAAATTTAAAAGCAAAAATACACCAATTAATTTATATGTTTCATGGTATATTTACGTTGCATGTTACATGTAAATATTATTTCATGAATTGTGAATCACAATTATTTATGTGCATCAGGTGCACGAATCCTAAATCTGTACAATTAGGTTAATCAAATCCGGGGGTACATTTCACACGTCTCATGCATCCATACGCGCCCAAACCCTATCACAAAAAATAAAATAAATAAATAATTTAACTTTAGAAGTTAATTTGTAAAAAAATAAAATAAATAATGATGAACTTTTCAAAATTAATAAAAAAAAATTATTCCTTAGAAGTCAGGAATACATATAATATCATGGGGGTAGGAAGGAATGACTAATCTCATATCTATGGAATACTAATTCCTGTGGGAATGGTGATTCCCACTTTTAAAATATACCAATCAAATGAATATAAATGAAGGTAAGAATGATGATTCTATTCTCATCTCATTCCATTATACCAATCATGTCGTTTTTATAAAAGTAGAGCCAATCTCAAATGCTAGAATTAATATAATTTGCTGTGAAACCAATATATTGGAGTTTGGTGGCATTAATGCTACTACTTGAAATTGGTCCTCTTTTAAAAAGATCCAACTGAGATCAAGAGAAAAAAAAAGATTACTCAGTTGAAAAATTCATCTCAAGATTCAAATGAGCCATGAAATCAAGACTGCATGTTCAAGGGAGTTGCTTTGCTCATTTTCACATTATTCATGTTTAGATACTCCAATTGAGAAAGCCTGATACACTTTAGCACATAGACTAACATATTTTCTACACTAAAAATTCATATCTCTTTCCTACTTACTAAAAAATTCAAACTAGAAAATATATAAAACTTGCTACCATTTTTCTACAACATTAATGGATAAAACACAAAAGTTGACTTGGATAAAAAAAAATGAAAGTTGACTTGGAAAAAAGACATTGATGTGGACTTGGAGTCATTTCATAGGAATTGGTCATGACACTAGAAAATTAACAACATAATTTATTAGTTTGGCTTTCGTTTCATATTCCAAAACTTCTATAATTTCTTTTATCTTATAACATGTGAACTCAGATGATAAAGTCAAACTTAATTATGTGGGTTAATTGACTCATCTCATAGAATTAAATATGTAAGACTGTTTTACAAAATTCTCATTCTATAATTAATTAATTCATGAATAATTTTTATCAATTGATTCTAATAATATTCATACCCAAAATTAAGTATTATGTAATCATGAAGTTTCAGCTAATTGCATCAGTCATGACAAAATATTAAATATACATGTGTTTTGCTAATTAATCTGAATTTGAAATTTTCTATATTTTAGAATAGAAAAAATAAATAAAACCACTAAAAATGTGATCAAATCAAATCAATTAAATCACAATCCAAAAAACTCTAATCTCTTAAACTACTGATTATATGTCAAATAATGACAAACAATGTTGAATTTTGAAAAGAAGACAACGACAATAATTTCCACGAACTTTCTTTGTGGGAATTGCCACACTTTCAATATAAACCTACTATAGAAAAAGAAAATTAATTACAAGTACAACAAATATTACGTATGCATTAATATAAATTAAGAGCATAACATCACTAAAAAGATGCAATTTCACAAAACATGACATGTAGTAGAAAAGATGTTTATAAAAAAAACATACTTCAAAACTTTCATTATATTTCACTTACAACAAACAACTTATAAGTGAACCTTTATTTCATTATCTTCACACATCATTGCTATTTTTCAAAATATTTTCTCCAAACACTCAAAAACAACATATGTAAAACAAAATTTCGAATCAAACAATATTTAAGACTCTCAAAAGTACAACTACAATTAGTCTTCATGAATTTGGAGCCAATGGTTTTGTGAGCCTTGCCCATTTGATATGTACATACACATAAAATTTGTCCCACATATCTTTTATGAATCCAAAATAGGCATATCTCCTTGATTTCTTCAACAATGCATTATACATAGCTGAAAATCCCATTGCATATCCCAAAGATAAGAATATGAAAAACCACTTTATCTCATGAGATTCATCACCTTCATTCTCATCCACATCTTTGTCTTCATCACTACCACCATGATTGCAGCTTCTTGTTAATAAAGGGCCACAAAGATGGTTCCTAGTAAAGCTTGAAACATCCAAGCCCTGAAGTTGGGTGTTTTCTGGTATTCTCCCGGTTAAGTTATTGTAAGACAGGTTCACATAACTCAGAAAAGAAATGTGCCCCAAGCAATTAGGAATTAGACTTGATAAAAAGTTTCTTGATAGATCAAAAGATTACAATTGCTTCATATTTCCAATGTTACACGGGATCAAACCTGTCAACTGGTTTTCAGACAAGCTCAATGATTGCAATTCAACCAAGCTTGTCAACTCCTTTGGGATATCTCCAAACAATTTATTCTTTAAAAGGTTGATATTGGTAACCAACGCAAGAATAATGTCATACTGGAGTTCACTTCCTTTTGTAGCTACTGATACACTCTCCATAACAAATCCCATGGAGGATGAAAAAGAATTGTATAACAATGAAGTAGTACCAACCTCAAAACAGTAGCAACAAGCACACTACTTTTTGTAGCCATTGCAGTGAAATTATTAAGACCCCTAGGTATAATGCCTGAAAAATTGTTGTTGGAGAGAACCAAGATTTGAAGTGAGCTTAGATGGTATAGCTTAGAAGAAAACGTATCACTCAATCTGTTTGAGCTTAAAATGAGAAATCTGTTTGAGCTTAAAATGAGAATTCTCAAGTTGATTAGGCTTGGCCACATTTTTATTGGTATATTTCCAAGAAGTTTATTGTCAACAAGGTCGATCTTTACTAACCGTGTGCAGTTATGCAGAGAAGAATGTATCTATCCAGAGAATTTGTTGTCATAAAGATTGAAAGACAACATAATTCTGAGAAACCCTATGGAACTTGGGATGATTCCAGATATATTGTTATTGCCTAAATTCAAATATATCACATGTGGCCACTTGTCCCAACAATTTGGTAACTCTCCACTCAATTGATTTCCCCCCAAATGAAGAATTCACAAGTAATAAGTTTGATATGTGGTGTCATAGAGAAAGTGAGATATACCTCCGGAAAATGAATTATTGGATAGATCGAGCTCTACCATAGACTGTCCTTTTGAGGCAATAAACCATTGAAATGGTTTGAACTCAAGTATATAAATTGACGATTATATACTTGGTGTGGTCGTGCTCGTATGTATGGAATGTTTCCATGGAGATGGTTATAAGAGAGATTCAAAAATGAAATCTTCCAAAACCAAGTAGAGACATTACCAGAGATTCCAGTATCAGATAAATTAAGTTGAGTAATATTATTGGACGTATGAAGCCGTGAGAGAATATGATTAAAAGTTCCAAGCAAGGTATGTTACCAGAGGCAGAGAATGCTTCTAAATTGAATAGTTAACCCAAACTCTCTGGAAGATTTCCAGTCAATTTGTTACCAAATAGGTTTATGTAATAGAAAGATAATAACTTTGCAAATGAATTTGGTATTTCTCCTTGTAACTTATTTTTGGATAAGTCAAAAGTTTCTATTTTGCACAAGTTAGCAATTTCTTTGGGTATTTATATTGAAAACATTGAACTGTTTTACATCTGAGATATATGACAAAGATTTTTGGTTCACGTTTCCTGAGTGCTAACTACCTGGCCGCTTCTGCATGTAATATGGTCATAGTTCACATTTTACCACAAATGACCGTGCTATTTCTACCGTTGAGAACACAAGTGCCGATCAACACTCATTGCATATGTATGACACTTGTTGGAAGCAATCATTTTATACGGGTAAACTACATGTTTTTAAATATTTTATAGATCAAGTTATATATAATCGCAATCAAAGATTTGTACTAACATTATATTTTTTCTCTTATCCTTATCTAGGTGAATTTGATAGACGGTGTAACGCTTCTGTCCATTATAAACATGTGGCTTGCGTGTCAGTTTCCATGCGCTATTGGTTGAGGTATCATTTTCCAACAACAAATGGCGAAGTACAGCAGCATCGTTGCAAGTGAAAATAGTTCGTTGGGTGTGGAAACTATTAGTTTAGATGATGATTAATGTAGTGTAGTATTTGAGTAAATCTGTAATAGTTATTTTTGATTTATGTTATTAGCACTTGGAACATTGATGAAAATCTGGTGATGCTAGTCGTTTTATTATTAAATTTGATTTTTCAGTATCATTGACACGTATTTTGATTCTCTCTGTACGATCAAACCTATGACCGAACACCAAGTGACATGGCCGAACAATGTTCTACAAAATAACCTATTGTTCGACTGCAATGACCGAACACTAAGCAACATGTTCGGTTACAATGGCCGAACACCAAGTAATCTATTTGGCCATTATAGCCGAACACTATATATACTGTTCGGCCGTTATGACCGAACGCCATTCATAAAATTCGGTCATATTAGCCGACACTACAAATGTCTGTTCGGCCATTTTGATCAAACAGTAGGTTGTTTGTTTGTTCGATCAAGATTTAGCCAAATGTTGTGCACAGACGACATGTAGATTCGTACTAATTTTATCAACATATTGAAAGCATCCATAGTATTGCTTATCCATATAATAAATAGTCAATATATATCCAAATAAACATATCTAATATATAGTCAATACATGAGATCTAAGTCTTGTTCTACGAAATCACAAAAGTACTACTTGGCAATAGTCAATATGTAATATCACAACTATGTCCTACGAGATCTACAAGACCTACTCGATAATGGACGTTCAACAGGTTTTGTCGGTTGACTGTTATCTACAAATAAAGCTTCATAAGCCCTAGTCATGTAAGACATCACGTAATCGATAGATAATCTGGATCATGTGTCATCCACCTTTGGACTATCGACTCAATGTGAGAACATGCACTCTCAATCATTTCCCACAGTTGTGCTTGAGAATGAGTAACATCTGCAACAGTAGATGTTCTCTCCGGATTCTAAACCAGGGGATGTGAAATTATACGATACCAATCCATGTAGTTAGGAGTGCATTCCCACATTGGACTAGCAAGCCTATCCCGGACCTTATCTCTAATACATGACTGCTCCACATACGAAATTAGGAACTCATGACATCCCAAACAATCTTGTATTGAGCACCTGTGCTTCCTCGTCTAACTTTAATTGGAACCAACAGACCATCAGGAATCATCTGAACATGACCAAACTACCTCAGTACTCGGTCACGATGGTATGGTTCAACAACCTCAAACGATCAAATGCATCCATGGTAGAATATCACTTCATAACGTGGAAATGCATCCCTCATACCTGCATATGGAATCTAAACAACCTAAACCATTATCATTGATGAACGAAATAAATTAACATCACTTATATATAAAAATATGTTCAATTACGAGAGAAATAAAATCTAAACTTACAGAATTCACAACACATGCATCTAACATCTCCCTTCAAGCTATTAAACGATCAATCAAACCCCTAGGAGAGGCTTGTTGGCCCATCGTAATGCCAGAGGTTTACCTAGTGTATAATTCACATTGTGTGTGGGCCTTGTAATGGGAAAATACTCGTTATCCATGCCTAGAGAGAAAAATGAAGGTTAATGATATAAAGTTTCGAGAGAATGCGAGAAAATTGAAATAAAGTAGTAAAAATTACCTCTAACAATGTTAAGTACCTACTAATTTGCTTCACCCCAAATCGAGATGCAAACCCTAATTGTCGATACAAGTACGCTAGTACAACGGCTTCCCAAGCATACTTGTGAACTCGGGTAATGTTCTCCAATAGTTGGAGGATGTTAGTGCCTACTCTAGTGCCACTCTTATCTGTGAAAATTGTGCAACCTAGCACAAACCATAAGTACGTTCTTGCCGCATAGAGTCTCTTCTCTTCATCAGGAGAAGTGACATCACCACTAAACCTTGATTGCAACTACTCTAACTTCACAGAACTTGTCTAGCCTCTCATAAGAGATGAGGCATGTACTTGTACACACATAAACTCAGAACACTCAAAATATTACAAAGGTTTTATTATAAGAAAACTAAGAGGAATGGTCGATATCCTTAGCTTCCTTCTATCTTCCTATTTATAGATATGAATCCGGACTTGAAAGACGGATTCCAAAACTCTTTGAATGAGCTGACTGGCTGCTTTCAATTTGGCCAGTTAGTGTTCTTCCTCTTTATGCCCCGTGACTCAGCCCATGTTAGGTCTGTCGGGGAATTATTTACTTTTGACTCAGCCCATCATGTGATGTTGGTTGGAGAGTCACTTTCTCGTGACCTATCCCATTTTATTTTGTCGGGGGGAATCTCTAAAAGTTTGGTTATCGTGGTCCCCGGGGATAACATTTCTTTTGTGTTGGGCCCTTGTCCTTGTTAGACCCATATGCATGTCGGTCGGGTTTGGGTCGGAATCCTTTCCCAAACTCGGGCTCCTTCTGATCCGGGCATGCTTAACAAATCCAATCAATCAATCTTCCCACATGCGTCATGTTACAGAACTTCCGGTAAGTTTCTTTGCTTGCCGAAATCTTGCTTTCCTAGAGGTTTCTTTTTTTGGTTTCGAAAAGCTCATATGAAAATCCTGTTGTTGATCCAGTCATTGAATTCAGTAGAAAAGATCCATTCGCTGAATTTTGGAAAAACTTAAATGGGTATTTGACTTTGTCCATTTTTGTTAGACAAACCCAAAGTCCCCATGCTCTTCATCTTCAGAAAATGCTCCTACCAGTATTGGAATTTCTTCCGGTGAAGCTGCCTTTATATTTTTTAAGGCATTTCCATCCGGTCTCCTTAGCTTGATGAAATGAAAAGCTTCATTGAAGCCTTTCTTGGCTGGTTCTGGAACTGCACTAATAAAATATAACTCCAAAATATCGTCTTTGGACAAATGTGGGTTATTTACCCAAGTCTCGTGGACTGCTTCCCCAATCCATTTTGGTAACCTCGAAATTTCTAGGAAACCAGATGACGTGGTATGAATCGAAGCTAAAGCTCCAAAATTATACCACTCTTGAACTTCATTTGGATGACTTCCGTTTTTTCATCCAAACTCTCGGATACTTTCCAGATATATCAACCACCGTTCTTTCTGGGTTGATTCCCTTTCTAGTTACCAACTTCTCCCATTGCCGTTGATAAACCTGCATAGGAGAAATTTTAATCTCGTCAGTTTGAACCTTATTTTTACTTGTCTGCTGCCTAAGGTTTAACTCTCCCTCTTTTACCCCAGAGGTGCTGGGTTGACTTGAAGACTCGGGTTGTGACACCGGAGCTTCAACATTCATTACAGTTTGTACATCCTCAAGGAATGCATCACCTGTAACACTCCTGATTATGGTATTTGAATCCATAATCTCTGAGTTAGAGTCCCGTTCTCTAATCACTCTTTTTTGCACCGTAGAAGATGCAGCCAGGAGGATAGGCTTATGCAACACTTGTCCCTGAGCGTATTAGCATGCTCGTATTAAACCAGAAATGGATTTCTGATCATCTCATTGAAGTCGTCCAGCAACTTCGGTATTGAGACATAACGTCCCAAATTCTCATTCAAGACTTTCCAAGTTTTTCCTGAGATGTCTTACTCATTTAAGGACCTCGTCAGCAACGTGTCCTTCCATCTCGTGTTAAGAAATCTGCAAGAACATTTTCATGAGATTTCACAATGATAATATCATAATCATAATATTGGCATTCAGCTTACCATCTAAGTAATCTAGTTTTTTCTGGTTTTGATTCTATTTTATTTTTCAGAAAAGCCTTGACACTTGAATTATCAATTTTTAAGGTAAACTTTTTAGCCAGTAAGAAAATAGGCCATTTTTTAAAAGTCTTTCTGACTGCAAAGAATTCTTTCTCGTTGATATGCTATCGAATCGCTTCTCCGTCTGTAAACAGACCGCTGCAATATCCACATGACACTTCCTCGTCTGGTGTGGCTTTCATAAGAACTGTTGTCCACCAATAGTCACTAGTATCTGTGTATAGAACCAATTCATCCTCGTCTTGAGGTATAGCAAGTTTCGGAAGCTTTTTGCAGACTTCCTTAAGTTACTTTATCCCTTCTCGATGTGCATCTTCCCATTTGAATGTTGCATCCTTTTTTAGTAATGGGCTAAACACCTTCCTGTGAAATTGTAGATTGTTGATGAACATTCCAGCAAAATTGACAACTCTAAGGAAACTTTGAAGTTGTTTCTTGTCTTGAAGATCATCTGGAAATCCTTGTATCTTTTCTACAATATGACTTTGTAGAATGATTCCAAACTCGTCGATTTTAATTCCAAGGAATTCAATCTATCTCGTAGTAATTACTGTCTTCTTTTCAGAAAGCACTAATCCTTCTTTGTGACAAACATCTGAAAATATCTTCAAATGTTTGAGATGTTCCTTCATATTCTTTGATGCGATGAGAATATCATCGATATATACGAACATGAAGTTGAAATAATCTTTGAACAGATTATCCATCTTTCTTTGATAAATCTGGGGTGCATTTGCCAATCCCATAGACATCACATTCCAGACATAGTGTCCTTGTGGTGTGGAGAAAGCTGTGAACTTCTTACTTTCTTCCTTCATCTTGATCTGGTAGAATCCAGACTTGCAATCGAACTTCGAGAATATCTTGGCACCTTTGATACAGTTAACCAAGTGTTCTCTACTCGGGATATAATATCCATCAAACTCCAGAATATTATTAATCCCTTTTATAATTAATAACCAGTCTGGGTTTACCTCTTTTGATTTCTCTATGATTCCTTACCAGGAAACCTGGGCTGCAGTATGGAGAAACTCCTGGTGAGATCAACTTAAGGTCCAGATGTTCCTTAAGTATCTTCTGCATATCCTCACAATCTTTCTGATTCATAAGGATTGGCTTGAGTCTTACGTACTCATGTTCCTTTCCGGATTTAACCTTCAAGGATGTTTTGAGCTCGTTCCTATCCCACCATACCAAAGGATCTTCATTATAATTCCTTTGGATCATTTTCTTGAAATCCTCGAGTGATATTTGTTCCTCAATGGTAACATCACTCTGTGGATTCTCCAATAGGGCTTTTTCGCAATTCTGTAATAGTCTCTGGAGGAACTCGTTCTTTTCCTCGTATTTTGAATTAATACAAATTATTATCCTATCTCTTGGTATCTTTTTGTTTCGAACCATATTGTCGAAAGGATAATAAGGCATCACCAAATCTTCTTTTATCCGCCATTTTTGGATGTCGAAGTTTGGCTTCATCACCATGCTTGCTGCGAAAAGGAAAATACATTTTTCTATAAAATGCTTCCCGCAGCCTCTGGACAATAATCTTATGATCATATAACGTTGTGAAAACAAGCCTTTTTGTCTCATTTTCCTGTGTAAATCGCTTAAATGTTTGTAGGAAATTGTTTTCTAGCAAAACATCTGTTCCCATATCATGGAAATAGATTGGTGACGTCTTTACTTTATACAATGGGGTATCACCTGCACCTTCGATCATAATATTCGCTTGTTTGATTCCTCGATTAAGGATAAGAATCCTTTTGGAGAAATCTCATCCTGCAATGACTGGTATATCTTCTCCCATTTCTTTAGGAAAATCTCCCGTTTTGCAGTACAAATCCCCGCTCCTGAATCAACATAGACCGCAAAATATTCAGTCTTGTATTAAGCATATATCATCCCGATAGAGATGTATATGGAGAATTGACTAGTGGTCATCTGATTCTGTATTTTTTATCAGCCACTGTAAACTCCATTTCATCTTGTAATCTTTCCCAAGGTTTATGATCCTCAAGAAAGTTGATACCTAGTATTAATTTTTCTGGGATCTCTCCTGCAATTCCCGTAATAGTCAGAATATTTTCGCCCATCTTTAGGCTTCCTTAATATCTTCCGACTATTGACTATTGTAGATAATATAGAATATCACAAGAAAAAATATTTTCCATTTGGGTGATGTCGAATATTATATCAACGTCTCTCCAGTCTTCTGGACATTTCAGCTCTTCTTGTGTTTTGAATACACCCAAGATTCGCTGAACTGTACTAGGCTTTTTTTCTTCCCAACAACTGCTACTTAACAGTATGTCTTGTTGGAAAGACATTCTCTTTATCTCCATTCTGAGGCTTTGGCTCTTGTTGAAGACAGGTTGATCTTGAATTTTCATATCAATCTCCTTTATAGTTGGAGACTCGATAATCTCTGGTAGAACCACTCTAGCGAAGTCCTCAAAGATTCTTGGGACTTCGATGAATTCCTTTCTCAAGAATACATCTGAATGATGTGTATTCGAGAGAGCATATGAAATCTTGTAGGTTATCGAGTATGGTCTATTCCTTTCTTTCATCAAGTCATCTTTTTTGAAATCTTGATGAAGGGTTAAGACTTTGTTAAAGTCTCGATCTCCCAAGTTGTATGCAATTCTAGGATAGACATTGAATGTCAATTTCCCTGCATACAAGTTTCCTGTAACTGCTCCAAGATATGAACCTTGAGATTAGAGATTCGCTTATCAAATAGGGCAAGATTAAGTGGCGAATCAATTCCTTCCTTGAATGTTGCTTTAATGACAACTCTTATGGCTCCGATGTGAATCCATGAGAGTGTTTTTACAACTTCCCTTTTAACCTTGCTTCTGATCTCCTGAACCTCTCGGTAAGGGATCAACTGCATCTCAATTTGGTTACTTGTGAATTTCGTTGAGATGATAAACTCTCCAGTAGTAACCCTATGTATAATTTGGTGTTTTCTATTACGAAGCCCAAATTTATCCAATGTTTTTTCCATAGCTCCAATGGTAAAACCATCTTAGATCTGAAGCTTTGGATCTTCCTTCATAATCCTCATGAGAGTTTTATGAGAGACTATTGTATGAGAGAGAAATCCTGACATATCCTCTCTTGTTGTTTGAAGAATTTCTTCTTCACTCGGATTCTGATGTGGATTCACTTCTATCATCCGAATAGATCTCTTCTTCATAGATGTTTTCATTTGAGGATAAATCCTCAAATTAATACACCTGTATAAGATCTTGGTAATAGACAACTTCTTCGAATTCTGGTATTGCTTCGAACTGTCTAAGACCTCTCTTTTGGTTCTCCAGGTAATCCATTGAAATATGCCCTCGTGCTCCGCACGTCCAGCAATTACAGTCTTTAAAATTTTCATTGGCTCGGGTATGAGCTCGCCTGAAAGTTCTTCTTCCTGTGGTTCTGCTGGTACCTCCCTGGTTTGAGCCTGATGAAGAGGCTCTACTCCTACTTGGAGTCGGTCTTTGTCCTGACTTGTAACTTTAGGCCTTTTGTTTTGACCACATCCTTCTAGGTCTCCATGAAGACCTATGACTCCTTCTATTGTTGTTGCTTCCACGGCTATAAAAATGGCTTATTTGTTTCCTCTTTTTATACCTCCGTGGTTGACCTCCCACCACAGTTGGGATATCATTATCTTCGCAACATAGGGGAACCATTTTATTGATTCCTCGGAGTCTCTTATAGTTCTTGTAGAGTGCTGTCTGGTGGCACCGTTCGGCTAACTTAGCTTTTAAGAAAGACATTCTTCTAGCCACTGTATCCAAATCGTCTGCACTCTTATATTCCCTGATAAGCATTTCTCTCCAGGAACTCGGTACCATCGCAAAGAAAAGTTGCGAAACTTCTTTGTCATCCACCTTGGACTTCCATCGATACTCGGTGAATAACTTGATGTATTCGTCAATATGACAAATATCATGCAACTCGAGGCAGTAGAGGGCTTGTTTATATTTTTTCTTTTTTCTTCTTCCAATCCCTCAAAATAGTCTATGCCGATAAAATGGATTTTGAATAATTTTATCATATTATCGACAATTCATTTCAATGACTCACCAGCCATAACATTGTTCCTCATATCTGGTACTGTCATATCCCACACGATCTTTGCAGATCCTTCAAGACTCATTTCAAGAAGTAAAATGAATCCTTCCTTTGTGAGATCAAGGGTTCCTGCTGCAATCCTCATCGTCGATGCCCAATCATCGATAAGGACTTCTCGATTTTTAAAATCTAGAATATCCAGATTTAGCATCAATCCATACGGATGTATCGGATCTAGCTGCGACTTTTCTTAAGGTGTATTCATAAGATTTGGCCTTCTAGAACGTTGTCGAGTTCTTGAAACAATAGGATCTTCTCTCGTCGTAAAATCTCCAGTGTGTGGCATTGGTTCATCCACATGATGTGAACCTGAACTTTCTACAACATTGGGATCTACTGGTGGTTGTGGAGGTGGTCTTTGGTGTTGGTCACGTGTAACCAAAGCCGAACCATCTCCTGCTTACATCTTTAGATCCACAATATCTAATCCTGCAAATGACTCGACAAGTTCCTGTAGATCTTCAAGATTCATCCTCTCCATATCCATCACCTTAATTTATGATGGATTTTCCTTTGATGATAGCAATGAGCTTTTCATCTCGGGTCATTAGTCGTACGACTTCAGTTGGTTTTCCTTTTTGATGTAAATAGGGAACTGTTCCAAAATCTATACGTTTTCTTCCTCCAGAAAGACTTGGTCTGTCCTCTAGATTCTTGATTCTTCTTTGAATATCATGAAGGTTTTCAAGAGTTTCCTTATGATATTTCACCATCGTCTCCATCTGGTTTTGGATCTGATGGACTTAAGTTGGTAGGTGATTATGGCGGTTGCCATAATTCTGCACCGTCTTCTGGATTTCTCTAAGATCTAAAGAGAACTTAGATGTATCCGGAAGTATCTCGCTCCAATCTGGTTCTCCTTCAGGGCTCATGGTTTTGATGAGCGTATTCCTGTTGGTTTATTAGATAAGCATATAGTATCTGGTTAACCGAAAGAAAATCCCGATAATATGATGCTTGTCTTTTGCAATGCCTTAAGGTTTCCCTATCAGCTCTTACGCTCTCTTTTTCAACATATTGATTATTCCAATATGTTAATCTCTCTTGGTGTTCCTCTTTGTGCATCGCCAAAATTTGACGATACCTCCTGTATGGTAAATATCTTGGACAATTGTCTAGATCCATACTTTTACGAGAAATTCTCCTCACCAAAAGTTAATAACAAAATAAAATAAATATAACTTCAAGTTCTTAATAAACCTAGGCTTTGATACCATTTCGGGCGATCAGTTTTAAACCAATTTTCCAAAGAAATTTTGTACGTGACATTGTTACTCATTCCAGACCACTGTTTTTTAGACAGTATTGGCACGAGGAAAGTATTCCAGCCTATATACTTTATTCCTAAAGAAAATTAATCTTGAAAGATTACGGATCCAATCAATATTTGGAATGGAAAAATGTTAAATGCATATAGATTGAAATTAGCAAAAAAGGTGCTTGGATATAGCCTAAATGATTGGAAAGGTAGATTCAAGGGTAAAATTGGAAAAGCTTGAGAAATCAAAAAATCTTGGGGTGTGCTTAGAATTGCTTGGGGTGTGGATAGTCCTACCCTATTCAGAATTCATAAAATTTTCAAAGTTTGAATAATTTTGGGAGTAAGTAATATAATTTGGATTGTTTGGATCCATAATAAGAAATGATAGAAATTATGTGAGAGAGAGAATATCAAAATGTAAAAAAAGATAGAATTTGAGATTGAGAGAAAATAGATAACTTCAAATTATGATTCAAAATATGTTAATATTAGACTCTATTTATAGACAAAAAAAAAGGAATTTTGATAAAATTTAAAAAAAAATTATATCATTTATCAACAATTTAGATTATATCCATAAAAATTTAATTCAACCAATGATGTGTTGACACTTGTTATAAGGAGATTGAATGACTTGGTTGTATTTTAGGTTGGTTGACCAATCCCTTAATTTATGGGTTGTGTCGTTTAATTTTTTTTTTAATTTCTTTTGTCTTCTAGCCTACGACCCAACCAATTGGTTGTTGATGAACTTAGCCTAAGAGTCGTTGAAGCATCACAATTGGTATTTCCTCCTTTTCTTCCCGTTGGACAATAGACTTTCCTGTAATGGGAAGTCTAGTAATGCACAATACATCGTCCAGTGTAATAGTTGTCTCACCGAATAGCATATGAAAACTGTTGGTCTTCGGATGTCAACACTCAACAAAAGCACATATTAGGTTCTTGTTTGAGTTCTTATACGATATGGATCGTAAATCGATGATTTTTGAACGACGGAGCAGCCTAAACCATTCACTTAAGCGCCATCCAACTTCCAAGACTTCATCTTCGTTGTATGACATAAGCACTTCAAGATATCTCTCTCGTCGTCAAACCATATCTTTGATGTGACATGTGTCTTGAAACTAGGTAAAAGACAGTGGTAAATCTGGCATCTGGGAAAAGGTCCTATAAGTAGCTCAGTCTCAACTTCTTCTTGCTTATCTTCTTGTTGCTCTTCTGTATCACGAGCGACCTTTTCCATCAAGTCAGGATGATGGGCCTCTGGAATTTCTAGATTTTCATGGATTTTTGGGATTTGATGGATTTCTGCATATAATTGTGGAATTTTTGAAATTCGTTTTTGCTCATCTCAAACTATACATTCGGGATAGGTTCTTACGTGCCCAACTTTCCCCACGGTCCAATTCTTCAACCCTATGCCTCATTTCTGAAGACGTTGGTCTATTCTTCCTCGCATACATCTTACCTGAATTACAAACAAAAATAATCATGAGAACAAACTACACACATTAAACGAAAGACAAAAAAAAATTACAAAGTTGGTGCATCTGTTCGGCCAGGCCAGTCAAACAACATGTATTAAACTCGGCCAGGCCAGTCGAACAACTTACCCGTTCATCGGCCCAAGTAGCCGAACACTTCTAAGCCCACACAACCACCACAGCCTAACATTTTTTTACTTGTTCGGTCGGTTTGATCGATGGTGTTCATATATGTTCGGCCGTCTCGCCCGAACGCTAACAAAGAGGGTCGGTCAACCAGAACTAACCAGTTCAAGGCTGCCCAGTTCGATTTTTTCCAAAATTCGACCAATAACTTATATTTTTTCATCCAATTTCATCGAAATAAACTATAATTCACTAACTCATTACAAACCCTAAATTTAACTAAACTTTCGTCTACAAAAGTAAAGTGATTTATTGCAAATCGAAATAAAACCTTGGAAATTAACTTACCCAATAAATTTATCACTCGATATATATCTTTAAAATGACGTTCCATTTTATGAAGTGTTCGGACAAATGAACCGGAATACCCTGAAGATGGTGAAGGTTGAAGAAGGGAAAATCGAACACCTTGGGGAAGAAATGAAGATTGTCTTTTTTTTTTCCTTTTTTTTTTTGGAAAAGGGATTAAGTAATGGGTGTACTTAGAAATATTTTAAAGTGTAATTCAATAACTTGGGTGCCCTTAGTAAATGGGGTGTACTTGGAAGTTGTTGGGTATATCTTGAGTCCTTTTTTTATTTTTTTCTTTCTTTTTAGAAATATAATAGTAAATAGAATTAGTATGTGGGGTGATTCAAAGAGAACATTGGCATTGCTCCCACCTTCCTTACTGCTCGCGAGCACAAGAAAGAGTCCTCTCCCCAATGGTTTGCTTTCTCTTTCCATTAAATGCTGTTTCTTTTCACAAATTTATTAACTTGAGGAGAAGATGGTGATTGAGTTCATCGAAGCTTTTTATTTGTTTATCTTTTTGTTCTGATATTAATTTGTGGCGAAAGTTGTCAACTCAAAGGGTTTGTACTTCCCCCAGGATTTATTCAGAGAAGCAATTCTGCATCCGGGTCCGCCTCAAGATTTTGCTCTTCAGACTGTGCAACAAGCTATAAAACCCCAGGTTTGATATCCCCAAATTCAAGAGTTCGAATTTATGGAATTTATGCTTTTATTGAGGTAGGAAATTCATGGCAATGTAAAACTTATGTTGATTTGTTGTTTGGGTCTCTCTCTCTTTCTCACACACACACACACATTTTGTATATGTATTATTTTTGGTGTAAATTTAAGCAAAATCCTACTTGCCTGACTCTGTTGGTTTACGATCGTATTATTTATCATTTG
Source organism: Scutellaria minor (assembly GCA_954870855.1). Taxonomy (NCBI): domain Eukaryota; kingdom Viridiplantae; phylum Streptophyta; class Magnoliopsida; order Lamiales; family Lamiaceae; genus Scutellaria; species Scutellaria minor. Next base: position 17,186,279 of record OX940728.1, on the reverse strand, counting down.
CAGAAGCAGGTGAAACTTGTTCAAGATGAAAATCAGTTGTTGGAAAATATTCTGCGAACTTTGCTTCAGGAGCTCGTGGTAAAGCTCTGTTACTCTCTTTATTATATGCTTCAAATTCACATGCTTGAGAGGAAATTTTGTTGAAGTAGAATGCCTGCGACTGTTACTGATAAAAACTATGATGCCTTGAGTAACTGGGCTGCTATTTAGTGTGAATTATATCAATTTTGGTCAGCTGAAGCTGTGAAGCATCAATGCTTGATAAAACCACCTTGGACAACAGCTATTGGCTGCTATTACTATTTCGAATCTGGAGACTTGTATTGATATACATTATGTATAACTAGACTCGAAAGGCTCCAATTTTCAATTAAAAATCATCAACCAAAACATCAATGCTTGATGAAACCTACCTAGGACAGTAGCTATTGGCTGATGTTACTATTTATAATTTGGAAACTTAAATTGATGTATATTATGCATTACTAAACTCGTAAAGCTCCAACTTTCGATTTAAATAAATTTATTTATTGAGCTCTTTTATAGAATTTTAATTTTTATTGCCCTTTTTGCATACAGCCAAGACATTGATACATTATCTTTTTCCTTCCGTTGGTCAACTGAATATTTACATGCCTCATGTCATCTTGTTGCAGTCAGCTGCAGTTCAGGCAGGTGAGGAAATTATGAAATATGGTCAATCAATAGTTGATGGGGATACACATCCTGGTCAAATTCCCCGTCTTCTTGGTGAGTGCATGTTACATACAAGTGAAGATTATCTGTTTCTTCTACATTATTCTCTTTTGAATATGGATAATATTGGGGTTTTAGGTAGGAAGAACTTATTTAAGTCAAGTAATAAACTTTTATTCAAGATGTTCATATTTTGCTCGCACACGTTCATTAGGAAATGTGTTATTAAATAAAGTTATAGCAAGCGCCCAATAGCTAGTTGTTAAAAGGGACCTGTTATGCTACTGGCTTATTATAAGTTCTAAGTTCGAAATAAGAGATGGAGTAAAGCTTAGCCAGCCATAAGTGAAGGGCTTATTAACATTTGATAATCGTAACAATGAGTTGTCTCAGCTTAAAAGTGTTTCGATTGCAAGTAATTGGTAACATTTTGGTTGATTTTAGAGGTTTTTTCGTTTATGAGAGCGTTAGGAATTAAAGAACTTGTTGCCTGATCACACATGATGATAAACCAAGCTCTCATCTTAAAAGGATTAAACTTTGCCTTGACACAATTGAGAGAATATGTATGAGGTGCGATTATACATTTTAACATTTGTTGGTTTGTAATAATCAACATTAGATTTTGCTATTATAATAGAAACTGCACAGTAAGAGCTCAGGGGATCTTGTTAGGAGCATAAAGAGATAAAGAAAGTTTAGTTTATATAAGTCATCATGGAAAGACTAAAGATGTGGTTACAGAGATAACCCAGAGTGAAGATTGGCCGTTATTAAGTTAGAAATTACTTGAACAACCTGCACAGGGAAAGATGGAAGAAAATTGATCTGAGGATTTATAGTGGTAGTTACACCTAAGAAACAAAATTATGTCCACTATCCAGTTACCTTTTGAAATCATTTTGGCATGTTTTTGGGGATTGGATTGTTTAGTTTTTTGGCCTTTCAGAGTAGTAGAGTTGAGTCACAAGGACTTATCGTACTTGATTGCTTAGAAAGTTGGTCAATGAGGCTCTCCTGCTTGATAGGGATGTCTCAAGATCTAGGATAGTCATGCCATATTTGGTATAAAGTAGTAGGGATGTCTCAGTCTGCTGTCAATTTGAGTTCAAGGTTACATGCCATATTAGGTATAGAGTAGCTGAGTAGCAGTGGCAATGGATAAAGTGTGGCTCAAAATGTGAGAATAGTGAACAAGTAATTGGACCTTTGAGTTTGATGATCAAGGAATTGAACAAATAACCAGATCAAGGATGTTAAAATGTCTGCAGTCCGCTGATGTACCTCTAGCCCCAAGAAGTATGAGTTGCACAAGGTCTTTCATATGTAAAGTTGAATGCAATAAAACCTCAAATTCCATAAATGGCCTTCTTGTCTGAACCGATGATATAGCCAACATAAACTAGAAGGACAACAATGCCTTTAGATTCCATCGTATATGAAGGGAGGAGTCATGCTGACTTTTTCTGAATGAAAAATGGAAGAGAGTAGATAGGAACTTTTTGAACCATACTCATGGAGCCTACTTCAAGCCATACGAAGAACGTTGTAGTTTGCAAACAACATTAGGTGATGAAGTGGGCATACTGGAGCAAAGGACATGATTAAGATGCAGCAAGTGCTAGAATTGTATGCACAGTAATCACTTGGCTATTGGAGGCTTGGAGCAAAGGTCTCATCATAATCCAGGGCATACTTTTGCTTGTTACCGTAAACCACTAATCTAGCCTTGCAACTGTCAATGGATCCATTGGTATGAAGCTTGACAGAAAACACGATCTTACTGCCAAGAGGTTACGTGGATGGAGGACATGAAACAACCTCCATATGTTTGCTTTTCTTCAAGTGCAAAAAGTTCTGTTTCAATAGCTTGCCTCCGACACTCATGGTCCATTTCCTGTTTATAGATTTAGGAATATGAATAGAGGATGTAGTGGCTTTTAAGGATAACGGTGAGGTGAAAAAGTATTCCTAATTTCTCAATACAAGCTAATGTGCTACCTCTAAAACTAGCTAACTGATATATGCAAATTCATCTAAGACTACAAACTTTGAATCCCTTGAAATCTGCTGATCCAAATCTTCCTCAGATGCCGCAAACATTCTGCCTGAAGATTTGTTTCTATAAATCTGCTTCATTAAAATCTGCTAATAAATGGCTGAAAATCTGCAGATTGTTACAACATCTGAATCCTTACACAAATATAAGATCAAAACATGATAACTGGATTTGACAGGCTCGAGGGTGGAGTTTGCTCCTAAAAGCTTAATCATACCTTAAAGATAGATGATAGTCATCATATTTGATTACTCTCTCTCTCTCTCTCTCTCTCATGCCATTGTTTTCTGTCTGGCAGACATTGTTTTGTACCTCTGTGAGAAAGAACATATTGAAGGTGGCATGATTTTCCAGCTTTTGGAAGATTTAACAGAAATGTCTACAATGAGAAACTGTAAAGATGTATTTGGGTTTATTGAGAGCAAACAAGACATTCTTGGCAAGGTAGGTGTTATTGGTTTTATGGTAATGCTTCTATGTTTGCTATTTCATGTATTTGCATTTTCACAAATTGACATCTTTTCTTTGACTTATGTCAACTTTTTAACATCAGAAGTTTAAGTATTTCTTTCACGTCTTACATAGCCCGAGCTTTTTGCCAGAGGGAAGCTTGTGATGCTGAGAACATGCAATCAACTGCTTCGTCGTCTATCTAAGGTTTGACTCTCTAGATTGCTAATTTTTCTATGGATATTCTATCTTCTTTCACAACTCTACTTGGATTTGTGTTCCTTTTTGGTCATTCCTTACCCCTCAACTTTAAAGAATCTAGATAATTTTCCCTCAAAATTTGATTAGCTTTCGCAATGCTTTGGTATGATTCTCTTTCCTCCCGTTGAGAAGCACACAACACTCTTGAACTTGTCTTTATTGGTTTTGATCTAAACCTTAGAATCTACTTCCATTAGCTATAGATACTAGGAACTTTATTTTCTCATATTTTCTTATAAAACATTACTTTCTTGGATCTTCTCCAGTTCTGTACAACTAAAGATGATTTTAATTTAAAAAAAGATCTAGGATATATATGAAAATACAGCTTGCTTGTTTCACTGTAACTTGAAACTTTTTCTTGATGACTTTATTGTTTCTAAGTTGAGAGAGATCCATTGTAGCTTCTGGCTGTGATAATGTGTGTTTGCACCGTTGGAAATCAATTAAAAATGGAAGTTGAATTTGAAGTGGGATGACAGGTTTATGATTTTTTTGTTTAATGTTTTGAATCATTAGGCATGTTAAGAAATTTGAAATTCATCGTTACTCTTTAGTCTTTCTCCCTCACATGTTTTCTCAAAAGGTGTCTCCTTGTCCCATGAAATCCAATTTCTGCAGGACATCAATTTTTACAACTCATTTTTTTTCCAGGAAAATCCTAACAAATACTTATCCTGTTTTATATTGTGGAGGTATAAACACTTACTAATGGTTCTTGAAAATTGAAATCTCTGCAAATTCAGTCAAACCCTTACTTGCAAAACTCCCTTGTTATATGTCATTATTCAACAAGATGACCTTGTACATCATAACAATTGAAATATTTGAAATACTTATTTGTGCATATAATTTTGGAATTGCAGGCAAATGATGTCGTGTTCTGTGGACGAATTATTATGTTTCTAGCTCATTTTTTTCCATTATCAGAACGCTCAGGTAATTTTTGCTATCAATGGATGGTGATTCTATCAGTTCTCTGTTATGTTTAACATGAATTACTGTGTCTTTTCTACCTTTCTGACAGCTGTCAATATCAAAGGAGTTTTTAACACGTCAAATGAGACCAAATATGAGAAAGAAGCTCCCGATAGTAATTCTTCTACATCTGATTCCCTATCTCTTTTATGCTGTGACACTGTCCATGTGCTGTTACCAAGTTCAGTTTAGTTCAATTTTTCGACTGTATATAATTTACATTTTTCTTTCAGGCAGTGCTATTGATTTCAACTTTTACAAAACCTTTTGGAGTTTACAGGTTGGTAGCAGTGAGGAATCCGCTTGTTCGAACATTTTCTCTCTTTTTTTTTCTTTTTTTATTTTATTTTTATTTTTTTATAATAAGATTTGAACCATCCTGACACAAAATATTAGTTTGATCAGAATACCTTTGTTCTCTATCCAATCTGGCAATAAAGTAGTTAATCATTATCTATATTTCTATTAGGAAATTGATGCTTTTCAAAGGGCATTGTAAGAAAAAAAACTTATCTCTTGGTAATGAGTTTACATAAAATGCTGGCTCTAACTAATTATTATGTTATGATCTGCTGAATTTCATGATTTTTTCCTTTTCTTTTCAATTCATATAATGTTTAAACCATATATCCACTTGAGAGGAAACCTGAAAACAACTAATAAGTGGTTGGAATAATAAGAAGTACAAAATAAATTAAAAATTAAAAGCTGAGTGCTGGCAGTTATCAGTTGAATCACTCTCTATTTTGGTGTGTCACCTCCACACAATTAGTGATCAGAAAGAATGAACTATAGTTGATGTAAACATATATCTTCCACAATCAGAAATGACAAACTTATCCTGGATGTTTGTGGTGACGAGGAGAATCAATCCATTAGGTCTGTCATGTGTGTTGTCTTATCCTTTAGGTGACCCTTATTGAAGTTTTGCAAAATGAGGAAGACATAACTTCTTCTATCTCTGTGGAATTTTATTCAGTGGCAGTTCATTTGGGGTATCATAGATATTGATCACCATAAGATTATTTGATAGTGACACGTGGAGGAGAAATATAAGCTAAAGGTGGGGTGGTGGGCTTTTGTTAATTGAAGGGTTTGCTTTGTGGTTTTGCAAAAACATCAAAAGTGTCTCGTTCTTTTGGAACCTATTCATTGCTAGCTACATTTTCTGCAAAAACAAGAATCTGAACTAGTCATGCACAATGTGACCTGGGCCCCATGTGCCTCTCTGAACATATTATCTTTAGCATGGGATCCAAATTGGTCAAGACTGAGAAATATGCTTGCGTACTTCTGAAAAGCTTACCAGTCTCTTTTGGGCAGATTGATTTAGTCAGAAGTTAACTATATCTTTATTGGATAATAACAGACCTATTACTACATTGTCCAGAAGGAGATAATGTGTTTACACACAGTTAAACAATTATAGAATAAACAATTTGAAATTATAAAAAAGAAAAAAATAGGATGCTCTACAATAGTTCAATATTTTCAAAACTTAACTCAGAGCTATCTTTTTTGCTTTCCTAATTTATTTTCCTATTCTGTTTTTTTGTGATGTTGGTCTGTTGATATCTCACTTTTGTCTGATATTCAGGAATCCTTTTCCATTCCTGCTTCTCTTACTCCTGCTCTTACAAAGTGGCATAAATTTACTTCCAGTTTGACGGTAAAATTTTTCTACTTGAAATTTTTATGGACATCCTGCAGCATACAGAAAACGGACATCATCCTTCTCTAAATTGGTCATTTAGGTTGTGTTGAATACATTTGAGGCTCAGCCTTTGAGCGATGAAGAGGGCAGTGCCATTAACCATGAGGATGAGGCATCAACTTTCAGTATAAAATATCTCACCAGTAGTAATCTAATGGGTCTAGAGGTAAGGAATGTTATAAGATATAGAAAGTTCTTTCATTATAACAATTTTAAACAATTTATCTTGATCTTAAGTATTTCTCATTCTTGACTTGTCACAGTTAAAAGATCCAAGTTTCCGACGACACATTCTGGTTCAGTGCCTTATTTTATTTGATTACTTAAAGGTATCGTTCCCTTTCCTTTTAGGTTAAATGCATGTTAGTTCTATGATTTATTGTACTATTATATTGTGAAAGCATTCTGTTAGTTGCATTTAAACAAGAATGTTATTTATTATGTGAATGATTATGGCATGCTCTATGTCTGTGTAGGAAAATATTGATCATTGATTCATTTCTCAAGTAGTATGCACTGTCAAGTGGTTATTGTCAAGTTCATGTGTTTCTGTCTTTTCCTTATAGTGTTAAACAAAAAACTCCATGTATCTTAGGTATGCATTTCAATTAGAGAGTGCACAGTTTGGCTAGAATCAGACATAACATAATTAATTTCAATGTTATCTTCATCACCAGATTTTATGTAATGATATTCAGTTGGATGTTGCTATTTAGTTTTACAATATAGTAATCTACTAATCTTGAGAGGTCTAAAGCATCTTTCTTTTTTTTTTTTTTTTGGAGTTAAAACTCTGATTCTTTCTTATTAATTGTAGGGTTTTTTTTTTTGATAATTATTTCTTATAGTATTAACAGTTTAACACACTTGACTAATATCTTACTTCATGCAGGCCCCTGGGAAAAATGACAAAGACTTGCCATCAGATGCAATGGTTCGTTTTATATTTTGAATCTTGTTATCCTCTCTGTGTTTTCCTTAGACCTTTCTATTTCCTCTTCGTCTTTCATTTAGGCCCTTTCTTGCCAATATATATTTATTTATCAATTTATTTATTTATTTTTCTAGTAACTTTGAGGTTCAGCATACATATCATTGTCAAATATGTACAAGAAAGGGAAAGACAAGAAGTCGTCTTCTAGTTTTGAGCTTTAGGCAGATATATGGCAAGGAAGTGCTGTTTACTGGGATATAATGTATGTTACGTATGTGACTTGATCTGTTCTAAGAAACTTAGGATGCTGTAAGCTTCTGAATGTTGTTTAAAGAAGCATCAAACAAGTATATTCTTGGAATTGGACACAGGTGCTTGGAGACTCTGAATTCTTTTAGTCTGAACTAGTAATGATATCATTCCTTCTTATTGATTCAAAAATCAGCAGATTCAAAGATGTGAAAATGAGTCGCAGGTACAATGCTATAGATCTCATCTACAAGTTGGGAGTTTCTCAATCTTCAGACTTGATTGCTAATATTTTTTGCTTTTTTAAGCTATTTGACTTAAGAGCATCTCATAAGTGTGTAGAAGCACATTCTTCTGTTAATACTTTTAAGATGAGGAGTAAGTGCATTGATTCTATGAAGGAATTCTGTAGCTCAGATACCATGGGAATCAACCAAACTTCTGGCCCATGGGTTTTTCTCGGAGGTCATTCATTGTGGATTTGGGCTTGAATTACACTGTACAGTTCTGGTTCAAGTTTCCATAGTATTGGATATGATTATTGGAAATTACTCCATGACTTTGACATTTTATGGCTGGAAGCTCCCACCCTCTTTATTCTCTCTTTTTTATATTTTGAGCAGGGATGGGGGTTGGGGGTTTAAGATATAAGTTAAAAATGTATTACCCTTCAAGTATATATATATATATATAATATCCATAATCAAGTTGTTTGATGGAGATGAAAGAGCAATGCAATGCCAAATTGTCATTTATGTGCAGTTGCAAAGCTATCCTTTATTATTTTAAAATGCGAGTCTGATGCTTAAGCATTGTTAATATTTTATTAATCATTATCCACTCTGTGATATCTAATGTATCATTTTTGCTAGACTCAGACCATGTCTTGTTTAGGTATTTTAAGGGTTAATAACATTTTATTCCCCTTTGGAATAGCTAATTACAAACTATTTTTCTGCTAATAATTACAGAAGAAGACATTAGTTAACTTCCTCTTTGTCCTCGACCAATTATCCCTATAGATTGCTGAACTTAAATCCTTGGTATGTATTGAACTTATAAAGGGAGTCTAAATGTACGCGTTGCATGTCACTGAAACTGTAATGAAACACTATTTGACTATATGCATCGCAGCATTGGAGGAAAAAAGGAATTAGTTGTCTGAACCAAACAAAATAGATGTTTGTAGCTGGTTTCTCTGCCCTCCCAATTATTGAGTTGCGACACTATGATACTTGTATTTGTAAAAGAAAGGACTAGTGTAAGTTCTTTTTATAGTATCCTAGGAATGGAAATTAAAACTTGTGGTGCCTTGAAAAAATCAGTTCTTTTTAGAGTTACTTAATAATCTCTGTTTTTCTTTTCTTTTCCATTTCCTTTTATTTCTATTTTATATTTCTTGATTATTGTACATTTCATTATTCTGGTGGTTGAATGAGAGATAGAGTGACCACAAGTGGGGACAGTTAGATAATGGGGTTGGCTAGAGAAAAGCGAGTGAGAATGAGGGAAGATAATGGAGGTAGAGGCCGTGACTTGGAGGAAAGGTTCGCGATGGATGAGAGAGGGAATAGAGAGTAAGCGAGAGAGTGGACTAAGAAGGAATGAGGGTGCTATGGAAAAAGAGAAAGGCAGCAGTACTGAGAGACAAGAGATAGTATAGAGGGAAGGGCTGGGTGAAAGATGTGAAATGCTATGTTGGAAGGTAGATGTGGCCTAGAAATGAAAGGCCCTGGCACCTTTTTATGTTGTCAAAAGTCAACGTCACTAATGAAGATACATTTCATTTTTCATCAAAGACCAGCTATTTTCCACTTCCAAACTAAAAAAGATGCAAATCATAATAAATGAACCAAATGATTGCTGCCTTGCAATATAATGCTTAGTCTTGCTTACTCATCCACTTGTGAAACTATTAGAGTGTTTTTTATTTTGAGAACCTGGAATAATTTCTCCACCATTTGTGAATCTAGAAGGAAGAGATAAAAACTTGTGAAGAACGGGTCAAAAAGCTTCTGGAGATGACCCCACCACGAGGAAAAGAATTTCTTCACAGCATTGAGCATATATTGGAGCGGGAGAGGAATTGGGTGAGCATTAAATTGCATCTTTCTTCTTTGTGTGAGACATTGTGCACTCATGCAAAATAATTGTTTATTGTTTGTCTTTACTTGAAAATTTGCAGCTTCTTTTTTTCATACCAATCTTATTCCTCTTTTCCAGGTTTGGTGGAAGCGCGATGGTTGTCCTCCATTTGAAAAACCACCAATTGAAAAGAAGCTAGTTCAAGATGGTGGCAGAAAACGGTAATCAACTAATGTTGTATACAATCACATTGATGCATGTGGATGAATTACCATAGTAAACACAAATGAAAGTCAGTAGCCTAAAACTTCTGTTTTGATCAGAATGCGTTTCATTAAATTATGTGAGATTGGAGTGAACATCTATGCATTGGGAATCCTATTCTGCAGAGCTTGTTATGTATTTAATCATGATGTTCATTCATAGCATATGTTTGTCATGCTTTGGTACATAAAACTTGTCCTGTAGAAGATTCTGATTTTAGGTAAGTGGTGGTGAGATATATTTGACTTGGAAAAAATAAATTACAAAAGAGATTTTCACCACGTGTACTGAAGTTGACAAGGGGTGCTGAGATTGTTGAGTAATGTTTTCCTATGCGAGTCATCTAATTCAAGAAATAGTAATATTACCGAGTTTGTGCACTTCAAAAGCATAGGGGCCACTTGCATTATTAAAATCTCAGAGTGCTAAATCAATGTTTTTCAGGATCTGATGCATCAATGTGGTATAGGTGCATATTCCATTTTCTCTTGTATGTTACTGATATGTTTTCTTTTCCTGTTGCTTCTCTCTCTCTCTCTCTCTCTCTCAGTCGGCCTCGATGGAGACTGGGAAATAAAGAATTGTCTCAATTGTGGAAATGGGCTGATCAAAATCCGGTACACTGCTTACCGTTCTTGCTTTCATAGCTTTTTAAATGGTTCTTCCAGTTCTTTTATTTACTAAAGCAGGGCAGATATTACTGAGGTTATAGCAGTCATTATGTGGTTAACTTAGAAAAATTACTTCACTTTCCAATGCTAGTATCCCTTTTTTTGCACATCAATAACTATTCCATTTTTTTATATATATTGCCCCCATGTGGCTATTCACTGTATTGCCTTTAAAATTCTACATCCTTGAAAGGATAATGAAAACCATTATTTGATCAATAAACAAGTGTTCTGGTATTATTTTCATGGGATTTAGATGAATTGCTTGTCAATTTGATGATTCACGGTCAATATCTTATTCTCTAGATCATAACCTGTTTTCCTGCAAAAATTTTACTCCTCACTACTGAATTGAAAGTAAGTGATATATTTTCAAACTTATCATATAACTAGGAAAGAGATTTCTTAACTTTTTTAGTCTCTGCAGGATCTGTGATTGGGAGCATAAGATATGACTTGGTTGATTATTATTCCCAGCAATAACGAATACAACATAGGACACCGTAGAGTTAAAAGCGAAAACACAAATTAGTATTATGTGGATACAGCCATAGTATCTCGGATTAACTTTTAGCAACTTCAGGACAACTTGTCCTGAACTGTACTGTCATGACAGTTATGCCTATCCTCATTTCTCTTTTGAAAGATTTGTTAGGCAAAGAAATAAGATATGTAAGTTCATTTCAGGATAAGTTTTGATATACTTTCCCTCTCTCTCTCTCTCTCAATATATATATATATATATATATATATATATCAAATGTAAATTTTTTGTGGTATAACAATCCTTAAGAGTGAACTGTAAAATTTAAGGGTATCTACTATCAACTGTGCTTTATTACATAATATATTTGTGCTTCTATGACTTATTTTCTATGGTTTGTTTCTTCAGAATGCACTAACAGATCCTCAACGTGTTGGTACTCCGGCCATCATGGATTACTGGAAGCCATTGGCTGACGATGTGAGCTCATAACCTCTTTTTTCAGTTTAACTGATCTGTATACTGTATTTTTTTAGTTTTCTGATTTGCTCCAGAAAAAGAATTTGTCAATAATCTGTTCCAATCAGTGATTTAAAGCAAATAATTTTTACTTTTGACACAACAGATGGATGAATCTGCTGGAATAGAAGAAGAATATCATCACAAAAATAATAAAGTAAGATTTTCTTTTTAATTTTCCTTTTCCTTCCACTTTGATTCTTTCTGGATTTGATCTTCATCTGCATGAGTTTGAGTATTCGTCTTTGTTGTATTGACTTGTGGTATTCTTTATGAATGCTCATTTTCTATGTCTTACAACCTAAGGAAATATTTCTGTTTTATTTTGGGTGTTATAGAAAATATATTCTGGCCTTTTGGGGACAATAATTGGAGAACGAGATGCCTGTTTGGTTGTGAATGCTGAATGTTTTTTAAAATGTAGTGATTAAGATGTTTTGAAATAGTTTAGTGAAAGAGTATGTCTTCGGAAGAAATGATTTCAAACATTTGATTTCGCTTTGTTGAACTGAAATGGGGGATGAAACTGAACCAAAAATTGCCCTATGCTTTTCATTTTTTTGTTTTTATATACTATTTCATGGTCTCCATCTGCCCTGGAAGCATCGTATCCTTGGATGCTAGAAGCCAGTATAGGTTCAAAGTTGTATTGTGTTGCATTGACATGCCTCCATCATATCTTCTGTACCTAGAAAAAAAGAAAGGCCTTTTTTGGATAAAGGATAAATATCATAGATGAAAAGTTCAACTGCTAAAATTTAACAAGTATGATATAAAATTTGAAGGATTCCACTGCAATCATGCTGTAGTTCTATGAATTTGCTCCTACCTAAAGACCCTGTTATATAGATATTTATCTCGCAACTGTTTCGTAACATGTATCACTGCTTAAGATTTTCTACAATTCTTATGCAGCTGAAAAGATTAAGCTATGAGATTATAAAGTTATGGGCCATATCTAAAACCTCAGCTTGATGTATGAAATTATAATGTTAAATTTTTTTTTTTAATGTGACATTTTCTTATGGTGCAAAGCACATTCGATTCCTCACTAAGCTTTTGTTGATACTGAATGGATGAGATTAGAGGTTGAGCGCCACCTAGAATTTTCCACCACCTTGGTCGTACAAATAATATTGATATATATATATATATATATTTTTTTTTTTTTGCAAATTAACTACGCTTGATATAAATTTCAGTCTGCATAAAAATCTCATGTTCTCTCTTGAAAATTACCATGAATTTCTGATTTATGCTTTCAGTTATGATTTCTTCTTTCAAAGATCTTTATATTAATTTCAAGGTCCTAAGCAGCATATTGAAACTATATATTAATTTCCATTATAACTCCTAATCCTATGTTCACTGCTAAACTTTTGAATTGTGTTCATGCATCTCTTGGCCATTTTGCTTACAATAACTACCACATTTCCATTTTGCTTGTTTTATCCCTTATTATACTCTGAATGGTCTCCATAATTCAGGACTCACAGTATCTGTTGCCAAATTTCAGTGCTTACCTTTTACATAATGGATTCCTTAACTTCTCATATTGATTTCGGGTATCCATCAAATTCTGATTGCATCTATCAGATGGTTTTGAGAATTTATCTTGCTTATATTTGCGACCTCCTTTTACTTTATCCTCATGTATCTGAGGTTGCAATTGGTGTATAGGTCTATTGCTGGAAAGGTTTAAGGTTTTCAGCTCGACAAGATTTGGAGGGATTTTCTAGAGTATGTCTCTTTTTTTTTGTGGCTAATATATGATAGTATTGAAAGCTCTCTAGAAAGTAGCATTTGAAATTTAGTGAATTATTTCCTTTGCAGTTCACTGAACACGGCATTGAAGGTGTTGTTCCGTGGGAACTTTTGACACCTGAAGTGCGGTCCAAATATCAAGCTAAACCAAGTGATCGGTCTAAGCGTACCAAGAAGGAAGAAACAAAAGGTTCTGCTCAGCAAGTCGAAGAATCTCAGGTATGTGAATTATTTTCGATTCCTTCTGTAAGGTGACTGTTAGTTGTCCAGTTGGTTGGTTAAAATGGATTGCAACAATCATGAAGATTATCATCACAGATTTTAGCTCACCAACTTCAACTAAAACAGCAGACTGAAAGACATGTATGAGTTTGTGGCACACTTTCAGTTCACCACATCTAAACATGATTTTGTCCCTTCCTTACACTCTTTAGTTCATAGGGTCCTTTAGGTGATACTTATTATTGTATCTTGTAAATAGTCAATCACTTCTCTGTATGAATGTTATGCTTCTATGATTAAAGCAGTAAAAGTTAATTGTAAAGAAATAAGTCAGGTCCTAGATCACTAATGAATCTATGGCAGATTGCAACACCCGCGAGTGAAACTGATGTTGATGGAAGCAGAAATGAGGCGGATGCCTCGACAACCCCAATGGACACTGATGTTATGGCATCCGGTAGTCTTTCTCAAGGAGGAACTCCAACTCCTGAAGAACATCAAAAGCAAGGCTCCGACATCGATGTTGGTCTTGAAGCAGGTCAAATCGAAGCTGATGCTGAGACAGGGATGGTCGATGGAGAGACAGATGCCGATGTTGATTTAGATGTTGTAGCATGAATAATTCCATGCTTTGATTTTGTACACCATAGTAGCAGTCAAATGAGAAGTTCAAACGTTTCCAGATTGATGTTGGTGATGGATGTTTGTTACCTTAAAAAATGGTGGGTATTTTTGCATAACTAAGATGCAAAACAAAAAAAGCAGTTCCCTTTGTTTTAACCTTTTTTTTTTACTTGCAGATGAATAAATAACACAAATCGTTGATATTATTGACCTCTTGAAATTCACCCTATCATATGCAGGAAATAGTGAGCCAATGTCATCTCCATGAATATGATGATTAACAGATGGTCTTCCAAATATGCATAGAAAGCTACTGATAATCTGCGTAGTTTTGCAATAACGTTTACCACCATTCAACAAACTATCATAACTACATAATAAAGCATAACAATTGGATTGCCAGATATCATTGATAGTGCCACTCATCTCCAATGCCATAGATATGGCAACCTTCTTCATAGCTATATTTTAGACTTTCTGCAATACAAAAGCAAAAGTATGAGCTCAATGGCCAATGAATAATGTTCTTGATGGAATCATAATTGCACTAAACATTTTGACCAAATGATAAAGCTTACCTGCATTGGAAGATAGAGTTTAAATTCAGGTGGGAGTTCCTCCTCTGAGTAGAGGCGATCCGAAAAATATATCCTTCGCAAGCGGCAATTTGCGTGAACCTGAACTCTCAGTGTCTCAACATAGTTGGTTCCATATGCACGTCGAGTAAGATCAGGAAGGTTCAGTTGGATTTGATTCCACCCCTCATCCAACTTCAAGGGCATCGTGCAAATAAAAGGTTTAACTCTTGTGATAGCCTAAAACAGAAAGATCAACATTATTACACAAGACACCAAAAGTAATAACACGAACGAATGCAATCTTTTTTCAGAAGCATAGAGTGCCGATTAACACAAGTACTGAGATTCCACTAGGACCTCTACAATCAAACTTGCTATACATATTAAAAAAATTCAAAGACTAGCTCCCAACCATAAAGCATTTTCCAAGCAGGTCAAAAGACTGATTACTCTTGTATAGGCAAGATTTATCCGTTTCTATGTTCATGATCCTAGAGCGACCACACTCCCGTCAATTTCACAGCATAGAAAAGGTGACCACAGCATAATGTATAAATACAGTTACTGCTCTTAGTTTGGTATTTCTTGATTTCATTTTCACTGGCATTTATAATGTGGACACATACAATTCCAGGTACATCATCTGTATCATTAAAATAATAGAATCAAAATACCCTTTACCACATCAAAAGATACCACATGGTCAAAGTTCAACAACCAATTCACAGATAACAAGATGATAAATAACAAGGTCCTAAAAGCACATAAGTATAACAAGTCTGAAGAAAATTTAAAATGCAAACAAACAGATAAGTAACCAACTAATGGCTCTAAGCAAGAAGATACAAGAAAAAGGACTCAACTGATAAATAGCCTGTCCTTCTAAAATTGTAATTCCAATGGAAGAATAACTCATTACATTTAAACCTCCACAAACATTATCTAGGTCTGTTTAGATTAGAAAATAATATCTTAGTCTCATTAAACTAGATTACACATGCAAATTAAGAAAAAAAGCAATAGTAGTATCATGAATAACATGGTTGTAGTAAGCAACAGCAGCCTGTAACTTATTAATAAAAATAATACTTAATGGAAAACTTACAGACTTGATAATTAGAAGCCCGAAATCTTCGGCGGACATTTTTATCATCCAGCACCTGAATTTCAAATGTGAAGTACTTCCTCATGTTCTTCACAATCATAACTAAGAACGGTAGCTTGATACCAAGCGTTGCAGCTGGATCAGCTGGACAGGTAATATAAGTAGACTGGACATTTGACCCGACTATTTCAAGAACATTAGATTGTATGTCGTCATCTTGTAGTCGCTTGACCTGGCCATCGATAACTGCAATGTTTTTACAATAATACCATAAGACTAAAAGAAAGTACCACCTCAGATATAGCACATACACGCAAACATGCACCTGTTTTGACTACAAAAACAAAAAGCACAAAACATATAATCCTTTCTTTACACACATACTTGCAGAGGCATATCAAGGAAGCCTCTGAATCACTTTGGAGCAAAACTTGCACCTTTCAAGTTTTTCTTGACAAAAGTCCATTTTCTTCAAATAAATTTGGCTCGAAGTACAAAAGGTAAACTTAGTAATATTTAACAATAACATAATCAATTCTCCAAAATTCCATGACATCAAATCATTTTACAACTTGTTACAAGCCAAAAAATTGTCTTTTACATTCCAGTCTCTTTCTTTTGGGGGGATGGGGGTGGGGTGCTGGGAAAATAGTATTGAACATCAAGAAACATATAATTTCCATGAAGAAACTGCATATTGCAGGCATCACAGAAGAGCCTAGAATAAACAAGTTGAAATGCTGCCATCCATTCATCTCAAATACTAAAGAAAAAATATTGAATTTTAAAGAACGACAATCTAAATGAAGAAAAGACTACCTTCTTTATCCCATATCTGCAAAGGCTTACTCCTGAAGAATGAAAATAATCCAAGAAAAAAACGATTGTCAATAACAATTTATTAAAAAACAAACCTCAAAAGAAGCTTCAACCATAAATCAATCAAAGAGCATGCCTGAAAACAAATCTCCACAAAAAAAAAAAAAATATATATATATATCCGTACCCAAGGCTATAAAGGATGGAAAGAAACCCAGACTGAAACGTGTTCTTAAACATCTCCTCTTCTGATTTAGAATTAAAAATGAGAAATAACCTGAAAAAACAAAAAAAAAAAAATCGGTAAGATATTCTGATTGAAACATCAAAAGTATGAAGCTCAAAGATTAAAATTCATCCTTCCTTCAGTCTCCTATTTCAATACCTAATGCTTTTTGAAAGTTAAATTTACTCCTTTTCAAGGGGAAAAGCCTAGAATCTTACAAGAATTAAACCATGGATTCACAAATATAGAAACACAATTATATAAAATGCCCAACAAGCTCACATTATTAACCCAAATACCATTATAAAAATAGACAAATATGGATTTGCAGTGGCTCACAAGATCGTTGCCCTAGTTTTTGGCCTCCGGTGAAGAACTCGAACTCTGATTTTACTCTTTCTTTATTAAATTTCATGAGAATATACAAATTGAAGTTAAAATTCGAAATTCTTACTGCAGATTGTACTTACGTCTTTGTTTTTGCTGATGGACTCCGACGACCTCCGCTGCAATTACTGGAAATCGTTTAACCAACGCTCTGTCTTCTCTTCCCCAATTCTATTCATTTTGGTAGCGCAAAATTTGATTTTATATTTTATATAAGGGTTAATTGCAATGGCATCACCAAACTACCGGTGATTTTGCACATCAATCATCGATATTTTTTTTATAGCACCGATACATATAAATCATGCGAGATTGATACTTAAATCACTAAACTATTTTTTCAGTCATTTTTCATCGGATTCCGACAAGTCACATACATATGACATATTTTTAAGCGTATTTACGTCCGCACAATCTTCTTGTTGAAATACCTTATATTTAGAGAATTTAAATACCCTTCAAATAATATCCTTAAAAATATATCATATGTATGTCACTTGCCGAAATCTGACGAAAAATGGCCGGAAAAATAGTTTAATGGTTTAAGTGTCAATCTCGCATAATTTATATGTATCAGTGCCGCAACAAAAAGTTCGATAATTGATGTGCAAAATTACTGATAGTTTGGTGGTGTTAGTTCAATTAACTTTTTATATAATGAATTAATTAGTAATCATAATTATAATATGATATACTTCTCTATTATTAGAATAATACTACCACACACATGTGATGCACAGATTATAAATATGGTAAAATTTATGCTAAACTAATTATAACTATATATATATATATAATTTTTTTTTTAATGAAAAAATATCATTTTTAAATAAACCTCATTTATTCAAACTTTTGAACTCTTTTAAGATATTAAAAACTTTTGAACTCTTTAGCATTTGGCAAATAATTTTAAATAATTTTCAACCTGTGTTCTTTTATTTGCTCTTTTACAATTATTTTTGGATCGGAAAAATTATTTTCGACCTTTTTTTTTTTTTTGCTTTATTCGCATTATTTCGATTTATTTTATCCAATTCGATTCGATTTATTTGGTGTTCGACCCAAGTTTGTTTCGTATAAATTTTGGCGTCAACAGATCTTATTCATACGTTACTCGTCTAAAATGACTATTCTTTATATTTAGTTTGCTAGGGAGAATTGATATCACATGAATTGCAAACTTTTAAGTAGTTACAGTTCAACATGACACATTCTAAAAATAACATTAGCAATTGATAGATAAGATTACAACAAAATTTATATCTCAGAAATCACAAATTTTTCAACAAAAGGAATCAGATTGCAATGACAAATACTTTTATACACTTGGTGCACGGATCCTAAATTCGTGCACTCGGGTCGACCCGACCCGTTACGCGCCCGCATGCGCCTCTAGGTCGCTGACAAAATCCACCCAAACATGCTTTCAGGTGTCAGACTTTTATGTTATGTTAACTATACATTTTAGTAGTGTTAGACATACTTTTTAGTTATGTTAGTCATACATTTTATGTTATGTTAACTATACCTTTTAGTAGTGTTAGACATACCATGAGTAAGTCTCTTGTAAGACCGTCTCACGAAATTTTAATGCATTGTGTGAGATGAGCTAACCCACAACCCAATTACCCATCATCCAAACCCTACAATTCACATATTGTTTGTGGGTGATGGGGCTCCGTCTCACGGAAACTATCTATGAGATCATCTTACATAAGTTTTTGTGTTAGTTATGTTAGTCATACTTTTTATGTTATATTAACTATACATTTTAGTAGTGTTAGGTATATATTTTAATTATGTTAGTCATACATTTAGATTTAGTTAAATATACATTTATGTGTTCATAAGATGAGCATTATGTATTTTTAAGTATACCTTTATAAGTCAACCATTTAAGACACATTATGTATAAATTTCCAAGACCTTTATGTTAAGTTATTTATACATTATGTCTCAATAACATGACTTTTATGTATTATTAAAATGACATTTAGATTCAGAAATTGTATCAGTTGCATCGACAAATTCATCTTCTCCACTAGATAACTCAACAATTTGAAGGTTGGGTATAGTTTCACCTATGATAGAATATTAAGAACACCACATCAGTTAACCTTTTCGCATTGATAATTGAAGATAATTTCTAAATCTGTAACTTACCAGCGATGTTTGTATTTTCGTTTATAATTTGAAGATTGAAATCACAGGCGTCCATGGAGATGATTGATTGAAGGCACAATGGTGAACTGAGAGAATGCACGCGATGGTAAACTAAGGGAATGCGCGCGATGGTGACCTGAGGGATTGCGCCCATGTTAATTAGGGCATTCATGACGAATTAAAAAAAAAAAGATATATATATTTATCTGCCTGGGCCGGGTTGGGTCTGAATTGCACGGATCTTAAGATCCGTGCAACAAGTGCACACCAGCCCAACTCGATTGCAATTGGATTGGATGAACTGAAGAACATTCTGGGATAAAGTATAGTGTGCTAATATTACAACCCTCTTCCATGTAGCATCCCCAATATTACAAGATTGCCAAATCAATATGACATGAATCAAGTAGGGAATGAATTGTCTAAATAGTTTTATTAATATAGTTGGTTTACACAAGAAAAACAAAGTAAGACGTCTAGGTTTTCCATCTTATGTTTCCTTAATTATTTTATAGTAATAGTAAATGGTTCGATACATTTCCAACTAATTTTATACTTTCTTGTACATGTACTTATGGATAAATAATGGTTGCATGACTTTTCTAGGATAAAAACATTAAACTCAATTATTAACAACACGATAAATTCAATACTGGTTAGAGATGGTATTGACAATTTCCTAACCAAATCTTAATGTATCTAGATTTGCAATACAAAAGTACTAATCTTTAAACACAAACAAATTGTTTCACTTATGTAGGAAAAATTGAAATCTGAAAGAGAAACTCTTAAGCAGCCATTTAAAAAAAAAGTTAATAAAACCAAAAGAGAGGAAAAACAATGATGATCAACAAACTCTGATATAAACTAATTCAAAACAAAACAACAACAAAAATTCATATAATCAATTTTCAATTCTCAAGAAACAATTAGGTGTCAAACTGAAAATGAAGTCAAACACATTTCAAAATTAGCAACCACAATTATCAGAAGTTGAAAATTAACTTGAACAACCACAATTAAATGTATAATTTACACCTATATCATGTTCCCTTATGAACATCATGTAAGGATTTTTGGGATATAACCCTAAATCCATCAATTGTATCATTCTCGGTATCAATTATCTTTCCAAAATTGTCTGTAATTGCTTCTTGATCTCTCGGAATCCAAAAATCTGCAAAATTCGTAATTAAATCATCCAACTGGTAGAAGAAAATTCATGAACAAATAATAGAGAATATCAGTCCAAAGACTTCAAAACCTAACATTTCAACAAACATTTTACCTTTTGTAATTCTGTAAATTATAATCCCATTTTTTTCCGTGTCTATCATAATTCAATGTTAGCGTCACCAAATCATGTTAACTACCAAATTTTTCTGGTAATTAGCATTGAAGAACAAAAGGCCAAATTACAATAACTAAAACTTAAAAAAATGAAATGAACAGAAAAATGAACAATATTGATTAGGCGTCCAGATGTGAATCCTGCCACCTATATGCAGATTGCCACCACCACTATGACTGCGATCGAAAAGTAATCGAAGAGAGAGAAGCAATTAGTGGGAGAGAGTAGGAGAGGAAATGGATATAAAGTATGTAACTAATGAAAAATAGATTTAAGCAACAACAGTTAGTCTAATCGATGAATCTGTTTTCAAATCAAAAATGTTAAATTACAAATTTGTCCAGTCTCTTTTATCAAGGTACAATTTTGCCACACTTTCTTATTATTATAGATTAATGGGTGAGACTATCCACAAGCCAAGCAATTCTAACCACGCTCCATAATTAACTAAATAAAAAATAATTATATATTAAATGTTTAAAATACCCCTTGACCACACCCCAACTACTTTTATAAGGAACTAAGGACATCCCATAAATTCTAAGCACACTCCATTACCTTAATTACACCACTCAACTTCTTCTTCTCCTTCATATCACAAACCCACCAAAACTTGAAACCCTAACATTATTACCAAACAATATTCTCAAGAGAAACATCAATGGAACGGGAAGATATATTTCAAATGAGCAATGTAAGATTTCTTACACATATTTTATAGTTTTAAGTATTGTAGTAAAAAATACCAAGTTTTAGTCTTGAAAGTACAAAATTCTGCTGGAACAATCCCGTTTGACCACTCCATGCCAAACGAAACAAAGAATGTTCGACCTGAAGTAGTCAAACGTTATAAAGAATATTCGACCTACATGATTGAAAAAACCCCATGTTCAACATACAAGGCCGAACTAGTCGAGGACTGTTCGACTAAGGTTAGTCGAACATAACCCCTCGTGTTCAACTAATAGTAGTCGAACACGAGGAGTTATGTTCGACTAACCTTAGTTGAACGTTATACAAAATGTTCGGCCTTGTATGTCAAACCGACTTTGACATGTTCGAACTTTGCAATCGAATAATGGCATTTTTCAAGAGATATTTTCATTTTCTTGTTGAACAATATGTTTATTATGTTATTTTTTATTGTTTAATAAGAAAACGGTTCGAAATCCACATAACTAAGTGTGGTGAATCTCATGGATAAAAATGCGATGAATTTTGAAGAGATAGATCCAGTGTATGAACAAATAGATTATACAGTTGAGTTTACCACCAATTTACTTTTTAAATATCGTAGTTCATTGGTGGATTGGGTAAGAGGAGTAGCACATTGGTTTAATATGGTGGTGTTAATGAAATGCTCCAACGGAAAAGACAGTGGTAGACAAACAAGAATGTTTTTGGGTTGTGAGAGAAATGGTAAGTATCGCCCATTTGAACCAAAGTGGAAAAGATAAAATTTGGTTTTTGACAATCAAGATGTTCAAAAGATAAGGTCTAGCGAGAGATTCACCGGTACGAAAAAGTGTGACTGTCATTTTTTTCTAAAGGGCACTCAATTGAATGATGGAGGCCAATGGTCTTTGACAGTTTTATGGGGTGTTCATAATCACACAATGGGATGTTACTTGGTGGGTCACACATATACCAGTCGACTTACACCTATTGAAGATCGGTATGTTTTTGACTTGTCAAAGAATAACACTAAATCAAAAGATATTTTGAGCAGTTTGAAAGAAACTTTTGTTGATAACAAGTTGACGTTGAAGACCATTTACAATGCTCCTCACAAGCATCGAATTGTTGAGCATGTAGGTCGTTCTCAGATGCAATACCTATTGAAGAAATTGAAACATCATAAGTATTATTTTCTCGACAAAAGATGGGAACACACAAACATGGTGAAGGATCTATTTTATGCTCATCCGACCAGTGTCGAGTTGTTGCGTGCATTTCTGAATGTTATATTGATGGACTGTACGTACAAAAATCAATTGATGTAAGATGCCTCTTTTAGAGATTGTTGGGATCACATCCACAAATATCACATTTTCGGTTGCATGTGTATATTTGGAGGACTAACGTCAGGAGAACTATATTTGGACACTTACAATTCTGAAGGGATTACTAGATCAATCAACATTACCACAAGTGATAGTCACGGATCGGGAGATTGCATTGATGAATGCGATACAAGTTACATTTCCCAACTCAAAATATTTGCTATGTCGGTGGCATATCAATAAGAACAATTTGACCAAGTGCAAACCAATGTTTCTTACAAAAAAGAGAAGTGAGATTCATTTAACAACTCATAGAATTCATTGATGATTACTGAGGATTTGACTACATTTAATGAGTTGATGTGCAGATTGAAGGATGACGTTGAATTTTCAAAGGTCATGAATTATGTCATCAACAATTGGATAACAACTTATAAGGAGAGGTTTATTTCATGTTGGACCAATAATGTCATGCATTTTGACAACACAACAAGTAGTAGGTATGTGCATTTAAGTACTATTCGATGCCTAAATTTGTTTTACATTATGTGATGCAGTTTTGATGTAATTAATGTATGTTGGTCACACAGGGTGGAGAGTGTACATTCAAGATTCAAGGCTGAAGAAACAACTTGGTAGAAGTCAATCCAACTTTGAAATTTCTTGGGAAATGATTCATGGCTTGTTGATTGTGTCTCATAACACAATCAAAGCATCATTTGAGAAGATTTTGAATGTTTTACATCATCGATACAAGTCTCCTATTTTCTAGATAATACGAGGCTTAGTGTCACATGTTGTTCTGCATAACATTTTAAGAGATATAGGGCATTAACACATGTGGTGTCGATTCTTTATTATGTGGGTGTGTTTTGAGAAGAACCTGTGACTTGCCATGTGCACATGAGCTTGCTGAATTGACACGGATCGGTGTACCAATCATACTTGACAGTGTTAACAGGGTTTGGAGAAAATTAGATTGTGAGCCATCAAAGGCAGATATCAATATTGCTCATGATCTTGGAAGTCGATAACAAGAGACTGTGGGTGATATTAACAACTTCTTTGCAACTGTGAATGAATCCCAAATGTTATTGTTGCTTAAACGACTCCGAGAGATCTCAAATCCGTCAACATCCTTGTTGCTTGAACCCGAAGTTTATACACGTATTCGTGGTCGACTTAGTAAGGCTAAAAGTCGTCGAGCAAAGCCTACCAAATGTGATAAGAGTGCATTTGAACATGTGGAGTCGGTCATTGATAGTTGTTCACCTATTGATCAAAACATTTTTGTATCTGGGCTATCATTAGTTAGACCAATGTTTACTAAAACAAAAAGATAAAAACATGTCCAATGTTGATCTGTGCATACTGCTATTGATATTCCACTCATAGAACTAATCCCGACTCATTGGAAACCTTACGTGTCAAACATGATAAATGAGAAAGAAGATAGACATTGTGGCTTTCAGTGTGTCTCACATGCACTTGGCTTGGGGAGTACTCGTGGCAAAAAAATTTGATGACCTAATTAAAGAGTTAGAGGAATTCAGAGCTTTATATGCTACCGTTTTGGTTGGATGCTTCACGAGTTGATAAGATGTTAATGATGTTGAAGTGTTTTAGAGATGAAGTATATGATGAGAAATATTGGTTTGTGTATCCCAAAACTTATAATTTGATGGCATCATTTTATAATATAGTTTTTGTACATATTTCGCCTCAGCAGAGCCTCACATTTCTACCACTAAGGACGCCGGTGCCGATGAACCCTCATCTAACATACATGACACTTGTTGGAAATAATCATTTTATCAGGGTAATTCTTTAAGTTTATTACTTCATTTGATTAAAACTGTCAACTTTTATATTGTTTTATCCATATATGTGAATTTGGTAGAAGGCACACTCTACCACCTTTTAGTACCACATGTTACAGATATCATTATCCATGCGTCAAAGGGTGGCAGTTCTCTACCAACAACAACTATCCAAGTACATCTGTATTGTTGCACAAGATAATGCATCTGTAAGTGTGGTGAGTACTACGTTAGATGATGATTAGTAACAATAAGTCTTGTGTTTTGATTAATGGAACTGTATTATTTGTTTAGAAATAATATTGTTGGGTGGTGATCGTATTATTGTAAAAGATCATATTATGGAATATGCCTATTTAGTCTTGACATGCATTGTTGAGTTGTTTTATAACTACTGTCATGTTTTGACATATTTATTGGTACATATGAATTTTTTAACATAAATCTCATTTTCAAACACTTAGTTGCATGTTAAATTTCAAAAACCGACATTTTCTTAAAGTGTTCGACTCAGACAATCGAACATCTCTTTAAGCATTCGACTCAGATGACCAAACAACTGTCAAAGCATATTCGAACAATGTAGCAATATTCGACAACATTTTTGTGAATGATGTCTAACATGTTCGATTGCGTTGGTGGAACAAGCCTTTAAACGTTTGACTTGTAGGATCGAACTACCTTATTACATGTTCGATCTATACGGTCGAAATACAAATAACATGGAAAAAAAATTCTGCTAATTCTGCTATGTGGTTTAATATACCGACTTCGATACAACACTGAAAAATCCTTCAGTTCAAACCCAAAAAAAAAATTAACAAATACCAAAACAACAAGAAAATCAAACCTTCAAGAATTCGGGGAGCAGTTGGTATTTATTGACGGCATTCTTTACTGGAGCGGCAAAAGCTTGCTTGTCCATTTCCAATCTAAGTGAACGACAGTTAACGTGATCAGAGACACAATCATCCATCTTGTGAAACATCCAGCGCTTGATGCAAACAGAAGCATCACAGATGAGTGGCTACGGAAGTATAGATATGATAAATTATAAATCTATACATATATACACATATACTAATTAATTCAGCATACCCCTTTTTCTGTGAATAATTGAACAAAACGGTGTCTTCTTCTTTCACTACCATAACTTAATTTCGATATTTAGAGGTCGTAGAGGACTAATGAGGAGGATGAGTTCCTTAAACCCTAAACCCTTTCAAATATATGAATAAATAAGTGCATTCACAACCACTTTTCTCTTCCCAGTAGCGCGCCATCAACGATGCTATTGTGAAGATTCCAATTTTGCGGCGCTAGATGTAAAACGGGTATATTTCTGTGCCATTT
This sequence comes from Scutellaria minor, assembly GCA_954870855.1. Taxonomy (NCBI): domain Eukaryota; kingdom Viridiplantae; phylum Streptophyta; class Magnoliopsida; order Lamiales; family Lamiaceae; genus Scutellaria; species Scutellaria minor. The sequence goes on along the minus strand of OX940728.1, from coordinate 17,160,500 downwards.
TTTCCTTTTTTTTTCTTAAACATCATCCAAATTTTGTGGAAATGAGTCAATTCATGTGGAAATGGAAATGGAAAATGGGCTTAATTTAATAATTATTGGATCAATTTATATATTTTATAAATGTTTATTAATTTTATAACAAACTGAGGTAATATAAGTGTTAATTTTTCAACATGGATGATAATATAAAAATGTAAAATAATATGAGTGGTTATTTGAACGACGTTGTTGATAGTATAAAATTTTAAAATTATTGAAAATTGATTAAAATACATGAAAATACATATAAAATTACTAAAAATAAATTAAAATACATGACAATAAAATATAAAATAACTGAAAACTAATTGAAATACATAAAAAATAAAACATAAAATTATTGAAAATAACAATAAACCTAATAATCTGAGAGACCAGCCCCAGACCCAAACCCTCCAAAATCTGAAATTGTCCAAACATATCAAACATATTAGTGGGTTTTGGTACTTGAGATTGTCTCCTCTTCTGCATAATTATTTATTGTTGTTCTTAGAAGTACTCACTTTTACAGGATCAACAATCATATCCAAATCGATGAGTAGAATGTTATATTCTCTAATCATTTCTTTTTGTGCAACTTTTTGTCTTTGCACTTCAATATCGCGCTCTCTATTTGTAGCCGAAGTTGAAAACAATCCTCGTAATTTCTCATTTTCCTCTTTCATAGTGTTTAAAAAAGCAGATATATCTTCACTTTGTTTTTTTTTAAATTTGGACTTTTTTACCCCTTGGGGCCGCCGTCATGAAGAACCACCACTTATGTCTTCATTGCTTAAATCGATTGAAAATGAAGGTGCAGAAGGGTCAGGAGAAATAGGAGACTCATTAACAACTTCCTGTGGAAATGATGCTGAAACTCCGCTTGTGTTTTCAGCCTGCACATATTCTTTCAAAATAGACCACACATGGTCATATTTAAACATTTCTTTATTACCTTTTTGTTGCAGAAACAACTCGTTTGCTCGTCGTATCTGCAAACAATATTGAAAACTAATGAGAAAATATTTATGGCACATAAAATAGTAAAATATATAGATGATTACTTACAATATTGAGCTCATTTGCACCGTTTGGATGCATATACTCAACCTGACGCAAACAACCATTGAACTTTCTAGAATCTTTGAGAATTATTTGCATACGACATTGTATTAATCTTTGGTTATGCCCATTTATGTTAGAGTTTGACACATCATAATTGAGCTTTTCTACAACGCGTTTCCAAAATTGATCTCTAGATTGGTTTATACCAACGATTGAATCTTGTGAAATTTCAAGAGAGACACCGCAAAGATGTTGATCTTCAATATTTGTATAATTAGTACTACGTGGCTTCGATATTTTATAGAGAAGATGAATATAATGTATATGAAGAGATTTGAGAGATGAGTGCTTTAGAATGTGTGGTATATCTTCACTATTTATAGAAGATTTGGTATAAAATATCAAAAGAATCTAATTGATAAGATTAAAAGAAAATACATGATATATATCTTCACTTTTTTTGAAGGGTTGAAATGAAAAGATTGAATGAGTTATCAACGATTATAATTGAATGCATGTGAATTGTGCTTTGTTAAAGTCTTTGCTTTTTCAACTTTTTTTTTGAAGGGTTGAGATTCAAAGATTGAGTGAGTTATCAATGACTATAAATGAAAGCACATGGATTGCATTTCTATTGATCTTTGCTTTTTCAATTTTTTTTGAAGGACTGGGATTTAAAGATTGAGTTAGTTATCAACGGTTATAATTGAAAACACAGGGATTGTGCTTTCTTTATTCAATTATTATTGGTTATATAATGACATTATGCTAGAATGGATATATTCATTATCTTGGTCCTCATTTTCATATTGATTACACATTTCTTTTTGAATCCATTATTTTTCTATCCTACTAGTCTCACAATCGAAAAATGGATTCCAATCATGTCGGTCCTTTTGCAACATCTTATTCTTCAAGTTCATCTGACGAAGAGTTTCAACAACGGATGACTAGTTACGATATGGAGCAAGAAGTACTCATCCAACAAATATACAAAAACAATCGAAGGATGGAAGAATTTATTAGGCTTCAAAATATCAATTCTATGAGTGGAGGCTCAGTTCCAGGCCGTAGAATAATTTATCGTGATCGAGAAGGAGCAACACAAAATCTCTTCAACGACTACTTCTCTGAAAATCCAACATTCAATGAAGAACAATTTCATCGACGATTTTGAATGCCCCAAAATTTATTTATTCGTATTATTGGTGATGTTTCTAATCATGATCATTATTTTGTACAACAAAGAAATACAGCTAGAATACACTCCAAAAAGTAACAGCTGCATTTCGACAACTAGCATATGTAGTTCCAACAGATGCAACTGATGAATACATCAAAATTGGAGAGTTTATGACACTTGAATGTGTTAAGAGATTTTATCGTGTTATTATGGAGATATATAGAGAGCAATATTTGAGATCACTCACTCCTAATGATGTTGCTAGACTACTTTATATCGGTAAGCAACGTGGCTTTCCAGGAATGTTAGGTAGTCTTGATTGTATGCATTGGAAGTGGAAAAATTATCCAACAGCTTGGGCAAGACAATATGTCGGGTGAAGTGGATCTCCAATAATTATTCTTGAAGTTGTAGATGATTATGATCAGTGGATATGACATGCATATTTTGGGATGCCAGGATCCAACAATGACATAATGTGTTGGAGACATCTTATATTTTCTCTAACCTTACTACATACATTGCTCCTCCAGCACATTATGTCATTCAAGAAAAGGAATACAATATGGGATATTATTTTGCTGATAATATTTATCCCAATTGGTGACTCTTGTGCAAACGTCCATTCACCAAGTGGTCCCAAAAAATAATATTTTGCAAAAAAACAAGAAGCATATAGAAAGGTTGTGGAACGTGCATTTGGAGTTCTTCAAAGCAGATTTACAATTATGGCGAATCCAGCACGTTTTTGGTTGAAAAGTGATTTGCAAGATATCATGATTGCATGCATAATAATGCATAATATGATAATAGAGGATGAACGAGATCTTAATGCTCCAATTGAAGAAAGCTTGGAAGTGCCACCCCCGGACATCGAATTTGATAAGAATGAACCTACTCGCTTTCAAGATTTTTTTGGTCGATTTAGACAAATTAGAGATTCAGATGCTCATTTTGCACTTCGAAATGCACTAATTGATCATTTGTGGGAAGAGTATTCTAATTCAAAAAACTAGAAATGATCACTATGTAACATCTATTTACATTTCAATAAAAATAAGTTATCATTTTCATTTTACATTTAGTTTCAATCAATTAACGATATTAATTTTTATTTATTAATTTTTATTTATTAAATTTAAAATACAAAAAGTTAAAACTATATTAAATAATATTTACATGTGAAAATATTTTATCCAATTATAACAAAATTTTAAAAATATGATTGAATAAATTATTAATTAGAAATAATATGGAATATTCCTTTTTTGTGTAAAATATAGTGCAGACTGCTGGAGATGAAACACTATTTCTGCACTAGAATAGTGCAGATTCTGCATTTGAGTAGTGCAGACTGCTGATTCGATATATCCATATTCAGTTATTCACACATGTTTATCTAATTAAAGGTAATAATATTAAGGGTCCGGCTATCCACATCCCCAAATCTTCTAAACACACCCCATTTTTTATATTTGATTTAAAAAATTCAAAAAATAATTAAATTCCAAATTTACCCTTATGAATTTAAAAAAATCTGAAATCCTTCTAAACTAAAATCTCGTCTGCTTCTCACTCTTTTATTTTCCTTTTGTTGGTCCCAAGTGGTCAGAGGTTCAGAGGGGGGTGAATGAACCTCTATCAAATTTTACGTTTTAAAACTTTTCTGTAAACAGGTTGCTGATTCTACAGAGAATGCAGCAACTAGCTCGATTTAGTAAACTGGCAGAATATTGATTCAACTTGTTGTCTCGATATCACAGTATGCAGCAGAAAATCAAGATAGAGTTTCTTTTAGAAAAACGTTTTCTTTTCACAAATATGGTTTTATCAGAATCCTTTTAGCAATATGTTTATGATAAATGCAGCAAGATAGATATATATATAAAATGCAATACAACAAGTAAACAAAAACAGTAAACACACAAGGATTTATAGTGGTTCGAATGTAATGTAATCCTTCTACGTCCACTCTACTCCTTCACACAGGAGGAACTTTGTTGGGTCAGTTTGCTTTACAAGATTCAGCTTTACAAACTTTTTCCTATCAAGTTAACCTACTAGAATCAACAGATTCCTATGCAATTTCCCACACAGGGTACAAAACTCACACAGAGTAAATAGCCTACATAAGACTTAATACTTAGCGAGGATCTAATCCTTCCAACTAAGGACACCAAACTTAAAACAACCTAGCACACAACAAATGGTTAAAAGTATATGTTGGTCTTCAACTGGTGCAACTTGAAGTCAGTCTTAAGAACTTGAAAGCTCGAATGCTTGGCTCGACTGCTTCTAAAGGTTGAGTGATTGAACTTGCTTAGAAAGCTTGAGAATGAGATGAGAGAATGATAGCTTCGAAATATCAGTTGTTCAGTAGTCTCCTTGGTCACTCCTTCATTCTATATATACTGTAAGGAAAATGCCCGTTGAAGAGAAGCATTGTCCTTATAGAAATTCAAATTGATCTTGCAAATCTTCGCAATAAATGTATCTGAAAAAAATTGGGAAGAAGGGCATGTCCTTCATTGATCTGCATTAATGGCGTCACTCCTCGGCTATAGTGCTTTTACAGGTCCACGGTCCAAGTGACATCACATCATTGGCTGGGCACTAACTTCTATCTATCGGTTATAGGACAGATACCTCATACTGCATTCAATATAAATACCTCATACTGCAATGAATGAGTTAGAAAAACTTACAGCTTGCTGCTCAGATTGCGTCTACTTCCTATTTCAGAACAGTTTCCTGTTCTTAAAACCTGTAGTCAGCTTCCTGATCTGCGTTTGCTTCCTGATTCAGAACAACTTCTTGTTCCTGAATCCTGCAGTCAGCCTCCAATTTTCCTTACTGCTTTCTGTTTGTTGCTTACTGATCTAGCTTGCTGATTCTGTCTTCATCTTCTGCATACTGACTTTCCTTGCTGAAAACCAGTTTTTAAGACTTCTTTATATCCACAATCCTCTTAACATCAGTATTCTCTATCTTTCTGATTTTTACATCTTTACAAATCACAACTTAAAAGGATAAACTTATTAAGCTAAAATCCACTTATAAAACGTGGAAAATGGGTACTCTAACTTCCTATCCAAAGTTACATTGTGTCATCAAAACCTAGTTAAAAATATCCCAACACCTTTCATTCCTCAAACTTTTTATCTTGAATTTGTAAGGGGATAACGTATGAAAAATCATTCTATGAGTTAATAAAATATATAATAATCATGTGAAATCGTGTAAAACTAATGAAAAAGTGGATCAAATCTGAGGACTCGTTCGATCCTGGTTGGTCAAACATAGAGAGGTGTGTTCGACCACCAGGCATCGAACACACTAACATGTTCGACGTTTGATGGCCAAACACATCTCTGTATGTTTGACCAACCAGGATCGAACGGGGCCTCAAATTTGATCCTTTTTTTTCTTCTTTTTATACGATTTCTACATGATTTTCACACATTTTATTACATATTTAGTTGACCAAATAAATGATTTTCATTATATACGGTGTTATTTCTCAAATCTTAAAGAAAAAAAAATTGAGGTCCCGTTCGACCCTGGTTGGTTGAACACAAAGAGGTGTGTGTAGCCACCAAACATCGAATACACTATAGCATGTTCGATGTCTGGTGGTCGAACACACCTCTTTGTGTTTAACCAACTAGGGTTGAACGGGTCCTCAGATTTGTTGTTATTTTTTCATTCTTTTTACACGATTTCACACGATTATTATATATTTTGTTAACTCATAGAATGATTTTTCATACGTATACCCTTAAAAATTCAAGATAAAACGTTTGAGGAATGAAAGAAAAAAAAATAAAGCAGACAGGGTAAATTTCAGTTTCAGTTTTTTTTTAAATTCATAAGAGTAAATTTGGAATTTTGTTATTTTTTGAATTTTTAAATAAAATATAAAAAAATGGGGTGTGTTTAGAAGATTTGGGGGTGTGGATAGCCGGACCCTAATATAAAAAATTTAAAATATAGAAAACTACCTAATCTATGTTTATATCCTTATTTATTTATTCTTTAGAACAAATTTATATACGTCTTTTAGACAAGACAAAAAAATTTATACACCCGTTGCACAGTAATAAAACTGTGCATTAACCTCGCACGTGCCCGCACCCGCTCCATGGTAGCACACAAATTCACCCAGATTCGATCATAGATACTACTTGTCATTGGATAGATGATGCATGTAACATACAAAAATGTTTAATTGCATATATTGATTTTGATGAAAGACATACGGCTATACACATTGCACAAACAATTAGACATGTTTTAAATGATTATGGTGTACTAAGAAAAATATTTTCCATTGGATTTGATAACGCTAGTGGTAATACGGCTAGTTTACCTTCACTATTGAGTTTTGTCAACCTCCGACTGGAGGTAAATTTTTTCATATTTGTTGTATGTGTCATTGTTTAAACGTATGTGTTTACGATGGCTTGGAATCATTACACGATAATATTAATCCTATTAAAGATGCAATTTATGAAATTGCTAGCTCTACGGCATATCATAAAAATGGGCTAAGTTTTGTAAGAAAAACAGAATGGAAGTTAAAAAATTTGTAGTCGATGTGCAACATCGTTGGAATTCTTCATATTACATGCTTCAAGATTCTTATGATTATAGACAAATGTTTTGTGAATTTTATCAAGAAAATCCACATGATAACATTATTTTATTTGAAAATTCATGGGATGCATGTCTTAATTTAATTCAACTTTTAAAAAATTTTGAAGAGGCAACTAGAGAATTATCCGATTTTTATTATCTTACTTCTCCATTAGTTTTAGATCATTGTGTAAATATTGCTCTTATTTTGAATGAGTATTCAACATGTCATATTTTAGGAAACACAATTATAGTGATGAAAGCGAAATGGTTAAAATATTTTCATGAGATACCCGATTTATTTTTTTGTGCTAAATTATTAGATCCTAGAATTAGAGAAGATGACTTAGAAGAATTATTAAAAATGTATTATAATGCATTGTTCCCACATATGCTATTGGGAGAATATGATGAAGTTGATTATGTTCCTAATCCTATTGAAGTTGTTGGTAGAGCTAAACATAACTCATACGAATTGTTTAAAGAATATAAAGTAATGTTTGGTGATTCTAGTGATGATGTAGGTAATCAAAATCTTGGAGGTAGTAGTCATTCGACATCTTCATCTAGTTTTGTTGTGGCTTCGTCTCTTAGTCAATTTTACAATTTTTATGATATTAGAACACAAAAACGAGCTAGAGGTTCTAACCCTTGTCAAGAATTAGATTCATATTTAGGTGCTATTTTTGAACAAATTTTATTTGAAAATCCTAGGGGATCTATTGAAGTGGTGGTTAAGAAGGACTATCATTTATCATATTCTAACAATTATTGCAAAAGAGATTTTTGCAAGTTTCGCCTCAACCGTTGCCGTAGAACATGCATTTAGCAAAGGAGGTCATATGTTGAATCCAAGAAGATCCAAATTGACGAAAGAGAACGTACAAAATATTACTCTTCTTTAAGATTGGATGAGAGCAAATAACCGTCAACAACATCTTGATTTGTCGTATTTAGACAACAATGGAGATGACACGTATGGATAAGATTTAAACACATCCTCCTCCGCCGGAACCAACGTTGACGAATGAAGATAAGTTTAGGTAAGAGTTAGAGAACTACGTGAACTTTGATTCCTTCGTTTTGACAAGAATACGTAGGCAATTTCATTCTAAATTTGGAAGTTACATTGTCAATCTTAGAATGAAACTCAAGCTCTTTCAATTTTTTTTTCCTCTTCTTTAATTTATTTTATACAAAGATGAAAAAGTTGTAGTTTTTTAACTTCAGGTCTTCAATATTGTAGTATGATTCATCATTCATGATTGTAATATATTGAGTTGTAATATTTTTTTATTCATAATTGTAATTTATAATATGTTTTATTGTAATTTTTTGAAAATTTTAAGTTGTAATGTTGTACTTGTACTTCTAGTGATTATATTTTATTCAATATATAAATTATATTTTATTAATGTAAAAATTATTCTACTTAGTTTAGACTTAAGAATTTATTAGAAATCTAAAATTATTTCACTAAAATTCAAAAATTAAAAACAATTAAAAAAAAATTCCACCTTCCGCCCGGCCCGTGTCCCCGGAGCCCGACCGGGTCGCACAACATGAAGGGACCAGAAGGTTCAGCCTAGGCCGTGTCGTCGGGCACCCGAGCCGTGTAACAAAAATAAAAAAAATAAAAAAAATCGGTTCGAACCATCAGTTTCGGTTGAACCGGTGGTTTTCGAACCGGAATCGGAACCGACTTTCCACCAATTTGATTCCGATTTCAATATTTTCGGTTCACCGAACCGCCAGTTCAGAACCGAAACCGACGGTTCCAATCGAATGAACACCTCTACAATTTGTTACTCCAGTAACTAATTGTATTATTTTTGTTTTAAGATTAAGTGGTGTCATGTTTCACGTTCACTTTAAAAATAAAGTGTTGGGACGCAATAATTATAACGTTTGTTGCATTTTAAACATTGATTTTTGTTTTTTCCCAAAAATTGATAAGATTTGATCGGCTATATGAAGTTGCGGATTTTATTATGTGAAATCATCTAAATAAATTAATTCCAAATAACTTATACATTAATATCATTAATAGTATGTGTACATGGAACATGGCTTCATATATATTTATATATGAGTAGGACTTGTATGCACTGGGGTATGGTAGACCCCAACACCAACTTTAATATATTTTAAGTACTAGGATTAATACATTTACATGTAATAAATAATATTTTAAGTATTATTTTTTACTAAACTATATATTTAAGTTATACATTAAATATTTTATGAATAAATAATTAAGAGTTGATCTCTTGTGAGACTGTCTCACATGCGACATGATTCAAGTATGTTTTTTACAGGTATAAGTATGTGTTTTTCAACTATAAGTATGTGTTTTATAAGTATGTTTTTTTACAGTATAAGTATGAGTTATTCAAGTATGTCTTTTACGGCAATAAATATGTCTTTTTGTGCTATAAGTGCAACCGTCGCACATGAGGTTTGGCCAATAATTAATATCTTATGAATACACAACTATTATGTTTAACTAAAGTATATATTTCAGTTATACAAGTAATATCTTATGAGTATAAAACTAATACTTTATGATTATACAACTAATACCTTATGAGTATATAACTAATACCAAACTAATAATATTTTGGGGTATGTACACCGGAGGTACATAAGTTATTGTCTTTATATATTTCTGTTGATCTCATTTATGTGTCGTTTTATAAATTCAATCTTACTATTAATTATTTGTTCTTTTTTTCTAAACTTTTTGCAACTTTCTTTTAAAATCATTTTATCACTATTTCTTAAGAGTCTACTAATTTTCAACCTAAAATATCAATTTTAGTAAAAATTGAGGAATTTGATTAAAAAAAACCCATATTTTTTGAATTAATTTGCTTCTCTTTCAAAACTTAGATCCTAAAATTCATTAATTAATTAAAAATATATTAGTAAAAAATTATGTTCATTTTTATAACAAAATTTTAAAGCAACACTTTGTCACTCCAATTTTAGATCCATGCACTCGGGTCGGGTCGGGTCAGACTGGGTTGGATCTGACCCGAATCCGCGCATTTTCCTTCTTTTTTTTTTTCATTGACCTTTATGTTATGTTAGTCATACATTTATGTTATATTAGTCCAGATTTCATACCCTTAGTGCAATACTTTAACTTTAAAAAAAAAATATTCGCTAGTCTTCATACTATGTTAGTCATATATTTATGTTATATTAGTCATACTTTTATATACAAATATCATACATTTATGTAATACTTTAAACCTAAACCCTAATTTCTGCACAAATTGTAGATATTTACATTTATGTGATATTACTCATACATTTATGTGATATTATTTATACATTTATATCAACATCTACATACATTTATGTAATATATATAAAGGTACAACTAACATAATTAAAATGTATGACTAACATAAATAAAGATATGACTAATATAACTAAAAAGTATGAAATGTATTAATAGTTGTCTGAAAATATGTTAAAAGTACATGTAAAAATCTAAAAGGTATGACTAATATAACATAAAAATATGTTTAACACTACATAAAGATATGTCTAATACTACATAAAGATATAACATATGTGATCGAATCTGAACAAATTTGTGTGCGACCTTGGAGCGCATGCAGGCCCGTGGCTGCACGTGGAAGGCAAGTGCACAGTTTCAAAACTGTACAACGGGTGAATAAAAATTTTTGTACTAAAATTAAGGCCTCGAATACCTTTAAATAATTAAGGAATTTATATTACAATTTTTAGAAAAAAATCAAATTAATTTTAAAAATATGTGATTCGATCAAATGCGCAAATTTTAGCCGAAAGTAGAGAGATTTTCATGAAATACAATAACAGAGAGATAACTTGATACAAAATTAGAGGTAGTATACTCATTTGGTATAGAATGAGTACCGTTTTTGATAATTTCTTCAATTCTTTTTTGGCATCTTACCCGTTAAAAAACCATCTTATAATTCCATTAAAAAATTACTATAAATATTACAATTTACAATTTATTCACAGTGTTTGTTTAAACCAAAGCAGCAAAAATGGAAAAAGAAATTCCAGCTTCTCCATGGATGGATACTGCTCAACATTTTCTTCATAGGATGGTGGGAGGAACGTCTCAATCAACCGTCCGTTAATTTTAAACGAGGAATGATATTCATCGCCTGAAGCTCCTGCACAACAAAAAAACGCATCAGCAACTATCAGGGGACCTTTCGTTGTTGATCGAATCACATGTTGAAACATACTTTGATTTTCTTAAGTTCAAAAGTAACATTCAGAATTCAGTTGGCATATAACAAAATCGACTAATATGGAAATGCAATGACCAAACGAGTACGAGAAATGCCTGCCACATATATGCAGGAAAAATCACGTTGATGGAGATCTCTCGAAGAAGCTGGGACAAGTAACATATGCTTGAGCATGACGAGTTTCACTTTGCATGTGTGGCCAAAACTTGTGTGTAAATTCAATTTAAAACACACACACACACACACAATACTACAGAAATTCAACCTTCATTTGGCTTATTAATCATTTAAAGTTGGCAGGGAAGAAACCTATTGTAGCCTAAAGTTAATTTCTAAGGATTTCAAATCACAGAAAGATAACATATTTGGAACCGACATAACATATTTATCCCCGGATGAGGATATCCACTCAGCATCAAAAAGTTCGTTGTATACCTCAGTTTATGTTAAAAAATCTAAATTTACAAATCTATGGATGATATTTATAATAGAGCATACACTATACAATAATGAAAACAGCACAAACATGCATATCTAAGAGCATCAAGATCACTCCATTAACATTACCTGGAATAAAAGCTTGCATGCATAGGGCAATTTCATGGTAGATATATTCTCCCCATTCTTACAAGTAGAACAGACGCCTGTTTTTAGCTTGAAGTTGTAATACCCCAAGAGACCACATTTCCGGCAGACCTGCAAGCAGATATGATTAATTGACCAACGGCATATGACCAAACTTTCAAATGTCTGAGAATGCACAAATTACAATGTAAGTTTGATTTTTGATTCCCAACAGATAAAACACGAGAAGAAAAGGCAACTCTTTTATCCACAAAAGAATAAAGTATTGGCAGTACATTTTCTGAGCCATCATTCAGGACGGGTTGCGTAAGATCCAAAATTTGGATCATCACTTATGAAGTGTGAATCCAGTTAAATTGAGTCATATCAAAGCCACATCAGCATTTCGATTATAAATTGGACCCATCATGGGACAAATATGAGAATTAAAAAAGTGTTGAAAACTTGTCAGAGCCATTCAACTGTAGTTCAGTTTCATGAGACAAATTAAGCAACAATACCACGGTTCCTTGCTCTTACACTTCAGCACCTAAAATGGTTGATGCTAGCTTGTAATCACTATTGAGATGAACACTCCCAGCCACGTGAAGAATTCTGTCACACTTTGCTATCTGAGTGCATAAATGACATCTGAAGGACTCATGATCATCAGCACGATGAAGAAAAACCAACTGATGTGTCTATGAAGTTTAAATCATATTCTGCTGAAGGCCAGCATCAATGATGTCCTCCAGCATAATATCTGAGAGTGTTCATTCATATGCTCTTGTCCATACATCTAGATTATATTTAGAAGTTTGTGATCCCAGTTCTCTTAACAATGGACAAACTTCACTTGCACACTGCAGGGTGGTTACTACAGATAAAATAGTTCAAAATCCTAGAATTGATCCTATAATTTTGAACATGGCATTATGTTGCGAGGTTTAATGCCCAGACCAAAAACCAATGAAGCTCTATCCAGATACTTGTGTAAGACAGCCAGTAAAGTTATTGTTCAGTATCAGAGAGAGTACAAAGGGTATTTGCATTTCACACAGCCTCACAAATGGTACTTTAGAACCCTCAAATAGCTACAATTATTACAGGTTAAATATGATAGGAGTTGTACCCACTTAAAATTGGATTGAAATTGAATAATAACCAACTCTTAAGGCCTTTATAGCTGTAAAAGCAGTTTACATGTAAGGCAGGCAATACACCCCCTCCACAATTAGATCAGAAAATTTCTTTGAATCTTAAGAGAGCTGAGTAAGAACTGACAATGGTAAAATCCTCGCGTTCAAAAACAAATGCAGGTTTCAGCACATGGAACTTACTTGAACCTCAAAAGGATCACTTGAGATCATCAAACGCTCATATATCAACATACTGGCTCCATATGCAATCAAGCAATCACGTTCCATTTCTCCCACCCGCAGGCCTGCTCAATTTTGAACACTCAGACAATGCACCCCAGGGAAATGAATGAAGTTAAAAACTAATTATCAGATTTCCAGACCTCCATTTCTACTCTTTCCTTCTGTAGGCTGTCTGGTAATCATAACTCGCGGTCCACTTCCTCGAGCATGCATTTTATCCAAGACCTAAAGTTTGGTAATTAGTAGAATACTACAAGTAAACATTTGATTCAGTTATATAGAATGGTAATCTTAATGAAACTATATTCAGGATTGTATGATACTTTTCTATAACTAGTCTGTAGATAAGAACATCTTGCACAAAACACATCAGGATTCGTATAAAATTGGCAGAGCAAAAGTAGGACAATAGTTAAAGTTAAGAACACTATTATGATAAAACACCATTGAGATGATAGAGCCTTATATGTCAAAGATGATGTGCAAAAAACTAGAGCAGACATGCACCATAATCAATCATCATATAACAAATATATGTTAATAAATATAATGATGTGCAGAGAGATTGCATATATGTAATACTTAATTATTCATATAAATACAAATAATTTTAATATATTCTCAAGTACATGTTTGTTTAGGCATACACATATGTAAAAATATCTGTGCACATGCTTATTACTGGTTGGTGGTTGAACATTCTAATGTCAAGAAAAAGTTTCATATTTATGAAAATACCAAAATCTGGAGGGGGGTGAGGGGGTGGGGGGGGCTTATGTACATTCAACATTTGGTTATGGTTATAAAGCAATCAAATATGCAACAAATGTAAACAACAGAGGACATGCAATTAAGAGTTCCAGTAGCATCAATTAAGTGATAGTAAATGACAAGTCATTGATTACCATATGTTTCAACTTTTGGTAATAAATGGGACCCATGAAAATATATGCTTGCAGTGGTTCACCGGTGATGCCTGCAAAATAGATAACAAATAGAATAACTAATGAAGAAAAAACTATAGTATGTAAAACTGAATCCATTTCAACCTTAATCTAATAGTAAAAGATCGTCAAACTTGAACAGTTTGCTTAACTAAGAACTATAATTCTACGAGAAAGGAGGAGATTTTAATTTTGACCCTGCACTTTCCAAACTAAGAGCATGCCTTAATTAGCAAAATATCTCTTTCCACAAGGTTTAAATCATTTGTATTGTCTTTTTACCTTTGCTTAACATACTCATTACAAAAGATCAATCTTAACAAATGCTAACATGCAAAGAGGTGGTGGAAGGAAGAAGAGCAAAGAGGTTGGGCAGGTTATTCCTTCATGAAAAAATTGAAGTCAATCAAACAAAAGTTGAAGGTATGGAATAAAGAAGTGTTCGGCAATCTAGACTTTAAGAGAGTGGAAATGGAGAGACGCATAAAGCAGATTGATGAGAGGGAAGGAACGAATGAGTGGAGTTCTGCTTTGTTCAAAGAAAGGAAAGAGTGCAAGGTGTTATTGGAGGAAATGAACATCAGGAAATAAACAATGTTGAGACAAAAGTTCAAATCCAAGTGGGTTGCCGAAGGGGATGCTAATTCCAAATTCTTTCATTCCTCACTTTCCTACAGAAAAGCGAGGATCAGCATTACTAGGCTGGAGAAGGAGGATGGAAGCTGTTTAACAGATGAAAAATCCATAGAGTTCTTAAGATCAGTGGAGGTCAAGGTGAAAGGGTGTAACAAGGTTCGGCTTTGGGAGGACACATGGCCGGGTAACTTTTCTCTCGGTGCTTCTTTTCCTTCTCTCTATTCTCTTCCTACTCTTCATAACAAACCTATAAACTCCTTTTTATCTCATGATTCTGGTTCGCAATTATCTCCATCTCTATCTTGAAATTTGGGGTCTTACAGGAGGTTAAGAGATGGGGAAGTGAATGATTTGTGTTGTCTGCTAGAAATGTTAGAAAGGGTTAGTTTGGATGAATCAAAAGCAGATACTAGGTTATGGGTCTTAGATTCCTCTAAATCTTTTACTAGCAAGTCTTTCTTTGAATCCTTTTTTACCAATATCAGTCTTTCCTCCTTTCCTTGGACCAAAACAATATGGAAGGCTCCTGTTCCTAAGAAGGTTCAAGTTTTCCTTTGGTTGATGGCTTTGGGAAAGTTACCTACATGTGAGGTGTTGCAAAAACAAATCCAGAATGTTTCTTTGTCTCCAAAATGGTGTGTTTTATGCAGGTGTAGCTCTGAAGACCTGAATCACCTTTTTGTGCATTGTTCATTCTCCGGTTGCATATGGAATAAAGTGATTGAGGCGTTGGGCTTACGATAGGTAATCCCACAATCAGTCTTAGACATCTTATTAATTAATGTGGGTGGCCCCATCAATAAGAGAGGGAAGTCAATGTGGAAGATTGTAGTACCAGTGGTACTATGGTCAATTTGGATAGAGCGAAATAAGAGAATTTTTTAGAATAGCAGTGAATCGGTAGAAGAGGTTTGGGATAGAGTTAAGTTTAGAGGGCCGATTTGGTTGTCATGTCATAAAATTTTTAAGGATTTTCATACGACGGATTTAGTTAGGAGTTGAGCTTACGCCTTGTAACTGCTTTGTATATGTGTATTGGGGATTTCTCATCCCTTGTACTCTGTTTCAATTCAGTATTATGTTTCTTATCAAAAACAAATGCTAACATGCATGAAGTCAAATTAATAATGCACCAAATACATCTAGAAAACTGTACACTCGCAAGCCATGTTTAAGAGATGCATTCCAAGGGAGCATGAATTCTCATGATTACAAGAATCAATTAAGGGGGCATGCATAGTAAATTGATTGTTCCTGTACGTCTTAAGAAGTTCCAAATACAAAATCCAAAATATGATTTCAGTTGTAAAGCTAAATTTTATTGGCTTGTTCTTTCACTTACTGTTAAAATGCTAAATAGGAAAAGGTAAGAAAAAGACCTGAGTAGATGAAGTCTTTGCCGTTGTAGTTAAAACCATGCTTCACAAGGGTTTCACTGATAAATAAAAATGACAGTGAAAACAAGAGATATATAAATGAACACGCAGACCACATATTAGGGGACAGGGAAAATGGAGGATGTATGAGGAGCAGCAATTGCACCTTATAGTCTCTACTTTATCTGCATGGCCACTGGGCTCTCCAAAGGCACTTCCATAATGAAACTTACCACAGGAAACTCCAGCTTTGCTACCAAGAAGTTCTATCATCTTTCCGACGGTCATACGGCTGAAGGTATATGACATAACAATGTGGATTATTACATGGATCTACATTTTGGTATTCTTTTATCAAGCAATCATCAATGATTTTCACAAATTACACCTAAAGATTTAACATTGTCAGTGCCCATGAGTAAAAGAATATCTAAAAGATGACCCGGAACAGCAAACCCACCAATTCAGCTCACCAAAGCCAATGCGTATAAATTTGATTATTGCCTCCTCTACCAAACTCACCATATAAAATAAGTTTTTTTTCAAAATATAAAAATTAAAAACACTGCCCCCACTCACCATATAAAATAAGTTAGATGCATAATTAACAAACATCTGGATTACAAGACCAGATCAGATACTAAATTCAATTAAAAACAAGTCTGACACCTTTTTAAATAGTCATTCTAGATACTAACAAGGACTTGTGTTTTTCCAATCAGATTTAGGCCTAGCTTGGACAGAAAGAAAAAAGTTAAAGAGTTCTAGTGATGCATGAAACATATAAACAAATCTACCAGGAGCCTAAGAAGCCAAGACAATTTAGAAAAACTATTTATATGAATATACAAAATAACAAAATAAACCTTAAACTAAACTGTGAAAAATGCATAAAAGACCACACTATAAATTTTAGAAGTAACTATAAAACGTAAAATAATCTGACATTCTCTACAAGAGAACCAAGCATAAAACTTTATCCATTGATCATGGTTTCCCGTAAGTTACATGACCCACTACTGCCAATCAATCTGCCATCCAGATGTTAAATCAATAAATTTGCAGTCATGTTAGACACCAAAACATCTTAAGACAATAGGCAAATGGATACTGCACCTCCAATGTTAGCATCTCAGGTGGAATAGGAGATGTACAAATGCGCCTTCTGAAGGTTATTCTTTTTTTACCTTTGAGAAAGGACAGAAAATGTAGCTTAAATAATCACATATGCCTAGAACTGTAGTTCAGTCTAAGACGATCCATGAGTGAATTATTGTGTAGACAACACAACAACAAAACCACTTACACACACCTTAAACACTAAGGTAATGTTTGGGTGGATAATCTCCAATCCTTGTTTGTTTTGTTTGTTTTAAATCAAGATTATAAAATCAACTCAAATACTACCATATTTTACAAAAAAACACTATAATTAACCCTACACTCTAACCTATTAATACACAGATTTCAATACACACCTAAATTTCAACTATTACAATAATTCAGTCATTACTATTACATCAACTAACAATATAATATTCCACATACACAATTTCTCCAACATTGATTTGACATCTATAATAATAATCGTACCATATAAAATCTCATAACAAATGTAGATTTTAACTATTCGCCTTTATTTACAAAACCCAAAATTTCAACGTCAGATTTTCCCAATACTACATAATGTCCTTCCAAACATTGCCTAAAATACTCATTAATAAGGTACTTAAGCTTCACCCAAATGCAACTGCAGAGTCCAAATCCTACTAGAACATTTTAATTCTATAGGTAAACATCAATAGCTCATTGGCTTACTCAATGTTTTTCAATTCCATGTTTAAAAATGTAGAGATCAAGACATATGCATCAACCTCCATAACAAACTTCGCTTTTACAAGATCGAGACATGTACAACTTTTTTGTCAGCATGGAAATGTCATTTGAAATGTCATTCAGATAGACATTGATTACCTTGGAAATCCATGAGGATTCATGATTAAATCAGGACAAATTCCACGTTCGGAGAATGGGAAATCTTCCTGCTGAACAATGGTGCCACAAACTCCTTTCTGCCCATGACGGCTACTAAATTTGTCACCTACCTACAAGAGAAGGAAAAAAGAAAAACATTTACTCATTGGAACATTTCAGAAAACACTTTAATTTTCAAAATGGTCAGTATCAAGCAAAACCATTAATACCTCCGGTCTACGAGTATGACGAATCATGAATTTGATGCATAAGTTGCTATTCCTGTCAGAGCAGAGTGACACTCTATCCACGACAGGTGTCTCCCCTTCAGGACCTTTGTATGTCTGTTTACTTGCCTTATATTGGCTGCATTACCAACATGCACGATAAGTTGATATGTTTTTACTAAAGAAAATTTAACATACTGTCTAAAGAAAACAATCAACCTATCTGACAGGCAATTTGGGTTTGCGGGTGACCTAATGTCTTTTGGTGACTGCTTGTTGATATAGATATCATTGGGTCGAATAATTTGTCCAGGAGCAGCTATTCCATCATCATCCAAAATCTGCATATAGCAGGATATTCAAGGGCTGGAAACTGATTGCAAAATCACTTAAGAAATACCATACAATAAGAGCTTATACCACAGAAAAGTAAAGAGCTGCCACTGACAACCAAATTATGATTGAAATGAAATCCTTTTGATTGTTATTGGGAATCAGGTTATTTCTGATTGATTTCTTAGATGTCAGAACTTACTACCCTAGTTCATATTGAAATTTCTATGATCACTGCTTCATCACTCAACAATTGACATTATACCTGCATCCTATCAGCTTCATATCCTTCTCTTTGAGGTCTAACTATACGATCAGATACCCCAGTTTCATACTTCTGGCTAACTGCTGACATTCTGTTCGCCAGAACACATTTAAAACAGCAATCAAAATCGTCAACCGTAGAGGAACACCAAAAACACATTTGTCTGAAAATTAGGGAAATAAGGATGTACTTTTTCATTACAATGCAACGTCCAAAACCACGATCCAAGGATGATTTGTTCATTACTATAGCATCCTCTATGTCATATCCACTATAACTCATTACCGCAACAGTTGCATTCTGTCCAGCTCCTAGTTTATCATATTTGACCTGAGAAAGATTTTTATTAGGCTAAGTTGCTTGTAGTTTCATATTACAAAGGGCACTTGAATCCACTAACCAGATTAATTGTTCTTGTAGTTAGCAATGGTCGTTGTGGATAAACTAAGAGATAGATCAAAGTATCCATCCTACATAACTGCAAAACAGAAATAATCTTATGAGACAGATTTAAGAAAGAAAACAATCTGTAACGACCAAAAAAACATAATAAATTAAGAAGTTGTTTACACAGAGATAATATAAACCATAGCACAGTACGGAGGGAAAAATAAAAATAAAAATATTATTGAGGTCAGGGTCATGGTAACTTTTCAAATTCTAACTCGTTAAATGTGATTGGAAATGCAAAATTAAATTAAGGGAATAAATTACAAAATTGGATGGCAGGAATCTTTAAGCACAATGAGGACCAGAAGTTGGAGCAAGTTTTCCAACATCCCTCTAGGTTAACAGAAGGCTAGATAATTCATCTTCCTTGCAAAAAGTCATTCAAAGATGCAGTTGGAAATTAGAGATCTCAAAGCCCTAATATTTCAAATCACATATCTATAATGGAATATCCCGTGAGAGAAAGGTGAAAACAAGTTTTCCTACTATTTGAGCACATTAGGAAACCATTACAACGAGATCTAGGACTAAGACATACCTAACAATCATTGGCATATCACAGGGACCAAAGACTAATAAAGTAAAATTACATTAGAACAGAAACAGATGTTATTAACAGTAAATATTAGAATAGAAAAGATAAACAATCATACAATAAAACTAAGAAAAGATACTAAAAAACGCCAGACCCATAAACCATCATCTCTCTTCACAGCAATAGGGAGATACAGCCCAGGAATTGAAAGGGAAAATAAAACATATATTGCAGCAAGGGATCGGAGTGTGGGACTACATATGTGCTGTGAGTATAGGAAACACAACCAACCGTCTTCAATTTCAAAGCTTTACAATGTAACAGTAATACTGCCTTCATACACATTAAGTAATTGAAAGGTAGTTTAACATATATACCCCACACCCCCCAATGCCTAACAACACTAAAGTGATAAGAGAACATAAACCTGCTTATGAGAAAACAAGCCAAAGGATCAGAGTGAGTGTTGCATAACAATTCAGGTTTACTTATTTTATTAGACCCAATTGGATTTAGAAGCTTATCTCAATCATGGCAATCCTCTCAATCCGACATGATAAATTGTTTGTGGATGCCAGAGGAAGCATAAAAGTGAGTTTTATATGTACAAAGAACTATGTTTAGGGATTCAATTGTCTGGATTTTAGACTTCAATATCCCCCAAGTATGTTTGTTTTGATACTTCATTTTGGATTACAAAATCCAAACACAATTATATCCTAACATTACTACCTATATTACAATCATCTAATCATTATCAAATGCACTTTTCATAATAAAATATCACATTAACCCAAATTTTCACAATAAAATATTACATCTACCCAGACAATAAAATCACATCAACCCACATTTTCCAACATTGATTTTCACACAATAAAATTCAATATTTCCATAATCTTCTGTAGTTCAAGATTTCTAGGAACCACATATCCCAGTAACATCTCATCTGCAGTTTACCAACTCAATTTTAAGATATAGAAGCTCTAATTCTAACCCTGCTCTCTCATAGATGTTGGCTTCCCCATTTCACAGGCAGAATTTTCATTTATTATATTATGTAATAATTAAATTAACTAAAATAAACATGACAGCTGCAACATTATGTGCCAAGGTAAAAGATGCACCAACAACATTCATCCAAGATCTGGCCATTATGAGTCAAAATATAATCAGAGCAAAGAAATCCTTCAAATCAATTCTCAGTCACAGACTCACAAACTAGTAAGTAGTAACACACTTGGTCTGCAAAGTAAGATATATAAAAACAATAGCTTAATGTAATTGCACAAGCTATGACTATATTAAACATATGCAAGAGCTACAATGCATGTGTATTAGAGATTTGGTAGAATCTTAATCACAAAGTCTGTGACAAGTGTAACTGCATAACTGTAAGATTACAGAGTAACTTGCCTGATTATATGCAATGTTACCCATAGCTTGCTTTCCCATAGCACACTTCAAATGGAAACAGCAATCATCATGAATAGTTAGACAAAAACCCGAACTCATGTACCACACTCCCCCCCAGCTGAAAAAGTAAATGTAACATACCTGATACGTATTTCTCGGTGACTGGTTATGATGAGGATAAGGGATCAACCCAGCACAGACTCCCAGTATGGTAAAAGGTTCTATTTCAATATGGGTTGTCCCATCATTGGCATTTTCTTCATATAAAGCAATCTAACAATAATAGATACTGTAAGACAAATTATTGAGATTCTAATCACAAAAAGAATTCTAAATGTGAGAAAGATGCAAACCAACGCATTGTTCTCCTCATTGACATCAAGATATTCTATCAAGCCTTCCTTCAGAAAACTTTGAAAGGTGCGGAATCCATCCTTCACGCAAACAATTTTTTCAACAGGTGATCAAAGTGAAAATAAGAATAAACTGAGAATATATGGCTGTTACCTTCAACTCCTTCATATGGTGCTCCTTAATTCTTGATACACCTTTATCAGCAATCACAAGTGGACGACAAACACGACCACCATCTGAAGCGATGTAAACACAACTCTGCAAGATAATTTGTTCCTTAGAATCTCTGGTCAAAAATTAGAATCATTAACATTTGGAACAATATTGAAATTCAGAGAATGGTCAATATATTCTTGGCACATATAGTTGAAAATATAAATTAAACCAAAAGCTGTATTAGGATTACATAATTTAATGGTTGAGCTAAGTTGTGTTGCTCGATGTCTCAATCAAAATAAGTGAAACAGAGAGCAAAATCAGTTGAATTAACCTTGAGGATTCAAAATTTACAATTTGTTGTTTTTGGTCGGAATACTAAAAAAGGCTTATTCTAAACTTAGGGATTAAAATGAAGGCTAACGATTGGCTCATCACAGTTGACGGAGAACAAAACAAAAACTCAGAACATATTCCTACATGAATGGGATTCCTAGTATGATCCATGACCTAGCAGTCCCTATCCTATATTTCTAACTACCCCATAACTAAGGGAGATCAATTCATATATAATCACCTAATATTACACAGTTAAATTAGGAAATAAATCATGTACTTTCCAACATTTCCCCAAAGCTGATGAATATGCATCAAGCATTCCCAGCTTGGAGAAATGCCACTGGAGTGACCAACTTGTGAATCCTTTTGTGAGCACATTAGCTAGTTTAGATCATATGATGTAGAAGTTAGTCTGGCCTCCAACTCATCTTTAATAAAGTGTTGGTCAACTACAATGTGCTTAGTTCTATCATGTTTTACTGTGTTGTGAGCAATGATGAATTGTCATGTAGTACAGAAGTAGCTTCATTGGTCTATCCCATTTAATTCTAAGATCCTCCAAAATTATGTTGATCCATGGTAGCGCGCACACCTCAAGCCATCTCTCTTAATTCTGCCTTCCTTCACACATGATCTATCTTTAAAATTTTGTTTCTCGCTTCTCCATGTCATGAGATTCCCTCCAAGGAATGTGTTTAACTTTGCCACCATAGGAAATGTCTCCTTGTAATCAACGCCATAATTTTGTGTGCACAAGTCTGGCATTGTATCTCTCCAAAAAAACCATCTCACTTGTATTTCATTATGAATACCCACTAACATTGGCAAATTTCTTCCCAGATGCTACGACGACGATTTCACACATTTGATTCTTCTGAAGTGCCCTCTCTTATATCATTTCTGGTTCTCATCGGATACTTGAGATAAAGTATTACTAGTTTGAGATATATATATATATATATATATAATTTAGGCTAGTTAAGAAACTTCAATGAGATGGAGAAAAAATTTAAGACAAAAAAATTAGTAGGGGTATAATGGGTGTTCAGTGCATCCCCTTGAGCCTTGCCTCATAAACAATAGGTACTTATAGGTTATTGTTATGCACCTCATTCTCTGGATCTGAAGTTGAGTCTTGAATTTGCATAGGATTAGGTGTGAGGCTTCTTCATCTTTAATAAACCAGCATAAATCTTATGGAATCTGGAAGTGCATAATCATCCATCTTTGGTGATACAAGACTTGACACAGGTGACATAGATGTTGGAGTAATATGAGATAGTTCATCATCACGTACATGAGTCTCATCCAATATAGGAACAATTGTGACCTTTTAGGGTTGAGACTTGCAGTTGATATTTTGACTGAGTTTTCGTATAGACACTAAACTAGTAGACAATCAGAGTATGTAAAGGACATTTTAAGGGAGATGAAGGCTGATATGAGTATTTTCCTATGCCTGTCACAGTAGTGATGGAACAATCAGGAAATGAGGGGTGATGTGAGCATTGTCTATGCCTGCCACCATAGTGACGGATCCATCAGATTAATTTTTTTATCACTTGGATGAGTAGGTGCTAAAATTCAATGAAGAGAATTTTAGGAGATCTACGGCTCCGATGTCAATAGCTCATAAATTCCTTATATATTTATCTGAGTCATTTAATCCTTGAGAAGTTGAAGATTTACCTAAGAGCAATGGGTGCCAATGGGGTTCTGCCCCAAAATCCCTTGTCCCATTTCAAGTTGAAGTTAGCGGAATACCATGTAATTACTAATACCACTTTCTGGTGTGCCTTTGTGTTTCATAATTTTGGCACCATAAATTATCCTCGTAAATTCAAAATATGAGAAGGATAAAAAAAAACAACTTGCGAGTTGCGACAACAAAAGGCTACAAGTAAATTCACTTGCTACAATGGAGTGCTGCACAAATATGAACCCAGAAACAGAGCCTAACGCTCTGATCATGTAGTTTCTCATGGGAAAAGAAAGAATGCTCGTTCTGAATTGAATTAATTAAAATGAAGGCCAAGTTTATATACAGTTTACAGGGAACTAATTAATAAAGAATTCAAAACATGCATCAATGAGATTCCTAATTATGATCCGATTATTCTAGCAATTGCCTACCCTAATTCAAGGGAAAGTAATCAATGAACAATCATCTGATACTACATACAGCTATATAAAGAAATAAATCTTGCAATTTCCAACACAATTAGGAGATTATTTTGGCCATTGTAGTATGCGGATGCATCTAGTAACCCCTACTGTACAATAAAATATACACAAATAACATTCAAAGATAAAAACTAAACTTTGTAACAATTTAGATTGAATTCTCATGCTTTGACAGCAATGGTGTTCTAAGTTTCTCGAAGTTATCCACAAATAACAGCATAAGACAATCAAAGATTTAATAAGGGGCTCAGCATCAGAAAGGTGGTGTCTTGCTTATTAATATATGCACAGGTGAAAAGACTGACCTGTTTTTCATTCACAAAAATGCTTACAAACTCGCCAATTTTACCAGCCCTTCGCAGGTTTCTCATTAAACTGGCAAATCTCTGAAAAAGAAAGTGAATAATGTAAGCTGGAAAGAGGAAGAGTTTTTTTGACAAAATGCACGAGTCCACATATTTCCTAATTATAGAACCATACCTGTGGCCGATTGTGCTTTCCAAGAATAAGCCCATTGAATATGATCAAATAGGAGTTTGGCGTGTGAAGTTCTTCACCAGAGAGAAACTCCAAGCTTTTTACTCCAAGAGTGTAGCACTGTCACATGAGTGATGCATATATTAATAAAGTTTTGCACCCAAAAGACTGGTTTGGATCATAAAACTCTGGTATCACAATAATATATCCAAAAACAACAAAAATAGCAGCAAAGCTGACATTTTGCAGTGAAGCTCAGTTCAGTTTGAAGGGGGAGGGGGGCATCAGAGGACAAATAAGTGAAGTCATGGATGTGGCCTTGACTAATTGATGTGGCTCTTAATAGTCAAATCCTCAAATTAATTAATAAGGGCAATCCCCATTTTTAGTTCAAAGTTTAATCTAATCTAAGCAAGAATCTGTCGGCAGTACCTGCGAGAGAGGATTAGAGAGTGCAAAATTTTGTAGCAAAATGGCAGCATTTCATGTGTTGGCATGTTTTTCAGTATTAATTTACATATCTAGCTATAATAAACATAAATACAGAAACTCAGATCTGTACTTTTATGCTTAATAGAAATTCTCCCAGAGACATCTGCCAGAAGTATGAATCAGAAAGTATGGCATTTCTGACCACACAATAAACTAATTTAGACCATAATAACTTTGGAATCTCTGCCACATTAATGTGATAATGTTTTAACAGCCTAGAGGTAGCAAGGGCAACTACAAGCTAGTGCTACAATTTGGACTTTAACTTCATAATTCTCTCCTCCCCTGGTAATGAAAACTAAAGTGATAGGATGTAGATATGCCAGTTCCTATGAATATTAAATAGAGGATTGATTATTGGTCCTTGTAGGGTCCACCATATGAAATGCATTGGATTTGAATATATGGTAATCCTATCCATGGATATCTCTTCACCCTCAAAAGTCAAAAGTAATGGCCAATTTTTTTCTTATAAGATCCAACCACCAAAGTGTCTAACATAGAAAATGTAATAGACTGTCAAGAGAGAACTGAATACCAGAGATATAAGGGGACCTTCATCTTCATCAGTTGTGACATGAGTCATCAATGCCAGATTTTTTACCAGTCCACAAGATTCACCTTCTGGAGTATCACAGGGACACAACATACCCCACTGCACTTGAAGTGGTTTAGTGAAAGCAAAATGAAATTAGAAGAGCTAACAAAGAATGGCCAAAAGAAGTACATGAGTTCTCACCTGGCTGGGTTGCAAAGCTCTGGGACCACTAACTTTTCTAGATTTTTCAAATTGTGGAGAGATTTTGGTCATGTTCCCTAAAGTTGCTATATATGACAGTCTTGCAACAACCTGTAAGAAAGAAACATCAAAATCAATCTGAATGGTTAAAAATCTTAGAACAAATGATTTGGCAAGAAAGAGGCAGACAGATAGGCAATGTCTTAAATACCTGTGTCATGCCTTTCCGGTGCATCCTGAATCTTTTGACATCCCAATTTCCAGTAGAAAGAGTTCTTTCTAGACCAACAGTAATCCTATCTTTGACTATATACTGGATGTTGGAAAACAAATTGTCAAGGAAAATAAGGGGACTAAATAAACTAGTCAAATGTAAACATGAGTACAGCTGATTAAGCATTCGCCATCACAAAGTTGTCTGTTCTAATGAAGCTGAAACATAAATATTTAATTGATTGATAGCTTTTTTGGTAGAACATATTAGAGGAAGTACAGAATAAAACAAAAAAGAACAGGAACAAAACAGAAAAGTTTTTTTTAAATTTGGGGTGGGGTGGGGTGGGGGGGAGGTGAAGGGCAGAATGCTGTCTCCCAAGCAGGTGTGTGTGTGTGTGTGTGTTAGAGAGGGATAAAAAAATTCCAGGTTATAGTTTGCATCGTATGCTACAAATCAATTTATTGTATCCCTAGAGGGCTTATTGACCCCCAAACATAATTGACCAAGAAAAAAAAGAGAAACTCCAAAAAAAATCTAAGCAAGCTTGGAACCACATACTAGCATTTGAGTGCTGTTTATCATCATATCGGTGGGAAAAAAAAAGGGAAAGAAAAATCCCCTGGGCATCGTTTACCAAACCAATGATATGTAATCAACCATAAGTGCATCAATGAACACCATCAATTGTATGTAACTCATGGAACTATCTTTCCTCATATTAAATGATTGAGAAACGATTTGATGTAACCAACCACCATTGGGGATTGCAAAACCAACCTGGGAAATGTCAAATCGACTAGAGCGATGTAACTTTGATAAGGCTGTATCCATGGTTTTGCGTGCTTCATCATTCATTGTCTTGAACAAGTCCTACAATACAAAGCACACAAGTGATTTTACCAAACAAATCACCTTAAGTGGAAATCAAACGAGAAAACAACAGAATTACCTCAAAAAGAAGTGATAGCATTTGCCCAGATAGTTCCAGTCTTTTGTTGCCTACGTAATCCTACAATATTAAAAAAATTACAGACTAATAAGTAGTAAACAAGTACAAAATCTTTAATAGAATCACCAAGTTGGTTGGTATGCTCAGAAGAGTAGAGCAATATTGCTGGAAAAGTCTATAAAAAGTATGTTGATATTGAAATGAAGATCGTTAATAATTAGCATCAAAACAAACAAATATAAAACTAATCAAGGAAGCGAACAGTACAAGTACTACTTGGATAAGTCTACAAATTTAAAGAATGAGGGCAGCAACTAATTAAGAATATATGAGGGAATGAATGTTCCTAGAAATTTCAACTGTAGCTCTTTCTAATTTGAACTATACTGAATGCAGGATTAGGTAATAGTCAATAGACTCAGGAATGCCTTTGCACTTCCAACCAAGGACAAAAAATTCACTTCATTTCAGGTTTTCTTGAGAATATCGATACTTTAATTTTACGGAAATATCAGCATAAATATCAATATCGATATCACAAAATTACGTTGGTGCAAACAAGGTTTGCAGACTTAAGAAATCTTTGTATGGCCTAAGATAATCCCCTTGAGCTTGGTTAGAAAAATTCTCTCTAAATTTGTAGTCATGTTTGGTTATACTTATACCTAGGGCCAAGTAAATCATACTCTTTTCCATCAACAAAAGCAATTCCAACTCAAGTTGGACAGCAGATATACTTCTTAGGATTGAATTAGCATTGTCACTGGCTGACAACATGGAATATTTATCACTCAAAGAAAATATATCCTTGAGTTACTTAAAAACACTTAAATGCTTGGGCACATATCTGCTGAAACTCCTACGGACCCATCAAACAAGATTGGAAGCATTTAGATAGTGCATCTGGATAAATGCAGATACCAACTACGCGTTGCAAAACTTATTTACACACAACCCGAAATTGACTTCATGTTAGTGGTAGAAAGTTAATATATGAACGACTCTACAGAAGAACACATATAAGTTGTCATTTGAATCTTAAGGTGCCTGAAGATGACACCATGAAGAGGTTTGGTTTAAAAGAATTCACAAGCAATGAAGGTGAGATCTACTTAGATGCAGGTTGGGATAGAGATGTAATAGACTGAAGATCCACATCAGGCTAACGTACTTATGCAGTTATGTTTTGGGTAATCTTGTAACATGGAGGAGTATTATGAAACCGGCGGTCCCAAGCAATAGTGCAGAAGAAGAGTTCGGAGAATTAGCACTTGGGTTTTGCGAAGAATGTGGTTATAGAAATTGTGCTTGAAGAAACAAATTTTTCAATGGGAAGGCCACTGAAAGTGATTGTCAGGATACGATAAAAAATAGCATAAGAATCCAGTTCACCATGTTAGTACGAAACCCATTGAAATAGAATCAAAGAAGATTGAAAGGGAATTACTCAGTTTATCAATGTTCCAGTAGAGTCTCAACCTTCAGGTATACTTACCAAGCATTGCCTAGGACCCACTTTGATAATTTGGCAAGATAGTTGTATACGATCAACATATACAGCCCATCTTGAGGGGGAGTGAGCAAGTTGGCCTAGGTTTTAGTTATCATTTTGACATAAATAGACTAGGAAAGATTTAGATGATTTTTCTCTTGATTTATTTTCTGTTTAAGAAAGTAATAATCCATTAAATTAGCATATAGTTAGCAAAAAAATTATGGCAGCACTAGTATGGCCTTAAAGTGGAGCTCATCAATTAGAAAAGTATTGATGTCTTCTCAGGTTTTATATCCATTCTACTAATGAAGTTTCGGTTAAAAATATGAGAAGCTCAAAACAAAACTATTTGCTTTTACACCTTAAACTAGTATAACAGAAAATGTCAACATCTCGATGGCAATCGGCAACCAAAACTTCTTTCCTTTTTACCAAGAATTATTAAGTCTAGGTACTTGCTACAGAACAAAATGAGGCAAACTAACTAGAAAAATCACAGATTAATAACTGATGTCGGATGGCTAAAGCAGTACAGGTTGAAGAGTGATGGGGGGAGAATTGCCCATTTAGGCACCATATATATAGACAACTGGCATGGCCCTAGGTGGTGATGGAAGTCCACAACAACTGGGAGCCTCTTTTCCACAACAATCTTTTAGATAAGAAGTCACTTCAGATTTCGAATATATATATACACACACACACACTTGTGTGTGTGTGAATGTGTGTGTGTGTAGAGCAAGCCTGATTCAGGCTTTCATGGTTTCTCATAGGCCATTTAACATATGAATTTGACTTGCATTGCAGAAAACCACAGGACAGACATTCCCTAGGTGCTCTGTGTCGTAACTCTCAACCAAAAAGCTGTAAGAACCTTCTAAAGATGAGTACATTCTACTCAAATGCTTTCTTTATGGGCAAAATATTTGTTGATTTTACAGAGCATTGAACGTCCAATGCATGTGACTTAGAAAACCAGGTCATCCAAGAAGACATGCACACAGAAGAAAAGCTACATACAGAAATCTGTGTCATCAGAATTTCAGTAAAATATGAATATCGATAACTTCAGAGTACAAATTGTTGGAAAAAAATCGGGAAAATATTGGTGAATATCGATAACTAATAGTCATTGTAGCACATATACAAGGGACTTTAGAGTCATCATCCATTTTCCAATGAGATGCTCTCATGAATCATGTAGTACATATGAATTATGAAGCAACTTTGAATACACCCAAACAGTGATGAAGAAATAGCTTATGTGTGTTAGCTTAAGATTAATACACCCAAATTTTCTCGTTACTGATGAAAGTAAACTCAATTATGTTGGGATGACTGGTGTACCTTGTCATCCATTGTATCCTTGTTTAAGATTGCTTCCATCATTCGCCTCAACATTACAGCAGCATATATGCATTTTGGACGAAAATTATTTTCACGCACCTGTGAAAAGATTTATTGGTTTGGTGCAGGGGTAGAGTTGGTTGGGGGTTGCATAGAGACTATTAGTAAACAGTAAAAGGTGAATTGAACATAACCTGAAACCGAACTTACAGGAATGTTGGCAAGAAATATATCCCTAAGAATATTGAGAGCACGCCCTTCCTAGACACCAAAAGAAGATAACAAATAACAAAATTTAAAAAAAAAAAAAGGCAAAACCAAAAGAAATTAATTTTCTAAGTTATATTAAGACTAAAAAGGGGAAAAAAAAACAAATCAACCTTCTGTAGTGTGGTAGAATACGGAAGCCTCTTGACCTATAACATGAAATATAATAAGTAACATAATATAAATACATCATAAGAACAAGGAATATTTAAAATAACAACTCATATATTTTCCATTCATACATAATACTTATAAGTATTCTGCACAAATTGCTTAGTGGTTTACAATGTCACTCTTTAACAAAATTCAAAACACTGCTAGATTGCAATGAAAACATATCTATACAGCAAATTTGGCAAATTTGGCACTATGGGGCAGTGCATAAAAAGAATATGGCATCATTGATTAACTATAAGATCAATAATAGTATCCAGCTCAAGAATGAAAACCGCTCGATCTGCCACTAAGACTAGAACACATGTCAGTGTCAAGGAAATTTCCATATTTCTTATTATTATATTCATTAGTATCAAATAGCCTCCCCAAAAAAAAACGATTAACTACATCTGGATAGCTTCAGCTATTGCATCTGTCACAGCTAGTTAGGTTGGAAAGATAAAATTAATGGAATCATGTCAAACAATTGACGGATTAATACACTACTTCAATCATATATAATGTTTGCTAATTTTAGAATAAGGTGAAGCTATACCTAGATTTCTTCCTTTTTTTTTTTTTTTGGTTTTTTTTTGTTTTATGAAAAAGAGAAAAAAACAACAGTTTTGTGATGATCAAAACCTTCTGTTCAATGAACTCCAGTGCCTGATGTTGTGTGTGTACAGCTTCCTTTACACAATCCTGAAATCGAGATATGGTACACCATTAGTAAAACAACATTAAATGCACAGATCCCATTTCAGGATCATCCTGCCCCTTTTTCTATCCATAAAAAAAATTATTTGTTTCACAGTTAAGAGGCTCATCAAAATTGGATTTAGCTACACAGACCAGAATAACCAAAAAAAGATAAAATTAATTGCGACTTCCTTAGAAACATAACAAGATGCATTCTCCAAGAAATTCAGTATACACCAGATTGTGTACCTCAATTGAAGGTAATAGCAGTTCACCATACCGAGGATCTCTACCAATCATCTGGACAACCTCTTGATCGCTTTCCATGCCCATAGCTTTCATCACTACCATGATAGGAACCTAGAAAATATAATACGATCAGGAAGTAAAAGAGACCCTTATGAGCAGAAAATGCAGATAGGGGGCATGGATGGTAAAAATAGTCATATCAACCTTGCTTGTAAACTGATTCAGGTACAGATATATTTTCTCTTTCTCCATTCTTAAAACAGTTTTGCTTTTAATTGTCTCTGTACTGCTTGCAACTGATGCTTGCACACTGAGAGAAAGGAAAAGTAGATTAGAGTAGGGTAAATGGAATTTATCATTGAGCTCAATTGTTTTTTTTTTTTTCTTAACCAAATCCACCAGCCCATGTAGATATCCCAGTGAACATTAACCATAGAACAGTTAAGACCACCTTCTCTCGTAACTATCTATTTAACTACAATGTTCTATTGTGAGGACTAAATAATAAGGGATTAGTCAATGTCATTGGGCAAGCACTAAGAGAAACCCATGCTGACTTCTCTAATGCCAGGTTAGAGCAGTCTGTTGCCAATTTTCTTTTTCATATTTTAACTTAGTTATTCTTGTCTTCCTAGAAAAAGAACAATGAAAGAAAGTGATTTGAATTGACCTTCCATCTTATCAAGTATTATTCTCTATTTCATTCTGAGTAATAAATTGCTCCTGTTGGTCTAATGCGATCACACACCCAGAACCTTTGAAACATTTGAAACAAGATTTTTATGCACCAATAATTGAACGAACTATTATCTTTAACAAGGTTTGAACTATTCAATTTTACGAAAATATTGGGGGTAATATCGGTATCGATACGTGAAAAAAAAGTTAAAAAATTAACCAAAATTATATTAAAACATTGAAATTTTAAAATCCGATTTTAGATAATATTATAGTGAATTTTTTTTCATAAATTTAACTTAAAAAATCAACTAATTGATATGTTCATCATTAACATATACAGGATACACTATACAAACAGTTTGCATTGTTATAGTAATTGCTCAAAATTAACTTACACATGCTACTAATACCAAAATGATATCCACGTGTTTAAATACAGAAGATGAATGTCATTTAGTATACGATTGTGGTTTGGTTCAAAATGAACTATTAAATAAATTAAAAACAAATATCTGATTTTTTAACGGATACCCATATTTATGGTATTTTACTGATTTTCCTACAATTTATACAGTAATACCGATATTCTGCGGAAATTTGATTACCCCTTGATTAAATATGGGGAGAAACAGAGAAATCAAAGAAATTTTCCGATTTTTCAGTCATTTGATCCTTAAGAATGGCGTGTTAGGGATTTGGAAACTCAATGTTTTATTCACTTCAAACTACTACAATGTTTAGGTGTACTCTGGTAAGTGTTAAGCATAAAAATCCAGGGGAGGTATGCTTTAAGAACCGGGAAATTATTAATTATTAATTTTTACTTAAAAATGAAACTAAAATAATACATACTCACCAGCCTTTCTTATCAGTATCTATGATTATTCTGTTCTTTGAAAGCTGTTCTTGTATCAAAATCACCTGGAAGAAAATAAGAAAAATAAGAGCCAAGTTGACAAACTGATGATCTGAGAAAAGTGAATTGTGGTGTGCAATGCATTGCAGTTTAGGCTCAGAGGATATTTGACTTTAACAAAGAGCAATTATAATCCTAAGGACTGAAGAATTACAAACTGAGTTCACAAAAATAAAAAATATTGGACAAGGGACAATTGAACGTGACAACATAAGTCAAAGAAACTTCAAAACTTTCAAGGCAAACAAACACTAATTTGCTTGAAGCTGCAACAAAAGCAATAAAGATAATTCACCCCAACTGGCCAACTCAATAATCTAAAGAAACTGTTGTTCAGGCAGAGAACAGAATCGGAAATGATTGAGTAACCTGTCTACCACGTCCAACCAGACTAGGGAGCCTATGCTACTGCAACCAAACTTGATCCTATATCCACCCAGATGACAGGAAACATTGTTGTTGGCAACTATACAAATGGCAATAAGAAATATT
This sequence comes from Scutellaria minor, assembly GCA_954870855.1. NCBI lineage: Eukaryota > Viridiplantae > Streptophyta > Magnoliopsida > Lamiales > Lamiaceae > Scutellaria > Scutellaria minor. The sequence goes on along the minus strand of OX940728.1, from coordinate 17,127,026 downwards.
ACACTGATAATTTTTGCCAGCAGACAATTAACCTTTGCAAGGCTGCATTGCCATACAGAACATGTTAGGTCATCTGGGGCATGGAGTTAGATACCTATCCAGCACCAGAAAGGACTGTGTCATTGTTACCAACTCAGAAACATAGAGAACATTTTGGCTCTCCCACAAATCATTGTCTTAATCGACACCATTTCTGCCATCTTTTCAATCAAATGCTGGCAGCAAATTCAATTTCAGTGTGTATGATACTCAGACTATAAAGAGATTGGATTATCATCTCAACCACTTCATTATAAATTGATCAATGTTGAGTCATTGACTCACAAGAGAGTTCCTAAAACAGTTTTTCATGTTAGTTCCATAAAGACCAGTCAATATTCCTCTTATTAAACAAAACACTTTAGTCCGGGTACACTGTACTTTTTTTATCAGAACAGATCTTCCGTACAGAGAATCTTCTCTTACTTACATGATAACAAAAATCCCAATCAAAACCTCCATTAAATTTCTATCTATCATAAATGAGAGAAAAGAATGATTATATTGATGACAGTTTCACCTTCTCTGTTCCTTTGATTACAAAATATCCTCCAGGGTCAAGTGGGCATTCACCTATGAAAATAATCAAACATTATAAAAATGAGGTAGCAACAAGTGACCAAGGAAATAGAGTTTGCTCTGTAAAAACAATGTGCACATGATATATCGTTTCAATTGCAAAATCAAGCAAATATACCTAATTTGGCTAGCTCATCTTCATCCTTCCCATGCAATACGCAACGACAACTTCTTAACATGATAGGCATTCTCCCAATAATAACATTTTTCTGAAAAATATAACACAGATGATAAGTGTGTACATGCATCACATATAGTAATGTTTATATGTCAGATTAATCTAAACTACATCACAGTATTTTTCACATATAAGAAGCTCTATCATTGCAATCACCTTCATTTGGGTTTGCTTGGAACTATGGCTTCCTGTAATATATTCTATGTTCACGTATATTGGAGCAGCATAGCTGAAAAATAATTGCATATCAGGATAGGTTAACAGGGTTTAAAAACCCTGATGCACTATACAGTAAAGTGGTATTTCATTACCAGGAAGAACCAAATCAAATGAATGTCTAAATTAGTTCAAGTGCAAATATTGAAGGAAGACATTGAAGAATAAACTATTCAGTGTAATCTGGAATGCAACATTCAAGTTGGATATTTCCAGCCAATGTGGCTACATGATTTATGCTGTGGCAACCAACATGATCCTCAAAGAAATGCCTAACCTCAAACCATAAAGAAACTGTCTAATTGAAATTGTATTTTCAAACATGCATTTTTACAATGTTTATTCACTGGAATGTAAAAAGGAAGTCTTATATTTTAAAATTCCTGGAGAAACTATTTTCATTAGGATGAGATACATGCTGATACCAAAAGGAAGACTAGGAGTACTCCCTTTCAATCGAGGCTAATAACGTATTCGTAATTTCCTATACACTTCAGATGGGACTGGAAGTATTCTTTCTCAATTTAAATAATCTTCCAGGAAAATATCGAGAACAGAAAATGAGAAACCAGTGTTGAAATCAACCTTTTTAGGTGCTACCCAGCAGGACAAGGGTCCACCTTCAAATGTCTGTTTTATTTTAATTGAGCTGGATGTGTATCTCTTATGTATCAATACAATGAATACAAGTCCAGTAAAAAAATTATACTAATTTTGATGTACAGCGTAAGAAAAGTTCAAATTAGACCAACATTAACAAAATTTATAAGTGAGCTTGAAACCTTTGTTTGTCTTCAAAAATGTCAAAATATCAATGTCAAATTCACTTCAGAAAAACTTAAAGCATAAAAATAAATAAATAAATTTACTAGTATGCCTAGGAACTCAACCACTTGACCAGTGCCTAGCAAATTCTTGAACATTGTGTGAATTAGCAAAGAAGAGACAACTTAGGCTAACACCCAAAAGAGCATTTAATTCCTCCTGTTTCCTCAAGCATAAACCCCTACATGATTGTGTTTCTTCCTGAAAACTGTATATCTTTTAGGCTCAATAGATCTACTTAAATGTCATGTCAAAAAGTTAAATAACATGTAGGTACTTTATATATATGCAACGGATGAGTGACTCCAATTCCCTCCCAACAGTCTCAATGCATAAAATATTGGACGGAAACAACTGACACTCACGTAATATCAGAGAGACGGCAATTGTGGGGAGTTAGCTTTTCAGTAACAGCATCTGCCATCACTGATGGGTCACCAATCCAAACATCTTTGTATCTGCAATAAAGTTCAAATAGAAAAGAAAAAATTCTAGTCAACAAAAGTCCAAGCACATATAGCGCCATAGAACATAATGCAAATGAAATTACAGAACATATATAAAAAATTCCACCTCAAATATATACTTGGGTCGATGCTAGAGGTAATGAGGTCATTCGCTTGAACAATCTTTTTTATCTGCGTTTTCACAAAATAATTGAAGGAGTCCAAATGTTGTTTCACCAGACCCCTCACCTACATTTGCACATTAAACAGAAGTCAAATTTTTAGTGAACTAACAGACCCTTTCTCCGAAATAGAAGTCAAATCACAATTAACAAAATTTTCTATACATAATTAACAATCTACTAGTTCTAATGCATTCTAATGCTCAGCAATTGATGAGCCTAGATTAGATAACTAGTGCCAACTTGTTAAGCATAAAATAAGAAATGTGTAATCTCAACTCTTTAGACTATCAGTTAACATGAAACAAAAACCACTATAAGAGTAACTACTTTCACTAGCAAATTATTAAAGTCTGCACAATTAAAATAAGAAAAGATTATTTCTTTACACTCACCCTCTTGATGCACAAATACCAAATAACATGGAAAAAAAATTCTCCTAATTCTGCCCTGTGGTTTTATGTACCGACTTCGATACAACACTGAAAAATCCTTCAGTTAAAACCCAAAAAAAAAAAAATTTGTCAAATACCAAAACAACAAGAAAATCAAACCTTTAAGAATTCGGGGAGCAGTTGGTATTTATTGACGGCATTCTTTACTGGAGCGGCAAAAGCTTGCTTGTCCATTTCCAATCTAAGTGAACGACAGTTAACGTGATCAGAGACACAATCATCCATCTTGTGAAACATCCAGCGCTTGATGCAAACAGAAGCATCACAGATGAGTGGCTACGGAAGTATAGATATGATAAATTATAAATCTATACATATATACACAAACTAATTAATTCAGTATACCCATTCTTCTGTGAATAATAGAACAAAGTAGCACCTTCTTCTTTCACTACCATAACTTAATTTCGATATTCAAAGGTCGTAGAGGACTAATGGAGAGGAGTTGCTTAAACCCTAAACCCTTTCAAATATAAGAATAAATAAGTGCATTCAACGCCACTTTTCTTTTCCTAGCAGCATATCATAAATATTTAAATTTAAAACAAGCTATTTTACGGTTTTTTTCCCTCATCTTCTATTTTGGGTTGATAAGATGAACGAAAATGCAACACTTAAACCAAACTCGAAAGAGAAATTATAAATTTTCAAAAAAAAAAAAAAAAAAAACCAGTTACATAAGTTCAATTATAATGCAAATAGTGTTGTTCATCTTCAATAAAGTTAGATTTGAGATTGTATAGAATTCAAAGAATTTATTATGTATAATTGTAGAAGGAAAAATACATCTTTCTACTCTTCAAATTTACTGAATTTTTCGAGCAAAACATCAGTCTTTGCAATGATTTCCTTCCTTCGAGTAATGTGATGGCCACCTCTTCTGTATAAAATGAAATTTGAACTTTGTCTTACAAATTAGTTTCAATTATATGATTATGGTGATATCTAAAAGTGCTACATTGATAATAACACTTTTATAAATTTGTTGATGCATGTGGCTCCACTTAATTAACTTTTATCAGCATTTGTGGAGATCATATAAATAGAAGAAAGGTTGTTGACTCTCAGTTGAAAAAAAATTGCTGAATATATTTTGCAGCTCTGGGATTCCACATGGAAACTTACCATTTTTCCATGCATATGGTTCCTCAGGTAATTATTCCTAGATGTTTTCTTGTAAATATATACCTTAAATTACCTATATACCTTTTTTTTCTTTTTTTGGAACCAACCTATATACCTTAAATTACCTATCGTGTAAGGAAAATAGGTACTTCAGCTCCTATATTAGTAACATGGTAGGGATTCGTAATTTTTTTTTTTTAAGTTTATAGGAAATCTTTTCATAAATATAATTTTATAAGATTAATGAACTGATCTATCACAACTCAAATTTATCTTTACAAATAAATTTATGTTTTGTGGATAATGAGTTATGGATTGACATGACCTAAATAATTATCAAAAACATTAACTCTTAAATGATATTATTAACCCTAAACCCTAAATCCCTAAAAGTCATTGAACCCCTAATGTCTTTATCAAATTTCAAGTGGGTTACGTTGGGGACATTTTTTTTCCGAATCTAAGATGAAACAATATAACGACACTGCTGATTTTTTATTGGAAAAGTTTACAAATTAGCAGGTGACAATTATTGTGGCTATTATTTATTAACAAACTTATGTTTGCACTTTGCATAGTGATGTGCAATATCATATTGCAATTACATAATTTTGATAACAATACACAAATGAGATACTTTGGGATAGGAGTTTCCATTAGAACATAAATAACTGTGAACTTACTTTTAATTGATGTTCAAACATTACTACTGTTAGACATATCATCGAAAGAACATATGATAAATTATTCGTAGTTGATTTATTATATTGTAATTCAAATTTTGCAATGACTTTATTTTAATAACTTCATTGGAAAGGAAAAAAAAACGATGTACCTTTATATTATTTTTTATCCCTTAATTTATTCCACATGCATGCACACGATCGACAATAACCAAAGTTCATTAGAAGAAAAAAACAAAAAAATAAGTTAGAATCTTCTGTTATATTTGATGTTCCATCTTCTATTTAATCATGTTTTAAATTACTATATATATATATATATATATATATATATTAATTAATGATTTTATATAAAATATTAATAAAATGCAAATTGAAATATAAGATCTCCGACGTGATCACAAGGGTGTATTAAATTGCAAGCATGTGCTAATTCAAGTCTAGTCACGTGTCATAAATAAGTTAAATGGATAGACAAAATACACACACCTAAGTTGAATAAAAATGATATAATATAATTGAAGAATAACGTAAGTACAAACGTCACTGGTTGTTTAGTTTGAATTCTCCACTTTTTCCTTCTTTAATTTTATTTGTTTATATCATTTATATATAGCACATAACCACTATAAATTTACGTGCACGTATCAAATATAAGATTACAATTCATAAGAGCTCCAAAAATTTTAATATTTTTCCAATTTTCCTGCAGTATTACTAATGGTTTAACTTAAGTATGGTATAATTAATTAATAACTTGATTGGTGGCACTTAAGTATAAATACTCAATCATTTCTCCTTCATTTCGGCTCGAGTTCGGCTCGTTTGTTTTTTTCGAGCTCGAGTTCGTTACGAACTTTAAAAATGGAGTTCGAGCTCGGCTCGACATCAAAATTTTGAGTTCGATATTTGTTCGAGTTCAGCTCGAACAAAGTTCGATAACACAACTCGAGTTCGGCTTGATAAAAGTTCGTCAAAAGTTCGAAATGGGCTCGACTGCAAGCTCGTTTATTCAAAGTTGAGTTCGGCTCGACAAAAGTTCGTTCGAATTGAGCTCGAATATAGGCTCGAAGGCTCGAAAGAGTTAGAGTTCGAGCTCGAGTTTGATACCAAATACCTAATATAACTCGTCTCAGGCCCAATACTAAAAGACAGATTGTATAGGTATAGCAAGCGTACACTTAGCAATTTTTATATAATATTAGTGATAAAAAGCTTTTTGCAATCCTAGTCTCCACCAGTAAGCGATCATTGTATATGTTAGTCTATTACTCATCAGAATCATACCTAAATCTCTCAATAGAAGCAAAATCAGATAATAAAGGTCCTAAATCATATAAAATTGCATTCGCCTATATTGCATAAGATCTTTGCAGTAAATTTGAAATCATTAAATTAGGGCACTGAATCGTCAATTGACAAGACTGTTCTGTGTGTGTGTGTGAGAGAGAGAGAGAGAGAGAGAGAGGCGAACCTGCGGCGGCGGCGATGAGCTGCAATTGATTTCGAACGAGGAGTTGTAATCGCGTTCCAGGTTCTACTTTTTGTCCTTATCCTCTATTACAACCCTCAGGCTTCTCGGTGTTTCCACAGGGTAAAACTGTCAATTCAACCTTTTTCCTCCTCTTTCCAGATTTCATCCACTGATGATTGAAACACTGACAAATATATAGGAGAAATAATATATATATATAGAGAGAGAATTGATCAAACATGCACTTGAAGAATGCGCACCGTGCGCACTTCTTTAAGATTTTTTTTTTTTTTAATTTTTAATATCTCCTATGTCTTTTTTTTTTAATTTTTAATATCTCATATTATTTCTTTTCTCATGCTACCACTCCACATACGAAATTATGATCTCACACATGTGTGAGATGAAAATTTCGTATGTGGAGTGGTAACGTCAGAAAAAAAAAAAAATGAGATATTAAAAATTTAAAAAAAAAAAAAAATCTTAAAGAAGTGCGCACGGTGCGCATTCTTCAGGTGTCTGATCAATTCTATATATATATATATATATATATATATATATATATATACATAACAATTATTCCCTAAAAATAGAAATGCCAAAAAATTTCCCACCTAAAATTCAAAGAATAATTTAATTAGACTAATGAAATAATACATTCCACAATACTAATTTGAAGAATAATAATAATTAAAATATTGTGTGTAGCTAATGAAATGAATTAAAAATAAAATAATAATTATTTAATCTTAATGGATTTAATCTAAATTATAATATATTAAGTCAACTATTGAAAGACTTAAAATAGAAAAACAATGAATTTCCCGCCCAAAAGCCACATCCTAAATATGGAATAAATAAAGAAATTATCAAATTATAAAATGAAGTGATAAATATGATATTTATAATTGAACATTTATGTTAATGACCTTAAATTATGATTGTTGTTGACCCATAATTTTTTGAAAACGTTTTACACCATAGAAAATTATTTTGAAATTTAAATCTCAAACCAAAATTTACAAAATGGTAAATAATTCATATGGTTTTTTTTTTTGGACCCATAATATTTCATATGCTTAATAGGAATAAATTTTGAAAAGCTTATCTTTATATACTAAAATTTATCCAAATAATATGGAAGTCAATGTTTCCGCCTACATACCAAGCAATGTATTATTTATTAGGAAAATCGATTTTTGTTTCTCTTCAATGAAAATTTTATTTTGTATTAAATTGATATTGATTTCATATAAAAAAATAGTGATTTATTTTGAAACTTACATAATTAGAAATGTCTTTTTAAAATTATAATAGATAATAGGTGTTGATGTTGTTGAAATATGCATAATTTTCATCCATTGAATAAGATATGGTAATACAACACAATAATAGGTTTGGCAATATGAATAATGATCTACTAAATATATAGCAACATTAAAATTGAATATCACAATATGAGAAAACAAAATGAGATTTTGGTATAATCTTAATATATATTAGAAATTAAAAAACAATTAAATAAATAATATTAAATGTATAATAGTCAATTTGCATGCTTTATAAATATTAAACTCATTGTTGTTTTATATGTGATTTCATTTCATATAATAGGAAGTACAAAATGATCATTATTTGCAGCCAATATATTTGGAAACAAAATCTATAAATTAGGAAACAACTACATTTATGCCCTACATAATGCACTAATTTCATATCTAATAAACAAATTATACTCTATAAATATGAAAGAACAAACTTGGAATTAACTCACACGCTCTCTTCACAATTTCTCAAATTCTCTGCATTCCAAACATTCTGTTATCATGGATTGTGTGTGTGTGTGTTTTTTTTGATTTTTTAAAATTTGGTTGTGAATTTTATTTGAGATACTTTATAGTTTGGATGGATGATTAATAATTGTTTGACTTGATTGTTCGCTTTTGAATGATTAAAGTTCCTAATATTATTCATATTTTGGAGACAAATTATTTAGAGTATGTTTTATTTCATTGATATTGCATATGGATTATTCTTATTGCAATGTAATTTTTTTTTTTTACTTTGTGCTGGAATTCGGTGAAGAAACCGGATTGTGTGACTTTATCATTCGCTTTTGAACAATGTAAGTTCCTATTGTTATTCATATTTTGGAGATGAATTATTTAGAGTGTTTTATTTTATTGTGGATGCATATGGATTATTCTTATTGCAATGTAATTTTTTTTTTTTTACTTTATGAAGGAATTCAGTGAAGAGATCGGATTTACAACTTCTAATTCTGGAGAAGTAGTAAAAATTTTGAAGATTAAAAGTTTATACATTATAAGATGGATTTGTTTTTTGATAGAAATTTCTAAAAATGAATCCTATAATTTGTTTTTGTTTTTTGAGCCTTTTGTCATATAATTTATTATTTTTAGAGATAACAAGATTATGTAATGAGTTGAATTATTCATTCTACATATAAGACAATGTAATTGATTGGTTTTCCTGTTGTGATTTTTTTATAAAAAGATTATTTCCTTTTCTGTAATAATGTACTTGATTTGTAATAATTTCTGTAAATATTTCATATTCACCTTATATATGTAAGTCGAAAACTTGTAATATATTAAACCAAATTATATTGAATATTAAAGATATATATCAATTACAATATATCAGCTACATATCTAATATTCAATTGCAATAGAAAACTATCCATCAAATACTAATCATCTGACAAGGCATGTCTTTTTAAAATTTAAGAACTTACTCAACAAATTGATAATAAAATAAAAAAACAAATATGTCATCCTATATATATTTAATGAAGTTTGAAAAAAAAAAAAGGGTTCATTGATAATATATGGATGATAAAGATATTAATTTATTGTTTATAATTTTTTATCTTTTATATATTTCCCATCCGAATGCCCCATCCTAAATATGGAAATAATGAATGAAAAATAAAAAATTGTGAAATTATGTGATAAAAAAAATCCATTCATCCATCTATATGTAATAATTATGAAACCAGTTTTCCTTTAAAAGTGGTGATATGATTTAAATGGAATAATATAATTGATTTCAGTAAGGTATTGATTATTCATAAATGACTATGGTAATTGGTATTCATCAAAATATTAATTTTAATTTGAAATTTGGGAATTAATTTTTCGTAAATAAAGGTTTGATGTTATCTATCTATTATGAGTTATAGTATTTTTTTGGCATATATATTTATTCTATCATTAGATTACATTGATTATATTGCGTCATTTGAGATAAAGATTTAATTGTAAATCAAAGAAAATAAAATTGTTTGATTATAAAATAAATAAGTGTTTTTTTTATTATTATTACAATAAAATAAAGATATAATAAAGACGTATTTTCAGCTCATAAATCAGCAACGATCTAATGCAATGACAATGATGTTACAACATATTTTTTAGTAAATTCTATATCAAATCTATATTATTATTGCAACCATCTAATATTTATAAAGAAATGATGTTCGGATTTTCTTGCTAATAAAATATTTATTTGCATATTTCAAATATAATTAATAAATTGGTTGTTATTTAACCACCCCAAATCAAGAGATTGATAGATCCTCCTAAGAGACTAATGAAGATTATTCATGAAGACCTACGGAGTATCTTCTTTATTTATATTTGGTGTTTTTCATAATTATTATATGTAAAGTATTTTGGTTCTTATTAATATTTGATTTTTTTTTCTGTTATTATCTTTAGGAAATGTCAAATTATGTGCACTTTATGGGATGACTTCGTAGATAAAATTTGCCTTTTATTAAACAATGGATTGTCCGTTTACATTGTTTTTGTTTGCAAATGTGTTGAGCTAAAACAAGAAAAGGTAATTACACATGCATTTCAGATTATAGAGAAATAATATTGTTTTGTTTATCTCCTTTATTTGATATATATGTTTTTCATATGTATACATATTAATATAAAAGTGCAGTTGACTTATTGTTAAATTTATGTATTGTCACTTTTAATTCACATATTTTAAATATACATGATATGTATATATATTTAATATTTATTATAATTATATTTAAAAAAAATTAATCTCATGCATCGCACGGATGTAGTGTATTTTATGTTATGCCAAAAAATATTGAATCAGTTATCACCATAACACAAATAATTAAATTTAAATTATGTAATTTATTATTTCTCTATTAATTTATTAGATATGAATATTTTTTGTACATTTCTTTTTACAATCTAATGGTCATCATGATTAGATAGATATTTGTATATAACTTGATTTATATTTTAACATTATGTTGTTTAGATATCTATTCCAAATATGTATATATTTAACATATATATGACTAATCTTGATTTAAGTATATTATTTTTATAATTAACACAAAATACAATAAATTTAAAATCTTATAAATCTTTATGAATATAATGCATCAAGTGATATAATCCTTTAAAATGATAAATCTTTGCATAGTTAATCTATATTTGTCAATATTTGTAAAAATTAATATGAGTATTGAAATTGGATGTTTTTATGTAACAAATTATGTACTACAAAAAAAAATTTGAAATCAAAATCTTCAAAATATGGAAAAATGATTTCCAATTTTAATTCATTAAGAAATTTAAAGTATCTTATAGAATCATATATAATTGTATTTTTTATATCTTTAAAATGTATTAACACTTTGTTGATAATCGATAAAGGTAAACAAATATGTTTGGTAATCAAATGATATACGACTTTGGTATAATTAATTATGTAGTAATTATATAATACTTACCATATGATAACAATTATCTTCTTAAAAGTGGAAATGAAACTATTTTTTTTTGCTCATGTCAAATGTCTAAAAGTAGAATTGCAATAATTTATTATTTTTAATAAGAATTATAAATTAAAAATGATAAAAAAAATGATCTAAATATTTGATCAATCTTGAATATAAAATTTACAAAAATTTGATCGAAATATTTTTATATGTTTTTTAACTTTACTTTATCAAGTTATCTGGACACATCAACAAGGATAAAGTCAAAGTTTACCCAATGATGATAATTACACAATATATCAAATGTTATTTTTGTTTTAAAATTACCAAAAAATTTAGTTAAAGTTGTAATTAAAGCACAATTAACCCTATAATATATGATGTTCTTTCTAAATAAAAAGTACTAATTTAAAATTTATCTTAAAAACTTTTTTGTATTGACTTTTTTAACTTATCTTTTGCACATTTTCATTTTAAATAATGTACAAAATTCAAGAAAATTGATCTATATTTTTGTTCAAAAAACTTCTGTAATTGAGAAATTTTGATTTTTATGGCATCTAAACAAATTAATATAATTTTTTTTAAAAGTATGTTAAATTTAAATTTTTTATTTTTGAATAATATACAATAATATCTCCATTTTATATACTCATTATGAGTATCTTATTGAACATATATTTACATAATTTTTTTCCAGACCAATTGTGACAAGTACAATTGATAAAATGAGCTTAGCTAACCTATCCACGTTGGCACATGATCACACCGTTGATGTCAAAAATCTAACACAACTATTAATTTTATATCTCAGATTTTTAAAGGATGAAATATTTACACAACAGTGGTGGACATATTATGATATGTTCATGGTGGGCATGTGAGCATTATCTTTGATAAAGTAGTTTGACAGCGTATGATGAATATAAGAAATATTTAAAATTCGTAAATCACATATGCAATAAATTAAATTGAAATAACTCTGAATAACTATATTGTTTTATCATGAATATTTTTTTGTTCAGAAAATAACAACACTTATAAATTTATATGCCCATGCATTACATGGGTACCAATTGACATTAAATTTTTTCTTAAATTAACATTTTGCATCAGTTTGGAAATATTTTATGATCGTGCATCACATGGTTAACAATTGAGATTGAAATTACTCTAATTAAATTTATTATTTTCGTATTCAACATTTTCACATTAAAATTGTAAAATTTATATATATCCGTGCATCGCACGAGACTTATACTAGTATATATAATAACAATTACCCTTAACAATAGAAATGTCAAAAATTTCCCACCTATTTTCATTTTTTAATAATAGAAATTTCATAAAATTTTATATTTTATTTTTTTTGTGATATTAATTGAGTTTATTGTAAATTTCTAAAAATATTACTTTTGTGTAATAATTATATATGGTATATAATAATCTAACTTTGGTGACAAATATTTTCAATGATATATATGACAAGAAATATTAATTGATATGTATATAATAAAAAAAAAGTATACGTATCAATTAAATATCGTGCCTTTTGAACTATTTTTTTTCGAATACACATATAAGTTCATTATGATTTGTTTTTCAAATCAATTAGTTATTCAATAATTAATTGAATAATATGATATCAAATAATTATTTATGTTACAACTAATTTTAAATTAAAACTATATAAACTAATGAATTTGTTTGTAATCTAAAATATCTAAATTGTAAATTTTTTGACTTAAAACAGTATTTGCAAAACTTTTTATCTTTTTCAACAATTAACTTTTTTTATTTTCAACCGAATGGTTTAATCTGTTGATAAGAGGTCAATTTCGTCCAAATTAGTATAAACATTAATTGTATATAAAGATTTAAATGTATAATCGTTACAAAGATAAGAAAGCCAGGTAACAAGAGTTTATACATTTAAGTATTACAAGAAAAAGGAAGGCCCATAGTGCTTAGCAATGCTCACAAGCTTCATAACTGAAGTTCATGGAAAAAGAAGATTGCAGTAGACAGGAAACAACCAAGATTGTATCCATGATAAGTCATACGATGGTACCACATCGCATTATTATTTTGTGCAATCTATGAGGCCTTCGATTCTAGCCAACTTAACTGTCTTCAAGCCCTGAAAAACAGGATGAGAAGGATAAGCTAACAATGTGGTTCAAGTGTTGAGTAAAAGTGAAAAGAAAGACTTGAAACAAGTAATCGCACCTTCAGGATATCGTCTCAAATATGTTGATAGGTGGGTATAGGCACCCCTGTTTCTGAGCTCAGTTTTTGGTAAGCATTTTGCAGCCTTCGAGTCGTGTTTCCCACTCTACCATCGCCAACTGTGTGTCCATCAATTTTAAGGACCTAATTTGAAGAGGAAGTGATAAGACAAATAACACCTATTTCAAAGTACAAGCATTCAAAATAATGACTTCAGTATAAATGGCTTACTGGAGTGAGTTCTCCCATGGTTCCAGTAGTGAACACCTGCAATAGGGCCATTGATTTTATTATATCTGCATTAGAAATATGGATTAAGCAGAAAGCATTAGGAGGAAATGAATGTCAAGTAAAGAATTGCTTCAAAATTACTGAAAAGGAGTGAAGAAAAAGAATGTTTGATAAAATAATATCATGCTTAACAATGATGAAAAAGGATCATTGGCAAAAACAATATCATTTGAAAGAAACTTTGACCTTTCATATGCACTTAAAACAGTACCAAGGAAGATGATAAACAGAAACTCCCAAATAAATATCATGTTATCAAAAAAAATATTATTAAAGACTGGCCTAACCAAGAAAAATTTTCAGGTAATTTGTTCTTCTACTAATAAATTGATAAAATGATTTATTTCTCGAAGAACTACATTGTTTCTCCATGTACATTTTTGAAGTTCTCAAACTCTAGAATCTAGTACTGCCATGATGGGTGAACAATCGAGGGTTATCAATATTCATCATTTCTAAATTAATATATATTGGAGAACATATTTACCTCATCTGCTGTGTGGAACCCTGATATGCTGATACGTCGCTCCACTGAAACAAAATTTTCCTTGGCCACAAGGTCCATGACCTGCAGAATATAGATGAAGTTTTCTGATAAAGCATATCAGGGGAAAAATGACTCCGTTGTTAGCAAATCAGCATCTCAGAAATTTAAGCCGGAATGATAGACAGATGAAAAATAAATAAAAACGAAATATACTTCTGACATCTTAAATTGATTTCTGATATGGTTATTATCAAAATGAGAAGAACAGGTTCTTACATTCCCGCTTTCAAACAAGATATAAAAGAGTAGAAAATTCATCCCCACACTATAATGTGCCTAATATTTCACCTATATAAAGAATTACTGCACAGCCATGCAACATAATATTACATATACAGAGAGACATGCTTCAACATAATATAAAGTATCACTCGGACAAAGCTAGTCATTATAATCTGTACTGGTCTAAACAAAGCTGGAAGAGAAGTCATCACCCGAAGTACACGTTGTTCTTTTAGTTACTTACATGCACAATGCAAACTAGGAATCTCATGTTGTATTATTAAAAAAGAGTAGGAGTATTATTCATTGAAAAAGAGAAACAAAATCTTTGGTGGTGCACAAATTTCTGTAATGCAATTATAGACACTAAGCAACTTTGGGAATAGGATATTATGAATCTTACAGTAGCTCGTGTTATATCAGGAAAATAGTGATCATCACAAGGAGTTGCTAAATGGCCCTTCTTTACCAAAAACTGCAATATCAGAGGATTAAATTTAATATAATAGGTCAATTTCCATGAGAAAATACAAAAAAAAAAAAAAACTAGGAGCCTTCTAGGCCACCACAAAAACTCCATACATATTGGATGTATAACTATGTAATGAATAAAAATTAAGAAAACCAGCTGAACAAATCGATCAAGAAAAGTACAAGGTCTCAGCTCAACAGTTCCAAACACACTTATTCTCTCGCCTTTATTATCGTTACAAAATAGTGATTATTTTGAAAGAGGTAAGCATACCCATAATGGTGATTATTAACATTACAAATCATAATGGTGATTTATTTATAACTCAAATACGTGAGAGAAGGGGGCAAAGAAGAAGAGCAAAAGAATTCATCAATCTCTCTTTCAACTGATATTTCATCAGAACAAGTTTGTGTGATGATATCATAGCTTGCAGCATTAACTTTATTCAGTGAATGAAATTCATGGCAGTTTATCTCGTCTTGAGGAGATGCAGCTAAGGGGGATGCATGAAATTGCACATTTCTGGTCTAGTCATGAGCTTACAATATTTGTTGCATTTGTTTCTGACACATAGCCATCTTTGTCAAGTATGATGGCATCATCAACATGTGAATTATTCCCTTCTATCTGCACCAGTTAAAAAAATGCCAAGTAAAACTAAATAGAACAGCCATAATATGAAAAATTATTCAGCAAAGGGTATCCATAAATAAGAGTTGTTACAACTCAAATATGTTATATATTTCCACCAAAGTACTTGTAACAACTTCTGGAAATTGGTGATACAAGTTGATTGAGAGATCCTACCTTGGAAAGGATATTGTTAAGGCGGTGGTTGTGGTGAATTTTTGAATCCAAATTCTGAAAAATACAGTAACTACTATTCATCAGTCATTGAAAGCATTGCATTGTAGTTGTCAACATAAATACATATATATGAATATATAAGTCAACCATATCAAGGATGAGTATTAAGTTCCAAGTCTTGATAAAACATTAAGAACAACAACCAATTGAAAACATGAAACTACAATATTAATGTTGAAGATACTAAATTAAATGTTAAAGTGATACTCCACTTTATAAGCTTCAACTTTTATATGAGTTGATCATTCAACATCGTAGTAGAGTACAGCCAGGCCACATGAAAAGTTATACTTAAATCTCACTGCCACTATTTACCAAAAATTTCCACATGCAAAGCTTTAGAAACCCACCGGCAAATGATGTTATAAAAAAAACGTCGAAAATGGTACTCCTCTGTACTAATTTGTTTACATGAGGTAGTCTTTCAACAATTAGAAAAGCATAGGATTGGAAGAATTCAGAAGAGTGAGTTGACCATTGATAATTTATTGATCTACAATTTTGAGTTCATAAAGCTTTCTTCTTTGATAAAGCATACCACAATCATACTCTTGCTGAAGTCGTGTACCTTACGTACAGTTTTAGGAGAATGTCACATTAGATCTTAATAACTAAAGTAATGGTCGTCGTGCTATAGGGCTGATGTTCATAGCATGAAGCAAAAGTGATTATGACGTTAGTCATGGGGTATAATTTACGCCAACCATACTATTTTCTGTTGAATGATATTGATAGCTAATGAATGAAAGAAAAGACAAATAAGAACCAAACAGAAGAGGACGACACAATCTTATGAATCAGCAGAAACAGTGATAAGATATATGATCCAAGGTCTTACATTGGGTGAATTATGGCGTGTGGTAGCTGTAACCAGAGTTATACCCCTTCCATTGTCATATACTGGCAGCTTCCATTCAGCAAGAACTGCAGAGTACAAGATGGAAACTAGCTTAACTTACCCTGATGTGTGGTGTTACATATGAAGCAAAGTTACAGACTTTTTTGTTTCATTGTAAGATTTTACCAAATAAATAAAGCAGTTACAATTATCAAGGCAGTTTTACTGCACTTAAAAGTTATGGCAAAAAAAAACAAGCAATTACACAATCAGAGCAAGCTTTGACAGGAAAAGAACCACCTCTTGCAGCTGAAGAATCGGAAAATTAAAATATACTTGACATATTGAAACAATGGAAGTTATTTTGTCCAAAAGTTCAGGTAACTCCAGCCTGTGTAGCGCAACTGTGCAAAAGACAAAGATCTATCTAAAAGTCTTACTAGCATTTGCATTTCAAGTAGATTGGATAGACCCCGGTGACTAAAATTTATTCTTTTGTCCTCTATGCGATGTTTTCAAAAATTGTGTCTGGTCCTCAAGTTTTGGTAAAACAGTTTCACACCAGCTATGTTGGCAATTGCTGTGTTTTTTTACACCAACTTGCAGTAATCAATAATTTACCAGCTGGATAATTAGGGACTAAAATCAACATTAGCCAGTAAAAGTTATCAGTGGCAGCAAGTTTGGGAAAAGAAAAAGGTTTTTGCAAACATTATGGGAGTAAAAGCATTTTTCCAAAATCAGGGGCCGAAAAACTTAACAGGCCAACATAAAGGTTAAGAAAAAATTTCTCAAAGAATAATTCCTTTATGTGAAACAGCATTTAATGGATCAAAGTTCTATTGCAGCTGCTTCCTGTGCGATTTGAAATATGAGTCCTAAGAGAAAAATCATTAGAATACTCGAGAAAAATATACAATTCAATTTCTTTTCCCCATGAATAAGGTTTTAGGCCCTCTTCCTTTGACAAGTTGGGGCTGTAAGTCTTTTCTGTATATAAAATAACTTGAATATTCTAGGCAAGTTATTCAGTATGAGAGAGAGAGAGATGTTTCATGTAATGAATTCATCAACATGAAACTAGTTAACAAGTCATTGTCACAAAAATATAGCAGACACGCTGACATTTTTATATTCCCCAGCATATTTAACACCTTTCTTGAGAAATTTCATCTTACCAATTAAAGTACATCCATACTGGTTCAATGCTGGGCTCATTCCAGAAGTCACCTGCAATTGCAAATAAGATAATGGAATGACTGAAAGCAAGAATTAATGCAAAGTTTGAAACCTTAAAGATGAATCCAAGAGGAAAGCTGTTGACATACTAGTCGAAATCTAAAATAAGACCCCAAGTTATAAGAAAATAAGACATTACGGAGCTACCTCATACAAAGCCTATTTGTCGATCAGGGACCGTCTACTCCAAACATTTAGAAGTCGGATTAAGGAGGTCAATGTGTTTCCTTGGCATGAATTTTCACTTGTCTATGGACAAGGAAACCATCAAATTCCTGTACCCATGTTCTTACAGATACTTAAACCCACAACTCTTATATGCAGTATTGACATAATATTTGAACTAATACATTTCAGTTTAGAAAGTAAAATTTATGCAATTAAACAAGTGATGCATCAGATTTTGATGTACCATCCTTCCTTTATGCTCATTGTGCCCCAAAATTCTCATTCCATTACCTTTTAAGGATGTACCAAGACTATTATCTCAATCAAAGTAATTATGTGAAGAAACTTCCAATGGAGAATGTAGAACCTAAAGTCTTATACTTCTTTTGAAAATCTGTGTTCAATCAAACCCAACCTGTTACTTTGGAATGAACAGAGACTCATACTAAAGCTTACTTATGTGTACACACAATTGTCGCACTTACATATATAATGAACCCACCTCCTTTGATGATCACCCAATGGCCATGTATTACGCATAATTTGGTCATAAGGTAAATAGTTTCTTCGTGTTCCATGTCAATCAAATAGAATAACATTTACTTTGACTTTATAGACTAATATACTTCAGTTTTCAACTATTTATTCTTTGGGATTTAGGGAAGGGAAGTGAAGAAGTAACAGCCAGAGAACATGATTTGCTGTCTCCTATTACCATATTATTACAAACTCCAGGACTTAAAAAATTGCGTTGCTTGCTCATATTTCGTTGCACTATAGGCTACAATTTCTTGATGGCTAGATCAACTTCTAACTGAATTACTGAAATATATCAGTTTCAGGAAATTTCCATTCTAAAATTATCTCTCGCGTGATACTAGTGATGCAGGTGCTACTTCAAATTTTTTTAAATGTTTGTTCAGTTTCCTCCAATTTGCAATTGTACAATCACCAAAAGGGAAATAGGAAACACAAAAATATACACACAAACATGTATATAGTATTGTAACAGAGGACTCATAGCTAAAAAGCTATGAATTCATCAGAGTGCATACATTCTATACTTAAATTTGGGTGCATTCATCAGCATCACTATCCATGTGAACATTTTTTGTGCACATCAAGTTGCAGTCTTCAAATTGAATTATCAAGTATTCATATAATAAGGCTTCACTAAACAAACAAAAATAAGTGAAGAGATGGAAATACCTTCTTTCCACGAGTCAGAGTCAGTCTGACATGTACATCACTAAACATTCCATTCCTTATCAGAGTTATAAAAATTGCTTCCTTCACCTGCAATGTGGCGCACACAAAATCAAGCATTGGTAGGTGATTCTTAGGACCATCCTGAATCAATAAGTTTGCAAAATATAGATAACTGAATAAAGATTTTGGTTAGTCACCTGTTCACGAGTTGGTGTGTTGCTGAAACCTAGAGCTTTTGTCGAGTCAAAAAACCTGGAAATAGAAATCTAGTTACATTCCTAAATATGACGTACACACAGAGATATGTGCTTATATGGTAAAAACAAAGACTTATTATTCAAATACAACTTTAAGATTCTTAAGGAAATGTAAAATTATGCCAACTTATCTTAAAATTTTCTATGATCAATCTTCTGATTAATGCTTGAATCAATCAGCAATGCATACCCAATTTTTTCAATTCACTACATGGATCCTATTCTTCCCACTATTCTATACCAGAACCATCACCTAACCAAACCATCAAAGTTCTGATGCTGATGTGATATGCTAAAGGAGGAGAACCATGCTTTAAGTTTGCTCAAATTGTACGACAATTTTCCAGAAGCCAAGCATACATAAATCAACATGTTAGTCTAGAAACCTGTATTTGAGTCAGGCCACGTTCCCATGCAGTTAAAATATTCTAGCTCCATAAAGTTTTCCATTAATCTGCTCTGATATAATCATTCTCAAGACATCAATTTTATTCTAAGTACTAGCAGACTCAAAACTCACCAAGTAGAACTTATTGATTTTTGACATATCTGAAAAGTTACCATCTGTTAGATCTTATTATAGGAGATCAGTAATCCAAAGTTTCTGTTTTTCAATAAAAAAATCCTGTTCAACACTCTGCTCTACATCCTCCACCTTGTTTAGACTACTGCTGCTTATCACTACCTTTTTTTCCCTTATTCAATGCATGATTAATCAAAAATAATTTGGTAAAAGAAGAAGAAAGAATTTGCACTATGAAGATCCAAAAGAAAAGGATAGAAACTTTTCAACCCCCACTACAGTAAGGCTGATATAGTTGGTGGTTATAGAATTTTGTATACAGTTGGAGAAGACATTGATGAGTTTAGATCAGATGGTACAGAACTGGACTATATTCAAACCCAAACAAACCACCCTAGTAAACCCAACATTTCCCCTGGCAGAGGAGTCTGGAAAAGAAAAAAGTAGGGAGGGCACATAACTATCATAGAACCTGAAATGTTCTTTTGTTCATTCTACATTTATCAAAGCCTCCAACACGTCAAATTTGATCAGGCTATGATTGTGTCGAACAGATAATCCAACAAAGATTATTATATTGTAGATAGCTTTTTTCACACATTTTAAAGAATACTTCAAGTACTTTACATGGTCTTTTTAGCTCTTGCTCAGCGTATCCATAAGAATTGCAAATGTGCAGTGGTCAGCTTTGCTAACAAGGACTTGGAAAGAACAGAACCTATTAATATTAGTATTCCAAACATGCAGAGGAAATCTTAACTCGTATATCCATGAAAACACGAAACCATACTTTCAAATGAACTGACTACTTTCCAAGAACTTTGTACAGTTTCGAGTATATTAGTCTTAAGTTACTGGCTTCTCGAAAGTAAAGTGCAGTCAACAACAACAGAAGGCATACAAAGAGTATAACTGTTCTTTATTTCTTTTCACTCACCTGTCTAAATGCTCCTCCAGTTTAAATATCTTCCCGTTATAAACTCGAAGACCCTCCCAAACTCCATCACCACCTTGAACAATTGAGTCAAACACTGAAACCTAAAGCATTCCATCATTTTTATTTTTTATTTTTTAAAAGATGTTCACAAATGATGCAGGACATATGTGAGAATTTTCTTCTGTCTTATTAATCTCAAATGAAAGAATCACAGAAATAACTAGGAGAGGTGACTTCACAATAGTACATCCCCTTCAATAAATGAGGTTAAAAACAAAATCATTCCCAATATTGGTGATTCTAAAAGACAGAAATTGAGGAGATTTGTGTTAGTAATTGTCCGCCTCCCTGTAGTAGAAAACTAACATGAAATCATGAATTCTAGAAAACCTTGAAAACGTAAAACTCTTCTATTAATAGATATCTACCTTTGCACTTTCACGAGGCACAATCTGATCACCAACCCAAGCAAGCAACTTTTCATTGGAAGGAACAGGAAGATTAGGGTGGGAAGATTCTATAGTGCACCTCACATAGCGCCTAAGCAAGTCGTAGAAAGGTAAACTTTGCTCCAGTAAGTCGTACAAAGACGACGGAAATGGCTGAAAATTAAAATGAGGGGAAAAGAATTATGCAAGATCCCTCATAGGAAACTGGCAATCTCAAGTGTTCAATGGTCATATTGCTAGTATAGTATGGTGCAACATGGTTAGCATATCAGGCGTTCCACATTTTTCAAGTCCTTGCATGTCAATAAAACAAATCCAAAATAAAGCCTCCAAACAAAATGAAGAAACGGATTTATCAAGATAAAGAAGTATAACCAATAGACACCATGGATAGATAGTGTGCAATTAAAATTGTGGCTGCAAACCACAAAAAATAAAGTTTAAAATGAGTTTACTACACTAGGTCATGCTTTCAAAAGTTCTCCAAACTACAGGTACTGTTTTCTAGTTCCATTGTTCTAACGAATAACAAAAGCAAGATTCAAATTGAAAAGAGAACATAAACATTGTAATTCTAGGCAATAAACGGTTATCAACTTGGATCAAATGCCAATGTCAGTTATGCCTCAAAAAGGTTAAGGATAGACAGGTTCTTTATTACATACTGAGGGATACTTCTTGGGCGGCTCAAAACCTGTTGATTTGTGCGTAGTCTTATACCAATAGGGGGCCCACATGCCATCAAATGGTTTTGGCCCAGGTTCCCATCTGGAAAGAAAGTTCAGGCAGTCATCCATCATTATGCTAGCAAATTTAGTATGTTTATCAATTTTACAAAGTAAATGGAATCACCAGAGTACTAAAATATCAGATTATATGCATTATATTCATCATTGTATTACATTGCTCAATGCTCCGTAATTTTTGGCTGATCTCAGATGCCTTGTGAAAACATTTCCTTAAAGAAACTATGAAACAAGCAGATGTTCCCCAGATTTGAAGGAAGATTTTTAGGAGAGGTCAAAAGAAAAGGTTTCATTGCAGGCTAAATACAATAAAATTCTCAAGTATCATTGTCTTACTTGAGCATTGCAGCTTGAAATGGAATACCGAGATCATCACACAGACCACGTAAAGTAGCCTACAAGAAGAAGAAAGGAGACAAGTTATTAATAACATAAACATGATTGTTTTCTAATATATTTTGAAGCAATGAAACACCAAGAATACTTGAGCTGGAATTATACAAACTAGAACTCATGATATCCATGATATCTCCTGATATTACAAGTTACTGAAATGATAACTCAAACAAGCTTAGAATTTTCTGAAATAAGACACTGAAATAAAATCAAAAGGCAAGAACCAGAATAAGAACAGGTACTGAAATGAACCTCTGTACAAGGCTTAACCATTTGATATTTTGGACCAAGCAAATATGCAGTAACAGTAAATCAAATATTGTACAGAAGAGGAGATACCACTTCTTTTTTAGGCCAAAGATTTTTAGTCTGTTCCATACTTTAAAATCTCCAAGCATGTGAACAACACTTAAAACCAATATAGTGTCTATAAAAGATCTACATTGTTCAAACAGATTGGCCTTTGCAAATCAGGAAGTACTACATGAATGATAGTAAATTTAGAAATATCATAGTATTGCATTTTTATTGAAACTTCACTTACATAGAAAGAAAAGGTAAAATTCCTGGAAATAATTTTTTTTCTTTTGTATAAGAAGAAAACAATCATGAAAACTGCACTTTCGATGAGAAACTCTTCAGGTATAATTCTTAATTAAAGAACTGTTCCACTTCCACACCTCCGGATCTTGTCGTAGTAAGTCTGAATCAATGACGGGAGGGGGCTTTCCTTCATCGCACAACTCGCTGTAAATGGAGACCAAGCTAGCATACCCCAGACTAACAAATGATGGGGGAACAACCTTGTCATAGGATGTCTGCCACCAAAAAGATCAAATGCAAATTATGTAAACTGAGAGATCATTTAAATGCACAAAATCCCATAGATAAAATTCTCACACCTTAGCTATACAATTTTATTCATAAAATTATAAATTGTATAGCTACTTAAACAGTATTAATCTACGGTCTCCCCTATGGATAATTCAATCTTTTCTCAAAAGAATCTACCGATGGGGAAATTAACATGACATACAAGAAATAATAAAGCTGTAAATTGATGCTACACAATGTGGTAAAGCAAGTAGTTTGAAGTAAATAAGTGCAAGTTAAAAGCTCATTCACCAACACATCAAGGGGTTTCCTCATCAATATGCAGTGTTTTCCTTTCTTCATTAACTCCTCTGTTAGACCTGGCAGACGTTGACTTGCTATATGCTGTAGAACAAATATGGAAAATAAAGTATAAACCTTTAGCATAGTCCTCTTATAATTTCTGGTTTCTGAACTAAAATTATGAATAATCTTTAAAACAAAAATATCCGCATGATTCTTTGAATTCCAACCTAAACAACTCTATGCTTTAGTGTTATAGAAAATTTAGTTCAATTGTATATTTCAAAAATGTTAAAGATGTTAAAACTAGAGGTTCTCGGTTCCTCCAATATGATTTTGAGACAACAGTCTGCAAATATATCTTAAATTGGTTCAATTAGTCAAAATATGTTCCTTCAGTAACTAAAAGTAAAAGCTGCAAAAAGGTAAAGTGTCGCACAACCTGTTTTAGTGATCAAAAAATTCTCTTTTAACCAAAGATGTGAAAGAGAAACATATAATTAAGAGCAATCTCTGCAACAAAAGATACTACAGTGATGAATAATTACCTTACAGAACCTGTACTTTTTTTTTCCAGCACCAAAAATGATGTTCTGTACAACCTTATTTCCATCTGATTCCTGCGTATCACAGGAAGTAACAACGCACAGGTTAAGTGATATAAGTAATGCATTTTTTGCAATAAAGAACTTTCTACGAAAATCATAAATGCAATAGCCACAAAATCCCCTTGCAGAAATCTCACTCAATTTTCCTTCTGACTTTAAAGGCAAAAAGTAAAACATGAATTGAGACATGCGCTAGTTGCAGCACTTCTGCTCTCCAAATTCCAGTTAATTCCTTGGAAAGAATTCAGGGGAAAGGTTGAAGGAGTATATAAAAGAAATCATTATATCAGAACTACACTAAAGAATGGGTTATGTCAAATTCAAATCCAGAAATGTTGGAAGAGTAATGTTTGAGCAGCCAAATTTCTAGTTCAACTACAGATGTCATAAGTATAAGAACAGAAACTTTTCAGCTTCTCAAACGCTCTGATAAATTCTTGTTTGGGATCCCTAAGAGTAAGGTTTCACTAGGTAAGCCAGCAGCTATAATCATTGCATTGAATCAAAATCATAATAGTAAAGGAGAGTCAACCACGCCAACATTAAGATCCAATGAGAGCACAACAGGTTAATGCTGTTAGCTAGAGGTTACAATACCTAAGACTTGGTAGCTACAGAATATTGTTAAATACCAGGAGTTCATGAAATATTGTTAAAGAATTCAGAGCTAAAAATAAAGGAGGTGGAGAACGTAAATCTAATCAGAAAGATGATAAAATTCAACTTACCATTATTGAGAGGAGTTCCTCTCTGTAAGGCCTTTCAGCTCCTGTCATACGCAAATAGTTTGGATATAGGGGTTCATCCAGCACTTCCATATCATCTCTCTGATTAAATCATACGAAAGAAATGTTGATCACTACTAGAATGATTTATGTGATAGTTTAGTTGTGTCGTCAATGCAGCTATCCATTAGAGAATCGTAATCAAATGGAAAATCAAGCAAACAATTCCTGAAGCAATAAATCTAACCATTGCTGATCATAATAACGCCACAAAGAGGGGAAGAGAAAAGGAATTATACATGAAATTTGCAGTGAAAATGAAAAGTGATTACAAGTTTACAACACAAACAAACAATGGTTTGAAGAACACGAAACCAGAAAGAAGAATAGTCGTTCTGTAACAAAACTTACTAAATCAACAATAATCTTACAAGGATTTCATGATAGAAAAGAGAAACAGTAGAATGACAAGGAAAAAAGGTACCTGAGCAAAAGAATACATGAGGCTTGTACTGGCGGACCTAGGCGAAGACCACAAATGTATGACCTCTACTTGTTCTATTCTCTCCGCCATTTTCGACTGAACAAACCTTGCTTGCTCTAACTTCTAAATCATCTCGTCTTAATAATAAATAATCAATTAAGCTAATCGAGATTATCTTAAACCAAAGTACAGCTGAGCTGACAATAACTAGTAGTATTAAACTACAGTTGACAATTCTGTCCACGTCAGCATTTTTTACCCTTTGGCCTCCATTATTACATATTCACCTTTTCCAATGGAAGTCGCAATACTTCCAACTTAATTTCTTTTTTGTTTTTTTTGAAACATCCTTTTCACTACATACACTCTACAATAGACCTTCTTAATCTGTCAATTTTATCCTGACACCGAGTTCATCAAGCATCAAATTTGGGGTGGATTGATGATGTTAAGGTTTGAGAATTCTTGGTTTGGAGTTGAAATGTTGCAGATTTTGATTTTTCTTTCGAATTTTTTTTTTAAAATTTTATCCATCAAACATAATACCAATATTGTAGATATTGTTCAACTAATACTAATCGAAATCAACGACTTACATATATAATATAAATATATATATCTCAAAAAATTATATATTCCTGGGGCACGGATCTTAGATTCGTGCCCCCAACCCGATCCAGCGTAGACTGCTCCAGGTGCGTCCACGCGCCCCACGCGCGGCCACACCATAGTTGTTGTGCACTGCACACAAACCTAATTATATACAGTGAATGTATCACATATCTACTTTTTTTTTTTTTTTTTTTCTTTTTTCTCTTTTTTCTTCTTAATCTCTTTTTTTATTGATTTGTTATTCTTCTTATTTGTTTAATATATTCTTCATCTTATTCTTCTTGTCTATCTTCTTGTTTTTATTCTTCTTCAAATTGTCATTTATGCTGAAATAGTGTTGTTTTTTTTTTCCTCTTTTTTTTTCTTCTTTCTTCTTTCTCCTTTTTCTGTTTTCTTTTTTTTCTTCTTTCTCCTTTTTCTTCTTAATTTATTTTCTTATTGATTTGTTATTCTTCTTATTTGTTTAATATATTCTTCTTTTTATTCTTCTTGTCTATCTTCTCGTTCTTATTCTTCTTCAAATTGTCATGAAATCATTTATGAGTTTTTCCCCTTTTTATTTATGAGTAATTTTAAAATATTGAAAATAAATTATTTCAAATAATATGAAAACATTATTTGTAGAAAATTTGACGAAAAATATGATGAAATCGTGATTTGCAAAAATTTTGAGGAAGAAGATGATGAAACATTTGAAATCTTAAGATTTTCAGTGAAGGTATTAGTTGTATGCTCTTAAGATATCAGTTGTTTACTCTTAAGGTAGTCAACCAACATATTAAATACAATACACAATTATTAGATTTAAATAGGAATAGATCGGTCTTTTTGTTGGTTTCCTTAATCTGCGCGAAAAGTGATAAAATGACAAATAATTTGGGATGGAGGTAGTAGCAATTATATGAATAAATTGAGAAGAAAGAGAGAAAAAAAGAAAAGAAAAAGAAGAAGAAGAAAAATGAACAACACAATAAAAGGGAAGGAAAAAAGAAGAAGAAAGGAAGGTCACAACGAAAAGAGAAAAAAGAAAAAGAAAAAAAAAGGTGTGGATAATGTTGTACCCCCGGGCACATAAGTGTTGCCCTATATATATATACATATACATACATACACACACTATATAAGTATGGATGTTTCGCCTATTTTTCATAACTCTAATTTCAACCCTCCTACATTATTAAATTAAATTAGAGTCTTAATTAAAGAAATATCTTTATTAAGGATGTAACGTAATTCAACATTTATTTTATTTTTTCTATTTTATTATAAAGACAAGAGTCCTTTACATTCTAAACTCTTCTTGAAAGAAATACATATTTTGATTATTTATCTTCTATAATTTTGAACATTTTGAATCTTAAACTAAAATTAATCTAATATTAATATATATTTAAAGAGTTTTTCAATGATATATTATAAGTATATATATATGTATAAATAATTATAAATTTAATATTTTTATTAAGTACGATATTATTAGAAATTATGTTTGTATGTTTATTTTTTTCAAAATCTTATTTTTTTCTTTTAATATAAATATAGTGAAAAGAAAAG
Organism: Scutellaria minor; assembly: GCA_954870855.1. Taxonomy (NCBI): domain Eukaryota; kingdom Viridiplantae; phylum Streptophyta; class Magnoliopsida; order Lamiales; family Lamiaceae; genus Scutellaria; species Scutellaria minor. Next base: position 17,099,552 of record OX940728.1, on the reverse strand, counting down.
AAAATAAATTTATCAAATCTAAAAACTATTTTTAACCTCCTACATAATTAAATTAAGTTAGATTCCTAATTAGATAAAATGTTTTATTAAGGATAGTAACGTAATTTAATATATATTTTATTTTCTATTTAATTATAAAAGATAAGAGTCCTTTACATTCTAAATTCTTCTTGAAAAAAATACATCTTTTGATTATTTATCTTCTATAGTTTTGAACATTTTGAATCTTAAACTAAAATTAGTCTCATATTAATATATATTTAAAGAGTTTTTCAATGATGTATTATAAGCATATATATATTACTATAAATTTAATATTTTTTATTAAGTATGGTATTATTAATAATTATATTCTTATTTAATTTTTTTCAAAATTCTATTTGTTTAACTATGGAGATTTAAATGTTTAAACATGTAGGACTCTATTTCAAACAATCTGTCAAACTAAGATAACTATTTATTATACATGATAAATATGAAGACTATGATACAAATATGATATTTTAAGGATAATAAAATAATTGAAAATTCATTTTATTTTTCTATTTGATTATATAAGTTAAGAGTTCATTTACATTCTAAACTTTTCTTAAAAACTTACATGATTATTTTTCTTCTAAAATCTTGAATACTTTGAATCTTAAACTAAAATTAGATCTACATTAACATAGATTTAAAGAAAATCATTATTTGAAAAGTAAAACATAAAGTTGACGGAAAAATATAACTGCCTATATTAAAGAATTGCTAAAACAATATTAACATGGTCAAATGAAAATAAGAATAAATAATCATGGAAGTAGAATTAGAACAAATTCATAAAATAGTAAAACTAAAAAGGATAATTTTTAAAATGTCATAAATTTGTAGTATTGATGAAGATTAAAAGAATATAAAACTATCGAGAATCAAATGAAAAATGTAATAATTAAGACAAAGTTAATGACATAATTTTATAAATTTTATAAAATATCTAACATTAGAAAAATATACAATGATATTTATAAAATAACAAAGATAAAATTAAAATAAGAGATTTAACATAAACTAAGTATATAATAAGAGTGCAAATGTCTTAATTATGTTGAAATAATAAAATATTGATAAATTTATGGAAATAAATATTTTTTAAACCTTATAAGAAATATCATATTGGATCCCCTAAATATTTTCCACTATGACATAGAAATGCCTTGAAAAAAATGAGATTAAATGAATCTGTAATCTACTTTTATTTTGATAATTAACAAGATTACTAAAATACATATAAAAAAAATCATCCTAAAAAAGATGTTATTTTGCAAATTATATATATGATTTAATGATATGATAAATTACAAATATCAAATTAGAAGTTTGTAAAAAAATAGTAAAATTAAATTATTATTTTTGTAAACATAGTTACACATAAATATAATTTATGAGATGTCACTTTAGTAATCATAGTAGTAACAACAATATAAATGTGAAAATCATATCAAATATGTATATTCATTAATGATCTATAATTAAAGATTATGTGAAAATTGTTTAAGATGTTGCATCTATATTTAAATTTATTAAATTAACTTCTACACTTTATGGACGTTAAATATATCTAAAATTAAAAGAATTTTTTTATAAAATAATCATAAAACATGATTTATAGTATAAAATGGAGCGATTGATAGTAAACATAAACATGAACATAAGACTGAGAATCATAGGAATAAGAATGTTCAAATGATGAGTTAATACAATACATTAATTATGCAGGATAATAAAATAATTGCATTAGAGAGAATATTGTGAGTGGTACCAAAAGATGTGAAAAAATTGAATGACATGTTTAAAATGTTAAAATGTGCCTACGAGACCTTTTGATGCTCCTATTATGTATAAATATAAGATAAGGGCAAAAACGTTTGAAAAACTTTATAAAATATTTAACATTACAGAAGAGTATAATCATAAAAGTATATTTATAAAATAATAACAATGAAGATAGAAACTAAAACTAGAGATTTAACCCAAATAATATATATATATATAATAATAAGAGTATAAATGTCTTAATTAAAATATTGATGAACTTGATTATCGAAAAGTATCCTTAAATTTTTTTAAGAAAAATATCATATTTGATCACAAAAATAGTATCATTAAGGAATAAAAGTGACTTGAAAAAATTGAGATTAAATGACTATCTAGTCTATTTAATATTTTATGAAAACTAACAAATGTGACAAATTGTTAAAAATATCATTGATATATTTATATAAAGACTTAAAAGATTTACGAAATTATGTTAAGTATAGGTAGAAACATTAAATTAATGAATCATACAATGATATGGTGAAAAAAAAATCTCAAAATGTTTAGATAATTAACTATATATATTTGATTAATAATTAGGTTTGATGTCATAAAGGTATCCAATAACATCTATACATTTAATAAAAATATTGTACATAGCATTTAGAATTTTTGGAAAAATATAAAATGAAGCCAATGGAAATATAATGTAGCCAACATGCTTTCGTATTTAATTTTTTATACTTTGTAAAATACATATCTTTGTCTTAATCTCTGATCCTATCGATTTCAGCCGGTTTTTACAGATCAATGATCCAACCACACGCCTGTAGTCGGTTGTTTCGCTCCGTCTTCAAATTGAGAACCCAGATCAAAATCCTTACTCTAACCCACCTGATAGAGTTTTCAAGGAGATCACAAGGAGACACACTACCAGTATTAACTATACAGAGTATTAAAAGGACTTCTGAATAGCACAAAGGAAAGCAAAAACTTTTCTTTTATTGAAGAAATAAAATACAGATTTATAATATAATACTATTTCTCCGCTAGTGGAGGAGTATAATCGGTTTAGCCAATCATGGCTTAACTCTTAGGGGAATCCTCCATAGACTAGAAAAACTTTAAAATTTAAACACTTATACTTGAGAGAGAGAGAAGTGCTCAAGAAATGGTCGATTTCTGATGCCCTTTCTTAAATGGCCGAAGTCCCCTTTTATAGCTGAGTTTCCGGATTTCAATTGCGGACTTCAGTCTTCTTCCATTAGCTGTCCCTTTGCCAGCTTTGCATCCACGTTCTCCTGTCTGGTAAGTGGCCACGTGAATTCACCCACTATCCTTCGTTGGTTTATGAAACGTGATTTCACCTACCATCCTTTGTCAGCTGGTTACCCCTCCACTATCTCTTGTTGGAGATGCTCTTATCTCTAGTTAGTGGCTTGTCAATTATGGATGTAGGACCTCCCACTACACCGTGTCTAGTGGGGTGTCATGTGCTTGTGGGATTTGATATGATCCTTTGAACCTATACTATTACAAGTTCAAACAAAATCCTATCTGGATATTATTCTTGAAAATCTACCGAGTCCAATTAGACTCGTTTTCTCTTATTACATTTGTGGTTTTTATTTTCTAAAAGCCTCTTTTTGGATCCTTATTTTTCTATTGTGGGTCGGGTCGGTTGTTCTTGATTTTGAAGCCTTATCCGAACAAGGGCTTCTCCTATAGCTGACAGAAAGAATAAATTCTTTCTTCTCATCTTCCGATATGTATCATGTTATATACCTTCTTTCTTGTGTTTTCCATTGCCGGAATCTTGTTTTCCCAGATAAGCTTTCTCGTATTTTCGAAGAGATTTTCAGCAAATCCAGTAGTGTTTTCTATCATTGAGTTCAACAGGAAAGATCTGTTTGCAGAGTTCTGGAATATCTTGAACGAATACTTGACTTTGTCCATCTCTATAAGACAGACCCACATTCCCCATGCTCGCCTTGTAGAAATCTCATCTTCAGTAGGGACGATCACTAGAGGGCTGCTTGTTGGTGGCGCTTTTGCTCTATTGAAAGCCACCATGTCTGGTCTTTGTAGTTTTATAAAGTGAAAAATCTGATGAGATCATTTACCTCTAATCTTTGGAGCCGTTGATATGAATTTCAACTCCAAGATATCTCCTCGACCCAAGTGTGGATTGTTTTGCCATGAGTCGTGAACGGCCATGACAATCGATTTTAGTAATTTGGAGATTTATGGAAAGCTTGGTGCAATGGTAAGAATTGAAGCAATAACTTCAAAGTCATACCATTCTCGAATGTCTCATGGATTTGCACCCACAAGTATCCACAGTCGTGGACATTTTCCAGACCAATCAACAATCATCTTGCTGGGATTGATCTCGATCTTTATCACCAGTTTTTCCCATGTCTTTTGATAAACCTGCAATGGGGAAAACGGTTCGTTAGTGTTAACCTTTCTTGGGCTGGTCTGTGGCCTAAGGTTAACCTCTCCCTCTTTTACCGTTGATTTGGCTTGTCTAGAATAAATTCCTAACTTTCCAAATTAATATCCTTATCGGAGTTCGATAGTTCACTCGTTTCGACAGTAACTGTCTTTACACCTGAGTTTGATGTAAAACATGTATCGGCAGGATGACCTGCTATAGGTTTGAAAATACCCGTTGTGTTCATCGATGATGAACTTTTCTCAAAATTTCTTTTTGGGTCACCAATGGTGAACCCGCTTTGAGAAATGGTTTGTCAAGCGCATCCCATAAATAGGCATGAGCAACTTGTGTTGCCTGTATGGCCTTTTGGACCGAGTCCAAATCTGCCTTTTGAACATAGGCTGCTCATTCGACACGGATACTTAACAATCCATATCTCTTGTTCAATTCTTCCAGATTTTTCCTGAAGTGTCTTGAATGCACTGTGATGGAATCTACTTCAAGGATGTCCATCTCTCGTTAGGAAATCTGTAAGAACATTCTCATTAGATTTCATAATGACAATATCAAAAATATAATATTGACATTCTGCTTGTCATTTGATAATACATGCTTTCTCGATTTTTGATTCGATCTTATTTTTCAAGAAAGCTTTAACATTCGTATTATCAACTTTTAAAGTAAATTATTTTACAAGTAAAAATAAAGGCCATTTTTTTGAAAGTCTTCCAAACTTCAAAGAAAATATTCTCGTTGATGTGCCCGAAACTAGCCTCTTGTTCAGAGAACAACCTTCCGGTGTATCTACACGATTCTTCGCTTGTAGATGTCTTTCGCATGAGCACTACTGCCCATCGAAAATCATTAGCATCTGTATAGACAACTAATTGATCGTCATCCTATGGTATAGTAAGTTTCGGCAGGTTATTGCAAATCTGTTTTAGCTCGCGAACTCTTTGAGAATGTATATTTTTCCATTTCTATTTCGTCTTTTCATCATTTTGTAGTAGAAGACAAAAATCATTTCTGTATTTTGCTAGGTCTTTAATAAAATTACCTTTAAAATTAACAACACCTAAGAAGCTTTGGAGATGCTTCTTTCATTCAGAACATCAGGGAAATTGCATATTTTTTCCACAATATATTTCTGAAGTTCCATACCTGCTTAGTCAATAATAACACTGAGAAACTCGATTCTATTGACTGCGATTATTACCTTCCTTTCAGATAGCACTAATCCATCTTTACGACAAGCTTCAAAAAATATTTCAAGATGCTTAATATGCTCTTTCATATTTTTTGATGCAATCAATATGCCGTCGATACAGACAAACATAAACTCGAAATAATCTTTAAACAGATTATCCATTTTTCGTTGGTATATCTGGGGTCCATTTGCAAGTCCCATTGGAAGTAAATTCCAGATATACTGACCTTGTGGAGTAGAAAAAGTTGTATATTTTCTAAACTCCTTTTCCATTTTTATCTAGTAGAAACCAGACTTACAATCAAATTTTGAAAACACTTTTGACCATTTAATGCAGTCAATTAAATGTTCTCTACTCGGGATGTAATAACCATCAAAATCTAGTATCTTATTAATACCTTGATAGTTAATCACTAACCTTGCTTTACCTCTATTTATTTCACCGTGGTTTCTTAACAGAAATCTTAAGCTACTGTAAGAGGAGACTCTAGCTTCAATCAATTTAAGATTGATATGCTCTTTGATAATTTTTTACATATGTTTCTTATCTGTCATATTCACCTGGATTGGCTTGTATCAAACCAACTCGTATCGGAATTGTTCCTTTACTTTCAGAGTTGCTTCAATCTTGTTTTTGTTCCACCAAGCCAGATGATCCTCATTGAAGTTTCTCTGGATTAGTCTTTTGACATTCTCAAGGGGAAGTAAACTTTCCTCATCAATGTCCTCAACAAGTGTGCTCTCTTTAAGTGCATTCTTCAGAAGTTGGATATCTTCTTTGGATGCCTTTTCGAAACCCTGTTGCCTGAAAGACAAAAGAGTTTTACCAAATTTTCTTTTATCCTACATTTTAGGATGTGTTAATTTGGTATCATCACCACGTTTGTTGTGAAAATTAATGGGCATTATTCTATTGAATATCCTCTCTCGTCACAAAACCTGTATCAAACTACTATAGTTAGTAGTAAATTAAGGTTAACAGGTTCTTGTGATTATCTTGCTCATATTTTGCAAAAGTTTGGTTAAAATTATTACCCAATAAAATATCAGCACCTTTTCGTGAATATAGATCAGTGGCATTTTTACCTTTTACCAAGGTGTACCAAATGTTCCTCTTATCATGATCCTTGTTTCACGAATGCCCTTATTGAGTATCAGGATTTTCTGAGAAAAATCCTTTCCTGCAATAATAGGTAATGTTTCCACAACTTCGTTGGGGAAAACTCGTGGTTTTTCCATGCAAATACTTGAACCTGAATCAATATAAGCAGCAAAGTATTTTGTCTTATATTGTTCATACATCATCCCAACGGATATGTATATGGAAAATATGCTCATCATTCCACCCTTATGAGGTGTCCATCAAGACTGAATTCCATACATCTTCATTTTCGTCCCAAGGTTTGTGTTCCTCGAGGAAACTTAGATCCAAAGTCATAGTACCTTTAGCTCTACCTGCATTACTAGTGATGGATACTTCATAGCCCGTTATTTTTAGCATGCCTTTGTATCTTCCAATCGCTAGTTGTTGTAAATGATATATTTCATCACAAGGAAAAAGGTTAAGTTTTTTCGATATATCAAAAACAACACATATTTCTTTCCAACCCTCTGGACAATGTATTTTTACATTATGATCCTAATTTGTTGTGGGTTGAAATCCTCTAATGGTTCTTTTCCTTTTAGGCTTAATATCCTATTTTCGAAAAATGACATTATATTACTGACTTCAGATTCAAATCTCATTGATCTATTAAGAACAAGATGATCTTTAATCAATATGTTAACACCACCTATCCTAGGGATTTGGATTGGGTCTGGTGTAACGCCTCCTTCTAGTAGGGTAACTACTTCTACAAAATTTTGCTTAACTTTCCAACTAATAAAATATCATAAGGATTTATAGAGATTTTTTTTAAACAGCAAAAACAATATTTGTTAAGAAATATATCAGAGTTTTAAAACGGTCTAACGCATCCAAAAAGACTTAAATTGTTTGTGTAAAACTTTACGTCAAAAGAACTCAAAAATAAAGTTTACTTTGCATGAAACTTAGAAAACTCTTAAAAATCTTAAACCAATTCCGAGGCTGTCACCACCAATCACGCTTCAGTGCTGCTATCTCATTGCATCACATCTTACCTTTACCTTTATCTGCAGTATGAGGTAATATTATAAACAAAAATGCTTAGCAAGTACATTACCTATCTCATAAAACATTTTTCTTTGCAACTTAATAGAAAATAAGAACATCACTAATAAAAACAATAATATACTCTTGTACTTAAAAATAATATACTATGGACCAATTTGATTCATTATACTATGGACCAATTTGATTCATTATTTAATATACTCAACACAAATATATAATTGAACCATTTAATTAACATAATAATTTAAATCCCAAACTTCTTTACAAACTGTACCGGTAGCTTCTCTCATTTTTCTATAATATTGTAAAGATATGAAACTCTCTTATGTAGCTTTATTTTGATGAACTGAAAGTATCAATCGGAATAAAATGAAATTATGTTTGTAATATTCATTTCATTATTTAATGTTGTTCTTATATACGTTTTATTTAATTAAATTTCAATCCTCCAGTAACATCAATATCCCTAAATTAAATATACATAGAAAAATGATTAAAGAAATAAATTTTAAACTAAATAATTTGATCTTATTATAATAGTTATCAACACACCTGATTAATGTTTCTTTCTAAAAGAATTTATGAAACAGAATACCTACATAGAAGATCTACAATTCTACACACTAATTTCTCTTTTTTGTCCAATATTCCATACAAAAGTCAAATTATGTACACTGAAAATAGGCACATATTTTACAATGAGAGAATACCCATTTATACACAATTTTCTAAAACAAACCTCCAAATATGCACACTCAAAATTTAAAATATCCCAAACTACACATTTTGACTTGGACCCACTTTTCAATCATTTGTTTTATATATCCATGCACATTTTACTATTTCCAAAACAAGGTTTTTTCCAAATCAATTTATTATTTGAACTCCAAATGAGTTTTGAGAATCCGGACTCGAAATGGTATCAGAACCTAGGTTTATTACGAACTTGGATTTATATTTATTATTATTATGTTATTAACCTTTGGTGAGGAGAATTTCTCGCGAAAATATGAATCTGGACAATTGTCCAAGATGTATACCATACAGGAGATATCGTCAAATTTTGGTGATGTATGAACAAGAACACCGAGACAAGGTAACATATTAGCAAAACCAATATGTTGAACAAGAAGAAGCAGGAGCCGACAGGGAAACCTTGAGGCAATGCAAAAAAGGAGAGAAGTATTACATGGGTTTCCTTTGGGTTAACCAATGTTTATATACCGAACTTATAAACCTTCAGGAGATTGTTCATCTAAATCATTGATGACAGGAGGAGACCCTGAATGGAGCGAGATACTTCCAGATACATCTAAGATTGGCCTTGATCTTAAAGAAATCCAGAAGACGGTGCAGTATTATGGCAACTGCCATAATCATTTACCAACACAAGTCCATCAAATCCAAAACCAGATGGAGACGATAGTTAGATATCAGAAGGAAACTCTTGAGGTCCTTTATGATATCAAAAAACGAGTCAAGAATCTGGAGGACAGACCAAGTGTTCCCGGAGGAAGAAAACGTATAGATTTCGGAACAGTTCCTTATTTACACAAAAAAGGGATACCAACTGAAGTCATATGACCAATGACCCGAGATGAAAAGCTCATTGCTATCATCAAAGGAAAATCCATCATAAAATAATAAGATGGATATGGAGAGGATGAATCTTGAAGATCTACAAGAACTTGCCGAGTCCTTTGCAGGATTAGGTATAGTGGATCTAAAGATGCAAGCAGGAGATGGTTCAGCCTTGGTTACTCATGACCAAAACCCAAGACTACCTCCACAACCACCAGTAGATCCCAACGTTGCAGAAAGTTCAGGTTCACATCAGGTGGATGAACTGATGCCACACGCTAGAGATTTTACGACAAGAAGAGATCCTATTGTTTCAGGAACTCGACAACATTCCAGAAGGCCAAATCTTATGAATACACCTTATGGAAAATCACAGCTAGATCCGATACATCCGTATGGATTGATGCTAAATCTAGATATTCTAGATTTCAAAAGTCGAGAAGTCCTTATCGATGATTGGGCATCGACAATGAGGATTGCAACAGGAACCTTTGATCTCACGAAGAAATGATTCATTTTACTTCTTGAAATGAGTCTGGAAGGATCTGCAAGGATCGCGTGGGATATGACTGCACTAGATATGAGGAATAATGTTACAGCTGGTGAGTCATTAAAGGGAATTGTCGATAATATGGTAAAATTATTCAAAATCCATTTTATCGGCATAAACTATTTTGAGGGATTGGAAGAAGAAAAAAGAAAAAGATATAAACAAGCCCTCTACTGTCTCGAGTTGCATGATATTTGTCATATTGACGAATATATCAAGTTATTCACTGAGTACCGATGGAAATCCAAGGTGGATGACAAAGAAGCTTCGCAGCTTTTCTTTGCGAAGATACCAAGTCCCTAGAGAGAAATGCTCATAAGGGAATATAAGAGTGCAGACGATTTGGATACTGTGGCCAGGAGAATGTCTTTCTTAAAAGCCAAGCTAGCTGAATGGTGCCATCAGGCAACACTCTATAAAAATTACAAGAGACTTCGGGGAATCAATAAAATGGTTCCCTTATGTTGCGAAGATAATGACATCCCAACAATTGTTGGAAGTCAACCACGAAGATATAAAAGGAGGACGCAGAGAAGCCATCCTTATAGCCGTGGGAGCAACAACAATAGAAAGAGTCATAGGTCTTCATGGAGACCTAGAAGGGTGTGGTCTAAACAAAAAACCCAGAGCTATAAGTCAGGGCAAAGACCAGCACCAAGCAGGAGTAGAACTTCGGCAACAGGTTCAAAACAAGGAGGTTCCTGCAGAATTATGGGAAGGAGAACTTTCAGGCGTGCTCATACAAGAGCTAATGAAAGTTTCAAAGACTGTAATTGCTGGACTTGTGGAGCAAGAGGGCATATCTCAACGGATTGCCCAGACAACAAAAAAAGAGGTCTTAGATAGTTTAAAGCAACACCAAAATTTGAAGAAGCTGTCTATTACCAAGATCTTATACAGGTGTATCAATTTGAGGATCTACCCTCAGATGAAAGCATCTATGAAGAAGAGATCTATTCGGATGATGGAAGTGAATCCACATCAGAATCAGAGTGAAGAAGAAATTCTTCAAACGATGAGAGAAGATATGTCAGGATTTCTCTCTTACACAACAGTCTCTTATAAGACTCTCATGAGGATTATGAAAGAAGATCCAAAGCTTCAGATTTATGATGGTTTTACCATTGGAGCTATGGAAAAGGCCTTGGATAAGTTTGAAATTCGTAAAAGGAGACACCAAATTATCCATAGGGTTACTACGGGAGAATTTGTCATCCCAATGGAATTCACAAGTAACCTGATAGAGATGTAGTTGATCCCTTACCGTGAGGTTCAGGAGATTAGAAACCAAGTTAAGAGAGAAGTTGCCAATACACTCTCATGGATCCATATCGGAGCCATAAGAGTTATTATTAAAGCAACCTTCAAAGAAGGAATTGATTCACCTCTCAATCTTGCCATATTTGACAAACGAATCTTAAATCTCAAGGATTCATGCCTTGGAGCAGTCACAGGAAACTTGTGTGCAGGAAAATTGGCATTCAATGTCTATCCTCGTATTGCATACAATTTAGGAGATCGAGACTTCAACAAAGTCTTAACCCTTCATCAAGATTTCAAAAGAAAGGACTTGATGAAAGAAGGGAATAAACCTTACTCGATCACATATAAGATTTCCTATGCTCTCTCGAATACACATCATTCAGATGTATTCTTGAGAAAAGAATTTATTGAAGTTCCAAGAATCTTTGAGGATTTCGCCAAGGTGGTTTTGCCAAAACTCATTGAATCTCCAACTATAAAAGAGATAGATATGAAAATACAAGATCAACCTGTCTTCAACCGAAGTCAAAGCCTCAGAATGGAGACGAGGAGAATGTCTTTCCAACAAGATAGACTGATGAGTAGCAGTCGTTGGGAAGAAAGAAGGTCTAGTACAGTTCAACGAATCCCAGGTGTTTTCAAAACACAAGGAGAGCTGCAATGTCTAGAGGGATGAAGAGCAGTTGAAGTAATATTTGACATCAACCAGAAGGATAATGTCTTTCCTAGTGATGTTCTATATTATCTCTAACAACCGATAGTCGGAAGATTTCAAGGACACCTCAAAATGGGTGAAATTGAAGTAACTATCACAGGGATTGCAGGACGACTCCCAGAACAATTAGTACTGGGTATTCACTTTCTTGAGGATCATAAGCCTTGGGAAAGACTACAAGATGGAATGGAATTTACAGTGGTTGATAAAAGATACAGAATCAGATGACCACTAGTCCATTCTCCATATACATTTCAATCGGAATGTTATATGCTGAATACAAGGCTGAATATTTCGTAGCCTATGTTGATTCAGGAGCAGGAATATGTACTGTAAAACAGGAGGTTTTTCCTAAAGAAATGGGAGAAGATCTACCAGCCATTGCAGGACGAGATTTCTCTAAACGGATTCTTATCCTTAATCGAGAAATCAAACAAGCGGATATCATGATCGGCGACGCCAGTGATACCCCATGGTATAAAGTAAAGATGCCACCAATCTATTTCCACGATACAGGGGTAGATGTTTTGCTAGGAAACAATTTCCTACAAATATTCAAGCGCTTTACACATGAAAATGAGACAAGAAGGCTGATTATCACAACATTATGTGGTCATAAAATTATTGTCCAGAGACTGCGGGAAGCATTTTATAGAAAAATGTCTTTTTCTTTTCGCAGCAAGCGTTGTGATGAAGCAGCTAAACTCCGACATCCAAAGATGGCGGATAAAAGAAGATTTGGCGAAGCCTTATTATCGTTTCGAAAATTTGGTTCCAAACAAAAAGATACCAAAAGATGGGATAATACTTTGTATTCGTTCAGAATACAAGGAGAAGAATGGGTAACTCCAGAGGTTATAGCGGAATTGCGAAAAGCCATAATGGAGAATCCACAGAGTGATGTGACCATTGAAGAACAAATATCACTCGAGGATTTCAAGAAAATGATCCAAATGAATTACAATGAAGATCCTTTAGCATGGTGGGACAGAAACGAGCTCAAAGCATTCTTAAAGGTCAAACCTGGAAAGGAATACGAGTTCGTGAGGCTCAAACCAATCCTTATGAATCAGAATGATCGTGAGGATATGCAGAAGATACTTAAAGAACATCTGGACCTTAAGTTGATATCACCAGGAGTTTCTCCATATAGCAGTCCGGGATTCCTTGTAAGGAATCATGGAGAAATCAAAAGAGGTAAACCTAGACTTGTTATTAATTACAAAGGGATTAATAACATTCTGGAATTTGATGGATATTATATCCCGAGTAGAGAACACTTGGTTAACTGTATCAAATGTGCCAAGATATTCTCTAAGTTCAATTGCAAGTCTGGTTTCTACCAGATTAAGATGGAGGAAGAAAGTAAGAAGTTCACGGCTTTCTCTACACCACAAAGACACTATATCTGGAACGTGATGCCTATGGGATTGGCAAATGCACCCCAGATATATCAGAGAAAGATGGATAATCTCTTTAAGGATTATTTCAACTTCATGTTCGTATATATTGATGATATTCTCATCGCATCAAAGAATATGAAGGAGCATCTCAAACATTTGACGATTTTCTCAGATGTTTGTCATAAAAAAAGATTAGTGCTTTCAGATTGAATTCCTCGGAATAAAAATCGATGAATCTGGAATCATTCTACAAAGTCATATTGTAGAAAAAATACAAGGATTTCCAGATGATCTCACAGACAAGAAACAACTTCAGAATTTTCTCGGAGTTGTTAATTTTGCTGGAATGTTCATTAACAATCTAGCATTTCACAGGAAGGTGTTCAGCCCATTACTTAAGAAAGATGTTGCATTCAAATGGGAAGATGAACATCGAGCAGGGATTAAGCAAATTAAGGAAGTCTGTAGCAAGCTTCCAAAACTTGTTATACCTCAAGAAAAAGATGAACTGGTTCTTTACACAGATGTCAGTGATCATTGGTGGACAACTATTCTTATGAAAGCCACACCAGACGGAGAAGTGCCATGCAGATATTGTAGCGGTCTGTTTACAGATGGAGAAGCAATCCGATGGCACATCAACGAGAAGGAATTCTTTGCAGTCAGAAAGGCTTTTAAAAAATGGCCTCTCTTTTTACTGGCTAAAAAGTTTACCTTAAAAATTGATAATTCAAGTGTCAAAGTTTTTCTGAAAAATAAAATTGAATCTAAACCAGAAAAGGCTAGGATACTTAGATGGCAAGCTGAATGCCAATATTATGATTATGATATTGTCATTGTGAAATCTCACGAAAATGTTCTTGCAGATTTCTTAACACGAGATGGAAGGACACGTTGCTGACGAGGTCCTTAAACGAGTAAGACATCTTTAAGAAAACCTGGAGAGTCTTGAACGAGAATTTGGGACGTTATGTCTCAATGCTGAAGTTGCTGGACGACTTCAACAAGAAGATCAGAAATCCATTTCTGGTCTAATACGAGTATGCCAATACGCTTAGGGACATTTGTTCCAAGCGTTGCATAAGCCTATCCTCCAGGCTGCATCTTCTACGGTGCTAAAAGAAGAACTTCGAGATCGGGACTCTAACCCGAAGGCTATGGATTCAAATACCATGCCTACGAGTGTTACAGGTGACGCATTCCTTGAGAATGTACCATCTACAACGAATGTTGAAGCTCCGGTGTCACAACCCGAGTCTTCAAGTCAACCCAGTACCTCTGGGGTTAAAGAGGTCGAGTTGAACCTAAGGCCACAGATAGGCAAAATGAAGGTTCAAGCTCACACTAACGAGGTTTCTCCGATGCAGGTATACCAAAGGCAATGGGAGAAATTGGTAACAAGACAAGACATTAACCCGGAAAAATCAATCATTGATATAGTCGGGAAATATCCAAGAGTTTGGATGAAACCTGGATGTCATCCAAATGAAGTTCAAGAATGGTATAACTGTTGGAACCGACGGATCGCCGGCTCTATGCTATCAGAATCGGGATCCAAGGATAAAACGCAGCGAAAAGAAATCATACCCTTGTAGACCTCTTTGATCTTCTGATGTATTCCTCTGAGCCCTTCTCGAACGTTGCGTGGCCAACGATCCTTCGAGAAAAATCAGTTCTGCTCTCTCTCACTTATCACGTGTTTTCCGTGATCTGTGTTCTGTGTTCTTAGAGGCATTGATGAAAAGAGCTATATATAGGCTACACCAGGGACCTAGAGGAGGAATTGGGTTGGGCCTCCTGATGGGCTTTAGTATCCTGTGTTCGGCCCGAACACATAACTTAAGCCCATCAATAATAATTCAGTCAACTAGAGAATTATTATTGAACTACCGTCCCAATCCCATATTTAATATGGGCTCCTTCTTATTATGTGTACATTTATTTCCCCGTGTTTAAGATATCGAATGTCCGTAAATTAAATAAGTTACTGACAACTTAATTAATTTACATCTAATTTCAAGAGTAGTACCACTCATCCTTATTATCATGTCGGATTAAATCCACCTGCAGGGTTTACATGATAATCCTTATGAGCTCCTCAAGGGGACATTATCATCCTAAATAATTAGGACACGGATTCATTCTATAATCAACAGAACACCATATAAACAATGCTATCTCCCAACTCACCGAGTTTATTGATTTATGAATAAATCTCACCCATTGGTAAATTAAAGAAATAAACACTGAGCATACGTGCCCGTTATTATATAGGGATTAAGAAGATGTACATCCATAATAACAGAGGTCTTGTTCTATTATATAGTCAGTATAAAACGAACAACCTCAAATGGTCCTGCTCAATACACACAAAGTGTACTAGTGTAGTTTTATAGTTAAGACAGACTAATACCAAACTATACTACAACCATTCCGATGATTTGTCTAAATCCATCTTGGTTGTGAGCTACTATTTATAATTTATAAGAAACTGATAACATAATCTTCTGTGTGGCACCACACACCAAGTTATCTATAATATAAATTAATTGGACATTGCATAAACATATATAACAAATATAAAATGCAAACATATGACCAATGTGATTCTCATTCCATAAACGATGTTCATACAAAAAAGCTAGACTTATAGTATACATCCTAACAATCTCCCACTTATACTAAAAGACTATGCTGCCATAAGCGCCGCCATACATCTGATTCCCATCCCTTCAACATGCCCATCAAAAGCTTTCGCTGGGAGGGCCTTTGTGAAAGGATCTGCTAGGTTATCTGCTGATGCAATTTTGGCGACAACAACTTCTCCTCGCTTTACGATGTCTCGTATCAGGTGGTACTTGCGCTCAATGTGTTTACTTGCTTTATGGGCTCGTGGTTCCTTCGAGTTTGCCACTGCACCACTGTTATCACAATAAATTGTGATAGCTTTAGGCAAACCAGGAATCACTTCTAAGTCCATCAAGAAGTTCCTGAGCCATACAGCTTCTTTGGCTGCCTCAGAGGCTGCCATATACTCAGCTTCCATGGTGGAGTTTGAAACGCATTTCTGCTTGACACTCCTCCATATAATGGCTCCACCTCCTAAGGTAAACACATAACCCGAGGTAGATTTACTGTTGTCCCTATCCGACTGGAAATCAGAATCTGTGTAACCCACAGGAAGCACATCATCTGCTTGGTAAACCAGCATATAATTTCTAGTCCTTTTCAGGTACTTTAAAATATGCTTTACCGCAGTCCAATGTCCTTGTCCTGGGTTACTTTGATATCTGCTAACCATGCCCACGGCAAAACAGATATCTGGCCTCGTACATAGTATTGCATATATTAGGCTTCCTACGGCCGAAGCATAAGGAACTGCCTTCATGTCCTCTATCTCCTTTGGTGTCTTAGGACACATCTCTTTAGATAAAGGTACTCCATGTCGAAAAGGTAGAAAACCTTTCTTGGAGTTTTGCATGCTAAAATGAGCTAGAATGGTATCAATGTACGAAGCTTGAGATAAGCATAACATTCTTTTCTTGCGATCCCTTATCACTTTGATCCCAAGAATATGTCCTACTTCTCCCAAGTCCTTCATATCAAACTGCTTGGACAGCCATACCCTTACGTCTGACAACACCTTGACATTGTTGCCAATGAGCAAGATGTCATCTACGTATAGTACAAGAAATACCACCACGTTTCCGTCACTCTTCTTGTATACACAAGACTCATCCGGACATTGAATGAATCCATAAGACTGGATTATCTCATCAAAACGGATGTTCCAAGATCTCGAAACTTGTTTCAATCCATAAATGGACCGATTAAGCTTACACACAAGATGCTCTTTGCCTTTTGCAACGAATCCTTCTGGTTGCTTCATATAGATGTTTTCTTCAAGACTACCGTTAAGGAAAGCAGTCTTGACATCCATTTGCCAAACCTCATAATTCATATGAGCAGGAATAGACAAAAGAATCTGGATAGACTTAAGCATGGCTACTGGTGAAAAGGTTTCCTCATAATCGATCCCTTCTTTCTGAGTATACCCCTTCGCAACAATCCTTGCTTTGAAAGTTTCTACTTTCCCGTCTGATCCTCCTTTTCTTTTGTAGACCCACTTACATCCAATGGCTTTTACACCATTTGGTGGTTCTACTAGCTCCCAGACTTGATTAGAATCCATAGATTCTAATTCAGAATTCATAGCTTTTTGCCAAGATTCTGTATCTTTATCTTGGAGTGCTTCGTCATAGGTCCAAGGATCAGATTCATGTTCACCAGGTACTAAGTCCGAAGACTCTCCCAAAAACATGAATCTATCAGGCTGTCTAACAACCCTCCCACTACGACGAGGCACTTGTGGTAACAGTGTATCATGAGTAACGCACGGTGCGGACTCCTGTGGTATCTCATCTTGTATCGTTGGTACTAAGGTAGGGATTTCCCCTCCGATTTCTTCTAGAACAATTTTACTCGTGGGCTTGTGGTTCATTACATAGTCCTCTTCTAAGAATCGGGCATTTGTGCTAACAATGACCTTCTGATCCTTAGGACTATAAAATAAACCACCTTTCGTTCCTCTAGGATAGCCCACAAACAGCCGAACATCCGTACGAGATTCCAACTTATCAGCGTCTCCCTTCAGCACATGTGCTGGACTACCCCAAATCCGAATGTGTTTAAGACTAGGCTTACGCCCATTCCACAATTCTGTGGGAGTAGAGGGTACTGTCTTAGAAGGTACCAAGTTTAGAATATACGCTGCCGTTTCCAGGGCATATCCCCAAAACAAATTCGGCAATTCCGAATAACTCATCATCGATCTAACCATTTCCATGAGAGTCCTATTCCTTCGTTCTGCCACACCGTTCTGTTGGGGTGTACCAGGTGCAGATAATTGGGATTGAATCCCAGCCTCTGATAAGTAATTCCTAAACTCTCCTAAGAGGTACTCGCCACCACGATCAGATCGTAGTGTTTTGATACATTTACCATGACGCTTCTCCACATCAGCCTTGTACTCTTTGAATTTATCAAAGCACTCAGACTTGCGGCGCATCAAATAAATATACCCATATCTCGAAAAATCGTCTATAAATGAGACAAAATATTCGAAACCACCTCTTGCCTGGATAGTCATAGGACCACACAAATCAGAATGAACCAATTCCAACACTTCTTTGGCTCTATACCCCTTGGCTTTAAAAGGCCTCTTGGTCATTTTTCCTTCCAAGCAGGACTCGCAGGTCGGATAGTTTTCCACTTCCAATGAACTCAAAGGTCCATCGGCTATCAACCTTTGAATCCTACTCAAGTTAATGTGACCTAGTCTTAGATGCCAAAGATATGTTTGGTTCATTTTAGAAGGTTCTTTTCTCTTATTTGAGTTAGAAGATGTATTATTAATTTCCATTTGTTGCATCGTAGGAGTTATTGGATTAAGAGTATATAAATTGCCAACCAACGTACCAGAACAGATAATAACCCTATTTTTCTTGACAACCACTTTGCCATCAAAAGAAACAGAATATCCATCCAAAAATAACTTAGAAACCGAAATCAAGTTCTTTCTAAAACAAGGTACGTAAAGACAATTCCTCAAAACCAAAGTCTTGTTCCTATCAAAAGATAAATAAACATCTCCCACTGCAACTGCCGCCACTTTCGTAGCGTTGCCCATGTAGATGGTAATCTCGCCCCCACTAAGTTGTCTGATTTCCTGGAACCCCTGCAAAGAATTGCAGACATGATCAGTGGCTCCCGTATCTACACACCAGGTACCGGTAGATAACACCGCTAAACATGTTTCAGTAATTAGTGAATAAGATATACCTTCTTTGTTCTTCTTTTTCTTGGGACAATCTACCTTCCAATGTCCAGACTGCTTGCATGAGAAGCACTTGCCCTTCGGCTTTTTCACGCCACCTTGTGGCCCAGCCTTTTGAGGTCCATTCGCTTTGTTTGCCGAAGGATTCTGTTTCTTCTTCTTCTTTCCACCTTTCGGCTTAGAAGTAGAAACATTTTCAGCAACGTAAGCTTGAGCACTTTGACGAAATAGTCCTTCTGCCGATTTGAGTTCTGTCAGAAGTTCCGCCAAGGAGTACATCCTTTTGTTCATATTATAATTAAGGTGGAACTGCTCATCGATTTCAGCTCCAAGGACTTCCATCTCATTCAAATGAGCCATCATCTTAAGGACGTGATCACTCACAGGTGTCCCTTCAGACATGGTGGTCGTCATTAAGTTTCTCATTGCCTCCTGTCTGGCAGCCCGACTCTGGTGTCCGAAGAGTTCTCTGAGATTGTGCATCATATCATAGGCAGTGGGCATGGCCTGATGCTGATGTTGCAGTACATTTGACATGGAAGCCAAAATGTAACACCGCGCCATCTCATCTGCCTTAACCCACTTTCTATAATGCGCTTTCTCCTCTTCAGTAGAGTTTTCATCAGGCATGTCAGGACAGTGCTCATGGAGTACAAACTTGTACTCCTCAGCAGTTAGGACAATATCCAGGTTTCTTTTCCAGTTAATATAATTAGGACCAGTAAGTTTGTTTTCTTTGAGTATAACAGCAAGTGGGTTGAAAGACATAATGAAATCCTGAGAATCATATAAATAAATAAATAAATACACAGGTCATAACATATAGAATTTAAAGCCTATATTATTCCCTCAAACAATATAATTAAATTCACCAACACCTCAAAACACCGTGAATTTCGCATGCCACGATAGTGTGGACGTATGCTAATTCAAACATTTGTAAGAGGAGGTTTTACCCATTAATTTCATTATCTTGTCAAACAAAATAAAATTAATAGTTGGTTTAACTTTAGCCATGCAAACAACAACACTTACTCCGATGGGGAGGATACTATCATATGCACCCAAGTGTGTACCATTTCTTAATACTAAGTCCATTATCTAGGATTGTATCTCTTCAGATGGAGAAGATCATACGCTCCTAAATAATTTTCTATAATTATCCTTAGAGGAAGTTTGATCTAGTGATCCGCAATCAAACTCATCCGATGTGGAAGAAGACACTCAAAGCCAACATGTAAGTTTAAATGCATCACTTACAAACCAGTAATGGAGGCTATGGGATTTATTCAAAATAAATCCCTCTACCACTTAGTTATTTAAATGAGGGATTTTAGCATGCAATAACAAGAAAAATATTATAAAAGCATGCTTGATAACACAACAAACATATAGATAGGCAATAAATATGGAATAATATAAATCCAACTATTATGGCCACTTCGATCGAATGTTTGCCTGCTAATTAGCGTCAACATCCAGCGAACAGAATCAGCGCCAAATCCAGCGATTGTTGCGCGAATCCAGTAGGTTGTTGCACAGATCAGCGCCAACCTAGCAATCTGATCGAACAGCCCCATCCAGCAATCTGTTCCAGCGCCTAGCAATCTGATCGAATAGCCCATTCGAACGCCAATCCTAGTTCAAATAGAAGTCTCGATCGAACAGGAATCCTATACAGAATCTAGTTCGAACATCTACCAATCCTATACAGAATCTAGTTCGAACATCTACCAAACCCTATACAGAATCTAGTACGATCAGAATACACCATATGAGATCGAACAGAATTACATCGAGAACAAATCAAGAATATGTAAAACCTAACACGACAAACCGCCGTGTTTTTACTATTACAATCATGCAACCAACCCAAAATAAAAACCTCGACAGGTCCGAGGGTTTAGATCATACATTAATCATACATACAGACCATAATAATTGGATATATAGGTAACCTGCAAAACCGAGTTATCCTATGCAATCCTACTATCATACAATCTGAATATAAAACGTATGAAAAAACATAAGATCGTAATATATAACCGATCCAATTATATAAAACCAGAAACCGTGGCTCTAATACCAATTATTGGAACCGACAGATCGCCGGCTCTATGCTATCAGAATTGGGATCCAAGGATAAAACGCAGCGGAAAGAAATCATACCCTTGTAGACCTCTTTGATCTTCTGATGTATTCCTCTGAGCCCTTCTCGAACGTTGCGTGGCCAACGATCCTTCGAGAAAAATCAGTTCTGCTCTTTCTTACTTATCACGTGTTTTCTGTGATCTGTGTTCTGTGTTCTTAGAGGTATTGATGAAAAGAGCTATATATAGGCTACACCAGGGACCTAGAGGAGGAATTGGGTTGGGCCTCCTGATGGGCTTTAGTATCCTGTGTTCGGCCCGAACACATAACTTAAGCCCATCAATAATAATTCAGTCCACTAGAGAATTATTATTGAACTACCGTCCCAATCCCATATTTAATATGGGCTCCTTCTTATTATGTGTACATTTATTTCTCCGTGTTTAAGATATCGAATGTCCGTAAATTAAATAAGTTACTGACAACTTAATTAATTTACATCTAATTCCAAGAGTAGTACCACTCATCCTTATTATCATGTCGGATTAAATCCACCTGCAGGGTTTACATGATAATCCTTATGAGCTCCTCAAGGGGACATTATCATCCTAAATAATTAGGACACAGATTCCTTCTATAATCAACAGAACACCATATAAACAATGCTATCTCCCAACTCACCGAGTTTATTGATTTATGAATAAATCTCACCCATTGGTAAATTAAAGAAATAAACACTGAGCATACGTGCCCGTTATTATATAGGGATTAAGAAGATGTACATCCATAATAACAGAGGTCTTGTTCTATTATATAGTCAGTATAAAACGAACAACCTCAAATGGTCCTGCTCAATACACACAAAGTGTACTAGTGTAGTTTTATAGTCAAGACAGACTAATACCAAACTATACTACAACCATTCCGATGATTTGTCCAAATCCATCTTGGTTGTGAGCTACTATTTATAATTTATAAGAAACTGATAACATGATCTTCTGTGTGGCACCACACACCAAGTTATCTATAATATAAATTAATTGGACATTGCATAAACATATATAACAAATATAAAATACAAACATATGACCAATGTGATTCTCATTCCATAAACGATGTTCATACAAAAAAGCTAGACTTATAGTATACATCCTAACAATAACTTTGGAGCTTGAGCTTCGGTTTATACTATTACACCTGGTTTCCCAGAAATCTCTAAGCTACCAAAATGGATTGGGGAAGCAGTTTACGAGACCTGGGCAAACAATCCACACTTGTCCAGAGGAGACATATTGGAGCTCTACTTTATTAGTGCCGCTCCAGAACCAGCTAAGAAAGGCTTTCATGAAGTCTTTCATTTCATCAAGCTTCGGAGGCCGGACGGGAATACCTTAAAATACATAAAGGCAACCTCTCCGGAAGAAGTTCCAATACTAGTAGGAGCATTTACTGAAGATGAAGCTTCTACACAACGAGCTTGGGGGCTTTGGACTTGTCTGATAGAAATGGACAAGGTCAAATACTTATTTAAGGTCTTCCAGAATTCAGCCAACAGATCTTTCATGCTGAATACAATGACTGGATCGACAACAGGATTTACAGAGGAACTTTTTGAAACCAAAAAGAAGATCCTCTGGGAGAACAAGATTCCGGCAAGCAAAGAAACTTACCGGAAGTTCTGTAATATGGCACACATTGGATGATGGATCGATCGGATCTATCCAGCGTGCCCCGAACAAAAAGAGCCCGAGTTTGGGAAAGGATTCCGACCCAAACCCGACTGATAGGTAGCTGGAGCTAATAAAGACAAGAGCCTAGCACAAAAGAAAAGATATCCCCGGGGACCACAACGACCAAATTATTAAAGCGTTCCCGATAAAGTTAAATGGGATAGACCACGAGAAAGGGACTCTCCAACCACTATCACATGGTAGGAGGAGCCAAAAAGCAAGAGATTCCCCGACAGAAATCTGCATTTCATGTCCGGATTTTTATCTATAAATAGACAGAGAGAAGGAAGCAGAAGACATCGACCATTCCCCTCAGTTTTCTTCAAAACATCTATCATTCTTAGTTTCTGTAATAGTTTAAGTGTTTACAGTTTATGTGTTTACGAGTTCAAGCCTTCTCTATGAGAGGCTAAACCAGTAATTCTCCTCCCAAAAGGAAATTACATATGTTGTAATAAATATTTCCAAGTTCGTAATAAAATAAAGGCTTTTTGCTTCAACATGTATTCTTAATACTTTGTTGATATATCCCTAAGAGAGAGTATCTTGTACACCCGGTGTAGGAAACGAACCAGGGTTGTGCTAAGCAGTTGCTGAAGGAGCTAGATAACTTGCAGATCAACTTCCCTGAGGGTGAAGTTGAACAGTGAGAAGCTGTTCGTAAAACGATCTGGGGGCACTAATTTTCTAGCTGGTGGTCCTGCAAACCATCTCACCCGGTGCTATTCTGGTCAAAGAAAGGTATGAACTCTATGGGATGTATTAATTTTGTATGGATTATTTGTTAAACATATCTTTATGATTTGGTTATTGTTTGAATAAGTATATCGGTTGGAATACTTTCCTCGTGCCTATACTGCCTAAAAAATAGTGGTCTGGACTGTGCGACAATGCCACGTACAAATTCTTTCAAAAACTAAATCAGAAAAGATTATTTTACGGAAGCATGTTGGGCCTGATATTTGATCCGTATTTTTTCCCGGATATTATAATTTGGAGTGGAAGAATGAATTGAGTTGGAAAAGATTTACATGTTTTATTATATTTGGATTTTGTAAAAAGTCAAACATGAATAGTGATTGGTAGGGTGGTGGTAAAAGTGTGTAGTTTTGGATATTTTGAATTTGAAAGTGTGTACTTTTGAATATTTTGAATTCGTAAAAGTGTAGAATAGGTTGATATCCCTTTTACAATTATACATTGATTAATTAGATTTATTAATTACTAACAAAAGTAAATTATGGAAAAAGAGGTCGTAAACATTTACCAGTGGTTCTTCGAGACTTTACGCTATGGTTGATATATAAATATTCTCTTTTTTCTTCTTCTTCTTTTCAACTACAATCACCAATTGAGATAACTACGTAATTTATAGATAGAGTTTTGAACTTTCCTCTACTTAGGAGATATAGTTAAAGAAAACGTGGATTCTAGTATTTTTCAACCACCTAGTTTATTTATTTATTTATTTTTTCTTTGGGAAACATGGTCTCCTATTATATCTCAACAACTTAATTCTTTATCTCCACAAATAAATTTAAATTCTAAAATCCTATATCTAATTTAATATGGCTATAAGTCTACTAATTATTTAAGAATTCTAAACACCTCACATAACTAATTCACTATAATTTAGTATGTGGCCATGGTAAATAAATAAATAAAAAATCTATTATTTATAAAACAGATTTAATTTACGGTATGTATATATATTTAGGGTTTAGATTCTCTATTTATTCAAGAGATAAATTAAATAAATTAATAAATAATAATTAAGTAAAATAGTGGACTCCTAATATATCTCAACTACCCCTATTTTTCTTTTCTTTATAATCGTTTAACAATTTGATTAAAATGCTAGAGCTTTACATTTAATCTAACATGATATATAAATCTAATATTTAATTAAAGTTCTAATTAAATACAACATACTATTTGAAACATCGCATAAATAATTTCACTATAATCTACTATAAATCATGATAGCTAAAATTATAATCTATAATTTGATAATAGAGATTAAGTAAAAATCGGGGTGTTACATCTAGTGTCATAACTTTGACGAATTCCTTGAAAATTTTAGGAATCTCAATATACTCTTTCCAAGATACAAATCAGAATGATGTGTATTGGAAAATGCATATGCAATTTGTTGGGATATTTCTAACTAGGTTTTGTTGAGACAATGTAATATTAGATGAACTTTTAGAATACCCATTTTTCACGTTTTATAAGTGAATTTTAGGCTGATAAGCATATCTTTCTAAGTTATGATTTGTATAGATGTATAAATCAGAAATATATAGAATATTGATGTTAGCAGGATTCTGGAGATGAAGAAGTCTATAGACTGATTTTCTGTAAGAAAAGCCAGTAAGCTAAAGAAGTAACTGGGAACAGGAAGCTGGATCAGTAGACAGTAATAGATAGTAGTAACGCAGGTCAGGAAACTGACTACAGGATTCTAGAACAGGAAATTGTTCAGAATTAAGAAGCTGAAGTAGATCAGAAAGCTAACGCAGGTCAGGATGCTGACTGCAGGATTCTGGAACAGGAAACTGTTTAGAGTTAGGAAGCTGAAGCAGATCAGAAAGGAGACGCAGGTTAAGAAGCTGACTGTAGGTTTCAGAAACAGGACGCTGTTTTGAAATAGAATCCTGACGTATAATAGAAAACGACTACTGCATCCTGAGCAGCAAGCTGTAAGTCTTTCTAACCTATTCAATACAGTACGAGGAATATACTGGATACATTATGAGGATTGGTTCTTGTCAAAGTTACTAGTAGATAGAAGTTAGCAACGAGCCAATGAGGTGATATCACCTGGATAGTGGCTCTGCAAATGTACTGTAGCTGGAGTATGGTGCTATTAATGCGGATCAGAGTAGGACATGCTCTAAATCCCAGATCTTCAAAGATGCATTTAATGCAAAGATTTGAAGATCAATTTGAATTGCAACAAGGACCATGCCTCTCTTGAACGGACATTTTCCTAATGATATAAATAGAAGGATGGAGTGACTTTGAAGACTACTGAACAACTGAGCAATTTTATATCTTACAAGCGATCAATTTCTCAAGTTATTCTCAAGCTATCCAAGTTCAGTCACTCAACCTTTTGAAGCAGTCATTCAAGCACTTGAGCTTTCAAGTTCAAGGCTGACTTCAAAGTTGGACCAGTTGAAGAAACTTATATACTTTTAACCATTTGATGTATGTTAGGTTGTTTTAGTTTGGTGTACTTAGTTGACAGGATTAGATCCTTGCTAAGTTTTAGTTTTGTGTAGGCTATTTTCTCTGTGTGGGATATTGTATCCTGTGTGGAATTTGGCCTAGGAATATTTGATTCTAGTAGGTAAACTTGTGTATGAAGAAGTTTGTAAAGCTGAGTCTTGTAAAGCAAACTGACCTAACAAAGTCCCTCATTGAGAAGGAGTAGAGTGGACGTAGAAGGATTACACCACCTTCGAACCACTATAAACCATAAGTGTGTTTACTGCTTTTGATTACTTGTTGTATTATATTATAGCATATCTATCCTGTTAAAATCATATTTGTGAAAAAGAAACTGTTTTCATAAGAAAACTTTATTTTTACTTTTTTTTGCTGCATACTGTGATACCGAGTCAGTAACCTGAAACAACATACTGTCAGGTTTCTGAATCGAGTCAGGTTACTGCATTTTCTGTAGAATCAGGAACCTGTTCATAGAAATGTTTTTATAACGAAAAATCAATAGAAGTTCATTCATTCCCCTGAACCTCTGACCACTTAGGACCAATAAGTGGTATCAGAGCGAGTTGGGTTAAAAGCCAACTTGACTGGTAACCTGCCCACATCCATCCGTTTCTGTTGGATAAATCGTGTTTCTTTTCGTAGCCCAAAACACATCTTTTTAGCATTAGCATGGATTTCTCACATCACAAGCTACCTATGTTTTCTATAGAAGAATATGATAGACTGACGGATACGTATGGAGGCCCACTTATCGGCCATGCATGATGAGATGTGGTATGTTATAACCGAAAGACCACCAGTTATCTATAAGATAAACCTTATATTTGTAGCACAGCAACACGAGCGATGGCAAGCTGAAGAAGCTGCAGCAGCAATTGAGACAACATGTGGAGAAATAGAAGATGCAATAATCTTCGACGATGAAGCTGAAGTGCCTCCAGGATTTGGTCCAAGAGAAGCTGCACCAGCACAGAGAAGAGCTGCTCCACCACAGGAGTACATCGTCAAGGAAAGATATGAATACACTCCTGAAGAAAGAAAACGATCCAACCTTGACAATGTGGCCAAAAATGCCTTATTTCTCATGCTGGATAAAGGAACATTTAGCAAGGTGAAGTGCTGCAAGACAGCCAAAGAAATATGGAAAAAGCTAGGGTTGATATGCGAAGACAATGAACTTGCCAGGGATAATAGGGTTTCCAAAGCTACTCAACTGTATGAGCAGTTTACAATGAAACCTGGAGAAACCCTAAAAGATCTTGATTAAAGATTCACAACTATTATCAGTGAGCTTGAATCTCTGGGAAAAACCTACATAAAAAAAACACAAAGGTGTTGAGAGCTTTGCCCTTAGAGTGGCAAAACAAGGAAACCACAATGAGAGTCTCACTGGACCTCAGTGCGATGAGTACATTTGATCTTTTCTCAGACCTTAAAGCATTTGAATTCGATATTGAATGAAAGAGAAAAGAGGCTGAAGGATTGAATGTCAAGGTTACAACACTTACTGCAAGATCGCCGGATACTGCTCCTGCAAGCAGCAGTAAACTAAAGACCAAGCAGAAAAGGTGCTTACAGAGGACGCTGATGAAGAGATGACACTCTTACTGAAGAAGTTCAAGAGGTTTCTAAAGACCAATCATAAAGGAAATGACTTCAGGAAGAAGCCTCAGACATTAGAAAGAAGTCCCCAGGTAAGACCACAACAACAAGCAAACACAAGTTCCTCTGACTTGTGATATAACTGCAGGAAACTTGGACACTTCACCAGAAACTGTCCCTACCCTCAAGTACACAAGTATACTGAGGATGAAAGGGTATAGAGAAAAGAAAGGAGGAGGGATGACAAGCAAAAATTCAGGACTCTCATGAGTGAAACTGAAGCTCTAAAGGCAGCAAGCAGCTCAAAGGAAGAAGCCAAAGATGATTGCTCATCCGAGAGTGATTCTGATAGCTCTACCTCCAATGAGGAATCATTGCTATGCCTCATGGCCAAAGATTGTGAAGACAATGAAGATGATGATGTAACTTCACAATCTCTTGACATTTCAAGTTCTGAGAAGTATAACATGATCCAGTCCTTTAGACAGATCATGAGTGACTTTGAGCAAATAAATTCAGCTCATGAAAAACTCAAAGAAGAAAACCTCCAGCTCAAGAGTGAGCAGGTTGTACTAAAAGAACATGTTACTGACCTGGAGTACTTCAGTACACAATGCAATAACCTTAGAGCTGAGGTCTCTAAGTTCAAGCTGCTAGTCACTAAGCTAGAAGTTGAGAAAGCTGGGTTGCAAAACACAATTGATGTGTATAGCAAATCAGCAAGAAAAACACAGGAATGTATCCTGGAGACCTAAAATGCCTATGCAGGAAATGGGATAGGATACTGTGCAGGAAGCTCTCAGAAACCTGATAGTACATCCAAAGATGGAAAATTTATTCAAGCCAGAGTCTCTTACACTCAGGAATTACGTCCAAATAATGGAGACTTGAACAAAGCTAGTACACTGGAAAAGAGAAAAAAGCCCTTGCTGCAGAAAGAAGACAGTCTGTTTGCACAAAACCTAAGAAAACAACATAATTAGTATGTTGCAAGTAGGAGAAGAAAACAACAATTTTCTAGGTTTAAGCAAAACCTCTACTCCTCACATATCAAGACATATATGTCTAACTTCCAAAGAGTTTATACTCAGGAAAGGTATAAGGGAGTACCTTCCTCCAACAGGAAGAGAAACATCTGGAAACCTCTAGCACACACATCACAAAAGTATCCTACTAAGCATACTAATAGGAAGAGAACCACCAATGCTTATGGTAAACCAATTATCATCAAGCAAGTGTGGGTCCCAAAGAAGACTAACCACCAAGGACCCATACTTGTATGTGTACCTAAATCTACCTGATTTACTTGCAGGTATAGTTGCCAAGAAGCAACAATGATGTATGGTATATTGATAGTGGTTGCTCTAGACATATGACTGGTAACAAAGCTGGATTAAGAGACTTCCAACCATGCAAAGGACCTAAGGTTGTCTTCGGAGATCATTCCAAAGAAAGCACCAAGGGAACATGAAGCTTGATAAGAGACAATGCAAGTATCAGTGATGTTTCATATGTCAAAGAGCTAAAGTATAACCTCATGAGTATCAATCAGTTTTGTGATAAAGGATGTTCAGTAGAGTTCAACCTTAACAAGTGTCTGATCAGAGACAACAAAACTAATGAGGTTAAGCTTACTGGAACCAGGAGAGACAACATCTATCTTGCTGACTAGAGTTCAATAATGCAGCCAACATGCTTTATTGCAAAGAGCACTCTTGAGTTGAGTTGGCTATGGCACAAGAGGATGAGCCATTTGAACTTCAAGACAATCAACAAGCTGGTAAAAAAGAATTTGGTGAGAGGTCTACCTGATGTTGCTTATAAAAAGGAGAATGTTTGTGGAGCCTGTCAGAAGGGCAAACAAGTAAGAAGCTCTTTCAAGGATAAGGTTCAGAGATCGTCTCACAAGATACTGGATCTTCTGCATATAGACTTATTTAGACCAGTGGAGCCTGTTAGTGTAAGTGGGAAAGAGTATTCTCTGGTGATTGTGGATGACTACTCTAGATTTACTTAGACCATCTTTCTGACCAAGAAATCAGAAACTCAAAACAGGCTACCAGAATTCATGAAGAGGATACAGAATAAGAAGAGCTTAAGTATTTTGAAGATAAGATCTAACAGAGGAACTGAGTTCACAAACAAGTTTATAGAGAAGTATTGTTCAGAGAATGGGATCAGTCATGAGTATTCTGCAGTAAGAACTCCCCAACAGAATGAAGTTACAGAAAGGAGGAACATGACTCTAAAGAAAGCTGCAAGGACAATGATAGCTGATGCTGGAATACCTAAGAGATTTTGGGCTGAAGCAACTGGCACAACATGCTACACCCAGAACAGATGCCCGATCAACAAGGACCATGATAAGACTCCCTATGAAGTATGGTATGGAGTAACACCTAACATTTCATATTTGCATATATTTGGATGCAGATGTTACATTCTGAACAATAGAAAGGAGCACTTGAAGACCTTTGATGAAAAATCAGATGAAATAGTGTTTCTGGGATACTCCTCAATAAGTAAGACATTCAGGTTTTTTAACAAGAGAAGCTTGGTTGTGGAAGAATCAATATATGTGGTGTTTGATGAACCATATTATGATACTGCTGAATTAGACAAGCTGAAGGAAGATGTATCTAACATAAAGATCAAGAATCAAGCAATAAGATACATTGATAGAGTTCCAGTGCTTGCTGAAGTGGTTACTGAAGACAGTACATAGGTTACTGCATCTGGGAATGCAGTGGCATAGGATGCTGAACAGTAAGTAGTCAGGATACTGTAGTCCAACAGTAACCGAGGTCGGGTTACTGCAGATCAACAGGTTACTGTCCAGCAACCAGTTTACTCTTTTGAGCCTGACAGGACTTGGCTCAGGGATCACCCAAGAGATCTTGTGATTGGAGATATCAATGAAGGTGTTAAAACAAGAAAATCAAGACCTCAAGAATCATTGTTCACATGTTTTATATCACAGATTGAACCCAAGAGTGTGGAAGAAGCTCTTGAAGACAGTAACTAGATTCAGGTCATGTAGGAAGAGCTGAATGGATTTGAGAGGAACCATATGTTAGGATGTATACTATAAGCCTAGCTTTTGTATTAACATCTTTTATGGAATGAGAATCACTTTGGTCATATGTTTGCATTTTATATTTGTTATATATGTTTATGCAATGTCCAATTAATTTATATTATAGATAACATGGTGTGTGGTGCCACACAGAAGATCATGTTATCAGTTTCTTATAAATTATAAATAGTAGCTCACAACCAAGATGGATTTGGACAAATCATCGGAATGGTTGTAGTGTAGTTTGGTATTAGTCTGTCTTGACTATAAAACTACACTAGTACACTTTGTGTGTATTGAGCAGGACCAATTGAGGTTGTTCGTTTTATACTGACTATATAATAGAACAAGACCTCTGTTATTATGGATGTACATCTTCTTAATCCCTATATAATAACGAGCACGTATGCTCAGTGTTTACTTCTTTAATTTGCCAATGGGTGAGATTTATTCATAAATCAATAAGCTCGGTGAGTTGGGAGATAACATTGTTTATATGGTGTGTTGTTGATTATAGAAAGAATCCGTGTCCTAATTATTTAGGATGATAATGTCCCCTTGAGGAGCTCATAAAGATTATCATGTAAACCCTACAGGTGGATTTAATCCGACATGATAATAAGGATGAGTGGTACTACTCTTGGAATTAGATGTAAATTAATTAAGTTGTCAGTAACTTATTTAATTTACGAACATTCGATATCTTAAACACGGGGAAATAAATGTACACATAATAAGAAGGAGCCCATATTAAATATGGGATTGGGACGGTAGTTTAATAATAATTCTCTAGTGGACTGAATTATTATTGATGGGCTTAAGTTATGTGTTTGGGCCGAACACAGGATACTTAAGCCCATCAGGAGGCCCAACCCAATTCCCCCTCTAGGTCCCTGGTGTAGCCTATATATAGCTCTTTTTCATCAGCGCCTCATTGAACACAGATCACAGAAAACACGTGATAGTGAGAGAGAGCAGAACTGAATTTTCTCGAAGGATCGTTGGTCACGCAACGTTCGAGAAAGGCTATAGGAATACATCAGAAGATTAAAGGGGTCTACAAGGGTATGTTTCTTTTCCGCTGCGTATTATCTTTGGATCCCGATTCCGATAGCATAGGGCCGGCGATCCATCGGTTCCAACACCATGGATGGAGACTGGTTCCAAGGCCTAATCACCAAGGAGTTATTGAAACAAAGTGGTTGTTCAAGAACAAACTAGATGAATCTGGTGCTATGGTCAGAAATAAGGCAAGGTTAGTGGCTAAAAGATACTGCCAAGAAGAAGACAGATTTTGATGAGACCTTTGCCCCAGTTGCTAGACTTGAAACTATAAGGATATTTCTGGCCTATGCTGCTCACAAGAACTTCAATGTTTATCAGATTGATGTGAATAGTGCATTCCTGAATGGTTTACTGTCTGAATAAGTGTATGTGGAACAACTACCAGGTTTTGAAGAACAGACAGAAGATAAGGTATTCAGATTAGTGAAAGCTTTATATAGATTGAAGCAAGCTCCTAGAGCTTGGTATGATACACTGTCTTTGTATCTCTTGGAGAATGGATTTCAGAAAAGGACAGTGGACAAGACTCTTTTCAGGATATAGGATGGAGACAATATTCTACTAGTTCAGATTTATATGGATGACATAATCTTTGGATCCACAAACAAGAGTTTGTGTGATAAGTTCTCATCCCTCATGCAGAGTAAGTTTGAGATGAATATGATAGGAGAACTAAGTTTTTTCCTTGGTTTACAAGTAAAATAGCTAGAACGTGAAACTTTCATAATTCAAGTCAAGTATACCAAGGAGTTAATTAAGAAGTTTGGAATGGAAAGTGGATCATCAGTAAGCATACTAATGGCCACATCAATCAGTTTGGATAAGAATGAAAGTGGAAAGGATGTGGAGATAACCAAGTATAGAAGGTTTATTGGATCCCTAATATATCTAACAACAAACAGTCCATATATAGAATTTGCAGTAGGAGTATGTGCAAGATTCCAAACAGCACCCAATGAGTCACATCTTGCAGTAGTGAAAAGGATTATAAAGTATCTGAAGGGCACTAAGGATGTTGGCTTATGGTATCCAAAGGAAGGAGGATTCAATCTCAAAGGATTTTCAGATTCTGATTTTGCAGGATGCAAGATTGACAGGAAGAGTACTAGTGGTACTTGTCAATTTTTGGGACACAGGTTAGTCTCATGGTTTTGCAGGAAACAGATATCCATTGCAACATCAATCGTGGAAGTTGAATATGTAGCTGCAGGAAACTGTTGTGCTCAGACTTTATGAATACAACAACAACTAAAGGATTATGGGATCATAGAGAAAAAGACTCCCATTCTATGTGACAACACAAGTGTTATTGTCATTATACGTAATCCTGTCTTCCACTCAAGAATAAAGCATATTGATATCAGACATCATTTCATAAGAGATCATGTAGAGAAGAATGACATTGTACTGGAGAAAGTACATACTGACATGCAGCTTGCTGACATATTTATAAAACCTTTGTGTGAATCAAGGTTTTCTATGTTGAGAAATGAGCTTGGGATTATCAAGCTCTGATGAGTAAGAATTTAAAAAAAATTCCTTAAGTAAGGGGGAACTCATGCAGTATTTTAATTTTCATGCATTCAGTATACTAGAACAGGATACAACTTTTTATCAAAACAAGATTCACTAACAGTATTCAGTTTTAGGATACAACAAGTAACAACAGGTTACTTCACATGTTACTACAACAGTTTACTAAAACTACAAACAAAAACAAGTTACTCCAACAGGTTTCTGATACAGATTTATGAAAAAGGTTACTGCAGGTTGCAAACAACATTTATTGAGATCAGCATTCATTGAGTCCTGTAACCTTGTACCAGGAACAATAACCTGATTAGTTATGATTACAAGAGACATTTTGGCAATCGTATTAAATGCAAAAAACCATTTTTCAGTGGAGTAAAAAAAGGCGTGGTTTAACATCTGACATGTTTTCAACAAATTACAGATTTACCCCTCTGCTATTTAATCTCAACCGTTGGATCAAACACGTCTCTTAAGTTTTTAATCTGGACCGTTGATATTTTTGAAACTTGAATTCAAATATAAACCGATCATGTTCTTCGTCTTCCTCTCTACACTTTCATTGTTATTTCTCTCAAAGTTTACTAACTTTCTACAAGTCAAAGTCTTTCTCTCTCTACCTTCTTTCAAGCTTTTCTCAGATCATCAATGGCTTCTACAAAGGTTGCGAGAGAAACCAAACCACTGGAAGGAAGGCTGGTGAACACCCAAGTGTTACTGGGTGAGAAATCACCATATGAAGATAAGGATCTCATTTCCGAGATCTGGGGTCATGTGTGCAACAACAATCTCGATGGGCTATTCACTATCACCTACAAAGGGTACTCCGCCCTATCTGTAGAGAAGTTCTATGCATTCGCGGAACTTTCTGAGGATGAAGAGACCATTTCCTTCAGGATGGATGTTGATAATGAGGAGGTCCACACCTTGACCATCGTGGACATCGCTAAGACCTTTGGCATTTCCGACCAAAGGATGATGTATTCTGACCTGGTGGAGTATGGGTTAGAATACTTGGAAGAAAGTTGGAACCAATTCAAACTGGATTCAGTGAAGGAGGATACCATCACCAACAACTTTGCCAAGAAGAAGCTGAAGCCAGAGTATGAATTCCTTTATGACATCCTCGTCTACACTGTGGAGGAAAGATGTGATAGCTTTGACGAGTGCATCAACCTCAGGATGAGGATGATGATTGCTATTGTTAGGGAAACAACAGTCAACTGGGTGCACATCCTTTTCCAGAGGATTTGAGAGGAGACCATCAAACCCACGGAGAGGAGAGGGTTTGGGATTGTTATCTCCTCCATTCTGAGCTTGAAGGGGATTTCCCTGGAGAGGGGGTACCTTATGCTCCTGGATAATACCTGGAAGTGAAGAAGGGTTTTTTCCAAGGGTGAGAAGAAGAAGAAGAAGCCCAAAAAGAAACCTATTGACAAGCCCAAGGGTGCTAACACCGATTCCAATGACTCTGGCGATGATGATGATAAGCCAGCGAGGAAGTTGATGGTCAAGAGATCACCATTAAAGAAGAAGACATGGGCAAAGAAGGTTGTGGGACATCTTCCTAGGGAAGTGAATAAGGTGACAGTAACTGAATCATCACCAGTTCCTGAGTTGCCCCTTGAAGACTCTGATTCCACTGAAGCTGTTGAGAAAACCAATGCTGCGATCATTGAGGTTTCTGCGGATGAAGAACCAGTTGCTGAGAAGGCTTTAGAAGCCCATGCTGTTGAAGAATAGGAAGAGGAGCAGACAGCGGGACAGGTTGCTGCTCTAAGCGAACTGGTTCCTGAAGAACAGGTTTTTGAGCAGGTTGTTGTACCTATTGCTTAAGAGGCTCAGAAACCTGAGAAGAAAAGGAGGCTGGTGAAGAAGGCTGAAGCCACAATCAAAAAGAGAAAGTGGTTGGGCCCGAAAGATGAGTTGAGGGAGATTGACACCCTTAATAGGGTGGCCCGATCCATTGAGTCCATCAATGCAGAAGATGCTGAAATGGCTGTGGTAGAATCTGCCAATTCCATCTGGAAGAGATTTACCATTGCCTATGATACATGGAGATGGAGGAGGTTAGGCCTTGGAAGTGAGTTGATGCAGTGGCTGGACTGGCTTGAGATGGAAGATATTATCCTGATGTGGATAGATAACTTCGTGACAAAGACTGATGATCTCTCCAATGGTCTTCTACCTTTCCTCAGCAAAGATTACATTGATCTTCATGCTGATGATATGATCTCTCTCATTCAAAAAAGACAGGAGACATTGAGTGCCTACTGGACGACCAAAGCAGAATAGATGAGTGAGCAATTGATGAAGGCAGTGGCAGACAACACATTGATGAGCCTCAGCATCTAGACTATTAGGACCTCATCTGAAGTGGAGCTGGCGAGAGTTCAGTTAGCAACCTCTTCTGTTGAGGAAGCTAACAGGAGAATACTGCAGCAAGGGATAGAGACAAGCCGAGCTCAATTCTATCAACCCCCAAGGATACTGCAGCCAGGGAAAGAAAGTTCAAAAGCTGCGGAGACTCATGACTCTCCAACTTTTACAGGTATCGCAGCTCTTTCTCTTATAACTCATCTCGATGCCATGGATGCTGATATTCAAATGCTTGACTATTTTGTTTCCCCTACTCTTCATGCTCAACCTGCTGAGGCGGAAGCTTCACCAATCATCCATGGTGTTGTGAAAGAAATCAAGAAGGAGTATGCTGGTGAAGCATCCGAGGAGGAGGTAGCGGAGACAA
The DNA here is from genome assembly GCA_954870855.1 of Scutellaria minor. Taxonomy (NCBI): domain Eukaryota; kingdom Viridiplantae; phylum Streptophyta; class Magnoliopsida; order Lamiales; family Lamiaceae; genus Scutellaria; species Scutellaria minor. Next base: position 17,063,531 of record OX940728.1, on the reverse strand, counting down.
GACTCCCTGTACTGGTCGAGGTTGCAGTACATAAAATAGATGAGAAAGAAGCAGAATAGGTTACTGTGGAGAAACCTGATTCGACTCTTGAACTTCTACATGCTGCTCTTCAAAGCTAACAGAAGTGAGTTAGGATGCTGCTGCAACTCGCGAGGAAGTTGCTGACATTCCAATTGCTGAAACAACTACTGACAAAGAACAAAAAGATGAGACCAGTCAGGTTGCTGATAAAGCAGTTGATGAGGTTGTTGAGGTGACTGAAGCTACTAACATTCAGATAGCTGAAGTTACTGAGGAAGCAACAGTTGAGGTTACTGAGAAACCTGATGAGGCAACTGTGGTGCCTGAACAAGTTGCTGAGGGTAGTCAGGTTTTTGTTGAAGAGGTTGTTGTCCCTGAGAAAGCTGTTGAGACAGTTTCTCCATTGAAGACCTCAGGCACGGATGTTGTTGAGACAGCTCCGGCGGAGGATTTAGAAGGGAAGAAAGTTGAGGATGATATGCCTGCTAGAGGCAAAAAGTTAGTGGTTGCTGCCCCTATCCCAAATCCTGATGATGGTGATGACTCTTCTGATGATGATGATGATGAGGATTTTGCAGGGGGAATCAACCTGAGTGCAGATATTGATGCTCTATACAAAGACTTACTCAAAGCAGAATCTGATGAAGCAAGATTGAAGAGACTGAGAAAGAATCTTGATGAGGATAAGGAGAAACAAGTAACTGAGGAGCAAGCAAGTCAGGCCCTGGTCCCTTATACTCAATTGGAAACAGGACCAGTGGTTAGGATTGAGACCCTTTCTGACGTGCAAGAACAATCTCTTCAAGGGATTCTAAATGCAGTACATGGGTTGATGAAAGCCATGGAAACACATTAGATGAATCTGGCCAACAACACCATTATGCGAGACAGAGCACATTCATCTACCTTGGCAGAACTAAGAAGAGAATTGGATGCATTGCCTTCCAAAATACAAGCCAGGATGAATGATGAGTTTAACACACAATACCAGGACAGAAAGAGGTTTGAGCACCAATAGTAAGCAACGTCGGATGCTCGAGATGTGACTCTTAATGATCTTAAAACCTTAGTGGATAAGGTAAAGAGCAACCAGACTGCTCAAAATATGGTACTGAATAATATGTAGGAGGACATCTCTACCTAAAGCAGTGATGTTTGCAGTGTCAATGACAAAATTCTGAACCTTGAACTATTTGTGGGTGAGATGAGAGCCATAATTATGAGAGTATACCCTACTGAAGTTATTGGCCTCGGAGCTGGAAAAGTTGATAATGTCAAAAAGTGGGAAAATAAGTAGCAAGTTGAACCAGATGCTGAGATTGTGGAGGCCACCACAAATGAGAAGATGATGATGATGATGAACTCCCTCTGACCAGGATCAAGCACAAGAGATCAGATGTTTCTGAACATGGTCAAGATGGTAAACCTAAAAAGAGGAAAAAAGATGATGATGATAATACAGGTGTTGGGGGTACTGCTTCTCAGGCAGTAAGTAACACTGCATTACAGCAAGGATGATAGGTTACTGCTGCACCTACAAGGTAAAGAACTTACAGACAACAACTTGGTCGAGATAGAGGAAGAGACAGACAACAAGCTGTGCAGAAAGCTAACCCCAATGCCAAACCTTACATGTCTTTTCCTATAGGTCCTCTTCTAAGTGAGGAAAGATGGAGACAGCTGAAGGCTGCTGATGAAAAAAGAAGAAAGAAAGCTGATTGGATTTCTAGACTTGGAGTGGTTGGAGCAGGAAGATCCAGAGCTGATGTATTGATTAACTCTGCTCTACATTTCTTTCCAGATCAGGAAGCTTCAGATTTTGATATAGAATCGGCTCCTGCAGAGGTTTTGGTGCTGCTGGACCAGAAACCTGAGAACATTAACCACTATTGGGACTTAAGTATCTTCGATCAAGTATACTTGCCCAAGAACAGAAATCCTACATTCGACGAGCTTACAAAGTTTAAACGATCAGAGTATTGGATGTATTTTTAAAACCTCTTAAAACATGATTATTTCAAAGATTTTCCTTCTTGTGAGAAAGCATTGAAGAAGTATGAAGAACTAGCAAGGGAAGGAAAATTGGACAGATAACTTGCTCTGATCGATAAAGTGAAGAAATGTGAACATGTTCCTTACTGCCAGGATTATTGGCTTAGATGGATACAGGTTCCTAAGATTGTTGTACAGATGGAGAAATCTTATCAGGATTCTATCTTAAACTGGTAGAAGGGGACTAAGTATGAAGAGGTTGTTAAATAGACTTAACAAGCTACTTCAGGACATGACCTTATGAGAGGAGATTGTTTGGCGATAAGAAACCTGATGAAGAATAGCTTATTGACTTTATCAGACATATTTTTGTGTAAGCATACTTGTAAAGAATTTTTGTATTCTTTTATTCCTACATTTTATTTATGAAGATGTAAGCTTGTAATGTTTTTGATGTAAAGCTTACACTGTACTATACTTGTATATATTACATGTATAAAAGTACATCTGTATTTACTGCTTATTTTATGGGTTTTGACATCATAAAAAATGGGAAAATTGTTAGGATATTTCTAACTAGATTTTGATGAGACAATGTAATATTAGATGATCTTTTAGAGTACCCATTTTCCACATTTTATAAGTGGATTTTAGGATGATAAACATATCTTTCTAAGTTATGATTTGTATAGTTGTATAAATCAGAAAGATATAGAATATTGATGTTAGTAGGATTCTGGAGATGAAGAAGTCTTATAGACTGATTTTTAGTAAGGAAAACCAGTAAGCTAAAGAAGTAACCAGGATCAGGAAACTGGATGAGTAGGCAGTAATAGATAGTAGTAACGCAGGTCAGGAAGTTGACTGCAGGATTCTGGAATAGAAAGTTGTTCAAAATCAGGAAACTGAAGTAGATCAGAAAGTTAACGCAGGTCAGGATGCTGACTACAGGATTCTGGAATAGGAAACTATTCAGAGTCAGGAAGCTGAAGCAGATCAGAAAGGAGGCGCAGGTCAAGAAGCTGACTGCAGGTTTCAGGAACAGGAAACTGTTCTGAAACAGAATCTTGACGTAGAATAGAAAGCGGCTACTACATCCTAAGCAGCAAACTGTAAGTCTTTCTAACCTATTCAATGCAGTACGAGGAATATACTGGATATATTATGAGGATTGGTTCCTATCAAAGTTACCAGTAGATAAAAGTTAGCAACGAGCCAATGAGGTGATGCCATCTAGACAGTGGCTCTGCAAAAGTACTGTAGCTGGAGTATGGTGTCATTAATGCGGATCAGAGTAGGACATGCTCTAAATCCCAGATCTTCAAAGATGCATTTAATGCAAAGATTTGAAGATCAATTTGAATTGCAACAAGGACCATGTCTCTCTTCAATGGACATTTTCCTAATGATATAAATAGAAGGATGAAGTGACTTTGAAGACTACTGAACAACTGAGCAATTTCATATCTTACAAGCGATCAATTTCTCAAGTTATTCTCAAGCTATCCAAGTTCAATCACTCAACCTTCTGAAGAAGTCATTCAAGCACTTGAGCTTTCAAGTTCAAGGCTGACTTCAAAGTTGCACCAGTGGAAGAAACTTATATACATTTAACCATTTGATGTGTGCTAGGTTGTTTTAGTTTGGTGTACTTTGTTGACAAGATTAGATCCTTGCTAAGTTTTAGTCTTGTGTAGGCTATTTTCTCTGTGTGAGATATTGTACCCTGTGTGGGATTTGGTCTAGGAATATTTGATTTTAGTAGGTAAACTTGTGTAGGAAGAAGTTTGTAAAGCTGAGTCTTGTAAAACAAACTGACCTAACAAAGTTCCTCATTGAGAAGGAGTAGAGTGGACGTAGAAAGATTATACCACCTTCGAACCACTATAAACCATAAGTGTGTTTACTGCTTTTGATTACTTGCTACATTGCATTATATCATATCTATCTTGCTGCATTTGTCATAAGCATTTTGGTTAAAAGGATCCTGTTAAAATAATATTTGTGAAAAAAAACTGTTTTCACAAGGAAACTTTATTTTTACTTTTTCCGCTGCATACTATGATACCGAGTCAGTAACCTGAAACAGCATACTGCCAGGTTTCTAAATCGAGTTAGGTTACTGCATTCTCTATAGAATCAAAACCTGTTCATAGAAAAGTTTTTATAATGAAAAATCGATAGAGGTTCATTCACCCTCCGAACATCTGACCACTTGGGACCAACACAATTCTATATGTAATAGAATATGATTTGTTACCCTCTTTCATTAGATTTGTTCTTTTAAAATCTTGATGAAGGGTTAAGACTCGACTAAAATCATGGTCAGCTAGATTGTATGCAATCCTAGTATGAATGTCAAACATAACGCCACCATACAAATTACCTACCATTGTACCAAGACAACCATCTTTTAAGTTATTGATTCTTCTATCCATTATTGATAGATGAAGTTCTGAATCAATAACTTCTTTGAATGTAGCTTTGATTACTACTTCAATAATTCCAATATGCATCCATTTCATAGTTACTGCTACATCTTCTTTGATTCGGATCAGTTTCTCAAGAACTTCTTCTTTTGGAATAAGCTGCATATCAATTCTATTATCGGTTAATTCCATTAGAATCGAAAACTCACCTGAGTTCACCCGATAGATGATATTGTGCTTGTATTGTTTTAGTCTAATCTGATTAAGGATCCAACTAACACCTCCAATTTTAAAACCGTTGTAGGGGCTCAGAGTTGAGTTCTGCCTCATGATTCTTTCCATCGTTTTGTTTGAGATGGTCATTTGTGCAAAGAATTCTGATAGACTCCATGAAGTTTGGAGTATATTCTCTAACTCGTGACTATTCATCTGATTCTATTGATGATCCATAATATTCATCTAATCAGTCTCGAATTCTTCTTCAAATATACTTTCATCTGAAGAAATGTTCTCGAACTGGTAAACTGGTACCAAATCGCCATAGAAAATTGCATCAAGGATGTTTACAGTTGGCTTGAATTGGTGAATTTCACTTTGTTTTTGTGGGCAATATTGCGAAATATGACCTTTCACACCGCATGTCCAACAATTGTAGTTTTTGAAACTTTCATTTGTACGAGTATGAGCTCGTTTGAAAGTTCTCCTTATTGGTATTCTTTCTATTGACTTTTTTATGGATCTAGATCCTTGTGACGAAAACTTGGAAGGACCGAACTTCTGACCAGACTTGTAGTTTCTGGCCTTAGATTTGGACTATCATGAATTTCCTTGGTTGGAAGGCCTTCTTTGTCATCCTCCGAACTTAGTATAAGATACATTTCTGAAGTGTTTCTTTCTCTTCTCATGTCTCACCTGTTTTGATTCTCCAATTACAGAGGGTAAATCGTTGCTATCACAACAAAGAGGATTTCTCTTTATGTGTCCTCTAAGTTTTTTCTTGTTCTTTTGAGCGGTTGCTTGTTGGCACCATTCCCTCAAACTGTCTTTTTGGAAAGACATCCTTCTTGCGACTATGTCAACCTATCCCGATGGTAGCTTATAGAACTGGATTAACATTTCTCGCCAGGGGCTACAGAGTTTTGCAAAGAACATTTGTTGGGTCCCAAGCGGTGTCCGAGGTTCAGAGGGGGGGTGAATGAACCTTGGTCTATTTTGAAAAACCTTTTCAAAACAAACTGTTCTGCAAGCTACAAGAACTTGCAGCGCCAGTCAGTTACTGCTTACAGCACTAGAAAGCAGTGCTGCTTGCTGTAACTTAGAGTTTTAAGTGCAACGGAAAGATAAACTTCTTTTTGACACAAGGTTGGCTGGTTTTCTCAAATATGCTCCTTTCAATATGTTTTATGCATATGACAGATAGAGATATAAAAGATAAAGCATAGATAGGAAAACAATAAAACACATATGGCTTATAGTGGTTCGAAGGTGGTGTAAGCCTTCTACGTCCACTCTACTGCTACCTCGAGCAGGAACTTTGTCAAGCAAGATTGAATTAGAAGACTCTTCCTCACAACCTATCAACTTTACAAAGTAAACACCAACTAGAGTCCAGAGATCACACAACACTGCAAACTCTAAAGGCCCACCAACTAGAATGCAGAGATCACATAGCACTGAAAATTCTAAAGGCTAACCCACACAGGGTTCCACACTTCCACACAGGAAAGCTTTCTAGCACCTAGACAACTATACAAACAACAAGAATTTCTCCTATCAACTGTTCGACACCAAAACAACCTACGCACACAGGCAATAAGGTTGAAAGTATATGTTTGTTCTTCAACTGGTGCGATGAAGTGAGCTTCTGAATCCTCCAAAGGATCTTTTCTGCTTTGAGTATGCTCCACTTCTTTGAGGTTGAGTGACTGAGACTGAGTATGTAGCTTGAATGCTTGAGAACTTTTATGAGAAAACTTTTGGTTCAGTTGTTCTCAATTTTTCAGTTGTTGGCTCACTTTATAATGTTCTAGAATAGTTGCTTAGTGAATCAGTTCTTCAGTAGTTGTTCAGTTCAGCTCATCCTCTATTTATATTTTGTAAGGAATATATCCGTTGAAGGAGATATCTTCCATTTTGAATTTTTAGATCTTCTGATCAAAGGCATGGCTCACATTTAATGCGACTCGACATCTCCTTTTGGAGCAATTAATACGATGGTTGCGGCTCACAGCTTATCTGCAGGTGCGTCAGTCCACATGGCGTCCTGATATTGGCTCAATGTCTGCAACTTTGATCTTCTCTTGAACGGCTCTTCTCCTCGTACTGCATTTATCCTTCTTCGGATTGCAGGATACTCAACCTCTTTATCATCAGTGCTGTTGAGTGTCTAAGCTGTAAGCTTCGCGCTGTATCCTTGGTCTGCTTGCAGTATTCCTGCAACTTTTTCTTGCAACGATGCTGCATGCCGTTCCTTCATGCTTTGCTGTAATTCCTTTCTTGCAGTAGTGTCTTTCTGAGACTTTCTAATACAGCATGACATGCATGTGTACTTCCATCTTTCAGCTTTCATAACAGGACTCAAACCTAGTCTATGTTTTCACTTGAACATCGTGAAAAATGGAGTACTCAAACTTCCTATTACATCTTTGGCTTGTCTCATCAAAATCTAAATACTGAAGACTCAACAATTTCCCCCTTTTTGATGATGACAAAACCAACTCACAAAGTCATTTATGAAGGAAGTTTTTCATTACATTATGTCAAAATACATCAGGATTACATATGGGATAAACAATAATAGAGCAAACAATAATCCTGAATGTATCACAGAAGGATAAAATAAGCATTACTGAAAAAGAGACCTTCTAGTAGACGATTCATCTGGTCTTCTTTCAGCAGTCCTTCTTTCTTGCTCTACTCTTCCTTGTAAACCTTTCCACCAGTCTCGAATGGACTTCTGATATGATTCTTCAAGTTTCTCCTTGATCTTTGGGATCTGAATCCATCTCAACCAGAAGTCCTCGCAGTAAGGCACTATATAGCCTTTTTTTACTTGGTCTATGTAGTGATTCTGTATTTCAAGCTCTCCAAACCAAGCAAGTTCTTCATATCTTACCAGTGCACTTTGGCAGGTTTGAAATCTACTGGATTTGCCCTTTTTGCACAAAAATTTGAAGCATCTGAGATACTCTGATCTCTTGTACATCGTGATTGCTTCGAATGATGGATTTCTATCTGTAGACAACTTGATTCTCTTGAAGATATTTAGAGTCCAGGTCATATTTACTCCTACTGGCTTCTGATCCATTAATACTGACACTTCAGCAAATATGTTGTCTGTGTCGAGACGTGGAATCTCTTGAGGGGGGTATTGGTGAAGATTCCTGTCAAAGATTCTCCTCTCACCAATTACTCCAAGCCTTTGTATCCAGGCATTTTCTTCTTGTTCTGCTCTGGCTTTTTCTGCCATCTGAGCAGCATCTTCTCATTGTAAAACCTTTCAACCTCGGCTTTGCTTATCCTCTTTCTTGAGCTTTGTTGTTGACTTTCTCTCCCCCTTTTTGCACGATGATCAGAGGGAGGTGATGCATCTTTTCTTGCAGCGCTGCTTTGTGCAGCGCCTGCTGCTGATCTGCTTGCAGCAGCTGCACCGCCAATTCCTCCTTCATCATCTTTTCTCCATCTTTTTGGAGAGGGAGCTTCAGCAGCAGCAGATGGTCCAGACATCTTCCTTCTGCTTAGAGATTGGTCATCTTCTACATCTTCCTCATCTTCTTTTTTCCTAGAGCTTCGGTATCTATCATCAAGGCCTTCGTTACCTTCCCTCTTTTTGGCATCATAAAAAACCGGGAGTGGAGCAGGGATGTGAGAGACTACTTTAGAACGTAGTCCTCTCGGGGGTGCTGGGGCGACCCTGGATCCTTCGGCATATTGAGGATATGCTTGCATCATCATATGAGCCAATTCTCCAACTATCATTTCCAGGTTTGCCAAACGATCGTCGACACTCTTGGTTGTTTTGGATTGATCTGAGATATGGTCCAAAAGTGTCGATAGCACCAATGAGTGAGTTTGAAGCCTGTTCGATGCTGTTTCTGCATGTTATTTACAGAGTTTGACTTCAGCTCGGGTTTCTGCAACATCTTTCTTCAGTTCTCCTTCTAGTCTAATCCTGTCCATGTACATCCTGTTAGCGTTTTCATTTACACTTTTCTGGATCATTGCTGGAAGTGCTTCAAGATCTTTCTTAAAGGTGGACATGGTTTCAGCATGGAACTTGGCTTGTGCAGTCATGTTTTGCACCATGTTAGATTCATGATCCTGAAGAACATGAATAAGATGCATGACATTATTAGTTATCCTATCAATCGATGCACCATGATCAGAGCCAGTGTTCTGTTGATGTGAGCCAGCAGTCGGTGCAGCATAGGAAATTAATGATCTTAGTGGTTGTGCTGCATCCTGTCTTGGTGCTGCCGGTTTAGCTTGTGTATCTGCATCCTCATGTAGACTTGATGCGACATCTTCTTCAAAGACTGTTTCCTCCTCATCCGATGAAGTTGGGACTAACATATCACCAATATTCCCATATCTGGCTTTGTTTCGTTCAGTCATTCGCCGGAGGAATTCAGCCATTTGGGCTTCTGCAGTAACCGTTGTTGCTGTAGTCTTGATCGGTACTGGTATACATACAAGAGCAAGGTTTACTTTGGCTCATACTCGATCATCCTCTGAGGATACTGTCTCAACAGCTGGTCCTTCAGGGGTCTCCTCACCCTCAGAGAGTGTTGTCTGAACAGTGGCCTCGCCTGAGGTCTCTTGCAAGGACTCCGCCTCCTCTGTTGGTCCTGCAACTTCGACAACCTCTACTGCAAGAATGGGTTCTTGCAGCTCCTGTTGATTTCTTGCAGCCTCCACTGTATGTTTGGCTGAAAGCTCGATTTCTGCAAGAATCTCAGCATCCACCCGTTGTGTATCTTCTGCAGCTTCTGATAGGGTGGCTGTTTGCTGTACTGCTGTCTCTACCAGTATAGGGAGTATCGCCTCTGCAATATCCTCTATGGTTGCATCATCGATAACTTCAGCAATATCAGATAGAACATCTCTGATTATGGTGTCTGGTTCCCCTTGATTGTCTGCAACAGTATCAGGAACAATATGCACTGGGGAATCTTCATAGTCCACAAGTTGAGACTCGTCCTCCTCCATAGAATCAAGCATGACGATATTGGAGAGACCTTCAACTATTTGCTCAAATACAGGAGAGTTTGAGTTGTGATGACTTGAGCTTCCTTCTCCCCGCATCCTCTGAGGAGTGTGCTGCATTCTTGTCTTCTTGACACTTGCTTGCAGCGCCGGTTGCTCATGGCTTCCTCAGCCTGTTCAATACCCAGAGTGTCGATTTGCACTTGTGCGAATGCGACATCATCACCCTTTCTTACAGCCTCTGCAGTCAGGGCTAGGAGGATTTGAGCATCCTCTATTGCTGCATTCATTGGCATCTCTACAGAGTGGGATTCTGCAAGATCTTTGCTTTTTCCTTTGTCCAGAGCTCCTTGAGCAGCAGTGCCCTTTGATTGATTTTGCATCTTTGCTGCATACTCAGGTTGCAGGAGTGCCAAAATATCTTCTGTATTGGCCCACTCTAGGACTGTTTTTTCCACTGAGAGAAAATCTTCCCATTGCATTAGGATTTCCCCCTTGGACAGTCTCATCTCCCTCCAGAGACTGTATTGCTGCCCTATATCCCTAGCAGTTGGAAGGATTGGATCGAGCACAGACTGAACAACCTCTTCATTTGTCTGAATCCTTTGCTGATGTGACTCATTCACACCAACTTCTACTGACAAACTTGCAGTAGAGAGTTGAGAGTTAGCAGCTACAACAGTCTTCTTCTTCCTGCGTAGGGCCCTCCTGGTCAGAGGTGCGTCATCATTTGAGGATGAGGACTCAGGTTCAGGTTCTGTCCTCCTTGATGTTTTCGTGATGACGGGAAGAGAATTTTCATTATCATTATTATCATCATCTTCACCCCTGCTGCCTGTATCTTCATCTTGCAGTGCCAAGGTTACACTCCTTTTATCTTTGGTTTTCTTCTGTGCAACCCCAGCAACGGCTATCTTTGGTTGGGCCTTCCCCTTCTTCTTTTCACCGAGATACTTCCCAATGGGAATGGGAGCGGGAGCTGCAAGCTGGACTCCTAACTTGCAGAACAGAGAACAAATGGTGATTCCATAGCTTCTCCTTGGTGTGCACTTCTCTGCTTCCTCCCATATTCTCTTCATGATGAACCTTGCCCAGTTCACCTTCACTCCGGCCATGATGGCAGACATGATTCAAAACCGGAGATCTGTGCATTTGTCATAACTCCATGTTCTTCCCTCAATGGAGTACGCATAGATATCATGGAGCAGTTCAAACTCCGGTTTGAAGAGTTTCTTCGGGGTACTTCTTTTGATCTCTGCCCCTGCAGTTTTCACTCGAAAGAGATCCCACATCTCTTGAGCATTACCTTCTCCATATGATGCTAGTTGATTGGAAGTTAGTCCTTCTGACGAGATGCTGAAAGTGGTGGCTATGTCTCTGATGGATAGAGACTTTTCTTCTTCGTCTGTACCCATCCTAAACATGATGCGGTTCCTTTCCTCAGACATCTTGGCAAAGACATAGAATTTTTGGACTGATTCTACAGAGAAACCTGTGTAGATGGTGGTTAGTAACCCTAGGATTTGGGTCTTTTCAAGGGCGTCAAATATCCTTCTGATGACAGTGTTTTCATACAATCCAGAAGCATAGACATGTTCCTGATTGATCAGGCGTCCTTCCAAGACAATGGTTTGTCGAGCCGCCATTGATAAGGATTTGAGAGAGATTTAAAATATCTGAGTTTGGAAAGCTTGTGAAGAAAGAAACTTCTCTTTGCGATGAGGGCAAATATGAATTTTGAAAAGAAGAGGTTAAGGGTTTGTGAAGAACATCAAGGGACGTGTAATAAGATCAACGGTTGAGATTAAGAGAATGAAAATGATCTTACGGCCCTTAGAAAGTACAGAGGGGTCAAATCGTAAATAATCATGATTTGTGTAGATGTGGATTCTGACCGCGCCTCTATATCTTCTGACAAAGCGGATTTGCATTAAATGATGACTTGGTTTGCCGCCCAATTTATTATCCTTTTAAGGTTGCAGTATCCTGAGTACGAGGTTACCGAGTATTAAATACTCTTTGAAATAAATGCTGTAACCACGTGCTGCTGGTTCTTCCATCATCTTACTGTGCTGTATGGATAAATAGATGCAGCGCTTGTTTGAACCCAGCGCTGTATGCAGATGCATCTTGCAGCACTATACTTGCAGGTTTTTTTTTTGCAAGTATGCAGATATTCAACCATTAAGGTTCTCTTGTTAAAGATTCTGAAGGCTCTACTTACAACAGAGTATCCTAAGAATATTCCCTCATCTGATTTTGCATCAAAGGTTTTTAGATGCTCTTTTCCATTATTGAGGATATAGCACCTACATCCAAAGATATGCAGATGTGAGACATTCGGTGTATATCCATTCCAGACTTCATACGGGGTTTTGTCAAGATCCTTGTTGATAAGACATATGTTCTGTGTATAGCATGCAGTGTTGGTTGCTTCGGCCCAAAATCTCTTAGGTAACTCTGCTTCTGCTATCATTATTCTTGCTGCTTCCTTGAGGGTTCTGTTTCTTCTTTCAGCTACACCATTCTGTTGAGGTGTTCTTGCATCAGAGTATTCATGACGAATACTATTGTCAGAGCAGAATTTTTCAATGAATTTGTTTGTGAACTCGGTTCCTCTATCTGATCTGATCTTCACAATGCTCAGGCTCTTTTCATTTTGAATTTTCTTCATGAAGTCAGGTAGCTTGGTTTGTGTTTCTGATTTCTTGGCAAGGAATATGGTCCACGTGTATCTGGAGTAGTCATCTACTACCACAAGTGAGTACTTCTTCCCACTCACGCTTACTGGTTCTACTGGTCCAAAAAGATCTATATGTAGAAGATCTAAAATCCTGTGTGATGACTTCTGCAACCTGTCCTTGAATGAGCTTTTCACTTGTTTTCCCTTTTGGCACGCTCCACACACATTTTTCTTCTTAAATGCTACATCTGGCAATCCCCTTACAAGTCATTTTCTTGCTAGCCTGTTGATTGTCTTGAAGTTTAGATGGCTCAATCTCTTGTGCCATAGTCAGCTTAGCTCTGGTGGACTTTTCACAATAAAGCATGTTGGATGAATAGAAGAATTCCAATCTGCGAGATATATGTTTTCTCTTCTTGTTCCCGTAAGCCTGACTTCATTTGATGCATTATCCATGATCAAGCACTTGTTCAAGTTGAATTCCACTGAGTATCCTTTGTCACAGAACTAACTGATGCTTAGAAGATTGTATCTAAGGCCTTTCACATAGGATATATCTTTGATCTGCATATTTCCTTTGACTAAGCATCCACTTCCTTTTGTGCTTCCTTTGGAATCATCTCCAAAGATGACTTTTGGTCCTTTGCATTTTTGGAAGTCTTTCAGGGCTTCTTTATTGCCTGTCATGTGCCTTGAGCAGCCACTGTCTATGTACCATATATCGCTGCTACAGCCTAGCACTGAACCCTGCAACAAACTCAGGCAGATTTAGGTACCCATAGCTGTAAGGGTACTTTGGAGTTAGATACTTTGGGGATCCATATTTTCTTAACAGTCACTGTTTTGCTGAAAGATTTATTGGATCTCTGAATGTATGCAGTTTTGTAGTTAAACTGCTTAAACATTGTGTGTGCAGAGACAAACCATGTGCTACCAACACCCTTACAGTGTGGTCTTCCACCATACTTCCCTTGAGTATATCTCCTACGAGGTTTAGACATATATGTCTTAGTATTAGTGGGAAACATCTTCTTGTGCTGCAACTTTGTGGGTTGCTGCATCTTCTTGCTGCTTACAGCAGATAGTTTCTGCTGCAGCCAGTTCCGAGATGCAGTCTTACTTTCTGCAGTTGAGCATTGGGGTTTATTTCCCTTGTCCATCAATGCTGATTTGTTCAAGATCTTTTCTGAGTTACTGAGTAACTCACTCTCCATTGAAGTTTCAGCTTGAACAAATTTTACAGCTCTGGATGTACTTGCTGTATTCTGAGAGGGATGAGTGTTATAACCTATGCCCGATTTTTCAAAGGGACTTCTGCTTTGACTTATGCACTCCCTTACGTCCTTAGCTGATTTGCTAAATGTTCTGATCGTGGTTTGCAAGTTCTCCTTCTCATTTTCTAGCTTAGTGACCAGCAGACTTAGCTTTGAGACTTCTTGTAACTTGCTACACCTTAAGTTATCAGACTCACATGCAGTGACTTTTTCGGCGATATTAATGTTTTCGCCTCTGAGGATCTCATTGTCGATTCTGAGATTTTCATTTTCAACTTTTAACTCCTCATGAGTTGAGTTAATCTGCTTGAAATCACTCATGATCCTCTTTAGAGAGTGGATCATGTTCAGCTTCTCTTTTTCTGGTATGGACAACGGTTGGGAAGTTACCTCATCTTCATCACTGTCCTCATAGTCATTTGCCATTAGGCATATTAGCGCTTCATCATCAGATGATGAGGTTTCCGTGCCGCTGTCAGAGGATTCTGCGGCCTTCAGTATCTCATTTGAGATTAATGTATCCTTGGCTTTCTCCAATTCTCCAATGAGGGCTCGAAGCTTGTGTCTATCCTCTCTTTTCTTTACTCTTCTCTGTTCTCGCTCTCCTTCAGGATATTTGTGCACAGTTGGATGGGGACAGCTTCTGGCATAATGTCCAGGCTTCCTGCAGTTGTAACACAAATCAAGGCCAGTCGTATTTGAATGGGGAGAGGATATCTGAAGAGGTGGTTGACTCCTTCTGAAGTCATTTTTCTTGTTGGAATTGGTGTTGTTGTTCTTCATGAATCTCCTAAATTTCTTTAGAAGAAGGGCCATGTCTTCTTCAGCATCTTCTGCAGCAGCCTCTGTTTGCTTGTTGCAGCTTGTAGTTGCAGTATCTTTAGGTCCTCTGGCAGTTAGAGCTGTTACTTTGGAGCTTGTTTCTTCTGTCTCTTTTCTCCATCTGTTGATATTGTATTCAAAAGCTTTGAGGTCGGAGAATAGATCAAATGTACTCATGGATTTCAAATCCATAGACACTCTTATGGCAGTAGTCTTGATATCCCATTCGGCAGGTAGGGCTCTAAGCACTTTCATGTTCTTCTCCTTCTGAGTGTAGTGCTTACCCAGAGCTTCTAGTTCATTCACAATAGATGTGAATCTTAAGTCTAGTTGTTCAAGAGTTTTTTCATTCTTCATCTCAAAGAGCTCAAAGAGTTGGGTGTCGTTGGAGATCTTATTGTCTTTTGTAAGCTCTGTTCCTTCACATATTTGTTCCAACTTTTCCCAAATTTCCTTGGACGTTCTGCAAGCTTTGACTTTGCTGAATGTGTCTTTATCCAAGGTGATGAATAGAGCATTCTTGGCCACATTGTCTAAGTTGGCTAAGTTGGCTCTCTTCATATCTTCATTAGTCCATTCTTGTCTTGGTTTGGCTAGGAAGTTGGGTGGTGGCGGTGCTCCTTCTTTTGTTTCTCTACCGAACATGGGATTCAACTTCATGGGGGTGATCAGTCCTTCGGTGAGGACTGTCCACATCTCATCATTCATTGTTGAAAGGTGTGCCTGCATTCTTATCTTCCCGTCGTCATATTCCTCTATGGAAAACGTGGGTAGCTTATGATTGAAGGAATCCATGGTATGCTAAAAGAATGAGATTTTAGAATACAGAGAAAAACAGCGAGATAAAGGTAGATCTGGGTTGGCAACCAGACAAGTTGGCTTTTAACCCAACCTGCTCTAATACCACTTGTTGGGTCCCAAGCGGTGTCCGAGGTTCAGAGGGGGGGATGAATGAACCTTGGTCTATTTTGAAAAAACCTTTTCAAAACAAACTGTTCTGCAAGCTACAAGAACTTGCAGCGCCAGTCAGTTACTGCTTACAGCACTAGAAAGCAGTGTTGCTTGCTGTAACTTAGAGTTTTAAGCGCAACGGAAAGATAAACTTCTTTTTGACACAAGGTTGGCTGGTTTTCTCAAATATGCTCCTTTCAATATATTTTATGCATATGACAGATAGAGATATAAAAGATAAAACACAGATAGGAAAACAATAAAACACATATGGCTTATAGTGGTTCGAATGTGGTGTAAGCCTTCTACGTCCACTCTACTGCTACCTCAAACAGGAACTTTGTCAAGCAAGATTGAATTACAGGACTCTTCCTCACAACCTATCAACTTTACAAAGTAAACGCCAACTAGAGTCCAGAGATCACACAACACTGCAAACTCTAAAGGCCCACCAACTAGAATCTAGAGATCACACAACACTGCAAATTCTAAAGGCTAACCCACACAGGGTTCCACACTCCCACACAGGGAAGTTGCCTAGCACCTAGACAACTATACAAACAGTAAGGATTTCTCCTATCAACTGTTCGACACCAAAACAACCTACGCACACAGGTAACAAGGTTGAAAGTATATGTTTGTTCTTCAACTGGTGCGATAAAGTGAGCTTCTGAATCCTCCAAAGGATCTTTTCTGCTTTGAGTATGCTCCACTTCTTTGAGGTTGAGTGACTGAGACTTAGTATGTAGCTTGAATGCTCGAGAACTTTTATGAGAAAGCTTTTGGTTTAGTTGTTCTCAATTTTTCAGTTGTTGGCTCACTTTATAATGTTCTAGAATAGTTGCTCGGTGAATCAATTCTTCAGTAGTTGTTCAGTTCAGCTCATCCTCTATTTATATTTTGTAAGGAATATATCCGTTGAAGGAGATATCTTCCATTTTAAATTTTTAGATCTTCTGATCAAATGCATGACTCGCATTTAATGCGACTCGACATCTCCTTTTGGAGCAATTAATACGGTGGCTGTGGCTCACAGCTTATCTGCAGGTGCGTCAGTCCACATGGCGTCCTGATATTGGCTCCATGTCTGCAACTTTGATCTTCTCTCGAACAGTTCTTCTCCTCGTACTGCATTTATCCTTCTTCGGATTGCAGGATACTCAACCTCTTTGTCATCAGTGCTGTTGAGTGTCTAAGCTGTAAGCTTCGCGCTGTATCATTGGTCTGCTTGCAGTATTCCTGCAACTTTTTCTTGCAGCGATGCTGCATGCCATTCCTTCATGCTTTGCTGTAATTCCTTTCTTACAGTAGTGTCTTTCTGAGACTTTCTAATACAGCATGACATGCATGTGTACTTCCATCTTTCAGCTTTCATAATAGGACTCAAACATAGTCTATGTTTTCATTTGAACATCGTGAAAAATGGAGTACTCAAACTTCCTATTACATCTTTGGCTTGTCTCATCAAAATCTAAATACTGAAGACTCAACAACATTTCTGTTGCCACATTCAATGGAACCTCCATTTGGAAGTAGTATTTGCAAAACCAATAAATGTATTCATCTGCCGCATATATACTTCTTAACTCGAGAGCATACAGGGCTTGTGTATATTCTCGATTTTTCTCCTTTTTGCTTTGGTCAAAGTATCCATCTCTGATGAAATAGACATTTAACATTCTTCCGACCTTTTCGATGATAGCGTATAAACTATCTCCGGAATAGGTTTCTTCTTAAACTTGGGTAGATATTAATTCCCAAGCCATTTTCGTTGAACCTTTTAGACTACTTTCTATTAGTCTGATGAAGTTTTCTTTTTCTATATCCAGCGTTGTTAAGGCCACCTTTAACGAGACCATCCATTCATCGATTAATTTTTCCATGTTTCGGAAATCGATGATATTGGTGGTGAGAACCAACCTATATGGATGTGTTGGTTCCAACATCGTTTTTGCCCATGGACTGTTAGGAGGGGCTTTGTTCCTCCCAAGTTGTCCTCTGGCTCCTAGTCTCCAAGTTTGCATATCTAACTTAGATTCGACTTCTGTCCTTGATCTCTTAGGGGCTAGTGTGTTTGAACTCGTATTTCCTTCTAGATTAGGAACTTGAGAGTTCATCTTGATGTTAACTAGATCTACTATCCCAAGATTGAAAAGTGATTCTATTTACTTTGACATATCAACTCGTGATGCTTATGCCAGATTTTTCTAATGATTTCACACATTAGTTCATCATGACTTTTTTACTCCGGGATTTCCGTAGTCTTTCCTTTGGGAATAAGTGGTCTATCCTAAAACGCATCTTTGAAACGTTCATCCATGGATCTATTGGATCCTTTAGGTAACTTTCTTTTCAAATTTATAATTTTTTTTTCAGATCTAAAACCTCTCGTTGGATCTCGGATAGAGATCTAATCATCATCTCCGTCTGACCTCTATAGAACTGGATGGTCTTCTGGATTTCTCTAAGATCTTGTGAGATTTTAGAACTATTAAGAACAATTTTGTTTCATTCCCTATTGGACATCATCATATTGATAGTCCTGAAACTTGTATTATCTCAAAAATATTTTCGAATACATAATTTCTTGATTTTCTCCTCCATTAGACATAAAATCAATATTGTAAATATAAATCATAAATTATTTTTTAAATAAACCTAGGCTCTGATACCATTTTGAGGTCCGGATCTAAATAATATTTGGAGGTGGATTTATTAATTAAACTTGGAAAAATATGGATTGGAAATTATAAAATATGCTTGGATGTAGTATTTTTTAATGATTGAAAAAGTGGGGTCAAAAGGTTCAAAAGGTTCTTTTGTCCTTTAACTATTTTTTGTGGTATTTAAATAAGTTTGTTATATTGTGTGGTATTTTTGGGTTTAGTTATATATTTTGTGGTAGTTCGGGGTAATATCTCGTGTGTTGTGTCATCCTAAGTCAAACACATAAACTTTCAAAAATACAGTCAGATGTTTCGACAAGCGCTAGTCGGAAGTGTAGTTCAACAAATATTGATCAAACAACTATGAATATTAGGAAAGACTCACAATTTTAGTTTTCTTTTCAATGACAAATTTCACTATATCCAACACATTTGATAAGTTTTGTGATTTTTTGTGTGAAAAGAAGAATAAAAAAACAACACTTTAAACATATCATTCTACAAAATTAAATTTATGAGACGATCTCATAAATATAGATAGCAATTCGGACGACCCGACTCAATTAGATCCAACCAAATAAGTCAAGTGATATAATCGGATTGGTATATAAAATTACAACCCAACCCAACTTTACTTGGGTCAGTGGGTCAATGGCCCAAATTCCCTACACTCCCAAAATATTATTTTAAATAAAAATATAATTGTTAAGAACTACAGTAGAAACTCTATAAATTAATACTCATGGGACCACCAAAATTTATTAATTAAAAAAGTTATTAATTAATCGATAAATTAATAATTATTAATTTATATATTAATTAATATTTTATTAATTTATAATGAAATACTCAATTTACAAACACCTTTCAAATTTCCACTTAATTATTGTACAATGCATGTACGTACATATATCAAATGAAGGGCCCAATTTGAAAGAACCCTTCAATCTCCCACCTTATTATACTTCTTGTGTTCAATATATCACTTTATGAATATTAAAAAATATTTTCTATATAAATACAAGATCAAAATATGCTAACACAAACAAATCATACACACAACATGGCTTCCCATCTTATAGGTGTGAAAAAAACAACAATGACCGACAAGATTCGAAGAGCATTGTAACGCCCCGTTTCCCTTTATTGGAAATAGATCGTCACCCTTTACATACTTAGGAAATAAAGAAATAATAATGTTTTTATAACATACAGCGGAAGACTTAAAAGCGAAGACAAGAGTGTTTTTTTTTTAAACATCATATAAATCAAAATATATATATATAATGGTATATCGACTATTAAACAAGTCTAGACGTGTCTTACCCACATTTCTAGGTAAAATGTTTGAACCATCGGTCAACGATAAAATACTCAACAAAACATACATATAATATAAGATAAGTCTAGACCCATCGTTTTCATAATATACACGTTTAAACAACACACTGTTTTAAAAGAAAAGGAACTTAGTTCTAACATATCCACTAATGCGACAGAGAGAAGTCAGTCCAGCTAGCTACTCGTCCACGTCATCATCCAGTGAGCCTGAAAATATATAAAACTAACATCATAAAACACCTCCGGAGAGGGATCCCAGTGGGCTAACCTTACCGTCTAATATATTGAAGCAATTAAATTATTAAGCGAGTATTACATGTCCATTGGGCTCGCTCACCTGGACCATAATCATAAAGGAATGTGGGAATCGCTCGCCCACTAAATCTTGCATAGAGGAATGTGGGAATCGCTCGCCCACTAAACCTCACATAGACCAGACATTTACGCTCTTATGGTCGCTTTCATAGACCAGGCATATCTGCCCTTAAGGTCGTCGCTTTCATAGACCAGACATATCTGCCCTTTAAGGTCGTCGCCCAGTATGGAAGTTACATACTGGTTATAGCTACGGACTTCAACCGTAGATTTTCATACATAACTTATCAATTCAATTATCATCACATAGTAGAGAGTAGAAGTTACCCACTTATACGTAAAAAGGTGCTAGGATTGCCTCAGATTCCACCGATCGTCTCGACTGCGCTCGACACACTTAATTAATTAGCCTCCGTATATTGTTCAACATAATCTTTGCATTTATATTAGGTTACATTTACCCAAAACACATTCATACTCATAACTTATTCGTTAAACTTTCAAACTAGTAATCTTCGAATGATAAGAAGACCCATAAAGTCGCAACAATTTTAATAATTCACATGTGATTCCTAAAATCATATAATTATTCATATACGTACATAACTTCTTTTAGTACATCATATAAAAACATCAACTAAAAATAAGGTTCACATAAGTAGTCATGAATTTCTTAAGTTGGCCGAAAAACCGGACATAACACATGCCGAAAACAGACTTTCTTGTAAAAATCACCATAAATCGTACAAGGTTCCAAAAATGACATAGTAAAATTCTACATACTCCTAAGAACACGTACTACAACATAGTAAAACATGGCTTATAAATTCGATCCCAATAATTAGTTATGAATTTTAGAACGAAGCTGAAAACAGGACATCGTCTACGTAAAAACAGGTTTTATTGTAAAAATCGGCATAAATCGTAAGAAACTCGAAAAAATGCATACTAAAATCCTACACGTACCTAAGGACAGGTTCTTGAACATAGTAAAAGATTATGCACAAATTCGAAGTATATTATTCCAGAAAATTATACGAACCAGACCCAAAAACAGGGTGAAAACTGTCTCCGAACAGTTTATCTTAGAAAAATCATATAAAATCGAATTTGACTCCAAACCTCATGAAATTTTACAGGCATATTCTTGACTTCATATATTTCAATCTAGCAAAAGGATTCATCTTAATTCAATTTCTAAAATTTTCGAACACAACCAAAACAGTAGTAAAATAAAGCATATCTTTAAGTCTACCCTAGAATCAACTTATTCCTCCATGCAAACAACATATAATCCCAACAAATATGCCAAAGAACATCTTTGGATTTCTTATCCTAAAGTATTAAGCATAAATCATGAGTTTTAATGAAGGATTCATAAGAGTTTAGCCAAAAATACCTTTAGGTTTGAGAAGAAGAACTTGAAGGATATATGATCTTTGCTTTCCTTTATCTCTTATATTAACTTATCTATGACTTTGGCTCTCCTATATGAAGTGATCAAGAGAGGGAGAGAGAGAGGGAGAGAGAGAGAGTGATCGAGAGAGAGGGAGGGAGAGAGAAGAAATATCCTCAAGCTAAGATGTATTGCATGTTGCAAGTGGATGGTTATTTGCATGATGCTATTAGATTAGTGAGGTGGCTAGTCTAGATTACTTAGTCATAGGTTAGCAAACTTATCTTGGAAGATTTGGATTAAAAATAAAGGTTAATCTAATTATTTATCTTGATATTTCATGTTTCATATTACACATATATATAAGTATATGTATACTTATTGAAGGACTAATAATAATATAGTATGGTATAAAATTCACATAGATGTGGAAATAGATAAGCATAAAATTAAATATTAAATTTCCATATATATATTTAAATTAATAATAATAGTAAGCATTTCAGTTATATCAATAATTACCTATAATGCATGCTCGTTCAAGTAAGACGTCTTATTTCATAAATATACATATAAGATCATAAGTAAAACTTCCTAAAAAGAAAACATATAAACCTAAATCATTTTATTCAATTAATTTAATTAACATCTTATCTTTTACTTCCGTTCATGTGTGTCGAGTGAGTGGAGATCGAGCTCGATTTCGTCTGTGAGCAATCCTACAAAACTCTTAAAATCTCGAAAGAAAATCATATCATAAAATCTTTAAAATAATTAAGCATAACGTATAATCATAAATCATAACTTAGCGTCATATAAGTTCTCTCACTTAACTCATTCTTAAATAAACATTAAAAGTATTTTTATAAAATATGCAATGCAGGTTTTCTTGAAAACGGGGTGTTACAAGCATTATGCAAGCACAACAAGGATAATCCAAGTCTCACTCAAAAGCAATTGCAAGAATGGGTTCTTAGTAACTATGGTTTGCAGGTGAGTCAAAGGACAATACTGAATACAGTTAAGCGGTCTTCAGAGTATCTCTCACTTGCTCCCGAAAGAGGTGATGTTAAGCAACACAAACCAGCAAAATTTCTTGACCTAGAAAAATCTCTCTATGAATGGATTCTTCAATATCAAGAACATGTGAATATGACAGGTGAACTAATCATCGAGAAGGCGAAAAAGTTCATGAGGGATATGTATCCTGTGGATACTCCAAACTTTACTTTTTCTATTGGTTGGCTTGGAAAGTTCAAAGCAAGATATGAAATTAAAAATTTACGGCGTTTTGGAGAGAGTGGATCAGTTGAAATGGAGGGCATGGAGGACAAATTAAAAACCATAAGAGACAAAGTGGATTAGTTTGAAATGAAAGACATCTTTAATATGGATGAAACAAGTTTGTTTTTTATTATTTTATTATTTTTTATTTTGTACTTTAGTGATGTAATTATTTACATATTTTGATCTTAAACAGGTTTGTTTTTTAGACTTCAACCGGATCATTCCCTTGCAATAATGCAACTTGAAGGGAAAAAACAAGATAAGGAAATACTAACTGTTGTTATTTGTTGTAATGAGGATGGTTCAGAGAAAATTCCTTTATGGATTATTGGGAAATATGCTAAACCAAGGTGTTTCAAGAATGTAAACTTGAACAGTTTGAACTGTGAGTACCGTGCTAACAAATGAGCTTGGATGACTGGGGTGTTATTTGAAGAATATGTTCGCCAACTTGATAAAAAAATGGTTGGAAGAAAAATTCTCTTGATTGTGGATAATTGCCCTGCTCATCCAAAAATTATTGAAGGATTGCAAAAATGTTGAATTATTTTTTTTGCCACCAAACACAACTTCAAAAATTCAACCTTGTGATGCGGGGATTATACGAGCTTTTAAGATGCATTATCGTCATCGATTTTATAGAAGTCTTTTGGAGGGTTATGAATTAAGGGTTCCAAATCCAGCAAAAATAAATGTGTTAGATGCAATGAATCTTGCAATTTTAGCATGGACTATGGATGTTCATGCAAATACAATTGCGAACTACTTTTGTCATTGTAAACTTCGATCAACAGATAACATGGCTTTTGAGAACTCCGATGAACAGGTAGGTGGTGAAAGCACTCAAGAACTCCAAAATTTAATCAAAGAGTTGGGTTATCGCAATGCAATGGATGTTGAAGATGTCCTGAACCACCTAAAAGAAAATGTAGTTGCACAGTTGTTGACTGATGAAGAAATTATTGAGAGCGTTATTGGAACTGATAAAGATGATGAAGATGATGATGAAAGTTCTACCATAGAGCCCCCTTCGCGAAACGAGGCTATTAAAGCGGCAATCACATTGAATAATTTCTTGTTGAGATATGAGAAAACAACACCAAAAGTTCTTACAATGATAAGGAAAATTAGAGATGAAACAAAAGACAATTGAGTCATTTTTCAAGAAACCTTCATAAATCATTCATGTAATATGTAGTATATAAGGAATTATTAATTTATATTTTATATGGGTTCCATAGAAATGATTAAAAATGTATTATCTTATAATTTTAGCGAATTATTAATTTAGCACCCTATCCCCGAGTCGGGACCGGCCACAAATATTATCTTAGAGAGTTTATTAAATAACCGAATATTAATTTATCGAGTTTCTACCGTAAATTGTAAGATCGAATTATAATAATAAGCAAACGAACAATGTATCACCATATTATATATCATTATACATACAAATAACTATTTAACATATAATCAAAGTCAATACTCTTTACAAAAGTTAAAAAGTCAGCATTACTCTTTGCGTTTATTAGGTAGTAAGTTTTATTGTTAAATGATTAAATGGACTGACTTAATGTGTTAGCCTTTTTATTATTGAAAAAAAAAAAAGAATAGACCCAAATGGCCAATTTAGCCCAAGCCCATTAAGTCTATAGGGCCGAATAGACCCAACTTTTTTTGGACCTTTATATTTATAATTAAACCCAACGTCATTTAAATAACGGTTGTTCGGATTGGTCCATCAGATTAGGATCAAATTACCAGCTTTACTCACAAGAGTCCTTCTCAAAAGATAATATGTAGAAAGAACATTTTAAATATTTTGGTTAAAAATAATATTTTATTTGAATAACATGTAAATATGAGTCTCATTAATAATGATGTTTAAGATTTATTGTATTATATTAAATGGATTTGTTAAGATTTATTGTATTATATTAAATGGATTTGATAGAGTTGTGCTTCATAGAATAATTTATTTGAAATTATTGCATTACATTTAGATGGATATATTTGATAGTAATTTGGCACATTATAACTCAATGTAAAAGTAACTATTGATTTAAAATAAAAGGTAAATCGTATATCATCTTAATGTTTAATATAGTCTACGCTAAAAAAATAAATTAATATAGTCAAATATAGAGAAATCACAAATATTTTTATGCATCAGGTGCACGGATTCTAGATCCGTGCAATCGGGTCGACCCGATCCGGGAATGCATTTCACGCTTTCCACTCGTTCTAACGCACCCAAATCCTAGCCTAAACCCTAACTCAAACCCTAATTTCGCTGTTATATTGGTCTAACTTTTTAGTTTGTCGAACCTAACCTTTTAGTTATGTTCGCATAACCTTTTGAAATATATGGCAGACTTATAATACCTTTCAAAATCTTTCAAAACCTTTATGTTGTAATAATATAACCTTTATGCATAATAATTTAACATTTTCGTTATAATAATATAACCTTATATTATTCTTTAAGTACATAAAAAGTTATGATATTTGTACATAAATGTTATACTAATATAGTATAAATGTTAAATTATTATAATATAAAGGTTAAGCCATACTATATGAATTTTTATATTGAAAAAAGTTTAAGTAATATCACTTAAAGATTATACTAATATAAAAGTTATACTTGGTTAACATAAATGTTACATGACTTTTAGTTACGTTTTTTTACTGAAAAAAGTTTAAGTAATTTTACTTAAAAGTTATGATATTTGTACATAAAGGTTATACTCGGTAAATATAAAAGTTATATTCAGTAAACATAAATGTTATATCATAAATTAAGAAAAAAAACGCGGGCGCATATCTGGACCGGACCCGACCTGAGTTGATTTGCGCATTCAATTGTATGGATCATGATCCGTACACTTGGTGCACACAAACACTACTCTAGAAAAATTGGTTTGAAAAAACAAAACAAAAAACAAAAAACAAACCTCCCTTTATGTTTGGTCATTTGTAGTCGAATACATTATCTTCATTCAGGACCATTTGATCCAACATGTCGTAAATCTCTCGTGTTATCATTTACATTTTTTATATATACAATTCTCTTAGGCTCATTAGATTTAGAGATATGACTCATATTAAGATAGTTGAGCTACATTAAGATTGCACTGTTTATTGAATATAAAAGATAGTTGGCCTTTGTAAACAATATGTTTAGATTGGTGGTTTGAATGTTTTTTCTACTAGAAATAATTCTCCCAAGATTGAAGGATTGAAGATAATGAAACTATCATAAGCATAAATTTCCCTATTGTAAGGTGTTGACCTTGATTTTTTTACTTTTTTAAAAATGATTTCCATCTTTTATTTATTATTATTTTTATCAATTTCCACTAAAACTTTCACAAACGAGCAAACAGAGGGGTGAGAGCTTAATCTTAGCCACATTTGAGAGCTTAATCTTAGCCACATTTGTTGAATATATAGACCGTAGCCCATCTTCAAACGTCAATGAAAACACAAAAACTTCTGTTCCCCGTGTCCCCAACCCATCCCGGCCACCAACACATTTTCATGACTTATTCCTACGTCATTTCTGCTCTCCTCATCCTCTCGTCTTCCACAGGTCTGCCATTTCCATATCCTAATTTCGCCTCCTTTCTCTCTCTAAACCTCCTTTTCTTTCATCAATTTCTTCTGCAGAAATCAAGCACTTCCCTCCGCCGCCGCCCATATGCTGAAACCAACCGAAGCCACCGCCAACACCGTACATCTGTCCACCTGGATGATAGTCTATTACAGAACCCTCATACATCCCTCCACCCACCACCGGCCCGCTGTTAAACCTGCCATCGGAAGTGACGGCGGAGCCACCATCGTTTCCACCTCCCTCCTTAGTCCTCACAAGAGAACTCTTCTCCCCCTCCATCTCTTTGTACTTAACCAGGTATACTTTCTGGGGTTCCACGTATTCTTCGAAGCCAAGCATGCTCATAGCCAGAGCAAATCGTCGCGGTTAATATTTTTTTATTGTTTCTGGGGTTTATATTTGTATCATATGATATGGATTGATCTGTATTGTGAATGTTTGTGTTGATTTGTTGGCTTGGTTTTGTATTTGGGGTGGTATTTGAGTTTTGCAGTGATGAATGCAAAGTGTTTGATGAAATGACTGTTAGAATTTTAATTTTTGAAGTTTGGGTTCTGAACAACTATTTGGTCTATTTTGTTATCGAAATAATGTTGAATTAGCTTGTTCAAATAAATGAAATCTTTGTTTCAATCTTTGGATATCAAATGGGAATTCAATCCATATTTTAAAGATGTCTTCTCTACATGATTTGTCAAAATAGGAAGTCGTCATTGCAAAGAAGAGAGTAAAATAGGAGAAAAAATCTTTTGCACACAATAACAATTTTAAAATGATGATCAAGATGAAATGATAACTATTTTTTTAATTTGATATGATACCTAAAAATAACATATACAAAAACCTATGAGGTATTCAGATATCCACATGTATACCTTCAAGGTATCTGTGAGATTCCTTGAAGGTATCCATGGGTCAAGGTATCCACATGTATACCTGAAAGGTATTCATGAAATACTTGAAAGTTTATGTATACCTTGAAGGTGTCCATGGAATACCTTCAAGGTATACATGTTGATACCTACCTGCACGCTGGTCACTAAGCCGCGCGTGTGGGAACCTGCTGTGCGCGCACCTGATAGGTATCCATGAGATACTTGATAGGTATCCCATGAATATCTTGATAGTATCCATAGGTAAGATATTCACATGTATACTTGAAGGTATTCATGGAACCTACGCACATCTCACCACGCCACGCGCCCATGCGCTCACGCCGCGCGCGCACCGCGCACCCATGCGTCCACGCTGTGTGCGCACCTCACAAATGCGTGCGCCCACGCCATGGATACCTTGAAGGTATACATGTGAATACCATCAAGATATATATGTGATACCTAAAAGATATTCAATGGATACTTTGAAAGTATCCTTATGGATATCATGCTCCCACGCATGGATACCTGCGCGCGCCCATGCGCCCACGTCGGGCGCGTGCCCATGCGCCCACGTCGGGCGCGTGCCCATGCGCCCACATCGGGCGCGCACCTCATAAGCAGCGCGCACCTTCATCTGAAATAGGTGTGATACCTTTAAGGTATCCTATGATACCTTGATGGTATATATGTGATACCTTTAAAATATACATGTGATACCTTTTTTGTATACATGAAAAAAAAATTGAGCGAATTTTTTTTTATAATTTATGTGGGCCCGCCGGGTTGGGGACACAAGAGACACACCCCAATGAAAAACATATTGTTAATGTTAAAAAATGAGGATTTGTTTTATACATGGTTGGGTTTGCAATTATTCCAAGAATAGAGGACATTCAAGTCAAAAGATGATAGTCCGAGGACAAAAATAAAAAAGTAGCAATAATAAATTACCCAATTTTAAGTGATTACATCAATAATTCAGCAATTTTAATTAATTAGGTTCAGTTTCTACGGATTTCTTATCCTAACCACATTGTAAACAATTTGTGAAATACCAGATATCTAAAAAAAAAAAAAAAAAAAATTACCAAATTTTCTCATTTCCATTCCTAAGCACTCAAGTAACATAGAAATCCATGAACTAAACACATTGCTTAAATCCAACCAAACCTTCAGTTCAAAAGAGCCTTAATTTTATTTTGGATGGTACTATTCACATCACCCAATACTTAACACACCCTACATTAAAACAAATGAGTAAACAAATTTTAAAAGACTAAAAATACTCTTGTATTTAAATAAGTGATAAAATTCCTCTCCCTCATATTTTTTCATGTTTCTCACATCTCTTTTAAATCCTAAAATACTCACAAAATCAACGCACCTCATTGTCCTAAACTTGTTTTTGTAAAGACAAAACATAATTGATACGACTCCATGTTTTTCATCTTCATGTTAATGAAAATTTCTATTTCCTCTTCTTTATTGTTTCTTCATTTTTAATTGGAGTTTAATACTCATTTGAAGAGTATCATACTCGTATCAATAATAAAGCATGAAGATAGTTTTAAATGAAAAATGTAAAAAGACTTATTGAAGACATGACGTTCCATCGACATGTCGATGGTTATACTATATTAAACTTGGACAACCTTCACCCTATTTATCTTGTAGACACAGAAAATCACCATTTATGTACATCCAATGTGGACATTAATTTGAGATTTAGAAATCCATATGTATTATATTCCTCTATGGATTTAAATCCCAATCCTCCAAATTATTTTTCGGATATTAAAACTATTATATTCCTCTATGGATTTAAATCCCAATCCTCCAAATTATTTTTCGGATATTAAAACTTTTACCACTTTATCATATCTCATGTAAATTTTCAATACTTTCGATGTTTCGAAACCATGTGGAACCAAGAGTCAACCCAAAGGAGACCAAAACTTTGGAAGTTTGATTCAACTGGAAAAGCAATCAAATACTATTTCACTATGTACCTAAATTATAATAATAAAGACAAAACGCTTTGATGAGATGTGTCTAGCCAAGCTTTTTCTGTTTATTTTTAATTTTTAATTTTTTTTAATCTTTTGTGAGGTTTAAGTTAGGTATTTGGTTCAATCATATATATATATATATGTTTGTAATTGTTTAGAAATTAAAGCTTATTAATTCCATTTTCTATATCAATTACATATATATATTATTTCTTATATATCTTCATCATATTTATAAAATGATAACCAACCAATTAACTCTCTTGAAAATAAATAAAAAAATATAATAAAATGTTAATAAATCAGGTGGTCAGTTGGTTAATGATCAAATAGATAAATTGCTCACTGATAGGAATATATGAACAAATCAATGATATAATTAGAAAGTTTCATTGAGTGCTAATCGAAGCACACTTTAAAATAATGAAAGTTGAGAGTATATATATGGTGTATTGATTTAAATTTTCATGAACTTGATTATCTGTTTGATATAATAGATCGAATATTGACTAATAATTCAACAATTTTAATTAATTAGGTTCAGTTTCTACGGATTTCTTATCCTAACCACATTGTAAACAATTTGTGAAATACCAGATATCTAAAAAAAAAAAAAACCCAGCTAAAAGCAACTAAACAAACCTAAAAAAAGAAAAAACCAGCTAAAAGCACCATGATTTTTAAATGGGATTTAGGCTGAACTAAACCAACTTAGGAAAAAAAGAAAATAGTGATGTAACAATGTAAAGATGCATTTAAAAACGTGTTTTAAAAATTAGAATCGTTAAACTTCAGTGTTAATAAGTAGGCCGAACACCAACTGGCAAGCCTCGTGAGAGTTTGGTTATCTTAAAGTCATTTTAAAAACGTGTTATTACCGAAAATAGGCTTTCACGACCTTACGCCAAAAAGTAGCAACGTGGTAGCGCTTTTTGGGTTCATAAGAAAGCGTATATCTAAATTCGCGGGGCCCAGCACATGCAGATTGCGCCAAGGGATATTTGGGGAATAAAATGCGGATATCGAGAACAATCCACGTGGACCAATCAGCGAACAGATTTAGATGGACAGCTCTGGACCACTATTTTCTCTTGGCTCTCCTCATTTCTCAGCCACAAATATTATATGCCCCCACTCTTTTCCTCACTTTCCCAATTTGCCCCTCATCCTTGCCCACTAGTATTTTTTTTAAATGATTTTCTAAATATATGGTCAGATATATCAATAAGTTCGGACATATTTTTATATTTGATAAAATTTAAAATTCAGTTTGTAATTGAGTTTTATTAATATAAAAAGATAAAATAAGTGTAAAAATATTAGCATATTCAAAATTAATTCATATTCGGCTTTGTACTAATAAAGTAAAACATGTTCAAACTCGACTCAATTTAATATCAAACAAGGTCGAATATAATTTGTGAACTTGGTAATATTTTTAACACAAAAACTTATATGAGACAGTCTCACATATATATTTCGTGAGATTAAGTCCATTACCCATCAACCAAACCAATTTTTATAATTTCAAGTGAATTGTGGGTTGTGGAATATGTCGATCGACCCGTCTCACGGAATCACAAAAGTCCTATTGTATTTTTTATGTAATGAAATACGAGATAAAATAAATGTAATAAAAGATTTATTAAGTGTAAAAATATGGAAGATAGGAGGATGAAAATTAGGGAGAAGGGAGCCATTTATTTTTTGAAAATTGAGCATAATGACTTGATAATTAAATAAATATGATTTTAGAAAATATTTATGTGCAAGGATAGAAGGACAAAGGAGGGGCAATTATGTCAGTTGAGACAAAAAAAAGCCATATAAGCAGTGTTTGTTTTTCCAATTCCAAATGTAACTTGAGGTTTTCTGCCTTTCATATCTGCTCTTCTGCTCTCAACTCCTGCGAACATTCAATCTCTGCGTTATCTACTCAATCCCGAATATCAACGAAAAATTATTCAACCGGTAACTCAAATTTCTTTGATGCTACTTTGTTGCCTGAGTTTTCTTCATGTTTTATGTGTTGGGTTTTGGTTTTTCTATGGTTTACAGCTTTAATTTCTGATTATTTATTTTAATTGTCTTTTGAATTTATGACTATATCAATTTTTGTGCTTGATTGAAATCTATAGTTTTAACTCTGTATTGCTGAGTTTTGAATGTTTTCATGATTTGTATCACCGACTTGAATGTATTTTCCTGTATGAAATTTGTTGTTTATGTGTGTATTTATAAGATAATTTTCGTTTTGGGGCTTAATTCTTTCTGAGTATTATGTGATGATTGTCGGCCCTAATTTTGTTATTTGAAATATAAAGTAGATGTATGTTTTTATGGTGTTATATTTTGCTTTCATTATATGGTGAGTCGGTGGCCATGATATATAATTCATGTTCTGTAATAGCCTAATAGGTGAGCTCAGAATCTTTAGGGTTGTAAATTCAACTGCATGATGAACTGATACCAAGTTGAGAATATATATCTTTACTTCTTGAGATGGGCTAATTCGAACTAGCAACTTCTTGTGCTACCTTAGTCACATTTGTTATAAAAGCGGCATGGAGACTCTGTTTTATCTATATAAATTCCATACAGAGTCACATACACAATTGTTTTTGGCCAACAAAGCCTCCATGGAGGCAAACCATGGATTACTTGCTTTATACTCATAACCTTGTTCCTCTTTTGTTTCTTCTCATGAATGTTTATTTATTACATCTCCCTTGATATGTAATCAGATTAATCTCATGGACTGGTACTTAGAGAGCGATGTTGAAGATCTTGCTGTGCCACAAGATGAGGAGATGTTTGACCAGCTTACATCACCTGATAGTTGGTCTTCATGGAGTGATACTGTTGGAAACTCCCCTAAGAAACTCTATGTATCAGTTATGGAAGAACTTCTCTTAAGTGAGAACATGTTCTCTGGCACAGTTGAGCTACTTAACCCACCAAGGAATTTTCAAAGTTCTAGGTTTACTTTTGGCCAACATGCTCGTCATGATGAACATTCAGATGCTCTACTCAATGATCTTTCAACAATCGATGAGGCGGATGACATTTTCTTGTACAAGTACCTTCTGAGCTCAACGTACTTGCTTTCATGCATGTGCATTTATATAGTTGAAATACTTGCCTATTAGGTGTTCTTCATTTTTCCTTCTTATCATAGTGTTTTAGTTGCTATACCTGGACTTTGCATTGCTCAATTCCTCTGTTATAACCCTGCCCAAGGTGCTATACTGCTGTGTGCTTGGATGCTTCTCAATGTTTCGCACTCCAATACATGATATATCCATTGACTGGTTTGAGGAAAATTAAGTGAAAGTGGTCATGTAGTTTATTGAAATTGAGATGCTCCTATGACATGCAATTAGCAATTAGATTTTCAAATTTAGTCAAAGCAAGTACTAAAGGAATTTTTTTGGTTTGAGTCGCTATGAACATTGAATATATTCCTCAACCTGGCAAATATCTGGTTTCGGTTGAAGAGAAAGTAAAGTTGTGTATTAGTTTCATGACATGCTGATTTCATGAAAGATCTAATCATCTCTCTGATATTATGATCATCATCATGTGGATTGTATATAAACTATTTCCCCTTGTTAAATATCTCCAACATCTATCGTGCAGCTATTCACTATTCGAAGTAGATGCCAGAGCATTAGAGGAAGCTGACCGTTCAGCTAATTGCACAGAAACTTCTAGCCAGGATGATGTGATGGAGACTGTTGCTGATCTTTTTGGAGGGAGGAACCATGTTCGAGAAAGTATAGATGATGTTGAAAATGCCAGTCATTTTTTATCAGAAAAGGTAGCATTCTCTAAAGGCTCAGTGAACATCTTATCAGAAACTACCCCATATATAGTGCTTATGAATTGATATTAAAACTGCAACGACCAAATTAGACTGATTACCTAATTCACTATTTTTAGGCATTAGGAATTCGTCCAAGATGCTTATGATTGTAGACCATGAAATCTTATTCTATTTAAAAACATACATACATTATGGTTTTAAATCAATTTCTTTTCCAGTTTCAGCTAGATATTAATGAGCTCGGTATATTTAACTAAAAGGATCTGAATCTACCTGTGTGTGGGATGAATGTAAATTTTCTACTGCCTAGAAGTCAACTTTAGACTTGGGGGCTAAATAGCTGAATTGGAATGACATAGCTTTCTTAGCAACTACATGAAATAGGCATAAAAAACCACTGTATACCTTGTAGTAAACTGTCATTCATCAAGTAATAATTTAGTGTAACTGGTTCTACTGATTGATTTGGGTCACTGATTTTTGTTTTATATTGTTAAGAAACCGAATGTTGGGATCTTTGGATTAGAAGAACAATCTAGTGCGTTTGAAGATATCTGTGAGGAGGATATATCCATGGAGGAAACTGCGTTACTTGAGCTACAGAGATTGACTGTGCAGGTACTGAATCTACATACTTAATCTACATAATAAGTGGTATACTGTATTCTTACTGCTTAAAGTTGTTTGTTAACTATTCCCATTGTTATCAACTACAGTTGGCGAATAAAACCAGAATTTGCTTTCGCGATTCTTTGTACCGCCTAGCTGAAAACTCCAGATCACAGACTAAATGTGATCAGGATGGAATAGAAGACTTGGAAAATGATGAACCGACCACTACCTTTAAATCATCCAGGCAAATACTTTATATTGTGTATTATTTCCATTTTCCCCATTTCATTAATGTAGTTTTCTGCTTTCCATTATAGAAAATGAGAAGACATTTCATTATGTGTATCTTGTGAAAAAAATTGTGATATATTCCACCAAAACATTTTGTTTTTGCTGGATGTTTTCTACTGAGAAACTTATTTACTAATCGAAATGGGAAATTTGAGAAATTGGTCCCACTTTTAGTTATTGTATCTGTAAAATTTGCAATTATAGTCCTTTATGTATTAAAGTTTGGAATTTTAATCTTTTATGTTTTATTAACATTCACAATTTTAGTCTCGTTTGTTGTAACATTTTTGTGGAAGTTTTTCGGTTCTGTAAGCCAAGACAAAATTGTAAATTTATACATATAGGACCACAATTGCAAATCTTTTTACATACAAGACCAATAATGTAAATTCTATGCATGGCTACAATTGCAAATTTTATTCCATATGTAACTAAAATTGAGTCTGCCCTTTAGTCACTGGACCTATTTTGCAATTTTCCAAATTGAAACACACCAAATTTCTGTTCACAAGGTGGCTTTTCTGAATATCTTTGGTAAAATTGATATTTTGAGTATGCGGATTTGAATTATCTTGGTTTGTAGTTTTCACAGGTAAATCAAGTCATTTGTTACTCTGGTAGCTGTTAAAATTCTGTTTAGAAAGTCATAGATGCTAATCAATATGAAACACACAGGATGTCTTTGGTAGCATCGTTAGCTCAGAAATGTCCATGTTTTAACAAATTACTCAAAGATCTAATCATTGTTCTCATGAACTTTCTAAGTAAGCTAATCAATATGTTAGTTTGACAGACATGCATATTATATGCTCAATGCTTCAAACATGATAGGTTTTGCTTTGCTTTGCATAATTTGACTAATATTGAAAATGTATCCCCATATCTAATCCAGGTTACAAGAATCTGAAGCTAAAAACTCAGACACAAATGCCATTGACAGAACAGTTGCTACTCTCTTGTTTGATACCATGAGGTTTTGCAACCCCACTGCAGCCTCAACATCAGGCCTCGATGCAGAAACGTCTCACCAGTCCAACTCTCGAGTTTCATCTATTTGCACTGTTCCAGGAAACGACGCAGAAGTCCCAACATTATATATGACGGATCAACCATTGTCATCACCAAGACTTCATAATGCTCCCTTCTTAACCACTCCTCCAATGTGGTCTTAAGCTAAAGGAGATTCGACGTGCAACCTTTCCCATGAACTAACAGGTTTCTTGAATTAAACCAGACAGCCAGCCATGGTTGGCTACTTGGTTTTCTAAGCCTTATACCTTTTTCTGCAATTTGGAATAGTCAGATGTTTTGCCCTGGTCTGGCTATGCCTTCTGCTGAATAGATCTTATTTTCTTCTTGAGAAATTGTTTGAGGGATGGGAGTCTGCATTTGTATTGCTGTTACATAGAACTCAAATTAGTGTCGAGTTTTAACACTAGGAAACTACTCTTGTTTGTGAATTATCTTTTTGAATACTTGGCCTAATGTATATGTGATATTATTACTGTTATTTATTGATTTGAGATAATTTATCTGGCATGGTAAATTGTATAATTAGTTTTATAGTTTATGGGTGGGCTTTTTCGTCCTCTTCAGACAGGAGGTGGCAGTTTAGTTCATGAACAGTCGAAAATTTCACAAATTGAGGATAAATTTGGCTGGAAACTGTAATTTCTGTTTCTGAATGGTTAAAAAATAATTAAAATTATTTTTAAGCTTTAATCTAATTATATTTCAGGTTTATCAAACAATTCTCAGACCTTATTTGATTATATTTGAATTTATTAAATAATTTTGAAATCAATTATATATTTCTATTTATATTTATTTAATATTTTACATTTTTCTACTTTTAATATTTTAATTGGGTTCCAATCAGCCTTGTACCTTTTTCCGCAATGAGATATTATTTTAATTGGCTATTTTAATATTCATTCACCCTTTTTGTTTTTCAAACTCTTCTTGAAATAAGAATTCCAGGTTTTATTCATAATCCAAAGAAAGAAATCAAATGAGAATGAGAACAAATATGAACAAATAAACCCATTATCCACCACGCATTTACATTAAAAATAAATAAATTAAAGTATCCATCAAAACATGAATATGGGAATGAGTAGGATGCCAACAATGTGAATCAGCTTCCCTCTAATTATAGAGACAGAATTCTGGGGTTGACTCCGCGGCGGCGATAGTGGTGGCTCCGATGGGGTTGTGTTATTACTATTATACCCTCCAAAAACATTGATAGAAAACCTCATGCCTCCAATACAATGGTTATCTTTGTCACAAATAAAATTATATTTTTTTGCTTCACTAAGTTTAATTTCATCATTCCCACTTCTATAAGTTGCAATTACTCCACTGCTAGCATCGCACGATCGATATGTTGCATCTGTTACTTCTTTCACATTATGTTGTAATTTCGAGTACTTAAACACTGCACCACAAAACAATAACAACATTAAGAAAACTACGCTAATGGTTTTGGTTATTCGTATAATTAAAAGTTATAGAACCTTACAAATACACTTTTCATATCTAAATTATATGTTTTTTTTTTTTGATATTACACTACGCTTAATCCACCAATCTACAAGATTTTTGCACTTGACTTGATGGGAACATCATTAGTGGAATATTTTGTTTGAACATGTGATGACCCTTGAAAATATTCTGTACTTTAATTTTACTGAAATATCAATGAAAATATAATGTAAATATTCGATAAATTATATTTAAATTGTAGAATTTTAAAATGTGATTTTAGGAAAGATCATAATAAGTTTTTAAATAAATTTAATGCAAAATACTGACAAATTGAAACGTTGATGATAAATATATAGATGATAAATAATATAAACAATTTATAGTATTGCAATAATGACTCAAAATTAACTAATATATAGCTATTGTTGCTACCAAAATGATGTCATGTGTAACGCAAATTGAGCAGATAAAATTCTATATTTTATGAACATAATGAATCTTTTTCTCGAATTGATCAGAAAAAATGGGTCCAAATCTTATGCGGGAACGATTTGGAAGATTAAAAAAAAAAAAACCAAAAATAATGGTATTTGCTAGTAACAACAAAATGGAGGTAGTCAATCAATATACATTATTGATTCGAAATATGATTCAGAAAGTCGAGGATATTCATTATAAACTTGTACTACAAGATAAACCATATTTATTTTAAAAAAAAAAAACTAATGATTTTTTGCCAACACTGCTATTTTCTCTAATTTTCCAACAATATGTATCATGAACTCACATATATCAATATTTGCCCATATTTTATTGAAATTCTGACAATGTTGGAACTCAAAAAAATTCTAACACATTTCAGAATTGTATGAAATTTTCATCCTCGTCTCAATAGAAAATTCTATCGATGAGACCCACAAATGTCAAAGTTACCCCTGACACGAATATATAATATAAATATACATAAAAGAGACAAACCAAGTAAGTCACCGACGGTGAAGTTGTGTAGTTCCGACCAGCTAAGATAGTTAGTTCCGGTGCCGGAGTTCCATCCACTCTCATCACCAACTCTGTACACTTCAGCCACTACATAATCAACTAACAAAATATAGCTAATAAACATTGAATATTTGAACACCTTCATCATATATATCGACACCTAATTATGGAAGATGAAGTTTATTAGAGCTCCAAGATATGGAAAAGCAATATGAGGTATTTGGTTTAATCAACAAATTTCAGTTGGTGGAATATCATTTTCTCCAACTTTTTTATTGAGAATTAATTAGTATACAATCACAACTTTTGTTGAACATTTATATTCAACGTGAATTGTATATGGTTGGATAATTATATTGGTTACTGTACTTAAATAGTTAAATGTTTCTTTAGAGTAGGACTTGTATAAGGTTGGATAATTATGTTATATATCTTACTTAAATATTTGTTTAGGGCAGGAATTTTGTGAGATCATCTAATTTCTTTAGATGTGTTAATCTACAATTAACAATACATTTATAAGTGTATGAAAATTAGGTTGATTTATGAATAACAAGACTTTGTCTCATTAAATTTTATTTGTGAGACAGTCTCTTATAATATTTTTCAAGATATCTCACCCTACTAAAATTTAACATCTTAATTTTGAACATTATTGATGAGATAGGCTCTAACTTCAAATGGTTGACTTTATAATTTTTTTTAAAGTATTCATAATTTGTCTATGAATTTAAAACAATCCAGTCGATGTAAAAGAAAGAAGAAAGAAGTGAAACTCAATATTATATTCTCATTACTATTGACAAAGTTTATTCATATTAATATGGTGTTTAGTTGACTAAACTTAAAAGATTAGTAGAGCTCACATTAATTAAATCTTGTTTTCAAGTTAAGTAGTTCAATCATTTGGATAAAATATATAAGGTAGTGGATCTTTCCAATATTAGTAAAGACATTTCTATAATCAACTAACAAAATTTATAGGAGCAAATAAAAAAAAAAAGGAGGGGGAGGGGTGGAACCGTTGGTTTTAATGAACAACTTATAAAATTATAATATCTTATTTTAGTAGATATGACATCATATTTAGAAATTTTTGATAAATATTTTCAAAAGTTATTGTTGATAAAAAAAGTAAGGTATGTACTTGATTTTAATAAAACAAAGGAGAAAGTGGAGACAAAAATTTCACTCTTTTTCCATAAAACTAAATTGCCTCAAAAGATTGAAAATTCTGGTAGAGCAACTAAAATTAGAGATGTTAAACGGGCTAACCCTAGCGATTTTGGGCTAGCCCTAGTGTCGGGATAAACATATTTTGGGTTTAACGGGACAATTTAAACGGCCTCGAATATTGGGACCTAACCCTAAGTACCCAACCCTAATGGATTCCGGGGCTAAACGGGTTATTATCGGGCTATTAATAAAAAATATATTTATATTTTAAATATAATTTTTTGAGTTAAAATATACATAACTTTCAAAATTCACATATAAAATTAAATGCTATAAATTGCAAAAACATCATTAAGTTAGATTACCATAGA
Source organism: Scutellaria minor (assembly GCA_954870855.1). Classification (NCBI taxonomy): domain Eukaryota; kingdom Viridiplantae; phylum Streptophyta; class Magnoliopsida; order Lamiales; family Lamiaceae; genus Scutellaria; species Scutellaria minor. The sequence continues at coordinate 17,024,878 of OX940728.1, read as the reverse complement.
GCGTTTATACTTGCTGCAATTTATAGATGAAACCATTGTAAAAATGACTATAAAAATAACAAAATATGAGCAAACTTGTTATTTGTACACATTTATTTGACTAAATGTTTGATATTATAGAGTATATAGATGTTAAATTGTTCTTATTTAATTTATTTCATATAGTTAATTCTTATAAATCAAATTTGAAGACATTAAATTTATGTTAAGACACATATAATTGGACATTTGTATTAAATTTTATATACTTAAAACTAAAAAAATTAATCTAATTTTAAAAAAATTTAAAAAATACAGGCTAGCGGGCCAACCGATTAATCGTTGGGTTGGCCCTAACGGGCTTTGGGTTAAACGAGTAAATTTAAACGGGCTAGAAATATTCGGCCCTAACCCTATCTTTTTTCAGTTTAAACGGGCTAGCCCGTCGGCCAAGGCCTGTTTAACATCCCTAACTGAAATGAATGATTTTGGGGTCTATTTATAGAAGGGTGGGACTATCCGCACCCCAAGGAATTCTAAGCACACCCCATAATTAAGTAAATGAAAATTAATTATATATTAAATTTCTAGAATACCCCTTGACCACACCCCATATATAGTTTTGAGTGACTAAGGATAACCCATAAATTCTAAAAACACCCCATTCACTCATTACCACTCTTATTCTTCTTCATACCACAAACTCTTCTTCTCCTTTATAAGCCCTAAGAATATCACCCAACCAATATTCTCTATAGAAACGTCTATGGAACGGGAAGATATATTTGAAGCAAGCAATGTAAGATTTCTCACACTTTTTTAATAGTTTTAAGTAGTGTAGTACAAAAAATCGAGTTTTGATTTCAAAAATACAAATTCCCACTGGAACAGATCCGTTCGACCACTACAGATCCAACGTCTCAAAGACTGTTCGACCTAAGATAGTTGAACGTTATGTAGGATGTTCGAGTGCCCTGGCTAAAATTATATAGGGTTGTTCGATCAAACAATTCAAACATATCTATTGTGTTCGAACACTATGTTCGAATTGTTTAGTCAAACAATCTTAGAAATGTTCGATTTCTAATATTGTACAGAAGCCTAATTTAAGTTTTTTTGGGTTTTATCGTTGAACAATATGTTTATTATGGATTTCTAGAGTGTTATTGGGATGTGAAAGAAGTGACAAGTACCGTCCATCTAAACAAAAAACGCAAAGACAACATTTGGTTTTTGACAATCAGGTTGTTCAAAAGAAAAGCTCTAGAGAGAGAGAGAGTTATTCCGATACGAAGAAGTGTGTGTTGGGATATTTCAGTAGTTATTTTGATAAGACAAAACTGTATGCATAATAAGAAAATAACAGTTTACTTAAGGGATCAAAACCTAGTTTCCATACTACGTGATCTTTAGTTCCTCGTCTATAAAAGATCATGTAATGGTTTTCCAAGTGATAAGGAAAATCAACCTTAGAAGATATAGAGAAATATCTTCTAAGAGCAGCAATCTGGAAGCTGAAGCAGGAAGCAGCAACAGGAAGCTGAATCAGGATGCAGCAACAGGAAACTGAAAACAGGAAGCTGCAAGCTGTAGCAGGAAGCAGCAATAGGAAGTGGAAACAGAAAGCTACAAACTACAATCAGGAAGCCAACAGCTACAACAGCCTACTGAGATATCAGGAAGTAGCCAACGGACTTATCATGAGAAGATAAACGCTACTCTCATCCAAGTAAGTACGAGAAAGATCATGCAACTCAAGGAAGAATAAAGCTATCTTTCATCAAGAAGAAGTATCCGTTGCATGAATCTCAGGAATGGACCCATACTGACATGCCAGGTCAGCAAGGTCCAGTAATTGATGTCAGACACATTAAATGCTCATGGAAGGTTTTACACGCCAACTTGCCTTTCAACGATGATGCATTTAATGAAGTCACATTGAAGATCTTTGGAGAATCAAAGCTCGAATTCAAAATGGAGAAGTATCTTCCCTTCAACGGATATTTCACCACAACGGATAGATTCTCAAGATATATATACAGAAGGTGTGAGGAGCTGAAGATGTGTGAGATTAAGCTAAGTGGAAATTCAGAAATACTCCAAAGCTACTTCAAGCTTTTTTTGTCCAGCCACTCAACCTTCAGAAATAGTCTATCATTCAAGTGTTCGAGCTCTAAAGTTCAAAGACTGACTTCACCACACTAGTTGAAGAAATATATACTTTTAACCATTGTGTTGTGTGTGCTAGGTTGTTTTAGTTAGGTGTACTTAGTTGATAGGATTTTAACCTTGCTAAGTTTGTTAGTCTTGTGTAGGCTATCTTTCCCTGTGTGGGAGTGTGTTCCCTGTGTGGTTGAGTTTCCCTGTGTGGGAGTTTGTAAACCCTGTGTGAGATTTGGCCTAGGAATCTTAGATTCTAGTAGGTTCAATTTTTTTTGGAAGAGATTTGTAAAGACGAGTCTTGTAAAGCAAACTGACCATAACGAAGTTCCTCCTCTGAGAAGGAGTAGAGTGGACGTAGAAGGGTTACACCATCTTCGAACCACTATAAGCCATAAGTGTTTACTGCTTATCTTATTTGCTGCATTGCATTGTTTGCATATCTATCTTGTTGCATCTATCATAAGCATCCTGATAAACGTTTGTTCTAAAATCATATTTGGAAATGAAAACTGGTTTTCATCAGAAACTCTATCAAGTTTATTCCACTGCGTTGCATTCTGATACAAGGTTTGTAACCTGATCTAGCCTAGGGCCAAGTTACTGATACAAGACAGGATACTGTTCTTTTTGATTGAGACAGAAACCTGTTAATCAGTTAGAGTTTTTAAAAAGTTTGTAAAATCAATAGAAGTTCATTCACCCCCCTCTGAACCTCTGACCACTTGGGACCAACAGTGTGACTATCCATTTCTTTTGAAGAACACTCAATTGACTGAAGGCCAATAGTCACTAATAGTTTTATCGGGTGTTCATAATCACCCGATAGGGTGTTACTTGGTTGGTCACTCATATGCCGGTTGACTTATACCTATTGAAGATCGGTATGTTTTTGACTTGTCAAAAAATAACACAAAACTGAAAGATATTTTGAGTAGTTTGAAAGAATCGTTTGTTGATAATGAGCCGATGCTGAAGACCATTTACAATGCTCGTCATAAGCATCAAATTGTTGAGCATGGAGGTCGTTCTCAGATGCAATACCTATTGGAAAAATTGAAACACCATGAATATTATTATTTTACCAAGAGATGTGAGCAGACGGATAGGATCAAGAATTTATTTTATGCTCACTCGACCAGTATCGAGTTGTTACGTGCATTTTCAAATGTTATATTGATAAACTGTACATACAAGACCAATCGATACAAGATGCCTCTTTTGGAGATTGTTGGGATTACATCCACTGATATCACATTCTCAGTGGTATGTGTATATTTGGAGGTAGAACGTCAGGAGAACTATATTTGGGCACTCACAATTCTGAAGGGATTAATGGATCAATCAACATTACCGTAAGTGATTATTATGGATCGGGAGATGGCATTGATGAATGCGATATAAGTTACATTTCCGAACTCGAAACATTTGCTATGTTGGTGGCATATCAGTAAGAACATTTTGACCAAGTGCAAACCAATGTTTCATACAAAAAAAGAGAAGTGGGATTCATTTAACAACTTATGGAATTCAATGATAATTGCTGAGGACTTGATGAAATTTGATGAGTTGATGCGGAGATTGAAGGATGATTACACCGACTACCTAGAAGTCGTTAATTATGTCATTGACAATTAGATAACACCTTATAAGGAGAGGTTTCTGTCTCTCTTGACCAATAATATCATGTATTTTGATAACACAACAAGTAGTAGGTACATGCATTTAACAATATAAATTCGTTGTGAATTGTTGTTTTACTTTATTACTAAATTTATTTTGATCGGTAATTATTGGTACTTGGTCCCACAGGGCGGAGAGTGCACATTCAAGATTGAAGAAACAACTTGGTACGAGTCAATCGAACTTCGAAATTTCTTGGGAAAAGATTCATGGTTTGTTGATTGTGTCTCATAATACAATCAAAGCATCATTTGAGAAGAGTTTGAATGTGTTACATCACCGTTACAAGTCCCCTGTTTTCAAGATTATACGAGGTTTGGTCTGACATGCTGCTCTGCAGAAGATTTATGAAGAGATGGAGTGTGTGAATTCATGCGGTGTCGATTCCTTATTATGTGGGTATGTTTTGAGAAGAACCTGTGGATTGCTATGTGCGTATGAACTTGCGAAGTTGACACTAAGCGGTACACCAATCACACTGGACATGGTTGATAGGTTTTGGAGAAAATTAGATTGTGAGCCTTCAAACACAGATGTCAATATTACTCATGATCTTGGAAGTTGATGGCAGGAGACTGTGGGCGATATTAACATCATCTTCGAGTCTACAAATGAATCTCAAAGATTATTTTTGCTTAAACGACTTAGAGAGATCTCAAATCTGAGGACATCATCGTTGCTTGAACTTGAGGTTCATACATGTGTTCGTGGTCAACCTAGTAAGGCTAAAAGTCGTAAAGATAAGTCCACCAAACGTGATAAGAGTGCATTTGAATATATGGAGTCGGTCATTGATAGTTGTTCACCAGTTGAATAAAATATTCAAGTATCTGGACCTTTGTCAGTTGGACCGATATTTACTAAAACACGAAGATAAAAACAACCTGTCCAACGTCGATCACTACGTAATGCAACTGACACTCCACTCATAGAACTACTTCCCAGTCATTGGAGACCTTACATGTCAAACACAATAAATGTAAAATGTGACGATCATTGTAGCTTTCGGTGTGTCTCACATGCCCACGGGTTGGGGGAGTACTCATGGGCAAAAGTTCGTGATGATCTAATTAAAGAGTTGGAGGAATTCAGAGCCTTATATGCTGCCGTTTGGTTGGATGCTACTCGGGTTGACAAGATGTTATTGATGTTGAGGTGTTTCCGTGATGAAGTATATGATTCAAAATTTTAGTTTATTTTTCTGGAAACTTATAACTTGGCGGCATCAAGATATAATATGGCTTTCGTGCATATTTCGCCCCAGTAGAGCCTAACATTTCTACCCTTGAGGACACCTGTTCCGATGAATCCTCGTCTAGCATGCATGTCGCTTGTTGGAAACAATCATTTCATTAGGGTAATTCTTTCACCTTATTACTTCATTTTATCAAGTGTTTATCCGCTAATATTGTGATTGTTACAATGTTTTTAACAGATAGAATTGGTAGAGGGCGCACTGCTACCACCTGTTAGTACCACATGGTACAAATATCACTATCCATGCGCTGATGGGTGGGAACTTCTCTACCAAACACAACTATCCAAGTACATCAGTATAGTAACACAAGATAGTGCATCAATAGGTGTTGCGAGTTTGGATCTTATTGACAGTGATTAGAAACACTAAGTATCTTGTATTTTAAGTCATTGAGGACATGTTGATTGTATTATTGTTGTTGGGTTCAATCGAACAATGGAAAATTATTGGTAATTGTTAATTACATGTTATGTGTTGTTTGGTTTTGGAATTGTTTGTTAGTATTGTGGCCTTGATGTCCATTATTTTGCTACTGTTCAACCCAAGAAGTAGTACACTATATTGTATGTTCGAATATAATTAGTCGAAAGATTCATAGTCTGTTCGACTACAGTAGTCGAACACTGTACAACCCGTTCGACTACAGAAGTCAAACACTGTACAAACAGTTCGCTTACAGTAGTCGAACTCTATACAAATGGTACAACTTTATAAGTCAAACACTATACAAACCAATCGACTACTATTGTCGAACACCATACAAACCGGTCGATAAAAGAAGTCGAGCACTATACAAGCCGTTCGATTTCTAACAATCGAATAGTGACAAATTCGACAATATTTTTCTTCAACACAAATAGATTTCGATATTAATAACAAACTAAGAAGCTTCGACATAAAAAACCTAATATCCGACTTCAAACATTACACATTATTCCATAATACATCAAACATAAGTTCAAGAAACATTACACATAATTCCATAATATCTCAAACATACGTATGTGGCCAACATGTAACATAATATTAGTGAATATATGTAGGCTAACTTCTACGACTTCTATTGCACCTAACGTGCGGCCTTCGTGAGGGCTCGACCTCAGAAGGGTCATTCATGGACAATGCTTCATATGCATGCTCCACAATTGGCATCACGAAGTCGATGGATAAGTTTGGATTACGATGAGACCCACCTTTACACCAACGGATGGATATGAGGACGTGTCGAATGAATCATTTTCCAGGGTTTTAGACCCTAAGTAGAAGTGGCACCAACAACATTTGAAACATGGTTAGAGTTCTGGACCTTTGGATGAGACATTGTGTAATACTATTCCATGTAATTCGGAGAACACTCCTATATAGGGTTTGCAGGTGCACTAAGATGATCCACGTGCAACAAATGACTACTCCACTGCATGAAGTAGTTGCCCAACAAATGGAAGACAATCTTATATTGTACACCCATACTGCCTCTGCACACTTTACTTGGTATCAGAGACGCCTCAGGTATCGTTTGCACATAGCCGTATTGTCGCAGGACACGATCGGGATGATATGGCTCAATGATGTCAAATGTACGGATGCATCCAACATAGAATGTTACATTTTCACGAGGATAAGCATCCCTCATCCCAGCATAGGGAGTCCAAACAACCTACAACCATTAAATAGATAAATATTAGGATAAACACTACAGTAGAGAACATTCACAATGACAATCTCATTTCCACTTACATTACTCGGTGAATATGTTGTCTAATATCTCTCTCCATGCTAATGTACGGTCAATGAAACCTCATTGAGCAGCTTGTTAGGTCCACCTAAAGGCTAGTGGATGGTCGCTTCTAAAGTTCACATTGTGAGTTGGCCTTGTCATAGGAAAGTACTCATATATCCATGTCTACAACACAAAACATCGTTGAAATGTTATGAAAATGAGATAAATACTAAAAAGAAATTAAATCAAAGTTGAATCTTTCTTATCTCTAGCAATGTGAAGTATCCCGACATCTGTTTCACGCATAATGAGATACCAATCCCAACTGACGATAAAGAAAAGCCAATGCAGCAGCCCCCCATGCATACTTATGTACTTGGGTTACATTACCCAAGATTCTCAAAATATTCGTTGATATTGTGTTGCCGCTCTTATCTGAGAAGATTGTGCAACCAAACACAAATCAGAGATATGCTCTAGCTGCACACATGCTGGTGGCCTCGTCCGTACTAGTAATGCCCTGACTAAATTTAGATCGCAACCACTCAAGCTTAACAGAAGTACCTTTCGTTATCCCAAGGGCATTCTCCGCCTCATCCACTGTTATCCCAAGAAATTTATACATCATCACTGGGGTAGGTACTATCCTGTTGTCAGGTAATACAATCGGATGCTCCGTCACTGGAAGTCCAATAATGCAGGAGACACCATCTAGCGTGATGGTCATCTCCCTAAACGATAGGTGGAAGCTGTTGGTCTTCGGATGCCAACGCTTTACGAAGACACATATGAGATTCTTGTTGGGATTTTTATATGATATGGACTGTAGCCCATAAATCCGAGTTCAAGACATCATATGTATCCAAGAATCAAATTTGCCATCTAGCTTCCACGTCTTCATCTTCGTGGTATGACACCATAACTTCAGTACATCTCTTTCCTCGTTGAACCAAATCTTTGACGCAACGTGGGTCTTGAAACTGGGAATCAATCTAGGGTTCGTGGGCCCACCAAGATGTGACCAGGTCAAAATATCGTTCTCGGGCTCTCTCTCATTCACAGCCTCAATTTCATCCATATCTACAACAACTTTTTCAAGGATATCAGGATGATATGCCGGAGGCAACTCGGATTGCTCGTTCATGATGGCCTCACTTTCTTCTCTTGCAACATCTTCCTCTACAGAAGGAGCCAACATGTGTTGATAGTTCATTTGTTCATTCACGTCTTCAAACGGTCTCTATTCAGTAATGACATCAGGGTCTTCATTTCGACGCTTTCTTTCAGAAGCCATTGGTCGATTCCGTCTGTAAATTTTCTGAACTGCAGATAGTCAAAGAATTCATGTCAATAACAAAAAATAAGAGAGAAAATAAAAAATTTGGATCTGTTCGACCACTATTGTTGAACACATTAGGAATGTTCGGCCATAGTGGTCGAATAAATCTCACACAGTTTGATTTTGAGAATCGAACACTCTAATTTATGTTCGGCTCCTTATGGTCGAACGAAATCCATGTGATCGACCATAAGGTGTCAAACAAACACATTTCGTTCGACAATCATGGCCGAACAGACACATTTCATTCGACAACCATGGTCGAACAATTAAGGTTGTATTCGACCGTATTATCGAACACTCGGCATGATTGGCGAACAACCAGGGTCGAACAACTGACGACCGGAAACATGAAATTTCTACATTTTTTGCATCCTAAACTCAATATTTTCCCACAATAGACTATAATTATATGCGTACACCATAAGACAGACTACTTGGTTCGATTTTTACCCATGAATCAATCTAATTTATATAACTTGTATTCAAGATTCAAAATAACTCAAACAACTTGTGGTTTAGGTAAAATACGAACCTGGCACCGAAGTATCACATTCGTTTGGAGTGTCCATTGCAGTTGTTCGATTTCTTAAGTTGGAATAAATTGAAATTTGTTCAACTTCTTCTCTTCTCCCTTTTCTTCCAATTTCGAACCCCAAACTATGTTGTAATTTTATTTTTATTTTTTAATCAAGGGTTTCATGAATTTTGTTTTTTTTTTTTAGTCAAAGTGCATAATTGGAAATGTTTGGGGTGTGTTTAGAATACTTTAACAAGTACATATTATAATTGGGGTGTGAATAAATATTGGGGTGTGCTTAGAATTGCTTGAGGTGCGGATAGTTCCACCCTTTATAGAATTGAAAGACTTGTGTATAGTGTCTTTTCGAATTAGGCACCTTTCGAGCTGAACCAATATGGCTCATTAGTTCGCACTAGCTGCACCTTTTTGGCTCGCACTGATTAGATTCAATTTCGCACCTAATTAGTCCTTTATCACTTTTTTTTGATTCAAACAACTACGGTTTGTATTGAACCCACATAGTCGATCGATCCGACCCGATCCAATCGAAGTGGACATCACATATTTGATCCCTTATCACTTCTTCAAGCCACCCGAACCACTAGATGATCCAATTGCAAAAGCTTCTCAATTCCTCGCCATGACGAGGGGCTCGGAACACCATCCTCACAAGTCACAACTAGTTAATTTAAATGGGCTAAATCCAATATTTGCAACTATTAAGGTGACCAAAATTTCCTTCCTTCATTTTTTCTGTGGGATATGTTTTTCTATATTCCACCACCTTCTAATCATTTTATATAATTTGAATATTGATATTTTTATGTTATATGTAAATATATACTCTCTCTATCCCACAAAGATAGATATGTATACTATTTTTGTTCGTCTCATGAAGATAGATTTGTGACTATATTAATATGATTTTTAATTTGTAATTTCATATATATCCTTAATTAGATGTATATTGAATCACCACACTTTATCTTCCTATTTACTTTTTGAGAAAATGATAAAATGCAATTGTGAGCAACTCTTAATGCCCACCGCTGAAGTGTAATGATCTCATCCCCTCATTATATGAAAAGTGAAATTAATAGGTATACTAGATTTTTGACACATCAACTATGTGCCGACGGTGGATAGGGTAACAATGCAGTTATTTTTTAAAACAAAAAAATATTTATTAATTTGTGTGAAAATATAAATAGACCTATATCTTTTGGACTGAATACATCGTATTGGTTATTTAGTATTATACGCACCTAATTAAAAAGTAATAATTAAAGAATCACTACATTTTACAGCTATGGTATTATTTGATTCAACATTATCTGAAGTTTGACTTCAAAAATCAAGATAAAAATTTAGAAAATACTCTTTTTTAACCCAAAAATCAATTTTTGTCCTTCCCTCTTTTTTTTTTTTTTTTTCCCTTCTAAAATTGTCCTTTTTTGGATCTTTGAAAACTCTATATATTACCCAATTTTTTTGTTAAAAGAAAAAAGAAATAGTTCAAATTACAAATAATTATATGCTGTTATATGCCATGTTACTAAACATGCTGCTCTAGATTACATTTCAAATGAATGTTAACACACTCTAGTGTGTGTCAATTGTGAAAATATATGCGGAATTATTTTGTGGGTCTGTAGATATGCGTCAATTGAGATGTGCAATACTTATGTTAGTGTGTTTGTGTTTTTTTCTTTGTCCTTTCAATATTAGAAACTACTCTATTTTTAAATAAATGTATGATTTCATAAAAAGAAAAGAAAACCCAACATTTGTACACAATGAGACGAACAAAATAAAAGCAAAGCCGGTTAAAGGAAAAACAGTATCAATCACCAACTAAGAAAAACGAAAAGACTCTCAACATAAACTTGAAAGAAACGTACATCTTCGAAAGAAGATCCGCTGCTTGATTACCCTCTCTAAAAATATTTGAAACTCGAAAGTTCATCTTATCAATCAATCCCAGCGCATTCGCCCAATGATTTATGTTTCGTCATTTTCGTAAGCAGAATCCGACTCAAGCCACAATTGTCTCCAACTCTTCTTAAACAAATTATTGAATGATGAGTGTAATTTATTTATTTATTTTGTTCAGAAATGATGAGTGTAAATGTGTAATTCTCAACATATATATTCATTTGCCAATATCGGATTTTTGAGTTTGGTGCCAACACGAGTTCTAGTGATTTTACCAAACAAATTAAAAACTGAGACTCTATAGTTATAGGACGAAATTGAAATTACTATGTTTTTCCTCTATGGTCGAGGACAATGAAATCAACAATTAGTTAAATGTTGCAGCAATTAGTTAAAAATACGTTCACAAATGAATTTCTTATACTGATCAGGTGAACTTTTAGGTGGGTTGGGAAATATCCTAACTATTAAATCCTAAATCATGTTGTTATAGGATCAGATCAATGCCGAAAAAACGTTAATCATGAGTATAAATGTGTAATATTTCATTATAAATAAGTGGTGTTAGTAATGATTGAATGATTGTATAAGTGTTTATGAATGCAATATTTTATTATGAGAAGATTGCTATTATTATTATTACTATTATTATTATTATTATTATTACTATTACTATTATTATTATTATTATTATTATTATTATTATTATTATTATTATTATTATATAGGGTGATGTGAAAATCAGGACAATATATATATATATATATATATATATATATATATATATATATATATATATATATATGGTCAAACAACCAATGAAAATAGTACTTATAAAAACAAGGTTGGTTGTCTGAGGATGGTTCTTCCAGCGGGCTTAACCAAGTCAGTATGACCCATCTTTAGCCCATTTGACCAAGGTCGGATCGATGCATGGTTCAACATAGGGTTGAAATTATATTAAAAAGTCCAATTTTAGAGTCGTATATATTTGTTAATTAATTTAAAAAACTATTAAATTTGAAGTGCTAATTTCCCCAATAAAGGTTCTTCAAATCTTGTTTGATATTTGAAGTGAGTAGTTGAGAAATCGAATATGTGGTTTGTGAAGTTAGTTAAGATTGTTATGATGTTTCGTTCATGCAAAATGTCTTTGCGTAGTTTTAGGAGAGATACTTTAACACACTTTTCAACTATAATAAACACAATTTTTTATTAAAAATTTAACTTTAAGATGTAAAAAAGATATAAATTGTATGTATGAAGATCATCAATGTTGGAATTTGAATGAAATGGTAGCAAGTTGAATGAAATATAGTGTTCGAAAAAGCTTTTGATCAATTAGGTCAAGAAAAGGGCTTCAGATTTCCTCAAATAGTCTAAAAAAATTATTCAGAAAAATATTTTATTTGTAAATTTTTTATTGTCAATTTATTTCGTATTTTAAAATTTTAAAGTATAGTTTTTACTTATGTATTTTTTAACTCTAATATTTTAGCTATTGCTGAAACTACTAAAAAAAAAACAAACTCAAATGCACCAAAATTTAAACATTTTGGTTTTGATATTTTGCTTTTATAATAAATTAGAAATCATAAAAACGATGAATTTGACATGTCATGCATTGAAAGCGAATTTTAAATGAAGAAGTTTAATTTGATATTATGATTTGTTTAAAAAAAATTAACACCCACGCCTCACCCCCACCCCCCCCCCCCCCCAAAAAAAAACTATACATATGAAATAAAAATGAAAACAAACAAAACTACTAATAGAAATTGATACATCATGTATTAGAAATTCATTTTCCATGTAGAAGTTATTTTACTTAAAAACTCTCAAACTTATAAATAAAATTACAAATAAGCAAACACCACTCACACGCACACCACTACCCTCTACCACATAAGCAAACACACACATGGCAGCAAAAGCTGCCATATATTTCCATTTTTATATTTTATTTATTTAATTAATTAGTTTGAGTTGGAACATTACAACTTTCCATTTTTACCATTACTGTGCTTTTATATTATTATTATTATTATTATTAATTAATTAATTAATTAATTAGTTTGAGTTGGAACATTACAACTTTCCATTTTTACCATTACTGTGCTTTTATATTATTATTATTATTATTATTATTATTATTATTATTATTATTATTATTATTATTATTATTATAAGAAATAAAATATATTTAAAACTTTAATTAGCGGTGAGACTATACACACCCACTTGAAAACAATTTAATATTATCAAATTTCTACATCTTAGAACATTACCTTCCTACCCTTTTAATTAATAGCATACAATTGAATAAATAATAATAAGAGCATTTATGTTTTTTTTTTAATATATATTTATTTTTAATTTATTTTAAATGAGGCGTTTTATTATTGGATAAGATGTGAAATAACCCCACCCTCCCTCTGATTAATTCTTGGAGAATTAGAGAACTAGTTTCAACATTAATTATAAATTGAGATATAGACGTGGCTATTTATATTATAAACTTACTAAATGCACTATATATAATAATTTTTCAAGCACAAATGTTCTTGTGCACCTGAATCACAAAAATATCTTATAATATATGTTCAAGCATAAATGTTCTTGTGCATCAGGTGCACGGATCCTAGATCCGTATAATCGGATTAATTCGATTTGGGGGTGCATTTCACGTGTCCCACACGCGCCTTACGCGCCCATACGCTCGCTCACGTGCCCAAACCCTAGTTTCGCAGTTATTTGGCATAACCTTTTAGTTTGTTGAACCCAAGGAACAAAATATCGCGAAAAATCGGCGATATATCGCCGATTTATCGTGAAAAAATGCCAACCGATATCGATATGCTCCGACGAATTTTTCTGTCAAAATATCGGCGATATATCGGCGATATATCGATATCGGTCACGTTGTGCACAAATTTGGCAAAATATCGCCGATATATCGGCGATATATCGGTGATATATCGATGATATATCGCCGATATATCGGTTGTCGGTGGAATTTTTTTTTTTTTTGATTTTTTTTGAATTTTTTTTTAATGGTAAATTAATTAGGCTAGTGTGTTAAATAATGAAATACATATTTGAATTCAACTATATTTTTAATTAAATAATTAGTAAACTTATATTTAGTAAATTATTTGAATTTAGGTTCCTCATATAAATTAATTAGGCTAGTGTGTTAAACAATGAAATACGTATTTGAATTCAACTAATAGTTTTAATTAAATAATTAGTAAACTTATATTTAGTAAAGTATTTGAATTTAGGTTCCTCATATAAATTAATTAGGCTAGTGTGTTAAACAATGAAATACGTATTTGAATTCAACTAATAGTTTTAATTAAATAATTAGTAAACTTATATTTAGTAAAGTATTTGAATTTAGGTTCCTATCATAAATTATCATGGCTAGTGTGTTAAACAATGAAATATGTATTTGAATTCAAAATTTGTCATGTTATCATAACCAGTGACGAAAATGTTATTATAAGAGACAACGTTTATATAATAGTTTATCTCTAAATTTGTTGTAAACATAACTTTTTATTTGAAATTTAAGTTCAATATATGTATTAATGTTACTTATAATATTATATAAAGTACTAGATATATTTTTCAATTTTTTTTCAAATTTTTTCAATTTTTTTTCGAATTTTTTCAATTTTTTGCGCAAAAACCGATATATCCACCGATATCGATATATCCATCGATATATCCATAAAATCAAGGTACCGATATATCCACCGATACCGATATTTTCATCCTTGGTTGAACCTAATCTTTTAGTTATATTCGCATAACCTTTTGTAATGTATGACTGATTTATAAGATCTTTCAAAACCTTTCAAAACCTTTATGTTGTAATAATATAACATTTATGCATAATAATTTAACCTTTTCGTTATAATAATATAACCTTATATTATTCTTTAAGTACATAAAAATTATGATATTTGTACATAAATGTTATACTAATATAACATAGATGTTAAATTATTATAACATAAATGTTAAGCCATACTATATGAATTTTTATAGTGAAAAAAAGTTTAAGTAATATCACTTAAAAGTTATGATATATGTATGTAAATGTTATACTAATATAACAGAAAAATTATATTCGGTTAACATAAATGTTACATAACTTTTAGGGAAAGACTAAAGGCACCTACCATATTTCTAAGAGCACCAACCTCTTTTTTTTATTTTTTTTAATTCCAATTTTACCTCTAGAAGTTGTTGAACTAGTTCCGTTCGGTCAAGATGGCCGAACGGGTTTCAAGATGTTCGGCCGTGGTGGCCGAACGGGCTTCAAAGTGTTCGGCCGAGGTGGCCGAACACTCTTCTATGTGTTCGGCCACCTCGGCCGAACGAAACTGATCCGGAATTCATAGTTTTTTTTACGTATTTTGCTACGATTTTCACACATTTAACAAATTTGTGGAATGTTCGTCATTATGTTGGCATTACAATCTTCAAAAAATTAAAAGATTTAACTAAAAAAAAAACGCAACCCGTCACCCGTCGTGCGCGTGCACACCGCGCCTACCGTCACTCGTCGTCGTCGGGCGCGCACGCTAAACGGGTGACGGGTTGCGTTGTTTTTTTAGTTAAACCTTTTAATTTTTTAAAGATTGTAATGCCAACATAATGACGAACATTCCACAAATTTGTTAAATGTGTGAAAATCGTAGCAAAATACGTAAAAAAACTATGAATTCCGGATCAGTTTCGTTCGGTCGAGGTGGCCGAACACATAGAAGAGTGTTCGGCCACCTCGGCCGAACACTTTGAAGCCCGTTCGGCCATCACGGCCGAACATCTTGAAACCCGTTCGACCACCATGGCCGAACACCTTGAAGCTCGTTCGGCCATCTTGACCGAACGGAACTAGTTCAACAACTCCTAGGGGTAAAATTGGAATTAAAAAAAATAAAAAAAAGAGGTTGGTGCTCTTAGAAGTTGGGTAGGTGCCTTTAGTCCTCACCTAACTTTTAAATATGTTTTTTATACTGAAAAAAGTCTAAGTAATTTTACTTAAATATTATGATATTTGTACATAAAAATTATACTCGGTAAACATAAAGATTATATTCGGTAAATATAAAGGTTATGTCATAAATTTAAAAAAAAAAAACTTGGGCGGGATCTGGGCCAAACCCGATCCGACCCAGGCGCCCAATTGCAGGATCATGATTCATGCACTTGGTGCACACAAACACTACTCATGTTCAAGAGGCACTCGTAGAAGATAAACACTGTTCAACAATATATCAAACATTAGCCTATTGTTCAATTTCTACCTATCAAACATTATTATACGCGAACTTAAATGCTGCTAGTCGATGGTTCATGTTTCGTTTGTTCATTTCATGACCAAATATCAAATACAAGTTGAGAATAAGTAATGCATATTAAATCAAATTTACAACAAAAATATAATTTTGTCATACATTAACGACTAAACCCTAACCTCTCATCCTATAGAAACATAACTATAACCAAATTGAACAAAAAGAGAAAGATTGACATCAAAACAATCTTCATTTATTGCATGTGAGCATCTCTGAGAATTAATTTTTTTTACATATATATAAAGTAGTGTATCTAAGTAAAAATAAGCAAATAAAATTCCAAAAAATAATTAGTGATGTAATGAGTAGATATGATAGTGTGCTGAGTATTTTGGTGATTCATAATTTAGCATCTCACCCACTTAATAAGCTAACCATTCTCTACTTAAGAAAAATTGAAGGCCCTCCTTCTCTTTCTTTTTTCATGCATGATTTGTTGTTCACCTACCATATATTATTAATTTGTCATATAGAAGAAGATGAACTTACATTTGTTATGACTTTGATCTAAGTTACAAAGTGCCCTTGTGAAAATCTGGTGATCACATATCAATATCAAAATGTTGGTTCAAAGTTTTACAGAGAGGGTTAGAGTGTTGGTAGGGGTGAAAAGGTGGGATTACTTAGTGTTGTGGAAGTTGAGCAATGATGAGAGGTGCATAGAGTGGATGGATTGTTGTTGTGGTGGAAGTGAAAGATTATTGGACAACATTAATGGAGATGATCAAGATTCAACTAATCTTCCTTGTAGAGATATCATGTTTCCACATCCAAGAATCACTTCATGTCATCTTCTTGATCAGCTTCCTTCTTCCATGTTGCTTGATTCTTCTGGGTAATTTAACCTCCAATTTGAACACCCTTTTTTGTGAAATAAAATCCTACATGATTATTGATTTGTGTTCTACATTAATTTGCAGAGTTTATGCTCAAGCCTTGTTGTCAAATCAACCTACCTGGCTCAACATAACTTCATCACAAGTATGTATATATATGTTTGTGTGTGTGTTCTATATCTCATCTTGGCTTAACATGAAGCCTTGTTTGTTTGTTGTTTGATTCTTGCAGGATACGATTGCTACTCGTGTTTTGATCCCTTTGTCTCTTGGACTACTAGAGCTCTTTGTAACGAAACATGTGTGCAAATTGTGATATAATCTTACTTCTTCAAAGTGCTATGATCTTTATATCATCATATAATAGTGGTTTTTGTGTGAATTTAAGGTTCCTGAAGATGAAGAGATGGTGGATTTCATAAGGGCTCAGTGCAACTTGTTTATAGAACAGCAAACAATGAATTCAGATTCATTTTCATCTGATCATCAAAAGGATCATCATCAACTCAGTCTATATCAGCAACAACAAATCTCTTGTGATTTGCCAAATGACATCACAGTTGAGAGAATTCATCTTTGCAACTCTCCTCTCAACAACAGCTTCTTCATGGAGGAATCCAACATGTTTCTTCAAGAATCAGAGAGCAACAACATGATGAGCAGTTCATCCAAAGGAGGTGGCAGGTGGATGGAGCCCACAGACGATCAAATCAATGACCACTCTTTTATGTGTGAAAACAACAGATCAGACGACTCAGATCCTAACGACGAAGATGATGACATCAAGTGTGGTAGTAGAAGAAGAAGTGGGAAAGGGCCTCAGTCTAAGAACCTTGAAGCTGAGAGGAAAAGGAGAAAGAAGCTCAACGATAGGCTCTACGCTCTACGATCATTAGTCCCCAACATTTCCAAGGTAATTCAATTAATTAGTCCCTTTTTGAAATCATCAAAATGATACTACTAGTAATCTTGAATTAATGCAGTTAGATAGAGCTTCGATTCTTGGAGATGCGATTGAGTATGTGAAGGAGCTGCAGAAACAAGCAGAGGACCTAAAAATGGAGCTTGAAGAGCAGTCAGATGATGAAGAAAATACAAGAAAAACACCACAAGACGATACTCATGAAACCACCAAGCTTAGGCCTAAACGTGAACACGATAACTATCTAAATGGCTATCATCACAAGGGATCACCCAACAATGAGAAGGTGCAACTAATGGAGGTATGTGTGGTATAGTATAAACACTTCAAAATCGATCATATTTCAAGCTTTGTATTTACCAGACTTAGTCGAAATTTCAGCCTCAAGTAGAAGTGTTCCAACTGGATGGAAGCGACTTCTTTGTGAAGGTGTTTTGTGAGCACAAATCAGGGGGATTTGTGACGCTGATGGAGGCACTGAATTCATTGGGATTGGAAGTAGCAAATGTCAATACAACACGACATACGTGCTTGGTTTCCACTATATTCAAAGTTGAGGTAACTATATATAAATGCATTCATTTCTATACAAGCAATAATTCATCCGAATTAAGCTGGCTGTTTGAGTTTGTAACAGAGAAAGAACGATGAGACAGTGGAAGCTGATGATGTGAAGGAATCTTTGCTCGAACTAACAAGAAATCCATCAAGAATGTGGCATACTAATCCCAACAATGCAGAGTCTGAATCACAAAGCGTGGATAACGATTTTAGTATTGATGACAACCACACCCACCTCCATTGTCGCCAAATCAATCCTCACCATCACCAGCATTAAGCATGAGAGAGAGAGAGAGAGAGAGAGAGAGAGAGAGAGAGAGAGAGAGAGAGATGTTATGCAATAACGGAATCATTAGATTAATGCAAGTAATGGGATCATTAGATTAATGCAAGTAATGGGAAATGATTAGAATATTTGGTGGTTTGCATGAAATTGAACTCTTCTTGGTGTAGTTGTGGGGTATGGATTTCTAACCAAGTGCATGCAACTGTGCAATTCAAATTCTTGTTTTTATTTTATATCTTATTTTAGGATTATCTACATTCAACTTCATTCAAAAAGGATCTGAAATACTAACTTATTTTGTAGAAAGATAAATATGATGGCTCTTAGTTTCAGATACTTTATTGTTTTAGCCCTTTCATCCAAATCTTGTCATGCAAATTTGCCATATGATTTAACTCTAATCTGCTTATTTACTATGTACATAAATTTGGAGATACAATTCTCTCCGGATGAGAATTGTTGGCTGTTGAATACAACAGCTCTAAAAAGAATGACGACCAACACATATTTATAAATACATGCTATAATTGAATTCTTTATTTAAACAGAAAAAAGAATATGCTGGTACCTCCTTCCAAGAGAAGAGAGCAGATTACTATTAAAAGCCATACCAGTAATCCGAATTGTGGGCAAAGGTACTGGAGAGATCCATCTTTTTTCTGTAGTGCAAATGCATTATCTTTTGCATTCACAAGGCCAAATCTTATTGCACATTTTGCTCATCTTTAGCTGCTTCTCTCTCTCTCCCTCGATTTTCTTTCAAGCTCCTCTTCATTATAGACTTATAGCCTGTGTAGCTGGAGAGCTTCAAGGACTATATAATCCTCAAACCATAGCTCATCAAGAAACTCAGTGCTAATGGAAATCTGCAGTTCCATTTTTGCCCCTGTGACAAAGAAGCCCACTAGATCATCACATCTTGTGATGTTATCAAACATATACATACCCTACTAGTTGACAATAGTCAAGCTTGAAACATGCACATTAAATGTTGATAGTCACAAACTTAAAAAACTTAAAAAGAAGCATGATATCATGTTCTTAGGCCAATAGCTACTAAGATCACTTCACTGAAGGATCAAAAGTTGGGAGAAAAATCCAAAAAAAAAAAAAAATTCAGTAATCTGGACAACCAGTGGCTTTACAAAAAAAAAAAAAAAAAAAAAAAAACAAAAAAAAAAAACAAAAGAAAGAAAGAAGAAATCATTCGTATTATAACATAATCAGCTTAAGAAAAAGTTTCAGGTTAACTACATCTAGAGCTTCAACTATTGCAAAACTGTTTAATTGCGTAGCTGAACATAATCAAGTACTTACAAAAGCAAATGATGGAGTTATTCATATTTCTTGGCTTAATTCCAAAGAATCTTGGTTTCTTTGAAGCTGAATCACTGGCAGACTCCGTGATTTCTTTTTCTCCTCCAAAGGAATAAGCTTTCCGGCATATAAGCACTTTATGATCCAGTAAACTGACTGCATTAGATTCAGTAGTCTTGAGTCAGATAATAGTGACAACGGAGAAATTTTTCTAATCATATTTACAAGTAGTGTACTCAAACAAGTTTGTTCATAGTACTTCTAGTGTGTTTCACAATAATATAAAGACAATAGGGGAGTTGACTACAGCTTGAGAATGACAACAGCGAAAAACTGACCTTCATGGGTATATTCTTCTCTGAGGCACAGTGCTTCAGGTGACGAGAAGCACCACTCTCCTCATCAGCAACAACTACTCCCATAGAAATCCTTCCAGTTTCAAGAGTCTGGACAATTTTTTGCAGAGTTTTGAAAACCTGCCCACCACCATGCTGAGCAGGACAAAGATGATAAGGATGAGACCGTAAGTTTCCATCATAAGAAGCAGATAAATACTTCAACAAAATTCATGATGCTTCTTATCGTGATGTGAGTAAGTCAAATGCGTTTTCATGCCAAATTATGAAATCAAACTTTTTTTCAATTGTTCAAACCTCATGGAGTATTCAGGTTTTATCGACAAAAAAAAAAATTGTAATTTAAAAAATGAAAATATCATTCATTAAGGCCTCTATTGTGTATATGGATCCTTTTTTTTTTTTTTTCTCTCAGAATGAACTTAAGTGCCAATTTACCTCTCTTTCTTGCAACAATTTACAGGGTGTTATCAGCAACAAAGTAAAAGAAAAATTAGGGAAATTCCAAACTACTTGGCATGCATGTTAACAGTATGAAAATTTATACAGTATACCTTAACAATGGTTGTGATATTTGTAAGATATTTGGTTTTTCCATGAAGCATGACGCCCAGATTGTTAAAAACAAGAGAATGAGTGTCATACTTCACAGCAGTGTAAACTTGGTCATGCCTTCTGCTAATATTTCTGGATAGGATCATATACCTGACTAGATTAAACAAATTACATCAGAATATGATAAAATGAGAAACACAAAGGCTAATTTACAATGCCACAGAACAAGAACTAAAATGAAACATATTTTAGAACCTAATACTAAGGATTGCTAACATGAAATTCATAGAATATGAAGCATGAAGGCACCATTAAAAGGAGAAAGTGGTGAAAACTCTTTAGTCACAAACCAAAGAGCCTACATAAAAAGCTGGATTTCTTAGATACATTTATGCCATTTCCAATCAATAAAGAGAAGGTGTGAGATAATATAGCTTGTTGCTTAATAGGATGGACCGGGTACAGATTTTTCCTCTTTTATTTATTGATAGGTAATAAGTGAGTGGTGCTTCTTCTAAAATATAAGGAGTACAACACTCATGAGATTTTCAATGAAATGTATGAATCAAAACTCACAAATAATTTACTTATTTGATGTATTTATCAGTTCAGACTGTCACATTGCACCACAATCTATACATACTCTTCTCCTTTTCAACATGGTCTAAGAAATTAAAATATTATTCTTTCAAAACCATTGTGAGAATGTAAAAGAAACTCCCCCACTAATTCAAAAAAGTCCTTACTGTGACAAAATTGATAATATTGTTATTTAAGTATGTTTTGTGTGAGTTTTATGATCCAAACTCGTTGAACATCAGGCTGTTACTAATTCTCAAGGCAGAAGACAACTTTCCAGAATTCAACACATGGATGCAGCAGTCATGTCGAACTACAACATTTTTGTTTTGCCCATGGTATGCCTTACAAAAAAATGAAATGACCACACAGGTGAAGCATGACACAAGCATACCTTTTCGGTGGCAAAACAAAACCTGCTGCAATCGAATCCATAAGCCAGTTAACTCTGAGCACATATGCATTCACTGCACATCCATACAAGAACTTGAATGACTGTATCTGAGATAACCAAACAAGAATTAGACATGTCCACCTTTCAACAGACATAATTAGGAAATGTCAAACCTCTAGGTAGAGCAATTTCAAGTCAGTCACAGTTTTAGAGCACCTTTTGATCTAAAAATAACTCAATATTCTCAAATGGAAGAGCAATATCATTGAGTTTATCAACTAGATATCTGGTCTATAGAACAAAGTCTGCATCCATGTAGTAGATACAAAGCATATATAGGTACTAGCTAGTACTCTCAAATAATCTTTTATTGAAGTTTTGAAAGATATAGCTACATCCTTACAGGTTATAGAAATTGAAAATAATCAAAAGAAACAGAAACAGAAACAGGTAAAGGTCAAACTAAAGCTCCACACAACTCAACCTACGCTGACTCATATTTTAATGCAATGCAGAGAAAGACGAAATACACTTTCAATAAAAATTTGTAGTCCACAACTTTTTATAAGAGGGTAAAAGAATCTCTTCATTGGTCATGATGTTCTTTATTCTCATTACAACTTCTAGACAGTGAATAACAAAGATATTGGCCCGATTAATTTCCCCAGGGAATAATGATCAAATTAAGAACTCCAAAGACTGTTCTCTAATTTTATGTTTTCAATTCAAAATCAGATTGGCAGCCAAATGATAGGAACTACATGACATGAATTTGTGACAGAAATAAAAGGTGCATTAGATCTAAAACTGTAGATTGAAAAAAAAAACAAATTGGCACCTACCTTCTTCAAACATAAAACGACCGGAAGGACCTGAGACTTCAACCTAGAGCTTCTCTTTCCCTTCAAGTTTGTGGATGGAATTTGAGAGAGGACTATGCCACCATATTTTCGAATAAGACCCTCAATTTCCTTTTCCTTTTGTTGAGAAAACCCAGTAAGCAAAAATTCTATGTTTTGAAATATCAACCTTTTCTTCTCCTTATCCAAATTAGTTTTTAGATATCTGTCCAGCTGATGAGCTCTTAATTCAAGGTGAACACTGGATCTAGTTGATCTTTTAGCAGCTTTAGTAGAACCACCTGCAACAATTGTGCATAGCCATTATTGTATAACAATCAGATAAACCAAATTTATGTGTCATATGAAGTTTCAGGATTTCCCTTACAAGGTTTTGATCCCATTTGGACCTTCTGAATTTTGTTGTTGTCTGGAATATTAGTTTCCCTGTCAGAAAACCGAACGCGTTTTGAGGCTGATAACTTTTGAGCACTTTGATTTTTGCATTGTGACAGCTTCCACTGCATGTTCTCACAGGGCAGATACTTTACTGATGTTTCCAGGTGTGCAGTAGAAGCACGGAGATGGTCTTCTGTCCTAGAATTCACTACTACAGGGTGACAAGGGCTATTTTCTTTATCTGCAGCAGGTAGTTCAGCCCCGGCCTCCACAATTTCCTCCTGATTACTATAGTTTGTCTCCTGGAAAGTAAGCTCAGCATTCTTCTCAATAAAGAATGATCTTTTCTGATGACTATTTTTTCCGAAAAACATATCATGGCTAGGCAACATTGTGCTGTAATTTTGAAGGAAAGTGAATTGCCTAGAAACTTCATTTTGTGAGTGATTGATATTAGGTGTTTTCCTGGCCATTCTTTCCCCTTCAGCTTGCATATTTTCTGAGGGAGATGTCCCTAGAAAATTGTCTTTCTTAAGTTCAATAACATCCAGAGTTCTAGGAAAGGCTGGATCCTCATGGTTTGTAGCTGGTGAGGAACATACATTCTCAGAAATACTACATGGCACAACAGAACAAAGAGGGTCCACGAAAGATGCACTTGAAGACCCTACATCTTGAGAAAGTAGAACCCCATCATTTGCTCTGTTAGAGAAATTTTCACTGGGTATGCTTAATTGCGAAGCTATTGTGGCCTCTTTATCCCGATTCTGCACAAAGGAGTTTTCATCTGGAGCAGCATCGGCAGACTCTGAAAAAAAGCTTGTCTCACCAACAAAAGGCCCTGGGATGCTACGTTTTACAGTGGCATAATTCACTTCATTCTGTTGAAAAAGAAGTACATAAGAAAAGGAAAAGAGAAAATCACATGATTAAGTTAGAAAGACAAACAAAAAATATATACAGAAAATACAAATCATTGAGAAACAAATATTTTATGCATCATCAGTCTCAGCAATTAGCATAGAAGAACGTCATGTCTCTTATTATATTTTGAAACCATCATGGTGTTGATAAAAATCCGACACAATAGTTGGTAACAAGAAATTCTTGTTTCAAGTGCCAGATATGCACCAAGATTCCCCAAATCTCCTAAATGGTTTTGTGAATGTATAAACCTCAATATATCTTCATTATTCTAGTCCAAAAGATTAGTTAAAGGTTAAATGCCCAGCATCATTCTGACTTTCTGAATGAAATAAGAAATCTCACATCCTGCTTCAACACTAAAACCCGTTACAAGCTAATAAGTGAATAAAAATGAAAGCATGTGCCTAAGCTACTTTCAATTGAAACTACTTTAATTAAAGCATTCCTTCCCAGGAAGAGAGTACGCACTTCCAGGTCAACTCAGTTTTGCTAGTAAAGCATATGACATGGTATAATTGAACAACGAAAAGAATAAGTACATTTTACAGGTGAAACATATCAAAGATTCTAAGAGAACACTAAAAATTCACAAAGCAGTTGCATGCATGAAGCACTTTAATGTAAAAGTGCATAGTTAAAAAGTTCCTTTAAGTTTCTGAAAATTTATTTCTAGTATAGTCAGTGTAACCAGTAAAACATATCAGAGGGTACTGATTGAACAGAGAAAGAGAAGTTTAAAAAATGCATTTCACCAATAAAAACAGGACAAGGTGTAAAGTGATGACCCAGGAGAAATTCACATAGCACTTGCACGCCAAACTACTTCTAATTGAAACTAATTTTGTTTCAAGGTAACTTTACAGTTTGAAGGGACAGTTAGCAATGAAGAAACAATGTTGATTATAGCAAAATATTGAAAGAGGTGCCATGATATTTTTCCTTCTTTCAATAGAAATCACCAAGACAAGAATACATCTCGCAAGAGATCATGATTATGAATGAGATAAGTGTGATAAGACAAACTGTTACTTCAAGTAGCACTTACATTGTTTGTCCAACCACCAAACCAGCGGCTTTGGAACTGCTCTTGAACTATATTCAGTAGACTATCTTTTTCTGACAAGAGCAAAATGTTGTAATCCTGTTATAATTTATTCACAGAAAATAAAAGAAGACTATGAAATATAATAAAAAACTCTACCCTCATCTCGACAACTCATAACTGGGGAAGACCTCTCATTAGTTTCATGCAGATTGTTTCCTGTTGTAGGAGCATTGACTTTCTGCAGGTTGGAGGTAACATTGATCAGTAAGTAGTACAAAAAAAAAAGGTCAAACATTCTGCATGCACTTGGATACTTAATAATTAGTCAAATCACAAAAATAAAATTAGGAATTTTTCTATGTGCAACCAAAAGCTAACATAAAAATTCTACTGAATTTCAAGGTCGTTGGACAATAGTTCCACTTTAGGGCTCACCAAACATTTCTGGCACTTAATGCTTTAGCAATGAAACCACATAACAGACCTTATAAAATCAATCTTAAGCTTCTTGATATGGATATCGAGGTTAGCAGCTGCAGGTGGATTGATTGGAGATTCAGAAGGTAAGGTTGTACAAGTAATTACTGAATTCTTCGACAATGGCACAGATATATGGGAAGAACTAAAAGCTATTTTTCCAGTGGCTTCAGATTGTAGAGAGAGAAAATGAAAACACATATATCAACTGGCTCTTGTGAAGCAGGTTTAGGGGTGGGTATCTATGCCTCCAATTCGTTAGTAAAGTACATTGTGTGGGAAATAGAATATGCATGCATCTTTCCAAAGAAGAGCCGAGGAGAAGAATGCAGGCACATCTAAGATGGTACTCATTATATGTTTGCCCTACCTTGTACTCAACTACTAAAAGCTGAAAGGCCTGCCCAACCCCGTTCTTTTGTAAGAAAATGTATGCGTTCAATGGCTATCATGTTTTTTGCAAGCAAAGTACTAAAGGATTGCATATGGTTTAATAAGAGATGAAAATTTGTCAACAAAAAAATAAAATCAAGTTAAAGAATGCAACCTCTGCTGAAACTGAAAGACAAAGCTTTCCCTGAGCATCAACATTCTGCAAGCAATCATTTTGGAACCCATAATCAGCACCCAGATCACACACTGAATTACAAATTTCATTCTTTTGTGTATCACCACCACAATCTGCCGCCAATTCCAGTTGTATGTTATTTTGTATAACACTTTCTATTCTTTGCGCATAATTGTAATGACAAGATTTGTCAGAAACCTTGGCAGAAGCACCGATCTTATTTTGTAATTCTTCATCATGTTCAGACTCCAAAGTATCCTTAACTTGAGATACACTTAACTCATTACCAGGCCACTTTGTGAAGTGAACCCCAGCATCTTCATACGCACTTTCCATAGTTATATCATCCAAGTCAGATAAATTATCCATATCATCCATTAAGGGAACCAAGCCAACAAAGGTGTGTTTCCAGACTTCCAGCCGTGCTTGTTTCAGCTGAAGAGAAGCCTCAAGTATAGCTGATGCAGAAAATGATTTTTCAAATGAATCACTAATGATCACTTCATTAATTACCAATGCTTCCGATGCTGCAACACACAATTCTACTGCGTCAGCAGCAGCTTCAAAGAAATCCACACTTTTCTTGTTAACATGTCTCTCCAACTCTGCTGTTTGGGAGCAATTTATTGCACCAGCCTTTAGAAACGTACTAAAGCTAACATCCTTCTGGCCCAATATTTCTAAAGTTTCAAGAGGTTGAATATCAATAGGATAGGTGGGGTCTTTTTCACATGCATCAGTAGCAGTTGGAATTGTGCTCTCTGAATTGCCATCTGATGACAGACAAAGATGAAACTGTACAACCTTCCAAAGACAAAAGATAAAAGCTCAGAGTTTGTAGATACTTGTGGCTTTCAAAGAGTAAAACATACAATATGACACTGTATGAGGAACATAGCCAAATCTGTGATCATGCATAATTTGTATGTGTACTCTTTTGATCGTTTTAGAGAGGCTCAAATTTCATACTGAAATTGACGGAAGAAGAATGAGTATATAATTTAGTAGACCTGAAGTTTAAAATAGTATCAAAAGAGTGCACATTGATTTTTGAGCAGTATACATTAGAATAAATATTGCCAGATGTGTATGACAGTTTCAGTTACAGTTAGAACATTCGTATCTTGATATCACTAATCTTGAGCAAAAGGAGCTAGGTGCCTACAATTTCTCATCAACAGAAGCAGCCTAAATCAGTACATAGGAATAGAAATTCAGTCAGTGCTAGACAAATATCATTTCTAATGGATGGTATAATTGAGAAATAGAGGAAGAATGAAAGACTACATATTCCAATGACAGATTATAATCCACCAATACATGCATACATGGTGCATCTCTTTGCCACTCATTTGAATATGTTTTGAGAATTGGCCATTGAAAAACACAGTCCTAGATGATTAATAGCTTTCAAACCATGTATAATTTCTGGTAATTTAGTAGAGAAATTTGAGGCAGAACTAGATCTGTTTTATAGGCAGCAACTTACATTGTCAGCAGATTGAGCACAACTAAAGGGTGAACTCTCAGTCCCAGATATGAATAATTGACCAATGTTATATATGCCTTCTTCCCTCAACGACTCTCCATTGCTGATGCCCTTCTGAAGACATAACAATTCCTGTCAAAATACAATGGCGAAGTTTATTAGTCCAGCAGGAGATGAATTTTCAAGTAGAATATGAAATATTAATTTGAACTTCGTAAATAAAATAGATACAGCATTTTTCTGCAGCATAAACAACAATTTGGCTTTGAATTACATAAATCACGATTGTAGACAATACTTATACAAATCTGCCAAGGTTGGATGATGACAACAACAACAATAACAATAACAATAAAGAATTAAGCCTTAATCCCCACAATGTGGAGTCTATACCGCCATCATGCTCGGTTGAGACACGTTGTTTCATTTATTTTTAAGCATAACATATTTTTTTAGTAATTTCTTTCCAAGTCTTTATAGGTGTTCAACTTCCCCTTTTAGTCTAACTTAATTAATATCTACTTCATATACAGCATACTGGAGCAGATGAAAGTCTCCTCTATACCATTCAAGCACATTAATTTTCATATCTATCAAGGCTACCATACTTCCTTTCTAATGCATCCATTTCTTATTTCCAAGGTAAGATAAAGCAACAAAATGTTTTAACTTTCCCTTTTCCATTTTCAGTAGAACTGTGCATTTCCAAAAAAAAAATTGTGCCACCCCTTCATATACCAAATTACAATAGTGCAAATTTTACACTCAGGTTCAACACATAGCATTAACTTCACTACTCAGAACTAAAACATCTTCATTTCAAAAGCTCTGTAGCTTATCCAAAATAACTTCAACTTCTAAACAGCATTTTCTGAACAAACGAACAGTTGGGCTATTGTTTTAACAAAGCACGCCAATATCTTCAAATAAACAAAACCAGGCAACTACAGAATTTGTAAACGCACAGTAAATGCAGCATTATTAAGTGTAACAATTGAACAAATACAGTCCCCAAACCTCAACCCGCTGCTCAAATGTGATGTGATCCTCCTCCTCGGCCAACTGTTCGCCACTGCATTGCTGAAGCCATGGTGGCAACCACGCATCATCCTGCCGGAATCCCAAAATAAAATAAAAAACAAGTTCGCACAATCCGTAGAACAAGAAAAGTGCATGTTCCAAGCATAAAAGCAGATGATACAACACCGTTGTAGCTCTAAAATTGGATCATATGCAATGATTTCAACAGAATCATAATGATGAAGAAGGATTCTGATGATATAACAGGATTCGAAACTGAAGTAGAAAAATCAAAGATTTGTTACCTCTGAGAATTGAGGAGGGCGAAATCCACATAAGCTACCCATTCAGTTAAATTCCGGCGGCGGTGGCGGTGGTGGTGGTGGGAGGGTTTATAGGCGATTATTGGCGCCAAAATGGAATTTACCGGGGAATGTACGCTGTACCGGCAGTACAGTGGATTATTTGTCATTGAAAGAGAAAAGGTGGGCCCAGCCCAAATAACCTATTTATTGGGCCTCTGATGACACTTAAAAATATTTATTTATCAAGCCTTTACTAATTAAATCAATTTTCTTTTAATCAATTTTATTAGATGTACCATTTATTTTAACAATTATATTATGGGTTGGACTAAGAGCACCCCATTGATTTCTAAGGGCACCCCATTTTTTAAGAACACCCCAAGAAAGAAAATACCACTTAATATCATTTTTAAAGGCACCCCATTTATTTCCCACACTACCCTTATCAAATAAAAAAAAAAACACAGAAAAACAAAAGAGAGTTCTTCACCATATTTCCCATCTTCTTCGGCCAATACAGTATCTTGTTTGGCCAAGCCCCCGTTCGGTTCTTCACCATTTTCAAACCTCCACGATCTTCAATCTTGTTCGGTTGATTCGTCCGAACGTCGGCAACAATGAAACATCACTTCAAACAGATATTTGGAAAGCTAAATTTATCGGGTAAGTTAATTTTCAATAATTTCATTCGATTTTGCAATTGATTACTTTGTTTTTGTAGAAATTTTTTTACCTTATGTTGTCGGGTTTGTTATGGGTTAGTGAATTACTAATTCAATTTGATGAAATTGTGTGTAAAAAGTATGTTTTCGGTTGAATTACTGAAAAAATCGAAGGTTTGGAAACTGAAAAATCGTCAAAATGTTCGACACTGGTCGGCCGAAATTTTTGGTTCTGTTCAGCCAACCTGACCAAACAAATAAGCAAACAGTCGGCCGCCTCGACTGAGCAGGCGCTCTCGCATTCGGTTAGCCCAATCGAGCAGTGTCGCACGCGTTCGGCTGGCTTGGTCGAACAGTTGTGCGCGCATTTGGTTAGCGCTGCCGAACAGTGTGTAAACTCACTTTTTTTTTCAATTCATTAATTTTTGTGTTCCGTTGACTCAGTTTTTTTTATTTGTAATACAGGTAAGACGTATTTTAGGAAGAATATACCAACCGCTTCAGAACGGAAGCGTAGGGAATTGGAGCGTGGCAAAGGTTTGGGCATGCAAGAACTTAGCCTGAATGTGGAATTTGAAATAAAGCCAGAGGTGGTTGCCGAAATTCCCAACATTCCCGATATACCACATATTTCCAATATTTCGGAAATTCCAGTCATGACTGCAATTCTCGAGGCCGAACATCCTGATTATCACGAGCAAGAGGTCGCTCGTGATAATGAAGAGCAAGAAGAAATTCCCGAGGCCGAATATCCTGATTATGTTGAAGAGGTCGCTCGTGATAATGAAGAGCAAGAAGAAGATGAGTAACAAGCAGACGAGCAACAAGAAAAGGAGTCCGAGGTACTTACAGGTCCTTTTCCCGGAGGCCCGATCGACCACCGTCTTTTACCCAGTTTTAAGACACATGTTGCATCGAGGATATGGTTCGGCAATGAGAGAGATATTCTTAGGTGTCTATGTCACACAACGAAGATGGATTCTTGGAAGTTGGAGGGTGATTTGGATCAATGGTTTAGGTTACTCCGCCGTTCAAAAATTGCCGATTTACGATCCATATCGTATAAGAGCCCTAACAAGAACCTGATATGTGCTTTTGTTGAGCGCTGGCATCCGGAGACCAACAACTTTCACATGCCGTTTGGTGAGATGACAATAACCCTGGACGACATTTTCTGCATTATCGGGCTTCCTATTACTGGAAAATCTATTGTCCAGCGGGAAGAACGTGATGAAGCACTAACGGTGATGTTTCAACGGCTGTTAGGATTGGGATCTGATGAGGCACGTGAGGCTGTAAGGGGCCAAATAGGCAGTTCTGTGAGGTTAGAATGGTTACGATCGAGATTTAGTGGTGATGCCACTTCTCTTGATGAAGAGAAAAGACTTTGTTCGGCAAGGGCGTACCTATGGTTTGTGCTAGGCTGCACAATTTTCACTGATAAGAACGGCACCAGAGTGGGTACAAACATTCTCCGACTATTGGAGAATGTTACCCGAGTACACAAGTATGCTTGGGGAGCCGCTGCACTAGCGTACTTGTACCGACAGTTAGGGCTCGCATCTCGATTTGGAGTGAAGCAGATGGGTGGGTACTTGACATTGTTGGAGGTAAATTCTATTACTTTATTTTATTTTTCTCAACCTCTATGGACATTTTATATGATTGAGCATCATTTTT
Source organism: Scutellaria minor (assembly GCA_954870855.1). Classification (NCBI taxonomy): domain Eukaryota; kingdom Viridiplantae; phylum Streptophyta; class Magnoliopsida; order Lamiales; family Lamiaceae; genus Scutellaria; species Scutellaria minor. Next base: position 16,993,692 of record OX940728.1, on the reverse strand, counting down.
ATTTCCAGGCATGGATTTACGAGTATTTTTCTATTACGAGGCCAACACATAATGTCAACTACAACTTGGGTGAACCTTTGGTGTTGCGGTGGGCCCAACAAGCTTCTCTTGGGGGTTCAATCAATCGTTTAATAGCTTGGAGAGAGATGCTAGATGTCTGTGCTATGAACTCTGTAAGTTTTAGGTTTTGCGAGCATCTCGTTAATATATATATATATATAGATGAAAAGTTCAACCTATAATAATTGTCCATGATAATTTTCGTAGGTTGTTTGGACTCCGTACGCGAGTATGAAGGATGTATTCCCACGACATGAGGTTACATTCTACCACGGATGCATCCGAGCTTTTGATATTGTCGAACCATACCATCCTGACCGCGTCCTAAGACAGTTTGGACATGTTCAGACGATTCCCGAGGATCCGTTGGTGCCACTCTCAGTTTGACGAGGTAGCACGGGTGCACAGTATAAGCTTGTTTGGGATGTTATGAGTTCTTACTTTCGGATGTGGAACAGTCACGTTTTGGCCGATGAGGTCAGGGGTAGGCTAGCCAGTCCAGCATGGGAATGCACGACTGACTACATGGACTGGTTCTGTACCGTTTCATATCCGATGATCCAAAATCCCCAGAAGACGTCCGCTGTCGCCAGTTCTGCTCATTCTCAAGCACAGCATTGGGATATGATTGAGAGTGCACGTGTGCATATTCATCCGATCGTCTAACGGTGGGTGGCTAACGATCCTGACCTGTCCTTAGATTACGTGATCCCTTATATGATTAGGACGTACGAGACTTTGTCTGTGGATGATAGTAATTTGACAGAACCCGTCGGGCGTCCATCAACGAGCAGATCTCGTAGAACTCGTAGGACATAGTCACATCATCACATTATGTATTTGCACTTTCACCGTCCTTGGATAACTTTGAGCAAGACAAATATTTTGATTGAAAGTGATTGTATTCAATTGGATGACTTAGAGGTTGTGTACTCTTTTTTTAACTTTTCTATGTCAAGACAAATATTTCGACTTCCACGCTTTTAATATGTTGCTCAAAGTCATCTCAAATTTGTTACGTTGCATTTGTTACTCATCACAAACTGGACGTAGAATCACTACCTGTTCGGACGTAGAATCACTAACTGTTCGGTCAATCCGGCCGAACAACAATGGACGAATTCAGCCGAGTTGACTGATGTGGCTTTAGGGCGTTCGGTCGGGTTGACCGATGTGGCTTTAGGGTGTTCGGTCGGGTTGACCGAACAGGATACAAACTAGCCGACATGGCCGACCGAACAAATACGGAATTGTTCGGCCGTTGTGGCCGAACAGTGGGGATTTGCAGCCAACATCCGGACCTTTTTCTCACTGAAACGTGTGACATGTTCTCTGTGCGTAAGACTGTAAACGAAAACACATATAACACAACAATACTAATTCATACTCAATAATATATATTACAATAATCAGTATTACAAATTGAAATAGTGTTCTAAAATGTTAGTCGGAATCTAAACTAATGGTGTCCACTCCGAACGAGGTGTTTTCACTTGAATCGGTCGCGCCCCACTTTGCTATGTGTTGTTGGAAAATTACCCCCCAGCTAACTGCGCAAGGGAGCCGGCACACAAACCACATATTTATGATAGACGGAAGCGGCGCATCGTCGACCAAATTCACCTTCATATTTGAAATAGAACAAATTAATGTAAGTACCAATTAAAGTGTTGCTCAACAAAATCAACTTTGACTCTATAATAAAAATAAATAAGAATGTTACCCGTATAAAGTGATTTTCACCAAGCGCCATACACATGCATCGAGGGTTTATCGGCACTTGTGTTCTAAGAGGAAGAAATAGAACACTGATTTGGGGCGAAATGTGAACTATGGCCATATTATAGGTGGAAGCCGCAAGGTAATAGCACTTAGGAAATGAGAACAAAAAACGAGTGTCATATACCTCATCCTTGAAATAGCTCAACAATGTCAAAATCTCGTACACCGTGTGCGTACAGTTAAACCATGCAGTAGTGTACAAATCCCGATTGTTTACTAACTCTTCGATTAAATCGTTTCGGATTTGCGGCCCCGAATCCTCACCCAAACCAAGTGCGTCAGCAAGACACCGAAACCCGCAATGTCCGTCACCCTTCACATTTTTCGTACTAGATACGTAAGGACGGAAACGATTGGGTAACACTTGTAAGAATGGAATCTCTAAGGATGTTCGTACAGATCGACGTAGAATTGGTTGTTTCGGTGGCCTCTTCTTTGACGAATACACTGGTGCAAAAGTTGAGGGATCGCTAACAAATATGTTCTGAGAATTACTGGAATTACTATCCTTGAAAGACTCAATATATTCGAAAGAACTTTTCTCACACTTGGTAGACTTATCTGCACGGTTCTTAGCCTTGCTTGGGCGACCATGAACCCGTGTATGAACCTCAGGTTCAAGCAATGCGGATGTCGAGACGTTCGTTATCTCCCTAAGTCTTTTCAGTAGCAACAACCTTTGTGACTCATTGGCCGACGCAAATAACCCATCCACATCATCGACTTACTCTGTCCACCGACTCCCCAGATCTGCAGCAACACTAACGTCAGTCTTACATGGTTCACAATCTAATTTCCTCCAGAATCTGTCAATACTCTCAAGAGGGATTGCTTCACCAATACGTATCAATTCTGCAAGCTTATGAGCACAAGGAAGACCACATGTCTTTCTCCATACACAACCACACAACAACGAATCAGAACCGGCTGTGTTGACCCTCTCCATCTCCTAAAAAATCTTATGTATAGCCGCATGTGACACCAACCTACGAATTATCTTGAAAATAGGAGACTTATATTTATGATGCACTCTATGTTGACTTTGCTCAAATGAAGCCTTGATAGTGGTGTGAGATGTGATCAACAACCCATGTATCTTCTCCCAAGATAATTCAAAATTAGACTAGCTGGTACCAAGTTGTTTCTTCAATCTTGAATGCGCACTCTCCGCCCTGTGTGAACATACCACATCGTATTGTCAAAATATAGCACTATACGGATCGATCGAGAAAAATATGAATAAGATAAAAGAAATATACGTACCGGCTACTTGTAGTGTTGGCATAATGCATGATATTATTTATCCAACATGCTACAAATCTCTCCTTATAAGGATCTAGCCAATTCGAGATGACGTAATCCATGGCATTTGGAGTGTCGATGAAATTGGCCTTCAATCTTGAAACAAACTCATTGAAATGCACTTCATTTTCCGCAAGAACCAACATATTGAATGAGTAATTAAATGAATCCCACTTTGCCTTCGAATGAAATTCCTTCCAACACTTAGTTAATTTTTTTTTACTAATATGCCATCGACATAACAAATGTTTTGCGTTTGGGAACACAACTTCAATCGCATTCATCAGAGCAATCTCCCGATCAGTGACAATGACCTGTGGTAAGAATGATTCGTCCATCAATCCTTTCAAAGTCGTAAGCGCCCATCTATAGTTCTCATCACGCTCGGCCTCCAAATAAATGCATGCCACAGAAAATGTGATATCCGTAGATGTGATGCCAACAACTTCCAATAGTGGCATCTTGTATCGATTAGTCTTGTATGTACAGTCCATGTGCAACACATTTGGAAAGGCACGCAACAGGTCCACACTAGTCGGATGGGCATAAAAGAGATTATTCACCCTACTTGTTGTCTCGCATCTCTTGACAAGGTAATAATATTTGTGCTGCTCCAGTTTCTCCAATAAATATTACATTTGAGACCGACCTCCATGCTCCAATAATCTATGCTTGTGACGAGCATTTTAAATAGTCTTCAGTGTGGATGCATTCTGAACAAATATGTCCTTCAAAGTACTTAGAATATCCTTGGCTTTACACTTATTCTTAGACAAGTCTGCTACAAATCGACTTTCAACCGGTGTTAGTCGACCGGCATATGAATGACCCACCAAATTCCGGCCCATTCGATGGTTATGAACACCAGATACAACCGAGAACGACCATTGTCCTGACTCGTTGAATTGAATAGCTTTTAGAAGAAATGAACACTCACATTTCTTTGTGGCTGTAGTTCTAGAGCTTTTTTTTTAAACACTCTTCCTACCATCAATTGAATTTAGAAGATGTTTCGCCTTATTACGCGGACGATATACACCACCTCGTTCACAACCCAACATAACTCGAGGTCGACGACCACTACTCCTACTATCCGACCGAACAACCAATACTATCATATTATGTCGATATGCTACGGTATTAATCCAATTCATCATCAAAATACGAGACTCAAATATTTCGTCAGTGGTAAAATCATCAGTGAAATCAATCTGCATATAGGGAGCCTCTAAATCGTCCGAATCTGTCAGTTCTTGTTCATACATCTGCATATATGAAGCTTATTTCAGTGGTATTAGAGTAACGTCGGAAAACGAAATTGTTCGGCCAAGACAACCGAACATGTGGCATACTGTTCGGTCATCTTGACCGAACTTGTCTTCAACATGTCGGCTGGTTCGATCGTTTCAGAAGTTGGGTGTTCGGTCGGCCTGACCGAACGCATACAGTAGCGTTCGGTCTGTGTTAGCCGAACGGGTTAGTTCTGCGTGATTTTTTGGATTTTCGCGAAAATCATAATACAAAACATAAACTTCTTAAAAACGATGTACATTTGGGCGAAATCTTATATTGTTTGTTGGCTTTGAATCTTCATCAGCCATTGCACTTGAATCTAACAAAATGAGGGATGCAATTTGATAGTCACTCTTGAGCTAAAATTCGCGAATGTATGGAGAAGAGAGTGGAGAGAGATTTTTTTTTTATATAATATTTGCATTGAGGGTATTTTAGTCTTTTCACATTCAATTAAATTTAATTATAATATTATGGGGTGCCCTTAGAAATCAATGGGGTGCTTTTAAACTCTCCCTTAAAAAATTTCATGCTATTTGTGAAATTTGGATGGGAAGTCTAAAAGCACCACATTGATTTCTAAGGGCACCCCATAATATTATAATTAAATTTAATTGAATGTGAAAAGACTAAAATACCCTCAATGCAAATATTATATAAAAAAAAAATCTCCCTCCACTCTCTTCTCCATACATTCGCGATTTTTAGCTCAAGAGTGACTATCAAATTGCATCCCTCATTTTGTTAGATTCAAGTGCAATGGCTGATGAAGATTCAAAGCCAACAAACAATATAAGATTTCGCCCAAATGTACATCGTTTTTAAGAAGTTTATGTTTTGTATTATGATTTTCGCGAAAATCCAAAAAATCACGCAGAACTAACCCATTCGGCTAACACAGACCGAACGCTACTGTATGCGTTCGGTCAGACCGACCGAACACCCAACTTCTGAAACGATCGAACCAGTCGACATGTTGAAGACAAGTTCGGTCAAGATGACCGAACAGTATGCCACATGTTCGGTTGTCTTGGCCGAACAGTTTCGTTTTCCGACGTTACTCTAATACCACTGAAATAAGCTTCATATATGCAGATGTATGAACAAGAACTGACAGATTCGGACGATTTAGAGGCTCCCTATATGCAGATTGATTTCACTGATGATTTTACCACTGATGAAATATTTGAGTCTTGTATTTTGATGATGAATTAGATTAATACCGTAGCATATCGATATAATATGATAGTATTGGTTGTTCGGTCGGATAGTGGGAGTAGTGGTCGTCGACCTCGAGTTATGTTGGGTTGTGAACGAGGTGGTGTATATCGTCCGCGTAATAAGGCGAAACATCTTCTAAATTCAATTGATGGTGGGAAGAGTGTTTTAAAAAAAAGCTCTAGAACTACAGCCACAAAGAAATGTGAGTGTCCATTTCTTCTAAAAGCTATTCAATTCAACGAGTCGGGACAATGGTCGTTCTCGGTTGTATCTGGTGTTCATAACCATCGAATGGGCCGGAATTTGATGGGTCATTCATATGCCGGTCGACTAACACCGGTTCAAAGTCGATTTGTAACAGACTTGTCTAAGAATAAGTGTAAAGCCAAGGATATTCTAAGTACTTTGAAGGACACATTTGTTCAGAATGCATTCACTCTGAAGACTATTTACAATGCTCGTCACAAGCATAGATTATTGGAGCATGGAGGTCGGTCTCAAATGCAATATTTATTAGAGAAACTGGAGCAACACAAATATTATTACCTTGTCAAGAGATGCGAGACAACAAGTAGGGTGAATAATCTCTTTTATGCCCATCCGACTAGTGTGGACCTGTTGCGTGTCTTTCCAAATGTGTTGCTCATGGACTGTACATACAAGACTAATCGATTCAAGATGCCACTATTGGAAGTCGTTGGCATCACATCTACGAATATCACATTTTCTGTGGCATGCATTTATTTGGAGGCCGAGCGTGAGGTGAACTATAGATGGGCGCTTACGACTTTGAAAGGATTGATGGACGAATCATTCTTACCATAGGTCATTGTCACTGATCGGGAGATTGCTCTGATGAATGCGATTGAAGTTGTGTTCTCAAACGCAAAACATTTGTTATGTCAATGAAATATTAGTAAATTTTTTTTGACTAAGTGTAGGAAGGAATTTCATTCGAAGGCAAAGTGGGATTCATTTAATTACTCATTCAATATGTTGGTTCTTGCGGAAATGAAGTGCATTTCAATGAGTTTGTTTCAAGATTGAAGGCCGATTTCATCGACACTCCAAATGCCGTGGATTACGTCATCTCGAATTGGCTAGATCCTTATAAGGAGAGATTTGTAGCATGTTGGATAAATAATATCATGCATTATGACAACACTACAAGTAGTCGGTACGTATATTTCTTTTATCTTATTCATATTTTTCTCGATCGATCCGTATAGTGCTATATTTTGACAATACGATGTGGTATGTTCACACAGGGCGGAGAGTGCGCATTCAAGGTTGAAGAAACAACTTGGTACCAGCCAGTCTAATTTTGAATTATCTTGGGAGAAGATACATGGGTTGTTGATCATATCTCACACCACTATCAAGGCTTCATTTGAGCAAAGTCAACATAGAGTGCATCATAAATATAAGTCTCCTATTTTCAAGATAATTCGTAGGTTGGTGTCACATGCGGCTATACATAAGATATTTTAGGAGATGGAGAGGGTCAACACAGCCGGTTCTGATTCGTTGTTGTGTGGTTGTGTATGGAGAAAGACATGTGGTCTTCCTTGTGCTCATGAGCTTGCAGAATTGATACGTATTGGTGAAGCAATCCCTCTTAAGAGTATTGACAGATTCTGGAGGAAATTAGATTATGAACCATGTAAGACTGACGTTAGTGTTGCTGCAGATCTGGGAAGTCGGTGGACAGAGTCAGTCGATGATGTGAATGGGTTGTTTGCGTCGGCCAATGAGTTACAAAGGTTGTTGCTACTGAAAAGACTTAGAGAGATAACGAACGTCTCGACATCCGCATTGCTTGAACCTGAGGTTCATATACGGGTTTGTGGTCGCCCAAGCAAGGCTAAGAACCGTGCAGATAAGTCTACCAAGCGTGAGAAAAGTTCTTTCGAATATGTTGAGTCTTTCAAGGATAGTAATTCCAGTAATTCTCAGAACATATTTGTTAGCGATCCCTCAACTTTTGCACCAGTGTATTCATCAAAGAAGAGGCCACCGAAACAACCGATTCTACATCGATCTGTACGAACATCCTCGGAGATTCCATTCTTACAAGTGTTACCCAATCGTTTCCGTCCTTACATATCTAGTATGAAAAATGTGAAGGACGACGGACATTGCGGGTTTCGGTGTCTTGCTGACGCACTTGGTTTGGGTGAGGATTCGTGGCCGTAAATCCGAAATGATTTAATCGAAGAGTTGGTAAACAACTGGGATTTGTACACTACTGCATGGTTTAACTGTACGCACACTGTGGATGAGATTTTGACATTGATGAGCTGTTTCAAGGATGAGGTATATGACACTCATTTTTTGTTCTCATTTCCTGAGTGCTATTACCTTGCGGCTTCCGCCTATAATATAGCCATAGTTCACATTTCGCCCCAAATCAATGTTCTATTTCTCCCTCTTAGAACATAAGTGCCGATCAACCCTCGATGCATGTGTATGGCACTTATGGTGAAAATCACTTTATACGGGTAACATTCTTGTTTATTTTTATTATAGAGTCAAAGTTGATTTTGTTGAGCAACACATTAATTGGTACTTACATTAATTTGTTCTATTTCAAATATGAAGGTGAATTTGGTCGACGGTGCGCCGCTTTCGTCTATCATAAATATGTGGTTTGCGTGCCGGTTCCCTTGCACAGTTAGCTAGGGGTAATTTTCCAACAACACATAGCAAAGTGGAGCGCGACCGATTGAAGTGAAAACACCTCATTCGGAGTGGACACCATTAGTTTAGATTCCGACTAACATTTTAGAACACTATTTCAATTTGTAATATTGATTATTGTAATATATATTATTGAGTATGAATTAGTATTGTTGTGCTATATGTGTTTTCGTTTACAGTCTTACGCACAGAGAACATGTCACACGTTTCAGCGAGAAAAAGGTCCGGATGTTGGCTGCAAATCTCCACTATTCGGCCACAACGGCCGAACAATTCCGTATTTGTTCGGTCGGCCATATCGGCTAGTTTGTGCCCTGTTCGGTCAACCCGACCGAACATCCTAAAGCCACGTCGGTCAACCCGACCGAACGCCCTAAAGCCACGTCGGTCAACTCGGCCGAATTCGTCCATTGTTGTTCGGCCGGATTGTCCGAACAGTTAGTGATTCTACGTCCGAACAGGTAGTGATTCTACGTCCAGTTTGTGATGAGTAACAAATGCAACGTAACAAATTTGAGATGACTTTGTGCAACATATTAAAAACGTGGAAGTTGAAATATTTGTCTTGACATAGAAAAGTTAAAAAAACGAGTACACAACCTCTAAGTCATCTAATTGAATACAATCACTTTCAATCAAAATATTTGTCTTGCTCAACGTTATCCAAGGACGGTGAAAGTACGAATACATAATGTGATGATGTGACTATGTCCTACGAGTTCTACGAGACCTGCTCGTTGATGGACGCCCGATGGGTTCTGTCAAATTACTATCATCCACAGACAAAGTCTCGTACGCCCTAATCACATAAGGCATCACGTAATCTAAGGACAGGTCGGGATCGTTAGCCATCCACCATTGGACGATCGGATGAATATGCACACGTGCACTCTCAATCATATCCCAAGGCTGTGCTTGAGAATGAGCAGAACTGGCGACAACGGACGTCCTCTGGGGATTTTGGATCATCGGATGTGAAACGGTACAGAACCAATCCATGTAGTCGGCTGTGCATTCCCATGCTGGACTGGCTAGCCTACCCCTGACCTCATCGGCCAAAACGTGACTGCTCCACATCCGAAAGTAAGAACTCATAACATCCCAAACAAGCTTGTACCGTGCACCCGTGCTACCTCGTCAAACTGAGAGTGGCACCAACGGATCCTCGGGAATCGTCTGACCATGTCCAAACTGCCTCAGGATGCGGTCAGGATGGTATGGTTCGACAATATCAAAAGCTCGGATGCATCCGTGGTAGAATGTAACCTCATGTCATGGGAATACATCCCTCATACTCGCGTACGGAGTCCAAACAACCTACGAAAATTATCATGGACAATCATTATAGGTTGAACTTTTCATCTATACATATATATATATATATATATATATATTAACGAGATGCTCGCAAAACCTAAAACTTACAGAGTTCATAGCACATGCATCTAACATCTCTCTCCAAGCTATTAAACGATCGATTGAACCCCCATGAGAAGCTTGTTGGGCCCACCGCAATGCCAAAGGTTCACCCAAGTTGTAGTTGACATTATGTGTTGGCCTCGTAATAGGAAAATACTCGTAAATCCATGCCTGGAAATAAATATGATGCTCAATCATATAAAATGTCCATAGACGTTGAGAAAAATAAAATAAAGTAATAGAATTTACCTCCAACAATGTCAAGTACCCACCCATCTGCTTTACTCCAAATCGAGATGCGAGCCCTAACTATCGGTACAAGTACGCTAGTGCAGTGGCTCCCCAAGCATACTTGTGTACTCGGGTAACATTCTCCAATAGTCGGAGAATGTTTGTACCCACTCTGGTGCCGCTCTTATCAGTGAAAATTGTGCAGCCTAGCACAAACCATAGGTACGCCCTTGCCGAACAAAGTCTCTTCTCTTCATCAAGAGAAGTGGCATCACCACTAAATCTTGATTGTAACCACTCTAACCTCACAGAACTGTCTCTTTGGCGCCTTACAGCCTCGCGTGCCTCATCAGATCCCAATCCTAACAGTCGTTGAAGCATCACCGTTGGTGCTTCATCACGTTCTTCCCGCTGGACAATAGATTTTCCAGTAATAGAAAGCCCGATAATGCAGAGAACGTCGTCCAGGGTTATTGTCATCTTACCAAACGGCATGTGAAATGTATTGGTCTCCGGATGTCAGCGCTCAACAAAAGCACATATCAGGTTCTTGTTAGGGCTCTTATACGATATGGATCGTAAATCGGTAATTTTTGAACGGCGGAGCAACCTAAACCACTGATCCAAATCACCCTCCAACTTCCAAGAATCCATCTTCGTTGTGTGACATAGACACCTAAGAATATCTCTCTCATTGCCGAACCATATCCTCGATGCAATATGTGTCTTAAAACTGGATAGAAGACGGTGGTCGATCGAGCCTCCGGGAAAAGGACCTGTAAGTACCTCGGACTCCTCTTCTTGTTGCTCGTCTGCTTGTTGTTCCTCTTCTTCTTGCTCTTCATTATCACGAGCGACCTCTTCAACATAATCAGGATATTCGGCCTCGGGAATTTCTTCTTGCTCTTCATTATCACGAGCGACCTCTTGCTCGTGATAATCAGGATGTTCGGCCTCGGGAATTGTAGTCACGACTGGGATTTCCGGAATATTGGAAATATGTGGTATATCGGGAATGTTGGGAATTTCGGCAACCACCTTTGGCTCTATTTCAAATTCCACATTCAGGCTAGGTTCTTGCATGCCCGAACCTTCGCCACGCTCCAATTCCCTACGCTTCCGTTCTGAAGCGGTTGGTCTATTCTTCCTAAAATACGTCTTACCTATATTACAAATAAAAAAAATTGAGTCAACGGAACACAAAAATTAATGAATTGGAAAAAAAAGTGAGTTTACACACTATTCGGCAGCGCTAACCGAACGCGCGCACAACTATTCAACCAAGCCAGCCGAACGTGTGCGACACTACTCGATCGGGCTAACCGAACGCGAGAGCGCCTGCTCGGCCGAGGCGACCGACTGTTTGCTTATTTGTTCAGTCAGGTTGGCCGAACAGAACCAAAAATTTCGGCTAACCAGTGTCGAACATTTTGACGATTTTTCAGTTTCCAAACCTTCGATTTTTTCAGTAATTCGACCGAAAACATACTTTTTACACACAATTTCATCAAATTGAATTAGTAATTCACTAACCCATAACAAACTCGACAACATAAGGTAAAAAATTTCTACAAAAACAAAGTAATCAATTGCAAAATCGAATGAAATTATTGAAAATTAACTTACCTGATAAATTTAGCTTTCCAAATATCTGTTTGAAGTGATGTTCCATTGTTGCCGACGTTCGGACGAATCAACCGAACAAGATTGAAGATCGTGGAGGTTTGAAAATGGTGAAGAACCGAACGGGGGCTTGGCCGAACAAGATACTGTATTGGCCGAAGAAGATGGGAAATATGGTGAAGAACTCTCTTTTGTTTTTCTGTGTTTTTTTATTTATTTGATAAGGGTAGTGTGAGAAATAAATGGGATGCCCTTAAAAATGATATTAAGTGGTATTTTCTTTCTTGGGGTGCTCTTAGAAAATGGGGTGCACTTAGAAATCAATGAGATGCTATTAGTCCAACCCATTTTCGAATTGTATTCAACTTTTGCTTCAAATCACAGTTTCTTAAGTTGGATCCCATATTGCAAATGAACATTGTTTATCTTTTCATAATTACTTCTCTCTTCATTCCTTTTTTTTTTTTTTTTTTAAGGTAAAAAAAATGTAATAGAAGAAAATCACCAATCACGGGTGTCATCATGTTCTCTTAAATTTATACATTATAAGTAAAATATATATATAAAGAAGAAAATACCAATAAGCAAACAGAGTTTGGGCCTTCCATTAAAATACATAACAAAAGAGCCCATGTTCAATGACCCATCATAAACTTCCAAAGGGAAATTAGTTTCCAAAATTATTATATTTTCTTGGACACAACACAACCAACTAATCAACACAATATCCACTCAAAACCAACCACATAACTTAGGAACCAACTCTGAACACACACCAAAAGAAAATCTTTCACTCCAAATATAAAACTCAAACACCACTAATTCTTGAAATTCTGCAAACATAAACTGCTGCCAACTTAAGAAATTATAATCAGTACAACATCATTGCAAATTTGATCTAAAATTGCAAGATTTTGATAGAGAGTGCATATGATGGCATGCGCAGTGTCAGGAAGCAGCTGCAGCATTAGTGCATCAAGCAGATTGTTGTTGGTGAACAAGTTTCAGCTGAAGAAAAGGCAAAATTTGCAATATGGTTTAAGAGTGAGAGCTTCTTCTGATGATCCTGAGGATTGCAACACTGAAGAATGTGCTCCTGATAAAGAGGTCTTTTCTTTAAACCCTTCATTTTCTATATTTTTACAATTTCTTGAAAGTTGAAACTATAAACATGGGCCCACTAAAAATGAAATCTTTTTACAATTTTTTTATGGGTGTTTTATAGATTTAGCTTTTCTTTATGTTTCATTGACATGAACTGATGCTGAAATGAGGGAAATTTGTTGATTTTTCCTTAAAGATTGTAATGTCTTGATTTTAAAAACTTGTATCTGAGTTCTGCAAGTGGGGTTTTATTTTCTGCATTAGTAACCAAGAATTATGAGGGATTTCATTTCTTAAGCTGTGAGGGTTCTTACAAAGGGAAATACTATCTGTTATCTTATGTTGTATACATAGAAGATGCAAATCATTCTTTTAATAAATTATCCAAAACTCTCGGGGTCCATTTGGATGGGTGGATTGGAGGGATTTGAAATCCATCGGTGGTGTTTGGATAGACATGGATCCATCATTTTCATTTTGAACTAATTTTGGAGCCATTTAAGATTAAGTCTAAAACACAATAGAATGTCCACGGTCCAAATTATAAATGAGATCCACTTAAAAGTCAATCAAACTACCATAGCATGTTGCACCCATATTGTTTTGGTGGTAAAATCAGTTTAAATAGTGGAAAATTGGTAAATGTAAAAGGTTAGTTGGGTCACAAATGGTTGAGCAATGCAATAGGTAGGTGGTTTGATAATTGAAGTGAAACAGGTTGGGAAAGTGAGCATGGAATGGTTAGCTGGGGAGAAAACAAGAGTGGTGGGTACGTTTCCACCACGAAACAAGGGCTGGACTGGATACGTCGAGAAGGACACTGCTGGACAAACCAACATTTACTCTGTCGAGGTAACCATACTAATCTATCTCTTTTTGATCCACTCCATGATTGTGTTATCAAGTTAGAGATATTGATGTAGGTGTGAACTTGGAGATCAGAAGTTTAAACTTAAACATGAAACCAAGTTGCTATGTCTTTATACATATCGATGAGAAACTAGGACTTGAAGTTTGAAAGCTCTAAGATTTGTGTAGTATCTCTTACAAGTGCTAGTGAAGCATCCACAAGGAACACATTCTGCAGATAATGTCAATGCCAATCTTCCCTAGCATAAATGATAAAATGTGACAAGAAACTTCTGTGCTGTATTTTCTGTGGGTGAATCCATTGAAAAATATAAGTGCCATGTGTGCACATTGTCTGATGATAGCAAAAATCCGATCCATTTGGTGGTTGTGTGTCGCATTTGCTTGAGTTGTGTAATCTTTTTCTGTGCTATTCTGAATGTATATCATTTCGGGTTGACTATATGTAAAATTCTACACTAATTTTGTGACAAAAAAATCGTGATAATTAAAATGATAGGACTAGTTTTGCCACCTATACAGTTATGAGACCAGTTTTGCATTTTTCAGCAAGTTAGAGTAAACTAAACATAACCGATAAAGATCATATTCTGCTAATTGCATTCTATCTAGTGTCATTTTCTCGTTTCTTTGAGAATTTAGGTAAATATTCACAAGTTTTGAGCCGAAAACTGGTGAATCTAACTCTCAGCTTGATCACCTTCTCAGCCTGCAGTTTACATCGCAGAAAGCGCAATCAGTTCAGGAACAGCAGGTTCGTCTGCAGACGGATCAGAGAACACGTTAGTTATCGCGGGAGGCATTGCTCTAATCTCAATTGCTGCTGCTTCATTAGTACTTCTTCAAGTGGACAAGAATCCACCTGTGGTGAAAACAGCAGCTTACTCGGGGCCGTCTCTTAGCTACTATATCAACAAGTTTACGCCTCCACAAACTATTGAAGTTTCTGCTCCCACTCTGAGTGAAAGCGACACCTCAGCTCAAGAAGTCTCTCAGCCTGAGGTTCTGGTGGAAACTCAGCTAGATGTGTCGCCATCGGACTCTAACGTCTCTTAGGCGTATTCTGCTACTTTTCTTCGACTTCTCCTCCTGATTTTTCGTGTATACGACTTACTTATATGTGGTTTATTGTGATGCAAAATACTTTATTGGTGCGTATGCATATTGACATGGCGTTCTTGTCGTTAGGGTGAGATTACACGTGTATATGAGTAAATCCACAATTCATATTGTGTGTGATGTATTTTATTAGGTGTAGCATCTGCAAAACCGGATAAAATTAGAAAAGAAAAGCCCTAAAGTCTCCTCAAACATGCACCAATCGGATTCATTTGTTTGGTGTTCTTGTTGTAATGTTAAAAGAATTCTCCATGTGTGTATGTATACACACACCTGTATATGAATAAGAGAATCTCGAGTTTGTACAGAAGTTTACACTAAGAAGAAATATTTTATAATATTTTTAATTATTAGTTTATTTAATCATATTTTTAAATTTTTGTTATAATTGAATAACATATTTAGACGCGTAAAAATTGTTTAATATAATTTTTACTCTTTATGTTTTAAATTTAATAAATAAAATATAATTAATTGAATAAAACTCAATGTAAAATGAAAACAAAAACAATAACTTACTGAGTTGGTCTCTTGTGAGACCGTCTCACTTGCGACGAGAAGAGAAATAGATGCTACAATAATCTATTTTCAATAATTTTAAGTTGTATTTTTCATGTATTTTAATTTATTTTTAGTAATTTTATGTAATTGTTTCCCGATTCTCTAATTTTTACTGTTCATGTTGAGAAATGACCATCCATGTTAATTTTAATTTTTTATATTATCATCCTCATCGTTCAAATTAACACCCATGTTACTTTAAATATATTTATATTACAATTCATGTTGGCAAATTAACAAACATCAAATATAAAACAACACAACACATCACAAAAAAGAAAATAAAAAACAAACATCAAAAAGAAAAAAAAAAGGAAAAGTGTTTAGCGTTGAAACTAGCACCACAGGTCCACATGTAGCGCCGTGCTGGAGAGGATTTTTTAGCGCTGGGCGCTTGAGTAATGCCCTCTTGGGCCAAATCAGATCCCTTGTACTAAATATTCATGTATCATGTATATACTATATCTCAAAACACTTTATATTGATTTTCAAATTAAAAGCGGTTATAAATTGTAAGTTTTTTTTTCAATATCAAAACTACATAATTTTAATGTGACACACAAATGAGATAGATATTTTAGTACAGAGGATCCAGTCTGCTCTTGGGCATGCTAGAGAAAGTTATTAGAAAAGTCAATTAAATTAGTAAATTTCCAACTATGTCAATATTTAATGAATATTATATTTTCTAATATATTGTTTAATATGTAATTTTTTTTTTTGTATTTCACGAGGAAAAAAGAGTATAGGAGTATATTAGTAAATGAACTAAATAGAAAAGTGGACTATATTTTTTGCGGGCTGGACTCCGTTACCACATTAGACATAGATACTTTCTCATATTTCTTTAAAAAAAAAAAAAACTCAATCTTTCCCAAAAAAAAAAGTCAAAGTTCGTATGAATTAAATTCATATGTGCTGACAAAAACACAGATTATTTCCAACGTGACAAGGAGTCGTCCCCAACAGCCATGTTAAAAAAAGTGGAATGCGATTTGGTAAATTGAATTGCAACTTTTTAAAGTTTACATGACACAAAAAATCAAAAGAAGGTACTTAAATTATAAATGATGGAAAAGTTGCTATATTATTTTTGAATTAATCCATTTGTGTTTGGTCATAAATAACCATGGTTATTCATTTGTTGTTAGGCTAATTTAAATAAATAATACAAAGAAAATTTTCTTTTAATAAAATATAATTTTTGAGAAAATCTTAAAAATATGAGCAAAGTCGCAAACACCACATGCGACTTTTTCGCTTTTGCTATTTCCAAACTTTTTCATTTTTCCAATCCACTTTCTTTAATTATTGCAACTCATTTTTTGTATTATGACCCCGACCTCAAAATGGTATCAGAGCCTAGGTTTATTGAAGAATAATTTACGATTTATATTTACTGATGTTGCTTCGATCCAACACTCTTCTTCTCCCAAAAAAAAACTCGAGACCTCGAATCCGAATACCTGCAAAACAAACACCGGGAGGGAGACTCCCGGCGATGGGACTCCGACGCTCAAGTCAGTAAAGTTACTAGGCAATTTGTAATGAAAGTGTGTATATGTGTTTTAGCAATATGATTGTGCATAAAAAGATGCAAAAATGAATATTATAAGTTTATATACTCCCTATGATACGTGACAGTTGAGATCATCCGATAAATATGGGAAGTGGGCGACTGGTCCACGAAAATGGCGGTTATTTGAATTCAAACTTGTTCGCTCTGTTTCATCGTTAATCAGTTCGTCAAACTTATTCGCCCTGCATTATCAGTTCGTCATCATGTCTCAAAACTTTATTAATTCGCCAATAACATCGTAGAACAGTTCGCTCTTTCTGAAGTAACCCTTGTTCGCTTCTTTAAGTTGTTCACACATGTTGACTTTGACTTTGGTTCGATTTAAAAGAAAGAATCCGGTTCACATCAGTTCGGCCATATCAAGTACTCCCCCCCTTCGAAGTGCGTGTTTACACACACTAATGCAGTTCGCTAGTTATGTTGGCCGAACAATTAACACTCCTTTTCGAGGCAAAACGTCTTCTCAACAGACTCTGTCTCATATAAGCAACACGTGGCAAAGTGCGTTTCCCGCTGAGCGTCTCTTCATCTCTCACCGTCTGATTTCATCGCATCCGATGGTCAAAAAAACACGACTTTTCAACTTTTTCCCCCAAAATCAAGCGTCGTCTTCCTCCTATATATATCACCTTCATCCCCCATAAAACCCTTCTGCCAAAAAATCACTGTAAACCCTTATCATCAAGGCATTTTCTTCTCCAAACTCTAGAATTCTCCAAACTCAGGTACCATCTTCTTCACCTTTCTCATTACATTTCAAATGGCGTCTTCCGATTATCTAGTTCATCTTAGAAATGAAAGTGAGTCAGAAGAGGGGTTTGATCAATTTCCTCTGCACCCCGATTCTAGGCCTGCAAATCCTAAACCCTCCTCCTTGAGCCATCGAAAACCATTGAATCTTCCCAAGAAATCTAGACGAAAAACTATAGATACTGTGTTTTCTTCCACCAAAGCCACCTAGACCCATACCATACTACTTAGTTCGATCCTAGTAGGAGGTTATTCTGTAGTAATCCCTGGTCCAGAAGATCGACCCCACCGGGCTCCAGCCGGCCATCAGACATGGTTCCTAAAGCATGTAACTTTAGGATTAGTTCCTCTTGTTCACCATTTCTTTTTAGAAATTGGTTCGGCTTTCGGCATATGTCCGAACCAATTACACCCGAATTCCATAAGTTACATAGTGTCCTTTTATATGATATGTAAATGGATGGGGGTTGAACTCACCCCTGATCGGTTTCGATCTTGTTTTGTTCTTAAAACACTAATCCTTTTCGCTTTTATCTAAGCCCTCGTAGTGGCGAGAAACGAGCTTCCTTTTTGTCTCCCGGGGACGACAAAATCAGTTCCTAGGAAAAATATTATGTCTTCATTCATGAACCAGCAAACCAACCCTTCTGCTCGCCCCCTTGGGCTCAAACTTCTACTCAAACAGATTCTCCTTCCCGAGCTGATTTCCAGATCGCCCTTCTAAACAAAATATTTGACAAGGGGTGGTTCGATATAGTAAGGTTGAGCTCCTGTGAGTCATTGCTGTCATTCTGGAGGTTCTATCTGAATAGCCAAATCCCTTCCAGATTTAATTTAGGTCATTCTTTAATTCTTGCAATTTCTCATGTTAACTCGAACTATTTTGTCGAACTGTAACTTAATTCAGGTTATTCCTTTTTGCAGACAGAACAATGAACCAGTCCTTCAGCTTTATGGATGAGGTCCCTGATGAAGACCGATCTTCTTTTTCGACCTCTCAACATGGAGTAGACACCGACTTGGCTGCAATTTCCAGGCAGACAGAGGAGATTCCTCTTGCTGAACTGGCCGGCAAGACACCTGGCTCAACTGTGAACATAACACAGAAGAAAAAAAGTGTTCTTCCTGAGAGTTCGGAACCTGCCTTACCCATTTCCCCCATTATCACTACACTGCCAACCACTGAAGGCCAACCCAATTCGCTTCTGCCTACCACTGATATATCTGAACCTATCCATCTGACTGAGGAGACCGGAAGGGAAGCAATGAAAACTACTACCTCCCTTCAGAAAAGGAACATAGGGTCTTTCAGCTCGCAGAGAACCATGGGCAAAAGACAAAAAGACTGCTGAAGAGCCCAGGGTTAGTTCGGAAGCTCCAGGAGAGGTGGTGGTTCAAGGTAAAAAAGCCACAGAGGGAGAAGAGGATTTTGAA
The DNA here is from genome assembly GCA_954870855.1 of Scutellaria minor. NCBI lineage: Eukaryota > Viridiplantae > Streptophyta > Magnoliopsida > Lamiales > Lamiaceae > Scutellaria > Scutellaria minor. The sequence goes on along the minus strand of OX940728.1, from coordinate 16,974,644 downwards.
GAAAAGGAATTGAGGATGAACCTCACTCACCTGGCAAACGCGAGGAAATTCTTTGAAGGTTTTGCCAAGAAGGCCCTTCGCCGGCGAGCTCAAGTGCAGAAACAATATCACCAGTTGCAGGAGGTGATGGATGAAAATAAAACTTTGGAGAACGACCTAACAACTCATGTCGGCAAAGCCGAAACTTTATCTACACAGCTAGAACAATGCGAAGTTGAGCTGGCTGTGGCTCGATCAGAGGTATCCAAGAAAGAAGAGCTACTGTTGACGAATGAGAAATTCTTTATGGAGAAGCAAGCAGCTTTTCTTTCGGTGGAGGCGGAGAACCAAAAGCTGCGAGAGGAGCTAGAGCAGGAGAGGAGGTTGAGGGCTCAATTTGGTAAAGATATGAAGATGGAGGGCTTCTGAGCTGGAGTTAACAAAGGTTTTCATCAGTTCGCTAGGAGTGCGGAGATGGAGTTGATAGTTGAAGAGTATCGGGTAAGGATTTTTTACCATCTCTGGAATTCTGTTCTTTTTCTCTCCAAGGTAGCTCCTAGCGGATCCAAGCGAACCCGTTGATGCAAAATGATGGGCAGGGTACTTAGAGCAAGCCATCTCAAAAATACTTCTTCCATACCAAAGTACCAGTCCGAATCATCTACAGATCGGGGAGGCAGATTCGAATTTAGTTGCAGATCTGCCTGAGGAGATATTCGATCCTATGCTGCCAACTTCATCTGCTAATCGTCCTTCTCACCCAACTCCCTCCACAGAACCATCTGATTATACTTAGTGTAATTTTGTTGTCCTTTTTTGGAAAACACTATATACTCTCCTTATCTATAACTATCTTTCTTGAATTTTGAATATTATCAGTTTTTGATTTGACAATCACCACAAGTAACTCATAATCGATTTGTTCTTGACATAAAAATTCATCTTCTTAACTTGCAAAACTCAAAAGAAATGTAAGTTCCCATCATCACAAGTAATTAATTCATATAAATATATCTAGAATGATATTCCTTCAAAGAAAATGAACAACCTGTATTCAATCACACAACTATAGTTTACTTAATCCGAACATTCCAAAGGAATGTTTCAGTTCAGGACATTTCGAGGGAATGTTTCACTTCGCTTAATCGAGACATTCCGAGGGAATGTTTCAGTTTGCTTAATCAAGACATTCCGAGGGTATGTTTCAGTTTGCCTAATCAGGACATTCTGAGGGAATGTTTCACTTCGCTTAATCGCCAGATATAACAACAATCATATAAAATCAAACAAAAAAGAAAAGACACAACAATTTAACGTGGTTCGGCTAAATTAGCCTACGTCTACGGAGAGTAAATATTTCTCATTTTATTATGGTAAGGAAAATGAAAAAAGCAGCAAGGAACATACAGAAGTGTGGTACTTCAAATATAGAATTTCTTCAGATGACTCACATGCCATGGTCTTAGCAACATCTTTCCATCTTTATCTATCAACTCGTAAGATCCTCCTGAAATTTTTTTTGAAACAACATACGGTCTTTCCCAAGTAGCATCCAACTTCCTAATTTCAACCAAGGCATTTGACTGCCTTAACACCATATCTCCCACTTGGAACTCCCTCTTCCGAACTTTCTTGTGGAACGCTGCTTGAATGCGCCTCTTGTAGAGTTCATGACGAACTCTAGCCTCATCCCTCAATTCATCTAAAAACATCAAATCAGTTTTGACCAATTCCTCATTTTTTTTGTTGGAACCGACGGATCGCCGACCCTATGTGATCGGAATCGGGTTCCATAAAGATATGCATAGTGGAAGAAATCATACATTTCTCGAAGACAAACTGATCGAAGTCTAGACCTCTCGATCTTCTACCGTATTCCTATCCCTTTCCTTTGGATATCGTGTGGGCGACGATCTTCCAAAGGTTCAGAAATCCCACCTCCTCACTTCTCTCTAGCGAATCTGTTTGTACGTGTGAAATTGAGAATTCGTGTGTTCTAGAAGGCGCTTATGTTAGGGTTATTTATAAGCTACAACAGGGACCTAGAAGAGGAATTAGGGTTGGGCCTTCTAATGGGCTTAGGTGTCCTGTGTTCAGCCCGAACACCCAACTTAAGCCCATCAATTATAACTCGGTCCACTAAGAAGTTATAATTGAACTATCATCCTATTCCCATATTACAATATGGGCTCCTTTATTATGTGCACGTTTATTTTCCCGCGTTTAAGATATCGAATGTCCGTAAATTAAATAAGTTACTGACAACACACTAATTTACTTCTATAATCAACAACACACCATATAAACAACGCTATTTCCCAATTCACCGAGCCTATTGATTTATTAATAAATCTCACCCATTGGCAAATTAAAGAGACAAACACTGATTACATGTGCCCGTTATTATATAGGGATTAAGAAAACGCACATCCATAATAACAGAGGTCATGTTCTTTTATATAGTCAGTACAAATCGAACAACCTCAAATGGTCCTGCTCAATACATACAAAATGTACTAGTGTAACTTTATATAGTCAAGATAGACTAATACCAAATTACACTACAACCGTTCCAATGGTTTGTCCAAATCCATCTTGGTTGTGAGCTACTATTTATAATCTATAAAGAACTGACAACATGATCTTCTGTGCGGCACCACACACCATGTTATCTACAATATAGATTAATCTGGGCAATTGTATTAACATATATATAACAAATATAAAATGCAAACATTTGATCATAATGAATCTCATATCATAAAGATGTTCATACAAAAGCTAGACTTACAGTATACATCCTAACAATCTCCCACTTATACTAAAAGACTATGCTGTCATAAGCGCTGCCATACATCTGATTCTCATCCCTTCAACATGCCCATCAAAAGCTTTCGCTGGAAGAGCCTTTGTGAAATGATCTGCTAGGTTATCCGCTGATGCAATTTTGGCGACAACAACTTCTCATTTTACGATGTCTCGTATCAGGTGGTACTTGTGCTCAATGTGTTTACTTACTTTATGGGCTCGTGGTTCATTCGAGTTTGCTACTGCACCACTGTTATCACAATAAATTGTGATAGCTTTGGGTAAACCAGAAATCACTTCTAAGTCCATCATGAAGTTTTTAAGCCATACAGCTTCTTTGGCTGCCTCAGAGGCTGCCACATACTCAGCTTCCATGGTGGAGTCCGAAACGCATTTCTGCTTAACAATCCTCCACACTATGGCTCTACCTCCAAAGGTAAACACATAACCTGTCACGCCCCATTTTCTTTCACGTAAAATATCAGAGTTTTCACACGGGCGTGAAGATAGAAATAGAGAGGGACACATATCTCAACAGAAAGAAGGAGATTAAAGACGACAGAAGAAAGAGTTGAGACACGATGTGAAACAATCACATATCAACAATCGGTCTCAATACCGATAATATTCGGTCTCAATACCGATATATTTGACAAAATACAGCAGCGGAATAAACATCAGGATCTCACATCCATTACATGTATCAAACATAATTACAAAACGTGATTTAAATAAAACATTGTTTTAGAAATGTATGTGTGACATCAACCTAATTATGAAAGTCCAGAGATGACACTATCTCTCTCCACCTAGGGTTCGACATGCTCACCAGCTCCTGTAGTGCGAGTACAGATTAAGGGGGTGAGTGCGTTGAATACACTCGTGGGGATAAAATCTGCATCTTATAACATTCAACAGACATATACAGATTAACGATATATAACAATTGGCACAAAGTCATAGCAAGTAAAATGCATAGCAGATATTAGAAATGGTAAGAAGGATGGGTACGGGATCTGCCCGCCACCCAATTAAACGGTCTCAATACCGCTGGTGTATTTCATGAGGACCACCAAACCTCAATAGAGTAGTAGAAGGGAGGGAGACGATTTTTTACAGTCCCGTAGGACTCTCCGAACATGCAATGTGAACCGAAGTTCTTTCACAGTATATAGTATGGCACAACACGTATATTCACAACATTTAGTATTCCTCATTCATGCTTTATAATAGGGAAAGCTGTAAACACATTAAGATTTAGAAGTTACCCCTACCTTGTTTGGTGGTTACCACGTGAGTAGCTAGGTCCGATGGTCTGATAACTCAGAGCTCGAGTAGCGGATACCAAAAGTCAGATAACCTAACGCTCAATCCAACAAATAGCCTACATAAGTTATAACGTATTTTAGATCCTCAATAACGTATAATTAAAGCTGTAACAGACTCCGGCGGAGAAATAATCGTTAAATACACGACGGATCTAAAGTTCTAAAGATCGGAGTTGAAGAGATGAGAATGGATGATCAATCCATGTAGCTGAGACGATAGATAATGAAATTTGGGTCACGACGGAAAAAGAATGAGCTCGATCGGAGTTAAAACGAGCTCAAACGGAGCATTTTAGGTTCAAGGGTATTTTGGTAATTTTGGTCAAAGGGTTGATTTTGACCGGGCCCACGACCCTCGGTCAACGACGTCTCGTCGGCGATGACTCGAAAAAGATGAACGGTAAAGAAAATGGGGTTCGGATCGAAAACACAACATTGCGGGCGACGTGGCACGCGCGTACCCGGCGCCGGGTGAAAAACCCGGCGGCTCCCGGCGTTTCTCGGCAGCTGCCGAGTTTTCTCGGCAGCTCGGGTCACGGCGCTCGGCAGGTGGCCGAGTTTTCTCGGCAGGCGGGACATGGTGCTCGGCGGCTGCCGAGTTTTCTCGGCAGCGGGAAGCCTCGCTTGGCGGCTGGCCGAGTTTTCTCAGCAGCTTGCTTCCCGGCACTCCCGGCGCCGACCTGACCAACTAGCCACCTTGCCGGCGCCACCCGACGCGGTGGCGCCGCCCTCCACCGCCGACACCTAGTTCGACGGATACCTCGCACCGCCGGCTACCACCTCCGGCAACCCCTCGCCGGATTCCGACGGTGAATAGTACCCAAAACTTCGCCGTAAAATCCTTCGTTACCACATTCACAACACCGAGGTTAGGGTTTTGGAGACGGTTTTTTGCCATTTCCCGGTGAATGAGAAATCAGAATTGAAATCCGAAACCTATCCTAGACTTGTCTCGACGAGACGAACGTCGTGTGCGAAAATCGGCTTAAACTGATAACTTTTAAATTTTCCGGCCACCGCCGCGCCGGCGACGATGCTCCGGCGAATTTTCCGGCGCCGGCGGCAGCGCCGGTGGTGGCTCGCCGGAGACCGGAAAACGGGAAGAAAAAGAGAGAAGAGAGAGACTTACTTGTTTTCGTTGCTTTCGGCTCGTTCGGAGAAACGATGAAAAATGAATTGCCTGAGCCCCTATTTATAGATTTTCAAAGTTACTAATTACCAAGTAAATTTTAGTTACCATTCATTAAAATATTATTTTCCGTTTACCGTTCATTCGGATTCTACCCCTTCCATTTTACCGAACCTTAGTATCCGACTTTTTTCTTCGTCATTTGAGCTACGGTTCTCCGATTGACCTCTAGTTTGTTTCTATTTTCCCGTTTTTCCATTGCCCATCTCATGGTAATAAAATATTCTTTGTTTCAGGTCTAAGAAAATTATCGATCTAACTCGGGCCTTAAACATATATCTGAAACGCACGTCAACATATACATAATTAATTATTAAATTATAGGTTTAAATATTTAATTAATCCATTATGCTTCGTTTTTGGTCCGGGGTAGTACATAACCCGAGGTAGATTTACTGTTGTCCCTATCCGATTGGAAATCAGAATCCGTGTAACCCACAGGAAGCAAATCATCTGCTCGGTAAACTAGCATATAATTTCTAGTCCTTTTCAGGTACTTTAAAATATGCTTTACCACAGTCCAATGTCCTTGTCTTGGGTTACTTTGATATCTGCTAATCATGCCCACGGCAAAGCAGATATCTGGCCTCATATATAGCATCGCATACATTAGGCTTCCTACGGCCGAAGCATAAAGAACTGCCTTTATATCCTCTATCTCCTTTGGTGTCTTAGGACACATCTCCTTAGATAAAAGTACTCCATGTCGAAAAGGTAGAAAACCTTTCTTGGAGTTTTGCATGCTAAAATGAGCTAGGATAGTATCAATGTACGAAGCTTGAGATAAGCACAACATTCTTTTCATGCGATCCCTTATAACTTTGATCCCAAGAATATGTCCAACTTCTCCCAAGTCCTTCATATCAAACTGCTTGGACAACCATACCTTTACGTCTGACAACATCTTGACATTGTTGTCAATGAGCAAGATGTCATCTACGTATAGTACAAGAAATACCACCACGTTAACGTCACTTTTCTTGTATACACAAGACTCATCCGGACATTGAATGAATCCATAAGACTGGATTACCTCATCAAAACGGATGTTCCAAGATCTCAAAGCTTGTTTCAGTCCATAAATGGACCGATTAAGCTTACACACGAGATGTTCTTTGTCCTTTGCAACAAATCCTTCTGGATGCTTCATATAGATGTTTTCTTCAAGACTACTGTTAAGGAAAGTTGTCTTGACATCCATTTGCCAAACCTTATAATTCATATGAGCAGTAATAGACAAAAGAATCCGAATAGACTTAAGCATGGCTACCGGTGAAAAGGTGTCCTCATAATCAATCCCTTCTTTTTTAGTATACCCCTTCGCAACAAGCCTTGCTTTAAAAGTTTCTACTTTTCCGTCTGATCCTCTTTTCCTTTTGTAGACCCACTTACATCTAATGGCCTTTACACCATTTGGTGGTTCTACAAGCTCCCAGACCTGATTAGAATCTATAGATTCTATCTTAGATTTCATAGCTTTTTGCCAAGATTCTGCATCTTTATCTTAGAGTGCTTCTTCATAGGTTCAAGGATCAGATTCATGTTCACCAGGTACTAAGTCCGAAGACTCTCCCAAAAACATGAATCTATCAGGTTGTTTAACAACTCTCCCACTACGACGAGGCACTTGTGGTAATAGTGTATCATTAGTGATGCACGATGTGGATTCCTATGGTATCTCATCTTGTACCATTGGTACTAAAATAGGAGTTTCTCCTTTGATTTCATCCAGAACAATTTTACTCATGGGTTTGTGGTTTATTACATAGTCCTCTTCTAAGAATCGGGCATTTGTGCTAACAATGAACTTCTGATCTTTAGGACTGTAAAATAAACCACCTTTCATTCCTCTAGGATAGCCCACAAACAGGCGAACATCCGTACGAGATTCCAACTTATCAGCATCTCCATTCAGCACATGTGCTGGACTACCCCAAATCCGAATGTGTTTCAGACTAGGCTTACGCCCATTACACAATTATGTGGGAGTAGAGGGTACTATTTTAGAAGGTACTAAGTTCAGAATGTACGCCGTTGTTTCCAGGGCATACCCCAAAAATGAATTCGGTAATTCCGAATAACTCATCATTGATCTAACCATTTCCATACGAGTTCTATTCCTTCGTTCCATCACACCATTTTGTTGGGGTGTACCAGGTGCAGACAATTGGGATTGAATCCCAGCCTCTAATAAGTAACTCCTAAACTCTCCTAAAAGGTACTCGCCACCACGATCAGATCGTAATGTTTTGATACTTTTACCATGACGTTTCTCCACATCAACCTTGTATTCTTTGAATTTATCAAAGCACTCAGACTTGCGACGCATCAAGTAAATGTACCCATATCTCGAATAATCATCTATAAAAGAGACAAAATATTCAAAACCACCTCTTGCTTGGATAGTCATAGGCCCACACAAATCAGAATGAACCAATTCCAACACTTCTTTGGCTCTATACTCCTTGGCTTTAAAAGGCCTCTTGGTCATTTTTCCTTCCAAGCAGGACTCGCAGGTCAGATAGTTTTCCACTTTCAATGAACTCAAAGGTCCATCAGCTATCAACCTTTGAATCCTACTCAAGTTAATGTGACCTAATCTTAGATGCCAAAGATATGTTTGGTTCATTTTAGAAGGTTTTTTTCTCTTATTTGAGTTAGAAGATGTATTATTAAGTTCCATTTGTTGCATCGTAGGAGTTATTTGATTAAGAGTATATAAATTGCCAACCAACGTACCAGAACAGATAATAAGCTTATTTTTCTTGACAACCACTTTGCCATCAAAAGAAACAGAATATCCATCCAAAAATAATTTAGAAACTGAAATCAAGTTCTTTCTAAAACTAGGTACGTAAAGATAATTCCTCAAAACCAAAGTCTTATTCCTATCAAAAGATAAATAAACATCTCCCACTGCAACAACCGCCACTTTCGTAGCGTTGCCCATGTAGATGGTAATCTCGCCCTTACTAAGTCGTCTGGTTTCCTGGAACCCCTGCAAAGAATTACAGACATGATCAGTGGCTCCCGTATCTACACACCAGGTACCGATAGATAACACCACTAAACATGTTTCAGTAATTAGTGAATAATATGTATCTTCTTTGTTCTTCTTTTTACGGGGACAATCTACCTTCCAATGTCCAGGCTGCTTGCATGAGAAGCACTTGCCCTTTGGTTTTTTCACGCCACCCTGTGGCCCATTTTGCTTAGGTCCACCAGCTTTCTTTGTCGAGCCAGCTTGTTTCTTCTTCTTCTTCACTTCGCCTTTCGGCTTAGCAGAAGAAACGTTTTGGGTAATGTAAGATTAAGAAGTTTGATGAAGTATCCCTTCTGCCACTTGGAGTTCTGTCAGAAGTTCTACCATCGAATACAATCTCTTGTTCATATTGTAGTTTAGACGGAACTGCTCAAAACTCTTGGGCAGCGTTTGGAGAATGATATCGACTTGGGTTTCCCCATCGATTTCGGCTCCAAGGACATGCATCTCATTTAGGTGAGCTATCATTTTAAAGACATGATCCCTTACGGGTGTCCCCTCAGCCATGGTGGTCGTCATCAAGTTTCTCATGGCCTCCTGCCTAGCAGCCCGACTCTAGTGTTCGAAGAGTTCATTGAGATTGATCATCATGTCATAAGCAGTGGTCATGGCCTGATGCTGATGTTGCAGCACATTTGACATGGAAGCTAAAATGTAACACCGCGCTATCTCATTTGCCTTGATCCACTTCCTATAAGCCTCTCTCTCCTCTTCACTAGAGTTTTCATCGGGCTTGTCAGGACAAACCTCAGAGAGTACAAACTTGTACTCTTCAGCAGTCAAGACAATGTCCAGGTTCCGTTTCCAATCAATATAATTAGGACCAGTAAGTTTGTTTTCCTTAAGTATAACAACAAGAGGATTGAAAGCCATAGATAAATCCTGAGAATCACGTAAATAAATACATAGATCAAAACATATAGAATTTAAAACAATATTATCTCCCTCAAACAATACAATTAAATTCACCAACACCTCAAAACACCGTGAATTTCACATGCCACAATAGTGTGGACGTATGTTAATTCAAACATTTGTAAGAGGAGGTTTTACCCATTAATTTCATTATCTTGTCAAACAAAATAAAATTAATAGTTGGTTTATCTTTAGCCATGCAAACAACAACACTTACTCCGATGAGGAGGATACTATCATATGCACCTAAGTGTATACCATCACTTAATACCAAGTCTATCACCTAGGATTGTGTCTCTTCAGATGGAGAAGATTACACGCTCCTAAATAATTTCCTATAATTATCCATAGAGGAAGTTTGATCTAGTTATCCGCAATCAAACCCATCCGATGTGGAAGAAGACACTCAAAGCCAACATATAGGTTTGAATGCATCACTTACAAACCAGTAATGAAGGCTATGGGATTTATTAAAATTAATCCCTCTCCCACTTAGTTATTTATCATGAGGGATTTTAACATGCATAACATATAGAACACATAAAGCATGCATATCAAAACATCATATAAGCAAGACAATAAATATGGAATACAATAAATTCCAACTATTATGGCCTCGTCCAGATGGGGATCGACCTGCCTGGTCAGGTCACGGGATGTGGGGCAACGCCCCGTTAGAAATTTTTTCGATAGAATTAGGGTTTGGCTGCACCTCCGAAACGCCAATCCTTATCGACAACGCCTTCGAAAACCAATCCTAGTTCGAATAGGAATCCTTATCGCCATCAGATCCAAAGACCAATCCTTTCTCAAACAGGAATCCTCAATCAACTAGATTACATCTATCAAAACGATCAACCCTATACAGATTCTAGATCGATCAAATAATCAAAACCTACACGACAAACCGCCGTGTTTAAGCTATTACAATCATGCACCAACCCAAAATAAAACAACCTCGACAGGTCCGAGGGTTTAAAACATACATAACATACATACAGGCCATAATAGTTGGATTAAGGATACCTGCAACCACAGAGTTATCTTATCGCATGCATTATTACTAACCAGCCATATAACACGTATGAATAGCACATGATCGTAAAACGTATTAACCGATCCAATCACACAAAACCGGAAAAACTCGACTTTGATACCACTTGTTGGAACCGACGGATCGTCGGCCCTATGTGATCTGAATCGGGTTCCATAAAGATATGCGCAGCAGAAGATATCATACCTTTCTCGAAGACAAACTGATTGAAGTCTAGACCTCTCGATCTTCTGCCGTATTCCTATCCCTTTCCTCTGGACGTCGTGTGGGCGACGATCTTCCAAAGGTTCAGAAATCCCGCCTCCTCACTTTTCTCTAGCAAATCTGTTTGTACGTGTGAAATTGAGAATTCGTGTGTTCTAGGAGACGCTTATGTTAGGGTTATTTATAGGCTACAATAGGGACCTATAGGAGAAATTAGGGTTGGACCTCCTGATGGGCTTAGGTGTCCTGTGTTCAGTCCGAACACCCAACTTAAGCCCATCAATTATAACTCGGTCCACTAAGGAGTTATAATTGAACTACCGTCCTAATCCCATATTACAATATGGGCTCCTTTATTATGTGCATGTTTATTTTCCCGCGTTTAAGATATCGAATGTCCGTAAATTAAATAAGTTACTGGCAACTTAATTAATTTACTTCTAATTCCAAGAGTAGTACCACTCATCTTTATTATCATGTCGGATTAAATCCACCTGCATGGTTTACATGATAATCCTTATGAGCTCCTCAAGAGGACATCATCATCCTAAATAATTAGGACACAAATTCCTTCTATAATCAACAACACACTATATAAACAACGCTATTTCCCAATTCACCGAGCCTATTGATTTATTAATAAATCTCACCCATTGGCAAATTAAAGAGACAAACACTGATTACACTATCCAGAAGACCATCCAGTTTTATGGAGGTCAGACAGAGACTATGCTTAGATCTCTATTCGAGATCCAACGAGAAGTTTCAGATCTGAAAAAAGAAATAATAGATTTGAAAAAGAAGTTACCAAAAGGATCTAGTAGATCCATGAATGAACGTTTTAAAGATACATTCGGGGATAGACCAATTATTCCCAAAGAAAAGATTACGGAGATCCTAAAGCCTAAAAGTCAGAAGATCTAATGTATGAAATCATTAGAAACGTGTGAAATTGAGACATCACGAGTTGATATCTCTGAGTTAACCAAATCACTTTCCAATCTTAGGATTATAGATCTGATTGACATCAAGATGAACTCTCCAATTCTTGATCTAAAAGGAAGCACGAGTTCAAACACACAAGTCCCTGGGAAATCACGGGCAGAAGTCGAATCTAAGTTCGATATGGGAACTTGGAGACTTGGAGAAAAAAGACAAGCAAGAAGAAATAAAACACCTCTTAACAGTCCTTGGGTAAGAACTTTATTGGAACCTACATATCCATATGAGTTGGTTCTCACAATCGACATCATCGATTTTCGAAATATGAAAAAACTAATCGATAAATGGATGACCTCTTTAAAGGTGGCCTCAACATCACTGGACATAGAAAAAAGAAACTTCATAAAACCGATCGAAAGTAGTCTAGAAGGTTCAACGAAACTAGCTTGGGATGCAACATCTGCCCAAATTAAAGAAGAGATCTTTGATGGAGATAGTTTATACACTATCATCGAAAAGAACGGAAGAATGTTAAAGGTCTATTTCACGGGAGATTGATACTTTGACCAAAGCAAGAAGGAGAAGAGTCGAGAATATACAAAAGCTTTCTATGCTCTCGAATTAAAAAGTATATGTACGACAGATAAATACATTTATTGATTCTGTAAATATTACTTCCAAATGGAGGTTCCTTTGAATGTGGCAACAAAGATGTTTTTTGTAAAAATCTGCAGCCCATGGAGGGAAATGTTGATCCAGTCCTATAAGTTACCACTGGGACAGGTCGGCATCTCGCAAGAAAGATGTCTTTCCTAAAAGACAGCCTGAGAGAATGGTGCCAACAAACAACCATTCAAAAGAATAAGAAAAAACTCAGAAGACATATAAAAATAACTCCTCTTTGTTATGATAGCAATGATTTTCCTTCTGTAATTGGGGAATCAAGACATGAGAGTCATAGGAAGAGAAAAAAATACTTTAGAAGTGCATCTTATGCCAAGTCAGGAGGATCACAAAGAAGGCCTTCCAATCAAGGAAGATCATGGTGGTCCAAGTCCAAGGCTAGAAACTACAAAATTGGTAAAAAAATCCAGTCATTTTAGGTTTTCTTCACAAGGATCTAGATCCTTAGGGAAGTCAATAGAAAGAACACCAACAAGAAAAACTTTTAAACGAGCTTATAATCGTACAAATGAAAGTTTCAAAGATTGCAATTGTTAGACATGTGGTGCGAAAGATCATATTTTGCCAGATTGCCCACAAAAGCAGAGTGAGATTCGCTACTTCAAGCGAACTGCAGACATCCTTGATGCGGTTTTCTATGGTGATTTGGTACCAGTTTACCAGTTTGAGGATATTTCTTCAGATGAAAATATATATGAAGAAGAATTCGAGACTGATTTAGATGAATCTTATGAATCATCAACAAAATCAGATGAGTAGCCTCGAACCAGAAGATAGACTTCAAACTTTGGAAAGTCTATCGAGATTCTTTACACAAATGACAATCTAAAAAAACAATGAAAAGAATCATGAGACATAATTCAACTCTGAGCCCCTAAGTTTCAGAATTGGAAGTGTTAGTCAGATCTATAATCAGTTTGGACTAAGATAGTGCAAGCACAATATCATCTATCGGGTGAACTCAGGTGAATTTTCGATTCCTATAAAATTAACCGGTAATAGAAATGATATGCAGCTTATTCCAAAAAAAGAAATTCTTGAGAAACTGAGCCGAATTAGGGAAGAAGTAGCAGTGACTATGAAATGGATCCATATTGGAACCATTGAAGTAGTAATCAAAGCTACCTTCAAATAAGGTATTGATTTAGAAATTCATCTATCAGTAATGGATAGAAAAATCAATAACTGAAGAGATGGATGTCTTGGTACAATGATAGGTAATATGTATGCTAGCAAACTTATGTTTGACATTCATCCTATGATTGCATACAACCTAGCTGACCAAGATTTTAGTCGAGTCTTAACCCTTCATCAAGATTTTAAAAGAATAGATCTAATGAAAGAGAGTAACAGACCATATTCAATTACATATAGAATTGCATATGCACTTTCCAATACACATCATTCTATTTGTTTATTAGGAAAGAGTATATTGAAATTCCTAGAATTTTCAAGGAATTTGTCAAAGTTATGACACCAGACCCAATCCAAATCCCTAGGATATGAGGTGTTAACATACTGATTAAAGATCATCATGTTCTTAATAGATCAATGAGATTTGAATCTGAAGTCAGTAACATTTTCCGAAGATAGGATACTAAGCCTAAAAGGAAAAGAACCATTCGAGGATTTCAACCCACAACAAATTAGGTTCATAATGTAAAAATGCATTGTCTTGAGGGTTGGAAAGAAATTTGTGTTGTTTTTGATATATCGAAAAAACTTAACCTTTTTTCTTGTGATGAAATATATCATTTACAGCAACCATGATTTGAAAATATAAAGACATGCCAGAAACAACGGACTATGAAGTATCGGTCACAAGTAATGCATGTAGAACCAAATGTACTATGACTTTGGGTCTAAGTTTCCTCGAGGAACATAAACCTTGGGGACGAAAAAGAAGATGGATGAAATTCAGTCTTGATGGACACCTCATAAGGGTGGAATGATGAGCCCATTTTCCATACACATATCCATTGAGATTGTTGGTCCCAAGTGGTCAGAGGTTCAGAGGGGAGTAAATGAACCTCTATCTAATTTTATGTTTTAAAACTATCCTGTAAACAGGTTGCTTATTCTACAGAGAATGCAACAACTCTCTCGATTCAGTAAGCTGACAGAATGCTGATTCAGCTTATTGTCTCGGTATATCACAGTATGCAATGGAAATAATAAATAGAGTTTCTTTTAGAAAATGATTTTCTTTTCACAAGTATGATTTTAATAGAATCCTTTTAGCAGTATGCTTAAGATATATGCAGCAAGATAGATATGCAATGTAACAAGTAAGCAAAAATAGTAAACACACAAAGACTTAGAGTGGTTCGAATGTGGTGTAATCCTTCTACGTCCACTCTTCTCCTTCACACAGGAGGAACTCCACTAGGTCACTTTTTCCTAACGAGTTAACCTACTAGAATCAAACAGATTCCTAAGCTACTTCCCACACAAGGTACAAAACTCACACAGAGTAAACAACCTACACAAGACTAACACTTAGTGAGGATCTAAATCATTCCAACTATGGATACCGAATAAAACAACCTAGCACACAACAAATGGTTAAAAGTATATGGTCTTCAACTGGTGCAACTCGAAGTCAGCCTTAAGAACTTGATAGCTCGAAAACTTGGCTTGACTGCTTCTGAAAGTTGAGTGACTGAACAGTTTAGAAAGCTTGAGAGTTTGAAAGCTTAGAATAATATCAGTTGTTCAATAGTCTTCTTGGTCACTCTATCCTTCTATTTATACTGTAAGGATATACCCATTGAAGAGAAGCATTGTCCTTGTAGAGATTCAAATTGATCTTCAAAATCTTCGTAATAAATGCGTCTGAAAAAACTGGGAAGTAGGGCATGTCCTACTCTGATTCACACTAATGGCGCCAATCCTCGGCTATAGTGCTTTTGCAGAGGTGCGGTCCAGATGACATCACCTCATTGGCTGGGTGCTAACTTCCATCTACCAGATACTTTGACAATGTAGATACCTAGTACTGCATTCAATATATTCCTCGTACTGCAATGAATGAGTTAGAATAACTTACAACTTACTGCTCAGGTTGCAGTTATTGCTTACTGTTCTGCGCCAGCTTTCTGATCTGCGATTGCTTCCTGATTCCAGAACTTCTTATTCTTAAATCTTGCAGTCAGCTTCCAATTCTCCTTACTGCTTTTTGTATGCTGCTTACTGATCCAACTTGCTGATTCTGTTTCCACCTTCTGTTTACTGACTTTCCTTGCTGAAAATCAATCTACGAAACTTCTTCATATACAGAATCCTGCTAACATCAGTATACTCCATCTTTCTGATTTTTACATCTTTACAAAATACAACTCAAAGAGAGATAAACTTATCAAGCTAAAATCCACTCAAACAATGTGGAAAAAATAAGGTACTCTAACTTCCTATAAAAAGTTACATTGTCTCATACTAAGCAGCATATACAGATTTACATAATTATAAGTATTTTGTACAAGTAAAGTACAAAGTAAGCTAACATCAACAATTACGAGCTTACAGTCTTCATAAATAAAATGAAGAAATAAAAGAATACATAAAATTCTTTACTAAAAGTGCTTACTCAACTATCTTACTGAGAAACTGCAATAAACTTTACTTCTTTAGGTTTCTTTGTCACCAAGCAGTTTCCTCTTCACAAAATCATGTCCTGAGTCAGCTTGCGACTATTTGACAACTTCTTCATACTTGGTTCCCTTCCACCAATTCAAAATAGATTCCTGATATGATTTTTCCAGCCTCTCATAAATCTTAGGAACCTGTATCCATCACAACCAAAAATCCTAACAGAAAGGAATCTATTCTCCTTTCTTTACCTTATCCAGCATTATCAACTGAATATCCAACTTTCCTTCTCTCGCCATTTCTTTATATTTCACCAAGGCTTTCTCAACAAAAGGAAAATTTCGAAAGTAATCATGCTTGTAAAGATTTCTGAAATACCTCAGATATTTGGATCTCTTGAATAGAGTGATCTTCTCAAACAATGGGTTTCTGTTTTTCGGCAAGTATATTTGATCAAATATTTTGAGGTCACATCCTATGTTCACCCTTTCAAGTTTCTGGTCCAGTAAAACAGAGACTTCTGCGGGAACTAGATCTCTATCAAAACATTGAGCTTCTTGAGGTGGAAAAGAGTATAAGTTTGAGTCTATCTTCTCAGCAACTTGAGATTTTTCAGCTCCAACTTTTCCCAACCATGACATCCAATCAGTCTTCTTTCTCTTCATTTCTTTATCTACTTCCTTCAGCTCTCTCCATCTGGCTTCATCCAGTCTTGGACCTACAACAATGGCCATATAAGGTTTAACATTAGGATTCTGACCTGTTTGCTGCAGTCCTCTTTGTTGTCATCCTCTACCTCGACCAGTTTGCTGCCTGTAAGTTCTCTGGCGAGTAGGTGCAGCAGCAACTCTGGCTCCTTACTGTGTTGCAGTACTACTTACTGCATGAAAAACAGTATCCCCAGCACTTGTATTATCATCATTATCATCTTTCTTCCTTTTCAACTGGATACTCTGACCATGTCCAAAGTCAGAATGCTTACACTTTCTGCTGATGGTCAGAGGAATATCATCATCTTCATCATCATCTTCCTCATCAATCTCTTTTGTTGTGGCCTCCACTGCAGTATCCAGAACCGGATCTATTTGTTGCTTGCTCTTGTTTTCCTCCTTTTTGGCATCATCAATCTTATCAGCACCGGGGGCAGCAGCTTCAGTGGGCATGTGTTGAGGAAAAGCCCGAACAAGGATGGCTTACATCTCTCCTACAAATAGCTCTAGATTCAGTATCTTGTCATTCACGCTTCGAACATCACGAGCTTGTGTGGTGATGTTTTTTTGCATATTATCCAGTACCAAATTTTGAGTAGTCTGATTATCTTGCATCTCAACAACTGAGCTTTGTACTGCATCAACTGAGCTCCCTACTTCATCAACTGAGCTCTTAATCTCATTCAAAGTTGTATCTCTAGCTTCAGATACAACTTCTTGTGTGTGCTCAAATCTCTTTCTATCTTGGTACTAAGCATTGAACTCCTCATTCATCCTTCTCTGTATTCTGGAAGGAAGTTCAAACAACTCCTTCCTCAATTCTTCCATGGATGAAGAATGTGATCTTTCTCTAATTTGGATGCCTGTTGCCATGTTCATTTCATGCATTTGCATGGCTCTTATCAACCAATGAACAACATCCATGATTCCTTAGAGAGATTGTTCTTGTGAGTCAGTAAGAGTCTTAACTCTAACCATTGACGGTCCTGCTTCCTCTTGAGTATAGAGGACCATGGCCTGACTCACATTTTCTTGTTGCTCAACATCCTCCGTATCCAGCATTTGCTTTAAGCGTTCTTCAGGAGTCTTCTTGACCTTGAAAGATTCTGTGTATGGAGGACTGTCACCTTTAGGATCCTCATCATCACTGTTGGATGAGTCATCTCCATCATCAGGATTCGGTGTAGGTGCAGCAACAACAATCTCTTTGCCTCTCACAGGCACTTCTTCTTCCTCAGTCATACCTTTTTTTTTCTCCACCGGTACTGTCTCAACAGTAACCGCGCCTGAGGTCTTCGAAAGAGAAGCTGTACTTCAACAACAACCTATGCTACCTCTTGCTTTTCAGCATTCTGTACTGCTATAGTAGCCAGTATAGAGAGTCCCGCCTCAGCAACTTCCTCCTCGGCTGTTTCATCGGCAAACTCCTTATTGATGTCTTGTAGCACTTAATGGATGATAGGTGATGGTTCCCCCTCAGAGGATATAACATGATAAACAGAAAAATCAGTTTAATCAACTAACTGTTCGTCAGTCTCCATTACATCCAAGCTAACTATAGGAGAAAGTGTTACAATACCTGTAAAGATCGGTGAGTCGTGATCTTCCGCAACAACACTGCTTCCTTCTTTTTTTTGTAGTATTCTGGGGGTTGTCTGAATTCAGCTCTGCTTGCTGTAATCCCCAACTGTATCATCTTTTGGTTAGCTTCCTCAGGAATGAAGGTAGCTAATTGAGCTTTAGCAAGCTCCAATTCAGTTGGGGTCCTAACAGTCTCAGTGTTGGGGTTCATCAATGTGTTATCCTTCTCTACCTTCATCGATAGCTCACCCTGCGACTCCCCAGCTTTACTCTTGGCCTCCTAGTGGGCATGCAACTTCTCTTACCTCTCGAAGATTTTTGCAATCATATCATCAATGTGTTGTTCAAGAAAATCTTCATGAAAAAGAGGTAGAAGCCCCTCTTAGAGAGTATCAGGATTCTCCATAAAATTGACAACCAAGTAAGAAGAATATCTTCCACCTCCAGCCAATCCTCCCACTGAACCAAATCCCTATTAAGGAAGATTCTAGAATAGAAGATTTAAATCAATCATAATCCCTTGTAATTATTCTTTCCTTAAATATGTTGTAAATCTCTATATATTGTATATTCTCATATAGTAATGAAACATTTCAATTACCACACAATCCTAAGTTTTATATGGTATCAGTCAGCCTTCTCTCTCATGAGATTTTCTGATCCTCCTATCTTCTCTATGGCCAATCCTGATAATATCTCTACCAGTACCACTGTCACCTCTACAACTCCATCACCCCCACTGTCGTGCCCATCTCAGCCCACCACTATCTTCCAATCAAACTCACGACCTCTAACTTTCTATCCTGGCGTACTCACCTTTGTGCGCTCCTCAATAGATTCTCCTTGATTGGCCATATCAACAACACTTTACCCCAGCCGAGTTCTACTTCCGATCCTGATGCAACCCGTGCTTGGTTCCAGCAGGACCAGCTTCTCCTTGCTGCGATTCTTGGATCTGTTTCTTCTGATATTTTACCAATTCTCTCCGCTGCCAAAACTACGGTTGATGCGTGGACGATTCTCTCTCACGCTTTTGCAAGCACATCACGGGCTCACGTGATGCATTTGAAAATAGCTCTTACCAAGACAACACTTGGTAACAAAATGGTTTCTGAATATGTGAATTATATCAAAACCTTTGTTGATGAATTGACGTTAATTGATGATCCCTTTAAAGATGACGATCTTACTCTCTATATCATCAATGGTCTCGGCCCCTCTTAAGACATCATCAGCGCTGTTCGCACTAGAGAAACCTCCTTCCGCTTCGAGGAGCTTCGAGACCGTCTTATCGAACATGAACTCTATCTCAAAAATTCTAAAACTGAGGCGGCTAATCTAGTAGCCACTACTCATGTGGCTCAATCTTCCCCTGGTGGTGGTCGCGACAGATCTCAATTAGGGATGACAATGGGGTGGGGATTCCCCGTTCCCCACGGGGATCTACCTCGAACGGGGTGGGGAATCTCCAAAATGCACCCCCGTGGGAATGGGGAAGGGGTGAAAATTCTCCCCGATTGGCAGGACGGGGTGGGGATGGGGATTGTATTTCTCGTCCCGCGGGGATCCCCATCCCGTTCCCCGCGGGGCCTCACGGAAATTATATATATATATTTATTTATTTATATATAATATAATATAATTAATTATTATAAAAAATAAATTTTATTTTAATTTGAATTCATTCAAAAGAATCAAAACCCTAAGATTCTCTAAGAAGATCGATTTCTACAGCGGCAGAAGGCAGCGGGGAGAAAGAAAAGGATCTTGAAATTGTCCCAAGGAGTCAAGACTTGATCGAAGTAGGGGGATCCAAGTAGATAGGAAATCTCTAAACTTCTATCTCGAAGGGCAAGGAGCCAAGGACAGAAGCGGCGTACAGCGGCGGCGGTGGTGGCAGAAGACAGCAGCGAGATTACTTCATTTTTCTCTTTCTTCGACCTTTATTGTCTCTTTTCCCTGCCAGCCAAACAAGCCTTATCCTGTATCTTGTACACTGTGCTTCAGTTGTTGTACGTTAGCGTCTTAGTGAGGCATTTCCTTGTCCGAGAATTTCAAATATTCGGTGTAGCTTGCTTCTCATTTGCCAGCTTCAAATTCTTCTTCGTCCAAGGTACACAGAGTTTAGGGTTTTAATATTTAATTCATATTCAGTGTGTGTGAGAGAACAATTGTAATTACATTTCGAGCAAATTCATTTTAATATTTTTTTCTCTTAGTAAATTGGGGGTTAAATTGATCAATTTTAGTATAAGGTAATCCCTTGTCATTTATATGTTTGCAGAATTTGCTGAGTTTCTTTTGTTGATTTATGTAAGTGAATAGATGGGTTTTGGGGAGGAGAATAAGGTGGTGTATTTATTGGTAGTTGTAATTTGGTAGTTGATTTCTTCTGTATACGAGCATTAATGGCGTCCTGAGTGCTTATACTAGTTGCTTATTTTTTCTGTATATTGTTGAATTTCCTTTGATCTTATACTGTGTGCTTTACTGAGTGCTTTTCTACTGTTGTTTGGTGTGGTCTAAACTGGCTTGATGAGTTTTAGTTTTGATAGCATGCATTTGATTTTAAATGATAACAAATTTTGTATGTTAATTTTTTAATCACTTTCAATCTTATTTATTATTTTATTTACTTATGCTAATAGGTAAAAAAATGGCGTCTTTTGACCCTCCTACTCAAAATTCCACATTTCACTCCTCACCAATTGATAGCTCTCTACCAAGTGATCACACTATTCCTAGAGATGATTTGAATCCAACACCGACTAATACAACTGAAGTATAATGCACGGATGAAAGTGAAGACATTCAAACATTGGGCAGTAAAAGGGCCTTAAAATCAGAAGTATGGAATCACTATAAGAGACAAAAGATAGACGACAAATAGAAAGCAGAATGCATGTATTGTAAGAAAAAACTTGGAGGGGATACAAAGAATGGGACAAGACACTTACATGATCACTTTAAAATATGTCCATTGAGAAACACGAGAGACATAAAGCAAACATTTTTTATGCCAAAAAACAACATTGATGGGAAAGTTGCTCTAGGAACCTACTCATTTGATCAAGAAATTGCTAAGAAAGAAATGGCTACTATGATCATATTGCATGAGTATCCATTGAGTATGGTGGAGTATATTGGATTTCGAAGATTTGTGAATTCTCTTCAACCACTTTTTAAAGTGGTTAGTCGAAATACTTTGAAGGTGGATATCTTGAAGATCTATGAATATGAGAGGTCAAAGACAATGAAGCTTCTTGATAAAAATAAAAGTAGAGTTGCCATCACAACAGACATGTGGACATCAAGCAATCAAAAGAAAGGATTTATGACGATCACTGCTCATTTTATTGATGGATCTTAGAAGCTTCAAAGTCGAATAATCAGGTATTTGTTCATTTTCAAACTTGATAAGGTTTAGTTTGTTGGTATGATATATATAAATTGCATTTTCATTTGTTTCTTATTACTTAATTTAGGTTTATTTATGTGTCATGTCCGCATACATCTGAAGTACTTGGGGATGTTCTTGTTGATTGTTTGATGGATTGGAATCTTGATCGGAAGTTGTCTACATTAACAGTAGATAATTGTACAACTAATGATGCACTGATTGATAGGATTTTGAACAAATTGGATACAAGTTTACTTTGGTTAGAAGGTTCATTGTTGTATATGCGATGTTGTGCTCATATTTTAAACTTGATTGTCAAAGATGGTTTGGATGTTAATGGTGATGGTATTGAGCGGATTTGTACTAGTGTTTCTTTTTGGGTAGCCACTCCTAAAAGATATGAAAGGTTTGAAGAGACAGCTCGCCAATTGAAAATTCCAATCACTAAGAAGTTAGTCTTAGATTGTAAGACTAGATGAAATTCTACATATGCGATGGTTAGTGTCGCCATTTGTTATAAAGATGTATTCGCTCGTTTGAAACAACGAGAGCCGTTTTATAAAAGTGTTCTTGCTGAGGAAGATTGGGAAATGGCCAATGAAATTTGTGATAAATTGAAGTTGTTTAACAATGTGACTGAGATGTTTTCAGGGACCAAATACCCCACTGCTAATATATACTTTCAAAAAATTTGTGAAATTAGAATGGCTTTAAGGTGATGGCTTTGTTGTGGGGATTCTAACATTGAAGTTATGACAACTAAAATGATAGATAAATTTGATAAGTATTGGTCTCAAATTCATGGCATTATGGGTGTAGCTACTGTTTTGGAAACAAGATATAAACTCAAGTTATTGCATTACTATTTTCCTCTTATTTATGGTGATGAAGGTGCAAAAAGGGAAATTCAGAGAATTCAAGAACTCTGTTCTAACTTGGCAGTTGAATACTCATCCAAATTGAAAATGAGTGCAGATAATGGTTTTTCTATTCACTCTTCTACGAGCTTTTCGCATTCTCATTCTCAATCTTATTCATCGATTCATGAGGAGGTGGATCCAATGAGTGATTATGATAAGTTTGTTGCCTCGGATTGTAAGAATGACAATGCTAAGTCCGAGTTTGATCTTTATTTGGAGGAACGTGTGATACCAAGGAAGGTTGATTTTGATATCTTAAGTTGGTGGAAGAATGCACTTAAGTATCATACTCTTCAATTGATTGCTCGAGATGTTTTATCGATTCCTATTTCAACTGTGGCTTCAGAGTCTGCATTTAGTACAAGTGGGAGGTTTGTTAGCCCACATCGCAGTAGACTTCACCACGACACATTAGAAGCTTTGATGTGTGCTCAAAATTAGTTACGGGCTGAAATTCATGGTAATATCATTTAATAATATTCAAACAATTACATTATTCTTTCAACTTTAAATTAAATTAATTAACTATATTGTTTTATTTACAGATACTTATGCGTTTGCCCATTCCGAATGTTGTATCTTTTATGAGGACATTGATGAAGAAGAAGTTGTAAGTAATTTATTTATTTAAAACGCATATCACTTTTATGTATTTTTTTTCTTAAGAAATAATAAATTATTTTACACATTATTTATAACATTCGAAATAACTCACTTTATTGAATGCTCTTGTATGATATTTAAGGATGCTATCACTTATACGGAAAAGTCGCATGGAGATTGAAGATGTGGGTTCATTGAAGTATCGAAGAATGATGGAATTTAATGATGTATTAGGATAATTTATTTTCATATTTTAACTATTTGGATTAAATTGTGTTTTCATCTTTTATTCGGATTATGAATCATTTTTTATGTTTTTGTTGACATTTTATTTATATGTAATTATATGGATTGTTGTTTATGTATTAATTTGTTCTTAGAAAAAAAAGGAGCGGGATGGGGTGGGGAATCCCCACGGGACATGGGAGGTGGGGAAGTTTCCCCGTTTAGTGGCGAAGGCGGGGATCCCTACGGGGACGGGGATCCCCACGGGATGGGGATGGATGGGGAATTTTCCCTGTTAAGTTGGCAGAGACGGGGACGGGGATTCCCTGAGATCGCGGGGACGGGAATGGGGAATGCTCCTCCGGCCCCGCCCCGTCCCGTTGTTGTCCCTAATCTCAATACAGCCGTGGATGAAAAACAGACAGCAATCGGTGATGTCGTGGTTCTGGACGGAACTCCTCCTACCAGTCACAATATCGTGACACTTCAGGTACCTATCAGCATGAATCATCTAATACCAAATTCTCTTGTAATCGTGATTCTGTTGTGTGTCAATTATGTGGTTATCGTGGGCATACTGCTCCCTACTGTTGTCGGTCTCCACCCACTGCTCATCTAGCACAATCTCCTGGACCGTCGCACCATTCACCCTGGCTCATGGACTCTGGTGTTTCCCATCATCTCACTGGTGATCTTGGGAATTTATTGATTCATTCTGAATATGGTGGACCTGATGAAGTCCAGATTGCAGATGGACATGGACTTCCTATTACCAATACTGGTACAACTCATATCTCTACATCTTCTCGGTCTTTTACATTATCAGATATATTACATGTTCCTGGTGCTACTCGAAACTTAATATATGTGCATCAATTTACTAAGACGAATAATGTGTCTTTGGAATTTTTCCCTGATTATTTTATCATTAAGGATCCAACAACGGAGGCGGAAATCACTCGAGGCCTCTGCAGTAATGGTCTCTATAGCCTCCAGCTGTGGCTATCCGGCTCTATTTCAAAAGTTGCTGCTCTTGGTGTATGCACCACTCTTGCTCATTGGCACGCTCATCTTGGTCACCCCTTCCGATATACGAGCACTTATTTATTGTCGCAATTTCATTTACCTATTT
Source organism: Scutellaria minor (assembly GCA_954870855.1). Taxonomy (NCBI): domain Eukaryota; kingdom Viridiplantae; phylum Streptophyta; class Magnoliopsida; order Lamiales; family Lamiaceae; genus Scutellaria; species Scutellaria minor. Next base: position 16,950,339 of record OX940728.1, on the reverse strand, counting down.
TAAATAATTCAGAAACTTTGCCGGACATTTTTGCATCTTGTAGTGTGAGCAAATCTCACAAACTACCGTTTGGTGAATCCTTTTTTGTTGCTTTGCAACCTTTGGAATATTTATATGCTGATGTCTGGGGTCCTGCACCTACTTTATCTGTTGATGACAGTGGATATTTTCTTCTCATTGTGGATTTATTTAGTCGCTATTGTTGGGTCTATATGTTGCATGCCAAATTGCAGGTTACCTCTATTTTTCAGAACTTTCTCGTGCTTGTTGAGAAGCAATTTTGTGCATCAATTAAAAACTTTTATACACACAATTGTGGTGAATTTTAGGCTCTCAAGCCGTATTTATGTGCGAATGCCATTAACTGGCTTACCACTGCACCCCACACACCGCAGCAAAATGGTATCTCAGAGCGACACAATCGCCATATTCTTGAAATTACTCGAGCACTGCTTCATCATGCACGTCTTCCTATGATATTTTGGGCCTTTGCAGTTCAAACGGCCAATTATCTTATTAATCGCACTCTTACTGTGCTTCACAAACATGTGAGTCCGTTTGAGATCTTGTTTAACAAGTCTCCTAATTATCTCAAACTTCGTACATTCGGATGCATATGTTTCCCATGACTATGACCCTATCAAGTTGGCAAGCTTAATTTTCCATCCACACCATGCATCTTTATTGTTTATTCTACCAATCAAAGTGCATACCGCTGTTATGATCCCGTCTCAGGTAAAATTTATGTCTCCCGCCATGTAAAGTTCTTAGAAAATACCTTTTGGAAATTCTTTTCATCACCAATACCTCCTAAATCCCCATCCCCGGCTCCACTACTGCTCAAACCACCACGCATTCACTCTAACTATTCTATAACAACGACCTCAAACCCTACCAACACCTCCTAATCTGACTCCACAAGCACCAAACCTATCCATTCCACATCCATCGCAACCACCCATTCCTAATTAGTCTCCACAAGTACAGAACCCACTTCATGCGCACATTCACACAAAATAATATCTACAAACCTAAACACCTATATACCGCTACCACTAAACATCCTCTACTATATGATATTGAACCCTCCTGCCTATCAGATGCACTTGTCAATCCCTCATGGAGACAAGCAATGGCCGAAGAGTTTAATGCATTAAGCACTATGGGACTTAAACTCTTGTCTCTCCACCACCAGGTGCTAACATTGTAGGCTGCAAGTGGGTGTTTCGTATCAAATGCAACCCGGATGGTACTATTGAACGCTACAAAGCTCGACTTGTAGTAAAAAGTTTTCATCAACTATCTGGCATTGATTTCTCTCAAATATTCAGTCCGGTGGTTAAACCGATCACTATTCGCATAGTCTTAACCATTGCTCTATCAGCCAACTGGCCTCTACAACAACTCGATATCAGCAATGTCTTTCTTTATGGCAAACTCAATGCCCCTGTATACATGCAGCAACCACCAGGCTTCATCAATCCTGACTCTCCATGACATATCTATCTACTCCATAAATCCTTATATGGCCTCCGCTAAGCTCCGCGAGAGTGGTACATTACTCTCAGCTCAGCTCTCATAAATTTTAGATTTGTTCAATCCAAAACTGATACATCTTTGTTTATATATTCTTGGGGTACTGTTCGACTCATTGTCTTGGTTTATGTGGATGACCTGATTATCACCGGTTTTAGTCCGCAACACATTACCAAACTTGTTGCAGCTCTTCGCCAGACTTTAAATGTCAAGGATTTCAGCGGGTTGTCTTATTTTTTGGGAATTGAAGTTGCTAGATGTCACGAGGGTTTATCTCTCTCAACACAAGTACCTTGTTGATCTTTTACGACATCACAAATTGGATGGAGTCAAACCACTTCACACGCCGAGCAACCCTATAGGTGTTGCTTCTACTGAGTCGGTTAAACCTACAGAGTATCGAAATGCTATTGGTGGGCTTCAGTACCTCTTTCTAACTCGCCCTGACATCTCATTTACAGTTAATCGGTTGGCTCATTGCATGTCCTCTTCTACTGGTCGAGATTGGAAAGATGTTAAAAGACTCTTTCGGTATCTTAAGGGAACTTTGCATTATGGCCTTGTTCTACGACGGCTGAATTCTCTACGTCTCACGGTATATTCTGACTCAGATTTTGGTGGTGACCTAGTTGACTGTAAGTCCACCTCGGCCTATATTGTTTTTCTTGGTAATACTCCTATATCCTGACAATCTTGAAAGCAAAATGGGGTTGCACGATCCTCTACTGAGGTTGAATACTGTGTTCTTGCATCCGTTGCATCTGAAGTAGGTTGGATTGTCAATCTCGTTCGGGAATTGTGATTTCACTTCAAACTACTCCAAAGCTACTGTGTGACAATATGAGTGCTACACATCTTGCCTTACATCCCATTCAGCATTCGTGCATGAAGCATATTGCTATCGATATTCACTTTGTTCGAGACTTAGCTTCCAAGGGGATTATCTCAGTTTCTTATGTTAGTATAATTGATCAGCTCGCTGACATTCTTATTAAGCCACTACCTCGCACTTGCTTTGAACTTATTCACTCTAAAATCTCTATTGCCGACGGAACGTCCATTTTCCAGGGGCGTATTAAGAAAGATTCTAGAATAGAAGATTTAAATCAATCATAATCCCTTGTAATTATTCTTTCCTTAAATATGTTGTAAATCTCTATATATTGTATATTCTCATACAGTAATGAAACAATTCAATTACCACACAATCCTAAGTTTTATAATCCCTTCCTGAGCAAAGCCTCATCTATCTCCAGGTGTCATAGGCAACGACAAACCTTCTCCATATTGATTCAGCAGTTTCAATAAGAACGTTCTCAGCAGCCTCTGCATCAATATCTTTGATGGAGCTCTCAATCTTGTTCAGTGTGTCGATCTCTTTGAGAGCATCATTCGGTCCTTTTGACCTACGCCTTGTCTGGCCTTTAGGTTTCTCCAATAGTTTCCCCTTGCATTTCTTACCTTTTACCAGCTCATTTCGCTTCTTCTTTCTCTCCAGCATGTAAGCGAGCTATCTTAATTCAGGCTTTATAGTCTGAGACTCTTCTTCTTTTGGAGCAGCATCCTGCTCAGTAACCTCTTCTTCAGGTTGATTAGCAACCTATTTAGCTTTCTGTTCAGCTTACTGGTTAGGAGCAGGATATTCCAGAAGCAGAACATCCTCAGCTGAATCTTTAGGAGCAACATCATTTGTTCCATCATCAGAACCTTCCATATAAGCATATTTGGGAGGAGCTTCCTGAATAGTCTTCTTTACTTTCAGCTTTCTCTTTAGGGGAACTTTTTTCATCACCAGTTTCCTCGCTGGCTTATCACTATCATCATCATTGCCAGAATTCGAGTCATCAGCCCTCGATGTTGGTGTATCTTTAGAGTCGGTTTCAGCAACCTAGTGCTTGACAACAATCTTCTTCTTCTTAGGTTGTTAAGACTTTTCTTAATTCTTCTTCTTGGAGTAGCCTTTCTTTACTCCCAAGTAATAAACTAGGAGCGTAAGGCGCTTTCCTTTCCAGGGTTATGCCCTTCTTGCATAGGATGGAAGAGATAACGATCCCATAGTTTCTCCTGTTCGTATCCTTTGACGTCTCCTCCCATATCCTCCCAATAAGAAATTATGCCCAATTGACTGTCTCCTCTTGAACAATAGCAGTCATCAGCCACATTCTCAGATCAGTGTACTTATCAAAGCTGTCACATCTACCCTCGATGGTGTAGGCGCAAATATCATGTAGAAACTCATACTCTGGCTTGAGTTTCTTCTTTCTGAAATTCCTGGTCACATTCTCCTTGACGGAATCCTGCTTGAACAGATTCCAACTTTCTTCCAGACAACCTAAGCTATAAACTTTCAGGTCAGTGTATTTCATACATTCGTTGGAGATGTCAAAGGTGGTGACAATGTCGCTAGCAGTCAGAGTGTACTCCTCTTCATTATCTTCATCCATCCTGAAGGTGATAGTCTTCGAGTCATCAGATAACTCGGCATATGCATACAAATTTTCCACAGACAGGACAAAGAACCTATTGTAGGTAGTGGTGAGGAGCCCATAAATCTTGCTCTTGCACATATGCTCCCAGATCTTCGAGATGAGATCTTTATCATATGGTGAATCATCTCCCAACAGCACATTGGTGTTGACCAATCTTCCTTCCAAAACTTTTATCTCCCTTGGAACCGCCATTGATTATCTGTGAAGGAAACTTGAGAGAAATCTTGAATACAAAGGTTAGCAAATCTCAAAAATAGTAACAATATAAACATAGAGATGAAAGAGAGAGTGTTTGATCGGTTTATAATTCAAATAAGCATTCCAAAATGATCAACGATTCAGATTAAATAACGTAAGAGATGTGCGTGATCTGACGGTTGAGATAAAATAGCAGAGAGACAAATCCATAATTATGCGGATAATTGTGTCAGAGGTTGAACCGTGCCTTTTTCAACTTCTCTGAAAAGGTGGTTTTGCATTTAATGCAGATGCCAAAATGCCGTTTGAAATTATTAGGAATAAGGTTACTGTTTTTAATATGAGGTTGTAGGGCTTCATAAATGTTATCTTTAATAAATGTTGTTTTCTGCCTGCAGCAACCTATTCTAGTAACCTGTATTCAGCTTGTTGTATCCTGAAACTGAATACTGTTAGAGAGTGTTGTTTAAGAATACTGAAAATTCGATGCTGAAAATTAAAATACTGCATTAGTTCCCCCTTACTTAAGGAACTTATATACTCTTACTCATCAAAGCTTGATGATCCAAAACTCACTTCTTAACATCGAAAACCTTGATTCACATAAAGATTTTGTGAATATGTCAGCTAGCTGCATGTCAGTATGCACTTTCTCAAGTACAATGTCTTTCTTCTCCACTCTCTTATGAAATGACGTCTCACATTAATATGCTTTGTCCTTGAGTGGAAAACAAGATTGTGTGTTATAATAATAACACTAGTATTGTCACACAGAATATGAGTCTCTTTCTCTGTAATCCCATAATCTTTTAATTGTTGCTGTATACACAAAATCTGAGCACAACAGCTTCCTACAGCTACATACTCTGCTTTAGCGGTTGACGTTGCTATGGATGTTTGCTTCTTTCAGAACCAAGAAACCAATCTATGTTCTAGAAATTGACAAGTACCACTAGTACTCTTCTTGTCAATTTTGCATCCTACAAAGTCAGAATCTAAGTATCCTTTGAGGCTGAATCCTCTTTCCATTGTCATCCCTAACTTGTATGAGCTCCAGAAGAGCGGTGATATAAAAAGTATGTTTTAGTGACAATCTTGCAAATTTGTTCACAAAATCTTTGTCTACATTTACTTTAAAAATACGTTCATGGTATTAGAATGTGTAGACTTGGAAGACTATTGTCTTCAGGGGGAGCGATAACTTCAAAACAACCCTGAAGGTTTTTGGTCATGAAGACCAATGATTGTACTCTGTTAACCCTAAAGGTTGGATTCTAGAGATTTGTAGTTGTACTCTTATTTCCTTAACCAAGTTTTTTTTCCACCGGGTTTTCTTAATTAAAGGTTTTTAACGAGACGGCTAGTGTAACATATTATAACATATATGTCATGTACTTTTTTCTCATTTACTTTTTTTCCTACAAGGTTTTTCTAGCGAGTTTTTAATGAGGCATGTACAACAAGTCGTAATGTCCAAGGAAGAGTATTATAAATTCATATATAAATTGATGGACATTACTCTTGACAACCTTTCATATACTTTGACCTTTGAAGTTCATACTCTTGTATATATATTGTACTCAATGAAATGTAAAAGGGTTTATGAATAAAATTATTAGCTTCTTATCATATTGTTTCTACATTATCGTTTTATATTATTGACGAATTGATCCATAAAGGTGGTGCATTCTTGATACATATTTTACAACAACTACAATCTTTCATCATATATAATAACATTCTAAATACTCAGAAACAATAAAACTTTCTAAATACCATAAGTGGTATTAGAGTTAGGTTAGATTCTAACTGGGCGAAAACTAGCTTCCATTATATTACCATAATACAATCCACACTAATATCCTAATATCATTTCAAACCTACAAGAATGTCCACCTTAACAAATAACCAACAAATACCAATCTTAATTTTCTCTGGAGAAAATTATAATTATTGGGGCATTAAGATGAAGCTTATGGGAAATCATTGACAAGGGACATACTATTCCCGAAGATACATCATCTTTGTCTATGGCCGACAAAGAAGAATTAGATAAAAACATGGAGAATGATAGTCTAGCTCTCTATATATTGCAAATGGCTATGACGGAGTCTCTCTTTCCGAGGATCAGTGGAACTACAACATCGAAAGAAACTTGTGATACTTTGAAGAAGGAATATCAAGAAAGTGACAAGGTACACAATCTTAAACTCCAAACTCTAAGAAGAGAATTGGAGAATTTGAAGATGAAAGAATCTGAGACCATTAAAGACTACTACACTCGACTAAGAGAAGTTGTTAATCAATTGAAAGCATATGGAGAAAATATTACTGAGAAGAGAATAGTAGAAAAAATTCTAATTACTCTTCCAACTAAATACGATCCTAGCGTCACTACTATTGAAGAAACTAAAGACATAGAAAAATTAACTATGACAAAACTAATAGCTCACTTGAAGCTTATGAGAAAAGATTGAGTATGCATGAAAATGAATCAGTAGAAAATGCATTCCAATCTAAAATCAATATACAATCTCAGAATTCTAGAAATGGTGGGAGAAAAATTGGAGAAAATAATAAAAATAGAAGACACGTGGGTCCTAATTACCAAAAAAAGATAAACACCCACTATGTGGAATTTGCAAGAAGACCAATCATCTTGAAAAAGATTGTTGGCACTTAGATAAACCGCAATGTAAAAGTTGTGGGAGATTTGGTCATCTGGAAAAAGATTGTCGCACTAAACACTAAGCTAATTACACCGAGGAGGAAGAAAACAAAAACAATTTGTTCTACACATGCCATGCTGCATCAGAAATAAAGAACAATCTTGGTTCCTAGACAACGGCTACAGTAATCATATGACCGAAGATGAGAAGATTTTTCAAAATATTGATAAATCAATTAAATCCCAAGTGAAGATTGAAAATGGAGATATAGTCAGCATCAAAGGAAAATACACGATCATCGTCAACACCAAGAAAGGTATGCGACTCATTCACGATATACTACTGGTTCTTAAACTTGACACTAATCTTTTTAGTGTGGGTCAAATGATGGAGAGAGGATATTCTCTACTATTTAAAGGAGACTCATGCACAATCTATGATGATAAAAATGAAAATTTAGAAATTGTTGTAGTAAAAATACAGCAATAGAGGAACTTTCCAATCCACTGGCAGTATGTCGAGATAATATTAAAAGCCCACGAAGATCAATCCTGGCTATGGCATCAGAGGTTCGGGCACTTCAACTTTCATGGATTAAAAATTCTCTATCAGAAAAATATGATGAAAAATCTTCCGGTCATCTAAACGAGCCATGATGTTTGTGATAGATGCATGGAAGGAAAACAACATCGGAAACATTATCTTCAAGACAAACATGGAGAGCCAATCAAATCCTAGAGCTAGTCCATAGAGATATTTGCGGCCCAATGGGGACGCCAACATTCGAGAAAAATGGGTACTTCATTCTCTTCATTGATGACTATTCAGGAATGACGTGGGTATACTTTATGAATGAAAGATCAGAAGTCTTCAATATATTCAAGAAATTCAAGAATCTGGTCGAGAACCAAAGCAGTCGACGAATCAAAGTTTTACGTAGCGATGGAGAAACAAAATACACTTCTAAGGCATTCAACAAATCTGCAAGGAGGAATGAGTCAATCATCAATTGATTGTTGGTTACGCTCCAGAGCAGAACGACATGTTAGAAAGGAAGAATAGGATCGTGATGGAGATGGCTAGAGCAATGCTAGCAAAAAAGAATATGTCTAAAGAGTTTTGGGTAGAAGCTTTGGGTAGAAGCTGCATACACTATCGTCTATCTACTAAACAAGTGTCCAACAAAGACAATACAAAATAAAACACCAATTAAAGCATGGAGTGGATTAAAGTCGTCAGCTCAACATCTCAAGATCTTCGGGAGTATTTGCTATGTGCACATCCCAATAGAGAAGAGACACAAACTAAAGGAGAAGACAGAAAAATGTATTTTTCTCGGCTATAGCGCTCAGTCTAAAGATAATTGAATTTATAGTCTTAAAAGTAAGAAGCCAATCATTAGTCGAGACGTCAAATTTGATGAGAATGCTGCATGGAACTGGGAGGAAAAAAATCAAAAAACAAAATATTATGCTATCGTTACCACGACGTCCTAAGGAACCTCAAGAAGAAGAAGAAGAACAAGCTGAAGTGCCACAAGGAACTCAAGAACTTGCAAGTCCGAGGACGCCGACAACATTATCCATCCCAATTGAATAAGAATCCTCTCCAGATTCTGCACCTAGAAACATAAGACAACTAAGGAAAATTTACGAGACATGCAACTTTGTGACCCTCGAGCCCGAAAGCTTCGAAGTTGCCATCAGACGAAAAGAATGGATAAAATCCATGGAAGAAGAAATCAAGATGATCGAAAAAAATGAAATATGGGAGTTGATAGATCTACCTAGCAACAAAGAAGTCATTGGAGTTAAGTGGGTATATAAGACAAAGCTTAACCCAGATGGCTCAATTCAAAAACACAAGGCAAAGTTGGTAGCAAAAGGATACTCGCAAGTACAAGGAATCGACTATGACGAGACTTTCATTCCAATGGCTTGACTCAACACCATTCGAGCACTTACCGAGCTAGCCGCACAAAGAAAGTGGAAGATCTACCAGCTTGATGTAAAATTAGCATTCCTCAATGGATATCTTGATAAGAAATTTACATGGAACAACCTCAAGGGTTCGTGATACAAGGACAAGAAGACAAAGTTCTCAGGTTAAAGAAAGCCCTTTATGGCTTGGAACAAGCACCACAAGCTGTTATAGTAGAATTAACAACTACTTCACAAAGTTCGGATTCAGGAGAAGCTTAAGTGAGTATACACTATACATCAAGACCCAAGGTACAAACGATAAAATCATTCTCTCTATATGTTGATGATCTTATAGTCATAGAAAACAATGAGACAATGATTAAGGAGTTCAGAGAAGTTATGATGAAGACATTCGAGATGACCGATTTAGGCTTGATGCACTATTTTCTCGATATTGAGGTAAAACAAATGGAAGACGGTATATTTATCTCGTAAAAGAAATATACAGAAAATTTACTTAAAATGTTCAAGATGGAATGATGCAAGATTGTAGCTACCCCACTTGATAGCTCTAAAGCGCTACAAAAGGAAGATGGCTCACCTAAGACAGATAACTCAAAATTTCGAAGCCTGATCTAAAGCTTACTCTATCTGACAACACTCGACCTGACATAATGCACGCAATGAGATTTCTCTCAAAATTTATGCAGGATCCAAGTTAGATTCACTATGGAGCTGCAAAATGAGTACTCCAATATCTTCAAGGAACGAAGAACTTCGACATCTAATATGAACCAATACCTAACTCAAAGTTAATTGGCTATATTGATAGTGATTGGGCAGGTTCAGTTGATGATATGAGAAGCACATCAGGCTATGCTTTCTTAATGGGCTCAGGAATATTATCTTGGGCATCAAAAAAACAACCAATGGTTGCGCTATCATCTGCCGAAGCAAAGTACATAGCAGCAACAATGACTACAAGTCAAGCAATGCTGGTGAAATACATACTTGAAGATATGGGAGAGCCACAAGATCATAAAGCCACAAAAATCTATTGTCATAGTAAGTCAGCAATAACTATAGTGAAAAATCCGGTGTCCCACAGCAGAACTAAACATATCAAGATCAAGTATCACTTTATTCGAGAAGCTGAAGCAAATAAAGAGTTTGAGTTAGAGCATTGTAAGATTGAAGATCAACTAGCAGATATTTTTACAAAAGCACTACCTTGCGGAAAGTTCGAGACACTACAAGAAAAAATTGGAGTTACAGAAATATGCATCAATGAGGAGTATTAGAATTGATGCAAATTTCTAGAATACACTAGTGTATTTTGTAATACAAGAGAAGAATATAGATTATCCTAGGAATTGAGTGAATAAGTTCTAGAAAGTAGAAAATTCTAGACAAATGTATAAGCAATATAGAATAATGTAGAAATAGAAGAATCTAGAATCTCTAATGTAGGCCATTGCCACACCTATAAATAGATGTAGAATGTAGTCTTCATGCAAAAAGTAATAAGACTCAAGTTCTAAAATAAAAATCTCTCCTCCTATTCCACCTCTATCATATCCCTTGTTTTCTTCTCAACTAGAATCCTTCACCATATATAATAACCTTCTAAATACTCAGAAACAATAAAACTTTGTAAATACCATCAGACCATTACTAACTACAGGAACAATTAAGCTGCTACGTGGATCCTAGTACCCACAACTCAATATGAAACTAGAAGCAACACAACTCAATAGTATTCTTTTTCAGGTCAGATATGATAAATTGGGAGTCGGACAAAATGCAATTGTTGTAGTAATGAGATATGATAAATTGGGAGTCGGACAAAATGCAATTGTTGTAGTAATGAGCTATAGTGGATATGACCTTTAGATGCTATAATAATCAATAAATCATCCCTGGATCGTGGTTTTTTTCATAGCATTGTAATGAAAAAGTATGTGCCAATTTTCCTAATTAGTTTTTATTATTTGTTTCCAAGTTTTTTATTTCTGGGTAGTCTGGTAGAAAATTTTCATAGTTGTATTAAATATGGACAGAATGTTGGCAGTTCGCCAGAAGTATCATGAAGGGTCATCTGATTGTATTATTAGACCACAAAGAAAATGCACTACAACAAAAAAGCTGAAAGATAACAATGTAAAGTGTTGTCGTTGTAGGTTTAAAATTGTAGTCTATGCCACTGTTGTTGAAGAGAGTGTTGTCGTTGTAGGTTTAAAATTGTAGTCTATGTCACTGTTGTTGAAGAGGGGCGTCCAAAGACAACACTCAAAAAGTGTTGTAACAATTGTAAAGTGTTGTCGTTGTAGGTTTAAAATTGTAGTCTATGCCACTGTTGTTGAAGAGAGTGTTGTCGTTGTAGGTTTAAAATTGTAGTCTATGCCACTGTTGTTAGGTTTAAAATTGTAGTCTATGCCACTGTTGTTGAAGAGAGTGTTGTCGTTGTAGGTTTAAAATTATAGTCTATGCCACTGTTGTTGAAGAGGGGCGCCCAAAGACAACACTCAAAAAGTGTTGTTGTTCTCTCATAGAGAACACTTTTACAATGTTGTCTTTTTAAATATGTTTTTAATGTCATCATGCCACGTCATCAAAGTGTGTTGTTGACACATCATCATGGCAAATATTGTGCGTTGTCTGGGATTTGAACCCGAGTAACATAGTGGTATTCCAACCACTAAACCACTTGTGCTTTATGTAATAATATTCTATATATATATATATATAATTGGAAGATTAATGACTAATTAATATGTTTAGTAATGTTTAATCTAATTTCATTTCAAGACAATTATAAAATATACTAGTGCATATTTTTAATATATTTTATGAAAGTACTATTTTTTTAAATTATGAGTTTGTTCATATAAGATAATATTAATGCAAATAATATAAGATAACATCATAAAATAATTAAACTGTTCAAATTTAATTTATATAAAATATGAGGATTTTTGGTTTTAATACGGTTACTATTACTAATATAAAATAATTAAACTGTCGTAATTTTTTTTTTTTACTTTACACTCTAGTCCTAACATGAAATAAAATTAAAAAAAATTAATAATAATAATATTACGCATTATTGATTAATTATGAAGTTCAGGTTCTTTTTTTAAGGAACTGCCTAAGTATATTGAATCACAATTTGTTGCATAATTTTCTAATTTTTTACCATTTGATGAATTTCTTATTATATTTAATTGATTATAGTATTAATCTAACAAAATTAATAAATCATCAATAAATGTTGAATTAAATTATCCATCATTTATCAGTAAACTACTTATCAACATTCACAAATGCTCAATATGAATCAACAATAATTTACCCTCAATATCGATGATTAAAAACTGATCAATAAATAAATAAAAATTTCTCAACAATATAAGCTAATTGAGATTCAACATAAGTATATCTGATAAACGGAATCAAAAAGATAATGGAATTGTAATCATAATAATAAAATAAAAAAGCAATAATAATAATTATATACCTCAAATACAATAATAATACGATTATAATTATTGATTATTAATAATTGTTTGGAAGAGGTCACACATCGATCAGTTTCATCATAAATTTACTACTTTCGAAAACGAATGAATTTATGGTTAAAAGATAACACTTAAAGAAATGTTATTATCTCAAAAAGGCAGCTCAAAGACTACACTTCTCATAAAGTGTTGTACTTTGGTAAAAAAAATTCGCCCAAACACAACACTACAATAAAAGTGTTGTCTAACTGTAGTCAATTGCTGATAAAAACACGCCCAAAGACAACACTTCACGAAAGTTGTCAAAGTGTTGTCTTTGAGCGAAAAATATATGACTTTCTCAACACTTTAAGCACAAACTATTGTAAATTTCAAAACGACAACATTTTGTGCTTAAAAATGTTGTCGTTATCGTGTTGTCCTTGACCTTTTTTGTTGTAGTGATGATATGAAGCAGGATGCAGATGTTATGTCAATTGATGCTTATCTTAAACTGAATTGCAAAATAAAACATTGGTGAAAGGTGTAAGCTCTCTAATTTATTGGCACTTATTTTTCTTTCTTTTTTTTTTTTTCCTTTGGCACTTATATTTTTCTTTCTATGTTTGTCTGAAGCAGTCAGCTTGATCATAAAGAATTTTTACGTGTAGGCGGTTAAGAAAAGCAATTCATACATAACCTAGTTCCTGATAAAGAAATGAAATGATAAAAAATTCAAATTAAATCATAATTTGGTAGTAGCTACTATTTCAGTCTTTCTGTCTACTTCAGGTCAAATGATTGTTCTTTTGTAAAATCTATTGTATGCCATTTTCTTAAGTGATTTTACATCAGTATCCAGTTTCAAGCACTTTGAGTACCCTGGTTTATGCAGATTTTAAATGATGATGGACTAGCAGCTCCTGGACAGATTATTCAACTGCATGATGTTTATATCTATGACAAAGTCTTCTAGGAAAATTCCAATGTAGCCGCTTAAAAGGTTGATTGTTATCTAGATAGTATGCTTTAGTTTTTTTAGTGAAAATACATAGCTTATTGTGCATGTTGGTAAGACAGTCAATATAAGCCAATTAAACAAAGATACAAAAGAGAGACGGTTGTTGTAGATAGAGTGGCACTCTTCTCTGACAACAATGGCAACTTATGCATCAAGTTCATGATTAGTCATACTCATAGACTAGAGGTATTAACATGATTTTGCTTGAGAGCCGAAATTTCCATATTGAAGTATCTTCTAAAATACTCCATTGCCTTTTTCACATGGAGGCGTCCCTCCCACTATATTATGGAGAAAATGTTGAACAATATCCATCCGTGGAGAAGCCATAATTTCTTTTTCCATTTTTGCTTTTTTGGTGCTTCTTTGGTTTAAATAAACTGTGAATAAATTGTAAATTGTAATATTTATATTAAATTTTTAATGGAATTATAAGATGGTTTTATAGTTGGTGAAGTGCACTAAAACCCTAATGTTAAGTCAGCAACTTTGTTTTATGGTATGATGTGGGTTGTTATTTCTTCCATACCACATTGTTTGGTTATCATAAGGTGGGGCAATCTCCATCCCACCACTTACTAAACACACCTCATTTACTAAATACACCCACATTTAAATATTTTTAAATTATAAAACGTCTAAACACACTCCACCCATTACAATTATACCCTCTACAATAAAATAAAATGAAAAATTGAAAAAAAAAAAAAAAAACCTCTCCTCCACCTCCCTCCTTTCGAACTCGCACCTCAATTTTTTTTGCCTTTCTTTCTTTTTTTTCAAATTGTTGATGAATATATTAGATATCATGTCCATATATCATAAATCTCTATTTTATGCATTTTTTGAAGTAAAATCAATGAGATTTGTATGAAAATTTAGTAAAAAAGCCTGAAAATTTGAAGATTTCAATTATCATTAGACTCTGGTTGAACACACAATGTATTGTTCTGCATGTGGTGGAACACACAGTATACTGTTCTACTTATGGTCGACACACAGTGGTGTTCTACCAGTGGTCGAATATCTTTAAAAGCGTTCGACCTGTAGAGGTAGAACACACAGTGTAATGTTCGATCTGTACATGTTTTAAGTGGAATTATTTTTATTAACATCTCTATTTTCAAAATATTTAACTACACTATATAAAACTATAAAAATGCATGAAAAATCTTAAATTTTATGTTCCAAATATATATATATATCATCTATCAATTTGATTATTGTTTTCATAAATCAATATTTGTTAAAGTATTCTTTAAGTTAGGGTTTGAGAAATATGAAAAAGAAGAAGATGAAGTAGAAGGGAGAAATATTTATTTTATCTAAAAAACAGGTATTTTAGTTATTTAATTTTTATTTACTTTTTATTTATTTTAATATGGAATGTGTTTATAAGGTTGTGGGGTGTGTAAAGCCCCACCATTGTCATAATTCATATCCCTAAGAAAAGGGAATTTTGTGGGGTTTAAGAAATTTTCAATAATTTTGGATGCCGACATATAAAAGAAAAAAAATAAAGGAGAGCCAAAAAAGAATTGAAGAAATTATCAAAAATGGTACTCAATTTTGTCCCAAATGAGTATACTACCTCTAATTTTGTATCAAATTATTATTTGTTATTTTATTTCAGGATTATTCTTATCATATTTCAAAAAAATCTCCTAATACCAACCATTAACATGTCTATTTTCGGCTAATATTTGCGTATTTGATTGAAATCGCATATTTTTAAAATTTATTTGATTCTCTTTTATTTTTTGTATTCTAAATTCTTTAATATTTAAAGGTCTTTTAGTTAATATTTTATGTTCCTTAATTTTCGACAACTTCAAAATGGCGCGTAAATGAGATTTGAGTGAATATTCAACGTGTTTGTTTTTAAAGTTTTGTTATATAAATGAACATAATTTTTTACTAACATACTCTTAATTAATTAAGGGATTTTAGGATCCAAATTTAGAATGAGAATCAAATTAATTCGAAAAATATGATTTTTTTTTTTTACAAAATTCCTCAATTTTAACTAAAATTTACATTTTAGGTTGAAAATTAGTAGACCTTTAAGAAATAGTGATGAAATGATTTTAAAAAAAAGTTACAAAAAGTTTAGAAAAAAAAAAAAATTAACAGCAAGATTGAATTTATAAAACGACACATAAATGAGGTCAACAGAAATATATAAATATATATAAAACCATGTTCCATGTACCCATACTATTAATAATATTGATTAATAATTTATTTGGAATTAATTAATTTAGATGATTTCAGATAATAAAATTGGCAACTGTATATACCCTTTGTATGTCTATCAAATCTTATCATAATTTCCAAAATTATGATAAGGGAAAAACAAAAACCAATGTTTAAAGTGCAACAAATGTTATAATTATTGTGTCCCATCACTTTATTTTAAAGTGAACGTGAAACATGTCACCACTTAAACTTAAAACTAAAATAATAAAATTAGTTCGCGGAGTATCAAATTGTCGTTACAAATAGACATCATCTTCTTTTAAAGTCTACCGGCCCAAAAACAATACTCCATTACTCTTCAATTAAGTATATTCTAAACGTTTTTCCATAAAATAAAAAAATATTAAAATTGGATAAACATATCCTTGACTAGTTAAAGAATTTTAGGATCTAAAATTGAAAAGGGAATGAAATTAGTTTCATAAAAAATCATATTAAATTCCTAAATTTTAGTTAATTAATATTAGTAGGAATATATAATTTAAAAATAAAATTATATAAAAGTTTGGAAAAATAAATAATTGAAAACAAAATTTTACATCTAATTTGATTGAAGGGAAATTTTCATTTTTTCTCTTTCCCTAGGGACGTTGTCCGTTTTTTGTCCTCTTATTTTTCAATTATCAATTTTAGTCCTCCTATCTCAAAATTTGTCCAATTTTAATTTGATTTTCGCCGGAATCTCGATTTTCCGGCCAATTTCGAGCGAGTGCACATCACTCGCACCCAATTTCATGATTTCAAATAAATGACGCTTATGTGGCATATTTTTACTTATGTGGTTTTTTTTTCCTACCTAAAATGCCACGTCATCACCCAAGTCATTTAATTGCATTAGAAAACAAAATTGATAAATATACCAAATAAAAAAGGGAACAAAATGAAAGAAAAATTCAAAAAAAAAAATTAATGAATTAAAAAATAATAAAGAGAATTAAAAAACAAAACAGAATTAATCCAAAAAATTGGCCCGGAAATTAAAAAAAATTGAAAAATAAAAACACAAAATTTAATGAATTAAAATAAAAAATAAACAGAATTTAAAAAAAAAAAGACTTAAAAAAAACAGAATTAATCCAAAAACCAAATTTCGGGCCAATTTTTGGGATTAATTCTATTTTTTTTAATTCTGTTTATTTTTTTTGTTTTTTAATTCATTAAATTTTTGTGTTTTTATTTTTCAAAATTTCTTTAATTTTCGGGCCAATTTCTTGGATTAATTCTCTTTTTTTTAATTCTTTTTATTATTTTTTGTTTTTTTAATTCATTAAATTTTTGTGTTTTTATTTTTCAATTTTTCTTTAATTTTTGGGCCAATTTTTTGTATTAACTCTTCTTTTTTTAATTCATTAAATTTTTATGTTTTTATTTTTCAATTTTTCTTTAATTTTCGGGCCAAATTTTGGATTAATTCTGTTTTTTTATTCTGTTTATTATTTTTTGTTTTTTAATTCATTAAATTTTTGTGTTTTTATTTTTCAATTTTTCTTTAATTTTCGGGCCAAATTTTGGATTAATTCTGTTTTTTTTATTCTGTTTATTATTTTTTGTTTTTTAATTCATTAAATTTTTGTGTTTTTATTTTTCAATTTTTCTATAATTTTCAGGCCAATTTTTTGGATTAATTCTTTTTTTTTAATTTTTTGTTTTTTAATTCATTAAACTTTTGTGTTTTTATTTTTCAATTTTTCTTTAATTTTCGGGCCAATTTATTGGATTAATTCTTTTTTTTTTATTATGTCTATTACTTTTTGTTTTAATTCATTAAATTTTTGTGTTTTTATTTTTCAAATTTTCAATAATTTTCGGGCCAAATTGTTGTATTAAGTCTGTTTTTTTAATTCTTTTTATTATTATTTTGTTTTTTAATTCATTAAATTTTTGTGTTTTTATTTTTCAAATTTTCAATAATTTTCGGGCCAAATTGTTGTATTAAGTCTGTTTTTTTAATTCTTTTTATTATTATTTTGTTTTTTAATTCATTAAATTTTTGTGTTTTTATTTTTCAAATTTTCATTCATTTTGTTCCTTTTTTTTATTTGATATATTTATCAATTTTGTTTTTTAATGCAACTAAATGACTTGGGTGACGACGTAGCATTTTTGGTAGAAAAATAATATAAAAAAAATACCACATAAGAAAAATATGCCATATAAGAATCAATTATTTGAAATCATGAAATTGGGAACGAGTGTTGTACACTCGCCCAAAATTGGCCGGAAAATCGAGATTCCGGCGAAAATCGGACTAAAATTGGACAAATTTGGAGATAGAAGGAGTAAAATTGATGATAAGAAAATAAGATGACCAAAAACGGACAACGTCCCTAGGGAAGGACGAAAAATGAACTTTTTTCCTTTAATTGAAACATGTAAAGTTGTGACATTCATTGAATCCGAGTAGGAGAGCGATTCTTTAAAGTGTTTTTAAAGAAATTCTTTGTTTAAAGAAATATGTTTACAGAGTTTCTTCAAATATTATATGTAAGTTTCCTAATTTTTTGGGAGTAAACAAAAATTAATAAAAAAATTAAAGCAACAAAACTATAATAAAACGTATCAAAGTAACAAATAAAACAACTTACTATTTTCAAGTTGCAACATCCATCATCAAACTATGGAAAAAAAACATATTAAATAGTGTATTGAAATAACAATAAAACAACATAAAATTTAGAGAAAAAAAAAAAGAATTGTTTGAAAGTATATTATACATTATGTTAGGGATATTTCTGTTAGGTTTTGATGGACAAAGTAGCTTTGTATAAGAAGTTGGAGTACCCCTTTTTTTTCATATTGTTTAAGTGGAACTTAGCTTTGTTAAGTTTATTTTCTGAGATGTATTTTTGAATATATATAAAAATCAGAAAGATGGAAGTTTCTGATCACAGCAGGATTCTGGAAAGGAGAGTTATCAGATACTGTTTTTCTAGTAAGCAGAAGCAGTTAGCAGAATCAGTAAGCAGTATACAGTAAGGAGAACTGGAGGCTTTTTGCAAGATACATAATCAGTAAGCAGGATTCAGAATCAGCAAGCAGGATTCAGAAACAAGAAACAATTTCAGAATCAGTAAGCAGGCGTAGAACAGAAAGCTAGCGCAGATCAAAATGCAATTACTGCAACCTGAGCAAGAAGTAGTAAGTTTCATTACTCTTATTTATTGCAGTACGAAGAAGGATTAAATGCAGTATAAGGAATATGTCTTATCAAAGTATTGGTAGATGGAAGTTAGCATCTAACCAATGACACGCTGCCATCTGGGTCGCGGACCTGCAAAAGTACTGAAATAACAATAAAACAACATAAAATTTCGAAAAAAAAAGAATTATTTGAAAGTATATTATACATTATGTTGAGATATTTCTGTTAGGTTTTGATGAGACAAAATAGCTTTGTATAGGAAGTTGGAGTACCTCATTTTTTTTCCATATTGTTTAAGTGGAACTTAGCTTTGTTAAGTTTATTTTCTAAGATGTATTTTTGAAGATTTGTAAAAATCAGAAAAATGGAAGATTCTGATCGCAGTAGGATTCTGGAAAGAAGAGTTATCAGATACTATTTTTCAGTAAGCAGAAGCAGTTAGTAGAATCAGCAAGCTGAATCAGTAAGCGGCATATAATATAAAGTAAAGAGAACTGGAGGCTTTCTGCAGGACTCAGAATCAGTAAGCAGGATTCAAAAATAGGAAGCAGTTTCAGAATCAGTAAGCAGATGTAGAACAGAAAGCTGGCGGAGAACAGAAAATGATTACTGCAACCTGAGCAGGAAGCAGTAAGTTTCATTACTCTTATTTATTGCAATAAGATGAAGGATTGAATGTAGTACGAGGAATATTCCTTATCAAAATATCTGATAGATGGAAGTTAGCACATGATCAATGACACGCTGCCATCTGGACCACAGACCTGCAAAAGTACTGTTGCGAGGAGTGGCGCCATTAATGCCCTGTAGAGTAGGACATGTCTTATTTCCCAGTTAACCTAAAAACATTTAATGCGAAGATCAAATGAGATCAAGATTTGAATTTCAATAAGGAATGTGTCTCTCTTCAACGGACACATTTCCCTTCAAGTATAAAAGAAGGTGAAGTTGACTTGAGAAAACTACTGAACTACTAAAACATATTTTAGTTCTCAATCTCTCTCAAACAAACACAAGTTTTCTCATAGTATCAGTCACTCAACCTTCCTAAAGCAATCAAGCCAAAGATTTCCAGTTTTTCAAAGATTTTAAGGCTGTTTTCGAAGCACCAGTTGAAGAACATATATTTTTAACCATTTGCTGTGTGCTAGGTTGTTTTAGTTGGTGTCCTTAGTGGAAAGGATTTAGATCCTCACTAAGTGTTAGCTTTAAGTTGTTAAGGTTTTTTACTCTGTGTAAGTATTTATACCCTATGTGAGATTGACCTAGGAATCTTACTGATTCTAGTAGGTGATAGCTCGTTAGGAAGAGCATTGTAAAGTTGAGACTTGTAAAATAATCTGACCTAGTAAAGTTCCTCCTTAGTGAAGGAGAAGAGTGGACATAGAAGGATTACACCACCTTCGAAACACTATAAACCCTTGTGTGTTTATTACTTTCATTAGTTGCTGCATATCTTATATATCTTGCGTATTTTGCATAAAACGATCTTGATAAAATCATACTTGAAAAAGAAAACGTTTTTAACAAAAGAAACTCTATCTTTGAATTTCCGCTGCATACTGTAAACTTTAAAACAGTAAGGTGAATCAGCATTCTGCCAGCTTACTGATTTGGCCAAAGTTGTTGTATTCTGTCTAGAATTCAGTAACCTCTTTACAGAAAGTTAAAATTGTAAAAATTTGATAGAGGTTCATTCACTCCCTCTGAACCTGTGACCACTTGGGACCAACACATTATTATAAAAAATAATAATAATAATAATAAGGGAATGATTTTCCATCCCATTCTTGCATAAGGGAAATTAGGGATTTTCAAACTGATCATTAACTTTAGATCCAATAAGAATTATTTTCCACATGGATTTAACAATACCCCTTTGATATGAATTTATTTTCTAAAAAGAAACGTAGATATTATAAAAACTATTATTTTTAGTTTTCATCAATGGAAGAAATCTCGAACAATCATTCCTTATACCAAAAGTTTCTAACATTTTATCTTCATCCAACAACGAAGGGACCCATTTCAGATTCAATGTTTTTATAGTGTTGTCGTTTCAACGCTTTTAGCCAATAAAGAAGAGGACATAACTTATATCGTGGGAGCATATCATAAATTAAATAAATATATATGTGGTGTACCAAATTATTCTTATGCCACGTGTGAACCCAAAATCATTTAATTTGGAAGTTCATCTATCAATGTTATTTAAAATTAGGGTTAGTTACATAACTATGAAGAACAAAATCATTATTATTATTATCATCATCATCAAGGACGGACTTACATATAGCCAGCACTGGGCTCGAGCCCAATGCTGACCCAAAACTTTTTTTATATATATAGAGCTCAAAACTTTATTTTCTGAGTTAGCCCAGCCTAAGTCCATTTATTTAAGTTTTTACAGCCACATTTATATTAAATACAAGCCCATTATAAGTTTGTGCAATCACATTTATTATAAATTCAAGCCCATTTATTTATTAAATATGCAACCACAAGTTTGTGCAGCCACATTTGACATTTTCTTACTTTTTAAATTTTTTTTCTTTTATCTTTCCTAAATATAAGATCTACGTTATGTTAACTAGATTGATCCGTCTCGTTTTGACGTTACCTGTTTCTACTGCTACAATTGAACGGACATTTTCAGCAATGAAGCATGTGAAGATGGCACTTCGTAACAAGATGGGAGATGATTTACTTGAAGATTCTCTAATGTTTTATATTTAGAGAGATTTTGTTAACAATATAGATATAGACTCAATTATTGATGAATTTTATGTTTTGAAGTTTTCGTAGGGCACAACTTATGTAAAATTTGAAATATTTTTGTTATGCATAAATTTTAATGTGCCGAAGCGTTTACTTTTCAGCCCACCTCACTATAAAATCCTGGATCCGCCCCTTATTATTATTATTATTATTATGATTATTATTATTATTATTATTATTATTTTGAATTGATCTCCTGAACTTAAAATTATAAAACAGTATACTTTTAAACAAATACTCATGCAGAACTCCTTCATTTACTTATGTGATATATATATATATATATATATTTCTAATCTAGATGTATTACTTTAAAGTACAATTATTTATTTTAATTTATTTTAATCTAAAAATGGCAAGTATGTTTCACGAGTTGACGGTGGTCGGTGAAAGAGGGTACATATATAATGAGTGGCATGCGATGCTCTTGAGTAGCAATTGAGTGCGATATTGCATCTGCCCATCATCAGCATTATCTATTTTATTCATAACGCCTATTTCAATTTGTTTGTATTATACATGCAAGGAATACTGTAGTTAAGCTAGATTCAGTTCAAGTTTGATTGAAAAGAACTTAGAAATCGAATTCTATATACTGACTTCATGTAATTAACAATTTGAAGTGTTTCATAATATTATTCATTAAATTCTGCTTAGATATAGTAGGAATAAAAACGAATTATTAATATGATTACAACATTCGCTACGTCATAATTAGAACTGTATTCTAACTGATTACAAATAATTACACTGTAATAAATAGATATTTAATTATATTTTCAAAACATACACTACCATAGAATCATTATAGAAAGTCTTGACTAAAAACGAAACAATAATTTAGCATCAATCAATGTGCCAATTATCTATTCTCATAGGAATGACAATGACACGACCAGTTTGTTAATGTGAATCACAAATATCTCTTTCAAGATGAAGACATTTGTTAGAATTGTGACAAATTAATTAAATCAAGGAAACACATGCAAAGTGAGGAACTAATTAATGATTGATGCCAAGAAGAAGATGATGATGACAGAGTGGAAGATTGAATATTAATATGATTATGCAAACGAAGGCCAAAAATTTGTAGAGCATTAATTTTCTCTTTGAATTAACATATCATTTCTGTAGAAAATATGTTTGTTTTGAAACAAGCCAATTCATTTTTATCGGACAATTTTTTAGAAGCAAAACATCTATTTAAGAGGATATAAGAGATTCAAAATTTACTTAATTAATTTATTTTTAAGTAGTTTTCAGTTTGAAGTTTCATTAAGTGTATATCACTAAAATTTTCGTGTAAGGTGCTATGGTGAAAATGAATGTATCTTGAACCAAAAATATTTACATGATTAATTGGAGTCACTACATATAACTATCCCCATAAATAAGTGTTTCTTTAATTCCAATGCATTAAAGGCCTTGCGTTATATCCACATTTCAGGAGTTCTTTGGAGGTGGTCTTAATCTCATAGAAAACGGTCCAATTTTATCGCTCACCTAGATAAGTTCTTATAAAAATGAGTTTGTGATCGAGTCATTTCTTGTGACGATCTTACGGAATCGAGTCTGTCAACATGGATCAATGTTGGTCGACGATCAGTCAACACTTGGTCAATGCAAGTTCAAAGTCAACTAATATCACACAAAAGATTCTATCATGTAATATTTTTTTATCAGGTAATATTTTTATGTCCATCATTTAATACTTTTGAAAATATTACATGATACATATAAAAATATTATATACATGATATGCACAACAATGTTACATTATGAGAATAAATATATTATTTGTCAAATTACAACTTCTCAGATTAATTATTAATTTGAAGTCATATAACCAAAAGTATTACCTGATACACATAAAAATATTACCTTATACAAACAAAAGAATCAATTACATAATATTATTTATCAAATTATAATTTTTCAAAAGTATTACATAATACAAACAAAAGTGTTATAACATAAAATAAAAGTATTACTTGTAAAATTACAATTTCACAATTTTATCATAGATTGAGAATCTTGGAACCACATGTGTAGTAATACATGATATACATAAAAATATTATCTGATACACACAAAAATATTACACAATATTTGAGTACTGTTTGCGTACACTAGTTACATGGTGCAACTGGGTTGACCCAGTTTGACCCGAATCCACAACTTTTAAAAAAAAATTATGCACTAACTTTTATCTTATATTAGTATAACATTTATATACAAATATCATAACATTTAAAGGATAATACTTATACTTTTCTATATATGAACATACAAATTCAATGTAATATACCTACACCTCTATGTCATAATTTGAAAAAATATCATCAACTTTAGTGTAATTAAATCTTATCAACCCTATAATCTATTACATAGTTAAATCTACCCTCAGTCATGTACAACTAAGGATGAAAATATCGGTTTCAATGGAAATATCAATACTATGATTTTTTGGAAATATCGGTGGATTTATTGATTTCGGTGAAAATATCGGACATTTTTAAAAAAAATATGGAAACTTTGTGAAAAAAATTGGAAAATATATCTAGTAGCTTACAAAATATTATAACTAACATTTATACATATATTGAACTTAAAATTTCAAATAAAATTATATATTTACAACAAGATTAAGTTAGTATAAATATTAGGAAGCGACTATTCCTGAAAAATTAAGCCGATTATTAAAATTTTCAAAAACTATATTAATATCTAATATTTGTTTCTCTTGAATTTTTACTTATGTGAGTTTTTCTTATAAAATATTTTTATAATTACGGCTACACGTGCTCACGGTTCGCGAACCGCCAGACCTCAAACCGGAACCAAACCGTATGGTGTTTAGTTTCGGTTTCGGTTTCGAACCGACGGTTTGGTTTTCGGTTTTTCTTTTTTTTCGATTTTTTTTTCTTGTTTTTTTGGCATGAAATGTGTAATATTTCATATTTTTAGTCTTTAAATTTTTATATAAAGTTTTGAAGACATTTAACAAAGAAAAATGAGTGAAAATTAATAAAATACAATCAATTAAAAAGTTACAATAAAACATTAGAAATTTAGAAATACAAGTACAATATATGTTCAAAATCATATATTACAACTCAATATATTACAATCATGATTCATTGAATCATACTACAATATTGACGACTTGAATTTAAAATATTACAACTTTTCATCTTTGTATAAAATAAATTGAAGAAGAGGAAAAAAATAAAATTGAAAGAGCTTGAGTTTCATTCTAAGTTTGGAAAGTGTAACTTCCAAACTTAGAATGAAATTGCCTACGTATCCTTGTCAAAACAAAGGAATCAAAGCTCACCTAGTTCTATAACTCACTAAAACTTACCTTCATTCATTGGTTCTAGCGGAGGAAGACGTGTTTGAATCGTATCCATAGAGGTCATCTCCATCGGAGTCTAAGTTCGAGAGATCGAGATCTTGTTGACGGTTGCTTGCTCTCACCCAATCTTCAAGGAGAGTAATATTTTGTACATTCTCTTTCGTCAACTTCGATCTTCTTGGATTCAACATGTGTTCTCCTTTGGAGAAAGCATGTTTGACCGCAACGGTTGAGGCAGGACTTGCAAAAACTTTTTTAGCAATAGTGGTTAGTATAGGATAAGTGGTGGTCCTTCTTGACCACCACTTCAATAAATCCATAGGATTTTTAAATACGGTTTGTTCAAATGTGGCTCCTAAATAAGTATCTAATTCTTGACAAGGGTTACTATCTCTAGGTCGTTTTTGTGTTCTAACATCATAAAAATTATAAAATTTACTAAATGCTTGAGCCGGTTGAAAACTAGATGATTGTATCGAATATTGACTACTACCTCCTACATTTTGATCACTTATATCATTACTATCATCATCTAACAATTGTTTATATTCTTTAAACAAATTGTATAAATTTTTCTTAGTTCTACTTACAACTTCACTAGGGATAGGAATATAATCACATAAATCATAATCATTTAATACCATATTTGGAAATAATGCATTATAATATAAATTTAGCAATTCTTCTAATCTATCTTCTCTAATCCTAGGATCTAATAACTTAGCACATAAAAAAATATCAGGTATTTCATGAAAATTTTAACCATTTTGTTTTCATTACTAAGACGGTTGAACCTAAATTGGACATGTTGAATATGAATTTAAAATTAGAGCAATTTTAACACAATTATCTATAGCTATAGGAGAAGTAGGATAATAACAACTACTTAATTCTCTAGTGGCCTCTTCAAATATTTTTAAAAGTTGAATTAGATTAAAACATGCATCCCATGAAGTTTCAAATAAAATAACATCATCATTTGGATTTTCTAAATAAAATTCACATAGCATTGATCTATATTCATACGAATCTTGAAACATATAAAAAGTAGAATTCCAACGATATTTAACATCAAATATAAATTTTTTAACTTCAACACCATTTCCCTTACAAAATCTTGCCCATTTTTTATGCAACACCGTAGACCTAGCAATTTCATAAATTGCTTCTTTAATAGGTTTAATATATTTCTCTAATGATTCTAATCCATTTTGAACACATAAATTTAAGCAATGACACATGCAATGAATATGAAAAAAAATGCCCTCAATCGGAGGTTGACAAAATTCAATCAAGTAAGGTAAAGTCGTCGTATTATTACTAGCATTATCAAATCCTATCGAAAATACTTTTCTTAAAATACCGTAATCATTTAAAACATGTTGAATTTTATGTGCAATGTATTGTGCCGAATGTCTAACATCAAAATCTATATATGCAATTAAACATTTTTGAGCATTCCATGCATCATCTATTCAATGACAAGTAATACCCATATAATCATGCAACTTATAAGGATCCTTCCAACAATCACTACATATAGAAACTTTTTGTTTTAAATTTTTTAAGTCTTCAATTAATTTATATTTATATTCTAATACGGTTTTTTCTATATCTCTAGTAATGGTGTTTCTAGAGATTTTTCTTTTCTACTTGCCGGATTAAAATATTTACTAGTGAATTTTTCATAAGCATCATCGGTTGGAAAATTAAATGGAAGATGTTTTTCGCCTATGAATTCAACTACGCCTCTCCTAGTATTTAATTGACTAAATTTAAAAGTTATATCATCCATACCTCCACCTTGAGAAGATCCGGTAAATCCTTAGAGTTGTGTTTGCCCTCGATCGAGCCCCACCTTGTCGGGATGCTTTTTGATCACATGGTTGGAGAAAGTCATGGAGCCTCCTTCATGCTTGAACTTGTAAACCTTCAAACAATGGTTGCACGTCATATTATAGTCGGTGGCGCTATTCGACACTTTCTCCTTCTTAAAATGGAAGGAGAAAATGTCACTCCGAAGGGTAGAAGGTTGTCGAGGAGTAGTGGTTTGTGTTGTGTTGCCACTCTCTTACGTTTCTCTCATCGGCACCTCTTCTTCTTCGACAAAGACGGCGGCGGTGTTAGGGCCCAACATCGCCTCCATATCTTCTTGATTACATTGATACGAGTCACTATAATCAAGATCTTCTTCGTCGTGAAAAGATTGTGGTGGCGGCATCGGCATCGGACTCTTTCCCTTCCCATGAGATGAACCGGCAGATGAAGAAGCTCTTCGAGACATTTTTTTTAGAGAGATTGAAAAATAAATTGAAGAACAACAAAAAAATTCAAGTGAGCTAGAAATTGATCAAAGATGGTGTTTGTGAGCTTGAGAGAGTAGAATTGAGAGAGAGATTGAATCAAGATTGGTGTGAAAAATACAAATGGAATGGGGGTATTTATAAATTTCATTGAAAATTCAAAAATATATATATATATATCATGATCAGCCGGTTCGAATCGCCGGTTCCGGTTCGGTTGAACTAACGGTTCGGGCCATCTCCACCGTTGATCATCAATGGTCGTATGATCACAACCGTTGATTTCAAAAACCACACCGAACTGCCGGTTCGGTTCCAACGGCTAGTTGATGATCAACGACTAGTTAATCTCAGTCGTTGATCATCAACGACTAGTTCATCCTGGCCGTCCACGTAGCATCCCCATTAAATTTAAAAATAAAAATAAAGGTAAACCGGCAGTTTGTAAAATGTGTAACCGGAATCAAACCTGGGAACCCCGGTTCCACGTTCCAGTTCGAACCGGAACTGGGTCAACGGTTCCTGAAATCGTTGACCAGCGGTTCCGAACCGGTCGGTTCTCGGTTTTTGGAACCGGTTGAGCACGTGTAATTACGGCTTAATATTGATATTGATATTGTATAGAAATTTACTATATTATATTTTCACTTAAGATAAGATTGTTTCATCTACTCTAATTTTATTTGTTCTATTTTTATATATATATATCATAAATTAGATAATATTAATGCAATAAATTAGATAAATTATATATATATAAATATATTAATGCATAATATATCTAAATTCATATTTATTTTACTAATAGATAATAAAAAACAAAAAAAAAACAAAATTTATGAGTTTCTTCCGACATTTGCACACACCGATAAATTACCGATATATCCGCAATACATTGGCGATATCACACGATTTTCAGCCATTTTCGTCAATAACGATAAAAAAAAGGTTATTTTCCGAAATATCGTCGATACTTCAGTGATATTTTAACGAAATATTACTGCATAACGTTTTCCTTTCGGGATCACGAACCGAGTGATATTTCGGCGAAATATGACAATTTTTTCGTCCATGTGCACAACACATTGGAATTTAGAAACTTTATGAAATTCCACTTATTCTCTACTTAAAAAAAAAAAAAAAAAATCCACTATAAATTGCAGCTCATAGGGCCGTTTCTTTCAAATATAATCCTAACAGCTTCAATTTCCTTGTTCATTATTATCAGAAATGGCACAAGTAAAGAAGGTGATAGAACAAGTCCCTGGATGGATCAAACTGTTCGATGATGGCTCCGTCGATCGGACCTTCACCGGACCACCCGAGGCCAAGTTCATGACCGAGCCCGTCCCCCCTCACTCCCACTTCATCGACGGCGTCGCCGTCACCGATACCACCACCACCCCCGCCCTCAAGCTCCGCCTCTACCTACCGGAAAAGCAAGACACCGACCCGGAAAAACTCCCCATTCTCCTCCACTTCCACGGCGGCTGGTTCTGCGTCAGCGAGGCTGACTGGTTCATGTACTACGCCGTCTGCACGCGCCTCGCGCGTGAGTCACGAGCCATCGTGGTCTCCCTCTACCTCCCCCAGGCCCCCGAGCGCCGCCTCCCCGCCGCCTGCGACGACGGTTTCGCCGCCCTCCTGTGGCTCCGATCCGCCGCCGCAGCCGGCGGCGGCGGCCACCCTAGGCTGGACGATCACGCCGATTTCGACCGCGTTTTCCTCATCGGCGACAGCTCCGGCGGCAACATCGTCCACGAGGTGGCGGCGCGTGCGGGCAAGGAGGAGATGAAGCCGCTGAGAGTGGCCGGCGGGATTC
Organism: Scutellaria minor; assembly: GCA_954870855.1. Classification (NCBI taxonomy): domain Eukaryota; kingdom Viridiplantae; phylum Streptophyta; class Magnoliopsida; order Lamiales; family Lamiaceae; genus Scutellaria; species Scutellaria minor. The sequence continues at coordinate 16,921,345 of OX940728.1, read as the reverse complement.
CGATCCACACGGACTTCTGCCGCTCGCGGCGGAGCAAGTCGGAGCTGGAGCAGCCGGAGACGCCGTTTCTGACACTGGACATGATGGACGAGTTCCTGAGCCTGGCGCTGCCGGTGGGGGCGACAAAGGACCACCCGATAACGTGCCCGATGGGGAAGGCGGCGCCGCCGCTGGAGGAGCTGGCGCTGCCGCCATATCTGTACTGCGTGGCGGATCACGATCTGATAAAGGATACGGAGATAGAGTTTTATGAAGCCATGAAAAGGGCAAATAAGGATGTGGAGCTGTTGATGAACAATGGAGTGGGCCATAGCTTTTACCTCAACAAGACTAAGGTGGATAACGACCCCATTGTCGCTGAGCAGACTCGGAAACTCTTTCAGGGGATCAAAGAATTCATCAACAATCATTGAGTTGCTAATTACTTGTGTCCTGGTTTTATTATTTGGATCGATCTTTCATTTGCATGACCTACTTTGTCTTGTTTTTTCTTTTTATTATTATTGTTTTTAATTTTGGGTTTGGTTTTGATTAATTGAAAAAGAGAAAAAAGATGATGGTTGTTGTTGTCATGCAATTAGTGTGAAGATAAGTTTGAGGTGTTTGGGTTTTCCAATGAAATTATAATCCGATCTTTTCTCAAACGATTCCATCATTTTAAGTTTTTAACAGACCACTTGATTAATAAATATCTTTGTTCTTTTTCGGTATTTTACAATTCACAAAAAAAAAATTCCTAGTATTGTTCAATTGTATTAACTTGCATCAGCATACACTAGAGTTGTCCCTGTTAATATGCAAATTTAATAAAAGAGAACTAAATAAATTTTCTAAATGAATTTATAAAATAGTAATCAATATGTGTATACATAATTGTCAAAAACTAGTGACATCTCATATAATATTTAAGCATAATTGGAATATATAGTATCTAGGTTTGTATTCATGTATGAAACGAGATTCTCCAAAATGAATAATTTTACAAAATAGATAAATTAAAGAAAAAAAATTATACAATAACAAAAAGAAAGTCTCACAATTAATATATACATGTTACATGAATAATACATGTTATTGATATATGTATCTAGAGATTTTAATTTTTAATTATTGTTATGTAGGGAAAAAATATCTTATTTAGAAGCTAAATTAGTATAATTAATGATCTAACTATAAATTTGTTCATAATTGATTTATTTATTTATGAATTTATTTAAGATTAAACCACAAATAGACTTGTGGGTTATCTTCTAATATATATTAAAGATTCTACATATATTTTAATTATATTAATAAATATACAATATAAATACAATGGAATATTTAATATGTTTGTATATTGAACATATTATTTAAATAGATGATTTAACAATTAAATTTAATTTTAAAATAACTAATTGTTATCTCATAGCTCATAGTTAACCGATTGATCTATATTTTTATACTGAATAGAGGGAGTCTGAATATTTTCTATTATTATATATTATAAAATTTAATAATATAGTGTTGTTGAGGGAACTTGATCATTAATTTATTTCATTTAAGTGTTTTATCTTATATTTTCATTATTTATTATAAATGTTAAGTACTAATTTGTAATATATATATATATACACACACTAGTAAAGAGCATGTTCGTTGCACATGAAGGACAAATTTTGTTGTTGTTATTGTTTAAGAAAAGGAATAGAATATAGTTACAAAATATGTTATAATCTTTTTTTTTTTATGTAGACATTAAAAAAATGCAATAAAACATAGAAATATGATATTGATGCTGCAATTTTTAGAAAGGAAGTTTAATATTATATAGAATTGAAAAAAAAACTAATCTAAAAAAAAAAAATTGGAAATGAAAGATAATAAAACATTAACTTGTAGTTATATCTTTTCTTTTTTTATCTTTCTTTGTGTCATACTATTACTCTTATTTTTTCAAGATTTGTCTAATAAAGTTTTAAGTGTACTATTCCCCTCCTCATCACTAGATATGTGAATGTTGTCACGCCCCGAAATCTTTTAGTATTTTATCAGAGTTTTATCGTTGGGCGTGAAGAGAGAAATAGCAAGAGACGCATACACAACAGAAAGAATAAGCAAGAGACGACAGAAGAAAGAGGTAAGAGACGAAATGATTCCTTCACTTAACAACAATCGGCCTCTGCCGATAGCAATCAGTCTCACTACTGATAATGTACATCATACGCAGCGGAAATAACATCAGGATCTCTCGTTCACAGAATACTCAGAATATAATTACAAAACGTGAATAAACTTATAACATATTGTTTTGAAAATGTTGTGCAACACACCCTAAAAATCACAGGTTCAAAAGCGGCACCGCCTCTCTCCATCTAGGGTTCATCATGCTCAACAGCTCCTGTAGTGTGAGTACAGATTAAGGGGGTGAGTGCGTGGAATACACTCGTGGGGAATGAAATCCGGCTCTTTTAACAATCAACAGATATCAAATACAGGAATGGTAACATTCAATCATATTATCACAGCACATAAAATGCATAGCATGTATTTCGCAACCCAACTCAGGTGCGGGTATCCCCCGTCTTATCCCTACAAAGCTCAGGTGCAGGTATTACCTGACTTACCCCTACAAAACTCAGGTACGGGAATCACCCGACCCTACAGAAACTCAGGTACGGGTATCACCCGACCCTACTCAATCTCAGGTACGGGTATCACCCGACCCTACGGAATCTCAGGTACAGGCATCACCTGACCCTACACAATATCTCAGGTACGGGTATCTCCCGACCCTACGGAATCTCAGGTACGACATCTCTCCCGACCCTACATATGGATGAATGTGGACCCACGTCCTTTCACAGTATATCATGATCATGTATTCAAAGCATATAATCACAGCATTTAGTATTCCGCCAATCATGCATTAAATAGGGAAAACTGTAAACAGATAAAGAGATAGAAATTACCCCCACCTCGTATAGTGGTTACCACGTGAATGAGTACCGACGGATTAGATTTCACAAGCGAGTACCAAAGGATCCGATATCACAAGGCTCAACTCAAAAAGTAGCCTACACAAGTTATGACGTTCCTTAGATCCTTAATAAATTATAATTAAAGCTGTAAAAGACTCCGGCGGAGAAACGGTCGTTAAAAACGCGACGGATCGATTGATCTAATGATTGGAATTTTGGAGACAAGGCTGAAATTCAAATCTAAAGGTCTGAGATGATAGGAAATGAAATAAGGATCGCAACGCAAAAAGAATGAGCTCAATCGGAGTTGAAACGAGCTCAAACGGAGCATTTTAAGTTAAGGGGTAAAATGGTAATTTTGGTCAAAGGGTTGACTTTGACCGGGCCCACGACCCTCGGTCAATGACGTCTCGTCAGCGATGACTCGATACGGATGAACGACGGAAAGAAAAACGAGATTCGGATCGAAAACACGGCGTCGGGTGCGCGTCGGCACCCGCGGGCGCGCACGGTGCGCGCCGGCACCCGGCACCCGACGGCTGCCGAGTTTTCTCGGCAGCTAGGCGCGACCCAACCCGGCTGGTCGAGTTTTCTCGGCCAGCCTCTGCCCAGGTTACCCGACGGTGACCTGCTCGAGCAGGCCACTTCCCGGCGTCGCCCGGCGCGGCGGCGCCGCCTCCAGCCACCACCACCTACCTCGCCGGATACCTCGCACCGCCGGCTACCACCTCCGGCCGTCCATCGCCGGATTCCGGCATGAATAGTGCCCGGAAATTACGCCGTAAAACCCTTCGATACCCTGTTTTTCCCAGATTTTCAACCCCAACCAAAACTCCGGCCGGCGACCTCCCGTCGCCGGCGACCACTCCCAGCCCCTCCGCCGGCGACTCCCCGTCTCCGGCAACCTTTCCCGGCCAAGCCAACACCCTAACACATCCATATACACTCACGCATGAAACACACACACACACACGTTCAATCACACACATACTTTCCAGCCTTGGCCGGCGGCCACCTGCCGTCGGCCACCACCACCCGCCACCGGAGACACTGGCCGGCGACGCCCCAGTCGCCGGCCGCCACCTGCCGCCGTGCAACAACCACAACAGTGGCATCTACACACACATGCGCATGCTAGCAAACACACACACACACACACTGACTTCCCTCCGGCCGGCGGCCTCCAGCCGCCGGCAACCCACCAAACCAACTCGCCGGCGACCTCCCGTCGCCGGCCCACCGATCACACACGGCGGCGCCACCCGGCGCCGCCCCCACAGCGAGCCACACAACACACACACACTGATACACCACCATTCACACACACATGCACGTTTCATGCATATATAACACTGTTCGTCTCCGGCGCCGCCACCCACGGCGGCGCCGGCCCTCCAGCAGTCCCAGGTCGTCCTCCGGTGGTTTCTCCAGCGAGAGAGAGTGAGAGAGAGAGAAAAAACAGAGGAGAGAGAAGGTGATCAAGGGTTAGGGTTTAGGGTTTAAGAGGCTGTTTTTCGCCGTTTTCCGGCGAACGAGAAATCGGATTTGAAATCCGAGACCTATCCTAGATTTGTCTCGTCGAGACGAACGTCGTGTGCGAAAATCGTCCGATTCCGACAACGTTGAAATTTTCCGGCGACCGGCCGGCAGCGGCGCCGCCATGACGGCGGCGGCGCCGGTGGTGGCGCCGCCGACCAGAAAACATAAAACGAAGAGAGAAAGAGAGAGAGAGAACTTACGAGTTTTCGGCGCGTTCGGCTCGTTCGGAAAAACGATGAAAAATGAATCGGAGGAGCCCCTATTTATAGAAGTTGGAAAATACTATTCACGTGAAAATATCTCGTCACTATTCATCGGTTGAATTTTCCACGCTACTATTCACCGAAATATCTTCCGATTTTCCGAAACCTCGTGTTTCGCCCTTTTCGTCGCCGGTTGAGCTACGGGTCTCCGATTGACCCCTAGTTCGTTTCTATCTTCTCGTTTTCTCGATACGTATCTACTGGTATAAAATTACCCTATGTTCCACGTCTAATAAAAATTATCGATCTAAACCTCGCATTAAAACACGTATCTGAAACGCACGAAATAAATTAAACAATTAAATCATACGCACAAAATTATTAAATCATAAGTTAAAATATTTAATTAATCAATTATGCTCATTTTGATCCGGGGCGCTACAAATGTATTCTTCATTTTTCTTACTTTTAATCCTTCTTTTTTTCTTTGGTTGATCTTTGATTGTTGTAGTTTCTATTAGTGTTGTTGTGGTATTATTTATTTTCTCTTTTTTTATTTTCACGGGTTCTATGGCCTCAACTATTGCATTCAATCTTCCATCTTCTATTTTTGTACTATAGTTCAGCACGATTAGAAAACGGATCTCACTTATTCCTTGTAAGCTGAATGAACTAATGGGTTGGCCCTGCATTTTTTTTTTTTTACATTTATTATTTGTTTTTAAAATCATTTGCATTAAAGAAATTGTGATACCTTCCCAATAGAGTTCATGTAGTCTTGTACTGAACATCTCATACACTGATGTCGTGTCACCAAACATTGTTATTGTTGCTTCAAAATGACCTTGTTTCACCCTTAGTTTAATTGCATATCTACAATCAATAAACTTATATAAGTTTTGTTGCATGTAATTGATCATTTTTTGTGATTTATTATTTGGAAGTTTTACATCAGCATTGTTTGCACTGGATCATCTTGAAACTTTTACATGTATTTCCATCATGCTTAGGTGCTAATATTGTGCATTTTTTGCACGTGTTGTACCATATCTTTATTTCGTTCTCCACCTTATCCACAATTCCAGTGAAATAATAATATACATCCTGCATTTGTAAGAGATATTGATGAAACTTATTAAATTGATCAGACATAGACCAGGACTCGATCGGAAGAAGACCTAGCTAGGTGCTCTAGTTGTGCTACAGCTAGTCATGGGCTGGAAAGAGAGAAATTTATGCAGACCAAAATGTCTAATCAAATTGTATTTGATTACTTTATCCACCGACTTATTCTAATAAGGTAATTACTTGAAATAATAGAGATTTAATAATTACAAATAAGAAATCACGAACCCATCAATACAGAGATCACAAAATCTATAGTGAGAAAACTTTTTTTGTAAATATTAATATTAAAAAAAAAAGAAAAAAACAAAGGAGATGAAAATCGAAGGGACAAGATTGATTAGGAAGTTCCACAGAGCAGTAGTGGATTGAAAATGAAAGACCACTAACTAAAGCTCCCTTAATTGAGACACCTGACTCTCTTTCTAAATCTCATATTTTTCTATCATTTTTACTTACTCTTATTTAATTATCAATTAATATTATGCGTATATATATGTTTCAAATTTAGCGTACCTTCGACAAATTATTTTTTTTCTCATGATCAGATCTTCAAGAGTTATTTCTCTTCCTACTCTCATTCTTTGTGTCATTCTTTGTTTACATATTCCCAATGGATCATGAATGGTATGTGACCTATGTAAATATTTGATTTTGTTATTGTTCGTTTATTAAGATTTTATAGTTGAACTCATAAATTAATTTTTTTGTCATACCATTTATTGAGTTTTGCAAGTTCTTCAGACGTCAACCTCGGGCTTATTCGTACAGTTGAAATTGATGTGGTTTGCAGCTGGATCTCACCTAAGCCAAATTTGTAATAATAAAATCAAGATTTATTTCAGAACACTATACATGTCAATTGCATGTATGTTCTTTTCAAACTTTATAGTTGTGTTTTTATTTTACCTTTAAGTTCTTTTGTTGTGACCTTTGTGATGATAATCACTGGTTTTTTATCAACAATTTGCTGTAATTCTCTTCCTTCATTCAATGTCATGTCTTCCCAAAGAGAAACTTCTATAGAATGGTGTCTGTAAATTAAAACATAAATCAAATAGGAGCAGCACTTGCCAATTTTTAGTTCTTTTTCTTAAAGAAATGATATCTTCCTTCATTTCAGAAGCGAATTAATAAAATATACATAAACATATACATAAAAAAAACAACTCTGAACATCAATATAAAATAAAGTAAATCTGAAACCTGACTGCTGGATTTATGATACTTTAACAAACAACTTCTTTCAGATCCTTACTATTAAGTTATTATGTCATGAAAGATAATATTCTACATATTGATATTTTATAAATTACCGTATATTATTATTATTTTCTAATGAAAAAAAAAAGGTTTCTTAATGAACTCTTCAAGGCCAAGATAATTATTAAAAATGAAGAAAAAAAAAAGATAAACAAGAATAGTAGCCATAGTGTTCCCTTTCCAAGTGAGAGTCTTTCCATACTCTAAAGGCGAGTATTTGATATCCATGTCCAACCCAAACGTGGAGCATAATCTTTTTGAAGGCCAATTAGGCATTGACCTGTTGGTTCAAGTAAGTAATTAGTACACAACTTTGTTAATTATATTTTTTTTCATTGTATTTTATAGAACATAAATGACTTGCTCTTAATTTGTGATCATAATTTTCCTTACAAGTTTTGATTCTTCTTTTGAATTGGTAACATTTATGCTTTCGTTGACCCTTATCAGTATTCCACGTATATCTGCAAAATATAATTTCAATTTAATGGAATTTTTTTATAAATCATAATGCACAAATAATAATAATAATTGTACGTACCAAATGATTTGCGTTCCTCATGTTTACTATGTAAGTCTTTGTAATCCACATAGTCATTGATATTGTCGTTATCGTCAATGGTGTTCACCGCTTCCTCCACATTGGTGAAATTTTTAAGACCAATTCCTTTTCAGGATGTGCGGATGCATAGTTTGTATTGATGTTTTTGACCATTGCATTCTTTATCAAATAGGTCTTGTTTCTTGTGAACTCCTTTCCGATATCTTGGATGTCTTCGTTGAAGATGATCACTCCAATATGAACCTCCTACAAATAAATATCTCAACTTTAACTTATAATTTTAAAGATTAACTTCATTTTAAAAAGACCTATCATATATTGCTAATTAACCAATTAACTCTAATTCCATTAAGTTTTAGGCTAAACATGCTATGAATAAAAAAAATTATTTAAAATAACCTATAATATATATACTATCTTACCTCCTCATCCATCATTATCAATTTTTGGATCTTTACGCAGTTGTTTGTTCCACAACATATTTCATGTCCAACTCTTAAAACTTTTAATAACAAGGAATGTGTCTTTTGTCTAATCTGCAAAAGTCTCTATCTTTTATCTTGTGATAAGATGATTAAACAATACATGAAACTCATACTAACACAAGATATTATTGAAACTAATGGAATTTACTAGTTTAGGTACAACACCAATGAAATAGAATTCGTTTTTTTAATATTGCCTCATGACCAATAGACCACACTAAAAAAATTGTTATTTGAAAAATAAAATACATAAAATAAAATCTTTAAAAAATTAACTCTTTTTTTTGTGTTTATTGGTTGCTGGGCATTTTGAGAAGCTAATCGTCATGTTATAATGAATTAAACAGGTCATGTTACAAAGAATTAAATGGTATTTCATGCTTCTAATGAAATAGGTCACCAGTTGTTCGATGAAATGCTTCTTAGAGTTTTTAATAAACTTCTGTGATTATACATCCCCATAATTTTGTTTATATCCCTTGACTTTGAAAAGCTAATGATCATGTTCTTACGAATTAAACTAATCATATTATTACTAATTATATGATATTTGATGTTTCTAATGAAATGGGTCACCAGCTGTTTGATGAAATGTTTCTTACAACTATTAATATACTTCTATCTTTATACATCCACATAATTTTGATGATTTGAATTTCACTTGATAACTAAATATTAATTGTCAGATAAAAGTAAATGTCGAGAAAAACAAAAATAAATAGAAACATGTAGAAATAGCAAAGTCAAAAATTGAACTTGGTGGGAAAAAAAATTGTTATCCTTCCATCCTATTATTATAGGATAAGAGAAAATACTACAAAAATTGTTACAAAGAAAATTGGTAAAATATGTTTCTCTCAAAGTCTGACAAAACATTATGATAATCTAAACCTTCTGTTGATTATCTAGAAAAAACTTTCATGATTCAATTACATCTATTCCATCTTCCCATCAATTTTCTTCGGCATTCTAACTGGTTGACTCATTTTGTTGTCCTAAAACCAAAAAAAAAAAGTTATTTTAAATAATTCATAATGCATGTATTTATTTGAATAAATTTAATACCTGCTTTTAAAACCTGCTAGCTCAAACTCTAGTTTCGTAGTTATTTAGTCTAACCTTTTAGTTTGACGAACCTAACCTTTAGTTATGTTCACATAACCTTTTGCACTATATGATAGATTTATAATATCTTTCAAAACCTTTCAAAATATTTATGTTGTAATAATATAACTTTTATGCATAATAATTTAACTTATTCGTTATAATAATATAACTTTATGTTATTCTTTAAGTACATAAAGGTTATACTAATATAACATAAATGTTAAATTATTATAACATAAAGGTTAAACTATACTATATGAATTTTTATAGTGTAAAAAAGTCTAAGTAATATCACCTAAAGGTTATGATATATGTATGTAAAGGTTATACTAATATAACATAAAAGTTATATTCGGTTAACATAAATGTTACATAACTTTTAATTATATTTTTTATACTAAAAAAAGTTTAAGTAATTTTACTTAAAAGTTATGATATTTGTACATAAATGTTATACTCACTAAATATAAAGATTATATTCAATAAACATAAAAGTTATGTCATAAATTTAAAAATAAAAATAAAAAACCTGGGTGGATCTGGGCCAGACCCGACCCGATCTACCCGCTTGCCTAGTTGCATGGATCATGATCCATGTACTTGGTGCACACAAACACTACTCATAAACAAATTAATATAATTTGATTATGGATAGGAAATGAATTAATGCTCCTTATCCTTTCAGGAATATTATACTTTTTCTTATCCTGAGGAATGTTGTGCGCACATACTCCTATACCTATGTTTATAAGTTGATTTAATTTAACTAAACTGTCAATTGAAAACATTAATTAGAATGTAGTAAAATTTCTTTAACAAAAAAAGCAATAAAAGTCTTGTAGTACTGATGATGATTATATGCTTTTGTTTTATTGACATCACAAAAATTGAAAAATACTATTATTAAACACTTATTAAAATCAAGAATAAAACCTCTCAAAATATAGGCTTCAATTATTACATCACAATTTTACTTTGGTGATGACTTATTAGATAATCAGATTATATGTATTAGGTTTTGATTACTTTGGTGAATGCAAGAAGCATCAAAATTTTAGTAAAAAAAAATGGATATGGATTTGAGGAAAAGAAAGGGTATGCCTACTATGAATATTTATTGATGCGAAAACGGCTCTAGGCAGTTAAGCTGACATATATTGATTTTTTTTCATTAAATCGATATTTTAGGCGTCAAACCAAAAATATTATTATTAAACACTTATTAAAATTAGTTGAAACTTATTTGTTAATTTGATATGACAAATAAAATATAGTTTCGTATCTATAAATCAAATAGTATTACATAGTAGATCAATTCAAATTAAGAAAATAAATAATAATACAATTACTTTATATACAACACTTTTATATTAGAGTTCTAATTATAATAAAATTTTATAAGATTTTGAATTAGTTAGGATTCTAATATAAAATTATTTAAATATAAAAACTTAAATTACTATTATAACCTTAAATAATAATCTTTGAAAGGGATATATTCGACAATCCATATTTTGTTAGAAATATCCACACTTTTATATAGGTAATATATATATATATATATATTTATATATATATTGTGATGTTTATTTTGAAATACCAAAAAATATATATATATTTATTGATATATACGATGTTGAGATGTATCATTCATAAAATTATAAATGATCGAATATGCAGAATAGAAATTGACATATGAAAAGTTGAATAAGATATGATAACATTGAGTAATTGTATGTGTGGTAGTTGATTTGTATCTTTCATTTGAGCTAATATTTATTGTTTATTTCCTTTTGTAGTACTTTTTCTTTTTGATTTGTATCTTTCATTTGAGCTAATAATTATTGGTTTTTTCCTTTTGTAGTACTTTTTCTTTTTCTTTTTGGGTTTGATGTTTAGTTGGAAAAGGAAAAAAAAATGGACGATGGTTGTTGTCATGTAGGTATGAAGATAAGTTGTGTCAGGAAAATTATGTTTAGATTTTGATGAAACAAAACACATTTATATTGGGAAATTAGAGTACCTCATTTTTCACAGTATTTAAGTGAACTTAGATTAGGATTTGAGTCGATAATCTAGGCTAAAAAATGGAGGAAAAGTGAGTAAAGAACTGTTGCATGCAGTGAAACAACAACTACTGCAAGATTATCAAGAATACAACGCAACATGCTATAAGTAGTAAGAATATAACAGAAGCACTGTAAGTTGTATTACTACAAGAAGACCAAGATTGTAGGGACTGTATGCTACACTCTCAAAGGATGAAGAGACAAGAAGTATAAAGTGTTAAAGACCTAACATCAATACTATACGAGGAAGATCAACATCAGTACGAGGATTGATCACTTTAACGGATCAAATACTAGCTAGTAGAGACATGTTGAAAGATGTAGTGCAACAGACACGTGGCTTGTCAGACCGCATAAAGCTCCAACCTAGTGCAGCCGCATTTAAGACCTGCAGTGTAAGACAATAAATTATTTAATGCATGCATTAGACAACATCATGTCTTCCTTCAATGGGCATAATCTTTCACGTATAAATAGAGGAAGAGACAATTGAAACAAATAACTGAAACTACAACTCTTGAAATTATAAGCAAGCAACTCTCTAAGCTTTCAAAGTGTTCTAAATGCTACTAAATTTTAGTCACTCAACCTTAAGAAGCATGCAACCCTCGATCAATAATCATAATTCTCAAGGCTGCTTCCAATACCAGTTGAAGACCTCTTATATATTTTTAACTCTATGATTTGTGTTTGGTTGTTTTACGTGTCCAAATTTGATAGGAAAGTGTTCCTTACTGTGTGTATATTGTCATTGAGTCGTGACAATAACTCTGTCTTGTAAGATCCTGTGTGGGTCAGCCTTTGGGACTTACAACAATCTCTGTGAAAGCTGAAGTTCTAGTAGGTGTAACTTTGTAAGTCCCAAAGGCTGACCCATACAAGATCATACAACACAGAGTTATGCCACGACTCAATGACAATATACACAAAACAATGAACACTTTCATATACATTCTACGTTGAAGGATTACACCACCTTCAAACCATTATAAGACCTAGTGTGCCTTTTATCTATTTACATATTATGTTCTTATATTTGTTGCATTTATATTTTATCATACTGCATAAAATACGTTGTTAAGGTTCATATTTGAAAAGGTTTTCAGAAAGAACATATCCATCAAAGTTACATTTCCTCTGCAAGAACTTTAAGTTACTATAAACAGCACTACTTAATAGTGTTGTAAGCAATACTGTATTCTGTATCAAATGATGTTCTAGGTTATAGTACAGTAAGTTCAAAAAGAATTTAAAAATCGATAGAGATTCATTAACCCCTTCTGAACCTTTGTATTATTTGGGATGAACAAGTTGTTAGTTTGTAGATGTGATGAAATTAGTCAGGGGACTAAGTGTTTTGACGTCTTTCTTAATAGAGAATACACATTTCTTTATGGTTATACAAAATTAATTTTAATTTCTATTCATTTTAGGGGTTTTGTTTAATCATTTTTCAGGATTAATTTTTTTTTTTGTTGCTTAACTATGGTTACTTCTGCAAATAATTCAATTATTATCAAAATTTTCAATTTATTCACATAACTCGAAACAAAGCTTGATTTAGGTTCAATGGTGATTGGAAAATTCAAAATATATAGGAAACATGATATACCAATTTTGAATCTTCCAGCAATCATTAATGATATTGTGACATCACATGACAATTTTCTATTGGTTGAACAGAAAATAAACATTGACAATTTTCTATTGGTTGAACATAAAATAAACATAAAAAATGAAACTAATTAAAATTGCAAATCATATATCCTTATTGTCTGCATCATCAATAAAATAAAATAAAAATCACCAAATCCCTAATAATTGATTATAAAAAATCAAAAGAATGGATGAAAATCGGTATATCTTCAAGTCTCTACTTTGATCTCTTAATCCATTAAAAGGAATGATGGAGCTCTGCATTTTAAGTAACACATTTGGCCTCAAATACCAGAGTGCGTGTGATGTAAAAGAGAAATTTTATGAAAATATTGATAGAAATATAGATAACATTAGGAAGATAACGGAAACTTTGTGAAAAAAAAGGGGAAAATAGGACAAGACATGATATTTTTTAGAATATTATAACTAATCTTAATATATATATTCAACTAAAATTTTTAAATAAATATAAAAACTTGTGTATGGATCTAGGATCCATGCATTCCAGGTCACACTGATCCAGGACCACTTCTGATGCGCGCCCACACACGCCTCAACACGTCTTGGTTTCCGCACTCAACTCACTCCCATGTATTATACATTTTAGTTATGTTAATCATACATTTTAGTAATGTTAGCTATAACTTAACATTTTTTTAGATATACATGTAATACTTGTATACCTGTTAGTTATGTAGTCATACATTTTTAGATGTATGACTATATTGATATAAGGGTACAAGTAATATCATATAAATATATGAGTAAAATCACATAAATGTATATATGTATAAATTGTGTCGAAATTCTTTCTTTTTAAAAGTTAACTATGTTAGTCATATCTTTTTGTTATGTTAGTTATACCTTATATATTACACAAATGTATGATTATGTTGATATAAATGTATAAGTAATATCACATAAATGTTGGAAAAATGACACTCAACAATTGGCAAACCTGTCGAACAGAAGCAAAACACACAAGAAATAGAAAAACGTGACTTATAACAGATTCCTAAACTATTACAAGAAAACAGCAACAACGACAAGTCGAGTCGAGGAAAGACCCTATTTTCTTAAGATGAGATACGCCTAGGGTAGTGCTCATTGGTTCATACATATTGTCTCCCAAAGATAAAACAACTTTGTCTCTAGAGAAGTAGCACCACAATCTCGAGAGCTCCGACGAACTTCTGGTGCGTGAGAATTGAGCTTGATGCAAGAATGGAAAACAATGCAAGGATTTGAATTTTTTTTTCGTCCCCAAGAAATGATGCATGATGACCTTATATATATGTCTCTAACATAGGGGGTTACACCTGAAATTGATGGAAATTTACTGCCAAAAATGAGTCTTTTAATGCAAGTTAACGGCCCGTTTAAAAATTAGAAACAGTCAAAAAATGCTCACGCCGCTGTATTCCCGTCCTCGGCGCTGAATGCAGCAACACACATCAATCCCGTTCTCGGCTCTACAGCAACATCCCTATCCTCGGTACTGCAGCACAGCATGCTATATTTTGTACCTGGTGTTGTAGTGTTTTAACCCGACGTGCTGCATTCTGGACCCGGTGCTGCAGCGTAGCAACCCATCCCCATTCCCGATGCTCCAACTTTGGCCCAAAAAGATTTTTAGGAGCTAATAAGTATGGCATTCATCATCTCTTTTAGAGTACGATTTTTACATTCAGCCACGCCATTCGATTGAGGCGAGTAGGGAGCCGTTGTTTGGTAAATTATGCCCCTTTGTGAACATAACTCCCCAAATGGTGTCACGTACTCTCCACCTCTATCATTTCTTATAGTTTGATCTTGTTATTTAATTGATTTTCTACCTCATTCTTGTAATTCTTGAAAGCTTCTATAGTTTCGTCTTTACTTTTCAAGAGGTAGATATAACAATACTTTGTGCAATCATCTATGAAAGTAATAAAATATATTTTCCCATCTCTAGTTTGCACAAACTTCAAATCACACACATCGGTGGAATTAATTCTAGAGGTTTTGTGCTCCTTTCAACATTATGAAAATGTAGCTTAGTCATTTAGGCTTCAACACACATTTCACATTTCTTTTGTGTGTTAATTTCATTGACTTTTAGCAAGTCCAAGCTTACTAACCTTTTTATAGTATTTAGGTTTACATGTCCTAATCTATTATGCCACAAATCACAACACTCAACGATATAAGAAGTTGATTTTTCATATTCATTTTGGATACAACTTGACGTTTGACCATTACATTTATTTTAAATAAGTTATTGCCAAATAACCTCTACCTAAAAATACATCATGCTTCGTAATAATGAATTTTTCAGCCTCGAAGATGAGCTTGAAACCATAGTTTACAAACAATGAACCACTAGCTAGGTTCTTACGGATGTTCAGGACATGCAACACATCCTTCAACGTTAGTTCTATGCCCGAAGTGAGCTTCAAAATCACGTTTCCTACTCCAACCACTTCGGATGAAGTTTGGTTTCTCATGTGGAGCTTTCTTCCACTCACAGCCTTGTAGGAGGAAAATACCTCCCTATCCGAGCAAACATGGCAGGTGGCTCCCGTGTCCACGAACCATTCTCTTGGGTTATCCATCATGTTGGCTTCAAACACTACAACACAAAGATCATTGTCATCCAAGTCTTTCTTTTGCTCGGCCAAGTTTGCTTGCTTGTCTTTGTTCTTCTTAGATAGTCTACACTCTTTAGCCATGTGGTTAAGCTTACCACAATTATAACAATTGTCATTGAATCTCTTCACCGGCTTCTCCCCCTTCTCTTTTTAATTGGGGTTAGAACGCTTTCGCTTGTTGCCCTTCAATAGATTGGCTTGAGTATCCATTGGCATACGAGGCCTAGGATCAGTCTTTCTATTATTCTCCTCGATTTGGAGCTTGACAATCAAGTCCTTGAGCGTCATCTTCTTTCATTTGTGCTTCAAGTAATTCTCGAAGTCCCTCAAACTAGGTGGGAGCTTCTCAATTACATAGGCAATGGTGACAGGTTCGGGCAAGTTCATGCCCTCGGCTTGAACCTTATGCACAATCAATTGGAAGTCTTGCATTTGGTCCATCACAGGATGTGTGTCTACCATTTGGAACTCTAAGAACCGAACTACCAAAAATTTCTTCACACCGATATCCTCAGTCTTGTATTTCCTCTCAAGAGCATCCCATAACTCTTTGACCTTCTTGAAGCCCGTAGATGCTATACAGCTATGATATAATTATTACATAGAAAATAACTATGCATTCATACATCTAGGGATGTACAAGCCTTTGAGTTCGTATCGTTCTCAGCAACAACTGGTGGGCTCTCTCTCAAATACGTTGTCACTCTAATGGTGGTCAGGTAAAACAACATCTTTTGTTGCCACCTCTTAAAATTTTCACCTGTAAACCTCTCGGACTTCTCAGCAGTAGGTAAGACAACAGGGCGTGCTACTGCATTGAAGGTTGTAGCAGCGGCAGCAGTGGAGGATACAACAACAATCACAGTGGTTGCTACAGTGGAGGTGACAAAAGAATGAACCTCATTGTTGTTATTGTTTTCAGCATTGTTCGTGTCGTTCAACATAGTCAGAAATATCTCATCTTAAGATTTTTGGAAAAATGGCACTCAACAATGGGCAAACCTGTCAAACAGAAACAAAACAATCAAGAAATAAAAAAGTGTGACTTATAACAGATTCCTAAACTATTATAAAAATGCAGCAACAACAACGACAAGTCGAGTCGAGGAAATACCCTCTTTCCTTAAGACGAGATACGTCCAAGATAGTGCTCACTAGTTTGTACGTATCGTCTTCTAAAGATAAAACGACTTCGTCTCTAGCGAAGTAACACCACAATCTCGAGAGCTCTAGTGAATTTCTGGTGCTTGAGAATTGAGCTTGATGCAAGGATGGAAACAATGCAAGGGTTTGAATTTTTTTTTCGTCCCCAAGAAATTATTCATGATGACCCTATATATAGGTCTCCAATATGGGGGGGTTACACCTGAAATTGATGGAAATTTAGTGTCCAAAGACGGATCTTTTAATGCAAGTTAACGGTCCGTTCAAAAATAAAAAACGGTCAAAAAACTTACATAGTGCTGCATTCGGTAACACGACACTGCATTACGATCCTTGGTGCTGAATGTAGCAACACATTGCATCCCCGTCCTCAGTGCTGCAACCCGTCCCTGTTCCCGGTGCTACAACTTTGGTCCAAAAAGATAAACCCGGGTCAAGTAAAATCTGAACCCCATCCGCCCAAGTCTAGCCCAACGTCCAATTGCCAAAGACCAAGGCCAAAGACCGAGGTCGGATTAACATAAATGTCACATTAATATAACATAAAATCAACATATGAATACAAAAAAAGATGTGGATCCGGATCGAATCCGGGTCGACACGGTTGTACCGTGCATCTGGTGCACAAGAGACCAACTCTCAAACAAAATGACATATCTACAACAAATATAGAGCTAATATATATATATATATATAACATTACTTTACATTATAACATAAATTCAAAATATTTGAATACATTATTATTAATATCACTCCTATAAGGTTCAAATAAATAAGATGACATGTCATCTTAATCTAAACAATACTGGAGTAATCTTGTAGATATCTGCAGACCAATTATTTCAACCTTGATAAACTTTTGATCTTATACACGTTACAATTATAATGTATATTAGAATTTAATAAAAAAAAAATTAAAGTTGGACCATTTATTATAAAATTTTATTACAAAATAAACCACCTATTAAAAAATGATCTTTTTACCAACATCAATTTTTACTAATATTTCTCGGATATTGCATCGAGTTGTATTATAAAGCCACCGATATCTAAACTGATACCAATATTTATCTATATTTACTAATATTTTACTGATATTTTGTTATGACAATCCGTTTTGATATTTGTTATATACAAAAATAGAAATATAGGAAAAATATTAGTGATATTTTGAGATATTTATAGCCACGGTTTGATGATTTACGAAGGATGTGAAGGCCATATATATGAGAAAAGATGAGGTGGTTGCGGCAGATTCGAGGAAAGGGGGAGACGTCAATGGATCTGGAAAAAAAAGGATGTAGTCGTAGATAGGGATTTGGAATGAGGGAGCAACATTGGAAGAAGTTGGCAGTGGCGGTGGATTTTGGGAATGGGAGACTGCAGTTGATTTGAGAGGCGACGTCACCTGATTCACTAATATTTGTGTGCATCAAGTGCATGAGTCATATATTTTTCCAACCAGGTCGATCCGATGCGAAAGATGATTTTACGCACTTCATGTGTCTTTACGTGCTGGACGCACTCCCACAAGCCCAAAATCCACACCTACACTTTATTCCGCGCGTTACACCTTTTAGTTATATTAGTATAACTTTTATGTTATGTTAGCTTAACTTTTATATTATAACAATATAATGTTTATCTTATAATAATATAACTTTTATGTTGATATAAAAATATAAGTAATATTATATAATTATATAAGTAATATTACATAAAGGTATGATCATATTGTGTCGAATTTTTTTTTTTACTAAAGTAAGGTTATGATATTTATATATAAATGTTATACTAATATACTATAAGACTCCGTTAACTTTAGATGATAAGGTAGGATAGGACAAATTAATCATCCACTATCAAGTGTTTACTTCACGGATATTGAAGAGCTGGATATCTAACCGGCCAGTGATAATTTCAAAATTTTGGATAAATGCCTTGATGACTCATCCCACCTTAGACTTGGGATAAAATCTAATCCCTTGATAAAAATTGTTTAATGTCATTTTTAATCTTATTATGTAAACATTGAATTCCAATTTTATTGCGGGTGATTCTATACACGCCCCATAATTTACTAAACACATTTCAAATATTATGTTTTTATATATTTCATTTGTATAGAAATGAGGTGTATTGGGTAGTATAGAATCACCCGTTTGCTGCCACTTTCCTCTCATTTCCTCCTCGCTCCCCTTCTCGAGACTTCTCTCTATCTCTCGTCTCAATCTCATCGTCCTTCCCATCTTCTCCAGATCTTCTCTCTCATCTCCTCCATCTCGTCTCCTCTCCCTCCTCTACCTCTTCAAAAAAAAAAACCTTCATTTTCTTCTGTTATTGCAACAAATATCTCAACTAATGAAGTAATAGTGGACTTCCCAGGAATGAGGCTAGCTTATGTAATCAATAATGGAAGATTGCAGCAAACCAACATAAATCTTTGATTTTGAAGATGGATTTATAATTTTTTTTTTTTTTGGTCTGGTTGGATAAGGAATCTGTTGGATCTGTTGTTTATATTTTTCAATTTTTTGGTTTTCTTTCGAGCATTACTATTTTTGCTTTCTGCAATTTTTTTTAATTGTTTTTTATTTTTGTAAATATTTTAGATGATTTTGCTGTAATTTTTTTTTTTTTTTAATCTTCAACATTGTGTTTTTTTCTTAGGTTGTAATTTCTTCTGTTTTTTTTTTTTTGTCAAGTTTGAATCAATTGTTTTTAAACAATTTTAATTAATTATTTAAGTTTAGTGGAAAAACAGGGTTTATAAATTATATCACTTTGTATTTTTTATTAAGAAGTTGTATTTTTCATTTGAGGGTGGGGGCAATTATGTAATTTAAATCATTATCACAATGGATAACTTTTAAAGTTAACACTTGATAGGATTGTGGATATCATATCCATGAAAAATAACAAGAGAAATAAAAAGATGAAAGATATACAAAATTTATCCATATCCCAATACTTATCCTATCCAACCTAATTCAAAACTTCCCAAGCAAACGCAGTCTAAAGGTATGACAATACTGAAGTAAAGGTACATGAGTTTTTAAGGTATAACCATGATGATAGAAAAATATAAGTAATATCACTTAAATATTATGATATTTAAATAAAAGTTATATTAATATAACATAAAAATTACCGCATGAATTGAAAAAAATTGCTCCCAATTGCATCATGCAACTAGTGCACGAATTGTTACTCCACCTGATTTGGTAGTTAGAAGAAATCTTTGTAAATGTTTTGTGATTGTATTGGTGGATATTTTTTTCTATGATGTGTAATTCCATTTTCAATGTTGGAATTTTCTATTTCTTTTTAACAAATCAAAAAAATACCACATTAGCATCATCCAATCTATGTCATTAATGGTTAACGTAAAACTCAAAATTTAATGTCACGTGTAATCATGGATGAAAATATTTTAAAATATCATCGATATTTTTTCGATAATTCTATTTTTTTTCACATAATCGATATTGAAACAGGTAATAATGAATTTTTTAAAAAATATTGGTAAATATCGGTACTAATTAATTTTGATATCGATGGCTTTACAATACAAAATTTTTGAAAAATAAAAAAAACATTAGGAAAATATTGATAAATATCGATTTCACTAAAAAAATATTTTTTTAAATAAATGATTTATTTTGTAATATTATTTTATAGTGAATGATCTCACTTTTTAAAGAAAAAACAAGCACTTTGTTCCTTAATAATATTATCATTTTATACATTATAATTATAGTGTTTATAAGATCAAAAGCTTATCAAAGTTAAAATAATTGCTTGAAATAATTGGAATGCACGCATCTGCAAACTTACTCCCATATTTTTTTATCAAGTTGACATGTCATTTTAAGCATTTGAACAAAAATACGAGTTTTTGGTATTAATATTAACAATTCAAATATTTGAAATTCTATTACGATGCTAAACAATGTTTATATACTTTATTGAGTAGCACTCATGTACACCTGATACACACATGTACTTGGGTTAGGTTTGGATTGACTCGGATCCGCGCACTTTTAATTTTTTTTCTTTAGGCCCCTGATGTAACACCTAATTTTCAGGAAAAAAAAAACGTGCATAGCATATTTTTACATATAAATTTAATTCTTTTAAATAATTCATGGTTTATTATCCCTTTCAACATTTGACAAGATGCATGAGTCTCCAAGAATAAATGAGCTAATGTTTCTTTAAGTTTAAAAGTCTTGCAGGATAACTATCCGAAGAGACCGAGTTCGATCATGATGCACTCAACATGCACGAGTAAAAGAATGACAAAAAATAGATAAGTTACACATAAAAATGATTAAATGATTAATATAAGAAACATGGCTAATGTGTTTAATTATGGTTAACTATATTTTGTTTTTATTATCATGTGAATTGTGTGCAATAAAGTGTGTGATTTACATGGTATATTAAATTAAATATATCTTCATTCATGATTATGTGACTTATATGATGTATTAAATTGAAAATAAGTTTATGCATAATTACCATGATTCATTTATTGTACATGTCACATTAGATGGAACTACACTATCTCTTCCATACCTCCATCAAATCCACCACAAGTCTCAATGCTACTAATCATCACACCTCTGGTGGATAAATACTACAAGAGATAATCTACATATATAATAAATGTATTAAAGTATAATTGAACCCTATATATAGCTAGGGGGCTACCTTGAATCTCCATACCCCCATATGATGATCTCTTTCTCTCTCTTTCATTTTGAGCTTCCTTAGTAAAGCTCATTTCTCTCCATTCTCTCTACCATTTTTCCCCTTCCAAAAGCCTTCATTCCCACCTTAAAACAAGCTGCAAATTCAAGAGTTAACAAAGAAGAAGGAGTTTTCAAAGCAAGGAGAAGAGTTAAGCTCAAAAGATAGTCTCCATTCAAAGAACACTCAAGAACTCATAATTTGTGTGCAACCCTAGAGGTATTTTAGCTAGATCTCAACAATCTTTTCTTTAGAGTCATGGTTAGGTTCTTAATGTTGAAATGCACGTTGAAGGAAGTATTGCATGTTTGTTTTCCCTCACCTAAACTCATTGCATGTGTGATCTAAGAGATAAATGTTTTGATCTATGTGGTTGATCTTCAAAATATGAAATCTTTGAGTGTTGATTATGCAATTGCATGTTGAAATAGACTTTGCATGTTTGATTACTTTGTTAAAACTTCTTGCATGTGTGATAAATTGATTTATGATGATCTTCTTGAGGTTAATATAGTTATTAAAGTTGGAATTATGTTTTAATTGAGGGAATAAGTTAGGTTAATCAACTTGTGAAAAACTTGGGTGATTGCAGTCCACTTTGTCAATTTTTATAAAATCGTAAACTTGGATTATTTCAAAACAATTTTAGTATACTATTCTACATGCAGTTGTGAGTATATGGTTAAAATTTGGTGATATTTGGAGTAATGTATGAATTATAATGAGTTTTCAAAAATGATCCAATTTTGAGTTAAAATTATGCAGTTTCTGACCCTAGAAAATTATTTTTTGTAAAATCGATCAATTGAAATACTTTGAAACTGTTTTAGTATACTATTCTACATGAAGTTATGAGTATATGGTTAAAATTTGGTAATATTTGGAGTAATGTATGAATTATAATAATTTTTCAAAGATGGTCCAATTTTGAGTTAAAATTATGCAGTTTCAGACCTTAGAAAATTATTTTTATAAAAACGGTCAATTGAAATACTTCGAAATTGTTATAGTATACTATTTTACATGCAGTTGTAAGTATATAGTTAAATTTTGGTGATATTTGGAGTAGTGTATGAATTAAAATGATTTTTCAATGGTCTAGTTTCAAATTGAAATTCTGCAGTTTTAGACCTTAGAAAAAAAAAATTATAATGTTAATTAGTTAGAGTCTGAAAAAATGTTTTACTATGTTTAAATATATGATGATAGAAGTCTACATTATTAATTTCATAAGGGTTCAATAACTATATAATTTATGGTGAATTTTATAAGATATACTAGTTTAGAACACTTTTCAACCAATGATGAGTATAGTAAGTTAATTATTACAGTTTGTATGATTAGAAATTATCTCTACCATTTTAGCAAGGTTAACTTAAGGTTATTATGTAAATGTATAATTATTTCATTATGGTACAATTAAAATGCAACATAAAGACTAAGAATTTATGAACGTGCCGAGTGCAGTCCGAGACGACCGGATACCTTAGGAGCTATCCCTGCTTTCAAATCAATGTCAAAGTGGGTAACATTTATTTACTGTTATATTATTTAGAATAACTTGTATGTTGAGTATGAATGTATGATGTCATGAAATGACACCTTCGGATGAAGTACCAAGTTGACAAACCTTGGATGCCAGGTCTTCAGACCTTGGAGTTTATGCTAGGTCTTTAGACCTTGGAATTTATATTAGGTCTTCGGACCTTGGAGATGACGTATTAAGCGTATTGGTTAATCATTTTAACATAACAGTTAATAAGCGTTATCCACTAAGATTTCTCAAATCTTATGTTGCTATGTTTAAATGTTTTCAGGATCAACATATGACGAAGCGAATGAGTAGCCGGCTGTACGGACTCCCCTCTAGAAGCATATATATATGTGTGTGTTTTAATATATTTTAATGTGTACGAATTTGAAATGTTGGATGCCCTTTTGAGACTTCTAATATCGACTTAAGTAAACTGTTTAGTTGTTTTAAATATGTCAAGGTTTTGATTTACAAATGTGTGTAAGACACTAGTTAGGTGATTGCATGTTTAGCCTTTCGGTATAAAAAAAAGAGATATATATGCTCGTGTTTGTATAATAAAGCCTTTCGCTGAGTTCTTTATGAAAATCTTTTAAACATTAAGTATATATTTTCCAATATATGAAGTCAAGGTAGTGACTCAATCCTCCAAAGTTGGGTTGGGGTGCTACACCTGACCTCTATATTATGTTAGTCATATATTTATATTATATTAGTCATACATTTATGTTCTATTAGTCATACATTTATGTCCAAATATCATACCTTTGTTTAATACTTTTAACTCTAAAAAAATCCTAATTTCAACACCATTTGTACATATTTATCTTTATGTGATAATACTCATACTTTTATATGATATTACTTATACATTTATATCAACATAGTCATACATTTATGTAATATATAAAGATACAACTAACATAACTAAAAGGTATATCTAACATAACTAAAAGGTATGACTGTCATAATTAAAAGGAATGAAACGTTAATATGTATGTCTAAAAAAATGATAAGGTACAACTTATAAAGAATGAATCAATTATTTGATATCATCTGTAATTTAAAAAGATTTGTTGTATATCTTTCCTTCTTGTATTTTGACCGTATCTTGTAAATCCTCTATTTAGAGGCACACGTCTGTAATCCTTTTGATTCATTCAATACTGAAAATACATTCTCTATATGGTATCACGAGGGGTTCTGATCTTAGACCTTCAAACCCTAATTCTTCCTCTACCTATCTTCTTTCTGCGTTATGTCAACCACCGACGACAATACTGATGAGCACACCACTCTCTCTGATGTTACACATGTCGTATCATCCTGTTCCTCTATCGTCCCTATCACCGCACATCACCATCTCCCCATCAAGCTCTTTCACACCAACTACCCATCATGGAGAGCTCATCTCGTGGCCCTGTTGCGCGGCCACAATCTCCTGCTTTATTAATGGATCATCGGTGTGTCATACACTCTTGGCCGATGGCTCCAACGCCGAGGACATAACTCACTAGATTAGATAGGACCAATTATTACTTGTTGTTAACTTTGGTTCTCTCACCTCGGAGGTCCTTCCTCTGGTTTCGTCCGTTGGCACCTCCTCCGAGGCCTAGGGTGTTCTCATCCACCTATTCGTGAGTCATTCTCGATCTCGTGAACTTTACCGCATTTGGATAAAAGATCGTTCAATCACAGAGTATCTCCATTATGTGAAGGTGAAGGCTGATGAACTCGTCTTGATCGATAACCCGGTGAGTGCTGATGATCTCACCTTTTTCGTCATCAATGGTTTAGGGCCGAAATATGCCATTATTGTTGGCCCTATACGAACGTGCGAGACACCCTTGTACTTCGAGGAGTTACATGATCTTCTCTTCGAACATGAGTTGTCTATAAAAAATCAGGAGACAGCTCAGCACCTTCTCCTCGCCACAACCAATGTCGCCTCTTCTCGCGGTATGTCTGGTTCGAACGAGAGTGGTGGTTCGAACTGCGGTGGCTATCATGGCCAAACCTCTGCAGGCCGTGGGTCTAATTCTAAAAACCAGTCCAATCGTGGTGCTCATTTCTCCCAGAATCGTGGAAATAATAATTTTGGTCGTCGTTCCAATGCAGGTAACTCAGCTTCTACCAATAGATAATCACTTGTTTGTCAATTGTGTGGCTTTTCAGGGCATGCTGCACCTACTTGTCACCGTGTTCCTCACACGGCCAATTATGCTACTTCGGCTCATGTTTCCCCCATGCATCCGTGGTTAGTAAACTTGAGGGTGTCTCATAACCTCACCTCTGATTTAAACAATTTATCTATCCACTCGGAATATGAAGGTACTGACGAGGTCCATATCGCTAATGGTTCAGGCCTCCCCATTTCTCACACTGGTAAATTTAAGTTTAAATTTCCAGCACATACATTTGTCTTGGATAATGTTTTGTGTGTGCCGTCGGCCAATCAGAATTTACTTTTCGTCAGTCAATTCACGAAGTCTAATAATGTCTCCATGGAATTCTTTCCCTCTTATTATGTTATAAAGGATCTAGCCACGGCGGCGCGACTCATTAAAAGATCTTATTGGGATGAAGTGTATCGTTTGTTCCCACCTGCTTCTCTTGATGACTCTAATAAAATTGCTGCTTCTGTAGGAGTTCATGCATCACACTCTCGGTGGCATGCCCGGTTTGGGCACCCTTCTATGGATACTAGTTCTTTGGTTATTAGTATTTTTCAATTACCTGTAAAAAACAAGTCCCTGATTTCGGGCAATGATTGTGTTTCTTGCCAGTTGAGCAAGTCCCATAAATTACCATTTCGAACATCTTCTTTTAATGCATTACATCTGTTACATTACTTATATGCTGATGTGTGGGGCCCTACACCTGTAGTTTATGTGGATGGCTCAAAGTATTTTCTGTTAATTGTGGACTTGTTTACTCGATATTGTTGGGTGTATTCCCTTAAATGCAAAGTCACAGGTTGCTGAAATTTTTCCAAATTTTTGCTCTCGTGGAGAAGCAGTTTGGCCATTCTTTCGGAATTTGTACTCCGAAAATAGGGGAGAATTTGTTGCCCTGCGCCGTTACTTGGTTCAGTATGGGATTTCATGGCTCACAACTGCTACATATACACCGCAACAAAATGGTTTAGTTGAAAGACATAATCGCCATGTACTTGAGATCAGCCGTGCCCTTCTCCACCATATATCTCTTCCTCAATCATTCTGGTATTTTGCAATTCAGACTTCAATTTATTTAAAAAATTGTATGCCTACATCATTGCTAGCAAAGATCAGTCCTTTTGAGGCACTTTTTGGTTCGCCCCCCAATTATGCAAAAATCCGTGTCTTCGGGTGTCTATGCTTCCCGTGGCTTCGACCTTATTTCCCTGGGAAACTCACACCGTCGTCTCTACCGTGCATTTTTGTTGGCTACTCCATCAATCAACATGCTTACAAATGCCTTGACGTTAATACTGGGTGTGTCTATTTGTCCCGTCATGTCAGCCTCATGGAGGACTCCTTTCTTGGGGTGCCGTCACTACCCCTGGACAACCAACAAAGAAAGCTCCTGGTCTCACTCTCTTCATCTTACCACATCCACAGGTTGTCTCACCTTCTCCTCCAATGACTCATGCTTCCCCATTGCCTGTTGTGATCCATGAGCAGGTATCCCCTCAACGGTGCTACCAGCTCCACCGCTCAGAGCGGAGCCACAACGCACTCATATCATGTGTACTCGCAGCCAAAACAATATTTACAAACCAAAACACGTTTCTGCAGCTACCAAGCATCCGTTACCTCTAGATGTTGAGCCTTCCACTATTCGTGAGACACTTGTTTCACCTTAGTGGTGTGGTGCTATGTCTGAGGAATTTACTGCTCTTCAACGATTTGGCACTTGGGATTTAGTGTCTCCCTCATTGAACGGGAATATTATTGGCTGCAAATGGGTATTTCGTGAAAAATGTAAGCCTGATGGTTCAGTCGACAAATATAAAGCCCATCTCATCGCCAAAGGTTTCCACCAGTGCCCTGGAGTTGATTTTCAGGAGACTTTTAGCCTTATCATTAAACCGGCAATCATTCGTACGGTCTTATCCCTTGCTTTTCATCATCATTGACCACTTCGCCAACTTGATGTCAGCAACACATTTTTACATAGCCATTTGGACGTTCCTGCTTACATGACTTAGCCGCCCGGCTTCGAGGATGCTACTCTACCCTCTCATGTGTGTTTACTTCATCGTACTCTTTACGATTTACGACAAGCTCCTTGAGCTTGGTACAATGCCTTGAGTTCCGCTCTCCTTTTATTCGGGTTAACTCAGTCACTTGTTGATTCATCCCTATTCACTCTTGTCGGGAAACAACACGCTTATATGTGCTTGCCTATGTCGATGATTTAATTATCATGGGCTTTTGTGACAAGCTGGTTGTCGTCCTTACATCTCATCTTCAGCAGACTTTTATCGTCAAAGACCTTGGCCCACTTACATATTTTCTCAGTATTGAAGTTGTCTAGTGTAAAGAAGGATTTTTTTGTCACAGCACAAATACACGGTCGATCTACTACGTCGTTTTAAGCTAGATGGTGTCCAACCCGTAAACACGCTAATGTCATCCAAGCCATCTTCTATCGCAGGCTCTGCTGATCAAACCGAGTATCATAGTGTGGTCGGCGGCCTTCAATACCATACTCTTACTCGGCCTGACATTACCTTCACAGTCAACAAATTGGCTCAACATATGGCATCCCCGTCAGCTTCACATTAGAATGCAGTGAAACGTCTATTTCGATACCTAAAGGGTACCTTGCATCATGGTCTCCTTTTGACTCGCTCGTCGTCCCTTCATATTACCGCCTTCACTGACTCTTACTTCGGGGGAGACTTCGTTGATGGCAAATCTACATCTGCATACATTGTCTTTCTTGGCTCCAATCCAATCTCCTGGCATTCTCGAAAGTAATAGGGTGTTGCCCGATCATCCACCGAGGTCGAGTATCGAGCCTTGACTGCAGCAGCCTCTGAAGTATGCTAGCTTCATCATCTTTTCGCAGACCTTGGTCTATTTGCCTTGTCTCCTTCCCACATTCTATGTGATAACATGGAAGCGACTCGTCTTGCCCTAAACCCGGTTCAACATTCTCGCATGAAGCATATAGCAATTGATCTGCATTTTGTTCGTGATCTTGCTTCCAAAGGCCGTCTTTCAGTTTCGTATGTTCGCATTGAGGATCAGCTGGCTGACCTCCTCACGAAACCTCTTGCACGGGCTCGGTTTCAACTTCTTTGTTCCAAAATTTTCGTTACCGATGGAACGTCTATTTTGCAGGGGCGTATAAGGAATAAATCAATTATTTGATATCATCTGTAATTTAAAAAGATTTGTTGTATATCTTTCCTTCTTGTAGTTTGACCATATCTTGTAAATCTTCTATTTAGAGGCACATGTCTGTAATCCCTTTGATTCATTCAATACTGAAAATGCATTCTCTATACAGCTAACCTTACAAAAAGTATGACTAACATAACTAAAAAGTATGACTAACACTACTAAAAGATATAGTTAACATAATATAAAAGTCTGGCACCTGAGATCATGTTTGGGCGGATTTTGTTCGCGACCTGGTGGCACGTACGGGTGCTTAGCGGGCCGGGTCGATCCAAGTGTACAGATCTAGGGTCCGTGCACCAGGTGCACAATAGTTTTTGTCTACTTTATTATCTTTATGTTTATTGTAAATACGTCATTTTGTTTGAAATTTTAAGTTAAATATACAAATCGAAATTTCCACTCAAATTTTTGTAAAATTAAGATAACCACCGTCCTTGCAACTAATATTAGATACTTCCGGTGTATTTTGATTTTTTTTGGTTAATATTGGACCAGCATCAAGCAATGTTTCTGAGTCATAAGACTAACTTGAAAATGTGATAGTCACAAAATCATATATAGAAGTAACCATAGTTATGAGGCAAAAATGATTTTGGCCTAATTTCTTTTTATAAGTGAACGTACTTGTTTCTCCATAATTATTAAAACAAATAACTGTCCTATTTATTTTAGTTCAAAAAAAATTCATTTTCCCAAAAACCCCTTACACAAAATAATTTCTTTACTCATTATACTTGGACATTCTTCGTGTATTAAAGGTAATTCAGATATTTTATAACATTATTAAGTAGATAAAAAATTACATATACGTTTTATGTATACTTTGATTATGCTAATATATATACTATATAAATTATAAGAAAATGCTTGATATGCATGTTTGTAAGCTTTTAAACACAGTTAGAAGAAATATATGGTTGACTAATTCGGTTTGCTTTTAATTAAAACTACTTATTTCTTATCTCTGATAGTCATGGTTAACTGGACGAGGTATTTTATGATGAAATAATTAAGCTGGAGTTTGAATATTTTCTATTATTATTATACTATTATTTAAAACAAATTAGTATTGTTGAGATGTATTACTCTAATAGAAGAGTAAGTTTTATGTGAGACCGTCTCACGAACTATGTTATGTGAGACGGGTCAACCCACAACCCACATTACACAATTCATATGTAAATTAATGAAAATGGGTTAGGATTTTGGGTAAAAATGATCCGTCTCACGGAAACTATCCGTGAGACCGTCTTACACAAGTTTTTGTAATAATAGAATATGCCGAATAGAAAGTCGCCGCCACGCAGGTGATAACATTGAATAAGATATTCAAAGCCCGTGATTAATTTATTTCCCATCAAACAATATTTGTTTTGACTTTTAAGGAGATTTGCTTATGTAAATATTGACTTATTTAGCATGAATGAGTCTCTTGTGAGAATGTCTTATGAACTTTTATTACATTGCATGACACGGATTAACCCACAACCTAAATCATACAATTCACATGTTGTTTGTGGGTGATGGGGCTCCGTTTCACGGTAACTATCCGTGAGACCGTCTCACATGAGTTTTTATGTTTTAGCATATTGCAATTTAATTTTTTTATTAATAAAATATAGTGTAAAATGGGAGGTTTAATAATATAGGTAAAGTCGTCATTGATGGTGGCGAATTCTGACGCATTTCATTATTTAATTAATTTTTAATAGAGGTGGCGTGGTGACGACCATCATAAAATTTAATATATTTAATGACAAATGGCGAACAAGTATATTTTGATAATATTTAATTTGCTACAATTTAATTCGTGTATTTTAAATACGTAAGTGTTAGTTATATTTATCGGATAAATATTATTATTCGATAATTCACTTTGTTTGTAAGTTAATCTAAATTATTATATTATATATGATCTTAATAATTAATAATAAATAATATAAAAGTGAAATAAATATATCAAACAATTATAAATAAATATTACTAATAATAATGGTCAGTTCAACAACAACGTTTAATTATTTATTTATAGTTATTTGATATGAACGAGGGTTGTTCATGTTCGTTTATTTATCTTAAGAAAGTGTATGTGTTAGTTTATTTAATAATTGAACATGTTCATGAACGTTAACGAACGGTTTACAACATGATTATTAATTTCTTATAAACTTGATCATGAGTAGTTTGTCGAACGCTCTGTTTGTTTACAACCCTAATCATATATGATATAGTAATTAAGGTTAATTTACAAACAAAATGAACTATCAAATAATAAAATTTATCCGATAATTATAACTATAACTAACACTTACGTGTTTAAAATACATGAATTAATTATAGTAAATTAAATATTATTGAAATATACTTGTTCGCCATCTGTCATTAAATATATTAAATTTTATGATGGCCTCCACGGTGGTGGCCACTAATATTAAAAAATAATTAAATTAGTTGATGTCACCACCGGTGATGGTGACTTGTATTAAAAATTAATTAAATAATGAGATGTGTCAATCGCCGCTGCAGTGTCGACTTCACCTATTTTATTAAACCTCCCATTTTACACTAATTTGTTAATAAATTTTAAATTGTAATATTCTATTAAAAAAGCCTTAAATATTCACAAGAGACCGCTTCCTTATTCAATAGAACTACGAGCATTCGGAACATTAAATGGTGGCCAAATTTTTTTCCACCAACCAACCTAAAATCGTTGTAAAGGAATACAATTTTTTTCCACCAACCATTTTTTTCCACCAACCAATGAGAGTAAAAGGTCTGAATTGTAGAACTTTATAAAGGAATACAATCTTTCATTCCATTTTTTTATTATTAATACAAATCATATATTAATTAGTGATATTATTTATAAATATGATACATGGTGGTTATTTAGAATTAATACCAAATAAAACATACAATTGAATAGAAAAGATCCGATTAAAGTAATCATACCATACAACATCTTTTAATTCGCAATATATTCATCTTTTATTCCAAAATCATCATAACAAAATAACATGGATATCAATCAAATAACATCAAATATAACATTATATCAAGATTGCAAGATTCTTAATGGCTGTTGATGAAATCTTTGATGGCTTGAAATAGTGTTTTAGTCTGATCAGCAGTTGTGGGGTCCATATCCACAGCAATCTTGTTAAGGTAAAAGCTATGGCCAACTCCACTACTAATGAACAGCTCCACTTCCTTACCAGCCCTTTTCATGGCTTCATAAAACTCCATCTCCGTATCCTTGAGCAGATCCTGATCCGCCACGCAGTACAGATACGGCGGCAGCCTCAGCCCCTCCAGCGGCGCCGCCGCCTCTCCCATCGGGCACGTAATCGGGTGGTCCTTCGTCGCCCCCACCGGCAGCGCCAGGTTCAGAAACTTATCCACCATATCCAGCGTCAGAAACGGCGTCTCCGGCTGGTTCAACTCCGACCTGCTCCGCCGCGCGCGGCAGAACCCCGGGTGGACAGGTACTGCGCCGGCGACCCTCACGGGGCTCACGCCCTCGTCACCCGCACGCGCCGCCACCTGGTGGACTATGTTTCCGCCGGAGCTGTCGCCGACGAGGAAAACCCGGCCTAAATCAGCGTGATCATGCAGCCACGGGTGGCCGCCGTCGCCGGCGGCAGAGCGGAGCCACATGAGGGCGGCGAAGCCATCGTCGCAGGCGGCGGGGAGGCGGTGCTCGGGGGCGCGGTGGAGGTAGACGGAGACCACCACGGCGCGGGCCTCACGCGCGAGGCGCGTGTAGACAGCGTAGTACATGAACCAGTCAGCCTCGCTGATGCAGAAGCCTCCGCCGTGGAAGTGGAGGAGTATGGGGAGCTTCTCCAGGTCGCTTTCCTGCTTTTCCGGCAGGTAGATGCGGAGCTTGAGGCCGTCGGCGGTGGTGGTGTCGGCGGTGGCGACGCCGTCTATGAAGTGGTTGTGCGGCGGCGCGGCGTCGAACATGAACTTGACCTCGGGTGGACCGGTCCACGTCCGGTCCACGGAGGCATCGTCGTAGAGTGTTAGCCATCCCGAAACTTGATCAATTATTTTCTTTTCTTGTACCATTGTGATAATAATTAATTGCCAAAATGAAGATTTGATTTGAGTGTTTTAAGAAACTGAGAAATGACCAAGGATTTATAGTGGTGTGGTCAACCAGAAAGCAATAGGAGATGTAGTGAGAGGAGGTGACTGGTAACAGAAGAGAAATTTCATGTTCATTTCACGTTTGGAATATAATAATATATATTATATATTATTATATTGTATGTAATCTCTTGAATTCAACCTTCTCCCAGAAATTTCGTTGAATTTATTGTTGCTTTTCCTCTTTTTTTTGTTTTTGTCTTTTTATAAGTGGAGAGATACAAAGAAATTTAATATTGTTTTACTATAGTTAATTAGGGGGATAAATATAATAATACTCATTTTAAATAATAAAAAATTGAAATAGCTAGCAAAATGATTTTTAAAGCCAGTTGAAATGAATCATAGTTAGTGATAATATGGTTGATACAGCCAATGATTCGTGTGACACGAACAATGAGTTGTGTCGATATCGTTCATCTCGTTCATCACACTTTGGTGTTTAATGAGTCAATCTATATATATTGTCTTTCTACCTAACAATTGCATCTAAAAAAAAAATTCGTGAATTGCCAACAGAAATTTCCGTTTGTAAATAAGGATATTTCGTCGGTAAAATAAATTTTTGATGGAATTTCCATCGTCAAATTTTGTCGCAATTTTACTCGTCAGTAACACTTTATGACACGACCACACTTATCCAAAGGAACATAAAATGAATTTTAAATATAACACAACTTGTAATTCTGCTATATTGATTTTTTTTTTTTAACCACAACCCATCATCTCATATCCAATAATATCATAACAAAAAATCTTGTGCACCTGGTGCACGAATTTAGGGTCGAGCCGACCCACCAGCGCAGCTAGACGCGGTCACGCTCTCGCACGCGCCACCAAGTTGCACATAAATTCACCCAAACATGTTTCCAAGTGTTGTACCTTTATATTATCTTAGTCATATCTTTTAGTAGTATTAGTTATATCTTTTAGTTATGTTAGTCATACCTTTTAGGGTTTTAGCTGTACCTTAACATTTTTTTAAACAACCATTAATACCTTTCATACCTTCTAATTATGTTAGTCATACTTTTTAATTATGTTAGTTGTACATTTATATATTACATAAAAGTATAACTACTTTGATATAAAGGTATGATTAGGGATGACAACGGGACGGGGCAGGATTGGGGGAGCAATCCCCATCCCCATCCCCGTCCCTGCGAGTGAAACTGGGAAATTCCCCCCGTGTCCCGTCCCGCAGGGATTATCCGCCCATCTTGTTTTTTTTTATAACTTTTATCTAATTATTACATAAAAATAATCCATACAATTACATATAATTAAATTATCAATAAAATACATAAAAAATGGCTCATAAACCAAATACAAGATGAAAACACAATTTAATAAATCACACTAGCAAAAACACAAAAATAAATTATCCCAATACATTTTCATTAATTTTTATTATTCTTCAATACTTAAATGCACTAAACTCTTCAATCTCCATATAACTTAATTGTTATATTAATTTAACATGTATGCATGGAAACGGGGCAGGGAGTACAATTCCTGTCCTCGCCCGCCCCGCCAATCCGAGGAAAGTTTCTCCCCATCCTCGTCCCCGCGGGGTATATTTCAGGGATTCCCCGCACCGTTTGGGGTGAATCCCCACGAAGATCGGGGAATCCCCATCTCAATGTCATCCCTAGATATGACTAATATTACATAAATGTATGAGTAATACCATATAAAGGTATATATGTATAAGTTGTGTCGAAATTAGGATATTTTTTAAAGTTAAAATATTACATAAAAGTATGGTATTTGTACATAAAGTATGACTAATATAACATAAATGTATGAGTAATGTAACATAAAGATTAGGAAAAATAAAAATACGTGCATCCTGATCGGATCCGGCCTGATCCGAGTGCATGGATCTAAGATCCCTACACCAGTTTCATAGGATACCCACACATATGCATTATATTTAATATATATGTTTTTTAAGTTCTTTTCTCTTCCTATGTACTGCACAATTCCTCTTTCTTTCTTTCTTTTCGTTTTGTTTCTCTACCTTAGCGTGTTAGCCCTTTTTTCTTTTCATTCTATTCTTCACACTATACTCTTCCCCTCTTCTTCTTCTTAATATACTTCAAATGATCTTGATCATTGCTCCTTTATAATCTAATCCCCCTTTATTTTTTGGGCATTTTGTCAAACAGCTGGTGGGCTACATTGATGATCCGTTAAAAGTGTGAAATTTGAAAGTTTTCTGAAATGAAAAAGGACAAGATAGATATTGGGTGCTTATTTTTTATATCACTTCATTTTCATGGGTGTTCTAACTAAGTTAACTAGGATCTGAAATAACATTTTATTTTCTTTCTCATATACATAATAATTTCTTGCAAAATAAAGTCCATATCTACAACATTACTTGTTCTTATTGCCCTTTTGCTCATCTCTCCACTGGGTTGAAGGTGGCAGCAGAGCTCAAATGCTCAAAAAATGAAGATTGCAGAGTTTATTGTTCAGAATTTTAAAAAATGAGATGTGCGTCTATTGTGAAGAGATGGAATGGAATTATTCATTGTTTAGTTATTAGTATTGTGGAAAAATGTGAAATGAAGTATAAAAGATACCTTATGCAACTAATACAAATTATGAATAAACAAAATATTACTTTTTAGATATATAAGGTATTGGGTTAAATATTTAAATCAACCTATATTTTTCATGTTTTTACACTTTCCAACCTAAACTTTGTTTTTTGACTGATTGCAACCTGAAGTCCATGAATTATCTAAATTGCAACTTTTGACGATTTTTCCGGCCAAATCTCACACATGTGACATTCACATGCCAAATTGGGTTTTTTATTTTATATTTCCATGAAATTGTTGAGGCCATTTAAAAAAAAAAAAAAACAAAATCAAATTACTAGTCAATTGCAAAAAATAAAAACCTAACAAAAGTTGCCTTCTAGTAATTCATGAAAATATCAAAACCCCCCCAATTTGTCATGTGAAAGTCATGTGTGTGAGATTTGGTCGGAAAATTTCGTTGGAGATTGCAACTTGTATAATTCATGGACTTTAGGTTGAAACCTGTCAAAAAATAAAGTTTAAGTTGGGAAGTGTAAAATTAATACGAAAATTACATGTTGATTTAAGTATTTAACCCTAAGGTATTACATATGCACCTTTAAGGTGTTACATATTTACCTTTAAGGTATTAATGTTTATAGTATAAGGTAACACATGCACCTTTAAGGTATTACATATTTACCTTTAAGGTATTACATATTTACCTTTAAGGTATTAATGCTTATAGTATAAAGTATTACATACACCTTTAAGGTAATACATATTTACTTTTATAGTATTAATATTTATAGTATAAGATATTATATAAGCGCACATTTAAGATATTACATATTTACCTTTAAAGTATTAATGTTTTATAATATAAAGTATTACGTATGCACCTTTAAGGTATTACATATTTACCTTTAAAGTATTGATGCAAATAGTATAAGGTATTATATATGCGCACATTTGAGGTATTACATATTTACCTTTAAGACATTTTGCTTATAGTATAAAGTAATACATATGTACCTTTAAGGTATTACATATTTACATTTAAGGTATTAATGCTTATAGTTTAAGGTATTGCATATTTATTTTTAAAGTATTACAGAAATACATTTAAAGTATTTTATACATACATTTAAGGTATTACATAAATACCTTTAATGTATGGCATATTTATCTTTGTGGTATTATATACTTACATTATAAGTATTGTATACTCATAAGGTATCAATTTTATACTCTTAAAGTATAATTGTAATTTTACATAAAACAGACGCCAAAAACAGATGAGACGTTATATAGTACACGAAGCTTTTTGCATTTTCAAAAGCCAAAGTGTAATTTGCAATTTGAAAACTGGGCCTCTAATAGGAACTCATCAAACCAAACACATGAAGATCTTGAAGCCAAAAAATATCTCGGCAAAAGCTGACTGCAAGTTAAAAATTTGTGATTTTGGACTTGCAAGGGTGGTCTTCAATTATACTCCCACGACAATATTTTGGACAGTATGGCCTTTTTCTTCTTTGATTTTGATCCACCGTTTTCATGCGTGCACTTAAAAGAACAAAATATACATTTCTTAATCTTTGGATTCTTTTAGGATTATGTTGCAACAAGGTGGTATAGAGCTCTTGAATTGTGTGGATCTTGAAGAGAAGAAGAAGAAGAATGAGAATAGAAGAAACAAGGTGCTAAACTAGGATTTATAGGGGAGGCAAAAAAAAAAAAAAGGTGAGTTAGCAGGTCGGGTTGGGGGCACGAATTCTAGGATCTGTGCCTCAGGGACACATAAATGCTTCTCTAATACCATACTCACATTCATATAAAATAAGTTCCAACAAAGCCAGCAACCCACGAACAACCTTTAAGCCAGCCCACTAGTAAGCATTAAGTTATATAATACATAACATATCCATAGGAGACTTAATATATAAAAGCAAAAGCAACATAAACCACAATCATGTCCAACATGTTATCATCTATGTATATAAGTGCTCAAAATCCTACAGGAGCTCCACAGCTTGTCCAATACGTCCATAACGTTATACCTCATCAGAGTTACCTACAAAACATAAATTACATGAGTTTATAAATTACATGAGATAAACTCAGTAAGCATAAATTATGCATGAGCTAAGTGCACAGACCATCACGTGACCAACATAAATATGATCCAAAAGTACAGTTGCATCCCCTTTTTGTCAAAACACATTATTTGACAGAACTCACAACTTCAACCCATAATAACCATTCAATTCACAAGTTCATACAATCCATAACAATTATATCACAAAGTACTAATTTATGCTTTGTAGCTATAATAAAATTTTACTTAGAGCCTCCAAAATTTTTGAGAATATGCTTCTAAGTCATCTGTAAGAATATGCTTCTAAGTCATCTGTAAAACCTTCTTGATAGTAATTATGATAACCATCCCTCGATTAAGCACATGAGCTAAACATAAATACACATACAATTATTTTCTCTTTTTTTATTTATCCACTAATCGAGCATACCCTTCCCCCTACAGAATTGCTTATCTCTCATCTCTTATAAATATAATGATGGAGAGGTATCAGTACAAGGATATCTCCAATCACCGCCATTCCGAAACTTCCCTGGTAACTTTCTTTATTTTATTGTTATTGTTATATTATTATTGTTATCATAATATTATATAATAAAACTTGCGTACCCATTTCATTAACTTTCACATATATATACACATTATTATTAAGTTTCTCTCTCTCTCACACACATATAAGGAACCCACTGTTGGGTTTCTTATGGAGCCAATTTGGCTTATGTGGTAACACATATGATTTAAGTTCCGCAATATTCTACTTAGCTTGATATCCTTTTCTACGTAATTTATTTTTCTTTTTTCTTTTTTTGTTTTTTTACGCTTATATTTGCTTTTTTTTGTTTTGTTTTTTACGTACGTTATTTTTTTTCTTTTTCTTTTTTCTACATAACTTAATTTTGTCTATCATTCTTTGTTATGTTATTTCATTTTTAAATAAAATTTATCCCATTTTTAGATAATTTTTTTTATTCATGTCAATTTTTTTCTTATTCTATATTATTCTTTGAATATATATTTTTTCAAACTCATTTCATTATGTCTTAGTAAATTATCAATTTCTTTTCTTCTCTTTTTGTTGCCAATAATATTAATAGTACTTCAAACTCATCTCATTTAGTGATGCCCAAACGGTTCGCCGGTTCCGGTTCCGGTTCGAACCATCGGTTCGGCGGTTTCGGATTGGTGGAACTGAAACCAAACCGTGTGATCGGCTGTTCTGATTTAGGTTCCAAACCGCCGGTTCAACCGGAACCTGACCGTTCGGCCGGTTCGAACCGGCGGTTCGAAGAAAACTGAAGAAAATTGGGTCAGTACCGCGGTACTGGATATGGATACCGCGGTACTGAGATCCAGAGAACCAAAGCACTGAGTTTTGCGTCTCAGTACCGCGGTACCCATATCTAGTACCGCGGTACTGACCCAATTTTATACAAAAAAAATACAAAAACCGGTGGTTTAACTGGCAGTTGGAATCGCCGGTTAAACCGCCGGTTTGTCAAATTGAGAACCGAAACCGAACCGGTTCTCAGCGGTTCCCGGTTCCGGTTTGGAACCGAAATCAGGTCAACGGTTCCCGCCGGTTCGAACCGGCCCGGTTCCGGTTTTCCAAACCGTTTGGGCATCACTAATCTCATTATATCTCAATAAATTGTCAATTTCTTTTCTTCTCTTTTAGTTGTCATTAATATAAATAATACTTGAAAAAATATTTGTTAAGACATATTTTTCATTAATTGTACATAAATTTAGAATTTGTCTAAAAGTTTCATGTATTTTACATATTTATGAGTAATCTAAACCATCTATTTTTTAATTGGAGATAACTTTCATGTATGCTGATATTTATCAAGTAATCTCAACCACCTATTTTTTAATCTATTTTTTAATTGTAGGCGTGATATTTATTTTTTTAATTGCAGATAAGTTTTATCATCTATTTTTTAATTGTAGATAAGTTTGATATTTATCGAGTAATCTCACGAATCTATTTTTTAATTGTAGTCGCGATTTTTTTTTATTGCAGATAAATTTTATCATCAATTTTTTAAATTGTAGATAAGTTTCATGTACGTGATATTTATCGAGTAATCTCACAAATCTATTTTTGAATTGTAGATAAGTTTCATGTATTTATTTAATTGTATGTAACCCGATATTTCTTAAGTTTCTTTTTTTTATCGAGTAATCTCACGAATCTATTTTTTAATTGTAGATAAGTTTCATGTATTTATTTAATTGTATGTAATCCAATATTTCTTAAGTTGTTTTTTTCATACCTATCGTTACATTAATCTCTTATTCTTCACAAGTATAAATTTCTCCTCTTTACATCTCTTATTCTACACAAGTATAAATTTCTCCTCTTTATAATATTTCTTTTCACCACTATCAAACTTTCTTCTTCACCCGTCACGAATTGAACCTCTTATTTTTGTTAAAATATATCTATTTAATTGGTAAGTTTTTCAATTTTTTGTATTATCTAACCGTAAGTATTTTACTTCTTTTATAAATTCATAGCCAAATAATTTCATATATAAGATGATTCAATTTGTTCCATGTTAATGACTGCCAAACTAATTTGTTTTTAATATTTTTCAGTTTATAACGATGGAAGAAGAAAGTGGATGTGAAATTTACACTCCTCAAGTTGCAGATCATCACAAACCTTGTATTGGACAAGAGTTTCCCTCTCATGAGGCAACATTTGCTCTCTACAACAAATATGCAAGAGAAAGTGGATTTAGTGCTAAAATAAATAGCTCTAAAAGGGATAAATAAACCAATGAAGTGGTGTGGAAAGAGTTTTCATGTAATAAAGAGGGTCAAACGAATGATATGTACCAGAAGAGGATTAAGGAAATTAATATACGTACCGGGGAACGAGGTGTTGTTAGAGTGGGTTGCAAAGCAAAAATTACAATGTTAAAGAGCAAAGATGAGCAGAATTGGATAGTTAAGATATTTGAAGAGGGTCATAATCATAGTCTAACAACTCCAAGCAAAGTTCACCTATTACGATCACATCGAGAAGTGTTTGCCACTAAAAAAAACATTAACTCAACAATTATCTCAAGAAAATATACCAACTTGCAAACAGTTGCGATTGATGGAGATTGATCATGGAGGTCCAGAGTCCAGAAAACATAGGATACACAGAAAGAGATATCCGAAATTATGGGCAATCTTTTAGAGATTCACATAGAGGTCATGATGCCGTAACATTGATTTTGTTCTTTCAATCAGAGAAAGAGAAAAATCCAACATTCTTTTTTGATTATTCAGATAATAAATTCAGTAGGTGTTTTTAGGCCGATGTTGTATTAAAGAGATATTATAATTTTTTTGGTGATGTGATTGTGTTTGATACAACCTATAACACAAATAAATATCGGTTGATTTTTACTCTATTTATTGGGGTTAACCATCATGGTCAAACTATTATATTTGGTTGTGGGTTTTTTAGTGATGAAAAAACCGATTCATTCATATGGTTGTTTAGTAAGTTAATTGAGGCAATTCCTAAAGGACCTCCAGGTATGATCATCACTGATCAAGACCCTGCAATGGCGAAAGCAATTACCCATGTCTTTCCTCAAACATTTCATCGTTACTGCATATGGCACATACTGAATAAGTTTTCAGAGAAAATTAATCCAGTAGCATATTGAGATCAGTATTCTATTATAAAAAATATGATTTTAGATTCTGAGTCACCTGATGAATTTGAAAAAAGATGGAATGAGGTGGTGAAAGCTACAAAGTTGGAAGATAATGATTGGTTGAATCATGTATATTGTCTGCGACATCGATGGGTTCCGGCATACGTGAAACATATTTTTAGTGCAGCAATATCAAGTAGTCAAAGAGCTGAAAGTGCACATGCTTTTTTTAAAAAGTATGTGTCAAGTCAAAACTCCTTAATGGATTTTATCACTCGATTCAATAGCGCTCTTAGAAATCAACGACATCATGAGCTAATAGCAGATTATGTTAACATAAATGAAAGACCGAAATGTAGGTCGGTGTGGCCAATAAAAATTCAAATGAACAATTTGTACACGAATGAGAAGTTTTTGTGCTTCCAAAATGAAATTGATGAAAGCAATGCATATAACATTAATCTTGAGTCTAGTTGTCAAGAGAATGCATTAATCTTGAGTCTAGTTGTCAAGAGAATGAAGTTTACACTGTTAGAAGGGTTAATCGAAGTGTTGATTCTAAATATCGACTACTTTTATTCAACAAACAATTAGACGTCATTTCATGCAGTTGTAAAAAAATTTGAATTTGAAGGAATACCATGCAGACACATGCTTATATATTTTCGACTCAAGCAAGTGTTAGAAGTTCCTGATAAGTACATAATGCATAGGTGGACGAAAAATGCAAAAGTGGGAGTGGTAACAGATAAAAGTGGCACATGTATCAATGGAGTTGAAGATGTATCATTGATTATGCGTCATGGGAATTTGTCTCATGCAGTTACATTGTTGGTGGATGATGCATCCTTAACTGAGGTTGGGACTGAACTTTTACTTAATGCTTTTGAAGATTTACATATCAAATTGAGAGAAATTAATAGTAGTGAAAAGTCGAGCTCACAATCTTTAAAAGGAAGTGTATTGAAAACGTCCCACTTATCAATGACCCTTCAAAAGTAAGAGTAAAAAGATGTGGAAGAAGATTAAAGTCATCCAAGGAAAAGACAATTTCGAAAGAACGATTGTGTCGTGGATGTGGACTTCGTGGACAATCTCAAGACAAGCGCAACTGTCCAAAACTACATGATAGGTATTCATCAATTTTCTACTAATTTAATATTCTTCTTAGCTCAAAAAATTATTTTATA
The DNA here is from genome assembly GCA_954870855.1 of Scutellaria minor. NCBI lineage: Eukaryota > Viridiplantae > Streptophyta > Magnoliopsida > Lamiales > Lamiaceae > Scutellaria > Scutellaria minor. The sequence goes on along the minus strand of OX940728.1, from coordinate 16,879,249 downwards.
TATATATATATATATATTGAATGTAGGTCTATAATAAATGATCAAACCAACTCTGATAATCATATTAGTGAAGATGGAGATGACTATATTGAAGATGAGGATGACTATATTGTTGGATCATGTTAGTGAAGATGGAGATGACTATATTTGAAGATGAGGATGACTATATTGTTGGATGATATTAATGGAGATGAGAATTACTTTGCAACAGGTAGTGTTTTGCTTTTGCTAACAATTTTTCTATTACCACAATTCTTCTTTTTTACAAACTGTTTTTTTTTATTATAACATTTTTTTTCTTTTTTCATAATTAATTTTCATGATTTCTTTAGGTTCTAACAACATTGCACTAAGGAGTGTTTTCTATTTTTTAAAAAGACAATTAAGTTATGTAGAATTCATTATGGTTTGTTTTTTATTTTTCCTTTATTTATTTTGACATTTGATAGGTTTATTTATATTTATGCAAGAGCAACCGATAAGAATGTTTGGATTTGAATCATTTATAAATATTCTGGTCACCTTCTTATACATTGTGAATATTAGAATTAAAAAATAGATGGTTGAGATTACTCCATAAAAATTCTTATAAGAACTTTTAAAAAAAATTTAGACAAGTTCTAGGCTTATCTACAATTTCAAAAAATAGATGGTTGAGATTATTCATCAAAATCTACTGGTCACCTTCTTATACATTGTGAATATTATATAGAATTAAAAAAACAGATGGTTGAGATTACTCCATAAAAATCCTTATAAGAACTTTTAAACAATTTTTAGACAAGTTCTAAATTTATCTACAATTTCAAAAAATAGATGGTTGAGATTACTCATCAAAATCTATAAGTATATGAAACTTTTACACAATTTCTAATCTTAGGTACAATTAAAGAAAAATATTTCCAAAGTACTATTAATATTAATGGCAACTAAAAGAGAAGAAAAAAAAATTGACAATTTACTAAGACAATGAGATGAGTTTGAAAATATATATATATATATATATATATATATTCAAAGAATGATATAGAATAAGAAAATTTACTAAGACAAAATGAGATGAATTTGAAAAAAAAAATTAAGGAATGATATAGAATAAGAAAAAAATTGACATGAATAATTTTTTTTGTCTAAAATTGGATAAACTAAGAAAGAATGATATAGAATAAGAAAAAAATTGAGATGAATAAGAAAAAAAGTTTATTTAAAAATGAAATAAGATAAGAAAGAATGATAGGCAAAATTAAGTTATGTAAAAAAAAGAAAAAGATATAACGTACACAAAACAAAAAAAAGTGCGTAAAAAAAGAAAAAAAGAAAAAAGAAAAATAAATTACGTAGAAAAGAATATCAGTAGAATATCGCGAAACTTAAAACATACGTGTGTTGCCACATAAGCCAGTTTGGCTCCATAAGAAACCCAACGGTGGGTTCCTTATCATTACTTATATATATATATATATATATATATATATAAAAGAATATACACAGCACATACATATAAATATATATTATAATATTAACTAAACTTATTTTATATATAACACACACGCTCGACACTTACAAATCTATATATATTCTTGTATACATGTAAATATATACATAATAAATCCTAGAATTATTTACTAATCATAATATTTACTTAATTGATGTAACCATTGATTTACATTGTGCATTCAAATATTATTAGAGTCCCAATAAATTACAATAAGGTTTTCTCAACACCAATTATGTAAGAATATATAAATAATTCAATATTTAAAAGTAAAATATAACAATGCAAGATCACAAATAACACTTAAGTAATAAGATATGCATATGATGTATGAAGTATATTGATAAATAACTAGTGAGAAGCTCGGTATCACACTTTGTCAATGGAAAAGTTTGTTTGTCGATAAATTGTCGGTGAATTTACCGACGGATAATTAAAAAATGTGCAAAATTCATAGAAAAAAACCACGGATTTGCCGATGGTTATATTTGAATTTCGTCGGTATATTTCTGTCGGTAAATTAAAATAAAAAAAGAAAAATTAAATTCTATTTCCAACGAATACATGTCTATCGGAAATTTGGAATTAAAAAATAGTAAAAAAATTTAATTCGCCGACGGAACATAATCAGTTGGTATAGTTAAATAATTATAAAAAAATTAAAAAATATGTAATTAATTTTCTGACATATTATTTTCCGTCGATAATTTATTTATTATTTTTTTTCAATTTTTTTATTTTCCAAAAAATGCACCCAAATTATGTTTTTTGATTTAGTTACTGATTACTATCAAAATATTATATTAATTATATTTTGAATATTATAATAATTATAGCCATTATATATGAATAACGGAATTAATATTTTCTTAATAAAACTAATCATATTAAAAATAACACATTATTTCAGTCATCACTACTATAATGAGATATGTTTTCACCTCTTTTTGAATCGATGTCTTCTTTATATGGTTGGTCATCTTTTGACAAATCCTCATTTTCCTCGATGTCATCCTCTTCATTATCATCAATTATCTCTTGAAATCCTCGATTTATATCAACCAAATAATGTGGATCATTATTAATCTGAACGAAAGAGTGCGTATCTAGCTCAACTTCTTGGAATGGTGGTAAAGCTGCCGGAATTCAATAATTACTGATGGAAATCGGTCAGGAATCCGTTAACATTGTTTAAATTTTTTATCGTTCTTAATGACGGAAATCTATCGGTAATTATCGATAAAAAACATCCATCGATAAATTTAAACGGTATATCACCGTACTTTTGTAGTGTCGTAAATAGATCCTAAATCCATGCAAGGTGCATAGGATCGACCCGATCTGGATGGTCATTTTTACGCACCTCATGCTCTTCCATATGCTCAGATGTTTGCGCCCACACTCTATTTCGCTTGGCCATGTTCTGACAAATATGTTATATCATTTAGTTGTGTTAGTTATACCTTTTAGTTATGTTAGTTATACATTTATGTTATGTTAGTTGTATCTTTACATTATATTACACAAACATGTAATACCTTTTAGTTATAATAGTAATACCTTTATGTTATGTTAGTTGTACCCTTATATTATATTACATCGACATTTAATACCTTTTTTGTTATGATAACGATACTTTTATGTTATGTTAGTTGTATCCTTACATTATATTATACAGACATGACATACCTTTTACTTATGATAATCATACATTTATGTTATGATGGTGATATTTTTTTATGTTATGTTAGTTGTACTCTTACATTATGTTACACATACATGTAATTATTTTAGTTATGATAGTGATACAATTATGTTATGTTAGTTGTACCCTTACATTTATTACACAGTCATGCAATACCTTTTAGTTATGAATTATGTTAGTGATACATTTTAGTTATAGTGATGCTACATTTATATAATACAACCAATACCTTTATGATATACAATTAATAATACTTTTACTTTATATGTCACCAAAATAAGCTAATACCTTTATGTAATATTAGTATTACCTTTATATAATAATAGTGATACCTTTATGTAATATTAGTGATCTAAATCTTAGAAAAACACGCTAGATCAACAAAAAAAACTATATTTGGGGTTACATCCAAGTCGGGACGGGACGGATGTATGGATCTTAAATCCATGTACCTATTGCACATAAGAGTGACTCTTCATATAATTAGAACTTTAATTAATTAGTAACTTACCTACCAAACTAAATTAGATATAAGACTCTGGAATTTTAATCTTGTGATTTGATTATAAATATCTAGAAAGATATCCATGTACATAAGATCCATTAAATCTATATATGGATCTTAAATCCATGCACCAATTGTACATTAGAGTGAGTTTTCATTTAATTAGAATTTTAATTAATTAGTAACTTATGTACCAAACTAGATTAGATAGAAGACTCAAGAATTTTAATTTTGTCAATTGACTATGAATATCTAAAAAGAAATTGGTAATTTTATAAAAGAAAATTAGAAATTAGTTGGTTGAGATATGTTAGGAGTCCACTCATCTATACTATATGTTAAAGAAAGAAAGTTGGCCAAAATTATAAAAAATATATGTCACTTTCTCGCCTAAAAGTTTCTTATAAAGAAAATATAAAAAGTAAAACAAAATAGTGAATCTTAAATCTTACTTCGTAAACTACTCTATAATTAAAAAATAATATATATATATATATAAACGATCAATCTTACTCTAAAAATTATTCTATAGCCTATATAAAGCTAACAAATGAAGAGAATGATACATTGATTTCTCAAATATATGTAAAACTAAAAAAAAAAGAAAAAATAGTGATTTTTCAACAAAAGAAAGATAAATAGAGAATCAAGAAAGAAACATGATATACAAACATTAGATATAATGATTTCTCAGATCTATATAAAACTAAGAAATGAAAAAAATACAAGATTTTGCTAAACATTCGGTAGAAAAATTCTTCTAAATCATACTATCTTATATCTTCATTTTTAGAGAGATCCCACCAAATTATTTTTCTACACTAAACATAAATTGAACAAATCATTTTGTGAATGAGAAATGAAGATATGAAGAATATTGAATTATAAAAATAGAATATACAATGATTGACGGCAAGAATGTGAGAAAGTGAGACTGAAGAATGAAGGAATGAAGAAATAAAGAAAGGAAAAGACAATGAAAAAGGTTGAAGGGTGAGAGACCTATTAATAAAAGAAGATGGGCAACAGTGACATGGTGGTATCCAGACGGTGACGATAGTTTATTGGAGATGATCACAGATGTGGTGTGTTAGGATATTTCTGACTAGGTTTTGATGAGACAATGTAAGAGTACCCATTTCCACAATTTATAAGTGGATTATAGCTTGATAGGTTTATCTTTCTATGTCTTGTTTTGTAAAGATACATATATCAGAAAGATAGAGAAAGCTGATCATAACAGGTTTCTGGATCATAAGAAGACGTGCAGACTGATTTTCTATAAGGAAGATCAATAAGTTGAAGAAGAGACCAGCATCAGGAAGCTGGATCAGTAAGCAGATAAAACAGATAGCAGGAAGAGCATCTGGAAGCTGACTGCAGGATTCTGGAATAGGCAGCTGTTCAGGGTCAGGAAGTTAAAGCAGATCAGAAAGGAGATGCAGATCAAGAAGCTATCGCAGGTCAAGAAGCTGACTGCAGGATTTTGGAACAGGTAGCTGTTCAGAGTTAGGAAGCTGAAACCGATCAGAGAGGAGACACAAGTCAGGAAGCTGACTGCAGGTTTCTAGAACAAGAAGTTGTTCTGAAGCAGAAACCTGGTGCATAACAGAAAGCGGCTACTGCATCTTGAGCAGCAAACTGTAAGTTTTTCTAACCTATTCAATGCAGTGTGAGGAATATGTTGGAGACAGTACGAGGTTTGGTTACTGTTAAGTTACCAGTAGATAAAAGTTAGCAACGAGCCAATGAGGTGATGCCACCTGGACAGCGGCTCTACAAAAGTATTGTAGCTAATGTATAGCGTCATTAATGCGGATCAGAGTAGGACATGCTCAAAATCTTAAATCTTCCAAGATGCATTTAATGCAAAGATTTGAAGATCAATTTGAATTGCAACAAGGACCATACCTCTCTTCAATTGACATTTTTCTATGGATATAAATAGAAGGCAAAGAGGACTGAGAAGACTACTGAACTACTGAACTACTGTCTATTGCAAGCATTTTCTAAGCTCTTCATTTTCAAGCAATTCTCAAGCTATCCAAGTTCAGTCACTGAACCTTCTGAAGCATTCATTTAAGTAATCGAGCTTTCAAGTTCAAGGCTGACTTCTTGTTGCACCAGTTGAAGAAAAACCATATACTTTTAACCATTTGTTGTGTACTAGGTTGTTTTAGTTTGGTGTCCATAGTTGATATGATTAGATCCTTGCTAAGTGTTAGTCTTGTGTAGGCTTATAACTCTGTGTGAGTTTTGTACCCTATGTGGTATAGTGTCTAAGAATCCTTGGATTCTAGTAGGTTAACTTGTTTGGAAAAGATTTGTAAAGTAGTGTCTTGTAAAACAAACTGACTTAACGAAGTTCCTCCTTGTGAAGAAGTAGAGTGGACGTAGAAGGGTTATACCACCTTTGAACCACTATAAACCCTTAAGTGTTTACTACTTTGATTACTTACTGCATTGCATTATATATATATATATATATCTATCTTACTGCATTTATCTTAAGTATACAGTCAAAAGGATTACATGAAAATCATATTTGTGAAAGAAAAATGTTTTCCAAAGAAAACTCTATCTTAAGTTTATTTCGCTGCATACTGTGATACCGAGTTAGGAACCTAAAATAGCTTACTGTCAGGTTTCTGAATCGAGTCAGGTTACTGCATTCACTATTAAATCAGGAACCTGTCACACATAAAGTTTTCAAAATAAAAAATCGATAGAGGTTCCTTCACCCCCTGAACCTCTGACTACTTGGGACCAACAAGTTGTATCAAAGCAAGTTGGGTTAAGAACCAACTTGACTGGTAACCTACCCAGATCTACCTATTTCTGCTGGTTAAACCTTTTTCTTTTACGAGATCAAAACTCATTCTTTTTAGCATAAACATGGATTTTTCACATCACAAGCTACCTATGTTTTCCATAGATGAGTATGACGACTGGAGAATCCGCATGGAAGCCCACTTATCGACCATGCACAATAAGATGTCGTATGTTATAATTGAAGGGCCACCAGTCATCTACAAAGTAAACCTTAATTATGTAGCACAACAACATGAACGAAGGCGAGCTGAAGAAGCTGCTGAGGCAGCAGAAGAGGTCCAAGGCGCAGCTATCATCGATGATGAAGTAGAAGTGCCACCAGGATTCGGTCCACAAGATGCTGCACCAGTATACAAGAGACCTCCTCCACCAGTGGAGTATATTGTCAAAGTTAGACATGAATATACTCCTGAAGAAAGAAAATAAGCAAACCTAGACAACATAGCCAAAAAAGCCTTATTTCTCACTCTGATAAAGACACATTCAGCAAGGTGAAGAGCTGCAAGACAACTAAGGAAATCTAGGAAAAGCTGGGTTAATCTGTGAAGACAATGAGCTTGCTAGAGATAATAGGGTTTCCAAAGCTACACAACTATATGAACAGTTTACAATAAAACCTGGAGAAACCCTAGAAGAGCTTGATCAGAGATTCACAGCCATCATTAGTGAGATTGAATCTCTAGGAAAAATCTACACCCAGAAGAAAAAGAACACAAAGGTGCTGAGAGTCTTACCCTACGAATGGCACAACAAAGAAACCGCAATGAGAGTCTCATTGAATCTCAGTACGATGAGCACCTTTGACCTGTTCTCAGACCTCAAGGCATTCGAATTTGATATTGAACGTAGGAGAAAAGAGGTTGAAGGATCAAGTACCAAAGTTACAACACTTACTGCTAGGGCACAGGATACTGCCACCACAAGCGGCAGTAAGCTGAAGAGCAAGCTGAAAGAAGTGCTTACTGAGTATGCTGAGGAAGAGATGACACTCTTGCTGAAGAAGTTCAAAAGGTTCTTGAAGACCAACCACAAAGGGAATGACTTTAGGAAGAAACCTCAGACATCAGAAAAAAGTCCCCAAGTAAGACCACAACAGCAAGCAAACATAGGTTCATCTAACTTGTGTTATAACTAAAGAAAACTTGGTCACTTCGCTAGAAACTGCCCCCACCCTCAAGTACATAAGTACACTGAGGATGAGAGGGTGCAGAGGAGACAGAAGAGGAGGGATGATAAGCATAAATTCAGGGCACTTATTAGTGAAGCTGAAGCTCTTAAAGCAACAAGTAGCTCCAAAGAAAAAGTCAAGGATGACTGTTCATCCGAGAGCGATTCTGATAGTTCTACCTCCGATGAGAAAGCACTGCTATGCCTCATGGCCAAGGATTATGAGGATGATGAAGATGATGAGGTAACTTCACAATTCCTTGAGATTTCAAGTTCTGAAAGGTTTAACATGATCCAGTCTTTTAGACAGATCATGAGTAACTTTGAGCAGATAAATTCAGATCATGAAGAACTTAAAGAGGAAAACCTCCGGCTCAAGAGTGAGCAGGTTGTACTGAAGGAATAGGTTTCTGACCTGGAGTACTTCAGTACACAATGTAATAACCTCAGAGTCGAGGTCTCTAAGTTCAAGCTGCTAGTCACTAAGCTTGAAGCTGAGAAAGCTGGCTTGCAAAACATAATTGATGTGTATAGAAAATCAGCAAGAAAAGCACAGGAATGTATTTTGGAGACCCATAATGCTTACTCAGGAAGCGGTCTAGGATATTGTGCTGAAAGCTCATAAAAACCTGCTAGCACATCCAAGGCTGGAAAGCTTGTTCAGACCCGAGTTTCCTATACTCAGGAACTCCTTCCAATTAATAGCTTGAACAAAGTTAATACACTAGATAAGGGAAAGAAACCCTTGCTGTAGGAAGGAGACAGAAAGACTGCAAGGAACCTCAGAAAGCAGCATAACCAGTATGCTGCAAGTAGGAGAAGAAAACAGCAATCTTCTAAGTTTCAGGAAAACCTTGAACCCCTATATACCAAGATACTCTTATCTAAATTCCAAAGAGTTTATGCTCAGGAAAGGTATAAGGGAGTACCTTCCTCTAACAGGAAGTGCAAAACCTGGAAACCTCAAGTTCACACACATCACAAACAGTATCCTGCTAAGGATACTAACAGGACGAGAACCACCAAGGCTTATGGTAAACCAATTACCATAAAGCAAGTGTGGGTTTCTAAAGGAACTAACCCCCAGGACCCGTACTTGTATAAGTACCTAAATCTACTTGATTTACTTGCAGGTACAGTTGTCAGGGAGCAACAATGATGTATGGTATATTGACAGTGGCTGCTCCAGACATATGACTGGCAACAAAGCCGGATTAAGAGACTTCCAACCATGCAAATGACCCAAGGTTGTCTTCAGAGATGACTCCAAAGGAAGCACCAAGGGAACAAAAAGCTTAGTTAGAGGCAATGCAAGTATCAATGATGTTTCATATGTCAAAGGGCTAAAGTATAACCTCCTGAGTATCAGTCAATTTTGTGACAAATGATGTTCAGTGGAGTTCAACCTCAACAGGTGTCTGATTAGAGACAACAAAACAAATGAGGTTAAGCTTACTAGCACCAGGAGAGACAACATTTACCTTGCTTATTAGAGTTCAACAGTGCAGCCAACATGCTTCATTGCAAAGAGCACTCCTGAGCTGAGTTAGCTATGACACAAAATGATGAGTCATCTGAACTTCAAAACAATCAACAAGCTGGCAAGGAAGAACCTCGTGAGAGGTCTACCTGATGTTGTTTACAAAAAAATAAATTGTTTGTGGAGCCTGTCAGAAAGGCAAACAAGTAAGAAGTTCTTTCAAGGATAAGGTTCAGAGATCCTCTAACAGGATACTGGATCCTCTGCACATGGATCTATTTAGACCAGTGGAGCCTGCTAGTGTAAGTGACCGCGCGTCGTTACGCGATAAAATTAAATAATTTATTTCCTAACCTAACCAACTAGTAGCTAGGGCAAGTCAAAGTCGATCCCACGAGGAGTGAAGAATAAACTATGTCACCTATATTCAATTCAATCAAAGAGCAGATTATGGGGGGTTTTTGAGATTGATTAACTACTAATTAACGAACTAGAAAACAAATTAAACAGGAATTCAATATATAAAAAACATCCCAATTAACAGTTCAGTTATCCCCCAATTTCAATTATATCTTAATCAATGTAACACCCCACTCTCACATTATCATGGAATGATCACCCCTAGTCTAACAACATGCTCTGTTAAACCGAATAGTCTCTTAAGATTAGTTAAATTAGGATAAGATCACTAATTAACCCTATTTAATTGAATAACCTAGAACAAGCTCTCTAGATTTAATTCATTAAATGCATTAATCAGCAAGATGATAGGATGAACTAGACTCCGAATACACAAGCTCGATTCGATAATCTAGGATTATGCTACCCTAGAGATGCATGACCTCTAATTTACCACTTATGAAAATTAAATCACGGCAATTAGGATTCATGATCTAAAATTCTAGCAATCAATTATCAATTACTTAACCTAGGTGGCCAATCCAAATTAAGCATCAACAATTGAAATCGATATTCATAGATAGCATAATCAATTTCATTCAAACATCGAGAAGGGGGAACAAGATTAATTAAAACATAAAAAAAATATGGGTTCAAACATCCCTGCTAACCGAAATTGAAAGATTAGCCGATCATCCTCGTAATTGATTCCACCAAAACAATTGTGTGATCCATCCAAATAAATCTCCAAAATAAAGAATATATAAATCAATCCTAACTCTCTCTCTAGTCTCTCTCTAGAATCTATCAAAACTCTCCTGCCTATGTGAACTATGATGATAATTAGCTTGGAGGAAAAGTCAACTATATATAGGGCATGCTCGTTTGATGTACGCGTGACTTTTCTTCAAACCCTTTTGGGAATGGGCCTTCTCTTCCCTTAATTAAAGTGAATTGGGCTCAGGCCCACTTCTTTCTTCCTTCAATTTTCCATCAGCCTCTTGAACCAAGAGTGGCCCAATTAACTCCACGTCTCATTCCACTCATTTTTCTTGACTCAAAACTTCTCCAAATCTCCTAAAATAATCAAGAAAATAACGTATGAAGTATTTGGAGGCAGAAAACATATATAGGTACAAAAAACGATGCATTCAATTATCTAAAAGATTATAAAATCACAATTATATTCACAATAAAATGCACCTATTTCCTTCCTATCATTAAGTGGGAATAAGTATTCTCTGGTGATTGTGGATGATTACTCTAGATTTATTTGGACCATCTTCCTGGCCAAGAAATCAGAAACTCAAAACAGGCTGCCAGAATATAAATAAAAATATATAGTTATTGTTTAAAAAAGTATAAAATCAACAAATAAAATAAAAAAATATTTAAAAATAAAAATAACAATAATAGTTATTGTTTAGCCCAAGTAAAGGGAAATATTTATTAAAATTTTAAAGTTATATAACATTTCATGTAAAATATGGGAGAAATATGAGAATTCATTTATAAATTATACATGTTTTAAATTAAAATAATAAAAGATGTTATGATTAACATGTTAGTTTATACAATTTTATTATGTTATTATAAATTGAAGTCTAATGAAACAATTCAAACATCCACATGAACATATATTAAAATTGTGAGCAAAATTGAAAAAAAACAACTAATATACTTAGAGAACCAAATTAAAAACATGTAAAGTTGATAGTGAAAAGTGGAGACAAAACCTAAATTAGATGGCGAAAAATGATATAATCCCTGAAATTTTAGTTAATTACAGATGATGTATGTTTTCAATTATGAGTTGGTTTCTTGAGCAACCGTCTCATGGGCAATGGGATCGTGCACGATTGTACTTCAATACATGATCGACCATGCGCGACAAAAAAAAAGCACATACTTATAGCTCTAAAATGTATACTTATAGTTAAAAATCACATACTTGTGTCGCGCACGGTCGACCGTACCCCGGGCACGACCGTGCGCCACACATGTTGCTGTGTTGTCGCACACAGTCGGACCGTATCCCAAGACACGACCGTTTCACATACTAATAACTGAAAAACATATATTTAAAATTGAAAAAGACATATTTATACATTATTGTGGCGCACGATCGACCATACCCCAAAGCACGATATTGTGCGGTAGATGAGACGGTTGTACATGAATTTTTGTGTTCAATTATAACACCTACCTCATCAAATATAACACTAATAACAACGCCATTATTGGACGTAACTCAACAAAGTCGTCCCGAATCTATCATCGTTTTTGCGACTCCTGAATGGAGAGTGAAAATAATGATAAAATTAAAGACCTATCCAAACATAAAATCCAAAATAAACGAGCTCTTATGCATTTTGTTTGTAACATTAATAAATGATTTAAAAATACAAGCTCATGATGTTTTTTATTATATAAGTAAAGACATTACAAAGAATTAAAATTCGCAGATAATTCTCATTTCCCTAGTGAAATTGAAAATAGAATAATTATTGATTAATTAAGTCAAACTAATATTCATTTGTTTTGATTGGTTTTTACATGATAGCTTTGATTTTCTGCCACCCATGCATCTACAATATATTCGAACTGGTATCATGGGCAGGTCTGTTAAGATGTGGTCTGATTTGGGTTCTAAAAAGAGTTTTAAAAAACCATAAAAATTTATATAAAACAGTTTTATTAATATAATATTTTGTGAGATGCTTTAATAGTCACAAATCAAATTGATCATTAAAAATTTAAAATTATTTACAAATAATTATAAATCGACTTGTCGCAAGACTCACAAGAATACTACTAATAAGTCACAATTTTTTGACAAAAACTTTATACACTTGGTGTACGGACCCTAAATCCGTGCATTCGGGTTGGGTCGACCTGCCATACGTCCGTATGCGCCCACACGCGCCTCTAGGTCGCGGACAAAATTCACTCAAATATGCTCCCAGGTGCCTGACCTTTATGTTATGTTAAGTATATATTTTAGTAATGTTAGACATACCTTTTATGTTATGTTAACTATAGTTTTTAGTAGTGTTAGTCATACCTTTTAGTTATGTTTGACATATACTATACTTTTTAGTAATGTTAGTCATACCTTTTAGTTATGTTAGACATACCTTTTGTAAGACTTAGCATTTATTTTAGACAGATATATTAACCTATAAATTTCAAAACTTTTAAGTTAAGTTACTTATACCTTCTGTCTCAATAACATGATCTTTATGTATTATTAAGAATACCTTTATAAACAGAACTAAAATAAGTCAATTATATATTTAAGATATTCATTTTGTTTAAATACGGAGACCTTTAGATTTAGTTAACTATACATTTATGTGTTCATAAGATGACTTTTAGATTTAGTTAACTATACCTTTATGTGTTCATAAGATGACCTTTAGATTTAGTTATCTATACATTTATGTTTTAAGAAGGTGACATCTAAGTATACATGTAGTCTCGTTTATTCCAGAAATTGTATCAATTATATCGGCAAATTTTCTGTAAGTGATTACTATGTTTAATCTTGTTGACATGATCAATTTTTAATTTTTAAAATAATTATAACAAGGATTATCTATGAGTATCGCATCGTCATCCTGAAAATCAAGTAGGTCACGATCGGATCTAGAGAACATAGTAAGAAATTGTGATATGAAGAAGAAGAGCTTTGAGAGAAAAAGAGAAAAGTCGTGTTTCAGGAAAGAAAGACAAAATAGGAAGAAGAAGAAGAAGAGAAGATATAAGAAGAAGATCGAAGAAGAATGAGAGAAGAGATAAGAATAAGAACGTGCAGAAAAGAGGATGTGCAGAAGAGAGGCTGAACCCTAGCGTGAAAGTGAAAAAAAAGACAAATTATATATATTTTTTGGTCTGGACCGGGTCGGGTATGCGTGCACAGATCTCAAGATCCATGCAACACATATCCGACCCGGCCCAGACTGAAAAATATATATGTCTTTTTTTTGTTAATTAATGCCCTAATACCTCAGCTCACCACGCGCGACCGTGCATTATCGTCCTTCACCATCACGCCTTCAATAAATCATCTTCATGGACGCTTGTGATTTCAATCTTGAAATTACAAATGAAATCACAGGCAATGCTAGTAAATTACTGATTCATAAATTACAGATTCGATTACCAATTCGAAAAGATTAACTGATGTGGTGTTCTATAATAGGTGAAACTAAATCCAACCTTCAAATTGTTGAGTTATTTAGTGAAGAAGATGAATTTGTCAATACAACTGATACAATTTCTGGAACCAGCTATACTACAGGTATACTTAGATATCGTCTTCTTCAAACATAAAGGTATAGATAATGAAACATAAAGGTCATCTTATAAACACGTAAATGTATAGTTAACTACATGTGAAGGTCTCCGTATTTAAAGAAACTGAATGCCTTGTATATATATTCTTGACTTATTTTAGTTCTGTTTATTCTGGTATACTTAAAAATACATAACGGTCATCTTATGAACACATAAATGTATAGTTAACTACATGTGAAGGTCTATATATTTAAACAAACTGAATTCCTTGTATATATATACTTGACTTATTTTAATTCTGTTTATTCTGGTATACTTAAAAATACATAATGGTCATCTTATGAACACATAAAGATATACTTAACTAAACCTAAAGGTCTTCCTATTTTTTTCCAGATGACACCATTCAATTAAATGATCTCACTGGTTCTTTAGTTGGATTAACAAGGAAAATAATTGACGACATGTATAAAATCTACTATAAGCATGCTCGATTATTGGGATTTAGTGTTCGTAAATCTATTAGTAGATAATCTACTGGAGAAAGATCTAATGTGGTGTTAGGCAAGCTTTTTGTATGCTCTTGTGCTGGACTGAAGACATCATATGTTACAAAAATCAAGAGAAAAAAAATTAGAATTACAATAACAGACTACAATGCATTCATGAGTGTGAAAATGAATCATGAAGGGCTATATGAGGTGGTTAAACATGTCATGTTGCATAATCATCCACTCACTAGAACTAAATGGAACCATCTACATCGTTCGGAGAGAAGAATCACTAATGAAAAAGGTAACCCATAGAGAACATGATCTTGGTAGGAATGACTGCAACAAACTCTTTCTGTTTTATGGTTCATGATGATGGAGGTGAAGAGATTGTAGGACATACGAAAAAAGATCATTTGAATTTTGTTAATCGTATTAAAATGAAGGTCATTGAAGGTGGGGATGCTCAAAAGTTATTGATATGTTTCAAAGACAACAAGATGACAGTGATGACTTTTACTATGAGGTTAGATTGGATGATGAGGGAAGATTGAACAATATCTTTTGGAGAGATTCTATGATGAATGAGGATTACAAGATATATGGTGATGTTGTTGTTTTTGACATAACATATAGAACAAACAAGTACAATCTAATTTGTGTTCCGTTTGTTGGTGTAAATAATCATTGGACAAATGTCATATTTGGTTGTGCGTTTCTGGCCGATGAAAAAACAGAGTCATTTGAATGGCGTTTTGAAGTATTTAAGAAGTCAATGGGAGGAAAATATCCAATAACATTATTCACTGACCAAGATTTTACAATTGCAAATACAATTGAGAAGGTATTATTCTAATATCAGTCCGGTATCATAAACAACTAATAAAGGTATACTTAACTATGTTAAAATGTATTGTTATTCTGACTATTATGTCTTATGTCTTATCGGTTTTTCCTTCAACAAGACATCGTCTATGCCTATGACACCTCCAGCAGAATGCAGTTAGCAGGTTTGCACAACTCAAATGTGACAACACATTTAAAAATTCATTCAACAAGTGCTTGTCGGGGTGTGTCGATGAGAATAAATTTGAGGATTGTTGGAAAAAAATGATATCTACATACAAATTGGAAGAACATCCTTGTTTTGCAAGATTATACAACTTAAAACAAAAATGGTGCACTGCATTGAATAAAGATTTCTTTTCAGCAGGGATTTGATCTTCACAAAGAAGTGAAAGTACAAATCACGTCATTTCGTTCATTGTCAAGAAGACTACGAGCTTAACTAAATTTTACACAATTTCCAAGAAAACAATCAACAATTGGAGGAGCAAAGAACGTCAAGACAAATTTCATTCTTCAAGATGCATTCCCGACTCAATTCTACTAATAATTGGATTGTTGAAGCATGCTTCCGAGGTATATACACTACCACTTTTCAGAAATTTCAAGGAAGAGTTTGTCAAATGTATTTCAGCTACAACCAAAGTTGTTGAAATTCAAGACAATACATTGATTTATGATGTTTCACCACTTGGTATTGAGTAGAATATCAATCATGTGATATTTGACAACAAAATGAACTTGATTGCTTGCACTTGCAAGAAGTTTGAAGAGTATGGTATGATGTGTTACCACTCATTGAGAATACTTCATATCAACTCTATAGAAAGGATATCTGATCCTTATATACAGAAAAGATGGACAAAAGAAGTAAAATCACAGATATGGGATACTTTCGAGGCTACTACTACCAGTGGCACAAACAAGTCTTGTGATTGTGTTCTCTAGAGACATGAAATGGCTAGAAAATATTATAATCTGATTTTGCAATGTGAAGACAATGGGGATACAAGGAGAATACTCGAAGAAGCTTATGACAGAGATTCTTCAAATGCTAATAGAATCATTTCAACAAATTTAGCAGGTCTTGCCTCTTCCAAATCATCTAACATTGTGCTCGATCCTACTCGCTCGGTTACAAAGGGACGAAGATAAAGAATCAAGGGTCACTTTCAGAA
The DNA here is from genome assembly GCA_954870855.1 of Scutellaria minor. Taxonomy (NCBI): domain Eukaryota; kingdom Viridiplantae; phylum Streptophyta; class Magnoliopsida; order Lamiales; family Lamiaceae; genus Scutellaria; species Scutellaria minor. Next base: position 16,862,852 of record OX940728.1, on the reverse strand, counting down.
AAAGAGCAATCAGAAAGGAAAAATAACAGTAAAAGAATTTGGTTCTAAAACACTAAATGTTCATTTGTTTTAATATATATAACCTTTTACTTATGATAAGAATATCATTGTATTGTATTGGTCGTACCTTTACATTGTGTTAGTGATACCATCAGAGGAATTTGGTTCTAATACACCAAATGTTCATTTGTTTTAGTATATATGATCTTTTACTTATGATAAGAATACCATTGTATAGTATTGGTCGTATCTTTACATTGTGTTAGTGATACCATCAAAGGAATTTAGTTTTAAAACACCAAATGTTCATTTGTTTTAGTATGTATGACATTTTACTTATGATAAGAATACAATTATATTGTATTAGTCGTACATTTACATTGTATTAGTGATACCTAACCTTTATGATCATGATTGATTACTCTTGAAAAAATGTACGACCTTTTACTTATGATATGCATATAATTACTTATTATAAGCATACTTTGTACTTGTGATAAGCATACCTTTACATCGTGTAGGTAAACACGCCCAAACGGTTCGGAAAACCGGAACCGGGCCGGTTCGAACCGGCGGTCAACGGTTCCGGGAACCGTTGACCCGGTTTCGGTTCCAAACCGGAACCGGGAACCGCCGGGAACCGGTTCGGTTTCGGTTTTCAATTAAACAAACCGGCAAACCGGCGGTTTAACCGGCGGTTCGAACCGCCGGTTTTATGAATTTTTTTTTTTTTTTTAAATTCGACCATGCCACGTGTACGGCTGTGCTTGAATCAAATATAGTCGTTGAAGATGAATGGCTCGGATGAAATGACCGTTGCAAACCGGCCAAAACCGAACCGAACCGGAAACCGCCGGTTCGAACCGGCGGTTTGGAGGAATTTTGCATCCAACGGCCGAGATCAAATGGCCGTTGGAAATTGACGGCTGTGATGTGTCGAACCGCCGGTTCGAACCGAACCGGAACCGGCGGTTCGAACCGGAGCGTAGCAATTTCCTTTTTTTTTTTTTTTTTTTTTTGAATTTTTAAGATCTATAAATAGGGGTTCAAATTGTGTATTTGCTCACACCAATTCTCTTGCTCTCTCTCTCTCAAGTCTCAATTCTTGCATTCTAGCTCACTTTAAATTATTTCAAGTTCAAAATCTCTCAAATTCTTGTTATATTTCGATTTCTTGTTCTTCGTCATCAACTTCTAGTTCTATTTCTACTTCTATTTTTTCTATTGTAAATTCATCATGTCTAGAAGAGGTTCTTCAACTTCATCATCTCGTGGAAAGGGAAAGAGTCCCATGCCACCTCCACCATCGTATGAAGATGAACTCATTGATCAATGGTGTGACGACCTTGATCCGAATGTCGATTTGGGGGAACAAATCGCTCAAGCCTTAGCCGACGAAGATGAAGAAGAGGTGCATCCGACACAAGAGAGTTTGAATCAAACTCAAACCACTTCAAATAGAGCACCTTCTTCACTTCGAAGTGACATTTTCTTCATTCACTTCAAGAATGAAGCCGTGCCGAATTCGGATGTCGACTACGTAGTCACGTGCAACCATTGTGGAAAGCAATACAAGTTCAAGCATGGAGGGGGCTATGGAACGTTTAACAACCACATCACGAAGAAGCATCCCGACAAGGTTGGATTGGAGCGCTCTCAAACACAACTACGAGGATTCACCGGGTCTTCACAAGGTATGGATTCTTTAACCTTTAAATTTAGTCAATTAGAACTTAGGAAAGGCACCGCCGATTTTATTGCTTCAAAACATCTACCTTTTTCATTTGCTTCCGATGACCTTTATGAAGATTATGTGAGCACGTATTTACAACCACCCGCTAGAATGATAAGTAGGAACACGGCCACTAGGGATATTGATAAAAGAGTACGTGAAAGAAAATATAAATTAGTATCCGATTTAGCTAACCTTAAACAAAAAGTTGCAATATGTTGTGATTGTTGGAAAGATCCTTATAATAAAAATGATTATATGGGAATTACTTGCCATTGGATTGATGATGCATGGGATGTTCAAAAACGTTTAATTGCTTTTATTGATTTTAATAAAAAACATACCGGTTTGCATATTTCACAAAAAGTAATACATGTGTTAAATGATTATGGTATATTAACAAAAGTATTTGCTATAGCTTTAGATAATGCAACTAATAATAAAGCTAGCTTGCCTACAATAATTGATTTTTGTAAACCTTCATTAAATGGTGATCTTTTTCATACTAGATGCATGTGTCATGTTTTTAATTTATGTGTTCAAGATGGATTAAAAACTTTAGAAGTAGAAATAGATAAAATTAGAGATGCAATTAATTTAATTTGTCACACCGTACAAATGCGGAAAAGATGGGCCACGTTTTGTAAATTGAATGGATTAGAAGTAAAAAAATTTGTGAAAGATGTGCCACATAGGTGGAATTCTACTTTTTACATGCTTCAAGATTCGTATAATTATAGAGAACTTTTATGTGCTTTTTTTATGGAATTTGGTGATAATAATGTTATGTTAGTTGCACATTCTTGGGATTCTTGTATAAACATGATGGGTTTGTTAAAAAATTTTGAAGAAGCCACTAGGGAAGTTAGTGGATGTTATTATCCTACATCTCCTTTAGCTTTAGATCAATGTGTTAAAATTGCTTTGGTAATTAACTCTTACAAAGATGATCCTATTTTAAGTGATGCAATTATTATGATGAAAGCAAAATGGTTAAAATATTATCATGAGCTACCCCCTCTATATTTATGTGCTAAATTATTAGATCCTAGGATTAGAGAAGATGGATTAGAAGAACTCTTAAATATGTACTATAATGCATTGTTTCCATGTGGTTTGATTAGTGAATATGATCTAGTAGAATATGTGTCTAATCCTAGGGAAGTAGTAAAACGGGCAAAAGATTATTTGTATGATTTATTTAGACAATATAAAACAATTCATGGTGATGCAAGTAGTAGTGATGAAGTAGGAGATCAAAATGTAGGATCTAGTAGTTATTCTTCTTCTTCATCTAGTTTTGGACCAACTCTTAGTCAATTTTACAACTTCTATGACATAAGAACGCAAAAAAGAGCTAGAGGTACCAACCCATCACAAGAATTAGATTCTTATTTAAGTGCTACTTTTGAATCTATTGCTTTCGAGAACAATTCGGATCTATTAAAGTGGTGGTCACGGAGGACCACCATATATCCTATACTAACAATTATTGCCAAGGAGATCTTTGCATGTCCCGCCTCCACGGTCTCGGTTGAACATGCCTTTAGCATATCGGGCCACACTTTGAGTGCGAGACGAGCAAACTTGGCCGCCGAGAATGTCCAAAACCTTATGCTCCTTGAGGATTGGGTCAAGGCATCCAAACGTCAACAAAACCTCGATTGCACACGCTTTGAGGAAGGTGAACCAGACTTGTATGGTTACGACTCAAACACAACATCCTCCGGTGGTAGTGGCATCAACAACCCCGACGATTGGGCGTAGGTAAGTTGAGGTAAGAGAACTACGTGAGCTTTGATTCCTTTATTTGATTTGAATTAAGGATACGTAGGCAATTTTATTTTAAGTTTGGAATTTGAATTTCAATTCCAAACTTAGAATAAAACTCAAGCTCTTTCAATTTTTTTCCCCTCCTTTTGGCTAATGTTGTTTCATATGTTACTTAGTTAGAATGTTCTACTTAGATCTTAGAATTGTATTATATAATTCAAGATAGATAGATAATTGTAATTCAAGATAGACTTTTATTTCTTTTAGATAGATATGGACTTTTGTAATTGTAATATATATCAACTTTTGTAATATATTAGATCATAGATTATATAGAGTTCTAACTTGTAATAATTTTCCAAGTTATAATGATAATGAAAAATGTTTGTTCACTTAAATATTTCAATTTCTCATGGTATAAATTATGATATGATATATTTCAAAACAAACATTAAAAATCAAATTTGGAGTTGTGATTTTATAATTATAAAAAAATCAATCAAAAAAAAAAAAAGAAAAAACCGACCAAAACCGTCGGTTCGAACCGGCCGAACTGCCCGGTTCCGGTTCAACCGGCGGTTTGGAACCGAAACCGGAACCGGCCATCACACGGTTCGGTTTCGGTTCCACCAATTCGAAACCGCCGAACCGGCGGTTCGAACCGGAACCGTAACCGGCGAACCGTTTGGGCGTCTCTACGTGTAGGTCATTCCATAACCTTTTATGATCATGAAAGAATAATCTTGATAAGCATACAATTAACTTATATTAGCATACCTTTACTTATAATAAGCATACTTTACCATTAATTTAGTCATCACCTTTTAATTATGATAAGCATACCTTATAGTTGTATGAAGTATACCTTAAAGTTGTGATAAACATACCTTTACATTGTGTTAGTCATTCCATAACCTTTTAAGATATCATGACAGTTTACTCTTGATAAGGATACCTTTTACTTATAACAGTACACCTTTACTTATAATAAGCATACACTAACATTATTTTATTCATCATCTTTTAATTATGATAAGCATACCATTTAATTATGATAAACATACCATTAGTTCTGATAAGCATACCATAATTTTAGTATGACCTTTTAATAATGATAAACATACTTCAAGAATAAAAAATACTAAAAATAATAAATGCACTAAATATTATCATAAAAACTACTATAAAACCATCAAAATGTATATATACCTATCAACATATACTACCAAACCATCAAAAAATGTATATACGTACATATCTATCGAAAAAAACTACCATAAAATCATCGAAAATGTATATATACCCACCAACATATACTACCAAACCATCACACAATGTATATACTACCAAAAATAAAACTCTCATTTTCTTTTCGTTGTATATGTCCTTGCAACTTCCACGATGCCTTTTGTCTTTCTCTTCTCAAAATTCACATTTCTTTTTTCCTCCATCATCTTGGCTTTCACATCAGGTTTAACAATGTAAAAGGCATAGATTTTTCGTATGACATCTCACCTCAGTTTATTGAGGTCTAAAAGAACAAGCGTAGCACATATTTTAGCTCAAAGTGCACGCCGTATGGTAGCCTTCAAAACAAAGAAAATAATAAATTACTAAGTATAATGAATAATAAAACTATAACAGATTATTATGAAATGCACATATACCTTCGTCATATCAGGATTGGAATACAGAACACCATCAAAGAATTTGACATGGTGCATCATATAAACACCACAGTCAAGATCTTTACTCGTAGTTTGCCACTTAAACAACATATTTTCAAATTCATAGTTCAAAATCTCCTCGGCTTTGACATGTTTTCTAGTTTACAGAAACTTTGACATCTGTACTTTCTACAAAAACAATTGTCAAAACAGAAAAATAAATATAACATTACTTAAACACACCTAACAATATTACCATACTTTATTTAAAAACTTACCAGAATCTCTGCACACTTAAAAAAATCATTTTCACAATCTGGATACTTCCTGTTGTCCAAGTACTAGATCCTCTTTTCAATAAAGTTGATGGCTATAGCAGCATAGTGATAATTGAAACAAAATGGAACAAAGATCTACATTGAAAAAAAAAATTGATCAGATATTATAAAGGTATACTTAACTAAACATAAAAGTATTCTTAACACTACATAAATGTATACTTAACTAAATATAAAGGTATTCTTAACACTACATAAAAGTATACTTAACTAAACATAAAGGTGTTCTTAACTCTACATAATGGTCATCTTATGAACACAAAAATGTACTGTACATATAACATAAAGGTATACATACCATCTCAGCAGTGGCCAAGGTATCTTTATTTGAAGCCATCCACAAATCAAAAGTATTCCTCATGAAGCCCTCATTCTCCGCAACATCACCAACACCTTCTACAATATTTTTCAAGTTTTCCTAATAACAAAAAATAACCATTGTTAAAATAAATCACCATACTATAATATATTAAAAAAAACAGAAGATATAAAAACTTACATAATGTTCCAAGTTAAAGACAAATCACTTTCGTCTATCTTGGTATTGAAAATCAGCATTTACAAGCAAAAACCAACTGGTTAAAACAGATAGAAAAATTTCAACCTTTGGAGACAATGATAAAATATCCTCTTTGTTGATAAAATTATAGTACCCATTCTTCACCAACTCTTCACTGTTAACATAAAAAAAAATATTAGGACATAAATTAATCATAAAAAAAAGCTCAAAACAAACTACGTACTCTTCATTGTTGTTTGACACATCTTTAAACAGACAATAGTCAACAACTTCTTTCTGAATTTGACTTAGATTACTAAAAAAATTGTTAGAATAAACCATGAAATCAGAAACGTAGTCAACATCCTCAGTGATGTTCCAGAATGGTTCTTGCTTCATAGCATCGGTGACATCTTCCTCAATATCAGCTTCCTCAGTATTAGCTTCCTCAACTGTTGTTGTTTGTTCCTTGTTCAAGTTGAATTGAACACCTTGATCCTCAAGTGTAAGCAACTCAAAAGAAGACATCTCCAATGCAAGCTTCTTCATCGACAAAAAATTTACAACAACACTATCAATGTAGTTGTGCAAATCTACATTGGAGAATAAAACTTGGGTATTCGATTGCCCTTGAGAATCAGAAACTTCAGCAGCAGCTGAGGTAGATTGTTTATCCTTCATACTTCTTTTCACACCAAGAAGCTTTTCCATATGGTAATTTGTCACCACAGAAACATCTCTTTTAAATAAAAGAAATGATTCATGAGTACCTTGTACAATAACATAAAAGAAATAAGGGTATGTCTAATTAAAATATAAAGGTATGTCTACTCCAACATAAAGGTATGCTTAATCAAACACGAAGGTATGACTAATGAAACATAAAAGTATGACTATTTTGAACATAAAGGTATGCCTAATGATACATAAAGGTATGTCTACTCCAACATAAAGGATGCTTAATCAAACACGAATGTATGACTAATGAAACATAAAGGTCTGTCTACTGCAACATAAAAGTATGACTATTTGAACATAAATGTATGTCTAATGATACATGAAGGTATGCCTAATGCAACATGAATGTATAAATAAAGGTACTTACATCCTTGGCCATTTTCTTGATTTCGTCATCATCAAGTTCACCTTCCGGCAATGCAAACTTGATAAATTTAGAAGATTTATCCTTCTCACCTGTATTAACATCTTTCTTATCAGCGGCAGCACCATCGTTCTTATCAACAACAACACAATCATCTTTCACACCAGAAACAACAGCACCATCGTCTTTCAAACATCATTTCACAGATAATGGGTAGACATTCAACAACATCTCAGCATCGCCATAAGGACCAGAAGATATCTCCTTATCACACCTTCTGTCCATTTTATCGTTCGTCCAGTGTTGTATTAATGGCACACTGTGAGGCTCTTCAATGTCATGCTACTTCAACCTATGTAAATATGACATTTGCAAGACTAGAACACAACAATTTAAAGTATTTGTCTTGCCACTGTGAAAACTAGTGACAGACTCACAAATTCTTTCCAAAACATATGTACACCAATCAAAATTACAAATGTTCTTTACATCTAACAAACTTTTCAAAATCCCCATACACAATAATCTATTAGAAGTTGGAGCTAAGAAAACATTCATAACATACAAAACAAAAGGTCTTTCAAAATCATCCCTCATCAACTAAAGTACTGGTCATCACATTGTGCAACACCTTCAGAGGTGTTCTGGGTTCAATGTTATATCTACCCTTGTACATATCAAATATTTCTTCAACCTCACTCTTTACAAACTTAACAACATTCTGATTTCCCGGTGGAATCATAAACATCATCAGCAGTTATAGCAAAGCTACGATGACTATCAATAGTTAGCATCTTACTCCCCCCATTAAAACGATTAACTAACCATGTATTCATCATTTTATTCACCCTAGTCAAACACATTCTCAACAAACCTCCAAAACCTATACTTAACACGTTCGTCTTCTGCCTATCAATTAAACACCAGTTCTACAACACCACTTGGTCTGCATGGTGTATAAATCAAACTGCAAATACAAACATAATATCTCAATCACTAATTAAAAAATATATGAAACCAATATAAATACAAACACTACACAGATTATACAACCAAAACACACCTTTTGTATTACACTGAACATACCTTTTACATAAAATAAACATACATTTATGTTATACTGAACATACCTTTTACATAAAATAAACATACCTTTATGTTATGTTAAACATACATTTACATTACTTTAGACATATCTTTATGATATATTAAGCATACTTTTTATATAACATTCGCATACCTTTGTATTACTTTAGTCATACTTAACTGTACTTTAACCATACTTTTATGTTACATTAAACATATCTTTTATACACAATAGACATACCTTTTATAAACATAAAACAGATACATATGCAAGAATATAAAAATTACAGATATACTCATGCATCCACAACCATGCACTACACATAACATGCATTACACAAGGGATATCGAACAAAACCCAAAATATATACCTATCCTTATCAACACAAAGAGTATCAAAAGTCCTTCTGGGTCTCTTCCTCACAACCTTTCTATCAGGAATAACTGCAATATCTTTGTTTGAAGCCATCTAAACACATGCAGAGATGAAATTAGTGTCAATATAAAGCAAAATGTCAAATAATATCAAAAATACAGAGAAATTCATAAAATTAGGGTTTCAATCCAAATGTTGTGTATAAAAATAAAATACAAAACAGAAGATGAACAAACTAATTCCAAAAAACTTGAAAAAATAAACATAATACAGTCCAATAAGTTGACAAACAAAAAAATTAAATCAGATACAAACATAGGATTCTAATACCACATGCAAAGAGAAATAAAAAACAAAAATCTAAACCAAATACACAAACAAACATCATACAGAACAAAAATTGAAACTAAATACATAATAAAATCGAAGAATACCTGCGCAAAATCGAAATAAACTGAAAAAATCAAAGAACCATCTTTGAAAATCAAAAATTACCTCACACTGAGTGAAATACCCAGGAACTACCCACGAAGTTGAAGTGAAAGAGAGAAGAAACTGAAAAAACTGAAGAAACTAAAGCCACGAACAAGCAGCAGGAATAAAAGAGAGAAGGAGCGCGAACAAGAGAGACTGTTGGGCTTTCAAAGTGAAAAAAAAAAAGTACTTATATTTACCTGAGCGGATCGGATCTATGGGCCGGGTCGGAACTGGTGCATGGATCACAGGTTATTCCAACTATCTAATAATTTCTAAGGGGGAATTAAAAAGAGAACAGCTATCCACGATACAAAATTTACTTAGTACATCACTTTTTTTTTTTGTTTCTTTTAAATTAGTACTTATAAATTTAAAACAATATTTTTTCATGAATTTTTTGTCACAGATTATTCCAACTATCTAATAATTTCTAGGAGGGAATTAAAAATAGAAAGGCTAAATATCCACGCTACAAAATTTACTTACTACAACATAAATATAATTTTTTTGTTTTAAATTAGTATTTATAAAATTAAAACAATATTCTTATATAATTAAGTTAAATTCAACTCAATACTTTACAAGTCACAATATTTTATTCCTAACTTTTTTTCTCACCACAATATATATTTTATTCCTATTTTTTCTCTTTTAGAATCCTCTTCATTTATAAACCCCAATGTTGATTTTACAGAAGTCTTATAATAGACAAAGAAATATTGATAGAAATCATCGAGTCTCTTGTGAGACCGTCTTACGGATTTGTATTGCATTGTGCGAGAAGGGTCAACTCACAATTCAATTATTCATAATTCAAACCTTACAATTCACATGTTGTTTGTAGGTGATGGGACTCCATCTCACGGTAATTATCCGTGAGAACATCTCACGTGAGTTTTTGTGATAAAGAAAACACTATGGACATAAATAATGTAAGATTCTTTTTCCCAAATTAATGGTTTTCTACGTAAAAAATACTTTAGTTCTTCATCGCATAGTACCGATATGTTTGGTCTGAAATTATGGAATAGTTTAATAAAGTTTGGTAACTATTTGTCAAACAATCATACAATATGTTCGTTGTATAAAGACAAACAAACAAGTCGATCAATCAAACAGTTCCCTTTCTGATCTTTGGAGTAAGACTTGATCTCTTGCACAACTGTCTCATATGTGATGGGATAGTGCACAGTCGTGTCCCGGGTACTGTCGATTATGCGCCACAATAAAAACACATACTTATAGCCTTAAAAGGCATACTTAGAGCTGAAAAGCACATACTTGTGTAGCGTACGGTTGATCGTGTCCCAAAACATGATCGTGCGCCACACTTGTCGTTGTATTGTTACGCACGGTCGGACCGTGCCCCACAGCACGACCTTGGGTGAGAAAAAAAATTACATGCTTAGAACTGAAAATCACATACTTAAAGCCAAAATAAACATACTTGTACATTGTTGTGGCACACGATTGACCGTACCCCGAGGCATGACTGTGCGCGGTCCCATCGTATATAAGACGGTTGCACATAAGTTTTTATGTTAGATTAATATGTTGGATCGGGTAATAGTAGAACATTTTAACGTGATTTCACAAATAGTTGTTGAACATAGTCAATATGTTCGAAAACTTGATGTAGAACATATATAATCACATTCACAAATTTCTGTCAAACAATTTCGATTGCAATTTAAAGTTCAAGAATTTCTCAAAGTGCAACTTAATTTTTTTTTCGACAATTTTTCAAGTTTTAGAAGGATAAAAACATCCTGAATTATGATCGTTTTTCAAATTGCAACCTAAATCATAATTTATTTTTTCAATTTGAAACCTAAACTTTTTTAAAATAACAAATTTATCTTTGTGAAAATCATATGTTGTGCATTTCACCGGAAAAAAATATCTAGGTAGCAATTTGAAAAAACTATTGAACTTTTAGGTTGCAATCGAATAAAAAAAATTTAGGTTGCAAATATAAAAATGGTCATAATTTAGGTTGATTTCTGCATTTAACCCTATATAAAATTAGTTATATGAGTTAATTGTCGAAAAAATCACAACATTATTCGTATTCATATCATTTAACCAAATTTTCATTATTGGTTAAATAACATTACTTTATCTATGTAGTATGTTTCTTGACTTCGATCAGTTTGAAAAAAGAATGTTGATGTGTCCAAATGCCAGAATGTGGTTAAAAATTTGACCAAAGTTAAAAAAAAAAAAAAATATATATATATATATATAAAGTTATGTTATTTTAACCAATAATACTGAGAAGTTTGGTTAATATGACAATTCGAATAAATGTTGTGATTTTTCCTACAATTAATCGTATTTATATTTAATTATTCTACTTGCGAAAACAACAATATTATTTTGTTATGTTTTTAATGATATTATATTATTTTTCACCAATATATTCAGACTAAGCTAAATACGTTTACTAATAATTATTTCTCCAAAAAGTTCCAAACACTACAAAAAATCACAGTTTTACCGACGGATAAATCCATTCATAATCTTGAATTTTTCATCGGTAAATAGTTCACTGACAAAAATAATTTGTCGGTATTTCGCTCGTCGGTAAATTTTTACTGACGAAATAAATTTTCCGTCGCTATTTACCGACATAATTTTCCATCGATAAAAACATTACTGATGACATCGAGTATTATTTTTGTGGAAAATTTTCCACAAAATTACCGATGGAAAAAAGAAAATACTAAAGCCAAAAAATTTTGTCGGTAAATTTGTCAAAAAAATTTAAAAAAAAACTTAAAAATTACACATTACCAACAAAGAATTTCGTGCGTAAAAAAAATAATTTTTTTATATTAATTAAATAAACTAATTAAGCTAATTATAATAATTTAACATCTAAATTAATTGAGTTAATTAAACAACTAAATTAATTTTATTATCAATTATCGCAACTATACTATCATTACATTAAATCTAAACTAACCTAATTACATTAATACTAACATTACATTATTAAAAAACTATATTTACTTAATTGTATAAAAACCAACATTTAAACTAACATCAATATCACAACTCTACTAACATAATTAAACGTAAATTAACATTATCACAACTATACTAATATAACATAACTAAACCTAAACTAACCTAATTAAATCAAAACTAACATTACATTAACATAAAATATAAAATTAACATAATTAAACCTGAAATAACATAACCAACATTAACATAAAACATAATATTAACATAATTAAACCTAAACTAACATAACTACATTAAAGTTAATTAACATAAAATATATAATTACATATGTAACTAAAATAAGAAAAAAAAAAAAAGAGGAGGGCTTACCTTGACGGTGGCAGGGGGCTCGACGATAGGGGCCTCTGTAGCAGGGGAAGGTTGGGGGAGAAAGAGGGGTGGCTAGGGGAGTTAGGGGAGGGGGCTGGGGGTTGGGGCTGCGACGGTGGTGGTCGGAGTGCAACATCGGCGATAGTGGGGACGAGGTAGTGGAGAGAGAGAAGGGGCGCAGGGAGGAAGAAATGGATGCTACTTTTATTTTATTCGAATTTGCGGACAAATTTTTTATGGGAAATTTTTTTCGGGAAAAAATACTTTTAATTTAATTCTCAAATTTATTTTTGAGGAAAGTACTCTTAATTTCCAGACGGAAATTCCATCGGTAAGTTTTTTAATTTTTTTAATTTTTTTTGCATAATTTACCGACAAAATTACCGATGGAAAATTTCGTCAATAAATTTTTGGAATTTTTTTTTAAATTTAAAAATATTACAGTCGGAGTTTCAATTCGATATTTCCGTTGGTACATGTCTCGTTCAATTACTACGTTTGTTTGTGATATTTTATTTTCGAACTTTGTTCCAGTAACACATTTTGAGTTCCATTTACTTACAATCTTATATTAAGAATTCAATTTTATAAATGAGTTCAGTTCAATCTAACACAACGAACTTATTAAATCAATTGATAATATGTTCGAAAATGAAAGATAAATATGTAAAACCGTTTGAACAACATAAATATTAGGAATTTTTATTGTAATTTTAATGATGACAAAACTCCTCATCTTTTAGAACATCTTCTCATATGTATAGATTAAGTCTTTTGTACAGTTGTTTTTCCTAGGGTCATCTATATGGTTTGCTAGAAGACAATCTAATCAGTTACAAGACCAGCTGAATGCAAATGCTTAAGGAAAACACAACTTAATGAGGAACGCATTAATTTCAGAAGACTTATCAAAAGAAGACCTTCTGTTATACAATACAGGCACTCATCTAGAAGACCATCGTGATATCAGAAGAGAAAGAACTGAAGACAAGAGTACATCAACTCTAAGATACACACATCTAAGAGACAAATTTACACAAGTCTTTGAAGACTCATCTAAAGAAAGAAACAACTCCAGAAGAATTTCTTTTGGGACAAAAATTAGAAGACTTCAACAATCATTAGAGCACATTGATTGAAGTCTCAATTATTGAAGCAACACATTTAAGGAATCACACACTCTCCATCAAGTTTGGCGATACAAAAATTTGAAAATTGTAAGATGAAAATAGATGAATCAATCGATAGCTACGATCAGAGATTCACTGAAATCATCAATGAGACGACCACTCTTGGAAAAGAATACTCTAATTGAGAAATATCTTTAAAGATTTTTTGAGTATTGACTAAGAAATGAGACATGAATGTAGTAGCAATGAGACAATCAACTGACTTCTAAAAAATGAGCGCACAAGAAATCTTCTCAGATCTCATGGCTTTCAAATTTGATCTAAGAAGAAAAGATGAGCCATCAACATGAAAAGGAGTAGCTTTCAAAGCTAGTGGAAGAGATGAGAATTTGGAACCTCATCAAATGAAAGAAGAAATTGCTTTAATCAAATTGCTAGTGGAAGAGATTCGATAGATTCAACAGAAACTACTCAAAGTACAAGAACTTCAGAAGATTCAGAAAAGGTGAAAATAGCAAACCTGATGACAAAAGGAGATATGATGAAAAATTACGAAGAGGCAAACCAAATGAAGGAAAGTCATCTGAAGTCATCTGCTACAACTGTCATAAGCATGGACACTGTGATAGGATGTGAAATCCTCAATTGAGGAGTGCGTATATTCTCACAGTAATAAATAGATACAAGAGATACAACAGATCCTATAAACTAGGAAATGAAGTAAAACAAATATTTACAAAGATATTATGTATCTTCTAGTTTAACACCCACCCGCAAGCGGAGCGTGGGGTTACGGCCGACGCGAAGCTTGGAACGAAGAAGCTCGAATGTGGGACGAGGCAAGCTTTTGGTGAAGACGTCGGCGAGCTGCATGGTGGACGGGACAAACTGAGTTTTTAGGCGACCTTGCTCAACAAGCTCTCGAACAAAATGGTAGTCAATGTCGATATGTTTCGCTCTTTTGTGAGAAATCGGATTCTGAGATAGAAATAATGCACTCTTGTTATCACAAAGTAAAATCGGTGGCTGGGAGGGGACGACATGCAATTCCTTAAGAAGATGAGTGAGCCACACTATTTTAGACGTTGTGTTAGCCATCGCGCGATACTCGGATTCACAGCTGGACCTAGCAACAGTAGGCTGCTTCTTCTCACTCCAGGAAATGAGATTATCACCAAGGAAAATGGAATATCCATAAGTGGAACGCCTAGTGTCGAGGCACTGTGCCCAATCAGCATCAGAATAACCAACGAGAGTGGCGGATGACTTAGTGAATGAAAGGCCGAAGTCAATAGTGTTTTTGATGTAGCGAAGAATACGCTTAACAGCCTGGAAATGATCATCAGTCGGGTGCTGCTGAAACTAGTTAACTGTGTTTACAATATAAGATAAATCTGGCCGAGTAATGGTCAAGTACTGAAGTGCGCCAACCAAAGACCGATAAAGTGTAGGATCAGAAAATACAGGACCATCTGCGCGAAAGGAGACATGTGGAGCCAAAGGAGTGGAGACGGGTTTCGAATCAAGCAAATCAGCCCGTGTGAGAATGTCCCTGGCATACTTCGACTGGCCAAAAAATAAGCCTTCTGAAGGATAGGAGACTTCGAGCACCAAGAAATAGCCAAGTCGACTAAGATCCTTAATGGCAAACTCCGAACGAATACGGCGAAGGAAGGAGGAAATAGCCGAGGTGTCATTGCCTGTCAAGACAATGTCGTCAACGTAAACCAACAAGTATAAGATAACAGTGCCCTTTCAAAAGACGAATAGGGAAGTGTCCGCTGAACTACAAGAGAAACCAGTGCGAACAAAGAACTGACGAAAGCGCTAGTACCAAGCAAGAGGTGTATGGCAAAGGCCGTAAAGCATTTTTTTTACAACATACATAGTTCGGATGCACCGGATCAACGAAACCAGGAGGCTGCTCCATATATACTAGTTTAGTGAGAAAACCGTTTAAGAAAGCGTTCTTGACGTCGAGCTGGTGCAAGGGCCAAGAATTCATGACAGCAATAGAGAGAACCACACGGACAGTCGTTGCTTTCACAACTGGGCTAAAGGTATGCGTGAAATCAGAACCTAGTAATTGAGAGAAGCCCTGAGCTACAAGTCGAGCTTTATGCCGATCTAGAGAGCCATCGGCGAGAAGTTTGGTGCGGAAGACCCATTTTGATCCAACAATGTTGACACCCGGAGGCCGAGGAACGAGATCCCAAATGTTGTTGTTTTTTAGTGCAAGCATCTCTTCATTCATCGTGTTGACCCAGTGTGGGAATTTCATGGCGGTTTGTACACCCTTTGGTTCAAATGCAGCGGTGAGAGCGCAATAAAGTGGACTAGACCGAAGTAAAGTGAGATCGGTCGGATACTTCGATTTGTATATACCCGATTGCGAACGAGTATGCATTTGATAAGTGCGAGTTGATGGAGGGGCCTGGACAGGTGGAGACTCAGTATCAGAGACACTGGGAGGAGACTGTGGTGGCGCAGCAAGAGAATCAGCTGCCGGGGAACCCGGTGGATCAGTAGGAGCAGTGAAGGGCTCAGCTGGGGTTGATGGCACATCAGAAGACAAATAGATCGTGCAGATAGAGTGGCGGCTGCTAGTTGGCAAATCAGAATCAGGATGGCGGTTGTCCTGTGCAAAAGACTGAGTGAAAGGAGGGTCAGAGAAGCTGGATAGCTCAAGCTGAGTAACAGGCCGAGATGGGGATGATGCTGCAAACGGGAAGCATGTCTCATCAAACTTAGCATGGCGCGTGATATAGGTACGGCCTGTGCTGGAATCATAACATTTAAAGCCTTTATGTAAAGAGCTAACCCCCAGATAAACACACGGTAAGCTGCGCGGAGAAAATTTATTGGAGGCATAATCGCGAAAACACGGGAAAACACGATAGCCAAAAGTCCGAAACAAGCTGTAATCAGGCACCGAACCATATAACAATTCAAATGGCGATTTGTTATCAAGCAATGGAGATGGAACACGATTAATTATAAAAGCCGCAGTGCTAAAAGCATCCACCCAAAAAGATAACGGAACTGAGGAATGAAACAACATGGCAAGTCCAGTCTCAGTTATGTGTCTATGTTTGCGCTCTGCGCGACCATTCTGAGCAGGAGTATACGGACAAGACATAATATGGCGAATACCACAATCAACAAACAAAGCTTGCAATTTAGTATTAGTAAATTCGGTTCCCCCGTCAGACTGAAAAACTTTTATTTTAGCAGAAAATTGAGTCTCCAAAATTTTTTGAAATTAAACAAATACACCATAAAAATCACTCTTGGCACGCATCGGATACAACCATACAAAACGAGAGAAATCATCAATGAAGATAGCATAATATTTATATCCAGAATTCGACAAAATCGGCGCAGGGCCCTATAAGTCACAGTGGATTAAATCCAAAACATTCAAGCAACGTTTTTCATTGTTCAAATAAGGTAAACGGGTGCTTTTGGCCATCTGACAAGAAGAACATATCCTTGGCAAAGGCAAAATAGAACTAGTAGCTAAATGTCCGAAACTTCTCAAAAGAGAAATAATAGAATTATTAATATGATCGAGGCGAGAATGCCACAGGTCGAATGATGCAGAGGGAATGCCATGCCTGGAAACAGCCGCGAGTACACAGCTGCTGGGAGCAAATCGGTAGAGTCCACCATCACGAGTTCCGCTGGCGAGTATTTTGCCTGTGCGATGATTCTGTATTCGGAACTGATTATCGATAAACACCACAACAACAGGAAATTCACATGTTAACTTGCTAACAAATATGAGATTTTTAGTAAGTTCAGGTACTACGAGCACATTATTCAGTGGTAAGCCATTCGAAAGAGATAACATGCCAGTATGCGAAATATAGAGAGGAGCACCATTACCGACGACGATGTTGTCCGAGCCAGAATATGAAGAGGATGCATCCAGTTGATTAACATCATGCGTCATATGAGCGGAAGCACCTGTGTCAAGAAACCAATCGGATGGATTAGTATTCACAATATTGCAATTTGCGGAAAATGCCTCAGCAAGGTTGGTTGTATTTGGCCGAGAGTGGCGGTCATAGGATCGATCAAAACGCTTCGGGCAGTCGAAGGTATCATGATCTTCCTCGCGACAGAAGAAGCAGCGAGGGACCCAATTGCGACGTCCGGGGGAGGAGGACTGATTGTTGCGGCCCTTGGAATTGGAATTGCCGCAACCTCGAAAGGAATAATTGTCGCGACCACGACCTCAATTTATAGCGACAAAGGCAGCAGGTGTAGAACTAGAATCATCGAAGCCTTTCTGAAATAATTCGTGACTAGCAGCACGGGATAAGAGATCAGAGAAGGAGGGAAGAGGCTCTTGCGCCATTTGAGCCACGATGAAGTTTGAAAACAAGGAGCCAAGGCCTCGCAGAAACCAGTGGGCTTTGTCCACTTCATCAATCAGACGTCCAATGGCAGATAGCTGATCGTAGAAACCTTTGAAGCTGCAGCCATATTCCACAACAGATTTAGAGTCATGCTTTAAATTGAGGAGCTCGTCTTTAATGCTCAATTCGCATGCCTTGGAATGATGACTGTAGGCACGAGCAAGAGAATTCCAGACCTCACGCAAGGTAGTACAACCAACGACTTGCGAGAGAGTCTCTTCGGTAAGAGTAGAGACGAGAAAAACCCTCAAAAGTTGATCGCAAGCCTTCCACTTGGTGTAATCAGGGTTCATGGAAGAAGATCCATTGGCATCGGTGATGGTGGCAGCAGGGGCCGGGGAAGAACCATCAATCAAATCGACATAGGATTGACTCTCGAGGAGAGGAAGCACCTGGGCATGCCACAGCAGATAATTGGTGGAGGTAAGCTTAATGGTGATCATATGCACCATTGTGGAGAGGGGGAGGGAAGAGTCTGATGCGGTCATGGATAAATCTGGCGACGGCGATGAAGAGAGATGAGGGTTATTGGGATAAGGCTGATACCATGTGATAGGATGTGAAATCCTCAATTGAGGAGTGCGTATATTCTCACAGTAATAAATAGATACAAGAGATACAACAGATCCTATAAACTAGGAAAGGAAGTAAAACAAATATTTACAAAGATATTATGTATCTTCTAGTCTAATAGACACTACAAGAATGAGTGTATCGAGGAAGCAAAAGGACAAGAGAATACCTGTAAGGGAAATCGACAAAATCAAAGAGAACATCACAAAGAAAAGAAACATGAAGAAAAAGACGAGCGATGATAGCTAACAACAGGCCAGTTGAGACTCCGAATAATCCTCAGACAACTCGGCTAAAACAACATCATGTGAGGATGAAGCTCTATTATGTCTAATGATAAAAGACGACTATGTATCATGTATGACAAACACTCAAAGCATGAAGCATCATCTGAGCATGAATCTAGTAGATCATCTGATAACACAACTTTAGTAGAACTAGTTGATCAATTAAAATTAGATCTCATAAAATTGAAAAAACATGATTACGAGAAACAACAATAGAAATCTTAGAAGATGAAAATGGATATTTGTATGAAAGAATAAGTTGGGATAAAGAAGAGTATGATAAGCTTGTAAGTAAAAATGAGACCTTGAAAGATGTAAATGAATTCCCCACTAGTGAAATAGGTCTGCTAAAAGAAAAGGCTAATAAGTTTGACGATTTGAAATTGAAGTACGACACCATTCATAAAGAATATGTAGAAAATTAAATGAAACAAAGCATGACATGTTAACTGCTATATATGGTATATCTTCTAAAACCTGTGAAAAGATGCAAGAAAGATTAAGATCTTTTTGTATTAAGGATGGTATATGACACGCACAAATAATAGTAAAATAGAAGAGGAAACAGTTAAGTTTGTTAAAAGTAAAACATATTTCTCAACGGAAGACCAGAAAATTAGCATAAAAGGAAAATAAGTAATGCTTGATATATCATCTCATCCATGTAAAGTGGAGAAACAATTTGATGATAAGAAAAAACATGATAAAACCCCTCCTGAGTATAAAGGAAAATCTACATCTGAACTTGTGTTAGAAGAGAAACATGGAACGAGACAAGATCACTTTATGTCAATTGGAGTAAGGCAAACCTGGGTTCCAAAAGGCTCGACTGCTAACCCATGTGGACCCAAGATTCAAAAGGGTACGTAAGCTATAATCTGTTTTGTAGACTTCGAGCTCGACTGAAAGAAGGAGCTCATTCGATGAGGAAGTCTAGTATATTGATAGCGGGTGCAGTCGAAAAATGACTGGAAAAAAAGATCTACTCTTCGAATAAAAATAAATAAATGGACCTTTTGTGACATTCGGAGATAAAACCAATGCTGAAACCAAAGGAATTGACACTATCTACAAAGGAAAAATGGAGCTTCAAGAAGTCTTCTACGACAAAAGCTTAAAGTTCAATCTACTCAGCATAAGTCAATTCTACGACAATGGGTCAATCAATATGGAGATCAATACAGTCAACTCAATTTAAACCGAATTTCATTTACATGAAAAATATATTTAACATCTTATAGCAACAAAATTAAATAAGCACAACTGCATATATTTTAATCTTATTACTGTTGTATGCTAAATATATGTGTTGTAGTTTTCTGCAGGTCTCTTGTAATAAGTAAGGTTAATTTTATTGTAGATGCGGTATGACAAAACGCGATGCGACTTAAGTCAGTATCGACTGACCAGAATTTTTTTTTGTTTTATATTTTGTGTTTGAAGTAATTTCAGGTAATTAGCATAGGGAGATGAACAGTTGACATTTTAATTTTAACATAGAATAAATAATTCATTGCTTATGCAGTTGTGCTTACCTACTAACATAGAATTAATTTATTTAAGTAATAAAATTAAGTAGGTTTTCCAAATCCCAATACCTATTGTAGGTAGGGGTGAGCACGGTCCGGAGTAATTTGGGGATCAGGGAATCTCCGGAATTGCTCCAAAGTTTGAAGAAAATCTTCGGAATTGCTCTGTCAATTCGATTCTGTTTCTTCGGAAAATCAGGAATAACGGAGCAGATCAATTCCGATTTTGGAGATTTAGATTTTTACAATTTAAAACAAATATTCATTGAAATAAAATGCAAACATAAATAAATAAATATAGCGTACGATGTTATTTAATTTATATCTTAAAACAAGTCATAAACTAATAAAATAGATTTGATAAATTATTGAAGTAGGTCTCTTCTGGAAAACAAATATTACAGTCAAAATTTTCTTTAAATTTTATTGTTCGAAATCTTCTCATTCTTCACCTCATAAGTAGTAATCAAAAATTTCATCTTTTAAAATATCTTATACATTACTTTATATAAGTTATAATTAATTATTTGATTAATATCTATTGTAGTTAATAGATTTTATGTGCTCTCAAAATTATTCATTACAAATATCTTATTTTATTATTTAATTATTAATTTATTCCATAAAGTCTTAAAATTATAATAGTATTCAATAATAATAAAATTCAATCAAATTTGTAACTAATCAAATATAACAATATAAAAAAATAATTCAATGATACATACAAATTTGTATATAGTTACTTCCTTGAAAATCAGTTCATTCGGTTCTAAATCGGTTTTTCGGTTCGGTATAATTCGGGTTTGACACAAAAAATAATCGGAGCGGTTCAGTTCGGATAAAGTCAAACAATCAACGATTCTTTATCGGTTTGGATTGTTTCGGTTCGAATTTCTCCACGATTCGGTTATCTCCGAGATCCATGCTCACCCCTAATTGTAGGCTTATTCAAGTCTTTAATTTCACGAGGATGGAGATTGATGGGAATTAGGGATGCAATCCATTTAACCATAGATAATAAACGAATAAGGAAGAAAAATACATTAATATGCAACAACATACTGTAATTTGCCACCGTAGATGTTATTATAATATGGGTAAAAAACGTTATCTCATCCCAACTATACCCGATTTTACACTTTTTGGTAAAAACTTTAAAATTTGTCATCGTACTGACCAAACTTTAGGAAATTTACGCTATACGGTAAATATCCTAATTCCGATCATTTTTTCCGACCAAAATACTACACATACTTCTCACATGTTTCATTAAGGGTATGTTGGTAATTTTTTTTCCCTCCATCAAAACCCTAACTCACCACCATCACCACTATCTCTTCCTCTAATCGGCCATCTTCATCTCCTCAAGGAGTGCACAGATCCAACGCAGAAAAAATTGATTTGGTTTCAAAATTGGTGAAATTGGTGGCCAGAAAATGATAGAGACATAGTTTCAGAGTTAATTTGTTCTTGGAAAAGAGCTTAGTTGTAATCATGGGTATAATTTCTGAAATTCTTGCAATGATCTGTGATGGATTTGTACAGCAACTTCTGTTTTAATGGTGTTGAAGTGATTATTATTGAAAAAAATCTCAGTTTCTGAAGTGCAAAATCTATCTCCATATCTCTGTCTACCCATCTTACGTTATTCCTTCTTTTATTCTCCACCCACAATTCTCTTTTTAGTTTCAAAGAGAGTGAGAATGGATTCTGGCAGTAGCGGCAGCCTCCAGTCCTCCAGGGGTGACGACGAGGAGTACGACTCACGCACCGCCGACTCCATCTCTGTCTTCAGCAGCGGCAACGATCCTATTTCCACCCCCCGCCGCCCTTCTTCGACCTGCTTTCCAACTACCTCCAACTCCATCAAAACCCAAACTTCTCCTAATCCCTCTTCAATCTAACGTGGCAGAGAAACACCGCTTCTCTAAGATCCGAACCGAGTTCGGTCACGCATGACGTCATCAGCTCCATGCTCCCCACCTCCTCTTCCCCTTTCATGCCATCGTTCTAGCTGCCGCCCCGACAACGTCGCCGTCGCCACACCGCGCAACCCGAAGAAAAGGTTGAGGGCGTCACGATGAGCCCTGACCACCATGCTCACTACTGACACCACCAATTTCAGAATGATTTAAAAACTTAGCCTTGTGTTGAATCCTTATGGCTAATTAGAGGAAGAAATTGTGGAGATGATGGTGAGTTGGGGTTTTGATTGAGGGAAATGTTGGAAAATTGGTTGTTAAAAGTGGTGGGTGGCACCACATTGACCAATAGTTAAGTAGCCAAGAGTTAATCCTTTTAAAGATTAGATGTTAAAAGAGTAATCTACGTTTGGTGTAGATAATCGAGGCATTTGTAATCGCTCAAAATCAATTTTTGATGAGTGAGAAATTAAACATCAAAGTTGGCAACTTGAAATGGGAATGAAAGGTCTTGAATGTGAGAGGAGTGCATAACTATCCCACATAGGAAAATAGACCTTAAATGCAAGTATAAAATAAGTCATGAGAAGAGGCTTAGTAATTAGTATATTATTGTAGTAGTATGCTTGTGCAACACACGCTCGTACGCGGTTCGGCTTAGCACGGCTCGGCTCAGCCTGGACCCGACCCAACCTCGGTCGTGGGTCTTGGTCCTTGGCAATTGGACGTTGGGCTGGACTTGGGTGGATCGGGTTTGGGATTTACCCGACCCGGGTTTATCTTTTCGGGCAAAAGTTGTGGCGCCGTTAACGGCGCCGGGTTGCTGTACGCCCACGCCAGGATGCATCAGGAGTAAAATGTTGTTGCTGCTTGGTGTTGTTGAACAACGGGTGTTGTTACTGCTTGCTTTGTTGAACAGCGGGTGCTGTTGTTGCACTCCCAGAATGTTGTTGCTGAACAGCGGGTGTTGTTCTCGTCCAGAATGCAGCGCCGGATGCAGTAACATGCTGCAAAATGCAGTAAAGTGTCCAGAATACTGTGTCGTGTGCAGTAACGTGCTGCAGAATGCAGTAACGTGTCCAGAATATTGTAAAAGTCGTGTTGCAGAATGTAACGCTGTGAGCATTTTTTGACCATTTCTTATTTTTTAATGGGGCATTAACTTGTATTAAAAGATTTGTATTTTAGCAGTAAATTCTCATGAATCTCAGGTGTAACCCCCCATGTTGGAGACATATATATAGGGGTCATCATGCATCATTATTTTATAAAAAACATCGAAATCAAAAACCCTTGCATTGTTTCCATCTTTGCATCAGCTCAATTCTCAAGCACTAAAGCTCGTCAGAGCTCTCAAATTTGTAGTGTTATTATTCTAGAGATGAAGTCGTTTTATCTTTGGGAGATGATACGTACGGTAAGCACTACCTTGGGTGTATCTCATCTTAAGGAGAGAGGGCTTTCCTCGACTCGACTTACTATTTTGTTTAGTTCGTTTCTGTTTTCTATTCGACATTCCACTTGCCCATTGTAGTGTACTATTTTTTAACAATCTTAAGATGAGATAACAGTGTCGAACAACAATGGAAACCAGATTCCTTCTACCGAGGTTCCTCCTATTAGTGATGGAAACCGAGTTCCTCCTACTGTCACTACCAATACAGTAACTACGACTACTGTTATTGCATCCTCCACTTCTGCTGCTGCAACCATGAGTGCAACAATTCGTCCTGCTGTTTTACCTCCTGCCGAGAAGCCCGAGAGGTTTACGGGTGAGAACTTCAAGAGGTGGCAACAGAAGATGTTGTTCTACCTAACCATCATCGGCATAACGATGTACCTTAAGCAAGATCCCCCAACCGTTGTTGAAAGTGATACTAATATGGAAGCACGTACTGCGCTTGATGCATGGTTGCATCGTGACTTCTTATGCAAGAATTACATTCTGAATGGGATGAGCGACTCGTTGTATAGCATGTACGCGGGCTGCAAGACGTCCAAAGAGCTATGGGATACTCTTGAAAAGAAATACAAGACCGAGGATGCCAATGTGAAGAAATTCATGGTGGCTCGGTTCTTGAAGTATCAAATGATGGACTCACGTCCTGTGATAGACCAAGTGCAAGACTTCCAATTGGTTGTGCATGAGATTCAAGATGAGGGCATGAACTTGCCCGAACCTTTTATTGTTGCTTGTGTGATCGAGAAGTTTCCACCTAGTTGGAGGGACTTCAAGAATTACTTGAAGCACAAATGAAAGAAGATGACCCTCGAGGACATGATTGTCAAGCTCCGAATCGAGGAGGACAATGAGAAGGCTGATCCTAGGGCTCGTATACCAATGGATGCTACGACCAACCTGTTGGAGGGCAACAAGAGAAAGCGTCCTAACCCCAATCAAAATGAGAAGGGAAAGATGCCAACAGAGAGATTCAATGACAATTGTTATAATGTAGTAAGTCTAACCACATGGCTAAAGATTGTAGGATGCCTAAGAAAAACAAAGGCAAGCAAGCAAATTTGGTCAAGCACAAGAAAGACTTAGGTGACAATGATCTTGGTGCTATGGTGTTTGAAGCCAACATGGTGGATAACCCAAGAGAATGGTTCATGGACACGGGAGCCACTTGTCATGTTTGCTCGAATAGGGAAATCTTCTCCTTCTACAAGACCGTGAGTAGAAGAAGGCCCCACATGGGCAACCAAGCTTCATCCGAGGTGGTTGGAGTGGGGAACGTGGTTCTAAGGCTTACTTGAAGGATGTGTTGCATGTCCCGGACATCCGTAAGAACTTAGTTAGTGGTTCATTACTTGTAAACCATGACTTCAAGCTCGTCTTCGAGGTGGAAAATTTCATTCTTACGAATCATTCTTTAATGTTTTATTATCTCATAGTAAGTATTGGAAATATAAAAAGAAAGAACAAAAATAATTGGTAGATCGGTCATTTTGTAGGTCTCCTTAATTTATGTGAAAAATGTTAAAATGTCAATTAATTTGGGATGGAGATAGTATTTTTTAATTTCGATAATCGTGTGGGTATAGAGCAAAATCATACCAAAAGTGAAAACAAATATTATTAGATGACCAATATTTAAATACGTAAATTTGATGATAAAAAAGTAGACAAAATCTTAGTTATAAAACGAAACTCAAATGATTTTTCTATGTAGGTAAATAAACTTATTTTTTTTTTCTAAAGTGAGATGAGTGATGCATGGTTAAACAAGGGATTTGGCGTAGAATTAGTCACCACCACAAGTATTAAAGTGATAATCTCTTTCATTCTTCAATGCTAAGTAAATTATATGATGGTTTACAATGTGTATTCCACTCACGTTATCTAATATCATTTTCTGAGAGAATTTGATCCTTTCTTTGTTTTCTTTTAGTTACTGTTGAAAAAATAATTGATATAAATAACTAAAGTAAAAAACTTGAAGGTGTTTTGCTGAACTTCAAAGTTTACAAAGTATTTAAGAGCTTATGAACTTTTATAACGGGTTTGGTAATCCTTCAACTTCATGATGATTTTATTGATGATCCTTCAACTTCAACTTATATACTTCTATTGATGATTCTACACCATCAATGAATTTCTCAATACAACTACTATAAAAATAAATTTTCATTTTTAGTTTGAAACTCAGTTAACTAATGAGCTTAATTAGCCATTTTTCTAACGCTTCATTCTCTCTCTCCTCTTTTTCTCTTTTTTACATGGTCATTGTATATTCAATCAATTTTCAACCCTTTGGTTCAAAGAATATCATTGTCTAGAGTGGATTTAAAACTTTATAAGATAAAACACATTATATTTCAATTAACTTTAGAATTTTTTTTTAATCAATATGATTTTCTAATTTTGGATTTTAGAGTTCATTAATTTAAGACTTTACAATGACAGATTTTTTTTTGACACAAGGATCCAACGATCCGTATAAATCATAACCATATAGTTGTATACTTCTGTATATCTCTCACAGTAGATCCACTAATGTAATTCAGAAATCTTACAATTATATAAATATATATATATATATATTAATACAGAAGCTGATACATATTTTTGAATATTTTGAATTATTTTAAATTAACAATAAGGGTTAATTTAATTTTGGTCTTGTATGTAAGACATTTTCCATTTTTTTGCCAACAAAGTATCTGTTTTTCAATTTTGGTCTTCTATGTTTTAATTTCTTCCAATTTCAGTTATTCTTTGTCAAAATTTTCAAAATTGCTAACATGGTTGTCAGAATTTAGATGTCATGTCAGATTTTCAAGTGGCAACGTTAGTGATTTTGAAAATTCTGACCAAAAAAGACTAAAGAAAAAAATTAAAACATAGATGATCAAAATTAGAAAACGGATACTTTGTTGTCAAAAAATAAAAAGTGTCTTACATATAAGATCAAAATTGAAATTATCCCTAACAATAAATTATGTTAATTCAAAGTTTTATTTGACACACGAAGCAAAAATTCAGATAAATTGTTATTGTACGAATCCATTCTTTCGGATGTCTTAAACTGTTATCATAATTTTAAAGTTGGCCTCTAAGAGAGTGTCAAATCAAGAATGGTTTAACACAAAAACTCGTGTGAGACGGTTTTACGGATAGTTTTCGTGAGACGAAGCTCCATCACCCACAAACATGTGAATTGTAGGGTTTGGGTGTTGAGTAAGTGGGTTGTGGGTTGACCCGTCTCACACAATGCATTAAAATTTCGTGAGATGGTTTCAAAGGAGACTTATGGTTTAAACGTCAGCTTGTGAAAAAAAGGAAGAAAAAAAATATATATATGTACCGTGTAAAGAATATCTTGTGGCTAGAGAAAGAGAATTAGGTTATAAAAATTTTAATAAGTTTTAAGGCTCAAAATCAGATTTTATTTCTATAACGGTTGTCATTGAAATAGAATGATACCTACCATATAAGCTAAACATTTTCTCATTTTATATAATTATATTATATGATTTGATATGCATTTGGTTTAACATACTGAGAATTCTTTGGTCATGGATAGAATCATCTTACTTCTATCTAATGCGTTAGGTGGTTAAAATGTTCTAGAAATTGGATCCTTATTGTAATTTTTGGTATTGTATTATATTTGAATCTTATCTAATATATTATGTGCTATGTAAATTAAATGGAGATGTTGCCAAATATAGATTGTATGGGTTCGAGACTCCATGTTGGTTTCAAGTTGTATAAGAAGTTTGCGGCGAATAAACTTCTTCAAATTTTTCAAACCTTCTTTCAAATTGTTGACTTTGTTACTGCACATTTGAAATTACTTAAGATTACAACACTGCTTGCAATTTCTTTTTATAGCCCTACTTGTAGCGTTGTTGTAGTTTGTTAGTGTTGGAAAAAGTCTAGAATTTTGTGCAGCAGAATATGTTTTTTAAATAGTTCTTTTATAAAAACATTTTGCAAATATGAACTTGGACTAGCTTGTAAGCATCGCATCTTCTCACTTGGACTTTATTTTTCTCTTACAACAAGCTAGGATGATCATTAAAGCATATTCAGATGCAGATTGGGTCAGTAATTTGGATGACAGGAGATCAACATGTGGTCATTACTTGTAATTAGGAGGAAATCTTGTCAGTTAGAGTTGGAAGAAGCAAACAATTGTCTCAAGATCAAGTGATGAATTTGAGGGGTGTTTGGTTAAACTTATTTTTAGAGCTTATAAGCTCTTTCATCTTATAAGATGTTTTTAGAGATTATAAGGTGTAAAATTTAAGTTAGAAATAAGTTGTTGAAGTTTTTGGATAAATAAGATAGTGGAGCTTATAAAATGTTAGTAATGATATTTGTGTGATTTCAATGATCAAAGTTGAAGGTGTTTGAAAAAATAAGCTTTTATTTTAAAAATAAGTTAGGATTTCCTAACTTTTCAAAACAGAGCTTATAAGCTCCTTACATCTTATAAGCTCCTAAAATAAAATCTTGTTTTTAAAATTTAGCCAAACACTTTTGAGGAGCTTATAAGTTCACTAGACCTTCTAAATATAAAGCCATTAATTGAAGAAACAAGTCTAGACATTATTTGACTAAAATCTTTACTCAGAGAAGTTGGTATGATCAAGTTGAGATTCCTCGACACATTTGGTGTGACATTGACAACACAAGTACTGCATATATATCTTGCTTCTAATCCAATTTATCATGCCCACACCAAACCCATTTAGATCGATGTACATTTCATTAGAGAGAATGTCCTTACTCGAGAATTGGAAGTCAGATATATATATACCATACAAAGAACAAGTTGTTGATATGTTAATTAAGGAAGGTGAATTATAGAATTATGGTATTATAATCATTGAGTTGGCATAATAGATCACAAGCTTGTAGTGTTAGCTTTTATATCAAGTTGGTTAGGTTAGTTATGAAGTAGTTAATTAGTTAACTCAATTAACTCTAGTATATTGTAACGCCTAAGATAAAACGATGCATAATTGGATTAATTAAATAATTTAACCCCTAATTGTTTGATTTTATTATGTGCGTTTCATAAAATAAAATAATGCATGAGTAATTTACCGAGCTAAAATTTAATCGAACTATAGGTTATAATATAATTAACAATATCGTAAGTTAAAGCTCAAGATTGACGTGTATATGGATAGCCCGTTTAGGGGCCCGTGGCCCAAAATCGGAATGTATAAAGGCAAAATTTGGAATACAAAGGAGAGAAATTTGAACACATTTGAAAATGTGTTTTCTCTCTCTTCTCTCCCTCTTTCTCTCTCTTCCTTTCTCTCTCTCCGCCGCCGCGCCACCGTCGGCGCCGCCTCCTTCCTCCCCATTCTGGCTGACTTTCGCATGAAACATAGCTCTCGCCGAGCCCGTTCCAAATCCGGGCTCAAATCGTCGAACCGCCGCCGCCTCCGCCTGTAACACCTCAAATTAAATTTTGACTACTAACATATAATAAGAATTTTCAATTATTGAAAATTTAATTTATGAAACTTTCTTTAATTGAGCTTAGAAATTGTAATGATTTTGATATGGAAATTTAGTGATATATATGTATCCTTGGCATTATTTTATAAAATTTAAGAAATTGTAAAATTAATTATGCTTATATTAAAGTTTTAAACAATTTTTTTTTGTATGATAATTTGATTATGTAATAATCCAAGATTAATATGCCCAAGCACCTATATATATGATTAAGTCTAATTTCTCATAATGGAATGCTATAATATATTTTATTGCAAGCAACAGAGTATAGTTGAACTTAAAATAAGGCTAAGTACATGTTTGTTAGTTTATGATCTTTTAATCTTTAATTATTTTGATAATTGAGAGTTAATAAAACATTAAGAAAAATTATAATCATTTAATGAAGTCAGTGGTTATTATCTTCCATCAAATTAATTAAATTATTGTATTGTAAGCTATAATAACTCAAATATTATTTATTCAGGATAAATGGACGATTTTATTACAAAGTTCATCAAAATTCTATCTTTAACCTTAAAATTGTTTATTTTCATTATTTTATCTTCCAAGTCGTCGCTAATCATTTCAATTGTTCTCGTGACCAAGAAAGACGTTAAAGGAAATAAGGAAAGATGAACTATCTAGGATTGCTCGACAACTTATAAATAGACGCACCACCTTTTTCTAAGGTGGGGTAACTTAATTTGTTAAATTAAGTATTTATTTATTAAGTGCTCTTTTGTTGTGTGTTATGTTTGTATACGTACCATTAAATATATGATTTTCTCATGAGATGGGGTTACCCTATTATGTGTCAATGAGCTTGCTCTGGATTGTGAATAATATAATGTGAGCTTATTGGTGAGAATATGGATAAAGATGTGATAGAGTTGTATGACTAATTGTAAGATAAATACGTGACTGTGAAAATGAAATGATTTCATGACGGCTAAGACCCGCAACTCATGACGGTTAAGACCCACATTGTATTCATGGCGGCTAAGACCCACAACTCATGGCGACTAAGACCCGCGATTCAGGGTGGCTAAGACCCGCATTGTATTCATGGCGGCTAAGACCCGCACCTATGAAGTTGCAATTGTGAAGTGATGATTTTATGTGTTTGCTTTCTACTATTTATTTATTTGAATTTAATTATTATTGCCCCAGGTTTTCCTCACTGAATGTATTACAAACACTTACCCATTTATGTTAAAATGTTTTTAGTTTAAGGAATCCTTGAGCGTGGTACGCGAGCGGTGGATGCTGGTAGCCGATATATTCTAAAGATTGCAAGAGAACATGTTTTATTTCATAAATTTCAGAATTTTGTATTTTAGAATTATTCCTAATTTTATTTATCTTTATTATTATAAATGGGCGAATTTTGTATGTAATGTCTTAGCTAAAAATTTCTTTTATAGAAGAAAAAAGAGGTGTTACACCGCCGGAAATTGGCCGGCGAAGACGCGGCCCCTCTTTTCTCTCTCTTCTTCTTTCCTTTTCTCTCTCTTTCATTCCTTCTTTCTCTCCTCTTTCTTCTTCTTTCTTCCTTCATTTCCCCCATCATCGTCGTGTCATTGTGTTTGGGGTTAAGGCACCGTCGTGTGTGTTGTGTGTTGTGCGTGCGTGTGTGTTGGGTGACGCCGTGCGTGGCGGCGTCGTGTGTGTGTTGGGTGCGCTGAGCGCATCATGTATGTGTGTGTAGTTGGACGACGCTGTGTAGCTCCGTCGTGTTGGTGGGTGTGTCGGGCGCTGTCATGTGCGTGTATGCATAGGCGGTCACCGACAACACGGTGTCGCCGACCGTGGTGTTGGCGGCGGTAAGAGAGAGGGGAGGGGCTCATTTACAAATTTGAAAAGCCCGGGGACCAAATCGCAAACCCTAGTTTTTAGGATTTTTTGCAAAATAATCTTTAAGCTTTCTAAAATATCGTTTAAGCCCTCAACCTTTTGAAAATTATATTTTAACCCCAAAAGTTTCTAAACTTTATGTTTTAACCCAAGATCTTTTGAAATTTATATTTTTGACCCCCAAGGATTTTAAAAATATCAAAAGGCCCCAAATTTTTTCTGATTTTACAAAATGACCCCTGGTTCAAAGTCAACATTTCCAAAATTTACAAAAATACCTCTAAGCTTCTAAAAACTTCGTTTAAGCTCGTTTTTCCTCCGTTTAACCTCATTTTTCCTCCGTTAAAGCTCTAATCGATTTCTTTAAACCCTATGATCAAGATTCAAGCTTTCGTTTCATATGCTTTTCTTTAACGTTTCTTCGAGAGAGAGTTTCTATATTAATTTATGCATAATTGTAGTAAGAAATCTAAGAACCCTCGTTTGCATGTGTTGGCTTTCAAGCTAAGAAAAGATCTTAGGATTAGGATTCAATTATCATGAGGGATCACCACCAAACGAAGTGGGGGTAACTTCTAATCCCTAAAATTTTTACGTTTCTGTATTTGATGTATGAATGATGATAAACCAACACATGCATGTGTACTTAATGTTGATGAAACACTTATTGATCGCTATGAATTGTTGAACACTATATGCCGTGAATACTTGATGTAATGTGTTCATGCATGCATATCATGATTATGTTATGAAGGGACAAAAGTTCCATTCATGCTACGGAGAGACTAGTGGTCAGTAAAAAATGCTACGAAGGGATTGGTGGTCCGTAAAAAACAGCAACGGTATAAAAACCATTCATAGGGTAAGATGGGCTGCTCCCGCACCTATCTACAATTATGTGTTATATATTTTACGTGTTGTGTCTAATTGTTGTACTTATAAATGTTTGATCAGTTTAATTGCTTAATGAACGTTAAAATATGAAAATTATCCCCATGAGTGTATTCAACGCACTCACCCTGCGTGTATTCACACTACAGGAAATGATGAAAGCAGGAAAGCGTAGAGAGAGGGGTGTCGTATCAAGAAGTGTCTTTTTTCCCTTTTAAATCTTAGTTTCCTGAACAATGTTGTTAACCGTTTGTAAAGTTAAACCGCTAGTTTATTTTTTTATGGATCTTGTATGAATTTCCGCTCTTAGATTTCAATGTTTTCGTCTGGCTATATGTCGATATTTTTGAATATGTATAATCATAAGTTTAAAAATTTGTAAAGTTCCCATTATGGATGATCTCTTATCGTTCGTTATTCTGTAAAGCTTGAAATGTATGTTTTCTTTTCTCTCTTACTGCACGCCTACAATGAAAAACTTTGATATTTTAAGTTATGAAAACGGGGCGTGACAGTTTTGGTATCAGAGTAAGGTTCTACCCTTTGTAGGACCTTGCTCAAGCTCATTTTTCTTTTCATACGTGTTTCATCAAGAAAATCTTTTTAAAATGATGGATAAGCACCTCTCTCTATGTACTTATCTCCCTAATTACGGAACTTAATAAAAATGAACGTTTATGTGTTATATAGTTATTTGTTTCTTGGTTGTATCCTTGTTGTTTGTTATGTTTTGCGGGGGGTTTAGTTCGGATAGTTACCATTTTCCAATACAGATGGCGAGGACCCAGCTTAGGGCTCAGAAGAACATGGGTGGAAACTCATTGATCGTGATGGATTTGAGGAGGAGGTTCTTTGAGAGCCGCATGGTGGCTGAAGATTCCGTGGGAGTGTTTCTAAGTCGGTTGTTCTACTTTTGGAGGAGGGCATGGGGCCTTAGCAGAGAGATAACTGATGTTCGAGCCAGTCTGTACGTCGTGCGAGCGATGCTCGAGGATTGGTCGGCAATCACTGACCACGCGTTGTTACACGATAAAATTAATTAATATCTTCCATATCCTAACCAACTAGTAGCTAGGGCAAGTCAGAGTCGATCTCACGAGGAGTGATGATTAACTATGCCACCTATGTTCAATTCAAACAAATAACAGATTATGGGGGGTTTTGAAATTGATTATCTATCACTAAACTAAATAAAATAAACCTAGAAAACAAATTAAACAAAGAATCAATTGATGCAGATATTCCAATTAACAGTTTAGTTATCCCCAATTTCAATTATGCCTTAATCAATGTAACACCCCTCTCTCAGATTATCATGGAATTATCACCCATAATCTAATAACAAGCTCTGTTAAATCGAATCGTCTCTTAAGATTAGTTAAATTAGGATAAGATCACTAATTAACCCTATTCAATTGAATAACCTAGAACAAGCTTTCTAGATTTAATTCATCAAATGCATTAATCACCAAGACGATAGGATGAACTAGACTCAGAATACACAAGCTCGATTCGATAATTTAGGATTATACTACCCTAGAGATGCACGACCTCTAGTTTACCACTTATGAAAATTAAATCACAACAATTAGGATTCATGATGTAAAATTCTAGCAATCAATTATCAATTACTTAACCTAGGTGGTCAATCCAAATTAAGCATCAACAATTGAAAACAATATTCACAGATAGCATAATCAATTCCAATCAAACATCGAGAACAGGAAACAAAATCAATTAAAACATAAAAGAAATATAGGTTCAAACATCCCTGCTAACCGGAATTGAAAGATTAGTCGAGCATCCTTGTAATCGATTCCACAAAAGTTGTTGAGAAATCCATCTAAATTAACCTTGAAAATAAAATAATTTTTTCTCTTTCTAAGACTAACTCTCAAAACTCTGACCTAAAACCTCTGTGAATAGTGACTTGCAGAAGAGGTCAAATATATACGACTGCTTCTTGGATGTTAGCATGAAAACACTCTGGGCCACTAGTTTTCCTCAAGTCATGGGCCTCGGCCCATTTTCTTCTCTTCACTTCAATTTGGTAAGTCCAAGTGGCTGATTTTGGGCTTTTTCTTCTTCCTCTCTCAACCAAAATTTATCTTCTTTAATTCTATTGTGCTTTAGAAATTAAATCAGGCCTAATTGACTTCTCTTCGTCCCATGATCATCTTCCTCGACTCCAAAATACATCAAAACTCCTAAAATAATCAAGAAAATAATATATGAAGCATTCGAAGACACAAAACACATATTGGCATAGAAACAGTGCATTTAATCATCTAAAAGATTATAAAATCACAAAAATGCCCTCGATAAAATGCACATATTTCCATATACAACGACCAGCCTATCATATCGTTCGTCCACTTTATAGCCATCCTTCTTAATACGTGGGTGTGAGAAGGACAACCCACGTTCCCGGAGCCTGGATTGTTGGTCTCAAGTGGTCAGAGGTTCAGAGGGGGTGAATGAACCTCTATCGATTTTTCAAACTTTTCTAAAATATATAACTGATTAACAAGTTTCTGTCTCACTTAGGAGGACAGTATCCTGTCACGAATCAGTAACCTGGCCCTAGGCTAGATCAGGTTACTGTCCCGATATGAGAATGCAACGCAGCGGAATAAACTTGATAGAGTTTCTGATAAAAACCAGTTTTCTTTTCCAAATATGATTTTGCAACACATGTTTATCAGAATCTTATGATAGATGCAACAAGATAGATATGTAAACAATGCAATGCAACAAATAAGATAAGCAGTAAACACGTATGGCGTATAGTGATTCGAAGGTGGTGTAATCCTTCTACGTCCACTCTACTCATTCTCTAAGGAGAAACTTCGTTATGGTCAGTTTAATTTACAAGACTCATCTTTACAAACCTCTTCCAAAATAAGTTAAACCTACTAGAATCCCAGATTTCTAGGTCTAATCCCACACAGGGTTTACAAACTCCCACATAGGGAACACACTCCCACACAGGGAAAGATAGCCTACACAAGACTAATAAACTTAGCAAGGATAAAATCCTATCAACTAAGTACACCAAATAAAACAACCTAGCACACACAGCATAATGGTTAAAAGAATATGTTTCTTCAACTGGTGAGAAGCAGTCTTGATCTCTGAAAGCACTATTGCTGTTGTAGACTGCTCCTAGAAGGTTGAGTGGCTGAACATGTAAAAGCTTGAGAAGCTTTGGGAAGTATATGAGTTTCCTCTCGACTCTGTTCAGCAAATCTCTTCAATCAGCCACACCTTCTATTTATAGATCTTGAGAGTTTATTCGTTGGGAAGTATCTGTTGAAGAGTGATGCTTCTTCTTTTTGAGTTCAAGCTTTGCTCTTCAAGATCTTCTTTGTGCTCGTATTAAATTCATCTGAGCTATTCCTGACATGAGCATTTAATGCGCCTACTATTTGTTTTTGGACTTTTCTAACATTCCTGCTGACCTGTCTAGTCGGTATGGGTCCAAGGCTGAAGTTCATGCAACGACTACTTGATGTAAGTTATCTTGCTTCTCTTTACGTTGCATGTTCTTCCTGATACTGCATGAAGGAGAGTAGCACTTTATCTTTCCAAAGATCCGTTGGCTACTTCCTACTTTCTCTGTAGATAGCAGTAGGTCCTTCTTGGTTGTTGCTTAGGATGTGGTTTCACATTGCTTTCTGTTTCGTACCAGTTTCAGAACAGCTTTCTGTTCTTGAAACCTGCAGCCAACTTTCTGTCTGTTTACTTCCTGTTCCGCGCCAGCTTCCTGATACTCATCAACTTTCTGTTCCTGCATCCTGCTTCTTGTTAACTGTTGACAGCTTCCTGTTTCCTTATTTTTCTTTTTCAACCTGTTGTCCCCTACAATCTGTTGTTTACTTCTTGCAGCATCCTATCTGTTTCTATGCAGATTCCTCCTTCAGCTTGTAGTTCCCTACAGCTTGCTGATCACTTCTGCAACATCCTATCTGCTTCTATGCAGATTCTTCCTTCAGCTTGCTGTTCCCTACAGCTTGCTGATCCTTAGAAGTATTCTCATTTCTTCTAAGATTGGTTTTCCTTATAACTTGAAAAAACCATTACATGATCTGAATAGGCTCATGATCATGTACAGTTGTGGAAACTAAGTATTAATACCTTCAGCAAACTGTTATTTTCTTATTGTGCTTACAGTTTTATCTTATCAAGATAACTACTGAGATATCCCAACATGGACCATTCGACCCATTGAGTAGGGATGATGAGTAGGAGGAGGACCCTGAGGAGATTCCAAACATTAAGGGATAGGGTCTTCCCTTCCTTGGACACAAAGGACCACCACAACCGCCAGGAGTCGGAGCCGCAGCGATAGTAGTATAGGCGTATATTATGCATGATGTGTGTAAGGCCCTTAAGACCGTAAGATCTGCTTTTCAGGATGAGATGTATAATATTTATTAAGGACCCATGTTCATTTATGAAATCTATGTTGATGTTTATCATTTTCTTCTCTCTTTTTTCTACGATATGTTCTGTTCTTTAAGTGAATCGTTATTTTGGATCTTTTCATAGTATCGTTTATATGACGCATATGTTGTTTTTCTAGAAGGGTATACCATAAGGTCAACCGTGTAGAGACCAACCGCCGATGGAGAACCCACATGAGCATGACGTGGATGCCACAATGGAGGCCCTGATGTCTGTGCTAAGGGGCTTAGCCCAATATTTTAAGACAACACAACTCGCACCACCACCATCATTGAGAAGCGATGTGAATCTGGTGATCGAATAGTTCCAACGTTTCAACCCGCCGACCTTCGATGGAAAATGAGAGTCTAACGATGCTGAGGAATAGCTAAGGTCACTGGACTACCTCTTTGGACACCTTCATGCACGAAGGAACAAAAGATCTTGTGTGTTGTATTCTAGCTCACCAAGAAAGCCAGCTACTTGTGTTAGTCGTATGAAAGGACCATATCACCGGAACATAAGAGTGTTATGACTTCAGAAACCTTCAAGGAGGTGGTTATGCATAATTTCATACCTCAGTCATACCGTGATCGGGAAGAAACAGAGTTCCTACATCTGCGACAAAGAGCCACCACCATGGGAGAATACGAAAGGAAATTCAATCAACTGAGTAGGTATGCAACCTATTTGGTGGACACCAACGCCAAGAAGGCCCGACGTTCAAAAAAGGCCTTCGTCCAGAGATCAGTTCCATTTTGGCTTGTCAAGGTACCATGTCATATGTTGCAGTTGTTGAGAGAGCTTAGGAGATTGTTTCTCATCTACGCTTGGACGTGGCACCACCTAAGAAGATTGTTGTGATGCCCAAAAAGAGAAAATAGACTGGTTCTAGTCAGAGTTTCAATTAGAACAAGTTTCCAAGGGCTAACAGTGCTCCACTTCTCCCTACTCCCAGGTCAAGGAACTCGTGTACCAAGTATAGAAGGGCTCATGTGGGACCATACCTCCAAAAACCAAGAACTACTTTAGGTGTAGAGAACCAGGACACATGACGTACAACTGTCAGAAGTTCAGGAACCTAGCAGCTGCAGCACCGAGGCCAAGGCCAAGAGCAGTCAAGGCTCGAGCTTTCGCTCTCACTTGCACAGAGGTTGCTGAGGGATCAGAGACCATGATAGGTATGTTAACAGTATGCAATATCTCTGCTCTCATCTGGTTTGATACCGGGACAACCCACTCTTTCATCCCTGTCGAGTTTTGTGATCTGTTGAGACATGAGAACAGTAAGGTA
Organism: Scutellaria minor; assembly: GCA_954870855.1. Classification (NCBI taxonomy): domain Eukaryota; kingdom Viridiplantae; phylum Streptophyta; class Magnoliopsida; order Lamiales; family Lamiaceae; genus Scutellaria; species Scutellaria minor. The sequence goes on along the minus strand of OX940728.1, from coordinate 16,825,146 downwards.
GTCGCTGACATCCTAGAAGTTAGTATTCTATCGGGAAGGACAGTAAGAATGAAACACCTTCATCGAGGTTTGAGAGTCGCGTTTGGGAATAGAATTCTTTTAACCGATCTATATGCACTAGAGATGAAGGACTTTGATGTGACTTTGGGAATGAATTGGCTTAAGGTAAATCATGCAGTGATCCAATTACCTAGAGAGATCGTTTTTCAAATACCTAGAGAAGAGAAGTTCACATTTTATGGAACGCGAGTTGGAGTCAACCCAAAGGTCGTATCGGTTTGAAGGCAATCAAGATGCTCAGCAAATGAAAGTGTAAAGCTTGGTTGGTGAACATGGTGAATTTTGAATAAGAAACGAGTCTTATTGAGAAGATGTTTGTCGTAAGGGAGTATATGAATGTTTTTTCGGAAGATCTACCTGGTCCTCTACCGGATCGACAGATTGCTTTTGAAATTGATCCATACCAGGATCAACACCAATGTTGAAAGCGCCATATCGGATGGCACAAAAAGAGCTACAGGAATTGAAGGATCGGCTACAAGAACTTCTGGACAAAGGATTCATTTATCCAAGTGTATCACCTTGGAGAGCTCCAGTGCTCTTTGTGAAGAAAAATGATGGAAGTTTTTGGATGTACATCGATCATCGGGAGTTGAATAAGCAAACCATCAAGAACAAGTATCATTTGCCTCAGATTGAGGATTTGTTTGATTAGATGAGAAGCGCAAGTGTGTTTTTGAAGATCGACTTAAGGTCTTGATACCATCAGGTGAAGGTCAAAGATGCTGATATACCTAAGACAGCCTTCAGGATGAGGTATGACCACTACGAGTTTGTAGTGATGCCTTTTGGACTCAGCAATGCACCAGCTGTTTTTATCTGATGAATTGTGTTTTCTATCTGTATCTAGATTATTTCATCATAGTGTTCATCGATAACATTCTGGTTTACTTCTGTGATAAGACAAACCACGAACAGCATCTCAAGATAGCGTTCGACTGCGAAATGAGAAGTTTTTTGCAAAGTTTAAGAAGTGTGAGTTTTGGCTCGACAAGGTAGCCTTTCTTGAACATATTGTATCCAATCCAAAGTGGACCTTAACAAAGTAGAAGTTGTCAGCAATTGGAAAGCTCCAACAAACGTCAATGAGATACGAAGTTTTCTTGGATTAGCTGGATATTATAAGAGGTTCATCGAAGGATTTTCGAAAATTGCCACTCCCATGACTCATTTGACACAGAAAGATATGAAGTTTTAATGGACTGAACAGTACGAACGTAGCTTCCAAGAGCTGAAGAAGAGATTGACATTGGCACCAGTTCTAACGGTTCCAGATGTAATGAAAGAGTTCGTGATTTATAGTAATATATCTAAAAAAGCTTGGGGTGTGTTCTGATGCAACAAGGGAAGATGGTAGCCTACGCGTCAAGGCAGCTAAAGACTCACGAGCAGAATTACCCAACACACGATCTAGAGTTGGCCGCCGTTGTGCACGCTCTCAAGATTTGGAGACATTATCTCTATGGCAGAAAGTGTGAGATCTATACTGATCACAAGAGTTTGAAGTATTTCTTCGAACAGAAGGAGCTCAACATGAGACAGAGAAGATGGTTAGAGTTGGTGAAGGATTACGATTGTACGATTCTCTATCACCTAGGGAAAGCGAATGTGGTTGCTAACGCCCTTAATAGAAAAGGGAAAAAAACCATGACGTTTATGTTCACAAACCTGAACCAACTAATTGAAGAAATGTTGAGATTAAGTTTGGGAGTGATTACACCTCCGAGCAGCATCAAGGTTAAAGTTGCAACTTTTTTCGTGAAGCTCACTCTTTGCGAGCGAGTAGTCGAGGCGCAAGGAAGAGATAAGTTCCTGACAAAGATTGAAGGCTCGTATGGATAAAGGAAAAGCAGAAGGATTCTCTTTGTCGACAGATGAAGCCCTGATCTTCAGGGGAAGGTTGTGTGTGCCAAATGATGAAGAATTGAGGAAAAAATTCTAGAAGAAGCTCATTGCATGCCATTATCGGCACACCTTGGAGGTACGAAGATGTATAAGGATTTGAAGAAAAGTTTTTGGTAGAGAAACATGAAGGGGGCATTGGACTCTTCATTAAAAAGTGCTTGGTTTGCCAACAGGTGAAAGCTGAACACCAACGACCAGCTGAAATGTTAACCCCGTTGGAGATACCGGAGTGGAAATAAGAACACAACGCTATGGACTTCGTTGTTGGATTGCCTAGGACCAAGCGAGAAAACCATGATGTATGGGTGATTGTGGAAAGGTTGACCAAGTCGGCTCATTTCTTACCGATCAAGATGAGCTACAGTCTGGATAAGTTAGCTCGAATCTACCTAGAAGAGATCGTCAGGTTGCATGGAGTACCAATTTCCATCGTATCGGATAGAGATTCACGTTTCACCCACTAAAGGAGTTTATCGTTTCGAAAAAAGAGGAAAGTTGAGGCCAAGATACGTGGGACCATTTTAGATCTTAGATCGAGTTGGAGAAGTCACGTACTGTCTAGCCTTGTCGCCGAACTTCATAAATATACACAATGTCTTCCATGTATCCATGTAGTGGAAGTACCTTTTCGATTTGAGCCACGTGATCAACCAAGAAAGCATTGGGATCGAGAAAGATTTGACCTATGAAGAAGTTCCAGTGGTCATCTTGGACAGGAAGACTAGCAAGTTAAGGAATCGAGAAATGGCCCTAGTGAAAGTTCAGTGGAGCCGTCATGGAAGAGAAAAAACAACATGAGAAAAAGAAGATGAGATCTTAGCAAAGTATCCAGATATACCGGTTATAGGTACGCATCTAAATTTCAAGAATGAAATTTCTTTTAAGGGAGAAGAGATGTAATGCCTAGGATAAAACGATGCATAATTGGATTAATTAAATAATTTAACCACTAATTATTTGATTTTATTATGTACGTTTTAGAAAAATAAAATAATGCATGAGTAATTTATCGAGCTATAATTTAATCGAACCATAGGTTATAATATAATTAATGATATCGTAAGTTAAAGCTTAGGGTTGACGTGTATATGGATAGCCCGTTTAGGGGCTCGTGGCCTAAAATCGGAATGCATAAGGCGAAATTTGGAACATAAAGAAGTAAAATTTAAACGCATTTGAAAATGTGCTCTTTCTTCTCTCCCTCTTTCTCTTTCTTAATCTCTCTCTCTCTGCCACCGCCGCCTCCTTCGTCCCTGTTCCAACCGACTTTTGCACGAAACATAGCCCTCTCCGAGCCCGTTCCAAATCTGGGCTCGGATTGTCCAACCGCTGCCGCCTCCGCCAGGAATCGACCGGCTAAGGCGCGGCCCCTCTTTTCTCTCTCATCTTTTCTTTCTTTCTCTCTTTTTCCTCTCTTCTTTCTCTCTCCCCATTCTTCTTCCTTCATTTCCCCCGTCGTTGTCGCGTCGCTGTGTTTGGGGTTGGGGCGCCACCATGTGTGGCGGCATCGTGTGCTGTGTGTGCGTGTGTGTTTGGCGCCGCCGTGCGTGGTACCGCCGTGTGTGTGCTGGCGCGCCGAGCGTGCTGTGTGTGTGGTCGAGCGGCACTATGTAGCACCACCGTGTTGGTGGGTGTATCGGGCATTGTGTGTAGCGCCGTCGTGTGTGTGTAGGGTGGTCACCGATGACATGGTATCGCCGACCGTGGTATTGGCAGCGGTAAAAGAAAGGGGAGGGGCTCCTCTACAAATTCGAAAAGCCCAGGGACCAAATCGCAAATCCTAGTTTTTAGGATCTTTTGCAAAATAACCTTCTAACTTTTTAAAATATCGTTTTAGCCCTCAAGCTTTTGAAAATTATATTTTAACCCCCAAAGGTTTCTAAGCTTTATGTTTAAACCCCAGATCTTCTGAAAATTATATTTTTGATCCCAAGGATTTTAAAAATATCAAAAGGCCCCAAATCTTTTTTGATTTTACAAAATGACCACTGGGTTAAAGTCAATATTTTTAAAATTTACGAAAATGCCCCTAAGCTTTTAAAAACTTCATTTAAGCTCGTTTTTCTTTCATTTAAGCTCATTTTTCCTCCGTTAAAGCTCTAATCGATTCCTTTAAACCCTATAATCAAGATTCAAGCTTTTATTTCGTATCTTTCCCTTTAACGTTTCTTCTTCAAGAGAGTTTCTATATTAATTTATGCATAATTAATGTAGTAAGGAATCTAAGAACCCTCGTATTCATGTGTAGGCTTTCAAGCTAAGAAAAGATCTTAGGCTTTGGATTCAAGTATCACAAGAGATCACCACCGAACGAGGTGGGGGTAACTTCTAATCCCTAAAAGTTTTACGTTTCTGTGTTTGATGTATGAATGATGATGAACCAACGCATGCATGTAAACTTAATGTTGATGAAACACTTATTAATTGCTATGAATTGTTGAACTCTATGTGCCGTGGATACGTGTTGTGAATACTATGTTCATGCATGCATATCATGATTATGTTATGAAGGGACAAAAGTCCACATTCATGCTAAGGATGGACTAATGGTCCGTAAAAAACACTATGGAGGGACTTGTCGTCCGTAAAAAACAGCAACGATATAAAAACCATTCATAGGGTAAGACGGGCTGCTCCCGCACCTATCTATAGTTATGTGATATGCATTTTACGTGTTGTGTCTAATTATTGTACTTATAAATGTTTGATCAGTTTAACTGCTTAATGAACATTAAAACATGGAAATTATGCCCACAAGTGTATTCAACGTACTCACCCTCGTGTATTCATGCTACAGGAAATGATGAAAGCAGGGAAGCGTAGAGAGAGGGGTGTCGTATCTAGAAGTGTTCTTTTCTCCTTTCAAATCTTAGTTTCCTGAACAATGTTGTTAACCGTTTGTAAAGTTAAACCGCTTTTCTGTTTTTATATGGATCCTATATGAATTTTCGCTGTTTAGATTTCAATGTTTTCGTCCGGCTATACGCCGATGGTTTTGAATATGTATAATCACAAGTTTAAAATTTGTAAAGTTCCCGTTATGGATGATCTCTTATCACTCGTTATTCTGTAAAGCTTGAAATGTATGTTTTCTTTTCTCTCTTGTTGCACGCCTACAATAAAAACTCTGATATTTTAAGTTATGAAAACGGGGCGTATCATATATACTTGGAGTTCATGATCTTTGTAAATGAATTCTTCATTGTAATAAAATTAGTCTCTCTCATATTCTCATTCTCCTTCTACCAAATGCTAAAGATAAAATGTTATATAAATCATTAATTTATACATAAAAACTAAGGCGATCAATGTTAGTACATACAAATAAATAGCATTATCCAGACCATTTTATCAGATAATTATGCATGCATAGGCCTATGTTTTTTGTTGAAAATAGTAGAAGAAATGTTATATTCCAAAAAATAATAATTGACCCTCTCACTTTTTTTTTTTTTTTATGAGATGATTAGTTAATCCACAGTTCATAACCCACAAACCGAGTTTGACTTACGAGTATATAATATAGTTTATGATGAGATGATTTTATATAAGTTCTCATATTTAATTCGATGTAGTTTGAGTTGGATTAAACCAAGCAATATGATTATTTCTCCTAGGCCTAATTTATTGAACAGATTTATGGCACATGGGAATCTGAAATCGTAAAGTTCACTTTCATGAAAAGGCAGTTGCAGTTTCTTTAGTTTAAGTGCAATTAATTTTTAATAAAAAAACCATGCATATCTCTATTTAATTATGTTTAATTATTGCAATGGGTAGTGACTAGGTTTAAAAAATATCTATTTAAAGGGGATTGGTTTTGGGAAAGATCAATTATTGGAGTTCTTTTTTAGTTAAAGAAAATTGATCAAAAAAAGCTAAAGCAAAGTCATTAAATATTGATAGATTTCTTAATTTAAATAATAAAAATGTAAGGATTGATTCTTTTTCTACCTTGTTTGCTCTTAATTCTGTTAGGATTGTCAAATAAATCTCATACTAGGATGGACATGTATTTTCATTGGATAAGATCTTTCAAAGAATCTCAATAGAATAGTTTCGATCATTTATACCAATAGAATGATCATGTCGTTTCAATATCATAAACATATATCATCCAAGCTAGTTTACCACCCCATCTTATATTAAGAATATAATTAATTGACCAAAATATTAAAAAGAAGAGTTAAGATGAGAACACAAAATAATTTTGCTCATGAGAGTTAAATGAGTATATAAACACCATCATTAGTAAACATGAATATATAAACACTATCATTTTGTGAACCAATATGACGATATCAATGATTGATTTTCATTTAAATTTTGTTTAAATGATATTTTATATTTAATGTATATCCATGTGTTAAAAATAATTAAGTATAATTATCAATTATGAATTAACAAAAAGGAGAAACTACTAAGTGGAAATCTTTCACTTGTATACGTAATTATAGTCCCCAAGGTAATTTCCAATTACTAAACTGATAATTTTCATTTAAAAGAAAACGGAACACGCAATGATTTTATGAGCTAATTATACTAGGATTTTTATATTTTAACATATTGTCATTATATATACATCTATTATTGACTATAAAATTAATGAAGAAAGTAGATTTAACAATTATCACTAATAAAGTTTAACAGTTCATTATTTTAAAGTAAAGGAGCTCAGGAGCCCAGTTAATATTTGATTTTTTTTTTTCAGATTCTTTTGTTGATATATAATTTTTTTTTCACAAAAACTTATATGAAACAGAGCTCTATTATCATAAACAATCGACAAATTAATATCATGTTGATTTCAATTGACAAATTAATATCATGTTGATTTCAATTGACAAATTAATATCATGTTGATTGTGAGATGTGAATTGATTCATCTCATGATATTAAATATTTGAGGCGATGGAGTCATAATATCTTATTTTTTACGTTTGGTCAAATATCACATTCACATGTCTCCTAAATTCTATCACATATTCTATTCAAATTTTATAGTTATGAGAGTGTAAAAAAGACATCACCAATATCATGCAGAGATCAACTCAAGCCAATAAGAACATTGTCGTTCAAGAAAAAGTATATATTGATTGAAAAACTATGTCAACAAAAATGTAGTTGTTGAAATGCGAAATCAATAATTTTGCTTTAAGATTTTGCATCAAGACTTCTTTTTCTTCTTCTTTTTTTTTTTTAATATTTTATTTTATTTTTCTGATAATTAATAAAGCCATCTTATATTAAGTTACTTAAATTTGTACTTTCAAATTCAAAACTTTTCATTTAAATGGTCTTTTTTTTTTCTCTTTTGGAGCTCTTCGTTTAAATAAAATAATACAACTATGATAAATTTATTGTTGCGTATCTATACGACTATACTTATAAATTATGTAGAATTTATATATCCTTATATATAATATTAAACAGAAAATGGGTCATTTAAGTGGCAGACCTCTGTGCTCAAAAGTTTCTTTGTAAGTAGAAAAAGGAAAATGAATATTCCATTACAACCTTTTTTGAATCTAAGAGGATGATTCTAAAGACACTCAATCATGCAAAATAACCTTTTTGGGTCAAGGAAATTAAGTGTCCATTAAGAAACTAAAGTTGCCATATATATTGTTTTGCATCAAAATAACTTATTTCATTAAATAATAATCATTATATAACCACCTTTTCAATGTGGGAAAAAGCAACAAATTAAAGAGGAAATTAAAACAAAAGGAGGCTTCAGTTCTACGAACATCTGAATCATCAATTATAAAATAACGTTTCATTTCGTATTAGATAATAAACTAGTCCATACAAGAAAATATGTACATAGAAACTTATCTCAGATACATAACAATACAAAATATAATAAAATATGGGATAAAATATATTTTTATAAGAAAAGACACTGTATTTGAAGAGGCACTAATTATTGGGGAATTTAAAAAAAAAAAAAAATCAAACAAACCTTTGTATATGACCGATGCTACATGTCAAGTGTCACTACAAAGGGGGCATAAAAAATGTCACAATACTAGGTATGATATATATTATAATATTGGGTATGGTGATTAAAAAAAAAAAATACAGTTAATAATAAAAATATTGCATAACTATCTAAGTCACGTAAAATTTTAGGATATCTAATTTTTTTTTCCCTTTTGAAGTGTCGTGATGGACTTCAATTCAATATAACAAATATATACAAATATATATTTTAAAAATATGGTTTTAAATATTGATATATTGGATATTGTCTCTATCATTGATATTATGGTGGATGCTAAGGGTGCAAAAATTACTTCATTCATCACTACTAAATAATGGAGGTGGGTGGTAAAACACCATATCCAAATCAACAAATCCAACTTCTTAATTTTCAAATATTTTACTTTTAATTTATTGGCTATTAAGTGATTGTTCATTTCTTCTGAATTATATAAGGAAGCTATTGGAATTAGTTAATCAGCAATCATTTACACGATTTTGGATCATCTTTTAATTTTTCTATTTCATTTTGTGGTTTTATTTTATCAATATTGATGACATGGTATCAGTTCTCATTAACATATAACTTTTGATTTACAGTTTTAGAATATAAAAACGATGTAATTAAAACAAAAACAAACAAAAAAAGATGATAAATGCATAAATCCTTTGATGCATTGATCATATCACAAAATGAAATATTGAACTAATAAACCAATTTTGCAATCTCATTTTAAGGAGTAGCATGAACTGTGTATATAATTGAAAATGAAGATGATATTTATTGCTTTTAATGAGCACTTGCTATTATGATCCCTTCGCCTACTCTACCATATAGGAATATACTTTGGTGATGTAGTCATAATTTCAATTTAATCATGCCAAAGATACTGCCTTTTTTTCATTTTTCTTATTCGTTTTTTTTTTGCCCACTTGATCCAAATTAGCAACATTATGTTTTATCCATAACACCCAACCCCCACACACATATATATACACATACATATAAATTATATGATACTTGACCATCTGATGGATTTAATTATGTGAGTCGGGTCAACCCACAATTTAGAACAAATTTGTGAGAATGGATTGAATTATGACTGGTGTGGCTCGTCTCATGAATATAACATATGTTTTAATTACTCACAATATATATATATATATAATATTAGTTGGCATGTAATACTCTCAATCGAGTTGTCTACAATTAATATTCATCTATGTTCATAATTTCCTAATATTCAAATTTCATTACATATTCGTGATTTATTGATCACAATTAATTTGAAACAAATGTACGTGTTTATCATTTTAATTAAAAAAAAAACAGAGATATAGAGAAAAGAATCTAAAAAAAAGAATATATATCGTAGGGATTAATGATGAGCAAGTTGATGACCAAAATGTGAAGAAAAAAGAAGAATGGTGGTGCAAATGGCCTGCAAGGATCCCATGATGTAGTAAAATGGTTGAATATTTGGACAAGGATTCGACACAACATACATACATAGGGTTTGTGGAAGTCACTGTACTAAATAATGTTGTGTAAACAAGCTGTATGTATGTCTTGGATTTTAATTGAAGATGATTAGACTTCCATTTTAGTATTTGGTGCTCCACTTTTACCACTTTATGCATCTCTCTCTCTCTCTTCCTTTTGTTTCTTACAAGTTTAACCCTTTCTGTTTTCTTTTCCACAACCCAACTTCAATATTCGATTCTCATTCTCAACTATAATTTTTCTTTTATTGAGGAGGCAAAAAAAAAAAAAAAAAACTAATTTCAATTTTTATTCTCTATCGACATATTGCAATTTCTTTTTCTTTTTATTTCATAAAATTAATGGTATATGCTATGAATATAGTATGATATCATAATAATAAGCACACTTGATGAGTTGACATGTGTTATGAAATCTATAAATTCTACAATGATATCATATAGGATAATCTTATGAACTCTCCTTACACACACATATATCTATATACAGTCGTCATTCGTACTAATAACTTTGGCTTTTCTTCTTTGAGATTGCCAAAGGTTAATTTGAATATTTAATTGTATGATTAACTGAATGAAGATACTCTTAACACAATATTGCATAATAGACTATTAATTATACTCTTATATATACTATAAATTTGCTCTTAAAGTTTTTTACGTTCTTTCCATTCCAAAATACCGGATCTCTATCTATATTGAAAGTGTCCGAGTGCTCCTATGCAAGATAAAAAACAACAGAAACCAAATGTTGTGTATAATGTTGTCAACACCAGAGATAACACGCAGCGGAAAAATCAAAGATAAAAATTAACAAGACAAGAAATTTATCCACGAGTATATAATGATACTCACGGAATGCCTACAGGGCAAAAAGTGTCTTATTCGATTTATCTTTGTAATACACAACACAAACGAGGACTTGGAAAGAACCTCTTAAAACGACACTTGATACGTCCACTATAATGAAAACTATGGACGTGTAAACTAATAAAAACCTATCGACCAAGCAACGATCCTACTTTGCTAGAGAACTATTGGAGTAGACATACTCTATAGTTCTACGGAAAAGAAATAGGAAAGTTGATAATCAAAAAGCGGTCGACAAAACAATACAAGAGAAAGACTAGATATGAATAACTTGTTTGTGTTCTCTTGTATGCAAATCTGGAAGTGTCTCTCAATCTCTGCAAATCGTCTCATATTTATAGACGTCCTTGAGTCCATGATAACGCATTTTTTCATCCACTATCTCCACTTCATCCATGATCTTGTTCTCTTCCTTGCAAGTTACGTTCCTTCCATGATCTAGTTCCAATCTTGCAAGTCACGTTTTCTTCTTATCACGTTCTCTATCTCCATGATCTATCTCTCTTGTTTGCAGCCGTGTAGCACGATCTCTTGCCCAAGTAAAATCACGTTTCTCAATCTAAAGAAATAAAAGTTAGACTTAAAAAGATATAATCCTACAAAATAGGATATGGTTAGGATATGGCTTGAATAAGTCAATCTTTAAGGAATCATAACTAAATCCTAAAATATAGGACTTTAGTTATTTGAAAAGATCTTCTCACTCCTTTTGAATATTTGCAACACGTGAGAATAATAAAATCCTATTATGAAGCTAAGTTAAATAATTGGTTTTAATTAAAGGAAAATGAAAAATACTAAGTTGACAAAGTCAACATTAACAATCTCCCCTTTTTTGACTTTTTCAGCTCAAAACCTAAAATCAATTATCAACTTAACTTCAACTCTCCCTAAGACTTGCAAACACACATACTTCAAAAACACCCAAGAGACATGAATTCAATTAGAGTCAAAATAACAGAAATTGAAATTCAATTCAAATCAAATACCAAAATAACAGTGTTTTGAAAAACTTGAAAAAAATAAATCATCCATTACAAAATAGAAACTCACCTTGAGATCAATATCAATCATCATGACTTCCACCTTGGTCTTCACTGCCGTGGACTTCTTCACTTCCAACACCACTTCCACTTCCAACTACTCCCCCTTTTTAAGCTGAAATAAGGGCCTCCAAAGAGTCCCTGACCTTCAACATGTCTTCAATGTGGATGTTTAATAAACGAACCTGTTGTTGGAGAGCACGGACAGAAATGTTGGTTGGAATGTTGACAACCGGAGGGGCAACATTCGGCTTGTAGGGTAGATCCAGCACACGTGAACCTACAAGTAAAGCTTTAGCAATAGTCAACATAGGTACAACAGTAGATAGCTCATCCGATGAACGCTTCTTGAAGCCTTGAGCTCAGAGGATCGAGTAGATCAGCGATGGATAAGGAAGTATTCCAGAATCACCAAATTTTCCAGCAAAGCGAGCCAAATTTGCCAAAATTATCTTTCCAAGATTGAAAGGCAACTTTTTACCAATCTTGTAAAGTAAACTAGTCTGCTCCTCAGTAACCGAAGTAGTGTTCGTAGACGACAGCCAATTATGCACACAGAACTTGTGTAAAACCGCATAGCATGAAGTGAGCGAGGAAGCGAAAACTTTCTTCGGCCAAACAGAAATCATACCACCAGTTAACTCAGCCACCACAGCATCCCAATCACAATCAGTAAAATTCTCATAAATGTCAGGTAATTCCAAAACAGAATTAATATCTAAAGGCTTGACAGAATAAATCCTCCCCCTCAAGTAAATTTCCCCATACTTTCTATCAGTTGGATCCGCAACAGACTTATGCAAATTGGCATAAAACTCATAAATCACAGTAGAGGGAAACAATTGAGCATACGAAACAGACTTAAACATGCCACGCTCAGTAAAATAGGCTATCAAATTGTACTCCGAAAACGAACCCTTATGAATTTTCCTTCCTCCTAAAATGGTCCGTTTACACAAACTATTCCAAGCACCATTCGAGAGCTTAAAATAAAACTGAGGAGTACAAGCAGCAGATACCTGAAGAGGAGACCCATGAGGAGTGAATACTGAATCAGGCTCGGGTTCAGATTCTTGAGAAGTTGGCTGAGCAGGGGTTGATGTTCCCGCTGATGTTGCCCTTCCAATGGCAACATCTTCAAAATGTTCCTTCAGGAAAGCAAGAGTCTCTGAAATCGGCAACTCATCACTATCCTCTGATTCTGCTTCATCCTCCGGTACTATGAAATCGGTGTCGGACTCGTCATCGAGCTCTGAAGAAGACGCAGAGGGTCTATATGAGTCATCAGAGGACTCATCAACGGCCACTTCTTGTTGAACTGGAGAGAGAATGTCGTGACTTGGCGGTGGCTCGGAAAAAATTAGCGGTAAGACATTGTCAACAATCGGAGATAGAGGAGTAAGTTCCGGCAGTTCTACCATCGGAGAAGAAGCAGAGGAACTAACCTTTGGTTTCTTGGATGGAGGAGGAGTAGAGAGGTGGTCAAGAGTTCTCTTCGATCACCGAACTGGACCCGATCTGGAAGAAACTGACATGGGTGACGGGTCTGGATAATCGTTGACCTCAAATGGAACCACATCATCATCTCCCGGATATAAGACCTTTAGGGGCTCTGAAAAGTCAGTCTCTTCCTCAGGTGAGTGCCCCGCATAGGATTCTTGAGGCTCGGAAGTGGACAGAATGGCAGAAATCGGAACAATTGCTAGAGCATCGGAAGAAGGTTGTGGCGGTGAATCGATGATATCCGAAAATAGGAGATAGAATTGAGAGAGAATATCAAGAAATTGCACTGGAGTAAGATCCATGGAGAAACTAGGGCTTGGAATTTGGGGGAAAAACTTTTCAAGAGAGAGAGAATGAGAAAGAGAGATGAAAAACCAAGTAGAAAGATTGAGAGATGGAGTGTATATCCAAACCTTAAGAGACGCGCTAAATAAGTGGGATTTCAAAAAGGAATTATTTGAGCTTATCAAAAATCAAGAAAATAACATTATGGTTAGATAGAAAATATATTTGTTATGCCCAAAAAAAATGAGTCACCAAATTCGAGTTTTAATATGAAAATAAACATTATCCACCTTAAACCTGTATCCACGAAAATATGAGATTATATACCAAAAATCTAGGGATGCCTAGAACAGAAAAATCATGAAAAATGCATACAAAAACGTAACCAGATAATGTGTTCCTCAATGTTGAGAACATTTGCACGGACAATACACTGAAATCAGCGAACAGACTCCAAAACAACTGTGTATTGTTTCAAATAATTAGCACATGTCGATTTCAACCAACCTTTTTAAGAGAGTGCACCATCGTCGCGAGCGCCGTGCATCTAGTTACTCAATTGTGAAATCGACTTTTATATGTGGATTATGGTGTCTCCAATCACTTTGTGACAAGGAAGCATCGTCATAGCGAGTGTCGTGCCCCGAGTACTCAATGTTAGGTCACACAATCCTTTTAAACATGATCAATAGGCTGCTTGAAAAGCATCGTCGCCGTGAATGTCGTGCTCCAAGTGCTTTGTGAAATTACTAAGCATAGTACACTTTAAAATGAGTCATAAAAGATTCCTTAAATTGTCCAAGCAAATATCCTCTCCAAAGAGCACATATTCCAGATAAGCAACATGCAAATGATACAAAGAAGGCCAAACAAATATAGATGTTATGCAAGATGTAAGCAACATGTACCGTAACATCCGTAAACAGTGTATATGCATTCATACAACACACAAACCAAAAGATTTCTTTAGATGAGAAAATCTCTCAAGATCAAGGGCCTTGGTAAAAATATCAGCATTTTGGTTTTCCGTGGACACATATTCAAGATGTATAATATTCTTTTCTACTAAATCTCGAATGAAGTGATGTCTTATATCTATATGTTTAGTGCGAGAATGTTGAATAGGATTCTTTGAGATGTTTATCGTACTAGAGTTATCACAATATAAGCTCAAATATTCAGTTTTAAAACCATAGTCATCTAACATTTGTCTCAACCAAAGTAATTGTGTAGACCCACTACCCGCGGCCACATATTCCGATTCGGCCATTGATAGTGAAACACAATTCTGTTTTCTATTGTGCCAAGAAACAAGATTGTTACCTAGATAGAAACAGCCTTCGCTGGTACTCTTCCGATTGTCCAGATCTCCGGCCCAATTCGAGTTGGTGTACCCAACTAAGTTCAAATTCGTGTTTTTGGTATACCAAATACCTTCATTAATTGTTCCCGATACATATCTTATTACTCGTTTCACAGCTTAAAGATGTGAAACCTTCGGTGCAGATTGATATCGAGCACATACACCTACACTGTACATAATGTCCGGATGACTTGCAGTGAGATATAATAGGATGTCTATCATGGAATGATACAGAGTGTTGTCGACATCTTCGGCAACATCATCTCTGCACAGCTTTTGTGTTGAACCCATAGGAGTGCGTATTGGTTTAGAATTTTCTAATCCAAAGCTAGATACCAAATTCTTGGCATACTTGCTTTGAGATATGAAAATCCCATCTTCCATTTGTTTAATCTACAATCCTAGAAAGTAATTAAGCTCCCCTATCATGCTCATCTCAAATATTGCCGACATTGCATTCACAAAATCATTAAGATCAAATTGTGAGTTAGAACCGAATACAATATCAACAACATATATTTGAGCAATAACAACAATATGATCAGAATTCTTTATAGAAAGAGTTCGATCGGCCTCTTCACGTACAAACCCAAACTCAAGTAAAAAGGTAGTCAAGCGACTATACCAAGCTCAAAGAGCTTGTTTCAACCTATATAAGGCATTTTTGAGTTTGTAAACGTGGATAGGTAAATAAGGATCTTCAAACCCCTTGGGTTGCTCAACATAAACTTCCTCATTTAAAAACCCATTCAAGAATGCTCATTTTACATTCATTTGATGCAAGGTAATTTTTAAATAACATGCAATGGCAAGCAACAATCTAATAGACTTAATCCTAGTGACGAGAGCAAACATTTCATCAAAATCAATGCCTTCGACTTGCGTATACCCCTGAGCTACTAGGCGTGCTTTGTTCCTTACAATATTTCCAGACTCATCAGACTTATTTTTAAAGATCTATTTCGTTCCAATCACATTAGTATTGATGAGTCTAGGAACAAGGAACCACGCATCACTTCTAGAAAATTGTTCTAGTTCTTCTTGCATTGCTTGAATCCAAATATTATCCTTGAGAGCCTCATTGATATTTTTGGGTTCAACAAGAGACACAAAGCAGTAGGAATGTACCTCCGAGAATGTGGTTGACATACACACATGTCTTACCATTTCCTTGTAGTTCACAGGTTGTTTCCTACGAGTTCTTACCCCTTCAGATACTCCCCCTATCACCTGTGTGGTAGGGTGGTTCTTCCTGATGTGAGCAGGAGGATCTCTTCTTACTAGATTAAGAGATTCATCATCGTTTTCTTCCAATTCTGACTCAGCAGCTGGTGTGACCTCTGATGTGCCAACATCCGGGATCACATCAGGAGAAACTAGTTCAACTTCAGGAACAACAGGTGTTTCCACTAAATCTTGTGTTGCATCTTCATATGACTTACCTGTAAGATCATAAAAGTCATCAAAAACAACATTAACTAATTCTTGAATATTTCTAAGTCTCAAATTGTACACATGATATGCATGACTATTCGAAGAATATCCAAGAAAAATGGCTTTATCACTTTTGGAATCGAACTTTGCAAGATTTTTCCTGTCATTAAGAATGTAGCAAATGCACCCAAAAACATGAAAGTACTTCAAATTAGGTTTATTTCCTTTCAAAATTTCATAAGGTGTCATTTTAGTTCCGGGTCTAAGATAGACTCGATTTCCTATATGACAAGCGGTGTTCAAAGCTTCTGCCTAAAATCATTTGGTTAGTTTCTTTGAACTTAACATTACACGGGCCATCTCTTAAAGAGTTCGATTTTTCCTTTTCGCTATACCATTTTGTTGAGGGGTTTTTGGAGCCGAAAATTCATGGAAAATGTCTTTCTTTTCACAAAATGCAGAAAACAAGTTGTTTTCAAATTCCTTACCATGGTCAGATCTTATGCTAAGAATTTTCATGTCAAAGAAGGTTTTTATACGCATGTAAAGAACTTTGAAGTATGAAAATATCTCAGATTTTTCTTTTAAAAAATAAATCCATGTAAATCTAGAAAAATCATCAACAATCACATATGAGTATCTCTTACCTCCAAGACTTTCTACTTCTACTAGACCCATAAGATCCATATGCAAAAGTTGAAAACTGTGTCACCTAAATGTTGTCCCGGATGTGATACAACATTGTGAGACACACGTGTTTGTTTACCTGATTGGCAGTCCCTACAAACAAACTTACTCTTATGATTTAAGTCTGGCAAACCTCTGACAGCTTCAAGCTTCCTCAACTTTTCAAGTGTTCGGAAATTCACATGGCCTAGCTTTTTATACCACAAAATTGTGTCATCAAAGTGTGCCTTATTACATGCGATCTTTCCTCCCACTAAATAGCAGTTGTCATGTGATCTTGTACTTGTTAAGATGCAAATATTAGATTTATCAAACACTTCACAAGAGTCTTTATTAAACTTCATCTCCAAGTTATCATCACAAAGTTGACTGATGCTTATAAGATTCGCCATTAGACCATCAACAAGCAATATATTATTCAACTTTGGTAAATCAGGTATACTCAAGGTTCATATGCCGATAATCTTTCCTTTAGCTCATCCACCATAAGTTATACAACTGGTCTCAAGAGGTATGAAATCAGATAGAAATTCTTTGGTCCCCGTCATATGGCGTGAACAGCCACTATCGAAGTACCAAGAACCTGCAATGTTAGTCTTTAAAGCAGTAAAAATTACATTGCAATGTATGGTGGATTTAGGAACCCAGATTTCTGTATACCCTTTTTGGAATGAGTGTTACCTGAAATGTTGAACAACATTTTAGGCAACATCTGTCCACAGGAAGAATCGTTTTTTAGTTTTAAGCAAAAAGGTCTAATATGTCCTCTACGAAAACAGTAATGACAGACATATTTCTTTTTCCTCTTTATAGAGGGTTCTTAGTAGACTTATATGACTCTTTAACAAAGATGGTTTTAGGCTTTTTATCATCAAAAAGAGTTGGAAACACAGAGCTAGTAGATTTATCAAAGCCGGTACCTGATTTATCATGATTACCTATCTCAAGTGATTCATTCAACTTGAGCGTACCAGTATTCCACTTCTCAATTGTAGCTTTGTCCTTATCCAATTGGATTTGAGTTTTTCCAAGTTCAATATCCTTTTGAGTGAGTGTCGTCTCTAATGTTGTCAACGAATGCCTCAACACATCGTTCTCCTTGGTAAGTAACTTAACTTGTTTGACTTCCTTTTTCCATTCCTTGAGTAATGATGTATAGATCTCTTGAAGTTCTTCTATTATGGCATCTTTATCTAATTTATCATCTTCTCGGGATTCTGCATCATCATCAACAGAGGCATTTAAACAAGTTAGGTTAGCAAAGTTAAATAATTCATACCGTTCTGATGTGTCGATCAGTGTTGTCGTATCAACAGCAACATTAGAGGTAACATTTGCCAACAGCAAGGTCTGGTCATCGACAGCTTCTTCAAAGTCGTCTTCATCATCACTCATAGATACCCATAGGTTCATCTTCCCATATTTTCTAAGTGTGTTCGCATACTCATTTACATAGTGACCCCAACCCGAACATGCTCGACATTGAATGGAATCGAGATGTCTAGGGTTATTTCTGTCATAGTCCGAACCGGGTTTCTTGGGAGTGTTTGATGAAGATCTCATCTGATTCCATTGAGGTTGAGGAGCAGCAGCTTTGTTGAATCTACTTTTCCTTTTTGGTTCAAACTTTTTCTTGTTCATATTTCGAACCATCTTGTTGAACTTCTTAGCGAGCATGGCAACACTTTGTTATCCTTCTTGAATCTCCTCCAACGGCTCATCTTCATCTTCGTCACTTTCTCTTTCAGTTTGTGCTTGAAAAACGATGTCCTTATCCTTTTGAGCACCTGATTGATTCTTCAAATTTAGTTCATATGTTTGCATGATGCTTTGGAGAGTCTCGAAACTCATCTTTGCTAGATTATGGGCTTCTTCAATAGCACACACTTTCATGTTGTACTTTGGTGTCAAGGTTCGGATAGCCTTGGACACTAAGTTCTTGTGAGTTATCGAATATCCAAGTACCACAAACTGATTTGAGATATCACGAAGTCTCTCGAAGTAAGAGCTAATATCTTCATTTTCTCTCTTTCTCATGGTTTCAAACTCCGACATTAACTGACGAAGCTTCATTTCTCGTACAGTGGTGTCTCCTTCATACTGTCTTTCCAGAATGTCCCAAGCTTCCTTTGCGGATAAACAATTCTGGATAAGTTTAAAAACTCGAAGATCTACGGAACCATGGATGATGTTGAGCGCCTTGTCATTGTAGTTTGCGGCGGCAACTTCGGCAGTAGTCCATTCACTTCTTGGTTTGGAAACAATATCACCATCTCATTCATGGACCTTCACAGGATGAGTAAACCCATCCAAAACAACATCCCAAGCATTTGAATCGATGGACTTGATTTGAGATCGTACGTGAATCTTCCAGTAAGAGTAGTTTGATCCATCAAGAATAGGCAACTTCCCTTGTAGATTACACCAATCCATCTCTTGCATGAGCAACAGAACCAACCACCTAGTATATCAGGTGGGTGGCTCTGATACCAATTAAAAGTGTCCAAGTGCTCCTATGCAAGATTAAAAACAATAGAAACCAAATGTTGTGTATAATGTTGTTAACACCAGAGATAACACGCAGCGGAAAAATCAAAGATAAAAATTAACAAGATAAGAAATTTATCAACGAGTATATAGTGATACTCGTGGAATGCCTACAGGACAAAAAGTGTCTTATTCGATTTATCTTTGTAATACACAACACAAACGAGGACTTGGAAAGAACATCTTAAAACGACACTTGATACGTCCACTATAATGAAAACTATGGACGTGTAAACTAATAAAAACCTATCAACCAAGCAACGATCCTACTTTGCTAGAGAACTATTGGAGTAGACATACTCTATAGTTCTACGGAAAAGAAATAGGAAAGTTGATAATCAAAAAGCGGTCGATAAAACAATACAAGAGAAAGACTAGATATGAATAACTTGCTTGTGTTCTCTTGTATGCAAATCTGGAAGTGTCTCTCAATTTCTGCAAATCGTCTCATATTTATAAACGTCCTTGAGTCCATGATAGCGCACTTCTTCATCCACTATCTCCACTTCATCCATGATCTTGTTCTCTTCCTTGCAAGTTACGTTCCTTCCATGATCTAGTTCCAATCTTGCAAGTCACGTTTTCTTCTTATCACGTTCTCTATCTCCATGATCTATCTCTCTTGTTTGCAGCCTTGTAGCACGATCTCTTGCCCAAGTAAAATCACGTTTCTCAATCTAGAGAAATAAAAGTTAGACTTAAAAAGATATAATCCTACAAAATAGGATATGGTTAGGATATGGCTTGAATAAGTCAATCTTTAAGGAATCATAACTAAATCCTAAAATATAGGACTTTAGTTATTTGAAAAGATCTTCTCACTCCTTTTGAATATCTGCAACACGTGAGAATAACAAAATCCTATTATGAAGCTAAGTTAAATAATTGATTTTAATTAAAGAAAAAGGAAAAATACTAAGTTGATAAAGTTAACATTAACATATATAATTTCTATTTTTTGAATTGAAACAAATTAGAATTCTCAATTTTCTACAATGTCTAAAGTCTAAAATATTTTCGGGAACAAGTAAATCAAAATGTTTTTTGTGATTAATTTCAAAATACAACATATATTATAGTGTTACTTTGGTCACTTGCAACGTAAAATATTTTTTTTTTTGTAAATCCAACCAATACATAAAAATTAACACACGTGCCTTGCATACAGTCTTACGAAGACATTATTCTTGGCATCCCATATAGCATCAAGAAAAATTCAAGAAACACAAAGACTTTTATCCAACAATTTCACATGCTCACACACTCCGTTTGTCGATGTATTCGCGTCCACACTGTTACAATATATTTCAATAAGATAAAGGTAATATTTTATGTAAATAAAGTTATACAATTATGTGATACGAATAATATATTAATATATTTCAGTATATTAATAAAATCTATTTTTTAGAAAAATAAGGTAATATATTAAAGTTATACGTTATAAAACTATTTTTTATGTAATAAGCTATATGATTAATACATTTATGTGATTCAAATAATAATCTTATATTATATAAGTTAATTGAGATAATACTTTTATGTCAATGAATACCTTTATGTAAATGCAATAATATTTTTACATTATACAGTTAACATTTTTATGTGATTGAGAGGAATCATAGCACACATCAAAGATGAGCTGGCTAGGGATAGTATTGCATTGCTAATTTTATTACTTTTGTAAATACTAGTGTGCATGGCTTGGTTATTCCCTTTAGTTGCGGTTTTGGTTACTCCTTATTTTTAGTGCTGGAAATGAAAGTATGACACTTATCATCTTCCTATTGTTATATTCTTTATTTCTACGTTAAGTTAAATCATTCAATATAGAAGCATTTTCTAGTTTCCATAATTTGTAGTCTTCTTGCCCTATCTTTATCTATGGAGTTTATGAAAATCTTCCTTGGTAATATTAACCACCTGGGCTCTATACCTAACCACTCTTTTATTTACCTTATTGTTAGGAAATCAATGTTGAGAATTTGATGGGATAAAATATAATTGTAATAGGATTTTAAATTATCTCATTTTTGACATTGTTTAAGTGAAGTTAGTTAGACTTGAATCCTAAGTAATCTAGATGAAAGAAGAGCTGAAGGCTAATCAAGACCTTACTGCAAGTCGCACGAAAAAGAACTTACTGCAAGATGCAGTTATTGTAAGAAAACACTGGAGACTTTTTGTATGATGAACTAGAATACAACAGAAGAAGGATACAACGAGACCATTACTACATGACAAATGCATACAATAATGAACCTAAAGGTTGATCTCTTAGAGAGACAAAGGTGCATGTAAACATTAACTAACTGATGTACGAGGAAGATCAACATCAGTTGAAGGAAAAGGTCTACTTAGTCTACAATTTGAAATATATCTAGTAGAGATAGAATTCTCGAACACAGCTACAAGCTAATAGTATACTGACACCTAGATTGATAGACTGTAGAAAATAGTATCTCCATTCAGAAAAAGCAGAATAACTCTCATAACTTATTACGTGAAACAAAAGGCACATTAATTCAACTTTGTACGATGTTAAAACATAATTAAATGCATGGTTTTCACCCTCTTCAACGGAAAGAAACCTTATGTTATAAGTAGAGAAAGATGAGGACTGGAACAACTGAAACTACAACTCTCTGAATTCTTAAGCAAGCTCGCACTCATGTTCATTGTTCTATCATTAATGAAGATCTAAGCTCTCATAATTCAGTCACTAAACCTCTGAAGTAAGCCTAGTCAAGATGTTGATATTTCAAGATCAAGAAGTTATTTTATCCTTGTTAAAGAAATTTTATATCCTTAATTTTTTTCTCTATGTGAGTTGTTGTTTTAGAAGTTCTCAGTAAAGAAACAAGAGTTTTATTAAGTGTAAGTTTTTCTAAATGAGTAACCATCTTGTGTGAATTTAGGAAAATCTTGTGTGGGTCTAGTCTAAGTATTGGAACAACCTGTGTTGAAGCAAGTTATGTTGAAGTTGAACACTTGTAGGTGTTACTTGTTGAGTCTAGAGTTTGTATAGGAAAAGAGTCATTGTAAATCAATCTCATCTTAACAAAGTTCCTCCTAAAATGAAAGAATGTATTGAATTAAGGAGATTACTCAATCCTTAAATCACTATATATCTTTGTGTGTTTACTTATCTTTATGCACTTATATATATATTGTTGCACTTTCTCTAATTTAGTATATAGCATAAAAGCAACTTGTGAAAATCTCATATTTGCAAAAGTCTTTCAAAAGGAACCTCTTAAAAGATATATTTCCTACTGCAAGAACTCTCTTAAGATATTTCTTATAGTATTGCATATAATGGTGCATGCAAAAATTATAAACAATACATACAACATGTTACACGAAAGTTTGAAAATTTTTAAAATCCAAAAAGGTTTATTCACCCCCCAAACCTCTTGAATAAAAATATTTGCATTGTTTGGAATAACAGGTGTTAGCACCTGTTAAAGGACATGGATTAGAAGCTTACTCACTTATTAAAGCGCATGGATTAGAGGGTTACTCACTGAGAAAAAAATCCTCCATAGTACACTCAATATGGATAAGAAAAAAAACAATTGTTTGTTTTTTGGCGTTTTCTCTCTCTATCTATCTGTCTCTGCTAATCAATATTGTTGGATTGAGCTCATCCAAAGACATTTGAGATCATCTCAATGTCAGTTTTGCTACACAATCTCAGCTAAGATAACATAATATCATGCTCAATCGTAAAATATGAGGAAAAATAATGTATCTATTAGGAAATACCTTAGCAAGGTTTAAATCGTGTTGTGGCTTGCTAACGTCTTTGGTAACCTAATCACCAAAGAAGATCACACTCTCTATATAATAGCTGGTCTAGTTCACGAAGTTGATCATTGTTGATCTCAACTTCAACTATAGTTGAGCTTATTTCCATTACTAGGTATCTTCCATACTTCGTAGCTTTGAAGGATATTGGAATGCAACAACACAGGTGATTTTGGTATTGATAAATCTTCACTTATTACTAATTTGGTTATCTTAGGATCTGGATATAGAAGATGAGGTCTTTTCACACCAAATAGATGAAGAAATTGATCATATCATCAAAGATAAAGAAATGGTAAGAGCAACATCAGAGGTAATCCTTATATAAGAATGAAGACATTGGCAAATCATGGACTGTTAGAAAAATCAATATTTAAATTTTGATGAGACAAAACACAATTGTAATAGGACTATAAAGTATCCTCATTTTTCACGTTTTTAAGTGAAACATAGATATGATTAAGTCATAGATTAGTTCAAAGTTTTGTCACATGAAAACAAGTCAAAAATTTATCACACGATGTAAGAAACAGCTGATGTAAGTTATGCGAACAAGACCTGAATGCACATTGTAGAATACAGTTGTTGTAAGTTGCATGAGGAAAATATTACAACAATCTATAAGATACAACTGATGTATGACAATCAAAGAATGAACTTTTATTGTGCGAAGATACAAGACTACAGAAGAAAATAGATACAACAAAGTCGAAGCTTACTCCTAGAATAATGTTACAGAAAAAACATCGTACAACTGCTGCAATAATATCTCGCACTACAAGATCAAAATTAAGCATGCAACAACTGGTTGATGTATTATGAAGACAAACATCAATGTCAAGTCTCGTCGATTCAAAATATAATTAATAGAGATAAAGTTACATATTGAAGCTACAAGTAAATGCAAAACTGACAGCTAGACAAGCGAATCGCAGAAACCTACAACTCCCGCAGTAAATATAAGTCACTTCTTGTTTTTAGTGCTAGCAATGATAGGATGACACTTGTCATATCTCTATTGTGTTTCTTGTTCTATATGTACTTAATTTTAATGTTGAAATAAATCATTCAATGTAGTAGCATTTCCAAGTTTTCATAAGTTGCCTTCTTGCTCTATCTTTAGCTACGGAGTTTATGAAAATCTTTTACACAAGTAATACATTACATTATGTTGGTTCCAAGTGGCACAAAGGTTTAGAGAGAGGGTGAATGAACCTCAATCGATTTTTCAAACCTTTTGAACTTGTTGTATTGTATCCTACAATAGAATACAGTACAACTTATTAGGCTATAATGCAGCACAGCTTACTATACCAGAGTTTTTTAACACAACGAAAACTTACACTTTGATAGAGTTTCTTTTAAAAAAAAATTCACAAATATGAGCTTTGATAAATGTAGTATGAATGGATATAAGAATGCAGTAAGATAAACACTTAGATATGCAAAACAGAAAGATAAACACACTAAAGACTTATAGTGGTTCGAAGGTGGTATAATCCTTCTATGTCCACTCTACTCTTTTTTCCTCGTACTACATTGATGTGTGATTTGCCAATTCATTCTTCCTGTCTTTTTGACTTAGAATGCAGTACTTTCTTTCTGCAATATTTATTCAGTGCAGTAATGCAGCTTTCTGTGTCTTTGTTGTCTTCATTCTTCATAGAGTAACTTAACTGTTTTACTGTCCTGCTGCATTTTACTGTTTAACAGTAATTAGATACAGTATTCATCTGCTGCATTCAGTAGCGGCCTTCTTGTTGCTTGCAATATCTTCTTATTTGAGAATTCAGCTACTGAATTGTGGAATCCTCCATTCTTCAACCTATATTCTAAACTCAAAACTAATCTAAGTTTCACTTAAATATTGTGTAAATTGGGGTACTCTATTTTCCTATTACAAAGTTATTTTGTCTCATCAAAATCTAAACATTAAATTCCTAACACATTATATTTCAGTAAAATAAGGTAATACATTTAAAGTATTAAAGTAATATATTTATGTGATACAACTAAAATATTTATGTAATACAACTATTCTTTATCCATATTTTTTTCTCCATTTTCTACAAATAATTATTATATTTTATTTTGCTAATAATTAATTTTAATGTTCAAAATCATTGCAACAAAATAATCATCAACATCATGAATTCGCAATTTGATGTTTGAAATCATCAACATGATACGAGAAAAAAGATGGAGAAGAAGAAGAATCACACTAAGAGAGAGAGAGAGGAATGAAAACATACAATTTTGAGATCTAGATCCGCGAAATACACAAAAAGAAGAAGACCACAAGAAGAAGAAGAAGAAAATAATCGTGAGAGAGAGAAAATAATAGGTATATTACTAAGTGAGACTGGGTCGGATCAGGTCAAACTGCACAGATCCTCCTTGATTCGAGGTGAGTCCTTCCTGGAAGTTGTCTAGT
The DNA here is from genome assembly GCA_954870855.1 of Scutellaria minor. Classification (NCBI taxonomy): domain Eukaryota; kingdom Viridiplantae; phylum Streptophyta; class Magnoliopsida; order Lamiales; family Lamiaceae; genus Scutellaria; species Scutellaria minor. The sequence goes on along the minus strand of OX940728.1, from coordinate 16,799,717 downwards.
TGAGGATGCAATTGGTGTACATGAAAATCACTCTTCAAGAAATTACTTTTGCTAATAGATTTTTTTTGTGACAATATATTATTAATTTTTGCTACAATATGTTATCCCTAAAAATAGATTTTCCGCAACAACTTTTGTTGTCACAAAACAACTTAACTCTTAGCCCAAGTATTATATTTGGTTATTTACTAAATCACCCTTTGACGGGTCATTCTCATCTCAAATAATCAATTTTGTTGTCCCTAGTTTTTTCTTTAAAAAGACAAAAAAAGCCCTCAGAGGACAATGTGAAAGGCACATGGTCATGTAGATTTGGTCCGAAATTTCAATATATTTGATTATTTATCCCTAGTTTTTTCATTAAAAAGACAAAAAAATCCCTCAGAGGACAATGTGGAAGGCATATGATCATGTAGATTTGGTCTGAAGTTTCAAAATATATATATATATATAGAGAATTGATCAGGCACGCACCTGAAGAATGCGCACCGTGCGCACTTCTTTAAGATTTCTTTTTATTTTTATTTTTAATATCTCATATTATATCTTTTCTCACGTTGCCACTCCACATACGAAATTCTCATCTCACACATGATCTATCTCATCATCAACATATACAATTTGCATCCCACATATCAACATAGATCTTCTTCCCAATTATCATAATCAATGTACTTTTTAATATTTTATATTATTATACATATTTATATTATTATACACATAATTTTATAAATCATAATCAATATAATTTTTAATATTTTATATTATTATACACATATTTGTTTCTCACTCTACTACCACTTTTCAATTCTCATCCCAAAGGAAACAATAAAAATATACAATTAATCAATTAAAGGAAACAATGAATAATATTCAAGTAATCAATTCTCAAAAAATTCTAAATTATAATCAATGAAATTTTTTATATTTTATATTATTATACACATAATTTTCTAAATCATAATCTATGTAATTTTTAATATTTTATATTATTATACATATAATTTTTTTCTCAGTCTACCACTTCACATACGGAATTCTCATCTCACACATAGACATAACTCCTCATCAATATCTTCGTATACTTTCTTGTATAAATCATCAAAGGAAAAAATAATTTCAAAAAATAAGAGTTTGTCGTGGTTGTGGCATTAGTGAACACATAACTTCTTTTATAAATCATCAAAGAAAAAAATAATTTCAAAAAGAAAGAGTTTGTCGTGGTTGTGGCATTAGTGGACACATACTTTCTTGAATAAATCATCAAAGGAAAAAATAATTTCAAAAGCAAGAGTTTGTCGTGGTTGTAGCATTAATGTACATGACAGGAGAAATTGTACTATCCTTGGGATGGTATAATATTGTACAATCAACATCCTCACATATTGTTTAAATTAATTTGGGTGAGAATTGATAAGAAAATATGTGAAGATGTTGATGAGGGGTTATGTGTTCCGTATGTAAAGTGGTAGGATGAGAAAAAATTATGTGAATAATAATATAAAATATTAAAAATTACATTGATTACGAGAATTGGGAAAAAGATCTATGTTGATATGTTGAGAATTTCGTATGTGGGGTGACAGCGTGAGAAAAGTAATAATATGAGATATTAAAAATTAAAAAAAAGAAAAGAAATCTTAAAGAAGTGCACGAATTTCGTATGTGGGGTGGCAGCGTGAGAAAAAAAATAATATGAGATATTAAAAATTAAAAAAAAAAAAAGAAATCTTAAAGAAGTGCGCACGGTGCACATTCTTCAGGTGCGTGCTTGATCAATTCTCTATATATATATATACACACCACGTGAAGGAATATGAAAAAGACTTGGTTTATTTTGCAAGTGAAAAAAAAAAACATTAAATTCAATTTTTTTTTTTTTTGAAATCAAAATGTAATATTTAATTAATTAGTGACACATGGTGGCCGCTCCTAGAACTCCAAAAATCGTGCATATCATCATAGGAGAGTCTTACTCTTCCTGTATGCTATATATATATATATATATATATATATATATATATATATATATATATAAATTCTACGTAAATTCTTTATGGACTTTATTTAATATTCTTGATGACGTTATTCCTTAAATTGCCATAGTTGTTAACTTTACTTACTATTGAAGAATTAATTGTGTCCACGAGTGTGACGCAATGGTAATTAAAGCATAATGGAAATTTGAAAGGGCAATTAGATTTATATATCTCAAAAGACGACAAAACAGAAAGCAAGAATATTTATCAAGTTAATTGGTATATGGTGGTTATTGGTTAATCTCCGAATTACGTTCTAGTCATGTGTATAATCTGCAGCTCGGAGAAAAAAGGACTAAGAAGATTGATGAATTCTTAATATCCTATGATTAATATCTTATTATGTAAAAGTAAAAGTAATAAATAAATAGATAAAAGATCAGGAGATCATTAATGCAATTTTGCAACTCCCTAATTACAATAATTGTTGTTGTTTTACATAATGCTGTTACAGGTTTATTATAATTATTGCTCTCATGCCCAAAATTAATAGTATAATGAATCCTAATTCGAATTGTCGTTCTTTCACCAAATATAAATGTATGTTGTTCCCATAACACCAATAAAACTGAGTATATATATTACTAAGTGATTATATATATCATGAAGAAGATCGATCATAATTTACACTTAAATACATGTACACATATTAATCAGAAAAAACCAAAATTGTGAGATATAAAATGATTCAAAATCTTCATCTGGCTTTTCTTAAGCCTTTCAACTATTTATATAATTTAACGGATTAAAATTATTTTTGGTTTCATAATTATATTGTCTTCTGATTTTGACCTTATAATTATCACGATTTTCAATTGAGTCCCAGAATTTAAAAATCTATCTAATTATGATTCCATTTTGCCCGAAAATTTTGAATTTTGTCGAAAAATGTCATGTGATAAATTTTTATTAGGATTTTAATTTTGGCATTCCACCAATAAGAATTTGACACAATATTTTCTAACAAAATTCCTCAAAATTCGAACAAAATCGGACAGAATCTTAAATTATGGGACTAAATTAAAAATCATGATACTTATGAGACTAGAATCAGAATACACCAGGATCAAAAATGATTTTTGATCCTAATTTACTTAGTCAGGTTGGAAAGCAAGAATCTTGATGATACATTAAGTGGCTGCAATTGATCTAGCTAGCCATTATTACTATTATATATTAAAGAACATTTATGTAGATGGATTGGATGAAATCTTGAGAGATTATCCACAATTAAGTTAATGATACATATAATCTTTGTAAAGAAGAGTGTGATGGATCCAATGACCACTAAGGTTGCTTCATTTTATGAGCAGGAAAGATTGATGCAATAAGATCATATGTTGGTGGAATAATTAAGCACTCTACGACTGTGGTTTTTTGTAGATGCACGGATAGAATTTGTCTAGACGGTCAACTGTGTCAGGGGCAAAAAAAAACTAATAAAGAAAAATTAATTTAACTTTTGAAATATTGCAATATTTCAACGAAATAATTCTAGAATTATGAATCCTTTAACTTACAAATTAAGTTGTATACATGAATTTCATCTGTTTGAACTTTGAAATTATCCTCCTATCTACACATATTACACACCAAAACTCTGCAATTTTTGTTCTATATTTTAAACCTATGCTTATAATTACCACTTATTTTACACATTTTGATCTTTTAACTATCATTTTTTCCAATTTTGGTCTGATTTTCAGTTGTTGTTTATATAGATGTCGAAAGTGTTGACATGGATTTTTCAATTCTGAGATTCATATAGACAAAAATTGAAATCTCAAGCGAAATCAGGCAGAGATGGAAAAGAAATGATAGTTAAAAAACCAAAATTTGAATACGTAAAATTGATGATAAATAAGTGAACAAGACTTCAATTACATAATGAAAATTGAGATTTTTCTTTAGACAGTATAGGAACTATGGTTAAGGGTATTTGGCTTGAAAGCATTTATTTATTTATTTTTGTAATTTAGCTGTAAAAAATCTTTTATTATTCTAAATTACTAGTTTAAAAAATTGTCATATAAAATTCAGCTCCATGACTATACATTTTCATACATGGATGCTCTTTGCGAAGCTAGGCCTAGGTCTACATCAAAATTATATATATATATATATTGGAGACATGAATAATGATTATTCTGATAGTGTGAAAGCTTACGCCATGAAATTTTACAATTTGTTTCCTGAGTCAGATGCCTTGTTCTGTTTTGTTACGTGTACTCCATTTTCTTTTTTAAAAATTTCTCGTCATCTTCCAAATTTAATTATTTAATAAAAGTATATGGATAACACATTTCTGCTTCTCAAAGATATATTCCATTAGATTCCACATGAAAACACACTACTATAAATACCTTCACAACCCTCCTCTCTCTCTCTCAACTCTTAGCAACAACCAAACACACACTCACTCACTCATTCATTCATCACACACAATCTTGAACAATATCAATATTTGTAGTGAGAGAATAGAATCAAAGATGAAGAATGATGGTTGGCTAAAGAGCTCCAAACCCTATATTGCTATGATATCTCTGCAGTTTGGATATGCAGGTATGAATATCATAACGAAGATATCACTGAATGGGGGGATGAGTCACTACGTTTTGGTCGTTTATCGACACGCCATTGCCACTGCCATGATTGCTCCCTTTGCCTTCTTCTTTGAGAGGAAAGCTCAACCTAAGATTACTTTCCCAGTTTTCATGCAGATTTTTGTTCTAGGTCTTCTTGGGTACGTACTATTAATTTATTTCAAACTTATTTAATTTGCTTGATTATGATATATTGAATATCATTATTAAATTTTTTTTCTTTGTATATATAGGCCTGTCATTGATCAGAATTTCTACTATGCTGGATTGAAGCTAACTTCACCAACTTTCTCATGTGCTATGAGCAACATGTTGCCTGCTTTAACTTTTGTCATGGCTTTTATATTCAGGTACTTATATTATCATGCATATATATTCTACTAATTTTAATTTATTTTCTTTCAAATTCTTTGGTTAAATAAAAAATAAAAAGAGATACTTTCAATTTTAGTCATGTATGTAAGATATTTTTCATTTTTCGACAATCAAATATTCGTTCTCCAATTTTGATCATCTATGTTTTAGTTTTTCCAATTTCAAACCAATTTTGGTTGAAAATTTTTCAAAATCACTAATGCTGCCATCGGAAATTCTGACATGTTAGCCAAAATCCAGTGGCCACATCAGCGATTTTGAAAATTCCGACCAAAATTGAAATGAAATTGGAAAAAATTCAACCATAGAGAACTAAAATTAAAATTAACTCAAAATAAAATACAAAAATCAAAATCTACAAGTGGTAAAAATTTGGCAAATATGTGTTGATGAATCATATGCATGGTTGTAACAAAATTAATTTATTGAAATAAAAGGATGGAGAAAGTGAACATAAAGAAGGTGATATACCAAGCAAAGGTGATAGGAACAGTGATAACAGTTGGAGGGGCAATGCTGATGACTATGTACAAAGGGCCACTGGTGGAGATGGTGTGGTCTAAGCACCGGAACTCCAGCTCCGGTGGCGGCGCCGCCCACGAGACGAGCGATCGAGACTGGTTCATCGGCTGCATCCTCCTCATCATCGCCACCCTGGCATGGGCTTCTCTCTTCATCTTGCAGAAAGCAGCCCTCAAAACCTACTCCAACCATCAGCTTTCTCTCACTACATGGGTCTGCTTCATGGGAACTCTTCAAGCCATTGTTGTCACTTTTGTTATGGAACACAAAGCCTCTGTTTGGAGAATTGGTTGGGACATGAACCTCCTTGCTGCTGCTTATGCTGTAATAACCCTAACCCCTCTCTCTCTCTCTCCCCGCCTTTCTCTCTCTCTATATATGTTTCATAGTACTAATGTAGTATATATGATTATTGCAGGGAATTGTGACATCAAGCCTATCATACTATGTGCAAGGGCTTGTGATGAAGACGAAAGGACCGGTTTTCGCGACGGCTTTTAGCCCGTTGATGATGATCATCGTGGCGGTGATGGGGTCTTTTATTTTAGCAGAAAAGATCTATCTTGGAGGGTGAGTATTTTCGCATAGAATTAAGGGTTAATTTCAATTTTGGTCAAATTTTCAAAACTGCCGACGTAACTGTGGGAATTTGGATGCCACATCAGATTTTCCGGCTGCCACGTCAGCAATTTTGAAAATTCAGACTAAAAATGACTGAAATTAGAAAAAATTAAAAAATAGAGTACCAAAATTGAAATTATCTTCAAAATTAAATTAAATTAATCTTGCATGGTTGATAATAACATATTTCTTGAATAAAACTAATGTTGAATCACTTGTTGGAAATTACAGGGTTATTGGATCGGCTATAATTGTTGTGGGGCTCTATGCAGTTCTGTGGGGGAAGTACAAGGAAGAAAAAGAACAGAAACTGGAGATGATCCTTCAAGAAATACCTGAAGCTATTAAAGATAATAAAAATAATAATAATAATAATAATGCACAAGTTATAAATGAAGAAAAAGAAGAGGCTAAGAAGTGCCCCTCAGTCGCCATTGACTTGCCCATATTTAATTCTCCAACCAAACCAACTCAACAAGTTTGACATGGAGACCAAATGAGTCCTCTACTTTTTTTTTTCCCTTTTTTTTTTTTTTTGCTCTTTTTGTTCTTCATTTTATGTTTAAGATGGATCGTTTTTGTTTGGACATTGTAACCGATGTATGAAAGTACCATTTGTTAATGCAACTAATTAGAGAGTTTAAGCGATCTCTGATTTTATTAATTCCCTTGTTAGATCTTCTATTCCATTTTACCTATTATATTATTCAGATTCTTGACTCGTTTAGTTATTATCAGATATATTATGCTAAATATCTTGAGGTATAAAATAATAGATGGAATAAGAAAACGAATCATTTAATCTCAACTCTGAGTTAACCCGGAATCGTTGATCTCATGCGCGTGTTCTAACTCACACATATATTAATTTCCCCATATCGATCCGTTGGATCTCAACGTTGACACAATGTTCTTGATCTCAAAGTCGAGTGATTTTTGCCATCTTAGCTTAAGATTGATTGTGAAAGGCATTGTCACTTTAATTAGATCAACAGTATTTGTTCTCTTTTTTAATTTCTAAGAGGATATATGATGGAAGCAATAGAATTATTCCTCATTTTTTAGATTTAATGAAAAGTTTAGTTCTCACTTATATTAGCATTAGAATCTTTTATATGTGTTTGAGCAGATCGAATAGAATATATTATTATTCATGTTTTTTATGCAATGTGCGTGATAAATTATTCATTCTCATGCATAGAATCTTGTGATATTCTTATTGACAAATCTGTAAAATACGATTCTTATTCTTCGATTCATAGATTTGTAGATCTTCTATTCCTTCTACATGATTGTGAGTGGAATCAATTTCAGAAGTGGATGAGATTCTGCTTGGATGCGATTTTACATTAAGATTGGGATCTTCAAGTTCCACTTTTTTTCCTTTTTTTTTTTTTTTGTGTGTAAATGTCTGCCAATACTCATTTCATATACAGAGGGAAGATCTTTTATACTCATAGTTATAATGAACAACTTTTTTATCCAATTTTAATGTTAAATGTCTAAATTGTCCTTGGTACACAAAAAAAGTCCAAATATTAAAAATAAGAGTTGGTCTCTTGTGAGACAGTCTCACATGCGACGAGATTCAAGTATGTATTTTTTCAGGTATAAGTATGTGTTTTTCAGCTATAAGTATATGTTTTTTAAGTCGATCTGTTTTTTACAGTAAAAACATGAGTTATTCAAGTATGTCTTTTATAGCTATAAGTATGTATTTTTCTGCTGTAAGTATGGTCATTTCATGTGTGACGGTCTCATATGAGTTTTTGTGTAAAAACAAAGTCAAATACACATCGTGTACGTATACATGATAGAGCCATATCATGTACACGATAGATTTGTATTATACATATATATATATACATTATGTATAATTGAAAATACATGAAACTTTATCTAAAAACATAAGGGAAAAGTAAATAATGAATTAACCCTAAAATGAGTAAAAATAGTTTTCATAAAAGGGGTTTAAAAGTTATTTGCCTTTTTATAAAACATGATTTGACCCTTTTTTTTCCCTAATATGTATTCTGTTATTTTCATGGGTTAATATTGAAATATAAGGTCATGTACTATAGCACTTTTTTCACTTGGTATTTTAAATAAATAAATAAAATCAAATTCTTACTCGTTCAAATTACTACCTCAACTCAATTTTTGACATATTTTTTAGTTAAAAATAATTCCCAAAAAAATTGGAAAACTTCAAATATTATATTAGTCAAAATTTATGAATCTTACATATGCCAAAATCATACTCTTTCAAGAACAAATGATAATCGTAAGTTAATTTGATGAAATGAAAAAAAATTCATTTAAAACTATGAGTATATGTTGGAAGAAAATTATGTGGGATTGGAGAAATATTGTCATTGAAATCTTATGCTTTGTAGTAAAGGTGAAAAGTGAAAATGTGTGTTTGTTTAAAAATTTAGTAGGGTGTGAGTTTATTAATGATGTCAAATCAATATTAAAATATATGAGTTGATGTAATATTTTATTGTGAAAAAGTGAGTTGATGGAAAAAATTATTGTGAAAATGTGAATTTGATAATGATTAGATGATTGTAATATATAGGTAATAATGATTGTGTACGAATTTCATGATTCGAATTTAACTACGAAAATAAAAATTCATTAGAATTTTGAAATCCAAAATACTAACATGTGAATTCCCTTCCAAAATATAACCTCAATAATTTTTGATCAATTCGAACTCAAATCAAACTGAAATAATGAAATTGATGGAAGATTATAGTTCAATTTAAAAATAGGTCAGTTTGGCTTATAATTACACTAATATTTGAAGGTATATTACATTTTCAAATTTTTCTGACGAGAAAATAAGTTGAAAAACAATACTAGAGTACAGGTTGCATTTTGCCATAAACCCTATTTTCATATATGAGCACTCATATCTTAAAATATTCAAAAGATCTATATTTTGCTCGGAAGACACCTCCCCCGAATAGAGCTCGGGTCCGATGTCAGGTAGGCCCGGTTCAAGCAGTGGAAGACGGTGAAATAAGAAAATTAAATAAGACAAGGTGGTAGGTATACACACTACTATCAAAACACAAGAGTTGAGACATTTTTGTGTTCAAAACTTATTTCATCTCAAAAGAAAATTGTGTTTAGTGCAAGTAATCAATGAGCATGAGTTTCTATCAAAATCTATACACCAAGAACACTAGCAATGAAGCAGAAGAATAGTCTCTAATTATCTCTATCTTCTTTGGAGAGAGCAACATAGTTTATGGGAATTATGCCACCAACCTTACTACTGTCTCTCCTCCCATTCCCACCCGATATTCCCAGACGGGCGGATGGGGTCCCCACACGACGTGGCGTGGCAACCATCGTGTTAGCATATGTGCTCTGCCCCAATGGTTTCTTCACATTTGGCTTTGAACCAAACAGTGCTTCTTGTTCAGTGGCTAATTGATCTTGTAGCTTCTTTTGTTCCTAACAAAGCATCAAGAAAACAAGAAGAAAAAGTTGATAATGCTTTTTCTTAAAACAACAAAAGAATCATGTGCATCCATTACAAGGTGGTGGAAACAATGTACGTACCCGAAATCTGCGTTTCTCCTCTTCTTTGGCTTGTCGAGAAATGGTGAATTCCTCCAATGTGTGCAATAAAGGAGCCTGGAATACAATAGTAAGGAATGTAATTAAGATATGATACGTAACGGATGCAAAAATAATGAAACACATCAAACTGCATTCACCTTATTGTATAAAAATTGAATTCCTTTCTCTAGTTCCCAGGCCTTTACTTTTGCAGTTAGACCCTCAACAAGAGCTGCAATGGAGTGTAAAAAATGAACGATCGAGATTAGATAATGCATGTTATAAGCTGCATTTAAAAGAACTCGGTGACTGTGCATGTAGACTCAGAAAGGATAGTGTTAAGTGTAATACACAATTTTTGAAGATCCCTTGAGCAATCTTTAGGACAAAAAAGTTTCTACTAGTTCTGCCTATAGTTTCCATGTGTTAGTCAAATTTAACGAGTCACTATACATTGAAGATGATAACCTATGCTGATCAAGAATAGTTTATTGCAACTCGTAGCAGAAAGCATAGCAGCAAAAGAAGGCCAAAAGACAAGTTTAGTAACAAATGACTTCTCATGGTATTTCTTCTTTCTCAAAGGGAAAAACATATAAAACAAAATCACTCAATTCAGAAGCTCACATGGTATCTTGCTGACCAAAATTCTAGCCTTCTCAGCGCGTTTCAAATTTTTATGCACTCCTCTTCCAGTACTATACCGATTTTCATCCTTGTAGAAAGAGAAAGAGTCAATATAATCTATGAAATTCAAGCAAATAAATATATTGGATGAAAATGACAAGTGAAAGAATTTTTATCCTCTGAAAGTATGTAACCCGACTACAAAGGACCACGTAGAGAGTAAGAAGTGAATTAGAACTAGGGAAAACAGCAGTCACATATATGCAATAAAAACAACAAGCCAATGTAAGGACCTAAGAGCATTGTGATGATGAATAATAGTAGGAATAATGTATTACTCTTTCATACTCATAAAGCCAGCTTTCCTCTTCAGATGCATGTTTCCATTTCTCCACCTTATCCAAAATGTCCTTCCTACTTTGAGCCTGTTCTTTGGCTTTTGCAATCTGATCATCCATACTTGATAAAAGGTCAGAAAGATCAACAGTACCTGCAGTTAGTTGTACATAAAAGCAGTTAAGTTATCATAAAACAATTCTAAACAAAACCCAAGAGCAAGCAAGCACATTAGTAAGACATTGCCATTTTCTTTTATTTTTTCTTGAAAGGTTTTCATGCCCTCCCCATTCTGGACAATACAACAACACCAAAAACACCTTTTAAATTCCAAAACACAAGAGACGCCAACCATGCTGGCAAACATGCAAAGACCAACTCCTAAAGGCAGGAGGCGAAGGGAAAGTAAAACACAGAATTGTTGACAGCTAAAGGTGGTTATTTTTCTTGCATTTAATAAGAAAGAAAATCAAGGAAATAATTTCCTTGACAAAAACCTCTTTTGTAACCATGTCACTTCTAAACTATAAATCTTCATTTAACTACATATATAAAAAGCTTAATGCAAATAGACACATTTTGAAACACATTGGAGGAACCCACTTCTGTTAATCATCCCTTCAAGTCATTGAAAGGGCACTTATTTTCACTAGGTAAATGAGGTCTCTGTCTGACACCATGTCATTGAATTTTTACATGACATTGAAGCTGCAAGGGATTCCATTACACAGAGCTAAACTAAATTTAAATTCCTTTGAAGCCTTTGAACAATGTAAAGTGTACGTAACGTCATAATGATGCAAGTGTAAATACAAATGCACGCAGACATTTACTGTGGCATTTTCAGACAGTTAACAAATTATTGCCTCAGATGTTGCAATTATTTATTCTAGTTACTCCCAGCCCCCAAACTTTACTTTAAATACTTATATTCCACACTCATAACCTTATCTGTGGAAATCCATGTGAATGGTTACATATAAGTTACAATTATAGGTACCAAATCAACTGTCAACAATGTGTTCCTCTAGATTGTAAGTAGAGAGGTTACAACAAATAAAGCAAGAAGGATGTTGAAAAGGACAAACAGCAGACCCGAAGGAGGCGTGTGGTGGTTAGATCAGACAGAGGGTAAAACAAGAGAAAAGAACGTCCAGCAAAGTTTACTTACTAAACACCATGGCACCATGTTTCTCTCCTATGCTATGATTCTACAGCAATACAATTCCCTCTCATGTCATCAAAACAGTCCTGGAGATTTTTTCTCAATTACCCAAATCAAGGTGCAGGGAGACACCATTTGGCTCAGGACGAATAGATTCACCTAGTGTTTACTTGAAAACAGAACATACTCAATAGTAACCCAGAAGTCAAAAGGTTAAACTTAGGCTTAACCAACTATTGTATTTTGTGAAATCTAAACTTCAGTGTTGCTGAACATTGTATAACAACAGAAAAAATGATTCAGCCCTAATGCCATATGCTTAAACTTGTTTTTGATCATCAAACATGTAATCTAATTTTGTGCTCTCATCAACTAGAAGAAACATTTATTTCCATAACAAAGGGTATTTGAATCACTATCTGTTCTAAAACTTTCACTCAAGTACAGAAGAACTTCCTTATCACATTAGGATATGAGAGGCTTAAAAGGTGCAAATGTCCAAACAATACACCTACATGTAAATGGCAGAACTGACAAAAGAGCATCAAAGAATGAGGAAACATTAAAATCATGCTCTGAAAAGGGAAAATTTCACAGTAGCAGGAAGCAACAAACGCCACAAGTATATACATGTTCTTTTTGCATGGAGGACGAGATAAACAAGTACATAATGACAACAAAAAAAAAAATTTAGCCAAAATAATATCGAGAATAACCAGATTCCATAAGATTGATGAGACGTTGTCGTGCTTTATCAGTATCAATGTCCATATGAACCCCCTTGTATATCTCTTCTAGCTCAGATTGCCTCTTGAATATAAGCTCCTTCATCTTAGTGGATTTCAAAACATTAAGACGTTCAACTTCAACTTCAGTCTACAATGTGTCAAAATCGCAGCAGTAAGAATTTTTAAATTTCACAATCACCAGAAAACCAGCAGAGGGAAAAAGATGGACCTGTTCAATGACATCAATAGATAGTGATCCAGGACTCAAAACTTCATCAGCAGTGGAAGTGATTAAGCATATGATGTGATCAAATCTTGTTTGCTCCTCACTAGGCATATCCATAAGGCTCCACAGCTTTATAAGAGTTCTGCCAAGATCTTGTACCTGCAGGAAAACAAAGCAGTTAGCAGGACAAAACTCAAAAGTACAATTCACTGAAGATAATGTCTCCAATTGTCAAAGGCTAATCTGAAGTTTTGGACTGCCATCTACTGACAAAATCAATGTGATCTTTTATTTTTTTTATCTAATAAAGAATAAGGTCAATGTGATTGGTAGTCACTTTTGGAAAGAAAAAATTCAACAAATCAAGAGAAGCTTATAATACTAAGTGTCAAATTTTGCAAGGAAACATTTCAGCTACCTGATCTGGTCTATCATGATTACATCAAAAACTGAAGCCAATTGCCTCATAGTGACAACTGACAAGCAATTCCATTCAAAATTGTAAAATTCGACACATATACAAGAACTATATAATTAAATAAATCATTGAAGATATGTAATAACATATATTAAAATGCAACAGATTCAGGTCCTCGCATGAGGCAGAACTCTCATCCAAGCAAAAAATGTAAGGTTATTAACAATCATACAATACAGCACAATTTTGTATGAAGCAAATAGCTAGATACTGAATAAGTTTATAGACAGACAATGAGATTCTTTGAGGATCTTCTTCATAATTTATATGAAAGAACATTTCTTGGTAAAAACCACACCACTTCAGTTAATAATAATAATATGGAATATAGAAAGTATGTCATGCAAAATAGAAGAGTACGGAGGGGCACTAAGCCATCACCTTAAGTAACCGTTGTCGTTTCTCTTGCTTCAGAAAGTTCATTTCACTGGTTAGTCTAGCTAGTGTTTCGTTGCTTATGCTCTTTGACTCACCAACAACAGTATCAACAAGACTTGGATGAACTTTTGTCATTATCTCCTTAAAATCTAAGGACATGACAACTGAGAGTTCATGGATTTCACTGATATGGCTACTAACTTTTTGCAACCGAAGATTCTGCAAAAGAAATAAAATCAAAACCCTATTGTTAGTAAATGAAACTCCCCTAAACCTGTAATAACTTCAAAAACTATAAAGCATGTTCAAACCCTTTCAAACTGAAGCTCCTGGAGGTGAGACTTCAGTTCTCCCAATTTCTTGGTGGTCAGGTCCAGTTCATCCACTTGAATTCCTTTAGGATCTAAAATCTGATCACTGCCTGCTATTTCTGCACAGATCAGTGCAATCTGGAATTCTAACTCTGAAATCTCTTTTACTCTCTCTTGTTTCTTTAGCCTCAAATTCTCCACTGTGGGGCTTATTATGGATATTTGATCCTTAAGATTGCCTTTCATCTTGTCATACTAAGAAACCAAAGCATAAAAGACACAAGTAAAGAGCATGAAGAAACAACTAGAAATTGGCACAACTCAAGAGCATAAATGTTGGTGAATGTCACATTATCTCTCAATAAGTAACTAAAAAAAAGGGCCGATATAGATTAATTCAACAAGAACAAAAGAAAGCAATAGTGAGCAAACCCGAGGCACAGAAACCCTTTCCCCGAGGGCAGAAGTTAGTTGAGCGATTTCAGCTTCACACTCAGCCAAAAACTGATATAAATCCGCTTTGTACTTTCTGCTTCCTTCAACCTTCCTACGATATATATCAAGGCATTCCTGTTCCAACTGAAGAAGCATCTTATCTCTCTCAGAGTCGCTTTCTCCAATCTCATCCCATATTTCCTATTTAACAAGATTAATAATTTTTACATGCAAATTGTTCAAGAAAATAAATTTCGAAATCTTTACAACAATGTGCTGCTGAACAGATATAATTTAATTCAACATTTCCAAAAAAAAAAAATGTCAAAATTTTCTAAGAAAAAAACTAGTAGTGGTTTCAAGAATAATGATTGAATTGAAGAGAGTATGAACAGTTGTTAACCACCTGGAGTTCACGGAGAAGAGAAGCGCAGGTAGTACTGGCCGATTTCGACAAAGAAAGTGGTGAATTGTTAGCACCATACCTAGTAGAAGACATGGCGGTGCAGTGGAAATTGGGGGAGAAAGAAGAAGATAGAAGAAAATTGAAACCTAGATATCAATTGTGAAACAGGAATGGAGGAAATTTGTTTCTGATCTTCATTTCCATTTACGAATTTAAATTTCCATTTGTGTATTATATGAGCAATTATTATCTGTGATTCGAAGCGTGAGAGAGGAACGCAAAAAGGGTGAAGGGCTTTATGGGAAATTGTTAGAATATCTAAAGGTCCTTTGGCGGGAAGAATCCGATTCATTTAAATTTTTGTATCTTTTTTTATTATTTTTTTCTTTTTTTATTTCTCTTTTGATTTGTAGGGGAGATCCAAGGACAAGACGACCATAATACTCGTCCTGCTTCACAAACTAAATTTAATATAGGGAGCATTAGATTATGTATAATTTTTTGGAGGTTTACAATGAAAATTATTTGGAATTTTTTATTTTTCTACTATGAATTATAAAATATGATATGATATGTGTAATGTGTTTGATTATATTGGGTCATTGAGATAGTGAAATAGATTATCATGTGATATTCAATCAATGACCCGATTATTTATATTAATAACCATATTTATTTCAAATACGAGTAATTTGCTTTCCTAAATTAAAATAACCATGATTTTAGTATTTAATACTTATGCAGAATCAATGTGTGATCAGATGAACCGTTCAATTCACTATTTGCAGATAAAAGTATATTTACTTGATAATCCAGATATCCAAACTCAATCTAATCAAAGATCATGAAAATTTATATTCGAATTAGTGTAGCTATAAAATTAATTAACGATGTAGAATTGCATTGGAGTAAAAATCCAAGTCATTAACTGTACCAAAAAGAGCATTTTACAGGCATGGTGATGTTGAGAAATAGTACCAAAAATAGCTAACAAGGCAGGCTAAAATCAATATATACAGTTAGCTTCATGTGCAGATGTGCTTCGACAGCACTTGTATACGTCCAAAAGTAGCTACGATCATTCTCGTAATCTTTGTACACCCGAGACTATAGAAACAACCAATCCTAAGAGGCGAAGAGCAACTTAACGTTTGTTCATAATAATCGAAATGGTTGTAATTTTTGAAGAAAGGAAGTTTCTTAGTCTCCCATATATCCTCTACTCCTGGTTACGGATCTTCATCCGTTTCATCAAAGCTTCGATCTCATTGCCTTGTTCCTGTAAACCACAATAGAATCTTTAATCTTCACTAGCAGCAGAATAATCGCAATAGTACACTAATGCAAATACAAGAATAACAATGTTAACAGAGCAATGCTTGATGTGAAACCAATGGCAATATATAATGACCTCATGCAAGCCACTCCAACACATATCTGACTGTTTCTGAAGTAAAAGCCACTGTATAGCCATCTCAAACTCAATCGTGTTGCCCTGAGAGTGGTGTGATGTTGCCACTGCATTTCGCTTCAGAAACGAACATTTATGTCACTTCTCTGAGAATAGAACTAGCACAACTCAGAATAAAGATGGGATAGAATAAGTAGAAGGAATTACAATCTCTTCACGTTGCCTCTGAGGTCTTGTTCTCTGGATGCTAAGATGCCCGAAAAATCTGTCTGAACCACCACTAAGCTTTTTTCGTCGTCCAATAATTGGCCTGTTGGAGGAGGAAGCAGTCAGGAAATGTTATCGAATTATCTACTCAGCAAACAGACAACTCAGTGGAGAGCAATGTTAGGGATGACAAACTTAGTCCCACATGTTGATTAAAAAAGAGAGGATTGTGGGTATATAACGGACATGTATGTATTGGGATTTTTTTGAAACCCCAAAAGCAAACCAGGTTAGCACAAGTGAGCCAAAAGTGGACAATATCATACCAATATAGAGACTGGGAATTCATGTGGACCAAACCATGGAAATATTTCAATATATGTGGTTCTGGGATATGGGGGTGTTAAAGAAAAATTCTGAATATTGCAAAATATAAAACGAAGAAGGATAATGAAACATACTAACAGCAAGTGCATAAATATATTTGAGTTGCTCTAATGAGATGAGTTGACACAAATGGTATTTCGATAAATACTATATTCCGACTTTTATAATTGAATATTATATCATCATTTTAGTACCAGTTGTATTTTGTCACGTAATTCTAAACATTTGTCATTACGTCAAACAATATTTAACTGCATACATAACAGTTTGTTATAATGATCCCTAAAATTTCGTGTTTAATTTCCAAACTTTTGATAAAATTTTCACCATGTTTTTAACTTTTTACCGATATCCATATATCCATATATATACATCGATATTTCCATAAAATTAAGTAATATTCTCATGGATATCCATATTTTAAACAATGATTACCCACAACTGAGAGGGAAACTTACCTTCCATCACCTAGCACAAGACATCTTTTAATCAACTCAGAGATGACAATATTTGCTGCTTCTCTTGTTTTGAAAATTACAAGTGCTTCTCCTATCAACACATTATTTGCACCAGAAAAATGTAATCAATTAAGGGTGTATGTAAATTGCAGAAAACATAGGGGCTAGGGCTACACAACTGCTATACCAGAGTGTGGACTAGACGTTGCAGTATGTTGCACCATCTTCGCCTTAACCTTTTGTTCAAATACACTCCAAACGATATCCTGATAGAGAAACAAATAGCCAATGAATGCACACTGAGCTAGATTCTACTGATGCTGCGTATGAAAAGCTACTCAATCAACTGCAATTATATTATCAGAAGCTTGATATATTAAATGTCTACATAAACATTATACACTGAAAATCATAAGCGCCAAATTCATCTAACCGATACTATGTCATTCACATAAATAGATCCCACCGGAAGCACCTAACAGAGGTTAAAAGGGGGAAATGAAATTTATAATTGATGTCTCTTTATTGTAATGAAGAAACAATGTAGCAAACTGAGCTAGTTTTATCGTCATACACCAACGTAGAACCTGCTATTCTACGATAAATGAACTTTGTAAAAACATTAATAGAAAGTTGTTTCATATGTTGAGAATGCTTGACATATCTCCAGTAATTTGCTTAATTTCCAGTATTACTAAAACTAGCCTACTTTTTCACAAACCGAAAAAGTTAACAAAAGGGTTAAAATCAAAACTTATGACTGAACTACCTCCACTTCAGCAGATGTGAATGAAGGGTCAATGTTCTGCAACACGACCAGGGCTCCTTTTTCATTTGCCTCATTTAACCTTTCTTCTGACCAAACCTAGAGAAAAGGAGAATAGGGGATGCAAGTTCATATCAATTTAAATAAAAAAGCATGCAATGAAAATCATATTCCCATTGCAAAGCCTTTTCTTATTTATCTTTTTTCATGAATTAAGTGATATTCATGAACGGACCCCACCAACATAATGCCCTCCAAGCAAATGCCAATATCAGAAGCCATGAGATCAAGCAGGGCAAAGGGTACTCAGATAATTGGATTGGAAGTATGAGAAACATTCCACCCCAATCTGTCATTAGCATCGATGCAGCCACCAAAAGGACATTTATTCACAGAAAGTGGCCCCGATGGATTTAAACAAGGGAATCATATAAAAGTTATCTACTAGTTTCATAAGTCAACTAATTTCAACTCCATGTACAGGAGTATCACTCATGAATTTCAAACAATGTTAACATGCCAAAAGTTTCTTCATGAGCCTTGAATTGTAAAAACAGAAGCAGATAGCAGATACTTCAGCCACATATTGAATCCATGTTTGGGCTCATAATAAATTCAAAGGGAGCAATATATAAGGGAAAAAAAAAACACATCTTATAAAGATGTACACGTAAGTCATGGGTTACAAGTTCTAATGCTTCAGTAGAAGTGAATTTCAATCATTAAATTGACTCCTAAGCGGATACAAATTAGTGAAGTTACCCTTTCCTGCTTCTTTTGAAAACTAAAAGAGCAGGTTAATTAAAAAAGTTCAAGATCATCTATCATTCCAAGAACAGATGTACTCTCTAACCATCCTATATAGCATCGCTATCTTTCCTGAAAATTAATTCCAACAGGTGCCCGACTTCCTAAACATTAAAATCTCTTTTAGTTTGAATTCTCAACCTCAACAGTCAAGAAGAAAAGACCTGATGTGGCATCTCTGATCCTATGTTTGATCAAGTTGAAAGAAGATTTGAGAATAATACGTTAGTTCAACACATCATTTATCTTCTCCTAATAAAAGGTCTTAGAAAAAGCATAATAAAACTCTATTCATGCTGCCTAATGTCTCTCCATAATATTGACAATCAGCATTTTTTTCAGAATTTTGGCAGACAATCGAACATGAGTCAGATTGTTTGCAAACATCTGGTCGGGAAAATGGAATAAGAAAACAAGACTCATGGAATATTCCTCATCCAGTATAAGAATCTCTCTCTTGAATCCCAACCACACAACGAATCTTTCATTCAACACTGGGGGATCAACTGCATGGATCTTATTTCGCCATCATATTTGGTCAAAATACATCAACTTCTCTATGTTTAAAGGAGAGATCAAGAAGAAATTGAATAAATTCATCAGGTTTGCAATATTGATGTTCAATAAACAATATAATGGCTAAATACTCCAGTTCAACTTCCTTCACAATATTTATCTCCATTTGACCAACTAGTAGATAGTAACCTTATATAATAATTATGTTCAATTCTATATCCTAATTTTGGCAACTAGGTATACATCAAGCATAAAAAGAAGAAGCTCAAATAGAGGCAACACAATATATTTGAATCTACATTGAAGTGTTCTCTTCAATTAATGATTAAACTAAGTGATATGAGAAAAATCCAGACCTTTGGAAAATTGCGTTTACAGTTCATATCACATGTAAGTACAATTACTTCCATTTGTCTTATGCATAGAAATTTCGTCGAAAGAATCCCTAGTAAATTGTTTTACCATTTGAATACTAGAGCTGATAAATTGAGACAGACGATATAATCTATCAACATCTGTTGGACATCTTTGGTGAAAAAGAAAACTCATATTTCTTAATCAAAACTTAGAGATTTTCAGCATCAGTTCACAAGGCAAACTCAAAAAGATACAACATTCCACTTAAAAGAGAGTTAGTTACACAAGGCAAAGCACTCACCTCTAGCTTCAACCATTTGCTTGTATCCTGCAAGGAAAGTATACAAATATGTAAAGCAAGATCCAAATCGAATATGCAAGTATTGCAATTTACCATTAAGTGCTCATGGGAATAGGTACCATAATTTTAAGCCATAGATAAATAGATAGCTATTTCAAGGCATCATCGCTGATGCAAAATGACATTGGTAAGCCAAAAAAAAAAAAAAAAAATTCCCAAATTCATAATCAACCATGAGAATTGAGATGCACAAAAGACTCCAAGGGATAACTCATGATTAATTCCATTTGGAAATAACACACAAAATGAAAATGGAATACTTTATATATGTGTCTTTAATACTCAAATAACAATGAGACAGCATAAAACTGAACTCCAGCACAGCTTCATCTCTAAACCAAGAAATAAAGTTTCAAAGAAAAATAAAAGATGGTTTGCATACAGCTGAACATAGTATAACTTACCATAAATGGCCTTCTCGTGACTTCTTTGTACCTGTAACTTATATCTCGGCCTACATGCTGTTTGTTAGAAGGTCCTTTCTCAGTAAACCTGCTCGTTTTTTCATCGAAACTCTCTCTGGTAGACAGATTTATGTTCTCCCTGCAAGAATCCTTGGTAGTAATACGTTTCTCTTGTCCAGAAACTCTAATTGGAGCACAAGGCAATGCATCATCTCTTGGACCTTCAGATAGACCTAACACAAATTACGTA
This sequence comes from Scutellaria minor, assembly GCA_954870855.1. Classification (NCBI taxonomy): domain Eukaryota; kingdom Viridiplantae; phylum Streptophyta; class Magnoliopsida; order Lamiales; family Lamiaceae; genus Scutellaria; species Scutellaria minor. Next base: position 16,778,967 of record OX940728.1, on the reverse strand, counting down.
TCAAATAATCCAAGACCAACTTAGTTTTGAAAGGACAAATTATATAATACCTGGAGAGACTAGAAGCTTTCTTTTCTTCAGTACATTAGATGAACTTGTTGAAAGAAAATGTCCAGATCTCTTCAGTTTAGCTCCAGAACAGGGCACATTTTTCACAGGATTGTTTGTTGATCCACCAGGGGAAGTACCTGATGTATTGGATCCTGCATGTTAAACAATTAATTTGAAATCTAAATCCATTAGTCAAATATTATGGTTTAATATGAGCGGACAATTAGTAAGCACAATGTAGATAAACGGCACAATTCAATCTCAGAACTGGAAGTGGCCAGATGAGAAGTAAACCAGGTAAGTGCAAGTGAACAGATAGCCTTGTGATAATTAAAAGGTGATCTGCACCTTTCTCCCAATGCAGATTAGAAAACAAATAAATCATTTCCTATCTCTGTCATGATACAAGGATTATTAATAGACAAAGGAAGAATTTCTTACTGTAGTTACCTTTTTCTACTCTAGTGTGCTGATTATCTATGGTTGCTTTAATAGGTATTTCTTTCATCCTGGGTTTTGAATGTGCTTTAGGTTCAGTAAAAGCACTAGGATTTGCACTTCTCCTCCTGTTAAAGAAATTATCCACTGCATAGTAATTAAGTACTAGCATATTTAGACCATATAAAAAAAAAAAAAGTGCATTTGTAAGCATTAGCTATTTTCCACACATTAGTTTGAAACAACTCCAGTTAATCCCCCAAAAAGAAAAAATTACAGATGAAGCTCAAGCAGAAAAGTAAATTGATATACCTTCAATTCCACCAATTGAACTAGGAAATATGTCCGATATTACACACTTCTCAACATCAAAAGTGTGAGAAAATATGTAATCAGCCCTTCTTAATTCTTCTTCAGTTGGTTGAGGATTTCTTTTGTGCTTCGATGAGCAAACTACATTGCACTTTCCAGATATTGCTTCCTAGATGACCATTGGGAAAACAAAGTTTGATGTAAGGAATGACCCAGCACCATAATTGTTTACTCAGTCCCAAACATCAATTTTGTGCACTAAACAAATTTGGTGCTTGCAGATATGAATGGGATGATAATGCCATTCTGACATCAAAAAGAAATAAGTATGTTATGCAGGTTCTATTGAAAAGTAAAAACTGTAGCAACATCTATTAAGGGCGGGCTATTATTCAGACCATCCAAACCAATTTTCTCTAAACATTAAGTGTAAAAAATAAAAGTTCAGACCAAAAGGCATTTCAGAAATTAACAAAAGTGTTGGCAAAAGTGTAAACAGAGCCTGTTGAACTTTATTGTGAGACATGAATTCATGGCCATGATGCAACTTGATAACACAATGGTAACATGATAGTTTAGCTTCACTAAAGACGTGTGCATACAATATTCTTTTACATCAGTTTAGCTTCACTAAAGACGTGTGTATACAATATTCTATTACTTCATTGAAGCTTCTCAAGCAGTGAAGATGCCTGCTCCAACAGATGAAGACAAATTACTGAAATAGCATCTACTCCACATTAACTGGAGATCATAAAGTGAGAAAAAAATCATAGAAACAACTGAAGATGTGATGCACTTTTAACAAGTGATTGCTGCATAAAAATATAATTGGCTAATATAATAGCTTAACAGCTTCTAATTATAAATCAAATCCAAAAATAGAAAAAAGGAAGCATTTAAGAATATGATGATATCAGACATATTATAAGAAAATTTCTTACTGTGGAGTGTGGAAACAAGTTACCAAGGGGTTAAGATTCGAAAGACCTTTTCCACGACCGCAAGCTAGGAAAATCTCTCTTTGAAGTGGCTTGAAATCTCCCAACCAATGAGTTATCTCAGACTGGCGAAAAAACCACACGACTTCTACTTTCTTTGCATGATTTTCCATCTCCCATATTCTGACAAGTTTGCCTATGTCAGGCTCAGCTTGACCCTCACGCCACATATAAACGCTGTCGTACAGGAAGTATTCTGTACCATCAAGAGTGAATGACTCATACAACTTAACAGCTCCCTTCCGAAGGCCCCAACTAAATTGAAGATCATCATCCTGTTTTGGTCCTTGTTGGGATTTTTCTTTTAGAGGTCGAAACATACCATAATATATTTGTAACACTTAAGCTTGACCTCAACTCTTCAAAAACCTAAACAGACGAAATATATATATAAAAATATTTATTATTAACCTCATAAATATGAACTCAAATCACTAAGGTGATGTTTGGATTGGTGTTATGTAGGATTGGGGAAATCCGACTTTGAAATCCTGGGTTTTTGAAATATAGGTGAATAGTTAAAATCTGTGTTTGTTTAGAGATTTTGTAAGGTAGGATTAGTACTGTAGATGTCAAATCAATGCTAGAAAAAATGTTATTATATAATATTATATTATTAGTTGATGTAATGGTAATGATTGGATGATTGTAATAGTAGAAATTTAGGTGTGTATTGAAATTTGTGTATTAATAGGTTATAGTATAGAGTTAATGATTGTGTTTTTATTTAAATAAAGTAGGATTTTGGTAGATTATATAATTTTCTTCTAATCTCAAAACAAACGGGAATTCGAATGAATCCAAATCCCAAATCCCGACTAGCAAACACTAATCCAAACATCACCTAATTATTACAGAACTATTTATGTAGTTATGTCCTATATAAAAGGAGATCAGGATTTTAAGCTACTATTCACACCCTTGTTTACATAACTGCGCTTTCATTTTGGTAATACTAATGTGTTTCCACTCACAAGTGCAATGTAATCTTTGAACACCATAAACTCATGAGTGTAGAACATAAATAAAAAAACCCAGACACATAGGCTTTTTTTGTGAACCAAAATCCATGGGAATACTCAGAAAACAGGATACTCAGGCCTACAAACTGCTATACATCATTTTCAGTTGAATATCATATACAATTAAGATCACCAGAGTAAACTACAGCGATATTGCAGGGAAACAAACGAGGAAAAAAAAAACGGAAAATAGCATACAACTAAGATAAATTAAGCACTTAAAGCGTAGAAAATATCCATAATGAAACCATCAATATCCCACCAAGGCTCCCATTAACCTAAAAACAAATCAATTATTTCAATAGATAAATCAACCACATCGTTCACTAGAACAAAATACAAAAGGATCTTACACACACTCAAAATATGCGATTGTAGGGACTAAAATCGAAAACAGTGGTGGAAATGGAATGGTAGTAAATCACGAACAAGAAGTCCAATAGTATTTTCTACTTCATGGGTAGTACCTTTCTTTGATCCAACTACTCGATACAAATATCTAAATCTAATTGATCGACTAATGTTTATTATGTGAAGGCAAGCAAGAGAAGACGGGGTTTTGGGCAACTCGCTGCTCAGCACCTTCATTCACTCGGAAAACTGTTTAATGGCGGACACGTGGAGTCGAACGTCTCTCTACAAGCCCTCATTAATGGGGGCTACGACAACACCATAAAAGATTGCTAACCCAAGACAATACACTACACAATAACCCCTAAAACAAGACAAAACCAAAAACAACACAAAACAAAACACGTAATCGAACTCGTATGCACACACAAAATTTCACACAGATCACACTTTGTGTGTGCAAGAGAGAGAGAGAGGGAGAAGAAAACTCTTGCCTGCAGACTCTGCAATTCCTAGAGAGAGAGAGAGAGAGAGGGATGGAGGGAAAGGGTTTATGGTTTTGAATTTAGATTGGCAAATGTGAGGGTTTTGAGAAATGCACTATTAAAGGAAACTCTGAAACTGATCTTTTCCCATCACGATTATGAAAAAGTGTTAACTTATCATTATTGTTGATCATGGCTAGGATGCGCACAGAATGCGTACAGTCGCGTCGTGGGCCAGAAAATGCTAGCATGCGCCTGATGAGCAGTCTAGCGTGGCATTGTACGGGGGCCCTGCCTAAGATAAGAAGCCATGCAGCATATCACACTATATCTGCAGCATATCACACCATATCAGGATTCTGGAAGAGTGGCTCGAAAATCAACTCCGCCCTCAACTTCTGACGCGCTTATAGGTCGCGTGGGGACAAATTTTCTGAAAAAAATTTCAATAACATACAGCATAAGCCCCTACTATAGGGGAATGCAGTAAAATTTAAAAAAAGTAAATTTTATTTATATAAAAAAAAATTATGATCTTATGTTATAACTATCATTTAAGATAATACAAAATATAAGAGTCTCATGCCCAATATACCCAAAAGCATAAAGGACTTATACAAATATACTCAATCAACTTTAATATTATCCCCAAATACTCAAAAGTAAAATTTTGCAGGGTGTGGGGCATAAAACTGTTAAGTGTCGGTACGGATTAGCAGGCTTGGATATATACAAATATTGAAAATTTCGTTAAATCCTGAAAATTAAGGATTTAACGAAAATAAACCATAATTTTCGTTAAACCCTTAATTTATAGGGTTTAACGAAAAATATGGTTTGTTTCGTTAGACCTTTGTTTTTATGTGTTGAACGACAATTAATTATTTTTCGTTATACTATTAAATAATTTTCATTACATTATTACAAAATATTCGTTAAACTATCAAATTATTTTCTTTAAAGTATCAAATAGTTTTCGTTAAATTATGTCAGTATTTCTGTTCAATTATCAATTAATTTTGGTTATATTATTAATTTTTTTTGCAATTATCAAACAATTTTCGCTAAATTATCAAATAAGTTACGTTATATTATCAAATAATTTTCGTTAAATAATTTTCGTTAAATATTTGTCATTTGATATCATTCCAATTTATTTTCATGATTTGATATCATTTTGATCTTTTGATTTGAACACGAATATAAAGTTAATTTTGCAGAGGACTTATGTGTAACTTGTGTACAAATTATTTTGTCTTTTTGTTATACTATTCATTCACGTGTACAAATTTTTTCACTTTTTCTTTTTACTATTTCTTTTAGTTTTCAGTGATTTGATCTTTCATTCACGGTAAATATCTTGAAATTTACAACTTCATTCATTCACTAACATTCACCATTCATACTAAAAATTTTGAAGTTTGAGAGTATAGATCCCTCCACCAATCTTAGAGGATTAATTGAGCTTGAAATCACCACCAATCTTAGAGGATTAATTGAGCTTGAAATCAAGTAAGTGCAGTTTAGTTTATTTAAAGTTTATTTAATTTAGAGAATAGTTGAGTTTATTTAAAGTTTAATTTGTTTAGTTATTATAGAGAAAATTTTGGTTAATGTTGGATGATCAATTTTTCTTGAAACAAATTGATATATATTTCATGAACATAATGAAATATTTCACGAAACAATTAAGGTGTGACGTAGTACAAATTAGTGTTTTCCCGGAAAAATGATGGATTAACGAAAATAGGTATGATAATTTTCGAATAATCTGTTCACAAACAATAGGTTAATTATTGTCCGTGAATAATTTTCGTTGAACTTTAAGAGGATTTTATTGAAATTTTTTTTTGAATTTAACGAAAAATTACTTGTTTATTTTTCGTTAAAAATAACAAAAAAAGAAGGGATTAACGAAAATTACTTGTTTAATTTTCGTTAAACCTACAAAAGAAGGGTTTAACGAAAATTATTGTGTATTATATAATTGTATTTTTTAATCTGTTATGGAAGTTAACTTGGACTAATCCGTAATGGAATTTATATTTTGTAATTTCGTTTAACTTGGTCTGTTTTAACAAATTGTTTGATTTCATCACATCCTTTATTTATTTATTTTTCAGTTTAATTGGACTGATGAGTTTGTCAGTGGCATTGTGGCATGGAGGTTACTGGCAAGGTTTGCAATATGTAAATGGTATTCATGAAGTGATAAATCTTGAAAGATTGACATATGAAGATTTATTAAAATCAGTTCATGCGACTGTGCATGAGGATATGAATTATTGGTTTTATGTGATCCATTCTCTATTGGAAACGAATGGAGTCTTGAGGAAGAAAAAAATCAAGACTGATTCTGATTTGCAAGATTGTTTTACAGAGCAGTATGGATACTTGGTTATTTTCGTTACGTTGAAAAGGATGGACGACGGAGTATTGGGTGGATCTTCTTATCAATCCGGGGGGACACAACAAGGTGGTGAAAGTATAAATTCATTCATTGAGAAAGTTCGAAATTTGAATTGCTCGAGTGTTTCATTAGGGCAGCAAGACAACCAAGATTTGTATTCAAGATAGGGTATAAACGATTGCTTGGTTGGAACGTCTTCAAATGTAAGGTGGGTTACAGACGACGGCTTGGTTGGAACCTCCTCAAACTTCCAAGACCTTAATTTGGCCCCTCCCGAAGAAATTCAAGAACCAGAACCTGAAGACCATGATCATCGATCAGGTAATCAACTATTACTGCACTTATCATATGTGAATTTGTGTATACGATTAAGAAAGTTGTTCATATATTTTTTTTGCTAGATCGAAATGTTGAAGCAGATGACTTCGTATTGGACGAAGAGGTAGAGACAGTCTTGGATGAGGAACAACGAGCAGCGTACGAGCAATTCTGCGATGGCATCATGCGAGCTGAGTGGCACATTCCAGATATACCTGAATTCGAGGAACCTATTGCAAGGCCAGAGCAAGCTCCAACTGGTTTGCAAAAAGGAGTCTTGTTTGGCAGTAAAGATGAACTGCAGCGTGTAGTTGGGTATTATCATATGGAGAATCAAGTCCAATTTAGGGTGGACCACTCCGATAAACACCGATGGGCCTTAGAGTGTAATCAAGATAATTGTCCTTTCTTACTCACAGCAACAGAAAAACTCGGTGTTTGGAAAATCGCCAAAGTCGTCTTGCCCCACACATGTTCGTATCTTCTCAGTGCTAATGCTCCTCGTAGGCTTCCGTCCTCTTTGATCGGAGATTATTTTATCTAAAGGCTCCGGAAAAAAAAGTCTGATCTCGCTCCTAGGGAAATCATGCGAGAGATGAATGAGCGATATTGATTGAATTTGAGCTACAAGCATGCTCGGCTAGTAAGACGTCATGCAATGTATAAGGTGTACAGTGATCCTCAGACGTCATTCCACAGGCTTCCAGCCTACTTAGAGGTCTTGAAAGAACGGAATCCTGGTATATACACCGCGATAGACACAAAGAAGGATGGGAAATTCAAGTATGCTTTTTTTGCGTTGGGTGCATCCATTGCTGGCTTTCGTCAGTATTCCAGACCTGTTATAGTGGACAACGGTTGCCATTTGAAGGGGCAGTACAGGGGTATTGGTTTCGTTGCTGTGACTAAAGATGAAAACGATCAGGTTTTTCCTATCGCAATTGGGATAGGAAGTGTTGAGAATGATGAATCTTGGACATGGTTTCTCAAACAAATCCGAGAAGTCGTTGGTTGTCCAGATGGCTTGGTTATCGTGTCTGACCAACATGTTAGTATCGGTAATGCGATTGAATCTGCATATCCCGAAGCATCTCATGTTCTTTGTTGTTTCCATCTTCAGCAAAATCTAGCCAAATATGGAGCCCATTTGGTTGGGCTATTTCACACGGCTGCACACTGTTACGATGAAGATACATTCAATAGGTATGTCGAACTTCATGTCTTAAATATGCATAATTCGTTAACTAAGACATTGATGTATTGCATTGCTGATTGTGTTTTTTTTTTCAGGTGCATGTCTTCTATCAACGATAGTGGTATCCAGGACGCGATTGAGAGCTTGATTCGAGCTGATGAGAGTAAGTGGTCACGTGTGAAATGCCCTGTTCGAAGATTCAACTTCATGACCTCTAATGCTGCTGAGGTTTGGAATGCTCGGCTAATCTGGGCTAGAAAGTTACCAATTTGTTCATTTTTGGAGGCTGCTCGAAGGGTGATTGAAAAATGGTTTGTCGAAAGAAGATCGGCTGCTGATGACAGAGGCTCAACTTTCACGAAGTCCGTGCATGACAAATTATCAAAATTTATGCGGCAAAGTCGAAATATGGAGGTCGAGAGAATGGGCAGATCGAAATTTAAGGTCACGCATGGGCGAAAAATATTTTTGGTGGGCCTTAGCGACGGTGTCTGCAGTTGTATGTATTTTCAAATCGAGTTGATGCCATGTGCACACGCATGTGCAGCGATCAGGTACTCCTATATACTGTTCCATTGCTTAATTTTAAATAAGTTTACAGTGTTCTTGATATTTAACTGAATCCGTGTTGACTTAAGTGCTGCTAATGAGCAAATTGCCTCGTACGTTGCCCCGTATTATACGACTCACTATTTGAGGGGAATGTGGGCTTGTGAAGTTATACCTGTGTCAGATCCGACGGAGTGGGTTGTGGATGATGAGATGCGAAAGAAGTCGTGTTTTGCCCCGGATCAACCAAAACAGGCCGGTCAACCAAGAAGCAAACGAATATCTTCTACTGGTGAATGTAGAGGAGTGCGCCGACTAAAATGTTCACGTTGTGGTCAACCTGGCCACAACTGCACTACATGCACACTATACATCCCCCCTGTAGATGGTATATTCAGTGTAAATCCGGATCAAGGCTTACATCAGTCTAGAAGAAAGAAGCAATGTTCTATATGTGGGTCAGAAGAACACAACAGACGAACATACCCGAGAAATAGAACAGCTTAGCTCGATTGTATACAACATTGTTTTCAAACATATTTTCAATTTAGTGGAGTGTTTTTTATTTTGCATGGAAACGATCATATCATTAGTATGTATATATAAAATGTTATATTAATTGAATTTATGGTAATTTCCCAAAATATTGATTTTGTATAATGAATATATATGGTATACAATCAAATCATTATAAATATGGACGAAATATATATATATGTATAATAATAATAATAGCAATAATAATAATAATAATAATAAAACTTATGAATTTATATATGTTCTATTACAATCTAAAAATTAAGTATATGAAAATATCATTTAAATAAAAATTATATAATATTATATCATTTATACTTATAAAAAAATAATAAAACTTGCTTTTTATGTCCAATTTGCCGGATTATATAAATAAATCTTCAATAGAAAGCATTTGCTATTTAAATAGGGTATATTATGTCAATGATTTTTTTTTCCATATATCTTTTAAATACTTTTAATTTTTAATTATGAAATTTCATTGTCATCTATATAAAACCAACTAAAAGAATATTATATATATATAAATATAATATATATATATATAAATATAAAATTATAAATAGGAAGTATATAACTTATTAACTTATACATCTTCATGAAACATTATTTATGGCCCTACCCACCCCCACAACCACCTATTGAGTACACTTACATGTACTTTAATTCACATGTTGTTATGCATATAGGACAAGGGCATCGGGCTTCACATGTTGACTCAAATTTATCTAACTAAGCATTAAGTTATTTCTCAAACAAATACTAGATCCACTTCTCCTCTATCAAATCGTCCAAGTCGTGTCCTTCTCCATCCTCTTCTCAAACTTCTTCTCCTTCACGAAATATCCTATTTCAATCTCCAAAGTTCGTTAAATACGTGAAGTTTATTAGATCCGTGAAGTTCGTTAAAGAAAATGGCCGAAGAGGTTAGAATCATAACCGATTTATTTATTATGCACATTGTAATGGAGAATTTCTTTAACAATTTTTTGTTGCAATTACATGTTAGCATTTTCTAGGATTACATGTTGCAATTTTTTTGTTGATGTCATTCCTCGGATTTATGATTTAATTTTCTATACCGTTTTTATTTTGTTAGAATGTGAATGGGATAATGTGTGGAAATTGGTTAAAAGGGGTGATCGAAAATAAGCTTTAACGAAAAAATGAATTTGTTCGTTAAAGCCTATTGTTGTTGTGTTTAACGAAAATTTTGTAAAGCTCGTGAAACCCTCTGAGTTCAGCCTTCAACGAAAAATGAATTTGTTCGTTAAATAGGCCTTTGTAAAGTTCGTGAAACCCAGTTTTTTTAGCCTTTAACGACAATTTTGTAAACTTCGTTAAACCCTAAAAAAATAGGGTTTCACAAGCATTAACATATTTTCGTTAAACCTTTACAAAATAGGGTTTCACAAACAATCACATATTTTCGTTAAACCCTTACAAAATATGGATTGTCTTTTTGGTTTGTGATCTATTGTTCGTTCACTGTGAATTTGGATTAGAAATCATTTGTTCGTTAACAGGGTACTCATCTAACTCACAAAATAGAATATTTTTCGTTAAACGGCGTTTGATAAAGGTTTAACGAACAAAACGATTTACTGTTCGTGAAACCCTAACAAAAATAGGGTTTAACAAACAAATTAGGGTATTGTTCGTTAAACCCTTTAAAAAATAGGGTTTAACGAACAATACCATAATTTGTTCGTTAAACCCTATTTTTTAAGGGTTTCACGAACGTTTAATCGTATTGTTGCACGACCCTCTTCGTGAATGTTAGAATTGAATTAACTGGCTTCGACTTGGGTATTTTCTTCGTATATTACGAATATTTTTTCGGTCAATGTTCAATTTTTCAAATAGTTGGCTTATGCTACTGTTTGTTAATGTGTAGTTTCCTTTGGTGTACGTTCGTGAGGCCTTGCAGGGTCGTGTGACCTACATCAATGGGTATGTTCGATTGGCAGTACTCGATGAGATTAAGGCACAACTTCAAGTTGTCGGTCGAAAGTATTATCGAAGCTTTTGGAAAACCAGTTTCGGCCATTTTTTGATGTGGAAACTGGAAGAGAGTCATGCAAGGCCATTTTACACGTCCTCATGTCATACGAGGTGTGTGGGTAGGCAGTTCCTGCAGACGAGAGGTGGTTTGCTGTGGGTTAGGACCAATAAATTTGTCGGTTCGGAAAGAAGGAGTTTGCTCTTGTCACCGGCCTGAAGTTCGGTGACTCGGCTTTCAACCCTGTTGGGGATCACACTCCACCAGAAGGGGCAGTGTATTGGAGGGTGCACGCCGAGACAGATCGAGTGACTGTGTCTGAGCTCCGTGCTCGATTCGCATCGGGCGAGTTCAATGATAGTGCAGAGGACACAGTGAAGATTGCTAAGATATTGATCCTCCACCTAATACTGCTCAGGGTGGACACCGGCAAATCAGTTGTCGATGCATGGATTTGGACACTAGTGGAGCAAGAAGACTTGTGGGAGAACTTTCCATGGGGGAAGATCAACTTCATCACCCTTCTGAGTTACATGGACAGGCTACCGACCACTCTTCCCGCTCGGTCCTACACATCACACTATCATTTTTATGGATTCTCTATAGCCCTTCTAGTATGTCCCTTCAATTTAATTTGTCGGAAGTACTTTAACACTAACATTTTCGTTGTTTGCTTACCAAGTTTACAAATATTTCTTGTTCAGATATGGGCTTTTGAGGCGATTTCTATTATCTCGTCATATGCCGGGGCCAGATTGGGAGGGGCAATAAATATACCTCGGTGTATGAAGTGGAGTTTAAAGAGGTCCGAGTTGGACGTTACACCTATACTAGAGGGCCAGATATTTTCTATTTATTTTTTTATTTTCTACCACAAGTTGGTCTTAAATGACTATTACAATTCGTACATTGAATTAATTCTGGTATTTATACGATGTCCCCACAGGTCGAGTGTTACCTGACGCTTACCCCCACAGAAGATGAGCTGCTTCAGACATACTGGCAGGATATTGATGACGATATCATGGAGGGGGTCCAGTTCGTCAAGCAAAAACGTGGTCGTCGAGCTACTTCATTCGCTCATAGGCTGCATTCAGCACCCAGCACTGATCCCGAAGTTGGTGGACCATCGGGAAGCCGTAATGTCCGATCAGGTGGACGAACAGGTGGACGACGGGCCTTTGCAAATACCATTGAAAAAGCGGCTAACGAAGCAGGACCACAATGCCCGTCGTTCGATGAAGTTTCGATTGGTCACGGACAAAGCTCGGGGTCAAGTGACGATATGTTCACCAAATTGACGGGATGGATGGATGCTCGATTGGACAAGGACATTTCCACTTTCCGAGAGAACATCACTCAAGATGTGGTGTAGCACCCCGGATCAAAACGAGCATAATTGATTAAATTAAATATTTAACGTATGACTTAATAAGTATGAGCGTTTATTTTGACTGTTTAATTTATTACGTGCGTTTCAGATACGTGTTTAACGCGTGACTTAGACGGATAATTTTCATGGACATGGTATATAGAATATTTTCATACCATAAGATGCGTCTTGGAAAGATGAGAAAATAGAAACGAACTAGGGGTCAATCGGAGTCCCGTAGCTCGAACGACGACGGAAAGGGCAAAACCCGAAGATCCGGAAAACCGGAAGATATTTACATGAATAGTAACATTGAAAAATCAACCGATGAATAGTGATGGGATATTTTGGATGAATAGTGATCCGGATATTTTCGGTGAATAGTAACTTCTGGATTTCTATAAATAGAAGTAGTTTCGACTCGAAAATCACCGTTTTTCCGAATGAGCCGAACGCGCCGAAAACTCGTAAGTTCTCTCTCTCCTCTCTCTCTTTTCGTTTTCTGTTTTCTGGTCGGCGGCGCCACCGCCGGGACGGCGGCACCGTCGGCCGGTTGCCGGAAAATTTCAACGTTGTCAGAATCGGATGATTTTCACACACGACGTTCGTCTCGACGAGACGAATCTAGGATAGGTCTCGGATTTCAAATCCGATTTCTCGTTCACCGGAAAACGGTGAAAAACGGTCTCCAAACCCGTTTTCTCTCTCCTCCTTTCTACCTCGTTTCTTCTCCGTTTTGGGTAAACTCAAACTCTAGATTGAAGCTCTCGTCGAGCCCGTCACGAAACCGGGCTCGGATTTCTGAATGGATCTCTCCTTCTCCGGCAATCGCCGGTCAAAGATCCGGCCAACTTTTCTCTCTCCTCCCTCTTTCTTCTCTCTCCCCGACAGCTTCTCTTCTCTCTCCTCTCGCCGGAAAAGTTGTCGGACAGCGGCTGAGGGTGTGTGTGATGGTTGGAGGTGGTGGCCGGCGACTGGTGGTCGCCGGCCGGAATAGGAATGGACTGGAAGGGTTAGGGTTTGCTTGGTTGGAGTGTGTGTGTTTATGTATACGTACGTGTGTGTATATGGAAATTGTATATTTGTGTGTTGCGCGGCCTACTGGTGGTGGCCGGCGACGGGAGGTCGCCGGCCAATGGTTCCGGCGGCTGGTGGTGGTGGCCGCCGACCAAGTCTTGTTGATGTGTGTGTATCTTGCATACATGTGTGTGTATAAGCTTGTTGTTGGTGTGTTTGGAGGTGGCCGGAGAGGTCACCGGCGACGGGGGGTCGCCGGCTGGGGTGTCCGGAGGTCAGGAAAGGGTCGCCGACGACTAGGGTCGCCGGCCGGAAGTTTTGGATTGGTGTTGAATTTTTGGAAAAACAGGGTAATGAAGGGTTTTGCGGCGTAATTTCCGGGAACTATTCATGCTGGAATCCGGCGATGGACGGCCGGATATGGTAGTCGGCGGTGCAAGGTATCCGGCGAGGTAGGTGGTGGCGGCAGGGGGTGGCGCCGGGAAGTGGCCTGGTCGAGCAGGCCACCGTCGGAAACTGGGCAACGGGCTGTCTTTGCAGGTGTTTTGGCTGAGTTAGGCGGCTCCGTTGTGGCCGCCGTTGGTCGGAGTTGGTAGCCTGATGTGGGGGGAATCTGGGGGTGTGATCAGCGACCGGTGGTTCGCCGGCCGGCGGCGGCTGGAAGCCCGTTTAGGTAGCCTGTTCGCGCGGGCGTGACGACCGGAATCCCAAATCTTAAAACACTTCGTTTGAGCTCGTTTCAACTCCGATTGAGCTCATTCTTTTTGCGTTGTGATCCTTATTTCATATCCTATCATCTCAGTCCTTTGGACTTGACTTTCAGCCTTGTCTCCAAAATTCCAATCTTTAGATCGTTCGATCCGTCGTGTCGTTAACGAACGTTTTTCCGTCGGAACCCTTTACAGCTTTATTTATACTGTATTTAAGATCTAAGAAACACCGTGTATGTGTAGGCTACTTGTTGGACTAAGCTTTGAGGTGTTGGGTTATCAGACTTACTGTTCTAGCTACTCACGTGGTAACCACTATACGAGATGGAGGTACATTCTAAACCTTAAGCTTTAAGTTTCTGTTAATAAATGCATGAATGATTATAAACGAATGCGTGATATGTGTTACGTGAGGGTAACTTCTAAACTCAACACGTTTTTTTGTTTTCCATAATTGATGATTTTGTTATGATATTGTATGTTATGAATCGTCTTTGTGACCGATAATTATCTGTGTGACCGATAATCGTCTGTGTGATCGATAATCGTCTTTGTGACCGATAATCGTCTGTGTGACCAATAATTGTCTGCATGACCGATAATCGTCTTTGTGACCGATAATTGTCTGTGTGATCGATAATCGTCTTTGTGACCGATAATTGTCTGTGTGACCGATAATCGTCTGTGTGACCGATATTTGTCTGCGTGACCGATAATCATCTTTGTGACCGATAATTGTCTGTGTGATCGATAAATTGTTGAACTCTACGTGCTGTGATATATTCTGTGTTTATTTTACTATGGTGATGCTATGAAGGGACTTTGGTCCATAACTGTGCTACGAAGGGACTTCGGTCTATTTCTAAGCTACGTGTCATTATGTGATGTATTTATTTACCGAACTTTTATATGATTGAACGTTTGAACTTGGAAAGTATCCCCACGAGTGTATTCAACGCACTCACCCCTTATTCTGTACTCACACTACAGGAGAAGAAGAAAACCTTGACGCGTAGAGAGAGGGGTGCCCTATTAGTTGTGTCCATCTTCCGGTTTTATCTTTTTAAAGATATGTTGTCCGTTTGTAAAAGAAAACTGTATTTCTCATCTTTGTAAAAGATCCTGATGTTTTTCCGCTGCGTAATGTTTTCAAACTCCGTTTTATCGGTTGTATCCGATGTTTCAAGAGTTCTGTTTCTTATCCCCTCCATTTTCTTTCTATTTTATATCATGCTCGTTTTCTTCTTCTTTCTCTCTTCACGCCCAAAAACGAAAAACTCTGATATTTTTAACGAAAGATTTTGGGACGTGACATGGGGGAAGCGCGTGACAGAACTCATGCCTGGTATGATTCACGATTATGTGAAGGCATACTTCACGTCGACCTTTCAGGAGCTACTTCATCCACAGTCGTCACATGTAGGGGCGCAGCCATTCATGACACCAGCACCAGCTGATAGGGTCTTTCCAGATGGCTCCGGCACACCCTCGGCGATACCTTTTGGTTTCAGTGGCGTTCAAGAGTCAGCCCAACTTCCTCAGGTCTAAGAGATTGGTCCCTTTGGACCTAAAGCGCGACGAAGACTTCCTAGTCGATTTGTGCGCAGTCCCTTTTTGCCGGAAAAGCCTTCTAGAAAGATGGGGGTCCAGTTCTCCGAGTTCAAGGCCTACTACATGAGTGACGACAGCAAAGTGTTGGGGTAGGCATTCATGTTCTTTCACATTACTCTTTTGGATTTAATAGTATTTGTTTCACATTATACTTAATTAAGTTTTCGTCTTTTTATCGGTACAGGCGGAACGTTGGTGTTGGTGTGATAGTCGGGCCAAGTTTCTTTCGAAATTTCATTGATCCGTCGTTGGATCTGGATTTCGAGGTAATACTTATCTTGTTACCTATTTACCAGAGTTGATTTGTAAAAATTTGTAATTTATACGTCATTCCTATCTAATATAGGCTATTGATGCGTACCTCGACATACTACAGAGTTGCCCAGAAACAACAAAAATACATTCCAGGTTCCAAGGGAAGATCCAGTTGGTGGATACTCATCTGTTCGTAAGTTCCAATCAAACTGTTATGGTAATTACTCAATTTTTGTGATATAACCACTGATAAGCAATTGTCGTAAACGTAGGAAACATGCACGGAAATTTGGAAAACAAAGCATGCCGGTGAGGATGACGCATCCAAATACTTGTCGGGGGCCATGGAGATGTTCACAACGGAACAACTGGAGCAAGTTGCGCCCTATGTACGAGGGTCGAAGCCGAAGTGGAATTTTATCAAGCCATGGTGGGATGACATACAAGTGGTAAGTACTTAATACGAACGAGTTAGTATTCTTTTTATATTTTTCAGATAATCGGTTAGGTACCTAATTGTTTTTGCCAAAATTTCAGGTCCAGACGATACTGAACTTGGACGGTCATTGGGTTGCATGTGCTATAGATCTCGAGCAGCAGCGGATCTGTTTGGCTGATAGCTTTAGACATCGGTACACTAACGAACCTGCATTAATCCAACTCCGTATCAGACAGACCCTCCCACTCCGTCGAGTTTTGCCACGAGTGTTGGAGCACTGTGGCTTCTATGAGAAGGTTGCGGCGCAGGGCCACAGAATTCCAAAGAGTATCCCTGAGTTCGCAGTTATGACATTATAAGAAAACCTATGCTATAAGCAGGTGGACCACCACTCATGTGAGATTTGGTCATTACTCGCGATTGAGAGTTGGATGATAAAGGAGTGGCCAAGGACCACACTTCAGACCAAGAAGGGGATCAAGAGCGTCAGAAAGTGGATGGCCTTAGTTGTTTACACAAACTCCACTGATGGTGACACCGTACCTCCTGATTTTTTTGAGTAGTAGGCTACATGAACTTGTATGAAATCATCTTATATATAATTTCATTGTCCAAAAAGTTTGTCACTTGACGAATCCTCTAAATTTCGGATGACTCCTCACAAACTTTAAATATTTTATAGATTCTTGTTGAATTGTGAATCGTTCGAATGAATGGAATTGTAAATTTATTGCTTCATGAATGTAAAAAAAAAAAAGAGCAAAACCTAAATTTCGTTAAACCCTGAAAATATGAGTTCAACGAAAAATCAGTCTATTTTGGTTAAATTTTGTCTTTTAGGACTTTCATGAAAATTATACGGGTTTAACGAAAATTTGTGTCGTTAAAATAAATTTTTAAAGTTTATGTAGTTGTAGACGAAAAAAACGAAAATTATTTCATAATTTAACGAAAATTATTTAGTAATATAACGAAAATTAATTAATTGTCGTTAAACGGGGTTAACGGAAATAAACCAAAAGCTAAACCCTAAAAATGAAATGAAGGGTGTAGCGAAAAATATGGTTTGATAATTACAAAATTAGTTATTAATATAATAATTTAACGAAAATTAATTAATAAATGTTCATATTAGATTATTTGATAATTACGAAAATTAGTTATTAATATAACGACATTTTTTTTCCAATTTAACGAAAATTATTTCATAATATAAATAAAATTAATTAATTGTCGTTAAACCATAAAAATTAAGGGTTTAACGAAAACAAACAATAATTTTCGTTAAACCCTAAAAATAAAGGGTTCAACGAAAATTAGGGTTTATTTTCGTTAAACCCTTTAAGGAAATAACTTAATGAAACTCCATTCATAATTTAACGAAAATTATTTAATAACTGTTCATATTAGATTATTTGATAATTACGATAATTAGTTAATAATATAACTAAAATTATTTTCCAATTTAACGATAATTATTTAATAATATAAATAAAATTAATTAATTGTCGTTAAACCATAAAAATTAAGGGTTTAACGAAAATAAACAATAATTTTCGTTAAACCCTAAAAATAAAGGGTTCAACGAAAATTAGGGTTTATTTTCGTTAAACCCTTTAAGGAAATAATTTAACGAAACTCCTTTCATAATTTAACGAAATTTATTTAATAACTGTTCATATTAGATTATTTGATAATTAAGAAAATTAGTTAATAATATAACGAAAATTATTTTCCAATTTAACGAAAATTATTTAATAATATAAATAAAATTAATTACTTGTCGTTAAACCATAAAAATTAAGGGTTTGTCGAAAATAAACAATAATTTTCGTTGAACCTAAAAATAAAGGTTGAATGAAAATTAGGGTTTATTTTCGTTAAACCCTTAATCGTTAGGGTTTAACGACAATTTCAATATATTGTTTTTATAATTTGCTGCGAACTGTACCCAACATATAACAGAATCTCTGCACCATTTCTGTACAAATGTGCTTTTGGGTATTTTGGGATAATATTAAAGTTGAGTGGGTATATTTATATAATTGCTTTATGCTTTTGGGTATTTGGGGGTATTTCCTCAAAATATAATGTATTTTGATTAATATATTATTTAACTATTTGAATAACTAATTTTTATATGTGTGAATAAATAATATATTATATATTTTAAAATTTTATTTGTTAATACTAAAATTTTAGATTTATTATTGTAATCTCAAGCCGTATATTTATTATTGATTTATAGAGGAAAGTTTAAAAATAAAAACAATAAATATAACATTAAATGTTAGGCAATTGTGGGTTCATGTCTTAATGGTCTTACTTTTATATATATAAAGAAAAGATAAGAGTGTGTTTTGACAGAGAAATTTGAAATAAACAATTTAAAATTTGCAAAAACTCAAGTGTGACCGTCTCACATAAGGTCTCACGGGAGAGAGTTTTTTATAGTTTTATGTAAAATCAATATTGATCATATTGAATGGGTTGACATATTTTATTGATCCATTTGAACTCCGTTGTACATAAGGTTTCACGTGAGACCATCTCACATAAGACCCACTCATTAATAATGAATTTCAAATTCGTTCTAATTGATTCATTATTACTCAAAATTTAGTTCAAATGAAATAATTATTTTCAAATAAATATTTATCCAAATATTATTGATTAATTTATTATTAGGAATTTCAAATTTTTTCTCTTATCACTCCATCCACATGAACCCAATAATTTGTGAAAATGTTGGGAGTTTACTTTTCGTCTCATGGTTAAATTAAACAACTTTTCTACCCAGAGTGTAGGTTTAAGTATCTAAATTGTCCTTACCCAATTGTGATTTTGGCTTAAAATTAGTTTAAATAAAAAAAATAAGGGTCTTTTTTGTTTTTTTAAGAAAAGTGAATAGTGATTTTGCCAAAAAAAAAAAAAATTTGCTATAAAAAAAATTCATTTTTATAACTATTGGTAGAAAGTATATCGTCATATGAAAATAGGAGGAAAAAACTTGACCCATATAATTTTATGTTACCCATGGATTTTGTATTAACATAATTGGGTGTGTGAGATTTCTGAATTCAAAAAAATACAAACACATTTAGTTGTTATATTTGTTTACGTGATCACATGTCACACATTCATCCATATTAATTAATAAACAATTGATAAAATAATATAGATACACCTCATGTATATTAACAAGGACCTACATTCCTACAACTTTCATTGTGGAAATGGGGTCCAACTTGAAGAATATGTAGGATAAATTGATCGATGTGTCTGGTGTATCGGAAAAAATATGTTTCACATTTTTATTTAAATTTATTTTTATTATGATTTTATCAAAATCATATTTGTTTCGTTTTATGCACAACTTGAATGGATTGAATATGGCAAGTTCACTTATAATTAAGATTGTTTTATTAATTTCATTTTATTAGAACAGTCGGGTATTATAGTTGAATTTGGTCAAGCGGATTTCACATTTAATATATTAATGAAGAAGAGTCAAATTTGAAATGATGTTAAAGTGTGATTGTGCACACGTTAAAGTATAATTTATTATATGTTAAAAGTGACACTTAATAATTGTATGTTCAAATATCACTAATTTATTATATGTTAAAAGTGACACTTAATAATTGTATGTTCAAATATCACTTGTTATATGTGAAACTATCATTTTATATATGTTAAAATATCACTTATTATTAAAATATCACTTGTTATAGGTTAAAGTATCATATAGTCTATGTTAAGTATCACTTATTATACGTCAAAATATTACTTAGTGTAATGATATCACCGGTTATTAGGGATGATAGTTTTGCGGGTACCCTATTCACCCAAACCCTTATAATGCTGGTACGAATAGTTTTAAATGGGGTTTGGAAGGAAAAAAACATCATTAGGATATGAATAGGTTCCGGATATATACTCTCGGGTACCCATTGCCCGTTTATTTATTTTCATCATTCATATTTATATTAGTGGATTCTTAATTGGTATTTCATATGTACTTTAAAAATCTTAAATGCATTTTTTTTATATTGGTGTTGCTTGATTTCATTGAAATTCAAAATGAGTAGAGAACTCGCTTTAAATACCCATTTAAATATTAATTTAGAATAATGTATTTACATTAATTGGGTATTGGGCGGGTATCATTGGTCTACGGGTAGTGGTAATCGGATTTGGAATGAGTACATGTAATATAAATAAATTCTAAATGCAAATGTGACAGATACAAGTAGTATAATATTATAGGGTTAGGGTTAGGGTACGGAAGGGCACCTACCCATTGTCATCCCTACTGGCTATATATTAAAGTATTATTGGTTATATGATCACTAATTATATATATTATACCATAAATCCGACCATAAGACTAATGGATGGATTAAAGTCCACCCCATAATCAAGGAAGATGAGCTGACCCGAAGACAATAGATTATGTGACAATTTCCCCAAAGAACGTTCAGAGGGCGGACCGTGGAGAATGATCGTCCTAAGACAGGATATGAAGCCGAGCAGGAAGAAGGCCAGACAACTAAGAATCTGACCCCTCTAACAGCGGTGTGGTCATGATAGATCTCTCACCTACTTCTGTCGACGCTCAAACCTAGATATGCGGCCAGTCAAATCAAAGAGACAATCACATTTAATGCAAGCATGATTCGTTTCCTTAAATTAAGGAATTATGGTGCAACATAGGAAAAAAAGCATTCATCTTTAAATAGAGGCTTATTAATTACAAAAAGGGAGAAAAAAAAGAGATCGAGAACTAGAAAATAAAAGGAACCGGGCAACCTCTTGTTTCTTTATTCCTTCAAACCGACCTAAGATATAACAAAGGGAAATACATGAGAACCCCCATTTGTGAAATCTAGTTACACATTTCTTGAGTTTATATCAATATTTTCTTGATTAACCTTCATAAACTCTATTTATTGAATATTATCGAGTAATATAAATTGTTTGAAGGACTGTCAATAATATATAATTAAAGTATCACCTAATTATATGAAAGTATCATTTAGTCTATATTACAATTATCACTTGTATATGTTAAAATATCATTGACTATATAATCCTAGCAAATATCTTTTTTATGGAAATAAACTCATTCATTGATAGTAAAAACCAAGTCATTATCGATTACATCAGATAAAAACTAAGGAGTACTAAACTATTCAGTTGGGGAAGGGTACTATTATAAAAGTGCCTTAGTTTCGGCTGATTTTTGTAATGCTTAAAATATATTCAACAAGTTTTAAAAAAAGGTATTTAGGTAATTCATTAAAAATTAGACTAATTTTTGTAACGCCTAAAATATCCTCAATGAGTTTTAAAAATTAAGCCTATTTAGGTAATTTTATAAAGAATAAATTTTTTAACAAGATCCAATTTATAGATTAGTTCTCAATTCTAGACCCAATTTTTAAAGTTTCTCAATAAGGGGCTCAATTTAACCTTTTTTGTCAATTTAAGGCTTGAAATTTAGATTGAATTCCTAATTCAAGATAAAATTCCATTTTTTTTTCTTTTTTATTTTATTCATATTCATAGATTTATTAATATTTCAATATGTATTTATATTTATATACCAAGTTGAACCCTTCCAAGAGTGGACATCATGGAGAGAGAACATAATGTCAATAATGTGGAATAATAGGAATTTGTAAATCTTACATTTGAACCCTTATGAAATTTTGAATGTTATAAAACTCATCAATTAACTTTTATCCTTGAAGACATTTTTAATATGTAATAAGTACTTCCGAATTTATCTTTTGAGTAAAATATGATTAATCCATTACCTGGATTTAATTTTTCTTAATTGCATATTGTCTTCCCAATTCTTAATTGCAATTCCATTAAACAAACTTTGATGAAAATTCTTGTTTGTACATATTGAAACTTTTTATGTGGTAATTGTAATTTGTAGCCATGAACAACAAGAATGTGAACACCAAACAATCATCCACCTAACTCTCATGCCACCTTCTGTCCTATTATCATGTAAAGAACAATTGCTAAAAACATTATGCCTAGTATGCTACTTTTGGTAGAGCAATTGTGCTTAATTTGACCATTATCAACCATTTGTCACATACTTAAGCTAACACTGTTAAAAAATAGTAGTACTTCCATATAATCTGATACAAAAGTTGAACACAATTAACACATCTTTCAACATTAATTGAAAACTTATAATGATTGGTAATGAAACAATTAAGCAAATAGAATTATGAATATGTTATGCAGGTACACAATAATTTAACAATTTCAGTGTAAAAAAGAAACAAACTTCTTCAACATTATTTGTAACTCATCTATATGTTAAATGCATATAGATGAGTTACAAACCAATGCATATACATATAGAAATGCATCAACTTCAAAACACCAACCAAAAAAAATTTCCTCCATCATTTGACAATATAGATCATCTATAATTCACAATCAAAGCACATCAACTTATCCATCCAAGCTCATGTAATACCAAAAAAATGTACATTATATAAGTCATACACACGGTTTTAAATCAATGTATTAAACACTGACGAATTGGCAAAATCTTCTACATAATCACATAAAATATGAACCCCGCGACTACAAAAACATCATAATAGCGTTTTAAAACTTACAAATTCCATTCGACTTCACAAGACGAGGGTTTTGAGTAGCCCACATGAAGAGTACGAAAAATGAGACACACAGACAAATATAAGTCTCATACATTTCTTAAATCTTTCTTCACCAGCTTTCACAATGGCAAGTTCGGCCTTCAACCGATCAATCATTTTAAGGTATTCAATTGCTTTGCAACATCTCTAGCACACACTTCTAGTTGCGGCTCCAACCAAATAAACATCTCACAACCTTCTTTCCATATGGAATCATGAAAAAAAGGATGCTCAAGATCATTCATCATGTAATGAGCACCATGGGTTTTAACGTTAAAAAACTATATATGCATATGAATCAATTATAGATGTTCGCACCTGAAAAATACAAGTCATGAAACATCGCATAGAATTTTCTTGGTATCGAAAGTTTGCAATTGCATTGGGATGACATGTCGACAATGCATCAACCCATATACTTGAGAATTCCCACTCAAAATACCTTGGTGAAATGAATACGAACTACATTGATATGAAATTTCGAATGTTGTCAACAACCATACTTGTGAAGGTTAATAAAAATTACATAGAAAAGATTTGATAAGAATATTCAGATTCATAACGGTGGAGGTCGAAATTTGAAAAACATATCAATGATTACAAAATATTATTCACCCTATTTTGCCCCAGCAAATGCATTATCAACATTTGATTTAAAAAAAAAAAACTCAACCATTTACTATTCCCAATTTTGCAAAATCAGAGCTTCAATTCGAACTTCCATTCACTTCCCAAACATATTAACTTTCTGATTTTCATCAAAAAAGATGTGTATAAAGATAAATTTACAAAACTCCCAAATAAATAGTCATAATACCTGTTACCAAGGATGAAAATATCCCCATATTTGTGCGATATATATGAGGGTTGCGCTGTGGATATGGGGGTAAAAAAAAATTCTAAATTATCCCGGATATATTCCAAATATCCATATCGATATCGATATCCGTTGGTCTCAGTGTAAAATTGGAAAAAAATCTGGATGTATCGTGAATATATAGCAAAATATCAATATTTATCCAAAAATCGAAATTTTTTCAAAATTTATATTTTTAGACCAAAAATAAATTTGGTTCAAATTTAATAAATATTTTGTAGCAACAATAGTTCTTTCAAGTGAAATATTTTAAAAAATAATTAGAACAAGGATGATTAATTTGATTTATCATTTAAAATTGTCAATGATTGTAAAAGTCAAATTTTATTTTCAAAATTGAAATGTGCTTAGAACGAAAATGGAAGCTCAAATGTTGATATAGATCATGCACTTTCTTTGAGCTTGGACTCAATGGATATGTGCACAAATCAAAATGATATGTCTCAAAAATCATATACTATGACACATATGAGAGTTCACAATTTGATTGAAGTATTCAAAACGTATTTCATTATCCACCTACTTAAATGTTTTATGGAAGTCCAAACATGTACCAACAAAATGATGATTGATTCAATCCACACTATCCAATTTATGGTGAAACCATTGGAAGGGATAGACTCGATAGAACAACGTACCAACAACATTTGCATAATTATATTCACAATTATTCAAATGTGATGAGTTGGTACCAAATATTATTTAGACAAAGATAACATTGCACTTGTTATTTTTGAACCTCATAGATCAGTACTAGTGATTTGGTTGTATCAATCAGTTTTGAATAAATGACAATCTTTGGTTGTATCAATCAGTTTTGAATAAATGACAATCTTCATAAAATAATTGTGTGCAACTTAAAATTTAAAATGTGAAGGGCATTTTAAGAATTCTTTTTTTTTTTATCGTACCTAACCAATGATCCAAACAAGATTTTATAAACAATCCAACTTTAACAAATCACTAATCTTTCAAACCAAACACATAATTTAACTCAAATCTAATACAAACCTACACATCAAACACCCAACTAATATCATTTTTGTCTTTCATGAGCAATACAATCCCACAATTCTTATCAATCTTATCAAACACATCACTCAAAGCAAACGAACCCTAAGAGAACAGTAAAAAATAGAACATGTTAATATATCATAATTACATCAGTAGAACAACCACTTATTGATATTAAAGTTTTTTTTTAAAGATTCTCTACTCGAACAATAAGATGTAAGCATTCACCTTCCTCCATACGTTGATCATATCAAATATAGTTGCTAACTTATCTATTATAAACATAATATTTATTTTATCCATTAACGAATATGCATAAGATAGTGATATTACATTGAGTAGGTTCGATCATTGTCTTAATCTTGAGGTCAAGAAAACTTTTACAATATTCACGAAATACTTCACATGTGAAGTATCAATAGTTCCAATTACTAACCAAAACAATGAAAGTAGAAACATTCCTACTTATAACATCAATATTTTTCACTTGTTAGGGCCTCAAAATTATCTTTTTGAATCACTCTCTTTGACCTTCTTCAACAAAAAATGAAAGATCTCATATTTGTATTGTTTGATAGCTTTTTCCCCATATAGCTCATATTTATTTAATTAGTTCTCCACTACCTTAAACTGCACGGGTAATTGGAATAATAACAGAAGAGAAGTGAAGAAATAGTAGAAATAACTATCGGAAGATGGAGAATAAGAAAACAAAACAAATCCATTATTTTAATTGTTTAGATTATGTTGAGATATTTCAGTAGTTATATTAATGAGACAAACAGTTTGCTTAGGGTGTCAATACCTAGTTTCCATACCGATTACATGATCTTCTTTTACGGGATCATGTAATGGTTTTCCAAATTATAAGGAAAACCAGCCTTAGAAGATATAGGAAGATATCTTCTAAGAGCAGCAAACTGAAAGCAGCATGAACGAAGCAGCAAGCTGAAAGCAGCATGAACGAAGCAGCAAGCTGAAAGCAGCATGAACGAAGCAGCAAGCTGAAAGAAGCAGCAAGTAGCAAACTGAATGAAGCAACAAGCTGAAAGCAGTATGGAAGAAGCAGGATGCAGAAGCAGCATGCAGAAACAGGAAGCAGCATGCTTCTTAGCATGCAGAAGCAGCTTGCAGAGATGTAAGGAAGTAGCCAATGGATCACTTGCAGAAAGATAAGCGCTACTTTCATCCATGCAGTACAAGAAAGATCATGCAACTGAAGAAAGAGCAAAGCTAACTGACAGCGAGATCAAGTAGCCGTTGCATGAACTTCAGCTATGGACCCATACCGACTTGACAAGTCAGCAAGAATGTCAGAGAGATCCAAAAGCCGATGTTGGGCGCATTTAATGCACATATCATGAGCAACTCAGATGTATTTAATACGACCACAGAAAAGATCTTTGGAGATCAAAACTCGAATTCAAAATGGAGAAGTATCTTCCTTCAACGGATACTTTCCTACAACGGATATATTCTCAAGATCTATAAATAGAAGGTGTGAGTGACTGAAGACCTTATTGAGCAAAGCCGAGTGGAAAATCAGATATACTCCAAAACTTTTAAGCTTACCTTTGTTCAGCCACTCAACCTTCAAGAAGCAGTCAACCATAGCATTAGAGCTTTCAAAGATCAAGGTTGTTTCGAGTTCGCACCTGTTGAAGAAACCTTTTACTTTTAACCATTGTGTTGTGTGCGCTAGGTTGTTTTATTTCGGTGTACTTAGTTGAGAGGATTATATCCTTGCTAATTTTATAGTCTTGTATAGGCTATTTGCCCTTTGTGGGATTGTGTACCCTTTATGGGATTTGGCCTAGGAATCTGGGATTCCAGTATGCATAACTTGTTAGGAAGAAGTTTGTAAAGCTCGGCTTGTAATTCGAACTGACTTAACGAAGTTTCTCCTTGTGAAGGAGTAGAGTGGACGTAGAAGGCTTACACCACCTTTGAACCACTATAAACCTTTGTGTGCTTATCGCTTTACTTACTGCATTGCACTTATCTTGTTATATCTATCTTGCTCAACATATCATAAGCATACTGCATAAGGTTTCTGTCTAAAGCATTCTTTGAAAAAGAAACTGGTTTTCATAAAGAAACTCTATCTAATTTATTCCGCTGCATACTGTGATATAGGATCAGGAACCTGATACAACATACTGCCAGGTTACTGATCCGAGTCAGGTTGCTGCATTCACTCTTGAATCAGGAACCTGTTTTTTATATAATAGTTTTCAAAATCGAAAATCAATAGAGGTTCATTCACCCCCTCTCTGAACCTCTGACCACTTGGGACCATCAAGTGGTATCAGAGCAAGTTGGGTTAACAACCAACTTTCTGGTAACTTACCCAAATCCACTCGTTTCTGTTGGTTTAAACCTTTCCT
Organism: Scutellaria minor; assembly: GCA_954870855.1. Taxonomy (NCBI): domain Eukaryota; kingdom Viridiplantae; phylum Streptophyta; class Magnoliopsida; order Lamiales; family Lamiaceae; genus Scutellaria; species Scutellaria minor. The sequence continues at coordinate 16,751,922 of OX940728.1, read as the reverse complement.
TTTTCAAGATCAAAAATCATCGTTTTAGCATAAGCATGGATATCTCATCTCATACTTACCTTGTTTATATATATACATATACACTTGACGTCTGTAGAATCAGGAAGCTTATCTATCAGACATGAATGATGAAAAAAAAATTCAGAACCGACTTCAGAAGTAGAAGAACCGGTCTTAAAGAATAGTGAACAGGATGTCAAATTTTTGCATAGAAAACCTGAGTGAGCTAGACAAATGGGAACAACAATCACAAAAGAGCAATTCGGCTCTAAGAAGAAAGTTGAGGTTACAACAGTAACTGAAAAAACAACGGAAGGACTGGATGCTGCACCAAGTAAAGAACTATTTACGAAGGATGTTGAAGAAGAATGTCGCACCACAAGTGAAGAAAGCTCAAGACCTTCTTGAGAAACAAACTGAAGAGAAAAAGTACCCCAGAAAGGAACTTTGACATCAGAAAGAATTCAACAAGTGAGATCAACAAGAGTATCAACCTGATGCGAATGATGCACAAACTTAGGGAGAATACTGTCTCTCATAGTAAACTGTGTCAGACCTCTGAGCAAACCAATAAATGGGTAGCAAGGCTGACCAACAAGTAAGTGTCAAAATCCTTTTGACAATTGCTACTTTTCGCAGAAAACCTGAGCACCTTGCATAAAGAGAAGTCTTTATGTAGATAAAAACAACGAGTGTAATATCGGCCTATCTCAAGCTATATTACGTCAACAAGTCATACCAACAAATGACAACAAGAACTATATCAAGTGGAATCAACAAGAGGTGCCAAGAGACACAGAACAACAAGAGGCATCAGATTACTTATACAGGTTACTGATACAGAACTCACTGAAAGGTCACTACAGGTTGCTCACAGCATTTGTTATCAGCATTCATTGAAGCTGCAACCCATACCAGAAGCAATAACCTTAATTTAATGAGTAGGAAAATAAGTTCCTTAAGTAAGGGGAAACTTATTCCATCTCTCTTATCCCTCAGACTCTCATGTTGTCCTCATTTGTTCTTTATATACACGTAACATACTGAAACATGATACTAACCACCATATGAACAGTATGCAAGTTCTTATTTTACACTTTTTTCTTCTAACAATATTGAGTTTCAGGTTACAGTAAGAGTTCACAGGATACTATGACAGGATCTCAGAAGGAAACTGCAAGAGAGAAATCAACAAAGAATTCTTAGCATCCACAACAGAGCATGTCTCTTGCAAGCAAGCATCAAATCACCTCGATCCAAGAGAAATAGCCATGAGGATAAAATCACCATAGGCGGCGGACTATCGAGTGATATCCACCTTTTCAGAAGATGAACAGGCGGTCATGTCAACCTTTCCCCAAGAAGAACAACTTTTTGCAAAAAGGCCCCTCCGCCATTTTGAATCAACCGTCAAATCGTGCGTTTTGACTTCTAACCGTCGATCTGAGAAACCACCCACATTTGCCTATATATATCCAAGCATCCACCATCTTTTCTCAAACGCTTTTCATTAAGTATGAGCAACCATAACCCTCCATGAAAAACATAGAACAATAATTTTTATGGTGATGAAGAATTCAGAAAATGGAGGAGAAGATGATGAAAATGGAGGAGGAGAAAAAGAAGACGAAGAAGAAGACGAGAAGACTCTGATGACCAAGAAGATGAGGAGGTTTTCAAGGGATGATGAAGAAGCGGTTATCACGGGTGTTGAAGGAGAAACCATAGCTCTTAAAAGATATCTTATCAACCCCGCAACTCTCACACGAGGGAAGGATACCATCTATGATGATAAAAAGAGGGAAGAGTTTCAAGTCAAGAGTCGAGCCTAGAGTCACTGCTGAAGCCCTATAAGTAAGGGGGAAATAGTGGAAGAAACTTAGGCAATCAGGAAACACCTACCATCCGAAGATGCAACAAGCTAATCATTCAAGAAGATGCATTAAGCTGATTGAAAGATGCAACACGCAGATCAAAGATGGTAGAGAGAGAGGAAGAACTCTCTGGTGGAAAAATATGGAAACAGCAAACTGTCTGAAACTGAAAAATGAAGCTAAAAGATGGAGATGTCATAGCTTACTTACATTTACAGTAGTTCTAGTATGAACTTGTACTTGTACAAACATTCAGTTTCAATAAAAGAGCATTCGTTGTTTAAATGACTCTTGTTCTTTTTATGTTTTGTCATCATCAATATAAAGGGGGAAATTGTTGGGATATTTCAGTAGTTATATTGATGAGACAAAATCAGTTTGCTTAGGGTGTTAGTACCTAGTTTTCATACTGATTACATGACCTTCTTTTACGGGATCATGTAATGATTTTCCAAGTTATAAGGAAAATCAGCCTTAGAAGATATAGGGAGATATCTTTTAAGAGCAGCAAGAGCATGAAGGAAGCAGCAAGCTGAAATAAACAACAAGCTGAAGGAAGCAGCATGGAAGAAGCAGCATGCAGAAGCAACCTACAGAGATGTAAGGAAGTAGCCAACGGATCACTTGTAGAAAGATAAGCGCTACTCTCATCCATGCATTACGAGGAAGATTATGCAACTCAAGGAAAAACAAAGCTAACTGACAGCGAGATCAAGTAGTCGTTGCATGAACTTCAGCTATGGACCCATACCGACTTAACAAGTCAGCAAGAATGTCAGAAAGGTCCAAAAACCGATATTAGGCGCATTAAATGCACATGTCAGGAGCAACTCAGATGCATTTAATGCGACCACAGAAAAGGAGATCAAAGCTCGAATTCAAAATGGAGAAGTATCTTCCTTCAACGGATACTTTCCTACAACGGATATATTTTCAAGATCTATAAATAGAAGGTATGAGTGACTGAAGGAGTGACTGAAGACCTTGCTGAGCAAAGCCGAGTGGAAAATCAGATATACTTCAAAGCTTTTAAGCTTACCTTTGTTCAGCCACTCAACCTTCAAGAAGCAGTTAACCATAGCATTAGAGCTTTCAAAGATCAAGGTTGTTTCGAGTTCGCACCTGTTGAAAAAACCTTTAACTTTTAACCATTGTGCTGTGTGCACTAGGTTGTTTTATTTCGGTGTACTTAGTTGAGAGGATTATATCCTTGCTAAGTTTGTAGTCTTGTATAGGCTATTTGCCCTTTGTGGGATTGTGTACCATTTGTGGGATTGTGTACCATTTGTGGGATTTGGCCTAGGAATTTGGGATTCTAGTAGGCGTAACTTGTTAGGAAGAAGTTTGTAAAACTCGGCTTGTAATTCGAACTGACTTAACGAAGTTCCTTCTTGTGAAGGAGTAGAGTGGACGTAGAAGGCTTACACCACATTCGAACCACTATAAACCTTTGTGTGCTTATCGCTTTACTTACTTGTTGCATTGCACTTATCTTGTTATATCTATCTTGCTTAACATATCATAAGCATATTGCATAAGGTTTCTGTCTAAAGCATTCTTTGAAAAAGAAACTGGTTTTCATAAAGAAACTCTATCTACTTTATTCCGCTGCATACTGTGATACAGGTTCAGGAACCTGATACAGCATACTGCCAGGTTATTGATCCGAGTCAGGTTGCTACATTCACTCTTGAATCAGGAATCTGTTTTTTACGGAATAGTTTTCAAAATCGAAAATCGATAGAGGTTCATTCACCCCTCTGAACCTCTGACCACTTGGGACCATCAGATTATATTATAAACATAAAGAACCAAATTCTTCAAATTCATCTTCTATAAATGATTGACCATTATTTCTTTCTACTCTTCCATTTTCTATATCTTACCTTAAACAACAAGACTTTTAACTTTTAAGTCTTCACCCCACTTTTGATATTTAATGACAAACATTTAGCAAACAAGAGAGTTGTCATTTGATTTCACTCATCACGTAAATGTCATTTCAACGTTCCTATTACACAACTTAGAATATATGAAACGATTGCAAGAGGAGTCATAAGCTAAATTAATTATTTATATTGGACAAAGTTTGGCACATTCATTTGCATGAAACATAATCCAACATCCACAAGGACACTACACAAAACATAAGACTCTAAAAGCAACATAACGTAGTATATATGACAGTAAAGCAAAGAGATTGCAAGACATATTTATTGGATGAAAAGGAACAATTAATATCACAATGTTAATATCTATCAAAAATATTGTTCCCACTGCTGATGTGTAAAGATCTCATTCCTCTAAATATTTTGATTTGAATTTAATGATTCTGTTGGATTTTTGACACATCAGTGGTGAGCACATTAATATGTGCCCACAGTGCATAAATAAATATGATTATGCAGCTACTCTGTAAATAAATAAACATTATTCCCACCGATTAGGAAATACTACTCAAATGAGAAAATTCAAAAGAAGATATGAGACTCAAACTTCAAAATACCAATATAAAGAAACTTCAAAGAAAAGTAACAACTTGTGGATTAAATTAAATTAATTCGTAAACACAAATGCAGTAATTTCCTCGGGACTGGCTTTTTGGCTTTCTTATATATAATATAATACAATTTTAATAGAGATTAAAAATATCTAAATTCATGAATATGTTATTGAATTGCTTTCTTATTAATGAAATTCAAATGGTTGTGGTATAGGCAATAACATCAGTTTCATGCATGAATCTCAAGATCTGAGGTAATATATTGGAACCTTTTTATGTTAACTCACAAGATTTTAGCATTGAAGTTACTGTAACATATATATAACGCAACTCCAAAGGTTTGCCCTGCCCTGATACAGGATTAAGGTACAAAACATAAGAGATATTTGCTTTTTAATTATAACTATACTTATTGTAGTATATTTTTCTTTTATATATTTTATCTCTAGGTTTTTTTAGATTAAAGTAAATTAAAAGTATATAAAGAATTATGAGGATCACTATGCTTATTTTTCATAATGACTGATTAAATTGAAATGTAGTTATAATTGCATATTTGTTTTTTGAGATAATTAATCTTAATAATAACAATAATTTAAAAAGGAAATATTAAGAAAAAAATTGGACGAGAAATTTATTGTTGAGAGGGTGACGTGTGTAAAAAATGGTTGTTGTTTTTTTTATATACATAAAAATATTACTTTTCAGAGAGCAGTATATATAGTACAAATCATTCAAAATAATTGTTTTTTTTTTTCAAAACATAATGAGCATTAAAGCATGACTAATAAGATTTAGAAACATTAAAGCATGACAAATATCTATATATATACAAGAAAGATTATAAAAACACATAACAAGCATAAACTATAATTCTTTCACATTAAATATAACTAATTAATTATTTCCATTTTTATACTACTAAGAAACGTCACCACAATAATATAGAAATGTTAATTAAATTTACCTATACAATATATGATAAAATTCAATAATATAATTTAAAAAAACTCATATGAACAGGGTGGGGTGGACTCGCACCATACAAGGCGGGGCGCAAGACAAATGTTCCTGATCCACCGCGGGGCACGGGATAGGGCGGGTCCAATTCTAGGGGCTCGGGACGGGCTTGAGTATTCAACTATCCACCCTGCCCCACCCCATTTCAATCCCCAGGTGTGTGGAATAATATAATAGACAACTATATATATTCTTTTGAAAATAAAAAAATTATATGATTATTTATAAATGCAACTTATATTTTTACAATTAAATAATTTTTTAATCATATTATGTTATATTTAATGTTAAATTTGACGATATGTATTGCATAAATTATAAATTTAATTTTAATGTATAAATTATATTTACATTTTTCAAAGGGATAATTTCAATTTTGGTCAATATGTAAAACACTTTCCTTTTTTTGAAAGTCAAGTATCTATTTTCCAATTTTGATCTTCTACGTTTTAACTTTTTTTCAATTTCAGTCCATTTTAGTGGGAATTTTCAAAATCACTAACGTGGCCGTCGGGAAAATTTGACGTGATAGCCATGTTAGTGATTTTGAAAATGTTAACAAAAAAGTCTGAAATTGGAAAAACTTGAAACGTAGAGGACCAAAAATTAGAAATCAAATATTTAGTTGTCAAAAAATGAAAAGTGTTTTACATATAGAACCAAAATTGAAATTTACTCTTTCATCTAATTTTACCAAGTTTAATTTAATTTATTTTTAAAATATGTGTATTATAGGGGACCTATACTAATATGATTATAATGACAAGTCATGTATGAGAATTTCATACGAATCTCATCATGTGAGATGAGGTCAGGTCGACCCAATCAATTTCGATCAACGTGAGTCAATGTCAGGTCAACATGGATTCAAAGTCAACTAATATGATAGATAATATATATTTGGGATTTTATCGATCCAAATCCCAAAAGATAAGTTAACTATGTATATGAAAGATAATCTTATCAATCCAGGACTTGAAAGATTAAAAACTATCAAATTACGATTTCAAAAATGAAATGCTATAAATATTTCTCTATTAGGCATTATTTCATTCTCTTCTAGTAGCTGTCAAATCACACTGATAATCTTTTTTAAGTTCATACACATTTTTTATTATTTAGATTATTATATTATAAAAATTAAATCTCTAATTTTTGCCCAGAAATATTTGCATCATAATATTGATATCTTTACACTTTTTTACGATATTCATTTTCGTCCAATATTATATACAGTATAGTCGATAATACATAATCAATATAAATATTTTGTAATATTGTATCCAATATTATAATGATATTATGCCATATTAATTTTTGTTCAATAATATATATTGAAAAAATATCTGCATGATAATAATTATATTTTTACAAATGTAATTTATATCTTTACAAGTGTAATATATTTATACTACGATAATATTTCGTGTTTGATTACTATAATGTATCTAATAATAATTAAAGTGTAGTATATATTGAACGTATATAAAAAAAACAATAAATTTTGTATTCAATTGGATATTTGATCAAATATCGTAATTAATAAAATAAAAATTTAAAGTTTTACACTCTAATTTTAATTTTAATTTTTAAATTGGCTCATCAACATGATTTGCCAACCATGTCAACTCGGTGAAGAGAATGAGATAATGCCTAACAAAGAAATCTTGACCACGTTTTATTTTGAAATTTTAATTTGATAGTTCCAATCTTTCAAGACCTCGATTGATAAGATTTATCTTTGATATTCTCCATTTCTAGTTGACTTGAAGAGAATGAGATAACGCATAACAAAGAAATCTTGACGATGTTGATATTCTCCATCTCTAGTTGACTTGAAGAGAATGAGATAACGCATAACAAAGAAATCTTGACGATGTTTCATTTTGAAATTTTAATTTGACAGTTTCCAATCTTTCAAGACCTTGATTGATAAGATTTATCTTTTTCATTTTGAAATTTTAATTTGATAGTTTCCAATCTTTCAAGACCTTGATTGATAAGATTTATCTTTATACCCTTCTTGGATTAATAAAATCCCTATATATTTTTATGTGTATCATACGATACTTTTAAAAATATCAAATGATATACACAATAATATTACATGATAAAAATAAAAGTAGTAATTGTCAAATTACAATTTCTCAAACTAATCATGATTTTGAAGTTATGGAAACAAACGTATTGCTCAATACAAATAAAAAGAGTCTATTATCCACCCAATAGCTTAGGTGGTCTGATAATTTAGAACTTTAAATTTTTCAAAAATTGTCTAATTTAAGTCTGAATCATTCAATTGGACCGAAATCACATGTTCCCCTTCGAGCTATTCAATCCAAATTGTTGATTTCAATTCAGCATGTTCCCCTTCGAGCTATTCAATCCAAATTGTTGATTTCAATTCAAATTGCTGATAGGGCTATTCACTCCAAATTGGCTATTCAATCCAAATTGCTGATTTCAATCCAAATTGCTGATAGGGCTATTCACTCCAAATTGCTGATATGACCGTCATTTTATACTTATTGTCTGACACTTGTACATGTGGAGATCCATTATTCAATCCAAATTGCTGATAGGGCTATTCATTCCAAATTGCTATCCAATCCAAATTGCTGATAGGGCTATTCATTCCAAATTGCTGATTTCAATCCAAATTGCTGATAGGGGATTAATATGCATGACTGTATCGATTATAATGTGTGATGAGATAAAATCTTTTCACATCTTTCAATTAATATTAGATGATATGCAATGACATCTTTCAATTAATATTAGATGATATGCAATGACTTTAGAGTGGGTACCAATTAATTTATTGATGTATACCATATTCAGTAAATCGATCATTTTAATAATTTCGATACTTGATAATAATGGATTAAATTTCCTAACTATATATGTACATCACAATTTTGAATTTAAAAAATATGAACACTGATCCTACTTTAGAACAGATAACTATGGTGTATTTTCTTCTCTTAAATATTTGAACACGGAAAATGTAGAAATTAATACATACTCGCTAATCAGCACTTAGAATCCAAAATTAACAAAGTAACTAAAAATAAACCAATGAAAAAAAACGTATAACAATTTCAAAGCTTGAGATTCAAATCTAGTCCTGGAGTGTCATCCGTCTGATCATTGCTATCATCCCCATTTCGAAATCCCATCCGTTGATTGTTATCACCTTCACTACCCTTGCTTGTTGTTGCATTACATGCACTTTCAACAAGGGTAGGATTAGGGTTCATTCCTAAGTTAAGGGTTGCATCCATCTTATCAAGATCTATTAATCCACTGCCACTAGTTTTATTTGGTTCCATCTTCAATCCATCATATGATGTGGATGATGGTGGGTTTACCAAGTAAGTCCTAGACATCTTCTCACGGCTAAAACGATAGGCGTAAGGCGAGGAAGCTGGCCACGGAGTATGGTACGAGTAGGGTTTGTGAATCATCGAATCCGCCCTAATCCCTAGTGCCCTATTGAACGTTCCATAAAAAGGTACTTGATGATGGAGCGTTGAATAGGGGTAGTAGGGGTACCCGGGGTGCCCGTAAGGCGGAGGGGCACCCGAAGCCGTCATATCCACCACGTTGTGGCGGTGCTTCGCTAGTGCCCTCTCTTGCTTGTGGGCATTTTGGTGGCCGCCCAACGCTTGAGAAGTCGAAAATTCCCTCCTACAAAAGTTGCATGTGAAAGTTTTCGATTCCGAGGGTTTAGGGTTGCCATCGTTGGAATACTCGTTGGGATCCGTAGAGTTGAAAAGATTGAGTTCGAGCATCGGATTAGCGTTTTCCTTACTCATCAACTCATCACTAGCAAGCTTGAGATCTAACACGACACGAGATGTATTCTCGTGCTTCGTGTCAGATCCCTCTTCCTCCTCCTCTTTCTCCTTCGTCTTGTCGTTTTTTATTGGTTTTTCTTCTGATGTGACCGAAATATTAGAATCCTCAGAGTGGCATGGCTCGAGGGCTTCCATAGATGAAGATCAAAGTTTTGATTTTTAATTTTGTGTTGGTGTAAGAAGGTTTGAATGGAGCGACTATTGGATAGAAGATTTTATTATATATTGTTTGGTTTAAATTAAATTTAAAGAAATAAATGATGAATCCCATGATTATGGAAACAAATCCCAATCTACCTTCATTGCGTGCGTTACATTATGACAAATATGGAAGAAAACTGAAGTGAAAAGGTTATTTCTTGGAAAATTATTAATTAACAAAGCAAAAAGTATAGTTTATATGTCTTAGATCCTATATTGAAATACTTGACCATGCAGTTTAAAACATTGATTCTGACACGTATTTCCATATATAGTTATTTGTGATGATTAATTATTTAACGTACGGTCTCCATCTTTTTATTTAATTATTATATGCACATACTTAAAATATGGATTTATTCAATTATATGCACATACTTATAATATGGATTTATTTACTTTTCAATATACTTACTATCTTCATCTTAATTATGAAAATATTGGATTAATTGGAGGGTTTATCTTAAATACAACATGGTAATATCTTGTTTTTTCTTTGTAAATAATATCTTTAATCATTGATTTGAATTAATTCCTTCCCAAGACTTCTAAAAGTGCAGTAAGAAAATGGTAAAGTAGTGAATTAAGAGAACAAATAGGACAAAAAAGGAAGAAGATAAATTAAAACAGATTCCAACTTTGATCAAATAAATGCATCTAGCGTGGAAAAGAATTCCACATATTAAAAAGGATTGAACAATACACTTACTATTTCAAAACTTGGTTTGAATTAAGGTCAAATACAATCATTTAGAATAGTTTGAGATCTGCTAAATTATCAAAGGGTGAATTGCCGATAAAATTACAATATTTTCTAAATTGTAATTTTAATCAATTTTTTTTAATATTCACAAAAATAATGCAACTATATCGGAGGAAGAGAAGAATACAATATATCATATTTAGAGGTATTTTGCAGGAGAAGATCAAGAACCTAAAGATTGGATAATTGAGAGATCATTTTTCTTAGAGTTTTTTTTCTTTCTAATTTTAATTAGATTTTTGTTTAGATACGATGTTTTTCAATTTACCCATGAATTGTTTGATAATCATATGTAGCTAATTTTATAGACAAAAACTTTTATACATCTGGTGCATGGACCCTAGATCCATCCATTCGGGTCGGGTCGACTCGTCGCGCCCGTACGCTCCCGCACGCGCCTATAGGTCGCGGATAAAATCCACCCAAACATGCTCCCAGGTGTCTGACCTTTATGTTATGTTAACTATACATTTTAGTAGTGTTAGACATACATTTTAGTTATGTTAGTTATACATTGTATGTTATGTTAACTATACATTTTAGTAGTGTTAGACATACCTTTTAGTTATGTTAGTCATATCTTTTATGTTATGTCAACTATACCTTTTAGTAGTGTTAGACATATCTTTTAGTTATGTTAGTCATACCTTTTATGTTATGTTAACTATAGCTTTTAGTAGTGTTAGCCATATCTTTTAGTTATGTTAGTCATACCTTTTATGTTATGTTAACCATATCTTTTAGTAGTGTTAGACATACCTTTTAGTTATGTTAGTCATACCTTTAAATTTAGTTAAATATACCTTTATGTGTTCATAAGATGACCATTATGTATTTTTAAGTATATCTTTATAAGTCAACCATTTAAGGCACATTATGTATAAATTCCAAGACCTTTATGTTAAGTTACTTATACCTTCTGTCTCAATAACATGACCTTTATGTATTATTAAGATGTCCTTTAGATTCGGCAAATTCATCTTCTCAACTAGATAACAAAATTAATTCGGGCCGTCAATATACATAAAGATCGAATATCAATAAAGAATAGTTAAGAACTTAACTAATATCTTGTAATGGTTCAGCTTCTTCATGCTCTGAAGGCTGAGTAGTGTTGAGGCTAGTTGTATCTGCGATCTATGAATTCGAAATCTTTCATATCGTGATTTGGAGAAGAGAAGAGGAGGATGGATAAATTTTCTAGAGTAGATCACGATCTGTGGATTCGAGATCTTTCATATCATGATTTGGAGAAGATTAGGAAAAGGAAACACTCGCGATCTGTGGATTCAGAGGATGAAAATCGCTGTTGAGGAAGAAGAAACGTGATGCTGAGGATTTTGAGAAGAGACATTGTTTAATAAAAAAAATTATATTTATATGTGGATCCTGGATCCGTGCAATAAGTGTACACCAACCCAACTCAATTTTATAAGGTTTTTAGAATTTGTTAGTAGTTTAATTTGAATCGTTATGAATCTTTTGTTTTAATTAAAAGATTTAATTTTTGAACCCTATTCGTGTGTTTATGTTTTATTTGATTGTTTGATTAGATGACCACTAGTCAAACATGTTTAAGTAATTGAATCAAAATTCGAGAGATGAGATTTAATTGTGGAAGAATAAGAACATGATATTTAAATGAATTAGGTTGGGAGATTAATGATCTTATGATATGAAAAATCAATATTAGGTACTTCTGGGAGTTATTTGTTTCTCAGATTGAGTGGGGAACCTCTGACGACATATAATCAACCAGTTAACTATCTCGTGAGAAAAGTTAATTCAATATTCGTTGTCATGCCCCGTTTTCGTTTTAATTAAAAATATATCAGAGTTGTCTTTGGGCGTGCAGAGGGGAAGAAAAGAAGAGATGAAGAAGTATACCTTTTTTTTTAAATTTATAGATAAGATAGACAAATAACGGTTTAAAACTAATACTCAAAATAAGACAGCAGAAAATCAGTTTGAGCATATGATTCCGTTACAATTTTCCAAATCATCGGCACATTGCCGGAAGAAAGCAGTTTACACTAACAACGGAAATAAAACAGGATCCATCACGAATTACAACAGTTTTACAAAACATATTACAAAAGTTTAGAAAACTTGGTTCGAAGTTCAACATATATAAAGACAACAGAAATCTGGATACGGCACCCCTCTCGCAGCATAACTTAGTTTTCGTTGTTTCCTGTAGGGTGAGTACAGATAGGGGTGAGTGCTTTTGAATACACTCGTGGGAGTAGTTTCCGTTTTCAAGATTATTTAACAGATTAAGTATACAAACGATAAATAACACATCACGTAATTCACAGCACTTAAGAATGCATTGCACACATAAACTCTTCGATGCGGGTAATTCCCGTCTTAGCCGGATACAATTTCAATATCACTAGTATATTTTACGGCTCACTACACCCTCTGTGAGTTTTTTACGGACCATGGGTCCCTCCGTGATGAGGGTGGACTTTTATCTACGTATAACATTAACCATAACATGATGATCACATAATATCACAGCACGTAATCCCAAGACACATATATCCAAGCAGTTCATAACATGCAATTATAGATAGACTAGCATTGGAAACGTATCAACATATCATAGCATATAAAACATAATTAAAAACAGAAACATTAAAGCCGTTAAATTCAGAACTTACCCCCACCTGACTGGTGGTGTTTGACTTCGTGTAAAGCAAGCTTTAAAACAGATATGCACGCTCCTACTCGCGACAGCCTACAACAAGCAAACGTGATCTATTAGTTTCATTTTAAAGATGTTACGTTTATTAATTAAGGTACTCTCTCGGAAAGAAACGATGATCGAAAAGAAAGTGATTCAAAAGGCTTGAAACTTGATCTTATTTCGAAGAGGGTTTGATTATGGTTCTATAGGCGAAAGAATGGACCTAATCGGATGAGAAACGAGTGAAAACAGTGCGTTTTAGGGTTTAGGGGCAGTTTCGTAATTTCTGGCTAGGGTTGACTTTGACGCGGTGTGAAAAAGTAATTATGGTGAAGTTCTAGGGTCAAAGTGGGATTTCTGGAAATTCTGGGGTCGAAATGAAATATCCAGAAGTCTTGGGAGTGAAAATCAAAAGGTTGGAAAGTTTTGGGGGTGGAAATGGGATTTCCAAAAGTTTGGGGATTAGACTGAAAAGAGGAAAAGTTGGGGGACCAAAGTGAACTTTTCCAGAATTGCAAAGGGGTCCCTGAGGTTTTGAAAAATGCAAAGGGACCACTCCCCTTCCAAACCCCTCCCCCGCCGCTGCCAACCTCCATTGCCGCCGCTTCGAAGCTCCGCCGGCGACACCACGTCGCTGGCCACCACCCAACACCACCACCACACGCCGGTGCTCCTCGCGCCGGGCACCACAGCTCACGGCGGCGCTGGATGCGCCGCCCACAAACACAGCCAACCAAACTCACACACCACACCGAAAACACACACACACACCCAAAACTTCGCCGGCGATGCTCGCCGGCGACACCAAGCACGGCGCCGCCCTCACGGCAGCGCCCCCAACCACCACACACACACCCCCGGCGACGACATGCAGCGGCGAGGAGAGAGAGAGATTGGGGAGAGAGAGAGAGAGTTCGCGAGTGAGAGAGAGAGAGTGGAAAAACAGCGATTTTCAGGCAGCGATTACCGGAGATCCAACCGACCGATCATCGATCCGAGGCCGGATTCGTGAAGAGCTCGATGAGAGCTTCAAATGCATGTGTAGATCGGCTCGATCGGAGAAGAGACGGAGGAGATCGAAGAGAGAGAAAGAGGGGTGGAGAGAGAGGGTTTCGCCGGCTGTTTTTGGCCGATTCACGGTGGCTCCGGCGGAGGAGGGGAAATCCGAGCCCGGAAATGGAATGGGCTCGGTGAGGGCTTCGATTCAATGTACGGTTTGCACGAAACGGGGAGGAGACGCGGCGGCGCCGGTGGTGGCGCCGCCTCCGGCACGGCGGCGACGCGGCGGCGCTCCGGCCGCCGGAAAACAGGAAGAGAGAGGGGAGAGAGTAAATCCTTATTTTTACCTTGTGTGAATATTGACCAAGTGTGGTAACTCTTCTCAACACTTGGGTGTTTTATCTACTTTTGACAATTAGTCAAATGGGTCTATCTTGGGCCTCGTAACTCCGATCGACCCGATTCTCGTTTCATTTTCTTCGTTTTACGATCACGATCGTCCTCATGTCATAAATTATACATTTTCGTTTCCTTTATGATTTCGATTAAATTGCACAAGTTCTCTGAATCAATTACGTTTTTGATAAATTAAATCGTGAAATTATACGATAATTATAAACAAACATACGATAAATTATTTCGCGCATTAAATCGATTAATCTGAAACGCACAAAATTTAAATCACATAATTAAAGTTGAATTATTTAATCGTCAAGTTATGCGTCATTTTTCCTGGGCGCTACATTCGTGATTGCTCATATAGGGGGAATAATTAATGAACTTGGGTTGGTAAAAGTGATATTTTGATATGCATTAGATAAAAGCATATTCTAGAATCTGCCCTCATTATATTGATTTATCATGTTCATTCATTTTTTTATTTTGTTTAAGTTATGGCAAAAACTTGTGTGTCCTCGGGACACGGATCTTAGATCCGTGTCCCCAACCCGACCCGCGCCCCAAGCGCGCTCACGCGCGTCCACGCACCCTGGACGCGCGCGCGTGGGCACCTGGCGAGCCCCTCCATGCGCGCACCTGATAGGTTGATAGGTATCCCATGGATATCTTGATAGTATCCATGGGTAAGGTATCCACATGTATACCTGATGGTTTCCACATGTATACTTGAAGGTATCCATGCACCTGATAGGTATCCATGGGATACTTGATAGGTATCCCATGGATATCTTGATAGTATCCATGGGTAAGGTATCCACATGTATACTTGATGGTTTCACATGTATATTTGATAGGTATCCCATGTATATGGTGAAGGTATCCCATATATACCTTAAAGGTATTCACATTTATACCTTCATGTATCCAGTCATGGATACCTTGAAGGTATATATGTGATACCTTGAAGATATCCATGTGATACCTGCGCGCACCTTGGTCACCAAGCCGCGCGCGCCCATTCTTCCACGTCGCGCGCACACCGCGCGCCCACCTACGCCGCGCGCGCCCACGCCATGAAAACCTGAAGGTATACATGTGGATACCTTGAAGATATTCCATGAATACCTTCAAGGTATCCATGGGATACCTTCAATATATACATTAAAAAAAAAACTGAGCGAAAAAAAAAAAAATTATGTGGGGCCAGCGGATTGGGCTGGGACACGGATTGGATCCGTGTCCCAAGGACACAAGAGACACACTCTTAAGTTATTAATATAAATTTTTTTTATTGAATTGTCTAGATAAAATTATGTGTTGAATTTGAGTAATTTATCAGGTTTTAATTCGATAGTCTCTGTGGGATCGACCTTATTCACTACTTCTACAAACTACACTGTACACCTGCGGGAGTAGTTAAAGGAATTTAGTAAACATAACCTTCTATATGTAATAGCTAGTATTTTGACTTTGGTCAGCTTTGAAAAAAAATGAATTATTGATGTGTACAGTTGTCACGTCACCTGTCATAGTTGGTGATAAAAAATGGATACGACCTAACTTTGACGAAAACTGCAGTTTTCCCTTCCCGAAATTCAAAATTTTACCGAAATTTTGGAATTCAAAATTTTTTATTTTTGTAATTCAAAATAAATTAGAGTTATAAAAACTGCAATTCAAAATTTTACCGAAATTTTACCAAAAATTTGATAAAATTGAGTTAGAAAAATAGAAATGGGGGTAGTAAAAATTTTGGCAATGTTTTATCAAAATTTCTATTTCGATGAAATCATAGTAGAAAAGGTTTGAAAATGTCGAAATTTCATTGAAATTTCGGTAAACTTTGTTTCGATTTCGGTAAAATTTTAGTACAATTTTTTTTACCTAAATAATTATAATACAGATTTATAATGAATTACACCAACTTTTAAGAAAAAAAAAGTATTTTGTACCCAAATAATATTATAATTTTCACATTATAATTGTAACGTGTATAATATAATCAAATAGTTTCAAAATTATAATCAAAATCAATATAATATCATGAATTGATACAAATATTGTCTAAATCAACATGACTTGCCAATTTATTCATTTGAACCTCATAGAAGTTCATTTTGGTATTAGTAACAATGTGTTCAATTATTTTGAATTCCTCATGTTATTATACCAGATAATACATATATATATATAATTATTATACTAGATAATATTTATATGATAGTTAATTCCTATATTTGTTGTAAATATGTCATTTTATTTGAAATTTTAAGTTGAATATGTTGAGATATTTCAGTAGTTATCTTGATAAGACAAAATTGTATGCACAATAAGAAAAGAACAGTTTGCTTAAGGGATCAAAACCTAGTTTCCATACTACGTGATCTTTAGTTCCTCGTCTATAAAAGATCATGTAATGGTTTTCCAAGTGATAAGGAAAATCAACCTTAGAAGATATAGGGAAATATCTTCTAAGAGCAGCAATCAGGAAACTGAAACAGGAAGTTGGAAGCTAAAAATAGGAAACAGTAACAAGAAGCTGAAAACAGGAAGCTGCAAGCTGAAGCAGGAAACAACAACAGGAAACGGAAACAGAAAGCTACAAACTGCAATCAGGAAGCCAGCAGCTACAACAGCTTACTGAGTTATCAGAAAGTAGCCAACAAACTTATCATGAGAAGATAAACGCTACTCTCATCCAAGTAAGTACGAGGAAGATCATGCAACCCAAAGAAGAACAAAGCTATCTTTCAGTAAAAAGGAGTATCTGTTGCATGAATCTGAGAAATGGACCCATACCGCCACGCCAGGTCCGCAAGGTCCAGTAATCGATGTCAGACACATTAAATGCTCATGGAAGGTTTTACTCGCCAACTTACCTTTCAACGATGATGCATTTAATGAAGTCATAGTGAAGATCTTTGGAGAATCAAGGCTCGAATTCAAAATGGAGAAGTATCATTCCTTCAACGGATACTTCACCACAATAGATAGATTCTCAAGATATATATACAGAAGGTGTGAGGAGTTGAAGACGTGTGAGACTAAGCCAAATGGAAATTCAGAAATACTCCAAAGCTACTTCAAGCTTTCCTTAGTCCAGCCACTCAACCTTCAAAAACAGTCTATCATTCAAGTGTTCGAGCTCTAAAGTTCAAGACTGACTTCACCACACCAGTTGAAGAAACAAACATACTTTTAACCATTGTGTTGTGTGTGCTAGGTTGTTTTAGTTAGGTGTACTTAGTTGATAGGATCTGATCCTTGCTAAGTTTGTTAGTCTTGTGTATGCTATCTTTCCCTGTGTGGGAGTATGTTCCCTGTGTGTGAGAGTTTCCCTGTATGGGAGTTTGTAAACCCTGTGTGAGATTTGGCCTAGGAATCTTAGATTCTAGTAGGTTCAACTTGTTTGGAAGAGGTTTGTAAAGACGAGTCTTGTAAAGCAAACTGACCATAACGAAGTTCCTCCTCTGAGAAGGAGTTGAGTGGACGTAGAAGAGTTACACCACCTTCGAACCACTAAAAGCCATAAGTGTTTACCGCTTATCTTATTTACTGCATTGCATTGTTTGCATATCTATTTTGTTGCATCTATCATAAGCATCCTGTTAAACGTTTGTTCTAAAATCATATTTCGAAAAGAAAACTGGTTTTCATTAGAAACTCTATCAAGTTTATTCTGCTGCGTTGCATTCTAATACAGGGTCAGTAACCTGATCTAGCCTAGGGCTAGGTTACTGATTCGAGACAGGATATTGTTCTCTTTGATTGAGATAGAAACCTGTTAATCAGTAAAAGTTTTAAAAAATTTGTAAAATTGATAGAGGTTCATTCACCCCCCTCTGAACCTCTGACCACTTGGGACCAACAGAATATATGTATTAATATTAGTTATAATATTGTGTATTGTTGATCCCAAGTGGTCAGAGATTCAGAGGGGGGGTGAATGAGCCTCTATCAAATTTTGCGTTTTAAAACTTTCTGTAAGTAGGATACTGAATTCTAGATAGAATACAACAACACTCTCGACTCAGTAAGCTGACAGTATGCTTGATCAACTTACTATCTTAGTTTTTATAGTATGAAACGGAAACTAAAGATAAAGTTTCTTTTGAAAAACAATTTTCTTTTCCAAGTATGATTTTATTAGAAACCTTTTTAAGCAATATGAGCAGGATATAAGAGATATGCAGCAAGTATAATAAAATAATAAATACACAAGAGTTTATAGTGGTTCGAAGGTGGTGTAATTCTTCTACGTCCACTCTTCTCCTTTACACAGGAGGAACTCCACTAGGTTAGATTGATTTACAAGTCGCGACTTTACAATCTTCTTCCTAACGAGCCAACACCTACTAGAATCAAAAAGATTCCTAGACTAATCCCACACAAGATACAAATACTCACAGAGTAAGAAACCTTAAACAAAATAAAGCTAAATACTTAGTGAAGACCTAAATCTTTTACACTAAGGACACCAACTAAAACAACCTAGCACACAACAAATTAGTTAAAAGCATATGTTTTTCAACTGGTGTGCTCGAAGACAACCTTAAGATCTTTGTAAGCTCAAAATCTTGGGCTTGACTGTTTCTTGAAGGCTGAGTGACTGAACTGGTAGAAAACTTGCATTTTACTTGAGAATTCTGATCACTTAGAAAATATCTTGTATGTTAAGTACTCTTCTTGAGTCACCTTCGACTTCTATTTATACTTGTAGAAATATGTTCGTTGAAGAGAGATATAGTCCTTATCGAAATTCAAATCTTGATCTCATTTTATCTTCTCATTAATTATTTCTGGAGAAACAGGAAAATAGGGCATGTCCTACTCTGCGCCGCATTAATGACACCACTCCTCGGCAACAATGCTTTTGCAGGTCTACGGTCCAGATAACATCACCTTATTAGTTAGGTGTTAACTTCTATCTACCAGATACTTTGATAATGCAGAATCCTCATACTGCAATAAATAAGAAAGATAAACTTATTGTTTCCTACTCAGGTTGCAGTAACTACTTTCTGTTTTGTGCCAGCTTTCTGTTTTGCGTCTGCTTACTGATTCTATAACAGCTTCCTATTTCTGAATCCTGCTAGTTGATTCATCAACAGCTTCTTATTTCTGAATCCTACAGCTGATTTCTCAACAACTTCATATTCCTGAATCTTATAGAAAGCCTCTAGATCTCCTTACTGAAATCTGTATGCTGCTTACTGATCCAGCTTGCTAATTCTGCTTATTCCTTCTGGTTACTGATTCTCCTTATTGTAAATCAGCATCTGATATTTTACTAATTGCAGAATCATGTTGCGATCAGAACCTTTTATCTTTCGGATTTTTACAATTCTTCAAAAATACATCTCATAAAGAAAACGTATCAAAGCTAAAATCCACTTAAACAATGTGGAAAAATGGGGTATTCTAACTTTCTATACAAAGTTACTTGTCTCATCAAAATCTAACAGAAATATCCCAACAATTTCCCCCTTTTTGATGATGACAAAATCCATTGCAAAACATCATATATAGATGTACATATCTACTTACAATTTGTACAAATAAAGTATAATTGAGCTAACATAAAAAATTACAAGCTTATAGACTTCATCAATGAATATGAAAGAATAAAAGAATAAAAAAAATTCTTTACAAGGAAGTGCTTACTCAAACCATTTTCTAAGAAACTGTAGTAAAAGGTTATTTCCTCAGGTTTCTGTTATTCCAAACAATTTTCTTTTTGCTAAGTCTCTTCTAGAATCAGTTCCAGGGTGCTTCAAACCTATGTCATACTTCGATCCTTTCCACCAATTTAGAATAGACTCTTGATAGGATTCTTCCAACTTATTCTTGATATCAGGAACCTAAATCCAACATAGCCAGTAATCCTTACAGAAAGGTATCTATTCTCATTTCTTCACCCTTTCCAACATTTTTTGCTGAATATCCAACTCTCCATTTCTTGCCAACTTTTCAAACTTTATCAAGGCCTCGAGACATGTTGGATAATTCACAAAGCAATCATATTTGCATAAATGTCTAAAATACCTCAAGTATTCAGTTATCTTGAAAAGTGTAATCTCATCAAATGTTGGATTTGTTATTTGACAAGGATATATGCTCAAACATCTTAAAATCCCATGCCATATTTACCTTCTCAGGTTTTTGATCCTGCAAGATAGAAACCTCGGTAGTGACTTTGTCTCGATCGAAGCATGGAACATCTTGAAGTGGGAATGAGATCAAAACTGAATCCGCTACTTTAGCAAGCTCAGGTTTCTCCACTCCAACCTTTCCTAGCCTTAACATCCAGTCCGCTTTCTCTTTTCTCCTCTTTTATTCGGCTTCTTTCAGCTCTCTCTATTTATTCTCGTCTAGTCTTCTACCTGCAGCAATTCCCATAAAAGGTTTAGCATTCTAACCTATTTGCTGCGATTTCTGTCTGCTTTGTTGTGTTTGCTGCCTGGAACTTCTTGGACGAGTTGTTGCAGCTGGAATGATAGCTCCTTGCTGAGCTGTAGTACTGCTTACTGTTTGAGGAACAGTATCCCCAGCATCTGTACCTCCTTCAACTTCATCATTTTTCCTCTTCTTTGGTTGGATGTTCTGACTATGTCCATAATCAGAATGCTTGCGCTTTCTGGTGATCAAAGAGAGATCATCCTCATCATCATCCTCATCCAACACCTTTGTTGTTTCCTCTACTATAGCCTCAAACTCCTCATCAGCTTGCTTCTTACTTTCTCTCTTTTTGGCATCATCAAACGAGGCAGCACTCGAAGAAGTTAACTTAGTGGGTACATATTGAGGGAAAGCCCGATACAAGATGGCTGCCATCTTGCCAACAAACAGCTCCAAGTTTGAAATCCTGTCAGTTGTGTTTTGAACAGCATGAGCCTGTGTTGTGACGTTCTCTTGTAGGGAGTTGAGCACCAGATTCTGCGTAATTTGATTGCTCTTTATCTCATCAACTGATCTGGTCAGAGGTTCAAGGGTGTTCTTGATATCATCAATTGATCTATCCCTTGCATCAGATGTGACTTGTTGTTCGCGCTCAACTTTCTTTCACTCATGATACTGAGCATTCCACTCATCATTCATCCTGAGCTGAATCTTGGAAGGGAGTTCAGACAACTCCTTCCTTAAATCTTCCATCAATGATGAGTATGCTTGGTCACTTCTATGGATGGTGGTTGCCATATTCATCTCAGGGGTTTTGTGAATATATCTGCCAGCTGCATATCAGTATGCACTTTCTCAAGCACAATATCCTTCTTCTCTACATGATCTCTTATGAAATGATATCTCACATCAATGTGTTTTATCCTTGAGTGAAAAATAGGATTGTGTGTTACAACAATAGCACTAGTATTATCACATAGAATGAGAGTCTCTCTTTCTATTATCCCATAATCCTTAAGTTGTTGTATCCACAGAATTTGAGCACAACAACTTCCTACTGCTACATACTCCGCTTCAGCAGTCGATGTTGCTATGGATGTTTGTTTCTTGTAGAACCAAAAAAACTAGCATTTCTCCTAGGAATTGACAAGTACCACTTGTACTCTTCCTGTCAATCTCACATCTTGCAAAGTCTGAATTTGAGTATCCTTTGAGGTGAAATCCTCATTTCTTAGGATACTATAAGCCAACATCTTGAGTACCCTTCAGATACTTAATAATCTTTTTCACTGCTGTAAGATGTGACTCCTTTGGTACTGTTTGGAATCTTGCATATACTCCAATTTCAAACACTATGTCCGGCCTACTTGCTGTAAGATACAGTAGAGATCCACTAAGCCTTCTGTATTTAGTAATTTTCACATTGTTTCCGCTTTCATCTTTGTCAAGACTAGTTGATGTGGCCATTGGTATGCTTACTAAAGATCCATTCTCTATGCCAAACTTTTTGATAAGTTCTTTGGTGTACATGACTTGATTTATGAAAATCCCATTGTCTAGCTGTTTCACTTGTAGACCAAGGAAGAAACTTAATTCACCTATCATGCTCATCTCAAACTTTTTCTGCATGAGGGTTGAGAACTTTTCACATAAATCTTTGTTTGTAGATCCAAAGATGATGTCATCCACATATATCTGCACAAGTAGTATACTGTTTCTGTCCTGTATTCTGAAAAGAGTCTTGTCTATTGTCCATTTCTGAAATCTGTTCTCCAAGAGATATAGGGACAATGTATCATACCAAGCTTTTGGTGTTTGCTTTAAACCATATAAAGCTTTCTCCAATCTGAATACATTGTCTTCTGCTTGTTCTTAAAAAATTGGTGACTACTCCATATATACTTTCTCAGATAGGAGTCCATTCAGAAATGCACTCTTCACATCCATCTGATACATTTTGAAATTCTTATGGGCAGCATAGGCTAGAAATATCCTTATTGTCTCAAGCCTCGCAACAGGAGCGAAGGTCTCATCAAAATCTATGCTTTCTTCTTCGCAGTATCCTTTAGCCACTAGCACTGCTTTATTTCTTACTACAGTACCGATTTCATCTAGCATGTTCTTGAACACCCACTTTATTCTAATAACTCTTTGATGAACAGGCCTTGGAACTAATTTCTATACATGATTCCTTTCAAATCCATTCAGCTCTTCCTATATGGCCTGTATCCAGTTACTGTCTTCAAGAGCTTCTTCCACACTCTTGGGTTCAACTTGAGATATGAAACATGTGAACAGTGATTCTTGTTGATCTTCTTAAACAACATCATCATTAATATCCCCAACAACAAGCTCTCTTGGGTGATTCCTGAGTCATGTCCTATCAGGCTCAAAATTGTAAGTTGGTTGGTGAGCAGTAACTTCTTGATCAACAGTATTCTCACTGTGGTTACTGTTGGACTGCAGTATCCTGTTTGCTTGTTGTGTAGTATCCTGCGTTACTATATTCCTGGATGCAGTAACCTATGTACTGTTTTCAGTAACTACTTCAGCAGGTATTTGAACTCCATCAATGTATCTTACTATATGATCCTTGATATTCATCTGAGACACATCTTCCTTTAACTTGTCCAACTCAACAGTATCACAGTGTGGTTCATCAAACACCACATGTATTGATTTTTCTACAACCAAGCTTCTCTTGTTAAAGATCCTGAATGCTTTGCTTATTGATGAGTATCCTAGAATACTCCTTCATCAGTTTTTTCATCAAAGTTCTTCAAATGCTATTTGCCGTTGTTCAGGATATAACATTTGCATATAAAGATGTGTAGATATGAAATGTTTGGTGTAATGCCATACCAAACTTCATAAGGAGTCTTATCATGATCCTTGTTGATTAAACATCTATTCTGAGTATAGCATGTTGTACTGGTTGCTTCGGCCAAAAACCTCTTTGGTATACCAACATCAGCAATCATGGTTCTTGCTGTTTTATTCAAGGTCCGATTTCTTCTTTCTGTAATTCCATTCTGCTGAGGAGTTCTTGCTGCTGAATACTCATGATAGATCCCATTTTCTGAATACTTCTCTATGAATCTGTTCGTGAATTTTGTACCTCTGTCAGATCTTATTTTCACAATGCTCAAGCTCTTCTCATTCTGTATCTTCTTCATGAATTCTGGCAGCCTGTTTTGAGTTTTTGATTTCTTGGCCAAAAAGATAGTCCAAGTAAATCAGGCAAATTTGGGTACCTATACAAGTACGGATCCTGGGGGGTTAGTCCTCTTTGGGACCCACACTTACTTTATGATAATTTTCTCATCATTAGTCTTGGTATAAGTACCCTTCGTAGAATACTTTTTGTGAACTGTGTGTGCTGGAGATTTCTAGGTGTTACTTTTCCTATTTGAAGAATGTAGTCTCTTATACCTTTCCAGAGTATAGACTCATTTGGATTTAAGTAAGTATGTTTTGGTATAGTAGGGGTAAAACTTTTGTTGTAACCTGAAGGACTGCTGCATTCTCCTCTTACTTGCAGCATACTGATTGTGTTGCTTTCTGAGTATTTGTGCAGACTTACTGTCTGTGGTTTGTAGCATGGGCTTCTTACCCTTATCCGCTGTACTAGTTTTGTTCAAGTTTCCATTAGTTGGAAGGAGTTCCTGAGTATAGGATACTCGAGCCTGAACAAACTTTCCAACATTGGATGTGCTTGCTGCTTTCTGAGAGCTTCTTGCACAGTATCCGAGACCATTTTCTTTATACGTATTTTGGATCTCCAGGATACATTCTTGTGCTTTCCTAGCGGATTTGCTATACACATTAATTGTGTTTTGCAAGCTAGTTTTCTCAGTTTTTATCTTTGTGACCAGCAACTTGAACTTAAAAACCTCTGCTCGGAGATTGTTGCATTCTGTATTATAGTACTCAAGATCAGAAACCTTTTCCTTCAGTATAGTATGCTCACTCTTGAGCATCAGGTTTTTTTCTTTCAGTTCCTCATGAGCTGAGTTTATCTGCTCAAAGTCACTTATGATCTATCTAAATGACAGGATTGTGTTCAGATTTTCAGAACTAGAAACTTCATGAGATTGAGAAGTTACCTCATCATTTTCATGTTCAGCTTTTCAGAACTAGAAACTTCTTAAGATTGAGAAGTTATCTCATCATCTTCTTCTTCTTCACAGTCTTTGGCCATGAGGCACAGTAGTGCTTTCTCATCGGAGGTAGAGCTGTTGCTATCGTTCTCGGATGAACAGTTGTCCTTAGTTTCTTCCTCTTTGGCGCTGCTTGTTGCTTTCTGAGCTTTAGCTTCACTTTGAAGAGCCCAGAGTTTCTGCTTCTCATCCTTCCTTCTGTTTTTTCTCTGCTTCCTCTCATCCTCAGAATACTTATGTATTTGAGGGTATGGGTAGTTTTTGTGAAGTGTCCAGGTTTCCTGTAATTATAACACAAGTCAGATGAACCTGTATTTGACTATGATGTTTTTTTTACCTAGGGACTTCTTTCTGAAGTCGTTTCCTCTCTTGTTTGTCTTCAGAAACTTCTTGAACTTCTTGAGGAGGAATGTCATTTCTTCCTCAGCATCTTCAGCAAGTACTTCTTTCTGTTTATCTTTCTACTTACTGCTGTTTGCAGTAGTTGTATCCTTGATTCTTGTTGTAAGTGTTGTTACTTTGGCACTCGACTCCTCATGCTCTTTCCTCATTTCATCTATATGGAATTCAAATGCCTTAAGATCTGAAAATAGATCAAATGTGCTCATCACATTGAGATCAAGTGAGACTCTTATTGCGGTTTCTTTGCTATTCCAGCATAGGGGTAGCACTCTCAACATCTTTATGTTCTTTTCTTTCTGGAGTAAAACTTCTCGAGGGATTCAAGCTCGCTGACGATGGCGGTGAATCTTAGGTTAAGTTCTTCCAGCGACTCTCTAGGTTTCATTTTGAATTGCTCGTACAATTGTGTAGCTTTTGACACTCTATTATCTTTGGCAAGCTTGTTGCCTTCACATATTAACTCCAGCTTGTTCCATATTTCATTAGTTGTTTTATAGTTTTTCACCTTGCTGAAAGTTCCTTTATCCAGTGTGAGAAATAATGCATTCTTAGCTACATTTATCCCGATTGGCCCTCTTTCTTTCATCAGCTATATACTCATGTCTTGGCTTGACCAAGAATTCAGCTGGTAGAGGCGCACTCATGTAATCAGGTGCTGCTGTTGGGCAGGTTGAGGTCTCCTCGGAGGCCTCTCAGCATCGTCCTCGCTTGTGGCTGCGCCCTCTATCTCTCCAGCTGCTGCAGTTTCTGCCTCAGCTCGCGCATGCTTGTGGAGCTCTCTCCTTAAGGTAGGGTTTGGTTTGGTGATTACTGGTGGTCCTTTAGTAATCACGTACCATATCTCATCATGCATGGCTGATAGGTGTGCTTCTATGCATATCCTCTAGTCATCGTATTCTTCTATAGAAAATATTTGAAGTTTGTAAAGAGAGAAATACATGCTTATGCTAAAACTATGAGTTTTGGTCTTGAAAAAAAATGATTTTTCCAATAGAAATGAGTGGATCTGGGTAGGTTACCATTCTAGTTGGCTTTTAACCTAACTCGTTCTGATACCACTTGTTGGTCCCAAGTAGTCAGAGGTTCAAAGGGGGGTGAATGAACCTCTATCAAATTTTACGTTTTAAAACTTTTTGTAAGTAGGTTACTAAATTCTAGACAAAATACAACAACACTCTCGATTCAGTAAGCTGGTAGTATGCTTGATCAGCTTACTGTCTCGATTTTTACAATATATAGCGGCAACTAAAAATAGAGTTTCTTTTGAAAAATAATTTTCTTTTCTATATATGATTTTATCAGAAACTTTTTTAAGCAATATAAGCAGGATATAAGAGATATGCAACAAGTATAATAAAACGATAAACACATAAGGGTTTATAGTGGTTCGAAGGTGGTGTAATCATTCTACGTCCACTCTTCTCCTTTACACAGGATGAACTCCACTAGGTTAGATTGATTTACAAGTCTCGATTTTACAATCCTCTTCCTAATGAGCTAACACCTACTAGAATAAGAAAGATTCATAGGCTAATCCCACACAGGGTACAATTACTCACACAAAGTAAGAAGCCTTAAACAAAATAAAGCTAAACATTTAGTGAGAATCTAAATCCTTCCCACTAAGGACACCAACTAAAACAACCTAGCACACAACAAATTGGTTAAAAGTATATGTTCTTCAACTGGTACACTCGAAAATAGCCTTAAGATCTTTGTAAGCTCGAAATCTTGGGCTTGACCGCTTCTTGATGGTTGAGTGACTGAACTGGTTGAAAACTTGCGTTTTACTTAAGAATTCTGATCGCTTAGAAAATATCTTGATGTTCAGTAGTCTTCTTGAGTCATCTTCACCTTCTATTTATACTTGTAGAAATATGTTCATTGAAGAGAGACATAGTCCTTGTCAAATTTCAAATCTTGATCTTATTTGATCTTCGTATTAATTGTTTCTGGAGAAACTGGGAAATAAAGCATGTCTTACTCTATGCCACATTAATGGCGTCACTCCTCGGCAACAGTGCTTTTGCAGGTCCATGTTCCAGATAGCATCACCTTATTGGTCAGGTGCTAACTTCCATCTACCGGATACTTTGATAATGCAGAATCCTTGTACTGCATTCACTCCTTCCTCGTACTACATTAAATAAGAAAGATAAACTTACTGCTTCCTGCTCAGTTTGTAGTAACTGTTTTCTATTCTGCATCAGCTTTCTGTTCTGTGTCTGCTTACTGATTCTGTAATAGCTTCCTGTTTGAATCCTGCTAGCTGATTCCTCAACAGCTTCCTGTTTTTGAATCCAGCAGTTGATTCCTCAACAGCTTCCTGTTCCTAAATCCTACAGAAAGCCTCCAGTTCTCCTTATTGAACTTTGTATGCTGCCGACTGATTCAGCTTGCTCCTTCTGCTTACTGATTATCCTTACTGTAAATCAACATCCGATATTTCACTACTTGCAGAATCCTGCTGCGATCAGATTCTTCCTTCTTTCTAATTTTTTCAACTCTTCAAAAATACATCTCAGAAAGTAAACGTATCAAAGCTAAAATCCACTTAAATAATGTGGAAAAATGGGGTACTCTAACTTCCTTTACAAAGTTACTTGTCTCATTAAAACCTAACAGAAATTGCCCAACATTTTTCCACATTTTTATGAGATACCAAAATCACTGAAAATCGCCCAACATTTTTTCCACATTTTTCTCACATTTTTATGAGATAAATCATCCAAAATCACTGAAATTTTCGTAAAATCAAGATACCAAAATTTTCATCCTTTGTTGAGTGTAATCGTAGAGTTTCTTCCGTTCATTTCACACATAAGTGTGGATTAGAAGACAATGATATATAGGGGTAATTTAGTCGATTTAATATAATTAAGCATGTCATGTGAAACTATTTAATGTACTTATAAATATATATACTATATATTAAAGCAAGAAAGTTGGCAAAAATTACAAGATTGCCACTTTCCCGCCTAAAAATGTCATGTCAATAAAAAAAAGTAAATCTTACTTGATAAACTATTATTTAATAAGAATAAAAAAAATATCAACCTTACTTTAGAAGCTATTCTATAATCTATATAAAGCTAAGAGATTATTAGAGAGATACATTGATTTCTCAAATCTATTTAAAACTAAAATATGGAGAAAAATATAGTGACTTCTCAACAAAAGAGAGATACATAAAGAGATGAAAAAAAAAACATATACAAAGAATGAAGAAAAAAAACAAGAAAAAACTGTAAATATAATTATTTCTCCAATCTATATAAAACTAAAAAAAATTGAAAAAATACAAGATTTTCTAAACATTCAAACATAGAAAAATTCTTCCAGATGTTATTATCTAAAGAAAAAAAGAACAATAAAAAATCATAAATATAATGATTTCTCAAATCTATATAAAACTAAAAAAAAAAATACAAGATTTGCTAAACATTCAAAGGTAAAAAACGTTCTTTTAGATTTTATTGTCTCATATCTTCATCTAAGGAGATCCCACCAAATTGACTTTGTACACTAAACACAAATTGAACAAATAATTTTATGAGAGAGAAATGAAGAAATGACGTAAAAAAACTATAAATGATGATTCAAGTATGAGAGTGGAATATACAAATTATAAAAAATATAAAAGAAAAGATTAATTATTATGATTGAAGGAAATATTATTGTATATAATAATTTTAATTTGACAAAAATATAAATCAACAAATAAAATAATAATGTTGAAAAATAAAATTAACAGTTAAAATTATTAAAGTTATATGATAATTCGTGCAACGCACATAAGTAATATGAAAAATCATTTGTATATAGTACATGTTTTAAATTAAAATAATAAAATATGTTATGAATAATCTATGCAACTTCATTGTATTATTACAAATTACAAATATTAACATAATAAATAATAAATCGTGTATCGCACGGGTGGACTGCTAGTAAAAATTAAAATGAGAGAAGTTGACAAATTTTACAGATTTGTCATTTTCCCCTCAAACTATCAACCAATAGAAAGAAAATAAAAGAAAACTAAATAACTTTTAAGTATCTTATAAAATAAACTTCACATATATCTTACATAATAAGTTATCTTATAATTTATATAGAGTAGTACTCATGTGCACCTGATGCACGTTGACTCGGATCTGGACATGGGTTGATTCGGATCTGCACACATGCAAGATCCGAAGAGTAATCACCGGTGCAATGAAACAAGATCCGAAAATTGTTGGATACACGTCGAGCTGCAATTGGTTGAGCAAAGTCAATGGCGTCATTGCATAACGACTCTCATCCAACACTCTTGAGCCTCGGGCTTGACCGAAGCCTGAAGGTTGTGTCACTTTCAAGTACATCAAATGTGCATGTCTCGACAACATTGATTGCACATTTGCACCCAAGCTCAGAATTTTATAAGCCCAACTCTGCATTAACCTATTCAAAGGCCTTAAATATTAAAATGTCTATATACATTTTTTTTTTAATGAGTTAGAGAGAGTGAAAATAATGAAATAAAGATTAGAAAATTCGCATAATTCATGTTTGACCCTGGTCATGAGGATCTTCTCTAATCTTATAAAGGTAGACAAATCTTTATAAAGGTAGAATACCACTTGAGCTACAAAGCTCATAGTTAAGATGTCTATATTAAATTAAAATGAAACCAAAGAATCATTTAAATAATTACTTTAATTATTTATTTTCTCAGATAAATAAATAACCAATATTTTTAATAAAAAAATATATAATTATAACTATTATTATTTGTACTCAATAACATTATATAACCACAACTACCTACTTAAAAAAGCATAATTATCTTAAGCATTATTAAGAAGTTTTAATTCTACCTACAAACCTAAAAATGTTGATATCTTTTAACAAATTTTCAATCCAAACAAGATAAGCAAAGCCCAATAAAATTAAATAGTAATCCAAACAAATCAGGGCCTAACAATACAAAAATATAAAAATCAAATCACAAAATATGGAATATATTGTTAATGTAATTTCACATTAAGCCCTACGAATAATGTTACTGAATTCAATAGAATATATATATATATATATATATATATATATATATATATATATATATATATATATATATATATAACAACAATCATATTACCCTATCCACCGGATTAAATGCATGAAACCCCCTTGTATTTTGGAAAGTCGGTGTCGCTCTCCCCACTGTTACAGAAATGATAACAATTACACGTGTGTTATCAATAAATCGACACACGTCTCATTTTTTGAAATTATTGATAACGACGTTAAATTTTATTGTGAACTCCCCGTTATACCCCTGGCCTTGTTTACTTGATGTGATAAAGTAGGATATGATTAAATTATCACAGTTCATCCCCTGTTTATTGCCATTTGTGAAAGTGAGGCCCATCCCATTAGCTCGGGATAAATAGCAATTATTGGATAAATTGTTGGATAGTAATCCCACCATCCCAGCCAAGATAAATTTTATCCCTCAAGAAATTGAAACTCAATTCAAGTGAAATTACTGATCACCCTCAATTATTGACTAAAAACGAATTCGATTTTCTCTCTCACACTCAAGCAAGAACAAAATTCAGCAAGAACAAAATATACTAGTGAAACCCTACTTAAAGATTCGAAGAAATCCAGAAGGGATGTGAGGCGGTGTGTGAATATCCATCGTCGTCAGTGGTACGGCTACGGCGCGGGAGATCCACTGTGAAACCGTCGTAATCTTCAATGGTGTGAGAAAAGAAGTAGAGACATTCAAGAAGATTGAGCAGCAAATTTGTTTGAAAGAGAAATTTCTAGCACCCCACGGTGATTTGATCCATCTTTCAGTTGCCTTGGTTGTATTTGATTTCGTGATGACATTTCTTGTTTTTGTTAAAAGTGGCAGATTCATATTTATCTGAAAATGTAAATGAAAAGGAAAAAAATCTGCTGTGAATTTTTGTTCCTTAGTCTTATTTCACAATAAATTCGCTGATGAATTGTTGTTCCTTGGTTTTCTTCGATTTTGTGACGGTATTTCTTCATTTTGTGAAAAGAGGTGAATTTAATTTCTTTGGAAATGTAAACGATGATAAAAAAAAAGAAAAAGAGAACTCAGATCTGTTGATGAATTGGCGTGTTTGAAGTTATTTATTTATGTTTAAATTGAGGGAACAGAACGTCAATCTGCTGATGAAATTGTGTTCTGTATTTTGATGATCTTTTTTTTTTTTTAATTTGGGGACAATTTTATAATTTACATACTTATCATCTTGGATAACTTTTGAAGTAAGCTTTTGATAGGATTGTGGTTAATCATATCCATACAAATATTTAGAAAAGTAAAAGTGTGATAAACCTACAAAATTTATCCCTATCTCATCTTTATCCCACAACTTATCATATCCAAGTTAATCCTAAACATACAAAGTAAATGCAGCCTTAATATTAACTAATAGGTATACACAACAAGAAAAAATCACAGCGGGGTTAGAGAGATGAGAGAAAAAATTAGGGTTTTAGTTCCCCACCTAATTTAATTCGATCGCCCACAATTTCTTCCCATTTCAACCAAAAAAATCGAGTGTAGATGTTGAGTGAAATGTGAAAATCATGTTTAGGGTTGAAGGAAGTTGTGTTGTGTTGTTGGTTGTTGTGAACAGGGAGATAATTCGTAATCGGTAAGTATTGTTTATTAAATAAATAGTAACAAATATATAAATAATATAGAACAATAAACTATAATTAAATTTTTTTATCAATTATACTTTTTACAAGAAACAACAAAATGAAATTAAAAAAATGATAAAAATAAATTTTCTTAATCTTTATTGTGGAACGGGGGTTTGGTGCAATTTTAACAATGGAAGAGATGCAATCAAGTCATTTATAGACTAAACGTAAGGATAAAATAGTTATTTAACTCTTAAAAAGTGATCCAAAATCAACAAGTTTCACAGTTAAGGCGTGTGTAGTACACTGCTATTATTTCTAACGATTTTAGGGAAAACACGTCGATTTATTGGTAACACACGTGTAATCGTTGTCATTTCTGTAATAGAGGGGTTTAAGAGTTTCCAAAACAAAAGAGGGTTTTATGCATTTAACCCCCTATCCACCATGGACACATTAACATATGCCTACCGCCGATATGTCCAACCCCGATCGACATGAAACTTTTGATTTTTTTATTTTTTTTAATTAATGTGTTACCTTTATGTTATATTAGTACTAGTAAGTTCTCCCGTGCGTTGCACTGTTTGTCATATAATATGTGATACATTTTAATGTTTGATAAAATAACATAAATATTTATAAGAAAACAAAGTATATAGAATATGTAATTATTAAAAAAGACTGAATCCTTATATACTTATATTTCGTAATATTAAATAAATGATAAATATGTGATAAATATTAATTACTTGATAAAAAATGTAATCAATTATATGCACAGTGAATATATGATTATTCAATAATTAGAAAAAATAAAATTTAAATAACTAAATTTAAATATTATTTCGTCTTACATGATTGTATTTATTAATTTCCAATAATTGGATTAGAAATAAAACAAAAAAAAGTATATTTATAACTCAATCACATGATTGAGAAGTCTATATATTAATCTAAATATAGATAAAAAATATAAATATATTAAGTTAAATAATTATAAAAATAACATAAAGCCACATAAAATTGAAACAAAGTCATAAATAATTATTTTCATTGATTAGTTTGGAGAAATAAAACAATATATAATGATATGACAAAACAATGTAATTGTTTGCAACATAATGTATTATCTTACTAAAATTATATATGACAAAACAACATAATTGTTTTTATGTACTAGAATTTAAAAAAAAAAAAAAGAATTTAAGCGCATTTATGGATCAACATGCCTCTGTATGATATTACTCATATCTTTATATGATACCACGTATACCTTTATATCAATATAATTATACATTTATGTAATTCCTTTTTATACCTTTTAGTTATTTTAGTCATACATTTAGTTATGTGCTCATACCTTTTAGTTATGTTAGTTACACCTTAATATAACACATAAATGTATGAATATGTTAATATAAAAGTATAAATAATATCATATAAATGTATATATGTATAAATTGTGTTGAAATTCTTTTTTTTTTTTCCCTAAGTTACAATACATAAAGGTAATGATATTTGTACATAGAGGTGACATAAATATAAAATAAATGTAATACTTAAATAAAATAAATAAAAAAGCCCAAAAACATGTGGATTTGGATCGGGTCGACTCAATTGCATGAATTTAGATCCATACAATTGATGCATAGAAGACTAACTCTTATATCTTTATATAAAGATTGATTTTTATATATGCAAATTCAATTCAATGAAATTTAGATTTAAATAAACTTAAGTTTACGTATTAAGAGGTTAGAATATTTACTCACTGGATTCAAAAAAAAATTCCACATTCGAAATGTATGTCATTTATACTCACTGGATCCAAATATTTTCCACTTTCAAAATGTATGTCTTCTTGAATGGAAAGTTGGAACATGTTTTTTATATTCGTATTGTTTTATAAAGAAAAGTAATATTTTCCGATATCCAATTCAAGTTATATTACAAACTCAAAATATGAACCTCGATATATATATATATATATATATATATTCAATTTGAGGAAAAGAAATATAAATATTCTAAATTTAAGTAAATATCAGATGTTGATATTGGAAATTTTTTGAAAAATGATAAAAATTACAAGTTAAAAATATTTATATTGTTTTATAAATATTTTTTAATATTTTAAATATCTTAATACATCCACAATATTTATAATATTAATAGTTATCATAAAAATTAAGAATTTTTTATATATTTTAATATTTATTAATTTTTAAAATAGCTCAATACATCCTCAATATTTCTAATATCAGTGGCTATCATAGCTCAATACATTCTCAATATTTTCAATATTAATATATATGATTGTAATATGGAGGATAAATATATTTTCTTAAATATTCATATAATTATATAACATTAGTAATAACTAAAAGTAGGCTAAACTTTTGAAAATCAAAAGTACTGATCATTGTCAAATGAATCAATATAATCTGAAATTATTGGATGCAGTTGGCGATATACATAAGCAGTTGATCACTTGCGTCGTGCCTTGGGAGTTATCTTTGATACCCTCCATTGCTAGTTGACTCATCTTTCAAGGCTTGATAAATTCCCTACATATTTTTATGTGTATCATACAATATTTTTAAAAGTATCAAATGATATACACAATAATATTACATGATAAAAATAAAAGTAGTAATTGTCAAATTACAATTTCTCAATCTAATCACGATTTTGAAGTTAACGTTTTAGGGTGGCAATTCAGAACTTGAACTTTTCGGCCTTCGAAAATTGTCCAATTTAAGTTTGAATCGCTCAATTGGACCAAAATCACACGTGCCCTTCAATTTCGGGCTATTCAATCCAAATTGTTGATATGACTGTCATTTTATATTTATTGTCTGATACTTGTACACGTGGAGGTCCATTATGGCACAAGCTATTCAATCCAAATTGTTGATATGACTGTCAATTTATATTTATTGACTGACACTTGTACACGTGGAGGTCCATTATGGCACAAAATTAGTAGTGAGTCTCCTGTATACTGGGAAAAAGATGTGGTAACAAAGATCAACAATCAGTTTCTATATTAATGACATTA
Organism: Scutellaria minor; assembly: GCA_954870855.1. Classification (NCBI taxonomy): domain Eukaryota; kingdom Viridiplantae; phylum Streptophyta; class Magnoliopsida; order Lamiales; family Lamiaceae; genus Scutellaria; species Scutellaria minor. Next base: position 16,716,911 of record OX940728.1, on the reverse strand, counting down.
CCTACGATGAAATGAGCCAATAATGTTGTCGTAATTTCCTAAATATTCCGAAAGTTTCAACATTTTCAGATATGAAGATAATTTTATTTGATTTTCTTAAATATTCATAAAATATCAAATTTGAAAGTATAAACGAATATTGAAAATCTATAATATCGACAAATTTTAAATTATTAAAAGATATATTTTAAATGGTCATAAATATATTTTCTTTAATATTCATGAAATATTTAAAGATATTAAAAGTATAAACAATTATTGAAAGTTTATTGAACATGTCAACTAATTTTAAACCATTAATGAAATATTCTAAAAGCATAAATTTTTATTTCAAATTTGCATTTGATATCATGCAGTACTACCAACCTCAAATTATATTTGATATGTAGTAGAATATCATTGTTTACACATTTGATATTTGCAACTTTTTAATTTATTTGCCATTATAAATAATTATAATTATAATTATAAATAATTATAATTATATTATAATTAAAATTATTTACAACTTTTTAATTTATTAATCTGCCTAATATGTGTGATTTATAAATTGTGTTTCCATTTCTAGTTGTGTTTATGAATTGTGTTTCAATTTTTAGTTATTGGTAGGTTGCTACGGTTGTTCTACTGTTCTAGAGATTTATATTAGTATTACTATAAAAATCTGGTGGATGATAGATTCAAATATTATTTCCGTTGATAAATCTATTACTGGTGGAAAACCTAATATGTCAGGTAATTTCATTGGTAATTACTAATAATTTTGTGATATTTTTTTTTTGAAACTTTGTTCCAATAACACATTTTATGTTCTATTTACAATCTTAATTTTATAAATGAGTTAAATTCAATTTAACACAATCAAATTACTAAATTCATCTTTAATATGTTTATATGACATTTTTTTTAATATAAAACTTGAAATCTACTCAATGATTCAAATTACGCAACATATAAATATGATGATTTAATCGGCCCAAATTTAAATGTTTTCCATAGCTTCTTTTTATAGCTTATAATCTCCTAAATTAAAAAGAATGAATGTTGATAACACAAAAGATATATAAATGGTGTTGAATTCATACCAATTTCAACTTAAGATCTTCTTTCCCATAACTCTGTTACTCCTCTTTTATTCTTTCAACAGAAGTGTTGGCAGATTGAAGATAATTTTCCCACTGAATTGACTGCAGTGTTGGTATATTTCCAATACTCAAAGGAATCTGTATAAAATATTAATAAGCATATGGAATTGGAAATAACAACAGGAAGTAAGATTACTATTATTGCACTCCTTGATGGCTTGGTAACCCCATTTTTTATTACACGTGGGAGAGGAGAATTAATACACAAATGCCACATAGGTAAATAACCCGCCATATCAGTGAATTGAGCTCGCAGAACCCGAATAAGGGGGGCCACGTGCAAAAAACATGCAATTTCAACTCAAATAAGTAATTCGGGCTGAAATTGGGCAAAATTGACGAGGCCCGACAACTTAATGTCCTAAATTGCTAGCCCGAATATTTTTAATCCTAAATTGCTAGACCCCCTAACTTAATGGGCGAAAAAAGTAATAAACTTTGAAGAAATTGAGCTGGGACAAATCTGCTCAGGTTATCCCAGCCGGTCAAATCTGGCCGGTCACAATGAAATATGTTAAAATACTAGAGAAAAATAACGCTATATTGCTTAAATGGAAATGAATTTTAGATTGGTCCTCAGAAAATTCACCATGACCGACTCGGTCTGGTTAGCCATAGTTGGCTAGGAATTTGTAAGAGCCGAGCTCGGATCAGGGTACAACAATATCTATTCCTCGTGATTCAAACCACTCAATTGAGAGTACCCATTTAATATTTTAATATTTAGATATTTGGTCGAATACCCTTGTTTTTGCCCCCCAACTTCAAATCCTTATAATTCCCTCCCCCTTGAAAAGAAAAAAAAATGATAATCGTATCATTCCTATTAAAGTAGTCATCAAGTATATACAGTAAAACATCTATAAATTAATAATATTGGGACCGGAGAATTTTATTAATTTAGAGAGATATTATATAATCGATAAATTAATAATTTATTAATTTAAAGAGGTTTTAACGTATATACATAACTGACCTTCAAAATTCCGGGGTTGTATAATCTACTTACAATGTACATTAGTTATTGATGACAAATAAATTAAAACACAAGTTTTAATTACCATTTAAAGAATGTATACTCACATAATCATGTTAATTGGAAGTTTGAATGGTCTCATTCTTTATTTTTTGCCAAAGTAAAAGAATGGTTCATGGACTTACGTATATATGTACATTGTGTAGAAGTAGATCAATATATAATGATCATTTGTATTGTTTTTAAACCATACACAACAATGGCTTCTCATCTAAAAGGTGTTCAAAAATCAACCATGACCAACCAACAACGAAAAATGTTATATGAGTATAAGAGAGATCAGCCCGGGTGCACTCAGAAAGACTTGGTACAATGGGTTGAAAAAAATTTCAATTTGAAAGTTAGTCAAGCAACAATATCAAACACTCTCAAGCGATCAGTGGAGATACTATCGACTGACTTTGAGAAATGCGGTTCTTCTAAGCGTCAAAAACCAGCCAAGTATCCGGACATGGAGAAGGTTGTTTATGAATGGTTTCTCCAACATCAAGAACGTGTGAATATAACCGGAGAGCTAATCTTGGAGAAGACGAATGAGGCGCTGAAACTTTTACATCCTAAGAATCCTTCAGAGCATCACTTTTCGCAAGGTTGGCTTGAGAAATTCAAGTCCAGACACGGTATCAAATCATATCGCCGTTTTGGAGAGAGTGGCTCAGTCGACACACATGATATGAAGAATAAATTGGAGACCATAAGGAAAAAGATCAATCAATTTCCAATGAAAGATGTTTTTAATATGGATGAAATTAGTTTGTTTTACAGGTTAAAGACTGATCATTCACTTGCAACAAAACAACTTGAGGGTAAAAAATAGGACAAAGAAAGACTTACAATTGTTATTTGTTGCAATGAGGATGGTTCGGAAAAAATTCCTCTATGGATTATTGGTAAGTATGCAAAGCCACGTTGTTTTAAGAATATCTATATAAATAGCCTGAATTGTGAATATCGTGTCAACAAGAGAGCATGGATGACTGGGGTGCTTTTTGAAGAATATGTTCGTTGGTTGGATGAACAAATGCATGGTAAAAAAATTCTTTTGATAGTGGATAACTGCCCAGCCCATTCAAGCAATATTCAAGGGCTGCAAAATGTTGAGTTGTTTTTCCTACCACCAAACATGACTTCGAAAATCCAACCATGTGATGTCGGGATAATAAGAGCATTTAAAATGTACTACCGCAAAAGATTTTACCGTAAAATTTTGGAAGGCTATGAGTTGGACATATCTTCTCCAAAAAAGATCAATGTTCTAGATGCTATCAATATGACAGTTTCAGCTTGGACAACAAATGTTCAACAAGAGGCAATAGCAAATTGCTTTCGACACTGTAAAATTTATTTGGCGAATCAAATCGGCTCAAGTAATTTAAATGATGCAACTTCCCGGAGAAGACATTCGTGAGCTTGAGGACATGATCACTGGTATGCGTTATCAGAATAAAATGGATATGAATCACTTGCTAGACTTTTCAGGTGAAAATTGTAATGAATGTTACGAAGTTCAGAGTTTAGAAGAAATGGTGGTTGATGTCATTCAAAATCCTATAGATGATGAAGCGGATGATGATTCAATAGCTTTGCAACCGGTCACTCGAAAAGAAGCATTGCAAGCGGCAACAACTCTTCATAACTTTTTATTGCAATATGAGAAGACAACGCCGCAACTCTTGGGTGCAATTGGGAGATTTAAAGATGAGATCAATGCAGATTTGAAGTTCAACAAAAATCAAGTAACATATATATCTTAGAATATATAAATTCTCTTAGAATGTTCAATTGGATAACATATATATTGTATCTGAGAATTTTTTAATAATTATTAATTTGTAGTTTCGTCGGGACCTTAAATATAATTAGGATTTCCAAAAAAAATATTATCTTATTATTTAATTGATTGGTGTCCAAATTTGATATGGTCCCAAGTTGGGACCGGACAAATTATAGTAAAACCTCTATAAATTAATATTGTTGGGACCGGAGATTTTATTAATTTAGAGAGATATTATATAATCGATAAATTAATAATTTATTAATTTAGAGAGGTTTTAACGTATATACATAACTGACCTTCAAAATTCCTGGGTTGTATAATCCACTTACAATGTACATTAGTTATTGATGATAAATAAATTAAAACACAAGTTTTAATTACCATTCAAAGAATGTATACTCACATAATCATGTTAATTGGAAGTTTGAATGATCTCATTCATTGTTTTTTGCCAAAGTAAAAGAATGGTTCATAAACTTACGTATATATGTAGTAGATCAATATATAATGATCCATTGTATTGTTTCTAAACCATACACAACAATGGCTTCTCATCTAAAAGGTGTTCAAAAATCAACCATGACCAACCAACAACGAAAAATGTTATGTGAGTATAAGAGAGATCAGCTCGGGTGCACTCAGAAAGACTTGGTACAATGGGTTAAAAAAAGTTTCAATCTGAAAGTTAGTCAAGCAACAATATCAAACACTCTCAAGTGATCATCGGAGATCCTATTGACTGACTTTGAGAAATGCGGTTCTTCTAAGCGTAAAAAACCAGCCAAGTATCCGTACATAGAGTAGGTTGTTTATGAGTGGTTTCTCCAACATCAAGAACATGTGAATATAACCGGAGAGCTAATCTTGGAGAAGACGAATGAGGCGCTAAAACTTTTACATCCTAAGAATCCTTCAAAGCATCACCTTTCGCACGGTTGGCTTGAGAAATTCAAGTCCAGACACGGTATCAAATCATATCGCCGTTTTGGATAGAGCGGCTGAGTCGACACACGTGATATGGAGAAGAAATTGGAGAACATAAGGGAAAAGATCAATCAATTTCCAATGAAAGATGTTTTTAATATGGATGAAATTGGTTTGTTTTACAGGTTACAGGTTGATCATTCACTTGCAACAAAACAACTTGAGGGTAAAAAACAGGACAAGGAAAGACTTACAGTTATTATTTGTTACAATGAGGATGACTCGAAAAAAATTCCTCTATGGATTATTGGTAAGTATGTAAAACCATGTTGTTTTAAGAATATTAATATGAATAGCCTGAATTGTGAATATCGTGCCAACAAGATAGCATGGATGATTGGAGTGCTTTTTGAAGAATATGTTCGTTGGTTGGATGAACAAATGCATGGTAGAAAAATTCTTTTGATAGTGGATAACTGCCCAGCCCATTCAAGCAATATTCAAGGGCTGCAAAATGTTGAGTTGTTTTTCCTACCACCAAACATGACTTCAAAAATCCAACCATGTGATGCCGGGATAATAAGAGCATTTAAAATGTACTACCACAAAAGATTTTACCGTAAAATTTTGGAAGGATATGAGTTGGACATATCTTCTCCAAAAAAGATCAATGTTCTAGATGCTATCAATATGGCAGTCTCAGCTTGGATAATAAATGTTCAGCACGAGGCAATAGCAAATTGCTTTCGACATTGCAAAATTCGTTTGACAAATAAAACCGGCTCAAGTAATTTAAATGATGCAACTCCCGGAGAAGACATTCCTGAGCTTGAGAACATGATCACTGGTATGCGTTATCAAAATAAAATGGATGTGAATCACTTGCTAGACTTTCCAGGTGAAAATTGTAATGAATGTTACGAAGTTCAGAGTTTAGAAGAAATAGTGGCTGATGTCATTCAAAATCCGGTAGATGATGAAGCGGATGATGATTCAATAGCTTTGCAACCGGTCACTCGAAAAGAAGCATTGCAAGCGGCAACAACTCTTCATAACTTTTTATTGCAATATGAGAAGACAACGCCGCAACTCTTGGGTGCAATTGGGAGATTTAAAGATGAGATCAATGCAGATTTGAAGTTCAACAAAAATCAAGTAACAGTAGATTTATATTTTACTAAATTGTCTTAGAATGTTCAAGTGAATAACATATATATTGTATTTGGGAATTTTTTAATAATTATTAATTTATAGTTTCGTCGGGACCTTAAATATACACTAGGATTTCCAAAAAAATATATTATCTTATTATTTAATTGATTGGTGTCCAAATTTGATATGGTCCCGAGTTGGAACCGGATAAATTATTGATTTTATCGAGGTTATTAATTTATCGAGTATTATTTTATGGAGATTTTACTGTATTTGTTTTATCGAGGTTATTAATTTATCGAGTATTATTTTATGAAGGTTTTACTGTTGTCAGAAAATATTGTCCACACTTATTTCATGAAGGTCAGTATAGTTCCCCGTGGTCCAACTGACCCATTAGATAACTACATTGATGAATGTATGTATTTCATCCTAATACTGACTTCTACAATATGTATGTTGGTCTCATTGATCACTAGACGACCTCAACTAACATAATTAAAACTACTCATCTATTGAATGGCATTTTTGTTGATCTCAAAAATAAATTCGACTAAACCAAAGTATGCCTTTATTGAAAATGCAACAAATATTGTGTTGGCAACAAAATTTCCAATACTCAAACAATTGTGATAGAAAAATGATTATTTTAGAACGTTTGAAATTTTTGCATATCTTGATCTTATGCTGTTTAAGTTCATGAACCTTTGAATTGTTCCACATTATCATATGCGTTGAATACATGTGAGATCAGTTCATGCAAAGATAATGGGCAAATTAAAATAGGGACAATACCTTAATTTGCCAATCATCATGGCTTGAGAATGACAATTTAAACCCTCTTAACCCTAAATATCATTACAAATTGTAAAATAGTTATTTACAATATATATATATATATATATATATATATATATTGTCAATTACAAAAAGTATTAATGTTGTTTAGAATTTTTTCTTTTTTCAATTACAACATTGATCTTATTTTCCAACACCTAATTGTAGAGTTATCTATTGTTGGACACATATCAATAAGGTCATTCTATATCTACCACCAATTTTGTTATCAACCTCCCACCACTACCACCTTAAATTAAGAGTCGAAGGTGCTATAATTTAACTTTTACCCTCAATTCATGGCGAATGACTAAATATGTTATATATTCGGAACAAACTCATTAAGAGTGACACCACAACTAGGTGGAGAAATATGTGGTTGATGTTATAATTTAAACTCTTTCATAGTTTATAACTGATATTGTTATGTTTTTTTTTTAGTTCATACTGCAATTGAAAATAATTTAAAAAATAAATAAATCTATCGATAACAAAACAAGGTCTAGAAGTGCGATCATAATGAATTTCAAACTAAAAATGGAGACAAACTAGAAGAAACAATAATAAATAGTGTAAATCATCGTCTTTATGAGTGTTGACGTCAGATTTTGTAAAACACAAAATCCTAGCTAAACACCAAAAATATAGACCCGGCTCAAATAAATCGAACCAAATAAAAAGTATGAAAATCGAATAATAATAAGAAAAAGACTGGCCCGGTGCCTACTCGGGCAAATTTGTTTGGCTCGTTCTGGTCCAAAACGTTTTTTATATAAGAATTGAGAGAAAAAAGTTCTCTAATTGCTTGAATACAATGATTTTGGAACCTAGAATTCCCCTCTTTTGAATGATAATTGAGGCCCTATTTATAAACTTGACCTAAGATATATTACTTGGCGAATAAGACTCAAATTCCCCGATTTTAGGGTCTAAATAAGGAAAAATGGGTTAAAATCTATCTAAATCGGATATGATTTGATCTTGATTTGTTTCCTTTCTTGAAGACTCTTTCTTGAAATAAACTAAGTTTTTCCTGCTCTCCTCATGACGATGACCTCGATTTCTGGCATTCTACTTGATTTTCTAGAAATACCTTGAGTAATTATACTTTTAGACCATGTTGACTAGTAACTACTTGACTAAGCACGGTCTCGGTCGGGTCGGCTCGGATCGGCCAATCTCTGGTCGGGCCCCTGGGCCAGGTTCTGGTCGGGTCGGTCCCTGGCCCAGGCCGACGGTCTGGTCGGCTCTGGTATTTTGGCCTCCTGGCCGGTTCTGGTCTTCCGACCGACTTGGTCTCCATCCTAGCTAATTCTTGCCTTCTGGCCTTCTCACGAGCCGGACCTGACCTTTTGGCCGGTTCTGGTCTCCACTTGGGCAGGACCCTAGACCGGATCGATTTGATGGGGGTTCAACAATGAGGTTCGAACTTCGATGTGTATGGTCATAATATTTGATCTCTGCATTTCTAAAAGTGTATAACATGTCTTCATAAATTAAAATTATATAAACTTATATGAAATAAAATTGTATATTAAAAACTTAGGGTTAATCACAAGTTTGGTATTCAAACTATAAATGTTTTTCAATAATAATATCCTATATTAATCAATTCCCAAAGTTGATACCCCACATTTGAGGCTTTTTTTAACCCATTATTGTAGTTTTGAAAATAATTTAACAAAATATGGTGCATCTGTAAAATGTTTAAAGAATAAGTGAAGTCGTCTATGGTATAGACAACTTCAGAAGGAAGGAAAGAATAAGTGAAGTCGTTTAAAAAAATCTAGTTTTGTATAGTTGTTTTTACTATAATTAATTTCACTATAAATATGGATGTATAGATAATTATAGTTCTCAAATGAATTTATTTTATTAAAAAAAAAAAAGAAACAACATGCATACCCGTTTACTATATTCATAAGTATTATATTATAAAATTAAATTTTAATTATATGGATAATTATGTTTGATATATTTTATTTAATAAAATAAATCTTAATTGTTAAATTTTATAATGTACGAGATTATGATTTCTCTGAAATAATAATATGTAATTTATTTAAAATTTATATGGTAAAGTGAAATGATTTAAATTTCATATTGTTCAAATAAGAAATATAATTAAATTGTATTTATAAAATAATTAAATTTATTTATATATACTATAATTTAAAATTATTATTTAATGAGAACTATAAATAAGTGCATCACCCCACCTTTCCCCACCACCCCCACATTCTCTTCCCACCTATACTTCATTTAACAGCACGTCGTCTCTCGTATGGGCGACATTATGTTGAATTTGTATTGAGAGTCGCCTTTGCCGTAGGCGACTTTATCTAGAATTTTAAAAGATATTTTTAAACTCACCACACTTTGTTAAATTATTTTCAAAACTATAATAATTGGTTAAAAAAGCCCACATTTGATACCTTTTGTCCACTTTATGTCCAAAACTAATGGAAATGTACAAATCCTAATATTTGGAAGGAGAAATTTGTATTTGTTAGCACTTACCCCGAATCCCCAATTTCGTTTCCAACTTTCAATTATACCCTAATTTAAGTTGTTCTCTTTCCAAAATTTCCCGACTTTCTCACATCTCTCTATATAAGAGACACACTATCTTCAATACTATAATCATAGGAAAAAAATTAGAGTTTGATATACAGATTTGTTAAGTTTGAACTGAAAGTTGATGAAATGCATCAAATGCATTATTACTTCAAACCTCAAGTATAAACTTGGTGTGTCATAGAATGTGAGTAATCAAAATAAATAAAAAATAAAAAAGAAGAAGAAGAAGAAAAACATGATTTGGATATCAAAATTATAATTAACTCAGATATTTATATTTAAAATTAAAAGTATAGAAATCCAGATTTTAAAAGTTAATGAAATGTGTTCTTTTTTCCCCAATACACCCTTAGGTGAGCGTAATTGAATCCATAGATATATCCATGGCTTCTTCAACGATGAGCATTTCCTTCTTACCCAATTCTATTAATCCTTCCATCATCAATCTTCGCCCTCCTTCTCCAATGGCGATACCCTCCGCTCGAATGCCTTTCGCCGCGAAAAACCATCTGCTTCGGTTATGCTCCGCTAATTCAGGCCACGCTAATGTCAGTGCTACATTTATTTTTTCTTTATTTTCTTTAATTTTTCTATTATTGTACGTAATTGTTGATTCGTGAGTTTGTGTTTTTTCAGTGAATTGCATTGATGTCTCTAGATTTTACCCTTAAGTATTTTTTTAAGCATCAAGTTTCTAGAATTGGATATGCTTCACTATGTTGTGTTTTCCTTTTGGTGTTCTGAAAATTTTCAAATGATATTGAGTGGTGAAAACTCTTGTGTTAATGGAGATGGTTAGAATGATGTTGTTTAGTCATTCTGTTGGATAAAATGCAGAACCATAGGTGGTTTTGATTAGTGCATTGAAAGATTTAGTTGGGCTCTGTTAATGAATTAAATTTACTCTACTGTTAATACACGGCTATGAGTACCGATGCATCTTATATGTATTGGGAGTCTGATGGCCTATCATCTACTGAATGATGCCTGTTCATCTAATATGTGTGATTTGGTGCAATTGTAGATGCCAGGTTCATCATCTTTTGACAGCAGTTATGTGGAGAACCCAGGTAACATTAGATGATATTAATGGCAATTATGTTTCTGAAAAAAATATGATTGATGTAATCAATACATAGCTAATCTATTGTTCCTGAAAAAATTTCAACTCTGTTTGAATTAGGTCCAAATGGAAAGGATGAAAAATCTCAAGCAGTCTCATCAAATGAGTACTTTCTACTTGCCTTGCAAAGTTATAGTTATTGAGGACTAAATTAATTCTGGTCTGGGTCATTCATCATTGTACCTGCATCTTATTGATCTCTTCTTGCAGATTAAATTTCTGCGTATGTTCCTACTCTTTGACCAGCTTTTTGTTGATAAGTATTGATTTTACTGATGGACATAATATATCTTAAATTACATCAGTATTTGCTTTATGCTTTCTGCTGCTTTTATATATAATATATTAAACATGAGGTTGTGATCCTTGTGAACAATGTTTCTTTACTGCACGAACCTCGAACAAGGACTTTCTAACAGAGTATCTTATATAACCACTTAACCAGTTCATTTTCCAAAGAGCACAATCATATTTTTTCTTTCTGATGCTAATATATCATTCTTGTTTCCTGAGCTTTTCAGGATATTGACCAGATTGAAGAGATATGGTGTCTCTGGAATTTTGTCCTATGGCCTACTAAACACTGCTTACTATCTTACTACTTTTCTTGTGGTCTGGTGAGTGATTAACCATTATTGAATTCTTTTATCTGCATATCATTAAATTGAATTTGATGTTTTGGCCATTAGTTGATTTCATGATCTAACAATCCTAGTCAATGCTTCTCTCAGAATTTCTATACAGTTGTTTGAAACTGAAACTTAACTAAAATGCTGCCAATAAGAGGAGCGAGTGAGTGCATAAGACATATTTGGACCTTTATGGAGCTGTATACATTCCCCTCCAAAATATTTCCAATCCAATTCCCTGTTGTCAAGTTGTTTTAGATCTATTTTTGCGTTTATAATTTTTGCATTGGGCCCAAGTTGTTTTCACTTAAATTTCTTTTGATGTAGCTCTTGATTCAGTGCTCAATTCAGTCTATATACATATTCTTCTTGCATCGCCTTCATTTGAAAACATGATTCATTATCTTTTGGTTTCTTGAATACTATAAAAACCAATCTGTATAGGACCCTAACTTACTTTGTTGTTGTGAACTATAATTGTTTATCGGTCAGATGGGCTCAAAATGCTTGTGCTATGGAGTTTATATGACATCTAGTGATTCCAATCCATGGTTTGCAGCCCCACTTAGTTGCGACATACCCAATTGGCTAGCAACATGAGAGGTTTAGCTACCATCACCGATGTCCTAGCAAACTAGCTCTTATTGAATACAACTTATGGGTTATTATCGAAGTACACTCATGTGTCCTTATAGATGGTATCTGGGCTGCCAATATGGCCTTTGTGCTGTAATTCACTTTGGCAAGCCTAGATTTGTAATGTAGTTCCAGAACCATGTAAGGCTGCTATCAGTACTAGGTATAGGGCCTTGACTTTATTTTTTAGCTTGTTCCTAAGCACTTAGATGACTGTTTTTTTCCAATTATATCTGATAGGTCAAGGGGTTGAATTAGTACCTAACAGCCTATGGCAGAAAAGGTTACGGAAGTATATAGTTATTGATGGAGTTAGCATTAATTCTCCGAGAGACTAGGTACATGTTCAAGTTTACGAATTATAGCTGCTGTATGACATCGCTGGACTAAGTTATTGTTGAAGTGGAGATAAGTTTATAGTTTACATCACCTTCGTAGGTATATCCAAGAATATAAATTTTTCCTAAGCTTCAATATAGTTTGCAAAACTATAGCCACTTCTTTGTCTTTTCTTTTTAGGGTGGTGGGTAGTCTTCACCTATTTTCCCTCGCTCACATTCACATTACTGTTTTAAGCTTTAGGGTTTTGTTGACCCTTTGGGGCTCTTCGGATGGGAATGGAGTTTACTTCTCAGTGCATAAACACATCAGTCTCTCCATCTTATATGTGGTGGCAGGGCTCCTTACAAACCTAATATATATTTATGGAAATACCTTTCATTTCCATTTTTATTTTGGCTACATGTGCTATGATTATAATACATCATATGAACTTGATAGGTTCTATGTCATTCCTGCACCTAGGAGAATGGGTTATTCAGCAGCTGTTGAAAGGTAATAAAATCTCTAATTGTCCATCTGGGTTTTAAGTATATTGAGAAGTTTTATTTGCAGGTTTCTCAAAGTAATGGCCATGGTGTGGGCGGGGAGCCAAGTAACTAAGCTCATGCGAGCTGGAGGGTGAGTTGCCATATCATAACTCTAACATCTCCATAGGTGTTTATTTCTGTTTGTCGCCATTTTATAGTTGCTTCTCGCTTTTCTCCCTTACTCCATAGTATATGAATAAACGAAGTGTCAATTAAGCATGCAGATAACAAGTTTTAGGTTTCTCATATATGCTGCCATTATACCTCTCTTTTGATTGCTTAATCCAATCCATACAAGATACGGAGTCTGTTCTTGCATTTATGATCTGTTTTCTCTTGTACAGTCATTTGGGAACATGAATGTCTGAGACACCAAAAAGAAAGTGTATTTTATTCTATAAAAGCTTAACTCATTTATATATCCATTTTGGTCATATAAGAATATATAAAAGGGCAAAAGAAAGATGTCATTTAATGTATGAGAAAGAGATCTGGCCATTCATCAACAAGATTCTTATGTTTTTCTTAGGGATAGTCACATATTTTCCCCACAGGTTCAGGGAAAATTTTGGTATTTTGTAAACATTTGATGAAGCGTACATTTGACGAAACATTTGGGGTATGCTTGACCTTTGCCCTTTTCGTATCTTTCCCTTAACAGAATTCCATGGGTTGCTATATATTTTCCTTAAGCTGCACCAGTATGATTTTCTTAAAGAATATATGGATCTGACTTAATCCTTCCATTGTACCATCACAAAAATGCCTGTTTGATCTATGCTGGAGCAATTTAGTTTCTATATTTCATTAATTTGGCAAATAGTTCTCCTGTTCCAATTTACTCCCTCAAAATATCTGTTGTGTATTCGATCACTTCTCCCACCAAGTTAATGTTTTTTGTGCTTTACACTGCTGACTATTGAAATAGTTGCAAGACTTTCTGGTGCATGCATAATATTGGCCATGGAAGATTTTCTCATTAAAATATGCCTTTCTGGCAGGGCTTTGGCACTTGCACCGTTTGTAGATAGTGGATTATCATGGTTCACAGCCAAGTTCGGGTTTGAGTCCCAAGGGAAGGTATGAGAATCATGAATGTTCACAGGTGTTCTTAGTTGTATGCTTCCTGATTATCATCTTATCATTTTTACAGGCATGTATAACAATTGCTGGTTTTTGCTTTGGATTGGCATTCTTGATGTTTGTTATAGTGACCTTACTTTCCGCATAAAGCATTTCCCTTCTTGAGTTGGTTGTTCCATTAACATGGTACAACTATGAATGAGTCACTAGCATGATAACTCATCCTCTCTCACTTTCTGCAAGACGGCCCTTAGAGGGAACGATGATTTTGTCCTTATGACAACTCAGATAGCCTTGAATTGATGGCATCATTCAGCTCGTCTTTGTAGTAGTGACTTAAGGTAGAATGTTGCAGATCCCATGATACCACTTTCATCATGCTCAGAACGATGAAATGGCGATTTTGTTCTTAAGCCCATAAATGTTTATCAGAGCTTGTAATGAATGGGAGTGATACTATTTAATGTATTTCCTAATTTTTAATGAGATGTATTGCATTTGGAAGTTTGTAGATTGAAGTCGATAAAGAGGCACTTAATAGCCTAATATTCACTCAACCCAAATAGTGTCAAAAAAATTGGATTATATACTGCTTTTTTGAATAATTTGAATTATGAGTTATTTCTCATGGTAGATTATTTATATTCATAATTATTAAACACATAATACGTGCCTGTCTTTCATTGAAAATCTTATGATTTTAGATAAGGTTAATTATATACCCTTTGAGATATAGTAGTATTGTACCTGTGTACGTTTGAGAATTCTGAGTTAGTCTGAGTTCCATGCCCAATATACCCAAAAGCATAAAGAATTTATACAAATATACCCACTCAACTTTAATATTATCCCCAAATACCCAAAAGTAAAATTTTGCAGGGTGTGGGGCATAAAACTGTTAAGTGTCGGTACGGATGAGCAGGCTTGCATACATGCAATATATCGAAAATTTCGTTAAATCCTGAAAATTAAGGGTTTAACGAAAATAAACCATAATTTTCGTTAAACCCTAAAATTAGGGTTTAACGAAAATTATGGTTTATTTTCGTTAAACCCTATTTTTTTTGGGTTTAACGAATATTAATCTAATCCCGTTATATTATTAAAATAATTAAATATTTATCAAATATAATAATACTATATTTTCGTTAAACTCCAAAAATAAAAGGTTCAACGAAAACAAACCTTAATTTTCGTTAAACCCTAAACAAATTAGGGTTTAACGAAAATTAATTTAATCCCGTTATATTATTAAATTAATTAAATATTTATCAAGTATAATAATAACATATTTTCGTTAAACTCTAAACATTAAGGGTTTAACGAAAATAAACCTTAATTTTCGTTAAACCCTAATTTTTTAGGGTTTAACGAAAATTATGGTATATTTTCGTTAAACCCTTTTTTTTTGGGTTTAACGAATATTAATGTTTAATCCCGTTATATTATTAAATTAATTAAATATTTATGAAGTAAAATAATACTATATTTTCGTTAAACTCTAGACATTAAGGGTTTAACGAAAATAAACCTTAATTTTCGTTAAACCCTTAATTTTTAGGGTTTAACGAAAAATATGGTTTGTTTCGTTAGACCTTTGTTTTTATGTGTTGAACGACAATTATTTATTTTTCGTTATACTATTAAATAATTTTCGTTACATTATTACAAAATATTCGTTAAACTATCAAATTATTTTGTTTAAAGTATCAAATAGTTTTCGTTAAATTATGACAATATTTTTGTTCAATTATCAATGAATTTTGGTTATATTATTAATTTTTTCTTGCAATTATCAAACAATTTTCGCTAAATTATCAAATAATTTACGTTATATTATTAAATTATTTTCGTTAAACAATTTTCGCTAAATTATCAAATAATTTACGTTATATTATTAAATTATTTTCGTTAAATAATTTTCGTTAAGTATTTGTCATTTGATATCATTCCAATTTATTTTCATGATTTGATATCATTTTGATCTTTTGATTTGAACACGTATATGAAGTTAATTTTGTAACTTGTGTAACAATTTTTTTGTCTTTTTGTTATACTATTCATTCACGTGTACAAATTTTTTCACTTTTTCTTTAAACTTTTTCTTTTACTTTTCAGTGATTTGATCTTTCATTCACGGTAAATATCATGAAATTTACAACTCCATTCATTCACTAACATTCACCATTCATATTTAAAATTTTCAAGTTTGAGAGTATTGATCCCTCCACCAATCTTAGAGGATTAATTGAGCTTGAAATCACCACCAATCTTAGAGGATTAATTCAGCTTGAAATCAAGTAAGTGCAGTTTAGTTTATTTAAAGTTTATTTAATTTAGAGAATAGTTGAGTTTATTTAAACTTTAATTTGTTTAGTCATTATAGAGAAAATTTTGGTTAATGTTGGATGATCAATTTTTCTTGAAACAAATTGATATATATTTCTTGAAATATTTCACAAAACAATTAGGGTGTGATGTAGTACAAAATTAGTGTTTTCCCGGAAAAATGATGGATTAACAAAAATAGGTATGATAATTTTGGAATAATCTGTTCACAAACACACTAGGTTAATTATTGTCCGTGAATAATTTTCGTTGAACTCTAAGAGGATTTTATTGAAAATTGTTTTTTAATTTAACGAAAAATTACTTGTTTATATGTCGTTAAAAGTAGCAAAAAAAAAATAGATTAACGAAGATTACTTGTTTAATTATCGTTAAACCTACAAAAGAAGGGTTTAACGAAATTGTGTAATTTTCGTTAATCCTTAAATATTTTGTTGAAAAATGTTGTTTAATTTTCGTTAAACCTACAAAAAATGGGGTTTAACGGAATTTATGTTGTTGTTTAACGAAAATTGTTGGTGTTTCACGAAGTGGATGTTGTTGTTTAACGAAAATTGAAAATTAAACCACCTAATTTCGTTAAACCCTACGAAAATCTAGTTTTTAATCTGTAGTGTAATGTGGACTATTGTATATTATATAATTGTATTTTTTAATCTGTTATGGAAGTTAACTTGGACTAATCCTTAATGGAATTTTAATTTTGTAATTATCGTTTAACTTGGTCTGTTTTAACAAATTGTTTGTTTTCATCACATCCTTTATTTGTTTTTTTTCCAGTTCAATTGGACTGATGAGTTTGTCAGTGGCATTGTGGCATGGAGGTTACTGGCAAGGTTTGCAATATGTAAATGGTATTCATGAAGTGATAAATCTTGAAAGATTGACATATGAAGATTTATTGAAATCAGTTCATGCGACAGTGCATGAGGATATGAATTATTGGTTTTATGTGATCCATTCTCTATTGGAAACGGATGGAGTCTTGAGGAAGAAAAAAATCAAGACTGATTCTGATTTGCAAGATTGTTTTACAGAGCAGTATGGATACTTGGTTATTTTCGTTACGTTGAAAAGGATGGACGACGGAGTATTGGGTGGATCTTCTTATCAATCCGGGGGGACACAACAAGGTGGTGAAAGTATAAATCCATTCATTGAGGAAGTTCGAAATTTGAATTGCTCGAGTGTTCCGTTAGGGCAGCTGGACAACCAAGAGTTGTATTCAAGATGGGGTCTAAACGATGGCTTGTTTGGAACGTCTTCAAATGTAAGGTGGGTTACAGACGACAGCTTGGTTGGAACCTCCTCAAACTTTCAAGACCTTAATTTGGCCCCTCCCGAAGAAATTGAGGAACCAGAACCTGAAGACCATGATCATCGATCAGGTAATCAACTACTACTGCACTTATCATATGTGAATTTGTGTATACGATTAAGGAAGTTGTTCATATTTTTTTTTTTGCTAGATCGAAATGTTGAAGCAGATGACTTCGTATTGGACGAAGAGGTAGAGACAGTCTTGGATGAGGAACAACGAGCAGCCTACGAGCAATTCTGTGATGGCATCATGCGAGTTGAGTGGCACATTCCAGATATACCTGAATTCGAGGAACCTACTGCAAGGCCAGATGAGCATCCAACTGGATTGCAAAAAGGAGCCTTGTTCGGCAGTAAAGAAGAATTGCAGCGTGTAGTTGGGTATTATCATATGGAGAATCAAGTCCAATTTAGGGTGGACCACTCCGACAAGCACCGATGGGCCGTGGAGTGCAATCAAAATGATTGTCCTTTCTTACTCACAGCAAGACAGAAACTCGGTGTTTGGAAAATCGCCAAAGTCGTCTTGCCCCATACATGTTCGTATCTTCTCAGTGCTAGTACTTCTCGTAGGCTTCCGTCCTCTTTGATTGGAGATTATTTTACCCAAAGGCTCCGGAAAGATAAGTCTGATCTCGCTCCTAGGGAGATCATGCGAGAGATGAATGAGCGATATGGATTAAATTTGAGTTACAAGCATGCTCGGTTGGTAAGACATCATGCACTTTATAAGGCGTACGGTGATCCTCAGACGTCATTCCACATGCTTCCAGCCTACTTAGATGTCTTGAAAGAATGGAATCCGGGTACATACACTGCGATTGACACAAAGAAGGATGGGAAATTCATGTATGCTTTTTTTGCGTTGGGTGCATCCATTGTTGGCTTTCGTCAATATTCCAGACCTGTTATAGTGGTCGACGGTTGCCATTTGAAGGGGCAGTACAGGGGTATTGGTTTCGTTGCTGTGACTAAAGACGGAAATGATCAGATTTTTCCTATCGCAATTGGGATAGGAAGTGTTGAGAACGATGAATCCTGGACATGGTTTCTCAAACAACTCCGAGAAGCCGTTGGTTGTCCCGATGGATTGGTTATCGTGTCTGACCAACATGTTAGTATCGGTAATGCAATTGAATCTGCATATCCCGAAGCATCTCATGCTCTTTGTTGTTTCCATCTTCGTCAAAATCTAGCCAAATATGGGCTCCATTTGGTTGGGCTATTTCACACGGCTGCGTACTGTTACGATGAAGATACATTCAATAGGTATGTCGAACTTCATGTCTTAAATATGCATTAAGTTACCTAAGACATTGATGTATTGCATTGGTGATTGTGTTCTTTTTTTCCAGGTGCATGTCTTCTATCAACGATGGTGGTATCCAGGGCGCGATTAACAGTTTGATTCGAGCTGATGAGAGTAAGTGGGCACGTGTCAAGTGCCCTGTTCGAAGATTCAACTTCATGACCTCTAATGCTGCTGAGGTTTGGAATGCTCGGCTAATTTGGGCTAGAAAGTTACCAGTTTGTTCGTTCTTGGAGGCTGCTCGAAGGGTGATTGAAAAATGGTTTGTCGAAAGAAGATCGGCTGCTGATGAAAGAGGCTCAACTTTCACGAAGTCAGTGCACGACAAATTATCAGAATTTATGCGGCAAAGTCGAAATATGGAGGTCGAGAGAATGGGCAGGCAGAAATTCAAGGTCACGCATGGGCGAAAAATATTTTTGGTTGGCCTTAGCGACGGTGTTTGCAGTTGTATGTATTTTCAAATTGAGTTGATGCCATGTGCACACGCCTGTGCAGCGATCAGGTACTCCTATATACTGTTCCACTGCTTAATTTTAAATAAGTTTAGGGTGTTCTTGATATTTAACTGAATCCGTGTTGACTGAAATGCTGCTAATGAGCAAATTGCCTCGTACGTTGCCCCTTATTATACAACTCACTGTTTGAGGGGGATGTGGGCTTGTGAAGTTATGCCTGTGCCAGATCCGACCGAGTGGGTTGTAGATGATGCGACGCGAGAGAAGTCATGTTTTGCCCCGGATCAACCAAAACAGGCCGGTCGACCAAGAAGCAGACGAATACCTTCTACTGGTGAATGTAGAGGAGTGCGCCGACTAAAATGTTCACGTTGTGGTCAACCTGGCCACAACTGCACTACATGCACACTATACATCCCCCCTGTAGATGGTCTATTCAGTGTAAATCCGGATCAAGGCTTACATCAGTCTAGAAGAAAGAAGCAATGTTCTGTATGTGGGTCAGAAGAACACAACAGACGAACGTGCCCGAGAAATAGAACAACTTAGCCCGATTGTGTACAACATTGTTTTCAAATAGTTCTTTAAAATTTAGTGGAGTGTTTTTTGTATTTTGCATGGAAACACTCATATCATTAGTATATACCTCCTAATTAAAATGTTATATTGATTGAATTTATGGTAATTTTCCAAAATATTGATTTTGTATAATGACTATATATGGTATACAATCAAATCATTATATATATGGACGATATATATATATATATATAATAAAAATAATAATAATAAAAATAATAATAATAATAAAAATAATAAAAGAAAAAAATAATAATAATACATTAGTTCTCCAAACGAATTTTGAATTTTGAAGCATTTATTAATTGTTTTCTAATAATCATATTTAACAGAAAGCATTTGATTTTTAAATAAGGTATATTATGTCAATGCTTTTTTTTAAGGTTATTTCTATTACATATTTTGAATTATTTATTATGAAATTTAATTCTCATCTTTATAAAACCAACTTAAAGAATATTATGTATATATAAATATTTATAATATATATGTATATAAATATAATATTAAAAATAGGAAGTATATAACTTAATAATAATTATAAATCTTCATGAAACATTATTTATGGCCTACCCACCCCCACAACCACCTATTGAGTACACTTACATGTACTTGAAATCACATGTTGTTATCGGGCTTCACATGTTGACTCAAATTTTGTTTTCAAGCATTAAGTTATTTGGGAAATCAAATACTAGACCCACTTCCTCCTCTATCAAATCGACAAACCACTTCTCCTTCTCCATCCTCTTCCCAAACTTCTTCTCCTTCACGAAAATATCCTATCTCAAATCTCCAAAGTTCGTTAAATACGTGAAGTTCGTTAGATCCGTGAAGTTCGTTAAACAAAATGGAAGAGGTTAGAATCATAACCGATTTATTTTTATGCACATTGTAATGGAGAATTTCGTTAACAATTTTTTGCTGCAATTACATGTTAGCATCTTCTAGGATTAAATGTTGCAATTTTTTGAGAATTACACGTTGCAATTTTTTTGTTGATGTCATTTGATTTAATTTTCCATACAGTTATTATTTTGGGAAGGGAAACCTCCGAGTTAAGCCTTCAACAAAAAATGACTTTGTTGGCTTAACGAACAATCACACTAGGCACAATTTAGTTCGTGAAATGGTGTTTTGTTAGGATTTAACCCTAAATCTTGTAAACTTCGTTAAACCCTATTTTTATAGGGTTTAACGAACAATCACAAAATACTTCGTGAATCCGTGTTTTTTAGCCCTGGGCGAAATTTCTTTAAATTTCGTTAAACCCTATTTTATAGGGTTTAACGAACAATCAAACTGTTATGGATTTAGTTCGTGAAACATGAAGTTTTTTAAGCCTTTAACGAAAATTACTGTGATTGTTCGTTAAACCCTATAAAAATAGGGTTTAACGAACAATCACAGTAATTTTCGTTAAACCCTATCATCTAACCTTCAAATTACGTAATTTTTCGTTAAACGGCGTTTGATTAAGTTTAACGAACATAACGATTTAATGTTCGTGAAACCCTTAAAAATAGGGTTTAACGAACAATAGCCTTTTTTTGTTCGTTAAACCCTATTTTTTTAAGGGTTTCACGAACATTAAATCGTTATGTTGCATGACCTCTTCGTGAATGTTAGAATTGAATTAATTGGCTTCGCACATTACGAATATTTTTTCCGTCGATGTTCAATTTTTCAAATAGTTGGCTTATGATACTGTTTGTTAATGTGTAGTTGGCTTTGGAGTTCGTTCGTGAGGACTTGCAGGGTCGTGTGGCCTACATCAATGGGTATGTTCGATTGGCAATACTCGATGAGATTAAGGCACAACTTCAAGTTGTCGGCCGAAAGTATTATCGAAGCTTTTGGAAAACCAGTTTCGGCCATTTTTTGATGTGGAAGACTGGAAGAGACTCATGCAAGGCCATGTTACACGTCCTCATGTCATATGAGGTGCGTGGACAGGCGGTCCCTACAGACGAGAGGTGGTTTGCTGTGGGTCAGGACAGACAAATTTGTCGGTTCGGAAAGAAAGAGTTTGTCCTTGTCACCGGCCTGAAGTTCGGTGACTCGGCTTTCAACCCTGTTGGGGATCACACTCCACCAGAAGGGGCAGTGTACTGGAGGGTGCACGCCGAGACAGATCGAGTGACCATGTCTGAGCTCCGTGCTCGATTCGCATCGGGCGAGTTCAAAGATAGTGCAGAGGACACAGTGAAGATTGCTAAGATATTGATCCTCCACCTAATACTGCTTGGGGTGGACGCCGGCAAATCAGTTGTCGATGAATGGATTTGGACATTGGTGGAGCAAGAAGACTTG
Source organism: Scutellaria minor (assembly GCA_954870855.1). Lineage (NCBI taxonomy): Eukaryota > Viridiplantae > Streptophyta > Magnoliopsida > Lamiales > Lamiaceae > Scutellaria > Scutellaria minor. The sequence goes on along the minus strand of OX940728.1, from coordinate 16,694,792 downwards.
TGGGAGAGCTTTCCATGGGGGAAAGTCAGCTTCATCACCCTTCTGAGTTACATGGACAGGCTACCGACCACTCTTCCCGCTCGGTCGTACACATCACACTATCATTTTTATGGATTCTCCATAGCCTTGCTGGTATGTCCCTTCAATTTTATTTGTAGTGTCATTTAAAAGTGACACTAACACAATGTTGTTTGCTTACCAAGTTTACAAATATTTCTTGTTCAGATATGGGCTTTTGAGGCGATCCCTATTACCTCGTCATATGCTGGGGCCAGATTGGGAGAGGGAATAAATATACCCCGATGTATGAAGTGGAGTTTGAAGAGGTCCGAGTTGGACGTTACACCTATACTGGAGGGCCCGGTATTTTCTATTTCTTTATTTACTTACTACTATAAGTTGATCTTAAATGACTATTACAAGTCGTACATTGAATTAATTCTGGTATTTATATGATGTCCCCACAGGTCGAGTGTTACCTGACGCTTCTCCCCACACCAGATGAGCTGCTTCAGACATACTGGCAGGATATTGATGACGATATCATTGAGGGGGTCCAATTCGTTAAGCAACGACGTGGCCGTCGAGCTACTTCATCGGCTCGTAGGGCGCATGCAGCAACCAGCACTGATCCCGATGCTGGTGGACCATCGGGAGGCCGATCAGATGGACGAACAGGTGGACCTTCAGGAAGCCGTACTGTCCGATCAGGTGGACGACGGGCCTCTGCAAATACCATTGAAGAAGAGACTAACGAAGCAGGACCACAATGTCCGTCGTTCGATGAAGTCCCGATTGGTCACGGACAAAGCTCGGGGTCGAGTGACGACTTGTTCACCAAATTGACGGGATGGATGAATGCTCGGTTCGACAAGGATATTTCCACTCTTCGAGAGAACATCACTCAGGATGTGGGGCAGCGCGTGACAGAACTCATGCCTGGTATGATTCACGATTATGTGAAGGCGTACTTCACGTCGACCTTTCAGGAGCCACCTCCACAGTCGTCATTTGCAGGGGCGCAGCCGTTCATGACACCAGCCCCAGCCCCAGCTGATAGGGTCTTCCCAGATGGCTCCGACACACCCTCGACGATACCTTTTGGGTACAGTGGCGTTCAAGAGTCAGCCCGACTTCCTCAGGTCCAAGAGATTGGTTCTTTTGGACCTAAAGCGCGACGGAGAGTTCCTAGTCAATTTGTGCACAGTCCCTTCTTGCCGGACGAGCCTTCTAGAAAGATGGGGGCCAAGCTCTTCGAGTTCAAGGCCTACTACATGAGTGACAACAGCAAAGTGTTGGGGTAGGCATCCATGTTCCTTCACATTACTCTTTTGGATTTAATAGTATCTGTTTCACATTATTCTTGATTAAGTTTTCGTGTGTTTATCTTTACAGGCGGAACGTTGGTATTGGTGTGATAGTCGGGCCAAGTTTCTTCCGAAATTTCGTTGATCCGTCGTTGGATCTGGATTTCGAGGTAATACTTATCCTGTTTTGTGATTTACCAGAGTTGATTTGTAAAAATTTATAATTTATACGTCATTCCTATCTAATACAGGCCATTGATGCGTACCTCGGCGTACTACAGAGTTGCCCAGAAACAGCCAAAATACATTCCAAGTTTCCCGGGAAAATCCAGTTGGTGGATACCCATCTGTTCGTAAGTTCTAATCAAAATGTTATTGTAATTACTCAATTTTTGTTATATAACCACTGATAAGCTTTTGTCGTAAACGTAGGAAACATGCGAGGAAATTTGGAAAACAAAGCATGCCGGCGAGGATGACGCATCCAAATACTTGCCGGAGGCCATGGAGATGTTCACAACAGAACAACTGGAGCGTGTTGCGCCCTATGTACGAGGGTCGAGGCCGAAGTGGAATTTTATTAAGCCATGGTGGGATGACAAACAAGTGGTAAGTACTTAATACGAACGAGTTAGTATTCTTTTTATATTTTTCAGATAATCGGTTAGGTATCTAATTGTTAATGCCAAAATTTTAGGTCCAGACGATAATGAACCTGGACGGTCATTGGGTTGCATGTGCTATAGATCTCGAGCAGCAGCGGATCTGTTTGGCTGATAGCTTTAGGCATCGGTATGCTAACGAACCTGAGTTAATCCAACTCCGTATCAGACAGACCCTCCCACTCCGTCGAGTTTTGCCACGAGTGTTGGAGCACTGTGGCTTCTATGAGAAGGTATTGGCGCAGGGCCGCAGAATTCCAAAGGGTATCCCTGAGTTCGCAGTCATGACATTACAAGAAAACCTATGCTACAGGCAGCTGGACCACCACTCATGTGGGATTTGGTCATTACTCGCGATCGAGAGTTGGATGATAAATGAGTGGCCAAGGACCACACTTCAGACCAAGAAGGGGATCAACGGCGTTAGGAAGTGGATGGCCTTAGTTGTTTACACAAACTCCACTGATGGTGACACCGTACCTCCTGATTTTTTTTTGTAGTAGAGTACTTTGAACTTGTATGAAATAATCTTATATATAATTTCAGTGTCCTAAAAGTTTGTCACTTGACGAATCCTCTAAATTTCGGATGACTCCTCACAGACTTCAAATATTTTATACATTCTTGTTGAATTGTCAACCGTATCGAATGAATGGAATTGTAAATTTATTGCTTCGTGAATGTAAAAAAAAAAAAAAAAGAGCAAAACCTAAATTTCGTTAAACCCTGAAAATATGAGTTCAACGAAAAATCAAACTATTTTGGTTAATTTTTGATTTTTAGGACTTTCACGAAAATTATACGGGTTTAACGAAAATCGGTGTAATGAATGGAATTGTAAAACAAAAAAGTAGGCGTACATTACGAAAATTATTTTCGTTGAAATAAATTTTTACATAAAAAGTTTATGTAGTTGTAGACGAAAAACACGAAAATTGATTTCACAATTTCATGAAATTTATTTAGTAATATAACGAAAATTAATTAATTGTCGTTAAACAGGGTTAACGAAAATAAACCAAAAGCTAAACCCTAAAAATGTAGCCAAAATTATGGTTTGATAATTACAAAATTAGTTATTAATATAATAATTTAACGAAAATTAATTAATAAATGTTCATATTAGATAATTTGATAATTACGAAAATTAGTTATTAATATAACGACATATTTTTCCAATTTAACGAAAATTATTTAATAATATAAATAAAATTAATTAATTGTCGTTAAACCATAAAAATTAAGGGTTTAACGAAAATAAACAACAATTTTCGTTAAACCCTAAACATAAAGGGTTCAACGAAAATTAGGTTTATTTTCGTTAAACCCTTTAAGGAAATCATTTAACGAAACTCCATTCATAATTTCACGACAATTATTTAATTATGAATCATATTAGATAATTTGATAATTACGAAAATTAGTTATTAATATAACGACATATTTTTCCAATTTAACGAAAATTATTTAATAATATAAATAAAATTAATTAATTGTCGTTAAACCATAAAAATTAAGGGTTTAACGAAAATAAACAACAATTTTCGTTAAACCCTAAACATAAAGGGTTCAACGAAAATTAGGTTTATTTTCGTTAAACCCTTTAAGGAAATCATTTAACGAAACTCCATTCATAATTTAACGACAATTATTTAATTATGAATCATATTAGATAATTTGATAATTACGATAATTAGATATTAATATAACGACATTTTTTTCCAATTTAACAAAAATTATTTAATAATATAAATAAATAAATTAATTGTCGTTAAACCAAAAAAATTAAGGGTTTAACGAAAATAAACAATAATTTTCGTTAAACCCTAAAAATAAACGGTTCAACGAAAAGTAGGGTTTATTCGTTAAACTCTTAATTGATAGGGTTTAACGATAATTTCAATATATTGTTTTTTTAATTTCCTGCAAACTGTACCCAACATATAACAGAATCTCTGCACCATTTCTGAACAAATGTGTTTTTGGGTATTTGGGGATAATATTAAAGTTGTGTGGGTATATTTGTACAAGTCCTTTATGCTTTTGGGTATTTGGGGGTATTTCCTCTTCTGAGTTACCTTTATATAATAATAGATCAAGGTTAATATTAAATACAAACTTTCTATTTTTAATATACGAGGAAGATGATGATTTTTCAATTTTTTTATTTTTAAAAATTTTAAATTCTTTTTACATTTTATTATTGAAGACAAAGTTTGTTGGTATTCAATTTTTTTAAATTCTCTTTTCATTTAAAAAAAAACAAAAATAGAAATTAATATTCATATCAGCAAATTGGGCTCGAAAAGCTTGAAATTAAGGGCTCAGGTGCAATTTAGGCCCAATTGAGCGATTCGGGTTGAAATTAGGCAAAATTCGGAAGCCCGAAAAGTTAAAATTCTAAATTGCAGTCCGAAAACTTAAAGTATGAAATTGTCAGACTCCATAATTTACCGGGGAAAAAATAATAAACTCTTAAAAAAAATTAAAAGAAGAAATGTAAACATGTTGAAAATAAGATAATAGCATATACAGACTCTTTTAGAAATTAGAACAGACGAGTTTCTAGCTTATTTAGAATCTTATTATTCACATCTAGCAACTACAACAATTCTCCATATTTGAGCTTCAAACAACAGATATGGCAGCTTATGCAGCTCTGCTTTCTGTAAAGTTGATCATAAATAGCTTCTTTTTCTGTTTTAATGAGTTGAAATGATCGAAATATGGGTCTTATTCTTATATTGACATATTGAGAAATTAAACAACTCATCTCTTCATTTGTTGAATTTAACAGCTAGATTCTATTGCACCTCATGGACGCTACTCTAATTGAACAAGGCTTATCTAGTTTACCTCATTGAATTTTCATCTTTTTATCTTCTTTTTTTATTTTTAGTCCATATTTAAGAAATATTATTTTTTAGTTTTCTAACCTGGTGTGGCTAGTAATTTTTGTTTTTAGTTAAATTCAATTTCAAAACCATAAAAAAATTTATTTAGTCACAATTTTTTTTTTCAATTAACATGACTAAATTAATATTAATAAATAAAAAAATTTATTTTTCCTCCCAATATGTGGATTAGAGTTTTGTTATTAATTATTAATAATAATAATTTAGACATCATGAACTTATGCATATTAATAAAAAAGGAAAAAAAAGTTTTTTAGTCCTCTAAGTTGACCTGATTAGATTTTTCATCTTTTAATTTTTAGTATTCTATGTTTAAAAAGTCCTCTTACCTACTGGCTACTACAACAGTAATTTTTTTATTTTTTTAATTAAAATTCACCTTTAACACAAAAAAATATTATTTTTAATTGAGAGAACACTAAATTAATATTAATAATAAAAAAACAACATTTTCTTAATATGTATAAGTTTAGGATGTCCAAATTATTAATATTAATAATTAATAACAAAATTCTAACCCACGTATTGAAAAATAATTTTATTTATTTATTAATATTAATTTAAGCATGTTAGATGAGGAATAAAAATTTGTAATTAAAAAAATATAGTGTTCTCTCAATTAAAAATAGTTGGTGTTAAAATTTAATTTTAATTAAAGAAAGTTACCTTCTATAGTTAGAGAACTAAAAAATGATAATTATTAAACATAGATAACTAACAATCAAAAGATGAAAGATAAATTGTGAAAATCCAATGTGACAAACTTAAAAAAAAAAAAAAAAAAAAACGTTTTCCCTTTTTTGCTTTAGGTTTAAAATCCATAGTTGGCCTATTATTTTAGATCTTAAACTACATTGTTAAAAATCATTCATTATAACTCAATCATGGGAACCACGATTGTTGGCGGAGAAAGAGATCCGAAATGATATATTAATATATAAAAAGTTGAATTTGATAGTTTTAATTAGTTAAATCACAATCAAATCCGAAAGGACATCCCTTTAATTTTAGAATGAGTATTATATGTAAAAAGTTGTGAATCAACAACCCACACTTCATGATTCACAAATAAATTAATAAAAATGGTTTGATTTATAGGTAAAAATGATGCGTCTCACGGAAACTATCTATGAGACCGTCTCACACAAGTTTTTGTGTCAATAATATGGGATTTACAAATAAGCAAGGTGAATTTGGTACAAAAAATCAAGTGGATTAATAAATAATTATCATCACAAATTGATTATTATTATTATTTTTTGAAATAGAGTAAGAGTAATTTTACCGGTGTTGAAAATATAAATATACTTTTGATATATAGCCCGTAAACTAATAACATATTACAAAACAAATTGAAGAAGATAATGATATTTTCACATAATAAACTTGAAGAATAAAACTATATACATATAATCTTCCCCAAAAACTTTTATACACTTGGTATATGGATTCTAGATATATGTACTTGGGTCTGACGCGACACCATGCGCCTAGGTATCTGCGCACAAACTCGTTCTCAGATGTCATACATTTATGTTATGTTAGTCATAATTTTATACATTGTTAGTTATATATTTTAGTTATGTTAGTCATATATTTAGTAATGTTAGTCTTATATTTAGTAATGTTAGTTGTACATTAACATTTTAGATAAATGTATGATATTTGTACATAAAAATATGATTAAAGGTATGACTAACATAGTATAAAAATCAGTGATTTTTTTAAAAGTTAAAATATTGCACTAAAGTTATGATACCTAAACATAAAGATATAACTAATATGATATAAATGTATGACTAATATAATATAAATGTTAGAAATTTTTTTTTACGTGGATCTGGGTTGGATCCGGCCCAACCCGACCTGAGTTAAGAGACTAACTCATAATCTTCCATATGTCTAATAAATAACTCATAAATTTAAAACTTAGTCTTCCATATGTCTAATAAATAACTCATAAATTTAAAACTTAGTGAATTATTAGAAAACAATTTTAAATAACTGGTGAATTTTTCAAATAATATATAACTACCTATAAACTGACTGTTTTGTACAAGAAAAAAAAAATTCATATAGATCTAATATGAATTAAATATCCTTAAATTAATTAATAATCTATAATTTAATAACATTTCTAAGATATAATAATTTTCTCCGATCTTGACCGAATAAGTAAATTAGTAATTTTAATAAATTAATAAGATAATAATGTTTCTAGCACATAGGTTATATGTGTTGTCCAGCTAGTCCCCCCCCCCCCCCTTTTTCCTTTTTTATATTATTTCAATTATTTATTGGTGGCATCTAATTGTGATATTTCATAGAGTACAATACAAATTTTAAAGTATGTATTTTTTATACTAAAATTTGAATGTTTGAAAATTTGACTAATAATAATTCATTAATATATAAAGAAGATCTTTTTTAAAAATTTGTGTTGGCAGCTGAAGTGCCCATTTGTCAATAAGGAAAAAGTTAAATATTGACTGATAGTTGAAATTTTATTTATGTATGTAAAAGTTGTGTTACCTTTTCTAATTATAAAAAGTTTGGTTAAAATAACAATTTAACTAAATGTTGTGAATTTTATGAGATTTAATCTAAATTCAAACCATGTGAAATTTTTATTTAGAAAATTTGCAGCTATGGAGTATATATAGAGAGAAAGAGAGATCAGATGCAGCTAGCAAATAGATACAAGTTGAATAAATTAACAAGAGTATTTGTCCAAACAAATGCGTACATGTACACATTGGTAGATATGAATGATGAAATGAAATCAAAGCATAAGTAAAATAAAAAAGAAATACAAGATTGAAAATGTAAATTAGTAAACACACAAACACAAATTGGCATGGGTAGAGTATAACTATAAAACAGTACACTCTTTTACAACAATATTATGTTCAACAATCTTAAAAACACATTTTGTTGTCACCCCGCAACAATCCTTATCTTCGTTACAAAAAATGCTGCCATGTTTCAAACAACAATGCCTAACACCCACGTCGATTGCCACGTCAGTACCGGCTCCGACATCGACATTTAGAAGAGGCGTAGAAGCTTGACACGACATTTCATCTTAGCGACAACAATCACTGTCTGAGTTGCACTCAATACCCAATTCAATGCAAGCAGCAGTAGCACCATCCATCCACCAGCTGCACACACCCACACCCCTTCTTATTGTACTCAGGATATGGTAGTTTTGCATCAATCAAAATGGGTAAACTTATCTGAATTATTAACCAGTATAGGGTACATGGGATCAAAAAAATTTAAATCAAACATAGTAAAATTAGAAGAATGTAATAGTATTTATATAAGAAAAAATATATTGATACTTTTGTACAATATACATCATCTGATTTAGCATTAAATATAACGCAGTTTGATTAATATATTATTTAGTTGTCGAAATATATGTTGTATTTATAACTTATTATTTATACAATATATATATATATATATATATATATATATATATATATACTGCTATGTTTGTTATATTATTTAACCTTATTCATTTTATTATTAAGATTTAGAATAACCTCAAATTTTCTTTTAAGTTAAATGATACAAAAATGAAAATAAAAAGTTCTCAGATGAATTGACAACCTAATACTTTTTAATTTCATTCATTAATAAATTTGAAAAATTTGAATAATATTTTTTAATCAACTAACTTTTATTTAAGTTATTCATATTTTTCTCTAAATTTTTTAAATTAAACAAATTTTAAATCAATGAATGTTTTATATATATGAACTCTAACATGTGTTATTTTAATAAAAAAATTTCAAATTATTTTATTATTTACTTATACTTTATTATCAACGTTAAATTGATATCATTAAATAGACATATTAATTAGATTTAAAATTCTATTTAATATATAATCAATTTATTGTCAAAAAAAAAATTATATTAAACATTGAAGGTTTGAGATATGGCACATGTGGTCATTCTTAGATAATAATTAATATATATAAGTCTATTTAAGATTTTTTTACCACTATTCATATAACTATTTATTTTTCTACCACAAAAAATAAGAAACATATTTTTTTGCAACAATTCAGAAAATTTAACGAATTTGCCCCTCAGTATAATTATAAGTAAAAAAAAGTAAGATTTTTGTGATCATATCGTGTGACCCATACATGGATAATGTCGTGTAACTTTATAAATAAACACAGTTGTTTACACGATATGATCCATAAAGGGTTACACAATTTGAAATCAAATTATATTGTGTATGTGACACCCTATACCCCTCTGACGTATATATAACAATAAAATATACATCGTGTAGGCAGATCATACTGACGTTTCCTTTATCCATATAAGTATAAAAATATTATTTAAAGACTAAAATTAAAACAAACAACCAATATCTCTACATAGGTCATATTAAATACAAATCATGATACATGTGTTCCAAAATGCAAAACGAGGAGGAGAAGGTTGCACAAGGCATCAGCCAGCCGACCTGGTATAGTGTGGCGTCTATATATGCAAACCCACGTCAAAAAGCTATTGAACCTAAAAAAATATATATGCAATTTTTATGAGTCGCAACTCAGTGAATATAAACCATTACTTTAATTAAATAACGAGCAAATAACAATCATTAACATTAATCAACAATATAATCACACATGTGCAAATGCCACTATGTCCGATTTATTATTCTGTGAACTGCTCAAACTTGGATTTGTCCCGAAATTTCCAATATGCCACTGTGTATATAGACCCGTAGGTCTCCAATATGATTTAGACCCATAGGTCTCCAATATGATTTAGACCCAAAGGTCTCCACTGTGTATATAGACCCGTAGGTCTCCAATATGAATTTGACCCGAAGGTCTCCACTGTGTATACAGATCCATAGCAAGACAGTCACAGGCCTTTTAGTTTTGTGCAATTGTAATGCAACACAACAATCATCTGAACATATGATCACGTATGCATTTACCAATATATCATTCGATCACATGACAAATTCATATAAATACATATTCCTTATATACCAAACGTTGCATATAAATCGCATCACATTGCATATAAATCGCATATACGGTTTATACTCACCTGACTATGATAAGTAATCCGTTCGTCGCTCTGGTTCCTCTTTCTGTTCTACAACCCGTGTCCCTATATGATTCAATGCAATTTAGTCTAATTGTCCCCTTAAGATATATTTCTATTATGCAATGAAATGCAATGCATATATGTTTTATTAACCATGTTCAGTATTTTCCCTATAACTTGAGTTATAAAATTCCGAGTCGAGCAAGGTAAAATTCTATAGGAACTTAACATATAGCTCTACAACTTTCATGTTTAGCATTTTTCAAAATTCAGTCTTCAACCTGCTTAAAATTAAGCCACAATCACATCATACATATATAATACTAAATTCTAGCAACCTTTATTCTTTTGACATTATCTCATTCAATATTTAACCGAGACATCTACGATCTTCTTTTGCGTTTAGCTAAGAGATAGGGCTATAAGTTTCATGTTTTAAATTTTTCCTAATTCGGCCTAAAAGCTACCAAAACATCCGATGAATTACGATAACTTGAGATATATCAAATTCACTAATTTCTTTGTACCTTTTTGAGACAATCTTTGAGAATTCACTCCAATCAAATCGAAAAACATGTCACCACAAGCTCCCTCTCAAAATCTGAAGAAAAATGGTAAAGAAACTAACCCAAAATTCGCAAACCCTTCTCTCTTTTCTTTTCTTTCCTTTCTTCCTTTTTCCTCTGCTTTTCTTTTCTCTGTTTTCGTTTTCCTTTCTACCATACTTTCTCTTTCTACTTTTCTTTTTATTTATTTATTTACTTACTTCACCACCTGCAAGCTTTCCTTTGAAGTTTTTATTCTTTTATTTTTTTTTCTTTTATTAAATATATATTATAATATTAATTAAATTTTATATTTCTTTTATTCTTTTTTATATTTCTAATTGATTTCTACTATTTATTTTCAAACCAAGTATTATTCTAAATTCTTTACAAATGCCAATATGATATGTTTTTAATGCATTATGAAATAAATGCATGAAATATATGCCAAATGACGTGTAGGTTTTGGATCGAGGATGTTACAGTATAACCCCTAAATGGATCATGTTGTGTAACCTATGATAAAACTCGAGGATTTACATGATGATATGATTCGTAATGGGTTATACTATATGGAGAGAAAAAAAGACAATGGTTTACATGATATCTTTTCACTATTCACAAATCACTTCCCACAATTATTACTATTTCATATTTGATACCAATTAGTAAGGGTTTTTTTTTTTTCTTTAAAATTGTGGTAGAAAAGTATATCCATAAGATGTTGTAGTAAAGAAATTAATTTTATATAAATTCGTGGCATGTAAGGTTATTTTCCCATATATTTTTCAAATAATATATAACTACATATAAACTGACTGTTTTGTTCAAGAAAAAGAAAATTCATATAGATCTAATATGTATTAAATATTTGGATATAAAAGTACATTACAACCTCCTTAAATTAATTAATAATCTATAATTTAATAATCTTTCTAAGATATAATAATTTTCTCCGATCGACGATTTGGACCAAATAAGTAAATTAGTAATTTTAATAAATTAATAAGATAATAATATTTCTAGCACATAGGTTATATGTGTTGTCCTGCTAGCCTTTTTTTTTTTTTAAATTATTTCAATTATTTATTGGTGGTATCTAAATTGTGATATTTCATAGAGTACAATATACATTTTAAAGTATGTATTTTTTATTCTAAAATTTGAATGTTTGAAATTTTGATTAATAATAATTCATTGATATATAAAGAAGATCTTTTTTTTTTAAAATATGTATTGGCAGCTGAAGTGCCCAATTGTCAATAAGGAAAAAGTTAAATATTGAATTGAAATTTTATCTATGTATGTAAAAGTTGTGTTATTTTTTCTAATTATAAAAAGTTTGGTTAAAATAACAATTTGACTAAATATTGTGAATTTTATGAGATTTAATACAAATTCAAACCATGTGAAATTTTTATTTAGGAAATTTGCAGCTATGGAGTATATATAGATAGAGAGAGATATCACATGCGGCTAGCAAATAGATACAAGTTGAATAAATTAACAAGAGTATTTTTCCTAACAAATGCATATAAGTACACATTGGTAGATATGAATGATGAAATGAAATCAAACGATAAGTAAAACAAAAAAGAAATACAAGATTGAAAATGTTTATTTGATATTTAAAATTAAATTAATAAAAAACCAAAAATTTACATTTTATTTTTAATTTTTAATGAATTAGACTTATAATTTTATAATCTACTTTTCAATATTATATTATTTCATAATCCATACACTATTTTTTATCAATCTCGATTATTTAAATATATAATATTTGTTTAATAAGTTATTTTATTTCATGAAATTATATATTCTAACATAAATTTACATATTTTAATTTAAATATATATCACTTATATGATTTTTAACTACAATATAACTATATTATTCTAAAATCTATGATCGTGCATCACACGAGGTAAAAACTAGTACAAGTAATACCTTATAAGTATACAACTAATACCAAACTAATATTTGAGGGTACAATATGCCCTGAGGTATAAAGTTTTTGTCATATATATATATATATATATATATATATATATATATGACAAAAATATCAGAAATCATCAGGTTCCAGTATACCCTGATGTTCCTTCCTTTTTTATTATTTTGCTTACAAAAATCATTACATCTATAAGATTAATTACATACTTAAATATAAAAGTGTATGCAAATATTGATCTTCTATCCACCATATGCATGTTTTAATATATTTATCGCTGATGTGTAAAGATCTCATCTTCTTAAATATTATGATTTGAAATTAATGATTATATTTGATTCATGATATATCAGTTGTGGGCAGTGGATAGCTAGGATAAACAGACATAATGTATATGTATACTTTGTAAAGAAGTTTAAAAGAGTGAGTTGAAGTTAGGTTTGAAACTATTGTTTTAAATTCTTTATTATTTGCTATTAGTATGAAAACTATCAATATTAGCCTTATAATTTGTGTTCTATGTATTTTTAGACAACTAAGTTTACAAGTTTTTATAATGGTTCTTTATGTTTCAATGTTTTCAAGTTTTAATCTGATTTTTTTTTTAAATCAGAAATCATGACATGAACACAGGTAATATAATTGATATTCACTCTCTAAATTTGACATTTTGATTGGACATGGGAAAAAAATTAGGTTGCAAACTAAATACCAAATATACTTGAAATTGATTTTTGCATTTAATCATATTTTATATGTAGTAAATAATGGCCCATTTATATATAGACTATAAACCCAAGTGAGAGGACAAATGCAACATTAAAAGACATTCATGCCCCTAATATAGTAGACAACCCAACTATCCCATTACTTGAGGAGTCCAAAAAATCAACAATCATTGACAAGTTGAAGCATCACTATGGGTACTCACCAATTCACTTGTGGGTTAACACAGAGGTAAATATTTGGGCCAACATTATGTTAATGGGTTGGCTTGTCCTAAGGCCCAAACTATTGATTCACAAAATTGAGGACTCGAATTCAAATGCCAATAATACATTACTTAGCCCGTTAGACAAAATTTGTCTGTGTATAACTCTTTCAAATTGGGACCTTTCCTTTATCCACATGGACTTGATACTTTTATAGGAAAAAGAAAAAAACCCAAAGGGTAAGAGGGGAAATTTACAACTCTATTACAAATCTTATTTTTTATACTACTCTCGTGAGAATTCTTTGTTTTTTTTTTTGTCTTTTTTGTTTTCTTAACTTTTTTCTTTTTTTAGACATTTTTCTCAACTATATATTTGATATGCAGATTTGATAGTACAAGTTCATGAATATGAAACAATATGATTATATTGACATGTATAGATTGATATGATTTCTGTTTGAATATAGAAATGACAATTTGGATCCAGTTTATGAGTATCCGACCTAATTTGAGGTCTTGAGGTGAGTTAGACCTGTCCCGTTCTAGGAATGGGAAAGGGCGGGTCTGACCCATGTGTGGGACGGGACAAGTATTGGTCTTCTTCATGCTCTTGCCCCACGCCCCGCAGTCTATAATATATATATATATATATATATATATATATATATATATATATATATATATATATATTAGAAATATAAATGCAAGCTAATTATAATTATTTTAATTGTATCTTATTTGAAATGTTCATTATGATTTAGGATGTGATTGTAGTAAAAAATTAAAATTATTTCATAATTAATCTCATAAGATAAATTAAAATGATTATAACTAAAAAAATTTGTATTATAAATATATTTATATTATTAGTATCAATGTATAAATTTTTTGATACATGTAAAGTTTTTCATCATTTTGACAATTAAAAAAAATTGCAGACTTGAGCACGTCGCGGGACAAATATTCCTTATCCGATGCTGGCAGGAGGGCAGGTATGCTGCCAATGATGCAGGGAAAACCTAGGTATTCAACTACCCGTCCTAACCCACAACATTGTCATCCCTAACAAAAATTCATATGAGATCGTCTTACATAAGATTTTACATGAGATCAAGTTTTATATGATTTTATGTGAAATCAACATTAACCGTGTTGAATAAATTTACCTCACTTTTACTAATTCATATGAACTCCATCTCATAGAAGATTTAATATGAGATCATCTTATTTAACACCTACTCTTTGTATGATAGTCTGATACCAAGATTTAATTTATCACGTGGAGTGAAGAGCTATGCAGTGATGTTGAGGAAGATATTGTTAGGGTAGAAAAGTCATTTCACATGGAGATTTTTAGAAGGCCAATGCAGAAATATGTGGCAGCAAAACTTTACGTGAAAAAACACAACAAATTTGGAAAGGAAGGAATACAAAGACTATATTTCTTTTTCGTCTTTGAAAATTTGTGTCATTTTTGGTATTATTACTGTAATTATTATCATAGCATAATGCTTTTATGCCTTCGAACAAAACTAATTCTGGAGCTTTCACACCGGCTTTTAGCTGCATCTCATGTGATGAGTACAAATTACACTATAATATAAAGATACAATTATACTACATGAATTTTTATATTGAGAAAAGTTTAAATAATATCACATAAAGATTATGATATTTGTACATAAATGTTATACTAATATAATATAAATGTTACAGTATAAATTGAAAAAAATATATATTAATTTAAGCACGGATCCATATCAAATCTAATCTGATTCGACCCACGCATGCCTAGTTACACGGTGCAACTGATGCACAAAACCACTATTCAATAATTTGTGGTCGTAAGGTTCTTTGATCTCCACATGGCGGTTCCAATGAGTTTAGGCTAGTTTTTTAGTTTGAAAAGTTTGTATTCAGTATGTTTGGACAGTTTATTTATAGAGATTATCTACACAAAAACTGGTCAAGATATATTTAATAGATGACAAAGTCTTGGGTGAGACCGTCTCACGGATCTCATTCCGTGAGACGGATAGGGTCGGGTCGAACATAAAAATTATGTAATACTTCTGTGTGTGTTATGTAATACTTTTATGTATATTAGGTAATACTTTGTATTATAGAATGCGTTTTGAGTTGAGTCAGACTATAAAAAAATATGTAATACTTTTATGTGTATCAGGTAATACTTTTATGTATATCAGGTAATACTTTTGTATTATGGGATAATGACCCGAATTGGGTTGGGTCGGGCCAAAAAAAAATGCACGGATCCTAGGCGCCCAGCTCTTCTTCCTCGTGCGTGAATTGTGTAATATGTAATACTTTTGTGTGTATTAGGTAATACTTTTATGTATATCATGTAATACTTTTTGAAAATATCACATAACTTAATATCATATAATACCTTTATGTATATGAAGTAATACTTTTATGTGCATCATGTAATACTTTTGTATATATTATGTAATACTTCGATCCGACCCTACCCGTCTCACGGAATGGTATCCGTGAGACGGTCTCACACAAGACCTACTCTTAATAGATATATTTAATCTACACTAAAGAATAACCAATAAAGAAGAACACATGTTATGTTTTGGTTAATCCGTTTTCTTGCTCAAAAGTTTTTTCTTAATATTTCATTTCAATTCAATTAATTCACTTAATATTTTTAATTTATTACAATTAAATATTTAAAGAGATAATGATAATTCAAAACAAAAGGCTAATAATGATAATTGCTAACAATTGTAACATATATTTAATCTATTTAATTTTTCTTTTAATTTTAAATTTCAATTAATACACTTAATATTTATAATTTATTATAAAGAATTAAACATTTAAACTGTTAAATTTTGATGAGATAATTAAATGATGATTCCGAATTTAAAGCTAAAATTAAAATACGTTTTTTAAAATGTATGAGATGATCTGAAGTTGCAAAAATTTATTTAAAGGCTTAAACTCAATAAATATTTAAAAGGGAAAAAATTATTGTATGGATTTTAATTTTAATTCAATTTTAATCTAACTATATAATTAAAGTATATGTATTATAAACTCCTCTAAAAATGATTTTTTTTAATAAAATATTAATATTATTAATATTCGCTAAAAACGTTTTTATTAATATAAAGACATATATAAATGTTCCCAAAACAACCTAATTGTTCATAAACATCATAGTATTTAGGGATGTAAATGAATCAAACCGTTCGTGAACTATTCAAAGCTCGATTAGATAAAAATTTGTTAGAATTCGTTTATTGTGATTCGTTAATATAAACAAGCAAACTCAAATTTGACGATATTCGACTCGTTAGCTCGTGAAAAAGTTCGTCGGAAGCTCGTGAGCTAGTTCGTAAGATATACTACTAATATTTGACATTTTGATATATAATTTTTATAATTATGATAAAAATATAAATATCTAATTCTAGATATCTTCTTATAATTACATTAAAATTTTAGATAATATATTATATTTTTTAAGAATATATAGTTTATTTTGTTAATATGTTGATGAATAATATAATTTATTAATATATTTATTATGTTCATTAAGGCTCGATTAAGCTTGAATAAATTCGTGAATCATGAATGTATTCGTTAAATTAGGCTCGAGCTCGTTTGATAACTAAATAAACCTACTTAAACACTCAATAATTCGATTCAATTCAGTTCGATTACATCCCTAAATTAGTATTTCAATATAAAAATAGATAGTAGATCATAAATTAACAGTCACATAGCAGTATGGTACTACTATACATAGATTCTCACCAAGAAGGCAGCACCTGGAGTTGGAAAGCCAAACAGTACTACTCAGATACATGATATGAAATTATGCATTAAAATTTTGTTTGAGTTCAATTTGACAATAATATCAAACAAACTTGAATTTGCTTCTATATTTGATAAAAATAATTAAAGCTCAACCGAAGCTTGAAAAGTAAGAATAGTTAAAAGCATAAAAAATATCAAATTGTTCAAGCTCGACTTGTTTTGGGTTTGATTATAACTCATTCAAGCTCAACTCAGTTAATAGTCAAACAAGTTCTAACATAGCATTGAAAGCTCTGCAACATTTCAACATGTTAAACTCAACCATTAACAGCCAAAGCAACAACATATCAATTTGAACATCGACTATCTAACCAAACAATAGAAAAGGATACCCAAAAAGGGATATAAGATTCACTCTTAAAATGCTTCATATAGATACATGCATTACCAGTTGCATATGTCCAAGACTATATTCTTCGAAAACGAGGAATCTAAAATACATCACAATATGGTGCCTCAAGAGAAAGGGGAGATGAAAAATCCTATATCATAAGAAAGCCAGAGACCGCGTTAATGAAGCAAAATGCAAAGTAAGTCTGACAAAACCATCACTATATTCTTATACTGCCAACACATACCTTTGTGAGTGATTATATCTCCATGGACAATGGAATAAACTCAGAATGTATATAAGAGACATTTCTCAGGGATGATCGGACGTTTGACATACAGCAGGCATGTTATTCCAGAAGCAAGATCTAACACCTCAGCTAGAAGCATCGATGGACATGTTCATCTCACTGAGGGAAAGTATCGATATAATCAGTAGTAGAGCATCTTCATTTAAAAGAGGAACCACTCTGCTCAAGCCAGGATGACGATCTGAGTACAACATCAGGTCTAGAATAGTACAACTGATTAAAAATTTCGTTACTTACTCCGTTGAGCATCCAGTTTTCATCAACTGCTTCTGATTTAACAAGTTGTCATGCAGAGAAACAAACAAAAACAATTTGTCATGTCTCAGGTTATACATGCAGTATGTAATTGATAAATAGAGAAAACCAGTTTCCAACAGTTGGTTTGTTTTCTCAGGTAAGCTAGTTAATTCCAAATCTCATAAGAACAAAAGTTGATGCAAATTTTTCCATCAAGTAGAGGGTAAGATCACCGTGAGAAGAACACTGAACAATGCAAGATGATAATTATTAGCTATAAGCGCACAATGGGTAGAAGTAGATAAGGGAAGGATATTTCAGTCTATAGAAGGATATGATCACTCAAGTCACAAAACACAAAAATGTTCTAGCTGAATATAGTGAACTTTGGAAGTTTCATGATTTTATATATCAATACCAAAATGATAGAAGAGAAGGTTTTTCTGAATAGTCACAATGACGGATGAAGCCAAGCCAAACCATAACTGGCAGCATTTCAGGAAAACCATTAGAAAACGGCACCACTTTCTCATGGTTCACTACTGTTTGAAGTCTAACAATCTTAAACAGATTATGCATAAAACAAAAAACTCAAGTGGTAATATACTGTGTATAAATAATTGATTAACCATAAATCAAAGAATATAACACAGAGCTTTAGACCTGATAACTCTCCCCCTAACCGGTTAGTTCCAAGTTTTAATATTCTGAACTGCTGATGACTATTACGTATGGTCAAATGACGAGTATCTTATTCTCTAAATTCCTCACTCTGCTTTTATTCCTACCTTAACTAATTAAGAATACTGCCCCATAAGTTGCACTTCTTACTAAATATTTTAGCATGATTTGCACTTCTTCCTAAATGCAATTAGAAGTGCCTAAATGAGTGCATGTAAGCGCCAAATTATAATAACTTCTTTATCCCAACCTTATCATTCATATTAAATACTATATCATTTGCTAACAAGAAGGTTTGGTGCCAAAATACTATCTCATTTGAAATAATTATTTGAAAAAACTAACTCTAAACCAGTTCTTTTATGATCAACAACATAAATTTAATATAAGAGCTTTTGCTTTCCTAACTTTCACCTAAACATCAGTACTCAACTAATGGAAGCATTAATTTAATATGTCTGGCAAATAAAGATAAACAGCAACAAGATTCTGTGGTGGTACTGAGAAAAAAAGGATCCATACAGAAGATCATAAGTATTTCTAACCCTTATGCTGTAATAAAAGATAATGCTGCTCTATTTTGTAGATTTGAGATTCTCTCAACCAAAATAATTGGATATATGGTGAAAATTATTGAATTCTTACCAGGCATATACTCTGACGAACTTCCAACAGCATGACTAGGAGTGCACTCATTGAAAAGTGATCCTATTGAGGAACTGAAATCAATAAAACCTTTCAACTTTGGGGAGCATGTTTCTACGGCAGAACATTCTGTCACATATCCAGTGCTGAAAAATGATGAAGGGGCTTTATCAGAAGACTTTCTTAGAGCCTTAGCCTCATCAAGTAAAGCTTCTAAGAGGCTGCTGTTCCGAGGAGAAGGACAGTCTGACTCTGATGGTAGTGGCACAGCAACCGAAGAGTAGAGAAAAGAGTCCAATGATTCAGGTGCAGTGTCCCAGACACCTAAACCAATTTCTTCATGTTGGAGTGAAGGGAGCTCCATCTTCTCAGCACCTGCAAAGGGCTTAGAAGCAGAGAAAAAGCCATTTGACATAAAATGACTATCCTGATTTATACCAATAGGCAACAGTTGTTCAGTGTTTGCTGGATGATATGGAAAATATGGAGTAAAGGACTGAGAAACTTTATCCCCACAATTATCAGTATGAACACTGACAAAAGAGGGCACACCAGCAGCACCTCCTCCATAGCCTAAAACGAGCTCATTTGGATTCTGAGTATTCCTCCACCATCCTATTATTCCTGGAATATTATGAAATGTAGAACAGTGAAAACCATTGATCAGAAACCCACTAGCAGAAATATCTGGAAACTCTTCTGTGTATGGAAAAATGTTTAAACTATTTAACATGACATCTTGTGCCTTGTCACCACCAGTTTGCAAGATGTCATGACATCCTTTATCTCCACCACAGATTTCAGGGGAATTAAGATTTCCTTGATTCTCTGGCTGTGCCTGTGGGCATAACTCAGGAGGATAAACTGGCAAGCCAGAACGTTGACATTTTTTTATTCGGCTATTCCAATAGTTCTTGATCTCATTGTCTGTCCGTCCAGGCAACTGAAATGCACAAGATTCATGGAGTGAAGATATCTTAAAGCAGAGCTGTAGAAACTATCTTAAATTGAATTTTAAATCTGAAGACACCATGACCATAAGCAGGAAAATAGAATGGGCATCTTCCGTTGCAGAAGATATTTATATGCTGCTAAACTATCGGAGGTTTACTTTAGACATGCTGATCCAAAACTATTAGCATCCAGATTACAGATGTTATTTAAACATGATTATTCATTATTTGTCATGTAACACAGCGAGATTTTAGCATTTTCTTATCTACTTCAGTTGAGAAGAATAATCATTCTGCAAATTCGTGAAGAGAACTAAAAAGTTCACACAATGTATAGCTTACCATTTTCGTTATTGGTTACTATAATGAGCAAGAAGGCAAATAATTTCTTTCATCTTATGTACTTTTCGAGTTTCCTTTTTTCCTTTTTTCTAAACTGACCTTGCACAATGTTTGGTCATTCAATTTTACTTGGCAGAAGGCCAATGGAAAGAATCTGTTTTTTCATTTTTTCAAATTATAGTACAGTAAATTTTATGCTGCTTTTCCTGGAAAAATCCAACGTTCCAAACATCACATTAATGACTCTTTCCTTCAAAGATTTTTCTTCCAGATTTATCCTTCAGGTGGTGACATGGTAACATGGATAGCAACATAAAGTTTCAAAGATACATGCTAATTGGAAATAGCAGTTCCAGCTTGATTACTTTACTTGGTTCAAGCTTAAACCATACAATATATGAATGAGTCTACATGTAATGAGTGCATCTTGACTGTTATGAGATATCTAAATTTGGTTCTGACAATAAGCATTTTAGCTTACCACATAACAGAAGTTGCACCAGTTACACAAATATTATGCTTTAGAAGTCAATCTTCAAACTAAGCCCCAATAAGAATTACTAGATCTTTATTCACATATACAATTCTCTCTTCTTCTTTATCCTGTAAATGACATATCAACTTTAAGCTAATAAAAAACTGATTATGGAAGCTTACATGTGCAGCCATTCGCGCCCATTTATTTCCCATCTTAACATGAAGTTCAGTGATCAGCCTTTCTTCTTCTGATGTAAATGCTCCTTTCTTGAGGTTAGGCCTCAAATGGTTAGCCCACCGCAACCGGCAGCTTTTACCACATCGTGAAAGCCCTGAGAGTTTCTGGATGGCATTCCAGTTGCCTTCTCCATGCTTCTTCACATATTCAACCAAAATCGCATCCTCAGCAGGTGTCCATGGGCCTTTTTTAAAGACAATCCCCCCATTTGAACTTCCCCCAAAATTGTCACCATCTTTGCTCACATGTGAATCAGTAGAGAGAACTCCATCTTCACTTTCATGGGTAACGCTGTGGCCCATATTCGTAGTCTATGGCTTCATGCGTCGGGGACGATGATTATACTCCGCAAATTTAATAACTCAAATGCACCATGTTGGTTGAGTTCTGAAAATATCAGCACATTTAGGGGAAAAGTAAAGACGAAAATAAATCACTCATACCATGCAGAAGTTGCTCAATGCTTACTGATAAAGCTAGGGAAGCATTATATATACAACCATGAAGGCATACATGCACAAGAAAAGGCACAAAATGTTTGGAAAAGAAGCTATATCCCTATAATTACCCGTAAACTCAAAAAATAATTCAATAAAGTAGAAACGATGCATATATACAAGCTTAATAGAACCATCATTTCATTGGAATTCTGCGAATGTATAATATTATAGTTCCATTATAAATACTTTTGTGATCAATTTCAGCAAGCAAACTTACAGTGAGCGAAACACGATACAATAATAACAAACCAATTAATAAAAAAAAAATATATATATATATATATATATATAGTAAAACATATGGATCTTCTCTATCGAACTGTTTTGAGCTCTAAAAAATCATCAGCAACTGGATCACAAACGAGAAGATACACATAAACCTAGAGAAATTACTAGATTGAGCAGATTAAACTGTGAAATTCCATCGATGGATTAGAAAAATCATGAACAATTGCAAGCAATTACAACCCTATAATTACCCAACTAAAACCTTCATTTATTGAACTCAAATTATTGCATTCCGACATACTACACTCTTCGTTCCGAAATAATTACAAATTGACCCAATAATTGCTAACTTCCAAAATTTGACAATTATATCCATTAATCAGTTTTTCTATCTTCTTAATAGCTACACAATGCGTAGAATAATATGAAATCATTACCTGATTGATGAAGAAACGAAATTGAAGAGGTTTGAAGATGGAAAAAGGAATCAGAGTATATCTGGAAGCGAAAATCAAATCAGTTATTTGGGGGAAAGAAGAAATGATATTTCCAGTTAACATATAGAATAGAAGTGTGCATGTGTATATATAAATATGGAGAGAGAGAAAGAGTGGCAAAAGAGTAAATACTGCTCGTAATCTCTTTCGGGACTCGGGGTGGGTCCCTTGCATGTATCAAATCTCTCTTTTCCTTTTTTAGTGCAGTCCAGATTCACTGTTTTCAAAATCACTATTCTAAAATCTAAATGTGATCCACATTAGACAAATGTTTAGGAGAACAATTCTCACGAATCTTATTTATAAGAAGGATGGGTTGGATTGAATCAATGTATGAATCAACTTGTAACATATACTTCCTTCATTTTTAAATAAATGTTATTTTTTAATTTTTTCATAAATTAAGGATTTTTTTAACAAAAAGTTGTGGTTTACAAATTCTTTTAACAATGTAGGGTGCATTTTGATGGATATAATATATTAGGTGAAGTCGCTACCTTTAAAGACAGACTTCCATAATTTTATAAAAAATTGAGTACATGTCGCGGCCACTGCTATAGTGCCGATTCATATTAAATGGGGAATATTAAATTGATTTTTTTTTTTTTTTTTGTTACCGTGGCATTTATTTGAGGCAACAACTTATGTTTTTTTTGTTACTTTTTATAAATCTATTTATAATTTAATTTGTTAAAATTAATCCGTATATTTTAAGTAGCTACGTGTTAGTTATATCTTCAAGATTATGCAAGCATTATTCGATGATTCATTTTATTTGTAAATTAGTGTTAATTATATCGTACATATGATCTTAACTATAAATAACATTAGAGGGGAACTCACATATCAAACAACTATAATTTTTATTTGATGATTCATAATTAGTCGACGATTTCTACATAAAGGCGGTAAGAGGATATTTTGAGTAGTTACATATCCAGGACCCCTGAACAAATAGACACGTCACAAATTCCATAATCATCAGGCTTATTATTCTACCCATTGTAGATACATATTAATATGTTCATCGTTAATGTGTAACAAATCCAACAAGAACAATCATTAATTTTAAATCACATTATTTAAAGGGATGAAATATTTACACTTCAGAGTTTGACACATTAAGACATGCCCATTATGGGTAGATGATCATTATTTTACTGATCATACATCAGTTATGCAATGTATTAGTGACTGATGGTATCAGTGACCTAACAAATGATGTTGATGGTCCGAGCACAAGTCATGTTGATAGACATTCAAGTTACACATCATCATCAAATTGGCCAACTTTTAATTTGAATATCACCCAAACAACGATGATCGAACGCAGTATGCATCTAATTAATAGTGAGCCAGATGCAAATGAAGCTGAAGATACATAGATGAAAAATAATCAGACAAAAACGTCATTGAGGAACTACTCATTATTATTAGATTTTCTATGGTTGTTTGATACATACGTTTGTTTTCCTCTAATGTTATTTATAGTTAAGATCATGTACGATATAATTAACACTAATTTACAAATAAAGTGAATCACCAAATAATAATGACATGATCTTAAAGATATAACTAACTAACATGTAGCTACTTACAATATACGAATTAATTTTAGCAAGTTAAATTATAAATAGATATATAAAAGTAACAAAAAATATAAAACAAAAAAAAAACATAAATTGCTGCCTCATATTAATTCCACCGTAATAAGAATAGAGAATCAATTTAATATATGCCTCATTTAATATGAGTCGGTACTACTAGTGGCGACATGTACTCAAATTTTTCAAAAGATATGGAAGTCGCCTTTAAGGGTGGCGACTTCACGTAATATATTAAGCCCACCGAAATGCACCATACAATTTTAAAAGAATTTGTAAAGTGTACTTTTCTGTTAAAAAAGCCTAAATTAGCAAACATAAAAATTGGACAAATATGCTCTTAATCAAGAACTATAAGATTCAAAATTGAAAAGAAAATTAAATTAATTCCATAAAAAGTATTATATTAAATTCTCAAATTTTTGCCCAGGAATATTTATAAGGTAATAATTTGGGAATAAAATTGTATAAAAATCTTAAATGACAATTAGACTCTAGAGCGATACTTATTTTGAAACGGAGGGAATAATAATTATGTATATATGATATAATACTTTAACATATATCATGTGATATTTTTATTTGTATAATGTTATTTTTATATATACTAAGTAATGCACTCCAAATTTATAATTAATTTGAGAATTTGTATATCTGACAAGCAATACTTTTATTCCATCATGTAATATTTTTGTTTGTATAATGTAAGTACTTTATATATATATATATTATGTAATATTACTTTATATATATATAATAAGTTATGCACTTCATATTTATGATTAATTTGATAATTTTTAATATGACAAGTAATATTTTTATTTTGATCATGTAATACTTTTATAATTTTGACAAGTAATATTATGTAATATTTTTTTGTGTACCAGATAATATTTTTATGTGTATCATGTAATACTTGTGAGAAATTATAATTTTAACACGTAATAATATGTAGTATATATACACATTACAAAAGTATTACATGATATATTGAAAAATATTACATATTCGACCCACGATTTGATTGTTTGTGATAAGTGTCACTTTTTACATGTTTTACGTATATTTATGTATTCTTTTGAGTACATTTATGTACGTTTTGTGGGTCAAAGCTTAGGCTAGTCCCTAATTTTATAATTTTCATCTATCAAGCAATGACATATATTAGATTATGATAAGAGTGAGTCTTTTGTTAGACCGTCTCACAGATTTTTATTGCATTGCGTGAGACGGGTCAACCCACAACCCAAACCTTACAATTCACATGTTGTTTGTGGGTGATGGGGCTCCGTCTCACGGTAACTATCCATGAGACTGTTTCACATGAGTTTTTGTGTTAGTTATATTAGTCATACATTTTAGTTATGTTAATCATACCTTTTAATTATGTTACATAAATGTATGAGTATGTTGATATAAAGGTATACATGAAAACTTATATGTCCCGGGGACACGGATC
The DNA here is from genome assembly GCA_954870855.1 of Scutellaria minor. NCBI lineage: Eukaryota > Viridiplantae > Streptophyta > Magnoliopsida > Lamiales > Lamiaceae > Scutellaria > Scutellaria minor. The sequence continues at coordinate 16,669,021 of OX940728.1, read as the reverse complement.
TTAGATCCATGTCCCCAACCTGACCCGACCCGGTCAGAAAATGGGTTGCTATATATATATATATTTTTTTTTTTTTTAATTTTTTATTCACTCCTCTTTCCCCCTTACTCTCTCTCTCTCTCTCTCTCTCTCTCTCTCTCTCTCCTGTTGCGTTTCTCTCCCATTTTCTCTGCTTCTTCCACCATCTATTGAGCGGTTTTCTTAAGCAGTTTTTTTCGATTTCACGTTCGATTTCTTTATTTCACAGTATTATATTTCTTATATATTTGAAGTTTTTCTGTATTTTCGAAGATTTTCACTTCAATCCTTGTTGGTAGGTATGTAATTTATTTTTTGTTTTTTCATAGATTGTGTGTTAGTTTCTATAATATAGTTGTGTTTGTATTTTGCTTTCATTTTGTTGCTTGTGTATTTCGATTTATGTTTGGTTCTTGTATGTATGTATTTGGATTTTTAGGGTTTTTTTGTGCTTTTGCAATTTTTCAATTTTTTTTTGCATGATTCGTTGTTTGTTCTTAGTTTATGATTTTTTTGTTAGTTTTCATGTTTGATTTTGTTGTTTTAGGGAGTGAATTTAATAAGGGAGTTAATAATGTGTTTATGAATAATTGTCTTAGAGCATTTACAGAAACAATTATGATTAGCAGCAACAAACTTGAACAATGTGTGTATTGATGGTGCCTCCATATCCATTGTGATGATTTGCTTCTTCCAGATTCAGAATTCACACTGATTTGATACTCACACCATCATTATAATATATGATGAATTTGGATCATCTAATAAGCGAGTGATTAATGTGTTTATGAATAATTACATATTATTAACCAATAAATAATTACAGATTTATGAATGTATGAGTGTGATTTTTATTTATGTTAGGATAATGGATACACGAAATGTTGCTGGAAAGAAGAAGAAGGTTGTACTAATCGATGATGATAGGACTGCACGTAAGAGATCTAAGGATGAAATTCTGGTTAATTTGCAGAAAGATCTGGTTAGGAAGAAGAATATGGAAAAGGAAAAGGTAGTTGTTACAGTTGATAGGTATTTTATCTTTCACTGCTTAGGTGTCACATTAACATTTTTTTAAATGTATTACATGAACATGCTTGAGGTATTACATATATTCACTTAAGGTATCACATGTATTCAATTAAGGTATCACATATTTGGCTTAAGGTATCACATGCTTTTAAATTATCAGATGAATACCTTATTGCATCATATGTATGTATAAGATTATTACTTATATGTTTTGAAAATTATTTGTTATGATTTTGGTTTTTATTTATTTATTTCTTATGTGTATTATATTTTGTTTTTTAGTCAAAAGAAGATGAGCAAGAAACAAGTTGTGGGGGCTGATAAGGCAAAAAAAAAGGATGTTGTGAATATGAATGAGTATTTTTATACATGTATTTTTTTACTTGTTGGAATGATCTTTTGTACTGTTTTGTTATGTTGGAATTCTCATATTTTTGGTTATTTTTTATGACGTGAAAATGAAGTTGTTGTTGTTTGATAAGATACATATTTCATATTTTATATGTCATATTTCCTCATATTCTTTATTTTAAAAGTGTGCTTAACTCTTGTATTTCGACTAAAAATGATATTTGTAGGATAATTGGACGAATTGGGCAACTTGGATGTCAATTTAGATGATTTTGAAGAATGCAAGAATTTTCCATGGACTTGGCACTTACAGAAGATGTTTTTGTATAAGGCGTGGGCAACCCTTGACTAGCAGACAGACCTTGGCATTTACTAAAGATGACTTTGTATAAGGCGTGGGCACGCCTTACCTGAAGAAGACCTGATGCGAGAATTTCAAAAGTGGCACCCATCTTTTCTCTCTCCTCAAGATTTCAAATCTATTTGATTATCTTAGGACTCTTATTAGGTAGTTATGGATAAGGATATCTAGATAGACAGATTTAATAGGATAACTGTATTTTAGAAAGGGATCAGACAATGCGTAGAACTCTTTTCTCTCTAGGAAGAATTTCTGCAATCTCCATGGAAGGCTAAATTTCTCTTTCCAATCAAAGGATAATTAAGGATTTGGTTCTTCCGTATCTGTGAGATCTAACTTGTTTTATTTGTTCTTCAATTCTTCACTATTCATATATCTTCTGTGCTTATTGAAATTATTGTTTGGTTAAATTAACTAGATAATATATTGCCAATTAGAACATTAAATCCTTAATTGTTTATTTGTTCTAGTGATTGTGGCAAATGACGTGATTGATTACAAAAAGGGTTTTCAATTTATGTTGTGGAGATTATGATCTAATTTAAATGAACCTACATTTGTGTTTGTTGATTAGGATTGGTAGTCTCTCTAAGTCTTAATGTTGTTAATGAATTAAATTCTAAGATCGTATCTAGAAATGTTCATTAGTAAGAGAAATAATCAGAGATCGTATCCTGATTATCGAACAAGTAATGAGAGATAGGTTGTTAGGTCGTACCAATAACCATAACCAATCTAGTGTTGAATATGAAGAATTTATTATTGCATCTGTGATCGAATACATGAACCATTTCTGAAATTGGTCTTTGGTTAGATTCTTTATCAAGTTTGATTAATATATTTCAATATCGCTCTTGTTAGTTTGATTTAGTTTAATAACAATTCTCAAACCCCCAATCGTAATTAATTTAATTTCTTTTCATTTATCTTGCAGAAGAATAGATCTCACCAATCTCTAAGGATTCGACCTTGCTAACCACTATCACAAATATTTGATTTTAGAGCAAGTCTTTGTATTTGTTGGTTTCGACACCCATCATTGTTGCTGATAAATCTACTAAGAGGGGTTCATTGGCTCTTTCTAGGTATTGATGTTGATAAGTTTTGAATCTGTTAAAGTGGTTGTATTATTATATACTGTTTGGTTTTATTTGATGTTAGGTGTCACATGTATATGTTATAGGTATTACATGTATTCACTTAAGGTATCATATCAATAGTTGAGATGCATCACAAGCACATATGAGTTTAAAGTATTAGATAAACACACTTAAGATATCACATGTATTTACTTAAGGTATCACATATTTTTCATAGAGGTATCACATGCTTTAAAATTATCAGATGAATACCTTATTGCATCATATGTATGTATAAGAGTATTACTTATATGTTTTGGAAATGATTTGTTATGATTTTGTTTTTTTTGTTTTTTAATTGTTTTATGTATATTCTGTTATATTTTTTTAGTGAAAAGTTGTTGAATAATAAAAAAAGTTAAGGTGGCTGTGAAAGCAAAAGAAAAGGATTCTATGGAAATAAATAGATATTTATGTTTATGTATTATTTATGTGTTATCAGATAAATACCTTATATGTTAGTGTTTTTATATTTTTTCTTAATTCTATCTTGGCAGCATGTTTGTGAGTCAATGCAGATCAAATGGTCCTGCTGAGCTTGTTAAATCTTTGAGTGATAAACAAAAGTCTGATATTAGGAGAATTGGGTTTGGTGGTCTTTTACATTTGAAGTTCACTAAGTATAACAGGAAGATGTTGAGCTGGTTGGTGAGTAATTTCAATAATTCTAGTAGAATGGTTACCATTGACCGATATCATCGATTTATTGTGATGGCAGATGATGTATTCGATGTTTTTATGATATCGAGGAATGCAAATAATATTGTGGAAACATATATTAGGTGTGAAGAAACAACTGCTTTGTGTGAGAGGTTTTATGAGATGTATGGAATTGGGTCTAGAGTTCCTTTCAGGGTTTTGGTTGATGTAATGAAAAAATTGGTTGATGGGGGTGATGATTTTAAGAGGATTTTTATCTTGTATGCCATGTGTTCTTTTCTTACACATTCTTCAAATAGATTGGTAAGTATGATTGTTGCAAAGTCCATTGTTGATGTTAATAGAATTGCAAAAGTAGATTGGTGCTCATATGTTTTGGAAAAGTTATGTGAGTTTGTTAGGGCATTTAAAGATGACAAGTCAAAATGCGTAAGTAGTTGTGTCATTTTGTTGCAAATTCTATATTTGCAAAGGGTAAAGTGGCATGAAGTTGAAGAACCCTCTCATTCAAAATTGGACTGATGAGAAGATTTTTAAGAGGTGTTCTGAAGAGGTTGTTGCTAGAAAATATGAGGAAGGTGAGCTTGTGGTGAATGTCTACCCGATGTCGTCAATGGGTAAGGTTGGTGGTATTGATATAGGTGGTGATTTTGTTGAAGAGGTTGAACATGATGAGGAGAGTTAGGGTGACATTCAAAAATCCTCAAAATGCATAAAATTCGATCTACCAGAAGGACAGTTGGATAATGATGAAATTAAAAAGATTGCAAAAGATGTAAGTTTTTAAAATTATTAATGTATTATATATATGTATTTTGATAAGGTATGACATGTGAAACCTTCGTGGTATCTTCTGAATACCTTTGAGGTATCAATTGAATACCTTTCAGGTATCAACTACCTACATTCAATGTATCAGTTGAATAGTTTTAAGTATTTTGATAAATATTTATACTATGATAGTATTATGACTGGTAGACATGTTTTCTACTTTATTTTGCAGGAAATACATGAAGCATTTCTATGTTATCAAAGAGACATTTCAATTGTTTCCAATCATCATAGAAGTTGCTAAACATGAAGAATATAATAAAGAAGAAACAAGAATGCAGTTCATCAACTCCAGAAATGTCTGAGTCGTCACAAAAGTTCTTTTCTGATAAGAAGCTTTACAAATACATAGATGAAGTTGTTGAACACTTTATGACTATGAACAAATTGGCCTTAGAGATGCCATCATTTGAACTTCTGACACCAGACCTACCTCAATTCAATAAAACTCCCCCTCAAAATGAAAAAACTGCTAAAGATGATGAACAAGAAATGCCTCTAGATAGAGAATTGAGTGATGCTATGATGTCAGTCGGTTCGAAGAGCAAGAATGATGTGGAGAAGGACAGTGGTGGGTTGTGGAGTATTACAGAAGATATTGGATACTTGTCTTATTTTTTGGTTCATTCGAAACAATATTTGCATTCTATGGATCAAAAACACAAAGAGATTGTGGATTATTATTTCTATAATGGTGAATCAGATGGCATTCAATAGTAAGTTTTAAGTTACATGAATTTAAGTTCCATGTATTTTTTGTTTATAATTATAAGTATAATATGCATTCAGTTGATGTATTATGTGATATTTTTCAAGGTTTGTGCTGAATACCTTTCAGGTATCAGTTATTCACCTTTGAGGTATTATATATATATATATATATATAAACCTTTAAGGTATCTACTTAATATTTTTCAAGTATCAGTTGTTAACCTTTAAGGTATCACATGTATACCTTCAAGAAATCTATTGAATACCTTTTAGGTATCAGTTGTTTATTTTTTTAAGGTATTATATATATACATTCAAGGTATTCATGGAATACCTCTAAGGTATCACATGTATACATTGAAGGTATCTGCTGAATACCTTTCAAGTATTAGTTGTTGAACTTTCAGGTATAACATATATATAGTGAAAATACTACTTAAATACCATTAGAGTATCCTTCATTTATCATTGAGTATTTTTATTTTCAGGGAAAAATTGTTTGGAAATAGATGCTTCGATTTTGTGACAAGAGAGGACATGGTTTCGTTATTTCCTAAGACTAGAGTAATTCAATCTGTTTGTACTGCCTAGAGCTTGCTTGTAAATGATGGTGGAAATGATGGAGACAAAAGAAGTCGGTTTGTGTACAACTTGGAACACAGTGTAAGTTTAAAATAAATTTTATTTACTATACATTTTTGTTTCTTGTTTGTTGTTTTATTGTGTTTTGTTTTATTTTTTGTAGGATGATTTGTCTAAGATCATACATAATAAAGGTGACGCTAAAGAGAATTCAAGATATATAAGATCCAGTTTTAAAATGTGGATGGATGTGCATAAGAAAACATTTGATGATGTTGAAATGATAATTTTTTTTATAACAATTCATATATATTTTATTACAAAAATTGCATTTTAATGTATATTTTTGTTCATTGAAATTGTAGATTTTTATCTCATTTTGTATTGATGATCACTATGTTGTTGTTTTCAATAAGCCTGACAAGAAATTTCAGTATTTAGACAATAGAAAGTATGGAGATAATGAAAATAATGTATTTTTTCAAGCTGCTGAAATATTGGTAAGTTCTTTTGAAATGTCGTTTTGAAATAAATTCTATTTTTTTGACGAGTCTTATTATAACATTTGATTACTTTTCATTAAATGATGTTTCAGAGTGTTGGGATATTTTCATTAGGTTTTGATGAGATAATGTAACTTTGGATAGAAAGTTAGAGTACCCATTTTTAACGTTTTATAAGTGGATATTAGCTTAATAAGTTTATCTTTCTAAGTTGTGATTTGTATAGATGTAAAAATCAGAAAGATATAGAATACTGATTATAGTAGGATTCTGGATTTGAAAAAGTCTTGAAGACTGATTTTCAGCAAGGAAAGTCAGTAAGCTGAAGTGGAAACCAGGATCAGGAAGCTGGATCAGTAAGCAGCAAATAGATATCTAGCAGTAACAGAATCTGGAAGCAGACTGCATGATTCTGGAATAGGAAGCTGTTCAGAATCAGGAAGCAGATGTTGATAAAAAAGAAGACGCAGGTCAGGAAACTGACTGTAGGTTTCAGGAACAGGAAGCTGTTCTGAAATAGAAAGCTGGCGCAGAATAGAAAGCAGCTATTGCAACCTGAGCAGCAAGCTGTAAGTCTTTCTGACCTATTCAATGCAATACGAGGAATATGTTGGATATAGTACGAGGATTGGTTCCTGTCTAAGTTACTAGTAGATAGAAGTTAGTGCTGAACCAATGAGGTAATGCCAGCTGGACTGCGACTCTGCAAAAGTACTGTAGCTGAAGTATGATGCTATTAATGCGGATCAGAGTAGGACATGCTCTACATCCTAGATTTTTCAGACGCATTTAATGCAAAGATTTGAAGATCATTTGAATTGCAACAAGGACAATGCCTCTCTTCAACGGGTATTTTTCTCATGATATAAATAGAAGGATGGAGTGACTGTGGAGACTACTGAACGATTTACCTATCTCATAAACTATCAAACTCTCAAGCCTTTTTCAATCTTACTAAGTTCAGTCATTCGACCTTCTAAAGCAGTCTACCAAAACATTCAAGCTTTCAAGTTCAAGGTTGTCTTCGAGTTGCACTAGTTGAAGAAACTTATATACTTTTAACCATTTGTTGTGTGTTATGTTGTTTTAGTTTGGTGTCCTTAGTTGGAAGGATTAGATCCTCGCTAAGTGTTGAGTCTTGTGTAGGCTTATAACTCTATGTGAGTTTTATACCCTGTGTGGGATAGTGCCTAGGAATCTGTTGATTCTAGTAGGTTAACTTGATTGGGAAGAGGTTTATAAAGTTGTGTCTTGTAAAGCAAACTGACCTAACAAAGTTCCTCCTTGAGAAGGAGTAGAGTGGATGTAGAAGGATTACACCACCTTCGAACCACTATAAAACCCAAGTGTGTTTACTACTTTTGATTACTTGTTGCATTGTTGCATATCTATCTTACCGCATTTATCATAAGCATACTGGTCAAAGGATTCTGACAAAATCATATTTGAGAAAAGAAAATTATTTTTCAAAGAGAAACTCTATCTTTGTTTATTCCGCTGCATACTGTGATAACTGAGTCAGTAACCTGAAACAGCATATTACCAGGTTACTGAATCAAGGTGTTATTGCATTTTCTGTAGAATCAGTAACCTGCTTACAGAAAAAGTTTTAAAACAAAAAATTGATAAAGGTTCATTCATCCTCCCTCTGAACCTCTGACCACTTGGGATCAACAAGTGGTATTAGAGCGAGTTGGGTTAAAAGCCAACTTATCTGGTAACCTATCCAAATCCACTCGTTTCTGCTGGATAAACCGTTTTTCTTTTTCAAGACCAAAACATATCATTTTAGCATAAACATGGATTTCTCATATCATAAACTCCCAATGAAGTGAAAATTGAAATATTTTGTTATATGTATATATTAATGTGCCGAAACGTTTACTTTTCAACTCACCCCACAATTAAATCTTGGATCCGCCCCTGCCAGTTTACATCATGGATTTTTATACTTTGTGGGTATGGATGGTGATGTTGCAACTTTGGATATCAAAGACTTATTTGATGATATGAAATTGGAATCATCATCATCATCAAGTAGATCGATGATTCTTTATTCAAAGAGTATGGCAAACACTATTTGATGTTCATCATAGTCGTTGCTTTTATTTGTTGAAAACTCGAAAGTATCATTCTTTTTTAAAGTCGTACAACGATATATTTAAGTAATTTGACATGTTTCGACTATGTTGCTGCTTGGATAACTGTTATCAACTGACAATGATTTCAAGGAGTCTTATTCAGAATTGGAAGATAAGATGGAAAAAAGTTCAGATACAAAATGATGTAAATTCAACTGTTTCATTTTGCGCATGGAAATTCAACTTAATCTTTTTTCATTTTGCTTCAGAATTATAAACTAGTTTCTTTTTCTTAATCTTGTTTCATTTGCTTCATAATTCTAAACTAGTTTCTTTTTTCTTTTTTTTTCTTCTCCTTTTCTTTTTCGTTTTTCTGCTTCAGTATCTTGTTTCATATTTTAATACGAAATTTATTCTTTTTTTTTTTAGTTAGAAATTAATCTTGATAATGTAGAAGCCTAGAAGAATATAATATCAATGTTATTCATAAGTTTAGTCTTCCACACTAAGATATTTGGAGTTTTTGAGAAATTCAATTGTAGTATATTCAGGTGGCACTCAACGAAGAATTGCCAATCAAACAGATCTTTGAAACCACTAAACATCAAGAAAGAGATACTCCAAAATTGAATAGTTATAGAAAGATAATTATAAATCATCTATATAAAAAGAGCATTGATTAGATAAAATAATCGCATCAATTCCAAGTTTTATACTTCCACATATCTTCCAAAATGAGTTAAATTTTTTATAAGGGGTGAGCAAACTTAAACTACAATCGAAAAATCGAACTATACCGATCTAATCGATTCGATTTGGTTTTTTTATGTATATATACAGTGGTGGACTCAAGATTTCAATCGAGTGGATCAAGCCGTCTAATAAAAAATATTACAATAATTCTAAACTAAGAGCATACATAATATATCACAATTTCTAATTTTAGTGAATATATACTATATAAAATAATAAATTTCAAAATCAGTAACTTAATTACATGACAACATCAACATAAAAATATATATATTTAAACATATGCATTACAACATTTTTTTTATATTTTTCATATTTTGTAATTGATGCATAATATCTTCTTTGCTGACACAATATCAATTGGAATTAGAAGAAGAAAAAATTGAGGGAGAGAGAGAATATTTGGAACTAGATTTGTGTTCGCTATGTGAAAGAAAAAAAGATACAAATATGCATTTTCTAATTTTTTGTGAATATTGAAATGCTCTTACAATATTAATTGAAAAACCTTATCAAACTCAAAAAAAAATTATCCTAAATCATTGAATTTATTAACAAAGTAAAATGGAAACACTCAATTCTCAATAGTATATTGTTGGCAACAAACTTTTTTTTTGAGTTATAATTAGGGGTGGGGGACTCAAACCTAAAACCTTACTCAAGATGAGTGATGTAGTTGCCGTTAAAGCTAAGTATATGGGTACATTTACAACAAACAAGATACGTAAATTGATTAAGAAATTTAACAACAAAATCAGAGCAAAATTCAACCAAATTAAACAAAATTAGATGGCGAAATTTGTGCTTAAATTAGTTATAAAGAGAGATTGAGCAAGAAAAAAATTAATCAGTTTAGCGAAGTACCCCACAGACAAATACAAAAGAAAAGTGTAAGAAGAAATGGTGAGGAATGAAAATGCTGAAAATTCTTTTTTTTTTTAATTAAATATGATATTATTAAAATATCTCTAAATATTTTGAAAATTTTCAGGACCCAGTACCCTCTTTGGTCCGTACGTCTTTCCATCCCTGTATAGAGGGTTCGGTTCGGTTCGGTTGAGAAAATAGGAACCAAAAAAAATTAAAAAATATCGGTCACCCGAACCGAAACAATTATTATTTATTCCTATTTTGAATTTTTTGTTATATAATATATATATATATATATATAAAGGCTGTTTTTATATAGGTTTTTTTTTTTTGGATTGTTACTACAGTCAATTTTTTTATTTCTTTGTTTAAGGTGTGTGGTTTGTTTTAAATAAACATTTCCAGATTTTCATTTATTTTTCTTCAATCAAAAACTTTGCTATTAACAAAACCCATATTTCAAGTAATAATTCCAATGATTTTTTTTGTCACTTAATTAGTATAAGGATAAAATAGAAAAAGAAATATAATTTATTTATAATTCCAACCACATTGAATAACTATATTTTCTTAATTGAAAAATCATGATTGTCATCTTAATGTATATTATACGTGATAAATTCTTGGGTAGGATATCTCACAAATCTCATTTTTAAAAAAAGATGAGTTTAACCCAATTAACGACTCAGATAATATTTTGGTCAACATGATTAATATCCAATCAACAAAGTTAAAGATATATTTGGTCAATAGAGTCTCTCCGGATGAGACAAAATCATTCCATTTTAGTGCTTACACTTTTTTGGCCTTCATCCTCAAAATACTATGGCTCGAATCTAATATTGGTAGTAACGCTCCAAATCACATAAAATGATGAACTAAATTGTATTTTTGAACACTTTTTTAGATAAGGAAAATGAGGAAGAAAAATATGGATTTTGTAGGAATTCTGTGTTTTCATTCTGTTTCACGTAATGGAATTTTTTGGGTTTATTTATAGACTTTTAGGTGTGGATTTGCTAATAGGTGCACCTTTTGTAATGGGTCAATCAAAACATTTCGATTGTGTCTTCCCATAAAAAGGTATTATAAATATCTTCATGCATTTTTTGCGAACTTTTTCATTTATACACCTTCATTTAATAGTCCACACTTTCAAAATCACTTTGAGGATGTTAGGAAGGTATTTCACCTGATAGGACTTTGGACTTAAAATCCTGATTTATGTTTATTTTTGTATTTAAATTTGAATTATAAAATCTGAATACAATCATTACTATTTAAACTACAATCATCTAATTATTATCAATTACACCTTTTCATATAAAATATCATATCAACCCATATTTTCACTATAAATCACAATAAAATATTACATCAACCTACATTTTCAACATTAATTTGACATCTACAATATAGTTCTACCCAACTAAATCTCCAAGCAAACACACATTTTCACTATTCACCTTTATTACAAAATCCAAGATTTTAATGATAAAATTTCCTTTAACCCACTAAAATTCCTTCCAAACATACCTTTTGGGATTCAAACAAAATCCTCTATTACACATTGGTGTTTCATCTTATGTTCCAAAATAACCATCACACACCAAGTGTAAAAAATGATATCACCAATTTAGAAATTGAATGAATTAAAAATAATGAAATAGAGGATCCAGTTTGTTTGGGTTTGTGGGTGTTTCTTCCTACTATACATAAGAGAACATGTGATGGTCCCAAGTGGTCAAAGGTTCAGAGGGGGGTGAATGAACCTCTATCGATTTTTCGATCTTTTAAAAACTATCAGAGATACAGGTTCCTGATTCTTATGGAAACAGCAACCTGACTTGATCAGAAACCTGACAGAATGCTGATTCAGGTTTCTAACCCAGCTTTCTCAGTATGCAGCGGAATAAACAACGATAGGGTTTCTTTTGGAAAAACAGTTTTCTTTGCAAGTATGCTCTTTTCAAAACACTTTATGCAGGATGCTTATGAAATGCTCAGCAAGATAAATATAGTTAGAATGCAATGTAGCAGATATATCAAAACAATAAACACACAAGGGTTTATAGTGGTTCGAAGGTGGTGTAAGTCTTCTACGTCCACTCTACTCTTTCACAAGGAGGAAACTTCGTTAGGTCAGTTCGAAATACAAGTCTCGCTTTACAAACCTCTTCCTAACAAGCTACACCTACTAGAATCCTAGAACCCACAAAGGGTACAATCTCACAAAGGGCAAGTAGCCTACTTCTAGACTACACACTTAGCAAGGATACTATCATTTCAACTAAGTACACCTAAAACAACCTAGCGCCCACATCACAAATGGTTAAAAGATAAAGGTTTCTTCAACTGTAGTGATAAAGTCAGTCTTGAACTTGATAGCTTGAATAATTGGTAGATTGACTGCTTCTTTGAAGGTTGAGTGACTGAGATTAGTAAGAGTTAGAATATGAAAGACTCGAGAGATTTTGCAATGTATGTTTCAAAGCTTCAGTTGTCTTCATGGTCACTCCAACCTTCTATTTATAGATCTTTGAAAAATGCCCGTTGAAGAGAGACATTGTCCTTGTTCCATTTCAAATTTGATCTTCCAAATCTTTGCAATTAATGCGACTGAACAACTGAGAGGAGAAGTCTTGTCCTAGTCAGATTTTCATTAATGGCGTCACTCCTTAGTTGCAGTTCTTCTCTCACATCCAGGTGGCATCTTCTTATTGGTTTGACACTTTACTTTAGTCAAACGGATCTTTGTCAGCAACTTTCCTCGTACAACATTCAATGTATATTTCTCGTATAGTGATAAATGAGCTGAGCGGGAGTTGTCAGTTTGCTGCTTTGTCCTTTAGTGCTTGTATATCTTAGATGCCAGCTTTCTGATGTGAAACAACTTTATGTTCCAGAGTAGCTTTCTTGTCTTGACATCTGATTATCAGCTTCCTAACCTGACTAGCTTCCTTAGTCAGATAATTATTCAGTCTTCAATGTAACTTCCTGATCTTCTGATTGCTTAATTCTTCTTTGGACACGAAGTGTTCTTTGAAGTTCTGTTCCAAACATTTTTCTTTATCTTTCTAAAGACCTACTATTATATTCATAAAGATATGCTTATAGGTCTATGTCCCACTTATAAAATATGGAGAATGGGTACTCTAACTTTCTATCCAAAGTTACATTGTCTCATCAAAACCTACATTGAAATCTCCCAACAACATGAAAATACTCAACTTGTAAAAAAAAAAATGTTTTCTACCCAAAATTGTGACCAAATTACCTAATTGTCATTAAGATATTAAGTTGGGCAAAATAGCTAAGGAAAAAAAAACCCCACATTGACCATCGAGATTGTCTAAGGAAAAAAATTCACTCTCCAATCTACCTTCCCACACCATACATCAAATTTTGACCACCCACTATCATCGAGATTTACCTCCGGCAATGGCAATATCGACGACGGTGGCAGTGACAATGGCAAGTACTGAAGGCATGATTATTGACAAGCAACGATGGACTTCGCAACTATACAACAAAGGTGATGTTACGTGCATGCGGAGGCGATGACGAGGCGAAAATAAAAGGTCGTAGCGGTAGTGACCATGGATGAACAAGAACATATTAATTTTTGGGCGACTCATTGTGAAAAAAATTGATCTTAATTTATATGTTATGAAATTAGGGATTTGATGTTTTTAACTTTCGATTAAATTAGGTATTTCATGATTGGTTAAATTAATTTGTTATTTTGAGCATTTGATTCAAAAACTTTGATGTAATAATTAGTAGAAATTCACGATTGAAATATGTTGATTAATATTGGCATAGATCACGATGGTAGCTTAGATTACAAAGGTAATGGTAGATCACATTATTACTGTTACTGTTATTGATGTTGCTGCTACTAACATTACTACTACTACTATTATTATTATTTGATTGCATCGCGATGCTAGTTATCACTAATATAACTAAAAAAGTATTACATGTCAGTCAAAACATGAACATGAATATAATGTAACGGTACTACTAACATTACAAAAAAGTATCAATAACATAACTAAAATGTATTGTTAACATAACTAAAAGGTATTACATATTTATCAGAATACGAACATACATGAGAGCTTGTGGACTTAGACTGCCGACGCGTGGGAGCACATAAAAATGGATCGGGTCGGTTCAAGTGAATCCATCCACCAAGTGTTTATAAGTTTTTATCTTAGTTAATAAGCATTTCTTTTTTTAGTAGTATTTATGTGCACCAAGTGCATGGATCATGATCCATGCAACTTAGCGCGTGGGTTGGGTCGGGTTCGATCCGGATCCGCGTCCAATTTTTTTTTTATGACATAACCTTTATGTGTATCGAATATAACATTTATGTTTACCGAGTATAACATTTATGTACAAATATCCTAACCTTTAAGTAAAATTACTCAGACTTTTTTCAGTATAAGAAACATAATTAAAAGTTATGTAACATTTATGTTATATTAGTATAATTTTTACATACATATATCATAACCTTTAAGTGATATTACTTAAACTTTTTTCATTATAAAAATTCATATAGTATGGCTTAACCTTTATGTTATAATAATTTAACATTTATGATATATTAATATAACTTTTATGTACAACTATCATAACCTTTATGTACTTAAAGAATAATATAATGTTATATTGTTATGATGAAAAAGTTAAATTATTGTGCATAAAGGTTATATTATTACAACATAAAGGTTTTGAAAGGTATTATAGGTCTGTGATACACTGCAAAAGATTATGCGAACATAACTAAAAGGTTAAGTTCGTCAAACTAAAAGGTTAGGTCAATATAACTGCGAAACTAGAGTTTGAGTTAGGGTTTGGGCGCGTGGGACACATGAAATGCACCCCCAAGTCGAGTCGACCGGGTTGCACGGATCTAGGATCCATTTGTGTTTCTTTTTTATTTTTTTTAAATATAACTTAGTAAATTAATTGCCAAAACAAGGAACTATAGTTTGGACGGAACACGAAATATACAAATTAAATTTAGGATCGAGTAATTAATTCACAATCCTAAATCTTAACATTTATTAAATATTAATACTAAATAAAAAGCTATCTTTTGATCCCCTGCCCCCAATCCTCGAGTGTGTTGAATTGTTTGTTTTAAATATAGAATTTGAAACAATAATTTAATGAGTAGCACTCTCGTGCATCTGATGCACACATGCACTCAAGTCAGGTCCGAACGCAGGTTGATCCGGATCCGTACATTTTTTTTTTTTGACCCTAACCTCTATACTATGTTAGTCATATTTTTATATTAAATTAGTCATACATTTATGTTATATTAGTCATACATTTATGTTCAAATATCATACCATTATTTAATATTTTTAACTCTAAAAAAACCCTAATTTCGTCATATTTTGTACATGTTTACCTTTATGTGATAATACTCATAACTTTATATGATATTACTTATACTTTTATATCAACATAATCATACATATATGTAATATATATAAAGGTACAACTAACATAATTAAAAGATATATCTAACATAATTAAAAAGTATGACTGTTATAACTAAAAGGAATGGAAGGTTAATATGTCTGTCTAAAAAAAATGCTAAGGTACAGCCAGTCTTACAAAATGTATAATCAACATAACTAAAAAGCATAACTAACACTACTAAAAAGTATAGTTAACATAACATAAACATAAAGGTCTGACACTTGAAAGCATATTTGAACGGATTTTGTTCGCAACCTGGTGGCACATGCAAGCGCGTACAGGGGTGTGACAGGCTAGATCAACCCGAGTGCACGGTTTTAGGGTCCGTGCATGGTGCAAAAATTTTTTTGTCCAATTTAATATGATTACATGTAAGTAGAATACATTCAAGATCTAAAAAAATTACTTAAAAGTTAGTTCAAAAGAGAGTTACGGATTTCAAATCTACTATTAAAAAAAACTCATACAAATAACCTATGGTAGTCGCTGGACTTTGATGATATAATTTTGAGAAAATATTAAATATCATGTTGGGTTGGAAGGATTTAATCAAACCCACTCAACCCATTCGATCAATGGATCTCAAATCAACCAAATTTGCTAAAAAAAAAAAAAGAATATATTTTCGTAAAATAAGAATGAATATCAAATATATCACAGAATGATCTCTTAGACTTTAATGAATTTGTTATAATGAATTACAAAGTCTTCAATCAAATCGAAACATGAATGAACTTAACATTACAAATAATATTAAATCCTTCAATCAGAATACAAAACAACCACAAAGATCGTTGAACCGACTAAATCTCCATCTCTGATTGATTCAACCATAGCAATAGAAATCCATACAAAATAATGTCAAGCAGTGTTCAAACTGCTAAAACTAAAGATAGAAAGCATAATGTAAAATAAAAGGAGCAAGAATCAAGTACCAAAAGGGGAGGCATTTTGTATAATCAATCTATTTATATCCTATAGTTTCTACTCCCTGTTATCCACAAATTAAAGAATCAGATGCATTAGCTTTGAGATAATTCTCCTACCAAACTTGGGAGCTGAGAAATGTAAGACCTCTCTCTATACAGGCACAAAATAACACCAGCTATCAAACCTAATACGCCTCAGACGACCTCAAACCCTTTCAAGATGTTTTCGGTCTATGTTACAGGTAAATTTGGAACCCATATCAAAACGGAAAGTACATAGCAAACTAGAACGACTCATGCATGTATTTGATTCTAGTGTAGGTAACTTCCATTTCTTTCACCGACAAACTACTTCAGAAGCATTTTCGAGCACAACAAAAAGGCTCTGTAAACTCTGAACAAGTAAAGTTCGGGAACCCGTTGAACATTTTAATCCCAAATACGATTTAATTTGCTAGCAAACAGCGGCATATATGGTAGGCCTTACTTCACACGGAAGTCATGCCTGAATATGGTCAGATTTTGTGTAAACTTGTCCCTGTTCTTTGAATCCAAGCTTCGCGTAATATCAGTCATCAATTTGTCGAAACAAGAAGCAAGGCGCTGATGCTGATCAACAGGCTGCAATATGAAGAAAATGTGATCAATTTAATGTTTTTTAAACTATAACTTTAACATACATGTGTGCTGGTGCAGGTAGAGTTTAAGGTTTTAACTTTTCAGAACCAAAAATAAAAGGCAGGTTGTGATATTGTGATATCCACAGACTGAGAGTCAAATTCGATTGGTATGTGTATGGGTATAATAGACTCCTCTATGAATATTGGTTATTAGTTTTTGCAATTACGAAGTGGCAAAGAAGTTTCTAGTGAGGCGAATCACATATTAGTGGCTAGATAGAGCTTATTGTGCCAGACTCACTTTTAAACCCCCCACCCCCACCCCCCAACCTTGTGGGCTCAGTTCGTGGTTTTCATATTGTCTGCAATCAGAAATCTGTTAGATGATGGTTTGCTGGAAATATTTATAAGGTTCGAATTTCCCCAAAAATAGGATAGACATTTCTAAAATTTGTTGAAAAAGATATAGATACATTAGCAGGAAAAGAGTTTTAAAAAATCTCTGTGCTGCGAAAGAGGGTTCACCTGCGAAGCCAAAATTTGAGCTTTCAAGTCTGTAAACATCTGCATGAACCATCAAATCAATCACCACAAATTGCTAATACAAAAAAAATACAATGAAAGTCCAAATACCGAAAATGAAGGCAAGTAAGGACTCAGAAAGTGACCATTCAGAATCGTTCCATGTAAATCTTGATATTGATCAGACCTGCCATTGGCTATATTTCTGGTTTTTTGATAAATCATATGGAACACACATTACAAAAGCAAAGCTAAAACAGAACGTGTCAAAACCAGAAAATTGGGAAAATGATAAAAGGACCAACCTGAGAATTAATAAACCAAAGAAGCATATAAGATAAAGGACCAACCAGAGAATTAACAAACCAAAGAAGCATATAAGATAAAGGACCAACCAGAGAATTAATAAACCAAAGAAGCATGTACTGAAAACTTTCCAACAAAAAATTGGCATTAAAGATAAGTATGACAAATCTAAGTAGAAACAAACATTTAATTCCATAGATCAAGAAACAAGCAAAAAATTAAGAGCCAGGAATAAGTAATAACCACCTGTTCGTTTATAAGTATTAAGCTCAACATTGGCCTACTAAGACTCCATTGGTTGCTGCAGTCCTCAAATAAAACAATCTCAAAGAGGGTTTTGAGTATCTGAGTAAATTAAACTTTCAAGTTAGATTATGATAACAAAAAGCAGAAAACCAAGTATACAATAATTAGCAAAAAGCCCAGCTCCAAGAAATGGTGCAACATCTCATGTAGTTTGAGTAAAAGATTCAATATGCTCATCAAAAGCTTCAAGATAGCCCAGAAAACAGTTCTTATTGAGCTTAAAGCTTGTTATCTTAAGATGGACAGTGACACCAAATTAAAGAGCAAATCCAATTTATCTAATAGGAAAGTATTGTCTCCATTTATTGGTAATCTCTGTGTGTTAGTTGATCCATAAAGCATGAATGGTACTAAATTACCCAAGACAAGTCGTTTCAGCACATTCCATCTGGTCTAAAATATTGCATGAATGCAGATATCATCATAAGCTTTTCTTCTTTACGTTCTTCTACTTTCAAGAAAATTCTAGTAATATCAGAAGCAATCCAAGACATTTAATATGATCTAGAAGAGATGCTTTTTTTTTATATTTTGAGAAAATGCATGCTGATCAGACTTTTATACAAAATACATTTCTAGAAAACATATACATATAGAAATAATTGCTAATACTTAATAAATGGAATAAACATATAGAAATAATTTGTCCAGATTGAAATGTGCCCCACAAAGCACAGAGATATACATATAGAAACAATTGTAATCAAATAGGTTATCAAGTACTTCACCACTCGAATACCAAAGTGCTGACAATCACCATTTATGAAAAATGGAATATAGCACCTATCTGGCTGCCCTTTAGGGTAAAATAATCCAAAATGACAGTACAAACGAAGAGAAACATTTTCTTACACAGATGAAATTGTGCCAGAGTTCTAAAATGACTCTGAAAATGTGAGAACACCCAAAATAAAAGAGACAAACTAATTAAAATATCCAAAACTTACTTCAGGGAGCAGTGCAGGGCATTCTGTGATGTGCTGGGCAAGATTAACTGCAGCTGGTGATTTATGCGGCTCCCCCATGGTTATGTTATTGAAATAAAATGCAGCCAAATTATCAATTGCAGATGCACACTGCCACAATGAAAAATTATAACATTCAGTATGACCATGAGATATGTTTAATCCTGACATGTTAAAATCAATGTACTTAAGAATCTAATCTACAAAGTAAGGGTACCAAAGTCAGAAAGAAAGTAACCAAACTTATAATCTTATTTGGTCACATAGATACTAAGACTTACTGAAGGACGGAACATAGATGATGCAAAAGGAGGAAAATAAAGTAGCAGCACAAGAAACATTGTCATGCAGCAGTCTAAATTGGGATTTTTCAGTGAGTGATATTAATAAACCTTTCAAAATGTAAAACATTGCCGATTATGCATATATAAATATTGATACCCATATGTATGAGGTGTGTTTCATGCAAAATATGATTCCTCCAGAGATGATAATAGTGAACAAAATTTACACCAACAATATAGTTGGAACATTTAATTATCATTTCGGCATCACCCTGATTCTTCTTCCCTATGCATCATTCATATGCAAGAGATGGGATTTTCAAAGTCAGCAGATTTCAGACCAAGCAGCCACAGCAACAAATTTCTTAGGGTACACAAAATTCTTGAAAAGCATAGGAATAAAAAAATTAAAATAGAATTAATCTCCAAATAGATATTCACTGCATCCAGTGCCAGAGACACATGCATATGCGGGGCATATAGTTCCTGTTCAACTCTTTCAAAATAGAATCTAATCCAAACATATATGCCATGTTTCTTTACTTAAACAAGGTACAAATATCTATATCTATTTGATATTTTTAGATAAAAGGACTTAAAATTCAATTTCAATTTAAAGAAATAGATATTAGAACATTTTAATAAAATTATGAAAACTTTCTTTTGTAACGTCCTAATAAATCTGTATATTATTTTGTCCTTTATCCGAGTCACCAATTAAAATAAAGGAAAGAGAGAGAGAGAGAGAGAGAGAGAGAGAGAGAGAGAGAGCCCTTTTTTAATTTGGTGACATATTATTTCCATAATATCATTTGTTTTGCAACTTGACAGAATTGCATTGAATATCCAATAATAACTGAGAAAAATCATTTTCTTCATTTTTTCACTCTTGTGGTTAGAAAGAAACAACATAATCATTGAAGATCGAGATGAATCCTTAGAGGAGGTGAGGGATAAGATTAAGTTTAGTCCAGCAGCAGAAGAAAGTAGCATCTGCAGTTCATAACTAGCAAACTTAAAGACATGCACACAACATTACATGCAAACACTCATAGGATTACAGCAGGCGACTGAAAAAAATAGTATCAGGATTCATGCTTAGCGATCTTACAGAAACATGCAATAATATTAATTCAAATTATGATCAGGAGGTTCATCACACATACCTGTGAGGATATACCAGCATCGAGACCTTTGAGACCTGACTCTAGGGAACCAACAATGTGCATGAATGTGCGAGTATCAAGACTCAATACAAAAAGAAGATGGCTGTTAAACAGAACCTCCACAAATGCAAAGTATGCCCTTGTTAACTGCAAATAATAGGATTTTGTGAGAACTTCACTAATTGAAATGTGATGGTGAGAAACTTTCAAAATGAAATATGGGTACAAATACTATCACCCTCAGGAGAATTTTAAGAAACTCATTAGTTACTCAATTGTATCACTACAAGTAATTTTAAAGAACATACACAAGGAAAAAAAAAAGTCAACTGTATATTTTGGTCTTTAATGGGCTTTCCACAAGTAAAATTTTACCTTTCAGGATTTACTATTATGCCTAGTTACCTACTCAAGTCTCCAAGGATTGCGCTTCTCTGAATTTTAAAGAAAATAAGAAAGTAAAAGAGTTTGCAATGGTCTTCCAGGCTTTCAATTTTTAACTGAGAAATGAGTGAGTAATTGCTACTTCTTGAACAAGGAAAGAGATCATAACAGTTACAGAAAATCGGAGGCAAAAATGCAGACTTGAACCAGGGAAGCTAAGAATTAAAATACTTGAAGCAAAAACTGCAAAAGCTTACAAAAAGAGTAAAGAATACTAACAAACCTTCCTGTAAGCCAAAATGTCAGCTAATGGAATTGACAGAGTCATCTTAAGAGCAATATCAAGAGCATCAGCAAGTGCTCTATCACCATAGAGTTCGAACACCCCAAAGTTGACATAATTTCCAGCAAGTGCTGTAATTTTATTGAAAGAATTTGGAAAATCAGAAGAAATATAAAAACAATTAGAATCCACATGCAAAAAAAATTATGGTTATGCTGTGGGTTCAACCAGTGGGTGGTGTATCAATACAGAATGCCAATCTTCCAGGATGTGATCAATCTCAAGATATCACATACTCTGATGCAACATATATACTATATTCAACTAAATTGAAACTTGAGGAACAGAAATAACAAATTCCAGTACCAAGTCTCAACTCGAATCCAAACATGTCATATAAATACAATAAAAAAGGCAGGCATTAGATTGATACACCTGATAGTATAGCTTTTCTCTAAACTAAAAGACACCTGATACAGGCGATTATAATCTATGGTATATGCCAACATCATGAAGAGATATCATTTGATGTTTAGGAAATAGACAAGAGTGGAAAACTCACATGATTACATAACTCCTCACACAAAAAACTCAAAAGAGCAATTGTAAGTTGCCTCTAAAACTGAAGGCCGGACAAACTTATCACCCTAGCACTAAATATAGTTTTAGCACATGCTGCCCCTCCCTCACATGCAAGAAAATTACTTTTAATTGAAGCCTTGTACATGTAACTTTTTAATATATTGGTGACAATGAAATTTGAACCTAAGACTTCTTGTTTGACCTGGCTCTAATAAAATGACCTGTTCTAGAAACTCAAGCTGTTACTAGAGGAAAATCATTTAATTTTTAATAACAGCACAGATATCAACTCAAAACAATGGCAAACTAAGGATAAAATATTAATAGACCATAGATACAGAAAAAAACTACCACATGGATAGTTTGAAGCATGGGAATACAGATTATACCTCTGGAAAGAATAGTTAAAGAAATCCAGATTCCTTTGTATTTGAAGCCATATATATCAGGAGTACTTGGAACCGATAAAATTCTTGTGCCGTATGCAACAAGTAGTTTGCTAACTTCTCTGAAAAGAAGTATGCCATTTGGAGATGAGGTATCAAAAGTCAGACGCTGAGCTTTGTTTAACACGAACTCAGCCATGAATTTCAGCAACGGCGTTGTGACCTACACATATATGTAGCAAGGTTATTCTCTATATGCACAAAAACAGATAACCATTGGATATTGCACCAGAGAAAGATCTTTTAATCCTTAAATTGGTATAAGAATGTAGAGAAAAAGATTAGCTAGGATTTGTCTTCTATTCAACCTGAGTTGGGATGTGTTATTCTCCATACACTTTGCCACTTCACACATAGCCAAAAGATTCTGTGTCACAGATATTAGATAAGTCTCCTATCTTTAATTGCTTATTTTCCAGATGAGATGGTCAGAGTTAGAAGTGGTTGGAATCTCACTGCAACCAATGTATCAAAAATAGTTCACATCCTAAGCTTTATGAGAAGGAAATATTGAGGCGTGGTAGCAATATTAAATATGCAATGTCTCTCTTTCAGGCAGGTCACGTCCTAAGGTTTTACAAGGTGATCGTTCAATAATTCTCACAGGCACTCCCTAGTTAATAATAAAACCAAAAGGAAACCCCTATCTGGAAGACAGGATCACAAAAAACCACTGTCATTCTTTCCTTTTTCTCAAACATGGATTACGTTTCCTGAGTAACACAATCTCTCCTGATCTGGACATCCCCAGTTGCTATGCTTCAGCATCTTTATATACTAAAAAGAGCTGCTGTCAAGCATATATGTTAAACTCTCCAACATGAAGATGAAATTATGGTAGCAAAGAATTTAAAGGCATCAAGCTTAATAACATGTGGCACCACCATTGAGGTTAATTACTTAATGCCAGAATTCTTGGGCCAGTATTCCACAAAACAGTCAGCTCATTGTCAGCATCAGTGGCATAGTAGAGTCGCTCTGGTACATTCAACAATGAAGCCTCCACCTTGTTAAAGTCAATCTCAATATTGTGGTTTCATCAAAAATTAAAAAGGTACCAACATAAATCTTCTGTCCCAAAGCAAACCATGGAGAACCCACCCCCACCACCCTTTACAATTTCTCCTCTTCCTGAAAAATCCAACCATAAAATTTAACTGATTTGAGAATTATCTGGCAGAAAAACTGCAGTATAACTTAACTAGGAGTCATTGGTTTAATTTTTTCCCCCTTATCATGAGACATTTTCAACTACTTGAAGTATTTCTTGTTATGGTTTCCCACATTTTAGCAGTCCTGCATGCTGCGCAAGACTTGCTGGTACCTAATGCCAAATTAATGGATTCAATAAGCTAAATGACATATCACTGATATCAACCACTTCCATTTCTGCTCTCCAAATCATTAAGTTATAAAGTGAGAGAAATCAAACTTATTAATGGAGAGCAGTAACTAACCTCCGGTGTGTCAGCCCAATGTGAGATTCCCCTAAGCAGAATTGGCATGTGAGCAGGATAAATCCAGTCAAAGAGAAGCCCGTATGTTCTACGGCTGAAACACAATAAAGAGGACAATTGATGCAAGCCATGGTAAAAAAAAAAAAAAAAAAATACAAATCACTCACAATTAACTGCACTAACCTGTTTGTTGCCATTGCTATCCCTCTTAGATCTCTCATCAATCCAATAAGAGCATACTTCACAGAATCATTTCGAAACACTTTCTCGGGGGTTAATTCTAAAGTGTTGAATACCTACACAACAACCGAAAACATTTGTTGACATCCATCAATAATAAAACTAATAAAAAAAAATTAAAAACACCAGATTTATCAAGATTAGCTATGTCTGTAAGGAATCACTAGTTAATCCATAACTGAATAGTTTTATGATTTCTCACCATGCAAAGAAATCATGGATCCCCTCACGTTTATATATTATAAACAGTCAGAAACTGGACTATCTATAAGAGGTAAGATTAATTGATACCACTAACCAGAGTGATTCAATTTGAGTACCTCCACAGGATAGACCTCAACAGAAAACAGCACACTTATGGAAAGTAGAAATGAAGCAGATCAGTTTACTTTCCAATTTTGTTTCTATTCTAATCTAATTGGAAAGACATGATCTGGGGAGACTATAGGCATGTAATAGCACCAGTCTGTCTCATCACTCATGAATATGTTTAGAAAAAATACCCTTTTGAAAAGTTGTTTGCAAAAGAACCTTAATTCTAAGTATCCCGAAAAAGTTATGATACATAAACTCTTCAAGGGTTTCCTGGTTGATGCACTCTTTGAGAACCAAACAGGAAATTTAACTTACAAATGAATAGAGCTTTGGCAAAATAATACTAAGATTTTTTGAAAGTGCATCCTCCATATAAAACCTTTTTCCAATATGTAGATGTAGATCACACAGGACTATATATATTGTGCCAAAGAGATTCAGCAGTGGCATGCTTTTTCATGGAACAATTTCATCTTCTTAAAGGAGGTAGAAGAGGGAGGAGGAAGAAAATTAGCATACTTGCAGCAGAGGATCCATTGAAGACTTGAAGACAGCTGCACTGTCCTCCAGGAAGATTAACCACCCAATAGTGTAGTAGAATGTTGTTCTGCTACGGGAGCATCTATACTCTTCAAGAAATGGGAAATGCTCCCTCTGGATTTAGAAATCCAGAAGAGACACAAAAGTAAGGTTAAAGAGAAATAATATAAAGTGTGACCAAAAATCTGTCACAATAAATCATGTAATCGACATAAAATAAATCACAGATGCCTTACAGTATG
The DNA here is from genome assembly GCA_954870855.1 of Scutellaria minor. Classification (NCBI taxonomy): domain Eukaryota; kingdom Viridiplantae; phylum Streptophyta; class Magnoliopsida; order Lamiales; family Lamiaceae; genus Scutellaria; species Scutellaria minor. The sequence goes on along the minus strand of OX940728.1, from coordinate 16,644,034 downwards.
ATTGGCTACTATGAACTTAACAGTAGCCAGCTTGAGTAGTAGCTTTCCAGTCATATAACTGCAAGAAAATAAAACGGATGTACTTAATTAATACACGAAAGAGCAGTAAATCATTTAGATTTTCAGAATACTGAAGAAGCGACAGACCCAGATGCCAACTCCAAGAACAGACTCAAGGTTTGGTCGATAACTTCCTCACTCTGCAATAGGAAAATTTGAGATGCAGAAGATGAAAATCCAAAAACAAGATCAACAAGAAGATCCAACATAGAAAAGACTACCTCTGTATAGCACTTGAGGTTTGTAGCAATTTTCCGAACAAAAAAGTCCAACAGCAATAGATGATCATTAAGTCCAATAAGTTCAGACAACCGGGCATACAACTGCTGCAGGAAAACAGAGAGCCTCCCACACTTATATAAAAGGGAAAGAAACAACTCTCGTGAGCAAAAAGAAGACTACCGTTACCTTTGATGAATGCATGGCCTGGTCACCCACGTAAGACTTCCTAAAATTCTGGAAAAAGCTAAGAATGGCCCGATCAAGTCTTTGCTTGCTTAGTTCACCATATCTCTGCCAATAATGAAGGTATGCAAAGTGTGCTTCAGTATCATCGCAAAGATGAGATGGATTTATAGTACAAAAGTAATCACCCAAAGCAGCCACAGTATTCCTTTAACATATCTTAAAGCTGCAAAACCATATTGATTCATGCTTCTGGCCTCCAAAAATATTGAAATAATAGATGATGTGTCAAATGGAAACAGGCTTCACTTTTCTATTGCCATCATAAATATAAATAGTGAACTTTGCCTTCTTATTTGATAAGTTATTAAGTGTTCATTTCTCTGACTTATATCACATGCTGATAGATCTTTAAAGGAAAGCATTATTGGAAAATTAATGCATCACATTATAAGTTTACATTTATGTGATCAAAATTTTTATATTTAGGTATTATATTTTGCATTTCCAAATATCTCCCTTCTTGGAAGATTTGCCAAACCCAGAATAGCTCTTAACATGAAATAAAAAATAAGCCCCAAGTAATAATTATAACATTAATTCATTGATATTTCCTTTTTTTTTTTTCTGAGAGAGGATGAATATATATATATATATATATAGTGGGTGAGAGACCTCACAGTTCACTTCTTTGAGCCTTGTTTTACTATAAACATTAAAAGCAATATGACTGCATGTACCAAGCATAATGATTCTGCTGTCTTACCCGACTGTGTAACCCACTGTCAGCAGAATTGACTAGTCGCAAAACACGAGCTGAAAGTTCGGCATCAATTACTTCTTGTGATTCAGCACTGTGTTATTCAACTCAACATAGTTTATAATCATTTTACAGAAAACCAAACTGCTTGAAATAGAGTAAGAGGCCAGAAAAAAGAAAAGGCTACCTGCAGCCAACAGATTGCTTTACTTTTAAAATAGCAGCAATTATATGTACTATCCAAGCAAGCTTTGCTTCAACTACAGAAAGTTCACTATTATCACCAGTCTGCAACTGTGCTCTTTCCTGTTGAAAAGAACACTATCTTGAAATGGTATGCTGGTTCTAAAAGCCCACAATGTCATAAAATATTTAACAGGGAGAAAGAGCAATCTTGAAAAACTTCAGCATACCATGTAAATTTGTAAAATAGGCTCCATGATATTGATAATGAACAAGCTACTGTTTTCATACTGAAACAAGAAACTTAATAGGTTAAATTAAAAAGAAACAAAATAATTCAAAAATAAAAGAAACACAATGAGACAAAAGACATCAGCTTATCGAAGGCATGTTTAACCTGAAATCTGCAAAGATATGGAAAACAATCCAGCTGGTCTTGAAGAAGGTCAACATTGTCAAGTGGATGTTCAGAAATATCATCAGGTAGGCCTGCCTGCAATAACAAGAAGAACGAGTAAATTTATAACACCTAACTTTTCTGGGTCTTATAAATAGACTTTTCTTAAGAATCAAACCTGAGCAGAATCCAATCTTGAAGTGATAAAACCTTCAGTAATTTTAGGCACAAATTCATCAAGCAAACTAGGTGCATCACCCTTCAGGTAGGGTACAGAACTCACCAACCTAGACCAGAGCCCTAAAAGATAGTATACACTGCTACTTGCCCACTGAAAAATGATAATAATAATCTTCTTAAGCTTTTTGGACCAGTATTCTAAACATTCTGCCCTCACCTAATGGCAAGGGCAGTAACATAAAAAACCAGACTCTTCATCTCAAGCTAAATCATGCAAATATTAATGAGAAAATCATGAATACTATTTCAAACCACCTGCCAGGACAACAAAGATTTTGTCGTGAACTCAGCTACTAAGCGTATCCAATCTCCATAGCCTTCCATGGTCACAAGTTCAGACAACTGCAGCAGATACAACCATTTAGAACTAAAAAACATAAACTTTATAAGAAATTAAGTCACTGAAGCAAAAAACAGTTATCAGAGGCCATATAAATGGCCAATAAGAGAAAGTATTTGCTCCCTGCTCCCAATCCGAAGCAGGCAGAGTATGTAGACAGAAGACATAGAAATAAACAGAAATGTAGAAATACAAAGGTTTAATTTATAGATAAGGGACAAATTCTTAAGGCTGTCAGTCTCGCAGCAAAATGCAACCAGCAGGCAGCAGCACAAAAGAATGGGATAAAACAAAATGAAAAGGTATCATTGATCAAGATAACTATAAGATCAAACCAATTGATTAGCTTGTACAAATATGAGGATCAAAATGAATGATTTTATTTATTTTTTTATTTTTTTGAAAAGAAACAGAACTTATGTTAATGTAAAGAAAAGGATAGATGAGAAGTCCCTCAGAAAGAATACAAGAACCAAAAGGCTCAGCGAAGAAAGAACCAATGGATTCCAACTATTTCTTGAATTCTTGTAAACTGGAAACTTCATGCAATTATGAAACTGCCCACTCAACATAAATTAGAGTGACAAATCAAATAAGAAAAACCAAAATATGTTGAGAACACAAGTAGTAGCTGCATATGCATGCAGATCACAAAGACCGAGCAAATTTACAGAATAAAGATTGACGCCAAAGCCAGGGCAGATATCACAAATCAATTTAATGAAAATACCTGATAATTAACTCTGAATCGTCCAAGTAGGCGACAAAATTCATGGTAGTTATCGTGGTCAGCAAGACCTAAATTACAGTTCAGCAAGTATGAAACGACAAGGTTATTATGAAATACCAAAAAGCATTCAACAAGGAATAGGTTTTTCTCAATAGGCCAAATCTCAAGGGTGGTTTTTGTAACTAGCCCAAAACTATCAGTTAAACATAAATTCCTAGAATTCTTCAATTAATTAAATGCATCTTATCAACTAGGAATTAATTGAATTTTGTTTTTCAAGAAAGTGCAGGGAGTGAGCTTCAATTCAGTAATAGTGAAAAAGAAAAGCGTTTGAAATTCAGGCTTTATTCATTGGGACTCCACAAAATTCCACATTTACTTAGGGATGTACTAGGTCCTTATGCAATGATTCCAAGGTCTTCTTGGAACCCCTTCAAGAAAGGAGAAGGAAAGAAAACAAATGAAAAGTCCCAAGCACAAACAACATCACCCTAGCATAGTTCCCTACGTGCAACTATTACCAAAGACTGCTTCCATCCTTTCCCATCAGATCAAAAAATTTCCCAATCATACATCCTCATCAAATAACCCTCTCCTGAAGTGTTGAATGAAATGGGCAAATTCACATATCTCCTAAATACTTCGCATAAGATTCCATTTTCCTACATCTAGTCAGATACTACGATAATGTCTGCACCTGTCTCATGGAACAATGACAGTCATTGCATTCACAAGACGAAAACATTTTTTTTATAGGAAACAAGAATTTTATTAATAATAAAGAAAATTACGAAGGGATGAGATGTCCCCAATTATGGAGAAGATTTGTCTAAAGTAGAAACTTTAAATCTCAATAAGCATCAAATACACATGAACCGCTAAAACAGTTATGTCCAGCAGTCCACCAAGCAACCCTAAACTTAATTTATCCCACACTTCATCTAGTGATTCCACAGCATTTTCAAAAACTCTCTTATTCTTTGCCAACCAAATAGACCAACATAAGCCTTGGACTATAATACCCCACAATATCTTAGCTTTTTTACTAATGAAGATCCCCATATTCAGCATAAAACATTCCTTGATGGATTGAGGAACGACCCAATCTAAGTTCAGCTCTTGTAATGTCTTGTTCCACAATGCAAGAAGGTGTGATCCAAGCTCTTGGAGTCTCTTTTACAAAGCACACACCAATTAGGGGATAGAAAAACATTTGGAAAACGTTTTTGAACAGTGTTGTAGGTTAGCACTCTGCCCAACATCATCAACCATGAAAAAAATTGAACTTTTTTTAGGCACGGGAACTCTCCAAACAGCTTTGTGAAATGAAAAGGAGGTAAGAGTATCTCTCAGAAAGAAGGACTAGAAAAAAGATCTACACGAGAAAATGTCACATGGTTCTAGGGCCCAAATTCTAGTATCATCCACATCACAAGGGAGCATAACATCAGCCAATAAAAGGGAACACAAATCATCAATTTCATTTTCTTAGTTTATTCACAAGACTAAAACAATTAATTCAATTGAGAATCACTTTAGGCAAAGTTTGGACTTCCAAGTTATGCTTCCAGTACGGAGATTGCGTAGCATATTAGGAAATTAAATAGGAAGTACACATTCTATCAAACAATAGTTCCAAGAATGAGGCCCATGTGAAATTTTAGAAGAATATAATTAACCACTTAATGAATTCACATGTTTCTGTAATAATAAAATGAATGAACAAATCCTAATTTTTCAAAGGGGGAGAAATTGTGTCTCATGAATCTGAAAACAATGACTCAATGAGATAGGAGAACAAGGATCCCATCCCCCCCCCCCCGATTTTAGTTATTCCTTGTAATAAAACAGATGCACATCGTCCTTTGAGAACCTAATAGACTTTAAGGGTATGTTTGTTCTGGACTTGGACCATCCAGAGCATTTTTGTTTTGGGATTTAAAAGATCCTATAATCCTACCCTACTTTTTTCTATTTTTTTACAGTTCCCAATAAAAACATCTATTTTTTATACTATTTCTACAATTCCCTACAAATAACATCTATCTTTTTCTACAATTTCCATACACATTTTTGTTTTGGGATTTAAAAGATCCTATAATCCTACCCTACTTTTTTCTATTTTTTTACAGTTCCCAATAAAAACATCTATTTTTTATACTATTTCTACAATTCCCTACAAATAACATCTATCTTTTTCTACAATTTCCAGTATGAAAATGACATATTAACTATAATCCTACTCTAAAAAATCTCAATACAAACCAAGATTTTCAAAATCCAAACTATCTAAATCATACAAAATCTCAAATTCAGACTTGCAAAAACCACCTTAAGTCCAGACCAAGCATACCCAAGGGGATCCAGTGAGACATGAACGATGGGTGACAATAAAACCTAAAAGTAACCTTCCCAAGCCAAAGATATTATAATAAATACAGCTTCACGCATACTTAAATCTACTATTCTGCTTAAGCATCTCTGACTGAAAAACTAGATTAAAGAGTAATACCACTATAAAAGTTACAAGCAGTGTAATTTAAACTACAGAGCCAGCACAATTATGAAAACGCTAACTATATCAATTAGGTTTAACCATCTAACAAAATGCTATACTAGATTAGATAAAAAGAGAGAAAATTCAAAGAAACTATTAACATAGACAAGTTGCTACTAATGAAGCAATTTATAATGGAATAAATTTACATACCTTGCCCAGTTCTTAGAATTTCTTTGGTTCCTGACATAAGATGGTCCAAGAACTTGGAACGTGCAGCATCATTTGTGAAAAGAGAGCGTCTTACAGAAGCCAATCTTACTAAGCACTCCAGTGACTGGATATCAAAAGAAAAACACATGTGCGACATATTAATTTTGAAGGACACAAAAGAAAAAATCATGAAACCGGTTTAGAATAGGAAATCCAGAATCAGAAAGAAAAAATAAATAATTCAAAATTATAAATGCATATCCAGACACCAAGCATTTAATTGCAAACAGATAAAAGAGAAGGAGAATCTGTCCAGTCACAGAAAAAAAAGACAAAAATGGCCATTTAAAAAATATAATCCGACACAAATCTTCTGAAGTTAATACTATTATATAATAGAGCTATCCACTTGCATGTCAAACAAAATAAGGAGATCCATTAAAATTCTCAAATTTAATGTCTCAATAAACCCAGCACATTCAGCTTTCCAATTTGTTCCCTCAGTTACTAGAGAAAAGTTGTTTAATGAACTAATTGTGTGTTCTTTTAGATCTCATAGACTTCTGGACTAGTCCTAAATTAAATTAAGTCAATGAATCAAAAATCTAACTAGTGTCTCTCTTGGAAGGTAAAACAGTGTAAAGCAAGGAACCAAGGGAACTCCCAATATATTAAATTTGATACCTAGAGCAGATACATCCTCCAACCACTCAGCCGACTGCAATACTTCCCAGAATTTGTTGATTGGTCCAAAACAAAGGCCATTTTTGTCTTTTCTAGTTCCTCAGAAGTCCAAATACTTCTTTCATTCCCAAAATACATAAGACTTACTGACATTTTATACAAAACCTCGTCATCTATATCTTCATCAGCGCCAAAAGAGTACAAGAATTTTGATATTATCATACATCATCCAGTTTAGCGGACAAAGAGTGAACTAACAAACTATTGATTATTTTTTAACTTCACAATATGACAAGCAAGTGATTTGTGGATAATGCGTTAACAAGAGCTAATCTCCAATAACGTCAAACTCGGTGCATTTGTTAAACAGTAGCCTGCTTGCATCCCTGAGAAGTAACTACTACTCAGAGTCGTTACATCTGTGAAGCAGTAAAACTTAGTACATTCACTCTGCATATATTCAACCGATTTCAAGTTAAGACTTACAATTAACAAGACAGGAGAATCCCAAAAAAAGATGCTTAATTCTGGCTTACTGATTGTAGTTTACTTAATTTTATCAGAAGTTCCAAAATAATTCTTTAGCTCTGAAAGAAGCTAAGTCATTGTCTATTCTCCTTCTGTTTCTAACATAATACTAAAACCCACGATGCCCCTCCTCACAGGCAGTAAATAAACAGAACAACATATCCAAGAGCAAAGTCATGTGCCCTATCTTCATCCAAACAATGGAAGCTTACTCGGTATGAGAGAAAATTCAGTTTAATGAAACTACAAGCAGTCTCTAGCAATGCAAATAAATGGTCAATTAGGGAACCATTCAAACATCATAAAAGAACACAACCATAGCAATGAAGACACGAAAATACACCCAACACATAGATGACTCAATTACTAGATTGATTTTATTCTCTTTCATAATCAATTGAACTCATGTAGAAACATAAGTTACAAAATAACTTGGAATGTTTAAGTTCCCACAAAAAGAAAAAAAATTGGTATAACCTAAAGACAAATGTATCCAACCAAACCAGACAATAAAACCATCTGTAGAGCATAGCATAAAAATGGAGAAATTGACAAAGACACTAACCTCCTTGGAGATAGGAGGCTTTGTGAGTGCATAATAATCAAAATATATCTGTAGTGTTGAAGAATCCTCTAATATTGGCTTCCAAGAAGATGGGATCTGTAAATTTAAACTCAGTAGAATAAAACTTGCAGCAGACATTTCTCAAATGAAAACTGAAATAATAAAATTAAAATACAAATGAAAACATATACTACCACACACCCATTCTCTGCAATAATCATGCTTTAAAAGGTCATGTTAAGCAGAGTTTTCGCGAATAACCTCAACTTTCAATCACATTTCAAAAGTATACCTGAACAGTCCCAAATTCTTCGGAGCTTTCATCGATTGATGTCCCAACAAAATCAAAGGACAAGCATTTCAGCGACAATGAGAGAGCCAATTCTTGCAACCGGCTGACGGCTGCATTTTTCAGAACTTAGTATTTATTATCATGGAAAAGATAGGAATAATGAATAAATTTGCCTATATAACAGAAGTAGAACAATTGCAGCATTATACCATCACTTTTAAGCTGATGCAATGAAGTTAGAGATATCTGGAAGATTTGGAAAAGGCATTGATCCCGAAAGGAACATGCCACCCTTCGATGATGTGATGAAGGCAATCCTTGATTTGGCTGAGAGTAAAATGTCAAGAGACCGGAAGAGAAAAACTCATTAACTAAAATACTGAGAGAAACAAGCAACATTAATTTAGTGTACTACTGAGGCAAGGCAGAAGTGACATCATGTAGTCTTAAATGAAAAATAATAGTAAAATAGGTATTACTTTCTGATATAGGACCTTAGTATATATACCTCACTTTCTTCCAAGTAAGAAAGCACTTGAACAAAAGTTTAGAAGAGACCAACCTGATTCATCTCGCAAACAAGCTGATTTAATATCTTTAACCCAATTGCGTAATGATCTGATGTTGCCTGACAAACATAGAACCTTTGAGAGATCATGCTCACAAGCATTATAGCAACCAATTACTTTGGTTATGAAATAGTAGAGTAAAATAAGCTGAAATTACAATTTGTATATTTTTCCAGAAAGATTAATGTCTCGTGTAATGCATTCAAACTGGATGATGATTTATATCAAACATCAGAAGGAAAAAAGCTAAACACCCTATTACAAAAAGAAACGGTATTTGTATAATATAGTGGAAAGCAGGGGAAAAGGGGGTAAAAAAAGTTTAAGCTAGGGCTCTATGCAAACATTTACTGAAATCAGCGATAAATCCAGAAGGCACTACAAAGACACAAATAAAACAACATGCAGAAACAAGATGCTTCATAAACACCAGTCAGATTTTGAAGTGCTTCATTTTATATGATCTTACTTTCTTTGGACTGTACATCTTTTATTTATTTATGCCTTTCTTCTTAGTTTGGATAAGTTTGTGTAACTCTCATTTTGATATAAGTTTGTGTAATTCTCATTTGTCGGGTTTTTGATATCCTCTTGCTGCTAAAGAGGGGGTACGTGGAAGTGAATGGGCGAGTTTCACAATTGGAAACAAATTAAAAATGATAAAGCCAACTGAGAATACTTGCTGTAAGCAAAACGCTCAGCTAAGTTGAGAATATCATGGCATTTTATGTAAGATCTATCACTCAAATAAATAATACAGAACTGAAATTTCCTAATTTGTTTCAAGAGTCTCAGATGTATACCCAAATGCAGGAAGGTGTTGTGCATTGTCATAAAGGAAAAACAAAAAATGCAGCTGCAATTTGATGTAACCATATCAGCTGGCATGTCCAAAAACATGGAAATATGATTTTCAAGAAAAGGAACACCAGAGCAAAGATGTGTAATGTACTTCCTAGTATCATTTGAGCACTACCTGCTTAGATTAGAGACATGATAAAAAGACTATTCTGCTGTAGGTGGAAGATTTTCCTGATAATGGAACCACATAATAAAGCAATTTTTACCTGGTTTTACAGACAGAGCAACGGATTCAATATTTCTTACTTTTTTTTTTTTTTTTTTTTACTAAAGTTGATTATTAGGAGTTACACAATAAGATTTGTTTCACTACAACTATGCTGATGGTACAGGAATCTATGTGCATCATTATACAAGCAAGTATTAGTATTTTACCTCTCTTAATTACTACTCCTCCTTCCAATATATATACAGACTTGTTTCCTTTTTTCAAATATCCCAAATATATATTCCATTTTCTATATAGAGTACATTTAATTTAGATCATTTACTAATATACCCCTATTCAATTAATCTTTTTAGTCTTGAAAATATAAAAAGCATTAAGCATTAAATAGTATATTAGAGAGTATAGCCCTCATCAAATATGGCATGGTAGGAAATTGACTAATTCAAATGAATTTTACAATAACCTTCTTAGTCCTAGTGAAAAGTCCAATAAGCCTATATATATGGGATGGAAGTAGTATATCAGATGGTAGATAATTCTTAAACAGGCAAACAGAATGTTTGTAGAAATACAGTATGCTCAAGCAACTTAAATTAGGAAGCCATGCCATTTGATGCGCAAGTTCAAGACCAAACAAATAGTTAAAGGGTAGCAAACTCAAATTCCCAAGTCTGTAAAAACTGGATCTAAATCAGAGCAGGAAATCTACAGTCAGGAACATGATTCAACTTTAAAACATGGTTTTAAGTTGGGAGTTTTAGTGTTATACAGACCCATAACTATTTTATGAACCAGACTACAATTCCACTCTTCTACCGTCATGTTAGGCCCACCATACGTATAAATCTTTCAATAGATTTGACTCTCCAGATAGAGATTTTGCATCATCTTGGCAAATATTCATAGGAAAATGGGTACAGAGGCAATGTTGATACAAACTTCAAGAAAAAAAGCCAGCGGAAGAGATTATGATACAAACTAAAGCAAACACATGAACACACTGAGAACTCAAACAGGAAAAAGTCTGCATGATTTAAATTGATTAATGAAACAATACAGATTTCATGGTAACATCATTTTGACAATGTTACTTTCCTCGGGTCCTACACATATCTAGGTAAATATCACCGTTATGCTCCTCTTCTAGTTTCCAAGTCAAATTTGGTTGATATCATAGAATTGTTGCCTGTCGGATAGAATAGTAAAAATCCCTTTCATGGGTCTTTACTTTGTGATGCTTGATGTAATGAAATTTTGGGAATAAACAGCGAGGGTAAACCTACAATGTGGGTCTCTCTGGTTCCCTTAATATGTGATCATTACTCTACAGCACCAGATATACCAATTAGATAATATTAACTAGTTGAAGCGACTACCAATTCCAGTAGATACCCTGTCACGAGCTGTATAGCAACTGCTTGAGCCAATAGTCAGATCCACTAGCCATTTGCATGATCAAGTAATACCAGGCAAGTTCAAGTGTTCAACTGGTATAGATCTGATCATATTAAACTTCACAACATCTTTTAAGCAACTTATTATTAAAAAAAGCTCTTGGGGAACTTAGATCAATAACTAGTTTCTCATCATACTCATAGTTTCATTATTACTGATGAGAGCTCTACCCTTCAACAGATCTCGTCAGACTCATAACTCCAGATTAACCTATCTTTTTTCTACAGTCATTAAGAACAAAATTTGATGCCTCTGCTCTAATTACCATGGTATACACCATTAAAAGGTACAATTAAAGCCAATAATTTCCTGAATCTTGAAGGTTCTAGATGTACACAAGTCAACCAAGCATTTGCCAGCTGCAAACTTGATGAAACATACAGAATTGGATACAGATGACAAGAGGTTTAAATTTTTCCATTGTAGAGAAGACGGAAGTGCATCAACATAACATAAGTTTATCACACAAAGAAGAAAATACCTGGCTCAAAAAGCTAATTGATTCTTTAGCCACATCTCTAAATCTATCATCATCAAACCATCCAAACTTGGTAAGTCGACATAAAAGCTGAACTAAAGATCCAATCACAAAGGGCAGCAGCTCAGGACCTCTTTTTGCCAGATAGTTTACAAGGTAATTTCCTTCATAGACAGTAAAAGCCAAAGATTTTAGATCGCATTAAAGAAAAATAAACTTAAAAATAAAGTAATCAATTTCATCATTCCATGATGATGAGGTTGTAGTTCGAATTTTCATTATGTTTATAGCATGTTAATGTTCAAATAAAATCAAATAAAGACAAGAAGATGATTAAAAATAAAAATAAAAAAATAAAATAAAATCATTAATCATGCCCAACATAAATTGTAAGTTAAATAATATTTACGGATATCAAGGCGTAGCTGCAAGGAGAGACTATGCTCGGTCACTTGCTTCAACAAGCTTGAACTAGCCAGCATCAACGAGTAAGGAGTCAAAGCATTGTCCAGAATATACTGGCACTGTGAAATATAATCAATATTTGTGGAAAAGCATTTCAGAGTGTTCTCAGCATGTATCCGTTCTGCTGAGTCTTGTGAGTTATAAAGTCTTTCACATAACAGTTCCAACTGCACTAAGCTCTCCATTAGCACTTATGCCACACCAAAATGCTCCTCTACAAATTCCAGATGATCAAGGACCCGCACTTATCCAATCCAATATCAGTCTACAAAATTTTCCACATACAAAAATGCGTCAAAATACATACACATTGGTCGGTGTGTAGGTGGGTGGTGAAAGATAATGATATAAAAAAAATAGAACAGAACCAAACAACAACTGTGGCCTCAAGGTTAATGATCTAATAGATACAGAAGTATGATAAATTCAGGCACACATAACTACTCAAGTAAACCGAATAGCAACATCGAACCATAGTAACAGAAGCACTTTACCCTTGTTGCATCAGATAGTAAACTATTGCAGAATAAATCGCTATGCATGCAAAATGTAATGGAAAAAAGTATGCCACATAAATAATACAAATCAAAGTTACATATGTTTTCACAGTAACAACGATACAAAAATGGTCGCTCTCTCTTGGCAAAAATTCCCTACTGAAATTGTAGAAAAAAAAAACCTAAAAAAAAAAAAAGAAAAAGGGAAGTACAACTATCATAGATATACATAAGAGCTCCAGAAAAATCAACCATTAGCTGTTCAGCATCTCAAACCCTGACATCAAAACCAAAAAAGAGAACAAAAATAAAATCAATGGGTGCTTTATTAATTTATTAATCAAGAAAAGAATTCATACACGCACATTAGTATACACAATCAAATTTAAAACCAAGAAAATCTTCAGTTGTATATGTATACAAAAGAAATGAAAAAATTACTTGAAGAAGAACCTCGAAGTTTTCGGCACAACTGAACAGAACTAATCTATTTGCGATCGAATCGAAAAATTTCTTGTATTTCAAAGCGATTTCAATTATATTTTATCTTTTGGAGAAAAGATAACAATAAAGCAGGCCACAGAAAAGAGAATTTACTTGCCCCCTTCAAAAACAAAGAAAGGAAATTTTACTCTATTGCAGAGAGAGAGAGACGCATATATAAATGGTGTGTTTACAGATCAGAGTCAAAACGCACACTCCAGTTGAAAACAACTTTTTTTTTTTTTTTTTTTTTACTACTTTATTCTACTAATTACTAGTGTTTTCTTAACGGCTGGGACTAAAGCCACCCAAGCACACCCTCAATTTATAGATTTTTTAATTAAAAAAATTAAAAATAAATAATATCAATTTTACCTTTAGGTCAAATTATACTAATTTCGTTCGGTTATTATGGCCGAACGTGCTTCTATGTGTTCGGCCATCCGAACACGTAGAAGCATGTTCGGTCAAGGTGGCCGAACACTCTTCTATGTGTTCGGCCAATCAAGTCGAACGAAACTGCTCGAGTTTGATCGTTTTTTTGCTTTTTTTCATACAATTTTCTCGCGATTTTCATACATTAAACAAATTTGTGGAATATTTGTTATTATGTTGGCATTATATTCCTCAAGAAATTAAAAAAATTAATATTAAAGAAGCAAGAAAGATGGAAAATAGAGAAGGGGAAGAAGAGGGAGATTAGGGTTTTTTTTTTTTTTTTTTTTTTTTTTGCATATAAGGTAAAATTGGTATTTTCAAAATTTTTATTTTTTTTAATCAAAGTGTTTTTAATTGGGGTGTGCTTAGAAAATGGTAGGGTACCGTTAGTCCCACCCTTTCTTAATATTGTTTACTATTTACTTATATAATCCTCTAAAATAAACGTAAAACCACTTTACCCTTTCAAAACCTTCTTTTCTTTTCAGCTTTCATAATACTCATTCCACATAATAAAAAAATTATTAATAATTAAAAATAATTCAATTTTTAAGTAAATTGATCCAAATATTTTAATAAAATTGATCGCAATCATTACTAACATAACTCACCCTGACGAATACAATGCAACATACATACAGACATGAATCACCATATTCATGCACACATGGGTACACGAGGACTACCATGGTCCATACTAACTACCAACACAAACACACCTATGCACAGTGGCGGACCCAGGATTTTGACTTAGGGGCCCAACACATGGTCATAATTTAATACGAAAATATTCAAAAATTAATAACTAAAACATTAAAACATCAATGTAAAAATATAAATTACAATACATGAATTACAACATTTCTCTTCTATTTTTCATGTTTTGAAATCAATACATTATAGTCTCATTGCTAACATGTATAAACACATCTTTTTCAATATATGCTACTAAACAATCATTCAATAATGTATCACTCATTCGATTGCAAAGATAACTCTTAATGATCTTCATTGCCGAAAAAACTCTTTCAACTGTGGTAGTGGCAACCGGTAATATCAACGACAACTTGATTAACAAGTAAACCAATGGAAAAATAATGTGTTTTCTTATAGAGACCATCTTTTGAGCAAATCCTCCAACTCCATTTACTTCAAAGAAATTTTTATCCAAACGCACATCAAAAATAAAGTTCTCAAGTTGACTCTCAAGTTCATATAGATCAACTGAAGAAAACTCAGATGGATAAAATTTTGCAAGACGAAGTAACTTGTTTTTGTCAAATGCAGAAAATGAGTCTCTAGGATCAAAACATGTCATACATAGAAGCAATTATGTGTTCACTTCATCAAAGCGATGATTTAGCTATTGAGCTTGCATATCAATCACAGAATAAAACAACTCAACTCGATAATGGTGAAGATTGGTGATTTTTTCGGTTCTACGCCTTGATCTTCCTCGAGGTGCATATATATTTTCCATGTTTAATACAGTTATCTCATGTTTGCTACAAAATTCTGAAACTTCAATCAACAAAGTCTCCCAATCATCTTCTCTCAATGCTTGCAAATGAGCTTTGGATACTTTTACAAGATTCATTGCATTAACAATATCTTGATCCTTCCTTTGCAAAACTTGTGATAATTCATGTGTGATTCCCAAATTTTTTCTCATGAGATGCAAAATCAAGATAAACTCAAATTGATTCACAACATCTAACAAGTCAATTGTTTCAGCCCTTTGTGAATCATCATTACCATTCTCTCCAACATACTCAAGAACATCAACAATAGAAGAAAATAAATGCATCAAGTTTATGAGCATACCATAATGGGAACTCCAACGAGTATCTCCCGGTCGCTTCAATATCATTTCTTGATTTAATCCTCTCCCAGTTATGATTTCATCATTTGCAATTCCTTCCAAGATCTTTTCAATTTGCTTCTCTCGAAGAATATCCATGCGTTTGCAAGAACATCCAACAACATTACATAGACGTATAACGGTATTGAAAAATGAACCAATATTTGTATGCTTTTTTGCAACAACAACAAGTGTCAATTGGAGTTGGTGAGCAAAACAATAAATATAGTATGCAGCAGGATTCTTCTTTAGTAGCAAACTTTTTAGACCATTAAGTTCATCTCTCATATTGCTAGCTCCATCATAACCTTGACCTCTCAAACTAGAAATACTCAAGTCATAAGTGGAGAATAATGACTCAATACCTTTCTCGAGTGAAGTTGCAGTTGTGTCACTAACATGCACAAGATCAAGAAAACGTTCAATAACACATTCATTTTTATTCACATAACGTATAATCACCTTCATTTGCTCTTTGATGGATACATCTCGACACTCATCAACTAAAATGGAAAATAAATCATTTTCCATGTCCTTAATGATAACATCAGTAGTCTCAATTACAGCTGCACTTATAATATCCTTTTAAATCTTTGGAGATGTTAGCTTGAGATTTTCAGGAGCATTACGCAACACAATATTATTGATTTCTTCATTACACAAAGTAATAACTTTCAAAAGCTCAATAAAATTTCCTTGATTCAAAGATTCTTCCGACTCATCATATCCTCGAAAAGCTAATCCTTGCGTAATGAGATAGCATAAACAAATAATTGATACATTCAACCTACAACGGTAATCAATCTTTGACTACTCTGATATCTTAGAAAAAGATACTTCAATGTGTTGACCTTGATTCATCAAATCTTGACAAGCCAATCTACATCTATTATGATAACTATTATTAGCTCCAACATGATCTCTCAATCTCTCTTTCTTACGCCAAACATTAAATCCTTCGTGCACAAAAGCATCATGCCCTCTTTCACTACGTCCCGTAGAGAAAAGATAACAATATAAACAAAATGCCGCATCTTTTGTTATGTTATACTCCAACCAATCAGTAAATTCATCAAACCAAGATGCAACAAATTTACGTTTTCGATTACCATCTATCTTTTGAAGAAAATCATGCTCACGTGGTTGACACGGACCTTTTAGTAAGTAAGCTCTACGAACCTATTCAATTGAGTTAGGTGGATAACTCATTATGTTGGGTCGTAATCCTGGATCACTCGAAAGATTATCCATATCAAATTCATTATTGTTATCTTTACTCGAATTTCCTTGAGGTTGCACAATAGTTGCATTGATTGAAGATGATGATGCATCTATCGTGGGTTGTATTTTTCCGTAGTATCTTTTCATTATCTATAAAAATTGAACAATTATTAGATAATAAATAAAAAGTTCAAGAATTTAGTGAATCAAAATAGGGTTTAAAAAAAAAGTATAAGTTTGCCCTATCCATAACATAAGTTTGCCCATCTCCATTCCATAACTTCAAGTTTAGATAATAAAAAATTGGTAAATAAAATGTAAAATCATTCATCAATCATTTTCAATTAATCACTAAATTACGTCTAATTTAAGATACAATAAATCAAAACATAAAGAAAAAGAAAGCAAGAATATATAAATATAACATCTTACCTTAAGATTAGATGGAGTAGATTTGTAAAATAAAGAAAAAAAATCAAAATACAATTAGGGTTTTTGTTGGATGAAGTGGAAAGAAATTTGGGGAAAAGCTTCTCACTGCCTCACATTACTAGAGAAACTCACGCCACTGGAGAAACTTCACTGCCTTATAATATGCTTTTTTTTAATTAAAATATTAATTTACCAAAATACTCCTACCTTTTTTTCAAAATTTCAGGGGCCAATGCCCCCCTTGGCCCTCTATAAGTCCGTTCCTGTCTATGCACACACTAAAACCACACGACCAACTCACATAGAATTGACACGAAGCATGGTTGGTTTTGTGAGCCATGGTTCGTATCATCCCACAACTTAATGTTGAATAAGGTAAATGTAAAATAATATATATATATATATATATATATATATATATATTAATTTTAAATGCTTGTTTCCAATTATTTCCATTTTTTAAATATTGTTCACTTTAGTGTAAATTTCAAGCTTATTATTTATTTTATTTTTGTTTGCAAACTCATCTTTTATCGATGTAACTATGTTAGAATTCAGTTAACTATTTGAAACATCATCAACAATACATTATAATATAATTTGTATTGATGGAATTTAGTTGTAAATTTTAACAAACAATCGGATTTTCTCATTAACAAGATGATTTAATTAAGAAATTTAATATTTTGATATGATTCAATCATCGATTATATTCGTTCAAAATACTTTCAATATTAATGCTCAAGAGATTCATAATGCAAGGTAAAATAAAAAGAACGGATCAACTAAGAAGTTAGTTTTATTGACATATGACTTGACAAGTGGCGTACATGTCAATTATAACCTAGTTGAAATTATATAACACCCTATTTAATTAATTAAAGTGTAAAGATATATATAATTATATATATAAATATATGTATATGTACATGTGTATAATTAATTAGTTAACTAGGTAAATTAAGTAATTAATTAGTTAGAGATAGCAATTAAGTAATTAAGAAATGAAAAACATGATGTGCCAATTTATTCTTATGTCTCGCCACCACCTGCTTCTTTTTCCTTGTTGCATGACACCTAGTATGTTAACCACTTTAAGTATGAACAGGGAATGAGAGGGAGTAATAAAAGACAGGAAAAGCATACAGGGAGTAATAAAAGACAGGAAAAGCATACAGCAACCTTACGCTCATAAACTGATTTTCCTCTTCTCCTTTCCATTTCAAGGTTTTTTGTCTCTCTCTCTCTCCAAGTCTGGTGTTTCTACTCGATTTTTTGTTGTTGCTGCCACCGGGGGTCTGTCGGAGAGTCGGGTTGGGGGGAGGTGTGCAGGGGCACTGGGGGCGCCACTGAGCTAGGTTGGGGCGCGTCGGGGGCGCGCCGGGTCTGCACTGGGGCTGGCCGATGGGAGCCATTCGTGCTGTTTTTGGCTGAGTTGTAGAATAGTTGTGTGTGTGGATCGTTTTAGTAGGTAGTAGTCTGGGGTCAGTCGGGTGTGAGTCGCTGGCGACGTGGGTCGCCGGAGTCGGTGGTAGCAGCAACGGAAAAGGGCTAGTCGCAACAGATTTTGGGGGTTGGAAAGAGGGTTTTCTTTTGAGTTTGCAGGGATTTATTTATATGTTTAACATTGCTTTGCAAAGTGCAATTCATATTCAATTCCTTTAGCTTGGCAAAGATTTTATTATACTCTGCAAGTTGATTTTTGTTAGCTTTGCAAGTTAACTTTGCAAATTAAGTTTTTACTTTGCCAATAGAATGTAACTTTGCAAGATTGAAGTAGTTTGCGAAGTTAAATTATTTTCGCAAGAATGAGTTGTTTTGCAAGATTAGTTTACTTTGCCAAGTAAAATTTATTCTCGCAAGATGTATTTATTTTGCAAAGTTGATTCATTTAGTGAGATTAAAATTACTCCTTGCAAATTAAGTTTTATCCTTGCAAGTTTAGTTTTTCTGTTATAAGTCTTAACTCGCACAAAAACCCGTTTTTCCTAGTAGTACGAGTCATCCTCCTTTATATTCAAAGTTCTTATCTATAGACCCGATTATCGACTTAGTTAAGAGTATCTTAATTCATATTTTAATTTAAGTTGCGAGTAGTCTCTTTAAGCTGCTAAAATAAGTTTATATCCTTATATTTTTTTGAAGGAAACACAAGCGAGGAATCCTATAATTTTCTTGAACCGTAGCAGTTGCTAGAGATACCACTTATCTGAGGCGGGGGTAAATTCTTATATATTATAGATTGTGAACAAAGTGCGCTCTTACATGCAATTACTGTATGTCACGGATTATAACGTGAAAGTTTAAACGTGAAGTGCAAAGTGAAATGTTTTATACTTCATGAATGATGAAATGTGGTGAAGATTATGGGGAAAATTCTTGCTCTCCCATTTATGTGATCAGGTGTTATAATGTGAAAATGTGGGTTGATGTGAGCTGAATATGAATAATTTGCAAATGTGGCGTTACGTGTCAAAAGTGAATGTGAAATGTTTGCAAGAGGAAATAAATTATTATGTGAATGTTATGTATGCACGGCGGCTCTGAGGATGGTGATGACGATGATGATGGTGGTGATGATGATGATGATGATGATGATGATAATGATAACAACGATGATGATGATGATGAGATGATGATGAATTAATAAACATGTTTTCACGGCGGTTCAGAACCGTGTTTTCAAAGGCGGCCTTATACCGCATTTATGTGCCAATACGTGATATGTTTATGTTTTCAAGTATTTTAACTGTTCACCAGTCCCACCCCAGTGAGTGTCTCTATGCACTCACCCCTTAAATGATTTTGTTCTACAGGTGACAGCCGTCTAGACGGGAAGTGAAAGAGGTGTCTTTTTGTTGATTTTGAATACTATTGATATGTATAGGTTTGCAAGGTTGTATAGAGTTTGTTATCCAACAACGAAGTGAAATATCTTCTTCTGCTGTTCCACAAATTACGTTTCCAGGAAACAGAAATGATTAGGGTAATTTACTTTATTTGCTATTATTTCTTTAATATTATCATTAAAAGGCATATTTTGTTTAGTTGCTGGACTCCCGTGTAGATTTGTTAAAAACTCTGATATTCTACAGCAATGTAAAATGGGGCGTGACAAATTATCTAATTGTTAGTTTGGAAATAATATAATTGTTCTCTAACATAACTATTTAAATAAAATATAGTTTAACTTTAGTTCCAAAATTAAAAAACATCATGAGCGGGTGCTCGGGTGGATCATCCCTATTCACAAAAGAGTCTAATATATTTAATTTAATTTTACTAATAGGTAAAATATGGTAAATGCACATCTACTACCCCTATTAATAGTGTACAACTAGTTAGACTTTCCTTATAGAGCATCTCAAGCACTGCTATATTTTCATCCGAATTTATAAATTTTCATCTTCAATAGTGCTGTAAAAATCTGCTTTAATTTTTTTTAACCGCCAACCTTGCACTAAGTTAACGCAAGGTGAATCTTGTTGTATTCATTTTTTTTTTTGTAATTCATTAATTTTCTTTTCTTTTCAGTTCTTTTTTTTTTCTTTCTTCCTTTTGTTTTTCTTTTTTTTTCTTCATTTTGTTTTCTTTATATTCAGAACATTATTATGATATGTTGTTTAGATAATAATAAAAATTATAATTAAATGTACATGAAATTTCAAATACTACACAAATCATAAATATAATATTTAAATATAGCATAAAATTAACTAAATTATTTCATTTAGTTTGAAATTTTTTTTCTATAACCATCATTAATGTAATATATTGTTATTAAATAATAATATTAAATAAGATTTAAAACACACACACACACATATATATATATATATGTCACGCCCCTATTTCAAAACGTTAGAAAACAAACAGATCTATTTCGGAAGTCCAACAATTTATTCTAAACTCAATTTTAAAAGATTAAAACATTATGTTAAACATAAGGTTATCATAAAAGGCCAACAAGCATAAAACGTGTGTCATTTAACAAACACAACGGAAGGTAACTTAAACACAACTTAAACTTTACAAAACATAATAGCTAGGGTTTTCTAAAGAGTGGAAAGAACATGCGTATTTACAGCCTCAAAGTTAGGGCATCTCCCTTCACTTCCCTTCCACATATCTAATATTTGTAAAAGAAAACACATAGGGGGATAAGTGCGTGAAAAACATTCAGTGGGGTTAGCCGCCAAATAAGGGAGAATATAACAACACACGAAATCATAATATTCAAACATATCACTTTGTTACTATTCTTAGCCACCATAGATACGGTTCTCAGCCACCATAAATACGGTTCTTAGCTGCCATAGATACATTTAATATCACATACATTCACATTCACCTTGCATACAATGAACCTACAAGCTCAACATTCATCTCATTGTGTTGCTTAACTCATAGTACATTGCTTGTATAGTAAAATAAATCTCATTTCACACATATATGAAATTTCACTATTTGTATAATCTGAAATCACAAATGTAGAATTAAACAAGTTACCTCATCTTCAGTAGCGTCTCCAAAAGTCTTTACGTTTTATATGAGTCTAGTTCGGTTCTTCATCTGTGCCTCTTACAAGACACATAACACTTGTCTTAGCATCTAAATTAGACTATATATAACTTGGATTAGAATGTTAATTAAGAACTCTCTTGGGTAGGGATAGGGTGTTGCTTAAGGAGGGTCGATAAGAGGATGTTTGAGCGTAAGGGTTGATAACATGGTTTCGTTTGGGAAAAAGAGTGTTTAATTTATTTTGGTTATAAAGAGTGGCTCGTTAGAGGAAAACGAGATCTTATAACATAACATTAGAAGGTTCGGTTCTCGCATTTAGGGCTTATATAGCCCAAGGGGTTAATACTTGGGTTTTATACCCAATCTTAGAAATAGAAGGGACTAAACAGCATAACTTTAGAATGGATGCCAAACTTTTGGGGTGGAATTGTAATAACACAAACATCTTGTGTCCACTTGTAGATCTGCCAAAGGTTTAGGTTCAAAAGTGAAATTTCTACAAGTTCAAGGTATACTCTGTCAATCTTAAGAAGTTATGGGCCATATCTTATCTATGTGAATTGGGCTAAAAGAAACCAAAATCTATTATATATTGGGCTAAAAGAAACCAACATCTATTATGTATCGGGCCTCTACTACTTTTATTGAATTTTTTTTTTCATACATGACTTATAATATATGTATAGATGAAGGAAAAAAAATAAAACCTATTTTTGAAATTAGCTATATAAATAATTAGGGTGTTATAATATATAAGTTATAAAATAATAAAGATAAAAAATTGATAAATTAACAATGGTTACGTATATTACTAAATATATGACAAATAAAGAAAACATAAAAATAATAATTATAAGGAATATTATGGAATATTTCATTTTAGTGCAACAAATAATGCAGACTGTTGGAGATGAATGACTATTGGAGAAGTCTTTGAAATTATTGAAGAACCCGATGGGAGAGTTCTTCTGAGGTTCAATTTTTTTTAGACAAAATAGTAAACCTCGCATGCATATTCAAGAAATAAATTCAAGACAACCGTTTTCTGAATATTCTACCTCTAAAACAAATTTTTTTAATCCTAATGTTAATGTTGATTTTAAAACTCCTTTACCACACACTAATTATCATAACGATAATATTGACGATTCCTCCGTCTGTTCTCCTACTATTTCTTAGATGGAAAGTGTTATTAATATGATTTCTTTTCTATTGATTTTGAATATCTTGAAAAATAATTCAATGATCTTGACGAAAAAGAAAGGAAAGATTGTTCATGAAACTTGATGAACCTATTCGCAACAAGCTCCAAGTTGAATGGATTAAAGGACTTCATAAATTCAAATCTAACATTCCTATACTTGATTAGTTTAATGTGTATTGTTTGATTGAAAATATTGAAAATGTTTATACTCATGATCAAATGAATGTTCAAACTAGTCTTTATAAAAAATAGAGCCTTACAACTGGTACCATTATTACTGTCATTCATCCACCTTTACAGAGTATTAAAATTTCTGTTCCGGAAGGTGAAGTTATCACATCTCCGTTTAAAATCGGAAAAACAAGTACTGATGCTCCTTCTATGGAAGATATTAGAAAGATTCATGAACAGAGTAATTACTCTAACCAAATTCTTCATATTATAGTTAATCAGACCTATTAGCTAACAAAATTGATTCAAAAGTCTCTATTTCTAAATTTCCTAATGATACTTGTAGTCCTCATTTTTTACCTAGAAATGGAACTCGAATCCTCAACCTCTTTTCTCATTCGTTCAATATCGAATTCGAACGCTTTAAGGTCT
The DNA here is from genome assembly GCA_954870855.1 of Scutellaria minor. NCBI lineage: Eukaryota > Viridiplantae > Streptophyta > Magnoliopsida > Lamiales > Lamiaceae > Scutellaria > Scutellaria minor. The sequence goes on along the minus strand of OX940728.1, from coordinate 16,620,880 downwards.
GAGAATAAATCAAAGGTGTTCATCGCACTGACTCCAATGAGACTCTCATTGCGGTCTCTTTGCTTTGTCATTCCAAGGGTAAAGCTCTCAACACCTTTATATTCTTCTCCTTCTGGGTGTAGGTTTTTCCAAGAGATTCAAGCTCACTGATTATAGTTGTGAATCTCAGGTCGAGTTCTTCCAGTGTTTTTCCAGGTTTCATGGTGAGCTGTTAATATAGCTGTGTAACCTTAGACACTCTATTATCTCTGGCAAGTTCTTTTTTCTCACCTATCATCTCCAGTTTTTCCAGATTTCTTTGGTCGTTTTGCAGCTTTTCATCTTGCTGAATGTTCCTTTATCCAGCATGAGAAATAAAGCATTATTGGCCACATTATCCAGATTGGCTTTTTTCTTTTCTTCAGCTGTATATTCGTGTCTACCTTTGACAATGTATTCAGTTGGTGAAGGGGGTCTTCTGTATGCTGGTGCGGCCTCCTATGGAGCGGGTCTGAGAGCCCCTTCAACGTCATCGTTGGTCGTCGCTGCGCTATCAATCTCTCCAGTTGTGGCCTCAGGTGCTGCTGCAACTTCCTCAGCTCACAATTGCTTGCGACATTGTACTGCAAAGATCAGGTTTGGCTTGTAGATAACTAGTGGTCCTTTAGTTATTACGTACCACATCTCATCGTGCATGGCCGACAAGTGGGCCTCCATACGTATCCGCTAGTCATCGTATTCATCTATGGAAAACATAGGGAGCTTGTGGTGTGAGAAATCCATGCTTATGATAAAATAATGTGTTTTGGTCTTGAAAAAGAAAAATGGTTTTTCCAATAAAAACGAGTGGATCTGGGTAGGTTATAAGTTAAGTTGGCTTTGAACCCAACTCGCTCTGATACCACTTGTTGGTCCCAAGTGGTCAGAGGTTTAGAGGGGGTGAATGAACCTCTATCGATTTTATATTTTAAAACTTTTCTGTAAATAGGTTACTGATTCTACAGAGAATATAGTAACTAGTTCGATTCAGTAAGCTGGCAGAATGTTGATTCAGCTTACTGTTTTGGTATCACAGTATGCAACGGAAAATACAAAGATAGAGTTTTTCTTTGAAAAATAGTTTTCTTTTCACAAGTATGATTTTGACAGAATCCTTTTAAGCAGAGTACTTATGATAAATGCAGCAAGATAGATATACAATAATGCAATCCTATATTGTGGAAGTAGAACTTCTTGATGATGAAAACCTGACCCTCCTTTAGATGCTTCGTAAATTGTGGAAGAAGTTTGTGATGGATCGATCCCTGTATCAGGCAATCCTATATTGCATCGAAAAAAAATACTTCAATTATAAATAATATGGAAAATTTTTATAACAATTAGTTGATTCATTTTTGACAAATAAAAATTGTTCGTTGTATTTCATTGTTGAGCATAGAATACAACAACAAAAAACTATCCAAAAGTTAAAGTCTACCATTACTTTTTATAGAGTAAAAAGTAATGGTGGACTTTAACTTTTGGATAGTTTTTTGATAATCTGCCCTCATTATCCAATTTTACTCTATAAAAGAAATCATCTTCCTCTGCATCTTGCTCTTGTATCATATCTAAAATTGTTTGTGCGTCACATGCTTCGATTTTCTTCATTTTCATTCGGTGAACCAAGTTCAAGTGATCTTTCATTGTATGCCCAACTATTTCCTCTCCACCAAAATCACATGCCATGTAACGATAAGAGTCTGACGGTTTCATTCCTGAATCTAGCATTGTTTGAATCACTGCACGTTTTTCATCTGTTATACATCTCTCTGAACGATGCAAATGACTCCACTCTTTTCTTGTCAGTTCATGATTATGGATAGTCTCATGTTTTACTACCTCGTACTCATTTTCATAATTCAATTTGACTGTAAGTGATGCCTTGCAGTTTGTCCTTGTTGCTTTTGACTTCTTTGTTGAAAACTGCAATTGTAAGTATAGTGTCATTCAAACAGTATAACAATACCACTAACTTATACATAACAGTACCACTTAATAAACATAACATTATCACTAAAATAACACAACAGTATTACATAAATTAATATAAGAGTTCTATATAATTTATACATAACAGTACTACATGACCTGTTTTTGTTTGTTTTTGCATCCAACAGATGAGCAAACATATATTTTCCCAAGTAGTATAGATGTATCAATTGTAGAGTATCTACTATTGGATTTCCATACTCCAAATCCAATCAAACGAGAATGTTTTTTATAGAGCTCATACATTTCATCAATAGTCTTCCGTTTGTATCCAATAAGTGAACCAGATAGGGCTTCAATATCTTCAATGCCATCAACCAATTGACTACTCCGTGAATCAATTTCAATTGTTGCAGTACTTGCAAAAACTTCAACATTTGTTGTTTCATCTTCTACAATAATCTCAGTCATATATTCTGCAATTGTAAGTACAATGTCATTCAAACAGTATAACAGTACCACTAACTTATAAATAACAGTACCACTTAATAAACACAACTGTATCACTAAAATAACACAACAATACTACATAACGTATACATAACAATACTACTAACTTATAAATAACAGTACCACTTAGTAAACACAACCGTACCACTAAAATAACACAACATTACTATATAAATTAATATAACAGTACTACATAATTTATACATAACAGTACTACTAACTTAACATAACAGTAATACGTAACTTAATATAACAATGCTACATAAATTAATACAACAATACATAACTTAATATAACTGTATGAAATTATATGGATTTCAATTTAAATTATCTGTAATTTCTCCCATATTTTTTCAGTTTCGTCCTTGAATCTTCAATTCGATTAGTTTCAAACCTTGAATTAGTGGTTAATCGAATACTATATCAGATTTGAAAACCCTCACGATTCACAAAGAAATTACAAGTTATTTCTCCCATATTTTTTTCAGTTTCGTCCTTGAATCTTCAATTGAAAGACTCTGTATCAGCTTATTTTTGAAAACCCTAGCGATTCACAAATCGCTAATAAGACTTTGAATTAAGACTTCGAATCGTTAATCGCTTGAATTAATGGTTAACCAAAGCACTCTTGGGATCTCTTTCTTCTCTTACGCCTGCTTCAAAACTTCAATCACTGTATCAATGGCGGAATTTTTTTTCAGAAACAGTATATATGTGTTTATAGTCGAAATGTGATCAATGTTTGTTGTTATGTCAATGGCTCGAAATTAAATTAGAGTATTAGTCTGTTTTCATGGTAAAAGAAGAGCTTACCATGAACAATGGTTGTCGCAGTTTTTCCCCCAAATCCGTGCGAGAAGACGATAAACAGTAAAATGATTTTTTTTTAATTAATGGCGCGTGTTAACACGCGCCAGCTGTTTGGAGCGCGTCCTGTGGTGCGTGTGGGGGCACAACTGATCCGGATTGTTGTGCACGGATCCACTGATCCGTGCACAAGTTGCACAGCAACACCTCTCTTTCCCCATGGGGAACCATCCCCGTTGGGTACCAATGTTACTGGGGCGGGAATTTCCCGATCAAATCGGGGAATGGGGCGAGGACGGTGAATCCCCGTTTAAAAATTACGAGGATGGTATTTATGCTCCCCACCCAATCCCCGACCCCGAAATCTGTCCAATTTATATGAAACGGTGATTCCCTATTCCCCGTTTAATATTATATATATATATATATTAGTAAATATACCAAAACATCCAAATTTTTCTATAAGTACTCTAGGTCCTCACTCCTCATGGCTCCTTTCCAATTAATTAATAATCTAATATCTAAAATTTCGAATTGAAATTGAAACTTTGAATCAACTTAAAACAATCAAACTTGTTAGATTGTGTTGTCATTTTGATTATGTATTTCATACTTTTGTTTTAAAGACTAGATTTATGATTTCAAGATATTTGATGCTATGTTGGATTGATATTGTTTATGAGTTTTTTTAATTGTTTTGATATTTATTTTATTGAAAATTATTTTAGAAAAAAAATAAAATTTAACTTGTAGAAAATTAAATTTGGGGAACCCGAATCCCCGCGGGGAATCTGTTCTCCGAGCGGTGAATCCCCATCCCCATCCCATATTCCCAAAACGGTGATGGTAGTGAAGATGGTATTTGATATGATAATTGGTATGGGGATGGTATTGCCAATACCATCCCTGAACCCGCCCATTGCCACCCCTAGGCTTTTATGTGTTGATACCATTAAGTGATTTTCTATTTGTTGATGGACCAAATTTAAAATATTGGAAACTTATTATTATAAGTAAGGGTTATGGTCCCCAAACATTAAATTATCATCTCACTCTCTGTTTTCTCTCTACAGGTAGTGAATAAAGTGAACTGATAGTTTGGTAAACCATACCAGTTAAAGGACAAATCAATTCAATAATCGATCTATAGATTCAAGTACGCTTCCACTTTATGATTATCGTCTCTTATCTATTTCAGTTAATCATCGTAAATCTTAGGTTTGGGGCTTATGTGTAGATGCATGTCTATGTGCGATTCATTCACGTTAATTACATGATTTATTTCAAACACAAATTACATCAAATGATCAAATAAAACTTCAAAAAAACTAGTTCAACTTCATTGACATCGAAAATATATATATATATAATATACATACAATTTGAACAAATATAAAATAAATCAATTAACAATTAAAATAAAACAAGTAGTACCTGAATTAATAATTTAATATACTGTCGGCTGCACAAATAACTTTGTTTAATAAGCATATTATGATAAATATATACAAAATTATATATATATGTATATATATAAAGAATGGGGGCCCTTGTCGACGGGGGCAGTACTACAAGAAAATTCACCGACTGCGACGGATTTTAGTGACGGAAATTTTCCGTCACAAATTTATGACAGAATAGTGACAGAAAAGATTTTGTGACGGATTTTGTGACGGAAAAATCCATCACTACATGAATTCTGTCAAAACAACGTTTAGTGACTGATTTTTCCGTCACAAAATTGTGACGGATTTCAATCCGTCACAAAATTCAAAATTAAAATAAAAGAAATGTCAAAAATACATGTTAGTGACGGATTTTTCCGTCACAAAATTGAAAATTGAAAATTAAAATAAAAGAAATGTAAAAAATACATGTTAGTGACGGATTTTTCCGTCACAAAATTGAAAATTGAAAATTAAAATAAAAGAAATGTCAAAAATACATGTTAGTGACGGATTTTTCCGTCACAAAATTGAAAATTCAAAATTAAAATAAAAGAAATGTCAAAAATACATGTTAGTGACGGATTTTTCCGTCACAAAATTGAAAATTCAAAATTGAAATAAAAGAAATGTCAAAAATACATGTTAGTGACGGATTTTTCCGTCACAAAATTGAAAATTCAAAATTAAAATAAAAGAAATGTCAAAAATACATGTTAGTGACGGATTTTTCCATCACAAAATTGAAAATTCAAAATTGAAATAAAAGAAATGTCAAAAATACATGTTAGTGACGGATTTTTCCGTCACAAAATTGACAATTCAAAATTGAAATAAAAGAAAAGAATGCAATATATTATTACATAAGCACCATTGGCCTAGTGGTTAGAGTACCACATCGGTACCCGGGTTCGATTCCCATACAATGCACCATATTTGCACTGCTGATGTGGCGTCACAGTGATGATGTGGTGCTGATGTGGCGGTGACGTGTCATGATGACGTGTCACCTCCATGATGATGTCAAAATATCATGATGATGTCAAAATAATGACAAAATGTTAGTGACGAAATTTTTCATCTAGTGACGGAAAATTCTGTCAGAACTGTACTGACGGAATATAATCCGTCACTAAAATTTCTGTCAGAACTGTACTGACGGAATATAATCCGTCACTAAAATTTAGTGACCAAGCTTTCTTTGACAGAATTTTTCCGTCACTAATACAAGTTAGTGACAGAATTTTTTGTTTTAGTGACGGATTTTTCCATCACAGTCAGTGAATTTTCTTGCTACGACACTTGTCGCACCCCTCACGACCGCCTTGAGGATAACCATGCAAAAAATCATCCAAAAATATGAACTTAACTGATCTCTCAAGGCTCTTTGATTCCTCAATGGAAATTGGACAGCCAAAGTTCCACTATAAGTTCTTGTAGTTCCAAAATCCTAAAAGTTGAGATAGTAGAAGGTTTTTAGTTAATTTGAGATCAAACATTTCAGTAGGAGTACTGTTTGCGTGCACCATTTGCATGATGTAATTGGACGCGACCCGAATTCAATCCGGATCTGCGTTAGAATTAATTTAATTTTTTTTTAATTAATGTGCTAACCTTTATGTTATATTAGCATAACTTTTAGGCCAAATAGCAAAAAAAAAAAAAAAAAATCCAAACATTTTCAAGTATTTGTTATTTAAGTCAATTCTTTAAAAATTGTCAATTTAGCCATGTTATAATAAATTAGTTGCAATTTTAGCCAAATTTCAGTTTTAATCAAAATTAAATAATATATATCCTACATGGCGAACACCTGTATAAAAAGTTTACACATCATCAAAAAAGAAAAACAATAAAAAAGGGGGGAAAAACCTGGCGCTACCTCTTATCCTCCTGAGACTTGTCCTCTGGTGGCTCGTCAGGGTATAGCAGCACCATGTGTGGAGGGATAAGAAGAGTACCGAGAGGGATGACCGAATGAGCTGGGTTATTTTATTTTAATTTTTTTTTTCTTCATTTTGATGAAGTGTGAATAATTTATTTATCCACATATACGCTACATAGAACATAAGTGATTTAATTTATTTTGACTAAAACTAAAATTTAGCTAAAATTGCAATTAATTGGTGATAGTATGGTTAAATTAATCATTTTTAAAGAATTGGCAAAAATGACAAAAAATTGAAAAAGTTTGGATTTTTTTGATTATTTGACATAACTTTTATGTATAAATATTATAATTTTTAAGTACATTACTTGTGCTTTTCTATCAACATAAAAATTCAAGTAGTATAGTTATACATTTACTTCAGCATTATCGTATATTAATGGTATATTTGTATAATCTTTATGTAATACTTTAACTTAAAAAAAAAATTCAACACAATTTGATCATACATTTATGTAATATTACTCATACATTTATATAATACTAGTTATATTTTTATATCAACATAAATGTTATATTATTATAACATAAATGTTTAAATTGTATTACATGCATGTCTGTGAAAAATATTATTATAATATAAATATTTTATCATTATAACATAAAAGTTTAAAAGGTATTATATGTCTTTGTAATATAATGCAAATGTTAAACTAACATAATATAAATATTACGCTAACATAACATAAAGGTTACACATGCGGATAAAGTATGGGCGCGGAAATTTGAGCGCGTGAAAATCACATCTGAATCGGGTCAACCCAGTTGAATGGATGTAGGATTCATGTACCTGGTGTTTATAAATATTTGTGTTTCTATAGATGATTGCCCTTTCATATAATATATAGGTAAAGAAAACATCAAAGTTTTAGGGATGTAAATGAACCAAATTGTTAGCTCGTAAACAAGTTCGTTAGAAGGTTCGTATGTTATTTTGTAAGATAAAAGACTAATGTTTGACATTTTGATATATTTTTTATATTTTTACTTATGATAAATATATAAATATTTAATTATAGATATTTTTTATAATTAAATTATAAATTTTAAATAATATATTATATTTTTAAGAATATGTATTTTATTTTGTTAATAAATTGATGAATAATATAAATTATTATTAATATTTATTAAGTTTGTTTAAACTCAATTAAGCTCGAGTAAGCTTGTGAATCATAAATGTGTTCGATAAATTAATTTTGAGTTCGTTAGATAACTAAACAAACTAAATTCAAACACACAACAATTTGGTTTGGTACGATTACACCCCTACTGTTATATTTTATCTATAGATGAATAACTAAGTATTCTAACAACTACACAATTATGTGATTTGTTTTTTACATGAAAAAAAACAAAAAAAAAGGGATGAGAAAATTTATTGAATTGAAGCAGAACATGTTCAATAAATACATTTGCTTAGATCTCCGTCACATAAAGAATACAATTTTTGGTACAACAGACAAATCACTTTGAAAATGTTCTCCCAAGAACTTGCTGTGGCTTACACAAAGAATGTGATTCCTAAATCCTAAACTGCATCTTGCAACTATTGAACAACAAATCCCCGGTTCCGTTGCTATCGCAGGCTTTACGCAATTAATCGGATTAGTTAGTTATCCCTTCAAAATAGGTCATCGAAAGGATCTCAGAAGACCCACCAAAGTACGAAAGCCAGGATCTTTCAAAAAATGGATTCCTATTCAAAGAGTGCATAACTGAATGGATAAGCTTACACTAAATCGTCAATTTGGGATCCAATTCGGTGGCTAATACAACTTATTCAACTATTACGCCGTTCGACTAGAAATGGCTTGAATGTCAGTAGAACTCCAACTGCCTCGATCACATTCAGGATGAAAAACACTGTTAGATCTCCTGCATAAAAACAACCATATCCATAATTAATATTTGTAACGATATATACAATGACAAAGACGCATATTGCTTTCATGCATCAAGAGGCCAGTCTAACATTAGAGATGGTTACACGATCACACCATGTCGATCTCATAAACGGAGCATTAGATAATATTATTCATTGTGTTATATGCATATAAACATATCCCATCACGTATAATAAACTTTGTGAGATGAACCTGGAAGGAAAGCGGCGTTCTGGCGCTTCTCTGCCCAAGAAAATCTGCATAAATTGATTTGAACAAGGACTGGTTAGCAAGACAGGATTTTGAAGATATGAGAGAGAGAGAGAGAGAGAGAGAGAGAGAGAGAGAGAGAGAGAGACTCACAATATCCCTGCACTAGCTGGACCAATGGCTTTGAAAAGTGACATCAATGTCATGGCTAGACCATTTGCAGCTCCTCTTTGCTCTTGGTCCTGTTATCACTCAGTTGAAGAAATACTATATGAATGAACAATCATGCAAACTACATAGGAGAGATCTGAGAGATGAATGATTGAAAATTACCACTGCTCGATTTTGTAATATGAAAAGCCCGGTTACAATGGAGATCTGGTTAAAACAAAAGAAAGTGAATTGTTTGTTGAGTTATAATCCAGTGTGGTTAGTAAAAGACTAGCCATGATGAGATCACTTACAGATAGGACATTCTTCAACACAGATGCACAATTCAACACTACGAAAAGTGCGATCCCGGATAGCATGGCTATGTAGTGATAACTCGACAATAACGGAATCGAAATGATCTGCATTTCAAAAGAAGCTTTTAGATGAGTTCATAGACTGTCTAGGCCTTAACCATATTGATCATATCTCAAGTTTCAAGATCATACTCCTAAGATTCGAGAAAGCAAAATCGGACCCATCATTTTCTCCAGAACTGGATATAACATAGATTGGAAGATCAAAAGGCCCACACCTGAGATTGAACAAGCCATATCAGCAAAGCACATATTTATACACTGAAAACACACACACACACACACAGTAGTGTTTAACCATGCCTGAAATTGCAAGAACTGTCCCAACATCCTGGGTTGTGTAACTTAAGCCTCCGAGTCTTCTGGGGCTCTCGGCCCACAATGAGAATACCTATTTACATAAAAAGTTTAGCTTAGGATCGGTGTTCACAACAGCCACACATTAGATACTTTTACTTAAATGTCGAAGACTACTGAGTTGTGGTTAGCATTTTAGATGAAACTTACCTCAGTGTAAGCCATATCATGAAGAGAGAAAATGCAGTATACAATGATGGACGACATAAGAGGCCAATTCTTAAGGAGGCTCTTTTTTTCCTTCGTCCCTTTTCCATCAGACGATAGAATTGCAGCCTCCAAAGCATAATAGGAACCTTGAGAAGAGGTGTGTGTGTGTAAGGTTTCCTGCATTTATTAAAGCTTAGAGCTGATCAACATGGAATAACAAAGATATAATCGACCAACATAAGCATTATCAGATTATTCAAATAATCACCATACGACATCAGAAAAAAAGTAAGCATTCAGTCATATTTTCACTATAATAAATCAAGAAACTGCAAAGAATGGCGAATGATGCTACGTAGAGAAAACATACTGGCATCCAAAAACAGGCGACAGTTACAATGGCTGCAAATATGGAGGGTATCAGACAAGGCAAGAAGTACGGGAATCTACAAAAAAAAAAAATGCTTGTGTTAGAGACATGTTGTCAGAACTGAAGGTAATTAAACAAAAAACAGAGAGAAACGGTAAAAAGTACCTCGCGAAGAGAGAATCTGATGTGAATATTCCGGGGAATTTCTCTGCAGGCTTAGTCCAAACATTTTACATGAGAAAAATGGGAATAAAACTGAAGAATACAAGGAAGAGGAACACACACACACACACACATATATAGATATATGCAATTCCAACCGCAATGAAGAATTCTATACTTGACATATCAAAAGGAGAGCACGCAATGCAGCACATAAACTTCACAGCTTAGAAGCCATTGAAGAAGTGAGCAACTCTTAAATGGTAAATAGAATAAGCTAAATTGAAAAGCAGAGTTATGTACCAAACAGAAAGAAAAGGCCGTTGCTATTGCTAGGTTTAAAGTACTACTATGATTGGAGGCATGCACGTGAGCTTCTGATTTGCCTTAATGAATTAGGATTTCAACTGTTTGTTTTGGTAGACAATAAGCTTCTACAAGGGGTCAAAAGATGATGGATGAGCGACACGATCACTTACAAAAAAACCAAAAACGATATGATTTGATTTTACGATTTCACATTGCTTGGAATTTTAAGTTGCTGATCTATTTTTTGAAGAGAATAACTCAAAATCCTGCCTACAAGCAGTATAGCAAAATAAGAAACACTGCATGAATATTCCTCGTTGGCCTCGTCATACTAAGAAAACAAATTATCAGATGAAATACATTTAAACAAGTACCTGAGCAAGAAAGCCTCCCAAAGCTGGTCCGATAATTAATCCTGTACCCCATGCTGTACTAACCTGTAAAATATTTATGAAGTTGAATTTAGCAAAGAAAGACAGAATCTAACTAATAAAAATAAGTGATTATTGCTAGACATCCTAAATGAATTTCATTTAGTTGAGGCTGTGCATGCAGATAAAAAAACTGCCACTGAAGTCCATTGGTTAGATCAAACAAAAGAATCTTATTTCAGAAGTTTCAATTATATTGCAAAAAAAAAGGAACCAATGTGTATTATGCTTTCTTGCTCATTGCAATCTCAATGAGTATTGAGATATGATAATCTTATTTATGCACACTTCAATTTTCCATGACATTTCAGATGCATTTTCAATATCTATGTTTCATAATCTGATATTAAAAAAAACGTAGAGTAAATACTCACAGCCGACAATCCTAAAGACTGGTACTCCTCACGAACTGTTTCACACGCATATGCCTGATCAGTAAAACCAAACCAAAACATGAGTAATTCATCCAAGGAAAAACAACTACAATTAGCCGTTTATCTTTTGTTAAACATCACAAAATAAGTACCTTTATCGGTCCGAGTAAACCATTCAAACTTCCAAGAAGAAACCTCGTTGTGATGGCCATCCAAAAGTTTATGCTAAGGCCAAACAGCGTATTGAAAACAACACTGTAAACGGATAAACTATCCAATTATTAGGATGCCCAAAACATAGTATAAGCAAAAGAAGACAATATTTGATCACTAACACTGTGGCAGAGCCTATAATTATTACAGGTTTTCGACCATATTTATCAGCAACAGCTCCCCAAAAGGTCGATGTCAAAGCTCTTCCAAGCATGTAAGAGGACCCTTCACGAGTTCAAGATTATTAAGACTGCGATAAGAGTAGTAATCATCGAAAAAACACTAGTTCGGAATACTAAATACCTACAAAACCAGCATAAGAACCGATATCTTCTTCTTGTTTCGCAATGCCAAAATCCTGTATCTACAACACAATGTTGGTGTAACGATTAAAACAGAGAAAGAGAAACACAATTTACTCTTGCAAATCATTAACAATAAACAGAGAGAAAAGGATTTAAATACTTACCATGAAATAAAGGAATGGGAATAGAGATGAAATTGTGAGAGCTGTCATATAAGAAAGAAAAAGGCTTAAGTATGAAGGAATATGATATAATAGGACCAAATAGAGATTGCAAATTTTCCCATACATAAAATTGATCACTTAATTTAAACACTGTAGAAGCAGATTCACCATACACTCACACTTAAACTATCATTTCAACAAAAGACAACATTATTAAATAGGAAACTTGCAATGACTAGCCCTGTTCTTATGTAAGTTGTTTCTTTGCAATGACTAAATTATGACAATTTTGTCTTCTTCTTAGCAGAAGGCCTTTGAGATTTCTAGCAAAACAACTACAGATTAATATACAGAACCTTTAGCAAAACCAAAGTTAAAAAACCTCTCATTTTTCACTGCTTTTTTTTTCTTTCTTTCTTTTTTCTAAAAAATACTTTGATCAAAGTGTACCAAAAGAATTGCTGAAAGATCAAAGCTCCAATGGTCCCATTAAAACCATGACAAAAAAAAGGGTCTCCAAAGACATTCATTCACGAGCAATAATGAGAGAGAGAGAGAGAGAGAGAGAGACATTACCAGTGGATAGGACTACAACCCAAACAATGAGAACTTGTTTGATTGGGATTCCTCTTTGTAAAGCTTTCTGTTGATCAATCTTACAACCGGGGCATCCCTCAAAGTAGTCATCTTTGGGCAGCAAACTCTCTGCATATTCCTCACCTTCTCCCATCTCTCTCTCTCTCTCTCTCTCTCTCTCTCTCTCTCTCTCTTATTTTCTCTCACACAATCAAGAAGCTTATGTATGTGTCTGCGTATTATATACATGATCTACATCAAACGATGAGTCGTGTGGGTCCTTGTCTGTCGAAACTACATTATTCAACATCAAATTAAATTAAATTATTTACTGCAAAAGAAAACATGCATTTTGATTCAACTATATCAGCAAAAATCATTAAATGATTTTATCTGAAAAGGAATTGTTAGAGATGAAGGAAATTTCGACGCAGAAGAGAATGAGGAGAATGCCAATTTGGAGTTTTAAACATCAATGACGTGACTCATAAATGAATTGATTTTCCAATGCGTGACATCAAATCATCAATCAATCAATCTCTCTCTCCCTCCTTTTGTTCTTATACGTAGGTTGAGTTTTAGCTTCACGATTTTTAATTGAGATAATACCACAAAATTAAATAATATATTATATTTCTACCATTAAAAATAATTTTATGTCTTCCATGCATCGCGAGCATCCAAACGATATCTGGCATATGTGTCGGTGGACGGAATCACCTCGAAAGCCTATATCTAAAAAATTGCAAGAAAAATTCATGTTATAAGTAAATTTAATAAAAACTCAAAATCTAAAACATTAAAAATCACAATTAATACTAACCATTAGGGCTAATGAGAATTTGTAGAAGTGGTACACTGGGACCCTGTTTCCCACTTGTTCCGGCACACTTGTTGGGAGCTTGTTCATGTACTTCAACAAGGTAAGATAAAAAAATTTACCCCATGGAAAACTCTCTCATCGCTCCTCCTAGTCCACCAAGTCCCACACCTACAAATCAACAATAGTGGTTCTTGGGTCGACTCCTAGTAAAATGTTATACAAGAGGAGAATCTTGGCAATCTTCATCACATCATCTCGATTAGCTCGGAACTCCCCAGCGATAAATCTACGACGAAGATCCTATACAGTTATCCGAGGCGATTCGACACAGACTCGATAAAATGCACCGTCTTGATGTGGATGGTGCATGCCAGCCGGGCTTAAATCAGAGTCGTCAAATCTTAAATCGGTCACCAAAATGAACTCTCTCCTTGAGAACCGACAAAAACGACGGTCTCGACCAATAATAAATCATTTCTCATCCTCAAGAGTATCGGGCCCAAGCATCTCACATGACATAAGGGCATGCAGAAAGCCCTTGCAACTATCACGCTCGGTCTCCCAACTCAGGAAATGACCGAAATATGTCCTCTCAAAATCAGCCTCACAATCCGTAGAAACACTCTGTAAGATCTCATTTATTTTGTCTGGTACTCTAAGACGAGTATACCCGTTAATATATGCTTGCCGACCCTGATATGCCGGGCGTACCCAATCGATCTAAAATATGAGAAAAAATGTTCATATTAATTTATTAATTAATATGCAAATTGGAAGTACATATACAGATTATTGTCTTACTATCGATGTAAAAAATAAATATATCAAACTTATAAAGAATCATTTTTTAATTAATAAATAATATATTTAATACATATAGAAATAAATATTTGTTTGACCAAGATTTAAATCACAAATTATTTTTGTTGTCGAAATGAAAAATAAATAATAGAAAACATGGGTATTTAATATAGGGATAGCACCCAAAAATAATAATATTTTTATAAATAATATACAAAAAATATAAGTATAAATAATATTTTTAATTATTATATATAAATAATATACAAATAATAATATAAGTATAATTTGCAATTATAGAAATAATTTTTATTGCAGAAATAATATAGAAGTATAAATATTTTTACAATAATTAAATATGTAATAGGGTTAAACGGGAATTTCTCAAAATCCCAGTTTGACTTTATAATTCATAACAATATATAGAAAAACGGGGATTATGTTTAATCCATGTTTAACCCTATAATTCCAAAAAAATATAGGGTTAAACGGAGATTTTGCATAATCCTCGTTTAACCCTATAATTCCTAACAATATAGGGTTAAACGGGGATTTTGCATAATCCCCGTTTAACCTTATCATACTTAAAAATATAGGGTTAAATGGGGATTTCGCATAATCCCCGTTTAAATCATACTTAACAATATAGGTTTAAAAATATAGGGTTAAATGGGGATTTTGCATAATCCCTGTTTAAATCATACTTAACAATATAGGGTTAAACGAGAATTATGCAAAATCCCCGTTTAACCCTATAATTCCTAACAATATAGGGTTAAATGAGGATTAAGTAATTCCCGTTTAATCCTATAATTCCTAACAATATAGGGTTAAACGGGGATTATACTTAATCCCCATTTAACCCTATCATACTTAACAGTATAGGGTTAAACGGAGATTTTTGCATAATCCCCATTTAACCCTATAATTCATAACAATATAGGATTAAATGAGGATTATGCATAATTCCCGTTTAACCCTATAATTCCTAACAATATATGGTTAAACAATATAGGGTTAAATGGGGATTACACTTAATCCCGGTTTAACCCTATCATATTTAACAATATAGGGTTAAACTGAGAATTTTACATAATCCCCGTTTAACCCTATAATTCAAAACAATATAGGGTTAATTATGCTTAATCCACGTTTAACCCTATAATTCATAAAATTATATGGTTAAACGGGAATTTCACATAATCCCCGTTTAACTCTATATTGGTTTATAGGGTTAAACG
The DNA here is from genome assembly GCA_954870855.1 of Scutellaria minor. Taxonomy (NCBI): domain Eukaryota; kingdom Viridiplantae; phylum Streptophyta; class Magnoliopsida; order Lamiales; family Lamiaceae; genus Scutellaria; species Scutellaria minor. Next base: position 16,605,321 of record OX940728.1, on the reverse strand, counting down.
GTTTAATCCTATCACATGCAAAATTATACCCGTTTCAAATAAATATTCAAACAAATTTCAGCAAATTTAAAATAATTTAGGGTTAAACGGGGATTTCAATCCGAAATCCCCGTTTAACCCTCCATGGTTTCAATTTCAATTTCAACAAATTCTCGATGAAAATGGGGATTAAATCACTAACATGTCCACTGCGGTTTGACATCTTCGTGATTAAATGGGGATTTTTTTTCTGATTAAATGGGAATTTTCCTCAAAAATTCGAAGGATGAGGATGAGGCATTGAATTTTTTTTTAAATTGAGAGAACAGTGAGATGTAAAAATATATATATATATATATATATATCGTGTGGGGGTGAACAGTGAGATGTAAAAAAAATGACATGCCTCTTAATTAGTGTTTGACCGTTAGGTGTGATTGGATGGTAGGTTGTTGTGGGACAATTAATGTTATCAAGTCAATGATAATTTGGTGATATTTTTGGGCATACAATTATATTTTATGGTAAAATATATCCTAGTTTTATATTTGATGGTATAAATGATCCCAATTTTATTTAGTGTGGTAAAATTGAGATCCTTTGTATTTGTTGTGCTACTTTTGGGTTGCTATCCCTTTATACTACCATTTATCAATGAAATTTATTTTCAAAAAAACAAAATTAGAAAAGTCTTATTTTAACTATATCTACTGCAGGGTATTGTAGTTTTGAGAATCTCATCCCTTCAATTGGTGAGACTTGTCAGCCGTATTGGTAGTTCATCGATCAGGACCTATCCGAAGGAGTTCAGCTTCCTATTCCTCAATGAGGTCGTCCATCGAGTTCGACTATCGGTTTGTCACATGGAAGGCCTGCTAATATAGATGTTGGTGGTCCATCAATCGGGGAGACCGAATGTCCCACTCAAGCTTGGAGGTCAACCCGGACGACACATATGAGTTCTCGGTCTACAATCCAGCCAACCTCAATGGATGCTGATCAGAGTACACATCATTCGACGATGCTGCAGATCGATGTGGAAGATGAGGGTAAGACGTACGAGCCATCAGAGGTCCCTATATCGAAAAATATATAAGATTCCGATCATGAGTATGAGCTACCGACCTATCAGACTGAGATTTCGGCATATCAACCTTATCACCAGTCCCATCATAATGAAATGTCAAGGTATCTGCCACAGCGGTCCCTTTTCACCGATAGGCTGGATCCATCATACACGAGCTACAAACATGGTGATCAGGTTGGCGATCTTTTCCAACAATTGAACAACATGTTTAACACAGGCTTTCAACAACTTAACACAAACTTGGAGGATATGAGAACTTATGTTAGACAACAGTACTCTGATTTGCGACATTACGTGGAAGATACACTTCGGGACGAGACACAATATTTGGAGTTGGAGATTCCAAACTTGATTTGATCTAAGCTCACGAACTACTTCAATAGGAGACCCTCGTATCATGAGTCTTACTTTTCTCCAGTAGAGCAGGATTGACACGATTTGCCAACACATCAGAGTGGAGATAATTGGTGTACTCCCACAGATCGGTCGACCGCTAGTGCTCATCAGGGACATCATTCAACTATATTTTTTGATATAGGGACTTATACGGCTGGTGATGCATGATCCACACACACACCAACCCTAGGTCGGGGGATCACCACATTTGAGTTCCATATATGATATCCCTAAGATGAGTGCCGGCCTCCGAGAGGTGCGATTGAGAGCACCGAGTCAATATATCCAAAGTCTATACATACCGGGTGAGAGTCATTCACGGTTGCTCGTACAGGAGTCTGAGTTCTATGCGTACTTGGCCAACAGAGATTCTACACAGCTATGAGTTTTGTTCTCAAAAAATCTTTATAACAATTTATTTTTAATGTCAAAATAAGCTCCTAATATAAAATCTGTAATCCTCCTTTTAGGCTTAACATTGGGTTAGGCTTTCCAGTTGGTCCTAATTTTTTCACAACCTTCATAACTCCAAAGGAGGACGTCAATTTTGAGGTACATATTGTGATGAAAATAAGCTAACTCAAATAATAAGTACTATCATTACGTTGTGAGTCTAATGATTATTGTTGTTGTGTTGTGGGCGATTGATGCATATCTCGGAATTCTTTAGACGGTACCAAAGTTTCTCAGTGTTAAACGCACTCGAAAGGATCCTATGAAGTTCCAGATAGTAGACACACACTTCTTTGTAATGATCTTTTATCTTATCTTATAATTTTATCTATTATTTGAGAAACGCGATCTCATAAGTTATTGTATTGTTTTATACAGGAAAAGCGCAAGTGGATTCATAACATGGTGCACATCGGCCAACCAGATCATATCAAATACAACTTGGGACCTTTGAGGGAGTATTTCCCGACTTCGTCTCTAGATTTGTTGACTCCCTACGTCGACGGTGCACATCCAAAATGGGGACTTGTGAAACCATGGTGGAAATGTATTGATAGTGTAAGTTTTACTTTAATGTTTCGATTTTTTTAGTATTTGAATGTAAGTTTTAGCTGAGTTAGATAATATTCCTTATCATGTTTCAAGTAGTTACTGACATTAATGAACCTTGACGGACATTAGGTGGCCTGTGAGATATAACTCAAATTTGGATGCATTATTCTGTTCGATAGCATGAGACACACCTGGAACAAACACAAGGGCCAAAGGCGCTTGAAACAGACATTGCCATTCCGACATGTACTTCCAGCCCTTCTACAGTACACGTCGTTCGATGATAAAGCACGAGCTGAGGGTCTTGATGTTTTTCCTAATCCTGATGAGTTCGAGATGTTTGTCGCGGAGTTCATAAAGTGTTACGTACAAGAGGATAACAGTTCTTGCGGTATATTTTCCTTAATGTCGGTTGAGAGCTTATTGAGTGGTACTTGGCCTAGACCTTATCTCCGCAATGACATAGATTGGATTAGGCGACAGATAAGTTTTATGATATATAGATGGAATACTAAGCTAGACACGATTGCCCCTGATGTGTTGGGAGATTAGTGTTATATTTCGGACCCATACTTGATTTATTGTTTGGACAATTTCACTTGTATTTTGCACTCCTTTTGAGTAATGTTATTGAGAAACCCATTTTCTCTCTATTTATGCCCTTATGCTTGTAAAATATGATTGTTAATGTTTTGTCGTCCAATTGAGTTCTATCATGAACAAGAGGGTTTAAACAACTACCCCATTTAACCCTATTTCATATATATATATGTATGTATGTATATGGTTAAACGTACATGAAAATTTACACCTCATTTGAAAACCCTAGTTCCAAATTGTTTTTCCATTAATTTTTTTTATATACATGACATAAAATTTAGAAAAACTTGCCTCCCAACGAGTGCTTAATTTTACGTCTTTAGCTAGAAGAGTTTGAGAGAACTTACTCTACATCAAATTGGAAACTTCATACCTTCTCTCATTATTCATTTTAAGCTCAAGAAAACCACAAACCATTAGCTATCTCAATAACATAAAATAATCATCATACATATTGAACAAACGATGTAAAAGAAAAATCTACTATTCGTCCACATTAGGATTAGATTGATACAGAGGATATTTTCTTCTCATATGTTCTTTGAACAACACAAAGAGCATTTTTTATGTTTTCTCGTCCTTACTGTATTGTCTCTTGATGTTGGATTTTCCTCATCGAACTCATCTTCACCTCGATTTGGGTGCTGGGGAAGAATGTTTTCGATACATCTAGCTATGTTGTGCCCGGGACGGCCACAACGACTACATGTCCCTGTGGTCCTTCTTCGACCAGAGCACTCACCTGTTGAAGGAATACGTTTATCTTTCGATCGGCCAACTTATTTTGATTTGTCAAGCGCTCAACATACTTCTTTATGAATGGTGTCCGACATGATCCAATCTTGTGGATTGGGTACAGGGTTAACATCACCAGCTCACATTCCCCTTAAAGATCTCATCGTGTAGTACTCAGACTCATATGTAGTGACTGATTCTTTCGTAAAACTATATGCAAAGGTTATAGAAAGTGTAGATTGTGTTAGCGTATGCCAAATGATAAAAAAATTTAGAAAAAGACAAGAGCGCGTTCGAGGTGAAGTACAAACCTTATTGCGGCACATACATGCGAGCATGGTATCAAGTCCATCTGGAAAATGGAACACGTGTACTGAAATGAATTTAGATCAATGATAAAAATCTTTGACTGATCCGTGACCTTGTATTTGTGATGTCCAAGCATATCCACATGCATTTGTCGTCCAAGCTTCACGAATTCTAGAACACGATCATGTGTAGATTTTGTGTGATTGTTTTGTCTATCTTTGACAATCGTTCTTCTCTCATAAAACCACTTTTCTTTTATCCGTCGAGCTCCCTTAAGAAACAAACACATAGGCAGCCTCCGTACCCAAAAGAGGCAATGATTCCACTTCTCGACAGCATTTGACTTCATAAAGTTAAATCTTCGAATGCGGCAGTTAACCAGCGACCATCTACTCTTATTTGCTTTGTTTAAAGTGTCGAGTGCACCTTGAACCTTCAATGCATTCAAACTGCTCAAATTTTAGACACTTTATAAGGACAACATGTCTATATATAAAGATCAAGTGAATTATTTAAATTGAATGAGGTTATAAATTACCTCTCGAACTCATCACGATCATAACAATATGCAACCCTCTTGAAAAGTCCTACCAAATGTGATCCATATCTCGCCAAATTTTGTTGAAGATGAAAACAACACAACCCATTGGTTATTTCTGGGTATGCTTCGGTGATAACATTACTAATGCTAATGTGTTGATCAAACACAATAAACAGTTGACCAGGGCATCCAAATGTTGTACAGACATTTTTCAAAAATCATGTCCAAGATTCATCATTCTCCACATTTCTTATGCCAATTGTAAGAGGAAATATTTGATCATTTCCATCTTGTGTAACAGCGACAAATCCAATACCTTTATATAGACCTTTCACGTGATACTCGTCCACCACAATAGCCAGTCTTGAATATTTTTGAAATCCCACAATTGAGGCGGCCAATGCAAAAAACATGAATTTGAATTTTCCATTCACATCTGTCTCCAAGTCTGTATAAGTACCAGGATTAGTGTCCTTCAACACCTATAAGTAAGATGAAAGCATCCAAAACAATTTCTTCAGATCTCTGTATGTGAGTCTCATTGCATGACATTTTCCTTCAATGTGAACTTATAACTGAGAGTCAAACCATGTTGCCGGTTCATTTTTTCAATGATCCCCCTCGGCCCGAGATTCAATTTCTCCTTCCAAAGTGTGTCCACAAATTACTCACCGATCAAAGTAGAAGGAAGTCACTAACGATTAATTTGTGATAATATGTGATTATTAATAATATTATTTGTGATTATTAACAATCAAGTAAACCCTAAAAATATGTGATAATATTAATTTTTTTTAATTAAATTAAATTTTAAAAGTTTAATTATTTTATGATGTTATCTTATATAATAATTTGCATTAATATTATCTTATATGACCAAACTCATAATTTTATAAAACTAGTATTTTTATAAAATATATTAAAAATATGCACTAGTATATATATTTTATAATTGTCTTAAAATGAAATTAGATTAAACATTACTAAACATATTAATTAGTCATTAATCTTCCAATTATATATATAGATTTTTTTGATATATAAAAATATATCAAAATAAAAAAAATATATATATTTTTGATATATAAAAAAAAAAATATATATATATATATATATTTGATATATATATATATATATTGTTAACCTTTTAAAAATATGTGATAATAGAAAATTGAAAAATATCAAAAACACTTATAAAACAAATACATGTAGAATATTATTACATAAAGCACCAATGGTCTAGTGGTTAGAGTATCACCACGAGTCCTGGGTTCAATTCCCAGACAACACATAATATCATCTATGATGATGTCATTGCTGACGTCAGCGTCCTATGGTGTGATGACATGTGTTATGCTGACACCAGAAATTTTCCGTCACTAATGCATGTTAGTGACAGAATTTTTGGTTTTAGTGACTGATTTTTTCGTCACTATCAAGCAATTTTCTTGTAGTGAGTCGACACGAAGAACTATGATTCAAATCGAAAGAACAACTATATTGCAAAACACTCTTTGAGATTTTCCAAATCACATGTTTTTCGGTTGCATTGAGTATGAAAAGACAGTCTTTTTGGCTACATCTCACATACCATCTATGTTTGTCCGAATGGTCCACACTATATTCAACTTGATTCTACAAATGGTAAAACCCAACAACATTCTTCAATTCAACCTTACTGGAAAATGTGGATCCCTTTTGCAGAATGTGTGTAACTGGCTCAACATTCTCAATTTGTGAGAAATTCGGTGGCTCGATTTCCCACATATCGGGGATAAACCATTCTAGGCGTAATACGTATGTGCAAAATTCCTCATACTCCTCTCGTTGCTCCATATCCAAAGCATTCTCCTCATCTTCATTTAATTCGAAGTCATCTTCTTCATTGTCTAAATCTACATACAGATAGATATAATTACAAAAAATGTAACATGAAAATCAACTTCGAAAATTATATGAAATAATGAAGAATAGAAAATTACCACTTCGTTCATGATTTTCTTATTATGGTCCTCTTTCACTTGTCGCTTCTGCAAATCCTTCACGTGGTTGCTCCTCATTTTCTCCATAGCCTGTCAGAGGCATGTTTAAGTCGAGTCTGTCTAATCTACCAAAGTCAGCACGACCAAACTCTGATGGCCAAGGTTGTCACTGTCTTCCCGAAGAAGTCCCAAAATAAGTATTTTCATTTTGATTCGGTATTGTCCATCTTGCATAAAATCCCTCATCGTTTTGTAGTCCAAGGGGAACATATAAAAAATAAGGATTTTGTTCGGATTCACATTTGAGTTTGGTTCCTCATATGTAGATGTAAATGGTAGACCACTTTCACCACATCACTAATTAAGCTCATCTATAGTGTTATGTTGTTCCGGATGTTCGGGATAAGAGGATCTTCTTCCATGGCATGTATTTTAAGTCTCCGAAGACACGACAACATCGGATACTCCAATATCCATCCTCTTCAGAGAAACAAAAATAATATGAACCTCATCGATCATTGACAATATTCATTCCAAATCTAAACCATTCTTAATTTTTATCCTCTTCACTCTTCTTTCAATTTCAATTAGTGAGTGAATCACATATCCCCAACAATTCATGTCGGCACCCATAAGTCCATGAATTGAGTATAATAAATCATAACATATCATTGTAGGAAGGTGAATGGCCTCTTCACAACCATTAGTGTATTTTAAACCTTCCCAGTAGCCTCCATACCATACAACTACTTGAAAAGTCATCTTTTTGTCGATACTGTTAAAAAAACATTAAAAATTATGAGTATTATGAATCCAATAATAAATGACAAATCAAATAAATAAAAAACTAAAACAAAAAAAAGTACATTAATTATTTCAACTCATAAAACAATAAATTATTTAAATAATAAACTAATAATTCATGTTCACATAACTAATAATTTTTTACTAATATTCGTTTAACTTATAACACTACAAGAAAACTGCCAAACAGTGACGGAAAAATCCATCACTAAAACCAAAAATTCTGTCACTAACATGTATTAGTGACAGATTTGTGACGAAAAAATTCTGTCAAAAGGAGCTTTGTCACTAAATTTTAGTGACGGATTTTATTCCGTCGCTAAGTTTCTGACAGAATTTCTGTCACTAAGATGAAAATTTTCGTCACCAAATTTGGTCGTTTTTTACTTTCCGATTGAGTAGTAAACGAAATTAATGACGGAAATTATCCGTCACTAATTGTGTGACAGAAAATTCCATCATTAAAATCATAGTATTGACGTGTCAGAATTTCCGTCACTAGGATGAAAATTTTCGTCACCAAATTTGGTCGTTTTTTACTTTCCGGTTGAGTAGTATTGACATGTCAGAATTTCCGTCAAGATGAAAATTTTCGTCACCAAATTTGGTCGTTTTTTACTTTTCGGTTGAGTAGTAAACGAAATTAATGACGGAAAATTCCGTCATTAAAATCATAGTATTGACGATTCATGATGACATGTCATCACACCATAACATCATCATAGACAATATTATGCGTTGTCTGGGAATTGAACCCAGGACTCATGGTGGAACTCTAACCACTAGACCATTGGTGCTTTATGTAATAATATTCAACATACATTTGTTTTATAAGTATTTTTGATAATTTCCAATTTTGTATTATCACATATTTTTAAAAGGTTAACAATATATATATATATATATAAATAATTGGAAGATTAATGACTAATTAATATATTTAGTAATGTTTAATCTAATTTCATTTTAAGACAATTATAAAATATACTAGTGCATATTTTTAATATATTTTATAAAAATACTAGTTTTATAAAATTATGAGTTTGGTCATATAAGATAATATTAATGCAAATAATAAGATATATATATATATAATTGAAAGATTAATGACTAATTAACATAAGATAATATAAGATAATATCATAAAATAATTAAACTTTTCAAATATAATTTAATTAAAAACAATTAATATTATCACATATTTTTTGTTAATTTTTATTATTTGTATTTTTAATATATTTTAAAAGTTTAATATATATATATATAATTGGAAGATTAATGACTAATTAACATAAGATAACATCATAAAATAATTAAACTTTTCAAATTTAATTTAATTAAAAAACAATTAATATTATCACATATTTTTTGTTAATTTTTATTATTTGTATTTTTAATATATTTTAAAAGGTCCCCAATATATAGACTAGCACCTTGGAGAGATGAGTTTGCTCAACCACTTGGACAGAGTTAATTAGAAAATATTTTAGTTGTCATAGCCATCCTAAAAAGCTGAAACCTCAATTTCAATTCTTTTGTTTGGTTAATGATCTTAGTCAATTAGAAAATATTTTTGCTATCATAGCCACCCTAAAAAGTTGAAACCTTAATTTCATTTCTTTTGTTTTGGTTGATTATCCTAGTCAATTAGAAATTAGCTATCATAGCCATCCTAAAAAGCTGAATCCTTAATTCAATTTCTTTTATTCTGGTTGATAATCTTAGTTAATTAGAAAAGATTTTAGGTGTCATAGTCATCCTAAAAAGCTGGCACCGTGTATAATAGGGGTCGAACTCAGGACTAACATCTTGGAGAGATGGGTTTGCTCAACTATTTAGACAAAATCAATTAGCAAAGATTTTATTTGTCATAGCCACCCTAAAAAGCTGGCACCGTGCTCGGTGGGGGTTGAACTCGAAAAGATTTTAGTTGTCATAGTCATACTAAAAAGCTGGCACCGTGCTCAGTGTGGGTCGAACTCATGACTAGCACATTGGAGAGATGAGTTTGCTCAACCACTTAGATAGAGTCAATTAGAAAAGATTTTAGCTGTCATAGTCACCCTAAAAAGCTGAAACCTCAATTTCATTTCTTTTGTTCTGGTTGATGATCCTAGTCAATTAGAAAAGATCTTCACTGTCATAACCATCCTAAAAGCTAACATCATGCATAGTGGGGTTCGAACTCGAAAAGATTTTAGCTGTCATAGCCACCCTAAAAAGCTACCACCGTGCTTAGTGGGGTCGAACTCATGACTAGCACCTTGAAGAGATGAGTTTGCTCCACTACTTAGACATAGTCAATTAAAAAAGATTTTAGTCATTATAGCCACTCTACAAAGCTAAAACCCCAATTCCATTTCTTTTGTTCTGGTTGATGATCCTAGTCAATTATAAAAGATTTTAGTTGTCATAACATCCTAAAAAGCTGGCATCGTGCTCAATGGGGGTCAAATGCAAGAGATGAGTTTGCTCAACCACTTGGACAGAGTCAATTAAAAAAAAAATTAGCAGTCATAGCCATCCTAAAAAGCTGAAACCTCAATTCCATTTCTTTGTTCTGGTTGATGATCCTAGTTAATTAGAACTGAAACATCAATTCCACTATATTTCTTTTGTTCTGGTTGATGATCCTAGTCAATTAGAAAAGTTTTTTGTTGTCATAGCCACCCTAAAAAGCTGGCACCATGCTTAATGGTGGTCGAACTCAAGAGATGAGTTTGCTCAACCACTTGGACAAAGTCAATTAAAAAAGATTTTAGCTATCATAGCCACCCTAAAAGGCTGAAACCTCAATTCTATTTCTTTTGTTCTGGTTAATGATCCTAGTCAATTAGAAAATATTTCCTCAATTCTATTTCTTTTGTTTTGGTTGATGATCCTAGTCAATTAGAAAATATTTTAGTTATGGTTGATGATCCTAGTAAATTAGAAAAATATTTTAGCTGTCATAGTCATCCTAAAAATTCTTTTGTTTTGGTTGATGATCATAGTCAATTAGAAAATATTTTAGTTGTCATAGTCACCCTAAAAAGTTGGAGCTGGCACTAGGCTTAGTGGAGGTCGAACTCATTACTAGCACCTTGGAGAGATGAGTTTGTTCAACCACTTGGACATGTATCATTATGTGATACATGCTGCTTATAGTGATATTTGTTACTAATTTTATGTATGTTTATGTCTATGGTTGGAACTTTCACCAGAATTTGACAACATTGTCGGAACTTGTTGGCTGATGTGGATGGTCTACGACCAGCAAATAAGTGACATGGCAAACCCTTGTCGGTCTCAAATAATGTGGCATGTGGCGCCTATGTACCACTTTTATACTTTAAAGTCAAAAAAGTCGCATATCACCAGTTGTGAGTGACGACTGCATGAATTTTGTCAGTCAGAATTGATGTATGGCTCATTAACATACAGAAATTTTGTGTAAAAAATAAATTTTAATTTTTTTTATATGAAAATTATGTGTATCAGTAAGTGTGCTGTGTTTTTTACTGGACATGTGGTATGTGGCAATATAAATATCTCATCAAATGAAATAACGTAGGAGTATTTTTGACTTTTACTATAAATTATGGTATTTTAGGGTATTTTGTTATATTTAGTGGTAGAAAGAGACCACTTTATCTTCATTGTGGTATAATGGGCCCCGAACCCATAATGAGTAAATGGCCAAGATTATCACAAAAGATATAATGTAAATCCCTTTGGTTGGAATTCGATATAGTCGTCGAAACTTGTTGGCTGACATGGATGGTCGGCGATTGGCAGACAAGTGACATGGCAGATGGTTGTCGATCTCAAATAATGTGGCATGTGGTGCCCACATGGCAACATCTGATTAGTGATTATGTGGCGCATGAGTAAATGGCTAGACTACCATAAAAGATATATTGTAAATCCCGTGGCAGAACCTTGTCGGTCTCAAATAATATGGCATGTAGCGTCTATGTAGCAGCATCTGATTAGTGATTATGTGGCGCTAAGCAACATCTAATTAGTGATTGAGAGTGTATTGCATGAGTTTTTAACCCAATACCTCCTTGAAAATATAGATCATTTACAGTGCTTAACTACAACATCTCATATATAATTATTGTTCTATCTTTTATATAAAACATGATTTATATGTCTATTTTAAATGTATGTTTTCATGTTGTTGATGATAAGACATGACATTTTTGGGTGTTCAAGTAATTATGTGTTTATTATGTCTCTTTTATGTGAGATTAATTTGGGTCAGTGGTGGTAATTCGATATTCCATTTTTTGTTTAGTAGATTGATGTAGTAGGCCTTTAAAATATATGTAATATTTTTTTGAGACAATTATTTCTTGGGTCCTTGTTTTGGGAGAGGCCATGTATCATCTTTTTAACGAGAATATTTTCTATCTTACCACTATGAGCTAGAATTGTCTCGACATGATGCACCAAATGTCATTATCATCCATATGGGGCTTTGTGCTGACTATGGTCATTTTATTCATGATCAGTAGATTTGCATTATAATTTTTTACTCAATGGGAGATGAGCCTAAGTTGCCAAATTTTTTATTTCACTGAGTACGAAGGAATAACAAAAATTTGCTTGGATCTAGAATAAAATATTTTTCCAATACCTTTTGCGTAAAATATGCAACAATTTTTGACCAAATTCACCATATCTATGTTAACGAAAATCAGACAAGAAAAGAGAACAATTGTAGTATATTGTCGTGGAGTAAACATTGACATTAATGTTTGTTCAGGCTTAACTTTGTTTTGAGTTGCAAACATAGTTTTTGGTTGCACTCTATTGCCACGATGATGTCGCGAGATGCAAATGAATCAATCATTTGTGTGAGCTAGCTTTAATATGTTGAGCAGCAAACACGATTGAAAACTTGATTAAAATGTTTGAGCTCTAGTTTTTGGTGAGCCAGCTTAAAAACTAAAAAGTTTTAGCAATCCAAAATTAATTTTATTGAAGCTTGAATAATGGATAACAGTAATTCGACAAGTTCGCCAAATTTGAGGCTTTCCTAAAATTCACTTTTTGAGTTGAAAATAGATATTCAAACATCAATAATAAGGTTGATTGTTGAGAGTTGAACATTGTACAAGTAATTGTTTTGTCAGTAATATTAACCAACATACATCAATTGGGTTAAGTGTTGGACAAACAAAATATAACTTGACAAAAATAATTTTGAAATTGATCCTTTGAATGACAAATTATGTCACCTTTTTATTAATAGTGACAACTAAGCATTAACAAATTTTATGTGTAATGAAAATGTCACTTTGCTCGTAATTATACTGAGATAGAGTTTGACGATTAATTGTTCTCTCACTTTAGTTAATGTCATAAATTATCTCCTTTAGTGGGTTATAGAAACTGAGACAATATGGTTGGAGATTTAGCAATATTTGGACTATTAAAAAGTTGTACAACCATATTTATCAAAATGGCTCACAAGAGAAGATAATTTTTAACTTGGCAAATAGCATGAGTTACTTATGGAAGCTCAAGAATTGGTATGAGCTATGTGATATAAGAGCACTTAATTCATATAGTCCAAGATAAGTTAAAACACTAGCTTTCATTAGGTAATATGTCCATAGTTCTTGTTAATGTCTTAATAGTGTTTCTTGTTGCAACAAGTGAAGGTTGTAGGATGACTATGTTAGTTAGAGAAGGATTTTATTAGCTACTCGCTAAAGTCAACCTCCCTTGGCATATGATGACTATATTAGCAGGATGAGGCTTTTGTTAGCTACCTTGCTAAAGTCAATCTCCCTTACAATAAATTTATTTCTAGTGGAAGAAGCTCACTGGAAAGATAAGAGGCTCTTTATTCTTTGAAACTAGTCCACAGTGTGTAGGCTCAAAAACATGAGACACTAATATCTGTCTTCTATATTCTTTAATTTGCGCTATAAGGAAGCGCACTCTCGATCTCACTAGGTTGAAGCGCTAAAATTCTTTTGAGCGATTCTAATCAATAGTTGAGGCATATAAGGAAATATTATTTAATTTACACTATAAGAAAGTACACTTTTCACTAGTTAGAAGCGCTAAAATTCTTTTGAGCGATTCTATGAGTAGTTGAGACTTATAAGGAAAATAATATTTTCATAAGTGATGTAGAATTCCTCTGGGAGGACTTCACAAGCACATGTGATGTTATTGAGAATCTTGAGCTATATGAGCTGCAAAAACCTGATGCTCATTTTCCTAGATACTAGAGTTAATCTTGTTGTCGGTATAATATGAATAACTCTAAGTGAGTGGGAGTATCTCACTTGAGCAAAACTCAATGTTGTCACAAGTATAAATGAGTGAACACATGATGTGTTCCCACCATATCTATACGAGATAGTGGTGGTATTCATTATTAGCTTTATGATATTTGATGAGTCATCTCAAATGACTTCACATGACGTCTTAAGTGGATAGCCTCAAGAATTTTGGAGACATATGGTTTCTAAAGGTCAAGCACACAAGTAGATAAATTGGGTGACACTTCTTAGTTGAAAGTTGTGTCTAACTGGAAGAAGGAAATAAATGCTAGTCAATATTGTGTGAACGTTGATGAGAGTCTGATGTGCTATGACTAGCACTAGACTGTTTTTATGTGGTGAGTAGATGTTAGAGTGATCCTAGATGTACATATGATGCAATTTGGTGGATTCTTAAATATCTTTTGATGGTCTAATATTAACTAATGATATTTATGTAAATGCTTTGGGAGCCGAGTGTTCTTGAAGGACCAAGCATCGTGATATCGGTTTTTACCTTAAAGGTGGTGAGCATGATAAATTGTTCTCAGACACATATCTAAGAGCAACGTGGTTGATTATCCTTATGTGTTGAACGTTTGTACTCCAAAGGCACTTAAGTTGAGGAGGATATCGTAGATATTAACTTTTGTGGCTTATGAGAGCATGTTGAAATTGATGAGTTATGAGTACTCATTATGTTAGTACTGGACATGAGTTGTCACTAGACTTTGATTGACCCACTCACACGGGCAATCACCTTGGCTTTGAAAGCATGTGAGATGAGACAGGTAAATCATTAAGTATAAAGAATGATTACCTTCAAGATTGGGACAGTTTGGAAGACTTACTTATAGTTGTCTTGTCATGTGACCAAGATGAGGTCATACTTGATTGATATGAAGTACGTCCAAACTTCTTAAAAGTCTACTGGTAGCCGAATATGTGAATTACGGGGAGAAATTTAGAGAATCGCTTTTGCAAAGCTCAAGTCAAACGCTTGAGTAGCGATTGGACTAAGATTCGTATGATGTTTAAGAGCGTGACATGCCCAAATTGAGTGGGAGCTCCATCATAACATGTATTCATACTACATGTAATTTTGCGACGATATATGAAAGTAATTGAATGGTCTTTATTTCATCACTCTGTGAGATCTTATGCCCTTTGAGACTCTGGACCGTGGCATGAGGTGTAAGCTTGATGATGTTGCTTTAGCATGTATCTAATGGCCATGTTTGATTCGATCTGTCGGAGCATGTCTAGAAAAGTTGTCAAGACTAAACTAATTGACATAAGGACAAAGAAAAGCTAAAATGGCGATACACTTGTAAATGTTCTAGGTTCATAGACCTGGTGACTATGTTAAAAAGTGTTTGACAAGTCATGAACATAGATACATATTTGTGTGGGTCGAGCATTGTCTATTATTTATTGAGGGATCTAGAAATATTTGACTAGGTGTGACTATTTGGTTTGGGGTATATTACGAGCTGTTTGAGTTGTAGAGTTATGTTAGTTTGGTGATAGGTTAATATAACTCTCCTCACATGTCCTTTCTCGTTTGGTCGCACGTCTCACTTCTCGAGTGAAGGAAATAACATGAGATTGAGAAAATGATGATGAGATTCAATGGATTGAGTCAAATATGTATGAGTGGGAGATGTTGGAAAATTGGGCTGGGTTTAGGACCCTGGACCCATTAGCATCCATATTTGATATGGAATAAATTAGTTTCCTATTTGTATTAGAAAATATCTGGAATATGTATATTTGGGATATATATGAATTATCTCTTCTACTAATCTCAACAATATACAGAACTACGGACTATTTCGTTATTTTTCTAGATTTCTCTCTACGTAACATTCCTGTAAAATCACCTAGACTCATGAACTGATGAGGTGTGCATATACGTGTGAATAGCTCTAGTAGTTATTCACCACCACCGAGAGATTGATAAATATTCAAGTTTGTAGTTTAAAAAAAACTTGTAGATTGAGTCTATTGAATCTTGAGAATAGATTGCTCTTCCCCTTCAAAGCGATAAGTCGATTTGTTAAATTATATGCATATATGCCTTAATTTCTAACACTAATAAAATAAAAGTTCCATACATGAGCTCTAAAATACAGTCTCCAATAAAACAATTCAATAATTCACTCTCTGAAAGTGACAAAAAAGGAGATCCTCACGAATGATTGCTTGCCAACAAATTTTATAATTCTTTTATTAATAAAGTCAATAAACTACATGACTATTTAGGCTTATATGACATAATAGTAATTTTTTTTCTAATTTTCCTGTTATATAATATTTAGATTATATATATATATATATATATATATATATATGAAAATCACTATTTAGTATTTTGTACTATAAATTGAATTTGAAGAATTGTTGAAGCTACTAGCCTTTTAATTCTTCATTTCTTATTTTACGGAATTCAACACCTACGATCATACATAGCATCTTACTGGATCACAATTATAGGGTTATTCATACTTTTAAGAATATAAATAAAGAAAGAAAAAGGAAAGAAAAAACAAAAGAGCACAGTTGCTGCATTGTTTATTCTTTCATTTTCATGGGCCATCGGAGGAGACATGAAATGGGTTAACAATATAGTTTTGTATAATTTGATATTTAACTTCAAAAAAAATAAAAAAATAAAAACGTCAACATAAGATCATATTAGCATCAATAAAAACTTGTAAAGTATCTGTGTTGAAGTTGACTTTATAAAAAAAAAAAAATCTAAGTTCACTTTGTATCATTTCCTCTTTTCCTATGTAACATGTTTCAAATTTTAAATGAATATAAATAACACACAAATACATAATTAGAATGTTAATTTTATGTTTATATATGAGAAGAAATGATCGAGTATTTATACTTAAGTGCCACCAATCAAGTTATTAATTAATTATACCATACTTAAGTTAAACCATTAGTTATACTGCAGGAAAATTAGAAAAATATTAAAAAATTTGGAGCTCATATGAATTGTAATCTTATATTTGATACGTGCACGTAAATTTATAGTGGTTATGTGCTATATATAAATGATATAAACAAATAAATAAGACATATAAAATAAAATTAAAGAAGGAAAACGTGGAGAATTCAAACTAAACAACCAGTGACGTTTGTACCTACGTTATTCTGCAATTATATTATATCATTTTTATTCAACTTAGGTGTGTGTATTTTGTCTATCCATTTAACTTATTTATGTCACGTGACTAGACTTGAATTAGCACATGCTTGCAATTTAATACACCCTTGTGATCACGTCGGAGATCTTATATTTCAATTTGCATTTTATTAATATTTTATATAAAATCATTAATTATTATATATAGTAATTTAAACATGATTAAATAGAAGATAGAACATCAAATATAACATAAGATTCTAACTTCTTTTTTTGTTTTTTTTTTTTTCTTCTAATGAACTTTGGTTATTGTCGATCGTGTGCATGCATGTGGAATAAATTAAGGGATAAAAAATAATATAAAGGTACATCGTTTTTTCTTCTCTTCCCAATGAAGTTAATTATTAAAATAAAGTCATTGCAAAAGTTGAATTACAATATAATAAATCAACTACGAATAATTTATTATATGTTCTTTCGATGATATGTCTAATAGTAGTAATGTTTGAACATCAATTAAAAGTAAGTTCACAGTTATTTATGTTATAATGGAAACTCCTATCCCAAATTATCTCATTTGTGTATTGTTATCAAAATTATGTAATTGCAATATGATATTGCACATCACTATGCAAAGTGCAAACATAAGTTTGTTAATAAATAATAGCCACAATAATTGTCACCTGCTAATTTGTAAACTTTTCCAATAAAAAATCAGCAGAGTGTCGTTATATTGTTTCATCATAGATTCATAATATAACAGATAAAAACAGAGAAGTGATAATGAAAGCGATTAATCGAAATATTGCATGAGATAACAAATACATTTTGTCACATATGGAAAAAAAAATGTCCCCAACGTAACTCACTTGAAATTTGATAAAAACATTAGGGGTTCAATGATTTATATATATATATATATATATATATATATATATATATATATATATATAATATCATTTAGGAGTTAACGTGTTTGATAATTATTTAGGTCATGTCAATCCATAACTCATAATCCACAAAACAGAAATTTATTTGTAAAGATAAATTTGAGTTGTGATGGATCAGTTCATTAATCTTATAAAATTATATTTATGAAAATATTTCATATAAACTTTTTAAAATAAAAATTAGGAATTCCTACCATGTTACTAATATAGGAGCTAAAGTACCAATTTTCCTTACACGATAGGTAATTTAAGGTATATAGGTTGGTTCCAAAAAAAAGAAAAAAAAAAGGTATATAGGTAATTTAAGGTATATATTTACAAGAAAACATCTAAGAATAATTACCTGAGGAACCATATGCATGGAAAAATGGTAAGTTTCCATGTGGAATCCCAGAGCTGCAAAATATATTCAACAATTTTTTTTTTTTTTTTTAATTGAAAGTCAACAACCTTTCTTCTATTTATATGATCTCCACAAATGCTGATAAAAGTTAATTAAGTGGAGCCACATACATCAACAAATTTATAAAAGTGTTATTATCAATGTAGCACTTTTAGATACCACCATAATCATATAATTGAAACTAATCTGTAAGACACAGTTCAAATTTCATTTTATACAGAAGAGGTGGCCAACACATTACTCGAAGGAAGGAAATCATTTGAAGCAAAGATTGATGTTTTGCTCGAAAAATTCAGTAAATTTGAAGAGTAGAAAGATGTATTTTTACTTCTACAATTATACATAATAAATACTTTGAATTCTATACAACACTATTTGCATTATAATTAAACTTATGTAATTGTTTATTTTTCAAAATTTATAATTTCTCTTTCGAGTTTGGTTTAAGTGTTGCATTTTCGTTCATCTTATCAACCCAAAATAGAAGATGAGGGAAAAAAAACTGTAAAATAACTTGTTTTAAATTTAAATATTTATGATACAATATTAGGCTTTCACATTAATATTTATGCCATTAAGTTTTTATTTATATAAATTGTAATGGTGTGCTTTTACATTTTGAGTTTAAAAACTTTTAAGATCTTACAAACATATTAAGTAGAGTATAAAACTTAAATAATTGATGTTCATAATTTATATATACTAGTAATTCTTCCGTGCATTGCAGGGTTTGTCATATATATTAAATAATTTAAATTCTTATAACATAATGTATTTGTAAGTAATTGTAACATATAATATAAAAATGTTTTTAATTTTTAATTTAATAAAAAATTAGATATATTAAATTTATATTTGCATTTTTAATTATTCCAAACTTTAGTATATATTTAAAAAAATTATAGATTCATAAAATATTTTTGTAGGTTTTAAATGCATTTCAGATTTTAAAATAATATATAGATGTTTTTTTTTAATATTTAGATTTTTCATAAACTAATTTTGGATTTAAAAAAAACATTTTTACATTAACTATAATTTTCTGTTTGTTTCAACTAATTCATTTCAATAAAAATTGCCTTTAATATTATTATTATTATTATTAGACACTATTTAAAATTGTATTTTTTTTTTCAGAATTCATATATTATATATACTTTTATTTAATTTCAGAAATGTATTTGTTGATTTTACATATTTAGCTTTATTATTTGAACTTATTATTATTATTCTATAAATTTTTATTATTTTTTTAGAGTTTTATAACAGTTTTCATATTTATAGACATTTCTTCATATTTTATGTCAACGTTTTATTTGTTTTTAATAGTTTTTCTTAGATTTAAAACTTATTATCATATTTATTTTATTAGATTTCTAAAACTAGTTTGAAATCAGTTTTTTTATAATTTCAGATTTTCAAATATAATTTCATAACTTTGATTATACAAATGAAATATGTGATTGTTATTTGGTACCCTCATCATTTATCAAGAATATTTGGACATTGAAATAAAATTTTATGGAATGGGGATTATAGGTGAAATAAAAAATCACAACTTTTATTCAGATTGTCATTTTAACCAAAAAAAATTTTATTGGTCAAAATAACATAACCTTATATATGTAGTGTTTTTTTTTTTTACTAAGATAGTGGATAAAAAATTCATTATCTATTAATATACAACTCTTTATCCAAGTTTTCTAGTATGTTTTGTCTCTCACACTCATCCCCTCCACTCCTACCAAGCTTATTAATAAATAAATAAAAATACAATTTTTTCAAACTGATTTTAGTTATAAAACATACTATATATATAAGGTTATGTTATCTTGATCAATAGTTAAAAATTTACTTAAAATGACAATCTACTTAGGTTGTGATTTTTCTACCAATTATCCCTAAAATTAATCCAATTTTTATAACTCAAACAGGCCCATTAAATCAATGGGCCAATTTATTTTGAAAAACGTATAATTGAGGCCCAATCTTGTTAATAGCCCATCACATATGTGTGAAATCATAATAAGCCTATTCTCCTCCACTCCTACGTCTTCTCCGTCTTCAACCGCCAACTCCGCCGTCCCCGTCGTCCGCTGACGATACAATTCCGACGATACACATCTGGAAGCAATTTTATCCGAACGGCGCTGAAGGCTGAAATTTGAGTCTCAATTTTATCGAAGAATTCATTCATTGTTGAGCTCTAAATCTGTTAAGTTTCCAAACCCTCTCATATTCCTTCTGTATTTTGAGGTTTGATAAGTTTGGAGTAATTTTGAAATCCGTGCATATATAGTACCGATATATATGGTTTGTGGTTCTTGAGGTAATTACTGAAAATGCAGTGACTAATCGGTGCATATACAAGCTTTAATGATTGTGGTAAATTGTGGAATGTGTATACTGATAATTGACCTTATTTACTTGAGAGGGAACTCATTTTGCTGTTGATTGTGTTGTTGCATTACAAAGTTAAGTTCTAACTGCTGTTGATTTCTGCTCTACAAAAATGTTGGTGGACTTGGTAATATACATTTACATAAAGAGTTAACGAGCTATTGTGTTTCCGTTTATAATTTTTTTGGATGAACGGAGCTGTATTAAAGGGATCTAGGATTACTTGTGCAGAGTTAAAGAGAATTAAGAATGGTAAGGTTCTGATGCTCATATATGTAAAAGACAGTTTATTGGAGTGGTAATGCTGCAGAAACTGCAGTTTCTGTAACTAGTAATGGGAGAACTCAACGTAATATACCTAATTAGAGATGATCGGCTATTAGTTCTATACCGTTAGACTTCCATCACCAACTTGATATTCCTTATAATAACTTTCAAGTAGCACAACACAAATTTTACTTGAGAAAAGATAGGAAAAAAGGTTTTGAATTTCTCTGTGGTTGAAGGTTCCGTTTCATAAAATTGGAAAAGATACATTCATAAATTTGGAAAAACTAGCCATTTATTGGTGTTCAGAATAATTAGCCATGATGATTGTTTACTGCTGTGGAACTTAACTTGTTTGACAAGTTAAGATCTGTAATCCATGGACAAAAGATGCATTAGTTGACGGTGCTAGAGCTTGTTATTTTCATATACATGCAGCAACCAAGTTCTGGAAATGCAGCCACATGATCCCAATTGTCCTAATGGATTTGAAGGCTTGTAAATAACTTGAAAGATTTAGGAAACTTTATGAGAAGATAAATTGTAATCTCTTTATATTTTCTTAATTTTGCTAAATCCATGCATGTAGAGTTTAGTTATATCTTGCATATATTGGCACCTGATTATGATACAATCCAGAGAGGAAATATCCTTAATGTGCAAAAGTATTCTTTCCATTGTGCTCCATAAGTTAATAGTGAGGAGAAGATGAACGTACTAAAAGTACAAAGAACATGATCAATCTGAGTAATTTTTATTGTGAATGATATAAAACATAAATAAGATTGACAAGTGATGTGGATATTTCTGGAGATAAGAGGTCCATGCCAAAATTGGGCCATAATCCCACTTCAATCCGAGTCCTTGAGGTCTGTCGAAGGAGGGTGCATATCTGGGTCACCAAAGTTGGGCCCAAAACACGTCTTACACCAAGTCCTTTAGTATACCAAGATGGCAGATAGAACGGCTGATTAAACTATTCATTTTGGGGAGCATCGAGATCAGATTTGCCAGAATGTGCTGACATCTACCGGGTCTCACTCAAGGGCTTGGGCCAGTATGCTTCCACGTAATTCTTAATTAGGGTTTTTTGAATGAAATGTCTTTCTTACCCTTATCATAGAGGATAGCTATAAATACTTGTAACATGTAATTCTTCTTGCAAGTTTTTCATTCTTTAAGAAATAATATCTCATTCTTTGGCATTGATTTCTCTAGTTCTTATTTTTCGACATAACTCATTTGTGTGGGTTTTGTGATGAGTATTTTTATATTCTCATCAACAAGTTATGCAATAGTTGCAATGTTGAGATACATTGATGGAGAAGATTACTAGACACTGAATTAGATAGTGATGAACATTTGTGTAAAAAAGGTTAGCCAACATTTGATAGTTGTTTAAGTAAAGAAGAAGTGTCTTTCCAATTATAAAAGCACATTTCTGAGAAGCATGATTTCAAGTTCGGTTTTTCTGTTTCTCACTCAGGCAATCAGATTGAAGAAGTCATTTACATTTTCAGTTTGTGGATCCAAGTGGACAACTTTTAGTTTGATTTGAAGTTTTGTTTGTTATCAGTTTTGCTTTGTTTCTTTTGCCGTAGCTTATATATATGTAAGTCTCCATAGGGTTTAGTTTAGTTTTCAATTTAGAGTTTTAGAGAGAGAGAGAGAGAGAGAGAGAGAGAGAGAACTAGTGCTTAGAAGTGAGGGAATCATCACAGGTTTCTGAGTGTATTCTTGCTTGTAAAATTCTCTGAAACTTGTAGGTTTTCTTTTGTGATCAATAAAATCTCCCATTCCCTATTTTCCCATGGATGCTCATGTGAATGAGCTGAACCACGTAAATCGCTGAGTGTTCTTGTCGTTTACTTGTTTTGTTTTCTTGAAAAGTTTATATCAATCTTGTAGTGTTCTTCTTGGTGTATTGTTGCTGCAATTTCTTGCTTGAATCCAACAATATGTTTTTGTATGTCCAAAGAAAGTATGTTGAAATTAAAAACATCTAAATTGGGATCAAGATATAACTGATATCAGTAGTATAAGACAGCGTTCCTCCTACAATGAGTAGTCTGTTAGAATCAATACTCAAATTAATTATAGAATTTGTGGATTCAAGTTCAGAACGCAAGCCCATACCCCAAATATATGCGGAAGAAGTTCCTCAATCAAGAAGCCGTCTTGGCAGTCCGGCATAAAACATGGTCAAAGATCCGTCCACCACCACCTGCCTCTGCCCCTACAGTAATACGGGTATCAAAAAACATAGTTCATTTGGCCCGCCCAAAAGAGGGTCCCAAACCTCGACAACTGCTTTATTTGCCTCCATTCCCTGGCCATCCCTTGCCAGGAAGGAAGTCAACCTCAGCTGTACATGTTACTGCCATTAGCTGGCTCAAATATTACTTGGACGACATCCCTCCACCAGTCATTCAGAATCATTTCAATAAATCCCTAGTATGTGCCTAATCTTTCAGTTCCTTTTGATGCTTCATTAGTTTTCTCTCTTGTTTTTGTTTTTTCTTACATGGAGTTACTGTGCTCAATGAATGTCTTACTCTTTGCTTCTTTATCTGGAAATGTATATATGTATGAAGTTGTATTCTTGGAAGTTATCTTTACAGTGAAATTATTGAATATTTTGTGCAATATTTTTAGTTTATGGTAATGAGCCTACATGTATAAGAAATAGTCCAATCTATTAAATAATGTTTCCACTTCCCCTATGATTCATGGACTCGCAAACAATGTGGGATAATTCAAAGAGTTGGGGTAAAATATTGAAATGCAGAATTGGCAATTTTGAGTTGATGGAGCTTGTAGCTTGCACACTATGGTGCATCTGGTCTTCTCTTTTTTTGTTGATGCAAATATGGGTTCATCAGTTCATATCACTTATGTACACCTTAGTTTATTACTGTAGAATAAAGGTTTCTTTTAAATGTGAAGAAGATGGTGTTTAATATCTCTTGTCTGGGTCTCAACAGGTGCAGATTGAATGTCTGAATAAAAGTGGTCTGTCAGGATGCTGCGAAGGACAAACAGTGTCCATGCAGAAGGTTATAACGCATTTAGCAGAGCCACATACTTGGAACTCTTATTGACGTTTTGAATTCCTAGTTGATATTTTGAACTGCTTGTTTAATGATTGGAACAGTTATGTGCAGATTAGACCTAGTGACATCATGGAGGTGGGTGCCAGAATATCTGTCCCAGTATCTGTTGCTGAAAGTAAAGTTTCCAAAAGGTTTGATGTTATACCGAGTGGAACACAGAATCCAAATGCTGATGAGATTGAATACTTAAGAAGACTTGTGAAGTACAAGGTACGCTTGTTAATTAAGGACCTGTATTGATATGAATGCACCTATTATTACGGTGTCTTAGATGGATCAGCCTGCAAATGCACTAGGATGGATTGTGATGCCTTAGTGCAATCTACTAGTCACCACCCCCTTCAAGAAAGAAAGAAAGAAATCAATTGTTGGGATATTTTTAAACTAGCTTTCTCTGTGTATAGAGTATCCACACAATCAATTTCACAATTAACAATCTCTTTGGTATTATTAATATGTTGATTGTGTTTGTAATTATTATTTTTTGGTTGTTTCCATTTTAGGACTCTGCTATACTAGTGTTAAACAAACCTCCTAAACTGCCTGTAAAGGTTAGCTTCATGGACATTCTTCTAAATAGCCTGTCATTAGAAATGGTGTTATGGATGTTCATTTGCCTTTCTTGAGTTGCTAATGCTTATGGTATGGTAAAACAGGGAGTTGTGTCGGTTCACAACAGCATGGATGCCTTGGCTGCTGCAGCATTATCATATGACAACGATGAGGGTCCGAAGTTGGCAAGTTACTGCAACTTAATCAGTTTAGCATATTTATTCATTTAATTTTCATAATACATGTGTTGTCCCGTTGAACTTTTTCATTCTATCAATTCTTATTTTAGGTGCATCGATTTGATAGAGAGAGCAGTGGTCTCCTTCTAATGGGAAGAACCCAAAAAAGCATTTCGTATCTTCAGTGGTTGTTTGGTGATGAGAAGAAGAGGAAGAAGTCCTTGTGTAAGGTACTTAAATTTCAGGCAGAGCTGCCAATCATGTCAAAGACTAGTTGCATTGCTGTTCTTTCTTAGTCCACTTCTTTTAGAGGTTGCACGGGTCGTTCAGCAGCTGAGTTTTTGCTAACTGTACTTCATCTTTCCCTACACTTTCCTATTTGTTTTGGGTATTCTAAGAATTGGAATGATGCTCGTGAAGCAATGTACCAGAGATATTGGGCTTTGGTTATCGGTTCGCCCAAACAAAAGGAAGGCTCAATAAGTGCCCCACTTACGAAGGTCTTTCTCCAAAGCTTAATATATTCCCCTGATTACTTGTTCATGACATAATTATTGAATATTGTTGATTTTAGGTACTTCTTAATGATGGTATAACTGAAAGAGTTATTCTAGCTCGTAATTCAGGATTAGAAGCTTCCCAAGAGGCAATTACTGAATATCACGTCCTTGGCCCCATGATCAACGGATGTTCATGGATTGAATTATGTCCGCGTACTAGCTGTAAACATCAGGTTTGAGAAAGTTGATAATCTTTTATCTGTTGGAATACATGCCAATCAAACTCCGTTTCAACACTTGAATGCTACATGGGTTATATAATTCATAATTGGAATTTCAAAGTTACAAGAAATAACTAATCTTACTAAAAGATCTTTATTTTCAACTGTCTCTAGTAGTGACCCTAATCATGATAAAACATAATATTCACAAATTTGATGTATGTAAATTGTTTATTCTCAATATGACATTTTCTGATGCACCAGTACTATTAAAACAAGCATATTATAGCTGATTAAATTTGCGATAACACGTATGTTTGCCATCATTGGAGGAACTTTGTCCTGTCAAACATATATGTAGAAAAGCTTGGTTAATAGTGCCACTTATCATTTTATTTCTTGCATGCATAAATATGCACTATATTGAATACTAAGCAATCCTTTACTTGGCTTTCTTTCGTGCAGCTGCGAGTCCATTGCGCTGAAGCTCTTGGTACTCCAATAGTTGGGGATTACAAGTACGGTTGGTTTGTCCATAGCAGATGGAAGCAAATGCCTAGAGTCGATTTTGAGCCGACCACTGGAGAAGCTTATAAAATGCGGAGACCTGAGGGTTTGGATGTGCAAAAAGGCAGTGTCTTAGCTAAAGTTCCCCTTTTGCATTTACATTGCAGGGAGATGGTGTTGCCCAACATTGCAAAGTTTATCGAGCTCCACAAGCAACGGCTGGGCAACTATCGTGCTAATCCCAAGTATGATTCGAATCCCGATCTCCTTCGTTTTGTCGCTGCCATGCCTTCTCACATGAAAATCAGTTGGAATCTCATGTCCTCGTACTTGGTCTAACAACAATTTAAAGTTCAATGATGTGTTGATGGCAAGAAATGAATAGAAGCATATGGTTGTGAACTTATTGGGGATATTTAAGCCTTGAATGGATGACAATATACTGATTACTCTGTAAATTCTTTTGGGTGTAAAACTAAATGGATTCAGCATTTATGAAAACATTCTTTCAGATTGTGTTTGGATTGAATGATTTGGATGATAAATTTGAATGTTGAGAAATATAAATCCAGCTTATAAAATCATGGAACTTGAGCAAAATTTGTAGCAACAATTATGGATTGCAGGGATTTGTAGTAGCAAGTTAGCTTTCATTCACTGCACAGTTGAAATGGAACTTAAGTTTTGTTTTATGTGATTTTTGTGTTGCTAAATGCTATTGGAGATAGTTTGCTCAAAAATGTGATTGGAGATTATGAAATTTTCTAAAATACAACACACCATATCTTATTTTGCTCGAAGGGTACACTATTGAATAAATTATAATTCACAATATTTATGTAAGAGTTTGTGAAAATGAATTTAATTTGTGAGTAATGAAATTATCGTTTTATGAAATTATATCCTTATGATTGTTTCATATGAATTTTTGTATTGGTTAAATTCTTTTAATAAGTAATCGTATGGACGAAGAAATTATATAGGCATGGGAAGTAGGAACATCAAACTAAATCGATACTTGTATAATACATCTACATCACCACTAAATAATAGTGTTTGCTATATTTAAAGTGATAGTTATATATATATATATAAATATATATATATATATATAAAATGAGAAGTTGGCAAATTTTACAAAGTTGCTATTTTCCTTCCCAAACTATCAACCAATAGAAAAAAAAAATAACTAAATAAATTTTAAGTATTTTATAGAATAAGTTTCACATATATATTACATAATAAGCTACTATCTTATAATTTATACACAGGAGTAGAGATGAAACAAAATAAGTTATTTTAAATGATATGATTATATTTTGAGTTGGGCTGGTGTGCACTTGTTGCACGAATCTTAAGATCCGTGCAACTCAGACCCGACCCGGCCCAATAAGATACATATATATACATTGTTTTTTTGTGCCCTAATTAAGAGGCACAATCCCTCAGTTCTTCATTGCTCAGTTCTCCTGCAATCCCTCAATTCTCCATCGCGCATTCACCTCCTCTCTAAGCTTCACCTCTTCAGTCAATTATCTCCATGGGCGCTTGTGATTCCAACCTTCAAATTACAAACGAAAACACGGACATTGCTGATAACTTAGAGATTCAGATATTGTTTTCAATTATCTATGCGAAAAGGTTAACCGATGTTGTGTTCGTAATATTCTATCATAAGTGAAACTATACCCAACCTTCAAATTTTTGAGTTATCTAATGGAGAAGATGAATTTGCCGATGCAATTGATACAATTTCTGAATCTAAAGGTCATCTTAATAATACATAAAAGTCATGTTATTAAGACGGAAAGTATAAGTAACTTAACATAAAAGTCTTGGAGTATCAATTTCTGAATCTAATGGTCATCTTAATAATACATAAAGGTTGAGACAGAAGGTATAAGTAATTTAATATAAAGGTCTTGGAATTTATACATAATGTGCCTTAAATGGTTGACTTATAAAGGTATATTTAAAAATACATAATGGTCATCTTATGAACACATAAATGTATATTTAAGTTAATCTAACAAAAATGCTAAAGTAGCTAGCCTTACAAAAGGTATGACTAACATAACTAAAATGTATGTCTAACATTACTAAAATGTATAATTAACATAACATAAAAGGTATGACTAACATAACTAAAATGTATGTCTAACACTACTAAAAGGTATAGTTAACATAACATAAAAAGTATGACTAACATAATTAAAAGGTATGTCTAACACTACTAAAAGGTATAGTTAACATAACATAAAAGGTATGACTAACATAATTAAAATGTATGACTAATATAACTAAAAGGTATGACATACATAACTAAAAGGTATAGTTAACATAACATAAAGGTCTGACACCTGGGAGCATATTTGGGCGGATTTTGTCCGTGACCTAGAGGCGCATGCAGGCGCGTGCGGGCGTGTACGGGCACGTGGCGGGTCGATCCGACCCGAGAGCACGAATTTAGGGTCTGTGCACTAGGTGTATAAAAGTTTTTATCTTATATTTTAATGATATAATTAGATTTGAAAATAATGAAATTTAAACATTGTCAAAAATTAAAGTTTTTGAATATTAATTTATAATTTTAATATATAAATGTAGAAAATAATTTTAAAATATATAAATTATAATTTTAGTGAATTTACTTTCTCAAATTCAATTTCGAGAGCATATATTTATTTTATATTATAAAATATTATATCTTGCAATTATAATCCTCTCTACTTCGTATTTAAGAAAGTTCGAAATATCAAGATCGTAAAACACGTGTAGTCACCTCTTATTTGTGTCTAAGAAATTTCCGAACATCAATATCATAAAACATTGAATATTTAGACAATTTCATCTAATGGTGAAATAGACAAACTCTTCATAAAGCAATGAATATCACATTTTATTTATTGAATCTAAGCACACCATATTCACACCAACACAAATTACATTGACGTGATATGTCGAAAATATATATCACATTATCTTTTTCAACAAAATACTGATAGTTCTCAATTTTTTTTTTATCCAACATTATAAATATGTTGTCCAAAGTTTCTCCACAAAACTAAAATGACTCCAAATTAACAACACCTAAATAGTTTTTCAAGTTAAACTAATTACTTTCTAAATAAAAGTTGGAAAACTCGTAATTCAATCGTGAAGACGAAAATGACTTGCATCCCAAAGAATAAGATATAAATTTTAATCATAAACTTGCGTTGCTCATCTTGATTTCGACAATAACAAAATGTTCTTTTAATAATTTATTTTAAAATCCATTACGTATGTATATTTCTAAAATAAAATGGATAACTTGTACAAGTCCATCAAAAAATTAAATCATGTTTGTATAACAAAATTTATTTATAAAAACATGTGTCAAAATATACTGATCAAGCCCCATCCATCATAAAGTGTTTCCTGGGCGATATCATGGTTCGAAAATGGAGAACCAAATCGACCAGCCACATCACACAGGTCGGCAACGAATCACCATTTTCGTTTAAACAGCCTATTAAACACATCATCACTATTAAGAAATTTTTTATCCCAACCAGCCAATCTTGCAAGAATCTTCTCAAACAATTCCTAAATAAACTGCTTTTAACCTTCCCTTTAAACAAAAGAAATCCTAAGATATTTAAAAGGTAAACTTTCAGCAGAAATTTGAGAAAGCTCAAGATTTTTTTTTTCCTATATCTAGGAGTATGTTTACCAAAAATAATGGTACTTTTTAAGAAATTATTTTTCTGCCTAGTGGTTTTTCAAGCTGTTGGAGAAAATTCAGAACCTTTTTGAAACCTGTTGGAGAAAACACCCTCAAATACCCAAAAGCATATAACACATATACAATTCTACCCACTAAACATTAGTATTGTCCCCAAATACCCAAAAACACGTTTGTTAAGAAATGGTGCAGAGAATCTCTTACATGTCGGTACGGTTGATAGAATAATATATAAACAATAATATGATATTTTCGTTAACCCCTAAAAATTAAGGGTTTAACGAAAATAAACCATAATTTTCATTAAACCCTTCATTTTTAGGGTTTAACTAAAATTAAAATGCAATTTTCGTTAAACCCCAATGTATATTTTCGAAAATTATTTAATTTTTATTCTCATAATTTAGTTTTATTAAAATTATTGCCCGCATTTTCGTTAAACACTTGTTTTATTTAGTGAATATATGAAAATATCTTTATTTTTGTTAACCCCTAATTTAATTTGTTTTGCCGAAAATCATATATGTATATATTTTCAACCATTTTGAATTTATGAAATTCCGAAAATTGTCAACCATTTTGAAATTTCGAAAATTATTTTAGTGTTTAATTATGAAATTTTCGCCCATGCTAAATAAATTATTTAGAACTAAAAATTAAATATGTCAAGAGCCCTAATATGTTAACGTACAAATCAACCCTCCGTTAAAATTTTCGCAAAATTCGTTAAACTCTATAAAAATAATGTTTAACGAAAATTTTGTTAAACGCTATAAAATAAGGTTTAACGAAATGTGTACTTTATTTTAGTTGAACTTGTAGCTTGTTCGTGAATTAGGGTTTAACGAATTAGTCGAATTTAGTTCGTGAATAGGATTGAATTTAGTTCGTGAATTACAAATTTGTGAAATAGGGTTTAACGAATAGGGTATTGTTCGTTAAACCCTCTAATTTAGAGTTAACGAACAATACTCTATTGTTCGTTAAACCCTCTAATTGTATTGTTCGTTAAACCCTTATTTTTAAGGGTTTAACGAACAATAGGGTATTGTTCGTTAAACCCTAAATTTTGAGGGTTGAACGAACAATTAAACAATTAAATCCTAATTTTCGTTAAACTCTATAATTTTAGGGTTTAACAGACTAGCAATTAATTTTCGTTAATCTCATATCATTTAGGGTTTAACGAACTAGCAATTAATTTTCGTTAATCTTATATCATTAAGGTTTAATGAACTAGCAATAAATTAGTTAATCCCATATCGTTTAGGGTTTAACGAGCAATTAATTTAAAAAAAGCCGTTGTTATGTAGAATATAATGGAATGCATCATCATTCAAATATTTAACCAATCCATTATTTCCTTAGCCATAGAATACTAGAATACTATTTATTTATTTAATTCATCATAATTGAAAAACGAAATTATTTTCTTCATTTTTAAACTAATCACTGCATTTAATATTGATTTAAAAAGATTAAGAAATGTATAATTATATGTATAAAATGACTAAAAATAGGGGTTTAACCAAAATTAGCCAAAAGGGAGTTAACGAAAATTAAGGTTAATTTCGTTAAACTCTAAAAAAATAGGGTTTCACGAAAATTAGAATTTTATTTTCGTTAAACCCTATTTTGTTAGGGTTTAACGAAAATTTTCAATAATTTTCGTTAAATTGTATAAGATATGTGCGTCTAAAACTCAATATAATATATATTTGCACTGGCAAATTTAAGTTTTTTTCAGAGATTCTCTGTACCAAAAATTATTTTTGGGTATTTGAGGACAATATTAAATATTGGTGGGTAGAATTGTATATATGTTATATTAAATTGGGTAGATTGGGCATGGAACTCGTAACAAAATATTATGGTATCATCAGCAAAAGACAAAGAGGGAATAAGCATTACTTTTTTTTTTGTTATCTTAATAAAGGATTTTCTTGAAAAAGTTGGAGAAGACCACAAGACATAACATTCGAAAAGATGGCAAATAGACTAGGAAAAATACGATTTCCTTGTCTTATTCCTCTAGTGGATTTAAAAAAGCCAGAAAGCACACCATTAATCAACACAGAAAACCAAGTGTTTTCTATGCAATATAAGAGATGAACAACTCAAGAAACCCAATCAACCTCAGAACTTTACACAAAGCCTTCCATTCCACTTTATCATAAGCTTTAGCAAGATCAAGCTTCAAAATCAACTTATCATTCTTAGATTTATCATTTAAATCATGCACAAGCTCTTGAGTTAAAATGATATTATTAGCTATACTAGCAGTCCACCCGCGCGATACGCAGTTTTTATTTATGGTGTTAATATTTGTAATTTGTAATAATATAATGAAGTTGCATAAATTAACATGTTATTCATAACATCTTTTATTATTTAAATTTAAAATATGTATCATATATAAATAATTTTTTATATTACTCATGTGTGTGTTACATGAATTATCATATAACTTTAATAGTTTTAATTGTTAATTTTATTTTAAAACATTTTTTTATTTGTTAATTTATATTTTCGTCAAATTAAAATTATTATATACAATAATATTTCATTCAATCATAATAATTAATCGTTTCTTTTATATTTTTTTATAATTTGTACATTCCACCTTCATACTTGAATCATCATATATAGTTTTCTTACATTATTTGTTCATTTCTCTCTCACAAAATTATTTGTTCAATTTGTGTTTAGTGTATAAAGACAATTTGGTGGGATCTCCTTAGATGAAAATATGAGACAATAAAATCTGAAAGAACTTGTTTAGCAAATTTTGTATTCTTTCATTTTTTTTAAGTTTTATATAAATTTGAGAAATCATTATATTAATGATTTTTTATTGTTCTTTTTTACTTTAGACAATAAAATTTGGAAGAATTTTTCTACCTTTGAATGTTTAGCAAATCTTGTATTCTTTTATTTTTTTTTTTGTTTTATATAGATTTGAGAAATAATTATATTTACAATTTTTTCTTGTTTTTTGTTTTCCATTCTCTATGCATCTATCTTTTGTTGAAAAATCACTACATTTTTTTCCATCTTTTAGTTTTACATAAATTTGAGAAATCAATGTATCTCTCTATTCATCTCTTAGTTTTATATAGATTATAGAATAACTTCTAGAGTAAGATTGATCTTTTTTTTATTATTAAAAAATAGCTTATCAAATAAGATATAATTTTTTTTTATTTTTTTATTTCTATTGACATGACACTTTTAGGCGGTAAAGTGGCAATCTTATAGTTTTTGTCAACTTTCTTGCTTTAATATATAGTATAGATTTCTAGTGTGCACAAAAACACTTTGAACAGGAGCTATAATATTTGGAAGGAGAAAAGACAGCCTATTATTAACCATTTTAGTTAAAATTTTATTGGACACATTAGAAAGGCTGATAGGTCTAAATTCAGACCAAGTTTGAGGTTTTGCAGTTTTAGGAATAAAAGAAATAATAGTACTGGTAAAACTCAACACAAGCATCATAATCATCTCACTTTATTAGCTCCCAACAAGATTGATAAAAGATAGCTGAAAAACTTTTATGTAAAAAACTATCACATAATACACATAAAAGTATCATGTAATACTTTTATATATATGAGGTAATACTTTTATGTGTATCATATAATACTTTTGAGTCAACGATATTGACCGACCGTTTTACCGGTGTTGACCTTTGACTTTTGACCGTCGACTTTAACTGTTGACTTTTTGACTTTAACTGTTGACCAGGTTGGGTTGACCGGTCTCACGACATGAAATCCATGAGGCGGTCTCGCATAAGATCAACTATATTAAGATATCGATATATTTACTAAAATCGAAATTTTCGTCTTTAATCCTATCTAGACCACATGGAGCCCAACGAACCAAAACCCCGAACACCTTGCAGACCTTATTTCGGGTCTCAAGCTCAACTGAATGACAACATAGACAAATTTTGATTTTAATAAGACATATCTCAACAGGACAATTCTAATATTTAAGTCTAAAATACATTAACCAAACAAACTTAAATTTGCAGAACACGTTTGATATAATCTCCTCACAACTGATCCATGAAAAATCTCATCGCAAACATATCTAATGAATCACAAATAGACCAACAAATTTCTAACCTAAACATGACATAAATAGATGTGCCACCTCCACCTACAAAGATCAGAAACACCATTAACAAAAATTATCCCACTTTACATCCACATCAGAATTATATAAGATTAAAGTTAAGTTCATAATTTATTTTGTTAAATTTAAAAAATTCTTATTCAATGTGTAATTTTATGAAATTTCATGTTAGCTTTGATCTTCTATCAAGTTAAATTTGTGATTTATATTTACCTCGAGATTTGATTAAATCATCAGATAAACCTCAAACTTTATGAAAATTAAAATCAGATCCTTTAGTTATGTATTATACTATCATGTTTTAAATTCTAATTAAATCAGTCATACATTAAAATTTGATGTGCGAATGAATTTAATTATAATTTTCATAAATCTTAAAGACAAATTACTAGCTTAAACAAACAACAAAAATGATAGATGTAATTCAAAAAACCAAAACCCTAAAAAAATGTCCAATTCACTTTTCTTCAATTAAATGGGTGGGGATGAATTAATTTCAGAACAGTATATAACCTTTTTTGGCCTTCTCCTTTTCATTCCTATAAATATCCAAAAAAACCAATTCACTCATAATTACATACTATCCAAACAGTCCCTTTCTTTCTTGCAATAACTCCGCCATTAATAAGTCTCTCTCTCTCTCTCTCGCTATATACTCTCCATCTCTCTCTCGCCATGACACCTCAGCCTCCCACCATAACTATCCTCAACCCTTTGGCACCCGAATACATCCCCATTCCGACGCCCTTCTTCCTCCCTCCGCCGCCCTCCGCCGCCTTCCAACCGCCGCAATCTTTCTTCTCACCCTACATTTTCACTTACATACCCTCTTCACAACAGCCACCTTTCTACACCACCACCAACTTCTCGTCTTACCCCGTCACCACCCCTCCTACCCCGCCGCCGCCACCGCCACCGCCACCGCCGCCGCCGCCGCAGATTAGAGATGGTAGAGAGAGAGGAAGAGGGAGAGGTGTTTGGAGGTCATGTAGAGCTGAGAAAGGTGGAAGAGGGTTTGGTCTTCACAGTGAAGTAATGCAGATTAGTGAGAGAAATAATGGTGTGGGATTTTCTGAAAAGAAGAAATTAATCTGTAAAAAAGGCATGCAGAAATCAGATGAAAAGAGGCATAAAGTGATGATGCCTCTTAAACTGGATGAACAAAAAACCACAATCATGATCAAGAATATCCCCTATCATTGCTCGTATGTATCATTTCATTTCATTTTCTTTCTCTCACTAGGGTTTTACTTTGTCTGAAAAGGGCTTGAACTTTTGGCTTACTTTTTTCTAGTTTTGGCATTTTTATTCATAACGTGATTAATTTTTGCAGGCGAAAAGAGGTTATAAGTGTATTGGATGAGTTTTGCTTGACTGAGAATGAGACGAAAATGAAAGATTTCATTTATGCATATGACTTTGTATACTTACCAATTGATTTCAGGTAATTACTGTTTGATTAATTAATTCGATTTCGCATTTTGGAAATATTAATGATTTGATCTTTCAATCTTGCAAGGACTAAGAAAAGCAGAGGCTTTGCGTTTGTTAATTTCACCGATGCTAGAGCTGTTCCTCAGTTTTTCAAAGCTTTCAATTTCAAAAAATGGGGATTTGTCGATGTGAATAAATGGCCTAAGAAGATTGAAATCGTTTCCGCTCAAATTCAGGTTAATATATATGCCATAATATATAATATGTAAGTGTTAATTCGATGAATTAATGCTGAATATATGATATAGGGAAAAGAAGCATTGGTGAGTCACTTTGAAAAGTCCAATTTTGAGTGTGAGACTGATGAATATTTGCCCGCGTGGTTCTGCCCGGCTAGGGATGGTTCCGGGCAGGCGGTTAAGCTGACCGTGGTCGGGAACCGCCGTGCGCCTCCTCGTTGGGCTGCCCGAGGCGGTGGCGCCACCTGACCTGACTTCTAGTCATCATTTGCTACACTGCCAAATGGAAACTACTGAACATGAAGAATGATTATACTACTGTTGAGTATCTCTTTACTGTCTGTTTATATTTGACCTTGTCAGTCTTTGTTTACATCTCTATTCTCTTATTTTAATTTTATTAATACTCCCATGTGTATTGATCAAATTAAAATAAGAAAATCTTGTTTTAGGGTTTGAGTGGTAATGTGTGTGTTGCATCTTTCAATCAAATGTGGTGGTGGATTTGGGCACCTGCCTGCTGGGGCATGATGACATGGCAGGTGGTGGGGTCCACCACAGACTAGGGTTTAGGGGTTTTCCCACTTTGTGTTGTATGTATCTCAGTTCTTTTTTTTATTTTTATTTTAATAAAGATTGTGTTTTTGTCAGTTAGTACTATGATTTTATTCTTATTTTAATGTTGGAATGCCATCTTGGCTTGTCTTTATATATTTGCCTTTCCGATTCTGATATGATTGCTATTTATGCGTTAGATTTTGGTTGCTTCTTTAGACATCACACGTACCTTTTCTGAACTATGCCTTTTTTACATAACTTTTATATATTATTATTATAATAATTAAGGTAGCCGTAATTAATATGCCTGTTCTTTTTTGTGAAATATTAGAAAACACAATGTAGAAAAAAGGGTCCAAGAATTCTCGTACGCATTTGAAAAGACTAACCTACACGTACGATACATGTTTATATATAAATGTTATAATATTATAAGAACTCTATTATATATATATAAATTATATTACATAATAAAATGATGAATTGTATTTATATTTGAAATAAATAGAGAAGGATTACAAAATAGTATATATATATATATATATATATATATAGAGTAATCTTTTTGGAGAATGAGAAAATTGACCTTTTTTAATCTTGAAACATGATTATTATTATAGGGAATAAGTACGCCAACCTCACCAAATACTAGGGATTTAGGTTTCATCATTGGCTTCTTTGATTGATTTTACACTTTGCTTCTAGCAGTCACTTCCCCCCCCCCCCCCCCCCCCCCTCTCTCTCTCTCTCATAATAGTATCGCAGTTGGGGAGATCCAGATATAATCATATAAATCATATATATATATCTGCATGTTAGTTTTATTACATTAAATAATTTTACATAATAAAAATAAGTATTAATTAACTCACTTAATTTAAAATACTGTAAGTAAAATTTTATGATTTATATATATAGTTAAAATGTTTGAGTACTGAACACACTGACACACACATACATATATATATATATTTATTTAATTTGTAATGTTTAAGAAATAAAAATAAAATTAAATACTTCTTAAATAATAATGAAAATTGATCAAGTCATGCATTATATGACGTGCTATATATTAACTTCGTATTTTTGTTATTGGGATATATATACTTTTATTAATTTTTAAGTTTGGTCAGATATATAAATATTAATTTATCTTAAAAGATTTGTAATGTCCATGCGTGTATACTTTAATCAAACATTATATTGATGAGTAATTTAAACCTTATATACAATATATGCATGCATAACAATATTTATCAAGCGTAAACTATTACACTTAGTTGTTATATTTCATGTTTCAAAATAATCACCACACATTATATGTATTGTATAACATTATTAATTAAAATATAGAGTGTATTAAATGTTGTATCATATAACATTATTAATTAAAATGTAGAGTGTATTAAATGTTATGAAACGTACAAAGAAATACAAAATGTGAGTACTGCTATATTTATTCCAAATAGACTGATTATTGGTTGTGATTGCATTGGTTGTTAATAATAAGGTTAATTACATGACAACATGTTCACTTTTAGTTTTTTTTTTTTTTTTTCCAATTACAATATGATGTTTTGACTCTATCATCCAATGTGTTTCAATTTGGTATATGACTATAACACCAAAAATCAATATCATCCAATGTGTTTCAATTTGGTATATGGTTGGACCATTCAATTAATTCAAGTTTAATTGTTGATATGGAGTCAATTTTTTTATTTAAGAATTCGAAGTTTGAGTTTATTAGGATTTGGTATTTTTAGTGATTTTCATCTCTAATATATTAAATCCACTTTCTGAAAATATTAAGAGAGAACCAACATCGTTTTACAGTCATGTAGGGGTTTTCATAAGTAAGAAACAATGTCTTTTTACATGGACGGGAAGGAGTATATGTTGGAAATTGGAAGAGAAGATTGGTTTTGACCAATTTTTGACCAAATTTTAATGTTGATTCCATTTTAAATAAATGGAAATAAGTTGCTAAATCGGAATCTACGTTTCGTGTAGATGAATGTAGTGTATTTACTTTTGAATTTCCAATTTCGGGTGAATGAGAAATTAATACAGAAAGTTGGCAACTTGGATCCTTCTTGTGAAGGAAAATGGGAGAAAAGTGAAGTTGTCCCACATAGGAAAAATGGAAGGAAAAGTTTCACTTTATTAATAGGAGCACATGTATAAGAAATAATCATGTGTGCTTCCTTATGGTGGAACCTAGTGCCATTTTTTGGACCTAGTTGGCTAAGCACTCACGCACCATCCGAACCGCACGAGACATCATCACACTCGGGTTGGGTCCGGACCGGACCAAGTTGGATTCGGACCAGGTCACGGGTCGGGTCGGGCCGGGTCGCGGGCCGGGCCGGGTCGGGCCAAGTGGTGTGACCCTTGGGTGTGAAAGGGTGTCACCAAGTGGTGTGACCCTTGGGTCCAAATGGCTTGACCCTTGAGAAGAGGTGTGAATACACCTTTTGGATCCAAGGGTGGTGTCCATTGTGGGAAAGGATACATCTCCTTACTCCTATAAATAGGAGGCCCCCATTTCATTTCATTTCATTCGAACATTCAGATTTCCAACGTTCATTCAGAAAATCACGCATAGTCAATTTTAAGAAAGTCTCGAGTATCGAGTAAGTTCGCCGATAGCTTTTGGGTTGTTGTGCTATAATCCTTAAGTTTGAAGTCGTTGTATCTTGGGGACGATTGCCGTTAACCGTGAGCACTTGGATACGGGACAATATCGTCTTACGGAGAAAGAGCCTAGCTCTTGCCTCGACTTAACCCCGTTGTTGTGCATCTTTTCAATACGTCTAACCACCTAATTTTCCAACAACGTAAGACGATATCTTGTGTATTGAAGAGATGGCATTCACATCTTCCGCACCAGTTTTCGCCGAGAAACCGTCAAAGTTTGATGGAAGTGAGTTCAAAAGGTGACAACAGAAGATGTTGTTCTACCTGACGACCCTCGGTCTTGCAAGGTTCATCCAAGAAGACCCGCCTACAGTGGCCGATGATGAAACAGACCAACAAATGCGCACCGCACTAGATGCATGGAATCACAGCGACTTCTTATGCAAGAACTATATTCTGAATGGGCTAGAAGACTCCCTATATAACGTCTATGCGGTTACTAAGACCTCAAAAGAGTTATGGGAATCTCTGGAGAAGAAGTACAAGACGGAGGACGCCGGAATGAAAAAGTTCATTGTCGGCAAGTTCTTGGATTTTAAAATGGTCGATACAAAGACTGTTTTGGACCAAGTTCGGGAGTTGCAACTAATCCTACATGACATACATGCTGAGGGTATGCAACTCAGTGAATCTTTTCAAGTAGCTGCTATTATTGAGAAGCTACCGCCTCTGTGGAAAGATTTCAAGAACTACCTTAAGCACAAGAGAAAGGAAATGGGGCTTGAGGACTTGATTGTGAGACTAAGGATCGAGGAAGACAACCGGAAATCCGAAGTCAAGAGCAGCAGGACATCAATGGAGGCAAAAGTGAACCTGGCCGAAACGCGTCCTAGCAACAAGAGGAAAGGGTCGGGCAACTCTCAGTCTAAACAGGAACCTAAGAAGAAAGTCAAAGGGAACTGCTACAACTGTGGAAAGCCTGGACACTTTGCTAGAGAATGCCGACAACCCAAGAAGGGCAATCAAGGTCAAGCCAACCTTGCTGAGGAAGATGTACCTGTAAACATGACGGAGCTCGACCTATTAGCTGTCGTATTTGAAGCCAACTTGGTGGACAATCCGAGAGTTTGGTGGGTGGATACTGGAGCTACGCGTCATATATGCTCCAACAGGGAGATGTTCTCAACCTACATGCCAATCACTGGCAGGAAGCTGTACATGGGAAATTCAGCAACCTCCAATGTGGCTGGATTAGAAAGAGTGGTACTCAAGATGACCTCAGGGAAGGAGCTGACGCTCGTGGATGTTCTGCATGTCCCAAACATTCGCAAGAATCTAGTTTCTGGCTCGCTGTTGAGCAAAGCCGGATTTAGATTAGTGTTTGAGGCCGGAAAATTTGTACTGACCAAGACTGGTCTATTTGTTGGAAAGGGCTACCTTGAAAATGGGCTCTTTAAGTTGAATGTAATGACTGTACACCGCGATATTAAGCGGACCAATGATAATAAAGTAATTAATTCATCTTACTTGATTGAGAGTTCTAATTTATGGCATGATAGATTAGGACATGTAAATTTAAACAAATTGCGAAAGCTCGTAAGATTGAATTTATTGCCTGAAATGGAAATGAATTCACAAAATAAGTGTGAAGTATGTGTTGAGGCAAAAATGACCAAAACACCTTTCCATTCAGTGGAACGAAGTACTGAACCTCTAGAGTTGATCCATACAGACATATGTGATCTAAAATTTGTGCAGACTAGAGGGGGTAATAAGTACTTTATTACGTTCATAGATGACTGCACAAGGTACTCTTATGTGTATCTTTTGAAAGCAAAAGAGGAAGCTCTTGAGGCCTTCAAAAATTATAAGAGTGAGGTTGAGAATCAACTCAACAAAAGAATCAAAATGATTCGTAGTGACAGAGGTGGGGAGTATGTAGCTCCGTTTGAAGAGTTCTGTTCTGAACATGAGATTATTCACCAAACTACGGCTCCATATTCACCTCAGTCAAATGGCGTTGCAGAACACAAGAATAGATCTCTAAAGGAGATGATGAATGCAATGTTGCTAAGTTCTGGCTTACCCCAGAACATGTGGGGGGAAGCCGTGCTTTCAGCAAATCACATTCTGAATAAATTACCACACAAGAAAAGAGACAAGACTCCGTATGAGTCATGGAAAG
Organism: Scutellaria minor; assembly: GCA_954870855.1. Taxonomy (NCBI): domain Eukaryota; kingdom Viridiplantae; phylum Streptophyta; class Magnoliopsida; order Lamiales; family Lamiaceae; genus Scutellaria; species Scutellaria minor. Next base: position 16,564,439 of record OX940728.1, on the reverse strand, counting down.
GAAGGAAGCCGTCTTACCATTACCTGAAAGTGTGGGGGTGCCTAGCAAAGGTAGAAGTACCTAAGCCTAAACAGGTGAAGATAGGACCCAAGACTGTTGATTGCATATTCATTGGATATGCTTATCACAACAGTGCATATCGATTCTTGGTACACAAATCAGAAATTCCTGACATGACTGAAGGAATGACCATAGAGTCGAGAAATGCAATGTTCTTTGAGAACGTCTTTCCGAAAAAAGAAAGGAAAGAGATTAGTTCTAACAAGAGAACTTATGAAGCTGGTCAAAATCATTCTCAAGAGGAAAATGAACCGAGACGCAGCAAGAGATCAAGAGTGACAAAGTCATTCGGTCCTGATTTTCTAACTTACATGTTAGAAACTGAACCCGTGACAATTCAAGAAGCACTGTCCAGCCCAGATGCTCCTCTCTGGAAGGAAGCTATCAATAGTGAAATTGAGTCCATCATGCAAAATCATACGTGGAAGTTAGTTGATCTTCCACCGGGGTGCAAACCTTTAGGATGCAAGTGGATCCTTAAAAGAAAATATAAGGCTGATGGATCAATCGATAAATACAAAGCTCGATTGGTAGCAAAGGGGTTCAAACAAAAGGAAGGATATGATTTCTTTGACACTTACTCACCTGTCACAAGAATAACATCCATTCGAGTGCTAATAGCTATTGCTGCGCTGCACAATCTTGAAATACATCAGATGGATGTAAAGACAGCTTTCCTAAATGGGGAACTGGACGAGGAGATTTATATGGAACAACCCGAGGGATTTGTAGCACCCGGACAAGAGAATAAAGTATGCAAACTTGTCAAATCACTGTATGGGCTGAAACAAGCACCTAAGCAATGGCATGAGAAATTTGACAAAACGATGATATCAAATGGGTTCAAAATCAATGAGTGTGACAAATGTGTATACATTAAAGAAACACAAAATGATTTTGTGATTGTCTGTCTTTATGTAGACGACATGTTGATCATGGGTAACAACCGTGATGCAATTGTGAAAACTAAGAATATGTTAAAGAGTAACTTTGACATGAAGGATATGGGTTTGACAGATATCATACTAGGAATAAAGATTTCTAGGACATCTGAAGGAATTGTCTTATCACAATCTCATTACGTCGAGAACGTGCTTAAGAAATTCGAGGCTTGGGACTTACCTCCGGCTAAAACTCCGGTTGATCTAAGTCTGCATTTAGCCAAAAATAAAGGTGACCCAGTATCTCAACTGAAATATGCAAGAGTCATTGGTAGCTTGATGTATCTCACAAACTGTACACGCCCCGATATTGCATACTCAGTTAGCAAACTTAGTAGATTCACGAGTAATCCAGGGTCAGACCACTGGATAGCTTTGACAAGGGTCCTAAGGTATCTAAAACATACCATGAACCATGGTATACTTTATACGAAATATCCTGCTGTATTAGAGGGATACAGCGATGCAAATTGGATATCAGATTCGACTGACTCCAAGTCCACAAGTGGATACGTATTCACTATAGGTGGAGGAGCAATGTCCTGGAAATCTTCTAAGCAAACGTGCATAGCTCGATCCACGATGGAGTCTGAGTTTATTGCGCTAGATAAAGCCGGTGAAGAAGCCGAGTGGCTTAGGAATTTCTTAGAAGACATTCCGTGTTGGATTAAACCTGTGCCTCCAGTGATAATACATTGCGACAGTATGTCGGCAATTGGGAGGGCACAGAGTAGTATGTACAATGGTAAGTCTCGTCATATTCGTCGGAGACATAATACCGTGAGACAACTGATCTCTGGTGGTATAATTTCCATTGACTATGTGAAGTCTAAGGAAAATATTGCGGATCCGTTAACAAAAGGTATTAACAGAGATCAGATGTATAGTGCAGTGAAGGGAATGGGGTTGAAAAACCACACATTACAGACGTCATAGTGGTAACTCAACCATGAAGCGTGGAGGATCCCACAAACTTGGTTCAATGAGACAACTAAGCTATGATCTAAGTCTAGATATGCACTTGGAATTTATCCAATGCTCCATTCTTGAGGCTGCCCCAAGTGCAGAACCTGTGCAGTGTGGTAAGGGTAAGCATTTCAAATGCTTTTAATGATTCCTATAACCTTTAAAGGTGGGGTATGACAGGATACTCTTTATGGGAGATCACCTATATGAGTGAGAAGTGTGGCCGCTTTAACTCCAAAGAATGAAGAACACTCATGAATCCAAGATATGGTCCATGGCCGAAACGGACACAACGTGAGAATTGAAAGATATCAGAACTATCATTGTGTGGGTATTATTGTCTTGGTATACACAAACGATGGAAGGGTTCAAGGCATCACGTCCACCAAATCGCCAGTATATCCGATAGTATTCCACTAGGGAAGATTCAAAGCCGGAAGCTATCTATCCTGATGCAACAATGGTTCGTCGGGACTTTCTTATGTGTCTGCATTTATGCATGCATTAATTTCATCATTCATGTGGGGGATTGTTGGAAATTGGAAGAGAAGATTGGTTTTGACCAATTTTTGACCAAATTTTAATGTTGATTCCATTTTAAATAAATGGAAATAAGTTGCTAAATCGGAATCTACGTTTCGTGTAGATGAATGTAGTGTATTTACTTTCGAATTTCCAATTTCGGGTGAATGAGAAATTAATACAGAAAGTTGGCAACTTGGATCCTTCTTGTGAAGGAAAATGGGAGAAAAGTGAAGTTGTCCCACATAGGAAAAATGGAAGGAAAAGTTTCACTTTATTAATAGGAGCACATGTATAAGAAATAATCATGTGTGCTTCCTTATGGTGGAACCTAGTGCCATTTTTTGGACCTAGTTGGCTAAGCACTCACGCACCATCCGAACCGCACGAGACATCATCACACTCGGGTTGGGTCCGGACCGGACCAAGTTGGATTCGGACCAGGTCACGGGTCGGGTCGGGTCGGGTCGTGGGCCGGGTCGGGTCGCGGGCCGGGCCGGGTCGCGGGCCGGGCCGGGTCGCGGGCCGGGTTGGGTCGGGCCAAGTGGTGTGACCCTTGGGTGTGAAAGGGTGTCACCAAGTGGTGTGACCCTTGGGTCCAAATGGCTTGACCCTTGAGAAGAGGTGTGAATACACCGTTTGGATCCAAGAGTGGTGTCCATTGTGGGAAATGATACATCTCCTTACTCCTATAAATAGGAGGCCCCCATTTCATTTCATTTCATTCGAACATTCAGATTTCCAACGTTCATTCAGAAAATCACGCATAGTCAATTTTAAGAAAGTCTCGAGTATCGAGTAAGTTCGCCGATAGCTTTTGGGTTGTTGTGCTATAATCCTTAAGTTTGAAGTCGTTGTATCTTGGGGACGATTGCCGTTAACCGTGAGCACTTGGATACGGGGCAATATCGTCTTACGGAGAAAGAGCCTAGCTCTTGCCTCGACTTAACCCCGTTGTTGTGCATCTTTTCAATACGCCTAACCACCTAATTTTCCAACAGTATATTATTTTCTAGACAATTCAATGTCACATTAATGATGAGTATATTTTTCAAATCTCAACCCTCCATAGCAATAATTGAAGCTTGAATGATTCGATCATGTATTAATTTGTAACAATTTTAAAGATGGTGATTTATGGTGTTAGGATATAAATGTCATGTTTCAATGAAAAATGATTAAAAACGATGATTTGTCACATATTTAACACTTAATGGTAATATTGGAGAGTATCATTTATTAAGTAGATTCTTTTTCTAACATATTTTTCTTCAAAGGTTCAACTTTTTATTAATTATCAAAATAAAATATGAAAAAAAGTTTATTTTTCAGATCAATTTAAATAATTTTTAAAGCATCTATGTACAAACTTGTGTAATGATAGGATTCTTTTATTGGAAATTGTATCGTGGTTTATATCAATTTTTCTTATTATTAATATAAAGAAGAAGAAGAAAAAACCACATCTAAAAAATACATCATTCATCACTTTCGAATATATAATTTACTTTAGAATATAATTTATAAATAATTGAAGTTTACTTTATCATATATATACTGATTTTGTAGAAATCTGTAAATTCAATTGCAACATCATTTTTTCTCATCAGAGGTCGGTCATGTGCATTAAATTATGCGTTTTTAGGATTAATTTTGTAATTTCAATTTTCACTTGATTCAAATTTTTAATACCAATAAATAGACAGAGGTATTATCGTCTTTTACAATTCAAACTTAAGGCATTTCCTTTTTTTTTTCTTTTTTATACCTTGAGGCATTTCCTTTCCCGTCTTCATTCTGCAAATGCTAAAATCTCATCGATTAACAAAGATGACACCTTAAATAGAATCATCCAAATCCCATGGTGGACCCCACTCTCTCAACGCTAAACCCTAACATGATCATTATTTTCATTCATTTGATTATTTGGTTTGGAGAAAATTTACTGATTCTTAATTTCCCCTTGTTAGACATAAACTCTGATTGAGGGTTGTGGTGTAAGATTTGGATTGTAACTATTTAATTTACTTTAGTAAATTTTAATTTATTTTAATGCTTAATTCTGAATTGTAAAAGACTATAATACCCTTAACGATTTATTGGTATGAAAATTTCGAATTAAATGAAAATGAAAATTACAAATTTATCCTTAAAATACACACATATGTTATACGCATGACCCACTTTTGATGGAAAAAAATGACGTGACAATCAAACTTACTGTTTTCTACAAAATCCAGGTACATGATATAATACACTACAAATATTTATAAATGATATTACAAAGTACTAAATGTTATATTAGTTTTTACATCTTAAAATATAAGTTTAAAATCTTGCCAAGTAACAACGCATTACACACACATTTAAACACAAACTCAAACACAAATATATCCAAACAAACAAGAGCAATACTTAAAAAAAATAATAATAATAATAAAATCATGTAGCATAACATCTACTGACTACTATCATAAAACTAACTGCAAATTGTACTACCAAAAATACTAAAAACATTCATTTCAGCAATTTATTGTCCAAATATTCGTTCTTTCCTGTTTCTCATGTATGACTTTGCATTCAATATAGTTTTTGTCCTTTTCTTTCGAACGACAATTTTCTTCTTTCATTCCATGAGCACGACTTTCGATTGAGGTTTCTTCATGTAGAAAGCATGGACTTTTTTCAGAATCTCTCTCATCAAATCATTCATAGCTAAAAGAACGATTATTACACGTATTTTATTTCTTAGCACACGTCTTGTAACAGCCTTTAGAAAAAACAAAATAAGAAAATTACTTACTATCATGAAGAAAATCAAACCACAAGGTTTGTAATTGTAGCTTTAAGTAATATCTAATCATTTTTATAAATACACAGATTGTGTAATAATTAAGATTTCAACTTTCAAATTTTTTAATCTTTATTTCATCCTTTCCAATCTCTTCGGTTCATAAAAAAAAGAAAAAACTTACTATAGATAAGAAAAAATAACTAATACATTTAGATATTAAAAATAAAACATAACATCTTTGTTATATTTGTAGCTGAATATGCATGGAACACCATTGAAGTGTTTCATAGGAATATGATGCACCAAATATATATTGTAGGATTAATTCCAGAAATCACACATAACTATGAGCAATTTTGCATATAAACCATCAAGCATTTTTTGTGACACCGATATATAAAAGCTATACGAGTTTGACATTTAAACCACCATACTAATTTTTCAACCACTTTTCACCGGACTTGACACGTGACTTGCGTGTGACATTAGATTTGCAGCAACCCCACCAAACTATCAATGATTTTGCGCATAAACCACCAATTTTATTTTTTTTTAGCTCCAATGTAATATAAACTACATGGGTTTGACATTTTAATTACCATCAAACTCATTTTCCCAACCACTTTTTTCATCGAATTTTCAACACGTGACTTGCACATCATATGAATCATAAATCTCACTGAATTTTCATTAAAATAACTTGTAATGATGGTGAAACGGTATTCATAAATCACACAAAGAATTAAGGAAAAACATACAATAGCCAGACAACAAATCATATTTTCCTCGAACATGCCACACCATTTTGTGCAACCAAAAGGAAATTTCAAATTGAATAATCGATGAGATTTTGCGTGAGAGGATTAGCAGCAATAAATAACCAGGTTTGCAAGCTTTGCGATTCAACAACAATGAAAGGAAAATTTTGTCTCTTTCCTTCAAGCCTTAATCCAGAAGCGAAGTTGTTTCGACAAAAAAAAAAAAAAAAAAAACAAACAAACCTTTAAAATATGTCACGTGAAAGTCAAGTGACAAAATTCGATTAAAATTTTCCAAAACATGAGTTTGATGGTTTAAGTGTCAAACTCTTATATTTTATATATATGGTGCTCAAAAAAAAAAGTTCGGTAGCTTATGTGCAAAATCGACAATAGTTTGGTGGGGTTGCCGCAATTACCTTGATGTCACGCGCAAGTCACATGTCAAAGTCCAGTGAAAAGTGGCCGGAATATTAATTTGGTGGTTTAAATGTTAAACTCGTATAGTTTATATATATCGTAGTTTATATTTATCAATGCCACAAAAAAAAATTCAATAATTTATGTGTAAAATCGCTCATAATTTGACGTGGTTATTGCAATTAACCCACCTTACATTTTCAAATTCATAATCTAGTAACTCGTGCACTTTGATATGATTCCTACTTTCAAGAATCTGAGACATTTGTATTGCCATAAAAATAAACATAAAATGAATTATTATTCTATTATATTTACATAAATAAAAATATTTACAATAGTTTAAAAGTTACCAATATTTATGCACTTTAAAAAATCTTATTTCTTCATTTGAATAATTCTTATTGTTCAATTATTGAATTTTCTTGTCAATAAAGTTCAAGGCGACGACAACATAATGAACATCCAGGTCAAATGGAACAAAAAAAATCTACAGTTTCAAAAAATCAAACAATATCAATTAATCATACCTTTAATCAGAAAAAAGAAATAACTTTTAGCTATCATAGTAATACATTTATGCTAATTTAGCAATACCCTATAAGATGTCTAATAATAAAATAATTGAAAGACCAATCATTGTGTTGCACTAATAGTAATTCTATACTAAATTACATGTTGAAAATGAAGCAGCTTCGTCTCTTTGTACATTCATTAGCAACATTTATCACCGAAAACCATGAAATTAAAATAGATTGGTATATTTCAGATTTCTTATACAAAGAACACATATCTTCTTTCGTAATGAAATTCAAGTATTCATTCTTAAACAACACCTTCCTGTACATAAAACATAAAAACAAACAACAAAAATCAATAAATGGTAAGGATGCATCAACAAATAAAAATCAGAAAACAGAAGAACCAATTTCTTACTCATCATTAATTTTGTTATAATGCATCACTAAGAAAACAATAATAGACAATCTCTTTATATCCCACATCTTCGTTTATCGCTAAAAATATATACTCAGTCTCGTAATTTTCAGAGTTTCTACCTTTTGACCTAATTGTTAAAATATCATCATTTAGATCTCCATTTGATGCAGCTCTCTAATCAAAAGGATCCCATTCAACGCCTTCATCCCCAACGAAAGTTTGAGGTCGCTCAAGTGTAAGAAACTCAAAAGAAGGCATCTCTGATGCTAGTTTGAACAAGAAGTTTATTATCAAGAAGTTGTCAATTTAGTTTTGCAGCTTTTCATCAAACAAGAATTTTTTAGATTCTGAAACTTTTGGAGAACTAACTTTTTTTCCTCAATCTTTTTATGTATTCACAACAACTTCTTCATGTGGTAGTTAGGGAGAAGAGACATCTCTTTTGAAACACAAAAAAATTCAGGGAACATCCTACAAAACATAAAGGTCTCACTTATAAAATATAAAAATATCATTACTATTAATATAAATAAATATAGAGCGAATAGCCACATATACCCCCAAACATATAAGCAAATACCCATTGTAACCCTCAATATAAGGGTTTATCATTTTCTACCCCTTTTTTGACTAGTCAATGTGAATAGTGTTTTTGAACAGTGAATAGTGTTTTTGAAGAGACATTTGCATGTATTTTGTTGGCTTCACTTTTGCAGGATGATGAGAAATTTGCATGCAATGTTACACGATTATTTTTTGAAGTGGTCAGAAAATTTTGTAGTTTAGCAATTGGTATGCCATTTATTAATCATACAATTCTCTATATAAGCCTCTTACTTCTAACTCCTCTCCGCCTAAATCACACCCAAAAGTAGTATAGATAAAAAAAAATTGTCCTGGATGGTGCACGAAGAATTTTAACTTCTCTCATTTTGAAGGTATGTAATTGTTTTATGAGTATTACACGATTTTATAATGGTTTTCTCCCACACATAAGAAGCTCCATACGAACATTACGTATTAGAGGTCCACGAGAATTAGGAGTATTTTTAGGAGTATTAAAATAAATTTTTGTTACACTGGCATAAACAATATGTATTAGAGGTCCACGAACATTACGCATTAGAGGTCCATGAACATTACGCATTAGAGGTCCACGAACATTAGAATTATTGCACGTTTCACAAAAAATTAGTGGTTGAAACCTTACACAAAAATTTCCATAAAATGTAGTGTTCACAAAAATTTAATTTGAATGCTACACGAAGATTTGCATAATGCTATATTTTAATTTAAAATGTTAGAAGAAATAAATTTAGTAATTGAAATTTTGTTAAACTGAAAGCTCCACGAAAATTATTTTTAAGTGCTACATGAAAATTATTTTTAAATGCTACACGAAAATTATTTTAAAATGCTACACGAAGATTTTCATAATTACATTGCATAAGAAATATAGTTAAACGGAAATTTTAACTTTTTTAAGGTTACATGAGAATTTATAAAAATTATAAATATTCAACGAGAATTTCTGTAAAGTTCGAATTGTTAGTATTGTAATGTTAAACGAAAATTTGAATATTTTTCATGTCTACTTGTTGTTATGTTTTAAATTATATAATTATTAAGAATTATAGTATATTTTACACGTAATTATTTAAAAGTAGTAATTATTTTGAAGTCATGATCACTATGAATAGTTTTATCATCAGTAATTAGGTACTGATTATGAATTATTAATAAATTGTATTAATTCTTTAATTAATGATTAATAATTACTTTTTTGAGTCCTGAATAACAAGATTTGTATATTAACTATGTTGTTGCAGTTTTGATTGTTTCCCATTCCATAATAGTATATTCAATATGAATTGATTTTATTGTATTCTCGTTGTTTCGAAGGAAAAGTATTATGAAATAACTGACTCGCATATATATATTTTTTTGTAATGTTTAGGAAATGATGGGATATGTATCTGTAATGATTTGGTTTGAAGGTTACTGGGCAGGCCTAGAATATAAAAATGGTTCACAAGAGGTGTTTCAGTTTCAACAAATCACATATCATGATTTGTTCGAGTCAATTCATGGAATAGTGCATGCAGACTTGAATTTGTGGAGATATGTAATTCGGTCATTGGTGGAGTCCAATGAATTAGTGAAAAGAACAAAAATAAAGAATGATGCGGATCTGGCCCGATTATTGTTAACCGTCGATGATGTCCTTGTCGTTTTTGTTTCACTAAAAAGAGCGGATACTGGAGCACTCGATAGTGTGTTGTTGGCTACAACTCAGAATAGGATAACTGAAGGTTCGTCATCTGGAGTATTTAATGTTGAACCATCACATCAAGAATTTGTGAATGCGGGTATCGAGAATAGTGTACAGAATTTTGAGTTTTCCTCAGTTCCACTAGGACTTGCAGGCGATTCTTCATTTTATGCACGATGGAGTTTAAATAATGAGGTTCAGACGAGGCAGGTTGGGACATCCTCAAACCATAGATTTGAGCGTTGGCCTTCTCCATTCTTAGAGATGAACCCGCCATCAAGTTTGGGTATGGAGTGTATTGACTTGAATAGTTCTCCAACTGTGTACGCGAATCAGGGGTATACACAACTTGAACAAATCAATACAATAACTGTACAAGAACCACAACCAGTGCAACAAGAAAGATGATCAGATAGTGGATGTGAGAGTCGAAGTGGTAATTTTCGTTTTCAATTTATACATATTTGTTGAGATTGAAGAACGAAAAATCTGGTTTTTACATATTATATATGTTGAATATCTTGCAGATAATGATCAAGATGACCTCGAGTTAGGTCTAGAGGTTCAGGAAAATTTGAACGATGAGCAGCGAATGGCGTACGATGAATTTTTGAGCTACATTTTGCAACCCGAATGGTTATCCCAAATACACCACCATTTGAGCAACTTAGTGTCTCCGAGTTTGCCCTAAATGAGCTGAGTCCATGTAGTCTGCAAAAAGGAGTCACGTTTGGGAGTAAAACAGAGTTGAAGAACACAGTAGGTTTTTACCATCTGGAAAATCAAGTAGAGTACCGTGTGGAGTGTTCAGACAAACAGAGGTGGTACGTGAAATGCACCAAGAAAAATTGTTCGTTCATACTCAATGCGCGTGAAAAATATGGCATATGGAAAATCTCGAAGAGTATTATACCCCATGAATGTACGGACGAGCTGAACAATAGCTCTCGTTGTCATCTGCCAAGTACTCTGATCGGTGAGTACTATGCCGAACACGTTTGTAAAGATAACTCATCGCTTGTCCCTAGGAGCATCATACAAGAAATGACTGAGCGACATGGTTTACATCTTAGTTATAAGGTTGCATTGAGGGCTAAACATCATGCAATGAGGGTTGCATACGGAGATCCAAAAAAGTCATTCGCGATGCTTCCAATGTACTTGGAAATGCGTCACTTGAAGGGACAATATAAAGGTATAAGCATTGTTGTTGTCACAAAAGATGGCAACGATCAGATTTTTCCGCTTGCAACAGGGATAGGTAGTGTGGAAAATAATGACACTTGGACATGGTTTTTTAAACATGTCCGTGAAGCATTTGGATGCCATGAACAGCTACTGATAGTGTCTGATCAACACGTAAGTATCAGTAATGCAATCGAGGAAGTCTACCCAGAAGCCTCTCATGGTCTCTGTTGTTATCATTTGCGGCAGAATCTTACGAAACACGGATCTGAAATAGTTGGACTCTTCTAGAAAGCAACATACTGTTATCAATATTCTGAGTTCGACAAGTATTTCTATTTTCTGACAAAAATTCGAGTAGTAATTTATTATCGTTACGAAATGTAAGATGCTAATCACGCTAACCAATTTGCTTTTTTTTTGGATTTTAAAGGTACATAAGAGATCTGGAAGCAACAAATTATCGAGGTGCGCTTGAGACATTATGCAGGGCAGAACTTAGTAGGTGGAGTCGTGTTAGATGCCCTGTTCGCCGGTATAGCTTCATGACATTAAATGCAGCTGAAAGTTGGAATGCTCGTCTTCTTTGGGCGAGAAAGCTACCGGTTTGCTCCTTCTTGGAGTGTGCTCGTCGAATAATAGAAAAATGGTTTGTCGAGAGGAGAGAAACAACGAATGTTAGAGAAAACACCCTCACAAAAACAGTGCATGATAGGTTACTAGATGCCGTAAAACAAGGTCGACGAATGCAGGTCTCTAAACTCGGAGGTGACAAGTACAACATGAAGAATGAGAGCAAAATTTATATAGTCGAACTCTCTCGAAGTGAGTGCACCTGTATGGTTTTTCAATATGACGGGATACCGTGTTCACACGCATGTGCCGTAATAAGGTAGCACATTTGATTTCAAATATTTTCAAGTTAATCACTCGACGATGAGTATGTAACATAATTCATGGTTTTTGAACAGTTTTACAAAGGGTACAGTTACTTCACGTGCTCCCATATTACACGACGGAGTGGTTGAGGGGTACGTGGGCAAAAGAGGTTCTCCCGGTGCCCGACCCACAAGAATGGAATTACTTCTGTAGCGTCCCTGATCAAAACGAGCATAATTTATTAATTAAATATTTTAACGTACGACTTAATAATTATGTGCGTATATTTTGACTGTCTAATTAATTACATGCGTTTCAGATACGTGTTAATGTGCGTTTCGGATCGATATTTTTCTTGGACATGGTATATAGAATATTTTCATACCATAAGATGCGTCTTGGAAAGACGAGAAGATAGAAACAAACTAGGGGTCAATCGGAGACCCGTAGCTCGAACGACGACGGAAAGGGCAAAACCCGAAGATCCGAAAAACCGGAAGATATTTACGTGAATAGTAATGTTGAAAAATCAACCGATGAATAGTGATGGGATATTTTGGATGAATAGTAACGGAGATATTTTCGGTGAATAGTAATTTTCCGAATTCTATAAATAGAGGCTCCTCCGATTCATTTTTCACCGTTTCTCCGAACGAGCCGAAAGCGACGAAAACAAGTAAGTCCTTCTCTCTCCTCTCTTTCTTTCCGGGTTTCTGTTTCCGGCGGGCCACCGCCGGCGCCGCTGCCGCCGGTTGGTGGCCGGAAAATTCAAAGTTGTCAGAATCGGACGATTTTCACACACGACGTTCGTCTCAATGAGACGAATCTAGGATAGGTCTCGGATTTCAAATCCGATTTCTCGTTCGCCGGAAAACGGCGAAAAACGGTCTCCAAACCCGTTTTCTCTCTCCTCCTTTCTACCTTGTTTCTTCTCCGTTTTGGGTAAACTCAAACTCTAGATTGAAGCTCTCATCGAGCCGGTCACGAAACCGGGCTCGGATTTCCGAACGGATCTCTCCTTCTCCGGCAATCGCCGGTCAAAGATCCGGCCAACCTTTCTCTTTCCTCCCTCCCTCTTCTCTCTCCCCGTCGGCTCTCTTCCTCTCTTCTCTCGCCGGAAAACTTATGGACAACAGCTGGGAGTGTGTGTGATGGTTGGAGGGGTGGCCGGCGACTGGAAGTTGCCGGCCGGAGTAGGAATGGGCTGGAAGGGTTAGGGTTTGCTTGGTTGGAGTGTGTGTGTTTATGTATAAGCTTGTTGCTGGTGTGTTTGGAGGTGGCCGGAGGTGTGGTGGTGATGTTGGGGAGGGGGCGCCGCCGCTGGTGGCGGCGCCGGGCAGGAACAGTAGCTATATATGTATGTTGTGCGTGTGTGTGTGGGTGACGGGGTAGTGGTGTGTGTGTTGCTTGTGCTTACTGTTGGGGGCGGCGCCGGGTGGCGCCGCCGTATGTGATCGGTGGGCCGGCGACGGGAGGTCGCCGGCGAGGCTCTGGTGGTGGTGGCCGGCGGCAGGTGGCCGCCGGCCAAGCTGGAAGGGTGTGTGTGTGAGTATGCGTGTGTGTGTGTTTCCTTGCATGCGTGTGTGTATATAAGCTTGCTGTGGTGATGGTGGCCGGAGTTGAAGGGTGGCCGGCGACTGGTGGTCACCGGCCAATGTTCCGGCGAAGGCTGAGGTTGGTGGCCGGCGGCAGGTGGCCGCCGGCCAAGGTTGGTAAGTGTATGTGTGAGTGTGTTTGAGCAAGAGAGTGTGTGTATATGTGTGTGTATATATAGACCGTGTGTGTGTGTTTGGCTGGTCGGGAAAGGTTGCCGGTGACGAGGGGTCGCCGGCGTAGGTGTTGGGAGTCGTCGCCGGCGACGGGAAGTCGCCGGCGACGGGAAGTCGCCGGCCGGATTTTGGTTGGAGTTGGAATTTTGGAAAAACTGGGTATCGAAGGGTTTTGCGGCGTATTTTCCAGGCACTATTCATGCCGAAATCCGGCGATGGACGGCCGGAGGTGGTAGCCGGCGGTGTGAGATATCCGGCGAGGTAGGTGGTGGTGGCTGGAGGCGGCGCCGCCGCGCCGGGCGACGTCGGGAAGTGACCTGCTCGAGCAGGCCACCGTCGGGAAAATCTGGGCAAGGCTGGCCGAGAAAACTCGACCAGCCGGGTTGGGTCGCGCCTAGCTGCCGAGAAAACTCGGCAGCCGTCGGGGGCCGGGTGCCGGCGCGCACCGTGCGCGCCCGTCGGGTGCCAACGCGCACCCGACACCGTGTTTTCGATCCAAACCTCGTTTTCTTTCAGTCGTTCATCCGTATCGAGTCGTCGATGACGAGACGTCGTTGATCGGGGTCCGTGGGTCCGTTCAAAGTCAACCCTTTGATCAAAATTACCGTTTTACCCCTAAACTTAAAATGCTCCGTTTGAGCTCGTTTTAACTCCGATTGAACTCATTCTTTTTGCCTTGCAATCCTTGTTTCATTTCCTATCATCTCAGCCATTTAGATTTGACTTCCAGCCTCATCTCCAAAATTCCAATCTTTAGATCGTTCGATCCGTCGCGTATTTAACGACCGATTTCCAACGGAACCTTTTACAGCTTTATTTATAATTTATTTAGGATCTAAAGAACGTCATAACTTGTGTAGGCTAATTGTTGAGTTGAGCCTTGTGATATCGGATCCTTTGGTACTCGTTTGTGAAATCTGATCCGCCGATACTCGTTCACGTGGTAACCACTATACGAGGTGGGGGTACATTCTAAACCTTTATCTGTTTACAGTTTTCCCTATTCCAAGCATGATTGAGAAATACTAAATGTTGTGATTATATGTCGTGTGTGGGGGTACATTCTAAACCTTTATCTGGTTACAGTTTTCCCTATTCCAAGCATGATTGAGAAATACTAAATGTTGTGATTATATGTCGTGTGTGGGGGTAACTTCTAAACTTTATGTGTTTACTGTTTTCCCTATGTGATATATGAATTCTTGAACTCTACGTGTTGTGTTTATATACTGTGTTAATTTTACGATGGTGATGCTACGAAGGGACTTCGGTCCATATCTATGCTACGAAGGGACTCCGGTCCATATGTGTGCTACGAAGGGACTCCGGTCCATATGTGTGCTACGAAGGGACTTCGGCCCATATCTATGCTACGAAGGGACTCCGGTCCATATGTGTGCTACGAAGGGACTTCGGTCCATATCTATGCTACGAAGGGACTACGGTCCATTTTTATGTCACGTGTCTTTATGTTATGTGTTTGTATTATACGTGACGTGTTTAATTGTCGAATTATTATATCTGTTTAATATGTGATCGGCTTAACAATATTAAAACTTGGAAAGTATCCCCACGAGTGTATTCAACGCACTCACCCCTATTCTGTACTCACACTACAGGAGCTGTTGAGCATGATGAACCCTAGATGGAGAGAGGCGGTGCCGCTTTTGAATCTGTAATTTTTAAGGTGTGTTGCACAAATATTTTCAAACCAATATGTTTTAAGTTTAACTCACGTTTTGTAATATTTCTGTATATATATTCTGTGAACAAGAGATCCTGATGTTATTTCCGCTGCGTATGATGTACATTATCAGTAGTGAGACTAATTACTATCGGCAGAGGCCGATTGTTGTTGAGTGAAGGAATCACTTCGTCCCTTACCTTTTTCTTCTGTCGTCTCTTGCTTATTCTTTCTATTGTGTATGCGTCTCTTGCTATTTCTCTCTTCATGCCCAACGGTAAAACTCTGATAAAATACGAAAAAGATTTCGGGGTGTGACAACTTCGACGAAGTACAAAAACGAATCTGTCGGGCGCCGGATAAACCAAAGCAAGCCAGTCGACCGAAAGGGAAACGAATTCCATCATCTGGTCCGGAATCGGGATGTGCACTCAAGGTCGGAACATGCAGTCGTTGTGGGCAAGCTGGCCACAATATAACTAGATGTACCGAGCAGTTACCATTGAATGTGCAGTATGGTAATTTCGAGGATGCCGAAAATGAAACAATGTCGAAGACTAGGAGAAAGAAAAAATGCTCAGTTTATGGCTTGGAGGAGCATACACGCCCTAAATGTGAGTTCTATCTGAGACAAAAGAGACCTGGTTAGCTTCTCATGACATCATGATTGCAGTTTGTATTAATATTATAATGTGTTTTCTATTGTAATCTTTTTCAATGAAACACTTGTCTCGTATTATAATTAATTGAAAATTTCCAGAACCGTCGATATTCACACACAGAGACCATATCAAATATGTGAATTCTAAACTCCGCGTTAATCACATTCACAAAATGATCAAGTCATACAATCTCACAAATCAGATGGCTGAATGGTAGAAGCATCTGAAGAGAATCTAAATATAGTCAACCCGACATCACGTCTAACAGCATCTAGTTTCTCTGTCATGCCTGGTCTGGGCCAAGTGCCACTCAATCAACTCTCGATCGCCTTTATCGCATATATACCACATGATGTGTCATCCCTTTGTTTATAATAAATTTTCGGGTTGGCACTCCTCAACTGCAACTCCTCAGCGATCCAAGCATCCCCACCACGCTTTTTTTTATAGTCCACGTACTCCAGCAAGGCAGGTAGTACACGACGTACCGGGAGCATCTGTTTGTACCTCAAACTCTTCTTGGACCTGTCCCAAGTGTGCCGCAAGCTATCGTAAAGCACTAACTTCATCTTCTTCAGGTCGATACAACCCGCCACCCAGTGCTCATCCTGATTCATCACCAAATACAGCTACAAAGAAATATAAGGTAAGAGTTTTGTTGTCATATTTCAAAAATATATGTTGAAGATGATATTTTACTTACATCATCAATGTCCCTCCACCACGGCTTCGTATGACCCCATTTGGGTCGAGAACCTTCAACATACTCAATAAGACGATCTAACTCAGTGAAAGGGAATGTCTCTCGCGTAGGGTAGACGTATTTTATGTCCATGGGGTTATTTATGTGCTTCTTCAACCATATCTCTTTGCAGGTCTCCTACATGATTAATTGTCAATATGAAGAATTGAGAAAACATCTGAAGAAAACATTTGGATGATATGAGGTATAAATAAAACTTACGAAAAAATGGCAGTCCAATATCTGATAGTGCCCTTGCAGATGTGGCCTGACCTGAACCCCAGCCAACATGGGCTGCATTTGAAGAATCCTCAAGTACGCGTCAATGGCCTAACATAAGTTAAAACATATTCAAAACATTATCCGACCTAGGCATATAATATGATCGACTCAAGAATAGATTAACAACTGAAATTATAAAAATACGATTCAAACCTCGTAATGAGTATTCTCTTTCGAATCCAGAAGTACTCTGAGGAAGTCGGGTCCAACTGGGAAACCGATACCGATATTATGCCTGCAACAATGTAATTGACTTCATTATTTCAAAAAACAAAAAATTATAAAAGTCATTTAATAAATGAGTTTTGTATCAAACATACCATTCAGATTCGTCTCCACAGCGTTCGATCCATGCAACGAACTCATCCATAGTCAAAGTATCCCTCCTAACACCCACCTGTCTGAATGGACTTCTGACAAGATGGGACAGAGCTCTCTCTCTCTCACTAGATGGACGAAGCTCTCTCTCTCACCAGACGGAGGCCTCCGCTCGTATCTTGAATGACATGCGCTCCTCCTACCGACAACGCGTTCAAGTCTAAAAGACCATAAGAAGTGCCGGTGCGCGGTGCTGTCGGTTGAGGTGGAACAGGTGGGGTAAAATATTCATTGGCACACTCGGTCTGATCCCAACTGGTCCACTGATCGGGATGCGACTATGGATGATAATAATCATGAAATGACTGTCTCTCACCGAAGAAATGAGTAAGCTCATCTCTGATCATCGAGGGGATCTCCAACTCCAAACATTGGGTCTCCTGATACGCCGCGTCGTGTACTAAGCTGGGGATCTGATGCTCCATATAACGAAATGACTCTCCCATATAATTCTGCATCTCCTTGTGACGAGTGTCAATCAGACGGCTCAACAGATCATACAAGCCCTCATTTGTTGCATCATGTGTCCCTTCGTCTGATGATGATACCTGCTGATGGTGTCTTTGGCTGATCGACCTAGCCCTAATAGGGGCCTCCTAATGCTGTGCTGAACTGGGCTCCGGTACCTTATGATGATCATATGCCCTCTCCGTGGAGCTCTGCAAGTCCCAATCTGTGTCAGGCATTTCGTCCGGCACGTACGTAGTATGACTTGACCCAGTGCTCCGTGTCGTTCGACCCCGATGTGCAGTCCCCTAACCTGATGCTGCAACAGTAGCAGTTGGTGGCCTACCACGACGCTGAAGGACGAGTTGTACTCCAACATGAAGCTCAGCATCAATACTCTACCAATACGGCTGTAGTGTCTCCTCAGGAGTAGGCTCAAGAATCTCAGAACATGCCCCTACCTGTTTTCATTACATCAACAAACTTACCTCAAATTTCAAAATTATAAACGTAGATGGATCAAGAACTGTCATTAACAAAAATGAAATACCTGCTCTGAAAGTTTATGGGTGACATCATCTTCGCTTATCTTAGTGGACCACTTCAAATAGCGAGGCATGTCAAAATCAATCTGTACTCGGTAATAAGCAAAATTCGTGTCACGGGAATCGCCTCAAAACTCCACATCTAAAGATAATTATTTAAACGTTAGCATCCAAATTTCAAGTAGAAAACAAAAAAAGTAAAGACTATGGAAAATAAAAAACAACTAACTAGTAAAGTCATCGAGAACCCGTAGAAGTGGTATCTAAATATCCTATTCCCCCTCCGTGGTGGCACTGTTGTTGGTAGCTTGTCCATGTATCGGAGTAAGGTCAGGTAAGATATCTTGCCCCATGGAAAGGTCTTCCAAAGAGCCTCCTGCTCGACTAGAACCCAAACCCATAAATCAACTATCGATTTCCTGATATCGACTCCAAAGATAATACAGTAGACAATGAGGATCTTCGCAATCTTCAAAGAATCATCCCATCTTGCACGAAACTCCCCAGTGATAAATCTCTGTCGAAGATCAGCAATAGTCACATGATTGTAGCAGGCGTGGACTCTTTGATATACTCTATCTTCAGGTGGATAGTGCGGCCCAATAGGATTAAAGTCAGAATCACCAAATCGCAATCCAGTGATCAAAACAGACTCTCTCTCTGAGAATCGACAAAGATGGAGGTCTCGACCAATAAGAAACCATCGCTCATCTGCAGGGGTATCTCTCCTACGTATCTCACGTGACATCAACAGGTGAAGAAAGACCTTACAACTTTCTAGCTCAGTCTGCCACCTCAGAAAATGGCCGAAACATGATCTCAGAAGGTCCAATAGTCAATCCCTCCCATTGTATAACAACTCATCCTTGATTTCATCTAATATGCTCAAACGAGTATACCAATTGATATATGCCAACGTACCCTGGCAACCCTCACGGACCCAATGGTACTAAAATAATAAAAATTATCTAATTAATTAATTATCAAGCAATATCAACGATCTAACTACATATACAACAAATTATTATATTCACAATACAATAATTATTTTATATAAGTCAATTAAATAGATGATTAATTATTAATTTATTATCACCAATGCTTAAAGGCCATGAAGTAAAAAATGTGTAAAAAATGTGTACGCCACAATTTTTTATTAATATATTATGTAATTTTTTGAAGACATTTTTCAAATGTACAAATAAATAGCACCCTACATTATTTCATGCTTTATAAGTTTGCAAGGAGAAAAACAAATACAGTAATCCAAATATCTATAAATAACATTTAATTGTTACTTATTTAAAACTTTTTAAAGATTTAAAATTTATTTATTTCATTTTTTATCGAGGCATATTAATATATATATATATATTTCAAAATATATAGCCACCAAGTTTATTCTAGAAATTCTATATGATTGTAAATGGTTTCTTATTTCAAAAATATTATACAATGTTTATATATGTCAAAAGGAGAAAAACATGTGTAGTGGACTAAAATACTTATATATTTTCGCTAATTGTTACTTAATTGTCAGGGATTACTGGTAGGGTATTATTTTAATAAAATATATAGCTATATTTAGTATAAAATTAATGTAAATACGCATGAATCATTTTTTTTTAATAATTGTTCCTTAAATTAGCTATATTTTATTCATAATTGTTCCTCAAGTTAGCTATATTTTATTCATAATTGTTCCTTAAATATCGATTTCAAATCATTTTATTGTTCGTGGAGGCTTTAATTTTATTCTCGTGTAATTCTCTAATTTCAAATTTCCCAAAACGTTACACGAACATTTATCTCATTCATAAAAGTTTTGTATGTTACCCAAACATTTAACATTTTAATTTTCATGTAACATTGAATTCCATAATGTTCGGGTAATGTTGAAAGCATAAATTTCGTTCAACCCACAAAATTTGAAATGTTCGTGTAACGTTTATTCATTAATGTTCGTGCAACCCTATAACTGATGTCAAAATGTTCGTGTAACACTCATTCTCTGTAAAATCTTCGTGTAAGCCTATTTTTCCATAAATCTCACAACAACAAGCACAGTTCAAATTCAAGCGTAAAAACGACAAACACCTAAAATCACACCACATTCCATCAACAATACAAGAAATTGCAAATCCTAGTTCAAACTACAAACCATAAATAGATCATAAACTGTAGAATTCAAACATGGAAAAAAAATACCAAAGCATAGATACACAGTGTAAAAAAAAAACCATGGCAGAAAATTAAAAATGAAGGGAGATGGGAAACTAACATTGTTCGCTGCCATAATGTATGTGTGAGAATGCCTGATCCAGAATCTTCCTTCGCCGGAGGAAGAGATGCCTGCAAGATAAATTATGGCTACACGACCTTTTTTAATTAAAAGGGAAAAAATTCAATTTTTGTAAGCTAGGGTTGTTGGGCCCGTTAATTACGGGCCCACAAAATTCATTTAATAATTAATCTTCGTGTAACATTGAAAAAAAATTAATGTTCGTTTAACATTCAAATAATGTTCGTGCAACTTTAAATTCTCGTTTAATGTTTCATTTCAATTAATGTTCGTGTAACATTAAACTTAATGTTCGTGAAACATTAAAGTCAATGTTCGTGAAATTTATCTTTTATTCTCGTGGACCCCTTGTTTTTTAATGTTTCGATTTAATTTCTTTTTTTCCCTTGCATGTTCATTTTATTATTTTCGTTAAACGTTGAACTTTTATTTTTCGTTGAATTTTTTTATTTTATTTTCCCTTTTTTGTTCATTTTTTATATTTCGTTTATTGTTAGTAAATAAGTTATTTAAAATAACTGTTCGTCAATTTCATTTTTTATGTTCGTATAAGGTTTACTCTTTTTTTATGTTCGTGTAAGGTTTACACATCAAATAATTTCGTTCAACCCTACTTCTATATCATGGATGTCAATGGTGTGAAAGGTGGTAGTTACGACAATTAATATCAAGCAGGCAGGTTGGTAGATTATTGGGGTATTTTGGGATCAATTCTTATATTTTGGGGGGCTATTATAGACAATATTTTATATTGAGGGGTATTAAGGGATTATATTATACTATTAGGAGTAGAATGGGTTGGACTCTCAATAAATATATCACAAATATGACATAAAGATAAAACAACTAATTCCATTTTACACTATTTATACATTTTACTAATAACATAAATGTATCACTCATCTTTTATATATATACTGTAAAGACACTCGACAAGCCTATAATATTCTCACATTAAATATGACTAGTTAATGACTTCAAATTTTATATTGCTAAGAACATTATTAAATGATCGTGTTGTCGCCGGCACGATAAAATTAAATTTATTTCTCTACTCAAACCACTACAAAGACGTAGAAGTGATAAGCAAAGGTCGATCCCACGGAGAGCGGACAAAACTAATTACTTTGTGTTTAGAGTTCAATCAAGAAAACAGGGGGGGTTTTTGGATTTAAAAATCTGGAGAAAGCTTCAAGAATAAAGCAAGCAAGTAGAATGGAATTTAATCAATTAAGAAAGCACTCGGTTCTCAGTTTCGTTTCCACCCTCACTCAACTATGTAAAATTGATTGTAACAATATTCTCTTCTTTCCTCATGAATTACTAACCCTCAAATAACAAGTACGATTAGTTATTCGAATTTTTCCTTAAGTATATCTAATTAAGATATGATCGTTAATTAGACCTAATAATTGGACAACCTAATTAATTAGATTTAATGCAACGACAACTTTGGGATCAAGGAAAATAGGTTAGTCTAAGCAACAAATACATACGATGATTCATTTAACTTAGGTTGTGTTATCCCTAGCGATGCTCGACCACTAGTTTGCTACTATGAATCAAGAATAACAACAATTACGGATTGCAATCTCAATTCTAGCAATAGATATGCGCAAATTCAATAAAGTTGATCAGGCTTAATCAAAGTCACACAAATCATAAACTTTCATCACAGAATAACACAATCAATTCATGAGAATAAATCAGAGAATATGTTACTGTAATCAATCAAAACATAAAAGAGGTTTTGGGTTTCAACTTCCCTTTGAACCAAGCAAAAGTAGTCTAGCCTTGCATATTGGCTTCAAAAACTCCTAAAATAAAGATGGAAAACCTAGTACTTGTCTCCAAAATCTATTCTTCATCTCCTTTCTCACAAATCTTCCTTAAATACGTCTAAAATAGGTCTCCTTATGTTCTGGCCGTCACCTACAAGTTTTGGGCCGAAATGATTAAGATTGAGATTCTAAACAGCTTCAGCGAAATGGCCCAACACGGGCGTGTCAGTCAACACAAGCGCAGCTTGTGTCAATGTACTGTTCAGCATTTTCAACTCCAAAATTCAGCAACTTCATTCCTTACTTTCCTACGCCTCACTCCAATACGTGCACTTAAGGATTCATCCTTGGAACAACTCCATTATGCCCCTAAAATACACAAAAACAAGGAATCGAAGAGATCTACCAAGAAGAACTAAATAAGTAGGAAAGTATAACAAAATAGCATAAATATGCAACTAAAACCAAACGCTTAAACATATAAAAAGGCGCAACTTTCCTACTTATCAAATCCCCCCAAACTTAGCTCGTTGCTTGTCCTCAGCAACAAAAGAATTAAAGCACATAGGGAATCAAAATAAAGAAGATCATCACTTGCTCAGATCCTCACCAACACTCATGGAAACTCGAATCCATGTCGGGAACAAGACACAAAAACATGTTGGACTCAAAGCACAATCTTAAGAAATCATAAGTTTTGGAAGGGCATTAGAAATCAAATTTCTCATAGATAATTCATCAACTCACTCTACCACCTACATCAATCAACATACTTCAACTCCTTTTACGATATCCTTTATTTAAATTAGAACTCGTTAAGATTTTACACACAATGAATCACCCCCATTTTTCTCCATTTTTTTTTCATCTCTTTCTTTTTTTTTTCTTTTTTCTTTTTTCTTTTTTCTTTTTTTCTTCTCTTTCTTTCACATAGACGATGATTCTTCATCTTTTAATTTTTGTGGATGGGGTTGACAGCTCCACACCATTCTTAGGTTAGTCCATGAACTACTACGAATTTTTTTTTTCGCATTTTTTTTTCTTTCAAGTCTTTGGACCCTTAAGAACAAGCAGCTGACTCCACACCCCATCATCTTTTCACTTCTCAATTTTTTTTCAACTCAACACCTTTATCACCAACCACATCAATTATTTTCCAAACAAGGGGATTCATCAGAAGTGATCCAACTTTCACAAATTCCAATCTAAACTACTTCCATCAAGGAATTAAAAAGTACATCTTAAGATACAAGTAGACAAAGCAAATCAACTCAAAGTCACAAATTAATTCTCAAATCAACACTATCCTTCCTAATAGCAATTTCCCAAGACGACATTAAGTAAATTTTAACCAACACAAAACAAAGCTAAACAACACATTTCCCAACACATCATCAAATTCCCAAATAACGAAAATAAACAGCTCTCGAATCATCATTGCAAGCTCACTTACTCAATACTTTTTTTTCTTATTTTTTTTTCTTTTTTTTACATACAAATGCAAGCAAAAATTAAACGTGCTAAAGCAAGTAAACATGCATCCTAATACAAAAAAAAAAGCTACATGCAACTATATGAACCTAAATGCAACTACATGCAAGATATGTGATCTACTCCACACTTCATCGAATATGCAACAACTCTCCATCCCCCCACACTTAAAATCTTGCTTGTCCTCAAGCAACTCACCATCAAAACACAACAAAAGATATAGACAAGACAAAGATTTATATATGCAAGGAAAGTGGAGTGATAATAAAAAGTGTGGAATAGAAATCACCAGATCACCAAGGAGGTTTTGGAATTGGTTTCAAAGAAAACGCATCACAAACTACCATGTCCAACCCTCCATTGAGCTTTATTTTAGTTAGCACCATTTCCAAATTGTCCCTACAAGTCATCTTAAAAACTTCCTCGACAAGAGGGTCAATCACACTTAAAGCAAAAACAGAGTTATCATCATCAGGATATTTCATGATGTCAAAAATATTGAATTCTATAACTTCGCCATCAAATTCCATCGTAAGGGTGCTCTCACGAACATCTATTTTAATTTGCGAAGTATTTAAAAATGGTCTTCCAAGCAGAATAGGAGTAGAGTTAGGTGATGTTTCATCCCCCATATTTAACACATAAAAATCGGCAGGAAACACCAACTGATTAACTTCAACCAATACATTCTCCACTACCCCATCAGGGTAAGTCATACTACAATCCACAAGCTGAATGATAACACCAATTTTTTTCAAAGGGCCAATGTTTAAGGAGGAATAAATTGATCTAGGCATAACATTAATCGAGACTCCTAAATCTAGCATGACATGCTCAATTATGGTATCTATAATTGTACATGGATTATGAACATACCTGAATCCTTACATTTGGGAGGAATTTTCTTTTGAAACACGGTTGATATATTTTCTCCCATCATGACTTTTTCATTACCATTCAATTTCCTCTTGTTGGTGCAAAGATCTTTGAGAAATTTGGCATACCTCAGAATTTGTTTGATTGCATCGATCAATGGTATGTTCAATTCGACTTTGCGAAACACCTCTAACATTTCCCTTTCATTTTCCTGTTGCATTTTCTTCTCCAACCTGCAAGGAAAATGTGGACGATTAGTTTTAATTTGAAGAGATGGATCAATTTGTTCCTGTTTCTCTGCAGTCTTTTCAGTGACATGGTCTGGGTCGTGTTGAGTGACACGCCCGTGTCGAGCATCGACAGACTTGTGATTTTCACCGTGATCTTCAATTTCTGAGCCCAAAACAGGTTTCTTCAATTCCTCGAGCTGTTTCCCACTCCTCAGGGTCATTGCACTCACATTCTTTATGGGATTGATCTCGGGTTAAGATGGTAATTTTCCCCCATTCTGCGATTCAAGCCGATTCATAGCTGTTGCTAATTGGCCTACTTGATTTTCTAGGTTGTGAATGCTTGACCTTGTTTCGTGTTGGAATTGCATCATGCCTTGCTATAATTTCATCATATCCTGCTGGAATTGAACAGTGTTAGATGTAAGAGTCTTAAGCATTTCTTCTAAAGATTTACCTGAGTCGGGAGGTGGTTGCGGTGGCTTGGACTGAAATAACCCTTGATGGTGATTTGGAAACGAATTTTGATGTTGCTGCCTATTCCCTCCCCAACAAAAATTGGGATGATCTCGCCACCCTGGATTGTAGGTGTTTGAGAATGGATCATACTTCCTTTCCTGATAATTTTTAGCCCCCACGGCATTTGCATGTGCTTCAATCTCATCAATCAGAACAAGACATGAGTCGGTCTCATGCTCCATCATTTGGCAAAGACGGCATGGTTTTACCTGTTGTTTTCCTACAGCAAGTTGGGGAACAAAAAAGGTTAATTCAGATAATTTTTTCTCTATTGAAGAATCATTCACCTTGTTCACCTTTTTTTTATAGGTGCATCGCCTCGAATGCCGAATTGTTGGGAATTTGCCGCCATGTTAGCAATTAATTCCCTCGCGGCTTGTGGAGTTTTATCGACCAACGCTCCACCACTTGCTGCATCGATCATGTTCATGTCCATCAAGGAAAGTCATTCGTAGAAGTATTGAAGGAGGAGTTGCTCGCTAATCTGATGTTGCGGACAACTTGAACAAAGCCTTTTGAAGCGCTCCCAATATTCATAAAGTGATTCCCCCTGCATTTGTCGGATTCCACATATTTCTTTTCACAAATTAGCAACACGTGATGCAGGGAAATATCGCTCCAAGAATAATCGTTCCATCCATTTCCATGTAGTCACCGTGTCTGATGACAAGTAATACAACCAATCATTTGTGGCATCCTTCAAGAAGAAAGGAAATGCACGCAATCTCATCTGTTCTTCAGTCACAACAGTAGGTTTCATGCTCGTGCACACAACATGGAATTCTTTGAGATGCTTGTGCGGGTCCTCTCCTGCCAAACCATGAAAATGAGGTAATAAGTGAATTAATCCCGATTTAAGCTCAAAATTACTATTTTCATTAAAATCAGGGAAATCAATGCAAAGAGGTTGCTGAGGAAGATCGGGATTTGCGAGCTCTTTTAGAGTTCGCGTCGCTGTCATTGTGTCTTCCTCACTATTGTTCGAATCGCTACTCTCTTGCTCCAAGTGAAATGACAATTTTTTCAACCTTTTCTTAGTCGTCTTTCGCAAGTCACGTTCTCTTTTTCCAAGCTCTGGATAGTATTCAAAGTTTCCCCTGCAAAAAGAACGTGTGAGCATCTACCAAATAAGAAACACAGGCTGCAGGCGTGACTCTGGATGTCCCAGTGTTAGTGCAGTGTGCCAGTGTCAGAACTAAAAACACAAAAATAAAAGATTTAACACCACTCCCCAGCAACGACGCTAAAATTTGACCGTGCTGTCACCGACACGATAAAATTAAATTTATTTCTCTACTCAAACCACTACAAAGACGTAGAAGTGATAAGCAAAGGTCGATCCCACGGAGAGCGGACAAAACTAATTACTTTGTGTTTAGAGTTCAATCAATAAAACAAGGGGGGTTTTTGGATTTAAAAATCTGGAGAAAGCTTCAAGAATAAAGCAAGCAAGTAGAATGAAATTTAATCAATTAAGAAAGCACTCGGTTCTCAGTTCCATTTCCACCCTCACTCAACTATGTAAAATTGATTGTAACAATATTCTCTTCTTTCCTCATGAATTACTAACCCTCAAATAACAAGTACGATTAGTTATTCAAATTTTCCGTTAAGTATATCTAATTAAGATACGATCGTTAATTAGACCTAATCGTTGGACAACCTAATTAATTAGATTTAATGCAACGACAACTTTGAGATCAAGAAAAATAGGTTAGTCTAAGCAACAAATACATACGATGATTCAGTTAACTAAGGTTGTGTTATCCCTAGCGATGCTCGACCACTAGTTTGCTACTATGAATCAAGAATAACAACAATTACGGATTGCAATCTCAATTCTAGCAATAGACGTGCGCAAATTCAATAAAGTTGATCAGGCTTAATCAAAGTCACACAAATCATAAACTTTCATCACAGAATAACACAATCAATTCATGAGAATAAATTAGAGAATATGTTAATGTAATCAATCAAAACATAAAAGAGGTTTTGGGTTTCAACTTCCCTTCGAACCAAGCGAAAGTAGTCTAGCCTTGCATATCGGCTTCAAAAACTCCTAGAAGAAAGATGGAAAACCTAGTACTTGTCTCCAAAATCTATTCTTCCTCTCCTTTCTCACAAATCTTCCTTAAATACGTCTAAAATAGGTCTCCTTATGTTCTGGCCGTCACCTACAAGTTTTGGGCTGAAATGATTAAGATTGGGATTCTAAACAGCTTCAGCGAAATGGCCCAACACGGGCATGTCAGTCAACACAAGCACAACTTGTGTCAATGTACTGTTCAGCGTTTTCAACTCCAAAATCCAACAACTTCATTCCTTGCTTTCCTACGCCTCACTCCAACACGTGCACTTAAGGATTCATCCTTGGAACAGCTCCATTAAGCCCCTAAAATACACAAAAACAAGGAATCGAATAGATCTACCAAGAAGAACTAAATAAGTAGGAAAGTATAACAAAATAGCATAAATATGCAACTAAAACCAAACGCCTAAATATATAAAAAGGCGCAACTTTCCTACTTATCATTAAATAATATTGAAATTTTAAATAGCTTAATTCTAAATAACATATGCTAGACTTCAATAATAGAAACTATTTAGATATTTGAAATTTTTTAAATTTAAAGAATTTTGAAAAAATAAATAAATAAATAAGAAATAAAAATAAAATGAAGGTGTGCTGATAAAAAGTGATTGTTCAAAATTTTCTAACTTAGTGGTTGATTAAACTAAATAACTTTTTTGAATATGTGTTTAAAATAAACTATGAAATTTATTTGTGAAATTTTGACTCCCATTTTTTATCATTTAATTGAATTATTTTAATTATAGAAGTCAACAATAAAAAAACTAAAATAACTAGCCATGGGTGAGTTGAATAATATAATAGACATAACAATATATATTTTAAAATATGAAATAATAAATTATATATGATATGTACATATGCAACATATATTTTGACAATTAAATAATTATTTGATCATATTATGTTATATTTAATGTTAAATTAGGCGATATGTATTACACAAATCATAAATTTAATTTTACTATATAAATAAATTTAAAATTTTCTAATTTTGTTAAGTTTAATTTAATTTTTTATAAAATACCGAGCCATATACTTGTATAATATAAATGAATCACTAATGTAACATACATTTTAATATAACATAAAAATATCTCATAAAAAGGAAAATTAACTTGTACTTACATCTTTAGCTAACATAAAAATGTCATTACTATAACATAAATATACCATAAATATAACATAAATGTATAATAGTTGATACAATATTCATACATTTCACTCATGATAATTTAAAAATATCACTCATACAATATAAATGTATCACTTATAAAACATAAATTTATTACTTATATAATATAAAAGTATCACTAATATAAATTAATTTTCTACAGCCTGCTTATCAAATATAGAAAGGGTTCAAGCTTAAAAAGAAAAAAAAAAGAACTACTTTGAAATTAAGAACTAAGAAGTATACAATCACATTAGCTAGTTAAATATTTCTTAATTAAAAGATATAATATTGCAAAAAGAATGATGTGGCTCTAAAAAATCTTTAATGATGTGATATTAGTAAACTCATTAAATTACATATATCTCCTTCGGAAAAATAAAAAAAATAAATTCAACTCTACAATCCAAGTCATAATTTCTACGCATTTTAAAACAATAAACACACAACAATTTTATTATGCCTTCCTAAAATAAAAATAAAAATAAAAAAACACCAACATGCCCTCGTGTCAGCATGTAAGTGGAGCATAATTTCCTTTTTTATATCGTAATCGGAACCAGATAACATGAAAAATGGAAATAATTCAATTTTTTTTTTTTTTTTTCAAAATTTAAAAGTGGAACCGCTCCATGATACCAAGAGACGCTTCAAAATCTACTGCAAATTAGACCCCAATCAATTCCCTCTCCCTCTAATCTGAAAATTTCAATTCCATTTTCCCTCTTTTTTTTCTAGGGTTCTCTGTGTTTCAATTCAATTCAACTAATTGCTCCAGATCATTTCGCCTCAATACTCGATTCCGTTTCAGCAATTCTAGATCGTTCAGATGTCCGCGTCTACCGTTTCCATCACCGCCAATCAAGGGCCGATTACTCGCCGCCGAGCCGTCGAGAGGAATCCCGCCACCGGCGGATCGGATTCAGCCGCCGCCGACACTATCGCCGCGGCTGAAATTAGAGACGGTCGGATCACTGCCGGCGACACTGCCGCTGCGATTTTGAGGGATGGGAGGAAAACCCCAATCCAAACCCCAGCGAAGAAGTCTGGCCCGGCCCGAAAGACAACAAAGCCACGCTGGCGGACTGTCATCAGCGTTCTCACTAAGAACTTAGCTTTGCTAGTGGTTTTGTTGAGTTTCGTGCAGATGCTTCGCTGGATGTTGATGAATTCCAGCCGTGATAGTGGGGATTTTTCGATAATTTCTGGGGACTTTGATGGGAAGTTGTCTGAGGTGGAGAAGTTAGTTAAAAAAACTGTGAAAGCGATGCAAGTTCAGGTCAATGCTATAGATCGGAAACTCGAGGATGGGATTAGTTTGGTGAGAAAGGAATTTGACGAAAAATTAGAAACGAAAGGGGACGAAGTTGATTTGAAGTTGAAGGCTTTGGACGCGAGGAGTGATGCTTTCGAGAAGTTTATGGATGGGTTTGGAAGTAAGAGCTTGCTAACGAAGGAAGAGTTTGGTGAATTTTTTGAGGAATTCAAGAAATCTAGGAAAGGCAGCGCTAGTGATGGAGGTGAGGTTAGTGTGGATGAGATAAGGGATTATGCTAAGGAGATAGTGTTGAAGGAAATCGAGAGGCATGCGGCTGATGGGTTGGGTATGGTGGACTACGCATTGGGATCGGGAGGGGGGAGGGTGGTGAGGCATTCGGAGCCGTTAGTTGGTGCGAAAGGGGGTGTCAGTGGAATTTGGTCGATGTCTCGAAATAGGGTTAATGCAGAAGCAGAGAGGATAATCAGGCCAAGTTTTGGAGAGCCTGGTCAATGTTTTCCTCTCAAAGGGGGAAGTGGTTTTGTTGAGATCAGGCTAAGGACTGCTATTGTACCAGAAGCTGTAACTCTAGAACATGTTGCTAAGGTAATCCTTGATTTCTCATCTCATAATGTCAATTATTTCCCCTGTTTATAGCTCGGGGTCAGATTTGAATCAACATAGCATGACATTGGCATGTTTCATGTACCACATCATTGCATATGATTACTTTATTGTCTAAGTGAAGCAAACTAACTGTTATATTCAAAGGGGCATATTTGCTTCTGGTTTGTTTGATTTCACTACATGGTTTACTAGATTGGAATCTGGTTATTAAATCTTCTTTTTTATCTTCATGACTGCTTCCATATTGACCTGATTATGACTCAGATGAAACTATAGAATGAGGATGATGAAAATGGCCTTTGTCACTTACTTTTTTTTTTTTAGTGTGCATGTGTGATTTCCTGGGGAATGAATGCAGCTACTGGAGCCTTTTTTTTTTCTCTAAATAAAGATTGGTTATGTAGCGTTGTGATAGTTTTGGTCATATAATAAGCTTTCAAATATGGACTTTATTAAATGTAAGTAGATGAAAAAGGTCCATCTTTGTAATTTGTTATTGGTGATGCCTAGTGTTGTCACTGACTCTACACTAAACATTTTCTGGAACTTGAGAAATGGACTCTGGTACATGTGGTGCTATTTATTTATTGCAGTGAAACATCGAATTCTTCTTTCTTGCTTAATGTGTGTGCGTTTTTCTTGAGTAATAGAAATGAGGGTATAAACAAAGTAAAGTTTGAATTTGTTGGACCTACATTTAGTAAGCTTACCCCCACTGCTCAAACTTTTTGAATTGAAAATGAAGGCTAGAGATGAGAAGAACTCAATATTTTTCTTATAGAATGATCAGTATTCATTCTAATTGACTGAATATATAGAAGAAAAAATAACAAAATTACCATGGTAACTAAGTACTCTATGGACACAATGGCTAGAAATTTCTGTTTAGAGAAGATAGTCTTCACCTTTCCTGTATGGTAGAAAAAAAGATGACATGCACGTGGCTTATTTTTATTGCATCAAGCATTGTTTTCTCCCACATACTTACAATGAGCTTCAAACTTCTAATACTATATGATGTGGTAAATTGAAGATTGGTGCTAATTAAGCAAGCAAATTTTTGAACCACTTGCAATGGAACAATTGTAAGAAAAGTTTACCTTTGTTGATAGATGCTAATGGCTATTTGTTTGACTTAGTGGCATGAGGCTTGTCTAGTTGTAGTATGAAGATAAAATCATTTCTCAATATTGGCATGATTGTAGAGTGTTTATTTGGTGTTTGGACTTCCAATTTGAGACTTGTATTTATGTCATATGTTGTGATTCAAGTTATTGATAGTCACATCTTTAACAATACCTTTGACCAAAGATCATACTCTCCTTCAAGCTTCAACCACTAAAACATGTATGAGGTTGCTTCCTTCCTAGTATACTATTCTGTGAATCTGTTGACTAGTCTTACTCGTTGATTTCTTTCTGTATTAGATGATTCCTTTGAAATAAGTTCCAAAAGGTAAGATCTATTAGTAATATTTGTAGAGTAGAAAAGTGAGAGGTTATAAATTTAATGTAGAACCATAAGCATTCAGTAAGTGCTGGTTTAGTTGCTTTATACTTCTGTTTGATGCACATGAGTTCCATTTCAAACTTGAAAATCTATGATCAGGAAGCTTTAAACATAGACCATGTAATTAAGCTCTCCCACTATTTGAAACAAGAAAATTTTTCATAGGATGCGTCAAGAGAATGGACATAGTAGTTTTCTTTGTTAAAGATATCATTTGTAAGCCATATGCAGACATCAAGGTTTTACGTGCATCACCTTTGCTAAGTAAAATATAGTTATATACTTTGTCACAAAACTAGAGCATCTGAAGAGTCCAGTAGAAGAGATGCTTTATTATATGATTTGTTCTATTGAATTTGTAACATTCTTCAAAAAGTGCCCCAGCTATGACTTTATTAGTGTTAATAATGTCAGCTAGATGGATAACTAATGTCATTCAACATACACATTTGCCTTTATATCTTCTATCCTGTTTCTTCATGAGTTTTTGATTCTGTAATGCTTCTAATTATGTAGAATGTTTTCTGTTCTGCAACCGGTACTAACTTTTCTTTCTGTTTTACTATGAACAGAGTGCGGCTTATGATAGGTCCAGTGCTCCCAAGCACTGCAGAGTCTCTGGATGGATGCATGGACAAGATTCAACTGATTCTGAAATTGGTTCGGAGAAGATGTTTTTTTTGACCGAATTCACCTATGACCTTGAAAAGAGCAATGCTCAAACTTATAAGGTGGGGTCTGCAGCCTCTAACCTTGTTGATACAATTAGACTTGATTTCACTTCGAACCATGGGAGTGCTACTCATACATGCATCTACCGATTGAGGGTACACGGTCATGAACCAAATCCCGTTCCAAGTTTGGAAATGCAGTCTTGATGCGGCTTCTTTGTTGCTTTTATTGGCACATCTGTGTGTGTTGCCTTGACATGTTTTATTTTAGTTGATTTGTATTGTGTAGGTGTTTGCTTTAATTTTGTGGACTTTGTATAAATTTATTTTGTGATCAGAGGTGTATTTTTGTGTTATATGATGCTACCACTAGTCTACTACTGCCCCTTGTGTTACTGTAGTGGGAGCTTGATGTGGAAATTTTGTTTGAATATTATGCTAAAAAGTGTTGCAACTTTTGAGTGAATTGCAAAAAAAAGTGGTAAAACCTTATTCTTTTTTTTTTTGTTACTTAAAACCCTTATTCATTAATTTACCTACATGTAAATTACTTATTTATTATGGAATTTAGGTGAATTTAAAACTATAATTTTGCATTTAATATAATACTAATTGTTTTGATTCTTGAATTTTCCGTGTAAAACTAACATTGGAATCATGTCATCATATAATGATGAATTATAACAGATTTGCATATTGGATAGTTTTTTAAGGTAAGATTTTATATTTTGCTTGACCTTTTCAAGCAATAAATAGTGTTCCAATTCTAATATGTTTTGCAAGGGGTTTGAGTGGATTTATGGAGATATTGTCATTGAAATCTTGTATTTTGAAGTAAAAGTGAATGGAAAAAATATATATTTGTTTGAATATTTAATATGGTATAGTTGTATTGAAAAATGTTAAATCAATGCTAAGTAATTGAGCTGGTGTTAAATTTTATTGCAAAATACTAAAAATGTGTATATGATATAATGCAAGATTATTATAAGATGATTAATTTATTATGTTGGTAAATATATTAAAGTTGTTGAGTATTGCGTGCCACTCACACACACATATAAGTTTGGCTATATAAATTTATATAATCATAAATATTGTATTGTTTGAAAAATATTTATGTATATAATATTTATATTTATTTGAATATTAATATATATTATATCTAAATTATATATATTTTTTAAATATTCCAATAGAACTTATAAATTAAAAAGTATAATAGAATACAATACAATATAAAATTATATATATTTATATTCAAATACAAATATATGTGCATTGAGAAATTAATTGAGTTTGCAGTATTGAGGAAAATTTCATAGATATAAATATTAAAAAATATAAGAGAACTGTATCTAATTATAAATCTGAAAACATCATACAACCAAGCATGAAAATCTTTAACACTGACAACAGTAGGCTTGCGTACACAATCGAGAGTGTGGACTTTGATACCCCAAAATCCCTTTTGTATTTAAGACTTAAAAAGGGTAGATTTGCAAAATCCTGGCACAATCAGATCTTAGCCCTGTTATTTAAACCTCATTCCCCCACTCCTTTTCTATTCCACTTTATACAATCATTTCATCATTACATTAATATACACAACTTTTTGAAATATATTATATCTCATGTAACAAATCCTCATGCAATGCAATGAATGGATATAAGGCTTGTTTTTTCGGTAACATTTTACCAAATGTCACAACTAAAGGACAAATAATTATAATAGAAATTGTGGCTTGGTGTCATGACCAATGTCACAGCCTTGTCACTTCATCATCTCTTAATCCACAAGTGATACATGACACGATTTTATTGGTGGTGATATATTTTTTTTTATATAATTTAAAGTGTTTATATTGAAAATATTTTTTATTAAAAAAATTAAAAAATTTATAAAAATTCATAATATTTTTAATCTACAAATAGAGTCAAATATTGACATAATTTCATCACAAAAACTTACGTGAGACGGTCTCACAAATAATTTTCACGAGACAGATCCTTTTTACCCATAAATTAAATTCATTTTCACAAATTTATATGCAAATTGTGAAATGTGAGTTGTGGGTTGACACGTCTCATGTAAGATGATCTGTGAGATAGTCTCACATGAGACTTACTCTAATCCCATCAATCCAAAATTCACATCTTTTCTATTTGTAGCTTGATTTTTGTTTTTCGATTTCGCATTTCAATTATTATAATTTTGATTTAGTTATTTTGTTGTTATGGTAAATAAATTTTCTTATTATAATTGCGGAATTAATATATTAAATATTTTTTTCATCTATTTTTTTACATATTTTAAATATAATAAAAAAAGCTCACAAAAAAATATACAATTAAAAATGAGAAAAAAAGTATTGAGTTGGGTTGGGTTTGCAACACTAATAAAATATAAAAAATTGGAACTGGGTTATGGATTGTGTAGATGAAAGAGAAAGAAATTAATATTTTATTTATGGGTTGAGTTAGGTGAGTGTCACTAATAAAGATAGTGTAAGAGCAACACATCAATTACTTTTAATGTGTTATTAATAATATTAAAATTATATCAAAAAATATTTTTAAAAAAAATATATAATTAATGTTGATGAGTTGGGCCCATTTGATACTGACCTTTCACTCTCTCTTCTATGAATGTTTTTATAAGGAAACTCTCCACCCCTGCAAGAACACATTTCTTAAAATTTATTATTAAATTATTCATTGGGTTAGCTAAAAAAACCTCATAAAACAATTTATGCATATGTCCTAACTAGCTATTCGCTTATCCCATATCATCCGGCTGCCAAGTTATTATGGTTTAACTCAATTTTCTAAAAAAAAAAAAAAATTACATGGCGTATTGTGAATGGACCGCATCCGACGCCTGATGTACATGCGCCCGGAACTTTGTTTGGCCTTTTCTTTTTAATTGTTTACGTGTAATGTTGTTATTCTTTTAATTGGGAAATTGCCACAACATTTCCAAATTATAAAGGAATGATACATTATTAATAAGAGTAGCATTTCTGTACATCTGATGTATACATACATTCGAAACAAGTCCGAACGCATTTTTACTTTATTATTATTTTTCTTTTGGTCCTGACCTCTATATTATGTTAGTCATATCTTTATGGTATATTTCTTATGTCCATATATCATACATTTATTTAATATTTTTAACTCTAAAAGAACCCTTATTTCGCTACAATTTGTATATATTTATCTTTATGTGATATTAATTATACTTTTATATCAACATAATCATACAATTATGTAATATATAAAGGTACAACTAACATAACTAAAAAATATATCTAACATAACTAAAATATATGACTATTATAATTAAAAGGAATGAAAAGTTAATATGTCTGTTTAAAAAAAATGTTAAGGTACAACTAGCCTTACAAAATGTATGACTAACACTACTAAAAGATATAATTAACATAACATAAAAGTCTGACACCTGGAAGCATGTTTGAACGGATTTTGTCTGGCGCAAAACTCGAACACCATCGTCCTCATAGGACACTCAAGCTAGCTTACAAATACTCAAAATAATATAATGAATTGCATCACGAATGAGCACACTTGATGGACCCCTCATAAACTGAAACTATTAATAGTGGGAAATACCACCTTACTTTTCCGGTGTGGGATGAGATTTCTTCACAAAATATCAAATTCCATGTTTTCTCTAGTTGACTACTTTAACTATGAATTAGGAATTTACAGCTTGTTTCCATTTTCATTAAGTAGAACATGGATAAAAATATGGTAAAATTTTGATCAAAACCATCCTTTTCCAAATCAATTGTCAACAATCCTCCACACAAATAAGAGATGGTGTACATGTGTAAACAAACACTCAAGGAAGTTCAAAGCCAATTGTCATTACATCAAGATAGATAGCTTAACATCATTAATCACAGAATGTGCATGTTCAAAATAGTGGAGAGGACCAAGAACCCTATCCACTAATCAATCGATATTTATAAGTAAATAAAGTGGATAAGAACCAAAACTAGCTCTACAAAAAGATTATACTACACTGGAAAAAATGAAACACAAATTACCTATGAATAATGACTTTGAAAGCCAATTTATCCCCATCAATCAGTTCAAAAGTGCAAGAGTTCCCAACTTTGAGAGAATTTCCTCTCACAAAATTGGAGGAACCTTTTCCAAATGAAATTCTATCTACTGCAAACTTCAATTCCACATTCCATGGATTATTTTGGACCCAAAGAGTAACCATATTCGAGCCTTTCTTGTACTTCTTTCTCATATACAATATCCAAAACTCCTTTGGAATAGGCTGTGGTAGAATCACACAACACACCATCAATAGATTAATATTCATTGAACGGACAACATGGGACGTTGATGATACTATGTATAGATGAATGTTAACCATTGATTTTACATAAAATAAAGAAACTCAACGGACGTATATATGAGCATACCTGACTCCCTTTAGATAGATATGATTTTTTGATAGTCAGTAAATAGGAAGGATTTTTGCTGACAGAATTTCCTGCCATTACACTCTTTGATCTTCGTATTATTCTCGTGGCTCTTTTGCCTACTCCATTTTCTGCATAAACTAGCACATTTCGATGGATCAAAATAAGGAAAATTTCTTTTGGAAAAAACGGAGGAAGGAAGAAGATGAGCTAACCAGATTGATCCGCTTCTTCATTTTCTAGAAGATTTTCAGTTGGTTGATCATCATCAACTGTAATTGTATTTTCAGATCTTTTTATACAGCCATTTCGTATAAACACTTTGACATAAAACATGGAGTTAGCAGCATACGAGAAAAGCAGAAAATCGCCATCTTCTAATGAATTTTCCTGCACAAATTCAAGCCAACCCTTTTGGAAAAACCAATCATCGTTGATTTTGTTCATATCAACTTTCCAATAGACTCCAGTTGGAGGATGTTCGATGAGTGTGCAAACAGTCGGTATATTTCCACCAAGTTTGTCAATAAAGTCTGGAGGAATTCTCTGAAAACAACACAATAGACATATCCCATGGATCGAGGAAGAAGAGTCTAATTAAACAACAATCGAACAATCATCAAACAACGAAAAATGGTAACAATCAAGAAAGAGTAGAAATAGAGATAGAGCTGACCATGGTATTGGAATTCAATGCTGGTGTAAAAAGTAAGAAAAACTCAGGTAACTCATCAGAGTAAGGGACTTTTCCATTAGAGATATTAACCGTTTCTCCATCTCTGCCATGAACAATAGTCCTGATCATGGACATTAAACATTTAACACTTTCAATCAGAAAGAACGAATAGTAATGCTACTTTGAAGAAGAATCAAGAACAACATCAACATACAACCAACACTTGAATTTATTGCACTATCAACGAATCCAATGACAAATCCAATGCACTTAATTATTTTCTGTGCAATCTTAATAGAATCCGAATTAGGTATAGTAATCTAATTTCAGAAAAAAAACTCTTAATGGCCAAACTCAGAGAGTTATTACAGCCAAATCAAGGGTCCGTCGATTTATACTTATGCATAAGAGGAGATGTTCTATACTGTATTGAAAACATAATTATATGTTTTTTTACTAATTTTTTCCATTGTGCAGGTCATCAATTTATAAGAGCTATCTATAGATTTGGAAGCCAAGATCAGAGCTATACATCTCAGAGCATGAGACCACTTAAAACTCAATGCAGTTTATCAATCTAGATGAAAATCTCAGATACACAAAATTCTATTAACCAAGCCAAGTAATTATAAACAATTTTTTGCCCTAATTTCAGATATTCAAAACTCAGTGAATGGAGCGATATCATTCGGATTCTCAAAATTGTCAATAATTACCACCACAATATTACCCTAAACAACACAAAGAATTGAGTGAGAAAGACAACATAATAACATCCAAAATTAAGTATGAACAGGTGATCAGAAGTCAATAGTTTTTCATATTAAACAAATTAAACAAAGTATACAATATGATTAGTGACCACTATAGAGCAATGAGTATCATCATCAAAATTGTTTGTGTCAAAAGCCATGCTGCATGTCTCAATGGGTTTACACACACACCCACACACACACACACACACACATATATATATATATATATATATATATATATATATAATCGGCTCAGATTTTTGAATTTAAATTCATGTTTTTTTGGTGTTTGTTTAGTATACTTACAGATTATCAGATGAAATCTTCTTAAGACGCCTTCTTCCACGTCTCGACATTTTTCTGCTCTTTTCTCTCTCCTTTTCTTTGCTGAGAAACACCAATTCAATCTCTCTCTCTCTCTCTCTCCCTCAAACGTCTTTAAATTGGGATAATAAACACAGTGCGGAAGATTGAACTTCTATCTATATTTCAAATCCTCTGCTCTGCGGAAGTATTGCAATGTGGGCCCAGCTAACTCTCCTTATATATAGATACCTACATAAATATAGCTTGATTTTCAAAATTAAATAGACAATTTGTTTTATTTTAAATTTGAAATATAATAGTAAATGAAAAAAAATCATTAAATGATGGACGATCGAATTCGAATTTTAGAAAATGTGATAGTATATAAAATAAGAAAATATTTGTAGAGGTGTTTGACTTGATCTATTTATGTAAAATTATATATAATAAACATAATCTAAAAAAAAATTTGAAATTTTACTCCCTCCATTTTATAATAAATGTTTGAAGTCTAAATTTTATTTCAAATTAAGTACCGTTTTAGATTTTTATACAATCTAATTCCCAAATTATCTCTATTAATCTTTCTTATCTTAGTTATCTAAACTTTAGGGATTTAATATTATATAATTAATTTGATTCTCTTCCCAATCTTAAATCATAAATTCCTTGATTAGTTAATGATACATTTTATCCAATTTTTATATTTCTTAATTTATGACAAAAATTTTAAAACGACACTTATTTTAAAATGGATGGATTAATAACTAATATTTTTATCAAACAAAAGAATAAATATATTACGCTGATAGTACACCAATATGTATGTATATATATATATATATATATATATATATATATATATACTCTAGTCCATATTTCTATGGATGCAAACTCAGAAGTTATATATTGTTATTGTATGAGATTATAAATTATAAGGTTAAGGAGTCAATATACTCTATTGCAAGAAATCCGTAACATGTACGAGGACTCGTGAGTTCACTGGTTGAAATAAAAATCTAAGGCTTATTTAATTTTGATTTTTTTGTAAGTAAATACAAATTTCTTATTTCAGATGCCTAAAACAAATCTGAAAAGGAAAATAAAGTCTGATTGATTTTGTATATATTTTCTGAATGGTGAAATTCTACTAAGTTAATGTACCTAAAAATTCTTGTTTATTTCCATCTAATCCATGTGCTTTGAGGCCTGGGTTAAATTTGTAAGGTTAATTATTGTCTCATTAAAGAAAATCAATTTATTTGTATTTGAAAGGATACTCACATAGCAAGATTTTGGGTTTTAATGTCTTAGGTACGTTTGTTATCATATTTAAATTAGAATGATAACTTCCTGACACAATTCTAATGATTTTTTTTAACACATTATTGTGAAAAAAAAATCATTAATGTTTTGTCGTGTTTTTCGGAAGGTTTAAAAATATACAAAAACTTTTATACATTCGGTGTACAGTTCTTAAATTGTGCACTCGTCTCCCATGTACAGCCACACGTCCGCACGCGCCCCAAGATCGCACACAAATTCATCCATATTCGATCACAAATGTTATACCTTTATATAGTATTAGACATACATTTATGTAATGTTAAGCATACCTTTATGTTATGTTAATCATACATTTTAGATGTTTACATGTACCTTAACATATTTTCAAATAACTATTAATACCTTTCATACATTTTAGTTATATTAGTCATACCTTTAGTTATGTTAATCATACCTTTTAATTATGTTAGTTGTACCTTTATATATTATATAAATATAAATTTATGTTGATATAAATGTATGAGTAATATCACATAAAGGTAAACATCTACAACTTGTGGCGATATTAGGGTTTATTGTGCCGAAATTAGGGTTTAGGGTTTAGGGTTTAGGGTTAAAATATTACATAAATGTATGATATTTGTATATAAAGGTATGACTAATATAATATAAAAGTATGACTAACATAGTATGAAGGCCAACAATTTTTTTTTTTTTAAGTTAAAGTATTGCATTAAGGATATTAAATGTGGACATAAGAGTATGATTAATATAACATAAATGTATGACTAATATAATATAAAAATATGACTAACATAACATAAATGTCAGGGTAAAAAAAAACAAAAGAAAAATAAGCGGATCTGGTCCGACCCGACCTGACCCAACCCGAATGTATGGATCATGGATTTAAGATCCATGCACCAGTTGCACAGAAGTCCTACTCTTAAAAAATATAGATGAACGACCTTTGAATCACCTATGCCAAAGGCAACTTTATAGTATTTTAAAATTAATTCTTGCATGTTGTCTATACTATAGGCGATCCATACCAATTTTCAAGATTGAGCGACTGTGTGTCTATTTAAATGTGAATGTGTGCGTGTTGATGTGTGTTTGACTGTGTAGTTGTGTTGGTATGTGTTGAGTGAGTGTAGTGTTTGTGTGTAGGTGTTTAAATATGTGTGCGTACCCGGTCTGTGTCGAGTGTATAGTGTGTATAATGTATGCAGCTTTGCAATGATGGAACAATGCAATTCAATTCAACAAATTTAAGTTTGTGAAGTTGAAATAATTGCTTTAAATATATGAAAGAAAATGGTTGAAGCAACACAAAATTATGAGAAAAATACTCTCCTCAGCATTCATATTCTCTTCCATTTGAATTTTTTCTCTACCATTTATGCTCAATTCTTCTCCATTTAAAAATATCTTATTTCTTTTTTGCTCAAATAAGTTACTCAGCATGTTGCATTTTATCATAGGTAAATAATAATAATAAATAAATAAATAATTTATTGGTTTTTGTTAAAAGCATTTTATTTTCTTTACTAACTTTTATTTTTTTTATTTGTTAACAAGAATTGTGATTGAAATTGTTTGGATTTATAGTTGGCATGTGCTAGAATAGAATAAAGCTTAAGCCGCCTTTACCAAAGGATAAAGGCGACATCCCCAAAAATGTAAATAATTTTATTTAATTTTACAACCAAATAAAAATAAAAAGTAGTAGCTATAATTTTATTTAGTTTTGTATATAAAAGTAAGACGGATAGTGAAGACATGACACGATCACAATTTTTATTAAAATGTAAATGTGTTATTCCGCATGATTGGTGGCACAAAAATAAAGTTGTGCAATGTCAGTTTTTTTTTTTGTGCAATTCTCCTTCTTTTGAAGTTTTTCCTGTTACGATTTTAAATTATACTTTCTTTTTATTTTTTGTTTGAAATCCACTTCTAATGCATCATATTTTAAATAAATCTTCCATATATGATGTTTAATTTGATACACATACCACAACGTAGCAAAATAATAATATATCATATTTGTAATGCAATTTTTTATTGTTGTGGGTTGAAATGTTTTTGTTGGATTCAAATATTTGTTTGGAATTTGAGAATGTAAATTTTAAAAAATTAAGATATATGCTAAATAAGAGTTACACGTAATAGTATTACTAAAATAACATTTAAGTAATTACCTTTTTTGCACATAAAAATATTAGATAAATTCGAAAATTTTTATCATAAAATAGGACCATTCATAGTTCTTATTATTTTTAAATAGTTATTGTTTTCTAGAAGAAAAAAAAAGCCCCTATCGA
This sequence comes from Scutellaria minor, assembly GCA_954870855.1. Taxonomy (NCBI): domain Eukaryota; kingdom Viridiplantae; phylum Streptophyta; class Magnoliopsida; order Lamiales; family Lamiaceae; genus Scutellaria; species Scutellaria minor. The sequence goes on along the minus strand of OX940728.1, from coordinate 16,521,847 downwards.
AGAAAAAAAAACTTAGTTGTATTGTACTCTACTCAAGTGCATTTGCCAATATGAATCTTCTAGTTTATTAATTACCTTTTTTTTGTGTGTAGAAATACTAAAATATTAATAATTGAAACGGTTTTCCATGTAAGATATAAAATAAATGTCATTGCAAAATAATATTTATTGTTTTAAAAGGTACAAAGATTTATGATCTTCTGTGAATATTAATAGGTCCAAAAAAAAAAAAAAAAAAAGATTTGTGCATTAGAGGATGTTATATTTATTTGGACTATTTTTAAGATTTTGTTTTTTTTTTTTTGGCTTTGGGGTATATGTTGTATAATAAATTTATTATAATATTGTACTAAAAAAAAATTCAACAAATAAATTCTGATTTTTAGAAAGTATTCTAATATACTTAGAAATGTAGATAAAATCAATGCAATATTATACAAATATCATCATAAAAGATTATGTTTTTAAAAAATCGTATACTCCATCCAATTCAAAATATATGTGATCTTGAATGTTAAATTTTGTTTCAAATTACATGTTGTTTTGACTATTTCGCCTCTTTTTACCAAGTTTACCCATAATCTCAATCTATAAAAGAAATTCTTAATTTTGAACTTATGTATTTATTCTCTTTTAAATGTATTAAACATATAAGACCCTACAATCTTTGTTCATCTCAATTTTCCATTATCCTTTCTTTTATATTACCCTATATCATGTTAATTTAGCAATGAGTGAAGAAAGATTACTATTGTGTATAAATTTTTTCTTAGATATTATCTCATATCATGTTAATTTAACAATGAGTGAACAAAGATTGATATTGTCAAATATTATTTTTGTCCAATTTTATATTCAATAATTATGACAAAAACTCCAGAACAATATTTATTTTGAGTCGAAAGTAGCATTTTTTAATTCCAGAGATAGAAATAGAAGAGTGCCAAAAAAAAAAAATAATAATAATAACTTGGTTGCATTTGCTAATTAATAACATCTATTATAATCCACGAAACATCCAAATTAGAATTCATTTCTGGTCTGAAGGAGGTAAAGAAATTTTCCAAGAAACACAACTAACTACATATGATGAGAATTACAGTTTACAGTTAAAGAGTGTCGAAAAGATGAAGTGAAGAGCGTCGTATAATCTGGACATCGATAAATCTTTGTTTGTGAAAAGTGAATTTGCATCGATCATCGACTCCCACATTGTTGTCAATCTGGAAAGCATTCAATCCCTTCCCCAAAAATGGGTGCCCAGATATTTTCGAGATTTTAACAGGCCACTCCTTGCCATTTTCGTCACGCAGTATCATTTCGCCCTCCAAATTCACCTTATGTCTTTCGATCATTTCATCTGGAATTCTCTGCATTTAACTCCATACGAGTAAGTCCCGATTTATATATCTCGACATGAATACTAGAATCATCCAATATCCACTACTTGTTTATTTCCTCATTTGAGCATATGATCAAGTTTTGCTCGACCTTAGATTTGAACTAAGAATGCATGAAGGTGTTAAAGGTGATCATGATTGAACAAGACTAATGCCAGGTTGAAGAAATGAACAACTCACCAGTATATATTTTCCCAAACTATTTGGAGGCGCAACGAAACATGATAATTCAGAAACGACATTTTGGGACTCCTCATGGTTTTCTGGAGAAACGTCTTGTTCTTGTGATACATTTTGGGACTTCACATGGTTTTCCGGATAAACATCTTGTTCTTGAAATACATTTTGGGACTCCAAATAATTTTCCGGAGAAACATCTTGTTCTTGAAATACATTTTGGGACTCCACATGGGTTTCTGAAGAAACATCTTGTTCTTGTAATAATTCACTTTTCGCTGCTCGAAACCTGTTGATGTCTCAGTAAATGAAAAAAAAAGTTGATACGAAAATAACGGAGAGAATAATAATAGTGTTGCCAAATATGACCTTACCTCTTGGAATGTACACTTTTTTTCTTGGTCCTTAATGAGTGATCATCCTCTTTGTGTTGGCGAGGACGCTTGTTAGAAGTGTTATTTTCTTCCATCTCTTCTTCTGTTTCCACGCATACGGATATAGCTTCCTTCTTGCATCCATTTGTACCAAATACTTTGACAACGAATGAATAAGCCCCATCATATCGAAAAACTAAGAACTCCCCAACCTTTAAACCATGATAATTGATGAAGTTTTGCCATCCATTCTTCAAGTAAACTCCATTCGGAGTTTCGTTCACATCTACATGCCACACCCTACCTCCTACATCTTTCAGTATCACCTTTTCTTTTATTAATCTTTTAAAGTTCTTCACAAAAGCTGGTGGTAACAGCTGCAAAACAGAAAGAATGCAGTTTCTCATTAACCAGAGAACACTCAGATTGAATCAAGGGATGTAGCCACAAAATCAAGGGATATACATAGACGAAAAGAAGCATCAAACAGATTCAATCAGATAATAGGTAAGTAACTGTTCGATGAATCGGACGGCTGCAAACATAGATAGTAACAGATCCATTTATAGAATATACTTATTGTTATCATTTCTCAACAATTTCTTTTAGCCAATCTCAGGCGTTTGGTATAAATACTATCCGATTAAGGAATTCGAAGCAGTAAATATGTACTTCTCCGAAAAACAAACTAAATAAATATGTCTTGCTCATTTAATATTGATCACCCAATAATACTCTGCTATTTCTTGAACTCAATCTGTTTGGGATGGGTTTACAAACAACATTACAAAAAATTGGGGCTATAAAGTATTATTTCCTTTCTCTAAGTTACATTAATGAGCAATTAGGTGCCTTTAATTTCAAGCAAAAGGGCATCAATAAAGTAGGAGTGTAAGCAATATATACTAATTCCAAAGCATGTTTAGAACAAACACCCATTCAATAATGTAGGCAATATCAAATATCTCTTCAGCTCCAAAATTCATGAACTAATCTCAACATTAATGCACAATTTACATAGGAGAATTTGTACAAGTATGAACACTACAAATCTCATCCAAAAGGCCTTAATTCCCTCAATTGAAATATTCTCATCCCTATAAACCTAAAAATCTCTATAAAGTGGCAAAATTACCCATGTGCAAACGCAGATAGGGCAAAGATCATCGAAGATAAATCCAAAAAAAAAAAAAAAAAAAAAAACAATAAAGGATCAAAGCATGCGATATCAGAGAGAGATTGACATGATAATACAATATTGCACGCAAATTGGATTGAAGAAGATGAAGAAAGAAAAACGTACGAGTTGGTGAGAACTGAGTTGAGGTAAATAGACTTTGAAGAACTCAGCGTAGTCTCTACGACCAGGAACATTCTTGTTGGGACAACGTCTCGCCATTTTCTGTTCGTCTCCTTTCAAACAAAATTTACAGGTGAAGTCAAATCGATATGAGCAGCCATGGATTTAGGGCTCGTGTTCTTGTTCTGATGGTAATGGGCCATACAGCTGGACCGGGTTGGGCCTGTTGCATATTTTATCTTGTAGGTCATGTGCACAAGGTGCATGTACACTTGGGTCAGCTCAAATCCGACCTGAATTTCTATATTTTTTTTTCCCGCTAACTTTTATATTATTCTAGGCATTATCTTTATGTTAGGAAAAAAGTTTTTAGTTTTCTATATTTGCCTCAAACCTCTATATTTCACATTTTGATTTTTAATTTTCTATATTTAAAAAATATCAGTTTTTAATTTTTTTACCTGTAATAAAGAGTAAAAAAAATTATTTTTAATTACAATTTAATTTTAACACCAATTTTTTTTTCTTTACCTAACATGTCTAAATTAATATTAATAATTAAAATATTCTATTTTTCATACCGATACGAATAAGTTAAAGTTTTGTAACTTTAAGAAATAGTACATTTTAACATTAAAATTGATATTAAGCAATTAACAAATTTATTTTTCAAAAAATATATAAATTTTGTGTCGGAAACGGACAACACAAACTAAAAATAATTTGTTAGAGGTGCAACCAATATATATATATATATATATATATATATATATATATATATATATATATATTAACACTTAGGTGTATCATTTGTATGGTGCAATTAGGTCAATCCGGATTCGACCTGAAATCGTTTTTTTTTTTTTACTCATACACTGAACTTTATGTTATATAAGTATAACTTTTATGTGGGGGCGGGATTGGATGGATCTATGATCCATGCATCTAGTGCATAAAAGTTTTGCTTATATATATATAGTGAAGAAGACATTCACTCTCTTGTGAAACTGTCTTATAAATTTTAATTCACATGAGATCCTTAATTACACACCATGTTACATATTAAATTTCAAATTAATCATCATACGTCATAGATATCAAATGATGTCACTAATTAACATGTTACGTGTATTAATCAAATATCATGAAATACAAGATGCAAAATCAAAGGTAACAAAAGATTCGAACTCGTCTTGATTTGTGAGATGAAATTCATTTAAAAAATTCAAATGCGAATAATTTAATTTGATTTAATAATAAGGTGGAACGTTTTGACTTAATAATTTAATGATAAGATGAAATGAATTGAATGAAGTTTTATCTGACATTATGTGTCATTATTCTCACCTAAGTTTTAATATAACATAAATGCATGACTAACATATCATAACATAAAGATCAGACCAATGTATATATATATATATATCTATATTCGCGGATTCGGATCGAATATGTCCCGACCCGAATGTATGGATCAAAGATCCATGCATTAGTTGCATCGGAAACATACTCTTGTATTTTAAAGTCCAAATTGGATTTTTGCCCTAATATTGTTAAAGTCAAACGAATGCTCAAAGAAACAAGTGGGGCGCCGGTATTGATATGCCAAATCATCCATTAACATTGTGTAATTGGATGAGATGTCTTAACATGTCAACATCCTTATATTTTTGCATCCGAGTTCAAAATCAATGTTAAATTCGACATGTTTAATCATGTTCATTAACATAAGAACTATATTTTACAATCAAATTAATGCAAAACATTGTTCATTAAATTCCAACAACTATTATTTGATCACACAACATAAATTGCGATTGAAATTCCGAACAATTTCTCATCATCAACACCTTATACAGTTTTTAAACTCATGACATAATTTTGATATCAAATTTCAAGATCAAACGCTTGATCTTGACGCACATAATATACGATATATATGCCACACCGACAAATTATTAACAACTAATTTTCAAATGTTACCAATATTGTGATGGAAAATAGAGATTAGATATATTTGGTGGAAATTTATATTGATTTATTATTATTCATATCTTTATATTGATTTCATCGTATCTTTAAGATTCTAGATTTTTTTTAGTATAAATAGGAGTTATCTTTATTATGTTGAGGAGTTGAATTGATTTATGAAATAAGAAAACATAGTTTTCTCTTTACATCCGGTATTCCCAAAATCAGCAGATCGTAATTTTATCTTTATCTTTATTTGGTATTTATCTTTATCTTTATCAGGCTTCTGCCGGTTCGTTTATCACGCTTCTGCCAGCATCAGTTGGTCTCTTCTGCCAGCATCAATTGGTATCTTTTATCTTTATCTTTATCACGCTTCTGCCAGCATCAATTGGTCTCTTCTGCCTACATCATTTGGTATTCAGAGACCAATCACGATCCATGATGGTTTCAACGGTTTAAGTTTTCACCACTTTCACTTCGTATGAAGATGTTGAAGTAGATGGTGATTACATCGGACCACCAATTTTTTATGAGGAGAGTGCTGATAATTTTTCCTCGATTGATGATGGTGACTATGATAGTCCACCAATTTTCGACGAGGAGAGTGATGAGTTCTCCATCGTCGAAGAGAGTGGTGATTTTTCGATCGACGAGAAGAGTGGTAATTTCTCGATTGACGATGGTGACTATGAAGGTCCACCAATTTTTGATGAGGAGACTGATATTTTATTTTTAGAGGTTATCACAATTTCTGATTGTCCATTGATTTTTACCAAGGTTGAAGAAGAGTCTCACTACACCTTTGAGAAAGACAAAAATGAGATTGATGTGGTCAAGAACAAGGAAAAAAATATTGTCGAGGACAACTTTGAAGAGAAATATTTGGCGTTACGACATTCAATATGGAGGAGCAAATAAAAATTATCACAAAAGAGCATTCAATGCTTCACAAAAATTGGGATGGTGGTACTTAACTTCATTTCTTGTTTGCTATTTCACGTGCCCCACCATGGATTTCTTGTCTACCTCTGCAGTTGATTCGGATTCGTCTCTTGTCTACTTCTGCAGTTGATTCCGATTCGAGGACGAATAGTTTCGAAGACGGGAAGAATGATGGAGAATAGAGATTAGATATATTTGGTGGAGATTTATATTGATTTATTATTATTCATATCTTTATATTGATTTCATCGTATCTTTAAGATTTTAGGTTTATATTAGTATAAATAGGAGATATCTTTATTATGTTGATGAATTGAATTGATTTATGAAATAAGAAAACATAGTTTTCTCTTTACATTCGGTATTCCCATAATCAACGGATCGTAATTTTATCTTTATTTTTATCACGTTTATCATGCTTCTGCCTGCATCATATTGTGAGTTTGATACACATCATATGAGATAACATGATATGAAAATGATAAATATCCACTGTGGACAACTTTTAATATGTCATCAACGACGTATAATGATCTCATCCTCTAATTATAAGGAAAATAAAATTAATAGGTATACTAGACATATGACATATTAGCGATGAACATATATTAATGTACACATGGTAGGTAGGGTAATATTACTGTAACATGATATTCTCCTTCAAATAATATAAATAGTAATTTCTCACTTCAATTGTTACATGCACGTCTTCAAATTTTACCTAAAATCCAATTAATATAGTTAAGAATCATTTTAGCAGACTAACTCTAATATCTTTATATGGGTCAAATTAGGTACCCGAGTTAATATTTAAGAGGTAAAAAGTACATAAAAAGAGGGGTTTGCGTGATATACTGCATAAGTGATGACCTTCATATAAAATTAAACAATTAATTAAGTACAAAGACGGGGCTTTTGGATATATTACATAAATAAAGGCCTTACTTGCAAAAAAGAAAAATAAATAGAGAAGAAGAGATGGATAAACTCAACCATGGCTCATAAATGACATTATATGTACTATTCATTTCCCATTTCTTTGCACCTTCTCACTTCCTTTTTATTACAACAAAAGCCAAAAACCGACCAAATATCCCCACACGCACTCTCTCTTTCTCTCTCTAACCTTTCTTCTTCTTATCTGACTCCAAGAAAGGTGAATGACAGCTAACTCTCCACAATCCGAGCAGAATAGGAGAAGGAAAGATCGGTAAGCTTTCCGTTACATGGGTTTCTTCTTTGTGTTTATTTTCTTGAAATTGAAGTTTTAATTTTTCTTTTTTTAAATTTTATGTCAACTCTATGGTGTAAAGTTCAAGTCTTGTATTAGTTGAAGTCAAATTTTGGTGGCTGGTTTTGTGATATTGTTGTGTTAGAGGCAAGCAAAGCAGATAATTGATCGGTCCTTTTTGCATACTTAGTAATTATAATTATTAGTTATATTTTATGATTTATTGATTCTATGTATATTCTCTTGCTTTAAGGAGTTTTTAGATCGCTGATTCTCTGGGGGGTTTTGATGATTAGGGATGATATGTTGAGGATTGTGTTTTGATTTCCATCTGTGTATGTTTATAAATTTTATTAAGTTTCTGGATTTGATTGATATTTTGTTTCTTTAATTGGGTGTTTTGCCTTGATTTATATGTGATCTGGAGAAGTTAATCGTAACGGTTTTTGGGCAGGCGATAGTTTCTTGATTTAGTGGTGAAGAGTAAAGAGAGATCAACTGAGTTTAGTAGAGGTGTTGGATGTGTTATTAGGTAAATGGGGATTTTCGAAGAAATGGGGTTTTGTGACAATCTTGATTTTCTCTCTGCTCCTTCTGGAGAGACGGATGTTAAGCCGGTGGGGCAGATGGATGACGACTACAGTGACGAGGAGATGGATGTCGATGAGCTGGAAAGGCGGATGTGGAGAGATCGTATGCTCTTGAAACGCCTCAAGGAGCAGAAGAAGACTAAGGACAAGGTTGACGACAGCGCGAAGCTGCGCCAATCTCAAGAGCAAGCACGGAGGAAGAAAATGTCTCGAGCCCAAGATGGCATCTTGAAGTATATGCTGAAGATGATGGAGGTTTGCAAAGCTCAGGGCTTCGTGTACGGGATCATTCCTGAGAATGGGAAGCCTGTGACGGGTGCGTCCGATAATCTCCGCGCCTGGTGGAAGGAGAAAGTAAGGTTTGACCGGAACGGGCCCGCTGCGATTGCTAAGTACCAAGCGGAGCATTCGGTTCCGGGCCAAGTCGAGGAGTCGAGTACGGTTGTCTCGACTCCTCATACTCTGCAAGAGCTTCAGGACACTACACTTGGGTCCCTGTTGTCGGCCCTTATGCAGCATTGTAATCCACCTCAGCGGCGGTTCCCTTTGGAGAAGGGCGTGCCCCCACCGTGGTGGCCCACGGGGGAGGAAGAATGGTGGCCTCAGTTGGGGTTACCGAAGGATCAAGGGTCTCCCCCGTATAAGAAGCCCCATGATTTGAAGAAGGCGTGGAAGGTTGGTGTGTTGACTGCTGTGATCAAACATATGTATCCGGATATTGCCAAGATTCGCAAGCTCGTTCGCCAGTCTAAGTGTCTTCAGGATAAGATGACGGCGAAGGAGAGTGCGACTTGGCTTTCGATTATCAACCAGGAAGAGGCTCTGTCTAGGAAGCTGTACCCTGATAGCTATCCACCATCGTCCTTGGACTCAAGAAACGGGTCATATTTGGTCAGTGATACGAGTGATTATGATGTGGAAGGAGTGCAGGATGACGGGAATGTTGAAGTGGACTGTAAGCTTCTGGACAGGAATCTTTTCAACTTCGGGATCTCTGCAACTGAGGATAAACCTATGGTGCTACCGGTTAAGAGAGAGATCATCGATGTAGATTCCGATTTTACGTTGAAAAGGAAACAGATGCCTGTTGAGGAGCCCACCGCTGGGAGGGTATATACCTGCGAGTTTCTCGAATGCCCCCACAGTGATTACCGTTTGGGATTTAACGACCAAACATGGAGAAACAATCACCAGAATAATTGCCAATTCCGTTTCGGTTCTTCTGAAAAACATGCTCCACCGAGCTATCAGATAAATGCTGAGAAACAAGGTGTCTGTTCTACACCGATTACTGAAGCTAAGTCTTTGGATCTGCCAGTGAATAATGCTCTGCCTAGTGTGAATGTTTCCGATCTTGGAATTCCCGAAGATGGCCAGAGAATGATCAGTGATCTCATGTCATCGTACGACAAGAATCTTCAGGACAGCAACAGCTTCGATCCTGAGCATTTGAACTTCCTGCTCAACCAGCCACGTGAAATACACCTCGAACAAGATGCTAACTTCTTCAAACAGGGAGTGTTATCTCAGCCCGGCACATTTCAAGAAACCACCGTGCCATTCAGTAATTCCTCTTTTCTACCAACCGAATTCCAGTATGACCAGAGCAAATCTTCATACAATTCCTCGTTCAATGGCGACATGGGAGAGAATATTGCTGACTTCAGATTCGATTCACCGTTCAATTTCACACCAGGTGACTACTCCATCGATGCACTACCGAAGCAAGAAGTGTCCTTGTGGTACCTTTGAAACCGGATCAAACTGCTGAACGAACGATCGTCTATTAAGCTGTAAGAAGCCAATGCATATCTTCTGCCACCCTTATTGGTTTCCTTTTTATTTAGTAAACTCATGCATAGTTGTAGATAAAATTGTCTACTGAGTCTCGAGTACTTTAATGTCTACTGAACTTAGCTTGCTATACTGCTATAGTCGAGAGGCGCGTAGCTGACGAGGACCTCTCTCACTTGTCTTGTGTGTGGTCTTAAAATCTTGAAGCTGCTATAAGTATTAAATACAGCTGAACTAAGTTTGCTATTTACATGTCATTGCAGTTTGCTTGCTTAGCATTAGAAAATGATCATTCTGGATAAATGCTGTAGCGAAATTAGACTCTCGATACTCTCTGCTGATCGTCTCATGTTTCTATAGAAATATATGAAACAATTACCTAATTTGCCAAACATGTCTCATATGAGAGTTTACCGTACCGTCTTTTGCTGAACTTGTCGATGCCTGCTTAAGACAAAGCCAACGCGTAGTGATAGAGGTGAAGTAATAGTTTCAAGATAGGTTGACCATGATATAGACATTAACCAAACTCACAATATGGAGTTTGGTGTCAGTTTACATCACTTTATGACATTACTGTATGGCTTCATAGTACCTAAATTAGTATCATATGATGGATGCATTGACTAAGAATTAGGACTTTGTGTTAGTGTTTGTGCGGTATGAACTCTGAATGAGATTTTATGGGCTTTATTTTGATTCAGTTACTAGAAAATGTGAGCAAAATTAAGGAAGTTGAAGCTGTGTATGTAACATAGTGCACATTTTCCAATTGTAGAGATTGTCAAGTAAACTTTTGCTCTTTTCTTTTTTTAATAAATATCTCAGTTTTAGGAATGTTTAGTTATATTGGACTTGAGGTTTTATAAAATTACAAAATAAAAAAAAAAAAAAATATTTGTCACCCTTGAAATGAAAGTATTCCATGGGTGAAAACACATGTGCAGTCAAGGGAACATTTTTATGTATTTAATGTGGAGTTTGGTGACAAAATGGTTTAATCGATATTGAGGTCTGAAAATAACCAATTTTATAAAATTAAGTTGCCATCCTATTTTACACTTGACCCTTTTTTTTTTTTTTTTTTTCAATAATTGTTTTCCTAGCAAAATATAATGGTACAAACATTTGATAAATGTCAAAAGAGGAGAAATTCAGGAAAAAAAAAGGCCAACTGAATTCATTTTATGAAAGCACTAAGAAATCCTACAATTACAAAGGGGTAAACATGGCTGTCTTTTAAGACATTTTAACCTTAGGAAAGAAATAAAGCCATTGACAAGGCAAAGACTCTCAAAAGCACTGCATGCTACTCTTATCCTCTACAACTACTTTGAACATTAGATGTTGTCGAAAACCGATGTTGTCGTTGACAACGACGACGAAGAAGGAGAAGTCAATGCATCCTGCCCTTTCAAAACACTTGCATCCGTCTCCGGCATTGCATCTCGGAGGATCTCATTATCATCGAATGGTTCATCAAAAATGCACTCGATATTGTCGTCGAAGCCTTTGTAATCGAATACCTCGGAAGCTTTCTCTAGAGGGAAATGGGGAATCGGGAGGATGTGGAACTCAGTATCCAGACAAAGGCTCCAAGGGTGCTCGTGCTCCTCGGTGGGGTCCATGACTATCATGGCTTCCGAGTCAACAGAGTCTATCGATTCCAACTTAGGGATGCCTGGTTGGGTGACTTGGTTCGCTACATCTTCATGATGATCATGTGCTTCGTCTGGTTGTACTTCATTGAGGGGAATAGGATTCGTTTCTTGCTTCACATGGATCTCTTCATGTATGAGTTGTACCTCCGGTACGACTTTCTTTAACTTATCCGAATAGCTACTGATGTCGAAATTTGTTACTGCATTCGGACCTCTGAATTCTATTGCTGCCATGTCATATGCCACTGCTGCTTCCTCTTGTGTGCCTGCATGAGAGAGAGAGAGAGAGAGAGAGAGAGAGAGAGAGAGAGAGAGAGAGAGATGTTAACATCTTTGGATTATAAGATATGCCATTATTGAGATAGAGAGAGATGTTAACATCTTTGGATTATAAGATATGCCATTATTGAGATCCACTATCTAATGAACACCAACAAAAAAGATAGCAAAGAACTTGATAGATTTTACACACAATGTCAACTTGGTGGCACATTTAATTAGAAGTCAAATTACCACTAACCATACACTATAACAACTAGCTAGTTAAATTGCCACTATAAATAGGGTACAATAGCATCGACCAAACATCAAATAAAAAATAAACGTGCGATTTAGAGCTAGAGAACACCTAAAATCTCTCTTTGATGCCAACATTGATAGTGATAGAGCCATATGAACAAAATAGCAAATTAATCACACAACTCCATTGATGGGGATAGAAGTGTAGATGTTTAATTGGAGTGATTCAACTTGAAGTTCGTTTATGATATGTCTTTCACTCTTGTCTTTACTCGAATTTTAAAGCTATTCCAAACTAGTAGCACTCATTAAATAAAGCAATCAAGCTCCTAAGATTGTTAAGATGTGGCTATTAAGCACTAGAAATTTGTAATGGAAGTTGGACCTCTACAGTTTGGCCAATTGCAATATCTAGCACAAGTATGCTACCTACTCTTTAATTTGTGCCACATCTATAAAATGCCCAAACTCGAACAACCCCCCCCTTCCCCAACAAGAATATGTCGGCAGATAGGGCTGAAAATCAAACCAAACAACTTGATACTCGATTCAAGATGGTTTCTTAGAAGTTCATTTGAGCTCAATTTGATAAATATATCAAACAAGCTTGAACATAATTTTAAATTTGATAAAATCTTAAGTTCGGCTCGAACTTGAGCTCGACTCGTATTGAGCTAGCTAGATTAAAGCCCGTTCAAGCTCGACTCGAGCTAGATTAAAGCTCGTTGAAGCTCAACTCGATTAATTATCAAACAAGTTTAAACAAAATTTATGAAGTTTGATAACATTTCAAAGAAGCTTGAACAGTTGTTCGTTTGGTTTGACTCGATTCATGTACACCCCTATTTGCAATTACTAAATTGTTGATTTTATTTAACAATTCTTTTCATCCGTACATGTCACCAATGCCACAAATAACATACATAGGAATGAATATTACATCGTTAATTCATCGATCTTGAAGTTATTACGACTAATTGTGAAGAGGAATTAGAGTTATGGCCTGAAATGGTTGAGGGGTCTCCCTAATTATAGAAACAATTCCCCCTTTCAATTTGAATTATAGTTTCCTTGAAAGCAAAAATCCCAAGAATCCATCTGAGCTGTCTTGAGCTGCGCACTACTTGGATTGGATCCATACAAATAAATCTTATAGTCAAATTACTTAGGTATAAAATAGTGTCAAACCCCCTGACCCACCCCACCCCACCCCACCCCACCTCTCCTAGGGAATATTTATCAGTTTTATAATGATGAACAGCTCTCCTTTGTAAGGTTTGCAGGTATTGTCTTAATACTTTTTTTTAGTATTACTATAATGTCCTAAAACCAGTAGCAATGTGCCATGTCAGCTTTTTTATTCTTAATTAATTATTTGGTCTGTTTTGGGGACAAGAGGATGGATTACCAATATCAGATCTCTTCAACCAATTTGGTGGGGTTGGTAATTAAAAACACAAATTATTTTAATCCCCTTTTTGTGTGTGCATGTGTGTGTTGGGGTGGGGTGGGGTGGGGTGGGGGTGTTGGGGGGAGGATTTACTATATTTGTACTTGATTGATATAAACTACATAGTCTTGTCCTAAAGGGGCACTAATCCTTCCTCTTTTCCCACCTTCATTTTGTGTTATTCGATACGTAACTTTTGTGATCATACCAACATTTCAAATCAAGAATCGAGGAAAAATACGAGTAGGGATTTTACAACTTACTGTAGGTTCCTAAGTAGAGATACTTGTTTCCGCAGACGCGTCCAATCCGAGCCTCCCACCGGCCGTTGTGATGATGCCTATCAAATCAAAATCCAATAGATCATATCATGGTCAAGATTTTGGTACCATTCCTTTTCCTCATTTATCCTTAAAAGACAAAGGATAAAAAGATCATGGAAAAATGATTTCAATCACACAAAAGATCACATTTTTTTCAACAAGAAGAATGAAATTCAAAATGGGTCCCAATCAACTAATTTTAATGTGACAAAAAACATGGGAAAACCCACAAGATATCCTAAGAATCCAATTGTACTATTGAAATGAAAATGACATGATTTTCCTCCAAATATCGTTCGATTTGGGCGTTTCTCGTTACCTTGCTACACCGCGATACTTGGAAACTCCCCTCGAAAATCCACTACTTCGACGTCTAAGTGAAGCTAAAAACTCTTCCTTAGTCAATTTTTGCATGTCGTCAAGTTCCTTTGTGTAGACCTCTACCTGCATTTTTAAGTCAAAACAAATGTTAATGGTCTTAATTAGGTAGCCCCCTTGTACAATAATGTAGCACAAACCCATCCCTATGCTAATATGCATTAAAGTATGTCACAATACTGTAATTATTTACAGATATCAAATCACAGTCTAGGATTTTAGGGTCAAAATCTTGAAATTTAATAATTTTGCAAATTTATTTATTTATTTTATTCAATATTGAAGATTTTATTGTATTAGAGGGTGGCTGCGCCCACCAATACCCCACCTCTCTGCTTTTTATGCGTTTCCATCACAATGATGTGCGGATGCAAAATCTGAGTTTTTAAACTTCGAAAGTGTTTCGAACTAAGGTTCTCGATTTGAAATACAAGATTTGAGAATGTATTTAAAACAATTGAATTGGAGTGTATTAAAAATCCACCCAAATTCCTAAAATTCAGTTTAAAACGAAAATGATAGATTTCTAATCGATTTCAATGCAAATACAACCTAACTAAGTTTTTTTTTTTTTTTTCTTTGAAGTTGCAATGTAATAGTGAAAATTAATAACAATATATATGCACGTATATATGCATTGCATACAAGTGATATACACCCCTGGTGAGAACCTGCCAACGTGGCAATGCTAAATACTGCCACGTCAGCAGCTACACACTAGCTTTTGTTACAACAGACTCTTCTTGTGAACATCTGCCAACATGGCAAATGCCACGTCAGCAGCCACTCACAGGTGTTGTGAGAGAGCCACATCAGCAGCTACTCACACACGTGTAGAGAGAGAGAGAGAGACATACAGGAAAATTGAGGATGGTGGCAGGGCCCCAATACTTAAGAGCAGCCAAATCGTAGGTCCGAGCAGCGTCTTCTTCATTATCATAAGCTCCTATACACATTATTAGCACTAATTATTTAATTTTACAAAATTATTTCAATTTTCTTGCCCAAATATCTGCATGCAAAAAAAATAAAAATAAAAATAATAATAGTATTAATAAATAAAAAGGGAGCTCACCTAAATAGACTGCGCAGCAACAAATGCGTTGTAATGGACGGGGATCATCATCAAGAATAAAACAAAGTCAGAATTATTTAACTATTAATTGCAGCAGCATATGTAATTAATTATAATTAACTAGCATCCAACCATTTAATTAATTAATTAATTAAACTAAGATCGCAGATCTCCTTCATTAATACCAAATAAAAAAAAGAAAAAAGAAAAGAAAATCACTTTGTTTTCCTCTCTTGTTCTGAATGCTGTTCCATGTATTCTTGTCCCAGAGGTGAGCCTCAAACCTCCCGGTCCACCTATGCCTGCACCACCAGATTAATTCAATTCCATGCATGCATGTCTTTTCTGTATCTATAGCTGTATCTATTTACATACCTGGTGACGCCTCTGTAAATGGAGCTTCTTGATTTAGCTGAGGTGACGGAATTGTCCCTGAGGATTTTCTTGGCTCTCACGCGTTTGGGCTTGGGTTTGCTTTGGAGGTCGAGGGGTATTTTGGTAATATTGTTGGTTTCTGTAGTTGGT
Source organism: Scutellaria minor (assembly GCA_954870855.1). NCBI lineage: Eukaryota > Viridiplantae > Streptophyta > Magnoliopsida > Lamiales > Lamiaceae > Scutellaria > Scutellaria minor. The sequence continues at coordinate 16,506,134 of OX940728.1, read as the reverse complement.
GATTCAATGCAAGAAGAAGATGAAGAAGAAGAGCAAGAGGATGGTGGGGACTTCCTTTTCTTCATAATTCTTTTCTCTCTTCTTTCTCTCTCTCACTTGTTTTCTTCCCTCTCTCTATAAGAGAGAGAGAAAGAGAGAGAGAGGAGATGAGTGATGAAGCAGCACACAATAGAGTGAAGAAATGTGTGTGAAGATGGGTGGGTAGGTGTGGAATCAACAAGAAAAGGAAAATTAAAGGAGGAAAAAAGGCTTCTTTTCTGGTGAACTAAAGTGGTTTGCCAAAATTAAGTGGAGAGAGAGAGAGAGAGAGAGAGAGAGAGAGAGATGAAGTCATGAGTCTGAGAATTTGAACAAAAAGGGTCCGTGTGGGAAAAAGAAATTTCTTGCCAAACTAACTATGGTTAAATTAGTATTTAATGGATTTTCTATTTTTTGTCTATTTCTGGTTTGGACTAAAGCTTCTGTTTACTCGGCCTGAATTTTCGATTATATTTGATGGATGATTATTTATTTTATTATTTTTAAAATATATGTTGCGTGTTAATTAGTGTGATTTATTTGATTAGCATATCACCCTATATATAATATAAGCCTATAAGGTGGAATAAAGGGTCTGTTTTCTTGAATTTTTTTCTTAAATATAAATTGACAAGCGCATCGGCCCACATATGTTCTTTTTTCTCCAATTAATTTGTGGTTGAAATAAATTTTATTTAAAACATTTCTCAAGAAAATAGAAAATCCGAAATCTAGAGAATATGTACATAATTATATATCTAGAGTGTTGATATGGTCGAAATTTACACAGTTGAATTGGAATTAGAGAACATAAAACTGAAAGAAACATACAAACGTAATGCAAAAACTCACATGAGATCTCACGTGAGACAGAACTTTGTATAGTCTTATATGAGATCAAAATTGATCATATTAAATAGGTTGACCCATCTTATTGATCCATATGAACTTCGTCTTACATATGAACCCCGCCCCATCCATCAACCCACATACCTTTTTTTTTTCCCCTCCATGAACTAGTGCTCTTCTTCTTCTTCTTCTTCTTCTTCTTCTGAGATGGGCACTAGAAGACTTCTTTAAAATTTTATTGTGAAGTTAATTAATCGCATTTCTTTTATGTTTTCTACTTTTTATGATTATGCATCATCATAAATGTAGATAAAAAATAGAAGATGGTGAGAGAAAGAGAAGCAAAAGCAAAAAAACATATTATGCATATTATTTTAAATAATATGAAATCATGATTTATAGAAAATTTGACGAAAAAAATGATGAAATCGTAATTTGTAGAAATTTTGAGGAAGAAGATGATGAAACATTTGAAATTTTAAAATTTTCAGTGAATGTATTAGTTGTACGCTCTTAAGGTATTAGTTATATATTTATGAGGTATTAGTTGTTCATTCAATAAAAGGTACTTGTATAAGATATTACATATTTACTTTTAAGATATTAATGTTTATAGTATAAGGTATTATATATGCACCTTTAAGGTATTACATGTTCACCTTTAAGGTATTAATGCTTATAATATAAGTCATTACATATGAACCTTTAAGATATTAATGATTATAGTATAATGTATTACATATGCGCACATTTAAGGTATTACATACTTACCTTTAAGGTATTAATGCTTATAGTATAAGGTATTACATATGCACCTTTAAGGTATTACATATTTACATTTAATGTAATAATATTTATAGTATAAGGTATTACATATGCACATATTTAAGGTATTACATATTTACCTTTAAGGTATTAATGCTTATACTATAAGGTATTTCATATCCACATTTAAGGTATTACATATTTACCTTTAATGTATTAATGATATAGTTTAAGGTATTACATATTTATCTTTAAATTATTACATAAATTCGTTTAAGGTATTACATTTTCACCTTCAATGTATTACATAAATACCTTTGAGATATCACATATTTACCTTTTCAAATAGTTCATATTTTTTACAAATCATTTTTTTCCGCATCAAATATTTTGCAAATAATCTTAAAGAACTCGATCTTCATCATACTTTCAAGGTAAAAACAGAAGTATTTTCATACATATTCAACATACAAATTCTTAAAGAACTCAATCTTCATGTGAATTAAATGAAACAAAAAATAAAATCATATTTTAGTTGTTGAATGATGAAATTCAACTTCTCCTTTTGCAATAAGTGGTAATCATATTGGACAAAAAAAGAAAAGAAGAGAAGAAGAACCGAAAATGGAGAAAGAAAAAAAAGAGAAGAAGCGAAGAAGAAGCTGAGAAAGAAAAACAAGAATGGAGAAAGAAAAAGAAAAAGAGAAGAAGAAGTGGAGAAGGAAGAGCAGCAATGGAGGAAGAAAAAAAAAGAAGAGAAGAGCAACATGAATGGAGAAAGAAGAAGAGAAGAGTAGCATGAAGATGGAGGGAATATATGTGTGTGTATATATATATATATATGGATTCGGATCAAGCGGGTCGATTTGGGGGCACAGAACTTAGATCCGTGCCCATTTGTGCCCCAAAGGTACATAAGTGCTTCTCTAATTAAATAGAAATAGAGTTCTAAAACGACTGTATTGACTAAAAGATAATGAAGAGTTTTGTTTATAACTTGTCTCGTGGCGAGAATCTTGTGATTAATAGTGAGAATTAGGATATATGGTATAATAGAAATGTGTACTTTCACCCAATATTCAAAATAAAATAAGTTGTTTATACCAATCTTATAAAAACAAAAAGTTGGTCAATAGAATATACTTCTTTTTGGTCATGAAATAAAATTATACATACAATTTATGTGATCAATTAGAATATTAGAAAATATTTGAATATATTATTTCACATTCATGAATAGAATATATGTGGTAAAAATAGTGTAGTATATTATGAGTAGCAATAATTAATAACAATAACTAAAAAGTAAATATTATACAGTTTGGGCGTTAAAAAATCATTTCTAAAATGACATCCACGTGCAATTAATTCAATTTTAATTTTTCTAAATCCTGCGCATGTAATTCACAAGTCATATGTTAATATATACACTAGCTAGCATATGATCCGTGTATTACACTTGATTTAGAAAAAATAAAAATTGAATTAGTGATGATGATGATTATTATTATTATTATTATTATTATTATTATCAATCATCATGGCTAGACTTTTAGATTAATCTGAAAAATAATATATTTTTCATATGATTTCCAAAGTATCAATAGTTAGTTCTCAGTCTTTTTGATCGACTAAAATAATATTGACATGGAATATTTTGATTTAATAACTGAATTAATTAAAATTAATAAATAAACAACAATTTTAAATGGGAAAATGGACCCATGTTAGCTTGATACGTATCCTTAAATAATTAATTTTTAGTATATATGAAAGATATAAGAATGATGATAATAAAATTAATATTTATATAGACACGTGTACATATAATACTACTTTTACAATCAGGGGCGGACTTATATATGGCCAGCTAACCCAAAACTTCTTATATATATATAGAGCCCAAAACTTTATTTTCTGAGTTAGCTCAGCCCAAACCCATTTATTTAAGTTTTTGCACCTACATTTATATTAAATACAAGGGTAAATTACAAAACAGAAGCCAAACTATGGTCACTTTTCCACTTTGTTACCCGAACTTTCAAAGTTCACTGTAAAATAACTCAACTTTGTTTTTTTACTAAACGGTAGCCAGAAGTCACCGCCGGTGGAATATTCCGGGAATATTCCGTTCCGAACTTTCAAAATTAACTGTAAAATAGCTCAACTTTGCGGATTTACCAAACGGTAGCCAGAATTAAATTAAATTAAATAAAAAATAACTAAAAAATTACAAATCAAATTAAATAACTAAATTAAATCGGCCGATTTGGGGGGTTTTAGTTATTTAATTTATTTAATCAAATCAAATTAAATTGGCCGATTTTGGGAGTTTTAGTTATTTAATTTAATTTAATCAAAGCAAATTAAATCGGCTGATTTTGGGGTGTCGATTTGGGGTTTTTAGTTATTTAATTTAATTTAATCAAATCAAATTAAATCGGCCGATTTGGGGGGTTTTAGTTATTTAATTTATTTAATCAAATCAAATTAAATTAGCCGATTTTGGGGGCCGATTTTGGGGTTTTAGTTATTTAATTTAATTTAATCAAATCAAATTAAATCGGCCGATTTGGGGGTTTTAGTTATTTAATTTAATTTAATCAAAGCAAATTACATCGGCTGATTTTGGGGTGTCGATTTGGGGGTTTTAGTTATTTAATTTAATTTAATCAAATCAAATTAAACGGCCGATTTGGGGGGTTTTAGTTATTTAATTTATTTAATCAAATCAAATTAAATTAGCCGATTTTGGGGGCCGATTTTGGGGTTTTAGTTATTTAATTTAATTTAATCAAATCAAATTAAATCGGCCGATTTGGGGGTTTTAGTTATTTAATTTAGTTTAATCAAAGCAAATTACATCGGCTGATTTTGGGGTGTCGATTTGGGGGTTTTAGTTATTTAATTTAATTTAATCAAATCAAATTAAACGGCCGATTTGGGGGGTTTTAGTTATTTAATTTATTTAATCAAATCAAATTAAATCGATCCATTTTGGGGGGCCGATTTGGGGGTTTTAGTTATTTAATTTAATTTAATCAAATCAAATTAAATCGGCTGATTTTGGGGTGCCGATTTGGGGGTTTTAGTTATTTAATTTAATCAAATCAAATTAAATCGGCCAATTTTGGGGGGCCGATTTGGGTTTTTAGTTATTTAATTTAATTTAATTTAATTTGATTTGTATTTTTTATTTAATTTAATTTGATTTGTAATTTTTTAGTTATTTTTTATTTAATTTAATTTAATTCTGGCTACCGTTTGGTAAATCCGCAAAGTTGAGCTATTTTACAGTTAATTTTGAAAGTTCGGAACGGAATATTCCACCGGCGGTGACTTCTGGCTACCGTTTAGTAAAAAAACAAAGTTGAGTTATTTTACAGTGAACTTTGAAAGTTTGGGTAACAATGTGGAAAAGTGACCATAGTTTGGCTTCTGTTTTGTAATTTACCCTAAATACAAACCCATTATAAGTTTGTGCAGCCACATTTATTATAAATATAAGCCCATTTATTTATTAAATACGCAGCCACAAGTTTGCGCAGCCACATCTGACATTTCCTTGCTTTTTTAATTTTTTTTCTTTTATCTTTCCTAAATATAAGATCTACGTTACGTTAACTAAATTGATCCGTTTCGTTTTGACGTTACCTGTTACTACTGCTACAACTGAACGGACATTTTCAACAATGAAGCATGTGAAGACGACACTTCGTAACAAGATGGGAAATGATTTATTTGAAGATTCTCTAATCCTTTATATTGAGAGAGATATTGTTAAAAATATAGATATAGACTCAATTATTGATGAATTTTATGCTTTGAAGTCTCGTAGGGCACAACTTATTTAAAGTTTAAAATATTTTTGTTATGTATAAATTTTAATGTGCCGAAGCGTTTACTTTTCAGCCCACCCTACTATAAAATCCTGAATCCGCCCTTGTTTACAACATAATGAAATGAATTGTTAGATATTAATTAAATAACATACTTTCTTTAAAAAAAAAAAAAAAAAAAAGCGGGGTAAATAAAAAAGGAAGAAGTAACCTGAGTTAGATTTGATTAAACCCAGAGTTAATAAAGATTTTGCAACACTTGGCCTAAGCCTTCAGCCATGCTACCAATTGGCATTATACCCCCCTCTGGATTTCTGCACCTTCATAGGGAATCTCTCTCTCTCTCTCTCTCATACATGCATACATTCACATATAATATGCATATCCATATTCACACACACTCTCAGAAATTCAAATATTATGTATATAAAGTATAAATTAAGAAAAATAATTGAACTTGTTATTAAGTTAAAAGGAGAAGAGATTGGTGAAGTTTGTCAGTAAAAATATGTGCATAAATTACAAATGCAGGTACATCAAGGATGCAGTAGGCTTATATTACAATTATACCCTCAGTAGTTTGGTCAATTAGCGAGTCAAAAACCACTAGCCACTGAGCATCAACTTCATGTGTCACACAATTGTCTTGCATGACTTTCTCAGCTACGTGTACACTGGGAAAATAAAAATTTAAATAAGATGTTGGCAAATTTGGTGTCGAATTTATACCTAAATTAAAATTTATTCTATATTTCAAAATAAAACTTTTTTTTTTAAGCAGTGAAACTAATACTTATCTCAATATTTTAGAAACTTGTAGATAAAATATTTGCAAGTTTATAAAAATTTTAGTAATTTATGTATAAAAAATGGTTGAATAAGTTTCTTGTGCATTAGGTGTATGGATCTTCGATCCATGCATTCGGGTCGGGTCGGATCTGACTCGGATCCATTTTTTTTTCCCCCTTAACATTTATGTTATACTAGTCATACATTTATGTTATATTAATCATACATTTATGCCTAGATTTCATAATAATTGTTTAAAAATATGTTAAGATACAATTAAAAACCCTAAAGATATGACTAACATAATAAAGGTAGGACTAACATAACACAAACGTATGACCAACATAACATAAAAGCACATCACCTAGGAGCGAATTTGAGTGGGTTTGGTCACACTCACCCAAGGCGCGTGGGTGACACGTTGGGGCGGGTCGGGTTGAGTGCATGGATCATATAAGTTTTTGTTATATTAGTTTTATCACTCTGTTGTGTTGACCAGCATTAACCATATTTTCCAACGTTGACTCGTGTTGATCAACTTTGACTGGCATAACACATTTTGATCGGATTTTGATTGACACATATGAAACTAAAGAGATACATGAGACGGTCTCATGCATATAAGACTTACTCTTTATATATTCATCGAACTATGACTTTTCCTTTCTATCTTATTTTCATATATATTCAGTTAAAAAAATTGACATCAAGGTTCATTTGGATGTACATATTTGAAATACAATATTTCAAATAAATGAATTTCAAATCCACCTAAAATTAGATAAATTTTGTATTGACCCACATTACTAAAAAAATTAGTTCAAAAATGAATTTGATTAATTTCAAATCCATCTTTATTCAAACAACACATCGATAAACTATTAAGAATTTCAAAATTCTCCTTGAACCTTTTAATCCAAACGGCGTTTATGTAGGATTGGGAAATCCGACTTTGAAATATTGAGTTTTTAAAATAAAGATGAATAGTTAAAATCTATGTTTGTTCAAAGATTTTGTATGATATGATTAGTACCGTAGATGTCAAATCAAGTGTTACTGTGAAATATTATATTGTTAGTTAATGTAATGGTAATAATTGGATGATTGTAATAGTAGAAATTTAGGTATATATTGAAATTTGTGTATTAATAGATTATAGTATAGGATTAGTGATTTTTTTTAAAAATAAAGTAGTATATTGATAAGTTATATAATCCTCTTATAAATACAAAACAAACGGAATTTGAGATTTTTTAAATCCCAAATCCTAACTCACATATACCAATCCAAACATTGTCCAGTGATTTTACAATAGTCGACACATAAATCTTATGATCTAAACTTTTGCTACACATATAAAATCGTATTAAAGCTTTAAGATTTAGAAAACCTCATTAAACCCACTATTTTATTATCGTCCCTTATTATTATTTTGTACAATTATTTCAAATATGTGAAAAATTGCACTACTTGATAACTTTTTTTTATTTTTATTTTTAAAACACTACTTCACAACCTAGAAAGTGTTATTATAATTGAACCGATAATTGTGCGACATGTTGACGGTTTAACCAATCATCCAACCAACCAAATGAAAACAAATATATTTTTATTATATATCATAGCTTAATTACAAAAAAGAAAAAAAAAACATCACATTTTCAAATATTATATTTTAATCATAACTTTTTGAGTTTAGCAAAAAGAATAATAAAAATTATTATTTAAACTCACTATTGTGACTTGTATCACAAATAACCATTCAAACTATACTCGTTTTTGCACTTAACTACCTAAAAAATTCTCGATTGCAACTAATCATCTCACTTTTGCACGAGTTGCAAATGACCATCTAAGACCATTGGAACACCATTTTTCGGCCAAACCGAATCATGTGTGAGACACATTCTTTACTTATAAGGGTATTTTTGTCATTTTAGGTTAAATTTTAGGAAAAATAAATTGGATTCGTACTTTTAAACCCTAACCCTCAATATTCCTCCTTAATTTTGTTGAGTATAGACGAATTGAACAATAGGAAGATATAATCATAGATGAACTTTTTTTTGTGGTCGAACAACTAAAAGAAACACATCTTGGATTGATTTGAATCCTGGAAGAAGATTTTGGGCTTGCGAAAAGTATCGAGTATGTTTAAAAATCCATATTTTTATTTCAAGATCCCTAATTTCAATTGAAAATCCCTGATTTAGTTTCAAAATCTCTATTATATGTTAGGAATTACAAAATCTATAATTTATTTCCGAAATCTCTATTTTATGTTAGTAATCAACATTGCTCATCATTTTGTATACTCACTGTACATCCAAAATAATGTAGGATGCAGGTTGTAATTTTTTCCTATGGATTGACCCCCAATGTGCGCTAGGGCACGCGAGATTATTTCAGAATTGCTACGAAGAATCATGTTGTTGAACGAAGCTCGCAATAAGAGATCAATTGAGAAGTGGTGGTCATGGTTCTCTCTTGGATGATAATGTATTTTTTGTTTTGAATAATATTTTCTATTGTTAGCCTTGTTCAAAATTTTTAATGTTTCCTTGAATTTGGAGACAAATATGTAACTCCTAAATATTAATGAATATTTACTGTTGTCTCTAGATTCATTGGCTATGCAAGTAATTGGAAACATTATTGGTGTTTTCACTAAAGTATATGGTTTTGTACATGAGCATCAAAGAGAAAAAAAATTGAATGGACTTCTTTCTTACTAACCATACTATCCTCAAAACCAAAGTAATCACGATACTGAAAGATGGAATTAAGTGTTTGAGGAACAAAATGAAACAAATAAGACTTTCGGAGTTCCATTTCAAACTCAAATGAGTTAATGCTGGCTAAAATCAGCACATAGCATACCAATCGTTGTATCCACAGAAGCATATAGATCAAAGATCTACGTTTTCACTCTTTTCTTCGTTTGAGGACTTGGGAACAAATATGGATTATAATTGGTAAACAAAATATTAACGAAAAATCAGTTGATTAGACTACATTTCAGTTGTATGAAAATCTTGTGCAGCATAAAAAAGTAGAATCTTTAGCTTGGAAAACCCATTTAACATTTCATTTTTGTCTTCAAAGAGTTGTTGAGTGCTGCGATTTCATTTTTGTCTTCATTTTTGGGGTTTTCACTTTGAATGCTTTATGAGATTTTCTTAAGTTTATAAATTCTTTTATCTTCTACAGTATCTTCATTTTCCTATCCAAATAAATTTTAATATTTGGCTTAGAAATCTTATTTATTTTCTCTAATTAAACCTATAATGACAGAAATACGTTATAAGTAGAGGGTGTGTCTCACACGTGATTCGATTCCACCGGAAAATGGGGAAAAATTGGTAAAAATACCCCGTACACATACCCTAATTATGATCTTACCCTTTAATTTTTTAGGTTTTTAAAAATACCCCGTATGTTGGCGCTTCTTGTCGAAAATACCCAATCACCTATTGTAGTAAGTAACTCGCTGACGTGGCCGGTTAATTCACACGTGGAATATATTTTTCATTTGTTTTTTTTTCCAAGTCACACAATAAGTGCCAAGTCATAGTGATTTCTCCCACACTTAGACATAAATGGGAAGGTTAAGCCTTCTAAATCCCTAAATAAAAAAAAAACTCTATTTCTAATTCAAGAAAACCAAACCCAAATTCTCTCTAAAATATAGCTCAATTCCTTACGTATTTACCATGAAATTCAGAGACAAGAACAAGAATGATGATCCCCTCCTGAATACGGTATGTATTTAGAGTATTTTAATGTTTGTTGTTTAGGGCTTGGGTATAGCATTTGTTCACTATTTTATGTTGGTTGTTTTCGATTTATGTGGATACATTCGATTTCTTTATAGTTTGGTTGCTGGTAGTTAGAAATTTGTTGAATATTTAATGTTTCTTTGTCGGGTTGGTGTATATTTGACTGATATTTTATGTTTTATTTGCGAAAAAAGAATCTTTTGGGTGTAATACAAATCAAAATGACATGTGGGGACCTATATGTTGCTTTCCCATTATTTGACTAGATACCCAATAAAAGACATAAAAAGACTCATTTTCTTGTTAAATTTTTTGATTACAAGGTTAAACAGTAAGAAATTTACGTTATGTCTCTATTTTGGGGGGACATTTGAGTAGTAAACATGATTCATATGTAGGGGATGATTTGTTTAAGTTTGATCATGTTGCTGAGAATTCACTTACTTTAAAGGGGCTTAAAGATCTTTCTTGTTATATAGGTAGTAGAACTTCCATCAGCTTATTTGTTAAAAAAATTGGTTCTGAAGTGTTTTTCCAAATTCATAGTGATTGTGAGTTGAAGAAGTACTGTGATGATGTGTTTACTAGAGTGAGAGAGTTAGTCTTATATCTTCTAGATGATGAGGTGGAAAGGGCAAGGGAGAGAGAACTACATAGAAAGGGTAAAAAACAGTTAGTTTTAGAGGATGAAGATGCGAAGGTCTTGATGATAGTGATTTCTATTGTCTATCTGAAGAGGAGGGTGATGATGACTTACCGTATAAGAAGTACACTGATGTAGATGTTGAGGGGTTAGGGTCTGGAGAGGGGGTTGAAGAATTAGGGTTTGGAGATTAGGACATACTAGTTAATGAAGAAGACTTTTATAGTGCTAAGTCTTCTGATGATGATGGTGATAAAGAGAGGTCCACTGTGTTTAGAGGAAACCAAAAATATAATCCAACTTTTCTTCTTGGGATGATATTCAGCACCAAAAAAGAATTGAGGTTCATTGTAAGGGAGATATTGAGGTGTTATGTTTTGAGAGGATTTGGGAGGGAAATGGTTGATTGTTTTAAAAGGATTTGGGAGGGAAATGGTTGGATTTTCCCTCCCTTTCTCAATTGACATGGAAAAGAGAACAAAAAAATCGAAAAAATGATTACACATGTGTATTTACCTGCCACGTCAACATGTGACCGGTTAGTTACTTACTACAACAGGTGACTGGGTATTTTCGACCAGAAACGCCAACATATGGGGTAGTTTTAAAAATCCAAAAATTTAAAGGGTAAGATCATAATTAGGGTATATATATGAGGTATTTTTACCAATTTTCCTCCGGAAAATGGAGTTTCGATGATCTTAAATGGTCATTTGCAATTCGCACAAAGGTGAGATTATTAGTTGCAATCGAAAAAGGTTTAGATAGTTAAATACAAAAGCAGGTATAGTTCAGATGGTTATTTGTTATTAACCCTTGAATATTGTTAGTTGCAATCGTAAAAGGTTTAGGTAGTTAAGTGCAAAAATGAGTATAGTTCGAATAGTTATTTATCATTAACCCTTGAATAAAATTTTGATCTCCATCAAATGATCGTTTTACTTGAATCTAAATCTTATTCTTTTAATATAAATTTAATTACCTAAATCGACGTTGATTTGATGGCAATAAAAAAAAAATTCTTAAAAAACAAAATTTGACAGACCATCTTCGACACTGCACCAAAACGCTATTCTTTGGTGATTCTTCCTCCACATCTGACAGAGGTCAATACTTTTTTTGGAATAAAACCATTTGAGATAGGAGGATTAAGCAAACACTCAACCTATATATTAATCACATAAAAAGGAGAGTTTAACAAAATTTAAATAAATTCTCAAACCAAAGATGAAAATACAATCAACAACTCAACAGAAAACCAAACTACAATACTAACAAAATCTAAAATTTGGAAATCCTCAATTAACAACAATAATACATTTATATTTGAGATTCGAAATATGTACAATCAAAAAAAAAAAAAAAGAAGAATAAGAAGTAAAGAAAATAAAGAAAGTGTAGGATGATGATTGAGTTGATGACTGAACTTCAATTTTACATTTTGGGGTTTATTTTAGCAATAGGTGATTGAAAAGCTCAATTATGTTTCGAATTGTTGCATGTTATTAATTAAACGTTTATTGTGTTAATTATGTTTAAAGTTCATGTTACAACTGAAAATATAATCCTAAGAACATGTTTTTTTATGTAATTAATCCTACAAATAATTGTATTATAAAATGTGATATATTTTAATGCTCAATTAATGTTTACAATTCAAAATGGAAATCAAGTCCAAAAAGAATGAGTGACATAAACAAAATATAGACATTTTAGAACTTGAAAACATATAATGTTAAGAATTACATACTGGATTTTAATTCATATGATATCAACTATAAAACTATGATTTTTTTTTTTAGTATTTCCTATAATCATACGTAATATATTTATAATTCATGGATCCACCACCAATAAAAAGGGACAAGAAAATAGATTCATTTCCACTTTGGGGAATGTAATTGGCATTATACACAAACAGATACACACATACAAAAACACACACACAAAAACACACACACATGCACACACTAGTATAGACCTCGTATAATACACAAGATTTGTTAAAATAAATATATTATAAAAAACTAATATAAAAATGCAATAAATTTTGAGAAAAAAATATAATTATTTACAGAATAGTTTCATTTATATAAAGGAAATGTCTTTATAGTAATTAAAAATGTTTTTTTACCAAATATTATCTTAATATTTTTAAAAAGATTTTTAAGATCTTTTTTAGCAGAGTGTGTAATATATATACTTTAACTATATGTTATATTAAAATTAAATTAAAATCGAAATCCATATAATAATAAAACATATAATACAATATATAATCTATATTAGCATACAGTCACATCACAATTTTATTAGTGTTTTCTTTTATGTATAAATATTAGCAAGCAACAATATTTTTCTTGAATTTATTACTAATGTTAGTTTTTCTTAAAAAATTGTTTTTCTAATAATATGATCTAAAAAATATTTGTAATGTCAATTTGTATACATAATTTTGTTATTCATAACACGTATATAATATATTTTCTCTATCTTTAATAATTATAAATAAAGAATTTTATTATAGAGAAAAATAAGTTAATATTGATTATAATGATTTATAAACAATAATAATTGAACTACGAGTAATCTGTGACCCAAAAGGTCCGATCAGTTCGGCCCACCAAGGGTCATCAAACCACCGACTCGAGAAACCTGAAAATCTCTTGTTATATATATGTGTGTGTTTTTTAATTGATAAATGTATATAAGAATCTATCTATATATAATACTATAATATTGGAGTAATTGGAAAGTTGAAAAGTAAGATTCACCGTGCTTATAAAATTCAATTTAATAATGTTCGTTTAAATACAATAAAAAATAATTATAACTTTAGCTCACTGTTGAAAGTTCAATCAAAATTGTATTTTCAACTATTTGAGTCCATTTGTCAGACGAAGACCATCTTTCAGCCAGTCCACACAATTTTAGTGCAAATTTTGCGTTATTTTATTGTAAATTTTATAACGCATCTCCAGTATTTTGTACTAACAAGGAATATATTTTTTATTTTTTTATTTATCATATATTTATTAATATTCATTATTATTGTTAATTTATCAAATTTGGTTATTTATTATTTATAAATGTTAAACAAATTTATAACATTAAACAACACTCAAAATATAAGGCAAAAAAAGTAAGAAAAAAAGTAAAGAAAATGAATGAATAAAAAGAAAAAGAAATAAAAAAGAATAGAACAAATCTTGACCTGCATATTCACCTTGAAACTGACTTTAATAATGTTTTCTTTTTGATATGACTGAGTTAAGCGAACCGGTTTTCACCAGTTAGTTTGATTCAGGATTATAAACCAGTGATGCGAACTGTTTAAAGAAAGGTGTTTGATTCCTTTGGATAGAGCGAATTACATTATGATACAATTTAAGACGAACTGTATTTATATCGTATGCCATTGAGGTGCGAACTCAATGAGTGGTAAACTGAACTGACGAACTCATTTGGGTTGAGTTGAACGAACTAAATCGAATTCAAATAACCGCCAGTTTATAGGCCACTAACCCATTTCCCCCACTTTTAGAAGACTTTTAACCGCCACATCTTCCAGGGAGTACATATAAACTTATTTACATTCATTTATGTGAGGACACAAGAAATAAAATAAAAAGATATATACAGTTTTCCAATTTTCTGACTTAAGCATCGGAGTCCCATTGCCGGGAATCCTTCCCGGTATTTTTTTTGCAGGTACTTTGATCGAAGATATCGGTTCTTGATAAGGAGAAGAGGATTGCCGGATCGGAGTAAAATCAATTGGTGCCGTCTGTGGGAAAAACAACCTTGAGTTTTTAAGACGTTGAGAATTTGGAAAATGGTGAATACTAGAGGATCGCGAAGAAGGTTGGAAGTAGGAGAAACTTCAAGAATGCAAGATGATGGTGAAGAGGGTCGAAGTTTTGCACCGGTGAATCCCCCTGGTACTGTTACCTTGACGTCAGAAGAGTTAGCAAATTTGATAGAAACGGCTGTTCAAAAAGCTCTGGGTAAACAAAGGGTTGAATCACAACAAGGTGATGTTGATGTTCAGATGAGAAAAGAGAAAGAGGATGATAAATCTGATACAGGTGAACGAGAAAGTCAGTCTGACCATCCTCGAGGTCAGAAGCGAGAGCATGTGGAATTATCTGAGAGAGTGGATGATTTGAGAAGGGAGTTGAGGGAAGTACAAAGAACTGTTCGAAGGGTTCCAAGAAGTTCAAGAGGAAATCCCTTTTCTGATGAGGTTATGGAAGACGAGCTACCTGCTTCATTTCGGCCGGTTAATTTCGATTACGATGGTACTACTGATCCATGGGACCATCTATGTAGATTTGAGAATACAGCCCTTCTGCATCGTTACTCCGATGGGATTAAGTGTAGGGTATTCGCTACTACCCTCACTAAGGCTGCCCAGACTTGGTTTAGCCAATTAAATGATGGAGCCATTCATGATTTTGGACAGTTGTCAGATTTGTTTTTGCATCAGTTCGCTAGTGCTAGAAGACAGCGACGATCTACTCAAACATTGTTCGGGGTTAAGCAGAAGGTGGAAGAGACGCTGAGGGAATATGTTAAAAGATTTACGGCAGTAACTCTAGAAGCTCTTGAAGCTTCCGATGATTTGGTAGTTAATGCCTTTATTCAGGGCTTGAGAGAGGGTGACCTTCATACCTCTTTGGTCAAGAAAACACCCAGAGATTTTGATGATTTATTGCAAAGAGCCACTAAGTACATCAATTTGGAAGAAGCAGTTCGGATTAAGAAGAGAGAAGACTCTAGTCGATCGAACAGAGCACATGAACAAGAGTTGACCAGGAAGAAAGAGATGGGAGAGCCCCGGATGAGATTTGCACCACCTCCGTTGAGAGAGAATAGGACAGGACGAAGATATGAGCAATATACTCCAATAACCATGTCACCTGGACAAGTATTGATAGAGATATGGAATTTACCCCAGCTGAAATGGCCATCAACTTGGAGTTCTAATCCGAAAAAGCCTCCTACTTTTGGTAATGGTAAATTGTGTCGGTTTCATAATGAGTATGGACACGGGACTGATGAGTGTTTGCATTTGCGGGATGAGTTAGAGAGATTGATCCGAGAGAATAGATTGGCTCGTTTTGTTCGTCGAACTCAACCGAATCAAGAGCAGAGGCACAACAGAGAAGAGCTTAGAAGAGAAAGAAGGCCAGAGCGACAAGAGTTACCTCCGCCTCCACCTCTCCCACCTCGGAATCGACCTGAACGAGAAAAAAGACCCACTATTCACATGATCATGGGTGGGCCAACAGATGGAGATTCCAATAGAGCCTGAAAATTAAGACTCAATTCAGTTCGGCAGCCGGTAGATGAAATACACTCTATTTTTAATGATGTTGTGATTAAGTTCGGAGAGCAGGATCGTGTAGCTATCCAGAGTCCGTAGTTTGATGCCATGGTGATTGTAGCTGAGATTGGTGGTTTCAATGTGGAGCGCGTTTTTGTGGATACAGGTAGCTCGGTGGATATCATGTTCATGGATTGCTTCAAGAAGATGAGGTTGACAGTCGAGGTAAAATCGGTGGAAACCTCACTTTATGGTTTGCAGGTGAAGTAGTAACGGTATATGGGAAGGTTCAACTTCCCATGGTTTTGGGAGATACAGAATGGAGACAGACTAAGACCATGACTTTCTTGTTGGTGGATGCACCCTCGCAGTATAACGTAATTTTGGGACGCCCTTCGCTAAGCACTTATGCTGCTGTTATATCTCCGGCACATCTGATGATGAAATTTCCTGTGGAAGATGAAGGAGGACGTACAGTTGGGGTTGGAGTGGTTCATGGCGACCAGCAAACTGCTCGACGTTGTTATGTTGCTGCAGTTTGACATTCGGAAACGCGGAAACGTAGTACCGAACAAAGAGATGATACTGATCGAGGTCGGGATAAAAGTCAAAAGACAGGAGATGGGCCGAATACAGTTGAGTTTGAAGAAGGAGAGCTGATGAGTATTGAGCTGATTCCTGAACAACCAGGATATTCTGTTCGCATAGGAAGTCAGTTACAGAGGCAGATTAGAGAAGAGATGGTGAGGGTTCTAAGAGAGAATGCAGATCTATTTGCATGGAAGCCAGAAGATATGAAAGGTATAAATCCAGAGTTGGCGGTCCATAGATTGAATATCAAACCTGATGTTCGGCCAATTAAGCAAAGATTGAGGCATTTTGGAGATCAACAGAACGAGGTCATCGAGGGAGAAGTGAGAAAGCTGTTAGAAATAGGGTATATTGAAAGGATCCAGTTTCCTCGATGGTTGGCTAATGTGGTGTTAGTGCCAAAGCCAGGGAACAAATGGCGAATGTGTATTGATTTCAGAGATTTGAATAAGGCTTGTCCTAAAGACCATTATCCTTTGCCTCGAATTGATAAGTTGGTGGATTCCACCGCTGGATGCGAACTACTTAGTATGATGGATGCAGCTCAGGGATATCATCAAATTCGATTACATCCGGAGGACAAACCCAATGTAGCCTTCATCACCTCTACAAGTACATATTGTTATACAGTAATGCCATTCGGACTGAAAAATGCAGGAGCCACTTATCAAAGAATGGTGGATGAAGCGTTCAAAGGTCAGTTGGGGAGAAATATGGAAGCTTATGTGGATGATATGTTGGTAAAGAGTATGCGAGCAAGCACACATACCGAAGATTTAAAAGAGACAATGAAAACTATTCGAAAACATGGGATGCGTCTGAATCCGGCTAAATGTGTATTCGGTGTTAAGGCAGGAAAATTCTTGGGGTATATGGTCACTGAACGAGGAATAGAGGTCAATCCCAACAAAATACAAGCTATACAGGAGATGTCACCCCCTCGGACAATAAAGGAAGTACAAATGTTAACTGGTCGTATTGTAGCTTTGAGCAGATTTATATCTAGATTGGCGGATAAAGGGTTACCTTTTTTCAAGATATTGAGGAAAAATGGACAGTTTGGATGGGATGCAGAATGTCAGAGGGCTTTTGAAGATTTAAAAGTATTTTTGTCATCGCTTCCTTTGCTAAAACAGCCACTTAAAGGAAATAAGTTAATAGCATATTTAGCAGTTGGAAAAGAATCTGTCAGTTCGGTTTTGGTTCGAGAAGAAGGAAGAAAGTATACTTTGTTAGTAGAGTCCTTCATGGAGCAGAAGTTCGATATACTGAAGTTGAAAAAGTAGCCTATGCTTTGGTTACAATGACAAGGAGATTGAGGTCATACTTCCTGGGATATGAGGTAATAGTACGGACAGATTACCCTTTGAGTGTGATCCTCGGAAAGCCTGAAGCATCAGGAAGATTGATCAAGTGGGCTGTGGAGTTAGAGCAGTTTGATATTAAATATGAACCTCGCACTGCTATTAAAGCGCAAGCCCTAGCGGATTTCATTCAAGAGACAACCAGGATGCAGGAAAGAACAGAGTGGGAACTGTACGTTGATGGGTCGTCATCTCGACAAGGAGCAGGAGCCGGAATATTGTTGATTAGTCCGGAAAAAGACGAGTTAGAATTTGCTGTAAAGTTTCAATTCAAGGCATCTAATAATGAAGCGGAGTATGAAGTTTTTTTGCAGGGTTTAAAGATAGCCGAACAGGTTGGAGCTCGTAATATAATCATCAAGTCTGATTCACAGTTGGTGACTTAGCAGCTTCAAAATCAGTGTGAAGTCAAAGAGGGGCGCATGGTTTCTTATGTACAGAAGGTAAAAGATATGGAGAAAAAGTTTGAAAAGTTCCGGATTGAACAAATCCCGCGGAGTAAAAATCAGAAAGCAGACTTTCTAGCAAAGATAGGAAGCTCACTACACGATTGTTCGCGAAGAAGTATTACTGTTATGGGAGTAGGAAAAGAGGAAGAGGTGATGAGTGTTGACGAGGTAATATATGACTGGCGAACTCCTTTATTGAAATTTCTCGAGGGGAAAAAAGAAGGGACAACGAGAGAACTCGATAAGCTTGAGAAACAGGTTCGTTTCTATTACATCCTTAATGGAATTTTATATAGAAAGACCTTTTTACCAACAGATGCGAGGTGTTTATCCCAAGAGGAAGGGGTTAAAGTTCTAAAAGAGGCTCATGAAGGAGGATGCGCCGAACATGCAGGAGCTAGATCTTTAGCTCGAAAAGTAGTGCGGGCTGGTTTTTATTGGCCGACAATGAAGAGGGATGCTAAAGAGATAGTAAGGAAATGTGAGTCTTGCCAGAAACATGGATGGCGGATCCATACACCAGCTACTGATATGTTGACTGTTTGTTCGCCCTGCCCTTTTGCCAGATGGGGAATTGACATTGTTGGTCCATTTGTTAAAGCTAGAGGAAGCAAACAATTTTTGGTTGTAGCAGTGGATTACTTCACCAAGTGGGTTGAGGCTGAACCTTTAACCAAAATCACTGAGGCTGATATGATCAATTTTGTATGGAAAAACATTTGTTGCAGATTCAGTTTACCAAGGATTTTGGTATCGGATAATGGAGCTCAGTTTCGAGGAAAGAAGATTACTGAGTGGTGTAAAGAGATGAAAATTGTGCAAGTGTTTACAGCTGTCGCACATCCCCAAGCTAATGGGCAGGTTGAGGTGGTAAATCGAATTATAGTGGATGGGATAAAAAAGCGGCTTGAATTTGAGAAGTCGAATTGGGTAGACGAACTTCCATCTGTCTTATGGGCTTATCGAACAACATCTAGATCGACAACGGGAGAGAGCCCTTTCAATTTGGCATTTGGAATGGAAGCAGTAGTCCCGACAGAAATACAAGGAGAAGCTTTAAGGATTACCAATTTCGAACCTCAAGAGAATGAGGAGTTAGTTAAAACCGACATGATGTTCTTAGATGAAGTAAGAAATGAAGCGAGAGTTCGTCATGAACTTTATAAACGACGCATTCAGTCAGCATTTCATAAAAAAGTTAGAAGGAGGGAGTTCCAAGTAGGAGATATGGTGTTGAGACAGTCGGATGCTTTGGTAGAGATTGGGAAGTTAGATGCTATCTGGGAAGGACTATATACTGTTTCAAGGATTCTGCCTGGAGGATCTTACGAACTAACAGATAGACGAGGAAAGGTGTTACCAAGGCCATGGCATGTCAGTCATTTGAAGAAATTCTATGCTTGATGTACTACATTTCAGTATGTTATTCTTCATCCTTTTTGATTTCTGTTGCTTTAATGAAATAAGAGAATATTTGCACCCCGTGGATGTAGGTCAGTTTGACCGAACCACGTTAAATTCCTGTGTCTTTTCATTTCTGTCTTTTCATTCTGTTGATCCCATACCATTATTAATATGATTGAAGAGTTCCCTCGGAACTTCATGATTAAGCGAACTGAAGAGTTCCCTCGGAACTTCATGATTAAGCGAACTGAAGAGTTCCCTCGGAACTTCATGATTAAGCGAACTGAAGAGTTCCCTCGGAACTTCATGATTAAGCGAACTGAAGAGTTCTCCCGGAACTTCATGATTAAGCGAATTGAAGAGTTCCCTCGGAACTTCATGATTAAGCAAATTGAAGAGTTCCCTCGGAACTTCATGATTAAGCAAATTGAAGAGTTCCCTTGGAATTCTATGATTAAGCGAATTAAAGAGTTCCCATGGAATTTTGCGATGAGATTAATTGAAGAGTTTTCACAGAACTCTTTGCTCAAAAAATTAAAGTGTTCTCTTTGAACATTCTGATTTAGTAGATCGAGGTATTTTTACAAAATATTTTTAAATACTTTGAAATGTTTTAAGTTTGAACAATTCTCATCACTTCGTTTCTAGACAAGTCAAGGTACATTTATAAAACGTAGAGAGAAAAATCAGAGTGCACAGTTCAAAAAGCAAATCGGATATTTATTACAAAATATCTAAGCTTGACTAGAAGGGTCGGTAGGAGGAATTGATTGAGAAGTCGGATCATCGGTTGAGGTCGGAGGAAGAGGATCAAACATGTCCTCTGGCAGATCGACAGCTGAATTAGAAGCAATTGGTCCAAGTTGAGTAGGGTACGAACTGGTACTTGGAAAGTTAAGGATTTCATCGGGAAGAACTTCTTGCATTGCTCGCTCTAAGCATCCGTCCCACCACTTCGCATCTACCTCTTCATTTGGATTCCCTTGCCAGCCGGGAGGAATGAGGAAGGATTCTTGGAGTTTTTTACCCAAAGAGGAGAGGCGGAACTGAAGTCCCGATTCAGGTAATGTCGTTTTCACTTCTTCTTGACATAAAGCGAACACCTTCTCTGAAGTATGCTTCAGCCATTGGGGCTGCTTTTGAAAGGAAGAGAACAGAATTCCACAGTCGATGAAAAAGGTCTTCCCGAAAATTCTCCATTATAAGCACCATCTCTGGACTTCGAGAAAATCGATAAAAACCTTCTTTAAACTTGGCTTCGCCGAATTGAGTTCGTGAATTCCTCTCCATTTCCAGTTCCTCTTTTAGTTGGTTTATTTCTGCCTCGGCTACCTTCAGAGCAGATTGTTTTTCCACGATGAATTTTTCCTTGGCAATTAGGAGCTCTTCCTTCTTCATCACTTCAGATTGAGTGAGGCCTAATTGCATCTCGCACTCTTCCAGCTTGGCAGATATATTGTCGACTTTGGAGGCAGTGAGAGTCAGATCACTTAGCAAAGTTTTCTTTTCGTCTTCTTTTTCTTTCAACTGATCACGTTGCTTCTGGATCTGATCTCGGCGGCGTAAAGCCCTCTCGCCAAAACCCTCCAACCAAGTTTTTAGCTTCGCGACACGAGCTAAATTTAACCTCAGATCTCTCTCTTCGACATCTAGCTCCTTTGCAGTAGTTTTTTCAGGATGAACAGCTATCTCCATTGGACCAGGTTCCTCATTTGTTCTCTGCTTCTTGTTTGAACTTCTCTGTGTATGGGAGGATCCTCTTTTCTTCGGTTTGGGGGAGGTAACCCTTGTCACTGTTTCCTTGTCAACTCCTTCAATTAAGTTGATGGATTCAGAAGAATGTATGATAAGTGATGTGGAAAGGCCTGGTATTTCGGGAGTAGGTAGAGTGGAAGTCATAGAAGGAGATACAACAAGTTCAGAATTTTTTGAAAATTCATCTCCTTGTTGAATTATATGCTCGGTCGAACCGGGAGGTTTGTTAGCCAGCTCGGCGAGTCGTTTCTCTTCGGATAATTTGAAAGCTACAGCTAGCTCTTTGTTTACCCCATGTTCAGCAGGAAGAATAGGAGTTCGCTCTTCCTCGGGAATCTCGTCTTCTAAGTTGAAAAATTTCAACATGGTGCTATCTGTAACAAGGAGGGATTTTGATTAAATATAGTTCGATATAATCAAACAAAGAAAGTAAGAAAAATAATCAAAGTAAAGATAACCTAGATCAAATTTGGAAGGGATTTGGCTGTTTGGAAAAAACCCCCAGAAGGCTAACAGAGATTCACACGAACTCAACTGTACTATATCGAACCATCCTTTTCGGAAGATTTTGTTAAGAACTAAAATTTCATAATCCCCTGGAGGAGCAGGATCTGTTCGGGATGAATCTGGAGCCCAAGGAAGTGATTGCAATGGGTCATTCTCGGGAGTACGGATAAAAAGATAATATTTCTCCCAGTTATTAATCTTATCATCACCAGAAGATAGAAACTGAGCTCGCCTTCCACCGCTACAGGGACTCAAATAGAAGCGGAAGGGGTTAGTACGCTTTAGTACAAAACAGGTTCGGAATCGTTCGGAAGTGGGTTCAACTCCCATCCATTTGCAAACCATGTAAAAAGAGACGATGTAACTAATGGAGTTAGGGTGTAATTGGTTTGGACAGATTCCAAAAACCGAACCGATTTCAAGGAAAAAAGGGTGGATGGGAGGAACTAAACCTAGAGTTATGTGTTTTAGAAACCATGTTTGACAACCTTTTGGAGCCCGGTGAGGACGATCTTCTGGATTAGGAATAATTATAGAATAACCGCCCACTGTGAATGAACTCAAGAGAACGATATGGGTATGAGTAGCTTTTGTGGCAGAAAAAATAGTATCTATTGTCTTTTTACGTGATTTTTTGGGAGCTTTGGAGGTCTGTCGGCTGTTAGAAGAAGAAGAGAGTTTAGGGTTTTTGGAAGGAGAAGCAGATTGAAGGGGAAATTGTTCAAACCCATCTTCTGACTCACTCTCATCCCGCAGACAAATCAAGGAGTTGAAAGAAGCCATTGAAATCAAAAGAAGAAAGAAAGAAGATGGTACCTGGAATAGAGAGGAAAAACCCTAGAACTTGTGGGAGAGAAGATCTTGCTTGTGGAAAGGAAGATATACAGTAAATTTGCAGAAGTGCTTTTTGGAGAATAAAGAGGGTATTTATAATTCAAAGACGACACTATGTTTGGGGGGGAAAAATAAATATCCAAAAGTCGCGACTTTTTGACCTTTGGATATGAAAAGATCAAACGATGGAAGATGAAAAGGCGCACAGCGGGAAGCGTGCCGATTGATACGTGTCTTACAGAAGCGGTTGAAAGGACGTTCTGCTTCTAGAAGGATCATTTGATGTTCGACAGAAGTAATGCGAACTAGTGCATGTAAACATGCACTATGAAGGGGGGGAGTACTTGATATGGCTGAGTTAAGCGAACCGGTTTTCACCAGTTAGTTTGATTCAGGATTATAAACCAGTGATGCGAACTGTTTAAAGAAAGGTGTTTGATTCCTTTGGATAGAGCGAATTACATTATGATACAATTTAAGACGAACTGTATTTATATCGTATGCCATTGAGGTGCGAACTCAATGAGTGGTAAACTGAACTGACGAACTCATTTGGGTTGAGTTGAACGAACTAAATCGAATTCAAATAACCGCCAGTTTATAGGCCACTAACCCATTTCCCCCACTTTTAGAAGACTTTTAACCGCCACATCTTCCAGGGAGTACATATAAACTTATTTACATTCATTTATGTGAGGACACAAGAAATAAAATAAAAAGATATATACAGTTTTCCAATTTTCTGACTTAAGCATCGGAGTCCCATTGCCGGGAATCCTTCCCGGTATTTGTTTTGCAGGTACTTTGATCGAAGATATCGGTTTTTGATAAGGAGAAGAGGATTGTCGGATCAGAGTAAAATCACTTTTTATTACAACGACACGGTTTTGGGAGTGGGAAGTTTCAACACTTAGCTTTTCAAAATCTTCTTTATTAGGAAAAACTCCATTTGCATATTTTTCACATTCATCAAGAGAGGAGCAAACATGCTGACTGTTTGATAAATATTGTTGTGGAGACTAGAGAAGATTGTTCGATTCAAAATATTGATTACTATATAAGAAAATTACATGAAGAAAAATTTCAATAATCTATAACTATCAAATTTCACAAAATCTTTCGTAGACTCATCAATTCATTCATAGACGATGCATAATTTTCTTGTCAAAGAGTTTGGGTAATTCAGAAACCTGCATCATTCAATGTCAGGTTGTTCGAAGATGTGAACCTTGACGAACTTGTCACAGTTGTAACATTTCGTCACTAGAACATATGAATGATTAGATGAAGACATCTCTTTCGCTCTTTTGTTTTTTTTTTTGTTCTTCTAGATTTGATGTTTCTTGTGTGATTCTGAATTTTTGTGAAGGCTAGTGTCGAGATGTGAGAAACACTATATTACAAATGAGTAGGGCTTGTGTGCCCCTGCGGTATGGTGTGTCCCCCCAACCCCAACTCTAATACTTGTAAGCAATACGACTAATACATTTACAGAGAGAGTTTGTCTTTTTCCATACAATATTCCTTTATTCAGTTTTTGATCCAATTAAAATTTTCAACTTTTAAAAATTTCAATTTAACCTCAGAAACTTTTTGTTGATTTTAGTTCTTTTTAGAGTCTTAATATATTAAATAAAATAGATTTATTATTTTCACTTTCAATGTTTAAAAATTAGATTTGGCAAAGCATTTTTAGCAGTCAATGTCGGTGATATGGAAAGTATATAGACACAAAATTTACATGATCTCGATAAAAATGGTTAAATTGATTATCTCTTGTCTTGCAAAATAAATGAGTTAATTGAAAATATAATCTCAATATATAACAAAGTTAGATATATTGAATATACATTAGTAAGTGATTGTCAATTCAATAATAATAAATATTTACTTCCTTTTATGAAAGAGGGATATTTAAAATTTTAAATTCGGAAAATAAAATTTAATTCACAAGCCCTAATAATATTAAAAAGTGGAAAAATGTATTTAATATTTAATGAACAAAACCTTATTACATGAAATATAAATATATAACCTTTAAATACTAACACTTCATGAATAACAATTCATGCACATACAAGCCACTGTAAAATCTCATGCTTTGTTGAATGTCATACTGTGGTCTGTTTCTCTAGAGTTAAAAGATATTATTTTTTAATCAAATTGTAAATGCCTTGTTGATGCTATTAAAAATAGAGATATTATTACGTATTGTCGGGAAGTGCTGACTAGTGAAGACTCATATCGAGTGGAGTATGATGGAAGGCGAGCAAACACAACTGCTCATGTTTTAGCCCGAACATCTATTTTTTATGGTAGTTCTACTCTTTTCTTGATATTCCTCATTTTATGCCGAATGTATTGTCAAATAATTGTACTGCTAAATCTACAATTTAATGATGTTTCCTTTGGTTTGGTTCACAAAAAAAAAAAAAAAAAAAATACTAGGCTTGTGAATTAAATTTCATTTTCCAAATTTAAAATTTAAAATCTCTCTCAAAAAGAAATTAGTATTTATTTATCATTGAATTGTCAATCACTTACCAATGATGTATCTTCAGATTACCCAACCTTGCTATATATATTTTTGTATTATTTATAAATATTATATCTTGAGTAATGTAGGACTATATTTTCAGTTACTCATTTATTTTGTAAGACGAGAGATAATCATTTTGACCGTTTATTTTGTTGAAATCTTGTAAATTTTATGAGGTCATATATACTTTCCACTATAGTTATAAGAAAAATCACTGACATTGACATTGACCGTTAAAAAAAAAAAAGCGCTTTGCTTAATCTAGTTTTCAAACTTGAAAGCGCAAATATGTCTTTTTTCTTTGATAGAACATATGTAGTTTTCAAATTACAATATTCCTTTAATTAGGTCTAACGCCCCACTACTTATATAGCTTAACAAAGTTAATTTATATTCAAGCAAAATTTAATTATTCTTAAAGCAAAATATCCAACACTAAAACATATTCATACTTATTTTATCCATATTTTATTTCACTTAAACAACCTTTTGGAATATTGTAAAATGAATAGAAGATCACAAAAATAAATTTGATTGAAAATGTATTTAATCTCGTATCTTATGATACATGACATATTGATCGATGATGTGAATACGTACTATGCATGTGGCATGATCATGAAAGTAAAGTTATTGAAAATTTCTTTATATATAAGTAAATTAAGGTTTTAGTCCATTAAATATTTAATGCATTTTTCCACTTTATAATATTAGGGGTTGTGAATTAAATTTCATTTTTTGAATTTAAAATTTGAAATATCTCTCTTTCACAAAAGGAAATAACTATTATTATCATTAAATTTTCAATCACTTGCAAATGCTGTAGTATATTCAGTGTACCAAACCTTGTTATATATATATAAATATATATATATTTGTTTTATATATTAATATTATATCTTGAGTTGTGTCATTATATTTTCAGTAACTCATTCATTTTGCAAGACAACAAATAATTATTTTGGCCATTTTTATCGAGATCATGTAAATTTTATGTGGTCATATATACATTTCACTAACGAAAAATCACCGACATAGACCATAAAAAAAACAAAGTGCGCTTGTCCGAATTTATTCTATATCTATTTAATCTAATTTATTCTAAATAACTGCATTTAATAATATTGCAAATTTGAAATACAAACAACATACAAATCTTAAAAAATATGATTAAATAAATTTCAGAACAGACGAGCTTTCACTTGAATCCCGAGGCCTTTTTCTGGTCATGGAACCACCACCCTTTCCACTAGTCTCACCCTTATCAAAACCCTTGGGCTTTGGTGGAAAACTAGGAGGTGGAGGGAGGTAATTGTCTACATCAATCACTTCTCTCTTCACTTGTACGTTTGAAGAAGGTACTGCAACCCTTGTATCGGGCCATGACAAGTGGCTTACAAACTCGTGGTGCTACAAACAGTTCAGTGTCATTAATCGGTTGAGTGTAGTGATTCCAAGCGAGTGTTTTATTCCCATTCACTCTTTCGACGTGGCATGGAATGTCTTGAACCAGCCCAAACTGCATAGCCACACGATGGGGCAAGTATTGCTCTATGCAATCCTCTTCAAGGCCAACAAGCTCACTCGTTCTCGGGCATCAGACATATGTCCTCAAATGATCATCATAATAGGCAGCAACATACTTTTCCCAATTTCCTCTCTCCAAATACACCACTCCTGGATTGCCATCATCAGGATTCGCTGTGTAAGGTCGCCATTGGAAGCCTTCTCCAGCTGAATCTACAATCAGATTTCTATACCCAACCCCATTTCCATGTTGTGCCAATGGGCCCGTCTCGGCCCGTTGCTATCGAAATACCCGAGCCTAGGTTGTAGCAATGGGAACCTTTCCCAAATCCAGGCCTGGAAAAGTGCAAGTGGGGCTAAAATAGTAATCTGAATTATTGTTTCAAATCTTCGAGCAGTTACGACAGTATTTTTCAAGAAGGTCAAACCCTTGTAGATGGAAGCAAGAACTAAGGGGGCTAGTGCGATTCTGTTTTCTCCTGCAAGATGAACAACAATGGAGATGATGGGTTTTCCAATGGCGTCTCGTGAAAAAGGAAAGACGAATCTTGCAAGCCAGTAAGCAAGAAATGCTTCATGCTCTATTTCGCTTCCACTTCCATTGAAATGGGCCATCCACTGGCTCTGGGAAGCTTTCTTTGCTTTCGTTTTGCATAAAGCAGATCAAGCTTCTTGCAACGATCTTTGCTTTCCTTCATTTCGGAAAGGGATCAAAGCAGAATCTTCCATCAAAGAATAGTCTCCAAGCCTTAGCATGTCTTCCAAGGTGATGGTGGCTTCGCCCCATGGAAACACAAATGTATTAGTGGTGGGACACCATTTCTCCACCACACCCAAAACCAGATCATCGTATCGATGAATCACGGATTTGGAAGCCATGATAGCACCTAGAATAACAGCTCTTCTCTAGGTAGAATGGTGGAGGGAGTGCATCCGATCGACCCATGAATTCCAGTCTCTGGATGGATTTTTCCACCCAAGATAACACACCAACAAGGGTAACCGCGCGTACATCTCAAGAGCATCGGTGGAGCGGCTCAGTGAAGGGGTGATGGCCGAGCAGACATAGGGTTTCAGAATATAGGCTCTTCTGGGATCACAAGTTCCTCCCATTGGAGAAACCATGAACTCTTCTTTCACTTCCATTACCAGATCGTTATTCGCCATTGTTTTTTAAGAATGTAAGATTTTGATGAAGAAGAAGAATGAAGAAGAAGAATTCAACAGGCTTTGATAATTGGAAAATATGAGAACACTGGCCCTCAATTTATAATTCATGTAATAATGTTTTGATTCTTAAATATTAAATACATTTTTCCACTTTATAATAATAGAATTTGTGAATTAAATTCATTTTCTGTATTTAAAATACAAAATCTATCTCTTTCATAGAAGGGAAATAAGTAATTTTTGTGATTCAATTGTCAATCACTTACTATATTCAACTTACCATATCTTGTTATGTATATATATGTGTTATATTAATATTATATGTTGAGTTTAATTTACGTAGAATTATATTTTCAGTAACTCATTGTAAATCACTTGCTATATTCAGCTTACCATATTTTGTTATCTATATATTTATGTTATATATGAATATTATATTCTGAGTTTATTTTACGTAGAATTATACTTTCACTAACTCATTTACTTTGAAAGACAAGAGAAAATCATTTTTGCTGTTTTCATTGAGATCATGGAAATTTTGTGGTCATATATACTTTCTACTAGCTAAAAGAATTGACTGTTAAAAACAAAATGCACTTGGTAGTTTAATTCTTTATGATATGTGATCTGATTTTCAAACTTGAAAGTCAAATCAATGAATCACTTTTTTTTAATAAAAAACACGTTGTTTTTTAAATTCCAATAGCTCTTCAATTAGGTCGACGCTCTATTACTTAAACAATAACAATGTATCTTAAAACAACTATACATTATTATCACATTATTTGGCTCATTAAATTTATATTTATATTAATAACGCTAGCCTTTAATTTATACTTCATATAATAGGGTTTTGGTTCTTTAAATATTGAGTGCATTTTTTCACTTTATAATATTAGGACTTCTGAATTAAATTTCATTTTCCGAATTTAAATTTTAAAATCTCTTTTATAAAAAGAAATAAATTATTTATTATTATTTAACTGTCAATCACTTACTTATGATGTATATTCAAACCAATGCATCTCTTTTTTTTTTTTAATAAAAAACATGTTTTTTAATTCCAATACTTCTTCAATTAGGTCCACGCCCCTCTACTTAAACAATAACTATGTATCTTAAATATTATTATCACATTTTTTGGCTCTTTAATTTATATTTATATTAATAGCGCTAGCCTTTAATTTATATTTTATGTAATAGAGTTTTGGTTCTTTAAATATTGAAGACATTTTTTCACTTTTTTACATTAGGGCTCGTGAATTAAATTTCATTTTCTGAATTTAAATTTTAAAATCTCTCTTTTATAAAAAGAAATAAATATTTATTATTATTTAATTGTTAGTCACTTACTAATGATGTATATTTAGCGTACCTAATTAACTTTGTTATATATATTTTTGTTATATATTAATATTATATATTGAGTTATGTAGGATTATATTTTCAGTAACTCATTTATTTTGCAAGATAAGAGTTAATCATTTTAGTTGTTTTTATCGAGATCATGTAAATTTTGTGTTGTCATATATACTTTCCACTAACTACAAGGAAATTCACCGACAATGACTGTTAAAAATGTGCTGACTCACTTAGTTATGTCCATGAGAGGGATATTACAAGAGTGTCTAAAAAATGTGATATATATATATATATATATATATATTAACGTGTAATTGTCTCAATACAACGTTATTAATTAAGTGGTAGGACGTCGGCCTAATTGAAGGAATATTGGAATTAAAAAACAACGTGCTTATTATCAAAGAACAAAGATTAATTATTTTTACTTTCCAATTTGAAAATGAGATCACATATCATAAAGAATAAAATTGTTTCAAGAACATTTTTTTTAACGGTCAATGTCGGTGATTTTTCTTTTAGCCAGTGGAAAGTATAGAGATTAATTATTTTGACTTTCAAGTTTGAAAATTAGATCAATATCATAAAGAATAAATTTGTCTAGCATTTTGTTTTTAATGGTTAATGTTGGTGATTTTTCTTGTAGCTAGTGGAAAGTATATATGGCCACACAAAACTTACATAATCTCCATAAAACGACCGAAATGATTATCACTTGTCTTTCAAATTAAATGAGTTACTGAAAATATAATTCTACGTAAATTAAACTCAAGATATAATATTAATATATAACACAAAAATATATATAAAAGGATTAGCTAAGCTGAATATACATCATTAGTAAGTGATTAGCAATTTAATAATAATAGATACTTATTTCCTTTTTATAAAAAGAGATAGATTTTGAATTTTAAATACAGAAAATAAAATTTAATTCCCAAGCCCTATTATTATTTTATTTTATTTTGAATTACCCGAGCCCTATTATTATAAAGTGGAAAAAATTATTTAATATTTAATGAACCAAAACTTATTATAAATTGAAGGGTAGCACCATCATATGTTCCCAATCAGAGCATGTTGAATTCATCATCAACGAACAAGCAATTGTGTCTCCATTGCATCTAACAATTTGCATTTAGTTCAACTTGTTTTTTGATAGAGTGATATGAAATTCAATACTTGAAATAAATGGATTTTAAATCGGAGTGAAATCCATTAAAATGACTTCAAAATTAGTTCAAAATGAAAGTGATGGATTTAAAATCCATGTCCATCCAAACACCATTTATGGATTTGCTACCATGGATTTCAAATCACTTGTCAAATCCACCCATCCAAATAAACCCTTATATTTACTTCCACTAGCTACAAGAAAAATCACCGACATCGACTGTTAAAAACAAATTACACTTAGACAATAACATTGATGAACTATTAAATGAAGCAAAAACTCCAATGTATAGAGAAGACCTCGCCGTTTAAAAAGTAACCATAGAAACGATGAAAATCACTATTTCTTTATCCATTTAATTCATATTTATATTTTTCTTATTAACTCTATTTTTTAGACCTAGTAAAAGAAAATTTCTTAGTAAAATATCAAAAAAAAAAAAGAAATGAAAGCCAGACACAAAAAGAATCTAAATTCATAAAAGCTTCATCAAATTCACATCTATTTTAAGCAAAAACATATTGAGGGGAGAGAGAAGAGGGTGGAAGAGGGAGAAGAGGAGGGAGAGAAGGGCAATTGCTTTGTAGAAGACGGAGAGAGAGAGGTTGATGGGAGTTGTAGGGAAAGAGAGAGAATGGAACGAGGGAGAAAACCTAAGGATATAATTGGAAAGTTAGAAAGAAATATTAACATTAGTGTTTGTGTAGAAAAATGGAATGTGTGTAGAATTTTCGATAATCCACTTGTAAATGACTTCATTCTTTTAATAGAGTGGGAAAATATGCAGAATTTCATAAATACTAGAGGTTTCGCGCATTTATCCCTTATTATTCAGTTTGAAAGTGATCAGTCTTTAGAAATTGAAATTATTGACCCTTTAGTTCACTCTTTGACCCACACTAATTATGTGTTGACTAGCCTATTGATTGCATTATATGAGGCTCCATATTTAATAGATTCATACTCATGAGACGGATATTAATATTTAGCTGACTCAAGATACGTTGTTATTGGGTGTCGACCTAATTGAAGAAATATTAATTCGAATTAATAAAACAACATGCATGCATTTTATTAAATAACAGAGATGCATTAATATAATTAGATCACATATCACAAAGATTAAATTTGTCCAAGTGTATTTTGTTTTTAACGCTTTATATCAGTGATTTTTTCTTCTAGTTAGTGGAAAATATATATGACAGCCACAAAATTTACATGATCTCGATAAAAAACGGTCATATTGATTATCTCTTATCATGCAAAATAAATAAGTTAGTGGAAATATAATCCTACATAACTCAAAATATAATATTAATATATAACACAAATTAAAATATATATAAAAAAATTAGGTAAGTTGAATGTACATCATTAGAAAGTGCGTGATTGGCAATTCAATGATTATAAATATTAATTTCTTTTTATGAAAAAGGTAAATTTTGAATTTTAAATACAGAAAATGAAATTTAATTCACAACCCCTATTATTATAAAGTGGAAAAATGCATTAAATATTTGAAGAACCAAAACCCTAATACATGAAATATAAATTGAAGGCCAGCCGCTATCATATGTTCCCAGTTAGTGCATGTTGAATTCATCTCATCAACAACAAGCAATTGTATCTCCATTGCATCTAACAATTTTTACCTACAGATAGAGTGATTTGTTAAAATCCAAGATTTGAAATAAATGGATTTCAAATCCATCAAAATTAGTTCAAAATGAAAGTGATGGATTTAAAATCCATGTCCATCCAAACACCATCTATGAATTTACTATCATGGATTTTAAATCTCTCTCAAATCCACCCATCCAAGTGAATCCTTATATTCTTCAATAATGGCGGATAGCGATCTGGCAATGGAAGTGAAGGAAGAGTTCATTGTTTCTCCAATGGGAGGAACTTGTGAGGTTAGAAGAGCCTTTATTATGAGCCGAGATGCTCTTGAGGTAAACGGAGAAATCCACCCATCCTCCATTCTAAAGAAGAGTTTTGAAAAATGAGAAACTTACTTTTTTTGTTTTTTTTTTCTTGCAGCAAACTGGTATGGAGGGACAAGAAGATGAAGTTCATGAGATGTATTATGAATTGATGATGAACACTGAGTTGACTCAGGTGCAAACTGAGAGGCAGAAGAACTCGGTTCTCCAGCAGGAGAACGACAAGCTGGTAACCGAGAACATGGCGATGCAAGTCGAGAACGCTCATCTGAAAGAGCAGCTCGATCGCACAGCCGCCATCGCTAGAAGGTTCCTAGGCTGTCCTCTTTCAGCCACGGAGCTCGGAGTCGAAGGCGGCCCTCCGGCGGAGGCGGAGAGCATTGTGCCGGATCTCTCTCTCTCTCTCTGCAAAATCTTTGCAGAGTAATTATCCAAAAGAAGTGGGCTTATTAGTTAATTGCTGCAGGTTTCTAAAGAAGAATGGCAGAAAAGAATGCGATCACTCAGTTAATGAGAATTAGTAGGGTTTCGAGAGAGGACATGAAAAGAGACGGAGCCAAACATCGTCAATGAAGAACAAAAAGGAAACGATCGTGATGTCCCAGAAGCCGTCAATTGCGAGTTGAGGTTGTCTAAGGAGGATGAGATATTGCAAAGAAAGTTTTTACTGGCATTCTTGATGCAATCATAGCATCCAAATCCATGATTCTGCGATAGAATAGAATTTTTTCGCTTCGCGATCTAATTTTTTGCTATTCGATTACAATTTTTAAGTTCTGAAGTTTATCGAAATGTAACCAAAATCAATTTTCAATCATTTTTCCGAAAAAGATCTCGCATTAATTTGCTTAATTTTTTGTTTCGGAGCCTAAACTTTGTTTTTTTTTTACCAATTGCAGTTAACCAAAAATTCTGAAATTTATCAAAATGTAGCCTACATAACTCAAGATATTGCATTGATATGTAACACAAAAAAAAAATAAAAATAAAAAAAAAAATATATATATATATATAACAAGATTAGGTATGTTGAAGGTATATACATCGATGATAATAAATACTTATTTCCTTTTATGAAACAAAGATTTTAAATTTTAAATTCAAAAAATGAAATTTAATTCACAACCCTAATATTATAAAATGGAAAAATGCATTTAAATTTAATGAACAAAAACCTTATTGCATGAAATATAAATTAAAGGTCAGCGCTATTAATATAAATATAAATTTAATGAACCATAAAATATGATATTAATGTTTAGTTGTCTCAAGATATATCATTATTGATTAAGTAGTGAGGCATTAGACCTGATTGAAGAAATATTAGAATTAAAAAAACGTGTTTGACTTTCAAGTCTGAAAATTAGATCACATATCATAAAGAATATAATTAATCAAGTGCATTTTGTTTTTAACGGTCAATGTCGGTGATTTTTATTGTAACTAGTGGAAAGTATATGACTACACAAAATTTACATGATCTCAATAAAATAATGAAATGGTTATCTTTTAAAATAAATGAGTTACTGAAAATATAATTCCACGTAAATTAAACTCAATATATAATATTAATATATAACAAAAATATATATATAACGAGATTAGGTAAGGTGAAAGTACATCATTAGTAAGTGGTTGACAATTCAACGATAATGAATACTTATTTCCTTTTATGAAAGAGATATATTTTAAATTCAGAAAATGAAATTTAATTCCCAAACCCAAATATTATAGTGGAAAAATGCATTTAATATTTAAATAACCAAATCTTATTACATGAAATATAAATTAATGGTCCCAATCAGAGTCCGTTGAATTCATACATCATCATAAATAAGCATGTGTGTTTCCATTATCGCAATCATCGATTTTCCATTATTGTCTCAATCCACCTCAAATGATCTTAATGAAAATTCATGATTTTTACATTTAAACAATTCATTCCTCAGGTCAAAACAAAACTCAAATCAATAGATTTGCATTATGATATTATAATGACACGGACAATACAAGAGACTACATAAAAATAGGGAAAAACTCAATTTTCGTTCTGTAACTTTGGTCTTGTTTAATTTTGGTCCGATATCTTTGCACTTTCTAATTTTAGTCCTCTAACTCCTTAATTTGTCAAATTTAGGTTCGGATTTGACTTGAAAATGTTTCCGGGCTGACGTGGCCACCAGACTTGCCTACGTGGCATCGAAATTGTAAATCCCCAATTTTTGGAGGGAAATTGCTGAGTTGGACTTTAATAAAAATGTCATGTCATTAATAAAAAAATTATAAAATCAAAACATAAATTAGGGCATATTGAACAAAAATAAAAATTGAAAATTTATGCATAATCCCCATCGAAAGCTGAAAAAAAAGAAAAATCAAAAGCTGATATACATATAATCTCTCAATCTCTCAAAACAAAATTCCCAAATTGAAAAGCTCAAACCCTAGCACAAAAACTTCACCTGCATCGAGTCTTCCCTCCTACCCACACCCAAAGAAATGTCAAACTCATACTCCCATGGGTCTCCTGCTATGGTTCGTCTCTGTAATTGTGGCAAGAAAGCTGAACTTCGGATATCGAAGACTGATGACAATCCTGGTCGAAGATTCCACGGTTGTGAAGATTGGCAGGTAATTTTTGGTCGGAAAATATGAGTTTGTTGCAGAAAATAAAAAGATTAGTTAAGTTCTTAGTTAAGTGGTAGCATATTATTTTTTTGGCAAGATTTTATTTGAGCACAACTTCCCGTTATCTCTATTTCGACTTCAGTAGGTATTTATGTTTTCGTGTTTCTTTTTTATTTATTGTAGGATCCGACTATTGGATGTAAATATTTTCGATGGGTTGATCCACCAGTAAATCCAAATGCAGTCCAACTCATTACAAAATTAAGTCGAAAGAAGGTGAAGTTGGGTGATGAGGTGAAAGTTCTACAGTAGAAGAATCAGAGGTTGAAGCTATTGTTGGTGTTGTCATGGTTGTTGTTTGCCATAGTTTATTTATTGTATTAGGGTGGAATGCATTTGAAGTAAAAATGCTAGTGTTTGAAATATTGAGATGATGTTTGAAATGACAAGTTTTATTGCTCGACTTTGCAGAATGATTACTTTTTGAAATGTAATTGTTGGAATTGTTAGTAATTGAAGTGTAAGCTTTTAAATTGTTACTTTTTTAGAATGTTATTGTTTTACTTGACACAAGTGAATATATTAGATTTTAGCTAAAACCTCATTCTATTAACTATCAACTATTCATATAAAAAATAACATCTAAACACATGATCAACTTGCAAAACACAAAGCAACACCAACACTTTCATGCAACCACCAAAAAAAAATTCAACATCCATGAACAATGATAATTAAGCACAATATAAATTACAACAATATTCAATAGAGTTTCATTACGAATTCATACCCCTTGAATTGTACTGTGCACTCTAAGACACAAGAGGATATCCAATCAAAAAGCCCATGTGCACCAAACATTGTTGTGCAGACTCAAAATAAGCTGAAACTTTATAATTCCATAGCAATTGACACAATCAGAAGCCAATACAAATCTCATGCAAATGATATAATCAGCAGCCAATAAGTGTGCATGGACACTGCCATAAAACCAAACAAAAAAAGTTGCAACCAAACATCAATTGACTAATGCTTTTTTTCTAATGTTTTCCCTTTCTCTTTCCCTTTCTCTTTCTCTCTCTTTCAGTTTGGGTTCCCTCCATACTTCAGTTGAGTGGCTTCAGAAGTGAGGCTTGTCAATGTCATATATTTCTTTGCATCTGCAGATTGAGGAACTCCAATATTGACCTTCGATAATTGGCATTCTTTCAGTTGTTCATACATGGATTGTGCAGGGTCAAAAGTTGAAGTTCCAGTCTTGACATTTGTAGTGGAAGTATCTCCTCCAACCTAAATTTAGCCCATTGAATTAATTGACAAAAAGAAAATCAAAACTGAATAAATTGCACCAACTATACTTCATTGAAAATAAAATAAACTTAATAAACAGATTATCCAAAGTCAACTCACTGTTTTAGTTTTCATGCACCAAGATGGTCTTCTAGTTTTGACAACTTTCCCCTTCTTTTTGTGTTTGTGAACTTACATCTTTCCCTAACAATTAATAATTGTGATCATTTAAATATTACTTAGATAGTGTAACAATTAACAATGCAAGTTCAAATCATACCTTCTCATTATGTTTATGTTGTTCCACAGGTGTCTCCACTTGTGTAATAGCTTCCTGAGGCTCCTCAACTTGCATCTCCACTTCTTCTTCAGGTTTGACTTCTTTGCAACTTTTTTTATTATGTCCTTCAACCTGCCTCTTCATTCTCTAAGTGTTTGTCTTGCTTTTACCATTCTTCTTGGACTGCTGAAGCTCATCAGGTTCTCTTTTTCTTATTTTTTTGGGTTTTCCAGCTTGTCTACCAAACATTGGAGGAGCAGGTGGTGTTTTCTCAATCTCTTTCCATTCATTTCTCCTATTGATTGACATTATTGTGGGTACATAAGCAGCCTTGTATGTCTCCACCCTATAACACTTGTCACTGAATAGATCAACTTCAAAGCCTTGACTCATTATAGCAACCACCGCATGTGTGCATGGAATTCCAGTTAAGTCCCACTTCCTACATCCACAAGTTCTATTTTTCAAGTCCACATTGTATTGGTAGCCATCATAGCAACTGAT
The DNA here is from genome assembly GCA_954870855.1 of Scutellaria minor. Lineage (NCBI taxonomy): Eukaryota > Viridiplantae > Streptophyta > Magnoliopsida > Lamiales > Lamiaceae > Scutellaria > Scutellaria minor. Next base: position 16,468,799 of record OX940728.1, on the reverse strand, counting down.
TTGGTAATGGTACTCATCTGCTTTGACAGGAATGTAGCCTCCAACTTTCTCATAATTATTGTCAAGCACTTTTTTAATTCTTGGGCACAAGAATGTGGTGCAAGTGCTATTAGCCCCGTCTCTCTTTTCTTGCATTCTTCTCATCAGCATCTCCATTATAGACTCCAACATGCTCACTGTAGATTTCTCTCTTGCCTCAAGTATCATGCTGTTAAAAGATTCACAAGCATTATTGAGAAGGATGTCACACCTTGAAAACTCTCTGAAATATGCCCTGCTCCATTGTTGGGGTGGTTTGTCATTAAACCATTGAGTTGTACTTTCACTTAGAGCTATCATCTCCTCCATTGCCTTCTTAAATGCATTCTCAGTTGTGGCCTTGGCAGATCTCCATAAAGCATTCTTAAAAGATTGACCTCTAAACCCAGAATTCTTGAAATTACTATAGAGATGCTTAACACAAAACCTATGCTCAACTTGAGGTAAAACATCAATAAAAGCTTGAATGAGTCCCTTTTGCTTATCAGAAATGAAGGTCCACTCATAATCTTTCGTAATCAACAAATCAGATTTTAGCAATGTAAGAAACCAAATCCATGAATCACCAATTTCCTTACCCACTACAGCATATGCTAATGGATAGATGTTGTTTGGATCTATACCAACAACATTAAGAAGAATAACCCCACGAGGCCCCTTCAAATGACACCAATCCACCCCAACAACAGGCCTACAACCAACTAAAAAACTCATTTTTAATGCATGCAAGCAAAGATAGAACCTATCAAATCTTGTTTCAACCTCAGAATTGTCCACACCCACAATCACTGTACTTCCAGGATTGGTTCTCTTTATCTCATCTGCATAATTCCAAAGCCATGAATATTGTTCATCCGAATTTCCCTTCAACTGCTCTACAACTATATTCTTACACCTATAAGCTTGTTGTCTTGAGATGCTACAACCTATCACGAATCACAGAATTTCTAAACCCCTTAACTTTCCTGTTTGGATCACTAACAAATTCATGCATGTACCTCTTGGCTAACCAATTGGACTTGATGGTTTTCAAATTATATTGTCTACCACAAGTATGCTTACTGTTGTACATTCTAATCTGAAAAGTACACTCATTCTCAAATTAGGTCATTTTTTGTAGTTTTTATATTTTTCTTCGTTTTAATGGCATGTAATTGTATTGCATCTCTCAACTCTTTCTTTGTACTAAATATTTTCCCAACTTGAAAAATAGGATTGAACCCCTCATTTGAGTAAACACAGGACACCTCTCTCTTTCCTCATCCTCAGAGTTAATCCCACTGTCCAAATCATCCTCACTCTCTAGTAAGTCCCTTTTCCCTTAATCAGAATCCTCTTCCTCAACATTTTCTTTGGAGTTACCAACATTTACATCATCTTTCTCACCCTCTAAGCCCTTAGTTTTGCCTACACTCTCCCCATGATCAGATTTAGCATTCTTCTCATAAGATGATATACTATCTCCACTCTGTTGAAACCCCTCACTAAGTTCAAATGAGTAGTCACTACCTTCAATATCTCTACCCTCACAATCAGCCCCCTTACTAGTTCCCTCACAACATCTTTTTCTTCCATCCTTATCGAATATGTCAGCATAACTAAGATCCCCTACATAGAATCTGATTTCATTAATACAAAGATACTCTTCATAAATCCTAACCAATTCATCATCATCTTTCACTAACTTAAAACCAGTACCATCCCTCGTATACACACCTAATGAGCCATCTGCCCCATTACTTTCAACAATCTTTATGAAACTTTCTAAGGTAGCAAACCTCACATCATAGTAATCAAATACGTATACATTACCTCCAACATAAGCATGACTATCACCTATACCAACCTTCCCACCAACGAAGAGGCGTAAAATAATTTTCTTCTTCTTTGGATCTGCAAAATGAGAATACCACTATAAGTTAAAAAACAATGAAAAGATTAGAAGGAATCCTCAACCACAACACTCAATTTTTTTAAATATTAAAGCCCGACAAAAACCCCTAAAAAGAATTACTACCCGACAACAAAACCCGATAAAAATTTATAGAGAATCTCGACCCTACATAAAAAAAGCAGTATTTAATACATTATACTGTCGAAGTCGACCCTACACAATAATTCCGGTCAAAGTAAAGTAGAGATGAAAGGAAAAATACAAAATGCATACCATATGTTGTGGGAGGTAAATGCCATTCATCCAGGTGTCTATGCTTCATCTTCTCGTCGGATTTTGATCAATTTTTGAGGGCAAAAGAAGTTTGGTTGGAAGGGTTTAAGATGAAAGGGAATAGACAATTTCTTCTTCAATTTGGGAAAACAACCAATTAGGGATTGATCTCAAGCCCCTATCAATGCAATCTGCCCTAATTTATGTTTTGATTTTATAATTTTTTTTTATTAATGACATGACATTTTTATTAAAGTCCAACTCAACAATTTTCCCTAAAAAAATTGGAGATTTACAATTTCGATGCCACGTAGGCATGTCCGGTGGCCACATCAGCCCGAAAATATTTTCAAGTCAAAATCGGACCTAAATTGGACAAATTAAGGAGTTAGAGAGTGAAAAGATACCGGACCAAAATTGAATAAGGCCAAAGTTACAGGACGAAAATTGAGTTTTTCCCATAAAAATATGATATTAATGTTTAGTTGTTTCAAGATACATCGTTATTGTTTATGTAGTGGAGCGTCGACCTAATTGAAGAAATATTGGAATTAAAAGAACTATGTGTTTTTATTAAAGAAAATAGATTCCTTATCTTGACTTTCAAGTCTGAAAATTAGATCACATATCATAAAGAAAAAATTTGTCCAAGTGCATTTTGATTTTAACGGTCAATGTCAGTGATTTTTCTTGTAGCTAGTGGGAAGCATATATGACTACACAAAATTTACAAGATCTCGATAAAAACAACGAAATGATCATCTCTAGTCTTTCAAAATAAATGAGTTACTTAAGTTATAATTCTACGTAAATTAAATTCAAGAATGTACTATATAACACAAAAATGTAGATAAAAAAGATTAGGTAAGCTGAACATAGATCATTAGTAAGTGATTGACAATTCAATAATATATCATAAACACTTATTTCCTTTTCTGAAAGAGATAAATTTTGTATTTTAAATACAAAAAATGAAATTTAGTTCACAAACCCTTATATTATAAAGTGGAAAACAGTATTTATTATTTAGTGAACCAAAACTTATTACATGAATTAGAAATTGAAGGTTAGCGACATCATATGTTCCCAATTACAAGAGCCTTGTTGAATTCATCATCATGATCAACAACAAGCACTTTGTCTCCATTGCACCTAACAGTCTTGCATTTAGTTGAACCTTTTATTCTTCAACAATGGCAGATAATGATTTGCAATTGAAGTGAAGGAAGAGTGCATGTCTTTGCTGGAAACCACCCCTCCGTTGCTGCCGCTTCACAGAGCTGCTCTGCCGCTGCTCACCAAAATGACTTCCAAATTAGTTCATAATGAAAGTGACAGATCTCAGATCCACACTATCCAAATACCATCTTTGGATTTGCTACCATGAATTTCAAATCCCTCGTCAAATCCACTTATTCAAATGGACCCTTAATTTTTTTAATTTTGTATGGAAATATTTTATAATAATAAATTGTTTTTTGAGTGAGTAGAAAAATTAATGGTAGAATACATGTTTGTTTTAATTACCGATCGTAAAAAGATTATGTGAAGGATAAAAAAATAAAATCATGAGAGATAATGAGAATATGAGAACTTGTATTCTTGCGTCTCTTGTTTTACCTACTTCATTCATTTGCTTGTTTATTGATCACCACAGGAAAAAAAATTGGTGTCAGAAATTTTCCAATACGAGTTTTGGTATCAAAATTTCTTCTCTTACAAATTAATGCTAAAATTAATGGTAGAATATGCTTTTGTGATACTAAGAATCTATGGTATAAATTTTTATATATATTCTAAAACCAAAAGCTACAATAGTATCACAAAATTATCAATACAAAATAATCTTGGTATCCGGGTTTCATCCAATATAAACCAAATATTTATACTCCCGATTCTAAAAAGCTCATATCATAAAACGAGATTTGATAATAAAGAGTTTGAGTTTTAGTAGCAAAATGGATACAAAACTTATATTTACAATAACCAAAACTTGTATAAATACAATGTTAATACCTGTTTTTTATACTAAAATTAATGGTAGCATAAGTTTTTATGATACTATGATCAACCGTAACTTTCTTATACTAAAATTAATTATAGTATCATAAATAAATAGTTTTTCTTCATGTATAAATCAAACCAACAATTTGCACCATTATGGGGCAGAATTTGCACTAAATTAGTGCACGAATTGCACTCCAACTCTATCAGCCCGCAATTAAAAATGAATATTTCTTATTGTTTTTTATTATTAATTAATCTAATCATATTTTTTATTATATTATAATTGATTAACATAGTTACATAAGTAAATTTTATTTAATATAAATTTTTGGGTTAAATGTAAAAATCAACCTAAAGATTAAACTTATTCACTTTTGCAAGCTAAATATATTTTATTTTTATCTGATTGCAACCTTATAGTTATGGAGTTTATAAAAATGAAACCTAAATCAGTATTCTGACCATTTTTCCGAAATTGATCTCGCATGTGATTTAATTTTTCACTTTGCAACCTAAACTTTATTTTTTTATCCATCCAAACACTGCAATTGATGGGTTGATCGGATGCACTCCCTCCACCATTCTACTTGGAGAAGAGCTGGCATTCTTGGTGCTATCATGGCTTCCAGATCCGTGATTCATCGATACGATGATCTGGTTTTGGGTGTGGTGGAGAAATGTTGTCCCACCACTAAATACATTTGTGTTTCCATGGGGCGAAGCCACCATCACCTTGGAAGACATGCTGAGGCTTGGAGACTATTCTTTGATGGGAGATTCTACTTTGATCCCTTTCCGAAATGAAGGAAAGCAAAGATAGTTGCAAGAAGCTCGATCTGCTTTATGCAGAACGAAAGCAAAGAAAGCTTCCCAGAGCTAATGGATCACCCATTTCAATTGCAGTGGAAGCAAAATAGAGCATGAAGCAATTCTTGCTTACTGGCTTGCAAGGTTCGTGTTTCCTTTTTCACATGACGCCATAGGAAAACATGTCATCTCCATTATTGCTAATCTTTCAAGATAGAGTTGCACTTGCCCCCTTTGTTCTTGCTTCCATTTAGAAGACTTCGACTTATATCGATTTCTTGGTTGCCTTGGCTACCTGTTGAAAACACCATTCCTCATATTTGTCTGAATTTGTGATGCATTTTGTTAATTAAAATTAAAAAATGGAAAGATGTTGCAATAAAATTAAAAACATATCGCGATTTTCACTATTAAGAACATCCCACCAGTTTGCACTACTATAGCGCAGAATTTGCACAAAAGTAGTGCACAAATTGCACCAAACTTGAATAGTCAGCACTATAGTTTATATGAAAAAAGAATACATGATATTTAGATCAAGTCAATATCTTTATACATATAAAAGTAATATATTTATACACTTGACAAGTTTACATTATTTATATATTAAATCTAGGTAATTAACGATTTCAAATTTTATGTTGATAAGAAACATTACCAAATAATACTATTTAACATTAATTTAATTATAATAAGTTATCTAATTTATAATATTTAATATAAGGTAATCATCTACATCAATCACCTCCTTCATTTGTACATTTGGTGAAGGTACTGCACCCTTTTTCCCACTATTCAGTATTTTCCACCATCTCTTATGGCTCACAAACTCGTGGAGCTATGAATAGTTCATTGTCTTTAATGGGCCGAGTGTAGTGATTCCAAGAAATTATGTTTTATTTCCATTCACTCGTTGGACGTGGCATGGAATGTCTTGAACCAGCCCAAACTGCATAGTTTTATGCAATCCTCTTACAGGCCAACAAGCTCACTCGTTCTCAAGCATCGAACATAGGTCCTCATATGTTCATCTAGAGAGACAACAACGTATGTTTCCCAATGTCCACTCTCCAAATCAAGGGCCTGGAAAAGTGCCAGTGGGGCTGCAATAATAATTCGAATTACTGTTTCAGATCTTCGAGCATATTATTATTAAAAATCAACAATCAACACATAATACACATCTTCAATGATTTTTGATGCTCCCTGTCATTTATGATTGCCGGTAAGCCCCAAATTTAAAGTTATGTGCAACTCATGTGATATTTTCTTGAGAAGTTTCAAAGTTAAAAAATTAAATCACATGCGAGATCTTTGCTGGAAAATAGTCGGAAAAGTGAATTTAGTTACATTTTTATAAACTCTAAAATTTCAAGATTGCAATCAAATTAAAAAAATTAGGTTGTAAAGTGAAAAAAAACTTCTTCTTTAGGTTGACTTTTGCATTTAAGCCAAAAATTTATATTAAATAATATTTACTTATGTAAATATGCCAATGAATTATAATTTAATATAAATATGATTATATTAATTAATAAAAATAAATAAAATACTAATTTTTAGTGAAAATGTATTGCAGAATACTGGAATTTGAGTGCAATTTGTGCACCACTTTAGTACAAATTCTACACCATAGTAGTGCAAACTGTTGAAAATTATTTTAAATGGCAAAGATTGCAACATGTTTTTAATTTTATTACAACGACTTTTCAATTTTTAATATTAATTAACTAAATGCATCACAAACATCTTTCAAGTTGCTTAAACCACGCTTTTTATCCTTCATAAAGGAATGTGAAGGGTAGCGCAAAGTATAGTCAAAAATCTTGCTTTAAACCTATTGACAAAAACCTAAAAACAAAGTAAAGGTAAATCATAGTTAGTCCTTAAAGTTAGTTAAAAGCTAATTATATGTTCATGATTTCACTCCATCACACTAATTATTGAATTTGAGCATTAAAAAGTTTGATTTGTGTTAGATTTATCGTTTATTATATTTGTTTTCGATATATAATATTGTGTGACTGATATATACACTCATCAATAAGAACATTTGATAATTGACCGCTAAATTAGTATTTCGTCTTGTAAAAGTATTAAATTTTTTTGTGACCTATTTATCTTTCAAAATAACTATTATTATCTTAAATATGATTCATGATAAAATTTTGTTATATAAATTTCCAAGAAATTGGTCCTCTAACTCATCTTGCAATTAGGATTTTTCAACAAGTTCAAACCCTTGTAGATGGAAGCAAGAACTAAGGGGGCCAGTGCAATTCTATTTGCTCCTACAAGATGAACATCAATGGAGACGATGTGAAAAAGGAAAGACGAATCTTGCAAGCCAGTAAGCAAGAAATGCCTCATGCTCTATTTCGCTTCCACTTCCATTGAAATGGGCCATCCACTGGCTCTGGGAAGCTTTCTTTGCTTTCGTTCTGCATAAAGCAGATCGAGCTTCTTGCAACGATCTTTGCTTTCCTTCATTTTGGAAAGGGATCAAAGCAGAATCTCCCATCAAAGAATAGTCTCCAAGCCTCAGCATGTCTTCCAAGGTAATGGTGGCTTCGCCCCATGGAAACACAAATGTATTAGTGGTGGGACACCATTTCTCCACCACACCCAAAACCAGATCATCGTATCGATGAATCACGGATTTGGAAGCCATGATAGCACCTAGAATGCCAGCCCTTCTCCAGGTAGAATGGTGGAGGGAGTGCATCCGATCAACCCATGAATTCCAGTCTCTGGATGGATTTTTCCACCCAAGATAACACACCGACAAGGGTAACCGCGCGTACATCTCAAGAGCATCGGTGGAGCGGCTCAGTGAAGGGGTGATGGCCGAGCAGACATAGGGTTTCAAAATATAGGCTCTTCTGGGATCACAAGTTCCTCCCATTGGAGAAACCATGAACTCTTCTTTCACTTCCATTACCAGATCGTTATTCGCCATTGTTTTTTAAGAATGTAAGATTTTGATGAAGAAGAAGAATGAAGAAGAAGAATTCAACAGGCTTTGATAATTGGAAAATATGAGAACACTGGCCCTCAATTTATAATTCATGTAATAATGTTTTGATTCTTAAATATTAAATACATTTTTCCACTTTATAATAATAGAATTTGTGAATTAAATTTCATTTTCTGTATTTAAAATACAAAATCTATCTCTTTCATAGAAGGGAAATAAGTAATTTTTGTGATTCAATTGTCAATCACTTACTATATTCAACTTACCATATCTTGTTATGTATATATATGTGTTATATTAATATTATATGTTGAGTTTAATTTACGTAGAATTATATTTTCAGTAACTCATTGTAAATCACTTGCTATATTCAGCTTACCATATTTTGTTATCTATATATTTATGTTATATATGAATATTATATTTTGAGTTTATTTTACGTAGAATTATACTTTCACTAACTCATTTACTTTGAAAGACAAGAGAAAATCATTTTTGCTGTTTTCATTGAGATCATGGAAATTTTGTGTAGTCATATATACTTTCTACTAGCTAAAAGAATTGACTGTCAAAAAAAAAAAATGCACTTGGTAGTTTAATTCTTTATGATATGTGATCTGATTTTCAAACTTGAAAGTCAAATCAATGAATCACTTTTTTTTAATAAAAAACACGTTTTTTAAATTCCAATAGCTCTTCAATTAGGTCGACGCTCTATTACTTAAACAATAACAATGTATCTTAAAACAACTATACATTATTATCACATTTTTTGGCTCATTAAATTTATATTTATATTAATAACGCTAGCCTTTAATTTATACTTCATGTAATAGGGTTTTGGTTCTTTAAATATTGAGTGCATTTTTTCACTTTATAATATTAGGATTCTGAATTAAATTTCATTTTCCGAATTTAAATTTTAAAATCTCTCTTTCATAAAAAGAAATAAGTTATTTATTATTATATAACTGTCAGTGACTTAGTAATGATGTATATTCAAACCAATGCATCTCTTTTCTTTAATAAAAAAACACGTTGTTTTTTAATTCCAATACTTCTTCAATTAGGTCGACGCCCTTCTACTTAAACAATAACGATGTATCTTAAGACAACTAAATGTTATTATCACATTTTTTGGCTCATTAAATTTATATTTATATTAATAGCACTAGCCTTTAATTTATATTAGAGTTTTGGTTCTTTAAATATTGAATGCATTTTTTCACTTTTTTACATTAGGGCTCGTGAATTAAATTTCATTTTCTGAATTTAAATTTTAAAATCTCTCTTTTATAAAAAGAAATAAATATTTATTATTATTTAATTGTCAGTCACTTACTAATGATGTATATTTAGCGTACCTAATTAACTTTGTTATATATATATATATTTATGTTATATATTAATATTATATCTTGAGTTACGTAGGATTATATTTTCAGTAACTCATTTATTTTGCAAGATAAGAGTTAATCATTTTAGTCGTTTTTATCGAGATCGTGTAAATTTTGTGTTGTCATATATACTTTCCACTAAGTACAAGAAAATTCACCGACAATGACCGTTAAAACTGTGCTGACTCATTTAGTTATGTCCATGTGAGGGATATTACAAGAGACTGTCTAAAAAATGTGATATATATATATATATATATATATATATATATTAATGTGTAATTGTCTCAATACATCGTTATTAATTAAGTGGTGGGGGCGTCGACCTAATTGAAGGAATATTGGAATTACAAAACAACATGCTTATTATCAAAGAACAAAGATTAATTATTTTTACTTTCCAATTTGAAAATTAGATCACATATCATAAAAAATAAATTTGTTTCAAGAACATATTTTTAACAGTCAATGTCGGTGATTTTTCTTGTAGCCAGTGGAAAGTATAGAGATTAATTATTTTGACTTTCAAGTTTGAAAATTAGATCATATATCATAAAGAATAAATTTGTCTAGCATTTTGTTTTTAATGATTAATGTTGGTGATTTTTCTTATAGCTAGTGGAAAGTATATATGACCACACAAAACCTACGTAATCTCCATAAAACGGCCGAAATGATTACCACTTGTCTTTCAAATTAAATGAGTTACTGAAAATATAATTCTACGTAAATTAAACTCAAGGTATAATATTAATATATAACACAAAAATATATATAAAAGGATTAGGTATGCTGAACATCATTAGTAAGTGATTGGCAATTTAATAATAATAGATACTTATTTCCTTTTTATGAAAAGAGATAGATTTTGAATTTTAAATACAGAAAATGAAATTTAATTCCCAAGCCCTATTATTATTTTATTTTTTTGAATTACTCAAGCCCTATTATTATAAAGTGGAAAAATCATTTAATATTTAATGAACCAAAACTTATTATAAATTGAAGGGTAGCGCCATCATATGTTCCCAATCAGAGTATGTTGAATTCATCATCATCATCAACGAACAAGCAATTGTGTCTCCATTGCATCTAACAATTTGTATTTAGTTCAATCTTATAGGTTGTTTTTTAATAGAGTGATTTGAAATCCAATACTTGAAATAAATGGATTTTAAATCGGAGTGAAATCCATTAAAATGACTCCAAAATTAGTTCAAAATGAAAATGATGGATATAAAATCCATGTCCATCCGAACACCATCTATGAATTTGCTTGCTATTATAAACACCATCCGAACACCATCTATAAACACCATCCGAACACCATCAGAATTTATGGTGTTCAGAATTTGATATAAAATCCATGTCCATCCAAACACCATCATAAACAAGCATGTGTGTTAGGGAAATGAAATCTCCATTCATACATAGGGAAAATGAAATAAAGAAACAAAAATAACAATCCACAACATAAGAATTTACTTGAAATACTTCAAACTAGAGGAAAAACCACGACCCATGCTAGGAATATCAACCATGCATGTGATAAAAAAAAATTACACTCCCACAAAAATTTCTCTCTCTCTCGCTCAACGCTCCCACACTCTCACCTTTCTCACAACACTTTTTCAAAAGAGAACACAAGATATGAATTTGACTAAAATCAAACACAAAGACTGTAACGCCCCGAAATCTTTCAGTTAAAATATCAGAGTTTTTCATTTTTGGGCGTTAAGAAAGAAAGGGGAAAAAGACGTACATGATATATAAAAGAAAGAAAATGAGGGGATAAGAAGCAGAACACTTGGAACATCGGATACAACCGATAAAAGGAATTTAAAACATACGCAGCGGAAAAAAAAATACCATCAGGATCTCATACAAAGAAGGAGAAACAGAGTTTTCTTTTACAAAAGAACATCATAACTTTAAAAGTCAAAACAGAAGATGGACACAACCGATAGGGCACCCCTCTCTCTACGCGTCAAGGTTCTCTTCTTCTCCTGTAGTGTGAGTACAGATTAAAGGGTGAGTGCGTTGAATACACTCGTGGGGAATAACATCCGCATCTTATAACAATCAACAGTTATACATACCAGAAATATAACACTCAGCCACGTTGCCACAGTATAACATGATCACGTAATCATAACATATGTCTCATCATTTAGGACTTCTCAATCATACTTTGAAATAGGGAAAACTGTAAACAGTTATAGAGTTAGAAATTACCCCCACCTCGTTCGGTGGTTACCACGTGAACAACGAGTATCGGCGGATCAGATTTCCCAAGCGAGTACCAAAGGATCCGATATCACAAGGCTCAACTCAATAAGTAGCCTACACAAGTTATGACGTTCCTTAGATCCCAAATAAAGTATAATTAAAGCTATAAACGTTCCCAGCGAAAGTACGATCGTTAACTATGCGGCAGATCGAGAGATCTAAAGATTGGAGTCCAAGAAATGAGAGGGTCAGATCTGCCCAAGTGGCTGAGAAGATAGGAATTGAAATAAGGATCGCAACGCAAAAAGAATGAGCTCAATCGGAGTTCAAACGAGCTCGAACGAAGCGTTTTAAGATTTGAGGTTCCCGTCGTCGCGCCCGCGCGCCCGCGCGAACAGGCTACCTAAACGGGCTTCCAACCGCCGCCGGCCGGCGAACCTCCGGTCTCCCACCACACCCCCGGATTCCCCCCACTTCAGGCTACCAACTCCGACCAACGGCGGCCACGACGGCGCCGCCTAACTCCGCCAAAACACCTGCAAAAACAGCCCGTCGCCCAGTTTCCGACGGTGGCCTGCTCGACCAGGCCACTTCCCGGCGTCTCCCGGCGCGGTGGCGCCGCCTTCTGCCGCCACCACCTACCTTGCCGGATACCTTGCACCTCCGGCTACCACCTCCATCCGTTCATAGCCGGATTCCGGCCGTGAATAGTGCTCGAAACTTCGCCGCAAAACCCTTCATCGTCACATTTTTCCCAAAACCAAACTTCAACCAAAAACCTCCGGCCGGCAACTTCCCGTCGCCGGCGACCACCCCCACACTTCCAGATCGCCGGCCGGCGACTTCCAGTCGCCGGCAACCCTCCGATTCCGGCCACCACCACAACAACCACCCATATCTTCACTCACGTATACAAAGCATAAACACACACACATCAACAAGCCACCACAGCCCTTGGCCGGCGGCCACCTGCCGCCGGCGACTTTCCTACACCACCTAGGACACCGGCCGGCGACTTCCCGTCGCTGGACACCCTTCCGGAGCAGCCCAACACACACACAGCAAGGTATACACATACGCACACACTACACACACACTCAAACCCCATGCAACCCTAACCCTTCCGGCTCGTTTTTAGCTCCGGCCGGCGACCACCAGTCACCGGCCACCACCTCCAACTCATCACACACACTCCCAGCTGCTGTCCACAAGTTTTCCGGCGAGAGGAGAGAGAGGAAGAAGCTGTCGGGGAGAGAGAAGAGGGAGGGAAGAGAGAGAAAAGTTGGCCGGATCTTTGACCGGCGATTGCCAGAGAAGGAGAGATCCGTTCGGAAATCCGAGCCCGGTTTCGTGACGAGCTCGACGAGAGCTTCAATCTAGAGTTTGAGTTTACCCAAAACGGAGAAGAAACGAGATAGAAAGGAGGAGAGAGAAAACGGGTTTGGAGACCGTTTTTCGCCGTTTTCTGGCGAACAAGGAATCGGATTTGAAATCCGAGACCTATCCTAGATTCGTCTCGTCGAGATGAACGTCGTGTGCGAAAATCGTCCGATTCCGACAACATTGGATTTTCCGGCCACCGGCCGACGGCGGCGCCGGCGGTGGCCTGCCGGAGACAGAATCCCGAAAAAGGAGAGAGAGGAGAGAGGGACTTACTCGTTTTCATCGCTTTCGGCTCGTTCGGAGAAACGGTGAAAAATGAATCGGGAGAGCCTCTATTTATAGAATTCGGAAAATTACTATTCATCGAAAATATCTCCGTTACTATTCATCCAAAATATCTCAAACACTATTCATCCGTTGACTTTTCAACATTACTATTCACGTAAATATCTTCGCTTCATTTCATCGTAAATATCTTCCGATTTTCCGAAATTCTGGGTTTTGTCCTTTCCGTTGTCGTTCGAGCTACGGGTCTCCGATTGACCCTTAGTTCGTTTCTATCTTCTCGTCTTTCCAAGACGCATCTTATGGTATGAAAATATTCTATATACCATGTCCACGAAAATTATCCGTCTAAGTCACGCGTTAAACACGTATCTGAAACGCACGTAATAAATTAAACAGTCAAAGTAAACGCGCATACTTATTAAGTCATACGTTAAATATTTAATTTAATCAATTATGCTCGTTTTGATCCGGGGTGCTACAAAGACTAAAATATATTGATTGGGACACATGTGACAAAGACACCTAGGTTCCTTAAATAGTCTTATGAAACCTCTTCCCTTTTGTTCACAATCCGATGTGGGACAAACTTTTCTTTTTTAGAAAAGGAAATAAGTGTTTATTATATATCATTGAATTGTGAATTACTTACTAATGTTGTATATTCAGCTTACCAAAATTTTTTATCTATATTTTTGTGTTATATATTACATCCTTGAATTTAATTTATGTAAAATTATAGTTTCAGTAACTCATTTATTTTGAAAGACTAGACAAATTTATTCTTTATAATATGTGATCTAATTTTCGCACTTGAAAGTCAAAATAATAAATGTCTTTTCTTAAATAAAAAACACGTAGTTCTTTTAATTCCAATATTTCTTCAATTAGGTCCACACCACACTACATAAACAATAATATTGTATCTTGAGACAACTAAACATTATTATCACATTTTCTATGTAGTCTCTTGTATTGTCGTGTCATTATAATATCATAATGAATTGTATAAATGTAAAATACAAAAACTCATATGAGACGGTCTCACGGATAGTTTCCGTGAGACGGAGCCCCATCAACACAAATAACATGTTAATTGTAGGGTTTGGATGGTGGGTAATTGAGTTATGAGTTGATCCGTCTCACACAATGTATTAAAATTCCGTGAGACGGTCTCACAAGAGACTTACTCAATGTAAAAATCTGAATTTTAAGTTCGGTGGCGGCAACAATAATGGAAATTTGATGATTGCGATAAAGGAAACACACATGCTTGTTTATGATGATGTATGAATTCAACGGAATGTGATTGGAAACTTATGATAGCGCTATCCTTTAATTTATATTTCATATAATAAGGTTTAGGTTATTTAAATATTAAATGCATTTTTCCACTATAATATTAGGGTTTGTGAATTAAATTTCATTTTCAGAATTTAAAATTCAGAATCTACCTCTTTCATAAAAGGAAATTAATATTTACTATCATTGAATTGCCAATCACGCATTTTGTAATGATATATAATCAACTTACCTAACTTTGTTATATATATATATTTTAATTTGTTATTGAGTGTCGACCTAATTGAAGGGATATTAATTGGAATTAAAAAAAACATGCATGCTTTTTTATTAAATAACAGAGATTCATTAATATTTGACTTCCAGGTTTGAAAATTAGATCACATATCATAGAGATTAAATTTGTCGAAGCGCATTTTGTTTTTAACGGTTAATATTGGTGATTTTTTCTTGTAGCTGGTGGAAAATATATATGACAATACAAAATTTATATGATCTCGATAAAAACGGCTATAATGATTATCTCTTGATTTGTAAAATAAATAAGTTACTGAAAATATAATACTACGTAACTCAAAATATAATAATAATATATAACACAAATTAAAAAATATATAACAAAATTATGTAAGTTGAATATACATCATTAGAAAGTGCGTGATTGGCAATTCAATGATTATAAATATTAGTTTCCTTTTATGAAAGAGGTAAATTTTGAATTTTAAATACAGAAAATGAAATTTAATTCACAAGCCCTATTATTATAAAGTGGAAAAATGCATTAAATATTTAAAGAACCAAAACCCTAATACATGAAATATAAATTGAAGGCCAGCCGCTATCATATATAAATCTAACTAGAGAATGTTGAATTCATCATCATCAACAACAAGCAATTGTATCTCCATTGCATCTAACAATTTTTACCTACATATAGAATGATTTGTTGAAATCCAAGATTTGAAATAAATGAATTTCAAATTCACTCAAGTTGGAGTGGATTTCAAGTCCATATTCATCTAAACACCATCTATGAATTTACTATCATGGATGGATTTCAAATCTATATGTTTATTGTTTTCCATATTTGATATATGAATTGTTGAACTCTACGTGCTGTGATTATATGTTGTGATTATTATGTACATGCATATGTTATGTTTATGATAAATGAGGACGAAAGTCCACGATTACGTTAGGGATGGACTGATGACCCGTAAAAAGCACCATACGTTAGGGATTGACTGGTGGCCCGTAAAAAGCACCAATGGACTGGTGGCCCATAAAAGCACCAATGGACTGGTGGCCCATGAAAGCACCAACGGTATTAAAAATCGTTTATAGGATAAGATGGGCTGCTTCCGCACTTATTTAGAACGGAGTGCTTTTAGAGCTGTGTATTCTTAAATTATGTGCTATGCATTATATGTGTTGTGCCTACACTACAAGAAAAAAGGGCTACGACAAGTGTTTTTAACTCTTGTCGTAGCCATATTCAAACCGTTGTCGTAGCTGGTGTTGTCGTAGCCTCTGAAAAAATCCGCTCATAGACAACGGTTTTTAACCGTTGTCGTAGACTCTACGACAACGGTTTTTAACCGTTGTTGTAGCCATATAAAAACCGTTGTCGTAGATCGTAGTGTTGAAAAAAACTGTTGTCGTAGCCATATAATAACCGTTGTCGTAGATCGTCATATCTTAAAAACCGTTGTCGTAGCCATATAATAACCGTTGTCGTAGATCGTCATATCTTAAAAACCGTTGTCGTAGTGTCTACGACAACGGTTAAAAACCGTTGTCGTAGCCATATTAATAAAAAAACAATATTTTGCCACGTAAGCTTGCCACATCATCACACACGTCATGCTAAGGATGACATGTCATCATAAGGATGACATCATCACTGAAATCATCATAATCAATATTATGCGTTGTGTGAGATTCGAACCCTGGTGGCCCGGTGGTGCTCTAACCACTAGACCATTGATGCCTTATGTGACAATGTCTTGCATATATTTCTTTTATAATATATTTTTGGATATTTTTCAATTTTCTATTATTAATGCATTTCTTTGTTAACTTTTATAAAACCATTACTTATTAATATAAGTAATTGATTTCCAATTTTGATATATTAATATATATATATAATTGAATGATTAATGACTATATTAATAATAATTAATATAATTTTCAAATTATATATATATAATGAATATATTTATAAAATTAATATATTATTCAAATTATATATATAATGAATATATTTATAAAATTAATAATCTATTGTACATATTTTCTAAAATTTCTTTATGATGAAATAAAATTTAATTCTCAAAATTAGTTTATTTCATCAATTTTATTCAACAATATATAGCATTTCTTCTTTCATTTTAAAAAAAAAATATTGTAATATTTGACTTTTTTTTAAAATATTAGTCTACGACAACACTTCTACGAGGCTACGACAACGTTAGAAAACAACTCATGTGACATTGGCTTGCATATATTTCTTTTATAATATATTTTTGATATTTTTCAATTTTCTATTATTACATATTTTTTTGTTAACTTTTATAAATTAAGTACAATTTGTTATTAATATAAGTAATTGATTTCCAATTTTGATATATTAATATATATATATGTATAAATAATTCAATGATTAATGACTATATTAATAATAATTAATATAATTTTCAAATTATATATATAATGAATATATTTATAAAATTAATATATTTTTCAAATTAATATATGTATATTAATAATTAATATATTTTTCAAATTATATTTATAATTAATATATTTATAAAATTAATAATCTGTTGTACATATTTTCTAAAGTTTCTTTATAATGAAATAAAATTTAATTCTCAAAATTAGTTTATTTCATTAATTTAATTAATTCAACAATTAATATATGCATTTCTTTGTTAACTTTTATAAAGTACCATTACTTATTAATATAAGTAATTGATTTCCAATTTTGATAGATTAATATATATATATATATACATAATTGGAAGATTAATTAATGACTATATTAATAATAATTAATATAATTTTCAAATTATATATATAAGATTATATTTATAAAATTAATATATTTTTCAAATTAATATATGTATATTAATAATGCATATATTTTTCAAATTATATATATAATTAATATATTTATAAAATCAATATATTTTTCAAAATTATATTTACAATTAATAAATTTATATAATTAATGTATTTTTCAAATTAATATATTTATAAAATTAATAATCTGTTGTAAATATTTTCTAAATTTTATTTATAATGAAATAAAATTTAATTCTCAAAATTAGTTTATTTCATTAATTTAATTCAACAATATATAGCATTTCTTATATCATTTTGAAAAAAAAAATTGTAATAGTTAACTTTTATTTTTAAATATTAGTCTACGACAACGCTTCTACGAGGCTACGACAACGTTAGAAAACAACTCTTGTCTTTGCTTTTCTCATATTTCTAATATATTAGAAAGTCTTTTTATTATTCCTATTTTATTTATAATTAATTTTAAGTAATCCAGGTTTTATTTGTGTTAAGTAATCAGCATTTTTTGTTTAATTTAAGCTTATAATTTGTGGTTTATAATTTGTGGTTTATAATTTGTTGTAAATATTTACAAAATTTTATTTATAATGAAATAAAATTTAATTGTCAAAATTAATTTATTTCATTCATTTAATTCAACAATATATATCATTTTTTATATCATTTAATTAAGAAAAAAATTAAAATAATTGTCTTTTTTTTCTTAAATTTCAGTCTACGACAAGGGTTTTAAAATGGCTACGACAACGTTTTCTAACTCTTGTCTTAGGGGTCCTAGGACAACACGTCTACGACAACGGTAGGTTAATACCATTGTCTATGAGAGAAGTTTTCGGGCTATGACAACGGTAGCTAAAACCGTTGTCTATGAGAGAATTTTTTGGGCTACGACAACGGTTTTGACAATGGTTGCTAAAAAACCCTTGTCTATGAGAGAAGTTTTTGAGCTACGACAACGGTTTTGACAACGGTAGCTAAAAAACCCTTGTCTATGAGAGAAGTTTTTGATCTACGACAACGGTTTTATCTACGACAACAGAATTTTAGGCTACGACAAGGGTTTTTAGCAAAAACACATGTTGTAGGGGTGTTGTCTATGAGAGAATTTCTTATAGTGCTAATTGTTGTATTCGTAAATGTTAAAATGACTTAATTGCTTAATGAACTTTGATATACGAAATTATCCTCACGAGTGTATTCAACGCACTCACCCCCATGTGTATTCACTATACAGGAACTGATGAGAATCAAGATGTAGAGAGGGTGATGCTATATCAAGATTTCTCCTTTTGCTTTTCAAAACTTGTTGAAACAATGTTGTTAATAATTCACGTTTGTAAAGAAAAACTGTATTTCTTTTATGTAATGGATCCTGATATTTTTCCGCTGCTATGTTTAAATGTTTTATTTCGGCTAGATGTCGAGGCTTTGTGTATGTATAAAATAGTATGTTTTCTATTTCCAAAGGTTTCTATTTTATATCATGTACGTCTTTTTTCCTTTCTTTCTTCACGCTCAAAAGGAAACTCTGATATTTTTAAGAATGAAAACGGGGCGTGACACGGCTATAGGTTGCACAAAAAATTCGACATGTTTTAAATGATTATGGTATATTAAGAAAAATATTTTCCATAGGATTTGAAATTCTAGTAGTAATACGGCTAGTTTACCTTACTTGATTGAGTTTTGTCGACCTCCGATTGGAGGAAATTTTTTTCATATTCGTTGTATGTGTCATTGTTTAAATTTATGTGCTCAAGATGGATTGGAATCATTAAAAGATAATATTAAACCTATTAAAGATGCAATTTATGAAATTGCTAGCTCTACGGCCTATCGTAAAAAATGGGCTAGGTTTTGTAAGAAAAATAATTTTGAAGTTAAAAAATTTATAGTCGATGTGCAACATCGTTGGAATTCTACTTATTACATGCTTCAAGATTCTTATGAGTATAGACAAATGCTTTGTAAATTTTATTTAGAAAATCCACATGATAAAGTTGTTTTATTTGAAAATTCATGGGATACATGTCTTAATTTAATTCAACTTTTAAATTTTTTTGAAGAGGCAACTGGAGAATTAAGTGGTTGTTATTATCCTACTTCTCCTATAACTTTAGATAATTGTGTGAAAATTGCTCTTATTTTAAATGAATATTTAACATATGATATTTTAGGTGACACATGCTTAGTAATGAAAACTAAATGGTTAAAATATTTTTATGAAATAACCGATATATTTTTATGTGCTAAGTTATTAGATCCTAAGATTAGAGAAGATGACTTAGAAGAATTGCTAAATATATATTATAATGCATTGTTCCCAAATATGATATTAGGAGATTATGATTTATGTGATTATATTCCTAACCCTAGTGAAGTTGTAGGTAGAACTAAGAAAAATTTCTATGATTTGTTTAATGAATATAAACAAATGTTAGGTGATTCTAGTTATGATATAAGTGATCAAAATGTAGGAGGTAATAATCAATCGACACAATCATCTAGTTTTCATGCGGCTCCGACACTTAGTAAATTTTACAATTTTTATGATGTTAGAACACAAAAACGAGTTAGAGGTAGTAACCCTTGTCAAGAATTAGATATTATTTAGGTGCCACATTTGAATAAATTATATTTGAAAATCCTTTAGATTTATTGAAGTAGTGATCAAGAAAGACCACAACTTTTCCTATTCTAACGACTATTGCTAAGGAAATTTTTGCAAGTCCCTCCTCAACCGTTGCGGTTTAATTTTTCACTTTGCAACCTAAACTTTATTTTTTTATCCATCCACACACTACAATTCATGGGTTGATCAGATGCACTCCCTCCACCATTCTACTTGGAGAAGAGCTGGCATTTTTGGTGCTATCATGGCTTCTAGATTCGATGTGGTGGAGAAATATTTTCATGGGTCGAAGTCACCATTAGCTTGGACGACATGCTGATGCTTGGAAGTTATTCTGTGATGGGAGAATCTACTTTGATACCTTTCCAAAATGAAGGAAAACAACGATCGTTACAAGAAGCTCGATCTGCTTTATCCAGATCCAAAGCAAAGAAAGCTTCCCAGAGCTAATGGATCGCCCATTTCAATGACAGTGGAAGCGAAATAGAACATGAAGCATTTCTTGCTTATTGGCTTGCAAGGTTCGTGTTTCCTTTTTCACGTGATGCCATAGGAAAACATGTCGTCTCCATTATTGTTAATCTTTCAAGAGGAAATAGAGTTGCACTTGCCCCCTTTGTTCTTACTTCCATTTACAAGACTTCGACTTTGTTGAAAGATGTTGTCGCCACTGCTTATATCGATTTGTTGGTTGCCTTGGCTAGCTGTTGAAAACACCATTCCTCATATTTGTCTAAATTTGTGATGCATTTTGTTAATTAAAATTAAAAAATGGAAAGATGTTGTAATAAAATTAAAACCTTGTCGCGATTTTCACCATTTAAGAACATTCCACCAGTTTGTACTACTATAGCATAGAATTTGCACAAAAATACTACACAAATTGCACCCAACTCGAATAGTCGGCACTATAGTTTATATGAAAAAAAATACATAATATTTAGATCAAGTCAATATCTTTATACATATAAAAGTAATATATTTATACACTTGGCAAGTTCACATTATTTATATATTAAATTTGGGTAAGTAATGATTTCAAATTTTATGTTGATAAGAAATATTACCAAATAACATTATTTTACATTGATCTCGTATGTGATTTAATTTTTCACTTTGCAACCTAAACTTTATTCGAGATCAATTTCGGAAAAATGGTCAGAAAACTGATTTAGGTTACATTTTTATGAACTCCATAACTATAAGGTTGCAATCAGATAAAAACAAAAAATTTAGGTTGCAAAAGTGAATAAGTTTAATATTTAGGTTGATTTTTACATTTAACCCAAAAATTTATATTAAATAACATTTACTTATGTAACTTAGTTAATCAATTATAATATAATAAAAAATATGACTAGATTAATTAATAACAAAAAACAATAAGAAATATTCATTTTTAAGTGCGGGCTGTTAGAGTTGGAGTGCAATTCGTGCACTAATTTAGTGCAAATTCTGCCCCATAATGGTGCAAATTGTTGGTTTAATTTATACATGAAGAAAAACCATTTATTTATGATACTATAATTAATTTTAGTATAAGAAAGTTATGGTTGATCATAGTATCATAAAAACTTATGTTACCATTAATTTTAGTATAAAAAACAGATATTAACATAGTATTTATACAAGTTTTGGATATTGTAAATACAAGTTTTGTATCTAAAATTTTGATACCATTATCCAATGCTAAATACCTCCTTTTGCTACTAATTAAAGACTCAAACTCTTTATTATCAAAACTCGTTTTATGATATGAGCTTTTTAGAATTGGGAGTACAAATATTAGGTTTATATTGGATGATACCCTAATACCAAGATTATTTTGTATTGAAAATTTTGTGATACTATTGTAGCTTTTGGTATTGGAATATATATAAAAATTTATACCATAGATTCTTAGTATCATAAAAGCATATGATACCATTAATTTGTAAGAGAAGAAATTTTGATACCAAAACTCGTATTGGAAAATTTCTGACACCAAAAAACTTTTTTCTTATGGTGATCAATAAACAAGCAAATGAATCAAGTAGGTAAAACAAGAGACGCAAGAATACAAGTTCTCATATTCTCATTATCTCTCGTGATTTTATTGTTTTATCCTTCACATAATCTTTTTACGATCAGTAATTAAAACAAACATGTACTCTACCATTAATTTTTCTACTCACTCAAAAAACAATTTAATATTATAAAATATTTCCATACAAAATTAAAAAAAATTAAGGTCCATTTGAATAGGTGGATTTGACGAGGGATTTGAAATTCATGGTAGTAAATTCAAAGATGGTATTTGGATTGTGTGGATCTAAGATCTGTCACTTTCATTATGTACTAATTTGAGAGTCATTTTGGTGGATTTTTCAAGAGCAGCGACAGAGCGGCTCAGTGAAGGGGCAACAACGGAGGGGCAGTTTCCAGCGAAGACATGTACTCTTCCTTCACTTCCATTGCAAATCATTATCCGCCATTGTTGAAGAATAAAAGGTTGAATTAAATGCAAAATTGTTAGGTGCAATGGAGACGTAAGTGCTTGTTGTTGATCATGATGATGAATTCAGCAAGACTCTTGTAATTAGGAACATATGATGGCGCTAACCTTCAATTTCTAATTCATGTAATAAGTTTTGGTTCACTAAATAATAAATGCAGTTTTCCACTTTATAATAAATTTCATTTTTTGTATTTAAAATACAAAATCTATCTCCTTCAGAAAAGGAAATAAGTGTTTATGATGTATCATTAAATTGTCAATCACTTACTAATGATGTATATTCAGCTTATCTAATCTTTTTTATCTATATTTTTGTGTTATATAGTACATTTTTGAATTTAATTTACGTAGAATTATAACTTCAGTAACTCATTTATTTTGAAAGACTAGAGATGATCATTTTTGCCGTTTTTATCGAGATCTTGTAAATTTTGTATAGTCATATATGCTTCCCACTAGCTACAAGAAAAATCACCGACATTGACCATTAAAATCAAAATGCACTTGGAAAAATTTATTCTTTATGATATGTGATCTAATTTTCAGACTTGAAAGTCAAGATAATGAATCTATTTTCTTTAATAAAAACACACACAGTTCTTTTAATTCCAATATTTCTTCAATAAGGTCGAGGTTCCACTACATAAACAATAACGATGTATCTTGAAACAACTAAACATTAATATCATATTTTTATGTAGTCTCTTGTATTGTCCGTGTCATTATAATATCATAATGCAAATCTATTGATTTGGGTTTTGTTTTGACGTGAGGAATGAATTGTTTAAATGTAAAAATCATGAATTTTCATTAAGATTTGAGGTGGATTGAGACAATAATGAAAAATCAATGATTGCGACGATGGAAACACACATTCTTGTTTATGATGATGTATGTATTCAACGGACTCTGATTGGGACCTTTAATTTATATTTCATGTAATAAGATTTTGGTTATTTAAATATTAAATGCATTTTTCCACTATAATAATTGGGCTATAATAATTGGGCTTGTGAGTTAAATTTCATTTTCTGAATTTAAAATATATCTCTTTCATAAAAGGAAATAAGTATTCATTATCGTTGAATTGTCAACGACTTACTAATGATGTACATGCATTCACCTTACCTAATCTTGTTATATACAGTATATATTTTTGTTATATATTAATATTATATATTGAGTTTAATTTACGTGAAATTATATTTTCAGTAACTCATTTATTTTAAAAGATAATCATTTTTCGTTGTTTTATCGAGATCATGTAAATTTTGTGTAGTCATATACTTTCCACTAGTTACAAGAAAAATCACCGACATTGACTGTTAAAAACAAAATGCACTTGAATAATTATATTCTTTATGATATGTGATCTAATTTCAAACATGTTTTTTAATTCTAATATTTCTTCAATCAGGCCTAACGCCTCACTACTTAATCAATAATGATATATCTTGAGACAACTAAACGTTAATATCATATTTTATGGTTCATTAAATTTATATTTATATTAATAGCGCTGACCTTTAATTTATATTTCATGCAATAAGGTTTTTGTTCATTAAATTTAAATGCATTTTTCCACTTTATAATATTAGGGTTGTGAATTAAATTTCATTTTTTGAATTTAAAATTTAAAATCTTTTTTTTATAAAAGGAAATAAGTATTTATTATCATCGATGTATATACCTTCAACATACCTAATCTTGTTATATATATTTTTTTGTGTTACATATCAATGCAATATTTTGAGTTATGTAGGCTACATTTTGATAAATTTCAAAATTTTTGGTTAACTGCAATTGGTAGAAAAAAAAAACAAAGTTTAGGCTCCGAAACAAAAAATTAAGTAAATTAATGCGAGATCTTTTTCGGAAAAATGATTGAAAATAGATTTTGGTTACATTTCGATAAACTTCAAAACTTAAAAATTGTAATCGAATAACAAAAAATTAGATCGCGAAGTGAAAAAATTCTATTCTATCGCAGAATCATGGATTTGGATGCTATGATTGCATCAAGAATGCCAGTAAAACTTTCTTTGCAATATCTCATCCTCCTTAGACAACCTCAACTCGCAATTGACGGCTTCTGGGACATCCCGATCGTATCATTTTTGTTCTTCATTGACGATGTTTGGCTCCGTCTCTTTTCATGTCCTCTCTCGAAACCCTACTAATTCTCATTAACTGAGTGATCGCATTCTTTTCTCGAAACCCTACTAATTCTCATTGTTGTGTAGTCAGGTCCAGTGTGCATTCCATTGACTCTGAGAAGCTTTCTTTGCTTTGGTTCTACAAAAAGCAGAGCAAGCCTGTTGCAATAGTTTTTGTTAGGGAAATGAAATCTCCATTCATACATAGGGAAAATGAAATAAAGAAACAAAAATAACAATCCACAACATAAGAATTTACTTGAAATACTTCAAACTAGAGGAAAAACCACGACCCATGCTAGGAATATCAACCATGCATGTGATAAAAAAAATTTACACTCCCACAAAAATTTCTCTATCTCTCGCTCAACGCTCCCACACTCTCACCTTTCTCACAACACTTTTTCAAAAGAGAACACAAGATATGAATTTGACTAAAATCAAACACAAAGACTAAAATATATTGATTGAGACACATGTGACAAAGACACCTAGGTTCCTTAAATAGCCTTATGAAACCTCTTCCCTTTTGTTCACAATCCAATGTGGGACAAACTTCTCTTTTAGAAAAGGAAATAAGTGTTTATTATATATCATTGAATTGTCAATTACTTACTAATGTTGTATATTCAGCTTACCAAATTTTTTTATCTATATTTTTGTGTTATATATTACATCCTTGAATTTAATTTACGTAAAATTATAGTTTCAGTAACTCATTTATTTTGAAAGACTAGACAAATTTATTCTTTATAATATGTGATCTAATTTTCACACTTGAAAGTCAAAACAATAAATGTCTTTTCTTAAATAAAAAACACGTAGTTCTTTTAATTCCAATATTTCTTCAATTAGGTCCACACCACACTACATAAACAATAATATTGTATCTTGAGACAACTAAACATTATTATCACATTTTCTATGTAGTCTCTTGTATTGTCCGTGTCATTATAATATCATAATGAATTGTATAAATGTAAAACACAAAAACTCATATGAGACGGTCTCACGGATAGTTTCCGTGAGACGGAGCCCCATCAACACAAATAACATGTTAATTGTAGGGTTTGGATGGTGGGTAATTGGGTTGTGAGTTGATCCGTCTCACACAATGTATTAAAATTCCGTGAGACGGTCTCACAAGAGACTTACTCAATGTAAAAATCTGAATTTTAAGTTCGGTGGCGGCAACAATAATGGAAATTTGATGATTGCGATAAAGGAAACACACATGCTTGTTTATGATGATGTATGAATTCAACGGAATGTGATTGGAAACTTATGATAGCGCTAGCCTTTAATTTATATTTCATATAATAAGGTTTAGGTTATTTAAATATTAAATGCATTTTTCCACTATAATATTAGGGTTTGTGAATTAAATTTCATTTTCAGAATTTAAAATTCAGAATCTACCTCTTTCATAAAAGGAAATTAATATTTACTATCATTGAATTGCCAATCACGCATTTTGTAATGATATATAATCAACTTACCTAACTTTGTTATATATATATTTTTTAATTTGTTATTGAGTGTCGACCTAATTGAAGGGATATTAATTGGAATTAAAAAAAACATGCATGCTTTTTTATTAAATAACAGAGATTCATTAATATTTGACTTCCAGGTTTGAAAATTAGATCACATATCATAGAGATTAAATTTGTCGAAGCGCATTTTGTTTTTAACGGTTAATATCGGTGATTTTTTCTTGTAGCTGGTGGAAAATATATATGACAATACAAAATTTATATGATCTCGATAAAAACGGCTATAATGATTATCTCTTGATTTGTAAAATAAATAAGTTACTGAAAATATAATACTACGTAACTCAAAATATAATAATAATATATAACACAAATTAAAATATATATAACAAAATTATGTAAGTTGAATATACATCATTAGAAAGTGCGTGATTGGCAATTCAATGATTATAAATATTAGTTTCCTTTTATGAAAGAGGTAAATTTTGAATTTTAAATACAGAAAATGAAATTTAATTCACAAGCCCTATTATTATAAAGTGGAAAAATGCATTAAATATTTAAAGAACCAAAACCCTAATACATGAAATATAAATTGAAGGCCAGCCGCTATCATATATAAATCTAACTAGAGAATGTTGAATTCATCATCATCAACAACAAGCAATTGTATCTCCATTGCATCTAACAATTTTTACCTACATATAGAATGATTTGTTGAAATCCAAGATTTGAAATAAATGGATTTCAAATTCACTCAAGTTGGAGTGGATTTCAAGTCCATATTCATCCAAACACCATCTATGAATTTACTATCATGGATGGATTTCAAATCTCTTCTCAAATCCACCCATCCAAGTGAATCCTTATATTCTTCAACAATGGCGGATAGCGATCTGGCAATGGAAGTGAAGGAAGAGTTCATGGTTTCTCCAATGGGAGGAACTTGTGTGGTTAAAAGTGCCTTTATTATGACCTGCGATGCTCTTGAGGTATATGGAGAAATCCACCCTATTCTAAAGAAGAGTTTTGAAAAATGAGACAAACTTTTTTTTTTCTTGCAGCCAACTGGTATGGAGGGACAAGAAGATGAAGTTCATGAGAGCAGATTTGAGAGTGACAACATGGATGATGCTTCTGGAGATGATCTAGAAGCTTCCGACAAGCCTCCGCTGATGCACAAACCCTATCACAGCCAAATTAAACAACTCGAAGCGTATACATATATATATATATCCATCTTCTATATTTTCTTCATGAAAATTGATTTTATTTATTTATTTTATATTTTTGTAGTGCTTTCAAGGAGTGTCCACATCCAGATGTGAATCAGAGAAAGGAGCAAGTCAAATTATTCTGGTTCCAGAATCCACGAACTCAGATGAAGGTAGGAGAGAGAAAGTGTGTGTGTTTTGATAATTTGATTTATTGTTAATAATGTATGATGAATTGCTGATGAACACTGAGTTGACTCAAGTGAAAATTGAGCGGCAGAAGAACTCGGTTCTCCAGCAGGAGAATGACAAGCTGGTAGCCGAGAACATGGTGATGCGAGTCGAGAACGCTCGTCTGAAAGAGCAGCTCGATCGCACAGCTGCCATTGCTAGAAGCTTCCTAGGCCGTCCTCTTTCAGCCGTAGAGCTCGGAGTCGAGGCCGATTGCCCTCCGGCGGAGGCGGAGAGCATTGCGCCGATCGGCGGAGATTTCGGGTACCAAATCTGATATTAACCTTGCATACTATATTTTTTTCTCTAAAAAAAACTATTTAAATCTCGCTTTCCAAAAAACATAACTGCATCGCACGTATAAAATGTTAACCTAATAGTAAATATGTTTATGTATGATTAATTAGAGCACGAACATTATATTATTTTATACGCAAAAAATGCTTTTGGAAACAATACCTTTGGAGGGAATTTAGTTGCATCAAATAAGACATTTACTGCATATTGATCTTGATAATTATCCATTTCAAAAAGATGCAGGTATAGATGTTTCTACCCCAAATGCAAGGACAACACATTGAGGGCTCAAATGGACGTGGTCATATTCCCTCAATAATGAATTTGTAGAATTTGGGCTGCATCAACTACCATATATAGTACTTAGAATTTCTTTTTGATTTACAGTCATGGAAACATAAACTCAAGAGTTTGACGTTCTTGAAAGATGTTGTAGTCACTGCTTGAAGATCTCAAACAGTGTTTTGGATTAAATTAATCGATGTGTTGGTTTCCTTGGCTGTTGAAAACATCATTCACACTTTTGAAGTTGTGATGCATTTAGTTAATTAATATTAAAAAAATGAAAAGATGATGTAATTTTGACCATTTAAAATAATTTTCAACAGTTTGCACTACTGTGGTGCAGAATTTGCACTAAAGTAGTGCACAAATTGCACTCAAAATATTCCAATAGTCTGTAATTTAATATAAATATGATTAATTAATATAATCATATTTATATTAAATTATAATTGATTAGCATATATATTTACATAAGTAAATGTTATTTTGCATTTAAATTATATTTAATTAATATAAATGTTATTTATATTATTCAACAATGGCATGTAATGATTCCCAAACAGAGTGTTTTATTCCCATTCACTCTTTCGGCGTGGCATGGAATGTCTTGAACTAGCCCAAACTGCATAACCACACGATGGGACAAGTATTGCTCTATGCAATCCTCTTCAAGACCAACAAGCTCACTCGTTTTCAGGCATCAGACATATGTCCTCAAACGATCATCATAATAGGCAACAACATACTTTTCCAAATTTCCTCTCTCCAAATACACCACTCCTGGATTGCCATCATCTGGATCCGTTGTGTAAGGTCGCCATTGGAAGCCTTTTCCAGCTGAATCTACAATCAGATTTCTATACCCCAACCTCATTTCCATGTTGTGCCAACGGGCTAGTCTCGGCCCGTTACTATGGAAATACCCGGGCCTGGGCCGTAGCAATGGGAACCTTTCCCAAATCCAGGCCTGGAAAAGTGCCAGTGGGGCTGAAACAGTAATCTGAATTATTGTTTCAGATCTTCGAGCAGTTACGACAACATTTTTCAACAAGGTCAAACCCTTGTAGATGGAAGCAAGAACTAAGGGGGCTAGTGTGATTCTGTTTCCTCCTGCAAGATGAACAACAATGGAGACGATGGGTTTTCCAATGGCATCTCATGAAAAAGGAAAGACGAATCTTGCAAGCCAGTAAGCAAGAAATGCTTCATGCTCTATTTCGCTTCCACTTCCATTGAAATGAGCCATCCACTGGCTCTGGGGAGCTTTCTTTGCTTTCGTTCTGCATAAAGCAGATCGAGCTTCTTGCAACGATCTTTGCTTTCCTTCATTTCGGAAAGGGATCAAAACAGAATCTCCCATCAAAGAATAGTCTTCAATCCTCAACATGTCTTCCAAGGTAATGGTGGCTTCGCCCCATGGAAACACAAATGTATTAGTGGTGGGATACCATTTCTCCACCACACCCAAATAATAGTATTTGGAATGTTTCTTATCAACATAAAATTTGAAATCATTAATTACCTAGATTTAATATATAAATAATGTGAACTTGCCAAGTGTATAAATATATTACTTTTTGTATGTATAAAGATACTGACTTGATCTAAATATTATGTATTCTTTTTTCATATAAACTATAGTGCCAACTATTTGAGTTGGGTGCAATATGTGAAGTACCTTTGTGCAAATTCTACGCTATAGTAGTGCAAACTTGTGGAATGTTCTTAAATGGTGAAAGTCGCGACATGTTTTTAATTTTATTACAACATCTTTCCATTTTTTAATTTCAATTAACAAAATGCATCACAAATACAGTCAAATATGAGGAATGGTGTTTTCAACAGCTAGCCAAGGCAACCAACAAATCGATATAAGCAGTGGCGACAACATCTTTCAACAAAGTCGAAGTCTTGTAAATAGAAGCAAGAACAAAGGGGGCAAGTGCAACTCTATTTCCTCTTGAAAGATTAACAATAATGGAGATGACATGCTTTCCTACGGTGTCACGTGAAAAAGGAAACACGAACCTTGCAAGCCAGTAAGCAAGAATTGTTTCATGCTTTATTTTGCTTCCACTGCAATTGAAATGGGTGATCCATTGGCTCTGGGAAGCTTTCTTTGCTTTGGATCTGGATAAAGCAGATCGAGCTTCTTGTAATGGTCATTGCTTTCATTCATTTTCGAAAGGGATCAAAGCAGATTCTCCCATCACATAATAGCCTCCTAGCATCAGCATGTCGTCCAAGGTGATGGTGGCTTCGCCCCATGGAAACACAAATGTATTTAGTGGTGGGACAACATTTTTCCACCACACCCAAACCAGATCATCGTATCGATGAATCACGGATCTGGAAGCCATGATAGCACCAAGAATGTCAGCTCTTCTCCAGGTAGAATGGTGGAGGGAGTACATCCGATCAACCCATGAATTGCAGTCTCTAGGTGGATAAAAAAAAAAAAGTTTAAGTTGCAAAGTGAAAAATTAAATCACATGCGAGATCATTGTCGGAAAAATGGTCAAAAAATTTTATGTTACATTTTTATAAACTCCATAACTTTAAAGTTGCAATCAAATTAAAAAAAAAAATTAGATTGCAAAAGTGAATAAGTTTAATCTTTATATTGATTTTTACGTTTAACCCAAAAAGTTATATTAAAAAACATTTACTTATGTAATTACGTTAATCAATTATAATATAATAAAATATATGATTAGATTAATTAATAACAAAAAAATATTAAGAAATATTCATTTTTTAAGTGTGGGCTGTTAGAGTTGGAGTGCAATTCGTGCACTAATTTATTGCAAATTTTGCCCCATAATAGAGCAAATTGTTGGTTTAATTTATACATGAAGAAAAACCATTTATTTATGATACTATAATTAATTTTAGTATAAGAGAGTTACGGTTGATCATAGTATCATAAAAACATATGTTACCATTAATTTTAGTATTAAAAAAGATATTAACATAGGGGAAAATTATAAATTTAGCACAATGTCATTCATCTTTAGAAACATTATCTTTTGAAAATTAGGTTTTTTGAGATGGGTTTTAGTAAAAGGAACGAATTGGAACTGAATTTGGAGAAGGAATTAAAGAAGCCATAACAATCGAAAACCTCATTGACAAAATTGCAAAAACACCTAATTGAACAAGAAGGAGATCGAAGGTGGTGGCGGAGGAAAAGAGGGGTGACTCTCGTCGGCGAAGAAGATAGAGTCATGGAGATGAAATCGGGAGTCTAGTAGTTGCAAGCGGCGGCGCTCGCGGGTGGTGGTGCTGGGCTGCAGATCTATGGCCCGCTTGGTGGAGATGCGTTGGAAGTGAGAGACGACGGTGGAGATGCTGCAGCTGTCGGAGCGATGACCGGTGAACTGGAGCGGCGACGGCGGTCGGGAGAACTGTGCGAGAGTAGGGAGACGATGACAGTTTGTTTTGATTTCTTTTTCCATATTTTCTTTTTTGATTTTTTTTTTTTTTGATTTTTCCAATTCTTCTCCATTTCAATTTCTTTTAATGAAAGATGAATATTTTGATTTTGATATAAGCAGAGACGGAGCTGGGGGGACTGGCGGCGGCGGCCGCCCCCCTCAAATTTTCTGACCGAGCTACTTATATATACGTATATAATGTAATTGTAGTTAAAAATACGGATTTCGCCCCCCTCGAATTTTAAAGTTTTGATAAATATCCCAAAAAATGTATTCCTCCCCCTCGTTACCAAATCCTGGCTCCGTCCCTGGATATAAGGATCATCCCATTTCCTTTACCTTTTTATTTTTTATTTTTCTTATAGACAAAATTTCAGATTTTAAAAAATGAATATATAAAATT
This sequence comes from Scutellaria minor, assembly GCA_954870855.1. Lineage (NCBI taxonomy): Eukaryota > Viridiplantae > Streptophyta > Magnoliopsida > Lamiales > Lamiaceae > Scutellaria > Scutellaria minor. Next base: position 16,436,468 of record OX940728.1, on the reverse strand, counting down.
ATAATATTTATTATAATTATTTTAATAATTATTATTTGATAACGATATCTTAAAAATATTTTCATCAACATTTTTATTGATAAGATATTATATATAAATTTTTTAGATTTATTATAAATATTATAATCAATATTATTATTATTATTATTATTGTAAGATTTTAGAAATAATTTTTTGAGTTTGAAAAAATAATAACATTAGTAACACAATTTTTCAGATTTTTTAAATATTTATTATAATTATTTTAATTAAATGATGTGGTATTATATTTAGTGATGGAGAATTAAAAATCACATAATTTCTTATTCAGTCCGCCACATCAACATGAAGCCCAAATTAAGAAAGGCACGTGACTTTCATGTGCAATTCAGCCCGAAATTCGTTGATTTGAGTTGAGTTGTCCTAAATTTGCCCGTTTTTTTAAAGATAATGTCTCAATTTCAAAGCTCGAAAAGATAATGTCCCTAAATGGTGAATGACCTAAAGTTACTGTCCTAAATTTGCAATTTTTCCATTAACATAGTATCTATACAAGTTTTGGATATTGTAAATACAAGTTTTGTATCTAAAATTTTGATACCATTATCCAATGCTAAATACCTCTTTTTGCTACTAAAGACCCAAACTCTTTAGTATCAAAACTCATTTTATGATACAAGCGTTTCAGAGCCGGGAGTATAAATATCAGGTTTATATTAAATGAAACCCTGATACCAAAATTATTTTGTATTGAAAATTTTGTGATATACTATTGTAGCTTTTGGTATTAGAATATATATAAAAATTTATACCATATATTCATAGTATCATAAAAGCATATGATACCATTAATTTTAACATTAATTTGTAATAGAAGAAATTTCGATACCAAAACTCGTATTGGAAAATTTCTGCCACCAAAAAACTTTTTTCTTGTGGTGATCAATAAACAAGCAAATGAATCGAGTAGATAAAACAAGAGACACAAGAATACAAGTTCTCATATTCTCATTATCTCTCATGATTTTATTTTTTTATCCTTCACATAATCTTTTTACGATCAGTAATTAAAACAAACATGTATTCTACCATTAATTTTTCTACTCACTCAAAAAACAATTTATGTGACGATTAGGACTTATCGACGCATAATTTGACAACTAAATATTTAAACCTCTAATTACTTGATTTACCTTATGTGCGTTTCAGAAAATTAATTATATGTATGCTTCAATCTAAGTTCAATGTTCTTGGATTTTTCATAAAAAGAAAAGTTGATAAGATAATTCATAAGTGGGACGAGATTAACGAGAACGGAAAATCTGATGAAACGCCGAATGAATGAATCAAATCGGAGTTCGATTGATACCCCAAATTAATTTATATCATAAGGGTGTATAATATAAAGTTTAATTATATAAACTAAGGTTAGTGCATGCTTAATATCATGGTATAAATGGTTTTCCTCTTATGGTAAAAGTATGGTGTGAATTTTTATCCTAAGGTAACTTTGTGCTCCTCCTTCTCTCTTCTTCCTTGATTTTTCCGCCGGCCGGCCGGAGTGCCGCCGTCGCCGCCGGCGACACCACCCTCGCCGGATTTTTCCTCCGACCGAAACCTATCGAAACCTATACCATTTTAAAGCTCTCGCTGAGCCCGTTCCAACTCCGGGCTCAGAATCGCAATCCGCCGCTGCATTCGCCGGCAATCAGCCGAAGAAGTTTCGACCTTTCTCTCTCTAAAAACCCCTTCTTTCTCTCTCTTCGTTTCCGGCCACCGATCGGAGCGATTCTTGAGTCTAGGTCGAATTTCTCGCCAAGCCCGTCACGAATCCGGGCTCAGATCGTCGATCGCATCGGCCAATCTCTGAAAACGGCCGGTCAAAGTATCTGCAGCTTCCCTTTCTCTCTCTATCTTTTCTCTCTCTTCGTATCTTCTCCGTTTCTTCTCTGTTCGAGTCGATCTACACATGTACTTGAAGTTCTCACCGAGCCCATCACGATTCCAGGCTCGGATCATCGATCGACCTGCTCCTTCTCCGGCAATCGCGGGTCAAAGTTTCTGCCCCTTTCCTTTCTCTCTCATCTCTCTTGCGTCTCTCTCTCTCGTCGTTTCTCTAATGCCGTCGCTGCTGTGGGTTGGTTTGGTTGTTGGTTGCTGGTTGGGGGCGGCGCCTGGTGTGCCGTCGTGGTCCGAGTGTCGAGGCCGGCGGGGGGGCCGTTGCGGCTGTGGTATTGTGTGCGTGTGTGTTGCGTGAGTTGTGTGTGTGTGTGTGTGTTTGTGGGCGGCGCGTCCAGCGCCGCCGTGTGTTGTGGTGGCCGACACGAGGAGCGTCGGCGAGTGGTGGTGGTGTTGGGTGTTGGCCGGCGATGTGGTGTCGCCGGCGGTGAGCTCCAAACGGCGATGGCAAGGGATGACAGTGGCGGGGCCTCCTCCGAAAATTCAAAAAGTCCAGGGACCATTCTGCAAACCCTAATTTTTCTGTGATTTTACGTTTTGGTCCTTGAAACTTCTAAAATTTCGTTTTAGTCCTCCAACTTTTGGGAAACTATATTTTCACCCCCAGAAGTTTCCAAGTCTTTGGTTTTCACCCCCAAGACTCTCAAAAATTATATTTCGACCCCCAGAATTCCAGAAACTTCACTTTGACCCCAAAACTTCTCTGTAATTACAGTTTTACCCCTGGTCAAAGTCAACCTTGACTAAAATTTACGTTTTTACCCCTAAACCCTAAAACGCTCCGTTTTAACTCGTTTCTCATCCGATTGAGCTCATTCTTTCGCCTATAGAACCATAATCGAACCCCCTTCGTTATGTGATTAAGTTCTAAGCCTTTTGAATCGTTTTCTTTCTATCATCGTTTTATTCCGAGAGAGTTCTTTAATTAATATACGTAACGATCATAAAACGAAACTAATAGATTACGTTTGCATATGTAGGCTATCGCAATTAGGAGCGTTCGTGTTATATTTAAAGCTTGCATCACTCGAAGTCAAACACCGCCCAGTCTTAGGTGGGGGTAACTTCTGAATTAACATTTAACTTTATGTGTTATTTTGAATAGTCGCATACTAGGACTTTGGATAATTTATGTTTTATGATAAGATGATATATGTTTTATGATATGAGAATATAAGCATGAGATGTGATTTGATGATATCAACATGCTAATAAATATTTTACATGTCTGTGTTTATGTACCTTGACTTATGTGTTGTGATATAAATGTATTGTTACGGAAATGATAAGGATATGTGTTCATGATGCATGGTTCTTGAGGAGACAGGTTGGGATTAAGTCCTAACAGAAATATGGAGGATTGGTGAAGTCCCCCTTACTAAATAATCACCCGGTGGATTCCGTTGTGGGGTAAGGCGGGATATACCTGAGCCCACATCATATACGTGTTGTGCATTCTACTTGTTGTGTTTAATTGTTTATGTGATTTAAAGTTGGATGTCAATTTATGAACTTATCTCCACGGGGTGTATTTGTATGCACTCACCCCACTTATGTATTCGATACAGGTGATGACTCTAGTGGGAGGAGTTGAAGAGAGAGAAGTGTCATGTCTGTTAAAAATGTTTTGTAAAGATGCTTCCCTAAACTGTTTTGGATCAACATATTATATGTTTCCCTTTTGTTAAAACATATGTATTTACTCTCCGTTGCTACAAACTTTTAACTTATATAGTTTGATATATCTTCTTCGTTTCTCCCTTCTCTTTTCTTCTTTCCTGCACGTCCGTCGAGGATACTCTGATAATTTTAAAATGTTTTTCCCAACTTTTGTTAAACTTTTATTATATTCTATGGTTAAGTTTTCAGGGCGTGAAAATTTAATATTATAAAATATTTCCATACAGAATTAAAAAAAAATTAAGGGTCAATTTGAATAGGTGGATTTGACGAGAGATTTGAAATTCATGGTAGCAAATACAAAGATGGTATTTGGATAGTGTGGATCTAAAAACTGTCACTTTCATTATGAACTAATTTGGGAGTCATTTTGGTGGATTTTTCAAGAGCAGCGGTAAAGCAGCTTAGTGAAGGGGCAGCAATGGAGGGGCGGTTTCCAGCGAAGACATGTACTCTTCCTTCACTTCCATTGCAAATCATTATCCGCCATTGTTGAAGAATAGAAGATTGAACTAAATGCAAAACTGTTACGTGCAATGGAGACACAAGTGCTTGTTGTTGATCATGATGATGAATTCAACAAGGCTCTTGTAATTAGGAACATATGATGGTGCTAACCTTCAATTTCTAATTCATGTAATAAGGTTTGGTTCACTAAATAATAAATGCAGTTTTCCGCTTTACAATATTAGGGTTTGTGAATTATATTTCATTTTCTAATATTTAAAATACAACATCTATCTCTTTCAGAAAAAGGAAATAAGTGTTTATGATATATCATTGAATTGTCATTCACTTACTAATGATGTATGTTCAGCTTACCTAATCTTTTTTATCTATAATTTTGTGTTATATAGTATATTCTTGAATTTAATTTACGTAGAATTATAACTTCAGTAACACATTTATTTTGAAAGACTAGAGATGATCATTTTTGCCCTTTTTATCGAGATCATGTAAATTTTGTGCAGTCATATATGCATCCCACTAGCTACAAGAAAAATCACCGACATTGACCGGTAAAATCAAAATGCACTTGGACAAATTTATTCTTTATGATATGTGATCTAATTTTTAGACTTGAAAGTCAAGATAAAGAATCTATTTTCTTATAAAAAAACACATAATTCTTTTAATTCCAATATTTCTTCAATTAGGTTGACGTTCCACTACATAAACAATAACAATGTATCTTGAAACAACTAAACATTAATATCATTTATTTATGCAGTCTCTTGTATTGTCCGTGTCATTATAATATCATAATGCAAATCTATTGATTTGGGTTTTGTTTTGACCTGAGGAATGAATTGTTTAAATATAAAAATCGTGAATTTCCATTAAGATTTGAGGTGGATTGAGACAATAATGGAAAATCGATGATTGCAACGATGGAAACACATGTTCTTGTGTATGATGATGTATGAATTCAACAGACTCTGATTGGTAGGGGTGAGCACGGTCCGGAGCAATCCGAAGATTAGGGATTCTCTGGAACCGCTCCGAAATTCGGAGATTTCCAAATTTGAATCTTCGGAACCGAATTGTGACACTAATTCTTCGGAACCGAACCGAATTGGTTTTCGGTTCGGTCCAATTCGGAGATTTGGGTCTAACGGGACAATTCGGTTCGGTTTCGGGGATTCAGAGATTCGGAGTTCTCAGATATAAAATAACTATTTGAATTAAACAAATTGCATAAAATAGAGAAATTTATAGTGCAACACAATTTAATTTTAATAAAAAAAATTGCTAGATTAATTTTAGTACTTATCATTTTTAATAAATTTTTTGAATGTTAATTTTTGTGATCCGCATTTCAATTGATAGAAATATAGAATAAATCAATTATCTTAATAAAATGTAAAGTAATACATTATTTAAGTTTGTAAAATTAATAAAACCAATTATTTGATTAATACCCATTGTAGTTAATAGATTTTAAGTGCTCCCAAAATTATTCATTAAAATTATTTTATTTTATTATTTAATTGTTATTTTATTCTATGAAGTCTAAAAAAAACATAATAATAATAATAATAATAATAATAATAATAATAATAATAATAATAATAATACACTTCAATCAAATTTGTACCTAATCCACTATAACAATACAAAAAAAATGAATTCAATGATATATACAAATTTATATATAATTACTTCTTTGAAATCGGTTCTATTCGGTTCTGAATCGGTTCTTTGGTTCGGTACAATTCGGGTTTGACATAAAAATTAATCGGAGCGGTTCTGTTCGAATAAAGTCAAATAATCAACGGTTCTTTATCGGTTCGGATTATTTTGGTTCGGGTTCTCCATAGTTCGGTTATCTCCGAGATCCATGCTCACCCCTACTAATTGGGACCTTTAATTTATATTTCATGTTATAAGATTTTAGTTATTTAAATATTAAATGCATTTTTCCACTATAATATTTGGGCTTGTGAATTAAATTTCATTTCCTGAATTTAAAATATATCTCTTTCATAAAAGGAAATAAGTATTCATTATCGTTGAATTGTCAACCACTTACTAATGATGTACATTCACCTTACCTAATCTTGTTATATATATTTTTTTGTTATATATTAATATTATATATTGAGTTTAATTTACGTGGAATTATATTTTCAGTAACTCATTTATTTTAAAAGATAATCATTTTCGTCGTTTTATCGAGATCATGTAAATTTTGTGTAGTCATATACTTTCCACTAGTCACAAGAAAAATCACTAACATTGACCATTAAAAACAAAACGCACTTGAATAATTATATTTTTTATGATATGTGATCTAATTTCAAACATGTTTTTTTAATTCTAATATTTCTTCAATCAGGTCTAACACCTCACTAAATCAATAATGATATATCTTGAGACAACTAAACATTAATATCATATTTTATGGTTCACTAAATTTATATTTATATTAATAGCGCTGACCTTTAATTTATATTTCATGCAATTAAGGTTTTTGTTCATTAAATTTAAATGCATTTTTCCACTTTATAATATTAGGGTTGTGAATTAAATTTCATTTTTTGAATTTAAAATTCAAAATCTTTGTTTCATAAAAGGAAATAAGTATTTATTATCATTGATGTATATACCTTCAACATACCTAATCTTGTTATATATATATATATATATATATTTGTATTACATATCAATGCAATATCTTGAGTTACGTAGGCTACATTTTGATAAATTTCAGAATTTTTGGTTAACTGCAATTGGTAGAAAAAAAAAAAAAGTTTAGGCTCCGAAACAAAAAAATTAAGCAAATGTGAGATCTTTGTCGGAAAATGATCGAAAATTGATTTTGGTTACATTTCGATAAACTTCAGAACTTAAAAATTGTAATTGAATAACAAAAAATTAGATCGCGAAGCGAAAAAATTCTATTCTATCGCAGAATCATGGATTTGGATGCTATGATTGCATCAAGAATGCCAGTAAAAACTTTCTTTGCAATATCTCATCCTCCTTAGACAACCTCAACTCGCAATTGACGGCTTCTGGGACATCCCGATCGTATCCTTTTTGTTCTTCATTGACGATGTTTGGCTCCGTCTCTTTTCATGTCCTCTCTCGAAACCCTACTAATTCTCATTAACTGAGTGATCGCATTCTTTTCTCGAAACCCTACTAATTCTCATTGTTGTGTAGTCAGGTCCAGTGTGCATTCCATTGACTCTGAGAAGCTTTCTTTGCTTTGGTTCTACAAAAAGCAGAGCAAGCCTGTTGCAATAGTTTTTGTTAGGGAAATGAAATCTCCATTCATACATAGGGAAAATGAAATAAAGAAACAAAAATAACAATCCACAACATAAGAATTTACTTGAAATACTTCAAACTAGAAGAAAAACCACGACCCATGCTAGGAATATCAACCATGCATGTGATAAAAAAAATTTACACTCCCACAAAAATTTCTCTATCTCTCGCTCAACGCTCCCACACTCTCACCTTTCTCACAACACTTTTTCAAAAGAGAACACAAGATATGAATTTGACTAAAATCAAACACAAAGACTAAAATATATTGATTGAGACACATGTGACAAAGACACCTAGGTTCCTTAAATAGCCTTATGAAGCCTCTTCCCTTTTGTTCACAATCCGATGTGGGAAAAACTTTTCTCTTTCAGAAAAGGAAATAAGTGTTTATTATATATCATTGAATTGTCAATTACTTACTAATGTTGTATATTCAACTTACCAAATTTTTTTATCTATATTTTTGTGTTATATATTACATCCTTGAATTTAATTTACGTAGAATTATAGTTTCAGTAACTCATTTATTTTGAAAGACTAGAGATAATCATTTGTGTTGTTTTTATCGAGATCATGTAAATTTTGTGTAGTCATATATACTTGTCACTAGCTATAAGAAAAATCACCGACATTGACCGTTAAAGCAAAAGGCACTTGGACAAATTTATTCTTTATAATATGTGATCTAATTTTCGCACTTGGAAGTCAAATAATAAATGTCTTTTCTTAAATAAAAAACACGTAGTTCTTTTAATTCCAATATTTCTTCAATTAGGTCCACACCACACTACATAAACAATAACATTGTATCTTGAGACAACTAAACATTAATATCACATTTTCTATGTAGTCTTTTGTATTGTCCGTGTCATTATAATATCATAATGCAAATCTACTGATTTTTTGTTGTTTCGACCTGAGGAATGAATTGCATAAATGTAAAAATCTGAAATTTTCTTAGGATTTGTGGTGGGTTGAATTTTAAGTTCGGTGGTGGCAACAATAATGGAAATTTGATGATTGCGATAAAGGAAACAAACATGCTTGTTTATGATGATGTATGAATTCAACGGATTGTGATTGGAAACAAACATGCTTGTTTATGATGATGTATGAATTCAACGGATTGTGATTGGAAACTTATGATAGCGCTAGCCTTTAATTTATATTTCATGTAATAAGGTTTAGGTTATTTAAATATTAAATGCATTTTTCCACTACAATATCAGGGCTTGTGAATTAAATTTCATTTTTTCTGAATTTAAAATTCAGAATCTACCTCTTTCATAAAAGGAAATTAATATTTACTATCATTGAATTGCCAATCACTCATTTTCTAGTGATATATATTCAACTTACCTAACTTTGTTATATATATATATATATATATATATATATTTTATTTGTTATTGAGTGTCGACCTAATTGAAGGAATATTAATTGGAATTTAAAAAAAACAACATGCATGTTTTTTTATTAAATAACAGAGATTCATTAATATTTGACTTCCAAGTTTGAAAATTAGATCACATATCATAGAGATTAAATTTGTCGAAGCGCATTTTGTTTTTAACGGTTAATATCGGTGATTTTTTCTTGTAGCTGGTGGAAAATATATATGACAATACAAAATTTACATGATCTCGATAAAAACAGCTATAATGATTATCTCTTGTTTTGTAAAATAAATAAGTTACTGAAAATATAATCCTACGTAACTCAAAAAATAATAATAATATATAACACAAATTAAAATATATATAACAAAATTAGGTAAGTTGAATATACATCATTAGAAAGTGCGTGATTGGCAATTCAATGATTATAAATATTAGTTTCCTTTTATGGAAGAGGTAAATTTTGAATTTTAAATACAGAAAGTGAAATTTAATTCATAAGCCCTATTATTATAAAGTGGAAAATTGCATTAAATATTTAAAGAACCAAAACCCTAATACATGAAATATAAATTGAAGGCCAGCCGCTATCATATGTTCCCAGTGTAGCACCCCGGACCAAAACGAGCATAATTTATTAATTAAATATTAAAAACTCATAATTTAATAATTATGTGCGTATGATTTATCTGTTTAATTTATTTCGTGCGTTTCAGATATGTGTTTAATGCATGGTTAGGATGGAAGTTTTTATCTAGACGTGGAACGTAGAATTTTTACTTTACCATTAAATGCGTAATGGAAAAACGAGAAGATAGAAACGAATTAGGGGTCAATCGGAGACCCGTAGCCCAAACGACGAAGAAAGGGGCAAAACTCGAAGTTTCGGAACAGAAAATCGAAAGATATTAACGATGAATAGTAACGAGATAGACATGATAAATAGTAACCCGGAAAAGTCAGCTATGAACAGTAACTTAGATTTTTCACGTGAATAGTAACTTTCGGATTTCTATAAATAGAGGTGATTTCGATTCAAAAATCACCGTTTCTTCGATCGAGCCGAACCCGACGAAAACACGTAAGTCCTCCTTTCTCGTCTTTTCTTTTCTGTCTTTCTGTTTTCCGGCGCGCTGCCGCCGGCGCCGCCGGTCGGTCGCCGGAAAATTTCAACGTTGTCGGAATCGGACGATTTTCGCACATGACGTTCGTCTCGACGAGACGAATCTAGGATAGGTCTCGGATTTCAAATCCGATTTCTCGTTCGCCGGAAAACGGCGAAAAACAGCCCCAAACCCTAACCCCTTCACCCTTTCTCTCTCCTCTGATTTCTTTCTCTCTCCTCGTCCTCTTGCCGGAGCGGTGGCCGGAGAAGCTGCTGGTGGTGTGGTGGTGATGTCGGGGAGGTGGCGCCGCCGTGGGTGGCGGCGCATGGCCGGAACAGTAGGTATATATGTATGAACGTGCATGTGTGTGTGGGTTTAGGTGTGCTAGTGTGTGTGTTTGTTGAGTTCGCTGTTGTGGGCGGCGCATGGTGGCACCGCCATGCGTGACCAGTGGGCCGGCGAGGGCTCAGGTGGAGGGGGCCGGCGGCGGGTGGCCGCCGGCCAAGCAAGAACCGTGGGTGTGAGTGTGTGGTAGCACCTTGTGTGTGTGTGTGTTTTCCTGTGTGCGTGTGTGTGTGCATGGACGGTGTTGGTGGTGACCGGCGACGGGGGTCGCCGGCCAAGGCCTGGGGGAACGACGGTGATCGCCGGCGGCAGGTGGCCGCCGGCCAAGGCTGGGAAGCCGTGTGTGTGTGTATGTTATACGTGTGAGTGTGTGTATATACATGTATATGTATAGGCTGTGTTAGGATGTTTGGTTGGTCGGGAAAGGTTGCCGGCGACGAGGGGTCGCCGGCGGAGGTGTTGGGGGTGGTCGCCGGCGACGGGAAGTCGCCGGCCGGAGTTTTGGTTGGAGTTGAAAATCTGGGAAAAACAGGACTTCAAAGGATTTGGCGGCGAAGTTTCTGGGCACTATTCATGCCGGAATCCGGCGATGGACGGTCGGAGGAGGTAGCCGGCGGTGCGAGGTATCCGGCGAGATAGGTGGTGGCGGCTGGAGGCGGCGCCACCGCACTGGGCGACGCCAGGAAGGTGGCGCGTTGAGCAGCCTGGGCGCCGGGAACCTGGGAAGAGGCTGGCCGAGAAAACTCGACCAGCCTGGCCGAGCTGCGCGCAGCTGCCGAGAAAACTCGGCAGCCGTCGGGTGCCGGGTGCCGGGTGCCGGCGCGCACCGTGCGCGCCCGTCGGGTGCCGACGCGTGTCCGACACCGTGTTTTCGATTCGAACCTCATTTTCTTTCCGTCGTTCAACCGTATTGAGTCGTCGATGATGAGACGTCGTTGATCGGGGTCCGTGGGGCCGTTCAAAGTCAACCTTTTAACCAAAATTACCATTTTACCCCTAAACCTAAAATGCTCCGTTTGAGCTCGTTTTAACTCCGATTGAGCTCTTTCTTTTTGCGTTGCGATCCTTATTTCATTTCCTATCATCTCAGCCACTGAGACTTGACTTTCAGCCTTGTCTCCAAAATTCCGATCTTTAGATCGATCGATCCGTCGCGTATTTAACGACCGTTGTCCGACAGAATCATTTACAGTTTTAATTATAATTTATTTAAGATCTAAGCAACGCCGTAAATGTGTAGGCTAATTGTTGTACTGAGCTTTGAGTTGAGCTTTGAGGTTTCGGAGTTTACAGACTTACTGTTCAGGCTACTCACGTGGTTACCACTATACGAGGTGGGGGTACATTCTAATCTCTTATCTGTTTACTGCTTTCCCTATATATGCATGATTGAGGAATACTAAGTGCTGTGTTTATATTGCTGTGCCATGATATAATTGTGGAAGGACAGAGGTCCTTTGATCATGCATTCTGTTCGTCCCTTGCTATTTTTCTACTACTCTGTGGAGGTGTCGTGAGCCTCTTGAAATGCACTAACGGTGAGATACCGTTATAGGATAAGACGGGGGAATCCCGCACCTATTCGTCCCTTGCCATTTCTAATATCTGCTTTGCATTTTAATTGTTGTGACGACGTGGCTGTAGGTTAGCTTTTTGGTATTTATTTTCTGTCTTGATTCTTATGAGGCGGATGTTATCTCCACGAGTGTATTCCACGCACTCACCCCTTAATCTGTACTCACAATACAGGAGATGAGGAGATTGATGAACCCTAGACGGAGGGAGTTGGTGTTGACTGATGGTTTCCTTTGATAGAATGTTGTAACTAAACATTTCCAAACACGTTTTCAAACAATGTATGATCTGTATATATTTTGAGTACTTGTGAGGATGGGAGATCCTGATGTATAGTTTCCGCTGTATATGATGTACATTATCGGTGTGAGACCGAATGTTATCGGATGAAGCCGATTTGTGTTATGAGATGGATTCTCATCGTCTCTTACCTCTATCTTCTGTTGTCTCTTACTTAATTCTTTCTGTATATGTTAAGCGTCCCTTGTTTTTCTATCTTCACGCCCGGGTAAAACTCTGATATTTTATGAAAAGATTTCGGGGCGTGACAGGTGGTATCAGAGCTGTTCTAATATTGAGAGCTGGCTCGAACTTGTTTTTAAAAAAAAATGGGAAAGATGTGATTTCAAAAGTGTGATTTCAAAATGTGAACGGGTTTTCAGAAAAGTATAAGATAGGCACTAGACTCCCTCTATAGGTGACCCTCCCTGATATGTGACTTGTGGAAGTAGCATGATTGTTTGCTCTGTGTCTTTTTGTCTTGAACTGTTAGGTTTCGGGGGAAACGTATCAGATATGGATATATGATGTTAGGAACTCGTGTAATTTAATTCACAGATGAATAGGATTTACCGCGTTGGTAGGGGAAGGGGGAGAGCGCCTGTGATAGAGACTAGGGAGGAGCGACTGCGACGTTGCTTCTTTGAGAGTAGAGTTACAGATGATAGATCTGTAGGAGAGCATGTAGCTAGATTTCTTCATTGTTGGAGGGAAATCGGAGGTGAGCGGGGCAGGATTAGTGGAGTGGGAGCGTGCCAGCACTTGATTCATACCCTACCCCCGGCATGGCAGGAGAGAGCACGTCTACTGTATCATGATGAGTTGGTGTACTCGGGGGTCAACTTGGTGCCGATTGCCAACTTTGGCAACTTGGCCAGGGCGATATCGGAGTTATGGGGCCGGCATGGCCTTCCGACTACTCCGGAGAGATCACCGTACGATCCTTCTAGTAGTAGTTCTGATCCAGATCAAGAGCCGGAGGAGGAGCCGGAGGAGGATCCCGAGGAGAATGACCTAGAGGAGGAGGATCCTCAGGACGGACCGGGGCCTCCGTCGCCTCCTACTGACATAGACTAGATGTTTTAGAAGATATGTATATGTATATATTATGCTACTCGGGATACAATACTCTATATGTATATGCTCCTACGCGTGTGTGTTAGAGTAGTTCATGCTTCATAGATAGTGTACATACACCCTTTTGTTATGGTGTAGTTCTACCCTTATTTTTGTATTATGTATATATGTACATACATCCTTTTGCTCATCTTACGATGTTATGATTATGCTTTATCACGCGAAGTGTTGTCTGATCTATTTATCATATTATTATATAATCACAACGACTTATACATATATATTTATCGTAACAGAAACATGTCGCGAGGTAGACCAAGGAAGGAACAACCGAAACCACCGGTTAACCCACCTGAACGGGAAGAGAATGCCAACGTCGGTGATCTGTTAACTGTGCTAAGAGGATTAGCACAGCACTTCGAGACCAATCGGGCCGACCCTCAGCCAGCTAGGGTTGACCCGAATCTGATATATGAACAATTCAGACGGTTTAATCCGCCAACCTTTGATGGACAAGGGGAACCGATTGTAGCAGAAAAATGGCTACGGTCATTGGACAGGCTGTTCGGACATCTCACCTGCTCTAAGGAGCAGATGGTTAGCTGCGCTATCTTCCAGCTAACAGATGAGGCGAGTCATTGGTGGGACTCATACGAACGGACTCTTCTGCCGACTCAGAGGGAACGAATGACATGGGAAGAATTCAAGGAGGTGGTTTCTCGCCACTTCATTCCTCAATCGTATAAGGATCAGAAGGAAACTGAATTCCTTCAACTCAAGCAAGGGAATATGACTGTTGGAGACTATGAACGTCGGTTCGATCATTTGAGTCGATATGCCCCCCATCTAGTTGACACTGATGAGAAGAAGGCTCGAAGGTTCGAGAAGGGTCTTCGCTCAGAGATCAGTTCAATCCTCGCCGGGCAGGGGACGATGACATATGCTAGTGTTATTGAAAGGGCCCAAGAGATCGCTTCCCGGATGGGATTGGATGCAGTGCCCCTCAGAAAAGTTTTCCCTGTTCCCGCCAAGAGAAAGTGGACTGGCCCGAGCCAGAGCTTCGCCCCTAACAAGTTTCCTAGGGCAAACAACACTCCACTTCTTCCCATTTCTCGACCAGGAAATCCATGCCTGAGGTGCAGAAAGGTGCACACAAGGCCGTGTCAGTCAGAGACGCGGAACTGTTACAACTGTGGGGCGCCGGGACACATTGCGGTGAATTGTTGGAAAGCAAGGAGAACACCGGCTACAGGGCCGAACTCAAGGCCGGTAGCAGGTAGGGCAAGAGCTTTCGCTCTGACTCGTCCAGAGGCTGCAGAGGGATCGGAGACAATGGCAGGTATGTTATCAGTAGCTGATGTACCTGCATTCATCTTATTTGATACTGGAGCGACACACTCCTTCATATCTGTCAACTACTGTAAACTGCTGAAACATGTTGACGGTAGGATAGTCGCTCGAACTCTAGAAGTTAGTATCCCCTCAGGAAAGACAGTAAAGACAAAACACTTGTACCGTCGTCTTAAGATTGCTTTCGAGGATAAGATACTTCTAGCAGATCTCCACGCGCTGGAGATAAAGGATTTTGATGTAATTCTGGGGATGGACTGGCTAGAGGCCAATAACGCGGTAATCAAGTGCCGTGAGAGGGAGATAATATTTCAAGCACCAGGAGAGCCGAAGTTTACATTCTACGGGACACGAGTTAAAATTGACTCAAGGATTGTCTCGGCTATAAAAGCAACCCAGATGCTGAACAAAGGAGAATGTGAAGCTTGGTTGGTTAATATGGTAAACTTCGAGAAGGAACCGATTTCTATCGAGAAGGTGCCGGTAATAAATGAATTCACAGATGTATTTCCAGAGGATTTACCTGGTCCTCCACCGGATCGACAAGTAACTTTCGAGATAGATCTCATCCCCGGATCAGCGCCAGTGTCAAAGGCTCCTTATCGGATGGCGCCGAAAGAATTGCAGGAGTTGAAGGTCCAGCTACAGGAATTGTTGGATAAAGGGTTCATCAGGCCGAGTGTGTCGCCTTGGGGAGCACCGGTACTGTTCGTAAAAAAGAAGGATGGCAGCTTTAGGATGTGCATTGATTATCGAGAGCTGAATAAGAGAACAATAAAGAACAAGTACCCACTGCCTCGGATAGAAGATCTCTTTGATCAATTAAGAGGTGCCAGTGTGTTCTCAAAGATTGACTTGAGATCTGGGTATCACCAGATGAAAGTCAAAGACGCTGATATATCCAAAACAGCATTCAGAACGAGGTATGGACATTACGAGTTTGTAGTCATGCCATTTGGAGTAACTAATGTTCCGGCTGTCTTCATGGATCTGATGAATCGCGTCTTCCATCCCTATCTGGACCTTTTTGTCATAGTGTTCATTGATGATATTCTCATCTACTCGTGCGACAGGGCACACCATGAACGACATCTTAGAATCGCACTGGAAGTACTGAGAAAGGAAAGACTTTATGCTAAATTCAAGAAGTGCGAGTTCTGGATGAACAAAGTTGGTTTTCTGGGCCACATTGTTTCTGCACAAGGAATCGAGGTAGATCCTGAAAAAGTGGCAACTGTCAGTAATTGGGAAACTCCAACGAATGTGAAGGAAGTTCGGAGTTTCATCGGCTTAGCTGGATATTACCGAAGATTCATAGAAGGATTTTCGAAGATTGCCACTCCAATGACACGCTTGACGAGAAAAGATGTGAAGTTTCAGTGGAGTGAACGGTGCGAGCATAGTTTCCAGGAACTAAAGAAAAAGCTGACCGAAGCACCGGTCTTAATAGTTCCAGATGTATCCAAGGAGTTCGTGATTTACAGTGACGCATCCAAACAAGGTTTGGGGTGTGTATTGATGCAGGAAGGTAAAGTGGTGGCATATGCATCACGACAACTGAAGATCCACGAACAAAACTATCCGACACATGATCTGGAATTGGCAGCAGTGGTACACGCCCTAAAGATCTGGAGACATTATCTTTACGGTGTTAAGTGTGAAATCTACACCGACCACAAAAGCCTGAAGTACTTCTTTGAGCAGAAAGAACTCAACATGAGACAAAGAAGATGGCTAGAGTTAGTGAAGGATTATGATATCACAATCCACTATCATCCTGGGAAGGCGAATGTAGTAGCTGACGCCCTTAGCCGAAAAGGGAAAGGAGTGGTGACATCAATGATCACCAATCAGCACCAACTGGTTGAGGAGATGTCGAAGCTTAATTTGGAAATAGTCTCGTCTCCAATCAGTATTGAATCCAGGATGGCAGCACTGTTCGTAACACCCACGCTGCGGGACCGAATTGTGGAGGCTCAGAAAAAGGATAAGTTTCTAAGGAAGATGAAAGCTCTGATGGATAACGGAAGAGCCGAAGGTTTTTCTTTGGCTACGGATGGAGCCCTAATTTTCAGAGGAAGATTGTGCGTGCCTAGGGATGAGGAATTAAAAGAAGAAATTCTCAAAGAGGCGCATTGCACTCCCATGACCGCACACCCAGGAGGTACAAAGATGTACCGAGACCTGAGGGTGAATTTCTGGTGGAGGAATATGAAACGAGGCATAGGAATGTTCGTCAAGAAGTGCCTCATCTGCCAACAGGTGAAAGCAGAACATCAACGACCGGCTGGAATGCTGACTCCATTAGAGATACCGGAATGGAAGTGGGAACACATAACCATGGATTTTGTGGTTGGTCTGCCGACAACCAGACGAGGAAACCACGCCGTGTGGGTAATCGTTGACAGATTAACAAAATCTACCCATTTCCTGCCAATCAAGATGACGTTCGGACTAGACAAATTGGCAAGAATATATCTTGAAGAGATAGTTCGACTGCACGGCGTACCAGTTTCTATTGTATCTGATAGAGATCCACGGTTCACTTCCCGATTCTGGCAGAGCCTGCAGAAGGAGTTAGGGACCAAATTGTCATTCAGCACAGCTTTCCATCCACAAACTGACGGACAATCGGAGAGGACTATACAGATTTTAGAGGATATGTTGCGGGCCTGCATTCTAGATTTTCCCGGAAATTGGGAAGATCACTTGTGCTTAGTAGAATTTGCCTACAACAACAGCTATCAATCAACCATCGGTATGGCGCCTTACGAAGCACTCTACGGAAGGAAATGTCGATCACCAATATGCTGGGATGAAGTGGGTGAAAAGAAAATTCTAGGACCCGAATTAGTGGAGCAAACAGTTGAGGTAATTAAGAAGATTCGGGACCGGATACGAGTAGCTCAAGATCGACAGAAATCATATGCGGACAAGAGACGAAGAGAGCTAAAGTTTGAGTTAGGGGACAAAGTTTTCCTCAAAGTGTCTCCTACTAAAGGAGTTCACCGTTTTGGAAAGAGAGGGAAACTGAAACCAAGATACGTGGGACCATTTGAGATCTTGGATCAAGTTGGGGAGGTCGCGTATCGACTGGCTCTACCACCGGATTTCGCCGGAGTGCACAATGTCTTCCATGTGTCTATGCTACGGAAATACATCTTCGATCCAGGTCATATCATTGAACAAGAGGGCATAGAACTGGAAAAGAATCTGACATACGAGGAAGTCCCGGTAGCCATCTTGGACAGGAAGAAACGACAATTAAGAAATAGAGAGATGGCTATAGTGAAGGTTCAGTGGAGCCGACACGGGAGAGAAGAGGCGACCTGGGAATTGGAGGACGAGATTTTGAGAAAGTATCCCGACATACCTTTCCTAGGTACCCGTTTCTTTATCTTTATATGTACGCTTTCAATTTCGGGGACGAAATTATTTTAAGGGGTAAGGGATGTAGCACCCCGGACCAAAACGAGCATAATTTATTAATTAAATATTAAAAACTCATAATTTAATAATTATGTGCGTATGATTTATCTGTTTAATTTATTTCGTGCGTTTCAGATATGTGTTTAATGCATGGTTAGGATGGAAGTTTTTATCTAGACGTGGAACGTAGAATTTTTACTTTACCATTAAATGCGTAATGGAAAAACGAGAAGATAGAAACGAATTAGGGGTCAATCGGAGACCCGTAGCCCGAACGACGAAGAAAGGGGCAAAACTCGAAGTTTCGGAACAGAAAATCGAAAGATATTAACGATGAATAGTAACGAGATAGACATGATGAATAGTAACCCGGAAAAGTCAGCTATGAACAGTAACTTAGATTTTTCACGTGAATAGTAACTTTCGGATTTCTATAAATAGAGGTGATTTCGATTCAAAAATCACCGTTTCTTCGATCGAGCCGAACCCGACGAAAACACGTAAGTCCTCCTTTCTCGTCTTTTCTTTTCTGTCTTTCTGTTTTCCGGCGCGCTGCCGCCGGCGCCGCCGGTCGGTCGACGGAAAATTTCAACGTTGTCGAAATCGGACGATTTTCGCACATGACGTTCGTCTCGACGAGACGAATCTAGGATAGGTCTCGGATTTCAAATCCGATTTCTCGTTCGCCGGAAAACGGCGAAAAACAGCCCCAAACCCTAACCCCTTCACCCTTTCTCTCTCCTCTGATTTCTTTCTCTCTCCTCGTCCTCTTGCCGGAGCGGTGGCCGGAGAAGCTGCTGGTGGTGTGGTGGTGATGTCGGGGAGGTGGCGCCGCCGTGGGTGGCGGCGCATGGCCGGAACAGTAGGTATATATGTATGAACGTGCATGTGTGTGTGGGTTTAGGTGTGCTAGTGTGTGTGTTTGTTGAGTTCGCTGTTGTGGGCGGCGCATGGTGGCACCGCCATGCGTGACCAGTGGGCCGGCGAGGGCTCAGGTGGAGGGGGCCGGCGGCGGGTGGCCGCCGGCCAAGCAAGAACCGTGCGTGTGAGTGTGTGGTAGCACCTTGTGTGTGTGTGTGTGTTTTCCTGTGTGCGTGTGTGTGTGCATGGACGGTGTTGGTGGTGACCGGCGACGGGGGTCGCCGGCCAAGGCCTGGGGGAACGACGGTGATCGCCGGCGGCAGGTGGCCGCCGGCCAAGGCTGGGAAGCCGTGTGTGTGTGTGTATGTTATACGTGTGAGTGTGTGTATATACATGTATATGTATAGGCTGTGTTAGGATGTTTGGTTGGTCGGGAAAGGTTGCCGGCGACGAGGGGTCGCCGGCGGAGGTGTTGGGGGTGGTCGCCGGCGACGGGAAGTCGCCGGCCGGAGTTTTGGTTGGAGTTGAAAATCTGGGAAAAACAGGACTTCAAAGGATTTGGCGGCGAAGTTTCTGGGCACTATTCATGCCGGAATCCGGCGATGGACGGTCGGAGGAGGTAGCCGGCGGTGCGAGGTATCCGGCGAGATAGGTGGTGGCGGCTGGAGGCGGCGCCGCCGCACTGGGCGACGCCAGGAAGGTGGCGCGTTGAGCAGCCTGGGCGCCGGGAACCTGGGAAGAGGCTGGCCGAGAAAACTCGACCAGCCTGGCCGAGCTGCGCGCAGCTGCCGAGAAAACTCGGCAGCCGTCGGGTGCCGGGTGCCGGCGCGCACCGTGCGCGCCCGTCGGGTGCCGACGCGTGTCCGACACCGTGTTTTCGATTCGAACCTCATTTTCTTTCCGTCATTCAACCGTATTGAGTCGTCGATGATGAGACGTCGTTGATCGGGGTCCGTGGGGCCGTTCAAAGTCAACCTTTTAACCAAAATTACCATTTTACCCCTAAACCTAAAATGCTCCGTTTGAGCTCGTTTTAACTCCGATTGAGCTCTTTCTTTTTGCGTTGCGATCCTTATTTCATTTCCTATCATCTCAGCCACTGAGACTTGACTTTCAGCCTTGTCTCCAAAATTCCGATCTTTAGATCGATCGATCCGTCGCGTATTTAACGACCGTTGTCCGACAGAATCATTTACAGTTTTAATTATAATTTATTTAAGATCTAAGCAACGCCGTAAATGTGTAGGCTAATTGTTGTACTGAGCTTTGAGTTGAGCTTTGAGGTTTCGGAGTTTACAGACTTACTGTTCAGGCTACTCACGTGGTTACCACTATACGAGGTGGGGGTACATTCTAATCTCTTATCTGTTTACTGTTTTCCCTATATATGCATGATTGAGGAATACTAAGTGCTGTGTTTATATTGCTGTGCCATGATATAATTGTGGAAGGACAGAGGTCCTTTGATCATGCATTCTGTTCGTCCCTTGCTATTTTTCTACTACTCTGTGGAGGTGTCGTGAGCCTCTTGAAATGCACTAACGGTGAGATACCGTTATAGGATAAGACGGGGGAATCCCGCACCTATTCGTCCCTTGCCATTTCTAATATCTGATTTGCATTTTAATTGCTGTGACGACGTGGCTGTAGGTTAGCTTTTTGGTATTTATTTTCTGTCTTGATTCTTATGAGGCGGATGTTATCTCCACGAGTGTATTCCACGCACTCACCCCTTAATCTGTACTCACAATACAGGAGATGAGGAGATTGATGAACCCTAGACGGAGGGAGTTGGTGTTGACTGATGGTTTCCTTTGATAGAATGTTATAACTAAACATTTCCAAACACGTTTTCAAACAATGTATGATCTGTATATATTTTGAGTACTTGTGAGGATGGGAGATCCTGATGTATAGTTTCCGCTGTATATGATGTACATTATCGGTGTGAGACCGAATGTTATCGGATGAAGCCGATTTGTGTTATGAGATGGATTCTCATCGTCTCTTACCTCTATCTTCTGTTGTCTCTTACTTAATTCTTTCTGTATATGTTAAGCGTCCCTTGTTTTTCTATCTTCACGCCCGGGTAAAACTCTGATATTTTATGAAAAGATTTCGGGGCATGACACCCAGTTAGAGAATGTTGAATTCATCATCATCAACAACAAGCAATTGTATCTCCATTACATCTAACAATTTTTACCTACAGATAGAATGATTTGTTGAAATCCGAGATTTGAAATAAATGGATTTCAAATTCACTCAACTTGGTGTGGATTTCAAATCCATGTCATCCAAACACCATCTATGAATTTACTATCATGGATGAATTTCAAATCTCTTATCAAATCCACCCATCCAAGTGAATCCTTATATTCTTCAACAATGGCAGATAGCGATTTGGCAATGGAAGTGAATGAAGAGTTCATGGTTTCTCCAATGGGAGGAACTTGGGAGGTTAAAAGAGCCTTTATTATGACCCGCGATGCTCTTGAGGTATATGTTGAAATCCACCCATTCTTTTTTCTAAAGAAGTGTTTTGAAAAATGAGACAAACCTTTTTTTTTTCTTGCAGCCAACTGGTATGGAGGGACAAGAAGATGAAGTTCATGAGAGCAGATCTGAGTGTAGCGGCCCGGATCAAAACGAGCATAATTGATTAATTAAAATCTATGATTTAATAATTTTGTGCGTAGGTTTTAACTGTTTAAATATGTGCATTTCAGATAAGTGTCTAACACCCGTATGAGAAGGATAATTTACCTAGACGTGGGATGTAGGATATTTTTATATCACTAGAAGCGTTTTAAAAAAACGAGAATATAGAAACGAACTAGGGGTCAATCGAAGACCCGTACTCGAACGATGATAAGAAGAGTAAACCACAAGGTTTCGGAAATATCAGAAGATATTTACCAAGATATTTACCGAGATATTTACGGTAAATAGTAACTTCTGAAATCTATAAATAGGAGCTCACCCCAGTTCATTTTCACCCTTTTCTTCGAACGAGCCAAAAAGCGACGTTTACACGTGAGTCTCTCTTCTCTCTCTTTTCTTTTTCAGCCTCTGGTGCGCCACCACCGGCGCCGCCGCCGGAGCCTCCGTCGGCGCGGTGGTGCCGCCACCGGAGTTCATCGGAATATTTCTAAGTTGTCGGTTTCGGCCGATTTTCGCACACAATGTAGATTTTGATGAGTCGAGTCTAGAACAAGTCTCGATTTTCTTTTCCGACTTGTCGTTCGCCGGAAAACGGTGAAAAACCACATCAAAACCCTAAACCCTAGCCAACTTTTCTCTCTCCTCGATTTTCTCTCTTTTTCTCCGTTCTTTTAACCGGGGATGTTGTCGGAGGTTCGCATGGAGACGAGGGTGAGTTCTTGGAGGGACGGCGCCGCCGTGTAGGGTGGTGCCGGAGTTACCTTGTTTTGGTGATTATGATATATGCATGTTTGCGTGTGTGTGTGTTTGAGTATGATCTCTGTTGAGGGCGGTACGAGTGGTGCCGCCATGAGGAAAAGTAATGATCGGCGCTGGTAATGCACCGGCGAGTGTGACGATGGGTCTCCAGCGACCGAAGGTCGCCGGCCAAGCATTTTTGAGATTGTGAGTGTTTATGTTTATATATATATGTTGGTGTGTGAGAGATGGGTTTGGAGAAGAATGGGTTGGTATCGGAGAGATAGTAGTTGGGAACGAGAAGTTGGAACGAAGTGGCCGGAAACACCGGGAAGAAGCCGTACTGTCGGGGGAGGCTGCTGGGCCCAGGCCGCTGGCGCACGATCGTGCCCCAACTGGCAGAAGCCGCTGGAGGCTGGCGCACGGTCGTGCGCGGCCAAGTAAGACTTGCTGGAAGCTGGCGCACGGTCGGGTACGGCCAGGGCGTGCTGGGAGTGGACGCCGGGTGCGAGACGCATGTCGGGTAACGCCGTGTTTCCAATCCTTTCCCGTTCCTTTTTCTTTATATCCTCTATCATCGGATCTTAGCCGATGAAGTGTCGTTGACCGAGGGTCGAGGGCCCGGTCGAAGTTAACCCTTTGATACCAATATACCTTCAACCTTTATATACGTCGTTGAACTCATATCAACTCCGAACGAGCTCGACCCTTATCCAGTCGTTAGGTCTTTCATCTCATCGCGTAGAACGTTTATCACTTTAATTATAATTATTAAGGACCTAAGGGGCACCGTAACATGTGTAGGCTATATTTTGGATTGAGTAATTGTTGGATTAAGCTTGCGTGCTTGTTGGATCGAGCTTGCGTTATCGAACTTGTGATTTATACCGACTCACGTGGTAACCACTATACGAGGTGGGGGTAAATTCTAACTCTTCTTCTGTTTACCGTTTTCCCTAAGTAAACACTTGCATGAATGAGGAATACTAAGTGTTGTGTTTATACTTGTTGTGCCATGATATAACTGTGGAAGGACAGAGGTCCTCCGATCATGCATTCTGTGCATCCCCAGCTATTATTCTAATACTCTGTGGCGGTGTCGTGAGCCTCTTGAAATGCACAAGCGGTGAAATACCGATATAGGATAAGATGGGGGAATCCCGCACCTATTCTTCTTACTTACCATTTCTAATATCTGTTTTGCATTTATACGTGCCGTGACAATGTGACTGTAGGATAGCTTTTCGGTATTTAATTCTGATATGAGTTGTGCGAGGTGGATATTATCCCCACGAGTGTATTCCACGCACTCATCCCCTTAATCTGTACTCACACAATAGGCGTTGACGAGCGTGAGGAACCCTAGTTGGAGAGAGAGAAAGTGTTGATCCTGTTTTGTTGTAATGAGACGATGTCTCTTAACATTTTCAAACTATGTTTTGGATAAACTCGTGTTTTGTAATAACTTGATACATGTAAGGATGTGAGATCCTGAAGATATTTCCGCTGCATATGATGTATATTATCAGTAGTGAGACTGATTGCTATCGGCAGAGGCCGTATGTTGTAGTATATCGGTAGTGAGACCGAATATAATCGACAGAGGTCGGTTTTTTATAAGTGAAAGATTCACTTCGTCCCTTACATCTTTCTTCTAGCGTCTCTTGCTTATTCTTTCTATCTTGATAAGCGTCCCTTGTCTTTTTCTATCTTCACGCCCGAGTAAAAACTCTGATAAAATGTGAAAAGATTTCGGGACGTGACACTGAGAGTGACAACATGGATGATGCTTCTGGAGATGATCTAGAAGCTTCCGACAAGCCTCCGTTGATGCACAAACCCTATCACCGCCAAATTAAACAACTCGAAACGTATACATACATACATACATACATATATATATATATATCCATTTTTGTCTTCTATATTTTCTTCATGAAAATTGATTTTATTTATTTATTTTATAATTTTGTAGTGTTTTCAAGGAGTGTCCACATCCAGATGTGAATCAGAGAAAGGAGCAAGTCAAATTATTCTGGTTCCAGAATCCACGAACTCAGATGAAGGTAGGAGAGAGAAAGTGTGTGTGTTTTGATAGATTGCTAATAATGAATGTATGATGAATTGATGATGAACACTGAGTTGACTCAGGTGGAAACTGAGTGGCAGAAGAACTCGGTTCTCCAGCAGGAAAATGACAAGCTGGTAGCCGAGAACATGGTGATGTGAGTCGAGAACGCTCGATCTGAAAGAGCAGCTCGATCGTGCAGCCGCCATTGCTAGAAGCTTCCTAGGCTGTCCTCTTTCAGCCGCGGAGCTCGGAGTCGAGGCCAATTGCCCTCCGGTGGAGGCAAAGAGCATTGCGCCGATTAGCGGCGTGGATGAGCTGATGAAAATGACGGAGATCGATGTACGAACGACTAGCTTCAGGTACCAAATCTAATATTAACCTTGCATAATATATTTTTTTTTCTAAAAAACACTATTTAAATCTCGATGTCCAAAAAAACATAACTGCATTGCACGTATAAAATGTTAACCTAATAAATATGTTTATGTATGATTAATCAGAGCATAAACATTACATTATTTTTTACGTAAAAATGCTTTTGCAAACAATACCTTTGGAGGGAATTTAGTTGCATCAAATAAGACAGTTACTGCATATTGATCTTGATAATTATCCATTTCAAAATGATGCAGGTATAGATGTTTCTACCCCAAATGCAAGGACAACACATTGAGGGCTAAAATGGACGTGGTCATATTCCCTCAATAATGAATTTGTAGAATTTGGGCTACATCAACTACCATAAATAGTACTTAGAATTTCTTTTTGATTTACAGTCATGGCAACATAAACTCAAGAGTTTGACTTTCTTGAAAGATGTTGTGGTCACTGCTTGAAGATCTAAAACAGTGTTTTGGATTAAATTAATCGATGTGTTGGTTTCCTTGGCTGTTGAAAACATCATTCACGTTGTCTGAATTTATGATGCATTTAGTTAATTAATATTAAAAAATGAAAAGATGATGTAATTTTCACCATTTAAAATAATTTTCAACAGTTTGCACCACTGTGGTGCAGAATTTGCACTGCACAAATTGCACTCAAAATATTCCAATAATAAATATAAATATGGTTAATTAATATAATCATATTTATATTAAATTATAATTGATTAGCATATATATTTACATAAGTAAATGTTATTTTATATTTAAATTTTTGGCTGAAATGCAAAAGTCAACCTAAAGAATAAGTTTTTTCATTTTGCAACTTAATCTTTTTTTATCTGATTGCAATCTCGAAGTTCTGAAGTTTATCAAAATGTAAACAAAAGTGATTTTCCAACTATTTTCCAGCAAAGATCTGCATGTGATTTAATTTTTTAACTTTGCAATTTCGCAAGAAAATATTACGTGAGTTGCACATAAATTTAAATTTGGGGTTACTGAAAATCATAAATGACGTGAGCATAAAAAATTATTGAAGATGTATATTATGTGTTAATTATTGATTCTTAATAATAATATGTTTTTAATTCTATTGAATAAGGTTAGTATGTCTTTTTTTTTTAAGTTTTGTATGACTTGTTATGTTCATTTGAGGGCCTATGTTCGATGTCTGAGAACGAGTGAACTTGTTGGCCTGGATGAAGATTGCATAGAGCAATACCTACCCCATCGTGTGGCAATGCAGTTTGGGATGGTTCAAGACATTTCATGTCACATCGAACGAGTGAATGGGCATAAAACACTCGCTTGGAACCACTACACTCGACCTATGAAAGACACTGAACTATTCGTAACACCACGAGTTTTTGAGGCACTTGTCACGGCCCAGTACAAGGGATGGTAGAAAAGACTGAATAGTGAGAAGAAGGTTATCGTACCTGTCACGCCCCATTTTCTTACATAAAAATATTAGAGATTTCACACGGGCATGAAGAAGAAATGGTAAGAGACATATATTCACAAACAGAAGAAGTAGTAGGAGACGACAGAAGAATGAGGTAAGGGACGATGTGAAACATTCACATATCAACAATCGGTCTTAGCTGATAATCTCAACATTCGCAGCGGAAAATATCATCAGGATCTCACATCCGAAATATATATCAAATTATTACAAAACGTGAATTGATTAAAACATTGTTTGAAAATGTTTGTGTTACATCATCTTAAAATATACAAGTCCAGATATATCACCTCATCTCTACTTCTAGGATTCATCATGCAGATCATCTCCTGTAACGTGAATTACAGAATAGGGGGTGAGTGCATGGAATACACTCGTGGGAATGAAATCCACCTCTTATAATAGTCAACAGATATAGAATACCGAAAAGGTAACATTCAGCCACATTGTCACAACACATAGAATGCAGGTCACATAACTCGTAACCCATCAATGGGTGCGGGAATTTCCCGTCTTATCCCCTAAAATGGTCTCAATACCGCTAGCGCATTTACAGGACCGTCAGACCTTTCAGGTGGTAGAAGAGGTATGAGACAGTTTTTTTACGATCCATAAGACCCTCCGAACATGCAATGTGAACCGAAGTTCTTTCACAATATAACATGAACACGTAATCATAACATATAATCATAGCATTTAGTATTTCTCATTCATGCATATAAATAGGGAAAATTGTAAACAGATAAAGAGATAGAAATTACCCCCACCTTATTCAGTGGTTTCCGCGTGAGTAGCAAGTACCAAAGATCAGATAACTTAAGGCTCAATCCAACAGGTAGCCTACACAAGTTACGGTATTTTTTAGATCTTTAATAATGTATAATTAAAGCTATAAAGGATTTCGGAGGAAAAACGATCGTTAATGACGCGATGGATCGAGAGATCTAATGATTGGAGTTGAAGAAACGAGGATGAAAGTTCAGTCTAAATGGCTGAGATGATAGAGGATGAAATTTGGGTCATGACGGAAAAAAAATGAGCTCGATCGGAGTTAAAACGAGCTCAAACGGAGCATTTTAAGTTTAAGGGTATTTTGATAACTTTGATCAAAGGGTTGACTTTGATCGAGCCCACGAACCCCGGTCAACGACATCTCGTCGGCGACGACTCGATGATGACGTACAATGGAAAAAATGGGATTTGGATCGAAAACACGACGTCGCGTGTGCACCCATCACCCGATGGGGCGCGCGCGCACCCGACGTCGGGTAGATTTCTCGGCAGCTTGGCAGGCCTTGGCAGCGCGTCTCGGCAGCTGCCGAGTTTTCTCAGCAGCTTGGCAGCGTGTCTCGGGAGCTGCCGAGTTCTCGGCAGCTCGGCGCCTAGCATGCCCCGGTCACCCGGCGTCGGCCCTGCTTGTCAGCTGCACTTCCCGGCACCACCCACTGCGGTGGTGCCGCCCATCGCCACCGCCGCCTTGTCTGTCGGCAAGCCTACACCGCCGATTACCACCTCCGGCCATCCCTCACCGGATTCCGACAAGAATGGTGCTGGAAAACAGCCACCAAACACCCTTCCCTCTCACGCTCTCTTCCTCTCTCACCCTTCTTCCCCAGCTCCGGCCGGTGACTTCCAGTCACCGGTGACTCTCTCCAACCCACCTGGAACACCGACCGGCGACTTCCAGTCACCGGCAACCACCCCAAAGCAGCCCAACACACACACAGCAAAAGATATACACACACGCACATATATATAAACTCACGCACACCTACACAGCTTGGCCAGCGACTTCCAGTCACCGGCCACCCACCTCAGGACCTCGCTGGCGCATCACCAGCGCCGGCCCACTGTTCCCACACAGCGGCGCCACCTGCGCCGCCCACAACAGTGCACAACACACACACAGATGCACGATCACACACTCACACAGATTCAGCCCCGGTGCCGCCACTCACGGCAGTGCTACCCCTCCGACGGCTCACCTGCAATCCCAGCAGCTTCTCCGGCGACCGCTCCGGCGAGAGGAGGAGAGAGAGAAAAATCAGAAGAGAGACAAAGGTTGGCAAAAACCTAGGGTTTAGGGTTTGGAGATCGTTTTTCGCCGTTTTCCGATGAACGAGAAATCGGAATTGAATTTCGAGACCTATCCTAGATTCATCTCGTCGAGACCTACGTCGTGTGTGAAAATCGGCCAAAACCGACAATGTTGAAATTTTCCGGCCGCCGCCGGCGGCGCGCCGGATGCAGAAAATCAGAAAGAGAGAGAGAGAAGAGAGAGAGACTTACAAGTTTTCATAACTTTCGGCTCGTTCGGAAAAATGGTGATTTTCGAATCGAAAACACCCCTATTTATAGAAATCCGAAAAATCACTATTCACCAAAAAATCTCAAGTTACCGGGGTGAAAAGTCCGAGTTACTATTCACGTAAAAATCTCCATTACTATTCACCGTAAATATCTTTCTGTTTTCCGAAACTTCGTGTTTTGCCTTTTTTGTCGTCGTTTGAGCTACGGGTCTCCGATTGACCCTTAATTCGTTTCTATCTTGTCGTTTTCCCCATACGCATCTAATGGTATAAAAGTATTCTATGTTTCATGTCTAGGAAAAATATCAATCTAAATCATGCATTAAACACGTATCTGAAACGCACATAATTAAATTAAACAGTCAAAATATACGCACATAATTATTAAGTCATGTGTTAAATATTTAATTAATAAATTATGCTTTGTTTTTTGTCCGGGGTGCTACATCCCTTATCCCTTAAAAGAATTTCGTCCTCGAAATTAAACGCGTACTTAGGAAGATAAATAAACGTATACCTAGGAAAGGTAAGTTGGGGTACTTTCTCAAGATTTCATCTTCCAGTTCCCAAGTTGCTTCTTCTTTTCCGTGACGGCTCCACTGGACCTTTACTATAGCCATTTTTCGATTCCTTAGTTGTCGTTTCTTTCTATCCAGGATGGCTATCGGAACTTCTTCATATGTCAGATCTTTTTCAAGTTCTATGTCTTCTTGATCGATTATATGGTTTGGATCGAATATATACTTTCGTAGCATAGACACGTGAAAAACATTGTGTACTCCAGCAAAGTCCGGTGGTAGAGCTAGACAGTACGCGACCTTCCCAACTCGATCTAGAATTTCGAATGGTCCCACGTATCTCGGCTTTAACTTCTCTCTCTTTCCAAAACGATGGACCCCTTTAGTATGAGACACTTTGGGAAAAACTTTGTCTCCTACTTCAAATTTCAGCTCCCTCCGTCTTTTGTCTGCATATGTTTTTTATCGATCCTAGGCTACTCGTATTCTCTCCTGAATCTTCTTTATTACTTCGACCGTTTGATCCACCAATTCGGGTCCCAAGATTTTCTTTTCGCCCACTTCATCGCAACAGATATGTGAGCGACACTTTCTTCCGTATAGAGCTTCATAGGGTGTCATACCAATTGTTGATTGGTAGCTATTGTTGTAGGCAAACTCCACTAAGCATAAGTAGTCTTCCCAGCTTCCGGGGAAATCTAACACACATGTCCGCAACATATCCTCTAAGATTTGTATGGTCATTTCTGATTGTCCATCGGTTTGTGGGTGAAAAGTTATGCTGAAAGACAACTTGGTCCCTAACTCCTTTTGCAAGCTTTGCCAGAATCTGGAGGTGAACCGTGGATCTCTATCTGATACAATAGAAATTGGTACGCCATGCAATCGGACTATCTCTTCAAGATATATTTGTGTCAACTTGTCCAGTCCGAATGTCATCTTGATTGGCAAGAAATTGGTAGATTTCGTTAATCTATCAATGATTACCCACACGGCGTGGTTTTCTTGTCTGATTATCGGCAAACCAACCACGAAATCCATGGCTATGTGTTCCCACTTCCATTCTGGTATCTCCAAAGGAGTTAGCATCCTAGCTGGTCGTTGATGCTCCGCTTTCACCTGTTGACAGATGAGGCACCTCTTAACAAACAACCCTATACTTCTCTTCATATTTCTCCACCAAAAATTCTCCGTTAAATCTCGGTACATCTTTGTACCTTCAGGGTGTGCAGACATTGGTGTGCAATGCGCCTCTTTTTGAGAATTTCTTCTCTTAATTCTTCATTCTTAGGCATACACATTCTTCATCTGAAGATCAGAGCTCTATCTGTAGCCAAAGAGAAACCTTCGGCTCTTCCATTATCCATAAGAGCTTTCATCTTTATTAGAAAGTTATCCTTCTTTTGGGCTTCCACAATTCGGTCGCGCAGTGTGGGTTTAACAAATAATGTTGACATTCTGGATTCAATGCTGATCGGAGACGAGACATCTCCACATTTAGCTTTGACGATTCCTCGATCAGTTGGTGCTGATTGGTGATCATCGACGTCACCACTTCCTTCCATTTCCTGCTAAGGGTGTCAGCCACCACATTCGCTTTTCCAGGATGGTAGTGGATCGTAATATCATAATCTTTCACCAACTCTAACCATTTTCTTTGCCTCATATTGAGCTCTTTCTGCTTAAAGAAGTATTTCAGGCTCTTGTGGTCGGTGTAGATTTCACACTTCACGCCATAGAGGTAATGTCTCCATATCTTGAGGGCGTGTACCACAGCCGCTAGTTCCAGATCATGCGTTGGGTAGTTCTGTTCGTGAATCTTCAACTAGCGTGATGCATACGCCACTATCTTTCCTTCCTGTATCAAAACACACCCCAAACCCTGTTTGGATGCGTCACTATAGATCACGAACTCCTTAGTTACATCTGGAACTATTAAGACTGGAGCTTTTGTCAGTCTTCTCTTCAGTTCCTGGAAACTACGCTCACATTGCTCACTCCATTGGAACTTCACTTCCTTTCTTGTCAAGCGAGTCATTGGAGTGGCAATCTTCAAAGATCCTTCTATGAATCTTCGGTAGTATCCAGCCAGGCCGATGAAACTCCGAACTTCCTTCACATTTGTTGGAGTTTTCCACTTACTGACAGCTTCCATTTTTTTAAGATCTACTTCGATCCCTTGCAAAGAGACGATATGGCCTAGAAAACCCACTTTATCCATCCAGAATTCGCACTTCTTGAATTTTGCGTAAAGTTTCTCCTTCCTTAAAACCTCTAGTGCGATTCTGAGATGTTCATGGTGCGCTTTATCGCACAAATAGATGAGAATATCATCAATGAACACAATGACAAAGAGATAAAGATAAGGATGGAAGACGCGATTCATCATATCCATAAAGACAGCTGGTGTATTACTCAATCCGAATGACATTACTACAAACTCGTAGTGGCCATATCTCGTTCTGAATGTTGTCTTAGATATATTAGCGTCTTTGACTTTCATCTGGTGATCCAGATCTTAAGTCAATCTTCGAGAACACATTGGCACCTCTTAATTGATCAAAGAG
This sequence comes from Scutellaria minor, assembly GCA_954870855.1. Lineage (NCBI taxonomy): Eukaryota > Viridiplantae > Streptophyta > Magnoliopsida > Lamiales > Lamiaceae > Scutellaria > Scutellaria minor. The sequence goes on along the minus strand of OX940728.1, from coordinate 16,404,933 downwards.
ATCTTCAATCCGAGATAGTGGATACTTGTTCTTTATTGTCATCTTGTTCAGCTCTCGGTAATCGATACACATCCAAAAGCTGTCATCTTTCTTCTTCACAAAAAGCACTGATACTCCCCAGGACGACACACTCGGTCTGATGAAACCTTTGTCCAAAAGTTCCTGTAATTGGACCTTCAGTTCTTGCAATTCTTTCGGTGACATCCGATAAGGAGCTTTTGACACCGACGATGATCCTGGAACAAGATCTATCTCGAAGGTCACTTGTCGATCCGGTGGAGGACCAAGTAAATCCTCTGGAAATACGTCCATGAATTCCTTTATCACCGACACTTTCTCGATAGTAGTCGATTCATTCTCAGAGTTCACCATGTTGACCAACTAAGCTTCGCAAGCTCCTTTGCTAAGCATCTGGGTTGCTTTCATGACTGAGATAATCCTTGAGTCGACTTTAACTAGAGTCTCATGGAATGTAAACTCCGGTTTTCCTGGTGCTTGAAAGACGATCTCCCTCACACGACACTTTATTACCGAGTAATTGGACTCTAGCCAGTCCATCCCCAGAATTATGTCAAAATCCTTCATCTCCAAAGCGTGAAGATCATCTAGAAGGATCTTATCCTAAAAGGCAATCTTAAGATGACGGTATAGGTGTTTTGTCTTTACCGTCTTCCCTGAGGGGATACTAACTTCCAGAGTTTGAGCGATTATCCTACCATCTTCATGCTTCAGCAATTTACAGAAATTGACAGATATGAAGAAGTGTGTCGCTCCAATATCAAATAGGATAAAAGCAGGTATATCAGATACTGATAACATACCTATCATCGTCTCAGCTCCCTCAGCGGCTTTTGGGTGAGTAAGAGTGAAAGCTCACGCTCTGCCTGCCACCGGCCTCGAGTTCAGGGCTGTACCTGGCGTGTTTCTCGTTCTCCAGCAGTTGGCTGTTATGTGCCTTGGTGCCCCACAGGTCAAACAGTTCCGTGTTTCTTGCTGACACGATCCTGAGTATACCTTCCTGCATCTAGAGCATAGGTTCGCGGGTCGGGAATAGGAAGGAGTGGAGTGTTGCTTGCCCTTGGAAACTTATTCTGGGCAAAACTCTGGCTCGGGCTAGTCCACTTTCTCTTTGCAGGAGTAGGGAAGACTTTCTTGAGGGGTGCAGCATCCAAACCCATCCGGGAGGCGGTCTCTTGGGCTCTCTCGATGACACTTACATAAGTCATCGTCCCTTGCCCAGCTAAAATTGAGCTAATCTCTAAACGAAGACCCTTCTCAAATCTTCGGGCCTTCTTGAGGTCAGTATCCACCAAATGTGGAACATACCGACTCAGATGATTGAATCGCCGCTCATAATCTCCCACAGTTGAGCTTCCCTGTCGGAGACGAAGGAACTCTGTTTCTTTCTTGTCCCGTTAGGATTGAGGGATGAAGTGATAAGAAACCACTTCTTTGAACTCTTCCCACGACATCCCCTCTCTTTGAGCGGGCAGCAGAGTTTGCTCATACGAGTCCCACCAATGACTCGCCTCATCAGTGAGTTGGAAGATGGCACAGCTGACCATCTGTTCTTTGGAGCACGTTAGGTACCCAAACAATCGGTCGAGTGACCTTAGCCATTCTTCCGCCTCTGTCGGTTCCCCCTTTCCATCAAAAATCGGCGGGTTGAATCGCCGAAATTGTTCATAGATGAGGTTCGGGTCGGTTTTAGCTTGTTGTGGGGCGGCTCGGGTTACTTCGAAGTGTTGTGCTAACTCCCTTAGCACTGTAACCAAGTCCCCTATATTAGCGTTCTCCTCTCGCTTCGGCTGATTAGCCGACTGTGGTTGCTCCTTTCGGGGTCTTCCTCTCGACATAATTCTATTACGATATATATATATGTATAAGTCGTTGAGATTACACAATAATACTATAAATATAGCAGTTACGTGTTAAACATGATGAGGCATCAACATATACTCCATAAGATAAGCGAGAAGTATATGCGTATATATACATAGGAACATAATAAGGGTAGCACTACACCATAACAAAAGGTGTATGCACACTATCTATGACATAAAAACTACCCTATATATACATATAGAATAAAGTATCATTTGTAGTATAATATATACATATATCAAAGTTTCCAAGGTCATCTACACTACTGCTACGGGAGGCGGCGGAGGCCCCTGTAGTCCTAGCGCCCTGTCCCTAGGGTTGCCCATTACCGGGTCGTCCTCCTCTGGATCCTATTCAGGATCGTCCTCCGACTCGGAGCTACTGTTGGACAAATCATAAGGTCTCAGCTCTGAAGTAGTCGGAAGCCCATGTCGGCCCCATAGCTCCAGCATCTGCCTCGCTATGTTCCCTAAGTCAGCGATGGGCACGTGATCTACTGACGAGAATATTTGTTCGTCGCGATAGACTAGGCGAGCCCTGACCTCCAACTCCCGTGGTAAGATATGGATCATATGCAGACATGCCTGAACGCCACTGATCCTACCTATCGTACCTCCAATCTCTCTCCAGCAGTGTAGAAGTCGGGCGACATGCTCACCCACCAATATATCACCCGTCACCCTACTCTCGTAAAAACGACGTCGAAGCCGCTCCTCTCACGTCTCTATAATAGGTGTTCTCCCTCTACCAGCCACGTAAATCCTATTCATCTGTCAAGTTTAATTTATATGAGTTTCTTATCATATGTCTATATCTGTAACGCTCCCTTCAAAACCCAAGATTTATAGCACGCTAGCAGGGTATCACATAACAGGTAAGCATTATATTCCACAAGTCTTACAATCAGGGAGAGACTCCTATGGAGAGAGAATAGTGTCTATCTATTTCTTTTCGAAAACCAAATCACGTTTTAAAATCACATTTTTCCCATTTAAAACCAGTTCGAGCAAGTTCATAACGTTGGAACATTGCTCTGATACCAAGCTGTCACACCCCGTTTTCTTACATAAAAATATTAGAGTTTTCACATGGGCGTGAAGAAGAAATTGTAAGAGACATATATTCACAAACAGAAGAAATAGTAGGAGATGACAGAAGAATGAGGTAATGGACCATGTGAAACATTCACATATCAACAATCGGTCTCAGCCGATAATCTCAACATTCGTAGCGGAAAATATCATCAGGATCTCACATCCGAAATATATATCAAATTATTACAAAACGTGAATTGATTAAAACATTGTTTGAAAATGTTTGTGTTACATCATCTTAAAATATACAAGTCCAGATATAGCACCTCCTCTCTCCTTCTAGGGTTCATCATGCTCATCATCTCTTGTAACGTGAATTACAGAATAGGGGGTGAGTGCGTGGAATACACTCGTGGGAATGAAATTCATCTCTTATAACAGTCAACAGATATAGAATACCAGAAAGGTAACATTCAGTCACGTTGTCACAGCACATAGAATACAAGGCACATAACTCGTAACCCATCCATGGGATGCGGTAATTTCCCGTCTTATCCCCTAAAATGGTCTCAATACCGCTAGCGCATTTACAGGACCGCCAGACCTTTCAGGTGATAGAAGAGGTAGGAGACAGTTTTTTTATGGTCCATAAGACCCTCCGAACATGCAATATGAACCGAAGTCCTTTCACAGTATAACATGAACACGTAATCATAACATATAATCATAGCATTTAGTATTCCTCATTCATGCATATAAATAGGGAAAACTGTAAACTGATAAATAGATAGAAATTACCCCCACCTTGTTCGGTGGTTTCCGCGTGAGTAGCAAGTACCAAAGATCAGATAACTCAAGGCTCAATCCAATAGGTAGTCTACACAAGTTAAGGTGTTTCTTAGATCCTTAATAATGTATAATTAAAGCTATAAAGGATTTCGGAGGAAAAATGATCGTTAAAGACGCGACGGATCGAGAGATCTAACAATTAGAGTTGAAGAAACGAGGATGAAAGTTTAGTCCAAATGGCTGAGATGATAGAGGATGAAATTTGGGTCACAACGGAAAAAGAATGAGCTCGATCGGAGTTGAAACGAGCTCAAACGGAGCATTTTAAGTTTAGGGGTATTTTGGTAATTTTGATCAAAGAGTTGACTTTGATCGGGCCCACGAACCCCGGTCAACGACATCTCGTCAACGACGACTTGATGATGACGTACGATGGAAAAAATGGGATTCAAATCGAAAACACAACGTCGCGTGCACATCCGTCACCCGACGGGGTGCGCGCGCACGCACCCGGCGTCGGGTGGTTTTCTCGGCAGCTTGGCAGCGTATCTCGGCAGCTGTTGAGTTTTCTCGGCAGCTCGTCGCCCAGCGTGCCCAGATCACCCGGCATCGGCCCTGCTCGTCAGCTGCACTTCCCGACACCACCTGCTGCGGCGGCACCGCCCATCGCTACTACCACCTTGTCCGCCGGCAACCTACACCGCCGGCTACCACCTCTGGCCATCCCTTGCCGGATTTCGGCAAGAGTGGTGCTGGAAAACAGCCACCAAACACCCTTCCCTCTCACGCTCTCTCTCTCTCTCACCCTTCTTCCCTAGCTCCGGCCGGCGACTTCCAGTCGCCAACAACTCTCCCCAGCCCACCTAGAACACCGGTCGGCGACTTCCAGTGACCGGCAACCACCCCAAAGCAGCCCAACACACACACAGCAAAAGATATACACACACACACATATATATAAACTCACGCACACCTACACAGCTTGGCCGGCGACTTCCAATCACCGACAACCCACCTTAGGATCTCACCGGCACATCACCAGCGCCGGTCCACTGTTCCCACACGGCGGCGCCACCTATGCCACCCACAACAGCATACAACACACACACACATGCACGATCACACACTCACACAGATTCAGCCCCGGCACCGCCACCCACGACGGCGCCACCCCTCCGATAGCTCACCCGCAATCCCAGCAGCTTCTCCGGCAACCGCTCCGACGAGAGGAGGAGAGAAAGAGAAATCAGAAAAGAGAGAAAGGTTGGTAAAAACCTAGGGTTTAGGGTTTGGAGATCGTTTTTCACCGTTTTCTGGCGAACGAGAAATCGGAATTGAATTCCGAGACCTATCCTAAATTCGTCTCGTCGGGACCTACGTCGTGTGTGAAAATTAGCCGAAACCGACAATGTTGAAATTTTCTGGCCACCAACGCCGGCAGCGATGCGTCGGAGGTAGAAAATCGGAAAGAGAGAGAGACTTACAAGTTTTCGTCGCTTTCGGCTCGTTCGGAAAAATGGTGATTTTCGAATCGAAAATGCCCCTATTTATAGAAATCCAAAAAATCACTATTCACCAAAAAATCCCAAGTTACCGGGGTGAAAAGTCCAAATTACTATTCATGTAAAAATCTCCATTACTATTCACCGTAAATATCTTTCGGTTTTCCGAAACTTCGTGTTTTGCCCTTTTTGTCGTCGTTTGAGCTACGGGTCTCCGATTGACCTCTAGTTCGTTTCTATCTTCTCGTTTTTCCCATACACATCTAATGGTATAAAAATATTCTATGTTCCATGTCTAGGAAAAATATCCATCTAAATCATGCATTAAACACGTATCTGAAACGCACATAATTAAATTAAACAATCAAAATATACGCACATAATTATTAAGTCATGTGTTAAATATTTAATTAATAAATTATGCTTCATTTTTTATCTGGGGTGCTACAGTACCTTCTTCAAATGTACAAGTGAAGAAGGAAGTGATTGATGTAGATGATTACCTCCCTCCACCTCCTGGTTTTCCACCAAGGCCAAGGGTTTTGAGAAGAGTGAGACTAGGGGAAAAGATTATGGTTCCATGACTAGAAAAAAGCCTCAGGATTCAAGTGAAAGCTCATATGTGCTGAAATTTATTTAATCATATTTTATTAAGTATATATGTTGTTTGTATTTCACATTTGTAATATTATTACATGCAATTTTAAGAATAAGATAGATTACTTACCATATAGAATAAATTTGACCAAGTGCATTATGTTTTTTACCGTCAATGTAAAAGGTGAAGTTGGGGTGCAGGGTGTGGACTACTTTAGTGCATATTCTGCACTATAGTAGTGCACATTTTAGTGCAAACTGCTAAAGATAATCTTAATGGTAAAAGTCACGTGTTCTTAATTTTATCGCAATATCTTTTCATTACTTAGTACTAATTAACTAAATGCATCACAAATTTAGACAACATGAATGATGTTTTCAACAGCCAAGGAAACCAACACATCAACGTTTGGCCACAAGTGGGTTGGTATAGTAATCCGAACAACTGTTTTAGATCTTCGAGCTGGAAATAAGGTTTTGGTTCATTAAATATTAAATGCATTTTTCCCCTATATAGTATTAAGGTTTGCTAATAGCTCTCTTTCATAACAGTAAATAAGTATTTATTATCATTGAATTGTCAATCACGCACTAATGATGTATCTTTACCATACTTAAACTTGTTATATATATTTTTTGTGTTATATATTGATATAATATCTTGAGTTAAGTAGGATATATTTTGAAAAATTTTAGAAGTTGTCGTTAAATGCAATTGGATCAAAAGAATAAAGTTTAGGTTGTAAAGTGAAAAATTTAAATCATGCACGTGCGAGATCTTTGTTGGAAAAAATGATCGGAAAGTGATTTAGGTTACATTTTGATAAATCTAAAACGTTAAGGTCGCAATTGGATAAAAAAATAGTTTAGGTTGCAAAGTGAAAAAAAAAATTCATTAGGTTGATTTTTGCATTTAACCCAAAAAAATTATTTAAATAACATTTACACATGTAAATACGGTAATCAATTATAGTATAATGAAATATATGATTAAATTAATTAATAAAAAAAAATTATGAAATATTCACTTTTAGTGTAAAATTTAGTGCAGACTGTTGGAGTTGGGTGCAGTTTGTGCTACTTTAGTGCTGATTCTACACTATATTATTGGTGCAAACTTTAGTGCAAATTTTCAACTATAGTATTACAAATGGGAAAATTATAAATTTAGGACAGTAAGCAAGAAATGCTTCGTGCTCAATTTTGCTTCCACTGCTATTGAAATGGGCAATCCATTGGGTCTGAGAAGCTTTCTTTACTTTCTTTCTAAAGCAGACCGAGCTTCTTGTAACGATCTTTGCAGCTTTCTTCATTTCTGAAAGGGATCATAGCAAAACCTCCCGTCAGAAAATAGCCTCCAAGCATCAGCATGTCTTCCAAGGTGATGGTGGCTTCACCCCATGGAAACTCAATATATTAGCAGTGGGTCACCATTTCTTCACCTCCTCTAAACCAGTTCATCGTATCACTAAATCACGGATTTTTGGACGCCATGATAGCACCAAGTTATCTTCCAAACACTGGGAGAGCTGGAGCACACCTTTCATGGGGTATGAGTTAAGGTTGACTCAAGGATCATATTGAACATGAAGACAACCCAGATGCTTAGCAAAAGAAATTGCGAAGCTTGGTTGGTCAACATGGTGAACCCCGAGCAAGGATCGACTTCTATCGGGAAGGTGTCGGTGATAAAGGAATACATGGACGTAATTCCAGAGGATATACCTGGTCCTCCACCGGATCGACAAGTAACCTTCGAGATCGAACTCGTACCTAGGATCGGCACCAGTGTCAAGAGCTCCATATCGGATGGCACCGAAGGAATTGCAAGAACTAAAGGTCCAACTAATAGAACTGTTGGACAAAGGTTCCATCAGACCAAGCGTGTCGCTTTGGGGAGCTCTAGTGCTCTTCATAAAGAAGAAAGATGGGAGCTTATGGATATGTGTCGATTACCGAGAATCGAACAAGCGGACCATAGAGAACAAGTATACACTGCCTCGAATTGAAGATCTCTTCGATAAAGTAAGAAGTGTAAGTGTGTTCTCGAAGATTGACTTAAGATTTGGGTATCACCAGATAAAAGTCAAAGACGCAGATAAATCACCAATCAGTACTATGAGATGAAGAAAGAGAAGAGTAAAGAGCAGAAATGCGGATCGGTTAGAAAGGATTGAGAAAGAATTGGAAAAGCTCAAGACTGGCGAAGGTTCTGAACATTGAGCTTAGCCAAATAATCAAGGAACTTGCAAGCCTGAGTAAGTTCCTTGACGAGAAATGGAAAGAACAACGCGACACAGGAATGAGAGGATGAAATCCTGGCATAGTAGCCAGTCTTGTCGATTCTAAGTACGCGTACAATTTCGAGGACGAAATTATTTTAAGGGGTAAGGGCTGTAGCGCCCCGGATCAAAACGAGCATAATTTATTAATTAAATACTTTAATGTATGACTTAATAATTACGTGCGTATATTTTGACTGTCTAATTAATTACGTGCGTTTCAGATACGTGTATAATGTACGTTTCGGACGGATAATTTTCGTGGACATGGTATATAGAATATTTTCATACCATAAGATGCGTCTTGGAAAGACGAGAAGATAGAAATGAACTAGGGGTTAATCGGAGTCCCGTAGCTTGAACGACGACGGAAAGGGCAAAACCCGAAGATCCGGAAAACCGGAAGATATTTACGTGAATAGTAATGTTGAAAAATCAACCGATGAATAGTGATGGGATATTTTGGATGAATAGTGATCCGGATATTTTCGGTGAATAGTAACTTCTGGATTTCTATAAATAGAAGTAGTTTCGACTCGAAAATCACCGTTTTCCCAAACGAGCCGAACGCGCCGAAAACTCGTAAGTTCTCTCTCTCCTCTCTCTCTCTTCGTTTTTTGTTTTCTGGTCGGCGGCGCCACCGCCGGCCGGTCGCCGGAAAATTTCAACGTTGTCAGAATCGGATGATTTTCGCATACGACGTTCGTCTCGACGAGACGAATCTAGGATAGGTCTCGGATTTCAAATCCGATTTCTCGTTCGCCGGAAAACGGTGAAAAACGGTCTCCAAACCCGTTTTCTCTCTCCTCCTTTCTACCTTGTTTCTTCTCCGTTTTGGGTAAACTCAAACTCTAGATTGAAGCTCTTGTCGAGCCCGTCACGAAACCGGGCTCGGATTTCTGAACGGATCTCTCCTTCTCCGGCAATCGCCGGTCAAAGATCCGGCCAACTTTTCTCTCTCCTCCCTCCCTCTTCTCTCTCCCCGACAGCTTCTCTTCTCTCTCCTCTCGCCGGAAAAGTTGCCGGACAGCGGCTGAGGGTGTGTGTGATGGTTGGAGGTGGTGGCCGGTGACCGGTGGTCGCCGGCCGGAGTAGGAATGGGCTGGAAGGGTTAGGGTTTGCTTGGTTGGAGTGTGTGTGTTTATGTATATGTACGTGTGTGTATATGGAGACTGTATGGTTGTGTGTTGCGCGGCCTACTGGTGGTGGCCGGCGACGAGAGGTCGCCGGCCAGTGGTTCCGGCGGCTGGTGGTGGTGGCCGGCGGCAGGTGGCCGCCGGCCAAGTCTTGTTGATGTGTGTGTATCTTGCATACATGTGTGTGTATAAGCTTGTTGTTGGTGTGTTTGGAGGTGGCCGGAGAGGTCGCCGGCGACGGGGGGTCGCCGGCTGGGGTGCCCGGAGGTCAGGAAAGGGTCGACGGCGACTGGGGTCGCCGGCCGGAAGTTTTGGATTGGTGTTGAATTTTTGGAAAAACAGGGTAACGAAGGGTTTTGCGGCGTAATTTCCGGGAACTATTCATGCCGGAATCCGGCGATGGACGGACGGATGTGGTAGCCGGCGGTGCAAGGTATCCGCCGAGGTAGGTGGTGGCGGCAGGGTGTGGCGCCGCCGCGCCGGGTGGCACCGGGAAGTGGCCTGGTCGAGCAGGCCACCGTCGGAAACTGGGCAACGGGCTGTCTTTACAGGTGTTTTGGCTGAGTTAGGCGGCTCCGTTGTGGCCGCCGTTGATCGGAGTTTGTACCCTGAAGTGGGGGGAATCTTGGGGTGTGATCAGCGACCGGTGGTTCGCCGGCCGGCGGCGTCTGGAAGCCCGTTTAGGTAGCCTGTTCGCGCGGGCGCGCGGGCGCGATGACCGGAATCCCAAATCTTAAAACGCTTCGTTTGAGCTCGTTTCAACTCCGATTGAGCTCATTCTTTTTGCGTTGCGATCCTTATTTCATATCCTATCATCTCAGTCCTTTGTACTTGACTTTAAGCCTTGTCTCCAAAATTCCAATCTTTAGATCGTTCGATCCGTCGTGTCGTTAACAAACGTTTTTCCGCCGGAACCCTTTACAGCTTTATTTATACTGTATTTAAGATCTAAGAAATACCGTGTATGTGTAGGCTACTTGTTGGACTAAGCTTTGAGGTGTTGGGTTATCAGACTTACTGTTCTAGCTACTCACGTGGTAACCACTATACGAGGTGGGGGTACATTCTAAACCTTAAGCTTTAAGTTTCTGTTAATAAATGCATGAATGATTATAAACGAACGCGTGATATGTGTTACGTGGGGGTACATTCTAAACCTTAAGCTTTAAGTTTCTGTTAATAAATGCATGAATGATTATAAACGAACGCGTGATATGTGTTACGTGGGGGTACATTCTAAACCTTAAGCTTTAAGTTTCTGTTAATAAATGCATGAATGATTATAAACGAACGCGTGATATGTGTTACGTGGGGGTAACTTCTAAACTCAACATGTTTATTGTTTTCCATAATTGATGATTTTGCTATGATATTGTACGATATGAATTGTCTGCGTGACCGATATTTGTCTGCGTGACCGATAATCGTCTGTGTGACCGATAATTGTCTTTGTGATCGATATTTGTCTGCGTGACCGATAATAGTCTGTGTGACCGATATTTGTCTGTGTGACCGATAATCGTCTTTGTGACCGATAATCGTCTGTGTGACCGATATTTGTCTGTGTGACCGATAATCGTCTTTGTGACCAATATTTGTCTATGTGACCGATAATCGTCTGTGTGACCGATATTTGTTTGCGTGACCGATAATCTGTTGAACTCTACGTGCTGTGTTGATATACTGTATATCTTACGATGGTGCGATAGAGTTGGCCAGAGTGTCCATTGGGCTGTGAGTCCTTTTGGCGAGTCATGGGTTGTGTGTCCGTTTATGAATCGAGTTATGTGATGCGTATATTATGTGACGTGTTTAATTGCTAAGCTATTGTATATGTTTAATAATTTAAAACTTGGAAAGTATCCTCACGAGTGTATTCAACGCACTCACCCCTTAATCTGTACTCACACTACAGGCAAAGAAGAGAATCTCGACGCGTAGAGAGAGGGGTGTCCTATCAGCTGTATCGATGATTCCGGTTTTGTCTTTAAACCTATGTTGATTCGTTTGTAAAATGATGTTCCACGTTTTGTAAAATGTTATCTGTATTCCTCATCTTTGTAAAAGATCCTGATGTTTTTTCCGCTGCGTAAGGTTTCAAACTTCCTTTTATCGGTTGAAACCGATGTTCTAAGAGTATCTTTTCTTGTCCCCTCATTTTCTTTCTTTTATATATCATGTACGTCTTTTTCCCCTTTCTTTCTTAACGCCCAAAAATGAAAAACTCTGATATTTTGACGAAAAGATTTCGGGGCGTTACATCTACTCTCTAGGTGGATAAAAAAAATAAAGTTTAGATTGCAAAGTGAAAAATTTAAATCACATGCGAGACCATTGTTGGAAAAATGATCTGAAAATTGATTTTGGTTACATTTTTATAAACTCCATAAATTCAAGGTTGCAATCAGATAAAAATAAAAAGTTTAGGTTGCAAAAGTGAAAAAAGTTTATTCTTTAAATTGATTTTTACATTTAACCCAAAAATTATATTAAATAACATTTACTTATGCAACTACGCCAATCAATTATAATATAATAAAAAACATGATTGAATTAATTAATAACAAAATGTATTAAGAAATATTCATTTTTAATGTAGAATGTAGGGAAAAATTGGTAAAAATACCCCGTATATATACCATAAGTATGATCTTACCCTTTAATTTTTTGACTTTTTAAAAATACCCAGTATGTTGGCGTTTCTTGTTAAAAATACCTTGTCACCTGTTGTATGAGGTAACTAACTGGTCACATGCTGATGTGGCAGGTAAATACACATGTGTAATCATTTTTTCGATTTTTTTTGTTCTCTTTTCCATGTCAATTGAGAAAGGGTGGGAAAATCCAACCATTTCCCTCTCAAATCCTCTTAAAACAGTCAACCATCCCTCCCAAATCCTCTCGAAACATAACACCTCAATATTTCCCTTAGTCATCCACAAAAAGAATGTCAAGTTCTTCAAATGAGGGAGAATTCTGCTAATGTGGCTTGAGATCTTCTTTTTTCATCACTAATTACACAGATTCTCTTCTCCGGCGATTCCAGTCACTCACAATCTTCTTCGCTCCGATCCACTGCCGCTGCAAACCACCGCCATCTCCGGTTAACTCAGCTTATCACCACCGCCGATCTGCTGCCCGTCGCACCGCGAACAGCGTCTCCACCGTCGACCTTCTTATCCAGCCAACCACTCCACCGTCAATCTTCTTCTCCGACCAACCACCATCTTCTACTTCTTTCTCCTACAAACCTGCTCTGCCGTCCACCAAAGCCCCCGAATGGAGATGAATGGGAGAGGGGGAATTGGACTAGAGGTTGCCGGAGGAAGAATCAGTTAAATTTGTGGGATATTCAGAGTCTCAAGCCCCGCCATGAAGCTTTCTTATTTCAGGATCAGACCCGTCTCTCCATGAAGACACCACCACCACCTTCTTGCCTTTGTTTATGTTTCCACAACTTTCTTATCTCCATTTGGCGCCGTTGTCGGTATAGGTTGTTCTCGTCTCTGAATTTCATGGTAAATACGTAAGGATTTTGGGTATATTGAGAGAGAATTTGGTTTGGTTTTCTTGAATTAGAAATAGGGTTTTTTTTTGATTTGGGGATTTAAAGGTTTAACATTCTCGTTGATTTGAGGATTTGTTGGAGAATTGTGTAACTTGAAACATTAAATATTCAACAAATTCTGGGGATTTTCTTTGATTTGGGGATTTGGATTTTTCTCCTCATCGAAATAGGTGGGAGGCTTGTGTAGCTTGTGTGACTTGGCAGTTAGTGTTTGACTTGGTAAAAAAAAAAGGGAAATAAAATCCACGTGTGATATAACCGGCCACGTCAGCGAGTTACCTCCTACAACAGGTGACGGGGTATTTTTAACAAGAAGCGCTAACATATAGGGTATTTTTAAAAAGTCAAAAAATTAAAGGGTAAGATCATACTTATGGTATATATATGGGGTATTTTTACCAATTTTCCCGGTTAACATTTTATACGTGCAACGCAGTTATGTTTTTTCGGAAAGCAAGATTAAATAGTTTTTTTTAGAGAAAAATATATAGTATGCAAGGTTAATATCAGATTTGGTACCCGAAACTAGTCGTTCGTCGATCTTCGCTATCTTCATCAGCTCGTCCACGCCGCCAATCGGCGCAATGCTCTTTGTCTCTGCCGGAGGGCAATCGGCCTCGACTCCGAGCTCCGAGGCTGAAAGAGGACGGCCTAGGAAGCTTCTAGCAATGGCAGCTGCGCGATTGAGCTGCTCTTTTAGATTGAGCGTTCTCGACTCGCATCACCATGTTCTCGGCTACCAGCTTGTCATTCTCCTGCTGGAGAACCGAGTTCTTCTGCCGCTCAGTTTTCACCTAAGTCAACTCAGTGTTCATCATTAATTCATCATACATTATTAACAATCAATCAAATTATCAAAACACACACTTTCTCTCTCCTACCTTCATCTGAGAATGGAGAATGGGTGAATTTCTCCGTATACCTCAAGAACATTGCAGCTCATAATTTATAATTTTCCCCTATGTTAATATCTGTTTTAATACTAAAATTAATGGTAGCATATGTTTTTATGATACTATGATCAACCGTAACTCTCTTATACTAAAATTAATTATAGTATCATAAATAAATGGTTTTTCTTCATGTATAAATTAAACCAACAATTTGCACTATTATGGGGCAAAATTTGCAATAAATTAGTGCACGAATTGCACTTCAACTCTAACAGCCCACACATAAAAAATGAATATTTCTTAATATTTTTTTGTTATCAATTAATCTAATCATATTTTTTATTATATTATAATTGATTAACGTAATTACATAAGTAAATGTTTTTTAATATAACTTTTTGGGTTAAACGCAAAAATCAATTTAAAGATTAAACTTATTCACTTTTGCAATCTAAACTTTTTATTTTTATTTGATTGCAACCTTAAAGTTATGGAGTTTATAAAATTGTAATATAAATCAATTTTCTGACCATTTTTCCGGCAATGATCTCGCATGTGATTTAGTTTTTCACTTTGCAACCTAAACTTTATTTTTTTTATCCACCTAGAGACTGCAATTCATGGGCTGATCGGATGTACTCCCTCCACCATTCTACCTGGAGAAGAGCTGGCATTCTTGGTGCTATCATGGCTTCCAGATCCGTGATTCATCGATACGATGATCTAGTTTGGGTGTGGTGGAAAAATGTTGTCCCACCACTAAATACATTTGTGTTTCCATGGGGCGAAGCCACCATCACTTGGACGACATGCTGATGCTTGAAGGTTATTATGTGATGGGAGAATCTATTTTGATCCCTTTCCAAAATGAATGAAAGCAACGACCATTACAAAAAGCTCGATCTGCTTTATCCAGATCCAAAGCAAAGAAAGCTTCCCAGAGCTAATGGATCACCCATTTCAATTGCAGTGGAAGCAAAATAGAGCATGAAGCAATTCTTGCTTACTGGCTTGTAAGGTTCGTGTTTCCTTTTCCACGTGACACCATAGGAAAGCATGTCATCTCCATTATTGTTAATCTTTCAAGAGGAAATAGAGTTGCACTTGCCCCCTTTGTTCTTGCTTCTATTTACAAGACTTCGACTTTGTTGAAAGATGTTGTCGCCACTGTTTATATCGATTTGTTGGTTGCCTTGGCTAGCTGTTGAAAACACCATTCCTCATATTTGACTGTATTTGTGATGCATTTTGTTAATTGAAATTAAAAAATGGAAAGATGTTGTAATAAAATTAAAAACATGTCGTGATTTTCACCATTTAAGAACATTCCACAAGTTTGCACTACTATAGCGTAGAATTTGCACAAAGGTACTTCACATATTGCACCCAACTCAAATAGTCGGCACTATAGTTTATATGAAAAAAGAATACATAATATTTAGATCAAGTCAGTATCTTTATACATACAAAAGTAATATATTTATACATTTGGCAAGTTCACATTATTTATATATTAAATCTAGGTAATTAATGATTTCAAATTTTATGTTGATAAGAAACATTCCAAATACTATTATTTGGGTGTGGTGGAGAAATGGTATCCCACCACTAATACATTTGTGTTTCCATGGGGCGAAGCCACCATTACCTTGGAAGACATGTTGAGGATTGAAGACTATTCTTTGATGGGAGATTCTGTTTTGATCCCTTTCTGAAATGAAGGAAAGCAAAGATCATTGCAAGAAGCTCGATCTGCTTTATGCAGAACGAAAGCAAAGAAAGCTCCCCAGAGCCAGTGGATGGCTCATTTCAATGGAAGTGGAAGCGAAATAGAGCATGAAGCATTTCTTGCTTACTGGCTTGCAAGATTCGTCTTTCCTTTTTCATGAGATGTCATTGGAAAACCCATCGTCTCCATTGTTGTTCATCTTGCAGGAGGAAACAGAATCACACTAGCCCCCTTAGTTCTTGCTTCCATCTACAAAGGTTTGACCTTGTTGAAAAATGTTGTCGTAACTGCTCGAAGATCTGAAACAATAATTCAGATTACTGTTTCAGCCCCACTGGCACTTTTCCAGGCCTGGATTTGGGAAAGGTTCCCATTGCTACGGCCCAGGCCCGGGTATTTCCATAGTAACGGGCCGAGACTAGCCCGTTGGCACAACATGGAAATGAGGTTGGGGTATAGAAATCTGATTGTAGATTCAGCTGGAAAAGGCTTCCAATGGCGACCTTACACAGCGGATCCAGATGATGGCAATCCAGGAGTGGTGTATTTGGAGAGAGGAAATTTGGAAAAGTATGTTGTTGTCTATTATGATGATCGTTTGAGGACATATGTCTGATGCCTGAAAACGAGTGAGCTTGTTGGTCTTGAAGAGGATTGCATAGAGCAATACTTGTCCCATCGTGTGGTTATGCAGTTTGGGCTAGTTCAAGACATTCCATGCCACGCCGAAAGAGTGAATGGGAATAAAACACTCTGTTTGGGAATCATTACATGCCATTGTTGAATAATATAAATAACATTTATATTAATTAAATATAATTTAAATGCAAAATAACATTTACTTATGTAAATATATATGCTAATCAATTATAATTTAATATAAATATGATTATATTAATTAATCATATTTATATTAAATTACAGACTATTGGAATATTTTGAGTGCAATTTGTGCACTACTTTAGTGCAAATTCTGCACCACAGTAGTGCAAACTGTTGAAAATTATTTTAAATGGTCAAAATTACATCATCTTTTCATTTTTTTAATATTAATTAACTAAATGCATCACAACTTCAAAAGTGTGAATGATGTTTTCAACAGCCAAGGAAACCAACACATCGATTAATTTAATCCAAAACACTGTTTGAGATCTTCAAGCAGTGACTACAACATCTTTCAAGAACGTCAAACTCTTGAGTTTATGTTTCCATGACTGTAAATCAAAAAGAAATTCTAAGTACTATATATGGTAGTTGATGCAGCCCAAATTCTACAAATTCATTATTGAGGGAATATGACCACGTCCATTTGAGCCCTCAATGTGTTGTCCTTGCATTTGGGGTAGAAACATCTATACCTGCATCTTTTTGAAATGGATAATTATCAAGATCAATATGCAGTAAATGTCTTATTTGATGCAACTAAATTCCCTCCAAAGGTATTGTTTCCAAAAGCATTTTTTGCGTATAAAATAATATAATGTTCGTGCTCTAATTAATCATACATAAACATATTTACTATTAGGTTAACATTTTATACGTGCGATGCAGTTATGTTTTTTGGAAAACGAGATTTAAATAGTTTTTTTTAGAGAAAAAAATATAGTATGCAAGGTTAATATCAGATTTGGTACCCGAAATCTCCGCCGATCGGCGCAATGCTCTCCGCCTCCGCCGGAGGGCAATCGGCCTCGACTCCGAGCTCTACAGCTGAAAGAGGACGGCCTAGGAAGCTTCTAACAATGGCAGCTGTGCGATCGAGCTGCTCTTTCAGACGAGCGTTCTCGACTCGCATCACCATGTTCTCGGCTACCAGCTTGTCATTCTCCTGCTGGAGAACCGAGTTCTTCTGCCGCTCAATTTTCACTTGAGTCAACTCAGTGTTCATCAGCAATTCATCATACATTATTAACAATAAATCAAATTATCAAAACACACACACTTTCTCTCTCCTACCTTCATCTGAGTTCGTGGATTCTGGAACCAGAATAATTTGACTTGCTCCTTTCTCTGATTCACATCTGGATGTGGACACTCCTTGAAAGCACTACAAAAATATAAAATAAATAAATAAAATCAATTTTCATGAAGAAAATATAGAAGATGGATATATATATATATATGTATACGCTTCGAGTTGTTTAATTTGGCTGTGATAGGGTTTGTGCATCAGCGGAGGCTTGTCGGAAGCTTCTAGATCATCTCCAGAAGCATCATCCATGTTGTCACTCTCAAATCTGCTCTCATGAACTTCATCTTCTTGTCCCTCCATACCAGTTGGCTGCAAGAAAAAAAAAAGTTTGTCTCATTTTTCAAAACTCTTCTTTAGAATAGGGTGGATTTCTCCATATACCTCAAGAGCATCGCAGGTCATAATAAAGGCACTTTTAACCACACAAGTTCCTCCCATTGGAGAAACCATGAACTCTTCCTTCACTTCCATTGCCAGATCGCTATCCGCCATTGTTGAAGAATATAAGGATTCACTTGGATGGGTGGATTTGAGAAGAGATTTGAAATCCATCCATGATAGTAAATTCATAGATGGTGTTTGGATGAATATGGACTTGAAATCCACTCCAACTTGAGTGAATTTGAAATCCATTTATTTCAAATCTTGGATTTCAACAAATCATTCTATATGTAGGTAAAAATTGTTAGATGCAATGGAGATACAATTGCTTGTTGTTGATGATGATGAATTCAACATTCTCTAGTTAGATTTATATATGATAGCGGCTGGCCTTCAATTTATATTTCATGTATTAGGGTTTTGGTTCTTTAAATATTTAATGCATTTTTCCACTTTATAATAATAGGGCTTGTGAATTAAATTTCATTTTCTGTATTTAAAATTCAAAATTTACCTCTTTCATAAAAGGAAACTAATATTTATAATCATTGAATTGCCAATCACGCACTTTCTAATGATGTATATTCAACTTACATAATTTTGTTATATATATTTTAATTTGTGTTATATATTATTATTATATTTTGAGTTACGTAGTATTATATTTTCAGTAACTTATTTATTTTACAAATCAAGAGATAATCATTATAGCCGTTTTTATCGAGATCATATAAATTTTGTATTGTCATATATATTTTCCACCAGCTACAAGAAAAAATCACCGATATTAACCGTTAAAAACAAAATGCGCTTCGACAAATTTAATCTCTATGATATGTGATCTAATTTTCAAACCTGGAAGTCAAATATTAATGAATCTCTGTTATTTAATAAAAAAGCATGCATGTTTTTTTTAATTCCAATTAATATCCCTTCAATTAGGTCGACACTCAATAACAAATTAAAAAATATATATATAACAAAGTTAGGTAAGTTGATTATATATCATTACAAAATGCGTGATTGGCAATTCAATGATAGTAAATATTAATTTCCTTTTATGAAAGAGGTAGATTCTGAATTTTAAATTCTGAAAATGAAATTTAATTCACAAACCCTAATATTATAGTGGAAAAATGCATTTAATATTTAAATAACCTAAACCTTATTATATGAAATATAAATTAAAGGCTAGCGCTATCATAAGTTTCCAATCACATTCCGTTGAATTCATACATCATCATAAACAAGCATGTGTGTTTCCTTTATCGCAATCATCAAATTTCCATTATTGTTGCCGCCACCGAACTTAAAATTCAGATTTTTACATTGAGTAAGTCTCTTGTGAGACCGTCTCACGGAATTTTAATACATTGTGTGAGACGGATCAACTCACAACCCAATTACCCACCATCCAAACCCTACAATTAACATGTTATTTGTGTTGATGGGGCTCCGTCTCACGGAAACTATCCGTGAGACCGTCTCATATGAGTTTTTGTGTTTTACATTTATACAATTCATTATGATATTATAATGACACGGACAATACAAGAGACTACATAGAAAATGTGATAATAATGTTTAGTTGTCTCAAGATACAATATTATTGTTTATGTAGTGTGGTGTGGACCTAATTGAAGAAATATTGGAATTAAAAGAACTACGTGTTTTTTATTTAAGAAAAGACATTTATTGTTTTGACTTTCAAGTGTGAAAATTAGATCACATATTATAAAGAATAAATTTGTCTAGTCTTTCAAAATAAATGAGTTACTGAAACTATAATTTTACGTAAATTAAATTCAAGGATGTAATATATAACACAAAAATATAGATAAAAAAATTTGGTAAGCTGAATATACAACATTAGTAAGTAATTGACAATTCAATGATATATAATAAACACTTATTTCCTTTTCTAAAAGAGAAGTTTGTCCCACATTGGATTGTGAACAAAAGGGAAGAGGTTTCATAAGGCTATTTAAGGAACCTAGGTGTCTTTGTCACATGTGTCTCAATCAATATATTTTAGTCTTTGTGTTTGATTTTAGTCAAATTCATATCTTGTGTTCTCTTTTGAAAAAGTGTTGTGAGAAAGGTGAGAGTGTGGGAGCGTTGAGCGAGAGATAGAGAAATTTTTGTGGGAGTGTAAATTTTTTTTATCACATGCATGGTTGATATTCCTAGCATGGGTCGTGGTTTTTCCTCTAGTTTGAAGTATTTCAAGTAAATTCTTATGTTGTGGATTGTTATTTTTGTTTCTTTATTTCATTTTCCCTATGTATGAATGGAGATTTCATTTCCCTAACAAAAACTATTGCAACAGGCTTGCTCTGCTTTTTGTAGAACCAAAGCAAAGAAAGCTTCTCAGAGTCAATGGAATGCACACTGGACCTGACTACACAACAATGAGAATTAGTAGGGTTTCGAGAAAAGAATGCGATCACTCAGTTAATGAGAATTAGTAGGGTTTCGAGAGAGGACATGAAAAGAGACGGAGCCAAACATCGTCAATGAAGAACAAAAATGATACGATCGGGATGTCCCAGAAGCCGTCAATTGCGAGTTGAGGTTGTCTAAGGAGGATGAGATATTGCAAAGAAAGTTTTACTGGCATTCTTGATGCAATCATAGCATCCAAATCCATGATTCTGCGATAGAATAGAATTTTTTCACTTCGCGATCTAATTTTTTGTTATTCGATTACAATTTTTAAGTTTTGAAGTTTATCGAAATGTAACCAAAATCTATTTTCAATCATTTTTCCGAAAAAGATCTCGCATTAATTTACTTAATTTTTTGTTTCGGAGCCTAAACTTTGTTTTTTTTTTCTACCAATTGCAGTTAACCAAAAATTTTGAAATTTATCAAAATGTAGCCTACATAACTCAAAATATTGCATTGATATGTAACACAAAAAAATATATATAACAAGATTAGGTATGTTGAAGGTATATACATCGATGATAATAAATACTTATTTCCTTTTATAAAAAAAAGATTTTAAATTTTAAATTCAAAAAATGAAATTTAATTCACAACCCTAATATTATAAAGTGGAAAAATGCATTTAAATTTAATGAACAAAAACCTTATTGCATGAAATATAAATTAAAGGTCAGCGCTATTAATATAAATATAAATTTAATGAACCATAAAATATGATATTAACGTTTAGTTGTCTCAAGATATATCATTATTGATTAAGTAGTGAGGCGTTAGGCCTGATTGAAGAAATATTAGAATTAAAAAACATGTTTGAAATTAGATCACATATCATAAAGAATATAATTATTCAAGTGCATTTTGTTTTTAACAGTCAATGTCGGTGATTTTTCTTGTAACTAGTGGAAAGTATATGACTACACAAAATTTACATGATCTCGATAAAACAACGAAAAATGATTATCTTTTAAAATAAATGAGTTACTGAAAATATAATTTCACGTAAATTAAACTCAATATATAATATTAATATATAACAAAAATATATACTGTATATAACAAGATTAGGTAAGGTGAATGCATGTACATCATTAGTAAGTCGTTGACAATTCAACGATAATGAATACTTATTTCCTTTTATGAAAGAGATATATTTTAAATTCAGAAAATGAAATTTAACTCACAAGCCCAATTATTATAGCCCAATTATTATAGTGGAAAAATGCATTTAATATTTAAATAACCAAAATCTTATTACATGAAATATAAATTAAAGGTCCCAATCAGAGTCCGTTGAATACATACATCATCATAAACAAGAATGTGTGTTTCCATCGTCGCAATCATTGATTTTTCATTATTGTCTCAATCCACCTCAAATCTTAATGAAAATTCATGATTTTTACATTTAAACAATTCATTCCTCACGTCAAAACAAAACCCAAATCAATAGATTTGCATTATGATATTATAATGACACGGACAATACAAGAGACTACATAAAAATATGATATTAATGTTTAGTTGTTTCAAGATACATCGTTATTGTTTATGTAGTGGAACCTCGACCTTATTGAAGAAATATTGGAATTAAAAGAACTGTGTGTGTTTTTATTAAAGAAAATAGATTCATTATCTTGACTTTCAAGTCTGAAAATTAGATCACATATCATAAAGAATAAATTTTTCCAAGTGCATTTTGATTTTAATGGTCAATGTCGGTGATTTTTCTTGTAGCTAGTGGGAAGCATATATGACTATACAAAATTTACAAGATCTCGATAAAAACGGCAAAAATGATCATCTCTAGTCTTTCAAAATAAATGAGTTACTGAAGTTATAATTCTACGTAAATTAAATTCAAAAATGTACTATATAACACAAAAATATAGATAAAAAAGATTAGATAAGCTGAATATACATCATTAGTAAGTGATTGACAATTTAATGATACATCATAAACACTTATTTCCTTTTCTGAAGGAGATAGATTTTGTATTTTAAATACAAAAAATGAAATTTATTATAAAGTGGAAAACTGCATTTATTATTTAGTGAACCAAAACTTATTACATGAATTAGAAATTGAAGGTTAGCGCCATCATATGTTCCTAATTACAAGAGTCTTGCTGAATTCATCATCATGATCAACAACAAGCACTTACGTCTCCATTGCACCTAACAATTTTGCATTTAATTCAACCTTTTATTCTTCAACAATGGCGGATAATGATTTGCAATGGAAGTGAAGGAAGAGTACATGTCTTCGCTGGAAACTGCCCCTCCGTTGTTGCCCCTTCACTGAGCCGCTCTGTCGCTGCTCTTGAAAAATCCACCAAAATGACTCTCAAATTAGTACATAATGAAAGTGACAGATCTTAGATCCACACAATCCAAATACCATCTTTGAATTTACTACCATGAATTTCAAATCCCTCGTCAAATCCACCTATTCAAATGGACCTTAATTTTTTTTAATTTTGTATGGAAATATTTTATAATATTAAATTGTTTTTTGAGTGAGTAGAAAAATTAATGGTAGAGTACATGTTTGTTTTAATTACTGATCGTAAAAAGATTATGTGAAGGATAAAACAATAAAATCACGAGAGATAATGAGAATATGAGAACTTGTATTCTTGCGTCTCTTGTTTTACCTACTTGATTCATTTGCTTGTTTATTGATCACCATAAGAAAAAAGTTTTTTGGTGTCAGAAATTTTCCAATACGAGTTTTGGTATCAAAATTTCTTCTCTTACAAATTAATGGTATCATATGCTTTTATGATACTAAGAATCTATGGTATAAATTTTTATATATATTCCAATACCAAAAGCTACAATAGTATCACAAAATTTTCAATACAAAATAATCTTGGTATTAGGGTATCATCCAATATAAACCTAATATTTGTACTCCCAATTCTAAAAAGCTCATATCATAAAACGAGTTTTGATAATAAAGAGTTTGAGTCTTTAATTAGTAGCAAAAGGAGGTATTTAGCATTGGATAATGGTATCAAAATTTTAGATACAAAACTTGTATTTGCAATATCCAAAACTTGTATAAATACTATGTTAATATCTGTTTTTTATACTAAAATTAATGGTAACATAAGTTTTTATGATACTATGATCAACCATA
This sequence comes from Scutellaria minor, assembly GCA_954870855.1. NCBI lineage: Eukaryota > Viridiplantae > Streptophyta > Magnoliopsida > Lamiales > Lamiaceae > Scutellaria > Scutellaria minor. The sequence goes on along the minus strand of OX940728.1, from coordinate 16,381,573 downwards.
ACTTTCTTATACTAAAATTAATTATAGTATCATAAATAAATGGTTTTTCTTCATGTATAAATTAAACCAACAATTTGCACCATTATGGGGCAGAATTTGCACTAAATTAGTGCACGAATTGCACTCCAACTCTAACAGCCCGCACTTAAAAATGAATATTTCTTATTGTTTTTTGTTATTAATTAATCTAGTCATATTTTTTATTATATTATAATTGATTAACTAAGTTACATAAGTAAATGTTATTTAATATAAATTTTTGGGTTAAATGTAAAAATCAACCTAAATATTAAACTTATTCACTTTTGCAACCTAAATTTTTTGTTTTTATCTGATTGCAACCTTATAGTTATGGAGTTCATAAAAATGTAACCTAAATCAGTTTTCTGACCATTTTTCCGAAATTGATCTCGAATAAAGTTTAGGTTGCAAAGTGAAAAATTAAATCACATACGAGATCAATGTAAAATAATGTTATTTGGTAATATTTCTTATCAACATAAAATTTGAAATCATTACTTACCCAAATTTAATATATAAATAATGTGAACTTGCCAAGTGTATAAATATATTACTTTTATATGTATAAAGATATTGACTTGATCTAAATATTATGTATTTTTTTTCATATAAACTATAGTGCCGACTATTCGAGTTGGGTGCAATTTGTGTAGTATTTTTGTGCAAATTCTATGCTATAGTAGTACAAACTGGTGGAATGTTCTTAAATGGTGAAAATCGCGACAAGGTTTTAATTTTATTACAACATCTTTCCATTTTTTAATTTTAATTAACAAAATGCATCACAAATTTAGACAAATATGAGGAATGGTGTTTTCAACAGCTAGCCAAGGCAACCAACAAATCGATATAAGCAGTGGCGACAACATCTTTCAACAAAGTCGAAGTCTTGTAAATGGAAGTAAGAACAAAGGGGGCAAGTGCAACTCTATTTCCTCTTGAAAGATTAACAATAATGGAGACGACATGTTTTCCTATGGCATCACGTGAAAAAGGAAACACGAACCTTGCAAGCCAATAAGCAAGAAATGCTTCATGTTCTATTTCGCTTCCACTGTCATTGAAATGGGCGATCCATTGGCTCTGGGAAGCTTTCTTTGCTTTGGATCTAGATAAAGCAGATCGAGCTTCTTGTAACGATCGTTGTTTTCCTTCATTTTGGAAAGGTATCAAAGTAGATTCTCCCATCACAGAATAACTTCCAAGCATCAGCATGTCGTCCAAGCTAATGGTGACTTCGACCCATGAAAATATTTCTCCACCACATCGAATCTAGAAGCCATGATAGCACCAAAAATGCCAGCTCTTCTCCAAGTAGAATGGTGGAGGGAGTGCATCTGATCAACCCATGAATTGTAGTGTGTGGATGGATAAAAAAATAAAGTTTAGGTTGCAAAGTGAAAAATTAAACCGCAACGGTTGAGGAGGGACTTGCAAAAATTTCCTTAGCAATAGTCGTTAGAATAGGAAAAGTTGTGGTCTTTCTTGATCACTACTTCAATAAATCTAAAGGATTTTCAAATATAATTTATTCAAATGTGGCACCTAAATAATATCTAATTCTTGACAAGGGTTACTACCTCTAACTCGTTTTTGTGTTCTAACATCATAAAAATTGTAAAATTTACTAAGTGTCGGAGCAGCATGAAAACTAGATGATTGTGTCGATTGATTATTACCTCCTACATTTTGATCACTTATATCATAACTAGAATCACCTAACATTTGTTTATATTCATTAAACAAATCATAGAAATTTTTCTTAGTTCTACCTACAACTTCACTAGGGTTAGGAATATAATCACATAAATCATAATCTCCTAATATCATATTTGGGAACAATGCATAATAATATATATTTAGCAATTCTTCTAAGTCATCTTCTCTAATCTTAGGATCTAATAACTTAGCACATAAAAATATATCGGTTATTTCATAAAAATATTTTAACCATTTAGTTTTCATTACTAAGCATGTGTCACCTAAAATATCATATGTTAAATATTCATTTAAAATAAGAGCAATTTTCACACAATTATCTAAAGTTATAGGAGAAGTAGGATAATAACAACCACTTAATTCTCCAGTTGCCTCTTCAAAAAATTTTAAAAGTTGAATTAAATTAAGACATGTATCCCATGAATTTTCAAATAAAACAACTTTATCATGTGGATTTTCTAAATAAAATTCACAAAGCATTTGTCTATACTCATAAGAATCTTGAAGCATGTAATAAGTAGAATTCCAACGATGTTGCACATCGACTATAAATTTTTTAACTTCAAAATTATTTTTCTTACAAAACCTAGCCCATTTTTTACGATAGGCCGTAGAGCTAGCAATTTCATAAATTGCATCTTTAATAGGTTTAATATTATCTTTTAATGATTCCAATCCATCTTGAGCACATAAATTTAAACAATGACACATACAACGAATATGAAAAAAATTTCCTCCAATCGGAGGTCGACAAAACTCAATCAAGTAAGGTAAACTAGCCGTATTACTACTAGAATTTCAAATCCTATGGAAAATATTTTTCTTAATATATCATAATCATTTAAAACATGTCGAATTTTTTGTGCAACCTATAGCCGTGTCACGCCCCGTTTTCATTCTTAAAAATATCAGAGTTTCCTTTTGAGCGTGAAGAAAGAAAGGAAAAAAGACGTACATGATATAAAATAGAAACCTTTGGAAATAGAAAACATACTATTTTATACATACACAAAGCCTCGACATCTAGCCGAAATAAAACATTTAAACATAGCAGCGGAAAAATATCAGGATCCATTACATAAAAGAAATACAGTTTTTCTTTACAAACGTGAATTATTAACAACATTGTTTCAACAAGTTTTGAAAAGCAAAAGGAGAAATCTTGATATAGCATCACCCTCTCTACATCTTGATTCTCATCAGTTCCTGTATAGTGAATACACATGGGGGTGAGTGCGTTGAATACACTCGTGGGGATAATTTCGTATATCAAAGTTCATTAAGCAATTAAGTCATTTTAACATTTACGAATACAACAATTAGGCACAACACATATAATGCATAGCACATAATTTAAGAATACACAGCTCTAAAAGCACTCAGTTCTAAATAAGTGCGGAAGCAGCCCATCTTATCCTATAAACGATTTTTAATACCGTTGGTGCTTTCATGGGCCACCAGTCCATTGGTGCTTTTATGGGCCACCAGTCCATTGGTGTTTTTTACGGGCCACCAGTCCATCCCTAACGTATGGTGCTTTTTACGGGTCATCAGTCCATCCCTAACGTAATCGTGGACTTTCGTCCTCATTTATCATAAACATAACATATGCATGTACATAATAATCACAACATATAATCACAGCATGTAGAGTTCAACAATTCATATATCAAATATGGAAAATAATAAACATATAGAGATTAGAAGTTACCCCTATCTTGTTCGGTGGTAACCGCGTGAGTTGTCAAAGTATCAAATTTTAAGAGTATTGATCCGATTGTAAGCCTTCACATGTAAACGAGGGTTTCTTAGATCTATAATACGTTAATTACGTATAATTAATTATAAAATTCTCTCGAAGAAGAAACGATAGGGAAAAATGAGACGGAACGAAAGATCTAAAGATCAAGGATGAAGAAACGAGTGTGAAAGGTTAAACAAGTAATCTTAAGATAGAAGAGGGAAAGATTAGGGTTGCAACGGAAGAAGAACGAGATTAAATAGAGTTAAAACGAGCTCAAACGAACGTTTTAAGGTATAGGGGCATTTTCGTAATTTTTGGAAAAGAGTTGACTTTGACTGGGACCCTCGACTCCCGGCCGACGACATCACGTCGTCGGTGACTCAATGCACACACACATGACGACACAATCACAGCAGGAAAAATAGACCCGGTGCCGCGCGCACAGCGCCCCCATCATTCGCTCGCGTGCGCGCTACCCGTCTCCCAGCGCGCGTACAGTGCGCGCCCAACTACCCGGCACGTCCTGGCGCGCACACCCAGTGCCTCCCATCACGCGCACTAGCGCGCCTAGCAACCTGCAGCAGCTCCCAGCTGTGGCGGCGCCACCTGGCGCCACCAGCGCCGGCCACCACCACCACCACGGCGGCGCTGCCCAGTGCCGCCACCAACAGCCACAACACACACACATGCATACATACACACCATGCACTCACACACACATACCTCTGCCCAGCTGGGCGGCGGCGCCACCCCCACCTCACGACACACACACACCCAGGGGACTGCCCCACCACAGCTCCGGCGAGGAAGAGATAGAGAAAGAGAACAGAGAAGAGAGAAAGGAAGAAAGGATAACGAAAATTAGGGTTTTTCAATGATTGATTGGTCGTTTTCTGGCGAAGGAGATGTCGGAATGAAAATCCGAGACCTGTTCTAGAATCGTCTCGGCGAGACCTACAAGCTATGCAAAAATCAGCCAAAACCAAGAAAAAGTTTCCGGCACCGGCGACAGCAGCTACCGGAAACAGAGGACAGAGAAGAGAGAGAAAAAAGAGACGAGATATCTTACGTTTTTTACTTTTCGTTCGAATAATTACTTTTATGATTCATTTCATTTTATTTATACTATTTTTCGAAATATCGTACTATTCATCGAAAATATCTTACTTTTACTATTCATCGAAAATATCTTACTATTCATCAAAATATCTTACTTTTACTATTCATCAAAATATCTCATTTCCGATTCTTCGTATTTCGTCGTATACTTCGTGATTTGAGCTACGGGTCTCCAATTGACCTCAAATTCATTTCTATCTTCTCATTTTTTGATTACGAACCTTACGATAAAATTATAACCTATGTTGTTTGATTAAAATATACCACCTATTAATCAAACATGCATTTTATCATTTTTCTGGAACGCACATAATTAAATCAAACAATTAAGGGTTTAATTATTTAATTAATCAATTATGCATCATTTTGTCCTGGGCGCTACAAGCCGAATGACTTTCATCAAAATCAATATATGCAATTAAATATTTTTTAATATTCCATGCATCATCTATCCAATGACAAGTAATACCCATATAATCATGCATTTTATAAGGATCCTTCCAAATATCACTACATATAGAAATTTTTTGTTTTAAAATTTTTAAGTCTTCAATTAATTTAAATTTATATTCTCCTACCATTTTTTCTATATCCCTAGTAACGGTGTTTCTAGATATTTTTCTACACTCCGGTTGTAAATAAGTGCTAGTGTATTTTTCGAAAGCATCATCACAAGAAAAATTAAATGGAAGATATTTTTCAACAATTAATTCAACTACGCCTCTCCTATGGTTTAATTGACTAAATTTAAAAGTTAGATCATCCATACTTCCGCCTTGAGAAGAACCGATAAATCCCCAAAGTTGCGTTTGCCCTTAATCGATGCCCACCTTATTAGGATGCTTTTTCAACACATGATTGTTGAATGTCCCGTAGCCTTCTCCATTCTTGAATTTGTACATCTTCGCACAATGGTTGCACATGACTATGTAGTCGGTGTTGCTATTCGGCACTTTCTCCTTCTTAAAATGAAAGGAGAAAATATCACTTTGAAGGATAGAAGGTTGTCAAGGAGTAGTGGTGCGCGTTGTGTTGCCACTCTCTTGTATTACTCTCGGCACTTCCTCTTCTTCTTCGGCAAAGGCGGCGGCTTATTAGGGCCTAATGTCGCCTCCAAATCATCCTAATTTTATTGATACGACTTAATATAATCAAGATCATCATCGTCGTGGAAAGATTGTGGTGGCGGCATTGACATCGGACTCTTTCCCTTTCCACGAGATGAACCAACGGATGAAGAACCTCTCCGAAATATTTCTTTTTTTACAAATAGAAGTGAAATAAAATTGAAGAACAATAAAAAAATAAAGTATCACTAGAAATTGATCAAAGATGGAAATTGTGAGCTTGAGAGAGTTGAATTGAGAGAGATATTGAATCAAGATTGGTGTGAAAAATACAAATGGAATGGGGGTATTTATAGATGTCATTGAAAATTCAAAAAAAAAAAATCAGTCGGTTCGAACCGCCGGTTCCTGTTCCGGTTCCGGTTCGATTGAACCAACGGTTCGGATGATCTTGGCCGTAGATCATCAACGATCGTGTGATCACGACCGTTGATTCAAAAATGCTTATGAACCGGTGGTTTGAACCGCCGATTCGGTTCCAACGACTATTTTGATGATCAACGACTAGTTAATCTGAGCCGTTGATGATGGCTATTTAATCTTAGTCGTACATGTGTCAATGCATCATTTTTTTTTAAATGGAAACCGTCGGTTCGGCAGTTTGGAATATGCCAAACCGGAACTGAACTGTGGAGGTTCCCGATTCCGGTTCGAACTAGAATCGGGTCAACGGTTCCCGAAACCGTTGACCGACTGTTCCGAACCGGTTCGATTCCGGTTTTTGGAACCGATTGAACACCATTACTATTAACCAACTAAAGAGCATCTCCAACACTGCTCTATTTTCATCCAAATTTATAATTTTTCATCTCAAATAGTGTTGTAAAAACCTACGCTAATTGTTTATAACCGCCAACCCTGCACTACATTAGCTCAGGTGAAATCCTGCAGTATTCTTTTTCATTTTTTAATTCATTATTTTCCTTTTTTTTCCATTTATTTTCTTTTAATTCTTTTTTATTCTTTCTTCTTATTGTTTTTTTATTCTTTTTTTCATTCTTCTTTTTATTGCAATATTATTTAGTTTAAATTATTTTCATTTAATTTGATTTTTTTTCTAAACTATTATTAATGTAAAATATTGTTATTAAATAAGATTTAATCACACATATATATAAATATAAAATAACAAATATCAAAATTTGATAAACTAACAATGATTATGGATATTACTAAATATATTACAAATAAAAAAAATTAAAAAAATTATAATAATAAATATTATGAAATATTTCATTTTAGTGCAATAAATAGTGCAGACTGCTGAAAATGAAAGATAATTTTTTCATTAAGATAGTGCAAAATTTACAGTAAAATATTGTCCAGTGCTACTAACGTAAATAAAATAGATTAAAATTCAAATTACTAAAGATCATCCTTTTCTAGATTCAGTTTTCAACATCTTTCCACTTATGATTTCATCCAACGTTAATTTAGTTTACTTCCGCAATTTTTAACCTTAATAATCGATCTTTATGTGTATACAATTAAATATATGATCACTTGTCTTTATTAATAAACAATTTAAAAGGTATGACTTCTGAATTTAATTTACCAACAACATTAAATTCTCTGATGGTAGGCTAAACCAAACGGTAGACGCAAAATGTTCGACCCTAACCCATTGTCATAACAGGCCTATTTAATGTCGGCCCGTTTGATAAAATTTGTCTTAATCTTTCCTTGTCTCCAGCCCATGTGCACTCCATTTATCACAACTTAATTCCAATAAATTTGAAAAACACACAATATATAGGAATCACAATATTTGGACGCAAAACAACAATATGTAGGAAAATCAATTATGCACATAAGTGTTGCTCATTAAAACCATCTTGAAAGCTACAAATCAAACTCCCCAAATGTAAATCCTTGTTTGTCCTCAAGCAACTTAGAATCAAAAAAAAAAAATGTTTACAAAAAATCAGCAAATCATTTACTCAACAAATAATCAACAAATTTATAAGATTGCTATGTTACTATCAACTATCCATCAAGCAGATATTCATAAAGATTGAACCTCACAAAAAATACCACTCAAACACTTATGTATTTATACGACGTGTTTCACTTAAGTCGTTTCAACAAAAATGCACTATCATATATTTGCAAGTCATATCTATTTCAATTGCAAAAATTACAACCTGACTGTGAATCATAAAGATATTTTATTAGATGTAATGAGACTAATCGGATATTATGATAACATCAAAACAATTTTTCAGCTTTTCAAAACAATGCAGTATATCAAATGATAATGTAGTGTATAGGACAAAACGATGCATAATTGGTTAATTCAATAATTAAACCCTTAATTGTTTGATTTAATTATGTGCGTTTCAGAAAAAATGATAAAATGCATGATTAAATAATTAATTTATAATTTAATAGTAAAGTATAGATTATATTTATTCAAAAGATTTGCAATCAAAAATCGAAAAGATAGAAATGAATTTGAGGTCAATCGGAGACCCGTAGCTCAAATCACGAAGAATACGATGAATCGGAAACGAGATATTTTCAATGAATAGTAAAAAGTAAGATATTTTCATGAATAGTAAGATATTTTCATGAATAGTAAAAAAAATAGATATTCTCGATAAATAGTACGTTTTTTCGAAAAAGAGTATAAATAATACGAAACGAATCGTAAAAAGTAATTATTCGAACGAGAAATCGAAAAAATAAGAATTTTTCTCTCTTTTCTCTCCCTTCTCTCTCCTCTGTTTTCCGGCAGTCGCCGCCGGTGTCAAAAACTTTTTCTCGATTTCGGCCGATTTTCACACATCTTGTAGGTTTCGCCGAGCCAATTCTAGAATAGGTCTCAGTTTTTCATTCCGACATCTCCTTCGCGGGAAAACGACCGATCAATCGTCAGAAAATCATAATCCTCTTTCTCCTCTCTTCATTTCTCTCTCCTCTGTTCTCTCTCTCTCTCTCTCTCTCTCTCTCTCCCTCTCGCCGAAATAGTGATCGGACCTCCCCTAGGTGTGTGTGTGTCGTGTAGTGGGGGCGGCGCCGGAGCGATGCAGGTGTGTGTGTATGCATGCGTGTGTGTGTTTGTTGCTGCTGTTGGTGGCGGCGCTGTGCAGCGCCGCTGTGGTGGTAGTGGTGGTGGTGGCCGGCGCTGGTGGCATCGGCGAGTTGTGGAGGGGCGGCGCCAGGCGGCGCCGTCGTTGCTGGTGGCTGTTTCAGTTTCTGGGCGTTGGGCGCGCGCAACAAGAGTCGCTGGGCGAACGGTGCGCACACCGGGACGGGTGATGCGCGCGCCGTGCGCGCGCTGGGAGTAGCGCACGCGCGAATGAGCGACGGGGGCGTTGTGCGCGCAGCGCCAGGTCTGTTTTGCACGCTGTGTGCGTGCCATCGTGTGTGTGTGCGCGTTGCGTCGCTAGCGACGTGATGTCGTTGGCCGGGTGTCGGGGGTCCTGGTCAAAGTCAACTCTTTTCTAAAAATTACGAAAACGCCCCTATATCTTTAAATGCTCCGTTTGAACTCATTTTTCCTCCGTTTAAGTTCGTTTTTCTTCCGTTCAAACCGTAATCTTTCCCTTTACACCTTATGATCACAAGTTTAACCTTCCATGCTCGTTTCTTCATTCTTCTTATCGAATTGCGAACCTTCATTTCGATTTCCTTCTTTCAACGTTTCTTCCTCGAGATAGTTCTACTTAAGTATACGTATTTTATCGTAATACGAGATCTAAGAAAAACCTCATTTACATGTGTAGGCTATTGAGATTAGAAAAGATCTTAAAGCATAGCATTCAACATATCACGAGGAATTACCACCGAACAAGGTGGGGTTAACTTATAATCCTTAATAATTTTACGTTTCTGTATTTAACGTACAATGAAGATGAACGAACGCATGCATGTGAACTTAATGTTAATTGAATTGTTGGAACTTACATGTTGTGATTATATGTTGTGATTACTATGTTCGTGTATGCATTATGAGTATGTTGTGAAAAAACGAAAGTCCACATTCATATGAAGAGACAAAGGTCCACATTCATGTTGAAGGGACGAAGGTCTACTTTCACATTACGGGGTATCAGGGGTCTGTACTGTCATATTACGGGGTAATTGGGTTCCGTAATATAAGTCGGGGAGTACCTGCACCTGGGGTCAACAGGGAGTACCCGCCTTCGCTGCAAATATGAGCGCTGGACTGAGTGTCTGTTAATGAACTGTTTATGTGATATGCATTATATGTGCTATGTCTAATTGCCGAACCTATACATGTTTGAATTGTTTAACTGCATAATAACTTTAAAATACGGAAATTACTCCCACGAGTGTATTCAACGCACTCATCCCCACGTGTATTCACGCTACAGGGAATAATGAAAAAGGAGAAGCGTAGCGAGAGAGGTGTTATATCAACTATGTCATTTTTCCCTTTCTGTCTTTCTGGTTTTCCCCTTTAAACATCTTTTGTAAAAAGTAAACTGTACTTCTTTTCTTTTATGTAATGGATCCTGATGTTTTTCCGCTGTTATGTTTTCTTCCGGCTATGTGCCGAAGGTTTTTAAGCATGTAAAAATATTTTATTTCGACTAGACGCCGAGGATTTGTATATGTAAAAATCGTATGTTATCTATTTTCAAAGGTTTCTGTTTTATATCATGTACGTCTCTTTCCTCTTCTTCTTGCACGCCTACAAAGAAAACTCTGATATATTTTTTTTTTAAGAACGAAAACGGGGTCGTGACAGATAACTCATGAAATATCATTCCCTACATGGATTTCTCTACTATAATTTGAAAATCATCAATGTAGGGAATGGATTCACCACTTAGATTTATAGTTTGAACTCATTAATCTTACACTAGAATGAATCCATCAAGCTTAGCAAACCTCATTCTAATTTGAGTGATTTGCAATATCCAAATCCTCCAAAACTAAAATATACCACCTTTGATCCAAATTAAGTGTCATTATGAATATTAAATTTTGTTTCAAATTAAAAGTCATTTTAACTATATTACCATATTTTTTCCATGTTTACCCCAATTTCAATCCTAAAATATTTTAAAATTTTGAACTTACCTATTTAATCTTTTTAAAATTTATTCACACAACATTCTACAATATTTCAAATTTTCCTTATTTCTTTCTTTTATATTGCCCCATCACATGTTCATTTACGAATGAGTGGGAAAAAAATTATGTTATCTAAGGGATATTTTTGTCCAATTTCTATGTTCCTTAATTTATGACAAAAACTCGAGAACAACACTTATTTTAAATCGAGGTAGTATATTATATATATATATATATATATATATATTTTCTCTCTCTCTCAAACTAAACACCACTTCAATGAAAAAAAACTTGCAAGATTACTCAAACTCAAACTGCAATAAAGCATTATTACATTGCCATTGGTTGCAAAATAAAGCATAAAGGAAATAACTATATTGCATTGGCAAGAGATGTAAAAACTCTACACAAGGCTCACATCCAACTTCATGTACATTCCCCGGATATGAATTCACCTCACTCACTAAGATAGACAAAATAAACCATTACATACAATCACAATCACATGTTACAACAAGAACAGAGATTGGGCCATCTTAGCCGCTCGACAACTTCATCGTAGAAATCAAAAACTTTTTCTATCACACAACTGAAGCAAAAGACGAACATGAAATAGCACCACCACATAAAAGTAACCCACCCGACTCTATCTTGCTCTTATGCACCACCCTCTCGATTAACATACTCTCAGTGTAGCCTTGTATGTTGCTATATTCTCCAGCATCGTAGTATGAACTATGGGCCTCCAAGTCAACATCTTTCTTGGTGTTTCTCTCGAAATTCTTGATGTAATTTCTAATATCTTCTTCGGGCCCCATTTGAGACCTTTTATCTGCAAACGAGAACTTGTAAAGTTGAGCGCTTTCAGAATCCTCGCAGCCATTGAGGAGCTGCACCTGCAAAAATGGAATTCCAAGCTCAAAACAAAAATAATAGAGGTTTATAGAAAATTTGTTATAAAGCTTGATTGAATAAGGTAGAGAGGAACCTGTTGCTGGTCAAGGTAACTGCTGTGATCATAACAGTTTGAGGTTGGAGTTCCTTTTACAAGAGACGAAGCATCTGTAGGCCTAGTAGCTCCAATTGAACTATAAGATGGATCTTCTGATGCGGAGAAGTCGGAACTATCAAAAGTAGATAAGGACACACATTCATCAAAATATGTCATGGCTTCATCAGTGAGACGCCTCGACATCCGTTTTCTTTCATTGCTTGTCTAACATCAGAAGAAGTCAAGTTAACTTCAGCTTGGAGAATATAAGAAACCGGAAAATGAAACCCAAACCATTAAAGGTGCTTACGTGTATGAAGAAAGAGAACAATCATGAAAAAAATGATAGATTGGTAAAAGATTGGGAGGCTAGAAACCAATGGTGTAATAGAGAAATGGTACATAAGAGATGGGGATTCTGAAACCCATAACTGTTTGATTGACATTTAGTTGTGTTTAATAGTTCCCTAGGTAATAACTGCATCTCTAGCCCTCATTTTTGCCAGTTCCAATTTCAAAGTTAGGACAAATTGTAAATTGAATGGTCACATGGTGTGGTTACTTTAGGACTTAATGGCAAAGCATTATCATGTGATTGTTTATCGCCCAATCCTATCGTCTAGTTTGACAGAATCAGAAAATAAGAGAAAGGGTAATGAAGAAAATCCTCGATCTATATTGGTAAAACTATAGAGCTTTAAATGTAATGATGGATGATCAAGTTAGTCCCTGACAAGATATAACTAACTACTTCAGAATGCCCAACCATATGCAAACATGAGAAAGAAATAACACAAAGCAACTAGAGAGAGCAAAGATAGCACACACAAAGAGATAGATAGATATATATATATATATATATATATATATATATATATATATATATATATAGAGAGAGAGAGAGAGAGAGAGCATGCATCTAAGAGCTCTTAGATATTTTCAAAGAAATGTAAACAGAACTGCACTGGACTGCAAATGCAGAAGCATGATTATTGTTTTATATGTCCATCCAAAAGGCACAAACTAAATGAAGACCAAAATAACCTACCCTTCTTCCTCGACGAGGTCTCTGCATACTGGAAGTCTCTGAATCACGAAGTATCTCCTTGATTATTCTATCCAGCTCTTGCCCATGCTGCTCTTCAATAGCAAGATCTGCTCTAAGTTTTCTAGCACGTTCTTCAGACTACACCAATGTATTTTAATAAGTTTTATGAAATGTACCAAGGAGAATACTCCTATCAACTTATCTAAATATCACCTCTTCCAGTTTTATGGCATATTCCCTTCTGACGTCTGTGATCAATTCAGCCTCAGGCATATCAGCAACATTTGTAGCTGTAACAGTGTTGACATTATTTCTTCGAAAAGTCTGAATTCGAATAGAAAAAAAGCCATCAAAGACATGCCTACTGAAAGATGACATGAAACACAAATGTATGCATCTATGCATGTGTTCAGTAAGCCCAATGAATCTAAACATTGCTTCAGTAGATAAAGACCTCTTAATCCTTAGCTTACTTCCTCTGCCAAATTTGTACCTCAAACTTTATTGGCTAGTGTTCATCAATCAGTCATCAGATATCGCCTAAATTATACTCCCCGTGACTGTGAGACTATTTCAGACAAGCAACAAAGAGTGCAATCATATGAGACAGAAGAGCTAAAGGCAAAATATGATCCGCTTTGCAGAAACAAGTGCATGCATTCACACAATTGAATGAAATACCCAAAAAAAAAAAAAAGATTATACATATATCACACTACCTGTCCTCAAAGAAACCGACAAGGACACTGCTATCGTGACGGTAAAAGGGTTGAAATTCATTAAACTAGTTAACACCCATCCTTCATTAATCTTTAGTTCCTTTGGGAAATCCACCCAACTCTCATCCTCTCCCTCCTCCCAATTCTTGGTGTATGAATGCTTGATAAGTGGAACAGACTAGCAACCAAGTTCAGGAAGCGTTATCTGAGACCTCAAGGATATTTTGGACATCAGATATAGCAAATCTCACCTCAATTTTCATATTTTATATTTCACTGGGTGCCGAATCACACCCATTCACTTTATCATATTTATTCGCTATTTGATGGTAAGAGGCAACAAAATGAATTTGATGCTTCAACACTCCATTGCTTAAAAATAACTGCATTCAAAACTTACACTCAATTCTTCAAATGCAGCTATAATGGTTTTCTCTTCAGCTTCTGATAAGGAACCAAATGAAATTCCATCCTCCAAATTTGATATCTGCAAACTACACTGAAAAGTGTTCACATTTAGTCATCCACATCACTAATCTCGAGTGGTCGATTAAATAAGAATGCACAAGTCATACTAACAGCAGAATCATCTTCAGACCACTCTGTTGCTTGTTTCCGAGGCGGTCGTACTCCAGAATTCTTGGCATGCCCCACTTTATCTACCCTAGTTCTAACTGAACTAGATCTACTTATACTGTTACCAGTCCTTTTTGATTCATTTCTGCTTTGAGCAATAGTAGACACCACAACATCCTGCTCTTTTTCACTCTGTCATGAAAGAAGATATCACAATATATGACTGAATTAGTGCACGAAAACCATTCCAATTTTTGTTAGTTACATGCGAACAAGTACATCATTTCAACCAATTGATAGTGCCACCAAAGCTCAATAACTATTAGTCTAATATCAACCTATCCATATGACTAATTCGTGATCATATTGAGTGAACAACAACCATCAATCGAATATATCAAGGCACAATTATCATTCATCTCAAATTCAGCCATTCAGATAAATCCATAATTCAAAATCCAATCTTGAAAACCAAACATTTCCTTGAACTTTTATCATGCTTTAACTACAATCATCATTCATTCCAATAAACAATAGGAAACAAAAGCATTCCAAAACACAACCTCATACGCTCCAGTGTAAGGGGCAGCAGACACAGACCGGCCTCGGATCCTCGACAAGCTCCGCCCAATGCCATTACTGCCACTGACACTCCGTGTAACGGAACGCCCCCTCTGTTCACTACCAGAATTCCTACTACCATTGCCGTTTCTCGCGTTCGAAGAATTGGATGGTTTATTATTACTAGTGGTAGCAATTTCACCCTTCTTTCCACTTTCTTCCTTATCAGGTGGTGAAGAAGTGGACCAGAATAGAGGATTATCTCTGCTGTTGGAAAACCCGGTGGAAATCGAAGAGTTACCATCATCAATTGGGAGGTGGGTCTTTCGAGAAACAGCGCTAACGCTGTGGGATCGGCGGCGTGAAGCGGCGGCAGTGGGCGGAGGGGCTTTGGAATCGGTGGCAGCGCCTCTTCTGGAAGTGGATTTGAAGGCGGAGGTAGCCATGTTGATGGAAGAGGGAAATGAATCTTTGAGCTACTTAGTTTTGGGTTTCTTCTTACTCATCTTTCCTAGTGTTCTCCAATTCATTGATTATTCATAAACAATATTATAATGGGTGGGGCTATACACACCCCACACACTACCAGAAACACACCGTATGAAAAATAAATATAGGGTGAAACCCATGCATTTCTAAACACACCCCAATCTATATTATTTTTAATTAAAAAATAGTAATAATAATAATAAAATACCAATTTCACTCTTTAGGAAAAAAAACATCACTAGTTTCGTTCGACCATCAGGGCCGAATATACTTCTACGTGTTCGGCTACCATGATCGAATGTACTTCTATGCATTCGATTTGGGTGGCCCGACACACTTTTAAGTGTTCGGTCAACCAGGACCGAACAGAACTCATCAGGTGTGATTGATATTTTTACGTTTTTTTATACGATTTTCACACGATTTTAATACATTTAGTTATTTTATAAAATATTTATCATTATGTTGGCATTACATCCTTAAGAAATTTAGAAGAGAATCTCAAATAAGGAAAAAAGAGAGAGAGAGTAAAGGAAGCTAGAGAGAAAGTAGGGTTTTTCCAAAATTTTAAAAGGATAAATTTGGTATTTACTTATTTTTTAATTGACATTTATTAAAGTGGGTATGAATAGAAATGGTGGGGTGACTTTAGTCCCACCCTTAATATATATCAAAAGACATAAATATCCTTCATATTTAATTAATTTATCTAATAATAAAATAATGAGATTTAGAAAAATCACAAATTTAATTTAATTTGTAATTTTAACCAATATTTTGCTTTTATTTTGGATATAACTTCCACAAGTTCAAAATAACAATCATTATATATGTTAAGTCATTGTTCTATTTTGAAATGATGAGAGTTATTTACAAATTTAACATTTAATAATACTAATAGAAAGGAAAAACAAAAGAAAATGAACAAAATTTCAAATAAAAAATGAAAAGATAATTTAAAAAAAATAAGGTAAAGAGTTGACTTGTGTAGACTTGGTAGCAGTGACGGTTAAGAAGATTAGACACAACAATCAGTTTTGGGGAAGAAAATCACAGAATCTTAATTATTTGACGCAACATTGGAGATGGTCGCGATTCTATTTGTAGTATTAGATTCTTGTGGTCAAATCAATTTATAAATTTTTACAAAGTATTACTTGATAAATATAAAAGTATCATTTACAAAAATTATAAAAGTTTTATTATGGTATCACATTATATGTATAAAAGTCTTACATAATACAAACAAAAATATTAAATGATCAAAATTAAAGTATTACTTGTCGTGACATTTCTCAAATTAATCATAGGTCTGGAGTTTTGAAACCAAATGAATTATCTGATCTATAAAGTATTACATGATAGCATAAGAATATTGCTTCATATACATAAAAGTTACCTAACATCCAGTTGACTAGCACGTCAACTCAACTACCCAATTGTCACACTATGCGACCGTAAATCTAAAATTCATCTAAAATTCGTCTTAAATATCAACAACATTGACATAAGCAGCTAACTTTTGGATTTTGAATGTTAGTAGATTGACTTTTACGAAGAATCATCCTTCAAATATACAATCAACATGATTTACAATCAACATGATTATTTGAAGTTAAAAGTACAAGCAAAAGCTTTGAAAAGTTTTTGCAAACACTGCCTCAACCACACTTCAACGATTATTAAATTAAGTATTTAAATTTTGTTATAGGATCAAGAGCTAATTTAAAACCAGGACACCCATTTTTTTAAAATTCATCTTCATTTCGGAAGATTTCCAACTTCATTTACATAGCCAAACACGTGCTGTCCACGTGCAGACAGAGACAGGCAGAGAGAGCTTGGCGCGCCAAGAACTCAAACAAATAAACCCCTAACATTTTTTTTAGGGTTTTACAGATTACTTATCCCCAAATCCCTTTTTCAGACAAAACCCTACTTTCTCTTCCATGGCATGAACCCACACTGCATTAAACCCGGAACCCATTTCGGACCCTTGAACCACGGACCCGAACCAGTGGCAACACACATGTCTTTCGCCGCTGGACTTCGTCTGCTCCGCTCTCACCCCCTCTCCTTCTCCGTCGCCGCCCCGCATCGTCTGCTGCTTGCTAGACGGGTCTCGGAGCACCGCTTTCTGTCTGCCGTGGGCCCTCAGCGCAGGAGGTTCTCCGCCGTGAAAGCTTCTTCGCGGCGGAAGGAGGAGGAACCGCCGGAGAATGTTAGCGTGGTTGCTGTGAGGGATGGTGGTGAAGGAAGCGACGGCAGGATTGTTGTCACCGAGCTGCACAAGGAGGCGACCGAGGCGTATATGTCGTACGCAATGTCTGTACTCCTGGGCCGGGCTTTACCTGATGTCAGAGACGGGCTCAAGCCTGTTCACCGAAGAATTCTGTGAGTTGTTTGTGCAAATTTTGCCATGCCCATATAATGTAGGAATTTTGTAATATTCGTGTGGGAGGAAAGAAGAACAATTTCTTTTTATATCAAGTTTTGGGTTAAAGTATATTGTCCGCGCCATACACTAGTATGTGGTTTTGTAACTAGAATGAAGTTGCTTCAAGCTTTGGTTTGGGCTCTCAGATAATAGATACTTGTTTATTGGTTCTTTAATCTACTTGAATCAATGGTAAAACTTTGACTTGAGTTATCCCTCTCATGTTGTTGTCGGTTTGTGAACAAGTGTATTGGACATAATTTGTTCTATTCATATCTCATAGTATGTCACGCAAAGCCATAGGGAGTCTGATCTTTTGAGCTTTTTGTATTATTTTTTTTTTGAAATATAAATGGCATAAATTGAGAAGAAACTAAGCAGGACCTCGTATTTCTTGGGCTTATTATAGACTATAGTATTAAATGTCTTAAAAGAGGACAATAAAGATGAGACCTAGTAGTGATATATCTTTTCAATGACAATGTTGTCAGCAAGTTATAATGACAATGAGCTAATACTCAACATCTTTACGGAATATAATCTATCTTTTCTCTGATAGTTCTCTGAGTTTACATATTACATGTATGCTTTTGTTGAGAACATCTGGCTTATAATATTAATTATTGCCTTATATTTTTCTTTCTTGTTGCTTTCATTGTTTATTATTAGTGAAATATAACTCGAAGAAGCTTTTACCAATTCTTTTGAATCGTAGTAAAGCAGAGTGAATGGGTACCTGTCATCTTGAACCTGCCATTTTTGTATGTAATGGAGGCAAGATAAAACTTCTTTGATCTTAGCTTTGAGCTTCTGTAGAAAACCATGTGAAAACTCATGCTTCAGTCTTGGCTTGTTGAGCTGGAAAATTGACTTCTCTCACTAAACTTTGATATATTGATAACCATTTTACAATCATTTTTATAACTTCCCTATTTTTGCAGCTGGCTGATTGTTAATATTTACGACTTTTCTTTAATGATTTTTCATGATCTTGTTCCCTCATATTTTATATGCTTCTGCTGTTCTGCGTCACAGATTGCTGATTTGAGATAAATTTGCACTTATGTTTCATGCATATGTTCTTATCCTCATTTTTATATGCTAGTTACTACTTAAGTGATTTATCTGTATGGTGTTATGCATTTCTTTAGATGAAACAATCTTCTGACAGTAGTATTTTGTATTTTAAACAGATATGCAATGCATGAATTAGGCCTATCATCAAGGAAACCTCACAAGAAGTGTGCCAGAGTAGTTGGTGAGGTTTGTATTTTATTTTTATAATAAAGTACTTTCTATAATAAGATCTATTAAAAGATATAAAGTACTTCCTACTGCATTAAAAATTAACTATTTCATGATTATCTTTATGTTTTATGCAGTTTACCGTCGTGATACTCTTCTGTCCTATCATGAATTGTTTTTCTTCTTGGGTTTAATTATAGGTTCTTGGTAAGTTCCATCCACACGGAGACAATGCTGTCTATGATTCATTGGTTCGGATGGCTCAGGTACCAATCTATTTGCTGACTTCTATTATCCTTTCAATGGATGATGTAACTAAAAAGTGAATGAAGTGCTTATGCACCAAGGTGGAAAAATTGACACTGTTGGTCTTCTACCATATTCAAAAGTAAAATCTTCAAAATTTAATTGTTTAATTATCTATAGTACTTTTAATGCCTCAGTAAAGGAAGGGCATACTAAATGAGCTCTGTCATTTTCTTGTACTGGTACTGTATCTGTTGCACAGCTATTGGATTTTGGCACTTAGTTTGATTTATAACGATTTTTTACTTAGACGAGAAACATGAGTTTCCAGAAGATGGTGCTTTGTGTTTATAGTTTAAAAAAGGTTTCTTCTTGCTTACTACAATGAGTACAAATTGCTGTCTGCAATTACTTTTCTACAGTTAGTCACGTCATTTGGGGTAAGGGTATAATTTTCTATTTTATATATAATTCAAACTGTGTTTCATTGTCTATAGCTGATAGAAATGTCATTCATCTTTGTCTCTATGATTTGTTCTTCATATTTATTAGGATTTTTCCTTGCGTTCTCCACTCATACGTGGGCACGGAAATTTTGGCTCTATGGATGCGGATCCTCCTGCAGCTATGCGCTACACAGAATGCAGACTGGAGGTAGACTTATATATTTTGAAAGCCTAAACCAAAGCTCCAAATAGTGGGCATCATGCCTTGTAAATCTATTTAACAGTTGTAATGGATAAGGCATCATGTGCTGCTGTTATTCTTTTAGGCACTCACGGAGGCAATGTTATTGGCAGACCTGGAACAAGATACCGTAAGTGTCACCACTTCCTACTTTAGATTGTCTACTTACTTTTAGCTAATCATTATATGTTAGTCTTTATTTCTTGAATGATCTATTTCATATATTGTAGGTTGATTTTGTTCCAAACTTTGACAACTCACAAAAAGAACCATCTTTGCTTCCTGCTCGCATTCCGAACTTGTTATTGAATGGTGCTTCAGGGATCGCGGTATCTTCTTGAGACTCTAGTGTACTCAAATTGCTTCCCTAATTTTTTTTGTAGCACCACTTGGGGTCTATTCTTCGTCTATCCACTGTATATTTTATGTTTCCTTCCCTCATCAGGTCGGGATGGCTACAAATATTCCTCCACATAATCTTGGCGAGTTGGTAGATGCACTATCCGTGTTGATTCACAATCCTGATGCAACGGTATCGTCTTAATCAGTCAAGCATCACTATTCATTTATTCTATATGCTCCTTTACGATAACTTCTAAAATGAATGAAAGTTCTGAACTAGCCTCTGAACTTTTTGGTTGAGCTTCTTTCCTGTCCTTGAAGATTGTTCTTCCTCTTTATCGTGAGTCTTTTTATTTCCTTGTCCAGAAAGGTGTTGGAATTCATCATTTTGCTCATTTCAACTTCATCCTGCTTAGAGCAATGCATCAAGGACATGGTTCTTCGTGATTTTTGGGAAAGCAAATGACAATCTTTTTTCAGAATACTCAACTTTCGGAAAATAATTATAAACATAGTGTTTAATGATAAACTTACTGTCTGTATTCCGTATCCTGGAAAATGAAAAAGTAAATAACACTAGAAATAGAAAAGAAAGTTCACTTCAGTTGCAAAGTTAAAAGAGGTCCACAAACTATCATGCAATGATGCTTACTTTGTTTTGGGAACTTGCATTATTTAAACTGAGAAGCTCATGAAATATCAGGTCTCTGATTTTTGTTTTTGAATAAAAATATTGGTAAGAAAATCTGCAGTAGAACAAGGATGATGAGTGCTATGTTATCATGTCGGTCGTATTATTTTAATGAAATTCCATGTTTTTTTAGCAGTTTATCTCGAGTTTTATTTCCAAATCTGGTGCATTCTAGGGACCGTAATGTGAAACTTCACCATTTCATCCTTATTTAGAAAAAGCTCTCTTTTATTTTTTTTGGTTCTTAAATTTGATGTCTAATCAACTTTCTTGCTTTATAGTTATCTATATATTGAGGAAGTTATGCTTATAGCTAATGTTGTGGAATTGATCACTACATCGGGTTTCTCTTGAATTCTTGTTTATGATTATGTTTGATCTTAGATTTGAAAATTATTTTAATCCAACCATTAGCATTTCTATAGAGAAATAAGTCTCATGAGTAATGATAAAGAAAGAGGTTCTCATCCAGTACATGGAAATGCATTTTGTAACAGTTGCAAGAATTGCTTGAATACATGCCCGGACCCGACTTCCCAACTGGAGGAATAATAATGGGCAATATCGGGTAAGTTATTGATTGCCAACTTCTCTTAACATATTACTGATTTTGATGCGAAACAAGGATTGAAGTCATCTATATACTCTTTACACATTGAACTTGCTTTAGTGAATCCGATTATAATAATTAATTGGAGCTTTATCCTCATATTCTTTCCTGTAATATGACAAAGAAGTTAAATATCACTACATAAGTGGAAATTACCAATCTAGTCTCAAAGCGTGCTCCAGTTGTCTTTGTGGATGGCTGGATGCTTCCTGATCCATCTCTGCATCCTGTTTACTCAAGATGTGGCTGGTATCAGTCATTACGGGTCAACAGCTTTTTCTCTCATGAGTGGGAAAGTAGCTTTTTCCACTCACAAATTGCAATCAGTAGCTTTTCTATTCATTGAGGTGTCCATCTATACTTGGATAAGGTCGTTGAATAGCATCTTGTCCAGTGCTTCCCACCGTTTGAGCCTTCTCTCTGTGAATGGTAGCATCCCCTCTTCCAATTCATTAGTTCCCATATTATTTATAGAACATCCTGAACTAATGCTATTTTCTGAAAATAGTAAAGCATCTTTACACTCAATGTACAGAATATTTTAAGTTGAAATTTATAAAAAAATCTGAACTTCTTTTCCTTGCCTACATATCAAATAGAGATCTTTAAGATTGGATATAATGTATTGTCGTAGAACGTAATATATTTCTTTCTTCTCTTGTCCATTACTCCTAATTTTTCAAATGTTGGTGCTCTCATTATTTCAACTTAAAGATTTTGCTTATGGTAACAGCATATAGATTATGACTACTTAAATAAATGAGTCATGAACTTAATTGGCTGTCTGAGTTAATGATTTATCATCCATGCTTGGATTTTGTCAGTCCTAAATCCATATAGGATATTACATTCTGAATCCAGTATCTGTACTTTGTACTTAGCTTTAGATAGAGCATGAGATGTGAAGAGAGCGTTTCTTCTTCTACTCAGCAGTTTTTTCCAGTGATGCCATTTTTGTCCAGCTCTGCAAAACTTTACTCTTGATAAAGGTTCCATGCAAAATCCTCATAGGTTTTGTATCTGTCTGAAAGATTGTTCCCATAGAAAAGCAGTTGATGACAAGTTAGATCATAATTTCAGATTAATTGAATACGTTGTTTAAGTAAACTGGATGAGATTTTTGCTGAGTTGAAAGGAATAGACATTGGACAAGGTGATTGCATGATCCCTCATGGTAGTTTATCCTCGTAATGTCTAGAGCGTTTTATGTTGTATACACAAAATCACAATCTTGATGGTTTGTGTGTATGGTGTTTTTCTTTTTTTTTTTTTTGGTTTTGTTTTTGGTCCAAACAATCTTATATTTTTGCTACAGGGCTCTGAATCGCTTTGTTGACTTCTTCTGGGATTAAGTTTGTAAAATTTTAAATTGCGGCATGCTAGAAGCTCCCTTATTTGTGTTTTCTTTAATTTTGCATCAGGTCCATCATCATAAATGTGATTTTTTGATCTTCAGATGCAAAACTGGCATCTTCTGCATATATCGAATTGCATGAGGACAGCATGACTAATTTTAACTGACATATTAGTTTGCCATATTTAATGAAGTGAGAAACTTTGTTGTGGTATAATCTCCAAGCACATATATCTGGAGTGCCATTTTGTCTTTCTGCTTTTCTCTTTGTAATATGTGGTGCAATCAGTTAGATGTATCATATTGACATGATTATCCCCCAAAAGTTCATTACCTTTAAATCAAAATCAAGATTAAGTGTTTTGAAATTTTGTGCACTCTGTGAAGTATTTTAGAGGCATATCGAACTGGACGAGGACGTGTAGTAATTAGAGGGAAGACTGATGTTGAGTTACTTGATTCCAGAAGCAAACGATCTGCAATTATCATAAAAGAGGTTTCACTTCATCCACCTTCCTTATGTTCAGTTATTAGTTATTCTCGTGATGTTTCTTACAATTAGAACATAAGTAAAACTATGTAATTTTAATTTTTTGAGTTTGTTTTTGAATTGAAACAGATTCCATATCAGACCAACAAAGCCTCCCTTGTTGAGAAAATTGCTGAACTTGTGGAAAACAAGGTATCTATTGATGAATGCTAGTCATGATTGTCTTCACTTGAGATTTACGTTTTGCTACATGTTTTAAATACTCAAGATCAACTGTTCCCTCTTTCTTCTTCTTTCAAAGAAAAATAGATTTGTCCTAATATACGCACGCACGCACACACAATTCTCTAAATGAAGCCATACATGTGATTTGATGTTTGTGATCTATAGTTGCTTCTATGAGGAATATGTTATTTTGCGGTGGGCTTGTAATCGGTTTGTCCTGGTTCTTCTGAGAAATCTTATCATCCCATTTAGCCATTTCATTCCTCTAATATTTTTTTTGTAATTTTTCTTAACATTTAAATCTGCCTTTATAATTGTTATCATGCAAAACTTCTGGAGGCATAGCTTTGAATATGCTTCCACACAATAAACATTTTTTAATCTGCAGTAATACACACACTTGCTTGAGTTATCATTTCCTTGAGTCAAATTTCTGGACAATATACAATTAATTCTTCATAAGCAAGAAGCAAGCTGCCATCATTAGTATGCGGGTTTTCTTTTGGTTTCAATACTTAATAGTAGTTCTGGTTCGATAACTACTATAGCTTGACTGTTAGATGAACATAAACTAGAAAGAGCAGTAGAAATTCATAAGGGTCGAGATAATCACTGAAGCACAATGAACTTCCTGTGGAAATGATTTAACTGAATGCTAGACTAACCACAAATGATGTATCTTTTTGATATTAATGCCATGGACTGTTTTCTTATGCTTTTACCTATTGAAGAGTTCCTTGTCCCCCCCCCCCCCCCCCACCCCTAGAAAAAAAGAAAAAAAGAAAGAAAAGAAACTCAGATAATAAACACATCTCATTATAGTCTTCCATCTGTGGATTCTCAAATTACTTTAGAGCATTAGTTTTCTCCTCTGTGCTACCTGGATGTGTCCGTCCACAATACCTGCTTTCCCAGGCTTTCTGACCTGAATTCTTCTGTATTGGATCATTCGTTGATTTATTGGTTTCTTTCAAGATTATAGCATATGCTTAGATTCTTTATTATAACTTTTGAACTTGTGTTAGATTTTGGAGGGTATCAGCGATATACGCGATGAGAGTGATCGATCTGGGATGCGCATTGTGATTGAGGTGACTCCGTATAAATAGTTCATTTTGTATTTTATTTTCCATTCTTCCAGTAACCAAGTCTGACCTAAACTTTTGTAATATATCTTTTGGATTTAATGGATTCTAGGTTCTTGCTCTTTCTTTATTTGTTTTGATTTTTCTTCAATCGTACTTTTCAGCTCAAGAGAGGGTCAGATCCATCCATTGTCATGAATAATTTATATCGTCTAACAGCTTTGCAGTCAACATTTAGCTGTAACATGGTGGGGTGAGTAGTTTCAAAGCCATCGATATAATATTGTTTTACTGATAAAGGATAAGCATAAGCATTTTATAAACATAAGGAGAGGCCAAATTATTTGTTTCTGTTCTTGATATTGATACCAAGTCGAATATATTATTGGGCTGTGTTTTGTTAGGTCTACCAGATTTGTACTTTCTTTGGCGGTTGTATGGTGATGAAACATTTCATTCTTCAATCAAAGTGCTCGATGAGAATTTGATATATTTGTTATGTTTGGGTTTAGTAACTTTTTGTGTTCCTCAATTTTTTTTTCATGGGCATACTTCCATTGATGTTTGCTGTTTTTTTTTATAAGAACAAGAATTTTATTAAAGATTAAAAGAGTGTATTAAGGGATGAGAAATCCCTCATTCTCATTATACACAGCAATTACAAGGCATAGCTCCAGTTCCTAACCAAGTCTCTTGACTTGATAACCAATAAGCTCCTATAAATTTAATCCTATCCCACAACTCCTCTGAAGATTCACTAGAGTTCTCAAAAATCCTCTTATTCTGCTCTATCCATATAGAGTTTGCCTTGTTATATAACCTGTAACATGGGGAAAGCTAAAGTTTGTGTATTATTTGATAAGAATCTCTTTTATGAATGTGGATATTGCATATTTTCTATAACCTCTCTTCTTTAAGTTGATATGAATTGGTTATTACCATATTACGATGGTTATTAACAATGAGGTTGATGCAAGATTGGAGGGGATAGGACATGAATAATTTCCTTGGAGTGTTTTGGTACTTGATTTGCTGAACAAGTTCATATCTGAGGGGCCTCCCCCCACATGTCCTACTAAAATAATCTATTAACCTTCTGCTTACTATGTCTAGATGTCTGTGAAACTGAATAGTTGAAAATTGCATTCCATGGGCAGAAACTTGTTCACATAGTTCATCTTTGTTTGGCTTCATTTCACATGATTGTGCTTCATTGTTTTTCTTTTTTTATATGCGATTTACACTTTTCATTCCCCCCACCCCCTCCCCCACAAATTAATTGGCATATTGGAAACAAACACAATTTTGTCTTCTATCATGTTTTATGTTTCTAGTTAGCAGCAGTTACAAGGCCCTTTTGATAATGGGTCAGAGAATATCTTTTCTTCTCTTTATAATCCTCGACCGTTTCCTCTTACCAGGATTCTTAACGGCCAACCAAAACTAATGGGGTTGAAGGAATTGCTTCAGGTAACAAGCTCTCACTACTCCATTGACAAATATCCACAGGAATTGAAGGGATATCTTGAATCTTCTATTTACTTTATTCATAACTTGATGTGAGATATGTACTGGTGAACTGGAAATTGATGTCAAGTGTTTTAATTATTGCGTTTATGATCCCCAAGAGTTGTTGAGAAAATATGCTAAGCAAAGAGATTAAATAATATCATTAAGAAATCTAGATAATGTTAATTTTGATCATGGTGAACACCTTTACATGCAGAAAAAGAACCTTTGTGAATATTAGACTGAGTTAATGTGTTTTAATAGTGAGGTTATTCTTCTTTATTCTATCGTTTTTCTTCGTGCAGGCATTTTTGGATTTTAGATGCTCTGTGGTTGAAAGGCGTGCAAGATTTAAACTATCTCAAGCACAAGATCGCTATCACATTGTAGAGGTAGGTCAACAGATCCTGCTTAATTTGTTTCTTGTAGTCAACAAGATCCGTTTACTGAATTCTTAAAAATGAATGTGATACTGGTTGTACTTTGTTTGAAGTCGTACCTTATTGTAATTGCTGATTCTTTCCCCTTCTTTTGGGGTGTTTGGGATATAAGGGTATAGTAACAGGACTTGAAAACCTGGACAGAGTAATCGACGTTATCAGGAAAGCTTCTAGTCATGTCATGGCAGCAACCAATTTAAGAAAAGGCAAGTTGTTTATTTTAAAATATTATATCAATTCCTACTCTGCAGATTTCTTTCTCTGTGATAGCATAAGCAAACACAAATAAACCTGAAGGGACCAGCAATGACTTTTTTATTTGCTCATAAGTTTCAATATATTAATCCACATATGTTAATTTCAGTTCCTAGATATCTTTGAAGATTAGTTAAGTGCATTCCAGAAGGTAATCATATTGCTTAAACTAATTGGAGTTAACATGTCAATTTTGCAAGATGTTATAATCGTTTAGAAATAGGCCTTCCCTGATGATTGGCTTAACCCACATAGACTCTTCTGTGTTTCTAAAAGGGTTAATTGCACTAACACCACCAAACTATCAATGATTTTGCACATAAACCGCCAAACTTTTTTTTGTTGCATCAATATATATAAACTATACAGAATTGACACGTAAACCAATAAACTTTTTTTCCGGTCATTTTTTGCCGGATTCCGGCACGTGACATAAACATGACATATTTTGAAGAGATATTTTTGTCCACACAACTCCATTGAAATTCTCTAAGTGTAGGGGAATATCAACAACTTGATTGTGTGGACAAAATACCCCTTTAAAATATGTCTCATGCCGAAATCTGACGAAAAAGGGCCGGAAAAAAAGTTTAGTGGTTTATGTGTCAATCCCGTATAGTTTATATATTTCAATGCTACAAAAAAAAAGTTCGGTGGTTTATGCGCAAAATTACTAATAGTTTGGTGGTGTTGGTGCAATTAACTCTTTCTAAAATTATGTCCAACTTCACTAAATGCTCAGCCACAACATCCTCCCCCCCCCCCCTCCCTGTTCATCTTCACTAAAACTTATCTCAACACACAATCCATCCCCACCTGATATTTTCCAATTTACTTTGAGTTCAACTCATAAACTTGAAAATTATATTCTAAATGTAAGAATATGTTCTTGATTTGTTAATTAAATCAAACCCATATTTAAATATTAATTAAAAACAGATCTTAATTTTATTTTTCTGTCAATTCATCTTCTATTATTTTGAAATTAACGAGTACCACACTGAAGTTTCTGTTTACATAAAGAAATGGATTGTAGATGTTAATTTTAATATTTTAGGCTTGACAATGAGAACAATGTCAGGGAGTGAGGAAGTGATAGTGATCTGAATCTTGATCTAAATCCATGTTGTGCATATCTGTCAGATTCTAGCCAGAAAGGTGATTGCCATGACACACTAACCTGCCCCCATGGCGTTCCTTGTTGTGTACCATTGAGTGTAATAAAAATTGTACTGATTTATAGGAGGCAATTTTCTGACATTGAATTTGACTCTGAGACGTAGCAATGCAAGTTTACTCATCAAATAATTTATTATTTTTTGCAGAGTTTAACTTGACTGACAAACAAGCTGATGCTATACTGGATATAAGTCTCAGAAAGCTAACATCTCTTGAGGTATTTACATTTCTTGACATGTGTATTCATATAACATTTGCACAGATTTCCCAAGACATTGAAGGCAATCTTTCTGTTTCTTCATTTCCCCAGAAAAACAAGTTCATTGAAGAAGGAAAGTCTTTGTCAGAACATATTTTGAAGCTACAAGAACTTCTTTCGAGTAAAAAATTGATACTAAAGGTAGTGTCCTGATGGGGCTTCAGTGCTATCCATTTCTTTAATCTATTTGAATACAATGTTTTCATGCTTTCAATTTCATTGTCATCAGATAACTAAAGGCGGTTGAAATGTTAAATGTTGTGAACCATCTACTGATCTTTTCTTTCTTTTTATGTTCATTAATTTAACCATGATTTATATTAGAATTGTAAACTATGTATCTGTTTTTATACTGGAATATTGTTACTTGTTTATAAAATTGTCATCATGGTGATGTGGAGTTTGGGAAATAAAATTTAGCTGACTTAGCTTATTTTGTTTAGATGATAGAAGAGGAGGCAAATGAGATAAAGAACAAGTTTTCTACTCCTAGGCGTTCAGAGCTGGAGGATACTGACAGTGGCCTACTTGAGGATATAGATGTCATCCCCAACGAAGAAATACTACTGGTATATAACCTTTATACTATCTATTTACAGAAACAACATATTTGCAATGCTGTACTCAAAATGTTCCATATTCTTCTTCCAGGCAGTTAGTGAAAAAGGATACTTAAAAAGAATGAGACCTGATACTTTCAATCTTCAAAATCGTGGGACTATCGGAAAATCAGTGGGAAAATTGAGAGTAAATGACACTATGTCTGATTTCCTTGTCTGCCACACCCATGATCATGTCCTGTACTTCAGGTACTTGCTTCCACTTTTTTTCATTTAATTTTCTGTTTTAGTGGTTGATATCCGTTAATAGTCTCTGGAAATATCTATTTGTTGGTCAAAGCATATCTCTTTTGGGCTTTTAGCAAACATCTGCGGAGAAATTTCCAAAAGGCCAAGACATTCTTGTATTGTTTTATATCATCATGATTCCAATGTTTCAGTGGAAGCAATCATACATCGGTCTAGAATGAAATATTTTATTACCTCAAGAGTGAGTCTGAGTGGAGCATAACAATCCTATTTGATATGTTTTTATTTTGACAGTTACCTTTCTTGAACTTGTTTTTAAAATCATTTGATGCAGTTTGACTTGAAATATGAAAACTGCAACATAGAGACTGTATTGCTCCATGTGTTAGCAAAAAAGTTAAACCATTGAGAAAGCATATCATTTGTGAATCTTGGGCCATGTCCAGATTTTGAAAATGACAGTATTTGCAGGAAATGAGTTTTCTGCTACTCAACCATGCTAAAGGTAAAAGCAAAAGTAAAGCAGGCTAGACAACTAACTGCTTCCATGCCATGTTAAATTTTGGTTGTTAGAAAATGATAAATTGAATAAATAACTCATCATTATATGGACATCAGCCTATTCTGCTATAGAAGAATGGTGGATTATGCTCCTTTCTGATTTGATTTTGAGAGTCAATTATCATCGTTCTTGTACTTTTGCAGTGATAAGGGGACAGTATACTCTGCTCGTGCCTATAAAATTCCTGAATGCAGCCGGGCTGCTGCAGGCACACCTTTAGTCCAAGTAGTGCCTTATCTTTGACCAGAGTTTTTGGCTTGTAATCTTCTCCAAGTTTTATTTAATGGCTTTTAATTTCTCTTGGATTCAGATCTTATCCCTATCTGATGGTGAGAGAATAACTTCAATTATTCCAGTCAGTGAATTTGAAGGAGACCAATATCTTATGATGCTAACAATGAAGGGGTATATCAAGAAAATTTCTTTAAATTATTTCTCATCAATAAGGTCAACTGGAATCATAGCGATTCAACTGGTTAGTCCACAACTTTGTTGCTTGGAATTTGGAGTATGATTATGAAACAATTTTGGTGCCTAATCAATTCAACTAACAGGTTCCTGGCGATGAACTGAAATGGGTGAGGCGTTGCATGAATGATGATTTTGTGGCCATGGCCTCACAGAACGGAATAGTGATTTTGAGTCCTTGTGGGAATGTAAGTCAATTTTTTTTTCTTCCTCTCACTGCACTTGCTCAAAGTTAAAAGCCCGATAGAACCCACTTGATCTTAATGCCAGAGTTTAAAACAGATTCTCTACTTAAAGTCTAGAATAAGGTTATCAACTATAAGTCATTGAGCTGCTGAATATCATTTTGGCCTTGTCGTGATCTATCAGTTTTTATGCTGCTTCTAATAGTATTCTTTCCCCTGTATGCTTGTTCCTTTATTTAGATTAGATCTCTTGGAAGGAACACTAGGGGTGGAGTTGCCATGAGACTCAAACAAGGAGATAAAATGGCAAGCATGGACATAATACCTGCATCTTTGGGTGAAAAGTTAGAGAAAACTCTGCAGACCCGGTAATTTTGAAATTGTAATTATTATATTCATTATTATCTTGGTTTTTAGCTTGTGGAGTAAAATATATGTGCAATCAACTCCGTTTTTGAGGCTTAATACTTTATACTGAGCTCTTGTCTTACTAAAATGCATTTTATTTGTTCCATTGCATGAGTATTAACCTAAGCTCTTTTAGAGTGGTTCGAAGAAACTTTTAGCTGCAAACTATTCTATGGTTGCATAGTAGGACTTCTAACTTCTACAGTAAAAAAAAAAAAAAAAAAAGTATATATATATATATATATATATATATATATATAAAGCATTGCTTTCATATTTTAAGAAAATTTAGTTTTTAGCTTAACTTCGTTAAGTTTGTCCTAGGTGGAGTGATTTAAAAATCAATAGTTACATATCTTGTTTATGTATTTTTATTTATTTATTTCATTACCTGATAGCTAATGTGTAATTTGTTTTGTTGTCAAATATTGTGGGACCCACATTAGAAAAATAAGAAAATTGATATCTTAGTCATAAACAAGATAAAAAACTGTTATATTTTATTATTTTTTAGGTTAAAAAAAATATATTGGTCTCATAAATCACTTGTCAACTACAATGTAGGACAAACTTAATGGTAAGCCCAAAAACATGATTTGTTAAAAAAAGGAAAGCACGTACCATTCTTTTGTTTGAAAACAAACACATACTTAAAATTGTCAAACTCTTAAACCATAGGGTGACTCTGTACTTTCCCTTTTTTAAATTGTTACACAATGCTTCTCAATGTTTGTCTAATCAATGTTTTGTTCAAACCTTTCTGTTATCTTGGGATGATTTCTGGTAACTTCTGCGACTTGCCATTTCAACTGTCAATACTGTATTTTCAATACTTACTGCAGAATTTGGTCATGCAATGTTTCTTGAGGTGGAATCATTCCATCTATGAAAGCGACTGAAATATGACCTGGTTTTAGCTTTATTTTGGTGTTGTTGGCATTAGAGTTTTAATGATGATATTCCTGTTGGAGATGATCAGGTCAAGCTTTCATGTATCTTTTTCCTCCAAAATCCATCTCCAGTCCTGTCTCAGCTTATGTGAAAATTGGATATGTTTTTATGTTATCATGATAGCTATGCTCTTGTTCGATCTTTTTTTCATGTTCTTTTTTCTGTGTGCTGCTCACCTATATAATATTGTTCCTGTAGAATTTTTTAAAACTATTCTTGGTTATTTGTGTAGTGGCAAAGTATTAGCTGGTCCTTGGCTGTTGTTCATATCTGAGAGTGGCTATGGGAAGCGAGTTCCTCTTGCAAGCTTCAGGACATCACCACTGAATAGAGTTGGTTTGATAGGATACAAGGTAAGACCTTTTCCTCGTCAAATTCACTAAAAAAAGGGAGTGAAATCTGAAGGTGTTTCTCCTTTTTTATTTTGGGGTTTGATGGTTTTATCAGTAGACGAGTTTGAAAATATCGGTATCAATTGAGATATAGGTACTTGAAGTTACATAAATATTTGGTGAATCCATATATTGATGTTGGTAGAACTTTAAAAAATAATGGAAATTCTATTATAATGTTGAAACTTTAACATGAAGATTTAGGTAGATGTAGGGAATTTATTATGTTTATATGAAATTATTGCCACTTTATTTAGCAAGTCAAAATTTATTTAAAATTAAAATTAATAATATGAGCTGATATTTTTCGATATTTGGTTCAAGTAGTACAACAACTAAGCAATACCTCTAATATTTAATATATTGAAGATTTATTGGTAACATATTATGACATTTTAGACCTTGTTTTAGAGAACATGCTTCACATTTGATAGTAACCATCATTCTCTGTAATGATACAGTTTGCGTTAGAGGATCGTTTGGCAGCTGTATTTGTGGTGGGATTCTCTGTAGGAGGTAAGATGCTTGCTTCTCTTTTGTTAAGCAGCAGAATTAGTTATTGGAGATAATAACATATTGGGTTTGAACAGAAGATGGAGAAAGCGATGAACAAGTAGTTCTAGTGAGCCAAAGTGGAACAGTGAACCGTATAAAAGTACGGGATATCTCTATACAGTCTCGCTATGCAAGGTAGTCTGAATTCTTGCTACTTATTTTCTAGTGCTCGTGAGAAATGCTTTTTTCATTCTGATATGAATACTTTATTTGATTTGCAGAGGGGTGATCCTGATGAGGTTAGAGCATGCTGGGAAAATCCAATCGGCTTCTTTAATATCGGCTACTGAAACGGAGGAGGATGATGAACTTGTTGAAGTGGCTGCTTCATGATCGCACTTCATTTTCAGCTTACTAATTTTTTGAGATTCTCTTGTATGACTTGTGTATATAGAATTTCATCCCCTTTTGACCCATGTTATTCTATCTAGTTTGTCAAGTAAATGTAGCATGCAACTACGTCTGTGTTGCTTCATTATTATACTTACCATGAAAAAGGATACTCTAAAAATATGGTAATTAATAAATACAAAATGTATTCATCATGAATCACACATCACTTGTGTAGAATTGGAATGCAGATCTACACACTCATCCTTGTACTACGATGAACCATCACTTAAATCAGTTATGCTCTAGCGCACGTGCTTGGTAAGATTAGTGAAGCGTGGGGCTAGCGTGCCTTAGTGAATTTTACAATGGGCCCGGCTATCCGCACCCCATAAATTTCTAAACACACCCCATTTTTTTTATTTTTTATTTAAAAAATTCAAAAAATAACAAAATTACAATTTTACCCTTATGCAAAGAAGTGTGTTCGACTAGTATTCGAACACACCTCTTTGCGTTTGACTGGTGTTCGAACACAGAGAGGTGTGTTCGACCATGGTTGGTTGAACACACCTCTCTGTGTTCGAACACCAGTCGAACGCAAAGAGGTGTGTTCGAACACTAGTCGAACACACTTCTTTGCGTTCGACAAACCAGGGTTGAACGGATTCCAGATTTGTTGTTTTTTTTCGTTCTTTTTACACAATTTCACACGATTATTATATAATTTGTTAACTCATATATTGGTTTTTCATACGTTAACCCCTTACCATTTTAAGATTTGAGTAATGAAAGAAAGAAAAAAAAAATAAAGAAGAAGAAGGGGGGAAAAGCAAGCGGACGGGTTTGGGGAAGAAAGGGGAGAAAAGAAAAAAAAAAGTAGAAGAAGAAGGGAAAAGCAAGCAGATGGGTTTGGGGAAGAAAGGGGAGAAAAGAAAAAAAAAAAAAAAAAAAAAGAAGAAGGGAGAAGCAATCAGACGGGTTTGGGGAAGAAAGGGAGGAAAAAAATTCATTTTTTTCTTTTTTTATTGATAAGGGTAAAATTGGAATTTTGTTATTTTTTGAATTTTTTAAATAATTTTTTTTTAAAATTGGGGTGTGTTTAGAAAAATTGGGGGTGCGGATAGCTGGACCCTTTTACAATATTGCAAAAAAAGAATGCTGGCTTTTTAACACCTTAAATTAATTATTCTCTTCGTCCCATGTACTTTTTAAAAAAAAAAAAATTTGTCCCTTGTACAAATGAGAATTTAACTCAATTTCTTTGTTGTTTTTTGGATTATCAAGAAGACCTAATATTTTTCTTCCAGTTTTCTCATTATTCTCTTTTTCTTTTTACTATGTCCTCATTTATTAGGCAGATTTAATTAAATATTATATTTATCAATTTCTTTTAAAAAAACATAATGCATTGAATGTTGTTAAAAAAATGAGCAAAGTCGCACCTGAAGGTGGTGACATTGCCTTTTCTATTTCCTGCTCCGTAAATCTTTTGATCAATATCAGCAACATGCTTCTGTATTTAAATGTATACTTTGATAAATATCTTGGTCTTTGTCTCTAACTCTCAAGATTTCGGCTGATCTAACCACAAGTCGGTGGTTTCACTTCGTCTTCAATGAGAATTTAGATCACAACCTTTTTTTAATCTAAAGGGATCACTTGGAGATACACTATCAGTAGTACTTGCAGAGTAATCAAAATCGTTCAGATAGCATGAAGAAAAAACAAAAATCTTAGCTTTTATTGAAGAAATAAAATATAACTTATATTACAATACTAATTTTCTTCGCCAGTGGAGGAGAATAACTTGTCGAGCCACTCATGGTTGTCATAAGAGCAATCCCTTCTACACTCGAAAAACTAAAAGCTTTAAACTCTTAAACTTTAAAGAGAGAAGTATTCAGGTAATGTGTTTGATTTCTGAAGCCCTTCTCAATGGCTGAAGACTTCCTTTTATAGCCAAAATCCGGATTTCAAATGCGGACTTGAGCCTTCTTTGTTAGTTATCCCTTTGCCAGCTCTCTTCCACCTTCCTTTGTTGGTAAGTGGTCATGTGACTCCAACTGCTGCTATTCACCATTCTCTCTCTACGGTGGATACATGACTCATCCACCTTCTATCTTTTGGTGGAGCTATCCCATTATCCTGTGTTTTATCAGGTTGGTGACTTGTCAATTTTTGGTGGTAGGACCTCCCACTACACCATGTCTGGTGGAGTATCATGTGTTTGTAGGGCCTGGTATGAACCATTTGAACCTATACTATTATAAGTTTCATTAATCTTTTGAACCTAAACTATTACAAGTCCAAACATAAACTATTATAAGCTAAATATTTATCGAGTCTAATTAGATATAGCAAAAGCAAAAGAGTCACATGTGTTGTTTGCAACTTTACTCATATTTTTAAGATTTTTTCATAAATTATACTTTATTAAAAGAAATTGAGATTCACATTATTTATTTAAATTAGACCATTTATTATAGGGTTGGGTTTCAATTTGCAATATGTGCTACATTTTTTTTTTTTCACATTGTAATTTAAAGAATTTTTTTCCCTAATTGAAATATGAGTACAAGTTGTACATTTAAATTGACCATTTATTGTAGATACTTTTGTTGGAACACATCTTTAGTGTTCCAAAAAAGTACTATAATCCTTTCATATGTATACTCGTAAACTAAATATTTTTTTAGTTTTATGAAACAAATTTGAATGAGAAAATAAATTTAAAATGAGAATAAAAAGTCTGTTTTTTCTTTTTTTGTAATTTCTAGAAGATATTGACAACTTTCTCATATAGTAATACTAGTATAGGATCCATATAATACACGAGATTTTATAAAAAAATCTTGATAAAATTTAAATATTATTTATACATTAAAATTAAATTTATGATTTGTGCAATACATGTCGCCTAATTTAATATTAAATATAACATAAAATGATTGAATAATTATTTAATTATCGAAATATAAGTTGCATTTGTAGAGGATTACAAATAAATTTTTATTTATTATTTGAAATGAATATATATATATATATATATATATTGTTATGTCTATTATATTATTCAACCCCCAACATTTTTCTTAGTTTGACTTTTTAATGTCTATAACAACCCTCAATTTTTCTTTACAATTAAATAATAAAAAATTAAAAGTCAAAATTTTACAAATAAATTTCATTGTTTATTTTAAAACACATATTCAAAAAAAATTATTCAATTTCATTAACTAATAAGCATGAAAAGTTTGAACAATCATTTTCAATCAACCCACCTTAATTTTTAGGTTTTTTTTCTTTTTTATTTATTTATATTTTTTCTCTATACTTTTAATTTAACAAATTTCAAATATATAAATAATTTATATTATTGAAGTTTAGAATATGTTATTTAAATAAATTTAATTAATATTTCTATATTATTTAATTAGTAATGTTTTTTAGTAACATAAAATTTGAAATAATTAATTAGTCATATTTAATGTGAGAACATTGTAAGCGTGTCAAGTGTCTTTTGGGTCATTCTTTTATATATATAAAGATTTATTTAGCTCATTTACTATATTCATATTCAATGCGTATTATTTAGTACAATAAATATTCAATATAATACTCATTAAATATGACTTTAGTAAGAAATCGACTTGTTTAAATGTCTTACTTTCTTAATCCTTGTGAAAAATTTAGCCAACCATCGGTTAAAATTAACAAAAAAATTCTTAGGTACGACCTTTTTTGTGACTTTCTGGGTTAACAGAAATTGAGTTGGCATTTTCATTGGTCAAAATGAAGATGATGTTGACGTTGGATATATAAGGTTGTATTAGGAAATTACAAGACTTCTAATTACTTTAGGGTTAAGTGTGCAGTAGCAAACACATCGTTAGAAATTTGGTACGTAAACATCCTATATATAAATAAATTTTGATCACATATAGGTGAATTTTTTTGAAATATTATATTTATGCATTATGTATTAAACATTATTTTAGGAAAAGATAGTTGAGAACATGCACCAACTAGCAGTTGATGATCAGAAGTATCTTAGAAAGCCGACAAAAAGTTTTTTTTTTTTTTTTTTGAGGAATTATATTAGCAAGCTAGACCTCATTTTAATGATCCGTGTTCATCATTCCACCATCCCCTTCCACAACCACATCATGCAGGACCACAATAAATGTCATGTGGTGGAGATCGACAAGGTGTGAGAAATAGTACTCCATCATGTACTACATCATCACGTAAAGACTCCAAATTTATAGATATTCCTACAACATCACATATAAAACCAAATCCATTTGTGCCCATATAGGAGATTTAGGTTGTCCATCATCGTCTTCATTTATTGGACATCATGTTATGAACATTTATCCTAATTATTATATTCCACCAGTAACATAACAACAAAATCATAATCAAGTCATTCATTAAAGTGGTTCCATTGATAATAATCAATAATCCAGTGCTCCTTTGGAGTTAGGACAACACCCAAATGACTTATCATTTTCAATTGATTAATAGTCAACTTATTGAGTTGTTCGTCCCCATTTCAATGTGTCTCTTATTCCATTTGAAACAGGTCTAAGCATAGGTCATGGTGATAAACATTAAAGTTATACATCATCATCAAGTCATCCTACCTTTAGTTTGAATATCACCTTAACAAATGATAACCAAATACAATATGCATCAGATAGTGAGTTAGATGCAAATGACCCTCAAGGTAGAGGAAAATGAAACAGACAAAAACGTCGTTGCGGAACTGACCATTAATATTAGTGTTATTTATAGTTGTTTGATATGTTAAGACCGTGTATGATATAATTAAGATTAACTTGCAAGTGAATCATCGAACAATACTTATCAGGTCTTAAACATGTAACTAACAAACACGTACATTTAAAATATACGGATTAAATTATAGCAATTTATATTATAAATTGGTTTTAAAAATAATGAGTTGTCGCCTCTAAAAAACGAATTTCAAAGTTCACTAAATTAGTAAGAGTGGTGGCTATTTTGTCTCGACTTCGCAACAAAATTCACAGAATTCCATACTGGCACATTACAAAAAAAAAATCAGCACAACACAAAGCCAGTCATCACTGCTAGTGACGACTATTACTAGACAACTTCACCTAATATGTTAAACTCTTCCTAATGCACAATACTTGTTTAAAAGAATTATTAAACTACAAATTTCCGTTAAAAAAGCCCAGCCTTCAATCATCTTTAGTTTGCAAGGTGCACAAATCACTATAATACAATTAGGGATGGAGACTTGAAATTGAGACATTACTTAGGGTGAGAGATGTGTCTAACTCAACCTATGAGGTACTAGTACAATTTGTACATTAAAGTTAAACATCTTTTATAAATACTTACAACTTTTGTTGGATTCCCATTTTTAAGTATTCTAAAATGAGTACTAATGTCATTTATTTACATAATAGTAATTACTAAATATTTTTTTAACTTGTATGAAACAACCTTAAACAATAAATAAATTGAAACTCAAAGAGTACAAAACCTGTTTTCTTTTTCCAAATGTCTAGAATACGTAGTCAACGTTTATACAAAGTAATATTTATTTAACTTATTTACTAATATATTGAGTTCAATAGGTATTATTAAATAGTACACAAAATATAATACTAAAAAAAATATGACAATAGTAGGACATTGACTTGTTTTAGATATCTTTTCCAGTAACTTTCTTAATTCTCGTGAGAAGTCCGTTTTCCTGATCACTTTTTCAGAAAAAATTAATTTTGATGTCAGTATTTTTAACCAAAATATATGAAACATATGTCAAAACACTTCCCATCTCAAACCAAATAAAAGCCTCAAATCAATTTTCTGATTTCCATTTAATCCAATCTCAAGCAAATGAAACAATAAATTGCAAAGTAAAAAATCAATGCACTTTAAAGTTCAATTGGAGAAAAAATATTAAAAAATTGCCTCCAATTTGTAGGCTCCAAAGAACCAAGAGTAATTGGCCCGGCCTGGCCTGGCCCAGGAAGCCTAATTTGTCCAATTTTTTGGGCTGACCTGATAACTAAATATCAAAAAGCTTTGGAAAAATTGGTCTGGCCCAACAAAGCACTGACCCAGCCTGCCTGATCAGCCCTCTCTTGTAAATAAACCAAATAATCAATATGTGTATCCATGAGTGTATAAAGATAATCAATACTATACCAACATCTAAAACACAAACACAAACACAAACGCATTTTGTCAACATTTAAAGGTTGCCCTTAAAACTAATTACAGTTGCATTTTGCTTCAATATAAATACATACCATAATATCACCATTTATTGCTTGATAAACTGCATTTGGCCATTGGATAGATTAGCTACGGTTCAAATACAAATGAAATGACTAGAACAAAAGTAGATGCATTATATGTTCCTCAGCATATCGAGTAACATACTCATGAACTTACATAGCAAGAAGCATGTTAGGCCAAGGCTATATGTATGATCTGCAGT
Source organism: Scutellaria minor (assembly GCA_954870855.1). NCBI lineage: Eukaryota > Viridiplantae > Streptophyta > Magnoliopsida > Lamiales > Lamiaceae > Scutellaria > Scutellaria minor. The sequence goes on along the minus strand of OX940728.1, from coordinate 16,342,194 downwards.
GCTTTCTCACCAGTCTTGCATCAAAGGCTTGAAAACTGATTAACTGATGCTCGATAATGAAGTGAAGCCCCATCAACTCAGGAATCACTCCAAACTCAATCCCAAGTCACAGATCTATAAAAAAGTATTTGTCATCCAAGATGCAATCACCAGGTCCCAAAATCTGCCAAGATAGTTTTCGGCTCTCCATTATAGAAGTGTCAGTGAGATGGCAGCAGAGCGAAGTCGAACACCGTCACCATCCCATTTATTCTGGGGTGCAGTAGCTCCAGCAATGATCACCTACAAAATATCACAGAAACAAGCACAATAATGCATCTCAGCGGTATAAAAAGAGTTTAGAGCTAATTTTGCCTGAGGATGAGGATTTTCTTTGGAGTATGTGTTCTCAATCAACATGATTGACCAGCACTAAAGCCTATTGAAATCATGCAGAAAGTTGTGAGGAGATGAAGGTGTGTAATATGGGGGACAGACCAACCTTTCCACTATTAACGGCAGCTACTAGTGCAACATGCTGTTCTTCTCTACCAAACTCGTAGAAGTAATAATTCCTGAAACAAGTAGCATAAAAGAATTGAGAATAAGAAATGTATGAAAGTTCATTTCACTTTCTCTGAAGTTGATTATGCTAAATGAATCGCTACTGACATGTAGGGTCCAGTTGTTCAGAAGAGGTGAATAACTTTAAGATTCACGAATAAGTCAGTAAAAAACCACAATGTTTTAAATGAAAAGGTGCAGTTATTTGTTACACTAAATTACAAGTGATACTTCAGTGCAATGGCTAGTAAAATGGGACTAATAATGAAAGCTGGAGATATTGCAGCTACTGTCACATAAAATACCTGTAACCTTCCTCTTCTTTAATCTTGATTGTACGGGCAGAGTACAATGTTGCGTCGCCTGATTGTATGATTTTAAGCATATTTAAGCCATGGAGTACAAGTCAGATGAAGAAAATGAAGCTTTTTTGAAGCTTTTTCTTGAGAACTTAACAGCACTCACAAGAAAATACCTGGAACAAATATTCTAGCTGCCTCCTTCAATGAACCTAATTGAGCAATGTCATTGGCCTGCCCAAATTAGAATAAGCACTTTGGTAAGATGATAAATGAACAGAACACTTCAAAATTATGATTTGAGCAAAATTATTTCCAGTTTTACAAGATAGAGATGTCCTCAATATGGAAATCGAAACAACATCTCATAAGCAGAATTACCTGGGTGAATATAGAGATACAATCTCAGAAAATAGATTACCTTAGGCTTTCTAACAAGTGAAATTTTAATGACAGAGGTATTCAGTATGAGAATGGAGCAAAAGTCTTGGGACTTAGTGTTACTGTTACATCAGCCGATTTATAAAACGTCAACATGCTTGGCCTCATAAATGTAGAATCCAACCAGTAATGAGGAGGTGTGTTAAAAACAACAAATAAAACTTTCTTCCATCTCTAACAGCATAAGGTTTTAGGTGAAGAGTTTAATTGAAACAAATGCTAAAAACATATGGATTTTGAAAAATAAAATAAAAATATGTATGGTTTGGTTGTCCGAAATCCTAATGGCATAAGTGAAGCATGAATAATTTCACCTTTAACTCACAAAACTCTAGAGCAGTGTTAGCACTTGTAGTAAGGTAGTATTAGATCCGTTCCTTCGTCAATTTAATCAGCTCACACATGTAGAGCTAGAAAGAGAAAATATGTCATAAATGATGTTGACATCCATGGATTGGGCCAATCAAAGATCATTAAAAGTTAGGATAACACATTGAGCACTATTTTTTTGACCCTGTATTTTCTCTGCCAAATGCAATGTTAAAGAGAAGTTTTTCAATTTCCTGATAATTAATAATAGTACCTTAAACTAAACTTCATATCAATTAGCAGCCATTAAAACACTTGCTAAGAAACTTTATTTTGTTTTGCATAAATCCGATACCAGAAGCAAGCAGAATAACCAACCAAAAGATTTAAACAGAAACTAATTTTTATATCTTAGTATCTGATAGGTTAAGTAAGAAGTACTACATTTACGAACCTCTAAAAAGGTGATCTTAAGTTGATTAGAAGGCCGAATAACAACACTTAGAACTTCATATCTGTATGACATTGCAACCATGTAACAACAGCTAATCAAGATCAAGAATAATCCAGAAAAGCTAAGAATAAATACAATCATCTGCAAAAACCAAATGCAAACCAAGTTGGAGAACTAGCAGACCTCTAGCAAGACCAGAAACAAACTTTATCTAGCATGGAATGATCACTCATGCACATAAAAGAATAAAAATCAACCTTTGTAAACCAATAGAGGTGCCTAGGAGTTGAATACTCTTAGATGTTCTCTAAATGAACCTCCACTGCACAAGAAGCAGAGATCATCAGTTAAAGAAACTAGCATTTTGAGGCTTTCGTGGTATTGTTGATAACCTAGTTAAAATGTCTCATAGGCAACTTTGCATATTGGAACTATTAACTAAAATTTTTATGAGTTGTAACACCAATATAAATAAATAGATAATTAAAGGCCGAGAAGCTGAAAAATATATGGACATGTATCTCAACATAATAAAGCATTTCATCATGCCTAATTGTCAGTTCTCTGCTTGATATCATTCCCCTTAGCAAATTTCTTAGCTCATTAACCTTCCTGCACTAATTATGAGCAGAAGAACACAACCTGAAAAAATTATGAACTCAGCTTTCATATTAAACGTAAAATTATAATTGAAACATTATTTGATTACATCAGATTCAGTATGACAAATAGATGAGCCAACTCTAGATCTTTTGGGTTGCTCTGCATTTATATGTTCATGCTGAAGGCCCTTTATCTTGATCAAATGTAGCTTAAAAGCTGGCTGAGATCCAACCATAAGGCTCATAGTTGAGATTTTCTTAATTGGGAATTCAGTAGTGAAATATCTAAGGATATGATGTGAGAATCCAGCGCAAGAAAAATTAACATATAAGAACAATATAACCTAGGGAGATATCAGCAAAATGATGTTGTAAGCATCCTCAAGAGCGGTGGCATGGATTTATAAACATGAATGGACAAAAGGCTTCTCCAATACTTCTGTAACTAGCAAACCAAATCCTCACAAAAATGAAGTTTTGACAAAATCTGTATACATCATATCCTTTTCAGAAGACTGGCATAGATATGGAAAGAAATTGGTTTCAGCCCGAAGAGATTGAGTTGAAGTATTTTGAGATATTCACTCCCCTATTCTTTTTTTAACTGAGTTTACTGTCTTCTCATATCTAATTGGAATGTGCATAGTCAGAACTGTGTCGGATGTACTAGGCTCCCTCACATCTCATGCGAATGCATAGACAGAAGCATGTATCTCTCTAAAGACATAGAACCAGCAATAAACTAATAGATACCAGATTAATAACGCATCACATTCAAAATCAATAAAAAGCACATCTGAGAGTGGTCACCCTCCATAAATAAAAACTTAATAAACTATCTGAGAAGGCAGCCTTTACCCATCAGGAGATGCAAAACGTGCAGCAAAAGTCTTTGGCTTAGCTTTATCTCCGTAGAGAGATAATCCCGCATTATAGTCCTATAAAAGTCAGCAAAACTTCTGTTACAATTCAAGGAACCAAACACAAGACACAAATACCAGACACATCATTCCGAATATGGCCCAACAGCTCCCAGTCATGTTGCAGTAACTTATGCACCAATAAAGATGGATAGTAACTATGAACAAAAAAAAGTGTAAATAGTGTATAAGACATCTCCACAGGGTGGCATATGCACAAACAAAAATACAATTTCGAACAACTGTGCTCCAAACAGAGAACTGAAGACAACTTCCATAATCTTCTGAATTTTACCATATTCTTTTCTATGCAAAAAACATGCATATATAACAGCTGCAACTATGCACTTCCTATATTGAAATCTCATGTTTTCTGGTACCAAAGAAACATATACATATTAAATTGTGAAATTGTAGCATACAAAGATTTCCAGTAAAGTCCACAGTCAATCGTCCTCAAAAAGGGGAATACAACACAATCATTAGGTAAAACGAAACTTCCAATACACATACAATTTAATCGGGAAAAAAATGAAAACATGAAACAAACCTCAGGTTCCATGACGTCTTGGAAGTTGGGAGGCACTCGAATTGCAAAGCCATCGCCATAGAACTGGGACCAGGACTTTGTATTAGCAATGCCCGAAAGAAACGACTTGGATGAATTGGAAGATGAACGGGGCGGAGGTGGCGATTGTTCAGCTAGCGCGGCGGAGGATGATAAGATCACAAGTGATGAAGCAGTGCTCAGAATTAAACTTCTTCTTGAGATAACAGTATCAGTCGAATCGAATGTGTGAGCTTTTGGGGGTGGGTTGGGAGAGAGTGATACTATAATTCTGGGCATGGCCATGGCCATGGCAGAGATGAGAGAGAAAATAGGATGAGATTTATGGCTGCTATTTGGAGTCTGCAAATTATCGTAGGTAAGGTTTAAAAAAAAAAAAAAGCATTGTAAATTTAAATATTATTTAAATTGTGAAAATATTTATGATTGCATGTTCTACCTATCATATACTTTTTAACATTAATGACAATATAATTTGATGAATATATTATTTAATTATGCATGTTGCATAATTGTATTCATAAATGAATATATATATATATTTATTTATTTATTATATTGAATACAATTAGTTTTTGTGGGACCCTCATTCTTAATCATCTATATTTATCAATATTATTTTTTGTCAAGTTATTAATTTTTTTTTTAGTCAAGAGAAATGTTTTTTGCCCAATTATAACCTTCTAACATATGTGGCGTGATATGATGATGATGGTATGAGTTACATTAATGATGGTACGAGAGTGTATTATGATTGTACGAACTACATTAATAATGTTATGGGGGTGTAATATGGTGATACAGACTACATTAGTTGTGGTACGAGTATGTACTATGGTGGTACAAGCTTCATTTAGGGGTGAGCATTTTTCGATTAAAACCGAAAAATCGAACCGAACCGAAAAATACAATTCGGTTCGGTTATAAAAAGTTCGGTTCAGTTTTCGGTTTTGAATTCCATAAATTTCGGTTATTTCGTTTCGATTCGGTTTTGAGGGGAAAAAAATCGAAATAACCGAATTAAAAAGGAAAAAAAATTAATTATATATTTTATATTTATATTAATGATAATATTGTGGGCCTTTAGTAGCCCAATTATCTTAGCCCAACTATTTTACCCCAACTAATACATTATTATTCATTTATTCATGTAATGTTTCATTAGACTATGTTTCATTTAAGGTTGCAATTGAACAAGCAGGTTAAAAAAAAAAAAATTGCACAGAAAATTCGGTTATTTCGATTTTGAACCGAACCGAATATTTCGGTTGAGTTTTAATTCGATTTTGAAGCCCTATTCATTTCGGTTCGGTTTTTAAAAAAAATGCAATTCGGTTTTTGGTTTTTTCGGTTCAGTTCGGTTTGGTTACCGAACCGACCGATGCTCTCCCCCGGCTTCATTAATAATGGTATGTGGTGAAATATGGTGATACGGGCTGGTACGAGTTTAATTAATTAAGGATACTATAATCCAAAAAAATATTCTCTTGGATAAAAAGAAAAAAATTTAAACTCTTGGTTAAAATGAATGTTTCTTTTTATAATCGGCTACTTATAATTTCATACCTTAATTTTTTCTATAAAAGATTAAATATTAAAATTTAGAAAGATCCTCAAACTTTATTTTGAATAATATGATTAAAAAAACTTAAAATAAAAAAGTTCCATATAATTGTCATAGTTTATTCTAAAAATATATATTTGCAAAAATTATTCAATTTTATTAAATAATAGATTTGGATGTTTCACTAATCTCTCAAATTTGGGTCCTCACCTTTATTTTAGCTTTTTTTTACCCTCTTTATATATATATATATATATATATATATAATTAAGAAGATATTGTATTGTTGTTATTATTATTATTTTTACTACTTAGTTTTACATATTTTAGTTTATTTTTAAATAATTTAAGTTTTTAATTAATATGAATTCAGTACTATACGAAAAATTCATATATAACTATTAAGTTTGTTATTTACAATCTTTAGTATATTAGTTTTAACATTAATAATAAAAAAAAATAGTGGATTTGGTTTAGATAATATAGTGATGAAATACATAGTTATTTTTATCATTTAAAAAATGTTAATAATAAATATTAAAATTGAATATACCTAAATAAAAATTTTAATTGTAATTTTCAAACTCCTAATTAATAAGAATTGAATATGGATTCGTACATGCATTTCTTCTTAATATATTAATTAAATTTAAGAGTGATTTACCTTATAATTAATAAAAATAACATAACTAAAAAATAATGTTTCAAATTTGGACGGATAAAACTTTTTTTTTTTTTGAGCAATAATGGCCACAGTACTGTTTAGTGGTGCTTTCTTATATTAGTGAGTCTTACCTAAATCAGATCAACCCACATCCACACTTTACAATTCATATATAAATTAGTGAAAATGAATTTTGTTTGTGGGTAAAAATGACCCGTCTCACGAAAACTATCCGTGAGATCGTCTCACACAAGTTTTTGTGAGTTGGTCTCTTGTGAGATCGTCTCACATGCAACGGGATTCAAATATACCTTTTATAGATAATAAGTATATGTTTTTCAACTATAAGTATGTGTTTTATAAGTATGAGTTTATTCAAGTATGTATTTAACAATTATAAATATGTATTTTTCTACTAAATGTGCAACCGTCTCACATATGAAAGGATCTAACGTGAGTTTTTACTATTAATAATTAAAACTTAAGAACATAATTGTAGGAGGCAAGCCCCCATCTCTTGGGGGGCACTAGCACAGGCAAAAATAGTAATATTTTCCTAATAAAATTTTAAAGTTTTGATTATATAAGAAATCAAAAATATTTAAAAAGGATCTAAGAATTAATTTTAATAAACATTTATAAAAATATGAAAATTAACTTTTAAAATAATTTTCCAAGTATGCTTTTTAAAATTTTGAGATTTAGTTAGTTTTTTAATTATATTAACAATATTCATATTTTAATTTTGAATTTCAGGTTAATTTTAATAAATAAAAACATTTAAAGAAATATTAAAATTAACTTTAAAAATAATTTTCCAAATAAATTGAAATTATACTATACTTTATAATCATAAGATTTTAAAAGTTTTGAGATTTAGTTAGATTTTTTTAAATATATTAACAATATCCATATTTCTTTTAATTTTCAAATTAATATTTAAAATATTATATAATCTCTTGTATTTGTTTATTTTCAATATATGTCTTGTAATATTGTGTTTAATTTTTAATCTTATGATTTTTTGTTTTTTGAATTTTCAGATTTTAGTTGTATCTTTATTATTATTTTAACAATCTTAATAGTTTTATTTTTCTTTTGAATTTTTCAAAATTATTCTTTCATATTCTAAATTTTTTAATTTTCAATATTTGTATTTTTCTATTTTATTTATTAATCATGAGAATTTTTATATAATTTCAACAATTTTAGTTTGGGAAGTAAAAAATTAATAGGGTTTGGGATTTGCCAAACTATAGGATACCCGACCCGTTGCCTGGGACACACCAACTCTTCTCCTATAATTAATATCTATTCATATATACATATTCTATCATTTGTGTAAACATATAATTTCACAATCATCCAATCATTACCAACACTACATTTAACAATATCGTATTATATTTTCCGACATTGATTCGATATGTATAAATATATAATTATATCCTATAAAATTTCAAAATAAACACACATATATATACACTATTCCTTATTATGAAATCCAATCATATATATAGAAGGAACATTTTAAGCAGTTATCGATCTTTATATAAGGATCTCAATATATCTACCTCAACATAAGATAAATGAAAGGGTTAATGATAATTGTGAGATTCAGATAAATAAACCTATATATACATATATTCTAAAATATTTGGCTGATCAAATTTTAATTGAAATAAATTTACATATTGTTGTACCCTAAACCCGAGCTAGTTAGAATAGGCCATAACAGGATGGGGCTTGCCCCCAGCTAATAGCCAACCGAGCCTCGACGAGTCGAGGCTCGTCCCTGGTCGATTGCCAACCTGGGCACGACAGGCCGGGGCTCGTCCCCAATCGATAGCCAACTTGGGCTGATGAGAGTCGAGGCTCTCCCCCCGACCGATAATTAATCTGGGTACAACGGGTGTCGGGGCTCTCCCCTAGCCAATACATGACCTGAAAATGACCGACATCATGATTTGGAGGTCCTCCCAACCACTCCCACCGAACATCATGGTATCAATCACATCTAGATCCAATCAAGAAATTCACATCCCCGGATAAAAGAAAATTAGATTTTTTGTCTTAGAACCCACTACTATATATAGAAACTCATTTGTATAGAAAGGGGTGGAAAAAATATAGAGAATGCTCTCAAGAAATTATAAAATACTCATTCAATGCTCTTTGGTCCGAGTTATTTTAGCCGACCACGACTAGTAGTTCTATGTATAATATAAACAAAAGGCCTCGAGGCAGGTTACTTGCATATTTCCACCACTCATCTTCCACTATTACCTCATTTATCTCATTTATAATTTAAATACATTGATCGTGTGACTATAATTACTATTTACGGCTTTTATACGTGAACACATATGAAAATTGGAAACATTTATATCTATATATATAATAACAATTACCCCTAAAAATATAAATGACAAAAGTTTTCCTGCCCGTTTCCACTTCCTAATATTAAAAATATTATTAACTATTGTTTTTTTTTTGGTGTGTATATATGGTATATAATACTCTTTTATAATGGACAAAATCTTTAAATAAAAAATTTAACAAATTTGTCATTTTATAAACTTAGTAAGATTTATATTGATTTTTTTATTTCTACAAGAAAACTAACTTAACACATCTAATGTGTTATAAATTTATTCTCATTTTGATTTGACATATGATATTTTATTAGTCAATTCATTATATTGTTTCATGAAACTGCAAAATTCAATCCTACATAATTAGTATTAGTCTCATTTCTTAATATTAGAAAAATCATTTTTTTTATATTATCTCATTTATCTTGATTTTTTTTCTAATAAAAAATAACTTTACATATCTTATGTGTTATAGATTTAGTCCAGTGAACATTGATATATTTTTTAACATATGATATTTTATTAGTCAATTCATTATTGACATAAATATTGTATTAATCAGTTCATTATATTTTATCGTGAAATTGCAAAATTTGATCTTACATAATTAATATTAATCTCAAATTATGTAAGTTTTTGTTTTTATGCATATTAATAACTTCTTAAAAATATATTATTAAAATATATTATATATATTAGAATATCTTGATATAAATTAATAATCGATTGTAGTATCATCTGGTTGCATTGTTAATCAATACTATATATAAATATAATTTATAACCAAATTATCAATTTTTTATTCTAATCAATTTGATAGACGACATTTCAATGTACCGAAATTTGATATATCATATAATATGGATTTTGTTATACTATTGCATCATTAAAAAAAATGATCTCGCCTGATAATCTAGATAAAATATTACATAGATTAGTTAAACAAATTAAATTACTCAATTTTTGATATGTTATTGAAATGATCTAAATAAGTAAATGAGTAATTATTATGTTGCTAAGATACCAAAATTTGTGGATATATACACACACAATAAATATATATATTGATAAAATATGTATCTAAATCTAAAAATCATGTTTACTTTATATTTGAATTTTTATTATTATTGTTTGTATTTACTTTATATTTTAAAATCATATTTTTTTAATTTATTCAATGAAAGAAAAAATATCATTAGTGGTTTTCACAATATAATGTTACCACCTTATAATTTTTATATTTAGGACATTTTTTAAAATCAGAAATAATTTCTATAATTTCATAATAATATGTAATTTTTCAATCTAATCATCACATTTATCAAATTTATGGATTTAGTAAAACATTTTTTAATATATATAATATTTTATCAAAATCTTAATATATTATTTTATTTATTTATTAAATCATATATTATTTTACTCAAAAAAACTACAAACAAGGAGATATATTATAAAAATAGCATTATTATAGGTAGTTTTCTCAATCTAATATTCATATCTTATAATTATAAATTTAGAAAATATTTTATAACCTGGATACCTTTTTAAAAATTGCGTAATTATAGAGAGTTTTCTAAATTTAATCTTATTATTTATAATATTTAAAAATTTATGAATTTTTTTTTTGTTTTTTGTAGCATTTGTCATTTTTTATATTATTATTATTATTATTATTATTATTATTATTATTATTATTATATAAATCTAAAAAATAAATAATGTTGAAATCAAAAAAAATTATAGACACATTTTTATATTATTATTTCCTAAGTATTAACATAAATATTACATAAAACCAATTTCTATAACTTTGTTTTAAAAACATTTTTTAAAAGAGAAATTATGATTTAAGTTATTTGAGTTTTTTTTAATGGTATGTTAAATTTAGAAATTTACTTTTGAAATATAAGACATTATCATAATTTTATACTCATTATGAAAATTATTGAATAATTTTTTCTAGATTAATTATGACAAATACAGTTATTAAAATAGTTAGACAACATATGATGAATATATGAAATATTTAAAATTCATAAATTATATGATATTAGATTAAAAGAATGATTCTGAAAACTATATTGTTTTTCATGAACAACAATTTTATATTAAAAAATTACAACAGTTGAAATTTATATGTCCATACATAACATGAGTATCAATGAGATTAAAATTATCTTAAGTAGTTGATTTTTTTTGTCAATATCAAAATATTTGAATTTTATGACCATGCATCAAATGGGTAACAAATTAAATTGAAAGTAATGTCAAGAAATTTATTGTTTTTCGTGTTCAACATATTCATATCAAAACATTAAAATAGTACTCCATCCGTTTCAAAATAAGTGTCGTTTAGAGTTTAAATTTTGTTTAAAATTATGTGTCAATTTAGGCTTTTATGCAATTTTATTCCCAAATTATCCTTCTTAATATTAATTTGCTAAAATATATATAGCGATTTAATATGATACTTTTTATGAAAATTTGATTCTCTTTTCAATTTTGAATCCTAAATTCCTTAATTAGATAAGGATATATTTGCCCAATTTTTATATTCCTTAATTTATGACAAAAACTTCAAATCGACATTTATTTTGAAACGGATGGAGTAAAAATTATATTCCCATGCATCACACGAGACATATACTAGTTTTATTCATATTCTAAATTGCATAAAAACAAAATCAACATGCCTTAATTGTCCTGCAATCGAAAATTGTCTTTCAAGGTTAGAAATAGATCATAATCAATTTATTTTGCATCCTAAAATTCGTAACGTATGAGTTTGTGATTAATTAAAAATGATTGCAATTAGGTATCCATCGATTTCATAATTTTATAGACGCAGCAAAATGGTTTCAGAATTGAACAGATAAAATGGACTACATCGATTTCACTTATTTAGGGTATCCACATAATTCATGCTTACTAAGTTCAAGGTGTAACATGAAAATGGCTAGAAAGTAGAAAACGAGAAGGCCGAGGACTGTGCTTGCACAGTTTCCTTAAAACAGATTCGCCGCCTCAGAGGCACAGAGTTAACGGCTGCAATGAAGACATGAACGTGCCTAGATGTTTTGGAAGTTGGAAGACCAACAACCACATGAAATGGGACGAAAAAGTGGCAAAAGGAACGAGGTCGGGCCCGCCGCTTTCTGGACCGACATTCGTGTACGCAGGTGCACACAAGTCCATGTTCCGAAGCTCAAATCGGCTCGTGATTTGCACCCCTTGCGCCCTTGTGCGCGAGAGAGCCTTCTTGCCATTCATTCTTATCATCCACTAAAGGGAAAATCAATATATACTAGAGAAAATAGCTTGAACTTTCCGATGTGGGATAACAACCTTTACACAGGATCCAAACATGCAACTTTGAGACTCAATTTCGCAATCACCCTTCAACCATTTTGGGCGTACAATGAGTTGTCTCAAACCTCTCTCAGAGGAGAACACAATTCAACTTTTTGTTTCCAAAACCGGGTATGGGACCCACGTTAAAAATTGCCCCAAACATGGGCAAAAATTCTGTTTTATTAACAGATTTTCCAACACAAGGTTCCAAAATTGTTTCAATTAAAGTTTGAAAGAATAAAATGACCAAATTTGATAAATTGAAATAACAAAATAGATCAAATTAAGGTGTTTTTTTTTCCTTTTTTTTTATTATTATTATTATTATTATTATTATTATTATTATTATTATTATAGCACAATGGTGAATTTTGAAACATTTTAGTGGACAACATATATGTTATGCTTAAATGATTAACAAATTAATTCATACATAAATTTTGTTAAATGATTAACAATAAAAAAGAAGGGTTAATTGCTGGAAAAAATTCATCCATTCCTCAAATTGTCATTTAACCAAACTTTTTACTATTGGTCAAAATAACAAAACTTTATATATATTGTATGTTTTTTTGATTTCGGTCAGCTTCATACAGATGGACACGTTAGCAAAAAGTAATAATTTCAGAGTTGACTAAAGTAAACAAACATACAACATATATAAAATTATGTTATTTAGACGAATAATAAAAAATTTGATTAAAATAACAATTCAAATAAAATATTGTGATTCTTTTAGTCCATTAACAGAAAAAAATCAGCAGACATGCCATACACAAACATCCATAATTGCAGCCCTCAATGCTTCTAGAACCATACCTAAATCAAGAATATTCAAACTATTCTTACTTACTACCACTATGGGCTATGACCTTTTTTAGATTTGGAAAAAAAAAAAAAAAAAAAACTACCACTAGGCACACTACATGATAACTTTTTAATCAGTTCAAATACTTTATTTCAATGTATATGCTATTTTGATATTTCAAAATTTTAATCAATACATATTTAAATAATGTTATTATTTAATACATGATATGATATGTATTGAGAGCAATATAATATAAAGATAAAATATTAAAATTTAATAAAATTTCCGGATGAAATTACATTTAATGTGATGTAAAACTTAGCAATAAATAAACTATTTAATTCTATTCCCAGTCTTTGAATGGGAATTGAATACCAAATATTAAATCCCATTTCTATTTCAGGATCGATCGCATCCGAATTGAATTTCGATTCAAAATAATTATTTTTTGGTGGGGTTGTCGCCAGCCATTGCGAAAATTTCCCAGTTTCTTGCAATCTTCGCCTCTTTGCTTAAAGAATTATGCCTTTGACCTTTGAATTTTTCCCTTCATTTCTTGGATATTATTCGAGATTGCTGGTTATGCGTGGTTTTCCTGTCATATCTGATAAAAATATATGCCGGCCCGATAGAGAATCTGATCCTCTTCTTCTGTTGTTGTGTTCGATTTCTTTGTTTGTAGAAAAATCTCGTAGAAGTAAGCTTTTTTATACCTGCTTGAATTAGTAATATAGCTTAACGTAGCTTTACGGCATTGTAATTTTTGTTTGATCCTGTTTTGTTGTAATTTGTAATCATCAGTTTTGTTTTTCTCTCTCTCTTGAATCTCTAGTTGTAGGTAATGCAGAAAGGAGATAGGTTCATTGGTTATGTTATTTCTTGGAGATAGGTTATGTTATTTCTGTTTATATTTGAAGTGGGTTTTTGCTTACTCTGAGCTAAGGGTGGTGTAGTTTTGTTTTGGGGTGTGATTTGGGTTGGGGATTCTCATATTGGGTGTTCTTGAATTTATTATCTTTTGTGGTTTTTGTTGTTGAATAGTTGTTGTGGTGTGAATTTCATGGTAAATAAGAGTTTCTCATTTTCTTGCTCATTGTTTTGAGGCCCTATTTTGCCTTCTTCTGGGATGGATATTAATTCCCAGATTGAAATTAATGAAAATGCTGATCAAGTTCCCGATGTTATTCGGAATTCATTGTCTCAACGAAGTGCTTCATCGTTTCATTCGGTTCCTTCAAGGGCTTCTGGTGGATACTCACTTAGGGAGGTGAGTTTCAGTGATCTGGGATCGAAACCTGTGAGGCATGGCTCGACGGGTGCTGATTCTGAAATGTTTGGTGCATCTTATAAAGAGATACATGAAGATGATGCAAGGTTAATACATGTAAATGATCCTGATAAAACAAATGAGACGTTTGAGTTTGCAGGGAACTCGATCAGAACTGGGAAATATTCTATGTTGACATTTTTGCCCCGCAATTTGTTTGAACAGTTCCACAGGGTCGCATACGTATACTTTCTTGTGATTGCCATTCTTAATCAGCTTCCGCAGCTTGCTGTTTTTGGTAGGGGGGCTTCAATTATGCCGTTAGCCTTTGTGTTGTTAGTCACAGCTGTTAAGGATGCCTATGAGGACTATGGGAGGCATCGTTCTGACAAGATTGAGAACAATCGGTTGGCTTGGGTGTTGGTAAATGAAGAGTTTCAACAGATTCGATGGAAGGATATACGTGTTGGTGAGATCATTAAAGTGTCTGCCAACGAAACTCTTCCTTGTGACATGGTGCTGCTCTCTACAAGTGACAGCACTGGTGTTGCTTATGTGCAGACTACCAATTTGGATGGTGAATCGAATCTCAAAACTCGATATGCCAAGCAGGAAATGCAAATGAAAGATCTAGAGAATAAGAAGATTAGTGGATGGATCATGTGTGAGAAACCCAATAGGAACATTTATGGTTTCCAGGCAACTATGGAGGTTGATGGAAAGCGGATTTCTCTTGGACCTTCTAATATCATTCTACGTGGTTGTGAGCTGAAGAACACTTATTGGGCAGTTGGAGTTGCAGTTTATGCAGGAAGAGAGACCAAGGCAATGCTAAACAATTCTGGGGCTCCATCCAAGAGAAGCCAGCTTGAGACACGTATGAACCGGGAGATCATTTTCCTTTCAGTTTTCCTTATTGCTCTGTGTACGGCAGTCTCTATTTGTCATGGACTTTGGTTGAGACGCCACAAAGATGACTTGGATCTGATGCAATTTTACAGGAAAAAGGACTACTCAGAGGATGAAGTTGAAGATTATAATTATCATGGGTTGGGCATGGAAATATTCTTTGTTTTTCTAATGTCAGTTATTGTGTTCCAAATCATGATTCCTATTTCCTTGTACATATCCATGGAGCTTGTCCGAGTTGGTCAGGCTTTTTTTATGATCCGAGATAATCAAATGTATGATGAAGCCTCAAAGGCAAGATTTCAGTGTAGGGCCTTGAACATTAATGAAGATCTGGGGCAAATCAAGTACGTTTTTTCGGATAAGACTGGTACCCTTACGGAGAACAAGATGGAGTTTCAGTGTGCAAGCATTGGTGGCATGGACTACAGCAACAGGAAGGATAGTATTGAAGACTTGGATCGAGGTACAGTGACTAAAATCTCCTTCCTTCCCTCCCTCTCATGTTGACTTTACTCCTTTCAGAAGATTCTTTGCATAAGCTTGTAATAATCTCCACCCATGAGAACATTATCATGTCTTATTTGCTGTTAGGTGGCGATCAGGTTTTAAGGCCAAAGATGGAGGTAAAGGTTGATCCGGAGCTTCTCAATATATCAAAAAGAAAGCATAGTGATGAAGGCAGAAACGTTTATGATTTTTTCTTAGCATTAGCTGCTTGCAACACTATTGTGCCTCTAATTGTAGATACACCAGATCCTCTTGTGAAGTTGATAGATTATCAGGGGGAATCTCCAGATGAACAGGCATTGGTTTATGCTGCTGCAGCTTATGGTTTTATGCTTGTAGAAAGAACTTCAGGTGACATAGTTATCGACATACAAGGGGAAAGACAAAGGTAAATTAAAGTTTCTTTCTTTCTTTCTTTATCTATCCTTACCTCATTAAGTGTAGCACACTTTTAGTGTTGAAAGCTATGAGTCTTGAAATGGGGACTCTATTAGAATAGCCAATATGATTCATCTGTCAAATACCTCTGTAAACAAATGGAAGAAAAACAAGTCATAAAATGTGAAAATATGTGTCTCCAAGAAGTATGAATGCTTCCATGGTTAAGTGGTCTACTATGAATGTTCTAGTTGCTGCAGTAAAACAGGCTCTAACTTTATTTTTGTATATTGTTCGCTCATGAATCTAGCATTGGGTTTCTACAAACTTATTGAGTCGTTCCTTTTGTATTACGCCTGCTGTCCAAAAACAAGAATGTCCTATTCCAGAAACTTTTTTTTTCTTGTCCTAAAAAAGAGTCTTGTTTCAAACGTCAAAATTAGTTATTAAATGAAATTTCTAAAATGCCCTAGTTAGTTGTGACAAACTTTGGGAGATAGATTTAATGACTATTTGGGGTATAAGTGAGATTCGATGGCTTCCAAATTGTAGTACATTCATTTAGTTGACCAAAAATACTTGTACTTTCGACAAGCAAGACTCTTTCTTTTTTTTTTTTTTTGGAATGGAGGGGGTATTACTTTTTTTTTTTTTGGTCTTCTACTGTTTGATTTCATTTCCTTTTACTTTTCCTGTTATCTCAGATACATGCATTAATGGACAGTGCAGGTTTAACGTCTTGGGATTGCACGAGTTTGATAGTGATCGGAAGAGGATGTCTGTTATATTAGGATGCCCCGATAAGACAATAAAAGTTTTTGTAAAAGGCGCTGATACATCCATGCTTAGTGTCATAGATGGATCACTGAACTTGAATATGATTGAGGCAACTGAAGCTCATATTCATGCTTACTCCTCAAAAGGCTTGAGAACACTTGTTGTTGGAATGAGGGAGCTGAGTGCATCTGAATTTGAAGAGTGGCATGATGCTTACGAGTCGGCAAGTACTGCCTTGATGGGGAGGGCAGCTATGCTTCGTAGAGTTGCAAGCAACATTGAACATCATTTAAGCATATTAGGTGCTTCTGGGATTGAAGACAAATTACAGCAAGGAGTCCCTGAAGCAATCGAGTCTTTAAGAAGAGCAGGTATAAAAGTCTGGGTTCTAACTGGGGACAAGCAAGAAACAGCGATTTCAATTGGCTATTCATCTAAGCTCTTAACAAGTAATATGACCCAGATTGTGATAAACAACAATTCTAAGGACTCATGTAGAAAGAGCTTATGTGATGCATCAGGAGTGTCTAAAAAGTTCAAGGCTCATTCTGATGCTACATTGGAAGGTTCTGGAACTGGAGAAAGTGGACTTGCCTTGATTATTGACGGAACGAGCCTTGTTTATATTCTAGACTCTGAACTTGAAGAAGAGGTAACCCTCTATAGGCCCCTCTATCTAATACATTGGAATGCTTCTACCAACTTATATTTATTAATTTATGCGGATGAATGGGCAGCTTTTTGAATTAGCAAGCAAATGCAGTGTTGTATTGTGTTGTCGGGTGGCTCCACTACAAAAAGCTGGAATAGTTGCCATGATAAAAAGTAAAACTGATGACATGACCCTTGCCATTGGTGATGGTGAGCATTATTATACGCATCTGTTATCATGCAAAAGCAATTACTGAATATTTCACTTGGTTGAGCTGCTGATAAAGTTATCTTTGCATGATTTTTCAGGTGCTAACGATGTTTCAATGATCCAAATGTCTGACGTGGGCATAGGAATCAGTGGCGAAGAGGGTAGGCAAGCTGTGATGGCATCGGATTTTGCGATGGGTCAATTTAGATTTTTGGTCCCATTATTATTAGTGCATGGACATTGGAATTATCAGCGGATGAGCTACATGATATTGTACAACTTCTACAGAAATGCTGTTTTCGTTCTTGTCTTATTCTGGTAAGTTTTCTTTGGATGATCTACAGAATAAATACTCCTTCGTGGATGTGATTCTAATAATGATTGTAATTTTTGTTGTACTTGAAATCCCATTTAAAAAAAATGCAGTGTTAGTGATCTTTTTCCAGTTTTGAAGAAAATTATGATGTGAACTTATCAAAAATGTTACCCTATTCTTAGGTATGTGCTCTTCACAAGTTTCACACTAACTACTGCCATCACCGATTGGAGCAGTGTACTGTATTCAGTATTATACACGTCGGTTCCCACAATACTTGTAGGAATTCTTGACAAAGATTTAAGTAGAGCTTCTCTGCTGAAGCAGCCTCAGCTTTACGGGGCTGGACAAAGGCAAGAAAGTTATAATGGAATATTATTCTGGGCAACAATGTTGGACACCTTGTGGCAAAGCATAGCTCTCTTCTTTGTGCCTCTCCTTGCTTACTGGGAAAGCGACGTTGATGGTTCGAGCTTGGGAGATCTTTGGACCCTTGCAGTGGTAATAATGGTGAATGTACATTTGGCTATGGATGTAAACCGATGGTATTTGATAACACACATAGCCATTTGGGGATCTATAATCGCAACATTCATTTGTGTCATGGTTATAGATGTTCTCCCATTCCTACCCGGTTACAGGTAAGAACGCTCTATCTAACGCCTTTATCTTTATCGTCATTTGTTGTGCCCAATGCTGATACGTCCTCCGTTCCAAAATAAATGTTGGGTTGGCTGAGTTTTTTTCTTTTGTCCCATAATAAGTGTCATTATATTTCAAGAAACATTTGCCAATATTCTATCAAAACTGTCATAATTTACTTATTCAAATTAAATGATACACAAAGTTAATATTGAAAACGTACTTATAATAATTGTGTTCTTATTTAGATCGGTCTTTCTGTTAGCTTTCTTATTCTACGTGTGAACGATGTTTGTTATGAGACAGAGGAAGTATGAATGATCATCGTGATTAAAAATAAATTTCCTTATGCCACATGAGCAGTTGACACATTTCAGTGGTTTCGAGGCTGAATTCTAGTAAATGTTATCTTGCAGGGCATTCTTTCATGTCGCGGAAACGGAATTGTTTTGGCTGTGCTTGCTTTGCATAACGATAGGAGCAGTCATTCCCCGATTTGTCGTAAAAGCTATTGTTCAGTACTACGCACACAACGACATCCAGATCTCTAGAGAAGCAGAGAAATTTCGAAATTCACAAGAAGACTCACAATTTGAGATGAACCAAATTTTTAATCCTCCACAGAGATGACAAAAGTGGTTACCTCTGTTTTTCCCATTTTTTTTCTTCTTTCCATTATTTGTTTAAAAAGAATTTCTGATTTCTTTTGCCTCAACCAAAAGTTTCATTAGCTTTTGAGGTTTATTCTTCTTGTTTATGGTCAGAGTTGCATTCTTTTATAGAGGCTGTAATTGTACATTATTTATGTTTTGCATCACATGAGTACAGAACAAAGAGTAATGCTCGTTCCACAAATTGGAGACCATTAATATAAAAATATAAACACTTTTTTTTGGCATGTTTTTCTTTTTTCACTTATATTTGAGGCAAATGGATATTGGGTGCAACTATTAACACCCCAAAAAAAGAGTAGGGGAATAACGGCACCCCATCATATTCTAAGCACATCCCAATTTAAGTACAATTTAATTAAATAATTAAATAATTAAATAAATATCAATTTTATCCTTTATTTTTTTTGAAAACTCTACTCTCTTTTGCAACTTTTTTTTAATTTTTTTTTATCATTTGATGTTTTTCTAGATTTCTTGAGAAATTGAATGCTAAATTAATGACGGTCATCCCGCAAATTAGTCAAATGTATGAAAATCGTAGGAAAATTGAACGAAAAAACGCAAAAAATGGATCAAATTCGACCGGGACCGAAAACATGTTATAGTGTGTTTGGCCATGGTGACCGAATGTTCTCCTGCGTGTTCAGCCAACCATGACCGAACGGAGATGGTCGAATTTGATCGATATTTTACATTTTTTCGTTCGATTTTCCAACGATTTTCATATATTTGACTAATTCATGAGATGCTCGTCATTAATTCAGCATTTAATTCCTCAAGAAATGTAGACAAACAACATAAAATGATAAAAAGAGATGAAAAAGAAGAAGAGAAAATTAAAGTGGCATAAGAGAGGGTAGGGTTTCAAATTATATATATTTTTCTAAAGGATAAAATTGATATTTTTTAATATTTTAATTTTTTTTAATTGAAAAAGATTCAAATTGGGGTGTGCGTAGAATTCTATGGTACCCTTAATCCCTCCCAAAAGTATATCTTTATGTTAATTTTTTTTTTTTAAATGTGTTCAAAATTTATTGAGGTGTATATATTCCCACTAGTTTTCAACAATTTATTGTAAACTTGATAAAAAGGAGTGTATAGTTGAAAGCAATGATGGTGACTATATAGAAAGTCGTATCCATTAAGGCTTTTTTTTTTTTTAAATAGTCAAGGAGATTCTACTTATTTTTAAAATTGAAATTTAGTTTTTATAAATTCTTTCAAATTCAATCATTCAAATTACATAATTATCATTTCTAACATTTTCTAAGTTTCACTATTTTATTTATTTAAACACTTCAAAAATATATCATTTTCTTTTGAAAGAACAACATATTTTTATATACATAAAAATAAGATTATTAGGATATTTGGCAAACTCACGTTATTTTCACATTAAATATGGCTAATTAATGATTTCACATTTTATGTTGCTAAGAAATATTTCTAAATAATATAGAAATGTTAATTAAATTTATCTAAATAAAGTATGTTGGGCTTCAATAATATAAATTATTGATATATTTGAAATTTGTTAAATTTAAAAATTTAGAGAAAAAAATATAAATAAATGTGATGGGTGAATTGAATAATATATTGGAAATAGAAATATATATATACTTTCCAAAATGATAAAAAAAAAATTTCATGATCCTATACAAATACAATATGTATTTCTACATTTAAATAATTATTTAATTATATTATGTTATATATAATGTAAATTTAAGCGTTATATGTTACACAAATCATAATTTTAATTTTACAGTATAAATAATATTTATACAGTAATTTTACTGTATAAATAATTTTAATTTTAATTTTATAATTTTATTAAACTTTATTTATTTTCTTATAAAATCCCGTGTGTTACATAAAAACTATGCTAATTTTTAAAATAAGATAAAAAAAAACATCTTATAAGATTGAAGACATTTATCAAGTTCATCTTATAAGATGTTTTATCTAAATGTTTAAGGATATGTTTTAAAGAGTGCTATATAAGCTTCTACCCTATTATTTCAGAATTAAGAATTTTTTTTTTTAAAATTTTACTCTTAAATATTTCATAATTATAAGGTTAAAAAAAAAAGGTGCGGGGTTAATATCGATATTCCACGAAGGCAAAGGCATAATTTTAGGGGGAAAAATGGTCTCTGTACCACAAATGTAATAACAAGTTGTAAAAATACCACATAATATAGTGGGAATTGGAAAGATACCACATAATATAGCAAACTTGTAAAAATACCACAAATTTTGACTTGGTCTAAGATGAATAGTGGATCAAGTTTGAAAAGAACAAACATGTCCAACTACCTGTCAAATCCACACTAATGAGAGCTAATAAAAAATTACATAACATACAATATATAATATATTTCTACATGTATATTTGTAACACCCTAAACCCTAAACGAAAAATCACACGGATATTACTGAGAGGAGATCCCCCACTGTACATTTATATACTATATTTATATTTATAATATAATACATATAATATATAATATATTTATATATATAATACAATATATAAATGTACAATATATTATATGTATAATACATAATATTATATATATATATATAATATTTATAAATTGCCAAGTTATAAATAATATAACTTTTGTATATTATATAGGATGCCTATATATAAAATATTATATATAATATATTATATATATTATATATTGTATAATATATACAGTTAACTATTTGTATAATATATACAGTTAACTATTTATATACAATATATAATATCATATAATATTTGATAATATTACTTATTACATATAGGATGCCTATATATAATATATAATATTATAAATTATATATATACAGTTATCTATTATAATATTCACAGGTCAATATTATGTATTATACATTATATACTATATATTATATATAATATTACAATTTATGGTTTACTTTCTATAAAAGTTAACAAAGGTTAACTTTTGTTATATATATATATTACGTGAATTTACATAATATAATATATATATTATATATATAATACAATATACAATACAATATATAATACAATATATACAATATATACAACATATAATATATAATACAATATATAATATATTTATATTTATAATATAATATATAATATATTTCTACATTATAAATTTGCAAACCCTAAACCCTAATAAGGACGAAAGTGGCAGGGGAATCACTGCCAAAAGTAAGGGAAAATAATGTTTTATTGACTCAATTCCATTGAATTCATTCATACAGTAAATAGTAATAGATCCCCAATTTTTCACCCAAGAACAAAAAAAATTTACAGTTCGTTGAAGGCAGAATTTTTGAAGCCAAAATCGGCCAGTGCATATTCGTGATAGCTTATGGCAGATTTTTTGTGACACTTTACGTGAGAAGATCGGGCATATTCGTGGAAGGAAGAACAACAATTGCATTTGAAGGTTAGTCTTCTAAATCCATGTATTTCGTTGAATGTATTCATGCATGTTATTGTGTTGAATTCGTTGAATTCTTTACTGTATGGATTAATGTTCGTCGAATTCGTTGAACATTTGATTGAGAAATTTGTGAAAAATCATATGTCTGAGTTGATTTGTTCGAATTTATGAATTTAGTCGTTCAATTCGTTTAGGAACTGAGTTCTATTTAGGAACCGCTTAGAAGAAATTATTTCGTTGAATTCGTTTATGTAATTTCGTATATTTTGGTTGTGGCAATCTTATATTTTGTATCTGTGAATTTTCACATATGTAATTTCGTTGACCATGTAATGCTTTGTTTGGTAATTTGGTGTAGAAATTTTTCGTTTAATTCAGCTTAAATGAGGCCTTGTAGTTTGAATTCTGGATTAAACGAATTTAGGGAAACGAAGTAGTTGAATGAACTGATTAATCGTAATTTTTAAACGAATTTCTTAAACGAAATTGGTAAACGAAAATGTTAAACGAAAACATTAAACGAAAATATTAAACGAATTTTATAATGTTAAACGAAAAGTGTGCCATATGTATTGTTCTGGAATTATTTATTTTGTCATTGTTAAACGAAAAATTTAACTTGAAATAGTGGAACTTATGAAGATTTAACCTTAGCATTTATGAATAATACCTACTACCTAAACGAAATACTATGCCGTAGCATTTTATTCAATTGTCATCCTTATTAATACCATGGTTATTTAATACCAAATTTATAATAATAATTTGTAAATATTTAATAATTTAAAATTTTATCACTTTAATAATATTTTTTCTAATTTTATTATTTATAATAATTTATCAAAAAAATAATAATTGAATAATTTTATAATAAGTTAATAATTTAAGCATTTTATAATAATTTAACACAAAATTTATTAATTACTAATATTTAATTAAATATTTGAAGTGATCCATTAATTTAATAATTGAAGTGATAATTTATTAATTTTAATTTAGTCAAGATATTACCTAATAATAAATATATTATTAGTATTGACTTGTAATAATTATAATTTACGTTCTAATAAAATATCAATCACAAATGACAATAGTTGTAACATTAATTAAATAATGAGGTATTAATTTCAAATTTATCACTTTATAATAATTTATCACTTTAATAATAATTTTATAATTTAATAATTATAATAATTTAATAATATTATTTAAAGTTAATAATTTAAGCATTTTCTAATAATATGGAAAGTGTCATATTTGAAATATCATATTCGGATTAACGTAAAGATGAGTTGTACACATCAAACATACATTGGTAATCTATAGATCATTTCCCAAATTCGCTTGAAGATATATCGGACATTTTCTTCTGGTGTGTTCTACGGACCCGCATACCGAGCAATGTTTCTTCTTCCGCCGCAACGGTTGATCCTCATTTCGGACGGTGTTTTGATTGAGGATGTCGTCCTCAAACGTGTCATATTCGAACGACGACATTTCGGTGCATCATTTCCTTGTGTGACCAGTTTGTCCACAACGACGACATGTAGGTGGTTTGCGTGAGGTTCCACCTTGCTCACCGGTCGAAGGAATATGCGTTGATTTCGGTCGACCGGCTTGCTTTGGTTTGTCTGGGGGAATACAAAGAGTCTTCTTTGCCTCGTTCGATACATCCCAATCTTGGGGATCGGGAACAGGTTTTACGTCATCTTCCCACATACCCCTCAACCATTCTGTCATATAATACAACGCAACATAAGACATGATTGTTTCTTTTGCAAAGCTGCAAGCATAAATATAAGTTAACACTCACGTTATGCATTATACACGCAACGTATTATACACCAACTTATAAGGTATAAAGTTTAATTATCAAGTTTACCTTATAGTTGCGCATGCATGTGAACATGGAAGCATCTCTTGTTGAAAAATACCACAAGAACACTCGCGACGGGCCAGATCTACGAGAAAAATTTTGCTAACATCCGTAACTTTGTACGTAGACCGTGCCAGTGGCTCAACTTGCATTCTTCGTGTAAGCTTGGTGTACGCGACTACTCTTTCATGCACCGCAACTGTCAGTATGTTTGTTCTTTCTAGTGCTGTTGTTCTCCTTTCGTAAAACCATCTTTCCGTAACCCATCGGGCACATTCCAGAAAAGAACAAAAAGGTAGCTTCCTCGCCCATAGGAGCCGAGCATTCCATGTCTCGGCAGCGTTTGATGTCATGAAATTGAACCTTTGAATAGGACATTTCACGCGAGACCACCGGGTTGTTCCTGCTTTTGCCAATGTTTGAAGAGCACCTGCTATACCCGTCTTTTCGATTTTGGACATGTACCTGAGGGGGTTAAATTTAGAAAAAGAAGGTTGACAATGGAATCGTACTAACAACTAGCAAATATCATCACAGGTTAGCATTTCAAATTGAAGGAAAAAAGATGTGTGGAATTAAATTACCGTTCGAAGACATGAGATTGATAAGAATACGCTGCCCTGTGGAATAGTTCAACTATGCGAGATCCATGTTTTGCCAAATTTTGTCGCATATGAAAACAACAAAGGCCATGAGTGGCTTCGGGGTACTCCTCTTCAATAGCATTACCGATGCTGACATGTTGATCGGATATAAAAAGCAATTGGCTTGGGCATCCAAATGCTCTGTGAATATTTTTCAAAAACCAGGTCCATGACTCATCGTTTTCCACATCTCCTATCCCAATTGCTAGAGGGAAGATTTGATCATTTCCATCCTGCGTTACTGCGACAAAGCCGATTCCTTTATATTGTCCTTTCAAGTGACACCCATCCAGCACTATAACCGATCGCGAATATCGCCGAAATCCTTGAATAGATGCCCCTAACACAAAAAAGACATATTTGAATTTTCCGGATTCATGTGTCTCAAGCGCGATGATTGTACCGAGATTCGCAGCTTCCAACTCAGATAAATAATGAGGCAGCATTGCAAATGACTGTTTGGGATCTCCGTAGGCGATCCTCATGGCATGATATTTCGCACGTAATGCAACATCGTAACTGAGCTTCAAACCGTGGCGTACGTGCATTTCTTCCATGATGGTCCTCGACTTGAGTCTGGAGTTCTCTTTTCGTACTACTTCGGCGAAGTACTCACCGATCAACTGAGATGGAAGTCGGGTTGGCCAGAACGGATCTCTTCGGACGAGCAATCATGTGGGAGAACAATTCTGGTTATTTTCCATATACCATATTTCTCCGCGGCGTGCAACATGAATCCACAACTACAATGTTTGCATTTAATAAACCACCTATGCTTGTCCGAATGGTCGACACAGAATTTCACTTGATTCTCCAAATGGTACAAACCAACTGCCTTCTTCAGTTCATCTTTACTATCAAACTGGGATCCTCTATATAAATCGTGTGCAGCCGCATAATCGTCATGACCACAGGCGACCTCGGGCTCGTCGAATGCTGGAATATCAGGAATAAACCAATTTCATCTTTCAATATATGTCTCAAATTCCTCTAAAGCTCTTTGTTGGTCTACATCTAAGGCAGTTTCATCCTCGTCATCCAATTCGGCATCATTTTCTGCATTGACAAATGCTGAAGGCGATCCTCGATCCTCATTATCTGAAAGTAAACACAAAGTGCACATTAGTTAAAAAAACCAATTTGCAAGTACTATAAGGATGGTTGGGATTTCAAGTATTCTTACCACTTCGATTATCACGTCTATCAGGTACCACGAAGGCAACATCATCTGGATATGGTATTTCATTACGTTGTACGCCTTCATATCCCATACTAGCAGTCGGGGACCTATTCAAGTCGAACATATCAAGACTCGAAGTCACTGATATGACGTCTACTCGACCAGGCGACGATGGAAAAGGTTCCCACTATGCACTTGAGGATGTCCCAAGATATTCTTGTACTCCAAATGGGACGTTTGGAATATCCAACGAATTTGAAAAATAATCATTTGAATTTGCAAAATAATCATGGGTATTTGCACAATAATCATTCGAGTTAAGTCCAAAAGGAAAGTCGAGTCCCGGGGCATTTCTTTCTTGTGATGATGAGGATACTCCAACATCAATCCGTTTATGTGAAACAAAAACGATGACAAGCTCATTGCCCATGTACAATAATCGTTGTACATCAGAATCATTTTTTATTTTCATTTTTGTGACAATGCCATTTGTCTCGATTAATGCATGGATCACATATCGTGAAAAATTCAAATTAACACCCACAACTGCATGAATTGAGTGGAGTAAATCTTCATATCTCGTTGTTTGAAGGTGAAACAACTGTTTACGACCATTTTTATACTCTAACCCTTCCCAATAACCTCCAAACCAAACCAATACGGACATAGAAGTCATCTTTTCGTGTCACTGTTACAAAACAATATTTATGAATATTTATACAAAAACGAACTACATTTGAGGCATAAAATATAAAATAATAAAGTCATTGTCGTTTAATAATCTACAAAATTCAACTTCCTATAATAACGTAATAAAACTATAGTGTAAAATCAATCTAATGTTCATGTACTAACGTATATATACTAAGAGTAATGTTAAATAACAATACATTTCGTTTATTAATTAAGATAATGTTAAATATACTAAGAGTAATGTTAAATAACGTGTAGAAATGTAAAATTCGATTAACAATAAGGAATTCGTTTACCCTAGTGAATTCATTTAATTAGTTTACACAAATATTCGGTTAACAATACGATAAGAATAGTGGCATTCATAATTAATTTAATAATTGCATTACAAATTGGTTTACAATGGCATTACAATTCGTTCACAATTCTATTCGTTCAACCTATTCGTTTATATTCGATTACAATTTTAGTCATTTAAAAAATCATTTAATAATGGCTCGTGACAATTCGTTTAAAACAATTCATCATGAAAAAGTAATTTTGTCTTACTCGTTGAACTAGTGTAAAGATGAGGCTCATATGGTATTAACAATTCTAGGCATTAAAAATTCGTTTATGATGGCCCTTTGGACAATTATTCGTACAAATATATTCGTATAAATATATTAACAAGAACTTATGATGTTGCAAATTATAAGGTTTACTAGCCTAAAATATTTCTTTTAGGCATATTAGCTATCCCTACAGGGCCTACACTGTAATAAGTCGTTTAACTAGGTGACAAAATTTTTTTCGTTTAAACCCTAGCGGTCTAATACATGCAAATACCCAAAAAAATAAATTTCGTTTAAGCCCTAGGCGTCTAAAATGGAAAAAAATTCGAATTCTAACTAAACGAAAAAATTGCATACATAGACTTAAACGAAAATCATATATATACTTAATCCTAAACGAAAATCTAGACTACATACTGACTCCTAAACGAAAATGGCATCTTTTATTTTAATCCTAAACGAAAACAAAAAAAAAAGTCTACTCCCTAAAGTAAAATCAATTAAAGGTCCTAAATTCGTTTACATTGATTAAATGGTGCGATGGACACTTAAACGAAAATCATGTATAAAGTATAATCCTAAATGACAATCATATATATACTTAATCCTAAACGAAAATTGCATATACATAAATAATCCTAAACAAAAATTGCATATACATACTTAATCCTCATTTAAAAAAAATTTAAATGTCCAAAATTCGTTTACAATGATGGAATAGTTCGATGGACATATATATACTTAAACGAAAATGAAAGAACAAAGATTGCATAACATATAAAATATACATTTACACGAAAATTATGGAATACACGTTTCATAACATATAATATACCCTTTCAACAGAAATTACAAATACACATTGCATGGCATATAGTATACACTGTAAACGAAAATTTGAATTTGTCACTACACTTTCAAATGAGTACATACCTTATTCGTAAAAATACTACATCAGTTCACCTTATCCGTGGACCTTCTTCTTCGAAATAATACACCTCTTAATATCAACTAAAATATTAAAAAGGGAATGCATGTTAATTTCATAAGGATGTAGTCTTTAAATAGAGGGGTATGATGTCTACTCACCCAATTACAATATAAAACGTGAGAAATTTATTTTCGTTTAGGTGCTCCTCACTGAATCTGGCCTAAACTGAATCACTGCCACTGACCTAAAATTTAGGGTTGAAAAATCACTGCCATTGACCTATTATATGTATTATATTATAAATATAAAAATATATTATATTATATTATAATTTCTTCTTGGGTGAAAAATTGGGGATCTATTACTATTTACTGTGTGAATGAATTCAATGGAATTGAGTTAATAAAGCATTACTTTCCCTTACTTTTGGCAGTGATTCCCCTGCCACTTTCGTCCTTATTAGGGTTTATGGTGTTACAAATATACATGTAGAAATATATTATATATTGTATATTATGTATTTTTTTATTAGCTCTCATTAGTGTGGATTTGACAGGTAGTTGGACATGTTTGTTCTTTTCAAACTTGATCCACTATTCATCTTAGACCAAGTCAAAATTTGTGGTATTTTTACAAGTTTGCTATATTATGTGGTATCTTTCCAATTCCCACTATATTATGTGGTATTTTTACAACTTGTTATTACATTTGTGGTACAGAGACCATTTTCCCCTAATTTTAGGGGAGGTACTAAAGACACCCCACCAACTTACCCACCTCAATTTAATTAATTTTTAATTAAAATAATAAAATATTAAAAAAAATCCATTTTACCTTTATCTTTTTTGAAACTCTATCTTTTCTTTTGTAACTTTTTTTTTTCTCTTTATTTTTTTCATCTTTGGTGTTGTTTCTTTAATTTTTTTTTTTGAGGAATTGAATGCAAAATTGATGATGGACATCTTACTAATTAGTCAAATGTATGAAAATCGTATGAAAATTGAATGAAAAAACGCAAAAAAATCGATCGAACCCGACCATTCCCGTTCGATCCTGGTTGGCTGAACACGCAGGAGAGCGTTCGGCCACCGTGGCCGAACATACTATAACATGTTTGGCCACGGTGGCCGAACGCTCTCCTGCGTGTTCGACCAACCAGGGTCGAACGGGGATGGTCGAGTTTGATCGATTTTTTTGTATTCTTTTTTTTTATGTTAAATCTTTTAATTTTTTGAAGAATGCAATGCCAACATAATGACGAACATTCAACGGATTTGTTAAATGTGTGAAAATCGTGTGAAAATCGTAAAAAAATATGTAAAAGAACGATTGAACCCGAACAGTTTCGTTCGGTCCTAGTTAGCTGAACACATAGAAGAGTGTTCGACCACTTTAGCCAAATATGTAGAAGCACGTTCAGTCACCTTAGCCAAACACAGAAAAGTACGTTTGACCATAATGACATAGCCGAACGGAATCAGTAGAGTAAAACCTAAGGGTAAAATTGGTATTATTTATTTTAAAAAAAATTTAATTGAAAAATATATGATTTGGGATGGATTTAGAAAAGGATTGGATGCTTTAGTCCCTCCCAATTTTAGCCGCCCCAGTTACTGTGAGCAGCAGCGACTGTGTTCTTCTCCACCTCTCTCTCTCTCTGAGGTACGCTCAAAACTTCAAATGTCAAAACCCTCGCATCAATTTCCTGTTGAATATGAAACGTTGATTTTTCATTTTCAAATTTAGTTTGTGAAAACAAAGCAAGTCGAATTGGTCGATCAATTGCATTGAAGGTTTGGTGTTAATGGATTGTAGACTTGTTTCTTTCAATCGGAGCAGTGCTTTATTTGCTGCCACAAGAATTACTCATCGACGATTATCCTCTTTTTATCAGAGAAGTAATTTGAGTAAGTTGTCCCTTCAAAGTTACTGTTTCATGCTTTACTTACTCATGAGAAATGTGCATAATTTGTGCGTGTTGGTGGTTATATCTCTTGTTAGCATGTTGAATAGTGGTCAATTTGGTCTGGGTAATTGAATTTGCGCCTGGTTATGGGGCAGGAAGTCTCTGTCTCTTATGAGTGATTTATAGGAAAATAGAAGATTAATTTGTTTATCTTATCTGTATTTTACCTTAAGCTCAAAACAAAGTAAGTTCATTTAATCCAGAATGTAATGCCATTTTGAGTATGGAACCAAGCTTTTGTTTCCTCTTTATTGAATTTCCTGCTATTTATTACAGAATCATTTCGTTGCACTACATATTGTTCGATGAAGTCCTATAAGCTCTCGGATCTTTCTATTACTGAGGTTGATAGCCTCAAGGCCCGTCCTCGAATTGATTTTTCATCTATTTTCAATGTGGTAAGGCTTGATGATGTTCCGTTGCTCATCATTTTATTCGCTAAAATGTATTTCTGTGCATGCTCGTCTTATCAAGGGAATCCATTAGTATCATGACAACCATTTAATTCTTCAAGATATCTTTGTTATGTACTTAGGTTCAACCCATCGTTGATGATGTTCGGAGTAGAGGTGATGCAGCTGTTAAGGAGTAGG
The DNA here is from genome assembly GCA_954870855.1 of Scutellaria minor. NCBI lineage: Eukaryota > Viridiplantae > Streptophyta > Magnoliopsida > Lamiales > Lamiaceae > Scutellaria > Scutellaria minor. Next base: position 16,311,084 of record OX940728.1, on the reverse strand, counting down.
TGTTTCTTTACCCTTTTGTTGTGATTTCTACATATTTTATGTCTGAGATGAGTGGAAAATCTTATACACTGTTAACTCTTAAGCATTATTTCCTGACCAACTAACATAATTTATGAGGCTGATAGTGATGGGAAAAAATTGTGCAACTGGGAAACAATTATAAATATATTGGGGGTGGTCTAAGAGGTGAATTATGTTAAAAAATAAACTTTATTTAAGCTATTTCGGTGAAAAATATAGAAGCAATTAAGGGAGTGCTTGCAAAAAATTATGCTTAAAAATGTGATGTAATTTAGTGATTGTGGAAGATTGCTTAATAGTAAAAGTGGGAAGTATTTGAAATAAAAAGTGATTTTTGTATTAAAAAGTGATATTGGAGTATTTGGGAAAAAGAAAAAGATAAAAGTCAATATTCTGATGTATGCCATAGTTCATGAGGTTGAAATTGTCTCAAGAAACATTTAAGTATTTACAATATTGCGATAAGTAGCTAGAAGCAACCACCTACAAGCTTTTGGATTTTAGGTTTTAGTAGATTGACTTTAAGTAGAATCATTCCTCCCAAACGCCCCAAAAATGATCATCTGAAGCTAAAAGCTGATGCAAAAGTTGTGAAATTGCTTTTGCAAACAATCTCTAGTTTTAGGGTCTAGTGAGGTTTACTAAAACAGGACCAAGTGAGGGTCAATTTCTATCATGTTATTCAAATTCTGAATAAAAGAATGTGAAAGATTTTTGTAAAAGCTTCCAGTTAACTTGGGAATTGTTCTACACGGTTGAATCAAACTAGGTTTATGTTTTTTTTCAAAACTTTCAAACCAGAAGAGTGTACTGATAACATTCATTGTGTCATATTATATCGTGCATTTATTCAGATTAGGAACAAGTTGGTCTTAAAATTTCATTGGTTTCTATTGAAGTTCTTAATGAGCTTAGGCATCTTGGTGTAATCGATGGACTGTAAAAGTTATAGTGACCTAGAAATACTATGTTCTTTCCTTTTATGGGATTTTCAGCCCTCTTCTCAATTCTCGTGGTGATTGAAGAATGACATAATTTTTCTCTTTATTTTTTATTTTTTGGTTTCTCGGGAACAGCTATACAATGCGGTTTGACAAGGTTGAACTAGACATCATAGTGGAGAATGTCAACGACCTTCCAGATCCAGTGGTATGCCTCTTTTACACAATGTCATAAATTTTGTGGTTGCAACAGGATCATGTTTCTTGGATGTGTTGCTCTAGTGTGATTTACTTTCTATGACTTGTCATATTTCTAATTAGTTGTGTTGTTCTGCTTAGCTTGATCCAGCAGTCCAAGAAGCATTTGATGTGGCTTATAATAACATTTTTGCTTTTCACGCCGCACAAAAGCCAGTTGAAAAAATTGTTGAGAACATGGAAGTAAGCAGTGCTGTGTTTTTTGGATAGTTTCATGTAAAGAGTTCTTGCTTTTATATTAACTAATGCCTATATCAATTATTCAGGGTGTTAGGTGTAAAAGAGTGGCACGGAGTATTTCATCTGTGGGCCTTTATGTTCCTGGTGGCACAGCTGTATTGCCTTCAACTGCTCTGATGCTTTCAGTTGTAAGTTGACTCCGTAATCTATGTTCCTTGTGTTTTTTCTACTTTTGAACTGTGAATATAAATTTAGCTTTTTTAATATGGGTTGTTGCCCTAAATCAGCCTGCCCAGATTGCTGGCTGCAAAACGATTGTACTTGCAACCCCTCCTGCTCAGGATGGGAGCATTTGCAAGGTAACTATCCCCATCTTGACATAATACAATGTTGTCTTTATGTAGCTCACCAGCTGATGTCTGCTTGTAGGAGGTTCTTTATTGTGCAAAGAAAGCTGGTGTTACTCATATTCTTAAAGCAGGAGGCGCTCAGGTCTAAATGCAGTATACTCTCCCTGAATATTCCATGTTTGTCAATACACTTTTTAGTGTTACTAAAATTTGATAAAATCATGTTTAGGCAATTTCAGCTATGGCATGGGGAACTGAATCTTGCCCTAAGGTATCAATTTTTACTTCAATTTCAGTCTTTCTTTTTTTCAAAAAAAAAAAAAAAAAAAACTAATAAACAGATTTGGGGCTTTTCTATCTGTGGATTCTCATAGATATGATACAAGTGACCTTTTTTGATTTCTTTCGTCCTACTCGGACATGAGATTAGTCATTTAACACGACAAATGCTTGTCATCTACATAGTTTTGAAACAATTTGCTTAGAGAGTCCCTGAGGGACTAAAATAGACTGCAAGGTGGATGTGCCTTCAGCAAATCTTATATATGATGGACTTCATTTGTTTAACTCGCTTTTGCTGCTATGCATCTACAATTTTATGATATTGTAACTGCAGGTTGAGAAGATATATGGGCCTGGAAATCAGTATGTAACAGCTGCAAAAATGATTCTCCAGGTATACATTTTTAATTATTAATCAATTAGAATGTCAATTTTATGCATTAACTTGATGTTGCTAAATTGTTACTTCTTCTGAATAGAACAGTGAAGCTATGATTTCAATAGACATGCCTGCTGGACCATCAGAAGTGCTTGTCATTGCTGATAAGCATGCCAACCCGATTCACATAGCTGCAGACTTACTTTCACAGGTGCCTGCCCTTCGATGAAATTCTCACTATATGTTATTTACATGTTGGTCTGCTGTTATGTTTCATGGTTATAGTTAATAAAAGATGGTTAGTGAATCTGTTTATCAGAAAAACTATGAAAAGAGATTAGATAAAATTGGGATGTTAAGTGTTAACTGAAGCATATAATAACCCAATCAGCAAACAGCCACATAGTTAAGGCACTTTATCTGTAGTTGGAATAAATTGAAAGGAAATATCAAATTTGTTCTCTTTGCCATTCATGGCCTGGTTTTTAATATGTGCATGAGAATACTCCTCGTGAACTATGCTGTTGTGTTTCTTGTCTGATAGCAAAAGACTATGTTTCCGATTTCAGGCTGAGCATGGCCCAGATAGCCAAGTTGTTCTTGTAGTTTCTGGAGAGGGTGTGGATATGACTGCAATTGAGGATCAAATCAACAAGCAATGCAATAACCTTCCTCGGGGTACCTTTGCTTCAAGAGCACTGAGCCACAGCTTCATTGTTCATGCACGCGATATGGTTGAGGTTTGAATATTCTTTAAATATCAGACTTGCACATAAAAACATGAAAATTTATGATTTTGATGGGAAAAAAAATGTTTTCACTTAAGTACTTCAGCTATTTGTTGAGCATAGCTTACTCCAGTTGTGGAAAATACAAGTTCATTATATTTTGCCTTGAGTTCCCAGAAAACTTAATATGAAGCCCACGGATATACTCCAACTGATTTTTTAGGTTGTATTTTTTCTGACTTTTGTTCTTCTTGTGGGATTTGCGACATACTATTTTCGTATTTAGCTTTACCATGGTACCAGATTATTTTAGTTTATTAAGAGTCATCTGGTACTAAATTTTACAAAAAATTTGAAATAATCATTTGAGAAAATGTGGAGCATGAAGCACATATATTTTGCAATTCACATAGCCAGTGCCTTTCATTGATATCTTGCTTGATTGTGTTTTTCTTTGTATTCTGTTTTGAAATTGCAACTTTGGAATTTGTAGGCTATTGCCTTTTCCAACTTGTATGCACCTGAACATTTGATAATCAACGTGGAAGATGCTGAGAAATGGGAATCTTTCGTTGAGAATGCAGGTAATCATCATGCATGTGCTTTTCTTTGTATCTCAGGGGGTTTGCTCATGGATGCCCTTTTGCTTTGAGAGTTTTATTTTGTACATCTTATTTGCTGCTATGCCACAATATGTTTAGAAGCTTGTTCAAATTTGTAGATGATAAACTTCAATTCATCAACTCAAGTTCAATGCCTGGCAATTTATCCATTTTTTGTTCAAAGTGTTCTTGTGCTTTGTGGATCATTATGGCTTAATTCATTTGCCAACTTCCTTTAAAATGCTTGATGTAGATCAATTTTGCCTATTTCAGTAGTAACTTGGTTTGATTTTACACTTATTGTGTTTACGAGTGCTGAGACATACTATTTTCCAGACTGAATCTCAGATAGCAGAATCATAATGTATAAATGCGGTTCCACTTTCACAATCGGTTTATATTATTCCTAATTGAAGATTATTGTAATGACTTGAACTACATGCAGGTTCTGTATTTTTGGGTCAGTGGACACCCGAGAGTGTAGGAGATTATGCAAGCGGCACCAATCATGTTCTTCCAACTTACGGTTATGCACGAATGTATGGTGGAGTGTCTTTAGACTCCTTCTTGAAGTACATTACAGTTCAGTCATTGACTGAAGAAGGGCTAAGGAATCTCGGGCCTTATGTAGCGATTATGGCTGAAGTTGAGGGACTCGATGCACACAAAAGAGCTGTAACTCTCAGACTACAGGACATTGAAGTTCGACAAGTATCTAATCTCAGATAAGGTGACATTTTTCTTTTTGCTAAACTAGAGACCTTAATTGGTTCTTCTAATTTGTTGCTCTTTCTAGAGTTGCTGTTGTTGTACAATTTTATTTGGGTATTGACTTGAGCTCTATGACATTCAATTTATAAAACAACAGTAAAAACTAAAAATCGTGGACAAGTTTGATTGTGTGTTACCTTAGGTGTGACGAAAATTATTTGCAGTGGAATTACCTAAGGTTGTCTTTGGATGGGGGAATTTGAGAAAAGATTTAAAATTCTTAGTAGTAAATTCATTGGTGGTGTTTGCATAGATTTGAATTTGAATTTTATTACTTTCATTTTGAACTAATATTTGAGCAATATAAGTGGATTTTGAGTCCACTCTGACTTGAGTGGATTTGAAATTCATTTGTTTCTAATCTTTCGATCCAAAAATCACCTAAAAGATAGGAAATTAGAAGTGTAGCTACAAAACCACTTATATCATCTTACTCTTGTGACATTAGAAGTCTATAATCCCCTAACAATGATAAAAGTTCCTTCAAAGTGGCTTCTTCTTGTCTCTAACATCCATGTCCAAAGCTATGGCTTTAGCTCGGCATTGAAAAGCACAAAAAGGTTGATCCCTGCAGAAAAAGAAAAGTAGGTTGAGTTTGATGAGATTATTGGAGGGTTTGATTACATCTATCACCCTTGAGGTTTGGTGAAGGATAGTAGTATCTACTTGTACATATAAATCTTTTGATTATCCTTCACTTGGTTGTTACACATCGCGCACCGATGATAGCAACTTTCAATCGTGACCGTAGATCGATCTTCTTTGCCTCCAAGGAGAAGCACACTCGATGTAGAAATATCATTAGAATTAGAGGACTTCATGTTAACTGTAGTAAATGAAGAGAATTTGTTTTTATTTAATATTTTTTTTGTTTCAAGGTGGGACGATGGCTTGGATATGGGGATTATATAGTGAGGCGTAAATACAAGGTTAAAAGGCAAGTTTTTAAATAAAATTATTATATGGGGTGGGATATTGTATTTGTATGGTACAAGTAAATAAAATGTTAAAACGGCAAGTTATTACATAAATACATCTAGATTTTTATCTAAATGACAGGATTTGATTTTCTTACACATTATATTTTTCTAGGATTCTATACAGATTCATATTGGATGGTTTTCAGTAGATAAGGATCTAGGCAATCTATATTATATTTTAATCTTGATTTCGTTTGTTATAGGTTCACATTAATTGCAAATATATAGAGCCGCCTTGCATCAAATTATCATTGAAATAGGTCATGAACAATCAAGAACTCCAAGAATGTACGGCATGATTTGACCGAATGTAATTGGGTGGGAATTAAATGAACTTAAAAATGAAATAATGATGATAAATAAATGGTATAAAAACAATGATTTTTGTGATTTGTATTACATAAGAATATGAAATGAATGAAATAATCATTGTTTAATGAATGGTTATAATTTATAATTGGTAATTACAAATGAAATGTATAAACTAAATCAACTTTTTATATGATCAATTACGTTCCACTGTAATATCATTTTGATAAAAAAAAAAAAAAACCCTATTCAATATAATTTTTTTAATTTTTTTCGAGTAAAACCATCCAAGATGGGAGGATTAATATAATTTTTTTAATTTTTTTTGAGTAAAACCATCCAAGATGGGAGGATTAAGGCAAGATCCTCAACTTGTATATTTCTCACAAATATAAAGAGTTTAACAAAGCCAAAATATTTTACAACCAAAATCATACCACTAACATAACACTAAGAGAATCTCAAGCTAGGAAGTGTAACCAGTCACCTAGAAATCAAACTTTTAAAATAACTTTTATATTATTTGTACATAATTGAAATAACTTAATATTTATTTACATAATTTTATATAACTTTAGGAAGTTAATTTATAAAATAAATAATGATAAATTAATCTAATAAAAAAAAGTTATTTCCCTTGCTTGTATGAATAGATGGGTGGGAAGAAATGATGAATCCCTTATCCATAATAATATCAAATTTGCATGAGAATGATGGCTCCCACTTATAAAATATATCTGTCAAATGATTAAGAGACAGAGAAGATGATTTCATTCTCATCCCATTCTATTATACCAATCATGTCATTATTTATGTCTAAGGCGGAAAACGTATAATTGGAGTTTTTAAATTTTATTTATTTATTTTTTGAAGTGGGTCCCTAAACATTTGTTTATAAATATTTTGATTTTTTATTCTCAGTTTCACTTTAATTGGCCTCATTTATTTTATCATAAAATTGAGTTAAAAATTCAAAATTTCAATATCCTTACCAAATTACAATTTAAACTTCTCTTATCGAATTTATTTACCAAAGAAAAAAAAATCATGATTTTCACTCATAATTGCAGTTGAATCATCAATGCAATATTCGGTTATTTGAATTTTGAGTTACCTGCTTGACAAAACAACTCAAATCAGTTTATATATTTTTTTAAATTGATCTCTGACAAATCCAAAACGGACATTGGTTTCTCATTAACCAAATTAAATGTACAAAATGATCTCACCGATAATTACTGATGCAGACAGAAGCGTGATAAAGATAATAGTTGATTCTGGGACTATCGGATGTAAAGAGAAAACTATATTTTCTTATTTCATAAATCAATTCAACTCCTCAACATAATAAAGATAACCCCTATTTATACTAATAAAAACTTAGAATCTTAAAGATACAATGAAATCAATATAAAGATATGAATAACAATAAATCATTATAAATCTCCATCAAATATATCTAATCTCTATTCTCCATCATTCTTCCTGTCTTCAGAAGAATTCGCCCTTGAATCGGAATCAGTTGCAGAAGCAGACAAGAAATGGTGGGGCACATGGAATAGCAGACAAGAAATGAAATTGAGTACCGACAAGAAATGGTGGGCACATGGAATAGCAGACGAGAAATGAAGTTGAGTACCACCATCCCAATTTTTTGTGAAACACTGAATGCTCTTTTATAATAATATTGGATTTGCTCCTCCATATTGAATGTTGTTGGTTTGCCAAGTTCTACATATGTATCACCAAATATTTCTCTTCAAAGTTGTCCTTCTCGACAATATTTTCTTCCTTGTTCTTGACCACATCAACCTCTTGTCTTCTTCAAAGGTGTAGTGAGACTCTTCTTCAACCTTATTAAAAATCAATGGCAATTAGCAACGATGACAACCTCTAAAAAGGAAACATCAATCTCCTTGTAAAAAATTGGTGGACCTTCATAGTCACCATCGTCAATCGAGAAATTACTACTCTTCTTGTCGATCGAAAAATCACCACTCTTTTTGACGATGGAGAAATCATCACTCTCCTCGTCGAAAATTGGTGGACTATTATATCACCATCATCAATTGAGGAAAAATCATCAGCACTCTTCTCATAAAAAATTGGTGGTCCGATGTAATCACCATCTAGAAGATGATCGTGACTGGTCTCCGATTACAAACTGATGCAGGCACAAACGTACGTGATAAAAATATTCGTTAATTTTGGTATGTTTTCTTATTTCATAAATCAATTCAACTCCTCAACATAATAAAGATAACTAATATTTATACTAATAAAAACCTTAGAATCTTAAAGATACGATGAAATCAAAATAAAGATATGAATAACAAAATATAAATCTCCACCAAATATATCTCATCTCTATTCTCCATCAGTTACCGTGAGACGAAGTCCATCATCCACAAATATGTGAAATGTAGGGTTTGAGTTGTGGATGATTGGGTTGTGGGTCCACAAACATGTGAAATGTAGAGTTTGAGTTATGGATGATTAGGTTGTGGGTTGATCCGTCTCACGTAATGCAATAAAAATCCGTATAATGATCTCATAAGAGACTTACTCAATTAAATAAAATTTAAAATGAGTTGGATGTCGTCAAAGCATTTAAAATAAATATTCTTTCTCCATTAATTTGTAGTAGTAGTAAACAAGAGTCGATCTCATAAACGACAGTAAAATCAATAAAGTACTAACATATCAATATAATAGTAACAAATAGAGATTTTTTGGATTGGAAACGAACTAAAAACCAACCAACTAATCACTAAACAAATACGATGGACAAAATAATAAGATATGATAGAACCATATTATGAAAGGTCATCTAATTCTTGGTTAAGTTACCATAACTTTCTTCCCCTATTACATGCAACGTTAATTTAGTTTATCCATTAATTTTTATCCTAGAATATTGACGTGCCATCCCTTATGTGTATTCAAGTAAAAATATAATCTCAATTGATTTTAATTGATAAACAACCTAATATGTACATATTGTTATACTTTAGCTAAACTTTAATCATTATACTAAAAATTTGTTTATGATTTGTTTTGAAGTATGATCCTATTCTTTATATATATATGTATATATATATATATATATATATATATATATGAAGGAAATCATGTTTTAATTATTTATAAATATTGTATTTAATTATTAATTTATTTATCTTAAAACAAATAGATTTAATTAGCACGTGAAGATAAAATAATGCCATTTATTATATCTATCATACTTTATATATATAGCTTTCATATAACATTTAATAATTTAATGTTTTTAATAACATTAGCCTACAAAATGGATATATCAATGATATAATTAGAATATAGGTCCAGATCCCCAAATAATTTAAAGTCCAATTAATCAACCCTAAAATATAGTCCATATATTAACCATTCACAAATACTCCTATTAAATTATTATATGAATCCTAAATTCATACAATTCGGGTCGATCCGATCTTAAATCACTTTCCATATGCTTTCACATGCCCCCACGCGTTCAGATATACATTTCCATACATTGTTTCGTGTGTTGATATAAAGGTATAAGTAATATTACATAAATGTATCATTATGTTTATATAAAAATATAAGTAATATCATATAAATATATGTTGATACAAATGGTGCCGAAATTATTGTTTTAAGTTACAGTATTACATAAAGGTTAATATTTGTACATATATGTTATACTAATATAACATATAAGTTATTGTATGAATTAAAAAAAATTCAATACATATATAAAATTCTAGGGATTCGAGTCGGGTCAACCGAGTTGTATGGATCTAGAATCCATACAACGGGTGCATAGGATAGTGAGGCTTAACCATTTAATTATAGCCCAATATAACCCTTACTTAAATGGTCGATATTCAAATGAAACTAACCTAAATGATAGAATGTCCTCCCTCAGTCTCTCCTCTCCTCTCTCTCATACTCTCTCTCTTTCTCCTCTTCTCCCTCTCTCACAAAATCGAGTACAAACATTCCCTTAGAGATTGTGAAGTTTCAGTATGAGATGAAGAATGAGATGAGGATGCAACATTAGTAGGTACACAAAAAGGTAAAGGTGGAGTGGGGATGAATTGTAAAGAATGGGGCATACACATTTTGAGGAAACAACTTAGGATAAGGAAACTCATGTTCATTAAAGGAAATAGAAGCAACAATGTAAGAAATGTAAGATCATTGTAAGGTGTAAGATTAGGAAAGCAAGCACATCCAAAAAAATTTAGAAATAATACTCCCTTTATTTCATTAAAAATATTGTTTTAAAATCTAAATTTTATTTCATATTAAGTGTCATTTTAGAATTTTTTATAATTTTATCCCCAAAATATCTCTATTAATATTTATTAGCTAAAATTTAGGGGATTTAATATGATACATTTTGTGGAATTAATTTAATTTTCCTTCCAATCTTGAATCATAAATTCATTGATCAGTTAAAGGTATGTTTGTTGTTGGGATATTTCAGTAGTTATCTTGATAAGACAAACAGGATGCATAATAAGATAATGAAGGTTGCTATAAGAAGTTTTCACGTTTTACATGATCATAAGTTTATCTGTCAATAAATAAGATCATGTAATGGTTTTTCAAGGTATAAGGAAAACCAACCTTAGAAGAATTAAGAACAAGTCTTCTAAGGGTCAGCAAGCTGTAGGGAACAACAAGCTGAAAAGAAGTATATGCATAGGAAGCAGATAGGATATTGCAAGAAGTAGACAGAATGCTGAAAGAGCAACAGAAAGCAGAAAAACCTCGAGTAGAAAGCTGCACAAAAGGAGAACCAATCTTAGAAGATATAAGGAGAATCTTCTAAGAGCAGGAAACTGTAAGCTGATATAGAATACTGGGTGCTGCACTCAGGAAGAAGCAAGCAGCAAGCAGCGGAAGGAAGCTGAAAGAACAAAGCAGCGAACAACATACAGCGACAAGAAGCTGGCTACAGGTTTCAGGAACAAGAAGCTGCTCTGAAACAGAATCTTGGTACGGAACAGGAAGCAGCATGGAACCACATCCTGAGCAGCAAGCAATGAGGACTCACTATCTACAGAAAGAGCAGGAAGTAGCCAACAGATCTGTTGAAAGATAAGTGCTACTCCCTCTCATGCAGTATCAGGAAGAGCATGCAGCGCAAAAAACTGACTTCAAGTAGCCGTTGCATGAACTTCAGCCTTGGACCCATACCGACTAGACAGGTCGGCATGAATGTCAGAAAGGTCCAAAAGCAAATAGTGGGCGCATTAAATGCTCATGTCAGGAACAACTCAAATGCATTTAATGCGACCATAGAGAAGATCTTGGAGATCAAAGCTTGAGCTCAAGAAGGAGAAACATCTCACTTTAACAGATACTTCCCAACGGATAAAACTCTCAAGATCTATAAATAGAAGATGTGGCTGATTGATGAGTTTACTGGACAGAGTCGAGAGGAAACTCACATACTTTCCAAAGCCTTCTCAAGCTTCTACATGTTCAGCCACTCAACCTTCTAGGAGCAGTCTACAACAACAATAGTGCTTTCAGAGATTAAGACTGCTTCCCACCGGTTGAAGAAACATATACTTTTAACCATTGTGCTGTGTGTGCTAGGTTGTTTTATTTGGTGTACTTAGTTGATAGGATTTTATCCTTGCTAAGTTTATTAGTCTTGTGTAAGCTTATCTTTCCTTGTGTGGGAGTGTATTCCCTGTGTGGGAGAAGTTTCCCTGTGTGGGAGTTTGTAAACCCTATGTGGGATTAGACCTAGGAATCTGGGATTCTAGTAGGTTTAACTTGTTTTGGAAGAGGTTTGTTAAGACGAGTCTTGTAAAGCAAACTGACCATATCGAAGTTCCTCCTCAGAGAAGGAGAAGAGTGGACGTAGAAGGATTACACCACCTTCGAACCACTATAAGCCATAAGTGTTTACTGCTTATCTTATTTGTTGCATCGCATTGTTTACATATCTACACTGTTGCATCTATCATAAGCATCCTGATAAACGTGTGTTGCAAAATCATATTTGAAAAGAAAATAGATTTTCATCAGAAACTCTATCAAGTTTATTCCGTTGTGTTACATTCTGATATCGGGACAGTAACCTGATCAAGCCTTGGGCCAGGTTACTGATTCGTAACAGGATACTGTCCTCCTAAGTGAGACAGAAACTTGTTAATCAGTTATATATAAAGAAAAGTTTGAAAAATCGATAGAGGTTCATTCACCTCCCCTAAACCTCTGACCACTTGGGACCCAACAAGTGGTATTAGAGCGCGTTGGGTTAACAACCAACGTATTTGGTTACCTACCCAGATCCACCCATTTCTGCTGGAAAAATCATTTTTCTTTTCATATAACTAAAATCATTTCATTTAACATGCATGATGTTTAAAATCAACCTTTCATTCTTACTCATGATAACTCTTTTGTGCAAGGAGTAAATTGTCAAAGACATACAAAGAAGAAGCAATGACAACCATAGATAACATCAACAAACTGAGGATTCTCAGAGCATAGACACGCTATAACTGAAGTCTCACAACAAACTGCTAAGTATCAACAAATGGATACTGAGGACCAACCAAGGAAGCAACTAGGAAGGTTGTTGAAGTAATCAAAGCTACACCTTTTATAGTAGCTGAGGTTACTAAGAAAGCAACTAGGAAGGTTGCTGAGGTAATCAAAACTACACCTTTTATAATAGCTAAAGTTACCAAGGAAGCAACTAACAAAGCAGGTTGTTGAGGGAAGAAACATGGATAACCAACAGTGGTATAAAACCAGCAAGTGGTGTCTACCTGATGAGACAAGACAGAATTCCAAGACAAGCATATTCAAAGGAATCCAGAAGATTACATACTGATCCGAACCAGATATACATTCAGGATTCAGACAGTCCAAGAATCTGGACCAATGAGTTGGAAAATTTTAAAAGTTCCTTAAGTAAGGGGGAACTTATCTTGAAGTTTATATTTCTCTCATTCTTACAATTATAAAGTATATTGAGATAAGATACTGCATCTTTCTACATTTGAGAATAATATTTACTAACAGTATTTAGTTTAAAGGTTCCTTAAGTAAGGGGGAACTTAAGTTGTATTCTCTATATTCTCATATATTCAGCTTACTGTAGCAGGATACTGTCATTTATCAGGATTCTTCTTAACAACATTCAGTCTCAAGACCATCAAGTGATCTAGTGGTATAACATGTTTCTGCAAGAATATGACAGGATCATCAAGACGTGACAGAAACCAAGAAATCAACTAGAAAGAGGATACTACAGGAAAGAGAAAATCACAATAGTATCACAACCTTATAGGATTTCTGATCAACAAAGTGATATCTATAAGTAGTATCACCAAGAAGGGTATATCAAACGAAGACCTCGGGCAAGGATGCTGTTGAGACAGTTACTGCGGAGGATATAGAAGGGATTCTCAAAGAAAAGTTAAATCACAGGATGCTAAAAAAGAAACAACAGGCTATCAACAGTAAGAGTGATGGGTATCTATGAAGATCTAGATAGGCGGCTGACCGTCAAATCAACAAAAAAGTGAGATCTACCTTTTCAGAAGATTAAAAGACGTTTTTGAAAATCTATTCAAAAGGGATCCCTCCACCTTTTTAGAACCAACTGTCAGATCGTACGTTTCATCTCCCAACCGTTGATCGAAGAAACCGCTCATCCGTCTATATATACTCGACCCCTCACCATCCTTCTAAGCATTCACTACTCACAAAAAATTCTCAACAAACAACAGATTCCCATGTGAGTCGCATTGACTATCATAAAGAAGAAGATGGAGACCCAAGAAGGCGGAGAAGAAGACAGAGATGAAGACAATGATGAAGACGATTCTCTGATGACCTAGAAGCAGAGAAGGTCTTTAGAAGAATGGAGTATAGAGGCTCTACTTACCCAGAAGCAGAGAAGGTCTTCAGAAAAGAAGACGACCTCTATGAGATGGATGCTAAGGAGTATGTATCCAACTTCCATTCATATGACACTAGTCCGGCTTTCTCAACCTCGATGAAGATATGAGACCAAAGAAGCCATCAAGGACCAATCCTTGGACAAAGAAGACACCTGCTGCCATACATGGAGATAAATAAAACAGTAGGTGCTTCACAAGGATTCAGTGTTAAGCAGCTTCAAGTTGGAGCCTGGGCAAAGTAAAAGACAAAATTAAAAACCAGACCAGCAGTCATCTAGGATCCAAGGTGAATGTGCCTGGACTTTGACGAAGCTGCACAGGTAACTGATCCTTCACCGGTTAGTTTTCTGATCTCTTGTCACGTGCTGAGGCTGAGCAACTTATTCTCTTGGGTAGGAATAAGAAGGAGGATGCTCAGTAGGAAGTACGAACATGTTACTGACTTTTAGTCAGTAATTGATGAACAAGAGAAAACCTGACTTGCCATATTTGACGTTGTAACTCCACCCCTGAGCAGCAAGCTGGAGGATGATAACAGAAAAGGGAAGGAGTTTCAAGTCAAGAGTCAAAAGTCACTGTTGAAGCCTTACAGCAAGGGGGAAACAGGTAATAATGGCGATCAGGAGTAACCTACCATCTGAAGAATGAAGAAAGCTGATGAAAACATGCTGAAAAAAAAGACATGCAGAGATCAGAGATGGTAGGGAGGGAGAAGAAGAACTCCTTGGTGGAAAAACGTGGAAACAACAACTAATGAAACTGAAGAAAGAAGTATAGCTAGGTGGAGTAGAATAGCTTGCTTGCTTTTGTACTAAAATATGATTGTACTTGTACAAACATTAAGTTTCATATAAAAGAGCATTCTTTTTTGACTCTCAATCTTATTATGTTCTGTCATCATCAAGATAAATGGGGAAATTGTTGGGATATTTTAGTAGTTATCTTGATAAGACAAACATGATGCATAATAAGATAATGAAGGTTGCTATAAGAAGTTTTCACGTTTTACATGATCATAAGCATATCTGTCAATAAATAAGATCATGTAATGGTTTTTCAAGGTATAAGGAAAATCAACCTTAGAAGAATTAGGAACAAGTCTTCTAAGGGTCAGCAAGTTGTAGGGAACAACAAACTGAAAAGAAGTATCTGCATAGGAAGCAGATAGGATACTGCAAGAAGTAGACAACATGCTAAAAGAGCAACAGAAAGCAGAAAAGCCTCGAGCAGAAAGCTGCACAAAAGGAGAACCAATCTTAGAAGATACAAGGAGAATCTTCTAAGAGCAGGAAGCTGTAAGCTGATATAGAATACTGGATGCTGCAATCAAAAAGAAGCAAGTAGCAGAAGGAAGCTGAAAGAGCAAAACAGCGAACAACATACAGCGACAGGAAGCTGGCTACAAGTTTCAGGAACAGGAAGTTGCTCTGAAACAGAATTCTGGTACGGAACATGAAGCAACATGGAACCACATCCTGAGCAGCAAGCAAGGAGGACTCACTATTTACAGAAAGAACATGAAGTAGCCAACGGATGTGTTGAAAGATAAGTGCTACTCCCTCTCATGCAGTATCAGGAAGAGCATGCAGCGTAAAGAACTGACTTCAAGTAGCCGTTGCATGAACTTCAGCCTTGGACCCATACCGACTAGACAGGTCAGCATGAATGTCAGAAAGGTCCAAAAGCAAATAGTAGGCGCATTAAATGCTCATGTCAGGAACAGCTCAAATGCATTTAATGCGACCATAGAGAAGATCTTGGAGATCAAAGCTTGAGCTCAAGAAGGAGAAACATCTCACTTTAACGGATACTTCCCAACGGATAAAACTCTCAAGATCTATAAATAGAAGATGTGGCTGATTGATGAGTTTACTGGACAGAGTTGAGAGGAAACTCACATACTTTCCAAAGCCTTCTCAAGCTTCTACATGTTCAGCCACTCAACCTTCTAGGAGCAGTCTACAACAACAATAGTGCTTTCAGAGATTAAGACTGCTTCCCACCGGTTGAAGAAACATATACTTTTAACCATTGTGCTGTGTGTGCTAGGTTGTTTTATTTGGTGTACTTAGTTGATAGGATTTTATCCTTGCTAAGTTTATTAGTCTTGTGTAGGCTTATCTTTCCTTGTGTGGGAGTGTGTTCCCTGTGTGGGAGAAGTTTCCCTGTGTGGGAGTTTGTAAACCCTATGTGGGATTAGACCTAGGAATCTGGGATTCTAATAGGTTTAACTTGTTTTGGAAGAGGTTTGTTAAGACGAGTCTTGTAAAGCAAACTGACCATAACGAAGTTCCTCCTTAGAGAAGGAGAACAGTGGACGTAGAAGGATTACACCACCTTCGAACCACTATAAGCCATAAGTGTTTACTGCTTATCTTATTTGTTGCATCGCATTGTTTACATATCTACACTGTTGCATCTATCATAAACATCCTGATAAACGTGTGTTGCAAAATCATATTTGAAAAGAAAATAGGTTTTCATCAGAAACTCTATCAAGTTTATTCCGCTGTGTTACATTCTGATATCGGGATAGTAACCTGATCAAGCCTTGGGCCAGGTTACTGATTCGTGACAGGATACTGTCCTCCTAAGTGAGACAGAAACCTGTTAATCAATTATATATAAATAAAAGTTTGAAAAATCGATAGAGGTTTATTCACCCCCCTGAACCTCTAACCACTTGGAACCCAACATTTGTCCAATTTTTATATTCCTTAATCTATGACAAAAACTCAAGAACAACAATTATTATGAAACGAAAGAAATAATATATAGCCGGCCTGAAAATGATAGCATTAGAAAGTCTATTGATGATAAGAAAAACATCCCTCCAAAATCTAAGAGGAAAATGAGCTTGGCTAAATAGAGAAAGAGCAAATGGGAGAATATTTTGCAGATGACAAAAACTTTTATACACTTGGTGCACGGATCCTAGATCCATGCACTCGGGTCGGATCGACCCACCACGCGTCCGTACGCGCCCACACGTACCTCTAGATCGCGGACAAAATCCGCCCAAATATTCTCCCAGGTGCCTGACTTTTATGTTATATTAAGTATACCTTTTAGTAGTGTTAGTCATATCTTTTAGTTATGTTAGACATACATTTTATGTTATGTTAACTATATCTTTTAGTAATGTTAGTCATACCTTTTAGTTATGTTAGACATACCTTTTATGTTATGTTAACCATACCTTTTAGTAGTGTTAGTCATACCTTTTGATTATGTTAGACATACCTTTTATGTAATGTTAACTATACATTTTTAGTAGTGCTAGTCATACATTTTAGTTAGGTTAACTATACCTTTTAGTAGTATTAGTCATACATTTTAGTTATGTTAGACATACCTTTTATGTTAGGTTAACTATACATTTTAGTAGTGTTAGTCATACATACCTTTAGTGTTAGTCATACCTTTTAGTTATGTTAGACATATCTTTTATGTTAGGTTATAGTGTTAGTCACACCTAGGGGTGTAATTCAAATCAAATCCTGACGATTCGATTCGTGATTCGAATTCGTTTAGACCAATTCGATTCGGTAAAATTCGAATTCAAATTCGAATCCGAATCAATTTTTAAGTTCGTATAACTATCGAATCGAATTCGAATATACATATATTCGATTCATTAAATTCAAAAATTCGATTCGATTAATATATATATATGTATTAAATTAAATATATAATATAATAATAAATATATATATATATATTAAATTGTTAATAATTTAATTGAAAAAATAATAATAATATATTGTAAATTGTATCTAAAATTGAAACCACTCATCAAATCCCCAAATTAAGAAAAAAGTGAAACCCTCTCTTTCCCACTCATCTCTCAATCGTGATTTTGGCACCGTCCACACCCCGTCGCAACAGTCGCCCGCCCCTTTCCTCACCTCTCCGTCATTGCCGCCGCTCCTTTGACTGCTGTCGCAGCCAGTCCTCTCTTCATGTCCTCGCCCGCAGCCCCAATTGTTAAGTCTTCGTCTGCTTCCTTCCCTGTCCTCACCACTCCATCGCTGTCGCCACTCCGTTGACCACCGTCGCTGCCCTTCTCTGTCAGCAGTCGCTCGCTTGTCTCTCCTCTCTGGTAGCAGTCTCCCGATGTGCCCATGTCCCTCTTTGTTAAGGTTTTGGCAAAAGTTATAGTGATTATGATTTTTGGAAAATTGATTCATGTTGAAAATTGATGTCCATTTTGCTCATTGAGAATAAGCTATCATTATTGTTCGAATTTCGTTTGAATAAGCTATTGAGAAATTTGCATCTTAAGTTATCATTTTGCCTAGTTATGATTTTTAATTTCTTATGATGAATTATTTCTTATCTTTTTTTAGTTTGATTGCAGTTTGTATGTGAAATTGTAGCGTTTTATTTAAATTCCATAATTAGATATGGATTCTACAAGCAGAGTTGATCAAAATATCGAAGAAAATGAAACTATTATGGAGGCAGGAATTTATAATGTAGAAGTTGAAGGGGGTGATGATGTGCAAATTGTAAATCAAGAGGCTGAAGATAATAGGGGTGATATTGAGAATGATGGTGAAGTTAAAGATGGTCAGTCCAAATTAGGAGGTAGGAAAAGGTAAGAGACATCAACAGTTCATGGTGATTTCATTGAAGTGACTGGAGATAAAAGACTTGTTAAGTTTCAGTGTATACATTGTAAGGCAAAATTTACCAAGAATGCTAGTCGTACAACATCTCATCTCAAAAATCATTTGGAGAGATGTCTTCAAAAATCACTTCATACCAAGACTCAAAGGAAGCTGCAACTTCAACCTGAGAAGTCCAAATTTGAGATGCCCCTCTTGTCCGATGGTAGATATGACCATTAGAAGCAACGAGAAGCTATTGCACATTGTGTTTTGATGAATGAGCAACCATTTAAATGTGTGGAGAACCCTGGTTTTTCTTTCATGTTCAAACTTCATCTCCCAGAATTTGAGAAGATCTCTCGTGCCATGATACGAAATGATGTTCAAGCGGTTTATGACATGGAGAAGAAAAAGTTGTGTTCGGTATTGCGGAGCATTAGTAAGATTTCATTGACCACTGATATTTGTAAGTCAAAAGTCAAAAAGACTTCGTATATGTGTGTCACAAGACATTTTGTTGATTCACAATGGCACCTTCAGAAACGAGTCCAAAGCTTCATTCATCTTCCTCCTCCACATGGAGGTAATATAAACTTTTGAGATATTATTTCATTGCATTAAGTTTTAATCACTTATGTGACATATTTATTGATTTAAGTTATATTTCTAAATTTTATTGCTAGGAGTTGATATCTTTGACGAGCTTATGAAGTGCACAAAGGATTGGGGGATTGAGCATAAAATCTTCACCATATCAGTGGCCAATGCTTCAAATAATGATGTTGCACTTCGTATTGCCAAAGATACTTTTTCCAAGAGCCGCAGTTTGCCTTTGGATGGTAAGATGTTTCATGTCAGATGTTCTGCACATATTTTAAACCTTGTTGTCCAAGATGGTTTTTCCGATATTAAATGCATTATTGAAGATGTGAAAGATAGTGTGCGATTTATTAATCAATCAGAGGGTAGGTTGATTAAATTCTCTGAAATTGTGCATCATTTGGATATTCCTATGAAAAAATTAATCATCGATTGTCCTACTCGTTGGAATTCCACATATGAAATGTTGGTTGAAGCCATTAAAGTTAAGGATGCATTTCCCATATTTGCTCAAAGGGAACCTTTATACAAGTATTGTCCTAGCCCCGAAGATTGGGATAAAGTAGAGGATGTTGTTGCGATTCTAGAGGTTTTTTATGAAGCTACACAAGTTATGTCTAGAACTGATTATCCAACGTCCAATGTTTTTCTTGCTATTATTTGGAGAGTCAAACATATTTTGGACGAGAAAGAAAATCATCCAAATGAGTTTATCCGACATATGGCTAGGAAGATGAAGAGTAAATTTGACAAATACTGGGGGAATTGTAACCTTTTGATGGCTATAGGAGCAATTCTTGATCCTAGGTTCAAAATGAGGTTGGTTGAGTTTGCTTTTAATAAGATCTATAATGAGAATGATGCTGGGACAAATGTGATGAAGGTTCGGGAAGCATTGTATAACTTGTTCTTTGAGTATGTTGCTCAAGAGAGGACTCGAACAAGTAGTTTCTTCATGTCAGGTAAGGCTTCTTCAAGGTCCACCACTACCACAACGTCTAAAGGAAAACTGATTCCTTCTAGTTTGTCCATGTATGATGACTACTTGAACTCTGTGGAGGAACATGAGCCCACAAAATCAGAGTTGGACATTTACTTGGAGGAAGGGGTATATCGATGTCAAGATGGGGAAGCAGCCTCTGAATTTGATGCCTTGAATTGGTGGAAATCTCAAGAATTGAAGTTTGGTATTTTATCTAAGTTGGCACGTGATGTTTTAGCTATCCCCATTAGCACAGTGGCATCAGAAGCCACTTTTAGTGCAGGGACTCGAGTTTTAGATCCTTATCGTGCTAACTTATCTTCTAATATAGTAGAAGTTTTAATTTGTGGAGTAGATTGGGTTCGTCAACTTCATGGGATCAAGAAGCCTCTAATGACATACGTAAGTTTCTTATGAAATTTAATGTTATTTTTTACATGTTTTAACAATAACAAATGTAACCGTCGTTTATTTTTATGTACAAGAGGAGGAAGTTCCGGTTGATGTCCAATTGAAAGATTGATGAATGCAAAATGTTCTTTTTAGCTTTCGTAGTTTGATAACTTATGTATTTGATAATATTTTGGTGGAGTTATCGACCGCTAGCTTATTTTGTAATATTTTTTTTAATTTCGTTTGAAGTTTATTAAGTACTTAGATGACTTTTCTTTATATTATTATTGTTCTCTTTATGATTTTTAAGCATTGGAAGATAAAATATGAATTTTTTAATTTTTAGTCTCTCATTCGAATCAAACTGAATCTTGAAATCGAATCGAATCTTGAGATCGAATCAAATCAATAGAAATTTACATCTTGAAAACAAACCGAATCTCGAATCGAATCGAATACATCTAAAATTTTGTTACAAACCGAATTCGAATCGAATTTGAAATTCGATTATCGAATCGAATCGAATTCGAATCGAATATCTTACTATTCACTTCGATTCACTTCGTTTACATCCCTAGTCATACCTACCTTTTATGTTAGGTTAACTATACCTTTTAGTAGTGTTAGTCATACATTTTTGTTAGGTTAGACATACCTTTTATGTTATATTATACCTTAGTTTTTTCTTGATTTAGTTAAATATACCTTTATATGTTCATAAGATGACCATTATGTATTTTTAAGTATACCTTTATAAGTCAACCATTTAAGACAAAATTCCAAGACCACCTTCTGTTTCAATAACATGTATTAAGATGATCTTTAGATTCAAAAATTGTATCAATTGCATCGGCAAATTCATCTTCTTCATTAGATAACTCAACAATTTTATCAATAAATTGTATCAAACGCATTAATAAATTCATCTTCATCAGTAGATAACTCAACTATTTCATTTTGTTGGGATATTTCAGTAGTTATCTTGATAAGACAAAACTGTATGCACAATAAGAAAAAAACAGTTTGCTTAAGGTAGCATTACCTAGTTTCCATACTGTACATGATCATAAAGCTTATTCTTCTCTTGTGAAAAGATCATGTAATGATTTTCCAAGTGATAAGGAAAACCAATCTTAGAAGAAATGAGAATACTTCTAAGGGTCAGCAAGTTGTAGGGAACAACAAGCTGAAGGAAGTATTTGCATATGAAGCAGATAGGATGTTGCAAGAAGTAGTCAGCAGACTGTAAAGAACAGTATGCTGAAAAAGCAACAAAGAAAGCAGAAAACTGCACAAAAGAAAGAAGGGAGCAGCAAGCAGCATCAGGAAGCTGTAACAGCAAGCAGCAAGCAGCATTAGGAAGCTGTAACTACAAGCAGCAAGCAGCATCAGGATGCAGAAACAGGAAGCTGTTCAATATCAAAGGGCTGGCGCGGAACAGAAAGCAAAACAGACAGGGAGCTGGCTACAGGTTTCAGGAACAGGAAGCTGTTCTGAAACAGAATTCTGGTACAGAACAGGAAGCATCATGGAACCACATCCTGAGCAGCAAACAAGAAGGACCTACTGTTGTCTACAGAGGAAGTAGCCAACAGATCCTTTGAAAGATAATATGCTACTCTCTTTCATGCAATATCAGGAAGAGCATGTAACGTAAAGAGAAACAAAGCTAATTGACATCAAGTAGCCGTTGCATGAACTTCAGCTATGGACCCATACCGACTTGATAGGTCAGCAGGAATGTCAGAGAGGTCCAGAAGTAAATAGTAGGCGCATTAAATGCTCATGTCAGGAGCGGCTCAGATACATTTAATGCGACTACAAAGAAGCTTGGAGATCAAAGCTTGAACTCAAAAAGGAGAAGCATCCCTCTTCAACGGATACTTCCCAACGGATAAAACTATCAAGATCCATAAATAGAAGGTATGGCTGATTGAAAAAATTGCTGAACAGAGTCGAGAGAAACTCATATACTTCCCAAAGCTTATCAAGCTTTTACATGTATAGCCACTCAACCTTCTAGGAGCAGTCTACAACAACAATGGAGCTTCCAGAGATCAAGACTGTTTCGCACCAGTTGAAGAAACTGTTTACTTTTAACCATTGTGATGTGTGTGCTAGGTTGTTTTAAGTTTGGTGTACTTAGTTGATAGGATTTGATCCTTTCTAAGTTTATAGTCTTGTGTAGGCTATTTGTAAATCCTGTGTGGGTGAGTGTACCCTGTGTGGGACTCAGTAGGTGTAACTTGTGTGAAAGAGGTTTGTAAAGACGAGTCTTATAAATCAAACTGACCATAACGAAGTTCCTCCTCACTGAAGGAGTAGAGTGGACGTAGAAGGATTACACCACATTCGAACCACTATAAGCCATAAGTGTTTACTGCTTATCGTATTTGCTACATTGCTTTATCGCATATCTATCTTGTTGCATCTATCATAAACATCCTGTTAAAAGGTTTGTGTTAAAATCATATTTGGAAAAGAAAATTGTTTTCATCAGAAACTCTATCAAGTTTATTCCGCTGCGTTGCATACTGATTCGAAACAGGATTATGTTACCCTTTTGGGATAGGAACCTGTCAGTCAAAAGAAGTTTTCAAAAAGTTTGCAAAATCGATAGATGTTCATTCACCCCCTGAACCTCTGACCACTTGGGACCAACACATGTGTATTTGAATGATCATCAATATTAAGACACGAAATGAGATACAATTTTATATTTTTCGAACTGATAAAGATGGATTTTTAACTTTTAAAATAATAGTCTCGCATCGTCATCTTGAAAATCAAGTAGATCACGATCGGATTTGGAGAAGATCGTAAGAGATCGCGATATGGAAAAAAGGAGCTTTGAGAGAAATAGAGAACGTCGTGCTTCGAAAAAGAAAAAGAAAGATAAAAAAAACAAAAAAGGGGAAAAGAGATGAGAAGAAGAAGAGATCGAGAAAGAAAGACAAAAAACGAAGAAGAATGAGAGAAGAGAAGAATGGAGGCACAGCAGAAAAGAGAAAGAAGAGAGAAAACCTAGCGCCTGAAAGTGAAGAAAAAAAAAATATTTATATTTTCCATATGACCGGGTCGGGTTTGAGTTGCACGGATCTTAACAAGTGTACACCAGCTCAATTCTTTGTAGATTGGGGGATTTTTTTTTTTGGAGGATTTTTTTTTTTTTTCACATTGCGAGGATTTTGCAGATAGTGGATTTCCTCTCAATTTTTTTATTCGATCAGGGAATTAAAATGTATCTTAAACAAATTACATCCAAACTAACGGACACGTGCGAGGACATGTATTCATCGTTTGATATTTGAGACCAATCTTGCAATTCTAGAAAAATGCGAGATTACTTTTGCTATAATCTTTCTAATGAGACTAATTTTGCAACTCTTGAGACCAAATTGCAATGACACTCTGATTTGTGGGACCAAATTTGCAATATCCTCTGTGGGATGAGTTTATTCCACATTTGTTATCAAACTTAAATGATATCGAAACTATCATTATAAATAATATTAGTGTCTAGTAATATATTTATTCCACAATGAAACTTCGTTAAGAGTAGGGATGGGTCGGTATACCATACCGTAACAAAAATCTCATATTGTATATACTGTATTGAAAATTTCGGTATGTAAAAATTCATACGTTATCGTACCAGAAATTTCGGTATCATAAGTAGCCATACCGTTTCATACCGAAATGAAAAATATTATATTTTTTAATTAATATTAATATTTTCTGTATTTCGGTATATAACGAAATACCGAAATTTTTAAAATACCATACCGATATAATATCAAATTTTTTGATATTTTCAGTATTTTTTCGGTATGGTGAGCGCGGTATTTTGATATTTTTTCCCACCCCTAGTTGAGAGGAGTTGAAACTGAGCTTATTATTGTTTTATAAGGGTAACTATATATGAAATTTAGTAGAGTTTTATCCTTACTTGAGATGTATATACATGAGAAACTGTATTGCCTTCTACATTTACCGATGAAGCTCGTAATATGGTACAAAATTAACACGATGAGATTTATATATCCTAATTATGTGTAATCTTTTATTGTCAGAAATTGTTTGTTTTACTGATTAGGAACTTCATAGCTGAAGGTATACAATATATAGTTTCAAAAATTTTCATGATCAAATTCTGCGATTTAATCAAAGATTTGCATCGTTACAAAACTTTCAGAGATATTATAGGATGTATACTTTAAATTTTCTCATTTACAATTTCAATATATATTATCTTTTAGATTTAATTTGATCATATTTAAATTCTTAATATAACTTTTTTTTTTTTTTTTATCTAAAGACAACAAGCATCCAATGCATGATGACATCGATAAAATAATTTAAGTTGAGATCCTAAATGAAATTTCCGATCCATCATGGGATTGTAGAAGATTATATGATTCATTGTTCATATGATAATGCACAAAAGAACAATATATTTGTTGAGTTAAATGGAGTATGATTCTATGAAGGTGACAACTGCAGAAAAACAAGTTTAGAAGAAAAGAAAATTTGGATATTTTGCAAATTGCATCTACTAATAGGAGATTGATATGATGCAAATTCACTATCCTCTTCAATTTTTGCAGCACCACTGAGAGTCAAAATATAACTACAATTAACCTACACACATACATACATTATCGAACATTGTATGCATTATGCTCATACAATAAAGATTAGCTAAAAACAGAAGAGCATAAAATGTGAAATTTACTCAGATTGTGTGATTATAATCTGGGAATCTTGATTGCTGCTCGAGTCACGATGCATCTCATCCTGAACTTGAGCTGCATACTGCAAATTCCATATGATATCCTCCACAGAAGGCCTCTCAGAGGGCTCGTTCGAGAGACATCTCATGCATAGCTCGATCAGAGTCTTGAGTGAATCGTCTGAGCATTCCTTGTGAATCGCTGGATCCACTATGCTTCTTCGCGCCACACTGTCTGCTGTTAGGCTCACTGACAGCTGTCGAAAATTTTGATGTCAAGAAATTGAAGGTCGACTTAATTTGAATATGGAGTTTTCAGCTTACTTACAATGTCCTTGGAAATATTAATGTCGTTCGGAGAGATGATTGCTCTTCCAACGATCATTTCAAGTAGAATTACTCCAAAGTCATAGATGTCGTTTTTGTCCTCAGAGTTCAACCTGTGTACGCAATGTATGTGAGAATGACACAGAGGATTATTTGCAGAAAGATTAAGAAGAAAAGTACGAACATTGATCCAAACTTTCCCTTCGATCCGGAGGGCAAGAGTGTCATTTCACCCTAAAGAAAAGGTCACAAATGAAAATTGTGTCATATAGTTAAACAAGATACAAGAATGTCCCATATTAGAGACACTTGTTCACTTACATCACTCTTATTCTCTGTCAACAAAGGTAAATTGTACTTCTTGATCTTGACGTGGAAATTTTGGTCCATGAGCACGTCTGTTATTTTGAGACGGTTAGAATACACACCGGGTACGATTCCTGTATGAAGAAACTGAACCCCCCTCGCGATTCCAATCCCGGCTGCTATTCGTTGTGTCCAGCTAAACTTTTGTCCCGATTCTCCATCTGTTGAACTAAATATTAGTCAAAAAATGTTCAATTATGAACTTCATAATGCATGGAAGCTTTATAGTTCTTTGGTTTGACCTGATATAAATGATCGCAGTGCCCCGTTTGGCACGTATTCAAAAACGAGAAAAATTCTGCTGACACTTGAATCGTCTTGATGGCACTCGAAGCAGTGGCCGATTGCACTGACCAGATGGCAATGTCTAAGTTTCGACACCAACTCAAGTTGGTGTGTATAAGTGTGGATGCTGTGTTTTCTTCTCACTTTCAAGCTTCTTATGGCTACAATAGTCCCATCTGTGAGCCTTCCTTTGTACACCTGATTTCAGTAAATCAGAATAAACCTATGTAGAGTTTGCTATCTTCGTTACCAAACGTATCAAGCATGAAAGTATACCTGTCCGAAAGAACCTTCACCAATACAACTCAATGCATTGAAGTTATCAGTAGCCTCCTTAAGCTCATCCAAAACGAATGTTCTATACAGTGGAACGCCATGTGTTCCCAACTTCATCGTTTCAGAAATGTACCCTGTCAACCATTTGAGAAACGTCATAACTAAGGCAATGCAACCAGGGACGGATCTAGAATTTTGTTTCAAGGGGGGCAATTTTTTTTCAGATCAAAACATAAAGCAGAATTAGAGTTTAAAAATTATATAGTAGACAAATTTTTACAATTTAAGGGGGGCGGACCCTTATAATGAATGATAAAAATGAAAAATATAGAAAAAATTACATATGAATAGAACAATTTTGAAAATCCAACGGGGCGACTACGAGTTCACTACACATTGCGAAAAATGGGAGTTGATACAATTTGTCGACTACAAAGAATTATCAGGCAATGCTCATGCAATCAACATAAACCATTCAACGAGAACAAGTCGAGACTGTATTTGTCTCAACAATAAATGATGTATGTGCAAGAACAAGAAGTGTATAGAACACGTACTTGCATCCTTGAGAAGCTGAAGTGTGTATGCAGGTGGAACCTTATCGACTATCAATCTCTTGTGAGGAACTTTACTCACATTGTGATGCTTCTTCACAAACACGAAGGCGAGGCCAAGAATAGCCGTTGCCCCAAAAATTCCTCCAACCATACTCGAAGCAAGAACTGCTTTACCAAACGACGTTTTCTCCTTCTTTTGAGGTGCAATCCCGACAGCCAAAGCTTCACTATGACAAAAAGCCGAAGGATGCTGATGTTCGTATATCCCCGAAAGACAATTCCCATGATACAGAACAATCCTGTGTCGAGAGCTAGCTTTCAAGCAATCGGGCAAGTCCCCGGTGAACCGATTTTCAGACATGTTCACAAATTTAAGCTGTGCATTGCAAGTCATGTTCTGTAAGAGCTTCCCAGTGAACTTGTTCCCACCAATGTCTAAGTAAGTGAGTGATGGCAGTGAAAGAATCGACCCCGAAAACGGGCCCACAAGTTCGTTCAAAGAAACATCAATCTTCTGAAGCTGATAACAAGAACTCAACACATCATTTGGCACAGCAGAATGAAACCTATTCTTCCTTAGAACCAAAGACACCAACTTTTTAGGAACACTAGGAAACTGAGGTCCAAGATTGTTGTTTTCCAAATCAAGAACTTGAAGATTAGTCAATCCATGAAGCTTAGGCACTTCCCCAGACAGATTATTCCCAGATAGCAAAAGGGTCCTAAGATTAACCATAGTTGACAATGAATAAGGCAAGAAACCACTAAAAGAATTGTTCTTTAAACTCAACACACTCAATGCAGGCAAAGAGCCTATCCAAGCAGGAATTTCACCCTCAAGACTATTATGATCCAATATAAGGGTTTGGAGATTTCTCATAGATGAAATCTCTCTAGGGATTGCACCATCCAAGAAATTAGAACTCATGTTAAGAATTTCCAGTGAACCCAAATCTGCAATTCTTGAAAGGAAAGGCCCTTTAAGCCCTAATGATACTAAAGACAACACTTTCAAGTTTGGGAGAGAAGCAATATTGGCAAAGAGAGAAGCAGTTGAAAACTCTTTACTCAAATGTGGAAACCAATAGTTACCAGTTATGTGAAGCTGAGTTATGTTGTCTTCATAGCAAGCAAGAGTGAGGATTTGTGTTGGCTCTGAGTTGCAGAAATCTTGATTTTCACTCCAACTGCTTAGCTCATCAGGGAAATGGAGTTGCTGCTTTATTCTCAATAGTGTTTGATACTGAGAAAATTGCAACTGGTTTGAGTAGTGAAGAAACAGAAAGAGAGAGAGAGAAAACAAGAGAGAAGTAGCCACTGATGTAGCCATTGATGCTATGGAATGAAACAAGGAATCTTCACATGCTTAGTTAACAGAAGGAACTGAATATATGTTCTTAATTTATTGAACTTCATTCCATTGATTCTGGTATGCAGATTAACTTATCAATTGGAGTGTCTTCTTCTACTGAGTATATCTTGGTAAAATAGTTGGTGTGCAACATGACAAGGGACTGAGTTTTTTCACTGTTTTCATTTTTATTTTGTTGATTTATTTCTTTATTTTGACTGGACATGGTGTCATGGTGTGTTATTATTATCAACTGACGTTAAGAAATTACATAAGAACACGGTCAGAATTTTTATTATATTTTAATGTTTGATCTCATATTACAATCTTTGATACATGTAATTAGTAATTAACATAGCATATAAGGTGTGTTGGGGGTGTTTTAGTGATTTTCAAAATATCCTGCACTTTGAAATCCTAAATTTTATAGTAAAGTTGGATAGTGAGAATGTATGTTTGAAAATTTGTAGGATATGATTATATTATAAATATTAAATTAATGTTGGAAAAAGTAGGTTGATGAATATTTTATTATGAAAAATGATTGATGTAAATGTTATTATAAAATTATTTTGGTAATGATTTGATAATTGTAATATAAGTAGTAATAATTGTGTCCAGATTTTATAATCCTAATGTAAATATGAAAACAAAGAAACATTAATATTTTGAAGTTCAAAATCATGTAATGTGAACTAACATGTCCATAAGATTTTTATTTCCTAATACAACTATCTTTTTCTTGTATTTTTTTTTCTTGTTTAATTTTGATTTTCTTTAATGAAAAGTATTAGAACACATAAAGAAAAGAGGTCATTTGGATTTATATCAATACAATGAAATATACAATAGAAGTATAATATACTATATATAGCAAATAACAAATTCAAGAAAAGTATTCTATTTGTTTCAATTTAATTTTTCATTTAAAAAATACAATTTATTTCAGTTTATATAGTCCTTATTTCTTACTAATAAAAAATTAATAATTCTTTTCAAATTTGTCGCCTTCTTAAATAAATATATAAATAATATTAATTTAAGATGTAGAGAAGCATGCAAATGCGTTGAAAATGAGAGGTAAGCAAAGCCAATCTCTGACAGCCTCTATTTTTAAAAGCACAGAAGAGAGTGCAGTGGCAGCAAAAAGAATTGATTGTATCTTCTGCTTTGGCTCATCATTTATTTCAATAATTGAAGGAATAATTTCATTGTTTTTTTAATTATAAATGTGGCCACATACAGGATTTCATATATTCTTCACGTAGTGGGACAGCCCAGTGGTAAAAAAATCATTGTCTTTTTTTCTTTTTAATGTTAATTGCTTCTAATTTCTAAATGATTCAAAGTTTCTAACACTATACATCTCAAAAGGCAAATACAAGAATCAACCAAAAAATGTTCAGACATCTTTAGATTGATATACGGCAGCTACTATAATTGCGGTTAATTATATTTATGTTGGTCAAGATTTGATCAAATTATTAAACACTCAAATATTTAAGAAAATTTTAATTCAATTAATGAATCATGTATACCTAAAAAAAAAATTGTCCCATGATATTTTGATCAGAGTAATTAATAAAAGTAAAAAATCATTTTTATATCAGAGTTTATACGACATTTGTTTTTATAAGATTACACGATATGATTAAAATCATAAAGTTACACGATATGATCATACTTGTTGATCTCAGTGTTTTTCAGATCATATCGTGTAACCCTATAAAAATCATATGGTTATACGATTGCACGATACACTCATATAATGTAACCCTATGAAAAAATATTAAGGTTCAACGATATGATCGTGTAGTGTAACCCATCATTTTCATATAGCTATACAACATGTGTTTTTATAGGGTTATACGATATGATCATATCGTGTAACCCCAGAGGTGTCCGACAGCTTCGAAAAATCGAAACCAAACCGGAAAATCGTTAATCACTTCCCACATTTCCGACTGGTTACACGATAAGATCACTTCCCACGTTTTCTAAAACCGACGGTTCGAATCATGGTACACTTCTATGCAACCTGATAAAAAAACATTGAATTAGATAATATGATCATATTGTGTTCATTATCATATAAACTCCAATAGAAATTTGATTTCTTTTTACCATTATCAAAGAAAGAATTTTATCAAATACCTAAATTAAATTTTGATGGAAAAAAAAAATGTTTTTTTATGATGGAAAAAATAACCTCATATAAAATGCGGTATTTTAACAACCGACTTTATATACCAAAGTTTGATTATTTCATTCAATGAACCACACTGAAAAGTAGACGTGACATTCAGAGACGAGACGAGACATTTCCCAAGAATATACAAATGAGGGTGGGCCCACCAAAACCTTTTTTCTGGAGAAACAGAATAAAGTAGGAAATAGTTAATAAAATGGGTCCAAAATAAGTTCACATGATCTCTGTTGCATGTCGGTGTTGTAGTCTTGTAGAGAGTTTCTGTTGAGAGAAAAACAAAGAAAAAACATAAAAACTAAAATCAAATTAAGTGTTAGAAATCTATCAGAAATAGTCATCTTAGTCACGGATGTGCAATGCCATTTTCTCTTCACGTGTCCATATGGGTGGGTGTTATAAATACCCACCACAATGTGACCCAAATATGTTAACTCCTAATTTCATTAATATCTTCATTTTTTTATTTCTAATATATTAATATCTTCATTTTATTAACACACATTCATATTATTTTTAACATTTATAATTAGTATTTATAGATCTCATTACTCACCAACTCATCTTCATTTATATTTTATATTAACTGAATATATTTATTTTTAATCCATTAAATTATTTTACTAATTAGTATATATTAAAAAAGACTCAAAATTAAAATTACATATATTATTGTTTCATTAAATTTAAAAAAAAAAGAATATATATAGATATAATCATTGTACAACAAATATTTGGCATTCAAAATTAATTCAGGTGGATTGGACAAATTTATAACATAATATTTGGCAAAACAAAACAATATAAATATATGGTAGTATTAAATTTGACGTTCAAAAGTAAATTTTAGGTGGATTGAGTCGATTTTATCTATATATATATATATATATATATATATATATATATATATATTAAAATGAATTTACACAAATAAATAAAATTATATTTTTATTTACAATTTTTTTTTAAATTTTCTTCAAAGAAAATAGTTTATTAATATAACTATTTAATTTACAAAAAAAATATTTATGGAACACATATAATACAAAAATTGTGGTTTGAACATTAATAATGTTGATTAAAAGGATAAAAATAATGAATGTGGACGCTTTTAATTTTTCTTTAACAATTCCAAATAGTGTTTCATCTTCAATTCGCAGGTCATAGCGTTGTTAAAAATAGTGTTGGTCTTTTAGCGAGGCCCAAGAGAGTAGATTGACTAGGTACCAGAAAAATAATATCCAAAAGGCTAAAAAATCATCATCATCATACAATCAGCAGAGAGTGCGTATACGCTCCATCTTGAATGCCAAGGGTCAACTCTCATCTTGGTAGACTTATTTTTGCTATAAAAAAAAAATCAAATTATTTTCACGGGATACCATCGCTTTATACCACAATATATATAATAAAATCTTTTTCTATCACTCATTATAACAAATCTCCTATTATATCATTTTTCCTTATTATTTTTTTTTTTATCACAAATCAATTATTACTCAATTTTGACTTTCACAAAAATTCAAAATTAAGAAGATCTTTCTTTATTTGTTTAATCCTTCTACTCCAAATAGTAATTATATCGGGATAAAAAATACATTGATCAATATCAGGTCCAACATGTTTCCGTATTTAATTTTTTATACTCTGTAAAATACATACTTTTGCCTTTGTCTCCTATCCTCTCAATTTCGGCCGGTTTTTACGGATCAACGATCCAACCACACGCTCAAGTTGGTGGTTCCGCTCCATCTTCAAATTGAGAACCCAGATCACAATCCTTACTCTCACCCACCTGGTAGAATTTTCAAGGAGATCACGGGGAGACACACTGTCGGTATTAACTATAGAGAGTATTAAAAGGACTTCCGAATAGCACGAAGGAAAACAAAAGTCTTTCTTTTATTGAAGGAATAAAATACAGATTTATAATACAATACTAATTCTCCGCCAGTAGAGGAGAATACTTGGTTTAGCCGATCATGACTTACCTCTTAGGGGAATCCCCCATAAACTAGAAAAACTTTAAAATTTAAAAACTTATACTTGAGAGAGAGAAGTGCTCAAGAAATGGTCAATTTCTGATGTCTTTCTCAAATGGCCGAAACCTCCTTTTATAGCTAAATTTTCGGATTTCAAATGTGGACTTCAGCCTCCTTCCATTAGTTGTCTCTTTGCCAGCTCATCTTCCATCTTCATTTGTCGAGTAAGTGGCCATGTGACCATCACCATACCTTGTCGGGTAAGTGGCCACGTGATTTCACCCACCATCCTTCGTCGGTGTAGTTATGGTCCCTCCACTATCTTTTGTCTTGATTCCTTTGGCGAAGTCGTCTTATCTTCGCACATGATAGGGACACTCCACTATACCGTATTGGGTGGAGTGTCAAATACTTGTAGGATCTAATATGACCCTTTGAACCTATACTATTACAAGTTCAAACAAAATCCTATCTGGATTTCAATCCTGAAAATCTACCAAGTCCAATTAGACTCGTTTTCTCTTATTACATTTGTTGTTTTTATTTTCTAAAAACCCCTTTTGGACCATTCATTTTCTGTCGTGGGTCGGGTCAGTTGTTCTTGATTTTGAAGCCTTGTCCGAACAAGGGCTTCTCATGTATCTGATAGAAAGAACAAATTCTTTCTTCCCATCTTCCGATATATATCATGTTACATACCTATTTTCTTGTGTTTTCCGTTGTCGAAATCTTATTTTCCTAGATCAGCTTTCTCTTATTTTCAAAAATATTTTCAGCAAATCCAGTAGTGTTTCCTGTTATTGAGTTTAACAGAAGAATCTGTTCACAAATTTCTGGAAGATCTTGAACGAATACTTAACTTTGTCCATCTCTGTAAGACAGGCCCATATTCCTCATGCTCGCCTCGTAGAAATCTCATCTTCAGTTAGGGCGACCGCTAGAAGGCTGCTTGTTGGTGGCGCTTTTGATCTGTTGAAAGCCACCATGTCTGGTCTATGTAGTTTTATAAAGTGAAAAATCGGATGAGACCCTTTACCTATAATTTCTGGAGCCACTGATATGAATTTTAGCTCCAAGATATCTCATCGACCCAAATGTGGGTTGTTTTGCCACGAATCGTAAACAGCCGTAGCAATCCATTCTGGTAACTTGGAGATTTTCGGAAAGCTTGGTGCAGTGGTAAGAATTGAAGCAATAGCTCCAAAGTCATACAATTCTCAAACATCTCGTGGATTTACACCCACAAGCATCCACAATCATGGATATTTCCCCGACCAATCATCAATCATCTTGCTTGGATTGATCTCAATCCTTGTTACCAATTTCACCCAAATCTTTTGATAAACTTGCAATGGAGAAAATGATTCGTGAGTGTTAACCTTTTTTGGGCTGGTCTGTGGCCTAAGGTTAATCTCTCCCTCTTTAACTCCAAAGGTGTTGGGTTGACTTGGCTTGTCTGGAATAAATTCCTGACTTTCCAAATTAATATCCCTATCGAAGTCTGATAGTTCACTCGTTTTGGCATTAACTGTCTTTACATCAGTATCTGATGTAAAACATGTATCTGCAGGATGACCTACTACTGGTTTGGAAATACTAGTTTTGTTCATCGATGATGAACCTTTCTCGAAAATTTCTTTTTGGGTCACTGATGGTGAACCCGCTTTGAGAAGTGGTTTCTCAAATGCATCCCATAAATGGGCATGAACAGCTTGTGTGGCTTATATAGCCTTTTGGACTGAGTCCAAATTTGCCTTCTGAACATAGACAACTATTTCGATACGGATTCTTAACAATCCATATCTTTTGTTCAATTTCTCCAGGTTTTCCCTGAGGTGTCTTGAACGCACTGTGATGAAATTTGCTTCAAGGATGTCCATCTCTCGTTAGGAAATCTACAAGAACATTCTAATTAAATTTCACAATGACAATATCAAAAATATAATATTGGCATTCTGCTTGCCATCTGATAATACGTGTTTTCTTGATTTTTTATTCGAGCTTATTTTTCAAGAAAGCTTTAACGTTTGTATTATCTACTTTCAAAGTAAATTCTTTTACAAGTAAAAATAAAGGCCATTGTTTTAAAGCCTTCCAAACCACAAAGAACTCATTCTCGTTGATGCACCAGAAATTAACTTGTTGTTCAGAGAACAACCCTCCGGTGTATCTACATGGTTCTTCGCCTGTAGATGTCTTTCGCATGAGCATTGCTGCCCATCGAAAATCATTAACATTTGTATAGATAACTAATTGATCTTCATCCTGTGGTATTGCGAGTTTCAGCAGATTATTACAAATCTATTTTAGCTCGCGAACTCTTTGGGAATGTATATCTTCCCATTTTCATTTCATCTTTCAATCCTTTTGTAATAGAGGATGAAAATCTTTTCTGTATTTTGCTAGGTCTTTAATAAAACTATCTGCAGAATTAATAATAACCAAAAAGTTTTGGAGATGCTTCTTATCATTCAGAACATCAGGAAAATTGCATATTTTTTCAACAATATGTTTTTAAAGTTCCATACCTGTTTGGTCAATAATAACACTAAGAAACTCGATTTTATTGATTGTGATTATTGTCTTCTTTTCAGATAGCACTAATCATTTTTTATGACATGCTTCAGAAAATATTTCAAGATGCTTAATATGTTCTTTCATATTTTTTGATGCAATTAATATGTCGTCTATATAGACAAACATAAACTCGAAATAATCTTTTAACAGATTATCCATCTTTCGTTGGTATATATGAGATGCATTTGGAAGTCCCATTGGAAGTACATTCCATTCCAGATATACTGACCTTGTGGAGTAGAAAAAGTTGTATACTTTCTTGACTCATTTTTCATTTTAATATGGTAGAAACCAGACTTACAATCGAATTTAGAAAACACTCTTAAACCTTTAATGCAGTCAATTAAATGTTCTCTACTCGGGATTTAATAACCATCAAAATCAAGTATCTTATTAATACCTTGATAGTTAATTACTAACCTCACATTACCTCTTTTGATCACACCGTGGTTTCTTACTAGAAAACCTGGGCTACTGTAAGAGGAGACTCCAGCTTCGATAAACTTAAGATCGATATGCTCTTTGATGATTTTCTGCATCTCTTTCTTATCGAGCATATTCATCTGGATCAGCTTTTATCGAACCAACTCGTATCAGAATTGTTTTTTTACTTTCAGAGTTGCTTTAATCTTGTTTCTGTTCCACCAAGCCAGATGATTCTCATTGAAGTTTCTCTGAATTAGTCTTTTTACATTCTCCAGGAAAAGTAAACTTTTCTCATCAATGTCCTCAACAGGTGTGCTCTCTTTTTAGTGCATTCTTTAGAAGTTGGATATCTTCTTCGGATGCTCTTTTGAAACCCTGTTGCCTGAAAGACAAAAAAGTTTTACCACTTTTTTTTATCCTGAATTTTAGGATGTGTTAATTTGGCATCATCACCACGTTTGTTGTGAAAATTAATGGGTATTGAATACCCATTTTCATCGCAAAACCTGTATCAAACTACCACAATTAGTAGTAAATATTAACAGGTTCTTGTGATTATCCTGCTTATATTTTGCAAAGGTTTGGATAAAATTATTACCTAACAAAATATTAGCACATGTATCATGAACATAAATCGGTGGCATTTTTACCTTGTACCAAGATGTACCAAATGCTCCTTCTATCATGATCCTTATTTCACAAATACCCTTGAGTATTAAGATTTTTTGGGAAAAATATATCCCTGCAATAATAGTTAATGTTTCCACAATTTCATTGGGGAAAACTCCTGGTCTTGCTGTGCAAATACCTGAATCTGAATCAATATAAGCAACAAAGTATTTTGTCTTATATTGTTCATACATCATCCTAAGGGATATGTATATGGAAAATAGGCTCGTCATTCCACCATTATGAAGTATCCATCAAGACTGAATTCCATCCATCTTCCTTTTCATCCCTAAGGTTTGTGTTCCTCGAGGAAACTTAGATCCAAAGTTATAGTACCTTTGGTTCTACATGCATTACCAGTGACAGATACTTCATAGCCCACTATTTCTAGCATGTCATCGTATCTTCCAATCGTTGGTTGTTGTAAATGATATATTTCATTACAAGGAAAAAAGTTAAGTTTTTCCGATATATAAAAAACAACACAGATTTCTTTCCAACCCTCAAGGTAATGCATTTTTACATTACTGATCCTAATTTATTGTGGGTTGAAATCCTTTAATGGTTCTTTTTCTTTTAGACTTAATATCCCATTTTCGAAAAATGACATTCTATTACTGACTTCAGATTCAAATCTCATTGATCTATTAAGAACAGAATGATCATTAATCAATAAGTTAACACCACATATCCTAGGGATTTGGATTGGGTTTGGTGTCATAACTTTGGTGAATTCCTTGAAAATTCTAGGAATCTCAATATACTCTTTCCTAAGAAACAAATCAGAATAATGTGTATTGGAAAGTGCATATGCAATTCTATATATAATAGAATATGGTCTGTTAGCCTCTTTCATTAGATCTGTTCTTTTAAAATCTTGATGAAGGGTTAAGACTCGACTAAAATCTTGGTCAACTAGGTTGTATGCAATCCTAGGATGAATGTCAAACATAAGTTTGCTAGCATACAAATTACCTACCATTGTACCAAGACAACCATCTCTTAGGTTATTGATTCTTCTATCCATTATTGATAGATGAAGTTATGAATTAATACCTTCTTTGAATGTAGCATTGATTACTACTTCAATGGTTTCAATATGGATCCATTTCATAATTACTACTACATCTTCCCTGATTCGGCCCAGTTCCTCAAGAATTTCTTCTTTCGCAATAAGCTGCATATCAATTCTATTATCGGTTAATTATATTGGAATCGAAAACTCACCTGAGTTCACCCGATAGATGATATTGTGCTTGCATTGTTTTAGTCCGATTTGATTAACACCTCTAATTCTGAAACCGTCGTAGGGGCTCAGAGTTGAGTTCTTCCTCATGATTCTTTCCATCGTTTTGTTTGAGATGATCATTTGTGAAAAGAATCCTGATAGACTCTCCGAAGTTTGGAGTCTATCATCTAACTCGTGACTATTCGTCTGATTTTGTTGATGATCCATAAGATTCATTTGAATTAGTCTCGAATTATTCTTCATAGATACTTTCATCTGAAGAAATGTCCTCGAACTGGTAAACTAGTACCAAATCACTATAGAAAACCGTATTAAGGATGTTTGAAATTGGCTTGAATTAGTGAATTTCATTTGTTTTTATGGGCAATCTAGCGAAATATGACATTTCGCATCGTATGTCTAACAGTTGCAGTCTTTAAAACTTTCGTATGTACGAGTATGAGCTCGTTTGAAAATTCTCCTTGTTGGTGTTCTCCCTATTGACTTCTCTGTGGATCTAGATCCTTGTGAAGAGAACCTGGAAGGACCAGATTTCTGACCAGACTTATAGGTTCTAGTCTTGGATTTGGACTACCACGATCTTCCTTGGTTGGTGTAACACCCTACCCCCATATGACGTATATATAACGATAAAATATTCATCCTGTAGATAGACCATACTGACGTTTCCTTTATCCATATAAGT
Organism: Scutellaria minor; assembly: GCA_954870855.1. Classification (NCBI taxonomy): domain Eukaryota; kingdom Viridiplantae; phylum Streptophyta; class Magnoliopsida; order Lamiales; family Lamiaceae; genus Scutellaria; species Scutellaria minor. The sequence goes on along the minus strand of OX940728.1, from coordinate 16,273,064 downwards.
ATAAAAATATTATTTAAAGACTAATATCGTATAAGATTAAAACACACAACCAATATCTCAATATAGGTTATATTAAATACAACTCATGATACACGTGTCCAAAATGCAAAATGCAGAGGAGGAGAAGGTTGCACGAGGCATCAGCCGGCCGACCTGGTATAGCGTGGCGTCTATATATACAAACCACCTCAAAAGAGCTATTGAACCTAAAACAATGTATATATGCGATTTTTATGAGTCACAACTCAGTGGATATAAACCATTAATTTATTTACACAATAAGCCAATAACAATCATTAACATTAATCATAAACATATGCAAATGCCACTATGTCCGGTTTATTATTCTGTGAACTGCTCAAGCTTGGATCTGTCCCGGGATTTCCAATATGCCACTGTGTATATAGACCCGTAGATCTCCAATATGATTTAGACCTGTAGGTCTCCAATATGATTTAGACCCGAAGGTCTCCACTGTGTATACAGATCTATAACAAGATAGTCACAGGCCTTTTAATTTCGTGCAATTGTAATGCAACACAACAATCATCTGAACATATGATCACGTATACATTTACCAATATATCATTTGATCCAATGACAAATTCATATAAATACATATTCCTTATATACCAAACGTTGCATATAAATCACATCTCATTGCATATAAATCACATATACGGTTTATACTCACCTGACTATGATAAGTAATCCGTTTGTCGTTCTGGTTCCTCTTCCCATTCTATAGCCCGTGCTCCTATATGATTCAATGCAATTTAGTCTAATTCTCCTCTTAAGATATATTTCTATTATGCAATGAAATGCAATGCATATATGTTTTATTAACCATGTTCAATATTTTCCCTATAACTTGAGCTATAAAATTTTGAGTCGAGCAAGGTAAAATTCTGTAGGAACTTAACATATAGCTCTACAACTTTCATGTTTAGCATTTTTCAAAATTCAATCTCCAACCTGCTTAAAATTAAGCCACAAACACATCATACATATATAATACTAAATTCTAGCAACCTTTATTCTTTTGACATTATCTCACTCAATATTTAACCGAGACATCTACGGTCTTCTTCTACGTTTAGCTAAGAGATAGGGCTATAAGTTTCATGTTTTAAGTTTTTCCCAATTCAACCTCTAAAGTTACCAAAACATCTAACAAATTACGATAACTTGAGATATATCGAATTCATTAATTTCTTTGTACCTTTTTGGGATAATCTTTGAAAATTCACTCCGATCAAATCGAAGAGCATGTCACCACGAGCTCTCCCTCAAAATTTGAAGAAAAATGGTGAAGAAACGAACTCAAAATTCTCAAACCCTTCTCTTTTTTTCTTTTCCTTCCTTTTTTCTTTTTTCCTCTGTTTTCTTTTTCTCTCTGTTTTAGTTCTCTGCTGCACTTTCTCTTTCTACTTTTCTTTTTATTATTTATTTACTTACCGTCTTTTCCACCACCCTACAAGCTTCCATTTGAAGCTTTCTTCTTATTCTTTTTATTATTATAATATTATTACTTTTCTTTTCTTTTTTTTAATTATATATATATTATAATATTAATTAAATTTTATATTTCATTTATTTTTTTCTATATTTCTAATTGATTTCTACTATTTATTTTCAAACCAATTATTATTCTAAATTCTTTACGAATGTCAATATGATATATTTTTAATGCATCATGAAATGAATGCCAAATGACGTGTATGTTTTGGTCGAGGATGTTACAATTCTCCCCCTCTATAAGAATTTTGTCATCAAAATTTGTTATTCCTCTATGCAATGTATCAATAAGAAGATTAGTTACCCGTGAATAAATGCGGATATAACTTTTTCATCTTTTCTTCTGTCTCCCAGGTTGCTTCCTCTATACCATGGTTTCTCCAGATAACTTTAACCATTGGAATTTCTCTGTTCCGTAATTGTTTGATTCTGAAATCTGCTATCGAGACTGGTTCTTCTATGTAGCTTAAGTTTTCTGCAATCTGTACCTCTGAATCCCACAACACATGTGAAGGATCAGATCGATATCATCGCAACATGCTAACATGAAAAACATTATGGATCTGAGCCAATTCTGGAGGTAATGCTAACTCGTATGCCAATGGTCCAACTTTTTCGATGATATCGTATGGCCCGATATATCGAGGGCTTAACTTTCCTTTGTTACCGAATCTCATAACACCTTTCCAAGGAGAAACTCGTAAAAATACTTTATCATCAACCTGGTATTCCATCTCTTTTCTGTGTTGATCAAAGTAGCTCTTTTGTGGGTCTTGTGCAACCTTCAATTTGCTTTTAATGACATCGACTTTATCAATTATGTTCTGAACAATTTCCGGCCCTTCTAAAATTTCTACACCCTCTTTATCCCAATATAGTGAACTTCTGCACTTTCTTCCATATAACGCTTCATACGATGCCATTCCAATGCTACTGTGAAATTGGTTATTATAAGCAAATTCCATTAATGGAATATATCTATCCCACGAACCTTGAAACTCAATAACACAAGCACGTAGCATCTCTTCTAACGTCTGTATAGTTCTTTCTAATTGGCCATCTATTTGAGGGTGAAAAACTGTATTGAAGTGTAATTTGGTCTCCATAGATGTTTGAAAACTCTCCCAAAATCGAGAAGTAAATCTCGGATCTCTATCTGAAACAATGGACACCAGTATACCATGGAGTCATACAATCTTTCTGATGTACTTCTCTACCAATTGATCTAATGAACAACCCCAACGTAAATGTAAGAAATGTGTTGATTTAGTCAATCTATCCACGATTACCCAAATAACATTATTTCCTTGTTGCGTTCTTGGTAATCCCAAAACAAAATCCATCGTAATCCGCTCCCATTTCCAAATCGGAATAGATAGGGGTTTTAGTGTACCTGCGGGTGCTTGATGTTTTGCTTTAACTTGCTGACAAGTAAGACATCTGGAAATAAATTCAGCAACATCTTTCTTCATTTTTGGCCACCAATAGTGCTGCCTCAATGTGTGATACATTTTTGTTGTGCCTGGATGCATAACATATGGTGCATTGTGTGTCTCGTCTAAAATCTCTCGTCGTAAATCATCAACGTCTGGTACACACAACCTAGTGCCAAACATTAATATACCATCTTGTAACTTAAATGGTGTGTCTTTGCCGTGTCGCACTTGTTCAATAATTTCTTTCAATTTTTCATCTCTGTTTTATGCATCTTGTATTCACTGTCTCAATACCGGACGAATCTCCAAGGTAGCAATCAACACTCCACCTGTATGTAACCGTAGTCTCGTGTTCAAACCTCGTAGAGTAATTAAATCTGAAAGTGGAGTCAAATGCATATGTGCCACTGTACCACCGGACTTCTGGCTTAACACATCCGCTACAACGTTGGTCTTTCCTGGATGGTATTCTATCGTGCAATCATAGTCTTTTAATAGTTCCATCCAACGTCTCTGTCGCATGTTCAGTTCTTTCTGACTCATCAAGTACTTCAAGCTTTTATGATCGATAAATATCTGGAATGTCTCTCCATAAAGATAATGTTGCCAAACTTTTAAAGCAAATACCACTGCCGTCAACTCTAAATCATGAACAGGATAAGAAACTTCATGTGGTCGTAATTGTCGTGACACATAAGCAATTACTTTCCCATTCTGCATTAGAACACAACCAAGTCTTTGATGTGAAGCATCACTGTAAACGATAAATCCCCCAATGCCTGTAGGAATTGTGAGTATCGGTGCTGTAGTCAAACGATGCTTTAACTCATCAAAGCTCTGTTGGCATCTGTCACTCCAATGAAATGAGACATTCTTTCACAGTAGTTTTGTGAGTGGCGCTGCTATAATGGAAAATCCTTCGACAAACCGTCTGTAGTATCCAGCCATACCAAGAAAGCTTCGATCCTCCGAAACTGTCGTTGGCACTTCCCAGTTTACCACTGCCTCAATCTTTCTAGAATCGACCTCTATGCCTTGTCCAGATACTATTTGTCCCAAAAATACCACATGATCCAACCAAAACTCATATTTACTCAACTTTGCATATAGTTGTTTTTCTCGCAAGATTTGTAACACTGTCCGTAAATGATCCGCGTGCTCCTCTGTACTCCGTGAATATACCAGTATATCATCAATGAAGACAATGACAAATCTATCAAGGAAAGGTTGGAACACTTTATTCATTAAAGCCATAAATGTTGCTGGTGCATTGGTCAAACCGAATGACATCACAAAAAATTCATAATGCCCATATCGAGTTCTAAATGGTGTCTTCGGAATATCATCTTTGGCTATCTTTAACTGATGGTACCCAGATCGAAGATCTATTTTGGAAAATACTTGCGCACCCTGTAGCTAATCAAATAAATCATCTATTCGTGGTAATGGGTATTTGTTCTTCACTGTCACTTGATTCAGCTTTCGGTAATCTATGTACAGTCGTAATGTACCATCTTTCTTTTTCACGAAAAGTACTGGCGCACCCCAAGGTGAGACACTAGCCTGTATATACCTTTGGTCTAACAGTTCCTGCAATTGTTTCTTTAATTCATATAACTCCAATGGAGCCATCCGATATGGAGGAATAGAGATTGGTGCGGTACCCGGTATCAATTCTATGGTGAACGTTGTCTCTCTATCTGATGGTAGTCCCGGTAAATCCTCTCAGGTGTTGTAGCTGCCTCCTATTGTGATATAGCAAAAACTCGTATCTGACCCTGTGATCGTGTTCCTGGTGCCTCTGATCTTCCTCTACTAATAGTAGAGCTTAAAGTCTGACCTCTACCACAACCTCTACCAACACTCGCCGCTGGTGCTGCTGGCCGAATATTTTGCACTGTCGATTCTGATGCCGCTCTACCAGTGTTTGATCTATCAAGTCTAGCTGGACATTCCCTATAAAAATGTCTTTGTTGTCCACAGTAATAACAACCTCCAGTAAAAAATCAACACTCTCCTGCATGATATCGACCACAGTGCTGACACATAGGTCGTGTTTGTATTGTCGGGCTAGGTCCTCGGCCACCTCCACGACCAAAAGATTGTACATGTCCACCTCTCTGACCGACTGGACCCCCTCTGCTAAATGTTTGTGCTGGAGAGGAAAAACTTTAACGTTTAGTTGGCTTCTCACTTGACTCACCAATATGAGTCATTGACTCTCTCTTTGGCTTTTGAAAATATGTTTGTCGTTCTTTGAACAACGTCTCAACCCTAACTGCTGCAGTATGCAGAGCTGTGTAAGTATGGAGATCCCAAGGTGTAATCTTGCTTCGAATATTATATGAAAGTCCCTCTTCAAAACGTCTGCATCTATCTCGTTCCGTAGCAACCATTGCAGCCGCATAAGGTGATAATTGAGTAAATTTAACTTCATACTCGACAACTGACATATTTCCCTGTTTAAGAGATAGAAATTCTCTTTGTTTGTTATCTCGGTATACCTCTAGCATATATCTGTCTCTGAACATGGTGAGAAAATCATCCTAAGTAAGGATTGACAGCTGTACTGTAGCATGTGGAACTGTCTCCCACCAATCATATGCATCCCCTTGTAAAAGTGACACTGCAAAGTCAAATCGTTCCTCTGTTGTGCATCTCATCATAGCAAAAACTCTTTCTATTCTTTTGAGCCATGTCTCAGCTTCAGCAGGATCAGTAGTCCCATAAAAGTCAACTGCTCCTAATTTACGGAGCTCCTTGAAATTTTTACTTCTAGAACCTATACCTGGTCCATGTACCTCTTGTTCTGTCCGTCTAAGTGAATGTTGTGCAAGCTCATGTGATGCATGTAATGCATGAGATGCCTCTATCGATTGACGTCGCGCGGCTGAACCTTCTCTCCTCAATGATTCATGCTCATGAATTTCCATATTTCCTATTTATTTAAATGCAATATTAATATCAATTACATATCATGTACAATACTTATGAATGCATAATGACACCGAGGAATCATATCCCCGCTCTGATACCAAACTAAACTGTAACACCCTACCCCCATATGACGTATATATAACAATAAAATATTTATCCTGTAGATAGACCATACTGACGTTTCCTTTATCCATATAAGTATAAAAATATTATTTAAAGACTAATATCGTATAAGATTAAAACACACAACCAATATCTCAACATAGGTCATATTAAATACAACTCATGATACACGTGTCCAAAATGCAAAATGCTGAGGATGAGAGGGTTGCACGAGGCATCAGCCGGCCGACCTGGTATAGCGTGGCGTCTATATATACAAACCACCTTAAAAGAGCTATTGAACCTAAAACAATATATATATATATATGCGATTTTTATGAGTCGCAACTCAGTGAATATAAACCATTAATTTATTTACACAATAAGCCAATAACAATTATTAACATTAATCATAAACATATGCAAATGCCACTATGTCCGGTTTATTATTCTGTGAACTGCTCAAGCTTGGATCTATCCCGGGATTTCCAATATGCCACTGTGTATATAGACCCATAGGTCTCCAATATGATTTAGACTCGTAGGTCTCCAATATGATTTAGACCCGAAGGTTTCCACTGTGTATACAGATCCATAGCAAGATAGTCACAGACCTTTTAATTTCGTGTAATTGTAATGCAACACAACAATCATCTGAACATATGATCACGTATTCATTTACCAATATATCATTTGATCCAATGACAAATTCATATAAATACATATTCCTTATATACCAAACGTTGCATATAAATCACATCCCATTGCATATAAATCACATATATGGTTTATACTCACCTGGCTATGATAAGTAATCTGTTTGTCATTCTGGTTTCTCTTCCCGTTCTATAGCCCGTGCTTCTATATGATTCAATGCAATTTAGTCTAATTGTCCTCTTAAGATATATTTCTATTATGCAATGAAATGCAATGCATATATGCTTTATTAACCATGTTTAGTATTTTCCCTATAACTTGAACTATAAAATTCCGAGTCGAGCAAGGTAAAATTCTATAGGAACTTAACATATAACTCTACAACTTTCATGTTTAGCATTTTTCAAAATTCAGTCTCCAACCTGATTAAAATTAAGCCACAAACACATTATACATATATAATACTAAATTCTAGCAACCTTTATTCTTTTAACATTATCTCACTCAATATTTAACCGAGACATCTACGGTCTTCTTCTGCGTTTAGCTAAGAGATAGGGCTATAAGTTTCATGTTTTAAGTTTTTCCCAATTCAACCTCTAAAGTTACCAAAACATCCAACAAATTACAATAACTTGAGATATATCGAATTCACTAATTTTTTTGTACCTTTTTGGGATAATCTTTGAAAATTCACTCCGATCAAATCGAAAAGCATGTCACCACGAGTTTCCCTCAAAATTTGAAGAAAAACGGTGAAGAAACGAACTTAAAATTCTCAAACCCTTCTATTTTTTTGTTTTCTTTCCTTTCTTCCTTTTTCTTCTGCTTTTTTTTTCTCTCTGTTTTAGTTTTCTGCTGCACTTTCTCTTTCTACTTTTCTTTTTATTTATTTATTTACTTACCGCCTTTTCCACTGCCCTGCAAGCTTCCATTTGAAGCTTTCTTCTTATTCTTTTTATTATTATAATATTATTACTTTTCTTTTTCTTTTTTTTAATTATATATATTATAATATTAATTAAATTTTATATTTCTTTTATTCTTTTCTATATTTCTAATTGATTTCTACTGTTTATTTTCAAACCAAGTATTATTCTAAATTCTTTACGAATGCCAATATGATATATTTTTAATGCATCATGAAATGAATGCATGAAATGAATGTCAAATGACGTGTATGTTTTGGTCGAGGATGTTACAGTTGAAAAGTCTTTTTTGTGATCCTTTGGACTTAGCATAAGATACACTTCTGAAGTATTTCTTTCTCTTCCCATGTCTCACCTGTTTGCATTCTCCAATTACAGAAGGAAAATTATTGCTATAACAAAAAAAGAGTTCTTTTTATTTGTCCTCTGAGTTTTTTCTTGTTCTTTTGAATGGTTTCTTGTTGACACCATTCTTGTAGGATGTCTTTTAGGAAAGACATCCTTCTTGCGACTATGTCGACCTTTTCCAGTGGTAGCTTATAGGACTGGATCAATATTTCTCGCCAGGGGACTACAGATTTTTACAAAGAACATCTTTGTTTCCACATTCAACGAAACCTCTATTTGGAAATAGTATTTGCGAAACCAATAAATGTATTCATCTGTCGTACATATACTTCTTAACTCAAGAGCGTATTCTCGACTTTTTTCCTTCTTGTTTTGGTTAAAGTATCCATCTTCGATGAAATAGGCCTTTAACATTCTTCCAACCTTTTCGATGATAGCGTATAAACTATGATGGTCCCAAGTGGTTAGAGGTTCAGAGGGGGTGAATGAACTTCTATCGATTTTTCGATCTTTAAAATCTATCAGAGATACAGGTTCCTAATTCTTAAAAGAAACAACAACCTGACTTGATCAGAAACCTGGTAGAATGCTGATTCAGGTTTCTGACCCAGTTTTCTCAGTATGCAGCGGAATAAACAATGATAGAGTTTCTTTTGGAAAAACAGTTTTCTTTGCAAGTATGCTCTTTTCAAAACACTTTATGCAGGATGCTTATGAAATGCTTAGCAAGATAAATATAAATAGAATGTAATGTAGCAGATATATCAAAACAATAAACGCACAAGGGTTTATAGTGGTTTGAAGGTAGTGTAAGTCTTCTACGTCCACTCTACTTCTTCACAAGGAGGAACTTCATTAGGTCAGTTCGAATTACAAGCCTCATTTTACAAACTTCTTCCTAACAAGGTACGCCTACTAGAATCCCAGATTCTAGTCGAAGGCCACAACCCACAAAGAGTACAATCCCACAAAGAACAAGTAGCCTACTTCTAGACTACACACTTAGCAAAGATATTATCCTGTCAACTAAGTAAACCTAAAACAACCTAGCGCACATAGCACAAATGGTTAAAAGATAAAGGTTTCTTCAATTGTGGTGATGAAGTCAGTCTTGAACTTGATAGCTTGAATACTTGGTAGATTGACTTTTTCTTTGAAGGTTGAGTGACTGAGCTTAGTAAGAGTTTGAATATGAAAGACTTGAGAGATTTTCCAATGTATGTTTCAAAGCTTCAGTGGTCTTCATGGTCACTCCATCCTTTTATTTATAGATCTTTGGAAAATGCCCGTTGAAGAAAGACATTGTCCTTGTTCCATTTCAAATTTGATCTTCCAAATCTTTACAATTAATGCGACTGAACAGCTGAGAGGAGAAGTCTTGTCCTAGTCTGATTTGCATTAATGGCATCACTCCTTGGTTGCAGTTCTTCTCTCATATCCAAGTGGCATCTTCTTATTGGTCTGACACTTTACTTTAGCCAAACGGATCTTTGTCAGCAACCTTCCTCGTACAACATTCAATGTATATTCCTCATTTAGTGATAAATGAGCTGAGCGGGAGTTGTCAGCTTGCTGCTTTGTCTTTCAGTGCTTGTATATCTTAGATGCCAGCTTTCTGATGTGAAACAACTTTCTATTCCAGAGTAGTTTTCTTGTCTTGACATCTGATTGTCAGCTTCCTGACTCGACTAGCTTCTTTTATTAGACAATTGTTTAGTCTTCAATGTAACTTCCTGATCTTCTGATTGCTTGATTCTTCTTTGGACACGAAGTGTCCTTGAAGTTCTGTTCCAAACATTTTTCTTTATATTTCTAAAAACCTACTATTATATTCATAAAGATACGTTTATATGTCTATGTCCCACTTATAAAATGTGGAGAATGGGTACTCTAACTTTCTATCCAAAGTTACATTGTCTTATCAAAATCTACATTGAAATCTCCCAACAAACTATCTCCGAAATAGGCTTTTTCTTTAACTTGGGTAGATGTTGATCCCCAAGCCATTTTTACTGAACCTTCCGGACTACTTTCGATTAGTCTTATGAAGTTTTCTTTTTCTATGTCCAGTGTTGTTGAGACCACCTTTAACGAGGTCATCCATTCATCGATTAATTTTTCCATGTTTTGAAAATCGATGATATCAGTTGTGTGAACCAACCCATATGGGTGTGTTGGCTCCAACATCATCTTTGTCCATGGACTGTTAGGAGGTGTTTTTTTCCTCCCAAGTTGTCCTCTGGCTTTCAGTCTCCAAGTTTCCCTATCTAACTTGGATTCGACTTCTGCCCTTGATCTTTCAGGGGCTTGTGTGTTTGAACACGTACTTCCTTCTGGATTAGGAACTGTGGAGTTCATCTTGATGTTAACCAGATCTGTTATCCCAAGATTGGAGAGTGATTTGGTTAACTCTGAGATATCAACTCGTGATGCCTCTATGTCAGATTTTTCTAATGATTTCACACATTAGTTAATCATGACTTTTTGACTCTGGGATTTCCGTAGCCTTTCCTTTGGGAATAAGTGGTCTATCCCCGAATGCATCTTTGAAACGTTCATCCATGGATCTATTGGATACTTTTGGTAACTTCTTTTTCAAATCTATAAATTTTTTTTCAGATCTGAAACCTCTCGTTGGATCTCGGATAAAGATCTGATCATCGTCTCTGTCTGACCTCTATAGAACTGAATGGTCTTCTGAATTTCTCTAAAATCTTGTGAGATCTTAGAACTATCAGGAATAATTTTGTTCCATCCCCTGTTGGACATCATCATACTGATAGTCCTGAAACTTATATTATCTCGAAAATATTTTCGGATACATAATTTTTTGATTTTCTCCTCCGTTAGGCATAAAATCAATATTGTAAATATAAATTGTAAATTATTGTTTCAATAAACTTAGGCTCTGATACTATTTTGAGGCCCGGATCTAAACAATATTTGGAGGTGGATTTATTAATTAAACTTCGAAAAATATGGATTGAAAATTGTAAAATGTGCTTGGATATAATATTTTTTAATGATTAAAAAAGTGGGGTCAAAAGGTTCAAAATATACTTTTGTCGTTTGACTATTTTTTATGGTATTATGGGGTAATATCCCTTATTTTCACTTTGAATAAAATTTAATTCACAATAATGATCTATTTTGAAAAGTCAACTCAAATAATAAGGGCACCCAATTCTCTTGTGTTATTAATATTATTAAAATACTATCATAAAATATTAAAAAAGAAAAAAATACCCACATCAACTATTATAATCGATAGAGTTGTTTGCTTACCTGAGCATATATAGTAAAATGAAAAATGAGGTGGTTGTTAATCATAATGAAAACTAACAATACTGTTTATTAAGAGATATTACACAATTTATATGATAGCAATTTAGTGAGTTTAACCTCAAACCTGATAATTCTGTAATATAACAAATTAGATGTGTTGATACCCTGCTCGTCTGACCAGACCAGATTCCCGGGTGAGGATCGAATCGAGCTAAAGTGGTACCCAACATGGTCGGACCGACCAGAATGACTGACCCGATCACAGTAGATCAGCGGTCCTGGGGACTCAGTTTGATCAGTGTTGCCGGCCATAATGGGAGGATCCGACCACGACATCCAGGATGTGAGGTCCGAATGAGCAGAAAAGAGTTCTATGAGTCCACAAAAAAGGAAACAAAAAAGCGTACCCGATTTAGATAGGATTATATCTAAATTTACCTTATTTAGACCCTAAATCCTAGGGATTTATTTCTTATTGTTCAAGAAATGTATCTTAGTTTTAGCCTATAAATAGGGCCTCAATTATCATTGGAAGGGACCGAATTCTGAATACGCAATCACTGTAATTAGAGAGCTTTTTACTCTCAATTTTATAAGAACGTTCTGTCCGGCCAGAATCAACCGACCAGAACAAGCCTAGCAAATTTGCCCGAGCAGGCATCGGGCACCGTCTTTTTCTTTTACTTTATTCGATCTTCGTACAATTTGTTCGGCTCAACTTTCCCGAGCCGAGCAGACTTCTTTTTTGGTGTTAGGCTAGGATTTTGTGCTCTACAAAATCTGACCTCAACATTTTGGCGCTAGAAAGAGGGGCGTGAACCTCCACACATAACTCAAAACCTACTAGCACAACAAACAACCCTAAAGACATGGAGCTCCCACCTGATCCCCAAAGCCAGAACCTACTGCCAGGTAGCTCTGGTCAACGCCAGCAACACGACACCCCCGGAGTCATAACCAACACTCCACTGGAAAGGGTCCCTTTGGGAATCCCACTACTAACCAAACCCAGAGGGGTCGGGATGACCTCTGAAGAAATTAAAGTCATGATGTCTCAACTTAATGAGGGCTGAAGGAAGCTGAGGCTAGGGAGAAAAACCGCATGACTCATGAACTGGAGGATACTCAATCCTCAGATGAGCCAAATAATAAACGGACGGACAAAGTGAAAGAGGTAGCGACTGGACGGTGATTAGGAAGAACTCCCAGACTGGAAGAAAGTCGGTCAGGAACTCAAATTAGCCCGACCCGATCTAGAGCACAGACCAAAACACGGAGCGTGTTTGAATGACTTGGTCCGACTTCTACTCGTGAGGCCAGGAGATCAAGAAAGACGTTGGATTTTGAGGAAGAATACCGATCAGATGAGAAAATGACACATAACGAGTACTTCGGAGACGAAGAAGAAGAGGAACACAGGCTCAAACGAAGACTAGCTGAGATCGAGGCTAAAAAGCCAAGGCCCGAGCAAGAAAAAAGATGAAAGAAGTCCTCACCATTCGTAGATCGGATCTCGAATCAGATCACCCCCATAAAATTTAAAGTACCGCCGATTGGTCTTTATAATAGAGACACCGATCCGAATTCATACGTGAATAAATATACCTCATGGATGGAGCTTCAGGGCATATCCGAGGAGCTCATGTGCAAGGTCTTCCCATTAACGCTCGGCGACCGAGCTCAAAGATGGTTTCGATCATTACCAGATTTTTCGATCAGAGGATGGGAAGAGCTGACTGATCTTTTTCTCACTCAATTCATGGGATCAAAAACAAGGTCCACCCCAAAAGAAAGACTGATGAATATCAAGCAGGGAAAAGATGAGTCCCTAAGGTCCTACATGGACAGGTTTAACAAGCTCGTTCTAGAAATAGAACACATTTCTGATGATGCTGTGCTGATGGCGATCATGGCCGGACTCCACCCTAAAACGAGGTTCTGGTGGAATGTCCACGAACAAGGCCCCAAGACATATCATGATTTCCTGAGCTGAGCCGAGAGATATATAGGTGCCAAGGAGGTGATACCAGAGGAAAGACCGAGCTAGGAGAAAGAATGAAATGAGAAAATGAAGAATACACCTTTCAAGCCCCCAGACGAGTTTAAGGTCTACCAAACCGAGGAATTGGATCGGGTCAGACAGATCTTAATAGTAAGTCTCGCTCAGGTACTTACCGAACTTCAAGGCCAGAATATGTTTCCCGTCCCGAGGCCAATGAAAGCCGACCCTACATGTTTAAATCAAAACAGATACTGCCAATACCATAAAGCTCCGGTTCACGATACGGATAGGTGCAGAGCTCTTCTGATTGAGCTCATGAGGTTGATTGATCGAGGTCACCTTAAAGAGTATGTCAAAAATCCCGAGCAGAGGCCACAGCAACCACCCCCACCACCTCAGTTGGGGGCAATCCGAGAAGTCCATACACTGGTTAATAACAACTATGACGATCAGAGATTATCCAAGAGGATGAGAAGGAAACAAATCAGGGAGGCCAGAAACGGATACCAGCGGTGTAATCCACCGAGGATAGAGCCGATCCACACACCCATAACATTCACCGAACACGATTCAGAGGGTAGAGTACATCCTCACAGCGACGCACTAGTGGTGTCATTGAATATCGGTCTTACAATGGTCCACAGAGTTCTGGTAGATACAGGGAGCTACGCCAACATCATTCATTTAAACACCTTTAAGAGGATGAGCCTACGTGAATCCAACCTACAATCCTGTTCGGATTCGATCCAGGGTTTTGGAGGCCATATAACACGAACGATAGGGACGTGTGAGCTGAAGGTTGTGTTCGGAGCCGGAGAAAAGACTGTCCATACTACGACTGAGTTCAAGGTTGTGGATGTGAACTCGATATACAATGCCATCTGGGGACGACCACTCCTGGCTAAGATAAGAGCAGTCATATCGATTCATCACCTGACAATCAAGTTCCCGGTAGGGGACGAGATATATGTAATCCGAGGTAATCAAACGGCAGCTCGGGAATGTGAGTCGGGATTAAAGCCAAGAGAACTTAATGTGATTGAACAAGCGGAAATATATGAAGTTGCAGAATGGGAGAATCAGGTCCCTGGCTCGGGGCTAGAGGACGGCCCGGAACTCATCGAGCTAGACCCCGAACCTGAGCCAACTCTCAGCCAAGTAGAGCAGATAAGCCCATCCAGTACACCGGAGGACAACACCAAGTCCGGAGTGGTCGACCAAAAGTCAGACGAAGAGATGGCCGACCAAGATATTACATGGGGGACTTTGGATCCTAGGATGGAAAGACCGAAAAAACGGGCCACCTCAATGGAAGAACAGGATGTGGTCCGACTGGATGAGAACAGACCCGAGCTGGAGCTCAAGATTGACAGGAATCTAGGAGAGCCGTTCAGGGGAGAACTCATAGCGTTCCTAGCCAAGAACACTGACGTCTTCACCTGGTGTCACGAGGACATGGAAGGCATCCGACCAGAGAATGCATGTCATCATCTGAATATCGATCCCGCTGCCAAATCGGTAGTTCAAAAAATGCAGAGGCTTAGTCCGGATAGGTACGAGGGATTGGAATTGGAAGTCCAGAAGTTGCTCGGAAATGGTTTCATACGGGAGTGTGAGTATGCAGTCTGGGTTGCCAACCCAGTTTTGGTAAAAAAGGTCAATGGAGCCTGGAGACTGTGTGTGGATTTTACCGACCTCAATAAAGCCTGCCCAAATGACTATTTTCCCTTACCAAACATCGATCAGCTGGTCGACATGACGGCAGGTCACGAAGTAATGAGCTTCATGGACGCCTATTCAGGGTATCATCAAATTCCCATAGTCGAGCATAATCAGCGACACACCACGTTCGTCACCGACCGAGCACAATATTGTTACAAAATGATGCCTTTTGGCCTGAAAAACGCCGGGGCTACCTACCAGAGGCTGGTCAATAAGATGTTTGCAGCACAGATCGGCAAAACCATGAAGGTGTATATAGACGATATGCTGGTAAAATCAAAGAAGCTGGAGGATCACGTGGCCGACCTAGCAGAGATGTTCAACATACTGAGGAAATACAGGATGAAGCTCAATTCGAAAAAATGCTCGTTCGAAGTCAGCTCGGGAAATTTTTTGGGGTACATGGTTAACCAGTGAGGAATCGAAGCTAACCCCGAGAAGATTGACGCAATAATAAAGCTGACACCTCCGAGGAAAGTGAAAGATGTGCAGAGCTTAACAGGAAGGGTCGCTGTACTAAACAGATTCATATCACGGTCGACTGACAAATGCAAACCGTTCTTCAACTTGATCAAAAAGGATGGAAATTTTGAGTGGAACGGCGAATGCGAAAAGGCATTGGAAGAGCTGAAGAAATCCCTGATGGAGACCCCTGTGCTCGCAAAACCCGAGGCCGGAGAAAAATTACAGCTCTACCTAGCAGTATCGTCCTATGCGATCAGTGCAGTCCTGGTACGAGCAGAAAAAACAACCCACCAGCCGGTGTACTACGTTAGCCAATCTCTCCATGACGCCGAGCTCAGATATCCGGCCATGGAGAAACTCACATATGCTCTTGTCATTTCGGCCAGGAAATTAAGACCATACTTTTTGGCCCATCAAGTCGAGATATTAACGAACATTCCCTTGAAACAGGTCCTCGGTCGGCCTGATTCGTCCAGACGACTGTTGAAATGGTCTGTCGAGCTCGGGCAATATGACATCCAGTACTCCCCAAGAACAGCAATCAAAGGGCAGGCCCTAGCAGATTTTATTGCCGAATTCACTCCTACAATCGTATTTGAGGAGGAAAAATTTGAGAAGCCCTGGAAAATGTTCATTGACGGGTCATCAACACAAGCAGCCACCGGAGCAGGAATCGTGCTCATCAGCCCCATAAATAAATATTTCTACTCGGCCCTAAGATTCAAGTTCCCAGCAACAAACAACGAAGCAGAATACGAGGCTTTGCTGGCCGGATTAGAAATGGCCAAACAATTCGGAGCAGACGATCTGGAAGTGTTCAGCGATTCACTTCTAGTCGTCAACCAAGTTTCGGGGGAATATGCCGTAAGAGACGACAAGATGGCGAGGTACTTAAGATCGGTGGAACTAGCCCTGGCAGACTTTAAAAGGATCCGAGCAGAACAAATCCTAAGAACCAAGAATACCCAAGCTGACGCCTTAGCTCGACTCGCAACAAGTGATGGGGCAGAAGATATCGGGTCAGTAAATATCGGGATGATCGAGAGCTCGGTCCTCAACCAGAAAACGATATATGCTACCGAGCATGGCAGCAATTGCATGACCCCGATCATCCAATACTTGGAAGGGGGGAAGGAGCCCGATGATCAGACCGAGGCTCGAAAGTTGAGGATACGGTCTGCCCGCTACACACTACAAGGAGGAATTCTATACAAAAGAGGTTTTTCCCTACCTTTGTTACGATGCTTGGACGAGCAAAAAGCTGATTACGCCTTGAGGGAAGTCCATGAAGGAATTTGTGGAAATCACATCGGTGGACAGGCTCTGGCTTTCAAAATCATTAGACAGGGATACTTCTGGCCGAGCCTAAAAAAGGACGCGATCAATTTCGCAAGGAGATGCGAAATATGTCAGAAATGCGCACCTCTGACAAAATCCCCGACAGAAGAGCTGAACTCAGTAATGGCATCCTGGCCATTTGCAAAATGGGGAATCGACCTGATCGGACCCCTACCAACGGGTAAATGAGGAGTGAGGTTTGCAGTGGTAGCCGTCGATTATTTCACAAAATGGGCAGAGGCCGAGCCGCTCGTCAAAATAACCGAACCAAAGATCACCGATTTCGTTTGGAAGTCTATCATATGTCGATTTGGCATTCCACATTCTTTGGTCTCTGACAATGGCCGCCAGTTCGACTCGGGGGGCTTCAATGAGTTCTGTAGGAATCTTGGCATCAAAAAGCTGCTCTCCACCCCATATCACCCTCAGGGCAACGGCCAGGTGAAAGCAATAAACAAGATCATCAAACATACGTTGAGGGCAAAACTCGAAAATCTGAAGGGATCCTGGGCAGATGAACTGCCAGGAGTCCTATGGTCGTACAGAACAACGACCAGAACTTCAACATGCGAAACCCCTTTTTCTTTGGCTTTTGGGTCGGAGGCCGTCATCCCCGTTGAGGTCGGCATCCCGATATGGAGGACTCAGAACTTCGAAGAAAAGAATAACGAAGTTGCTATGCTAAGCAGCCTCGACCTGTTGGAAGAAAAAAAGCAGGAGTCCGAGCTCAAGAATTCGATCTACAAACAAAGAAGTGAGAGATACTACAACTCCAGGGTCCGAGCCAGGAAATTCAACGTCGGGGATCTGGTTCTCAAAAAAGTGCTCCAACACACGAGGGAGCTTAATGCCGGGCCACTCGGACCGAACTGGGAAGGACCATATCAGATAATCCGGGTGCTGACCAGAGGCGCGTATGAAATAGCCGACCTGAACGGAAAGAAGCTCTCCAAACCTTGGAATGTGGAGCATTTGAAGAAGTACTATCAGTAGTATTAGGAAATTTTCCTTGTAATTATTAATTACTTATCTTCCGCAAACATTTCAAATGAATAAAATAGTAGTTACATTCTCGTTTAAAATGATGTGAATTAGGGCTTCGGCTCAATCCGAGCTCGTTCAACGAGCTCGGGTTCTGAATCTGAATTAGGACTTCGGCTCAATCCGAGCTCGTTCACCGAGCTCAGGTTCTGAATATGAATTAGGGCTTCGGCTCAATCCGAGCTCGTTCACCGAGCTCGGGTTCTGAATATGAATTAGGGCTTCGGCTCAATCCGAGCTCGTTCACCGAGCTCGGGTTCTGAATCTGAATTAAGACCTCGGCTCAATCCGAGCTCGTTCACCGAGCTCGGGTTCTGAATCTGAATTAGGGCTCCGGCTCAATCCGACCTCATTCACCGAGCTCGGGTTCTGAATCTGAATTAGGGTTCCGGCTTAATCCGACCTCGTTCACCGAGTTCGGGTTCTGAATCTGAAATAGGACTTATACCCAATTGAAACTCATACCTTAAGCTCGAATCCCGTCTGGGGGCTCTGAACTAAAGACTGACCAAGATCAACAAATCAATGCATTATAAACTTGCCAACCTGAAGATCATTCCATGGCGTTATGAACACAAATACACATAATCCGAGCAAAAATATATTTTCATTTAATCGGTTTATTTAATGAAGCTCGCGAGCTGAACAAAAATATAGAAAGAAATGAGCAGCAGTATGATTTCATTTACAAAGAATATATCCGGATTGGAGGCCGAAACCTCTTACAAAAGGCAGAAAGCCGAAGAACAACAACACGAAAGACCTGAACTAAACAAAAGCCGAGCACCAGGATTGATGCCTCGGACGAAGGGGTTGATCCTTCTGATAAGAGGTGCAATGAGGGATAGAAGGGAACCCCGGGCATGAAGAGAGGGTGCAATGAGGGAAAGAAGCTACTGATCCGTAACCTCGATCACCTCACTAGCCTCGGCTGGCAACGGCCCCGCCTCCGTACTTGCTGCTGCTCCGCCCGAGCCCCCCGCAGTGCCACCGCCACCATCATCGCCGCTGCCCTCTCTGACCTCCATACTGACCTTCGGAGGAGTGGGCATCGATATAAAGTCGATAGGAGAAGCCGGCTTGAGGAGGTGATCTGACCCCGCCGGAAGGTATTCTGGCAGCTCATCCATCATCCGAAGATGATAAGTCGGAAGGGGCTGTTTCTCTAGGAAGGCGGCCAGAGCAGACATCAACGGCCCATCATCCACACTGGCAGCTCGGTTGGTCTGGATGTTGTCCATGAAGGACAAGACGTAGGTCAGAATACTTTCGTACTTGTATTCTGCCGACGCCTTGAACTTCTGGCAAACCGTCATCTCATCCGGCGGCGCAGCCCGGGCCTCTTCCAGCTCGGCTCGCAGACGAGCCACCTCCATCGTCAGGTCAGACACCCGCTGTCTATCGACTTCGGCAGCTCGGGTCGTCGCTTCGAGCTCCTCCTGAGAAGAGGCCAGCTTGGCGGTCATGGTGACCTCCTCGTCTCTGGCCTTGGCAAGATCGGCCTGGACCTTCTACAGCTCATCCCGCTACCGTTCATACCTTGCCCGGGCAGCATTGTCACGCCTCGAAATCTTTTCACTTTTTATCAGAATTTTTACTCGGGCGTGAAGATAGAAAAAGACAAGAAACGCTTATCAAGACCGAAAGAAAGAAGCAAGGGAAAACAGAAGAAGAAGGTAAGGAACGAAGTGAATCTTTCACTTATCAAAACCGACCTCTGTCGATTACATTCCGTCTCACTACCGATATATATACAACGTACGTAGCGGAATTATACATTAGGATCTCTCATCCATAAGTGCATCAAAAGAATGTTACATAACATTGTCTAAGAAATGTTTAAGAGACATCGTCTCATTATAACAAAACAGGATCAGTACTTCCTCTCTCCTCCTAGGGTTCCTCACGCTCGTCATCGTCTGTAGTGTGAGTACAGATTAAGGGGTGAGTGCGTGGAATACACTCGTAGGGATAATATCCACCTCGCACAACTTGTGTCAGAATTAAATACCGAAAAACTATTCTACAATCACATTGTCACGGCACGTATAAATGCAAAACAAATATTAGAAATGGTGTATCAGAAGAATAGGTGCGGGATTCCCCCGTCTTATTCCTATATCGGTATTTCACCGCTTGTGCATTTCAAGAGGCTCACGACACCGCCACAGAGTAGTAGAAATGGTATATAAGAAGAATAGGTGCGGGATTCCCCCGTCTTATTCCTATATCGGTATTTCACCGCTTGTGCATTTCAAGAGGCTCACGACACCGCCACAGAATGCATGATCGGAGGACCTCGGTCCTTTCACAGTTATATCATGGCACAACAAGTATAAACACAACACTTAGTATTCCTCATTCATGCAAGCATTTACTTAGGGAAAACGGTAAACAGAAAAAGAGTTAGAATTTACCCCCACCTCGTATAGTGGTTACCACGTGAGTTGATATAAAACGCAAGTTCGATAACACAAGCTCGATCCAACAAGCACGCAAGCTTGATCCAACAAATACTCAATCCAAAATATAGCCTACATAAGTTATGACGTCCCTTAGATCCTTAATAATTATAATTAAAGCGATAAACGTTCACGCGACGAGTCGAAGGATCTAAAGCTTGGATAAGGAATGAGCTCGTTCGGTGTTGATACGAGCTCAACAACGTATATCAAGATTGAAGGTATATTGATATCAAGGGTTGACCTCGACCGGGCCCTCGACCCTCGGTCGACAACTTCCCGTCGGTTAAGACTCGATGGTAAAGGATATAAAGGAAAATGAATGGGAAAAGATTGGGAAACACGGCGTTACCCGACACGCGTCTCGCACCCGGCGCCCACACCCGGTGCGCCTTAGCCGCGCCCGACCGTGTGCTGGCGTACGACCGTGCGCCAGCTTCCAGCAAGTCCTGTCTGGCCGCGCACGACCGTGCGCCAGCCTCCAGCGGCTTCTGCCAGCTGGGGCACGACCGTGCCCCACGGCACGACCGCGCGCCAGCGGCCTGCGCCCAGCAGCCTCGTTTTCTTCCGGCGTTTCCGGCCACTTCGTTCCATACTCCTCGTCCCAACTAGTACATCTCCGATACTAAACCAAACTCTCCCAAGCTCATCTCACACGCACAACCATATAGATATACAAACACAAACATATCAAAAACGCTTGGCCGGCGATCGACGGTCGCCGGAAACCCATCGTCACACTCGCCGGCGCATCACCAGCGCCGGTTATCACTTTCCTTATGGCGGCACCACTCGTACCGCCCTCAACAGAGATCATACTCAAACACACACACACGCAAACATGCATATATCGTAACCAAATCAAGATAACTCCGGCACCACTCCACATGGCGGCACCGTCCCTCCAACAACTCACCCTCATCTCCATGCAAACCTCCGACAACATCCCCGGTTAAAAGAATGGAGGAAAAGAGAGAAAACCGAGGACAGAGAAAAGTTGGCTAGGGCTAGGGTTTAGGGTTTTGATATGGTTTTTCACCATTTTCCGGCGAATGACAAGTCGGAAAAGAAAACCGAGACTTGTTCTAGACTCGACTCGTCAAAACCTACGTCGTGTGTGAAATTCGGCCGAAACTGACAACTTGCAAATATTCCGGCGAACTCCGGTGGCGGCGCCGGAGGCCGAAAAAGAAAAGAGAGAGAAGAGAGACTTACGTGTAACGTCACTTTTTGGCTCGTTCGAAGAAAGGGGTGAAAAATGAACTGGAGTGAGCTCCTATTTATAGATTTCAGAAGTTACTATTCATCGTAAATATCTCGGTAAATATCTTGGTAAATATCTTCTGATATTTCTGAAATCTCGTGGTTTACTCTTTTTATCGTCGTTCGAGCTACGGGTCTCCGATTGACCCCTAGTTCGTTTCTATGTTCTCGTTTTTCCAAAACGCTTCTGGTGATATAAAAATATCCTATGTTCCACGTCTAGATAAATTATCCTTCTCATACGGGTGTTAGACACTTATCTGAAACGCACATATTTAACCAGTTAACTCATACGCACATAATTATTAAATCATAAATTTAAATATTTAATTAATCAATTATGCTCGTTTTGATCCGGGGCGCTACAAGCATGATGAGAGAATTGGGCCTTCCAGGCAAAAACGGAAGCCTGGGCAAGAAGGATGGCCGAGCAGTAGTCGAGGTCGACACCGGTCATCTGCTGGGTGTATCCCTCCAGCTCCTCGGTCCAGGCCCGAGCAGGTGCCTCCATTGCCTCCATCACCCCGTCGGGAAGACTAGTGTTGTCACCAGGGGAGCGGGCTCGGCTGAAGCTGATCTGGAAGAGAGGCCTCCTCCCTAACCATTCCTCGGTCCCCGTCACCCGCTGAGGATCCCAGTCAGTGATGCTGACAGACCCGGCCAAATTTGGCTCTTGGCCGGGGGCGGGTCGCGGTCGGGGAGTCGATCGACCGACTCCGGAGGGTCCTCCCTCCTTTTCGATGCGAGCCCTCTTGCTCATCCCCTGATCGGAGCTCGGTGGCCGCCTAGCCGGAGCATCCCGGGGCTGCGAGGGACGACTGGAGCCGCACTCCCGAGAGGAAGTCTGAACCCCCCGGGCAGGGGCTGACGCGCGCTGCGAGCGTTGGCGGAGACGTTCAGCAGGATCCATCCTCAGAACAATACCCTGGCCGGGAAGGGATACTTGAAAAATAAAATAACCCGATTAGTCACAAGGTATGGAAGTCAACGTAATATAACCCGACTAGATCAAAGATGTACAAACCTTGCACTGGACTGGGGGAGATGCGGAACGGCGAAATTAAGCCGGCAGCTAGGAGATTCTCCTCGGCTAGCAAAACCTTGTAGTGCCTCTGGTCCGCAGGGGAGAAGTCCCGAAGATAGCGAATCTTCCGCGAGAAAGAGTCGCCGATCACCAGGTTCCTAGGCGGAGTCTCTGCAGAACAAAGAAAAGTTAAAGATCAGAGGAGACGTCAGCATACTAGTAAAAATGAACGATAAATACCCTGGGCGTCGCCAAATTGGGTGGGGCATCTAGCCCGAACAGCTTCGTCCGCCCACGCCCCGCCAACCCAGAACCATTTGCCGCGCCAGTCCTTAATTGACGAAGGCAAGCATCGCACTAGAACTGGCCGGTACTTCTGAACCGATGCGTAGTAGAAGTGGTTTTTCAGACCAGAAGCTAGCTTCAGTCTGAACATCCACGCCACTTCGTGGGGGCTCGACACTCCAAGGCTGAAACACCAGAACATCACCACCAGACCGATGAGTGATGACCAGCCGTTGGGATGAAGCTAACCCGGCGCGATTCCCCAATGCTCCAAGTATCCAGCAAGTGTTGGAGCAAGAGGGAACCGTAGTCCAGCCTCGAGAGCTCGGATGCTGATAGCGACATGCCCGGCTGGCGGCTGATCCATCCGATCCATGGGGTGAGGAAGGATCAGCGACACGTTCTCTGGAATCGAGAAGAGTACGCGCCATTTGAACAGTTCTGCGGTGGTGA
Source organism: Scutellaria minor (assembly GCA_954870855.1). Lineage (NCBI taxonomy): Eukaryota > Viridiplantae > Streptophyta > Magnoliopsida > Lamiales > Lamiaceae > Scutellaria > Scutellaria minor. The sequence goes on along the minus strand of OX940728.1, from coordinate 16,249,797 downwards.
CGTATGTCGGGCAGTCGAAGGCTTCAGAGTCTCGGCTGGGGGCGCTTTGCCGAACAGTAGGTCTTATGATTGTACCCCTGATCGGGACTCCTTCCGGGATAACGGAGTCATCACGCCCCGATGTGCTGACTTTGCCAGAGCCGCGTGTTGGATGGATCGGGTCGGCGCGTTCGGCGAAGGGAATATTAACCAATTGGCCGGCAGGAACTTCATCTGGGTCGGATGAGGAAGAGTCGGACGAGCTAGATGTCAACGAATACGATGGCTCGGAACTAGGGTTGGCCCGTTGGTCATAATCCTGAACTGATTCATTGGAACTTGAAGCCATAATTTAGAAGACTAAATATATACCTTACAGAGGTGGTGAGTACGGGAGTTCTTGCACGGGAATTTTAGAGCGGTAAGATTTGGTCGGAATTGAGAGAGGAAATAGCAAGGATTCGGAGTTCGCTGAAAGTAAAAGTGGAGGAATGACTTAGTCCTTCCCCTATTTATAGAAGACCACCGTGACTTTTCAACTTCCAGGCGTGCAGATGTTGACACGTGTCCTCGCTTGGCGGGAATGATTGGCGCCTTGGCAGACCATTGAGTTGGACGAGCAGATTATCTGGAGATATCAGATCCCGATCAGAGTGGACCTCTCATCGCGACCCGATGGGCTAGTGTTGATACCCTGCTCGTCTGACCAAACCAGATTCCCGGGTGAGGATCGAACCGAGCTAAAGTGGTACTCAACATGGTCGGACCGACCAGAATGACTGACCCGATCACAGTAGATCAGCGATCCTGGGGACTCAGTTTGATCAGTGTTGCCGACCATAATGGGAGAATTCGACCACGGCATCCAGGATGTGAGGTCCGAATGAGCAGAAAAGAGTTCTATGAGTCCACAAAAAAGGAAACAAAAAAGCGTACCCGATTTAGATAGGATTATATCTAAATTTACCTTATTTAGACCCTAAATCCTAGAGATTTATTTCTTATTGTTCAAGAAATGTATCTTAGTTTTAGCCTATAAATAGGGCCTCAATTATCATTGGAAGGGACCGAATTCTGAATACGCAATCACTGTAATTAGAGAGCTTTTTACTCTCAATTTTATAAGAACGTTCTGTCCGGCCAGAATCAGCCGACCAGAACAAGCCTAGCAAATTTGCCCGAGCAGGCACCGGACACCGTCTTTTTCTTTTACTTTATTCGATCTTCGTACAATTTGTTCGGCTCAACTTTCCCGAGCCAAGCAGACTTCTTTTTTAGTGTTAGGCTAGGATTTTGTGCTCTACAAAATCTGACGTCAACAAGATGAACTACGTTGTTAGCCCAAAAGTAATAGAATATAAATTTAAAATTGAGTTATTAAATAACATATAAAAGAAGTTGTTCAGTTGAAAATTAAGGATGTATTGTTATTTCCTGGGTCACAAATAGCCGCCAACTTACCCAAATATGTGTGTGTCCAAAGCGGAATTGGAATTCTAGCAAAGTGTGTTGGGCTAAAATTTTTGCCTTATTTTTGTTTTTGTTTTTTATTTGCTCAATCATAGAACCACATGGGCATATAGTCTAAGTACATAAAAATTGTGCAGCAACTAGTGCTGGATTTTTTGCCCAGCAGAGAATCAGGGTCCGTCCAAAGCGTACTCAAGAGTGCCAATCTCAAGTAAAATCTTGAATGGTCTTCACACACGCATATATAGTTATATGTTGTTATATATATAGGTATATTAATATAAAAATAGTAACAAGAAATTGAATACAAACCCATTCAATTTAAGTATAAAATATACAAACGTTAGCCACTTTACTATTGGTCAAAGTGGTGCCACCCACCACTTCCAACAACCAATTTTCCAACACAAAATATCCTCAATATATTCATTAGGTGTAAAATGGTCATTATCCACTTCAATGAACCGAACAACCATTGGTGTACTTGGTGGACGAGATTTATCCATGTAAAACCTCTCTAAAACATTCTTCAAGTAGGTTGACTAGTGTATTAAAATTCCTTCAAGGAGATGCTCGATCTATAGGGCGAGACAATACTTGGTTTTACCTAAGATTTTTTCATTTTAAATTTTGTCTTTAAGATTGAACTAGTTTCTTCAAATTTCTTATGTGTTTCAATAATATTTATATCATCAACTTGCACAGTGATAATATAAAATTCATCTAATGATTTATTTATAAATGTAAGAAATTATATATTTTCATTCTTCAGGAGGAATTCACTTATTCGATTGTACCACATCCACACAATTATTTTAGATCATATAATTTCCTTTGCAATTCAATACTATACATTTTACAATTCTCATTTTTTCTCATTAGGAGAATGTAAAATCCATCAAGGATTTCCACATAAATATTTTCATTTAAATATTCGTATAGGTATGCGTAACAATGTCCATTAATTGCATTTCTAAATATATATATGTTGCTAGATATAATAAGTAGAGGAACGTTATATCATCCATAACAGGAGAATATGTTTGATTAAAATTAATATTGGGTCTCTAGAAAACCTTTGAGCTACCAGTCTTGTTTTGTATCTCGCTATCTCACTGTTCTCAATTCTTTTCCACACAAATACCCATTTATATCTTATAGGGATAACATCCTTAGGGGTACATATAATAAATTCAAAAAAAAAATGTTCAGTGTGTTTAGCTCGACCTCAATTGCATTTTTCCATCTTATCCAGTTTGAGCGCTTTTGACACTCAGTCATTAACTTGGATTTTGGATTCAAATTATTATTTGAGATAGTAAGAGCAATTGTAGAGGTAAATATTTTTTCGACAATAATAATGTTAATATAATAAATTTCTCTTATATCTATAAAATTCATAGCAACTTTGATATTACATCAACTAGATCTTCATCATTTCCCAAAATATATTAATCTGATAGTTCTGCAATCCCGATATTTTGACTATTTTGTGCACGCGCAAATTACTATAATTTCCATCTTTAGGATGAATCTTTTCAGGAGATATTTGGAAGAGTGACTGAACATTCTTATTAGATATGGTTTTCTACAGATTTATATCTTTTGTATTCATAGATCTTTTACGCTTCAACATAGAGGATCATCAGATAATGTATTATATTTTTTAGGAACTTCCACTCTTTGTGGTTTATTCACAATATGTATATGTGGTTTTGTCACTCTTTTATAATCAGTAAAGGCATCTGGCAGGTTACTTGCTAAATACTGTAAGTTAATTATATTATGAACTTCCAATTCAGTTTGACTACTACGTGAATCTAAATATTAAAGATTTTTCACATTTTATGACTTTTTTTGCATTCTTTTAATTTTTTATTCTTATCTACCCCTAATATCAAGAAATAATCTTCATCAAATGTACAATTAGCAAATTGAACTGTTAATTGATCTCTATCATGGGCATCAGGTATTGCATTGCATTTTGGAAGTCGTGAATCGTTGGTGAGTTGCGCATCTAAGGTGGGAAATTGTTTATTCAAATTTTTTTTAACACTCTTTGAATCTTTAATGAGAAATTTTTCGAACACCGTCAGGACCCTTCATCCGAATTTTTTCGAACACCCATGAAATCGTTCAACCGAAAATTTCGAACAAACACTCCTCCAATATGACAGAGTATGACCGAACCTTAGAAAAAGGGAAGCATTTTGAGGTAGAAATGTGGTGTGTGCAATTAAAGTTTGTAGTTTGGGGTGTATCAAATGGGTGTATGAATATTTTTATTTATTTAATTTTCATATCATTTAATGGAAATTGTATAATGATAATGTTGTGAGGTGTGTTTAGAAATTTATAATATTAAAATAATTTAAGATGAATATGTTTAATAAATGGAATGTATTTAAGAATGAGTTGAGTGTGTACCTTAGAAATTTATAATATTAAAATAATTTAAGATGAATATGTTTAATAAATGGAATGTATTTAAGAATGAGTTGAGTGTGTACCTTATTATAAATTAATTATAATAAAGTGGACATGACTCCTACAATTTTTCATATCCGGTGTACTATGATTTTTGGAGTCCATTAACTTGTATACACAATGTACTCATTTGTATGAAGAAAAGTTGATAAATAAAATTCTATATTCTTATTTTTATCTTCTTTCTATATATCTTGTTCGTTTTCTATTATTGATATATTGATCTATAGAAGTTGGTGCATTTGAGACAATATATTCTACAACATGTTATATTAGCACGAGTGCTCTACTTCCCGATGAACGATATTATTCAATCATATCTAATAATTTATTTATTTGATTAGAGGTGTTGTTAAATATATTTAATTTTCTAGCGCATATTATGTGAAGTGTGTAGCATCCCGGACCAAAAACGAAACATAATTGATTAATTAAATATTAAACCCTAATTAAATTATTATGTGCGGTAAACTTGACTGTTTAATTTAATTATGTGCGTTTCAGATACGTGTTTAATGCAAGATTTAGATGGAAATATTTTCCTAGACATGGAACATAGAATATTTTTACACCATTTGATGCGTAATGGAAAAATGAGAAGATAGAAACGAACTAGAGGTCAATCGGAGACCCGTGACTCAAGTGGCGACAAAAAGGGCAAAATACGAAGATTCGGAAAACCAAAAGATATTTACGGTGAATAGTAACGAAAATTTTTACATGAATAGTGACCAAAAAAATTTCAACCATGAACAGTAGTTTTAAGATTTTTTTTCGTGAATAGTGATTTCCGGGAAATCTATAAATAGGGGCGTTTTCGATTCAAAAATCATTGTTTTCCCGAACGAGCCAAAACCGACGAAAACTCGTAAGTCTCTCTCTCCTCTCTCCTCTCTCTCTCTTTACTGTTTCTGACCTCCGACGTGCCGCCACCGGTTGCTGGAAAATTTCAAAGTTATCGGTTTCAGCCGATTTTCGCACAGAACGTAGGTCTCGTCGAGACGAGTCTAGGATAGGTCTCGGATTTCAATTCCGATGTCTCGATCGCCGGAAAATGGCGAAAAACCGCCTCCAAACCCTAAACCCTAATTCTTGCCAACTTTTCTCTCTCTTTTGATTTCTCCCACCTTCTCACCGGAGCTGCTGCCGGAGGTCCTCTTGGTGGTGAGGGTGAGTCGCTGTGCAGCGCCGCCGTGGGTAAATAGTGGGTCGGTGCTGGTGATGCACCGGCGAGGTTGGTGGTGGGTGGCCGGCGACTGGAAGTCGCCGGCCAAGCTGCAACAGGTGGTGTGTTTGTGTATATATATACGTGTGTGTATGGTATGCTATGTGTATGAGTGGGTTGGTTTGGGTGGTTGCCGGTGACTGGAAGTCGCCGGCTAGTGGTCAGGGAAGAGTCACCGGCGACTGGAAGTCGCCGGTCGGAGTTGGGAAGGGAGGGAGAGAGAGATAGAGAGCATGAGGGTTAGGGTATGTTTGGTGGCTGTTTTACGGCACTATTCATGGCCGGAGCCGGCGAGGGGTGGTCGGAGATGGTGGTCGCAGGCGGACAAAGTAGCGGCGGTGCTGGGCGGCGCCGCCGCAGCTGGTGGCAGCCGGGAGGAGTAGCAGGTGCTGGGGCGACGCCGGGTGGGTGCACGCGTGCTGGGCGTGCAAGCCTGGCCGAGGCTATGGTCGCTTCCTTAGACCAGGCACTTTGCGCCCTTATGGTCGTTGCCCAGGTATGGAAGTTACATACAGGTTATAGCTACAGACTTCAATCGTAGACTTTTATACATAACTTATCGACTCAATTAACAACACATATAGTGAAGCAATTAAACCATTAAGCAAGTACTACATCATAGAGGAATGTGGGAATCGCTCGCCCACTAAACCTTGCATAGACCAGGCACTTTACGCCCTTATGGTCGATTCCTTAGACCAGGCACTTTGCGCCCTTATGGTCGTCGCCCAGTAATGGAAGTTACATACTGGTTATAGCTACGGACTTCAGTCGTAGACTTTCATACATAACTTATCAATTCAATTAACAACACATAGTAGAGAGTAGAAGTTACCCACTTGTTCGTTAGAGGTGCTAGGATTGACTCAGGTTCCACCGATCGTCTCGACTGCGCTCGACACACTTAATTGATTAGCTTCCTTATATCGTATAACACATTCTTTGCATTTATATTAGGTTACAATTACCCGAAAGACATTCATACTCATAACTTATTCGTTAACCTTCCAAACTAGTAATCTTCGAATGATAAGAAGACCCATAAAATCGCAACAATTTTAATAATTCACATGTGATTCCTAAAATCATACAATTATTCATATACGTACATAACTTCTTTTAGTACATCATATAAAAACATCAACTAAAAATAAGGTTCACATAAGTAGTCAAGAATTTCTTAAGTTGGCCGAAAAACTGGACATCATATGCTGAAAAACGGACTTTCTCGTAAAAATCACCATAATTCGTACAAGGTTCCAAAAATGACATAGTAAAATTCTACATACTCCTAAGAATGTGTACTAAAATATAGTAAAACATGGATTATAAATTAGATCCTAATAATTAGTTATGAGTTTTAGAACGAAGCTGAAAACAGGACATCGTCTACGCGAAAAACAGGTTTTATCGTAAAATTCGGCATAAATCGTACAAGACTCAAAAAAATTCATACTAAAATCCTACACGTACCTAAGAACAGTTTCTAAAACATAGCAAAAGATCATGCATAAAATCGAAGTATATTATTCCAGAAAATTATACGAATCAGACCCGAAAACAGGGTAAAAACTGTCCCCGAACAGCTTGTCTTAGAAAAATCATATAAAATCGAATTTAACTCCAAATCCTATGAAATTTTACAGACATGCTCTTGACTTCATATATTTCAATCAGGAAAAAGGATTCATCTTAATTCAATTCCTAAGATTTTCGAACACCACCAAAACAGTAGCAAAATAAAGCATATCTTTAAGTCTACCCTAGAATCAACTTATTCCTCCATGCAAACAACATATAATCCCAACAAATATGCCAAAGAACATCTTTGGACTTCTTATCCTAAAGTATTAAGCATAAATCATGAGTTTTAATGAAGTATTCATAAGGGTTTAGCCAAAAATACCTTTAGGTTTTGAAGAAGACTTGATGGATAAAAGATCTTTGCTTTCCTTTATCTCTTGTACTAACTTATCTATGACTTTGGCTCTCCTATATGAAGTGATCAAGAGAGAGAGAGAGAAAGAGAGAGTGATCGAGAGGGAGGGAGGGAGAGAGAAGAAATATCCTCAAGCTAAGATGTATTGCATGTTGCAAGTGGATGGTTATTTGCATGATGCTATTAGATTAGTGAGGCGGCTAGGCTAGGTTACCACTTGCTAAAAGACTTACCTTGGAAGCTTTGTATTAAAAATAAAGGTTAATCTAATTATTTATCTTGATATTTTGATATTCATATAACACATATGTATAAATACATGCATACCTTATTGTAAAGACTAGAAATAATAGCATAATGTATAAATCACACAAATATGGAAATCACTTAGCATAAAATCTAAAATCATTCTATTAATTAACTTTGATCATCATCTTATCTTTTTACTTCCGTTCATATGTGTCGAGTGAGTGGAGATCGAGCTTGGTTTCATCCGTGAGCAATCCTGCAAAACCCTTAAAATCTCGAAAGAAAACACGTCATAAAATCTTACGTAATATGAAAACTTGTACTTAAATCATTAACACTTGAACGATAAAAGAAATTTATAAAATATGCATATGTGGGGTGTTTTCTTGAAATGGGGTGTTACAGTGGGCCTTGGTCCTTGGCAATTGGACGTTGGGCTGGACTTAGATGGATCGGGCTCGGGTTTTACCCGACCCGTGTTTATATTTTTGGGCAAAAGTTGCACGCTGGGAAACAACATGCTGTTTGTGCTTGTTGCGCCGGGAGCAGGTTGCTGTGCTGGGAGCAGGTTGCTGATGCGCTGGGAGCAGCAAGCGTGCTCAGCTTGCTGCAACGGAGCACCCAGCTTGCTGCAACGGGAGCAGTAAATGCTCCCAGCAACGTGTTGCAGTATACGGTGATGTGAACGTTTTTTAACCCTTTTTTATTTTTGAACGGGACGTTAACTTGCATTAAAAGACCCATTTTTTGGCAGTAAATTCTCATTAATTTCAGGTGTAACCCCCATGTTGGAGACCTATATATAGGGGTCAGACATGCATCATTTTTGGACACAACATCGAAATCAAAATTGCATTATTTTCCATATGTATCAGCTCAATTCTCAAAGCACTAAAGTTCACCGGAGCTCTCGAGTTTGTGGTGCTACTACTCTAGAGACAAAGTCATTTTATCTTTGGGAGACGATACACACGATTCCAATGAGTACGACCTTGGATGTATCTCGTCTTAAGGAGAGAGGGCTTCCTCGACTCGACTTGCAGCTTACTATTTTTGTAGTTTCCTGTTTCTGTGTTTGTTCGACTTGCCTACTGTACCAGTTTCTAACATATTGAAACTAAAACTTCCTTACTTAAGTGCAAATTGCAGCAAACCTTTCTTTGAACCTTCACTTCGTAAAGTAAACGACAATAGAAAGAGTGAAAAAAAGAGTGAAAGTTGACCCTCAAAGAATTCCAATTTAAGTTTGAGATTATAATATTGGAGTCTCTTACTAGTCTATTTCGAATCCTTTTAAGCAAGTTTCCTTCTAGCCCATTGAAAGAGTTGTACCAATTGCAACAGTCTTATGGCCATTAGTTGGTTATTATATTTCATACTTTACCGTCGAGTTTTTTTTTACATCCAGTGCTACACTAGAGATTTGATATTGATATTACATTTGTGGTAAATTTACTAGCATGGTTCAATGCTTATTCGACAAGGATATATTGGAATGACTTTAAAATATATTTTTTCAGTAGCTTCAAAGTTTACAAACTTTACAATAGAAATCAAAATAAGTCTTTGGTGGGTTATTCGGATGCTGGTTATATGTCTAATCTATATAATGTCAGTTCGTGGATTGGTTATATTTTTCTCTGTGAAAGTACTGCAAATTCATGAAAATCTGTTAAACAATTTACGGTTACCACTTCTTCAAACCACTTAAAGATTATTGTTTTATATGAAGCCTCACGAGAATGTGTATGATTAGAATTTTTAATAAAATATATTTGTGAGTCATGTGGTATTAGAAGATATGATATATCTCCCACTATCCTTTATGAGAATAAGACAACTTGTGTTGTAAATGAAATTTAACAAAACATATAGCCCCTAAATTCTTTTAACTGCATAAGCTCTAGAAGAGTGGTGAAAATATTATACAAAATGTATGCTCTAGTGACTATTTCGTAGATTTGTTCAATAAATCTTTATCAACATCTACTTTTGAAAAATACGGTCATGGTATTGGAACACATAACTCGTCCGATTTTTACCACTGGAATTTCTTGTCTGGTTTTTTACCATTGAATTTTTCTAGTGAATTTTTAACAAGACAATGTATATCAAGTTGTAATGTCAAGGGGGAGTGTTATAAATTAATTATAATAAAATGAACATGACTCCTACAACCTTTCATATTCTACTATGATCTTTGGAGTCAATTAACTTGTGTATATAATGTACACTATTGATTAAAGAGAGATGAAAAATTCTTCCATTCAATCGTAGACCGCTGAGATGTAAATTGAGAAATGTGCCCGAGTGGCAGACAACCGTGGGAGAGAGCCAACAGGGCACAAACCCAGGACAAACTTACACAATATTTCAGTGGAAATCTATCCCACACGAGGTTTGAACCTTCATTGCCGGGGAATTCTCCCCACATCACCACTGTCCTTACCAACTCGACTATACCAATGAGAGTTGTATATATAATGTACTCATTTGTATAAAGAAAGGTTGATGAATAAAATTCTACATTCTTATTTTTATCTCCTTTCTATCTTATTCGTTTTTAAGTATTGATGTATTGATCTATAGAAATTGGTGCATTTGAAACAATATATTTGACAATAAGCCCCAACTTTTAGAGTAAGTGTCCTATGCATTGGGTGCAAGAATCTTAGATCCATGCACTTGGGTTGGGTCGGATTTGATGCGAATCCATGCATTTTTTTTACCTTGACTTTCATATTATGTTAGTCATATTTTTATATTATATTAATCATACATTTATGTCTATATATCATAGCCTTAGTACAATACTTTAACTTTTAAAAAAAAAACCACTAACATTTGTACTATGTTAGTCATATCTTTATGTTATATTAGTCATATTTTTTTGTACAAATATCATACATTTCTCAGATTTCTGTAATACTTTACTAAAAAAAAATACCCTAACTTCGGCACAATTTGTATTTGTTTACCTTTATGTGATATTATTTATACATTTATATCAACATAATCATACATTTATGTAATATGAGTTTTAGATCACGTGCGTTGCACGTGGAGATCAATTTAAATTAAGGAAATAAATAATAATATAAATATCTTATATATATAACAATTTTATATTAGAGTTCTAATTATAATATGATTTTATAAGATTTTGAATTAGTTAGAATTCTAATATAAAATTATTTAAATATGAAAATTTAAATTATTATTATAACCTTAAATAATAATCTTTGATAGGGGTATATTCGACAATCCATATTTTATAAGAAACATCCACACTTTTATATAGGTAATAGATATAAAGGTAGAGCTAACATAACTAAAAGATATGACTAACATAACAAAAAAAATATGACTAATATAACTAGAATGTATGAAAAATATTAATAGTTGTCTAAAAATATGTTCAGGTACAACTAAAAACCCTAAATGTATGACTAACATAACATAAATGTATAAGTAACATAATATAAAAATACAACACCTGAGAGCGAGTTTGAGCTCACCCACCCAGACACATGGGAGCGCGTGCAGGAATACAGATGGCCCGTGGAGACACATTTGGGGTGAATCTGAGTCGGATCAGATCGATTGCATGAATCTATATTCTATGTACCAGTTGTATAGAAGTTTTTGTGCAACTTTTAATATAGTATTAGCCCTTTCTCTTAAAATAGTTAATATTATTTTACTAATTTAAAAGTTATTATATACTAAAATCCCAATTTTAAGAGTAAAAATAAACAGCTCTAAGAAAAAAAGAGTGAGACTAAACCCTCCCTGATCGCTAAAGCCCTAGAAAATTCTATACCTCTTTCATGGCGAAAGCTCTGGTACAGGTACTGTCTCTCTATCTCTTGAGATTACAATTCATCTTTATTCCTTTTGTGCAATTCATCTTCTTCTGTATTTTTTTTCTTCATTTTTTTATTTAATTTTTTTTGTTCAGTCTCGGCGCCGGATTCTGCCATTTCTGACTCCATCCCGCTCGTGGCTTGAACAACCCTTGGAGCCTTCTCCTTGGCTGCTGAAACAGGTACTAGTTTCTATCTTCATTTTCCTAAAATACGGATTAGAAAATTCTACAATGCATTACTTCATTTCCATATAAACCTCGATTCATTTTCTGATTAATCGTAAATTCTGTCATTTCTGCGTAAAATGCGTACATTTCCTGCAAAGGTATGTGCTTGTGTGAAACTGTCATATGTGGCAACCACTGGATCATCCTTGCAATTCATTTCATTGGAAAAGCATCTCTCTATCCCTAAGCTCCTATCATCTCACTGATCCACTGATTATGTGACAGCATCAAACATCATATTCCCCATATGCATCCGTTAAAGAAAAGAAAGAAGTAAAGGACTAAAATTTAAAAATTTCCTCTATAAACACACTCTTAATCTCCTCAATCCTGAAAACGGTAGAGATCATGTCCTTCACGTGGCATTTATGGGAAGAAATGGTTAAAGTGGTTTCTTATTTGTTAACTACCCAGTGTGTAGCCACCAATGACAGATATTTTTTAAGCTTTTTCTTTAGCTATTACATAGATTGAGGGGATGCCCTTTAGAGTTGTAAATAATGGATGACAAAAACTAAAAAGATTAACTATAGATACTAGCTTTTTGTGTCTGTAGGTGGGTTAAAGCTGGACTTTCTCTTTAGCTAGTCTAATCTTTCTCCCCTGGATCTTTGTCCTGAATTTGCAATGTGATGAATAAAAGATTTATGATGCTTTATATCTATTCCAATGTTGTAAAAGGCGCTGGGTGCCCTGCTGGTGGTAGAGTGAGCCTAGCATGTAGGCAGGGTCTGAGTAGGGCTTAGGAGGGACTGGTTGAGTAAAAAAGTGGAGTTAGCCAAGAAAGCCTATCGGAGCAGGGATTTTTACTACACCTGGTCTATTCTCAATTTTTGGATGGACATAAGATTGGTTGATAATTTTGGACCATGATTTGCATTAATTGAAATGAAAGATTATTGGGGTGATTTGTAAATAATCCTATTCTGGCTACAGTTGCAAGTTAATAATTCGATACTGAAATCTATTTATTACTTAGACGAGGTGTGAAAGTACTAAACTGCCCCGAATGGATCATATATGGTCAGTGACCCTGAAGTTGATGGTCCAAAGTCTAGAAAAGGATCTTCGGAGATATTAAATCCAATGGAAAAATAGGGATTATCTGTGAGTGCTAATGAAGACTTACCATGAGGTTTTTCAAGTGTACTCAACAGCCCTCTTAACTCTACTATCCCCTGACTATTGTAGTTATGAAATTTTCTATCTATTCCTTCCTGTTTTGGGTAGTCATATGGCTTCTCCTTGCCTGTTCCATTTTCTCTCTTGCAACCCCATTCTCAGAAAAAAGTTTATGGTTTTCCATATAATTTCCAGCAACAATTTATGATGCGCCATTGTTCCACAGTGTGACCACCAAAGATCATCTCGGTTATCACGATTCTGTCCTGCATTCGTCAATTCTGCTATTTCATGGTTGGAGAATTGCATTGACTGTAGAACTTTGATGCAGAGTTATATCAGCCATCTCTAGTGGTAATCAATGCTGAATTTTCCACAACTTGAGATCGAATATCACATTTCAACTACTTTCTTTGGCTCAAATCATTATGATTCAACACCCTTCTTTCTAAAATCTGAACTTAAACTTGATCACATTCGCATTCAAACCAGCGAGCAATTGTACAATCTGTCCTTCTAAATGAAAGCCTTCTTAACTGCAGCTAAGTTTCTGCACTTCTTAAACCTTGTTTGACATTTAAATTCCCTGTATCAGAAAACTTATTTTCGAAGCTTTTTTCTTTACTCAGCTTACTGCGGTCATCAAGTTGGTTGTGCAATTCATTGTCCTCTTTTTGGTCCACAAACTAACCCTAAAACCTTTGGCATCCAAATTATCATCTAAATAATCTCGATCCACCATTTATCTATTTCACTTGACTAAATGCTATTGTTTTCTAGTTTTATGCCTTTTCTGAAGTGTCTCACATTTCCTTGAAGAAATTAATAAGTTGGCCAAGAGGCTGTTGTTTTCCTCCTTTGCTGTCTAAAAATGTTGAAAATAATAAGTACATTGGCCAAGGTGCTGATGTTGTCCGTGTCTTGTGTGTTTGTTTGTTTAGAAGTTTCATCATCCCAATATTTTATGTTTTTATGGTTGACCAAAAGATCTTTGTCTCTTCATATTTTTGCTTTATTTTTCTTATCTTTTTTCATCTTTATTTTCCATATATCTATAACATGCATTTTGCTGCTGTGTAGGAGGCGAAGGCCCCGGGCATCAACTGTATCAGGTTCAATAGTACACAAGCAAATACTGCAGCCCAACGAATGGTATGGTATTATAAATTTATAATAGAGTTTTGGTTATGCTAGTTTGACAGCTTTCTGATAGGATGGGTTAGAGGGTGAACCTTTTGTGTGAGAAATTTCATGATGGAGTAACATGATTCCCCTACAAGGCCCGATGCAAGAATTTTAAGAAGTTTAATTTATTTATTGAAATTATTATTTTACCTTTTAGATAATTCATATAACTCATAGGAGAGATGATTAGTATAGATTTCTAAGAGCATTATGGAAAAGTCACAGTTAACAAGGCTGAGCTGGCCAGGTAAAGCATCTGGCACCTTCTAAACTAGTAGATTGCAAGCCTATGCTGAATCAAACCCCCCCCCCCCCCCACCCCCACACCCCCAATGTGCCTTTGAGCCTTGTTCATGGCACAAGGTGCACTTAATGCCTTTACCGAATAAAGTGGGTCACAAATAGTAAGACTTTTCATTCAACTTCAGACTCAAGATGCAGATTTGCTGCATATCTATAGAATAATTAATCACTGAACTCTCAGAGCAGAATCAAAATAATAATGAATTGTCTATTGATCTTCAAGCTAAGGCATAGTGTCATTATTTGTCTCTTCTATTTTTTTGCTTTCGAACTTTTCAAAGTATATTGTTGAGTTTAGGAGTATCAAATATATACTCAACAATGTATATAATCATTATAATCTCACATATAAAATACATAGAGCATATGTGTATGACACGTTCTCTAACTTTGGTTTAACCGCTTAAGATAGAAGTAAATTTCACTAAATATACCAAATTCCTCGAGGGTGTGTTTGGATGGAGGGATTTGGAATCCATAGTAGCAAATTCATTGGTGGTTTTTGGATAGATGTGGATTTAAAATCATCACTTTCATTTGAACTAATTTTTTAGCAATATGGATGTATTTCAAATCCACTGTAACTTAAGGGCCCATTTGGATAGAGAGATTTATGATTTCAAGTCATTAGGAAATTAATGGATTTGTAAGTCCTTCAATTTAAAATCCATTCTTGTAAAATCCTTTGTTTGGGTATTGTGGGTTATTTAAATAAATCAATAGATTTCAAATCTTTTGTTTGGTAAAAAATTTGATAGAGCATTTGAAATTCCATTTATCTATTTATTTATCTCTCTAATTGACAACCTTATATATTAACCGTCTTTCAGAAATTTGATCGAATAACTTCAAGGCAACCTAAACAACTTTTTTCTTAGAAAAAAACTAATAATTCCTTTAATCAGTTGCTAAAAAAGGTGATTAAATCATAAACTCAACCAAGCTTGAAGAATAAAACTAAAATTGAAAACTCAAAACTAAACCAATTAAGAAGAGAACAACCTAATTTTGTTCATTTAATCTTACAAATTATGAGCATCATTCAATTCAGAGAAAAATACTTTTTTGCAAACTAATATTCATCGGCAGATGGAAATCATGAGTGAGAGAAGGGAAGATAGAGGAAAGAGATCCATAGAGGAAACATAGTGGAAGAGGGAGAGTAAGAGAGAGATTCTTACATGCCTGTGAGTGAGAGGAGAAAGAGAGTAGCCGAGAGAGAATAAATACTTACATGCAGTTGAAGAGAGGAGAAAAGAGGAGAAAGAGAGAGTGGAAGAGAGGGAGAAGAGAGCCATGGATGGAGGGGGCGAGAGAGAGAGAGAGAGAGAGAGAGAGATATTTTACCTTGTGCAAATGTACATGAGGGAGAGAGAATGGATGAGAGATTTCAAATGACATGTATTTCCAGTGGATTCTAAATACCTCCAAATATAACTAAAAATTAACCTAGCTTAATACCAAGATATGAAATCCATTGATTTGTAAATTTGGATTTTAAAATCCATTGATTTGAGTTTTGATCCAATCAAGTGCAATGGATTTGGAATTTTGGAGGTGAATTTCAAATCCATTGTTCCAAATCCATCTATCCAAATGGGGCCTAAGTGGATTTGAAATCTATTCATTTGAAATCCTGGATTTCAAATGACTATCCAAAGTTTAATTGGTTTCCCATATATGATTATAAATGATACTTCCTGTCAACTTTGTTATACTGAAGTACGATTTACACAATATAATTGTCACTGTCTAAAACTTTCATGTAAGCAGGGGGCTGTTAAAGTCTCAATGACGAGCCCTGGATTTGTGTACGAGCCATATGCACCCCGTGAGCCAATGTCTTTCTTGTATAGGTGAGTAGTAGTATTTGTATTTTGGTATATGAGAGCTGTATTGAAGATCATTATTTCATCACACATTAACAGTTATAAACATATTCGCCTCTGGTATGGTCATTCTTCAGTCATTCCAGAAAATCTTATTATTCATACAATACTTAGAGATTCGACATAGCTTTCTGTTATGTTTAGTGCTCAATCTTTATTTTCTTCATTTTGTTTTCTGAAAATACTTATACTGTCATCACATGTACAATTGGGTGGGGGAAGGTTGCTCCCTTTCCCTCTTTAAGAGTCATATGGAAGCAAGATTTCCAGTTTGATTCTAGTTCGGGTCATCTCAAAATTTTACCTTTACTGAGAATTTTGTTTAAAGTTACCATGTTTCCCTGGATTAAGCCCAGTTACCTCTCCCTCTGTCCTCTGATATTGTTGGAGAACAACTTGTCGATTTGACATCATAGCCTTCCTTTTCTTTTGCTCATTTATATTATTAATTGGACTCAGCATGTAGATATTGTTTCGGATGAGAGTTAATGAAGCAGTAAGAATGTAGAACTCTGAAAGAAAGGATCAGGGTGACCTAATAATATCTTTTCCTATTTTAATTACAAATTAAAGTATCCTGTTTCTTAGTCAGCATCTTCCTTGTGTCCTGGTAAGGTGTCACCCTTTTTTCTTGGGGTGGGGGTGACTGGGTGGGGGTGGTGTGCAGTAGCTGATACCTGGCGCATATAGATAATTCAACTTCCATCCTACTCAAGCAAATGCGTCTTGAATGACTTACATACATGTAACATGGCATGTAATCTTTGTACTTCAAATTCATGATATGTTTAGTTATTGACTTACTGATGTGCATATCATTTTTTTGTCCTAAAATGGACTTAATGAACTCAAGTCTTTGCCTTTGCTAACTTAATATATTGGTACCAGATGGTTTACTAGATCAGGATGGAAAAGAACTAAAGAAGATATCATGTTAGAGGTACTTCATTTGCATGTCTTTATAGAATTCTGTTCTTAGACTGAAATCATTCATCATTCGGAAGGGAATTAGTTTTTTTAGAATAATGGTGAATAAGTGAAGTTTAATTGTTCAGCATGGGCAATTTCTAGTCTTCATATCTGAGCAACCTGAAACGTTGGGTGGTGTTTGCATTTTTTTAAAACGTAATTTCAGAATGTTATTATCCTTTTCGGCATGCATACTATTCTTGGGAGTTGCACCTCTTTTTCTATTTTCTGGAAATTGTTTCCGAATTTGGTCTTTTTGGGACGACGGGATATATATGTGTGTGTGTGTGTGTGATTGGCTAGATTTTTCGAACCGATGTTTTCAATTTCTAACAGACTCCGAACAAGGACCCAATGGTAAATCTCGTTTTATAAGCAGTCTTCATGGAAAATATGGAAATAAAATCAAGAACGCATCCAAGAAAAGCTTTTGATTCCCCATGGAATTTTTTTTTTCCAGATCTGGAACATTAAAAAAAAATGCTCGCTTTTTCACGTCATATTCTGCAGATATTGGTCATATTATTTATTAATGAATTTTCTGGTGCTATGACCTATTATTACAGCTAAGAAGTGCATATGCAATTCAAAAATTGAGGAAATCTGGGTATTCAAAAAAAAAGTTTTATACAGAAGCTGGTCTTTTATACAAAGAGGTACACCCCTGCCATTTTGAATCTATGTCACAATCAAAACTCATGTATCTGTTCTTGCTTTCTATTTCTCATTTGTTCTCTCAGTATCTTTTCAGATAAATACCCTAATCGCCAATGGAGACAAAGGATCACTGAGGAAATTAGTTACAGAAAACATGTATTCTGTATGTTTTACCTCTTTAGTACTTGCTTCCCTGTTAAATATATTCTAAATTGTTGTCGTCTAGCTGTCAGCAACTTTGGCTCTTTTATAATCAAAAGTAATTCATCACTTTTATATGCTAACCCATTCTTCTAAACAGGCTCTCAAGAATGAAATCAAGCATAGGGAGACAGTTTGGAGTGATTTTTACTGGGAACTGATCATGCCAATCGTGAAAATTCGAACAATGCGAGCTCGACTGGCAAGTATTTGTTAAAGATGAACTAGGATAAGTACTTAGCAGCCTCGTATATTAGCTGGTTTATTATAATATATATTGAAAGGAAGATATTTTGAAATTCCAATCTCCGTGTAGATCTAGGATAGTAAATCCATGCATTTTTGTGTAACTCACGACTCTTTGATTGGTTCTTGTGAGGCTTCTCGAAATAAAGTTCAGTTGATGTCTTTGTGGTCCACAACACAAATTTCATGTGCCAGCCAATACATATTTTTGCCTTTGCCTTATATGTTCTATTCCATCTATTCCATTTATAATCTCGGCTTGTTTATTCTGGGGACTCAATTTTCACAAGGTGGGGTTTCTGCTTATTGCCTGTGGAGTTGGGGGTGGGAGAGGGTAAGGCTCATACTCTTTGGAACCAACATCTTCTCATTTGACTAAGTTCGCTAATTTGGGCTATCTAAGTGTCACAATTGAGTTCATTTCCATTTCCATTCTAATTCAGTCATATGGAATAAAGTTATATTCAACTGTATAAATTAAATTATGACCTTTGGTGACTTAAATGGTCGAGTATTTACACAATAGCCAATCCTTCATCTTTCATTAGGTATTGTGAATTATAGTCCTTTTTTTTTTTTTTTTGGCAGATTGGTGTAGATCCAAATGACCTCAGTAAAGTTTTCGTACAACTTACTCTTGAATTTCTCAGTAAACAGGTAATTAGAAATTTGTCTTCTAACCTTTGTTGCTTTTGTTGGTCAACTCTTCTAATTCAACTTCATATATAACAAGTTTTTGCAGTTGAAAATTATCTTCCTACTGATACTTGACTATTTCAGTATTTCTCTAAGCTTATTTTGTAGACTTATCTGTCAATAATCCCAAATGCTAAATAATCATTTCCAACTTAGTACATTATAGAAGATTAAGTTTTGTTTGTTTTCTTTCTTTTGGTAATGCAAACATTGATTAGAAATATTCGATAATAAACGGAGAAGCAGATCCATATATGTAGTTTACACCATATGTGCATTACTTCAGCAAACCCTCTCTAGTAATGCCCTAATCTGCTTGGAAAATCCTTCCTAGTGACTGTCATTGTGCCACATTGAAAAGTGGAATCCACCAGATTTATTCGTCTTGGAGAATTAGTCCCTAGAGTTATTCCCTTGATGATCCATTGATCCTTCACAAGTGGTGAATCACCATGAGCTGTCTATTAGCCTCCAGCCTCGAAATTTTTGTCTTCCATTCACCTTCTGAAACTGTCGATGGAGCCTTGAATCATTATTGAGTGAATGAATAATAATGATTCTTTAGAACTGGGATCAACAAGATATTCTGTGAGGGACAAATCCAATGTTCATTAGTGTGTCGTTTATATTCCTACAAGCTATTTATTGGCCGTGCTTAATAACTTTGCAGAAATTTGAGGCATACAACTCAAGTGGAGCTGTTGTTGCTGGCAACAAAGACAAGGAGGTACGTGTTAATGCTGCATTATTACATGCCTTAAATACTTATCCTTACTCTCTGCTCTATAATTATGTTCGATTCTCCATTGTCACCCCCAGGTTCTTGTACGTGATATTTGGGTTTTTGAGAAATCTCTTTTCCACCAAGGATCATATTGGCGTCTGTGTGGAAGACTCAAAGTTTAGCTATCTATTCCCCAACGACACATCTGCTTCTCAGTTTTGTTTCCTTTGAGTTTTGATATTTTTCTCTCGTTTTTGTTTTGGAAAGAAAATAAGTGCAGATCAGGATCAATTAGTTTTATAATCTGAATTCATTCAACAGAGACATATCTTTATATTTTGTTGAAACGTATTAGGGGGAATAATATACCACATATACGTATTAATATCATAGCGATGTTGTATCTGTATCTGTTGTCACGCAGTGGATGGCTATGGATAGAGAGGTGTAGGAACAAATCATGTAATAGATTGGCCTTTTGTTTTCATTTAACAAAGAATAATCTCACTGTAGCAGCAATGGTTTTAAGTCATAATTTAAGGTTGCATGAAAGTTATTTAATTTCTACTATTTTGTTGCATATCTTTGTGAGGAACACTCAAATATTCTGCTGGGTAAACATGCAAAAAACCTGGTCCCCAAGAATTCACTAAACTATTGTTTTGACTTAAGGATGAAAATCGCGCAAAATTTATTAAATTGTGTTGTCATGACATTTTGCTAGAATTTCAGTAAATATAGGTCAATGTTGCTGAATATTTGTATTGATATCGATATTGATGACTTAACAGTATAATTTGTTGGAAAATTGGAGAATTATAGCCGAAATATTTGTATCGGTAAAGAAATCATTCTCAAAGAAAATAAATGGTTTATTTGGTAGTAAAATTTTATTATGAATAATCCTTGTCTTTTAAAAAAAAAAAATATTTACTCATACCTTTTAGGGTTTTTAGTTGAACCTCAACATTTTGTTAGGCATACATTGATATCTTTCATACATTTTAGTTATGTTGGTCATACCCTATGTTAGATGTACTTTTATATATTACATAAAGATATGAATAATATCACATAAATGTATATATGTACAAATTGTGGCGAAATTGATTTTTTTTTTAAAGTTAAAGTATTAGATAAATGTATGATATTTGTATATAAAAGTAAGACTAATGTAACATAAATGTATAAATAATATATTATAAATGTATGATTAATATAGTATAAAGATCAGCAATTTTTTTTTAAGTTAAAGTATTACATAAAGGATATGATATTTGTACATAAAGATATGACTAATGTAATATAAATGTATGACTAACATATTGTAAAGACTAGAGTACAAAAGAAAAGATGCGAATCCGATTCAATCCAGATCCGATCGAATGTATGTGCATCAAATGCACAAGAGACCAACTTATTATAATAACACCACATGATGTAACTTTGGATTCTTAATTAATTCAATTAATTAACTTCTGATTCAATTCCATTTGTTTTGGATAGATTTGATTAGAAGCGATAATCTTGATTTAGTCTATGTATGGTTTTGTTTGGCAAATTTTCAATAGATATGTCATTGTCACATTTACAGATGTATATCTTTTAAAAATAAAATAAAATAAAATGTGTATTATATATATATATATATATATAATACACAAATTTTACTATTTATATATTTTGATATGAAAATGTTGGGTATAAAAAATAATAAATTTTATTGGAAATTTCAATTAATGTATTACCCGTGTGACATACCATCATAAAATTTAAATATTTCAAAATTGATATAAAAAATGTTAATTCATCAAAAAAAGTAATGTTCTCGATAATATTTCTCATATGGTTCTCGTCTGATGCACGGGTAAATACATTTCAAGTGTTAGTAATTTTTTGAAATAAAAACGTTATTTTATCTTGAAAACAATATAGTTTTTCAAAATGTTATTTTAATTTAATCTACTACGCATATAATTTATGAATTTTAAATATTTATTATTTTCATTATACATTGTCCGACTACTTTTCTAATAGTATTTGTCACAACTGGCCTGAAACAAATTTATGTAAATATATGCTCAATAACTTATTCATAATGAGTGCAAAATGGTGATATTATTGTATGTTATAATCAATCTCATTTGCCACCCGTGTGATGCAGTAAATAAATTTCAAGTATAAGTATTTTTTGATATAAAAATGGTGATCATGAAAAATAACGTAGTTTTTCAAAGTTATTTCAATTTAATATACTACCCATATAATTTACCAATTTTAAATATTTATTGTTTCCATCATACATATTATGATTGCTTTTCTAACTGGTTTTGTCACAATTGGCCTGAAAAAACTTATACAAATATATGTTCAATAATTTATTTATAATGAGCGTATATTGATGTTATTGTATATTACTCCAAAATAAAATTTCTAAATGATTATTGTTTTATATATTTTTTACTTTAACGATCTAGAAATCTTGAAATTCGATCATTGTATTGTTTTAATTTATTCAATAAACATAAATTTAATACTTACTATAACAATAATTAAGTATTATTTTATTAGATGAGATCATATTAACATTCATATACCATATATAGATTACAATTTTCAAGATTTTGTCAATATCATAGATGATATTGATACTATATACAAATCATGTTTAATATATATTAATAAATTTTAATTTATAAACTATAAAATAATAAATAATTGTATTTCTACTTTTAGGAGGTGGAGAAGAGCGGGAAAATTTTATCATTTCTATTTTGAAGAGTAATATATATATATATATATATATATATTGATCAATAAATTGTATTTTTTAATACATTCTATTCTTAAATTCTCTCTCCAAAAATAGATTTTATGAATATTAATAGGAAAGAGAAAACGAATGGTATAATTTTACCCCTTCCACTTTTATTTATTTACTTTTGCTTCATACACTTTATATTATACTTTATACTTTAAATTCAGCAATCTTCGTCACGCACCTTTTATATTTACTTTTGTCCATTAATTCTTTTTTTTTTTTTTTCTACTTTGGCATTACACTTTTATTGCTACTTGCTCCACTATTTATGAATAGTGCGACTTTATCTCACTGAAATTATGTCGGTAAGAGAATTTTAATAAGTTTTTATATGCAGTGTGCATATTTTTTGTTTTGGAAAACAAGAAAACATACTATTTAGTTGTTTTTTAACCGTTTACCGTTGCATTTTCTCTCTATTTCGTAGTCCACAATTATTTATGTAGATCAGGTGTAATGATCCTATTTACTTTTAACTATTTAGTTATTTTTTTAACTGTTTACTGTTGCATTTTTTTTCTATTTCATTGTCCATAATTATTTATGTACATTAAGTGTATGGATCCTGGATTCGTGCAATTGAGTCGACCCGACCTAAGGTGCATTTCACACGTCTCATGCGCGCCTGACTCTCCCACATGTCCAAACCCTAATTTCGCGGTTATGTTAGTCTAACTTTTTAATTTGACGAACCTAATATTTTAATTATGTTTGCATAACCTTTTGTAGTATATGGCGGACCTATAATACATTTCAAAACCTTTATATTGTAATAATATAATGTTTATGCATAATAACTTAACATTTTCATTATAATAATATAACCTTATGTTATTTTTTAAGTATATAAATGTTATGATATTTGTACATAAAAGTTACATTAATATAATATAAAAGTTAAATTATTATAACATAAAGATTCAGCTATACTACATGAATTTTTATAGTGAAAAAAATCTAAGTTATTCATTGAAAGATTATGAAATATGTACATAAATGTTATACTATTATAACATAAATGTTATATTATTACAACATAAAAGTTATGACATAAATTAAAAAAAAAAAAAACTTGATCGCGGTTCTGGGCCAGATCAAACCCGATCCGACCCACGTGCACCCAATGATCCATGTACTTGGTGCATACAAACAGTACTCTTCATTGTCACAGTATATTGAGATTTCCATAATTATCACCTCATTTCCATGATTCTCGGACTATCACCGCTGGAGAATATCTCTTTTCCCTTTTGTATGTTATTTCCTTTTATATATTTGTATTCCATATTTTGATTAGAACACCCCTATATTGTATTGATAACACAAGTTGGAATATATGAATTTTTCTCATACCTTTTAACATGGTACTAGAGACAAACCTGGTAATCTAAACATTAGTCATATCCTATATATCTAGCAATGGTTGAAAACGACAATAAACCCACAGTTGATGACAATAGTGCCATTGATATTTCCTCACTCCCTCTGATTGGGACTTGGGCATGCTTCAGATACTATCTTAAGGAAGATTCAAGATTTGGGAAATTTTGGTACTTGCAATCTCTCTTGTGATTCTTGCATTCGAGCTATGCAAACTAGATTTCCGATCTCTAAAACACAACATTGCTTTGAGTTGACACAGTGTGATATTTGAGGTGGTTACAATGGTCGTGGGATTTGCCAGTCCAACAGATACCCATACAGTTGTTGACGCAGCAAACGCATCCATAACGCATGACTCTATTGTTGATCATGAGGATCCCTTGTGGTGAAGGAAATACAAGTCAAAGCCAACTTGTTTTAAAGGCTTATTGTCATGCTGATTGGGGAGGATGTGCCTTCACTCGTCGCTCTCGGACAGGTTACTTTATCACTTTGAGGAGTTCACCCGTCTCATGGCGCACCAAGAAGCAATTGCTTGTTTCTCCTTCTTCCGCTGAAGCAGAATATAGGTCCATGGCAACCACTGTTAGTGAGGTTCTCTGGCTATGATGGTTATTAACAGACTTAGATGCACCTCAATTTGGTCCCACGTCACTCTTTTGTGATAATCAAGCTACTTGTCATATCGTCGTCAATCCCGTTTTTCATGAACGCACTAAACATGTTGAGGTGGATTGCTATTTTGTATGTGAAATAGTGGAAAGTGGTGACATCAAGCCTTGTTCCATTTCAACTAAATTTCAGCTTGCAGACATTTTTACTAAGGCACTTGCTTCGGAGAGGTTTCTTTTCTTAGACTACCCACGTCGCCAAAGGTCGTCAACCCAAATGAGGAAAAAGACAAAAAAAAGAAAAAAAATAAAAGAAAATGGAAATAAAATCCACGGTGGCAACCGGTTGAAGTATTGGTTGGAATATCAACCTTATCAATCAAACTTCTCAATTTGGGACATGCAATTAAAATTTGACACACGTCATTTTTTTATTTGTTCAATTAGATTTTCATGTTATTTTAATTTATGTAATTTAAATTCATGTAATTTTAGTTTATGTAATTTTAATTAATGTAATTTTTATTTATGTAATTTTAATTTGTGTTATTTAGAGCAACCATGCATGCATTTTTTTTATAAATTTGCCAATTAATTCTAATGCTTTTTTTAATTAAGGTAATAAAAGAGTTTCAAGTTTATTAATTTTTTTTTTCATTAATTATCAAGATTGCTAATATAGGTGGATATAGTCATATAAGTGTTAACAATTTAAAAGTGATATAGGTGGATATAGTCATATAAGTGCTAGCAATTTAAAAGTGATATACACTTTTTCTTTCATTTAGTTTAATTTCACCCACTTTTTCTTGATTGAGCATATATGACAAAAATTTGGAACTAGCTAGGAATTAATATGTAATTTGCATCTTCTGTATTTTTAATTTTTTTTATTTCATGCATATACTTGTAGTTTGATTTATTTCTTTTTCAATTTCGTATTTCAACTCTTGTAATTGTAATTTCGTTATTGAATCTTATCTTAAATGTGTTTTAAATTATTTTCGGTAATATAATTACAGATTTAGAATATTAAATTATTTAATGTATTTTCTATACATTTTAAATATAATAAATATTTATTATAAAATATATGTAATTAATAAATAATAAAATAATTATTATTATTTTAGGTTGTGGATGTGGGTATAAAAAAGATAAAGTTAATTTGAGTTGTAGATTGAATAAGTGAATGTGAGAGAAATTAATATTTTATTTTAGGTTGGGTTGAGGGAGGGTCATGAGTGTAGGTAGTCTTACGTGGCAAGTTGGGTTTTGAGATTTACACACGCCAACTTGAGGTAGAGTACTGAGATTTCCATAATCATCTCATTTCCATGATTCTCGAACTTTATCACTGGTAGATAATATCTCTTTTCCCTTTTGTATGTTATTTCCTTTTATATATTTTTATTCCATATTTTGCTTCGTGTACATATGTATAAGAACACCCTTGTATTGTATTGATAACACAAGTTGGAATATATGAATTTTTCTCATACATTTTAACATATTACATATACATCTCTATAATGTAATATTAATACAGACAAAATGCCCTGAAATATTACCAAACCAAATTGTTTTGACTTATCAAATAGTTTTGACTTTTATGCCCCAAATATAATTTTGTTAATCTACCACGATGTTGATAAATTGTTAAAAGAGTTTTTTTTTTCCACTAAATTAGGTGGTCTGCAAGTTTGAACTTTAATTTTTCGAGCCGGCAATTTAGGACAATAACTATTCGGGCTTCGTGAAATATGCCCAATTTCAGTCCGAATAGCTCAATTGGGTCAAATTCGCATGTGAGTTCTTATTTTCGGGCTATTTGGCCCAAATTGCTAATAGGTTTGAAGCATATGTGCTGAAGCATGTTTATGTGTGATTAATACATGCTAATTACGTGATTTATTTCCAACAGGTGGCAAATCTGGTTAATGATGGAGGGTGGTTTAAGGCTGGTTGTGTATTGCGAATATGGATTTGAGCGGAGGTAGAGCAGCGGTGGTTCGACTAGCGGCAATGAATCTACAGAGAGAAGGGGATGAACAGAGGGCAATTGCAATTTTCTGATTTATTTTATTTTATTTTTTGAATTTTTTTAATATTTTAATTCTTGATTTTTTTATTCAAAAAATAAATAAAATTAAAATTTAAAAGCCACCTCACTGAAATTGGCCCGAAAAGCCCGAATAGGAGCACACGTGCGATTCACATGCAAATTCGGTCTAATTGAACGATTCGAACTGAAATTGGGTAAAATTCAAAGCCGGAATAGTTATTGTCCTAAACTGTCGGCCGAAAAATTAAAATCCAAAATTGTCAGAAGGGGGATTAAAAAAAAAAAAAAACTCTATTTAATGGAATCGATAATGTAGAAGGGGGATTATGTGATTGTGTCATGACTCAAATGTGCATAATGTTAATTTTTTTTCTCTATTTAATGGAATCGATAATGTAAAACACACATGCAATCCTATTTTCACAATTATGTTATGACGTGAATTGTTGGCTACGTGATCCACTCACTAATTCAAGTAAAGGAAAGACTAAAAAAGACAAAAATGAAAATTAATTATGATTTGGAGCGATTAGCAGTCATGATGAATGAGGTTCTTGTTGTTTTGTTTTTCTTTAAAAAATTGATTATGGAGTAACTAAAGTTGTGGTTTCAAGAAATCTATATATAGATATACAAAAATTTATATACACATTGTGCATGGATTTGTGATCCATGCACCAGTTTCGACCCAACCCGTCACGCGTTCGGACGCGCCCGCACACGCCTGCACGCGCCTCTAGGTCACGAACAAAATCCGCCCAAACATGCTCCCAGGTGCTTGACCTTTATGTTATGTTAAACATATCTTTTAGTAGTGTTAGACATACCTTTTAGTTATGTTAGACATACCTTTTATGTTATGTTAACTATACTTTTTAGTTGTGTTAGACGGACCTTTTAATTATGTTAGTCATACCTTTAGTGTTATGTTAAGTATACCTTTTAGTAGTGTTAGATATACATTTTAGTTATGTTAGACATACTTTTTGTAAGGCTAGTTGTACCTTAGCATTTTTTTTAAACTGATATATTAATATCTTTCATACCTTTTAGTTATATTAGACATACATTTAGTTATGTTAGTCATACCTTTTAATTATGTTAGTTGTACCTTTATATATATTACATAAATGTATGTTTATGTTGATATAAATGTATAAATAATCTCATATAAATGTATGAGTAATATCACATAAATGTAAATATCTACAATTTGTGCCAAATTAGGGTTTATTGTGTCGAAATTAGAGTTTAGGGTTAAAGTATGAAATCTGGAAATAAGGGTATCACTAATATAACATAAAAGTATGACTAATATAATATAAAGGTATGCCTAACACAACAAAAAGGTCAGGGCCAAAAAAAAAAATGCGCGGAAAAAACAAGAAAATGCGTTGATCCGAGTCGGATTCAGCTCGACCCGATCCGAGTGCATGGATCTAAGATCCATGCACTAGTTGCACACCAGTCCAACTCATATATATATAATAACAATTACCCCTCCAAATATAAATGATAAAGTTTTCCCACCCATTTCCACCTCTCAAAAGTAGAAAGACAATATTTATTATTTCATAGTTTATAATTAAAAATTTATTGTATTTAACATAATTTATATATATGGTAATGATATTACCTATGATACTGACAAAATCTTAGAGATTATAATCAATATATGACATGAATATTAGAGTTGAACTTGCATACACTTGTTGCACGGATCTTAAGATCCGTGCAACTCAGACCCAACCCGGCCCTAGAAGACATATATATATATACTTTTTTTTTCATAATAAATGCCCTAATTAAGAGGCGCAATCCCTCAGTTCACCATCGCGTCTTCACCTCCTCCCTAAACTTCACCTCTTCAATCAATCATCTTCATGGGCGTCTGTGATTCCAACCTTCAAATTACAAATGAAAACATGGCCTAAGTTTTTCCTTTTCAATCACTCATCTCCATGGGCGTTTGTGATTCTAACCTTCAAATTACAAACGAAAACACGGACAGGGCTGATAACTTAGAGATTCAGATATTGTCTTCAATTATCAATGTGAAAAAGTTAACTGATGTTGTGTTCGTAATATTCTATCATAGGTGAAATTATACCCAACCTTCAAATTATTGAGTTATCTAGTGGAGAAGGTGAATTTGCTGATGCAATTGATACAATTTCTGAATTTATAGGTAAACTTAATAATACATAAATGTCATGTTATTGAGACAGATGATATAAGTAACTTAACATAAAGGTCTTGAAATTTATACATAATGTGCCTTAAATGGTTGACTTATAAAAGTATACTTAAAAATGCATAATGATCATCTTATGAACACATAAAGGTATATTTAACTAAATCTAAAGGTTTCCGTATTTACACAAAATGAATGTCTTGTATATATAACTGACTTATTTTAGTTTTGTTTATAAATGTATTCTTAATAATACATAAAAGTCACGTTATTGAGACAGAAAGTATAAATAACTTAACATAAAGGTCTTCAAATTTATACATAATGTGCCTAACATGGTTGACTTATAAAGGTATACTTAAAAATACAAAATGGTCATTTTATAAACACATAAAGGAACTGTACATATATCATAAAGGTAAAGAGGTATGCCTGATACTACATAAAAGTATCAACATAGTCATACCTTTATGTAATATATAAAGGTACAACTAACATAACTAAAATGTATATCTAACATAACTAAAAGGTATGACTGTTATAATTAAAAGGAATGAAAGATTAATATGTCTGTTTAAAAAAATACTAAGGTACAGCTAGCCTTACAAAATGTATGACTAACATAACTAAAAGGTATGTCTAACACTACTAAACAGTATAGTTAACATAACATAAAGGTCTGGCACCTGGGAGCATGTTTTGGCGGATTTTGTCTGTGACCTAGACGCACGTGCGGGCACGTGTGGGCGCATACGGGCGCGTGATGGGTCGGGTCGACTTGAGTGCACGAATCTAGGGTCCGTGCACAAAAGTTTTTGTCTGAATATTAATATGATCTCATCTAATAAATGTTTAATTATTGCAATGATCAATATTAAAATTATATTTGTTAAATAAATTAAAATAATACAATGATTGAATTTCAAGAATTCTAAATTATCAAAGTAAAAAAATTATCAAAAATTATCTCCAATATTGTACCCCACACACTTATATAAATTTTATATTATATATATATAAGGAGAGAGAGAAAGATATTTGTAACAAAAGCGGAAAAAAGAAAAGAAATCTAAATTTAAGTTGACTTACTATAATTTTATCCATATGCAAAAATGTGATCCAAATCATTTTATGATTTTCATTGTACATGTAATTATAAGGGTTAATTGCACGAAACCCCCTTATGGTTTCAAAATTCGGCAGAAAATCCACCCGTGATTTAGAAATTGTGCGAAACTCTCTTGTGGTTTTGTAAATGTAGCCTAAAATCTCCAACTCTGTTAATGTTAACGAAAGTGTTATACATGCACCTTTCATGCAATTTTTTGTATTTTTTTCCACTTTTTAGGGTGTAAAATGACATATGTACCTTTCTTTAGTGCACCTTCTTGCAATTTTAAAACCTTCCTTCAAACTTGTTTTCTACACTAACAAGTATGTTTCTTTCTTTACTTTTTTTTTCATTTTTTTTTTCACAATGTTCTTTTTTATTTAATTATTTCTTTTATTGATATTATAGGCAAAATGTCTAGTAATTCTAAGAGATCAATTTCAAGAAATGATGATTGTTTGGATTTGAGGTATATAATTCTATATTACAATTGCCGATAATTTGTTGTAATTAGAGTCGTTGGCCCGAACAAAGATACACATGGCAAACTATTTTGCAATTGTCTCAGTCGTCAATGTAAATTTTTTCGATGGCTAGAACCAACATTAATTGTATAGGTCAATGATAGAAATGAAGTACAAATGTCAATTGTGGATCATGAGGATGAAGTGGACTCCAACACTCTTGTAGAATCCAAAATTGAAGAGCTCGTAGCCAACTACAAGAAACTATCAAAAAATATTGATAAATTTGAAAAAAAATCAAGGCATCATCAAGACAATTAGCTTTGTTGTCTTGATAC
The DNA here is from genome assembly GCA_954870855.1 of Scutellaria minor. Classification (NCBI taxonomy): domain Eukaryota; kingdom Viridiplantae; phylum Streptophyta; class Magnoliopsida; order Lamiales; family Lamiaceae; genus Scutellaria; species Scutellaria minor. The sequence continues at coordinate 16,219,373 of OX940728.1, read as the reverse complement.
TCCTTATTGTAATCCTAAAATAGACATTTTTTCAAATAGGATTTGCTACTTTAATTAAAATGTCTTTTGGAACCAAATGAATGTGGTATTTTTAACTTCATTTTAATGTATATGTAATTCAAAATCTTGTGTAAATAAAATAAAAGCACAAAATATAATATCAACAAAATATGACTCTCACTGCAATCAAACTGTGTTTATCATGCTCTTAGTTTACCCGATGAATGAGCCAACAAAAAATTGCTAACTTAACCACTTTCTTTCTACATGATCGAGGACAAAAATCTTCCCAAATCATGAAGCCAACATAAAATAACTAATGTAATTCTACAAATTTAGTATCCTGGTACCACCAATATAGAAAAACAAAATTCAAAAACCAAAACACAGTTTCATCTCAAGAAATTACCTACTTCAATTTTTTTTCTTGGATTTGAGTGCACTTGGATTTGATTGAGAACTCACTGTTTGTTTTGTTCTTCTTTTGGGTTGGGCTTGCTTTCTTGAAGTTTTCACCTTTGCAGCCCCAATAGAAGGATTCTCAACATCTGATATTTGACAATGTGATTGAGGCATCTACATAAATTAAAAACAAATTATTTACAAGATAATTTATTGACTTAACTTCAAGATATTAAAGATACATACCTTGTCATAATTATATACCCAATCAAAATTTTAGTATACATACTTACCTTGTCATAATTAAACACCTAACCAAAATTTTGTTGCACATCATAGTCAAATATTTCTTCATGTGTAGGTTCAGTAGGGATTGCTGGTTCAGTGGGTCAGCAAACACCTTGTTTAAATGTCATTCAAGTAGAATGTAAATTAAGAAAAAAGTTAAGATAAAATAAGAAAACTTAATGCTATTCATACTTACTTGTTCTCTTTCTTTCTCTTGCCTTGATGACCTTGTTCATGATTTTGTTCACAATCTTGTTCTTGAGAAGGTAACTAACAAAAAATAAAAATATTATTTGTCGATATTAAAAACAGTAAAGTAAGATAAATATAAAACTAAAAAAAGTCATCAAAAGGAAAATAGTATTAACTTTATTTGTTGATATTAAGAAAAGTAAAGTAAGAAAAATTTATAATTGAAAAAAAGTGAATACCTTAAAATTCATTATTATTAAATACATATATTATTAAATTTATCAATATACTATTAAATTCATTTGTCGATATTAAGAAAAGTAATGTGAGGATAACTTTAAATTTTTTTAAAAAGTCAATACCTTAGAATTTTATAATAATAAACATATATATTATTAAAATTATTTATTTATAATTATTAAATACAATTTTCGATATCAATAAAAGTAAAATAAGGAAATTATAAAATTGGAAAAAATGAATAAATTAGAATTCATTGTTAATAAACACATATATTATTAAATTTATCTATCAATATCAAGTAATGTAAGGAAAATATAAAATTGGAGATAATCTATAACTTAGAATTCATTATTAATAAACACATATTATAAAATTTATTTATCGACATATTTTTAAATTCATTTATCGATATCAATAAAAGTAATTTTAAGGCAAATATAAAATTGGAAAGAAGTTGAAACCTGAGAATTGTTGTAAGTCCTTTTATTGTGGCCTAACTTGCCACATTTACCACATGTTGTGGTTAAACCTTTCCTCGATGCTTTCGTTTGAGAATTTCTGTCATTTCCATTAGCTTTTCTCTTTTTCTTAGGTCGGCCTTTTTCTCTTCTTCTTAGGTCAGCCTCTTTTGATCCTCAAATCTGGAGGGACAATTGGTGATTTGCCAGACTCTTTATAATCATGCATTCCTGGTATTGGATTGATCATATGCGAATAAACTCTCAAATATACCTCTTTCTTGAAATAATTATCCATATACTTTGTCACATCTAGCCTGTGGAGGCTAATGCATGCAATTGCATGACAGCATGGAAAACCACACAACTAAAACATGCCACAAAGACAATGACCCTCTTTTAAATGGACTATGTAATTGTCAAGATTGTGCATCACTTCATACTTGTCATCACCAGCCCACCCAACAAAACAATTTCGGTTAATCTTTCTCTGAACTTCTATTTTTTTTATTATGTTTGGACATACAATTTCATTGTATTTCTCCATCCTTTCCCTCTTCACTTGAAGTCAGGTCATACACATCTTCCTCATCCACTCAAGCATATCTATTATAGGTAGATCTCTTGAAGGCAATATGTATGAGTTAAAAGACTCAAATAGATTATTCACGATTACATCACACTTGTTATTTGTTGGAAAGAAACATCTTGCCCAATGTTGAGAAGAGATATCAAACAACCACTCATATGCAATTTTGTTCATCCTCTCTCTTTGGAGACAACCTTTTAATCTCTTTCTTTATTCTATGATGTTGACTTGCAGAATAGGTTGAGACAGTCTTCCAAAATAATTTCTTCAACTCCAAACTTCTAAATTTTGTCTTGAAGTTGTTGTACATGTGTTTTACACAGAATCTATGCTCAGAATTTGGGGCCAACTCATTCACAGCCTTAATTAAACCCTTCTGTCTATTTGAAATGAATGTCCAATCTCGATTAGATGATGGTGTATGTTAGAGTCAGAGAAGTGATCACTAGAATTATGAACGAAAAACACACAAACTCACACCGAAAATTCGATTCCAATTAGTCGTAGTTGTCCAACCAATAATCGAATTTATTACCTGCCCTAATTATCCAATAATTATGTAATTAAATAGTTTAACTGAAAGGGAAAAACCCATTGTGGGCCAAAATTGGACTTAATTAATAAAACAGTAAATAACTTAATTAAGAATTGTTAATTCGCGCCAATGCCTTGGCGCACTGCTCCCCTATTCCTGCGACGTCGGTAGATGTTATTCATAACAACTCTCTCCCCTTTAAAATGAGCCTTGTCATCAAGGCGAAACTCTGGAAACTGAGCCTGGAAAACCACCTCATCAACCCAAGTAGCATCCTCCTCTGACAGCCTTGTCCACGAGATCAATACTTGAGACACCCGATCACCCCCTTCTAAACCTCACGCCAACGCAAAACTGTTGAAGGTGTGAACTCCGATGTTTCATCACAAATATCTTCCGGCAAATTCGAGTCCACTGCATGATCACCCACCAGTGCCTTAAGCTGAGAGATGTGGAAAACAGGATGAAGACGAACCCCATCAGGAAGTTGTAGCTTATAAGCAACGGGCCCAATGTGTTCCAACACCTAAATGGACCAAAATATCGCGGAGCAAGTTTCATATTCAGTCGACGAAAGAGAGAAGCTTGATGGTAAGGTCTGAATTTCAAGAAGACGCGGTCCCCGACCGCAAACTGAATATCCCGCATGTGTTTATTTGTAGCCCGATGCATACGAGCTTGTGTCTTCTCAAGTTGAAACTGTAGATTCCTCAAAATAGTATCCCTCTCACCCAACTCGTCTGCCACTGCTTTGACGCAGACCTCTCCCGGAAGAAACTATGCCAATGTGGGAGGAGGCCGCCCATACACAGCCTCGAATGGGGTGCAACCAGTAACCGTGTGAAAACTAGTGTTGAAACAATATTCTGTCCAAGAAATCCAATGGGCCTAACACCGAGGGTGCTCCGATGAAAAACATCATAAATACGTTTCGAGGTAATTATTCATAACTTCCGTTTATCCATCCGTTTCTGGATGACAAGACGAACTCATTCGCAACTTGGTGTATATTGTCTTGAACAATTCTTGCCAAAAGGAACTAAAAAATATCGGATCTCTATCCGAGTCAATCGTCCATGGAAGGCCATACAAGCAGACAATTTCGTGGGCAAAAAGTGGCCACCCTTTTAGGTGTGTAGGGATGGGTCAAACTGATAATGTGAGTCGTCTTTGATAGACGGTCCACCACAACAAGGACCGTATCGTACTGGAGAGACCGTGGTAATTCGAAAATGAAATCCATGCTAATGTCCTCCCACACCCGCGTCGGAACTGGCAGCGGCTGAAGGAGGCCTGCCGGAGAGCGAGTATCTACCTTATTTCATTGATATACCAAGCAATCTGTCATTAGGCCCATAATCACAATCAATATCCCCGACCAATAAACATTTACAGCTAGACGATGGTAGGTTTGAAAGGCTCCAGAATGACCCTTTGAAGAAGTCGAATGAAATTCTTCAAATAGGTGGTTGACCTAAGTGGATCTACCTGGTACCGCCAATTGGTCTTTGTAGTACAGAACCCCATTAATGAGAGTGTAAAGTTGTCATACCGACTCACCCCACTCCAAAGTCGTGATGATCGATCCATAGAGCGCATCAGCCCGTATGACGGCCTGCAAGACGTCTCATTCCACCCAATGGGGTATCGAAACAGTTCCCAATTCAGTCTCTGAATCACGGCGGGACAATGCATCCGCCGTGGTGTTAGTGGACCCAATCTTATACTCAATCACAAAATCAAATCCCAGAAGCTTGAAAACCCAATACTGTTGAGCCAGTAACGCTATGGACTGATGTAAGAGGTGCTTCAAACTGTAATGGTCTGTTCAAACTGTAAAACGACGACCTAAAAGGTAGGACTGTCAATGTAGGACTGCAAAGACGAGTACCATCAACTCATTTTCATAAGTGGACTTGGTTGCATTGCATTCGGATAACGCCTTGCTGAAATAGGCAATCGAAGGACCTTGTTGCATCAATACTACCCTAAGTCCCCGGCCGGAGGCGTTGCACTCAATGCAAAATGAAATCGTGAAATCAAGCATAGCTAACACAGGTGCCGAGGTGATGGCCTGCTGTAAGACCTCAAATGTTGTATGGGCGATAGCAATCCAAACAAATGGGGCAACGTCCTTATGGAGAAGTGAAGTAATGACAAAGACAGTTTTCCCATAATCTAGAATAAAGCGACAATAATAACCCGTAAGACCCAAAAATCCACGGACTCCGTTAATAGTTTTGGGAACCGGCCATTGTAACACGGCGAGAACCTTCACCGAGTCTATTCAAACCCCATCCGATGAAACCACATGGCCCAAATAGTCGAGCAATTTGTGTGCCTATGAGCACTTTTTCAGATTTATCATAAACGAAGTGGATGCTAGTCGTCCCAACACTTCTCGTAAATGGTTCAAGTGCAGCTATTTGTTTGGATTGTAAATCAGGATATCATAAAAAAAACTAAAACGAACCTGCAGAGCAAAAGACGAAAGAAGTTGTTCATCACCGATTGGAAGGTTGATGGAACATTACTCAACCCGAAAGGCATGACCAACCACTCGTAGTGGCCGGAGTGGGTTTGAAATCCCGTCTTTTTGATGTCTTCAAAGGCCATCCTAATTTGATGGTATCCAGCCCGTAAGTCCAAACGGGTGAAGCAGGAGGCCTCGTGAAGCTCGTCCAACAACTCCTGAATGACCGGAATAGGGTATTTATCTGGAATCGTCCGTTTGTTTAACTCCCAGTGATCAACACAGAATCGTTAACTCTCATCTGTCTTATGCACCAACAAAACGAGACTCAAATATGGACCTATGCTCGGTTGGATGAGGTCGGATGCGAGCATCTTGTGAATCAATATCTCAATTTTTGTCTTCTGATTAGCGCTATATCTGTATGGTCGAACTGATACGGTAAAGAGCCGGGGTGACGTGCTATACGATGATCACACTCCCAGCGGGGTGGTAAGCTGGGAAGAGGGTTCAACACTTGTGAAAATTCATGCAAATGGGCTTGGATGTTGGAAGATAAGGATGTTATCGTCATGCATGTGATTTGAGTGAGTTCCAGGGGCCACAGAAGCTAACACTGATCGACCTCTTTTAATTTTATTGCAGAGGCGGTCGTGATTTGGCGGCGTGTGAGGCTCGCTTATCCTTTTAAAGTAATCAACTGCCCATAGTACTCAAACTGCATCGTTAAGGTAGCCCAATTTGTCTGAACAACTCCCTATGTGGCAAGCCAAGTGATTCCCAAAATCAAATCGACGCCGCCAATCGGGAAGACGTATGCCTCAAGTTGAAAAGTGGTGGTGCCTAATCGTAATTGAACACCTGAGCAAACTCCATCCATCTTCGTCTCTTTCCCGTCATCTAGAATAACTGGCAGTGCGGCTCCACCTTCAAAAGACAATCCCAATTTTGAGACTTGTACTAGAGATGAAACAATGAGAAACCCCGCTGTCAATCATCACCACCACCGAAACTCCATTCACCTCGCCCAACATTTTCATGATCTGGGGTCCATCAAAACCGGATACGGCAATGGATGACACCTCCAAGTGTTAGAGGCCAGTCTCTTCGTGTCTCATAATTGTTGGGTCCGACTCTAAGGGCTCTACTTCTCCTTTGTTGTCCCTTTCTCCCATCACCATTCCGAAGGGATCTGCTCGAACAAACGTGCAAAGAAGTATAAGGCTCATTGCATTTGAAACACAACCCCTTATTTTCAAGGTCCATGAATTCATTATTAGACATATATTTTGGTCCTTGGGAGCGACCTTGGTTCATCGAGCCCATGGACTCAGAGGACGACCGAGGGGTGGAACCACCCAAGTGTTGTCGCGGAGGCAAACCCCCTTTGCTGGTTTGAGTTTGAGAGTATCCACCTTGCCACTAGACTGATGTTGGCAAAAAAGGTCGAACGGGAGCCGTGAGTGCTCGATATGAAGAACCCGAATAGCGAGGCCCTCGAGAAATGGATAATTTCTGTTCAGTCTCCCGGGCGAGATGTATAGTTTGACAGGTGTCTTCGACATCCTTAGAACGAATGCGGAGACGGATATCATCCCGTAGGCCATGTAGAAATAAGCCAGGGGTGTGGGGTGCAGATAAATTTTTTACAGCCACCATCTGAGAGATGAACTGATCCACATATTCATCCACAGAGCCAGTCTGGCGAGAGAGCCAAGGACTCAAAGGGGTCGGCTCAAGGTTCGTCGTCATAATGATGCAAAAGTTCAACCGTAAATTTATGCCAACTCAATTTTGGATATTAATCCATAAGCCATTGAAGCCATTTAGCGTGTTGCCCACTATGGCGATGAGGGCCAGTTAAAGCGCATGTCGTCCGGCGGTTATCAAGCTGAAAAAACTGCTCGGTGTGAGAAATCCAAGCGTAAGGATTTTCGCCAACTTAGTAGTATCTATCGCTATAGCCGACCATTCACGAGCGACCACCAGGAGTCAGGCGCGACTGTCCTCCGCACCGGAAGAAGAGTCGCCAGTTGCGACGCCCTTCTCCCTTATCATCTGGCGTATCATAGACTTCAATTCCGTCATGTTAGATTGCAGAGTGTCGATGCGATTGTCAAGAGAACCCGTCGTCTGTTCCACCGTGACCACTCCTCTCCCCAACGTACCCACGGTGGTCTGCAAGATTGCCACCATTGATTCCAGGATGTCCAAATGGACCTCGCTTCTCGTCATATTGATCCGGCAGGTCGGACCAATTTGTTAGAGTCTGAGAAGTGATAACTAGAACGTTGAATGGAAAACACACAAACTCACACCGGAAATCCGGTTCCAATCAGTTGTAGTTGTCCAGCCAATAATCCAATTTATTACCTGCCCTAATTATCCAACAATTGCGTAATTAAATAGTTTAACTGAAAGAGAAAAGCCCATAAACATTGTGGGCCAAAACTGGACTTAATTAATAAAACAGTAAACAACTTACTTAAGAATTGCTAATTCGCGTCAATACCTTGGCGCACTGCTCCCATGTTCCTGCGACGTCGGTAGATACGATCCATAACAATATCCCAATATCTTTAAACAACAATTCCTAAAACCATTCCCAACTTTCTTGTTTCTCCATCTCCATATATGCTATGGCTATGGGAAGCATATTGTCATTACCATCTCTTCCTACCGCTGAAAGCAACTGTCCTGTATGTAATCATTTCATGAAACATCCATCTAAATCGATAATAGGTCTGCAACCACTCAAGAAAGCATTCTTCATAGAAGCTAAACATACATATATCCTCCTAAATTTTAGAGGAGTCACTTCTTCATTCACCTTCACAACTAAAGAGCTCCCTGGATTGTGATGTTCAATAGTAAGACAATAATCATATAATTTTGAATATTGTAACCCTACATACACACTTTGCAAAGACAATGCATATTTTTTTGCTCTGAAAACTTTATAAATGTTACACTCTACACCACAAACCCTCTTAATTTTATTCTTTAATCCTCCCAAACTCTCATTGGGATTATCTCTTACTACATCTAATACTCTTCTTCCAAGATACTTATAAACAACCTATGTATTTTCTGTTCTGTAAGCACATGTATGACTTCCTTTCATGTTTTTTATCTGAAAAGTGCTGCTCTTCTGTATTATAGATGCTCTCAAAACCCAATCACATCCACCTGTAATTACTGTTTTTTCACATTTAGGGTATTTTAAATCAAATCCTTTTCTCACTGCCCAATCTTTTAGAACTTCTCTAAATCTTTCTCTATTTGGAAATTTCAACTCGACTGACGACTCAAAATTCTCCATGTCAGTAGACTCATCCCATTCATCAATCTCATGTAACTTAACCGCATCATCTAACTTAACATCAATACACCAAGCTTCATTCTCTCTTAATTTGGCTGCTTTCTCATTTGTTCTTTCCTATGCTCTCTGTTTTTTTCTCCCTCATCAATCTTTGTGCCATTTTATAAATATTTCTTCCATGATCCTCAACTTTATCAACAAATATATCATCATCATCTGGACCTTCTAAATCCTCAAACATCTAAGAAGGATTTTCAGACTCTTTTTCTAAATTTGAGTTATCCTCATCAGGTATATAATTGGAATCATCATTATCAGTACAACTAGTTTTGACCCCATCTACTCCAACATCCATCTGCTCACCAATATCAGCGCTATTTATTTCGGTCTCACCCATTCCAAATATATCTCATCTATCTGCTCACCAAAACCAGTCATATTTATTTCTGCACTCATTCCAGCACTCGTTCCAAACATATCCTCATCCATGTGATCACCCAAATCAGTCATATTTGAACCATTCTCATCCATACCAAGTATATCATCATTCATTCTCTCATCACTTCTATATATATCTTCACTAATTTCTTCATTATCAAATTCCTCATCCAATTTTTCACCTTCGTCTTCTTCACGTAATTTTTTATTCTACTCAAATCTCAGGTTTCATATCTCCCCCAACATATTCCAAAAGCCCAACATCTTTCAAAACAGAAGTATGACCATGATCATCTACAATCAATGATGCTGGATTATCCTCAAAATATAATAGAATGACCAATTGCCCATCATATTCTCTCACCAACTGGATTATCCTCAAAATATAATAGAATGACCAATTGCCCATCATATTCTCTCACCAATCTTAGCAAATCTAAGTCTGTTTTAATTACTATTAGAGTCTTATCTGAAATCACCTCAGGCTTGCAACCATACACAGTAAATGAAGTTGTTTTACCATTAGCTTTTGAATACATATCTAGTAGATCTAGATAACATAATTTATCTTTATCATTATGCGGGATAACCATTCTCCATCCTCCAAAATATTTAATTTTTGGGAGTCTCCACACGATTTCACCGCCCACATAGACATCAAACATCATATCATTCATTATCCTACAATAATAAAATAATACAACTAATAATGAGTGTGGGGACCAAAATAATAAAATACAACTATCAGAGAGAGAAAGAGATTATAAATCCTCAAGTATAAATATGAAACCAGAGAATAGAAATTTTATACCAAACAACTTGGGAGACAGGGAGAATATAAATCAACCTAATAAATTAAACTAAACCCTAGAACATAGCTATAAGAACCTTAAATCTTTCTACTTCTTTCATTCTTTTTTTTTTTCTTAAAACTTCACATTCTGAAATTAACCCACCAAAAAATGATTAACATACTAAATTTGTAAAACATAAATAAAAAATAATAGAGTGAAATTGAAACATACCTTGTACACAGGTTCTCTTTCTACCAGAAATCACGATTAGCAGCAAATTTTTCTTTGTTTACTTCTTTAATCATCAACTTCAAACAAATTTCTCAGAGAAATCGATCGGTTCTAACATTTTGTATGGATTTTTTGAATCATGTTTTAATAGAAAACCCTTGTTTCACTTATGTGCGCATGCTCTCTCTCTCTCTCTAACTCAACCGTGTTGTTTGGATAAAAAAATCGACAGTCCAACTCTAAGTATGAAGGGTATAATGGGAAATATGGTTGAAAAATTAACACCATTAGCTTTCTTTAGAAAAATGGGAGCTTCAGCTACATTTACAAAATCACAAGGATGTTTCGCGTAATTTCTAAACCACAGGGGATTTTCTGCCGAATTTTGAAACCACAAGGGCGTTTCGCTCAATGAACCCGTAATTATAAATAGATATATATATATATATATATATATATGATTTTGTAATATATATATATAATTTTTTTTGTTATGTGGACTTGATTTATTATTCATCTACAAATACATGACAACTACAAGTTTGTACATCATCAATTTTTCGCTTGCCATTTCAAGATCTAGAGTCATTTTGGTTTTCATTACAATAACCATTATTTTGACGATTATGACTCATGTTTTTAATGTTATCAATGGTATCAATGTCTTTCAAAATTTTGTGGGAACTAAAAATTCGTTTCTTTAGATCACATGACATTCTTGTATATAGAAAAAAAAAAGATGTTTATAGTTATGAAAACGTCTTCAAAGACAAGATGTAATTTTGCAATATTGTTTTATTCAAATCTTTAATATATATATATATATATATATATATATCACCTCAGTCAATATATAACAATCAAGTTACTTAGCATAACTAATAGAACAACTTAAATTAATTATTTCTATTTACCATATTCGAAATAAATATTGAAAAACTATAATAAAAATCACATATTTTTTTATTTGTAAATATGTGGTTTATATTACTCAAGTCTGATATGTCTTCCTATAATTAAGGTGGTCACATGTTCTCATTTTCCATATGAAATAAGTGAGATGACTTATTTGGATAACAATCCAGTACCACTGAGCATTGTTTATTCTAATATTCCTATTATTATCGACACATTTAAGAGAAATAGTTCTTCGAGAGGACGACGCCTGCTAATGAAAGAGAGAGAACACTTTCACAAAAATTGTACATGACAGATTACTCGATTTAACAATTAATTTCTTGTCAACGGAATTTTAATTTGAAAATTTTTGCACATTCCAAATGTAAATTAATCATTTGACATTTAAGTCCGCAAGAATTAAATTTATAGCCACCAAAATATTGGTCAAGTCACCTACATTTTTTTTAAAACCAATTTCTAACAACCTCTTACATATTCCAATAATCAACTTGTTCTAAGACCATTTTTATTGGTGACACCCAATTGAGTGTCACCATATATGAAACAAAACTTTAACAAAATAAAATAAAAGGAAAAAAACTTAAAAATGTCATGAGTATCATGACATTGGTCACCATCGCAACCTTCTTTTTTTATCTACAAATGACACATGTCACCATTTTATTGATGATGATATATATTTTTGGATACAATGTAAATTGTTAATATTGAAAATAAATTTTATTAATTTTTTTTTAAAAATTATCAATATTTATAAAAAAAATTCTCTACAAATAGAGTCCAATATTAACATATTAACATAGAGAAACTCATAACGATCTTAAAAACAACTTGATTTAGCATATTTGGCAAAAATTTGACATTGATAATTAAATATATAATTTGTATCTTTTATATGTGTAATTAAGTATGCATCTATTTGTAGCTTGATTTTTTTTCTTTTCGATTTCATATTCCAATTATTGTAATTTTGATTTAGTTATTGTGTTTGTATGTTATTTTAAGTCTATGGTAAAATAATTTTTTTATTATAATTGCGGAATTAATATATCAAATATTTTTCATCTATTTCTTACATCTTTTAAATATAATAAAAAAAACTCACAAAATAATATATAATTATTAAATAATGAGAAAAAAGTATAGGGTTGGGTTGGTGTTACTAATAAAGTATAAAAAAGTTGGAATTGAGTTGGGTAATGGATTGTGTAGGTGGAAGATAGAGAAATTAATATTTTATTTATGGGCTAGGTTGGGTGAGTGTCACTAATAAAGATAGTCTAATGGAGCTAAAAATATATTTAAAAAAAAAAAGTTAAGGAAATAAAAGGAAAAAAAGAAATAATAATTTTTATTGTGTTGGGCCCTGCATGCACATGTTTTTCATCCGGTCTCCCTAATCTCTTTCCTCTAAGGATGTTCTTACAAAAAACACCAGCACCTGCAAGAATGCAAAATATATTATTTTATTATTACAATATTAATTTATCATTCCATCTAAAAACAACCTGTTGGAAATTGGAAAAGAAGGTTGGTTTTGACCAATCTTTGACCAAATTTTAATGTTGATTCCATTTTAAATAAATGGAAATAAGTTGCTAAATCGAAATCTACGTTTCGTGTAGATGAATGCAGTGTATTTACTTTCGAATTTCCAATTTCGGGTGAATGAGAAATTAATGCACAAAGTTGGCAACTTGGATCCTTCTTGTGAAGGAAAATGGGAGGAAAGTGAAGTTGTCCCACATAGGAAAAATGGAAGAAAAAGTTTCACTTTATTAATAGGAGCACATGTATAAGAAATAATCATGTGTGTTTCCTTATGGTGGAACCTAATGCCATTTTTTGGACCTAGTTGGCTAAACACTCACGCACCATCCGAACCGCACGAGACATCATCACACTCGGGTTGGGTCCGGACTGGGTCGGGTCGCGGGCCGGGCCGGGCCGGGTCGCGGGTCGGGCCAAGTGGTGTGGCCCTTGGGTGTGAAAGGGTGTCACCAAGTGGTGTGACCCTTGGGTCCAAATGGCTTGACCCTTGGGAAGAGTTGTAAATACACCTTTTGGATTCAAGGGTGGTGTCCATTGTGGGAAATGATACATCTCCTTACTTCTATAAATAGGAGGCCCCCATTTCATTTCATTTCATTCGAACATTCAGATTTCCAACGTTCATTCAGAAAATCACGCATAGTCAATATTAAGAAAGTCTCGAGTATCGAGTAAGTTCGCTGATAGCTTTTGGGTTGTTGTGCTATAATCTTTAAGCTATACGGGGCAATATCGTCTTACGGGTTGTTGTGCTATAATCTTTAAGCTATACGGGGCAATATCGTCTTACGGAGAAAGAGCCTAGCTCTTGCCTCGACTCTCGAGTATCGAGTAAGTTCGCTGATAGCTTTTGGGTTGTTGTGCTATAATCTTTAAGCTTGAAGTCGTTGTATCTTGGGAACGATTGCCGTTAACCGTGAGCACTTGGATACGGGGCAATATCGTTTTACGGAGAAAGAGTCTAGCTCTTGCCTCGACTTAACCCCGTTGTTGGGTTGTTGTGCTATAATCTTTAAGCTTGAAGTCGTTGTATCTTGGGAACGATTACCGTTAACCGTGAGCATTTGGATACGGGGCAATATCGTCTTACGAAGAAAGAGCCTAGCTCTTGCCTCGATTTAATCCCGTTGTTGTGCATCTTTTCAATACGCCTAACCACTTAATATTCCAACACAACCAATGCAGGTGTTCATATATGTTGCGTTGATGAGACATAGATGAATCCATACAAAGCTCCATTTGATACAAATTCTTACCAAAAAATCCATATAGGGCTCCGTCTAATAGAAGTTTATATATATATATATAGAGGTGTGACTTTGTGAGATATCATTTTAAGTAGAAAAAGTTTTATCATACCTTTTCTTTTTTTACTTTTTGGTACCATCTCTTTTATGATTGGAAGAGCAAATGAAAAGAAGTTTATCAAATCTTATTTTATCCGTTAAATAAAATCATGATTTTTAAAAACATCTGTTTAGTTAACCGAATGAATGTATAATTATCAATCATATTCTCACTTTATATCCATTTATCAAAAACATTTATTACAATAATATTAAAAAAAATTCAATCAAAAACAAAGTAATTTTTTTGGTTGACGAAGAAAATATAGAGGCAAGACTCTGTTTTTCTTTCCCTTTCTTTTTAAATCTCTTTTGGCACATGGTGACGCTAAATGTATCCGTTGATATATTTGGGTGAAAATGAAAATAAATTTTCTTGAACATAATTAATCAATTTAAATTCGAAAAAAAAACATTAAAATTAAATGCGGCGACCTGCGTAGAATAGAGAAAGCATCCAACCACGTTCTCAAAGAATCTCCACTAACCAATCCCCCACCATTTTCCACTAAGGGAAAAAAAAAAAAAAAAACTACTTATCTCTAAATTGTCTACAAAAATCACTGTTTTTCCCACGATTCTTGAAAGCATCCATCAAGAAAGTCACAATCTTGAGCACTATACTGCGACTGCTTTTGCAGAAAAGCTGAAGCATGAAGCGGGTTGGAAGGGTTTGGATCCTGTGTTTGTGGATCATGTTGATGCTGTGGGGGTGCAGAGGAGCAATGCAGAAGGAGGGGGAGTTGTACATGAAGTTCAAGGACCCAAAGCAGCCAGTTGAGGTGAGGGTTAAGGATCTTCTTGGAAGAATGAGTTTAGAGGAAAAGATTGGACAGATGGTTCAGATTGATAGGATTGCTGCCACTCCTGAAATTATGAAGAATTACTTCATCGGTAATGCTTTCAGCACATTGTGATGTGGGTTTGATTGGATTTTCTTGTTTTAGATAAATGCAGTTTTCTTGAATTTTTATTGCTTAAGAAATGGTGGACAAGATTCTTGTTTTCTACTGTTGATAGGACCCTGTCTATTAATATATAAGAAGGAGGTGTTCATGTGTTAAAGTTGATGTTTGCTGTTAATTAAAGTGGGATCTGTTTGTTTTCTAGTTTACTGTTTGTTAGTTTAGAGAGGTTAGGGATATGGGAGTATTCCATCTTCTGGAATTTTTGAAGTTGAAGCAGATGATTTTAGCAACTGAAAATTCATAGTGTAGACAAACATTGTATCTAAATCGGAAAGCGTAAGATCTTTTTACATTTGATGATTAGTGTCAACTTCGGTTATTAAGAGCTTGGAATGAAAGTCTGATAATGGAAATGGTGAATATAAGCTCAAGATGAACTAAGTGGAATAGGGGGCATTCATGATGCCAATAAAGGTTATATGCTTATCAAGCACCACTATGTTTAGAAGAACTGTACTTATTCCTGTGGTTTGTTGAATCAATACAATTTTAGAAGTGGAAAATCTTGTCAATCCTAAATGTAAAGGGCTACAAGATTTTAGTGGCCAATAAGAACATATTTAATAAACAGAAATTGTGATTCGGAATGAAGATACTTGTCATTATGCGTCTATCTAAATGATAAGATAATGCATGGGTTTACATCGTGAAGATTAGGAAGATCTCATATTGTTAACAGCTGAGAAATGTATAGTCATCTTCCCATCCGATGGATCATGATATCATGCAGTGAGCTAGCTATGGAAAAGGAAGTTCTCCATATAACTAAAGAGTATGTTTTGTTGATGCAGGGAGCCTATTAAGTGGTGGTGGAAGTACACCACTTCCACAGGCTACAGCTGCTGATTGGGTGGGCATGGTGAATGGCTTCCAGAAGGGGTCTTTATCCACACGTCTCGGGATTCCAATGATCTATGGAATTGACGCTGTTCACGGACACAATACTGTATATAATGCCACTATATTTCCACATAACATTGGCCTTGGAGCTACTAGGTACGTTTTACATTCGTTGTGTGAATGTCGCCACAAAAGTAGGTGTTCCACGAGTGTACACTTTTCTAACCAAATATTCTTTCATATTGTTGGGTGATGAAGGTTTGACCGCACCCCAGCTTGATATGGTAACAGATTCCTTATTTTGTCAAACTAATATGATTTTGTAAGCGACAAACTCAACAGAATTCTTTGCAAGAAACTGCTGGCTCAATGACATGGTTGAGATGCATTTTACAGCCAAATATTGTAATCATAAAAAGCAATAATTTTAGAATTTTAATGTGCCATCCTGTGGGACAGGGATCCTGAACTTGTGCGAAGGATAGGTGACGCAACTGCCATTGAAGTCAGAGCTACAGGAATTCCATATGTATTTGCTCCTTGCATTGCAGTAAGTGATACAATGTGAAATACAACTTCGAACTTTCTTTTAGATATTATCCGCTTAAAACTTTATCGTTTTCCAACTTCAGTTCTCAAATGAAGTTTTAACAGTTCAATATTGTTTATGCAGGTCTGCAGAGATCCAAGGTGGGGACGATGCTACGAAAGTTACAGTGAGGATCCCAAGGTAGTCCAAGATATGACGGACATTATACTTGGGTTACAAGGTGAAATTCCAAATGGTTCGCGGAAGGGTGTTCCATATGTTGCTGGAAAGTATGTACATTTTACAGAATACATCTAGATACACGCATGTCAAAGTTAGCAATAAACTTTTATTTTATATGCTTGTGGTTTAAGTTCGTTTTTTATTTAAATACAATAGATGCAAGGCATCAATAATTCATTCAATCCAGTAATCCTTGTTCACTAATGGGGTTTAAGTTCCTTAAAATTAGTCAACCATAAAGTTTTGTCTTTTTGCTGCCATTCTTAGTTGATCTTAATATGAGACTGAGTTATCAAATCTCGTTTTGTCTCAGGAACAAGGTAGCAGCTTGTGCGAAACACTTTGTTGGTGATGGTGGGACGACAAAGGGCATTAACGAAAACAACACCTTAACCGACACGCATGGCTTGCTTAGCATTCACATGCCTGCTTACTATGACTCTATCATTAAGGGTGTCTCTACAGTCATGGTTTCTTACTCCAGCTGGAATGGCAAAAAGATGCATGAAAACCGTGAATTGATCACTGGATTTCTAAAGGGTTCACTTAAGTTCAAGGTATTGTTCGACACATGTTACACATTTAGCTTGCTTTTCTCTATTTAATATTCTAGTCAGATGAACCTATGGCTTATTACTGAGTTTTGTAAAACATCAAAAGAAGATAACATTTTATTGCATCAACCTTTAACAATTCCTCATATAATTCACATTTGTTTGGATGAACTATCAGGGATTTGTTATCTCAGACTGGCAGGGCATTGATCGTATCACATCTCCACCACATTCCAATTACACGTATTCTGTTCTAGCTAGCGTTGAAGCTGGAATTGACATGGTGTTGTATCTTTCTTTTTGCTCATAAAACTTATCCATCCACTGTAGTTGGTTTAGCTACTTTCATTGAGCTCATTCTCATCTTGTGTGAAATAATGGTTTGTAAACAGATTATGATACCATACAACCACACCGAGTTCATTAATGACCTGACTTATCTGGTTAAGAACAACTATACCTCAATGGAGCGAATTGATGATGCTGTTGAGAGAATTCTGCTTGTCAAGTTCAACTTGGGTCTCTTCGAAAACCCTCTTGCTGATCTCAGTCTCGTCAATGAGGTTGGAAGCCAGGTATGCCAACGGTTTCATTTGTGAATCTTGTACTTACAATAATGACCAAGAAAGAGATCCAAGATATTTGAATTATAATAGGCGCACAGAGAGTTGGCGAGGGAAGCTGTAAGGAAGTCGCTTGTTCTGCTAAAAAACGGGAAAAATGCAAACGATTCAGTGCTGCCATTGCCCAAGAAAGCGTCCAAGATTCTGGTAGCGGGTGGTCATGCTGACAACTTGGGTTACCAGTGTGGTGGATGGACAATCACTTGGCAGGGATTTAGTGGAAATAATCAGACAAGTGGTAGGTTCTATACTCAGTTCTGCTTTTATGGTAGTGTTAATTTCATTTTCCAACATTTTTGAATTTTGCATCCTAATTTTATTTTTTTTTCCGATCAC
This sequence comes from Scutellaria minor, assembly GCA_954870855.1. Lineage (NCBI taxonomy): Eukaryota > Viridiplantae > Streptophyta > Magnoliopsida > Lamiales > Lamiaceae > Scutellaria > Scutellaria minor. The sequence continues at coordinate 16,201,497 of OX940728.1, read as the reverse complement.
AACCTTTATTGCACGTTTTGCAATCTCCGGCAACATTTTCCAGCTAGAAAAGGCCCTCGTGATTTTCGCGTGCTAACTGTGGGTTATTTTCGTCATTTGCACTTCTAAGACATGGATAAATTCGGTTCTTCATCTATTTTCAACAGAAAATAAATCTTACTTTTGTTTGAACCTCAACATCACTATCATTCTTCATTTACTCGAACAATTTGCAGAAAAAATGGGGAAAAAATTAGGACTAAATTTGATTTTGGGGGAGAAATTAGTTAATGGCCTAGAAAATGACGAAAAATAACCCTCACGCAAAAATCACGTGCTCTCTTTCTAGCCGGAAAATGTTGTCATAGGTTGCAAAAATGAATAAAACGTGTAGTACATGTTGTGATCAGAAGAAAATGTAATTTAATATGCAAAATTAAAAAACACACATAGTATAAGTTGGAAAATGAAATTAACCCTTTATAGTAAGCTACTAAACAACTCTTGCATCTTGATTCTATTGCACAAGTGATAAAACCATTCATTTAGCCAATGCTACTAGACATAGTCATGGATTTTACGGATGAGTTGTTTGATGACAGGAACCACCATTCTTGGAGCTATCAAATCCACGGTTGATAAGAACACAGAAGTCGTATACCTCGACAACCCTGAGAACGAATATGTGAAATCCAACCACTTCGATTATGCCATTGTGGTTGTCGGGGAGCCTCCTTACACAGAGAGTGTAGGCGACAGCGAAACACTGACAATGATTGATCCTGGTCCTGATGTCATCAACAATGTCTGTGGAGCTGTCAAATGTGTTGTTGTCATCATATCTGGTCGACCGATTGTGATTGAACCATATGTTTCAAGAATCGATGCACTTGTCGCAGCCTGGTTGCCTGGAACCGAAGGCCATGGAGTGACTGATGTGCTCTTTGGAGACTATGGCTTTACCGGAAAGCTTCCAAGAACTTGGTTCAAAACTGTCGATCAACTCCCGATGAATGTGGGTGATTCTCATTATGATCCACTTTTCCCTTTCGGATTTGGACTCACAACCAAGTCAATGGTTACAAGGTAAAGTTCTTGAACAAGTTTATGTGCAAAACGAACCATTATGTTTATATGACTATAGCTTAGAAATCTGCAGAAGCTACGATCATGGATGAAAATATCTCGAAATATCACTGATATTTTCATTTTCACATGACTGATACAAAAATGGATTGTAACGATATCCGATATTTTCTTTTTTTTTTACATAAATATTATGTCCAATTTCCCTTTTTTTGACAAAGTTTCTTCATTTTTCTAAATTTTACTGATACCGATATTTCCATCGAAATCAAAACTCGGTGGATATTCTAACATCGAACATTTCTCAGGTCAGTATCTGCTGGTGTTGACAGGAGGCTATACGGAGCTATCACCATGATTTTTCTATTTGTTGGTTTCTATTTTCAAGGTAAAATCTTAGCTTGAGAACTGAGAGTAATTGCAGGATAGGATATGGTAGTTGAATTAGATAGAACAACATATCCCATTTTGTTAAAACTTCATTTGATGATGTGTGTATATATCTATATATATACTTCTCCAGTTTGAACAAGAAAAGTTTAACCAATTAAAATTCCAAATTCTAGGCTATTATATCACAGTTCTATGTATCTAATTGTGTCTTATGAAATGTCTTTTTTTTTTTTTGGTCAAAAAACAAACCAACATAAAGTTTTGAAGAGGAAGTTGTCAACATCCCAAGCATGTTTCCACCCAAGAAGGTTTTGCTCTTTTCTGTTAAACCTTTTCCAGAACAGCTTCATGAGAGGACTGGAACGACGACGTATCCAGTTACAGACAATGTATCAGGTTTTAGATAATACTAGGGTGTGAATAATGGAAACGAGACTACCATTTTCAGGACATTTTGAATTTGATTTATTTATTCATTCAAGAATTGAGTTCTGAATATTAAATTTTTATGAGATATTTAGGATTTAAGATTCTATCCTAACATGGTCCCTTCTTTTGCATTTTTTTTAATTAATTTATTTATTTATTTATATTTAGGCTCAACATTGACCAAATTTTAAGTGGCAAACTATTTGTTAAAATTTGAATCAAGTTGATGGCTCATAATCTACGTTTGGTGTGAGAAATTGTTAGATCTACTAATATAAATATTACATTTTGGATATACAGGTATTTTAACTAAATTTTAAAAAAATAAGACTCTAATAGGTGCATATGGATGCCAACGAGTGTGGTGCACGTGAACAGGCAGACAGGGGCGTATGGATTGGGTTACAGTACACAAATCCTAAATCCAAGTGCGCAAAAGTTTTCTTTCATTTTCATATATGAGTTTGAACCTTAATATTTCGAAATATATATATATATATATATATATATATATATATATATATGAGTTATAATATATTTAAAAAAAGTAAGAATATTTAAAAATTTCAACTAAATAAACCTCAAAATATTAAATACTATATGAGTTACTATATATTTTACCTATTAATTTTCATAGTACAACAATATTACAATGAAATTGAGAATGTAAATTACAAATTGCTAGATATTAAGTTATTAACTTTATTAATTAGAAAGTTTTTTTTATAAATGTTCAGTTAATACATCTCCAAATGCAAATTTATAATAAATCCCTTTTAATTTATTTTTTTTATGTTTCAAAAATAAGTAGGAAATTGTAGAAGAAATTGTTGGTATTTACAAAGAAAATATTAATTAAAATTTTTTAAACATAATATTTAAAATTTAAATGAACAAGCTAAAAGAAACGTAATAGCAATTGCGCTCTCTCTCTCTCTCTCTCTCTCTCTCAGAAACACGCACTAAAAAATGTGGCGAGTTAGCCGAGCTTCTCCCGCCACGATGAGGTGGCGCAGCCAAATTTCCAGCGATCTGTCGGCGGAGACGGCCGGATACTCCAAGTTCATTGACTCCATCCCCTCGAAATTCACTGCCAATTCAGTTCTTCCTTACAATTCCCTTTTATCCGACGAAGAGGTACCTACACATAATGCTCGTACATGCTTACTTCATTACTGTTACTTTTTTTATTATTTTTCAAATTTATACGCTTATTTATCGCTCTCTTGAGTTACAAATGTGTTTTCAGTTGATGAGAATTTGTCTGAAAGATTGAGTTGGATTAGTTTCTCAGCTGTTATGCGGTATTATGTGTTGGCTATGGTTATATAAATTGTTTAAACCTTTTGTTGTGGAAGGTATATACGAAGAACGCTGCAAATACCCCATTTCAAAAGGCAAATCGCAACAAATGCAAGAAAGCCCGAACCATGGCCGGGCTTATCAACACCGATCCCTGGTCAGCACGACTCGAAGCCTTCCTATCCACCCACACACCCCTCTCCCAAACTGCCTTCTTTCAAACTCTTCGCCGCATCAAAACCCCTTCCAAAGCCCTTCGGTTCTTCAAATGGGCCCAGGAATCGGGCTTTACCCATAATCACCAATCCTACTTCTTCATGCTTGAAATCCTGGGCCGAGCCCGACACCTCAACCCGGCTAGAAATTTCCTTCTTTCCATTCCCAAGAATTCGAACAATTCTGTTCCGCTAACTGACAAGTTCTTCAACAGCTTAATTCGTAGCTATGGTGATGCTGGCCTTTTTCAAGAATCAATTAAGGTGTTTCAGGCTATGAAATCCATGGGTATTTCACCTTCTGTTGTTACATTTAATAGTATGTTCTTGATTTTGCTTAAAAAGGGTCGAGTTGGAATGGTCTTTGAGTTGTTTGATGAAATGCTTAGGACGTATGGTGTGAAGCCGGATTTGTGCACTTTTAATGTTTTGATAAGAGGCTTTTGTATGAACTCTAAAGTTGATGAAGCGTTTAGAACGTTTAAGGAAATGGAGAAGTTTGAGTGTGACCCGGATTTGATAACATACAATACTATTGTTGATGGGTTGTGTAGAGCAGGGAAGATGAAAATTGCGCATAATGTTGTCAAAGGTATGCAGAATAAATGTGAGAATTTGAGGCCAAATGTTGTCACTTACACCACTTTGATCAGAGGGTATTGTGGAAAGGGAGATATTGAGGAGGCATTTGATGTGTTTGGGGAGATTGTTGTTAGAGGTATCAAGCCAAATCAAATTACTTATAATACAATCATACAAGGGCTTTGTGAATCTCAGAAATTGGATTTGGTGAAAGAGATTTTAGGGGAATGTGAAGGAGTGGGTGTAGGATTTGTTCCTGATACTTGTACTTTTAACACAGTGATGAGTGCTCATTGCATTCGGGAGAATTTGGATGAGGCGTTGAACGTATTTGAGAAGATGAAGGAACTGAATGTTGAACGGGATTCAGCTACGTACAGTGTGCTTATTCGGGCTTTGTGCAAAACGGGAGATTTTGACAAGGCAGAAGAATTGCTGGATGAGACATTTGAGAAGGAAATTTTGTTGCGTGATGATGATTGCATGCCTCTTGTTGCATCATACAATCCAATTTTTCAGTACTTATGTGCAAATGGGAAAACTAAGAAAGCTGATAAAGTGTTCAGGCAGCTAATGAAACGGGGCAAACAGGATGCTCTTGCTTTTGAAACTTTGATCTTTGGTCATTGTAAAGAAGGGACATTCGAGGATGGGTATAAGCTCTTAAACTTGATGCTGAGGAGAGATTTTGTGCCATGTATCAAGATTTATGAGTCTCTAATAGAAGGTCTGACAAGGAAAAGGGAAGCAAACCTCGCACATGACACTTTGGAAAAGATGTTGAGAAGCTCCCATCTGCCAAGAGCCTCAACGTTCCATCGTGTTCTTATGGAACTTATTGAAAAAGGTTCTGCTAATGAATCTGCAAACTTGATGATCCTAATGCTGGATAAAGAAATCAGACCAAACATCAATCTCTCAACTGATGCTATCCGGGTGCTATTCAAGAGCAGCATGCAAGATAGGGCATTTCAGCTCGTTAAAAGTCTTTATGAAAAGGGTTACGTTGTAAACATGGAAGAACTCATATGCTTCCTTTGTGAGGATAGGAAATTATTAGAGGCATCAGAGTTGGTGGAGTTTAGTCTGAAAAACAACCAGAACATCAGTGTAGCTGTATGTGATACCGTTTTAACCAGCCTCTGCAAAGCTCACAAGCTATCAGAAGCATTTCACCTTTACTATGAATTGCTGGAGAAGGGTATTGAACTTCCTTTGAATAGCCTCGAGGAGTTGAGAAACGTGCTTGAAGGTCAAGGGAAATTGAATGAAGCTGAATTTGTTAGTAAGAGGATCATGAAATCCTAATCGTTGGGTGTTGCTCGTTCACAACCATAGACGCAAGAAAGAGTTTTAGTTTTCATCTTTGTCCCAGGTGGCATAAGTGGTGATTTTGATGCTCCATATCAGTGAGTCAGCCCGAGAACCCAAAATCTAAGGTCACATGCGATTCACATGCTAATTTCAGCTCAATTGGGAGGTTCTTGGCAAAATCGTCAATTCGTGAAAACTCTTTAATCATTGTCCTTAAATTGCCAGCATGAGATAATAGTCTTCATATTGCCAGACCCCTAAAGTTACGGGAAAAAACTCCGACCTAGAGTGTGTTTTTTTCACGATCATGAGGTGTGTACATATATGTGATTTTAGTTTCTTTTTCAATTGTTGTGCATTTAGGAAATAAAATAAAAAATCAAAATGTGTTTCTACATTGTTCCTAAGAAGTCTATCTTCTACCATTGTTCCTAAGAAGTCTATCTGCCATGTACTTGATTTTATAAATGTGCATTCATGACTGATCAAAGAGTTGTTCGATAATGTCATATCAACTATTGCATAATATATACTAAAGTCATTTGATGAAATTATTCTCTGTTCTTGCATAATATGTGTCTGATATGAAGTTTCTGTTTCTAAAATATGTTGTACAGGGTGATATAATTCTTGCAATAACAAACGAGAAATGACCACTCGATGAAAATCATAGCTTACAAAGGAGAGTTTATTTCTGGGCTGTGGTTAGAAGTCCATTGTTTGAGACAACAATATCAAGCACATAACTACCTGCAATAAGCACCAAATGGCCTTTTTGAAGAAAAGTAAACAGGTCCCTAAAAGCTTACCATGGTTGGTGATAGTTATTGAGAGCAATGTGTACTCTATGTTATTCAGGATATTACAAGTATAGTATAGCATATTTGTTATCTATCTTCAAATTGCTGCTAATGCGCGATTTATATATGTTTAGGTATGAAAGTGAAGTTTGTATGGTTGATAGAACCACTTCATTTGCCATCCAGCTACAACACATGGGGCCAAAATGCTCGATTCTTGGTTTGGGATGACGGTGTATGGAGTTGAATTGAAGGAACATAATGTACTAAATTTTACTTGCGGATGATGTATTTAATTCTTGATAATATCTCTTAATTTATAAACCCGTTTGCACAGATTGCAAATCCAGAATTCCAGATTCAATACCATTACATATTGTGGATTTGTTGATAGATTTTTTTTTTTATTCAAGGGTGACCGGATTGCTAATTTTTAAAGAATTAATTTGTAATGAATGTTACACTAGACCAGAGTAATTTTCAAAATATTTTTCAGCATTTTATGTTGTTTATTTTTTAGGGAGCAAAAAATGTACTAATTGTAATTGAAGTAATGTTGAAGAGGGGTGTTGTGGAATAAGTCAAATCAAAGAAGATAATAAACTAATAAACATTGCATTATGTTCTTTGAGGGTGGCAAAATATATGTTGTACAGTTGAATGATGAAAATGGAATTTGAATGTACTACCATGAAATTTGAAAGTGCAGGTTCAAGTTCAACAAATAAGTTTTGCCCTAAACTTATAATTTAGAAAAAAAAATGTTTAAATTATTCTAATAAGTTCATTTCGAAGTGCAATTTATATTATTAATAATTTAGGAAAAAATATTTAACTTTTTTTTTACAGTTTATAAAAATACTAGAAAATGGTGGGAAGGTTGAATAATATGATATACATAACAACATATATAATAAACAACAATATTTATATTCTTTTATACATGCAACATATATAATTAAATAATATATTAGTTGAATTATATTATTGTTGATAATAAAATTGATGATAGAAAAAACTAATCATAATTTAACTCTTTTTTTTGTTATAAAACTCGTGTTATATATATATATATATATATATATATATATATATATATTAAGGAGCTATTCTCTTTATTTAAATTAAATTCATAAAGTAATTATGATTAATGATTAGGATCCTACGAAGAAAGTTAGAGAAGGTTTGTTTTTCTTTTCAAATCAAATTTTCCAGTATTTAACTTATATTAAACATTTCTAACTTATATTCTCTTTGTAATGCTCTTTTATTTATTTTTTCTTTTGGAATCAGGGTTTACTTTTTTTTTTTTTGATTCATGGGTTTACTTCTACTAGTATTTCTCCTGTGTGTCATACAGTTTGGTATATAAAATTTGGTAATTTTAATTTTTTTTGATAACATAATGTATTTGTGTATAATTCTAAATGAAATTCAGAATTTTTTTAATATTTACTTTAATAAAATTTAGATATATTAAATTTACAAACTAAATTAAATTTACAAACTAATGGTTTGGTCTATTTGCCTTGGTCAAAGTAGATTAAGTATTTAATATAATGGTTTGGTATATTTGCCTTGGTCAAAGTAGATTAAGTATTTAATTAAGCCATCAATTTCTGTTGGATCAGATATAGCCACAGCAGCAGCGGAAAAACAAATTCCGACGAATATATTTTTAGGTGGATCAGATACAATCATAGCAGCTGGGGAAGAACAATCGGTGGAGAATAAATTCTCCGGTGGAGCTATGGAGAATGATTCTTGAAGCAAAGACATTATCTTCGGCCATGTCGATCTCCACTTTGGGTTTTGGTTTGGATTTGGAATAGAGAGTATTGTATATATGAAATCTCTAGGGTTCTATGTTTATGAAATCTCCCATGCAACATAGAAAATGATTCGTACTGATTAACATATATATATAATCTTTTCTCAGACTACGTCGTTCAATCTTAATTATCCCACTTCAATATTAGTTGCTTACTATTTACGATATTGAATCTTGATTATCCTACGTCAACATTATTGATCCTAAAAAATATCGTTATCATATATAATTATAGTTTTTAATGACATCTAAATAATTTAGTAAAGAACAAACATTTGATTTATATTTAATTATTGATCAAGATACCAATTAAAACTCTAATTAATAAGAACCGAAATGAAAAGGGCACAATTGAATTTAATTATTTTAATAAATAATTAGAAAAAATATAAATCTTTAATTTTATGTTCAATTTATTCTTCTAAAGTTTATATTTTCTATCCTAAATCTTTGAATATCTGCAATTTTATAGAAAATATTAATTTCATATTAAGCTAGGTTATTTTCAAAAGCATTTAATTGTGTAATGTTTTTACAAAATAGGATTCGTGAGAGTGTTTCACGCAAGACTCACTTATATTACAAATATTTAATATTTTGTTGAGCGGCGTCATCTTCCTCAATTCATCAAGCAATGGTAATCAGGATTATCCTTACAACTCATTCACATGATCTTTATCATTCCCATTCGCAACAATTCCTCTCATTGCACCGGCAAATTAGACGAAGAAGATGAACTTAGGATCAGGAAGAAATAGGAGGTGTGAAATTTGATCCTTCATTTTTTTTATTTTTTTGTTTTCTAATATTTAACATTTTCAAATTTTGATTTTTCAGCTTTATTTTTTAATTTAATGATTTGCTTAAATTTTTCATTTTCATTTTTTTTTTCAAAAAATATAAAAAAAAATTATTTTGCATTTTTATTCATAATTTAATAATGGGGCAAATTTGCCACATAATCTCAATTCTCCTTTAATTAATTGGAGATTTTCCGTTAAGATAGGGTTGTTATAAAAGGGATTATCGTAAGCCATGGTGAAAGAAATATGAATAATATTTCTAGAATGATGGATTGATGGGTATAAATAGAAGTTAGGAAAAGATTGAATTTGAGTAGAAATTAAAAGTTTGTATATTAATAAAAATATTTATTCTCTGATCAAATACAGGTGAAAAATTGATACACAGTGAAAAACTCAAAATTATCAATATATACATGGGTGAAAGACTGATACACTGTGAAAAACTAATAAATATTGTCAAAAAAACTAATAGATATCGAAACTAATAAATATCGTGAAAGACTGATATTCTGTGAAAATAGCAATTAAAATTGATATACACGGGTGAAAATTTGATAATATGTCTGTATTCTAGGGATGATCAAAATGCCTATTTAAACTAACATACACGGATGACAATTTGATAAATATCAACAACAACAAAAAATGCATTTTAGGGATGTGCATGTAATCGAAAAGGTAATAAACATTTGATTTTTATTCAATTATTGATAAAAATGTATATTAAAACTTGAATAAATAAGAATCAAATATTATATGAAAAGGGCATAACCGAATTTCATTATTTTAATCAATAATTTAAATTTTTCCTAACAAATTAATTGGTGATCGATTAAAACTTGAATAAACAAGAATAAAATAGTATATGCAAAAGGGCATAACCGAGTTTAATTATTTTAATTAATAATTTAAATATTTCCCAACAAATTAGTTGGTGATCAACTCATACTCAGTTTCCAATCTTCCTTCGAGTCGTAACCATCAACATCAAAAGATTATTATTATTTTTTTTTGAATGCTATTGAACTCCATAACTTTTGCTTTGCAGTTTTCCTTTTGTTAAGTTACACACATCTAATGAACTTACAGAATGTTAGGCGTACACAACAAAATTAGGCTGTGAATAAAGGATTTTCTTCTTTATACAAAATTTACAGTATATTTCAATATAAAATGAATATGAATGATAATTTCCAATATATTATACTAAAATGAATAAGGGAATATGAGTAGGATAGAGAGACATCCTAACTAGGTTAGCACCCCTCTGTATCCTACAAATGAAATTCTATGCTAAAATCCTAATATACAAAAAATATTTCATATCCTGTGAATTCCATTCTTGACTGGTTCTTCATTGCCATCATTCCCGTTGTCTTCTATGAACTTGATAAACGACAGCTACAACCGTTTCTTCCGAACGCTGTTGCAATATGAAGAAAAAATACGAATAATTAGTTGAAATCCATTGTATATATAATGTAGAAATAATCAAGGAAATTAATAAAAATGAAATGAATGACATACCTGTGAATCGGATTCTAAGCGGTACTCATTCATCAACCAATTAGTTTTGTTATTATTCCTGATATAAGTTAGAAAGGACTTATATCCGATTGTCCTTCCATTCTCACACCTTATGGGCTTTGAACTTTGTGTTGCTTTCCACCAACATCCGTTTCTTGATCTGATGCCTCTTTGATACTTTGACTTGCCAATTTTCTTCACTTTAGTAAAGAAATACATTTTGTTGTCTCCATGATCCACGGCTAGGTCTGCAACAGACAAGTGATATAATTCAAAAACCATAAATTAGTCGGAAGAATTACATATTAAGAATTAAAGAAATATTATATGAATGAGTACAGAATTTTTTTAACCGATATTGAATAATAAAGATAACAAGAACCAAAACATGCATGGAATTTCACTCAACCCTAAATTTAATACATATATTATTTAAAAAAAAACAAAGATGAATTTCACTAGAATATTGCATATATGAAGATATTATATGTTGAGATAGCATACCTCGCAGTTGATCTGGTTCGTGTTCGTAAATATCAGCATAAGTTATAATGCCTCTTGGGATGTATCCGTTAAGGTACTCCACTTTCAAATATTTGGTGATCAACTCTTCGTCGGTGGGCCGGAATTTCATCCCATGAGGAATGCTCAATTTCCAATCTTCCTCGCCCGCGCCGGCGTTCGGCAATTCTGTGCCGGCTCCATCGAACACTGTTAAATTGGCGCCGGTGTTTGGAAAATCAAAGTCGTCTGCGTCGAACGTTAACATATTGATCCAGGAATCGCCATCAAATTCTGGTGGATCAGATACAACCACAGCAGCTGAAGAAGAAGAATTGGTGGAGAATAAATTCTCCGGTGAAGCCATGGAGAATGATTCTAGAAGATAGGACAGATTATCTTCGGCCATGACTGAAACTTTGGTTTGGAAATTGATCTAGGGTTTTCTGTGTATAAAATACCTATTAAAACTATGTGAGTAATTCAAAATTCTGTTAAGATTTGCGTAAAAATAAAATTCTGTTAAGATTTGTTTTCTATTGTTTCAGTCCTTTAGGTAGCGTAGGAGTATGATTCTCTTCTTTTTTTTTTTTTTAAACGTTAATTATATCCAACTGTGGCAAGAGAATCCGATATTCCAGCTTTGTTTCTCGTGTTAGTCATTTGATACTAGGAAAATGGAGTGAGGCCTCAAAAAAGAAAGGAGAGGTTGAGTTTGAGCTGACGAGGCTCTGAGAGTCAATGATATGGCAAACACACAGAGTGGGATTGGTGAGTGTGCAAGATGCTTTGCCCCTGCTACCAAGGCTGTTTGGTATTGGTATGCCAATTTCTTCACTTATATGACCTAAAATGAATCTGAATTTAGTCTATGTTCATATTAATGTGTATATTAGAGGTCTTAATACTCAGATTGGTGATGGAAGTCAAGAAGATGCTCATGAATTTTAAAGGTCTTTTAACAAAACTTCTCATTTCATACCAGATGAGAAAAATGGCGTTTTTGTTGTCACAAAGCAGTAAAGGACAATCAAGAGGGAGAGCCTGGAGCTCGCGGAGTAGATGAGTGACCCAAACAATCTCTTGAGTGGCATTAGCCAAGGCGCGGTACTCCGACTCACAACTTGAATGGGCAACTATGGGCTGCTTCTTAGCGCTCCAAGAAACCAAGTTACCACCCAAGAAGATGGAGTAACCATAAGTAGAGCAACAAGTCTCAATGCAACGGGCCCAATCCACATCAGAGTAACCAATAATAGCATTGGAAGGACAACGAGTGAAAGACAAACCAAAACTTAATATGCCCTTAGCATACTGCAAGATTCGCTTAACAGCCGAAAGATGATCCATAGTAGGTGCTTGAAGAAACTGACTGACGTGATTTACTGTGAAAGACAAGTCGGGGAGAGTAATAGTGAGATACTGCAAGGCCCCAACCAGAGAGTGATATTCTGTAGGATCAGGACATGGGATGTCGTCACGAACTAGAGAAACACCAGCAGCTAAGGGTTTAGCAACTAGTTTTGAATCAAGAAGAGAGGCCCGAGTGAGGATATCATGGGCATACTTCGCTTAGCTGAGGAAGAAACCGCTGGAAGTGTGAGTAATCTCAATGCCAAGGAAGTAGCTAAGAGGCCCCAAATCTTTAAGGGCAAATTCCTTGTGAGCAGGAGAAATGAAGCGTCGAATAAGAGAAGGGTCGTTTCCCGTGATGATGATGTCATCCACGTATAATAACAAATAAATAGTAGAGGAGCCCTGAATAAAGTAGAACAACGATGTATCAGCTCTGTTGCACTGGAAACCGAGACTCAACAAAAAATCACTGAAGCGCTCTGATACCATATAGAAGAGGGATTATGATCACCAATGGTTTCTGGTGATGGAGGAGCGTGTTAATATTGTTGGTCTCAAGTGGTCAGAGGTTCAGGAGGGTGAATGAACCTCTATCGATTTTGCAAACTTTTTGAAAACTTCTTTTGACTAATAGGTTCCTGTCCCAAAAGGGTAACAGAATCCTGTTTCGAATCAGTATGCAACGCAGCGAAATAAACGTAATAGAGTTTCTGATGAAAACAGTTTTCTTTTCCAAATATGATTTTAACACAAACCTTTTAACAGGATGCTTATGATAGATGCAACAAGTTAGATATGCGATAAAGCAAAGTAGCAAATACGATAAGCAGTAAATACTTATGGCTTATAGTGGTTCGAAGGTGGTGTAATCCTTCTACGTCCACTCTACTCCTTCACTGAGGAGGAACTTCGTTATGGTCAATTTGATTTACAAGACTCGTCTTTACAAACCTCTTCCACACAAGTTACACCTACTGAGTCCCACACAGGGACACACTCCCACACAGGGTTTACAAATAGCCTACACAAGACTATAAACTTAGCAAGGATCAAATCATATCAACTAAGTACACCAAACTTAAAACAACCAAGCACACTCAACACAATGGTTAAAGTATATAGTGTTTTCTTCAACTGGTGCAGCTCAAAGACAGCCTTGAACAAGAAAGCTCGAATGCTTGGCTTGACTGCTTCTGAAGGTTGAGTGACTGAACTTGAGTGCTTGAGAGAAAGATTGGTAACACGTTTAACTTAGAGAGCTCAAATAATTCAGTTGTTCAATTGTTCAGTAGTCTTCTCAATCACCACCACCTTCTATTTATATCGGTAGGAAAATGCCCGTTCAAGAAAGGCATAGTCCTCTTCATCATTCAAAATGATCTTCAAATCTTTGCAATAAATGCAACTGAAAAGAAACGGCTTATAGGTCATGTCCTACTTTGATCTGCATTAATGGCGCTATACTGTAGCTGCAATATTTTGCAGAGTCGTTGTCCAGGTGGCAGCTCCTCATTGGTTCTTCATGAACTTCTGTCTACTGGTAATAAAATAGGAACCAAGACCTCGTATAGTAACCAGTTTATTCCTCGTACTGCATTGAATAAATTAGCGAAGTCTTTACAATATGTTGTTCTGATTACAGTAGTTGCTTCCTGTTGTACGCCAAGATTCTGTTTCAGAACAGCTTCCTGTTCCAGAATCCTGTTGTCTGCTTCCACTTATCTTTTTAATGTGATCATTTTCTCAAACCACAACTATGAAAGATCAAACAAATAAACAAAATTCCACTTATAAAACGTGGAAAGTGGGTACTCTAAAAGATCATCTAAAATACATTGTCTCATCAAAACCTAGTCAGAAATATCCCAACAATTTTCCCATTTTTTATGATGACAAAACTCATATAAAGCAGTAAAACAGATGTATTTTTATACATGTAAGAAGTACAAGTATAGTACAATGTAAGCTTTACAACACATGAATATCTAAGCTTACAACTTCAAAGGAAAGTGAAGGAATAAACGAATAAAAACCTTCTTTACAAGAAATGCTTACTCCTAATAGTCAGATAGTCAGTAAGTTATTCTTCATCAGATTTCTTATCACCAAACAGCTTTCTCTTTATTAGATCATGTCCTGAGCACGCTTGCTGATTCTGTTTGACGACCTCTTCATACTTAGTTCCCTTCCACCAGTTTAAGATAGAGTCCTAATATGATTTCTCTATCCGTTCAGCAATCTCAGGAATTTGTATCCATCTTAGCCAATAATCCTGGTAGTAAGGAACCTCTTCTCCCTTTTTGACCCTTTCAATCAAGATCTTCTGACGATCCAATTCTCATTCTCTTGCTAGTTCTTCATACTTCTTCAATGCTTGCTCACAAGAAGAAAAATTTTGAAAGAAATTGTGTTTGAGAAGATTACGAAAATACCTCCAGTATTCTGAGCGTTTGAACTTTGTGATCTCTTCAAATGTTGGATTTCTATTCTTGGGCAAGTATTCTTGATCGAAGATACTTAACTCCCAGTAAAGATTGATATCCTCAGGCCTTTGGTCCAACAACACTAGCACCTCAGCTGGAGCAACTTCTTTATTGAAGTCAGAAGGCTCTTGATCTGGGAATGAATGAAGAGTTGTATCAATCTTTTCATCAGCTTTTGTTCTTCTTCCAACAATTCCCAATCTTGAAATTCAGTCCGCCTGCTTCCTTCTTCTTTTCTCATCGGCAGCCTTAAGCTGCCTCCATCTTTCCTCATAAAGTCTTCTTCTTGGGTCAACAGGTAAGGCCATATAAGGTTGTATATTAGAAACCTAACCTGTTTGTTGTCTTCCTCTACCTCGACCAGGTTGCTGCCTGTAAGTTCTTGGTCTTGTAGAAACAACAGTAACATGTCCTCCTTGTTGTAATGCAGCGCTGCTTACTGTACGAGAAGCAGTACCTCCAGCACCTGCATTATCATCATCATCATCCTTTTTCCTCCTTTTACTACCTTGATCATGATCAGAAGTATCTGATCTCTTGCGCTTAATTTTGGTCAAGGGAAGTTCATCATCATCATCATCTTCATCAATCTCCTTTGAGAAGATTTCAACCATCTCATCATCTGGTTCACCTAGCTACTTACTTTCCCCATTTTTGGCATCATCACCTTTTGCAGAGTTGGGGTTGGTAATTGCAGCAGTCTCCCTCGGATAAATCCTTTCCATGATTTCTCTCATTTCTCCTATCAAAAGCTCAAGATTGCGAATCCTGTCATCGGCGCTTCAAGCTGTGACATTTAATTCTTCCAGTGCCAAATTCTGTGTTGTTTGTTGACTCATTATCTCATCTTTGATCGTATCTCTAGCATCAGAGTCAGCTTGTTGTTCTCGCTCAAATCTTGTTCTAATAGTGTTGAGTATTGAACTCAGAGTTCATCCAGGCTTGAATCTTTCCAAAAAGAGCATCCAACTCTTTCTTAAGTTCTTTCAAGGTTTCAGAATGTGCTCTTTCTCGCATAATGGTATTTGTGGCCAGATTCATTTGATGTGTTTTCATGGCCCTCATCAATTCTTGAACAACATTCATCACACCTTGAAGAGATAGCTCTTGTGAGTTAGTAAGGGTCTCAACTCTGTTCCCTGGTCTTGATTCTTCTTGAGTATATAAGACCAGGTCCTGATCAGCTTTCTTTGTAGCTTCTTCCTCAGCTTGTGTTTCTCCCTTGTCTCCAGCCTGATATTTCTTTCGTTCCTTCATTATCATTTTGGCATTCTCAAATTCTTTGTAAGGAGGGGAGTTTTTTGGTTCACCATCACTGGAGCTTGATGAATCATCATCATCATCTGGAGTTGGATCAGTAACAGTAGCTTCAGAAATCTTCATCATAAGATCACCAGAGACCTGATTACCCTTAGTAACCTGTTCAGGCACAATAGTTACTTCATCGAGTACATCAGTAACAAAACCTGTTACTTCTTCAGTAATCTCAGCTTTCTGTAAGGTAAAAGCTTTGATTACCCCAACAACCTCCTCAATTACCTCATCAGCAACCTGACCGGTTTCATATGACTGATCACTGTCAGCAGTTGCTTCAGTAATTGGAATTGCAGAAACTTCTTCCTCAGTTGCATCAATGTCCTGACTCACTCCTGCTAGCTTTGAAACAGTAGCATGTAGACATTCTAGAGTCTGATCAGGTTTCTCCACAACAACCTGTTCTACTTCCATCTCTTGTGTTTTCTGTACTGCAATATTGGCCAGTACAGGGAGTCCTGCATCTGCATCATCCTCCTCAGATGCTTCACCGGCATTCTCTTCCTCAATCTTCATTAGGACATTGTGAATTATAGGTGATGCTTCCCCCTCAGTAGGTTGATTAAGAAGAACAGGGGAAACAAAATAATCAAGCAATTGGATAACAGTATCCACGGTATCTAGACGATTCATAGGGGAAAGAGTTGCAGTACCTTTACAAATTGGAAAACCATGAGTCTCCGCAGCTGTCGAACTTCCTTTCCCTGGTTGCAGCATTTTGGGGGGCCTTGAAGAGTCAATTCTGCTAGCCTCCATTCCCAATTGCAGCATCCTTGCATTAGCTTCCTCAATAGTGAGGTTAGCTAATTGAGCTTCTGTCATCGCCAGCTCAGTAGGGGTCCCAACAGTCTTGGCAGTGGGGTTAATCAATGTGTTGTCTTCCTCAAGCTTCATCGACTGCTCACCCTTATTCTCCTTGGCCGCAGCTTTGGCCATCTAGTAATCATTCAAGAGCTCTTGTCTTTCTTGAATAAGTGAGATCATAACATCAGCATGAAGATTAATGTAATCTTTGCTGAGAAAATGATGAAATCCATTGGATAGATCATCATCATCTGATATAAAGTTTTCTATCCATACCAGGATGATATCTTAAACTTCTAGCCAATCGATCCCATTCATCAGTTCCATACCAGGGCCCAGTCTCCTCCATCTCCAATCATCATAAATAACTGCAAATCTCTTACAGATGGAGTTGGCAGATTCTTCCAAAGCCCTTTCAGTATCCTCTGCAGTGGTGGAATCTATAAATTGTGCTATCCTATTAAGGGTGTTAATCTTTCTCAGCTCCTCTTTTAGCCCTAACTTTCTTCTTCTCTTGATAAAGGTTTCAGCCTTCATTACTAGCCTTCTCTTCTTCTTCCCGGATTTCTAAGTTTCTTCAGCAACAGGCTCAGTATCCTAATCAGAAACCTGTTTAGCAGCTACTTCAGTAATGTCCTCATCAAGTTCATTAGGAACCTGGGTTATTGGAGCAGCACCCTATATGTTTAGGACATCTTCAGGATCCTCTTCAGCAATAAGAGGATCTGGAGTAGTAACATTTCCCACTGCTTGCTCCGAAAATGTTGAAGCATTCTTAGTAACTGGTTCCTCTGGAAGATCAGAAACCTGTTCATCAACAGCTAATGGACTTTTTTCATCAACAGTCTTAGTAGTGGACATGATCAAAGGTTTAGAGGGGACAACATGCTTCTTTGCTCCTGTTTTCTTCTTCGAGGGAGTTTTCTTTACCATCTTCTTCTTAGCTGGTTTATCTTCATCATAGCCAGAATCACTAGAAGAGCAAGGAACCTGTGATTTGTTCGCTGGCTTCTTCTTGGGTGTTTTCTCCTTCTTCTCACCCTTGGTATATCATTTCTTTACTTCGAGGTACCACCCAGTAGCATAAGGTACCCTTCTCTCCAAAGGTAATCTCTTCGAGGATAGAATTGAGAAGATTACAATCCCAAACCCCCTTCTTCCCGTGGATTTGATTGTCTCATCCTAAATTCTTTGAAAAAGGACTTGAGCCCAGTTAACTGCTTCTTCCCTGATGATAGCAGTCATCATCCTTAATCTTAGGTTAGTGCACTTATCATAGCTCCCACACTTACCTTCTACGGTGTAGACTAGAATATCATGCAGAAACTCATACTCCGGCTTGAGTTTCTTTTTGGGAAAGTTACTGGTTGCTGTCTCTTTCTTCACTGAATCCAGTGTGAACTGATTCCAGCTTTCTTCCAGGTATTCTGATCCATATTCTGTCAAATCAGAAAATACCATACCTTTATCAGAAATGCCAAAGGTTTTGACAATGTCTGCAACAGTCAGTGTGTAGACTTCATCATCATCCTCTTCAATCTTAAAGGAGATGGACTCCTCATCTTCAAAAAGTTGTGCCCAAGCATAGAACTTCTCTACAGATATGCTAGAGAATCCTTCGTAGGTAGTTGTGAACAGCCCATCCAGCTTGCTGTTGCACACATGATTCCAGACCTCAGAAATGAGATCCTTGTCATCGTATGGTGACTTGTCTCCTAGTAACACTCCTGTGTCAACAAGTCTTCCCTCCAGAATTGAGCATTTAGAAGTTGTCCCAGATACTGTCAAGGTAACAACATAACCACATCAACATTTTATTTACATTTATATATGAAGAGAGAGAGAGAGAGAGACCAACCAGTTAATACAAGAACAAAGGTTGCCAAGAATATCAGTTTTTGGGAGGCCATTCTCTTATTATTGTGGAGAGAGAGATTCTTCAGTAGAATTAACACTAGAATTTTTCGTAATAAATATGGCTTCAAATCGAGTTAAAATTGAAAAAAATTAAAATTTAGTAGTTCTTCTGAAAATAGATATGGTCAAAGTTATAAATCAATTGGAAATTTTCCTCTTAATTTTTTATAAGATTGAAAAATTAATTGTTTTTTTTCAACACATTAGTATCATAATCATCATTCTCATCAATTGTTGCAGTAAATGAAATTTTCATTAAAATCGAACGCTATTATATTGGTCTCTCCATTGCCGGCGTTGAGAAGTTCCGAGCCCTCTCCATCGAACACTATTAAATTGGCCTCTCTGTTGCCGGCGTTCAGAAGTTCTGAGCCTTCTCCATCGAACGCTGTTAAATTGGCCTCTTCGTCGCCGGCGTTCAAAAATTCAAAGTCGTCTCCATCGAAGGTTATTAGATTGATCAAGTAATCGCCAATTTTCAATGTTCGATTAATTTTAATAGATATCAAGTGATTTTGTAGTATTTGTTTGTCTACATAATTATTTTTTGATACAAGATAAATATTATTCTACATAATTTTATTTGGAATAGATTTTTACATATTTGGTGTTTATTATTAATTATATTGATTTTGAAAATTTGAAAAAAATTTCTTACATTGTTTTTCAGAATTTCTTTGGTCTAGATAAATATTTAAAAGCAATATAGATTGTTAAAATTGGTTTCAGATTTTAAATAATATATAGGTGTTTTTAAAAACTAATTTAAGATTTTTAAAAACTTATCTGATTAATTATAAATTTATATTTCTTTCAACTAATAATTTTTTTGAAAAAAATTACAACTTTTTTTTTTCACAATTCATATTTTTTTTATTTAATTTTACGTTTATTTGTTGATTTTATATTTTTAGATTTATTTTTGTGCCATTATTCCAGATTTTACTGTTACTTTATAATAGTTTTCAAATTTATTGACACATTTTCCATATATTATTTTCATTGTTTTATTTGTCTACATTTTAGTACTTTTTAATTTAAAATTAATCTGCAGATTTTTTTTCTTTGATTTCTAAAATTATTTGAATTTTTTTATTTTTATTTCAAAATTTCAAACTTGATTTTATAATTTTGATTATACAAATTAAATATGTTATTGTTATTTGCTACCATTATAAAATTACATTGAAATGTAATTTTATGCTCAGAAAAAATATTCACATTGTTATTTTAGAAAAAAAAAAAGAGCATAAAAAATATTCAAATTGTTATTTAAAAATAAAAAGGCCTAATTTATAAGAGCAACCGCAGCAGTGCGGTACTCCAGCGCCAGCCGCCATATTTCATCTCCCAGCAGTGTACCACCAACTGTGTTATTGTGAAGATTTGGAATTCTCGGCCCTATGTTTGACGCCAAGTTATTCTTGCGCCACATTTTTCTTCTTTATTTTTTTATTTTTTATTTTTTCTCTCAAGTTATGGGCCACTTCCAACATCTTCCAAAATTTTATAAGTTTTGGGCCACTTCTTTATAATTATATAATGGAAAATAGGCATAATTTAATAACTATTGGCTAATTTATAAATTTTGTAAATGTTTGTTAATTTTATAATAATTTGAGGTAATATAAGTGTTAATTTTTCAATATGGATGATAATATAAAAATATAAAATAACATGGGTGGTAATTTGAATAATGTTGATGATAATATAAAATTTTAAAATTAACACGGTGTCATTTTTCAACATGGATATTAAAAATATAAGAGATCAGAACAATTACATAAAATTATTAAAAATACATTAAAATACATGAAAATAAAATATAAAATTACTAAAAATATATTAAAATACATGAAAATAAAATAAAAAATAACTAAAAATTGAATAAAATACATGAAAATAAAACATCAAATTACTGAAAATAACAATTAAACCTAATAATCCGAGAGACCAGCCCCAGATCCAAATCCTCCAAAATCTGGAAATTATCCAAACGTATCAAACATATTAGTAGGTTTTGGTACTTGAGATTGTCTCATCTTCTGTATAATTATTTGTTGTTGTTCTTAGAAGTACTCATGTTTTACGGGATCAACAATCGTGTTCAAATCGATGAGTGGTATCTTATCTTCTATAGTCATTTCACCAAGTGCAGTTTTTTGCTTTTATGCTTCAACCTTTTGCCTTTGCACCTCAATGTCATGCTCTCTATTTGCGGTCAAAGTTGACAATAATTCTCATAATTTCTCATTTTCCTCTTTCATAGTGTTTAAAAGAGCAGACATATCTTCACTTTGTTTACTTTTAAATTTGGACTTTTTTATCCCTTGTGGCCGCTGTGATGAAAAACCACCACTTATGTTTTCATCACTTAAATCGATTGAAAATGAAGGTGCAAAAGGGTCAGGATAAATGGGAGACTCATTAACAATTTATTGTGGAAATGATGCTGGTCCTCCGCTTGTGTTTTCAGCTTGCATAAATTCTTTCAAAATAGACTACACATTGTCGAATTTGAACATTTCTTTTTTACCTTTTTGTTGGTGCACAAACAACTCGTTTGCTTGTCGTATTTGCAAATATTGTTGAAATTTATTGAGAAAATATTTATGGCACATAAAATAGTAAAATTTATAGATGATTACTTACGATATTGAGCTTATTTGCACCGCTTGGACGCATATACTCAATTTGACGCAAACAACCATTGAACTTTCAAGTATTTTTTAGAATTATTTGTATACGACATTGTAGTGATCTTTGGTTACACTCGTTTATGTTAGAACTTGACATTTCAGAATTGAACTTATCTGTAATGCGTTCCAAAATTGATCTCTGGATTGGTTTATACCAACGATTGGATCTTGTGAAATTTCAAGAAAAACAACGCAAAGATGTTGATCTTCAGCATTTGTATAATTAGTACTGCGTAGCTTCGATATTTTAGAGAGAATATAAATATATGTAAAAGAAGAGATTTGAGAGATGTGCGCTTTAGAATGTGTGGTATATCTTTATTATTTATAGAAGATCTTGGTATAAAATATCATAAGAATCTAATGGATATGATTAAAAGATAAGGATTGGGATATATTTTCACTTTTTTTAAGGGTTGAGATATCTACAAATTGATTAAGTTATCAACGGTTATAATTTAAAACACATGGATTGTGCTTTCATAAAGTCTTTGTTTTTCAAACTTTTTTTGAAGGGTTGAGATTCAAAGATTAGATATGTTATCAACGGTTATAATTGAAAGCACATGGATTATACTTTCTTAAAGGCTTTGTTTTTTCAATTTTTTTTGAAGGGTTGAGATTTAAAGATTGAGTTAGTTATCTAACGGTTATAGTTCAAAGCACATGGATTGTGCTTTTTTTGTTCAATTATGTTGGTTATATAATGACATATCCTAGAATAGATTTCTTCATTCTCTTCTACTTCATTTTCCTATTGATTACACTTTTCTTTTCTAATCCATTATTCTTCTATCATACTAGTCTCACAATCGAAAAATGGATTTCAATTACGTTGACCCTTTTGCAACATCTTCTTCTTCAAGCTCATCTAATGAAGAGTTTCAACAACGGATGGCTAGTTACGATTTGGAGCAAGAAGTAATCATCCAACAAATATACAACAACAATAAAAAAAATGTAAGAATTTATTAGGCTTCAAAATCTCAATCCTATGAGTGGAGGCTTAGTTCCAGGCCGTAGAACAATTTATCATGATCGAGAAGGAGCAACACAAAACCTCTTCAACGACTACTTCTCTGAAAATCCAATATTCAATGAAGAACAATTTCATCGACGATTTCGAATGTCCCGAAATTTATTCCTCCGTATTGTTGATGATGTTTCTAATCATGATCATTACTTTGTGCAGCGAAGGAATGCAACTAGAAAACTTGGTTTGTCCACACTCCAAAAAGTAATAGCTGCATTTTGACAATTAGCATATGCAGTTCCAGTAGATGCAACTGATGAATACATCAAAATTGGAGAGTCTACAGCACTTAAGTGTGTTAAGAGGTTTTGTCGTGCTATTGTGGAGATATATAGAGAGCAATATCTGAGATCACTCACTCCTAATGACGTTGCTAGATTACTTTATATCGGTAAGCAACGTGGATTTCCAAGAATGTTAGGTAGACTTGATTGTATGCATTAGGAGTGGAAAAATTGTCCAACAGATTGAGCAGGACAATATGTCGGGCGAAGTGGATCTCCAACAATTATTCTTGAAGTTGTAGCTGATTATGATTTGTGGATATGACATGCATATTTTGGGATGTCAGGATCCAACAATGATATTAATGTGTGGAAGACATCTCATCTTTTCTCTAACCTTGCTACAAGCGTTGCTCCTCCAACACATTATGTCATTCAAGGAAAGAAATACAATATGAGATATTATTTAGCTAATAATATTTATCCCAAATGGGCGACTCTTGTGCAAGCTATCCATTCACCAAGTGGTCCCAAAAAATAATATTTTGCAAAAAAAACAAGAAGCATGTAGAAAGGATGTGGAACGTCCTTCAAAGCAGATTTGCAATTGTGGCAAATCCAGCGCAGTTTTGGTTGAAAAGTGATTTGCAAGATATCATGACTACATGCATAATAATGCATAATATGATAATAGAGGATGAACGAGATCTTAATGCTCCAATTGAAGAAAACTTGAAAGTGCCACCATCGGACATCGAATTTGTTGAGAATGAACCTGCTCGCTTTCAAAATTTTCTTGGTCGATTCAAACAAATTAGAGATTTAGATGCTCATTTTGCACCCCGAAATGCATTAATTGATCATTTGTGGGAAGAATATTCTAATTCAGAAAATTAGAGACAATCACTATATAACGTCTATTTCCCTTTTAATAAAAATAAGTTATTGTTTTTGTTTTCATTTTGCATTAGGTTTCATTCAATTAATCATATGATTTTTTATTTATTAAATCTAAAATATAATAAGTAAAAACTATATTAAATAATATTTACATGTGTAAATATATTATTCAATTATAACAAAAATTTAAAATTATAATTAAATAAATTAATAATTAAAAATATTATGAAATATTACTTTTTAGTATAAAATTTAGGGGGTGTTTTCAAGAGCTTCTCACAGCTTTTCATCACTTATTTAAGTTTTAGAATCAGTTTTTAGTGTTTTAATTCTCTTCTAGAAAATTATAAAATCTACTAGAATCTATAATCCAGGGCTGGGGTTGCTTTTGACAGCTTCTCAATTAAATTTTAAAATTTTTTCAAACACAATCTACTTATTTTACAAACATAATCTA
This sequence comes from Scutellaria minor, assembly GCA_954870855.1. NCBI lineage: Eukaryota > Viridiplantae > Streptophyta > Magnoliopsida > Lamiales > Lamiaceae > Scutellaria > Scutellaria minor. The sequence continues at coordinate 16,177,545 of OX940728.1, read as the reverse complement.
CATTTTTTCAAACACAATCTACTTATTTTGCAAACATAGTCTACTTTTACTAGTAAGTGATTTCTCCATAATCACTAAATTTAATCACTTTCTCAACCATACAATTTTTTGCAAAACAATCTGAGAATAATATTTTTGAAAAAGATAAAGACCCACCTTTATCAATGCAAATCTAAAGCTAGGGCAGTTCACCACCAGTAAGTCCTGGGGATAATCTTTCGCCTGTGGAAATACAGTAGATGATCGAGCGAGGTAATCGGGTAAAGGAAGTGTTTCGCCGCCGTTTGTCTCCGCCTTACTGCAATCTGCTGTCACCGCCCATAATAAAAAGGTAAACATTAAATTGAAGATGGTGTTCTATAATTGTTATCTTGGTTAAGGTCTTCAAATTATTAATTAGAGCCAAAGTTTAAATTTGATTTAACTGTTCTTTAAAATGAAATGAAGTATTCATTTGTTGCATATGATAGTATGGAAAGTAACAGTAGAAGATAGACAAAAAATTTCAGCTAAGTTAGTTCTGCAGTGTGGAAGATGATGCACCACTTATCACCTGATGAGGTACTACTTGATAAGCTCTAATTAATTGAATGAGATGGTAGGCTCCATTTGAAGATGTATTATTCTATGTTTTAAATATAAATGATAAATATTGTAGAGTGAAAAAAATTAGTAGATGTAATTTTGAAAGCTTATATATCTATGTTTGCTTGAGTGAAAACAATGGAAAGTGAAAGTTAACTGATGCATGATTCATAGATAGAGATGACGGGTATCTGAGAAGTCAAAATTGAATTTACTCAAAATATGGAAAAAAAAATGTTGGATTTTAGAGAAGTTTCCAGTGTATAATATGAATAATCAGTTATTTCACTTAATTAGAATGAATTACAATTGTTTGCATCTTCAATAAAGGAAAAAAAAATTCTGCATAAGTGAAAAAGCTGCAGCTACTTGATCACTTCTCAAGATTCTGTATTTTGAATAATAAAAAAACTGTATTCATACAGCATAGGGCAACAAATCTGTCGTGACTCTTCATTTTTTTCTCTGAAAAGTAGCTCACCTTTATTGAAATTATTAAATACAAAGCATTAGATAAATGCCAACCTTCCAAAAATAGCAACTCAATTTTGGGCGGGAAAACTCTGAATTTCTATTTTTATTGAAGGTTTTCTTTTTATATGTATATAGATATAGATATTAGTGGTTTCATAATTTATAAACTCTGAATAATTAATTGAAGATATTTAATAATGTAGGAATCGTAATATTTCCATTTTAAAAGTGGCCAAAAAATTGGATTAAAATAACCACCAGTTTATGAGCACATTCAGACTTTGAGATAGTGTGGTGTGAAGTGGTGGATATATATAACTGGATGAGTCGCGTGACTCGTCTCTCTCCATCATCAGAGCTCCATAATCGGCGTTCCGTTCTATTGCTCTCAGGTGAAGAAGGAAATTCTGAAGCCATGAAATTGGCTTCCATAATGCTGACAAATTCATTCCAAATCCCCTTTTATTACGACTTCAATTTCCTCAAATCTTCCCCAATCAGCTGCCTTAAGAACACCCACACTAGATTTGTTTTTCGTCGCTCTCGCGCTCTTTTCTCAGGTATACTTCACAACCACAGCTCGATTTTGCATGGATATATGATTTTTGTTTAACTATCTTGGTTTTGACTATGTTTCTTTGAAAATTTTCAGGTGGCTGTGCTTGTGGTGGAAAGTACTATCACCAAACACCAGTGATTTCGACGATTACTTGCGCGAGGAAGATTGAGCGTGAGGAGGAAGCCTCTGCTTCACGAGATGATATAGGTTAATTTGTTGGGATCTCTTTGTGGTATTCTGCTTATGGTGCGCAGTGATGGAATTGTTAGTGAAGTCTAGTTTTCCTGTCAGATTTGAGTGTGCTTGTTTGTCATGGTTGTTTTTCATATTGCAGATTGTGGGTTGTTTGGTTGTATTGAAAGTGGTTCAGATTTCAATCACGATAAATATATGTTTATTGTGTTGTGTGTGTACATTGTTGTTGTTAATAGACACTTGGCACTTCAAATTCTATTGAATGTTAAAATGGAGAAAACTGATCATTCTTCTCTTTTGCTGATGGAATGCATTTTGAAAAAGATACAAATATAGTTGATACCTAATGGGAAGGCAAAGGATCTATGCATGCACAAGTGTGTCGATTACCTTTGCTTGCATTCGTTTATTGTGCATCACTTATAGCACAATGAGTGGATTTTGCTTGAAGTGTTAGTTGTCCATCCTTATTGTAAACTGAAATTCAATAAAGTGTTAATGCTCACTGAGGCTTTCAATTAGTAAAAGTGTGTATGCTGAAATATGGTACATGCCGATATATTGCTGATAATTGAAGCTGATCACCAAATATTGCAGCAAGGAAAGCATCTAGACTTCAGTCACCCAATGGCATTGATAACAATGGGAGCTCATGCGATGAGGACGACTTCATTGCCCCTTCTGTAGAGACTACTTCGAAAACTGCAGATTATGCTTCTTCCCTCAGAACTGTAGGCTTATGTGTGCGTATTTTCTGACCTTCATCATGACCCTGCTGTTTTTGACTTAAAAATCATGAGTAAGCTGAATTGAAGTCAATGTAGTAAATCTTTGATGTAGGTGTTCTCGGCTGTGGCATTTGGTGTTGGTTTGGGATTCAAAGATGGAGTTGGGAAGGCATCTGAGTTTTTCGCTGGGTATGAGAATTGACCTTCTACTGGTACACTCGTTTTTGATCCTATGCAAGTTCTTAACACAGGCTTTAATAAACATAATTACTGTTTCCTTCCCGATCTTCTTTCATGGAATTGGAACCCCAGAATAGCAAATTTTAGTTTCAGATTTATTATTTGATTTATGCTCCAAGGGTGTCCTTTCAAATATGATATTAATATAGGGATATGTTTGATCAATATGCATGTATTTGGAGTTCTACTATATTTGATTGCTAGTTTGACTCATAGAGAAGTTATTCAATTGGAATGTGTGATTCTCGCTTGTATAATCCTTGAATGATTGTTGAGTAGGCTTTGCTTAATTATGCATATAGGAGTTATTTTGTGTTCCTCAGTTTTTGTGTAGAATTTTTCCCCATACAACGTATTCTGTGTTTTCTGTATTTTTATTTTGCAAGCTTAATTATACATATATTTTATGTTCAGGTATTTACTGGAGCAGAGTTTATCTGTGGACAATCTATTTGTATTTGTCCTAATATTCAAGTATTTCAGAGTGCCACTCAATTATCAGGTCTGGCACACAGTTCTCTAAATGAACGATTTCTTATGTAATGTCATTTTCCTTGAAAATATTATTAGGTTAACTTACCCAGTTTTTATGTTGGTTTTTCCGGTGATAATCAATATAGAACCGGGTGCTTTCTTATGGAATTGCTGGTGCTGTAATCTTCCGAATGTCATTAATTCTTCTTGGAACAGTAACACTTCAGGTCTCTTGCCAATTCTCACTTTCATGAGCATGCATGCTAAATTGCTGATGACTATATGCATGCATCATTGTTTCATATTTGTACCCTTGACATATACAAACTTTATTACATCTTACTTTTTTCTAATTTATGGAATTGGTTTGTCTTATCATGTTAGAAAATTGAGGCAGTTAACCTATTTCTGGCGGCGATACTCCTGTACTCTTCATTCAAGGTGCGATTCCTCTCTGACTTCATGTGACCAATAATAGTTCATTCACCATAGTAACATAGTTGTCATTTATGTTGCTCTCTTCCATAAAATGAATCCAAAACTCAGCTACACTTTGCATTAAAGCCTGATCATGCACATTAGCTGATGAACTTGAGTATGTACAAATTGAACCCTGTAATGAAAAGAACATATTTTCTCATGTTTCTTAGTAGCTTTTTACTTGGTTGTGTCAAATTTTAGTTATGACTATAATTTAATAATCTAACCACTCATTTAATCAAAACTTATTAGTGTTTCCAAATTCAAATAGGATTCTAATTTAATTATATAACCACCCCAAAAAATTAATTGGCTACCACGTACAACGTAGGTGACTAAAACTGGTATACACACACACACTTTCCGGTTTTCCTAGATTTTTAACATGCTGTAAATGTTTCCTATCCTTGATTATGTATATAGCATGCTATGGAGTAGTTAGCCTTTTTGTTTCCTCATTTAATGTGCTCTTATTATTCTATTTTTCTTATTAGCTATTTGCTGAGGAAGATGAAGAAACTGATCTCTCAGATAACTTCATTGTAAAGACATGCCAGAAGTTCATTCCTGTAACTTGTAATGTTCTCTCCTCTTCATTGTAAAAATCTTTGTGTATTTGGTTTTCTGTTTGGTAAAGTGTGTTCAAATATGAACCATTTATTTAAACATGATAAAAACTTGTGATAGACCTAATCAAATCAATTATCTCAAGAAAAGATATAATATGAGAGATTAATAGAAAAATAAAGACTTCAGACAAGGAGAAATCAATGAACCTGACATAAGGAAGAAGTCAGAAAATAGATTGTGGTAAGAAGTCACAATCGAGTTTGGCCAAGAAGACTGAACTGAACTAAGAGCGCTTTCTTATCAGAATAGAAAAGAATATAAACATAAACAAAAGGATTCTTTTTTTTAACACGAATCCATTATATATGGATATGTTCTATAGTTTCATAAAAATGAATGATTCCGTGCAATTTGAATCGATCTCAATGGATTCCTCGTTACTGCTCAAAGGAGCAATAATAGGTAGGGATGACAGGATTTGAACCCATGACATTTTGTACCCAAAACAAACGCGCTCCATCTAGCAGTAAAAAAGATAATGAAAGTTGCGCTTTCTTTCCCATACTATAACATATAGTACAACTGCCTAATAACAAAATTTATCATTTTTTTTTTAATTTGCGCCTGTGCTCCAGGATCCCTTTGCACCTTTATGTGCCTTGCTCCTTTATAAATATGGGCTTGAGTTCACTTTTTACATTTTCATTGAAATTATTTGCAAGTACTCAAGTCCTTTTCTGTGAATACTGATGGTATGGGACATTTGAATAGGATCTGTAACATAATGTGGCTTTTGATGGACTTTGTGGATTTAATCATTTTTCTGCATTAGCATGTATTGCATCTTAATTATTTAGAGGTTCACAGATGAGTCAAGCCAGCCACATTTTAAATTACTTTCATGCCTGTCCATATTAATTTTGGGCTTGATTTATAGGATCTCCCGCCTATATTAATTTTGGGATATGCTTGCCTCACATCATTTATAATTGTTTTTTGGCAACGAAAACCACTGTTTGACCTTTTGATCTTGCACCATGCTTCAGTTCATTGGTTTTAATATGTCAGTCAATGTAACTCCTTTGACATACCTAATCTGCAGCTAATTATGATGGTGATCGATTCGTAACTCTACAAGATGGCATCTGGAAAGTAAGTTCTCAATTAGGCTATCAAACTGTAGCTAATGTGACCTTACCTCATATTCTGGCATTTTCCATTGTGAAGAATGACCAAATTTTGGTCAAAGCCTAATTGACCCAAGTCAGTGGACACTCTTATAGAATATGTCCAACTGCTGTTAAGGGCCTTAAACAGATCTGTGACATTTTCATTAGTCCCATTTTCATAAGATTTTGTTGAATTAATTTATAACTTGGTTTCTAACAGGAGTCAACATTTTGGGCAGGCTACACCTTTGCTATTGACAGTAGCGGTTATTGAACTCAGCGACATTGCATTTGCTGTAAGTATCTTATAAACCTGCAAGCTGAGACACGCGTTTGCGAGCTTGAAGTTTGGTTTATTATTTTCATGAATTTTTTGTTTTCTTTCATGTCAGGTGGATTCCATACCAGCGGTTTTTGGTGTCACGCGCGATCCTTTCATAGTTATTTCATCTAATCTCTTTGCCATTTTAGGTGCATTCCTGTCCTGTGCTCCTTTCTCATAGTTTTCAATGAAGCTGATAATCTTGAGGCATAACAGATTACAGTTCTAAAATCAGGAGTATTTGGAGTTTTCTGTACAGAAATCAAACTATACTTAACTTTTGCTTCCATATTGATATGTAGTCAAGATGCCATATTTCTGTTGGGTTATGATCAGTTTTCTTGGAGTAATGGACGTATAAACCTGGGTTTTGTATATTGAAATTGGAATGGTTCTGTTTCTGTTTATTTGTTGTAATCTTGTTCTGTAACGGCATCTAATTTTACTAGGATTAATTTTCTTATTCTTTTACTTTGTAGGTTTAAGGTCATATTTCACACTCATCTCTGAAAGCATGGGAGATTTGGAGTATCTGCAGGTGAATATTTTTCACTCTTAAAAGTATCATGCTAAAAGCCTAAACCAACCAAAATAATTAGTCTTTATTTCATTTGGTTTTTTTAGGTTTCTCTTGTGACATTTGTGATTTGTCTGTGTCTAATTAACTCTTCTTTCTATGTTGATATGCCACATATACCATGCACTGATGTGATCACCGATTTTGTTGATCAGCCAGCTATTGGGGTCGTTCTAGGATTCGTTGGTTGTAAAATGATACTAGATTATTTTGGTGAGTTTCTCTGATTGAAATAAGCTATGTTGCTCATACACAGCTATGTAATTTTACGTGCTTCGTTCTCCAGGTTTTCATATACCCACTGAGGTCTCCCTTGGATTTGTTGCCACATCTCTTACAAGCGGGGTTTTGCTGAGTTATATGAAAAAGTCGGACTAAGAAACAACAATCTATAAGGTAGACAAAGAATCCTAAAGGTACCATCTGCTAGGATACTTGCATTTTGCTGTGATGTTGTCTGTGCTTCTTAAGTACATGATTGCACATCAGTTAATCAGCAACAAAGCCTCATGGAAGTTCTTTTTTATGTTAATTTTTCACCTTTTCGATGATTTTACTTCTATACTTGCAATTCACTTCAGCATTCTATGATGTAACAATGAACATTGTTTATTTGTAATATGCATATTAAAGATTATGTAACACATCATGTGGTGTAACATGTATATGTTAATATAAAAATTAAGAGGCCTCCTAGAGTGCACCCGGTGTATCGGTACACCTGTTTTTTTTTTTTTTTTTTGGAGGGACTAAAGGCACCCTATGAACTTCTAAGGGCACCCCATAATTTTTAAATACAAATTAAATAGATGTTAAAAGGCTAAAATGTCCTCCATACATATATCTATTACTTATATAAAAGTGTGGATGTTTCTTACAAATTTTGAATTGCCTAATATATTTTTATTAAATATTATTATTTAAGGACAAAATAGTAATTTAGTAATTAATAATTTTAATTCATTTACATTTTGCTTCTTCTCTTCTCTAATACTACATAAACCTTTACTTCAAAAAAATTCATCATTTGCCTCCATCATTTTGTGAAGAAAAGTACAATGGTTGATGAAGATTCATTTGAGACAATAAGATTTCGCATAAATTTGTAATGGTTTTAAGTAGTATATGTTTCGTTTTTGCATTTTCTCGAAAATCGTGCAGAACTCACGCGTTCGGCCAGCATAGACCGAACACGATACAGCATGTTCGGTCAGGCCAGCCGAACAGTGAGCCGAGATTACGGTTGTCTAAGCCGAGCAGTTGGTTAATTGTTCGGTCATTCCGGCCGAACTTATTGAATAGTGTTTGGTCAAGTTGGCCGAACGTTTCCCTACATGTTCGGTTGACTTAGCTGAATAGTGTGTTCCTCGACGTTCACAAAATATGAACTTGTTTTTTATATTCTTTTGATGTTATTTACTCATTTATAACAGGAATATATCTCATATTCCACTGAAATAAGTTTCATAAACCGAACGGATGAAGAAGAACAAATGGATTCGGACAATTTAGATCCTTAGTATATGCAGATTGATTTTACTGCTAATTTTACCACAGATGAAATATTTGAGTCTCGAAATTTGATGATGAAATGGGTAAATGAGTAGATGCAAAATGTCTACAAAAAACAAAGGTACTACTTCCACTCATAATCAATACATAATGTGTCGGAAGACTATGTCCTACGAGATCTACGAGACCTACTCAATGATGGACGTCCGACAGGTTCTGTCGGCTGACTTTCATCTACAGATAAAACCTCGTAAGCCCTAGTCACGTAAGACATCATATAATCAATAGACAGTGCAAGATCATGTGACATCCACTGTTGGACAATCGGCTCAATGTGCGAACGTGCACTCTCAATCATTTCCCACAGCTGTGCTTGAGAATGAGTAGAACTTGCAACAGTGGACGTCCTCTCGGGATTCTGGATCAATGGATGTGAAACTGTACGGAACCAATCCATGTATTCGGGAGTGCATTCCCACGTTGGACTAGCAAGCCTACCTCGGACCTCATAAGCCAATAGATGACTGTTCCACATACGAAAGTAAGAACTCAAGACATCCCACACAATCTTGTATTGTGCATCTGTGTTTCCTCGTCTAACTGTAAGGGGAACCAACAGATCTTCGGGAATCGTTTGAACATGGTCAAACTGCCTCAGTACGTGGTCAGGATGGTATGGTTCGACAACTTCAAACGATCGAATGCATCCATGGTAGAATGTCACTTCATGACGTGGAAATGCATCCCTCATACCCGCACATGGAGTCCAAACAACCTAAACCATTATCATGGAGAAACATTTAAAATAATGAGACTTATATATATTAACATGTTCAAAGCCGAACACGCCTCATGTTTTTTATACGGCCTTTGTTCGGTCATCACGGTCGAACACTGCACAGTCAATTCGGTCATTGTGGCTGACCTAGTGCAGACCTGTTCGGCCAGGTCGGCTGAACACTAAGTACTACATTTGGCCAACCAATACCGCGCTGAGTGCAAATTTTCAAGATCACATCTTTTGATTTTTTCAGTAATTCGCCCAATAACATACGTTTTTTCATACAATTTCATCAAATTCAACTATTAATTCACTAACCCATAACAAACTCTAAAGCTAAGTAAAGAAATTTCTACAAAAGTAAAGTAATCGATTGCAAATCGAAACTAAACCTTGAAAATTAACTTACCCGATAAATTTAGCTTTCCAAATATCTGTTTAAAGGACTAAAGACACCCCATGAACTTCTAAGGGCAACCCATTTTCTAAAAGCACCCCACATTGTTGAATCACACTTAAATTTATTTATAAGGACACCCCATTTGTTTCCCACCCTACCCTTATCATAAAAAAAGAAAAAAAAACACAAACTCAGTTATCATCTTCCTCACTTGTTCAGTTCTCACCTCACCATCTTCAATCTTCTTCGATTGATTCATCCGAACGTCGGCCACAATGGAACATCATTTTAAATAGATATTTGGAAAGCTAAATTTATCGGGTAAGTTAATTTTTAAGGTTTAGTTTCGATTTGCAATTGATTACTTTATTTTTGTAGAAATTTCTTTACTTAGCTTTAGGGTTTGTTATGGGTTAATGAATTAATAGTTGAATTTGATGAAATTTTTATGGTCCGTTCTCATAATTATTTTTGTTTGTAATCTAAGTAAGACGTATGTTAGGAAGAATAGACCAACGACTTTAGAAAGGAAGCATAGGGTTGAAGAATTGGAGCGCGGTGAAGGTTCGAGCACGTAAGAACCTAGCCTGAATGTGCAGTTTGAGATAGAGCAAGAAGAAATTCCAGAAATTCCCGAAATACAAGAAATTCCTGAGGCCCATCATCCTGATTATGTCGAAGAGGTCGTTCTTAATATTGAAGAACAACAAGAAGATGAGCAAGCATAAGCTGAGACTGAGCTACTTACAGGACCTTTTCCCGAAGGCCGATCAACCACCGTCTTTTACCAAGTTTTAAGACACATGTTGCATTGAAGATATGGTTTGGCGAGGAGAGTGATATCCTGAGGTGCTTATGTCACACAACAAGGATGGATTTTTGGAAGTTGGATGGCGACTTAAGTTAGTGGTTTAGGCTGCTCCGTTGTTCAAAAATCACCGATTTACAATCCATATCGTATAAGAACCCGAATAAGAACCTGATATGTGCTTTTGTTGAGCGTTGGCATCTGAAGACCAACAACTTTCATATGTCGTTTGGTGAGATGACAATAACACTGGACGATGTTTTTTGCATTACTGGACTTCCCATTACAGGAAAATCTATTGTCCAACGGGAAGAAAGAGAGGAAGCACCAACTGTGATGCTTCAACGGCTCTTAGGGTTGGATGCTGGTGAGGCGGTCGAGGCTGTGAGGGGGCAAAAAGGGAGTTCTGTGAAGTTAGAGTGGTTGCGATCAAGGTTTAATGACGATGTCATTTCTCCCGATAAAGAGAAGAGACTCTATGCGGCGAGGACGTACTTATGGTTTGTGCTAAGTTGCACAATTTTCACAAATAAGAGCAGCAATAGAGTTGGCACTAACATTCTCCGACTATTGGAGAATGTTACCCGAGTTCACAAGTATGCTTGGGGAGCCGCTGCACTAGTGTACTTGTATCGACAATTAGGGCTTGCATCTCGATTTGGGGTGAAACAGATTAGTGGGTACTTGACATTGTTGGAGGTAATTTTTACTACTTTATTTCAATTTGCTCGCATTCTCTCGACACTTTATATCATTGACCTTCATTTTTGTCTCCAGGCATGTATATACGAGTATTTTCCCATTACAAGACCGACGCACAATGTGAAATATACACTGGGTGAACCCTTGGCATTGCGATGGGCCCAACAAGCCTTTCCTGGGGTTTCTCTCGATCGTTTAATAGTTTGGAGAGAGATGTTAGATGTTTATGCTAAGAATTCTACAAGTTTAGGTTTTATTGTTGCCTCGTTATTGAACATGCTAATACATGTTAATATATGTAAGTCTCGTTAATTTAAATGTTTCTCCATGATAATGGTTTAGGTTGTTTGGACTCCATATGCGGGTATGAGGGATGCATTTCCACGTCATAAAGTTACATTCTACCATGGATGCATTCGATCGTTTGAGGTTGTCGAACCATACCATCCTGACCGCGTACTGAGGCAGTTTGACCATGTTCAGACGATTCCCGAAGATTCGTTGGTTCCACTTTGAGTTAGACGAAGAAGCACAGGTGCACAATACAAGATTGTGTGGGATATTTTGAGTTCATACTTTCGTATGTCATGTATTGACTTATGAGGTCCGGAGTAGGCTTGCTAGTCCAGCGTGGGAATGCACTCCCAATAACATGGATTGGTTCCATACAGTTTCACATCTGTTGATCCAGAATCCCAAGAGGACGTCCACTGTTGCAGGTTCTACTAATTCTTAAGCACAACCTTGGAAAATGATTGAGAGTGCCATTCGTACATTGAGCTGATTGTCCAACGGTGGACGACACATGATCCTGCACTGTCTATTAATTATGTAATGTCTTACATGACTAGGACTTACGAGGCTTTATCTGTAGATGAAAGTCAGCTGACAAGACATGTCCATGTTTTGTGGGTCCCACTCATTTTGAATTTTGGACTTTAATGTTTTGTGGATCATTTTGTTGTGGGCTTGTGGGTTATATTTTGGGTTGTGCGTATTAAAATCATGGACAATATTTATTATCATAATTAGGCTTGAGATAACTGTTACGATAATTCTTAAATCTTATCCAAAATTCTTATAATATGGTATTTTCTTTTTATATTTTTTGAGAAGCAAAAAATACAAATTGCCCATATATATATATATAATAAGAAAATCATAATATATTATTTATAGATTTTGTTAAATTTTGCTAATTTGTATTTTGGTTACAAGTCTGACACTTTTTCTGAGTTTTTCTTAGATATATATTTCCAATAAACTATCTATCAAAAAAATAGTGTTGTGAAAGACTCGGCCCTTAAGAAGAAATTGGAATTGATTTTACGAAATATAACAACTAATCGAATTTCGTATATTCTCAAAATTTAATTTTTCTAAACTATATTTTTTCAATAGGTTAAGTGTCAAAAAAATAATGTTAGGAAAGAATTGACCAGCAAAAAAGGCAGAAGAAGAAAACAGAATTAATTTCATAAAAAAATTAACAATTATTTGAATTTTGTTTTTTTTTAAGCTATACATAGTTTAAGTGTCAGGAAATAATGTCTTTATTTGTTTATATGTTCATTCACCACTTCAAAAAAAAAAAAAATTGAAAGGTATGTTTGGACTGGACTTAAAGTGACTTTTGCAAATTTGGATTTTGATTTGAAAATGATTTTGTGAATTTGAATTTTGAGTAGAATTATAGTTAAGATGTCATTTTCACATAGGGAATTGTAGAAAAAGCAGATGTTTTTATTGAGAATTGTAGAAAAAGTAGGAAAAGTAGGGTATGTTATAGGATTTTGATAATCATTGTCCAAACATGGACTAGACTGAACTCATCCAAAATCAAGATGGGCAAAGTCATGTCCAAACATACCCTAATAGATGTATATGAGTGCCAACGAGTGTGGTGCACGTGGACAAACAGATTGGGGAGCATGGTCGAGTCATAGTGCAGAAATCCTAAATCCATGTGTGCAAAAGTTTTTGTCACTTTCATATATGAGTTTGAACCTCAATCTTTCGTAAAAAATTATTCTCCAAAAAATCCAATCATCCATGTCATTTAGCATGTCAATTATTATATGTTATAAGATGTTTTTAGAGCTTATTTTTTAAAAAATAAATTATTGAAGTATTCGAATAAGTGAGATGATAAAACATAAAAGATATAAATGTCAATTGTGTAAAACTTTTTCTAATACTTTTGAGAAACTTATAAACTCATATACATTCTATCAGATATTTTACAAAGGGTTAGCCAAACGCTCTTTAATTCTCTTTGGTTATGTTTTTATTGAGAGTTTTGAAATACAATTTAAAATGAATGAATGTATTTCAAATCCACTCATATTAAAATGAGTTAAAAATCCACCCAAATTGTTAAAAAACATTAGTTAAAATAAAAATGATGAATTTCAAATTCATATTTATACAAACATTACCATTAGATTTGCTACATATGAAACATGAATGCATTCAAAATCCACCCAAATTACTAAAAGAAATAATCAAAATAAAAATATACATTTTGAATTTTTATTATTCCAAACAATTTCAATAAATCTAATAAAATGAATTTCAAATCATCCAATCCAAACAAAACCTTGAAGTAGTTTTAAAATTTTTGTAGTGTACATTCTTTGGATATTGAATTTGAGTGTGTAAAATGCGGTGGATTGTGTTGTACTTGTAGTATCTTAGTTCAAGGGCATTTTAGTAAATATATATGGAGAAAGGCAGGCAGCCTCCTTTTTCTCTTCGATTGGAAGATGAGACACTGACATATACATACAAAATTCATTCTTCTACACAAATTACTAAACCTCCCAAAAACCTAAGGATAAAATTCCTAAAAAACCCTACACTTCTCTTTCACTGTAAAATCTTGCAACTTTGCTCTCGCCTTGTTTCTCTCTTTTCGCCATCCATGTAAGTATACTGTTTCGGCACGCTGAGACATCTTTATTCTCTCTGGGTTTTTTATTTGGTTAATTTGAACATGTTGGATCTTTACTTCAATTTCTTATTTTCCCTTTCAATTGCTCAATTTTGTGCTCTTTTTGTACTTTTCTTCTTGTTTGCTTGATTATTTGAGCGTGTCGTAAATAGGGTTTTGACGGGGTGCGGAATTGTGTTTGTTCTTTGTTTAATTTGATAATGGGTTTGCTTTATTGGTGGATTTGACTTGGGAAATAAAATATTTGGGCACAAATCTGTTATCTCTTGTAACTGTTTTTCTACTTCATAATTGAGAGATTTTAGTTGAATGCTATTTCTAATTAGGGTTCAGTTTGAAAAGCTTAAGTGCACAACCCTTCGTCAGGTTTTAATGAAATTTAATTATAATGTTTGGATTATCAAAGTGATGCTTGTGTACAATCTTCTGATAAAGCCGTCATAATATACATATAACAATTTTAGGCTTGTTAACTCGGTTGATCTTATGTGAAACACTGACAGTTGTTTTTGCACTCAAAATGTCTAAATGATTGCTTTACATGAAATATTTGAAACACACACACACACACATATGTATATATGTATATATGGCCATTGAAATTCTGCTCATGCCTATGGTGACAAACTCAAGGGATCAGATGGCATTTTGAACTTTTGAATTATTGTTCCATGCTTCTCAACCTATACCTTTCATGCAGAATTGCAGATCATGGCTGAGTTTGATCAGAATTATGGACTTGAACAAGCTCCTGAACAAGAATATCAGCCCGAACATGCAGTTCTGCATGTAAATGAAATTGAAAATGAAGTCGATCAAGCACTTGAAAATGAAGTTGAACTTGCTCATGAAAATGAAGTTGAACTTCCTCATGAAAATGAAGTTCATGAACTTGAACATCCTCATGGAAATGAAGTTCATGAACTTGAACATTCTCATGAAAATGAAGTTGAACATCCTCATGAAAATGAAGAAGTGAATGAACCAGAAGCTGGAATACCAGATGATTCGCATCCTAATGAAATACAGGACCATGCAGATAAACCAGTTGCTGGAGGGAGTGAAAAATGGCCTGGTTGGCCTGGAGAAAGTATTTTCAGGATGTTGGTACCTGCACAGAAGGTGGGTAGTATTATTGGACGTAAAGGAGAGTATATAAAGAAAACATGTGAAGAGACAAAAGCTCGGATTAAGATTCTTGATGGTCCTCCAGGAACGAGGGAAAGAGCTGTAAGTAAATTTCTTAATGCGAAAAATCTTTGCATCTTATATTTATGACAAGCTAGTTGGATTTATTTTGTGACAACTTTTCAGCATGTTATCCTTTGGAAGGATATCTTTGTTATGATAGTTTTGTTACAAGTGCATGTAGATTTTAAGGCTTAAAAGTTTTTAGGAGCAGACTCAATTGTCTCTTTCTTCGTTGCTTATGTTATATACTTATATTTGCTGCTTCTTGGAAATTCATGTGCTTGCTTATTGTTTTGTTTCCCTCTCTCTCTGTTTTTTTTCTGGTTACAGGTGTGTGCTATGTGTATTAGTCTTGTGTTGTCTGACATCATTGATACATGATGACATGCACATCTGTGAAAATTTAGGATTAGAATAATACTTGAGCATCATGCAAAAATAAACAGTACTATGCATATAGGATTTTCACTAATACACTGTTCCTTTATTTTGATTCCCTTGGGCCACAAGTTTTCGTCCTTTGTTCTTTTTCTGACATTATGTGTTTTAATAGTAAAAAGTTCAACATGGGAAGATTTTTTTACCTTTTGATTCATATACTGTACATTTTGGAAAACATTGTGTTCATTGCAATGTTTTGCTCATTGGTGAACCATGTTTAGATGTGCTATGCATTAACTTCTAAGATCTTTGCCTGCTGAAAATACAGAGTCAATATTTTATAAAGTCCTGCTTAAACGTTTTAAGGAGGCTGTGGTAGGATATAATCCCATAAGAAAGATTTGAGTTAGCTTTCTAAGAATGAACTCTCTTGTGACTCAAAGAACCAAGAAATCTATTAGAACTACTGATACTCCTCGCTTGATTTTAATTGGTTGCATCCAGTTATCTTATAGTACGATACTATAATAGATAACTAACACTTGTGTTATGAAATCCAAATGTATTAAGAGTTAACTGCCACTACTTTAAGTGAGAATAAATGCATAGTGAATATATCCATGCTTACCTCTTTATTTGGGTATTGTATGAATGTTCACCTACCCACCGTGTCCACCTCTGATGTGTCAATATCTCATAGGGGAGTTAATTTCCTTATGCAAAATCTGTAGATGTGTTTTGACACATCAGGGGTGGGCATAACATGTGCCAAAGTGGGGAGGTGAGCATTCCCATTGAGGATAGCATGTAAAGTTCAATATACTTAATTGAGATATTCAATAAGATTCTAGCATAACTGAAGCTGTTTATTTTATTTACAAAGTGGAGCCTGAGATGTTCTGTTACATGACTTCAAGATATAGGTGACCAGCCTACTGATTGTGCATTAAGATGTTTACAACTGCGTGAATGTTTGTATTGGAAATTTATGATCCGAAGGAAGACAATTTTTAACTGTTGTGCTTCTAAAGATAATTCCTTCTGCATTGGGTAACCGGGGGAATAGAGCAGGCCAATGGTAAAATTTTTGAACCCAACTGGAGAATGCAAGTATAATGTAGAATATTTTGTAAGAAGAATTACATTAATTGGATTATTGGATGCTAGGGAGTGGCAACATAGTTACAAAGATGAGTTGTAAGATTGAATTTTTCTCTCTCATTTTCATCATTTAAGAGCTCATGATTTAGTTACTTAAACAAATAATCTGTCTTGCCAACTAGAGTAGGAATTCCTTGACACATGCAACTGGTAACAAGTTGTGTTCTTCTTTATAAACCATAAAACGTTCCTTAGGATTGCTTTTGGCCATGAGTTTGAAATACTGATTGCCAGCCATTTAGTAGGATGAATGGCCTTCTAAGAGAATGACATTATAGGTTATATAAGAAGCCATTAAAAGCTCAATGAAATGTTATGAAGTTCCAGCGGTATAGCTTTATTAACCCACTGAATGTCTTGGTAAATACGCAGACCAGATTTGCACATGTAAAGATATCATACTGATTCGTATTCAGAGCAATTGTACTAGAGTCATATTTTATTCCTTCTGAACAGGGGCATGAATTACTAATTGAAGAACATAGTCAGAATTGGTTACAAAATTTCCTGAATTGCAAAACTTAAGTAAATGGAATATTTGAGTGTTATTCACTTCCTACTGCTGATTCGCTAAGGATTGGCTTGTTGAAGAGCTTTGCTGCCTAAGCCAACTAGCTGATGGAGTATATCCTCCTCTGATGTTGGAAATAATTGATGAAGATACCTTCTGTTCCATGAAAATAAACCAAGTGATGGCTGGTTCACCTCCCGGATAGGTAAGGAGCCCTGCAATTCTTGGAAGAAACAGAATAAACTAGCATTGATATTATCATTTCTTGTAAGTAACTTTCAAAATAAAAACTTTTAAAGAATGAGTTGTTAGTGTTCTCCACCGAAAGTATTGAAGGACAAAGAACAAGGAGAAGAGACATAAGATGAGATGAAAGATGGAGAGAAACAATATAGTCTTGGTTATCATGTCATAAGAGCTTTAAGGCTATTCACAAAATGGAATAGTTAGAAATTGGGCTTATGCCTTATAATTACTTTGTAGTTGAGAATAGGGGATCTCTTATCCCTTGTACTCTTTTAAGTTATTTATAAAACATTGTTACTTATCCAAAAGAGAGAGAGAGAGAGAGGAGAGAGAGAGAGAGAGAGAGAGAGAGAGAGAGAGAGAGAATGTAATCCATGAAAATAAACAGAGAGAGAGAGAGAGAGAGAGAGAGAGAATGTAATCCATGAAAATAAACAGAGAGAGAGAGAGAGAGAATGTAATCCATGAAAATAAACACAGAGAGAGAGAGAGAGAGAGAGAGAGAGAGAGAGAGAGAATGTAATCCATGAAAATAAACCAAGAGGTGGCTAACATGGCAGGCAGCAAAATCTTAGTATTCTATACCATGATAACCTCAAAACTGATGACATAAGGTCTCTAATTTTATTTTAATTATGCTCTCAAAATTAAAGTAGATAAAAGTAAACAGAATTTTTACCTATTTCACTTAAGTATACTCGATCTTACGGGGCTTACTCATGTACAACACTATTATCATTTTGTGGAAGAATTCATCTTTGGTCTCTACTAAAACCAACTATACACAATTTGATCTTTGCAGTTTAAAACCTCTCCTTTTTTGGACCTTTTAAAGTTGTATAGATGTTATTCAGACTAGGTGTTTTAGACCGCTTACAAAAAAAATAATTTATTTTCTGGAAATAAGTATGAAATTTATTGTTTTGGACTTTTAACATTTCAACTGTGTTGCTGATTTCTTCCTTTTTCCCGGTTTAGGTTATGGTATCTGCAAAGGAAGAGCCTGATGCTTCTCTTCCTCCCGCTGTAGACGGTCTACTCAAGGTTCACAAACGTGTTGTGGATGGACTGGAGAATGACTCCTCTGACCCTTCACCAGGTGTAGGAGGAAAGGTCTCAACAAGGATGCTGGTTCCAGCAGCTCAAGCAGGAAGTTTGATCGGGAAACAAGGCTCGACTGTCAAATCCATTCAAGAAGAGTCTAATTGCATTGTTAGAGTTCTTGGATCAGGTTCTTTTTCTTTGCTATTCCATTAACCATAACACATGCTATGTTTGGGGATGAAATGGGCATCTGTATTCTCAGCTTCTCTTGCTGATTACTTATCTTTTTATGTCTATTAGTGCCAAGTTGACCTCTTCATAAAATTTTCCGAGATATGTTCCCTAATCTTTCATTGCCAAGTCATGTTGATCTGATTACAGATTTATATTTCTTGAGTATGTGACTATCATACTTGTTAGAGAGGCGCTCACAAGCCAATGCGCCTTTATGGGTGAGGCGGGTGCTGCTAAGGAGGCATGTGTTCTGCACCTCTACCTATGTGCCTGAGGTGTGGAGGCATGCCTCTTACACGGTTTTTTTTTTGTACTTTTCTAAAACAAACACGTTCCTTTTTTTCAGTTCTCTTCCAAAGGTAATGTTTTACCATATAATAAAAAAAGAAGAAGGAAACATAACACAAAACAAAGCCTTTTTAATTAGTTGGACTAGTTGGAACTTCTTTTTCAATGTTTTGATTTTTTAGCTGATGTTTGATGGTTTTTTACATGTTATTGCTTTTGTGTTGAAGTTTGAAGTTTAAATATGTGTTAGTTTGAACTTTAAATTTGTTATTGTGATGTTTTCTATGTGATTTGTATTTTTTATCGATTTTTTCTGTTGTTTGCGCTCTTGATCAAGAGGCACGCACCTCGGGCGCCAGGGCACCCCTTGTGCCTCTCTATGCCTCTCGCCCCTAAAAACTATGGTGGTTGTGTTTGGAACTCTTTGCATCTTCATGAATTTAGAAAGAATCATATCCATCAACAGACATGATCTGTTTACTTTATTGGACTATTAATTGCATCATAATGTGAATCTGCATCATGATGGGTACTCTTATCTTGTGTGGCCAATTAAGTTTAAGTTTAGGGAATAATAGTTGTGATTTAGTACAGTTGTTCTGGTTTGAGTTTAGGGAAACGTGTGGGCAGTACACTGATTGCATTTGCCTTTAGATGAGAGGCAGTGAAAGGAGAGTGAAGTTAACAAGCTTTAAGAGATTGGGTATGAGATACATTGAATACCCAACTCTTGAACAAAATTATCCTTTGTTGTGCAATACTATGTTGTTATCATCAACTCTATATGCTTCATAATGTAACTTCTTATCCATCATACATAAGAAGATAAACAGAGTTTTTAGTTCTCTCAATGTGTTAAATTACCAAGGTCTGTAATCCAGCTTTTGTGCACTAGTGGATTGACTTAAGGCACCGCCTGAATTATTTACTCGACTTGTAATAGAGATGCTATAAAATCATGTGCTCCAGAAAATACCATGTCTGCAAAAAATGAAGTCTATTTCCCAAGGAGAAAATTGAAGGACATACTTATCTGTTGTTCCTAATCTAGGTATTCATTGTGAAACTGAGCAGCATACTGTTTAATTGAATAAAGGTGTCCGAGACTTAATTGAACAGTGTACTACTGCTTAAAAAGTCCTTTCATCTGCATGAGGTAAACTTTAATTAGTTACAACCAATTGTAATGGTCTTCTTTGGCACCATGATATGGAACAGAATAAACATGAATCATTGTGATAATCAGAAAGCAGTTGAAGTGAATTCTTGAAAATTCAGAAATTGAGAATTTTAATTCTCAAACTTTGTTGTATAAGAAACATAGTTAACATTGTTTTCTTTTTGGCCGTTCCAACATTTTTGAATACTTTTGGGGGAGCAAGTTCGGACCTAAGGGATGGGGCGCTAATTTAAATGGTGTTGAGCTCATGCGATGCACTTCCTGATAAGAGTACCTGAGAATCACACTCGTAAGATCATTGGTTCCAACATTATTCTCAGGGACAAGGTTGGACCTCCCCATCCCTGGTTGTATGGGTAACCTGTTATGGAGAATCCAACATATTGAAAGCTAACACTTGTTTACGGATGTTCATGGCTAGGCAGACAGACATGTAATTAAGATTTTGGCTTCACCCAGCTGTCAGCAGTATGGTGGTTAAATTTGTTTCCAAGTAATAGTAGCTCAAGTCCTCAAATTAGAAAACAAGTTGTGGATGAGTGTCATGGAATTGAAAAGCAGCTTTTGGAAAGGAAAAATATGGTCCAACTTATGATATGAAGAGTTTTTAGAGTGCTTAGGAGAATAATTGATCTAAAGAATAGACAGCAGATATAAACTGGATATATAAGCTATACAGAGTCTATCTTTGGTGGTTTGGGCTGTTTATGGCTACTTTACTCTGTAAAATGAATATGATGCAATGTTTCCACCGTCCTCAACTTTTGAGTTGAAAACAATGATGATAGCCTTAATTCTTATCTTCACTTTATCTTTGTTAAGTTTTGTTTTTGTATGCTCTTATGCTTGAGTTCTCTTTGCTTGTTTTGTTAATATTCAAAGATATGCCAGATGAAATATTTGGATTGTTTTAAATGATATCTTAATGCATATCTGCTAATATGTGCACGCGCCTCATCGTAAGTCTTAACAATTGGTTATCCTACTACGTGTGGTGCAGCATAAATCAGAGAATTAGGCCTACCTCTTAATATCTTGTTAACCTGAAGTGATTAATTAATGCAGTGACGGGTCTAGTAGGGTAGCAGCTACTTGATTATTGTTGCCTGATATGTACTAATATATATTTGGGCTTTTCAGGATGTGTCTCTTCACTATATGTTTTAGCCATTTATGCATGCTCCAAATATGTTCTTAACTATAAATTTGTCTCATATATTCAATTGTTGGTGTAATCATTGCAGAAGACCTACCTGTTTTCGCCCTTCAAGATGATAGAGTAGTAGAGGTAGTAGGGGAGCCTGCAGGGACACATAAGGCTATTGAATTAATTGCTTCTCATTTGAGAAAATTTTTAGTCGACCGGAGCATAATATCAATAATTGAAATGCAAGTAAGCTTTCTTTCCTTAGAAGTATGTTTTGGGGTTGTATTATCATTTCTGGAGCTTATTTATGCTGCTTTGTCAGATGCAAATGACCAACTCACAGATGGATCACATGCCTCCCGCACAGCACTGGGGTCCACCACCCCAATCTTTTCCACAACATGCTCATGCAGGTCCTGGATATGCAGCTAGCCCTCATTTTATGCCTCCTCCTCGTCAGTACGACAATTATTACCCCCCTGCTGACATGCAGCCTCCACCAGAGAAACAACCTCATCAAGGTATATCTGCCTATGGAAGAGATGCAATGCCAGTGCATTCATCTGCCGGTCAGGCAGCTCCATCAGTAATCACTCAGGTTATACTTTTCTTCCTACATTTAGTTTTATCTGTTATGCCAAATAAATTGGAAGAATCAGATATGGGTTGACTTAAGGAGAGAGCAAACTCCCATTATACATTTCCATTGATCTAGCTGCTCAGTTTGTCGTTTTAAGGAGAGAGCAGAGAATTTAAGAGTTCTACCTGTGATCCTTTGTTCTATTGATTCTTATTCATTGATATAGGGTTTGCGTCTTTATAGTTGCCCCACACCACATATTGGCATTTTGTGTTTGGATTTGTGGCTATTCGATTTTCTCATCTAATTCCAGTTTGGCTAAATTGGCTACCTTAAGTTTGAAGCACTAATGTATTTTTGGTATGACTTTATGGGGTTCTATTGGGAAAGTTTAGCATGGACTTTATCATGTTCAAAAGTCATTATGAAGTGTATATATTATGTGCATATTTGTCGACTGTCGTATAATTGGACCATGATTAATTTTCAGATCACACAGCAAATGCAAATTCCACTCTCTTATGCTGATGCTGTCATCGGTACACAAGGTTCAAGTATAAGTTACATCCGGCGGGTCAGTGGTGCCACAGTTACCATACAAGAAACAAGGGGAGTTCCTGGGGAGATGACAGTTGAGATTAGTGGAACTGCTTCTCAAGTTCAAACGGCTCAGCAACTGATCCAGGTAACCTTGTAAACCCTGACTTGGATTGATTATTTAAATTATATTTGTTCTAGAACCTTTCTTTCATATATGCATTTTACAAATTGATAAGACATTTATTTGTCCAAATTGGCTTGTCTTTTCACATCTGTAATGTTTTCTGGTGTCTTCATACGTGAGTTTGATTTGGAGCAGATAAAGGTTATAAGGTCAAATGCGTAGTTATTTGAATCGACATGGTCTTGTGCATTAGGAAATTATGTTTTTTGAAATGCATTTTCTTGATTTTATCTAGGTGTAATTTCTTCCATACAGGTCATGTAATTGTGTTTTTTGTCGGAGACATCAAGTTCAATTATTTTCTTATATAAAAATCCTTAAATGCTGAGAACCTAGAAGATAGTTGGAGTTGATACGTTTTCATGTTTCGGTTGTCATTTCTGCAGCCATCAGTGTCATTGTTATATCTTTCGATGAATTTCCAATTTTTTGCGCTCATCATTGTGATAAAATGGCTGATCAAGTTCTCTCTCTCTCTCTCTCTCTCTCTCTCTGGTTTTGGGCAGAATTTCATGGCCGAAGCTGCAGCAGGCACAGCACAGACTCAGCATGCTCCTCCTTCAACCGAGCAAATGTACAACTCTTATGGAGGTCATCATTTATATACATCTCCCCCTTCAAATCCTCCTAGTCAAACTGGCGGCTATGGCTCAGTTTATGGCAACAATTATGGCTATTGAGTGCCTGAGTTTTCATATCATCTCTAAGACTTGCATTGTCTCGAGAACCTAATAACCGTCCTGTGTTAATTAACGTTATTCTACTTTTGATAAGAGATCTGAAACACAAATTAGAAAGGTCGACTTCTAGTAGGCAGCAGTAGGGCTAGAGCTGAGTCTACAACATACTATGCTGTTGATTTCTGATTGAATTGAGGCCTTTTCTTTCTCTACATATCTTTTTGTTACTTAACTTATTCTGTAATGCATATGGTATTGATGTTTTTGTTTTCAACATTGTTCGTTTCACGTATAGGATTATATTATATTTAGGGTAAAAACATTCCCAACTGAATTATGCGTGATTTAATACTTTTTTAATCAACTTGAATCTTTTCATTTTGCTTCATGAATTTTAAATTTGATGCATTTTATCACAAATTTTAGTGGTACATGTGTTAAATACCATGTCTGATAGACAAAGTGCAGTGATTCATAATTTATATAAAAAAAAAAGTCAAATAATGTATATTTGAGATGACAAATTGTGATTATCCCTTATATTTATTTTGGCTTGTACGCATAATTTAACAGCTTTGTGAAACACATGTTTGCTTATTTTTGTGAATGTCCTTGTTTTGTGAAAACATGGCTCTAAATGCATGAAAAACATCTAAAGGTAACATGATGTTCATTGAACTGATGAATAACAAATATCTGAATTTTTAAATTTGGTCCCACTAAAACATTATGTTCATTGAAGTGAGGAAAAACCAACACCTGAATTTCTAAATTCGGTCCCAGCAAACCAAATTGAAATGTTACAACAAACTTAGAATCCAAGCAAATTTGTGAAAATGAGTGTGATTGGTAGATAATTGAGCTTTGTTTTACATTCTAACAAACGCGGCTGGAAATTGTATACTTCATCCGTCTTGTAAAGAGGTATAAAATTATATTTTTTTCTAATGATTCCTATTTAATGTTCATGAGTATTAACCAATTATGTTCATCGTCTTATATTTAATAGAGTTGTCTCATGTGCACCAGTTGCACTATGCAACTGGGTCGATTCAGGTCCGACTCAAATCTGCACATCTTTTTTTTTTTTTTGGATTCATGTGTTGATCTTTATGCTATATTAATATGACATTTATGTACAAATATCATAACCTTTATTTAATTCTATAACTCCAAAAAATCCAATTTTAGGCTTTGATACCAACTGATGCAGGCAGAAGCGTGATAAAGATAATATTACAATCCGTTGATTTTGGGAATACTGGATGTAAAGAGAAAACTATGTTTTCTTATTTCATAAATCAATTCAACTCCTCAACATAATAAAGATAACTCCTATTTATACTAATAAAAACCTAAAATCTTAAAGATACGATGAAATCAATATAAAGATATGAATAACAATAAATTAATATAAATAAATCAATATAAATCTCCACCAAATATATCTAATCTCTATTCTCCATCATTCAACATACCTTTTTGTAATATTACTTATACTTTTATGTATATTTTTTATACCTTTATATCAATATAATCATACATTTATGTAAATAACTTATATATTTATATTAACATAAAAGTTATATTATTATAACATAAAGATACACCTAATATAACATAAATGTTTAAACAATGTATTACATAGCTGTGTAATATAATGTAAATGTATGAATGTTATAACATAAATGTATGAATGCTACAACATAAGGGTATACATATTTTTCAGAAACATGAACATGCGCCCGAATATGTGAGCACACACTTGGACGTGTGAGAACACGTACCAGATCACCAGTTTCATAGGAATTTTTGTGTAAATAATAACACTACATAAGGGTATACTATTATTTTGAAACCATGTGAAATATAAATTTTATTAGTGAAAATAAAAATGAACCACTTTTATGAAAACAGAAGTTGTATTATGAATTATGATGTTGTGGAATCAAATCATAATTTTCTATAGTAAAAATAAGACAAATTTCAAAATAAGATCTTTTAGAATAAGATTTTGTAGTAAAAATAAGTTAAGTTCCTAATTTTAAAAGAATAATTTATAAGCTTTTAAAATATTATTTTAATATTAAATATGATCTTAAAAACATTTTCAAACAATTTAAGGAATTCATAATCAATTTTTAAATATCTTAAAAGATATTTCGAATGGCTTATAGCATTAAACTAAGTGAGTTTTCTATAGAAGTAGTTAATTAAATATATAGCATTTTGAGTAGGAAAATAGATTTGGATGGTTGATAGTGACTAGTAAGAATCCATTTTATAAAATTATAATTGTAATACAATCTCACAAAATTTTTGTGTGAGATTTTGGGCTTCAACTTTCAAGATCCCTCCATTAAAAACTCCTTATCACGACTTTGGGAGAAAACGGAGGGCTAATCTTTCTTAGGATAAAACAACAGACAGCCATTAATCAAATAATAGGAAAACCAGAAGAAAAAAAACACAACTAATATTTCCTTCGATTCAATATAAATTTCATTTTGAAAGTTAAAATTTGTATGGAATTAATTAGTGTCGTTTTAGTTATTTTATCATTTTCTTTTTCAAGTTTATAGAGCAACCTTAATACCCTCTTTATTTGAATTTACCTATATAATCTCTTTAAAATTTATTCACAAAAATATTAAAAAATTTCTTTATCTCAATTTTTCCTTCTATCTTTATTTTATATTATCTCATCCCATGTTAGTTTAGGAAATTGATATTGCATGAAACACTTTTCCCAATTTTTTATGTAAGTTAGTCTCATGTGCACCAATTGCATGCAACTGGATCGACCTGACTCGGATCTACACATTTTTTTTTATTCATGTTTTACATTTATGTTATATTAGTATGATATTTATATACATATATTCTTACCTTTATGTAATACTTTACCTTAAAAAAAAAAGAATTTCAACACAATTTGTACATATATACCTTTATGTGATATTACTCATACCTTTATATTAACATAATCATACTTTTATGTAATATATAAATGTGCAATTAATATAACTAAAATTTATGAGTACATAACTAAATGTATGACTAATATAACTAAAATGTATAAAAATGAATTATATAAATGTATAATTATATTGATATAAAGGTGTACGTAATATCATATAAAAAGCATGTTGATCCAAAATTGCACTGAAAATTGGTGTTTTTTGGAGTTACAAAATTACATAAAAGTTATGATATTTGTACATAAAAGTCACACTAATATAACATAAATATACATATAAATAAAATAAACAAAATAAAAAATGTACGGATCCAGGTCAGATCGCTCCAGTTGCATGGATCTAGATCCATGTAACTGGCGCACATGAGTATTTGCCTTTTTATATTTCTTAATTAATTATGACAAAATTTTCAGAATGATACATATGTTGAACCAGAGGAGTATTTATTTATTTTCCTTTCAAATATATATCAATTTCAATGGCAGCACAAAACTATCTCTTTTGTTTTCAATTAATCCATGGTGTTAATTTTGAATAGCTTCTTAACATCAATACACTAAATGAAAAAAATAAATTATTTATTTGCAAGAATGTGGCGAATGGTGTCTCCTTTGCTTTCAATTAAATTACAGTAAATCTGTTGAAAGAGAATCCAAAATAATGACACAAATCGATTGGCTCAATTTATTTGGATTCGAGATCCGTGTATACAAACACGTATTAATCTGTATATGGGAGCAAATGGATAATAGATATTACTCTCAATAAAAATGAAATGGCTCGCTTTGTATTATATAATATTAATATTACCAATACTTTTGTGCATCCGCTACATGGATTTGAGATCCATGTATTTGGGTCAATCCGCATGCACAGCCACGTGCCATCAGGTTTGCATATAAACTCGCCCATACAAACTCCAAAGTGTCATACATTTATGTTATATTAGTAATAGTGTTAGTTATACATTTTGCTTATATTAGTCGTACCTTTAATAATGTTAATTGTACCTAACTATTTTATTCAGACAAACATATTAACTTTTTATATCTTTTAGTTATGAGTAGCACTCCTATGCACCTGATGCACACATGCACTCGGGTCGGGTTCGGGTTGACCTGGATCCACGCACTTTCACTTTTTTTTTGCCCCGACCTCTATGTTATGTTAGTTATACCTTTATGTTATATTAGTTATACTTTTATTCCAAATATCATACCTTTATTTAATACTTTTAACTCTAAAAAAATCATAATTTTACTACAATTTGTACATGTTTACCTTTATATGATAATACTCATATTTTTATGTGATATTACTTATACCTTTATTTCAACATAGTCATACCTTTATGTAATATATAAAGATACAACTAACATAACTAAAAGATATATCTAACATAACTAAAATGTATGAGTGTTATAACTAAAAGGAATGAACGGTTAATACGTCTGTCTAAAGAAAAGGTTAAGGTACATCTAACCTTACAAAATGTATGACTAATATAACTAAAATATATAACTAACACTACTAAAATGTATAGTTAACATAACATAAAATGTCTGGCACCTGGGAGCATGTTTGGGTGGATTTTATCCGTAATCTGGTGGCACGTGCAGGCACGTACGGGCGCGTGGTGAGCCGGGTCGACCCGAGTGTACAGATCTAGGGTCCGTGCATCAGGTGCACAAAAGTTTTTGTCTTTAGTTATACTAGCTATACTTTTATATATTATATAAATGTATGACTATGTTGATATAAATGTATAAATAATATCACATAAATGTATGAATAATATCACATAAAGGCATATATGTACAAATTTTGTCGAAATTGATTTTTTTTTTCTTAAGTTAAAGTATTGTATAAATGTTATGATATTTGTACATAAAAATATGACTAACATACTATAAAGGTAAGCGCAAATAGAAGTTGTGATATTTGTACATAAATGTATGTCTAATATAACATAGATGTATGATTAAAATAGTATAAATGAAACAACACGAAAAGAAAAAAAAAGACGTGGGTCTGAATCTGCCCGAACCCAACCTGAGTGCACCATGCACCAAGTGCACAAGAGGCCAATTCTATGAATATTCATTTAGCTTTATATATATATATATATATATATATATATATATATTAAAATAAATGTTGTCCATCTACAAAGTCGAGCCAATATCATTGGCACTCTATAACAAAAGAATTCATGTCTGCAATAAAATATCCAAAAAAAAAAAAAAAAAGAAGAGAAAATTGAAGATTTATTTGAATCAACATAAACGGATACATATCTCTTCAATTGGATTTTTGAATTTTTTGCTTTCGAATGTGGAAAGAACTTTGTTGAATACACAAAGAAGACAATTGAATTTGATAGATTTATAAAACTTGGAAAACACCAATTAAAAACCATAATCTTAAGTTTGATAGATTTATAATTTGGAAAACAACGATCGGAGGAGTTTTAGCTTCTTAATCTAGGATGAAATGCCATTTTGGATAGACTTCTACAAAGATGTGTTCACCATAGACAAAAATTCGTAAAATTTAGTGGAGAGATTCGTAAAAATTATATAGTGGTTCTTAACTCTTGGAATTGTATTTTCGATTATTAAAAGGGATCGATAGGTGTTGGATATGAATTCATTTCATGTTTATTTAATGAAAAAACGTAACTGATTGACTGCTATATTTGATGACACTTTTTGCATTTAATCGAAAGATATAATACGATTTGATTATCAAAACTAACGGTAAATCACTACCATATTTGGAAGATTTAATCTTCCTCACAAGAAAAATTATTTGGATACTTGACCACAAAATTTGAGTATCTACGCAAACATAATGTACTCAGAGAATTTCGACCTTTGATGCATGTGAAAGTATAGTCAGGTTCTATATTCCACAGAATCAATTCTAAAAGATTACTAATTAAATTAGTCATAATGAGTGTTCTATGTTCCACATAATCAATTAATCTAAAAGATTCCTAAATTAGTCATCAATGAATGAGTGTTGAGCCAACAAAATAAAATTATCAACTTAAAATATAATGAATATAGGAGGGAGTGAGTATTATTATTTCCATAGGTATTGGTCTCAAATGCTATACAAGATTTAGGTTGAGGGTGAATAAACTTATATCACATTTTAAACCTTTTCGATTGTTATAAACTTTCTCGATTTAACTTGTAAGAAACCGATTTTTATAGGTGCAATTTACAATTACTCAAAAGTTACTACTTACAACAACACTAACAGAATACTATAAGATAACTCTCAACTATTAAAAATTTTGAGTTATGCAACAGAAAGTACTTGAGGAGTTCTTTGAAAGATTATTTTCTTAAATATGACTTTATAAATAAATTTAAGGTCTATGCTTAATAGAAAGTAAAGTGCAGTAAATAGAAAAACAAGCAATATAAAATGGTTCAAACATAGAGTAATCCATATAATACACTTTATTCATTCTTTGAAGAGGAACTTTATTAATATACTTTTCAAGGTTACAATGAACACAAATCTCTAACCTTATATCTAACAAAAAACCTATAGTACGTTAGTGATAAGCGTAGTATCTTTAGAAGTGTTCTAACTCTGCAAGTAGGGTTGCAAGTTCGAGTAATTTACAGCTTGCAACTAGAAAGTCTACATTTTAAAACTAAACCCCCACCTCTAGACCTCTTGTATCATTTGCAGGGCCGGTCGTGATATTTTGGGGTCCATGGTGTAATTAAAAAAATGGACCCTATGAAGAAAAACAAATACATTTTTACTTAAACGATAAATATAATTTAAAAACCTGAAAATAAGAAGAATAAAAAATTCTCTCATTCAAAAAGTTATTCACAGAAATCAAGTTTCAATATGCTCCGATATCCATTTGGAATGTTGAAAACATACAACACCTACAAACATAAACACAAATTTAAGTCTCAAATCATTGAAAATATCTAGATTTTCTAGCATCTTGAGAAGCAAAATCATGAATAAAGTCAGCCAGAATCAGATGTCATGTGGGCTGATGCGCCTGAGCTAAATTTGTATCCGTATTAACATTGTGGTTGAGCCACAGGAATGGAATCCTTGTTGATCACAGCCATGGCAGACAGAGTAGAGTTAAAAAAAAAATTACGTGAAGAACCATGAGAGAATTGGTAATCAAGCACCGTTAATGAGGTGTAGATTGTATTCTGTATATATAAGCTGTACAAACAAGATTTACAAGGAATAAATCAAAGACCAAATCAAAAGATGAAATACAAAGATATTTTCCTATATACAGAATGTTATAGAATGAAAAACAAATCTTCAGATTACGTTGCCATGTTAGTATCCTTATCATGTTGAAACCACCTCCATGATTTTTAGTCACAAATACGGTGGTTGATGAAGCAAAAAAGCCTGCGCCGGAGGATATCCTTACTTCCTTCATGAATGATACCAAGAATAGATTCACAAAAGATGAGACCAAGTTGGATAGAATTGAAACTCAAGTGAATGAGATGCATGCAAAAATGAGTGCACAAATGAAGTTATTGGAAACTAAAATGAGACAAATTGTCACGATACAAGTTATCAACTTGTCTCTACTAGCTATATTTTTGAGTTCTAAGAACACATGGTTGACTTTCCCTCATTTTGATGTTGATCTTCCTCGTATTCAGTTAGTCACTATAAGCTAATTGATCTTGTAGTCAGTGTTTTGTAAGCATTCAACTGTAAGATTCCTTTGGACTACAGGAATCATTTACAATAAGTCATGTCTTGTTGTATATTCGCCTTCTTGCGGCTTTGGGTCTTCTTGCAGCTCTTCACCTGTTTTTTTTCAGTTTCAACCTAAACTATTCTATTGATCTAGCTCTATCTAGTTTCACCAAATACAATGTGAAAAATAGTCTCTAAATCTTATTATAAATGGAGTTTTATATTATCAAAATCCAAACATTGATTCCTAACAATATGAAACTAAATTTTTGCCTCTATTAAGGAAAAAAATGTAGGAGTAGTTTAAGATTTGACTAGAAGTACAGTTGCTAATTTAATTGCAATAAATGTAAAAAAAATGAATAATAAACTTATAAAACAAAATTAAATA
This sequence comes from Scutellaria minor, assembly GCA_954870855.1. Lineage (NCBI taxonomy): Eukaryota > Viridiplantae > Streptophyta > Magnoliopsida > Lamiales > Lamiaceae > Scutellaria > Scutellaria minor. Next base: position 16,146,558 of record OX940728.1, on the reverse strand, counting down.
CTAATTAAGTTTTATCAAGTGAATTATTTCAATCTGGATTCAAACAATTGAATAATCAGGAATTTTGCATCACTTTATTAACTGTTAAAGCATTACTTGTATGTTAAGATATCAATTATTATATGTTATATATTACTTAGCATATGTTAAAAATATCATTTGTCATATATCAATTAAAGTATCACTTATTATATATTAATACTTTTAGTATATAGGTACCACTTCTTAAAAAAACATGTTTAAGTATCACTTATTATCTACTAAAGTGTCATTTAGTATATGTTGAAGTGTCAGTTGTTATACTAGAAAGTAGCACGTGTTATATATTAAAATAATATTACTTGTTATATGTTAAAGTTGCACTTGTTATTTATTAATTAAAATATCACTTGCAACATGTTAAAATATTTGTTATTTTGTTTGTTTATTAGTCATTACTAGTAGTGTACTAGCATGCATTTCACGATTTGTCATATAAAATTCTTAATGACCCCTCCATTAGTATTTGAACCCATCTATTAATATACTGACGTTTAATAGTAGCATATATGAAGCCTAATTCCCTGATGAAAAAAACATGTCATATATATTGTACACATACATTATCTGATTTGACTAAAAAATATATTATGCAAATAATAGATAGTTCTTATATGTATAATATGAGTTTCAGATTTTTTTTCTTTTTTATGATCTCTTTAGCATGAAGAACTCTGTGACTGTAGAATCTTAAAAAATGCATAGAAACTGGTAAAATATTTTAAGAATTTGTGTTTGATTGTTACTTATCTAACGTCTAATACAATTGTGGAAAAATATTCACATATATGACATAAATAGGGAATAGTTTAGTGTTGATGAAAAAAAACTACTTTAGTGGTTTATACACATGGACGGATCTTCGTTAGGGCAGCATTGGGCTCTAGCCTAGTGCAAGCCCAAAATATCCTCTTATATGTATATAAATAGAGAATTCTTAAATAGTTCATGTTTTTTCCTATACTGCTTTTTTCATATAAATGAATCTTTGATATTAACTATTTTATCAAAATAATATGGAAAAAATAAACTGGTTGGATTCTAACCTTATATATCCATTTGCAGGAATCTGATAAACAATTTGAGGGCCTATTGAGTCCTCGACAGATTGATTTTCCTGATCAACGAGAATGTAGGAGTCATTTCCTGAAAGTTGCTGCAAAATATTTCCCACATAAATCTAAAATAAAGTTAATTAGAGGAATATATATGAAATGTCATGAATTCAAAATAAATCTAAAATACTTAAATATTGAAATATTTTATTTGCCAAATTAGAGTCTCTTGAATGATAAACTCCTCGACTTCCATCTTGTCTTGGTAAAAGCACTTTTGCAAAATGATGCATGTGGTGATGGAAAAACCTGATAATTCCAGAACTACACACAAAAACCACTTAGGGCATGTGTAATGGCTGTTTTTAGAGATATTTTTAAATAAAAAAATTAATATTTTATAATAAAATAATAGGATAAATTACATTTTTGATACCCAAAATATATATTAATTTTATTTTTGGTATCCTTATTTTCGTGAGTTTCAATATTAATACCCAATGTTTAAAAAAATCATACTTTTGGTACCTTCCGTCAAGTTATCGTCCAAACTTGACGGAAGTTAACTAACCCTAAGCATTTGGAGTGAAAATTGGCCACCTTCTTCCCCAATTTCATTTTGCAAACCCTAATTTCTTCATTTTCTCCAATTTTCCATCACATTCTTTCAAAATTTGAATTCGTCCAACATCAAAATTAGAAGGTCCTGCTCTTTCCTTCACCTTCTCATTTCATTCTTCAGTTTCATCCTCTTCATCCTCTCTGCAGCATCTCTAGCTCCAACAATCGCTCTTAATTCTCTAATCCTTCTTCGGATTCTACTCTCAGCTCAATCATTTTTACTACATGATGCACATATCCCTCCTCCTGGCCTCTTCCGCGTGTCAATTGCTCGGGATCTTAACCCTATTTACCAAAGAGAAATCGAGCCTTTCGATGCTCAAATCTCTGAGGGATCCTAGAAGGCAAAGCTTCTGTTGGTAAATAGCACTCAACAATGGGCAATGAACCTGTCGAACAGAAACAAAAATGAACTAACAAAAATACAGCAAGTCGAGTCGAGGAAAGACCCTCTTTCCTTAAGACGAGATACGCCCAGGGTAGTGCTCACTGGTTCGTGAGTATCTGTTACATATTGTACATATCGCACCATATCTTGTCTTTCCTTTTTGTAGACATATTATTTGGGGTGTACATTTTTCTTTCTTTAGTTACTATGCATTTTGCGTAATTAGAAATAGACTATATATTTTCTTTACCTTTGTAATCTTTGCAATAACATTGAAATATACTTTATCAAAACCAAAACTATCCTGCATCTTGTTTCTTGCTCACCGCCACATTTATCATGGCACCAGAGCAGGTAAGATTCTAATAAAGCTTCCGCACATATTTTTCTATCAAAATTCACACAGTAATCACCAGCAAATATGGTGAAACCCGGTGATGACAAACCCACACCCTCAATTGTGGTGGACATAATGTCCCCATACTATGTGCATCCATCCGATAACCCCGGACAAGTTTATGTGAGTGAAGTTTTTCGCGATGGTAATTATGCAGATTGGATGGAGGAAATGACAAATTTCCTATTTGCAAAAAATAAAATCGGCTTCGTTGATGGTACAATCCCAATATCGGATGAAGATTCATCAAAGTTATTACTGTGGAAATGGTGTAATGCGATGGTAAAGGGATGGCTCACAGTATCAATGGAGAAGGAGATCCGCAATAATGTGAAACATGGAAAAACGGCTCGAGCGATCTGGCTTGATCTGGAAGAAAGGTTTGGAAAAGAGAGTGCCCCTAGGGCATATGAATTGAAATGCATGTTGACACTCACACGCCAAGAAAAGATGTCTGTGTTGGCTTACTACACGAAATTGAAGGGAATATGGGACGAAATCCAATCCGTTTCGTTTGCTCCGAAGTGCACTTGTGGGAAATGCACATGTGATGTCTCAAGGCAACCGGTTGATATGCCAGAAAAAGAGCAACTTTATGAATTTCTCATGGGGCTGGACGAGATTTTCAACACCGTCAAGACCCAAATCTTAAGCACAAAACCGACCCTCGGATTGGGGACGACTTATCACCTTGTGGCGCAAGACGAACAACAGCGTCTTCTCACATCTACGAGGAAACCAACAATGGAGGTGGCAGCCTTTCAAGCCTATGAAGGCCGAGATGGTACAACAGCTAATGTGACGCATCAGTCACAACCAAAGAAAACAGGGAACAAATACAAAGAAAATAGGTGCGAGAGGAAGTGTGCAAATTGTGGAAGAAATAATCACACCATTGAATATTGCTATAATCACACCATTGAATATTGCTACGAGATCGTGGGTTACCCAGAAAGAGGCGAACAAAAGTTCAAGAAAAATTATAGTAAAACCACTGAAAAACCAAGATCAAACCCAAAGGCAACAAATGTTGAAGGTAGCTCGAACTCCATTCCGGGGATTAGCCAGGAACAATTGGCAAAGTTAGTTGAATACCTTGGAACAATGACAAAGGATAACTCGAACCAACCACCCTTTGTCAACATGGCTGGTAAGACTATTTTTGACAAATCTTGGGTAATAGATTCCGGTGCCACGAAACACTTTACCCATGACGGTAAGATTCTTGTTAATAAATTTGATCCGGGCACTTTAGCACCGATTAAAATACCCAATGGGGACAATGTGCCGGTTAAAGGCATCGGGACCACGAAGTTACCTAATGGCCTTAAGATTGACAATGTCTTACATGTGCCTAATTTCCAATACAACTTGCTTTCTGTTAGTCGCTTAACTAAAGATCATAACTGTGCTCTCATATTCTTTCCTGATTACTGTGTCATACAGGACTTGAATACGAGGAACCTGATTGGGATGGGTAGGCAACACGATGGTCTATACTGCTAGGAAACAATAAAACAAAATCATCGAGCTATGGCTGCCGTGGTGAGTCCGAAAATTTGGCATAGGAGATTGGGACATGCTTCTAAAATAAAACTCGAGCATGTGGATAATTTAAATAAAGTTTTTGATAATCATTGTGATTCTTGTATGAGGGCTAAGCAAACACGCACCGTTTTTCCTCTTAGCACTATCCGTACAAAAGATTGTTTTGAATTGATACATTGCGATTTTTGGGGGCCCTATAAGACGCCTTCATTTACTGGGGCTTATTATTTCTTGAGTATTGTGGATGATTTCAGCAGGGGTGTTTGGGTTTATTTAATGAAATATAAGTCGGAGGTGAGCAAGCATTTGATGGCTTTTTGCAACATGGTTAAAACCCAATTTGGGAAACCAGTGAAAAAAGTTAGAACCGATAATGGGACCGAATTCCAGTCAAATATAATGTGTGATTTCTATGATGAAAATGGTATCGATTTGCAAACTTCTTGTACGGACACACCACAACAAAAAGGTGTGGTAGAAAGAAAGAATAGACATATTTTAGAGGTGGCCAGAGCTTTATGATTTCAAAGTGAACTCCCCATTGAGTTTTGGGGTGAGTGTATCTTAACTGCCACCTATATCATCAACAGGCTCCCTACTAAAATTCTCCAGAATAAAACTCCCTACGAAGTTTTGTTTAAAAGAAAACCCAATTATGAACGGCTTCGTGTTTTCGGCTGTTTAGTATATGCTAAAGATAATAAGAAAAATGGTGATAAATTTAGTGAAAGAGGGAGACCTTGTGTTTTTGTTGGGTATCCTAAAGGACAAAAGGGGTACAAAATTTTTGATTTAGAGAATAGAGTCATGTCTACTTCTTGTGACGTGAAATTCTTTGAAAATATTTTTCCATATGAAAAGGATACACATCTCAAAGAAATAGCTACTAAACGGCTGCAAGATTGGGAACTAGACCCATTTGCATATGAGATACCTCCACTGGATAAAATGGTCATGCAACCAAGTATTGAACATATAGAGAATAATGATGAAACTTTTAGTTCAGATTGCATTAATCTGGAACAAGGTGGGGGTCAAGTATAGAGGCAGAGTGGACGAACACGGACTCAACCAAAACACTTGCAAAGCTATGAGGTAGATTTGCCGCAGTCCTTAGATCATTCGCGACCCATGTCCGAATCGGGATCCTCAACGGTATATCCTTTATCACAATTTATTTCATATAAACATTTTTCTCATGCCCATAAGTGTTATTTTACGGCCATCACTTCACGTGATGAGCTAACGAGTTTTTCTCAGGCTATCAAGAACAAAATGTGGAAAGAAGCTATGCAAAGGGAGATAGACGCACTAGAGGCAAATGAGACTTGGACTCTCGAGCAATTACCACCGGGCAAGAAAGCCATTGACTCGAAATGGGTGTACAAACTCAAGTACAAACCGGACAGAGAAATTGAGAGATACAAGGCACGACTCGTTGCAAAGGGATTCACTCAGATAGAAGGGATATACTTTCATGAGACCTTTGCACCTGTGGCAAAGCTCGTTACAGTTCGAAGCGTCATTGTAGTTGCAACCAAGAAGAATTGGATGCTGCAACAACTCGATGTAAATAACGCCTTCCTCCATGGGGACTTGGACGAAGATATTTACATGAAAATACCACAGGGCTTCGCCAAGGAAGAAGAGACGAGAGTATGTAAACTCCAGAAATCTTTGTATGGACTACGACAGGCTTCTAGAAATTGGTACTACAAATTTACACGAGCATTGTTATGCATTGGTTTTCGGCAGTCAAGAGCCGACCACTCGTTATTCACGTATAGAAAGGGAACGTCTTACGTATGTGCCTTAATCTATGTGGATGACGTTATTCTAGCGGGGAACGACACAGATTTTATACATTATGTGAAAGAATATCTTGATAAAAAATTCAGCATCAAGGATCTCGGACCCCTTAAGTATTTCTTGGGAATTGAGGTAGCTCGATTAACTGATGGAATCGTATTAAGTCAAAGAAAATATACTTTAGACATTCTAGAGGACAGTGGGATGCAATGAGCACGCTCGAGTCCTTTCCCGATGGAACAGAACACACATTTGGACCTTGACGAAGACAACCCTCCCGTTGATTCTTCTCGTTACAGACATCTCATTGGCCGGCTGTTGTATTTTGACGGTGACAAGACCGGATATTCAATTTGCCACTAATATGCTGAGTCAATTTATTAATTCACCAAGGCAAACACACATGGATGTTGTAAATAGAGTATTGCGCTATTTGAAAGCCACACCGGGACAAGGCAGTTTTCTACCATCTAAAGGAGACTTGAATCTAGAAGCTTTTTGTGATTCGGATTGGGGAGGATGTCAAATGACAAGGCGATCTAGCACTGGTTATCTTATCACATTGGGTGGATCACCCATATCATGGCGGACGAAAAAACAGTCTGTCGTATCACGCTCCTCGGCCGAAGCGGAATACCGTGCAATGGCCACTACCGTCAGTGAAATATTATGGTTAAGATGGTTGTTACAGGATCTCCAGGCCACACAAAGCCAGTCCACACCTCTACATTGCAACAATCAAGCGGCACGACACATAGCATACAATCCGGTCTTTCACGAATGCACGAAACATATGGAAATGGATTGTTATTTCGTACGAGAACGAGTTCAGTCCAAAGAGATAGAGCCATGGAAAATTTCTACAAATGCACAAGTTGCGGACATTTTCACGAAACCTCTTGGAACAGATAAACTTCGACAGCTTGTAGGCAAGTTGGGTGTTCGAGATCTTCACAATCCAACTTGAGAGGGAGTGTTACATATTATACATATCGCACCATATCTTGTCTTTCCTTTTTTGTAGACATATTATTTGGGGTGTATATTTTTCTTTCTTTAGTTACTACGCATTTTGCGTAATTATAGGATTGGAACGTTAGAAGCAGACTCTATATATTTTCTTTACCTTTGTAATCCTTGCAATAACATTGAAATATACTTTATCAAAACCAAAACTATCCTGCATCTTGTTTCTTGCTCACCGCCACATTTATCATTATCGTCTTCCAAAGATAAAATGACTTCGTCTTTAGAGAAGTAGCACAATAATCTCGAGAGCTCCGACGAACTTCTAGTGCTTGAGAATTAAGCTGATGCAAAAATGGAAAATAATGCGAGGATTTTCAATTTCGTATCTCAAAATGATGCATGATGATCCCTATAAATAGGTCTTCAACATAGGGGGTTACATCTGAAATTGATGAGAATTTACTGCCCAAAAATGGGTCTTTGAATGCAAATTAACAACTCGTTCAAAAATAAGAAACGGTCAAAAAGTGCTCACAACGCTGCATTCTGCAACATGGCGTTTGTTGCATCCTGGACGCGCAACAACAAGCACACGCTGCATTCTGGACATGCATCAAGTACACGTTACTATAGCTGCTGCATTCTGGGCGCGTAGCTGCATTCTGGCCGGGTTGCTGCTCCGCTGCATTCTGGCGCCGGCGCGCAACAATCCAGCACCGTTAACGGTGCCGCAACTTTTACCCAAAAAGATAAATCCGGGTCGGATAAAACCCGAGCTCCATCCACCCAACGTCCAATTGCCAAGGACCAAGGCCGAGGTCGGGTTCGGGACGGGCTGTGCCGAGCCGAGCCAAGCCACGAGCATGTGTGTTGCACAAACATACTACTCCAATAGTATACTAATTACTAAGTCTCTTCTCATGGCTTAACTTATACTTGCATTTTCAAGGTTCATTTTCCAATGTGAAATAGTTAAGTACTCCTCCCACATTCAAGAATTTTCATTCCCATTTCAAGTGGCCAACTTTGATGCTTAATTTCTCTCATCAAAAATTAGTTTTGAGCGATTCAAAAGGCCTTGATTATCTACTCCAAACGTAGATTAATCTTTTAGCATCCAATCCTTAAAAGAATTAACTCTTAGCCACTTCATAATCGGTCAAAGTGGTGCCACCCACCACTTTCAACAACCAATTTTCCAACAGCTTCTGGTGCGGTTTGAGTGCGGGGTTTTGATGGTGATGTTTATTATATATTTGGGGTTTTAGCACTCTGTTGCACGGTGCACAGGAGTTGGGTGAGGAAGTACGAGAGACTGGAGAGAGTGATGGAGGAGGAAAACTGAGAAGGAAAGAGGGCAGAGAGTGGTGAAGAGCCGTTGGTGGTGGCGCAGAGAGCAAGCCAAATCTGTGTGTGGTTGGAAGAATTCAAATTTAGAAAGAAGGTGATGGAAAATTGGAGGAAAAACTACAAATATAATGGAGATTGAAGAGAGGATGAATAAATTAGGGTTCCAAAATGAAATTGGGGAAGAATGCGGCCAATTTTCATTCCAAATGTTTAGGGTTAGTTAACTTCCATCAAGTTTGGACGGAAACTTGACGGAAGGTACCAAAAGTGTGATTTTTTGAAACATTGGGTACTGATGTTGCAATTCGCAAAATAGGGGTACCAAAAGTGAAATTGGGGTATACCTTGGATACCAAAAATGTAATTTACCTTAAAATAATATTTGGTAAATATTTGGTGTTTCTTGCAGGTGTTAGTGTTCTCTTGCAAGAACACTTTAGAGAAGAGAGAGTGGAGAGATAAAGGGAAAAATATATGTGTTGTGGATCCATCATAATAAAATAATATATTCTTAACTTTTTTATATTTTTTTAATATATTCTAACTCCTTTAGAATTAGTTGATGTGATGACCCTAGAAAAGTTCATCAACTTTTCATGTCTATGTAGCATAATACACATAAAAATAAATAAAAAACAAAAAAAAATTCAAAAATGACAAGGAGATTTGGGCATGGAAAACTCTAAAATAGGTGTAATTTTTATTGAAGGAATTCTTTATATTATATTATATATATATATATATAAATGTTAAAGTATCATTGATTAATTATATATTAAAATATCATTTTGTATTATTAATTTATGCTCAAACTATGAAGTAATAATTTTAGATAAGGAAATCTTTTTTTTAACCAAAATATATGACTTCTTTTAGCCAAAGTGAATAATATTCTTAATGAAATGAAGTAGGCTCCAACATACTTCTTTTAATATTCGCCTCATACTAACCATGATTTATGTTATGTAGTCCGTGTCTCACGATGCACACGTGCTACGACACGACCCACATGAGCCATAACACAATTGACACGATTGACATGAACCACAACATAAGTGACATGAGCCACAACTCGACCCCACGAGAGAAAAAGAAGTGAGAGTTGGGTTTAAAACATCTAAATTGAAGGGTAATTGTGTCAAAAAAAATCACCTTTGTTAGAAAGTGATGGTATCTTAAAAATGATGTTTTATTATCATATTTGATTATTTTGTATCATGTTCCCGTTAAGTATCACTTGTTATATGCTAAAATATCTCTTGGTATATTGTAGAGTATTACTTAATGTACGTTAAAGTATTATAGATTATATACTAATGTATCACTAGTTATATTATAAGTATCACTTCATAAATGTTAAAACATCACTTGTTATATGTTAGGCTTCATTTGAATAGAGTGATTTGAAATTTAATAATTGAAATGTATTTCAATTCACTCAAGTTGTGGAAGTAATTTGAAATCCAAATGTATTGCTCAAAATTAATTCAAAATGAAAGTGATGAATTTCAAATATCATTTATCCAAACACTGTCAATGAATTTACGGTCAGAAATTTCAAATATCTTCTCAAATTTCTCCATCAAATGAAGTTTAAATTATTTATGAATGCGTTGAAATTGAGAAATCGATTATTTTCTTAACTTTGGTAAAACTTTTCCATTAAACAATCACAAACATAAACTGACATTCCAAACGTCCAAACTTTCCATTCTCTTCCAAATCCATACCTTCTCCAACATCCAACTACAACTCATCATCAATACTCATTGCACACAAATTGATTTGAAATAATTAGAGAATAAGTTTTGAATAATTATTTGAAATTCAAATTTCAAACACTTGTGTGATTGAGAGCGTTTCAGATAGAAGCAGCACACAATTTTTTTCCGAATGAGCACGATCTAGAAGCGTAGGAGAGAGACAAGCAAGATCCTCTATTCCAGTATTTGGTATTTCCTACAACGTGACATTCTTAAGTCATACAAATAATTAAGAGATGAGAGAGAGACTGTCTAAAATCATTTCAGAGCTATCAAGAGAATAATCCCAAGAGGCCACATTATTCTATTACCAAACCAAACACTCAATAGACTAAACAAAGAAAAATGTAACTTATCTAAATTACTAGGAACAACTTTGCAACCTCAACTAATATTAAATCCTTTTAAGCAATACACATTTCTTAAGAAAAATCACTGCACAGGTAAAGAAAGGAAGGGGGGTGAACTCATCTCTTTATTAATTGCTGCATAGTATCAAACGAGGCCTCATATTGGCGCTGCACACGTCGTCCTAAAGTGGCCCGTCTGATTGCAGCGGCTACAATGTACGACTCTCTTTACACGGCCCCGATCTTCCGCTCTAACACGCTTCTTCCTCGGTCGACCGGGAGGACGCAGCGATTTCGGCGGATTGATAAGCATTTCCGATGAATTGCCGGCAATGGGATCTCCTCCTTCGGACAACTCCTTCCAGAGTGTTTTATCCGGTATAGGATGTATAGTTTGAGAGTACGTCTTCCTATATGTAGCAACGGTGAAACAGCTTTCAGTGAATCGATGCACGTTTTGCCTGCATGAAAGTAGAGCAGCAACAGCATGTGCACAGGGTAGACCGTAGAGCTGCCATCCCCGACAAAGGCAGCAACGGTTCCTGATATCAACGATGTTTGTCCCCTCATGAGATATTACCTCGAACTCAGCTTCGTTGGCACGAAGCACCTGATAAGTACGAGCGCGCTCGAGAGCCTCTGCAACTCGTCTCTCTGCACTAGGGACGAGGATGGACGTCCACTGCATACTGGTCTCTCGACGTTCGTTGTACCAAGTCATTAGCTGCCTTCTAATGCATTCCATCATTTGAATTATGGGAAGACCAGAGGCTTCCAAAATCCAGGTGTTGAGGGATTCCACTATATTAGCCGTCAAATGTCCAAACCTTGTCCCCTCGAAATAAGCCGTAGCCCATAAACGAGGGGGAATACGGCGGATCCAGTATGCTGCGTCTTGAGAAACCTCTTCGATCTCTAGAATCTTTGCTTCAAACTCGATCACAGTAAGAGCATGGGCAGCATCCCACAAAAGGTTAACGAGCATCGTATTGTTAAATTCTTTCCGGAAGCTTTCGCTTAAGTGACGCATGCAAAAGCCGTGGAAAGCAGTGGGGAAATTGGCCTCGACACCGTCCACGATGCCTTTCTGCCTATCTGACAGTATAGTAAGCCTCGGCATGTTCTCGGTATTGACCTCAAGAAGGTTATGAAGCTCGGAGAGAAACCACATCCAGTTCTCGTCATTCTCCTCGTCTATTACACCGAAGGCCAACGGGAAAAGGCCACCATCACCGTCAAAACCAGTAGCCAGAAGCAACGTACCTAGATATTTACTCTTCAAGAATGTTCTGTCGAGCCCGAGAAGTGGACGACAAGCATTTAGGAAACCATATATGGATGCCTGGAACGAAATAAAGAGACGCTGAAAACAGTTGTCCACCGGATTCCCATACACAGACGCGATACTTCCTGGGTTTGTCCGTTTGGCTTGCTCACAGTATAGTGGGAGAAGACGATAGCCTTCTTCAAAGGAGCCGCGCATAGCAGCCATTATCCTTTCCTTTCCACGCCAAGCTTGCTTGTAAGACAAAGTGATGCCATGAACTCTATGAATTTCTTCCAAGATCTCTTTCGGCTTGCAATTAGGGTTTTCCCTGAGACGTTGCTCCACAGAATTTGCAACCCACTGAACAGAGGCCTGCTGATGCCCAAGATGAGAAATTCCTCCACATGAATGATTATCGTTGATGGTCCTGATTGTGAAAGTGGGCACACCAGGAAGCTTTGCAGCATGAATGCGCCACGGGCATTCCTCACTGGCACATTTGGCCGTAAATCGAGTTTTATCGGATTTGATCGTCTGCATTTCAAAGTGCAGGGCAATCGCCGTGTCCCTCAGAGCCCTCCGACAAGCTTTTACATCAGGGAATTCTTGCCCCACGTGAAGTTCAAAGTTCGGGCTTATAGCAAGAGTTCTCTGCTGCAGAACATGAGAGGGAGTAACTACTAGAGCCTGGTGAAGACTCATATCATGCATAGAGTCCATACCCATATCGTCATGCTGGATCACCGCTAACTCCATATTCTCGTCGAGTTCTTGGGTCTCAGAGACAGTTAACTCATTGTGATCAGACATGTCTAACTCACTGCTCCCGCCATGTAAATGCACATCTTGTATCTCATGCTCCGGTTTCTCTTCCATCGCCAACCCATTCTCCTGTTCGTATTCATGATCGTCGTCACCCTGGCCATCGTGACTCTGCCCCAACCTGGCATCTTGCTCATGAGGCTGTCCCATCTCTAAGCCATGGTTTTGAGCTATAACTATGTTATGATTGCGGTTTAGCACCACAGGCTGGTTATGGCCAAGAGCTCCACCATTATTTTGTCCAAGCAGCACATCATGGTTTGTCATTTTCTTCTTGTGTCAGCAGTATGACTTCTGATCATGGCATCACACAATCAACTATTAGGATTTCTATAATTTAGAAGAGAAGCCATGTGTCAAGCAGTTGGATTAAGTTAAACATTGAATTCAGCACACATGTTTCAATTGATTACGTAATCAAATGAAATGCAACAATCAAAATTCAATTTGATATTACAGTAAGACAACATCCACTCTCAACCATAAAGAATCAAAATGGCATCTTTTAACTGCCATAACCAATATCAGTATTATTCTTGATCTTCATCAATGATTTCCATAATAAGCAGCAAAACATCACCCCCTCCTTAACTCTAAGCCTTATTTTATCATCATCTTACTACTGCAAACCACCAAATGGACAAAAGAAAAGCGACACGGCAAGCAATTATCGACACATCTAATACATCAAGTTAAACATTGAATTCAAAGCACAAATTTTTTCAACAGCAAAACACCAAATAGACAAAGAAGACAGGATTCATTCAAACCCAATAATTCATATTCAATGGCACCTCGAATTAAATCCGAAACAAAAACACACAAGCCCATCAAAGCAAACATCAACAGTCATCAGACAGTCTTCCACAAACACGAAACAAAGCAAAAACCAAAACCCAGGAGCAAAAAAAGAGGAAACAAATCAGTAACTCACCTCAAGGAAAAACCATCCAAGAAAATAAAAAATTCAAATATTTTTCACATCAAGCGTCAAAACCCAGCAGCGAGAACACTGGGAGCACGGAATGACGAAACCCCAGCAAATGGATCGAGGACAATCAAGAGCTCAAACCCATCAAAATTGAGGAAAGAAAAGAGAAGAAAATGGAGTATTGGGAGCAGGGAATAACAGAATTTGAAAGTGGCGGGTAAAGAAAGGGGGTAGAGAGAGGAAGGAGAGAAATGGGAAATTGGGGAAAAGAGAGAAAGGAGAAACGAGGGCAGAAGAGGGCGTTGCGAAGAAGAGAGCCGCTACCAATGCTGTGAGAGATGGGTATTTAGGTCAAAACTTCTCCCCCTTTTCTCTTTCCTATTTTGTACTTTACCCTATTACCCCTTTTTTCCATTTTCTTTTTTTCTTTTCTAATTTCTATATATATCACAATAATTATATCATCCATCATACATGATACCAAGTCATGTATTTTGATAAAACTCACCTTTAAAAAAAAATTGAAATTTAATTCTGATTCTTGAATTTAGTAAGAAAATCGTGACTTTATTTTATTATTGCAATTCGAAGCATGATTGTATTTTCCGATTATTCGACGTGTCAAATAAAATAACTTGTTAAAGTCAAATTGAAATAGTGTATTAAAGTGCTGATTTTTTTTTATCTAAATATTGTAGTTGTGATCTCCAGAAGAAAATATTAATTTTGGTTCGAATTGCAATAATTTGTTAAAGTCGAGATTATTATTTTAAGTATGAAAGTTAGGATTAAATTGTAATTTTGAAAAATGTGATTATATATATATATATATATATATATATATATATTACTATATTCAAAATGTTTTCAATTCCAATAATGGAATTTTTTTTTTCAAAAACAATGATCGATATTTTATAAAAAGAGGGAACAGATGACGCTAAACAAACTCAAGCTTTACTCATTTGTGTTTTTTGAGAAGCTCAATCGAATTCGAATTTTTATATTTAAGTTGGAACTCGATCTATTTTAATTTAATTGTATTTTTATTTTAGAAATGAGATTTCATATATTGTATGTTAATACATAATTTTTGTTTATATATATATATATATTTTTTTTTCGACCCAGTTATTTATTATAATTGATTTCAATATTTTGAAATTATAATTTTGACATCTAAACTATGATGAGATTACGACAATTTCCAAAGTAGGGAAGCACCTGTCGATGATTAAACTACATAAACTAAGTGCATTATAGTTGCACAAAGGGGTGAAGTTACCATAGGTCAACAAAAATAAATTTAGATAAAAATGTTAACGTTTTAGACCACGTTTCAACCTCATTCAATATGTGTATAATCATAATATGTTACTTACATGTAAAATATGAGTTCATGTATGGTGTGAAATAGATAACTAATTAAATTGCAGTAAATGCATTTATGATCATACATAATTACTATATTAGAACAAAGAACGATTGCAAGTATCATATCCATGTAGCATGAGAATATATAATTAATAGTGTTATATATTGACATTTCTAATCATTTATGATAACAGGTTTTTCACAAAGTTAAAGTGTTGCACGATGTTTTGTAGAAGATATCGAAACATCTTTGGTTGGAATATTAAAAAAATTCTGTTTAATTTAATTTTAATTATTTTGTGCATAGTTTTCCTTATTCAAAAATCATCCAACCAGATGATAATGTTTTTTGAATAAAAATAATGGTTTGTTGTGATGATGTCCAAATACATTTTGATATGAAAAGAATTTGACTAGAAATAGGTTTCCTAGTTTATGTAAGAATTTGTATCTTTTCATAATAAATTTTTTCAAGATATTTTGGATATTTGAATTGTTTAGTTGATCATATCTTTTCAATCCATTAACTATTTCTTTTTATGTGGTCAAGATTTATCTACATATTTAATTGTTATTGAGCCACACATATCTATCTTTCCTTTAATAAAACTGCAAACTTGTTTAATTGAGAAGAAAACACCTCCCACACTGTCCAATTATGTGATTTCCAACATAACAATAATGTATGGCTCAAGAAAAAAAATGGACCGATCGAAAGATTGAAGAGAAAAATTGATGGAAAAGGTTTGAAAAGTTTATACAAATTCAAGAGAGGAAAGTAGAAGGTTATCTTCACATTCTCTTCCATCATCACCAAGTGGACAATCTATATATATATATATAATAACAATTACCCCTAAAAATAGTAATGCCAAAAGTTTTCCCGCCCATTTTCTCTTCCTAATTATAGAAATTTTATTAAATATTAAATATTTAATTTTTTGTGATATTAATTGAATTTATGGTAATTTCCAAAACTATTGATTTTGTATAATGAATATATATGGTATACAATCAAATCATTATATATATGGACGAAATATATACATATATATAATAATAATAATAATAATAATAATAATATTTTAAATGATAATAATAATAATAATAATAATAATAATAATAATAATAATAGTAGTAATAATAATAATAATAATACAATAGTGATCAAAACGAATTTTTAATTTTTTTTTATAATTAGATGATATTTAGAACATTATTTTATTACTAATTTCAATCGTGAACTAAAAAATCTATAATTACATTTTTGTATCTAGACAAGATGTACAATTATTTCATTTCTTCATCATTCAAAAGGTTGTTTTCAACATACTTACAATTCTGGCTAATATTCCCTACAATTGGATAACACTTATAATTTAATAATAATAATATAACAATACTTATTATAATCTATATATCTATATATATATATATAATAACAATTACCCCCTAAAAATAGTAATGTCAAAAGTTTTCCTGCCCATTTTCACTTCCTAATTATAGAAATTTTATTAAATATTTAATATTTAATTTTTTGTGATATTAATTGAATTTATGGTAATTTTCAAAAATATTGATTTTGTATAATGAATATATATGGTATACAATCAAATCATTATATATATGGACGAAATATATACATATATATGTATAATAATAATAATAATATAATAATAATAATAATATTTTAAATGATAATAATAATATTAGTAATAATAATAATAATAATAAATAATACAATAATAATAATAATAATAATAATACAATAGTGATCCAAACGAATTTTTAAATTTTTTTTTATAATTAGATGATATTTAGAATATTATTTTATTACTAATCTCAATCGTGAACTAAAAAATCTATAAATACATTTTTGTATCTAGACAAGATGTACAATTATTTCATTTCTTCATCATTCAAATGGTTGTTTTCAACATACTTACAATTTTGGCTAATATTCCCTACAACTGGATAACACTTATAATTTAATAATAATAATATAACAATACTTATTATAATCTATATATCTATATATCTATATATATATAATAACAATTACCCCTCAAAATAGAAATGATAATAGTTTCCCGCCCATTTCCAATTCCCAAAAGTAGAAATGCAATATTTATTATTTCATAATTTATAATTAAAAAAATTATTGTATTAAACATGATTATATATATGGTAATAATATCATCGATGATACTGACAAAATCTTAGAAATTATAATCTATATATGGTATATAAATGTTAATATGATCTCATCTAATAAATGCTTAATTATTGCTATAATAAATATTAAAGACATATATGTTGAATAAATTAAAAGAATACAAATGAATGAATTTCAAGAGAATTTTAAACCATCCAAGTATAAAATATATATAAAAAATTATCGCTAATGTTGTAACCCCTCCCCCTAATTTTGTCTATATATAGAAGGAGATTTATAACAAAAGTAAAAAAAAAAAAATTAAATTTAAGTTGACTTACTATAATTTCACCAATATGTAAAAATGTGATTCAAATAATTTTATGATTTTTATTATGTATGTAATTATAAATAGATTTCTAAAATTCATAATTTATATATATATATATAATTATATATATGATTTTTTTTATATGTGATCTTAATTATTATTCATCTATAAATACATGTCAATTACAAGTTTGTACATCTTTGACTTCACTTCGCCTTTTCAAGATAAATGATTGTTTTGTTTTTCATTACAATAACCATTATTTTGACGAATACGACTCATATTTTTAATGTTGTCAATGATATCAATACCTTCCGTAATTTTGTGGGCACTAAAATTTTATTTCGTTAGATCACATGATATTATTCCATACATAAATAAAAAAAGATGTTTATAGTTATGACTTCAAAGACCAAGAGGTAATTATGCAATATTGTTTTGTTCAATATATATATATATATATATATTTATATCACCTCAATAAATATATAATAATCAAGTTACTTAGCATATATAACATAACATAAATTATCTACTTCTATAACTGTATTCCAAATATGTTGAAAAACTATAATAAAAATCACATAATTTTTATTTGACAAATATGTCATTTATAATACTCCAGTTTTACTATATCCAGTTAAACAATACTAATAATATGACACAATGTTTACATAATTTAATTATATTAAGTAGAAAATTATTGTATAATCTTATAAAAATAATATAATAATAAAAATGATAATAACTTTGAAGTATTTACCTTATCTATGCTATATCAATTCTTTTTTAAAAATCATAAAGATTATTTATTGTATAAAGATATTTAATATATATATCTTGAATATAATAAAAGAATAGATATATATATATATAATATGATACATTATTGCATACAATTAATATTATAAATAGGAAATATAAAACTTATGAACTTATATATTTTCTATTAAAATTTAAAAATTAAGTATATGAAAATATCATTTATAAAAAACCATATAATATTATATCATTTATACTTATAAAAAATTAATAAAACTCACTTTTTATGTCTATTTGTCGTATTATATAAATAAATCTTCAATATTAATCTTGAAGAATAGAAAGTCATTGCTATTTATAAGAGTGATAATATGTCAATGATTTTTTTTCCATATATCTTTTAAATACTTTGAATTTTTAATTATGAAATTTCATTGTCATCTATATAAAACCAACTAATCTTATTTCCACTTTCTAAACTAAAAATACAAATATTTATTATTTTATAATTTATAAATTACAAATATTCAATTTTGCACAATTTATGTATATCCATAAATCATTTTGTGGTATGAAAATCATTTTGTATATACATGAAAATTGAGAGAGAAAAAAAACATGATCAATGATTGATATGTTATAAATTTATCATGATTTATGTAAATAATGTACTAATATCATGCTAAACGTTCATAAAAATTGTGAATAACACTTTGTACCTAAATTTAAATCATTATATATATCCACGAAAAAATTAGCAAAAAATATATCTCTTTTAATGTAAGAATAAATAATGTTTCATCCATGATTAAAAAACAATTGTAAATTTGAAATTTCATTATAATGGTATCATCAAGTTTCTAATTATATGAACAATAATAAAATATTTTACTTTCTATTGTTATATAGTTTCATAGTTTTAGACTTATTAGATTTTGACATGTTTAAATATGATTTTTCTAAGAGATAAATTTTAATTTTAGAGCATTTGGAAAAAAAATTATATACAATAATATCATTGTTTTTACACTCATTATGAATAAGTTATTGAACATATATTTACATAAGGTTTTTTTTTTCCAGGTCAATTATGACAAAAACAAACAGTAAAGTAGCCAAACAACGTATGATGAAAATAAGTAATATTCAAAATTGGTAAATTACATGAGTAGTAGATTAAATAGAAATAACTTAAAAGAACTATATTGTTTTTTTATGATTACCATTTTTATATCAAAAAATTACTAACACTTGAAACTTATTTGCTACATCACACAGGTACCAAATGAGGTAGAAATATTATTGAGAATTGATTATAATATTTAATAATACCGTCATTTGACACTCATTATAATGAATAATCTATTAGCATATATTTGCATAAGCATTTTCCAAACTAATTGTGACAAAAACAATTAATAATAAAGTAGTCAGATAATGTAAGATGAAAATAAGAAATATTTAAAATTCATAATTTATATGAGTAGTAGATTAAATTGAAATAACTTTGAAGAAGTATATTATTTTTCATAATTAACATTTTTATATCTAAAATTTATTGACACATGAAATATATTTATCCATACGTCACACAGATACACAATGAGATTGAAATATGATCGAGAACTTGATTTTTTTTCATAAATTAAAGTTTTCAAATATTTCAATTTAATGGTCGTACATCACATAAGTAAGAAATTAGATTGAAATTCATTCAAGAAATTTATTATTTTTCATGTACTACATTTTCTTATCTAAATATATAAATTGTAAAATTTATATGCCCGTGCATCGCACAGGACTTATACTAGTTCCAAAAAAAATAATAATAATAAATTCATAATTTGGAAATTTTCAATTTTTAGGAAGTGGAAGAAAGCTTATAAAAACCCACTTCATTTCATCAAGAATGAATGTGTGAAGAACAAAAGGTAACAAATGAGAGTTCATACGTAAAGTTCTTTATCACCATAACTCATCATCTTCTCTCTATTGTTGTAGAGTGATTTGTGTGCTTGAGTTGTATTGCAACATTTAGATAACACATTTGAAAGACACTTTCACTACACACTTTGATGCATTTGAACATTTGGGTGTAGTAGAGTTTAGGGATGTGGTTTATATGTTGTTATGTTGTTTAGACATCCTGAAGAAACAAACTCATATATATCGAGGGACTCTTTGTTTGTGAAAGTTAGAATTTCTTATACGAATATGTATCTTTGTAAAAATTTCATTTTAGTGAACTTTTGCTTATGAGAGCGCAACACAAATGTAGGCTTGTGTGGAAAATTTCATATCTCTATTTCATATTCTCCTTATATTTTTCATTGTGTGAAGTGTTTCAATAGTTCGTACCACACCTTATTTCTGAAAATATTTTTAACCGAAAAATAGATCCTCGGTTCCTTTCAAATAGCATGTCAAAAATTAGTTCATATTGTAGATATATATTTACAAAGAAACTGTGAATTAAATTTGAAGGGCTTTTATTTTATTTTATTTTTTTTTAATTTGAAGGGCTTTGTTAGGCTATAAGTTTGTGATGTGGATATAATGAGTCTATAATAATTCGTATGAATATAATGTTTTAAATCTATGTAGGTGACAAATTTATTAATGTGTTGGATTACGTATTAAATTGACTTGAATTTTAGGACTACTTTCGAGTTGTGGCCTACATTAAAATCAAAGTATGTTAGAATTGTCATTCGATTGAGATTTGTTTGTGCCTGAAATAAGGTTTGCAAGTTGTTTCTGTTATAAATTAATTTATATAAAGTAGACATTATTCCTACAACCATTTCATATTCTATTATAATCTTTTGAAGTCCATTAATTATATATATATATATATATATATATATATATATGTATAAAATGTAATTAATTGTATACAAATTGGTTAATGAATAAAATACTATATTCTTAATACGCAAAAACTTGTATGTTCTTGGAGAACGAATCTTAGATTCGTGCCTCCAATCCGACCTGACGCGTGGGTCACTTCCACATACAGCCACACCATAATTGGTGTGCGCCGTGCACCACTTGATACCATATATAATTCATCCATCGAAGGTATCAATTGTATACTCTTAAGATATCACATATTTACCTTTAAGGTATTAATATATATAGTATGAGGTATTACATATGCACCTTTAAGGTATTACATATTTACCTTTAAGGTATTAATGCTTATAGTATAAGGTATTACATATGCATCTTTAAGGTATTACATATTTACCTTTAATGTATTAATGCTTATAGTATAAGATATTACATATGCATTTTTAAGGTATTACATATTTACCTTTAATGTATTAATGTTGATAGTTTAAGATATTACATATATATCTCCTTTAAGGTATTAATGCTGATAGTTTAAGATATTAGTTGTATACTCTTAAGGTATCAATCTACTGTAGAGTTAGTTTAAAATCTTAAAATTTCAATTACACGATTTTTTTATCTTTTTCCCAAAAATTTCTGCAAATGCATATTACTCAATCAATAACCAACTATGATGTTAGTTGCATCAATTTATCATATATTGCTATGATTTCAAGTTATAGGAAATAAAAATCCTAATTTTTATACACCATAGAAAGAGAAGAATTTGTTAGAGTATTAGAAAAATAAGATCCCTAAATTTGTAGCAATCATATGAAAAAAATTGAGAAGGAAGAGAAAAAAAAAAACAGGAGAAGAAGGAACGGCGCACAGGATGGGAGGAAGAGAGGGAAAAAAAAGAAAAAAAAAGAAGGAAGCGCGCAGAAAGGGAAGGAAGAAAAGAAAAAAAAATATATATATACATATTAGTATAGGGCCGTGTAATACACGAGATTTTATAAATAAAAAAAAACTAAATAAAACTTGGTAACATTTGAAAAACTTAAATATTATTTAAATATTAAAATTAAATATTTGGTTTGTGTAGTACATATCAGTTAATTTAACATTAAATATAACATAATATGATTAAATTATTATTTAATTGTAGACTTATAATTAGTTTCATTTGTAAAGGAACATAATTTTTTTTATTATTTTGAAAAGAATAAAGAATATATTGTTATGCTTATTATATTATTCAACACACCCATCATTTTTTCAGTTTGCTTTTTATTTTTAACGTCTGTCTATAATCCTCAAATTTTCTTTTCAAATACGATAAAAATTTCAAGTCAAAATTTAGAAATAAATTTCATAATTTGTTTTAAAACTCATATTCAAAAAAATTATTCCATTTCATTAATTAATAAGTTTGAACAACCATTTTCAATCAGCCCACCTTTATTTTAGTTTTATTTATTTATTAATATTTTTTCTCTAAACTTTTAAATTTAGCAAATTTCAAATATGTTATTAATTTATATTATTGAAGTTTAGCATATGTTATTTTGATAAATCTATTAATATTTCTATTTTATTTAATTAGTAATGTTTCTTAGTAACATAAAATTTGAAGTAATTAATTAGCTACATTTAATGTGAGAATGTTGTATGTCTGCCATATGTACTTATGGTCTTACTACATATATATATATATATATATATATATATAAAGATTTATATTTTTTCTCTAAACTTTTAAATTTAACAAATTTTAAATATGTAATTAATTTATATTATCGAAGTTTAGCATATGTGATTTAGATAACTCTATTAATATTTTTATATTATTTAATTAGTAATGTCCCTTAGTAACATAAAATTTGAAGTAATTAATTAGCTACATTTAATGTGAGAATGTTGTATGTTTGTCATGTGTACTTATGGTTTTACTTATATATATATATAATAATAATAATAATAATAATAATAATAATAATAATAATAATAATAATAATAATAATAATAATAATAATGATAAGAAACCCACCATTGGGTTTCTTATGGAGCCAATCTGGCTTATGTGACAACACACGTATATCTTACGTTCCACGATATTCGACTTAGTGATATTCTTTTCTACGTAATTTATTATTATTTTTTTCTTTTTTATACGCTTATATTTCTTTTTTCTTTTTTTATGCACTTAATTTTTTTATTTTGTTCTTTTTTGTTTTTTTACGCTTATATTTCTTTTCTTTCTTATTTTATCCCTTTTTAATATACGTTTTTTTCTTGTCAATTTCTTTTTATTCTATATCCACACATTTTTTCTTCAAACTCATCCCATTAGATCTTCATTTTTCAGTAAATTATCAATTTGTTCTATCTTTAGTTGATATTATAATCAATAATACTTGTCAATTTCTTTTTGTTCTATATCCACACGTTTTTCTTCAAACTTATCTCATTAGATCTTCATTTTTCAGTAAATTGTCAATTTCTTCTATCCTAGTTGACATTATAATCAATAATACTTGGAAAAATATTTGCTAAAACATATTTTTCTTTAATTGTACATAAGTTTATAAATTATGTAAAAGTTTCATGTACTTGTATATACTTATTTGGTAATCTCAACCATCGATTTTCTTTTTATTGTAGACAACCATCTATTTTTTTAATTGTAAATAAGTTTGATAACTTTAATCTCAACCATCTATTTTTTTAATTGTAGATAATTTTCATGTATTTTTTTAATTGTAGATAAGTTTGATGTAACACAATGTTTCTTAAGATTGTAGATTAGTTTCATGTACCAATGATATTTATCGAGTAATCTCATATTTAAGTTACACAAAAATTAAAGACAAATATTGAGTAATTAAATGAAAACATTTTGCTTCTCTAAAAAACCTGAAAAGACAGTCAATAATTATTATTTTATTTTAATTTTGTAATTTAACATTATTCATATTGAGATGATAATAACTTTTTGGAATAACTATGAGAAGGTTAAATGTTGAGATGATATTTATTATAAATTCATAAAAAAAATGTGTTTTACAATTATAAGTATGTGTATTATTCATATAAGTATGTGTATTGCATTTACAATTATATAGGTATTCGTAATAGTTATATAAGTATGCATTGTACAACTATAAGTATATGTTTTTTATAATTATAAGTATGCATTTTAGAGCTATAAGTATGCATTGTATTCTTAATAGTTATGTTGATATGTAAGTATGTACTTTACAATTTTATGTATGAGTTTTACAACTATAAGTATGTGTTTTATTCTTAATAGTTATATTGCCATATGAGTAAGTGTTTTATCTAAGTATGTGTTTTACAACTATAAGTATGTGTTTTATTCTTAATAATTTATATTGTTATAAGTATGCATTTTACAGTCTTAAGTATGTGTTTTACAACTATTATAAGTGTGTGTTTTATTCTTCTAGTTATGTTGTTATATAATAAACGTTTTATATAAGTATGTGTTTTTACAGCTATAGGTATGTATTTTATAGCTATAAGTATGCATTTAATTCTTAATAGTTATGTTGTTATATAAGTATGCATTTTACAGCTTTAAGTATATGTTTTACGGGTATAAGTATGCGTTTTATTCTTAGTAGTTATATTGTTATATAAGTAAGTATTTTATATAAGTATGTGTTTTACAACTACAAGTATACATTTTTATTCTTAATAGTTATGTTGTTATAGCAAATTAAATTATTGTAAATATTATTTAGTAGATTGTATGCAGCGGAACCTGATCCAGGTTATTTCCATCACCTGATTATGTTCTACCTTTTTCTTTATGTACTTCTTTCAATTTATACCAAAAATATAATATCTGAATAAAAATGGTGGTTTGGGTGCAATCAATGAAGAACAACCAAATCCAACAAATGCTCTTCCATATCATAAGCATAATTAAGGTAACTAATAAACTATCTCATTTACTAAGTCAATCGCACAAAAGTTCTATTCTTACACACAGAACCCACACATAAATGCGTGATCAGTCTACAAATAATCAAAAAATATGAGGAAAAAAAAAGAAAAAAAAGTACGTCGGTTGGGGCATGGATTAGCAGAGTCATGGAAACTGATTTGGTGTCGTGTTATTGATTCTTCTGATATAATGCAAAATTTTTACAGAATTTCTGAGTGTTGTGGGTAGAAATTGAGAAGAGAAAGAGGATAATGTGTTGTTAGTAAACAAAAGTGCAACTGATCGATCCAAAAATGAAAATATACACTTTGGGGGCAGGTCAAGATTATGGATATAGGTTAAATAAGATCCGTCTCACATAAGGGATCCGTGAGACGATCTCACGAGAGACTTACTCCTATTATAATCCGTCTTCTTTTTCTGTTTTTTTGTTTGTTATATTTCATTTATAAATTAATAATTGAAATCCTAACCATCTTTATTTAAAAGTAATTCTCAAAAGATTGTTATTCTATGCAATATTTGCGAATCCATTATATAATTATTTATTTTAAATTTTAAAATTTCTACTAAATCAACACGAATTCATATAAAAAAAATTAATGCGACATATTTTTATAGCAATAGAAATAAACAACTCATGATACAAACATGTGGCTATGACTTTTTTTTCTCACTTTTTTTAATTTATAAAAATGTTTATTTTACGTACCTATATATTTTTTCAAAGAAAGCGTTTACTTTGGATTAATTACATGACAAATCATCATATTTAGCTATTTTTCAATCACAACATAACATTTCGACTCTAAACTTCACATATCATCTCATCTTCTGATTTCTTACAATTTGGTGCATGGTTGGACCATTCGAGTTTCAATTGTTGATGTGAGCCCGATTTTTTTTAAAGATTCAAAGTTCACGTTTTCTAGGATTTAGTATTCTAGGGATTTTCATCTATAATATATTAAATCATCTTCTGTAAAAAATAAGTAAAAATCAACGTCGATGACATGCAGTCATTTTTCATAAGTAAGAAACAATGTTGTTTTACGCTGTGTGTAAAGGTATTTAATTTTCTGACAATGCCGAGTCATATTGACCAATGACAATAATATTTTCAAAATTCGAGCCTCCACATCAACTATTGAAGACCGAATGGCTAGACCATGTACCAATTGTAACAAATTTGAAGATGGTAATTTGTAGTTTTAGAATTGTTACATTGAGTTTTTTTTTCATTGAATCGGATCTCAATTAGGGGTGACCATGGTGCGGTTTTAGCTGTTTTTCCTTTAATTTCAAACCACATTGTTATATGCGGTTTAGTTTACAAGTAAAATTAAAACAACAGTTTTTATACAAAAATTGAATGTGCGGTTTTCTGTTGTTTGGTATGGTTTTTTTTGCAGTTTTTAACTTCATTTTGTTTCATAGAAACAATAGCGTTAATGTCTTATGATATAACAAATATTTTAAAATAATATTATTATAATATTATGTATATTCATATATACATATATATATATTTTTACCAATATTTAAAATAGATGTCTTCAAATTTATATCATATAATAAACTAATATATTATATAATAAACTAATAAAAAAGTTTAGAAGTAAACTAATAATTGAATAATAATTATTAACTTAATAAAATATCAAATGCTCACATGAGAGATCATTTAATTATGAATTGATTGTTTGGCTTTTAATAATTAGTATCAAACACTTCTAAATCATATATATTAAAAATGATTTAATAACTTAAAACTAAGAATACATCTCTTTAGTTTAATATTAATAAAAGATAAAAAAAATTTGTGAGAGTTCATGACCATTGGACACATTAAAATATAGACAAAAAACAAATTAAATATACAATATAGTAACAATATAACTCAATATATATATAAGCGGTTTGGTGCGGTGAGATTTCAATTAAAAACTATAACCAAACCATATAGTGCGGTGCAATTTTGGTTAACGTTTTGAGTTGCGATTTTTTTAGAAATTTAGTAAAAATGGTTTAGTGTGGTGTGGTGCGCCGGTTGATGCAGATTTTTCGATTTGTTTGATCATCCTTAATCTCAATCATAATCATAATCATGTATTTCCGTCATAGATAGAAAAAATAAAAATAAAAGCAATGAACTCAATTGAAAAGGCTTTTAAACTATTCATTGAGGGGAGGGGGGGAGGGAGGGATTACAAAAATAAAAGAGTAAGTTTCGCATAAAATCATTTTGTGGATCTTATTCTGTGAAACAGATTGAATTAATGGTAAAAAAAATAAAGAAATAATAGAACACAAAAACTTATGTGAGACGGTCAAACGGATAGTTTTCGTGAGACGGATCCTTTTTACCCAAAATCCTAACCCATTTTCATTAATTTACATATGAATTGTGTAATGTGGGTTGTGGGTTGACCCGTCTCACATAACATGGTCCGTGAAACGGTCTCACATAAGACTTACTCATAATAGAAATGGACGGTCAAACTTAAGTGAATGTTGATTCAAGGACTAACATTGTTGGTGAATTGATAACAATGTATTATAAAAGAATCCTAAATATAATTCGATGCAAAATAATTTTTCAGTTTAAAATAATAATTTAAACTCTTTAACTCCCTTCCTTTCACTCTCTCCAGCTCATTTAAAATTTTTTTTTTAACACTTTAAGTGGGCTTGGGCATAATTGAGATGAGCTGCAGCCCATCCAAGCCAGTATTAGGCTACTCTTTTTGAAGCCTGTGTCTGGCAAAAAGAAATTTTATAATTATAAATGGATCTATAAATGATAAATTAATCCAACCTGGCATGGCTTTTTATTAATAAATTTTAGGGGGGAAAATCATATTTGGGTCCTCTACTTTCTTTCTCTATTTTTTTAAGTTGCATTTTCAAAATTTTGATTATGAAAATTAGGTTTTGTATTTTTATTTTATTTTGGATTGGGTTGTTGCACTTTCATTTTATTTCAAATTTATTTTGGATTGGGTTGTTGCACTTTCATTTTATTTCAAATTAAGTTTTTGTACTTTTATTTGCAAAATAGAGCTCTAAATATACTTTCAATTTGTTTTGAATCGAGTGTATATCTGTATTTATATATACCAAAGTACCCAATTCAATATAAAATGAAAGTACAAATATTTCTTTTTTCAAATAAAAGCATATATGGACCGAAATCCAAAATAAAATTAACGTATAAGAACTCAATTTTCACAAATGAAACTACATGGAGCCAATTGAAAAAAAAAACTGCAGTGACCTTAAATATGTTTTTCTTTCCTAAATTTAAACATAATGACATAATGACAAATCTATATTGTTGATGATGGTTTGTTTGTGAATTACAAGTTCTATAGAGTTTATTGATATCAAAACATTTATTGATGTTCTTGAGTTTGTGAAAATTTTGAATTGTTTTCCTAATATTTCATTACTTATAGAGTTTTGTCAACTATACTAGTTATTATAGCATAGAATAAATTTTTTCAAAACTAATTAAAATTAATAAAATTTTATTTGCTTTCAATTATGACTCAAGAAAGATTAAATGGATTAACGATTTTATGTATGGAACACGAGGTGTTGGAAAAACTTGATTTTGAAAACTTTATTGATGATGTAGATATTTTCAATGATAATTTGAAATTTATTCTTGTCTTCGGATGTTGCTTTCAGGTTTTAAGTAATATATATATAGCTTAAGTAATAATGTTTATTTTTCTCCATAGGGTCCTTTTTTTTTTAAATTTCGACATGCGCCCCAAAATGTCAGGACTGGCGTTGATGCATGTATTCATTTTGTAATATTTAATACAATCATTAAATAAAATTATATTTATTAAATTTAAAACCTAATAATTTTGATTATCTAAAAGACACTAGTATTAAATAATTATTAAAAAATATATTGACATTATAAAAAATAATCGATTGTCGTGGTTTTACTAAGTAAAGAAATTTGTTGTCAATCAAAGTCAGTTAAAAACAATTTAATCAACATGTGTGGGATGCGTATGTAATGGTGATAAGAGTGATGTTGTCTTACCTGATTTTGTAGGTCTTTTGAATTTTTCAGTTATAATTGATCACCAACTATTAAGTATATTAAGTCAGATAATAATATAATAGATGAAAATTTTACGTTAAAAGAGAGAATTTTGTTTAGGAGAACTCCAGTCTCCAAATAACTGCAATAATTATAATTTGTAGTTTTAAAATAATGAGTGCTTACATTCTCTCTCTGTTTTTTTTTTTTTAATGGATTTGTCTTTTAGGTGGGTAGGTGGAAACTACCGGTGATGATTAGACAAATGATACGATATTCCACCTAGATTTTCATCCAAATGCCCATTCAACTCCAAAAGTTAGTTGATATAAAGACATGACATATCATTATCCTAGTTGCAAATATAGAGAAATAGAATAGTGGGAAATTGATTTTCTATTAGAGATACACCTTAATAATACAATTACAAAATGTATAGAAAAGGAAATATAATCATATGATAAATACAAATCCCATAAAATAAGTCTCACGATAATTACGAAGATGTTATTATTTTTTTTCTTTCTAGAATCTCTCTTAATGTGTTCCACTTAACTAAGTACCCCTAAGACAATCTCTAAAGGATATAAGAGTGTTGGATTTCTTCAACTCAGTGAAGCAGCCTTGAAATTCTTAATCTGATGTAGACAACTTCTAAGAGGTTGAGTGATTGAAACTTAAGATTTAATACTTTGGAACTTGAGAGCTTGAAAATCGCAATGTGTTGATCACTAAGTGTAGTTTCAGTAGTTATTTCAGTGACATTCTCCCTCTATTTACAGTGATGAAATTTTGCCCATTGAAGAGAGACAAAACCTAACAGTTAATGTTTGGTCCTTTGTATACAACCGCTATTTAATGCACTTTCAGCATGATTGGTATGATGGAATGAAATTAGGTGGGAATGGAATGAACTTAAAAATGGAAAGATGATGGGAAATGAATGGTATAAAAGTACTTATTCCTATGATTGGTATCACAAAATAATAGATTATCATTATATTTTATAATTAATTACTACAAATAAAATCCATAAATATTAAATCAATCTTTATTTGACCAAATTACCTTCCACTATGATCTTATTTTAAAATTCTTGTTCCATATATCAGTCAAATTTCATTATTTAGTATATTTAAATTTAAAAACAAATCTTTTTGTGGAAAATTAATCATTGCACTAATATTAAGATACATTATATTTAAATATTTTAATTTTAATTTTATTATTAATTTACTAATTTTGTATTATTTACATATTCTTGAAATAGTTAAATTATTTTATATTTATCATAATTTTTATTAATTATTTATATGCTTTTATATTATTTAAATAATATTTTATATTATCTAAAAATATTTTAATTAGTTACAATTTATTTATATATTTTTATATAAATTATTATTTATTCTAATATTCATATATCTTATTTGTATATATTTACAAAAGAAAAATATTTAGAAAAATCTTATAATAGAACTAAAGTTATTTGTATTATTAATATTATACTCATACTATCTTAATGTTTTTAAGGGTTTTACATTTATTCATTAATTTTATACTAGTTATGTATTTAATTGTATTATTTTTTGATATTTTTATTTTATATTATTTTTATATTTTATATTTTTATAAATAATTTAATATTATTTAAAAAAATTATATAATAATTTAACGTTGGGAAGTTAATTTGTAAAAAATAAAATAAATAATAATGAAATTGTCAAAATTAATAGAAAAAAAGTTCATTCCTTAGAAGCCAGGTATTATACATAATACCATAGGTGTAGTAAGGAATGACTAATCCCATGTTTATGGAATACCAATTCCTATGGGAATGGTGATTCCCACTCTTTAAAATATACCAATCAGGGAATAGGAATGAAGGTAGGAATGATGATTTCATTCCCACCTCATTCCATCATACCAATAATGTCGTTTGAGTTTTAGGTGTGGGGACCGCTTCCTTTTTCTGGGATGACTGCAAAATGTGTCATAGTTGTCTTCTTCTAATTAGCTTTTAGCTTAAATATGCAAATTGTCTTTACTGGTCATATTTTTGATGTAGTAAAACTGGGATTTGATGTTGCAGCACTTTCTAACTTTGATTGTTAAACTGTCTTACCCTTTGTTCGTGCAGTAGCTGAAGTCTTGCTGTAACATTCTGCTTGCAGTATCCTTGAATATTGTTTTATCTTTATCTTTTGTTCAACGAGTGCTTCTTCTAAGGTCTTTGTGCAACAACAATATCTTACTGTTTGTTGTATTCTTGACAGGCTTGCGTGCAACAACTATATCTTACAAGTGCAACAAGTTCTCTTTCCACAGAGCTTGAAGTCGTTGTTTCTTACAACATGCAACAAGGTCTTGACTTGTCTTTCTTCGACATTTCTTCAAACTTATTCTAAAACTCAAATCTACTTGTGTTTTACTTAAACATTGTGAAACATGAGGGTACTCTATATTCCTAATGCATACTTGTTTTGTTTCATTAAAATTTAAACAATCAATTCCTAACAACGTTGATAAGAATTAGCATGTAGCAGTTAGAATGTCGATATATAAAGAGAGATGCCTACTTTGGATGAACAAGGCTGCACTTAAGGTATTGTACCATTCTCGTGGTGCTTGAAGAAGCCCAAAAGTGACTTTCATAAAAGACAAACCCGATTAGGATGAGATTTATCAACAAAGCCCGATGGTTGCATCATCTAGACCAGATCAGGTAAGGATCCATGCGACATGTCACAACTCTCAATGACAAAGAATAGCCAATGTCAGAATCGTCCGAATAGTGATAGATTTTATAATAGGACTAAATGTCTCATGGTAGTCCAAACACAGGCTTTGGTGAAGACCTTCCGTCACTAAAGCTTTGAATCGATCAATAATGTCGTCTTGTCTTCTTTTAATGACAAAGCCCCATTTTCATCGGATAACATTACAATTGGGTGGTGGCCAAACAAGATCGTAAGTCCCATGTTTGGTTAACATCGTCAATTTGTCCGTCATTGCATCAAGCCAACGAAGGTCCAAGAGTGCTTGAGTAATCGAAGTCGGTGTAATGATAGACGTCAAATGGTGGTTAGTTGAATGATATGCCTTTGGACGATATATGTTATTTTGACTCCAGGTGGTCATGATGTGAGTCTGTTTTGTAGGGATGGGGAAACTATGTCATGTTCGACCCTTGATGGCCAAATGTACCTCCGGTTGTTTGGCCTACCAGGGTCAAATGGAACTGTTCGGTTTGATTGATTTTTAGCAACTTTTTACACGATTTTCACTTATTTAGTTAACTCATTCTATTATATTATTGTTTGATTTCTAAAAAAATTAAGAGAAACTAAAGTGAAGAGAGAGAGATACAGAAGGGAGCTTGGAAAATGAGAGGGTTATTTTTTATTCTTAAAGGATAGAATTAGAAATGTGGGGTAAAATAAAATTTAGGTGTGTTTAGAAAAATGTGGTCTATGATAATCACATCCTAAATTTTAACATAAAAACATTATATGAAATCGTTTCGTCAATATATTTATTTATGTGAGACACCCATCATCTATAATTCAAATCAATTACCAAATAAATTATGAATAGGGTTGGTGTACATCTAGGGCACATATCTTAGATAGTCTGTACCCCTGCCTAACTTGCTTGTCCCGTGTGTGTGTATTCCATATCTTATATATTCCATTCTTCACAAGGGCGCGCTCTTCATTCTCCCCCCCTTTTTTCTCTTTGCATTCTCTATTCTTCTCTCAATTCTTCTCTTTTTTTTTTCTTCGCACAATTTTATTATCATCCTATTGGTGTTAAGCAGAAGCTGATTTCATCATTGAACAACTAAAATATGATTTTTTTTTTCATTTTGTATGAAGATGAGTTCTTTAAGAATATGTTTGTGTATTGATTATATATGAAAATCTATTTGTTTTTACCTTGAAAGCACGATGATTTTTGTTTGTTGTTGACCATGAAATACTTATTTAACTTCAAGAGAATATTTATTAGGAAATTAAGTCCATTGTTACTTGGTTGATTGTTGTTGAATTTATAATTTATAATATATGTGTTTAATGGATTATTAATTATTGGACGTATTTTTTGTGTTTGAACTTAAGAGATGTGTAGTGATATAAGTCAAAGATTGAGATTATTACAAATCATGATTTTATTACACTGTTTTAAAATATTGAAAATCAATTATTGGTGTGATATATGATTATTTGCAGAAAATTTTAGAAAGAAGATGATTTGCAAAAAATTTGAGGAAGAAGATGATTCTCTTGTGAGACTATCTCACATGCGACAGGATTTAAATATGTTTTTTACAAGTATAAGTATGTGTTTTTCAATTATAAGTATGTGTTTTATAAGTATGTTTTTTACAGTATAAGTATGTGTTATTCAAGTATGCATTTTACGGTTATAAGTATGTCTTTTTGTCCTATAAGTGCAACCGTCCCATGGAGCGACGGTTGCACATGAGTTTTCGCCAACAAATATTATATTTCCCTGTACCAAATAATATTTTAAGTAATATCTTTTACTAAAATAAAGTAACTAATACCTTATGAGTATATAATCAAAATCTTTTACTGAACAAGTAAAATATAAACATATATTTTAGTTATGAAACTAATACCTTATGGTCCGTTTGCTTGACCTTATTAAGTTTGCTAATATATCATATCAACAAAATTAACTTGTTTGCTTGAAAAATGTGAGCCCATGATATAAAAAGGGCCCGTTTTTTTATTACTTCATCTTGTGATATGGCTACAATGAGCATGAGTGGATAGTTTATCTCATATATTCAAACCAACTCATTATCCCTTGGATATAATCAATAATTGAAGCAAATACACTCTATGAATAACAAGTAAAATGTAAACATATATAAGTAATATTTTATGAGTATACAACTAATACCTTTCATTGAACAAGTAAAACGTGAACATATATTTTAATTATACAAGTAATAAGTATCCAACTAAAACGTGAACATATATTTCAATTATACAAGTAATAAGTATCCAACTAATAATTTATGAGTATATAACTAATACTTTCACTGAAGGATTTATGCGGATCAGGTGGCGCGTGGACACACACCAACTTAGGTGTGGCCGCATGTAGGGGTAGACATTAATTAGTGAAAATCAAAAAATCGAACCGAAACGACATTAGCATTTTAGTTCGGTTATCGGATAATATGGTTCAATTTTGATTTTTGTAAACTACATAATTTGGTTTTCGATTTTCATATCTAAGAAATCGAAATACCCAAATTGAAATTTATTTTAATTTTCATATATATATATATATTAATTTCATTTATCCAAATTCCAAATTAACCTAGCTCAATTCCAAATTTCATTTTTTTTTATACTTTTAAATTATGGTTGTTTATTTGTTAGATATTGTATGGATTGTATAAATTAAAAAATTGTAAGACTCTATTGTTAATTTATTTTTTATTGTGTGGATGATCGAATGAATTTGAATTGATTTTATTGAGTTTTTATATGATTTTTTTGATTCGTGGAAATATATGTGTTTAAATTTTGTAGTTTGAATTTATTGATATACCTAATTTATTTTTTATTTTTGTCTAATTTAGTGATATATAAATAAATAAATTTACTTTATAAATTTTAGTTAAGACTTAAATTGTTATTCAGGTTTTAGAAAATTCGATTTCAGTCACCAAATCGACCGATACTCACCCCTGGGCCACGTGGACATGCGTGAAGACGATCCGCGCGTCGAATTCGATTGAGAGTGTATAAGTTTTTGTCAATAAATTTTCATTTAATAGATTATCAATGGTGTATTGATTTATTTCACAATAATATGATTAAGACGTATCATAATAATTCTTTTCTTATTCCTTGGAGTCAAGATAGTTTTCTTTTCTTGTACAGAAAAAAACACTTCCTAAGTCAATGATTTCAATGAAAAAAAAAACAAAATCTGGTTTGCTTATGTTCTGTAGTTGATGTAGTCACCAAAAAAACAGAGGTAAAAGGAAGAAGAAATCCATGGAATCTATGATCTTGATTGGCTGAAAAGCTGGGCGGCCACCTTTCGGTTCTATGTTGCCAACTTGTCACGGACACCATCACTTTCTTCTTCCCAACTTGTCTTTTCCCATTTACTATTAATTTATTATTTATTATTATTTCCAATAAATCACTTTTATCTGTTAATTTTTTTAAGGGTAAACACTTCACTGTTACATCAACATCCACCACCACTTCTGTTATAGAGTATATTCATCGTGGGTATGTGAATGTATATCTTGATTTCTTGTTTCTCATTTTCACTTTTCATTTGTTTGAATCTTGCTATTTTGTAACAGTTTTAGCTGAAACTGCTCTTTTCTTGGCAATCAGGTTTGAATCTGCTCCTTCCCTCTTTTCCATTAATCCATCACAACTTTTAATTCTCTGTTTTTTCATGCTTTTAATGTGTCTTTATAATTAATAGATGAGAAATATTTGCTAATTTGTTGTAAAATTGTGTGATGCATTGACTTTGGTTATAACGTTGACTTTTTTGGTTTGTCTATTTCCTGACAATGGAATGCATTCATAGTATGAAATTTGATGAAAATTTGTCATTAGATCTTGTAATTTGAAAATTTGGGTTTTTCTATTTGTTGTTTTACAGTATTTGATTAAGCTATGATCATCAATTAGGTGAGAATTAGTCCCTGTTTTGTTGGAGTGTTCAACCTCTGGCTCTGGAGATTCAGACCAAATGGATTTATGTCGAAATCGAGTTTATGATGAATCTGGAGAAGGAGTTCATCTTAGTATTACTTGGGCTTTAGTCTCAGTAGTTCTTGAATGGATGCTGATGTTTATGATATTTGTTGATGCTAGTTTTGCCTACTTGGTTACACGATTTGCTCGTCGTTATCACTTGCAAGTTCCATGTTTGTTGTGCTCGAGATTGGATCATTTCCTGGGAAATGAGAAAGCTGGTTTCTATTGGGATCTTCTTTGCCATAGGCACAAGTCAAACATCTCTTCTTTAGTTCTTTGCCAACTTCACAATAATCTTGTTGATATTCGTCGAACATGTGAAAGTTGCCTTTTCTCATTCACTGAGTGTTACAATGGCCTTGTTCAAGATGCATCATCTGATGAAGAAGGCATGAAGAAATGTTCATGTTGCAACGAACAATGGGCTTCTAGAACTTGCGTAGAGAAGTTGTTCCGGAGATATAGTGGGGATGAGGTGCGGAAGATCACAGAGGAGTCGTCTCAATTAGGCCAAATGCAGAACGAGGATGATAGTGATTCGCTACCACATGTAGAATATTCACAGATAAAGGTTACTTCTGATACCGAGTCTGAAGGTCCGTTTTCAGATAACGAGAGTGGCAGTGCACTTGTTCGTGAAATGGAGACCTCGGACCAAGACCCAATGACGGAGAAGTTGATACATCTAGATGTCGAATCTGAGGCACCCGTTGGGCATGGGTTGGAAGAGCTTAAATGGCAGCAAGATGATTGTAATGATTGTGTTAGCGAACCATCTAAGCTCGTATCTTTTCCCGTTTCTCATCCTTCTCCTAATGCTAATGGGACTCGTTACGTTGAGTCAAACGAGACTAGTAAGTAAAAGTCAATTGCATCTCTTTCTGCATGTCTTAACCATAAATTGTGTTTGTTCTACAGAAGGATGAAAATATTGGTTTCGATGGAAATATTGGTTTCTTAATTTTACGCGAATATTGATGGAAATATCGGTACCGATATTCCCCGATATTCTACCAATATTTCTTCAATATTTCAGTGTTATTTACCGATATTTCCCCAAATTTCCTACAATTTATACCACAAAGCCACCGATATCGATATTTATCGATATTTTACTGATATTTTCACGAAATTTCTAGTTTCTATACTGGTTATGTAAAAAAATGGAAATATCGGGTAAATATCGACTATATTTCGGGATATTTCATCTATTGTTCTATATCAATCGGGAGGTATTACTGCTTGTCAATCTAACATCTATGAGTCCGAGTCTGATCGTTTATCTGCTTCCTCGTTTGTTATTTGCTATAGATGCTACAACTACAAGCACCACTGAGTTGGAGAAAGAAGTTAACATGGAATGTCGAGTAAATGAAATGAATACAGATTTGAAACACAATAGACCTGATACTAGTTCACAAATGACTGAGTCTTTAGATCTCGGTGATGCTTATAAACTAGCTCTTGGTACAAGGGGACGGCAGTTGTCTGGAAGACTCTTAGAACAACAACGGTCAATGTCCGATTCCACCAGAGCTAGTGAAGATTTGAAGCTTCTACTATCGCAAATATCTGCTGCTCGAGGGATTGATAGCCCTAAGGTGTCTACAAATAATGAAGACTTTAAAAGAAGGATCTCACTTGAGAGAAATGAGTCCAATTTATCTGTTGACGAAAGTAATGTCAGTGAAGTCGAAGGTGAAAGTGAGGTGGATCGATTGAAACGACAGGTTGAGCATGATAAGAAAATATTGGGTGCTTTATACAAAGAATTAGAGGAAGAAAGAAACGCTTCAGCAATTGCGGCTAATCAAGCAATGGCCATGATTACTCGATTGCAAGAAGAGAAAGCAAGTTTCAATATGGAGGCACTGCAGTGCCTTAGAATGATGGAAGAGCAAGCTGAGTACGACAGTGAAGCGCTGCAGAAAGCCAATGAGATGCTTGCCGAGAAGGACAAACAGATTCAAGAATTCGAGTTTGCCATTGCATTATACAGAAATCCATTTGGTCAATGTGAAGCAGATGAATTAAGCAATTCAGATACTGACAAACACGACATTGTCAAACGAGTCGATGGAGTCTCCTTGCATCAGTTTGAAGATGAAAAACAATGTATTTTAGACTGTCTGAGAAAGCTGGAAGAGAAGCTATTTATGTTCACCAAACATGACGTACTCGACCAGAATTTTGTTGGCGTTTCTCAAGAGAACGGTGGGACAGAAAAGAGTCGTCTACAAATAGATACAGTCATGCAGAAAGAGAGTCCTAAATGTGGAGATCAGAATTCTCAACATGATAAGTTGAGGTCTAGTCAATGTGTCGGTGAAGATGTTGAGTTGACTGCACTTAGACATGAGCTTTCTGTTATAAACGACAGACTGGGAGCACTTGAGGCGGAGCAAAATGTTATAGAGTGTTCAATCAACGCACTCGAAAAGGGAAGTGAGGGTTATGAATTTGTTCGAGAAATAGCTCTTCGCTTGCAAGAGTTGCATTCTGCTCACATTATAAAAAGAAACGAAGATCAAACATGAATCTACACTTTAATGTATGCTCTCTCTCTTTCTCTCTCTCCGTGCATGATTGGACTTGTTAGTTATGGAGTCAAAGCCTTAATCTCTGTCTAGTTTATAACAAGGTTATACTACATGATGTTAATTATGTCTAGGTGTTATATTGGATAAGAGAAAAATTTGTACGTTATGTTACCAATTAATTTATGGGAAGGAATATTCTTGTCCCCCGAGTTTATGCCTTAACATCAAATATGGCTTTCATAGTTTACTCACGTCAAGATGTGAAGCTTCAGTACACTATATTAGAATTTGTTATTTGTATATTAAGGAAAGAATATTTAAGATACCTTTTCTGGATTAGGTTACTCAGATTACAATCAATAGAAAGCCAGAAAATAGAGAGTAATTCAAGAAAAGCATAATATAGTGGTGTGTATTACTTGAAATATAGAGATACATACTAGACATTGTTCATCATAAACACCTAAGCATTTTCGAATAGTGTAATAACTTGGTAGGAGTAGGATTTCATCTGCAAGACCTTTGAAGGGCTTAATGATATTTGTATGGTTGTTTAGTAGCTTATATGATAGTATGTGCAGTATGGCTTAGTATACAATGGGTTTCATGAGAGCTAAACGATGTTTTACCTCGTGGGACACCCTTGAAACGAACAATTACTTGTCTTTGGACTCTTAGTTGCTCATGTTGATAGCTTTTTCTGAGATATATCTATCATATTTCTTGATGTCAAGTATCCTAGATGTTCCGTGTTCTGACTTAATAATCTTGTGTCCCCTTGTACGATAAAAGATACTTGCTTTTAGTCAAAGATCATGAATGTGCAAACAAATTATGAATACATGATCCTTTCATCTAAGATTTTATGTTCGCGTGTTTTTCAGATGCTTAAAGATGGGGGAAAATGTATATCAGAAGGTTTATACAGAGTTGATGTATCGGTTTGTGTACAGTAAGTTATGCCAGTTCATTTTCTTTCTTCATCGTGTACTCGATAATATACCGCAAATTATTCTTTTGTGAGTATTGTTTTGAAGTATAGAACTTGGTTCTGCTTTTGGATAAATTTCCTTACGATTTGTGAAGTCTTTATCTCATTGATTTGAGGCTTTTTTTGCCTTATGAGATTTTTTCGATCTGTATAGTTGAGGATCTACAGAGATGCGTAAGTTAATACAATTTGAAACAGAGGATCTGATGTGTGCATAAGTATGTGAAAGTCTTGTTTTTTGATTCTTGCTTCTTAATAAATAAAAATAAGTGAGAAAAGAATACAATTCTGTTAGAGAATGAAGAACATGTATCATTAGAAAATATTTGCACTGTGTTTGGTTTTGTTTCCATTCATTCATATTATTTCTATGCATACTTGATTGTTTGGTTTTAGTCTGTGTTTGGTTGGAGTCATTTTTCTTTTAAAAGTGGCAAAACTAGTTCATTTTTAATCATAGCATTTTTTTGTCCAAAAATTAGTTAGAATTTACATCATACAAATATTTCAGACGATGTTTAAGATGATATGAACTTGACATGAAGATTCATAAGACAAATCATTGACAAATTAATGAGACAATATGATTGTCAATTATTGCTTGTGTTGTGCTATGTCAAGTTCATAACAATTTGAGATATGTCATGCCATCTAAATTAGTCAAAATATGTAGAGTTCAAGATGAAAACACCATAACTAAATGAAATTGACTAAAAAGACTAATTTAATAGTTATGAGACCAAATTTGCGTTTTCCTTTTTGAATCCATTTCAAATCCAAACATCATCAATAAATTTCAAGTCCATCATCAAATCCTTCAATCTACACACAATCTAAGGTCATGTTTGGATGAGAGATTTGATATTCATAGTAGTAAATTTATTTGTGGTGTTTGGATTGATATAAATTTGAAATTATCACTTTTATTTTAAACTAATTTCAGAATAATATGGATGAATTGTTTTGAACTAATTCTGATTTGAGTGGATTTGATATTCATTCATTCCAAATCTAATGTTTCAAATATCTGTTTCCAAACACAACCTAAATCAACTTAAAATACATACATCTATTTCAAATCCTTGCACTTGAAATCCTTCAATCCAAGAAGTTGCACAAGTAAAGAAGTGAATCAAATATATACAACATTAAACTGAGGTTTTGTTTATACAATATGAGAGTAAATAAATACATTGCCATTGCTTTGCTTTTATAAAATTAAAAAACTTTTTTTTTCTGAGGAAATCCACACGAACTCAATGAGGTTAAAATCGAGGATCTCTAACGTCTCGATACCTCCTCCTTACTAATATAATGGCAACTAGTAAAATATGAATTGAAACTATTGGCTATAACCTTGTATATATGGAAATTGAGATACAATACAAGAATCGTGATTGATCAACGTTCGACTGTACGTAAAACGAATCGCGATGGATCAACATTCGAGCATCGATCACTGCTTATTCTTTTCAACTTTTGCATTAGCAGCTGCATTTTGCTGCGCACTCATTAGGGAATCGAATTTCTCAGACTTCTCAAGCACTATTTCAATCTGAATCATAAAACAAATTGCAAATTTATCTTCAGTTAAATATCACAAAAACTTATATGAGACAGTTTCATGGATTGTTATCGATTGATCTGTCTCAAATAACTAACGTTCTCACATAAGACTTACTTATTAAATATATATACTCTCAACAATATAAAGTCTCTAGAGTATTATAACATGAACATAAATATATATACATACTAATATAGGGCCCGTGTAATATACGGGTGTAAAAAAAACTAAAATAAACTTAATAAAATTAAAACAATATAAATACTATTTATATAAGAAAAAATATAAATAAAAAAACATATTAATAAAAACTATTTAATTTCATTTATAATAAGTGAATAATCGTTCTTAATCAGCTCACCTTTTTTTTTTTTCTCAATAAAAAAATTAAACAATTTTGATATAAATAGATGATTTCTATAATTGAATCTAACATGTGTTATTGTAAGAAATTTAATTAAAATGTATATATTATTTACTAATGTCTATTATCAACATAATTAAATCAACATCATTAATTTACCACATTAATTAACTTTAAAATTTTAGATATTATAGATTTAATTTGTAAAATTAAAATAAAATATATCTAAAAAAAAGGAAAAAAAATATTTAATGAGAAAATTTAATGTGCAA
The DNA here is from genome assembly GCA_954870855.1 of Scutellaria minor. Lineage (NCBI taxonomy): Eukaryota > Viridiplantae > Streptophyta > Magnoliopsida > Lamiales > Lamiaceae > Scutellaria > Scutellaria minor. Next base: position 16,105,246 of record OX940728.1, on the reverse strand, counting down.
GTATTATATGAATGTCATGTGGCATTTTGGACTTACTTTTATATATATATATATATATATATATATATATATATATATATATATATATGTTAAAAGAGTAATTACCCTGGCTTTCTGAACTGTACGACCCTTAGCTGCATCTTTTGTTCCAACGGTAGAGGTCACAATACCTGCATTACAATAATTTTATTAATGAATTAATTCACTTTTTTTATTTAGACTTATTTATTTAAATAAATTACTTACTTTTCTCATTAACAAATCCGTTATTCTTCAGAATCTCAGCTATTGTTACTACTGTGGTGATAGCTGCATTGATAAATACAAATTCATAATCAGTTCATCTATATTGATTAAGCTAATATATGATCAAAACCTCATTTTCTTGTGTAAGAATACGTGATTTTACTTAGAAATATATATAGTCAAATAAAAAGATGGATTATGTCATAATAATTATGCAGAGAGAGAGAGAGTGGTTACCCATGCCTAAAGCTGAAAGCTCAATCTCTTTATGTTGTTGAAGGTACCTCTGCATTAAAAATAAAACAAAATTAATTTAGTGTATATACATGATATATTAATGGCCCAAATCTTTACATTATTAATTTATCATTTGCAACTTTATATCTCTTATTAAAATTAAAATTGTTATTGTAATAGGCCAAGCACATGTTCTATCGGTGTTAATTTGATAAGCAATAGTATGTTAAGCCCATGGAAACCTACTTGTTTTGATATAAATATCCCAATAATACACATTACACACCTCCATTCTCATTCTTCAAATTTATTTGAGTGATAATCACATAAATACATAATCTTAATGCTTTTATAAGCAGATAATAAAACTATTAAGATAAAGGCTAACATAGTGAAACATCACTTAAATTCTTTTGAAGTTCTAAATCCTGCATTTTGCTTCTATAAAGATTATTTATTATTGTTTGCATTCTGAATTTAATAAATAATAATTATTTCACAAAAAATCATATAAGATCATCTTATGAATATAATTCCGTGAGATGAAGTTCTTTAGCACAGCTCATTCTCATTTTTTCATAAATTACTGTTGATTTTATGGATGGTAAGTTGACCAGTTTCCAACAAATTTGTTTATTGTTTCCTATGTTTTCCTACTAAAGAAAAACATTTCACTGAAATTAGAGGAAATAATCACTACAACAAAAATCATCACGAAAAATCTATGTTTTACTAAAACAACAAGTTGTCATAAAAAAACAATAAACAAAATACATTTGCGACAACATGATGCCCCTCATGTAACAGTGACAACAACATTATCACCAAAAAACTATTTACAAAAAGACTTCTAAAATAATAATAATTAATAATTCAGCAACAAAATGCTATCTCAATATGTTTTTTCGATAACTATCAATATTTATCGATTTCAAATGAGGATTTATGAGAGAGAGAAGTATGTAACCTTTGCAAGATTGACATAGAAGAAGAGTGGTTTCTTGGTATTGGACACTTGAATTCTATTTTTCTTGAGATTGTCATTGTTGGCTTGTTTGATGGCAGAAGTGTCTGATTCTATAGTCATTTTTCCCCTCTTCTTTTCTTCTCAAAATACACTTTTTCTTTCTTGCTTTTAAGTAATTCTTTCAGAGTTTGGATTACTCTCTTTTTTCAATTGACTTTGGCTAAAGAATATGTATAGAGGAGAACATGCTCGAATAAGTGGTGGAGGAGCTCTTTCATAGCATTTTCACCCAATCAAACCTTTTGACCATGTAAACATCACTCCACATTCAACCAAATATAATCATGTGGTTGTTAATTGCATTTTTTAGCTTTGGAATGTAAAACACTGGCTATCCACATTGTTAGGACAATATTGATTCTAAGATACTCAAATTTTAATTTGTTACCTTCACTCACTCCAGCTATCTAAAAGGTCTTCATGGTAAAAATACGATTATACCCCTTAAAATATTATTTAAAAGTGATTATATTAACTAGGCATGACTCGATGCAACACATTTTTTATCCTATTCGATTAGACTACCATCATATGTTCAAAAAGATTCTACACCATATACCACATAAATATACATATTTCAATTTAGTTTTTTAATAATTACCTTGTAATTAATATGATCTGATCATACATTGGAGAATTACCATTGGACACCTTAGCTAGCATGTTAATTTGATATCTGTTTTTGTAGCTTGGATCAATCTTTTTCGATTGATCAAATGCCTTGATCATGAATACATGTTAGAAATGAAATCAAATATACATGAAGTCATGTATGTTTTGTAAGATACTATTCATATTGTTGGTTCCAAGTGGTCAGAGGTTTAGAGGGATGAATGAACCTCTATCGATTTTTGAACTTTTAAAAACCTTTAGTGAATAGGTTCCTGATTCTAGGAAGAATGCAGTAACCTGACTCGATCCAAAAACCTGGCAGTTTGATATATCAGGTTCCTATCTCAGTATCACAGTATGCAGCGGAAAATAAACGATAGAGTTTCTGTTTGGAAAACGTTTTCTTTTACAAGTATGCTTTTTGTCAAGGGGTTTTAGCAGGATGCTTATGATGTATGCAACAAGATATATCAATGCAATGCAGCAAATAATCAAAAACAATAAAACACTTATGGTTTATAGTGGTTCGAAGGTAGTGTAATCCTTCTACGTCCACTCTACTCATTCCCAGAGGAGGAACTTTGTTAAGTCAGTTTGATTTACAAGCCTCAGCTTTACGAACCTCTTCTTAACAAAAATCTACCTACTAGAATCAACTAATTCCTAGGCCAAATCCCACACAGGGTACAAATCCCACACAGGGCAAATAGCCTACACAAGACTACACACAAAGCAAGGATCTAATCCTATTAACTAAGTTACACCAAACTAAAACTACCTAGCACACAGCAAATGGTTAAAAAGTATATAGATCTTCAACTAGTGCAGAACTCGAAGTCAGTCTTGGACATGAAAGCTCTGATGCTTGATTGACTGCTTCTTGAAGGTTGAGTGGCTGAGCTTAGGTAAGCTTTGAGAGAGCTTTGGATAATATCTGATCTTCCACTCGAGTCGGCTCAGCACCTTCCTTAGTCACTCACACCTTCTATTTATAGAGCAAGGAAAAGTATCCATTGAAGAGAGATACTTCTCTATTTTGAATTTGAACTCCAATCTTTAAAGATCTTCTCTGTGGCCGCATTAAATGCATCATGGTTAAACTGAGATGTTGGCATGTAAACTTTTCACGAGCATTTAATGTGTCTGTCATCGATTTCCGGACCTCTCCGACATGCTTGCTGACTTGGCAAGATGGCATAGGTCCATCGTTGAAATTCACACAATGGATAGCTAATCTTTCTGCAAAAGATCCGTTGGCTACTTCCTGTTGCTTTCAGCATGCTGCTTCCTGTTCGCTACTTTCAGCATGTTGTTTCCTTCATGCTGCTTCCTGCTTGCTGCTTTCAGCATGCTGCTTTCTTTTTGCTGCTTTCAGCATGTTGCTTCCTGAAGATATCTTCTCATATCTTCTAAGGTTGGTTTTCCTTATAATTTGGAAAACCATTACATGATCTCTAACGATCACATAAACAATATGAAAAATAGGTACTTTAAACCTTAAGCAAACTGTTTTTGTCTCATCAAAATAACAACAAAAATGTCCCAACAATTTTCCCTCTTTTGATGATGACAAAACATAATAAGTATAAGAGTCATTAAACAAGAATGCTCTTTATTGAAACTGAATCTTTGTATAAGTACAAATACTTCTAAGAACATAAGTACATGAAAGTAAGCTTCAACAACTCCTTCCTGATTTGCTTCCTGCGGACTTCTTTTTACTTTCATCTTTAGTTTCAAGTAGTTTGTTTTTTCCATACTTTTCCACCAGATCGAGGTTGACTCTATAATAGACTTCTTCATCTTAAGAGTTCTTCCTCTCTCTCTACCATCTCTGATCAGCTACGTCAGCTTGTTGTATCTGCATCGGCTTGCTGCTTCTTCTGTTTTCCAACTCTAAATGGTATGTGCATCCTGGTTACCATAGTCTTCTCTTGTGCTTCATTATCTTTACTGTGGGGTCTCCTCCTCCTTACTTCCCCCTCACAGTAAGATCACCTCAGTGACTCTTGACTTGAAACTTTTCCCCATTTTTGTCATCATCTTTGACAAGTATCCAGCTCACTGGACAGAGATAGAGTGACTGATGCATAGGAAGACAATCCAGGTTTCTCTTGTCTGATGATTGCTGCTCGAAGGAATGCAATAATCTGTCTCTACTTCTTGCTGAGCTTCCTTATTCTTCTTCATATCCAAATGAATGTAAAGCTTTACCTCCAGAAGTAAGTGACAAGAGATCAGGGATATCTGATCGATGGATTGATCAGATACCTTCTCAGTTTCCTGTAATCCAGAAGCTGCTTCCGCCGAAGTATAATGAACTATCGTCAGTTCAGTCTTTTTCGGTTTCTTTCTCATCGATAGGGGAGCTTTCTTCTTCCATTCTTTCCTTATTTGACCATTTTTTTCATTGAGGTCAGCGAAAGAGAGCTCATCATCCAAGTCACATTCGACTTGGATCATTATCTGCTGGACGGGCTTCACCTTCACCACAGCTTTTGTATGTGGCTGGGTGCTGGTGAGAGTCTTCTTCATGCCCAGGTACCAGCTTGAAGTTGTTGACATAATATCTTCGGAAAAATATTCAGTCTTACTGACATCTTTCAAGACAAATCTGCTCCATTTAATTTTATCTCCATGAATGGCAGCAGTTGTTGTTTTTGTCTGAAGATAGGTCCTTATGTAATAACTTCCACATCTACATCTGATGGGGAAGACTTTCTCTTGGGACTCGATCTCATATCTCTTCTGTTTTGAGGAAGTCAGACCTGTGTCAGATAAACGAATGGTGGTTGCGAACACTTCGTTTATCAGCTCCATTTTCTCTTCAACACCCCTTGAAAACCTTATCCGCTTCTTGGTCAACAAGGGCGTGTCACATTCTTCTTCTCTTTCATCCTCCTCTTCTTCATCTTCATTTCCTTCATCCTCATCTTCTTCTTCTCTTTCATCTTTTTCTCCTTCGTCTTCTTCTTTTTCTTGAGTCTTCATCATCTTAAATGTCCTTACAATTGGATTTCTCATGGGAAGTTGTTTTTGCTTGACATTTAATAAAAGACATTTGAGAAATAGAGGTGGATGATCAAGTATACATAGAGGTGGATGTGAACGGTTTCTTCAGATCAACGGTTAGGATACGAAACGTGGATCTGACAGTTGGTTCTAAAAGACGGAAGGGCCTTTTTGCAAGTGGTTGATCTTTTGGGGTCAGACTGAAATAACTGTCTGTCTGACTTCTGAAAAGGTAGATTGTGCTTTATATGTGATATGACCGACCGCCACCTATGAAGATTTTCTGCCCGTGGCTACTTCTCTAGAATCAAGGCTATTGGATCCTTTCTTGTAATGTCCTTCTTGATCCTGTTATAGTAACCTGTACATGCTTACTGTAACCTGAAACTAAATATTGTTAAGAAATTCTGATCTCATATACATATATAGAAAGATGCAGTATCCAGTTTCAGTAAAAGGAGTAAATAAAATAAAATAAAAAGGAAAGTTGGTTAGGTTCCCCCTTACTTAAGGAACCTGTATACCCTTACTCATTAGAGCTTGTTTAGCTTAAGCTCATTTCTCACTATTTGAGAATTTGATTTAAGCTCTGATGTTGTGGATGTGTTATCTTGCTGTATATCTGTATGTGTCTTTCACCTTCTTTTGATAAACTTTGTAGCTCTTGAATTGTTAGTGCAGCTTTTTATCTTCAGTGGTACCTGATTGAGGGGCTTGATAGACGTTTTAGATCAATGGTTGAGATTGAATAGTGAAAGGTCAAATCCGTAAAAGTAGGTAGATCGTGTCAGAATAGGAACCGCTATTCTTCTCTCTTCTCTGAGAAGGCATTTTTGCACTTAATGCAGTTACCACTTGTTGTTTCACTTCTTGGTCCCACTTAATCATTGGGTTGAGATTACTGTTTCTGGTACGAGGTTGCAGCTTAGTAAATGTTGATAATAAATGTTGTCTGCGACCTTTGGTAATTCTATTTACTGTTCTGTATCAGAAACATGTTGGAGTAACCTGTTATAGTATGATGAAGTAACCTATTGTTACTTTCTGTTCCCTTCTATATCCTCCACATGAGCTATCTCAACAGAATCCATACATGAGGTCTTCTTTGGAAAAACTGTTTCAATAGCTTGCTCTGACTTAGCAACACCTTTAGCTATCTCTCCAAAAACCTGAGTACCCTTAGCAACCTGTTTAGACACAGTATTTGCTTCATCGGATAAAACAACAATCCTATTCTACTGTTGCTTCCTCAGTAATTTCAGCTACTATAATAGTCGCAGCTCTAGTTACTTCAGCTATCTTGATCGTTGTAAGTGTTGTTTTGCTTGAGATAGGTAGATATCACACATGTTGTATCTATCTATGTTAGAACTATTCTTTGTGTGAAATGTTCAGGTTTCTGGACTACTTGACCTCTGAGTGTGCATCCTATCTGAATCAGTAGGCACTTTTGTAGTCACTTGAATACTGTGAGAGACAGTATTCTCCCTAAATTTATGTGTTATACTCATCAGGCTAATACTCTTGTTGATCTCTCCTGTCAGTTACTTCTTGATGTTTGAAGTTTCTTTTTGGAGTAGATGAACCTCTATAGTTTATTTTCAAGGAGATCTTGAATTTATCCATCAGATGTGTGATTTTATCAACAACATCCTCAGTAAATAGCTCTTCCTGCATGATCTTCAGTTTACTGGTGCTCATGGTTTTGATTTTTAGTACTTGATAGTCGTCTGCCTCTTCATCTTTGTGTTGGTCTGACAATTTGAAATCTTAGATGTGGTACAACAATGCTGCTTGCTGCGCTGAACGCAAAATCCTGATTCCACTAGTTGAAGATAGTGTTGTTCTTTGTTGGTGTGGCATCCAATTCTCATGCTGCTTTTTCAGCATTAGCTCACTCTTCGTTTCTTCAACTTTCTCCTTGGAGCCTGATTGAGCTCAAAGGTTTCTTCTATCGTTACATATAAACACATACATATAGAGAACATATGTTGTTGGTGTGATGAGATATTCATGTTTGTGCTAAAACAATGATATTGGTCTTGTGAAAAGAAAAATGGTTTTCCGAAATGCAAAAACGGGTGGATTTGGGTAGGTTACCAGAGAAGTTGATTTTTAACCCAACTCGCTCTAATATCACTTGTTGGTCCCAAGTGGTCAGAGGTTCAGAAGGAGGAATGAATGAACCTCTATCGATTTTTGAATTTTTAAAAACCTTTAGTGAACAGGTTCCTAATTCTAGGAAGAATGCAGTAACCTGACTCGATCCAGAAACCTGGCAGTTTACTATATCAGGTTCCTATCTCGGTATCACAGTATGCAGCGAAAAATAAACGATAGAGTTTCTGTTTGGAAAATGTTTCCTTTTACAAGTATGCTTTTTGTCAAGGGGTTTTAGCAGGATACTTATGATGTATGCAACAAGATATATCAATGCAATGCAGCAAGTAATCAAAAATAATAAAACACTTATGGCTTATAGTGGTTCAAAGGTGGTGTAATCCTTTTATGTCCACTTTACTCCTTCCCAGAGGAGGAACTTTGTTAAGTCAGTTCGATTTACAAGTCTCGGCGTTACAAACCTCTTCCTAACAAAAGTCTACCTACTAGAATCAACTAATTCCTAGGCCAAATCCCACACAGGGTACAAATCCCACACAGGGCAAATAGCCTACACAAGACTACACACTTAGCAAGGATCTAATCCTATCAACTAAGTTACACCAAACTAAAACAACCTAGCACACAGCAAATGGTTAAAAAGTATATAGATCTTCAACTGGTGCAGAACTCGAAGTCAGTCTTGGACATGAAAGCTCTGATGCTTGATTGACTGCTTCTTGAAGGTTGAGTGGCTGAGCTTAGGTAAGCTTTGAGAGAGCTTTGGATAATATCTGATTTTCCACTCGAGTCGGCTCAGCACCTTCCTTAGTCACTCACACCTTCTATTTATAGAGCAAGGAAAAGTATCCGTTGAAGAGAGATACTTCTCCATTTTGAATTTGAACTCCAATCTTCAAAGATCTTCTCTGTGGCCGCATTAAATGCATCATGGTTAAACTGAGATGTTGGCGTGTAAACCTTTCACGAGCATTTAATGCGTCTGTCATCGATTTCCAGACATCTCCGACACGCTTGCTGACCTGACAAGATGGCATAGGTCCATCGCTGAAATTAACACAACGGATAGCTAATCTTTCTGCAAAAGATCTGTTGGCTACTTCACATCGTCTATGCATGCTACTTCCTGCTGCTTTCAGCATGCTGCTTCCTGTTCACTGCTTTCAGCATGCTGCTTCCTGAAGATATCTTCTCATATCTTCTAAGATTGATTTTCCTTATAACTTGAAATTACATGATCTCTAACGATCACATAAACAGTATGAAAAATAGGTACTTTAAACCTTAAACAAACTGTTTTTGTCTCATCAAAATAACAACAGAAATGTCCCAACACATATCAATCATGTTATGAATACTATAAAATTCATTTTAATATTGTAAGATGAAAAGTCTTTTAATTATGAGTATTACAAGAATTGTAATCTCAATATATATATGAAAGTGACGTGATTTAATTTGCAATACAAGACAAATTGTAGTTCCATCCTCTTCTTCTCCTCGATCTTAATTAAAAAGTCATTTGAATAAATTAAGTGGGATATATGTAAAGTCATCGTCATTAAAATATCCAAGGACCCAGCTTACCAAACTCAATTATGAAAATTTAATTTGTCACTTAGAATAAAGGTGTCATTTGATGTATGGGATATTGTGTAAAACGGTTTGTAAATTAACCTGATCAATACATAAAGCATATAAAGTCTGCATGAATAATATAGTTACTATTCCTGTATAACTACTAATTAGTTTAATTAATTAATATTGTTAGGTACTTAATTGTGGGTCAAACAAGACCACTATTAAACCGAGTTAAATCACTGCCCAATTCATATTACATTGAAGGAATTGATGGAGTAAAGACAATACAAATCACTCTTTTTTTGCCCTAAAAGTCCAAGCCTTTACAAATTGGGATAATAAGGGTGGAGAGGGATTAGACTCATATTATTAATGTATAATTTAAAGTCAACTCTTTAAAAAGAGAAAAAAAAAAAAAAAAAAAAAAAAGGAAGGACTACATGCAAAAGAGGAAGTTTAACATCAAAACCCTCTTTGGATTCTTTTTCCTGCACATATAAGTAGAAGTACAAGTCTAAGTCTCGTGCAATATAATAAAGTGGCATTAGTTGAAGAAGGCTTGAGATATTCATTAATGGCGATTATACGTATACATATTGTTTATTTAGGGTTAATTCAATTTTGGTCCTATATGTAAGAAATTCTTACTTTTCATTTCGATTTTCTATATTTTAATTTTTTTTTTCCAATTTTAGTCCAATTTTGATTGAAATTTTCAAAATTGCAGATGTGGCAACCAAATTCCGACGGCCACATTTGCAATCCAATCAAAAATGAATTGAAATTGAAAAAATTAAAATATAGAAAACCAATATTTGGTGAGATTAAAATTGAAATTATCCCACATATTTGTTAATTAATTAATTGTTTGAAGCTAGTAGGGCGTTGATGATGATTGAATCCTGTGTTTCCTTTCCTGGAGAAATTTCTGAAGAGATTTCTTGAGAGAGAGAGATGGTATTGCTTTTTTGTATTTCTCTTCACTTTCTCTTCTTGCCACCCAAAGTATTGCTATTGCCTGCACCACGTATTTTAAGAATTTAATTTCACAATTATTAAAATTGGAATTAATACTTTTGCATGGTGAATGGGGTAATTTTGGAAGAAAAGTAAAATTATGACTAACTTGAGACAAATAATGAAACATAAAATAGAGGCTTTAAAATGAACTAAAATGAGACCAGATGAAGTATGTATTAATTAAAATATGAAACTAAAACACCACAAACAATATTTCTATGAATGTCGAGTGTAATAATAAATGCACATTCTTATTTTGTATTCACATATAAATGATGAGAACGATTGATCTTGTTTTCACATTCTTATTTAGTTTACTTTTTACTCATACTACAGATTTATAATTTCCCATTTATTAAGGATTTATTGAACATGCATGTCTATGACACACACCTCCCCCCCCCCCCCCCACACACACAAACACACACACACACATATATATATATATATATATATATATATTAATCCATATTCTCTTGTAATAGCCAATAAATGCTTTTACAAAAGCTTCTACAATATTATAATTACTTTACTTTCTATCTGAAAATTAATTATTTCGAATCAAGTGAAGAATTTGTACATGCTAGCTCCTATGGATTTCAATCGAACGAGGGATTTAAATTTCCAGTTACAACTAAGTACTACGTACAATAGTAGGTTATTTAAAATTAAATTCATATAATGCATGAAATAATGCAAATTTGTTAAAGCTAACAAATTCTAAAACAACAAAACGCCGAAAAAAGAAAAAACAAAGAACAATAAAGTTAGTTATATTATTGTAGTTTTTTACAATAAAAATAAATTTAAGATCATATTTACACCTAGAGACAAATCTAAGAGATGAACTTAATTTAGGTCATTTTTGCACGTTTTCTACATTAATGATAAATTAATACAATTCAAAAGAAATTGAATATATATACATAGATATTGGATGGAGCAAAACATAAGGAAATATTATTAGGAAGGTATATACCTGAAGATCAGTTGCATCATGGTTCCCACTAGACCAACTCCTACATTAATATTAATCAAATTTAACATTATATATAAGTATATTCATAAATCACTTCACATGAGTGTATGCCAATTTTTCATTCAAAAAACGAAACATGGTTTCATTATTTTTAGTAAATACAAGATATCATGTCATTAGTTAGCATCAAGTTTTTTGTTTTATTTAAATCTTGATTTTGACTAAAAAATAAATGCAGATAATTATCTAAAATAGGCAGACATTTCATTAATATACATCTACCTACACAAATAATTAAAACATGAAAATTATGATCGTCTACCTATAGCTTACCCTAATAGTCTACAAAAACCTATCGATGATGTTGTTGTGTCAGATGGAATTGTAAGATCGAGTTTGCAGTCTCGTGTCATCCTTCTTTCCACCTGAACTCACAATTGTTGTATGTTTAGACGAACAAACATCTCAACTTTTCGATCATCTTTATAATTATTTTACCAATATATAACATTGGAACTAGAGAGATATTGAAGATGATGAGAATTGAGGCAACATTGCAAAAATATGTGAAGACTAGTGTTGGTGGTTTTGTAGCACTTATGCATTATCTCTTTGAAGGATACATGCATGATATATAGTTGGTTGGAATGGAAAAACAAAGGTAAATTCAAACAAATAAAAATATCATAAACATTAAGATATTTGTAACATGTGAAAAATGATAAAAGTAATATGAATATGTGCACATGGGTTGAGTTGATTCCAACTTGGGATGTAGGTTTTAAATAAGGAAAATATGTTATTTTAGAAGTGACAATATGATTCGAAAGACTATTGGGGCCCTTTTCTTCTTAAAGTAGAAATAACATAAGCACAAATTTTATTGTTGCATCCACATGATTCTCACCTATACTTTGTTCCAAGATATTTATGCATGGTTGTACCTAAAAAAACTATTATATTAAATGACCCTAATTTGGTCTCTATTTTTATTATTGTTTGTAATATTTGTACAGTATTAATTCTTATTTAAGTCTTAATAGAACTCGGTATTCTAAATTTATATTTTTCCACCAAATATGTATACTTGCTATTGGACCATTGGTGACCTACCAATATGCACGTCATATATTGGAGACGAATTTCAAATTCATACAAATATATCTAAAGTGGTCCAATAGGCTCCTCTTCTAATTAAACTGTCACAAGGACCGCAAGTTTTTCACAAATACTCCGGTAAAATTAATACATGAATCCTAAATTCATATAATCGAGTCAATTCGATTCGACTCAATTCGAATCACCTTTTACGCGCTCACACCTGCCCCACGCACACTCTTTTCCGTGTGTTCATATTCGGATATTAATAGTGATACATTGATTTTATGTTAGTTGTATCCTTACATTATATTACACACAGCTATGTAATAATTTTTAGTTATGCTAGTGATACTTTTTTGCTAGTGCCACCTTTATATTGTACACGCTCACACATTGTCGTGTCCGTACATATATGTAATACATTTAAGTTGATGCATTAATATTTTATGTTATATTATTACTACTTTTACCTGATACAAATAATACCTTTACATTATATTTCAATTATAATGAACTAATACATTTATGTATATGAAATAATACTTTTATGTATAACTAGTGATATCTTTTTATAATATTAGTGATACATTTATGTATTGAAGTTTCAGGAAAAAAAATTATATATAAGTCAACAGATTGATCAAGTCGAATATCAGTAATACGAATCCTAAATCCATGCAACTGGTTCACGTGAGAGTAATTCCAAGTTTTAATACTATTCTACATGAGAAAAGACAAGTTCTATACTTTTGAATGGTAATTGAAGATTACAAACATAAACAAATGCACCTTCAATTTTGAGAACAAGATTTATTCCAAAAGCTAATCATGAACTTTTGGGACCAATCTTGTTATGATCTAACAAGAAGATCGGTCTTGAAACTAACGAGCTTCAAGGCAACATTTAGAAAATCTTAGAAAAGTGTTTGTTTGAAAAAAAGAAGAGTAAGATGACTTAATTAAAGGACAACATTTTGAAAATTTTATGACAATAATTGTATGAAGAAAAAGTGAGAATTATCACTTAATTAAAGGACACTATGATTATTTCATTCATATTTACTGACTATATTGTTGGAAATATTAATATTATTTGGACCCGAGTCTTTGGACCGGGTTAATGGGTGTGGACTGACTTTCTATCTAATATATTTTTAAAGATAATAGTTCTTAATACACTATTTGATATAAGAGATTCTTTTTTTACCATTAAAGATAACTTTGTGTCTTTTCTACCACAAATCAGAAATTTTGATGAAATTATCCTTCTAAAAAAGTCAAAAATGACAGCACACTCACTGATTTACACAAATTTCGTGTAAATTTTTTCTTTTTTAACTTTTTTGGAGTTAAACGAAAATTAATCTAATTTTCGTGTAATTTTTTTTTACACAAAAATTGTGTATGTAAGTAAGTGCGCCGTCATTTTTAACTTTTTTGAAAAGGGTAATTTTATCAAATTTTTAAATTTATGGTAAAAAAGACAATTATTTTTAGTGGTAGAAAGGGAATCTTTTGTGTCAAATGATGTAGTATAGTATAGTCACCTAGGCCAATATGTATATAACATATTATCTATAAAAATTTTGGGTTATATTATTAAGAAAAGATATATGGAAGTTAAAGAGGTAACTTCCAATTTAAAGTAAAGGAAATTAGCTCCAATAACCCTTCAACATATAATTTTATTTAGAGTAGTGTTTGTGTGCAATAAGTGTATGGATCATGATTCATGCAACTGGGTGCACGTGGGTTGGGTCAGGTCAGGTCCGGCCTAGATCCGTGCCCAATTTTTTTTTTTTTTTTTATTTATGACATAACATTTATGTTAACCGAATATAATATTTATATTATATTAGTATAACTTTTATGTACCGATATCATAACCTTTAAGTAAAATTGTTTAGACATTTTTCAGTATAAAAAACATAATTAAAATTTATGTAACATTTATGTAAACCGAGTATAACATTTATGTTATATTAGTATAACCTGTACATACATATATCATAACCTTTAAATGATATTACTTAGACTTTTTTCACTATAAAAATTCATATAGTATGACTTAACATTTATGTTATAATAATTTAACATTTATGTTATATTATTGTAACATTTATGTACAAATATCATAACTTTTATGTACTTAAAGAATAACATAAGGTTATTATTATAACGAAAATGTTAAATTATTATGCATAAAGGTTATATTACTAGAACATAAAGGTTTTGAAAGGTATTATAGGTCCGCTATACATTGCCAAAGGTTATGCAAACACAACTAAAATGTTAGGTTTGTCAAACTAAAAGGTTAGGCCAACATAACTGCGAAATTAGGGTTAGGGCGCGTGGGTGCGCGTGTGAGCGCGTGAAATGCACCCTCTAGGATCCGTGCACCTGGTGCACAAAAATATTTGTGTCTTATTTAAATGGTCGTCGACTTAAATAAAAAATCTAATACTAACCCAAAATAATTCAAAATTTTACATTAGCCCCAAATCTCATTATTTTTTTTCATTCCCAAACTTTAAACTCTCAATCATCCATCGAGCACTGCAATTACCATTTCTTCTCTTGACTTCAGTAACTTTGACCTGAAACTCTCATTTTCCTTTAAAACCTAACATAATTGATTGAATTGCAATACCATTCACCTTTGTTGCACACCAACATATCACAGCACAACACAAGTCACGCAAGCTTTTAGATATAATATCTTAATAATCGTTGTTTGTTTTGTTCATTGATTAAAGTAACCAATATTGTTTTGCTTTGTTCTTTTTTTTTTTTTTCTTTTCATTTAGCAAAGTGTTAATAATTACCCTGGATGTTTGAATATTTTGATCGTTTTGGTTAATTGTAATTTAGTTAAGTGATTGAACTGAAAAAAAAATTGGACTTTGGATGTTTTTTAGTTATAGTATGCTAAATTAGGAGTTGTAGTTTGATCCACACAGTACACTTTCCATTAACTTATGTGCTGAAGTGGTTAATAATTCTTTCAATTGTTACTTGGCGATGAACCATCTCTAACAAGGGAACTAATCGTATTACAAATTTGGGATTGTAAGGAATATTTGTGAAAATATATTTTGTTCCCTACATAATCTCTAGGAGATAAAGATAAACTGAATGTAGAAAAAAATCATTCGAAGATAAACAAAGGATAAAATAATTGAAGAATTCTTTAATTTTACTCTCGCATTTAATAAGGGAAGAATTTTTTTTTTTAAACCCACTGATTCTCTAGGAATTATAATTTTCATTTAAGATAAAAGAAAAAATTTACATGTTTTTGAAAAAAATTCTTTAAGTTTTCATGTTATCAAAATACTAAATATATCTTTGCAGCCAGAAGTTGTCTTTAGCTTGGTTATTTCGAGGAACAAGTTGTTGGAAGAAGAATGTGGAGGAAAAATAATTTATCATACTAATTTCATTGGAAGGATTAATACAAATTGTTTCCAATACCTTCTTCAACTACCTGTCACTGCCATCAACAATTTTTGAAAACTTTGAAAATAATTCTGGTAAGTGAAGAACTCAGATGCGAAGTTGTAATTACGAGTCAAATCTCCAGAAATTCCTACTTGATCACGAAAAATTGATTGAAATTGATCCAAGCATTATCATATATATCACTACTAATTCATTTACAACCTGAATGGGCAGAGACTTGTCAATAGTCTCATGCACTAGGCAAAACTTCAAACTTGTAACATGTAGATCAAGCTGCTATTCCAGTTCTATATATAACACATGAGCTTAACTATACAAGACATATTTAGAAGGATGGCGCACGTAATCACAATGCCCGCTGTAAGATTTGCCTTGAAAGAAAAGACTTACTTCATTCAGTTTCCATTATCATTCAGGACTAGAGATATTCATCGGTTGGTCCTCGACAACGGCCTCAGCAGGATCGTCATTAATTCCATCATTCTGATCATCCATGTATGCTTGAGAGCTGACTATTTGTCCCATCAAGTCCTTATGCTTTAGATTGCCTGATAAATTTTCAAGACCATGAGTGTACAAGTAAAATAATTGAAACTCTATGTTCCATCAAACAAAAAAAGCTCCATATATTTACCCATCCAGAACGAGCATCCACTTGGAGTTGCATAAAGAAGACCCTTGACATGAAACAAAAATCGTTCCATAGCTCTCTTTGTGGCTGGAATTTTGCCAGTTATGGCAGTTTGTTTTGAGCCCTTCCATGAAGCAACAATTTCAATTTACGGAGAGTGCTTGATGATACTGAGGTGAAAAGAAAGGGCAGTTCACCACCAGGATGTGGACTTAAATGACTAACCTTTGCTTCGGAACATAGTGCCTGTATGGTTCTTGTTGCTTTCTGAAGCTCTTTAATCTGGAGAATTTCCGGAATAAGTTAGGGCAAAGTTACATTCATTTCAAGAATGTTTTGATCAACAGAGCTATTCAAGCTTACTCACCAGGTGAAGTATGAGGTCCTTGTGCATCTCAAACTGCTTCTGTAAGAAATCAAAAACTGGAGACAAAGAGCTTGACTAAGGGATTCAAGAGAAAAACTTGACATTGATAATTACAAAGACCTCCCTTGATTCAAACAAAATAAACAAAACTATTTTGAACACCCAAGTATTTTCCTAATGTCTTATTTTGATAAATTTCTGTGTTTCCCATTCTCAAGGCTCACGCTTATTTATTGGTTCATTTTGACCAATAAACTATGATTTTTTTTTTTTGAATAACTTTTTAGAGTGTTGCATATGTTCATTAGTTCGAGTGGTTGCAACTTGCAACTTATGTTAACATAATTTAATAAAAATAAAAGGGCGTCTGAGGATTTTTTATTTTAGTTTATGACAGCTTTATGAGGCAGACAAAATAAAAATCCTGGGCGTACATTGTGGTCTGAAGAGGGAACAGTTAAGTTGTATCCGATAGATAAATGGATTCAGTTGGTGTTCCATAGATTTCTAGTCATCCGGTGTTGAGACAATATCTTAAGACAAATTCGCATACCTTTAAGGAAGGAGTCGATGAATTTTCCACCATATTTGACAGCCATTGCATGAATGCTAACCTAGTTATCAAACAAAAATGTCAAAACTCATGCAGTGAAGACTTCAAAAAAAATTTACCTCCATTCCACATATATAGTCCACAGTTACTTTTCCGCACATCCCAAATTTATATCTGAGAGTATTTTTTTTATTCTTTTACTAATGTACCCCTTCATTAATGTGATGATAGCTACCTTTCCAACATAATGCTAATCAAAAAAGGGTGAATTAAAAAATTTATTTGTATAATTTGCATGCCCAACAACATCCTTAATCTATGTGACATACCAAATAGGATTATATATATGGGATGGAGGGAGTACAACAAAAGATTTAGGATATTACCTTGTCTTTGTTCCTGCACATGTTAACTAGGGATACAACCACATTAACAGACTGTAATATTTTGTTGAGAAGCCTCTGTATATTTTCCACTTTAGCACCACCTCTTGGTTTCTCTAAAAGAGCGATTTCCTTAACCTTAGAAGGACAGGAATAAACTACAGGTAATTTCCAAATCTATATACCGGATGAGTAACCAAATTTGCTCTTGTCTAGAACACAACACGACATAATGAGCAACTCACCAAATTGTTGAGTGCTGATATATTCTCTTCATGCTGCATAGTAATGACTTACCATCAGATTCTCAATTATTTGATTATTAATTCACAGCCAAAAATTTATATAAAAAAACAGGTCACCAGCTCACCATTACTCGATACCAGACAATCATTGTTGCAGGGCAGAGGGTAGGGAAAGTCTGGTTGTCATCCTCCACTGCAGTTCCAGAGGACAACACCTAATACAATTGAGAGTAGCTATGTATGAGACCTATAAAGCCATTTAGATCTGATGAATAATCCAGCCATATCGCCTCAACACTACCGATTTTAAACTTTATTATATAAATAAATTATGAAAGATGATGCCACTTGTAATCCTATAGTCAATCATAATCTCCAATTATCACGTCTTTCAATAACAAGAACACTACAAAATCTTTAACCAAGTATGATTTTATCACCTATAAATTTTCATTCTGAATGTACTTAAACCAAATGTCCCATTTTTCATGTGAATACCAATACAAAACCAAAACACATTTTCAACTCATGGAAATGAGAATTGAGAATGAAAATGAAACCAACAAGGCTATTGTCAGTTACATGAAATCTACCTCTATTACAAGATTTTAATAACTACTATAACAGCATATAACTAGAATTGAAAGGTGTACTGTTAACCTACTGCAAATAACTACTGTAGTTAACAAAATGGTGTACTATTAACCTAACATGTGATTCCAATCAGTTGAAATTAGAAATTTTATTATTCTAATTCAACTCATGGAAGAGCATCTAAATTATTATGCCTTTTTATCTACCATTGCAAGTGTAGATATTTAGAACGTAGCATTAAGCTTTTATTGTGATGCTTGCACTATAAAATAAGTAGTTATTCAAATATAAGTTAAAAGAAAAAAAAAAAAAAAAGACAAGTAATGGGATCTTAGGTAGGCAAATTCAAAAGCTTAATGACCACATGACATTTTGTCGAAAGTGATTGATGCTAGTAATTCATTATTAATAACTGAACCAAATATGTTTGTATCTATCACACAAATTTCTTTGTATCTCAAGGCTTATTCAAAGAATATCCCAATCTTCTTTCAATTTTGACTTGGAAATTTTTTTGTATTTTATTTAGCATTCATGTTAAGTTTTTGTATATTACAGATGGTTGCTATGAAAATAGAGACACTCTCACCTCCTTTAAAATGATGATCAAGTGGAGCGTGTTGGCTATATGTAAACACAACAATCATATACACACTATTCCCAGAAAAGAGGAATGAGAAAATAAGCATTACTTGACTTTTTAGATATTGTAATGTAATAGGGACCTATGAATATGTGATCAGCTAGTAGTTTTATAGATGCACCTTCATCAGGAACTGAGTTTCGTAACAATGATTGGCAATAAGGACATACTGATATATATATATACATATATATAATACTGCACACTAAACTCCACAAATTTATGTTATAAAATCAGTGTACCTGAGGCAAAATAGAGCAGGCAAGCTCATTCAGTGAATCACAAGTTGATTGGCAATTTCCCAAATAAATGCGGAGTATCTTCTGGACCATTTCCCCCTGCAATGATCAGTTGAACGGTCTTTATTTCTCTTACCTAGTGAGATTGCAATAGCTTCCATCAATCCAGTCCATCATATCAGAAAAACAAGAACCAAAACTCACTTTTGTTTTCAGACTACCACCAACATCATCCCTATCACACTTGTGCTTCAAGAGTTTCTGAGCATAAATTCCCAGTTTGTTGCATAGAAAGGGAATCATTTCCTTGCTAAACCCTGTGCAAGTATCTTTTCCCTTTTCACCCAAAGATCTCTGAAGGAGCATTTGGATGGATGTAACCGTGAACTCTAAAGTCAGCAAAACTTCTGAAGCCAGCGTAAATGAGAAGTTTATTGCTAAAAAAAAAAATCAATCAAGAATGAGACCTCCTTATTCTTCTTTTGTTTGGTTTTGTCTTTTTTTTTTTTTTTTTTTTTTTTTTTTGGGGGAGATTGGTTGGGGTTAAGATATCAAAAAAAAAGTAGAAACTAAACAGCATACCCACATCAAAGACACTTCCTAGGAAAATACAAGCACCGGAATATAAATAGTCCATATTTCCTGGTGAAGGAATCAGCTGCATTCCTTCGAAAAAGCAATCAGGTATTTCTGTTGGCTGGAAGGCCTGGAGAAGATCTGATAGGATAGTATTTTCCTTCAGTAAATCTGGAAGAGTAAGCATCTGTGCACCGGGGAAGAAACAGAGAGCAAGAGTTCCAACAATGATTACAATTTCAGAAAACTAAATACAGTTTAGAATATATAATGCCACAGAACAAAAAGAAAAGAATATAATAGATTGAGCAGAACAATACTCAAGTGATGCAAAAATATATGTGTGGATCATGGGTAAGTCTAGATCACCTTGCCAAAGCAGAGAAGAGTCTCCTTAAAAACTGAAATAGAAGTCAGAGATGGTGATGCAGAAATAGTTGTGTTCAGTATCTCTGGATTCGCAGCCAAACTAGACTGAGTTATCCAATGTTCTTGACAAGTTTCAACACCTACAGTTCAGTGCTGTAAGATATAAATAACTCGGATGTATAGTCAAATAGAGAGGCAACAAATTTGTATCACTAACCTTCTCCAAGAATATGAACTGCACTATCAAAGTTTCTCCTAAGATATGGAAACAAAGGCTGTATCTTCTTTAAGAAGTCAGTTGATTTCATTCTCATAAACTCAGATGGAGCATTCAAGCTTCTTGCTGAAGCTTGTTTTCTTGTGGGGCTCAAGTGGTCCAGCTT
Source organism: Scutellaria minor (assembly GCA_954870855.1). Taxonomy (NCBI): domain Eukaryota; kingdom Viridiplantae; phylum Streptophyta; class Magnoliopsida; order Lamiales; family Lamiaceae; genus Scutellaria; species Scutellaria minor. Next base: position 16,084,865 of record OX940728.1, on the reverse strand, counting down.
TTTGTGAAGATCACGCAGGAGATAAAGATGAAGTGGTAACTAGTAAGAACAAAGAGTTAAATGACTGCTATGTACAAAAAGTTTTTAGTGACTAGCTGGGGAATCATAAAAGCTGGAAGCATGATATCAAGCTGTAAATTGAAATGCACTCCTTCAAGTAAACCATTTTGGTGACCCAGAAATAGGCATTACATGTGCAAGCTAAATGTTCTTAATATATATTTGAGATATTATCAATTACAAGCTATTATTTTATATCTTTATATAAATCCTTTGTGAGTGTGCATCCCATAATTCTAATTTACACAATCGAACTTCATATTTGATCCATGGACATTTGCTAATATTGTGTTAATTACTTTTAGTAGTTGATGATACATCTATGCATGAATATGACCCCACCAAGCCACCATTAGGAATGAAAATCCTCTTATGTAAATCAAATTTTGCAGAACAAAGGTGGTCTGTGCTGAGCTGTTTTCTCGTGTCTCACAGGCACACTTCATGAACTGCTCATACGTGCATGAAAAGTAAGAAAAGAAGTATATCTTCTGAAAAGAATGTGAGAAATCTAATGAATAGTGACAAATTTTTTTGAATAGTTGAAGTCTGCCACCAGTAACCTAAAGAACACAATAATAGAAACATCATGCAACATTTTGGCTTTGAAAATTGTGGGGACCAGTAAACATTCTGATTTTTGTTTCAAAAGACTAACCCGACCACTGAAATAGTTTCTAGCCTACTAGGATAAATTAGAATGACCTTATCAGTGCCTAACTTATTGGCAGATTTGTTGTATGTAATTTATATTAGATCCCGAGGATAGCCTGGTCTCAATCTAATGGTGCAGTAAAGAAATGCCAATTATGCTGATGACAAGAGGGATTAGAAAATCCACATCAGGTTACTGCAATTTTTTGGAGGCAAAACAATAGGTCTAGTGCTTAAGCTGAGTACCGTGCCAAACAGAGTACCGTGCCATGGATCATACTACTTTTTGTATGTAATCTTCCTTAGTTGTCTTCAACATATAGATGTGGATGTAATAAAAAAGAGACATGTAATAAACTAGCATCAAGCTCATCACTACTGACATTAAGGTTAATCCGCATCCCTAGATGGGGATGCCTTTCTCTTGCTATCCTTTTTGATATTTTTGCCACAACAGATTACCAAAATGACACTTAAAGGGTTGCCCCCAGGTGGAGCTTCCAAGTACTGGAGAGGCCACCTGCCCATACCACATCCAATCTCATTTGCTAATTCAAATGCTTATTCGGGTAGTAATTCTGAACATTTACTAGTCCATTTTTACATACTGCAACTGAGGCAGTCAAAAACGTTTTTGTGCTTAAAGCTTAGTTCTGAATAATTGTGATGTCTTCCAATTTTGTACTCATTCTTGGCAAATAAATTAGAACGACAGGCATCACTTGTTTGGCTGCAGAGAATTATTCCAAGAAGCAAGCATTAACAGTTACATAGAAATTATATTAACATGTAAGCACTAATTGCACAATTTAGGATGAATGAAAACACTAACAGAAGTAGCAATGTAGAAGCAGAAGAAAATAGTAATTATCTTAAAATTCATTGCAAGCTTATGTAGCAAGGTCTTTTGCATTGTAAAATTTCTATGATTGTATTTATGTCCTCAATATGGTCTCAAAATAATGTTTTGACAGAAACATAAACTTCACCTTGGAGTGGATTTAGCATTCACTTCATCTATCATGTTACCTCACCATCCCTTCAGATTAGTTTCATATCATCTAGTCAAATTGCATAGCTACAACAATCTTTTAGATGCAATGAATTCTTTAACATCTAAAATATTTAATGTGTTTTTGTAGTTTCATTGCTAGAGTTAATAACTTGAACTATATTCAAGTTTGCCCTTTAGCTTGTTTACTTGAATCTGGTGTTTCGTGATATTTAATTTATATTTCAACTTTCCAAAAAAATATAAATATTCAAACTTAGTTGCCACAAATATAGTTTCCTGAAGAATTTTACGAGTATTTATAATGAAAACCACCTTTGTCTTATGGTGGATTTGGATGAACCCACATGCTTATTAATAACTCAAGAAAGGGATAACATAGATGGGTCTTTCGTCAGGCCTAGCATTGCATAACAATCTTATGAATAACTCGAAAAAGTATCACTTGAATATTTGTATCCTCGAAAACATTATCAGTTTAAGGAATACTGGTGCTTCTCGCATGTTTCATTATCCTAAATATTTTTAAGTATAACTTTTCCTATATAGTCAATTCAGCATTTATTTATAGATGCCAAAATGATATATGTACAGGGATGACCACACATAGGACGCGCGTGCGTGCACACACACACAGAGGGGGGGAGAGAGAGAGAGATACCTTAGCAGACGAGTCTGCACAACAAGAACCCTGGTTATTCTGAATATAAGAGAAAAACAAAAAAGGAATAAAATTAGAAGAAATAGTGATTTGTTGAAGACAAACTATCTCTGCCAAGAAACCATAGCTTCTGGACACATAGCTAGAAGTATGTTTTCTCCATATCATGCATTTATGTGATATACATCAATAAGAAACTTTTTATTTATTAATGTCTTATCTCATCCAGGGAAAATATTCAAAAACGAAAGAAAAGAGTCAAGAATGAGGGTTTTGTTTTGGGAAAATGTGAACTATGGTTTAGTAGAAAACAACTAGCACGCACAATATGACACAAATGTCACGCCTACAAGGATACCCCAAGTTTATCATGTATGGAGATAGTGTCAAATCTAGCATAGTGAATGGTCCCATACATAATATGCTCAAACTACAGAAATCTAAAGCAAGAAACAAATACAAATGGATTCCATCAGAACAAAGATGAAATTCAAGGCAACATACTCCAATGCAGGGTTTGGAAGCAATAAATAACATGCCCCTTGACTTTTACACAGTTTTTAGAGAGTTCAAACGATAACAAAGGCAGACAATTAATTAGAAGCTTCAGAAAGATATTTTTAAACTCTCTTAGTTTAACGGTACAAGGATACAGTTCTATAAGTCATAAAAAATTTAGAAGTACTTTATTTAAGGAATAAACAAGTTTTCGACTAACCAGCCAGCTAGCAGTGTGTTGTATTAAGCGAATATTACAAGTCTGCGAACTATAATATTACAGGATGATGGGGAGAGGCGAGGGTATAATGAATCAAATTGTAGATAAAATGAGGGAGTAATCTATTAAATATCCTTTTGACTTGATACAATTCTTAAGTGCTACCTGACAAAGTCTATAAAGTTTGATTTCCCCGGGGAGTAACTCATGCAAATATATTGAGCACCAAACTATATAGAATAGTATAAAATGGTATAAATCATTTTATCTTTGTTTACAAATATGGTGGTCACTTGGTATTTCAATGGGCAAAGGAGCTGTATCTCCCTTTTCAACAATATATGACTATCCTAAAAGATTATTATTCAGATATTTTTCCTGTTTCAGGGATATAGGATATAGTTTTACATAAGAAAATGAACATTTTTGAAGAAGTAGAAAGTCATGGACCAAACTCCCTACAGTTGTTTACCATGAAACTGCAGAAATCTCGTGAGAATTTGTTTATGAGATTAACCGAGTAATCATAGAAGTTGACAAGGGTGTAATGTGAATATTTTCTACATGCATCATTCTGGTGCTATATTTAGGTTATCAAATGGAGTCCCTAATTAAGAAAACAATGTCATCTATAATGAATTCATGGTAATTCCACATTTGAATCTCAGCTTGCTGATGAGGTGAGATGAAAGGTCTGATGCAAACAATCAAAGGTCAATATTCTTTCGACTTCAGTTACCTCCATCAATATATCCTAAGATATATTCAGATGCAATCTAATGTAGAAAATATGCATGATAATATGATGAAACAAGAATATACCAACCTCCAAACATGCAAGTATGGGAAGGCAATCAACCAAAAGAGGCCTGAACTTGTAAGTTTGGGCATCTAAATACTTTAAAGGTGCAGATATTTCAATATTTTGTAGCATGTTAGATTTATCAGCCAGGCTTTCTTCAGATGTAGATTGTCTGGTCTTTGAGGGTACCACAGACACATCCTCATCAAGAGCTTCTTGGCTGGGTATGGCGCCTGATTTCCTCCAGATGTCAACTATTGTTGGCTGCCTGAGCTTTTCCTCTATATTTGAACTGGCTGATGGTGATGAGGACTTTCCTCTGCCCTTCTTTTGATTTCGGGAGATGCGCTCACTACCTTTAAGAGGCTGAGTCATCTTCTCCAAGTCCCCCACAGAGTCAAACTCAGTAACTGGTGACAGCTCCCAATGAGGACAGAGCTCAGGAAGAAGTATTGGGTGTTGTTTGAGAAAATTGTCCAATAAATACTCAACAAACCTGCAAAATCAAACTACAGTTCCATTATCATATTATCCTAGCAATATGGCTTCATATGTAAAAAGAGCAACTCAAGGCCTATTCAACGTAGTAGAAGTTCAAAAGCACAATGGATTGATATACCATAATTGAATGCCAAAAATTGTCAAGCATCTTCAGTATTATGATAACATAAATCATCTACAGTTCATTTGGCATCTACTTGATAACATTATTTTGTTTCCAGCATAGCCTCAGTCTGCTTTAAGTGAGATATGCATTCATTGTGGGAGGCATTTCCTTTTAGGTCACAGGCATTAATTTCAGCTATAACCAAAAGTATGTGGTAATTCTGCTCTCCAATAATTTCCACACCACACTCCACTATATAGATGATGACAATAAAAAATACCCATACACAAGATACAGCCTCCTTTTTTCTTTTTTCTTTTTTCTTTTTGTAAGAAACATAAATAAAATTTTATTAAAAACCTGCAGTGGGCTTGCATTTGTATCTCCCTCTCTCCAAGATGACGACTACTCCTATTTTGTTCAGTTTCGTTCAATTATTGTGACCACTTGTCCTTGTGCCCTTGAATCGCAATACAGCGACAATAGTCAATCAGCACAAGAGTGCTTTGATAGCACTTGCTAAAGACACAGTATACTCCTTGCAATTTCACCATAGAAGAGCATGAGCTGTTGAATGACCACCTCATCTAAAAGCTTAAGCTACTAGCAAGGAGTATTATTTAACATATAATCATCTCCAACATGAGCTGTTGAATGACCTCCGCATCTAAAAGCTTAAGCTACTAGCAAGGAGCATTATTTAACATATAACCATCTCCAACAGACACTCAAGTGCAAGTTACTTAGTAAGGCTATGGAGAAATTTATGCTAAATGGGGCGATGAGATTTGTCGGTTACTGCACATGAAAATTTGTAATAAAAAGGTGCCGGTGAGACTCGAATGAATTTTTTAAGCCATGTACTGAAGCATTATTCATGTTGCAAGTATTTAAAATTATTATGTGGGTTGAATGTTTCATATAATTTGCGCTGAAAAGGTTTGTGAGAACATACACAAGGTTTCTGAAGCGCTTTAGAAGCTTAAGAGTTATGTCTTCCTTTGTTGCTTGGGTTATAGTGTCACATTCCTTTACAACTTGAGTGGAAAAGACATTTAGCTGCATGGCAGGGAATTAGTAGTAGAAAAAGGCAGTCCAATACAAATAAGTAATATGTCTTTAGATCCCATAGATTGCTAATTTACCAGCTCCCTCATCCAGTTAGCAGCATAATACAGAGAGAGCATGACAATCTGCTTTTGCTTTGCTGTCAAAGACTGCCAAGAAACTTCAGATAATAGCTGTCACAGACAAGAACATAATAAGATCAGCATATAATTTGCAGGTAGCAGTTGTGAACATGATCATAAAAGCTTATTCCATTATACTTAGCTCAGAAATTATGAAGATTTACATGCAAGGTGATGCACAGGAAAGAGGGATGTAAAGAAATTATAGGACACACCAAATTAATAGAACTATGGGAATATACACATACATATTTATATTTACATAAAAATAATTTATAATAATATGTAATGATACATTGAGTTATAATTTAAGGAAACACATAATATTTTGAGGTGTAATAACTAATAAATTTATATGAAAATCTAGTAAAGCATACTTATAAACACATAAACAAAATGCCAAGTTTCTGTCCGTTTATTCTAAAATTGCCTTATTTTTAAACAAAAACACCTTTGAAGTGCATAACATGCGAGCAGCTTTCCAGTATGAGACTCACATGTCCCATACATAGAAGCAGCTTTTCCAAGTGAAGTGCATCAGATAAAAGTAGCTTTCTAACATCCAAAACAAAAATAGCCCTTGACATCATTCCTTTCTACTATATTATTTAAACTTACATGTCTGCTACCTTTCTTTAAAAGAGAAAGATACAATTTTCCAGGTCAATTAACTGTACTAAAATTCAGGGAGGTTTTCTGAATCTCTTTCAATCATCTCAGGGAGTTCCACAGCATTTCAAGGCATTAAGCATCATATTTTGTAAAGACTAACAGTAGCTTTTAAGAATCTTCTTGTTCAATTTTAAGAAGCTTTTATCAATAATGCTATAATTACAGATAGACATTCATATATATATATATATATATATATATATATATATATATATATATATATATAGGGGCGGAGGATGATTATCTTGGGGGGCCAACAGTAGAATTTTAAAGTAGCTAAATTTAAATTATACACTAACAAGCTCATATATAATATATATGCATCAATAATCACTATAAAATTTTCAAAATATAACATTAAACTTACAATCTGTTAAAATTTAGAACGCCTCTCTTTCATGTCACGGAAATCATCTATATGACCCACATGAGAAATGTTTAAGTTTTGACATGATCATTAATTCCATAATCTCTTCCATTGAATTATTAAAGCAATTGCTACACTAATTTATAGTTTAAATTTCAAATGAAATGCATAAATATATATGAATCTAACATCTAAGAATATGATTATATTGGGGGTTTGGGGGATAATCAAGATAATAAGAACAATAGAAGATAAAAATATTTAACTATGTTTAAAAAAAAAAAAAAACCTCAAGAATCAAGAAGGATTTGAGAAGAAAACCCATTGACTGGTTGCTTTCACTTTGTACTTCACGTGAGGAAGGTTTGGAATTGGAATGAATGAGGGAAGTTTTTTATTTGTTTCATTAAAGATATGTGGGCCGGTGGGCCACCAAACTTCATATCATATATTTAGTAATTTAGAAATTGGAGCAGCCCACTATACTATTTCTTTAATTAAAGGGCCCAACATTGATTTTTGATATATATATATATATATATATATATATACACTTCTTGAAAAAAAAAGGGGGGGGCCATGGCCCTCCTCCCCACCACTATAGGTCCGCCCCTATATATATAGATATAGACACACACTTTACCTATATATACATAAACATTGCAACATCTCAAATCCTTGTTAGTTAGAGGATTCAAATAACGATTATGATATTCACTCAAATGCTATTCTATTTCACAAAAAAACACTATAATAAACTATACACTATAACCTATTAATACACAAATTCCAATACACATCTAAATTTCTACTATTACAATCATTCAATCATTACTATTACAGCAACTAACAATAGAATATTACACATGCACTTTTTCCAGCATTGATTTAACATCTACAGTAACAATTTTACCCTATAAAATCTCAAAACAAACACAGATTTTAACTATTCACCTTTATTTTGAAAACTCAGGATTTTAAAGTCAGATTTCCTCAAACCCACTTAAACCCTTCCAAACATTACATAATTGTTGTAGAATGAGATTTTGTACATTTTACTGTAGTTGTCATATAAACTCTGAATAATGGGTGATATCTATTATGATATTCTATTTATGATATCTATTATGATATTCTATTTAATTGTGTTTTATTAAATGTAAACAAAATTTAAAATTGAGTAATGATTGTAGAATGAAAGAGAAAGTTGTCTATAGGGTGGGTGGGATAGGGTATATAAGCGTGGAGATAGGGTTTCAACAGATATTATTGGGTATCCGAATCTTGGAATAAACGAATATTCCGGTTCGGTATCGGGCTTAAGGATTTCCAATCCTAGTCCAAACATGTTGTAGAGCAATAAATGACCTAAACTTGTGGTCAAGTCAAGAAGCCCCTACGGTTGAAAAAATTCAGAAAATAGGGATATCATAAATCATCCTGTAGCAACTTCTAAATAAAATCAAACCTTCCAAAGAAGCCGACATTCAGAGCAATATGAATGTTAATCCAGCAGATGATGATATAGACCAAATAAAAAACAAATAGCAACTTTCATACATCACTACAAAGTTTTTCAACTTCAAAGTATGCCAACCTTGGAGGAAGGAAGGTGAAGAGGGCAACCAAGAAGTGCATCTATGCCTCCAAGAGATCCTTGGTTGGCCAATCTCTCAACCTAACAAAATTGGCCCAAAAATTAACATACATGTCCATTCAGTTCAAAATAACTATTAGATAAGAAAGTGCACTCACTACAGAAAGTAAAACAAACTTCATAGGAAGAACTTGTAAAGGTGAAGTTGATCTGCAAAAAAGATATTCAAAGTTCAAAAGCCATTCTATAACATTGACAGGAATAAAGGATGACGCCTTTATCAGCTAAATTTGTTAGATGAAATGGCAAAAGAGAATCAACTTCAACCGAAAATATAGGATTCATGTGTTAGCAGAAAAATCCAAGTCAGCTAAAGCCCTAAGTAAAATTATCATAAACAGAAAGCACACATGTTCTTTCTAATACACAACATTCATGCACGGGCAAATAAGAAGTGGAAATGGGTCAGTACAATCTCTGCAATGAGAGCAGGATGTATCTGATGTCCAAAACTTAATGTCATTCTGAATTTTAAGAGATAAATCTCAATTAAAAATTCATAGTATAATAACTTGGCATCATTCTAAAACCCTAACTAGTAGTCAAAAGAATTGACAAATTACCTACACAATGGGAAAACAAGGCGCAAAATGTTTATGCATACAGGAGATACATCACCATCGAGGTTTATCCACAATTCTCCTACATCAAGAAATGAGGTTTCAGTCAATACATATTCAAGTATAACATACATATAAATAAAATAAAATATTATCTTAGCATTAAAAAGAAGTAGCAATAGATTCTCTTACCTTCCAAATCATAAGTCAAGCCTTGAACTACTAAATTTCCACTATCAAGGTCAGATAAATAAACTGACTCAAACTCCGCAACTTGTTTGCCAACCCTACAAAGAAAAACAGTGATGAACCTAATGGCTAACAAGATCATGGCAAACATGGATATATAATGAAGTGATTGTCCCTATGTAAGTTGTAAGCAAAACAAAAGAAAAACATTAAAAAAAAAAAAAAAAATTGATTTCAACATATCATTTAAAACTTTGACCAAATTCCACATAAAGTATTGTAACTTATGGAACTACCAGTGGAATAGGTAATTGCCAGCTGAATACTTCCACTCCTTTGTTTACTAAAATGAAAACGAGGAAAGTTATGAAGCAGATATCAAAATATATTTGGTGGAGGAACCTTTGGAGTGATTGGTTTATTTTTCACTGCCCGAGTATAATGACATAATTCATGATGTACATGCTATAAAAAATAGGTTATTACAAAAGATAAATTTGTTGTTGTTTAGTTTATGGTTCACAGACTAAAAAAATATAAATGTTGGTGAATTTGATAGTTTGACTTGGGAGAGAAAACAGCTGCAGATGCAACAACTGGTGTATAAGAGGAGCAGCAACATGCAGCAGCCTTGGAAATTTAATGTGTCATTTCTTTGATTTCAATATCGCAAATACTAAGCTACACCTGCCACTGACTAAAAGAGGTTCCAGGTCAATCTAGAACTCTAACTTCATGTTGCATTCCAGCTCGGGTATTCTAAGGGTAAGATCCTACCACAGAATAACTCTCTGCTTAACATTGGATGAGAATGATTCGAAAAATATTCTATGGACCGGTTAATTCAAGTTACCAATCAATAATTTAAACTGGGCAGGTGACTTTGCCAAAGACCTAGTGCTACAAGATCACTCTGAGCAACTGTACGACAAAAGGTGAGCAATTATGAACTAATTTTTTGATAAATCAACAGAAGGTACTAACTTAACAGGAGAACCAAAAATATGGGATTGCAAATAAGCAAGGTTAATACTGAAGATAATGTTCATATGTACTCTTTAACTAACACAGAAAGGGATTTTGAAAGAAGTTTCATCAAAATTACTTTGACTATAATGTTGCTGAGAGTTACATTAATCTCCATTAAGGATGTCTTCCTCAGGGTTCAACAGTTCAGAGCATTTATAGACTCATTTCCTTAAAGGAAGAGATATTGGCCTTTCGATTGTAATCCCTACTGGGGGTTAGAAGTGCAGACATGTTAAAGTGCTAAAAGAAGAAGATTTCTCTAAAAGATCCCAACGAACTAGAACCATAGGCTTAGAGATTCATATGTTGGTTGTTGTTCCTCCACTAATAATGGTTCAAGAAACAAAAGTAAGTAGGAATGAATCATCTTGAAGTATCTATAAATAAATAATAAGTAAAAACAGAAACACTGCCTCTGTATTATCACACACCATTCCATGATAGTTGGGTGAAGTGTTCTGCTTTGCAATGTCAAAGCCAGTTCTTCATAAAACAAGATCAACGGTAAAGAGAGCTGTTTGCAAGAGTCTAAGGATAATTTCAAGAGCTCCACTGCCTCCTCAGAATTTGACCTCTGCAAAGAACTACAAGGATTAGACCATCATACATCAGAATTTCCTACAACAAATGTTTTTAAAGAGAGAGGACTTGATAGAATAAATCAAAAAGAAAAAAACCACAAGTACAGAAAAAGATTGATGTATACGGCTAAGGCTGAACATCCACTGTCAGGTTTCTTTCATTCTTAGCTTCCTATGCTGGCAGCATGTGAATCGTTTTGAACCAAAATCCGCCTTTAAGACAAAAAACTACCTATACTTTACCATATACAAATAAACAGAGGCAACTTAATTTCTTGTTAGTTAGAGAAGAAGATAAGAAAGAAAACTATTCCTACAGTGATCAATGAAAAAGAGAGTATAAGGAATAAGAAATCACTCATTCTCATTATACACAGCAATTGATCACCCCTTTCTACGAGGAAATATTTTACTGTCAAACCTTCCATGGATACACAAAATATAAGCAGGTAAAAGGTTTTTAATCACAAGAAAACTTTCAGATACACCTCTAAAATGTAAAGCAAAATTTATCTAGCATGCTACAATAGAGCAACACCCTAATTTTAAAATCATTTTCCAAGTATAGAATCATCAAAACCATGTGCCATTCCACTATAATAGATAGTAGAGTACTTAAGCTGGCCTACATTTATTTAAATCAATCAAAAAAATTATTGTTCCAACCTGCAGGAACAGAAAATAAGAATTTATGTTTGCAGAAACTATTTTCAAAGCCTCTGTTGATTGCTCTGAAACATTGCATGCTAGCCTTCAGCCAGATCTTTCATCTTTCAAATATCCATGTAATGAAGCATCTGGAAATACGAGAGAATTAAGAATTATGACAAGCTAAGAGGACGTCTGGTTGATGAGTGTTCTTTCGCTCTCTGTTATCCTTCCCTATACAGGTTGTCTAATCTTCACAATGAGCCTATCCTATTGTGCCTTTCATCTCCTCAGATGATCCCAGCTCGCCTTTCCCTTCTGGGAATTTTCATTTCCACAGATTCCTCCGAGAAAGGGAAATTGGGGAGCTAGAACAGCTCTTTTCTTGTCTAAAGGGTGCCACGCTGAGGGAGGTTGGGTCGGATCGTAGGATTTGGTCTGTCGATTCGTCTGGGGTAAATATTTTTTTGCCTCATTCTTCTCCAACTTGACCTCTTTTCCTTTTCGGTGTTGCCTTCGTGTATGGAAGAGCCTGGTTCCTGAGAAAGTGCAGGTGCTTATGTGGCTGATAGGGTTGGGAAAGTTGCCTACCACTGATGTGATAAAAACGGTTTCCGAATAGTCTTCTTTCCCTTAATTGGTGTGTCTTGTGCAGATGTCATTCTGAGAAGTTCAATCACTTATTCATCCATTGTTCTTTCTCTTATCGCTTATGGTGCAGAGTGATCGAAGAGTTAGGCTGTTCGTGGATCCTAACTCAATCAGTGCTGTATTTATTTCAAGCTAACTTGGGGAGATCTACAAGTAAAAGGGGAAAACGCTTTGGAGAGTTATCCTGCCAGTTGTTTGTTGGTCTATATGGTTAGAGAGGAATAACAAGATTTGTGAGGATATACATGAGTCCCTAGAGGACATTTGGGGTAGGGTGAAGTTTAGGGTCAGTCCATGGGTATCAAGTCATAGCTCTCTTAGAAGATTTTTGTTCTCAGATTTTATAAGGGATTGGGGTATAGTTATGTAAAGGCTAAGTTTTGGTTGAGTTCGGTTCTGTGGTGGTCAGTGTGGGATTTGTCATTTTTGCAGCTTTATCTGGCTCTTGTACTCCCTTTGAGGGATCTCATCCCTCTTTTTTCTTTTCATTAAAAAATGTATGTTTCTTTTTCAAAAAAAAAGAATTATGACAAGCTTTATTGACCAAATAAGTTTTTATAAGTTTAAGAGCACATTGATGTATTCAATTAGAGTGAAGATATAGACCTCAAAAGCCTTCATTAAAGCTCAACATCACCATCATGTGAGCTTATGCAACAAATCAGAAAAATTCAATGTAAGGATGTTGACCTTGATAGTGGAAAAGGCAATGCAACTTGGTATCACGAAAAGAAAGGGAGGGGACCAGCAAGTAGAATTCCACTAGCAATATTTCTCATAATTCGCACATTGCAGATGTTTGTCTAAGTTGCCATAAAAGTCTATTTTGTTGCACCTGATTTATATCAACCAGCCTGAATTTTCTTGCTCAACACTAAGGTGCACAACATCCTCCTTATCTTCCTTCCAAATCAAGACAGCACCCAGAATTGGACCAATTGGTCAGGCCTCACAAACTGGTAGCAGTAGTAACACTAATATCAGTTTTTCATGCTCTAGACAAAGAGCAGTGGAGCCCCAAGAAAAGACTCAGTCACAACAGTCTTGCCTAAGCGCTTGTTCTCAAGGTGAAAATAATTAACCTCAACTTGATAAAGAAATTATGCTAATTAGCCACTTTAAGTTCCTCTCAAAATTAATGTTGGACACTAGCAGTTACCTCAAGTTGATAAACACATATCTATTACTTATCCTAGTCAGGTATATAACCATACACCCTGTATTTATACTTTCACTACCAATGGGCACCTCAAAGTTAAACCCATTTTGGATACATCTTTCTTAAGTAAAAAGCACACTTGAACAACAATGAACACAGGATCACTGGGGTCACTTTAATCACCCGTGTTATATGATTAAATAGAATAGAAAAAATGGGATCACGTAAAAGCACATTACTTGTGATAAAGGCGGAAGGGAGGCATTATTTGTATCGGCGATGTAGGAAACTATCTTAAGTGCTCCTATCAGGCCCATCTTCTTGTACATCAGATCAGAGTTATTGATCTGCAAAGTAAAAGGACTTCAATTAGGCAAGTCATGAAATTAGAAATAAGTGGAGAGACAGCAATACAAAGAAAATAAAAGCACGATTGATATAAATATTGGAGTACGGAAGATCTTGAAATTGCCTGTTTTCTCAAAATCATTAGAAGTTCATTCGCGATGGAACATCCATAAGGTTGAGAGCTGGATTGAGCAGAAACTGCAAGACGTATGAAAACTTCATACACCTGCAACATGAAAGGTAATGATTAAAGGTCTATAAAGCATAGGCCAATAAAAAAAAAAAATGAAAATCATTGTGATAGAAATATAATAAAATATGACAGGAGTCTGGGACCTTGTGGAGACTCTCGACATTAAAGCCCTCCAAGTAATCCAAGATGCCTAAAAATGAGATAAGCGGAATATGACATTTCAGAATTGTTTGGCAAAGCTCATATATATTTGTATTGACAAAAGAGGAGTGGGTATGCATACCATTTAAGTGAGAAGAAAGTGAAGTTAACTCACGGGACTTTTTGGAGGCCAGCTTAACCATGGCATCTAAAGCAGCACTTACTTCATACCAAACACCAGAGCCCACATGGGTTAGCAATGCTCCTAGAACCTTCACAAAACAATAAGTAAGTAGGTTTCTGAGCATGAACATAGAAGCTCTTATTTTGTGCTTTATGAGAAAATAGTTAGATAGGAAATGAAGTAAATTAAAAAATAATAACTCACTTCTTGTCTCGAGTAAGCATCACAGGATTCTTCAAATAGGCATACATAAATGTGGATGCCAAATTCCTGGGCTCTTTGTTCTTTGCAAGCCAACAAGTATGCAGATAATGATAGAAATGTGGCGAGATAATCCTATTTTACAGAAACAATGTGGAGCAAGACTTTTGATGAGTAACATAATCACAGGAACACCACAATATCAATTATAGAGTTTTTATTCAAGTGCTCTAATACCTTCGGTAAATCCTTAATACCATGAATGCACTGATCGAACATGTGATCTTGAAGACAACCCTCAAGAATTTTTTTCTTGAATAATTTTTCAACACTCTTTTGCAAAGATTCACTGTTCATGAATATGAGTGTGAGCAACCATATATCAATCACCTTATGCTCGCGAGCTTTCTCCAAACTTTTTAGTTCTTTTAGTGACTCCGAGCAAAGAATCTATAAGTAGAAACACATCAATAGAAACTTTATCAGTAGTTATGTATGTATATGTGTGCATGTGTGTGTAAAAACGAGAAAACTGAAAACTTCCATCAGTGTACTATCAAACCCACATTGTTGAAATGCAGACTGGTTCTCAGGGCATCAAGAATTGAGGCTTTTGTATCATCCACAACAGCTTTTCCTTTAAGTTTACTCTGCTGTAAGATTTGTGTGTGCGGTGCTCCGACAAGTTTCAGCTGATCACGTATCTGTGAGATTATTCGCCTAGCATTTGATGCCTTAGCAGAAAGTAGCACAAATCTAAGTAGGTATGGCATGTGCTCCATGTCAATTGTCCTTATGCAGGATAAAGCTACCATAATCACCTGCATAAGTATTAAAATAAATTTAAATCAAGGAAAAGAAAGAAAACAAGAAATGAGAGTATGCTAATAAAGAAAAAAACTGGAAATATCCAAAATTATCAGCAAGTACAACTCACAGAATTACCTGCTCCTGCAACAGATCATCCAAATTGAGGTTGGAAAGTGAATCAAGCACGGGAACAATGATGACAGAGTCCTCTTGGAGCATCTGTTGAAGTGAATTAACCACAGTCTTATTATTTTGGTCACCTATAATCTCAGGCAATGAGCCTATTATCTCTTTCTTTAAATGATGGGGGCAAATAGTTAGGACTTGTAACAGTTTATCGGCAAAAGCCTCAGAATTGACAAGGAAATCAAGCCATCGGAATTGGTTCAGTATCAGCCTTGCTACATCCTCATCAAGATGCAATGAGGATGAGCCACGAGCAGTGACAAGAGGGTCCACATCAAAGTACTCAGGAAGCTTCTCTAACAACATATCTAGAAGTTCTTGCTGGATCGATTTAACCAATAACAGTACTCGAACCAGGGTCTCGCTTCTTATTGGGCCAAAGCCATCACGATGACAAGGTAACAAAACCCTATATGACAAGAAGTCCAAAAGCTTGTATGAGAGACCTTGTAAAATTATTAGCATAATAAAGGGAATTGAAGGATATAGAATAAGATATGAAGAGAAAATGTTAAAAATATAGCAAATTAAGTTGTAGACTCTATAAGAGTATAAGTGGCATGTGAAAGAAACAGTTAAAAGTCGGTATTGAAAATTAGGTTTCAACCAAACTTTGACCAATCAAAATTAAGTAAATAAGAATGACAATAATTAGATCAAGTCATCAAACATAACTGAAGCATGAGATTATTGTATGTAATTTGTTAAATCCAACATATTAAGCTCATGTTTCACTGTGTAAATTATGTTTGATCAGCGTATTTTCATTTCTATAAGTCAAAGTTAATTTTTCAATATCAATTTCCGACAAAACCCCAACATGCACAAAATGCATATGAGTATGCAAAAAACTAATGAAAGTTTATGCAAAAATCTATGACATCAGAAGACGTAGCTTTTGTCTTTGATCACCTTTAGTAGAATACTATTATTTGGTTTATGCGAAAGGCAGAAAATTCCGAGCATAACACTCTTTGGGGAAAATAAAAATTCACCATGCCTCATGGAAAAGTCAAGCAACTTTCCCTCTTATACATAGAATTTCACTTTGGTACTATCAAGTGGAGCTCTCCAATGGTGCACAATTGTCTTTCAACTAGCTTTAGCTAGCTCAAAGTATGATAATGGTTTGAGCCTGTACTCTCATGCACATGCGAGCATGTATATAGAGTTCACATCAGAGGCTTCAAAAGCACACTTCGCAGGAACACATTATTGCGAGAAGCTGATGAGCTTGATGTGTCCAAAAGATTTGGTTAGTGAATTGATTACATGGCACATACCGAATACAACATTCTGCACAGCATAATACCATACCATGGATGCTAAGTAGGCACTTGAGAGGCATGACAAGTGGAGGTGACCTCACACACCACGGTCGCCATTAAGGCAATGACCAGAGTCGTGAGTGAAGTATAACAGGCTCAGATAAGGAGACACTTCTATCCAGTAGGTGGTGGGGGTTCAGTGCAAAGATATGAACTTCGCAAAGAGATGCCTGGGCAGCTAAATCGTAACTGGTAGCGATTGAATGACTCAGATTGATATGGACCGAAAATTGCACCAGAAATAGCAATAAAACTCTTCCACAGTTAAAAATAGTTCCAGAATTCATAAATAAAAATAACATCCCCTATATCTCTTATCTCATTTCTCTAAAGTTCAATGTATGGAATCGTAGTTGTGCATTATTGTAAATTCGAGTGCTACTATACTATCTAAAAGCAAAATCGTATTGAAAATTGAGTTGCAATACACACATATACACATTCATCCTACTCCATAATCAAAAGGGGTAAAACGAACTAACCGACGCAAATTAGAGGTGGAAGAAGTATAATCCGAGAAGCCCTCGAGAAACTGGGAACGGAGGGAGGAATCACCGGAGAATATTCCATCAAGACGTTGGCGGAAACAGTAGAGATCGGAGGGGAGAGATGGCGGCGCCGAGGGATTGATGAGTGTGCAGCCGGCGTCGGCCAACACGGACACCAAACTGTCAAATGAACTCCGGCGTTTAGGAAGCGGCGTATTTCTGGGCTCAACCGAAGCAGTTGAAGAAGCGGGTTCACTCGGAGCAGCGGCGACGGTGGGGGTAGGGGTGGCGGTGGCGGTGGCGGTCTTAAGGAGTTTGGTGGGTTGGGGGTGGTGGGCGAATGGGGGAACGAAGGGGTTGTTGGATTTGGAAGGGCGTTTACGGGGAAGCATAGTGTGTGTAGTGCGTGAAAAGGAACACTCGGGTAGTGTGTTGAAGAAGGAGAAGGTTGGCGTTATTTATTTAGGGGCAAAGAGGCGCCAAATGTGTTTTGATTTTCTCTTTTATTTTTATTTTTATTTTTAAAGTGTGGACATTACATTCTTCTTCTTTTTTCCTTTGAAACCGGGTCGAAATCCTCTTATATTTTCGTAATTTTGTTTTTTTATTTAAAAATTTGTGATTTTTCGAAAAAAAACAATTTCCCATATATGTGGACTATCCACACCCCAGGAATTTCCAAGCACACCCCAACTTTTTTGCTTATTTAATTAAAATAATTATATGGGTGGGACTATCCACACCCCACCCATTTCTAAACACACCCCAAATTAAATTAATTCAAAAGTAATTATATATTAAATGTCTAAAATACCCTTTGACCACACCCCACATATAATTTAAACTACTAACCACACCCCATAATTTCTAAACACACCCCATAGTCCTCTTCTTCTCCTTCATGTTAAAAACTCATTTCTTCTCCACCATTATCAAAGATTTCATCTCATTTCTAAACCCTAATATATCACCCAACAAGAATTCTCGATTGAAATGTCTATGGAACGAGAAGATACATTTGAAACGAGCAATGTAAGATTTCTACTACATTTTAAACTGTTTTTAGTAGTGTATTACAAAAAATCGAGTTTTAATTTGAATGTTAGAAAATCCCGCTAGAACAGTCCCGTTCGACCTGGAATAGTCGAACGGGATGAAGAGTGTTCGACACACATAATTCGAACAAAACTAAGGGTGTTCGACTTCTATTGTTCGAACACAACCAAGGGTGTTCGACTTCTATTGTTCGAACACTACTATAAGTCACTACAAGAAATTCTCTCATAGACAACACCCTTACGACATGTGTTTTTGCTAAAAACCCTTGTCGTAGCCTAAAATTCTGTTGTCGTAGATAAAACTGTTGTCGTAGATCAAAAACTTCTCTCATAGATAAGGGTTTTTTAGCAACCGTTGTCAAAACCGTTGTTGTAGCTCAAAAACTTCTCTTATAGACAAGGGTTTTTTAGCAACCGTTGTCAAAACCGTTGTCGTAGCCCCAAAAATTCTCTCATAGACAACGGTTTTAGCCTACCGTTGTCGTAGACATTTTTAAACCGTTGTCATAGCCCGAAAACTTCTCTCATAGACAATGGTATTAACCTACCGTTGTCGTAGACGTGTTGTCCTAAGACCCCTAAGACAAGAGTTAGAAAACGTTGTCGTAGCCATTTTAAAACCCTTGTCGTAGACTGAAATTTAAAAAAAAAAGACAATTATTTTAATTTTTTTCTTAATTAAATGATATAAAAAATGATATATATTGTTGAATTAAATGAATGAAATAAATTAATTTTGACAATTAAATTTTATTTCATTATAAATAAAATTTTGTAAATATTTACAGCAAATTATAAACCACAAATTATAAGCTTAAATTAAACAAAAAATGTTGATTACTTAACACAAATAAAACCTGGATTACTTAAAATTAATTATAAATAAAATAGGAATAATAAAAAGATTTTCTAATATATTAGAAATATGAGAAAAGCAAAGGCAAGAGTTGTTTTCTAACGTTGTCGTAGCCTCGTAGAAGCGTTGTCGTAGACTAATATTTAAAAATAAAAGTCAACTATTACAATTTTTTTTTTCAAAATGATATAAGAAATGCTATATATTGTTGAATTAAATTAATGAAATAAACTAATTTTGAGAATTAAATTTTATTTCATTATAAATAAAATTTAGAAAATATTTACAACAGATTATTAATTTTATAAATATATTAATTTGAAAAATACATTAATTATATAAATTTATTAATTGTAAATATAATTTTGAACATTATAAATTTTATTTTGCGTGCATTTCCTACTGTTTTATTGATGGACTGTACGTACAAGACCAACCGGTACAAGATGCCTCTTTTGGAGATTGTTGGGATTATATCCACTGATATCACATTCTCGGTGGCATGTAAATATTTGGAGGCAGAACGTCGGGAAAATTATATTTGGGCACTCACAATTCTGAAGGGTTTAATGGATCAATCAACACTACCTCAAGTGATTGTTACTGATCGGGAGATCGCATTGATGAATGCGATAGAGGTTACGTTTCCGAGTGCGAAACAATTGCTATGTCGGTGGCATATCAGTAAGAACATTTTGACCAAGTGCAGACCAATGTTTCATACGAAGAAGGACAAGTGGGATTCATTTAACAACTCATGGAATTCATTGATACTTGTTGAGGACAAAGTGAAATTTGGCGAGTTGATGCGGAGATTGAAGGAGGATTACACCGACTACCCAAATGTCGTTAATTATGTCATTGACAATTGGATAACACCGTATAAGGAGAGGTTTGTATCTTGCTGGACCAATAATATCATGCATTTTGAGAATACAATAACTAGTAGGTACGTCTATTTAAGATAATAAATTCGTATGTCAATTGTTTTTTAAAGTAGGTAATGTCATGCATTTTTTGTACTTGGTAAATCTTATTATTTGTACTTGGTCTCTCAGGGCGGAGAGTGCACATTCAAGACTGAAGAAACAACTTTGTACGAGTCAGTCGAACTTTGAAATATCTTGGGAAAGGATTTACTGCTTGTTGATTGTATCTCACAATACAATCAAAGCATCTTTTGAGAAAAATCTGAATGTATTACACCACCGTTACAAGTCCTTCATTTTCAAGATTATCAGAGGTTTGGTCTCACATGCTGCTCTGCATAAGATTTATGAAGAGCTTGAGGGTACAGATTCATGTGGTGTTGATTCGTTGTTGTGTGGATGTGTTTTGAGAAGAACATGCGGGTTGTCATGTGCACACGAACTTGCTGTATTGAAACTAAACGATGCACCAATCACCCTGGACATGGTTGACAAGTTTTGGAGGAAATTGGATTGTGAGCCTTCAAAGACAGATGTTCATATTGCTCATGATCTTGGAAGTTGATGGCAGGAGACTGTGGGTGATATTAACAACATCTTCGAGTCTGCAAATGAATCTCAAAGATTACTGATGCTCAAACGACTACGAGAGATCTCAATCCCTAGGACATCATCGTTGCTTGAACCTGAGGTTCACACCCGTGTTCGGGGTCATCCTAGCAAGGCTAAAAATCGTAAGGAGAAGTCTACCAAACGAGATAAGAGTGCATTCGAATATATGGGTTCAGTTATTGATAGTTGTTCACCAGTTGAGAATACTATTCAACTATCTGGACCTTCGTCAGTCGCTCCGATGTTTACTAAATCACGAAGGGAGAAACAACCTGTCCAACGTCGATCACTGCGTAACCCATCCAGCACTCCGCTTGTGGAGCTACTCTCAACTCAATGGAGACCTTACGTGTCAAAAACAATTGATCTGAAAGGTGACGGACATTGTGGCTTTCGGTGTGTCTCACACGCCCTAGGATGAGGTGAGTACTCATGGGGAAAAGTTCGTGATGATCTGATAAAAGAGTTGGAGGAATTTACATCGTTATATGCAACTGTTTGGTTGGATGCGACAAGGGTTGAGAAGATGTTAGAGATGTTGAGGTGTTTCCGTGATGAAGTATACGACACAAAGTATTGGTTTATTTTTTCGGAAACTTACAACTTGGCGGCATCAAGATATAATATGGCTTTCGTGCATATTTCTCCCCAGCAAAGTCTGACATTTCTACCTTTGAGAACACCGGTTTCGGCGAATCCTCAATTAGCATGCATGGCACTTGTTGGAAACAACCATTTCATTAGGGTAATTGTTTCACCTTATAGCGTCTTTATTAAATTTAATGCAGCATTATCCACTAATACTGTGATTGTTACAATGTCGATAACAGGTCGAAATAATAGATGACGCACCGATACCTCCTATTAGTACCACATGGTACGGATATCACTATCCATGCGCTGGATGGGCACTTATCTACCAAGCACAACTGGCGAAATACAACGATATGGTAAAATGTGATAGTGAATCCATTGGTGTTGCGAGTCTGGATATTATTGACAGTGACTAGATATGATCATGTTGTGAATCTTATGTATCATGAACTATTGACATGTAACAGTGAATCGAATTGATTACGATGTATTATGATGTAATTTTGGTGTTCGATGATGTTTTGTTTGTGTTTTAGGGTTAATCATATGTGTAGCTTGATCTTGGATTTGTGTGCTAGGTTATTTCATTGATATGCAATTTCATGCCTACTGTTCGAACCTACAAGTCGTAAAATACACAAAGTGTTCGACACATAAATTTCGAAATTTGTCAGCAACGTTCGATCTTGGAAATCGAACACATTTACCCACGTTCGAATTCATGGAGTCGAACACAACAATCAACGTTCGACTTATTATGTTTGAACACACTGACTTCTATTTGACTATAGACTTCGAACATAGTGCATAATGTTCGACTTTGTGGTTCGAACAGTACAGGCTCCGTTCGACAAATTAAAGTCGAAGCCAACACTATGTGTTCGATTTTGTAAATCGAACAGTGTCTAAAAAACTCTATACCACTTGTTCGAACAGTGTCTTTAATTTGTGTTTTAGCATCAAGATTCACAACCTAATTTCTTTCATTCCTAACTACATAATTCCGAAATCAAACATGCGTTTTTGCAAATATCCCGACTCAATCATACTAACCAATTCAGTGGAGGTTCACAACTCAAACATCACATACCAAACCTCAAACATATAGATCGGGTCAAGTGTTACAAAGTACATCAAACAGTACATATGGATCACATTACATATGGATTTAGTGTTTCATCTTAAAATGTCAGACTAACTTCTACGACTTCTATTACACCTAACTTGCGGCCTTCGTGAGGGCTCGGCCTTAGAAGGGTCATTCAAACTCATAGAAGCATATACACTCTCTACAATCGGCATTACAAAGTCAAGGGATAAGTTGGGGTCACGTGCCGCCCACCTGTCCACCAATGGATGAAATTGGGCACGTGCCGAGTGTAAAATCTCCAAGGGTTGCTGAGGTTTAAAAGATGTGGCACGTGCGACACTGGAAACGTTGTCAGGATTCTGCACCCTAGGATGTGACACTGTATAATACCACTCCAAGTAATCTGGCGAGCATTCCCACGCAGGAGCCGCAGGTGCACCAACACGATCCACTGGCAACAAATGATTGCTCCACGTCAAGAAGTAGTTGCCCAGCAAATGGAAGCAACCCTGTATCGTGCACTCGTACTCCTTCTTTTCATATTATTTGGGATCAGTGGCATGTCAGGAATCATTTGCACATAACCGAACTGTCGCAAGACACTATCGGGATGGTACGGCTCGATGATGTCGAAGGTACTGATGCATCCAACATAGAATGTAACATTGTCACGAGGGTAGACATCTCTTATCCCAGCATAGGGAGTCCAACAAACCTGCATTACATTGAAGTACACAAACATCCACAAACATTTAAGACCAACACTTAAGTACACAAAGTATCACAACGATAAAATGTGAACCACTTACATTACTCGGTGACAATGTATCTAGTATCTCCCTCCAGCAACTACACGATCAATGGAGGGTCCGACAACGGATTGTTGGGCCCACCTAGATGCCAATAGATGGCCGCTTCGAAATGCAACATTGTGAGTTGGTCGCGTCATAGGAAAGTATTCATATATCCACGCCTACAACACAAAACATAATTGAAATATTATGAAAATGAAATAAATGCTAAAACGAACTTAAATTAAAGTTAAACGATTCTTATCTCTAGCAATGTGAAGTATCCCGATATCCCGTTTCACGCCGTAGCGAGATGTCAAACCCAACTGACGATAAAGAAAAGCCAGTGCAGCAGCCCCCCATGCATACTTACGTACTCTACCAACATTACATATCATTCTCAAAACATCAGTCGAAACTCTGTTGCCGCTTTTATCTGAGAAAACTGTGCAACCAAGCACAAACCAAAGATATGCTCTAGCTACACACAGTCTGGTGGCCTCGTCTGTACTACTTATGCCCGCACTAAATTTTTCGCGCAGCCACTCAAGCTTCACTGACGAACCTCTAATAATTCCCAGGGCCTCCTGCGCCTCATCCACTGATATCTCCAGGTACGTAGACATCAGGACTGGAGAGGGTTCTCTCCTCACATCAGGTAATACAACCGGTAAGCCCGTCACTGGAAGTCCGGTAATGCAGGAGACATCATCTAGCGTGATGGTCATCTCACCAAACGACAGGTGAAAACTATTGGTCTCCGGATGCCAACGCTCTATGAAGGCACAGATGAGGTTCTTGTTTGGATTTTTGTAAGATATGAACGGGAGACTATAAAGCTTGGTCCGAGATATCAGATGACTCCACTCATCTGATACGTCATCTAGCTTCCACGACTCCATCTTCGTGGTATGACACCAAAACTTGAGCACAACTCTTTCCTGATTGAACTAAATCTTTGACGCAACGTGGCTCTTGAAACTTGGAATCAAGATAGGGTTCATGGGTCCACCAGGATGGGGACCGGTTAAAACATCACTCTCGTCCTCTTGCTCATTCATAGGCTCATTCATATCTGCATCTTGTTCATTCACAGCCTCATTCATATCTGCAGCTGCCTCTTCAAGTATATCTGGATGATCCACAAACGGAGGGAAATCGGTTTGCTCAGTCACGTGCTCTTCAAGGATATCTGGATGATCCACAATCGGAGGGAAATCGGTTTGCTCAGTCACGCGCTCTTCAAGGATATCTGGATGATCCACAATCGGAGGGGAAATCGGTTTGCTCAGTCACGTGTTCAGTAGTGGCATCAAGCTCTTCAGTTCAGCGTTTTCTTTCAGAAGCCGTTGGTCGATTCTTCCTCCTCATGTATGTTTTGTGCCCTGCAAGTAGTCAACAAGATCATGTGAAAAAAAACAAAATAATGAATGGGTCGACAAAAGTGTTGTGGTGTTCAACTCCTATGCTTCGAAGAAACTTAGCTATGTTTGATCCAATAAGTCGGAAAAAAAAACTATGTTCGATCTTAGAAGTCGAACACAATAAGAGGTGTTCGAACAGTATATTTCGAACACGATGAGAGGTGTTCGAATTGTAGAATTCAAACTCAAAGGAGGATTTTCGACTTTTCCTAGTCGAACCGGACTATGTATGTTCGATAAATATAAATCGAACAAGAAGTAATATGTTCGACTCTCCGAATCGAACGTTCTCTGAAATGTTCGACTTTTTATAGTCGAACAAATGGCAATGACACGACACACCAGATTCGAACATAGCTCGACCACTTCTTCGAATTTTTTTCGTTTTTCAGCATGCAAACATCAAAATTTTCAAACAATAGAATACAATTACATGCTCACACCATAAGACATACAAAGTGATTCGATTTTTCCCATCAATCAATCTAATCTACATAACTTCTATTCAAGATTCAACATAGCCCTAAAAAATTGAAAACTTGGTGTAAAACGAACCTGCCATTGAAGTTGAGTCATCTCTTGGAGTGTCCATTTCTCCGTGTTCGATTTCTCAAGTCGAATTTGACAAAAAAAATTCAAGAAAACTTCTCCCCTCTCAAGTCGAACAAATTGGTCTTCGTTCCTTTTTTTTTTGGTTATCTTTTGATTTTGATTGTTTTTTTGGGTCAAAAGATATAATGGGAAAAGTTTGGGGTATGTTTAGAAATATTTTCAGATGTTAAAATTAAAATTGGGGTATAGTTAGAAATTGGGGTGTGGTTAGAAAAGGGTTGGGTGTGGATAGTCCCACCCTAATTATATTCCAATTTTGCCCTTAAAGTTTGGAAAAAAAAAGGGACTATCCACACCTCAATGTCTTCTCAACACACCCCAATTTTTTGAATTTTCCTTCCCTCTCTCTCCCTTTTTTTTTCTTTCATTTTTCTCACTTAGATTTTTTAAGTAATAATATAACAATTAATAAAAATTATATCATGGGTTAACTAAATATGTAAAAATACTCTTAAAATCATGTAAAAAACGTAAAAAAATATATCGAATCTGATGGCTCTGTTCGACCCTGATTGGCTTTGTGTGTTCGACCACCAGGCGTTGAACGCGCTATAGCGTGTTTGACCACCTATCGTTGAATGTGTTATAGTGTGTTCGACACCTAATGACCGAACACAAATGTATCAATTCTGATGGTTCCGTTCAACCTTGGTAGTCGAACATGCTATAGCGCGTTCAACGCCTGGTGGTCGAACACACCGTTCGACCAACCAGGGTCGAACGGAACCATCAGATTCGATACATTTTTTTACATTTTTTACATGATTTTAAGGGTATTTTTACATATTTAGTTAACCCATGATATGATTTTTATTAATTATTGTGTTATTACTTAAAAAATCTAACTGAGAAAAATGAAAGAAAAAAAAAGACGGGAGAGAGGAAGGAAAGAATGGGAGAGTTTTCAATTTTTTTTAAATTCATAAAGGCAAAATTGGATTTTTATTATTTTTTAATTTATTTAATTGAAAAATAAAAAAATTAGGGTGTGAATAGTTCCACCCTAATAAATATTTGGAAAAACATAAGAGTTGGTTTTCTCTCCAACTTGATAGGGGCCATTCAACGTACGTCCAACCCATGATTCGATTTTTTAAAGATATTAGTATTATAATATAAATATATTGGTCGAATAACTAAAATATATTACTTTATTGACTAAATTTATGTTGTATTTGCTATTCTTCTTCATCTTGCATCTCTTCTTTTTCCTCATTTCTTCTACCCCTTCCTTTACTTTTCTTTCTTCTTTCATCGCATTTTTCTTCTTCATCATCCTCTTTTAATTTTACTCTAATGACGAATAAAAGTAGTCTGTCTCCACAACTCTTCCATAGATTTGTGCCCCTTAATGATACTATTTGGTACAAATTATTTGTTTTGATCAAGATGATTCAAGTTGTTCTTTGGGTACTATTGAACATGTTCAACAGTGTGTTGAATTATTCACATTTTGAGATTTTTTTCACTCCAACTATAGTAGATTATCACGGTAAACCATTTCAATTAACACCCTTGCGTTGGATCCAATGCAAGTCAAATCTTGCGTTAATTTTTTTTTTCTTTTGTTTGTATGGAATATTTTGCAGTATTTCTTTTTTGTGTAAAAAATAGTGCACACTGTTGGAGATGTCCTTAGGCTACTTCCCGTCCTTGGCAACCTCGCCACTTACTATATAAGTCTCGCTCCGAGTAGGTGCTAACAAGAAATAACACAACAAGAAAGAGCATAAGTTTATAATATGTAGTAAATGATAGATTTTGTACGTGGATAGGGATGTAATCGAATCGAGCCAAACCAAATTATTGAGTGTTTGAGTTTGGTTTGTTTAGTTATCGAACGAACTTGAGGTTAATTTACAGAATACATTCATGGTTCACGAGCTTATTCGAGGTTAATCGAGACTTAACGAACTTATACAAATATTAATACATAAATTATATTATTCATCAACTTATTAACAAAATAAATTATATATTGCTAAAGAATATAATATATTATCTAAATTTATAATTTAATAATAAAAAAATATCTATTATTAGATATTTATATATTTATCATAAGTAAAAATATATAAATTATCTATCAAAATATCAAACCTTTGTATTATATCTTACGAACTATTTCACGTGCCTTCTAACAAACTTGTTCATGAGCTAACGAGACGAATAGTTTAGAGTTTGAGTTTATTTGAATACTCTAATGAATCACAATAAACGAACTCGAACGAACTTTTATCGAACCAAGCTTCGAATATTTCATGAACAGTTTGATTCATTTACAACTCTATACATGGATACATTTTTGAGTGTATGAATATATACTTGAATCTATACTTAGCTCCTTTTCATTGTGTTACACGCTTGCGTTGGCAAGAAAGAACACAATGTTGTTGGCGAAAAGAACACTAACATTAAAATACATATATATGATATACATTGAAATATGTATACGTTCTAGGAATGGGGTAGGGAGGGTCTAGGTTTCTTGTATGCCCCTACCTTACCCTACGTCCCGCAGTGTGTATATATATAATATGACACATATAGATATTTAATATAAATTTAGTATACATATATTTAGAAATATAAATGTATAAATTATTTAAAATGTTCATTATAATTAAGAATGTGATTGTGTTAAAAAAATAAAATTATTTCATAATAAATGATATTAGATAAAATTAAAATGATTTTAATTAACTTATTTGTGTACTCAAAATATGTGTATTATTAGTATCAATGTATGTAGTTTTTGCGATACATAATTTTTCATTATATTGACATCTTAAGAAGAAGAAAAAACAAAAAACAAAAAAATTACAAGAATGGGGTGGGAAGGGCGAATATTCCTGACCCGTCGCGGGGTGCGAGTCAGGACAAATCTGTTGTTAGGGCGCGGGACAAACCTAGGTATTCAACTATCCACTCCACCCCACCCCATCTTACCTCACCTCACCTCATTGCTATCCCTAAAACTACGAGATTTTACCACGTGGATACTTGCTATTTTTTCATCCATGCTCCTTATGAGTAGACATTTACAAGAGAGAACATAAAACTATACTACATATCATAGTGAGACTTTATGTATATGAATAATGAATTATAATACATATCTTACTGGAATTTTGTATTATGGATAGTGAATTACTCCCTCCATCCCACTCAGATTTGCACGTAGGGACCGACACGGAGGTTAAGAAAACACTACTTTTGGATTTTGCTTTGACTTTTCAAAGTTATTTATTCAAAAAATCAGTAGAAAGTTTAATTAACTAATTTTCTCCCATTTTTTAACCACAGTTAGTTATAGTACAAAAATTGACTACAACTAAAACCTGAATTAAAGTAAAAAATGGGAAAATAAATAAAAACAAGAATAAATTCATACAGTAATTACGGAAATGCAGAAATTGATTTCCATTCATTAAAATGCTAATCTGCAGAAATTGATTTTAATTCATTAAAATGTTGATCTGTTTTTGTTTACATCTGATTTTGGGAAAAAAATTCCCTTTAAATCAAAAAATCAAAAGTCAAAGATGAATTACATTTAAATTTCCCCCTACACTTTTGATCAAATCAAACTTTTGTCTATATAAACACACTTAACAACATTGAATTTCTCATTCAATGCTACTGAACTACCCACTGCAAACCACTTCAAACAGAATTTTAAAAAATCAATGACAAACCATAGAAAAGGCCCTAATCTATCTCCATCAAACCGCGCCTTGGTTGCTCAATTTCTGATGGCCAACAGCACGGACGGAGTCGTGCATTTTGGCAAGATCAAAGTTGCGGCAGTATCATTTGGAGTAAGTAGACGGAATATTCAGTACACATGGGAATCTGCAAAGAAGCAGATGTTGGTCGGCACACCTGTTACATTCAACGACAGAAAATTAAATGGTGGAAGAGCTGTAGTATAGCTTGATACAAATCTGATGAAGACCATTCCATTCTAAAAGGGGGCACTATTCGGAGGTTAGTTGTGGAGCTTAAGGTTAGTAAGAGCAAGGTAGGAAGGTAGGTTAAATCTGGAACGATCAAACCACACATCAACGCTGTTAAACCTGCTCTAACTGAAGCAAACAAGCTCAAACAGCTGAAATACAACCTTAGTTATTTACATTTGGACAGAACAAACCATACAATCAGGTACAAGACAATGCACAACATTATTCATATAGATGAAAAATGGTTTTACATGCAAAGGATTTCGGAGAGAGGGTACAAATTAGCCGAAGAAACTGATCCATATAGAGCATGCAAATCAAAGAGATTTATTCTGAAAGTTATGTTTATGTGCGCTGTGTCCCGTCCCTAATATAGTTCCGAGGGAGAACTTTTGTTTGATGGAAAAATTGGAATTTTTCCATTTACAAAGAAGTTCTAGCCCTTAAAAACAGTGTTAACCGACAAAAGGGGACATTAGTAACAAAACCAATCGAATCAATAACGAAGGAAGTCATCAAATCATGTTTCCTAAATCAGGTCAATAATTTGCAGCCTCAGAAAAGTTTCAAATTTTTTTGGTATCCAAAAAAGTAAGCATCCAAAATGTTTCATAAAATCTGAAATTTTAAGAAACATTGGTTACATTACTCAAATATAAATCAAATTATCAGATTTTTATTTTTTTTATCCTTAGCTGATCCACAAAAAAAATTTGTAGATTATTCCGACCATTAAAGCCAAATGGCCAGAAAGTTCAAGTAAAAATATTGTCATACAACAAGACAATGCTAAGCCACACATATGCAATGAAGATGAAGATTTTAGGGCTGCAACATCATCAAATCGATTCGACATTAAACTCATTTGCCAGCCACCTAATTCCCCCGACACAAATGTGCTTGATTTGGGCTATTTCAGGGCAATTCAGTCCCTACAGGTAAAAACCCCCTTATCTAATATTGATGACCTAGTAAGTAATATGCTTAAATCGTATAAAGACCTAGAGATTTCAAAATTAAACAACATTTTCTTAAGTTTGCAACAATGCATGATTGAGGTAATGAAATTGAATGACAACAACAACTACAAACTGGGTCATATGGGCAAGGCAGCACTGACTAGAGCATGCACCTTACCAGCAGCTCTAGAGGCTGATAAGGCCACTGTAAGGTAAGGAATCGAACATCTTATCGAGATGGAACAAGCTAGGGGTGCTTATGATATAGGGGGTTACTAGCTGATTTAGGTTATGAATAGTTTTTTATAATAAGATGTAGAAGAATGCAAATCTCGTGTTTACAGCATAAACACAATATGTATGTGTATGTTTTGCTTAAGTTGTGAACACTTTGATCATCTTTTTAAGTGAAAACATCATTTTGTTACCAAGTTTTTGCTTTTAAGGTTCACCCTCAGAGTAATTTCATCATTGGGTACCAATTGTATTCACTTTTTTATCCATTAAGAAACACACGGAATGAGCAGCTTTAAAAAATCAAACAGACACAATTATCTCTTGATTTTAAGCTACCAACATTCTAGTCAACATAAAATACCAATCAGGAATCACATAAAAATGAACAGATTTAAAAAATCAGACACCAACAAACCACATCAATTTTGTTTAATCCACCATGATCCAAGCACAATCAAACACCTCAAAAATGGATCGCAACAAGGACAGAAGATTCCAATCAGAAATCACAAAAGAATGGACAGAATTTAAAAAAATCAGACATAAACAAACACCATCATTTTTTTTAAATCCACCAACATTCAAGCAAGAGCAAACACCTCAGAAATGGATCACAACGGGGACATTAAATCACAATCAGAAATCGCATAAGAAGGAAGGAGAGAAGCTACTTAAACCTTCTTTACAGACGGGACCCAATGAATCAACCATTTCATGTACTCCCTCCTTAGCACATCCAACTGAAACCACATAGTTGGAGATGGTGGTTCTAGATCGGGGGCCAGATCTAGAGCCAAATCGGGTGAAAAGACAACATCAACCAAATAATCAGACGGAACACCATCAAAAACTGACGGATCGGGGAAAATAACGTCAGAAACCAACAGATCGGGCTCCTGCAGCTCCGATTTGGCCACAAAAGAGTCATCAGAGTCGTAAGCAACCAAGTCAAATTCAAGTGAATCCTCCATGGAATTTGGAGGATCTGACCAAACAAGGTTGACATGTGAAGGGGAGAAGACGGTGAGGTATAGTTAGATAAGATTCGAAAAGGGACAGAGCAGTTGTGTTCATGAAGAACACCAGAGTGTTCTAGAGGAACCGGTTGAAAGAGAGGCGAAATCTGAAGGGGATAGAATTTAAGGTCTGATAATGGGCAGAAATGGGCTAGAGTTGGGTTAACTGGCTTTGGGTTGGGTATGTGGTTGGGCTGGGGTTTGTGGGTAGGTTAATTTAATTAGTTTGGGTTTAATTAAGTTTATTAATCAGTAGGTTTAGTAAAAATAATTAGATTTAGTAATGGCAAAATTGTGAATATGTTGAATAGTAAAGGGCAATTTTGTAGATTTTATTTGCTATTTTTGGAGTGTGCAAATCTGATTGGGACGAATGAAAACGAAAAGTGTGCAAATCTGAGCGGGACGGAGGGAGTATAATACATCTTGTGCATGTGTGACTCATAAAATCTAGAATACTAAGTAGAGTTAGGAACCAGACCGAGCTAATAAGCAAGAACCGGACGTAAAAGGACCGAATCAGAGCAAATAAAGAAAATAGTTGTATGGACCGGATAGTTTAACAGTTAGGATTTCTGCACAGTTTTGTATTTATTTCTTTCCTATGAGCGGTTGAGTCAATTAGTTTAGGGGTTTTGATTCTTATAATATATAGGAGTATATTCAGTTGTAAACTCACTTAGTGATTCATCGTGTACAGTGAGTTAGAAAGCATTAGGGTTCTTAAAGTATAGCTTAGAAAACTCTAGTTGAGTGTTAGTCTTGTAATCTCATTTTCTCCTTCGTTTCTTAGTGGAATCGGTTCATTCTTATTTCGAAAGTGTAGTAGACCACTATGGCGAGTCAAAGCACTATAAATTCACTCGTGTTCATCATTTACTTCTTGTTTTCTCGATCGATCTTTGGAGCTGCATTCTTGTTGTGTTTTTGATTATATAACCTAATACATCTCGTACTAGGATTTTGGGCAAATGATGTAATTATGGGCAAATCTTTAAAATAATGGTTTGTGATATCAACTTTGTTCGTATGGACTATGGATATAGTGCAATTGATATGATACATACAAATTTTTAAATTAATGAATGGTCTTTGGGTCTCTCTTTTTTCTACATTAAAAATGTTTTAATTTTTTGAAGATAAAAATTTTGTGCAACTGGTGTTAGGTTCGTGCACTGGAGTCGACCCGGCCCATCACGCGCTGTCACGTGCCCACACACGCCATCAGATCACAGATAAATTCACGCAAATATGCTTGCAGGTATCATACATTTATGTTATATTAGTCATACTTTTTAGTAGTGTTAGTTATACCTTTTAGTTATGTTAGTCATACCTTTTGTTGGGTCCCAAGTGGCCAGAGGTTCAGAGGGGGGTGAATGAACCTCTATCGATTTTTCAAACTTTTTAAACAAATAACTGATGAACAGGTTTTTGTTTCTCTAGGAAGACAAAATCCTATCTCGAGTCAGTAACCTGGCCCTAGACGTAATCAGGTTGATATTCCGGATATCAGAATGTAACGCAACGGAATAAACTTGATAGAGTTTCTGTTGAAAAACCGTTTTCTTTTCAAGATATGATTTTATGAAATACTTTGACAGTATGCTTATGATGTATGCAACAGGATAGATATGTAATAAAGATAAGCAAGCATATAAGATAAGCAGTAAAAACTTATGGCTTATAGTGGTTCGAAGGTGGTGTAATCCTTCTATGTCCACTCTACTCATTCGCTGAGGAGGAACTTCGTTATGGTCAGTTTGATTTACAAGACTCGTCTCTATAAACCTCTTCCAAAACAGGTTATACCTACAGAATCCCAAATTCCTAGGTCTACACCCACACAAGGTTTACAAACTCCCACATAGGGACACACTCCCACACAGGAAAAGATTAGCCTACACAAGACTAATAAACTTAGCAAGGATATAATCCTATCAACTAAGTACACCAAATAAACAACCTAGCACACACAACACTTTGGTTAAAAGAAAATAAATCTTCAACTGGTGCGAGGCAGTTCTTGATCTCTGAAAGCTCTTTTGCTGTTGTAGACTGCTCCTAAAAGGTTGAGTGGCTGAACAAATGGAAGCTTGAAAAGCTTTGGATGATATGTTAGTTTCATCTCAAATCTGTCCAGCAATTTCTTCAAACAACCACACCTTCTATTTATAGATCTTGAGACATTTAACCATTGGGAAGTATCCGTTGAAGAGAGATGTTTCTCCTTCTTTGAAATCAAGCTCTGATCTCCAAGATCTTCTTTGTGGTCGCATTAAATGCATTCTGAGCTATTTCTGACATGAGCATTTAATGTGTCTACTATTTGCTCCTGGCCCTTTCTGACATTCTTGCTGACCTGTCTAGTCGGTATGGGCTCAAGACTGAAGTTCATGCAACGGCTACTTGAGTATCGTATCTCGCTTTTCTTCATGTTACATGCTCTTCCTGATTCTCTGTGAAGGAAAGTAGTGTTCTTATCTTTTCAAAGATCCGCTGGCTACTTCCTATTCCTTCTTAGTGGACAGCAGTAGGTTCTTCTTGCTTGCTGCTTAGGATGTTGTTCCATGCTGCTTTCTGTCCCTTCATAGGATTCTGTTTCAGAACACTTCCCTGTTCCTAAAACCTTCAGCCAGTTTCCTGTCTGTCTGCTTTCTGTTCTGTGTCAGCTTCCTGATACTTATTAGTATTCGTGTTTCAGCATCCTGATACCTGTCAATTGCTGACAGTTTCCTGTTTCCAGCTTTCTTTCAGTGCAGCTACTTGCTTTCTGAGTTCTTCTTTCAGAACAGCTTTCTCACAACCTGCTGACTACTTCTTTCAGTATCCTATCTTCTTTTTACTAAGGATACTTCTTTTAGCTTGATGTTCCCTACAGCATACTGACCCTCAGAAGTACTCTTACTTCTTCTAAGGTTGGTTTTCCTTAAAAACTATTACATGATCTTTTCTTCAGAATCGAAAAGCTTGTGATCATGTAGTGTGGAAACTAGGTATCAATACCTTAAGCAAACTGTTCTTTTCTTATTGTGTTATACAATTTTGTCTTATCAAGATAACTACTGAAATATCCCAACACCTTTTGTAAGGTTAGCTGTAACTTAGCATTTTTTAAGATTGACATATTAACCTTTCATACCTTTTAGTTATAACAGTCATATCATTTAGTTATATTAGATATACCTTTTAGTTATGTTAGTTGTACCTTTATATATTACATAAAAGTATGACTATGTTGATATAAAGGTATGAGTAATATTACGTGATATTTATGTGATATTACGTATACCTTTATATCAACATATGTAATATATAAAGGTACAACTAACATAACTAAAAGATATATCTAACATAACTAAAAGGTATGACTGTTATAACTAAAAGGAATGAAAGATTAATATATCTGTCTAAAAAAAAATGTTAAGGTACAACTAGTCTTACAAAAGGTATGACTAACATAACTAAAAGATATGACTAACACTACTAAAAGGTATATTTAACATAACATAAAGATTTGACACCTAGGAGCATGTTTGGACAGATTTTATGTGCGATCTGGTAGCACATGCAAGCACGTGCGGGCGTGTACAGGGCCAGGTCGACCCGATCTGTATACCTGGTGCACAATTGTTTTTGTCTATTATTATATAGATTTGAGTACAAATCCACAATGATATTTTTCAATATTTGGTTTAAGTTCTAATACGATTAACTCATGTTATGGATAATATACAGATATTGTTGGAAAATAATATTGTTAACCCCTTCATATTGATATCAGTAATCACGAATATTGGAAATATTGATATATTTTTAACCTTGGTTATTTTTACTGATATATTAACTGTGTTGTCGCCGGCATGATAAAATTAAATTTATTTCTCTACTCAAACCACTATAAAGACGTAGAAGTGATAAGCAAAGATCGATCCCACAGAGAGCGAACAAAACTAATTATTTTGTATTTAGAGTTCAATCAAGGAAATAGGGGGTTTTTGGATTTAAAAATCTAAAGAAAGCTTCAAGAATAAAGCAAACAATTAAAATGGAATTTAATCAATTAAGTAAGCACTCGGTTCTCAGTTCCGTTTCCACCTTCACTCAACTATGTAAAATTGATTGTAACAATATTCTCTTCTTTCCTCATGATAAATCTTCCTTATATACGTCTAAAATAAGTCTCAATATGTCCTGGTTGTGACCTACAGTCTTGGGCCGAAACTTGGCCTCCAAGAAATTCTAAACAGCTTCAGCGAAATGACCCAACACGGGCGTGTCAGTCAACACAGGTGCATCTTGTGTCAATATACTGTTCAGCGTTTTCAACTCCAAAATCCAGCAACTTCATTCCTTGCTCTCCTATGCCTCACTCCAACACTTGCACTTAGATTTCATCCTCGAAACAACTCCATTAAGCCCCTAAACTACACAAAAACAAGGAATCGAAGAGATCTACCAAGAAGAATTAATAAGTAGGAAAATATAACAAAATAGCATGAATATGCAACTAAAACCAAACGCCTAAACATATAAAAAAGACGCAACTGTCCTACTTATCATATATTCAAATACAAGAAGAAAGTTCATTCCAAACCAACAAAAAAAACAAAACAAACAAACAAATATAAGATGAAATCTTTTTTTACAAGAAAGCCCTTTTCTTTTCACGAAAAAAAAAGGACTAATTATCAAACACTAGAGAAAAAAACAAAAAAAAACTATTTAAGAAAAAAATTATAAAAAAAGACAAGCCATACATAAATCAGCAATGGCCCGACATAAACGGTTTCGAAATTGGAGACATACATAAATCAGCGAACAAATAAAAAAAAAAAATTGAGCAAATTTAAAGGATTTTAATTAATTTGTTAGAAAAAAGAACCAAAAAAAACCGTCGGTGTGAGCGTTTGCTGAAGGTGATGTTTCTTGGAGATCTTGCCAATCATATTGGAAACAGAGACCAACAATAGAAATTAATTTTGTAAGGATCTTTTCCCATATTTTTTTTTCTTGATGATTATTCTAAGTGTTGCCAATCATATTTAGAAACAGAGAAGAGCAATAGAAATCCCTTTTGTAAGAATCTGTCACACCATTTATTTTCATGATGATTATTTCAAGTGCTATCCCATTTGTTCAGGACCTTTTTATGAATTTATATCACATTATCAGTTGATCAATTTCATGATGATGGTTGTACTTTTTGTTTAATTTTCATGACTTTCTTATGAATTTAGTTATAAGTTGATCAATCTCACTATGATCACATAAATTTTTTTATGGATAAAATAGTATTTTCATGACTTTTTTATGAATTTATAAATTGATCAATCTCAGGACAATCATATAGGAGTTCTACCCGTAACCTTTTTGTTTAATGTTTCTATGAATTCTCTTTGTTATGTGAATAGCGTGGGGATTGGGGAAGGTATAACTTTTATCTTGTTAGAGTCACATGAACCGACGATGAGAGGATATATATATATATATATATATATATATATATATATATATATATATATATATATATAGTAAAATATTAAATCAGAAACGGTTTGGATGACAAAATGTTTTTTACCGTTGTTTTAAGCATTTGCAAACACCCCAATAGTACTCTATAAATAATTGAGGATATGGTTCTTATAATCTAATTTATAACATAGAAACTAAGATATCACATTTCATCTACCTAATGAAGAAAATTGGAGAACGTGACTTTTATTTAGTGGCTCTCACTATTTAGTTAAGTTTCATATGTTCAAATGCCCACTTAAAATTCAGTTTTCACATACTATGCAGTTTAGAATACGAAAAATGAATATTGTTTGTAATGTTCAAATTTATATTCATAGAAGAGAAAAGCAAGAAGCAAATTGTTGCCGATGGTGATGTAGTTTACGTTTCCCCGACCAGAAAAAGGGTTGAAATGGGTGACGACTACAAAGGCAACGATCACGAGCAAGACGTAGAAAGAAGGGATGAAGAAAGAGACAACAATAATATCAATAGCCCACAAAAATCAGAGGTATATATGTTGATCAATTATATATATATATATGTTGCCAATTCTTGATGTGTTACATTGATGATATATAGCAAATTAATAAATGGATGTTGATCTTGCAGCCAAGCTCTCCTGCAATGTCAACGAAGTCGAATAAAGAAATGTATGATGAAGACGACAACTCCTCTTCATGCTCCTCGTATCCTTAATTCCTTACATTTTAATAAGGGTTAAATGCAAACTATAAGCGATTTTGCACATTAACCATCGATTTTTTTTTTTTTTTGTACCAATA
Organism: Scutellaria minor; assembly: GCA_954870855.1. NCBI lineage: Eukaryota > Viridiplantae > Streptophyta > Magnoliopsida > Lamiales > Lamiaceae > Scutellaria > Scutellaria minor. Next base: position 16,047,327 of record OX940728.1, on the reverse strand, counting down.
TATAAACTACGAGGATTTGACATTTAAATTATCAAACTAATTTTCTGGCCATTTTCCACCAGATTTGTGCAAGTGACTTGCTTGTGACATATTTTAATGACTTTGTTATCCAAACAATTGAGTCGTTTAATTCTCGCTACATACTGAACGACTAATTTTTTTGAATACAACAACTCAATTGTTAGGACAAAAAAACTTTTAAAAATATGTTACACACAAGTTGCATGTCAAAATCCAGTGAAAAATGACTGGAAAATTATTTTGGTGATTTAAGTGTCAAATCTATATAATTTATATATATTGGTGCCACAAAAAAAAAGGTTGGTAGTTTATATGTAAAATCGCCGATAGTTTGGTGGGATTGCTGCAATGTACCATTTTAATTATTCCTAATTAATTATTGTGTTTTGTCATGAATTCATAAATATAATTGGCCTTAACTACTTGTGTACGTAGTTCTTCAACATCTACACGCACCAATAAGTTCAAAGTCACAGTTCCAGTTGCTCCCAAATTCACTTGTGAACTACGTTTAGAGAAACGTAAGGAGGTACTTAACTACTTTTCACTTTTTGCTTCATTAATTTTATGCACTAACTTAATTAGTAGTAATATTCTCATTTCTTAATGTCACCAATTGATTATTTTTATTCTTTGCTCTCCTCTTTTAGTATTACGCAAAGTTGGAAGAAAAACATAAGACCTTGGAGAAAGAGAGACTCGAACAAGAAGCCAGAATCAAGGTATATTACCTTTAATTTCCCACCTCTTTAATTCTTACTCTCAAAATGTTGGATAACAAACGAAATGGTTTCATTTATAACCACTTGTGGAATAAAAAGAAAAGTTCTTTTTTAGCCAAAATTTGACATTTTTACACTCATACGAAGTAACTAGCTTTTGTACCATCAAATTTTAGATTGCACAATCATATCCCATATCAATAGAATCATGTAATTTTATTTACATTAGGTCGTACCACCTAATCCTATACCAATAGAATTAGGTCATTTCATTTTCAGTATCATCCAACCTTTGATAGCAGTATCTATCCTACACCAATGGTATAGTCAACTAACATGGCTAAAAAGGAATAAAAGTAAATAATGCAATCAAAAAAAGAACTTCTCATGAGAATTACTTAAGAATAATGATCACCAAAAATGTGTTATATGTTGGTGCACATGTTTGTAGGAAGAAGAACAAGCATCTATAAAAGAGCTAAGGAAGAGCATGGTGTATAAAGCTAATCCCATTCCTAGCTTTTATCGTGAAGGGCCTCCCCCCAAGGTTGAGCTTAAAAAGGTACTATTCTTGCCTTCCATTACATCCTCTATTTTTTTACAGACTATTTGTAAGCTTTATTTATTTTTCCCTATACCTTAATTTCTACAATTTTGGCTCGTATTTTGTAAAAGATGCATTTTCCTTGTGTTTTCTGCCAATCACTAAAATTGTCTCAATTGATATCGTTGCAATGCAGATACCGGTTACGCGTCCCAAATCACCAAAGCTAACGAGGAGGAGGAGTTGCAGCGATGCAGGAAGGACGTCTCATGAAGATACGGAACATAATGAACGAGCAGCTCGTCGCAGCCTAGAACGTAAAAATAATACTCCCAAAGCTACTAAAAATCGAGTTTCAACACGAAAGTCGAATGAGAATAAGAGCCAAGTGAAGGATCATGCAGAAGAGCAAGATGAGCATATTGAAGATAATGAAGTTCACTCTTAAAATGTGTTTTCATAAATGAAGTAAATGATCGAATCGCAATATATGATTATTAATACGTTAGTATATATGAAAGATGTTTGCATTTTGATGTATACTTTTTATATTTTTACTTTATGATAAATATATAACTATTTAGTTATAGATATTTTTTTAATTAATTATAAATTACGAGTGTGTGTGTGTATATATATATAAATATGATCATAATTTTTAATTTATATTTATTAAGTTTAATGGGGCTCAATGAATGTATTCGGAAAAATAATCTAGCTCGAGTTCCTTTGATAAATAAACTAATCAAAATCAAACTTTCAATAATTGCGTTTGGTTCGATCGATTACATCCTTAACTGTTACTTGTTACATATTGCATTTTAAATATTTATTCTTATTCTATGTTTAAAACCACAAACTCTAATTTATCTAACATTTAACATTTTAGAAAATGATTAATTTCTCAAAATATCTTCATTCTAAAATTAAATTAATTTTAAATAAAACTAATATTTAGTAAAGTTTAGAATTAATATTTGGGTTAATTTCAATTTTGATCTTATATGTAAGACCCTTTTCATTTTTTGAGAACCAAATATACGTTTTCCAATTTTGTCCTATATGTTTCAGAAAAAAATTCAATTTTGCTTCGATATGCTAGAACTTTTTCCAATTTCAATCAAGTTTTCTAATTTTGATCTTGATTTTTTTAATTTTTTACAATTTCAATCCAATTTTGGTCAGATGACCACCAGGAATTACAAATTCATATTTGGTTATACCCTAAAGACATTGTCCGATTTTAATCCTATTATTTTTCGACTATCAATTTTAGTCTTGCAATTGAAAATTTTGGTCACATAGAGTATCCTCACGTTCCAGACAAGGACAATATAGAGTTGTTTGGCCTGGTATGCTTTCTAATAATTAGGCCAGCAGAACAAATGCAAGAAAGGTGAGTCATAAGCCAAAAACCCACAAAAAATGTATCCCAAAGTTTATGAGTTCTAAAAAGTCAAGCCCATGAAAAATAACTTGGTGAGCCCAATGCGGTTTGGGCTCAAATCCATGACCACATGCTTAAAAGACAACACTCCACCAGCTAAGCAAAGGAGCCCAACAGTAAGATTTAGCTGTGTCAATTTTTTTATTAAATAGTTTAGAATTAATTTTTTTGAAGCATCCAATATGCCGCCCAAATGTTGGTTCTACTCAACAATTAATAGATATAATAATGTATTTCATTATAAAAAATGCAGAACAAAAAATAAGTTATGAGCGGAAGAAAAATTATTAACTTTTTTATGAATAATAAAAAAGAATGAATAAATTAAATCATATTTTATATTGTAAAATAAACGTTACTTTCAAGTTTTTAAGATGGTGTATGCGAATAGTGAAATTCACACACCCGCGCAAGTTAGCAAAAGCTGCACCGATTTGCTAAATTAATTTTTCCCTTTCATGCAAGATGCAACACTGCCAGTCTGCCACCACCCCTTCAGCTTTTCTCTGTACGCTCTCTCTCTACTTTCATCTCATTTCTCTCACTAAAACTAGTTCTCTCTCTCTCATCTCATTTCTCTCACTAAAACTAGCTCTCTCTCTCTCTGCTCAGTTGAAGCAGAAAGAAAGTTCATTCTGCCTCTCACTAGGTAAGTGTTTGCTAGTTTTTTTGTTAGGCGAGAATCGATAACTTGTTTTCGTGTTTGTTTATGATCATTTTTTTCCTTTTCGTTTTGCTCCATGAATACGCCTGTATATAATGTTGAGAACAGTGGTTTCTCTCCTTTTTGTGAAGGATTTTGTAAAGGACTTTGAGTTTTTTTACCGTTAAAAGTTTTTTTTTTCCTTGTTTGATGAAATTTTATGCGAGTTTATATGCATTATGTGTGTTGATTATATGGTACTCTATGTTGTTGAGAAAATGTATACTAGATCTCAAGTCTTTTTTTGCTGTGAAATTTATTGAGGAAAAGAAGATTTTGATTTGTATGTTTTACATCCATCTATATCTGAGTGTGTTGCTGCGTTGAACTCACATAGCAGCATTTTTAGGAAGTTTTTTTAGGTTAAGGAATTGTAACAATTTCTAGATTGGTATGCCCGGTGATTTTTTGATTTTTAGTATCTTTTGTTGTTACTTCTATCTTGGAAAAAGGTTGGGAGTTTTTGAGTAGGATGTGGTGTTTGTTTTGAGATTTGCAATTTTTTTTTTCTTTCTCACTTGTTCTGGGCAATTTACATATCGAAGAATCTTTTATATGATGGAGAATAAGTTAAATGAAGATTAATTAATGTTCTATCATCTTGTTAAAAGCATTGTCACTGAATGAGAGATGTACTCAAAGACAAATTAATCTTTGCGAATTTATGCCTAACAAGTGGCACTTCCTCTGGCTGCATGTAAGATTTTGTTACCATAATTGATTTGGTTCTATTTTGCTTCCATAGTGACTTCATAACTTATGTTTCTAGTTTTCAGTTTTAAATATGTTATTCTGTGATGTTAGTGGATTGTTGGAGTGCTCTGGCCAAAGGATGCAGAGTACTATTGTTGCGTATTTTTATTTCATCTGATTTTTTTGTACTATTGTTGCGTATTTTTATTTCATCTGATTTTTTTTTTTTTGTGTTTAATGTTGTTTTGCTTCTGTGTCTAGTTTGAAAAGGTTTTCACATTAAATGAGAGATTGAGTTTTCATCTGTGCCTTGTTGCCACCTACAATTTTAGCTGTTAGTTTGTTATTATGGCTCTTTTGGAATTTAATTTCATCTTATTCTCCTTTTCTTATAATTATATCTTGTTCCTCTTTCTCAATCAAAATCAGGGTAAAAAATGAGTTCAAATAGGGTAAAAAATGAGTTCAAATAGGGTAGCGAGAATCCAGTACCAGTTTGATGATAACATTAATGGGACTATGGAACCAAATGACACACGTATTTGTTAGTAAGGACTGTAGTGCGTCGCATCTTCGTGCTCTTGATGTCGAGCTTTATGGATCTAGAATCCCGATATCTCACATATCATCCTATCCCAAAATCCTTACAAGATTTCACTATCCGTTGGAGTATTAGATTATATTATGAAACAGAATCGTTTAGACTTTGGTATTTCCACAAAGATGGTAGGTCTTTACTTAGACACATGTTGAAATTCATTGTGGACCAACATGCTACTGATCGTTCTCTTGAACCATTCACATTGAACAATCTATCCATCATAGGGATGTCATGAAATTCAACAACATCGATTTCCGACAGGCTACATGTGAGAGCTGAAAGCAGGATTTTCACTGCATATTTGAGATTATGAAGAACTGTTCATACCTGTCAATTCATATCCAGAAGATCTTCAGGATCTTTGTCGGAGGATGACGAGTGGTGCTAGGACAAATAAATTTATGCTACGTACACCAAAAATGCTTTCCTAACACCACTCATCATCCTCCGACAAAGATCCTGAAGATCTTCTGGATATGAATTGACAGGTACGAACAGTTCTTCATAATCTCAAATATGAAGCGAAAATCCTGTTTTCGGCTCTCACGTGTAGCCGGTCGGAAACCGATGCTGTTGAACTTTACGACATCCTCATGATGGACAGATTGTTTAATGTGAATGGTTCAAGTGAACGATCAGCAGCATGTTGGTCCACAATGAATTTCAGCATGTGTCTAAGTAAAGACCTACCATCTTTGTGGAAATACTGAAGTCTAAATGATCTTGTCTCGCCAGGGACATTATATTGCATAATATAATCTTGATTAGGCTTGCTATTACTCCAACAGATAGTGAAATCTTGTAAGGACTTTGGGATAGGATGAGATGTCGGGATTTTAGATCCACAAATCTTGCGGGAACCAAGTTTTCATGCTCGACATCAAGAGCACGAAGATGCGACGCACTACAGTCCTTACTAACAAATGTGTGTGTCATTTGGTGTCATAGTCTCATTACCGCTGTCATGTGATCCAGACACGAGGTCCTAAGCAAGGGAGTCTTTTCTTTGGATGTGGAAACTGGATTGCGGCTAGAGGTGCTCATTGCCATTACTTTGAATGGGCTTCCCTGTGACTCACTGGGAGCAAAGGTATCTTTACCCTCCTAGCATTTTCATATTCAAGTTTGGGTTATCTTGTGGAAGAAACAAGTGAATGCCTTTGCTGGGATAGGATGTTGGCTTCTCTACCCGCTTCTGTAGATATATGTCTCTGGCTGTTTCATTGAATGAGTGCTGCCACAAGTTTGGATGACTTATTGTGGTATGATTTCAACATTATGTTATGATGTGAGGAAGGAGTACGTAGAATATGCTATTGCATGCTTAGACATGCTAAATTATCTTCATAATGTGTGAAAAATGGACACCTAGGAGTCATTTCCCTGAATATTTAATTTCATGATAAGGAAGACTGAGTCGTCTGAATCTAAATGTGTCATCTCTTCTCATTTGCTAGTTTCAAGAATTGGCTTTGATCATGTGATTCTCTAGTCTTTTAGCTTGGGCCATAAAATTCACACGGATGAAGGCCCTTTCAATTCATCAGTTGCCCTTATTTGTCTCAGATTCTACAGGAAAATGGTGATGAATTAATTATTTGTTTGCTTGGCGTGGAATTTTCAGGTAACAGTTAGCGATTAGGTAGCAGCAGGTTCATGACAGCCGCCAAAATGATGGTGGATTGTCCTTGATAGGTTGGTTTATTAGTATAACTCAATTTGATATCACTATTGGGAAATACTGATTGATTCTTGACTAATCTCTGAAAAAATGGTGTTTTGTGTGGAAACAATTAGTTTAGCTTCGATTTCGTCGTGACGAATTTTATGTTATGTATATAATCTCAGTGTTCTTTGTGTTTTGGGCAAAAAGTTTTTAAAGTTGATTACACAGTGGTTAACTGATTGAAGATAATCAATCAGTTGAGAAGCAAGACCCAATGTTTGGTTGCGAACTAAAGTTATAGTTAGTCTCAGTCCCCTTGAGTTGTATAGTGTTTTTGTGTTTGATTTTCACAGTGTTTGTTGTTTATGTTATGAGTTCTCTTACAACTTCCTTGTGTGGGATTGTAATTATCTTGGTTAGTGGACTGATATGGGATATCGAAACTGCTCATGATTTCGGACTAGGTAGATCCAAGCTCACTGCTAATCATGTAAGAATGGAGCATTGTCATAATTGTATTAAAGATCTAAAAGGTTCCGCTTTTCCGTAATCTTAATCATCTAACGAAGCAAGGGTTGAAGGTTGAGAGCAAGGTGGGACAATCGTGGATGTAAACCTTTTAGTTAAATCATATATGGTATAATCATCGTCCAGATTCATTCCTAGTTTCGTTCAAGTCTCAAGCCACAGATGGTAGATCACATTCTTGAATGCATAAAATATCCATTCCTGGCAAACAAATCAAACGAGATATGGCACTTTAAAAGCGTAATGCGTCGCTCTTGCTAATTGCTATTCTAGTTGGTTAGTATAATCTGTACCCTCTGGTGGTTTGGTCCAAAAGGACAGAACAATGTGTTTCTGAACCCACGGTGCAAACTTATCCATATGTGAGCTAATGACATGTTCAGGTTTACAGGACTAGTAATCCAAAAATTTCATACTCAGCACAAAGGCATTCCATATTATATGCAACAAATCAACTAATCACATTTTTTACTGGGGTGATAACATGGCCAAACTCGTTCACAATGATATTCATGCTTAAATTTAATCATTTCAGTTCATGCATAATGCTTCATCCAACTTATTCCATAATCTTTTAGTTCTGCTCAGAGTTTTTGTTTATGTACGTCCATTGAATGAGATGTAAATGTATTGCCTTTTAAATGCTGTATATGTTATTTTTCAGCTTGGGGATTTCGGTCTTGCCTAAGCACAACAGGATGATACAACTACTTCATCTGGAGTAGTTGGCACTCTTGGATACATGGCTCCAGGATATGCAGAAAACGGAAATTTGTCTTCGAAAACAGATGTCTACTCATTCGGAGTGGTTTTGTTGCAGCTTATCATTGGACTAAAGATGACAGATGAGATACCGGGGGGTAAAAGTCTTGTTAGATGGGTAAGTTACATATCAGTGGATAATATTATTTTGTTTTCAAATTGAAGATTTAGGATATTAAGCTTTTCAATATAGTTGTTCTTTCTACTTAATAGAGATATATTTGACAGGCAAAGCCACTTCTGGAAACAAAAAACTACCTGGACCTTATTGACAAAAGGATTGTGGACACCCATGATGTCCACCAACTATTTTGGATGGTGGTAGCTGCTGAAAAATGTCTAAAAAAGGATCCTGATTATAGGTGGACAATGCAACAGGTATGTCAATTGAATGAAGATCTTCATATAATATTAATAAATGCTCAGGCGAGTCTCATTTTCAGACCCCGAACCAAAAAGGGAGGGAACTCAATAAGCAGTAAGGCGGCAAAATTTTCCCAAACCTCATCATTGTCCCACCACATCACAGATATTGGCGAAATATGCTTGGGAATCTTTATCTCTGGAAGAATATTTTTTGCCTAAGAAATCTCACTGGATGAACACATGTTGAGTTCTGCGCTCACAAACGGTACGCGTAGATTTACCATTCTATATACAAGTATAAGCATCTTTAATCTATCATGTTCCGTTGATTGGTATGATCTTTAATTTCAATTAGTATTTTGGATCGAACGCAAGTATGCAACAAGATAAGATCTACTCATATACAACTAAGTATCTCTGTGTTTACTTATTTCGGTTTAGAGTTTTTGAGTTCGTACGTGCTTTTACTGGTTTAGCTTTTGTTGATTGGTATTTTTGAGTTGGTACCAAGCTTGTACTGATTAAGCTTTTGTTAATCTGTATATGTGGAGTAAGATGTTCCCACAGTTAGATTGATGGATCCTGTCAGATAGTTCGACCAATTGCTGCTAAATGTCTTGTGTTCATCTTATTGGTGAAATGCTTTTGAATATTTGCTACGTTATCTTATGCTATATCATTGCAAATCAAAGTTTTATGTACTAAAACGTTTTTATCCTAGGTTTATTTACACCAACACTAATAGAAGATATGGGAAAATGCTATGATTATGCCTCTGCTAGACGGTTTTCATGATTACAAAAAATAATTGAACTTTTTTCCCAATGCCATGGAGTATGAACATGGATTATGAGCATATTTACGTGACATTTTATATTTGTATATAGGATTATTTTGTATGAGTTCTTTTGTTTGAGATTTTTTTTTCAATGTAGGTTAGCTCTCAGGTCATGTTGCAGTTAAAATAATCAAAATATTGCAGACTTGCAGTCATGATCTGGAAACACAATTGAAATCTTAAAACTAGGTTCGTCATAATCATGTAATGTAAGACACCTTCTCGAACTTACGGGTCTCAAGATTGTTCTAGCATAAATCTATATCAATTTAACAAAAAAAGAGACGAGGACACTTCTTTTATCATGTTCTACCTCAACCATGAAACTGGGAAATACCATGCTAATGCTCTCTATTGAAGTTCTAGCATAATTGTGTCTTTGGAACAATTATTTCATGCGTAGGCAACGAACTAGAACAAAATGCCATTCATAGATCCCTGTAACACATCAAGATATCATAGTTGCTGATGCAATTCAATAATTTCTAATTCTTACAATCCTGATCTAACGTCATCGATACAAGCAAATCGGCTATGCCATTTACGTACTGGTATACAGCCCCTGCTATTCTACCATGGTTAAGCTAAGTCTAGTCTATCTATGGTTCTCATCTATCTTTCCTTTCCCTTTGGCTAGCCTGCTGGCAGGAAAGTGCAGTCTGGCAATGAGGGTTCGTGGTGCTCTTGTTTCCCTGTCAAAGCCCCTGACGCAGACAAACCCTGGAAAGTTATAAGAATAGCTAATTATGATATGAACTGATGGGTGAAGTAGCGACACAATGTTTTAAAGGTTATATTAAAATTCAATCAATCTTGAAACAATAACATTGGTATAAGGTGAACCTAGGAGACAAAGCTGCACTGCTTTCCCATTCTCTTTATCCCCATTCGTTACACATGTGTCTGAAGCTAAAGGGATGTTCATTTGATTGCTATAGATTTACCATGAGAAGTCTTAGGGTAACAAATTGTTGTTTGTGGTTTATGCTTCTTTCTGCTTTTATATGTTATCTTTCCTTATCTAGGACAACTGATTAGTGAAGTAATATTTAGATTGTAAACTGACCACTTATGTTACAAGGTTTTTCATATTAGTTTCTTGATATATAAGGTCATCAGAAGCAGCTAAATGAAAACAGTCTCATAATATCCAGGCATACCTCTCCAGAAGTAGTATTGAATTCCTTCTGTAGACTGGCCTAAAAAACAAAAATGATCTATTGTTAATATTTCCAAAAATGAACTCCCATTTTTAGTTACCAAACTGCTTCTTGTCCTGTTACCTTTAAAAATAGTTGGTATTGATGTTCTGAAGTACACTGTTCGCCTTGGCAAGTTCCATAACAACTTCCTTGGAACATCTATTGGGGATAGGCTGCTTTCGTGGTTGGAATATATCTGCAAATTACAAATCTTACTACCAAAACCATACTACTATAACTTTTTGATGAGCACGTTAGTTTATCTGAAAAAAAAGACTTCGCCCTTTTGTTACCTCATTTACTTGAAAATATGTTCCATTTAACGGAAAGCTTCCTCTCATGGCGGTTCTGCACGGTATCTGTTATGTTCGTTTATGTTAGATTCTATAACTTGGTTGAGGAATTTACATTTATCAGTCGTGTTCCACAGCCTAGTTACACAAGTGTAATAACAATTACAGCTTTAAAAAATGCAAATTGGCATTGGAATAATGTTTTTTTTAGTCTATTCCTTTAACAACCAATTTCATAGCGACTATATAGAGTTCATTGTTTCACCTGGTAAGGAACATTTGGCAGAACTGGTTGCTCTTAAAGTAACTCTGAGTAGGATGATTATTCATATTACTTTTCTTTAAGATTGTTCAACACAGATTTCACTGTGTTGAGCCTTCGGTAAGTTCTCTACAACATTCTGGCAGGCTTTGATTCTTCATACCTGGGGTTCATATTGCAAGTAGGTAAGGGCACGGATCGTCAGGTTCTTGTTTATCCATCTGCAAAGCAGAAATTGTAGTGAGTCCGGAAAGCACCTTGCATCATGAGGTGTAATTGTTATGTGATAGAACACTGCTCACCCCGTCTAGTAGTGGGTGTGAATCTGGAAGCTCATAGCTGTACAAAGAGAGGGTGATTTGAGATGCCGAGGATTACAAACATATCATAACTTATTTGTGTTCCAATTTGTTTAATATGCAATGGAAGTGTTACATGTAGCTTGCCTGATTTCTATTAAATGTGATGATCATGCTCTCAGCATGTCTTTGCTATTAAATTCTTGCAGTGGTTCTGTTGTGTGACTTTGACCAATGTCATGAAAATAGGACTGTTTACTTACACTTGATGCTCTGTTCTGAGACGACTCACGTTTTTAAGCTTGGGCACAGGTATTGAAGCAGCAGCTGAAGTTAAAGCTACTAAGGCCTTCGACATATCATCCTCCTGGAGTTCTGAGTTTTGCTGCATGAATGTCTGCAAATTGTGAGTGAACTCTTCCATGTTGAGTTGGATGGTTGGGATCTCATCAGGATCTTCACTGAAAGCGCTCTCGATATCACATTCTGGAACTTGTGTAAGATCTGGTTCTGGTGTGGCTGGCACTTCAATAATAGGCTCTGGTGTGGAAGGCTCTTCAATGATGGGTTGACAGTCGCTGAGTCCAGATTTCGGATCCATTTCTTTAGCTTGAGATGAAGGCAACTCCAAGGTATTCATACTTGTGATCGGATTTTGATCAGCTTTTCTGTTTTCTGTTTCACTAACAATGCTTTTCTCCTCTGGTGCTGGGAGAGCAAGTCTTGCACTGCAAACCCATGAGTCAGATTCCATGATTTAAGAGCATGGTTCACTCATGTCAAGAAGACCAATTCTGTACTGTGTCTAGAAGTTAAGATTCTAACAAATCTATAACTTGCGTAAATTTATGTTGCTTTCGCTGATTATTGTGTATTTTCTCATCATTTTCTTAATTAGCCTCACAGATAATATTGAAGTCTAAATTCATAATGTCTTGGAATAAGATCTCTATCCTCATATTTTAGGTCTCTAAATAGATACTTGATATTCTCTAAAATTGCCGCATGAAACTGTTTGATGGTTATGAAATTTATCCTATGGAGTGATGCATAAACCTTGCAAATGCACTAGCAAAATGTCTGCATTCTCCCCTCATTGGAAAAGCGTTGCAATTTGTAAAATACCTGCCAACGCCTGTTGCTTTAGTATTATGTTTTAAATAATTTACTAAGTTTCTTGGGATATGCAAGTATTCTTAAATAATCTTGCCATACCTTTCCAAAAGTGAACATTTGATAATGCAGCTCATTCCTGAAATGAGAGCATCATAAGTCATTGAAGGGTACTCTAGATTAAAGTGTGTTCAGAAAAAATATGTATCTTGGGAAGAAAAAAGGATCACAGTGTTCTTTGATCAAGCTTGCATAGCCTAGGCCACAGATTTTTGTGAATGGACTCCAATACAAGGTACCTACACAAGGAAGCAGCACAAGTTATTTTGTCTGATGCTACATTCTTATGTGAAAATACTCACAGTTCTTACAGCTTTACGGCCAACATTGGTGTTGACCTTTTTGATTGTTGCAGATAGAACTGTGTCAATAAATTTCTTCCTTTCAAAGTAAGAAATTGTAGGCAAGTTTAAACTTACTGGAAAGGCAAGGTGATGAAGCGTCAAAAGCCGTACACATTCGACACTCTTCAAACCCAAATCTCTTATGCTCAAAAGATACTCTCTGGAAATGCTTATGTTTTGGGATTTAGAGATAATACTCATGAAAACTGCAAACTTACTGTGCTTTGTCTGGTGGAACGTCCCTAAGCTGTTCAAGATCAATGCTTCCATGGTCTCTACTCCTGCTCAAGTGTTTAAAAAAATGATCAGCAAACTAATTGGTGTTGAGCATTGAAATTAAATATGAAGGCTCTATTGTTGATTCTTTTTGCTAGCATATTGTTCATTCCCCTTTCCTTGATGGTCTGTGCAATGTCATTAACATCTGCACATCTTATAGCCTCCCAGTCCACTGCTGTTCTTGCTCTTTCTCTGCCATCGACTCGTGTCTGTTAACACCTTGGTTCTCCTTTTCGTTTCTGGGTCTTCCTCCCTTTGCCTTAGTCCAGTAACCATGTTGCCAGGATGGTCATTCTTATTTGAGTTAACTTCCTTATGCTCTAAGCGTTTTGAATCCATCAAACTCTGGATGGGTTGGATTTTTTGAAATCCCCTGCATTTTGGACTGGAATTCTTGTGTACCTCTTCATAGCAGATTCTGAAGACAAGTAGCTGGAAGAATCAGAAACTTGTCTTTCCTTTGAGACAAGTCAAAATCTGTTGCTTGTACATGACACAAAGCTGACTGAGTATATGATGCAATAACTTTAGCAGGGATTGAGGGATTACCCAAGTGGTCCTCAGACAAGATTTCTGATTCTGTAATAATACATCTTATAAACTTGAATTTAGCTCAAACACCATTTACGTTTCTATTATAAATCCTTCCTTCCAATTGATGTTGTTGTGTATCTTGGACTTGGTTTTACATCACAGAGTAATTCAACTTATTTTCACTTTGTGTGTGTTTTCATGAATACTATTTATGTATGGTGAAACTGAAAGATTTGAATTCAACTTGGTCTCCCATATTCTGTATTTATTTTAAATTAAGAGTTAATGATCAAGAAAATGGAAAGGCCAAACTCCAAAATTACGTTCAACTTACTGGTAGAAACTCAACTTCATTTATTGTCTTTGTAGATGTTCAACTTACTGGTAGAAACTCAACTTCATTTATTGTCTTTGTAGATATTTTAGTGTTCTGACCATGCTCTCAAAATTCACTAAATATTGTGGCGTCAAGTTATATGTTTTTGATTATTTTTCTTTTATAATATCGAACATTTTGAATATTAGACTAAAATTAGTGTTATATTAATATGTATTTAATGATATATTATAAGTATTTAAAAAAAATTATACCATAAATTTAATATTATTATTAAAAAATATGTTCTTATGTTTTTTTTTTTTCAAAATCTTATTTGTTTCTTTTAATATAATATAGTGAAAAGAAAACAAAATAAATTTATCAAAGCTAAAAAATAATGCAAAAATAGTTTAAAATGAAAATCGTAGGACACATCTTAATATACATACAGTGGGTAGGGTAACATGATTGTAAATGACTATCTAATCTAATTTAATAAAAACTAACAAATGTGATCAATTGTTAAAAAATTCATTGATATATTTACATAAAGACTTAGAAGATGTATGGAATTATGTCAAGTATAGGTAGAAATATTAAACTAATGAGTCATACAATGATATGGTGAAAAAAAATCAAAATGTTTAGATATGTAACTAAATATATTTGATAGGCAAAAACTTTTGTGCACAAGGTGCACGGATCCAAATCTGTGCACAACAATACTATTATATTATATGAAGTAATACTGTTATATTATATGAGTGATACTGTTATATTATATATAGTTTTAACAATATCACTCATATAATATAACAGTAATACTTCATATAATATAACAGTATTGTTGTGCACAAATCTGGATTTGTGCACCTTGTGCACATGAGTGTCACCAGTGGCGGACGGATGTGAAGGCAAGGGGTGGCACGTGCCACCCCTTTAATTTTCCTACAAATTTACTAATATACCCTAAAATATTTTAATTCCCCACCATTTCAATTTGCAATTGCATTATCCAAGTGATTTTGATGATGTTGCTCTTTTGGGAATGGAAGACCAACTCAAAATTTTTGTGTTGGATATGAGATCGAATATTGATACTTCAAATGTAAATGAAATTGGTGTTCTAACTCAAAGAATGGTTGAAAGTGGAAGAGATAAGGTATATCCATTGGTTTACAAGCTAATAACATTAGTCTTGGTTTTGCCGGTTGCAATAGCTTCAGTAGAAAGAACATTCTCTACAATGAGTATTGTGAAAACACAGTTTCGCAACCGGATGGGGCAATGAATGGATGAATGATAATTTAGTGGTTTATCTTGAAAAAGATATATTTGAACATGTCACTAATGAAGCTATCGTTTATAAATTTCAAAATATGGCGAACCGGGTCAATTGTGAACTAGATCTTTTCATTCATTTTTTTGGTTCAAAAGGAATGTATAAAAGAATTTTCGAAATCACTTGTAAGTTACATTTTGCATGTAAATTTAAATGTTTGTATATTACTTTTACTTGTGCCACCCCTTTGTCAATTTTCTGCGTCCGCCACTGAGTGTCACTCAATTTGATAAACAATTTGGTTTGATGTCATGAAGGTAACCAAGCTATATATGATATATCACTATTGTCTTCTGTTTATTCATAGCAGTTGTGTGAACATGTTGCGATTTTGATTGAATTTTACTTTTCTTTTACAATCTTTATTTATTTATTTTTTATTTTTTTATCTTAGGACAATTGCAACAAGTCGACATAATACTTCTTTTAGGTCTTTATAATGTAATATGTGTTTTGGTTTCTATAGTTTCATGCTTATATGAAATATTTTTTATTTTTTATTTTAGGTTGTGAATCTTCTCTACGGTGTTAGATTCTTACAATTGACAGTTGTCCATCTGTATCTTTTATATTGACTTTAATGATAACTTTTTTTACATTTAGATGTATGTACACAATACTACTTCACACATAATAGAAATTTACTAATGCTGAACTTTTGTCATTGTTACATGAAGATGCAGGTTCAGTTGATTTTTTCAATTAGTAAATTTTTTATTTTATCTTCATTTATTATTGTTTAACTTTCTTTGATTTTAATTGTAGATCAAATATGTTTTGGTTACTTTTAGTTAGTTGCGTTTCATATTATATTTAATTCTTTTTTGAATTGTTGAGTTTTTAAACAATGAACACCAAATATAAATTGCGACAAAGGAAACTTGTTGGACAAAAAAGAAAATATGTAAATCTGAAATTGATACTGATCCTAAAATTTGTGACTAGCTTAAAGCCTATTTTCATTCTTTGTTTATATTGAATTTGTTTAATTTTTTATTTTATCTTCATTTATTATTATTTAACTTTCTTTGATTTTAATTGTAGTTCAAACATGTTTGGTTACTTTTAGTTAGTTAGAATTGTAATCTTTCGTTTTAGAAATTCAATACTTATTATTTTTTTTAATATTTTAATTTATAGGAGTAGAGGAATTAGAATTTATAATCGAATACAATAATATTTTTTAACATTTTTTTGACGACTCCCAAAATAATATTTTCGATATATCTGTATTTCATATTGAATTATACTCATACTTAACCACACACAATTTCGAGGATCTCATGATATTTTTCTTAATAAATTATCGTTGTTATGATATTTATTTTAAATTGAAAAAATATTAATTTATAATAATCAAATGTTAAGTAATTTGTATACACTTCAACAAAATATTAAAGAACAAGTGAAGGGGAAAAAAACCACAAATTCAACCAAATAATAGGTCTCAAAAAGTTTGTCTCTCCACGCGCAACACATGTGTTCTCAACTAGTGTGTATATATATATATATATATATAACTTTTCATATTTTACATTAATATTATAGCTAGTTCGTAGGACATTCCATAGCGTACAAAATGAAGTATCATGTCATAAAAAAATTAGCATTATGTACTCTTAATATGTTTGAAATATATTTGCTATCAAAGCGTTTTCCTCTTTGGTTCCATTTACTTTGACAAACAGAGATAGATTAATTATCTAGACCAGTGAGATAACCTCATATGATAAGATATAGATTGTTATCCACTTTCAATGTTTACTCTAAAATATAATATATGGATAAGGATATTAACTATCCTTATCCACCGTTTACTGTGTAATATATGAAGGTTAGAATAAGAGTGATTACCTAAATGTTTTTTTTAATATTATGCTTGCAAAAGAAGAGTAATGTTTAATGTTTACAAGGAATAGAAATGTAATTTTCTAATGTTATCCCAAGTTTTGGGTAACTATCCTAGGGGGTGGCCTGGATTATTATCCAAGGTACGAATTTTGGCATTTTATCCGAGTCGGAAGGATAACCCAACTTTTTATTTCCATCAAAATAAATACTAGATAAAACTATATAAAATGTTAACTATCCTAAGTCAACCGCTGCCTTTAAGAACTAAAGTAATTTATTACCTCAAAACATTCAAGACCGATCTCAATGCAAATTTTTTATTAATTTTCTAGACTCAACTAGATTCTCCAATACATACACATTAATGTATCACTAAGTAAGAAGTAGAGATTAATATATTAAGAGTTGATCTCTTGTGAGGCCGTCTCACGTGCAACAAGATTCAAGTATATCTTTTAGAGGTATAAGTATGTGTTTTTTCAGTTATAAGTATGTTTTTTTTACAATACAAGTATGAATTTATTCAAATATGTCTTTTACAACTATAAGTATGTCTTTTTCTCCTATAAGTGCAACTATCCCACGTAAGGCCTTGCGTGAGACGGTCTCACGTGAGTTTTTACAATATATTAAAGTATTCTGATATATACGTTATTAAACACGTTTATCTCACATTCACATGCGTATAAATACTTCTTTAGCTAATGCTCATAAACTTATAGATTGTCTTAACAACACATCAAAGAGTTTTGTCATAACTTCAATTTATACATAATAAAACTAACTACATTAGTTAGATAGATAATTAGTGGATCCCATATCATAAACTGTATTGGATTTATATAGTTTCTTTTAAGATTTATGGATACTACATTCTTCTTGTTCGGTAAAACAAGGTTTTTTAGAGCTTTCTTATTTATACTTATATAAATTGGACATTTTTCGGCGAAATTTAAATTTTTCGGGCAAAATTAGATTGAAATCGGACAGATTCTTAAATTATAGGATTAAATTGAAAATCGTGATATTTATGGGACTAAAATCGAAAGACACTATAATTGTTAGAAAAAATTGATTTAACCCATTACAAAACTCAAGTACAAAGTTTCTTGAAATTCGTTTCTGAAACATAACTTGATGATCATCGAATTGCCTTCCCATTACCTTGGTTTTCCTTTGATTTAGGATTAATATTCCCTTATTTTCTAATTAGTGCTAAATAATATTAACACAATCATTTAAAAAATATGACAACCCACGAGCATAACAACTTCAAAAGGAATTAATAACAAATCTATAACAAAATTAACCAATTTCTTACATGTTGAAAATATAAAATCTCATTTATTAACAAAAAAAGAAACAAAATTATAATAAACTAAACGAAACAACAAATATTAATAGAATTAAAAATCTGATGAAAATTGATTAAAAAAGAAGAAGAAATATTAACTTGAATTCACTCACCTAAATCGAAGACGTGATTGTGAAACATGAAGGTGACTTTCTTCAATTTATCAAAAAAAATAGTGAATTTTTTACTATTTAATTTAAATATCTATAATTTAGATTAATAGTATAATATATATATATATATATATATATATATATATATATATATATATATATATATTAACTTAGGGGTACAATTGTACCCAATGTCCTCATACTAGATACGCCGCTGGACATAATTATAAATAAAACTCATATAAAATTATTTTAAAAAATACGAGACACGTATCATTATTGTTTGCACTTAATATATTATCATACTTTGACTGTTTGTTTTGGATAAGAATTATCTATTGGAAATTATAATTATAATTAAGTTCGGGTAAATTTTAATATCAATATTGGCTCATCAATTAATAATAACTAACATTGTACAATTTTTTCTTAGGAGTTCAATTATACAAGAGTCGATATTTATCAACAAAATTCATATATCATTTGCAAACTCTTTAATTTAGTTTTATTGGTTGTCTAGAAACCATCAACCTTAATTTATACAATTGAGTATATTTACACACATTAATACAAAGTGCAAATCATTGTATTTTCAATAATTACATTTTTATTTTCTTTACTTATTCGAAGTTACTTTCTTGATTTGGATTATATGAGAAGTACATTAATTCAATCATTCATACTTTAAAAAACTTTATTCCAAATTAGAGAATATTAAAGTTGTCAAAGTCAAACATTTTGTCAGCACCTAATAAGCTATATTATTTACCTTTCTATGCTATCTTCTAGATATATATGTTTGTTTCTTTTATTAAGTGAGTTACTAAACATTCTTTCACAATGTCTTTATCATCAGTATCAATCTCAAAGTTATCTAACTCAATAATTGTTATCTCAATCCTTGTTTGTCATTTTTGGATTCTAAATCATCACAACAAGATTTGTGTTTTTGATAATTATATATATTTTGGTTACACAGGAGGATTGCGACTCAATTCATGATGAAGCATATATATATCAAGTTACATAAACAACAATTAAATCGAAACAATATACTGATAGAATTCATATAAGAAAAATCATACAATACCCAAAATGAAACTCTTGCTTCAGAATTATACTTTATAAAAAAATTATAAACTTTCTTAGTTGTAAGACGGCATAAAAGTTTGATGATAGTAAGCCGAAAATTAACTTTGATACGAAATTCTAACACCCCCTTCTAATATGGTCATTACTTCTAGTAAAATCAAACTTAACTTTCGAGTAATGAAAATTTCGTTACATAGATAGAATTTTTTTTTATCAAGAACAGAATCAAACACAAATAAATTTTTCTTCTTAAAATCATGTAAGACAATTTTAATTAGTTTTAACCACTCAAAAACATCAAAATGTTTAAGTAAAGTTTCAAGTCAAAATATATAATAAAAAAAAGAAAAAAAAAAGCTAATTAGCATACTAATTATGTCGTTCAAAATGTACTGATGATGGATAAAGACTTGGAGCTTTAATAATAGAACCAAATAAATAAAGCAACACATACAGCAAAGCATCCGACAGACAAAAAACAAAGAGTAACTACTCAAATGACTGGTACAAACTCAAGCTCAACGAGCCAATCGCGATGATCAACGAGCAATTGCAAGGACTTGATATTCCTGGTTTCGAGCATGGGAAGATGAGTGTCATAAACATCAATCAATAGACGAGCGGTGTTGGTATCCTCTAAGTCAAGAGCATATTGTGACTGTAAAACACACCAACGGACAACTTCATCGTCATCATCATGATGAACACGTGTGATGGAAGGCATACAAACTTTGAAGTCACGAGGCTCTCTATCTCCATCATAGCCAGGAAACGATGATTGTGGAACAACCGCTGCTAATGGTTCTGGGTACCCCCCTACTGCTGGGTCCCCTACTTGTCGAGACAATCCAACTTCTTTAGCATCATATATCGAGTCGGAAATGAAAACAAACTTGTTATTGATTGCTAGAAAATAACCAGATTTCCAAGGAACCTGCGGATCACCAATAGCCTTCCACCCTTTGTCAAGTGATTCAAGATCCAGAGCAAACATTCCCGAGGTCACTTGGATGAAGAAGACATGATCATTGATGAAGCAATATGCTTCCATGTTCCAGGGTTCTGTCGGATCAAACTGATTGGGAGATAATCCGGGGAGCTTTAGCCAGGAGTCCACATTAGGATCGTACAACTCAAAATGAGTACCATCACCTTCTTCTTCATAACCACAAAATTTAGACGAGAAAACCAGGATTTTTTTACCATCCGGGGTGGGGATGGCACGAGGACGAAATTTGGAGTAATGCATCTCACGGAGCCTTTCTGTGTCGAGCTCCAAATCCTCAAATTTATGATTGGGGGCCAAGCTTTGAGAAAGGTCCAATTTGAGTGCAGACTTTCCATGATAGCCGCCGCGAGACTTATATCCCTCGAAAATATATAAGGTGGAACCTAACAAAGAAAAGGCTCGGGGCCTTTGCCCATCAAATCGGAAAGTGGGATGAATATGGGTGTATTCAGCTTTATTGCAGCAAGAATCCAAATCCAAGTAATATAATCTGTATTCTCCACCATCTTCGTCAACGGAACCCGAAAGCACACAAACATGTCCTATTGAAAACCTCTGCCTTTTCAGAAGACCATCCATGATCACAACCTTAATTATCTACAGTAGCATAGAATGGGATTAACAAAAAAGATTACTGAATCAATTAATTTCACAACACATCCATAACAGATATACTACGTATATACCCAGATATTGAAACAAAAAATAACTATTTTCTTTCAATTTTAGGGATACACTATATCTCAACTACAATCGGCATACATACCCAGATTATTGCAGCAAACAGAGTAGATAAAACGGTGTCGTGCGTAGGGTTAGGGTTACCTTGAAGAAGACGAACAAGGTTTGAAAAAGGTAAATGTGAATCGCCTCTTGGAGAAATGTGCTCGTTATTCCAAAAAAAAAAAAAAGTGCTCGTTATTCCAAAAAAAAAAAAAAAGTGCTCGTTATTCAGAATTTATAGGTTTAGAAGAATTTTCTTAGATGTTAGGCTTTTATGGATTCTGTAGCCCATCACCATAAACGGCCCAACTTCAATTTGGCCCACTCTTTTATTTTTTTAATTTGGAAATATTCTGTTATTTTCAATAATATGATATTTAAAATAAAAAAATAAAAACTTTAAAAAGCAATTATATTGTTCACTTTTCCATCCTTTTTTTTTTTTTTCCAATTAATCGAAATTTTATTAAAAGGAAAAGAAAAGACGTATAATGAATGAAAAGAAAGAAGTGTTGGCTTCACTAAAACCTGGGCACAACAAAATTGAGTGGGAAAAAACTGTATCAAGGAAAAAGAATAGCTAACACACTATGTGAACATGTAAAAAGACAGTCCAGAAAAGTGTAAATACATGTGATAACTAAGGAAATTAGGTGCAGAATTCCAGCATTGGAAGTCAACGTCTAATTTGGTAAGCTTATCCGCCACTTGATGTGAGTCATCTGATGAATAGAGTGAAGCATAGACTCATCTATTCCTGAGAAGATATGTGCAAGAGAAGAGCATATCCAACTCCACCTGCAAAAGAAAAGCATCCACAAGCAAACCCACGAAAACGTCACTTCCATCTGAAACGATTAAAGGTTAATCGTAGTTCACAAACACACCAATTCAGCTCCTCAATCGCAGCTCTAAAAACGCAGAACAAGAACTTGAAGATTGCAGGATAATCGAAAACGAAAAATAGAAGAATAATGCGATCAACACTCAAGATTTACGTGGTTCGACTCTATCCACTTGAGTCTACATCCACGACAAAGATCTCAAACAATTTTATTCAGAAATCAACAAAGAATCGAGCAATACAAGAATCACGCAGAATAGGGTTTTCAAACTGCAGAAATAAGAACCCTAACAATCTGATCTCACAACTCTAACGCTAACTCTCTCTGAAACTAAAATGGATTATGCATGACTATATATATAAGCAAAGCCCTCAACCAATTTAGCTGATTAACAACTGAAACTCCACGACTTTGATTGATTGCAACTGCCTATGCGCTGAAAACCCTAAATTGCCCTAGGCTCCGTTTTCTTCCTATGCACAACAGTTTCTGATCAATTGACAGGTGGAAACGATCAGTTATATCCCTCAGCTAGTTTGTTACTGAGTTGAGCTAACTTCCACGTCATCATGCACAGTAATTCCACATCATTAATTCCAGATTTTCCTTTTTCAATTCTCCACCAAAATCTTGAATGTCAAAGCTTGAGATCCTGCAAACACAAACATGCTTATACTGAGCTTAGGTTAGTGTTATCATACTGTAATACATTAATCAATCGCATACAGTGCAATAACTTTGAACTTTCAACAGATTTAGTCAACATATCTGATGGATTATCAGATGTATCAACCTTCTTGACCTTGATCAGCCCTCTATCAACAATATCTCTTACAAAATGTAATTTTACATCAATGTGTTTGCTTCGTTCATGAAACACTTGGTGCTTTGTCAAGTGAATTGCACTTTGATTGTCACAAAACACCTGCACTTCTCTTTGTTTAACACCAAATTCTGATAGTATACCTTTCAACCATATGGCTTCCTTGATTGCTTCGGTCATTGCCATATACTCAGCTTCTGTTGTTGAGAGAGCCACCATAGATTGCTGAACACATTTCCAGCTGATAGCAGTACCATATAGGGTGAATATGTAACCAGTTAGAGATTTCCTGCTATCCTTATTTCCTACAAAATCTGAGTCTACATATCCAAGTAAGAAATCAGTGTTTTCTGTTTGAATTTGTCTCTGAAACACTAGCCCATTTTCTGCAGAACCATTCAGATATCTCATCATCCATTTTAGAGCTTCCCAATGAAGTTTTCCAGGGTTTGCCATGAATCTACTAACCTGACTCATTCCATAAGCAAGATCTGGTCTGCTGCAGATCATTGCATACATTAAACTTCCTACTCCACTGGCATAAGGTACTATTTCCATGAATTTTCTTTCCTCTGCAGTTGTAGGACTATGACTTATGGATAAGCTTTTATACTGTCCTAATGGAGTCACTGATGCTTTTGACTGATGCATGAAGAATCTTTTCAGTACCTTTTTAACATAGTGTGCTTGATCAAGAGATAAAATTCCTGAGATTCTATCTCTTTTAATATCCATACCAAGAATTCTTCTAGCATCTCCCAAGTCCTTCATCTCAAATTGAGATTTCAGTTTATTCTTTAATGAGTCAATATGTTGTTTGCTCTTGCTAGCAATCAACATGTCATCCACATATATCAGCAAATAAGTGTGAATCAGATTCCCATCTTTTCCAAAATAAACACAACTGTCATAAGAGCATCTCACCATTCCAATACTTAGCACATAATCGTTGAACCTCTTATACCATTGTCTAGGACTTTGCTTTAATCCATATAACGATTTTTGTAGCTTGCAGACT
The DNA here is from genome assembly GCA_954870855.1 of Scutellaria minor. Taxonomy (NCBI): domain Eukaryota; kingdom Viridiplantae; phylum Streptophyta; class Magnoliopsida; order Lamiales; family Lamiaceae; genus Scutellaria; species Scutellaria minor. The sequence goes on along the minus strand of OX940728.1, from coordinate 16,023,561 downwards.
TTGTTTTCATCTCCAGGAAGTATGAAACCCTCTGGTTGTTTCATATATATAGTTTCTTCCAAGTAACCATGAAGGAAGACAGTCTTTACATCTAATTGTTGAAGCTCCATATCCCATTGAGTCACAATAGCTAACATCAATCTGATAGAACAGTGTTTAACCACAGGGGAAAAGATTTCATTGAAATCTACTCATTCCTTTTGAGTGAAACCCCTTGCAACTAGCCTTGCTTTGAACCTGATGTTTTCAGTGCCTGTGACTTCAAGTTTCTTCTTAAAGATCCATTTGCTGCCAACTATCTTCTTGTTTTCTGGTTTATTTACTAATATCCAGGTGTGATTCTTTTCTAATGACATGAGTTCTTCATTCATAGCTTCAATCCACCTGTCCTTTTCCTTGGATAGCATTGCTGATTTGTAATCTTGAGGTTCATCATAGTTGATGTCCTGAGCAACAGTTAGAGCATAAGAGACCAGATCTACCTGTCCAAACCTAGTTGGTGGATGGACTCTCCTTCTCTCCCTATCTCTTGCTAAACTGTAATTTCTTAAATCTCTTTGGTTTTCATCCTCCAAACCAGTCAGATTCTCATTTCCTTGGGTTTCAAATTGATCTCCTTGATTTGTCTCATCTGCAGATTGTATGGTATATGCAGTTTCCTCAGATGGATTCTCCACCTCAAATGGTATTCCATTATTTATATCACTGATGTTGTCAGCTGAACTCCTTGGATATCCCATTACTTTTTCATTGAAGATCACATCTCTACTCACAAAACACTTCTGGTATCCAGTTTCCAAACACCAAAGCTTATACTCTTTGGTCCCAATTGGATAGCCAATAAAGATACACCTTATTGCTCTAGGTTCCAATTTATCTTGTTTTATATGAGCAAAGGCTAAACAACCAAATACTTTAAGATGTGAGTAAGAAGGTGGATTATCATACCACATTTCATCAGGAGATTTGAAATCAATAGAAGATGAGGGAGATTTGTTTACCAAATAGGCTGCTGTTGTAACAGCCTCACCCCAAAAGGATTTAGGTAGATTTGCATCCAAGAGCATGCATCTAACTCTCTCTAGAAGGGTCCTATTCATCCTTTCCGCCACTCCATTTTGTTGAGGATTGTTTGCAACAGTCTTATGCCTTGTTATTCCTCTTGATTTGCAAAATTCCTGAAATTCCAAAGACAAAAACTCTAAACCATTGTCAGTTCTTAAATGTTTAAGAGTTGTACCTGTCTTGTTTTCCACTTGGATTAGCCAATCTTTGAATGTCTGGAAAGCATCACTTTTCTGCTTCAATGTGTATACCCAAACTTTCCTTGAGTAATCATCTATGAATGTGATGAAATATCTAGCTCCACCATGAGTAGTAGTTCGAGCTGGTCCCCATATGTCAGAGTGGACATATTCCAGTGGTTTACTTGAGTTATGTTTTCCCACTCCATATGACAGCTTCTTTGCTTTTCCCATCACACATTGCTCACAGAACCTTTGCTTGTTTGATATGGCTTTTCCTAGCAAATTTTTCTTTAAGAGTTCATAGTCCCTTCTCTTCAATATGCCCCAAATGTTTATGCCATAAAACAGTTTCATCCTCACTCATCACTGCAGCAAGTTCACCTTCTAGAGTTGATCCAAGCAATATGTATAAACCATTGTTCTTCTTTCCCTTTAAGATCACTCTTTCATTCTTGACTATCTCCATCATGCCTTGTTTGGTTCTAAAATCATAGCTTGTAGAGTTCAAATAGCCAAGTGAAATTAGATTTCTTTTAAGCTCAGGAATATACCTTACCTCTGATAATTTCTTGATGCTTCCATCTTGTAACTTTAGAGTAATGGTGCCTGTTCCTCTCACTTTACAAGCCTGATCGTTTCCCAAGAGCACTCAGCCTCCATCCCCTTCTTTAAAGTCCTGAAACCATTGCTTGATTGGACACATATAGAAACTGCAACCTGAGTCAAGAACCCATTCAGATGATAATTTTGAAGATACAATACATAACATTTCAGCTTATCATAATCAGTTTCAGCTACTGCAGCCTTAGGTGTTTTGGATTGCGTGTTTTTCTTGGCTTTCTCTGGACAATTCTTTTTCAAATGTCCAACCTTATGGCATGAGAAACATTTTCTAGTTTCTCCAGTTTGTTGACCATTTCCCTGGTTCTTCTTCTTTTCTGGGAATTTCTTGGGCTTTCTTTCTTTTACACTCAAACCTTCTCCCAATATCTGATTCTTGGGATTGGAATTACTTGAGAGCACCTTGGACTTGATTGAATTCATAACCTGATCCAACTTCAAAGCTTCTGACCTTCCATAGATCAAAGCATCCCTGAAGGAGGCTAGTGATTTTGGTAGGGAGTTAAGCAAAATCAGAGCCTTATCTTCATTCTTGATCTCTTCATCTATGTTGCATAGATCATCAAGAATTTTATTAAACTCATCCAACTTCTCTGAAATGTGTTTCTCACCTTGAATCTTGAAATTCGAAAGCTTCTGTTTCAGATAAATTCGATTGGCTAGAGACTTAGTTAAGTACAATTCATCTAACTTCTTGAATATCCCAGATGTTGTAGTCTCTTTGCAAACCTCTCTTAGAGCTTTATCAGCCAAGCACAGAATAATCGTGCTTCTTGCTTTCCGTTGAACTTGTGCCTTCTTCTCCCCTGTCAAGCCTGAAGCAGCATCTTCATCTAGAGCAGCTTCGAGATTATTCTGAATCAGTAGCGCTTCCATGTGAACCTTCCAAAGCCCATAATCTCTTTTTCCATCGAATTTCCCCACTTCTAACTTCATAGCAGCCATGATTCGATCAGGTGATATGGCCCTTCCCATAGACGGCGCCAATTGAAACGATTAAAGGTTAATCGTAGTTCACAAACACACCAATTCAGCTCCTCAATCGCAGCTCTAAAAACGCAGAACAAGAACTTGAAGATTGCAGGATAATCGAAAACGAAAAATAGAAGAATAATGCGATCAACACTCAAAGATTTACGTGGTTCGACTCTATCCACTTGAGTCTACATCCACGACAAAGATCTCAAACAATTTTATTCAGAAATCAACAAAGAATCGAGCAATACAAGAATCACGCAGAATAGGGTTTTCAAACTGCAGAAATAAGAACCCTAACAATCTGATCTCACAACTCTAACGCTAACTCTCTCTGAAACTAAAATGGATTATGCATGACTATATATATAAGCAAAGCCCTCAACCAATTTAGCTGATTAACAACTGAAACTCCACGACTTTGATTGATTGCAACTGCCTATGCGCTGAAAACCCTAAATTGCCCTAGGCTCCGTTTTCTTCCTATGCACAGCAGTTTCTGATATATTGATAGGTGGAAACGATCAGTTATATCTCTCAGCTAGTTTGTTACTGAGTCGAGCTAACTTCCACGTCATCATGCACAGTAATTCCACGTCATTAATTCCAGATTTTCCTTTTTCACCATCAGTGTTAAGTTTAATCCAATCAAAAACCGGATCAATTTTGCCTGCGAGTTGAACATAAATCTGTCAAAGGCCACCAGATTCCTGATGGTATCTCTGTCTTTCATGAATCATCTTCTCAAAATCTGATACACCAAACTATTCAAGTTCATCACTTTCCAAGCCATTGTGACAAACAGGATAGAGCCAGTCCATATAAAGTTCTTGATAGCCATCATCATAGAGTGAATTAGGGAGCTAGAGAGGACGGAAAGAACAAGAAAGCTAGAATTCTTAACCAAATCTTCAGCCACGATATTCCAGCAATGCTGAAAGAACCATCAACTCTTAGACTAAAGACGGCTTCTTTAATCTCCAACATCTCCGGAATGCAAGTTAACTTTAGGTTATCTTCATCCGAAATCAACAAATCAGAGATCTCCTGCTACACACCTTCCAAATCCTTCATATTCACATCTCCAAAACAAGCTTCTTCACCCGCTTAAGCTTCAACATAGGCGAAAAAACTTTTCCATCCAGTTAAATAGCAATAAACTAGCATTAGTAACAAAGAAAAATAATATTGTTTGTCAGTATTCATTTTCCTGTCTTTTCTCTGCTTCTGAAAGATGCAAATTTTCAAATAATCTTGTTCATTTTTATTTAAGAAAATATTATTTAATTTTTTGAAAAATAAATATTATTTGAGACATACAAATACTAATATGGTGTAAATAATGGTACATCCATATAATTATTGTAACCAAGTATTGTTATAAGATGTTTAAATCACTCAATTAAAGAATTTCATCACTAATTAAGGGATCTTATTCACATATTATATCCAATTTAATACCTATAATTCAAAATGTTTATTCAAATAAAAACCAATATCATCAAATCCCAAAATAATGACTGTACAATTATATATACATATTTATATATGGTTAATTACAAATAACCATCTAAATTATATCCGATTTTGCACTTAACTACATGAACTTTTTTCGATTGCAACTAACCATCCAACATTTGCATGAGTTGAATTAACCATTTAAGACTATCAGAACACCATTTTTCGGCGAAATCATATCACTTACGGGACATACCCTCTACTTATGACGGTAAATTTATCATTTTATGTTTAATTTTAGGGAAAGTAGATAAGATTCCTACTTTTAAACTTTAACAAATTTTTTTTTTTTTTTTTTTTTTAAACTTTCTAAAGAATTGTTGACTTTCTAAGCCAAATACTACATTTTATTTGGGAATGGAAAATGAAGAGATTTTAAAAGATGAAGAAAATACAAACTTAATAAGAAAATCCAGCAACATATTGTTTTAAAGATAAAAATGGATTCTTTAATGGGTTTTCCAAGTTAAAGACTACTCTTTTATGGCACAAGATTTTCTCAAAGTGTGTTATGTAGAAAGAATTATAATTTATGTAGCTGGAAAAAGACTCTACTCTTTTATCCCCAAATCTTTTTTAAAAATTAGAGTTTTTAGATATAGATTGTGAAATTGAAAAATCTCACCCATCAATCACAATCTCTAATTTTGAAACTAAATTAACGATTTTCAATTGAAATTATGGATTTTGAAATAAAAATTTTGGTATTATTGAATATACCAGATCTTTTTCCTAAGCCCAAGATCTTCTTCTAGAATTCAAATTAGTTCAAGATGTGTTTCTTTTGACAATTCGGCCACAAAAAAACAAAGTTCATCCATCACTATCTCTTCTTATTGTCGAACTTGTCTGTAATCAACAAAATTGGAAAAAAATATTGAGGGCGAGGGTTTAAAAGTGGAATGTTATTTATTTTTTCTAAAATTAAACTTAAAATGATAGAAATACCCTCATAAATAGAGTGTGTGCCCCACACATGATTTGATTTTGGTGTTCCAATGTTCTCAAATGATTATTTGCAACTTGCGCAAAGGTGGGATGATAGTTACAACTGAAAAAAATTTAGATATTTAAATATAAAAATGAGTATAATTTAGATCACCTTTTGTATTAACCCTATATATATACTACTTATAATGGTGGGGTCCTCAAGCTCCAACACAACTACAAGTTTCACAACAAGGTTTGCTACTAATTATAAACATTAATCACCTCTGCAGAAATGTGATTGCAATTCAGAATTTTGTTAGGTTTAGAAGGATTTTCTCAATTAAATCGAAGTAGTAAATCGAAAAAAAAAAATAGGCCGGGTTTAGTATTAAAAATTATATAATATTTTTTTTTTTTGATTTTCATGCACAATAGTTTAATTTTTGCATTAAAAATTATATTATGAAAGTAATATATTTTTAAAAATAAATCAATTGTAGTCATAAAAAGTTATATTAATCATTTTTTTCACACATTAATTTTCATTTTTGCATTAAAGATTTAAGTTTCAACATGCATGCATTTTTAATTTCCTTCAATTTATGAAGATAACAATATATTACTTGCATGCATTTCTTAAATAAGGATATACATGGTTTGAAAATTTTCAAAATTGGATAAACATAAGGTGATTCTCTTTAAATATAAAGATTTGATTATTGAAATAATGTGTGTGGGAATATTGTTATTAGGACAATATTTTTTTTTGTCACTTAATTGTTAAGGATACTATTTTTTTGACTCGACATTGAGATACTATATTTTTAATTTGGGCAATTTTAGGACAATTAGCCAGAAATTCCAAAATTTTGGGTCTAAATCGTATATGTGCAGTGCATGTGCCACTCCAAATTAGGGTTTTTCAAAAATTTAAATCAATTCTCGCTCAAATCAAGTTTGAATCAAATTAATTTCGATAAATTTATTTGGAGCTTGACTAAGGCTTGAATAAAGGAGTGTTTTGATGTAGAAAACATTAATTTTTCGGTTATGTTTTGAGAAAGCTCGCCGGAACCGCCACCTCTACCACTAGAATCCGCCATTTCTACCATCAAGCTCACCCAAAATTTGATAGTTCCCGAAACTGAATAAAAATATATGTTTTATACACCAAAGTATTCATCTCCTCAAGCCATGACATAAACCTAAATCAATTTAGAGAATTCAAGCTCGATTTAAGCGAGAAACAATTTTAATTTTGGAAAAGTCCAAACTTGGGGAGACATTTTATTACTTAGGTGGAATTTAGAAATTGAATTACTTTATTCATAGTGAGCCACATGAGCGAGAAGCCCGAATTAAGTGAGACACGTGATTTTCTTGTGCGAATTAACCCAAAATTTGTCGATTCGGACTTTTTTATCCTAAATTCACCAATTTTTGAGTGATAAATGTCGAAAAGTTAATTTCCTAATTAACGATTTTCTCCACAAAACAATGATGAATATTATATATTTGTGAATGCATGATATTTATAGTAATTTAATTCGTTTGAATTGTTATCAAACTTTAAATTTGATTCATTTTTTAGGTTACCAACTGAATGGAGGTTAATTTAGTCTTGTTGAATGATAATTGAGTCATGGAATAGTTTATAGTACTACCGTTATATATATATATATATATATATATATATATATATATATATATATTTCCACATTTATCTTATCTTTTGATTTTCTTTGTACCTCGACTTAATCGAACGTTAAGTCATATTTAATAGGAAAAAAAAGGAAAATTTCGTTTTGGTCATGTTTACCTATTAACAAATAATTCCCATAAGTTAAAAAAAATTTAACAGTTTCGCAAAAACTTATATACCCCAAGGGCACGGATCTAAGATCCGTGCCCCAACCTGTCCCACTCTGACCTGGTTAGAAAATGGTTCAGTATATATATTTTTTATTTTTTTATTTTCTCTTATTCTCTATTCAGCATTGTTCTTCTCCTTCTCTTCCTTTCTACATCTCCGCGTAGTTAAAGTTCTTCTCATTCTCTTGCTTTCTACATCTCTTCTCCCTTTCTATATCTCCGTGTAGTTATAGTTTTTCTCCCTTTCTTCCTTTCTATATCTCATTCCAAAGTTAGGAGCCTATAAGTTGGTGGCTGTGACAATAATGGAGGTGTCGGGATGCACCATCGGAGGTCCACGATGCAATGGATTTCGAATCAAACTTCGCAGATCTGTCCTTTATCGAAGAGGACGATGCCAACAGTTGTGTGTTTTGGAGGGTTTGAGGGTGGGGTTTTATGCGAAGGAGAAGAGACAGATTTGTAGAAAGACTGCAGATTTTTTATGGTTGTAATTAAATTGATGATGTAATAGGATTTGAAGGAGGCAATTGTGAAGGATTAGGGTTCTAGGATGATGAATTTAAGATATTAGAGCTTGATTTGAGGGATGCTCAGATGGGAAAATCCATAGCCTATGAGCTTGATGTGGAGATTGATGATAAGATTATGTCATTTAAGCTGTTATAGGATGTGAATCGATGGAAATACATGGACTTGTCCATTTTCCAAATGAAGCATCCGATTAAATGGTTCAGTTGAGAAAAACCAAATTGATGATAATGTGCTCGTTCTTGCCTCTTCCCAATTGGCTGGCCCGAGGAGCTTTGGATTTAGGATGCTAAGAACATGAGGATCTCATTGCCTGTAAGTTCAAGTTTTATTAGCATTATATTATATTCTTGCGAATTTCAACCATTGAGTGTTACGTAATCCAGGTGGAACTGTCTTTTGTTATGTTTATTGATGACTATCTTGAAATTGAGTTTCTAGCTTTATAAGTTGGAAAAGGGAAATATGACTGTTGCAGTTGATAAGTAATTGTATTGCACTGTTTAGGTGTCACATGAATAGTCTTAAGATATTTTATGTGTTCATTTAAGGTATCATATGATTATTTGAAAGGTATTACACGTATATATATATAGGATGTTATTCTAATGTATCAGATGAATACCCTTAAAGTATCATATGTGTTACTTCAATATATCACATGTGTTACCTTAAATGTATTAAAAGTTATTTGTTATGATTTTGTTTTCTTATGCAAAAGGAAAATGTGTTTGTTTATGTTTATGTGACTATACTCTTATATGTTAAATGTTTTAATATTAAAATATTATATGTATTGATTTAATGTATGACATGTGATACTTTCGAGGTATCTGTTGAATACCTTTCAAGTATTATTTGAGTACATTTAAGGTATCACATGTATACTATTAAGGTGTCTATTGAATACCTTTCAGGTATCACATGTATATATTCGAGATATCTGTTGTATACTTTTTACATATCAGTTATCTACATTCAATGTATCAATTGAATACTTTTAAGTATTTTGATAAATACTTATATTATATTAGTATTATGATTGATAGACATGTTTCTATTTTATTTTGCAGGAAATACATGAAGTTTTTCTTTGTTATAAGAGAGATTTCAATTGTTTCCAATTACCATATGATGAAGCTGCTATAAATGAAGAATAAAATCAAAAATAAATAAGCTTGCAACTCTAGTCCAAAAATGTTTGAGTCGTCACAAAAGTTCTTTTCCGATAAGAAACTTCTAAAATGCCATCATTTAATTATAAACAATGTTTTCAGTTTCTATGTTTCTGTAATTGGATTGAAACAATCCTTTTAGTTCCTATGTTATGGGAATTTGGGTTGATAACAATGTTTATGTTTCATATGTTTGGTGATTTTGGGATGATAACAGTGTTTTTATTGATGGTATATTTGGTAGATTGAATACATATTTTTTTGCAACTATTATATGTATTATCTTTTACTAATATAGGTCTTAGTTAGTTTATATGTAAAATTGTTTCTTTTATAGGTGTTAATCCAATAATGAAAAATATTAAATGAAACTGTTAAAGGTATCTGTTATGTTTTTTAATAGTATTAAATTAAGTATATAAGTAATTAGACAAAGTAATTTTGTTTTTGATACATGTTAATATTGGAATGTAATACTTGGAGCAAACATAGGTAATTGTGGATATAATATAAGACATTAGATATATACATAAATGTTATATATATACACATTTTTAAGGTATTAGATGAACACCTTTAAGGTATTACATATGCGCACATTTAAGGTATTATTTATAACCTTTAAGGTATTAATGTTTATAATATAAGGTATTACATATACACTTTTAAGGTATTACATATTTACCTTTAAAAGTTATTGATGCTTATAGTATGAGGTATTACATATGCAAACCTTTAAGGTATTACATATTTACTTTTAAAATATTAATGCTAATAGTATAAGGTATTACATATGCAGCTTTAAGATATTACATATTTACCTTTAAGATATTAATGCTTATAGTATAATGTTTTACATATTTACCTTTAAGATATTAATACTTATAGTATACGATATTACACATGCATCTTTAAAGTATTACATATTTACCTTTACGGTATTAATACTTATAGTATAAGATATTACACACGCATCTTTAAAGTATTACATATTTACCTTTACGGTATTAATGCTTATAGTATAAGATATTACACATGCATCTTTAAAGTATTACATATTTACCTTTAAGGTATTAATGCTTATAGTATAAAATATTACATATTTACCTTTAAGGTATTAATGTTTATAATATAAGGCATTACATATGTACCTTTAAAGTATTACATATATATCTTTAAAGTATTAATACTTATAGTATTAGGTATTACATATTTACGTTTAAAGTATTACATATTTACCTTTAAGGTATTGATGTTTATAGTAAAAGGTATTACATATTTACCTTTAAGGTATTAATGTTTATAATATAAGGTATTACATATGCATCGTTAAGGTATGACATATTTATCTTTAAGGTATTAATGCTTATAGTATAAGGTATTACATATACACGCATTTAAGATATTACATATTTACATTTTTTAAGGTATTAATGCTTATAGTTTAAGATATTACATATTTACCTTTAAAGTATTACAATGTAATCAGAAATATTTGTATAAGTTGGGCAATTATCACAACATAATCTTCAACAACTAAATGAAATATAACTTGGTTCTGCATTTGAGTAAGAAATTTTACTTGCTTCAATCTGATCCTCCAAAAAAGATTCAATACTAAAATGAGAGATCTGTAATTAAGACTTCTAATTTTCAATAAAGAAGAAAAATGATCTCATAGTACAAATAAAACTCTAATCTTCAAGTATAAAAGAAGAGACTATTTGCATCACCCTTAAGACTACCAACAAAATATTGTTTCACCACCTTCAAGTTAATTGTTTTCTTTGTCTTCCCATACTTTCTCTCTGGTTTCTTAACTCCTTATTTTGTCTCAACAACAGATGCACCATTCTGAACATTAGGAGGACCGCAATCATTTTGATAACCTCTCTCTCTCTCTCTAAATCCCACATCAGAAAACCCCCTTCAATGGGGATTTTAAGAGCTTCACCGTCCTCTCTTCCCCACTCCCACCGTCAACCACCGCTCTTACCTCTTCCGGCAAACCATCTCTACCGCAGCTTCTCCGTCTCGTCTCCTTCAATAGAAACCATAACTGTAACATCCCCGACCCAAAACCTACATGTCATTTGACATATATTTCATGCATTTATTTCATGATGCATTAAAAACATATCATATTGGCAGTCGTAAAGAATTTAGAATAATACTTGGTTTGAAAATAAATAGTAGAAATCAATTAGAAATATAGAAAAGAATAAAAGAAATATAAAATTTAATTAATATTATAATATATATATATAATAAAAGAAAAAGAAAAAAAAAGGAAAAGTAATAAGAAATTAAGAAAGCTTTCGAGAGAAGCTTGCAGAGGCGGTGAAGTAAATAAAGAAAAAGAAAGTAAATAAAGTAGAAAGAGAAAAGTGCAGCGAAAGAAAAACAGAAACAGAGAGGAAAGAAAGAACAGAGGAAGAAGAAAAAAAAAAAAAAGAGAGAAGGGTTTGCGAATTTTGGGTTCGTTTCTTCACCATTTTTCTTCAAATTTTGAGGGGGAGCTCGTGGTAACATACTTTTCGATTTGATCAGAGTGAATTCTCAAAGATTGTCTCAAAAAGGTACAAAGAAATTAGTGAATTATATATATTTAGTTCTCGTAATTCATCGGATATTTTGGTAGCTTTAGAGGCTGAATTGGGAAAAACTTAAAACATGAAACTGATAGTCCTATCTCTTAGCTAAACGCAGAAAAAGACCATAGATGTCTCGGTTAATATTGAGTGAGATAATGTCAAAAGAATACAGGTTGATAGAATTTAGTATTATATATGTATGATGTATTTGTGGCTTAATATTAAGTAGGTTGGAGACTGAATTTTGAAAAATGCTAAACATGAAAGTTGTAGAGCTATATGTTAAGTTCATACAGAATTTTACCTTGCTCGACTCGGAATTTTATAGCTCAAGTTATAAGGAAAATACTGAACATGGTTAATAAAACATATATGCATTGCATTTCATTGCATAATGGAAATAAATATTAAGGGGATGATTAGATTAAATTGCATTGAATCATATAGGAGCACGGGTTATAGAACGGGAAAAGGAACCAGAGCGACAAACGGATTACTTATTATAGCCAGGTGAGTATAAATTGTATATGTGATTTATATGCAATGTGATGTGATCTATATGCAACGTTTGTTATATGTGTTATATAAGAAATATGTATTTATATGAATTTGTCATTGGATCAAATGATATATTGGTAAATGTATACGTGATCATATGTTCAGATGATTGTTGTGTTGCATTACAATTGCACGAAATTAAAAGGCCTGTGACTGTCTTGCTATGGATCTGTATACACAATGGAGACCTATGGGTCTAAATCATATCGGAGACCTACGGGTCAAATTCATATTGGAGACCTACGGGTCTATATACACAATGGAGACCTACGGGTCTAAATCATATTGGAGACCTTCGGGTTTATACATAATGGCATATTGGAAATCCTGGGATAGATCCACGCTTGAGCAGTTCACAGAATAATAAACCGGACATAGTGGCATTGCATATGTTTATGATTAATGTCAATGATTGTTATTGGCTTATTGTGTAATTAAATTAACGATTTATATTCACTGAGTTGTGACTTATAAAAATCGCATATATACATTATTTTAGGTTCAATAGCTCTTTTGAGGTGGTTTGTATATATAGACGCCACGCTATACCAGGTCGGCCGGCTGATGCCTCGTGCAACCTCCTCCTCCTCCTCCTCAGTTTGCATTTTGAAACACGTGTATCATGAGTTGTATTTAATATGACTTATGCTGAGATATTGGTTGTGTGTTTTAATTTTATATGATATAAGTTATTAAATAATATTCTTATACTTATATGGATAAATGAAATGTCAGTATGACCTGTCTACATGATGAATATTTTATTGTTAAATATACGTCAGAGGGGTATAGGGTGTCACAGTTTAGTTTGGTATCAGAGCGGGGATATGATTCCTCGGTGTCATTATGCATTCATAAGCATTACACATCATATTTAATTGATATTGATATTGCATTTATATAAATAGGAACATGAACATTCATAAGCATGAATCATTGAGGAGAGAAGGTTCAGCCGTGCCACATCAATCGATAGAGACATCTCATACATTACATGCATCACATGAGACTGCACAACATTCACCTAGACGAGTAGAACAAGAGGTACAAGGGCCAGATATAGGTTCCAGAAGTAGAAATTTCAAGGAGCTCCGTAAATTAGGAGCAGTTGACTTTTATGGGACTACTGATCCTGCTGAAGCTGAGACATGGCTCAAAAGAATAGAGAGAGTTTTTGCCATGATGAGATGCACTGTAGATGAACAGTTTGACTTTGCAGTGTCACTCTTACAAAGGGATGCGTATGATTGGTGGGAGACAGTTCCACATGCTACAGTACAGCCGTCAATCCTTACTTGGGATGATTTTCTCACTGTGTTCAACGATAGATATATGCCAGAGGTATACCGGGATAACAAACAAAGGGAATTTCTATCTCTTAAACATGGGAATATGTCAGTTGCTGAGTATGAAGTTAAATTTACTCAATTATCATCTTATGCGGCTGCAATGGTTGTTACTGAGCGAGATAGATGTAGACATTTTGAGGAGGGACTTTCATATAATATTCGAAGCAAGATTACATCTTGGGATCTCCGTACTTACACAGATTTGCGTATTGCAGCAGTTAGGGCCGAGACTTTGTTAAAGGAAAGACAAACATATTTTCAAAAGCCAAAGAGAGAGTCAATGACTCATATTGGTGAGTCAAGTGAGAAGCCAACTAAACGTCAGAGTTTTTCCTCTCTAACACAGACATTTAGCAGATGTAGTCCAGTGGGTCAGAGAGGTGGACATCTACAGTCTTTTGGTCGTGGAGGTGGCCGAGAACCTAGCCCGATAATACAGACACGACCTATGTGTCAACACTGTGGTCGATATCATGCAGGAGAGTGTCGATTTCTTACTGGAGGTTGTTATTACTGTGGACAACATGGACATTTTTATAGGGAATGTCCAGTTAGATCTGATAAATCAAACACTGGCAGAGCGGCATCAGAATCGACAGTGCAAAATATTCGATCAGCAGCACCAGTGACGAGTATTGGTAGAGGTCGTGGTAGAGGTCAGACTTTAAGCTCTACTGCTAGTAGAGGAAGATCAGAGGCACCAGGAATACGATCACAGGGTCAGGCACGAGTTTTTGCTATGTCACAGCGGGAGACAGCTACGGCACCTGAGGTCATTACTGGTAAACTCTATTTGAATGATTTTGAAATACATGTCTTGATAGATCCAGGATCCACTCATTCATTCATATCATCCACCATAGCATCTCATTTTCATAAAGAACCCGAACCACTAGATTACAACTTAGGAGTACATACTCCATTGGGTGAGGTTGTGATGGTGCATACAGTATATCGAAATTGTATAATGTGGGTTGATACGATAGCGTAACCAGCTGATTTGATCCTGTTATTTTTGCGTGAGTTTGATGTTATATTGGGTATGGACTGGTTATCGAGACATCATGCTAAAGTGGATTGTTATACTAAAGAAGTAGTGATAGATTCTCCTGGACAGACTAAAGTGGTTTTTTATGGTGATCGACGGATTGTACCAACATGTTTGATTTCAACAACAACAGTTTTCCGTATGATTAGAGATGGATGCGAGGCATATTTGGCACATGTTATAGATCGTACAACTACACATGATGAGATCAGAGATATTTCAATTGTTAAAGATTTTTCTGATGTTTTCCTAGAGGATTTACCAGGACTACCACCAGATAGAGAGACAGAGTTCGCCATAGAGTTGATACCAGGTACCGCACTAATCTCTATTCCTCCATATCGGATGACCCCATTGGAGTTACAGGAATTAAAGAAGCAATTGCAGGAATTGTTAGAAAAAGGGTATATACGGGCTAATGTATCACCTTGGGGTGCGCCAGTACTTTTTGTGAAAAAGAAAGATGGTACCTTACGACTGTGTATAGATTACCGAAAGCTAAATCAAGTGACAGTGAAGAACAAATACTCATTATCATGGATAGATGATTTGTTTGATCAGCTACAAGGTGTGCAAGTATTTTCCAAGATAGATCTTCGATCTGGGTACCATCAGTTAAAGATATCCAAAGAGGATATTCCGAAGACAGCATTTAGAACTCGATATGGGCATTATGAATTTTTGGTGATGCCATATGGTTTAACTAATGCACCAGCAGCATTCATGGCTTTAATGAATAAAGTGTTCCAACCTTTTCTTGATAGATTTGTCATTGTCTTCATTGATGATATACTGGTATATTCACGGAGTACAGAGGAGCATGCAGATCATTTACGGACAGTGTTACAAATCTTGCGAGAAAAATAACTATATGCGAAGATGAGTAAATGTGAGTTTTGGTTGGATCATGTGGTATTTTCGGGACACATAGTATCTGGACGAGGCATAGAAGTCGATTCAAGAAAGATTGAGGCAGTGGTAAACTGAGAGGTACCGACGACAGTCTCAGAGGTTTGAAGTTTTCTTGGTATGGCTGGATACTATAGACGGTTTGTCGAAGGATTTTCCATTATAGCAGCGCCACTCACAAAATTGCTGCGAAAGAATGTTCTATTTCATTGGAATGACAGATGCCAACAGAGCTTTGATGAGTTAAAGCACCGTTTGACTACAACATCGATACTCACAATTCCTACAGGCACTGGAGGATTCGTCGTTTACAATGATGCTTCACATCAAGGACTTGGTTGTGTTCTAATGCAAAATGGGAAAATAATTGCTTATGCGTCACGATAATTACGACCACAAGAAATTTCCTATCCTGTTCATGATTTAGAGTTGGCGGCAGTGGTATTTGCTTTAAAAATTTGACGGCATTATTTTTATGGAGAGACATTCCAGATATTTACCGATCATAAGAGCTTGAAGTATTTGATGAGTCAGAGAGAATTGAACATGCGACAGAGACGTTGGATGGAACTATTGAAGGATTATGATTGCACGATAGAGTATCATCCGGGAAAGGCCAATATTGTAGCTGATGCGTTGAGTCTGAAGTCCGATGGTACAGTGGCACATAGGCATATGACTCAATTTTCAAATTTAATTGTTCTACGAAGTTTGAACACGAGACTACGGTTAGATCCAGATGGAGTACTGATTGCTACCTTAGAGATTCGTCCAGTATTGAAACAGCGAATACAAGATGCACAAAATAGAGATGAAAAATTGACAGAAATTATTGAACAGATACGACATATCAAAGACACACCATTCGAGTTACAAGATGGTACATTAATGTTTGGCACCAGGTTGTGTATACCAGACGTTGATGATTTACGACGAGAAATTTTAGATGAAGCACACAATGCACCGTATGCTATGCATCCAGGCACAACAAAGATGTATCACACATTGAAACAACATTACTGGTGGCCAAAAATGAAGAAAAATGTTGCTGAATTTATTTCTAGATGTCTTACTTGTCAGCAAGTTAAAGCAGAATATCAAGCACCCGCAGGTATGCTAAAACCCCTATCTATTCCGATTTGGAAATGAGAGCGGATTATAATGGACTTTGTTTTGGGATTACCGAGAATGCAACAAGGGAATAATGCTATTTGGGTAATCGTGGATAGATTGACTAAATCAACACATTTCTTACCTTTACGTTGGGGTTGTTCATTAGATCAATTGGCAGAGAAGTACATCAGAAAAATTGTACGACTCCATGGTATATCAGTGTCTATTATTTCAGATAGAGATTCGAGATTTACTTCTCTATTTTGGGAAAATTTTCAGACAATTATGGGGACGAAGTTACATTTTAGTACAACTTTTCACCCTCAAATAAATGGCCAATCAGAAAGGACTATACAGACGTTAGAAGAAATGCTACGCGCTTGTGTTATTGAGTTTCAAGGTTCGTGGGATAGATATATTCCATTAATGGAATTTGCGTATAATAACCAGTTTCATAGTAGCATTGGAATGGCACCATATGAGACGTTATATGGAAGAAAGTGCAGAAGTCCACTATATTGGGATAAAGAGGGGTTAGAAATTTTAGAAGGGCCAGAAATTATTCAGAACACAATTGACAAAGTTGATGTCATTAAAAGTAAATTGAAGGCTGCACAGGACCGACAAAACAACTACTTTGATCAATATAGAAAAGAGATGGAATACCAAGTTGGTGATAAAGTATTTTTACGAGTTTCTTCTTGGAAATGTGTTATGAGATTCGGTAATAAAGGAAAGTTAAGCCCACGATATATCGGGCCATATGATATTATTGGAAAAGTTGGACCATTGGCATACGAGTTAGCATTACCTCCAGAATTGACTCAGATCCATAATGTTTTTCATGTTAGCATGTTGCGACGATATCGATCTGATCCTTCACATGTATTGCGGGATTCAAAGGTACAGATTGCAGAAAACTTAAGTTATATAGAAGAACCAGTCTCGATAGCAGATTTTAGAATCAAACAATTGCGGAATAGGGAAATTCCAATGGTTAAAGTTATCTGGACAAACCATGGTATAGAGGAAGCAACCTGGGAGACAGAAGAAAAGATGAAAAAGTTATATCCGCATTTATTCACTGGTAACTGATCTTCTTACTGGTATATTGCATAGTGGAATAACAAATTTTGAGGACAAAATTCTTTTAGAGGGGGAGAATTGTAACATCCTCGACCCAAAACCTACACGTCATTTGACATATATTTCATGCATTTATTTCATGATGCATTAAAAACATATCATATTGGCAGTCGTAAAGAATTTAGAATAATACTTGGTTTGAAAATAAATAGTAGAAATCAATTAGAAATATAGAAAAGAATAAAAGAAATATAAAATTTAATTAATATTATAATATATATATATATAATAAAAGAAAAAGAAAAAAAAAAGAAAAGTAATAAGAAATTAAGAAAGCTTTCGAGAGAAGCTTGCAGAGGCGGTGAAGTAAATAAAGAAAAAGAAAGTAAATAAAGTAGAAAGAGAAAAGTGCAGCGAAAGAAAAACAGAAACAGAGAGAAAAGAAAGAACATAGGAAGAAGAAAAAAAAAAGAAAAGAGAGAAGGGTTTGCGAATTTTGGGTTCGTTTCTTCACCATTTTTCTTCAAATTTTGAGGGGGAGCTCGTGGTAACATACTCTTCGATTTGATCGGAGTGAATTCTCAAAGATTGTCTCAAAAAGGTACAAAGAAATTAGTGAATTATATATATTCAGTTCTCGTAATTCATCGGATATTTTGGTAGCTTTAGAGGCTGAATTGGGAAAAACTTAAAACATGAAACTGATAGTCCTATCTCTTAGCTAAACGCAGAAGAAGACCATAGATGTCTCGGTTAAATATTGAGTGAGATAATGTCAAAAGAATACAGGTTGATAGAATTTAGTATTATATATGTATGATGTATTTGTGGCTTAATATTAAGTAGGTTGGAGACTGAATTTTGAAAAATGCTAAACATGAAAGTTGTAGAGCTATATGTTAAGTTCATACAGAATTTTACCTTGCTCGACTCGGAATTTTATAGCTCAAGTTATAGGGAAAATACTGAACATGGTTAATAAAGCATATATGCATTGCATTTCATTGCATAATGGAAATAAATATTAAGGGGATGATTAGATTAAATTGCATTGAATCATATAGGAGCACGGGTTATAGAACGGGAAAAGGAACCAGAGCGACAAACGGATTACTTATTATAGCCAGGTGAGTATAAATCGTATATGTGATTTATATGCAATGTGATGTGATCTATATGCAATGTGATGTGATCTATATGCAACGTTTGTTATATGTGTTATATAAGAAATGTGTATTTATATGAATTTGTCATTGGATCAAATGATATATTGGTAAATGTATACGTGATCATATGTTCAGATGATTGTTGTGTTGCATTACAATTGCACGAAATTAAAAGGCCTGTGACTGTCTTGCTATGGATCTGTATACACAATGGAGACCTATGGGTCTAAATCATATTGGAGACCTACGGGTCTATACACAATGGCATATTGGAAATCCCGGGACAGATCCAAGCTTGAGCAGTTCACAGAATAATAAACCGGACATAGTGGCATTGCATATGTTTATGATTAATGTCAATGATTGTTATTGGCTTATTGTGTAATTAAATTAACGATTTATATTCACTGAGTTGTGACTCATAAAAATCGCATATATACATTGTTTTAGGTTCAATAGCTCTTTTGAGGTGGTTTGTATATATAGACATCACGCTATACCAGGTCGGCCGGCTGATGCCTCGTGCAACCTTCTCCTCCTCCTCAGTTTGCATTTTGAAACACGTGTATCATGAGTTGTATTTAATATGACTTATGCTGAGATATTGGTTGTGTGTTTTAATTTTATATGATACAAGTTATTAAATAATATTCTTATACTTATATGGATAAATGAAATGTCAGTATGACCTGTCTACATGATGAATATTTTATTGTTAAATATACGTTAGAGGGGTATAGGGTGTCACAATAACAACCCGAAGAAATTAAAATCTCTATCCAAAACTCCCAAAAAAAGAAGACAAGAAAATTGAGGAGAAGAAAGTGAGGTTGCATCCACGATGAAGAAGATAATGATGCGCTGTGATTACGAAGAAGAAGAAAGGAGAAGAAGAAGATGAGGAGATGAAGAAGAAGAGCCACTGCAATCTAATTTGCCCTAATTAGATTAATTAAAAATTAAAAATACATATATTTATTGGATGGGTTGTTGGGTTGGGTTAGGATTACGAATTTAAGATCCGTAACTCAGTTATACATAAGTATCGCCCTAACAGTCTAGTCATACGACTAGTCCAACTTTAATCATTTTTTATAGGAATTTATAAATTTTGCCCAAAGTTGGCATGTGAGGCCTCGCATATGACCTAAAAAATTAGAAATATTTAGCCACTTAGATGACGTGACAACATTTTTGCTGATTTAAAAAATTATTTTTGATTTATTTCTTTTACGAATTTCTACATTCAGCAAAATGATACCCATCATCTGAGTGGGTGAAAATCCAAAATTTCTAGTCATATATCAATTTCCGACATATTTCATGAATTCCAAATAAAATAAAAGGACCGAAATTGAATAATTATTTTGAGTTAGATATTTGTAAGTTACTAGCTAATTCCAGACATCTTTTTTGAATACCTAAAAATGAATTTTTTTTAATTACAAAAAGAAAGTATATTCTACATTATATGATATTTTTGTATATAGGAATATGCAAAAGAAATAAATTCAAAAAAAAAAAAAAAGGTAGTGAAGACAGTTAGAAACGAAGGGTTGAGCATGCAGAGCGCTCTCTCTCTCTCTCTCTCTCTCTCTCTCATTCTAATAATCCAAATATAATATT
The DNA here is from genome assembly GCA_954870855.1 of Scutellaria minor. Lineage (NCBI taxonomy): Eukaryota > Viridiplantae > Streptophyta > Magnoliopsida > Lamiales > Lamiaceae > Scutellaria > Scutellaria minor. The sequence goes on along the minus strand of OX940728.1, from coordinate 16,003,243 downwards.
GAAAGATGGAATAACAGTGATATGCTTCTACGCCGATGGTGGTGTTTGTTTCATCCAAAAATAATCCAATCAAATCAACACTAGTCTTCTTCCAGTCAAACACCACCTCCACGGAGGAGGCTCTCAACCCTCCTCCGCCACCGCCGCCGCCGCCGCCGCCATTTCCATTTACACAACTCAAATTCTTCTTCGTTAATTAAACACATATATATGAGATGGGAGATTATCCATCGTTGTCGTCCTCCTCATCCTCTCTCTCATGCGCTTCTGACTGCGAGCGTGTAGAACACGCGCCGCCGCTCTCGGAGGTGCCGCGCTACACAGCGTGGGAGAGGCGGCGGCGCCGGCAGAGGAGCGACGATGATCTGACGGACGAGGATCTGAAGGAGCTCAAGGGTTGCATAGAATTAGGGTTTGGTTTCAATGCAGAGGATGGGCAGAGATTATGCACAACTATTCCGGCGCTCGATCTTTATTTCGCGGTGAATCGCCAGTTTTTGACCAGCCCGCTTCCCAGCCCCGGCGCCGCCGCCGCCGCCTCCGCCTCAATCCCCACCTCACCATTGTTAAGCGATTCTGATTCTCGGAAGATTTTGAGCCCAGGTATGTTATTAGTATATGTCTACTTCATAAATAATTGAAAAACATGAAATATATATCTATGCTATATAACATGGTTAAAATCATCTTTTGTTACATAATTATGTGTGTTTTGATTTTGATTCCTAATTCCACAATTTAAGTCTGATTTCAGTTCAATTTTGCGAATTGAGACTTTCCAATGACCAAGATGTAACGTGGTGACATGTGTACTCAAATTCTTATTGATTGACACGTGTCGTCACGTCACTAGCTTATAGGTTATCAACAAAACTCAATTTAGATGTCATGTGCAATACACGTGACATTTTTCCGGTGAAATTCGAATTTTCCAGTCAAGATTGAACTAAAATCGAATTAATTCTTAAATTGTGAGATTAAATTGAAAAATTATGAGACTAAATTAAAAATCGTGATACTTATGAAATCAAATTGAAAGTCTTCATAATTATGGGATGAAATACTATTTAAACCCCTATATAACATGAGATCCTTTATTTTCTACATATTTTTAAAGTCATGATGCATATATTATGTATAATTAACTAGTTAATGTCAAATATGGGATAAAATGTCCATGCTATATACAGATTAATAAAGGATTCAAATTGCCAATTGATGCTAGGGTTCAATTCAATTTTAATGATGTCTAGTCCAATTAAATTAACTGAAAAAGAAAAATTGTATTACTCTTGTAATTGAAAAAAGTTGTCCAATTTCAATCATTTTTCTACAGGAATATATTGAGGGCATCCGGTGGTTTTTTCGTGCATGTACCACGAGCTTTGCTAAATTAATTTTTGTTCCCGAACAATTCATAAGTAATATATATATATATATATATATATATATATATATATATAATATGACAATTAATTTTGCTGAGTTGGAAAACAATATTTATTTTTTTGAATAGGATCCCTGATAAGTTAGATAAGAGTTAGCATATAATTGATCAATTTGGTTAGAGTGGAAAAGGGAGCTATATATGTGTGTGTGTATATATATCATTGATGATTGCATGCTTAATTATCATCACTTAAGCCAATATATATTTACATAGTGCACTTGTGAATGGATAGAAATATCCAATTAAGCTTCAAATGTAGATCAACTTTCATACTTGCAAGATTAATCATGAAAGAAAATCGTGTAATGAATTAGTATATATATGGCGTATAGGAGATGATCCCCAACAAATGAAGACAAAGTTGAGGCATTGGGCACAAGCTGTAGCATGTTCTGTGATGCAGTCTCCTACAAGAGGTGTGGGAATGGATTAATTGAGAATTAAAGACAAGTCACACATATATATACACATATATATATGCATATATTGCTTGAGACACAGAAGAAATGAGAGAGAGAGACGAGAACGAGAGAGGTGATCGCGCTAGAAGCTTTACTCATTGTACCTCGCGACATGGTGGCCAGGCCGAGCTCATATATACTTCTTCGTGCAGGTTGACCCCGAGAGAATCATGATAAGATTGATCGATCTTCTTTTTTTAGGTTGAAGATCGAATATTCGTTCTCATGAATAGAGAGGACTACGTACCATACTACTATTAAGTAGTACTACTAATATTGAACAATATTAGATCACTTGAATCTAAGACACTTCTACTCATTTTGAGGATTCATCACTTTGTGTCGCGACTCAATCTTAGTCATGGGTGCTATTTGTTTCATCATCGTGTTGATCCGCGTTGACAAAGATTCTTTTAATTTTGTAATATATTCAATTAATGACAATGATACACAGGTTTTTGGTTCAATGTGAATATATTGCTAAAGAATTAATGTCTTTGATTTCTCCCAAAGGTGGAGGTTTCATGATCAATTTGTCCTTGCCATCTCCTACGTATAACTCATTTACTAGTAGTTATTAATAAAGAATAAAATTAAATGTTCATATATATGGTTCTGAGTAATTTAATTTACATGTATGGTTTTGATTTGTTACTATTAATGGTTGTGAAATGGTGTAGCCATGTTATCTTCTCATGTAGTTTGAGATTATTGAAATGAGGAATTTAAGGGGATGAAATGTTTCAACACATAACATGATATATACTCTATGAGTGGATCTTTTGTGAGATTTAATTTTCATCCATCTAATTTGATTATAGGAGTCAATTTATAATCTACAATCTACAATTTATAATGAATTTGATTTATGTATAAGTATAACAAAACTCATTTCACATAATTATATTTGTAAAAAATATCATATATATGAGTTATAACGCCTCAATGGGTTTACTCTGTATTGTACAACTTGTGAAGTACAACATCGGTTACCTATATTTACATTCAATAAACTGGTAACATATTTTTCATTTCCAAGAAAATTGGTATCCAATATTTATTTTGTAACAAAAATTCATATTTATTTAATAGGTTTTAAATTCTCACATGGTTTCTCCTCTATGGGAGGGTGTTTCCCTCGGTTGTACAATTTCCTTATTTATTTAATTTTATTTTATATAATTGAAAGGGTAGAATAATAATGTTGTGAGGTATGTACCGTATGTTTATAAATTTAATAGTATTAAATTATTTTAAAGTTGTGTATTTAAAGTTGGGGTGTGTTTAAAAATGTATGTTTATAAATTTAATAGTATTAAATTATTTTAAAGTTGTGTATTTAAAGTTGGGGTGTGTTTAAAAATGGATGCAGTGTTTTAGCCTTGCTATTTCCTTATTATCATGTGTCTTGTTTTAGTCTCGGTTTTTTCTTTCTGAGATTTCCGTTTTGAAAGAATTTCAAGACAAGACTTCATTTTCTTGTTGATTCTCAATTTACTCAAATTTAGAGATTTTACAATTCAAGACCCAATTTAATCTTATTTCTTCAATTTGAGACTTTAAATTAAAATGAATTCTTGATTCTTGTTTTAGAAAACAGAAGACATTTGAGTTTCAATTTCTTTTCACACACATTTCAACTATTCAAACAAAAAGTAATTATTTCAATCTATTTATTTAAAATCCATTTTTTAACGAAGAGGAAATTCAAACAACAAAAACTAGGACTTGATGCATAGTAATTGATGAGAGATACTTTTCCTCTCTCACATAAAATAAAGAGAGATGAAGTATTTTTCCGCAATTTAATTTTTTGAGAAAAAAAAAAAAAGAAAAATCTAACAAAAGTGGAATTCGTAGTCTCTTATTGTCATTGCTTTTATGATTGAATTGAGAATAAACTTTAATTTCAAGCTAAGAAATAAGGTCGAATTGGTCGCAAATTTCAAAATTTCAAAATTTAGGCCTACAAACACACAAATGAACTGAGTTTTGTTTTAATTTAGAGCTGCAAATCGAGAAATAAAAATAAACGAGTATTGGCCTGCTTGAGAAAACAACGTCGTGGGATTTCATGATCTCTTTTACTAGCTTCATCGACATGATGGGGCCATATTGCTTTGATAGGTTGCATAAGTATATATGAGGAAATAATGCTTCGAAGGTTTTGTTTTGTGTATTTGTATGTACTATGTAGAGAATGAGGATTATTGGTGGAGCTAAGAGCAAAAGAAATAGCATCCTTTCACGTTGTTTACCAATCCTTCTTATTTATAGATTTATGGAGTTGCAGATCATTTCCCTTTTTTATTTGCAACATTTATTTTAAATTTTGTATAATTATATATATAATTATTTTAATAATAATATTATTATCTTTTTTTTTATATAAAATTTTATTTTAAAATAATATGTAGACTTTTATTTGCTATTGATTGATGAAGTAATATATTTTTACATATCTATTTATAAGATGTAGTTTAGGTACCAAGTATGTTACTTTGACCTGATATTACAAGTAGTTGAATTTAAAATTGAATATCTATAATTTATTGTAATTAAATAAAAAAATAGATAAATAAATATTAAAATCTTAAAAAGATAAAGTTAAAGAGTAAACCAGAAAAAAAAAACTTATTTTCCCTAACATTTATTCTCTTTATTTTATGGGTGGGACTAAATGCATCCACTCTTTTCTAAGCATACCCCAATTTATAGATTTTTTAATTAAAAAAATTATAAAATAAAAAACATCAATTTTACCCTTAGGTCAAACTATATTAATTCCGTTCGATTATTACGATTGAACGTGCTTCTATGTGTTTGGTCTATCAGGGCCGAACAGAACTGTTTGAGTTTGATCGTTTTTTCATATGATTTTTACATGATTTTCATACATTAAACAAATTTATGGAATGTTCGTCATTATTTGACATTACATACATCAACAAATTAAAAAAATTAATATTAAAGAAGCAAGAAAGATGGAAAATAAAGAAGGGGGAGAGAAGAGGAAGATTAGGATTTTATTTTTTATTTTATTTTTTTGCTTCAAAAGTAAAATTGGTATTTTCAAAATTTTTATTTTTTTTAATTGGGTGTGCTTAGAAAAGTGACAAATGTGCACTTTTGATGTCATAAATGCACACATGTGTACATTTTTAAATACAAAATGTACACTTGTCACCATCCTAACATGTGATGGTAATACCATCACATGTAGGATGAAATTTGTGGAAAAGTGAGAAGTGCGTGTAGTCCAACCCTTATTTTATTTTGAATCACTGTTTAAAATTAAAGGAGAATTTTGCGGAGAAGTGCAAAACCCTGCAAAGCCCTCTTCTCTCCTTCTTACCCACTTCAAACAACACACCAAAACCAAAACCCTCTCCTTTTCTGCACTCAAACTTCAATCCCCAGAAAAAAAGAAAGAAAAAGAAAAAGAAAATCATGGCCCTTGATGCTTCTGATGCTCTTGCAGGTTTGTTCTGTTTTCTAGTTTCTCCTTTTCTTCTTCTTCTTCTTCTTCTTCTTCTTCTTCTTCTTCTTCTTCTTCTTCTTCTTCTTCTTCTTCTTCTTCTTCTTCTTCTTCTTCTTCTTCTTCTTTTGTCTTCTGATTCTGCCTTTTCTGGGTTGCAGTGAGGGAAAAAGTTCAAAGTTTTTTAAATGCTGCCAAGATTGGAAACTTAGACCTCCTTCAAAGTAAGTAGCTTTGGTTGGTATTCGCTTCAGTGTTTGTTTTTCTTTCATTAATTCTTTCTTTTGCAAGAGACTATTTTATAGGTTTATCGTTTTTGTGATTCTGTTATAATGCTGATTATTTTCTTGAAAAATAAACGTAGAATTGGCCCATCAACTTGATGATGGAAAAGGGTTAGCCCAAACGGTAGCAGATGTTAAGGATGCTAATAAAAGAGGGGCTCTGCATTTTGCTGCAAGGGAGGGCCAGATTGAGGTTTGCAAGTACCTTCTTGAAGAGTTGAAGATGGATGTAAATACCCAGGATGAAGATGGTAAACTAATTCTTAGGTTATTTATTGGCATGTACATAAGCTAGGCTTACTTGGTTAAGACTGAGATTTTTGATTCTTATATTTTCTTCCTTGTTGTTGCTGTTGCTATTCAGGAGAGACTCCTCTTACCCACGCTGCTCGGCAAGGACACACGGCTACTGCCAAATACCTTGTAGATCATGGTGCCGATTCTTCCATTCCAAGTGGATTAGGGACCACTGCTTTGCATCATTCCGCTGGAATAGGTAGAGTGTTGTATTTTTCCAAAGCAAATTTGGTATGATGTTACCCCTTAACCATATGTTACCCTTTTCTTGCAGGAGATATTGAGCTGCTAAAGTTCTTGCTCTCCAAGGATGTAGATGTTGATTTACAAAGTGATGCTGGTACTCCACTTATATGGGCTGCCGGTCACGCCCAGCAAGATTCCGTCAAAGTACTGCTAGAACATAATGCCAATGTAAGCTGACAGCTCTATTAACTTGATAATGTCAGAATCTATCTATCAAGTGTCTTTGTGCTATGATAACTTATATCATGTTTCTTAAGATCACATGAGACTCTATGCAACTGTCTTAGAGACATGATTGGATATATCGTATATATGATAAAGATAAAAGTTAAGTTACTCTCAGTTGCATTATGCATCCATCGTCTGATATATTTCTGGGGAGGTTTGAATTGTTGTTATATTAACTTGATAATGTCAGAATCTATCTATCAAGTGTCTTTGTGCTATGATAACTTATATCATGTTTCTTAAGATCACATGAGACTCTAAGCAACTGTCTTAGAGACATGATTGGATATATAGTATATATGATAAAGATAAAAGTTAAGTTACTCTAAGTTGCATTATGCATCCACCGTCTGATATATTTCTGGGGTGGTTTGAATTGTTGATTTCTTAATAGAAATGTTATCTTTTGTGGTGTTAAAGCCATCCATTGTGGCAGACTGATATGAATTAGTTCTTTCACTTTCTATTGGGTTGGTAAATCACATGGGAGCATGATGCTATAAGTGGAAACTACCAAGCTACAGTACCATGTGGACAATTGAACACTATGATCTATTTTTCTTCCAAGCCAATGAACAGAGTAGACAAGCTTTACCAATTCTTTTTGCTATATGGCCACCACTTAACCTCTAATAGTGAAGGAACAAGTCTTGCAGTCCAATATTGTTGTAACTCATTCCTTGACAAACAAAACGATCATGATCCACTTTAAACATGGACATCATATTCCTGAACCAATTGATAACATGAATGTGAAATTCTCTATCATTAGTCACTAGGAAAATGCATGAACTGTCCATTTCCTTTTCAAAGGTTATTATGACTTATGAGATCACAGGGATAATTATATATTGTTTTCCTTCTTGCACCTCAATTTAATTACAGTGACTGAGATGCATATCTTTTTATCTAATTGAAAAATAGTTTCTCACATTTGGACTTTCTGGTGTGCTTTTCTTGCAGCCGGATTCTAAAACTGATGATGATATCACTCCTCTATTATCAGCTGTTGCAGCAGGTTCATTGGCATGTTTGGAGTTATTAATTAAGGTAAATTATTTCCTAGGTGCTCTTATTATTGGGATACTGCTTTGAATGCAATCTTCCATAATATGCAACTGCTGTTATTCTCTAGTTATATTGTAGTATTTTGCCTCCATTTATACCATAAAATGTCACGTACAGCTAACTTTGGAGCCTTTCCAGTTCTTTTCTTGATTATATGTGTCTTCGCATATCAATGGTGAATGGCCTGTAGACCCTTTGTGGTTCTTTTGATGAAGAGTTAAATTGCACTCTGAAAACTAATCATGCTATTCTGGTTTTATCCGAGATTATTTTTCACAAAATAAGAATTTCCATTAGAACTTTTGTGGATGTTGAGTATATTCAGATATATGATAACTGTAATTACTTGATGGTCTTTGGAAAATAATGAAACTAGTTATGTTGGTCTTGGTTGTGGCTTGAACCAGCCAATACCCATCTGTGATACATCTGAAGCTGTCTTTGAGATAGTCCGAATGCGAACTGAAAGATATTCTTCTTAAAGTCAAGTTTAGAGTGTGAACCGATGAGTTTGTAAAACTTATTTGATGTTAATTTGGTTTTTTTTTTTTTCTTTTATTGATGAGAACTATTCTTCCGAAAGGAGGATTGCCTAAAAGCTTAAGTTGGTAAAGAAGAGTATCATTTTAACATTTAATTATATATCTTCAACATATTGTATTGGTTTTCATCGATCACCATGGCAGTCTGTGTTTGAGGTTACTCGATGAGCAAATTGTTATCCAGTTACTGTACTTGCAAAGATGCTGCAGTGTAGCATAATTAACATTTAACTGTTGATCTGTCTGAACATACATCCAGATATAAGTTTCAAGTAAATGATACTTAACCTGTCACTTCTGATTGCATGCTTGGTTGTCAATTATCATTTTCATTTTATGCTGGCATAAATTTATGTTGTTTCCTTATTTTGTCTATCATCTTGCATAGTAGAGCCAATTTAAAAGTTCATTACCTATTTCATACAGGCAGGTGCAACCGTGAATTTTACTGCAGGAGGAGCAACACCTTTGCACATTGCTGCTGATATTGGCAGCCCAGAGATCATAAATTGCTTATTGCAAGCTGGAGCTGATCCTAATGCCACGGATGAGGTAAAGCTGGCAAATTTTGTATGCCTATGTTTCCCGTCTGATTTTAACTTTGAACATGGATGATAGAATATATACTCATTGATATTCATCTTATAAGATCATTTATAAATTTGATGTGCTAGCTCTTTTATTTATAATTCTCCTTCCTTGAACCATTTTAAATATGCTTGCTTCAACTTTCATTCGATGGATGTGAAAGGATGCATTTTTAATCTTACACATTCCTGCATACATTGAACTTAGTGCAGTTTATATGAAATTTTAGTAAACTAAACTCTTTTGTTGTGTTTTGGCTAGGCCTGGTCTACTCTTGCTTCTAATTATGTGAAATTATCTTGATCGATATTTTAGGCTGTTATCCTATGTGTTTTAGGCAGTTTGATAAGTAGGTCTGACCAGCAACATGCTCCTGCTGCCAACTTGTTGTAGGAGTAAAACTGCTGCTTAACTAGTCTTGAGCTGCATGAGTGGAAGTGAAAATATTTAATATTTACCAATAATTTGTCAATCCTTCTTGCACTTGCAAGGAAGCATGAGAGCTAAAATGTGCAAAAGTTTATTCTAGTTATTATAGCATTATTCCAGTGTAAAATGGAATTAATTGGACAACAGAGGCTTCCCCCTGCTAACTTTGATTGTTCTTATCAACTTACACCAATCTTGTTTTGATTTCAGTAATAGCCCTATCAAATTTGTTGAGTATGTAAAATTTATAGATCAAATTCAATGTACTAAATAGTTTTTCTTTATCACCTACAGAATGTCAAATGGTTTATATTGTTCTTAATGAAGTGAAAGATGTTCAAGCTCCATCCTTTATGAGTTTTGTTTTGTAATATAATACTCTTTCAGTGTGCTGTCCAGTTCAGTTTTCTTTCAGTTTGCTCCCAACAGTCATTGTTTCAATTACTGCTTCCTTGTAGACTAACCAGCTGAAGCACATAGGAGCTTGAGAAATAGCCTGTTTGGTGGCAGTCAATAGTTTATTGTAAAATCTGACTAAATGTTTTGAAGAATTGCTGTTTTGGGAGAAAGGTTTGAGAATGGAAGTAATGCTTTTGGTTTATGTTAGGGGGAGACAGGTTTTACTGTGTATGTCAAATCAATTTCCTTTTTCTTGGGATAGTGGGTTGAAACAATAACTTTATAAACTAATTTTGTTTTGTATTCGACATAGTTATGTGTATAGGAATGAAAATATATTAAGATAATTAGCTTAAGCCTAAAGGTCAAAATTAGCATCTCACATTATCCAAAAACTTAAAATTGGTTACAATCAATTTCAGTCTAGTTGAGTACTTGAGCTAACAGGTACAGGATAATTTAGAAGACTTTGGCCTAGCTCTTTTGTTTTTCCTTTGGATTTTTTCGTGGATTTGGAGGAAATTAGGAGGTTTCAAATGGCCATATCATCATTGAAATCTTTGAAATACATTTGATATGCAAGTTTCTTCTTTTTGCAGGATGGCTTCAAGCCAATTCAGGTGGCTGGTGCAAGAGGAAACAGGGTAGCTGTTGAAATTCTTTTCCCTGTAACAACCCCACTTGAATCAGTTCCAGAATGGAGCATCGATGAGATTCTTCAACATATGCAACAAGAAACGGGGAAAGAGGTACCTACTTGCTTTGTCTCTTCCAGATTTTACAGAGGTGGTAATCTTTATCATAGTTATTGTTTAGTGCAATCATAGTGGGAAACCTTGAGTTTTTGGATATCCTGTTATAGTGCTACTTATTCTAAAGAAATAAAATCTTTTGTTTCTGGCTAAAGGAGCTTTATTATAATTTTCTCACTTGCTCTTACATGTTTGATGGATAACTACAATGGTTGATTTTGTCTTGTTTTACATGTTCTGTGCTTTTTTTTTTTTCTTTTTGGCTGCAATCGTGAACAAACACAGGGTGGAGATGAAGTATCGAAGGCATCCAACAAACAGAAGCATATTGCGCCTCCAAAACAAGATTTACCAGAGGTGTTTCCTAAGTAGCACTCATCCCCATTGTTGATCAAGATGCGAATTTTTCCTATTTGTTTGATTGTTGTTGGAATATTTCAATCTATATGTGTTTTCATGCTTGTGTGTTTATATTTTTCGAATCTTTTATTTGTCTCAAGCCCTACTTTTCTTTGTATGTGTGTTCTTTTTGATGGGTTCTTGGGGGTGGTGGCAAATGATTGGTTTTTGTCCTTCAACTTGATCTCCAGCTGTTCCGATTCCGATTGGTGGCCATAGTTCATAGAATCCAATATGAACCTTGGGCATTGTTCACGGTAGTATATTTTATTCATTTTTCCCCTCTTTGCATATAGTAAAGACATTTTTTCCCCTCTTTGAAACAGCATTTGCATATTGGTAAATGTTTTGATAGGAAATTCTTATAATTGAAAGCAAACCGTTGTTATCTCTGCATCTTACAAAATACCCAAATGCTTTTTGCTGTTGAGACTTGTTTGAGTTTGCTGATATTTAAAGTCTGCTTTCATTTCGACTTATTCATTCGTTTCAATCTTTAGGTGACAGCTGAAGCCAAGAAAAAAGCTGCTGAAGCTAAGGCAAGGGCTGACGATGCTTTTAGAAGGAAAGATTTTATGACAGCAATTGATGCTTATACACAGGTTCATATATCGTCTTTTTGCCATCTAAGCATATGTTCTTGATTCTGTTATTGCAATAGCTTACAATCTATGTTCTATTAAGTTTTTTGTCAATACTTGTGACATTCACGAGCTTTTTGATACCCACTCTCCATTGTGTTATGAGTATTGCATTGGGAGCTAAGCCCGTTTTACAACCCTTTTATGCATAATATGATTTTATTTGGCTAGTAAAACTCCTTGTGTGTCACATTATTATTTCATGTAAATATTGATAAATCATTGGAAGGGCCCAGGTTTCCCCATATTTGTCTGGTCATATTAGTACATGGTGATTTGACTTTGAGATTTTGTTATTTACCTCAACTTCTTCTCATTGATTTTGTGCGTTAATTAAATCGAGAATCACTTGGTCATTTTTTTTTTCTGAGAAAAGAAAATTTTGATTTGGTTACTTTCTTATTTCATGTATTATTATTTTCCAGAGTCACTTAGGCTCCACTTGGATAGAGTGATTTGAAATGAATGGATTTCAAATCCACTTAAGAAATATTGTCATTAAATTGTTCTTGAATAAAAGCTTAAGAATCTAACCTCAAATGTGATGATTCTAACTTTACTCATAAGTGTGTTTGCATACAAAATTTTGGTGAAGACACATGGACTTAACATTTGATCGTTTGATAAATTTGCAGGCGATTGATTTTGACCCAACGGATGCTACTTTGCTTTCTAATAGAAGTCTTTGCTGGATTCGTGTGGGACAAGCTGATCATGCTTTAGCTGATGCAAAAGCATGTAGGGCTCTTAGGCCTGATTGGTCCAAAGCTTGCTACCGTGAAGGTGCTGCTCTTCGTCTACTGCAGGTGACATGTCATCTCCAATGGCTACTTATCGAGAATCTACTCTTTCAATGTTTCTCCCCTTCTCACTCTATGTTTCGTGCGACTAATCATATATCTCGACACTTATTTTGCAGAAATTTGAGGAGGCAGCCAATGCTTTCTATGAGGGTGTCACACTTAACCCTGAGAACGTGGAACTCGTAACTGCTTTCAGGTTACATGCCATACTCTTTCCATTTGAAATTGTTATCATTCTAAACCTTTATTATGTGCAAGACTATCTAAAAGAATTTAATGAATGCATTAGAAAGGGGGGGTAGTCTTGATAGGCGAAAAAATCAATGAAACGTGTTTGAGATGGTTTGGACATTATATAACGGACCTTTAGGTGCCTCCAGTATGAAGAAGAAAGTAGAGAATCATTGTCTCGTTAAAATTGGAAGACATTGATTGAATCGAAAAAAGTCTTGCCATACATGATAATGATATATGATTCATATAATCGACTCCATATGAACAATGCCAAAATAATCCAAATAAGGGCTCGATACTTGAGCTACTCATAAGAGTTTTGTTCTGATTATTACTCCATTTGCTTTGCAGAGAAGCTGTTGAAGCTGGAAGAAAATTTCATGGTTCACAACAGCAGAATTCTTGATATGAATGACATTAGGGTTAGTTTGTTACTACCACCATTCAATTTTGGTTTTATGATGACCCTTTTTGGGCCCAGAACTCTTGAGAATGAATGAATAATTATAATTATTTTTAAAAATTAAAGGTATCAAGTTTTAACATTTTGCGCCAATGAAATTGGTTCAAACTTTATTATGAGTTTGTGAAGACGAGTTTGATTTGTGAGTACTAGTGTAGCTCTGTCAGATGAAATTATTTTCGTGTAACTGTCTACATGAATTTTTGTTTTAAATTTGTGTACGAGAGGTTTAAATGGCATGTTCAAAAGAACCATTATTGAACAATATGAAAGAAGAATACTAGATTGTATAATTCTACGAAGATGTTGCTACGAATCTTATCTTGATCATGAATGGTGATTCAAAGTGCCTTAAAAGTATGGCATTTGATGCCAAAGTTAAGATGGTTTTGTCATCACACCTTTTATAAAGGTGCAGATTATGATGGGCAGAGTCGAATTTGGATCATACAAATTTTTCTCTATAATTGCTGTTTTTTCAAGGAAAAAAAATCTCATCACACTTGTAAAATCAAATGTAGATATACGACACATCAGTAATGTACGAGAATCAACTAAATATTAACCAAGTTTTACTATATCTGCAAAATAATAGGTTAAAAATGGCAGACAAAAAAATTGATCCGAATTATTGTTTCAAAAAAAAAAAAAAAAAAACCCAATTTATACTATTAAGCAAAGAAACTGATATCATTCAAAACACGAAAAAAAAAGAAAAAAAAAAGGGAAAACTGCCAAAACGATGCCGTTTTGATAGTAGATGATCATTATCCAGATAATACTTGAATCTGATCCAAAATATTGCTACAAAGAAAAGGGAATTGGCAACAAATTCGATGCAATTTAAGCTCCATTGATGAGAAAACTTTGAGTTGGATCAATCAAATCAAATAATCAGATGAAGAAACAAACAACAATTCACCTTCCAAGTCAAATTGCAAGCATTTTATCAAGAACAAAATTCCTCTTTCCGCCATTGATGAAGCATCGAAATCCAATCGAAAGCTCCAAATCTCAACGCACAACAGAGAGCAGTCCCCCTTCCGCCGCCTCACTCTCATCCAAGAACAGATCCTCCGTCGCCCTAACCGCCGCGTGGACTCCTAAAACCGCCGTCGAAACGATCAACGCCACCAGAACATTCACTCCGACGTGAGTGAGCACCAGCGCCACCACCGTGACCAAGCTCAACACCACCAACACGACGCGATCATCCACGGCTCTCCCCAACACGACGAGCGGATCGTCGCGGGAGAAGTAGAGGGCGAGCCAGGCGATGAAGGTCACCAGGAAAACAATCATGGAGATTGGGTGGTAGATGAGGCTGCAGAAGAGGATCGTTAGGGTGATTAGGGCGTAATTGACACGGAAATAGTTGAAATTGTGGCGGATTCGCGACATGGCCTCGCCGTAGTTGGAGGGGACGGAGAGAGCGGAGATGTCTAGGAACAGTAGCCATGGGCGGCGTGCGGCGTAGAGAGATCGAGCGCGGGAGGCTAGCGGCGGCTTCGGGGCGGCGGAGCTTATAGCCATTGTTGTTTGGAAAGAAATGGAAGGTGTTTAGAGAAAAAGGTTAAAGCGGAGAAAGCATTAACCCCTTCAGTGTCAGTGTGAGTAGTGATCGGAAGTAATCGCCGTTCATGTGGCTGAGCTGCGGCGGAGGAGATTTTCCGATCGAGATGTGTTGATTTGTGTATTGCAATAGGGACTGATTTGTGTATCTTATTTTATGAGACTAGTAAATCTACTGTATATAAATTGAGTTTACCACACATTAATATATGTTCGTTGTTGCATCTTTTACATACCAAAATTTAAAGAGATGCCATAATTACACTATCATCGATATATATATTAAGAGTTATATAAAGTGGGTATCTTAACAATTTTGATTATGAAAATGAGTTTGAACTGTGGATAGAAGTTACTTCACCGAATTAAATACAAGCCAACCTTATATAATTTTGGGTGGGACTATCCAACATCTTAAAATATTTCTAAACACACCCCAAACATTTCCAATTATACCATTTGACCCAAAAAACAAACAAAATCAAAGTTAAAAAAAAAAAAAAAAAAAACGAGTGACCTGCTGTTCGAACAAAGACAGAAAGGGGGAGGAAATTTGTTGAACAAATTTGGCCAATTCGACTTGAGAAATCGAACACGAATAAATGGACACTCCAAGAGATTGCTCAACTTCAATGCCAGGTTCGTTTTACACCCAAACCATAATTTTTTTTTTTAGTTATGTTGAATCTTGAATAGAAGTTACGTAGATTAGATTGATTGATGGGTAAAATCGAACCGATTTGTATGTCTTATGGTGTGAGCATGTAATTGTAGTCTATTGTTTGAAAATTTTGAGATTTGCCAACTGACGAAGGTCCAGATACTTGAATGTTTGTTCAACTGGTGAACAACTATCAATGACCAACCCCACATACTCAAATGCACTCTTATCCCGTTTGGTGGACTTGTCTTTACGATTTTTAGCCTTGCTAGGACGACCATGAACACGAGTATGAACCTCAGGTTCAAGCAACGACGATGTCCTGGGGTTTGAGATCTCTCTAAGTCGTTTAAGCAACAGTAACCTTTGAGATTCATTTCCAGACTTGAATACGTTGTTAATATCACCCACAGTCTCCTGCCATCGACTTCCAAGATCATGAACAATATTAACATCTGTCTTTGAAGGCTCACAGTCTAATTTCCTCCAAAACCTGTCAACCATGTCCAGTGTGATTGGTGCACCGCTTAGTTTCAATACCGTAAGTTCATGTGCACATGACAACCCACAGGTTCTTCTCAAAACACATCCACACAACAAGGAATTTACACCACATGAATCTGCACCCTCCATCTCTTCATAAATCTTCTGCAGAGCAGCATGTGAGACCAAACCTCTTATAATCTTGAAAACGAAGGACTTGTAACGGTGATGTAACACATTCAAACTCTTCTCAAATGATGCTTTGATTGTATTGTGAGATACAATCAACAAACCGTGAATTCTTTCCCAATATATTTCGAAGTTCGATTGACTCGTACCAAGTTGTTTCTTCAATCTTGAATGTGCACTCTCCGTCCTGTGAGACCAAGTACAAATAATTAGCGATGATGAACAAATTTAGTAATAAAGTAAAACAACAATTGATATACGAATTTATGTTGTTAAATACACGTACCTACTAGTTGTTGTATTGTCAAAATGCATGACATTATTGGTTCAGCAAGACACAAACCTCTCCTTATAAGGTGTTATCCAATTGTCAACGACATAGTTAACGGCATCTGGGTAGTCGACATAATCATCCTTCAATCTCCACATCAACTCGTCAAATTTCATCATGTCATCTGCAAGTATTAATGAATTCCATAAGTTGTTAAATGAATCCCACTTATCCTTTTTCGTATGAAACATTGGTCTGCACTTGGTCAAAATGTTCTTACTAATGTGCCACCGACATAGCAATTGTTTCACGTTCGGAAACGTAACCTCTATCGCATTCATCAATACGATATCCCGATCAGTAACAATCACTTGCAGTAGTGTTGATTGATCCATTAAATCCTTCAGAATTGTGGGCGCCTAATATAATTTTTCTGACGTTCTGCCTCCAGATAAATACATGCCACTGAGAATGTGATATCAGTGGATGTAATCCCAACAATCTCCAAAAGAGGCATCTTGTACCGATTGGTCTAGTACGTACAGTCCATCAATAAAATATTTGGAAACGCATGCAACAACTCGACACTGATTGGGTGAGCATAAAATAAATCCTTGACCCTGTCCGTCTGCTCACATCTCTTGGCGAAATAATAATATTCATGGTGTTTCAATTTCTCCAATAGGTATTGCATCTGAGAACGACCTCTGTGCTCAATAATTCAATGCTTATGACGAGCATTGTAAATGGTCTTCAGCGTCGACTGATTATCAACAAAGGATTCTTTCAAACTGCTCAAAATATTTTTCGGTTTTGTGTTATTCTTTGACAAGTCAAACACATACCGATCTTCAAAAGATGTAAGTCGACCGACATACGAGTGACCAACCAAGTAACACCCCATCGGGTGATTATGAACACCCGATAAAACTATTAGTGACCATTGACCTTCATCTAATTGAGTGCCCTTCAAGAGAAATGGACAGTCACACTTCTTAGTACCGGTAAGTCTCTCTCTAGAGCTTGTCCTTTCAACAACATGATTTTCAAACACCAGATTATTTCTTTGCGATTTTGGTTTAGATGGCTTGTACTTGTCACTTCTTTCACATCCCAATAACACTCTAGGCCTCCTACCACTTTCCACTCTGTCTGAGCGTTTCACTAAAACCACCATATTAAGCCTATGCACTACTCCTTTTACCTATTCCACCAAAGAAGTACGACTATCAAAAAGGTTGGCCGTGGAAAACTCAATTGTGTAATCTATTCCCTCATACATTGGATCAATCTCATGTTCGTCCATCTTATTTTCATCAATGGGATTCACCACACTTAGTTCCGTGGATTTTGAACCATTTTCCTAATAAACAATTAAAATAGAAGATAATAAATATATTGTTCAACGATAAATACCAAAAACACTTAAATAAACCTACTGTTCAACTTCAAAAATTGAACATTACTAAGACTGTTCAACTTTAGAAATCGAACATTACTAAGAATGTTCAACTTTAAAAATCGAACATTTCTTAGACTGTTCAACACTCAAAATTGAACATACATAAGAGTGTTCAACACTCAAAATCGAACATACATAAGAGTGTTCGAACACCTCATAATAAGTTCGACTTTTGAAGTCGAACACTCTTCAGTACGTTAGACTATTCCAGGTCAAACGAGACTGTTCTAGCGAGATTTTCGACTTTTCAAACAAAAACTCGATTTTTTGTAATACACTACTAAAAACTATTAAAAATGTAGTAGAAATCTTACATTGCTCGCTTCAAATGTATCTTCCCGTTCCATAGATATTTCAACCGAGAATATTGGTTGGGTGATATTTTTAGGGTTTGCAAAGGAGAAGAAATGTTTGTTAATGGTGGAGAAGAAGAGTTGATGCAATATAAAGAAGAAGAAGAGTGAGAATGAGGTGTGTTTAGAAATTATGGGGTATCATTAGTATTTTAAATTATATGTGGGGTGTGGTCAAGAAGTATTATAGACATTCAATATATAATTACTTTTGATTTATTTAATTATGGAGTGTGGTTAGAAAAACTTGGGGTATGGATAGTCCCATCCTATAATTTTTTGTAATAGTTTATAAGTGTATAAAATGATCATGGTATCCATTGTTAGGAATCAATTCGGAAAATTCAAATTCAACTAAAAATTATATTTACTCTCACGAATTCAAATTAGTTATACTCACATCACAAGCCTTATCGAACTTAAGTATTTTAAAATTTACCTTTTAATTCTTCGTCTCCTCTTCTTCACATTACAATGTCGTCGTCCTCTTCTTCTTCTTTGTATGGTCTTCATATTTTCTATCTTCATCTCCTCATTCTTTGACTCACGATTCAATGGTTGTGGTTTATTTATCTTCTTTTTCTTTTAAATCTACATAAATTATTTGTTTCATTGGGTTTATTACTTATTCCGACAGCTATGTCATTCCCCTCCAATTTCATGAAATTATTTGTAAAAATATTTAGGAAGAAAAACGGCATAATTTTGATGTAAATTAAAAAAATTCGTAGCTTATGTAACATATGACGTGATTATTTAGACATATTAACTTAGATATCCAAATATTAGAATTATGATTCATACTACAAAATCGAATAAAAGTTGTGATTTTTTTTATTTTTTTGCTAATTTTTAAAAAAATCTCAAGATTAAATTACTATTTTTGAAATATGTGGTGATTTATGTTCTCAATTTGACCTTCAAATTTTTTTTTTTTGATTTACATTAAATGCGGCATCTGACACTTTTTTCGAATTTATGGACTCTAGTCAGCGGAATATTAAATTATGGTTTGAACTTTGAATTGCAATAGTTGACAAATTCTATAATTTTTATTTTTATTTTTTGCTAATTCAGAAGATCAGTATATAATTTCTATTTAAAAAAAGAAATTGACAATTTTTCTTTTTTAGGGCCTTTTCTAATCAAGTCAAATTCCTAATACAAATGCTCTCTATTCCTAACGGTAAAGTTATCCAAAGTATGAGTTGGTCTCTTGTGAGACTGTTTCACATGCAATATGATTCAAGTATGCGTTTTTTCAACTATAAGTATGTGTTTTATAAGTATATTTTTTACAATATAAGTATAAGTTATTCAAGTATGTCTTTTACGGCTATAAGTATGTCCTTTTGTGTTATATGTGCAACCGTCGCACAGTGCGACGGTTGCACATGAGTTTTTGCCCCAAAGTATTAGCCAATGACTTGATAAGTTACTCGAAATTGCAATCATGTAAATCACGAGATGTATCTCAATAAGGTAATTTTAAGGTTGAGTCAATTAATATCACCGACAATATCTTAACTTCATAAAGAACAATTTTATTCTTCCTAAAATTCAAACTCACATTGATAGCTAGACTCATACATGACTAGCAATTGTCTCCTTTGTTATTGAGTCATGCTTCGTTTATTGTTGCCACCAAAGGCTAACAAAAAGACACCTATACCCCTGATACATCACTTTGACGGGAAAGTCTTCTCCAAAGTGATCAATTAGTCCCAACAATGTGCATTGTCCCAATCAGAAAATGAGAGAGATATATAGGCCAAAAAATCTCAACGAAAATCCTCTGTTGTTGCTTCAAGTCATGAAACTGATGTTCGTATTCATGTTCCCATAACTATTTTTACGTGGGTTGTTTTTCATTAATTAAAGTTTTTTGACCAATATTTAAGCGTGACATGGAAAAATAAGCTAACTGTTAAATATTTTAATGATTAATCTATATATATATATATATAAAATTAAGACAATAAGGACACTTGGCAAACTTAAAATATTCTAACATTAAATATAATTAATTAATGACTTCAAAAATTTATGTTGATAAGAAATATTATTAAATAATATAAAAATGTTAACTAGATTTATCTAAATAACATATGCTAGATTTTATTTATTTAAATCATTTACATATTTGAAATTTGTTAAATTTAAAAATTTAGAGAAAAAATGTAAAAATATATAAAAGAAAAAAGCTAAAAGAAATTGAAAAGAATTGTTCAAACTTTTTTAACTTAATACTCAATAAAATTGAATAAATTTTTTGAATATGTATTTTAAATAAACTATGAAATTTATTTGTGAAATTTGATTTTCATTTTTTATTATTTAATTGAAAAGAAATATTGAGGATTGTAATAAACGTTAACAATGAAAAGCAAACTAAAATAAATGGTGTTTGCTTACCATAACACATTTCTTTTTATATAAATCAAAATTATTCTCCAAATTATTATTTTTTTAATAAAAATGTATTACATTTTTATCTAAATATTTTAAAAATATTTATTTTAATAAATCCCTCGTATCACACAAAGTCTATTCTAGTTTCTTGATATAAAATTGATAGGAAGTGGGAAAAAATGTAAATGTACAATAGTTATTTAGAGAATTTCTAGTGCAAGTCAAAATTGTACCCCTCCTTAACTTCATATCCTTCTCAAGGGTATGATTGTCTCTTTGTATGGAAATAAAAAGAATTGTGTTGGAAAAAAATATCATTAACTTAACAATCATTTTCCAAATTTCTCATAATATAATTATTTTTAATGAAAAATCTCTTAATAGAAAAAAGTTATTATTGTTAATGATGATTTTGTCAACTTAATAATTTTTTCTTTTTTCTTTAAATTAAATCAAGATTTATTTAAGTTTTGCATTGCATGGATTTAGGAGTTTGTTATAATTTGTTATTTCTTTATCTATCGGGTTATTTTGCAGGATCTTTGATTGCAAGTTTTGCATCATTCAAATAAATTAATTCCTATTATTATGGGATTTGTTTATAAATGATCCTTATTTCTACACGTGAGTTTTATTTGAAGAAAACGTGATTCCTAAATCACAAGAAATACATGATCCTATGTGAATAGAAGGTGAAGGGAAGACTGTGTCAAAGAGAAGAAGAAGACCATGTCATACAAAGAGAAGAAACGTGAGAAGTATGAAGAAAGGAAGAACGTGACTTTCAAGCATGAAGAAAGAGATGTGGTGTACAAGAAAAAGAACAAGTCCATGGAGTGAACTTGGTGAGCAAGAATAGGAACAAGATCGTGCATGATAGTGGATGAAGAAGTGCTCGATCATGGACTCAAAGACGTCTATAAATATGAGACGATTTCCAGAGGATCAGTGAGTGACTTCCACCTTTGAATTCAAGAGAGCACAAGCAAGTTTTCCATATTATCTTTCTCTCTTGTTTCTGTTTAGTCAGCCACTTTTAATTACCAACATTCTTACTTATTTTCCGTAGATCGATTCTCCAATAGGTCTCTAGCAAGGTAGGAATCGTTGTTTGGTCGATAGGTTTTGTAATTTACACGTCCATAGTGTTTACATTAGATTGGACGTATCTAGTGTCTTTTTTAGGGGATTTCACAAAGTCCTCGTATTGTGTTGTGTTACAAAGATATACTAATAAGACACTTTTGCCCTGCTGGCATTCCACGAGTATCATTATATACTTGTGGATAATTTTCTTGTCGTATTATTTTATATCTTTGGTGTTTTCCGCTGCATGTTAACTTTGGTGTTAACAACATTATATACAACACATTTTTTCTGTTAGTTTATTTTCTTGCATTGGAGCGTTGGTTCAATTTCAGTTGGTATCAGAGCCAGCCACTTGATATACTAAGTAGTTGGTTCTGCTCATGCAAGATGGATTGGTGTAATCCACAAGGGAAATTGCCCGTTCTTGATGGATCAAACTATACTCTTACTGGAAGATTCGCGTACGATCTCAAATCAAGTCCATTGATTCAAATGCCTGGGATGTTGTTTTGGATGGGTTTACTCATCTTGTGAAGGTCCATGAACGAGATGGTGATGTCGTTTCCAAACCAAGAAGTGAATGGGCTGTTGCCGAAGTTGCCGCCGCAAACTACAATGACAAGGCGCTCAACATCATCCATGGTTCCGTAGATCTTCGAGTTTTTAAACTTATCCAGAATTGTTTATCCGCAAAGGAAGTTTGGGATATTCTGGAAAGACAATATGAAGAAGACACCACCGTACGAGAAATGAAGCTTCGTTAGTTAATGTCGGAGTTTGAAACCATGAGAATGGGAGAAAATGAAGATATTAGCTCTTACTTCGAGAGACTTCGTGATATCTCAAATCAGTTTGTGGTACTTGGAGATTCGATAACTCACAAGAACTTAGTGTCCAAGGCTATCCGAACCTTGACACCAAAGTACAACATGAAGGTGTATGCTATTGAAGAAGCTCATAATCTAGCCAAGATGAGTTTCGAGACTCTCCAAAGCATCATGACAACATACGAACTAAACTTGAAGAACCAAACAGGTGCTCAAAAGGAGAAAGACATTGCTTTTCAAGCACAAACTGAAGAGGAAAGTGACGAAGATGATGAGTCATTGGAGGTGATTCAAGAAGGACAACAAAGTGTAGCCATGCTCGCAAAGAAGTTCAACAAGATGGTTCGAAATATGAACAAGAAGAAGTTTGGACCAAAAGAGAAAGAAAGATTCAACAAAGCTGTTGCTCCTCAACCTCAATGGAATTAGAGGGGATCTTCATCAAACACTCCCAAGAAACCCGGTTCGGACTATGACAGAAATGACCCTAGACATCTCGATTCCATTCAATGTCGGGCATGTTCGGGTTGGGGTCACTATGCAAATGAGTGTGCGAACACACTTAGGAAATATGGGAAGAGGAACCTATGGGTATCTATGAGTGATGATGAAGACGACTTTGAAAAAGCTGTCGATGACCAGACCTTGTTGTTGGCAAATGTTGCCTTCAATGTTGCTGTTGATGCGACAACACCGATCGACACATCAGAACGGTATGAATTATTTAACTTTGCTAACCTAACTTGTTTGAATGTCTCTGTTGATGATGATGCAGAATCCCGAGACGATGATGAATTAGATAAAGATGCCATAATAGAAGAACTTCAAGAGATCTATACATCATTGCTCAAGGAATGGAAAAAGAAAGTCAAACAAGTCAAGTTACTTACCAAGGAGAACGATGTGTTGAGGCATTCATTGACAACATTAGAGACAACACTCATTCAAAAGAATATTGAACTTGGAAAAGCTCAAATCCAACTGGATAAGGACAAAGCTACCATTGAGGAGTGGAATACTGGTACGCTCAAGTTGAATGAATCATTTGAGATATGTAATCATGATAAATCAGGTATCGACTTTGATAAATCTACTAGCTCTGTGTTTCCAACTCTTTTTGATGATAAAAAGCCTAAAACCATCTTTGTTAAAGAGTCAGATAAGTTTACTGAGAACCCCCCTATAAAGAGGAAAACAAAATATGTCTGTCATTACTGTTTTCGTAGAGAACATATTAGACCTTTTTTGTTTAAAACTGAAAAATGATTCTTCCAGTAGACAAATGTTGGCTATGATGTTATCTAACATTTCAGGTAACACTCACTCCAAAAAGGGTATACAGAAAATCTGGGTTTCTTAATCCACCATACATTGCAATATAATTTTTACTGCTTTAAAGACTAACATTGCAGGCTCTTAGTATTTCGATAGTGGCTGTTCACGCCATATGACAGGGACCAAAGAATTTCTAACCGATTTCATACCTCTTGAAAGTGGTTGTATGACTTATGGTGGAGGAGCTAAAGGAAAGATTATTGGCAAAGGAACCTTGAGTGTACCTGATTTACCAAAGTTGAATAATGTATTGCTTGTTGATGGTTTAATGGCAAATCTTATAAGCATCAGTCAATTTTGTGACGATAACTTGGAGGTGGAGTTTAATAAAGACTCTTGTGAAATGTTTGATAAATCTAATATTTGCATCTTAACAGGTACAAGATCACATGACAACTGCTATTTAGTGGGAGAAAATATCACATGTAATAAGACACACTTTGATGACACAATTTTGTGGTATAAAAAGCTAGGCCATGTGAATTTCCGAACACTTGAAAAGTTGAGGAAGCTTGAAGCTGTCAGAGGATTGCCAGACTTAAATCATAAGAGTAAGTTTGTTTGTGGGGACTGCCAAACAGGTAAACAAACTTGTGTGCCTCATAATGTTGTGTCACATCAGGGACAACATTCAGGTACGACACACTGTTTTCAACTTTTGCATATGGTTCTCATGGGTCCAGTAAAAGTAGAAAGTCTAGAAGGTAAGAGATACTCATATGTGATTGTTGATGATTTTTCTAGATTTACATGGATTTATTTTCTAAAAGAAAAATCAGAGACATTTTCATACTTCAAAGTGCTTTACATGCGTATTAAAACCTTTTTTGACTCAAAATTTTTGGGCATAACATCTGACCATGGTAGGGAATTTGAAAACAACTTGTTTATCATTTTTTGTGGAAAGAAAGGTATTTTCCATGAATTTTCAGCTCCTAAAACTCCTCAACAAAATGGAGTAGCGGAAAGGAAAAATCGAACTCTTCAAGAGATGGCTCATGTAATGTTAAGTTCAAAGAAGCTAACCAAATGATTTTGGGTAGAAGCTTTGAACACCACTTGTCATATAGGAAATCGAGTCTATCTTAGACCAGAAACTAAAATGACATCTTATGAAATTTTGAAAGGAAAGAAACCTAATTTGAAGTACTTTCATGTTTTTGGGTGCATTTGCTACATTCTTAATGACAGGGAAAATCTTGCAAAGTTCGATTCTAAAAGTGATAAAGCCATTTTTCTTAGATATTCTTCGAATAGTCGTGCATATCGTGTGTATAACTTGAGACTTCGGAATATTCAAGAATTTATAAATGTTGTTTTTGATGACTTTTTTGATCTAACAGGTAAGTCATATAAAGATGCAGCACAAGATTTAGTTGAAACTCTTGCTGTTTCTGATATAGAGCAAAATTCACCAGATGTGACCCTCGATGTTGGCACATCAGAGGCCACACCAGCTGTTGAGTCAGATTCTGAGGAAAACGATGATGAAACAATCAATCCAGTAAGAAGAGACCCCTCCTGCTCGTATCAGAAAAGATCACCCTACCACTCAAGTGATAGGGGAAGTAACAGAAGGAGTGAGAACACGTAGGAAACAACCAGTGAATTACAAGAAAATGGTAAGACATGTGTGTATGTCAATCACATTCTCTGAGGTACATTCTTACTGTTTTGTGTCTCTTGTTGAACCTAAAAATATCAATGAAGCTCTTAAGGATAATTTTTGGATACAAGCAATGCAAGAGGAACTAGAACAATTTACTAGAAACGATGTGTGGTTTCTCATTTCTAGACCCATCAAAACTAATGTGATTGGTACTAAATGGATCTTTAAAAATAAGACGGATGAGTCTGGGAATATTGTAAGAAACAAAGCACGCCTAGTAGCTCAGGGGTATACACAAGTCGAAGGCATTGACTTCGATGAAACGTTTGCACATGTCGCTAGGATTGAGTTTATTAGATTGTTGCTTGTCATTACATGCTATCTAAAAATTACCTTACATCAAATGGATGTAAAATGAGCATTTTTGAATGGTTTTCTAAATGAGGAAGTATATGTAGAGCAACCCAAGGGTTTTGAAGATCCTTATTTACCTAATCACGTTTACAAACTAAAAAAGGCCTTATACGGTTTAAAACAATCTCCTCGAGCTTGGTATAGTCACTTGACTACTTTTTTACTTGAGTTTGGGTTTGTGCGTGGAGAGGCTGATCGTACTCTTTTTATAAAGAGTGATGATCATACTATAGTCATTGCTCAAATATATGTTGATGACATTGTGTTCGGTTATAACTCACAATCTGATCTTAACAAGTTTGTGAATACAATGTCGGCAACATTTCAGATGAGCATGATAGAGGAGCTCAATTACTTTCTAGGTTTGCAGGTTAAACAAATGAAAGATGGGATTTTCATATCTCAAAGCAAGTATGCCAAGAATTTGGTATCTCGTTTTGGATTAGAAAATTCTAAACCAATGCGCACTCCTATGGGTTCAACACAAAAGCTGTGCAGAGACGATATTGCCGAAGATGTCGACAACACCTTATATCATTCCATGATAGGCAGCTTATTGTATCTCACTGCGAGTCGACCAGACATAATGTACAGTGTAGGTGTATGTACCTGATATCAAGCTGCACCGAAGTTTTCACATCTTCAAGCTGTGAAAAGAATCATAAGGTATGTGTCGGGTACGGTTGATTTAGGAATATGGTACACCAAAGATACAAATCTAAACTTAGTTAGGTACACCGACTTGGATTGGGCTGGAAATCTAAGAGTACCAGCGGAGACTGCTTCTATCTAGGTAACAATCTTGTTTCTTGGCACAGTAGGAAGCAAAATTGTGTTTCACTATCAACGGCCGAATCG
This sequence comes from Scutellaria minor, assembly GCA_954870855.1. Classification (NCBI taxonomy): domain Eukaryota; kingdom Viridiplantae; phylum Streptophyta; class Magnoliopsida; order Lamiales; family Lamiaceae; genus Scutellaria; species Scutellaria minor. Next base: position 15,976,946 of record OX940728.1, on the reverse strand, counting down.
GAATATGTGGCCGCGGGTAGTGGATGTACACAATTACTTTGGTAAAGACAATGCTAGATGACTATGGTTTAAAAACTGATTATTTGAGCTTATACTGTGATAACTCTAGTGCGATTGACATTTCTAAAAATCCTGTTCAACATTCACGCACTAAACATATTGACATAAGACATCACTTCATTCGAGACTTAGTAGAAAAGAATGTTATACATCTTGAATATGTGCCCACTGAAAATCAGAATGCTGATATCCTTACCAAGGCCCTTGATTTTGAGAGATTTTCTTATCTTAAGAAATCTCTTGGTTTGTGTGTTGTATGATGACATATACACTGATTTACAGATGTTACAGTTCATGTTGATCACATCTTACATAACATCCATTTTCTTTTGGCTTTCTTCGCATCATATGCATGTTACTTATCTAGACTATGTCTTCTTTTGAGAGGATATTTGTATGGACAAATTGAGGAATCTTTTAAGGCTCATTTTCATGTGTACTAAGCTTAATAATTTTAATTATACGATCACAAAGCACTTGGAGCACGGCGTTCGCGGCGACGATATTTTTCAAGCAGCCTAGTGATCATGTTTAAGAGAGTTGTGTGACCTAACACTACATATTCGGGGCACGACACTCGTAATGATGATGTTTCCTTGTCAAAAAGTGTTAGGAGATACCACAACTCACATATATAAGTCGATTTCACAACTGAGTATCTAGGTACACGGCGCTCGCGATGATGGTGTATTCTTTTCAAAAGGTTGATTGAAATTGACATGTGCTCTTTAATTGACAAAGGTACACTGTTGTAGAGCCTGTTTTTATTGATTCCAGTATTTTTGTCATTGCAAATGCTCTCAATATTAAGGAAAACATTATTTTGATAAGTATCTCGGTATGCGATTTTATTTGATTTTTTCGTTCAAGGCATACCTAGATTTTTTTTATCACTTTTATTTCGTGGATACAGATTTAAGAGAGATAATATTTATTTTCAAAAAAATTCGAATGATTTGACACCTTATTTTTAGCATTGTTGGTTTAACTTGATCTAACATATGATATGCTATTTTGATGGAAGTTTGTTGAGCTCTTATAATCATTTTTGTAAAACATACTTGCTTAACACGTCTTTATAGGCTGTTTTATCCACTCTATCACACCACCACTTCATCTCTCTCGCTTTAAACCGTACTCTCTCTCTTTCCTTCTAGCCGTTGCACACTCTCTTCTCCATTTTTCCTTCAAATATTTTTCCTAGCCCTAAATCGAAAATTCACCATGTCTCTCTCTCCCGAACAATTTTCGGATATCCTAGCCCAACTCCACCAGCTGTATCCGACCATCATCAACCCGGTGTCGCAAGCTTCGACTGACAGCCTCTCGGCCGTTCCCTCCAACTCTGCAACTTCGTCTTCCTCCGAGCCACAGGAGTCTCAATCCGGCGCCATGGTCGAGTTTCCACCACCGGAGCAGAAGCATGACTTTCCGGAACCCCTCAAGGTTCTTTATCCCGACAATAATGAGTTTGTGCCGATTGTTGTGGACGACTACCCAAATCCTTCGCTAGAAACGATGTCACTAAAGATCGGACCAGTTCGGCGTTCTAAAAGAGTCATCGACAACTCTACGGCTCCACGTCCGACTAAAAGGCAGAAGGTGTTGTCTTCCATTTCGAGTCCCTCACCTATGCCAGATCTTGCTCCGCCACCGTCGCCTGAGCCGGCCATTGTTTCTTCACCGCCTTCATCTCCACCGCCCTCTGAGTCGTTGCCATCACAGGATATTCTGTCTCCATTGCGAAATGAGGGAACTAATCTTCATCCGTTTGAGGGGGAGTCGAGTGAAGATAACTCCTATGCTCCCTCAGCCTCTACGATCGAATTAGATGATGAATCCGATGAGAATTTCATCGTACCGACGGACTGCTCAGTATCTGATGAAGATATGGAGGTCCCGATCTTTGAGATACTGACCTCCCTGAAGGAGAAAATTGGAGCTGATGTTGCCACCAGAGGGGCAACATCAGACATGTTGCCACCAGAGGGGCAACATCAGACAGGATATCCACCAGGACATCCGCCAAAACATATGCAGAAAGGGAATCTACTCCTGTACCTACTTGTTTTCTCTCTGATTCTGAGGATGCTGACTTCTCCTCTAAGGGTTCTCCCATCCAGGTAACATCTGCCAAGACTGCTAAGTTTTATTTTGATTTGTCTCATGGAGCTTGGGCTTCATTATGCAATAGAACAATTTTAAGAAATTCATCTAGCAATCGTGTTCCATATATCATTAATAATTATTTCATAGTAATTAATTAGCCAATTCAATGATGTTGTCTCAAGATATAGTATAACATATGGCAATAGTTGTGATTTTAGAAAATGCCAGTTGAGAAGTGACAAATATTTTCCATGAAATTTAATCAAGTAATTAATTTGGCACTATGATGATGAATATGACAAAAGCCTATTTAGAATATATCTCTTTTTGTAGTTATATTTTTTACTCTTGTCCAAATCTCATAAGACTTTAAGTATCACTCAATAAACAAGACGAATAAACAATGATTGGTATAGGAATCACAATGTTGAAACAACAATCATTAATTTAGACGAGTGATCCAACTACTTCTAGGAGTATATATACAAATACAAATTAAATCCTAAAAAATCTTGTTTATTCATCTGCAAAACCAACATGATCACTTTGTACCATGATTTTATAAAAGGGAAAATCTCAGTTTTCTTTTAGTAAATTAGTGCCTTGTCCATTTATTTACCACTAATTTTACGTATTCTAATTTTGGTCTTCTAACTATTATATTTCATTTTTTGATTTGATTTTGTTAGAAATATCAACATTTGCCTATGTGAACGTTGAAATTGGAAAATCCATACATTTCCGAGCAAAATCGAGTGAAAATTGGAAAAAAAAAAAGAAGTAATTGTTAAAGGAACAAAATTGAAATACATATAAATGATATAGAAAAATGGATAAATATAAATAATAATAATTTTTCCATAAATATATTAGTGATTGCATGTAATTAATAATTGTACGAGGGTCACTCGTAGAAGTCGTTGAAAGATGAAATCCTCTGATTGCAAAAGCAGGAGGTACGCAAATTAGGGAAAAAAAAAATCTGATCGTCTATTTCCATTTATATTTCTCACAACTTTTTTTCTTCTTAATTTTACCCCAAATTGGGGGAATAAATAAATCTGATCGTCTATTTCCATAGATTAGGGTTTCGCATTATAATACACATTACCATTGATCATATGATGAGATTTCTGATTTATTCTTGTTTCAATTTCCACAGAAACGATGTCAGTGTCATCCCTTGCTCCAACATTGCTCCAGCCGCGGGTGAGACTTAGAGAGTAAGAAAAGGAGTTCTAAAACTCCTAGGTTTCTGTGTTATTAAATAGTTCAAGTTTGTTGGACTATTCGGATAAATATATCAATTAAGAAATATTTATAAGATAAATATAATTGATATGATTTTATCTAGATGTTTTCCTATATGGAATATGAGACTTAGAGAGTTAGAACTCTTAATTGATATGATTTTATCTAGATCTTTTCCTATATGGAATATGAGACTTAGAGAGTAAGAAAAGAAGTTCTAAAACTCTTAGGTTTCTATGCTATTAAATAGTTCACAATATTATTAAATAGTAGTTCACAATTAACGTAGGATTTTGGAGAGAACACCAGAAGAGTTTTGGAGAGAACACTAGAGGCTTGACGGAATTAAATACATTCCGATCTTTGTGAAGGATCTTGAGACAGAAGAGGAAATGGATGTGGATGAGACAACACAAGAGGAAATGGATGCGGATGAGACAACACAAGAAACTAAAGCTGCATTAGAGAAGATTGTAAATGTTAGGTTGAGTGCTGCACAGCCGAAAAAAGTTCCTAAACAATCTTCGGACTCTAAGTTTATCAAGTACAAGCCGTCTCAGCAATCAGCAGCCTTAGAGAGAATTATTCGCATGGTGGAGATGCCAGTAGATCCTCTAGAGCCTCCTAAGTTTAAGCACAAGAGGGTTCCAAGAGCTTCCGGTTCTCCACCCGTGCCGGTTATGCATTCTCCACCTCGACCTGTGACTGTGAAGGACCAACAGGATTGGAAAATTCCACCTTGCATTTCTAATTGGAAGAACCCAAAGGGATATACGATACCCCTTGACAAGCGTCGGGGACTACAGGATGTTGAGATTAATGACAATTATGCTAAGTTATCAGAGGCTCTATATGTTGCGGAGCAGAAAGCTAGAGAAGCTGTTGCAGTGCGTTCCACGGTTCAGAAGGAGATGATGATGAAAGAGAAGGAGAAGAAAGAGATGGAACTCAAGAAGTTGGCCGAGAAGGCCAGATCTGAGCGACTTGCTGGTGGTATGCCAATGCCTTCTGAGAGGTGCGGTGCTAATGATGGTGATACGAGTGTAGATTACGCCCCCAAGGAAACAAGAGAAGAGAGAGAGAAAATCCGCAGAGAGAGGGAGGCAAAGGATGCTGCTATAGGGAAGAAGAGCAAGATTACCCATGATATCAGTGAGAAAGTTGCTCTTGGAATGGCATCAAGAGGGGGTCAAGTTATGTATGACCAAAGGTTGTTTAACCAGGAGAAAGGAATGGATTCTGGTTTTGCCACTGATGATGATTATAACATCTACGGTTTTGCACCTCAATCTGCCAAGCCTAAGAAAGATGCGGAAGATCCATTCGGTTTGAACGACTTCGTGGAGGAGGTGAAAACGGCTAAGAAACTCGTTTTAATTATGTAATCTCAATTAATTTTATCACATCAGTCATTGCGTTTCAATCAAACTACATGCTAAATTAACAATTACAATTAACTACATGCTAAATTAACAATTACAATTGTACAAGATGATGTTGATGTTGATCAATTTGACGACTAGAAAACTTGCAACAAAGATCAATCACAAGTAAAACTTGTGTATTACACAAAATATGTTGATCATATTGAGTATAGTTAAATAAATTATTGAGATAGAAAGAAATTTATACATACCAAGTGGATTGAATTAGTTATTAGTTAATTAGATTAATTTTATTTATATTAAGTAGGAGTATGGTTATAGAAATTTTTATTTACATTAAATTCATAGAGTTAGTAAAAATATTATAAGGTTTGGTTGATTAAATAAATAATTGATATTAATACCTTAAGTCAAGACTCGAGATATATTTATAAGGTATAAATATACTCATATCAATTTACCGATACCAATCAGATATAGATATTTATAATATTTAATATGTGAGTGTAAATGCCCCCATGTATAACTCATACCAATTTACTATCAAATCACAAGCCCAGAATTATGACCATTGTTTGTCAATGGACCAAGTACTTGGCCCATACCAATTATACTAAAGTCATGTTCTCCTTCTATCTAAAAAATATAGTTGTAAAACAACCAATGAATCTGTATTTAAATCCAATTTTATTTACAAATCCTTCAATCCGATTCCAATTTAACTAAAACATTCACATAAATTCATAAACCAAGTTTAATTAATTTTATTGCGTACCTAACTGAAACTTTTTACTGTTTTTAAAGTTTATAATTGATATAAAGTACGAACATATCAACATATTTGATTCTCTTTGTCAATGATCACTTTCATCTATTGAAGTTTGATGCGGTTGTCTTTTGCACTTTATTTTACAAAAAAATTAATCATCAAATTTAAAATTCACATACATGTATTTTATCGTATGAGTGTTTACTATGTGTACGAATCAATGTATAAATAATATGTTATGCATAAATAAAACCATTACGATCAGGATATAACAATAAGAATAACAAAAAGTTAATTTAAAACAGAAAAGAAATATGGTGATCATGATTAGGCCCAAACACACTTTACTTGGAAGAAAATACTTAATTAAGTTCAAATTGTACGCTTGTTCAATAAGCTATATACGTATTATTTTAACGTCACCTTCACCCATAATTTTGTCTTAATAGTTAATACTTTTTTTTTTAAATAAAGGAGTAGCACAAGTAAAAAAGGAAAGGCCAATGAAGTTTCTTTGCTGTTTTTTAATCATGAAAACCATGTTCTTCTCATCTATTCATATAGATTTATTGGTTCGTGGTGTCATATTTGGATAGTAATAATTGACAAACTAAAATCAACTGTTAGAATCGGTTGTAAATTGGTTTTATTGACAACTTTTGAATGGCTATAGGTTTTATTTAGAAGAAATTATAAAATACATTTACGTTCCAAGTGAATTATTTGTAATATGTTAAACTTTTTAAAACGGTCTGTACTATTCTAATGCAATGGAATATGAAAATGTTAGTATACGTCATCTCACATTGGTTATTACTTAATGTTGGTTCAATTATAGATAATGAAACACTTAATGTATATGTAAATGATATGCAAATATGCAATAGTGGATTAACAAGTGTGCACCACACACATGCCTATCTAGTCGATCGGCTCGGCTTGGCCTCAACTTGGACTTTGGTCCTTGGAGATTGGATTATAAATTGAACTTGGGTGCATGATTTTAGTCCTTGACCTAGCTTTGTTCATCGATCTGATCTATATGGCATGTGGGTTGATTGTTATCTAGATGAAAATCGTGTTGAAATCCATTAGTGCATGCATAAGCATAACTACTGAATTTGTGTTATAAAATATTATCAAATGCTTTTATTTCAGAGTTTAATCCCCAAGTGATGGATGTGTGCCTGTAAATAGGTTATTTCTAAAATATAGAATTAAATATAAAAGGTCTAACCCATTCTTAAATATGTTGGCATACATGCATACATAATTTATACACAAAATTGTTATTTGCATATAAAAGTTCTAACCTATTTTTCAATCTTCGTGTTGATTTGAACTTTTTGATCTTATTGTGCTACAATTTAGAAGACATAAATTGTTTCATCTTGTGATATGATACATCAATCGTATACATTAATCGTGATGTATTTTATTCTGTGGACGGAGAACTCTCTCAATTTGATTTTCTAGTCACATCAACATTCGTTTGTTGTTGTAATTGTTCCTTGAAGTTCGAAAGACATCCTCTGAAGTTCAATACTTTGCAATAGACTAGTTTGATTTGCGTGTGTTTTTCATTTCCAATTTTTAGTGTTTAAGTACTATACAATGTACGTCATCTTTTGGAATGTCATTACCAACAGAATATTGGTAAGAGAAAAACGAAATAATTTAAGAAAAAAAGTTAAAAACGTTATTGAAATGGTGGAAACAAAATGATGTTGCATACAGCATACTGTAAATTAGTATTATTTTTCTATGATTTTTTTAAAGATAAAATGGTATCTAGGATGGTAGAATTGTCAATCAGGCTGACCATTAAAAAAAAAAAAGAACATTTCAAATGTTAAATGTTGATAACAATATCCAATCATATAGTGTGAATTATAAAGAGGAACGAATTTAAGATAGGGTTTTTGTGAGACAGTTAAAGAAATTTACGTATAAAATTATATAAATGAATTTTATTTGTGGAGTTGATCCTTGATTTAATGTTTTGAGCAGAAAAAGAAAAAAAAGGGGAGATTGTTAATGTTGATTTTGTCAACTTAATAATTTTTTCTTTTTTCTTTAAATTAAATCAAGATTTACTTAAGTTTTGCATTGCATGGATTTAGGAGTTTGTTAGAAAGGAGTTTGTTAGAATTTGTTATTTCTTTATCTATCAGGTTATTTTGCAGGATCTTTGATTGCAAGTTTTGAATCATTCAAATAAACTAATTCCTATTATTATGAGATTTGTTTATAAATGATCCTTATTTCTACACGTGAGTTTTATTTGAAGAAAACGTGATTCCTAAATCACAAGAAATACACGATCCTATGTGATTTGAAGAAAACGTGATTCCTAAATCACAAGAAATACACGATCCTATGTGATTTGAAGAAAACGTGATTCCTAAATCACAAGAAATACACGATCCTATGTGAATAGAAGGTGAAGGGAAGACTGTGTCAAAGAGAAGAAGAAGACCACGTCAAACAAAGAGAAGAAACGTGAGAAGTATGAAGAAAGGAAGAACGTGACTTTCAAGCATGAAGAAAGAGACGTGGTGTACAAGGAAAAGAACAAGTCCATGGAGTGAACTTGGTGAGCAAGAATAGGAACAAGATCGTGCATGATAGTGGATGAAGAAGTGCTCGATCATGGACTCAAAGACATCTATAAATATGAGACGATTTCCAGAGGATCAGTGACTGACTTCCACCTTTGAATTCAAGAGAGTACAAGCAAGTTTTCCATATTATCTTTCTCTCTTGTTTCTGTTTAGTCGGCCACTTTTTAATTACCAAAATTCTTATTTATTTTCCGTAGATCGATTCTCCAATAGGTCTCTAGCAAGGTAGGAATCGTTGTTTGGTCGATAGGTTTTGTAATTTACACGTCCATAGTGTTTACATTAGATTGGACGTATCTAGTGTCTTTTTTAGGGGATTTCACAAAGCCCTCGTATTGTGTTGTGTTACAAATATATACTAATAAGACAATTTTGCCCTGCTGGCATTCCACGAGTATCATTATATACTCGTGGATAATTTTCTTGACGTATTATTTTATATCTTTGGTGTTTTCCGCTGCATGTTAACTCTGGTGTTGACAACATTATATACAACACATTGTTTCTGTTAGTTTATTTTCTTGCATTGGAGTGTTGGGACAGAACAAACTCATATTAATTTTCATATTTTCAAGAACTACCTTCTATACCTATTTATGAAAAACTTCTTGTGTGCGTTTTGTTTTAGAAATCACAAATACTAGTCTTTTGAAACTACAAACACTGTCATAAACATTTTATTTTTCTTTACCCCCCTAATAGGTGTAAATTTGGAAAATAGAAATAAATATTAACAAACATAAATTTATAATTATAAATTTAAGTATTATTGTAGGTGTAAATTTGGAAAATAGAAATAAATATTAACAAACATATATTTATAATTTATAAATTTAAGTATTATTGTTGTTGTTGACGTTATTATTATTAAGAAAAGAAAGAAACTATCCATTAAAAATAGGGTTAGTTACATAAAAAAACACGCATTTTATGTTGCGGATTTGTTACGAATATAATTTATCAATTTGAGTAATACTGTTAATGTTGACGTTATTATTATTAAGAAAAGAAAGAAATTATATATCCATTAAAAATAGGGTTAAGTTTGTAATTAACCCTTAAAAATATCACAAATGTTTTTGTGCACCAGGTGTTTGGATTCTAAATCCGTACAACCAGGTCGATCCGATTTGGGGGTGCATTTCACGAATCTCAAGTGTGCCTCACGCGCGTCCAAACCCTAATTTCGCAATTATGTTGGCCTAACCTTTTAGTATGTTGGCCTAACCTTTTTGTTTGCCGAACTTAACCTTTTAGTTATGTTCGCATAACCTTTTATAGTGTATGACAGACCTATAATACCTTTCAAAACCTTTATATTGTAATAATATAACCTTTTCGTATAATAATATAACCTTATGTTATTCTTTAAGTATATAAAAATTATGATATTTTTACATGAAAATTATACTAATATAATATAAAGATTAAATTATCTATATATATAATAACAATTACCCCTAAAAATAGAAATGTCAAAAGTTTTCCCACTCTTATTCACTTCTTAATAATAGAAATATTATTAATTAATTATTTTTATTTTTCGTTATATTAATTGAATTTATGGCAAATTTCTAAAAATATTGATTTTGTATATAGATATATATGGTATATGAATCACGTTATAATAGATGAATTAACTTTTCTATCATATGTGGTAAGTCAATCATAATATATGAATTAAATTTATAGAAAAACTCAATTTTTTTTAATATACATAGATATGACAATTATATCACACATAAGATCCACCTTTGGAATATAAGAAAACCTGGAGTTAATTACTATTTAGATAATTGTCTAAAACAAAATTAGTATGTATATAATTACCAAGTATTTGGTATAGATTTTCTTTTATTTGTTGAACCAAAATAAAATCAAAATATATGGATTATTAAAATTTTATCAGGATGCAACTATAAATGTTTGAAACTTCTAATATTTTCTCTATATGCAACAATTTTACATGTATACTGATATATTTGAATTATCAATTGATTTTAATTATTATTTACAAATTTTAGAATTGATCTGGATATTTTCATTTCCAGATTGATACTAAGCAAATTGCTTTGAAATAGAACCATCATCACTATACAAATGTCAATTTCACAATCAATTATTTTAATATTTTAGAACAAATTGATTTTAAATTTCTTTTCATATTTCATAAAGTTGGATTACATAAATGAATTTCATACTATGGATAGAAAAAAAAATAACTTGCAACTCGGATCATCGGGCAGTTTTTTTTAGTTTCATTATATATGTTGATATGTTCAAACAATTTGATGTGTTAATTGCCGAAATTGAAAAAAAAAATCCTGATATATTGCAACTACCCAAAACTTAGTTTAAAATTACAATAAAAGTATATGTTGTGATTTTTTCTAGCGATGAACCCTATAAAATGATATGTTCTTTCCCTGAAAAGAAATTTAAAATTTTATCCTAAACACTTTTATATTGATTTTTTTATTTCTCTTTTACACCATTTTCTTTTAACTAAGATAAAAAATTCAAGAAAATCATGCAATTTCTAAAATTTGTTTAAAAAGTTTTTTTAAAAGATAAATTTTGATTGGTATGTTAAATTTAGAAATAATATACAATAATATCACTATTTTACATTTGGTAAATAAGTTATTACACATACATTTGCATAAGTTTTTTCTCAATTTAATTGTGACAAAAAAATTACTAAATGTTGGGATATTTCAGTAGTTATATTGATGAGACAAAAATAGTTTGCTTAGGGTGTCAGTACCTAGTTTCCATACTGATTACATGATCTTCTGATAAGAGATCATGTAATGGTTTTCCAAGTTATAAGGAAAACCAACCTTAGAAGAGATAGAAAGATATCTTCTAAGAGCAACAAGTTGAAGAATGCAGCATGGAAAAAGCAGCAAGCAAGAAGCATGGAGCTGAAGGAAGCAGGAAGGAAGCAGCTTGCAGTGATGACAGAAAGATAAATTGCTATTCTCATCCATGCAGCACAAAGAAGATTATGCTAAAAAAAGTCTAAATAATTTTACTTAAATGTTATGATATCTATATATAAAAGTTATACTAATATAACATAAATGTGATACTCGATTAACATAAAGGTTATGTCATAAAAAAACAAAAAAACACCTGGATATTGATCTGGGCCAAACCCGACCCAACCCGCACACACCCAATTACATGAATCATGATCACACATTTGATGCACACAAACACTATATTTAATTTCGTAATACTTAAAAAATCAAATCCTTTATGAAGAACTTTATGGCACACGTTATGTCAAAAAAAATCTGGCTTTTTTCTTTTTGGGTATGGAATTTGGTTAAAGCTTCTTATCAATTGGCATGAAAGTTCTTTTCCTTTTATAAAGTATATCCTAAGGTCCCTACCATTCAAGTTTTTAAAACCACATAACATCACAAAATTTTAAGGTTTGTTTTTTTTTTTTTGTTAAATCAAATATCTATAGGGCTTGTTTGTTTTAAATTTTTAGAAGAATTTAGCAATTTTATAATATTAACTTGTATAAGGCCGTATAATACACATGCATTTAAAAATTATTTCAAAAAAATTAATTTATGACTTTGTGCAATACATATCACCTAATTTAATATTATTAATTTATAACTTTGTACAATACATATCACATAATTTAATATTAAGTTTGATTTTTATTCTTAAAGTCTAAAATATTCTCTGTTTTTTTTTCAATTAAATGATAAAAAGTTAATTAAAATTTCCAAATAAATCTCATAATTTATTTAAAACATATACTTACAAAATTGATTGAATTTCATTAATTAATAAATTTGAACAATTTTTTTAATCAACCCACCATCATTTTATTTTTTCTTTATATTTATTTATATTTTTGTCAAACATTTTTAATTTAAACAAATATAGAATATATAAATAATTTTTGTATTTGAAGTATAGCATATGCTATGTTAACCAATCTAACAAAAATTCTTATAGCATATGCTATTTTAATATTTTAATATTTGAAGTATAGCATATGCTGATAATAAATAATATTAAATTCAAGGATTAATTGTTAGAAAAATCAGGACCTATATATTTCGATTGCAATTTTAATAAAATTTTTGGGTAATTAAAAAACAAACATGACATTAGATACATTGTGCAATTTCAATCATCGAGTAAATTTTTACTTTATTATTGTTGAAGTGTTTGGGTTTAGGCAACTCGACACTTCAGCTAACATAGATAAATAAATACAAATGTTTGTGTTTTTTAAATAGAAAAATAAATTATTTTAAAATAAAAAAATATATATTAAATTTTTTATAGAATATCATATAGAATAAACTTGTATTCTTATACTGTACACACATATCATAAAAAAGCAAAACTATATAACTTAAACATGAAATTAAAGTATACACGTATCATAAAAAAGCAAAACTATATAACTTAAACATGAATTTTTTTAAGATACTATGACATAAATGTTTAAAATGTATACCTCCATGTCCCATGTACTTTTGCAAATTAGTTCAATACACTCATTATTCTACAGGTTAAATAGAGCATTTCCAGTTCCATCAATAATTCAGAGATCAATCTTGAACTTTCTTAGTAACTGAATTAAGATATATTATAGATAAAAAAAAAAATTCAATACTTAATATATGAAATAATTATATCATACAATGATATAGATAGAAATATAATTTTGATTTAATGAATAAAAAATAAATCAAATAAAAAAACATTTTTAATTTCACCGCGGATTGTCTATGTGTAACATCCCAAATTTTCTTAAATTTGTAGGTATTATTTTAAAAATAATTGTTAATAATTTTGCAGCGGAAATAAAATAATACAAAATTTTAATCATAAGTCTAAATAAATCTTGATTTAATAGAAATTGTAGGGGCATTTTTGGAAGATTAGATTAACAATTCAATAAAATAAATTAAGTCATGCTAATGCGAAATAAAAGGGAAAATATTTAATATTTTCATGAACTAAATAATTTAAATAAAAGCAACCAATGTGACACTAGGCACCACACATCCACTTCTCTTCACGTCCATACTATTACTCTGAAATGTTAGATTTTGTATATAGGGTGGGCAAAACACTAGCTCAGTGGGACATGTTTGTCTAAATTAAAGGCAACATGAAAGACAAGACAAACATCACAACATGCATATAAAATATTTCCTCGTCTTGGGATTGACCAATCAATTAGCACGGCGGGCAAACCCGAAGGCCTATTTATGACCTATGGACCTTTGATGTCCCTGACTAGTTATGAGCATGACGGGCAAACCCGAAGGTCTATTTAAGATCCATGGACCTTTGACTAATAACGAAGTCTCATATATAAATCATAAATCATAGCACATTGTCATAAATCATTTTCCTCGTTACTTCACGCAAAACATTTAATAAAGATTAAAAGCCTAAAATGAATAAGAATGCAAATGCAGGCCTACATCTCGTGAGTAAATCCTTCTTCGTCACCTAACCATAAAAGAAACGATATAGAACTAATTTTAATATCTAATTACCACTTAAAACTTCTAAGAATTAATTTTTAAATAATATTAAGGCCTTAAAAGAGACTAGAATCTAAATTGGGACTGTTCTGGAATTAATATAAAGTTCATGCGGTTAAATTGGAATTTCAGAAAGTGTGAATAACTAATAGGGTCAAAAACAGAATAAAGGAAAGTTGGATGGAAGATGACAAAAGTTTCTCTCTCCTCTTCTTTTCTCTCTCCCATCCTTCAATGCTTCTCTCTCTCTCCATGTCTCTCTCCTTACTCCTCTCGTCTGCTGCACTCTCTTTACCTCTCTTCTTTTTTTTTTTTTTAATTTTATTATTGTTATTATTATCATTGTTAATATTTATTTTGTTATTCTCACTTCTTCGCTATTTCTTCCCACGGCCTGCATCCCTCTCTTTCTTTTACTCTTTTCTTTTTTTTCCCTCTTCTCTTATTCTTCTTATTCAACGTAACAGCCCTTTCAATGAAAATTAGTAGATCTAATTAAAAGGTTTAAATAGTTTGAAGTCTTACAAATTTACCTTTGATAAATTAATTGATTTCATATTTAGAATCTAACTCATATTCACAACACAAAATCTACATGATATATTAATTATAGGGTCCTATGGTTGGAATAAACGTAAACTTACTTTACATAATTTACTCAATTATAATTAAAGATCTAAATTACGATTAAAGATCTAACCTAATTTCATCTTAAACATATTCAAGGTTCTTAAAGGATGATATAAAAGAACAACAAAGAGAGGAAAAATAACTGCGTACCATACAAGTGAGTTTGAGAATCCTAAAACCCTAAATTAGAAGTTTTCTCTATTTATATGATTAGGATATAGTCATATAGACAACCTAAATTAAAAGACATGGGCCGAATATGGACCATGAAATACAAAATAGATGGACTTAAATTTTATGCCTAATTATGTAGCCCAAAATCAATTCAAATATCAAATTAAAATTAAAATTAATATTTAATAAATTTATTTTTATATCTTGAAATTTTGGGGTATTACACTATATATGTATTCCATCATTAGGTATCTCATCACACTTAAACAAAAATATGAAACTCCTTTAGAGGATAATTTTTTATAGCACTTCCTACAATCAATATACCAACATCTCGTCAAGTTGTTTACTTCAACAATTTTGCAAAACACCTAATATTTTCCGAGATGAAAAAGAAAAATTATACGACAATATAGAAAATGAATATTTATCTAAACCAAAACAAAAAATCATATAAAATTATAATTTTAGGTACCTCACATCCATCTTCACTAAGTTGTCCCAAATTATTCAATAAATCATTTCCTTTCCTCAACTCATCATATATTAAACATCCATAATCTCGCTTCCAGATCCAATACATCTAGGTTGATTATAAATGAAATTCAACCTAAAAAAATTAATTAAATGAATTTCTCTGAAAAATTTATCGCACAATATATGAAAATATTTACTTAATTTTATCTTGTATGAAAATTAGTGACAACTTCATTGTTTCCATTAACAACTTCAAAAATCATCTTCCTTATCATTTTTTTTTATTACAATTTTTTTTAGGGTTGGACTATCCGCACCCCAACCTTTTCTGAACACACCCCATTACTAAGTACACCCCAATAAAAAATATTTATAATTTAAAAAAATTCTAAACACATCCCAGTTTATCCAATTATACCCTTACATGAAAAAACAAAAAAACCCTAAAGACCTCCCTTCCCACCCGGTGCCTCCATCCTTCCCTCCCCCATTTTTTCTTTCTTTGAAATCACAGCGGTCCCATCTCTCCTCCCTCCACTTTCTCTTTCTTTTATTCCACTTCTATTATTCGACTTGAATGCAGTTTACTCTCTCCCTCTTTTTTTTTTTTAGGAAGAAATCTGGAACATAAAAAAATTCGAAAATTTCATTCGACTCTAATGGTCGAACATGCTTCTCAATGTTCAACTAACCAGGATCGAACATAAATAGAAACGTTCGATTCGAGAAATTCGTTCGACCCTGATCGAACATGCTTCTCAATGTTAGGATCGAACATAAATAGAAACGTTCAATTCGAGAAATTCGTTCGACCTTGGTGATCGAACATGCTTCTCAATGTTCAACTAACCAGGGTCGAACATAAAGAGAAGTTCGATTCGGATAGATCGAACAACTTGTATCGTGTTCGAATTGGTCAGATCGAACACATCGCAAACAGCGTGTTTTTCAGAATTTCGTCGAATTCTATTTACAAAGTATTTAAATACAGTAGATAAAATCATTACATTGTCTGTTCACCATTTGTAATTTTTTTAGGATATTAGTGTACATGTTTATGTTGAAAATGTGATATTTTAGGGTTGAGTTTCAGAAAAATATGGGGAAGAAGATGAGCAGGAAAGAGAAATCTATTTTTTATTTAACTAAAAGGGTATTTTAGTCTTTTAAGTTATAATTATTTTTCATTTATTTTATTATGGGGTATGTTTAGAAAAGGACGGGGTGTGAATAGTCCCGCCCTTTTTTTTTATCATCCATTTGTGATACAATGAGCTAATATCATTTTTGGCCCTGTAGGAATTGCCGCAGGTCGATTTTGGCCCATTTTCAAATTTTTTTAATCCAACGCATAATTCCGTCTATATACTAATGGAGATACCACGTGCCTCGCACGTGGTCATTAAGTTGCTTTTCTGTTGCCGCGTTCCAGATAGACGGACTCGCAACCAAATTGATCGTCTTCCAAACCCTAAATCCCAATTCGACATTTCTCAATCCTAAATCCTAAATCGAAGCTTCCCAACCCTAGGTTTATTGTTCCCATTTACTCCAGTTAGCATTAACTCGAATTCCTTGCACTCTAGAAAACTCTGCATCAAAGCGGTGGCCTCCGGTTCTAAAAGTAGCAGTTCGAGGTGTGGCGATGGTTCTCGCAGAGTTTACAGGCAATCGCAAGCGCAAGCTCCAGTTGCTCCGGTCAGAGAGATTGCTTCCTATGTTCTGCCTACGGGCGCATTTGTAGTTGTGATTTTCGGTATGCATTTTCCCAATTGTGTATTTCGCTCTTTTGTGAGTATGTGTGTGTGCGCTTTAGGTGTTGCGATTATGGAGAATGTGGCTTGATTACATTTAATCTCCTCATTGGCTTGTTTATTGATTATTTGATTTTTGTGAATGGATATTTACTTTTTTTTTTTTAAGGTTTTGGGTTGCTGTTAGCAATTGCTTGTATTGGATATTATAGGGTGGAATGGTTTGAGCCAAGGTGTTCTGTGTTGTTTAAGTAATAGTTGATTTTGAAAAAATCTATTACCCTGTTTTAATCCTTAATTGTAGTGTGATAAGTGTTGCAATGTCTTGGTGTTCACTTAAATATTAGAAGAGTTGCAATGCAGAGAAACTACACACTTAAATGACTCAGGAGCAAGCATCAGTGGTGGGTGCATTAATTTTTTTCCCCTCTCCATGGGTAGTGAAGGACGAGTATTATAATTACTTTTCATGAAAAATGTGTTGATTCTAACCAAAATTGATATGCATAATGCATTTATGCTGTTTCCTGCAAAATTGCTATTACCTTTCTCTTGTGCAATGGTTGCTTTTGGCCTTTTGGTCTCTTATATTCTGTTTTTTGAGTTTGACATTCAGTATGCAGCTATTCTATTTTTGTAGTATTAAAACACTATTGCAGCACCATGGCTTTTCCACAGTAGACTGTAACTAATTTCCTGGAAGAAATAAATCTCAATTGGTAACTAATCCACTCTTTCCAGCTGACAGTTTTATGGAAATTAGTGGAGAAGATCCTTGCAAAACCGTCTGAATCAGTAGCTGAAGAAAATAAACCTGGCCATGGAGTAAAGTGGTCCTTTGCAACTGGGACAAATTTGTTTGTGTATGTAGAGAATTGTATTTTCAGCTGTTATGAAACCTGTTATATAGTGTGTACTAGAGTTTGGTAAGAAAAAAATGGGGAAATTTGCTAAAAAATAGGTTTTCCCACCAAAAGTGGGTTTTGATGGTTTCTGTTAACCAAACTAACGGACAAGACTAAACTTGATGATTTTTGGGCCACTTTTGATACTAGGTGCCAAAATCGGCCCACAACAATTCCTACGGAGCCAAAAATGATATTTCCCGAAAGTTTTCTTCTATTTAACAAAAATGTTAGATATGTTAAGATAGACTAAGATTAAAATTATTAACAAAATTGAATTTATTTTAATTGAATTTATTTTCTCCTTCATATGCTAAGGTTTTAAATCTATTTCATTACATAAATAAAATTGATTTTATAATTTAGATACCATATTGGAAGATAAATTAATCTTGATGCATATTATATTTTTGGATGATATTTTTTCTTTGACATGGGTAAAATTTAAGCATATTATATGTTATATATGTGTATATATTGCCCATATATATAGTGATTTGTTTCTATACCCTATATATTCATCATACAAAATCAATATTTTTGGAAATTACAATAAATTCAATCAATATCACAAAAAATAAATATTTAATATTTAATAAAAATTTCTGTTATTAGGAAGTGTAAATGGACGGTGAAAACTTTTGGCATTTCTATTTTTAGGGGTAATTGTTATTATATAGATAAATATAGATATAGTTATAGATATGTTTTCAGAATTAAGAATGCAAAAATGTACATAAATCACTTGTATATCCTAAATTAAATAAAAAAGAATAAATACATATATACTTACAAATGCAGGTAGAAACAAAACAACCACATGACTCTAACAACTAATCTTCGAATCAATACATTCGAACTATACTTTGCACTATCTTACAAAGCAAAACCAAGAAAATTCCTCATATAAGTACCCCTGAGGCACTTAGACTTGCAAATTAATTATGTGCATTTGAAACATCACTCTTGCTAACGTCCCACATCATCACGTTTTCTATTGGATCAAATTCAGATCACATTAACGGTTTCACTAAATTCTGAACTAAATCTTGTGTTGGTGATGGTGATGGTGATGGAGTTAGTGGGGATAATAAGGGTGATGATGGTGATGGTGATGTAGTTAATGGGGATAATAAGGGTGCTGAGATTGTGGATTCTATAGCGGATTCTATAGCGGAGGCAACGGGCTGTTGGGCCGGGGATTCGTCGGGGGGGAGGCGGGATAGGGCGGGGTTGAAGGCGATGACAAGACAGAGGGAGATGAAAAGCATCTTGAGATTGCAATGGAATTCCATTGTTGCTTGGGTGTCTTATGCAGTTGTTGAGAATGATGAGGAATTTAGGGTTGAATTTGGTGTTGAAATAGGGCTGAATCATTGTTGACCACCACTCAACAAATGATTGGTCTGAGCAAAAATAGGAAGAGTGCCCCACATGGGTGTTTTAATTCTTTGCCTTATTTAGGACACTTTTGGGCGCGTTTCACGGATATAATTTTGGCAGTTTGAGGGCGTGATTGTAGCAACTAACCGCATCCATAAACATGTCGACTAATGCTAAATCATTCATTATCACAACACCAGAAACACTCAAACCTTCAACTCGAACATTGAGTGGAAATGTCACTACAAGAGAGCTTATATACAGAAGTCAGCACAATTGTCAGAAATAATTAAGTGTAGAAAATAATTAAAAACAAGTGGTTCTCCAATTATTCCACCCAATCATTGTGATGTCGTTATAAGTCCTCATCACATCTCGAAAGAAATAGACCAAAAAAAAAAAAAAATGTAAACAATAACGTCTATCTATAGATATGAGAAAATCTGTCATGTTACCCTACCCACCGTAAACACATTAATATGTGTCCATGGCTGATGTGTCAGATATCCAATATACATATTAATTTCACTTTGCATATAATGAGAGGATGTAATCATTACACGTCATCGATGGATATATTAATAGTTGTCCACAGTGGGCATTTTATCATTTTCGACGACAAAACAGTAAAACAATAGAAGCCCATATAACATATTGCTCTTAATTGCTTTAAGTGTTTAAAGGAAAATAGAATATGAAATTAGAAAAATACAATAATAATAAAACGACACATACTAACTTTAGAAAAATATTGGCAAGTAAATAAAAATTACCAAACGCTCTTTGGAAATCATTAATCGTGAAATTTAATACTAAATACAACATATATAAACTAATGCTTAGATGCAACCGGATGAGAGGAAAAAGAAAAAGTTAAGGCCCAATAAGAATATAAGACAAAATATTCAATATAGGCTTCAAGAAATGCAACAACCTTTTCAAGTTTGGATGGTATTGTGATTATATTTCTTATTTGGACTACAGGAATAAATAATTCTCATCTCACTGTTGTTTTATCTTAAGTCTGATACCGTTAATCCGATCAATCATTGGGGCTCATAAAAATATGAATAATTTTTACAGAAGGAAACCAAATCATGATCTCAATAAGATTTTTGCATGTTAACTAACTTCCTCTATTGCACTGCCACTCGTAAATCCTAAATTTATCAATGACTAATATACTTTGTTATTTAAGTCAAAGAAAGCCAAGAAGATTTAATTGAGAAATAAAGACGCAACCTGTTTTATACTATATTAGAATCGCATCGACCACATTCTTAGCATCAAAATAAAAAATTATGTGATGAAAGTCTAAATTCTTTGTCCATATAATAGCCTCCAATAATGCAAGAGCTTCAGCTTGTGTTATAGAACAAATCCCAGACATCACCAACATTTTGGATGCTATAAAATTACCTTTGTGATCACGAATGACAAGACCCATACTTGTAACTTTTTGATCCTTCACCAATGTGGCATCAGTATTACATTTTACATACGAGAACGGAGGTTTCTGCCATGAACCTTGGGATATCCCCGAAACAGACGTGACAGAATCCATTTTACATCAGGCCCGCTTCTCTCCAACATTCAGCCAATAAAAATATGCCAAGAATTTTCTGGTCCTAAACCACAAAAATTACACTAATTAAGATGAAATCCTCATTCCTTTCCTTTGCAGATTGGTCACTTCCCAATCTCCACAAAAAGCTTTTGATTCGCATCTCTTTTCGTAAAAACCTCTTCAATGAGCTCCATAGCCCACTCATTCCATGACCAAATGCTTCGCCATGTGAAACTGGGATTATGCCTAATACGGGCATTTAGAAAGCTTTCATTTGGAAAATATCTAGCTTTGAAGATCTTAGAAACAATAGCATCTGGGTTAGTAATAATTCTCCATGCTTGCTTACCAAGCATTGCAAGATTAAAGCCCATTCCAACTTGATCTTTATCAACACAAATTTTCTCCCAACTAAACCAATAATTCCCTTTGCCATCATTCTTTTTTGTATCCCACCAGAAAGAGTTGAACATTTTTGTAATTCATCTGCCACTGATACTGGTAAAAGAAAAACTTGGATACAATAGGAAGAAATAGCTTGACCAATATATTTGATTAGTAAATTTCTTATTTTATTCTATTAAATATATATATATATATAATTTTTTTTTCAATTTTCTAATATTTTAAATATAAAAAATATAATTATAATCTTTAAAGAATTTATTCCCGGCATGGGGTAAATACTAGTAATTCATTAATTATACGGATGTACTATTATTTTCACCATATTGTGGCATCTCAAGCACTACACAGTAAAATAATGTAAATTTTGCATTATTCTAATGTAAAAATTATTGTTTATCTCCAGCAACACTATTTGTTTCAGTAAAATAAAATATTCTATAATATTCCTTATTATTTTATTATTTTATGTTTTCTTTATTTGTTATATAGTGATATTCATAATCATTGTTAATTTATAAAATTTAGATCTTTATTATTTTATAATTTATATATGATTGTGTTTAAATCTTGTTTATTATAATTAATTAATAACAATATGATATTTTGATCTTTATTATTTTATAATTAATTCTATTTTGCGATATCAACTAGTTGAACTTATCTCATCATATTCGTATCATTATCTATATCATTTTAATTGGGTGAACTTATTCAATAATATTTATGTTCGATAATTTGTAATATCAATTGGTTGAACTTATCAACATCTATATCATTACCTATATCATATTAGTTGGTAAAAATATCTATTTTGTGATATCAATTGATTTTGCAATATCTATTTTGCGAATCAACTAGATGGACTTATCAAATGATATTCATATCATTATCCATACCATATTAATTTTATGCAATGTTTAAATATTATATTTATGATTTGTATAGTATATTAAATTTTATGTACAGTTAATAATTATAATTTTTATTATTATCCTAATATCATAATAATACTCTAAATATAAAGAAAATAAAAAGAAGAATGAAAAGAAATGAAATGAAAAGAAAGGAAAATAATAAATTAAATAAATGAAAAAGAAAAAAAAAGAATACCATTTCATTTGTGCTAACCTAGTGCAGGGTTGATAGTTATAGAAAGTTAGTGCAAGTTTTTACAATAATGTTGGAAATGAAATTTTATAAAATCAGATGAAAATTACAACAATGCTAGAGATGCTCTTAGTATATTTATGTCTCAAATAATATTTATTCGTCAAAAATTAAATAATATATTCTTAAGTCAAAATGAACTGGATTATTATATACCTTTTAAGCCTAACAATTAATAAAATCCTTCTAAACCTAACAAAATTCTGATTTACGATCACATTTTACAATGATCAGAGGCTCTTCTTCAAGGTAACCCTAACCCTAACCCTACGCACGACACCGTTTTATCTACTTTTTTGTTGCTATAATCTGGTACAGGGTATGTATACCGATTGTAGCTGAGATTTAGTATATCTGAAATGCCTAAAATTCTGAGAAAAGAGTGATTTATGAGTTGTGGAATTCCGTTATTTTTTGTTTCAATAATCTGGGTATATATGTATGGTGATTGTCGTTGAGATGTAGTATATCTATTACGGATGTGTTATGGAATTAATTGATTCAAGACTAGTGATAATCCTTTTTATTAATCCCATTCTATGCTACTAGATAATTTAGTTGATCATGGATAAAAGGCAGCGGTGTTCAATAGGACATGTTTGTGTGTTTTCGCATTCCGTTGACGAGGAAAATGGTGAAGAATACAAATTTTATTACTTGGATTTGGATTCTTTCTGCAATAAAAACACTGAATACACCCATATTCTTCCCACTTTCCGATTTGATGGGCAAAGGCCCCGAGCCTTTTCTTTGTTAGGCTCCACCTTATATATTTTCGAGGGATATAAGTTTGACAGCGACGATCGTCGAAAGTCTGCACTCAAATTGGACCTTTGTCAAACCAGCTTTGCCCCCCAATCATAAATTTGAGGATTTGGAGCTCGACACAGGCGGGCTCCGTGAGATGCATTACTCCAAATATCGTCCTTATGCCATCCCCACCGCGGATGGTGAAAAAATCCTGGTTTTCTCGACTAAATTTCGTGGTTATGAAGAAGAAGGTGATGGTACTCATTTTGAGTTGTATGATCCTAATGGCGACTCCTGGCTAAAGCTCCCTGGATTATGTCCCTATCAGTTTGATCCGAATGAACCCTGGAGCCTGGAAGCATATTGCTTCATCGATGATCATGTCTTATTCATCCAAGTGACCTCGGGAATGTTTGCTCTGGATCTTGAATCACTTGACAAAGGGTGGAACGTTCTTGGTGATCCGCAGGTTCCTTGGAAATCTGGTAATTTTCTAGCAATCAAGAAATAGTTTGTTTTCACTTCCGACTGGATATGTGATGCTAGAGAAGTTGGATTGTCTTGACAAGTAGGGGACCCAGAACCATCAGTAGCGGTTGTTCCACAATCATCGTTTCCTGGCAATGATAGAGATGTAGATCCTCATGAGTTGATAGCTTGTTTGCCTTCCATCACACGTGTTCGTCATGACATTGACGATGACGATGAAGTTGTCCGGTGGTGTGTTTTACGGTCACGACATGCTCATGACATAGAGGTTACCACCACCTTTTATACTCGTCTATTGATTGATGTTTATGACACTCATCTTGCCACACTCGAAACCAGGAATATTAGGTCCTTGCAATTGCTCGTTGATCGTCGCGATTGGCTCGCAGAGCTTGAGTTTGTACCAGTCATTTGAGTTGTTAGAGTCAAATCAGGAGGTTGGTTGAAGAACTTTAAAAAAATGACTTAAAGATTTTATAATGTTTGACTAATGAGGGGCACCAAGGCTTACCATCTATATCAGCATGTAAAAACTATGTTTTAGCACTTCAGAATGGAACAGCTTGTATCAGCAGACCAGATTCTTTAAGATCTTATAAATACATGTCAGTATGGAACATGCTAAGCTTCAACATAAGTGAGGTTTCTCATTTTAGCATTTCTTATCCAGTAAAAGGTTTCTCATTTTAGCATTTCTTATCCAGTAAACTAGATGGTGTATGCTTGTTTGTCAAATAAACTAGTAAACTAGATGGTGTATGCTTGTTTGTCAAATAAACTAGCAAAATTAAAGCTCCAAGTCTTTATCCATCATCAATACATTTTGAACGATATAATTAGTATGCTGATTAGCTTTTGTTTTTTTTTTTTTTAATCTATTTTGACTTAAAACTTTACTTAAACATTTTGATGTTTTTGAGTGGTTAAAACTAATTAAAATTGTCTTACATGATTTTAAGAAGAAAAATTTATTTGTGTTTGATTCTGTTCTTGATAAAAAAAAAAGGGAAAAACTTTTTTCATCCTCTAACTTAGGTCTTGTCCAATTTTGGTGCAATATTTTTTCACTTTCCAATTTTAGTCCTCTAACTCCTAATTTTATCCAATTTAAGTCCGATTTTAGGCACGTTAGCAAATCCGATGGCCACGTAGGCAAAAGCAAATTGCCTACGTGGCCACCAGATTTGCTGACGTGGCCATCGAATTTGCTAATGTGGCCTCCAGATTTGTCTACGTGGCCACCGGATTTGCTGACGTGCCTAAAATCGAACTTAAATTGGATAAAATTAGGAGTTAGAGGACTAAAATTGGAAAGTGAAAATATACTGCACCAAAATTGGACAAGGCCTAAAGTTAAGAGGACGAAAATTGAGTTTTTCCTTAAAAAAAATTCTATCTATGGTAACGAAATTTTCATTGCTCGAAAGTTAAGCTTGATTTTACCAGAAGTAATGACTATACTAAAAGGGAGTATTAGAATTTCGTATCAAAGTCAATTTTTGGACTTCCGTCGTACTATCATCAAACTTCAGTTATGCCACCTTACAAGTAAGAAAGTTTATAATTTTCATTGTATGATTTTTTTTATATGAATTCTATCAGTATATTGTTTCGATTTAATTGTTGTTTATGTAACTTGAGATATATATGCTCGGTCATGAATTGAGTCGCAATCCTCCCGTGTGACCAAAATATATGTAATTATCAAAAACAGAAATCTTGTTGTGATGATTTAGAATCCAAAAACGACAAATAAGGATTGAGATAACAATTATTGAGTTAGCTAACTTTGAGATTGATACAAATTATAAAAACGTTGTGAAAGAATGTTTAGTAACTCACTTAATAAAACAAACAAACATATATATCAAGGAGATAACATAGAAAGGTAAATAATATAGCTTATTAGGTGCTGACAAAAGTGTTTGACTTTTAGATCTTTAATATTCTCTAATTTGGAATAAAGTTTTTAAAGTATGAATGATTGCATTAATATACTTCCCATATAATCCAAATCAAGAAAGTAACTTCGAATAAGTAAAGAAAAAAAAATGTAATTATTGAAAATACAATGATTTGCACTTTGTATTAATGTGTGTAAATATACTCAATTGTATAAATTAAGGTTGATAGTTTCTAGACAACCAATAACACTAAATTAAAGAGTTTGCAAATGATATATGAATTTTGTTGATAAATATCTACTCTTGTATAATTGAACTCCTAAGAAAAAATTGTACAATGTTAGTTATTATTAATTGATGAGCCAACATTAATATTAAAATTTATACCCGAACTTAATTAGAATTATAATTTCTAATAGATAATTCTTATCCAAAACAAATAGTTAAAGTATGATAATATATTAAGTGCAAACAATAATGATACGTGTCTCATACTTTTTAGAATGATTTTATATGAGTTTTATTTATAATTATGTCCAGTGGCGTATCTAGTATGAGGACATGGGGTACGATTGTACCCCTAAGTTTTTTTTTTAAATTTTTATATATACATATATATATATTATACTATTAATCTAAATTATAGATATTGAAATTAAATAGTAAAAAAAATCACTATTTTTTTGATAAATTGAAGAAAGTCACCTTCATGTTTCACAATCACGTCTTCGATTTAGGTGAGTGAATTCAAGTTAATATTTCTCCTTCTTTTTAATCAATTTTCATCAGATTTTTAATACTATTAATATTTGTTGTTTCGTTTAGTTTATTATAATTTTGTTTGTTTGTTTGTTAATAAATGAGATATTGTATTTTCAACATGTGAGAAATTGGTTAATTTTGTTATAGATTTGTTATTAATTCCTTTTGAAGTTGTTGTACTCGTGGGTTGTCATATTTTTTAAATGATTGTGTAAATATTATTCAGCACTAATTAGAAAATAAGGGAATATTAATCCTAAATCAAAGGAAAACCAAGGTAATGGGAAGGCAATTCGATGATCGTCAAGTTATGTTTAAGAAACGAATTTCAAGAAACTTTGTACTTGAGTTTTGTAATGGGTTAAAATCAATTTCGCCCCACAATTATAGTGTTTTTCAATTTTAGTCCCATAAATATTACGATTTTTAATTTAGTACCACAATTTAAAAATCTGTCCGGTTTCAATTCAATTTTGTCCGAAAAATTCGAATTTCACCAGAAAATGTCCAATTTAAATAAATATAAATAAGAAAGCTCTGAAAAACCTTGTTTTACCGAACAAGAAGAATGTAGTATCCATAAATCTTACAAGAAACTATATAAATCTAATAAAGTTCATGGGATCCACTAATTATCCATCTAACTAATGTAGTTAGTTTTATTATGTATATATTAAAGTTATGACAAAACTCTTCGATGTGTTGTTAAGGCAATCTATAAGTTTATGAGCATTAGTTAAAGAAGTATTCACGCGCATGCGAATGTGGGATAAACGTATTTAATAATATATATATATATATATATATCAGAATACTTTAATATATCGCAAAAACTCACGTGAAACCATCTCACGCAAGGCCTTACATGGGATAGTTGCACTTATAGGAGAAAAAAACATACTTACAATTGTAAAAGACATATTTGAATAAACTCATACTTATATTGTATAAAAAACATACTTATAACTGAAAAAACATACACTTATACCTCTAAAAGGCATACTTGAATCTTGTTGCACGTGAGACGGCCTCACAAGAGACCGACTCTTAATATCTTAATCTCTACATCTTACTTAGTGATACATTAATGTGTATATATTGGAGAATCTAATTGAGTTTAGAAAATTAATATAAACTTTGCATTGAGATCGGTCTTGAAGGTTTTGAGGTAATAAATTACTTTAGTTGTTAAAGGCTTCGCTTACTTTGGAGGATGACTTAGGATAGTTACATTTTATATAATTTTATCTAGTGTTTATTTTGAAGGAAATAAAAAGTCAGGTTATCCTTCCGACCCGGATAAAATGCCAAAATTTGGATAATACCTTGGATAATAATCCAAGCCACCCCCTAGGATAGTTACCCAAAACTTGGAATAACATTAGGAAATTACATTTCTATTCCTTGTAAACATTAAACATTACTCTTCTTTTGCAAGCATAATATTAAAAAAGACATTTAGGTAATATCACTCTTATCCTAACCTACCTTCATATATTACATAGTAAACAGTGGATAAGGATAGTTAATATCCTTATCTATATATTATATTTTAGAGTAAATATTAGAAGTGAATAACAATCTATATCTTATCCTAAGAAATTATCTTACTGGCTAGATAATTAATCTATTTCTGTTTGTCAAAGTAAATGGAAACAAAGAGGAAAACACTTTGATAGCAAATATATTTCAAACATATTAAGAGTACATAATGCTAAATTTTTTTATGACATGATACTTCATTTTGTACGCTATGAAATGTCCTATAATATTAGTATAAAATATGAAAAGTTATATATATATATATATATATATATATATATATATATTTAATTGAGTGATTTAAACATCTTATTACAATAATTCGTTAATTATAATATTTTTATGTCTCAAATAACTGAATATTTCCAAATTAAAAAAATTAAAGAGTGGGCCAAAATGAAGTTGATGGGCTGCAGAATCCATAAAAGTTTAACACTTGAGAAAATTCTGAATTACGATCACATTTTTCTGCAGAGCCGATTCACAATTCAAACCTTGTTCGTCTTCTTCAAGGTAACCCTAACCCTACGCACGACACCGTTTTATCTACTTTGTTTGTTGCAATAATCTGGGTATGTATGCCGATTGTAGTTGAGATATAGTGTATCCCTAAAATTGAAAGAAAATAGTTATTTTTTGTTTCAATATCTGGGTATATACGTAGTATATCTGTTATGGATGTGTTGTGAAATTAATTGATTCAGTAATCTTTTTTATTAGATAATTAAGGTTGTGATCATGGATGGTCTTCTGAAAAGGCAGAGGTTTTCAATAGGACATGTTTGTGTGTTTTCGCATTCCATTGACGAAGATGGTGGAGAATACAGATTATATTACTTGGATTTGGATTCTTGCTGCAATAAAGCTGAATACACCCATATTCATCCCACTTTCCGATTTGATGGGCAAAGGCCCCGAGCCTTTTCTTTGATAGGTTCCACCTTATATATTTTCGAGGGATATAAGTTTTACGGCCACGATCATGGAAAGTCTGCACTCAAATTGGACCTTTCTCAAAGCTTGGCCCCCAATCATAAATTTGAGGATTTGGAGCTCGACACAGGCAGGCTCCGTGAGATGCATTACTCCAAATATCTTCCTCGTGCCATCCCCACCCCGGATGGTAAAAAAATCCTGGTTTTCTCGTCTAAATTTTGTGGTTATGAAGAAGAAGGTGATGGTACTCATTTTGAGTTGTACGATCCTAATGTGGACTCCTGGCTAAAGCTCCCCGGATTATCTCCCAATCAGTTTGATCCGACGGAACCCTGGAACATGGAAGCATATTGCTTCATCGATGATCATGTCTTCTTCATCCAAGTGACCTCGGGAATGTTTGCTCTGGATCTTGAATCACTTGACAAAGGGTGGAAGGCTATTGGTGATCCGCAGGTTCCTTGGAAATCTGGTTATTTTCTAGCAATCAATAACAAGTTTGTTTTCATTTCCGACTCGATATATGATGCTAAAGAAGTTGGATTGTCTCGACAAGTAGGGGACCCAGCAGTAGGGGGGTACCCAGAACCATTAGCAGCGGTTGTTCCACAATCATCGTTTCCTGGCTATGATGGAGATAGAGAGCCTCGTGACTTCATAGCTTGTATGCCTTCCATCACACGTGTTCATCATGATGATGACGATGAAGTTGTCCGTTGGTGTGTTTTACAGTCACAATATGCTCTTGACTTAGAGGATACCAACACCGCTCGTCTATTGATTGATGTTTATGACACTCATCTTCCCATACTCAAAACCAGGAACATCAAGTCCTTGCAATTGCTCGTTGATCATCGCGATTGGCTCGTTGATCTTGAGTTTGTACCAGTCATTTGAGTAGTTACTCTTTTTTTTGTCTGTCGGATGCTTTGCTGTATGTGTTGCTTTATTTATTTGGTTCTATTATTATTTAAGGAAACATTTATTATCAATGAATTGAATTACTCTGTGATGTAAAACCAAGTCCAAGATACACAACATCAATTGGAAGGAAGGATTTATAATAGAAACGTAAATGGTGTTTGAGCGATATATTTATTAATTAATACATAAAAATTTATAATATTTACATTATAATATGTGTTGTATAGAATATCACTGGATAAAATGTGTAATCAAATGTGATAATGTGGAAATTAATTCAGATTGCATCTGAGTCGAGGGGGTGTTTGAAGAAAATAGAAATTTGAAATCCGCATTTTATAATTAAAAAATAATTTATAAAAATTAAAATTAATACGAGTAATGGATCTTAAGTAGGGATGGTATCATCTAAGACATTACTGAATTACAATCACATTTCTGCAGAGGTGATTAATGTTTATAATTAGTAGCAAACCTTGTTGTGAAACATGTAGTTGTGTTGGAGCTTGAGGACCCCACTATTATAAGTAGTATATATATATAGGGTTAATACAAAAGGTGATCTAAATTATACTCATTTTTATATTTAAATATCTAATTTTTTTTCAGTTGTAACTATCATTTTAAGTTTAATTTTAGAAAAATAAATAACATTCCACTTTTATACCCTCACCCTCAATATTTTTTCCCAATTTTGTTGATTACAGACAAGTTCGACAATAAGAAGAGATAATGATGGATGAACTTTGTTTTTTTGTGGCCGAACTGTCAAAAGAAACACATCTTGGACTAATTTGAATTCTAGAAGAAGATCTTGGGCTTAGAAAAAAGATTTGGTATATTCAATAATACCTAAATTTTTATTTCAAAATCCATAATTTCAATTGAAAATCCCTAATTTAGTTTCAAAATTAGAGATTGTGATTGATGGGTGAGATTTTTCAATTTCACAATCTATATCTAAAAACTCTAATTTTTAGAAAAGATTTGGGGATAAAAGAGTATAGTCTTTTTCCAGCTACATAAATTATAATTCTTTCTACATAACACACTTTGAGAAAATCTTGTGCCATAAAAGAGTATTCTTTAACTTGGAAAACCCATTAAAGAATCCATTTTTATCTTTAAAACAATATGTTGATGGATTTTCTTATTAAGTTTGTATTTTCTTCATCTTTTAAAATCTCTTCATTTTCCATTCCCAAATAAAATGTAGTATTTGGCTTAGAAAGTCAACAATTCTTTAGAAAGTAAAAAAAAAAAAATCTTTGTTAAAGTTTAAAAGTAGGAATCTTATTTACTTTCCCTAAAATTAAACATAAAATGATAAATTTACCGTCATAAGTAGAGGGTATGCCCCATACGTGATATGATTTCGCCGAAAAATGGTGTTCTGATAGTCTTAGATGGTTAATTCAACTCATGCAAATGTTGGATGGTTAGTTGCAATGGAAAAAAGTTCATGTAGTTGAGTGCAAAATCGGATATAATTTAGATGATTATTTGTAATTAATCATATATAAATATGTATATATAATTGTACAGTCATTATTTTGGGATTTGATGAGATTGGTTTTTATTTGAATACACATTTTGAATCATAGGTATTAAATTGGATATAATATGTGAATAAGATCCCTTAATTAGTGATGAAATTCTTTAATTGAGTGATTTAAACATCTTATAACAATACTTGGTTACAATAATTATATGGATGTACCATTCTAGTATTTGTATGTCTCAAATAATATTTATTTTTCAAAAAATTAAATAATATATTCTTAAATAAAAATGAACTAGATTATTTGAAAGTTTGCATCTTTCAGAAGCAGAGAAAAGACGGGAAAATGAATACTGACAAACAATATTATTTTTCTTTGTTACTAATGCTAGTTCGAATGATCAAATATTTGGAATTTTCCTCCTGTTCGGGCAACATTGGCCGAACATTGCTCAATTTGTTCGACTAGTGTTCGAACACAACCAATGATGTTCGACCAGTGATGGTCGAACAGTCCATAATGTGTTCGAATAATGATTGATCTTCATGAATTTGTTCAAACAATGGTCGAATGAGCCACGCCACATTAAAAATCCAGATTTCCATCTGTTCAGCCAACATTGGCTGAACACTATTCACTATGTTCGACTAGTGTTCGAACACAATCAATAATGTTCGACCAGTATTGATCGAACAGTCCATAATGTATTCGAATAATGCCGGTCGAATAGGCTAAAATTCGTCTCAAAATTGTTATTCCTATGTTCAATTTATTGGGTTTGTCTATACAATTGCATTTCTTTTGATCACATGACGACATCGTGCTAATATAACTGAAATCGAATCAATAAAGCAATGTGTTGATTATAGTGGCTTCATTGAATATTAGAACCAATAACAAAGTATTCATAAACGAACAAGTTTTGTCAAATAACAAAGTATCGAAAAAACACAAACCAACAATTATTTTGTCAAATAGTTTCACAAGTCAACTACAATGTCGAAATAATATGATCTACTATCCTCTACGACCTCGGCAAGAGGCCCATTGTGACGACTTAGGCTGATCATTGTCATCGAGCTTCAATACTCGATATGCTCCAATGATATCTGGAAGGAAGATGTTTGCATCGAGCCCCTACTGGTCGTTTACCCACTGCTGGTACAACGGCTCCAAATGTCCGATCGCAGTTCCAATCATCTCCCACGGTTCCGGCCCCAGAGGTCGAGGGGTGGAACACGATACTCGGCCACTTTTTCTGGGTTTTGGATCCTCGAATGCGAGACCAAGTTGTACCATCCCATGTAGTCCTCCGAGCACTCCCACGGTGGATTGGCATGTCTTCCTCGACTCTCCGGCGTGAGAACATGATTCCTCCAAACTCGAATATAGGCTCCGAGGTCATCTCATGTAACCTTGTATTGCTTGCCAATCTTTCCCCATCGGGCGATCATGGGCACGAGTGGGTCATCAGGAATGCATTAAACGAACCCAAATTAGCGAAACAGACGGTCAGAATGATACGATTCCACCACATCGAAGGCTCGTATGCATCCTTGATAGAAACTAACTTCCTCTAATGGATGATCACTACAAGAAAAATGGCCTTTAACAACCCCTCAAAGACAACCCTTTTTATGAATTTGTGTTGTCTTTTTGAATTAACAACCCTTTTTGCAACGCGAGCGTTGTCTTTTTTTAAAAAATTCGCTTAAAGACAACGTTTTTTTAAAGAGGAAAAATGGTTAAATATTCATATATCTAAGCCTGACACAATTAAGAGGAAAAATGGTTAAATACGAAATATTGTACCTCGAGAATGGTCAAGTAACCACTCATTTGTCGAACCCCACTTTGAGAGGCGAGTCTGAGCTGTTGATATAAATGTCGAACCCCACTTCGAGAGGCGAGTCCGAGCTGTTGATATAAATAGGCCTTCGAGACTGTTGATATAAATAGGCCAAAGCAGTCGCTCCCCAAGCGTATGTATGGACACGGTTAAGACGCTCTAGAAGTCTGAGGATCTTCGTATCAGCTCTCGTTCCAGTCTTGTCCGAAAAGATTATGCATGTGTGTCCTTCAAAACGAGACCGGAGCCATTCAAATTTGACACTGCTTCCTCTAAGACCAACAAGGGCTTCTAAGGCGACCCTCTCATTGACTCCTAACAACCTTTTCATCAATAGATGGGGCAGTTCAGGCCCGGTCTTACTAGTTGGTAACATGACTGAGTGTCCACTCACCGGGAGGCTAGTGATACAATGAACATCATCCAGAGTGATGGTCATCTCACCCCATGACATGTGAAACGTGTTGGTCTCTGGTTGCCAACGCTCCACGAAAGCACATATGAGATTCTTGTTGGACGTCTTATATGAAAACCACCTCATATTTGGAATTTTCAAACACCTCGTCAATAACAACAAGAAATTGTTCGACACATTGTTGAAATTCCATGTCTCCATCTTCGTGGTGTGACACCAACACTTCAGAATCGGCCTCTCCATCTCATGCCAAATCGAATAGGTAATGTGTATTTTGAAACTTGGAATGAGCAACCAATTGACGGGCCCACCGGGATAAGACCCCGTCAGAAGCTCATCCTTAGCCGATGCATCACTTTGGGTTTGATCAGTTTCCATTTCATCTTCTGCCTCTTCTTCTATCTCCTCTTCTTCTATCTCCTCTTCTGCCTCGTCTTCCGGTTCAGCATATTCAATTATTTCAAGTCCGGGCACAGGTGCAATCGGTTCCTCAACACCGCTCGACTCCTCGTTTCTACGTCTTCTGTTAGAGGCAGTAGGTCTCCTCTTTTGATAAACTATATCCTCTCCTAAAATATTTATCGAACATTGTGTATCAGTCAAGGATGAAAAAATCACGAAATTTCGCTAAAATTCATATACCGAAATTATAATACGCAGTTTTTTTTTTCGTCAAAACATCGGTGATATATCGGAAAATATCGGTAAAATGTCGATATCGGTGAGAGTCTTTATAAAATTGCGGTATATCACGGATATATTGATGATATATCGGTTTTTTTGCAAATATCTGCGAACTTTATTTTTGGATTTTTCTTTTTTTTTTTAATTTTTTATAATTTTTTATTTTTATGAATTTATTGAAGTAATGGATGAGCTTTCTTATCCCAAAAATAAAAGTAGTCACTTCATATTCTTGTCTTCCTTCTTTATATATAAATGATTAAATGTATCAATATGAATCTATGATATATTTCCATAACAATTTCAATTTTCAACTATTGTTCTACAATTCTCCTTCTACAAGTATTGTGAGGTTTCAAGATTTTTAGAGAATAAAAAGGTTAGTTATTCAAATACTTTACTAAAATATTTAATTTTTTCAAATGATGTTGTGATCTATATTTATTTATTGTTTTATACATGTAATGCAATATTTAATACTTATGTGCTTGTGCAATTGTGTACTTAAATATTACTATCAATCCTTATAAACATGTACGGTAATTATAAAAAAATTATCAAACATAATATTTTGATAAATAAATTGTGAGACTCTTTCTTATATGAAATTTTGACAAAATTTGTCATGTTATCACTAACAGACAACGTTTATATATTAGTTTATCTTTATATTTGTTATAAACATATCATTTTATTTGAAATTTAAGTTCAATATATGTATTAATGTTAGTTATAATCAAGGATGAAAATGTCGCGAAATATCGCGGATATATCGCGGATACAGATATTGCGATATGGATATTGGGTGCTAATGTATTTCTTCCTGGGTATCGCGGATATATCGCGGATATATCGCAAGTTATCGCTATCGGTATCGATATCGGTTCAGTGTAGTATAAAATTGGATGGAAATCGGGAAATATCGCGGATATATCGCAAATTATCGCATATATAGCAAATTTCGCGATTTTGATTCAAAAAAATTAAAACATGTGATTTTTTTACTTTGTCATCTATATTTTGTTTGATATAAGAGAGAACATATTCTCTGATGATAAAAATTTATATATATATATGTCTTGTCTCGGTATCTTTGAATTTAGGAAATATAAGAAAGTTGACAACACACGTCATTGGGTAATTGAAAATCTGAAAAAAATTGTTTGATAATTGAAAACATGACTTTTATATATAGGGCATAGAATATAGAATTAAAATATAATTCAAAACATGCATCTTAGCATATATAAATTTAACCAACATCTTATAAAATTGAAAATATATTTGGTACTACACAAATATAACATTAGCTAGAGACTACACTTTGGGGCTTACTAATTTTAATTAAATTTTATAAATTGTGGCTTAATTACTTCCAATTAAGTCTTACATCGAATTTACAATTGAAAACATGACTTTTATATAATAAGACTTAAAACATTGAATTAAAATATAATAGGAAATTTTTTTGAAATATATAATATTTGGGTAATTTGCAACCACTCATAGACACTGCACAAATATAACACTAGTTAGGGACTATAATTTGGGCTTACTTTGAATTAAATTTTATAAATTGTGATGAGTTGGTATCAGTACTGTCTGGACAAAGATGACATTCCATCTACTATATTTGAACCTCATAGGTCATCTTTTTGGTTCTAGTGTATTGTATCATGTAATTTTAGTAATTTTGTATTGTATTATGTAATATATTGTCAGTTTTTTACTATTCAGTACAATATTTATAAAGTTTATTATCTATATATTAGTTTTAAATATATTATTTTATTGTGATTTTGGGTGGAATATATGTGTAATGATGTGTTAAAATAATCCCTAAAATTTCATATTAAATTTCCAAAAATTTAATAAGATATCCGTCACTTTTTCAAAATTTTTGCGATATCGATATGCGATATCGATATATCCGTAAAATTAAGGTTGCGATATCACTTGCGATATCGATATTTTCATCCTTGATAATAATATTCTCTAAACTACTAGATATATTTTTTACTTTTCCTATTTTTTTCTATAATTCCCAATAAAAACATCTACTTTTTACAATTGTTAATAAAAATATCTACTTTTTCTACAATTTCCAACAAAAAATATCTACTTTTTCTACAATTCCCTATATAAAAATGACATCTTAACTATAATTTTACTCAAAATTCAAACTCAATCTTTCTCAAGCCCAAATCCAAATTTGCAAAAATCACCTTAAGTCCAGTCCAACCACCCTAAATGCCTAACAATTAACAAAATACTTCTAAACCTAACAAAATTCTGAATTACGATCACATTTCTGCATAGGCGATTTGCATTTGAAACCCTCTTCGTCTTCTTCAAGGTAACCCTAACCCTACGCACGACACCGTTTCATTTACTTTTTTTTTGTTGCAATGATCCGATTCATGTAGTTGAGATTTAGCATATCTAAAATGCCTAAAATTGTAAGAAAAAAGTGATTGATGTTATTTTTTGTTTCAATAATCTGGGTGTATATGTAGTATATCTGTTATGGATGTGTTGTGGAATTAATTGATTCTAGACTAGTGATAATAATCCTTTTTATCAATCCCCTACTTTGATTGTAGAAAATTAAGGACGTGATCATGAATGGTCCTCTGAAAAGGCAGCGGTTTTCAATAGGAAGAAATGTTTGTGTGTTTTCGCGTTCCAATGACGAGGAAAATGGTGAATACCGAATTTATTTCTTGGATTTGGATACATGCTGCAATACAAACACAAAAGTTGATGGGGATGGATACACCCATATTCTTCCCACTCTCCGATTTGATGTGCAAAGGCCCCGAACCTTTTGTTCGTTAGGTTCCGCCTTATATATTTTCGAGGGATTTAATAAGTTTGACAGCAAATATCAGGGAAAGTCGGCACTCAAAGTGGAGCTTTGTCAGACCAGCTTGCCCCTCAATCATAAATTTGAGGATTTGGAGCTCGACACATGCAAGCTCTGCGACATGCATTACTCCAAATTTCGTCCTCATGCTATCCCCACCCCTGATGGTAAAAAGATCCTAGTTTTCTCGACTAAATTCTGCGGTTACGAAGAAGAAGGTGATAGTACACATTTTGAGTTGTACGATCCTATGAGCAACTCCTGGCTAAAACTCCCCGGATTATCTCCCTATCAGTTTCATTGGAATGAACCCTGGAGCTTTGAAGCATATAGCTTCATCGATGATCATGTCTTCTTCATCCAAGTGACCTCAGGAATGTTTGCTCTGGATCTTGAATCACTTGACAAAGGGTGGAAGGTTCTTGGTGATCTGCAGGTTCCTTGGAACTGTGGTTATTTTATAGCAATCAGTAACAAGTTTGTTTTTACTTCCCACTGGATATATGATGCTAGAGAAGTTGGATTGGCTAGACAAGTAGGGGACCCAGAACCATCGGCAGCGGTTGTTCCACAATCATCGTTTCCTAGCACTGATGGTGATATAGAGCGTTATGAGTGGCTACCTTGTTTGCCTTCCATCACACTCGTTCATCATGACACTGACAATGGAGTTGTCCGTTGGTGTGTTTTACGGTCAAAAGATGCTCCTGACATAGAGGATACGACCACCTCTTACACCCGTGTATTGATTGATGTTTATGACACTCATCTTGCCACACTCAAGTCCAAGAATATCAGGTCCTTGAAATTGCTCCTTGATCATCACGATTGGCTCAAAGAGCTTGAGTTTGTACGAATCATTTGAGTTGTTAGACTTTTTTTTTTTTTTTGTCTGTTGGATGCTTGTTATTCATGGTGTATGTGTTGCTTAATGTGGTAGAGTTCATTTTATACTTTATTTTGCTTGTTATTCATGGTGTATGTGTTGCTTAATTTATTTGTGGTAGAGTTCATTTTATACTTTATTTATTTGGTTCTGTTATTATTTAAGAAAACATTTATTATCAATGAAGTGAATTTCTCTGTGATGTAAAACCAAGTCCAAGGTACACGACATGAATCGGAAGGAAGGATTTATGATAGAAAAGTAAATGGTGTATGAGCTAAATTCAAGTTTCAGCTTCCATATGATTTTTGCAGTCACATTTAAAAAGCTTTCCCTAAAATGTCAAAATAAAAGAATACTCAGTCATGCCAATATTTGTTTACATTTTATTCCCCTGGCTCATGTTGATTAAGATCTAGAGATCATCCTAACCAAAGTATTATGCCAAACAAAATATCACCATCTAAATCATTCCTTGACTCCAAAATCGCAATCGAGTATGTGAAAAACAGATATAAATTTAACTTTTTACTTGTCCTCCAACATAAATTTAAAATCAAATCAATGTGACGAGGAGTCATGTTTAATTTATATTCGGTGAATAGACGTCCTAGGCACTAGACATTTTTTTCACTCTAGTCCCCATGAGGTATGGAACTCACCCAATGGAGCTCTCATGCTATCTTGCGCCCCTCTCCAAGCACCAATAACACCTTCTGATGAGACAAGAACTCTCACCCATGGGCATGGGGTGTGAGAGGTCCTATGAATAGAGAAGAGCAAAAACAAATATTCAACATGGATGAGAATCGGTTAAGGGTAACATGTAAATAAAACAAGATAATGTCCACACATGAATGTCAAATGAAGTCCAGTTTTATGTCTTCAACTGAAAATGTGAGTGCATGTTTTAATGATACAAATTTCAGTAGATGTTAAGATAAATTAAAGCTTCAACATTATCTCTCTCTCTCTCCCCACCAAGATAGTCATGCTGCACTCAAGCAATTCTCCCATGTTCCATACTTTGAGCTGAAGGTTCCACCACCACTTTGCTGTGCATACTCAGAAATAACGGCTCGAGCACAATTATCCCAAGTTCTAGCTATCTCCCCAAGTGTCATTGGTTGTGCAAGGGTTCGAAGAGAGGTGCTAAATCTTGATTTGGCCTTAATGGAAAGATCTTCATATTCCTTACTGTGAAAGAAGCAAATTATCAGTCAATTCTACTTTATCCATGAAATAGAGGATAAGAATACCCATTTTATCAGAGTTAATGTAACATCACTTGAGGAAGAAAGAAGTGATATAATAATACAAGGCTCATCATATAAACAAGCTAGAATACTAAACGAGTAATGAGTTTCTTCCTTCGATATATTACATAATCCGTCATGTTACACTACTATGCAAACTGAAAACATACGTGCATACCCTTCTAAAATAGGCTGTAATTGTTTTGTGAGCATATACACATGAGAATTTAGAGAATACACTTTGCAAGTTACAATAACACAAAATGCACATACTGTCTTTCATGCCTGACTTGAAAGAAAATCCAAGTGATTGACAATAGAGAACTATGTGCACAAATATCTAATCACACATCATTCACAACTTGAGGAACTTTCGACTTTTTCCTTCCTTGGCTTTTATCTGAATAGGTCAAATACAAATGCAAGATAATTCTGCTTGATACATGAACAGTCACATGTTCAAGGTGGTTTAAAAATCAGATATCATGAACAACACACGATAAGCAAAGTCAATGAGTCAGAAACCACTACAGTAGCAAGGACTCGGAGACTTTATATACCACTCTCTCGTTTACCAAAGAAACTCACAGCAACAGACAGTCACAGGATAATATGCTACCATGAAAGTACAGAGACTTTATAAACAAGCAAGGTAAATTCTTAGCGTAGAAGAATTTTTAATATATGTTTATGCTATGTTCCCAAAAATTTCATAAGACCATTTTTCAAATTGCAATAATGGATCCTCTAGGTGTCATCCTTATATCAGTAAATAAATAATTTAAACATGAAATAGAAGAATTGTGATAATAAAAGAAGCATGGTACTGGAATGACTAGAGAAAAGAATAGATTCTCTTCATACTCGCCTGATTTCATCAGGCAACTTGTCCAAAAGTATAGGAGAGCAATTTGGATAATTGATCGGTATGAGCAATCTTAAAGGTTGAATTGGAGACTGCACTTCCATGAAAGACGAACTTGTAAATATGTGAAAGAAAAAATGTTAGCACGAGGGGTTAAGGAATTCAAAATCTCACCATTTGTGCTGAAGCATACTGTGACAATAGTTCCTTGTCCACCTTCAGCAGCTGCTGAAACTGCAGTCGGATCAACATCATCTTCACTGACATACACAACAGTGTCTATAAGTCTTTGATTTATTTCCCGCAATTCTTCTTCAAGACCACACTTGGAACGAATGAATTGAGAAATATACAGACATTGTTGGTTGCGTAGGAGGCTGCACAATGGGAGCAGGTTTGGAGAAAAGACTTAGGCCAAGCTAGGGCTCACAGAACAAGCAACTTGCGTAAATTCATTAGACTAAGAGATATAGCGTTCATTAGTCAAAAGGAGAGCTTTTGTGCACCTCTCTCCAAGAGATAGGATTCAGGAACTTACACAGCCAAACTCACACGACTAGAAAGATACATACTTGATTTTGCAGGAATCCGATGCATACTTGCATAATGCTAGACTACAACATTAGATGGCATTGCACTAGTATAACGTCTCATTTTCTGGGTACCACTAGGTCCATCTTGCGTGAAGAAGTTTCTAGCCTGCAAACGACATTTAGTCATTGCAACCAAGTCTTCACCTACTTCAGCCTGTGATCCATTCCCTGGAGCAGATCCTGCAATTCTGTCGACCATACTGACAGCTGAGCTAATGTCACTAACTGAGGCACTCAAAGCTTTAGGAGACATAGATTTCACCTGTCACAAGAAAAAGGCAAACAAAATCAATCTCAGATGTAATAATGGGGTTCATAAATAATACAAGTGTCACATACTATGTAATGAAATCCTACATACCACTTTGATTAACCGTTCAAGTGGTTGTTCCACAACATTAGAGTTTCCAGATACAATGGTTGAGGCATCACCATGAGTGCCATCAGGACTGGTAAATTCCACTAGTAAAGGTGAGGCTGATATCCCTGGAGTGCCGATAGCAAGGGACTGGTTTGGTAATGATGCTGCAGTGGTTGGATGATGAACACTGTTTCCCACATTTGAGAGTGATGAAACACCAGAATTGATTTTCTCAGAATCGCCATGGAAGATGGGACAATGAATGGTGAGTTTACAGATTGCAAAGGAGTTCCAGCTTTGGTATGCAGCGTCAGAAGATTCTGCTGGTCAATTTGTGGAGAAAGATGATGACCAATCTGAGGGGATGCCGCCTGAAGAACCTGCTGTGATGAAATGGAGAACGGTGTCCCAGGCTTCATTGACTGGTGATGGTATGAAGATCGTTGGCAGATGAATGATGTTGTGTGAGAACACCTGATATTCCACCCATCTGGTGCCTCGTCTTCACATCATTTGCGTCATTTGTTTGATTAAGCTGCATCATGTTCTGTGCAGGCAACTGTCCTGATTGCTGCTGAGCAGTTTGTCGTTGTTGTTGTTGAAATCTTAGTTTTTCAAGTTGCTCATTCTTAGGTTGTTGAGGACCACCATCATGCTGCAATGCAGTAAGACGTTATCAGTGAGAATCAAAATAACAAAATGATAACAAGATAGGTACAATAGCGAAAGAGTTTTTGCAATTTTAGTTTCTTGGAAGCCACATACAAGTTGTAGAAGTCCTGACTAAATACTGCCCTTACATCTCTCAATTAAATTTAAGATAATTTATTAGGAAAAACAATCTTGCAGCAAAGTAAAATGATAAATGGCCATAAACAAATCAGAAAACTTACCAGCTGCAACTTGGCAGCCATTCGCTGGTACATTTCATTCAATTCGGGGTAATACATCTCATGCATGGATTTGATCTGCAATGAAGTTAAATGTATTATTACATATGAGGTACATATACAAAATAAAAAATAAAAAGAATCGAATTAATGACATGTGGAGTATAAATGTTTAATAAGGCAACCACTAGAAAAAAGTAGCTAGCCAGCAATTACATAACAAACAAATTCTTTACCATGTGAAGCAAAAGTGCATTAAATAAAATACCTTCTGATAAGTCTCCTCTTGCCAGTCCCCACCACTTGCATTCCCTGTCTGTGACGAGGAATCCAAAGATGCTAAAATCATTACATGTTAGCCAGCTGAATGGAGTAGAGCAATGGATCTTGCATACTACATGGTAGAAAAGTACGTCTCCACAGGCATTTACAATGACAAAAGAAAGAACAATTATTTGTCACCGCCAGAATTTATATCCAATGTCTGACTTATAGCATAGATGGATGCCCCACTTCAAGCCTTAAGTTTTTTATTCTCTCCTAATTCAATACTTCCTCAGTAATCAGTACTAATGCCAATTCTTACTTGGATACTTCACCAGTCAAGAAAATAATAAGTTTGTTGTCAGCAATGACAACTGCAGAAAGATTGCTTATGTATGAAGCAAAAAATTGGTTAATCTAGTAGACACATTACTAGCTATTCAGTATTGCCTAATCTGTTTCTCCATTTCCCTTTTTCTTTCCCCCCTTCACAATTGGCCACTATTTAATGAAGAACATGTACTTAACACTTGAACTTGAAGCAACATTTCTTAACACATTTTCTAATCCTAAGACAAAATA
Source organism: Scutellaria minor (assembly GCA_954870855.1). Classification (NCBI taxonomy): domain Eukaryota; kingdom Viridiplantae; phylum Streptophyta; class Magnoliopsida; order Lamiales; family Lamiaceae; genus Scutellaria; species Scutellaria minor. The sequence continues at coordinate 15,934,423 of OX940728.1, read as the reverse complement.
AAGCAACCGATGCAAGTTTCAATATACAAAGAATTCTCATAGACTCACAATTGTCATAATCAAGATTGACTGATAACAAAAAATTCAAGCGAAAAATGGCAATAATGAATCAATAAATGATATCATATCTAAAACATTATAAATAATTTGCAAGTCAACAAAATCATGTGAACTAGAATACTGTATAATTCTTGAAATGTAAATACAGAGGTGTTGAAGGTCAAAGTTTGAAAATCAAATATAATCTGATCAAAGAACAAAATGATAGAAATTTTTCCAAGCAGTAGCAACACAATAATACGTAAGATAGGTCCTGAAGCTCAAAAATAAATTCATATTTGTGTAGCATTTACGACAAAACCAAACACCACCACCAGATATTTGAAAGCCTGTAAAATAAAAAACAAACTTAGTGGCACCTCTGGGAGGATTCTTTGAGATTGCAATAACTGCTTCTGATCAATTGTGGTTTGCTGTTGAAGCATGGGACCAGATGTTTGAATTCATTGTTGTATGTCTCTGTAATGTATTTGCCTGTTGTTGCAAACCCAATTGTTGTTGCCTACCCTGAACCTGTCTCTGAGAGCACGCATACATATTAGAAGGCACACCTTGTCCCATGGAATTTCCCACTGCATTCTGAGTTACATTAGACATGTTTTGCATGGTAGGATTCTGGACAGAAACATTAGACAGGGGCCAGTGCAGATGTCAAACCAGCAGAACATTTGGGACTGCATGCTTTGGGAAGCTGTAAAGATGCACACAAAAAATGGACAGATCTAATAGGCAAATGAATATAAAGAACAAAGGAAACAGGTCATGTGGACAACAGAAGGTAAATGTGTGTATATAAACGAAGGAAACAGCTCATATTGATGAATGCAAAGTCAACTGCAGGGGGGAGAAAAAAGAGCAATCGAAAAGAAAAGGACTATATTTTAACAATTTTATTCAGTAGCTTGATCCAGAAACTTGTCCAACCCAGAGAGAATTGCATCACATGTCATTACACGGCTCGAGGGACAATTCACTGGGAAGTAGAATTAGAAAAAAAACCTTGTAGCGGGAAGTATTGAAACCTCTAAAAGAAATGCAGTGGAAAAATCAGCATCTAGAGCAGTTTAGGAACATGAAAAAATCAAACTTAGTAAAGGAACAAACTAGACATTTTTCAAGTAAAATGTATATACAGCTTCTACAAGGCATGATTGAGATATGTGTTATGAAGCATCTGATTGATGACACTAGTCAAGGGCAGCACTCAAACCAGTACAACCACACATCAAAGATTACATAACTTAACAAAAAGAAAGCTCGAGTTGCATCTACTGCCTGTTTCAAGTTGCATCTACCACCACCAAAGTCCTCATGAAAAGGAACCCTCAAGTTGATCCATCTGACCAAAGACAGTACATTTCATGTTAGTGCATGGTTGAATTAGTCTGAAAATGAAGGATTTTAGGTGACTTCTCATAGCATAAAAGGTTATCAGCATCATAGAATAGAAGCAAGGGAGAGTCAGTAATGTACCGGTTGAAATACGGAGGCTTTCTAATTTTTTTTGTAACGGCACTCAGATTCCAACATCACCCGTCAAATAAAATGATGTAAAACACGGTACGAAGCCAACAGCTCCTGCAATTTCACTAGCTTGGCTCCAATCGCCTCCATCATCATCAAATTTATGACTACTTCGTCCACTTTTTTTTTATCCCTCCGAATAACTTCACCAACATGCACTGCCAAATTACGGCAAGACCGAATCATCTCACCCCAAATTACGGCAAGACCGAATCATCGACTCCTTCACTTCTTTAGGTTTCTTGCCAGTAGAATTGTATTCCCCCTTTAACAATTCACACCATCTAACGCATCAACAAAACCTGCACGATGCATTGGACTCAACATATCCACTTTTCACTGCAATTCACGATGAATGATAAGACGTCTCTAGGGGACAAGATGGACAAATGATTTGCTAACAATTGTCCATCAGTCGGCCTACAAAAAAAAATCTGTCATCAACAAAACTAACATATAACTAAATAAAATACAATAACAAATAAATTTATGCTACGTACACCAAAAATGCATCGCTATCATCACTTGTCATCTTCTAACAAAGATCCCGAAGATCTTCTGGATATGAACTGACGGGTCCGAACAATTGCTTCATTATCTCGAATATGCAAAGAAAATCATTCTTTCGACTATCACGTGTAGCTGATAGGAAGCCAATGCGGTTGAACTTGACGACATCCCCTACCACAGATAGATTCTTCAAAGTGAATGGCTCCAGCGATCGACCAGCAGCATGCTGGTCCCCTATAAATTTCAGCATCTGCCTAAGCAAAGCTCTACCATCTTTGTGGAAATACTGAAGTCTGAACGATACTGCTGCACGTACCAGGGACCACGTAAGCTCGATTAGCCTTGCTATTTCTCCAATGGGTAGCAAAACCTTGTGTTGTAATATATAGCATGCAATCATATAATAAGAAGAGAAGGAAAAGAAGGGAAATGAAAAAAAAAGGGAAGAAAAGTAACTCAGCCAAAATTTCGCTAAGGAAAGGAAGAGTCGCACTTTCACTAATAAAATCGCATTTGGCAAATGCGATTTCAATCTGGTAAAAACGGTTATGCTCATTTACTTTGCACAGCTAATTTCTTGAATCTGTTTTGTCAGGTGATTTTGTGGGGCCCTTATCTCAGTTGATAATCTACGAAATGGCGAACGGTTTTTTCTCACATGCTCTATATAAAGAGGAGTTCATTTCATTAGAAGACATCGAAGTCATTAGAGTTCTAGAGAGAAAGTTCTATCGCTGCAAAGTTGTAAAGAGAGATTAGGGTTCTTAGTTTCTGGTTTTGCATTGTAATTCTGGATTCTTGAGTGTTATAGTGGATTGATTCATACAGTGGATGTAGGGATTTTTAACCCGAACCACTTTACATCATGTGTTGATCTTTTCTTCTTCGTTTAGTTCATCAATTTCTCTAGCTCTAGTTCTTGATTGTTTGTGATTTTATGTGAGCTATTGCTTGCATGTTTGTGTTCTTGATCTGAATTCCAACAAGTGGCGCCGTCTGTGGGAAGTCATCTGATCAAGAAATGGGTTCAATCAAGTTCGAGCTCTAGTTCTTGATTGTTTGTGATTTTATGTGAGCTATTGCTTGCATGTTTGTGTTCTTGATCTGAATTCCAACAAGTGGCGCCGTCTGTGGGAAGTCATCTGATCAAGAAATGGGTTCAATCAAGTTCGACGTAGAGAAGTTTGATGGCTCGGGTGATTTTGGCTTATGGAGAATCAAGATGAAGGCAATGTTGGTTCAACATGGTGCTGCAGCTGCATTGCAAGGAATTGGAGCTTTTCCAGAGACAATGAGAGCCGATCAGAAGGCTATTCTTATGGAGAAGGCTCACAGCATGATCATTCTCAGTTTAGGGAATAAGGTTCTGTTGGGATATTTCAGTGGTTATCTTGATGAGACAAACAGGATGCATAACAAAACATGATGCATAATAAGATAATAAAAGTTGCTAAAAGAAGCTTCCACGTATTACATGATCATAAGCTTATCTGTCAATAAATAAGATCATGTAATAGTTTTCCAAGGTATAAGGAAAACCAACCTTTGAAGAAACAGGAATAAATCTTCTAAGGATCAGGATGTTGTAGGGAACAGCAAACTGAAAGAAGTATCCTTAGTAAAAAGAAGATAGGATACTACAAGAAGTAGTCAGCAAGTTATAAAGAAGTTGTTCTGAAAGCAGATGTCAGAAAGCAGAAAGCTGCACAAAAAGAAAGAAGGAAGCTGGAAGCGGGAAGCTGTCAGCAGGTTAACAAGAAGCAGGATGCTGAACCCAGGAAGTTAACAAGTATCAGAAAATTGGCACGGAGCAGAAAGCAAACAGACAGGAAGCTGGCTACAGGTTTCAGGAACAGAAAGTTGTTCTGAAACAAAATCATGGTTCGAAACAGAAATGAGTCAAATCCTGAGCAGCAAGCAAGAAGGACCTACTGCTGTCTACAAAAGAGAGTAGGAAGTAGCCAACAGATCTTTGGAAAGGATAAAAGCGCTACTCACAAATTATCAGGAAGAACATGCAGCATGAAGAGAAGCAAGATAACTTCCATCAAGTAATTGTTGCATGAACTCAGTCTTGAGCCCATACCGACTGGACAGGTCAGCAGGAATATCAGAAAGGGCCAGGAACAAATAGTAGGCGTATTAAATGCTCATGTCAGAAATATCTCAGATACATTTAATGCGACCACAGAGAAGATCTTGGAGATAAAAACTTAAACTCAAATAGGAGAAGGATCCCTCTTCAATGGATACGTCCCAATAGATAAATCTCTCAAGATCTATAAATAGAAGGTGTGGCTGATTGAAGAACGTTGCTTGACAGAGTCGAGAGGAAACTCATATACTTTCCAAAGCTTCTCAAAGCTTTCACATGTTCAGCCACTCAACCTTCTTGGAGCAGTCTACAACAGCAATAGAGCTTTCAGAGATCAAGACTATTTCCCACCAGTTGAAGAAACATTTTCTTTTAACCACTGTGTTGTGTGTGCTAGGTTGTTTTATTTGGTGTACTTAGTTGATAGGATTATATCCTTGCTAAGTTTATTAGTCTTGTGTAGGCTAATATTTTCCTGTGTGAGAGTGTGATCCCTGTGTGGGAGTTTGTAAACCCTGTGTGGGTGTAGACCTAGGAATCTGGGATTCTTGTAGGTATAACTTGTTTTGGAAGAGGTTTGTAAAGATGAGTCTTGTAAATCAAACTGACCATAACGAAGTTTCTCCTTAGTGAAGGAGTAGAGTGGACGTTGAAGGATTACACCACCTTCGAACCACTATAAGCCATACTTGTTTACTGCTTACTTTATTTGCTGTATTGCTTTACAGGCATATCTATTCTGTTGCATTTCTTATAAAGCATACTGTTAAAACGTGTGTTGCAAAAACATATTTTGAAAAGAAAACTGGTTTTCATCAGAAATTCTATCAAGTTTATTCCGCTGCGTTGCATTCTGATACCGAGACAGTAACCTGATTAAGTCAAGGGCCAGGTTGCTGACTCGAGATAGGATACTGTTCTCCAAGAGAGACAGAAACCTGTTGTTCAGTTATATGTTTTAGAAAAGTTTGAAAAATCGATAGAGGTTCATTCACCCCTCTCTGAACCTCTGACCACTTGGGACCCAACAAGTGGCATCAGAGCAAGTTGGGTTAACAACCAACTTTTCTGGCTACCTACCCAGATCCACCCGTTTCTGCTGGATAAATGGTTTCTCCTTATATTTGACCTATATCATCTCTTTTAACATACATGATGTCTAAAATTAATCTATCATTCTTACTAATGATAACTCTTCTGTGCGAGGAACAAAAACCTGTTGTGCTAAACAATCCATGATGAAATCTGATCAACAAGGAGTCGAGAAAAGATGAGTAAACTGTCAAAGACATACAAAGAAGAAGCAAGGTTAACTATAGATGAACATCAACAAGCTAAGGATTCTCAGAGCATAAAAACACTACGCCTGAAGTCTCACAATGAATTGCTGAAGTAACCAAAGCTACACCTTTTATAGTAGCTGAAGTTACTAAGAAAACAGCCAGAAAGGTTGCTGAAGTAACCAAAGCTACACCTTTTATAGTAGCTGAAGTTACTAAGAAAGCAGCCAGGAAGATTGCTGAAGTAACCAAAGCTACACCTTTTATAGTAGCTGAAGTTGCTAAGGAAGCAGCTAGAAAGGTTGCTGAAGAAGGAGCATGAAGAATCAATGATATCCAACAAGTGCTTCAAGTGGTATCTACCTGATGAGACAAGACAGAATTCCAAGGCAGACATATACAAAGGAATCCAGAAGAATACATACTGATCCAAACCAGATACACACTCAGGATTCAGACAGTCCAGGAACCTGGACGAATGAGTAGGGATCTATGAGTTTCCTAAGTAAGGGGGAACTTATTTTTGTAAGTTGTATTTCTCTCCTTCTTACTTTAAAACAGCATATTGAGATAGGCTACTATATTTTTTCTTCATTTGAGAATGACATTTACTTAAACAGTATTTAGTTTAAAGGTTCCTTAAGTAAGGGGGAAACTTAAGCTATATTTTCTATATTCTCATGTATTCAGCTTACTGCAGCAGGATACTGCTTTTACAAAATCAAGATTCTTCTTAATAGTATTCAGTCTCAGGACTAGCAAGGATCATCTAACAGGTTTCTACAAAGGTGTAACAGGACCATCTAGTGGTGTCAAGACATGACAGAAACCAAGAAATCAACTAAAAGGAGGATACTACAGGAGAAAGAGATTCACAATAGTATCACAGCATTACAAGGATTCTGATCAACAAAGTGATATCTATAAGAAAGTATCATCAATAAGGGTATATCAAGCAAAGATCTTGGACAAGGATGTTGTTGAAATAACCCCTGCAAAGGATATAGAAGGGATTCTCAAGGAAAGGATAAATCACAGGATACTCAGAAAGGAATGACAGGCTACCAACAATAAAAGTGATGGGTATCTATGAAGATCTAGATAGGCGGCTGACCGTCTAATGAACAAAAATGTAAGATTTACCTTTTCAGAAGACAAAAAGACGGTTTTTTGAAAGATCTATTCAAAAGGGATCTCTTCACCTTTTTAGAACCAACCGTCGATCAAAGAAACCGCTCATTCGTCTATATATACTCAACTCCTCATAACCCTTCGAAGCATTCACTACTCACAAAATTCTTAACAAGCAACAGATTCCCACGTGAGTCGCTTTGACTATCTTAAAGAAGAAGATGGAGATCCAAGAAGGCGGAGAAGAAGATGGAGATGAAGACGATGATGAAGACTATTCTCTGATGATCTAGAAGTAGAGAAGGTTTTCAGAAGAATGGAGTATAGAGGCTCTGCTTGCCCAGAAGCAGAGAAGGTCTTCAGAAAAGAAGATAGCCTCTATGAGATAGACGCTAAAAAGCAGGCATCCATCCTCCATTCAGATGACACTGGTCCGACTCTCTCAACCCAGATGAAGATATGGGACCAAAAGAGCCATCAAGGACAATCCTTGGACAGAAAAGACACCTGTTGCCATACATGGAGATAAAATAAAACAGCAGGTGCTTCACAAGGTATCTAAGGATCCAGTGTCAAGCAGCTTCAAGCTGGAGTCTGGGGCAAAGTAAAAGACAAAATTACAAGCCAGACCAGCAGTCAACTAGGATCCAAGGTGAACGTGCCTGGACATTGACGAAGCTGTACAGGTAACTGGCCATCCACCGGTCAGTTTCCTGATCTCTTGTCACGTGCCAAAGCTGAGCAGCTTATTCCCTTGGGTAGGAATGAGAAGGAGGATGCTCAGTGGGAAGTACGAACAGGTTACTGCTCTTTGGTTTTGAGTAATTAATGGACAAGAGAACCTGAATTGTCATATTTTGCGTTATAACTCCACCCCTAAGCAGCAAGCTGGATGATGATAACAGAAAGGGGGAAGAGTTTCAAGTCAAGATTCAAAAGTTACTGTTGAAGCCTTAAAGAAAGAGGAAAACAGATAATAATGACGATCAGGAGCAACTTACCATCTCAAGAATGAAGAAGACTGATGAAAACATGCTGAAAAAGGCATGCAAAGATCAGAGATGGTAGAAATGAAGAAGAAGAACTTCCTGGTGGAAAAACGTAGAAACAACAACTGATGAAACTGAAGAAAGAAGTAGAGCTAGGTGAAGAAGAACAGCTTGCTTTTGTACTAAAACATGATTGTACTTGTACAAACATTATAGTTTCATATAAAACAGTATTCTTATACAATGACTCTTGATCTTATTATGTTCTGTCATCATCAAGATAAAGGGAAAAATTGTTGGGATATTTCAGTAGTTATCTTGATGACACAAACAGGATGCATAACAAAACAGGATGCATAATAAGATAATAAAAGTTGCTAAAAGAAGCTTCCACGTATTACATGATCATGAGTTTATCTGTCAATAAATAAGATCATGTAATGGTTTTCCAAGGTATAAGGAAAACCAACCTTAGAAGAAACAGAAATAAATCTTCTAAGGATCAGGATGTTGTAGGGACAACAAGCTGAAAGAAGTATCCTTAGTAAAAAGAAGATAGGATACTGCAAGAAGTAGTCAGCAGGTTATAAAGAAGCTGTTCTGAAAGCAGATGTCAGAAAGCAGAAAGCTGCACAAAAAGAAAGAAGGAAGCTGGAAGCAGGAAGCTGTCAGCAGGTTAACAAGAAGCAGGATGCTGAACCCAGGAAGTTAACAAGTATCAGAAAGCTGGCACGGAGCAGGAAGCAAACAGACAGGAAGCTGGCTATAGGTTTCAGGAACAGAAAGTTGTTCTGAAACAAAATCCTGGTTCGAAACAGAAAAAAGTCACATCCTGAGCAGCAAGCAAGAAGGACCTACTGCTGTCTACAAAAGAGAGTAGGAAGTAGCCAACAGATCTTTGGAAATGATAAAAGCACTACTCACAAAGTATCAGGAAGAACATGCAACATGAAGAGAAGCAAGATAACTTCCATCAAGTAACCGTTGCATGAACTGCAGTCTTGAGCCCATACCGACTGGACAGGTCAGCAGGAATGTCAGAAAGGGCCAGGAACAAATAGTAGGCGCATTAAATGCTCATGTCAGAAATATCTCAGATACATTTAATGCGACCACAGAGAAGATCTTGGAGATAAAAACTTAAACTCAAGTAGGAGAAGGATCCCTCTTCAACGGATACTTCCCAATAGATAAATCTCTCAAGATCTATAAATAGAAAGTGTGGCTGATTGAAGAACGTTGCTTGATAGAGTCAAGAGGAAACTCATATACTTTCCAAAGCTTCTCAAAGCTTTCACATGTTTAGCCACTCAACCTTCTTAGAGCAGTCTACAACAGCAATAGAGCTTTCAGAGATCAAGACTGTTTCCCAACAGTTGAAGAAACATTTTCTTTTAACCACTGTGTTGTGTGTGCTAGGTTATTTTATTTGGTGTACTTAGTTGATAGGATTATATCCTTGCTAAGTTTATTAGTCTTGTGTAGGCTAATATTTTCCTGTATGAGAGTGTGATCCCTGTGTGGGAGTTTGTAAACCCTGTGTGGGTGTAGACCTAGGAATCTGGGATTCTTGTAGGTATAACTTGTTTTGGAAGAGGTTTGTAAAGACGAGTCTTGTAAATCAAACTGACTATAATGAAGTTCCTCCTTAGTTGAAGAAACCTGTTGTTCGGTTATATGTTTTAGAAAAGTTTGAAAAATCGATGGAGGTTCATTCACCTCCCTCTGAACCTCTGACCACTTGGGACCCAACAGGTTCTTCGTGAAGTAGCCAAGATGGAAACAACCCACGGTGTTTGGGAGAAGCTTGAAGGTTTGTATATGGTAAAATCACTTGTCAATCGATTATTCTTGAAAAAGAAACTGTATGCCTTCAAGATCTTGGAGGATCAGCCACTGCTAAATCAAATAGAAGAGTTCAATAAGATCATAAATGATCGTGAGAACGTTGATGTCAAGTTAGAAGAGGAAGATAAGGCTCTAATGTTGCTCAGCTCACTCCCAAAGAAGTTTGAAAACTTCTGTGATTCCATCTTGTATGGAAGGGAAAAATCCATCACAGTAGAAGAGGTTATAATTGCTTTGAAGACCAAAGAATTATCAAGGGAATCTGATCCAAAGGCTCAAGATGGAGGAGAAAGTCTGATGGCCAAGAAATCTGGAGGAAAGAAGAAACCATTTAAGCAAGGATTCAAGAAAACCCCAAATCAGGAATCCAAGGATGACATTGAAGGAAATAGATGCTTTCATTGTCACAAACCTGGTCACCACAAAAAGGATTGCTTCAAGCTAAAAGGAAACAACAAAGGAAAGCCAAATCCACCTGGAAAGCAAGCATATCAGACCACAGAAGCTTCAAGCTCAAACCCAGGTTATGAATCTGCAGAGGTTCTGGCCATTACTTCTAATGATACTAGTTCAAATTAGATCTTGGATTTCGGGTGTTCTTTCCATATGAGTCCTCACAAAGATTGGTTTAAGGAACTGACTATGAAGGAAGATGGAGCAGTGATGCTTGGGAATGATAAAACCTGCAGGATAAAGGGAATAGGATCAATTCTATTAAAGATGAAGGATGGCTCTATCAAGATCCTATCCAATGTTAGGTTTGTACCAGAGCTCAAAAGAAATCTAATATTACTTGGAATGCTAGATTCACAAGGTTTCAAGCTCTCAGTTGAAGGTGGAGTCATGCAAGTGATGAAGGGTTCAAGAGTTGTTATGGAAGATTTCAAGAAGCATGATCTATACTATCTAAAGGGTAGTACTGATATTGGTGGATCCTACTCAGTAAAGGAGATGGACAAGACTTAGTTTTGGCACAACAGATTAGCACATATCAGTTTGAAAGGGCTTCAAGAATTAAATAAGTAAAAGGTTTTTGGAAGAAACAAGATCAGTGAACTAAGCTTCTGTGATCATTGTGTTCAAGTGAAGGCTAGGAGATCAAAATTCTCTACAGGCTCACACACTACCAAAGGTATATTAGAGTATGTTCATTCTGACTTATGGGGACCAACATAAGCATCAACTAAAAATGGTGGAAGGTACTTATCTATCATTGATGATTACTCTAGAAAGCTATGGGTGTTTGTTCTTAAAAGCAAGGATGAAGCATTTCACAGATTTAAGGAATGGTTAGCTGAAGTAGAAAATTTGACAGAAATGAAGCTCAAATACTTGAGAACAGATAATGGTCTTGAATTTGTCTCAAATGAGTTCAACTCATTCTGCAAGGAAAATGGAATAGCAAGGCATAGAACAACTCCTTACACTTCACAGCAAAATGGGCTTGCTGAAAGGATGAACAAAACCCTATTAGAAAGAGTTAGATGCATGTTATTGAGTGCAGGTCTAGACAAAAGCTTTTGGGGAGAGACAGTGACAACAGCAGCCTATCTCATCAATAGAACACCATCAACTGCCATTGGTTTCAAAACACCAGAAGAATTATGGAGTGGAAAGCTTGTAGATTATTCTAAACTTAAAGTATTTGGATGTTTAGCATATGCTCATGTTAAACAAGACAAGCTAGAGTCAAGAGCCTTGAAGTGTATATTTCTTGGCTACCCCATTGGTGTTAAGGGGTACAAATTGTGGTGCTTGGAGAAGAATAATCAGAAGTGCATTATCTCAAGGGATGTGACTTTTGATTAAACATGTATGCCTATAAAGAAAGGAGATTCCAAGGAGCTAGCAAACCATGATAAAAGGAAAGCTCAGTTTGAGGTGGAGCAACAGCAAGCCAGTCCACATGATCAGATTTACAATGATGACACTGATGATGAAGATCAAGGAGAAACCAATCAAGAAGAGCAAGCTCTATCCAATTACCAACTTGTCAAAGATAGAACAAGGAGGTTAGTCAAACCACCAATTAGATATGATCAATTTAACTCAGTTTCATTTGCTTTTCTTGCAGCTAAAGATATTGAATATCAAGAGCCAAAGGATTATAATTAAGCTGTGTCTTGCAAAGAAAAAGAAAGGTGGAAAACAGCAATTCATGCAGAACTTGATTCACTAAAAAAGAATGCTATATGGATAGTTGTTGATAAGCCAAAGAATCAAAAGTTGGTGGGGTGCAAATGGATCTTTAAGAAAAAGATTGAAGCTTCTCAAAATGACAGAATAAGATTCAAAGCAAGGTTGGTTGCTAGGGGATTTACTCAGAAATGAGTGGACTACACTGAGATCTTCTCACGTGTTGTGAAGCATTGCTCAATCAGAATCCTTCTTGCAATAGTAGCTCAGTTTGATTTGGAATTACATCAAATGGATGTAACCACAACTTTTCTTCATGGAGAATTGAATGAACACATCTATATGCAAATTCCAGAAGGTTTAGATGTTTCCAACAGTGATAAGAAGGCTTGCTTACTCAGAAAATCTCTATATGGATTGAAGCAATCTCCAAGGCGATGGTATCTCAGGTTTGATGAGTATATGAGGAAGATTAATTTTGTTAAAAGCATGCATGATAGTTGTGTCTATTTCAAGCATGATTCTGATAAGTCATTCATATTTCTATTATTGTATGTGGATGATATGTTAATTGCTAGTGATTCTATTGCTAATATGAATAAGATCAAAAGCTTACTTAATTTTGAGTTTGAAATGAAGGATTTAGGTGAAGCTAAGACGATTTTGGGATGAACATTTCCAGAAACAGGTTGGAAAGTGAAGTGTTTCTTGATCTTAGCACTTACTTGAAGAAGGTGTTGATGAGGTATCAAATGAATCAAAGCAAGAGTACCTCTATACCAATTGGACAACATATTAAGCTATCTAAAGATCAGTGTCCTAAGTCAAGAGAAGAAGAGCATACAATGAGCAAGATTCCATACTCTAGTGCAGTAGGTAGCATCATGTATGTTATGGTTTGCTGCAGACCTGATTTGGCTTATAGAATGAGCTTGATCAGTAGGTATATGGCTGAGCCTGGGGTAGCACACTAGGAGGTAGTGAAATATATGTTAAGGTACATAAATGGCTCAGCTTGTATGGGATTAAAGTTCAAAAGAGCAATGGATTCAAGCACACCAATAAAGGGTTTTGTGGATGCTGATTATGCAGCTAACTTGGACAATAGAAAGAGTTTAACAGGCTATGTTTTCACACTTTTTGGAACAACCATTAGTTGGAAATCTACTCTACAATCAGTGGTAGCTTTGTCTACCACAGAGTCAAAATTTATTGCTTTGACAGAGGCAATCAAAAAAGCACTTTGGCTCAAAGGGATCCTAGCTGAGTTTGGCATAATTCAAGAGTGTTTCTGTCTATTGTGATAACAATAGTGCCATTCATTTGTCAAAACATCAGGGATTTCATGAGAGAACAAAGCATATAGATGTTAAACTCTATTTTGTGAGAGATATCATAGACAAAGAGGTGATAAAAGTATGCAAAATACCAAGGGAAGAGAATCCCTCGGATGCATTAACAAAGGCACTTCCTATAGCTAAGTTTCAGCTGTGTTTGGAGCTCATGGGGTTGAAAGGAAAGTCTGGAGTTCATGTAACATGAAGATGGAGATAAGATCATCAGTGATTCATGCTATAAGGTGGAGATTGTTGTAATATATAACATGCAATCATATAATAAGAAGAGAAGGAAAAGAAGGGAAATGAAAAAAAAAAGGAAGAAAAGTAACTCAGCCAAAATTTCGCTAAGGAAAGAAAGAGTCGCACTTTCACTAATAAAATCGCATTTGGCAAATGCGATTTCAATCTGGTAAAAACGGTTATGCTCATTTACTTTGCACAGCTAATTTCTTGAATCTGTTTTGTCAGGTGATTTTACGGGGCCCTTATCTCAGTCGATAATCAACGAAATGGTGAACGGTTTTTTCTCACATGCTCTATATAAAGAGGAGTTCATTTCATTAGAAGACATCGAAGCCATCAGAGTTCTAGAGAGAAAGTTCTATCGCTGCAAAGTTAACTTTGCATAGAGAGATTAGGGTTAGTTTCTGATTTTGCATTGTAATTCTGGATTCTTGAGTGTTATAGTGGATTGATTCATACAGTGGATGTATGGATTTTTAACCCAAACCACTTTACATCGTGTGTTGATCTTTTCTTCTTCGTTTAGTTCATCAATTTCTCTAACTCTAGTTCTTGATTGTTTGTGATTTTATGTGAGCTATTGCTTGCATGTTTGTGTTCTTGATCTAAATTCCAACACCTTGAAGAGACTGTCAGATAGGGTGATAGATGCTCAACATCAAGAGCACGTTGACGGGATGCACTATAGTCCTTATTCACAAAGATGTTGACGAGACGCACTATAGTCCTTACTCATAAAGATCTGCGTGCGGTTTGGTTCCATCGTCCCATCACCATTATCATCAAACTTGTACTGGATCTTCGCAACCTTTTTTGAACTCATCTTCGCACCCTTTTTTGAACTCATTTTTTAACGTGAGACGAAGCAAGCGAGCACAAACCACACCCCACAGTTTCTAGTGGTTTTGATCATGGATGAAAATATTCCCAGTGGTTTCGATCATAATGAAAATATTTGGAAATATCTCCGATATTTCTCCGATATTTTCATTTTTTCACGTGACTGATACAAAGACGGGTGCAATCGATATATCTTCGATATTTTCATTTTTCCACATAACTGGTAAAGAAACGAGAAATTTTGTCAAAATATCGGTAAAATATTGGCGAAATATCAATTTCAATATCAGTGACTTCATACAATTTGTAGGAAAATAGGTGAAATATCGGCGAAATATCGATTTCAATATCGATGACTTCATGGTAGAATTTGTAGGAAAATAAGTGAAATATCAGGAAAATATTGGCGAAATATCGATTTCAATATCGATGACTTCATGGTACAATTTGTAAGAAAATAAGTGAAATATCAGGGAAATATTGACGAAATATCTATTTCAATATCAATGACTTCATGGTACAATTTGTAGGAAAATAAGTGAAATATCAGGAGATATCGACCAAATATCAATTTCAATATTGATGACTTCATGAAAATAAATGAAATATCAAGGAAATATCGGCGAAATATCGATAAAATTTGTAGGAAAATAAGTGAAATATCGACGAAATATTGATAAATATCGGTATCGATTTCAATATCGGTGGTTTTATGATACAAATTATATGAAATCCGTGAAATATCATGGAAATATTGGTAAATATCGGTGGAATGTCGGGAAAATATCGTTAAATATCGAAAAAATATCGATAAATTTATGTACCGATATTTCCACTGATATCGATATTTCCACGATATTTTCGTAAAACTAAGATATCGATATTTCTATCGAAATCGAAATTTTCATCCTTGGTTTTGATTAAGGAGAAATTAAATTCCAATTTCAATCTTTTTCAATTAAATATATTTTAAGTACCAATTTTACCCTTTACAAAATATAAAAGAAAATTTAAAACCCTACGCTCCCTTATGCCACTTCAATTTTCTCTTTTTTTTTTTTTATCATTTGATGTTTTTCATCTACCTATCTTTAACTTCTTGCATTTATATATTAAACTTGAAAATTATTAATTTCACGGATTAATAACTCTATGACAATTATGCTCTATATCAACAGCACTAATATTTTAAAAATTAGGCTAGACGATAATTAGGTGTTAGGTTGCACTCACCTTATTGTATTGTAGGCTCAAATTATTATTATTATCATTTAGATAAAAACAGTTGATCAACAAATTGAGAAATACATCATAAATAATAATAATAATAATAATAATAATAATAATAATAATTAAAATTAAGAAACACTTATAATTAAATTTTTTTTTGAAACAAATATCAACAATGAGATATTATTCTACAAATTGAGAGTTGATAACCAACATATTGAGAAATACAACAAATAATCTACAAAGATAATTCAAATGAGATATTAACTTTTTAGTTGTCCTCCAACATAAATTTAAAAACAAATCAATACAAGAGTTGAAAAATATTTTTTTTAAATATTAGAAAATTAAGGAAAATAGGTAACAAGAAGTCATGTTTAATTTATAATCGGTGAATAGACGTCTTTGGCGCTAGTCCAGCGTCTAGTGAATTTTAGAACATTGTTCTCAGCCTAGTCCCCATGAGGATTGGACCCGAAAGTGAGACTCAGCACGATGGGGGCTCTCATGCTATCGTGCGCCCCCCTCTCCAAGCGCCAAGAACACCTTCTGATGAGACAAGAACTCTCACCCATGGGCATGGGGTGTGCAAGGTCCTGATGAATAGAGAAGAGCAAAAACAAATCTGTTAAAGGTAACAAGTAAATAGAACAAGATAATATCCACACATGAATGTCAAATGAAGTCCAATTTTATGTCTTCAACTGAAAATGTCAGTACATGTTTTAATGATACAAATTTCAATGGATGTTAGCTTTCTTTGTTATAGTTACATATAAAATCTTCCTAGATTTTCTGATCTCTTTGGAGAAATGAAAATAATGCACTATAGATAGTAACTGAAGACAGAAGATTAGCTTAGACAAATATTTCACCCCAAAAAATTGTTTGCCCAAAGGAAACATTGCTTTTCTTCACATCAAAGTGAAGCTGCATTTCTAGAATCAGCAGAATGAGAAAACTTACTCATTTGACTCATGAATAGAGCATGCTACTAGCAGGATCCCATCCTGTTCATGCAAAATCTAAGATGAAGTTTGTATTGCCTTCTTTAATACATGTTAAGTTGTGGACTACCTGCATATAGATGGAATGGAAGTATGGTTAAGTTCAATCCCATTAAAGTGTTCACAATTGCAGAGTTTCCAATTTATATTTCACAACGAGATGAAACTTGGAGCAAATAAGCCAGATATACATGTCATTGTGTGGATGAACATATTTTAGGGTAAGCGAAAAGAATCAGCTTGAAAAATAAAAGGTTTAACAGTGGACTTTCTTTGCCTTTCGGCTCTGATTCCAAACTGAGAGAGTAGCAGAAATGATTTTTCATTGTTATAAAAAAAAATACAGTCTCAAGGAATTTATATAACATGCAAGCCTATTAAAGGGATAACTCAACTATACAATAAATCATAGATTTAGGAAAATGTAGTGGAATATGCTAATTGTAATTGATAATTTTAGCCACAAAAAGTTATATGCCACTATCAGTGATAACAGATTAAATCAGGAGGTTGGTTGAAGAACTTTAAAAAAGTGGATTAAAGATTTTATAGGTGTTTGGTAAAAAGTGACTAGAAATGTTAAAAAAAAAAAATTGAAAATTCAAAAGCTACAAATTTCTACTTCTCAAAGTTCCATTTAAATTTTAGCTGCCAAACATATAAGATTCTTACAAACGGACGTTAATGCCCAAAGGTCCATCAAATATATTGCCAAACAAGCTGTTATTCTTTTTGGATCTATTATCTCATTTTATACGTTCGAAGAAATCTAATGCAATTTATGACCACCATTTATAACACTTTAGAGTTTTTTACTTGCCTTATGATTTACGTGTTCACATGGGAAATCATGCTGGTAATACTGGTGGTGTCATAAATCTGCTGTAGGCTTAGCACAACGATTGAATAGCCATAAGTTATTGCTAACATACTTTATAATGTTTTACTAATGAAGTGCGGCACCAAGGCTTACCATCTATATCAGCATGCAAAAACTATGGTTCAACACATTGATGAACAAAATTCAGCATGTAACAGCTTGTATCAGCAGACCAGATCTTCAAGATCTTATAAATACATGTCAGTAAAACATAACTAGCATGCTAAGCTTCAACATAAGTGAGGTTTCTCATTGTAGCATTTCTTATCCAATAAACTAGATGGTGTATGCTTGTCTGTCAAATAAACTAGCAAAATTAAAGCTCTAAGTCTTTATCCATCATCATTAGTAGAAACACTGAAGCTTCGATCCTACAGCACACAAACGTGCCGAACAAGTTTCCAGAATGATACTTTAGATTCTTGAAGGTCAACAACCTTAAGAGTTTAGTCACATCAAAATGTGATTTACCAAAGTTCTTCAACCAGCCTCCTGATTAATATGTTATAATACACACAAGAAAAAAAAAAAAGTCCTTTTGGTAGATAAAATACACTCCTTTTTAATATTTAGTAAGTGTGCACTGAACTGTGTTTGTAATAAGATCAGATATTGTGGCTCAAAATTGTTATTCAAAATTTGACTGTTTTTATGCCCCAATGGAGGACAATGAAGCCTAAGTGTTTGTATTTGAAAGTGCACAAATTCCATGAAAGAAAGTAAGAATTTTAGTTCTACTGTCAAAAGGTAAGGAATTCCATAACTTTAAATACTTAAGCCAATATACTGTAGATTGACAAGTAACCAAGCGTATTACTAAGTGTGGTAGGTTGAAGGCAGAGTGCTTTCAGGTTTATAATCAAATAAAAAGCTAAAATAGTATTCAATATTATGGATCCATGATTTAGATGAGTGGATGTAGTATGCATATTATATGAAGATCTTCATTCAATTGAAATACCTGTTGCATTGTCCACCTATAATCAGGATCCTTTTTTAGACATTTTTCAGCAACTACCACCATCCAAAATAGTTGGTGGACATCATGGGTGTCCACAATCCTTTTGTCAATAAGGTCCGGGTAGTTTTTTGTTTCCAGAAGTGGCTTTGCCTGTCAAATATATCTCTATTAAGTTGAAGGAATAACCATATTGAAAGGCTTAATATCCTAAATCTTCAGTTTGAAACAAAAAAACATTATCCACTGATAAGTAACTTACCCATCCAACAAGACTTTTACCCCCAGGTATCTCATCTGTCGTCTTTAGTCCAGTGATAAGCTGCAACAAAACCACTCCGAATGAGTAGACATCTGTTTTCGAAGACAAATTCCCATTTTCTGCATATTCTGGAGCCATATATCCAAGAGTGCCAACCACTCCAGATGAAGTAGTTGTATCATCCTGTTGTGCTTTGGCAAGACCAAAATCCCCAAGCTGAGAGATAACATATACATCATTTAAAAGGAAGTACATTTACACCTCATTCAATGGACGTACATAAACAAATACTCTGAGCAGAACTAAAAGATTATGGAATAAGTTGGATGAATTATGCATGAACTGAAATGATTAAATATAAGCATGAATATCATTGTGAATGAGTTTTGCCATGTTATCACCCCAGTAAAAAATGTGATTAGTTGATTTGTCGCAAATAATATGGAATGCCTTTGTGCTGAGGATGAAATTTTTGGATTACTAGTCTTGTAAACCTGAAAATGCAATTAGCTCACATATGGATAAGTTGGCACCATGGGTTCAGAAACACATTATTCTGTCCTTTTGGACCAAACCACCAGAGGGTACAGATTATACTAACCAAAATAATAATCATGCTTTGATCAGCTTGATTTCAATTGGAAGTTAATGAAGCAAACAGTGGGTAGAATCTCACCAGTGATTCAAAGTCATGCGTGAGGAGGATATTGCTTGGTCTCATGTCTCTATGAATAATATTGTTTTTATGAAGATATTCCAGACCTTTTGCTGCTCCCATTGCTATTTTCATTCTCTGCTCCCAGTTGAGAGGCTGTGGGCTGTCATCTGCAATTGTTCAAATGCTTCTGTTAAATAAGGTTTCAGTTTTCCACCAAACAATTCAAGAATATACATATAATGCAGCTGTAATTCCAATGCAGTTTACCTGATAACTGTTTTTCTAATGAGCCAAAGCAGACATACTCATAAACAAGTAATCTATGGCTTCCTTCAGTACAAGACCCCAAGAGCAGAACCAGATTTTGATGTCTTGCTTGGCTAAGTACATGAACTTCGGACTTGAATTCCTTCTCTCCCTGAAGGCTGGCGGCTTTGTGTTGCTTAACGGCTACTTCTAGCCCATCTTTCAGCTTTCCTTTAAAGACGAAACCAAATCCACCTTCCGATAGGTAATTCTTTCTTGAAAACCCTTCTGTAGCCTCATCAAGCTCTGCATAAGTAAAGTCTCTATGGCAACCAAATTTAGGTCGTCTGTTCTTGCACACAGAACAACTATGATTTTCAAACTCCTCCATTTGGTTCTTGTACATCGCATTGCTTCCCCCAATATTCAGTATTTGTTGCAAAATTGGACTCTCAAGTGTCCTGCATGCTTCATTTTGGACATTTTTGAAAGATTTAAGAGCTCTACCAGGAGCCTTCCTCTCTGGCGTTGCTTTTTTGGTGCTCGTAGTGTTCCCAATCTCTTGAACATCTAAGGAGAAACATTTCGCCTCCATCAAACTAGAAGCTGAATCTAATCTTTGGGAACTATCCAGCGAAGGTCTACTAGAACAACAAGATTCTGCTTCTTTGCATGAGGTTGTTCCTTGACCTTCGGGAGATTCTGCAAGAATAGAGATACCACAAAATGAACTCACGTCATTCTCCACTTATGCATGATTTTTCTTTTTTCCTTTTTTTTTAGTTTTATCCCTCCCTAAAAGATGGTTAAGATAGAAAGGCAAGCAAGAATTTCTGGAGAACGAGTAAAGTTTTTTTATTTCTTTGACCATGGAGGAAAATGACAAGCTCGCTTTTTCAACTTAGATTAAGTTCATACATTTGTGATTGGATCTGCTTCAAAAAGATAGACAACTTAGCAGTGTAACTAAATTTCCATGCTTCTTTCACAACATTCATCCCGTTTTCAAAATTAAAAGTAGAAGTGAAGATCTTGTAAACATGGTTGTTACTCTAAGCTTGCTACATAATCAAAACAAAACCAAATGTAGGTGTGATTATGGGAGGAAACTACCAGAGATTGAAATATCAAGTGCATGTTTTTTTGTTCTCAAAAATATCTTTTGGTATTTTATTTTCATTATTATTTGTCATATAAATACATTCTCTTATTTTCACAACAAAACCCCATTTCTATTACCATTATCTTTTATTCATTACTGTTCACTTTATTATATTATTATCATCTTTATGATAAATGAACTCAAAAGCACGAAGAAAAAAAAACTATAATATCCTATTTCAACTTCCTAATAAAATACTTATTTTAGACATCTCTCAAGATGATTCAGGATCCTAAAGTATAATCACGTATGCTGCATTCTTTCTTTATATGCATCCATTATACCAGAAGGTGAGAAAAAGAGTCTGTCATTATATGGTAGTATGAGTACATACAGCCTAATAGAAGACAAAACTATATCTCAATGCAAGTGCTGTTTACCTTTCCCTCGAGAACTTGAGCAAGCCTCACTATTCTTGGTAATTAATAGAAGGTGTTCGAGGAAATAGCTTCTAAATGTGAAGGTATAAATATCAATATTAGGGCAACAGGAATCAAGGTAATTGTTATTGAAGTAATCCACATTAGCTAAGTTAGTTTTAATTTTTACTATGCCACATCATTATAGGTATTGCTAATCAAATGAACATGAATACAACCAAGATGACATTAAGTTTTGTTGCTCTTTTATTTTCCAACCTGGTAGTTTGGCCCTGTTTATCCGATTAAATTTTGTATGGACAATGTAAATCCCAATGCACTATTAGATCATTTAATTACAGAATTTGAGCATAGGGAATCGGCCAATCACAACACAACTTCCACACTCATATCTTAGAAATGGAGAACAATGTGGCTTACTTGATGGAGATAAGTCTTCCCACGAGTATGATGGTATCATTTCATCGTATGATACGTGTTCATTGATTGGACCTCTAAGTTCTATAATAGTGTGGTTACTTTTCATGCTTGATATTCCACAGGAGAGCCTGTCCAAAAAGTACTGTTTGTCTTTCTTCATCTCCCTATAACCAAAAGTAAAATGTTACTCAAAAAGTCATACTTACTCATCAGTATGCATCAGAAAGATCACGGCTTCTATATACATGCACAAGCGCATTTAAGTAATCAAAATATGCAATGGTAGCTGAAACAAGTAAAGATATGCTCAAAGTCAGAATAGGAACTCAAAAGAAAAACTTTGATTTCTTTTTATGGTAAACCTTATCCTAAAATTTTGTCTCTTACAGAAATGATGAACAAAACAATCCCACAGAAGGAAATTGTAAGAGAACTCATAACATAAACAACGAACACTGTGAAAATCAAACCCCACAAGCACTAAACAACTCAAGGAGACTGACTAACTATAACTTTACCTCACAACCAAACATTGGGGTCTTGCTTCTCAACTGATTGATTATCTTCAATCATTTAACCACAATGTAATCAACTTGAAAAACTATTTGCCCAAAACACAGAGAACACCAAGACTATATACACAACATAACATTCATCACAATGAAATCGAAGCTAAACTAATTGTTTCCACACAAAACATCATATCTTCAGAGTTTAGCCAAGAATCAATCAGTATTTCCCAACAGTGATTTTACTAATAAACGAACCTATCGAGGACAATCCACGTGGCGCCCATCATTTTGGCGGCTCTGACAGCCGCCACCTTACGAGATGAACCTGCTGCAACCTCAACGCTAAGCGTTACCTGAGAATTTCACGCCAAGCAAACAATTAAGTAATTCATCGCCATTTTCGCAGAATCCGAGACAAATTAGGGCAAATGTTGAATTGAAAGGGGCTTCATCTGTGTGAATTTTATGCCCATTATTTTTGAATCTTTTTTCTGTTTTATATACTTTCTTGGCGGGATATATTTAAGAGGGAGACACGAAAGGACTGTTTGGTCAGAGAGTTAATTTTATAATCTATTTTGAAATTTATGATAAATAAGATGATTTAATTAAAATTGCTATATTTATAAGAACTTATGAAATAAAATGTTATTTAAAATAATAAGAATGAATCTCCCTTCTTTTTTAAACAATTTTTAAGCTTATTAGTGAAAAATCCTCGAAGATAATTTATTGCTCAATACTCAATTTTTTGAGTAATAATCCAGAAATTTCTATTACAAATAATATTTGTATTGTAATGAGAAAATCAAATATCATTAAATAGAAGATCATAGTTGTTTAATTCATTGGATGTGTAAAAAAATTATAAATATGATTAGCATTTTCACCTCAAATTAGTTAAAAATTATAGAAGTATATTTTCAATTGTACGAAGTTAATTATTTGCAACTAATCATATTAAGAATAATCATAACATGCATGATCCATCATCCATTTAATCCAAATTCTATGAGTCGACTTTGGTAGGATCATCTAACGAATTTAAATTTATGAGACGAATCAATTCATAATCCACAAATTGGATATTGACTTGTAAAAATTTGTTTCAGTTATGAGTAGTTGGTTCTCTCTCACGAAATTATATTTATAAAGTTGTTTGATATAATTTTTCATGTAATTTTATAATGAATCAAATAAAACTTTGACTTTAAATTTGGTATTTATTTATGGGTAGAGAAAAAAATCCACCCAACACTATAAATTTATGTTGTAATTGTCGTAAAAATCACGAACTTTCTTAAAATTGCAATTTTAACATAACTGTTGACTATTAGCAAATTTAACATTACTTTCAAGTCTCTTAAATCTATAACTAACAATCAAATTTCTAGAATTTCAGAAATTCCCAAATTTTCAGAAATTATGAAGAAAACCCCTCAATTGATGCTACTACATGTAATAAACATATAGTAATTGACCTAAAAACACAAATTATAGAGTTTAAAGATGTATAAAATATGTTTGTTGGTAACAAATGCACAGAATATTGAAAATCATGTTAAATTTGCTAATAGACAAAAATCATGTTAAATTTACAATTTTAAGAAAGTTGGTGTGGCAATTGCCCCTAAATTTATTGGTGCCATTTTCAAATAATAAGGGCTTTTTTTTTCATCTGAATTAAAAGAAACAAAATGACAAAAAGAAACCTTATAATTTGATCAAATCTTTGAAAAAATAATTACAAAATAAAAAATAAAAGTGAGGAAATTAATGTTTATAATTAGTAGCAAACCTTGTTGTGAAACTTGTAGTGGTGTTGGAGCTTGAGGACCCCACCATTTTGGCTGTATTCTTCTCTCTTTCTTCTCAGCTCTTCGTCTCTCATCTTTTTACTTGATTCAAATACCTTATTTACATCCTCTTTACCCTTGTTCCCTGAAATTTCCCACATACGTAATATAAAATATAATAACATAAATTTAAATTTCATCTTCCATTACTACTTTTTATTGTTCAATAAAAATAATTTATATAAAACGATCTTACACAAATAACTTCTTGAGACAAAGTGCATGACTCAAACTTATTTTACAAATCAAACTATATTTTTTGAGTTATGAGTATGAATTTATCAGTCTCATAAAATAAAACGCATAAAATGTCTCACAAGAGTTATTCTCTTCTTCAATATAGATATCCTACACATAACAATGAAATTTAAAAATAAAAAAAATAAAAAAAAAACTTCAATTTCATGCCGGGTGATTTCATGCTAGTCATATTGATTGTGTATTAATATCAGCAGGTGTATGACATATTTCAACTTAAAAAAGCCAATAACTACTTTTTTTCTTTTTTTTTTTAAACTAACACAACACAAATTCTATTCATTGATGTTAAAATACTAACATAGAATCAATCACCTAATGCAGATTCCATACATGGAGAGAGAGAGAGAGAGAGAGAGAGAGAGAGAGAGAGAGAGTTACAAGTTATAAGAGGTGCAATTCGAGAGAAAGGAGAAGGATGAACATGTTGGAGAAGAGCAAGTAGTATGAGTTGATCTCCAGGGTTTAGAGGCAAAGCATTGAGCAGCCATTTCATCTCACTCCAACTTAAATCTATACATGATTGTGTCACCACCACCTTCTGAGCTACCTTTGACATTACCTACATTTTTTAGAACAATTACATTCATTATTATTCAATAACACATGCAATTATTTCAAATGAAGCATTAATCTTTACATTTTCAAATATTATCTTAAAACAACACCTTGCTTACCATGATAGAGGATAGCTAGTTGTAAAAGAAAAGAAGCCTTTAATTTAAAGAAGTGTATATTCAATATTCTCACTAGAGGCTTGGAATTTCTTTCTTCTTAGATTCTCTCTCTCTCTCTCTCTCTCTCTCTCTCTCTCTCTCTCTCTCTCTCTCTCTTGTGCCTAGGAGCTGTGGTTAAATGCTAGGCAGATTGTAATATTTTAAGTTGTCTGAGCTTTCATTACTATAACTCAATATTATATGAATACACATTTGGAAAAAACTAAGCAAATATTTTGGTTGTTTATTGAAAAAACAATTCTTGTTAATGTATAGTTGATTAAGACAGATAAAAAATCCCTTTGAATTATCAGATTCCAGCTCCTTCTGATCCTCTCTATCCAGCACACTCTCTTTGCCACTAATTTGTCTCCACCAAATAAGCCAAAATATTTTGTGGGATATATATATTATATATGTTGAAAAATGGACTATCTTTAAGATTGTGAATGAGGTTCCAACAATATTTGATTCAACCCCTATCTGCATCTCCATCTTAAATTATGGTTAAGTTTGTTGATCCATTGGAACACAACTATATTGTTTGATAGCTCTATGTAGAAGATAATGTAGATGTTTGATGGGCGCTTGTCGAACAAAAATCAAGTGTTTAATGGTATTTCTAATCATTTTCTTCAAAATTTTGACTGAAAATCAGCCTAACAATATAATTCCCGCCGAATGGGGATGAGGATTTCCCGATTCCTTTTATGTGGGGACACTATGAGGATGGTATCTAAATAACCGCGAAAAAAAAAAAAAAAGCGAAAACATTGGACAATTGTAGTTTAGCTCGTATCCGTTTTGGTTAAATGTCATACCAACTATGAATTCACATAACTAAAGTTACCCAACTGCAAAATTGGTGGCAAAAAAACCTTTGATTTGTGAATACCTAGTTAAATGCTAGTGTTATCATTGCCACCAAGAAAATATACACATCATACAAAATACAAAGCAAACAATAATTGTCAAAAACAAATTTTGACAATTTTTTTTCTTTTACAAAAGCAAACCCACAACTAATAAAGGATTTGCGATAAGTTACATTTTACATGCTCAGCATTCATTTAATCACACACGATTTTTTGTCACAGAAAAGCACCTACTCAATTTTCTCTCTCCCCACCAAGATAGTCATGCTGCACTCAAGCAATTCTCCCATGTTCCATACTTTGAGCTGAAGGTTCCACCACCACTTTGCTGTGCATACTCGGAAATAACAGCACGAGCACAATTATCCCAAGTTGTAGCTATCTCCCCAAGTGACATTGGTTGTGCAAGGGTTCGAAGAGAGATGCTAAATCTTGATTTGGCCTTAATGGAAAGATCTTCATATTCCTTACTGTGAAAGAAGCAAATTATCAGTCAATTCTACTTTATCCATGAAATAGAGGATAAGAATATAACCCATTTTATCAGTGATAGTGTAACATCGCTTGAGGAAGAAAGAAGAGTGATATAATAATACAAGGCTCATCATATAAACAAGCTAGAATACTAAACGAGTAATGAGTTTCTTCCTTCAATATATTACATAATCCGTCATGTTACACTACTATGCAAACAGAAAACATACGTGCATACCCTTCTAAAATAGGCTGTAATCGTTTTGCAAGCATATACACGAGAATTTAGAGAGTACACTTTGCAAGTTACAATAACACAAAAACTTTCCGAGACAAAATAAGCTGCGAACTAGCCCTTTCATTTCAATAGGGCCTGCACATATCTTGTATGAACGATGAAAAAGCTTTTCCCTCGGCAACTCTAAAATGGACAGACATCACCCATGACCATGTCTTTCATATAATGATATAATTCCAAAAAACTGTTTAACAATTCCAGACCACTCAATTTTTGAGGATAATGATAGTGTTTGTTACTTCTGTTATCTGGTGGAAGCAGCAGCCAACACATACTGTCTTTCATTCCGACTTGAAAGAAAATCCAAGTGATTGACAATAGAGAACTATGTGCACAAATATCTAATCACACATCATTCACAACTTAAGGAACTTTCAATGTTTTCCTTCCTAGGCTTTTATCTGAATAGGTCAAATACAAATGCAAAATAATTCTGCTTGATACATGAACAGACACATGTTCAAGGTGGTTTAAAAATCAGATATCATGAACAAAACACTATGAGAATAGAGCCAATGAGTCAGAAACCACTACAGTAGCAAGGACTCGGACACTTTATATACCACTCTCTCGTTTCAGCTCCAAAGAAACTCACAGCAACAGACAGTCACAGGATAATATGCTACCATGACAGTAGAGTCTTTATAAACAAAAAAGGTAAGTTCTTCTCATAGAAGGATTTTTAATATATGCTTAAGCTATGTTTCCAAAAATTTCATAAGACCATTTTTCAAATTGCAATAATGGAGCCTCTGGGTGTCATCCTATATCAGTAAATAAATAATTTAAACATAAAATATAAGAATTAATGATAATAAAAGAAGTATGGTACTGGAATGACTAGAGAAAACAGTAGATTCTCATCATACTCACCTGACTTCAACAGGAAACTTGTCCAAAAGTATAGGAGAGCAATTTGGATAATTGATCGGTATGAGCAATCTTAAAGGTTGAATTGGAGACTGCACTTCCATGAAAGACGAACTTGTAAATATGTGAAAGAAAAAATGTTAGCAAGAGGGGTTAAGGAATTCAAAATCTCACCATTTGTGCTGAAGCATACTGTGACTTAAGATTAGGGCTAAGAGCCACAGCGCTGAAAGAGCACTTCACAATAGTTCCTTCTCCACCTTCAGCAGCTGCTGCAACTGCAGTCGGATCAACATCATCTTCACTGATATACACGACAGTGTCTATAAGTCTTTGATTTATTTCCCGCAATTCTTCTTCAAGAGCATGGTTAGCCTGCAACAATGACAAATCATTGTTCATTCTGCACTAAAGTCAAAAACTAATTTGCAATGACATCCATGAACCAATCGATAAGGAAATATGACAATAAAATCAATAATTAGAAGTAACACAGTATTTCCACTTGTGATCACTAATTAAGGCCTCATGTGCATAAAAGCTACATTTTGATAGGCCTGATAAAGAGTATCCCTTGTTGCATGTCAAATTGTCAATGGTTAGTTAACATCTGAAAGGATTATAAACTGACTGAATATAAACCACTAATAACGTTAATATCTTAAGTATGAGGTAATTTAAATTATGTGCAATTGCAAACTCCGAGAAAGATAAAAAAGGAAATAGTATGAGACGGTATTTGGACCTACGGTGATATTTGGGACTGACTAATATATGTATCAAGAAAGACTGCATAAACTAAATGGACTGGGAATATCCAACATAGGGTGCAGTACTGGTTGCAACAATCAGGAAAATATGAAGGTGCAAGTATTTTATGATGAAAACTGGGATAGCTTAATCTAAAAGAACACTTGGAACAAATAAATTGAGAAATATACAGACATTGTTGGTCGCGTAGGAGGCTGCACAATGGGAGCAGGTTTGGAGAAAAGACTTAGGAGTTAGGCCAAGCTAGGGCTCACAGAACAAGCAACTCGTAGCATGCATTAGTCAAAAGGAGAGCTTATGCGCACCTCTCTCCAGGAGATAGGATTCGGGAACTTACACAGCCAAACTCACACGACTAGAATTAACCATATATTTATGCCAGCCAACCATATATAAGCATCTGATAAGCTTTGATGAGTTCAATTCCTCATTTTAGTCTATGTTTTCTCAATTCTCCTGTTCCATAATCCATCAAATTAACAGGATCAACAATGGGCTTGCAAATTGTCCTTGGTAGTCATCATTTCAACATACATGCAGTGTATGATTCTGAGTCCAGCAAAGCAAGCTAATACTGATGCCTAATGCAAGAGAGTTTCTTGCTAAAATAGCAAAGATGCAGAACATACTCACCTCAGAATACATCGAGGTGTCAAAACAGTCAAGTAATAACTCCTCCTAAAATAACATGCATGCAAAGATTCTACATGATTTACCAAATCTCCATGCTCTTTCTCCAATCTACTAAGTTAGTGCCTGTAAATCTTTTGGTTAAAGCAAACCAATCAAAGGGCTTGGTTTCAATGAGGGCAAAGTGTCCCAACCACCACAAACTATACCACTAGCATATCATTAGTAGGTGGTGACCAGATAATTCTTTTAGGTTATCAATGTCAGACCAAAACATATCAAGAAAAATAGAGCTATTTGTCAAGTCAAAAGATATGCCTGATTCACCAGGTTGTACCGCATTACAGCTAATAAAAATTTGATCCAGGCTTATGCAAGCTATAAACCTAACACATCCCAGGTGCAAATTTTGACATGAGGGGCAGTAGGTAGCTAATGTAGTCAGAATGTGAGAAGATGATAGACTAAAAGGGTTCTTTCGCTTTCAGCTTGGATATCCTCGTCTTACATGTATACTCCCTGTTTTCTAGAGAAACCATGATGGTAAATCTCATATTTTGATTTTTCAAGAACCCGATACATACTTGCATAATACTAGCTACTTCATCAGGTTGTTTGGCACCATCCAATTATGTGATTATGTAGATTCATCATTTAGACATTTATTTTACATGCATTTGCTGCATACTCTTGGAGCTCATCAATAAATAATGTGGTAATTACCAGTCAGATGGTTAGGCATGCATAAGAAAAAAATCACATAGAAATTACAATCCCATTTCTAGTTACTTCATTAATGAATGTCTTTTGCATTTCAATAGCTAAGGGAAGAAGTGTATGACATACCTCAATTCTAGGTCTTTTGATGTTTGATGCTCCAGTTGACTCACCATCAGATTCATTACCATTTAAATGCTTGAGGCTATCATTCACGCTGCCGGTTGATGAAACAACATTAGATGGCATTGCACTAGTATAACGTCTCATTTTCTTGGTACCACTAGGTCCATCTTGCGTGAAGAAGTTTCTAGCCTGCAAACGACATTTAGTCATTGCAACCAAATCTTCACCTACTGCAGCCCGTGATCCATTCCCTGGAGCAGATCCTGCAATTCTGTCGACCATACTGACAACTGAGCTAATGTCACTAACTGAGGCACTCAAAGCTTTAGGAGACATAGATTTCACCTGTCACAAGAAAAGGCAAATAAAATCAATCTCAGATGTAATAATGAGGTTCATAAATAATACAGGTGTCACATACTATGTAATGAAATCCTACATACCACTTTGATTAACCGTTCAAGTGGTTGTTCCACAACATTAGAGTTTCCAGATACAATGGTTGACGCAACACCATGAGTGCCATCAGGACTGGTAAATTCCGCTAGTAAAGGTGAGGCTGATATCCCCGGAGTGCCGATAGCAAGGGACTGGTTTGGTACTGATGCTGCAGTGGTTGGATGATGAACACTGTTTCCCACATTTGAGAGTGATGAAACGCCAGAATTGATTTTCTCAGAATCGCCTGGCATAGGGGAAGGAGCCATGGAAGTTGAAGGAGATGGGACAATGAATGGTGAGTTTACAGATTGCAAAGGAGTTCCAGCTTTGGTATGCGGCGTCAGAAGATTCTGCTGGTCAATTTGTGGAGAAAGATGATGACCAATCTGAGGGGATGCCGCCTGAAGAACCTGCTGTGATGAAATGGAGAACGGTGTCCCAGGCTTCATTGACTGGTGATGATATGAAGATCGTTGGCCAGATGAATTATGTTGTGTGAGAACTCCTGATTTTCCACCCATCTGGTGCCTCATCTTCACATCATTTGCATCATTCATTTGATTAAGCTGCATCATTTGCTGTGCAGGCAACTGTCCTGATTGCTGCTGAGTAGTTTGTTGCTGTTGCTGCTGCTGCTGCTGCTGCTGTTGTTGTTGCTGCTGCTGCTGCTGCTGTATTAACTGCTGTCTTTGCATATATTGTTGCTGCATCTGCCGCTGCTGGTACTGATGTTTTAGTTGCTGAGTTGAAAGCTCCTGTTTTATTTGCTGCGTTTGAAGTATATTTGAATTTGATTGTAAGGGATTAACATTTGACTGCAGTGATGTGAGCCCATTCTGTGATGATATGGAGTTAATATTCATCTGCTGTGGACCACTCACAGGATTTTGTTGTAGAGAGTTCATAGCTACTTGCTGCATCTGATTAAGTGCATTTCCCTGACTAGGATCAATATTCGTACCAGGCTGTAGTGTATCCATAATATTCTGGCGAGAATTTGAAACACCGGATACAGAAGATAAAGAATTATGCTGCATATTGGTCAAATTATTCTGCTGTGTAGACACTGCATTACCCTGTACATTCATTGATTGCATCTGAGAATTCATTTGACCTTCATTCGTGTGCATTTGAGAAATTTGAGGCTGTAGCTGCTGAGACTGTTGCATAGCATGCATGTGGGGCTGGCTGTGCTGGCCTTGCTGCAACGAAGAAACAGGCTTCCGAGGCCTATTTGAGTTAAGAATATTTACAATCTGCTTCTCAACTCCAACAACCTTCTCCTTGTGATGGGACTGAATTTCATTCTTGCTTGTTCGCAGAAATAGTATAAGGCGTTCCAACATAACTTTGAGAAATCTTAGTTTTTCAAGTTGCTCATTCTTAGGTTGTTGAGGACCACCATCATGCTGCAATGCAGTAAGACGTTATCAGTGAGAATCAAAATAACAAAATGATAACAAGATAGGTAAGATAGTGAAAGAGTGGGGCAACATTTAACAGAGTTTTCTCAATTTTAGTTTCTTGGAAGCCACATACAAGTTGTAGAAGTACTGAATAAATACTGCCCTTACATTTCTCAATTAAATTTAAGATAATTTATTAGGAAAAACAATCTTGCAGCAAAGTAAAATAATAAATGGCCATAAACAAATCAGAAAACTTACCTGCTGCAACTTGGCAGCCATTCGCTGGTACATTTCATTCAATTCAGGGTAATACATCTCATGCATGGATTTGATCTGCAATGAAGTTAAATGTATTATTACATATGAGCTACATATAAAAAAGTTAAAAAATAAAAAGAATCAAATTAATAACATGGAGTATAAATGTTTAATAAGGCAACCACTAGAAAAAAATAGCTAGCCAGCAATTACATAACAAACAAATTCTTTAACATTTGAAAAGCAAAAGTGCATTAACTAAAATACCTTCTGATAAGTCTCCTCTTGCCAGTCCCCACCACTTGCATTCCCTGTCTGTGACGAGGAATCTAAAGATGCTAAAACCATTACATGTTAGCCAGCTGAATGGAGTAGAGCAATGGATCTTGCATACTACATGGTAGAAAAGCACATCTCCACAGGCATTTACAATGACAAAAGAAAGAATAATTATTTGTCACCGCCAGAATTTATATTCAATGTCTGAGTTATAGCACAGATGGGATGCCGCACTTCAAGCCTTAAGTTTTTTATTCTCTCCTAATTCAATACTTCCTCAGTAATCAGTACTATACCAATTCTTACTTAAATACTTCACCAGTCAAGAAAATAACAAGTTTGTCATCAGCAATGACAACTACAGAAAGATTGCTTATGTATGAAGCAAAAAATTGGTTAATCTAGTAGATACATTATTTGCAGAAGTAACAAAGGCAAGCTGCAAACAGTTTAAATAACTTTAGCCCAAGTTTAGTCATTGATAAGCATTATGAGTCTTCATGCTATCACAAAGTAGTACTTTTTAGAAATTAAACTAAGTTCTTAACAAATTAAATTACTAGCTACTCTGTATTTGCCTAATCTGATATGGGTATGAAGTTTAATCTGTTTCTCCATTTCCCTTTTTCTTTTCCCCCTTCACAACTGGCCAAGGAAAAGCACTATTTAATGAAGAACATGTACATGACACTTGAACTTGAAGCAACATTTCTTAGCACATTTTCTAATCCTAAGACAAAATAAAGCAAACAATGCAAGTTTCAATACATAAAGAATTGTCATAAACTCACAATTGTCATAATCGAGATTGACAGGTAACAAAATGTTAAAGCTAAAAATGGCAATAATGAATCAATAAATGATATCATATCTAAAATATTATAAAAAATTTGCAAGTCAACAAAATCATGTGAACTAGAATACTGTATAATTCTTGAAATGTAAATACAGAGGTGTTGAAGGTCAAAGCTTGAAAATCAAATATAATCTGATCAAAGAACAAAATGATAGAAAATTTTCCAAGCAGTAGCAACACAATAATACGTAAGATAGGTCCTGAAGCTCAAAAATAAATTCATATTTGTGTAGCATTTACGACAAAACAAAACACCACCACCAGAGATTTGAAAGCCTTCAAAATCAAAAACTTACTCAGTGGCACCTCTGGCAGGATTCTTTGAGATTGCAATAACTGCTTCTGATCAATTGCGGTTTGCTGCTGAAGCATGGGACCAGATGTTTGAATTCTTTGTTGCATGTCTCTCTGTAATGTATTTGCCTGTTGTTGCAAACCCAATTGTTGTTGTAGCTGCCCTGGCTGCGATTGGATCTGTGACATCAATTGCTGCTGCATTGGCTGTGACTGTGATGGTTGAGCTTGGTTAGGCATCATGTTTGCCATGTTCTGCTGCATTTGCTGCTGTACTGCAGCCTTAGATTGCTGTAACACATGGACAGGTTGCTGATTCGTTTGTAAGCTATTGTTACCATGTTGAATTCCAACCATTTGCTGCTGCTGGAAACCAGAAAGGTTAGTTTGAGTGCCTAATTGCTGTTGGTGCATATTTGGGAGGTTGTTCTGCTGACCAGCTGACTGCTGCTGATGCATATTTGGAAGATTGTTTTGTTGACCAATCGTCTGCTGTTGCTGCTGCTGCTGCATGTTGGAGATACTATTCTGCTGAGCAATGATCCTTTGCTGTTGCTGTTGCTGTTGCTGTTGCTGATGCTGCTGCTGTGCATCAAGCATATTATTTTGTTGGCCAATCAGCTGGTTCTGTTGCATGTTTGCAGTATTTGGCTGCTGCCCACTATGCTGCTGCTGTGTGGGTAACATGGGGTGTTGAGGCATAGGGGTTTGCTGCTGATGCATGATGGAAGGCTGCTGTTGTTGTTGCTGCTGTTGCCTGAGGACTGATTGTGGTTGCTGCTGAAGCATAGATTGAGATGATTGCTGAAGAGACGACTGCTGGTTTTGAAGAGTAGACGAAGCTGATGCTTGCCTCAAAGAAGGTTGCATTACAGTCTGCTGAGAGGACTGCAGCTGATTCGGTTGCAATAGGTTCTGTTGTTGTTGTTGTTGCTGCTGCTGCTGCTGGATCTGAGATTGCATAATGGATTGTGGAACACCTCCCTGCTGGAACTTTTGCTTCATAAGGTGTTGTTGTAGCTGCTGGTTGTAAAGATATTGCTGTGAACTCTGAGACTGCTGCTGTTGCTCCTGAGGCACAACCTGTTGTTGCCTACCCTGAATCTGTCTCTGAGAGCTTGCATACACATTAGAAGGTACACCTTGTCCCATGGAATTTCCCACCGCATTCTGAGTTACATTAGACATGTTTTGTATGTTTTGCATGCTAGGATTCTGGACGGGAACATTAGACAGGGTACCCTGAGACATGCCACCAACAGGGGCCAGTGCAGATGTCAAACCAGCAGAATTTGTCACACCAGTTGATGGGATATTATTCTGGATATTCTGGGACAAAAGCTGCTGCCGCACTTGAGATTGATTGGACACCATCGCAATTGGTAGTTGCTGAACCTGATTTTGCATTTGGGACTGCATGCTTTGGGAAGCTGTAAAGATGCACAAAGAAAAAGGGCAAATCTAATCAGCAAATGAATATAAAGAACAAAGGAAACAGGTCATGTGGACAACAAAGGTAAATGCGGGTGTGTAAAACCGAAGGAAACAGCTCATATTAAAGAATGCAAAGTCAACTGCAGGTGGAAAAAAACGAGCAATCGAAAAGAAAAGGACTATATTTTAACAACTTTATTCGATAGCTTGATCCAGAAACTTGTCCAACCCAGAGAGAATTGCACGGCAAAGGCATGCTCGAGGGACAATTCACTGGGAAGTAGAATTAGAAAGAAAAAAAACATGTAACAGGAAGTTTTGAAACCTGTAATAAATGCAGGGGAAAAATCAGCATCTAAAACAGTTTAGGCACATGAAAATTTCAAACTTAGTAAGGGAACAAACTTAATAAAATAAAACTTAATCAGCATCTAAATTGCATTTATGCAATTTGGAGGAACAAACAAATAGACTCACCACTGAAAATGCTCAAGATAAAACACTTAGTCATATTAAGATAATAATGAATTGCCTGTTTCAAGTTCAAAACTAGTCAAAACAGGGTTCAGGATATCTTAGCGCATTGCACTGTATGTGGACTATCCATTAAATCAAGTGGGGGTTTGAAAACTAAGAAGCCTGTGCAACTAATCACCTGATAATAAACCATGATTAAAGTATGAACATGACAGCAGTATTTATAGACCCAAAAGAAAAAACGCAGTCGTACAAGAACAGAAGGTGTATGATGGTGTACCTAGTAGAATAGATTGATAAAGAGATGCAGTTCAAAACATATGAATATAAAATTACATTAGTCTGTTAATGTGCTTAATAATTACTACTCACACAAGTTTTGAAATTGTAAGACCTCAACACCCTGCTAAACATATCAGTGTTCGGCGGAAGAATAATTAATTTTACTTTCATCCATGTTATGTTTTTTTTTTTTCCCTCATTCAAAGAGCAAATCATCGACCTCAGGTGGTGAAATTATATCAAAGCTGCTGCATGGTTATTTATCCAGTATTTCAAATATACAGGTGTAATCGAGATATACATAGAAAGATCTAATTCATAAAGTTACTGAAGGATGTCAGAAAGTCTCTCATATTTAATAAGAAGAACAACACAAAGCACTCTTGAAATGATACCAATGCTTCACATACTTGGCTCAGTTGAGAAAAATAATAAACTTCACCAAATAGGTTTCTTTACCTGGATCTTGGGGGTTTTTGTTGTTATTTGCAGCATTAGTCGGAAGAGAATTTGCCATAGGGTTCTGGGATTTCGTCTCCATAGTAAGCATTTTCAAAGATATCTTTCTCAAGTAATCTGACTGCAGAACAGAGGGACAAGGTAAAAAGTTATAATAGCATCAGTTTCAGGAGACCAGGTAGTTTAATAATAATAAATGTTAAATTTGGTCCGCATACAGAAAATTTAATGGAATATCATGTGAAATATACCTGACTTGTTGCTGCAGTGTAAATTTTTTCCTCAAACCTGACTGCTATTTTTTTGAGTTCCTGCAGTCCCTCTTGTCCAGAGAAAGGAAGATGCCTCTTCAATGTCTCCATTCTATTCATTAAGAATCATACTCTTAGTTCAATATTCACAACATGAGCACCAAAACACAAGATTCATGTAAAAGAAATCTAACTGATCTTGGGAGAATTAAGAAAGTAATGTTTCAATACAAGAAGCTAAAGTTTAGAAGACAATTAACCAGTTTATGAGTCAAGATCAAATATTAGACTTGACTAAAAAAAAAAAACTTGACTTCAAAATAAAGACCCACCCATTCATTATTCAAAGTATCCTTTATTGCATAAAGAAAAGCATTCAAATAGTGAGATCATAGCCATTTTTCACGTATAATGTATATACATCTTCTACAAGGCATAATCAAAATGTGTGTTATTGAAGCATCAGATTGATGACACTGGTCTAGGACACACTCAAACCAGTATAACAAGACATCAAAGATAACACATCTTAACAAAAAGAAAGCACAAGAGCCAAAAGGACCATAAGAAAGGACGTATTAAAGTTTCTTTTTCTTTTTGGACGGCAGCCTTTTACATATATTTGCATGAATGTCAGATCAGAGCAGCAGAAATATACTTTCTTCATGCAATTTAGCATGTTTCATATGAATGTCAGACCAGAACAGCAGAAACTTGCTTTCTTCATGCAATATGGACTTTTAAGTCAAGTATAGGAAAAAAATATGATCCATAACTCTGGCAAAGATAATAGTCAAAGAATGACCACTTTATCTAAAAACGCTGGTAGAGAGGAGTATCATCTTATCATTTGATTTTATTATTGAACAAGTCCCCCCCCCCCCCCCAATTTCGTGTGAAAGCCTTACATGCAGAAAATTTTAATAACTGGGTGGCAATGAGATTTGAAAATTTGTCCAGCTGTTATGTTGAATGGCCACTTCATTTAAAAGTTTAAGATGGTAGAGAGGACTATCATCTTAACATTTAATGTACAATCTTCAGTAAATATGCTTCATTGCTTCTCCATGCACATTAGAGTCTTAGACAATGTTAGCTCATTTCTTAAATATTCGTGAAATCTTTATCTTTCATATACAAAATTAACAATTCAGAATTCTATACAGTAGCCAGCAGTGTCATGAAAGATTCCCACCTATGCACTAGGGCTTCCCTTGGTCACCTCCACTTTTTCACCCCAAATTTGCGACTTCTAATCCTGCGCAACCCAGCTAAGCACCTCCCAGGCACTAGCCCAGTATACCTCCCACCTAGAACCTTTTACAACATTGACAACCAAGGATTGTTTTGCTGCCTTTGTAATTTTAAGTATATAAAGTAGCAATATACACAACAGACTTACTTAAATGTGTGGTGATGTCAATTAGTTTAGGTGGAAATGAAATTATCAAACATGATTTACTTGATAAAATTGCTAACTTGAGTCATAGAATATAACTAAAAAGATGCTACAGAACCTCAGCAACAATGACATGGTTTTTTAGTACTTAATTCCACATGGTACATGGTTTATAATTTCTAAATCCAAGGATACGCCCACACTGTAATCAAGTTGTGGCAATGAGAAACCAATCAAAATATGAGCACTTCTATATCAAAAATTTTAAAAGGCTATAGAATGTTACGAAACTGTTATTTTGAAACTGGAATGACAAAATAGAAATGTGCTACGTTATATTTGTTTGAAAACTTATTTTTTTTTCTATTTTTGCTAAGCTTATGTTTCATATAAGATAATAGGAAAGATTGAATGAACCGCTTTTTACAAATTGGAATCTTGCTGCAAAAAATATGCAAAGAAGATCCAAAAGTTTTTACTTCGTCACTTGTCTGAGCTCAGATATTTCATACATCAGTAGCATAGCAAATCGCTTAAATACAGGTGTGATCACCTTTTATATCCTCCCAGTAGGGAAGGAAACGAATTTTACTACTTAAATCATGGTTACACGCGGGCAATAATTGATAACAGATTTGGTAGTCAGCACACTAGGTCACATCCTCTAACCTGAATCCTCCCTCCTGTTTGGAATGTTCAGCAGGAAAAACACCAACAGAGATCACACATTCCAGGCAATACAAACTTAGTCATTGGCATGCAAACTTATCAGTCCTACCTATTCATTGGCATTCAATACTCAAAACTACCAACAAATAGATTACCATTTTTTCAGGATATGGGATCAGAGAGAAATCCAGCGGAGTTTTTGAAAGTTACTGCTCACCGTAATATCATCTAGATATGAAAAATTAATAATAGAGAGGAGCCAAACCACTGGATCTATTTTGCATAGTTTTTATTTATCAACAGGCATAGAGCATCATCAACAAAGTGTGTCAACAAATTAACTAATTGAAGTGCATAAAGAGCTAAAGCATCAAAAAATAACATTCAGCAGTCATCATACAAGAGGAAGGGCAGGTTCTAGGAAAATAAGAGAACATAAAGATCACTTATTGTCCATCTATATTTCAGACTTTCAGTAATCTGGAACCTTTTCTAATTAACATAGCAGTAATTCTTGCTATTGGTGAACAAGCAGGCAAGTCAAGATTGCAACAGGTTTATGTGAGTAATAATTTACGCAGTTGAACCTTGGAATTAATTAATTTACAGTGGCCATTTCTACAGTTATTTGACAAAAATAAAAACTTGTCCTTTTTCGAAGATGTGGCAAGTTCTAGGGGTAATCCCATGGTCATTAAAGACATCATGTCTCTTCTTTCAACTTCCCCCATTTAGTTTGAATGTAAAGCCTCAAAAATCCCACATATATACTCCACTGTTTTCACCATTGCAATGGGATCTACTACATCACATATATAAAATCCTCAACCTCTAAGAATTCCTTACATCTTTTTTTCTATGCGAATGCAGTTTACCTTAAAACAACAAAATACATCTGAACCATAAAGCCTTATTTCCATAGCTTTAAGCCACATAGTGGTGCAAACGCTAACTAGTTTAGTAGCATTTGCCAAATAACAAGTGCATAAGAAAGAGAACCAAGCCTTGGCCTATGAAAATAAGAATCAAATTTAAGATCTGTGTACTTCCACACATCTGAGAAATCAACAATGCTAAACATAATTGATCCAATCAGGTGTGGACAGTTATGACACTAAGAACCACATTATAATTATTTCACAACATTTCAAGATTGCATGCACAAGTGCGACCTCCATCATGCTACAATATCTTCTCCACCTTGAAATATGTCAAAGACACACATGAAAAATCTAGAAAAGGCTATTGCTAAAAGTTTATGTTGTGCTTCTCTTCAGCATTGATGACCAACTCATGATTGGATTCATTAACTAAAGAAGTAGCAGTAAGATACACATGGACTCATACTTCCCAGCATAAACAACACTTATATATGGTCCATTGCTTCAAATATCACTGGCATTTCAGACAGCAAACATCTTACACCATAACAAATAAAAAGGGATTTATGTTTACCTCTTGACAAGTTGAAGAAACCAAATCAAAATTGTGTACGTCAAAGTAATATACCATAATACGAGTTGTTCCTCAAACTAATATACTACCAAATAAAAAAATAAAAAAAGAACGGAATGTGGCTGCACATTATATTTAACCTAGAAAAATTATTTTTTTAAGAAAAAAGAAAAGAGAATTCTGGAACAGGGTTAGAAATCTAGATGAACAAAAAAAACAGAACCTGGTCAACACCTACAGTTGAGGAAAGATAGGGAAGTAATTCAAAAATAAGAAGCGTACAACATAATCTCACATCTTGTTGACAATTCTCTGTCTAGACTCAGGTTGTAGCTGAGTCCTCCAATCTCCGCCTTCCAAACCACCGGCGGCCACTGCTTCGCCGCCGATGACCTGGCCAGGAATCTGAACCTGTCCTTGCGCTGCACGCCAATTGTTGTTATCCATTTCAGCTGCCCTAGAAACAGAAGAAGAAAAATAAGAAAAACCCTTAATCATCAGACAAATTGAAGAATTATGCAAAATATTATAAGAAAATGTCAATAGTTATTTCATCTTTAAATGCGAAAAAGAATCAGACACCTGAAGAAAACAAAAGAGGATTGGAATGAAAACTAGCAACAAATTCAGTTCATAATATTGTGAATTTGCAGAGAATTTGACTTTGATTTTGACCAGTGGGGATTGAGAGAAGGATTGGACGATGAATTGGGGGAGACGTGTTTCCTAAGAGGATGAATAAAAGAGAGAGAATAAATGAACAAATGATATATTATTAATAATTATGGCGGCAGGCGATCTATCCACCAACGGTGAAAAGGTATGTTTTTAGGGTTAAAATGGTAATTTTATAGCTTTTATTCTTCAATGATCTTAGTTTCACACCACCAAGGGATTTAGAATGTCAAAATATTCAATTCTCGTTCGAAATGTATAATTTAATTTTAAAAATTAAATTAAAGGATATTTTTACGTGTTTAATCAGTCACGATCGAATGGAGTTGGTGGGTTTGATTGAATTTTTACGTTTTTTTCGTTTTTTTTTTCATAAGATTTTCATATATTTAATCCATCCATGAAATGTTTGTCACTATATTGGCATTTCATTTCTCAAAAAATTCAGATAAAGAATTTCAAAAAACAAAAAAGATAAAAAAGAGAGCAAGTGAAAAGGAAAGATATAGGGTAAGATTTCAATTTTCTTTTTTTTTTTTGAAATAAGGTGTCAACCCTTAAAATCAAACCGTTCAAGCCAAGTTCAAATCTGAAGAAACTTCTTTGAGGTGTTAATGATGTCTTCACCTAATAAATCTACAAAAAAAAATTCAGAAAAGTCTCTGAAACTATCACCAAGTTCAAATTTGAATTTTTTTACCAAAGTCAACCACATGTTTCACATTCAATCCAATAGAAGAATAATGGTTCTTTTGGTTTGGAGGATGAGTTTGTCACATATTGTTTAAATGTGTGATAATTTACTCTTCATCAAAGACAAAAAAAATGTTATTTTAGGTGTTTGGTATGTTGGTTTAGGTTAGGTTTGAGTTAAATTTTATGTTTGGTTTGAAGGGTTAGACATTTTTTAGATTGGGTTAGCTTATAATTCTTTGTTTGGTTTGTAGGTTAGTTAAGTTATAAATGTGAAATACCCAAAATACCCCTCATATTAAATTACTTATGCAAGATGATATTTTTTTATTATTACTTTGAAGAGCTAGGTTGAATAAATCAGTGAAGAGCCCTACACCCCCAATCCATCGCAACTTCCTATGTGTGAAAATTTTGCAATGCTACCTGGGGTAGAAGACAACCATTGAAGCGAGGGAAGGGATTCTCACAAGCTCGTGCCTGTAGATAAAGAAAACAAGCGAGGGTATTGGGCTTACGAGGTAAGAAACTGTTAATACCCTTTTTCATTCTACAAGTACGATCCCCCAATTTCTAAGTCATTAGTACCATTCAAAGAATCGATTAAGGCTCGCCTGCCAATATTATGTCCAACAGGTATTATGTTTCTTCATTGAGATCGTACTAGTTAGCGGATTTTTGAAAGATTAGGTTGTT
Source organism: Scutellaria minor (assembly GCA_954870855.1). Classification (NCBI taxonomy): domain Eukaryota; kingdom Viridiplantae; phylum Streptophyta; class Magnoliopsida; order Lamiales; family Lamiaceae; genus Scutellaria; species Scutellaria minor. The sequence continues at coordinate 15,893,094 of OX940728.1, read as the reverse complement.
GTATGTATATTTGAATTACACCACATTTTGTTTGTAATTCTATTTTTTAGATTTGGTTTCTCTTGTGTATCATTGTGTAGTATCTCTAGTGAGTTTGATGCAATTGATGGTGGGTTGAAGTTTTGGAGCAAGATTCGTCGCATTTCTATTGTTAGGGCCATTGATATTGTCCCATTGGTGTAACTGATGGTTCAAGCAAATCTTTTTAATTGGTCTAAATTGTTTTGCTTATGATAGTAAATTTGCTATTACTTTACGACATGTGAGGATAATTATGTGTTTTGTAGTACATATTCATATAAAAATGGAATGTCTAGATATGAGATTAGTCGTGATGAAATTGTCCGTTGCCGACATTCGATTCCGATCCATATACAAACATCTAAGATAAAAAAAATCTGTGGCGACGTTTCATGACTTGTCCTCTTCGAGGGGTTAGTTATCTCACAATCCATTTCCATTTGATATTTTTACATCGTTAAGTTTACTAACTAACACTTGTTGATATTTTGTAATGAAATTTTATGTATTGTTATTCATTTCAGAATGAAGGGTGCGGGGTATTCATTTGGGTTGAGTCGGCGCTTGAGGGTCGTGCTAGAGATGTGGCTCTTGAATGCATCGATAAGATTGATCGATTGAAGGGCGAACTTGCCATCACAAAAGCTAAGGAAGCAACATATAAGAAACTTATAAGAACCATATGCATTGTGTGTTTGTTAGTAATTTTTGCATTTATGTGGTTGTTGCAAAACTCAACCTCATATCATTATAAGAATGGAAATTATAGGTTTGCATGATGAAGTCCTTCTAGTTAAGCACCCGATGTATTGTGAAGTTATCGTGTAGTGGTATCGTGGAAACTGTTATGGTATCGTACTTCTAGTCAATAGTAATTTGCAATGACTTACAATTTGAATGGATTATCCACATGAGGTTATTGTGTAAGTTTTATCATATTTTCCTTGCAGGGTTCCTTTGCAAGTATAGTACATGTATGTCTTTGATTTTATGTGTTGTTATAGTGCAGATTACATTATCCATATATTGTGGGATAGCATTGAAAACCTAGCATGTTTTTAATAAGTGATAAAATTGTTACATCCATTGTACTACTAAAAGATAAGGTGTTATATGCAAATAAGGCGAGGTAACACAATTGTTAGTCATGTTGCACATCCGTTTTCATAATATTTATCAAAACCATGTTGGGATGTACATGTAGCAAATTGGTAGAGCTAACCTACTAATATTGTTGAACTATTTAAAATATGATGGACTTAAACATTGTCATTAAGTTCCCTACTAGTGCAAAACATACACTGATCTTTCTATAGCAAAACATGGAGATGAGCTCCTAAAGCAAAACATTAGTACTTCAAGTTGTTAAGAGACTTTTGCCTACAAATTATGGGTCTGAAACTTCATATGCAAAATAGTAAATTACAATCCACCACAAGCAATAACAGGATCCCAAGTACAATTGGTTCTAGATGGTTGATAATTTGCTTGGTTTGATGGGCTGCGTCTTCGTCATGTGCAAACACCGATCCCAATCATCCACCGTGTCCCCATCAAATGGCTCATCCTTTATGATAATCGGCGTCCGCGATGATGACCCTATATCTTGAAACAACACCTCACTGGGGCGGTGCGCCTCAACGATCAACGACCATGAAGTGTAGTTTGGGAATCCACATTCCCTGAACAACTTTTCAAACCCAGTCTCCTGTATGTCAAGCCACCGTGTGAGTAAATCATTTATATTTAGCACTAATATTAAGATAGTCATAATATGAACCTGTGGTGACTTTTTAATCATACATCAAGCATTAAAGAAATCTATGAATTGCATATAGTAAATAGTTATCACACATCCGAATGCTTCAAGAGGTAAACACAATACCTTGCGATTGACCTGCCAATACTTGACCCCTACTATGATCCTGTTCTTGTTCGGCATATACTTAACTCCCGTGATGGAGTTCACATAATTGATGAACTCTTTGTACAACCTAATGTTGTTCCAAAAAAATGTCTTCACTTGGTGGACCATGAAGCGCTCATCCCTTGTTTCATTCGTCATTGCGATCGCTAATTTAGTTAACACATTTGTGAGAATCTTGGAGTCAGATACATCGCGTCTGACGCATGTATCCTTAAAACGTGAAATTACCAGATCCGCCTTATCGTAAGTGAAATCTCTGTAGAAGCAATCTAGCAATTTGTTGCGCTTAGGCATCTTCCTGTAAAAAAAATTATAGAATGCATGTCATTTGACTAGTTTATGTGTGTAAATATGTCGTTCTCATATTGGGATGCATATAACACATAGATCACCACAGTTTGGGAAAAAATAAATACATCGGCAAGCAATAAACCATAGTAATCCAAAGTAGTGCATGTACAAACAAAACATAGAGAATGTATGAAATTGTCGGATACTAAGTAATATATAACCTTAAAAGCAAGTTCGCAGATTTTACAATTTGTTAACATACAAATATAATCCGACGATATAGATATACAGACAAATTATATTTATTATGACTGATGTAATTGTTCTGCATTCGATGCCCTCTAATGAAGCATACAAAGTGTTCAATTACTGTAAGTGTTCATTGTCTAAGAAGGTGGTCAACGTCGCATGTCCTAAGTGATATGTGTACTGATGATGAACATGCACACTCAGTTGGACATATTTAATGTGGAAATTTTGGAATGATAAGTACAACCCCACATAGATCACCAGAGTTTGGGAGTGGTGTATTATAAGTCTTGTTAAAGATATTTTAGTCTTGGAATTACATTTTTGCAGGTTGTTATAATTACATGGGTGATTTTTTGTCAATAAGTTTTTAATCCCTCATCTCATAAATACATGCAGAAAGTCATAGATCACTAGTTTCCAATGCTTATGTATTAAAAGTACAAATAAATCAATTTGTGTTGCCTTTAAACAAAGTTATCTTGGACTCCACATGTTTTGACCATAGCAATTTGGGAGAAAATGACAAAAGTCTCGGATACTCCAATTAAGTCAAGTAAAAAGTGTCATTTAATGTAAAAATTTTCTACCATTAAATATTGAGGGTTGAGTGGATTATAGTTGACTTGGATCAATCTCTCATTTAATTTGGTGTCCATTCTTATCAATACTGTTGGGATATTTCAGTAGTTATCTTGATGAAACAAACAGGATGCATAATAAGATAATGAAAGTTGCTAAAAAAAGTTTTCACGTATTACATGATCATAAGCTTATCTGTCAATGAACAGGATCATGAAAGGGTTTTCCAAGGAATAAGGAAAACCAACCTTAGAAGCGACATGAATAAGTCTTCTAAGGGTCAGCAAGCTGTAGGGAACAGCAAGCTGAATGGAAGTATCTGCATAAAGAAGCAGATAAAATACTACAAGAAGTAGATAGCATGCTGGAAGAGAAACAGAAAGCAGAAAAGCTTCGGGCAGAAACATGCACAAAAGAAGAATCAACCTTAGAAGATATGAGTATCTTCTAAGAACAGGAAACAGCTAGCTGATACAGAATACCGGATGCTGCAATCAGGAAGCAGCAAACAACAAGCAACAGAAGAAAGCTGAAAGAGCAAAGCAGCAAAATAGTATACATCGATAGGAAGCTGACAACAGGTTTCAGGAACAGGAAGCTGATCTGAAATAGAGTCCTGATACGGAATAGGAAGCAGTATGGAACCACATCCTGAACAGCAAGCAGGAAGGACCCACTATCTACAAAAGAAACAGGAAGTAACCAACAGACTTGATTGAAAAGATAAGAACTACTCCCTCTCAGGCAGTATCAGGAAGAGCATGCAACGCAAAGAGAAACAAAGCTGACTAACTCAAGTAGCCATTGCATGAACTTCAACCTTGGACCCATACCGACTTGATAGGTCAGCAGGAATGTCAGAAAGGTCCAAAAGCAAATAGTGGGCACATTAAATGCTCATGTCAGAAATATCTCAGATACATTTAATGCGACCACAGAGAAGATCTTGGAGATAAAAACTTAAACTCAAAATAGGAGAAGGATCCCTCTTCAACGGATACTTCCCAATGGATAAATCTCTCAAGATCTATAAATAGAAGGTGTGGCTGATTGAAGAATGTTGCTGGACAGAGTCGAGAGTAAACTCATATATTTTCCAAAGCTTCTCAAAGCTTTCACATGTTTAGCCACTCAATCTTCTTGGAGCAGTCTACAACAACAATAGAGCTTTCAGAGATCAAGACTGCTTCCTATCAGTTGAAGAAACATTTTCTTTTAACCACTGTGTTGTGTGTGCTAGGTTGTTTTATTTGGTGTACTTAGTTGATAGGATTATATCCTTGCTAAGTTTATTAGTCTTGTGTAGGCTAATATTTCCCTGTGTGGGAGTGTGATCCTTGTGTGGGAGTTTGTAAACCCTGTATGGGTGTAGACCTAGGAATCTGGGATTCTTGTAGGTATAACTTGTTTTGGAAGAGGTTTGTAAAGATGAGTCTTGTAAATCAAACTGACTATAAAGAAGTTTCTCCTCAGTGAAGGAGTAGAGTGGACGTAGAAGGATTACACCACCTTTGAACCACTATAAGCCATACGTGTTTACTGCTTACTTTATTTGTTGTATTGTTTTACTTGTATATCTATTCTGTTGCATTTCTTATAAAGCATACTGTTAAAACGCATGTTGCAAAAACATACTTTGAAAAGAAAACTGGTTTTCATCAGAAACTCTATCAAGTTTATTTTGCTACGTTGCATTCTGATACCGAGACAGTAACCTGATTAAGCAAAGGGCCAGATTGCTGACTCAAGACAGGATACTGTTCTCCAAGAGAAACAGAAACCTGTTGTTCAGTTATATGTTTTAGAAAAGTTTGAAAAATCGATAGAGGTTCATTCACCCCCCTCTGAACCTCTGACCACTTGGGACCCAACAAATACAAATCACATACTTTATCTACTCAATGCAGTGCATTGAATGAGAGAGCTTTAATTTTTTCTCCATGATTGATGTAGGTTAGTTTTTTACATTTATTAGTATAAAGGTTGGGGCATGTTTAAATCTTGAGAGCACAAAATAACTACACCAGACGAGCTTGTGGAGAAATAAATCATGTTGGGGAAATAATTGTGTTTGAAACAGGAGAACTACCTCTACGGAGTAGAATGAGATGTTAACGTTGTGACTCTTTTCATTGAAGTGTTAGCCGACCAGACTAGGATGGGGAAGTTCAACCCCAAGGATAACAACGGTAATGCAATACATACTGTTCAATACTTTGTGAACAAGTTTTTGAACAAAAACCTTGAGTTGAATGAGTTTGTAAAGCAAGTGCGCTTGCTTCGTCAGAGACATTCAACATTTTCAACCATCATGATACGTGATGACGTTGGGAAGTCCCTTGAGGAAAACTCAATTCACTGCATGCCCGAGACGTGGGATGAGATAGTGAGGGTATGTATATTGTAGTCCTATCTTGTATTCAACTTATTGGTCTCTTGTTAGATACAAGTTATGCCCTATCTTGTGTCATTACAATCATTGAAAATCCTATATTAATTTTTTAACTATATCCAGACAAATCCGTTTGCATGTGCGTACGCGAGATTTGGTGACCCATATTGGGATGACCTCAAAGTTATCTTCGGGGATCTCAATGTTCATCCACCGCCCATGCTTTGTGCCACCGACGTTCTGAATGTGATTGTGATCTCAGACGACAACCTCTCGACAAATTTGAATACGAAATTCACCCCTTTGGATAAGATTATTGAGATCTCTAGTGACAGATCTGAAACTCTTTCCACCAACTTTTGGAACGAGTTGGGACCCATCGGGAATTCGTCAGATGACGACGATTCATTTCGCTCACCATCTCTCAAGATGGAGATGAGCTCATCCAATCCTTCAAAATGGACCAAAGGGAAAGAAAAGAACATTGTCAATGGAATGTGTGTGAACTTGTACGGGGCCTTGTATATCTCTTATTCGGCACATACCACGTTGAATTCAAAGAAGTGAGGTCTTCGTTGGAAACATCGGGAGTGGTGTTGGATGGATCTTATGTTGTTATGAATGATGCCTATACTATTATGTTTTATTTTGTAATTGTCATATGTTGTATGTTGTTGAACCTGTTAACTGTTGGGCACATCTTGCTTCATGCTTGTCTTATCCTTCATATTGTTGTACTAAAACCACAACAATATTTTGTGATTTTGAATTTCTAACCACAGTGTATATGGCAAGTCAATTTGTGAACCTTCAATATATTAAAATGTTATATTTAAAATTATTAGTCTGTGTTAATTGCATGTTGAAGTTGGGAGGGTTGACCTTCATTAGACCATTACGGAATCACATACATCATCGTTCTAATATTTCGGCCACTACAAAGCTTCTTTGAAAACCATGTATTCCATACAAAATAAAGAATATTAATGTGCAATCCTACGCTTGCAAGTGACAACATATTACAGATGGAAATGTTTTTCAGTGTATGGATAAAATTACATCATGTAACAAAATCTTACATTACATACTTAAATCTTATCCATAATATCTTTGACCAAAACCATTTTAGCATCATTTGGTATGCTAAGAAAGAAATCGAGGTCACTCTCATTGTTGCATAAGTACCGGGCAACATGCACTCTAGCTTCCAAGCAAGGGAACTCGAAGCCTTCAAGCATGTTGTAAACCTTGCCTCGTTTCTCACTTGGGTCCAAGTTTGAATATTTTTTCTTTGCGATATCACCTATCCTGCTTGCAATCTCGCCTATGTGGTCGTCATTTCGATCACAATACTCACTCACCTTGACCATGAAAGGGTCTGCATCTTCATTTTCAATCCTCCTATACTTCGACTTGCCACTTCGTTTGGATGTGTTAGAGCTTTTTGCACCAACCTTTGACATGAACTCTGAAGATGACTCGTACAAGTTGTGTAGAGTAGGGGTGGATACCGTTTTTTGTGATTTTGTGTTCCCGATGTTGAGGTAATCTTGTATCGCATCTGTAAACCCTTGAGCTTGTTCCCTGGTTGCATGGTCCTTCCCAAAAATCTGGACCCAATCGTTATAAAAGGGCCAAGTCTTGTAACGTATTAGATGAACTGTTGGATCCACCTTCAATGGAATGAAGTGATACATGGTAAGAATTTTTGGGAATTGACAAAGGAAAGATTAGAGAATCTCACATAGTAGGTTGACAAAATACATTACCACCACAAAAAATTCATGCTTAACCACAAACCTTCAAGTACACCTCTCACACTTCATCATTCACGTCGAGCATGGAGTCAGGGTCGAGTCCAATACCACTTTTGCCAAACATCAGGGATAAGATGTTGTAACTTTTCTTCCAACCATGAATTTTACTAGAGATGTATGGTTCTGTCTTCAGGTCAATCCTAGAAAAATGGGCAACCAATGATAGTTCCAATAAATTAAGATAACCTGTTTTGAAACCATTGTCAGACTTATACCCTCGCACAACCAACTCTTTCAACGACCCTATGAGTTGTTGCTCCTCAATCTAATTCCAAGTCTTTCTTCTTTGGGTTGTTCCTTTTTTATTTGTCTTCTAACTCTTGTTGTTCATGTCTAAGAAAAATGAGAGATCATGATATGTATAGCATTTAGAATAATTACAAGTTCTTTAAATGAATAAAATTCTTGTTTGTATCTACTGTATATTTTCATGTAATGACAGTTGAGTACATAATTGAGGAGCTGCATAGTTATGAATCAAAGCGCTGAACATGTAAACCACATGTTATCCATGTACGTACATCATACTTCATAATGTATTGTTTTTCAAGATTGTTCTTAAATACTACATATCACACATGGATTTTTACAGAAATGAAGGCAACAAAGTGTGAGTATATAAAAGTTCAGGATCAGTCCCTGTTGTTTCACATTTCGAGGACAATATTATCTCTTCAGAAAGTCTAGGCTTCGGATGTCTGAACTTGGTCGACGTAGTCTACATCCGAGTCACCGGTGAAATTGAGATCACTACAAAGATCGGGTACCTCACCCTCTATTGGGTCGATGGTGGCATTGGTACGGATAAAATTGTGAAGTAAGCAACATGTCAAGATGATTTGATTTTACGTCTTTATTGGATAGTACGATGGACTCTTAAGAATGGCCCAACGGGCTTTGAGAACACCGAATGAACGCTCAATCACATTACGGGCTCTAGCATGCATGAGGTTAAAATATTCCTGGGGTGTTTGGGGTCATTGGGATACATGTCTCCATTCTTGTAAGTGATATATTACACCCCTATATGGAGCCAAAAATCCATTACCATTTGTGTATCCTCCGTCACACAAATAAAAATTATCTGCCACAACAAAGACAGACAGTGGGGAATCAGAAAAGGGGCATGTCAATTTGGATTTACTCTACTGTTGTGAATTATTTAGAAGCTAAGACCAAAAAGAGTAAAAAATATAATGACTTTATATCCGGTAAAGTTATTAGGAATCTACCAATTAGGACTTTTGGATATGACATCACGTAAGACTCGTCCATCGGCGGCTGATCCTTCTTATCCCACCAAGATGAATGAATAATTCATGTTATGGTCACATACACCCAACACATTCACGGAAACAAAACTCTTCCTGTTTCTGTATCTAGGTTTGTCATGTATACTTATTTTGCAAGGGATGTACGTGTCGTCTAGGGCACCTAGACAACCCTATATCACAAAGCAATGGTGACATTGTTATTAATTGCGTTAATAATCTATGACAAACAAGCCTAATTAATGTGAAATAAACACTTGAGACACAATTGAGAACAATCGATGGTGTTGTTACCTTAGAATATTTCCAACGATCCTGTTGCTCATCGGTTTCGATAGGTTTGGGTTGAACTAGAAGAATGATGTGTAGTTTTAACAAATACTTGAGAACACTATTGAAGTGCTTGCTTATCGTGTATCCACTTCTGGTGAAATCATGTTTGACTACAATATTTTTCTTGTGATGGGATAGAATAGAAAGAAAGATAGCAACTTATTCCGGAATTGGTAGATGTCTAGTTAGTTGTAGCCCCCCTAAGTGCTCCAACAGATAACACAGACGTCGAAATATGTCACGGCTTATTTGTAGATGGTTGATACAGGTTTCATCGGACGTGAGTGTAAGAGCAACAATGTGGTCTAATTGACGACTTATGTTTTGAGATAAATTATATTTTCTAGATCTATTTGGGAGGTTTTCTCTATGCCTATTTTTTTGGTAGAACCTCATGTATGCGAAAGTCATGAGCATGAGAAAGACCTTGATAGATGCATTGATTGCCTCTACACCAGATACTATTATCTCCAGCTCAGAGTTTTCATTCATGTTCGTAGTCTACTTAGCATAGAAAAAATGTTAACACATAATTATGTGCAAACTAGTGCAGTACATATCATTAAGGGATGAGTTTCAATTACATGTACTTGAACAAGCATGGTAAATGTTGTGATTGGGGTAGACATGCTATATTTTTTATTAAAATAGGTTGGGGCTCGTTAACATCCTAAACAAGTACATCCATTTTATTTATAAAAACAACCCCCATGGGTGTGTTGATTTTGGCTAGTTGCTTTCTACTAATGCAATTAAGAAGGGGCACCATATCCAAACATCAGGGAAATGACCATGAATTGGGAGTGAGTTGCTTAAGAATATTTGCAAGAATAGGGTTTGGTTTTGCTAAGTGTTTGTTAGCGTGATTAATAATACGTCAGATGACTTCATCTATATCATTGAAAACAAATTTTGGCATGCCTCAAAATACATAATGGGCATGCATGGTTCAACAATGCCGTATTTAGACACTCAACACTCATAACTTTGAGAATAACAAATAAACCAATCAAGGCACCTTGTGATGGTAAACAAGTAATTGTAACAAATCACATATTATGAATTCTCACAACCCAGTATATTGTCGATATCCAGTTAGGATCTCCTAGACTAAGAGTTCATTGATGCATGTATCCATTATCAAATCTAAAACCTCATGCATTTTAGTTATACATATTGGGAAACCATTTCCATGCATCATATGAAGTATGACTAGTATAAGCAAGTAGCATGTAACGCACATCGATAGAGTCCTAAAACTACAACAACAAAACCCAAACCTAAATATTGATATGCTATAGAATCACAATCGACTCAATTTAAAAAACTTATAAGCTTGTTGCCAATAGTTATAAACATGTTATACCACACTAACCTAGATTCTGCAAGCAGTACGATGCGATATCACTCTTTTTCAAGAAGATGTCCTCGCAAGTGATAAAGATCTGCATATGGAACAAAAAAAACCATGAATACTTAACAGGTATGTACCAATTAGGAGAAACTGTTGTCAATTCATGTCATTTAATGATTGTGAACTAAATACATATGTATATGAGTACATAAAAAAATTTGAAAAATAGGATTGTACATACATTACAACATTGCATGTTGATTTGAAAACTTTATCTGTCAATTAATATCCATTTGCCACATTTTCAAAGCATCAATGTTCAGAATGTAGGCAACCGACGTACATTTTTACCTGTAATATGTATCGGAGATCTTCTTAACTTGGAGGCAAATGCTTCTAGATGAGATAATGTTCTTCTTATACTTCCAACAACAGAGTTGGGAAAAATTAGTATAAAGGAGAATCACCAGTACAACACAACGAGATAAAATACATTTCAAATTCAAAACTGATACACTACAAGAAATTTGACATTTTACAACGGGTTTTCCCCGTTGTCGTATCCATTTTCCGAGCGTTGTTGTATCCAGCGTTGCAAAAAAAAAATTCACCATTTAACAACGCACCAAAAAGCGTTGTCTTATCTAGATACGACAACGCATTTATACCGTTGCAATAAAGGGTTGTCTTTTCTGATTTTGTGGTTTCTATCTATGCAACGCTTAAAAATCGTTGTCTTTCAAGCGTTGTCTTATCTAGATACGACAACACTTTTATACTGTTGCAAGAAAGAGTTGTCTTTTCTGATTTTGTGCAACTATATATGCAACGCTTACAAAGCGTTGTCTTTCTGAAGTAAAACAACACGATTTTATGCAACGCTTATAACCGTTGTCTTTTTTTTATTTTTTTTTAAATTGCATACAATTACATTTATGCAACGCTTTTTTAAGGTTGTCGTTTTTTAAAATAACAACACTAATGACAATCCTTTTTTGTGTTGTCTTTTTTGTTTTTCACATTTTTTTACAATATTTTCATATTTTCCTGGATATATATAACAATATAATTTACTTATATAAATTAACAAATGCTATTAGAAGAACATTTAAACATCGTCAATATCATCGGTCACATTCAAAAATCATCCCAACTATATGTCCCATCCTAACACAATAAATCACACAACCTTAAGTCCATAATTTTAAAGTACTTCACAATTAATAACAAAATGATCGAATTTGTTTTAATAACCATCAAAACCTTTACAATCACGGCATCACGAACTTGACATGTACGCCCTACGTCCCCACAATCTGTCAAATGTTCGTAAACATCAACACCAGTAAATCATAACGTCATCATATGAAATATTCAAAACAAAGCATTGCAAGTTAAAATATAGTAGTCACCTTGTTCTACCCATTTATATTTTCTTGAACGCAATCAGCCCATTCACCACGAACTTCATCAATATCAGCTCTAGTGCACTTAACATCAGTGAACTTTGAAAAACAGAATATAGAGATTAATCAACTTCATTTCATTTTGGTGAAGTATACAATATGCAAACTAAATAGGAAATAGTTACTCACAATTGAACGCAATGAGACCATGTCCGCCGTTGCATCCTTTTCAACAAGGTGTCTCATGTACCACAATACAAAAAACCCACATTGTTTGGTATCAGGTTGCAAAGGAGCCTACATTACCATGTATAAGTATCAACTTACATATATGCTTGATGATGATGAAATAAAAAGATACATAAGTATCAACGTATTATTCACATCTTTGCGATACATACCTTGACTACTTCCCATGTAGGTTGTTTTTTCACATTCTTTCCAATTTCTGTATTGAACATTCTCAAGGCCCTTCATGACAAAACAAAGTATTAATCATCGTACATGCAACATAAAATCCAAGGGAACAGAAATATACTAAACTCATTGAAATTGAAACTTACAGATCAACTATTGTTTTCCAAGCTTGATCGTGCAAGCGATGATAAAGAGGGTCCAACAAATGACAAGTTTGCTTGTGGGGGTTGATGACAGTTAGAATCCAATGAAATCTATTGTGATAAGATAATTAAAACAATCAGTCACAACGCCAAAACAGAAGTCAACAAAATAAAAGGCTGCTAAACCTTTTTAACAGTTACTATAAGGATCAAAGAGAAACTCAACAATTCAGCTACTAGAAATCATATTTTCTTCAATTATCAGGTTAATAAGCACATAAGATCATAATTAAAGAAACTATCTGTCATGAAGTTTACTACTTACAAAGACACATTTTCCAGCTTCACTCATGCAATTATAACATCTATGAAGTTAATTTTCTCACAAATAATTATTAATATGCGAATTATTTCTAGTTATCCCAATATTGATGGCAAAAAAACAAATCAAAACTTACCCTACATTACAAGGTGCCAAAACTAATTGAGAAGACAATGTACCACTCAACCTTTTGGCTAGAGCACATGCCCTTCTTTCCATCTCATTTTCACGAAAATCTTGATCAACTTTTGTTGATGGCAAATGTCCTATTTCATATGGATCCACAAATCTGAAATTTTGAATCTTGTTTTCATTCACCAACCGTTTGTAGAGATGCCTAACCATCATTTTTTTTAAAAGGAAAAAACCACAATGTTAAATATAATAATAATAATAATAACAACAAGAATAAGGTAAATTGCCCAGAATACTTACCAAATATAGACAACTACACATACGTATGAGATTGACTCCAACTTACAGAAGGGAACCAAATCTTCAATGTTAACAAAGATATTCAACTCATGACCAAATACTTCATGATCAAGATCTATCTGCACATTGCCTCCATTCTGAATAACAAGCTTAGTATAACAATATAACATATGTAATGGCTTCGGCACACTTGATATATCAACAGAAGGCAAGTCTTTGTGCACGATTTTCTTCTTCCCAGGTTTCTAAAAATTGTATTAGCACGATATGTAATTAGGCATGCTATATTTCTGACAATAGTAAAAAATAATGTAATATAACACTCGGCAAAAAAGAATTACCTTCACTTTGGGTTTTATCAAATGCGATGGCCATGCAACCTGAGAACCTACCGCTTCACCAATACTATTGCATTCTCCAGGAATGGGCAAAGGGGCATCGTGATCCAATGCTTGGTCAATGGACACACTCAAGCAATTTTCAGGTAAAGGACTACCATGAAGAAGTTGTTTACGTCCACCCACTTTGATAATTGTGCCATAAGCAGCAATATTTGCTTGAGATTCCAACGTTAATGCGACTGGTTCACCCTACAATGTAGATTACGTCATAGAGATAATTCATATATATTACCGAAATATAAATCTGTAACATGATCAGAAAATTTTACCTTTGATGGCCAATTATTCTCACCAATTTTGAGATCATCATCCGAGTCCAAATTTTGAACAAAGTTCTCCATTTGTGGTTTATCATCTTTGTCTCTCTCATCTTCCATTACTAAGGGACTTGGGAGTTTAACTGAACAATTGCCCTTCCCTTCTTTATCATAAGCAGATGTAGGTGCATTCTTCAAAATCATTGCTTCTAGCTTTCTTACTCGTGCGTCGAGCTCTGAATTGATCTTTTTTTGCTCTTCTAAAAGCAAATCTTTATCCACCAGCATACTAGACGAAACACTCTTGTAAGTTGAGGGAGTGACATGACCTCCGATCCCCCTCAAACGTCCAGAGTGTTCTTGTGAATTGAGAGCTTTCGCAAGGATGCTATCTCCCTTCCGTTGCATGACTAAGTTACCCTCCTTTCTTTGTTGTATGTACTCGTCCTTCAAAGTTAATTAGTAACAACATAACAATAAACCGAAAGGGTAAGTAAGAGAGTGTTAGTTTTAAAAATAATTAAGTACTAAAAAACCTTACAATCTTTGTAATCGTGTCTTTTAAACTCTCTTCTTGTATATCCCCTTCTTTGGGCAATCGTGCTTTCATCCACAAGATTGCTCTGTTGACTTCATCATCATTGCCTAACTCAATAGCCTACAACCAATAACATATTATTTATATAAAATGATCGTTAAATATGCGAGAGATGATACAAATAATAATCAGCTGAAAAATGAAAGACTTACACACTCTTCAGCCAGACGTGCATATCCTTTACGAGAAAGCTTATGAGGATATTGCACTAGACCTCTTCGCTTCTTTTGTTCCTGACTCTTTGTCTACATCAGTTGATTATCAACCATAAGACACCAATGATGAGAAATATCAACTAAACAATCTGTATTTGAATCTTACCTTGAACTCTTCCGATAAGCGAGTGATCACAAAATTGCTCCAATCACTTTGCTCAATGCCAGACTTGTTGGGTGGAGTATTCAACTTTTCAGGCTCCTGGACTCTGCTGAAAACATACTTATTCGTGAGTCTTGCCTTGTATTGACGCTACTTCTGGTTAGCCGAATTCAAACACCCCTTCTTCCATGAAGGAGGAACCTCGAACAACAACTATAAAAAAATCAGCAATTAGGACCATGACAGGAAAATATTCTTATTTTAATTAAAAACAAAATAAAAGAAGCACATGCACTTACATTTACAGATTCCCATATTGCTTCCTTGACATCAGTATGCACCTCCCTCCAATCATCAATTATTATTTTGACCTTTTCCCGAGCTAACACTCCAATGTAACTCTGCATTTCTGCACCAAAAGGCCCAATGGGCTGACCTTTGTTGTTGAACAAGACTTTCTTTTTGAAACATTGAGCTCTTTGTATCGCAAGAGCATGCATGTGAGTACGACCCCTATACTGTCTTGATGTGCTCTTCCCTTTAGACATGGAGCTGCTCTCTTCATCCGACGTTCCCAAATCAACATCAACTGAACTTGAACTTTTTGAAACAGTTTTATCCTTTCGAAGTTTGTTCCTTTTTTTGTCCTTTGTCTCGTCTTCTTTTGCAGATGACCTCCTACGACACACCATGATTCGAGCCTACAAAAGAGTTAAGATTAGGTTAGTTGGCAAATATTTAACAAACAAGACGAATATCATAAGAGAAAAGTAGTAAGTTCAGAGGTTATATACCGAAAAAGATAATCACATAACTAGAAAGTGCAATTATCAACCCAAATCCCATCACAATCTTCACGCACACATGATGTTTCGTGCTCATCTATACCATCAACCTCTAATGGGGGCATCCCCATTGTAGAACATTGATGGTCCATGTTACATTATTCTAAATCATAACCATGAATGTGATCAACATACTCTCTACTGGGGGTTGAAAGTACAACATGCCACGCAGGATCTCGAGGGTCTTCAACGTAGAAGACTTGTTTAGCTTGACTACCCAATATAAATCGATCAGATTTGAATCCAATTCTATTGAGGTTTACTGTTGTAAAACCAAGATCATCTATTTGAATTCCATTATTGTGCTCAACCCAATTACATTTGAACATTGGAAGCCGAAAATTGTGGTAATCAAGTTCCCATATCTCTTCAATAACCCCATAATAAACCATGTCCGTCACAACTGGATTTTTGTCCTTTGCACTAGCCACTTGTATGGTTTTTGCCACTAAACTGACTCCCGAGTTTTGAACAGCTCGTATACTATCACGCTCCCTCGTATGATAGGTAAGTCCATTAATCATGTAACTAGAATACTTGAACACATTTTTTTCGGGACCACTTGCAATCAACTTTAACTTCTCTGATACTTGACCATTGGAATGATAAATTTCATTTGAAACCTATAATTCAACAAGTCGTAATTAACATTTTAACTAAAATTATATAATCCAATAGGACAAGTTAGAGTTATAATACGTACTCGATCAGTTAACCAAGTAATAAATGTCTTGTTGTGTTCATCCAAGAGTTGTTTGTCCGACTTTCTTCCAGAAGTTAGCTTTAGGTGAGCCATATGTTCACTAAAAAATTTTAAAGAGATGAATATAAAAATAATAACATATAAGGTTTAATGAGTTAGTGAGATCACCTTACATACGGTTCAACCTCAATGTCATTTGTCAAAACATAGAGATGAGCTTGTCTCAAATCATCAGGACTAGCTTGGAACACTTTTGCAGTTGATAATGGCCTAGTCATATTACCTTGATGATGTTTTGATGGGATTCCAATTGTGTGAACTCTAGAAAGGTAGTTTGAACAAAATTCCACAGCCTCCTCGGCAATGTAGCATTCAGCTATACACCCTTCAGGCCGATTACGATTTCGCACATAACCTTTTAAGACCTTCATGTATCTCTCAAATGGATACATCCATCTGTACCAGACTGGTCCACACAATTTCACCTCCCGCACAAGATGAACAATTTGGTGAACCATGATATCAAAGAACGAGGGAGGGAAATACTTTTCAAGCAAACACAAGGTTGTCACAATCTCCTTTTGAATTTCATCCAACTTTGAGACATCTATAACTTTGTTGCATATCACAACGAAAAAGAAGCACAGCCTCGTGATTGCATGTCTCACATTATCAGGTAAAACACCACGTATAGCCACTGGAAGCAACTGTTGCATTAAAGTGTGGCAATCATGTGACTTTAGGCCAACAAGCTTCAAATCTTTCATTGAAACCAAATTTCTGACATTAGACGAGTACCCCGTAGGGACCTTCATTCCCATAAAAGAGTTACAAACCTTTCTTTTTTCTTCTGTACTTAGTGTGTAACAAGCTGGTGGCAAGAAAGTTTTTTTGTCACCCACCTTTGGTGCCAACTCTGTTCTAACTTTCATCGACACAAGATCTAGTCTAGCTGCTATTCCATCTTTCGTCTTCCCTGGAGTGTTAAGTAATGTGCCGACTAGACTTTCACATACGTTCTTCTCAATATGCATCACATCCAGAACATGTCTCACATGTAAGTGTTGCCAATACTCGAGTTCAAAAAAAATTGATTTCTTCTTCCAACAGGGCTTATCTTCACTGGCCTTTGACACATTGTTACAACTTTTTTTACCCCATTTACATTGGATTTCAGATACTCGTTTAAAAACATCACTACCACTCAATGGTATTGGGGCAGGGTCAAACTCTTGATTACCATCAAATGACTTTTTTTGTCTTCGATAAGGATGAGTCGCATGGAGAAACCTTCTGTGACCCATATACGACATTTTCCTGGAATGTTTTAGCCTTTTTGCGTAAGTTTTATCACCACAAATAGGACACGCACGATATCCTTTCATAATACAACCAGATAAGTTTCCATAAGCTGGAAAGTCATTGATGGTCCACAACAACACTGCTCTAAGTAGAAAGCTTTCATCTCGAAAACTATCATAAGTTTCAATACCTACTTCCCAAAGAAGTTTTAAGTCCTCAATTAAGGGTGACAAGTAAACATCAATGTCGTTCCCTGGCTGTTTAGGACCAGCAATTAACATAGTGAGCATCATAAATCTTCGTTTCATACATAACCATGGAGGAAGATTATATGTGATCAGCATTACTGGCCAACAGCTGTATGTAGAAGTCATCATACCATGAGGATTGATCCCGTCTGATGATAGAGCCAATCTGAGATTTCTTGTCTCGGAGGCAAATTCAGGCCACTTAAGGTCCACATCTTTCCAAGATGGTGCATCAGCTGGGTGACGTAAATAACCATCAACAACACGATTATCAGAATGCCAAGTCAAGTCCTTAGATATCTCCTTGTTTCGAAACATCCGTTGAAACCTTGGAATAGATGAGAAGTACCAAAGGACCTTTACTGGAACTCCTTCATAAATCTTAGAATTTTTCCCCACTTTCCATCTTGAGATACCACAATTAGGACAATTAGTAAGGTCCTTGTACTCCTTACGATACAGGACACAATCATTTGAACATGCATGGATTTTCTCATAATCCATCCCCAATGCAACCAAGGTTTTCTTTGCATCATACGAAGATGAAGACAATTCATTTTGGGGAGGAAGCATTTGCCTAATCAAACTAAGCAGCTCAGTAAAACTTTTATCACTCCAACTGAATTTTGTCTTTAAGTTATACAATTTCACAATGGTAGACAACTTTGTGAAAAAAGTACATCCCGGATATAGAGGTTTTTCTGCATCCTCAAGCAATTTACCAAATTCATTTGGATTTTGATTAGTGTATTCATATCCAGCACGCACCATGTCAATATGTTCTTCCTTCCCAAAATTATATTCATTTCTCCTAAACTGATCACCATCATACATAGACATTCCTGGCTTAGATCTCTCTCCATGCCATATCCATGTATGATATGTTTTATCAATTCCCTTAGTCAACAAATGCAACTTAACAATGACATGTTTCCATTTCCTAAGATTACCACAATCTGAACATGGACAAGACATTGCATTGACATCATCTATATTGTGCAATGCAAAATGCATAAAAGACTCAACCCCAGCCTTGTATTCATCTGAGAGTCTGTCCTTCATCATCCATTCCTTGTCCATCTCAAGTAGGCAATAAACTAATTAACAAATAATCACATTTCAGCAATCATTGATAAACTAAGTTAACTAATTCAGCATAGTTAGTTAATGTATGCTTGAGCATTCAGTGGTTAACCAGTTATAACAAAACAGAAGTAGAACATTAGTAAGTCAAGCTATCATCTCCGTCACAAACCGAACAAGTTGTTATTAGTCCTTAATTCTTTGGCTAATTAAGGTGGAAATTTACATACTTGTTGGAGATAAATAAACATGAATTTTTATTTCTTGGAGATGATCAATTCATGGAAGAATTCTCCTAATCTGGTTACAAACTATATTAAAACATCTAAAGATTAATTGGGAGAATGTACGTATACATTTGAGATAAGAACAAAAATTATTTATTCTGTTTTATTCATTCAAAACAGTATTCATTGAAACATATATTTTAATTCATGCATGTATTTTGACTTATAATTGATTTGATATATTATAATTCCTACTCGTAACGAAGCGATCTAGTATGATACAAGTAACTAAGGATGGGCCAATTAAATAAGCTATCATCTCATTCTCTATGCTCTCAAACATGCCTCAATTAATAAAAGCATATTCCAAACATTTTGTTATAATCAACAGATATATCGCACCAATTCAGACAAGGTAATTAATCTAACTACCAAATTTATCTAATATCTGCTCACTTAAAACAACACCAATACAAATATCTTCTAGAAAATGGTTATAAATATAATATTGATCAAAATGATTACAATAACCATCCAAATTAGGTTAAACAACCTAACCTTACGAACAACAGTTTACTCTTTCAACTCCGATTCAAGCTGCAAATCCTGGGCACTCTTCCCAAATCATATGAAATTACATTCGTCTAAATTGCATAAGACCTGTGAGCTAAAACTTGAAATCATTAAATTAGGGCATTGAATCGTCAATTGAGAAGATTGTTCTCTATGTGTGTGAGGGAGAGAGAGAGAGAGAGAGGTATTACGTCTGATGAAACACCCTAACCGACATTACACAAGTGTATGTCCTTTTGAAGTCCAACAGTACAACATAATTTTCGTAATTACATTCACATTTTTAAAACGAAAATATTTTGAAGTATTGTGCTTCATATAGAGGAATAAAGGAAACACCAATTATCGACATCAACAAAAAACTAATGTAACTCTCTCAAGACAAAAATAAATAAGTTGTTCAGCTTAAAATAGAGGTTACAATTTTAGAATATATTTCTAATTCACCAATAACAGAAGACATTACAGAAGTACATTTGACAACCCTTACTTAGAATTGAAATGATTAAGAATAAGTTCTAATTTTAATAGGTTAAACTTAGAATTGGAATGAGAGGAAATGGGATCTACTTTATGCTTTTGCTTTTACTTTAGAGCTGGAGTTTTAAATTGTTTGTATGCATAATCGAATGTTGAATACATCTTCCATTTGCAAAGGATAATCACAAAATTTTCTTTCATCTCTGAATTATCTAACTTGGTGTTGTAAAAGGAAAGTAAGCATCTTAAAGTCAAGAAAATGCGTATCAGAGAGACTTCTGAGCACCACATAGAACCCTAAGGTAAGTCGGTCTGCACATGTAAGTTTTTTCCAGGAAGTCCAAACCAAGAGATTTGAGACTTGAGGGAGAGAAATCAAGAAAGGTGGCTTAGAGAAACTGGTTTAAGAGATTTGATTGTTGGTGGGTGAAAAAGTTATTATACTATGCAACCACCAGGCTAGATCCCATATCTTAACAAAGCAATCTAAACAAACCAATATTTCTTCATCCAAAAAAACAGATGCCATACATAGTGTCTTGAAGGTCTGTGAGAAAGAAAATATGAGAACATAAAGCACACAGTTTCAAGCCTTTAAAAGAGATTATAGCTTTAATAAAGGTAGAGAAACATTTGAAAAAATTAAGATCTCCATGGACATTTTCACTCACTTGGGAAAATACATCCTTGTGAGCATCCCACTTTCCCCTTCAGGTAAAGCTGAACACTTTCCTGTCCCAGTGCTTAACATGAAACCAAGCAAACACCAATGAGCACATCAGATGAATAACATTTTAAGAGTTAGTATAATCCCAACTCTTGAAAATCAAAATAAGAATTGTTCACTGAATTACCTTTTGGAAAAGAATATAAACATTAAACTTAATTATCTTGGTTATGCAGAAGACGTCATTCAACTGAATGAAGATTTCCATCAAATAAAAAACAAGCAAATCCAGATGAAATGATAATAGATTCTAGACCAACAAACTAACAGCAACTGTTATCCCAGGCAGCATCAGTGGAACTCATAAGTTTTAATGCTGTAGTAACAAAAAGCCTAAAACAGTCAATGCAACCAAACGTATACAACTTTATTCCATCACAGGGCTAAGGCCAAAGAGAATTTTCAGGGAACCTAAAGAAAATAAAGCAAAGCATGCAAGTCACGACAAAAATATTCACTTCAATAGATAATTGCAAGGGAAATTGTCATTCATGTATATGGATATTTCATATGGGCTTGTGCAGATAAAATGAAAGCTACTTGGAAGAGAAGGATCTCAACGTCATAGAAATTTTGACAAGGAAAAATATAATTATTATACAGAGTTGGGGCTAGTAGAAGCATTTTTGGCATCAGACATTTCCAGCTAAAATGTGCTCAACAATGCCATATTGTCAGCGAATAAGAAGTTCAATTAGTTTGTTCACTCTGTTTCCCTTGCTTTTCTAAAGCCCAGGATATTAAGATCACAAAATGTCTCATGTTAAATAGAACAACACTCAACTGCATCCAAAGTACAGAATGTGATGTAAAATCTAGGAGATTGTTCCTGTTTTTAGGGGTTGCATCCAAACCACAGACTTAGCAAACTCCAGGCATAAGGGCTAAAAAAGAGTGATGTCTATCCAGATGACAGGAATTTCCACTGGTTATATAACATTTAATAATGGAATACCACATTGAGCTAAAATATGTCAAATTTTTTAAATCTCAGCATCTCACATTAGATTGCAATTAAAGGAATAGTTAAAACTTATTTTCTGATTTCAACTATAACTAGATCTCAGCATCTCAGATTGGTGTAGCAGTTAAGGTATAGTGTCATGCATGGACCAAGAAGCTCAGATGGGAATACTTAACTACACATGCAGAACTGAAAGTATTCTTAGAAAAACACAGATAAATAAAAACTCACTCAAGTAGGACACTCCACAGTGCCTTATATCTGACATCCAGTGATTCAATTGCTTCTTGTTTTCTATACCAGTCAGAGTCAACAGCTGCGAATTTCAACTCCTGGAGTCCTGATACATTACACAACATAGTGGAATGGGATCCACTAGAAGCAGCAACACGAATATAGACTGATAACAGCTTGAGAGGAAGAGAATTGTTTGTTAACAAATCCAAAAATTCAATAAACCTATCCAACTGGAAAAGTATAATCTCAGAGACCAGCTTTAAAAGATTTAAATTCCTCATCTTCAGAATTTAGTCATAGAGCCAATTTTTGAAAAGTATAAACTTCAGGAACTAGTTGTTATGGTGTAAACTTGAATTGCAATAATTTCTTTTTGATGCAAGATGATGTTTGTAAAAGAAAGGCTCGAAAGATAGTTAACTGTTCTATATACAGAAGACCAGAACACAGAATCAGTATTTACATAATGGGGTTTAATTTACTATACTGGTCTTTAGCCAGCCAAACATGAGATCTGTATATATCATAGAAGATTTACAATCTAATGCTCAATAAAATGAACTTTGAAACTCAAATAGCTCAACAAATTCTGACTCATTGCCATTGTACACATTAAACTTGCTGCAGAATTTGGGCCATGGGCGTTTATATCAGACACCTCAAAAAACTGCAACATTTACCCAAAAAAGGCACCAGGGAAAGAACTTGGACAAACCCACACAAATTATTATTAGAGCACATGGAAAAAAACAATAAACTGGTAGTAGCCCACATTTACACATTCTCATCTACTACAAGAGTGAAATAGCAATATAACATTTTAAAACAACACATACAATTTAAGAAAAATTATAAAAAACTAAAGTACATAAAAGTGGCTAAAACACACAAACTTATTCATAAAATGATGAATCTGGAATACCAAACTCAATATTAGCGGCGAACCTACGGCGGGTCGATGAGAAGACAAGCAGAGAGAGACGTGATGATTCTGTTGGGCGGCAGTGGAGACGGGACGACGGTGGATTTCTGGGCGGCGGCGAGACGGAGAGAAAATACAGTCGGCAGATAGGGCGTCGACGACTAAGCAATGACGGTGGGTTGAGCGGCAGAATAATGTCTAGCCCAGAATTTGCCGGAACCCCACCATGGAATTTCTCACTCCAACGGAGCTATCTGCTGTGCAGGTGAGGCGTCGGTCGGTCCTACAAACGGCGGCCAGTGGGTCTTGGTGGTGGAAATGGGTGGAGAATTGGGCGGCAAGGATTTGGGATTTTGGTGGGGTGGAAATGAATCGATAGAGACATTTGGGTATTTGAAAAACCCAAGTGCAAACTGTGTATAAGAATTTATCATTTGCGTATTAATATTAAATGTTGGAAAATAATAAGTAAATATATGTTTGGTAAAATTGGTGATGTTCTCCCACTCCCACTTGAGGTCTATGGTTCGACCCTTAGTTAATTCATACTCAATTTTATTTTCATATTCTTTATTTTAATTGATATATATGATTTATATAAAAAAAAATTGTTTTATAAAATAATTTATATTTTTGTATTAATTTTAAAACCAGCTTGATTTTATCTTTATTTTTATTTTAGAGAAACATTCATATATAGTTTATGAATTATAAAACATAATTTTCAAATTACATTTTAAAATAACTTGTAAATTTTGTATTATTATATAAAAGGGTGAGAGTAATATTTTAGGTGTAGTTTCTTAATTAATTCAAAATAGTATTTTATAAAAATACTATTTTTTAAAATTATAAGATTTTCATATAAGATAATATTGATGCAAATAATATAAGATAACATTATAAATTAGTTACATTTTTAAGATTTTATTAAATTAAAAATGAATTAATTTATAATTAACACAACACATAAAAAAAGTGTTGCACAATGGGTTGTCTATTGGTGAAAAGATAATATGAAAAGACAACGCATAAAAGCGTTGCATATAAGGGTTGTCTATTTTTAAAAAAATTAGCTATTTGACAACACTTTCAAAAAAGCGTTGCACAAAAACGTTGTCTATTTTTAAAAAAAACACGCTATTTAACAACCCTACGAGAAAGCGTTGTCGTATCCGAAAAAACCGTTGTCTATTTTAAAAAAAAACACGCTATTTAACAACCCTACGAGAAAGCGTTGTCGTATCCAAAAAAACCGTTGTCTATTTTTAAAAAAATTCGCTATTTAACAACACTCCACGAAAAGCGTTGTCTTATCCAAAAAAAGCGTTGTCTTTGGTCGAATTTTTTGAACAAAGACAACGCTTGCGTTGCAAAAAGGGTTGTTAATTCAAATAGACAACACAAATTCATAAAAAGGGTTGTCTTTGAGGGGTTGTTAAATGTCATTTTTCTTGTAGTGATAGATATTCTAATCTATGAAGTATACTTCCATATATCCATTAAAAAAACCTCAAACTGAAACCTTAAGCTTGTTATTAATTTTTTCTTCATACTACAAACAACAAGGTTTATCTATATACTATAAACATATTATTATTGAACCAATAAAAAAAGTAATCATATATTATGATAAACAACTGGGCTTGTCTGTGGAGAATATGATTATGAGCATTGAATTATGATATAAATATTGTCTAGGATTTGAACAAAAAATAAAACAGTGAAGACCTTACAAGCACAAGGGGTTTTAACTAAAATAGGAAAACATTGGTCAACATTACCCAACCAATATACATAACCTGTTAGTCAACATTCTTTTTCATTTTGTTAACAAAATTGACATAGCAAAAATTGACAAAAATGTGGACATAAGAGGATACTAGATAGAGACAATTTGTGATATTACAACAAAACAAAAACAAGTTACATACTAAAAGATAATAAAGAATTGACACGGATCACGACTAAAACGAGAAGATTTCAGAATCTTCACTGTCAATTTTGCTTCAAACAATCCATCAGGTTAAAAAAATCCTATTTTCTCTAATTATCGGTGTAAAGAGGAGCCTTCCCAAAATAATCATTATAGGCTAGAATGATATTCTCCTCCAACAATGGAATATATATATAATAATAAAACTGTTGAATTGAAAATGAAAATGAATTGAATTGAAGCCCCAAACTCAAACTGTTGAATGGCGTAGTAGCCAATAAAACCGGTCAGGACACCCGACAACGTTTTCACCACATCAGATTATATTCTCATTAGATAACTAAATACACCATTGAACCAATTAAATAAAATAAAAAATGAAAATGAAATTGTGATTGAAAATTAATTATTGCAGTAGCAAAAATCCTAACAACAACATTGTCACCTCAATCAAGCACAAATTTGCTTATTTTGTTGAAACCATAACATTTTACAGTATAATGATATATAAATTAGGGATTGCTACACACACTTGGAAGTTACAGGGAAGTTGAAAGAAAAATTCATTTGGGTTGCTGTCATTTTTAGACTTCATATGCATAGAGGTACCCAAAAGTTTTGCTCGATTCATACCTCATACGCAACTCCGATTAACCAAACTGAGTCTTTTTCCTTTATAATCACTCATCGTTAAATGAGATTGCCACACCATCCTTCACAACAGATGACCCGAGATCTGCAGCAAAACTTCGACAAAGTCGTTTACCAGCAATATCCAGGCGAGATCTTGTGCTTATGCATATGGGTTTATTGTGGATTTCTTTCTTCCTTGAAGGTAGCAAGTTCTAGTGTTAGGTTTGATCGATTTGAGAATCTTAGGTATTAGAACAAATGATGGCAGGGGATTGTAATTTTGATGAACAGTAAGGGCACAATTGTCCTTTTTATGAGAAAAGTAAGGGATAAATTGTCATTTTACGTCATTTTACTGTTGGGAATGGATGTGGGTTTACAAACCCACCAAGGGTGGTGGGTTTACAAACATGCATTTTATCCGGGTTAAGCCCATGGATTAAACCAGACCCAAATTATAAATTAAGATTTAAACCCCCAAACCAAACGGGGGTTTAGGTTGGTTAGTAATCTGAAACCAACCTAAACCCCCAATCCAAACGAGGCCTAAAAGGGATTAAAGAGATTATAACCCTAAAATTTGTTATGATTCAAATAAATACAATTTGTGCAAACTCTTGTCTTTACATATTTAATATATAAAATTTATTACATAAAAACTCTTATGCATCAGTTGCATGGATCTAGATCCATACAATTTAGTCGATCCAGGTCCAATCAGGATCTATACATCTCTTTTTTAATGAGTTGACCTCAAGGATCAAAATTTTGTTGCATAAAAACTCTTATGCATCAGTTGCATGGATCTAGATCCATACGATTGGGTCGATCCAGGTCCAATTGGGATCCATACATCTCTTTTATAATGTGTTGACCTCAAGGATCAAAATTTTGGTTTCGATGAAAATATCGATATCTTAATTTTATAAAAATATCGATGGAAATATCGGTACCGATATTTACTGATATTTTTCCAATATTCCATTGCAAAAAATTATATACCCCTAAAGCACGGATTTAAGATCCGTGCTCCCAACCCAACCTAGCATGTGGACCGCTCCCAAGCGCGTCACGTGCCTCCACATGCGGCCACACCATTGTTGGTGTGCGCCGCGCACAAACCTGATTTTATACAGTGAATGTATCATATATTTACTCTTCAGGTATCACATATGTACCCTTAAGATATTATGCAGAAACAATATTATTTTCTTCTTTTTCCTCTTTTTTTTTCTTTTTTTTCCTCTTTTTTTATTATTTCTTCTTCTTCTTCTTAATCTTTTTTCTTATCGATTTGTTATTCTTCTTATTTATTTAGTACATTATTCGTCTTATTCTTCCTGTCTATCTTCTTGTTCTTATTCTTCTTCAAATTATCATGAAGTCATTTATGAGATTTTTTCCCCTTCTTATTTATGAATAATTTTAAAACATTGAAAATAAATTATTTCAAACAATATGAAATCATGATTTGTAGAAAATTTGACGAAAAATATGATGAAATCATGATTTGTAAAAATTTGAGGAAGAAGATGATGAAACAATTGAAATCTTAAGATTTTCGGTGAAGGTATTAGTTGTATACTCTTAAGGTATCAGTTGTTTACTCTTAAGGTATCTGTTGTATATTTTTATGGTATCACACATTTACCTTTAAGAAAAAACCATATTGATGGAATATAATTATTGAATGATTGTTGAAATTAATAATCAGTCTTCATTATTAAGATTTTCATGGGTTTCATTGGATGCTACTTGCACTACTTGAGAAAATTTTCATTGGATTTATCAATTGTGATGATTCTCATATCAATACAAAAGTTCGAGAAGAGAGATGTATATAGACTACATAGGAAAATTATATCAATCATTTTTGTGAAAATTTGACTTGAAGAATTATATTTTTACCTTCAAGGTATTCATAAATATCTTTAAGGTACCACATATTTACCTATTTGGTATTACTTACATACATTATGAGATATTGCATACACACCTTTAAGGTATCAGTGTATACTTTTAAGGTATCCGTTGTACACTCTTAAAGTATCAATTGCTCATTCAATGAAGGTATCAGTTGTATACTCTTAAAATATTACATATTTACCTTTAAGATATTAATGTTTATAGTATAAGGTATTACAAAAGCACCTTTAATGTATTACATATTTACCTTTTTAAGTTATTAATGCTTATAGTATAATGTATTATATATGCGCACATTTAAGGTATTACATATTTACTTTTAAGGTATTAATGTTTATATTATAAGGTATTACATATGCATATTTAAGGTATTACATATTACCTTTACGACATGATTGGTATGATGGAATGAGGTGGGAATAGAATCATCATTCCTACATTCATTCCTATTCTCCTGATTGGTATACTTTAAACTGTGGGAATCACCATTCTCATAGGAATTGGTATTCCATAGACATTGGATCAGCTATTCCTTCCTACACCTATGGTATAATGTATTTCTAGCTTCTAAGGAATGAACTTTTTTTTTAAATTAATTTTGATAATTTCATTATTTTTTATTTTATTTTTTTACAAATTAACTTCCCAAAGTTAAATTATTATATAATTTTTTTAATAATATTAAATTATTTATAAAAATATAAAATATAAAAATAATATAAAATAAAAATATCAAAAAATAATACAATTAAATACATAACTAGTATAAAAATAATGAATGAATGTAAAATTCTTAAAAACATAAAGATAGTATGAATATAATATTAATAATACAAATAATTTTAGTTCTAGTATAAGATTTTTCTAAATATTTTTTTTTGTAAATATATACAAATAAGATATATGAATATTAGAATAAATAATAATTTATATAAAATAAATAAATTGTAACTAATTAAAATATTTTTAGATATTATAAAATATTATTTAAATAATATAAAAGCATATAAATAATTAATAAAAATTATGATAAATATAAAATAATTTAACTATTTTAAGAATATGTAAATAATACAAAATTAGTAAATTAATAATAAAATTAAAATTAAAATATTTAAATATTATGTTCCTTAATATTAGTGCAATGATTAATTTTCCGCAAAAAGATTTGTTTTTAAATTTAAATACACTAAATAATGAAATTTGAGTAATATATGGAACAAGAATTTTAAAATAAGATCATAGTGGAAGGTAATTTGGTCAAATAAAGATTGATTTAATATTTATGGATTTTATTTGTAGTAATTTATTATAAAATATAATGATAATGATTATTTCATTCATTTCCTATTCTTTTGTGATACCAATCATATGAATAAGTATTTTATATCATTCATTTCCCACCATCATTCTATTCTTAAGTTCATTCCATTCCCACATAATTTCATTCCATCATATCAATCATGTCATTAAGGTATTAATGTTTATAATATAAAGTATTACATATTTATCTTATAAGGTATTAGTGTTTATAGTATAATGTATTACATATACACTTTTAATGTATTAATTGCTCATTCAGTGAAAGATATTATTTGCAATACTCTTAAGGTATCTGTTCTGTACTCTCAAGGTATCAGTGTACTGTAGAGTAAGTTTCAGATTTTAAAATTTCAAATAAACGAGTTTTATTATCTTCTTCCCCAAAATTTCAGCAAATTCTAGCAATATCAATAGTATTGGGGTACACAAATTTGTGGTATAAAGATGAAAACAACATCACTGAGCGCCCCGGATCAAAATGAGCATAATTGATTAATTAAATATTTTAACTTATGATTTAATAATTTTGTGCGTATGATTTAACTGTTTAATTTAATTTGTGCGTTTCAGATACGTGTTTACTGCAAGATCAGATCGATAATTTTACTAGACGTGGAACATAGGGTAATATTATATCATTAGATGCGTAATAGAAAAACGAGAAGTTAGAAACGAACTAGAGGTCAATCGGAGACCTGTAGCTCGAACGGCGATGAAAATGGCAAAACCCGAAGTTTCGATCGGAAAATTGGAAGATATTTACGGAGAATAGTAACGGAGATATTATTGATGAATAGTGATGTGGAAAAGTCAACCGATGAACAGTAACTTGGATATTTCTCATGAATAGTAACTTTCCGGAATTCTATAAATAGGGGCTCCTCCGATTCATTTTTCACTGTTTCTCCGAACGAGCCGAACGCGCCGAAAACTAGTAAGTTCTCTCTCTCCTCTCTCTCTCTTCGTTTTCTGTTTTCTGGTCGGCGGCGCCACCACCGGCGCCGCCGCCGGCCAGTCGCCGGAAAATTTCAACATTGTCGGAATCGGATGATTTTCGCACACGACATTCGTCTCGACGAGACGAATCTAGAATAGGTCTCGGATTTCAAATCCGATTTCTCGTTCGCCGGAAAACGGCGAAAAACAGCCGCAAAACCCTAAACCCTAACCCTTGATCACCCTTTCTCTCTCCTCTGTTTTTCTCTCTCCACCGCGCCGGAGAAGCTGCCGGAGGACTCCCGGTGACGAGGGTGACATGCTGGAGGGCCGGCGCCGCCGTGGGCGGCGGCGCCGGAGCTGAACAGGTTGTGTTTGGATGTTACGTGCATGTGTGTGTAAGTTGAGGTGTGTTGGTGTGTGTTGTGCATGTGGTGGCTGTGGGGGCGGCGCATGGTGGCGCCGCCGTGTGTGAACTGGTGGCCGGCGACGGGAGGTCGCCGACGAGGCCGTGGGGAGGGTGGCCGGCGACTGGAAGTCGCCGGCCAAGCAAGAATCCGTCGGTGTATGTGTGTGTATCCCATGCGATGTGCGTGTGTGTATGCTATTGTGTGTGTGTTGAGCGGCGGCTGGTGGTGGCCGGCGACCCCCAGTCGCTGGCCAAGGTGGCGGTGGATGCTGGTGGTCGCCGGCGGCAGGTGGCCGCCGGCCAGAGGGAAGAGACAGTGTGTGTGTATGTATATATGAAAGCATGCGTGTGTGTGTGTTGCTAGGTGTATGAGGGTTGGTGGCCGGAGCTGGGTGGTTGCCGGCGACTGCGAAGTCGCCGGCCGGTGACTGGAGGCGTGGGGGTGGTCGCCGGCGACGAGGGTCGCCGGCCGGAGAGTTTTTGGGTGAGGTTGGATTTTTGGAAAAACTGAGCCTTGAAGGATTTTGCGGCGTAATTTCCGGGCACTACTCATGCCGGAATCCGGCGATGGACGGCGGGAGGTGGTAGCCGACGGTGCGAGGTATCCGGCGAGGTAGGTGGTGCTGGCTGGAGGCGGCGTCGCCGCGCCGGGCGACGCCGGGAAGTGGCCTGCTTGAGCAGGCCACCGTCGGGAAGAGCTGGGAAGAGCTGGCCGAGAAAACTCGACCAGCCGGGTTGAGCCACGCCCCGCTGCCGAGAAAACTCGGCAGCCGTCGGGTGTCGGGTAGCCGGCGCGCACCGTGCGCGCCCGTGCGCACCCGTCGGGTGCCGACCCGCACCCGACGCCGTGTTTTCGATCCGAACCTCGTTTTCTTTCCGTCGTTCATCTGTATCGAGTCGTCCATGACGAGACGTCGTTGATCGGGGTCCGTGGGCCCGGTCAAAGTCAACCCTTTGACCAAAATTACCATTTTACCCCTAAACTTAAAATGCTCCGTTCGAGCTCGTTTTAACTCAGATCGAGCTCATTCTTTTTTTATCATGACCCAAATTTCATTTCCTATCATCTCAGACCTTTAGATTTGAATTTCAGCCTTGTCTCCAAAATTCCAATCATTAGATCGATCGATCCGTCGTTTTTTTAACAACCGTTTCTCCGCCGGAATCTTTTACAGCTTTAATTATAATTTATTAAGGATCTAAGGAACGTCATAACTTGTGTAGGCTACTTGTTGAGTTGAGCCTTGTGATATCGGATCCTTTGGTACTCGCTTGTGAAATCTGATCCGTCGGTACTCATTCACGTGGTAACCACTATACGAGGTGGGGGTAATTTCTAACTCTTATCTGTTTACAGTTTTCCCTATTTAAAGCATGATTGGCGGAATACTAAATGTTGTGATTATATGCTTTGAATACATGATCATGATATACTGTGAAAGGACGTGGGTCCACATTCATTCTTACGTAGGGTCGGGAGATGTCCGCACCTGAGTTTCCGTAAGGTCAGGAGATACCCGTACCTGAGATATTATAGGGTCGGGCGATGCCCGTACCTGAGTTTCCGTAAGGTCGGGTGATACCCGTACCTGAGATATTGTAGGGTCGGGTGATGCCCGTACCTAAGTTTCCGTAGGGTCGGATGATATCCGTGCCTGAGATTGAGTAGGGTCGGGTGATACCCGTACCTGAGTTTCTGTAGGGTCGGGTGATTCCCGTACCTGAGTTTTGTAGGGGTAAGTCAGGTAATACCTGCACCTGAGCTTTGTAGGGGTAAGATGGGGGATACCCGCACCTGAGTTGAGTTGCTTTGAATATCTGCTATGCATTTTATGTGCTGTGACAACGTGACGTAAGATTATTTTACTAGTTTTTATATATCTGTTGAGAGTCACAAGAGACAGAGTTATCCCCATGAGTGTATTCCACGCACTCACCCCTATTCTGTACTCACACTATAGGAGATGCTGAGCATGATGAACCCTAGATGGAGAGAGACGGTGGTGTTTTTGAATTTGTGATTTTTAGAATGTGTCGCACAAACATTTTCAAAACAATATGTTATAAGTTTATTCACGTTTTGTAACTAATTCTGAGTATTCTGTGAACGAGAGATCCTGATTTTATTTCCGCTGCTTTATTATGATGTTTATATCAGTAGTGAGACCAATTGTTATCGGCAGAGGCCGATTGTTGTTAAGTGAAAGTATCACTTCGTCTTTTACCTCTTTCTTCTGTCGTCTTCTGTTATTTCTTTCTGTTGTGTATCGTCTCTTGCTATTTCTTTCTTCACGCCCAAAGAAAAACTCTGATATTTTTAACGAAAGATTTTGGGGCGTGACAATCACAATTAACAACTCAAATTAAAGAGAGAGAAATGGCTCTAGAAGCTCTCTTATTTAATTTTCTAAATTTCCTTCTATATTTCCAACTAATTCAAAATCCACCCCAAAACTACATGTAAAGCTCTTACTGCAAAATAGTATAGTAATTAGCCGCCACATCTTCAAGCTCCTACAACCCATTATCAACAAAAATAAAAGGAAAATTTTCATCGGATTTTATCTCGATAGTGTTGTAATCTATGTTTTGAATTCCAAGCTCATTATCAAAAGCTTCGAGAACATGTCTGATGACTAAGTTTATGTTGTCGTCTTCTTTGGTGTGGTGGTGATGGACCTGCTCCTCCGTCGTGGGCGATGGTGATTCAAAGTTAAGGGTGGTGGTGGAGGAGAAAAGTTCTTGCTGTTGAAGAAGAAGCGGAGAAGAGCAGAGTGATGGAGGAAGAGAAAAAAAAGGGAGAAAAGTGGAGAAAGAGAAGAAGAAGAGGAGAACAATAGAGAAGAAGAAAAATAAGAAGAAGAAGAACGCAGCATGAAGAAAGACAAAATTAGGGCAAAAAAAAATATATATATTAATAATTGGATGAAGCGGGTCGTGTTGGGAGCACGGATCCTAGATCCGTGCCCCAGGGGTACATAAGTGTTACCCATATTTCATAGATATTTACTGATATTTCCTAGATATTCCATCGATATTTATCGATATTCCTATAATTTATACCATGAAGCCATTGATATTGAAATCGATACCATTAATAATCTATATTTTGACGATATTTGTCAATTTTTCCGATATTTCACTAATTTTCCTACAATTTGTGTCATGAAGTCCTCGATATCGATATTCATCGATATTTTACCAATATTTTAATGAAATTTCTCGTTTCTATGTGGAAAAAATAAAAATATCAAAGATATATAGTTGCAGCCCGTTTTTGTATTGGTTATGTGAAAAAATGGAAATATCGGGAAAATATCGGTGATATTTAAGGTTATTTTCATCTTTGATTGGTCTTTATGTTATATTAGTATGACATTTATGTACAAATATCATTACATTTATGTAATTCTATACCTCCAAAAAAAACACCAATTTCAGCGTAATTATATCAACATACCTTTTTATGATAATACTCATACTTTTATGTGATATTACTTATACATTTATATCAATATAATTATACATTTATGTAAATTACTTATATATTTATATCAACATAAAAGTTGAATGTTATAATATAAAGGTATGAATGTTACAACATAAAGGTTATGGTCCACACATTTACATTATATTACATAGACATGTGATACATTTTACACCTTTTAATTTAATTATGTGAGTTATATCTTATAGTTATCTAGTCATACATTTTAATTATGTTAATTTTATATATTAAATAAATGTATGATTATGTTGATATAAAGGTATAAGTAATATCATATAAAGGTATAAGTAATATCACATAAATGTAAATATGTACAAATTGTGCTGAAGTTCTTCCTTTTTTTTTAATGTTAAAATATTACATAAAAGTTAAGATATTTGTACATAAAAGTTATACTAATATAACATAAAGGTCACACTAATATAACATAAAAGTAACACACGAATCTGGATCGATTCAGATTGACCCGATTGCACTATGCACCAGTTGAATAGGAAACCAACTCAACTTGTTGTTATAAGGGGTCTTTAGTCCCACTATTCAATAATTTTTATGTATAATATATATACATCTACTAATATCTATTTTTACAAATTTCAATAAAATTTAATGTACTTATCATTAGTATGGATTTTTAGATATATTTGTTGAAAAATTAGATAAATTTTAATGTTATTAAGTAATTTTAGTTTCCTATATACCATAACATTTTAGGGTGTGTTTGGACTGAGATGTGTTCATTCGGATATGTTATGAACAAAGTTTCAATCAAGTTTATTACTTAGAGCAACACTCTCATGTGAAACTGGTGCACAGGTGCAATTGGGTCGACCCAGTTCAAACCGGATCCGCGTCCCTTTTTTTAATTTATGCACAAACTTTTATATTATATTAGTATAATATTTAAGTACAAATATCATAACCTTTAAATAATACTTTTACTTCCAAAAAAAAAAAAAACTTCAACATAACTTATACATATCTTTATGTGATATTAGTATAATCTTTATGTTCTATTAGTATAACATTTAAGTACAAATATCATAACATTTATGTAATACTTTAACTTAGAAAAAAAAATTCGACACAATCTGATCATATTTTTATGTGATATTACTCATACATTTATGTAATAGTACTTAAACCTTTATGTAACATTATCTATACATTTATATCAACATAAATGTCATAAAGGTTTAAAAAGCTATTACATGTCTTTGTAAAATATATTATAACATAAAAGATTATATTATTATAACATAAATGTTTTAAAAGGTATAACATGTTTGTTTAAATATATTATAACATAAAAATTATACTATTTTTTCTACAATTCTCAACGTGATAATGAGTCAACATTCTAATTATAATTTTATACTATAAAATCTCAAAAGAAACACAAGATTGTCAAATCTATCCTTTTCAAAGTCAATAACTTTCAAGATCCACACAAAATCTCAAATTCAAATTAGTAAATCCCATCTATATATGTCCCAACCCAAGCATACCCTCAATATATTC
The DNA here is from genome assembly GCA_954870855.1 of Scutellaria minor. NCBI lineage: Eukaryota > Viridiplantae > Streptophyta > Magnoliopsida > Lamiales > Lamiaceae > Scutellaria > Scutellaria minor. The sequence goes on along the minus strand of OX940728.1, from coordinate 15,858,057 downwards.
ACGGTAGATGTGTCTCTATCTAACTAGAACAGTGTACATGTAATACATGAGAGTATCATACACATTAAACATGGTAAAATTTGAATTTTAAGTATTATTTATATTAAACAAGTATTTATGATTTTATGCTCCACCTATCATCTAGTTGGCATTAATAATAATAGAGTTTGATTAATACATTACTTACTTTTAAATATTTCATTTGTAAATGAACATAAATATATGTATGTATTATATTGAAAAAATATTAATGATGTTATTTTTATCATATATATAATTCAATTTTCTAGGTTTTCGTTATGTTGATTTTTTATAAAATTTTAAAGATTGAAGTTAATGACGATTCTCAATATTTCTTTTAAATTATATGATTAAAAAAACTCAAATCAAATTTATTCAAATAATTTTTATAGTTTATTTTTAAACATATGTTGCAAAAATGATTCAATTCCATTAATTAATAGATTCGAAAAGTTCAGTAATCTTTCAAATCACTCTATCTTTATTTTAGTTTTTTTTTTGGATTTTATTGGTATACCTCATTTGTCATAGCAGTTATACATTTATAAATATATATATATATATATATATGTGCATGTGTGTTTGTGTATATATAAGTTAGTTTTTGTATAATTAAGAGTGTATTGTCCAGGGGCACAACAGATTTAATAAGGTTTGTGGTAATGCTGGGAGAAACTGTCCAGCAATGCAAGTTCAAATCTTATATGGGTAGATTTTCACTCTCCCTGTCCAACAACAAGTTCAAATCTTGTATGGGTAGATTTTCACTCATATTGTGGAGGTTTGTCCTGGGGTTTGAATCATGTTGACTCACTCCCACATATGTCTATCACTTGGGCATATCTCTCGATTTACATCTTACCCAGTTGAGATTTCGGGCTTTAAATCTTGTTGGCTCTCTCCTACAGATGTTTGTCACTTGAGTATATCCCTAATTTACATCCACCCAGTTAACATCTTATCCAGTTGAGATTTCGGGTTTTAAATCTTGTTGGCTCTCTCCTACAAGTGTTTGTCACTTGAGTATATCCCTAATTTACATCCACCCAGTTAAGGGACCAATGATACAGATGTGAAGAGTTCTTCATCTTTCTCATTTGAAAAGAGTGTATTGTATAATTTTTACTACCAATATTATTATTTAGTTTCACACATGTTTGTTGATTTTTTAGAAGCTTGCTTTTTTAAATGACATAAATTCAATTTTCAAAAAACTCACAAATATCTTTTAAGCATACCCACAACCACTAGACTGTTGTTGATGAGAACAAGAAGTGTGAGAGAAAAAAGGTGCAGGATCGGTCCAGATATTTTCGAGACTTATGGTGAAATAGAAAAAATGGGCCTTATGAAGAAAAAAATAAACATTTTTATCTAAACGATAAATATAATTTGAAGACCTGAAAAATAAGAAAAAAACCTCTTTCATTTTGAAAAATCCAACACCAATATACATAAAAGTAAAATTAAGTTTCAATTTATCATTGAAAATATCTAGATTTAATTTCTAGCATTTTGAGAAGCATATATCAATTTTCAACAACCCAATCAATATAGAGTTCATACTTGAGATCCTCCACTTCTTTTTATAGTTTGGATTTGTATTATATTATAGAATGAGGTTAGTATTTAAAAAAATTGGGAATCGAAATTGGAAAGTGTAATCATGAAATTGAATGAATTTGAAGATATATATATATATATAATCATAATAAATTTGGATGTGTTGTTTCTTTAATTCTTTAACTGCAACAATTCAATTTAAATAATCTTTTTTTTTTACTATCGAAAACAGCTTGAAGTTGGAAAAGTTGTATTATTTCAATCATCTAATTATTTGATGGCACAAATGATGAGTATTTCGATTTTTTAATTACAAAAAAATTGATTTTGACCTCTTGAGTCATTCAATCACAAATTGGCCTATTTCAATTTAAATAATATACAAAAATTGGGTCACAAATAATTTTATTATCAATTATATGATTGAGGTCAAATACAATCAACATGTTAACTATATAATATATATATATATATGTATCTATGTTGGATTAGGGATGACAGTGGGCCCATTTCCCATGAGAATCCACCCGGAACGGGTGGGGATTCCTCAAAATGTACCCCATAGGGACGAGGGGCATTTTATCGCCGAATGGTGGGACAGGGAGAGATGGGGATTGCATTCCCCATCCTGTTCCCTACGGAGCCCCACGAATTATATATATATATATATATATGTATTAAATCTATATACATATACTTTTAAAATAATATAATTAGTTAATATAATAAATAAATTAGTTTACTGAAGTAATGATGGAATTTTTTTTATCAAAATATATTAAGATAATTTATCTTTGTGTTTTAGCTAGTTTTATTAAATTATAATTTTATCTTTTATTTGGATTATGGACCATTTTTTATGTTTTTGTTGAAATTGTACTTGTCACGTCCCAAAATCTTTTGGTAATTTATCAGAGTTTTCATATGGGCGTGAAGAAAGAAATAGCAAGAGACACATTTTACTATCAGAAAGAATAAGTAAGAGATGACAGAAGAAAGAGGTAAGGGACGAAGTTAATCTTTCACTTATCAACATACGGCCTCTGCCGTTAGCAATCGGTCTCACTACCGATAAATAATATATCATATGCAGCGAAAAACATCAGGATCTCACATCCTTACATGTATCAAAATATTACAAAACACAATTTGTTTAAAACATTGTTTGGAAAATATTTGTGTTACATCAGTTCAAACATACGAAACCAAAGATAGCCCATCTCTCTCTCCATCTAGGGTTCCCCTTACTCATCATCGTCTGTAGTGTGAGTACAGAATAAGGGGGTGAGTGCGTGGAATACACCCGTGGGGATAAAATCCACCTCTTGTGACTCCCAACAGATATAAAATACTAATAAAATAACCTTAAGTCATGTTGTCACAGCACGTAAAATGCATAGCAGATATTAGAAATGACAAGGGACGAATAGGTGCGGGATCAACCCGTCTTACCCTATAAATAGTCTCAATACCGCTAGTGCATTTCAAGAGGCTCACCACACCTCCACCAGAGTGTTAGCAATAGTAAGATACGACAGAGTAGTAGAAGGTAGCAATGAATGCATGATCAGAGTGGACCTCTATCCTTTCACAGTTATATTATGGCATGGTAAATATAAACACAACACTTAGTATTCCTCAATCATGTAAATAAATAGGGAAAACAGTAGACAGATAAAAAGATAGAAATTACCCCCACCTCGTTCGGTGGTTACCACGTGAGTAGCGAGTACCACAGATCTGATATCTCAGAGCTCAAGTAGCAAGTATCAAAAGTCAGATAACCCAACGCTCAATCCAACAAGTAGCCTACACAGTACAGTGTTTCTTAGATCCTAAATAATATATAAGTAAAACTGTAAAAGGTTCTAGCGGAAAACGATCGTTAAATACGCAACGGATCGAGAGATCTAAAGATTGGAATTTAAGAGACAAGACTGAAATTCAAATCTAAAGGGCTGAGATGATTGGAAATGAAATTTGGGTCACGACAAAAAAAGAATGAGCTCGATCAGAGTAAAAACGAGCTCGAACGGAGCATTTTAAGTTTAGGGGTAAAATGGTAATTTTGGTCAAAGGGTTGACTTTGACCGGGCCCACGGACCCCAATCAACGACATCTCATCATCGATGACTCGATACAGATGAACAACGGAAGGAAAATGAGGTTCGAATTGAAAACACGATGTCGGGTGCACGTCGGCATCCAACGGGCACACATGGGCGCGCACGGTGCGCGCGCGGCTCCCGACACCCGACGGCTGCCGAGTTTTCTCGGCAGCGGGTAAGCTCACTAGGCTGGCTGCCGAGTTTTCTCGACAGCCAGTCCCCAGATTTTCCCGACGGTGGCCTGCTCGAGCAGGCCACTTCCCGGTGTCGCCTACTGCCGCCACCACTTACCTCGTCGATACCTTGTACCGCCGGCTACCACCTCTGGCCGTCCCTCGCCGGATTCCGGTGGTGAATAGTACCTGAAATCTCGCCGCAAAATCCTTCGAAGCCCTATTTTTTGAAAAATCCAACTCCAATCCAAAACTCCGGCCGGTGACTCGACCATTCCCAGCCCCTTCGCCGGCGACGGGGACCTTTCCCGGCCAACCCAAGCCACATACACAACTATATATACATACATATACACACCTGCTTATACACACACATGTCACCAGCCTTGGCCGGCGGCCACCTTCCCCAGCCACCCAGATCACCGGCCGGCGACTGATTTCCAGTCGCCGGCCACCACCTCTCCAACCCCTCAAACACCCTCAGCTTCCAACACACACACATGCTCATATATATAAACACACACACACACTGTTCCAACTTGGTCGGCGACTTTCAGTCGTCGGCCACCCTCCCCATGGCCCCGCCGACGACCTCCCGTCGCCGGTCAAAGGTTCCCTCGGCGCCGCCGACAGCAGTCACACAACACACACACACTATTACACCTCCAAAAACACACACTCATGCACGACACACACATATATGCTACTGTTCCGGCCCGGTGCCGCCACCCACGGCGCCGTCACCACACCACCAGCAGCTTCTCCGACTGTTGCTCCGACGAGAGGAAGAAGAGAGAGAGAGAGAGAGAGAGAGAGAGAAAACAGAGGAGAGAGAAAAGGTGGTGAAGGTTAGGGTTTGTGGCTGTTTTTCACAAATTTCCGGCGAATGAGAAATCGGATTTGAATTCCGAGACCTATCCTAGATTCATCTCGTCGAGACGAACGTCGTGTGTGAAAATCATCCAAAACCGACAACTTTGAATTTTCCGGCCACCGGCCGGCACGGCATCGCCGCGCCGGAAAATAGAACGACGGGAATAAAAAGAGAAGAAAAAAGGACTTACGTGTTTTCGTTGGTTTTGGCTAGATTGAAGAAACGGTGATTTTTGAATCGAAAACACCCCTATTATAAAAATTCGGAAAGTTACTATTCATCGAAAAATATCTTGTTACTATTCATCGGTGGACTTTTCCAAGTTACTATTCACGTAAATATCTTCGTTTCCATTCTCCGCAAATATCTTCCAATTTTCCGAAACTTCCGGTTTTGCTCTTTCCGTCGTCATTTAAGCTACGGGTCTCCGATTGACCCCTAGTTTGTTTCTATTTTCTCGTTTCCTCGATACGCATCTAATGGTATAAAAATATCTTATGTTCCATGTCTTGGAAAAATTATCGATCTAAAACATGCATTAAACACTTTTCTGAAACACACGTAATTAATTAAACAGTCAAAGCAGACGCACATAATTATTAAGTCATGCGTTAAAATATTTAATTAATAAATTATGTTTCGTTTTGGTCCGGGGTGCTACATCCCTTACCCCTTAAAATAATTTCGTCTTCGAAATTGAACGCGCACTAAGAACGATTCGTAACTAAACGCATACTAAGAGCTGTGAAACCAGATACTTTGTCAAAACTCTCATCCTCTTATATCCGAGTTGCTTCTTTCTTTCCATTTCTCGTCAAGGAACTAACTCAGGCTTGCAAGTTCCTTGATTATATGACTAAGCTCGATGTTTTGAACTTTTATCGGTTCTGTATTACGTCAAACCCTTCTCGTTTTCATCATTTTATTTGTGGAGTAGGGTTAGGAGTAGAAGGCGCTAAAGAGTCGTATTCCCAGTCACCGAAAATCGGTATGTTCTCGATATGGATGAAGAAAAGTGAGGGAGAAAGAGAGATTGTGTTGATGAGTCAGGGATAAAAGATGTCGCATCTAGCAGGAGGAATCAGCGACATGCATATCTCCTTTCGCAGAATTCCAACACGTTCATGTGTTGCTGTTCGTGGTGCATTCTGTTGCACATTGACGATAAGATCGAGCTACAGATGGAAGACGTGATTCGTCAAGTCCGTAAAGACAGTTGGAGCATTGCTCAGACCAAATGACATTACTACAAACTCGTAGTGGCCATATCTCGTCCTAAGTGTTATCTTTGATATATCACCGTCCTTGACTTTTATCTGACATGCTCGGTCTAATGGAGCCCTTGTCCAACAGTTCTGTTAGTTGGACCTTCAGTTCTTGCAATTCCTTCGGTGTCGTCTATTTTGAAGCTTCCGACATCGGTGCAAATCCTGGGACGAGATCAATCTCGAAGATCTCCTGTCCATCCGGTGGAAGACCAGGTGATAAGTGTCGTTTTTCACGTATTTTTGCTTATGTTTATGTATTCATGTGGATATGTTTAGATACGTTTTTATGGTGATTTATGATATTTTATTGTATAAGTTGCATTTGACGTGTTTGTGCTTAGTTTCATGATTTTGATGAGAAAAGTGCAAGTTTCAAGTGTAATTGATGATCGAGGAAGAATAGAAGTACAATATGAGATCACGGGATGAATTGGTGGCGCACGGTCTGGTCGTGCTGTGTAGCACGACCGTGCGCCATTGTACAGTGGCGGGGCACAACCGTGCTGTGGGGCACGGTCGACTCCGTGCATCAGCCAGTGACCTCTTGGGAGGGCACGGTCGATCATGTTGTGGGGCACGACTGTGCCCGGGTGAACAGGATCTCATACAGATTTGTTTTTCTTGGATAATCTTCACCTGTTACTTCACTTGGAAGACTCCCAAAACCATATAAATACTCAATATGAAGATACAGAGAGATGGGGGATATAGAGAGAAATTCAGAGAGAGAGATTCATATAGAGAAGAACACGAGAGTCTGAGAAGCATCGCGAGGATTTAAAGAAGAATTCAAGAAGATCGAGGAATCACGAGATCGTCGTCAATAGAGTTTTTCTATCTTTTCTTCTTTTGTTAGAGATTTTAGTAGATATGATATTTTCAATCTTATTTATGAGTTTGTTTATAATCATGTCTAGCTAATTTCCTAGGGTTTCTAGGGCGTGTTAGTAGTTTAATTCGAATCTGATGGATCTTTAATTTCAATCCAATGTTCATGATCATTTATCTTATTTGTGTGTTTATGATTTGATTGATTGTTTGATTATGTGGCCAGTAATTGAGCATGTTTTAGTAATTAGATCAAAATTCGGGAGATGAGATTTAATTATGGAAGAATAAACACATGACACATAAAAAGACTTAGATCGGGAGATTAAGGAATTTATGTGATGGGAAATCAATCTTAGGTGCTTTTGGGAGTTGTTATGTTTCTATCAGATTGAGTAGGGATACCTCTGGTGGCATAATAATCAACCGGTTAACTGACTCGGGAGAGCTGTTAATTCGATATGTGTGATTGCTCATATAGGATGATTGATTAATGAACTTGAATTGGTTAAAGTGATGTTTTGATGAGAATTAGATGAAAGCATGTCCTAGAACCTGTCTTAGATTATCTGTTATTCTTGAGTGAATTTATCTGCATAGTTAGTTTTCTAGTAAATTAATCTGCGATCGGTGTGATTCATTTTCCTTAGATAAAACTGAGAACTGAATTTGAGTACTTAGTTAGGGCCTAGATAATTAGTCTCTGTGGGATCGACCTTGCTCACCACTTCTACACTCTACACCGTACACTTGCGGAAGTAGCTAAAAGAAATTAGTGAATAAGTTTTTGGCACCGTTGTCGGGGACTAAAGTTTAGGATTACTAATATTCGAATTTTGTTTTTAATTTTAGTCTAGGTTTTGTTTGTTTTATTTGTTTTAATTCTTTTGATTTTATAGAGAGTATCTGATACTTTCCTTTTAGGTGTTTTCAGATTGTGCATGAACACTCGTTCTAGAAAGACGAATTTGATTGCACTTGATTCGGAGATTGAAGCAACGTGCAGACGTAGTAGAACACGAAGACAACTATTTGCTCAAACTCAGATGGCTGACGATAATCCAAACGAACGAGTACTCAACAATCAAGATATCGATGGAGGAGTGAACCAAGTATCGCCAGCTGTTGCTCAACGAGCCATCAGAGACTACTTTCAACCAAAACAAAATGGAAGGGGGGTCGTGCGATCACCTATTCAAGCAAACAATTTCGAGTTGAAGCCGGCTCTGATCAATATGGTTCAGCAGAATCAGTTTGGGGGTGGCCCTTTAGATGATCCCAATGCGCATCTGGCGCAGTTAATCCCCCAAATTTGAACTGTTGCTTGTCCTCGAGCAACATCAAATACTCAAAAGACACTTCTAAGAGACTAAGCAAGCAACTAGAAGAAACACGAATCATGAATTTAAGTATCACAAACTATAGATCACATACACCTAATTGATATAAAAAATTCTTTCAAACTTTTAATAAATACTCCAAACAATTCATAACCATGTACTTTCAAGGAGTAATGAACCTCACAAGGTAATAGTGTATCACTCACGCTCAAAAGTGTTTAGAAATAGGACGTGTATACGCTCAAAACGAATAATCAAGTAAAACCTACCATAAGCTTGCAAATCGTGTCACTTCTCCACCACGTGTGTACATGTGAATATTACGAATCAAAAAGGACTTTATTTGGACGCAATGAGGCTCTTTGGACAGGATAGGAAAATTTTTGGGATAAGAGTGACTAATCAAATAGATATTTGAAGCTCCTCTACAAATTGCAATTCTAATCATACTTCATGAGGTCTTTCCAAATGACCACTTTTCCCAAAACATGAGTTCCAGAGATATGTCAAAAATTAATTTTCAATTGAGTTCCAGAAAAGGCACAACTCAAAACATATTAAAAATAGGCACAACTCATGCAAAAATTTTCCTTCCAACAATCACCTCTACAATCCAGGTATACATTATTTTTCTTTTACATCACACTTGGATTTTTTTTTTCATCTTTTTTTTTTTTTAAATATTCTCCTCCAAATGCTCTTTCCAAATCCACACATACTTCCCATGATATTTCTTCACCCATCACTTCGTAATCGAGCTTCAAAATCATAAATAGGTAGGCTCAAAATAAAAGATACGGTAATTTACCCAACTATTCGGCTAACCAACGAATAAGGCTTAGAGGCTCAACAGGGCTAACTAAGGAGATATATCGAATTTGGTAAGAATTTATTTGGCTAAGTGACTTATCAAAGCAAAGATGGCCTTATATCATTTTCAAAAATTCACACGTACTTGTAGTCTCGAAGGAGATACCATAACAAGTTCTAGAGGTATATACAAGACAATCGTTACTCACACAAACAAGAAAATAAGATTTGGTGTAATATCAAGTCAAGGCTCAAATCTCACAAGCTTATTGTCATACTCCTCAAAACTACACAATTATTGCATGCTAAAAAATATTCACCAAAAATTCAGAACAAACTTTCAACTTCAATCAAGCAATACATTCCTACGTTCATTTTACTTAATTCATGTTTCATATAACTTCAAGAATTCACTTCATATTTCCTAATCACAAGATCATCTATCATCCTAAAAAAAACAATAAAATAAATATGCTAAAGCAATAAACCTAAAATGCAACTAATAATGCGATGTAAACCATCCCCCCAAACTTAAAGTCGACAATTCCAAAGACGACTCAAAACTCGGAAAGAATGGCTAATTGGGTTGCTTCCCAAGCAGCGCTAAGTTTAACGTCTTCAGCCAGATGAGATGAAAACATACATTTCACGGAGGAAATTTTTCTTTGATCTCCACACCAAATGCTATCTGACGGCTGGGCACGGTCGACCGTGCTGTATAGCACGGTCGTGTCCCATTGTCCAGAGCGAATTTATTGCCGGGCACGGTCTGACCGTACACCATAGCATAGTCATGCCCGATCTTTTCCTCTTCGATTCGTCTTCCATATTTCCGTTTTCTCATCTTTCTATGATACATCTTCATTGGTATATCTCGATCCTCTCCACAGGCACTCACTATATCAACATAACTACAGTTCACTCTCTCATCTCGGAAACTCATGTCCTTGTAAATTTTGAACAAAATGTGTTCATCATTTACTCTCAACGTAAGCTCTCCTTTTTGCACATCAATCAACGCTCGCCCTGTGGCTAAGAATGGTCGTCCTAAAATCAAGGGCACGTCATGATCTTTCTCCATATCGAGAACCACGAAATCCACTAGGAAGATAAATTGACCCACTTTGACTAGTACATCCTCGATGATTCCCTTGGGGTACGTTATCGTCCTATCCGCCAATTGCAATGAGATGGTGGTAGGCTTTACATCACCAATACCAAGCTTCTCGAAGATGGACAGCGGCATCAAGTTTATACTTGCTCTAAGGTCACACAAAGCCTTATTGACACTTGATCCTCCAATTTTGCAATGAATTGTGAAGCTCCCTGGGTCCTGAAGCTTGTGTGGCAGCTTTGTTGCAAGATGGCACTGCACTCCTCCGTGAGATTCACTCTTTCATAATCCGCTATCTTCCTTTTCTTTGACATTACATCCTTCAAGAATTTCGCATAGTTCGACATTTGTTCCAAAACATCTGCAAAAGGAATGTTCATGTGAATTTTCTTAAAAATTTCCACAAATTTAGCGAATTGAGTATCTAGCTTTTTCTTTTGAAAATGTTGAGAAAAAAGAAGCGAAGAAATTGTAAATGGAAGTGAAGGGTTAGAATTAGATTCTGGTTTCTCAGCCTCTTTTTCTTCGACTTCGTCTTCATTTTTCTCCATCACTTCTTCTTCCTCCTTCTTCTCGTTTTCATTTTCCTCCGCCACCGACATGCTTGGCCCCTTGTATTCCGTGCTACTTCACAATTGAATTGCCAAACACTGCTCCCTTGGATTTACTTCAGTAGTGCTTGGATATTTACCCTTTTTATGTTGATTCCCTATGTATTCGGAAATCTGCCTGACTTGTAACTCCAAGGCCTTCATCCGTGCATCAAATCTTTCTTCAATCCTTGCGAATCTATCTCGTGATTCATTCACAAACGCACCCACCAAATCTTCTAGTGCCGGCTTCTTTGGTTCATCGATAACTCCATTCGTCACAGAAAAGCCCGGAGGGGGTTACAGAACATTCCTATTATTTGCATAAGAGAAATTTTCATGGTTCGCCCCTCCGTGTTTATACTGATACATACCCCTATTTCGGAAGTTTTGGTTGTTGTAATTTTTCCCATTCACATAGTTGACATCTTCTGCTTCCTTTTTTTGGTTAAATTACCTCCTCGACTCCCTACACTTCCTACGTCTTGAGTTTGAACCCTTGCCAGCGCAGATACTTGGTTTGTGAGAGCCGCTATTTGTGAAGTTAACATGGACATTTGGTCTTGACTTTGGATCTCCGCTACTTTTCTATATATGTTCCTTTCAGACGGCCATTGGTAGCTGTTTGTTGTCATCTCCTCCAAAATGTATATCACATCATCCGGACTCTTTGCTAGCAAAGCTCCTCCTGCCGCCGCATCTATCATGGCTCTCGTCGATCCAAACAGTCCATTATAAAAGAAACAGACCTGTTGATCCTCGGGAAATCCATGCTGAAGACATCTTCTTAACATATCTCTGAATCTTTCCCAAGCTTCGCCCAAGGACTCCCCATCAAATTGCTTGAACTGTGTAATCTCACTCTTCAACTTCAATGTCTTACTTGGTGGAAAATACTTAAATAGGAACTTACTACTTAATCCACCCCACGTAGTAATTGAGCCTGGAGGGAGTGAGTTGAACCACAGTTTCGCTTTGTCTCTTAAAGAGAAAGAAAACAATCGAAGTCTTATGGCATCGTCAGAAACACCATTCAACTTGATCGTATCACAGACTTTAAGAAACTGCGCCAGATGCGCATTGGGATCATCTAAAGGGCTACCCCCAAACTGATTCTGCTGAACCATATTGATCAGAGTCGGCTTCAACTCGAAATTGTTTGCTTCAACTCAGGAAAACATCCATGAATTCCTTCATCACCGGCACTTTCTTGATAATAGCCAATTCTTTTTCGGAGTTCACCATGTTGACCAACCAAACTTCACAATTTCCTTTGCTAAGCATCTCAATTACTTCCATGGCCGAGTTAATCCTTATGTCGACTTTAACTCATGTTCCATGGAATGTGAACTCCAGTTTACCTGGTGCTTGAATGACAGTCTTCCTTGCACGACACTTGATTACCGCATGGTTTGGACTCTAGTCAGTCCAAGATTATATCCAAATCCTTCTTCTCCAAAGCATGGAGATCAACTAGAAAGATCTTATCCTCAAAAGCAAACTTAAGATGACGGTATAAGTGTTATGTCCTTACCGTCTTACCTGAGGGGATACTAACTTCTAGAGTTCGAGCGACTATCCTACCGTCAACATACTCCAACATTTATAGATGTTGACAGATATGAAGATGTGTTTCATTCCAGCATCAAACATGATGTAAACAGGTATATCACATACTGGTAACGTATCTGTCATTATCCCAGCTTCATCAGCGGCTTCTGGGCGAGTAAGAGCGTAAGCTCGCACCCTGCCCGCCACCGGCCTCGAGTTCGGGGTTGTAGCTGGCATATTTCTTGCCCTCCAACAATTAGCCGCTATGTGCCCCAGTGTGCCGCAGGTGAAACAGTTCCGTGTGTCTTGCTGACACGGTCCTGTGTGTACATTCCTGCATCTGGAGCATAGATTTCCAGGTCGGGGAGCGTTGTTTGCCCTTGAAAACTTATTTGGGGCAAAACTCTGGCTTGGGCCAGCCCACTTCCTCTTGTCAGGAGCAGAGAAAACCTTCTTAAGGGGTGCAGTATCCAAACCCATCCGTGAGGTGATCTCCTGGGCTCTCTCGATGACACTTGCATAGGTCATCGCTCCTTGCCAAGCCAGAATCGAGCTAATCTCCATACAAAGGCTCTTCTCAAACCTTCGGACCTTCTTGAGATCGGTATCCACCAGATGTGGGGCATACCAGCTCAGCTGATTGAACTGCCTCTTATAATCTCCCACAGTTGAACTTCCCTGTCGGAGATGAAAGAATTCTGTCTCCTTCTTGTCCCGGTAGGACTGAGAGATGAAATTATGAGACACCACTTCCTTGAACTCCTGCCATGACATTCTCTCTCTCTGTGCAGGCAACAGAGTTCGCTCGTACGAGTCCCACCAGTAACTCGCCTCTTCAGTGAGCTGAAAGATGACACAACTGACCATCTGTTCCTTGGAGCACGTTAAGTGCCTAAACAATCGGTTGAGTGATCTTAGCCACTCTTCCGCGTCAGTTGGCTCCCCTTTCCCATCGAAAGTCGGCGGGTTAAACCGTCGATTCTGACTTCAACTAAATCTTACTGACTTATTTTGATGTGGATCAGTCTTCTTGAAAACTCGAAGTCTAGAATCTTGCTAACAAGGTTCTACCTATCTTTTTGGTATAATTGACTTTTTAAAAATACAACATTAAAATTTGATTTATAATGAATAGTTATGGTAGCTCAAAAATTTTTGTAAAAAAGAATATATATATATATATATCATCACCCCCTTCCACCAATAAGCCCGCTCCATTTTCCCACTCTTGCTACCCCTTCTGACCAATCACATTTTCTTATTTTTTTTCTGTTTTTTAAATTTGAATCTTTGGAAAATAAAATGGGTGGGAAAATTAGACCTGCTATTTAGCTACGGTCCTATTATATATATATATAGATATTGGAATTTGAAATTAACCCTTTTAATCTCTCAATCCCCAATAAAAGTATGATCATGTTATATAACTAATTATGAAGTTTATCCAATTATAAAAATAGGAATTCAATTTTTATTTTGTGTTAAGGTGGGACTATACACATCCAATTAATTACTAAACACACTCCATTCAGAATAAATAAAAAGTAAATATATATTAAATGACATAAATATTTTTATTATTTATTTAATTTTATATAAAACTTAGTGAATAAAACTCAAATCCCCTGATTTTAGGGTCTAGATAAGGAAAAATCAGGTTCAAATCTTATCTAAATCGAACATGATTTGATCTTAATTTGTTTCATTTCTTGAGGACTACTTGAAATAAACTAAGTCCTTCATGTTCTTCTTGTGACAATGGCCTCAATTTCTAACATTCTGGCCTTTGGACCAGTTTTGGCCTTCCAGCCGATTCGGTCTCCAATCGGGCCAGTTCTGGCCTTCTGGCCTCCTGGCCGGTTCTAGTCTCCACTTGGGCCAGACCTTAGGCCAGGTCAATTTGGTGGGGGCCCAACACAACTCTCTTTTATTAAGCGACAATATTGGCTCCACCTAAGGTTGTGGTGAGCAAATCCAATTCTCACATGGTATCAACCTTCTCACGATCATTGTTTTAAATTTTCTTTTTATGTTCATCGTTTTCTTCATCTCTGGTATTCACAATTTTCAACTATGACCATATGCTTACGATTTATCACTCCTCTACCAACAACCTTCTCTAAAAAATTCAAAGTCGGAACATTTTTGGTTTCATTGATGGTCCTCATACTCTTATTTAGGTTTATTTAAGCCGGATCAATATTTTGGGTGTTTAGCTAGGATTCTATGTTCTACAAAATCTGACGTCAACATTATAGCGCTAGAAGGAGGAGATATTTAAACAGGACATAGCTCCTATGACTACCAACATAACGAATGATCGTGAAGACCAGGGCTTTCAAGCTCAGAACCAATTACCTGGCGGTTTCAGCCAACAACAGCAACACAACACTTCTGGGGTTATAGCCAACAAGTAGAAAGGAATATCTTTGGGCATCCCCATTCTGACAGAGCCCAGGAAAACTGTGATGACCTCGGATGAGATTAAGGCCCTCATGTTCTAACTCAATGAGCGGCTGAAAGAGGCCGAAGCAAGGGAAAGAGGCACAAGATCCACGAATTTGAGGACATCCAATACTCGGATGAGCCAAGGCCAAGAGAAGAGACTTGGCGAAAGACCTAATCGAAGAGTTGAGGGTAGAAAGAACCCCGTCCCCTAAAAGAAACCGACCAAAGGCCAGGTTCTGGATGGCCCGAGGAGACTTACTGACCAAGACCAAAAGCATGTTCGATAAGATCGGCCCAGACGCGGCTTTGGAGACTAGAAAATCACAAAAAAAATTGGTCTTCTAAAAAGAAGCCCACCAACAAAGTGAGGGCAGGCCAGAAACAAGTCCTTCCAGGAAGAAAAGAAGGAAGAACGGAATTTAAAAAGAAAGTTGGCAGAAATTCAGGCCATGAAGCTGGGGTCAGAAAAGGGAAAATAATTAAGGAGAGTTTCGCTCTTCACCTATCAGATCTCTAGTAAGATAACCCTACGAAATTCAAGGTGTCTTCAATTGGCCTCTATAATGGAAAGACCGACCCTAGCTCTCACCTGGACAAGTACACATCATGGATGGAGTTGCAAGGAGTAAGAGAAGAGCTCATGTGCAAAGTTTTCTCTTTAACACTGGAGACTGAGCTTAGAGATGGTTCGGATCCCTCCCCAATTTTTCCATCGGAGGATGGGATGAGCTAACAGAACAATTCCTCATACAGTTCATGGGGTCGAAAATGAGGTTAACCCCAAAAGAAAGATTGGTGAACATTAAGCAGGGGAAGAAATAATCACTAAGGTCCTACATGGACAAATTCAATAAGCTGGTCCTAGAGATAGAACATGTCTTCGATGATGTCGTCCTCATGGCAATTATGGTCGGACTTTGGCTAAAAATAAGATTCTGGTGGTCAGTCCATGAAGCCGACCCTAAAACCTACCAAGAATTTTTTACCCGAGCAGAACGGTTTATCGGAGCTGAAAAGATCATTCCAGAGAAAAAACCGATCCCAGACAGAGTGATAGAAGAGAAGAAAGACGGAAGGGCATACCACCTTTCAAACCTCCAGGAAATTTTAAGGTCTACTAGAATGAAAAACTTGAGCAAATCAAGAATATCTTCACAATTAGCCCGGTTCAAGTCCTCACCGAGTTAAAAAACTAGAATTTGTTGCTAGAGCCAAAACCAATGAAGGCTGACCTTGCTCGTGCAACCAGAACAGATACTGTCGATACCACAAAGCTCCAGGACATGACACTAATAAAATGCAGAGTACTATTAATCGAGCTCATGAGGCTGATTGAGTGGGGGCATCAAGGATTATATCAAGCACCCCGAGCAAAGGCCACCACAAAATTCTCATCCACCTCTTCACCCGAAGTGGTAAGAAAAATACACACCCTCGTGAACAACAACTTTGGAGAGTAGAGGATCTCAAAAAGGGTTAGACGAGAACAAATCCGGGAGGCCAGGAACAGTTATGAACGGTGCAACTCTCCAAGAACAGAACCAACCTATCCACCACTAGTCTTTACCGAGCAAGAGGGTAAAGTATAGCCCCACAATGATGTCTTGGTAGTATCACTGAATATTTCTCTCACAATGGTCCACCGAGTTTTGGTCGACATAGGGAGTTATGCAAATGTGTTTTATCTGAGCACATTCAGAATAATGAGATTCCACGAATCCGAGCTCTAGCCTACCTCAGACATAATCCAAGGATTTAGGGGTAAGATAACACGAGTAGTCGGAACGTGCGAACTTAAGGTCATGTTTGGAACAGATGACTAGTCAGTATATACTACAATTGAGTTTAAGGTTGTGGACCTCAGCTCAACTTACAATACCATTTGGGGACGTCCTCTTCTAGCCAAATTGAAGGTGGTAATGTTGGTGTACCATCTGGCCATTAAGTTCCCAATCGGGAATGAAGTCTATGTTGTACGAGGTGACCAATTGGCTGCGATGGAGTGTGAGGCAGGACTGAAGCCGAGAGAGCTCAACATCGTTGAGCAGACTGAGCTCGGGCAAGTGGAAGAGCAAACAGTGTCATTTGAGATGGAGGTTACCAAAGAAGTCCCTAACCTGAGGCTAGAAACCGAACTCGAGCACAGAATCACCTGACCAAAAGAATAGGTACCGACCAAAGAGCCGACCAGGACATTTGAGATCAGTTCGAGCTCGGGGTCGGCCGACCAGAAAATCGACCAGGGAATAGATTTGGTGGCGATCAAGACAGACCAGAGAACAGATGTGGCGATGGCCAAGGCCAACCAGAGAGCAAATGTGGAGATGGTCAGCGCCGACCAGAATAATGAGGAATGAGAGACCTTGGATATTAGAAAGGAGAAACACAAAAAAATGGCAACACCAGTGGAAGAGCTGGACATGATCCAGCTCGACAAGAACAGACCAGAGATGGAGCTCAGGATTGACAGAGAACTGAAAGAACCATTCAGGAGGAGCTCATAACCTTCCTAATGAGAAATACAGACATCTTCGTCTGATGCCATGAGGATATGGAAGGCATCCGGCCAGAAGATGCATATCATCATTTGAACATAGATCCTACTGCCAAGCCGATAGTCCAGAAAAGACGGAGGCTTAGCCAAGACAGATACGAAGGGCTGGAGATAAAGTTCCAGAAGCTGCTCGAGAATGGCTTCATAAGAGAGACATAATACGCCATCTGGGTGGCTAACCCAGTTCTGGTAAAAAAGGCGAATAGAGCTTGGAGGTTATGTGTGGACTTTACCGACCTTAACAAAGCATGTCCCAATGACTATTTTTCGCTACCGAACATAGACCAGCTCGTCGACACGACAGCTGGGCATGAAGTCATGAGCTTCATGGATGCATACTTGGGTTATCACCAGATCCCCATGGCCGAGCAAGACCAGGTGCACATAGTATTCATTACTGATTGAGCTCAATATTGCTACAAAATGATGTCTTTTAGCCTAAAAAATGTCAGGGCTACCTACTAGAGATTGGTCAACAAGATGTTTGCAGCCCAGATTGCGAAGACCATAGAGGTTTATGTAGACGACATGCTGGTAAAATCCAAAAAAGTAGATGACCACGTCACCAACCTAGCAGAGATGTTCGATATACTAAAGAAGTACAAAATGAAGCTTAACCCCCCCAAGAAGTGCTCATTTAAGGTCGGATCTGGGAAGTTCCTGGGCTATATGGTGAGCCATAGGGGAATTGAAGCCAATCTCGAAAAGATAGATGCAATCATAAAGCTAACACCCCCAAGAAGGATAAAAGATATCCAGAGCCTAACGGGGAAGGTGACCGCACTGAATAGGTTCATATTGCGCTCGACAGATAAGTGCAGGTCTTTTTTCAATCTTATCAAGAAAGATGGGAAATTCGAATAAAACAAAGAATGTGAAACAACTCTAGAAGAGCTAAAAAAGTCATTGATGGACGCCCCAGTACTTGCAAAACCTGAGGCTGGGGAGAAACTACAGCTTTACTTGGTGATCTCAGCATATGTAATAAACGTCGTTCTGGTCTGAGCGAAAAAGGAAGCTCAACAACCTATTTATTACGTGAGTCAATCTTTACACGACGTCGAGCTGAGATATCCAGCCATGTAAAAACTGGCGTACGCCTGGTCATCTCAGCCAGAAAATTGAGGCTATACTTTCTGGCCCACCAGGTAGAAGTCCCTACAAATTTTCCTTTGAAACAGGTCTTAGGCCGACCAGACGCTTCTGGTCGGCTATTCAAGTGGGCCTTTGAGCTCAGCCAGTACGATGTCCAGTATTCACTGAGGATGACAATTAAAGGACAGACCTAGCAGACTTCATAGCCGAGTTCACCCTAGTAGTTGTGCTCTAAGAAGAGAAAGTCGAAAGACCATAAAAGATGTTCGTAGACGGGTCGTCCACGTCAGTATCTGTTGGGGCTAGAATTATGCTCATCAGCCCAATGAATAAATACTTCTGCTTGGCTCTAAGGTTCAAATTCCCAGCAACGAACAATGAGACAGAGTATAAGGCCCTTCTAGCCGGCTTTGATATGGCCAAACAATTTGGAGTAGATAATCTAGAAGTTTTTAGTGACTCACTTCTGGTAGTCAATTAGATTTTTGGAGAGTACGCCGCAAGAGATGACAAGATGGGCGAATACCTGAGGGTGTTCGAAATTTCTCTAGCCGGTTTTTTGAAAAATTCGAGCAGAACAGGTGTTGAGGACCAAAAATACCCAAGCCGATGCTCTAGCCCAACTCACCACGAGCGAAGTAGCAGAAGACATAGGCTTGATGAACATCGGGATGGTGGATAGCTCGGTCCTGGAACAGAGAGCTATCTATAATACCGAGCAGAAAGATACTTGGAGGATTCCGATCAATACTTGGAATGGAGGAAGGAGCCCAATGACCTGATTGAGACTCAGAGGTTGAGAATGCATTCCATCCGATATACACTCAAGGATGGAATTCTATACAGGAGGGGTTTCTCTCTACCACTACTAAGATGCTTGGATGAACAAGAAGCTGAGTATACCTTGAGAGAAATCCACGAAGGGATTTGTGGCAATCATATAGGAGGATAGGCTCTGGCCTTCAAGATTATCAGGCGAGGCTATTTCTGGCCAAGCCTAAAGAGAGACGCGGTTAATTTCACGCGGAAATGTGAAAGGTGCCAGAAATGTGTTCATTTGATGAAATCCCTCCAGAAGAGCTAAACTTGGTAATGGCCCTATGGTCATTCGCCAAATGGAGAATAGATCTGATTGGCCCCCTACAGATGGGCAGAGACGGAGTAAAATTCATAATTGTGGCCACCGATTATTTCACTAAGTGGGCCGAAACCGAGCCACTTGCAAAGATAACCAAGCCTAGAATTACAGACTTTTTCTATAAGTTAATCATTTGTCGGTTTGGCATTCCACATTATGTGGTCACTGACAATGGCCGTCAATTCGATTCTGAGGGCTTCAAAGAGTTTTGTGAAAATTTGGGCATCAAGAAGCTGCTCTCTACTCCATACCATCCCAAAGGTAATGGCCAAGTAGAGGTTATAAACAAGATCATCAAACACACTTTGAAGGCCAAACTCGAGAACTTAAAAGAATCTTGGGCTAATGAACTTCCAAGAGTTCTTTGGTCATACGGAACGACGGCCAGAACATCAACTAGCGAGACCCCATTTTCCTTGGCATTTAGGGTGGAGGCTGTCATACCAGTTGAAGTCGGAATGCCGACCTGGAGAATACAGAATTATGAAGAGAACAAGAATGAGGTGGCTTTGCTGACCAACCTAGATTTGATAGAGGAAAAGAGGAGCGACTTCGAGCTCAGAAACTCAATTTACAAACAAAGAAGTGAAAGGTACTACAATTCCAAGATCCAGACTAGGAGATTTGAGGTCGGAGATCTAGTCCTTAAAAAGGTGCTCCAACATACAAAGAAACTTAATGTTGGACCACTCGGACCAAATTGGGAGGGATCATACAAAGTAATCAGGGTATTGACCTGAGACGCGTACGAAATAGCCGACCTGGAAGGAAAAGCTTTGTCCAAGCCATAGAACGCTGAACACTTGAAAAAATACTATCACTAGTGTGCTAGGAAGCTCCCTATAAATATCATTTACATCTTTTCAGATTATTTACTTTTCTGCCAATTTTCGATCAAATAAAATCATTACGATTCTGCTCATTTTCATGAGAATGTTGTAATCTGAACTAAGGGCTCTGGCCCATCCCAACTCACTTGAGCTCGGGATCTGACCAAGGGCTCCAGCCCATCACAACTCATCTGAGCTCGGGATCTGACTAAGGGCTCCAGCCCATCCCAACTCACCTGAGCTCGGGATCTGACCAAGGGTTTCGGCTCATCCCAGCTCATTTGAGCTTGGGATCTGAACAAGGGCTTTGGCCCATCCCAGCTCATCTGAGCTGACCAAGGGCTCCGGCCCATCCCAGCTCATCTAAGCTCGGGATCTGACCAAGGGCTCCGGCCCATCTCAGTTCATCTGAGTTCGGGATCTGACCAGGGGCTCCGACCTTACCATAGCTCATTCGAGCTCTGAAATCTAAATTAAGGATTCGGCGCCGTGTCGGGTGCCGAGTAGAAATGAACCCGACGCCGTGCCAGGAGTCATCAAAAAATGGACCCGAAATATACCCGATGTCTTGACGTGTGCCGAGTAGAAATGTACCCGACGTCGTGCCAGGTACCGCCTAGAAACTGACCCGACGCCCTACTAAGAGCCACCCAGAAATGGATTCGGTGTCGAGTTGGGAGCCGCCCAGAAATGTACCCGGCTCCGTGTCGGGTGTCGAGTAGAAACTGAATCAGCGCCATGTCGGGAACCACCAAAAAATAGGCCCGACATCGTACCAAGTGCCGACATAGTATAATACCAGGTGCCGACCCGGCATCGTGTTGGGTACCGACCAAAATCTATCCCAGTACCGTGTCGAGGACCGATTTGAAATCGACCGATGTTGTGCCGACCTCGCCAATCACTGACCAAGCCGAGCAAAGACGCTATGATACCGGGCCGAACCAAGATGGACCCCAACCAAAATTAGTACAAGTGGAAGCAAGCTAAACTTTACACAAGTTAAATAGAAGCCGAGCACAATAAAAATGAAAGGAAGAGCAGAAATATATTTGTTCATAACCAAAGACCGGTTTGGAGGCCGGTCCCTCGTACAAAAGGCCTAAGGCCGCACAGGAAATGAAAGAACAGATCCTAGCAGGAAATAAATACTACTGCTCGGGCACATCAACCACCATATCAGTTGTCTCCTTGGGCCCACCCCCGCTGGCCTCTCCGGCATCTACCGTTTTGTCCTCCTCGGGATTAGGCATGGACATGAACTTGATCAGGGGCGTAGGGGTGAGCAGATGATCAGAAACGGGTGGAAGATACTCAAGGAGATCATCCATAATCCCCAAGTAGTAGGCTGGAAGGAGCTGCCTCTCCAGGTATGCAGTAAGAGCAACCATAAAGGGGCCGTCATCCAACCTTGAGGCCCAGACAATCTTGATGTTATCCATGAAGCAGAAGAGGTAGCCTAGGATACTATCATACTTATAGGCCACAATCATCTCATCCACCGCGGTGGCCCGAGTAGCCTCAAGTTCAGCCCTTAGCTGGGCGATCTCCACAGTGAGCTCGGACACAGGCTGGCGGTCGAGCTTACCGGCCTTAGTCATTTTGGCCAGCAGGTCCTGGGTGGAGGCCAACTTGACCGAGAAGGTCTGACTCTCCTCCAAAGTAGTGAACAAGGATCCCTTCTTCTCGTGCAACTCGGTCTTCTTGGTCTCGTACTTCTCCTTTTGGTCAAGGTGGGAGAGATGTCCCCTCCAAGCAAACACTAAAGCCTGGGCCAGAAGAATAGAGATGCAGACATCTATGTCGACCCCAGACATCTGCTTGGCATAAACCTCCAGCTTATCAGTCCAAGCCTTGATCGGAGCCTTAGCAGCAGCCTCCACCCCCTAGGGAGGTTCTTCAGCAGTTTGGAGCTCGGAGTTTAAGCCCGAGTATAGTTAATCTGGAAGGGCGGCCTCCTTCCCAGATACTCCTTGGACCCCTAAACCCGTTCGGGATTCCAACCGCAGATACTGACCGAGCCGGTCAGAGAAGTCTTAGGTTCAACTCGGGCCCGAGGAGCAGACTTACCCACATTAGTGGGATTTTCCTCGACCGTCCTTAGCTTCTTGGTCGGAGAATGCCCAGAATCAGAGGAGCATTGGCTAACGGTAACCATGACAGAGACAAGCCGATCAGTGTCACGGCCTTTTCCCCGGTCAGGAGCCTTGAAGACCAGAGCCTTCTGCTGTTGGGCACGCTGGTGAATACGTTCGGTGGGATCCATCTGCAGAGTGATACATTGGGCAAAGAGTAGAGCTGAAAGACAAAATGAAGTAAAGTCAGGAAAAATAAGAATATAATAATAAGTTCAAACCTGGATAATACCTGAGTAGAAGGTCACACGTGCGTACGCCGAGCGATGAGCAGAGCCGCACGCACACGCCAGGTGTCGGGCAGACCCGTACGCGTCCAAGATGGATGCCGGGGAGACCCACGCGCATGCACGCTGAGAGTCGGGCAGACCCGCACACATACACGCCGAGCACCGAGCAGACCCGCGTGCATCAAGTAGACCCGAGCCACCGCGGTGGTGACCCGACCATACCACCCCGGTGAAGACCCGACCCGGCCAGAGCCGGGCCACACAGGGGCTGACCCGTCCAGACTAACCTGATGGGGACCCAACCCGGCCAAATCCGAGCTTCCGAAGGCCGACCTGGCCCAAACTTACCCTGGCTAGGCGCCGAACCACCAAATTCCGACCCAACTGAGTCCAAAACTGAAATGAGCTGAGCTCGAGCATAAAATAAAATAAAGGAGAGCCGGAAGACCAGAAGGCCAGAAATTGAGGCCATCGTCACAAGGAGAGCATGAAGGACTTAGTTTATTTCAAGGAGTCCTCAAGAAATGAAACAAATCAAGATCAAATCATGTTCGATTAAGATAAGATTTGAACCTGATTTTTCCTTATCTAGACCCTAAAATTGGGAAATTTAAGTCTTATTCACTAAGTTTTATATCATTACATTTAGCCTATAAATAGGGCTCTAACCCTCATTTAAGGGGGGTTCCGAAATTATTGTAATTCAAGTAATTAGAGAGCTTTTTACTCTCAATTCTTATATAAAAAACATTATATCAGGCCAAAACTAACCGGCCAGAACAAGCCGAACAAATTTGCCCAAGTAGGAACCGGGCCAGTCTTTTTCTTATTTCATTTGATTTTTATACTTTTAGTTCGGTTCGGTTTATTTGAGTCGGATCGATATTTTGGGTGTTTGGTTAGGATTTTGTGTTCTACAAAATCTGATGTCAACAAGTTGCAATACATGATAAGGAAACAAAATATACACTATTGACTTAATCAAATATTGTACAAACAAGAAAAGAGAATATATTTCTCTAACTAATGCATGTGACACATTCATAAAGTTACATATCTAAAAACATAGGAAACACTTTCATTTAAAAGCACTTTAAAGAAAATGATACATTTGTTTAACACAAACTCATGTGAGACGGTTAACATATAAATTGTAAACTTTGGGTGGTACGTGATTGGGTTATAAGTTGACATGTCCCACACAATACAATAAAAATCCTTAAGACGGCCTCACAAAAGACTCACGCTTCGTTTTATTGAATTGTATTGCTGAATAGACTCCAACCTCATATGATGATTAATGTTTCCACTACATACATTGTACTAAGTCAATAATGATTATTGTGAAGAGTTTTATATATAAGTATACTTCTTCATTGTATCCAGTTTATTCACTAATCCAAAAAGTTCAACCACCAATTTTTTTCCTTGCTTTTAACCCTCCTCAATTCTACTTTTTGCTTCATCTATGTGATATTCCACTCGTTTATTTGCTCTTCAAGCATGTCACAATTCTTCAGCAATTTAGGGATTATAAGTTTCGATCTTAGACACATTTCATCACTAATCACTTGAGAATTCCTAAATATCTATTTTCTATAAGAAATAACAAATGTTATATCTATTAATTGAAAACTTGAAAATGTTAGAAAATATTACAAATACACTGGACAATGTCGAACAAAACAGAAACAAGAAGTTATAAAGTCGAGTTGAGGAATTCCTCTCTCCTTAAGACGAGATACGCCCAAGGTAGTGCTCACTGGTCGTATCTCCCAAATATGAAACGACTTTGTCCCTGGAGTAGTAGCACCACAAACTCGAGAGCTCCGATGAACTTTAGTATTTTGAGAATTGAGCTTTTCACAGATGGAAAACAATACAAGGTTTTGATTTTATGTGTTCAAAAAATGATGCATGAAGCCCCTATTTATATAGGTCTCCAACATGAAACCCCTATATATATAGGTCTTTAACATGGGGGGTTACACCTGTAAATGATGAGAATTTACTGCCAAAAAATGGGTCTTTTAATGCAAGTTAACACCTCGTTCAAAAATAAAAAACGGTAAAAAAAGGCTCATGGAGCTGCAACTGTATTTTTCAGCTTCCTACTACAGTAAAACAGGTTTCTGCTACAGTAAAACAGGTTACTGTTTCCTGCTACAATGAAACAGGTTTCTGCTACAGTAAAAACAGGTTACTGCTAACTGCTACAGTAAAATAGGTTTCTACTACAGTATTCTGCAGCAAGTAGCAACAACATCCTGCAGCAAGCGCGGGCAGCATTCTGCTTCTGGCGCCGTCAACAACCTAACCCGGCACAGCAACCTAACACCCGACGTATTAGCAACCTGCTCTCGATGCAGCAAGCACCAACAGGATGTTGTTTCCCAGCATGTAACTTTTGCCCAAAAATATAAATCCGGGTCGGGTAAAACCCGAGCCCGATCCGCCCAAGTCCAGCCCAACGTCCAATTGCCAAGGACCAAGGCCCACGGCCGAGATCGGGTTGGGTCAGTCCAGTTCGATCCGAGCCGTGACGTGCCGAGCCGAGCCCTGCGCGTACGCATGTGTGTTGCACAAGTATACTATTCCAATAGTATACTAATTACTAAGTCTCTTCACATGGCTTTTCTTAAACTTGCATTTCCAAGATCTTTTTTCCTATGTGGGATACAACATTTCCTCCCACATTCAAGACCTTCCATTCTCATTTCAAGTGGCTAACTTAGATGCTTAATTTCTCACTCACCAAAAATTGGTTTTGAGCGATTCAAAGTGCCTCCATTATCTACTCCAAACGTAGATTAATCTTTTAGCATTCAATCCTTAAAAAGATTAATTCTTAGCCATTTAACTATTGGTCAAAGTGGTGTCACCCACCACTTTCCACAACCAATTTTCCAACAATCCCCCACATGAGTGGAAATTAATGCATGAATGCATAGGGGTGGTTCGGTACGGTATACCTTAAATTTCTCGCCATACCGTTACCGTACCGAAAATTTTGATATACCGAAATTTCATACCGTTACCATACCGTCATTTCGGTATACCGAAATGGACCGGCATACCGTTCCATACCGGCATACCGTTCCATACCGACATACCATTCCATACCGGTATACCGGAATGGACCGACATACCGTTCCATACCGAAAATGATTTTTGTATTACCGAAAAAGATTTTTGTATTAGAATTATTAAAAAATAATATTGATATTTATTTTTATACCGGTATACCGAACATCCTTTTGTATTAGAATTATTAAAAATAATATTGATATTTATTTTTATACCGGTATACCGAACATCCTTTTGTATTAGAATTATTAAAAAATAATATTGATATTTATTTTTATACCGGTATACCGAAACTGTTCGGTATACCGAAAAGTTTCGGTATGCCGATATACCGAAAATTATTTCGGTATACCGGTATACCAAAAAAAAAAAAAAATTCATACCCTTACCGTACCGAAATTTATCGGTACGGTATCATATCTTACCGAAATTTTCGGTATTTTTGATATTTTTTCGGTACGGTAAGTGCGGTATACCGGTATTTTCGATATATTACCCACCCCTATGAATGCAGACTCGAAGCTCAATCCTCGAGAGACCTCGTTGCATAAGGATAGGTGGCTTTTAGCCTTGAACCTTCTATAGCTCACATCGTCGGGTGCACCGGCAGCTTAGTGGATGTTATACCTTGAACTACTCCACCTTCGTGTACACCGAGTCAATAATGTTTTCACAACAAAGCCTCAAGTACCTTTGTTCTCACGTTTTTATCTTTTTCGGTCATGGACACGTCTTTGATTCATAAGTGTTCATTAGAAACAACCACCACTTCTCACTTACATAGGCGATATCCATAAGAGTATCCTACCATACTCAACCTCCTCGAGGTGTTTTGGAATCATTAAAAGTCATAAGACTTAACCTCACCACGTTGGTAGGCTCAACACTTGATTTGCTTTTCTAGGGAAGGGTTTTCAAGTGTTTTCAACGAACTTTCTTAGTTTAGTTTTTCCATTGAACCATGTTCCTGGGATCTCCAATCCACATGGTTGGGTATTCACTTCAAAAGTTTTCAAGTCGTGGATTTTAATCTCATTCTCTCTATCAACTTGTTCATTTGATCTCGATTTAACCCTTTCGTCAAAGGATCGGCCAAATTATCTTTAGACTTTACATAGTCGATCGACATCACATCGGTCGAGATCAATTGTCTCACAGTATTATATCGATGACACATATATCTTGACTTATCGTTGTACATGTAATGAATTACCCTACCTATAGTAGCTTGGCAATCACAATGTACCATCACGGTCGGAAACGGCTTACTCCAATATGAAATATCCTCGAGATTGTTTCGAAGCCACTCGGTCTCTTGTCATGCCTTATCCAAGGCTATGAACTCGTATTCCATGGTGGAACGTGCTATGCATGTTTGTTTCGTGGATTTCCATGACACGGCTCCACCACCTATAGTGAAAATGTATCCACTCATGAAAAATGAGTCTTTCGTATCCGAAATCCAATTTGCATCACTACACTCTTCAAGTATAGCGGGGTACCTCGAGTAATGTAAATCATAGTCGAGAGTATACTTTAAGTATCTTAAGACCCTCACGAGAGCTTTCCAATGTTCGTTTTTGGATTGCTCGTGAATCTACTCAACTTGTTCACCGAGCATGTAAGGTTGGGTCTTGTACAATTCATTATGTACATTAAGCTTCCTATAACCCTTGCGTATTCAACTTGAGCTACAGGCTCACCTCGGTTTTTACTCAAGTGTATGTTGAGTTCTATAGGTGTTTTGGCGATTAGATCATCATAAACATTAAACTTTCTTAGCACTTTCTCAATGTAGTGAGATTGCGTTAGTGTTATTCCTTCAAACATTCTTAGAATTTTGATTCCAAGAATCACGTCCGCCACACCCATATCTTTCATATCAAAGTTTCATTTCAACATGCATTTCATTTCAACTATGCTTTCATGGTTACTACCCATGATTAACATGTCATCTACGTAAAGATACATGATGACATAAGTCTCGGGTGTGCCCTTGATGTAGACACATTTGTCACACTCATTGATCTTGAAGCCATTTGACAATATAATGTTATCAAACTTAACATGTCATTACTTCAGCGCTTGTTTAAGTCCATATAAGGACCAAACAAGTTTACACACCTTCTTTTCTTATCCAGGTGCAACGAACCCTTCAGGTTGATCCATATAGATCTCTTTTTCTAGCTCACCATTTAAGAATGTCATTTTTACATCCATTTAGTGAATTTCAAGATTATGTAAAGCAGCAATTGCTAGAAACACACGTATCGACATAATTCTCGTCACAAGTGAATCCATGTCGAAGAAGTCATCTCCTTCTTTTTATCTAAAGCCTTTGGCTACTAGACGAGTTTTATACTTGTCTATACTTCCATCAACCTTGTATTTCCTTTTTAGGATCCATTTGCATCCTAAGGGCTTACAGCCGGGAGGAAGATCAACTAACTCACATGTGTTGTTTTGCATGATAGAATCAATCTCACTATTGATCGCTTCTTTCCAAAGAGGAGCATCAGGGCTCGATAGAGCTTTCTTGATCGACCTCGGTTCATCATCCAATATATAAGTGATTAAATCGAGACTGAAGTTCTTAGCAACTTTTGCTCTTTTGCTACGTCTAGATTCCTCTTCTAGAGGACTAGAGCTACTTGTAGCTTGATCTAACACTCTTTTATTAGAGTTCGTTTCTATCCTTTCTTTACAAGGATACACATTTTCAAAGAATATGGCATTCCTTGATTCTATCACTGTTTTCTCCTTCATGTCGGGTATTTCCAACTTTTGGATTAGGAAGCAATAAGCACTATTATTTAGTACATAACCCACAAATATGCAATCGACCGTCTTAGGATCAATTTTTATTTGCTTAGGAGGTGGTACCTCCACTTTAGCCAAACACCCCCACACTTTGAGGTATTTATACGACGGTTTACGTCATTTCCACATTTTGTAGGGGGTTTCATTTTTTTCTTTTAAAGGAATCTTATTAAGTATGTAATTTACCGTTAAAACGGCTTTTCCCACAAGTTCTGTGGTAACCCGAAGCTAATAAGCATGTCATTTATGATCCGTCTTCCTATTGTCCTTCTTGATTCGGAGCTTGACAATCAAGTCCTCGAGGGTCATCTCCTTTCGTTTGTACTTCCAAGTAATTCTTGAAGTCCCTCCAACTAGATGAGAGCTTCTCGATCACACAAGCAACACTGAAAGGCTCTGGCAGATTAATACCTCGGCTTGAACCTTGTGCACAACCAATTGGAAGTCTTACACTTGGTCAATCACGGGACGTGAGTCCACCATTTGATACTCCAAGAACTGAGCCACCATGAATTTCTTCACACCAGCATCCTCGGTCTTGTACTTCTTTTCAAGAGCATCTCATAGCTCTTTGGTCGTCTTGCAGCCCACGTACATGTTATACAGCGAGTCGCTCTTCCTGTTAAGAATATAGTTCTTGCATAGGAATTCGTTATGCAACCAAGCATCAAGTGCAGTACGCACTTCAAAGTTCATGTCATTTTCAGCAACATTTGGAAGATCCTGTTTCAGGTACATAGCAACTCCAACAGTAGTCAAGTAGAACAACATCTTCTATTGCCACCTTTTGAAATTCTCGTCTGTAAACCTCTTGCGCTTCTCAGCAGTAGACAGAATTGCAGGACGAATTGCTGCACTCAAGGTTCCAGCAGCAGCAGACATGATGGATGCAGCAACAGTAGGTGTAGTTGCTATATTGGTAGTAACAGAAGGTGGAACTTCATTTCCATCATGAGTAGGAGAAGTAGGTGGAATAGGAGGATTGTTTCCACCGTTGTTCGACATGTTATCTCGTCTTAAGATTGTTAGAAAATATTACAAATACACTGGACAATGTCGAACAAAATAAAAATAGGAAACTACAAAGTCGAGTCGAAGAATCCCTCTCTCATTAAGATGAGATACACCCAGGGTAGTGCTCACTGGTCGTGGGTATCATCTCCCAAAGATGAAATGACTTCGTTTTTGGAGTAGTAGCACCACAAACTCGAGAGCTCTGGCGAACTTTAGTGCTTTGAGAACTGAGCTTTTCATAGATGGAAAATAATGCAAGGTTTTGATTTCATGTGTTCAAAAATGATGCATGAAGCCCCTATATATATAGGTTTCCCACCTGAAAATGATGAGAATTTACTGCCCAAAAATGGGTCTTTTAATGCAAGTTAACGTCTCGTTCAAAAATAAAAAACGGTCAAAAAATGCTCACAGAGCTGCAACACAATTTTCAGCATTTTGGATAGGTTACTGCATTTTTCAACTTTCTACTACAGTAAAGCAGGTTTCTACTACAATAAAAACAGGTTACTGCTTCCTGCTACAGTAAAATAGGTTTCTGCTACAGTAAAAACAGGTTACTGCTTACTGCTATAGTAAAACAGGTTTCTGCTACAGTATTCTGCAGCAAGCAGCAACAATATCCTGCAGCAAGCGCGGGTAGCATTCTGCTCCTGGGGTTATCAGCAACCTAACCCGGCGCATCAGCAACCTGCTCCTAGCGTAGCAAGCACCAACAGGATGTTGTTTTCCGGCGTGTAACTTTTATCCAAAAATATAAATAAGAGTCGGGTAAAATCCGAGCCCGATCCGCCCAACGTCCAATTGCCAAGGACCAAGGCCTACGGTCAAGGTCGGGTCGAGTCCGACCCGACCCGAGCCCCGTGCGCGCGTGTGTATTGCACAATCATACTATTCCAATAGTATACTAATTACTAAGCCTTTTCACATAACTTTTCTTAACCTTGCATTTCCAAGATCTTTTTTCCTATGTGGGATAGTAAAACACTTCCTCCTACATTCAAGACCTTCCATTCTTATTTCAAGTGGCCAACTTAGATGCTTAATTTCTCACTCACCAAAAATTGATTTTGAGAGATTCAAAGTGTCTCGATTATCTATTTCAAACATAGATTAATCTTTTAGCATCCAATCCTTAAAAGAATTAATTTTTAGTCATTTAACTATTGGTCAACAACCAATTTTCCAACAAAAAATCTGAAAAATGAATAGCAACAAGCTTAAACTTACCCGTATTTTGGGCAACATCATTATCTTCTTCCCGAATTATCTTTCGATCAAGATGCCTTCAATAGCAACTCTTTCCACAATGGTAATAAGTTGATTTTGTATGAAAACTCATTGAAAGCATTCTCGTATTTGAGGATGACTCATGGTTACTTTTCATTTCATGGCCTTGAACATTGTTGAAGGCATGCTCGTGATAAGTTGATTTTATTTGAAAACTTATTCAAGACATGGTCATTATAAGTTGATTTTGTATGAAAATTTATTGAAGAAACGCTCGTATTTGAGGATAACCCACAATTTATTTTTGATTTCATAGTCTTGAACATTGTTGAGTTGGAGAAGAAAATAAATTAGGGTATATTACAAAGACCATGATAAATTATAATCTATTTTGCACTAAGGTAGACCTGAGCTTTGAAAATTTATTGTACAACTATCGACCTTTGTAAATGATATCAAATGATCGCCATGATAATTGATAACATAATATTCTCAAAGTTGATCCTAATAATTCCAGCATGAGAATAAATATTTTGGGAATATATTTATCTAGGATTGGCTATAGCAGTCATTTGATACCGTCCACAAATGTTGACAGTTGTACAGTAAAATTTCTAAATTCAGATACATCAGTGCAAAAGAAGTTATAATTTGACATGATTTTTGTTATTTATCCAAAAAAATTTAAAAAGCAATGAATTTAAGTTGGATAAATAGCATCAAAATCATAATTTTTTTCTAGTCTTCATGCCTAAATTTCATCCAAAGGCCTTAAGTTTATTAAAACTCATCATTTAGACGGGTTAATGACGAGGACTAAATTTAATTAAAAATATATAATTGTAGGATTATATATAATAGTGTGGAAATATCAAATGCTTAACATAAATAAAATTTAATTTGGGGACAAATTATGATATTTTCCTTATGTTATGTATACATACAAAATTCTTTCACTCGCAAGTAACAGCTCTTGCAATGTATCGCCAATTTCCGCCATTCTCACAAAACTTATATTTGGATTAGTGTTTGCTAGTTGGGATTTGGGATTTGAATTCATTCAATTCTCCATTTGTTTTGAAGTTAGAAGAGGATTATATAATCTACCAAAATCATATTTTATTTAAATAAAAACACAATATTAACCATACACAAAAACTCATGTGCTTGTGAGACCGTCTCACGGAATTTTAATGCATTGCGTGAGACGGGTCAACCCACAACCCAATTACCCACCACTCAAACCCTACAATTCACATGTTATTTGTGGTGTTGGGGCTCCGTCTCACGGAAACTATTCGTGAGACCGTTTCACATGAGTTTTTGTGTATAATATAACCTATTAATACATAAATTACTATTACAATCATTCAATCATTACCATTACATCAATTAATAATATAATATTACATAATAATAATTTTTTCAGCATTGATTTGATATTTACAGTACTTATCCTACCCTACAAAATCTCTAAACAAACACAGATTTTAACTATTTATCTTTATTTTAAAAACTCAATATTTCAAAGTCAGTATTTCCCTAATCCTACATAACACCAATCCAAACATCACCGGGTTTGAATTCTAGCAAAAATGACGTCTCTCTCTCTTGTTGGTTCATCTTGATTTATTTCTGCTCCCCGAATTTGCTTTTTTTTTTGGTGAGGAACTGGTATTGTAGCTTAGGGTAAACTCATTTGCCACCTCAACTGTGCAATTTTTATGAGAACTCTAAATTTTTGGGAGACTTTTTTTTTTCCCCCATTTCACTAGTCATGTGCCTTCACATGCTGGGTTCCTGGCTATAAAAGCTGCCTGGACGCTGCTCAGGTTGCAAAGTGTAAAATACTAAAACATGCATAGTTTAGGTTGCTAAGTAAAAAAAAAAGTTTCAACTACTTAATATACAGAAAATGATTTGGTTGCAAAATAAAATTAACCCGATAAAAATACTAGTTTGAGGTAACCACTATTACAATCTGGCTTGGCTTCTTCAGCCGGGCAAATGCACGGAAAAAAAAAAAAAAGCAATCTAAAAGAAAAGAACTATATTTTAACAACTTTATTCGATAGCTTAATCCAGAAACTTATCCAACCCAGAGAGAATTGCATCGAATGTCATACGCGGCAGAGGCATGCTCGAGGGACAATTCACTGGGAAGTAGAATTAGAAAAAAACCAGTAAGTGTTGAAACCTCTAAAAGAAATGCAGTGGAAAAATCAGCATTTAAAGCAGTTCAGGCACATGAAATAATCAAACTTAATAAAATCAACCTTAATCAGCATCTGGACAAACAAACAAATAGACTTAGAGGAGTTTACCACTGGAAATGCACAAGATAAAACACCTACTCATATTAAGATAATAATGAATTGCTAGTTTCAAGATCAAAACTGGTCAAAACAGTCTTCAGTATATCTCAACGCATTGCACTGCATGTGGACTACCCATTAAAATCAAGTGGGGGTTTGAAAATTAAGAAGCCTGAGCTACTAGTCACCTAGTAATAGACCATGATTAAAGTATGAACATCACAGCAGTATTTATAGACCCAAAAGAAAAATACTCAGTCCTCTACAAGAACAGAAGGTGTATGATGGTGTACCCAGTAGAATAGATTGATAAAGAGATGCAGTTCAAAACATACGAATGTCAAATTACATTAGGCTGTTAATGTGCTTAATAATTATTACTCACATAAGTTTTGAAATTGTAAGACCTCAACTCGCATAAGTTTTGAAATTGTAAGACCTCAACACCATGCTAAACAAATCATTGTTCAGAGGAAGAGCATTTTTTTACCTTCATACGTTTTTTTTTTCATTCAAGGGGCAAATCAGGGTTCTGGGATTTCGTCTCCATAGTAAGCATTTTCAAAGATATCTTTCTCAAGTAATCTGACTGCAGAACAGAGGGACAAGGTAAAAAGTTATAATAGCATCAGTTTCAGGAGACCAGGTAGTTAAATAATAATAAATGTTAAATTTGGTCCGCATACAGAAAATTTAATGGAATATCATGTGAAATATACCTGACTTGTTGCTGCAGTGTAAATTTTTTCCTCAAACCTGACTGCTATTTTTTTGAGTTCCTGCAGTCCCTCTTGTCCAGAGAAAGGAAGATGCCTCGTCAATGTCTCCATTCTATTCATTAAGAATCATACTCTTAGTTCGATATTCACGACATGAGCACCAAAACACAAGATTCATGTAAAAGAAATCTAAGGCTATGTTTGTTCTGAACTTAAGGTGGCTTTTGTAAATCTGGATTTGGGGTTGAGAAGGATTTGAGTAGAATTATAGTTTAAGATGTTATTTTCACATTGGGAATTGTAGAAAAAGTAGATGTTTTCTGTTTGGGGTTGTAGAAAAAGTAGAAAAGTAGATGTTTTTATTGGGAATTGTAGAAAAAGTAAGAAAAATAGGGTAGGATTGTAGGATTTTGATAATCTTTGTCCAAACATGGACTGAACTGAAGTCGTCCAAAATCCGGATGGGCCAAGTCTAGACATACATAGCCTAACTGATCTTGGGTGAATTAAGAACATAATGTTTCAATCTAAGAAGCTAAAGTTTAGAAGACAATTGACCAGTTTATCAGTCAAGTTCAAATATTAGAAACTTGACTTCAAAATAAAGACCCACCCATTCATTATTCAAAGTATCCTTTATTGCATAAAGAAAAGCATTCAAATAGTAAGATCATAGACATTTTTCAAGTATAATGTATATACATCTTCTACAAGGCATAATCGAAATGTGTGTTATTGAAGCATCAGATTGATGACACTGGTCTAGGACACACTCAAACCAGTACAACAAGACATCAAAGATAACACAACTTAACAAAATGAAAGCTCGAGAGCCAAAAGGACCATAAGAAAGGACGTATTAAAGTTTCTTCTTCTTTTTGGAAGGCAGCATTTTACATATATTTGTATGAATGTCAGATCAGAGCAGCAGAAATATACTTTCTTCATGCAATTTAGCATGTTTCATATGAATGTCAGACCAGAACAGCAGAAACTTGCTTTCTTCATGCAATATGGACTTTTAAGTCAAGTATAGGAAAAAAAATTTGATCCATAACTCTGGCAAAGATAATAGTCAAAGAATGACCACTTCATCTAAAAACACTGGTAGAGAGGAGTATCGTCTTATCATTTGATTCACACAAACACACACATTTCGTGTCAAAGCCTTACGTGCAGAAAATTTTGCCCACATATCATGTTGAATGACCACTTCATTTAAAAGTTTAAGATGGTAGAAAGGACTATCATCTTAACATATAATGTACAATCTTCAGTAAATATGCTTCATTGCTTCTCCATTCAATTTTATCCATTCACATTAGTCTTAGACAATGTTAGCTCATTTCTTAAATATTTGTGAAATATTTAACCTAGAAAACAATATTTTTTTGAAATAAGAAAAGAAAATTCTGTAACAGGGTTAGAAATCTAGATGAACGAAAAAAACAGAACTTGGTCAACACCTACAGTTGCAGAATGATAAAGAAGTAGTTCAAAAATAAGATGAGTAAAACATTATCTTACATCTTGTTGACAATTCTCTGTCTAGACTCAGGTTGAAGCTGAGTCCTCCAATCTCCGCCTTCCAAACCACCAGCGGCCACTGTTTCGCCGCCGATGACCTGGCCAGGAATCTGGACCTGTCCTTGCGCTGCACGCCAATTGTTGTTATCCATTTCAGCTGCCCTAGAAACAGAAGAAGAAAAAGAAGAAAAACCCTTAATCATCAGACAAACTGAAGAATTATGCAAAAAATTATAAGAAAATGTCAATAGTTATTTCATCTTTAAAAGCGAAAGAGAATCAAATACCTGAAGAAAACAAAAGAGGATTGGAATGG
Organism: Scutellaria minor; assembly: GCA_954870855.1. Taxonomy (NCBI): domain Eukaryota; kingdom Viridiplantae; phylum Streptophyta; class Magnoliopsida; order Lamiales; family Lamiaceae; genus Scutellaria; species Scutellaria minor. The sequence goes on along the minus strand of OX940728.1, from coordinate 15,822,359 downwards.
AAACTAGCAACAAATTCAGTTCATAATATTGTGAATTTGCAGAGAATTTGACTTTGATTTTGACCAGAGGGATTGAGAGAAGGGGGAAGGGAAGGATTTGGACGATTAATTGGGGGAGACGTGTTTCTTAAGTTTATGAATCTATAATTATATAATAACTAGTATAAGTCTCCTACGATGCACGGACATATAAATTTCACTATTTATATATTTTAATATGAAAATGTTGAACATGAAAAATAATAAAAAAAATTGGAGAATTTCAATCTGATTTGTTACTTATGTGACTCACGACCATAAAATCTAAATATTTCGAGTTTGATGTGAAAATTTTAATTTACAAAAAAAAAAAAATTAAGTTCTCATAATATTTCAATCTCATTTGGTATACCCGTGTCCGTGTGATGTATGGACAAATAAATTTGAAGTGTTGGTAATTTTTTGATATAAAAATATTGTTCATGAAAAGTAATATAATTCTTCAAAGTGTTTTTAATTTAATCTACTACCCATATAATTTACGAATTTAAATATTTTTTTTATTTTCATCATACGTTGTCGTCACTATTGGCCCGAAACAAACTTATGCAAATTTATGTTCAATAATTTATTCATAATGAGTATAAAATGGTGATATTATTGATCATTATAATCAAGTCTTGATAATATTTTAATCTCATTTGGTATTCGTGTAGTGTAGTGAATAAATTTCATGTGTTAGTAATTTTTTGATATAAAAATGATGATCATGAAAAATCATATAGTTTTTCAAAGTTATTTCAATTTAATCTACTACTCATGTAATTCATCTAAATATTTATTATTTTCATCATATGTTTAACTATTTTAGTACTTGTTTTTGTCACAATTGGCCTAGAAAATACTTGTGCAAATATATGTTCAACAAATAATGAGCTTAAAATATTGATATTATTGTATATTACCCCAAAATAAAATTTCTAAATTTAACATACCATAAAAAAATCTGTATAATTATTTTTTTCAGATGTCTTAAAATCAAAATTTATCTATTGGATGGTAAACATTTCAAAATTTGATAAATCTAAAACTATAAAACTATATTACAACATAAACTAAATATATTTTATCATTGTTCTAAGAACTTCATGCTACCATGATAGTGAAATTTCAGATTTTTATTTACTTTTAAATCAAGGAGGAAACATTATTTATTCTTACAACAAAAAAAATGATAAATTCGCTAATTTTTTCGTGGATATATAAAATGATTAAGATTAAGGTACAAATTTTTATTTACACCTTTTCATGACATGATATTATTACCATATATACACAAATCATACTAACTTTGTAACATATCAAATACGATCATATTTTTTTCCTCAATTTTCATATATATACAAAATGATTTTCATACCATGAATATATATAAATTATGAAAAACTAAATATTTACAATTTATAAATTTATAAAATAATAAATATTTGTATTTCTACTTTATAAAGTAGAAATGAGGTTAGTTGGTTTTTATATAGATGACAATGAAATTTCATAATAAAAAATTTAAAGTATTTAAAATATATATGTAAAAATTCTTCATCTACGTATTATCACTCTTATAAATAGCATCGACTATCTATTCTTCATGATTAATAATGAAGATATATTTATATAATTTAGCATTATGAAATAGAATATATTTTTTATTATTTTTTATAAGTATAAGTATAAATGATATGCTTTTTTTTTCATTTTTATACTTAATTTGTAGTTTTTAATAGAAAGTATATGAATTCATAAATTTTATACTTCTTAAATGTTATTGTGTGCAACAATATATCATATGCATATTTTTTTTATTATATTCAAGATATATTACAAATCTTTATGATTTTTAATAAGAATTAATATAGTATAATAAAATAAAATTATATAAACACTGTGTTATATTATTAACATTGTTACATAGAAGATATATAAAAATTGGAGTATTGTATATGACATATTTGTCAAATAAAATTGTGTGATGTTTATAATAATTTTACAAAAGATATTTCAAATATAGTAAATAAAAATAGTTAATTTACGTTGTTTTATATATGTTGGTTGACTTGATTAATAACTCACTTCTTGGTCTTCGACCCCCTCAGTCACAACGAACTCTCCCAATCAATGCAATGATATATTTATTGAGGTGGTATATGTGTATGTGGGGTACAACATTAGAGATAAAAAAAATACTTTGATGATCTATAGTTCTTGAAATTCAATCATTATGTTATTTTAATTTATTCAACAAACATATATATAATCTTTGATTATATCAACAATTAAAAAAATTATTAGATGAGATCATATTAACATTCATATACCATATATAGATAATAATTTCCAAAATTTTGTCAATATTATAAATGATATTATTACCATATATATAAATCATGTTTAATATAATAAAATTTATAATTTATAATTTATAAATTATGAAATAATATGTATTTCTATTTTTGGGAGGTGGAAATGGGCGGGAAAATTTTAGCATATCTATTTTGAGGGGTTATTGTTATTATATATATATATAGATAAGAAAGTTTGTACTATTTTGTAATTTGGAAGAAAGATTGGACAATTTTGTAATTTTACTAATTCAGATTTCAAAACTAATTCATATTCTTATATGTACGTGCATATGTAACAGTTATGAAAAATGTTTTAATAAAAAAAATTTGTACGTGCATATGTGCAACAGTTATGAAAAATGTTTTAATAAAAAACATGCAATATAATAGTTCTCTCATCATTAGTTGTAAGAAGTCGTTATCACCATGAAAAAAACTGTAATTAGCAATTATGCAGTATATTAGACTGAAAAAAAAATTTCTTTATACATGTTTCATGCATGTCACCATCACCAACATATAAACCTGAAACATTCAACTAAACACAAAATCATATGCATATTCTCTATTTGTAGGTGGGTGTAAAAGAAATTACAAATTCATTTAATTCTTTATTTCCTTATTAGCATCTGCTAACATCTAATTTGTTTTTGTCAATTTTGGCAGAAGCAACACGGCAATGGGAGTTTTCAATCTAATCAAGGACATCAACCCTTCGAAAATGACATGGGCTTTGCATTTGAGATTAGTGCGACTCTATGAGGTACCTGTTATTGCAAAAAAAGAAGAAATATTCAGGTTGGATGCTGTTTTCCGTGACAAAGAAGTAAGTAATTACTTTTCGAACGTACACAAAAATATGGTATACAACATAAGAGCCCACCATGATATTGTTGTTTATTTATAACAAGATTTGTATCAACATATTCCTATTTAAGTTTCTGTCTCAGAGAATAAATAGTAATTAAATAGGTAATTTGCATTATTTGAAGTTAAACAATTTTATTTTACAAAGCTCTTTCATAAATTCTTTTTAGGCTCAAATCAAATTGTAAATGTTTTGATTGACCTGAATAGTTAGACGCACACACACCCACTACACATACATATGCACAAACAACATGGACCTTAAGTATATGTAGCAACATTATGATCTAAAAATAATCAATTATTCATTTTTAACTTATTACGTGCATGTGAGTCTTATTTCTAAGCACATATAGAAATTGTTTACATCAATGACATGTTTAATTTTAACAACTTAGACGTGCAGCTGTACAATATGTAAACAACATAGGGCATACACTTTTAATGCATACATTATCTGTACTAAGTCTTCCTGTTTAAATGGATGACCACACCAAAATATAGATACCAACCCTTTGGATGAGATTTTATCAAGAACATTAGAATAATGAAACTTCACATTCATACTATCATCAAAGAACAATAAAATTTTAAAAAAATGACTACCAGATCTTATTTTAGTTTTAAATAATATATATTCTAACTTTACTTTGATTTTGTCATAAATAAAACAGGGAGATATGATTCATGGAAATATAAAACGTTTATTGATGGATAAGTTTAATGGTTTGCTAAAAGAGGGTCATATATTTGTTGTTAGAGACTTTATCATTGCTCCAAACAACATGAAGTACAAGACAACCAATAACAGCTACAAGATAATCTTTTACAAAAAAACTAATGTTTTTGAGTATTTGATGATGCATTCCCAACGACTCTTTACCAACCTAGGTCATTCAAAGATATATTAGCAGCTGAAAACGTAGATGAGAATCTACTATTTGGTATGTGTTACTAATATGCTTTCAAAAACTGTTACCATTTAACTATCATTGATATTCTAATTTTGAATGTTTTTTAGATATGATTGGAAGAATAGTAGATTCAAATACAAAAAGATTAACTGCTGCTGTTAAAAGAGTTGATATTCAGCATGAGGACCTTGAGTAAGATGTAGCGCCCCGGATCAAAACGAGCATAATTTATTAATTAAATATTTTAACGCATGACTTAATAACTATGCGCGTATATTTGGACTGTTTAAATAATTACGTGCGTTTCAGATACGTGTCTAATGTGTGATTCGGATTGATAATTTTTTGGACATGGTATATAGAATATTCTTATACCATTAGATGCGTATCGAGAAAATGAGAAGATAGAAACGAACTAGGGGTCAATCGGAGACCCGTAGCTCGAACGGCGACGAAAAGGGCAAAACCCGAAGTTTCGGTCGGAAAATCGGAAGATATTTACGTGAATAGTAACATCGGAAAAGTCAACCGATGAATAGTGTTTGGATATTTTGGATGAATAGTGATTTCAGAAAATCTATAAATAGGGAAGGTTTCGATTCAAAAATCACCGTTTCTCCGAACGAGTCGAAAGCGACGAAAACACGTAAGTCTCTCTCTCCTCTCTTTCTCTTTCTGATTTTCTGTCTCCAGCGGGCCCCGCTGGAGCCACCGCCGGCGCGGCGGCGCTGCTGCCGGCCGGTGGTCGGAAAATTCAAAGTTGTCGGTTTCGGTTAATTTTCACACACATAATTCGTCTCGACGAGACGAATCTAGAATAGGTCTCGGAATTCAATTTCGATTTGTCGTTTGTCGGAAAACGGCAAAAAACAGCCTCAAACCCTAACCTTCACCACCCTTTCTCTCTCCTCTGATTTCTCTCTCTCTTCTTTCTCTCACCGGAATAGCCGCCGGAAAAACTACTGGTGGGATGGAGGTGACGCCAGGGTGGTGGCGCCGCTGCGCCGGAGCAGCAGTGGGTTGAAGTATATATATATGTGTGCATGTGTATGTATATGAGTGTGTGTGGTGTGTGCGTGGCTGTTGGCTGCTGTTGTGGGTGGTGTCGCCGTGAGGGAACATATGGCCGGCGACGAAAGGTCGCCGGCGGGGCCTTGGGGAGGGTGGCCGGCGACTGGAAGTCGCCGGCCAAGTGTGGATAGTGGGTTGGGTGTGTGTGTGTGCATGAGCGTGAGTGCATATACCTTGTGTATGGGAGTTGGGGTGGCTGGGAATGGTTGTCAGCGATGGGTGGTCGCCGACTGGGGGTCCGGGAAGGGTCACCGGCGACTGGAGTCGTCGACCGGAGGTTTTTGGTTGGGGCTTAGTTTTGGAAAAAAATGTGACTTCAAAGGATTTTGCGGTGAAGTTTCGAGCACTATTCACGGCCAGAATTCTGCGAGAGATGGCCGGAGGTGGTAGCCGGCGGTGCGAGGTTTCCGACGAACAAGGTGGCCGCGGCAGAGGGCGGCACCGCCGTACCGGACGACGCCAGGAAGTAGCCTGGTCGAGCAGGCCACCGTCGGAAAGGCTGGACACGATGCTGCTGAGAAAACTCGGCAGCCAGCCGAGCGTCGTGTCCCGCTGCCGAGTGTCGGGAGCCGCGCGCGCGCCGTCCGCGCCCACGCGCGCCCGTCGGGTGCCGACGTACACCCGACACCGTGTTTTCAATCCGAACCTCATTTTTACCATCGTTCGTCTGTATCGAGTCGTCGCCGATGAGACGTCATTGACCGAGGGTCGTGGGCCCGGTCAAAGTCAATCCTTTGACCAAAATTATCATTTTACCCCTGAACCTAAAATGCTTCGTTTGAGCTCGTTTTAACTCCGATTGAGCTCATTCTTTTTCCGTTGTGACCCAAATTTCATTCTCTATCATCTCAGCCATATGGATTGATTATCCATTCTCATTTCTTCAACTCCAATCTTTAGAGCTCTCGATCCATCACATATTTAAAGACCGTTTCTCCGCCGGAGACCTTTACAGCTTTAATTATATTTATTAAGGATCTAAGAACACTGTAACGTATGTAGGCTATCAGTTAGATTGAATATTGAGACACGAGATTTGAGACACGAGGTTTGAAACACGGGATCTGAGATACGAGATCTTTGATACTCGCTACTCACGTGGTAACCACCGAACGAGGTGGGGGTAACTTCTAATCTCTATGTGTTTACTATTTTCCCTATTTGATACATGAAATGTTGAATCTTATTGTTGATCCCTATTTACTGTGAATGTTGTGAGCGTATTGTTTTATTTTGGGGAATGGATCGGGTGGTCCGAGAATACACCGATAGGTATGGATCGGGTGGTCCGAGAATACACTGATAGGTATGGATCGGGTGGTCCGTGAATACATCGATAGGTATGGATTGGGTGGTCCGTGAATACACCGATAGGTATGGACTGGGTGGTTCGAAAATACACCGCTAGGAATGGACAGGGTGGTCCGTAAATACACTGCTAGCTGGGAATGGGCTGGGAAATGGCTAGGTCGTCCGTTAAGGAAACGATTACATGTTATGCCCTATATGTGATGTGTTTATTTGCCAAATATATACGATTGATTTGTGTAACTACATAACAATATTAAAACTTAGAAAGTATCCCCACGAGTGTATTCAACGCACTCACCCCTATTCTATACTCACCCTACAGGGGACGAAGCGATTCATGATGCGTAGAGAGAAGGGTGCCCTATCGGCTGTGTCCTTTGTCCGGTTTTATCTTTTAAAGCTTTGTTGATCGTTTGTAAAATAGAAAACTATATTTCTCCTTTCTGGTGATAGATCCTAATGTTTTTCCGCTGCGTAATGTTTTAAACTTCATTTCATCGGTTGTATCCGATGTTCCAAGTGTTTTATCTCTTATTCTCTCCTTTTCCTTTCTATTTTATATCATGCTCGCCTTCTTCTCCTTTCTCTCTTCACGCCCAAAAAGAAAAACTCTGATATTTTTAATGAAAGAAAACGGGGCGTGACATAAGATCTCAAAAATCATAATTTAAAAGATTAACTATCATATGTACTAACACTATGAATTAAAATTTGAAAGAAAAAACGTATATGGTGCACTTTGTGGGAGGAGTATGCTGATGAAATACTCCCGCATCTTGAGAACATCTTAAAAGGAAAGACAATTATTGTTATCCAAATGTGCAGGACCAAAAAAATGGAATGTAAGATTATTATTTCACAAAGCTTATAATTGTACAAATTTGCATATGCTTACATTTATAGATATAATACTTGATATCAAACATATTTGTAAACTAACTTTTCAAATATGCAGATGAGGTGAAAGTTTCAAACACTTACAATGCAACAAAATTGATTGTAAATGGAGAGGATGTTGATTTTGATAAATTTAGAAAGAGGTATTTATAACTTTAATATTTGTCTATTACATTTTATAGTTACTGATATTAATTTATAATTTCTTTATAAAGTTACACTTATATTTTAAACATATTTATTAATTAGGATGAATGAACATTTTATTGGTCCTATAAGAACAAGTACAAGGTCTTATTCAGCAAATTCCATCTTGGATGAATTCTCCAACGGGAATGTAAATGTGAAAAAAATTAAACAACTAAATGAATTGCAAGAGGTAAGTTTTATATAAATTTTTGTCCAGTCTTTTCTTTTTATTAATTTTCTGAAATAATATTTATAGCCACTAATTAAATTGATTTTTTTTCTATTATTATGGTTAGGCTGGAGCATATTGGATATACTGCACAATTACAGATATCGACACAAAAGGAGAATGCTGCTACTTGGGATGTACAAAATGTTCTAAGAAACTAGATGTTGATGGAGATAAGTTCATTTTTTCTAAATGTAAAAAACATGATGTCAATGGAAAATATAGGTACATAATTTTTCAAAGTCATTTTGTTTAAGCACATAGACTGTTTTAGAATATAATTTAATGCATTGTTCGGCATTAAGGTACAAGATTCGAATTCGTGTTCTTGACTCGACTGGGAATGCAAGATTCTTACTATGGGATAGGGAATGCATTCAACTTATTGGAAAAACAGTGGACGAATTGAAGGAACAGAATGTATAATGCTTATTTTAATTAATTTTCCAAACATATTAATGTATTTTCTACTTACGTTATTAATTTATAAATAACTGATAAGTACTTCAAATTTATTTTCTTACAGATTCCTATTTTGGATTCTTTCGTAGAAGAAATTGATGCATTGACAGAACGAAAGGTTCTATTTAAGATTATGGTGAAACCTGATAAGATGAGTAATGAAAAGGATGGTTACACAGTAATCAAACTTACTCTTGACTCAAATATAATAGACAAATATTTTGATGACAACATTGAAAGTCAGGTTTGAAAATTAAATCATGTCATCTAAATTATCTTGTGTTGAAGCCTTAAAAAAATTTGAAGATTTTCTGAAATATTTATCATTTTTATTGTAGGAATCAGACATGCTGTCCAAATTAGGAAATGCTGAAAAAGAAGTTCACAATGTGCATTTGGAATATTAAAGTTCATAATATTTTCAACTTCTAAATGATATATTTATTTCAACGTTTACTAATTTATGTTTCTATCATTTAGGCCGAGGAATCGGAGGATGAAGTCATTACTACCAAAAACAATGGAAAGATGATTGACTCTGTTGATATGGAAGAAGATGTGCAAAGTAAAAGATCAATAAATGATGAATTTTCAATCTCTGGACCAGGAAAAAAGCTTAAAAGAGTGATCAAAAAGGAAAAAAAATGAAGAAGGTATAAGCATCACAATAGTTTTTACGCAAAAACTTACGTGAGACCGTCTCACGGATCCTCATTCGTGAGACGGATCTATTTGATCCACTATCCAACCTAACCCAAATCATAGCCCCAGCCCAAAATCAAATTAAACCCACAAGCCAGCCCACTAACCTATACACCAAAATCCAAAACCTTAATTTCATCGATCCTCAAAAACCAAAACCATAATTAATTAATCACATTACAGATTTCATTTCCAAATTCTCAAATTCAATGCAATGGAGAAATACGAGCGCGTATTCAGCCATTTCGATTCCAACGACGACGGTAAAATAAGTCCAGTGGAGCTGCGCCACTGCGTGAGCTCGATCGGCGGTGACATGACGGCGGAGGAAGCGGAGGCGGCGGTGGTGCTGGTGGATTCGGAGGGGGACGGGCTGATGTGCTTGGAGGATTTCATGAAGATAGTGGAAGCCGTCGAAGAGGAGGAAAAGGCCGGCGATCTGAAGGCAGCGTTCCAAGCCTACGCGCTGCAGGAAAGTACGTACATTACACCAACGAGCTTGAGGAGAATGTTGAGTAGATTGGGGGCGAGAAGAAACATTGATGATTGCAAGACTATGATAGCTCGTTTTGATCTTAATGGCAATGGAGTTCTGAACTTCGACGAGTTTAAATTTATGATGTCATGCTGACATGGATTTGTATACTCAATTCGATATTTGATTTTTTTATGGGTGTAAATATTGTCACAAAGTTGTAAAGTTTCGATTAATTTTTTTTTTTAAAGAGCGTTATGTATAGTTTGTTCTTGAATTTAACTAAAATGACACTAAATGTTGAATGCTGAACTTTTAACATCTCATGTATTATAGTTTAAATAAAAAATTATTAAAACTTAAAAGGTAAATAACAAATGATACTTCTCCATTCTTTATTATTATGATTATTGTTATTATTTTTATTATTATTTATAAGTTAAAGTATGCCTCTTACATCATTAAGTATGTGATTTTTGAACATAAGTATGTGATTCCTGAATATAAGTATGTGAATTTTTGACTAAATTTAAGTATAAGTATTCTTTTTTACATCATTTAAGTATGTAATTTCTGCCTACAAGTATGTGAATGTCTGACTGAATTTAAGTATAAGTTAAAGTATGTCTCTTACATCTTTAAGTATGTGATTTCTGCACATTAAAAATGTTAAAAAACAGGGGAAATGAAATGAAATGATAGAAAAGGAAAAAAAACCAAACACATACAGGGCAATCATCGCGGAACTTGGTAAACGTAAGTATGTAATTTTGTGCTATAAGTATGTGAATTTTTTACTTATATTTAAGTATATGTATTACTGTTACTCAAATTCTTGCTATAAGTATGTAATTTCTTGATATAAATATGTAAAAAAAAAATTTGTATTTAGGTATAAGTTTAAGTATACCTCTTACATCTTTAAGTATGAAATTTCATGCTATAAGTATGTGATATAGCACCCCGGATCAAAACGAGCATAATTAATTAATTAAATATTTTAACCTATGATTTAATAATTTTGTGCGTATGAATTAACTGTTTAATTTAATTTGTGCGTTTCAGATAAGTGTTTAATGCACATTTTAGAACGATAATTTTATTAGATGTGGAACATAGGATTTTTATATACCATTAGATGCGTATCGAGAAAACGAGAAGTTAGAAATGAACTAGAGGTCAATCGGAGACCTGTAGCTCGAACGGCGATGAAAAGGGCAAAACTCGAAGTTTCGATCGGAAACCCGGAAGATATTTCCGGTGAATAGTAGCTTGGAAAAGTCAACTCGTGAATAGTGCCAAGATATTTTTGGATGAATAGTGATTTCCAAAATCTATAAATAGGGCCTCCCTTATTTCATTTTTCACCGTTTTTCCGAATGAGCCGAACGCGCCGAAAACGAGTAAGTCTCTCTTTCCTCCCTTTTCTCTCTCGTTTTAAGATTTCTGGTCGGCGGCGCCATCGCCGGCCGGTCGCCGGAAAATTTCGACGTTGTCAGAATCGGACGTTTTTCGCACACGACGTTCGTCTCGACGAGACGAATCTAGGATAGATCTCGGAATTTAAATCCGATTTCTCATTCGCCGGAAAACGGCGAAAAACAGCCTTGAAACCCTAACCCTAACCCTTAATCACCCTTTCTCTCTCCTATGTTCTTTCTCTCTCCACCACGCCGGAGAAACTGTCAGAGGTTGCTGGAGGTCGTGGCCAGACGCTGGAGTACCGGCGCCGCCGTGGGTGGCAGCGCCGGAGATGGACAGTGGGTGAATATATATATATGTATGCATGCATGTGTGTGTGTTTCATGGTGAGTTGGTGTGTGTTGATGTGCATGCTGTTGGAGGCGGCGCCGGGGGGCACCGCCGTGAGGGAAGGAACGGCCGGCGACAGGAGGTCGCCGGCGAGGTGGAGGAGGAGGCAGCCGGCGGCTGGTGGCCGTCGGCCAAGCATGGCAGTAGGTGTGTGTGTGCAAACACACCTTATGCTAGGTGTGTGTGTGTGTGCAACTGTGTTCATGTGTGTGTGTGTGCATGGCGGCGGTGGTGGTGGCCGGCGACCCCTAGTCGCCGGCCAAGGTGAGGGTGATGGGTGGTGGTTGTCGGCGGCAGGTGGCCGCCGGCCGGAGATGGAAATCAGTGTGTGTTTGCAAACGGGTGTGTGTGTATATGTTGACTCTTGCATGTGTTGTGGCCGGAGTTAGGGGGTTTCCGGCGACAAGGAGGTCGCCGGTCGGTGTCTGGGGGTCGGGGGGATGGTCGCCGGCGACTGGGGTCGCCGGCCGGAGGAGTTTTGGTGAAGGTGGATTTTTGGAAAATCAGTGTATCGAAGGGTTTTGCGGCATAATTTTCAGGCACTATTCATGCCGGAATCCGGTGATGGACGGCTGGAGGTGGTAGCCGGAAGTGCAAGGTATTCGGAGAGGTAGGTGGTGGCGGCAGGAGGCGGCGCCGCTGCGCCGGGCGACGCCGGGAAGTGGCCTGCTCGAGCAGGCCACCGTCGGGTAACCTAGGCAGAGGCTGGCCGAGAAAACTCGACCAGCCGGGTTGAGCTGCGCGCAGCTGCCGAGTCTCAACCCGAGAAAACTCGGCAGCCGTCGGGTATCGGGTAGCCAGCGCGCACCGTGCGCGCCCGTGCGCACCCGTCGGGTGCCGACGCGCACCCGACGCCGTGTTTTCGATCCGAATCTTGTTTTCTTTCTGTCGTTCATCCGTATCGAGTCATCGGTGACGAGACGTCGTTGATCGGGGTCCGTGGGCCCGGTCAAAGTCAACCCTTTGACCAAAATTACCATTTTTCCCCTAAACTTAAAACGTTTCGTTTGAGCTCGTTTTAACTCCGATTGAGCTCATTCTTTTTGCGTTGCGATCCTTATTTCATTCCCTATCTTCTCAGCCACTTGGGCAGATCTGACCCTCTCGTTTCTTGGACTCCAATCTTTAGATCGCATGATCCGTCGTATCGTTAACGAACGTTGTTCCGCCGGAACCCTTTACAACTTTATTTATACTGTATTTAAGATCTAAGAAACACCGTAACTATGTAGGCTACTTATTGGACTGAGCTTTGAGTTAGCAAGTTATCAGACTTTCGGATTTATCAACTCACGTGGGTACCACCGAACGAGGTGAGAGTAATTTCTATCCTTTTATTTGTTTACAGTTTTCCCTATTTAAATGCATGATTGAGGAATACTAAATGCTGTGAATATATTTGTTGTGCCATATTATTACTGTGGTTGGACTGATGTCCACCTTGATCATGCATTCTGTTCGTCCCTTGCTATTTTCTACTACTCTGAGAAGGTCTGGCGGTCCTTGAAATACGCTAGCGGTATATGAGACCGTTTACAGGGTAAGACGGGGGAACCCCGCATCTATGCGTCCCTTACTATTTCTAATATCTGCTATGCATTTTATGTGCTGTGACAACGTGACTTAAGATTATTCTACTAGTATTTTTATATCTGTTGAGAGTCACAAGGGGCAGAGTTATTCCCACGAGTGTATTCCATGCACTCACCCATTTATTCTGTACTCACACTACAGGCGATGATGAGCATGAGGAACCCTAGTCGGAGAGAGGATGAACTATTTTCTGACTTTTGTTGTATAAGACGAGGTCTCCAAACATTTTCAAAACAATGTTTTAAGTTTACTCACGTTTTGTAATATTACTATATATATATTCTGAGTATTCTGTGAATGATAGATCCTGATGTTATTTCCGCTGCGTATGATGTATATTATCAGTAGTGAGACTGATTGCTATCGGCAGAGGTCGATTGTTGTTAAGTGAAAGTATCACTTCGTCCCTTACCTCTTTCTTCTGTCGTCTCCTGCTTATTCTTTCTGTTGTGTATGCGTCTCTTGCTATTTCTCTCTTCACGCCCAACGGTAAAACTCTGATAAAATACGAAAAGATTTCGGGGCGTGACATGTGAAGTTTTATATTTAAGTTTAAGTATATGTACAACTATTACATCTATAAGTATGAGTATTACTGTTACATGCTTGAGTATGTAATTTCTTTACATAAGTATGATATTTCTTGCTATAAGTATGTGAATTTTTATCTTACATTTAAGTATGACTATTACTGTACATGCTTGAGTATGTAATTTCTTTACATAAGTATGATATTTCTTGCTATAAGTATATGAATTTTTATCTTATTCTTAAGTATGACTATTACTGTTACATGCTTGAATATATAATTTCTTTACATAGATATGAGATTTCTTTAGTAGCGATTGTCGAGTATATAATTTCTTTACATAAATATGAGATTTCTTTAGCAGACAATCGTTGCGCCAAACTTTAATTGCTCTTCTCTTCATCCTTCTTAACACCATTCAATTTCTAACTAATACTCTAATCCCCACCTAATTTCTTTTTTTTTACTTCTTGCATCCAATACAATCTAGTCTTCATCATTATTTAATAACCACCATTTTCTTTTCTTTTTTTGTATTAATATTAATATTAATTAATTTAGTGCTTTCAAACATTGTATAATAGTCAAATGTTCCAATGTAGTTTTCTTGATCTCCTCAACCAAACACAACTAGTAATCCAAACATGTCTTGACTCTTCCCTTTCGCCCACAATCCACTTGTATACGAAGAAGATAAGAAGATTCAAAGTTTTGATGTTTGATTTTTCTCGCCTTTGAAGATCAAAGCAGTAGAGAATATGAAGTGCTTCCATTTCACCATCGGTGAGCGGCGGCCCCGTGATGACGACGACGAGCAGGTGTCACGCAAGGTGTCATGGGCTCGGTCTCTGACGTGCGGCGTGTTCTGCTACATGCGACGGGAACGAATCCTGGGTATATTGGCTTGGTGTATATTTGGCAGTTGTGTAGTATAGTGGGCTTTAGTTTATATTTTTGGGTTGGGCTTTGGTGTGGGCTGGGTCAAATAGATCCGTCTCACGGAAGGCGATCAGTGAGACGGTCTCGCAAGAGACCTACTCTAGTTTTTATAAGGTCTATGCTTATGATATAACAATATTTAATGTCTTTACAATATTTTCATTTCTATGTTCAAACATTGTGGAATACAGTAAAACCTCCATAAAATAATACTCGATAAATTAATAACCTCGATAAAACTAATAATTTATCCGATCCCAACTTGGGACCAGCTCAAATTTGGACATCAATCAATTAAATAATAAGATAATATTTTTTTTGGAAATCCTAGTGTATATTTAAGGTCCCAATGAAACTATAAAGTAATAATTATTATAAAATTCTCAGATACAATATATATGTTATTCATTTGAACATTCTAAGATAATTTAGTAAAATATGAATCTACTATTACTTACTTTTTGTTGAACTTCAAATATGCATTGATCTCATCTTTAAACCTCCCAATTGCACCCAAGAGTTGCGGCGTTGTCTTCTCGTATTGCAATAAAAAGTTATGAAGAGTTGTTGCCGCTTGCTGTAGCGCCCCGGATCAAAATGAGCATAATTGATTAAATTAAATATTTAACGTATGACTTAATAGGTATGCGCGTTTACTTTGACTGTTTAATTTATTACGTGCATTTCAGATACGTGTTTAACACGGGAATTAGACGGATAATTTTCTTGGACATGGTATATAGAATATTTTCATACCATAAGATGCGTCTTAGAAAGACGAGAAGATAGAAACGAACTAGGGGTCAATCGGAGACCCGTAGCTCGAACGGCGACGGAAAGGGTAAAATCGGGAGATCCGGAAAACCGGAAGATATTTACGTGAATAGTAACGTTGAAAAATCAACTGATGAATAGTGGCGGGATATTTTGGATGAATAGTGATCCGGATATTTTCGGTGAATAGTGTTTTCCGAATTCTATAAATAGAGGCTCCTCCGATTCATTTTCACCGTTTCTCCGAACGAGCCGAAAGCGACGAAAACGAGTAAGTCCCTCTCTCCTCTCTTTCTTTTTCCGGGATTCTGTCTCCGGCGGGCCACCGCCGGCGCCTCCGCCGGCGCGGCGGCGCCACCGCCGGCCGGTGGCCGGAAAATTCAAAGTTGTCGGAATCGGACGATTTTCGCACACGACATTCGTCTCGACGAGACGAATCTAGGATAGGTCTCGGATTTCAAATCCGATTTCTCGTTCGCCGGAAAACGGCGAAAAACAGCCTCTTAAACCCTAACCCTAACCCTTTCCACCACCTTCTCTCTCTCCTCTGTTTTTCTCTCTCCACCGCGCCGGAGAAGCTGCCGGAGGTTGCCGGAGGTCGTGGCCAGACGCTGGAGTGCCGGCGCCGCCGTGGGTGGCGGCGCCGGAGAAGGACAGTGTATATATATGTGTTTTCGTGCATGTGTGTGTGTATGTAGGTGTGTTAGTGTGTGAGTGTGTTTGCATGCTGTTGGGGCGGCGCATGGTGGCGCCGCCGTGTGTGATCGGTGGGCCGGCGACGGGAGGTCGCCGGCGAGGTGGTCTGGTGGGTGGCCGGCGGCTGGTGTCCGCCGGCCAAGGAAATCCGATGGTGTGTATGTGTGTGCGTAACCATGCGTGTGTGTGTGTGCACCTGTGTGTGTGTGTGAGTGCGCGGTGGCTGGTGGTGGCCGGCGACTGGGAGTCGCCGGCCAGGATCACGGTGGTGGTGGTGGCCGCCGGCGGCAGGTGGCCGCCGGCCAAGGCTGGGAAGCCGTGTGTGTGTGTATGTTATACGTGTGAGTGTGTGTATATACATGTATATGTATAGGCGGTGTTAGGATGTTTGGTTGGTCGGGAAAGGTTGCCGGCGACGAGGGGTCGCCGGCGGAGGTGTTGGGGGTGGTCGCCGGCGACGGGAAGTCGCCGGCCGGAGTTTTGGTTGGAGTTGAAATTTGCAAAAAATGTGACTTCGAAGGGTTTTGCGGCGAAGTTTCCGGGAACTATTCATGCCGGAATCCGGCGATGGACGGCCGGAGGTGGTAGCCGGCGGTGCGAGGTATCCGGCGAGGTAGGTGGTGGCGGCTGGAGGCGGCGCCGCCGCGCCGGGCGACGCCGGGAAGTAGCCTGCTCGAGCAGGCCACCGTCGGGAAAGCTGGGAAGGTCCTGGCCGAGAAAACTCGACCAGGTGTGCGCCGGGTGCAGCAGCTGCCGAGAAAACTCGGCAGCCGTCGGGTGTCGGGAAGCCGCGCGCACCGTGCGCGCCCATGCGCACCCGTCGGGTGCCGACGCGCACCCGACGCCGTGTTTTCGATCCGAACCTCGTTTTCTTTCCGTTGTTCATCCGTTTCGAGTCATCGCCGACGAGACGTCATTGACCGAGGGTCGTGGGCCCGGTCAAAGTCAACCCTTTGACCAAAATTACCGTTTTACCCCTAACCTAAAATGCTTCGTTCGAGCTCGTTTGAACTCCGATTGAGCTCATTCTTTTTGCGTTGTGATCCTTATTTAATTCTCTATCATCTCAGCCATATGGATTGGATATCCACTCTCGTTTCTTCAACTCCGATCTTTAGAGCTCTAGATCCGACGCGCGTTTAACGATCATTTCTCCACCGGAGTCTGTTATCGCTTTAATTATGTTTTTAAGGATCTAAGAACACCGTTACGTATGTAGGCTATCAGTTGGATTGAACATCGAGATACGGGATTTGAGACACGAGATTTGAGACACGAGATCTCTGGACTCGCTACTCACGTGGTAACCACCGAACGAGGTGGGGGTAATTTCTAACTCTGTAACTGTTTATAGTTTTCCTATTTCAAAGTATGATTGAGAAGTCCTAAATGATGAGACATATGTTATGATTACGTGATCATGTTATACTGTGGCAACGTGGCTGAGTGTTATATTCCTGGTATGTATAACTGTTGACTGTTATAAGATGCGGATGTTTTCCCCACGAGTGTATTCAACGCACTCACCCCCTTAATCTGTACTCACACTACAGGAAAAGAAGAGAACCTTGACGCGTAGAGAGAGGGGTGCCCTATCAGCTGTGTCCTTTGTCCGGTTTTATCTTTAAAGCTATGTTGAAACGATGTTCCACGTTTTTGTAAAATGTTAACTGTATTTCTCAACTATGTAAAGGATCCTGATGTTTTTTTTTCCGCTGCGTAAGGTTTCAAAATTCCATTTTTATCGGTTGTAACTGATGTTGCGAGTGTAACACTCCTTGTCCTTTCCTTATTCTTTCTTTTTAATATCATGTACGCCTCTTTCCTTTTTCTCTCTTAACGCCCAAAAACGAAAAACTCTGATATTTTTAACGAAAGATTTTGGGGCGTTACAGATGGTATCAGAGCCTAGTTCTACCCTTTGTAGGACTTTGCTCAAGCTTGTTTTTAAACATGATTTCAAAAGTATGTTTTTAAAATGTATCTTTAAAACGTGGAGATGTTTTCAAAAAGAAATAGATAGACACTCTCCTCTCTCTATAAGTGACTTTCCCTGAACGTAGGGCTTGATAGAATGAGTGCTTACCTGATATGTGTTACTTGGGTAGTACGATATATAAACCATTTAGGTTTGAAGGGGTGTTAAGAATACAAGTTTCACGATAAAAAGATCTCTCAAAAAGAAACCTTTCGGTAATTAAAAGAAACGGGGCAAGACGAGAACTCTCTCCTGTACTTAGTGTACAGGGTAAGACGGGAAATTCTCTCCTGTAATTTAAAAGAAACGGGGTAAGAAGGGAATTCTCTCCTGTACTTAGTGTACAGGGTAAGACGGGAAATTCTCTCCTGTAATTTAAAAGAAACGGGGTAAGAAGGGAATTCTCTCCTGTACTTAGTGTACAGGGTAAGACGGGAAATTCTCTCCTGTAATTTAAAAGAAACGGGGTAAGAAAGGAATTCTCTCCTGTACTTAGTGTACAGGGTAAGGCGGGAAATTCTCTCCTGTAATTTAAAAGAAACGGGGTAAGAAGGGAATTCTCTCCTGTACTTAGTGTACAGGGTAAGGCGGGAAATTCTCTCCTGTAATTTAAAAGAAACGGGGTAAGAAGGGAATTCTCTCCTGTACTTAGTGTACAGGGTAAGACGGGAAATTCTCTCCTGTAATTTAAAAGAAACGGGGTAAGAAGGGAATTCTCTCCTGTACTTAGTGTACAGGGTAAGACGGGAAATTCTCTCCTGTAATTTAAAAGAAACGGGGTAAGAAGGGAATTCTCTCCTGTACTTAGTGTACAGGGTAAGACGGGAAATTCTCTCCTGTAATTTAAAAGAAATGGGGTAAGAGGAGGAATCTCTTCTGTACTTAAGATACAGGGTAAGACAGGAAATACCCTCCCATATCGAAGCAATTTTGAAAGGTGCAATGCATTTTGTGGGTGAGATGAGAAATACCCTCCTGTAAGATACGGGGTAAAACAGGAAATACACTTCTAAACTGAAGGAATTTTTATAGGAATAATGCATCCTTGTGTGCTGTTATGATAAACGAATGAGAAGGAGATCTCTTAAAGTTAAAATTGATTTATGAAATAATGTTCATATGTTATATGGTTATCTGAATCATATTTGTCTACTTCTTGTTTATCCTGTGGTTGCTTTTGTATATTGCTGGTTTACGTGGGGTAGATGCTAAGGGGTAGATTTTTGTACTCTGAAACTAGAACAGTATGTCTCGTGGCCGCCCAAGACGAGATCAACAACCCGGAGACAACCAACCACCAATGAACGAACAGCCGCTAGAGGAAAATCCTCGTCAACCACCTAGAGACAACCAACCCTAGATGAATGATCAGCCGCCAGAAGGAAATCCTCCGGAGCGTGTGGACACCGCCGAGGGGGATTTGGTGTCAGTTCTAAAGGGGCTGGCTCGACATTTCGAGACATCGCAACCAGCACCAGTCGCCTCAGCAAAGAGCGACACCAATCGAGCGATCGAGCAGTTTCGGCGATTCAACCCGCCGATTTTCAATGGAAAAGGAGAGCCCTCGGAAGCGGAAGAATGGCTTAGGGCTCTGGATCGTTTGTTCGGGCACCTGACTTGCACAGAGGAACAGAAGATTTCCTGTGCCGTTTTTCAACTTACTGAAGAGGCAAGTTATTGGTGGGAATCACGTGTCTGAACAATGACCTTGGAACAGATAGGCGCTATGAACTGGGAGACCTTCAAGGAGGTGGTCGTGCAAAGCTTTATACCCCAATCTTATCGCGACCAAAAGGAAACAGAGTTTCTGCAACTCTGCCAGGGGCCATCCACTGTGGGCGAGTACGAGAGAAGATTTAATCAGCTAAGTCGATATACGCCCCACCTGGTGGACACAGACACAAAAAGGGCCCGACGTTTCGAAAAGGGCCTTCGTCCGGAGATCAACTCCATCCTGGCGGGACAAGGTGTGATGACGTACGCCGCTGTGATTGAAAGGGCTCAAGAAATCGCTTCCCGACTATGCTTGGACATGGCACCACTTAAGAAAGTGGAAGTGATGACAGAGAAAAGGAAGAGGGACGGGCCCAGTCAAGATTTCGACCAAAGCAAGTTCCCATGGACCAATAATACTTTACCACTCCCTACGCCTAAGTCAGGGAATGTCTGTCCCAAGTGTGGGAAGATACACGTGGGGCCATGCCTCCAAGGGACCCGGAATTGCTTTAAATGCGGTGAGCCGGGCCACATGGCATACAACTGCCGGAATCCCAGAAAACTAGGAGTTGCTGCCCCGAGGCCAAGACCAGGAGCAGGCCAGACCTGAACATGCGCCTTCACTCGTTCAGAAGTGTATAAAAAATAGTTTACTGATGATGAACAATTAAGTACCATATATGTAAATAGATGTAGTGGCTCAAACCTTGTAGTGGGGTACGTAATCTTTTGGATATGATGTATGAGCTGCCACCTTTTGCTCTGATATATATTATACCAGATCGTCTTTTGCTATTCGATGAAACCGCGTTTACCTTTTCTCTTCGTGTTTTGTGTTTTATTTCTTCATCTATAGTACTATGGTTGTACCGGATCTGTTGAAGCATGAGAACGATTAGGAAATCGCTAAAACCCTGGAAGTTAGTATTCCATCGAGAAAACCGGAGTTCACAGACCCTGGAACACGAGTTAAAGATGACTTAAGGATTGCATTGGTCATGAAGGCAACCGAGATGCTTAGCAAAGAGAATTGCGAAGCTTGGTTAGCCAATATGGTGAATCCCGAGCAATGATAGACTTCTATTGGGAATGTGCCGGTGATAAAAGAATTCATGGACATGTTTCCAGAGGATTTACCGGGTCCTCCACCGAATCGACAAGTGACCTTTGGAATCAATCTCATTCCAGACTCTGCACCGGTGTCAAAAGGCTTCTTATTGGATAACACCGAAAGAGTTGCAAGAACTAAAGGTCCAACTAATAGAACTGTTGGACAAAGGTCCCATCGAACCAAGCGTGTCGCTTTGGGGGGCTCCAGTGCTCTTCATGAAGGAGAAAGATGGGAGCTTACAGATGTGTGTCGATTACCGAGAGTCGAACAAGCGGACCATAGAGAACAAGTATACACTATCTTGAATTGAAGATTTCTTCGATAAATTAAGAGGAGCCAGTGTGTTCTCGAAGAATGACTTAAGGTCTGGGTATCACCAGATAAAAGACAAAGACGCAGATGAATCACCAATTAGTACTAGGAGATGAAGAAGGAGAAGAGTAAAGAGCAGAAATACGGTTCCGTCAGGAAGGATCGAGAAAGAATTGGAAAAAGCTCAGGATCGACGAAAGTTTTGAACATTGAGCTTAGCCAGATAATCAAGGAACTTACAAGCCTGAGTTATTTCCTTGACGAGAAATGGAAAGGACGACGCGACACAGGAATGAGAGGATGAGATTCTGGCAAAGTAGCCAGTCTTGTTGTTTCTTAAGTACGCGCTCAATTTCGAGGACGAAATTATTTTAAGGGGTAAGGGATGTAGCGCCCCGGATCAAAATGAGCATAATTGATTAAATTAAATATTTAACGTATGACTTAATAGGTATGCGCGTTTACTTTGACTGTTTAATTTATTACGTGCATTTCAGATACGTGTTTAACACGGGAATTAGACGGATAATTTTCTTGGACATGGTATATAGAATATTTTCATACCATAAGATGCGTCTTAGAAAGACGAGAAGATAGAAACGAACTAGGGGTCAATCGGAGACCCGTAGCTCGAACGGCGACGGAAAGGGTAAAATCGGGAGATCCGGAAAACCGGAAGATATTTACGTGAATAGTAACGTTGAAAAATCAACTGATGAATAGTGGCGGGATATTTTGGATGAATAGTGATCCGGATATTTTCGGTGAATAGTGTTTTCCGAATTCTATAAATAGAGGCTCCTCCGATTCATTTTCACCGTTTCTCCGAACGAGCCGAAAGCGACGAAAACGAGTAAGTCCCTCTCTCCTCTCTTTCTTTTTCCGGGATTCTGTCTCCGGCGGGCCACCGCCGGCGCCTCCGCCGGCGCGGCGGCGCCACCGCCGGCCGGTGGCCGGAAAATTCAAAGTTGTCGGAATCGGACGATTTTCGCACACGACATTCGTCTCGACGAGACGAATCTAGGATAGGTCTCGGATTTCAAATCCGATTTCTCGTTCGCCGGAAAACGGCGAAAAACAGCCTCTTAAACCCTAACCCTAACCCTTTCCACCACCTTCTCTCTCTCCTCTGTTTTTCTCTCTCCACCGCGCCGGAGAAGCTGCCGGAGGTTGCCGGAGGTCGTGGCCAGACGCTGGAGTGCCGGCGCCGCCGTGGGTGGCGGCGCCGGAGAAGGACAGTGTATATATATGTGTTTTCGTGCATGTGTGTGTGTATGTAGGTGTGTTAGTGTGTGAGTGTGTTTGCATGCTGTTGGGGCGGCGCATGGTGGCGCCGCCGTGTGTGATCGGTGGGCCGGCGACGGGAGGTCGCCGGCGAGGTGGTCTGGTGGGTGGCCGGCGGCTGGTGTCCGCCGGCCAAGGAAATCCGATGGTGTGTATGTGTGTGCGTAACCATGCGTGTGTGTGTGTGCACCTGTGTGTGTGTGTGAGTGCGCGGTGGCTGGTGGTGGCCGGCGACTGGGAGTCGCCGGCCAGGATCACGGTGGTGGTGGTGGCCGCCGGCGGCAGGTGGCCGCCGGCCAAGGCTGGGAAGCCGTGTGTGTGTGTATGTTATACGTGTGAGTGTGTGTATATACATGTATATGTATAGGCGGTGTTAGGATGTTTGGTTGGTCGGGAAAGGTTGCCGGCGACGAGGGGTCGCCGGCGGAGGTGTTGGGGGTGGTCGCCGGCGACGGGAAGTCGCCGGCCGGAGTTTTGGTTGGAGTTGAAATTTGCAAAAAATGTGACTTCGAAGGGTTTTGCGGCGAAGTTTCCGGGAACTATTCATGCCGGAATCCGGCGATGGACGGCCGGAGGTGGTAGCCGGCGGTGCGAGGTATCCGGCGAGGTAGGTGGTGGCGGCTGGAGGCGGCGCCGCCGCGCCGGGCGACGCCGGGAAGTAGCCTGCTCGAGCAGGCCACCGTCGGGAAAGCTGGGAAGGTCCTGGCCGAGAAAACTCGACCAGGTGTGCGCCGGGTGCAGCAGCTGCCGAGAAAACTCGGCAGCCGTCGGGTGTCGGGAAGCCGCGCGCACCGTGCGCGCCCATGCGCACCCGTCGGGTGCCGACGCGCACCCGACGCCGTGTTTTCGATCCGAACCTCGTTTTCTTTCCGTTGTTCATCCGTTTCGAGTCATCGCCGACGAGACGTCATTGACCGAGGGTCGTGGGCCCGGTCAAAGTCAACCCTTTGACCAAAATTACCGTTTTACCCCTAACCTAAAATGCTTCGTTCGAGCTCGTTTGAACTCCGATTGAGCTCATTCTTTTTGCGTTGTGATCCTTATTTAATTCTCTATCATCTCAGCCATATGGATTGGATATCCACTCTCGTTTCTTCAACTCCGATCTTTAGAGCTCTAGATCCGACGCGCGTTTAACGATCATTTCTCCACCGGAGTCTGTTATCGCTTTAATTATGTTTTTAAGGATCTAAGAACACCGTTACGTATGTAGGCTATCAGTTGGATTGAACATCGAGATACGGGATTTGAGACACGAGATTTGAGACACGAGATCTCTGGACTCGCTACTCACGTGGTAACCACCGAACGAGGTGGGGGTAATTTCTAACTCTGTAACTGTTTATAGTTTTCCTATTTCAAAGTATGATTGAGAAGTCCTAAATGATGAGACATATGTTATGATTACGTGATCATGTTATACTGTGGTAACGTGGCTGAGTGTTATATTCCTGGTATGTATAACTGTTGACTGTTATAAGATGCGGATGTTTTCCCCACGAGTGTATTCAACGCACTCACCCCCTTAATCTGTACTCACACTACAGGAAAAGAAGAGAACCTTGACGCGTAGAGAGAGGGGTGCCCTATCAGCTGTGTCCTTTGTCCGGTTTTATCTTTAAAGCTATGTTGAAACGATGTTCCACGTTTTTGTAAAATGTTAACTGTATTTCTCAACTATGTAAAGGATCCTGATGTTTTTTTTTCCGCTGCGTAAGGTTTCAAAATTCCATTTTTATCGGTTGTAACTGATGTTGCGAGTGTAACACTCCTTGTCCTTTCCTTATTCTTTCTTTTTAATATCATGTACGCCTCTTTCCTTTTTCTCTCTTAACGCCCAAAAACGAAAAACTCTGATATTTTTAACGAAAGATTTTGGGGCGTTACAGATGGTATCAGAGCCTAGTTCTACCCTTTGTAGGACTTTGCTCAAGCTTGTTTTTAAACATGATTTCAAAAGTATGTTTTTAAAATGTATCTTTAAAACGTGGAGATGTTTTCAAAAAGAAATAGATAGACACTCTCCTCTCTCTATAAGTGACTTTCCCTGAACGTAGGGCTTGATAGAATGAGTGCTTACCTGATATGTGTTACTTGGGTAGTACGATATATAAACCATTTAGGTTTGAAGGGGTGTTAAGAATACAAGTTTCACGATAAAAAGATCTCTCAAAAAGAAACCTTTCGGTAATTAAAAGAAACGGGGCAAGACGAGAACTCTCTCCTGTACTTAGTGTACAGGGTAAGACGGGAAATTCTCTCCTGTAATTTAAAAGAAACGGGGTAAGAAGGGAATTCTCTCCTGTACTTAGTGTACAGGGTAAGACGGGAAATTCTCTCCTGTAATTTAAAAGAAACGGGGTAAGAAGGGAATTCTCTCCTGTACTTAGTGTACAGGGTAAGACGGGAAATTCTCTCCTGTAATTTAAAAGAAACGGGGTAAGAAAGG
Source organism: Scutellaria minor (assembly GCA_954870855.1). Lineage (NCBI taxonomy): Eukaryota > Viridiplantae > Streptophyta > Magnoliopsida > Lamiales > Lamiaceae > Scutellaria > Scutellaria minor. The sequence goes on along the minus strand of OX940728.1, from coordinate 15,797,668 downwards.
AATTCTCTCCTGTACTTAGTGTACAGGGTAAGGCGGGAAATTCTCTCCTGTAATTTAAAAGAAACGGGGTAAGAAGGGAATTCTCTCCTGTACTTAGTGTACAGGGTAAGGCGGGAAATTCTCTCCTGTAATTTAAAAGAAACGGGGTAAGAAGGGAATTCTCTCCTGTACTTAGTGTACAGGGTAAGACGGGAAATTCTCTCCTGTAATTTAAAAGAAACGGGGTAAGAAGGGAATTCTCTCCTGTACTTAGTGTACAGGGTAAGACGGGAAATTCTCTCCTGTAATTTAAAAGAAACGGGGTAAGAAGGGAATTCTCTCCTGTACTTAGTGTACAGGGTAAGACGGGAAATTCTCTCCTGTAATTTAAAAGAAATGGGGTAAGAGGAGGAATCTCTTCTGTACTTAAGATACAGGGTAAGACAGGAAATACCCTCCCATATCGAAGCAATTTTGAAAGGTGCAATGCATTTTGTGGGTGAGATGAGAAATACCCTCCTGTAAGATACGGGGTAAAACAGGAAATACACTTCTAAACTGAAGGAATTTTTATAGGAATAATGCATCCTTGTGTGCTGTTATGATAAACGAATGAGAAGGAGATCTCTTAAAGTTAAAATTGATTTATGAAATAATGTTCATATGTTATATGGTTATCTGAATCATATCTGTCTACTTCTTGTTTATCCTGTGGTTGCTTTTGTATATTGCTGGTTTACGTGGGGTAGATGCTAAGGGGTAGATTTTTGTACTCTGAAACTAGAACAGTATGTCTCGTGGCCGCCCAAGACGAGATCAACAACCCGGAGACAACCAACCACCAATGAACGAACAGCCGCTAGAGGAAAATCCTCGTCAACCACCTAGAGACAACCAACCCTAGATGAATGATCAGCCGCCAGAAGGAAATCCTCCGGAGCGTGTGGACACCGCCGAGGGGGATTTGGTGTCAGTTCTAAAGGGGCTGGCTCGACATTTCGAGACATCGCAACCAGCACCAGTCGCCTCAGCAAAGAGCGACACCAATCGAGCGATCGAGCAGTTTCGGCGATTCAACCCGCCGATTTTCAATGGAAAAGGAGAGCCCTCGGAAGCGGAAGAATGGCTTAGGGCTCTGGATCGTTTGTTCGGGCACCTGACTTGCACAGAGGAACAGAAGATTTCCTGTGCCGTTTTTCAACTTACTGAAGAGGCAAGTTATTGGTGGGAATCACGTGTCTGAACAATGACCTTGGAACAGATAGGCGCTATGAACTGGGAGACCTTCAAGGAGGTGGTCGTGCAAAGCTTTATACCCCAATCTTATCGCGACCAAAAGGAAACAGAGTTTCTGCAACTCTGCCAGGGGCCATCCACTGTGGGCGAGTACGAGAGAAGATTTAATCAGCTAAGTCGATATACGCCCCACCTGGTGGACACAGACACAAAAAGGGCCCGACGTTTCGAAAAGGGCCTTCGTCCGGAGATCAGCTCCATCCTGGCGGGACAAGGTGTGATGACGTACGCCGCTGTGATTGAAAGGGCTCAAGAAATCGCTTCCCGACTATGCTTGGACATGGCACCACTTAAGAAAGTGGAAGTGATGACAGAGAAAAGGAAGAGGGACGGGCCCAGTCAAGATTTCGACCAAAGCAAGTTCCCACGGACCAATAATACTTTACCACTCCCTACGCCTAAGTCAGGGAATGTCTGTCCCAAGTGTGGGAAGATACACGTGGGGCCATGCCTCCAAGGGACCCGGAATTGCTTTAAATGCGGTGAGCCGGGCCACATGGCATACAACTGCCGGAATCCCAGAAAACTAGGAGTTGCTGCCCCGAGGCCAAGACCAGGAGCAGGCCAGACCTGAACATGCGCCTTCACTCGTTCAGAAGTGTATAAAAAATAGTTTACTGATGATGAACAATTAAGTACCATATATGTAAATAGATGTAGTGGCTCAAACCTTGTAGTGGGGTACGTAATCTTTTGGATATGATGTATGAGCTGCCACCTTTTGCTCTGATATATATTATACCAGATCGTCTTTTGCTATTCGATGAAACCGCGTTTACCTTTTCTCTTCGTGTTTTGTGTTTTATTTCTTCATCTATAGTACTATGGTTGTACCGGATCTGTTGAAGCATGAGAACGATTAGGAAATCGCTAAAACCCTGGAAGTTAGTATTCCATCGAGAAAACCGGAGTTCACAGACCCTGGAACACGAGTTAAAGATGACTTAAGGATTGCATTGGTCATGAAGGCAACCGAGATGCTTAGCAAAGAGAATTGCGAAGCTTGGTTAGCCAATATGGTGAATCCCGAGCAATGATAGACTTCTATTGGGAATGTGCCGGTGATAAAAGAATTCATGGACATGTTTCCAGAGGATTTACCGGGTCCTCCACCGAATCGACAAGTGACCTTTGGAATCAATCTCATTCCAGACTCTGCACCGGTGTCAAAAGGCTTCTTATTGGATAACACCGAAAGAGTTGCAAGAACTAAAGGTCCAACTAATAGAACTGTTGGACAAAGGTCCCATCGAACCAAGCGTGTCGCTTTGGGGGGCTCCAGTGCTCTTCATGAAGGAGAAAGATGGGAGCTTACAGATGTGTGTCGATTACCGAGAGTCGAACAAGCGGACCATAGAGAACAAGTATACACTATCTTGAATTGAAGATTTCTTCGATAAATTAAGAGGAGCCAGTGTGTTCTCGAAGAATGACTTAAGGTCTGGGTATCACCAGATAAAAGACAAAGACGCAGATGAATCACCAATTAGTACTAGGAGATGAAGAAGGAGAAGAGTAAAGAGCAGAAATACGGTTCCGTCAGGAAGGATCGAGAAAGAATTGGAAAAAGCTCAGGATCGACGAAAGTTTTGAACATTGAGCTTAGCCAGATAATCAAGGAACTTACAAGCCTGAGTTATTTCCTTGACGAGAAATGGAAAGGACGACGCGACACAGGAATGAGAGGATGAGATTCTGGAAAAGTAGCCAGTCTTGTTGTTTCTTAAGTACGCGCTCAATTTCGAGGACGAAATTATTTTAAGGGGTAAGGGATGTAGCGCCCCGGATCAAAATGAGCATAATTGATTAAATTAAATATTTAACGTATGACTTAATAGGTATGCGCGTTTACTTTGACTGTTTAATTTATTACGTGCATTTCAGATACGTGTTTAACACGGGAATTAGACGGATAATTTTCTTGGACATGGTATATAGAATATTTTCATACCATAAGATGCGTCTTAGAAAGACGAGAAGATAGAAACGAACTAGGGGTCAATCGGAGACCCGTAGCTCGAACGGCGACGGAAAGGGTAAAATCGGGAGATCCGGAAAACCGGAAGATATTTACGTGAATAGTAACGTTGAAAAATCAACTGATGAATAGTGGCGGGATATTTTGGATGAATAGTGATCCGGATATTTTCGGTGAATAGTGTTTTCCGAATTCTATAAATAGAGGCTCCTCCGATTCATTTTCACCGTTTCTCCGAACGAGCCGAAAGCGACGAAAACGAGTAAGTCCCTCTCTCCTCTCTTTCTTTTTCCGGGATTCTGTCTCCGGCGGGCCACCGCCGGCGCCTCCGCCGGCGCGGCGGCGCCACCGCCGGCCGGTGGCCGGAAAATTCAAAGTTGTCGGAATCGGACGATTTTCGCACACGACATTCGTCTCGACGAGACGAATCTAGGATAGGTCTCGGATTTCAAATCTGATTTCTCGTTCGCCGGAAAACGGCGAAAAACAGCCTCTTAAACCCTAACCCTAACCCTTTCCACCACCTTCTCTCTCTCCTCTGTTTTTCTCTCTCCACCGCGCCGGAGAAGCTGCCGGAGGTTGCCGGAGGTCGTGGCCAGACGCTGGAGTGCCGGCGCCGCCGTGGGTGGCGGCGCCGGAGAAGGACAGTGTATATATATGTGTTTTCGTGCATGTGTGTGTGTATGTAGGTGTGTTAGTGTGTGAGTGTGTTTGCATGTTGTTGGGGCGGCGCATGGTGGCGCCGCCGTGTGTGATCGGTGGGCCGGCGACGGGAGGTCGCCGGCGAGGTGGTCTGGTGGGTGGCCGGCGGCTGGTGTCCGCCGGCCAAGGAAATCCGATGGTGTGTATGTGTGTGCGTAACCATGCGTGTGTGTGTGTGCACCTGTGTGTGTGTGTGAGTGCGCGGTGGCTGGTGGTGGCCGGCGACTGGGAGTCGCCGGCCAGGATCACGGTGGTGGTGGTGGCCGCCGGCGGCAGGTGGCCGCCGGCCAAGGCTGGGAAGCCGTGTGTGTGTGTATGTTATACGTGTGAGTGTGTGTATATACATGTATATGTATAGGCGGTGTTAGGATGTTTGGTTGGTCGGGAAAGGTTGCCGGCGACGAGGGGTCGCCGGCGGAGGTGTTGGGGGTGGTCGCCGGCGACGGGAAGTCGCCGGCCGGAGTTTTGGTTGGAGTTGAAATTTGCAAAAAATGTGACTTCGAAGGGTTTTGCGGCGAAGTTTCCGGGAACTATTCATGCCGGAATCCGGCGATGGACGGCCGGAGGTGGTAGCCGGCGGTGCGAGGTATCCGGCGAGGTAGGTGGTGGCGGCTGGAGGCGGCGCCGCCGCGCCGGGCGACGCCGGGAAGTAGCCTGCTCGAGCAGGCCACCGTCGGGAAAGCTGGGAAGGTCCTGGCCGAGAAAACTCGACCAGGTGTGCGCCGGGTGCAGCAGCTGCCGAGAAAACTCGGCAGCCGTCGGGTGTCGGGAAGCCGCGCGCACCGTGCGCGCCCATGCGCACCCGTCGGGTGCCGACGCGCACCCGACGCCGTGTTTTCGATCCGAACCTCGTTTTCTTTCCGTTGTTCATCCGTTTCGAGTCATCGCCGACGAGACGTCATTGACCGAGGGTCGTGGGCCCGGTCAAAGTCAACCCTTTGACCAAAATTACCGTTTTACCCCTAACCTAAAATGCTTCGTTCGAGCTCGTTTGAACTCCGATTGAGCTCATTCTTTTTGCGTTGTGATCCTTATTTAATTCTCTATCATCTCAGCCATATGGATTGGATATCCACTCTCGTTTCTTCAACTCCGATCTTTAGAGCTCTAGATCCGACGCGCGTTTAACGATCATTTCTCCACCGGAGTCTGTTATCGCTTTAATTATGTTTTTAAGGATCTAAGAACACCGTTACGTATGTAGGCTATCAGTTGGATTGAACATCGAGATACGGGATTTGAGACACGAGATTTGAGACACGAGATCTCTGGACTCGCTACTCACGTGGTAACCACCGAACGAGGTGGGGGTAATTTCTAACTCTGTAACTATTTATAGTTTTCCTATTTCAAAGTATGATTGAGAAGTCCTAAATGATGAGACATATGTTATGATTACGTGATCATGTTATACTGTGGCAACGTGGCTGAGTGTTATATTCCTGGTATGTATAACTGTTGACTGTTATAAGATGCGGATGTTTTCCCCACGAGTGTATTCAACGCACTCACCCCCTTAATCTGTACTCACACTACAGGAAAAGAAGAGAACCTTGACGCGTAGAGAGAGGGGTGCCCTATCAGCTGTGTCCTTTGTCCGGTTTTATCTTTAAAGCTATGTTGAAACGATGTTCCACGTTTTTGTAAAATGTTAACTGTATTTCTCAACTATGTAAAGGATCCTGATGTTTTTTTTTCCGCTGCGTAAGGTTTCAAAATTCCATTTTTATCGGTTGTAACTGATGTTGCGAGTGTAACACTCCTTGTCCTTTCCTTATTCTTTCTTTTTAATATCATGTACGCCTCTTTCCTTTTTCTCTCTTAACGCCCAAAAACGAAAAACTCTGATATTTTTAACGAAAGATTTTGGGGCGTTACACTTGCAATGCTTCTTTTCGAGTGACCGGTTGCAAAGCTATTGAATCATCATCTGTTTCATCATCTACTGGATTTTGAATGACATCAGCCACTATTTCTTCTAAACTCTGAACTTCGTAACATTCATTACAATTTTCACCTGGAAAGTCTAGCAAGTGATTCACATCCATTTTATTCTAATAACGCATAACAGTGATTCGTGTGTTTTAATTTATTTGTCATCAATAATTAATGTACATTGTAAGTGGATTATACAACCCCAGAATTTTGAAGGTCAGTTATGTATATCCATTAAAATCTCTCTAAATTAATAAATTATTAATTTATTGATTATATAATATCTCTCTAAATTAATAAAATTCTCCGATCCCAACAATTAATATTAATTTATAGAGGTTTTACTGTACTTTGTTTTTAATGATTCTACTACAAACATATTTGGTTTGTTATTTTTAAAAGTCTTAAAGATTTTCATCCAATGCCCATTCCGGATGTGACGTCATCGATATTTTCTCTCAATAGAATGATTCATGACGAACTGCAGTACAATCGATAGGAATTGTGTAATGAACATGATCACCTACTCAAAAACTTGACAAACGAGCAACGATATGTTTATGACACTATAATCAATTCAGTAGAATCGGACAAATATGGTGTTTTTTTGTATATGGACTAGCATAAGGCCCATGTAATACATGGGATTTTTATAAAAAAAATTAAATAAAAGTTGGTAAATTTGAAAAATATAAAGATTATTTATATATTAAAATTAAATATATGATTTGTGCAGTGCATATCATTTAATTGAACATTAAATATAACATAATATGATTAAATAATTATTTAATTTTAGAATTATAATTAGTTCCATTTGTAGAGGATCATAAATTTTTATTTATTATTTTAAAAAGAATATATATTATTATGTTTATTATGTTATTCATCACACCCACCTATTTTTTTTTTTGCTTTTTATTTTCAACGTCTATAACAACTCTCACCTTTCTTTTCAAATAAATGATAAAAAATCAAAGTCAAAACTTTACAAATAAATTTCATAATTTATTTTAAATCACATATTCAAAAAATTTATTCAATTTCATTAATTAATAAGTTTGAACAACCATTTTCAATCAGCCCCACCTTTATTTTAGTTTTTTTCTATTTATTTATATTTTTTATTTAAACTTTTAAATTTAACAAATTTCAATTATGGAAATAATTTTTAATATTGAATTTTAGCATATGTTATTTAGATAAATCTATTAACATTACTATATTATTTAATTAGTAATGTTTCTTAGTAACATAAAATTTGAAGTAATTAATTAGCTACATTTAATGTGAAAATATTGTATGCATTCTTGGTCCTTCTTATATATATATATATATTTATAAAGATATGGAGGTACTGGAAACACATTTGTATGGAAAACTCTTTTTGCAGCGTTGCGATCAAAGGGTGAAATGTGCTAAATGTTGCTTCAAGTGGTATTGCATCGCTTCTGTTGCCTGGTGGGAGAACTGCTCATTCCCAATTTGCTATTCCAATCAATGTGAATGAGGATTCAACTTGCAATATCAAACAAGGAAGTCACCTTGCTGAACTGATTGTCATGTGCAAACTCATTATTTGGGATGAAGCTCCAATGATGCACAAACATTGCTTCGAAGCTTTGGATAAGAGTTTGAGAGATATTTTGCGACTCAAAAATACATTGAGTCATGAGATGCCTTTCGGAGGAAAAACAATTGTATTTGGGGGGGATTTCAGACAGATATTGCTAGTGATACCAAAAGGCAGTAGACAAGATATCGTCAATGCCACAATCAATTCCTCTTATTTGTGGAGAAATTGTACTGTATTAAGGTTGACTAAAAACATGAGGCTCTAAAACATGAATGCAAATCCAGAAAATGATGAGCTCAAAAAAATTTCAGATTGGATTGCAAGCATAGGTGATAGTACAATTGGCGATTCAAATGATGGTTTTGCAGTCATTGACATTTCGGATGATATTTTGTTGAAAAATTATGATGACCCGATTACAGTAATTGTGCAAAACACGTACAATTCATCTCAGGATATAATCGATGATCCCACATATTTGGGAAAGAAAGCTATATTAGCACCAACTCTTGACATGGTCGACAACATTAATGAGTACATGATTTCTTTGGAATCTGATGAAGTAAAGACATATCTAAGTTTGGACAATGCCTGCAAATCAGATGCAAATGTTGATGTATTAGCTGATGTACACACACCAGAATTTCTAAATGGATTAAGATGTTCTGGAGTGCCTAATCATGAGTTAAAATTGAAAATCGGAACTCCAGTTATGTTATGAAGGAATATAGATCATTCACTTAGACTATGCAACGACACAAGATTGATTATTACAAAGTTGGGTACTCATGTTTTGGAAGCCAAGATCCTTTCAGGAAGTAATGTTGGTCAAAAGGTGTTAATCCCCAAAATGTCGTTGACTCAATTTGATCCGAGATTGCCTTTCAAGTTCCAGCGAAGATAATTTTCATTGATAGTCTCATATGCAATGACAATTAATAAAAGTCAAGGTCAATCACTTGCTCATGTCGGTTTGTTCCTAAAGAAACCTATTTTCAGTCATAGACAATTATATGTAGCGGTTCCAGAGTTACCAACTGTAAAGGGTTTGAAAATCTTGATAACCAACGACAAAAATATTGAGGAAAAGAAAACAGCAAATGTTGTATATCCTGAAATATTTCAGAATTTGTGATGTTCTTTCTTTTCCTTGGTACTTTAATATTAGTTTATCAACTTAACAACGAACACATCATCATTTATTTATATGTTCTACACCCTCTACTTTTATTATAGTTTGTTATAATTATGTTTTTTCATTATGCAATATTTTTCTATTACTTATGAGAATATATATTACAACTTTGTAAACCATCAATATAATGAATTTTTCAGTACAATGACATAAACTCTATTTAATCAACATAGTGAAAAAATAACTACACCTAAAATAATAATAATTATTATTATAATAATAACACAACATTTATTTCTCATAATTTTAAATTATTCGTATATATTTTTCTTTGAAATAAAAATGTCAACCTACAATATATGCTTAATATTCATTTCATTTTAACATGTATAATAAATTATAAAAATTATATCAATAATGATTAAATCATTACACTAAAATAGAATAATTATAAAAAAATGAAATAACTGTGCATTGCACGGGTGATAAACTAGTAGAAGAAAGAATAAATAAGCAAAGGGAGGGACTAAATGTTAGGGATATACTGGAAAGTATGTTTTTGGGGAAGGAATGATAATGATAGTAGTAAGGAATGAAATGATATTTTCTTTAAGATTTGTGTTGTTTGGTTGATAATGGGGATGACTATCATAACCATTGATTTCGTTTGGTTTATCAAAATTCTTTAGGAATGGAATCAACTTAATTAATTTTTTGTTTAAAAAAATAATATTATTTTAATGATGTTTTATTTATGAAAATAGAGTGTAGCGCCTAGGACAAAACGACGTATAATTGATTAATTAAATAATTAAACCATTAATTGTTTGATTTAATTATGTGTGTTTTAGAAAAACAATAAAATGCATGATTAAATAATTGATTGTATAATTTAATAGTAAAGCATAGATTATAGTTATTCAAAAGATTCATAATCAGAAAATGAGAAGGTATAAATGAATTTGAGGTCAATCGGAGACCCGTAACTCAAATAATGAAGAATACGATAAAATATGAAGAATCGGAAACGAGATATTTTCAATGAATAGTAAAACATAAGATATTTTCATGAATAGTAAGATATTTTGATGAATAGTAAAATTTAAGATATTCTCGATGAATAGTGTGATTTTTTCGAAAAAGAGTATAAATAATACGAAACGTACCGTAAAAGTTATTATTCGAACAAGAAATCGAAAAAGTAAGAATTTCCTCTCTCCTTTCTCTCTCTTCTCTCTTCTCTGTTTTCCGGCAGCCGCAGCCGCGCCGCCAGTATGGATTGGGTGGTCCGTTAAAACACCGATAGTTAGGGATGGATTTGGTGGTCCGTAAAAACATCGATAGTCAGGGATGGATTTGGTGGTCCGTAAAAACATCGATAGTCAGGGATGGATTGGGTGGTCCGTAAAAACACCGATAGTCAGGGATGGATTGGGTGGTCCGTAAAAACACCGATAGTCAGGGATGGATTGGGTGGTCCATAAAAACAACGATAGTCAGGGATGGATTGGGTGGTCCGTAAAAACACCAATAGTCAGGGATGGATTGGGTGGTCCATAAAAACACCGATAGTCAAGGATGGATTGGGTGGTCCGTAAAAACACCGATAGCCAGGGATGGACTGGGTGATCCGTAAATACACCGATAGTTAGAGATGGATTGGGTCGTCTTAAAGAACCGATTTACTTATTGTGCAAAATATGTGATGTGTTTAATTTCCGAACTATTATATATGTTTGATTAGTGTAACTGCTTAATAACTGTTAAAACATGGTTATTCCCCATGAGTGTATTCAACGCACTCACCCCCATCTGTAATCGTATTATAGGAGATGATGAGAATCAAGACGTATAGAGAGGATGGTGTCGTATCAAGAATTTCCCCTTTTGCTTTTTAAAACTTATGTTGGAACAATGTTTTATTTAATTTCACGTTTTGTAAAAATTATATCGTATTTCTGTTGATAGATCCTGTAAAAGTATATTTCCGCTGCTTAAAGTTTCAAATCCTTTGAATCGGTTGTATCCGATGTTTCACATATATACAGCTTCTATCGTCTCCTATCTCCTTCTGTTTTATATCATGTATGTCTCTTTCCTCTTGCATGCCCAAAAGAAAACTTTGATATTTTTTTAAGAGTGAAAACGGGGTGTGATAGTATGGTATCAGAGCAAAGTCCTACCCTTTGTAAGGCTCTGCTCAAACTCATTTTTCTTTTCAAACGTGATTTAAACATGAAAATCTTTTCAAAAGGAAATGGATATGCACCACCACTCTCTATACACTTCTTTCTCTAACTATAGAACTTAATAAAAATAATGTTTATCAGTACTATGTTACTTGTTGTTTGTTTATCTGTTGTTATTTATATTGTTGGGTTACGTGGGTTAGATGATAAGGGTTAGTTTTCATATGCTGTCTTTAGAATTATGTCTAGAGGCCGACCACGAAGGAATCAACCACCAATGGCTAATCTGCCAAAAGAAGATGCGGATACCACGATGGGAAATTTAGTGACCGTCTTTAGGGGATTGGTTAAACATTTCGAGGTCACGCATACTGCACTACCACCAGAGAGGAATGACGTGAACCAAATCTTTGAACAATTCAGGCGTTTCAATCCGTCGATGTTTAACGGAAAGGGCGAATCAGCTGACACCGAGGAGTGGCTAATATCACTGGATCGTTTATTTGGACATCTAACCTGCACGAAAGAACAAAAGATCTCGTGCGCGGTGTTTCAACTCACGGAGGAAGCCAATCACCGGTGGGATTCGTATGAGAGGACATTGTTGCCGAACCAGCGGGAGGATATGACATGGGAAACCTTCAATGAGGTGATCGCACAACACTTCATACCTCAATCATATCGCAATCGAAAGGAAATGAAGTTTTTACATCTCCGTCAAGGAATCGCATCAGTAGGAGAGTATGAATGGAGATTTAATCAGTTGAGTAGATATGCGATTCACCTGGTTGACACTGACATCAAAAAGGCCCAACGTTTTGAAAAGGGTCTTCGCTCACAGATCGGTTCAATTCTGGCAGGTCAGGGAACTATGACCTATGCCAATGTTGTGGAGAGAGCCCAAGAGATTTCTTCTCGGCTACGCTTGGACTTGTTATCGACCAAGAAGGTTGATGAGATACTCGAAAAGAGGAAGTGTACCGATCCGAATCAAAGTTTCGAGCAAAATAAATTGCCAAGAACTAACAATGTTTTGCTTCTTCCCACTCCCAAGCCGGTAAACCCATATACCAGATGTGGAGGAATTCATGTAGGACCATGCCAGCAAGAGACTCAGAATTGTTTCAGGTGTGGAGAACCTGGACATATCGCTAATAGCAGTCAGAAGTTTAGACGTCCAATAGCTACAATACCGGGGCCGAGGCTAGGGGCAGACAAGTCTTAGATTTTCACTCTCACTCATACTGAGGTTGCTGAAGGGTCAGAAACCATGCCAGGTATGTTTACAGTGTGCGATATCCCTGCACTCATCTTGTTTTATATCGAAATAATCCATTCTTTCGTCTCTATCAAGTGTTGTGAACTGTTGAAGCATGAGAACGGTAGGGTAGTCGCTGAAACTCTAGAAGTTAGTATTCAATCGGGAAAGATAGTAAAAACAAAACACCTTTACTGTAATCTAAAAAATATGTTTCCCATCCGTACCTCGATCCTTTCGTCATTGTGTTCATCGATGACATTCTAGTCTACGCATGCGATAAGACACAGAGAATTGAAGTTCGATGTAGGAGATAAAGTTTTTCCTAAAGGTGTCGCCCACTAAAGAAGTTCATTATTTCGGAAAAAGAGAAAAGTTGAGATCAAAGTATGAGGGACCCTTCGAGATCTTGGAGCGGATTAGAGAAGTCGCTTATCGACTAGCCTTGCAGGCAAACTTCACTGGCATACACAACCTCTTCCACGAGTCCATGTTGCGGAAATATGTTTTCGATCCAAGTCACGTGATCAACCAAGAAAGCATATAGATTAAAAAGGGCCTGACCTATGAAGAAAAACTAGTGGCCATCCTGAATCGAAAGACTCGTAGATTAAGAAATCGAGATATGACTTTAGTAAAAGTCTAATAGAGTCAACATGGAAAAGAAGAAGCAACATGAGAACAAGAGGACGAGCTTTTAGCAAAGTATCCCGACATGCCGTTTCTAGGTACATATCTAAATTTTGAGGATGAAATTCTTTTAAGAGGTAAGGGATGTAGCGCCTAGAACAAAACGACGCATAATTGGTTAATTAAATAATTAAACCCTTAATTGTTTGATTTAATTATGTGCGTTTCAGAAAAATGATAAAATGCATGATTAAATAATTGATTGTATAATTTAATAGTAAAGCATAGATTATAATTATTCAAAAGATTCGTAATAAAAAAATGAGAAGATAGAAATGAATTAGAGGTCAATCGGAGACCTGTAGCTCAAATCACGAAGAATACGATGAAATACGAAGAATCGAAAATGAGATATTTTCAATGAATAGTAAAACGTAAGATATTTTGATGAATAGTAAGATATTTTGATGAATAGTAAAATTTAAGATATTCTCGATGAATAGTGTGATAAAAGAGTAAGAATTTCCTCTCTCCTTTCTCTCTCTTCTCTGTTTTCCGGCAGCCGCCGCCGCACCGCCAGTATGGATTGGGTGGTTCGTTAAAACACCGATAGTTAGGGATGGATTTGGTGGTCCGTAAAAAACATCGATAGTTAGGGATGGATTGGGTGGTCCGTAAAACACCGATAGTCAGGGATGGATTGGGTGGTCCGTAAAAATACTGATAGTCAGGGATGATTGGGTGGTCCGTAAAAACACCGATAGTTAGGGATGGATTGGGTGGTATGTAAAAACACAGATAGCTAGGAATGGACTGGGTGGTCCGTAAATACACCGATAGTTAGAGATGGGTTGGGTCATCTTAAAGAATCGATTTACTTGTTGTGCAAAATATGTGATGTGTTTAATTATCGAACTATTATATATGTTTGATTAGTATAACTGCTTAATAACTGTTAAAATATGGTTATTCCCCACGAGTGTATTCAACGCACTTACCCCCATCTGTAATCGTATTACAGGAGATGATGAGAATCAAGATGTATAGAGAAGATGGTGTCATATCAAGAATTTCCCCTTTTGTTTTCTAAAACTTATGTTGGAACAATGTTTTATTTAATTTCATATTTTGTAAAAATTATATCATATTTCTGTTGATAGATCCTGTAAAAGTATATTTCCGCTGCTTAAGGTTTCAAACCCTTTGAATCGGTTGTATCCGATGTTTCACATATGTACAACTTCTATCGTCTTCTACCTCCTTCTGTTTTATATCATATATGTCTATTTCCCCTTTCTTCTTGCACGCCCAAAAGAAAACTCTGATATTTTTTTAAGAGTGAAAACGGGGCGTGACATAGAGTATAAAGAGGGTTGATGGACTTTAATTTTACAATAGGGCACATCATTCATTTATTTGGACAGATGTTTCCACCATTTTTTCCCCATGGTATTATCATCATACTCATATTTCTGAAGCTTTACCTTGTCTAGGTAAACATATATAAAATTTTGTTGATCACAACATTATTTACTCCACTTTCATCAGAATTAGAAACCCGACAAGAGAATTTAACAAAAATACAACATTACTATCTATATATCATATGAACCCAAATGATGTAAAATATCACACCTAAATACAATATGAGAGACTTCAAAGTTCAAATGATGGAATATAACCAAGATCACAAGTTCATATTACTTACAAAAGTTTGATAAAGCAAAAGAAATATGTTTTGAGATTCATGGATTAAGAGATGGATAGAGGAATCCAAGCACAAAAAAACTTCTCAAATGACTTGGCAAAACAAACATGACTTGTACTTTGGCAGGATCATTGCAGCAAACTTCAGCAGCTCTACCGATATCCGTTGGAGATAATCCCAAACTAATAAGTTCATTTATAACCTCTTGCATTTTTTCATCAGTTAGTGATTCAGATTTAGACTCCATAATTTGTGACAACAATATATTGTGTTGCCATTTGATTTGCAAATTGACTCAAATTTAGTAGTAAAATTGTCTAACCTTGAATCAACTTTTTGCTGAAATGTTGTTGATTTCTTTTTTTTGTGTAAAATTTCCCCTTCTGGTGAAAGTTTTTTTGCGTTTCTTTGATGCACGGCTGCTTGTTGGATTAGCATGAGATCCTTGTGCATTAGAGACCATTTCAAGTTTACCATCACTATTCGAAGAAGAACACACAATCATTTTCGTTTGATAATTTGTATTAGTGCCTACTTCGGCCACATCCTCAGCTTTAAGTCACGTGGCTCTGTCTCTTCCCCACACCATGTCTAATTTCTGTAAATATGGGAAATTAAAATTCCATAATCCAGCAGCATTCTTGTGATTCTGTATTAAACAATTTTAGAATAAAAAGTATTAAAACATATGCTAAAAAAAACCAAGAGCAAAATCATTATTGAGGTTAGATGTTCTTACCAAGTACCAATCATCAAACCATTGTTTTTTACAACTAATTTTGTGCTCAACATCATCCCATTGACACCCACTTTACAGCAACATCTCAGAAATTGGATTATACTTCTCTCGTAACCATTTGATCTTAGAGTTTATATGAGGATCAACTTTATCGAAATTGGGTACCTTGGTTAACATCATCTTGTGCACTTCAACCATGTAGTTATTCTTAAACCCCCCATCCACTTTCTATAATGGATCTGCAGCTAGTTCTTGCAAAGTGTCAACTAAAGCTTTAACCTCCTCATCTTTCCAGAATTGTTTGTTCTTTCCTTTGCCACGGGTAGGTATAACTGCAGCCATTCCTATCATAAAATGCAAAAATATCAAAGAGTAATATAAATATGATTAGTGTGTTTCAAAAGTAATATGAAAATAGCTTATAAGATAAAAATATTTAATACAAAAGATGGTAAAATGTGTTTATAGTTGTGGAACCAAACAAAGTACTAATAATTGTCACTAGACCTAGCTCTCCATAGGTTATACATGTTGGTTGCCATGTTATTCCTAAATGCTAGCCACTCATTATTTGGACTTATATGTCTAATATATTCTACTTCTTCTTCTTCTTCACTTTTCTCTTCATCGGTCTCTTCTTCTTCTCCTTCAATAATCAACTCTTGTGGATCGAAGCTCATAAACCTATGAATTAAATTATATAGAAGACAACAAGTCATTATAATACGAGTTTGAGTTTGGATTGAGAAAAATGAAGGGGATGCGAGGATCTTCCATCTTCCTTTTAACAAACCAAAACATCTCTCAATTACATTCCTTGCTTTGGCATGCTTCATGTTGAAATATTCTTCTGCTGTCTTTGGTCGATGACCACCAAATTCTTTGAGGTGATATCATTGACCTCGATATGGAGCAAGAAATCCATTTGCATTGCAATATCTAGAGTCAACCAAGTAATAGAAACCTTCAATTACATAAAAAATTTATGGTTGATTCTCATAGAAGAAGAAAAATTGAGAATCAATCAGCAAACTAGAAATTAAATTACAGATTTACCTTGAGTTGATGGAACCGACGGATCGCCGGCTCTATGCTATCAGAATCGAGATCCATAAAAGTACGCAGTGGAAAGAGAAATCATACCCTCGTAGACCTCTTGATCTTCTGATGTATTCCTAGCCCTTTCCTCGGACGTCATGTGGGCGACGATCTTTCAAGAAAACAGCGATCTCGTCCCTCTCTCTCTAGCCTCACGGTTCTGTGTGTTTTTGCATGAGATTGAGCGTGAGAAAACTTAAGGGAGGCGCTGATTAAAAGAGCTATATATAGGCTACACCAGGGACCTAGAGAAGGAATTGGGTTGGGCCTCCTGATGGG
Organism: Scutellaria minor; assembly: GCA_954870855.1. Lineage (NCBI taxonomy): Eukaryota > Viridiplantae > Streptophyta > Magnoliopsida > Lamiales > Lamiaceae > Scutellaria > Scutellaria minor. Next base: position 15,781,166 of record OX940728.1, on the reverse strand, counting down.
CTTAAGTATCCTGTGTTCGGCCCGAACACATAACTTAAGCCCATCAATAATAATTCAGTCCACTAGAGAATTATTATTGAACTACCGTCTCAATCCCATATTACAATATGGGCTTCTTTTATTATGTGTACATTTATTTCCCCATGTTTAAGATATCGAATGTCCGTAAATTAAATAAGTTACCGACAACTTAATTAATTTACATCTAATTCCAAGAGTAGTACCACTCATCTTTATTATCATGTCGGATTAAATCCACCTGCAGGGTTTACATGATAATCCTTATGAGCTCCTCAAGGGGACATTATCATCCTAAATAATTAGGACACGGATTCCTTCTATAATCAACAACACACCATATAAACAATGCTATCTCCCAACTCACCGAGCTTATTGATTTCTGAATAAATCTCACCCATTGGCAAATTAAAGAAATAAACACTGAGCATATGTGCCCGTTATTATATAGGGATTAAGAAGATGTACATCCATAATAACAGAGGTCTTGTTCTATTATATAGTCAGTATAAAACGAACAACCTCAAATGGTCCTGCTCAATACACACAAAGTGTACTAGTGTAGTTTTATAGTCAAGACAGACTAATACCAAACTACACTACAACCATTTCGATGATTTGTCCAAATCCATCTTGGTTGTGAGCTACTATTTATAATTTATAAGAAACTGATAACATGATCTTCTGTGTGGCACCACACACAAAGTTATCTATAATATAAATTAATTGGACATTGCATAAACATATATAACAAATATAAAATGCAAACATATGACCAATGTGATTCTCATTCCATAAACGATGTTCATACAAAAAGCTAGGCTTATAGTATACATCCTAACATGAGTAACTTTCAAACCATGTTGTCTTGAGATTGCATCTCGAAGCACACGACCATCATGTGCTGAGCCCTCCCAACCTGGCAATACATATATAAACTGCATGTTTGGGCAACAAACACCTAAAACTTTTGTTGAAATACATCATTTTCGAGTGCGATATCTAGGTTTATTCTTATTAGGAGGTGTAACTTTAATTAGTGTGCCATCTAAAGCTCCCAAACAGTCCTATAATTTTAATAAGAGATAATTAACACCTACAAATATGAGCTAAAAATTCATTATAAGAGAAAAATTCCATTAAACATTATATAATAATTGTAATATGTTGATGTACCTGAAAACTTTTCTATTCTCATCTTGACAATCTTGGGTAATAGGCTCTGGCTTCTTGAGTAAAATATGATGTAATCTCAAAATCACACCTAGAACTTGATGGAATTGTCGACTCATAGTTTCTGTACTACGTGAAAAAAGTAGGCCAATTGTCCTATTTTTTTGTGATGAGCCAAAATATATATAAACATTGCTACAACCTCTTCTATGGATGTGTTCTTAGTGGGCTCTAAATCTCCAATTTCTTTTACCATATCACACTATATCCTAAAGGTTGCTCTATCCATATGAAGCTCACTAATGCAAGCAGCATCAGAGTTGAGGGTTAATTTGCACATCCACTTCATTCGGTTTTTTTCTTCCTTTGTTATGATTTCTCGAACGTTATTTCGAAGGTACAAAGAAATAACTACATAGTACATGGCAAATAAAAAAAACCAGCATATTGTTTGTTGTATGCTGAAGTAACAAAAGTTGTTTTAGTTTACGACGTGTTTCGTTGAAGGGGGCCGAACCATTTTGATCTATATTTAAAAAAATCAGCATGTAATTGCAGATTCAAGTTCATGTAGTTTACAACAGTTAACTATCTATGCTATATAAATATAACTACTACGAGTCATTTATCAAACATCATAACATTGTGATATGAAGACAATTGCTACATCAATTTATGGAGATAGATAAAACTATGACAAAGTTGCTAATAGAGTATAAATGAGTTGCTTGCTAGAAGACAAGATGTTTTAGTAATCCTATATTCTTAATTGAGATATAAGCAAGACAAAAGAGGTAATCCTATATAACTGAGAATTTGAATAAGCAAGATTATTTATATTCTTAACAGAGATATATCTTATACACATCCTTAAATTTGTATACTCATCGTATATAGCATATCATATTTGTATAAGTAGTAATCATATATATGCTGCTTCTAGAGACTTGATTATATATTCTAAATCATCATAGACTTGATTATTTATATGCTGCTTCTAGAGACCTCCATCGAGGAGGAGTTGTAAAAGTAGGATCCAAATGGAAACCTTATAATCGATCAATTTTGGGGATTTTTTTCTGGCTCAAATGCAAAATGCCTCCGAAGATACCAGTGAAGAAGATACAGATAGAGAGTGCGTGTGAGAGAAATCTAGTGAAAATAGGTTCATAAATTAAAAAAATTACTAATAAAAAAATAAGGGGCTAACCTCAACGACGCTTGACCAGCGACTGGATAATGGATGAACAATTGACAGGCGAGTGAAGACGTGAAAAATCTGTAATAAACAAATAGAGAGAAATGATGAAAATAAAGAAATTGAGGGAATGAGATATCTCGTGCACGCCTCTTTTTTGGGGAATGGAGTCGTGGAATAAAAGTCATTCCTTAGGAAAACCTGAGGAATCATGATTCCTTAGTTTTAAGATTTGAAATAACGGTTGAAGGAATCAAAGGTGTCTACCAAACACTCTTTTTCCATTCTCTTTCCATTACTTAGTTGTAAAGTTGCGTACCAAGCACACCCTTAATGCTACTTTGTATATAAACTGATTCTTGTTTTTATGAGAATAAATCTTTTATCACTGTTTGCATTAATTAAATGTTATGAATGTTATTTACTTAAATGCATATATGTTCAATACACTTTACATTGTAGACAATTTGGTGTGTAGAAGATCATAGAAGATCACATTGTCAGATTCTTGTAATAAGTATAGTAAAATTCACAACTTAGATGAAATTGAACAAACCATTGGTAGAAGTTGAAGTGTAAAGCTCGGATTGGTTTGTCTTGACCAAGAGATTACACTAGTACATTTGATGTGCTGAATAGGACCTACAGTGAGATAAATCTTCTAGACTGACTTGGAAAGAAGAATTAGATCTCAGTGGTTATTGATTTCTTAATTTCTGTCACTTAATTGGGATTGTATATAATTAATTGATATTGCTTTGATTTATTATGGGTAAAGAATCAATAGATTCAATACTTTGTATTTTGGGCAATATTATTAATCGTATGACAAATTGCTAAATTAATACAGAAAATCGTGTCTTGATACGTCAAGTTGAGAATGTCCCCTTGGTGGGCTCAGTACGTTTATCATATCAAATCTGACCAGTGGATTAATTTCCGGTATGATAATAAAGTTGAGCTGTCTTTTCCCAAGGAATAAAAGATATTAATTAATTAAAGCATTCAGTAGCTTAAATTAATTAATGGACATTGGATCTTAAACACGGAAAATAATAACTGGGAGTCATATTTCATAATATAGGTTAGGATGGATAGTGCAATATTAATTCTATAGTGGAATGAATTAATATTAATGGGCTAGAATAATATTGTGGTTCAATATTGGTTTCTAGGCCCATCGGGAGGTCCAATCCTAATCCTCCTAAAGGCTAGCCCAATAAAAGCTCATTTAACTAAGATGGTTAAAGATAAGAATTAATTATTGTTGCTAGATGAGATCAAATCTTGATATTTCTTCTCCTCCAAGGCTCAAATTTTCGGTCACTACGCCTATAAATAGGGGCTGATTTTTCAACCCCAGTGTGTGTGCATATACATAAGTGCTGATTTTTTAGAGCAACAAAAGTGAGAAATTAATTCTTTCTACAAGAGTTGAAAGAGTTTGTTTGATTTTCCACCGAATTTACGAGCTTGGACTTGAGGAATACTCAAGAAGGTGTTTGGGTTGAAGCTACTAATCTTCTCAACGGTGTCTCTCCGATCAAGAGATAAATACATATCCCTTAATTCCGCATGTTTAGGGCTATGTATAATTCATCGTTTATTCAAAGCATGAATTAATTTGATTTAATTACTTTAATTCATAAGGTTAGATTTATGATAATTCTTATTTAAATTACACCCGAATAGATCCATGTAGATCCCCAACACTAAAGGCACAACACTCTTTTATAAGGGCACCACAGTTTAAAAAAATTCCAATTTTATCCTTAGGGTTTGTGCACTACTTCCGTTCGGTCATTATGACCGAACGTACTTCACGGTGTTCGGTCAAGATGACTGAACGTCCTTCTATGTGTTCGGTCAAGATGGCCAAACACTCTTCTATGTGTTCGGCTAACCGGGACCGAATGAAACTGCTCTAATTCAATCATTTTTACGTTTTTTCCTATGATTTTCACACATCTAATAAATTTGTGGAATGTTCGTCATTATGTTGGCATTACATTTAAAAAAAATTTAACATAAAAAAAATACAAAAAAATCGATCAAACTCAACCGCGGTCACCCGTCGTCGAGCGCACCCGAGATAACGGTGGGGGCCGGGCACTCGTGCGAACGAGGATGGGTGCGCGTGCGCGCACGACGGGTGACAGGAGAGCTGTGCGCGCATGGACAGGTGAGGATAATCGCCCGATACGCGTGCGGATGAGGACGGGGGCACGATGCACGCGCGCTCGACAGGTGATGGGAGCATTGTGCACGAGCAGGGACGGGTGACTGCGGTCAAGTTTGATCGATTTTTTTACATTTTTTTTATGTTAAATCTTTTTTTAAGAATGTAATGCCAACATAATGACGAACATTCCTAGATGTGTGAAAATCGTAGGAAAAAAATGTAAAAAAATGATTGAATTAGAGCAGGTTTGTTCGGTCCCGGTTGGCCGAACACATAGAAAAGTGTTCGGCCACCCTGACCAAACACATAGATGGACATTCGATCACCTTGACCGAACACTGTGAAGTATGTTTGGTCATAATGACCGAACGGAAGTAGTGCACAAACCATAGAGATAAAATTGAAAAAAAAATTTGAACTGTGGTGCCCTTAGAAAAGAGTGTTGTGCCTTTAGTCCCTCCAATAAGCAAATGATATATATTAATAATTATGGCGGCAGCGATCTATCCACCAACGGTAAAATATATTTGTTAAATGGGTTACGCCTAATGGTTTTGGGCTATTCTTAACAAATTTCAAGTTAAATGGGTCAATTTAAACGGGTCTCGAATATTGGGACCTAACACTAATGCTAACGGGTTTCAGATTATTAATAAAAAATATATTTATATTTTAAATATAATTTTTTGAGTATTTCAAAATTCACATAAAATTAAATGTTATAAATTGTAAAAACATTATTAAGTTGGATTATCATTGAGAGTTTATACCTATGACTTTTGAAAAGCTTTTGAGGACAAAATGATATGATATAGAATGCAACACAAGACAAATCTATCATAAAAATGTTAAAAATGGAAGATAGACACACAAGACTTATAGTGTAATCATTCTATGTCCACTTTACACATTCTCTGAGGAGGAACTTCGTTAATCAAGATTGTTTTACAAGACTCGACCTTACAATCTATCAGCTTAACAAATTTTCACCTACTAGGATTCAACTTCCACACAAATTACTTGAATCAAACAGGCTAACCCACACATGATCCTACTAACTCACACAGAGTTATTGTCTTAACAACTTAAGACAAAAACACTCAGTAATGATCTAAATTCTATCAATTGAGGACACCACTAAAATAATCTAAGCACACAACACAAGGTTAAAAGTATATATGTTTTTCTTCAATTGGTGCTTGAAGCAGTCTCGATAACTCTTGAGCTCGATGGTTCGTAGGCTTGATTGCTTCACTTGGAGGTTGAGTGACTGAAAACTTAGAGTGTAGGAAACTTGAGAACTTGAGAACTTGAGAACTTGAGAACTTGTTCTTTGCAAGAGCGTATGAATTCAGAATATTAGCTTTTCAGTATTTGCTTCAGTCGACTCTTCCTCTATTTATAAATGCAAGAAATGTGTCCGTTGAAGAGAGACACATTTAATTTAAATTTGAATTCTCTTTAATTGTCCTTGAGCTCGCATTAATTGTCTCTGAAATTCTGCAAATGATTTTCTTATCTTGTTCTCCAGGCCATTTAATGCGGTTGTACTAGGTTACAGGTTAGTTGTATTCTATCGGCCCACGTGTCAGTAGAACACTGATTCTTGGTACTGTTCTATCATTTTGTCTCTATTAGCTAGTTTTAAAAAAATATTTTCTTGGATATCGTTGATCTTCCTCGTACTGCATTGTTGTGCATGAACGTCCATTCATACTTTAAGTCTTCTTCCAGTTTTAGATTATGTGCTAGCTTTCTACAACCTATTGCAGTGATGCAGTTTACTGTTCTTTCTTTTATCCATATTGTTTTCTGTTTGTTGTATCAATTTGCTTACAGTTTTAAAGTACTGTATTTCACTACTACATCGAACAACGACTTTTCTGCTACATCCGACTGTCAACAAAAACTTTCTTCTAGATTGATTAGCTATTGAATCTTCGAAATTCTCCATTCTTCAGCTTCGACTTTAGAACTTAAAACTATTCTAAGTTTTAACTTAAATAGTGTGAAAAATGGGATACTCTAATTTTTCTATTACAATGTTGTTTTGTCTCATCAAAATCTAAACATAAATTTCCTAACACTTGATGCACATGCAACTCGAGGGTCGGGTTCGGGTCGACCCAAATCCACGTATTTTTCTTTTTTTTGTCCTGTCTTTATGTTATATTATCCATACATTTATGTCCAGATATCATAACCTTAGTGCAATAATTTAACTTAAACAAAATCGTTGACCTTTATACTATGTTAGTCATACATTTATACTATATTAATCATATCTTTATGTTATATTAGTCATACATTTATGTACAAATATCATACCTGTTAAGGTACAACTAAAAACCCTAAAAGGTATGACTAGCATAACATAAAAGTAGAACTAACATAACATAAATATATGACTAACATAACATAAATATACAACATCTGGGAGCGAATAGGGGTGTAAACGAACAAAGTAAAGCCGATTTTTATGTTGTTTGTATAATATTTGTTTAATTTTAGGACTGTTCGAGCTTAGCTCGAGCTCGATAAGAATTAAAGTGTTTGGTTCGAGCTTGGCTCGTTTAGTATTTTTTAAGCTCGATTTTATTCGTGAATGTGTTTGTGAACACATTGATAAACTGTTCGTGAACATTTTATTTGTGAACAACTAATTAACTTTGTTCACGAACAAGTAATAACTTTGTTCATGAACAACTTTGTTCGTGAACATAATAAATAAACTTTGTTAAAAGTTATAGTAAACAAATCAAACTCATTAGATAGCATGTTTGTGAACATAAATAAACGAACATTTGTTAGACAATCAAATAAACAAAAAACAAAAATGATTGTTGTTGTTATTGTTGTTGCTATTTTTATTATTATTATTATTATTATTATTATTAAACAAGTCTATAATGAGCTTGTTCGTGAACATGTTTAAGCGAACACTAAAAGAACTTGTTCACGAGCTATTATCAAACGGGCTATCCAATATTCAAGCTTTGTTCATTTACTAAACGAGCTTCAAAATTTTGTTAATTTATTTTTGTTTAACTAAATAAACGAACATAAACGAGCACTAACCGAGCTTGTTAACAAGCTATTCATCGAATGCTCTATTCGTTTACACCCTCGTGAGCCAATTTGGGTGGATTTAGGTGTACCCACCCAAACACGTGGAGGCACATGCAGTCACGTGGGTGGCACATGAATATGCGTTTGGATGGGTTTAGGTTAGGTCGAGTGCATGGACCTAAAGGTCCATGCACCAGTTACACAAAAGTTTTTGTCTTAATTAAAAACTTGAAAATCTAAAAATTGAATAGTAAAAAACTTAAACTTATCCCTTAAATGGTACCCAAATGATCGCTACAAGTAATCGGTGGTGGAATATTACTAAAAGGGTAAATTATATTTTTTGTACCCAAAGTATACCCCAATTTCACTCTTGGTACCCTTATTTTCACGAGTTGCAACATTGGTACCCAATGTTTCAAAAAATTACACATTTGGTACCTTCCGTCAAGTTTTGTCCAAACTTGATGGAACCCTAATTTTTTGGAGCAAAAATTATTTTCTTCTTCCCCAATTCCATTCTGCAAATACGAACTTGCCCTAATTTCTTGAACCACTCTTAGATACAACAAATCAATAAAATCACCTCACCCATCGTCCAACATGGACTCGTCCTGTGTCTCTATTGCTGCCATTAAAAATGAAAGCAACAAAATTAAAAAAAGAAGAAGTGGGGTCAGAACCCTAGGACAGAGGTAGTAGAAGGTGGGGGATGAGTGGGTGGAGGGGAGACAGAGAGGTACGTTAAGCGGTGGCACATGATATAAGAGTGAGGGGAGAGGTGGTGGCGAAGTCCTCATAAACGTAGAAGTAGATGAGGTAGAAGCTGCTCGAGTGGTGGAGGAGGACGCAGGGTCTGTAGAGCCATATTGGGAAAAGAACTTACCGTATTTTTATTTTAAATTTGTTTCCCTTTTAGGGAAAGAACATCGTCATTCCACCTGGTAGATCTTGGTTGGTCAGTTTTGAAGAATTCAAATGTGAGAATCAGTGAAAAGTGAAGAGTGGTTCAAGAAATTAGGGCATTTCGTATTTGCATAATCAAATTGGAGAAGAAGACAATAATTTTTGTTCAAAAAAATTAGGGTTCCGTCAAGTTTGGACGGAAACTTGACGGAAGGTATCAAATGTGTAATTTTTTGAAACATAAAGTACCAATGTTGCAACTTGCGAAAATAGGGGTATCAAGAGTGAAATTGGGGTATACTTTGGGTACCAAAAATGTAATTTACCCTTCCTAAAATACTCCCAAATCGATTATAGTAATTCAGCACGTGAATTAATATTTTGGGAATAATCTGTCGTCGATTACATATAGCAGTCATTTGGTACAATTCACAAAGGCTAACGATTATACAATAAAGTTTCTAAGTTCAAATATTATAATACAAAATAGGTCATAGTTTGACATAATTTTTGTAATTTACAGAAAAATTATAAGCAATAAATTTATTTTGAAAAAATTGCATCCAAATAATAAAATTTTCTAGTTTTAATGCCTAATTGCAATAATAAACTCATTACTTTAGACGGATTTTTAACAAGGAGGACTAAATTTAATTAAAAATATATAATTGTTGGATTATCTATACTATATATAAAATGAGAGAAGTTGACAAATTTTGCTAATTTGTCACTTTTCCTCCTAAAAATGTCACATCAAATTGATGATTGTATAAATATTTTCATTTTGATTTTTTTTGTAGGCTTTTAAAAACAATATTTCATATGTAATTATGCTTTTTTTTTATCATTTACAAGAAAATGTGATAATAATATTTAAAAATTCAATTGTAGGCTCTATTCCAATAGAATTCACTTCCTTGCATCCTAATTTTAAATTTACTCAATACATTTTTTAGAAAATAAAAAAGAGCAAGGAAAGTACTAAACAAGATTTGTCCACATCTATAAATTGTGGAGAAGTTTAGCACCATACACCAACATAATTTCATACATATCCACTTTAGTAATGGGTTAAATGCACCAAACCCCCTTGTAATATGGAAAATCTGTGTCGCTCCCCCCGTGTTTTCAAAATGGCAAGGTTAACACGTGGGTTATCAAAAAATCGACATACGCTCCATTTTTTCGAATTGGATTTAACACCGTTATATTTTATCTTGAATTTCCTATTATACCCTTAAAATAGAATTAAAGTTTAATTTTAAAAAAATTCTTATAAAATAAAAAAGAATTAAAATTATTGGTCCCAAAAGTCCCAAGTGGTCAGAGGTTCAGAGGGGGATGAATGAACCTCTATCGATTTTGCAAACTCTTGAAAACTTTTCTGACTGACAGGTTCTGTCTCAACAGAGAGGACAGTAACCTGTCTCGAATCAGCAACCTGACCCTAGACTTAATCAGGCTACTGACCCTGTATCAGAATGCAATGCAGCGGAATAAACTTGATAGAGTTTCTGATTGGCAAACACGGTTTTCTTTTAAATATGGTTTTAGCAGAAACCTTTTCCAGAATGCTTGTGATGAATGCAACAAGATAGATATGCATATAATATAAAGCACGTAAATCAAAGCATATAAACACATAAGGTTTATAGTGGTTCGAAGGTGATGTAAGTCTTCTACGTCCACTCTACCCCTTCACGTAAGGAGGAACTTTGTTAGGTCAGTTCGAATTACAAGCTTCGCTTTACAAACTTCTTCCTAACAAACTACGCTTACTAGAATCCCAAACTCTAGTTCGAGGCCACAACCCACAAAGGGTTCACAATCCCATAAAGGGTAAGTAGCATATCTCTAGACTACACACTTAGCAAGGATCTAATCCTCTCAACTAAGTTACACCATAAACAACCTAGCGCACATATCATAATGGTTAAGGAATAAAAAGATTCTTCAACTGGTGCGGAGTAGTCTTGATCTTTAAAGACTTTAATGTTATGATAAACTGCTCCTGGAGGTTAAGTGACTAAACATGGATAAGCTTGAGAAGTTTTGGAATATGTCTAATTTTCCTCTCGACTTTGTTCAGCAATGTCTTCAGTCAGCCACACCTTCTATTTATAGATCTTGAGAATATATCCGTTGGAAGAAGGTATCCGTTGAAGAGAGATGCTTCTTAGTTTTAAATCTGAGCTTTGATCTCCCAAGATCTTCTCTGTGGCCGCATTAAATGCTTCTGAGTTGTTCCTGACATGTGCATTTAATGCGCCTACTATTTGCTCCTACTATTTGCTCCTAGACCTCTCTAACATTCCTGCTGACCTGTCAAGTCGGTATGGGTTCATGGCTGAAGTTCATGCAATGACTGTTTGATGTCAGTTGGCTTTTCTCTTCTCTTACTGCATGATCTTCCTGATGCTGCTTTTTGCTGTCTTTAGCTTGCTGCTCCTTGCCAGCTTGCTGACTTCTGTAGTCTGCTAACAACTTCCTGCTTATAGCTTTCTGTTTCCTTTGTTGACAGTTTCGTGCTTGTAGCTTTCTATTATCTTCGTTGATCTTCTATCATGATGTTCCCACAGCTTGCTGTCTTCTACTTGCAACATTCTATCTGCTTCTTATGCAGATACTTCCTTCAACTTGTTGTTCCCTACAACTTGTCTTAGCTTGCTGACCCTTAGAAGATATATCCTTAATTCTTCTAAGGTTGTTTTCCTTAACTCTTGAAAAACCATTACATGATCTTATCCAAGGATAAATAAGCTGTAGATCATGTAATCATTGGAAACTTAAGTATTGATACTCTTAGCAAACTATTTTGTCTTATTACGCATATTATTCTGTCTTATCAAAATAACTACTGAAATATCCCAACAAAAATGAAATAGGACACATTATCTCCGTCGTCTCACTACACCTCTTCCACCACCGCCTTCTTCTCAAACCAACCCCTCACCACCACCATCTTTTACAACCGGCTGCCATCATCTTCAGCTTTGTCTCACCGATGTTGACAGCTTCTCCACTGCCGATCTGTTGTCTCGTCGCATAGCGAACAGCAGCGTCACTGCCTCCACCATCTTCATCCTCTACCACCATCTCACGACGGCAAGCTCTCTGATTTCACCCTCAACACATCATCGACTCTGGCAAGATTCACGGCCACCACCTCTCTCCATCTCTCTCTAAAATCGAACACCTAGACATCACCACCATCTAGATTCACAGTTGCTCCGAAAATTGAAATGGGAATTTTTTTTTGAAAATAAAACAAATAAAAAAAAATCATTTTCATCCTGTTCATCTTCTTCTATCTCCTCGCGCAGGTTTCCCGAGGAAGAAGATGGCGGCGGTGTGGATGGTTGGAGAAAAAGATGATGACGGAGCAGCGAATCTAGATGGTAACGGGCTCACACCAGATGTGGTGATGGACTGCTCAGTTGATGGCCGGAGAAGAAGAATGATGGCGGAGCGCTGTGACAATGGCCGCCGGAGAAGGTGGGTGGTACAGCGGTGTTCGATATTAGAGAGAGATGGAGGGAGGTGGTGATAACCGAGCAGTGGCGTGATTTGGGTTGCAAGACGAGAGAGTGGTCGGTCGGAGATAGAAAAGATGGGCGATGGAGAATATGGCGGGAAAGGCCAGAGGAGATGAGTAATGGAGATGGTGCTCAAGCTTTGTTGGATTAGAGAAGATGGCGGTGGTGAGGGAATAGCAGCGACGGAGAGAGACCTACGAGGAGAGAGAAAAGAGCAGATGAACAGTGTTAGGGCTAATTTTTGATTTTTCTATTTTGTTTTTGGTAATGCCGCCGCTACAGTATTACCGACCACCGTGTTCCACCATCACAAGCCACCGAACACCCAAACACCGATCCCCTTCTTGTTTAATTAGATTTGTTGCAATTTATTTTTATTTTTTTTGTAAAGACATTCACTAGAAAAAATTTCACATTTTAAAAAAGAATTTGTTAAATTCATTTTTTCTTCAAAAATTTATTTTATTGGTTTTAAAATTAATTAAAAAATAAATTATATGTATACAAAGTTTAAAAGAAAATGTTAATCAAATAAAAAATAATTTGAGCATAAATTCATTTTAAAATTAAGATTGTAAAATATTCAAAATATATATATATAGTAATAATAGAAATAATTAAATTAAATAAAGTAGAAATTTTGGAGTAAAAGAGGGATTCTATTAAATAAAATAAAATTCCAAAAATTGAACAAAAAAAAAAGAGAATAAATAAAATAGTATTAAATTACAAACTTTATTGTGAAAAGGGGGCATGGTGTAATTTATAGACAAAAGGTAAGGATAAAATAGTCATTGAATAGTTAAAAATTGGTCAAAAACCAATAAATTTCGCACTACAGGTGCGTGCACTGCACTCCTTTTAACTTTCATGATTTAGGGAAAAACGTGCAGACTTTTTGATAATCCACGTGTTAATCTTGCCATTTTGAAAACACGGGGGGAGCGACGCAGATTTTTCATATCACAGGGGGGTTTGGTGCATTTAATCTCTTTGGTAATCATATACTTTAAGGATATGATTATATTTTAATGATGTGATTAAAATTTGAAAATAATGAAATTTAAACATTATTCCAAAAATTAAAAATTTGGAAAATTAATTAAAAACTTTAATATATAAATGTGACAAATAATTTTAAAATCGCAAAATAATTTTACAAGGTATTATAAAATATTTAAAAGTTTGAAAAATATTATAAAAATATCAAAATAATAATAAAATTTAAAATTAATAATAATAACAAGGTTTAACAATTTAAAATCAACAAATAAAATTTAAAAATTAATTCAAATATATATGTAATATTAATTTTGAAAGATATAAATATCAACAAATTAAATAAAAATTAGTTTAATAAAAATAATAAAAATATTTGGTAATTTATTCAAAATTATATTTGGTAATTTATTCGAAATTATATTTGGTAATTTATTCGAAATTATCTCAAATAAAGAGATATAATTAATCTAAAAGTTGTTTTAAAAAAAACTAGAATTTGTTCTAAAATAATCTGAAACATGGTTTTAAAAATCTAAAAAATATTATTTTAAAATGTAAAAATAATTTGGAAGCTAAATATTTTAAATATAAACTAAATTTTGGAATAAATTTAATTTTTTTGAACAAATCCATCTAAAAATAATGCAGAAAATTATATACAAATTCTAAAATATAAAGAACAAAAATATGAACAAAACATATTACAAGTATAATAAATCACTTCTTAATTATTCAGAAATTAAAACTAACAAACACAAAACTATTATAATAATAATAATAATAATAATAATAATAATTATTATTATTATTATTGTGTTCAATTTTATTTTCAGATTTAATTGTTGAATATTGATGTTATATTAATTATTTTATTAATTTTTGAATATTGATGTTCAATTTATTATTTTATTATTCATATTTTATTATTTTATATTGTATTGCGTTATATTTATAAATTAATTATATTCATAATTTCATTTAAATTTCATTTTTAATGCATATATTAAATTCATATCTATTTTAAAATTCAAAATCTATTATTTACATTGCATATATAATTATATCGAATTTAAAATATTGCATTTCAAAATTGTTTGCATTCAAAATTTCTAATTTTATCAAATACAATTATTTAAAATAACATAATTTTAAAGTTTCAATATTAATATTTTTATTAATATACATATTAAAAGCAATATATATTTTACATTTAAATTATATATCATTACATTATGTCATCAATATTAAAGATTATTAGATTTTATATAACAAACCACGCATTGCGCGAGTGTATTGCTAGTATATAATAAAGTGGAAATATCAAACACTAAACAAAAATAAATCTAATTTGTGGACCAAAAATGATGTTTTCCCATTGGGAGGGACCAAAGGCATCCCACCCTTTTCTAAACCCACCCCAAATCATATATTTTTCAATTAAAAAAATTTAAAAAATAAATAATATCAATTTTACCCTTAGGTTTTGTTCTATTAGTTTCGTTCGGCCATTATGGCCGAACGTACTTCTCCGTGTTCAGCCAAGGTGGCTGAACGTGCTTCTACATGTTTGGCCAAGATGGCCGAATACTCTTCTATGTGTTTGGCCAACCAGGGCCGAATGAAACTGTTCAGGTTCGATCATTTTTTTACGTTTTTTTCTACGATTTTCACACGATTTTCACACATTTAACAAATCTGTGGAATATTCGTCACTATGTTGGCATTACATTCTTAAAAAAATTAAAATATTTAAAAAAAAAAAAAACGCAAGAAAATCGATCAAATCCGACCATCCCGTTCGGCTCGGTTGGCCGAACACTCAGGAGAGCGTTTGACCACCATAGTCGAACATAACATGTTCAATTTTCGTTTAATATTCATACGATTTTTATACATTTGACTAATTCGTGAAATGTTCATCATCAATTTTGCATTTAATTCCTAAAAAAAAGGCGAAACAACATCAAATAATTAAAAAAAAAAAAAAAGAAGCTAAAGAGGGGATAGGATTCAAAAGAAAGATGAAGGATAATGTGAGTATTTTTTAATTTTTTAATTTTTTTTAATTAAAAAATATTCTAAATTGGGTGTGCTTAGAAATTTATGGGGTGTGTTAGGTGACTTGGTCCCTCCCTCTCCTATTTTATGCATATATACAGAAATCTTTCACTCGCAAGTAACAACTAACAACTCTTGCAATTTCATCGCCAATTTCCGCCATTCTCACAAAACCCTCAGGTTTGAATTCTAGCGAAAATCGCGTACCACTGCTGTAAATGAGAGTCTGATCAGCTGAATTATTCACCACTTTTGTTTTTCCCCTTTTGAAGAAAATTATTCACAAGTTTTGATAAAGTTTTTTGTTTCTCATTACTTTTTAATTTGTTAATGAAAATTGTGGCATGATTGTTTAGTTGTTCTGATGATCTCCTATTTTTGTGGAAGCTGAAAATGCCAGGAACCAATTGGCGGGTAGCGCAGGGGCCGTTTCAGATCACCGGTCGGGTTATCGGTGGGGAAGCAGTGGGGACTGTGGGTGTGGTGGGCGGCGATTGGAAGACTCAGCTTCCACCAGGTTCCAGACACAGGATTGTATACAAGATGTAAAATCATATATTCTCATCTTACTTTTGAATTATTTTCTATTTATTCTTCCACCGTAGGTTTCAAGTCACCAATTAGATTTTTCTGCCCCCCAAATTTGCTTATTTGGGGTGGGGTGTTAATTTAAGGTTAATTATAGTGTGCTTTCTTCCTTGTTTTTATTTTGTGGTGGTTGGGAGAGTGGGGGGTGGTGGTGAGGTTATGCGACCTGCTGAGCAACTGGTATTATAGCTTTGCCACCCGAACTATGCTATTTCTACTCGGTAATACCTACACTTTTTTTGATGTGGTTTGCAATGTGACTTATGCTTGTTCTTGCACTTTTGATGTGAGCGGTGGTGACAATTCAAACTTTTTTACGACAACTCTAAATTTTTGGGGGATTTTTTTTTTTTTTTCCATTTCACTAGGCACATGCATTCACATGCCGGGTTCCTGGCTAAAAAGTTGCCTGTGGATGCTGCTCAGGTTGCAGTGTAAAATACTAAAACATGCATAGATTATGTTGCAAAGTTAAAAAATAAAGTAACTACTTATATGCAGAAAATGCTTGTGTTGCAAAATAAAATTAACCCTATAGTAATAATAGTTTGAGGGAACTGCTATTACAATTTGGTTTGGCTTCTTCAGCCAGACAAACGGCAAACTTAAATTCCCACTCCTTTGTGATGGTGCAAGATGTTTGTGAGAATCATTTGTGTGATTTATGATATGAAGTGAATGAATGAAATTAAATTTCTGGTGTTTGAAGATGGTAAAATTTGGTCCTAATTCATCTCCACTGGTTTAGTTAATGTATCCGATTTGGAGCATAGATTGGTAAAAATTGCTAAGATGCAAAACAGAAACTTTAAGCAATAACCTTTTTCAAGCTATTTCATGTGTGACATATTCCAGGTGAAAAAAGAAACATAGATGGTGCAGCATAATGGATAATGTTCTGGCACATGCTATGTCATAGCATCGTTGAATCATAATAATGTTCATTGAACTCATAAAAAAGAAAACAGGGTTGTGGTTTGACATTTATATGGAATGGGCTGCCCACCTAAAAAAGAAAAGGAAGGAGTAATCTGTCTTTACTGTATGGTTATATTTAGGTCCAATAGCCAAAAAATTCAATCCCTTATGGGATTTTGCTATTTTGGTCAATCCTTTTAATTTTTTCAATTTTATCCATGATTTTGTCAATAGTTGCAACTTTAGCCAATTCTAGATTTCAGTCAAAATTGGATGATGTCTCACTTATGTGGGGCATGTAGAGGAAGCTCTACTACACATCATCATCTACCTAACCAATCTATCCCAAGTTAATGTATTTTAACTAATCTTTGAACCTAGAACTCTAAGTTATCGTCTTTTGTGAAGATCTTGGCATTAAGAGTGAAGGCCTTTTATATGGCTTTTGGGTGACTAATTTGAGAGGTGCGTTGTGGCGGCAGCCACAGGCGGTGGTGTCTGGTGATTATGTGGGCTCCAGTGCATCGTGTGAGAAAGAGGGCTGGAGAGAGGCTACATTTGGGCACCCAAAGATCAGTTAGATTTATTGTACTTGAATATTGTTTTATGGGCTCATGTTGTAATAATGAACTAAGACTATGTTACTTAATTGAATAGAATGGAGATAGTGAGAAGGCATCATACCTTCTTGGGACAAGAGAACTTACAGGATCTTGGAAAAACAGCTGTGGTGTTTGAAGAAAACATATTTACTGCAGCAACAAGCCAGGTATATATAAGTCAGATTATTTCCCTTTGAATTTGCTGTATTCCTTTACATTTATGTATCATTGGACTGGTTGATCTCCTAAAAACTGAAGTTTATTGTAACTTCTGGCCTTTTTCCTCTGTTTTGCAGTCACATTATTTGAGAAAGATATCTTTGAAAATGCTGTCTTTGGAGATGAATCCTGCGAATTCTCTTCAGTCCAATGCTGCAAGTAATAGCAGAAACCCCCAAGTTCCAGGTAAAGATATTTATGTTGCTATTTTGGTGAATAAAAACATTTTTTTTTCCTTTTAAAGTAGCTAATATTCCAATCATTATAATTTACATGACGAGTGGTTTGTGTTGCTCTTTTTGTGAAACATTAGAAATTTAATGCATCATTCTGGAACTTTATGGTTGAAAACTCACACGCTATATTAGTATGTTTTGGACTTTTTGTTGATTTTAGCCTAAAAGACAGGTTAACTATCAATTTGGGCATGAAAGATAAGAGCTATCTGTTTGGGGGTATGAGAGATAAAAACATGAATTTAAAATTCACAAAAATAAGGCTCTATTTTGGCATCTCATGATTCAAAGGAATTTATAATTTCTTAAAAATGATAGTCCCAAAAATATATGATAGTCTTCCATGTGTATGAATAAAACAAAGAACAAAAAATTAATAATTATACAATAATAATAAGGCTACGGATTGTAAGATGCCAAACATGGCCTTAGTTTTGTATATTTTTAATTTATAGTTTTTTTCAACCCTGGATTACCTTTAATGTCCCGGATTCACAGTTAACTTATCTTTAAGGCCTTAAATTGATAAACATCCTTATTATGATTGTTGTTGTTGTTGTTGTTGTTGATGTTATTATTTTATTATAGTAGCAAAACTTTGTTTTACTTTTTGGCTAAATAATAATTGGCTCACTTGGATCTTTGATGTTTGAACTTTGTCCTTGATACCCTTCCTGTCACTAAGGAGTTAGTTTGGTAGGGGATATGGGAAATGAAGTGATTGATTAAGTTTTGGATGTGTTTTGTGGAAAAGGAATTTAATATACTATTATGACAGTGTTTGGTTGATTCACTTGATTACATTAGTTTTGAAGATATCCCACCTAGCGTGTTTGGTAAAGTAGTTAAATCTTGGTGATACCTGTTGCAAACGACTTGATCACCCTAAAATAAATCTGAAATACCAAGTATGTCCTTCACCAATAGGAGCTAAACAAAAATTTATGTCGTTCTACATTTCAACATTTTGCCATTTTGCAAGAGAGGTCAATTTGCAGAGAGCCCTTCACCTTTCTTTCATCTCTGCAACTGGTGTAGAATTTCTGAAAAATTCTCAGGTAAGCAACACCACTCGGGTTATTTTGACAAAGACTAAAAAAAAAAAGGAAATTTGTCATAATCCAGTCTAGGATCAGCTATACCTGCATTTTGCCTAATCGATTTGTTGCTGAAGATGCTTAACCAAAAAAGTGTATGAGATGTCTGCAATTTAGTACCTTCCACTACTATATTGTTCTTTGATCTAAATAATATGGTCTTTGAATAGAGTTTCAGACTTGCATAGCATCAACCACTGTGAAGAAGGGCATTTTTGTCAATAATATTTTCCATAACACTGTTTGTGCATGGAAAACATATCAATTTGCGAGGACATGATCTGTTTTACTAACAGGAACTGTGAATTTAGCAAGGGCGAGGTTTTAATAATGGGCTCATGGGTGTGCTACCAACCACCTGAAATGGGAGGACACCCTTCAATGTAGCAGTTATATAGGCTATCAAACTAGCCCTTGTTTTTGTAGTGATCCTAAATATTAGTATTTGTGTTTAAAGATCTTCAGTACTCATACTTAATTGGTTCTGCATCCAGCCTAAAACCGGTTATCTGAATTGTTCTCGGTCCAAGTATCTCAGTTCAGTTTTCAAATCTTTAGACCTATTTGTTCATTGCAATAGCCATGTTAGGATTGAAGTACTGCATGATTAACCAAGCAAAAGCAATCTTTCTGAAACAATTCTGTCTTCTGAGGTCAATCATCTGGATGAACAAATGCATAAGTCATAGATGAAAGGGAAAATAGCAATTTACTCTACTACTGATGTACTCAACATGGTGTAGAGGCCTTACAAATTGGAAATTTATAAAATTAATAATTACTTAATGCATGGTAGACCAATGTAATTCGACAGATGTGATTCATATGTGTTGTTATGTTCAAGACTTTTAGGTACAATTCCTGTTCTAGCAGGAAGATAGGTTTTCTTTTGGGTCTATGGTGATATTCATAATTTTGTGATGGTCTATCTATCTATCTATTAGGAGGTGATTATCGGACCATAGCTCAGTACATCCAAATTCTAAGCAGATTAAACATCTCCTGATTTCCATTAGTTAGTCTACATGTGGTACAATGCTTAAAGTATCTTGAAACCTGTCATATCCATCAATTTTTACTTGAAATAGGCAACCCATTAGAAATTTGAATATCCATTGAATTTTTACCTGAAGTTGGAAATCCATTATTTTCAAGTGGTAAACTTCCTGGTGTCTTTCTTTTCCCGCCACTTTATTTGAGTGTCATTTATTTAGTTTTTTCTTGTGCGTAACCTGCTTTAAATGCCATTTTTTTAACTGCCTTCCTTCTCTAGAGGGCTTTTCACTTTCTTTTACATGGTTTCTTTTCATTTTTTCTTCACAGTGGAGGCTGCAGGTATTGAAGGCAGTGATTGGAGGATTGGGCTACAAAGCAGTTCCCGACAAAGGATTGCAAACAAGATGTAAAATCATAAAACTCTCATCTTTTCAATTATTTTCTTGTTTTCTTCCGCTATAGGTGTCGAATCAGCATTTTAAAGCTTGTCACTTTAGTTGTTTCATCTGGAATTTTTTGCCGGGTTCCGCAATTTTTGGGTGGGGTGGGGGTGGGGGTGGGGGAGGGTATTTAAGCTGAATATAATGTGCACCCACATTTATTTCCTTTTCAGGGGTAGAGTGCGAATTTGCTTCTGAAGTTGCTGAGTATATTAGTTTGCGGGAACTCTTTACTCTTGAGCTTTCTTTTTCTTCATGTTTGTGTAAATCTTTGATATGTGCTTGTACTGGATTGATTGCTATGCCTGATTAATCTAATGCTTCGGAAAGGCATCTGGATAATCCCCTTATAAGAGCAGTATATACATTTTGACTGGAAAGTGTCCATGATCTCACAATTAAAGGTTACAATGGATAATGAAAGGTGGGTCCTCTTTTAAAATCAAGTATTTAGTTTTTTGATCTTGAATGATAAACTGGTAGGTTGTCTGGTAGACTTCGTCTTCTTTAAATTGAATTGTTACTTTCTAATGCAGCTGGAGATCTATTAGATTTTTTCTGCATGATCTTATTTTTTTCCTCTTGTCTGAACTAAGAAAGTGATGCTTAATGTATAGAATGGAGATATTGAGGAGGCATCTTCCTTTCCCCGGAGATGATGGATTGGAGGAGGAAATAAAAATTATGGCTGTCAGATTTGAGGAAAATGTTTATTCTGCCGCATTTAATCAGGTATATAAGACACATGATTTGTCCTTGAATTTGCTGTATGATGGCAAAATTTACAATTATGTGTCATTTGAGTTTGAGTACTTGGTCTCATGAAACTGAAGTTTATTTTAATTATCAATCTTTTCCCTCTGTTTGCAGAGTGATTATTTGAGAAAGATATCTTTGAAAATGCTAACATTGGCGACAAAAATCCCAGAAATTTTTGGTGAATTTTCTTCAGTCTAATGCTGCAAGTTATAGCAGAAACCCCTATTATCCAGGTAAAGGTACCTGTTGCTATGTTGGCGGAAGTTGCAATTTTAATTTCTGGCCAACTGATTTAATTATGCCAATCATTATTTACGTATGATGAGTTCTTAGTGTTAGTCTTCTTATTGACCATTAGAGAGTTGACAACATACCTTCAGTAACTTTAGGGATTCAGAACTTGTACATTTTAATGAGGTCTAGTTGCCGAAAAAATACAACCCTCAGCAAGATATTGCTACTTTGACCAATTCTTTTAAAATTGTCAATTTAGCTATGATTTTGTCAACTCAGTGCAGTCTTTGCCAATTTGTGAGATAAGTGGAAAATTCGCTTCCTAAAAATCCAACTTCAACGGTCCTAATCACACTTCATTACTAAAAGAAAAAAAAGAACCAGAATAGTTTTAAATCCAATATGTGTGTCTCCCACTTCATTGCACATATCACCTAATTTTGCACTATTTCATAAATTGGCCAACATTGCACCCAAAAGACAAAATCATGGCTTAGTTGACAATATTAGTTATGATCTGTTCAACACTTCAAAATAATTCCATCTTCTCTATTATCTGGATGAACAAAAAGCACAAGATATAGATGAAATCGGAAATAGCAGATTTATTCTACTGCTTTCATGTATTCAGCATGGTGTAGAGGTCTTGCAAATTGGAAATTACATGATTAATAACTTTGACCACATAAGCAGATCAATGTAATTTGGCAATAGTTGTGAATCCTATGTGTTGAACTAGATCTGATTATCTTTCAAGTATAAATTCATATGTGACGTTCGTGCTTCTATCATGGTCTATTGTTAGATAATGATCGGACCACTTAGTTGTGTAGTATGCAGGTGATGTTCCTCTGTACTGAGGGTTCACATACTGACATGAGTTCTTCAGTAGCTTGATTGAGAGCAATAGTGATGATGTTGCAATGGAATGTTTCAAGAATAAGACCAAGTAATGTGCAATTGAGCCAATAAACAAGATTAGAAGAAACTAATGCCATTTGTTTTAATAAATTGGTGATCATGGAAAATTGTAAACGCTTAGTAAATCTTGTGTTTGTCATTATGCGGAGTTTGAGGTAGTTATATTGTGACTTGCAATGTATATAAATGGAGTGGTGTGATTGCCAATTAGGCTGATCATGCATTTAACAACATTTTATAGTTTCGATTTTGCTACCCAAATCATACATTTTGCAACTCGCAAAGTTGAGAATCCCCCTCTCTTCACGCTAAGGCAAGAAAGGGAGTTGATGTCTGTGATCCACAACAACATAGTTTCTTGACCTAATAGAAGCTTTGAATATATGAAAAGGCATCTTGTGATTTGTGATCGTTGTTGTTAGCATTCTTGTGAATGATTTCCTGGACATGGATCTTTCCATCTTGTTGCTGGAAAGATAATGGGTTTGACAAAGCCATTGTTGGATTTGAAAATAAAGAATTCCTTCTTATGCTCTTCCAAACACGAATGTTGTTGCTATCAGAGTCGATTTAGAGGACATTGTTGGAGGCGAGTGAAATTAGGGCAAAAATGAAATGAGGACATGAATTTTGGGGTTTTGACATAATTCCCGCAAATTTTCCATCAAAATACCAAACTTTGGTATATTTTCCATCTATTTTAGACAAAAAAAAATTGGATAGAAGGTACCAAGTGTGATATATTTTAAAATTTGGATACCAGCCCAAAACATTTGGATACATGATAAAGTTTTACATCAATGAAGCATTCAAATCTCTATGAAACATCCATCTTCTTTTTTTTTCCTGATATATAGATTTTAAAAAGAATACCAAAAATCACCATCCTAAAATGATCACCATGACCTACCATTTCATATTAAATAAACACAAAAACTTATATATATAGCTGGGATACAAATTCCTAGATTTGTGCCCCCGAAGCTATTAGTTGTGTACTCATAGGTCCGCTTGCTTGCTCTTATTGGACTTGATGATATACTATATCAATAAAATTAATTTGTTTGCTTGAAAAATATAAGCTCATGATATTAAAAGGGCCCCGTTATTGTATCACTCAACCTTGTGATATGACTACCCATGAGGATAGGTGGATAATTTATCTCATGTATTCAAGTCAACTCATTATCCCATGGATACAATCATTAATTGAAGCAAACACACTCATGAAGTATTAAATATAATTTTACTTGTTTCAGTGAAATGTATTAGTTGTATACTCGTAAGATATTAGTTGTTTACTCATAAAATATTACTTTTGTAATTGAAATATATATTTTAGTAAAAGATACTAGTTGTATATTCATAAGGTATTAGTTGTTTACTTATAATGTATTACTTGTATAACTGAAATAAATGTTTAAGAAAAAAATATTACCTAAGGTATTATTTGTTATATATAAAAGTATTAATCATGTTACTTAAAAGTAATAGGGTCCGGGACGGGGTACAATGTACTTCAGGAACACACCAATCCTTCTTCTAAAGAAATAATATTATTGCCATTTAAAAATCATATTAATCTAACATTAATATTTTATTACTATTTGAAAATCATGTTAATCACAAGTCATTATATAAATTAGGAATGTTTATAATCAACTGCTAATCATAAGTTACTATCACCACCAGTTTTGAGGGCATTGCCGTCTTCTGGTGCTAGCAAATCCAGCATCAATGTCTGTTCCGTTGTTGTATTTTCTTCCTTGGAACAAGAAGCACTGTGATTGATCTAATGTGTGTGCTCCTGCAATATAACCTTTCTCATGAGTACTAATTTATAACTATAATTATTGGTTTATTTATTATGATTAATTAATATTTGTCATACCAGATAGAACAACCATGTATCTTGCATTAAGACCTTAATGGAAAACTAATAATTGACACATTAATGTGTATGGTATAAGATATATATATATATATCACCTTTAATATATTACATATTTACCTTTAAAATTTTAATATTTATAGTATAATGTATTATATATATGTGCACATTTAAGGTATTACATATTTACCTTAAATATTAATGCTTATGATATCAACTATTACGTATACATCTCTAAGGTATTAGACTATATTCATCAACAATCCGGTGGCAAGATTGTGAGTATGCGACAAAAATTTGGAAAACAAAAAAATGAAAAAAAAATGAAAATCCTCAACCCACAATTCATGGGTTGGTCAACCAATCTCATTTACAACCCAAGCCATTACACCTCCTTATGCCAAATGTCCACATATCATGGTTGAATTAAATTTGGGGGGTTTATTTAAAGAGACCAATTCATATAAATAATTATTTAAAGAGACCTCATTTACAAATCTTTAGGTAAATAGCCTTTGACTTGAGATGGGGTAAATTTTGTAAATAAAAAAAAGTTGTGGGAGTTTTTAATAAATATGAAGAAGTTTTATTAGCCCAAAAGAAACCTCATCCACAAAAACACGTCTGATATGAGGGGGAAGAAATTTTTTGATCATCCTTGCATTTCCTTTCACTTTTGAAAACTGATCAATCCCATTGATGTTGATTCTTGAGTTTGACACTCTCATTTTCTTTACTTTCTGAAAATTTATGGCATTGATGATCTCAATCTCAAAAAAGGGAAGCACATTGCAAGGGTTTCATTGAAAAACTTCTCTTTGGAAAAAAATGTATGATTCATGACTATACAAACATGGGTATGCTTTTGTGATTATAAAATCCTACAATGCAATTATAGAACACAAATTTTTGATGAAATCATTATTTTTTTGTTTGGATACTGTCATAACGAATCTTCAGTCGTTATAGTTAATTCGTAACGACACTGTGTCGTTATCGTGTTTCTGAATTTTATGAAAAACAATCATATTACATTTCTATCTTATTCAAGGATTTGTGTCATTTTTTGGTTTTAAGACTCTCTTCCTATTCTAAATTTTTCATAACGACATGTAACTTTATCATAACGGCTCTGAGGATGTTATATGTTATGAATAACGATACGTCATTCTTGTTATTATTCTGCTATTATATGCACATATAATAATTATTTAGTTCGCTTTATAATTATTGTGGTTATTTCTGTAAAGTTTGATATATTTACATAATTTATAGATTAATGTGGTTTTTTGTACGTAATATGCAGTCATGGATATTAATGATACAGTGTGGATTACAGTATGTCATGATGTAGTTTTTGAGGAGGAGGCTGATGTTGGATGGAGTTGGAAGTACAAGGGGAACATTGAAAAGAATTTGACACCACTCTTGGTTTCAAAGTTCATTTCGTATGCAGAATTATATAAGAAAGTAGAAGAAGCATTGGACATAGATATTAGACTTCAAAAGATGGAGTTTGCAGCACTTGTTCCCGGGATGTCTAATCTTCCTATCCCACCAATGAAGATTGACAGTGACAATAATGTGTTGTGGTATATATCTGATCAGGTTGATCAGGTTGTTGAAACATCAGATGTTCGGGTTGATAATAATGTTGGTGTGAGCAATTGTGAAGAATTGTATATATCCATAGATGCTCCGAATTTGACTGTTGATTTAGCACCCATTCAACCTGTATCATCAACGAGAATTCCTGAGAAAGAAGATGTACAAGTTAAGCAAATTTTCTCATCCAAGAAGGCTTTGATATCAAAGATGCAACTTTTGTCTTTGAGAGGCCACTTTGAGTTTAAGGTGAAGAGATCAACCAAGACTATTTATTCTATCGCTTGTCTTGATGAAAAATGCAATTGGATGTTGAGAGCCACAAAGATGAAAGGGTCTGATATGTTTGAAATTCGGAAGTATGTTGTCTTTCACACATGTTCCATGAGTGTCCGACATAGAGATCACAGACATGCTACATATTCAATGATTGGGTCTCACATCAGTGCCAAGTTCGAAGATCCTACCTTAATATACAATCCAAGAAACATTATCAATGACATTCGTCGTGAGTTTGATATAACGATAAGTTACACCAAGGCTTTCATGGCTAAAGATTATGCAGTATCTCGAGTACGGGGGACTTCAGATGAAAGTTATGCTGCCTTGGAGTCTTATTGCCATGTTTTGAAGGAAAGAAATCCGGGTACATTAACATTCATTGAAACATGGGATGACAAACGCTTCAAGTATTTTTTCATAGCCTTAGGTTCGAGCATATATGGATTTCAAACTTCACTTAGACGAGTAATTTCGGTTGATGGTACATTTCTAACAAACAAATATAAAGGTACTCTGCTTGTTGCCATGTGTCAAGATGCGAATTTGCAAATTTATCCTCTTGCATGGGCTGTTGTTGACTCTGAAAATGAAGCTTCATGGACTTGGTTCTTTCGTATGTTGAATGATCACATAACTGCAGATTCGGATGAGGTTGTAATTATATCTGATCATGGTAAAAGTATTCCTACTGCTTTTAGGAAAGTGTATGGTTTAACCCATCATGTACACTGCATATGGCACTTGCAAAATAATTTGAAGAAAAATTTTCCAAGAATAGATTTTGGAACATTATTTTGGAGAACAGCAGAAGCTTACAATGTGATGGATTTTGAGAAAAATATGACTGCTCTTTGTGGGTTGCATGAAGGAATTAGAAATTATCTTGAAGTGGAGGTTGGAGGTGTTAGTGTCTGGAGTAGAGCTCATAGTAAAGGCATACGTTATAATATTATGACGACCAACAATGCAGAATCCTTGAACTCAGCTTTGAAAAATGCTCGTGATTTTCCTATCCTAGGTTTGATTGAACAAATTAGAGCGATGTTGCAGAGATGGTATCATGAGAGACATATTTGTGCAGAAAATTGTAGTAGTTATCTCACACCACAGCTGGAGAAGAAAATGTGCAAGGTGTACAACGAGTCTCACGGCATGAAGGTTGTTCCAATTTCTCCCAAAGAATTTGAAGTAAAGAATGAGTTCGATGCACATATTGTTAATTTGGAAGCTTTGACATGCACATGTAGACAGTTTGATTTGGAAAGATTTCCTTGTGCACATGCTATTGCTGTTTGTAAATATGATAGATGTGATGCATATAAGTTGTGCTCCACCTTTTATACAACATCTTATTGGAGGAACTCTTATTCTAAATTTGTGTACCCATTACCTGCTCAAGATGACTGGTAAATTTCGAAAAATATTAGTTCTAAAGTTGTGTTGTGTCCATCAACGAAGCGACCACGTGGACGACCACCAAAGCAAAGGAAAAAGTCTTCCAGAGAGTTACACAAGTGCAACAAAAAAAACAAGTCCACCAAAGTAAGAAAGTGTAGCAGATGCTCCGGCATAGGCCACTACCACAGTACATGTACTAATCCCTTGCCTTAGATCAGAAGTTGAACAAGATATATTGATGACTCTTTGTATATATACTTTGAATATCTTATGCATTTTTAAATAGGATTTCTGGATAGTTTTTCATATTTTGTTTGATTTGAGTCCTTTCAGGTTTTGAAGGTTTCGTCTAACTTTATGTGATTTTGTAATGATGGGATGCAGTGGAATTTGATCTTTCATTGTTCTGAATATTGATAGTAGCATGGAGGGGTATTCTTATTCATTATAACCTTTTCCGCCCAATTATTATTTATAAGCATTGTTTTGGTTGGTCATTTGTTACATTATTGAAAGTATTAATGATATGCTAATTGTAGTTTATATGTGCATCTTTTCTGATATAATGCTATGTGTTTCGTTATAACGCTACTCGTATCGTTATTGAGTTCTCGAGTGAATCTTGAGCTGAAATTTACCATTAATTCCTTGATTACATATCTAAAATGGTTTTGAGATTGTTCCACAAAACGGATGTTGGTTTCGAGTTTTTTTATCAATATAACGCTATGTATTTCGTTATAACGCTACTCGTATCGTTATTGAGTTCTCGAGTGAATCTTGAGCTGAAATTTACCATTAATTCCTTGATTACATATCTAAAATGGTTTTGAGATTGTTCCACAAAACGGATGTTGGTTTCGAGTTCTTTATCAATATAACGCTATGTGTTTCGTTATAACACTACTCGTATCGTTATTGAGTTCTCGAGCGAATCTTGAGCTGAAATTTACCCCACATTCATACATCCCACTTGACAAAATAAGAATAGTTATGGTTCTTGCATCTACCTCCAAATCCTCCTTTTCGAAATGTCTATCTCACCTCTGCTTACAATATTACAGCAAATCAATTAAATTAGTTCTGAAAAATTAAAAAAGTTCACTTAAATTAGGAAATGGACAAAAACAGCATTTATATGATATTTGCAAATACATGCAAGATAATTTCTGTCCCCAGCAATTAATTGATTATTAATTAAATCCAATACTGTGCATACCAAAATCCTAACACAATCCAACAAACAGAAATAAATACACACATATGTGTATATATATTTATATGCCACTCTCGTTTCATCTCCTACATACCAAGAAACACTCTCATCTTCTGAATTCAATTCTCATATCTATATATCTATTAAGATCATATCTCATAAACCAATTATTGAGTATATTATCAGGATTAATTGGTGTGATATATGATGGCCAATTCTGATGAGTGAGCTGAAATAATTCCTTGAGTACATATCTAAAATGGTTTTGAGATTGTTCCACAAAACGGACGTTGGTTTCGAGTTTTTTATCAATATAACGCTATATGTTTCGTTATAACGCTACTCGTATCGTTATTGAGTTCTCGAGCGAATCTTGAGCTGAAATTTACCATTAATTCCTTGAGTACATATCTAAGATGGTTTTGAGATTGTTCCACAAGACGGATGTTGATTTCGAGTTTTTTATCGATATAACGCTATGTGTTTCGTTATAACGCTACTCATATCGTTATGGAGTTCTCGAGTGAATTTTGGGCTGAAATTTGTAATTAATTCCTCGAGTGCAAATTTGAATTGATTTGTGTTAAGATACAAGTGAATTTTAAATGTAAAATTATTATTCTTGATAGATCCCAACAATTTATATCAAATGTGAGAGTAAGCAGAACAATTGACTATAAGAGAAGGAAAACATATTAAACAAGATTACTTAGCAATTAGGATTTCTTTTCATATAAGACCTAATGAAATAAATGTATATCGAACTCCAAGATGTTTTTGAGGTTATCCCGCAAGACGGATGTTGATTTCGAGTTTTTTATCGATATAACGCTATGTGTTTCGTTATAACGCTACTCGTATCGTTATTGAGTTCTCGAGTGAATCTTGAGCTGAAATTTACCTTTAATTCCTTGAGTACATATCTAAGATGGTTTTGAGATTGTTCCACAAGACGGATGTTGATTTCGAGTTTTTTATCGATATAACGCTATGTGTTTCGTTATAACGCTACTCGTATCGTTATCGAGTTCTCAAGTGAATTTTGGGCTGAAATTTGTAATTAATTCCTCGAGTACAAATTTGAATTGATTTGTGTTAAGTATAGATGAATTTTAAATGTAAAATTATTATTCTTCATAGATCCCAACAATTTATATCAAATGTGAGAGTAAGCAGAACAATTGACTATAAGAGAAGGAAAACATATTAAACAAGATTACTTAGCAATTAGGATTTCTTATCATACAAGACCTAATGAAATAAACGTATATCGAACTCCAAGATGTTTTTGAGGTTATCCCGCAAGACGGATGTTGATTTCGAGTTTTTTATCGATATAACGCTATGTGTTTCGTTATAACGCTACTCGTATCGTTATTGAGTTCTCGAGTGAATCTTGAGCTGAAATTTATCATTAATTCCTTGAGTACATATCTAAGATGGTTTTGAGATTGTTCCACAATACAGACGTTGATTTCGAGTTTTTTATCGATATAACGCTATGTGTTTCGTTATAACGGGACTCGTATCGTTATCGAGTTCTCGAGTGAATTTTGGGCTGAAATTTACCATTAATTCTTTGAATTCATATCTAAGATGGTTATGAGATTGTTACACAAGACGGATGTTGATTTCGAGTTTTTTATCGATATAACGCTATGTGTTTCGTTATAACGCTACTTGTATCGTTATCGAGTTCTCGAGTGAATTTTGGGCTGAAATTTACCATTAATTCTTTGAATTCATATCTAAGATGGTTTTGAGATTGTTCCACAAGACGGACGTTGATTTCGAGTTTTTTATCGATATAACGCTATGTGTTTCGTTATAACGCTACTCGTATCGTTATTGAGTTCTCGAGTGAATCTTGAGCTGAAATTTATCATTAATTCCTTGAGTACATATCTAAGATGGTTTTGAGATTGTTCCACAAGACGGACGTTGATTTTGAGTTTTTTATCGATATAACGTTATGTGTTTCGTTATAACGCTACTCGTATCGTTATTGAGTTCTCAAGCGAATCTTGAGCTGAAATTTATCATTAATTCCTTGAGTACATATCTAAGGTGGTTTTGAGATTGTTCCACAAGACGGACATTGATTTCGAGTTTTTTATCGATATAACGCTATGTGTTTCGTTATAACGCTACTTGTATCGTTATCGAGTTCTCGAGTGAATTTTGGGCTGAAATTTACCATTAATTCTTTGAATTCATATCTAAGATGGTTATGAGATTGTTACACAAGACGGATGTTGATTTTGAGTTTTTTATCGATATAACGCTATGTGTGTCGTTATAACGCTACTTGTATCGTTATCGGGTTCTCGAGTGAATTTTGGGCTGAAATTTGTCATATAAAAGAACTTGACATATTTTATATACATGATCATGTCATTTTTCATTTGCATTTCATCGTCATGCTAATCGTACCAAATTTACAATAGTTATCACCTAATTAGTTCAATCTAGAGATACAAAAGATAGATTTGAAATATCAAAAAATGGATCAACTTGGATATACATTTCTTCTGGACGACCCCATGAATATTTAAGCTGCACAAAATCATGACATTTGTTAGTTTTTTAATTCCAAACCTATTCATTGAATTAAATTCTCATAACATATTAAATAATTTAAAAGGTCCCTTAAAAGAATTACCTAAAGATCAAAATGTTGTGCAAACATTTCAGCCGCAAGTTTTCTTCTCCACTCTTTCATGTGATCAGAGCGAATGTGACCAACAACTCTTCCAGCCATCATAAATTCAATATACTTTAAGGTGAACATGCCACAATCATCTCTACAATAAAAGAGGTGTTAGTTTAATAATACAAACATATGATTTAATAACAAATAAAATGTTTTTCAAAATGCTTACCCATTTTCCTGTTTCGGACATGCCACATTGATTATATCAAATTTTTTGATCTCATAACACCTGTCTAATCTCGTATGTATCAACCAAGGGATAATTATTGCCAATGGGTTGATCACTGCACGCCTAACAACGGTGGATATGCTATCATATACTTCAATTTTTTGTTTTTTTACATCCACCCTCACAGCAATCCAGTGATGTGATATGCAACAAGGAATATACAAGAATCTGCATCCCTTCCAAGGTTTACCTAAAACTGGTGAAGACCCATCAACATATCTAACCAAATATTTCACACAATTCTCTTTCTCATCAGTGAACAAACATTGTATGTGATCCTCCCGTAGTTGTTTTTTTCCTTTAGGAACCTTAGCAATTAGGTCATTAACCTCCATCACAAGCACATAAAATTGAGTATCCAGGATGCATGATTGTTGGCAAAAAAGATTGGGGTGATGCACAGCTCGTTCTCTTATATGGTACAACGCAAGATCAATATGCTGTTGAATGAATCAATATTAAAATCAATGTTCTAAGTATTTCATACAGAAAACTTACATCGTCCATAAGCCATTGATCATCTACAAGATCATGAAAAAACTTTCTTCCAACATTGTAAAGTGTTGTAGACAATTCATCACTGCATTCATAAATTTACATCATATATATTTAAATGAAAGAGCATCTTAATATGTACTTATATCATTTAAGATAGTTAAACATAAAATTTTTGAATTACCTTTCACCAGCTTGTTCCATCACTCTATCAAAATTAACACCTTTTGTTTCATCCAACATTCTGTAAGGATCAAATTGTTTCTTCATGTCTGATTTTTTACGTTTTGAAGGATCTGTCAAAGGTGTGAACGGCGACTTCAATGAGGGCCCAGATTTATGTTTTCGTTTGCCACGCCCTAAAGGTGACTACTCATGAATCTCATCTAATTATGACAATCAATTCCCAAAACAATAAAAGTTATTAACATCAACTTAAATATACTAATACTATAACGAATATATCAATAATCTCTTACCAATGTCATCTAAAATTAGACCAACCCCTTGAGGATCATCTTTATGATCATCAACACACGTTTGTACTTTATTCTCCTGTTGTGGGTTGTCTTGAATTTCAGATCTTTGCACACTTGTTTTATCCTCTTTTTCTACATCATGAGCTAAATATAACAATAAATTATAAGTGTTTGCAAAAATTATGTTATTAAATATTGTTCACACATACTCCAATAATGCACTCACCAACATACTCAACTATGGCCCACAAACATTTGTCATCCTGATTCTCCATTGGTTTGTGCATTTGCATTTCTTTCCCACTAACAACCGATACATTCGCTTCATCTACACATTAAAACCATAAGTTCACTAAAAGAATAGAATTTTAACTTTGAACTTAAAATCATAACATTCAAATAAGACCTGCACAATTATCTTTTGATTTCTGCCCCATATCTTTAGCTACTTCTTCACAAACGTCATCTCCCCCAAATTTATTACACTCATCTCCTAAAAAAAATTAAATTAATATAACAAAAATTGCAAAAAGAAGTTGTAATATTTTATTACCTGTGTAATCTTGATAATGATGATGCTCCACATTCTCATTATTATCATTTTCGTCATCTTCCTCTTCCTCATACTTTTGTCTGGAGTTTTTTCCTTTTACTGACTTGGTTGCCAAATCAGTCAATATATCAACTTTTTTATGTAGAGCTTCTAGCTTAGGTTCTATCTCAGCAACCTTTTTATGTAGAGCTTCTAGCTTAGGTTCTATCTCAGCAAGGATTAAGGATTTGAATTCCTTCAATTTTTTCTCTATCATCTCTTGAATTTCTGAATTAGATTCAGTCTTTGTTGAGCCATTTTCAGAAGTTATCTGGACACCATTCTCAGAAGTTGACTGAACCTCATTATCGTCATCATTGTGGAGATCAACTCGTAAATCATCAACATCCTCCAAAAGAGTTAATTGTTGCCAGAACAATTCAGATTTTTCATGCTCTGTAGGCTCCAATTTACTTTTCACCTCATGCTGCACAATATGAATGAGTTTAGATTTTATTACTTTAATTACTAATAATTTTTACCAAAGTTGGTCTCAACAATTAAATACCTTTCTTGATTCCAAAAAACTATGAACTTCAATTGACTTTAGTTGGTCAGTAACTCTTCAGTTAAGCATTCGTGGCACTCTTTCTCCAGATGACTCAGCAAACTTCTGTCCAAGTGTTGGAATTGCCTCTAATCCCCATATCTAAAAAAATATCAAGATTAAATGTAAAACATGTACAATATGCTTAATAAGGAAAAAGAAAATTAATATAAAAATACATTACCATGAAAGCAAAAGGAAATCCATGAAGACTATATCCCATCTTCTTCTTCTTATCCCATTTCCGCTTGAAATTTTTCATTGTGTAGATAAATGATTTTTTTCCCCAAGGGTAACTATTAAATTTCTCCAGGTCTTCAACAATATAAAATAGCCACTCATCCAATAAAGTTCTTTCTTCCTGTCCCAAAAGAACCCATACCAAACATACTAAAAGACCTAATTTCAACTTGTCTTCTTCATTCTTGCACTTATGGAACTCTTTCAACAAATCTTTTCTATTGATTTTGTTGTTATATTTCTTAAAGTAGGCTTCCAACAACTGAGATTTTTCTCCTTCAACAATATTCTCTTCTCCAAGCTCACCAGCATTTAGGCCCGTCACTATAGTAAATTCTCTCACACCAAATCTTGCCAACTTACCCTTAAAATCAAACCATAATTCATTGATTTTATTTGTTTTTACTTGTCTTAGCATCAATTGATGGAAAAGTTGGTAGGAAACAACAGTTTGTTTCAATTCTAACAACTTTCCAAAACATGAATTTGCAAAAACATTTTTATAATGACTATTGAGACAGTTATATACATGGTCAACCATATTCAAACAACTTCGACTTGATATTTTTGCATGCATCATGTCGTTTTTATTGTAAATGAACTCCATGTACCTGTAGTAAATATAGAAAATGTCACAAATAATGAGGTCATTTTGAGTAGATAATTTTTCAATCTTGAATTCATTTAGTATCCTTTCATCCATTTGCATGTGATAATATAAATGACATATCTATAGATAAATATTGACTTCAACTAATATAATGCTCTTGCTAAGTTTATTTGAAGTGCATGAGAGATGGAGGTTGCTAAAGTAAATATGGTATTGCAAATAGAAAATGCAAATATAGAAAATAATAGAAGGCATGCAAAGGTAAATCTATGAAGAGAATTATAATAATAAAAACCCATAGAAAAGCATCATGTGAGCAAAGGCCAGATTTCATAGAACTTGCAAGGCAGTACCTATATATATACTAATTCATGGCAAATAAAGTACTTAAAAATGCAATTAATGAACATCCTCAAAAGAAACTATTGTTAATTGTGAGTGTGTGAGATAAAAGATGGATTATAGTGGTCTGGTTATCCTCTGGTCATCACTGTTGAAGACCCAATAATTTGAACCACAAGTTACTGATAAGATTCTCATTTCAATTCGAGTTTGATAACAATATGCAAGTTAAATACATATGTATGCAGAAGATACTACTCCTTTCATATTGATTTTCTAACAATTAAATATATTTTGCACGAAGCCATATATTACTTGTCTGTAGACATAATTTCACTTTTCTCTATTTTTTTACAAATGCAAATGTCAGTTGCACCGTAGCTAATAACTCATCAACGCATACACTTTGTTTCATAATTTTAACTATATTTCCACCTTAACTTATATACCATTAGTTCATCTAGTCTAGATCTGCCAACCTTAATGCATCAAATTCTGTAGCGCCCCGGATCAAAACGAGCATAATTAATTAATTAAATATTTTAACTTATGATTTAATAATTTTGTGCGTATGATTTAATTGTTTAATTTAATTTGTGCGTTTCAGATAAGTGTTTAATGCACGTTTAAGAATGATAATTTTTACTAGACGTGGAACGTAGAATTTTATTTTACCATTAGAAGCGTAATGGAAAAACAAGAAGATAGAAATGAATTAGGGGTCAATTGGAGACCCGTAGCCCGAACGACGAAGAAAGGGGCAAAACTCGAAGTTTCGGAACAGAAAATCGAAAGATATTAACGATGAATAGTAACGAGATAGACATGATGAATAGTAACCCGGAAAAGTCAACTATGAACGATAACTTAGATTTTTCACGTGAATAGTAACTTTTGGATTTCTATAAATAGAGGTGATTTCGATTCAAAAATCACCGTTTCTTCGATCGAGCCGAACCCAACGAAAACACGTAAGTTCTCCTTTCTCGTCTTTTCTTTTCTGTCTTTCTGTTTTCCGGCGCGCTGCCGCCGGAGCGGCGGCGCCGCCGCCGGCCGGTCGCCGGAAAATTTCAACGTTGTCGGAATCGGACGATTTTCGCACATGACGTTCGTCTCGACGAGACGAATCTAGGATAGGTCTCGGATTTCAAATCCGATTTCTCGTTCGCCGGAAAACGGCGAAAAACAGCCCCCAAACCCTAACCCCTTCACCCTTTCTCTCTCCTCTGATTTCTTTCTCTCTCCTCGTCCTCTTGCCGGAGCGGTGGCCGGAGAAGCTGCTGGTGGTGTGGTGGTGATGTCGGGGAGGTGGCGCCGCCGTGGGTGGCGGCGCATGGCCGGAACAGTAGGTATATATGTATGAACGTGCATGTGTGTGTGGGTTTAGGTGTGCTAGTGTGTGTGTATGTTGAGTTCGCTGTTGTGGGCGGCGCATGGTGGCGCCGCCATGAGTGACCAGTGGGCCGGCGACGGGAGGTCGCCGGCGAGGGCTCAGGTGGAGGGGGCCGGCGGCGGGTGGCCGCCGGCCAAGCAAGAACCGTGGGTGTGTGTGTGTGATAACACCTTGCGATGTGTGTGTGTGTGTGTTTTCCTGTGTGCGTGTATGTGTGCATGGACGGTGTTGGTGGTGACCGGCGACGGGGGTCGCCGGCCAAGGCCTGGGGGAACGCCGGTGGTCGCCGGCGGCAGGTGGCCGCCGGCCAAGGCTGGGAAGCCGTGTGTGTGTGTATGTTATACGTGTGAGTGTGTGTATATACATGTATATGTATAGGCTGTGTTAGGATGTTTGGTTGGTCGGGAAAGGTTGCCGGCGACGAGGGGTCGCCGGCGGAGGTGTTGGGGGTGGTCGCCGGCGACGGGAAGTCGCCGGCCGGAGTTTTGGTTGGAGTTGAAATTTGGAAAAAATGTGACTTCGAAGGATTTTGCGGCGTAATTTCCGGGCACTATTCATGCCGGAATCCGGCGATGGACGGCCGAAGGTGGTAGCCGGCGGTGCGAGGTATCCGGCGAGGTAGGTGGTGGTGGCTGGAGGCGGCGCCGCCGCGCCGGGCGGAGCCGGGAAAGTGACAGGCGAGCAGGGCCGACGTCGGGAAAATCTGGGCGCCCGCTGCCGAGAAAACTCGGCAGCTGCCGAGACGGGCCACCCGCTGCCGAGAAAACTCGGCAGCCGTCGGGTGTCGGGAACCCGCGCGCGCACCGTGCGCGCCCGTTCGCACCCGTCGGGTGCCGACGCGCATCCGACACCGTGTTTTTGATCCGAACCTCGTTCTCTTTCCGTCGTTCAACCGTATTGAGTCGTCGATGACGAGACGTCGTTGATCGGGGTCCGTGGGCCCGTTCAAAGTCAACCCGTTGACCAAAATTACCATTTTACCCCTTAACTTAAAATGCTCCGTTTGAGCTCGTTTTAACTCCGATTGAGCTCTTTCTTTTTGCGTTGCGATCCTTATTTCATTTCCTATCATCTCAGCCACTGAGACTTGACTTTCAGCCTTGTCTCCAAAACTCCAATCTTTAGATCGTTCGATCCGTCGTGTCGTTAGCAAGCGTTTTTCCGTTGGAACCTTTTACAACTTTATTTATACAGTATTTAAGATCTAAGAAACATCGTAACTATGTAGGCTACTTATTGGACTGAGTTTTGAGATAGCAAGTTATCAGACTTTCGGATTTATCAACTCACGTGGGTACCACCGAACAAGGTGGGGGTAATTTCTATCCTTTTATCTGTTTACAGTTTTCCCTATTTAAATGCATGATTGAGGAATACTAAATGCTGTGAATATATTTGTTGTGCCATATTATTACTGTGGTTGGACTGATGTCCACCTTGATCATGCATTCCGTTCGTCTCTTGCTATTTTCTACTACTCTGAAAAGGTCTAGCGGTCCTTAAAATACGCTAGCGGTATATGAGACCGTTTACAGGGTAAGACGGGGGAACCCCGCACCTATGCGTCCCTTGCCATTTCTAATATCTGCTATGCATTTTATGTGCTGTGGCAACGTGACTTAAGATTATTTTACTAGTATTTTTATATCTGATGAGAGTCATAAGGGGCAGAGTTATTCCCACGAGTGTATTCCACGCACTCACCCCTTTATTCTGTACTCACACTACAGGAGCTGGTGAGCATGTCGAACCCTAGTTGGAGAGAGGTGGTGCTGTTCCTGATCTTGTGTTTATTTAGGATATGTCGCACAAACACTTTCAAACAATGTTTTAAGTTTAACTCACGTTTTTTATAATATTTCTGTATTTATATTTTTGAGTACTTGTGAGGATGGGAGATCCTGATGAGTAGTTTCCGCTGTATATGATGTATATTATCGGTGTGAGACCGAATGTTATCGGACGAAGTCGATTTTTGTTATGAGATGGATTCTCAACGTCTCTTACCTCTATCTTCTGTTGTCCCTTACTTAATTCTTTCTGTATATGTTAAGCGACCCTTGCTTTTCTATCTTCACGCCCGGGTAAAACTCTGATATTTTAACAAAAGATTTCGGGGCGTGACAGATGGTATCAGAGCAGTTCTAAGATTGAGAACTTGCTCGAACTGGTTTTAAAATGGGAAAAACGTGATTTCAAAAGTGTGATTTTAAAATATGGTCGGGTTTTTGAAAATACACAGATAGGCACCATCCTCTCTCTATAGGTAACTCTCCCTGAACATAGGACTTGCTTGAGTAAGTGGTTACCTGATGTGCGTTACTTTATTAATATGATATACATTGTTTGGGACTGATGGGGTGTTAATGAGACTGTTTCACGATGAGATAATCTGTTAAAACCCTCTTGACGTAATTACAATCACGATGAAAAGATTTTGTGAAAACCTCTTAATGTCACTACAATTGACCCACTGCGCTGAGCCACCGCCACAAAGCCGCTGACTGCAGCAGCGTGAGCTCGTGTGCGAGTATGACCGTTCGCAAAAGTGGTCTTGTGTGACTAAAAGTTGAAACTACCATGGACCCTTGTTTATAACAGGGTGTACTAATGAGTGAGTTTTCCCAGTCCGTGGTTGTAATGCGTAAGATCGGTTTTGACAACTGAGAGCTATAAAAACCCTTTGAAGATGTCAATAATTTAAATTTTAATGTTATGTGTATGATACATTGTTCTGGTTTGATTGTACGTGTTGTGTATACCCTATTGTTAATTGGGCTACGCGGTGTAGATTATAAGGGTTAGTTTCGTATGTCGTCTATAGAGTGATATGCCACGAGGACGACCACGAAGGACTAAGCCATCGATGGAGAATCCATCCGTAAACGATGTGAACGCCGTGAAGAGAGATGGGGAGTCTGTACTAAGGGACTCAGCCCGACAACACGAGACCGCACAAGTTATGCCGCCATCATTATATGAAAATGGTGTCAGCCGAATCATTGAACAGTTTCGACAATTCTATCCGCCAACCTTCAACGGAGAAGGAGAACCAATCGAAGCTGAGGAGTGGTTGAGGACGTTGGATCAATTCTTTAGACATTTGGCATGCACAGAGGAGCAGAAGATCTCCTGTGCCGTTTTACAACTCACCAAAGGAGCCAGCTATTGGTGGGAAAGTCAAGAAAGGAGCATGTCGCCGGAATTCAGGAGCGCTATGTCCTGGGGAGTCTTCAAGGAGTTGATTAAACAGGAATACCTACCCCAGTCATACCGTGACCAAAAAGAGGCAGAGTTCCTACGCATTCGTCAAGAAACCACCTCCGTAGAGGAATACGTGAAGAGATTTAACCTATTAAGTAGGTACGCGCCCCATCTGGTGGACACGAATGTCAAGAAAGCCCGACACTTTGAGAAGGGACTTCGTAGAGAGATCAGCTCCATTCTAGCAGGACATGGTGAAATGTCTTATGCCGCAATCGTTGAGAGGGCTCAAGAGATCGCCACCCATCTCTGCATAGACGTGGTACCACCCAGGAGAATGGAGATAGCAACGGGAAAGAGGAAACTGATCAGTCTTAGTCAAGACATTGATCAACACCAGTTTCCACGAATCAACAATGCTCCGCTTCTCCCTACTCCCGGGCCAGAGAACTTGTATTTTAAGGGTGGGAAGTCGCATGCAGGACCCTGCCACCTTGGGGCCCGAAACTGTTACAGGTGTGGAAAACCTGGACATATCGCATTTCACTGCCAGAAGTTTAGGAACTCGGTGGCTACCTCACCAAGGCCAGGAACTATCTGTCCCAAGTGTGGGAAGATGCACGAGGGACCATGCCCACAGGAGACACGGAATTGCTACCGGTGTGGAATGCCGGGACACATCTCCGCCCATTGTCTAAGGTCTAGAAAACCACCAGCTACCATGCCGAGTTCGAGGCCAGGAGCAGGCCCGACTTGAACGATCGTCTTCACTCGGTTAGAGTGCCGAGAGATAGATTACGGATGATGAACTTTAGTATTCTATATGTATATGTGTAGAGTAGTTTTACATCATAGATAGTGTATATACATCTTTTGGATGATGTAAGGCCACCCTGATTAGGCTTCTATGTATAAACGCATATTTACGTTCTCGCTTATTTTATATAATATACGTTTATGCCTTTTCACATATATCACGTTAATCTACTTACGTATAGTAAGTATCGTGTTATCTCAACGACTTATACATATATACTTATC
Organism: Scutellaria minor; assembly: GCA_954870855.1. Taxonomy (NCBI): domain Eukaryota; kingdom Viridiplantae; phylum Streptophyta; class Magnoliopsida; order Lamiales; family Lamiaceae; genus Scutellaria; species Scutellaria minor. Next base: position 15,740,737 of record OX940728.1, on the reverse strand, counting down.
GTAACAGAAACATGTCGAGAGGTAGACCAAGGAAGGAACAACCGCAACCACCGGTTAACCCACCTGAGCGGGAAGAGAATGCCAACGTCGGTGATCTGTTAACTGTGCTAAGAGGATTAGCACAACATTTCGAGACCAATCGGGCCGACCCTCAGCCAGCTAGGGTTGACCCGAATCTGATATATTAACAATTCAGACGGTTTAATCCGCCAACCTTTGACGGACGAGGGGAACCGATTGTAGCAGAGGAGTGGCTACGGTCATTAGACAGGCTGTTCGGACATCTCACCTGCTCTAAGGAGCAGATGGTTAGCTGCGCTATCTTCCAGCTAACAAACGAAGCGAGTCACTGGTGGGACTCGTACGAGCGCACGTTGTTGGCCGCTCAAAGAGAGCAGATGACTTGGGAGGAATTCAAGGAGATAGTTTCTCGTCATTTCATTCCTCAATCATATCGAGATCAGAAGGAGACAGAGTTCCTTCATCTCAAACAGGGAAGTTCGACTGTAGGGGACTATGAGCGGCGGTTCAATCATTTGAGCCGGTATGCCCCACATCTGGTGGATTCAGATCTTAAGAAGGCCCGAAGGTTTGAGAGGGGTCTTCGCTCAGAGATCAGCTCGATCCTCGCTGGGCAGGGGACGATGACTTATGCGAATGTCATCGAAAGAGCCCAGGAGATTGCATCCCGGATGGGTTTAGATGTTGCATCCCTCAAGAAAGTTTTTCCTGTTCTTGTCAAGAGGAAATGGACTGGCCCAAGCCAGAGCTTCGTCCCGAATAAGTTTCCCCTGACAAGCAATGCTCCCCTTCTTCCCGTTCCTCGACTAGGAAATCCGTGCCCGAGATGCAGAAAAGTGCATATGGGGTCGTGTCAGTCAGAGACGCGGACCTGTTATAATTGCGGGACACCGGGGCACATTGCGGCGAATTGCAGGAAGGCAAGAAGTACGCCGGCTACAGGATCGAACTCGAGGCCAGTAGCAGGAAGGGCGAGAGCTTTTGCTCTATCTCGTCTGGAGGCCGCGGAGAGATCGGAGACGATTGTAGGTATGCTATCAGTATCTGATATACCTGTTTTCATCTTGCTGGATGATTGGGGCGATATATTTTCTTCGTATTTGTTGACTGCTATAATTGCTGAAGCATGAGGACGGTAGGATAGTCGCTCGGATTATAGAAGTTATTGTCCCTTCGGGAAAGATGGTAAGGACAGAACACCTACACCGTCACCTTAGATTTACTTTCGAAGATAGAATCCTTCTAGTTGATCTTCATGCTTTAGAGATGAAGGATTTTGACACGATCTTTAGGATGGACTGACTAGAATCCCAACACGCGGTAATCAAATACCGTGCAAGGAAGACTGTCTTTCAAAGCATCTGGAGAACCAAAGTTCACCTTCCGTGAGACCCAAATAAAGTCGACTCAAGGAATAAGTTTGGACATAAAAGCAACCGAGATGTTTAGCAAGGGGGATTGCAAGGCTTGGTTAGTCAACATGACGAACTCCGCGCAAGAATCGATTTCTGCTGAGAAGGGGTCGGTGATAAAGACATTCATGGACTTGTTTCCAGAGGATTTACCTGGACCTCCACCGAATCAACAAGTGACCTTTGAGATCGATCTCGTTTCAGGATCCGCACGGGTGTCAGAAGCTCCTTACTGGATAACACCGAAGGAATTACAAGAACTGAGGGCCCAGTTACCAGAACTTTTGGACAAAGGTTTCAACGGACCAAGCGTGTTGCCTTGAGGAACTCCAGTGCTCTTCGAAAAGAATAAAGATGGGAGCTTAAGAATTTGTGTCGATTACCAAGAGTCGAACAAGCGGACTATAGAGAACAAGTATACACTGTCTCGAAGTGAAGATCTCTTCGACAGATTAAGAGGAGCCAGTGTGTCCTCGAAGATTGGCTTAAGGTCTGGGTATTATCAGATAAAAGTCAAAGACGCAGATAAATCATCAATCAGTACCACGAGATAAAGAAGGAGAATAGTAAAGAGAAGGAATACGGTCCGGCCAGGAAGGATCGAGAAAGAATTGGAAAAACTCAGGATTGATGAAAGTTCTGAACAACCAGCTTAGCCAGAAAATCAAGGAACTTGCAAGCCTGAGAAAGTTCCTTGATGAGAAATTGAAAGACAGAAGCAACTCGCATATAAGATGTCGAGAGTTTTGACAAAGTATGCAGTTTCGCAGCTTTTAGTATACGTTTAGTTACGACGTTCTTAGTACGCGTTCAATTTCGAGGACGAAATTATTTTAAGGGGTAAGGGATGTAGCGCCCCGGATCAAAACGAGCATAATTAATTAATTAAATATTTTAACTTATGATTTAATAATTTTGTGCGTATGATTTAATTGTTTAATTTAATTTGTGCGTTTCAGATAAGTGTTTAATGCACGTTTAAGAACGATAATTTTTACTAGACGTGGAACGTAGAATTTTATTTTACCATTAGAAGCGTAATGGAAAAACAAGAAGATAGAAACGAATTAGGGGTCAATTGGAGACCCGTAGCCCGAACGACGAAGAAAGGGGCAAAACTCGAAGTTTCGGAACAGAAAATCGAAAGATATTAACGATGAATAGTAACGAGATAGATATGATGAATAGTAACCCGGAAAAGTCAACTATGAACAGTAACTTAGATTTTTCACGTGAATAGTAACTTTTGGATTTCTATAAATAGAGGTGATTTCGATTCAAAAATCACCGTTTCTTCGATCGAGCCGAACCCGACGAAAACACGTAAGTTCTCCTTTCTCGTCTTTTCTTTTCTGTCTTTCTGTTTTCCGGCGCGCTGCCGCCGGAGCGGCGGCGCCGCCGCCGGCCGGTCGCCGGAAAATTTCAACGTTGTCGGAATCGGACGATTTTCGCACATGACGTTCGTCTCGACGAGACGAATCTAGGATAGGTCTCGGATTTCAAATCCGATTTCTCGTTCGCCGGAAAACGGCGAAAAACAGCCCCCAAACCCTAACCCCTTCACCCTTTCTCTCTCCTCTGATTTCTTTCTCTCTCCTCGTCCTCTTGCCGGAGCGGTGGCCGGAGAAGCTGCTGGTGGTGTGGTGGTGATGTCGGGGAGGTGGCGCCGCCGTGGGTGGCGGCGCATGGCCGGAACAGTAGGTATATATGTATGAACGTGCATGTGTGTGTGGGTTTAGGTGTGCTAGTGTGTGTGTATGTTGAGTTCGCTGTTGTGGGCGGCGCATGGTGGCGCCGCCATGAGTGACCAGTGGGCCGGCGACGGGAGGTCGCCGGCGAGGGCTCAGGTGGAGGGGGCCGGCGGCGGGTGGCCGCCGGCCAAGCAAGAACCGTGGGTGTGTGTGTGTGATAACACCTTGCGATGTGTGTGTGTGTGTGTTTTCCTGTGTGCGTGTATGTGTGCATGGACGGTGTTGGTGGTGACCGGCGACGGGGGTCGCCGGCCAAGGCCTGGGGGAACGCCGGTGGTCGCCGGCGGCAGGTGGCCGCCGGCCAAGGCTGGGAAGCCGTGTGTGTGTGTATGTTATACGTGTGAGTGTGTGTATATACATGTATATGTATAGGCTGTGTTAGGATGTTTGGTTGGTCGGGAAAGGTTGCCGGCGACGAGGGGTCGCCGGCGGAGGTGTTGGGGGTGGTCGCCGGCGACGGGAAGTCGCCGGCCGGAGTTTTGGTTGGAGTTGAAATTTGGAAAAAATGTGACTTCGAAGGATTTTGCGGCGTAATTTCCGGGCACTATTCATGCCGGAATCCGGCGATGGACGGCCGAAGGTGGTAGCCGGCGGTGCGAGGTATCCGGCGAGGTAGGTGGTGGTGGCTGGAGGCGGCGCCGCCGCGCCGGGCGGAGCCGGGAAAGTGACAGGCGAGCAGGGCCGACGTCGGGAAAATCTGGGCGCCCGCTGCCGAGAAAACTCGGCAGCTGCCGAGACGGGCCACCCGCTGCCGAGAAAACTCGGCAGCCGTCGGGTGTCGGGAACCCGCGCGCGCACCGTGCGCGCCCGTTCGCACCCGTCGGGTGCCGACGCGCATCCGACACCGTGTTTTTGATCCGAACCTCGTTCTCTTTCCGTCGTTCAACCGTATTGAGTCGTCGATGACGAGACGTCGTTGATCGGGGTCCGTGGGCCCGTTCAAAGTCAACCCGTTGACCAAAATTACCATTTTACCCCTTAACTTAAAATGCTCCGTTTGAGCTCGTTTTAACTCCGATTGAGCTCTTTCTTTTTGCGTTGCGATCCTTATTTCATTTCCTATCATCTCAGCCACTGAGACTTGACTTTCAGACTTGTCTCCAAAACTCCAATCTTTAGATCGTTCGATCCGTCGTGTCGTTAGCAAGCGTTTTTCCGTTGGAACCTTTTACAACTTTATTTATACAGTATTTAAGATCTAAGAAACATCGTAACTATGTAGGCTACTTATTGGACTGAGTTTTGAGATAGCAAGTTATCAGACTTTCGGATTTATCAACTCACGTGGGTACCACCGAACAAGGTGGGGGTAATTTCTATCCTTTTATCTGTTTACAGTTTTCCCTATTTAAATGCATGATTGAGGAATACTAAATGTTGTGAATATATTTGTTGTGCCATATTATTACTGTGGTTGGACTGATGTCCACCTTGATCATGCATTCCATTCGTCTCTTGTTATTTTCTACTACTCTGAAAAGGTCTAGCGGTCCTTAAAATACGCTAGCGGTATATGAGACCGTTTACAGGGTAAGACGGGGGAACCCCGCACCTATGCGTCCCTTGCCATTTCTAATATCTGCTATGCATTTTATGTGCTGTGGCAACGTGACTTAAGATTATTTTACTAGTATTTTTATATCTGATGAGAGTCATAAGGGGCAGAGTTATTCCCACGAGTGTATTCCACGCACTCACCCCTTTATTCTGTACTCACACTACAGGAGCTGGTGAGCATGTCGAACCCTAGTTGGAGAGAGGTGGTGCTGTTCCTGATCTTGTGTTTATTTAGGATATGTCGCACAAACACTTTCAAACAATGTTTTAAGTTTAACTCACGTTTTTTATAATATTTCTGTATTTATATTTTTGAGTACTTGTGAGGATGGGAGATCCTGATGAGTAGTTTCCGCTGTATATGATGTATATTATCGGTGTGAGACCGAATGTTATCGGACGAAGTCGATTTTTGTTATGAGATGGATTCTCAACGTCTCTTACCTCTATCTTCTGTTGTCCCTTACTTAATTCTTTCTGTATATGTTAAGCGACCCTTGCTTTTCTATCTTCACGCCCGGGTAAAACTCTGATATTTTAACAAAATATTTCGGGGCGTGACAAATTCAAAATCAGATTCTTCATTCATTAAAAAACCTAAAATGAACAAATCAACCATATGAAATCTGATAGAGTAAAGGGATGTAAACATACAATGACTCTCAAACTATGATAGATAAACTCAGAATTGCGAGATGCAATCATGCCCAAGCAAAAAGCCACAGTAACTAACTCACAGATCACAATACATAATCTGCCCAAGCTGAAGCTGTGCCAATTACAATACTCAATGACAATTCCCAAAAATGATTATGTTATTTAGATACTAAACATTAACCCAAAACCATTACTCAAACCCCATAGGCTAAAGACTCCTACTACTTGAAAGATTTAAACAGATAAAATCAATTCAAATAACATAAAAGAAGAGCAAAATGCTACGTATCAATATCCTCTAGAAATGAATGAAACACATACTTGAGATGGAAAATTCTACAAACACACAACAGAAAAGTTACAAAATGGAATAAAATTGAGATGCATTTGAAGAAAAATAATAGAAACTAGCAAATTCTTAAATTATTTGAAATTGAATGCTAAAACATAAAGAAAGCACACCTGCAATTGAATGCAGTCTCGGAAGCTCGAGCCGACCAGAAGAAGCAAGACTTAGATTAGCAAGATGAAAAATGACTAGCTTGTGTCTTTCTTTATACCCTTATTCCCCCTTCATCAGGTCACAATAAGTCGCTAGTGGAAGGTTTAGACCAATTCATCACTTATTCATCATGTCTCGAGTGAAGCGCACCTTTGTGAAGCAGCAGATATATGCTATCGATCTATATCACCTAGGGATTCCGCTTGAAGATTGAGGGCTTTGCTAAGTAGAAGGCATGGAACTAGCGCTTCGCACTTGACCTTTCCTGCAAGAGGTCAGAAATCAGGTTTTACTGTGAATTTGGGGAAAATAGATCAATTTTGATGTTTACTTAAGTTAATGGGGTTAATGTGTAATTTTTAAAAAATATATGGATCTAACTTAAATGTTTTGTTTTGAATTTCTTTTTCTATTTAATTTTTTTTCTTAAATTGAGTCAAAGGGTTATTCCTACAAATTTTTTGGTTGAACTACAGGTTTGCAATCAATTACATTCCCACGAAAAATTCCAACTATTGCCAACGTGCTCCAGAAAATAAATCGAAATTCAACTAAATCCTTAAATTAAAGCAAGTGGCATTTCTTATCTTCTTTTTCAATCAACCCATCAACATTAGAAGTAGAAATGCCAAATCAGTGTTCTAACTTAATGCTTTTATGCTGCTAAGCCATAATCTCTCTAGACCAAAGTATCTAATAACTCAGACACCTACCACGAGGCTTATCTGCTCAAGTATACATGTTCCAACTGGAATAGTTTCTTATAAACATAAGGTGAATCCAGTAAATGAAGCATAATGTTTCATGTTCAGAGAAATTCATTAGTTCTCTAACATGTGACTAAACCTTGGGAAACACCAACAAATACAAGCTACAACCTAGAAAAAATACGTAATCTTGGAGTAGCACAAGAATTAAATAATGAATACTTTTTCTTCCAAAATCTAGGCATATTTCTTTCGACTATTTGTAAGGTCAGTTCCAAAGGTGGACTATATGACTTTGGCATGGATTTATTATTGTAAGTCCTCAAGCTAAACACATTTTGCTTATATTTCTTTTTTTTTTATTATTATCAATAATATGACTGAGTCGTTGCCTCTTGGGGCTGTTTTTTCATAAACAAGCACATTTAGCTCCACAAAGTCGAACACTATTCAATTTTCAGAAATACATTAAAAGGTCACTTGAAGAAGATTTCAAGGTTATTGTAGGCATCAGATGTGCATAATTACATCCTTAGAACTTTCACAAATATTGGAACCTTGGTTACTTGTCCAAACCTCAGAAATATTAATGACAACATTCTATAGGATGAATTTGTAAAATAACATTCAGAAAAATAAAATTATATAGCAGCTAACAGCTTACCTTAAATTTTCACAGCCCTCCAGTATGGTCATTTGCAGTTCTGTTCCTGTTGTTCAACACCCATCGTAAGCAGATTAACTATTCTATGAGTCTACCTTTGTCTCGCCAGATAATATGTTCACTGCATTACATATATAATACTCCTTAGTCATAAGATTACACACATAATAAACACCTTTATCAGGAATGCTAGAACAACACAACAATCCATTACAATATGCTCTAACCTTGACTCTATCTTTAATGAAATCCAATGAAAATTCAGATACACCTCTCAAATTATCAACAAGAATCAAACTTGGTCTCGATTGTGAAGATGGGTCAGTAATTTCTACGAGCACCATGGGGTTTCTAACAGAAACCTCATTATAGAGCTTCGTGAAGTATTTATCAGAAATTAGCTGATACCAAGTTTTAAACACACATTTGGTTCTAAAGAGGGATTTTATAGGCAATCTCGCTAGAATCTGAATCACAACTTCATCGGGAAAAAACCCTATTTTTGAACTGAATGAATTCATCTTGTGATTTCAAAAAATGGGGAAGAACTATTCGTGAAAATTTGAGAAATGTTGGGAGAACAATTTACTCTATCAAATTCAATCAAGAGAAAGACCCAGAAATGGAATTTTCCACAAATCTTAGAAGAATTGTTTGATGTATAAAATAGAAACGAACTATTCCCAAGCATTAATTGGGAATTGGTGGTTGAGCTTGATGTTTGTTCTTCATCGCTTGAGATTCTTTATTTTTCAAGTTTTCTTACATTTGATCTAATTGTTTGATTATTGTTTGCAATTTTTCAAAGAATTTTCAGCAAAAACCTTGAAAGTAAGAAAAGAGGAGAAGGGACATACCTGACCGAAATGACTAACAAATAATCTCGAGGACTGCAACACCGGTGCCGGCGACGGTGGAGTAGAGGCAAGGTGATGGGTTTTAGGTTTTATTGTGAATTTGGGAAAATAGATGAATTTTGATGTTTAAGTTAATGAGGTTAATGTGTAATTTTTAATAAATATATGGATCTAATTTAAATTTTTTATTTTAGTTTTCTTTTTCTATTTAAATTTTACCTTTTAAAATTTGGTCAAAGGCTATTCCCACAATATTTTTAGTTGAGAGTGTTATTGCAACTAATTTCCCATTAAATTTTTATGGATATAATTTAGATTCTTGATAAATAATATAATTTTAATTTTAATTTTTTTTAGTTATAAAAATTCCCCCCCCCCCCCTTTTTTTGTCTATAAGTAGAGTCTAATATTGACATGTTTTGAATCACAATTTGAAGTTCTCTATTTTCTCTCAATTTCAAATTCTATCTTTTTTTACATTTTGATATTCTCTCTTTTCTATCATTTTTTATTATGGATCGAAACAATCCAAATTATTTTACTTACTTCCAAAATTATCCAAACTTTGCTGATTTTATGAATTCTGAAGATTACCAAAACTCTCAATTTTCTTCGAATCTCAATCAAGTTTCTATTTCCAAACAAGTTCAAACATCACAAAATATCTCCCGAAATTTGTTCCAAAATGTTCAACAAACAAAACATCTCTAAAAAGGTTAGTTAGTGTGTGAAAGAAGATGTTGCTCTCATGTCATCTTGGTGTTGCATTAGTGAAGATAGAGTGCATGACAAAAATCAAAAGGGCCCCTCGATATGGGGACGAGTGCATAAAATATTTTTTGAGGCTTGAGCAGAAAATTCTGAAGATATCAAAGGAAGAAATGTGGATTCATTGAAAATTATTTCAAACAAATTAATGAAAATAGTAACAGGTGGATTGCGGCTTGCAAGGAAAAACACAATTGAAAAAGGAGCAGAATGAGCCAAAAAAAGATGTGGAGAAAGAAGCTCATACAATTTTTGAAGCAGGTGACAACAAGTTTCAAGATTTAATTGTATTTAATGAAGTAATGTGTGAAGTGTAAACATCCCAAGTGAGAATTAAAATTAGATCATGATTCAACACGTTTCTGTCCTGAAAATGAGGAGGGTAATGATGAAAGTGGTGGGAGCTCAAAAGGAGTCAGGACTAGTGAGGATGGTGAATATTCTATCCCCTCCAATCCAGAAACTTCAAGTAGTGGATGCTCAACTATTGCTCGTCCTACAGGTAGAGATTAAACAAAAAATAAAGAGAAGGGTAAGACCTTACAATATTCTGACTAATGAAGTTGCTGCTAAAATTCATGCATTAAGGCTCACTAGAGACAATGAAGTTGAAGTAATGACTAAATTGGGAAATGCTAGAATCGAATTGGAGCATAAAAAATTACAAAAGAATCAAATGAAGATGAAAAAAGTTATGTTGAATACATTGTTGGCGAAAGATCACTTATTCTCAGAAGATGAAGGATGAAACACAATCTAATGAGAATTATGTTTGGAGAGTTAATGTATTTTATTTTCATATAATTTAGTTTATCTTATTTTAGTTATTGTCCTTTAAGTCTTTTAATTTGTGTTTATTTAGTTAATTTCATGTAATTTTGAAAAGTAAGTTTAATTATGTAATCGAGTTGTCTATTCTATTTTGAATTCATTTCAGAACTTTTACATGCATATAACTGACAATTTTAAAATGAATTCACATGCATTTGTCTCTCAATTGTAAGTTGTCTTTATCACACTTTATGCTAGCTTCTACATGCATTATTGAATATGTGGATTACTAGCTAGCTTTCACATGATCTTGTCTCTCACTTTACTAGGGTCCAAAAATATTGTCTCTATCACACTTTATGCTAGTTTCCACATACATTGATGTGGAAGAGATTGGTGAAGCGTTTTGATGTCCAATAATCAAGAGAAATGACGTAGTCGGTAGGATTCGAAACGAGCATACGTTTTAACTTCGGACTCGAATTTTTTTATTATATTATCTTTTCAGAAGCAGAACGATGAGACAGACAAGACACACGGCTTTGCCATAATGTGTAGGGTCTAGAGCCAAAATTCAGACGTTTTTTGGCCTGTTTGACAGTTTTATTATTTTTGCTATCTTTTAAATTTTGTTTCATTTTCGGATTAATAAAATTTTTGTTTTTTTCTCATACGAAATATTTATACTTTTGAAAACCTAAAAATATGTATACCACCAGCTTCACATATTTTTATCTTTTAACCTACTAGCTCCCAAAAGCAATTATAGTTTTCACATTTTATACTAGCTTCCACATGCATTGTCCACATAAATTATTGAATATTATCTCACTAACTTTCACATGCTCTTATCTCTTAATCTACTAACTTCAAAAAACAATTGTAGCTTTCACACTTTATATATAATTGCCAAATCAATTGAGATGTGATTGATGTCAATATGAATGCTCAAGTTGATAATCAGCATATTTCTAACTATTTTCTTATAATATATAGTAATATCCTTTTATATATATATATATATATATATATATATAAAATGAATGGCCACATATATCACACTTCAACCCTACAAATTTTTCATATTAGATATTTTTTTACAAATTAAATTTATAATAAATATAATTTTAAAGCTAATTAAACACTGTTATACTTGTATTTAATGGCAATTTGATGATGTGTAAAACCATAAATATATGTCTTCTTATATAAATAATATTAATTATTTTTCTAATTTTACTGGGTTTAATTTAAGGTTTTTTTTTTTTAATTTTTAAATCCCATGTATTATCGTTGTCGTATACATACTATATTGCATAGAAACGTATCTTCACCAAAATGGAACTAATAATTGACACACACTAGAATATTTATCAACATCAACTCGTAAATTGACTATTAACATTGAAATTGCAGAAAAAAACTGAAAAAAATAAATATACATAATTACAAAATTATAATTAAATTCCAGAAAAACCTACAGAAACGGGTCAAACACGCTTTTAATCTTGTTAAAAAAAAAAAAAATTCACATAAAGAAACCCTAGCTCTGCAATTAACCCTTCTTTCTCGACAAATTGATCCTCTTTTCTCTCTCTTGAAATCGAAAAAAATTCACAGATGGGATGAAAAATCCAAAGGAAATGCTTTCAACCAGCGCGATTTGCTGAAATTTTCGATCTCTTTGCTTATTCTATGGTCGATTTGAAGATGAAGAAGGGCGAAGTAGCGACAGTGAAGGATGCAGTTCATAAGCTTCAACTTTCTCTTCTTGAAGGAATCAAACATGAGAAGCAGCTATCTGCGGCTGGCTCATTGCTATCTCGTTCCGACTACCAAGATGTGGTGACTGAGCGCACGATAGCCAGCATGTGTGGCTATCCACTGTGTAGCAATTCTTTACCCTCTGAGCAACCTCGGAAGGGACATTACCGCATCTCACTGAAGGAGCATAAAGTTTACGACCTTCATGAAACGTACATGTATTGCTCTAGTAGTTGTTTGATTGAAAGTCGAGCATTTGCTGCAAGTTTGCAGGAAGAAAGATCCTCAACTCTGAACCCAGCAAAGCTTAATCAAGCTCTGAAGGTGTTTGAGGGATTCAATTTAGAGTCTTCTGTGGATGTGGGCAAGAATGGGGATTTAGGATTGTCTAAGTTGGTGATTCAGGAGAAAGCAGATAGAGAAGCTGGGGAAGTGTCCTTGGAGGAGTGGATTGGTCCCTCGAATGCTATTGATGGCTATGTGCCTCAGATAGATAGAAATCTGGAAACCCATCAGTCGATTAATAATAATGACAAGAAAAAAGGTCGAACACACGGAAAGATTGGTAAGTTCTTGGCTTGATTTTTATTTCTCTAAAACTAATTGTGATAGAATTAGTTCTATGTGGTATATGCTTGGCTTTTGGTCATGTAGTCTCCTCTGTGCATTTGCAGAATCTAAACATAGGCTTGCTCAACCAAAGGTACCAGACATTCTGTCCTATGACATGAACTTCACTAGTGTTATTATAACTGAAGACGAGTATACCGTTACGAAGACTGTTCCATCAGTGAAGGGTAAAGAAGCAAAAGGAATGAGTAGTAAAGATGTTAAGTGTGAGAGTAAGCCAGTGCATAAACCAGCTGCTTCCTCGGTAAAAATTCAGGAAATTAGACCCAAGAAGTCCGGCAAGTGTAAGGATGTAACTGCAACAGATGACAGTGCATTAGAAAATACCATTAGCCCTAGACAAAATGATACTACCAAGGTTGATAAGAAACTTCACCCGGGAAAAAAGAAGTTTGCAGCTGGTGCTACTGTCCTGAAATCTTCTTTGAAGACTTCAGATTCAAAAAAAGCAACACACTCTGTTAGCTGGGCTGATGAGAAAAGTGATGATGGGCAAAATCTTCATGAGAGCAGAGAATTAAAAGATGACAAAGGAGCTCTAGAGACATCTCATTCAGCAGCTGAGGAAGTGGGCGAAGAGTCATATAGATTTGAGTCTGCTGAAGCCTGTGCAAGGGCTTTAAGCCAAGCTGCTGAAGCAGTTGCATCAGGAAGTTCCGATGCATCTGATGCTGGTATAAAGTTCTTTACAGTTTGAAATTTGATTTCTTTCCGAAAATATAATGTAGTGTTGTAACTTGATATTATTATTAACCCCATACTTATAGTATTTAGCATTCAGTGTCTGAAGCAGGTGTAATAATATTGCCACCTCCTCATGGAGCGGATGAATCTAAATCCGAAGAGAATGATGATGTTGTGGATATGGACCCGGTTCAGATGAAGTGGCCCCCAAAACCTGGTTTCTCAAGTGCGGATCTGCTTGACTCTGATGATTCTTGGTATGATAACCCACCGGAGGGGTTTAACTTGACAGTAAGTTGGGTGTTTGTTGGAAGCTACTTCAAATTGTATAATTATAGTTTTAGTTGTGCTTATGAGTTCCAACTGCTTTCCTTTCAGTTATCACCTTTTTCGACAATGTTCATGGCTCTTTTCACCTGGATATCATCATCCTCTTTAGCTTATATATACGGGAAGGAAGGAAGTTCTCATGAAGAATACTTGTCAGTCAATGGTAGGGAGTATCCACGCAAGATCTTTAATCCAGATGGCCGTTCCTCCGAAATTAAGCAAACTTTAGCTGGCTGCCTTTCTCGAACCTTACCTGGACTTGTTACTGTGCTCAGGATTCGTGTACCTTTATCAAATCTTGAGCAAGGACTGGTATGTTTTGGAGAATTTTTGTTTCAAAGAAATGCACCGTTTGGTCTTATTTTCACCCATTATGGAGATATTATATTTGGAGAATGTGTCTTGATTATGGGATTGGAATGTGTGGGGAGAATAGTGTTTTGTTTTGGATATTTTATTGAGAAGACACAAGGTGACTACTTTTTTGGAGACACTTTCGATTATAGATGTCTTGATAATGGTGTACTGTTGTGGTTAGTGGAAAATATTGTCAATGATAGATGTCTTAGTATTGCATTATTATAGATGGTGAGGGAATAAAAGAGTGTAGAATTTTGATAATATTGTGATAAATACTTGATATTTTGGGAGAATGAAAATACAAGTTATAGACAAATAAAAAATATATGATTTTGTCTTGGGAAAAATGGGTGAATGTAAATGAAAATAAACATGATAAAAATGCTTGTATTATTTTTCATGATTCCATATTATAAGTTTTTTGATTCATATATCCGCATGCCTTTTAAGCTGGCTGTTATCTTATCCCTATATGTGATTGAAACATGTACAACTTCTCTGTAAATGTTTGCAATTAGTGGAGTATCCTGGATAAACTCTCATTCTTGCCTTGTTACCTGTTTTCCAGATTACCTTTTCTTTTTTTTTTTTTGGCTGAACATGTTTTTATTTTTTCTTCAATTTCTTTTGTTTTTTGCAGGGACACTTACTAGATACAATGTCTTTTCTTGATCCACTTCCTGCATTCAGAGTTAAACAGTGGCAAGTTACTCTTTTGCTGTTTCTTGATGCTCTTTCTGTCAGTAGAATTCCTGCACTGACACCATACATGCTTGATGGGAGAATTCTGCTTCCCAAGGTGAGTCGCTTTAGTTTTGAGCTTTTCTATTCTGTGCTTGCTCAATATACTGTACCAACATGTTAGATGCATAAATGTCCACCAAATTTTGTAATGGCCCTTTTGGCACTTCACAAAGTTGATTCATCAAGGATCTTGAGACATACTCTTACTTGAGTTGCTTCCTTGATGATAAGACTTGTTCTATTATTAGTTTCCTTCCATTCTAATTGGTTGAAATGTGATTTGAGATTGCATTTTTAGCTTGTGCTTCGTGATGATATATGAGTACTTTCCAAAATCAAATAGTGGTAAGCTGTGGCCTTGCTTGCGAATGAGGTATGTTTGCAAACAGAATTGTAGCCAATAAGGGTTTTCTTGAGCTGTGACATTAAGGGCTCAAAACCTGCTACTGAGAGATTTGGGGTTTGAGTACCACCAAATATGTATCATCTGCTTCTTTAGTTTGTTTATGCTGTGGACAACTTTAGCATACTTAGCTATTGATTATTAGTTTTGCTTGGTTGAGTATTTCATATGTTTATCACTGAGTGATGCGAAGGATCCCATCCCATCTCTTTCTAACAATGTAAATTAAAAGGAAAAGATAAGCATGGAAGTTCCTGTGCTGACTCTCAGTTATAGGAAGATTGTTTTTTCTGTGAATAAGTTTGCAAAAGATAGCATCTGTTCATAGGTTAATGATGAAATTGAGATATCATTATATGTTGTGTGTTTAAACTACTTAATCCATCACACATTTCCCCCTTTCTAAGAACTGAACCAGCACTAGAAAGAGTGACATATGAAGCAAGTTTTTCAGGCTATAATGATGTATAACACTCAAGTAGGCCCTGATATAATAATAGCTGATAAGACAAAGAATGCTTACAAGCTTATATCGTGGCTGCATAAAGCAAAATAGCCATTATTGTTTTATTTCATGATTGCCTTATCCAGTAAAAAAGGTTCTCATATTCAAACTGCACTTCGTTTTTTTGTTTTCTTGAATTTGTCTTTGATTATAAGTTTTGTAATTATGAATTGTAGGTGCTTGAGGGTGCACATATTAGCGTGGAAGAATTTGAGATAATGAAGGATCTGATCATTCCACTTGGCCGGGTACCTCATTTCTCAACTCAAAGTGGAGGCTAATGTCACACCTGTAGTCGATGGCGGTGACTGCATGACTCGTGAGCCCGGAGAGTGGAACTGAGAGAGAGAGAGAGAGAGAGAGAGAGAGAGAGCCACAAGGGTTTTAAACTTGAAAATGGTGGATTTTGGTGCCTCTGGTAGAGTGGTTTGGGGAGTATTGAGGGGCCAAATCTCAAATTCAAATGTCATGGATTAGGGATTTGATTTTGTTGATATTAAACTAAATATATGTATATTTTTTTATAAATATTTAATTATTTTATTTTAAATGGGATGGGGATCAAAAAATAATGTTAGTTGACTTCCATCATGTTGAATGATAAGGATGAATTGTGATGAAAAATGAATGTTTGGAACAATACTAAGTTACTAACGATGAAGTTGACGGGTACCAAATATAAATGAGGGCAGGTAAATTTGGAGGACCAAATTTAATAGGATTCCATTAGATTTTAATGGTTTTAAAATTTGAATGTTATAACTGATAACAGTCTTAACATGTCAAATATACTTAAATTACAGCCACAAAGCCTAACCATAACCTCATTCATTATCGTATTTACACAGTTCATGATCACATCAAATTAAACCGACGTGTGATGATAATAATTACATAAATGAACACCACCATAAATGTTGTATATACAAAAATTTATAGACTGCAATGTTTATCTTAAAAGTTGATAAAAATTACATAAATAAAGACCACCACAAATGTGTATATACAAAAATTTATAGATTGTAATGTTTATCTTAAAATTTTATAATCGTACATCACATGACAAAAATCAGTTACGATAAAACACAACAAGGATTGATCATATTATATATTCAACCCACACATACAAACTCACACAAAGACCATTAATAAGCTTATAGGTTCTATCCTTGATCATCTGCAGAAAAGCTTTAGCTTATTTGAGAGATTTTAATTAATTATCTGCACATGATCACTTAATAATCTTATTCTTGAAACATGCCAAAGCAACATCAGCGTCAACATTGCTTTCAATGAAGGTGCTGAAAAACTCTTTGTATGTGAAACCTCTATAAATAATGTCATCACCAGCATACTCTTTGGCGGGCTCTATAACGACGTCGTTAGATGGAATCAAGAATGTTCCCATGGTTGTCCTTGCATCTTCTGAGTGTGTCACCACTCGATGAATCGGGCTCGAAAATTTTCCATTACTTATCACCTACATCAACATTTATCATTAATTTCATCAATATATTAAAGATTGAGAAAAAAAAATTAAAAAACAACTTGAAACCTGAAATTTTTTCACTTTGCAACCTAAACCCACTTTCCACAGTAGGACATTAATATGATCGTCAAAGTCCACTTACAACCTAACCCATTTTTAGATCACGAGTCTGGTCAAAATCAAAATTTCGTTCGATTTTTGAGCAAATTTAATTTGAATCAAATGAAAAATAAAAAATATAATTTGGGCATGTCATCTATTTTGAGATAATGAGTCATTGAAAGTAGGTTTCATATATTCTTATTAGAAAAATCGAGACATCAAATTTGATTCACAAATATTTCTATACATATAGTGTATGAATTTTAGATCCATACAATCATGCCGAACTGACTTAAGAGGTTATTTTTGCATGCCTCATGTGCCTTCATGCTCTCACACACGCCCAGATGTCTGCGCCCTTCTAGTTCTCGCATGTTCATGTTCTAAATAATATGTATATTTGCGTCCAACTAGTTCTTGCGTGTATGTATTCTGACAAATATGTAATATCTTTTAATAATATTAGTCATACATTTTAATTATGTTAATAACACATTTATGTTATGTTAGTTGTATTTTTATATTATATGACAAAAACATGTAATATCTTTTAGTTATGATAATAAAACATTTATGTCATATTCGTTATACTCTTACATTATATTAAACAGACATGTAATAACTTTTAGTTATGATAGTGGTACTTTTAAGTTGATGTACCAATACATTTATGTTATATTATTAATACATTTACATAAAACAACTATGCAAGTAATACTCTTACATTATATTTCAATTAAAATGTGCTAATACATTTATGTATAACTAGTGATATATTCATGTAAGTAATATTAGTCATACCATTATATAGTGAGATATAGTGAGATTTCAGCAATATACACATATATATATATATAATGCACGGATTCAAATAAGATACCATTTGCATGGATCTTGGATCTATGCAACTGATGCTACTCATTTGATTTTAATCGAGAAATTATAAGAAATCATGTTTAAATTATAAAATTAAAAAGGACTGTTGATTAAGCCAAAAAATTTAAGCTGCAAAATGTAAAAATGGTCGTAATTAAGGGTTTTTATTTTGGATATATGCCCTTGGAGATCTAAAAAATCGAAGACGAACCACAATTGATTAAAAATTAGGATTTTCGGGATAAGAAAATAAACTGAACAAATAAATCATGGTTAAATCCAAGTGATATTTTCGTAGGCATTTGCCCTTGATTCAATAAGGAGATTTTTTTTTTAATTTAATGAGCTTGGGGAAGTGGAATGGAGGAAGATAATAAAGATCAGAAAACTTGCGTGACTCAAGTTTGAACCATATTCATCACCACTTTCATAAAAGTGAAATATCACTTGAGCTATAAGGCTCGTGGTAATCAAGGAATAGAATTGATAATAGAAACATGAGTTTAATTAGTTGATTTATTACTACAAGGAAAAATATTATCTAGCCTGAGTGAATAGATTGACCTTGAAATTAACAACAACGATCAATTACAATTGCTATAAAACAAGCTCGTATTATACCTATGTCATCTTTCCAAATGTCCTAAGACATAAGTTCCAATTCACTTTTGTAATTGTTTTTCTATCTCAAGCTTCACATGGTCGAGGTATCCATTGCTATGTCTGGATCGACCATATGAAGCTCAAGATATTCTACAAGTCTCGAGATAGTAGAGAAAAAACATAACTTCGTCTTTTACGAAAATAAGTAGTATTTCAAACAAGTATATATCTATCCAAGGGCGGACTTATATATGGCTAGCACTGGACTTTAGCCCAATGTTGGCCCAAAACTTTATATGTTAGCCCAACACTTTATATATAAAACCTAATATTGTTTTTTTAATTTTTTTTAATTGCGCCTAATTAAATTAACCCTTTTCCTTAATTTTTTTAAAACTTAATCTCTTCACCGTAAATTTCGCAGCCGCCAGCCAGTGAGGGATTTTCTTTTCTTTTTTAATTTTTTTTTTAATCTTTCCAAATATGACAAAAAGACAATTCAAGAAGAATTTTTATCAATAACAAAG
This sequence comes from Scutellaria minor, assembly GCA_954870855.1. Taxonomy (NCBI): domain Eukaryota; kingdom Viridiplantae; phylum Streptophyta; class Magnoliopsida; order Lamiales; family Lamiaceae; genus Scutellaria; species Scutellaria minor. Next base: position 15,722,053 of record OX940728.1, on the reverse strand, counting down.
ATCAATTCTCTTGAAAATTTGATGTGGATTTCTTGAAATTTTTCACCACATTATTCAAGGTAATGTTTTTTTTTTAATTCATTTAGTATGTTTATGAGATATGTATGTTTCTTCAAGGTAATTTTATGTTTTGAAGGTTCAAAGGTCACAACTTATGTAAAGTTTGAAATATTTTTGTTATGTATAAATTTTAATGTGCCGAAACGTTTATTTTTCAGTCCACCCCACTGTAAGATCCTGGATCCGCCCCTGTATCTATCATATTTTTCTTACGAAACTGTATTCACTGGAAACATAAAATCATCATTAAATACCTTAAGTTGGAGTCCTGCAATGACGACGAATGCATTAGGTATTGGATCGACATTCATCCATTGCTCGTCGTGGAAGACTTGAAGGCCCGGAACAGATAACTGATGAAGCATGCTTATGAGATTTGGATCAGAGTGTTGAGGCATTCCCAGTGTTAAACTTGGATCTGGGCATGGAATGTGATGGTTCACTGATAACAACTGGATTTTACTTACTTCACTATCAAAATATCCAGCTTTAACTCCTAAACCTTCACCAATAAGATCTAGTATCCTTAAAAGAAACTTCCTCGTTTCGACCGAATACGTCCCAACTACTTCTCTGCAAGAAATACTTATCAATTATAGATGTTATGTCTGGTAAAATATTTTTGTCGGTGGAGATGGTGGCAAATAGGGTCATTTGGGTTTGTCAGGCCACACAAATGGCCCATTGGGCCGGGCCAAGCAGCCCGATCCAACCTTTTTTGGGTAACTTTGCCCGGGCCCAAATTACCACCTCTAGCTGGTGTGGTTGAAGGTGTAAACAAGTCGAGTATTATCACACTTGAACTCGATTAGAAAATTTGAGGTTCAAGCTCATTTTTTTCAGACGGATTTATAACTTGATAAATTTGAGTTTGACTCGACTCGATACCTCAATACTATTTAGAAAATTAACTTAAATCCCCAAAAACGTATGCTTAAAAATGGAAATTTTAAAATTATAGTATTGTAAAATAAATAAACCTGTTGAGCCGAAATTAATTTGCTCGAGCTCAACTCGATTATCTTTAAATCGGATTTGATTCCAAATAGCTCACAAACTATATTATCTCATTTACACCTCTAGTTTGGTACCTGTAATTGGTCGGCCTTCGAGGCCAGAGGTGAATGTTATCTTGAAGGGGATGGCAATGGTGAGTGAAATTATCCCTCCAATAGTGAAAATCTTCATTGTCATAATTCATGGTGCTAGAAAAGATTCTGCATTTTCTACTAATATCATTGGAATAGAAACTGGATTTATACTCGGGTTGCAAAGCGAAGAACTCTTTGAAGACATCCATGGTCTCATCCATTAGGCTCACAGGAACACCATGATTGATCACCTAACAACATGCTTAATTCTGTTAGTTACCATTTTGCAACTTAGATAGAATTTTTTTATGATATGTGAACCTGAAAGAAGCCAAATTCTTGGGTTGCATCAAGAATCTGTTGAACAATCTGTGCTCGATTTTCGCCTCGTAGATCGATCACTGGAACTTGGCTCATGAGAGGAAATTCGAGCTTCCCGGGCCGTTTATCAGGTGGGAATATGTACTTTTCAGGCACAGATTGGACAACGTTGGACCAGTTTGACATAAGAATCTCCATTTTTGCTCACTTTGATCTTCAATGCAATGAGTGTAGTGTTGTTGTAGCTTTTGATATGAAAAGAGCATTTATATAATACTTCAAATTCGCGGTATAATTATCATTTTTTAAATAACTCAATTTCAAATTTATGTCTGTATAATTTGGAGATAACAATATGTTGCTACCATGTAATGATGTAAATTATATGATGTGACTGAATGAATCGATTTTATCATTTGTATTATTACTGCAAATATCCTACTCTAAAGAGAGCAAAAAAAAATTTTGTTTCAAACCCTGACCTTCAACATGATTTACAAACTTGTTTTTTTTTTTTTTGTCATATATATATAGCTATGCCGACCTAGGTGCAAAAATTGGCGGAATAATTCATGTTATATATGGTGAATTACACTTGATTTAATATTATATATATCTACTATTTATTTATGTGTAGATTCATTTACATCTATATGTTCAAGTAGACCCAATTAAGATTTGAGACCATAATAATTATTGAAAGATTATGTGTGTGGGGCCATATATCTTGAAATAATTATAATTTTCAGTAATAATAGTTAAGAAGGACAAAAAAAGGTGTAAGCATCCATGTTTGGGACCATAAAATTATTGAAAAACAGATCAGAATAATCATAAATACACATCATTTGGAGTACTTTTAATCATTTTTAATGTTCTGTTGCTTTCAGTTCTTTATGTATTTTCTTATTTGATATGATTTCAACTTTTGAGGATTTTTATTGGACAACACAATACTCATTATTTGTTCGTATCGTGAGAGAAAGAGACACCCAGAGCTCTATGGCTAAACTTGTTTCAAATATGTCATGCGTTTCATAAAGTTTATTGATGTTATATTTGGATTTAAAAATAAATTACTGAAGTGAATTTTGATAAATTTAAGTTTTGTCAAAATAAATATTTTTTTGGTGGGGTTATACACATTACACACCCCTTATTACTAAACACACTCAAATTATTAAATATACCCACTTTATAATAATTTAATACTATCCATTTTTAAACACAATCCACAACATTTTCATTCTACTCTTTCAATTATATAACATAAAATTAAATAAATAATAAATAATAACGGTATCTATGTCTTTAGATATATATTTACCTTTGATTTATTTTAAATAGGATGTGATAAGTAATAAATAGAGTGTGTATAGTTTTTTTTTACTTCTTATAAGCTTCTAATAAAATTAAAGAATTAGTCAAACAAAATATATTTTCTTTAAAAAAAATCCTAATAAATATTGAGGAAATTTCGATTTCAATATCTTCTTATTTTTTAGAAACAACTTATAAGCACATGAGTGAATCTCACGTGCAACTACTATATGGATTCTATGATGTGTGCAACTCGAATCGTCCCACTCAATCTATGCATCTATTCCAACTCATGAAAATATGATTTAAATTTTAAAAGGTTTTTGTTTGAGTACTTATAAAGAAATTTTTAACTCCTTAACATCTTGTAAGTTTTTAATTCAACCTAACTAGCTAAGTCAAATACCATCTTAATTTAACATAATGTTATAATCGAAATAAGATCGTCTAATTAACCACACGAATATTAAAGGTAATAAAATATAAAATGAAAAATCAAAATGTCACAGAGATTCAAACCCGTTTCAACATAACCACAAATGCATGACACATGGACTGATCATAATTATTTCGTGATGAATTATGCAAGTGGTACGTTTGTATTAAATTATTGCATGATAAGATTAGGGACCATTGTCAATTATAGGTTCATGAAAATTCAAGATTTTGAGTATCAATGAACCTTATTTAACGTTTATCTCCTTTGTTCTTTTTCTTTATTCTAATAAATCGGTTGCTTTCAATTCAATATCAAATATATAAATCTACTGGGTTCATTTGCACAGTTCATGCAGTGACCATTATTATTCCTAATTGTTTCTTAATCTTCTTAAAATTTCGCGCATGAGAATGTGAAATTTTCAGTTGAACAACGAAGATAAATCATGATGGAAGAGAATTGGAAAAAGAGTTTCCACTGTTCTCTAGTATATTTTATCAGGACAGTATACAATTAAGAGGATATTTATCACTAGATCTCCATATGCCTTCTGGAAAAAATCAAGAGAAAGGATTTCTCTTGTCTGAAGAATCAAAGCTTTCCCATCCTTCCATAGTTTCTTTCTAGAACTGTTCTATTTCTTTGTTTTTTTTTTGAGAAGGAAACGTGTTACGCATCTTTATTAATTATCTTTTATTATTATTGTTAGTTTTTAATTTATGTTGAGTCTTTTAATTAATCTAGATTAAATAAATAGTCCTTGGGGCTTAAGTTAGGGTTTAGGTTTGAGTCTATTTAAGTAGGAGTCTCATTAGAGTTGGGGTTATCTTTTGATCATTATTGTTGGACAACTTTAGTTGTGGCAGAGATTTATTCCCTGTGGCCTCATTTCGAGGATTTTTTCTATATATTTCCGTTAATCCCATTGTCTTCATTCTATCAATTGGTCCGACTTGCCGGATCTCTTTCTTCATGACTCAGAAAGAGCGAATCGAGTCGATAGAGAAGACATTGGGCGAGCTCCAAGAGGGCCCTTACGCTTCAATCGACAGCAATGACTGCAAGTGATAAGAAACTGGAGCGTTTCGAGCAGTTATTTTCCACAGTACTAGAGAAACTAGACAACATGTGCACCAAGGCCCCTACGGCTAAGTCCCCAGCACCATGATCAGCACCACACGCCGTCGACTCCTTCATGGCCGACGCACGGACCTCTGATCCCGTGGGGGCCGATCCAACCACGATGGTATCCAAATCGATCAGCCCTACAACTCCGCCCCTCGGCTATGTGGCAGTTACTGTCTCTCCTCGGCCCAATTACTTGGCTGGCCCAGGCGGAGCAATACTTCCTGGTACACCAGAGCCTCGTCAGCTGCTCCGCTGGCAATCAAACTCAACCTCTCCTTTCTTTTTGCGGCCTCACTCCATTTTCCTAGTATGAAATAACTAACAAAGCTGGAATATCGGATTCTCTTGGCACAGTTGGATATAATTAACATTTAAAAAAAAAAAAAAGGGAAATACTTACATCTTTACTTTTCACTCCTTAGTAGATCAATCACTGTGAAGAGAATCATACTCCTTAACGCTACCTAAAGGACTGAAACAATACAAAACAAATCTTAACAGAATTTTGATTTTATGCAAATCTTAACTGAATTTTGATTTTACGCAAATCTTAACAAAATTTGAATTACTCACATCTTAAGAAAACCTTGGATCAATTTCCAAACCAAAGTTTCAGTCATGGCCGAAGATAATCTGTCCTCTCTTCTAGAATCATTCTCCATGGCTTCACCGGAGAATTTATTCTCCACCAATTCTTCTTCTTCAGCTGCTGTGGTTGTATCTGATCCACCAGAATTTGATGGCGATTCCTGGATCAATATGTTAACGTTCGACGCAGACGACTTCGATTTTCCAAACACCGGCGCCAATTTAACAGTGTTCGATGGAGCCGGCACAGAATTGCCAAACTCCGGCGCCGATGAAGAGGCCGGCGAGGAAGATTGGAAATTGAGCATTCCTCATGGGATGAAATTCCGGCCCACCGACGAAGAGTTGATCACCAAATATTTGAAAGTGGAGTACCTTAACGGATACATCCCAAGAGGCATTATAACTTATACTGATATTTACCAACACGAACCAGATCAGCTGCGAGGTATGCTAACTCAACATATAATATCTTCATATATGCAATATTGTAGTGAAATTCATCTTCTTTTTTTTTTAAATAATATATGTGTTAAATTTAGGGTTGAGTGAAATTCCATGCATGTTTTGGTTCTTGTTATCTTTATTATTCAATATCGGTTAAAAAATTTCTGTACTCATTCATATAATATTTCTTTAATTCTTAATATGTAATTCTTCTGACTAATTTATGGTTTTTGAATTATATCACTTGTCTGTTGCAGACCTAGCCGTGGATCATGGAGACAACAAAATGTATTTCTTTACTAAAGTGAAGAAAATTGGCAAGTCAAAGTATCAAAGAGGCATCAGATCAAGAAACGGATGTTGGTGGAAAGCAACACAAAGTTCAAAGCCCATAAGGTGTGAGAATGGAAGGACAATCGGATATAAGTCCTTTCTAACTTATATCAGGAATAATAACAAAACTAATTGGTTGATGAATGAGTACCGCTTAGAATCCGATTCACAGGTATGTCATTCATTTCATTTTTATTAATTTCCTTGATTATTTCTACATTATATATACAATGGATTTCAACTAATTATTCGTATTTTTTCTTCATATTGCAACAGCGTTCGGAAGAAACAGTTGTAGCTGTCGTTTATCAAGTTCATAGAAGACAACGGGAATGATGGCAATGAAGAACCAGTCAAGAATGGAATTCACAGGATATGAAATATGTTTTTGTATATTAGGATTTTAGCATAGAATTTCATTTGTAGGATACAGAGGGGTGCTAACCTAGTTAGGATGTCTCTCTATCCTACTCATATTCCCTTATTCATTTTAGTATAATATATTGGAAATTATCATTCATATTCATTTTATATTGAAATATACTGTAAATTTTGTATGAAGAAGAAAATCCTTTATTGACAGAGCCTAATTTTGTTGTGTATGCTTAATATTCTATAAGTTCATTTCATGTGTGTAACTTAACTAAAGGAATACTGCAAAGCAAAAGTTATGGAGTTCAATAGCATTCAAAAAATAATAATAATAATCTTTTGATGTTGATGGTTACGACTCGAAGGAAGATTGGAAACTGAGTATGAGTTGATCACCAACTAATTTGTTAGGAAATATTTAAATTATTAATTAAAATAATTAAACTCGATTATGCCCATTTGCATATACTATTTTATTCTTGTTTATTCAAGTTTTAATCGATCACCAATTAATTTGTTAGGAAAAATTTAAATTATTGATTAAAATAATGAAATTCGGTTATGCCCTTTTCATATAATATTTGATTCTTATTTATTCAAGTTTTAATATACATTTTTATCAATAATTGAATAAAAATCAAATGTTTATTACCTTTTCGATTAGATGCACATCCCTAAAATGCATTTTTTGTTGTTGTTGATATTTATCAAATTGTCATCCGTGTATGTTAGTTTAAATAGGCATTTTGATCATCCCTAGAATACAGATATATTATCAAATTTTCACCCGTATATATATATATATATAGACACTTTGATCAATAATTGAATATAAATCAAATATTTATTACAATTTTGATCAGATACACACTCCTAGAATGTGCTCTTGATATTTATCAGTTTTTGACCGTGTAACAATTTTCTACCCGTGTATATCAATTTTAATTGCTATTTTCACAGTGTATCAGTCTTTCACGATATTTATTAGTTTCGATATCTATTAGTTTTTTTGACAATATTTATTAATTTTTCACAGTGTATCAGTCTTTCACCCATGTATAGATTGATAATTTTGAGTTTTTCACTGTGTATCAATTTTTCACCTGTATTTGATCAGAGAATAAATATTTTTATTAATATACAAACTCTTAATTTCTACACAAATTCAATCTATTCCTAACTTCTATATATACCCATCATTCTAGAAATATTATTCATATTTCTTTCACCATGGCTTACGATAATCCCTTTTATAACAACCCTATCTTAATTGAAAATCTCCAATTAATTAAAGGAGAATTGAGATTATGTGGCAAATTTGCCCCATCATTAAATTATGAATAAAAATGCAAAATAAAAAAAAAACAAAATAATTTATATTTTTTGAAAAAAAATGAAAATGAAATTTTTTAACAAATCATTAAATTAAAAAAAAGCTGAAAAATCAAATTTTGAAAATGTTAAATATTAGAAAACAAAAAAAAAAAAAATAATAAAAAGAAATTAAGGATCAAAATTCGCATCTCCTATTTCTTCCCAATCCTGAGTTCATCTTCTTCGTCTAATTTGCCGGTGCAAGGAATTGTTGCGAATGGGAATGATAGAGATCATGTGAATGAGTTGTAAGGATAATCCTGATTACCATTGCTTGATGAATTGAGGAAGATGACGCCGCTCAACAGAATATTAAATATTTGTAATATAAGTGAGTCTTGTGTGAAACCGTCTCACGAATCCTATTTTGAATGTCTTTGAAAAAAACCTAGCTTAATATGAAATTAATATTTTCTATAAAATTGCAGATATTCAAAGATTTAGGATAGAAAATATAAACTTTAGAAGAATAAATTGAACTTAAAATTAAAGATTTATATTTTTTCTAATTATTTATTAAAATAATTAAATTCGATTGTGCCCTTTTCATATACCATTCGGTTCTTATTAATTAGAGTTTTAATAGGTATCTTGATCAATAATTAAATATAAATCAAATGTTTGTTCTTTATTAGATTATTTAAATGTCATTAAAAACTATAATTATATATGATAAGGATATTTTTTAGGATCAATAATGTTGACGTAGGATAATCAAGATTCAATATCGTAAATAGTAAGCAACTAATATTGAGGTGGGATAATTAAGATTGAACGACGTAGTTTGAGAAAAGATTTTATATATATATATATATATATATATATATATATATATATATATATTTATATTTATTAACCAGTAAGAATCATTTTCTATGTTGCATGAGAGATTTCATAAACATAGAACCCTAGAGACTTCATATATACAATACTCTCTATTCCAAATTCAAACCAATTAAAACCCAAAGTTGAGATCGACATGGCCGAAGATAATCTGTCATTGCTTCTAGAATCATTCTCCATAGCTCCACCGGAGAATTTATTCTCCACCGATTGTTCTTCTCCAGCTGCTATGACTGTATCTGATCCACCGGAGAATATATTCGCCGGAATTTGTTCTTCCGCTGCTGCTGTGGCTGTATCTGATCCACCAGAAGTTGATGGCGATTACTTGATCAATCTAATAACCTTCGATGGAGACGACTTCGAATTTCTGAACCCCGGCGACGAAGAGGCCAATTTAACAGTGTTTGATGGAGAAGGCTCGGAACTTCTGAACGCCGGCAACAGAGAGGCCAATTTATATTTTGTTTAAAAATAATCCAAATAAATATTGAGGAAAACTATATATTATATCTCCTTACCTTTTAGAAACAACTTATAAGCACATGAGTGAATCTCCCGTGCAACTACTATACGGATCCTACGATGTGTGCAACTTGAATCATCCCACTCAACTGGTGCATCTATTCCAACTCATAAAAATATGATCCAAATTTTAAAAGGTTTTTGTTTGAGTACTTATAAAGAAATTTTTAACTCCTTAACATCTTGTAAGTTTTTTAATTCAACTTAACTAGCTAAGTCAAATACCATCTTAATTTATCATAATGTTATAATCAAAATAAGATCGTCTAATTAACCAAACGAATATTAAAGGTAATAAAATATAAAATGAAAAATCAAAATGTCGCAGAGATTCAAACCCGTTTCAACATAACCACAAATGCATGACACATGGACTGATCATAATTATTTCGTGATGAATTATGCAAGTGGTACGTTTGTATTAAATTATTGCATGATAAGATTAGGGACCATTGTCAATTATAGGTTCATGAAAATTCAAGATTTTGAGTATCAATGAACCTTATTTAACGTTTATCGCCTTTGTTCTTTTTCTTTATTCTAATAAATCGGTTGCTTTCAATTCAATATCAAATATATAAATCTACTGGGTTCATTTGCACAGTTCATGCAGTGACCATTATTATTCCTAATTTTTTCTTAATCTTCTTAAAATTTCGCGCATGAGAATGTGAAATTTTCAGTTGAACTACTAAAATAAAAACTTGCAAATGATTCTTAATTTTTTTTTTTATAAAATCAATATCTATTTTTAATCACTATGCAATATTCCAATTTTCAATCATTTATGATTTTCCAAACAAATTTGAAATCTTAGACGTTTTTATAGGGCCGTGTCAAGATAGATCTCAACTTCATACAAAAATTCAAAGGTCTGTTATAAATTTATTTAAAAAGGAATTATAAATTTTAAACTGCAAATGGGGAATGGATTATGAAGAATGTAGGGACGCAGATAGATAGTTAAAAATTGAAAACATTGAGCTGAGCCTTTAAAAGATGAGTATGTAGATTAGGGATGACAATTAGTGGTTTGAGGTATTGTATTGTCAAATACCATTTTCATCTAAAACATTATTTAAAATATCATTCTCACTTTGAGAATTTGGTATGGGGATGAAAATTCCCCATTCGGAGAATGGATTTCCTGAAGGGTTTCGGGTTCCCCAATTTTTTTTCTACAAACTAAAATTTATTATTTTAATTTCTTAGATAATTCTCAAGAAATAAATATCAAAATAAAAAAATAAAAAAACAACTCATATGTGAATATTCAACAATCCAATATCAAATATCATGAGCTCACAAGTTATTTAAAGCGGAGTAGCGAATTATTTGAAAATTTTGGAATAGGTTATTAATTATTATATATAATATAAAAAGGGAAAACGAGGAATCTATGTTCTATATAAATGAGGCCGGTTTCAGAATCGAAGATTTAATGAGAACATGAATATCATCCTTATTCTATTCCAACAATTTTTAAATGGAAAATCACCGTCACCACCCTATTTCCTATTTCGACCTGAGGAATTTCCATTCCATAAACTTTGGTAGCCAACGAAAATGGAACATTAATTCCCATGACATGCAACATTCACTTCTTTTTGAATTTGCGAAATTCGTCCTTTATTTCAATTTAGTGTTTATCTTATATTTTATTATTTTTAATTTACGTTGTGTATATTAATAATGTCATTTTTATACTTGACGTGCCATGATTATTTTGAAACACCCGATGAAAGAAATCTTGCATTAAGTAATTACTAATCTTTTAGTAAATTAAAAATAAAAATCACTTCGTCTTAAAAAAAAAAAGGGGGAAAAGCACACATTTTTGCTTGGACACCAAACAAAAATTTCAAGTCTGTAAAGTGATAAGAATACCTCAATAAATTGAAGTTAAAACAACACGCGAAGCAGGTGTAGAGACATCTGTGATTTTAGTTTTCGATTCTTAATTTCAAGATTTTTCACCCATTGTCCCCCATAAATCATTGTACAAGTCTCCAACAATCAAAATAAGATTCCAATCTCCCATTGTCCAAATTGTAAATTCTTGATATTTATTTTATCACTGCAAAATTTGCTATTGATTTTGTTTAGTATTTAAAATAAAATAAGCAAGCTCTGCAATTGCCTCCTTTAGGATCTTCTACAACATAACATTTTAAATACTCGTTATATTCAATCTTTGAACAAATCCTCCAAAGATGTTCATGATTCTTACTGGTAAAGAATGATAATTAGTGCTGTAACGAAAACAACAAATTGCAAATTACTAGTAAAATTAATACTATCAAAACAGTCAAAATATCACCACTACCACATTCATGAATCCATTATACACAGGCATCAAAAAATGCAATCAAGAATAACATACAGAATTCATTCAAGGTATGAAAATTTACCCTGAATCACTCTGTATGCAAAACAGCTAGCTTAATTGTTCATGCATGGCTTACTCAATTAGCTATGTCAATGTTGCAAAGCTTAGTCTATCCTACTAGCAAAAAGACAATACACCGTCTCACACACTATTGTATATATACATATGAAAGCAATAAGAGAATCTACCTTGAATTCAAGGGTTGCAATATTGATCTTTGATAAATTTGTTTGTTAGTCATCGCCGCCAAAGTCCCCATCATTAGCATCATCTCCATATCCCCAATCATTGTCTTCGGTTTGTCCTAGATCATCAGCAGCATTAACATCACCCGTAGGCACATCCACATCATCCATCTCATCGAGTGCAGCCTCATCCTCCATGGGTTCCTCTATTTCCATTGATTTAAGGCTAGCTTCATTGAAAAACTCAGTGTACGGCTTGGAAACCTGAGATTAATTTCTACTAGTTAATGGCAATCATTATCACACACACAACTTGAAAGTTATGGTGAGTGCCCAGATTTACTGTGAGTGCGCATAGATTCCAAGTTTACAAGAAAGGCAGTGAAGATGAAATGGTTCAAAAAACTCGTTTTTTATGACAGTTGCCAAACTAAGTGGGATATTTACCTTAAATAATACATCTCTCTGTTCTGCACTTTCTATCAGATTCTTCCAGTGGCCATCATTTCTTAATGTCGATGCAGAACCCACAACCTAGATTAAAAAAAAAAAACGAGATAAATCCCATGAATGCTGAGCCCCAATAATTCAAAATTGCAATCTAGATTAAGTCATACCAGAACAGAAGACCTTGCTCGAGTGATACCAACATTCATTCGTCTGAAATCAGCAACAAAACCAATGCCTTTATCTTTACTTGCCCGAACACATGAGAAGATAGCAACATCCTTTTCACGTCCCTGAAGAATGTTTCGGTCTACTTTAATACACTTGTTTGAAGTATGAAATGTTTTAAGTAGATTGTAATGAGTAGCTTCACACACAATACAAGTACTGTAGCAAAACCATATGTAGCCCCAAACAAGCTAACACCCTCAAGCTATGAAAATAATTTTGGCAATTAAAAAAAGAAAGAATGAATCCACCTGAAATCCATCAACAGTGTTGATATCAACAACTTTATCAGACTCCACACCAAAAGTGCTACGGAACTTCTCTCTGAAGAGCTTAACTTGATGTCTATACGGTGATATAATTGCAAGTCGGGAGCTTGACTTAAGCTCTGGATATCTATTCACCAATTTACTGTACATAGTAAGGACAAACTCAACTTCATCAACATTTACCCAAGAACCACTTCCCGATGGTTGGGATTCCATCCCTTCATGTATGTCAAAGAAACAAAATGGTCCAAAGCAGCGGAATCTGTGCCATGAGCGCTTTGTTTGATCTTGAACATCAGGTCCATCCTCCAGTGCTTCATTATAAAATTCCTTAGAAGGAAAGCTCCTGATCTGCAGAAACAGATTAAATAAAACTGAGAAACTACAAACATATGAGTACCTATAGGAAAAAAAGCACAACTCCCATACTATATTCAGAACTTTAAGCCCAAATCCATATCCAGCATTGTGGTCAGGTGCTCATGACTAAGTACTCGTTTAATGTTTTGGATAAGTTGAATCAAAACTAATTTTTAGAAGGTTAGAATTATAACTTCATGGCTCCTATAATTGCTAAGCTAATGCTTTTGAGCTCAGCATACAGATCTTCTTTCCTTATTCTTTGGTTGAAATGTTACACAATTTTGTATCACTAGATGAGTCATTTACAACATGTATACTTGTGCCCAAGAAAGAAAAGACGACAGATGAAAGAAAGGCACAAACCTCTGGATTCATGCGATATTGGGTCTTCAGCATCTGTACGGGGTACCCGGCCATCTGCAATCTTTTAAATAAGCTCATCCCGTATCTACAGAATCTCCAGGAAATAATTATTTAACATCTTTTTTAATTTTTTGGATGTAGAGTTTCCAGGAAATAACAACAAAAGCCAGTAAAAGAAATGTTATGTATGATAATGAGATTGTCGGACAGGATGCTGATCTTACCCAAATTTTTCTGCTACAGTGGAAATCACAGTGGCTGGCAACTGAACAGGATCCCCCACCTAAACCAAAATAATAAGACTGATAGTCACATTACCTTGACAAACTAAACACAATACCGCATAATCAGATGCAGAACTGCAATCAAACTGCAGAGCTAAAAGACTATGAAGAATGATGAGGATCAACAAATGGACTACAACTACTGACATGGCAAATAATCTTTGAAAAGTTACATACAATTTCGTATCTCAAGATGAGTACTTTACACACAAATGTAAATGCATATGCATCTACACTTCAGTAAATGCACACACAAAATGATATTAAACCATTATCAAGCAAGCATCAACCATTGTTTGCTGTTTTGACTTTTGATTGTTAAAGATGCATGATGTTTAAATTTGGATCACATAGAAGTAACTTGTGTGTAATTAGGCTACAAATTTAAACATACAGTAATTGTCATGGCCACTCCCAGGCATCTATCTGTATAGCTTTCATAATCCATGGGGAGGTAAAAGTCTACAGAGCTCAAGTCACTGGAGGTTGTAGCCAAACTTGGTCATACAAAGTTAATACAATTTCCTTGGGTAATGAAAATAGCATGAGTTAGACACTACACATTGAGAAACTATATCCATGTTCAATTGGAGAGACTAAACAAAGTTACACTCTTGTGGAAGAAAACCTTAATGTCCCCATATGCTATTTAGCCATGGCCACCGTGCAAGGCACTTGCAAAAAATGCAAAATTATGCCTATTTACAGCTATATCCACAACCTGATAATAATATATTTCTCCAAGCAATCATCACTCGGAAATAATACCCACATCACAGGAAAATACTGCTTCTTTTGACTAGTCACAGCTTTTTTCATTTTCAATAAAACAATGACCCTATGACAAATGGAAATTAAAAACATATTATTTCTAGATATGAACTACATATCATGTTACGCATCATTGAAATGAAGCCTTAGAATTACAATTCGGGACGGGACACTTCATTAAAAAAATTAGCTATGAGATCATTTCTGCATCAATGACTTCAAGCCTGAGAAATGCTGAAGAACACGTACCAAGAACACTTGTTTACATCCATTGGCCAGAGGCACGAGCGTTGCTGGCTCCACCTATTGCAGATTAAATTAGAAGACCAGTTACAACACTCATAATATTAACTTAAGCACAGGAAACAAGAAAGTTGAAGGCAATTATACATTCTCAGACTACCTTAATAATTTATATTCACAAGAAATGCTTTCCATACCATTACACAATAATAATATATTAAGCCAATATAGAAAGAATAGACTCCACTAGTCCACTGTTCGGAATGACGAACTTAATGAAATCACCATGTCAATTTCACTCACTTAATTGACAAAATATATAAAGAGGAAATAATGATAAATAGAATTCAATATATTTTACAAAGTGGGAATATATAAACACAAAGGTTAGCATTGTATAAAAATAAATTGGATTATGAGCTTCATTGTAAAATTCTGACCTAACCATGATCAATATGAAGTGGACCTATGCTTAACCCCCATTAGCCATATGTTTAAATTTGGATATATAGTAACTTACAGCTTGAGCGGCTTCATCAATTATGACAACATCAAAACCACGATTTAATTTACTAAACAGAGATGATCCACTGAAGCTCAGAGTGGAGAAAACCTGGCAACAATCAGGTAACCAATAAACATAGTTTGGCCACATGTATCTAGGGAATATATGCAGATGAACTTGAAAAAAGAGAAAACGTCATACAATCACTGCTTCATCCAGTATGGAAGCACGGATACTGTCTTTATCCTTCGCTTGACCTCCTTGCTTCTGCTTATCACCAACTTGAGAATCCACACCAGTAAGTTTTTGCTCTACCTAAATAAATGGTTACTTTAGTAAACTTTTGAAATTCATAACTTAATCCATATCGAATAACAATTAGCCATTAACAAACATTATTGATGTACATACCAAGTAATCCATTGAAACTGCCTGTACTGAGTGGTGTGCTTTAAGCCCTATACGCACGATCTTAGGGTTGTATGAATGGTCATCTTCATCATGAATCCCTGTAATAACCATGGAATCATCAGCGTTTAGTAACCATAAGAAATTTTTTGCACATCATTGAAACGTTAATTCCATCCACTACTTCATTGGCCTCCAGACAAGTATAAAATGTTTAAGCAGCTAAACTTAATCAAAACCTTCAATAGCAAGGAAGATATAAGACATGAAAACCTAAGATGAGCAAATACCGGTTGATATCATCATCCGTTTTAGCAAATTACATGATGGTGGAGTTGAGTAACCTCACTCACCTTGTAAAACTTTCAGTAATAATTATAATATTCTGAAATCATTTATCTTTGTTGCAATGAGAAAGCAAAAGGTTACAAAACAAGGGCATCAATGTATTGGCTAGGATAATTAATAGTCTATTGTGGGCCACGCCTGAAATCACATGTTCCAGAAAAAACATTGGACTGATAATTAATATTCTGATGTTCACCTGTTGATCAGCATATCCAAGTTAATTGCAACAAAAAGAAATTAATAATCTCCACCTTACAAAATTTGTAATTTAGTCCCAACATTTTTGGGTTTAAGCGGAAGAAAAAATAACTTTAACTCATTGCTGCAATTCGAATCACAATTGTATTTTTTGGTGATCTAAGTCCACGTGCCCGCCTAAATCACGTCAAACGCCACATCAGAAGCCATGTAATTTTGAAAAAAAAAAAAAACTTCAATAAACTTTTGATTTCCTTCAAATGATATCGTTGTAGGAGGATCAAATCATGTTGAAGTGCTTGAAAATGAGGGTCTACATACCCCAAATTAGGTGGGAAGGAAATAAGGAGAAGAGGAAAAGAAACAATGA
Organism: Scutellaria minor; assembly: GCA_954870855.1. Taxonomy (NCBI): domain Eukaryota; kingdom Viridiplantae; phylum Streptophyta; class Magnoliopsida; order Lamiales; family Lamiaceae; genus Scutellaria; species Scutellaria minor. The sequence continues at coordinate 15,705,841 of OX940728.1, read as the reverse complement.
GACTAAATCATGCTACAACTAGCCTCAGTGCATACAAATTATATGTTTGCATTGGAAGAGAATGACCAATAAGTTTCCATAGATTATATTAGATGGAACAATCAAAGGAGAGGAAAGGACACAACCTGGCTAGGTGGGAAGGAAAATGACCAGAAGAAGGAAATGAAATAATAAAGATAAATCATGATGGAAGAAAATTGGAAAAAGAGTTTCCACTGTTCTCATGTATATTATATCAGGACAGTATACAATTAAGAGGATATTTATCACAAGATCTCCATATGCCTTCTGGAAAAAATCAAGAGAAAGGATTTCTCTTGTCTGAAGAATCAAAGCTTTCCCATCCTTCCATAGTTTCTTTCTAGAACCGTTCTATTTCTTTTTTTTTTTTTTTTTTTTTTCCGAGAAGGAAACGAAAATGTATTATTAAAAAGAGAAATAAGTGGAGGGATGAGAGATCCCTCAAGAATGTTACAATACACAACAGCCCCTGCACCCAACAGCCATAATGACAACACCCAACAAGGACCAAACCTCACACCCTTACAAGACTAAACCCCAAACCCTCAAAATGTCTGATATACAAAAACCTTTAAAAACGTTGTGGCTAGATGCCCATATATTAACTCTAAACTTAACCCTACACCAAATGTCCTATAAAGATTCATTAGTGTTCTATTTCAGTACAGCCTTAATATGGCAAAATTATCTTATAAGGGGGTGAAAATGATGTTATGGATCGTCAAGATATGAAAGAACTAAATATCATATTCTAATAAAAGAAAGAAAAAAACAAGTCAAGGAAATAAGTAACTAACCAGTATTTAGGAGACGCAAGACAATCTCATCAAGGGCAGAATTTGATGGAGCACATACTAGAACACGAACACGGTACTTTCGACTAGAATTAACCACTTCTGGTTTCTATATTAAACTCAAGAGCCTCAGGACAAAGAGCAGCAAATTATTTAGGATTAGCATTTAAAATATATATATATATATATATATATATATTACTCTCACCAACTCATTTCCAGATGTAGGGAAAAATCCATCATCGCCATCTATAGGCATGATAATATCTCGAGGATTAATGCGATTTAACCACGGAGATGCTTTATCCCAGTGATTGTATCTGTAAGCATCAAAACATCATTTCAATAAACTGTTACCAATGAAAAGTCACAATAAAGTAATATTTCAATATGAGACTATTTAAATTTGAAATTGTTACGACTGCATCCAAAAACTGAAAAAAAGAAACCGAGGAAAAAGAGAAAAAAGTCAAAACTTGAACCGTCTCAGATACTTAAAAGTACAAGTAATATGGTAGCGCAATTCTTCATCTAATCCAGAGAGAAGCAAAATACTCTATGATGTTCTGAATGAAACTTTTTTTATATTTGGGCATAAATTTAACACAATTAGGATACTAGTTTCGCTTCCGTTCCAAAGATTCATTTCCACACTGAAGAGCCTGGAAAAGGAGTCAGCTCATTCAACTACATCTGCAGTCTACCTCAGGTGGAATGATATCTTTCTAAGAATGACACAGCATTGAAAGATAAATTGTCAACCCTCATGTTGTTCAAAGGCTTAACAACTAACAGATTTCATAACAATACTTTGAAAGTTCAATTTAGATGGCACACTCAAGGACTCTGTTAACTTGTTTAATATATTTGAGGAATACTACATGAAAGCCAGAATCTATCTACTACCTAGTAACTGTCATCAGTGAAATGTAAAAGGCATCATAGAAGTTTGAGTTTATCCCTTTAGAACTTAACTCCATGCTTAGAAGAGTGAAACACTTTAACAAGTCAAGAACAGCATGAAAGCTTGCCAAAATAACTAACTCACTAAAATAGAACACATGTATGAGTACATTAAACAAATGAGCAGACTATGGAGAATTTGTAGCATGTTAGTGAACTAACAGCATCACACATACTTTTCTTTAATAGGCAATTCAGGCCCGCGTTTTACTCCGTTCAATTTTCCCCTGCATACACATATATCAAGTCATGAGGCTTACTTTTTTTTTTCTTTATTTATTAAAAAACATGTAACATTAAATTAAAATATAACATGAGGCTTACTTGTTAGAGTGTACCCTAGCTGGAGTAGCATGCAAAATGGCACTCAGGATCCCAAGGATAGTTTGTGTTTTTCCTGTCCCTGGGGGGCCCTAAAAGCAAATATTATATTAACCAGGTACATTTCAAGCAATGTTATATTATTTGTCTGTAAAGTTCAATCACAATATAAAAGCAAAATCAAATAAAACTAGCATAGTAAGGGAATAGTTAAATGATGATGGCAATGTTGAGTTTGTTGCCTGCGGCTTCAGTTTTGAGGGTGGAGAGAGAGAGAGAGAGAGAGAGAGAGAGAGACTGTTTCACAGTTGGGAGCATAAAGTCAAACCTGAATCAAAACAAAGGGTTTGCGTGAAAGACCTGCCTGCAACAAATTTTTGAGGGAGTTCCATCAGTAAATCTCAAATAAAATAGAAGATAACTAAGCACATGGACATGCATTTTATTTAAAACAACAAACAGTATATGATGATGCTGGTGAACATTGAAAGTAACACAAGATTCCTGAGGATCCTGAAAATTGAGGATGAAGTTGCTTAAAGCTCACGTTTATAGCCTCCAGCTGTGATTTATTATGGTTGGTTTCAATAAACTCCTTTAGAGGTCTAGATAGTTTCCAGGCACGATCTTCAGTTGTATTGTTAGTGTCAGCTGCTTTCAATATCAAATCTTTGAAGGGTAGAGAGCTAATGGATTGCATGCCAATGTATTCACGTATTATAGTCGATAAGCTGCAAATCTGGAACAAAACATGCCAAAAAATATGGATAGAATAAGGAAATCATTTTGCATGTACATGCAAGCTAATGATATTAGTAAATAAGAAAATTCAATAGCTAAAATCATCTCCAAAGTACAATATTATGAGATAGAGCGGTCCATTTTCCTAATTGAATTACAGGAATTTCTATCAACCTTTTCCATCCTATAAGATTTATTAAATATAACATTACCTTCAAAACATACAAACGTTTCTGCACTTCACTAACAACAGGAAGCATCTTCAATAGCCTTGGGCAAGTTTGAACTTCATCTGTATTAAATCTTTTGACTTCTCCACTCAAATAGAGTCGGAGTCTTATCTTATCTTGTTGACGGTGCTCAACCAATGCAAAGGCATATGCAGTAGGTAATTGTTCGCCCTCAACAAACTGCATCTATTACACCATTTGCAGATTAGTGATCATCTACGGCAAAAACTAACAAATGAACCAAAAATAGAACACCAAAATTACCAGCCACAGAAACTGCATTTGGTAACACAAACAGGTTTATCCCAGAATCTTACCTTTTGAGTCGAAACCAGCAGTAGATCATTTTGAGATAGTGACTCTGGTTCAGAACATATGATCATAGGTAAGTGAAATCCATTGACTTCACTGCATTCTGCTATGATAGCTAGCTGTGACTCAGTTACTGCAAGTTCAAAAGCACAAATCAAACAAATACGTACACTCAGTCGACAACCATATTGTAAAATTATTTATGCAACAACTAGAACCAAGCTTCTTGAATTATGAAAGAAAACCAAAAGCTTGTGTACATTAGAGAAGTTTCTTCTCATGCTTAAACCTAATAAAAGGTTCGAATCATAAACGCCCAAAACCAAACAAAAAATCTCATAAACAAAAACCAAGAGAGAGAAGACACACCTTCTTCCTCGTCTTTATTCTGAGAAATTTGAGCTTTAACTTCTTCAAAGAGCAAGGGCTCGAATGTATCAAGATAATCATCAACATCTTTGTATGAGTTCTTAACTTTCTTCAATCCCAGGGCACTTCCATCCCCAACTTTTTTATCATCATTCCGCTTCTAATCAATAACCAGAAAAATAGCCAAAAATTAATCAAAATTTGAAGAAGCAAAACACTCGGTAAAAAAATTTGTCCATAAACATACGCAATGCCAACAATGAGGCGTACAAAGATAGAGTGTATGGTCTAATAGTCAAAGAAAACATGATGAGGGAAAAAGAAAAACCGTGGATTCATTGAGAATACGAAAGAAATCCCAAGTGAGGACAATTTTATAGAAGCGAAGAACAGATGCTTCGTCTTCAAGCTTGTTCTTGTCGACCGCCATAACTCCCCTCTGTAAATTCTCCAATCAATCTACCAAAAGAGGGGAGGAGAGAGCAGGGGTTTAGTGAGACGGGTCAAATGGGTTTGAACTATGGTGGGTTGGCTCGCAATTTAGTGAGTTTTTGTCTTTATTATTTTTCTTAATAAAAGAACTAAATTTTTTAAATTATTTCGAAATCATATGTAATTTGATGTATATGTGTCTTAATAAAATGTGTATAAACATATATATAGGTTTGTTCCTTTTAAAAAACAAAAAATGTGATGGATTGGCCCCAACTTACGATTTACTAATGGGTTGAGCTTTTAGCAACCCAGGTTCGTTCGATCACACCCCACCATTTGTATTTACAATTCTACACTCAAGATGAAAATTTTGGTTTGTATTTTACAATTCTACACCAAGAATGAAAATTTCGATTTCGATGGAAATATCGATATCGGTAGAAATATCTGGTACATATATTTTTTCGATATTTCCCCATAATCCACCGATATTTATCGATATTTCCTTGTATTTCCTACCATTTGTAGGATGAAGTCACCGATATCAAAATCAATATCAATATTTTAGGGATATTTTGACAAAATTTCTTGTTTCTTTACCGATTATTTGAAAAAATGAAAATATCAAAGATATATTTTGCCAACTTTTATATCTATCTCATGAAAAAATGGAAATATCAGAAAAAATATCGGAGATATTTTCAAATATTTTCATCCTTGTCTACACCACACCCACCACAAACTCTAGCTACACAGGGGTGTAAATAAACAAAGCATTCGACAAACTACTCAGTGATCGAGTTCGGTTAATATTCATTTATGTTTGTTTGTTAGTCTTAACAAACATAAACGAACAAGAAAATTTGTTCATTTATGTTCATGAACATGTTTGATTATTAAATAAACGAACATGAACACTCTCTGAAGATAAACAAACAAACATGAACAACCCTTGTTCATTCGAGTTTGGCTCGTTTACACCCCTACTGCACACACCCACCTCACTCAAGTCATTATTTATTCATTATGTTCAACCACTTTGCAATCTTGGAGGAGAAGCTTTGTTCTACCACTTGAAGGATTTTGAAGAAGAAACAATGGAGGGAGAACATGAAGAAGATAGATGAGTCAAGTGATTTTAATCATGTTCTTGTTTTGTTTGTTAGAATCGAATACTATATGTAGTTGAACTTTGAATATGTTGGGAGTGTTGGAAAATTGGTTGTTGAAAGTAGGGGCGGAGCCACCTTAGGGCCAAGGGGGGCACTGGGCCCCCCTGAAATTTTAAAAAATAGGAGGGGTATTTTAGTAATTTCACCATTTTAATTAAAAAAAAAAAGAAATAGGATAACAAGCACTTTCTTCCTGGTCTTCCACCCAACATAAATTCCTTAGGCCTCAATTTTGTTTTTAGATTTTTTTTTTCTTTCTCTCAATCTCTTTCTATCTAATTTTAACATAAAATATTATTTTTATATAATTTTTATGGTTTATTTTTTCTTTATTATTGTAGATTTATTATATCTTAAATTGTATATGTGATATAATGATTAGATGCAAAAGATTGATGAATGATTTTGTATTTTATTTACAAATTCTTTATCCATACTTATAGTTATGGAAAAAAAAAATTATGGTAGGTAATTGTCAAAATATTCTTTAAAATTTGTAGTTTTTGTATTCTAATAGTGATAAACAATATTTAAGTTTAAATGAAGTTATAAATAGAATTTATCAAGCATTGAGTAAATGAAGAAAGTGAGATAAAATTTTGTAATTCAAGTGTTAGATATAATTAAGTTACTAATTTTGGATTTTATTATTTTATAATGTAATATATTAACTTTATCGAAATCATGATAAATTTATGTGCTTAGTTTAAAATTATAGCATTTTTTTTATAAGTTGACGTGGGCCCCCCTGGATCGAAATCCTGGCTCCGCCACTGGTTGAAAGTGGTGGGTGGCACCACCTTAACCAATAGTTAAGTGGCTAAGAGTTAATCCTTTTAAGGATTGGATGCCAAAAGACTAATCTACGTTTAGAGTATATAATCGAGACATTTTGAATCACTCAAAATCAATTTTTGGTGAATGAGAAATTAAGTATCAAAATTGGCCACTTGAAACGGGAATGAAAGTGCATTGAATGTGGAAGGAGTGCTTAAATATCCCATATAGGAAAATAAACATTGAAAATGCAAGTATAAGCTAAGTCATGAGAAGAGGCTTAGTAATTAGTATACTATTGTAGTAGTATGCTTGTGCAACACACGCGTGCGGGGCTCGGCTCGGCTCGGCCAGACCTGACCTGACCTCGGCCATGGGTTGTGGTCCTTAATCCTTAGCAATTAGACATTGGGCTGGATTTGGGCAGATCGGACTCGGGTTTTACCCGACTTGGGTTTATCTTTTTGGGCAAAAGTTGCGACATCATTAACGGTGCCAGATTTCTGCGCGTCCGCACCAGGATGCAGCAAGAACAAAATTCTATACATGTTTGCTGTTGCTGAACAGAATTTTGTTCATGCTTGCTAATTCTGAACAGCGGGTGCTATTCGCGTCCAGAATGCAACGTTGGGCCGGGTTTCTGCGATACTTAATGGGTTTCTGCGCGCCCGCACCAAGATGCAGCGGGAACAAAATTCTATACATGCTTGCTGTTGTTGAACAGAATTTTGTTCATGCTTGTTGATTCTGAACAGCGGGTGTTATTCGCGTCCAGAATACAGCGTCGGGCCGGGTTTCTGCGATACTTGTTGTTGCTGAATATAATTTTGTTCATACTTGTTGATTCTGAACAGCGGGTGCTATTCGCGTCCAGAATGCAGCTTCGGGCCGGGTTTTTGGGTGCCCGCGCCAAGATGCAGCAGGAACAAAATTATGTTCATGCTTGTTGTTGCTGAACATAATTATGTTCATGCTTGCTGATTTTGAACAACGGGTGCTATTCGCGTCCAGAATGCAGCGTTGGGTGTAGTAATGTGCTGCAGAATATAGTAACGTGTCCGGAATACTACAAATATTGTGTTGCAGTGTCGTGTTGCAGAATGCAGCGTCGTGAGCATTTTTTGACTGTTTCTTATTTTTGAATGAGACATTAACTTGCATTAAAAGACCCATTTTTTAGCTGTAAATTCTCATCTATTTTAGGTGTAACCCCCCATGTTAGAGACCTATATAGGGGTCGTCATGCATCATTTTACACATCGAAATTGAAAATTCTTACATTATTTTCATCCTTGCATCAGCTCAAATCTCAAAGCACTAAAGTTTGCCGAAGCTCTCGAGTTTGTGGTGCTACTACTCTAGAGATGAAATCATTTTATCTTTGGGAGACGATACGCACAGTTCCAGTGAGCACTATCCTGGGCGTATCTCGTCTTAAGGAGATAGGGTCTTCCTTGACTCGACTTACTGTTTTGTTTAGTTCGTTTCTGTTTTCTGTTCGACATTCTTATTGCCCACTGTCGGATACTATTTTTCCTACAGGGAGTAATGTGTATGAAATTTCGTAGAAAATATTATATAAATATCATATTCATGTATATTCTAATTTTTTAAAATATTATATAAATTATAACAAATCAAAATCCAATTGTTTTAAACTTATTTTACTTTTGGAACAATTTTACTTAAAAATATGAGCATTCAATTGGGAACTTTCCATTTGAGACATACTTCATTTAAATAAAATGTAATTTATATTAAAAACAAGATTGATTTTATATTGAGAATATGTGAATGTATCTTTCGAATTTATATAATGGCACTGGAAGTAAAAATAAAAATAAAAATGCAAAGAGCTAGAATGAGAAAATATTATAATAGTAATGCTTTAAAAGCCTTTTTAGTAAATTACACTATTGAGTTAAAAATTAAATTAAATCTATATCTATAAAAGAAAAGTTGCAACTCTTCAGATTGCTGACACGAAAGTGTTTCAAATGCATTTCTTTCTGCCATATGTAATTTCAACTTTCGGTGCTTAATTTAAGCCACACTATGCACTCTTTTAACCAAATTATCATCGGACTCTTAACCCGTGAACATGGACCAAAATATCGCGATATTTCGGCGAAATATCGTCGAAATATCGCGAAAATGAAGGAACCGAAATAAAATATGGGGTACAAAAAATTTCGTTCAAAATATCGCGATTTTTCGCTATTTATTACCGAAATTTGGGCAATATATCGATATCCGTCAAAATATCACGATATATTGCGATAATGTCGGTGCACGTGGTCTGCACGCGCTGCCATGTTTTTTCCTCTTTCTTTTTCTTTTTTTTTTCCTTTTTTTCTTCCTGTATTGTGTAGTGTATTTGTGTGTGTTTTTTTTCCCCTTTATTTCCTTCCTAATTCCTAATTTTCTAAAATGATGCTGATTTTTTTTTCTTTTCATTATGAATTTAGTTTAAATGAATTTTTTTTCTTTTTTATTATGAATCTTTTTATAGTGTATTTGAAGGATATTTATTAAAATTGAGTTATTTATCTTTCTCTTCTTATATATCTATATTTTTTTCTATGAGTGGAGCAAACATTACTTTATATAAATTTAGTTAAACTGTTTGAAATAAATTAGTACTCTAGCATTTAGATTTCTCTCATAATTTAATTAAGTTTAGTTAATTTTTTTGAAATTTAACAAAAGGATTATGATGTATATAATATTAGTGTATCTCTATATTTGTTGTAAACATATCTTTTTATTTGAAATTTAAGTTCAATATATGTATTAATGTTACTTATAATATTATGTAAAATACTAGATATATTTTTCAATTTTTTTTACAAAGTTTTTAAATTTTTTGTGTAAAAAACCGATATATCCACCGATATCGATATATCCGTCGATATATCGTAAAATCAAGGTACCGATATATCCGTCGATATCGATATTTTAGTCCTTACCCGTGAAGCAAACATGGATTTAATCATGTTACATTAGTCCAACCAACTTAAGTCATTGAACCAAACTTGCCCTAAGAAAATAATCTCATCATCAACATAATAATTTAGCATTTTGGTCTTGAAAATAAGTATACAAATATATGCTTAATAATATATTCATAATGAGTATAAAAATTTATATAGTCCAAAATAAAAAAATCTAATTTCAACATACTATTAAAAAAATTATATAATTTATTTTTTTCAAATGCCTTAAAGTTAGAATTTCTCAATTTACAGAAGTTTTTTGAGGCAAGAGCCAAACATATTATCATTTGTTTTAAATGAATATAAAATCAAAAAAATACATTTCCAACACATGAAAATGAAAAGTGAAAATAAAAATAAAGCCAAACAAGGTCTTAATTCTGCTCTATTTCTTCCTTGAATCTTGAGTGAGCATAAACCCTCTGATTTTCCGCACCCCATTGCGATTGCTTCCACAATGCAGCAGGTGAGTGAACGCAGCACTAAATTTGTTTCTTTTTGTGTGTGTGTGTGCGTGTACTGAATCTTGTTTTCTTCTACAAATTAAGGCAGGAACATCGGGGTCAGAGACCGAGGTGACGTGGGAAGATCAGCAGAATATCAATAAGTTTGGCAGATTGAACAATCGGCTTCACGAATTAGACGATGAAATCAAGATTGCTAAGGTATTTCGATTTTCCCCCTTTTTAAAATTTGTTGCGTTTGTGAATTTATGTTCAGTATTTTCTAATGGGTTTTCCTGGGTTTGTAATTAGTAGAGATTAAGAAAGAAATCACTATCTAGCTTCTCCTAAATTAGTTCGATATTTCAGAATAAAGTAAGATAGATTTGCAATATTTTAGGAGATGTATTGGATTGTTCAAATGATGGTGCTTTCAATGACTTATGCATTTCTACAATGTTTGCCCTTAATAGTTGTGGTTAAGAGTTAGTGTGATCTACTCTTAAATGATTGGTATGAGTAAGAGCATGGCTGTGAAAACGATTATCTAGATTATTGTTTTTTGAGGTCTAGAAAACAAAATGTGATGGAAAAATACCTAAAATAAGTGAAATTTTCCTTGTTCATGGCTGCATTGTAAACCGTGTTGGGATGGACGAACTATGTATTATATTGTGTGGGAGTTTGCAACGTTGAATCGTCATTTAGCTGTGAAATTCCCGAGTATCCTTTCTGCTTTCCTGGACTATTTCTTTTAAATTTGGATCCTTTGACAAAAGAGAAGTGTGGTTAAGTTACTTCTGAGTTTTATTTAAATACCAAGGAGCCATATATTTCATAAATTCTTGATTTGAAACAAGTATGGTTCTGTGTGCTCACCGCTTCCAACTTATCCCTGTCCTGAGGAATGACGTTGTGTTGTTCCCAGAGGGGTTTTGAAAGAAAGGCTTCAAGGTGTATGAGAGAGAAACATCAATCTTACAAAAGAAAATGGATTCTGGCCATGTGATGTAGTTGAATTGTCTTCTAAATGAAAATTGACCTACTAAGTGAGCTGCATGAAGTCTTTGCTTATTGATTTAATGACTATTAGGAAATGACTTGGGAAAACCGTTTTTTATTTTTTAGTGTTTGAGTTTCGCCAACGTTTTGGATGACATTTAAACCTGTTATTTGCAATCGACTTGGGATTGGCTATTTGTTTGCTTCCATTAGTTGTACTTTCAATTTCTAAGCAATACATTAAGGCAGGAATTGATCAGAGCTTTACAAAGAATTATCTCTTTCTCACTATCGTATACATAAGCACACCACTTTATTGGCCAAAGGCAGTAAAAGTTCATTCAAATACCTTATACACAGCATGCTCAGCCAATATGTAACAGTGATCGAAATACCTTTGGTTTATAGATTTCTAAATGTGCGGAACTGGCAATTTGTGGAATGCCTATTCACTTTCATGAATTTAAGTCCAGCTTACTCATTATATAGCCAGCCAATCATGTGCAGTTTTATGGCAAATCTGTTGGACCAGTTGTTTGATTGTCTGTGCAACCTCTCTTCTTTTCCATCCAATACAACATAGTTGGTGTCGGAAGATTCTAGCATCCAAGCTTTTCGACAATTGTTTTTATGTTATTGTTACTTTTCACATTATTTTGTCAACAAAAATGCATTCGAAATATTTAACTGTATTTCCCACCAAATGATGTTTGGGAATTGGGGAATACCACTTTCATACTTTGTGATACTGACTCACATGATAAGGCTAGCCTCTAATGTCCATGTTATCTAGTAACTTATATAATGATATTCAACTCTATGCATTCCACATATCATGTACTCTGAACATGTGCTTCTCGTTTCCAACTTTATAATCAAACAACTTATGGGCAGGAAACAAATGAGAACCTTGAGGATGCAAGCAACGAGTTGATTCTTACTGATGAAGAGATAGTTCGATTCCAAATTGGGGAGGTCTTTGCTCATGTGCCCAAAGAAGAAGTCGAAAGCAGGATTGAGGAGATGAAAGAGGTGACGAGCAAGAACTTGGAAAAGCTGGAGGAGGAGAAAGAATCAATTGTTGCTCAGATGGCTGAGTTGAAGAAGATCTTGTACGGTAAATTTAAGGATTCTATCAATCTCGAAGAGGATTAGACTTCGTGGTGTCGATACAACTTGCTACTTTTCTTGCTTGTGATCTGTTCTCTGAAAACTCGTAGTACTTTGTTGTTTTTATTTGAACTTCTTCTTATGTTCGATGCATCAAAACTATGAAACATTTTTTGTCTTTATTATTATTGATGTGTCTTTTCAGGCGTTGTTTACAGGAAAATTACCATTAATTCAGTCCATCATGAGATTCATGAGCCTCCTAAGATCTTCTCATTTATGCATGTGTTTTGATGTTTGATAGATGTTACAAATATTTGATGCAACATTCATATCCAAGAAGTGAAGTCCAAAAATTGGCTTTAGTAAATGATGTTATGTATTGGGACATTCTATACTGCCCCATGAGGTTGTGACACATGGTACATCTGAAAAAAGTTTGAAAAAAAAAAGTGACCGATTATATGTCTTATTACAGGGCTATTCTACTGGTTTAGGTAATTGGATATGGGACGTGTGTTGCACATTTAATGGGTTCATGTCAACTACTGATTGTGCCACATATCTAATATATTAATTAATTTCACATTCTATGTTTTAAGAGAATAACACTCACATATCTAATATATTAATTAATTTCACATTCTATGCTTTAAGAGAATATGATCGCTATACATTACTGATGGACACAGGATATGAAATATTTTTTGTATATTAGGATTTTGGCAGAGTTTTGATTTATGACGTCACTTGTAGGATACAGAGGGGTGCAAACCTAGTTAGGATGTCTCTCTATCCTACTCATATTCCCTTATTCATTTTAGTATAATATATTGGAAATTATCATTCATATTCATTTTATATTGAAATATATTGTAAATTTTGTATAGAGAAATATTGAAAATCCTCAATTGCCGCCTAGTTTTGTTGTGTAAGCTTAACATTCTGCAAGTTCATAGTTTGTAACTTAACTAAAGAAAAACTGAAAAGCAAAATCTATGGAGTTCAATAGCATTGGAAAAAGAAATAATAATAATAATAATAATAATAATAATAATAATAGTAATAATAATAGTAATAGTAATAGTAATAGTAGTAGTAGTAGTAGTACTAATAATAATAATATTAATAATAATAATAGTAATATTAATAATAATAGTAATATTAATAATAATAATAGTAGTAGTGGCGGCGGCGGCGGCGGCAGCAGTAGCAGCTGCTGCTGCTGCTAGTAGTAGTAGCAGCAGCAGCAGCAGCTACTACTAGCAGTAGCAGCAGCAGCAGCAGCAGCAGCAGCAGCTACTAGTAGTAGTAGCAGCAGCAACATAATAATTTTGTAATAATTTTGTTAGGAAAGATTCAAATTATTAATTAAAATAATTAAATTCGGTTATGCCTTTTTCATATACTATTTGATTCTTACTTATATTCAAGTGTTTATCGATCACCAATTAATTTGTTTCGAAAGATTTAAATTATTAATTAAAATAATTAAATTCGTTTGTGCCCTTTTCATATAATATTTGGTTCTTATTTATTCAAGTTCTTATAATTTTGTTTCTATTAATTTCCTTATCTATATATGTATTTCAACTAATTATTCGTATAGCAGCAACATTCATCAGAAATGGAAGAAACATACTAGCTGTCGTTTATCAAGTTCATAGGAGACAACAATGATGGCAATGAACAATGATAGCTTTCTGTCAGTTCATTACAAGTCTATAACTTAAGAAAAACTGAAAAGCAATAGGTATGGAGTTGAATAGCATTTAAAAAAAAAAAATCTTCATGCCAATATGAGAAACCAAAAATATGAGGCATCATGTTAAACTAGCTAGCTAGCTATCTCTGTAATGATTTCAAGAAAGTTAAACCTAGCTGGGAATCAATAATCATAAGTTTGAGTTGGTCCTTGTCTTGCCTCATTTACACCTGAGTGGTCCCCGCCTTCACGAGCAAATCTCGTCTGAGGCTTGCTATCCGGCAAGACTCTGCTGGACAAGCTTCTCCGTTGTGAATGATGAGTCGCGTGAGCTTGTGAAGAGGGACCAATCTGAGAAGTCTGGAAACTTGTTCAAAGCTGATGGCCTGCTTCTACTTTGCCTTACCAGATTTGTCTCTAAACTAGGACTCGAATGGGCTTTGTTCTGGTCGAGGCGACCTTTGGGCTTTCATTTGGTACCGAGTGGCCTTTCTAGATCTGGAGAAAACCAACAAAGAATAGAAGAGATAATCCGAATCTTGTATTCATAATATCAGAAATCTTGCACATTTAATGAAGCTTAATTAATACCTCATATAGAAGAGAATATAAGCTTCTTGGGACATAACATGGTTCACATCAACTGCCATTATAGACACAATAGAGAGTATCAGATCAGATCAGAAAGGAAATGCAGATCTCAAAGATGAAGCACCTTGGATCTAAGGCATCCCCCAAATGTATGTTGTATAAAAGTCGTATCTTGCAGTCTAGGATCGGCAGCATTTTCTCCAAGAATATCGCTTGCATCGAGGCCACAAGAAGCCTGTTTAGGCATTGCCAAGTGTCAGAATTCGATCAAGAATTCCAGAACTCAAGCATGCAAGTAAGCATGCAATATCAAACTTCAACAAGAAATCAATAAAGCGGAGATAAAACGATCGAAAAGCAATAACCAAAGATCAACACACAAGATTTAAGTGGTTCGGCTTATACTATGCCTACATCCACTGAAGAAGAACAATCCACTAAATCTCAATCAAGAATCAAGAGTTTTACAATGAAAGAGAAAAGAAAACCCTAAATCCTCTATACAGTATTTGCAGTAATCTATCTCTCTCTACACAGCTCTAATGACTTTGCGCCCTTCTGAGAAGATGAACTCCGTCTTTTATAGAGTACACAGGTGAAAACCGCTCACAATTCCGTTGAGAAACGAGGGAGATATTGACCCCGTAAGATTGCCTATCAAAACAGAAAACTGAAATTAGCTTTGATAAAGGGCATAACCGTTTTTACCTGTCTGAAATCGCATTTGTGAAACGCGCTTTTATAAGTGACTTTACATTTTATTCCTTCCTTAGCCAAATTCGTTGAATCCTTCCTTCCTTTTATTTCTTTACTAGAGTAATGCCCGTGCAATGCACGGGATTGATATGATATCTTTTTTTTTTTTTTTTAAATTTGAAGTGAAGGTGAGTTCAATATATGATTTTGTACTTATTCATTATTGTTTAGATTTTAATTATATAATGTCTATTGATCATGTGTGATTATTTCATTTGTTATATATTTATTTGATATTATTTGCACTCATCCTAAAAATAGTATTTTGTTATTGATTCTTCATTAATAGAATTACTTTGTTTCTACTTGCTTAATTCAATAAATATTCAGTGAGATTTATGAATATGTGATTGAAATTGTCATTGGCGATTAATTTTTTCCTTTTGATTGTAGTTTAATTATAGATATATGTAGAGATTTTGAATGAATATTTTTTATTTTTGATCCAACTTCAAATGTATAGATAAGTACACATTGCTCTTAAAGTCCAATATATAGAGAATGAAAAACCTAGATAGTAAAAAGATGGAATCAAAACCCAATTGCAATATGAAACTTTATCATTTTCTTCTGTTCTTGCAGTTACGCTTCTCTTAAATGTTGGATCAAATGCTCAAAAGGTAGGAGAGATGGAAAGGTAGGAGAGAGATGAGAAAAGAACATGTTTTGCATAAAAAGTTTGGAGAGACTGATGTGACATCTTTGGAGGGTGCCACTTGTCAGCACCAGGAGAGAGCAAACCATCCTTTTATATATATGATTTCCTTCCTTTTTATTCTTATGATTGCATGCTATACTTTCTTCACAAACTCCACCTTATAGCATGAATCAATTCTGATGAACATTATTCAATCTTCAAGTTACATCTATAGATGATTTACCCTCCAGACCAATCAGTTCCAGACATAGTTGAAACTTAGCAACTGGCAAAGCTTTAGTTAAAGCATCTGAAAGGTTTTCTTCACTAGCCACCTTGTACACTTTGATCTCTCTTTTCTCAGTGATATCTCGTACAAAATAAAGCTTAACATCAATGTGTTTGGTCCTCTCATGGAAGCCTTGATGTTTGGATAAATGGATTGCATTATTGTTATCACAATAAACTGGAATACAAGTTTGATTTATCCCAAACTCTGATAATATCCCTTTCAACCACAATGCCTCCTTTATAGCTTATGTCATCGCTATAAATTCTGATTCAGTAGTGGAGAAAGTCACTACAGATTGTTGGGTAGATTTCCAACTGATAGTTGTCCCAAAGAGTGTAAACACATATTGCCGGCATAATCTGCATCCACAAAGCCATTGATTGGAGTACTTAACTCTGTGGACTTTCTGAATTTTAATCCCATATAAACTGATCCCTTTACATATCTCAAAATGTACTTCATAGCTTCCCAATGTGCTAACCCTGGATCAGACATAAACCTACTCACCAAGCTCATAGAATAAGCTAAATCTGGTATGCAACATACC
This sequence comes from Scutellaria minor, assembly GCA_954870855.1. Classification (NCBI taxonomy): domain Eukaryota; kingdom Viridiplantae; phylum Streptophyta; class Magnoliopsida; order Lamiales; family Lamiaceae; genus Scutellaria; species Scutellaria minor. The sequence continues at coordinate 15,689,627 of OX940728.1, read as the reverse complement.
ATAGCATACATGATGCTGCCCACTTCACTAGAGTATGGAATCCTACTCATCTTGTACCCTTCTTCCCTTGACTTTGGACACTGATCCTTTGACAATTTAATGTGTTGTCCAATTGGAATTGAAGTACTTTTGCTTTGATTCATCTGATACCTCATCAATACCTTCTTCAAGTAAGTGTTTAGATCAAGAAACACTTCACTTTCCAACCTGTTTCTGGAAATGTGCATTCCTAAAATCCTCTTAGCTTCACCTAAATCCTTCATTTCAAACTCAGAATTAAGTAAGCTTTTGATTCTATTCAAGTTAGCAATTGAATTACTAGCTATCAACATATCATCAACATACAATAATAAGAATATGAAAGAGGTATCAGAATCATGCTTAAAGTAAACACAACTATCATACATGCTTTTCACAAAATTAATTTTTTTCATATACTCATCAAACCTGAGATATTATTGCCTTGGTGATTGTTTCAATCCATATAGGGATTTCTTGAGCAAGCAAGCCTTCATATCAATGTTGGATACTTGCAAACCTTCTGGAACCTGCATATAGATTTTCTTCTTCAATTTTCCATGTAGAAAAGTTGTGGTTACATCCATTTGGTGTAATTCCAGATCAAACTGAGCTACTATAGCAAGTAGAATTCTGATTGAGCAATGCTTGACAACTAGTGAGAAGATCTCAGTGTAGTCTACTCCTTCCTTCTGAGTAAACCCCCTAGCAACTAATCTTGCTTTGAATCTGATTTTGTCATTCTGAGAAGCTTCAATCTTTTTTCTTAAAGATCCATTTGCATCCTACTAACTTCTGACTCTTTGGCTTATCAACAACTATCCATGTAGCATTCTTCTTAAGTGAATCAAGCTTTGCATGAATTGTTGTCTTCCACCTTTCTCTTTCTTTGCAGGTCATAGGTTCATTGTAATCCCTTGGCTCTTGATATTCAATATCTTCAGCTGCAAGGAAAGCAAATGAAACTGAGTTAGTTTGATCAAATCTAATAGGAGGTTTGACTAACCTTCTTGTTCTATCTCTGACAAGTTGGTAATTGGATAGAGTTTGCTCCTCTTGGTTGGTTACTTCTTGATCTTCATCATCACTTTCATTCTAATAACACTAATCATTTGAGCTAGCTTGTAATGGCTCCACCTCAAACTAAGATTTCTCCTTATCAGTATTAGTTTGCTCCTTTATCACTTCTTTGTTCAAAGGCATACAAGTTTCATCAAATGTGATATCCCTTGAAATTAAGCATTTCTGATTATTCTTTTCCAAACACCATAATTTGTAACCTTTGACTCCCATTGGATAACCAAGAAACATACACTTTAATGCCCTTGATTCCAGTTTATCTTGCTTAATATGAACATATGCTAAACATCCAAATACTCTAAGCCTTGAGTAGTCTGCCAATTTCCCACTCCACATCTCTTCAGGTGATCTATTGATAAGATAAGTTGTTGTAGTTACTGTTTCTCCCCAAAAGCTTTTATTTAATCCAAAGCTTAGTAGCATACACCTTATTCTCTCTAATAGAGTCTGATTCATTCTTTCAGCAAGCCCATTTTGTTGTGGAGTGTAAGGTGTTGTTTTATTTCTTGCTATTCACTTTTCCTTGCAGAATGAATTGAACTCATTTGAGACAAATTCAAGACCATTATCTGTCCTCAAGTATTTGAGCATCTTTCCTGTCAGATTCTCAACCTCTGCAAGCCACTCTTTGAATTTTTGAAAAGCCTCATCCTTACTTTTAAGCACAAACACCCATATCTTCCTCGAATAGTCATCAATTATAGATAAAAAGTACCTTCCACTATTCTTAGTGTGTGCTTGAGTTGGTCCCCATAGGTCTGAGTATGCATAATCTAGTATGCCTTGGGTAGTATGAGAACCTGCAGTGAACTTTGATCTCTTAGCTTTGCCTAACACACTGTGATCACAAAATTCAAGATTACTGATCTTGTCTCTTCCAAATGCCTGCTGCTTGTGGAGTTCTTGCAGACCTTTTAAGCTGATATGTGTCAGCCTTTTATGCCATATAAGAGTTTTATCCATCTCCTTTACTGAATAGGATCCACCAACATCAGTGCTACCCTTCAATTAGTATAGATCATGTTTCTTTAATCCTTCCATCACTACCCTTGATCCCTTAAGCACCAGCATAACTCCATCTTCAGCTAATAGCTTGAAACCTTGTGAATCTAGCATGCCAAGAGAGATGAGATTCCTTCTGAGTTCTGGCACAAATCTAACATTGGATAGAATCTTGATAGAACCATCCTTCATCTTTAATGGAATTGATCTTATTCCATTTATTCTGCAGGTTTTATCATTCCCAAGCATCACAACCCCTTCTTCCTTCATGATCAAATCCTTAAACCAATCCTTGTGAGGACTCATATGGAAAGAACACCCTGAATCCAAGATCCATTCTTCATTTGTATCATTTGAAGTAATAGCTAGAACCTCAGCAGATTCATATCCTGAATTTGAACTTGAAGCTTCTGTTGTGGGATTGGCTTGCCTTCCAGGGGGAGTAGGCTGTCCCTTCTTTATTCCTTTCAACTTGAAACAATCCTTCTTATGATGGTCTGGTTTGTGACAGTGAAAACACCTATTTCCCTCAATATCCTCCTTAGATTCTGGTCGGTTTGTCAAACCAATCAAAGATAAAAACCTACTCCGATATGAGCAAATGAATGAATATAACGGCAAGTAGGGTCGATCCTCAGGGAACAATGCTTAATTCTTTTGAGCATATAACGAACAGGGGGGTTTCGATTATCTACTAAACTAATGAAGCTAAACTAAGAAAACTAAGAAAACATCAAATAAAATACGAATGAAATAAACAACGAATGAAGAGAAGAAATAGGGGGAGATTAACCTCACGAAGCTCCGATTCAAGAATATCGACATTCGATTGCATCATCGATCATAGGCTACAAATAGCTTCTTGCACATTCAAGCATTCAACCTTAGACTAAACACGAAGCCGTAGAGAAGTCCATGTTTTCCAAATTTAATTGATCAAACCCAGCATCCAATCAAAACTAGCTATTAACTAATTGGCGCGCTTTCCAAATTAATTAACAACCGCATTAAGCTCCGGTGAAAACAGTTAAACCTAAACTGAAACCTAGAACTCAATAATCGAGATAGCTGCAATTACTAAGCCTATGGTTCTGTTAGTCCCGTTGATTCATTAGGCAATTACACAATCCCAGCAAAAGCATAATCAACCTATTGCTACTAAGTTCCAATCATTCATCAATCATACATCCCAGCAACATATAAAAGAGAACTCATGGATAGCATTAGCAATATATAATTCAAATCGAATTGTCAGATCAACCCAAACTATATATCACTATATAGAATTAAATCATGAATCAACAGATACTTGAATAGAACAAGAAATAAAATCAAGCACAAAACCTCACAATGATAGCAATCGAATTAAACGACCCTTGAATCAGAGAGAGAAATTAGCCACTCATTCTTTGATTGATCTTCTTCATGTAAATCTTCAAGAGAAAAACTAGAGAGAGAAAACCTAGAATGTGTGTAGAGAATTGTTGGAATGATGAATTGATGGAATTAATCTTGGGTCTTGGCCCCCAGAGAGAGAAAGAGATGAGAGATTACATAACAAAATCTTATCTACCCTCTAAACAAAACTTAAGAAACTAAATCCTAAAGATTTAAGGGTCCTTTACAAAATGTGAGGGACAAATGTCTTCTTTGCCCTTTCTTTTCCTCCAAGCCACTTTAGCATTTGATGTGGTCCCAAGCACATTAAGCCCATCTTCACATCTTAAGCATAATTTGATCATTTTAAGCCCACTTTTCTTCAAAGCCCATCAAGGTCCATTCCTACAAATAACAATGATAATTAGATCAATTAAAACACAAATGGACTATAATCAAGGATAATTATGATGATAAAATATATACAAATAGAGACACATCAGATTCTTGATTTAGTTGAGGAGTTTTCCTGTTGTTGTTATTGGAGTTCTTCTTGAACTGCTTCTTGTTTCCTCCAGATTTCCTAGCCATCAAGCTCTCACCTAATCCTCCAGCCTTGGAGTCTGAAACCTTTGATAATTCTTTGGTTTTGAGGGCAGCCACTACTTCTTCCAATGTGATTGTATGTTCTCTTCCATAGAGAATTGAATCACAAAAGTTTTCAAAAGATTTTGGTAAAGCACTGAGGAACATGAGTGCTTTATCTTCTTCTTCCAGTTTGATCTCAACGTTTTCAAGATCATCCAACAATTTGTAAAAATCCTCCAACTGTTCAAGAATAGATCTCTCATCTTCCATTCTAAATGCATACAACCTCTTCTTCATATAGAGCCTATTAGCCATGGTTTTTACCATGTATAGACTTTCCAGTTTCTCCCAAACACCTTTAGCTGTGTCAATCTTGGCAACTTCTCGAAGAACCTTGTTCTCTAGGCTTAGGATAATTGTGCTATGGGCCTTCTCCAGAAGCACAATCTTGTCTTCAGCCTTCATGGTTTCAGGAAGAGCTTCTGCTCCCTTCAAAGCCCGAGCCACACCCTGTTGAACGAGTAAAGCTCGCATCTTTACTTTCCAAAGCCCAAAGTCACCCGATCCATTAAAATTCTCCACATCGAATCTAGTTGAACCCATTTCTTGATCGCCAATCTTCCCACAAACGACACCACTTGTCAGAATTCGATCAAGAATTCCAGAACTCAAGCATGCAAGTAAGCATGCAATATCAAACTTCAACAAGAAATCGATAAAGCGGAGATAAAACGATCGTAAAGCAATAACCAAAGATCAACATACAAGATTTAAGTGGTTCGGCTTATACTATGCCTGCATCCACTGAAGAAGAACAATCCACTAAATCTCAATCAAGAATCAAGAGTTTTACAATGAAAGAGAAAAGAAAACCCTAAATCCTCTATACAGTATTTGCAGTAATCTATCTCTCTCTACACAGGTCTAATGACTTCACGTCCTTCTGAGAAGATGAACTCCGTCTTTTATAGAGTACACAGGTGAAAACCGCTCACGATTCTGTTGAGAAACGAGGGAGATATTGACCCCGTAAGATTGCCTATCAAAACAGAAAACTGAAATTAGCTTTGATAAAGGAAGAGCCATAACAGTTTTTACCTGTCTGAAATCGCATTTGTGAAATGCCCTTTTATAAGTGACTTTACGTTTTATTCCTTAGCCAAATTCGCTGAATCCTTCCTTCATTTTATTTCTTTATTTCCTTCCCTTTTATTCTTATGATTGCATGCTATACTTTCTTCACACCAAGTTAACTATGACAGTGATACATGGTATGAAATGAGAAGTTTTGTTAAAAGACCTTAAAAATTCATGAGCATCTTCTTGACTTCCATCACCAATCTGAGTATTAAGACCTCTAATATACACATTAATATGAACATAGACTAAATTCAGATTCATTTTAGGTCATATAAGTGAAGAAATTGGCATACCAATACCAAACAGCCTTGTGGCAGGGGCAAAGCATCTTGCACACTCACCAATCCCACTGTGTGTGTTTGGCATAACACTGCTGACAACAGAGCCTCGTCAGCTGCTCCGCTGGCAATCAAACTCAACCTCTCCTTTATTTTTGCGGCCTCACTCCATTTTCCTAGTATGAAATAACTAACAAAGCTGGAATATCGGATTCTCTTGGCACAGTTGGATATAATTAACATTTAAAAAAAAAAAAAAGGGAAATACTTACATCTTTACTTTTCACTCCTTAGTAGATCAATCACTGTGAAGAGAATCATACTCCTTAACGCTACCTAAAGGACTGAAACAATACAAAACAAATCTTAACAGAATTTTGATTTTACGCAAATCTTAACAGAATTTTGAATTACTCACATCTTAAGAAAACCTTAGATCAATTTCCAAACCAAAGTTTCAGTCATGGCCGAAGATAATCTGTCCTATCTTCTAGAATCATTCTCCATGGCTTCACCGGAGAATTTATTCTCCACCAATTCTTCTTCTTCAGCTGCTGTGGTTGTATCTGATCCACCAGAATTTGATGGCGATTCCTGGATCAATATGTTAACGTTCGACGCAGACGACTTCGATTTTCCAAACACCGGCGCCAATTTAACAGTGTTCGATGGAGCCGGCGCAGAATTGCCGAATGCCGGCGCGGGCGAGGAAGATTGGAAATTGAGCATTCCTCATGGGATGAAATTCCGGCCCACCGACGAAGAGTTGATCACCAAATATTTGAAAGTGGAGTACCTTAACGGATACATCCCAAGAGGCATTATAACTTATGCTGATATTTACGAACACGAACCAGATCAACTGCGAGGTATGCTATCTCAACATATAATATCTTCATATATGCAATATTCTAGTGAAATTCATCTTTGTTTTTTTTTAAATAATATATGTGTTAAATTTAGGGTTGAGTGAAATTCCATGCATGTTTTGGTTCTTGTTATCTTTATTATTCAATATCGGTTAAAAAAATTCTGTACTCATTCATATAATATTTCTTTAATTCTTAATATGTAATTCTTCCGACTAATTTATGGTTTTTGAATTATATCACTTGTCTGTTGCAGACCTAGCCGTGGATCATGGAGACAACAAAATGTATTTCTTTACTAAAGTGAAGAAAATTGGCAAGTCAAAGTATCAAAGAGGCATCAGATCAAGAAACGGATGTTGGTGGAAAGCAACACAAAGTTCAAAGCCCATAAGGTGTGACAATGGAAGGACAATGGAAGGACAATCGGATATAAGTCCTTTCTAACTTATATCAGGAATAATAACAAAACTAATTGGTTGATGAATGAGTACCGCTTAGAATCCGATTCACAGGTATGTCATTCATTTCATTTTTATTAATTTCCTTGATTATTTCTACATTATATATACAATGGATTTCAACTAATTATTCGTATTTTTTCTTCATATTGCAACAGCGTTCGGAAGAAACAGTTGTAGCTGTCGTTTATCAAGTTCATAGAAGACAACGGGAATGATGGCAATGAAGAACCAGTCAAGAATGGAATTCACAGGATATGAAATATGTTTTTGTATATTAGGATTTTAGCATAGAATTTCATTTGTAGGATACAGAGGGGTGCTAACCTAGTTAGGATGTCTCTCTATCCTACTCATATTCCCTTATTCATTTTAGTATAATATATTGGAAATTATCATTCATATTCATTTTATATTGAAATATACTGTAAATTTTGTATGAAGAAGAAAATCCTTTATTGACAGAGCCTAATTTTGTTGTGTATGCTTAATATTCTATAAGTTCATTTCATGTGTGTAACTTAACTAAAGGAATACTGCAAAGCAAAAGTTATGGAGTTCAATAGCATTCAAAAAATAATAATAATAATTTTGATGTTGATGGTTACGACTCGAAGGAAGATTGGAAACTGAGTATGAGTTGATCACCAACTAATTTGTTAGGAAATATTTAAATTATTAATTAAAATAATTAAACTCGATTATGCCCTTTTGCATATACTATTTTATTCTTGTTTATTCAAGTTTTAATCGATCACCAATTAATTTGTTAGGAAAAATTTAAATTATTGATTAAAATAATTAAATTCGGTTATGCCCTTTTCATATAATATTTGATTCTTATTTATTCAAGTTTTAATATACATTTTTATCAATAATTGAATAAAAATCAAATGTTTATACCTTTTCGATTACATGCACATCCCTAAAATGCATTTTTTGTTGTTGTTGATATTTATCAAACTGTCATCCGTGTATGTTAGTTTAAATAGGCATTTTGATCATCCCTAGAATACAGATATATTATCAAATTTTCACCCGTGTATATCAATTTTAATTGCTATTTTCACAGTATATCAGTCTTTCATGATATTTATTAGTTTCGATATCTATTAGTTTTTTTTGACAATATTTATTAGTTTTTCACAGTGTATCAGTCTTTCACCCATGTATATATTGATAATTTTGAGTTTTTCACTGTGTATCAATTTTTCACCTGCATTTGATCAGAGAATAAATATTTTTATTAATATACAAACTCTTAATTTCTACACAAATTCAATCTTTTCCTAACTTCTATATATACCCATCATTCTAGAAATATTATTCATATTTCTTTCACCATGGCTTACGATAATCCCTTTTATAACAACCCTATCTTAATTGAAAATCTCCAATTAATTAAAGGAGAATTGAGATTATGTGGCAAATTTGCCCCATCATTAAATTATGAATAAAAATGCAAAAAAAAAAAAAAAAAAAACAAAATCATTTTATTTTTTTAAAAATGAAAATGAAAAATTTAAACAAATCATTAAATAAAAAAAAAGCTGAAAAATCAAATTTTGAAAATGTTAAATATTAGAAAACAAAAAAATTAAATAAAAATAAAAAAATAAAAAAAATTAAGGATCAAAATTCGCACCTCCTATTTCTTCCCGATCCTGAGTTCATCTTCTTCGTCTAATTTGCCGGTGCAATGAGAGGAATTGTTGCTAATGGGAATGATAGAGATCATGTGAATGAGTTGTAAGGATAATCCTAATTACGAGTGTTTGCTTGATGAATTGAGGAAGCGTCGCTCAACATAATATTAAATATTTGTAATATAAGTGAGTCTTGTGTGAAACCTTTCACTAATTCTATTTTGTAAAAACATTACACAGTTAAATGCTTTTGAAAAAAACCTAGCTTAACATGAAATTAAAATTTTCTATAAAATTGCAGATATTCAAAGATTTAGGATAGAAAATATAATCTTTATATACCTTTCTGTTTTTGCAGTAAATCTTGTTTTTCCTTTCTCAAGTAATAATATACTTACGCCAGTATTTAAATTAAAATATATCATAATATTTTTATTGTTCATATATAATATATACTCAACGTTATATAATTCGAACAAACTCTTAGTGACACTATAAACATCATAATATTTGTTGACATATTTTTTTGGTCTTGCTGACAATTTTATTATTGATCGTTGGTATATTTTCTTATATTACTAACAATTTTATTTTGGTGTAAATTAGAAATTTGATTTGTTTTGTAGTCCAAATCAGTTTAAATAAAGAAGAGCTCGGATTGTCAGAAACGGGTCTAGATTGATGAGCGTTAATAGTAGAATCGAGTTCGGATTGTCAAAAACCGATCTGGATCGATCAAATCGAACAGAACTTGGATTTATCATTACCTCAAGTTAAATAAATATATATCAAATTCATTCTAATTTATTATCTCACTATTTTATAATTTGTTCCAGAATATTACTTATGGCTCCTTCAAATTATATTACCTCACTCATTCTAATTTGATCATATTATCTCAGTATTTTATAATTTGCGTTTTCAAATTACTGGTTTGTATTGTTTATAAATGGGTGATTTGATATAATTTGTATGTCTCGTTTGAAGGTTGGATATTATCATATTAGGATTAAATGTTAGTTTTTATTTTTCAAATTATTTAATTATATAACTTTTGTTTGGGGTATGATTTATATACATCGTACACAAATAGAAAATATCTATATTATCCTCAAATTAATTTTCAAATAATTGTTTTCTTCATTTAAACAACATCTTCTCCTCACAGCCAACACACCAATCGCCCAACCGCCAGATAATTTTCAAATCTCCTTTCATTACTAAGACTCCCACACAGTTGGAAAACTCAAGCTCTAAATTTTTTTTTTTTTTACCCAAATCTTAACAGAATTTTGAATTACTCACATCTTAATTAGAGTTTTAATAGGTATTTTGATACATAATTAAATACAAATCAAATGTTTTTTCTTTACTAAATTATTTAGATGTCATTAAAACTAATTATATATTATAAGGATAGTTTTGAGGATAAATCATATCACTCTCTTAACAGAATTTTGAATTACTCACATCTTAATTAGAGTTTTAATAGGTATTTTGATACATAATTAAATACAAATCAAATGTTTTTTCTTTACTAAATTATTTAGATGTCATTAAAACTAATTATATATTATAAGGATAGTTTTGAGGAGAAATCATATCACTCTCTTAACAGAATTTTGAATTACTCACATCTTAATTAGAGTTTTAATAGGTATTTTGATACATAATTAAATACAAATCAAATGTTTTTTCTTTACTAAATTATTTAGATGTCATTAAAACTAATTATATAATATAAGGATAGTTTTGAGGATAAATCATATCACTCTTGTTATCCTAATATGTGTCCGTCGTTGATGTATCAAATATCTAGTATATCTATTAATTTTAGTTTTCATAATTTCAAAGGATGATATTATTACATATCATCAATTAACATTTTATCATTTTCATAAATAATATTGACTTAGGATAATCAATATTCAACCGTAAATAGTACGCAAATAATAGTGAGGTCGGATAATTTAGATTGAACGAAACCCTAGAGATTTCAAATATACAATACTCTATATTCCAAATCTAATTTCTTCTATATATCAATTTCCAAACCAAAACCCAAAGTTGAGACCAAACCCAAAGTTTCAGTCATGGCCGAAGATAACCCAAATTCCATCGATATTTATCGATATTTTCATGATATTTCATGGATTTTCATATAATTTGTACCATCAAACCACCGATATCGAAATCAATACAGATATTTTCGTCGATATTTTACCTATTTTCCTACAAATTGTACCATGAAATCATAGATATTGAAATCGATATTTGGCTGATATTTTCTCGATATTTCACCTATTTTCCTACAAATTGTAGGATGAAGTCACCGATATTGAAATCGATATTTCACCGATATTTTAACAAAATTTCTCGCTTCTTTACCGGTTATGTGAAAAAATGAAAATATCGGAGATATATCGATTGCACCCTGTTTTTGTATCGATCACGTGAAAAAATTGAAGTATCGAGGAAATATCGATATTTCCAGATATTTTCATCCATATCTACCCTAGTGTTTATGGAATCAGATTAGTAGTTGAATCGCTTGGAATAACAGATTACCATTCAACCGGTTGGATCGATTCAATCGCCTGTTCGGCTAGTTATATAATAATAATTTGTATCTCATATTAATTTTTTTTTTTTAGTTTTTAGTTATTATTCGATTCAATCGCATCTTCTGCTAGTTATATAATAATAATTTGTATCTCATATTAATTTTTTTTTTTAGTTTTTAGTTATTATTATGCAGTTAGTCAATATAACTATAGAGGATTGTTTTAAAATTTATATAAAAATTTAAATGATAATTTAAAAACTATAAATGTGAGCACACAAGGGAGTTGATTTGCTTCCCACATCCAACTATTCAAAGCGTTTGCACAATTGTACTTTGAAACCATTTTCAGTTTAATATTATGAAGTTACAAAATGTTATTTGCACAATTGTACTTTGAAGTTTCACAATGGTTATCAGTGACATTTCCAGTTTAATATTATGAAATGACAAAATGATTACAATGAAGTATATTCCCTACTTCTACCATGGGAGAAAATAACATACAATCAAGAAACAGATAAAACTAAACTGCTTAAGCATAATTAGTATGTAATTAATTGATTAATTAGCATAATCGAAGAATCATATACTACTATATCATTCAAATTGAGTTTTCTTTTTCCGATGACTTGAATTTTAGATTGTGACTGTGATTGTGGCTCTGAGTCTTTGGTAACATGATATAGAAGCAGCTGCAATAGAGAGGATCGTCAATGCCAAAAGCATTGGTAGGCTGTCGCCGTGGTGGTGGGATTGGATGGTGGAAGAGTCATGATTATTTTTTACAATTTTGAAAAATTAAAATTCAAACAACTAGTCATGGGGTGTATGTGTTGACAATGGAGTGTAGACGACAATCGACAGGTGAAGATGGAAGATCGAAATGAAAATCGAAGAAGATTAAATTTTGATTTTAGATTTGAGAATTGAAAACAAGAATGGTTGTGGGGTGTAATGTTATGTTCCAACCAAAAGCAACCCTAATTTGAGTAATTTCTAAATTAATTAATTAATTAAAGAAAAATGAAAAAAAATATCTTATATATTTTGGTTTTTAGTTCAGATTGGTTAACTGCAAACAGATCTCTATTTCAAATTTGTATTTCATCTGGTATTCCAAAATAATCACCACACATCAAGTGTTAAAAACAATGAAATATAATGTGAAACATCAACTTAAAATAGAGGATTCAAATACGATGACAATGTTGCAGTTGTGATTGATCCAGAAGGAAATCCGAAAGGAACTCGAATTTTTGGTGCAATCCCCCACGAATTGAGACAATTTAATTTTACTAAAATAGTTTCATTAGCTCCCGAGGTATTATAAAATAAAATCAGATTATGATATCTTTGGGGTATTTTATTTGAAAGAAATAGATTAATTCGTAGATTGTGTCTGACGCATATACCTTGAAAAATTCATATTCAAAAAAAAAAAAAAAAAACCATGTTAATTATATCCAATTTTGAGTCAACCAAAAAAACTAAAATAAATGGAAAATGAAAAATGGACAGAGCTGTTTATGTGGAGATTGGATAAAAAAACATATTGACATGTGTGTATCTCTCTATCTCTAAACCTCAAATTATATATATAATAGATCAAGAGCACGAGGACCACCTACCCAACACCAAGCAAAGCAATCCAACACACACATATACACGCACTAGAGGTGTTTGCTCCTTATAACAACCTCTTACGATTCTCCATCAGAGACTTCTTCAATGGCGACTATCTCATCTGCCCGAGTCACACCCTTACTCTCTCTCAGCTCCTCGCCAAGATTCCCCTCTCTCTCTTCCTCGACCTCACTTTTCTTCAGCTACAATATCTCTAACCGGGCCGGCCTCGGGCTTTCTGTGGATCGGCCCAGGAGAGCCAACAAGAGAGGGCTTTCCTGCAATTGCCTTTTCGGGCTTGGCGTGCCAGAGCTCGTGGTTATTGCGGGAGTCGCGGCCCTCGTTTTCGGCCCGAAGAAGCTGCCCGAAGTCGGAAAAAGTATTGGCAAAACTGTTAAGAGCTTTCAACAGGTTGGGCTTCTCTTTTCTTTTTTCTTTTGTTTTTAATAATTTCAAATGTTGATTTTCTTTGGCTATTGAATATTGGTGCTGTTTTTAATCTATGTTGTTGAGCTATTAGAATTTGAAGAGAACTTCTCGGGCTTTTTCTTGAATTTGAAGATTGGATAATGGACCCCTTCTGTTTGTTTTGGCTATGTTTATAATCAATTTGTGTAAATAGATTGGAGTTGTTGATTTCACCACTATTTGATCAATTTATACCGTATGAGTTATCCTTAAATGATGTCGAGGGTTTTTGATCAAGGATACGAGAATTTATGTACGAAGATAGTTTCAGGCTGAGATTTTAGATTGAATGAGAAATTCACAAGTTTTTTGTTTCAATCTTGGATAGTGTGTGGTGATTCAATATTAGTGTTCCACTCTGATCATCTACAATATCTAATTCTACGTTAGTTTTGATATGTCATTCGTAATCCCAAAGTATAGATAGGCCAAGTCTTTTTCTGTCATTTCATTGGCTTTTACAAGGCTAACTCTGACCGAACTCCTAGATTATATTATATTGTTGGACTGAGCAGTGCTCGTAATGTTATCCACTCAGATAAGGTGACTTGTCATCCATTTGTAGTCTACATAAGGACTTTGCATTTTCCTATCTAGCAAACTCAAGGAAGACGTTCTAGTGTGTTGGTGTTCGATTATGATGATAAAATCCGGGGTGTTAAACCTTAGCAATTCATTTGATCCCTGCTATCTTAGCTTACATATATGTTTGCTGAGTGCTGAGTCCTTTCTCTTGTCATTTTAGTTGTATTTCTTGCAGATATTTTATTGTCTGTATGCTATTGACCTAGTTGAAAGTTATGACATCTTTTGTTTGGGCAGTGCGTTCGTATCTTATTTGTCAAGTTTCAATAATATGATGGTAACAGTTGGACCAATTCACTTCAGTTAGTATTTTTAAAGCTCACCCCTCGTGTTTCCACTCGGTCTATTCTGAGTTTGTGGAGAGAAGGAAACTCTTACAATCGCTTATAATAGATATTAGCTAATACTAATATTGTCATGATTGTGTGTAGTATGCTTTAGTGTAAAGCGAGACTATTTTTTATCGATCTATTCATTATCCATAATAAGTTTGGTAAACGGAATGACCAATTTCTCTTAACATTATCTGGCCCTTCTTACTTTGAGTTTCAGAATGAGTATATCCTCACCATGATTTATTTTTAGTTCTTCTAAATAACAGTTTCAACCATATAGTTATTACATTCGTGTTACTTTGAACGAAGCCAATAGTATTTCTGGTAATAAGTAATTGGTGGTGATATGATAAGTCTAATTAGCAAGCATTGTTGTCTCTCCTTATGTAGGCAGCCAAAGAATTCGAGTCAGAACTGAAGAAGGATGAAGATTCGTCTGCAGAGGCATCGAGTGACAAAATTACAAGTGTCACTGAAGAAACGAAGAAGGAAGAGGATAAAGTCCCAACCACCAATGGAACTTCTTAGAATTAAGACTAGAATTGAGACTGGTTTATTCAACTTTTTCTAGATTTTGTTGTAAGATACACTTGTTTTCATACAAATTAGCTATGTTTGAGATTTTTCATTTTCTTTTGTTTTGTCCCCTCCTATTGTAACCCAAGATGATTGCAGCAAAGGTTTTCAGTGTATCATTATGATGTAGCATGATTTGTGACCAAAGGAACCCCAGAAACGTTGATACAATTTCATAAAATAATATAGAAAAACAAATGAACAAATAAAAAAACAAAGAAAAAATAGGTCTTTCTCCTCTGTTGAGTGATGATATATTGATTTGTTTTCAATATTGATGCATGTTCTTATTTATATTTAAGGGTTAAAATATAAAACGACAGAAGTATGATTGTTTATGCACTTAGCAAACCTTTTTTTTTTTTTTTTTTTTAATTTTTATGATTTCGCTCCAAAAGTCCAAGGGTTTTTCACTTTGCAATCAAATCTATTTTATGATGAAAAATTGTAGGCTAATGGTAAAAGATGTCCGTTATACAATTTTAAGTCTTGGGTTTGAGTCACTAGTGTAAGAGTGAAATCTTTTGACATCTTTTCCAAAGAAATTTAAAAAAGAAAAATCTATTTCTTCATCACTTGCTCGGTCAAAATCGTAATTTTGGTTTGATTGTTGTTCAAATTGACCTTGAAGTGAATGAAAACCAAACATTTAATGCTTTCACTTGGTTTAAAATAGAAAGTGTTTTGACATGAGTTTCATATATTGTTGTTAAAAAATTGAGACATCAATTGGAAAAAAAAATGATCAAAAAATGAGCTACAAAGTGAAGATTTTGTGGACTTTAGATTTTAATCTTGCAATATCTAAAAGGTGAGGACTAAAGGCACCTACCCATTTTCTAAGGGCACCACCCATTTAAAAAAAAAAAAAAAATTAAAAAAAATACCAATTTTACCCTTAGAATTTTGTACACTAATTTTGTTCGGTCATTATAACCGAACGTACTTGTTCGTGTTCGGCCAAGGTGGCCGAACAGGCTTCTAAATTTTCGGCCAAGGTGGCCGAACACTTTTCAATGTGTTCGGCCAATCGGGCCGAACGAAACTGATCCGGTTTAATTATTTTTTTACGTTTTTTTCTACGATTTTCACACATCCGTGGAATGTTCGTCATTATGTTGACATTACAAAATTAAAAAAATTAACATAAAATAAAAAGAATGCAAAAAAATCGATCAAACTCAAATTTGTTATGTTAAATCCGGATATATTTTTTTTTTAATATTAAATTTTTTAAATTTTTTTTAAAATGTAATGCCAACATAATGACGAACATTCTACGAATTTGTTAAATGTGTGAAAATCGTGTGAAAATCGTAGAAAAAAACGTAAAAAAATGATTAAACCGGATCAGTTTCGTTCGGCCCGATTGGCCGAACACATTGAAATGTGTTCGGCCACCTTGGCCGAAAATTTAGAAGCCTGTTCGGCCATCTTGGCCGAACACAAACAAGTACGTTCGGTCATAATGACCGAACAAAATTAGTATACAAAATCCTAAGGGTAAAATTGGTATTTTTTTTTAAAAATTTTTTTTTAAAAAAATGGGTGGTGCCCTTAGAAAATGGGTAGGTGCCCTTAGTCCTTCCCTATCTAAAATGATCGTACTTTGGATTTCATTTTTATTTTAACCCTTACCTTTTAAGTATAACACATCATTTTTTATAGTTTTTTATTTATCTTGAGTTAAAGATTCTCTATTCAATTATCTCCTATGCAAATACCCTAGTTATCTAAAGCGTGCTTCTCCAATTTTCTTATTCATCGTTGCTATCGCCACTTTCTTTCTAATTCATTCGTTCCTTGTTCCATCTAACTTAAGTGTGATACAGTTACACAATTTGTGGGAATTAGCCAGAATTTTCCAATAGCAAGAACATAACAATACAAATTTAAAGAAGAACTAAAAAAAAAAAAAAAAAAAATTCATAGATAAAGTAGTTTGTTCAAATATGAGAAACCCGAGTTTCTTTTCACTAGTGGGAGTTTGAATTATACAACTTGGGCAGATCAAACTTTATACAAACAAAACTATAAACCACTGTACAAAGAGAAAGCATGCCTTACTAATACACCAAAAAGACACTACGTATGTTATTCTAAACAATCCCTTCTTCCTATAACCACAAGTCAAAATTTTGAAACAATGTCACCTCTTCTAGTCCCCATAAAACCGTGCAGTTCGATGCTCGCCTTAGAGACAGTAATGCTCGCCTTAGAGACAGTAATGCACCGTCTCATCTCCTCATATCTATCATCTACTAACAGGAAACGGAGTGCATAGCTGTTATTCATCCATATGTCACGTCATTCCTATGCCGTCTCTTAGTCCTTGAAGGCATGCGTGTAGTGTTCTCTGTACACTATCAGCAACCACTCTCAGCCTTCCTTGATTAGTTTCGCCACCTGAAGATCCATTCACTTCCACAGTTCTGATCACTCTCTGTTTGCATTTGTCCCATTCGTCAGCTCGGAACCAGCAAGCTCGGCCTCCATGGCTTCCCTCCATTCCGAGGAAAGATACGGTTGGGTTTTCACCGAAAAGGTATCTTAATCTGACGGAAACACAGTAAGGCAACCAGGCGGCACCACCAGCAGCATTTACGTGAGGTATGTGGGTAGGATCGAGGACCACGGTCAATGCAAAGTCAACCGAGTTATGGGCCCGGTCATAGTGAATATTGCTTTTGGATACGGATGAATTATCGGAGATCCCGTCCCTGTTGAATCCCATGTGGTTCTCGAGGCATAGCTCAATGCGCGACTTTTGAGCAGGGGCTGCATCAGCTCCTTGCCCTTGACCTAATCCTTTCTTCCATGCGATTAGTTTCAAAAATTCCCTCAGAACTGAAATTGGCAAAGTTAAGAGTGTAATAAATGAAGCAACTCGAGAAGCATCATAGGGTTCTGAGGCAACACGCCGACTAAAGTAGTCGCATATCTCGCCTATTTCAGATTGAGTTAATTCCTCTTGGGCAGTAGCTGAGTTCTGTTGCTGCTGTTGAGAATGATGAAACCTTTTTACACTGAGGACTTGGAGAAGAAGTTGAACTCTGTGAACACTAACTGCAAACACGTAGCCTCTGCAAGAGCATTTCATGATATCAGAAACTACAGATATACAATAAATTCAAACATAAAGCTAGAACTAAATAAAAGAGTGCTGCAGCTAAACAATATTTCCCTTCTATTGTGTGTGAGTGGGAAGACGAAAGACAAAAACAAAAATAATTTTATATAGTACTGCAGCAGTCTTCAGAAGTTGGCTAGTGAGGGATCTGATGATGAGAGGCTAAGGCTATATGCCTGATATTCAAGGCATGTGGATGTATGTTCCTTAGGATCATTGCAGAGAGAAAGTCCATGTTATGCTCTACAAAATATGTTCTACCAAGTAACCTCTAAAAATGGTCATTGACTGTTAAGCTCTACAAAATAAGTTGACCTCTTTGGATGTGGTTATTGATTGTTTTCTAATGGTTTTTTTTTTCTTTTCTTTTTATTTACTGTAAACATGAACGTGGACTTGGAACATTGAATGGAATGTAATTGTAGCTTTCTTACCCAACAAAGAAACGCAAGGCTGGCTGCTCCTGATCCAAATTCAATAATGCACCTTCGTTATCCTTCAAAATAGACCCGAGGATCTCTTTCAGAAGGTCTGGTAGTTGCGCAAATAGCCAGAGTACTCCAAGATACTTGAGAATACCTCTAAGGACCTTTTTAAGTGCCACAAGAGGAACCCACCCTCCGCCGTAGCCTCCATCATCTCCAAGTCCAATTATAGCAGTATTCAGTTCTCCTCTAACATGAGCAGGGACCCCAGAACCAGGTGGCCTACGTAATGGGTTAACCACAGGTAAATTGGTGTGTCCTGGAAGAGAATTTCCCATTCGATTCAAAGCAGCTATTGCATTTCCTGTTCGAGAAATTGCCGCCGTATTTGAAAGGCTGGCTCTATTTCCAGGACTAGCTGATAGCTGTGAAGCTGAGCTTGGATTGGTATTATTCATATTAGACATTCCAAGTGCCTGTTGAGCAGCTGGAAAATTAGTATCTATGCCATTCAGTTCTTGAGCAACATGCTCCATGATAAAAGGTCGAAACTGTGGACATGGAAGGGATCCTCCAATGGGTGCACCAACTTTTGGTGGGGTAGCTGGCTGCAACCAGACTTGATCTCCAGCAAAACACCGCATGTCAACTGCAAAGTTTTTGCGATATATTATCCTAATCCAATATGGACCCCTTAGTACCACAGAAACATCAATGGGCAACAATGAACTGGGGACGATTCCAGGACCACCTCTCCCAGCAGCAGCTGCTGCTGCCGCCGCAGCCGCCAATGCAGCTGCTGTACTATGAGTTCCAAGAGGGCCTGATGGTGTAGGTACACCAGGATTAACTCCGGGACCAGATGAAGCTTGACTGATATTTGTGTTGGAATTGCTAGACAGACCCTGAGATTGCACATATCCAGTCTGCTTCAAAGTAGAAGAAATAGAGGCTGTGATGCCAGGGACACCAGAAACAGGTGCAGCTCGAGCAGGCCTTGTAGCAGCAGCAAGTGCATGCAAAGGTCCAGCAGTCAGTCGAATGCAATCCAAAAGGGATGCAATCTCACCTCCATTAATGAAATCTTCTAGAAACTGTTGAAGAAACAAGCTAATAGATTAGTGTACTTGTTGAGAGAGACCAAGGAACATAAATAAAAATGATCTGCAAAATTACAAGAACATGAAATGGAAAAAGAAAAGGAAAGGAAAAAGAGGAAAATAATTAAAAAGGAAAGAAAAAAGAGGAAAATAATTAAAAAGGGAAAGAAAAGAAAAGAGCAAAAAAGAAATCTTGTAATTGAGCAAATCAAAACAAGTTTAATCAGCCTATCCTTCAACTCAAGCAACTACTGGTATAACAGACATGCTCACAGAGTAATGAAACATGTAAACTTCTGTCTGTCTCCATAGAAAATAAGAATCAAGAAAAGGCTAAGTTTCGAAGGTAGGATATGTCATTTGCAGGAGGAATCTGATCCCCAGGAAATAAGAACAACAACAACAAAACTCTAAGAGGGCTCAGAAACTAATTTCCTGAATCTCTCACCCTCCTCAACAGTGATGAAGCTTTATTCATATGTCAAGTTCTTGGCAAAACCTATGATAAACAAAACTATTTACTTCAGGGACTTTCAGATTTCTACTTAACAAAATGGCAAAAGTATGTATCTTCCTGAAGACTGAACCAAAGGCCTGAAAAGGAAAAGAGAATCTTATTTCCAGTATAAAACTATCAAAAAGATACATTTAAATTAGAGTTTGAGTAATCATATCTCTACCAATTTGATTCCTTAGAATTGATGATATCCAGATCCAAGGTAAGAGCCTCCTGACTAAACCTCACTCACTTTGATACTTTTTTAGGAGATGTTCTGGTGTGGAAAATCTATTGATGCCAAAGAACCGCTAATGAAGTGGCACATTGACTGCCAAAACTTCCATGTTTAATTTTTAACAAACACTGTGGCATTTCAACAGTAAAGTTAGATGGGTTTTATTTTGAACTTGTATATTTATTCTTATCCAGAATAATTTAAGACTCTTTTGTATTAGGGAATTGTGGATAGGCTAGAATTGTGGATCTGTATGAGCCAAGTCAATAGGATGAATGAAACGAGTTCTGTGAGTCATGAGACTTGTACATTCATGGGTTTTAAGATTTCATTATTTAGAAATTCTTTCCAGTTCCTTTTTTTCTTTTTTAAGTTGCATAAATCTGTAAAAAGATTAAAAAATACTTATTCAGCGAAGATAATGGGGGGGGGGGGGGGTGGAATTGAGATGCCATAAGGTAGGCACAAACAAACCTTAGTGTGGGACCAAAGTTGGTCAGGAGAAACATGCATTCTGCAACCCTCTTTACCAGACTCCCACTCCACAACGAAGCGAGCAAGGACCCCTGAGCCAAAACTAAACCACAAGCTCATGAGTCCAACAGCCTCAATTCTAAATGCTCTTCTCATCTGCTCAGAAAACTTTTCAGAACCCTCCATTACAGTTTTCAATCCAGCAGGTGATCTGCTATCCAAGCTTGAATTGCTCTCCTCCAGTTTTTCATCAGTCCTTGCACCAAGAAGTTTTCGCATGCCAAGGGCAAAAGTTCGAGCATTTGAAAGTCTTTGAATATCAGCAACTAATTTCTTAATACTATCAGCCTCCACAGAATTGTAACCTAATACAACACCTTCTGAATCATAACGAATATGAGAATCCACATCAGATGTATTAGCTATTCGAACACCAGAACCCCATGGCGTGGCATTGCTCCCTTTCTGAAGCTCCCACAAGTCTTTATAGTGCGGGTCAATAATTTTCACATCCCAATACAAGCTTCCAGGTCTCCCCAGCCTCAAACATATGTATTGCCATATATCACCTCCAGAGAAAGGAAGCCGGAACCACAAGTTTGAGGATGCACTTCTCAGACCCACTTCTTCAACATAAGGGATGTCAAGTGCCTCCATCTGGCTAGTCAACCGTGCATGTTTTATACACAGTGAACAATGCCTAACTATGTGTAGAAGAGCAGAGATGTAAATACTTGGGGATGCATTACCCTTGTTTGCTTCTGCTATAAGACCTGCAAAACTGTGTCCTTCAGCTTTACTAGCATGATCGCATGAAATAAATGCCTGTGTAGGAGGTAGTTGAGCATGTGGCACTTCCTGGATTTTCCTTCTTTTGCTAGATGCTTCATTGACTTCTAGACAATGGAGTGAGGGAAGGGATTTTAACATATCTGATGCAGTGCGCTTGCATGGTGTTCCATCACATTGAGGAATACTTTCTCGATTTGAGTTCTCACGAACAGCAGAATCCATTGTTGAAGCTGAGGAACAAGACAAATGCATGGAAAATGTTATCAAGAGTAAGTGAGATTTTTGATGCAATTTAAAAAACAAATGCATGAAGAAACAATAGAAATGGGCTTACATATGGGAGATGCAACCCATGAGTTGGATCCAGAAACAGTATCAGCAGGCAAGCTTTTAGGTTCATGAGATTTCACGGACACTACTGAAACTGGAGGGCCAGTGCAATGGGCTGGAGACAACAGCCGAGTTGAGGAACGTCCAGATGCAGCAAGCTGTTCATCCATTATACCATAAGAACCAAAGCCACTAGAATGTGGAGATCTAAGAGCAACCAAATCCTGATCCGACTTCGAAGCTGTCAATTTCTTTACACCTTGACTTTTCACCAAACTCGTGGTTAGAGAATTGGTGGAGCTAGACTGTAAGGAGGTCTTATAATTGCTCACAGCATTTTGTGATGTTTGTGCTCCTTCCCACTTAGGGGAAGGCATTGAAGGTTTTTTGCTGTGGATATTCATATTAGCCAGGCCAAAATGGGATGCAGAGGACAGAGCAGATGTAGAAGAGACACCCTGTCCGTTTGACCCTTTTTCAAGCTCAAAAACTTCATCAACAATAGAGGAAAAGTTTATGGGAAGATTAGATCGAAGCAAAGAGCCCTCCAAGGTGGGGTTTGAAGGAAGACCATGTTCAGAAGTCTCATTAGCATCATTGGAAATTGACAGCATCTTCCGACGGTCAAGAAGGCTTAAATTGAGTTCATCTTCACACATGTGCATCCGACTAATATCCAAGTCTTTTACTCGAATAATTTTGCTCATGTCACCAAATGGTTCGGCTCTCCCTGAGTCTACCTGAGCTTCTATTAATTTGGGACAAGGTTTGAATTCCTTATCAAGTTGCATCAACAAGAAATAGGAGCTCCCGCACTCTGGGAATCCCATGAACAATGAATCTGAATCATCTGAAAGGGTTTTAGGCAACTTCACTGACGAAAAACCATGCTCAAATACCTGAAAGATAATATAAATATACCTAGTTAGTTTCCTAAATATATAATACTTGGTTCAAAATATGCCAGCTAGGCATCCTCATAATAGATGCCTATTATATGGTGGGGGAGGAGTTCAATAACTTCCTGTGGTACAAAAGTTTGTAATACCAACTCTAAAAAGTAATCAAGCTTTTACATACCTCAAGACCCAAGAATCTTCCAATGCATGCAAATAAATGTAAGATACTATTTTTTCTCAAGTTGATAAAAGCCTTGGCTGCAGTAATGCTTCCTTGGTTCAGTGCCTCTTCACACTCTAGCAATGTTTTTGATGATATGATACTTTTTGATGAGCGAAGATAAAAACGCCCATTCCTATAAAATAAAAGAGAAATAAAATTAAAAAGAATGTGATGGTCTTGAAGTATTATGACCAGGAAGAACTCCCACAAGTGCAATCAGTCCTTTCCAGCTTTATTTAAATAATACGGCCCCCTTACATATATACATTGATTGCTTTGTGTTGGTCATTAAATTTATAACATTAACCTATAAAATGAATTCTTTAAAACTTCTCTGCGGATCTGAATTAGGTCAAGTATTATATTCTGTAATAGCAAAGTGAACCCTAAATTGAAATGATTGAATATTTAATTAGTTCCCTAAAGCCTCAAATTATTTTCCACTATTCAGATCAAAGATGCCTCAAACATTCATAGACACCTTTATATAATTGTCGTAAATACTCTTGATCATCCACACTAACTTGCTTTAGATCTTAATTCAGGCGAACTTATCATATAAAATCTTATAAGCAACTCATTCCCATAGGATGTTATGGGAGCTTATAAGGTGCTCCATCTATGTTAAAAATAAGATATGGCTATTTTACAATTAACAGAATTATTAAAATCAAACGAGTTTATCAATAAGAAATTTTTATAAAAAGCTCTTTTAAGTTCTCAACATCTCATAAGCTCAGCCAAACACCTACCAACCAATAATTTGCTCAGACTTTCTAAAAATGAAGTCACAGTTTATGTAAAGTCACTGTCTATTAGGATATATCGCATAGCGATAAAATTTACTGTCGCTATACTCATGGAGAAAACAGAAAACGCAGGGAGTAATAAAGCAAAATGAAGAAGTAAAGAAAACCTTATGTTTATTCCAAGGGTGAAAAATGAAGAACCGTAGGCACGCACACAAAGAACTTCCTGTTCATCATGCTTTTGCAAATCAAATGCATTATCCCTCTGTCAAAAGAAAAGGAAAAATCTTGTTCAAAAGTAAAGTTGAATAACTATGATATAAGAAATATAAATAAATCAATTAAACTGCAAAGCAGGAGGCAAAAAAGGAATGTCAATGCAGATGGACATTTTCAGCTGGTATTTGACGTGGTTGAATAACAAATCAATCCATTACAAATATCTACACAAAACCTTCAACAGTTGCCAGATGATTGAACATCATATGGTAAGGAATGTGTTTCAACAAGGAAAATCTAATAATCCCAAAATAGCAGAAATTACATGCAAAACAAGTCAAAACTATCATCGAAAGATGTGAGGCATATAACCAAAGCAAGATTTGGAATAGAATGCCTCCTTGTTATTATTTGTATAAGGTTGGCACCTAAGAGCAGATTCACATAACAAAAAACCGCTAATACTGAAAAACAAATTATGTGGGATTGTAGCTTATCCTTCGAAGAAATACATCAAACATTTCGAACTATACCAACATAAAATCAAGAGAAAATCCTTGAGAAGATACGAAAGATATCATAACTACCCCGTCAGACCTGAGTAACAATGTTGTATGGTCTTTATTATTATTATTAATTGCTGCAGTCTGAAATAACAGAAATCAAGCAGTATTACATGTCATAAACAAACTTGCACAAAATGCAATGAACCCATACAAGCATCTTGACTTTTTGAAGAACAGCCTATTGATTTCATAACAATCCATTAAGACCAAAAAGATGGCTTGATAGCACAGTACTCAGGAACATGAAATTTGATCTAATAGTTCTAAGGTGAATCTTATTGACACTAATGTAGAATAAGAATTAAGTAGCTAACCAGGAGCCACCCCACTGAAGCCACCATAAAAATTGGAAAGGTAAAAAATTTTGGAAATCAAATATTTAAGTAGATTAATAAATTTTATACATAATATAATCCACTTATTTGTAACGGGTGCAAGTTACACACTGAAGAACATTCAGAGCTTTCCTCACAGCAACAACAATTATATTGTTAGAGAAGACAGATTTTTCTAAAATCCTAGATTAGATTGGGTTTCTTTTAACCAAGGAGACATCATGGCTAGAGGGAAGGCCTACAACAATGCAATATTTTCTCTCTTCATCAGATGCATTATTTAAATAACATGTTGCCTACCTGAGTTAAGTTTAGAGGGGCTCATTGGTTGTCATGTCATAAAAATTTTAAGGATTTTCATACAACGGATTTAGTTAGGAGCTAGGATTACGCTTTATAATTGCTTGTATATGTGAATTGGGGATTTCTCATCCCTTGTACTCTGTTTTAACTTTAGTAATAAATTTATGTTTCTTTCAAAAATAATAATAATAATAATAATATGTTGCCTACCTTTGTCGACATTAAGGGTGATGGTATATAACAAATGTAATAATAGGCCATTATCACCTCCTGTTAAATGAGACCTGTACATATTCAATAATAATGGTGCACTAGATGCTGTTAATTCCTAATAACATTGCACAAGGAAGTTTTCCTGCCACATAAAAGTAACAACAATAATAATAGTAATAGTAATACTACTTGTACCAAGGAACTATTTCTGACTAGAAACTACATGCAATCAAGAAAGATAAAGGTAGAAAACTTCATTGGACAATACCTTTTCATGGTCAGTCTCAGATTCATCCAAATGAAATTTAAGTTGGACATCATCAGAAGTTCTATTGATCTGTCCATTCTTCTCCACTTCCTTGTGAATCTCAAGCAAACGAGTATATCTATTACAGCTAATGGCTCTGAGCAATAGCATCTCAACATTGATGCAACTTTTGTTAAGGTTAAAATTTGCCTCCTTTCCAGTTAGAGGATCAATCACAAATGTGCTATGCGAACACTTAATCTGCAAATCAGGACCCGGTTCAATTTTCAAGAAGGGGGATGCCCCTGCATCAGATGCACTAGTGCTTTTATCAAGCTCCAACCAGTATATAATTTTCAATCCAGGAGTTCGTAAGCCAGTAGAATCAGTTTCTCCATCTTGAGTACTATGGCTGAAGGCAGCATTTCCTCCCTGCCCAACAGTGCCATCAGTTATGAGTTCAAAACGAATTGCTTCCTTCCACCTGCCTTGTCGAAGTGCTTGCACTTGTCTTATAACAGTGTCCATAGTAAGAGCGACGCAAAGCTCGTGCAGAATAGAATACAATGTCGTAAATGGGGTTTCTGATGCAGCCATTCTACGTTCCAAATCGTCTCCAAGAGCATGTCGTCGTGATTCTTCCACTTTCACAAGTCCACTTCTCTCACCAACAAGCAACTCCAAATGTAATATCCTCCACATTGACAAGTGACCTCTATAACCGAGTGTGACAAGAACTTTGAATTCCCCATCAACACGTAGCCAGACAACACCATCAGAAACTTTGATTTCGGTAAGTTCTTTTGGAAGTGAAACTTCAAGTAACTTTGACCTAACAAGCATATCAAGTTTCTTCAATGCTGGACCTTGCTGATCCTCATTCAATGTGCTCCGTGTACCCACATCTTCTATGCATTTTGGTAAACGTTCATAGGTTCCTGTAAGAAGAACCTCAATGGCAGAGGGAACGTCATAGAGAGGTGCACGAGCATTTTGTAGACCCTCGTGCATGAAAAACATGGAATCTGCAGCTTGAGTGAAACAAGTTTCATGACTTGATAGAGTTGATGCAAGTTGTTGACAATATTGTATCAAAGGTACCTGCACAACAATAGAAAGAACCAATAAAAGAAATTTGAGTATACTTTTTCCCTCACCCAAAAAAGACAAAAAAGAAGGTTGGATAACATATATGATCTCAAAAACGAGGACAAGCAAGTATTCTTCCCTGTTATAAAAAACAAAAAACCAATATGGTTAAACCACTTGAATAAATTGGGTATCATCTATACTATGATATCTTTTATAGAGAATCGACTGTCAATGATATATAGAATAGGAAACACTATAAATTGACTTAAAGGTAAAATGTAAAGAAAACTAGCCCAAAGGAAAACCCAGAATTATACAGCCACCATATAAATATACAGTAAAGCCATATGGGTCCTAAGTAAATTGTGAAATCTAATTCCTATAGACCACCTTTTTTTTCCTTTCTATTCTTTTATGGAGAGCTAGACTTTTAAGAAGATGTATGAAAATTATGAAAGAACAAGCAATAAAACAACATTTCCCTGTTGCACCAAAAGAACTTCTAAACCTCTTGCATGGACATTACACTAAAGCAATGTTCTTTCCATCAAGTTTGGGGTGCAAAATGAAATCTATCAAAAATATTTTTGCGGCTGCTGTAGAACATCCATTGCAAAGTCAACAAGCATTAGGATGCAATTATAGACGCATTAAAACAGATGACTCGGGTATAAGCATTTTCTTTCCACCATACTCTTAAAAGAAAAAAAAAATGTGAATCAAGAACTAAGATTGTAAAGCACTTCAGGAAACAATCTAACTATATAAAATGTTTTTTCTAGATCCTCAAATACTTACCAGTCCTTTTCATTCTAGCAAAATCATAACACTTCCCAATAAGTCCAAGCTAATATCTATAACCACTTCATTAGAAACAAATGAACAGACGACATTTTCATATGTAACCACTTAATTTCATAAACAGAGATGATACAAACCAATATATTCTACCCCTTCAATTATCAAAAATCCCAATGGCCACATTCATCAAATCTTGATTTCACATGCAAACATAAATTTTCCTTCCTATCAAGCTAGACAGCATAACCTTAGCAGGTATCCCGAACCTCTTGTATTAAATGAATATAAAAAGAAACTAATGCTTCCATAATTCAGCCTTCAAATCACAGAATCAAAGAGACACAATATATATTCGACTAAATCCTGGTCAAATAAAGGCTGCGCGATTCCTCAACATAGCTCCACATTACACTAAAATGTACAGATCCACTACAAGTTGGCGCAATTTTCAGACACAGTCCTCAGTCACTACCCTTGGCATAGATAGTCATACAAAACCTGATCCTATAAAAAGGAAAAGCAAAGGGGAAGATGAAAACACCTGCTGGCACCACTTGGCGAGGACATTGAGACGGAGCATCCGCTGCTGGGTCTTCACAATGTACTTCAAAATCATAATCTTCTTCTCGGAGTCGGACAAAGACTCCGAGGACTTCGATTTGTCCACCAATTCCTTTAAAGAAACATAAGATTCCTCGGCGGCGCGCCCCACCAGAGCGGCGAAATCCACCGTCTCTTGCCCTACCTCCGCCATGATTCCCTAGACTTCCAACTGAATTGGGTGAATTAACGGTTGATTGCAAGAATCCGAGGAAAAATCATCGGAGCAGAGAGTGTGTTAGGGTTTTCAGGTAAGAGAGGGAGTTTATTCAGGTTTCTCTCTCATTCCCTGTATTTAATTTAAAAGAGAGCCTGGTTCATTTCATGATTTGACCTCTCCGTTGGTCATCTGTGTGAATACATACTGTACAACTAAGGCTGCGTTTGGTTGCCTATAAGGATATAATGGCAATTTATCTCTCTCTCTTTTTTTCTCTCTCTTTTTTTTTTTTTTTTTTTTTTGATGCAACCATTATTTTAATTTTATGTTTTTAGGAGAAATTATTATTATTATTATTATTATTATGGTTGTTGTTTTTGCTACTACTACCATTACTTCTAGTCTACTATTATTACTACTACCATTACTACTAATCTACTACAGCCATTACTATGATCATCATATCCAATTTATTTCAAAGAAAGGACAAAAAATATACAAAAGAAGTTTGTAGAGTATCTCTTCAAAACAATCAAATACTAACTTTATAGATATCAAAGTTATATTTATTAAAGTTGAAATTCCAAAATAAAATTTTGAGTGATTATTCAATAGTAATGGATTTCCAAATATTAATTGGGTTATTCCTGTCAAAAATAACAATTGGGTCATTAACTATGCATGAATCTCCAGTACTCTTACATAATTTTAATGGAAAAAAAGTTTTTTAGTCCTTTAACTCATTAGATTTTTAGTCATCTATCTTTCATCTTTTGATTTTTAGTTCTCTATGTTTATAAAGTATAAGTTTTTTAGTCATCTATGTTTGACTCATTAGATTTTTAGTCTTCTATCTTTCACCTTTTGATTTTTGGTCTTCTATGTTTACAAAATATCATTTTTTAGTCTTTTTACCTATAATGATAGGTAACTTTTTTTTTTCTTCTTAATTATATTTATAATTAACACCATTTTTTTCTATTCATCTAACATGTCTAAATTAATATTAATAATTAAAATTATATTTTCCATCCCGATACAAGTGAGTTAGAGTTATGTGAGTATGAGAAATAAAATATTTTAGCATCGAAATTGATATTAAGCAATTAACAAATTTATTTTTCACAAATTATACATTTTGTGTCGAAAACAGATAACACAAAAGTAAAAAAATGACATTAATCATATTCTGCTAGCTCTCAAATTACACCAAATGATCCACGGGGTTGCAGTTAGTTTAGCCAACAGATAAATTGATGTAATTTGAGAATTAGCAGAAAATGATTAGTGTCATATTTTTAATTTTGTGTTATTCGTTTCCGGCACGAAATGTATATAATTTGTGAAAAAAAAATTAATTGCTTAATTTTTATTTTGATGCTAAAATGATTTATTTCTCATAGTCACAAAACTTTAACTCACTAGTATCGAAATGAAAAATAGAAATTTTAATTATTGATATTAATTTAGACATGTTAGTTGAATAAAAAAAAATTGTGTTAAAATTAAATTATAATTAAAAAAAAAAAGTTACCTACTATTGCAGGTAAATGACTAAAAAATGATGTTTATAAAGATAGATGACTAAAAATCAAAATGTGAAAGATAGAGAACTAAAAATCAAAAGGTGAAAGATAGAGGACTAAAAATGATATTAAATAAAAATGAACAGTTAAAATGTATGTTTGTTATGAGATTTTATAGGATATGATTATCACCGTAGATATTAAATCAATATTGAAAAATGTGTGTATGTGTAATATATTATTGTTAATTTATGTAGTAGTAATGATTAAATAATTGTAGCAGTAGAAATTTATGTGTATTGAAATTTGTGTATTAATAATTAATAGATTAAAATGTTTGTCTCCTCATTCGTTTGGAAAGTGCCTCAAAACAGAATTCCAACAAAAGAAAAATTGGTTTAAAAGAGGCATGAACATCGTTGAGCAGCAATTTTGTTGCGTTTTTTGCACTGCTACTCTGAAATCCTCTGACCATACCTTCATGTATTATCCCTTCTCTCTTGAAATTTGGTCGAATATCTTTGGTTGGCTGAACTTTCCCCACAATATACCTCTTCTTTTTGCATAATCACTTCAACAACTTTGTGAGCCTCCAACATGGTAAGGTGGCAAAAATCTTTTTCATCCTAATTTGGCAATGTGTGTGTTTGAGAATTTGAAAAGCTCGGAATAAT
Source organism: Scutellaria minor (assembly GCA_954870855.1). Lineage (NCBI taxonomy): Eukaryota > Viridiplantae > Streptophyta > Magnoliopsida > Lamiales > Lamiaceae > Scutellaria > Scutellaria minor. The sequence continues at coordinate 15,659,423 of OX940728.1, read as the reverse complement.
CTACTATTCAATGGAATGGTTGTAGGTATAATTCAAATTGTTGACTTTGCAGTTGGAAGTAGATTACCCTCTCTCTTTTCCCTGTTCATTTCATGATAATAGGTGTTCTCATCCATTGGATTGGGTTCCCTCCAAGTTGTAATTTTTGTTATGTTTATTTTTTACAACTCTTTTTGTACGAAATTTTGAGTACCCCTTGTACTCCGTTTTTCTTTAAATATTAATCTATTTTACCTTTTAAAAAAGTTAAAATGTAGGGTTATTTATAGTGTTTTTTTGTAATATATGATAGTATTTGAATTGATTTTTATGATACTAATTTAATATTAAATCCCCTAACAAATCAAGGATTTAAGATTATGAAATCTCAAATTCAAACACATAAATATTCTTCCAAACATCGGAAGCTATAAGGGGTTTTGAGTTACACTCCCCTAATTTGATTTATTACAAACATAACCATAATCCTATTGGGTTCTGAGCTAAATATTGTCAATCTAAAGTTAAATTTTCTAATTATGATACCAGCATAAAAAACAGACTTTTAAAATATGTTAAAGGGATTAGTTTATGAATTGTGGGAATTAGGGTTTATTTTGTTTCAATTTGGAGGCTGATAATGCTTTGTATTAAATTGATTTTAAGGATAATTAAAGTATATCAATTTCTTTTTTTGTATCACTAAATCCTAACTAATTCAGACATCTAAAACTAGTTCTAAATCATGAAATAAATCAAGAATGGACCTCAAAAGATCCAATGAAAATATATATATATATATATATATATATATATATATATATATATATATATCGCTAAATGGTCGCCAAACGTAATGGGTGGTGTTCGATCAGAATTTGTCGAAAATATAAAAAATGTTAAGCTAGTTCAATTTGAAAATTGTCTATATCGTTCAGTTGCCATTGAAGAAACATGTTTCAAAACTTCACTATATGTTGGTTGAATAAAATTATCTTTTTATAATTTTGTTATATTTTAAATAGCAATTAAATACACGTGAATATATCGTGTCAGCAAACTCTTAGATATTGAGAGGATTATGGATTATACAAATGTTTTTACTATGAAAGAGTTTGATTCTTGTGAAACATTGATTATTGTTAATTACTCGAGACAGTTTTACCATATTCTTTATTTATAGTAATGAAATTATTATATGATTATTTTATGTGAGTAATTCACCAAGCAATAATTTTATTATTAAAAGTAAAAATGCCTATATATTTATACATAAATTTAGAAGTATGTATTTATATTATGTAATGTAAGAAGTATTTCTCTGTAAATAATTTAAAGCATTCAATTTTTTAATATTACAAAATACAAGTTTATAAGATAAAATATAGTTTTGATCAAGTATGTACTTTTAGAACACTTCTTTGATAAGAATAATGAAAAACTAATACACACGTTTGATAAACTATAAATATTAAAGAAGCGCGCAAGGTGCACATTCTAAATGATGTGTATTTGATTAAAATTGATATAAAATATACATGTAAAATATAGTTATATTATTAAATAATTACGGTTTTTCAATTATTAAATACTTTATATATTATTTTTTCTCGTATAAGCAATTGTGTTATGTTATCAAACATTGAAATTGTTGGGATATTTCAGTTGTTATCTTGATAAGACAAAACACTAGCACAATAAGATAAGAACAGTTTGCTTAAGGTATTGATGTCTAGTTTCCACATCACATGATCAAGGAAAGATCATGTAATGGTTTTCCAAGAGACAAGGAAAACCAACCTTAGAAGAAGTAAGAACACTTCTAAAGGTTAGCATGTTGTAAGGAACAGCAAGCTAGAAGAAGTATCCTTAGTAGAAAGAAGTTAGGATACCAGCAAGCTAGAAGAAGTATCCTTAGTAGAAAGGAGTTAGGATACTGGAAGAAGCTGTCAGCAGGTTGTGAGAAAGTTGTTCTGAAAGGAGAATTCAGAAAGCAAGTAAGCTGCTGCAAGAAACCGACAAGAGCTGCAAGAACCCATACTTGCAGCAGAGGTTGTCGAGGTTACAGGACCAGTTGAAGACGGGGTCCTTATTGAAGACCTCAGGCGAGGCTGTTGTTCTGACAACACTCTCTGAGGATAAGAAGACCTCTGAAGGGGCGACTATTGAAACAGTACCCTTAGAGGATGTTCGAGGAGAAGCTAAGGTAACTGCTAAACAACTAGAGACACCTCATGAGGAGGTTGATGCTGCTGCTGCTGCAAGCTCACAAGAATCTATCCAGGTTACAGCAGCAGAGGTTACTGAGGAAGTTGAGTCTGCAAGATAGCTGCTGCAAGAAGGCAGTTACAACATTGCAGCAAAGTAAATAAGAACGGCATGCAGCATCGCTGCAAGAAGAAGATACAGGAGTACTGCAAGAAAGGTTACAGCAGTACTATACGAAGACATTGCAAGAAGGTCCAAGTAACAACAACAATATAAAGAACTAACAGCTGCAAGCAGACCTAGGATACAGCGTCAATGACAAACAGTCAACTGAAGAAGTATCCTGCAATCCAAGGAAGGATAAATGCAGTACGAGAAATGAAGATTCAAGCTAGATTAAATAGAGTCGTTCGAGAGAAGACTAAAGTTGCAGACACGAAGCCAATGCCGAGACGCCACGTGGACTGACGCACTGTAGAAAGCTGCGAGCCACAATCACCGCATTAAATGTTCCGGAGAGAAAAGTCAAGTCGCAATAAATCCAAGCCATGCCTTTGGTCAAGAAGCTCAGATGCATTTAATGCGACTACAAAGAAGATCTTGGAGATCAGAGCTTGATTTCAAAGAAGGAGAAGTATCTCTCTTCAACGGATACTTCCCAACGGATAAAAACTCTCAAGATCTATAAATAGAAGGTGTGGCTGATTGAAGAGATTGCTGAACAGAGTCAAGAGGAAACTCACATATCATCCAAAGCTTTTTAGCTTTCACATGTTCAGTCACTCAACCTTCTAGGAGCAGGTCTACAACAACAAATGAGCTTTTAGAGACCAAGACTGCTCCTCACCAGTTGAAGATCTTTATTTTCTTTTTAACCTTGAAGTTGTGTGCGTAGGTTGTTTTAGGTGTCGTACAGTTGATAGGAGAGATCTTTGTTGTATGTATAGTTGTCTAAGTGTTAGGCAACTTCCCTGTGTGGGAGTGTGGAACCCTGTGTGGGTATGTGGAACCCTGTGTGGGTTAGCCTTTAGAGTTTGCAGTTGTTGTGTGGACGCTGGACTCTAGTAGGTGGTTACCTTTGTAAGTTGATAGATTGTTAAGGAGTGTTCTGTAATTCAATTTTGCTTAACAAAGTTCCTGCTTGAGGTAGCAGTAGAGTGGACGTAGAAGACTTACACCACCTTCGAACCACTATAAGCCATAAGTGTTTTATTGCTTTCTTATCTGTGCTTTATCCTTCATAAATCTCTATCATATGCATAAAACATTTTGAAAAGGATCATATTTGACAAAACCAGCCAGTCTTGTGTCTTAAAAGCTTTATTTTTCCGCTGCGTATAAAACTCAAGTTACAGCGTGCAACACTGCATCCTAGTGCCGTAAGCAGTAATTGACTGGCGCTGCAAGTTCAAGTAACTTGCAGAACAGTAAGTTTTAATATATTTTCAAAATCGACCAAGGTTCATTCACCCCCTCTGAACCTCGGACACCACTTGGCACCAATAGAAATATATCTCATATTAGTTATTAACTGACAACTCATACAATAGAAATATATCTCATATTAGTTATTAACTGACAACTCATACAATGCAAAAGAGCTGACACATTATCGTGACATATATTTATTCACTAATTTGAAGAGTATTAAACTATATGTGTCGAATATTATCTACAACTTTCTTAATTCAAGCATAAAAATATAAAATCATTATAAAAATTTCAAAACAATTAATTCTTTTTATTTAAGTATAAATAAAAGTTTGAAAATGATCATCTTATGCTCAATTATTTAAGCATAAACAAAAGTTCACAAATTATTATACAATACTCATAGATTTAATTCATTTAATTCAAGAATAAATATAAAAATCGAAAATCATTATAAAAAATTGAATTTCTGAATTCATGTAATTTAAGCAATAATAACTGAAAAATCATTATAAAATAAACAAAAAAATCGATTAATTTAAATTATGCGAATTTAAAACTAAAATTTATTACTCATTACTGCAAAAATATAATTTATTTAATCCAAGCATAAATGAAAACTCAAAAATTGTTATAAATGTCGATTTTATAACACTGTGGATTATAGTTCAAACGAGCCCATAGTTCAGCCCATACCATAGTTCAAAAAATTAACATATGTGTGGTTTGTGGAATAAAATTGATCTGATATTTCTATTTGTGGAATAAAATCGATTTTATTTCCTATTTCTATATTTATATAATTTTTTAATATATAGATTTGTTAAATAAATTTGATCTGGTATTTATATATCTATTTGTATTTTTAATTTAAATAGATTTGAATCAAATTAATTAAGAGAAAAGTTAATTTCAAAAAATCAATTCAAAATAGGGCAAGGGGCATTTCTGTCCATTTCACAATGAGTGAAATGAAAAATACCCATCTTTTAAAAAACATGTTTTTTACCCAATTTGGGGATAAATTGACCAAATTACCCTAAACCCTTATAACGGTTATGTCCATTGAATTGGGGGAAAAAACCTTTTCGCCTAGATTTACACTCGATCGACTGTAATTTTGCAATTCACAGAGTTAAATTCCTTTCGTGATTTTTCCTGTGCCCTTTCGTGACCCTAGCCCTTTCGTGATTTTCCTTTTTGAGAGCAAATTGTTGAGAGCTTTATTCGTGATCACGGTGTGGGATATCCGTCGCAAATCGCGAAAGCACCAATCTTTTGGAAAAAAAATATTCGTGAGAATGGCGGCTGAAGGAAGCGGCGAACAATAGAAATCGACGGCGGAAATGGCGGTTGAACAAGTAAGTTTTCTAAATTGCACAATGAAATACTTTAAATTTCGAAACGTGATGCAATTTTTTGTGTGGGGTTTGAATTTTTGTTGTTCATGAGACATAAGATAGATCACGAAGACTTAATTAAATAGATCACAAATGTAAAGATAGCTTAGTCACGAGGGTAAAGATAGCTTAGTCACGAGGGTTGTTCGAACAGGTAAATAGATCACGAATGTTTTTTAGATCACGAAGAATATATGTCTTCATGACGAGGGTAATTTGGTAGATCACGAAAGTGACTAGGGTTTCGCTTATATATGTCTTCATCACGAAGACTATTAACTAGATCACGAATTATATATCGCTTAGTTACGAGGGAGCTCGAACAGGGTAAATATATCACGAATGTTAGTACATCATGAAGATCTATAGATGACGAATGTAGCAAAATGTTCTCGTGATCTAACAAAATTTCCCTCGTGATGAAGCAAAATGTTCTCGTGATTAGGCAAAATTACCTCGTGATCTATAGATACTGGCCCAAATTCATGATGAATTTCCAAATTTTGAATATTGATGTTATTGAATATGTTATTGATCCTGGACCATCTGTTATTGATGTTACCTCGTGATCTATTTATGTTTTTCCAAATTTGTGATCTATAGATTCCTCGTGATCAATCATTATGTTATTGAATATGGATTTATGTACGTTTTCTTAACAGCCACAGTGGAAATGGCGTGGTCTTTTAAATCTCGAGGCCCGATACAGTACATACTGTCTCACGCGTGTTTTGGGAGACATAGCTTCGGAGCTTTGTCGTTGTGGTGGGCTCGATGCTTTCCGACGGTCGTGCTTTGGGCATTTTCTGAAGTTCGATAAAGACGCCGTCATAAGCAATCGAGGACTCCTTCACCTCTTCGACCGTGAGATCGTTGTGCCGGGAGCAAGCCCACACGAGTGTTGGTTTCGTGTGGGTGATCGTGATCTATGATTCTCCAAGGTGGAATTTTGTATGATCACAGGGCTGAAGTTCGAAGGCTTGGAGTTTAAGATCGACAGTCCATATTGCGAGCCACCAGCAGATAGTGTGTATAAGCACTTCTTCGATGGACAATCTGTGGTGGCCGGTGATCTTTTATCTCGGTTTACGGGTGGAGATTTCCGCAGCAGTCCGGAGGATGCCGTGAAGATTGCCTATATTCTGTTGCTGACATTCCACCTTTTTGGGGCCGATGTACGTACAAACGTGCCCCAATGGTTGTGGTGTTTGGTCGAGATACCTGAGCAATTCAATAAATTCTCTTGGGGCGCTTACTATTATCAGAGATTGCTCCACTATCTCGATCATTCACTGCAGCCCAGCGGAGCTCGTCGACCGTTGTGTCACCTTTATGGCTAAGTTATAGCCCTATAGGTATATTTATAAATCCAACTGATTTTATCGCTTATATCAATTGTGTATTATCTGACGACATACTTGTTTTTTTTTCACATTTTAGATCTGGGCATTTAAGTGCATCCCTGAGTTCGGGAAACAACTGGGAGAGAAGTTTTCGGATGACTTTCCGAGAGAAGCCCGATGGCGCAGTCCTGGAAAACGTCCGAATGTGTCCAACATCTTCAGTGCTAAAAAAATGAGTAATTTTCAAAAATAAGTAGATAATTTCGCTATTCTTTGAATTTCCAAAACTAATATCAATGCAAAATGCCTCAGATTGAGACCATTCAACTGGAGCCGACCGAAGAGGAGAGGTTACGATTGTATATGGTCGATCTTGAGATGGATCTATGTGCAGGAGTACAGTTTATCCCTCAAGATCGACCGAGTGGCCGTAGGACTTCTAGGTCAGAGGGGTCGAGACCGTCTCGGTCTGACACTGTGCGTGCCAAAATGAAAAAACACGTGTCAGATAGTACGTCTCGGCTTTCTAAGCGGTCGAAGATTGCCAAGGATGGTGATGAGGCGGGACGTATGACAACACCAACCTCGGTCCCACAAGAGGGTCCTCAGAAAGTAGCCTCTACTCAGCCACCTCCACCTCCTGAGGTACAAAAATTTAACCACATTATCATCATTTGAATATTGTTTGTTTGTGTTCTTAGCAAGTTGAATATTGTTTGTTTCTCTTCTTGTCACACATTCAAAAGTCACAAGATATTACAAAAAAGCGGCGGAAGACAAAGAAGTTATCCGCTCAAGCAATGAAGGAATTTCTTAGGACAGAGATGCAACAAGTCCTACGAGAAATCCTTTCGACTGTAGTGCGACAGGAGCTGCCAGATATCCTGAGGGATATTATGCCAGGGGTGCTCCGTGAGCTGATTTCGGAGGTGGTGGGACACGGGAGATCGATCGAGTCTGTTAATCCTTCGAGAGAGACGAATGGTCTATGTGGTTCGAGCTCAAACAATCTAGAGATGACGTCTGACTTTGCCTACGGGATTAGTGAAAATATTCAACTCAGTATCCTTATATGCTTATATGACGATTTTGGATACATGCAAGTAATAGACTGTGTTTGTTTCATTATAGGATGTTAGATTTTCAGTAGTGTTGGACCAATAGTCACAGTTAGTCCCACCTACACCAGAGAATGTCTTCATTCCACCACCTCTCCAAGCACCTTCTACTGCTGTGATGGAGAAACAGGGAGAGACTGAAGACCAGCAGGTTGGGGTGGTTGAGGTGGAAGGAGATCTCTCGTCTCCGAATGAGGAGAAGCCATTGGTTGTGTTCACCCGTCGGATTAGAAAGAAATCATCGAAGATCCGGACACCATTCGTTCAACCTGATCAGAAGAAGAAACGAGAAAAGTATGAGTCCGAGTACTCAACTTTTTTAAAGTCGGATGAAGAACGACAGTTGCCGGGTCCATTGAAGTTGAGGGTGAATACAACATGGTTCAAGGATGTCGAGAACCCCGCAGTTGATTTGTCGACAAAGGTATGTCTACTGTTAATATGATCCATAACGTTGACTAGTTCGAAAAAAATCATAAGATTTGCACCCGTTTAATTATCTGCTTGGTATTTGTTGATAGGTTTTGGATGGATACATGCATATTCTCACGATGCAGTTGCGTACGGGTGACTCCATCCTTCCTAAATTGACAGTCAACATCTTCAACATCATTGATTCCACATTTGCGGTATTAAAAAATATACACTAATTTAATTTTTACTTATTATCTTGTATTGTGTTTTTTAACTGTCTAACATAACAACGTACGTGTATCAGAGCTTGCTGAGATTTACCTGGATGAAGATCTATAAAAAAGAGCCATAGTACGCCGATGTTGATCCGTTGGGGCTATGCCTATACTCGAACTGGATGTCGGATACTAATTTATAGCAATATGTCAAATGATCTTTCCCCTTATGAGCACAGTCATAGCATCGAGTCCCTGATGTAAGATTTTGAACTTTAACTGTTGTTCAAAATTATTTCTTACGATGTGTTACAAATATTCAGGAAAAATCTTACAATGTCCCATAGCTTCTATTGATATGTCATTGTTGCACGATCATACACTGGATTATGTGTCGAGTGCGACTACAAGAGTGGGAGATCCATGTATATGACACATTGAGTCATTTGCCCAATGAGAAGGGTTCTACTGTATTTCAGAGAAGGGTTCTACAAATAACACCGCTAAGGCATTTGTTATCTCGACTACTTGAGGTAACAGGATGGTTCAAAAAGATGGATATGCAGCCGCGGTTTGAGCCCTTTCGATGTGTCCAATACCTCTCAGTGAGCAGTTTAGGTAGGAGGATGAACATAGTTGTGGTCCTTTTGCATGTTTGTATGTAGAAAGATTTATATCTAGCAAATTTGTTCATGTAACTTCGAAAGAGATGGTTGTTGAATACAGGAAACAAATAGCTCTTAAGCTTTTTGAATCAGCTAGTTAGGATCATTGTATGGATGCACATTCATGTATGAAAACATATTTTGTTGATAATTTTGTTAAAACAGTTGAAAGTGTATGGTTTAAATGTGAAAAGTATACAATTTCTGCAATTCATGATCTAGATCAGTTATTCGTTGATTGATATTCGTTACCTTTTGTCATGCATAACTGGCTTCTTGAGTACAATTTTCGTTGATCTATTAGATTAGAAGGGAGAAAGAATTCTACATCTGGTGATTATAGTGTCTAGTATTTGAAAACTGAAGATCAAGATTTTTATATAATTTGTATGCCTAAATTATTTGGTTGTTTTATAATTTCTTCAGGAGAATCTCTGGTGCCAGGTTTTAATTTTGTGAACGGAGGTTAGGATATTTTAATCTATGTTTTGGTAGCAGCTATGCCTATTTCTAATGTTGTTTGGATGAAGCTATCCTTGATTTGATGTTGGTTTTTACTGTCTTTTGGAATTTCAGTGGGATCAATTGGATATGGTATACAAATCCAATTAAAACTTCTCTATTTTGGAAGTAAGTTGAGCGTAGTCTAGTTCCATCTTACTATATAACCAATTGAATATTATTTGCAGTGTCTTTATTTAGTGTTTTTCTCTAATTTTTCTCTTGACAGAGTTTCCAGCAATTTTTTTAAATTTTTTCTACAGAGACTATGTTATGAAAATATATATTTTTATAACATCGAATTTTGTCACCAATTATTATTAAAAACATCACCTATTATTATTGTGACGACATAATTTATGTCGTTATGAAATTTACAAATTAGTGATGAATAAAATTATCAATGGTGACAAAATAAAACGTGGTCACAATTTCTAGTATTTTAATGATGGATATAACATTTGTCGTCTTTAAGTAACAAATTGTGACGATTTTTTTGTCGTCGCAAAAATATTCGTCACAAAATGTGTGATTTCTTGTATACAACTCTTTAAATGAGTCCTTTTTGATAGTTAAAACATCATTCTTCTTCATCACTAGTTATAAGGGCTCGTTCATTACATGTCCTCTTCGTATGTCCGACATTACTGCAGATGTTGCACTTCTTCGGTTGCCTAATTTTAGGCTGCACAGGTAGTTGAGGAATGACAGTTGAAGAACATCGTGCAGAATTGTGGTCGGTACCATGACATCTCGAACATTTCTGAGAACGACTCATGCTACTTGAATCTTCGTCTGATGATGTCTTTTTTGTCTAGGACGACCAGCTTGCTTGACATTATCTGGTGGATTGATAGTCATTATAACATTACTAATTGACTGCGGAAGACACCAGTCTATTAGGGTCGGAACAGGCATTATCAACTCTGAATACAACTTCTGCAACGTCACCGTCTTGTAATAATCTGAAATGTAGGCCACAATTGATTGATTTGTCTCGCTGTTCAAATATAAACTTCATTAGAGTTCAAATCATCACAATATAATTACAAACGACATATATAAAAATAAATATTACTTGAGAGCTTTGATTGCATGACTACATGGTATTAAATCCAATTGAAATTCACGACACGTGCATGATTTGTGCCCTAAATCAACAACATGATTATGAAGATCATCCTTCACATTGAAAATTGATCCACTAATCGCGGAAATCTTGCAATGTTGACTATCTTCTTGAGCTTCTTGTATTCTATGAAGAACATTTGGACTCACGCTGGATTCCACGATTGCCCATTTCGCACGTCGTTTGGAAAACCATGTCTGAAGTAAGTTGCGAGAAAATTCAAGAAGAGAACAGATCGGCAACTTTTTGGCCCATAACAGTTTTGAATTCAAAGACTCCGCTGAGTTTGAGTCATAATCTCATAACGTCGCACGTGACAGCAAGCACGAGCCCATCTTTTAACCTTCGCTTTTCTCAGCTTCTTCCAGCCCTTTTTATTTAGTACTTTAATTTGATCCATGTATTTTTTATGCATTTCTCGTGTATAAGAATAGGCAGCTTTCTTATACAAGCTCACAAATCGAGCTCTATATGCACGAAGGTTCAACTCCATGTACCACTAATATAGCCCATGGGCAGCGCCTGGAAATACTCTCTTAACTGTATTTTGTATGCTGATATGATGATCTGTTAACTAAAAAATAAAAAAGTGATCTACTATCTCAACTTAAATTATTAAAAACGACACTTGCTGAAAAATATTATTTATACCTGATACAATTAGAAGATCATTCGGATGACCATAGGCTTTCTTCAGTTGAGTCAAGAACCAATGTCAGGATTCATCATTTTCCTTATCACCAACACCAAATGTAAGCGGATAAATCTGTTTATTACCATCCTGAGTAGCAGCAACAAACATGAGGCCCTTGTATCTATCTTTCAAATGTGTTCCATCAACGACGATGACAGGTCTACAACAATCATGAAATCCTCTTATAGAGGCACCAAAAGCCAGGAACACATACTTGAACTTATCATCGTCGTCTATTTTGAAACATGTGATGGTACCAGGATTTGATCTTCTGACCATGTGCAAGTATGCAGGTAACTTACTCCACGATTGATCGAAATCACCACTTATTAAACTATGGGCATGATAATGAGCTCTCAGTGCCTTATCATATTGAATATATATACCATGGCGTGTGGAAAGATCATCCATAATTTCTCTCGGCTAAAGTACTCAACCATCTCGAAGCAATGAAGGAGCAAAATAAGCACCAATGATCTTCGATGACAATTGACGCGGTCGGCCAGTCATAGCCAGTCGACAGTTATGTGGACCGATAAACTTTTTCACTATCCATGGTCCATTATCTGTTCTATTTGCATGCAATAAAAATTGGCATTCTTGTTGTTTACAAACAATAGTATATCGTTGTTTGTCTGATCATTTTACCGCATACTGAAATCGATTATTCATGTGGTACATTCCCACTCCATATAGTAATTGCTCTTTGTTATTGAATATTGACCCAACCTCTAGCTTCCTTTCACCATCGACTGGACATACCAAAATAAGCTCAGGGTCGTCAGTGTGAAAGGACGCCCCTTAAATAATCCAATCATCATGGTGATCAGGTGCTAATTCTGGTCCCGACTCACCACTTGAACCATCTTCGTTCATCGAAATGCATCTGTTTCTAAGAACACGCACATTACTATGACCAATAACGATGTCTTCACTATGAGCAAAATCCTTTGGCACAAAAAAATCTTCGGTTTCCCATTGCTCAGAAAATAAACGACTATGAAGTACGTCAGTGTAATCATCATCACCATCATCGTCATCCTCATCATCTTCATCATAATCATCATCTTCATTATCAAAATAATCGTAACAACGCGGCTCATCAGTACAAACATTCTTTACCCCGCCAAGAACTTCTTCTTCTTCAACATCATCATTATCATCATCATTTTCATGGACATTTTCATCTACCACAACTGCAACTGTACCACAATTATCGTATTCAACATCTTCGTTATCTGCATATCTGGAATCATTAAATGTGCCGAAATCATATAGCTGGTGGTCCGGTGGAGAGCATTTTCCCTGAACTTCTTGCACTTCCATTGATTGTCGTTCGGAAGAAGTATTAGGCCTAAGATCCTCCAATGGATTGCTAGCACAAGCATTGAAACTTTGGATTGGGTTCACGAAAGGAATTTGGTGTGGTATCATATTTTGCACATAATTCTGATGCAGGTACTGTTGTTGAGAATTCATAAGCTCAACGAAACTACACCTCGCACTCGCATAGGACAGTGGAATATTAAAATCATGCTCTTTTGGTTCTATGGTAACAAATATCTTTGGGTATTCATACACCTCAACAACTCTTCTCAAATCAGCTTCAGTCCTAATTTTGAATTTCACTTGATCAGAAATCTTTGTAGGCATTAAACAATGCAATGCATACTCACAAGTACTACGATCTGCTCGGACAATATAATGAATTTCATCCAACAGTTTTGCATAAGAAATTGTATGCAATTATGCATATATCAAACCATCCTCCCCATTTTTATACTCCGATCCATGTCAATATCCACGATGAACTATAATGATTTCGTCGTTCGTCATCTACAATTAAAAAATAATCTCTATTCAATTAGACAATTCAATAATAAAACATATCACATAAATCACGAGGTTGTTCCTTATAGATCACGAGATGGTGGGACAAATAGATCACGAGATCACGATATTAACCACATTATTAATTTCATAGATCACGAGGAAGTTCCTTATTAATTTTATAGATCACGAGATTAACCACATTCGTGATCACGAGGAGTGTAGATCACGAGGGGTGATCATGAGGTTAAACACACTCGTGAACTATGTGGACTTTCGTGATCTGTTCGTTACCTCCTTTAAGATGAACGTAAATGAAGATCACGAATTATGTTTCGGTTAATCACGATGGAAAAAAACTCTCGTGATCTATAACATCACGAATGAAACAGTTGATCACGAGGGATTTTATCCTCGTGATCTATGTATTCTGTCTCGTGATCTTCATAATAACAATATTCTGTGATCTTCAACGAGCAAACTTGAAATGTTTTTCATTCATTTTTTAGGTTTTCAAGCTCAAATTTACATAACAGATTCAAAAAATAAAGATTACATTTAGCTCATTTTCATACTAATGTTTATCTTATCTCAGTGAAACAACAATGATGAGGTGAAGTATCAATTCGGGTATGAAATTGATTAAAAGAGAGGATTTCTCAATAATTTGTGTAAGTTAGGAGTTTGTGTAAGTTAGCTCTTAGCTCGTTTTTCTTGAATTGAATCTTCTCTCATAGGTAATAAATTGGTAGGTGAGATTCATTAAATGAAGTGCAATTCATTAAATAGGGTATAAGGGCATTTAGGACTTTTTAGCCCCAAATTGTGTAAAAACATGTTTTGTTAACAAGTGGGTATTTTTCATTTTTTCATACATGTATTGGATAAAAAGGCACATTTGCACATTCAAAATTTGATATTGCCATACCTCTAAAGATTTGAATGAGCCTTATATTAAAAAAAAAAAAACGGAGTATAATATATATATATATATATATATATATATAAAGATTTGTGGCATAAAATGATTACATTTGATTTTTCTATCTGTGAAATAAAATTGATTTAATATGCTTATATATACCACAAGTCTTGTAGCTCAAGTGGTGTCCCACCTTATAAAAGTGCAGATTGTGATGATTTGAATCACACAAATTTTCTAATCTTTATTATTCCCCTGCCTTCCACTCCTCCCAAACTCATAAAAAATATATATCTAATTAAAATCGATTTAAATCAAATAAATAAAAAACTTTAATTTAAAAGTGAAACCAAAATTTGATATTTCCAATTTCCATGAATACCAAAATTTTGAATGAATCAATATATATGTTTATAAGTAATATATATATATATATATAAAATTGATTTTCTTTGATATTTTTATATCAATCTAAATTTTTTATTTATGAAAAACCAACCTTACAAATATTTACATTTACAGTAAGTTTAAATGCACGGGAAAAACTTATAGTTTTTTAATTGAGGATGATTGTTGCTACTAATATATATATATATATATTAGAAAAACAAATGAGCAGTGAAATATTGATATTCTCAATTGGGGGTGAGACGGTTCGGAGTAAGTTAGGGATAAGAGAATCTCCGGAACCGTTCCAAATTTCAAAGATTTTCGGAGAATTCTAATCGGTCGATTCAGGTATTACAAAGCTGGTCGATTCAAGTTTCGGAGATTCAAAATGTTATAATTCTAAATAAATATTTATTCAAACAAAATGAAAACATAAATAATATATTGTACCATGTTATTTAAATTTAAATCTTAAAACAAGTCATAAACTAAAAAAATAAACAAAAAAAATTACTGATGTAGTCGTCGCTTTTTCAAAACAATAAATTACATTTAATTTTTTTTAAAATTTTATTCTTTAAAATCTTCTTAATCTACATCTCATAAGTTGTCATTATAAATTTTCTCTTTTAAAAGTGAAATAAATATATATTTTATAGTAAAATTTGAATGTAGGTTTAAACTGGAATTAAATATATTATGCATTACTTTATATAAGTTATAAACTAATTATTTGGTTAATATCTATTGTAATTAATACATTTTGTGCTCCCAAAAGTATTAATTATAAATACTTTATTATTTAATTGTCAATTTCTTCTCTGAAGTCCTAAAGTTATAATAATGTTAAAGAATATTAAAATTGAATCAAATTTGTAACTATTTCAATATAACAATACAGAAAAATGAATAACAATACAGAAAAATGAATAACAATACAAAAAAATGAATTCAATAATACATATAAATTTGTATATTGTTATTTTCTTGAAATTGGTTCTCTTCAGTTCTAAATTCAATTCTTCAATTTGGTATAGTTCGGTTTGACCAAAAAAAATAATCAGAGCGGTTCGGTTTGGATAAAGTCAAACAATCAACGATTCTTTATCAATTTAAAATGTTTCGGTTCGAATTGACTTCGAATTTCTCAACAGTTCGATTATCTTCGAGATTCTTGCTCACCCTTATACTCAATTATAGTTGAATTTATGTTGCAGTATATAAATAGATGAATAAATATAGATGGATAGATGAGAGATGATAGCACATAAAAGATCATATAAAATTTATAAATAATAATGTATTGTACACATAAATAAATATAGATGGATAGATGAGAGATGATAGCAGATAAAAGATCATATAAAATTTATAAATAATTATGTATTGTACACATAAGTTTAGCCTAACGATAGATACATATCTCAAAATAAATAAATAATGATGTATTAAAAAGTTAAATAGAAAATAATTAGGGCCACTTGACAAGTGGGCTTATGTGTATTTGTGGGCCGTGTTCCATATTATCCATAAATTAGGCGCCACATCAGACGCATGTTTATCCAATCAAACACTTTCTTCTTTTACCTTATCCACTTCAAACCATTTTATGTTTTTCCATATTTTTTCCTTATTTTCCAACGTAGGATTTTAGGAATATAAAGTAACTAGCCAATGTTCTGTCCACGTCAGCTAACAACTACTTTTAGTCCAACTTCGGTTATTTCGTTTAATTGTATGGATGAAATCGTTGATATTTTCTTAATATTTTTATTTTTTATGAGATCGATATAAAAATATGTTGTAAGAATATTTTTTCCATATTTTCATTTTTCACATAATTTGGATAAAAATGAGAAATATCGTCAAAATATCGATAAATATCGATGGCTTTATAGTATAAATTGTAAGAATATCTATGAAATATCGGGGAAAGATCACTAAATATGGTGGAATATAGCTAAACATTGATAGAATACTGTTAATATCGGTATTGATATTTTCACTGATACCAATATTTTCGTAAAATCGAAACCAAATTTTCATGTTTAAATACCTTGTTCATATATATATATATATATATATATATATAATTATGTTACATTGACATGTATAGTGGGAAATTCCGAGTTTTTTAAATGGAATAAAATCAAATTCAATAGATAATCGAAACATCACGAGCCAGTCAGAGTTTGAATGTAGATCACTGGATTTTTAAGTTTGTAGTCTTGTTATTTTTTTCTCAATTTCTCTAGCTCATTAAAAAATATAGAAAAAAAATGGCACGTAAACATTGTTTTATAGATGGAATCGTATAGCTAAAATATACAAATAAACAAGATATTACATAAATTCAAATAAAATTTACAATTAGGTCGGTCGAATCTTCAATTTTTGTAACTATAATATCATCATAGGAATTTGTTGGACAATGTTCTTCTTATCTTTCTTTTCTGATGGTACACTACACGTGACTGAACCATTTGATTCTAGTTTGTTAATTTTTTTGAGTTGAGAGAATAAATGATGAGTAGTGTTTGTGTGCACAAATTGCATGAATCATGGTCCATGCAACTGGGCGTACGCGGGTCGGATTCTGCTCGAATCCGCATCTAGATTTTTTTTTTAATTTATGACATAATTTTTATGTTAACCGAGTATAACCTTTATGTACAAATATCATAACACCTTTAAGTAAAATTACTTAAACTTTTTTCAGTATAAAAAATATAATTAAAAGTTATGTAACATTTATGTTAACCGAGTATAACCTTTATATTATATTAGTATAACATTTACATACATATATCATAACCTTTAAGTGATATTACTTAAACTTTTTTCACTATAAAAATTCATATAGCATGACTTAACCTTTATGTTATAATAATTTAACATTTATGTTATATTAGTATAACATTTATATAAAAACATCATAACCTTTATGTACTTAAAGAATAACATAAGGTTATATTATTATAACGAAAATGTTAAATTATTATGCATAAATGTTATATTATTACAATATAAAGGTTTTGAAAGGTATTATAGGTTTGTCATACACCGCAAAAGGTTATACAAACATAACTAAAAGGTTAGGTTCGGCAAATTAAAAGGTTAGGTTCGCCAAACTAAAATGTTACGCCAATATAACTGTGAAACTAGGGTTTGGGCGCATAGGCACGCATGTGAGCACGTGAGGCGTGCGTGAGACACGTGAAATGCATCCCGGGTCGGGTTAACCCAGT
This sequence comes from Scutellaria minor, assembly GCA_954870855.1. NCBI lineage: Eukaryota > Viridiplantae > Streptophyta > Magnoliopsida > Lamiales > Lamiaceae > Scutellaria > Scutellaria minor. The sequence goes on along the minus strand of OX940728.1, from coordinate 15,641,936 downwards.
TGTACGGATCTAGGATCCGTGCACCTGGTGTACATAAATAATTGGAATGAAGAAGATTCACTATCATTGGAATGAACTTCACTATCTCTTAGTGATGAATAAAAGTCTCTTGAGTTATCATTTTCTTAAGCATAAATTGTCAAAGATCGGGTTGTTTTGCCTTAATTTTATTTAAACTAGAAGTATCATGATTCTATATTTCCTAATCCGTGCACCTGGTGCACATAAATAATTATGTTAAATAATAGGGATGAAGAAGATTCACTATCATTGGAATGAACTTCACTATCTCATAGTTATGAATAAAAGTCTCTTGAGTTATCATTTTCTTAAACATAAATTGTCAAAAATCGGGTTGTTTTGCCTTAATTTTATTTAATTTAAAAGTATCATGATTCCTCATTTCCTAATTAAATTAGTATATACAATCATATAAAAAGAAATACTCAAATTTTATAGCAAATTTATAATTGCAATGACAATCCACAGCAACTTTAAAAAGAATTGACAACAAAATTACCATAAAATCAACCAATTTCAACAAGCAATGTACCATAAAACACAATCTCTACTTTATCAACAAGCAACATCTTAATTCATTAATAAACTAAGGATGAGGTTATCCACACATTCCAAAAAATGTAATTTTATTTCTTTGAAAATTAAAAAATTAAAATGTATTTAATATTTTATGAGGTGTACATAGCTTCATCCATAAACTAATTTAATAATCAAATCAAACAATACATATTTTTAATATGAAGTTTTAAATGTGAAGTTTTTGATTGACAAGATGTGAAAATAAAAACAACATGAGTTACCTATGACAATGAAAACTGAGGACCGAGGTTAATACATCTCCATTGCCTCTGTCAAATAGCGTCATCTCATTTATTCTATTTTTATTTTGTTTTTTTAATCATAACGACAAAATCATAATTTTAGATTAAAGGAATATATACAATATTGTATATATATAATTGATGTTATTTTTTCAAAAAGGGGAACATGCTGGAATCACAATTTGTGTAAATATTTATATCTATATACAGAATATGAAAATCCAATATTGAGCTCTTTATAAAGTCGATTTAAATGCAAGTTATAGTGATTTGTGTCGTAGCAAAATCTGTTATTTTTATTAAAATATAAGTTACTTACATCGAAATTGGCTCTATAAAAAACTTAACATTAAGTTTCATATCATTCTCTCTCTATATGTATATATATTGAAAAAATAAAACAACAAACATACCACAACAATAAATATGCCATAAGTAACATATAGAAATATCTTGAGTATGATATTATTAAGGATAAAACATGAACACCAAGTGTGGAATGACATTCCATCCTCATCCAAATATAATTAGACAGATTAGGTATCTGGTTACACAATATATATATATATATATATATATATATATATGTCTAATTATATTTATATATAATGAAGATAAAATTTAAATCCTTTGTAATTGTGTCATATTTTCTAATTTATAAAATCATGTGAAATTTTAATATAACAAGTATATAGTTTTTATTAAATTGAATTTGCGCTCATCTCGAATTGCTTGTCTAATAATATATAAAATTAAGTTATGTATGAACAAACACATAATTAAATCAAAAAGTATAAAATATATTCTTATAACTACAAGGTAGAACATTTTATATTAGAATGCAAAGATCAATTTTTAGTCAAATGACTCAACTTATAAATTAAGTTAATAATTGATGAATAATGAAACTATTGAGTCGAATTAACAATTGAGTTTGACGCTGATGCATTGAATGTTACTAAAAATGGTCAATTTTAAAATTTGAAGAGTTGTTTTATTTAAGAGATATTTTAAAATTTTTGTTAATTTACTTCTTCCATCCCAAAATAAATAATAAAAGAAATTTATTTCAAAATAAATGTAATTTTATGATTTCACGGCATATTTACCAATAATATACCACATTACCCTAATTTGCTTCTACTCAATTAAAGATGCATGATTGTTAAGAGGAAAAAAAACTCCCACAATAACTATACTTAAATAGGATTAGATTAATTTTTACACCATATTTCTTAATCTATGTGAAAACACTTAAAATGACAATTAGTTTGGGATGGAGGGAGTATATTTTATTTTATTTTATCAATATATTTAATGTTTTAGAATATTGTTATTAATATATACATCACATAGATTGACAAAATCGAATTAATTAATTATTTTATAGTAATGAAAAACCCAACTTTGTGATAATGCTAATTTGAATCAAAATTTTAGATGAGGTGGTTCACTTAATGTAACCCCCCACCCCCCACCCCAAATGTAAGTGAACTTTTGTAAAATTGTTTTACAAATCCAATTTCGAGAGATGATAGTTTGAACACAGTGGACGTTCATCTCATGAAATTATATTTCTATAATTGACTCATACATGTATTTTTAAGGAAAAAAAAAGAAGAGAATTTGCTTTTGAAAAAAGAAAAAAAATAAACATCTTATAAGTTATAAGTGCGGAAAATGTATACACAGAGGGATTGAAAGTGGGACAAAACTAAATTAATATCTTGGCTTTATTGAGTTGCTATTACTTAATTTTTCTGAAAACACTTCTGCCCTCTTGCTTAAAATATCACCTCCAACAATTTTATTAATTATTATATTAAAATTCGATAATATCCCAACTTGTAGTTTGATACCAAATTCTCAGTCGCAGACTGAGACAATCTTTGCTTCTCCATTAAAAAAAAGAAAAGAAATGTATTTTGAAAATAAAATTAAGATGTAGCAATTATAATACATATATTAGTTATCTAATTTTTTACACTCAATTATAGCTCATCTCGAATGTTATTAAATTATTTGCAAAACTCGTATTCCCGTATCTGATATAATTGTTCTCCCTCAGAAATAAGGAAAAAAAAAAAATCTTTAGACCTCTTCTTCCTTTTCAAGAAAAATTGTAAAAAAGCTTTATGTGAATAATCATATGCCATAAATACCATAATTCACTTTGAGTTTGATCAAATTCAAATTAATTTTCATAAATCAATCTCTATCTAAGGATTAAAAATTATCGTGTAACGATATTAATTTTATGTGACAGTTAATAATATATGAAGTATGATAATATAACCAATTAAAAAGTATAATTGTAAAGTTATTTATTCATTTTCTTAAATAATGGAAGATGATATTAAAACTTGAAAGATTATTTAAATTAGATCAGAAATGGATATATCCTCATTGGTATATATTAGGAAACATTTTATGCTAATCTTGGAAACTTTTAAATTCCACGTAATTACCAAATTACAAATACATCACTAAAATCAACGGTACCTACAAAACCCAACTTTTTTTCTTTTTCACCTTTCAACGAAGAGAGAGAAAGAGAGGAGAGCAACGAAGAGAGAGAAAGAGAGGAGAGAGAGATGGATAGAGTGTTTTCAGTGGATGAGATATCTGACCAGTTCTGGTCACCCCACCCTCCGATTCGCCTCGGCGTCGGCGATGACGTGGACGAGGCGGAGCAGCCGTCTTCCTCCGCCGCCACCACCGCCCAATCCAAGATGATGGGAATGAACCGCAGCCACTCCGAATGGGCGTTTCAGCGCTTCCTCCAGGAGACCGCCGCCACCCCCGATCGGACCGCCACCGCCACCACCACTACCACCACCATACAGTCGTCGTCGTCCTCCAATCATCCGCAGCAAAAAGACGACATCGTCGAGATCAAAGGCAACCTGAATCATTACAGTAGGATTGGGGTCAATGGTAACCAACAGCTGCCAAAGATGACGGCGGCGGCGGCGGCGGCTGTGGGGGTCCCACCCCCGAATATTCCGGTAGACTCTGAGGAGTATCAGGCCTACCTCAAAAGCCGCCTCGAGCTTGCGTGCGCCGCCGTGGCTTTGACTCGGGTATTTTTATTTTTTTCAAAATTAATGGAAAATAATTAATCGTTGGCAATATGTGTTTCTCTTTCTTTCTTTTTTCGTGGAAGTAATTTGAGTTGAGCTGATCTCGATGATGGCGATGCTCCGGTAATCAGATATTGCAGCATCAAGTTGTACTGGCTTCTCTACCGCTTGTACCATATTCTTTGTAGATATTTCTGTTGGAGAATTTTCTCTGAATTTGATTCATTCATTAATTTTTCTTTTAATGTTAAAAACTGAACTCTGTAATGTATTTAGGTAAGCAATGTCAAGGGTCAAGTGTCCACAGCAGCGCCGCCTGATAATGGATCGCAGGCTTCTAGTTCGTCTCAGCTGGGGTCTCATGTTGCTCACAAAGGTTAGCATTACTCTTGTGATTTCTTGGAGTATTTTGATTTTGTATGAGTGTTCAGTTGTCTCTAGATGTATCAATTATAGTTGATCATATAATGTTATTGTTTTGTCGGAATTTGATCGGTATAAGCAACACAGGTGCACAAATTAGAGGCTAAATTTGATTAAGGTATACATAAAAACCATATAAGGTTCTTGCCTGTTTTACTACTCCGAATGCATTGTTTGTATCAAATTAGAGGCTAAATTTGATTAAATAACATTGGTGAATTTCTCTACTTCTTGAATTGATTGGTAAGAGATTCACAGTAATTTTCATAAATGGATGTATTTAGGTTTTTTTTAATCGACAAAATAGAGGTTCTGATGTTGAAATATTTCATTTTTAATTCTTATTAAAAAAGAATATTCCTAATGAGTTTTTGTTGTTATGTGTCCTTGTCCATTTTTTTCATTGAATCAACCGTATGTGTTAGACATGTATTACTATTATTGTAAACATTTCCTCCCTGTTTGTAAATATGTAAACCTTCTAATTTCTATCATTAACTTGGAAAATTTGTTGTAACACTATGAGGGTGTTTGGCTAAGATTATTTGAACGAGCTTATAAGTCCTTACATCTTATAAGATGTATTTAGAGTTTTAAAGATGTTTTATCTTATTTTTTGTTGAAATATTTGGATAAATGAGATGATGGAACTTATTATAACATGTTAGTAATGTCAAATATGTAATTTAAATGGTGCAATTTAAAGGAGTTTGTCAAAATTGAGATCTTATTTTGGCTTCTTATTTCTTAAAAACCAGCTTATAAGCTCCTAACATCTTGCTTTAGGATGAAATAATATTGTATTTTAAATTCTTTTCCAAACAGTCTTGAGGAGCTTATAACCTCCTCAACATCTTACAAGATGTTTTAGAAGTTTATAAGCTCAGCAAAACACCCTCCATGTCTCTGATGTAAAAACAAACTTAATTGATGACTATAAATTTCAGTCAATTGCACTCAAGCTTCTACTGCTTCGGGTAGGCATTTTAACATGCTAATTAGATGCCAAGATGAATGGTCAATGGCCTAAAAATCATAGCTTTGAGTAGAATCGCTTAGGCTTGTATTTGTGTTAGTACATTTTGTTTTGCTAAAAGACATTTATAGTTAAACCTTCTTACCTATCTTCTTCAGATAGCCAATTTTGACCTTCATGCCACCTTTTACTATCTGCTTCAAATGTTATGGATCTTGTTACCTAAATCTCTAAAGTAACATTTACTTTGCATCTAAAATTAATTGACTGGCCAGCTCTTCATTTTTCTATGTATTTGATGAATGCATTTTGAGATTGTCATGAAGCCCACTTTCAGATCACAGTAGGTAGCTCTGAGATGATAAGACTCACAGCTAAACCTTGTAGACTTTTAGTGTATAGTTACAGTCTTAGTATGTGGATGTTCAGTCCTCGTTAAGTGTTTTCGTCGTAACAATTCTTTTGTGTTTCTTGTAATTCCAAGATCACTACATTTGACAAGTAAAACAACACTCAACTAGCTTTAAGGGTTTACTTTTGCATTATCAGGCTAGAAAATTACTCACTCTAACTTCAAATCTCCATAATTCCTTTTATAAATTCTCCAGATGTGATTTATAATCTATCCTTCAAAAGATACTTTGGCTGCTTTGAAATTAGGAACAAAAACTTGTGCTGAATTCATCATCATCATCATCATCATCATCATCATCATCATCATCACCACATCCGCCTCCCCCCCCCCCACAACTGGCGGTAGATAGTTTAACAATTTGATTTGATGACACTCTCAGCTGCCATGTTATCTTTCATTAATGATGCATGCTCAATTGGATGTATTATATAGAAGTATATGCCACTAAATTGATGTTTAGTTATAAATGTTTGTATATTGCATGAACTTTTTGTTTGGCACTATACTACACCTTTTTTGTCATGGAATATGTTTATAATTTTAATTTGTGATTTAGAAACTTTTTGTTTGGTATGAATGGAAATGACTCAAAATATGTAGACATTGAACATTGACCTTATTGTTTATATTTTTCTCTCTTTACAGGAAGCACGCAGGATTCGTCAAAGTTACATGATAAGGACACTGGTGGACCAATTGGTGTGCCTCCCTTCCCCTCTATTTCTAAGAAATCTGGGGCTCAGGTGAAGTCAACAACAAGTGGATCATCAGGGGAACAGTCCGATGATGATGAAGCTGAGGGAGAAAATGAAGCAACTCAAAACATGGGCCCTACAGATGCAAAACGCATGAGAAGGTACTCAGCTGAATCTTTCTGTAGTTTTTTCTAATGTACCAGACAAAGGATCTCTCATCCATCTTTTTAATTGCAATAAAATTATATGTTTCTTATCAAAAAAAAAAAAAAAAAGGGTACTCAGCTGAATCTTCTAGTTGCCAATGTATTTTCTCCATAGATTGTTTTGTCAATATTTGGAAATTCCATTGAGGAAGCACTGCAGATATAGGCTGTTCTTTGTATTTTGTTTGATGAAGCATTAGAGAAGCATTCCAAACTTAAGGGTATGTTTGGACTGGACTTAAGGTGGCTTTTGCAAATTTGGATTTTGGCTTGAAAAGGATTTTGTGAGTTTCAATTTTGAGTAGAATTATAGTTAAAATGTCATTTTCATATAGAGAATTGTAGAAAAAGTAGATGTTTTTTATTGGGAGTTGTAGAAAAAATAAATGTTTTTATTGGGAATGGTAGAAAAAGTAGGAAAAGTAGAGTAGGTAGTAGGATTTTGATAATCCTTGTCCAAATATGGACTGGACTGAACCCATCCAAAATCCGGATGGGCCAAGTCCAGTCCAAACATACCCTAAATAATTGAGATACTAATAGTAGAAGAGAGAGATGTCTAAAGTGTATCTTTCCATCATAGATTCATAAGTTGCATAAATTGGATATTACTAGAATATATTTTATGCACATTGAACTGTGCAACTGTTTTAAGTGTCCTGTGATAGTATTTTCATAGATATGATGATGACATTCTCTCTTTTAAGTCTAAAAGATACTATAAAAATGAACTTGATAGTTGTGTTTTCCTATGCTAAATATTGAATCGTCAATTACAATCCCTTGCAATTGCTAAAAGAAGGTTATTTTCTCAATTTATTATTTCAAGTGTGAGTATTTTTTTAGCATGTATTTATTAGTTTCTTCCATTAATTTGTTAAGTGTTTTTCAGGATGCTTTCAAATAGAGAATCAGCTCGACGCTCTAGAAGAAGAAAGCAGGCCCATTTAACTGAGCTTGAGACCCAGGTATGGACTCACCTCTGATTGGCTGCATTTCCAGTTATCTTCTGGTTACAGACCTGTTATATATTGAATTTGCTTCCTTCTAGGTTTCTCAATTAAGAGTTGAGAACTCTTCTTTACTCAAGCGCCTTACAGACATAAGCCATAAGTACAATGAAGCAGCTGTTGACAACAGAGTTCTGAAAGCTGATGTTGAGACAATGAGAGCAAAGGTAATTTAAACTATAATAGTTATAGAGAATTATTGCTTGCCATGTTCCCAGTTTTTAGCTGCTAATTTTTTCTATCTTTCCTGGAAATAAGGTTTTAAAGATAAGACGTTTTGAAGTAAAAATATGAGAATATGTCAATCCTAAATGAATATCGGCTATCCCGACTCCTCATCAGTTTTGCTTCTAATATGGATAGTTTTGAAATCTAATGGATTTGTAAAACCTATGGTTAAATCCAAATTCAAATATGAAATGATTTGAATTGACATCTCTACTAACTTGGCTTTTAGAGACTATTACAATCAGCCGATCTTTGATCCACAAGTAGAGCATGAATGACTTTTCTCAAATATACATTTTGGGTGTTGAATATTTAAAAAATCGGGGGATCTTCCCTATGCAAACTGATTTTATACTTTATTCAGCATACTGTTTGGTCAATTACAATCTCAAATTCAGATCTAGCCCAGTGAACTGCTCAAGAATATCTTTGGTCAATATCCAAGAATCTGCTTTTATGCTTTAGCCGCACTACACTCTGTTTGTCACGAGCTTCTATGAGTAAATTGTACTTCTGTGCTCGATCCTTTTCTTTCAATGTTTGAGTCATTTTCAAAGCCGGCTATGTGATGAATAATATCCACCGGAAGATAACCTATTTCTCTTGTTTAATCAATATAAGGTCAAAATGGCTGAAGAAACAGTCAAAAGAGTAACAGGGTTGAACCCGTTATTCCAAGCAATGTCAGAAATGTCCACAATGGGGATGCCATCTTTTTCGGGTAGTCCCGAAACCTCAGCAGATGCAGCTGTACCAGTGCAAGAGGATCCGAATCAACAGTATTACCATGCCCCGTCTTGCAGTCAGAATTCTGTGCAAGACCATATGATTCAAAACGGTGGTGTGGTGGAGAATGTGGAACCGACGAATGCAACAGCAGGTGGAGTTGGAGTGAACAAGATTGGAAGGACTGTTTCGATGCAGAGAGTGGCTAGCTTGGAACATCTGCAGAAGCGCATTCGCGGGGCCTCGGCTGGCTCCTCAGCTACTGGAGACCAATAAGAGAAGAGAGGCAAAAACATCTGATTTAGTTTCTCTCTTTATATTTTGTCTATGGTTAGAGAGTGATTCATCTTTCATTTGTTCAATTCTTGAACAAAAAACCAATCTATACTTCTTGAGATTCAAGATGAAGTAATTGATTGACTCCTTTTCTTCCTATCATTTTCTTTGTTTTTTGGGGTTACCTTTTCAAGTTTTTCTCATTGCATGATTCTGTCTTTGAATTAATTTAGAAGAGTAACATGGTTCCTATTAATCTTTTATCTATCAACTTTTTTGTTTTAGTCTACAACTTTTAAATTATTTGATTTTTAGTTCAATTACTTGCAATAACAAATCAAAGTGATGTGTTTACTTGGCATCCAAACTGCAGAATGTAAGTGAATGAATTTCTAACATAATTCACTAAAATCAATATAAAAATGGTCCAGACATTATTTTGAAACAAGTTTTTATTTAAAAATAAATAAATAATTGAATGTATGACATGTCAATCAAAAAATCCAACAAAAGAAATTGTCAACCTATTTTCAAATGAACATATGTCACACATCGAATGATGTTAATGCATAATACGAGAAGATAGCATAAATTTCCCGTTAGACGGATACTTTTACGATAGTGTCAGCAAGCCATACACCACTCATTAGACAGTAGATTGTTTTCTGAGAATCATCCAACAAATGCCAAAACAATTCTACAAGAAATCACATCCTATTGCTATTAGTCCAATTCCTGCCATTCCTTTTATGTTATGCAACAAATATAAGTGTGAAACACATCAACGTGCTATTGTCGCTTCTTTGGCTTCTTCACCGGAGGCTTTGGAGACACTTCATCTTCATCTTCTGAAGAGATTTCTTCGGGTTCATCAGGGACATCGTTCGGGATATTATGCTTCGTGATGAAGTCCTTCAGAATGCTCATGCTCTGCTCCTTGACCAAAGTCAACTGCTCGGAGATAAGGCCCTTGCTGACCTCAGCAACATATGTCTCTGACCCGAGTTGAATGGTGGCTTTTACACGCGAGTCTGCATTTACAAGCTGAGCTTCCATCGTGCAAGTATTATGCCTCCTGCGTCATTAGAAACCACACTCAATTTCTATTACGAATGTCTCGCTTCTTTATAGGCTACCTTGATCACTACTTATCACTCTTATTCAACTAAATAGTTCCTGCCCATATAAGCAGAACACGTGATCTTCAGTGCCACTTATCACTTAATAAACAATATCGATAACCAAAGAATCTCCTATCAGAACATGAGATTGATTTTACAAGTTATGAGACACGTCTCCATTACATTCCAAAAGAAAAATCTTCACTGACTATAATTTGATGATAAACTTCAGTAAACTGCGGGACGAGTAGCCCACATAAGTAAACGAAAAAAAAAGATTAAGTTCTTAGTTTCTCCATATACCTAGAAGAAATATTATGCTGGAGTACAATCAGGGAAAAATGATAAAACATATCTTTAAGTAAACTATTGTGCCGTTAGCACCTTTTGTAGTCCTCCTTGAGCTAATCCCTCATTGTTTGTGTGCATTAAGCTTATTTCCATTGGGATAGGATATTCCTCGTCGGTTTGTTTGAATTCGATGCATATTTCTGGGTTTATATGTTCTACAGTACAATACAATTATTGCACATTTTCCAGTTTTTATCTATCTTCAACTTTTGGTTCTTGAAGAAGAGTTAACTAATACAGGTTTTGACTTCAATGAGCACTTAACTTAATACCCAAAAAAAAAAAAAAGGGCATTATGCAGCAAAACATCAGATCCCTATACCAACTTGAAAACTAGCAAAAAACATGATTTCTGAAACTAGAAAAATTAGCAGAAACAGAAACAAAGCAAACGGTTTAAACGTTCATCAAACGAGAGCAATATCGAGATAAATTCCTGTTGCAACTCGTAAAATCAGGTACAACTAACATAAATGAATAATTAACATTTAAGGCGTCGTATATCTAACCAAACAGCCTAAAATAAATTAATCTGATAGCACTCATAACTACGGTAAAATCGACACCAAACTCAGAAAATACAGAATAACCAGAAAAGAAAACAAATTAGATAAAATTCACCAAGCAACTAAGAAGAAATGAATACTTTAATTGAACAAACACTGATTCTGAGCTATGAAATGCATCATTCTGAAGAAATTAAACAGAAACAAAAAAGGCGAACAAATAGATAAATCCACTCAATAACTCACCTGGAAGTTCAACACAGAATCCCAAAAACTTTTGAATTGGGAGTTGAAATTCTAATATTTTCAAGCTAGAATGCATATTTGAAAAGAAAATAAGGCAAAAACTTTCTCCAGAATTCCGTTTACTATTTTATTAAAAAACCAACTATAATTTGCATGTATACCAAAAATTCAAAAATAAATTGAAAAAAATCTGATATTAATACTAACCTGAATAGATGTAGCTGCTAGTTGATTGTTTTGAGCGGGTGGAAGAAGTATGAAAATGAACGAAATAGCTTAAAACCCTAACATGGCTGCTTATTTTGTCTAAATATCGCAATAACCCATGAAATACGTGAATTTACATTTTAACCCTCAAAGATTGTGTATATATACAGATTAACACTAAGAGTAGGTGTTGGGTCGATTCGATCCGATCAACGTGGCTCAACACTATTGAACGGTCGATCTACTCCGTTAACCCAAAAATACTATACGGTATAAATAAAAATATTATTAATAGTTTTATGTGAATCGACTGATACTTTCAAAATATCACGTAAAAATACTACATGGTTATTTATATAAAAATATTACATGATTACATAAAAATATTGAATTATGGTTATATAAAAGTATTACATGATTATATAAAAATATTTGATTATAAAAATAAAAATATTACTTGTCAAATTATAATTTCTCAAATTAATCATTGTTTTGAAGTCATGAAATAAAAAAATATTACTTTTTACACAGAAAAGTTTTACTTTATACAAACAAAAGTATATATAGTATTATTTATCAAATTATTTTTTTCAAAAGTATTACTACCTCCGTCCCGCTCAGATTTGCACGTAAGGACGGACACGGAGGTTAAGAAAAAACTGTATTTTGGAGTGTAAATGACACTTTTTTAAATAGTAAAAGACAATTTTGTAGATTTTATTTGCCATTTTTGGAGTGTGCAAATCTAATTGGGACGGACGAAAACGGAAAGTGTGCAAATTTAAGCGGGACGGAGGGAGTATATGATGCATACAAAAGTATTACATGATGAGAATAAGCGTATTCCATATGAATTTACAATTTCCCAAATTAATTATTGTTTTGAATATTGGAAGCAAATGTATCACATGATATACACAAAAATATTATATAATTTGCTTTCAATTATAATTTCTCAAAAGTATTATCTCATACACATAAAAGTATTACATAATATAAAAATATTATCTATTATACATTAAAGTATTACAGTTGCCTTCATTGACAATTGACCGGAAAGTTGACCCGTATTGTCTAGATCAAACCCGTCCCGTCTCACAAAATGAGATTCTTGAGACGTCTTACTCAAGAATTTGTTTTAACACTTTACTTATTACATCTCATATTAAATTAAATTAAAAGTTATTATTCATTAAAAGACAAATACTATCACTATTTAATTTTATGTTATAATTTCAAAATTTTAAAATGGTAATAACGTGGGGTATGTTTATAATTTTGATAGTTAAAATCATATAGGCGTGTTTAGCATTTTGGGTATTTTAAGTAAATAGTGGTAAAAGTGTGCATTATTTGGTTAAAATTCGGATACACCGATTGAACCAAACTGAAATTAACAATTCGGCTTGACGTTATGTTGTTTGGTTTCGATTTCAACTTCAAGAATTTCAATTATTCATTTTTGTTCAACTAGATATTCACCGCGCGCAGTTTATTATATAAAATTATTATAAATCTAATAATTTTATGTTAATGATATAATGTAATGATACATTATTTAAATGTAAAATATATATTGCTTTTAATATCCATATTAATAAAAATGTTAATATTTCAACTTTAAAATTATGTTGTTTTAAATACTTGTATTTGATAAAATTAGAAATTTTGAATGCAAACAATTTTTAAACTCAACATTTTAAATTTGATATAATATATATACAATGTAAATGATATATTATGAATATTAAAATAGATATGAATTTGATATAACATGCATTAAAAATTAAATTTAAATGAAATTACGAATATAATTAATTCATAAATATAACACAATACAATATAAAATAATAAAATCTAAATAATAAAATAATAAGAACATCAATATTAAAAAATTAATAAATATAACATCAATATTCAACAATTAAATTTAAAAATAAAATTGAACAGTATATAACATAATAATAATAATAATAATAATAATAATAATAATAATAATAATAGTTTTGTGTTTGTGAGTTTTAATTTTTGAATAATTAAGAAGTGATTTATTAAACTTACTAATATGTTTTGTTGATATTTTTGTTCTTTTATATTTTAGAATTTGTAAATAATTTTCTGCATTGTTTTTAGATGGATTTGTTCAAAATAATTTAAATTTATTCCAAAATTTAGTTTATATCTAAAATAACTAGCTTCCAAATTATTTTTACATTATAAAATAATAATTTTAGATTTTGAAACCATGTTTCAGATTATTTTAGAACAAATTCTAGTTTTTTAAAACAACTTTTAGATTAATTATATCTATTTATTTGAAATAATTTTGAATAAATTACTAAATATTTTTAATATTTTTATTAAACAATTTTTTATTCAATTTATTGATATTTATATCATTCACAATTAATATTACATGTATATTTGAATTAATTTTTAAATTTTATTTGTTGATTTTAAAATGTTAAACCTTGTTGTTATTATAATTAATTTTAAAATTTATTATTATTTTGATATTTTTATAATAGTTTTCAAACTTTTAAACATTTTATAACACCTCGTGAAATTAATTATATATTTTAAGATTATTTTCCACATTTATATATTAAATTTTAAACTAATTTTTCAAATTTTTAATTTTCGGCATAATGTTTAAATTTCATTATTTTCAAATTTTAATCATTATAATATAATCATATCATTAAAATATATGATTGCCAAAATCATTTTTCGAACTAAGCAATATAATTTTATATATGAACATAAATCTACAGTACTAATATATATCTTAGTTAAGCCCAAATGCCCATTTAATATGAAACCACCACAAAGCCACTTCGCATCACTAAAAAGGCCATTAAGGCCGCTCCAAAAATCAGACATTCTCCAAATTTTAACCAAAATACGTGAATCGTATGCCAAATCACTCCCCTCCACAAGTAAAAATATTTACATTCGTCAATTTCTGAAATCCTTTACATTTCAAGTCAAAACAATAAAAAAATTTGTCGAAAGTTCGAACCGAAATTTAATTCTTAATAATGAATTTTTGCATGTATTTTCTTTGAATTGATGGGTTCTTTGTTATCTTGTATTTGAATTTCATTTTTCCTAAACAACTTGATGGTAATTGTTCTTCATTTTCTTTGGTTTTTTGCGTTATTTGAGTGGCTGTTTGATGATGATTGCAGGCCAAATTAAAATCAGAAACGAAGTGGTCATGGTCCTTGGTGTTGTTTGGAAGAGACTTCTTTTTTAGAATCCAAAACTATTGAAGGACCATTATGCAATTTCTTGAAAGTAAACAAAATTATAGATCCACCACAAACTTCTGAAATTTCTAATTATAGCTCAAGATTTTTCTCTTTTTAATTTTAGTTTAATTACTAGACACACACGCACATATATATATATACTAACTAGTATAGGGCCCATGTAATACACATGATTTAATAAATAAAAAAATTAAGCTTCGTGAAATTAAAAAATAAATAAATATCATTTACACAACAAAATTAAATTTATAATTTGTGCAATATATATCCTCTAATTTAACATTAAATATAATAAAATATGATCAAATAATTATTTAGTTGTCAAAATATGTGTTGCATTTGTAGATGATCATTTAAAAAAAAAATTATTATTTTGAAAAGAATATACATTGCTATACCTATTATATTATTCAACCCACGCACCATTTTTTTAGTTTGTTTTTTATTATTTACATTTGTAACAACCCTCAACTTTTATTTTTAATTAAATGATAAAAAATGAAAGTCAAAATTTCACAAATAAATTCCATAGTTTGTTGGGATATTTCTGTTAGGTTTTGATGAGACAATGTAACTTTGGTTAGAAAATTATAGTACCCATTTTCCACGTTTTATAAGTGGAATTCTGGTTGTTTAAGATAGACTTGCTAAGTCTTGCTTTGAAAGTTGTATATACCAGAAAGCGCATATACTGAGTTTATCAGGATCCTGTAGTTGAAGAGGTTTCTATGTGTTAAAGATAGCAGGATCAGAAAGTTGGACCAGTAAGTAGCATAATAGGAAGCAATATAGAAGAAAAGAAGCTAACTGCAGGATTCTGGAATAGGAAGCTGTTCAGAATCAAGAAGCTGTCGCAGGTCAGGAAGCTGACTGCAGGTTTCGAGAACAGGAAGCTGTTCTGAAACAGAAAGTTGACGCAGATCAGGAAGTAGGCACAGAACAGTTAGCAGCCACTGTAACCTGAGCAGAAAGCTGTAAGTTCCTTCTATCTTGTCTATCACTGTATGAGGATTATCCTGGTGATGTACGAGGACTAGTTCCTGCTCAAGTTACCGGTAGATAGAAGTCAGTGCCAAGCCAATCAGGTTGTAACACCTAGACCCGCAACTCTGCAAAAGTATTGTAGTTGTGGAGTGACGCCATTAATGCGGATCAGACAAGGACGAGCCCTTGTACCCGATTTTTCCAGACGCATTAATTGCAAGGTATTTGAAGATCAAGTTTGAATTGCAACAAGGACAATACCTCTCTTCAACGGGCATTTTCCTACAGATATATATAGAAAGAGAGAGTGACCTTTGAGACGACTGAAGCTTTATCTAAACTTCTTGCAATTCTTCTCGAGCCCACAATCTCTCAAGCATCTCAAGCTCAGTCACTCAACCTTTTGAAGTAGTCAATCACTTCTTAGAGCTTTCAAGTTCAAGACTGTTTCAAGCTTGCACCAGTTGAAGACTTTATATACTTTTAACCTTTGTGTTGTGTGCTAAGTTGTTTTAATTTTGGTGTCCTTAGTTGATAGAATTTGATCCTTGCTAAGTGTTAATCTTGTGTAGGCTTTGTAACTCTGTGTGAGTTTTGTACCCTGTGTGGGTTAGTAGGTAAACTTGTGTTAGGAAGAGGTTTGTAAAGCTGAGGCTTGTAAATCGAACTGACTTGACGAAGTTCTTCCTCAGAGAAGGAGTAGAGTGGACGTAGAAGGATTACACCCCCTTCAAACCACTATAAGCCATAAGTATTTTACTACTTTTATCTACCTGCTGCATTGCATTGATATATATATTGCTGCATACATCATCAACATTCTGCAAAAGGTTTATGCTAAAATCATTATTTAGAAAAAAAAACTGTTTTTCAAAGGGAACTCTATCTTAAGTTTATTCCGCTGCATACTGTGATCACATAGTAAGAAACCTGAATCAGCATACTGCCAGGTTTCTGATCGAGTCAGGTTACTGCTTTTCTATAGAATCAGAAACCTGTTTCACTAAAAGTTTTGAAAATGCAAAATCGATAGAGGTTCATTCACCCTCTATGAACCTCTGACCACTTGGGATCAACAAGTGGTATCAGAGCGAGTTGGGTTAAAAACTAACTTATCTGGTAACCTACCCAGATCCATCCATTTCCACTGGATAAACCGTTTTTCTTTTCATGTGACCAAAATCATTGTTTTAGCACAAGCATGGATATCTCATCACATAAACTCCCTATGTTTTCCATAGATGAATATGACGACTAGATGATAAGCATGGAGGCTCACCTGTTAGCCATGCATGATGAAATGTGGTATGTCATAACCGAAGGGCCACCAGTTATCTACAAACTGAACCTTATTTTCACGAGGCAACGTCGCGAACATGAGCATGCTGAGGCAGTTGAAGCCGCAAGAGCAGAAGAGGTAAAATGTGCAGCAATCATAGATGATGATGCTGACCTATTTCCAGGTTTCGATCCCTGAGCAACATAGAGGAGACCAGCTCCACCACAGGAGTACATTGTCAAGGAAAGACATGAATACACCCCTGAAGAAAGAAAAAGGGCCAATCTTTACAATGTGGCAAAAAATGCACTATTCTTCACGCTGGATAAAGGAACTTTCAGTAAAGTGAAAACCTACAGGACTGCTAAGGAGATATGGGATAAGCTAAGGATGATCTGTGAGGGCAATGAACTTGCCAGAGATAACAGGATCTCTTAGGCTACGCAGCTGTATGAAAGCTTCAAGATGAAGCCAGGAAAAAGCCTAGAGGATTTTGATCTAAGATTCACAACTATCATTAATGAGCTGGAATCCCTTGGAAAGTTCTACACACAGAAAGAGAAGAACACTAAGGTGTTGAGAGCACTACCAGTGGAGTGGCATAACAAGGAGTCTGCTATGAGGGTTTCAGTAAACCTCAATGCAATGAGCACCTTTGACCTCTTCTCGGACCTTAAAGCGTTCGAATATGATATCGAAAGAAGAAGAAAAGAAGTTGAAGAATCAAGCTCTAAAGTTGCAGTACTTACTGCTAGAGCACATGATACTGTCACTATAAGCAACCGTAAGCTGAAGAGTAAGCAGATAGAAGAGCCTGCTGAGGATATTGAGAAATAAATGACACTTCTACTGAAGAAGTTTAAGAGATTCCTGAAAACCAACCACAAAGGGAAAAACTTCAGGAGGAAGCCTCAGACATCATCAGACATGAATCAACAGGTAAAACCTGCACAACAAACAAACACAGGTTCCTCTGATTTATGTTATAATTGTAGGAAATCTGGATACTTTACAAGAAACTGTCCCTATCCACAAGTCCAGAAATATACTGAAGAAGAATGGGTGTAGAGAAAAGAGCGGAGAAGGGATGACAAGCAAAAGCTCCGGGCTCTCCTAAGTGAAGCTGAAGCCTTGAAGGCAGCAAACAACTCTAATGAAGAGACTAAGGAGAACTGCTCATCCGAGAGCGATACTAACAACTCTATCTCCGATGAGGAAGCACTGCTATGCCTCATGACCAAGGGATGTGAAGAAGAAAAAGATGATAAGGTAACATCTCAATCTCTTGATGTTTCTAGTTCTGAGAAGCTGAACATGATCTAGTCTTTTAGACAGATCATGAGTGACTTTGAGCAGATTAATTCAGCTTATGAAAAACTAAAAAAGGAAAACCTCCAGCTCAAGAGTGAGCAAGCTGTACTGAGGGAACAAGTTGCTGACCTGGACTACTATAATATAGAGTGCAACAATCTCAGGACTGAGGTCTCCAAGTTCAAGCTGCTAGTCACTAAGCTAGAAACTGAGAAAGTTGGATTGCAAAACACAACTGATGTGTATAGCAAGTCGGCCAGAAAGGCACAAGAGTGTATCTTGGAGACCCAGAACGCCCATGCAGGAAGCGGGCTAGGATATTGTGTCAGTTCCTCTTAGAGATCATCAAGTACATCCAAAGTGGGAAATTTGTTCAAACAAAAGTTCTCTTTGCTCAGGAACTACTTCCAACTAATGGAAGATTGAACAAAGCTAGTACCCTGGATAAGGGAAAGAAGCCCATGCTGCAAGTAGGAGAAAGTAAGACTGCTCAGAAACTCAGGAAAAAACATAATCAGTATACTGCTAGAAGGAGAAGAAAGCAGCAATCTCCTAGAGATTAGCAAAACTTCTACCCCTGTTATACCAGAGCATAAGTACGCCATCTTAGAAGAATTGGGGCACTTGAATGGTATAAGGGAGAACCTTCCTCTAGCAGGAAACACAAAACTTGGAAAGCTCCAATACACATACCTCACAAACAGTATCCTATAAAGGATACTAACAAGAAGAGATCTACCAAGGCTAATGGTAAACCATTTACTATCAAGCAGGTGTAGATCCCAAAGAAGACTAACCCCCAGGACTCGTACTTGTATGGGTACCTAAATCTACCTGATTTACTTACATGAACAGTTGTCAGAAAGCAATAGTGATGTATGGTACATTGATAGTGGCTGCTCCAGACATATGACTGGCAACAAAGATGGATTGAGAGATTTCCAACCATGTAAAAGACCTAAGGTTGCCTTCGGAGATGACTCCAAAGGAAGCACTAAGGGCACATGAAGCTTAGTCAGAGGCAATGCAAGTATCAGTGATGTTTCATATGTCAAAGGACTAAAGTATAACCTCCTAGGTATCAGTCAATTTTGTGACAAATGATGTTCAGTGAAGTTCAATCTCAACAAGTGTCTGATCAGAGACAACAAAACAAATGAGATTAAGCTTACTGGCACCAGGAGAGACAACATCTACCTTGCTGATTGGAATTCGACAGTGCAACCAATGTGTGTTATTGCTAAAAGCACTCCTGAACTGAGTTGTCTATGGTACAAAATGATGAGTCACCTGAACTTTAAGACAATCAATAAGCTAGCAAGAAAGGGTCTGGTGAGAGGTCTACTTGATGTTGCTTACAAGAAAGAAAATGTTTATGGAGCCTGTCAGAAAGACAAGCAAGTGAAAAACTCATTCAAAGACAAAGTACAGAGGTCATCTCACAGAATTCTGGACCTTCTACATATGGATCTTTTTGGACCAGTAGAATCTATTAGTGTTAGTGGGAAGAAGTATTCCCTAGTAATTGTTGATGATTACTCTAGATTTACTTGGACCATCTTCCTGGCCAAGAAATCAGAAACTCAGAACAGGCTGCCAGAATTCATGAAGAGAGTACAGAATGAGAAGAGCCTAAGCATTGTGAAGATAAGATCTGACAGAGGAACATAATTCATAAACATGTTCATTGAGAAGTATTGTTCAGAGAATGGAATTTGTCATGAGTATTCTACAGCAAGGACTTCCCAGCAGAATGAAGTTACAGAAAGAAGAAACAGAACTCTAAAGGAAGCAACTAGGACTATGATTGCAGAAGCTGGCATACCAAAAAGATTTTGGGCCGAAACAACCAACACTGCTTGTTATACTCAGAACAGATGTCTGATCAACAAAGACCACGAAAAAACACCCTATAAAGTATGGTATGGTTTTACACCTAATATTTCATATCTGCATATCTTTGGATGCAGGTGTTATTGGAAAGGAGCATTTGAAGAACTTTGATGAAAAATCAGATGAATGAGTATTCTTAGGATACTCCTCTGTAAGCAAGGCCTTTAGGATCTTTAACAAGAAAAGCCTAGTTGTTGAAGAATCAATACATGTGGTATTTGATGAGCCACATTGTGATACTACTAAATTAGACAAGCTTAAGAAAGATGTATCTAAGTTGAAGATCAGGGATCATGCAGTGAAATACATTAATAGAGTTCCAGTACTTGCTAAAGAGGTTATAGAAAACAGCTCACAGGTTACTGCATCTGGGAATGCCGTAGCACAGGATGCTGATCAGCAAGCAGATAGGATACTGGAGTCCAACAGTAACCGCAAACAGGATTCTGAGGGTCAACATGTTACTGTTCAACAACCAGTTTTCAGTTTTGAGCCTAATAGGACATGACTCAAAAATCACCCAAGAGAACTTGTGATTGAAGATATCAATGAAGATATCAGGACAAGAAGATCAAGACCTCAAGAATCAATGTTCACATGCTTCATATCACAAGTTGAACCCAAGAGTATTGGAGAAGCTCTTGAGGATAGTAACTGGATACAAGCCATGCAGGAAGAATTGAATGGATTTGAAAGGAACCATGCATGGAAACTAGTTCCTAGGTCTGATCATCAAGGAATTATTGGAACAAAGTGGGTGTTCAAGAACAAACCGTATGAATCTGGTGTTGTGGTTAGAAACAAAACAAAACTAGTGGTAAAAGAATACTGCCAGGAAGAGGGCATAGATTTTGATGAGACTTTTACTCAAGTTGCTAGGCTTGAGGCTATAAGGATATTTCTGGCCTATGCTGCTCACAATAACTTCAAAGTTTATCAGATGGATGTGAAGAGTGCATTTCTGAATGGAAGTATATGTGGAACAACCACCAGGTTTTGAAGAACAGACAGAAGATAAGGTATTCAAGTTAGAGAAAGCTTTATATGGATTAAAACAAGCTCCTAAAGCTTGGTATGATACTCTATCCCTATATCTCTTGGAGAATGGATTTCAGAAAGGGACAATGGACAAAACCCTATTCAGAATACAAGATGGTGAAAGTATTTTGCTAGTTCAGATATATGTGGATGATATCATTTTTGGATCCACAAACAAGGACTTATGTGAAAAGTTCTCAAACCTCATGCAGAAGAAATTTGAAATGAGCATGATGGGAGAATTAAGTTTCTTTCTTGGTCTACAAGTAAAGCAGTTAGAGAGTGTAATCCTTATATATTAAGCCAAGTATACTAAGGAACTAATCAAGAAGTTTGGAATGGAAAATGGATCATCAGTAAGCATACCTATAACTACATCTATCAGTTTGGATAAAGATGAAAGTGGAAAGGATGTGGACATAACCAAATATAGAAGACTTATTGGATCACTACTGTATCTAACAACAAACAGACCAGATATAGTATTTATAGTAGGAGTATGTGCAAGGTTTCAGACAGTACCTAAGAAATCACATATTGCAGCAGTAAAAAAGATCATCAAATATCTGAAGGGTACACAAGATGTCGGTCTATGGTATCCAAAGGAAGGAGGATTCAGCCTCAAATGATATACCGATCTGATTTTGCAGGTTGCAAGATTGACATGAAGAGTACAAGTGGTACCTGTCAGTTTTTAGGGAACAGACTTGTTTCTTGGTTTTGCAGGAAACAAACATCTATTGCAACATTAACTGTTGAAGCTGAATATGTAGCTGCAGGAAGCTGCCGTGCTCAGATTCTATGGATACAACAACAACTAAAGGATTATGGAATAATTGAGAAGGAAACTTCTATTCTATGTGATAATACAAGTGATATTGTTATCACCCATGATCTTGTCTTCCATTCGAGAACAAAACACATTGATGTGAGACATCACTTCAACAGAGATCATGTAGAAAAGAAGGATATTGTGTTGGAAAAAGTACATACTAACATGCAACTTGCTGATATCTTTACAAAACCTCTGTGTGAATCAAGGTTTTCTATACTAAGAAACGAGCTTGGAATCATCAAGCTCTGATGAGTAAGGGATTATAAGTTCCTTAAGTAAATGAGAACTTATTCTGTATTTCAATTTCTTCTTTTGCATGTCTTGCATGTACTCAGTTTACTGGAACAAGATATTGCATTCTATTGTAAGATGGCATTATCTAAGTATTTAGTTTCAGGATACAGTAAGCTAAAACAGGTTTCGGCATCAGGTCGTTGGAACAGAAAAAGTGGACAGGTTACTGCAATAGGTTTCTAATATTGGTTGTAAACAGGTTTCTGCAAGGAGAACAACATTTATTTGGCACAATATTTAAGAACCTGTTACCTCCTACCAGAAATAGTAACCTTAACCCTAATGATTACAAAAGTTAGTTTGGCAACTGCATTAAATGCCAAAGACCACCTTTTTAGAGAAAAGAGAGAAAAAAACGCTGCTTATCTCTGACACGATCTCGGCAAATTTACAGATTTTCCCCTCCACGTTTTTAATCTCAACCGTCAGATTGAGCATGACTTTTGGATTCCTTAATCTAAATCGTTGATTATTTTGGGAAGTTTTTCATATATAAACCGCTCAGATCCTCGTCTTCACCTCTACGCTCATATTTTGTGCACTCTAAAATTCTCTAATTCTCTGCAAATTTAGACTTTCCTTTTCTCAAGCTTTTTCAGATCTAAAATGGTCGTTGCAAGAAAGTGTAAGGTGTTGGAGGGAAGACTAGTGAACGAGGCTGTTCTGTTAGGGAATGAGTCACCATATGAGAACAAAGACCTCATCAAGAAGATATGGAGATAGATGGGTGAAAGCAAGCTGGATAGATTGTTCACCACCACTTATGAAGGGTTTTCTACCATTTCAGTGGAGAAGTTCTACTCTTTTATGGAACTGTCTCAGGATAAGAAGACCATCACCTTCAAGTTGGAGAAGGATGATGAGGATGAACACTTTAACTGCTGGAGATATCGCTAAGACCTTTGGCATTTCCAATAAGGGCATGAAGTATGCTGACCTGGTTGGGTATGGGTCAGAATACTTGGAGGAGAACTGGAACCAGTTTAAATTGGATTTCGCGGAGAAGAGCGTCTCTGCTAACTTTGGGAAGAAAAAACTCAAGCCGGAGTATGAGTTTCTTCATGACATCCTGGTCTACACCGTTGAGTGCAGGTATGGAAGCTTTGACAAATGCACCAACCTCAAGCTAAGGATGATGACTGCCATCATGCGAGGAGATGCAGTCAATTGGGCACAGTTCATCTTCAAGAGGATTTGGGAGGTGGCTATCAAACCTACGCCAAAGAGAGGGTTTGGGATAGTACTTTCCTCTATCCTAAGCTAGAAAAGGCTACCCTTGGAGAAGAGGGTTCCATATGCACCAGGATGATATCTTGGTGTGAAGAAAGGCTTCTCCAAAGGAGAGAAGAATGAGAGGAAGCCCACGAAGAGACCTGCCGCCAAGCCACAGGCTGCTGATTCTTCCGATGACTTTGGCAGTGATGATGATAAGCCAACGAGGAAGAATGTGGTCAAGAAAGCTCCTTTGCAGAAGAAGACTGGAGCAAAGAAGGCCCTTAAAAGGAAACCTGCACTGATCCTCAGGTTGTAGGATTCTAATTTCGAAGAAGAGGTTGCTGTCTCTTCTGAACCTTTGACCACTTGCATTCTACCAACTGCTGAGGATGATTTTCTCATGGAGCATACCTCTGATGAGGCTGCTGATGAAGCCAATGCATCAGTTGTTGGTAAACAGAAAAGTAATATCCAAGTGGAGCCAGTTGCTGAGAAAGCTTTAGTGCCGGTGGATAAGACAGCAGGAGAGGTTGCTACTCCAGGTTCTCTAATTCCTAAGGAGCATCCTGAAGCTGCCCAGGATGAACATGTTTCTGCTCCAGTGATCCATGTTCCTAATGAATCTAAGGAGGAGGTTGCTGAAGAGGAGGTTCCTGCACCAAAGAAGAAGAGGAGACTGGTCAAGAAAGCTGACAACTCTTACAGGAAGAAATGGCTGGACGAGAAGGAGGAGTTGAAGGAGATTGACATTCTTATCAGGGTGGAGACCTCCATTAATTCGATCAGTATCGAAGAAGCTGAGAAGACTATAAGAAAAACAGCAAACTCTATCTACAAAAGGTTTGTTATCGCCTATAAAATCTGTCGATCGAAGAGGTTGGGCTCGGTGAGAGAGTTGGTGACATGGGAGGACTGGTTTGAAGTCGAAGATATTATCCTCTCATGGATAGAAAACTTTGTTGATCCAGAAGAAACCTTTCCCAATGGGCTCCTACCTTTCATTGTCGAAGATTACATCAATCTTCAGATTGACACCATAATCTCTCTTATTCAAAAAAGGCAGGAGAAGCTCAATGACCATTGGATAGCCAAGGTGAAGAAAATAAACGAGCAGTCGATGAAGGAAGAGGAAGATAACTCAATTGTGCAGATCCCCATCACTGAGACAGTTAGGACCCTGACTGAGCTGAAGATGGCTGAAGCTCAGCTGACTGACCTCACTCCTGAGGAAGCCAATGCAAGGATGCTGCAACAGGGGATTGAGGCTAGCAAAACTCAATTTTATCAATCCCCAAAGATGCTACAGCCAGGAGAAGGATCATCAAAAGCTGCTGAGTCTCGTGATTCTCCAACTTATTCAGGTATCGCAGCTCTTTCCCCACCCACTTTGATACCATGGATTCAGATGTGCATGTGCTTGACTCTGCTTCCTTTACTCTTAATGAGACATCTGTTGAGAGGGAACCAACGTCCATCATCCATGAAGTTTGCCAATCAATCGAGATGGAGTACGTCGATGAAGCAGTCCCGGAGGAAATTGCAGAGACAGGACTCCCTGTACTAGCCATATTAGCAGTACAATATGCTGACCTGAAGGAGAAAACTGATGAAGTTCCAACTACTGAAGCAACTGACATTGAACAATCATTTGAAACCAGTCAGGTTGCTGATGAAACAATTGAGGAGGTTGTGGAGGTGATTGAAGCTACTAACATTCAGGTAGCTGAAGTTACTGAGGAAACAACAATTGCCGTTGCTGATGAGAAACAGGTTTCTACTTCGGACCCAGTTCCTGTTGCTGAGATGAAATCTATTGAGGTACTCGATGAAGTAACTGTTGTGCCTGAACAGGTTACTGAGGGTAGTCAGGTTTCTGCTCAAGAAGTGATGGAGGTTCCTGAACCTCAAGAAGTTGTACAGATTGCTGACCAATGAAGACCTTGGGCTCAGATGCTATTGAGACAACTCCAACGGAGGATGGAGAAGAGAATGCTAAGGAGGATCGTGATATGCCTGTTAGAGGCAAAGAGATTGTTGTTGCTGTCTCTGCTTCTAATCTAGATGATGGTAATGACTCATCAAGTTCCAGTGATGATGAGCCAGATGATTCCTTTCCATACAAAGAACCAGGTAAGATTAAGATGACAATGGAGGAGAGGATGAGATATGAGGCAGAACATGAGATAAGAGAAAAACAACAAGCTGACGAAAAGACAAGTCAGACCCTGGTCCTCTATACTCAAGAGGAAACTGGACCAGTGGTTAGGGTTGAGACTCTTTCTGATGTACAAGAACTATCACTTCAAGGTGTTTTAAGTATTGTTTAAGGATTGATACAGGCCATGGAAACCCATCAGATGAATCTGGCCACAAATACTTTCATGCGAGACAGAGCATACTTCGAAATCTTGAAAGATCTGAAGAATGAACTGGAAGCCCTTCCTGGTAAGATACAGTCTAGGATAAATGAGGAGTTCAACTCTCAACATCTAGCCAGGAGTAGATTTGAACGTGAACAGAAAGTTATCTCTGATGCTCGAGAGATAACCTTAAAGGATCTGAAAACATCTATTGATGAAGTAAAGAACAATCAGACAGCCCAGAATCTGGTTCTGGAAGAAGTCAACAACACAGCCAGAAGCGCTAATGATAGGATTCATAATCTCGAACTCTTGGTAGGCGAGATGATGGTAATCATGGCTCGAGTTTACCCAAAAGAGACTGCTGCAGTTACTGCTCCCGTTAATAATGCCAAAAAGGGGGAAGGTAGTAAGCAACATGCTGAACCCGATGATGCAGTTGTTGAGGATACTGCTAGGGAGATTGAGGAAAAAACTGATGATGATGATGATGTTCCTCTGACCAGGATTAAGTGCAAATATTCTGATTCTGGACATGGTCAGAGTGAACCAAAATGAAGAAGGAAAGATGATGATGGAGAAGATGAAGCAGGTATTGGGGTTGTTGGTACCCAAACAGCAGACAATACTACGACACAACAAAGAGGTCAGGTTGTTGCTGCTCCTACTAGGCAAAGATCTTCTAGACAGCAACCTGGTAAAGAAAAAGGTCGACAACAAGCTGATCCCAAAGCAAAACCTTATATGGCCGAAGCTGTTGATCCAAGCAGGAGGCTAAGCGAGGACAGATGGAGGCAGCTGAAAGCTGCTGATGAAGAAATAAGGAGAAAGAAGAAGAATGAATGGATATCAAGGTTAGGAGTCATTGGTACTGAACATTCTTTATCTGATAAAAAACACTCCTACCCTGATCAAGAAACTCCAGATTTTGTAAAGGATGAAGTTCCAACTGATGTTTTTGTCATGCTTGATCAGAAACCTGAGAATATAGTTGATCCTATATACTGGAACTTAGCTCTCTTCGAAAAAGTCCATTTACCTAGAGACAAGAATCCGACATTCGAAGAGATCACCATCTATAAAAGGTCAGAATACTTCAGATACTTCAGAGAACTCTGTAGACTTGACTATTTCAAAAACTTTTCATCTTGTGAGAAAGCTTTGAAGAAGTATGAAGAGCTAGCAAGAGAGGGGAGGTTAGATTGACAGATTCTGCTGATTGAAAGAGTTAAGAAAGGGGAGCAGGTTATTTTCTACCAAGACTTTTGGCTAAGATGGATACAGATTCCTAAGATAGCGAGGCAGATGCAGAAATTATATCAGGAGTCTATCTTAAACTAGTGGAAGAGATCTAAATATGAAGTAACCAAACAGCATCAGCAAGGAAGTGCAGGGCATGAACAGATCAAGAGGAAACTGTTTGGAAACCAGTAAACTGATGGAGAGTAGCTTACTGTCTTTATCAATATATCTGTTTGTAAGCTATATTTGTAAAGAATTGTTTTTGTATTCTTTATTCCTTCATTTTTTTTGAAGATGTTGAGCTAGTTTATTCATGTGTATATAACTCTGATACTTTGTACCGTACTTATACATTTTATGAGTATAAAAGTACATGGATTTATGTTGCTTACTTATGGGTTTTATCATCATGAAAAAAAGGGAAAATTGTTAGGATATTTCTATTAGGTTTTGATGAGACAATGCAACTTTGGTTAGAAAGTTAGAGTACCCATTTTTCATGTTTTACAAGTGGAATTCTGGTTGTTTAAGATAGACTTGTTAAGTCTTGCTTTGAAAGTTGTATATACCAGAAAGCAGCATATACTGAGTTTAGCAGGATCCTGTAGTTGAAGAGGTTTCTATGTGTTAAAGATAGCAGGATCAGAAAGCTGGACCAGTAAGTAGCATAATAGGAAGCAATATAGAAGAAAGGAAGTTAACTGCAGGATTCTGAAATAGGAAGCTGTTCAGAATCAAGAAGTTGTCGCAGGTCAGGAAGCTGACTGCAGGTTTCGAGAACAGGAAGCTGTTATAAAACAGAAAGTTGACGCAGATCGGGAAGTAGGCACAAAACAGTTAGCAGCCACTGTAACCTGAGCAGAAAGCTGTAAGTTCCTTCTATCTTGTCTATCACTGTATGAGGATTATCCTGGTGATGTACGAGGACTAGTTCCTGCTCAAGTTACCGGTAGATAGAAGTCAGTGCCAAACCAATCAGGTTGTGACACCTAGACCCGCAACTCTGCAAAAGTACTGTAGTTGTGGAGTGACGTCATTAATGCGGATCAGACAAGGACGAGCCCTTGTACCTGATTTTTCTAGACGCATTAATTGCAAGGTATTTGAAGATCAAGTTTGAATTGCAACAAGGACAATACCTCTCTTCAACGGGCATTTTCCTACAGATATATATAGAAGGAGAGAGTGACCTTTGAGACGACTGAAGCTTTATCTAAACTTCTTGCAATTCTTCTCGAGCCCACAATCTCTCAAGAATCTCAAGCTCAGTTACTCAACCTTTTGAAGTAATCAATCACTTCTTAGAGCTTTCAAGTTCAAGACTGTTTCAAGCTTGCACCAGTTGAAGACTTTATATACTTTTAACCTTTGTGTTGTGTGCTAGGTTGTTTTAATTTTGGTGTCCTTAGTTGATAGAATTTGATCCTTGCTAAGTGTTAGTCTTGTGTAGGCTTTGTAACTCTATGTGAGTTTTGTACCCTGTGTGGGTTAGTAGGTAAACTTGTGTTAGGAAGAGGTTTGTAAAGCTGAGGCTTGTAAATCGAACTGACTTGATGAAGTTCTTCCTCAGAGAAGGAGTAGAGTGGACGTAGAAGGATTACACCACCTTCAAACCACTATAAGCCATAAGTGTTTTACTGCTTTTATCTACCTGCTGCATTGCATTGATATATATATTGCTACATATATCATCAGTATTCTGCAAAAGGTTTCTACTAAAATCATTATTTAGAAAAGAAAACTGTTTTTCAAAGGGAACTCCATCTTAAGTTTATTCCGCTGCAAACTGTGATCACCGAGTAAGAAACCTGAATCAGCATACTGTCAGGTTTCTGATCGAGTCAGGTTACTGCTTCTCTATAAAATCAGAAACCTATTTCACTGAAAGTTTTGAAAACTCAAAATCGATAGAGGTTCATTCACCCCCTCTAAACCTTTGACCACTTGGGACCAACCTAATTTATTTTAAAGCATATATTGAAAAAATTATTTGATTTCAATAATTAATAAATTTGAATAATAATTTTCAAGTTGTCAACCTTTATTTTAGTTTTTTTTCTTTTGTATCTATTTATATTTTTTCTTTACATTTTTTAATTTAACAAATTTCAAATATATAATAATTTCCACCATTGAACTCTAGCATATGTTTTTTAGATAAATCTAATTAATATTTCTATATTATTTATTATTTAATAATAATAATATTTCTTGTCAACATTAAATTTGAAGCAATTAATTAGCATATTTAATATGAAAACATTGTAGGCTTGCCATGTGACTCTTTGGTCTTACTTTTTTATATATAAATATTTATATATATATATATATATATATATATTATATGTTGATTTTTTGAATTGGTAGAAATTTATTTATGAAGTTACTGCGCATGTTCAATTTATTTAAAATGTATTTTTGATAACATGAAATTAGTTTAAGTACTTTATCGAATTTTTTTAGTCCATTTATAAAATATATATGTGCGTATGTATTTATAAGATTAAGTATATATTTGTAGTGTTGTAATTAATTTTTATGAAAGTTGAAATATAAATCATAAAATTTGTTGTGAATCCTCAAAAGAAAAGTCAAAATAAAAAAAAATTGAAAAAAATGAAAAAAAACAATGGAATGAAGATTTTGAAATTAAAAAAATTATACTCAAAGTCAAATGGGTTTTCAGCATTTCTGTTAATTTCAACAATTGAGATAGTATGAAACTAAACCCACTTAACTTATAAAATTACACAAAATTCGTGGATAATTATCGTGAGACGAAATCTCATTACTCACGAATAACATGTAAATTGTAGGTTTTGAATTATGAATTGACTTTTCTTATGTAATAAGATTTGTTCCACGGTTTCAGAAAAAACTTATACAATTATACTCATTCTCACGTGAGCCTTAGTAACTTTTACTCATACTTCCAAATAACATCACATGATTACAACTGTATTCTAATTTCTAACATAAGAAAAATCAAATAAAACCTAAAGTTCACTATATTTAATTTACCATTATGACATGGGACAGCTTAGCTTCTCCCATTATGACATGGACCTACAACCTTCAAAAAAAAAAATCATAATTAGAAAAAAATCGTTTCATGTGAACATCAACATATACAAGAAAATAAACCTTAATTGCATGTGGCATTAATCTGTCTCATCAGTGATGGAACCAGATCATAAATTGAGGGGTAAAAAATAATTAAAATTGTTTTTTACACTAAATAATATATATCTATTTATTGTTAAAATTTACATAAGGGGTAAATATTTTTTTATAAGTTTGGAGGGGGGCAGGGCCACCCTCCCCCAAGGCATAGTTCTGTCCCTGTCTCTCATCGAGATGATCTTGGTGATCATGATGATGACGAAGACGACGAAAACACGCAAAACGTCGTAAGACCTCATGTTCAACACTTCAATTAATATTAATAGAGTTAGAGATTTTAATCCTTATTTTAAAAAATTACAAGTTTCGCATAATTTTTCAACAATACGAAAGTTTCACACCAAATTTTCAAATCATAAGGAGTTTTCGTGCAATTATCCATAAAAAATAGTCCTAAGAGATTGACTTATTCATCAAATTTTATCCTCACTGTTAAAATTCCATCTTAACTTTATGGAACCATCTAATTTAGTACTCAAAGATTGATTTTGGAGTTTATTTCCCCACCTAATCTATTCACCCCGTTTTCCTTTCATTTGTATACAACCTCTATTTTATTTAGGAAATATATGTTAGATTTGAATGAGACAAAACCACATTTGTAGTAAGACATAAAAACCTCATTTTTCACACCATATTATGTGAAGTAGATAGAGTCTAGATCAATAAGTTAGCTTAAGTCGAAGTTGCAAATAATTACAAGTTTCAAGCTGTAAGAAGACCGACGTTGCAACTTGCAAGGACTGAAATAAGACTTACGTTGTAGAAGATCCGGAGATGCAAGAAGATGAAGATATAGTAAGATTGTACTTACTGCAAGTAAGTTTCTATTGTCAAGAAAGCTTACAATTATATACTATAAGACCAACATTGCAAAATCAGTTAAGACCTATAATGACACTGTCATACAAGGAACATCATCAAAAGGAGGAAATGTCAATCAACAAAATACACATGTGATGGAACTAGAAAATCATTCAAAATTTTCATTTCTTCATTTGTGTAGATAGCTACTTTTCTCATAAATATTATATTAAAAGGACCTCTAACCCTTTGAAACTCATGTGCAAGGATGTAAAAGTTTTCTAAAAAGAATTCTCCCTAAAGAAAAAAACATATCAAGTTGCATAAACGGAAAGTTTTTCTAAGTAGTAACTAATTCACAGAAACGCTGTAAGTAGCATTGTAGAAATTAGTTACTACATGTGTTGTATGTTCGAGTAACTTATAGCTTGTAGTAAAAAAATCTACAATTTGAAGAACAGTTTGAAATACTTTAGAGAAGTTTATTAATACCCCTTAAAACCTCTCATACCACTTGAGATAAACACTGTAATACTTTTGTTTGCATAAGGTAATATATACTTATATATGTATCAAATAATGCTTTTGGTTTTATAACTTTAAATCAATGATTACTGAGAAATTATAATTTGACAAATAATAATTTTATTCTCATAATGTAACATTTTGTGTGTATCATGTAAAAATATTACTATCACATTACTTGACTTTTATTCTGCATTGACAGACCCGTGATCGAGTTGACTCGATCTATCTTATGTAATGGAATCCATAAGAAGTTCTCACACAAAAGACCTAATCTTTAAGAAAATGTTGGGATTATTTAAAATTGTTTGCATGTATATTTAAGTACATTGAAACAAGTGAAGTGCACCTTTTACACTTTATTGGTGCAAATTATGTTTGAAATTGAAAGAAATTTTTATAAACAATTATACAATATGTAATACTTTTTATGTGATAGAGTGATGGATAGTAAATACAAACATGAAAAAAAAAGACAAAAAAATGTTTAAATGGTGAATAAATACATAACATTATGTGGGACAAGAAATAAATGCATTAAATTGAAAAAAAAAAACATATGTAGAACCAAAAGAAGATAAAAATTAGGAAAATATGCTAAAAATGTTTTCAACAGATACCTAAAAAAACTATATAATTTTAAAGTCAAGTTAAAATGGGAAAAGGAAAACATATATATTTTTTTAAATACTCTAAAAAAAATGAATGTTGTATTTAAATATAAGGGGCAACTTAAAAACTAGCTAAATAGAATAACTAAAAATTAAAAGTAGTCGAATAATAAGGAATATTTTTTTTTAGCTAAATTGACCATTCTACCCTTAAATTAAAAAATAAGGGGTCAACTTGAAAGTTGGAACTGTTTTGAATTTTTCCTCTCACCCCACCCTATCTTCCTTTCACGGCCGCCATCACTGATCAATTTCCGATGCCACCGTCGCTGCAACCATTCCAACTTCACACCGCCTCACCCCCTTACCGTAGCTGAACTCTACTCAAGGCAAGACAAAATTCCACCATTGTCCATTGAAGGGGAATGAAAACACCTTTGTGGAGAAATGTCCATCATTGAAGAAGAAGAGACGAGCTCCGCCGCCGCCAAGCTCCAATGGGTGAAGAGGTATATTCGAAACACTCAGATGGTATATAAAGAAGGAAATCAATTACATTCTTGATCATTACGTCTTTGTTTATCTATT
The DNA here is from genome assembly GCA_954870855.1 of Scutellaria minor. Taxonomy (NCBI): domain Eukaryota; kingdom Viridiplantae; phylum Streptophyta; class Magnoliopsida; order Lamiales; family Lamiaceae; genus Scutellaria; species Scutellaria minor. Next base: position 15,609,188 of record OX940728.1, on the reverse strand, counting down.
TTGAGAGTGCATCTTTCTGTATCTTTTTGTCTGCTTAGTCTAGTTTTTTTTTTGCTTCTTTCATTTTTAGTGATGCGTGATTATAGGATATGTTATAGGACCTTTGCAAGTCTGATGTATATATTTTTGTATGCCTTGTATCTTTTGCACATAATCAATATAGAACTTTTCATCCTCATCTCTCTGTGTATTCATTTTCTTCATGACACCAGAGTAGGAAAACGATCAACCAGCTTCCGCACTATAAATCATACCCCTTATATTATATATTTTTTTTCTTGTCATCTTCATATCATGTCCAAGAAAAGTGATGAAACGGCTGAAAAATCCTCCAGATCGACCGTGGTTGATGTAATGTCACCATATTTTATTTTCGGATCTGATAACCCAAATATTGTTTTCACTAGTGATTTTCTTTGCGATGATAATTACACGGATTGGGTGGATGAGATAAGTAACGCCCTCTATGCAAAGAACAAATATGGTTTTGTTGACGGGTCAATTCCTATCGCAGATGAGGTCTCGTCGGAATGGTTGCTATGGAAGCGGTGTAATGCCATGATAAAGGGATGGCTCCAAACTTCCATGAACAAAGAAATACGCACAAGTGTAAAACATGCCACAACCGCTCAAGAAGTCTGGGAAGATTTGAGGGAACGTTTTGGTAGTGCAAGTGCATCGAGGGCGTTTGAGTTGAAGCGTGAAATAACTCTCACGCGACAAGGAAAACTATCTGTTTCAGCTTATTACACGAAGCTAAAAGGCTTGTGGGATGAATTTCAAGCCACTTCGCCAACACCCAAATGCAAGTGTGAAAAATGCACTTACGACATTGGTAAGAAAATAACCAAAATGAGGGATAAGGAACGTCTTTATGAATTCCTTATGGGATTAGACGATGTCTTTGGGACCGTAAAAACTCAAATTTTAAGCACAAGGCCAACGGTTTCCCTTGGTGCTATTTTTCATATTGTTACGGAAGATGAGAGACAGAAACAAATTACCTCAATTGGGAGAAACAACGTTGATGCTGCCACTTTTCAAATTGCACGTCAACAAGAACGAAACACAAGAGATCGAAGGGACAATCAGAGAGAACCCAAGAAGTGCACACATTATGAGAGATTCTACCATACCATCGATGAGTGTTACGAGTTGAATGGGTACCTTAATCCTGGAGAAAATGGATCGTGACATTGGGAAGAAAGAAAATCTTGGAAGAAAAAGAAAAACACATCAAAAGGGGTGCACATGACTGCCACTATTAGCTCTGTTCCAGGCGTTTCTCATGAACAATTCGAAAAATGTTGGGCTTTTTTCATCAAGCAAGAAGATGGTACAGAGGCTGCTAATGAAGAGAAATTGCCAACCGTAAATATAGCTAGTAAGATAAACAACCAAAAACCATGGATAATTGATTTGGGAGCCACGAAACACATAACGTGTGATGGTGGAATACTTACTAACCAAACGGGAATTGGGACTGGTACACCCGTGAAAATTCCTAATGGTGAAAAGGTTCCCGTTGCGAGCATTAGTGATACTAATCTACCTAATGGAATGAAATTAAATGGTGTTTTGAATATTCCTAATTTTGAGTGTAATCTCATCTCTGTTAGTCGTCTTACGAGAGACTTAAACTGTGTTCTCACATTCTTCCCCAATTATTGTGTTATGCAGGACTTACCTTCGAGGACGCTGATTGTGATGGGTAGGCATTGCGATAGTCTGTATTGCTTGGAGCAGATGAAAATGGAAGGTATGGTCATGTCAGTTACTGTGGATTCAAGGACTTGGCACAAAAGACTAGGCCACACATCAAGTTTGAAATCGCAGTTTTTTAGCAATTTTATTAATGGTTTTGGAAAGAATGGTGAGCATTGCGACTCTTGTTTGAAGGCTAAGTTGACTAGACTACCATTTTCTAATAGTAATATTCACACTTTGTCTTGTTTTGAACTAATTCACTGTGATATTTGGGGCAGCTATCACACCTCATCTTCTATTGGTGCACATTATTTTTTATCCATTGTTGATAATTTTAGTCGAGGCGTATGGGTATTCCTCATGAAACATAAGTCTGAGGTTTGTCATTTTCTGATAATGTTTTGCAATTTGGTGAAAAATCAGTTTGGGAAGAGTATTAAAAGAATTCGAGCAGATAATGACGTTGAATTTCAATCTAGATGCATGTTGGATTACTATAGTGATATTGACATTATTCTTGAAACATCTTACACAGACACACCCCAACAAAATAGGGTAGTTGAGCGCAAGCATAGACACATATTAGAGGTCGATAGAGCTTTACGCTTCAAAGCAGGTTTAACGGTAAATTTTTGGGGGGAATGCATATTAACCGCCACTTACATCATAAATAGATTGCCTTCGAGAGTCCTTCAACATAAAACTCCTTATGAAATCCTTTTTTAAAAAATGCCAACTTATGAGCATCTTCGTGTTTTTGGGTATTTGGCGTATGCCAAGGATAACCAGAGAGGGGGAGATAAATTTGATGTGAGGGGGAGAAGGTGTGTCTTTGTTGGGTATCCACATTCTCAAAAGGGATATCGCATGTTTGATTTGGAGACTAAACAAATATATACGTCTCGTGATGTCAAATTTGTTGAGAGTGTTTTCCCATTCAAAAACTTGAATCCTGAAAATGAAGCATAAAATGTGAGCCGTATTAGACAACGAGATTGGAATGACGATGACTTTATGCCAATTGAGATTGAAAATGTAAGCCCAAAATGTACGGTTGGACAAGGGGTTTTGAACAGTACTAATGGGCCCAACATATCCAGTGAAAGTAGTGGCGACAGTGAACAATGTCTAGAAGAAGGCCCACGAAGAAGTGAGAGGGCCAAGAAGTAGCCCAAGCACCTTGAGCTATATGAAACAGACTTGCCTAAGTCCGTCGACCATTTACAGCCCACTCCCAATTCAGAAACCTCGGAGGTATATCCTTTATCGCATTTTGTTTTATATAATAAATTTTCTACCACTCATAAGGCGTATCTTGCTGCCATCACCTCCCGTGATGAGCCTAAGGGGGGTGTATTGGATTAGGATTTTAAAGGACTTTTTAAGCTGAAAAAAGTCATGCGGATTTAAAAGACTTTGCAGGAGTTTTATGACTTTTAAGATTTTGTAAGATTCTGTAAAGACTTTTTAATCAGGATTTTAATGGATTTTGTAGGACTTTGTGGACTTTGCAGAACTTCATGGATTTATGACATACGATAAGAGTTCAAGGTTTTTTTCATACATTCGAATTTTAAAAGAGTCAAAGATAAAAATAAAATATAACTGAAAATAATAATAGAATAATGAAAGTAACATATGCTAAAATATTTCAATCAAGTACACCAAAATAACACCAAAACAATATAGTTCCATTAATCCAAAATGTTTTCATACACAACCAAAATATAAAGCAAACACTTCAAACAAGTGCAACCAAAATAATACCAAAACAATATAGTTTGACAAAACCAACATGTGTTCATACACAACCAAATTGTAAAGAAAATACTTCAAGTAAGTGAAACCAAAATAACACCAAAACAATATTGTTCATCCTAACTTATACTTTATCCAATCTGAGCGCTCTTCTATTGACATCTTTAAGAAAAGGTCTTTCTTTGCATTAGTATCAAGAAAATCAACCGCCATGTAGCGAGTTCGGTTATCCAAATTTGGGACCTCTTTTATAGCACTCCAAATAGTTCCCTTTGCCTCTCTGTCTCTTTCTCTTTTCTCCATCAAGTTAGACATTTTTTCAAAATTAACAGCTATAGTCTCAATGCCAACAGATATATTTTCTAGAACTTTATTGTTGTTCCCAATTGAGTTAGAATTCCCTCCATCCTCGGGCCTACTCCGCTTACGATTAATTGGGTTATTAGTGGGAACCTCCGAACCTAAAGGGGGTTGAGGTGGTGAAATGCTTGGGCGAGGTGATAGAGGCTGAAATTGTGGTTCATAGTGATCTGGTGCTATGAATGCATCACTGTTCGGATCATATGAAAAATTTTCCATCCCAAAATCGGTATTTTCTTCCCCAAAAGTTGTAGCATCAGTATAATCAGGGTCTACTGATATGGAATTGTACCCACCAGCAGTTCCACCCCCGAAGACAATCTTCAAATCCTCATAATCAACCATACTTTTTCCTCGAAGATTTTTGTGACTTGGGTGGGACTAGCAAAAAAAATAATTGCATCATTAATATATTGAAAATAATATAATGCACTACACTTGTAAACTATTAATATATTGAAAAGATTACGAAGTAATCTCACCTTTAAGTACTCTTTCCATATTTCATCACTAGCGGTGAATGTTTTTAAAATTGGGTCCCACCCAAAGCCAGAATTGTTGCGCATAAGTGATGACATATTATTATATTGTTTCTTAAACCACTTCATTCGACTCAGGTAATGATTATACGTTTTAGGAAACTTAATTTTAGCATTGAGACGAGGAAGGATGACTCTCTCTACATTTAATTTGCTAATTGACCCATTAGCATCACGCTGTCCACTTTTTATAGCATCCACTATCAGTTTTAACAATTCATCGGAATCCTCCTTGGTCCAAGCTTCATAGTTTTCTTTCTCTTTTCCCTTTCCTTTATTATTTCCTTGTGAATCTCTCATTTGAATTACTAAAAAAAAGTAACGGGAGTATTTTCAGATGAATGAAACTATGAATTCTAAAAGATAAACATGTTTCAAATCTGTACTTATTGGAGTGAATTTCAAATATACACAATCGTCATAAAAAAAGTTCATTTAAAATAAAAGCCTTTAAAATACGTCCTAAATTGATGCCTAAACAACTGAAAATTACAGCAATATTATTTGGCATTATATGCAGCAAGTTCAATTTCCATAATCTCCTGCACCTCTTCGAAACATTCATCACATAAAACAGCAAAAATCAGTAAAAAATCTCAGCTACTCAGTCACTGTGCGTGTATATACATGAAAACCATTAACAAGTATAAAGACATGAGAGTGATTGATTTTTATATATACATAAAAAGATATGGATGAAACCATTAACAAGTATTACCCAATACAAACAAAGAGATACAATATATACATGAAAACGCCAATAGCATCACCCAATACAAACAAAGAGATACAGTATATACACACAAACTGCAGCAATCCACTGCACCAAAAGCTGAAATAAACAAATAACCAAATAGACAAATTACAAACAAATCGACAATAAACAGCATGACATCATGGTCTATCAAAATTATCTCAAACAACCTCCACCAGAATCTTAAGCATATTCATTGAGAACAAACTAAAAAAAAAAAAAAACATCGGAATCACATAAATCAAGCACGTTAATTCAACAGATAAAAACCATTACGCAACAAAACTCAGTCCACTAAGAACTAGCTTCCTGAAAAAATGCCGATTAATTAATCAGTGACATAAAAAAACCCCAGATAATGAACAGTAAATCCCTAAATTTAATTCGAACCCTTAAAAAAACCCACCAACAGAATTATAGCAATATTGAAGTTTAAAGGGACTAAACACATGCAAAGCTGCAAAACACGAATCTGTTTGTAAATTACAAGATGAAAAGGTTTATTCCGCTTTAACAACCTCAAATTAAACAAAACAAAATCAAATCCCGAACGAAGAATGAACTGATCTTGGTATGTTTTCACCACATCCCAAATCAGATGCGTCAATTAAAAAGAGCTGAGGTTATCGAGCTCGCATCTTCTTCGTGGAAAAGTTTGAGATCGTAGAATAACGTTGCAGATCTATCAAATCGGATTCGAATTTCGGAAGAATAATTGAAGACTACAATATATACATATCACAATTTTTTTTCATAGAATTGCAGTATAAAGACAAAGGTGAAGAGACATTACCGGATGAAGCACTTCAACAGTCACTTCAAGAGTCCTCTAAAATCTGATGGGTTTGGATGGGATTGTTGGTATTTATAGATACCACTAAAAAGTCCTTCAAAATCCATCTAACACAACAATCCTATAAAATCCTTATATTTTTGAATACCAATGGATTATTTTTAAATAGTAAAAAGTCTTGCATGAATACCAATGGATTTGAATGGACTCTTTAAAAAATCTTGAAAATCCTGATTGAATACCAGTGAATTGTTTTTAAGTGACATAAAATCCTGATTGAATACCAGCGGATTTTTTTACAAAAAAAGTCTTTTAAAATCCTGTGAAATCCTAAACCAATACACCCCCCTAAGTCTTTCTATCAGGCAGTAAGGGATGAGCGGTGGCATGAGGCCATGAAAAGGGAGATTGAAGCCTTGGAGCAAAATGGTACGTGGACCTTAGAACCACTACCACCAGGTAAAAAGGCAGTCGACTCTAAATGGGTTTATAAAATAAAATATAAACCAAATGGGGAGGTTAAAATTACAAGGCACGCTTAGTGGCGAAATGTTTCACTCAAATTGAAGGGATTGACTTCTATGAAACCTTTGCACCCGTTGCAAAATTGGTCACGATGCGAACCCTTCTTCATATTGCGGCAAAGAAAAATTGGGCTATACATCAACTGGATGTGAATAACGCCTTTCTACATGGTGATTTGTTGGAAGATGTGTATATGAAAATTCCTCAAGGTTTTGCGAAACAGGGAGAAACATGTGTATGCAAACTACGCAAGTCACCATAGGCCTACGACAAGCTTTGAGAAACTGGCATCACAAGTTCACTCAAGCCTTGATCAATGTCGGTTTTAGATAATCTCGAGCAGACCATTCCTTGTTTATTTTCAAGAGAGCATATTTATGTGGCAACACTAATTTACGTTGATGACGTAATTTTAGTCGGAAATAATAACAGCAAAATTGCGAGCGTAAAGAACACCTGGACTCATTATTCGGCATAAAAGACTTAGGATCCTTAAAATACTTTCTTGGCATCGAAGTTGCTCACTCGGCGAAAGGTGTTGTTCTAAGTCAAAGGAAATATACTCTTGACATTTTAGAAGAAACTGGTTTACAAGGCGGTTGTCCCAGCGCATTTCCAATGGAACAAAATTTGCTGTTAACGAACGATGACGATAGTCCCCACGTCGACTCTCTTCGTTATCGTCGATTGATTGGACGACTTTTATACCTAACTGTCACTCGTCTGAATATTCAGTTTGCAGTGAATTATCTAAGTCAATTCCTTACAGTCCCTCGTCACACGCACATGGAGGCAGCCACGCGAATCCTCCGCTATCTTAAGTCGACAACAGGCCAGGGACTCTTCCTTCCTGCAAATGACAATTTTCAGCTTGAGGCCTATTGCGATGCCGATTGGAGGGGTTGTACTATGACGAGGCATTCCTGTACTGGGTATTTTATCACCTTGGGTGGTACTTCTATCTCTTGGCACACAAAAAGGCAATCCGTCGTATCTCGTTCTTCCGCTGAAGCAGAATATAGAGCGATGACGACCACTGTGAGTGAAATTCTTTAGCTTCGATGGTTGCTCAATGACATTAAAGCCACTCAAACCACAACCACTTCTTTTTTTTGTGACAATCAAGCGGCGTGCCACATTGCAAACAATCCCATTTTCCATGAAAGAACGAAACATGTCGAGATGGATTGTTACTTCGTTCGAGAACGCTTTGAATCAAAAGACATACTTCCATACAAAATCTCAACGGAGCTGCAAGTTGCTGATCTTTTTACGAAGGCTTTAAGGGCAGCACGCTTCCGGTTTCTTGTCGACAAGTTAGGCATTTGTAACCTTCATGCACCAACTTGAGGGGGAGTGAAGGAAATCAATTACATTCTTGATCATTACGTCTTTGTTTGTCTATTTTGGGAGTGCATCTTTCTGTATCTTTTTGTCTGCTTAGTCTAGCCTTTTTTTTTTTACTTTTTTTCTTTTTAGTGTTGCGTGATTATAGGATCTGTTATAGGACCTTTGCAAGTCTGATGTATATATTTTTGCATGCCTTGTATCTTTTGCACATAATCAATATAGAACTTTTCATCCTCATCTCTCTATGTGTTCATTTTCTTCATATAATCGTGTGCCTCTGGTAGATAGATGAGAAATACTGCGTTTTCTGTTGTTTTTATTTTTAGACCATGCAAGATCCATGTGAATTCTTTTTATCCGGGTCGTGCACGATCCATGCAAATTTTTTTATCCGAATCGTGACAGTTTTCTATCAATTTTGTTTTTTCTGTCAATTTTGTATATCTGGATCGTGTCGTGCACAACATCATAATTTATTTTTTTATATTGTGACGTGATATGTTGACCATAATTTTACCATTCACACCTCCTCATAAACACAAGATTTCAAAATTCAAACCTACAAAATTTCAATCCAAATCAAACTTCAAAAGAAATTCAAAACGTTACCTTTTGATATATCATTTTTATGACAAATTTATAGTTCCACAATAGTGTTTGGACGACAATATCTTTGTCTCTTGAAGTATTGATGGTTCCCACCAAATTAGTCAGCATCCGAGACCCTTTTCTGGTCATCACAAATTGTTATGCTAAATAATAATTATCACTTTTGCTCAGCATCCGAGACCCTTTTCTGGTCATCTTATGCTAAATAATAATTATCACTTTTGCTTGTGGGCTCGATTAAGCACTTGGACCTAAAACAAAAGTATTAACCATAGATAATGTCAACACTTTTGCATGTGGGCTCGATTAATTAATACATGTTATGAATGGTTAACTAAATTATAAAATTGTAAAGAATAGTTTTTATTAGCTAGTAGCAGAATCATTCTATGGAGTCTTGGATTACAATAACTTAGGAGTAACATGTTTTAATTTTTTCACATAATTTATTACCTAAATATTAAAAATGTTTTTGAAGTATTGCAGTCAAAATTATCATGGTCAAAAGACTCCTGTTTTTTTTTTTTTTTGGAAAAATAGTCATGACTTGTTACAAATTAATGTGGTGAATATTGAATTGATACAAGTGAGGTAATACTTTTCTGAATCAGAGAAGAGAACCCAAACATTGAACTCAAATTTTGGAAAATAATTATTAAAAAGATATTTCAATAACAATTCAACATTTCTACCACCTTAGAATTATGAATGAAGTTTTATCATGTCATGTTCTCTAGATTTCTTCAATGATTGTGTCTCATATATACATGTTTAAAATATTATATTATTGTGACATCAAAAATTAAATATTCATTACCTTTAAATATATATCCCTTCAATCATACTAAACTTCATCTCTAAAACCTATATTTACATATATAACCAAATCCCTCAATGAACTATAGGTATCACTTTTTTCCGCATCACCATTTATCCATCCATAATAACTTAGAAATAAAAACAAAATTTTCCATATCACCATTTACTACATATTGATATTTATATGATATTCTTGATTTGAAATAATTAGAAAATCAAATGTCCATATATATATATATTAAAAATCACAATATCATTATCAACACAAATAGTCATAATTTAAATTTATCGAAACATCAATATTCAATCGTTATATTCTAATAACGTGATATATATATATATATATATATTAAAAATCATAATATCATTATCAACACAAATAGTTATAATTTAAATTTATCGAAAGATCAATATTCACTGTTATATTCTAATAACGTAATATGAGTTGGCCATGTAGAAAATTCTAAATTGGATTGAGTTTATATAAATCTAGAATAATTATTTTTAGCCATGGACATTATTTTTTTTATTTTCCATTATTTAGTCAATCGATAATGAGATAAATATATCAAATATGATTGAGGATATATTTGAATCTCATTGATGAAAAAAATTGATTTATTGACACGTTATCCATTATTTAGTCTATCGATAATGATTTAAAATATTGAATATGATTGAGGATATATTTGAATTTCATTAATGAAAAAAATCGATTAATTGACATGTAGAATTAACAATATAATAATTCTATTGTTTTTCCAAAATTTTCCCAAAAATAAATCACAATGTTCAAGATAGATCACGATGGTGTTTGAGCATTGCGATCTATTTTTTTCCTTCAACTCAGATCATGAAATTAAAAACACCATGCTCCCAACACGGGTTGGGTCATTCATATCGAACTCCCAACACGGGCTGGATCGCCATCATTCATATCGAAAAACTCAAAGAAGCCATGGTAGATACTTTAATAACCAGCATAGAAAACAATTGCAACAAATTATAAAAAAATATATATTTTCTTACCCTCATTAGTGTAGCATTCCTACACGGACCACATTCACCACAAAAAAAAATAAAAAAAATATATTTTCTCACCCCGTTAGTGTAGCATTCCTACACAGACCACATTCACCACCATATAGCCATTGATATCCATTGATAATTGAAAGTTGACCAAATACCCATTGATATAGCCATTGATATCCATTGATAAATATAGCCATTGATATCCATTGATAATTGAAAGTTGGGTTCCGTTTCACCCCAATACCCATTGATACTCATTGATAAGTTGGGTTCCAGGTTGGGTTCACCCCAATACCCATTGATACTCATTGATAATTGAAAGTTGGTTACCCATTGATAATATTGAAAGTAGTATCTAAGAATATCGTGATCTATTTTCCCCAACAAATTTAATCACATACTCAACAACTTTAATCACATACAACTTTAATCACATACAACCTTAGATAGTGATCTAAAAGAATAAATTAATAATCACATGCATGTTTGTTTCAAATCATATTAGCTTAGTATTTAATCTATTCAAAAATATAATATATTCAAAAATATGATGATATTTAAAACATTTTACCTTCGTATTTATATGTAAATGTTTACAAATACACCCTGTAAATAACATATTATACCTAATTAATGTATTCATTATAATTGTTTGCATTTGTTAACTTTCATTATTTTTTACAATAAAATTTAGTAATATAATTTATTCTACCGATAAACAACAATTTACTAATATTACAAAGTCTCTAAATTGTACACGATTATCAATCTTTTGACGTGAATTACTAATATTACAAATTCTCTAAATTGTACACGATTGCTTAAATTTGTATATGATATTATTGATATTTGTGATTACGATTACTCAAAATTTTGAAGATACATTATATCTATTAATATTCATAATCATGAATATTGGAAAATTTAGAGGAATTATTGATAAATTTTAAACAACCTTAAGATATATTTTAAAAATCAAATTTTATTTATAGAAGAAAATCAGGTAAGTTTATCCTCTCTGAGCAAATGTCACAAATATTGTTAACATTATCTCTATTGATATTTACAATTACAATATTGAAAATTTTGAAGAAATATCGACAAATTTTTATATGGAATGTATATTTTAAATGTAAAATTTTATTCAGTAATAGAGTTTATGTTTTTCTCGAACAAATATCGATAAATTTTTTTTTGACATTATCTCTATTATATTTATAATCATAAATATTGAAAATTTTAAAGAAACATTGACAATTTTTTTGATAAATCGACAAATTTTAAATAATCAAAAGATATATTTTTAAAGCAAAAGTTAAATTTTATGTATGGAAGAAAGCTTATTTTAAAAATAAAAGTCAAATTTTATTTTTGAAATAAGCATTTAGAATTGGTATTATTTCATGTTGAAAATGTAATCAAATAATGTCAAAATGCCACAATCATAAATTCAGTGTATATATCTAAAAAATTAGAGAAAATTCTTCGAAAAAATAAAAACAATCATACTGCAATAATGTCATTATGCCACAATCATAAAATTCAGAAAATATGTTAAACATTGAGATAAATTCTTTCACAAAATAAGGGAAATAGCCGACTGTGCCACCTTTGATATAACAAATAACAATTATACCACAAAATATAACAAAGTTACTAAAATACCACAAAAATTGACCGGTCTCCATGTGAATAATGTTTAATGGGATTGAAGACTGATACATGTCAGTGATTCACTTTACTTTAATTTTATTTTTCTTGAATTGTTAAACGAAAAATTGCCGTAGAACTTATGAATTGTTAAACGAAAAATTGCCGTAGCACTTATGAATTGTTAAATGAATTTTTAGTAAGGGCATTGTTAAACGAATTTGTAATATAAGCCTTGTTAAATAAATTTGTAATAACGGGATTTGTTATAAAAATTAATTACAAATAACATGTAATTATTAATTATTTGTAATAATATTCATTCAGTTTAGTTTATAAAGATTGGTGTAAGAGTTAAACGAACATTTTGGAAAATGGTCGTCTAACCCTTACATGTTTTAAATTTTATTAATTATTAATTATTTATAATAATATTAGTTTAGTTTAGTTTAAAAAGGTTGGTGTAAGGGTAACGATTTTTATATGAATTCGTGTAACAATTCTTTAAAATATTTATAAGAATTGTTTACAATTTTTTTGTAATAATTGATATATGAATTCGTGTAACAATTCTTTAAATTATTAAATTTTCGTTTAACAAATGTCTTTATTAAAAATTCATTTAACAATGCCTATATTACAAATTCGTTTAACAATTCATAATTACTACGGCAAGTTTTCGTTTAATAATTCATAAGTTCTACGATAATTTTTTGTTTAACAATTCATAAGTGCTACGGTAATTTTTCGTTTAACAATTCAAAGGAAATAACATTAAAGTAAAGTGAATCACTGACATGTATCAGCCTTTAATCCCATCAAACACTGTTCACATGGAGACCGGTCAATTTTTGTGGTATTTTAGTAACTTTGTTATATTTTGTGGTATTTTAGTAACTTTCTTATATTTTATGGTATAATTGTTATTTGTTATATCAAAGGTGGTACAGTCGGCTATTTCCTGGACAAAATAAATCTGCTTGCATGTTTGTTATTTTCAATCATAAAATAATACATGTTATTTTTTATATATGTTATTTTTTAAAATCATTCTGGTGTATTTATGTGTGTTAAAATATTCAAGGTATATTCCAACCAACGTGGAGAATTCGGAGTTAAAAATAATTTTCTAATAACTTGAGTTATTTTATATATTTTAGGGTATAATTTCTTATCATTTTATACAAAATGAAAGGTTGTATTTTGGGGCTTAATTTCTTATCATTTTGTACAAAGTAAAAGGTCAATTGTATGAAAATTCAGTTAGAGTCAAGATACAAAGTCGAAAACGCGCAGTTGTGGAAAAAAATGATATCTAAAGTCTAAATTCAATAATTCTTATCATTTTGGAAGATAAGAGGGAGTCCTAAAACTTTTATGTCAGAACATTTTCCCTAATTCCACATCCAAGAAAACAGAAAATTACAAGAGGATGAAAGTTGTGCAAAGATGATTTGATTTTTATCTTGATAGGACTTCAATATTTTGGGCATAAATTGGTGTAGAAAATTGATATTGAATTGAAATTAGTGGCATTACAAAGCTGGCTTCACGAGCTGGAAGTCAAAATAAGACTGGAAGTCATTATTCGGGTTAGGTCGGGTCCAGTGCACGAGTAGAAGGAGGAGCAACGTGCGAAGGCACGACCCAGTCCGAATCTCGTGTTTTCTGTCCAAATTTTCGCCATGCTTTTCGACCCGGCCGGGTCATGTGTTTTCTGCCCAAATTTTCGCCATGCTTTCTGACTCACCCGGGTTGCGTATTTTTGCTTGTTGTAGACTCCGTTTCGACTAGAATTCTTCTCCAAATCCAATTTTAATCCTCCTAGATATAAATTGACTCTTGGGACTTGAAATAAACACTTTTGAACAACAATGTATATGAAATTTCATCTAAAGAGCATGCAATGAAGGAGAGATTGAAAATTCTAGATTGAAGAAGCAACACAATCACCAATTCACTAAGTTTTCTTAAATTTATTTCTAGTTTTCATGATCATCGTTTTGTAATTTATTTTTCCTTACAAACATGATATTGTTGGCTAGGGATCTCATGATCTTAGGACACGAGAGTTGAATATTTTGTTGAACTTCTAGTTTTAATAATATATCTTTTCCATTATATCTTATTCCTGCTTCTTTGTCTTTGATATAAACCCATGTCAAACCTCCATAATATTTCAATGAAAATATGCCCACATAAGGTTTGGACCTACGTTGCCGGAGAATTCCTCCCCATAGACAAAAACTTATATACTCCCGAGGTATACTGTACCCACGAAGATATTAGTTGGGTATTACTTGCATACTCATAAGGTATTATTTGTATTATTGAAATATATATTTACATTTTACTTGTTAAGTGAAATGTATTAGTTGTATATTCATAAAATATTGATTGCTTACTCATAAGGTATTACTTGTATAACTGAAATATATGTATTGAAATATATTAGTGAAATATATTTGATGTGTATGTATTTAGTAAAATGTATTAGTTATATATTTATAAAGTATTAATTATTTACTTTTAAGATATTATTTGTATAAATGAAATATATGTTTTAGTTAAAGATATTACTTAAAATATTACTTATTACATATAAATGTATTAATTATATATATTACTTAAATATATTAGAGTTGAGGATGGAGACACATTGTACTCGGAGGCACACCAACCCTACTCCTCCCATATCACCAGAGATCTTACCACTCGGTTGTGCCCCCGGGGGATCAATCATAAGTACACTTTATACCACGCTTAGTGGATTCAGCCCACCACCAACTAATAATAGTGTATTAATTTCTCATTTATTTGCACACTATATATTTAAATGCTTATAAAAATGCATAATATTAATTATATCACGTACTCAATACAATCTGGTAAATATAATGCTCATATATAATTAGACTTGGATCAAACCCTATACATTTCATAACTAGGAGTCTTAGAGACAAGAGATGGGTAATCATTAACATCATATATGGAGTTAACCTTTGGATTCACAAACCTAAGATCACCAACACCACTAGACAAGGCATCCTCTCCATGCACTTCATTATCTCCAACTCTCAATTCCTCTTCACTCATCCTAAGTGGAACCAACATCTTTATGAACAAACAAATCACACTAGTTACAACAATGTTCAAACACACTATGAAAATAATTGCAATGAGTTGAACCACCAATTGCCATAGTCCGGCCCTCGTTCGGCCCGCTTGGAGGGCATAAGTGAGGCCGATGTACTTGTCCCAATCAGGGACATTGTAGAAAAGCCTACTGAGTCTAGGCACTGCGAATATTCCGGTGAGGATGCCGCCTAGGGTTCCAGCCACGGCGTGGGTGTGGAAGATGGCAAATGTGTCATCTATGTGGTGTAGTAGAGTGATCTTGCTGTGGAGAACTGTGAGTGTGTACCAGGGTATGCTTCCAGAGATTATGCCCATTAAGATGGCTGCCCAACATTGTACCACTCCTACATTAATAGTTAATAGTATTAGCTTCATGATATATATAATATAACTTGGAACATGTTTATTTTTGTAACATTGACTCTACACTTTTTTTTTATTGGTTCTCTAAGTTTTAATTTTTTTTTTTTTTTTCGCTTTTAGTCTGACTAGTCAAAAATTCGAATTCTGGTGATAAAACTTATGATAACGATGACGGTTCAAATTTGATGCTCCATATTGGGGTATTTTCATTGTATTGAGAGAAAATTGATCCATGCAACAATAAATTGAGGAAAAATTGATATATGCACCAATCGTTGAGGATTTTCCGCTCATTTAATACCTAAATATTAAGGTTTAATTTGATACATTTTCATCAATTTAAAATGGAATGGTGACAGAAGATATCTAATGTGTTATTATTTCAAACATTTAATATTAACTTAATTTACGAGTCACAGTATATGGTATATATCACATGAGTTGAAAAGTGGTATAATTTAAATACCAAAATTATAATTAACCTACTTTATCAAATTAGGCCATATTGAATCTCAATTGCCCATTGAACCTACTCGGGACAATTTAGTTCAAAATTTTACCAATTTAATGATGGTCAAAATTAACAGTGTGCATTAGCTTGAGAAGACATGGATCTTTATTAATTTGAAAGGATATTTAAAGTGGTTTTCAATTTTCATCATGCTATAAACTAGATGAGATATATTCATTATATATTGTATATCAACTATCCATAAATCCATACACACGTATATCGAGGTATATATATGTGGAAATGAAGGGTAGCGGCCACCACAAATAATATATATATATATATATATATATATGATTTTAAGAATCTCAACTATATAATTAATTAATTAATTAAAAACAACGAAATATAGATCAAGTCTTGTACTTATATATGTGTGTGTGTCGTTCATATCAATACGCATTTATACCAATTTTGATTATTCTAACAAATTAGCCAACATTTCAATTATTATTCAAATATAATTAAATTGATAATTGAATTTTTTTTTTTTTTTTGACTAAACTAACAAATTGGAGAGAAACTCTAGGTTGCGTTTCGATTGAAAGATTTGAGAAATAATTGAAAATTTATAATAGTAAATCCATATTAGTGCATGATGTTTCGATTGACACATTAATGTCAATTACTTTTGTTTGGAACTATTTTTTAAACAATTTGGTTTTTAATGCATCCTAAATCTGAATGAATTTGAAATACATAAATTTCAAATCTTATATTTCAATCATTCAATCAACCAAACAACTTTAGATTTTTTTTTTTTTGTAATGCTTATGTGGCATTTTTGAAAAGAAAAAAAAACTAATTTTCTCCATGTCAATAAACATTACTTAATTATTCAAATATAACAAAAGTGAAAATATTTATTTATTTATTTAGAGAAAAAGAAAAAAAAGTGGAAAAAGTTAATTAAGATGGTTAAAGATGAATGATACCTGCGGCAGGGGTGATGCAAACGAGACCAGTGATGATACCATTGACAACTCCGATGGCTGAAGGCTTCCGACACACCGTAATATCCAGCATTAGCCACGTCAGCATGCTCGTCGCTGCACACACGTGGGTGTTGATCACCGCCAGTGACGCCACCGAGCTGGCGGCGTAGGGCGCTCCGCCGTTGAATCCTGTCCATCCCACCCACACCATTCCCAATCCGGCCAACATCATCACCGTATTGTTTGCCGGAAATCTTTTTCTGTCCTCGTCACTCCTCGGTCCCACCTAGTGTCCACACATATTTAATTATGTGACCACTTCATTTGTAAGAATAATACTAGAATCATGAGAGAGTATTTGTATATAACTTAATTAAATAATGTTATAATATAGTTTTAAAGATTTTAATCGTAGTAATTTTAAAAAATTTATCGAAGCATTGTTTCTTCATTCGTTAGAGGAGACTTGACTAAATTTATTTAAATATTACATCAAAAGTTCTTATATATATCAGGCAACATTGGAAAGTAATAATGAAATAGGTATTAATTATTTTTAAAAATAAAAGTCAAAATTTTTGAATATAATGATATATAATAATAAAACCATATAAGTGGCTTTATTGATGTAAACAAATGTAAAGTACACCTAATGTATTCAATATTCGTAGACATATAATACACAAACATAAACATATGTTTATGTGGAGATGATCAACAAATAAGGATTTAACTTTTGAGGGATTCTATTGACGTAAAAAGTAAAAAATAAAAAATTACAGCTATGAATAAATTTACTTTATGATCCATACAAATTGACCAAAATCGCATTCAATTGACAAAAAAACATAGATAAAGAAACTAAGGTTGTGTTTCGATTGGATGATTTGGGATATAAAATTTGAATAATTTATATCAATTCAAACATAAGTGATATCATTTATTCACTTGATGGTGATTATTTTGGAATAACAGATAAAACACACAATGAAATATAACATATTTTTTTTTAATTTTCCTACAATAAATTTCAAGTCATTTCTCAAATGATTTGATCCAAACATGACTTGAATTAATACTCTCTTCAACGTCATTTAGATGCCGGCTCAAAGTTTTGTAAAAAATAAGTAACATGAAGAGACTAATGTAGCCTTCGCCTAAACAAAAAAAAAAATTAGGATCTAAAAAATTTAAAAGAGAATCAGATTAATTAAAAAATTCCTATCAAATTTCTAAATTTAGATTAGATTAAGATATAATCCAAAATTAATAAATCTTTTAAAAATATTAATACCTATAATTTTAAAATAAAATTGTCTAAAAGTTAAAAAAAAAAAAAAAAACCACCCAACCTCTAAAACCACACTTAAATTCAAACACAATTAATCTAAAATAATAAAAAATTTAATTAATTACTAACCCAATAGGCAGCAGTGAAACCAGCAACACCAGAAGAGAGATGAATAACAAAGCCACCAGCAAAATCAATAACACCCATCTTCGCCAGCCACCCATTGGGGCTCCACACGCTAAACGCCCCGGGGGTGTACGATAAGGTGTGCCACAGGGGAACAAACATCATCCACGCCGCGAAGTTCATCCTCCCAAGCAGCGCGCCGCCGATCAGCACCGGCGTTATCGCCGCGAACCCGAACTGAAACCACACCATCGTCGCCGCCGGAAAGTTGCCCAGAAACGCCGCCCCGAGAAGGAAACTGTCGTCCAGAGCCACCGCCGGCTTTCCCAAAAAGCCGGCGAGCTCGTCTCCGAACGACATCCGGTAGCCCCAGCCGACCCAGCAGATTAGGGTTGCGGCAAAGGCGTAGATGGCCATGAGAGATGAGTTGACGGCCCACTTCTTCTTGGCCATGCCGCCGTAGAGGAGCACCAGCCCCGGGATGGACTGCAGCGCCACCAGGGTGGCGGCGGTGAGTTGCCACGCGTTGTCGCCTTTGTTCAGCCACTCGGGGCTCGACTCGTCGGGTCGGAGATTCGGAGGTAGCTGATCCATTTGTGTGTGTGTGGGATTCTGAGTTTCAGTGTACGTGTGGGATGATTATACTATATATATGATGCATGTATATGTAGAAGGAGGATATGGAGAGAGATATTTTACTTGGTTATGTACTTATGTTTGAAGTAGTCTTTGCTAGTTGGATTTGGGACTTTGAATTTGAAATGGATGGGGCTGTACATAACCCACCATCTTTTAAAGACATCCTATAATAAAATAATTGAAAAGTAAATATAAATGAAAAGATTAAAATATTCTTATTTTTAAATAAAATATAGGTTAATTTTCATTTTTGTTCCTGTATATATTACTTTTTTTCATTTTTTGACAACTAAATATACGTTTTTCAATTTTGGTCCTGTAAGTTTCAACTTTTTTCCAATTTCAGTCTAATTTTTTAATTTTGGTCTTGTATGTTTCATTTTTTTTCAATTTTAGTCCAATTTTGGTTGGAATTCCCAAAATTGTTGATGTCACATGAGATTTCCCGGCGGCCATCCAATTAAAATTGGATTGAAATTGAGAAAAAAAAAATTGAAACATATAGGACCAAAATTGAAAAACTTGACTGAAATTGGAAAAAATTAAAACATATAGGACCAAAATTGGAAAACGTATATTTGGTTGTCCAAAAATGGAAAGAGTCTTATATACAAGACTAAAATTGAAATTATTCCTAAAAAATATTTCTCCCATCTTCTACATCTTCTTTCTTCTTTTCCATATTTTTCAAACCCTAAGTTAAAAATAAAAAAATAAAAACTCTAACAAACCTTGATTTATGAAAAATAATAATCAAAGTGATAGATGAAAGATGTATTGGAATATATAATTCAAGATAATTTTTTTGCTGAAAACACACCATTCGACTTGTACAAGCCGAACATTACACTGTGTGTTCGACCTTTACAAGTCGAACACTTTTAAAGATGTTCGACCACAAGTAGAATGCTACGTTGTATGT
This sequence comes from Scutellaria minor, assembly GCA_954870855.1. NCBI lineage: Eukaryota > Viridiplantae > Streptophyta > Magnoliopsida > Lamiales > Lamiaceae > Scutellaria > Scutellaria minor. The sequence goes on along the minus strand of OX940728.1, from coordinate 15,589,367 downwards.
TCGACCATAGATAGAACGTTATATTGTGTGTTCTACCAACCATGGTCGAACGAAATGATCGAAAAATTTTGTTTTCAGACTTTTTTTTTAACGATATTTTTATATAAATCTCATCGTTTTAGCTTCAAAAAATGTACAAAAAAATGATTTGTGATGGATGGGCATGGTTTCTTCATCAACAATTTCAAAAAAAAAAAAAAAAACGAGAGCAACGTGAGTTTGAAGAAGGGAGAAGGAGAAATATATATATTTTTTTTATGTCTTTGAAATTTTTTATTTTTCTTCATTGTAGAGGGTATAATTGTAATGTGGTGGGATGTGTTTAGAATAATTGTAAGGGTGTAATTGTAACTGCACAGAGTAACTCATCAATGTAACAGTTTCCTACTCTAATTAAGAATCATCCACTCTACCATTCATGTAGGAACTCCTAAATTTAGCGACTTTTAAAAGAATTTTTTTTTTTATTAACCATTACTTAATTTTTATTCTTATTTAGTTATTTTTTATAAACTGTGGTTAGCTAATTTTGGTGGTACGAGTTGTGGTGAAAAAATTTGTGTTTTGAGAGTTCTGTTACCTTATCCATCGTAACACATTAATATATGTCCATCGTTGATGTGTCAGACATTTAGAATATCTATTAATTTTATTTTTCATAATTTCAAGGGATGAAATTATTACACATCTTCGATGGACATAATAAGAATTGTTCACGATGAACATTTTAATATTTTCTTGTATTTCATAGTATGATTTGATAAAAATGGAACTTAAGTCATTAAAAATGAGTTATGTTTTTTCATTTATAAGTGGATACATTTGAAGGTTCTCACCTATTCTAAACAGTATTCCCTCTTGTTATTTCTTCATTATCATCACAACTTATATATAAAATGATATTATTAATATATAGAAAAGAGTTTGCTCTTGTTTTTGTGATGTATTTTGCGTCTTTTCTCTTGGAATGCATTTGACGTCGTTGGCCGGCTACCAACTCTTTTTCTCTTCTTCTATCAACTATCATATATATATATATATATATATATATATATATATATATATATATATAAAAGAATATATGTTTGCTTTTAAATACAATATATATTGAATATAACATCTTCAATTTATTTACTTAAAAGTTAAAAAGTACACACTTTTATGTTAGTATGCGTGTATAAATAAGATTGCTGTTTGTCTCAAGCAGGGAAAAAAATTTCGCGAAATTTCACCGAAATTTCGCTAATTTTGAGTTATCGAAATTGAAACAGGGGTTGAATAAATTTCGTTGGTATTTCACCGAAATTTCGGTAAATTTCGATTTCGGTAAAGTTATACTATAAAATGTTTGAAAATCTCGAAATTTCGGTGAAATTTTGGTAGATTTCGTTTCAATTTCGATTTCAGTGAAATTTTTTTTTTTTTTACCCAAAATAATTAGAATATTTTATAATGAATTACACCAATTTTTTAAGGGAAAAAATTGTATTTTTCACATTATAATTATAATGTGTATAACACAATCAAATAATTTTCTTACATATTTATCGTAAATGGCTCACAGATTGAAAAGATGAGATGGATTATTCCACTCAAACCACATTATCTAATAATAATAATAATAATAATAATAATAATGTAGTGTCATTCATAAGTTATTCAATTATGTATTCAATTATTTTTTGTTATAGTAATAATGTATTCAATTATTTTGAATTTCTCATGTTATTATACCAGACAACATTTTAATAATAGTTAATTCCAATATTGGTTGTAAATATATCATTTTGTTTGAAATTTTAAGTTGAATATATGTATTAATGTTAGTTATAATATTCTATACAATATCATATCCAAATTCCCAAATTTTAACAAAGTTTCTGACATTTTTCTAAATTTTACCGAAATTTCCACCGAAATCGAAACTTTCACCGAAATTTTTGTAAAATCAATGTACCGAAATTTCTACCGAAATCGAAATTTTCATCCTTGGTCTCAAGAAGCATTTTTATAAAACAATTCCTTCTTCTTCATTGAAATAAATCACTTAAAAAGGTCGAATGAAATTTAATTTGTTACTATTCCCCCAAAAAAGAATCAATAAAATAAAACGAAGAAACAATTCCAAATAAAATGGCCACACTAACCACCAGCTATGCAACTAACTCATAATTAATAATTAGGGAAAGAAATGAGTCTCCTAAGTACGGCCTAACATTCACGATATTGGTGTTTCATCTTATAGTACATTATATTTGATATATATCATATTTAATTAATGATATGATGTATACATATATTATGTGGTGATTATTTTGAAAATCAGATGATCATGTTACACACACTGTAATAATAGATCACTTGTACCTAAAACAGTTAAAAGAAAATGCAAACACCAACAAGAAGAGCAGTTTAATTAACTTAGACATTTTGATGCTCACAAGAGAGAATAGCATTGCATGAATATCTTAAACACTAATAACAAAGCAAACTACAAATGAATCGCTCAAAACCTGACTTATTTATGAGATTATTATACAATTCCAGATAATTCGTAGCATTCTTTTTTGGGACCTTTACGAAAACGACCATTTAGTTAATCTCATCATATTTGCAAATGTTATCTTTATATATATAAAAGAATGATCAAAAGGACTCATGACAATCATACAACACTCTTACATTAAATATAGCTAGTTAATTACTTTAAATTTTATGTTGCTAAGAAACAATATTAAATAAAATAGAAATATTATTTAAATTTATCTAAATAATATATGCTAATTAAGTTAAATACTATAAGTTATTTAACCCATAAAATAGATCGAAGTTTAATAAACCATCTCATAGGTTTTAATCATAAGATATGTCCACCTACAATCCATAAACCACCAAATAAAAAATAAATTTGTCAAAAGATTTGGTTGTGGACTGGTGGGTTGTAGCACTTGGTCTCAATCTCATTCAAATTTTCGTAAAAAAATTATACATTTCAAAACCTGAGGTGTGTTAAAGAAAGCAATCCTCACTGGCTTTTCATCTACAAATGCATAACATACCCAAAAGATCACCATTTAATAAAAGTTAACATTGCTAAAAAGTGAACAATCTACAGTTTCCTCCAAGGACAATAATGCAGCCATCTCAGAAATACTTGCCAAATTATTTTCCATTTTAAAGCACTTCATTAATTGAACACATTTGGAAAATAGAGAGAGGTATGATGGGTATAATGACCACAGCATATCATCCTTGTAAGGAAGTTTCTGACTAGAGTTTACAACAGGAAAAAGGATCTTTCACCAACTTCCCTTTCTCTGTTTAAACAAGAAGATGCTGAATATGCTCATGCGCAGAATAATGTTTCATGATCTCTTGCTTCTTTCATGGTGGCATCAGTGATCCTCGATCTTCTTCAGACCTTTCATGTCCGTTGTTTCCACCCTGCAGCATTGAAACAAGTTTGATGGCAAACCACTAAACAGCCAGAATCCAAACACATTCAACAGGCTTGAAGTCACTACGAAGGTATTTTAATTTATTAAGCAAATCTTTGATCTATATGAAGAGATTAGTTGAACATAGAAAAGTATTCCCAATCTCTATTCTCTCATGCTGCAAAAAGTTGCATGTATATTTGCAAGTAAAATTAGAGTTGAGATGCCTTGAGTAAGGCTCAATAAACTCTAGTTTCTTTAAGCTCTATGTCAATTTTTTGAGCTTTAGTTCAAAGCTCAAATGGTATTCCAAGCTTTTCTTTTTATCTTCATAAATTATATCACCAATAATAGTAAAACCTAAGTTTCTTGTTTGCAATAGAAACAAAAGTGAGAATATTAATCAGAACAAGAAACTTGATAAGCTATAACAAATTTTTGAAGTTTGTAACTGTAGCATTGTCCTTCTGTAACATCCCACCCAAAGATAAGAGATACCAACACCTTGGTCAGATCCATCATATCACAACCAATACATATATAATTACTAACAATGTATATATACTTAGACTATGCGCTGATGTTTCTTAAATTAAGTGAAACAGTATCTATATGAGAAGCATTTCCATTTTAGGAAACAGGGTCTTACTTTAAGATCTCAAAAAAAGAAAAAAAATAAAAAAGAAGAAAATAAGCACAATATGTTAAGGACGAGTAGTTGAATATGAAACTATAAATGAACAATCACGCACAACATTAAGTTTGATTATACAATACCTCCACAGAGATGCATACAGAAAGAGCCTATGAGATTTTTGCATGTTTGGTGGATCTTACAAATCTATGCCCACACTGTCCAACTTGGTTGAAACCAAGGCCATCTAATCTAAACTGTTGGTCATATAAGTTTGATCAACCAAGGCCATCTAAACTCTATCATTATTACCCACACAAGGATACTATATTCTCCAGCTCTCTCCAGAAATCCAACATGACAGTGGCCAATACAACAAGGTGGCTCTAATACAGCCCACCAAGACTTGACACCTAAGTCGTGCCCTATGCATACAAAGATTGTTCAATACCAGCTAACTGGCCCCAGATGCTCACTCTTATCCACAAACTAGAAGTTAAACATCTTATAAATTATTAAGACTTTCCTACCAAACCTATTACAGAGAGAAATTCATACTAAAGTTGAGATGAACTTCGATTAGAAAACTTTGCTAGTTTACATTCCAGCCAAGCCTTTGCAATTTACGCAATTAGCAGATATAAGTCATTTCTTGTCGAAATAGCAAATATGCTTTTTTATTTAATTTAATTCATTTCCAGTTATGTAATTTTCCAAAGTGCGGTCAGTATTAATATCCTACTGTAGAAGTGAGAATAACATAAACCATTAAAGTATATCAACTCTGTGGAGTTACCATCTATCATGTGAAGTATGTGGTAAGATCTCCATATTCAAAGGACGAAGTGGATTGCATTCTGAACCTCAGAATAATTGGATGGCTCAAGTAAATCTCTATCCTCATGACCCATTACTCAAGTCTAGCACGCTCCCATTCCTTAGGGTATGTTTGGAAAGGGTTTAAGCGGATATGAGGAAATCCTGACTTTGAAATTAATGAATTGAGAAATCCTGATGAATAGAAAAAATGTATGTTTGTTCTAGGATTTTATAGAGTTGGATTTTACTGTAAATGTCAAATCAATTTTGGAAAGGTGGGTTGATATAATATTAACATTGTGAAAAAACTTGTTAGTAATGTTTGGATGATTGTAAAATGATTAGATAGTTGTGAAATAATAACATATGTCTTTGTTTATGTGTAACATGTAAATATATATAAAACTTGAGATGAACATATGATTTGAAGGATTTGCTAATTGCATTAAGTGAGGTGTTCAAAGGATGAAAAACTTACGTTGTTCCGTAGAGAGCAATCTTTTGAACTTTCGTTGTCTCAGAACCAGATTGATTATCCTCAATGAAAATAGTCAAGCTGATTCACAATAATTGTTGAGAATCACTCCACATTTCAAGAAACATAAATGCAAACAAGTGTAGTAGCATAAAAGACAGCAAACACACCTGCGAACATTCTGAAACTTGACATACTTCACAAGGACTGGTTTTCCCTACAGACATTATAGCATATCCAGCGTCATACTTCACTAATACAAGATTTACAACCAAAAGAAGAAACTAGGCAAGGTTTATCTCATGCAAATAAAATGGCACCCAGAAGCACTGGAGTCTACCTTAAGGTTATCCTCAGATAAAATTGCTGTGTCACTTGGGGGGAAATCAGTGACATTACTGCAGACTTGTTATAATCAGAAAGAGTTTGAAAAGTTTCTGAAACATTAGTAAACATATAACAATAATTTCCAGACATTACCTGAACCCCATGTGCTCCCTGTTAGCAAAAAGCTTTACAGTTCTTGGACCTGGAAATTTGAAAAATTATATTAGCAATATTAAATAAAATGAATGAGTCAGTTTAACATAGAGCTAAAAGGCAAGATTTTACACATGCAACCTCCACATCGTAAAAATCCAATGCATTACTATGATAAATTGTGAGTGATAAATTTTTCCATCCCTGGTATCCATGGAAAACATAAACTCCCTATAATAAGGAAAGTGTTAAACCAACGCCACCACTGCATCAATCCTTTATTTTAAAAAGTATCCTCCCAAATAAAGAAGAAAAAAAATTCTTTGGTGGAAATCACATGCTGAGTTTTATTCAAGTAATGCCTCTCATTCATTAAATGTTGATCCCAACCTGTGATTTTTATGTTCGTACAATTTTTTATGTATCAAACACGCTATTTATGTTGCTAAGTTCAGTAAAGCTGCTCTCCAGCAAATTTATAAAACATAGCAACTCATGAGGTCTCCCATAATCCCAGTTCGATATCCATGTGATTCTCACCATAGTTGTCAAAGGTGTTAGGCACACTTAAGGTGCGAATGCTTCCTATTGCCTGAGCACTAGGCAAAATAAAAGGTGCATGCCCAAAAATAGTTGGGCACACAGATGCAAATACATTTAACAAACTCATAAGACAAAAAACAATGCATTCCTATTATTCCCTTAAGAGACAATACAATGACACTATCCAACAAGTAACAATACTTCCAACCTGGATCTCTATTATTTCGAGCCAAGTTCTGATAGGGTTGCTTCTCCATTATTTCCATCTCCAGCCATTAGTTTGAGAATCCTAATTTATGCAACTATTGGAGAGATGGGGAGGAAGAAAATGGTTGAAAAATTGTACTTTATGCAGACAAAAAGATGGAGAAGAGAGAAAAGCAAGATTTGCTGCTGCGTATACAGTAGGGTAGCTTGGTGCAATATTCCACACATTTATGCAGATATCTTCTTTCACTAAGTTAAATAGACTTTTTTTCTATTAGATTTTTTATTATTTTATAAGCCCATTAGTTGGTTAAATGATAAAATCCTAATTAGAGTTGTAGATATATTAGGGTTCATAAGGAATCACAGTTTCAGCCTGCTAATGCGCCTTTCTCGTCTAGGCCTTGCGCCCATCACCGCCTAAGCATGATGAAGCGTGCCTGAAGAAAGATGAGCGCCCCAGGTAAAACCTAGGCACTCTTGCATCGATTAGCACCCAACTCTTAATTAGCGACACCTCAACAACTATGATTCTCACTTTTCTAGTGTCCTCCCAATACAAGGAGATGAAGGTAATGATTCAGCTTCAAAGGGAGATAAAAGGTAGCCAAAGAATAAAGGCAATCAACAATCATAGTCAATATTCTAAGAGTGGAAGGCAGGAGCCTAAAGCCTATTATGTGCCAGATTTGGGTAAAAACAGGGGCGACCGAGGAAAACATAGCACCTTACGAGTTGGGACGCCTTTTAGAACACGGATCATAGCCACATGATAATACATCCAAATGTATTTGTTCAATGATAAAAAGAATTTCAAATAAAAGTTCATTAATATAGAAAGCTTAATAATACAAGGTACCTACCGAAGAACTGAACTGCATTCATTGCAATGGTACGAAATGAGATCTTATTAAACAGAAATAAGTTAATTACCTTCCTCCTCTGGACCTTGTACAACAATAGAATGCAGTTTAATAACTTGATTAAAAGGAATGTAAATTAACAGCTGCTCGTCTGCATCACTTTCCAAATTCAAACCCTCATCTTCTCTGTATCCCTGATTTGTAAAACAGATAAATCAATCAATGTGGTATACATTCAGTATGTATCCAACTAGCATCACCAAATCCTACCCTCTTTGACCCTTCCTACCAAAATCCCAACAGCCACAACCCACCACTGTCACTAAGCCAAAAATGATGCAGATGCAAAGTGCCAACACTACTAAAAAGGGGAAAAAAAAAAAGGAACTGAAAAGGAGGAAGAATCGTGTAGACATCATATCAAGCAATTGAAATTGTACAACACCCTATAGATTTTAAAAACTTTCCGCACTTGGAACCTTCTCTGAGAAACATACTATTTCTGTATTAGTATATATCTTCAATCGATTTTACTACTAGAATTTGTTAAGTTGCAGGGTACAGGATCGACTGAGAATCAGATGCATAAGCTTCAAGCAAAGAAACCAACACAAGATTTTCCAATAAACCCATCACCAGAACTTCATTCATTGCTTTTCGTCAATTATGCAATTCATGAGGGCTGAGTAATTTAGGCTTCCAAATCAAGAACAAAGGTCATAATTCCATTAACTAGGGTATTTCCATTAACTCATATAGTTCTAAGAACAGAGTGTAGAGCAATCCCACACTCCAACAAAAGTGAAGCCTATTTACATGTTTAGGTCAATGAAAGCCTAAACCCTATTAAACAGCAGTAAAGAAGCACAACAAACAGACCCTAAATTCTAACAGGTAACCTGATAAATGATTTACCTGTTTGAGAGCATTTGGAAGGGAGTGACCGTTGCTTTGATTTAAACATTCCACACTCGACCAGTCGATAAAATCAAGTAAATCAACCTGATTAACAGAAAAATTGATCAGAAAAAATCGACAGAGGATTACAAAATAAAACAATCGATGCAACGGAGAGTTAATATCACCTGGTTTTTTGGTATAACAGAAGCAGAGGCGGATTCGGCGGACATGGCTGTGGGAACTCGAAGTTTGGAAGTATGAGAGAGAAACGAGGAGAAAGAAGCAGAGGAAGAAGGGTGAAGAAAAGGAGATTCCCCCTCTAATCGATTCAGATTTGTCAATTTTAAAACCTATTACACGGGCCACGTGCAAGGCGATACTAGCACGTGAATCAGTAAGATGAACATTCATGATCCCAACCTTGGGTCATAGGAAAAAACAAAACTTTTAATTAAAGAAAATAAAGTAAAAATAAATAAAAATTGTATCACTTGTAGCAAAAGGTTGAATCTCCAACCCCAAGGGCCCCCACCCCGGCCCGACAGGGATTGGTGGAGTAAAAATTGTATCACTGATTGTATTATGATTTGGTTCACAACCTAATTTTTCACCTCCACTGTCCCATTTTTGTCATGTGTAAATTTCTTATTGGTTGTATAAATTCATTTATAGATATAATTTAGATTGTTGATATTAAATATAATTTTTATTAAAGAAAATTCAAAAGTTAACAAAATTTGTATCTTTTATTTTTCTCTATAAATAGAGTCTAATATTGACATATTTTGAAGTATAATTTAAAACTCTCTATTTTTCACAATCTTAAATTCTATTTGTTCCAACTATTGTGATTTTAATTTAGTAATTGTGTTTGTATGTTATTTTAAGTGTATGGGAAAAATATTTTCCTTATTATAAAAAAAATTATACTAAAAAAGATTTTAATCTATGCAATTATTATATTTTTAAATATAATAAAAAAACTTTCAAAATAATATATTTTTAAATAATTTTGGTTTTTCAATTTTTTAATCTATGAGAAAAAATCATTTTAGGTTGAGTTTGTAGATGAAAGAAAAATGAATATTTTATTAAAAAGTTGGGTTGGGTTAGATTGTTGATAAAATATAAAAAAATTGAAATTGAGTTGGGTTGTAGGTAGTATATGTGGATTAGAGATAAATTAATATTTTATTGTGAAGTTGGGTTGTGAGAGGTTGTTGATGAAGATAGTTTAAGAGGGCCTACCAAGGTTGGTGTAGACCAATCGTTACATTTTAACTTTTAATTTTACGAGATAACTAATTTATAGTGGATAAAATAGATATTGATTTGGTTTATTATTATAAGGGTATGTCTCATGAAATTATATTTGTAAAACGTCTTATATGAATTTTTAAGGTTTAGTTGTAATAAAATCACTACATTTATTTAGATTGCAATTTTAACAAAATATTTAGACAAATGCAAAATTAACATGACCTTGTAATATACATATGTGCAATTTCGAATTTTTCGTTAATGACACGTCCCGTTGCCAACATGAATATTAAAAAACCACCATCTTTGTAACTATCGTAAAAATCACAATATTTACAATTGTTGTAAAAAAATCAACAAATTAATGAAAAGGTGACTCTTATATCTAACAAAAACCATATGAGAGACAAAGAATGAGATGCAAAGAACGTCGTTTCATAAATATGTGTATTTAATATACAAGTTGGACTTGACGTGTTCGAAAAACTGAACATGTCAACAAGAAAAAATTCAAACAATGATCAGTGATCAAAATTGCTGATGTGTTTGTAAGCTCATTAATTTTTGCAATTATTTAAATATTTGGTTAAAATTAAGTAAATGTGGTGACTTTTACGGAAATTGTAAAGGTGGTGGTATTTTATAAGGTTAAATGCAAAAACCACCCTGGAGTATGATCATTTTTTTATTTACAACCTAAACTTATTATTTATGTGATTGCAACCTGAAGTTTAGAAATATTTTTAAACGCAACTTAAATTATTTTTTTAATATTTTTTTCCAGCGAAATGCACAACACATGACTTTCATAAAGGTGAATATGTCATTAAAAATAGTTTAGATTGAAAATTGAAAAATGGACATACTTTAGATTTTTTTATTTTATTTATACCTCTTATGAAAGCACATGCAATTCATGTGTAGTGCATTTTGTCAGAAAAGTTGTTGGAAAACAAAAAGTGGTTGCATTTTAAAAATCTCCTCAATTTTAGGTTGCTATCAAATTAAATAAAAAAAATTGCAAATTGAAAATAATTGTACTTCAAATTAATTTTTCATTTAGCTCTTTTTTTATAGTCATGTGCTAGCCAAAAATGTAAATTTCACGAACTTTTGAAGTTTAGATATTGAAACCAAATGTCAAGAATTTCGAAAAATATCGGTAAATGTCGTTAAATGTCACTATTGATATCAACATCGATCACTTCATGCTAAATATTGATAAAATATTTATACATATCGGCATCATAATCTAAAAATGTATTAATTGTATAACTAAAAAATATTACTTGTTTGACAAGTTACAAACATTCAGTATTGGTGAGTATGGGTGCGGACAAGCTGATGCGTGGAGGTGGGTGAAAATAGGTCAAGTGGAGTTGCTCGAATCTAAAAGTAGAACACTGATTGTATAAAAGTTTTTGTCTTTCACAATCATGATTAAATTAAGGTTTTTTCTTTTTTAATATTGATCATGAATTATCGTACGTCATTTTTTTTTCTCGACATTCTAGAATAATTTTGATATTATTGAAGTTGTGAGTAAAATTATGATTATAACCGTATACTATGTGATGCTGGGAAGTGATCCTATCAACACCATAATTAGTTGCTATTGTCTCTTATTTATTTATTTATTTTTAGTCTTTGAAATCCTTCACCAACTCACTAACATAACTTTTCAACTAATTACTTGTGATTTAAAAGAAATAAATCAATCTGTCTATGAAATAGACACACTGTATAAAGGAATATTATTATTAACTGGTGTAAAATCTTCTATTACATTTTATGTTACATATTTTATTTTAAATTAATTATTATGTGTCACGTGTTTCAAATGACATCATTAATTAACACGTGACGTGCATTAAATATCATGAAACACTAGAAATAACACAAAATATATTAGATGACCCGTATCATTAAACAAAATCCTCTATTCCACATTGGTGTTCATTTCGTATTCCAAAAATAACTATCACACATCAAAAGATGATATCACCAATTTACACATAACATGAATTAAAAACAATGGAATATAAGATGAACACCTAACTTAAAATAGAGGATCCGGTTCTCTTATTCATACTAATATTTAACATAACTACGTACCTATCCCTCATTGCCTAAACACAACTATCTATGACTACAACACTTATACATACATACATAATACATACATCCTACAACATTGAACTTGAAAAACATTAAACTCCTATCCCATCAAACTCTAAGGAAAACACATCATCATGAGCACTTGTAAAGTTGAAGTTGGAACAAGAAAACGATGGGTTTGAGAGGCGTGAAGGGATGAAACCAAGCCTAGATCTCATGAGATCAAACTCAACAAAATTGTTCTCCAACTGATACACACCAATGGTGATTGCTGCTCTTGCATTTGATCCTCCATCAACAAACCCCAAACAAGCCACGTCACTCCTCACTCTCACCATTGCATCAACTCCAAACACTCTCCAACTCACATTCTTGTTCTGCAACACGAAGTCTATGTTGGGAGTGCCCACCCTTGTTGGTGGCAACATTCTTGCATCGAAGCATAGACCGAAAGGCGGCACTGCTTCCACTTGAGGCACTCCGCTTAGCTGCTCAGCGAAGAATTGCGTAAACGTGATGAACACCGAGTGTTCAAGAACTGTGTACGCATTCGTCGTGCTGATCATCGCCCCCCCAAAGGTTCTGGTTCTTGAGAGTAAGGAAGTGTTGAAAGGGACAAGTAAGTTGTTGATCTTGATTGATTTCACAGGGATAAAATACTCTCCTTGTGCGCCTATGGTTAATGGAGTGTAAGCCATGATTCTTGGTCGTAGTTTTGAAGGTGAATTCCCAAAGAAAATCCCTCCATTGCTATCAATTGAAGAAGATAAACAGAGAGCGAATTGAGGATGAAACCCGAAATGGGAAGAGAGCTGTAAAGGCAAAGCAAGAGATGTGTGACTCAGTGCGGCAATTCCTCGAACACCTGGTGGGCGTGGACCTTTCAGAAGAGAAGAAGGGGCACAAGCAAACAGGAACTGAGGAACAGATACCCATTGAGTATTATCAAAGCCCAGATCACCAATCGACTGAATCGAAACAACATCTGCAGCGAGCTCGGAGATGGCGTGCCTGCGAGTGAGGGGGTTGGTGGCGACAACAGCGCAGGTGTTGTTATGGCAACCAGGAGAAGGAGCATTGGAGCTGCATCTATGGCAGTAGTGAACACCTGCGCGAGCGCAGAGAGTGGAGTGGCAGAAGGGGGCGTGATACGTGGCGGAGGTGTAGTTGTCGTCGCAGTTTAGCCATAGATATGGGCCGTTCAGATCGAGGAGGAGGGGGACTGTGATGAGAGGAGTTCGCTTTCGGAGAGTGGTGACGTGGAGGCCGGTGGCGTTGTCTCTGCGCAGTGGGAGAAACAGCGTGTTTGGTTTGAAGGGAGTTCCGACAAGACGAGGCTCTGATAGAGTGAGAACAAGTACGAGGAGGGAGAGAGAGAGAATAATATTGTGAAATTTTGAAGCCATTGGAACAGATTAAACTCATGCATGAGGTTGCATATATTTATAGTACAAGTTTGGAATTTTTTTTTTTTTTTTTTGGTGGTGTGGTTGGGGATCTGGGGTTGAATGTGGATAATATTTAAAAATGATATTTTGTAGTATAAGTGACAATTTGATGATTATGTTATTATTAAGAAAAGGCAAAATATATTAAACCATCTTAAATATACTTGATTTGATATTTTTATTGAAACATGTTTAAATATTTGCATTTTGTAAGATAAATTTTACAATTTATTGCATTTTGTCAACTCGAACAAATTATACATGTATATGTACTTAGTTATCAACGGTTACTGATTGCTTGAGTTGATTCATGCAACCAATTGTAAAGTTCATATAACAAAGTGAAAATATTTATACATGAGACATTAAAATACAAAAAGGAGCACGTCAAAATGTAATTTATCCTAATTCATATATAATATAATGAAGGGTTTTTTTTTTTTTAATTTTCATAAGGGAATATACTTTTCTACCCATATAGTTATAATTTTCTATCAATTTTAAGGTAAAATCACTAATTACTTACTTTCCCAAAAGCTTTTACAAAAAATAATTTTTCTATCATTATACTTGACTTTATTTTTGTATTAACCACAATTTAGATATTTAAATCTATCTTTGATATTCACTTATATATATATATATGTGTGTGTGTGTGTGTGTGTGTGTGGGAGAGGGGGGGGGGGGGTTAATGAAATTTATTGATTGATAACGTCTCCATAATATGTTGGGTAGCCAATTTTAGGATGCATGATATCTTATGATTATCATCTTCAATGACGATGGAAATACATTTGGCACCAATCTAATGCTCGTGGCAATATGATTCAACTTTAGTCGCCACGTACCTTTAGGTTTAATTAATTACCAACAATTTTTGTTGCATTTAAATTCAATTATATCTAGAAAGATATAAAACTCATAAATAAAAAATAGATAAATTTCATAACAAAACTCAATTTATAAATTATTCTCAATTCTAAATCCAAATTTTAAAGTTTCTCAATAAGAGTCTCAATTTAACTTTTTTTTTTTTTCTCAATTTATGGTTTGAAAATTAGATTGAGTTCTCAATTTAAGACAAAATTCCATTTTCATTTTCATTTTATTTTTATTTATAATTTATTTATATTTCATTATATATTTATATTTTCGATAAATTTAGACAAATTAGTGTAATTTTGAAACGATTTCATCCGAATGGTATTAATTTTTATATATACATATAACTAATGCAATTCATAAAATTAATATTTCTTTATTTTCTTAATTTTATGAATAAAAGTATAGAAAACCAAATTTAATTTTAATTAATTTAATATAAATTATATTTTATGAATTGAATTTATTATATTTTTCTTTCATTCATTTTTTATTTAAATTAATATAAACTGATGAAAATTGTTCGAAAATTGCACTAGCTTTGCTTAATTTTTCTATAGTATAAATACATATTGAAATATAAATAAATAAATAAAAAATAAAAATGGAAATTTTGTCATGAATTGAGAACTCAATCTAATTTTCAAGCCTTAATTTGAGATAAAATACAAAATTGAGCCCCTTATTGAGAAATTTTAAAAATTGGGTCTAAAATTAAAAACTAATCTATAAATTATGTCTTGCATTGAAATTTATCCATAAAAAACAGTATGTCTTGCATTGAAATTTATCCATAAAAAACAGACTGCAATCTGAATAAGACAAGTTTATTAAAAAGCATTGAGATTTAATTTAGTTACATAAATGATTAAACATAAAAGGGAAGTGTATATCTATCTTTAATTAGCGAGTCATAGGTGCGAGGACGGGTCGAGTTAGGTCAGATCGACGCATGGCTGAACTTATAACATTTAATAGTACTTTTATATCATGTACATATTATATATAATATTATTTATGATCAAAATTATAATTTCTTAAAAATATTATATAATAGATTAATACACACAAAAGTGTTGTACCTATTACAGTATTACATGTCAAAATAATAAAAGTACTAAGTAATTATTGATATGTATAAAGATATTGCATGATACAAATAAAAATATTACTTGACTAGAATAAAAATATTACTTGCTAGATTACAATTTCTTAAATTACTCATAAATCTAAAATTCATTATTGGGTATAAATAAGTGTATTACATGATATACAATTTTTTTTTCTACATGATCATATATAAAAAAGTCTTGGATATTATAAATTGATCAACACATTGATCCGCCCAATTTAACCGTTTCGCGGTACGACGAGCAAACCCAAAAATTTATCATTTTTAGTTTAGGATCCATCTATGGATAGGTAGTGTTCCTCATTAATTTTGTTTCCCTAAATGAGATTCTAGACTAAGTTTTGTTTATGTTCATTTTAGATTGTTTTAATATGCTAATCCAGTTTATTTTGGTTATAATTATGATTTTTTTAATATTTAATTATAATCAACATTGTCTATTGACTTCTTTAATATTATAGTATGCATATATATGGTACTTCCTCCGATCTCAATTAAATATCATATTTAGATTTAAATTCAATTATTTATTTTATTAGACTTTTATATAACTTTATTCTAAAATTATCGTGATCATTAATTTTTGGCTAAAATTTAAAAATTGAAAGAACCTTTTTTAATGGAATTAATTTATCTCTTTTTTTCAATGTAAGATTCTAAATTCCTTGATTAGTTAATTAAAGATATATTGTGCAATTTGTATGTTCCATAGTTTATATCAAAAATGCTAAAACTACTCTTAATTGGATCGGAGAGTACTATATTATTTAATCATTATAACATCTTATTGCCTTCTTTTTATGCTAAATCTGAAAAAAATTATTTATTATTTCATTCATTAATAGTTAATATCATCTCATTTATTATATCATGTAAAAGTAGAATTAAAATTTTGGAAAATAATAAAATTAGGAATATAATCTTTTAAATTACATTTGATTTATCTAATTAAGTGCAAAACTATGATATCAAATTTTAATGTATATAATATTCACACATAACGTGCATAAGAAAATTATGTATATAAATTAACATTACACACATTTTTATAGATCACGTAACAATTTTGTTTTAATAAAACTAACATAAGTAAAGTCGTCCTAAAAAATGAGATGGTGGCATATCAGATAATATTTTTCAAGAATATAAATAATTGACTTGATTCGTCAACAATTTTATCATTAATATTAAATATAAATACATGAAAAATAATATTTATTTCTTTCATTTAAAGTTAGCCTATTCCTTATTTGAATGATCTTTATTGGCCAACAAGCACTCATTGAGTTTCCTACTATAGTACTATTGAGAGCTTTCGTTTGTTCCTTAATGTGAGAGGTTGTCATTGCCAATCTACTCTTAACATAATTGATTATGGATTTTTCCAAGGAAAATCTTTTACTCTCACATGTGGAAGATAAAGAACTTTTGTTTGAGCTTGGAGATATACAAACATCCGAAAACTTGCTCGAGTTTAATTTTTGTTTGGTAGGTGGTTTTCTCATGGATCGATCGATCGATCAATTTCCTGAAAATGCAGTATAATCACATGGTTTAGATCGATCTTACAGACAAGGGATTGGTATGTTGTTCATGAGATAAAGTCCAATGTATTTATTTTCTACTTCTTTCACTCCACGAAGCTAAATAGAATAGTTGATGGTGGTCCATGGTGGTATGAGCAAGGAACCTTCCCTATAAAAGGAAGAGACATGTAGTTGTGAAGTGCATGTGCAACAAATAACAAGAAGCATATACAAGCACAAGTTTTGGAATAGTTTTGTAATTGTTATAATCAAGTTTTCAATAAAAGCCTTTACTCCATGGAATTTTATCTCCTTCATATATTTATTCTTTCCTTCCTTTCTCATGCCCAACAGTTCCTAGATTAAAATCCATGATTTTCGTGATGAGAATTCAGGGGCAACCTTGTTACAAAAATGACCACCTAGTAGATGGTAAAACCATGCAAACACATTTGCCCAGGAATCACTTTCTTTTAACCACGACAGTCACAAATCCAAATTTGAATTCTAACAAGGTTTAAGTGGAAGGATGCCTAAGTTGTGTCTGGTTGGCTATTATGGCTACATATCTAAAGGAACTTGAGAAGAGAATCATGGGTTTTTTCAACAATCGAATCTATCTTAGTGTGTTATTGGAGATTCAACGACCTTTTAATTTAAGTTTTGGGGAAAAGATCAAAAGAGAGGTTGAAAATTAATAGACAAGGAAGTTAGGGTATGTTTGGGATATACACATTTGGATTTGAGATCGGCAAATTCTTAATCATGTTTGTTACAGGATGTAATGAGATTTTGATAATCTTATAACTCTACTCTACCTTTTCTATTCTGTTACAATTCAGAACAACTACCTTTTCTATATTACTAATGTGATGGTGACATTTTAAATATAATTACATCATATAAAACCCCAAAATATACATAAAATTATTAAAATTCACTTAATTCTCAAATTCAAATTTGTAAAATCCACATCATCCAAACCTAGCTTTAATCACTCTAAATTCAATAAAGTGTATTTTATTCAATTACAAACATACTCGAATATACACTCGCACTCCAGATGCTCCAGATACACCGTAGAATAAATATATATGAGAAAATACCTTTGTATGCAAAGCTACATAAAATTATTATTTTTTATCACAACATACGGTAAATATATTTTTCTACCAAAATTTTGAGAAAAAAAAAAGACTCAAATAACCTTTGTATCACATATGAAATAGTAATGGTTGGGAAGTGACATGAGAACAGTAAAAAGAAATTGTGTAAATCGTCGTATTCTGTTTTTTTTTTTTTTTTCATATCGCATTAGAGATCATATCATGTAAACCCGAGTGTTTTTTTATAAGGTTACACGACATGATCCATATAAAGGGTACTCAATGTAAAAAAAAATTATATTGTGTAACCTTTTATGGATCATATTGTGTAAACCTCCGGATTTTTTTTGATATGTTACACCACATAATCCATATAGGGTTTACACAATATGATTTATATAGCTTACATCTTGACTGACAAAGATTTATATTCTTTTTTAACCATTATTAGAATTGTACTTAGAGGCAAATTTGTCAATTTTTTTGAATTGAGGTATAGAAGTATATTTCTTATCATTTGTCATAAAAAAATAAATTGTTATATGAATTGGGGTAGAAAATCCACTGAACCCAGAAGTATATTCTCATTAAATAAGCTTGGTACTTTTATAAGAAAAATACGATAAATTACAATTTTGATACTTAAATTATACCATATTTCACCTTTAATACCCATGTTTCTGCGACTTATAAGGTTGATACCCAATGTTTTAAAAATTAACACATTTAATACCTTCTATCAAGTTTCCATTCACATTTGACATAAATTACCTAACCCTAATATTTTGGGGAGAAAATTGGCATTTTCTTTTCCTAAAATCCCAAAATTCATTCCCCTCAATCAAGATGCCCTAATTCCACTTCCACTTCCCTAAATTCCCACATTTTCTCTCAAGATTTCCACCTTGTATCTCCAAATTTCTCCACATTTTCCAAATTTCATCAATTTAGGTATTTGAGTTCTTCAAAGTTAACCAACCAAAACTGTAGATTTGAAGTGGAGATTGCGATACAACAACAGTGACAATTGAGAAACTAACTCCACAAAAAATTATACTTCTTCCTCAATGCAATATACAACAAACTTGCAGATTATTTTCCTTATTTTTTTGTCTTTCTCAACTAAGCTTCCAGTTGCTTCTCTTTAATCTTGCAGCCTGCATCAATTTCACTTTTCGGTCTATCAAAATTTTTTAGGAGCTTGGTGATGAATTTTTTGAAACTTATACACATCTCAAGATTAACCTACTTGAAAAATTACAATATTTTTTGTCTGCATAAATCATAAACCAACAAAAAATAGGGCAGCATAATACGGTCAAACTAAAACAAAATAGATCAAAGAGACTTTGAGGAATCAGTTCAAAACTTACTCCATAATGCGGTATGCTCAATATCGTCTTTTTGAGTTATTAGGTGTCCCAAAGTTTTTCAATGGGAACTATATCACACCCACAATACACCAATTCCGTTTGAGAATTTGTGAAAATAGAAGATATATATAAAGCTCGAAGATTCACCATAATTCTTTCTCATGGTTATAGTATTGAAGAGAGTGAAACTTTGATTTGAAGAGAACTAAAGAAAGAAATTTGGAGAATATGATGAATTTTGAAAAGAATGGAAGTGAAATTAGGACTAATTTTTAAAGAGGGAAATGAATTTTAGGATTTTGGTGGCGGTTAAGTAATTTTCGTCAAAAGTGGACATAAATGTAACAGAAAATGTTGAATATGTTAATTTTGGGAAATATCGGATATTAACTTTGTAAGACACGAAATAAAAAAAAAAAAAACCAAAATTGAAATATTGTTATAGTACACCTACCAAAATTATAATTTCCTTAAAGAAATTAATAGAAATTTGCAAGTCGAATTAGAAAAGTTTCGATGGTGGAAAAGGCCCTGTCCACCACAAGGGTGGGGCAGAAAGGGCCAAACCAACCATCGTTACCACCTACCCCCTCCAAGTGAGAGGCAGTGAGTCTTATAGCGCAGAGTAGATCAGTTGCATCACACATCCCCAATCCAGCCATGGCCACCACCTTATCCCTCCTCTCTCCTCCCTCCTCCCTCCGCCCCCACTACCCCACGCGCCTCCACCTCCGCCGCAAGCCCTTCTCCGTCAAGGCCTTCTCCGCCCCCGTCCTCACCCAAGACGACCTCAAGAAGCTCGCCGCCGACAAGGCCGTCGACTACGTCAAGAGCGGCATGGTCCTCGGCCTCGGCACCGGCTCCACCGCCGCCTTCGTGGTCGACAAGCTCGGCGCTCTCCTCAAATCCGGCGCCCTCACCGACATCGTCGGCGTCCCCACCTCGAAGCGCACCCAGGAGCAGGCCGCCGCCCTCGGCATCCCCCTCTCTACCCTCGACGCCCACCCCCACATCGACCTCGCCATCGACGGCGCCGACGAGGTCGACCCCAACCTCGACCTCGTCAAGGGCCGCGGCGGCGCCCTCCTCCGCGAGAAGATGGTCGAGGCCGCCTCCGACAAATTCGTCGTCGTCGTCGACGATTCCAAGCTCGTCTCCGGCCTCGGTGGCTCCGGCCTCGCCATGCCCGTCGAGGTCGTCCAGTTCTGCTGGAAGTACAATCTGGTGAGGCTGAGGGATTTGTTTAAGGAGGAAGGCTGCGATGCGAAGCTCAGATTGGACGCCGATGGGAAGCCCTATGTGACGGATAATTCGAATTACATTGTGGATTTGTATTTTAAGACTCCGATTAGGGATTCCGGCGCGGCGGGGAAGGAGATAGCGGCGCTGGAAGGGGTGGTGGACCATGGGCTGTTCCTGGATATGGCCACGGCGGTGATCATTGCCGGCGGCGATGGAGTCAGCGTCAAGTCTAAGTGAAAATTAGGGTGAGAGAATTGGGGATTTTTTTTTTTTTTTTTTTGGGATTTATCTTTGCTGCATTGGTTTAGTTGTAACTCTTGAGATGATGCTGCAAGGTTTTGTTGAAAATAAATTATTGAAATTGTACACTAATTAATTGAAAGAATAATTGGTTACAAGAATGTGTGATCAACAAATTAATGTTTGCAATTCAATGTCTAATTTGTGAGTTTTTGAGTTCTGTATTCACCGGTGCTACAAAATTAGATCAGTGTGTCAATGTCACAGAAGTAGTACACTTAATGTTATACTTTTAGATGAATGTATTTATGTTTTTTTTCTTTTTTCTGTCATCAAGTTTACAGTGTTACACTTACATTTGGTGATTATTATATTTTTTGATGATTAATTGTGGAATTGTTGAAAGAGTTTCATTTCTTTCACCATAAAGCATTGTTAACGTTGGTAATCTTGAAATTCAGTTGTAGAATGAAGTTTGCTGCATAAGGAAATTGAGTTGGGAATCCTGGTATGGAGGAAATTCTTTTGATAGATTTTTTTGACATCGATTTCCGAACCTAATAAGTGAGTCCAGCTGTTGTATATCCATGGATTTGAATCCTTTGTTGTGCTTGAGACAACATTGTTTCATGAAATACAGTGTGTGTTTCATTTAACAGTAGATGGAGCATTGAGACATGTTTCACCAATATTGGACATAAAAAGAAAAGTTGTGTGTTTCATTTAACAGTAGATGGAGCATTGAGACATGTTTCACCAATATTGGACATAAAAAGAAAAGTTGAAGCTGTAAACTTAAAAGTAAATCATTATGGTGCCAACAACACCCTTGTGCTTTTACAATTTCACCAGAGAATCTTAATCTCTACATATCCTGTAAAATTAAAGGATATAATGTGACAAATATACGGTTTGTGTAGTGACACTTAAATCTTTGGTTCATAGCGTCCCAGGAGAATTCTTGTATCAATATCCATAAAATTTTCTTCAATCTGAATTCTCTTCATTTTCTCTTTTGAATTTCTTGTAAATTCATAAAGAGAGACAAAGTAAAATCGATATAATTTTCATTTTCATCCACTTCTCTCCCTCTCTCAATTTCACAGTAAGAAAATGGAGAAGATCCGTTCTTTCTTTTTCTTTTTTATTGGCCGGGCATTATGGTTTGCATATTCATTTTGCTTCATGAAATCTCTTCCTTCTTTGCTTAGTCTAAGTCTTCTTGTAGATGTTACCTATGAAAAACTATGCCAAGTATAATAGTGTAATTGATGTAGCATACATTAGGTGAGTTTACAAACACCCCACTCATTACTAAACACATCTCAATTACTAAACACACTCCACCACATCACCATTCTACCATTTCAATTATATAACATAAAATTAAATAATTAATTAATAATAAAGACATTTAGATCTCGTAAAATTTATTTATTTTTGATTTATTTTAAATGGGATGTGTTTAATAATTAGTGGGGTGTTCCCTGCACTATACATTATTTATATATATAGAGGTAATGTGTTTGACGTAGTTGCACACACAAAACCTTTTATTTTTGATGAGTTAGAGAAAGTGAAGAAGACAATAAAGACTATAAAACTTGTGTGATTTAGGTTCGAATATTATTGAATACCACTTGAATTACAAGACTCATGGTTCTCACACATACGACCTCAATGACTTCCCACAACAAAATTTATGTTCTTAAATAACATATTATCTTGTCCAAATTTGCAGTGTTTCTCTACTACATAGAAGACAATAATTTATCTACTTGGGTTAGACCAATTTTGTTGGGACCTAAAGAAAACAAAATCAAGCATATTAAATATATTCAAAAATATTATAATATGTAATTTATAATTTACAAACAAAAAAGGAACCACCGAGAATTTACTTACAATAATACTTTAAATCTAATAAAATTGCATTCAATGTCTTTTTCATTGATTCAAAATCAACTATAATAGAATGTTTTGAAAGTAGTGGCAATGTGCTTTTCAACGAAACAACTAAATTATCAGTAAGAAACTCATCATTCATTTTGCTTCAAGTCATGTTTTGATTTTTTTTCATTGCCAAAAAAAACTCTTTTCACTATTCGATTTTATTAACAACGTAATGAATTTTCAGCATATGGGTTGGGGGTAGATTAGTTGTAAAATTTATACATCTCTTGAATATCTTTGTCCATTTTTCTACAGATAATTAATTTGTTTCTTCTTGATGAAGTACCTGATTTTTAATATTTAAAATTGTTATAATAAAAATAATCATCAACACCACGTTAGTTCTCATAAAGTTCTTAGTTTTCAAATAATACATTTGAAAACATCGATGTGCGAGAAATGTGGGAGATATAAGCCAGATATGGAGACAAGTTGATTGTTGGGAGACCAAAGCATTAGTTATGGGGTTAGAAGAGGAATTTTATCAGCGTTGTGATTTATTTATTTTAAAGGGAAAAAGGCGTTTTAACATTGCATTTATATAATTTTTTGCATTTGTATAAATAAACAAAAATTAATTATATTATAATAAGTCCAAAAATAACGTGAGACCCTCAAAATTAAAGATTGTGGGTCATAGAGGAAAACTCCAAATTGCCCCCATCAACAGAGACCCTTTTCCTTCCTTCTGTAAGACTACTTAAACCAACCATCCCAAGGATAAATCGTACGATAGCAGGAAGGATAGATATGTGGCATATGGCAGCTATTAGAAAGTCATTGCAGGCCCATAGACACAGCCAAAAATTGAAAAAGAAAAAAAAAAAAAAAATATTTCAAGGCAAATGAAACTCTACAAGCTTAGTCAATCAAGCAAAAGCAATTTTCTATTCACCTATTTGTTATATAAAGTGAAGGTTCTATTCCCATTTATTTTCATATAGTTTAGCAGTTGTTATTTGTTATTAACAGTTGAAGAAAGTATGGAGAAAGCAAGCAAATGGATCAGGAATTTCTTGATGGGGAAAAGAGAAGATAAGGGCAAGAAAACATGCACCTCAGGTCCAGCTGAGACTCACTCCACGTCCATTGTGAGTAATACTCCTAGTGTGAGAAGGAGATGGAGCTTCAAAGCATCGAGCAGAGCGAAAGCCATTGGTCACAAAAGCACGAGATCCTTCGACTCAATCAGCATGCCAAAACAAGCATCATTACTGTTAGAATATGAGACTCAGAAAAACAATGTGATGTTTCCAACATTAAATGCACGTGCAGCTGCTACGAAGATACAATCCACCTATCGTTCTTATTTGGTAAATGAATATGCATTCAATTAGCAGAGATATGGTGTATGTATGTCTATTTCGAGATGATAAAATTCATGTATTTATTACAGGCTAG
The DNA here is from genome assembly GCA_954870855.1 of Scutellaria minor. Taxonomy (NCBI): domain Eukaryota; kingdom Viridiplantae; phylum Streptophyta; class Magnoliopsida; order Lamiales; family Lamiaceae; genus Scutellaria; species Scutellaria minor. The sequence continues at coordinate 15,565,328 of OX940728.1, read as the reverse complement.
AAGAGCACTTCGGGCTTTGAGGGCGTTAGTGAAATTACAAGCCTTGGCAAGGGGTTACCTGGTAAGAAAACAAATGAACATTGTTCTCAGGTCCATCCATGCTGTTATGGCGATTCAAGTCAGAGCCCGGATTCAAAGGGTCCAAATGGCGGAGGATTCACCAGTCATGGTGGGGAGGAGAAAATCTTATGGGGAACCATCACCTTCTAATCGACAACTTAGAAAAGAAATTAGTGTAAGTAAAAGTCATTCAATATGTTTTTTAAGGGTTAAGCAGCCTTTTCTTATCTTAGTAAACCTTCAATGAATGCAGGAGAATACAGGTGATGAAAATAGCTTTGCAACGACTGTTTTAAGGAGCAGAAGTGAACGTGTAGATCACGTACCTGCTGAGAGACTGGAGTATGGTTCGAGGAAATACAGGTCTGGTCGTCTTTCAGTGTCTCAAAGAGAATACCAACTAAAGATGAGTTTGAGTCCATCAACATTATCCTTCACAGATTCAAGCTCTACAACATATGATGGGCAACTTGAGGAATTTTCGTACAAAATGGCAAGAAGAAATTCGAGACGATACTCTGGTACCCCAGAATATAGGCATCCAGTTACTCTACCACAGCCACAGTTTTCAGATTGTACACCCTCCAACTCCAATGCAGTTCCAAATTACATGACCAATACAAGATCATCAGAAGCAAAAGCCAGATCGCATAGTGAACCAAGGCAGCGTCCTACATTGGGAACCAAGCAGAAAAGCAAACGATCATCATCTATGGATGAGAAAAATGATCAAGAAAATCAGTACCCTTGGCTAAACAAGCGGCATCATTCTGACAAATCAACTGATGGAGTCTATGATTCCTATATGAGTGCTATGGCTAATGTTTCCAAACATATGAGGTCATTAAACCTATTTGAGGTAACTGCTAGGTTGTCTTCTTGTTTTTCATTTTTGCACTTGAGTTTCAGATTTAGCTGTTTCTGATTTCGTTCATTGAACTGCAGCCTCCCATGAATTTGTATTGATGCTTCAGCTCCTTAGCATCGACTGAAGTTTTACTAAACACAATACGAGTATTAGCATAACTCATCTCGATCAGTCCATAAATATATCTAGTGACATGAAGATGAAGGGATGGAAGATCTAAAGCTCCACAACACTCTGGGCACTGCCTAAAATGACACTGGTTATATTTTTCCTGTGTTTTGAAGTAATTCTCTTCCTATTCTTTTGAGCTAAAAGGAAGCCATACTAAAGACCAGAGACTATGGAATAACTTCTATTACATGATTCCTTCAGTACTATAGTGGCTAAAGATTTTTTTTTTTATATGTTACAGGTAAATATAGCTTTCATTACATCAGGAAGATCTGTATACAGTTTTCCATCTGTTCATTAAGAAAAAGATAAAACATAGATGTTAGCTTCATACTCAAAGAAAAGCTGATTCACAGAGTAAAAATCACATACCTCATTGTTGTGTTCAATATCAGGCATGAAGCCTAGTGAAGGTTAGATCTCCATGTCAAACATGACAAGAACCACAAGAGCTGAAAAACAAACATGATAGAAAACAGAAACAAAATGTAAATACAATGAAACAATTGTGGTTATGATCATAACTGAGAACATCAAATCTGCAGGAATTTCATATAATGCATCTCCTATCTCATCTGCAACCTACTCAAGTCCCAATTAAGTACTTAACACGTAACTTGAAGTTGGCCTAACTGAATTACCAAACTATAATCTGCCAGAGTACTCTGCCTAAGTGATTACATGCCAACAATTTAGGAACATTGAAAAATTGTCTCAATATAGGTCATTCTATACATGCAGGCTGCTTCAATTGCAAAAATCTTCTGGCAGGAGCGTATTTTCTTTGAAGCTCTTCGTCAACCAGATTGCAGTTTCCCTGGGAGACACTTTTCCTGGTCCAAATGGCTTTAACAAAACCCCAAGTTCCTCGATTCTCTCTTCTTGCAATAATCTTGCGCTGAACTCAAGCAAACCTTCCAATGCATCAGCTCTCTGTCGATAGGATGACATGTCAATTCGGCGGCAACGCTGATCTGATGAAGTTCGGCTTGATGCACCAGCTGTGGCATTTTGATCTGAATACTCACTTCCATCCTGCTTATCCTTGTTTGGTGTAGAGCGAAATTGTTGCCAATTATTGAAGCTCCCTCTAGCAGATTTATCAGGAAACTCAATGGTGTATTTATCTTTCATAATAGAACGGTCACCTTGTGCGGAACTGGAGGAACCTTGTGCAGAGGTTAATGAACTTCTGCGGATAGTATAGGACTCCTCATAGGATCCTAAAGGAAATTCAACCATCTTGTCATATCGAGGGGCATTGACAGAAATATCTGGTGACTTGATATCATTGATGTTTCCAAAAGGACTAAGGCTGGGCCTTTGATGAAATTTACGCAATGCATCTTTTTCTGGCAACGGAAGAGAAGCTCTGCGAGTGGTCGAAACAGATCTCTTGACCAGGCTTTTTGATGTTAGAAGCTGCATATACCATTTTTTTCTATTAATCAGTGACAATGTTACCAAAAGAGAATCCAGAGTCTACTCTCTACTATTGAGCAAGAGAAAGAGCTCATAAATATTGTTCAAGTCTTATTTTGTTAAACTATGACACAGACACAATGATTTGTTACTTGAATAAACTAGTTCAGGCATGAGATGGCCTATGTAAAACCTTCAAATATTAGAGTGTAAATGGCATCAATTGCTGAACGAAAGTAATACAGTATGCCTACTTGTAGTGTTGCATGATAAATAGCTACCAAGATAATGTGAATATCATATAGCAGCAGATATTCTACTTCCATCTCAGATATACCCTCTCACGTTTTTCATGAATCATTTGGAGATCTAAGAGCTGAATTACATCTGGATGCTGCTCACTTAAGATAACACAACATTTATTTGCTGAATATAGGCATTGATTTGAGAAAAGGGGTCAAGTACTACATCTGGTTCATTTTTATGTAACCTATACATACATGTGAACATAATCATTTATAGAAGGGAGTGAAAATATATTAGTGGGAGATAGAGTTAATTGTCTTGAATTAGATAAGAATTCAGAAAATATTAACTTAGGACTAATTTGGTTTTCCTCAATCTAAGATGAATCACATATAATACATTAAGTTATGAGATTTAGAATAACATAGTTATTTTCGAGTGAGTAAAGTGAGTCATCTCCTAGTGATAGGTCCTTAACAAAGAAAGGCACTAGAACCCGCCAGAGATCATTGGCGTTGCAATTTGTTTTTTATTATTTGCCATTAAAACCTGTTCTTTTTGACAAAAAGTGAAACTTTGTTATCAGAACAAACAATAACGTTATAGATAATTTCAGCCATTTGTCAAACTGTTTTGTGGACCAGTTTACATTCAAATATCATTTTGCACCAACCAAATCTATCTTCCCTCAGAAGGAAGAAGGCAATGAAGGACTTCCTTATTTCCTTCTACACCAAGTAAATGAAAAATATGTATTATATATTAATCGCAACTATCATTTCTTATGATATAACTACATATATGCAGTAATACTATGGCTAGTGCAGGGCAGCATATAAAGATTCCTCTGAATGGGATTGTTAATTTGATATGATGAAGAGACTTGATTTTGACAGCAAAATGGGTATAGTAAGTTAGATTAAAATAGAGCATCGGACTAATTTTTATAATGGAAGAAAGAAAAAGTGTGTGCCTAGAAATAGTTTATTTATGAGCTTACCCGTTCATGATTCTTTGAGAGCTGTGGTTGTCGTTTTGAAGCAGTTGCAGCTTTTGGTTCTATCGCTTTCTGGTTCTTTGAGATTTTTGAAGTGACGTTTTTCGTAATGAATGTCCTTTCATGCATGCTCCCAGTTATCATAGTGGAAGAACCATAACTATGCTCAGCTCCAGATACACTAGGATTTAAAGTTCTGTCATTTCCACATGACAATCGTCTCTCTTTATACACTGGAGGTGGAACATGGTTGGGCTCTGAAAATCTAATTTTCCTAGTGCCGTTTCTTTCTGTTTCAGTCAATTCACATGGAAGACTGTTACGCCTGGGGGAATTGAGCTTGAGATGAACATTGAGCACATAGGGCTGGAGGTGCCGGTGCTTGAGAAGTTCTGCAGCCTGCCACAATTGCAATCATGTATTAGTACAGTATATTAAATTAATAATGAAGTATTTGTCTTATATATTGGAACCATCACCATCAATATACATAACAATTGGAGGTGCTAAGTTTTTTTTCTATGATATATCAAAGAAGCCACCAAAGATGCCTGATTTACTTGCTTCATATCTATGGTCCAGAAATGTATATTATGGGCATGGTACTCACTGTTAGAATAGAGGTGCAAAGGAAGCCTGTAACACTAAGTGGAATTAGCATGAATATCATGTGCGGTATCCTGGAAAAGGACATTTGAGTATGGACAGCCACAAACTAGAAGTATAATATAGCGTGTGCGATGAAAAATCAAGAATGGAGCTCTGGGAGACACAGAGGTCATCCTGATAATTACCTCATTGTTCAATTAATTATTATCAGCATAGTACAATGAGAGAGAAGCACTTGAAAACAGAAGACATCTACTTCCAATGAGGTTATTTAAATCTTTTTAGAAATTATATGAAACACCAACTTCAGAAAATATTCTTTAAGGTGCATCATTCTTTTCTTATTTACAAAGAAGTGATTGACAGACCTTATAATTTGTTGAAAGTCAGTTTTTGATAGAATGGTATCTATGTCCTCTCCATTGCCACCATTAATCATATCGTATATTTAGCAAATTTGCTATGCCGAATTTCCTATCTAAAATAGATTCATATGGAAATGTTTCAATTTTGTTAAGTTAATTCACACAATTAAATAAACCAATCCTTAATATATCATTTCTTACAATGGTAAAATACAATTCACCCATCAATTGCTAAGTTTTCTAGGAACTTCCTCAAGTAGTTTTCCCTGCAATGTACAGTATATCCATGATAAAGTTTCTGTGAGGGCACAGATTTGGTTTAAAACAATATTCAGTTTTGATCAATGACAGTGCTGTAATAATTTACTTTTAAATCAAAGGATAAAAGGCTGCAGAAGTCAGAGGCTTTTGCAAGTGAAAACAATATTCATTTGCTAGCCGATCTATTTGAACACAATATCTAGAAATAAGACAGACCGAAAGTAGAAGCTAAGATTCATAATGTCAGCAAGTTTTTTTGCCCTTTAAATGAGGTTACCACTGTCAACAACTTGTATCCCTCAAGATACGAGATACAGAGAGAAATAGATGGTATGCAAGTAATAACCACTACATGATAGTTCGAACTTGCAGGAGATGAAATAAAACAAACTTCAACAAACGAAAAATAGCAACTTATGAAGTAAGAAGTACATAGGATTGTTATTTCAAAATTAGAGCAGCTTACACTAGGTCGAAGTTGTGGATTTTTCCTCAGCATGCTTTTGACCAGACCTCGGCTGTGAAACAAGTAGCATAATGTAAGCAGCTAGTCAAGGGAGAAAACATAGTAGAAATTTCTCCTGAGAAAAACTAATAGCCATGAACAACCATGTTGCAGCCTTGTGAAATTCATTATTTTGTCAGTTATTCTAAGCTGATTAATATGAGAATTGATTTAAATAGATCATCCAGTAGACCAATACTAACCCCCACAAGGAACAAGTAAAAGAGAGAAAAACAGAAAACCTAGATGAACATATGACATAATGACCACAAAACAAGAGTGTAGAAGAACTCACAATGCACCAGAGTATTTGGTGGGTAGTGGAGCAACAATAGACTTGTTTATTTTGTTGATGAGAGCCTGCATATCCTGTCAAAAAATGTGTGGAAAACCATAAAAATCTCAAAGAATTATGTCTATCATCAAGGGGAAAAAAGAAGCTATTTTAAAAAGTAACCAACTAGCAAACAAGGTTAAATACAATGCAAATGCTTATTCATAACATTATCCAGCCATTATGGTCTAATACATTATCTGTACCATACTGATTTTAACTCTCAGTCATTATGGTCGAATATATGGATGATGATCATGTAATTCTAAAGCAAGATACGGGATGTCACACTTTATTGGTTAATCAGCTGATTTCCGATGTAGGAAATTTGGTTTCAGGCTTTTCAAATGAAGCATGCTCAAAATGATAGCCATATTATTATTAATGGATGTTCTTCTAAAGCAAAGGTCATTGTCAACCTCACAATAGCAACCATTCAATTCATGGTGTATTGTTGCATTTCACGTAGAAGGATTGACCATCATGACTGGTCATCATGATACAAACACCGATGAACATAATGTATTTTTTAGTCAAAACACGGAAACCGATGCTTTGTTCACCATATAGAGGTTGTGGAATGTCAAAATAACAAGATGTATTGATTGCATCCCTAGATAAAAAAAAATTGGTGAAAAATAATATGGATTAATACAGATGGTTTAGTATCAAATTAGTCATACAATCATGTCCAGATCCCATCAGCATTGTCGATTTACAAATAAATATCACAGCAAAAGTATGCCTATGATTAGGTCTGCAGCAACTTACAAATGCCTTGAATGCAGGTTTAAGGGCTGTCATCTCATATATGCAGCAACCTGGATGACATTACATTGTAGAGATTAGGCTCATATGGTGAAAAATATACACACATTAATGCGATTTGGACTACTTCAAAACAGAAGAGAAAGTTCTCTATTAGTGAGTTTTTTTTTTTTTTTCCCTCAAATGTAAATATGCAGGGGAGAATGGAATTGTTTGCTTACCAAGGGACCATATATCTGATTTTGAACCATATGGTATATCTGCAAGTAGCTCAGGGCACATGTAACTGGGAGTGCCAACTATCTGAGAAAACAGACAGGTGAAAATGATATTAAGACAACCGTGACTTCGAATGGAAGAAAGCCATTTATGTCAGCTATAATGCTTACTGAGGAAGCAAGCTCATCTGAAGACAACATTTTGGCAAGTCCAAAATCACCTGAAACAACCATGCACTTGAGAAAATAGTTTTCTGAAATTCCAAAAACCAAAAACAAAGAAAGATAATCTCTTACCAAGACGAATTTGTTGATCTTTTGTTAAAAATATATTAGAGCACTGCAAAATTTTTATAACAGTGTCAATGAAGCTTTTCCAAGTCTTTGCAACTTGTTAAATCTATTAAGAGTACAGTCTGCTGCAACTTACCTTGATATCACGATGAAGAATATGGCTCATGTGTAAGTAGTCCAGTGCCATAAGTAGTTGAACAAGCCATCTACAAAGTTTCTGCAGAAATTTAATGTAACAATTTAAACCTACAGTCCTCACCCAACAAAGAACTGGTTATCTAGGGAAGAAACGAGCAGCGTAAAAAGAATTAATTTACAAAAGGAACTACCTCTTCAGGAAAAAGGACACCATTTGCTTTTTTTATGGCTTCCGCCCTACAAATATTGAAATTATACAAGAAATTAAAAAGCATATGTGTTTCCTTTTTAGTTTTGGAAGAATGCATTCCAATAAGCTGGAGTACAAATGTGAAAAAACAGCTTACATGTCTCCACCTTCACAGTAACCAATGATAATGCAGACATAGCAACCCTGAGACATGCAGCAGAAATTTTCAGTTCAAGGCTGATTTCAGATATTCAGAGGGATAAATATAGGGGGGGTGATATTTCCCATAAATGTAATATGGCTTTCCGATTTGACTTTCCTTTTTCTTTTCGTCTGGTGAACATAACCAATTGGTTTTATAACAGTAACCAGCAGTCAATGGAAGAAACGGATCCAATTAGAAATCTGCCTCAGGGAATTCCTAAAGGCTATGCCCACATTGAAGATGGCAGACGTTCTTAACCTAATTCTACAAGATTGCAAGTTGTTCGCCATGCCATCAACAGTCTTATGATTCTAGGACTTTATCCAGTTTTTTGTCCTAAACCATCTTAATTGCTTGAAACCTGATTATAAAATCTTAAAATTCCATTTGTCTAATTCATCTCCAAATTGACAGTCAACCTACAAAAATCCAAGACTTTTAAGATTAATTTATAGGAATTAGTTGGTTAAAAGCTTTGGACACTGTAGGTACTTCAAATTGAAAACTTTTTAACAGAAAGATGAATAACCATGCAACTTTGGCTATTCATCAATGGTGGTCTTTCCAGAAATAATCCTATTTTATATCCAACATTCCTACTTGTTCAGCCATGAATTAAATTGACGGCAACAAGGATCATTAAGTTAAATAAAAAGACAGCAGGTGTCACTTGTTTACCTTCTCCACCCATGAATCTTTGTATTCAACTATAAATGGATTTCGCATATTTGATATAAGCTCCATCTGCATAGTAACAAACATATATTTGCTCAATTAAGAGAGATACATGAAAGATCCAGTCATATGAGTGAGAGAGAGCAATATCAATTGCTACAAAACCAGTACAGGACAGAACACATAAGGATATTTTGCAAGTTTTTTTTTTCATGCTGAGGGATGGAATGTGGAACAGAAAGACAGAATTATAGTGAGAGTTTTCAAAAGAATGAATAGCAAACGAACAATACAGGCTACAGAAAAACTGTTAACAACATAACTCATATAAAAATATGGTTTGCATGTCCATGTCAGCTAGCTTAACATGAAAGAAGGATATAACTGACCTCCTGATGTGCAGATCGGCGTGTCCTATTGGTTTGACGGGCGAGACGAATCTTCTTCAACACATACCTTAACATTAAATGGAAAAATAATCAAGTGAAAACCAATCAGTAACCAAACCAATGCACAGAAATTTGTTCACTGTCATGATGAACACATGACAAAGCACGAGGGAATAACTAAGACAAAGGCATTGTTCATTTAGTGCTCACTTCTTTTTTTCATGCTTATGCCTCACAAGAAGGGCAGAACCAAAAGCCCCCTTGCCGATCTGTTCCAATATTTCATACTTCTCCATTGAATACCAAACCACTTCTTTCTACCAGGCAACCAAGGCAAAGTCTTCAATCCTACCACTCTGTTCATCAAAAGAAATAATACATATTTTACTTTTTTAGTACTAGAACATGAACTATAAGTCAAAAGAAAAGGTAACAAGAGATACACTTTAATTTACTTCCACAATGAGAAAATATCAGGACAATGGCACCAAACAAGCAGCACACACAACACAAGATATTATCCTTATAACATGTGCCTCAGCTGCAGCGGAAATGTGTTGAAACACAATCATAACATTAAATTAATTTAAATTTTGAAATTGAAAAGATTTAACATTAATTCTCGAGGAGGATAATTTTGCTGTTGCAAATTTGAATACAGAACCATGAGAAAGTAACGAAGCGGTTACGAAAATGAATTTAAGACATTGATTACCAGATTCGAATTACAAATCCACAATAGAAGTTCACGCTCCGAAAGCAAAATGCATCGTAATTAAAGCCTTTGTTTCAGCAAACTAAACCACGCTACAGTTAAGCTCAGAAAGCATAAAAAACTGAAGCAAAACAGCCAAAAAATGAAGCTGAAAATGAAACCAACACAAAATAGAAGCAGAGAAGATAGATTTGAGAGGCATTGGACGGTCAATATCAACAGATTCATTCATAGATTTCACATAAAGAAGCTCAGAAAAGCAAAAGCGAGCAAAAATGGAAAAAGGAAAAGAGAAAAGGAAGAGAAGCAAAAGAGAAAACTCACCTGAAATGCGTAGTTCTTCTTCGGATCACGAGCTGCTGCTAGTTGGATGAGAGAGAAAGAGCAATGCGGGTACATTAGAAGCAAAGCGACAGCGCTGCAATGGCGGTAGTAGACGAGCAGGAATAAGCAGTTCTCATTCCTCCTCCCTCCATTGCAGATTCAGAGCTCAGCACTAGTCTCTGCTACTTTCTCCTGCTCCCAATAACACATACAAACACACATTGTAGAGAGAGAATATTATATTATCAAAAAGCGACAATTTTACTAGTGATACAGAAGCAGACAAAATGAATGAGAGAGAAAGAGAGAGGAGAGAGAAAGAGAGAGGAGAGGGAGATTCATTGTGTTTAAGTAGTGTTTAAAACCGTAAAATAATGAACAATCACATTCAGTTATGGAGTCAACATGTGACCTGTGGGTGATTGGAAACTTCTGCATCACAAGATTTTACCACCAAATAATTTCTCTCTTATTTTATTTTATCAATTTATATGATTTCATAATTTCCGATTTATAAAATATAATATTTTGTTTCATTTTTGTTGATATTACATGCATAGAATTGTCTTTTTTAATTTAAATTAAATTAAGAAAGTTGTTGAAAATGATAAATATGCAAGTAAATTTCTTAAGTTACACTTATTTAATGAAATAAACTAATTAAGAAGCTATATTAAATATGGAAACCACATCTGAACCTCCCAAACGAGTTTTGATATTTTACCCATCGAGTGTAACTGACGGCTAAAAAATAACTAGTTAGTGTCTTCACTCTAGTCTATGTCTCGCACTTGCATTCAATATCAGATTTATGAATTCTATAATTTTTGGACCAATATCATATTTATAAATTTGTTATTTTCCTTTGACGTGTTGAACCTTTTTTTTTTCTTTCATTTTTGGAATAAATTTTACATAATTGAACCCTAGATTTATAATTTTGAAATAGAAAGCAAACAAGATCGTTTACAATTTCAATAGAGTCGATTTCACTTGTTGTACGGCAGGAACCACATGTATATATTTGGCAACATGAGACATTCAAAGAATAGGGTGTAAACCTCGTATAGTTTAGTGATTAAAAAATTAAGTGATGCATATAATCAAAAATAAAATTGGAATGATATGGTAGATAAAGTGTAATTTCACCAAAGAAAAATCTAATTTGTTCAATAAATGCTAAATGTCCAAAGAAAAATCTCCAAATATAATATTTATTTTTAGAAGTATTTTTTTACATATCTACATGCTTGGTATAGTTTACACCAAGTGTACAATATGGAAATTAGCTGCACCGAATTTTATAAAATAATGGAGTGGCCCAGTGGGGCATACATCCTCCGACAATAAATCTCACAATTAAAACAATATTTTTTAAAAATATGTCGCAACCAAACTCGTTTTTTTTTTTTTTTAATCAAGTTTTAGTTTGTGAGTTTGACCTATTTTATACGAGATTCATGAGTAATTTAATTTGTAAGACTATCCTACGAGAGTTATAATTTATAACATTATATATTCTCTCTAAGTTGATCAAGTAAATTGATAAAAAAATTGATATAGTTTTATTTGAGTATAAACATCTCGGAGTAATTATTTTCAATAATCATTTTATAACTCATTTAATTTGATAGTAATAAATGACATTAATTTTGATAGAATATGGACAAATGCTTCTTGAAACCTTGACATTTATATTGGATTTTTTTTATTTTGATTGAAACGATATTTATTTTAGGATTGAAAAGTAGTATAAATGTTAGTTAGACATTAGTATAAAAATTTGTCAAAACAATTATGATTTTTGAAAATGTCAATTTCTGATTTCCAACATCAACAAGTTGAAATAAATCTTAGTCAAATATAACATTAAAGTTTGATTATTATTAGATAGATCTAAGTTGGCGTAATTAATGTATTGGAGCTATTAAATTGTGCTACCAAAGTAGCTAAACATGTAAAAAAAGTGACAACTTAACAAATTTTGAGTTACGAGTCCGATCAATATATATTGAAGAAAAAAATTAGTGTTTTATTAATTGTTATCCGGATCAAGTAATTTTTCTGCTAACATTATTATGGTATGTTTATAATTGTTTACTAAAATTATAAGATATTGATAATCATAAAGAATATAGGGATAATTGTCAAAAAAAAATTACAACCTTTACTCGAATTGTCATTTAAACTAAATTTTTCATTATTAATCAAAATAACACAACTTTATAAATGTAGTATATTTTATGACTAAAATCAGTTTTTTTAAAGTTGTATTTTTTTTAATAATTTGAGTTGGTCTCTTGTGAGACAATTTCACATGCGACGAGATTCAAGTATGTCTTCTACAGGTATAACCGTATAAGTATGTGTTTTTTAACTATATGTATGTATTTTATAAGTATGTTTTTTTTCAGTATATTTCAAGTATGTCTTTTATAGCTATAAATATGTCTTTTTTTGCTATAAGTGCAACTGTCGCACCGTGCGACGGTTGTACATGAATTTTTGTGAATAAATTTGGGGGAGTGGAGGGAAGGAGTGTGAGAGGCAAAAAATACTAGAAAACTTTGGTAAAAAGTTGTATATTAATAGATAATGAATTTTTATTTTTACTATTTTAGTAAAAAATCATACTACATATATAAGGTTATGTTATTTTAACAGATAATAAAAAATTTGGTTAAAATGATAATTTGAGTAAAGGTTGTGATTTTTTCGGTAATTAGTTCAAAGAATATATAAATAACAAGTCAAAACTTTAGAAAATTACATGCATATATGATAAGGTTATACTAAATCTAATTTTATAAGATATATTAATTCACAAATGAGTTGTACAAATAGCTTTAAATTGTAAATAACTGAATTTCAGCTAACAGATTAGTTATATCCATGAAACAATCATGTATAATTTTCTATGTTAAAAAAAAAACTCTAAAATGAAAAATAAATTAATAATAAAAGGGCGTCGATTTTCTTAAAATGAAGATTTTCAAGTTCAAGAAATTGGAAGACAAATTGGTCAAATAAGGCCATAGTCTTGGCTGCATATGATTAAATATTTACCTAAATAACTCATAGGGTTGTTTGTAATATTCATTTGAGTCAAAGTTCCTAGGATTTTGACCCTACTTCCTACATAGCCTAGAAAGTTAAATTGAGTCACATGAATTTAGGGGTGAAAATCGGACGGATCGGATCGGAAATAGGGTGTTTCGGAAAAATTCCGAAAATTTTCGGAATTGAAAAACCAATTCCAATTCCAATTCCGGAATTGTAAAATCCATTCCAATTCCGATTTTTCGGAATTTTTTCGGACATTTTTGGAAATTTTCGGAAATAGTATATAAAATATAGTATATAGTATAAAGTAAAACTATATTATAAACTATTTATCATTTTGTAAGTAATCATGCTTATTGAGTTTTTTTTCTTTCTTTCAGGAAGCTCAAATCAAATGAATATTTGAATATGTCATATTGTAATTATTGATAGTTATTTTTTGATATGTATTATGATTTATAATAATGTTTTGTTCGAAATCCTTCGATATTTAAAATACTTATTTTATAATTTGTATAATTTTCTTTGTCATTATTAAATTTTCGGATCGGAAATCGGATTGGAATTTTCGAAAATTAAATTTCGGAAATGTTTCGGATCGGATTTCAGAATTTCCGAAAATTTTAAAACTAATTCCAATTCCGATCCGAAATTTTTCGGAAAAATCGAAAATCGAAATTTCGGATTAAAAATATTCGTTCGAAAATTTTCGGATCGGGTTCAGGGAATATTGGAAATTCCGTTCCGATTTCCACCCCTACACATGATAGAGCCACTAATAAATATAGTGTCTCGGTTTTTCATCACTAATTAATATGGAAAAGGATAAATTAGACCAAGAGCAAAGTGATAATAAAATATAGGAGATATAGATTCGAATTATTATCAAACTAAAATTTATTACATTATTAAATCCATTCAATATATCTGAATGACAAAATTTAAGAGAAACTCAATTTTCTCCTAAAATGAAGTGTTTTTTTTTTTAGGGAAGACCATGAATCGATTTAGACCTAAACTAAACTGGCAAAAAACAAAAATCAAAAGTTTATTATTTTGATAAACAAATTATCAAACTTATATTCTTTAACCGAACAGAATGTCTGTTCGATTATCAGCTTTGGATATTGAGGTTATAGTTCTTCGAAGATATTATAAAATACTTTAGAACTTATAATCTTTTTTGAATGTGTTGATAAAATTATTTTCCGCATAAAAAGTAGATGTTTATAGTTTTTAAGCTATTTAAAAAAAAATACTATCGATGTGTGTGGTGTAATTATAAAAATAATGTTCCTCTACTCATGGTGAGTATGTCTTAATATGTCCACCGTTAACATATAAAAATCTCATCTCTTTAAATATTATGATTTAAAATTAATGATTATGATGGATTTTTAACACATGATTAACAATAGACACATTAATATGTTCCCATCTGGGTAGATTTGAAGCAAGAGTTTGACTCTTTTCTCATTAAAATAAAATTGCAAGAATGCTTTTGAATGCAGGTTGCATTGGAGTGAATGAAATGAATGATTTGAAGAGTGTTGGTGCTTCTTTGAATTTAGACATTTTTTGGTTGAACTCATGTAAGTCACATTAATTCGAACTGTACTGCATCCATTTGGCTTGACTTGCATCGGTTCATTTCAAACTCACACTTTTTCGACCTCCTTCGCACTTGTTCAATCCTAACCGCCATGTTTCATATTGAACACACAACATATGCACGGCCGAACTGATCCAAAGGTCAGAACTATGTATCCAACCTGTTGTCATATTATCGAAATTCAAAGTGCTCGCCCCTTTCATCATTCTCTAAGTTTGGATGGTGGTAAGTGCACCTCAAAACACCCATTGCGACTTGCTCGGGCTCAAATGGTGGTGCTTCATACCATCATAATGGCCAACCCAAAACACCACTAGGATGCACTATGGTGAGCACCCATGATTACTCCTTAGTAATGTGTTCTTACTAATAAGTCTGAGCAAATTTTTTCTTCTTTTTCTCACGTAGGATGTTCACCATCAATTTATTTTACATGTTTAAATTTTTTACTTTATGCATTAATTTCACATTCACCTAAAATTGAATTTGAGAAAATACGCAAAAGTCCATTTGGATAAGTGGATTTTTGAATTTAAAATACATAGATTTCAAATCCATCAAAGTTGAAGTGGATTCAAAATCCACTCATATTTCTAAAAAATTAATTCAAAATGAAAGTGATAAATTTCAAATTCATATATATTCAAATACCACCAATTAATTTATTAATATGGATTTCAAATCTCTCATCAAATTCAGCTATTCAAATTGACCCTAAAGTTATCTATTGAGGAACATAGATTCCAATTTTATAACATATTCCGTCTTAATTAAACAAAACATTATGTAAACATTGGTCAAAGATTGACAACACCAACTTTCTTAAACCAATTTCCAACAAAAATGAAATGCCATCTTATTTCTAAAATAAAATCCTACTTTCACAAACTTATATTAATTTTATCATTTAACTTACACAGTCATACTATAACATTGTAAAAACATCATCATCTTATTTTGTTCATATATTTTAAAATTTTAATAACATAGTTCTAAAATAAAATCTAAATATCTCATAAAATATTAGATCATATAAAAAAACATTTATAAATAAATTCATCTAAATAACTAATACTATAATACTAAGAGCCGCTTTGGATATGGTTATTAAAAGGTTGGGGAAAAGGGCAACAGTGGGTCCTACTCTTGTTTGGTAGCTTTTACAGTTGGAAATAATAAGTAGTTGAATTTATTTGCTAGGGGAGGAGGAATTAAATGGATTGGGCTCACTGGACCCATCCCCTACTGTTACTGTTTCTTCAGTTTTATTGGCACTCTCGTAATTTTACTAGTAGTAAACCCGTTTACTGCTTTCGGAAGCAAGAAACTGGAGAGAGTAGATAAGAATTAACTGTAGAGAAACATTGTGGGCCCTACGCCCACATTGCGCGGGTCTCTTGCTGCTGAGTGCTGCCCAATCACGAGACCGTCCATCCATGATCTTCTGTTATTTGCAGTGATGCCCCTTGAATTTTCAGAAAATTCTATTTTAATGTTATGAAAGTCAACTGTTCCTATGAATATCATACGGTATTTAAATTTACAGAACTAGTTACATGAAAACATCTCTATTTAATTAATATTGTTGGTTTATAGTATATTAAATAATATCAGATTACTAGAAATTCAAAATATAGATGATCACAAATGTTGTCCAAAGTGAACAAATGAGAAAGTCAAGTGAATGAGACATTTTTCTTAATAAAAAACAAATACGTTGTGACTATTGCTCATAAAACGACATAATTTTCTAAAGATAAAATGACTTACGTCTTCTAATTAGTATCAACACAAAACTAGAAGCTTTGACGAATTGGAATGCACTATTATATGCTTAAAATGCAAATTTGATTTGCAGAGGGATGCTATGAAAAAATTGATATTTTTATGCAATGTTCTACGTACATTTGCCTTATTTTTTGGTCACAACTTAGCTATATGAAGGGACACCATTATGGATCATTAAGGCATTCAAGCTTTTCGATATTCATGGATGAGTGTATTCATAAGATTAGTCTAACGGCAGGTACATCACTTACCTTGAGCAAAATCTCAGATTTGAGTCCACCCATCTCCAATTGTAACTAATATATATATATATATATATATATATATATATATATATATATATATATATATATATATTCATGGATGAGTATTCTGAATTACATGAATAAGAATCTAAGATGATTTAGTTCGTTCCTTGTAAATGACTAGTATTAATGGATAAGTGTTCCTCTCTCACTAGAAAGCATTTGCTTTCTGCAACAAATGCAAGTTTTAAGTTATTTGATTTCATGTTATATGCTTTGTTTTTCTTTAGGTTCTAAAGACATTGTCGAAATAGAATAAGAAAGAAATTGAGATTGTAAATAAATACCCAACTAATTTTTTTAAAAAAAATTATTTCAGTTCATAACGAAAGAAGAAAGCGATGAGAAATTTACACTATCAATTATTAATGAACAAGTGTTCATCTCTCACAAGAAAGCATTTGCTTTCTACAAAATGCAAGTTTTAAGTTATTTGACTTCATTATGTTTTATTTTTCTTTAGGTCGTAATGTGGAAATAGAATAAGAAAGAAGTTGAGATGAATAAAAAAAAAGATTCATTTGATTACATAAGAAATAAAGAAAACTAGATAAAATAAAAAAGAAATTGTGATGAATATGAAAGAAATTGAGATTGAATTTGAAAAAAATACATTGGATTGTTAGAAATTAAGACATTAAATATAAATATACACTGAATATATAGAGAAAAAATTTGACAGTAAGAAATTTTGAAAGTCTCATTTATCTTATATTGTTTTATAAGAAAATCTTATATATTTAAGGAGATTTCCTAATTCAATTTTTTTTTTTTATATATATAAAAGTAAAACCACTTCTGCCACATATCAAACCCACAATTTTTCTAATAATAATAATTTTTAAAATGAAATGTTAATGCAATTGCCTAAATCCTAAACCCTAAACCCTATGATATACTTCAAATAAAAATATTAGTTATATATATAATTTGTTTATTTTAAATAAGTTTGAAAAAAATATTAATAAATAAAAAGAAAAAAATAAAATGAAGGTGGGTTGATTAAAAAAATTGTTCAAACGTATTAATTAATGAACTTGAATAAATTTTACGAAAATATGTTTTAAATAAATTATGATTTTTTTTAAAAAAAATTTAACTTTTATTTTTGTATCATTTAATTTGAAAAAATATTCAAGAACTATTCTAAAATTTAACAATAAAATCAAACTTTAAAAAATGATGGAAATGTTGAATAATACAATAAACATAACAATATTTATTTTTCAAAATAATAAATAAAATATTCTTTGTATTCCTTTATAAACGCAAATACATTCCAACAATTAAATAATTTATTAACCACATTATGTTATATTTAAAATCATAAATTTATTTACCCTATATAAATAATATTTAAAATTTTCAAATTCTATTAAGTTTAATTTTTTTTTTAATTTCGTGTATTACATGGGCCTTATACTAATATATATATATATATATATATATATATATATATATATATATATATATATATCATTATTATTAAACATGGAAGTTAATGGATTCAAATCTTAAATCCGGCCTACTTTTTCAACATGAGCAAACAATGTAAAATTGCAAATGGGGAGAGGGGGTCGGAATATGATTTTTCAACAGTTAAGATTCTAGCATAACCTGCATTGGATATCTCTATTTTAATAAGTATCCTATAAGATATACTCAGCTTATCATTGGATCACTTTTGAGTGGTATAATAACAAATCACGTAAAATATTATTTAGTCCAAATGAGCTACTTAGTCAAAGGAGCAAGAGCAATAATTGATATAAACATGTGAAAGAGAATCAACTATCAAGATTGATGTGAAAGGAGAACAACGACAATTTTGTTCATTTACTTCTAAAAAATGTCATTTGTCATTAAACAAAAAATTAGCAGATAAATTGATGGCTTTAAAAAAAAATCACCATATTTTTTAAAATTACAATTATATCCTAACCATTTAAATATAGAGAAAAAAATGACGACCCTTATCACTGTTGCAATTCGGACCACAATTCCATTTTTTGTGATTGAAGGTCGTCTGTCTAAAAAAACATTTGACGTGAGATGGAACATCAAATTCATTTCATTTCGAAACAAAATAATTTTCAATTAGGTTAAATTGCAAAAAGAAAATAAAAATCACCACCATTTTAAATGAGTTAATTGTCGATAAATTCATGCAAATTTTTTCCTAAATTGTAATTTTAACAAAACCCTTTAATAGTAACAAAAATAATACAACCTTATATATTTTGGTGCAATTTTGACATTTTTCAATTTTTAAAAAAATTCTTCATGATCAAACTGTCATATGGGCCATCCTCAACACATGAAAACTTATATTGGAGACTATACGAAGGTTTAATCACAAAGGGAAAAAAAATTAAAATTGAAAAACCGAACATTTGTCAAAATTGTGCCAACATGTATAAGGTGGTGTTAGTTTTACTAGTATTGAAATGTTTGGTTAATTAAAATTTCAATTTAGAAAAAATATTGTGATTTTACTAACAATTAATCATTTTAAATATTGCAATATAATCGTGACATTTAATCCCATCATGAATCTGACGAACCCCTTAACAACTAAGCGGACCTTATAACATTCACCTTGAAAACCCATGTACAACCTATAGCTTTCTTGCCAACAACTAAGCAGACCTTATAACATTCACCTTGAAAACCCATGTACAACCTATAGCTTTCTTGCCATGGGAAGAGGTACAATGCTCCACATACAGTAAAACCTCTATAAATTAATATTGTTGGGACTGGAGAATTTTATTAATTTAGTGAGATATTATATAATCGATAAATTAATAATTTATTAATTTAGAGAGGTTTTGACGTATATACATAACTGACCTTCAAAATTCCGGGGTTGTATAATCCACTTACAATGTACATTAGTTATTGAAGATAAATAAATTAAAACACAAGTTTTAATTACCATTCAAAAAATGTATACTCACATAATCATGTTAATTGGAAGTTTGAATGGTCTCATTGTTTTTTGCCAAAGTAAAAGAATGGTTCATGGACTTACGTATATATGTACATTGTGTAGAAGTAGATCAATATATAATGATTCACTGTATTGTTTCTAAACCATACACAACAATGACTTCTCATCTAAAAGGTGTTAAAAAATCAACCATGACCAACCAACAACGAAAAATGTTATGTGAGTATAAAAGAGATCAGCCCGGGTGCACTCAGAAAGACTTGGTACAATGGGTTGAAAAAAGTTTCAATTTGAAAGTTAGTCAAGCAACAATATCAAACACTCTCAAGCGATCAGTGGAGATCTTATCGACTGACTTTGAGAAATGCGGTTTTTCTAAGTGTCAAAAATCAGCCAATATCCGGATATGGAGAAGGTTGTTTATGAGTGATTTCTCCAACATCAAGAACGTGTAAATATAACCGGAGAGCTAATCTTGGAGAAGACGAATGAGGCGCTGAAACTTTTACATCCTGAGAATCCTTCAGAGCATCACCTTTCACAAGATTGGCTTGAGAAATTTAAGTCCAGGCACGGTATCAAATCATATCGCCATTTTGGAGAGAGCGGCTCAGTCGACACACATGATATGGAGAAGAAATTGGAGAACATAAGGGAAAAGATCAATCAATTTCCAATGAAAGATGTTTTTAATATGGATGAAACTGGTTTGTTTTACAGGTTACAGGCTGATCATTCACTTGCAACAAAACAACTTGAGGGTAAAAAATAGGATAAGGAAAGACTTACAGTTGTTATTTGTTGCAATGATGATGGCTCGGAAAAAATTCCTCTATGGATTATTGGTAAGTATGCAAAGCTACGTTGTTTTAAGAATATTAATATGAATAGTCTGAATTGTGAATATCGTGCCAACAAGGGAGCATGGATGACTGGGGTGCTTTTTGAAGAATATGTTCGTTGGTTGGATGAACAAATGCATAATAGAAAAATTCTTTTGATAGTGGATAACTGCCCAACCCATTCAAATAATATTCAAGAGCTGCAAAATGTTGAGTTGTTTTTCCTACCACTAAACATGACTTCGAAAATCCAACCATGTGATGCTGGGATAATAAGAGCATTTAAAATGTACTACCGCAAAAGATTTTACCGTAAAATTTTGGAAGGCTATAAGTTGGACATATCTTCTCCAGAAAAGATCAATGTTCTAAATGCTATCAATATGACAATCTCAACTTGGACAACAAATGTTCAATAAGAGGCAACACCAAATTGCTTTCAACATTGCAAAATTCATTTGGCGAATCAAACCGGCTCAAGTAATTTAAATGATGCAACTCTCGGAGAAGACATTCGTGAGCTTGAGAACATGATCACTGGTATGCGTTATCAGAATAAAATGGATGTGAATCACTTGCTAGATTTTCCAGGTTAAAATTGTAATGAATGTTACGAAGTTTAGAGTTTAGAAGAAATAGTGACTGATGTCATTCAAAATCCGGTAGATGATGAAGTGGATGATGATTCAATAGCTTTGCAACCGATCACTCGAAAAGAAGCTTTGCAACCGATCACTCGAAAAGAAGCATTGCAAGCGGCAACAGCTCTTCATAATTTTTTATTGCAATACGAGAAGACAACGCCACAACTCTTTGGTGCAATTGGGAGATTTAAAGATGAGATCAATGCAGATTTGAAGTTAAACAAAAAACAAGTAACAGTAGATTCATATTTTACTAAATTGTCTTAGAATGTTCAAGTGGATAATATATATATTGTATCTGGGAATTTTTTAATAATTATTAAGTTATAGTTTCGTCGGGACCTTGAATATACACTAGGATTTTCAAAAAAATATTATCTTATTATTTAATTGATTGGTGTCCAAACTTGAACTGGTCCCTAGTTGGGACCGGACAAATTATTAGTTTTATCGAGATTATTAATTTATCGAGTATTATTTTATGGGGGTTTTACTGTATATGATAATTGTTCTCTAAAGCAACAATCTCTTGTTACATGGTCTTTCTCCAATGTGCTTGACTGGCTGCTTGAGAATTAGAACTAGGTTCTTGTGTACTATCCACACATTAGCCAAAAAGGCTATACATAGAGTAAAAGAGGAAGAGACTTTGTATGGAAATTAAAAGTGTGAAGAAGATATGTAATTTATGTATTTGTCACAAAATCATTAAGCCGAGGGGTTGTGTAACTTGCCTATTGATGGATTTGGTATATGTGGTTGAGGTGGTGCATGTTGTGTTTGATGACTGTGAATGCATGTAAGGAAAATTATTTTCATAAAATTTAACATCTCTTGAAACAAAAATATATGTAGTGCCAAGATTAAACTATTTGTATCCTTTTATAACCCCAGTGACATATCCTAAAAGAACACATGCATGTCTAGGACTGAATTTCGTTAATTTGTGTGATAGAGAGTATTTGTAGCTTAAGCTAACCAACCAAAAATCCTAGACAATACAACTTCATATGGAGTTTTTTTACCAATTAAGAATACTAAAACACTATCTTTAGGTTATTTACCAATGAAGAATACTAACTTTTTGCGTGTCGATGATATTGAGGCACTGATTTTTCAATTTGGACGATTGTAGGACAAAAAATCCAAAATCACGAATTTTGAGCCAAATCACTTCAGCAAAAAGCCCAAATCTCATGCAATTTGACCCAAAATTTGTGACTTTGGGTTCTTTGTCCTAAAACCACCCAAATTAAAGTTAGTATTCCAATGTTGGGCTTGAAATGTTAACGTCCTTTATTTAATTAATGACCTAAAAATAGTGTCATAAATTTCAATTTCCCATTTTCCACTCAGGCAAAATACTTGGAAAAATATTGATTATGTGTGTGCATGGCTGTGAGAATGGAAGAAGGGCAATATTGTGAAGAAAGATGTTATTGATGTTGAAAGAAATAATAAGATTGTAATGTATATTCTTATTGATACAAAATACAATGTACAAGAGATCCTTTTATAATACAAAGAATCTGGCTTAATTAAAGAAAGAAGAAGAAGATCCATAATTAGAGGATCCTAACAAATATAGACTACCTTAAGAAGGAAAGAACCAATTACAATAATTCTACACTCCCCCTCAAGTTGGTAGGTGAAGGATCCCACATACCCAACTTGCCAAGAACTCTGTGAAAGGCTCTCCCTGAGACAGCTTTTGTTAGAATATCTGCAAGCTGGTCTTCTGATCTGACAAATGGCAGAGTGATATTTTCATTATCTAACTTCTCCTTAATGAAATGTTTGTCTATCTCCACATGCTTGGTTATATCGTGTTGGACAGGATTATGAGAAATACTCATAGCTGCTTTATTGTCAGTAGAATTTGAAAGTTCCCGTTTGTAATAGACCAATCTCAATCATCAATTTCTTTACCCAAAGTAATTCTATTATCCCTTTCACAATCCCCCTAAATTCTGCTTCTACACTCGAGAGTGCTACCACTTTTTGTTTTTTACTCCTCCAAGTCACAAGATTGCCTCCTACAAAGGTGAAGTATCTTGCTGTAAATCGTCTGTCTGTGATGTTTCCTGCCCAATCAGCATCAATATACCCGGAGACTTCCAAATGCTTATTTTTCCGAAAGAAGATACCTTTTCCAGGAGAGGATATTAGGTACCGAATTACTCTTATGGCTGCATCCATGTGTTCCACCAAGGGTTTATGCATAAACTGACTTATGACCCCAACTGCATAAGCTATATCTGGTCTCGTATGTGAGAGATAGATTAGCTTACCAACAATCCTTTGGTATTGTTCTTTATCTGCCGGCCTATCACTCAAATCTCCTCTTAGTCCATGATTTACAGCTATCGATGTTTCTACTGGTTTACAATCAAGAAGTCTTGTTTCAGCAAGGAGATCCAGAACATACTTCATTTGAGATAAGAATATACCTTCTTTTGACCTCATGACTTCTATCATTAGGAAATACTTTAAACCACCGAGATCCTTCATTTCGAATTCAGAAAACAAGTTCTTTTGAAGGAGTTTAATCTCTTCACTATCATCTCTTGTAATGATCATATCATCAACATAAATGATCAAACATGTGATTTTAGAGTCCATTCTCTTCAGAAATAGTGTATGATCTGAGTTGCTCTGAGTATATCCATATTTCTTCAATGCCGATGTAAATCTTCCGAACCATGCCCAAGGTGACTGTTTCAGCCCATACAGAGTTTGTTTCAACCGACATACTTCTCATTTTCCAAACTCTTCTTCACAGCCTGGTGGAATCTCCATATATATTTCTTTAGTTAGATCCCCATGAAGAAAAACATTCTTCACATCAAACTGGTGTAGAGGCCAATCGCAGTTTGCTGCCACTAAAATCAATACTCTGACAGTATCCAACTTTGCAACGGGAGAGAATGTTTCTGCATAATCAATTCCATACACTTGAGTGTATCCTTTGGCCACAAGTCGTGCTTTATACCTCTCTACTTCTCCGTCCAGTTTGTACTTAATTATGAAAACCCATCTGCAACCAACTGGTTTTTTTTCTGGTGACAGTCTGCTCTTGTCTTACGTTTCATTTTTACTTAGAGCCATCATTTCTGTACTCATAGCCTCCCTCCATTTTGGATATTTCTGTATCTCTTTTGCATTTCTGGGAATCTATGCAGTGGACAACTTATCTCTGAAACATTGAATTTTTTCGTTTCCACCAGTGATAAAGTTGGCAATGGGATATTTGGATTTATTCGGCTTGTATTCAGGGTTGTACCTCTGAGGAGGAATTCCTCTGTTCTACCTTGGTGGAAGAGAATATGTATTCTCACTTTGACCTGCGGTGTTAGGAAAGTACACCGAAATAGGGGAAGGACTAAGAGTTTCAGTATCAGAAATTTGTACCTCCGAGATATTCGATGAGAGAGTTAATGGACTGGGATTAGTTGGGATGGACTGTACTTCTTCAGCAGAACTCGGTTCCCAGTTATCTTTGAACATCCAATCAAAGTGTTGATTGTTCTTCTCCCCCTCAACATTTGATTGTAGAGAGGCATAATAGTATTCTGTCTCAAGAAAGTCACAATCCATAGTAACATAGAGTTTCTTGGTAATAGGATTGAAGCACCGATAACTTTTCTGATGGATTCCATATCCAAGAAAAACACACTTCACAGCACAGGGATCAAGTTTGTTTCGATGAACTTTCGGGATGTGAACAAAGACAGGACAACCAAATATCCGAGGCTGTAATATGAGAATGGAGGGTAGGGTAAATTTTGAGGAGAGAGCCTGTAAAGGGGTCATGAATTTTAAGGCTCGTGTGGGTAATCTATTCAGAAGATAGACAGATGAAGCAACAACTTCAAACCAAAAAATAGATGGTACACGTGATTCAAGCAAGATAGCACGTGTGGTTTCCAAAATATGACGATTCTTTCGTTCTGCTACCCCATTTTGTTGAGGTGTATAAGGACATGTGGTTTGGTGGATAACCCCATTTTTCTGTAGGAAAGTTTGAAGTTCATGGTTAACATATTTCCCCCATTATCAGAGCGTAAGATCTGTATAGTGCTCTGAAATTGATTTTTGACTAGATTGAAAAAATCAACAAACCTACTACAGACCTCCGATTTTTGTTTTAAAAAATATACCCAAGTCATATAGGTACAATTATCAATAAACAACACGAACCATCGAAAATCAGTGTCCATCGACTCTGGTGCCGGACCCCAAACATCAGAGTGTATAAGAGAAAACAGTACAGAGTTTTTATTATCAGTAGAGGCAAAAGATGTTCGATGACTCTTAGAAAAATGACAAGTATCACATATAGTACGATAGTCCTTTGAAAATAATGAAGGAAATAAATACTTAAGATAATCATCCAATGGGTGACCTAACCGATGATGCCACAACCAGATCTGTCGGTTTTGAGAGCCATGAGCCAAACAAGCAGTTCCTCATTCAGACAGTTCATCAACGTAGTACAGTCCATCCCTTTTAGAACCACGTCCAATTATCTCCCTCGAACGAATATCCTGCAATAAACAGAAGGTTGGATAGATGAGTGCCACACAGTTAAGCTCTTTCGTCACTTGATTGATAGATAACAACTTGCAAGATAAGGAGGGAACATAAAGACAATTGGACAGTTTAATTGTATGAGAGATTTCAATAGATCATGCCCCAAGAATCGGAAAGGAACCTCCATTAGCATTTTTAATAAAAGCCCTATTTGGTTGAGATGGGTCAATAATGTCATTCTGATCAAAGGTCATTGTATCCGTGGCCCCACAGTCAAAGATCCATAGTTTATTTTTATCACAGTTCACACTTAAGACACTTGAATTAATACTTGAGGGCAATGAAGTAATTTGATGATGGGTGAGGGTAAAATAGGAATTACACTCCTATTAGGGTTAAAACCTGTTAGTTCCCAAGTGGCCAGAGATTCAGAGGGGGGGTGAATGAACCTCTATCGATTTTTGAAATATTTCAAAACAACTAACTGATGAACAGGTTTCTGTTTCACTGGGAAGACAGAATCCTGTCTCGAGTCAGTAACCTGGCCCTAGGCGTAATCAGGTTGTTGTCCCGGTTATCAGAATGTAACGCAGCGGAATAAACTTGATAGAGTTTCTGTTGAAAAACCAGTTTTCTTTTCAAGATAAGATTTTATCAAGTACGTTTTGACAGTATGCTTATGATATATGCAGCAGGATAGATATGCAATAAAGATAAGCAAGCATATAAGATAAACAATAAACACTTATGGCTTATAGTGGTTCGAAGGTGGTGTAATCCTTCTACGTCCACTCTACTCCTTCACTGAGGAGGAACTTCGTTATGGTCAGTTTGATTTACAAGACTCGTCTCTACAAACCTCTTCCAAAACAAGTTATACCTACAAAATCCCAGATTCCTAGGCCTACATCCACACAGGGTTTACAAACTCCCACATAGGGACACACTCCCACACAGGGAAAGATAGCCTACACAAGACTATACAAACTTAGCAAGGATATAATTCTATCAACTAAGTACACCAAATAAAACAACCTAGCACACACAACACAATGGTTAAAAGTAAGTGTTTCTTCAACTGGTGGGAAGCAGTCTTGATCTCTGAAAGCTCTTTGCTGTTGTAGACTGCTCCGAGAAGGTTGAGTGGCTGAACATGTAAAAGCTTTGAGAAGCTTTAGTAAGTTTGTGAGTTTCCTCTCGACTCTGTTCAGCAAATTTCTTCAATCAGCCACACCTTCTATTTATAGATCTTGAGAGTTCTATCCGTTGGAGTGAGATGTTTCTCTTTCTTAAGTTCAAACTCTGATCTCCAAGATCTTCTCTATGATCGCATTAAATGCCTCTGAGCTATTTCTGACACGAGCATTTAATGCGCCTACTATTTGCTCCTGATCTTTTTTGTCATTCCTGCTGACCTGTCCAGTCGGTATGGGCTCAAGACTAAAGTTCATGCAACGGTTACTTGATGAACACTATCTTGTTTCTTTTCTCGCTGCATACTCTTCCTGATACTAAGTGAGTAGCACTTTTATCCTTTCCAAGGATCCATTGGCTATTTCCTATTTCTTTTTTGTAGACATCAGTAGGTCCTTCTTGCTTGCTGCTCAGGATGTGACTTTTTCTTATTTCAGAACAGCTTTCTGATCCTGAAACCTGTAGCAGGCTTTCTTACAGTTGGCTTTCTGTTTCGTGTCAGCTTCCTAATCCTTGTCAGTTTCCTAGGTTCAGCATCCTGAAACTCTTCAATCACTGACAGCTTCCTGTTTCCAGCTTCTTTCTTCCTGCTGACTACTTCTTGCAATATCTTATCTCCTTTTCACTAAGGATACTCCTTCTAGCTTGTTGTTCCTTACAGCATGCTGACCCTTAGAAAACTTATTCATGTTTCTTCCAAGGTTGGTTTTCCTTATTCCTTGGAAAACCATTACATGATCTTTTCTTCAGTATCGATAAACTTGTGATCATGTAGTGTGGAAACTAGGTATCAATACCTTAAGCAAACTGTTATTTTCTTATTATGTATATGATTTTATCTTATCAAGATAACTACTGAAATATCCCAACAAAACCCTTCCCCCACCCTCCATACCTCTCACCGAAATCACTTCCCTCTCCTCTTCTCCCGCTGCCTCACCTCTGTTTTGTCCTTCTCTGGGGGTTGCACCGTGAATAAAAATGGCGACTCCACTTGTCATGCCTCGATCGGTAGACGACTAGAGATGTTAAAACGGGCCGATGGAGCGGGCCGGCCCACAACCCACCTTAACCCACTCTTTGGCGGGCGGGATGGGACGAGATGGGCTTTTTATGAGGCGGGCCTTCAAATCCCAACCCAACCCAACCCACCGACGGGCCTTGGGTTGGGCAGGCCAACCCACTTTTTTTTCCCTTTTTAACCACTAATCCATTTTACATAAAATACATTGTAAATAGCTAACAAATAATGCAAAATGCAAAGTGTTTGCAAATTAAAATGCAACATTCATCTCATCAACAATAGGTCAATAGTCCCATAAATCATCTTCATTTCCTTGTTCTTCATCAATATTCTCCACAATATTGGATGTTTCACTCGAAAAAGTTATCTTAATACTTGAATTTTCACCATCTACATATAAAATAAACAAAGATGTAATTGAAAAAAGTATAATATCAAAATATATTAAAACATATAGAAAGAACATACTTTAAATATCTTTAAAATATTATCACTTACCATGACTAGGTGTGAAACCATGCAACCAATTACGAGTGCAAATAAGAGTGTGAAATTTTTCTGGAAGCAAGCGACTTCTATACTTTTTAAGCACACGAGCACCAATTGAAAAACCAGACTCCGATGCAATAGTAATTATTGGAATAGCTAAAACATCACATGCCATCAATGTAAGGTCAGGAAATCGATTCTTCTTATCCTTCCAATATTCCAAGACATCCAACTCTTCAAAATATGAAAATTCAAGTTTTGGCTCATCCAAATACATATCCAATTGAGATTTTCCAGCACTCATAATACTTCGGCTCTCATAAGCCATAATTTCCTACATTAGTTGAATATATATTATCACAAATCAATAATCAAACCATTAAACCAAAAACTTCATAATTAACTATGCAACATATTTTGACCAATCTTCTTTGTATCACAAGTTAATAATCACTAGAATAAATTAAAATATTACTTACATCATAGAGTCGTTTGCCCTTGTTTTTAGCCTTTCCACTTTGATTTTGTGTAGATAACGAAGAAGACAAGGATTGTGATGAAGAGCTCGAGTTGCTACCATTCGCATATTCCTCAAAAAACTTATACAATTTGTTTTTTATATGCATGATCTTCTCTTGACATTTAGTGGAATCACTCTCAACTCTAGAATAAAAATACTCCAACATTTGAAGTTTTATTCGAGGGTCAAGAATAGCCCCAAATGCAAGCATTCTACTATATTCGCTCCAATACTTGTCAAACTTCTTAAGCATAATTCCACACATATTACTTATCATCTCATCCTCATTGATCAAGTTGTCCTTTAACAAAGTTTCAATCTTCCAAACTTGCATAAAATATAAATTTGATGTAGGATAAGAAGAATCGGAAATCAAGTTGGTAGTTTCATAAAATGGCTCAAGAAACTCACATAATTTTTCACTTCTTTTCCATTCTTCACTTGAAGGACACCATTTATAATTCCTATCATGCAAAGGAAGAGAAGCACAAACCTTTTTGTACTTAAGTGCACTCTCCAACATCAAATATGTTGAATTCCATCGAGTGCAAACATCCAACCTCAAGCCAACACTAGTATCAATGTCACCAATTGATGCCACACATTCTTCAAATTTTTTCATCCTACCCTCTGAACCCTTCACATACTTCACCGATTCTCTAATCTTCTCCAAAGCTTTTGCACACAATTTTAAACCATCATGGACAATGAGATTCAATATATGAGCCGAACAACGAACATGAAAAAATTCACCACCACACAACAAACTATCATTCAAAGAGAGTTGGTCTTTCAAAATATTTTGCATATTATCATTGCTTGTTGCATTATCCAATGTCAAAGAGAAGATCTTTTTCTCAATCCCCCATTCATGCAAAAAACCAATTATTTTTGCAGCCACTTCAACTCCGGAGTGTGGAGGAGGCGTTTGATCAAAGTTAATGATTTTACTATTCAACTTTCAATTTTCATCAACAAAATGAGCAGTCAAACAAATATAACCCTCACTCATGCATGAAGTCCACAAATCTGAAGTTAAGCACACTCTATTACGAATTTTAGCCAAAATTTGCTTAAGTTTTGCTTTCTCCTTCAAATACACTTGGTTAATATCATTAACAAGAGTGTGTCTTGAAATACATGAAACAGTGGGACTTACATACCTCTGCCAAGCTTTAATACCATCATACTCAACAAACGCAAATGGAAGATCATGTTTAACAACTGCAGATGCTAGTAACTCACGTGCAACTTTTGAATTTATTTTTTTGTTCTTTAATTTTCCATCATGATCAACAAACATTTGTCCTACATCATGAAACTTCAACATCTTATAACATTCCATATGTCGTCTTAATGTAGAAGTCTCATATTTCTTACCTCCACTTTTATATGATTTATTGCATCCCTTGCATTGACAAATTGCATCTTTACCAACCCTTTTCTTGATAAAATAATTTCAAACATCAGAACGCTCTCTAGATTTCTTGGGCCCCTTATCATCAAAATTAACATTTCCAATTTGATCTTCACTATCATCTAAGTTAATACTTTGATTCATCGTACTAGACTCCATGTTATTTTCCTTCAAATCTACAAATATTAATATAAAACAATTGAAAATAGTTGTTGATATCATCAAAAGCTAAAAATAAAAAACATGTAAAATGAAACATGATGCTCTCATCTGACTTACTAATGATGATTTTTAGCAAAGAATGTAGATGAATATAAACAAGAAAAATTATGGGCAGTGGCGATACGAGATTACAATGCATACAAAACAAATCAATTTGTAGCAATAATAAAATACAAGAAATCATCAATTGCACTCATAATGTGAATGCATTATCTATGAGAAAATCGTGCTTCTTTTTATATGGAAATTATGTCAATTTCTTCACTGTCTAAAGCCATGGTCCATGGATGAGAGATATTTTCAAGTTGTATCCACTAGCTATTATACCAAAATTCCCTAATACAAATGTAAGGTAAGACCAACATCACCCTTCTTATTTACTCAACCGAAATACAGACTAACCCAAAAAAATAAACCAATTGAAACTCCAAAGTAAAAACAGTGTATAATAGCATTGAGAAACTAAAATAATAAACAAAATAGCTTAATCTAACTAAAATAAAATATCTAGAGCATCATGGAAATGGGGGACAAAACCCATGAGTTACTCATACTAATCAGTGTCGTTTCTCTCTAAAAAATTGCCAAATCATGGAAATGGGGGATAAAACCCATGAGTTACTCATACTAATCAGTAATCAGTGTCGTTTCTCTCTCAAAAATTGCCAAATCATGGATTGTCATACCTTTTCTCTACAGCTCCTACTGTCGTCGTCTGCCGCCACCACCGCTGCCGCCGCCGTCGTCTCTGCTGTCCGTGTCATTCGCCAATGTTGTGTTGTTGACTCATTGAGAAGAGAGAATACTGAGAACTAGAAGTGAGAATAGAGAGAAATTATAATACTGAGAGAGTGAGAGTAGAGAGAGGGTGAGACAGCGCAGTATACTGTCCAGTGTCCACTAGGGTTTTCTATTTTTTTTTGTATTTTTAATTAATTAAAAAAAAGGTGGGCTAGCCCGCTCCGCCCCGCCCCAGCCCCGCTTTTTTACGGGCTTCAAAATATCCGGCCCAATCCACCTATTATGTATAGCGGGACAGGCTGGTCCAACGGGCCTGACCCGTTTTAACATCTCTATAGGCGGCGCTCGAGCGCCACCACTGGTCGTCATCCCATTATTCGGCTCTGTTTCTCTACTGGGTGTGCCGCCGCCGCTGGTAGCCCTGTCGGTGTTGCCGCAGGTGGCGGCCACCATCGTCCTTCCTCCACTACTGTTCCATTGTTGGTGGCGATTCTCATCCCACCACTTCGGGTAACCGTGAATCTAAAAACACGTATCCTTTGTGTGTTTATTTCCACCATAGTGGGTGCATCGGAGCTTTTTCTTATCGGCTTAACGGAATGATGACTTTTCCTGAGAAGCTGACCGTCCCCCTCCCCCAGAGACCCCTCTTGCCACGAATACTTCACCTGTTGCTGTTTGTTCATCTGTGGACATCATAACTCCGATTCGGAGTGCTTCCCGTCGAATCATCGCGTAGGCAGCGGTTAGGGAGGGGAGAGGATCTCGGTTCAAGATGTCCCTTTTTACGGGATCGAATCGGTCATTTACCTCACTAAGAACTGGTAAAGTCTTCCCTCTTGAGTCAATCTGTTGAATAATTGGATGTTCTCATCTCCTGTGAATTTGTTCGGTTGCCTCTGATCAATCTCAGCCCATATGGCTTGAAGATTGCTGTAATATTGCTCCAGCATCTGACTCCCTTATTTGGTTTGACTTGCTTGAATCATCAACTCGAATATTTGCCGGTAATTTGTGTCGCTATTACATGTCGCTTTCAAGCCCTCCCAGAGTGATTGGGCTGTCAGGTATTGCAGAAAATTTGGAACCAAAGTTGGTTCGATCGAATTGATGATCCATCCTTTTACGGCGTTATCGATGACATCCCAAGTTTGGAATTTAGGATCACTGATGGAGAGTGCCGGAGGTTGGCCTGTGATGTGGTTGCCCCGTCCCCTCCCTTTGATAAACATTCCCATCAATTTGGACCAAATTGCATAGTTTTGGTCATTCAATTTTACGTTCACCATCAATGGTGATGTCTCGATTACTTGATTCTGATTCATTGTACTATTCTGAAGGTATTGGATTAAGGTTGATAGTTCGGATTCTGAGGTTTGTGAGAGGGCTGTTTCTGTCGGGTCGGCCATGGCATATGATGAGAACAAAAGTTCGACTCAAATAAGAGGATCGAAACTCTGCTCTGATACCATGTTGAAAGAAATAATAGGATTGTAATGTATATTCTTATTGATACAAAATACAATGTACAAGAGATCCTTTTATAATACAAAGAATCTGGCTTAAATAAAGAAAGAAGAAGAAGATCCGTAATTAGAGGATCCTAACAAATATAGACTACCTTAAGAAGGAAAGAACCAATTACAATAATTCTACAATTGACAGAGCTCTAGCAACTTTTAAAAGATGTTAATTGTGTTTTCTCTCAACCACTCTTATGTTTTCGTGTATATGAACAACTATTTTGATGGATTATTTCTAAGAAATCAAATAGTTGTTGACATTAGTCACAAAGAAACTCACATCATTGTCACTTCTAATGCGTCTCAACACATTTTGAAAACAATGTTTTAAGCATGATGAAAAAGTTCCTTAAAATCTGTGAAGCTTAAAATCATCTACCAATTAGGTAAGCATATAGGAAATTAGTTATTTGAAAGTTTGATTATATGAGCACTAAGTGTCAATATTAACAAGTTCCAAAACATTTGTACGTAGTAGCTATAAATAGAACATCAAGCTATTCAAAATCTTGATGAATTGGAGGTTTATTTAGAAGAATTTCCAGATGAATTTCAGTGTTTTGTGTGCCTGGATATCATGTACACAAACACTGTTAGCTTGTGGTCACATTTCTTGCTTTTGGTGTGTATTCAATAGTTGCAGAGAAATAAAAAAATCGACACAAATCTCTACAGTTTGATGCATGACAACATTATTCACTCTCTTAGAAAAGTGGGCGATGTTCAACACATCTCTTCTGATCAAGTTGTTGGAGTTGTCTTGAACCACCTCAACAACTATTTTTAAACTAAAATTAAATATTTTATAAACTCTAAAAATATTTTAAAAGATGTAAGATATTATAAACTTTGAAAATAAGCTTAGGCAAACACCTCTAACTTACAGTATATATGCAGTTTGCATTATATGTCGTTGCAGTTTTCACGTGATATAAGTCTTTCTCTAGAGTTTTTTATATCAGGGTTTTTAACGATGTCTAAAAATGTGACTTCTCTTTCCTTATTTTCCCATTGTACATGTTTTTTTTTTTTTCGATATTTATTAAAAGAAAAAACTAAAGCCAAGTACTTAATATAATTTCAACCTAATTTCCATCAAAAAAAAATATTAAATTTATGGATGGACATTTATTCTATTTAAAAAAAACGTTGTTATATTAAATATTTAATTATAAAAATAAAATAAATAATATATTTATATTTTAAATATTTTTTTATAGATATACACACAATAAAATTGAATGCATAGATTCATGAACTATATTTCCCCTAAATAGCGAGAGACTCGAGTATCACATAGAACGTGAAATTAATCATTTATTTTGAGCCAAATTAATTAGTTGTTCTAAATAATTCTATGTTTTCTATTCTTTTCGAAAAAAATTGTTTTTCATTGTATGTCAACATTTTTAAAAAATGTATATTTTTCACTACCATGAAATTTAAAAAAATATAATACATATATTTATAATATGTCAAATTTATGTCTAAAATATAAGACCATTCACAAAAACTCCTGTGCACCAGAGATCCGTGCAATTCGGGTCAATTCGACCCGGTACGGTCATCCATTTGCCGGAACAGTCATTCACGCACCCCCACACGCCGGGAAGGAGGCGCAACACAGTTAGTTTATTTTCTGCATTTTTCTGAAAAATATGTATACCTTTTAGTTATAACTTTCATACCTTTATGTTATGACTTTCATACCTTTATGTACAAACATCCGTACCTTTATGTCTGTAACTTAGAAAAAAAAATGAAGATTTTCAACACAATTTGTATTGCATACCTTTATGTGATTCAATGTGACATTTATATTATATTATGTCACCTTTATATACAAATATTCTGACCTTTATGTAATATATAAAAGTGCATAAAGGTCAGAATATTTGTACGTAAAAGTGAAATGATATAACATAAATGTCGCATTGATATCACATAAAGGTATACAGTTCCAATTATGTTGAAAATCTTCATTTTTTTCTAAGTTACAGTACATAAAGGTCATGATAGTTGTACATAAAGGTCACACATTTATTACATAAAGGTCACACATTTACAATATAAAGGTCACAACCTAAAGCAACAAAAAAAAAACAAAATTCAAAAACACGCGGATTCGGATCAAAAACTGGGTCGACCCGGATTGCATGTACACCAAATGCACACAAGACCAACTCAAGACCATTAAGGACATGTGATAAATCCATAATTATCTAACATTTAATGTTATATTCAATTTATTTAAACCCCTGTAGTACAGTGGCCTTATGTTGGTGTTTTAATATACAAACGTCTAACAATGCAATGAGTTGTTGCACCTAATAATATTTGAATATAAAAGTATTAAACAAACTTGGCAACATAGATATCAAAACGGTGGAATGTAAAAAAATATATTTTTTTACTTCCTTTTCTCGGAAATCACATTCATAACTAAATAAATCACCATGATTATTATAAGCAGTATTTCGTTTGCCCTTGTCCACTGGGGTTTTATTGTCTAGAGTGTCTTCGAGGAATTAACCTCCATAACATTTTGAAAATCAGTATCATATAATTAATATCTGATAAAAATTTAGAATATGCACAACGACTATCATTATACAATTCATTAAACAGAATATCAAATTTACGATTACTTTTTCGAAACTAAGATGATACACACATATATATATATATATTCTTTTTTTGATGAAAATGAATTTTTTATTTATTTTATTTAAATGTATGACAAAAATTAGAAATTCAAAAGTGAAGAAATAAAACAAAAACAAAAACAAAAAAAAACAAAAAAAAAACCTAAAAGCGAAACTATGTTATATACCTAAATCGAAAACCATAAATTTTAGAATTAAGTTCTGTTGTGGTTCAAAGAAAAAAAAAAGAATTAAGTTCAGTTGTTCGGAAACGAATATTTATTTTGGTTATGAACAAAATACTAAATTATAAGGAGAGACACTTGTGCCGGCCCACCGATCCACCTGTATTTTCTTTTCTTTTTTAATTTTTCCTCCTGAAACCTTAATTTTCCTCCTCTTCCTTCACATTGCGCTCCACCTCCATCTTCTTCCTTCTCCTCCTTATATCATCTTCTTCTCTATTTTTTTTTCTCTTTAATCAAATCATGATTTGTGTAAATGGATTGAAGAGTAATGATATGTTTTTTTATGGAGTTTTGGATGAATTCAGATCAATTGAAGATTATTCCTTTAAAAATGTGTTGAATTCCGACGAATTGTGTGGATAATTTAGGTTGTGGATTGGAGGGATTTTTTTTAACTTTGATGGATAAATCAATGTATATGTATATGAAGTTCTTACATTCTTTGTTTTGCTAATAAATGACACTCATTCTTGTTGGAGTTATGATGTGTTATTCTTTCATTGCATTGATGTTAATAACTCTGTTTTCTTGATGAGATTGTTGATTCAATTTCATGAAATTAGTTGCAGAAAATTCAAGGAAGAAGATGATGAAAATTCACATTTGAAATTTTATGAAATTAAATTTATAGTCTACAGTACACTGATACCTTAAGAATATACAAGTGATACCTAAAGAATATGCAACTAATATCTTTTATTGAATAAGCAACATACCTTGAGAGTAAATATGTAATACCTTATATTATAAATATTAATACCTTAAAGGTAAATATATAATACCTTAAAAATTCATATATAATACATTATACTATAAACATTAATACCTTAAAAATAAATATGTAATACCTTAAAGATTCATACGTAATACCTTATACTATAAATATTAATACTTTAAAGGTATGTAACTTAAGAGTATACAAGTGATATCTTTCATTGAATTAACAACTAATACCTTAAGAGTAAATATGTAATACATTATATTATAAACATTAATACCTTAAAAGTGCATATGTATTACCTTATACTATAAACATTAATACCTTAAAGGTAAATATGTAATATCTTAAATGTGCACATATGTAATACCTTATATTATAAACATTAATACTTTAAAAGTAAATATGTAATACCTTAAGAGTATACAACTGATACCTAAAG
This sequence comes from Scutellaria minor, assembly GCA_954870855.1. Classification (NCBI taxonomy): domain Eukaryota; kingdom Viridiplantae; phylum Streptophyta; class Magnoliopsida; order Lamiales; family Lamiaceae; genus Scutellaria; species Scutellaria minor. Next base: position 15,528,651 of record OX940728.1, on the reverse strand, counting down.
AACAATCAATTGATACCTTCAATGAATGAACAATTGATACTTAAAGAGTTTACAATTGATATCTCTTGCTGGATGAACTATAAATGGATCAGGTGGTGCGCGGTGCATACCAGCTCCGGTGTGGCCGCATGTGGGGAAGCGTGGAGGCGTGCACATAAATTTTTGCTAACCATAACTCGTTTAAAAAAAAAAAGTGATTCATCATTTATCTATCTCACAAATTAACTTTTTTTAAGAAATTATAAAAAAAAAAAAATTCATGAATGATTGTCTTATTTATTTTTTATTAAGTTATTTAATTTTCAAAAATAGCAAGAATGGTTTAAGTGGGAAAATGTCAACTTTCGATTTTTGTTATGTTTATTTTGCTTTTTATATGTAGACTGGTAGGATTGCGGTATCGCGAAGTGATAAAATTAATTAAATTTCATTCTTAATCGTATTAATTAGTAAATAGGATAAGTCGTAGTCGATCCCATGAAAAGTGATGAATTGATTATGCCTCATAATAAAATAGAAAATAACAAACGGACGATTTCAGTTTCAGTTAAGAATTACTGTTAAATTAACAAAGAAATATAAATATCAAGAATTCCATGGATGAAAGTATTCCAGTTATCAGTTCAATTATCCCCGATATAAAATATCTTCTAAGATAAAAACTTATATACAACTAGTGCATGGACCCTACAACCGTGCACACGGGTCGACCCGACCCGTCACGCGCTTGCACACGCCTACACGCGCCTCTAGGTCGCGGACAAAATTCACCCAAACATGCTCCCAGGTGCCTGACCTTTATGTTATGTTAAACATACATTTTAGTAGTGTTAGACATACTTTTTAGTTATGTCAGACATACCTTTTATGTTATGTTAACTATACTTTTTAGTTGTGTTGGACATACCTTTTAGTTATATTAGTCATACATTTAGTGTTATGATAAATATACCTTTTAGTAATGTTAGACATATCTTTTAGTTATGTTAGACATACCTTTTGTAAGGTTAGTTGTACCTTAGCATTTTTTTTAAACTGATATATTAATACCTTTCATACCTTTTAGTTATATTAGGAATACATTTAGTTATGTTAGTCATACCTTTTAATTATGTTAGTTGTACCTTTATATATATTACATAAATATATGTTTATGTTGATATAAATGTAAATATCTACAACTTGTGTCAAATTAAGGTTTATTGTGCCGAAATTAGGGTTTAGGGTTTAGGGTTAAAGTATGAAATCTGAAAATAAGGGTATCACTAATATAACATAAAGGTATGCCTAACACAACATAAAGGTCAGGACCAGAAAAAAAAAATGTGCGGAAAAAAAAGAAGACAATGCGCGGATCCAGGTTGGATTCAGCCCGACCCAACCCAAGTGCATGGATCTAAGATCCATGCACTAGTTGCATACCAATCCAACTCATCTTCTAATTAATGTAATGCCCATCTTTAAGTTTATCTTCGAATTATTACCCCTAGCTAACAACAAATTGTTAAATCAAACCGTCTCATAAGTTTAGTTAGATTAGGATAAGATTTCTAACTAACCCTATTTAATCAAATTACCTAGAACAAATTTTTAAATTTACTTCTTTAAATGTATTAATTACCAAGACGATAGGGTAAAACTAAACTTCAAAAACACAATCTCGATCAATAATTCCAGATTTATATTATTCTAGAGATGCATGACCTCTAGTTTTACTACTTGTGAAAATTAAACTACAAAAAAATCAATTCATGATTTAACATTCTAGCAATCTATTATTAATAACTCAATCTAGATGATCAATCCAGATTAAACATCAATAATCGAAATCAAGTCATTCAAATAGCATAAACAATTACAATCAAAACATCATTTCTCGAAATTAATTATTGATACATGAGTTTAAATACTAAATTAATTAGAACATAAATAAATGCATGATTTTAAACATCCCTTCTAAACGAAATAAGAGATTTAACCTTACATGCTTAAAATCGAAATAATAAAAAATAATGTCGAATTCATGAGAAAAACTAGTCTAATTGGTAGTGTGACTTTTCTTGGTGAGCACTTTGATAGTAATTGTGTTGTCTCTTCTGCCCAAGGCTAGCGTGCCTTCTCGACCCTTTTGAGATGGGCTTTGTCACCTTTCAACGCAAAAAGTCGCTCAAAATCTCACTGGGCTACTAATGGACTTCGTACTAGCACATTGGGCCACATTAGGCTTCCCAGTGCAGTGGGCCGTTGGCCCCAAAGTAGCCCAAATTCGTTTCGATTTTTCATTTTTCGATCTACGAACACGTTGTTTTGTTAAAAAATGTTTTAAAATTTCTGAAATAATATAAAAATAATATATGAAATATTTTGATACCAAAACTACGATTAAATAAGAAAACGGTATGTACAACATGTCAAAATACATAAAAACTTAAGTTTAACAACTAGGGTATGTACCTATTTCTATCTATCATAGTGAATCGATCCGTGCGTTACATAATTTGTCATATGTGATCTAATAATTTAAAATTTATAAAATAACATAATGTAATGATAAATAATAATCTTAACATATATGTATTATATTTTAATATTTATAGAAATTAATACAAAGCTATTTTAATTTAACTAATCATTCTAAATTACATTATAATATTAGAAGTTTGGTGTACAAAAATTAATATACAAATGTATAAATTAAACAAACAAATTAGAAAGTTTCTATTCAAAATATTAGATAAAATTGACCAATTCGACCAAATGTGGACACCTGCTAAGTACTTGAAAATTTTATTGTCATAACATTTACACGGTAACTGATATTTTAAAATTTTAATTTAATATCTAAAATATGCTTTGTTTATTGGAAAAATTATAAATTTAAGTATTGAGATAAATAAATATTATACTTTATTAGTACTCATAACTATAAATAGACATATTGTTTTAATGAAATTTTTGGTCCTCACGACACACAAACTCAAAAATTGTGTCACAACATTACACGGTAACTAATATTTTAAAATTCTAATTTAATACCTAAAAATATGTTGTGTGTATTGTAAAAGATACAAATTTAAATATTGGGATAAACAAATATTATATTTTATTAATACTCATAACTATAAATAGTCATATATTTTTAAATGAAATTTTTGGTCCAATCGACATACATAACTCAATTATTCTAAACCCAATAATATATATATATATATATATATATATATATATATATATATATATATTTAAAAGCTTATCAAGTACATCAAAATATCTAGGCTCTTATATATATATATATATATATATATATATATATATATATATATATAAAAGCTTATCAAGTACATCAAAATATCTAGCCTCTTGCTCTCTATTTAAATAGAATAATTCAAAATTGGATTTAATGCAACATTCGATAAATAAAATTATAAATAATAATGATGATTTTGATAAATCAATATATCATGCACTAAGAATGATTTTTTAGAGGAGTTATTCAATTTGAAAATATGATTTGTAAAATGACAAATAAATCACCCCTACCCCATCCCTTACGGGCCCACCTCCTTAAAAAAATATGAACGCAAAAAGACAATAAACAAATTTCAAATAAGAAGGATAAATATGAAACATATGCATTAAAAATGCATTTCAAATGAGGTAATTGTTTAATTTGTAATAATTTTTTTAAATCTATTTTTTAAACTTTTTAAATATTACTTGATTTAACATTACATATAACCTATTAAATACATTTCCATCTGTATTTTTTATTGTAAATTTTATTTTTACAATAAAGGGAGGGACTAAAGACACTCCATCAATTTCTAAACACACCCCAATTTTAATATTTTTCAATTAAAAAAATTAAAAAATTAAAAATATCCATATTACCCTTTATCTTTTTTGTTTTTTTGAAATCCTATACCCTCTTTAACTCCTGCGTGTTCGGCCAACTAGGGTCGAATGGGGATGGTCAGGTTTGATCGATTTTTTTGTATATTTTTTTATGTTAAATCTTTTAATTTTTTGAAGAATGTAATGCCAACATAATGACGAACATTCCACAGATTTGTTAAATGTGTGAAAATCGTGTGAAAATCGTAGGAAAAAAATGTAAAAAAAAGAATCGAACCCGAGCAGTTTCGTTCGGCCCTGGTTGATCGAACACATAGAAGAGTGTTCGACCACCTTAGCCTAACATGTAGAAACACGTTTGGCCAAGGTGACTGAACACAGAGAAGTATGTTCGGCCATAATGACCGAACGGAATTAGTAGAACAAAACCTAAGGATAAAATTGGTATTATTTATTTTTAAAATTTTTTTAATTAAAAAGTATATTAATTGGATTGAGCTTAGAAAAGAGTGGGTTGCGTTTGGTCCCTCCCTACAATAAATTACTCAAAGCACTTGTCATATATCATATAAACGTTTATAACAAACAAAAAATCATTCAAACCCACAAACATACATTTCATTTTATATTTTTATATATCTAATATGTATATCAAATTAAACATAATTAAAAAATGATTAATTTGATATTATATATTAAAAATTCATTCATTTTTATTTTTGAGTTTCTATGCAATAAATGCAAAATTAATTGTCATAAATAAGATTTTCGAAATTAAATGCTTTTTTTTTTTGAGTTTCTATATAATAAATGCAAAGTGAGAAGTAATAATTAAAATTTCTTAAAATGGAAATATTTCATGGGCGGGAAAATTACTCCCACTATTTTTGACAAATATTCGAGATATATATATATATATATATATATAGATTTGAAATTTATATCACAATTAATATACATGGAGTAAACTGAATTAATACATAAGGTGCGAAATTAAAAGGTATAAATCAATATACACTTAAAATATCATGATATGCTTTCTGATTTAGTCCGGCAAAGATACCCAAACTATTGAGAGATTCCCCTCAAATAGGTAATAAATGACACAAAATTGAATTGAATTCAAAATAATAAATGCTTTAATATTCTCAGGTGATCTGTAGTACCGACACTTTAGTCCTTCAAATTTATCCAAATTTGCGACTAATTAATGACTAATTATAACTTATATATATATATATATTATACGAATACATCATTTGTACATGATAAGCAACATTTTATGAAAATTAAAATTAACATTAATTATTGATTTTTTTTTTAAAGTACGTCACGTATTACAAATCATGCAGTGTTATGATACACACATAGATATACACACATGGTAGAATTGTTCTTAATTAATTAGCCACCATAGTTTGTTATATAATTTTTTTTTCTTTTAATTAAATCCAAAGAATGACATTATTTAATAAATTAAATAAATATTTTAAAACTATTTACACTGATTTATAATTATATTCACATTTCATATTCATAGTTGATTTATTATATATATATATATATATGTATGTATTTGTCATTTTAGGTCGCCATGGTTTATTTGCCAGTCACAGTATTTCATTGCACAATTATATATTCACAATTTTATGCAATTCTCTTCTAAGAATTCCCAAATCTTTAACTGATTTGATTTGATATACCCCTAAAACCTAAAATTAACAAACAATACAATTCTCATGCCTGCCTTTGATTATATCAATTTAAAAGATTTCAATTAAACGAAACTATACACAATAGTGTACACATTTTTATACAAGGTTATTATTAATTAATTTTACAATTTAGTAGATATGATTTTAAAAAATATACAATCACAAGTTGACCAACTCCCTATTAAAAAGTTTTCTTTTTTATTATTTTAAAATAATTAAAAACAACGAAAAAATAGATTAAAACAAATAAAAAGGCAGCAAGAGTAGAAATATTATTCAACTTACACATATGGCTTATTAAAAACACATTTTATGGCCATATATATAGCTCTAACAAAAAGATTAAATAAAAGGTGAGCAGTAGAAATAAATAAGGCATGAATTAATTAATCTAGTGATGATTTTCCTGCATATTATTATTTGGGGCTACAAAAGTTCCTTGGCTGTATAAACAGCTGAGCTGATGAAAATAAGGGCATGTCCTTGAATTCACAGACCTTTTCTTGCTGCTATCTTTTGTTTTTCTGAAATATTTGTTTATATTTTCCCATTTCTCTTTGCATCTCTTTGCACTTCTTTTGTACCCCATTTCCATCATCCCTTGTGAGATTCTTTCCCATAGAGGCCCCTTTGTTATTGCACCACCACTATTGCTTTGATCTAATTCTCCATTGATGTTGCTCATTTTGCACCTCAGGTTTATCAGTGCCAACACCTCATCTCTTGGCCATCTCTTCCCAATATCCCCACCACTCGACTCGAAGATCAACGACGAAGAAGGTGTTGTTTGATGGTCTGATGAAGACGCAGTTTGTAATAAGCTAACACTGTAATAATTTGGCTTGGATGAACTAGGGCTTGGAGAAGACAATTGGGATTGATCTGAAATAGGGTTTTCTACCTTTTCTTGATCTTCATCTTCATGATTTGGGGTTTTGCAAGAAGTTGTGCTTGAATTGTTGTTTACCTTGAGAATTAGGGTATCAATCTTGTTTCTAAGGTTTTGGTCTTGATGAGATGATGAAGATGTGAACTTGTTCAAGAATGCAATGATTGTGGCTTGTCTTTTCTCAGCACTTGCTTGCTCCTTTGCTCTCATTTCAATCTCCATTTTCATTCTCTTCATTTCTTGATTCTTCCAAGCTTCCTCTCTTGCAATCTTCTCATCATCTCTCTTCACAATGTCTTCTAGAAGCTTCTTCTGCAGCTCTTCTTGTTGGCCCATCATCTTCTTCACCACACTCTCACAGAAGCCCTTCAACATCTCAAACTTCTTGTCCTTTGATCTTCTCCTCTTCTTCTTCGCTTTCACCACTTCTTGCTCACTAAATTCGTTCTTTTCCATGTTTTTGTGCACTACTTGTTTCTCTTCATCATCCACTGCTGCTTCCTTTGCATTCTCCATACTCTTTCCTGCTTCGTCTTCGTATATTTCATCCAGTGTGTAATTTCCTCTGAAATTCACACTGTCGAAGTGTCTGCTTTCTTCTTCGAACTTCTCCTTGCACTCTTCCCTGCTTCTTTTATACCCAAGCTCTGATAGTTTCCTGAAGATGAAATATATAGTACAATTAAGAAAAAAAAATAAAAATTTGTCTATTATTACATAAAAACTTACTAATTGCCCAACAAAAAGTTTAACATAACTCATCAACTCAAAAAACAAAGAACAAAAGATTCAACAGTAAAAGCAAGCCAAAAAAAAAAATAATTTGACATGGCTTACTCAAGATTCCAAAAAGTAAAAGAACATTTTTTTTTTAGTTCAATTTTGTATTAGTACAAAAAAGAATTAAAAAAATATAAGTTTCCTATCATCACAAATCCCCTAAAAAAACACTAAAAAAAGGCACTGAAACTCAAGCCCCTTTAATTAGTAGTATATTAATTTAAAACTTAATAAGAAAAACACAAACTAACCTTGAAACATGTTCCCAAGTGAAATCTGGGAACCAAATCTCCATGCTGGATCTGACTTTGAGCAGTGCAAGAACCTCATCATTGGACCATAGATCCATGGATCTCTCACTCTCAAGGCCCAAATTGGTGGAAATATTTAAGGGGTATTTTTCAACTACATGTTTCTTGGTGATGGGGGGTGGTGGTTCTTGGTGGTGGAGATGGGCCTCAAGTGAAGGTGGGAATGGATCAAAAGCAGTGGAGAAATTAGAAGCAGGGTTGCCATGGAGAGAGAATGAGAGAGGAATGGGAAGTGAGCTTCTTGAAGATGCTATGAATTGGTGGAACTGATCACCATCAAACATTCTTGATTTTACTCTGCACCTTTCAGCCTTTTCTCTCTCTTTCTCTCACTACCCTTCTTTGATCACAGTAATTTGGATAAAAGATGCTCAAAAAGATAAAATAATAGACTCAAGGGAGAGAGGAGAAAATTAAAATGTATTGTTCCAAATTCAGATGAATTTCAAATTCATACCCATCCAAACGGCCCGAATTATTATTGTGAATTTCAAATCCTTAAATCCGAAGGAATAGAATACTCTCTCTTTCTATCTCATCATCAGAGAACTTTGTCTTGTATTGCAGGAGAGTAGTAAATAGGTGGGCATGCATAAAATAATTATTTAAATTAAAAAAGAAGAGAGAGAGAGAGAGAGAGAAATACAGAGGGCACTAGAGTCCAATGAAAGGACAGAGAAAGCTGGTGATGTGATTGGAGGATGGATCACACGTGTCATAGACACACGTGGGGTCTGCAAGAAAATAATAGAAAAGAGGAGAGAGAGAGAGAGATGAAGAATCCAAAGCAAGAAAACATGCAGAGAGGGGAAGAAGGGTGATGGCGATGATTGTGTAAAATGCAGGAAGAGCACGTGAATGCATGCAGAGAAATGGGACCAGTTATTACTTCTATCGCATTTTCACCCTAACTACACTGTACCCATTTGTTTCCTGGGTTTTTATTCTCTGCCACGCACCTATCTCTCTCATCTCCATCAAGATCAATTATGTATATATGTGTCCACTGACGGACCCAAGATTTCTATTCAGAGGCGCCCAAGTCAACTAATAAAAAAAAATTATACGATACGGTTTTACGAATAGTTATAGTGAAACGAATTTTTATTACCCAAAAAAAAAACTCATTTTCATAAATATATATGTCGATTAATAAAAAAAACTTATACGAGACGGTCTTACGGATAGTTACAGTGAAACGAATTTTTATTACCCACAAAAAAAAAGATAATTTTCATAAATATATATGTGAATTGTGAGGCGTGTCTTACGTAATTAGATTCGTGAGATAATTCTCACATAAGACACAATAACAATTCTAAATTAATAGCATAAATTTGTCACAACTTCGATAAAAACAATATATTATAATATAAAGTAATAATATTCTAAATTAGTAACTTAATTATATCTCTATTTTACAACATCAATGTAAAAAATAATAATAATAATAACTTAACACATGAATTACAACATTCGTATTTTAAAATCGATGCATAATAATATTTTTATTGCCAACAATAAATCAACAATAATAAAAAAAATTAAGTAAAGAAATAATATAAACAAAACATTTTACCTTTAATTTAGATGGAGAAGGAATTGAGAAAGAAAAAAAAAAGAGAATTTTTATATGTTGACTTAAAAAAGAAAAAAAAGGAATAAATTTACACATATAAAAGACATTGCTGGGTTTGTGTCATACTCATAACAACATTTTTATTTTTTTAAATAAAAAATATGAAATTACATAAATACCCTTAATATTTTTTCAAAATTTCAAGGGCCCAATGCCCCCCAATGTAGAACCGTCTCTGTATGTGTCAAAGATTTTCTAACATTATAATTTGGTGGAAATTACATGACCTTCATTGACTTTAACAAGGCTTTTATTTCCTCATCTATCATTTCTATTTGTTTGCATTTTGTCATATTTGTTTTATCAGTGTTAAGTAAAGAGTTAAATTCATTTTTAGTCCATGTTCTATGACTTGTATTTGAAAATAATATTTCTTTTTTAATTTTAGAAATATAATTTGTCATATGATTGAAAAAAAAAATCAATTTCAGTCTTTTTCTACTTTGGTGGTTTTTTTTTTTTTTTTCTCTAATTGACAAAGTTGGTGATTTGACAAGATTTGATAATTTAAAAATAAATTTTACTTTTTCTCCCTGAAAAACCATATAATACACATACATATTTAATAAAAAAAAAGACTTGCCACATAAATAATAAAATGACAAGTAAGCATCAAAACAGTGAGACGGTCTCACGTGAGATCTTATATAAGACGGAGTTTATATGAATCAATAAGACGGGTAAACCAATTCAATACAGTTAATATCAATCTCACATAAGACCATAAAAACACCATCTTACATAAGACTTTATGTGAGACGATCTCACGTGAGTTTTTGTGAAACGAAAAAGGATAAGAAATGAAAAGGAAGAAGGAAGAAACAATCATTAAGATTCACTGTGTTGGGCGATTTTTTGGACAATTCAGTTCTCCTCAATGGTTTCAAACGATTTGTTGCTCGATTCATCTCAAAACGAATGAAAAATGTGAAATTATCTTAGGATTTGGAATGAGATGAATTATTTGTTATATGATTTGTGTAAAGGGATATAATCGAGTCAAATATCATAATATTTCATTAATTTGTATTGTAAATGAATTGAATTGAGTCACATATCATAATATTCTATTTTTATTTGATTAATGTAACAAATATTTGTATACATAGTCGTTTACTATTTGAATAATAAATGTGATTTGTATTCGTTTATTATTTGAATAATAAATGTGATTGGTATTTAATTCGAATGCAATATTTGAATATGATCGAATATTCAAATTCAAAAATTTATGCTTAAGTTCCATGTGATTTTTTTTACACCAAATGTGTGTTAGTTTTCACATAAATAATTTAATCAAATAATAATACAAAAAATCATATACGTTTCAAAAAAACAAACAATTAATTCATCCTCCTATCTAAAAATAAAAGTTCAATTTGTCAACATATATTATATGATTATATCTTGAGACATAGAGAAGTGGAAAAGAAAAACCAAATGACTTATATTATGTGTATAATAATATTTATCAAATAAATAGATACAATAATTTATTGAATTAATATATTATTAAAATATCAACAAATACTCAAATAAGATATGATTGATAGTATTTTTATTCAAATAATATTTGAATTTTAAAAATAAATTCGTATTTGAATTCTTCCTAGCATTTTTCGAATTCGAATTTTAAATTGAATTAAAAATATTTCATTTTTTTACATCTGTACTCACATGCAAAAAAACCATTGAATTTTTACATTCCTATGAAAAATGATTAAAATTAGACAATATATTTCACTACATGAAACTAAAATTGATTTTTTTTAAAGTAAAAATGACTAGTTTTCATATGGATGTTCTAGACCAAAAAAAAAAACAATCTTTATTGTAAAGTTAATTGGCATATTTCACGATGCCGAATAGACCAAAATGTTTGAATTAAAAATATGACCCATAAAAATAAAGTTGTACACAAACTTTTTGATTAGTAGGAGGATAATAGATGGTCTAACATCTTGCAGAAACCTGCAAGTAAAACATATGATTTTCACCACAGAAATACAGGTTGTATTTATGATCTTGTACAGATATGATCAACAATATCTGGTTTTGTTCTTCTTCAACGGAAAGAATCACAAACTACAAATAGAGAAAAAGTGTTACTCAGACAACTATTGTTCGATCAATAATTATACAAGCTTATAATGCTTAGATTTGCTTAGAAACATCAAAGTTTAAATATCACAATCACTCAACCTCAAGAAGTAAAACTACAAAAGAAGTTGAACCTTCAAAGACTGCAACGACTGTTTCACAGCTGAAAAATAAGATATCCTTAACCTTATCTTTGTTGTGAGGTTATTTTAGGAGATGTTAACTGCAAATTCGGGTTTTTTACTAAGTGTACCAACTTTGTGTAGGTTGAAGATGTCTATGTCAGCTAGAGTTATCCCGTGTGAATAAAGGGATTTTGTATGGGTCGAGTCTGTATCTATATTGTTGGAGCAACTTGTGTGGAATCTAAATAGTGGTAGGTGTTTTTATGTGGGAATAAAGTTAGTAGAGGAGTTGTGTGCTTTGTACACAGACTTATCTTAACAAAGTTCTTACTCAAGAGGAGTAAAGTACATTAAAGTTCAACATTTGAACCACTATAAAATGTCTATATTTTGCACAAGCTTACTATATGCAAAACTTGGCTGTTAAAACTCATATTTGCAAAAGGTTTTGAGAGAGAGAGAGAGAGAGCTCTTCTAAATATATTTTGTTGCATAAAACTCTCAAGGACTTTTATACAACGACTGACTACAACAAGGTTGCAAGTAGCATTGTAGGAAGACGTTGTAAGTAGCGTAGTAGGCTCAAGTAACTACAGCTGCAACAAGAAAGTCTGTTGTTGAAGAAAAGTATGAAAAAATAACTAAACCTCTTACACCACTAGGACCAACAAGATTAACACTATAAATGACATTTTCTATGTCCATCCAACATTTAAAATAACGAATTTTATAAATTAATTGACAATAGACAATATGAAATTGTATATGTGTTGACTCTATTAGCGAATTCAACATCTCCATATATGAAAGCAAACTTGTCTATCCTTCGACTCATTGTGGCAGTGATCACTTTGCTGCAAGTGGACCTATGATTGTATTCCAAATTTAGAAGGGCCCTATAGTTTGAAAATGTTCATAAATCCAAGTCTGAACATCCTAATACACAAATTTACTAAATTTCAATTTTCAAGTTTAATTGTTATCTCCAACAAAGTTAAAGTATCTTCCGATCTACCTACATTTAGTCTTGGATGCTTAAAATAGTAAGTCCCAACTTGATTACCACTCTTGTTGGTAAATAAAAAGCAGTCCAACATCAGTCATATATAAGCCTCGTAGAGTAGTGTACAATGTCACAATTATCTGAAGTTATGTTTCCACAATTATCTTGGTTGGAGGTAACATCAAACTTGATAACTAAAATCTAGTTATTTGTAGTTTTATCTATCTACATTATGCTTGCTTCTTATTGTCAAAAACATAAATAATAAGCATAAACATGATCAGAACAACCATGTTCAACAAAGATATGAAGAAATGGTTCAATGTTCATCCATTAGCAGTTGAAATATAAGGATAAGTTCAACAAATAGTTGTTGAACAGTTCATACAAATTTCAATAATTAACAATTGAATTATTGTCCAATTCAATTACTATATACCGAAATATTTTATAGATTTTGAAAATTTACCACTATTTCGACCCTTATCTGTCGAACAAGTGGCAAATTCGATAGTTTCAAACTAAACACGACGACAACTTAACGTCCAATGAATAGTAAACACCAAAAAAAAAAAGTATTAGAAACATGACTTCACATTATTTTAACGACAAATAAACTTACATTGTGTTTGTCTGATGAGATATTGTACCCCATTCTTGATTTCTTTCGGTATCTAAAATTTTTTCAAATGTTTTCTTACTAGGATTTAGAAAGATTCAAGAAGAAGAAAGACTAATGTTATGTAGGAGGGAAAATAATTATTCTTTTTTTTTTAATAATTAATAAGGAATATTAATAATAATAAAGAAAAAGATATTTTAGTCTCTTCAACAATTTCTATTTTTATCTAATAAATTTTGGGGTGGGCAAGGAAATTGACGATGTGCATTTAGAAGTTGCCCTAAGAATAAGATCGTGTTAAACTGCCAAAAGTAGTATTTAAATTTAGTAATATAGAAAAATCCAAAAGAGAAGTCAATTCATAGTATTTATTTGATACAAGTTACCACATGAGAGAAAATAAACAATTATCCTTGCAACTAATGATACCAAATAAATACTACTATAGAGATAAACAAGATCAATCTTATATTTTATGTTATGAGAAACAATTGACCTGATCTACTACCTGCCCAACTCCACTCCATATCATGACTCAAAAGAGCGGTAACATCTGTATGTTATGTGGGGAAATAAAACAAGTTTCCAAGGGGTTCGTTTTGAGTTCATCTCACTATACTGGGAAGAAATAAAACAGTTGCTGATTTGGTAATCTTGCTGCAAACAGCAATAGAAGCTGAGATGATCAACTTACCTTTAGCCCTATCAAGGCAACTTCCATCAAGAGAAGGATGAGTTTTCTCCAATGCTCAGAGATCATGCATTCGTGCTCGTTAGTTTAATGCCTTGTGGAAAGCAACCTGCTCAGAAAAGAAGGCATGTCGTCATCTATCCAGCATACTCTTAAAGTACAAAGAGTTTATTGCTTTGCAATAACCACATTAAACACAGAAGTTTATGCGATATTATTGTTTAAGATGTGAATAAGATGCAAATGTCACCAATGATCAGGATAGCCCTTCTCAACTTAAACCCAACAGGGACTTATTCTTTTAGGTTATGTATGCATTGTAATTTGAAATGTTGAATTTAAAATGAATGGAATTTAAATCCACCTAAATTAGAGTGGATTTCAAATCCACCCAAATCACTCAAAAATTAGTTCAAACACGCAAGATTGATCCATCAGCAAACAACAACCATTGTGCTAGGCTATCCCCAAACATGGCAACATAGCACCAATACTCCTTCATTTGGGCTTGTGACAGGTCATATATATATCAAGCAAGATAAGTGAATTCAATGTTAGATGCATACAGAGGTTGATGTTTTCAGCAGCTCTCTTATGGCCATAGTTGCATAACAAGAGGATGGTAGGGTAAAGCTCAACTTGAGGGCCATCTGGCTTTCCTCTGTCTTACAGGCACCTAGAGATTCCTCTATTCGAATGTCATCGTCTTTATAACTTTTCGTATCACAAGTACCTGCTGACAGATTAATCTCATCGTCATACTTATCTGTCTTTGAATTACAACCAATTTGAGGTTTGATTTGTTCCTTCTCATCTCCGTCTCTAACAATAGTAGCAGCACGTGACTTTGAAATTTTATCCCAGTCTGTCTCTGCCAATGGTGTATTTATATCTGTGTAGTTGAGCAATTCCCTGATAAGTAAGCAAGATTAACTTTCACGTTTCAAGATTCAAGATGATTAACATCCAGTAAAACAAATTAGAAAGGACAGTAAAAAAGAGTCAAGAATACCACTCAAAGTTCTTAGGCTTTTGAAACACCTTCCTATACGCTCCAGTCATGTTGGTTAAGGAAAATTCCCTGGCAACAACAGATGTTAAATTATAAAGGCATGCTTGAAACAGGAGTAAAGGTTGAGTGTAACGTAAAATCAAACAAATGAGGTAGTGGCCGTGTAAGGGAAATGTACAGGAGAAACTGTGAACTAGAACGAAGATAATTCTGACGTCAGAATCATTTTGTATGAATCTGTAAGTACATCAATACATCTACCTTTAAGAACCTTTTGTTTCCCCTCTCTCTGCACTGTAGGTTTAAATTTGTTAGCATTAATACGTCCAACAGACCTTTGTGCAATAATCGAGCCATCAGGGTAACCCTCTCCCTCCATCCTCACCTTGGGGGATTAAATTATTTACCCTAATTTAACTCAAACAGACCTACACGTTCTGAATTTAAATGATAAATGAAATTCAACACTTCAAGGATGATGTGAACTCACTTCGAGTTATGCGCACTATCTGTCAAGCTGACACCATCCTGGCAAGTAAATACATTAAAATTTGTGAGAAGTTAACAGAAGTAAGCATGTGGGGTGTGTGTGAAAGGGGGAGGGGGAGGGGGAGGGGTAGGGGGTAGAAAGAGCCGGGGATGGAGATGACAGACTTTTAGTGAGTTGGAACACAGTACCACAATGATTGTATGGAGGGTTCATTGCTAAGCAGAAGTTTAATTATTTATCTATTGCATGTGAAGGCATATAAAATGTATTACGGAGATTAAAATAACATTTTTTTAAAATAAAACAGGTCAAGTTTAAATACATAATGAAAATGCTTAATTTTTATGTTAATACATACTTTTATTAGTTTTCATATGCATATGATTTGTACTTCAAATTCATCCATGTAAACCCTCTGTCCAAGGCCACTTTTGCTTCATTCCCCTTAGTAGAATGTTCACCTCTTCTATTCGTCATATCATGGTCGAAGATTACTGGCCTTTTCATTACTTGCCATATGCATAGTGTGTCTAATACATGCATTATTGTGGCCTACATGGGTTTTGATTGATGGTAGTTTGGACTGCCTTAGAGCCAGATCTAATCAATGGCTTTATGAATCAAGGTTTCGCACAACAATGATGTATTGTTCTCTGATTTTTCATGAGGTTCATGAGCATTTTGATATGTAAAAGAATTCACACAAGAACCATAAACCTCAAAACCGGGGATAAAGAAGCCTCTATGCTTGTTAGATTTTCATCTTTCATCAGCAAGAGTGCATACAAAACAGATCATCCATGTATTAATAACACAGAAATTAGCTGGATCAATAGTAGAAAACTTCACCTTTTCTGCCAAGTCATGATAAATCTTCCCAATAGCATTCAATGGATAAACTATCCTTGACCTGGTGCAACAACTGTGTTAGTGACAGAAGGCAGCAAGATATTGCAACCCCTGTAATTGGGGAATGCATACAGAATTCAGAAAAGAAGCATTAAATATGTTTAGGCTCCACCCAAAATTTTACCCAGGTAAAGGAAGCACAACATCGTCAATCGTATATTTTTCTTCAGCTAAATCTTCCTCACTGATTACCTGCCCATAAGAAGGAACTAGCAGATTATACATCACGATGAAGGCAGGGTAGACATTCAATTTGGAAGCCCATTCATTATCACTATGGAAAGCTCATTGGTCTCTTAACAACTAAAAGATGCATGAAGTATCATAACACCCAGTATCACACCCCCTCCCTCCGACTGACAGAAAATGCAGTCCCAGGTTCTCGTACTAGCTCTGTCATTTATTAATAATTTTCCCTTTGTAATGCCATATATTTGGGGTAGATGAGAAACTAGCAATCACTATGGAAGAAAAGTAGTGATGAAAAAATTAATCCCAATGTCAAGATGAAAATTGATCAACCACGATTAATGCTGAGTGCAACACATTTGAATAAATTACGTAAAACAAACTAGAATATGAAACCACAAAGATAACTTGAAGCATGTAAGACTTCCATTGCTTAAAGTATGGTAATTCAATATTTTGTGCATATTCTATGTTTTCAACCTCATTTACAGAAGTACAGCACAGGCAGGAAAAAGACAATGGTGCTCGCTAATATGCTGAATCTAGAATGCAATTTGAATCCTTATCAGAATGAAAATCTAAACATTTACTTGAAAATCTTGAATCAGGTCGGACCAAGTTTGTTTATGTACTCTTACTAAGTATGATTCTACATTTTCGCAATATCAAGGTTAGCTATTGTGACCAATTGATGAAACCAGAGTGTCCATTCTCCTAATTAAGGCTAAAGTTGGGTACAGATCTCAGTATTACTCCAAGAATACAATTTGATACAAATAGGATCAAGCCAACTCCAGCACATATCTCAAAACTGCTGAATGACGACCAACTCATCTAAAACTTTAAAGAAGAGAACTATTATCGTTTAACAACTCTAACGCCACGTGACATGTAGGCAATATACTTTTTATGGAAGCCTTGCATGTGGAATTTTTTAAAATAAATGGGTGATAATGAGATTCAAACTCAGGACCTTTTTGTTTACATAATCACTGAACATAGAGGTAAATAAACATTAATAACAGTCATTTATGTTTTTCTACTGACCCAAAAGGCAATATCTATTACTTGGAGAGAGAAAATTAAAAAGGTATATCAAATGACAGTTGAATGAGCAATTCACTAAGATATAAACTCTCCTTTTCTCAATGCATGTTCAGTACTTTTAATTGGTACACATTGATGGTGCATGACTGGAGAGTAAAACTGATATAGAACTGTTTTTTGTTGTGGAGTCCCCTGTTTATTTTCTCATACTCTTTGGTTTAAGTCCAAAATTTAAAATATTCATACAAATCAAATTTCACATTAGCTTATTTAGAGTGTGAGAGATAACAAGGCACTAGCAATGCTGCAAATATTAACAAAAAAAAAAAAGAAATTAATAAATGAGATTGAAACATATAGGGTTAAATATTTAAATCAACATGTACTTTTTGTGTTTTTACACTTCCCAACCTAAACTTTGTTTTTTAACCAGTTGCAACCTGAAGTCCACAAGTTGCAACCTCCGACAAATTTTTCTGGCCAAATCTCACACACTTTTTACACTTCCCAACCTAAACTTTGTTTTTTTGACCGGTTGCCACCTGAAATCCACGAATTGTACAAGTTGCAACCTCCGACGAATTTTTTCAGCCAAATCTCACATACTTTTCACATTTCCCAACCTAAACTTTGCTTGTTGACCGGTTGGAACCTGAAGTCCATGAAATGTACAAGTTGCAACCTTCGACGGATTTTTCCTGCCAAATCTCACGCACGTGACATTCACATGCCAAATTGAGGGGGGTTTTGATATTTCCATGAATTGTTGAGGTTATTTTAAAAGAAACAAAATTAAATTACAAGTTAATTACAAAAAACAATAGTCAATTGTCTAACAAAAGTTGTCTTCTAGTAATTCGTGGAAATATCAAAAACCCCCCAATTTGGTATGTCCATGTCATGTGTGTGAGATTTAGCCGGAAAAATTCGTCGGAGGTTGCAACTTGTACAATTCGTGGACTTCAGGTGGCAACCGGTCAAAAAACAAAGTTTAGGTTGGGAAGTGTGTGAGATTTGACCGGAAAAATTCGTCAGAGGTTGCAACTTGTACAATTTGTGGACTTCAGGTTGTAACTAGTCAAAAAACAAAGTTTAGGTTGAGAAGTGTAAAAAGTATGTGAGATTTGGCCAGAAAAATTCATCGGAGGTTGCAACTTGTATAATTCGTGGACTTCAGGTTAACCGGCCAAAAAAACAAAGTTTAGGTTGGGAAGTGTAAAAACACGAAAAGTACATGTTGATTTAAGTATTTAACCCAAACATATATAATGCCTGTGAACTCCTGTTCCTGAAATTTTCTGTAAAACGTGCCTGAAAAGACATTTTACATAAACTTTGTAGAACATTACCTTCACTAATGTATTTGTTACTTCAGAAAGATCAGCGACAGATATGTCCTCTAGATGAGAATCATCGTGTGCATCATTGCCAATGCTGTCTATGCACTCCAAAAGAGATGAGGTCATTTCTTTGTCTGTCTCTTGTTCTGTGCAGTATACTAAATCACCCAACACAACCTGGTGACACCCTACATCATTATTTTATTGCATTAGAAGAATTATGAAGTTTAACGACAGTATATTTATCCCTCCAGAAAGTAATAACATTCGGTTCACTGGTTATGAAAAGAGAATACTACGTGAATTTCAGTGAGTTTTCTCCCTCAATCAGGATTCAAGTTGGTGTACTGACAAGAATACTAGTATGTGAACTTCAATGAGGTTCCCTCAATCAGGACTCATGTTGATGTACTAAGAATACCAGCACAGTATTTTGTTCAACCTCAAAGCATGTAAAGAAAACCAAAGTTGGAAACATGCTTATAATGAAACACATTCATAGACTTAGTGAATATCTGAGCCTTTCAAAAAAAATTCTTTAGGTAAAATGAGAGAACAAAAAACCCTAAAGAGCACGTACCATATTTTTGTACTCTCATACTTGCTGCATGGTTCCATAAATAGCTCTGATAACTATGCACAAACCTGAAAGTTGAAAATGCACTACATCACTAAAATGTAAGGGTGAGATTTATAATTTCAAAATGTAACCATTCAAGAAATGCTCGACTTTCAGCAGATTTTCTTTCAACCTTTCCACAAACATGTTAGGAATCCTCAATTTAGATTTAATTCCCATGTTTTACTGAGTACTTTCATTAGAGATCCTCCATGATAATTTTAGTCATTTGATATTTAGAATTTATGGTAGGAGTCCTTTAATTATGCTGTTTCTTTTCCTAGTCCTAGTTGACTATGGATTAGAACTTTATATATATAATATATGTAATGCCTTTTAGCTGTTTTTATTAAGCAACAAAATACAATTCAAAGCCTTTGGCAAATGTGGAGGTTAATCCCCAAGAAGCGATCAAATCCCTACTTCTTGTTCTTAGTTTCTTAAATTTTCTACCCTTTTCTCCATACTATACCAAGGGTGTTAACAAAACATTTAACTCAACCTCATTTACATACCAACACACGGATCTGCACAGCCAAACCATCAGATCATTTCATTTCAACATTATTTTAATTGATTTGAATCTCCATAATTAAAGGGGAATATCAATCACTTAAGAAACCATTAAACTTGACCAGGTCTTAGCCACAAAAGAATTCATGATATGGGTAAATGAATGAGCAATAGTAAAAGGCGAATATTTTGTGTTCAGCTATAGCAAAAGATTAAAGTTATTGGAGTACAAAATAAGGTCAATGTTTAAATATAGGCAAGAAATTGTAGCAAATAGTGAAAGTGTATGAAAAATTATCTATACTGATTGAATCCACAACCACTAAAAAGCCCAGTATGAAACACTGAAAAAATTAAAGAAAATGGTACTTTCCTAATAGTCTAGCCCCTCCTCTCACTCTGCATATAGTTTTGCAGATCATGCAACTCAGTTTGCTCCTTGATGTATGACAATTTACCTTGTCTGAATTTTTATTTTATTTTTTTGATGAGAAACAAAATTTTATAATGATAAAGATGATGGGTACAAAGGGATGAGGCATCCTCAAGGAGAAGAGCTGAGCTTTATGTAGACAAGTCTATAGAACAAAAATACAAAAATATCACCTTATGTAGGAGTGTGCTTATCCTAAAAATTATAGTCAGGCCCTTTGCTTCAACCTTCATTTCATGGTTGTTAAGACAATTATGCTGAGCTTTATTACATAGAAACAGTCACAACTATTGAATTATTGAATTACCTCATATCCATGAGTGAATTGGCATTAACCCCTTGTGTTCAAAAATAGCAATTTGCATTTGATACTCAATAGAGAATAATTTTGCTTCTTTTCTTAATTTAAAAAATTTGATATTTACATATGTACACAATTTTTGCGACAATGGCTCTTTCACTGTAAATAACATACTTTTACTACTTATATGCATAAAGGAAGAACAAAAATAAAAGGGTATTCTACTGAAGCAAAATGGGGACTCAATGATACTCATATAAAGTGATAGTTGAGTGCTGAAAATTCTGACTCTCTGAGAACTATGCAGTTTTTATCTCATAAGAGCAAAAACTCAGTGCTCAAAGTGATTGATACTGCCACGCCTAATTAGGTATTTCCAAGCCAAAATTTGGTGAGATATTTGATTACTATCCTAAAAAAAGAATTGGTTCTACAGCCAAACCATGCCCAATGAAACACACATCTAAGCACCTATAAAGCATAGTAACTACTATTTCATAAACCACAAAAGTGGAAAAGGCAAATGCACATTAAAAACAATGTGAAGCCTCCAAGAGAATACTTACATCATCCTCAGTGTCCTAGGTATAGCCAACAAAGCTTGTAAGTAATTTCCAGGACATTTTTGGAAACACTGCAACTGGATATCAAAAATTAATTGTTTGTCATGAACAAGTGCTACATAAATAAAGAGAGAAAAATAATGAAATCAAATCAGGTGAAAATGATCGATAATAATTTGAAAAGGATAGCCAAAACACAGAAAGGTTAAGTCAACAAAAAAGCTTAAACTATTGCTTTTCAGGAAAAAAAAAAATCTAAAGTTGCAGATTTTTATATGCTTCAGCTTCTTTTTACGTAAACTTTATGAAGAAAGCATAGTTTAGTAGGATCAATTTTCTTATTTAACTTCTCACTATATTAACATTACTTAACCAATTCATTATAGGCTCAGAAGTTGGCATTTGAACATTAGTAAGTAGTATGATGAAATATGAGTCATATAATAGAGATCTACGATCTACAGAATGAAACTTACTATGGCACGCTCAGCAACAAGATAACGTGGTAACTGTCTTAGGGTTCCCTCAATGTCACCGTTCTGCTTGTAATATTCCCTTATGTTTCTAGTGACATCTTTCTGTGATCAAACTTTTTAGTCAAGAGAACATATATATATTCCAACAGTTCAAGAAGGCCCTTCTACACTTTTAGTTCAAAAGTATCTAAACATTTGAATTGAAATGAAAAAGGATATCTCCTTCTCGTGGATCAAGAATCATGCCAACAGCGGCTTTCCATTCTCCTCGTAGTAATGCAGCTCCAATGAGATGAGTTGGTATAGAACTGCTTCCAAAACGCTGAGGGTATCACATTTGATGTGCTAGTTAATATGCATATAGAAAATGATTTTTTTACTTTATGAGATTGAAATCCTTACAAAAAGGTTAATAGCTTAAGTGAGAAATAAAACCACACCAATTTGAAATGAAAAGGTATATCTGCAATAAAATAATGATGCATATGTCAGATTAACTATTGATATCCAGCATTGCTCTATCTGGCAACGGAAGGTTAGTTGTGAAGATGACGAGGAGGGAATGGACTTGTTCCTTTATAGTTGAAATTATATAGAGACAGCTCTCAGATGATCTTCTCCAATCAATCTAAGTCTAACACAGGAAAACATTAAAAAGAAAATATATCAAAACAAAGAGAATTTTCCTCACAAGATTATTTTATTTTTTGTAACTATAACTTGAGCCTCTAAAAATATCTCCAATTGTGTTTTGATTACATTAAGAAGATTCCCTACATATAGGCCTGGAATCCTCAACAAAGCTTGCTTGTCTCATTATGAGTGGATAAGCCCCAACACTTTCTAAAGTCTCCAAGAATATGAGCAGTTTTAATAAAGAAAAATTTTCAACTTTTTCTTTTCTCAAAACATTAAAATATGTTATTTGATTGGAGCAAAAGATACTAATAACCTGAGAAACTGTTTGGAAATATCAGCAACGATAAATATTCTTGTGTGGATTAGATAACTCCTAGATATTCAAAATTAATTCTACTGGGTGTTACAAATGCTAATTATCTTATTAGGTTTTGTTAGTCAGCTCAATTGGTCTGTATTTGTCTGGCTGTCTAGCTTCACGCTAAATCAGCTAGTCCAAGCTGAAAAACACAACTCTGGAGTATAAATCCCTATATATTTTCCAAAGCCTGATAAAGCATATACTATACAACCAACAATATGCAGAAAGGTAAACTAGAAGGTAGAATATAAAGGTCAAGCTGCAACAGCAATTCTAAAATTCTCCCTTATAGACTACCTCACTTGTTAAAATGCTTGGCAATTCCCATATGCTATTATGGGAAAGTTATCCACATTATCCTCTAAACTGTAGAAAAATGTTACTTAATCCGTGCAAGGTCCTAATAACCTGTGAAAAAAATGTATGGATATATCGGCAACAACAAACATTCTTGTGTGAATTAACAAATCTTAGATAATCAAAATCAATTCCACCTGGTTTTACAAATGCTAATTATCTTACTAGGTTTTGTTAGTCAACTAAATTAGCATGTATTTGTTTAGCTTCAGGCTAAACCGGCTAGTCACAGCTGAAGAGCATTAATCTGGAGTTTAAATCCAAGATAATTTCCAAAGCCAGATAAAGCATGTAAACCAGAAGGTAGAATATAAAGTGTGCGACAACATTTCCAAAGTTTCTCCCTTATAGGCTGCCTCACTAACTTAAACTTTTTGGATTTTCCCATATGCTATTTATGGAGCTAAAGTATAACTTTTGAACTCCGGAACACATGATTCAACAAGGACAGGAATAAACTGTAAACTTAAACCAGGAGAAGCAAGCTGGATCTATTAAATAACCTGCAAACCAAAATAGTTGATAAACCCATTCTTCCCCAATGCAGTAGCAGATGCTCTAATAATATCGTCAGTCTCAGCACGAACACTTCTGCAAATATGGAAAGATTCAATATGTGATAGAGCAAGTATGATAGCAGAAATCAAAGCTTTGATAGTGAGTGTCTTGCGACTTGTGAAACCTTAACGTAATTGTGAATCGATTTCCTTGGAGTTGCCCAAGAACAAGTCCCTCGTTAACATGGCTGCAAAATTAAAAAAAAAACCATTTAGTTACCTAGTATACAACATCATAATATGGATGTAGACATCTATTGCATGGTCATGCTCTCACCAGAAATTTCCGACTTTAATCCCAATTAATTTTTCATTAAGAGCAGCTAATCTACTTGCCCGCTGCTTAAAAACAGTAACCTAAATACAAAGATGAAGTGAGAAATATAATATATGATGCAAAAAAAATTAAATCACCATGTGCACCATGATCTGAAATTCAGGGTATAATTCCTTGGTACTCTATTCACTCAAGAAATGACAAATTGCCAACTTTCACATGACAATATAAGTAAACAGTAATGAGAAAGCGCAATAACCCTATTCTGTCCTTTTCAGATAATGCTAATGCACATTACCTCAAACTATATTTTTTTACTAACATAATGTTCAAATGTATAAGTAACCAATCAATTCTCCCACCTTTTGTTTATTTTTCTTCTACTAACAAAAGAAGAATTTAAATGTTAAGGAATGGAGTCCCAAATTATGGAAACGAGAATTGGGGGCCAAGATGATGAAGTGATATCCTTCACCTCTTTGCATCTGGCTGAATAACATAAGGCAGAAAATATTGCACCCTCAGAGCCACACCACATAGAAGATGGCAACTACTGCCTATAATGAATTATTTAGGCTTTTAGCTCCATTGAAATTCACAAAGCCATAACCAACATAGCATATCCAAAAAATTATATGAAAATCACAACTCTAAAACCTGGATTTCATTGAGAAATCTATCAAGGGTATTCTGATTTCCCACATTGATTTTACTAGAAATAACGAATTGATTCATAAAGGGGTACAATAAACTTCTCTATAACTTGAGTTTTAACCCTGCACAAAATGAGGAACAAAGAAGCTCATTGGGGGCCAGATCTTTCTGCTAGGAGACCTAATTATTACTGGCAAAGCATGTTTGTTACAGATAAGTGTTACCCCTCCTAGCCTATAAGATCTTTGTTTCCTTACTATCCCAATAACACCCAAGATCTTGTGGTGAACTTGAAAGGTCTTGTACTGATGTAATCAATCAATATCATCAGCAAAATTCAAATATTGGCTTTGATTCTTGTCATTGCTCTTCTATTAAATCATCAATCTAAAAGACTATAATCTTAATAGAACCAAACTAAATTTCTCACCTTTCATAAAAACTAATTTTTATTAATCTTCATTGAAAATATAGATTCAATTATGACAGTGGAAATCATAGAACATTGAGCCGAGTTCAATTATGAAAATCATCTCACCAAAATAATGAAATTTTGTTATATCTAAATGTAACAAATGAAAGAGATACTTGTAGAAACTCAAAATTCAATTAAGAATGTGGTCTAAAGGCTAGCATCCAGAATTTAGTTAAACTATCCTTGTATGGTATCAGAAAAGAAGAGACAAAAAGTAGATTCTATATACTGAAAAACGTTTAAGAACTTAAATCAAGCACAGAAAGAAATGAAATACCCTTTGAGTAGTCACCGCCCGTTTATCTTTTGTGCCAGAAAACCCAAAAGATCTTGGCTGCAAAATAAGAATTGGAAGAAATAATTTCAGGTCATACATCATAGGCAGGAAGAAGCTTATCCAACAGTAAGGGTACAAGACTAATTTCTGCCTTGGTAGCATATGATAGAAATAAATAGCCAGGACAAGATTGTGCTTCAATAATTTAATTAATAATGCCAAGAGTTGAGTAGTCAAAGCAACAATAGAGTGGAGCTGTTTTCAATCAACAAGGTGCCATCATTGAGAGCAAGATTGAAGAAGTCAAAGCAAATAGCTGAAGTACCTTTATGCCAAGCATCTTACCAAGGAGCCCTAGGGCCTCCTGTGTGTCCTTGTTCTCCTTGTAAAGATGAAACCTTCAATTACAGAAACTATTAGTTGTTTAAATACTGAGCTCCATAAGATGAGATTGACCAAATAAGGAGTTAGTATGAGTTTTAGGAAAAAAAATTTGCCCATGAAATATTAAGTGATCAAAATGAAGGTATCAGAAGATCAAAATCCATCATAACAAGTCAACACATGCCGAGTGGGTGCACACATAGAGCTGAACACTAACCCACAGTTTTATCCTATGCCGCAAAGAAGATGAGAAAAATAGCAAGAAAGAAGTATCAAATTTATTAAATATGTAAACCAGGGATAGTAATTGAAGGGATCTACCAGCCACTTGGAGATTAGTGTCTCATAAAGGCAGGAAAGGACATGTTGGAGTCAATTATGATTTAAGATATTATACGCATTAAAAAACAAAAGAAAATGGATATAGGAGGCATCACCTAAGGAATTTGCCAATGTGTTCTGGCCAGTTATCTGAGCCTCTACTATCATATGGTTTATCACCTCGATCTTTTCTCTTCCTGGAGTTCCTTCCCCTATCATTGTTACTTCCTGAATTTAAGCGCACACGAATACACTTTGACAAACAATCTCGTGCATCAACTGTGTCAGTAACAAGAAATTTCAGTCTCTCCTTGAAGAAGTTATGAACAGCCTGAAAGTAGATAGTGGTCCCATGAATAACAAGGACATCCAAACCTAATAAATGCTATCAGCTAAATTTGTTCAAACTACCATTCTATGGGATTTGTCAGAGCTCGGAGTAAGAGTTATGGATTCATCATTGTTGTTAACTTTTGAACTAATTTGATCAATAAAAGTTTTCAGCTTCTCAGCATCAGAGTCACCGGCAAGAGCTCTAAAAGATTCTATCTCAGTGGAATAATCTTTCTCCAGTAGATCAGCTACCTTTTCTTTCTTTTCCTCGGCAATCTATCAGATCAAATCATGAGTTATAATGTCACATAATTCCAAGTTGAAATAAACAGACCAATTTTTTTTACGTAATGAATTTGATTTAACTGCACACACCTCTGGTGGAGCCTCCAGAGAGGTTAAATGAACAACATTTCCATCCAAACCCACTTCATTGACAATAAAATCCGAATATCTGAAAAAGAGACCAAAACATAGGGGCTTTAACGAAATCACTCAATTGAAAGATGTAAAGTGCCACACAAGGCAGCTACATTTTACCAACCACAAATGTACTTTGATAAGATTCTTTTTGTTTGATGCTCTACAGTTAACCCCACCATTTAGCAGTTACTGTATATGAAGATGTGAATTCAAGCATTTTTACTGGTAATATTTAGCAATGCCTTATGTAAGCTAAATTTCAAAGCTATGTAAATCAATCAAATAGCTTAAAAAATATGATATATTTTTCCTTCTATACATAAAGCATAAGGGACCTGCATACCCCAGAGTTCATTCAGAATAAGATTATAATGCAACACATCACATATAAATATCTGTACTGTTTAAAATGAAACACAATATTTTGTTCATCGACTCCAACAGGAATATTAGAATAAGGGATCATAGCAAATGAATTGTGTAGCTCTCTCTAATTATACGACCAAAACACGTTAGAAGTTGTTACATATCAAATGAAGAGTACAGTTAATTCTTTTAAGTCGTGGAAAAATAAACAGATTACTGGAGAACCACAGAAGATCTATAAATTGTAAACACAGATCAAACAACGAACCATATGCATAGGTATGTGATATTTACCCTAGGTATGAAATTATGGCTATTCAAGTCTGGAAATTATGGTTCAATTTGAGACATACAGTCTCTCCAGATTAAGGAATTATAAAAATCATTTAAAACAAATGGCTTATCTGACTGCTAATGTAGCTACATAAACTTAAAAGGAACATGTGCATACGAAGAGCACATTTACACGTAGAAGAAAGAAGTGACAAAATATGCAAATTCCAAATTTCAAGCTTATGGACATTGTTTGAAATCATTCATCTATGTTTACCACAGTTCCAATTCAGTTGATCAAATCAAAGCTTGCATTTTTTGCCCTTCTGTGTTAACTGAAGGTTGAATATAGACGATGTGTCCTTGTCAATCACTTTCCTAAACTAAACCAGTGAAGTTAATTATTTCTCCTGCATTTCATTAGCTTAAATTATCCCATCAAAAGTCTATGTCTATTTATGCTACATCACTACTGCAGCATATACAAAAACTCAGAAGTCACACCTCCATCTTATCGAATAAAGTTTAAGCTTCTGCTTCCAGGAATTTATGGAACCTCAAAACCCCTCATTGCAGTCACTGCAAAACCGCTCTAAGAACACTCAAATGAAAATTCAATCGCAAGTTGATGATAAACACATTTTCCACGACAAGCTAACTGTCCCTAGATTAAACGCAATAGCAACTAATAAAAGACAGAGCCAGAGACAGATACAGAGACAAGAATACCCACAGAACAAAGTTCATCCCGAACTCGTATACATCTCGAATTCCTAGAACAACGAACATAGAATGCGATATCAAAAATACACGCCCAGTGTATGAAGTATAATTATGTATAAATGGAGAAACCTCTGCTTGAGAATTCCACGGAAACCGGAAAGCTGCGAAATGTAGCAGAGAATCCCAACATCGGATTCTTCAACGGATGACATGCTTCTCTTGGTAAGGCTGGAGTAGGGTTTTAGGAAGGCGGTGATTTTGGGGAAGGGTTTAATACTTCTTGGTGTGATAAAGTTGAGCAGCGAACCAGAAGAAATAATAGAGTTTTGGTGAATGAATTTTGTAATGCTGATGCAATGAAATTGAGTACAATTAACAAAGATATACATTGAACAAGAATACTTTATCTACCACTCCTAAAAATTACGAGTGTATAAAAGGAAAAAAATATTCATGGTAATGCAATATTAACACTCCCCTTAAGTTGGATGGTGAAGGTCACCAATGTCCAACTTGCCAACAAGTAGACAAAATCGTTATGTTTCAAGTGTCTTAGTAAAGATATCAGCAATTTCATTGTACAAATCTTTTTCGCCTCTATCTCTTTAAACTCAACTTTTTTCCGAACAAAATAACAGTTCATCTCAACATATTTTGTGTGCCTGTGAAAAACTGGATTACTTGAAATATATCGTGTGGCTTGATTGTCGCAATATAGTAGTGTGGCTATATATTTTGAACTACCCTAGATCGCATTACAACCATCTAAGCCACAGTATCACGCTAACTGTGGTAGTCATCGCCCTATATTCCGCCCAGCTGAAGATTTCGAAACCACTAATTATTTATTTGTATGTCAAGATAAATTGGAATCGAGTTGTTATTTTGCTAGATTAGTAAATTTGATTGAAGTAAAACGAAATTGTAGCCAAAAATCTTTGTTTGATTTTTGTTTTCATTTATTTAGTTTCTTTCAGCATAATAATTCATAATCAATTCTTTTGATTTGGTCACCTAGATAAAATTAGATAAATTCAATAAGGTAATTAATTTTGTTTTAATTATTAGTCTCTATGGGATCGACCTTACTCATCCTATCTATAGTCTACACCGTGCACCTGCAGAATAAGCTAGGAATAGACTCGGACAATTTTTCGATGTACAACAACCTTAGTTGCATACTAAGAAAACGAAACTATATGTTAATATAGGAAGATGTCTTCGAGACGTAATGTTTTGAATGAAAAAACAAGTTGAAGAAGAAAATCAAGGTGCAAATTGAAACCGAGGGCGACCTGCAGTTCCTAACTCTAGATGAGATTTGTTCAATAAATTCATGAATGCATTCCAAGATGTCCCTAACACCGCAAATAACTAAATGCAATTGTTAGAGCAATTTCGTTGTCATGGTCGTCGACCCAAGTTCAATGACTTACAATGACCACATTATGTTGAAGAATGGTTGCGATCTTTGCACTAATGCTAAGATGATGGATTGTGTTGCTTATTAGTTGATTGAGGATGTCGACCGCTAGGAGAAGGGATATTGGAGAGTAAGCCCACATAAGGAAAGAGATGCCCTGATAGGCTGACTTTAATGAAATAGTAATGGACAACTATCATCAAGTCCATCATGATTCATGATCAAATGGAGAATGAGTTTTTGGATCTCAAACAAGGTTGAGTAATAGTTATTGAGTATGAAAGAAAGTTCAACTAGCTAAGTTGATTTGCTACACATCATATTGATATGGAATGGAAGCAAGCGAAAAGGTTCATTAAAGGATTAATGTTGAGCATCCGCAACATTTTATCAGCACATTTGGACTTGGATTAATCACAAGCATGGACATGGAAGGAGGTTACCAGAAACAGGCAGCGCGATCCGTGAAGAGAAAGTGGGAAGGTTTCAATCAGTGTAAGAATGAGAAACAACGCAAGTTAAGGATTGAAGCAGACCATCACCAAATACTCAAGTAGTTCAATCGAATGCAACAATAAATAAACCATCCTACTCTATTTGTGGAAAACTCCATAAATGAAAATGGTTTCTTAGTCAAGAAAAGTACAACATGTGACATCATCCAAGACATAAGTCTTTTGATAGTTCTAGAGTTGCTTGCGGTGAAACTGAAACTACAAGAAAAAGGTGGAAGATTACTAATATTTGCAATGGTCGAGGTACATCGATAGTATCTAATGTACATGTTTATATGTTATTTGAAACTAGAGCCACAAACTCTTCTACTTACTCTAAGTTTTGTGATGTTATTGAGAACAAGAAAGTTAAAGTCAGTGAACCACTTGAAATAGTTTGCTGTCTGGAAAACTAATAATCACTAACTTAATGGTTAAGGGAGTAAACATCAACTTTAGTGAAAATAACCTACAAGCTAACTTATATGTGGTGAATATGAAGAACATCTATATCTATATATATAATAATAGGACCATAGCTAAAAATAGTATGCAAGATTTTCCTGCTCAAACCTCATTTCTATTTCTAGTAAGTTAACTTTTTTTCATTTAATTGCATTAATTTTTTTCCATTATAACCTATTAATTATTTTACATATTGAATACTGATTAATGCAATTTTTAAATTCTCTATCCATTATTTGATTTTAAATTGGAAAACATAATAATTAAGAAATTTTTTGGGGTAGGAGCTATGTAAGAATTTTTTTGCCCGTTTTACAAAATGATATATAATTTGAAATTAACTTCATTTTTAATACATTTTTTATACATGTATGATGCATCAAATTTATCATTATTATTTATAATTTTATTTATAAATTGGGGGTTTAAAATTAAATGACTTCTTCATTTAAAATTCATTTTTAATGCATGATGTATGAAATCATCAACCTTATTTTGTCATTTTTTTGGGGCGTGGGTGATAATGTTTTTAACCAAATTAAAATTTTTTCATTTAAAATTCATTTTTCAATGCATGACATACCAAATTTATTATTTTTATAATTTTAAATTTTTTATTTACATACATTGAATATATAAAAGCAAAATATCAAAATTAAAGCGTTTAAATTCTCACTTGAGTTTTTTTTTTAATTAAATTGTAACAGTTTTGGCTATAATAGTAACTTAAAATATTGGAGTTTAAAATATGTGTTCTAAATAAAAATTATACGTTAACAATTAAAAAATATAGAATAAAACGATAAGTAATTAGAAATTATTAAAATATATATTTTTTAAAATAAAACTTTGAAATTATTTATAAACAAACTTCTGGTGTAATAGAATAACTATACATTGACAATCTGACAATTCGTGCAATGCAGAGAGAAATGCTAGATGATATAATATTAGGTATGGATTGGTTGTTTAAATATTGAGCAAGTATAAAGTGTTGAGAATAGGTTGTAACATTAGATTTGCCTAAAGATGGAGAGAAATCGTACTATGGGACAAGAGATATTTATGTATCACAAATCATATCAGCAATGAAGATGCGATGAAGATGGATATCTGGTGAATGTGATGGGTACACAAGCTGATAAGCTTACGATTAATGATGTGTCATCAATATGTGAATTTGTTGACATGTTTCCAGGAGTACTACCTGAAGTTTCACCAAACAGACAAATGGAATTTGACATAGATTTGATTCCTGGAGCAATTAGTGTCTAAGACACCTTATAGGATGACACCAAAGGATTAGTAAGAATTACAGACACAATTGCAAGAGTTATAATATTTAGGTTTCATCTGACCAGTGTTTCATCATGGGAAGTGCAAGTCTTTTTCGTGAAGAAGAAAGATAGGACATTAAGAATGTGTAGATTATAGATAGCTGAATCGTCTTACGATAAAATAAATACCCACTTTCAAGAATTGGTGACCTTTTTGATCAGTTGAGAGGAGTTGAAGTATTTCCTAAGATTGATTTAAAGTCGAGTTATCATTAGCTAAAGATCAAAGAAGAGGATATTCAAGTCTACTATCAGAAGTGTTACGATCATTACGAGTTCAACGTGATGCCTTTTGGACTTAGTAATTCCCCTACAATTTACATGGATTTGATGAATTATCAGTTAATAAATGTCTTCATTGATGACATCTTGATTTATTCAAGGGATAAAAAAACAACACAGAGAACATTTGAAAATCATGTTGGAAATACTTCACAAGGAAATGTTGTTATACAAAGTTTAAGAAGTGTGAATTTTGGTTGGACCAAGTAGCGTTTCTCAGGCATGGATTGATGTCGACCTGGCTAAAGTTGAGGCAGTCAATGAAAGGAAGGCGCCTACAAACACAAGTGAAGTTCGCAGTTTCTTGGGTTTAGCTGGATACTATCGAAGGATTCTCAAAGATAGCATCTCTTATGACTTGTTTGACGAGGAAAGGCAAGACATATTCGTGTGGCTTGAAAAATGTTCCAAGAGTTGTAGCGGAGACTTACTACAACACAACTGTTGACTATTCCTAACCCCATCAAGGAATTTGTCATTTATAATGCAAAACAAGGATTTTGATTTGTTTTGATGCAATATGACAATTTAATTGCTTATGCGTCAAAGCAGTTGAAGCTACATGAGATCAACTACCCCACTCATGATTTAGAGTTGGTTGCAGTTGTGCACGCATTGAAGATTTGGCGTCATTACCCATATGGAAGCATGTGTGAGATTTACACAAACCATAGAAGTCTAAAATACTTTTTCACACAAATTAGTTCTATATGAGACGAAGAAAATGGTTGGAGTTGGTGAAAGTCTACGGTTCTAGCATATACTACCATCCAAGTAAAGTTAATGTAGTAATTGATACCTTGAGCTAAAAGTCGAAAGGAGAGTTGGTTTGTTTGCCGATAGAGCAAGAACTTTTGGTGAGAGAGTTTACGAATTGAATATCAAGGTGGTGACTCCACCAATGAGTACAAAGTCGATTTTGGCAACTTTGAGGGTAAAACCCACGTTGAGAGAGAATTAAGGAGCC
Organism: Scutellaria minor; assembly: GCA_954870855.1. Taxonomy (NCBI): domain Eukaryota; kingdom Viridiplantae; phylum Streptophyta; class Magnoliopsida; order Lamiales; family Lamiaceae; genus Scutellaria; species Scutellaria minor. The sequence continues at coordinate 15,495,641 of OX940728.1, read as the reverse complement.
CAAGTTTGAGATGATTTCTTGTGTAAATTATAGGAATAGGCATTAGTTGGAAATGATAAAGAATTTGTTTTTTCCTTCATGGTATGGTAACTTTTGAAGGAAGATTGTATGTATCGGGAGATGAGAAGTTGAAAAAAGAGATCATTGGAGAGACAAGTTGTACACCATACATTGCACCCTCGGGAGGTACAATGATGTGAGGATCGTGTTTTGGTGGGGTATGAAAAGAGATATCATACAGTTCGTTGTGCGGTATTTACATTGCCAACAATTAAAAGCCGAGAATCAACAATCATATGGCTTACTTGAGCCGTTTGAAATGCTTGAGTGGAAATGAGAGCATATAACAATGGATTTCGTTATACGCAAGTTGGTTTGTCATGGATCAACTAACAAAATTTGCATATTTTCTACTAGTGAAAATGACTTTCACTTTGTAGCAAAATACTTATGTATACATTCGAGAAATTGTCAAGTTGCATTGGATCCCTTCCTACAGTCTTCAACAAAAATCTTCGTTTTACATCAAAGTTTTGGACAAGTCTGCAAGAAGCTATGGGTGCAAAACTGATCTTCAACACTTCTTATTATCCACTATCGAACGGTCAGTCAAAGAATCATAGAGATGTTAGATGATATGTTGAGGTCGACCATACTCAATTTGGAAAGTAATTGGGATAACTATATACCTTTAGTGGAATCCAAATACAATAATATCTACCAATACACTCATGAATTTCCATTTATTTAAGTTTGATTTAAACTTTAGAACAAAAATATTATAGACAAAAACTTTTATACACTTGGTGTACGAACCCTAGATCCGTGCACTCGGATCGGGTCGACCCGCCACGCGCCCGTACGCGTCTGTAGGTCACGGACAAAATCCGCCCAAATATGCTCCTAGGTGTCTGACCTTTATGTTATGTTAAGTATACATTTTAGTAGTGCTAGTCATACCTTTTAGTTATGTTAGACATACATTTTATGTTATGTTAGTCATATTTTTTAGTTATGTTAAACATACATTTTATGTTATGTTAACTATATCTTGTAGTAGTGTTAGTCATACTTTTAGTTATGTTAGACATACCTTTTGTAAGTCTAGTTGTACCATAGCATTTATTTTAAACAAACATATTAATACCTTTTAGTTATATTAGACATACCTTTAGTTATGTCAGTCATACATTTTAATTATATTAGTTGTACTTATATATATATATATATATTACATAAATGTATGTTTATGTTGATATAAATATATAAATAATCTTATATAAATGTATGAGTAATATCACATAAATGTAAATATCTACAACTTATGCCGAAATTAGGGTTTATTATGCCGAAATTAAGATTTATAGTTTAGGATTAAAGTATTACATAAAAATATAATATTTATATATAAAGATATGACTAATATAACATAAATGTATAACTAACATAGTATGAAGACAAGCGAATTTTTTTAAAAAAAGTTAAAGTATTACACTAAGGGTATCACTAATATAACATAAATGTATATAAAGATATGACTAACATAACATGAAAGTCAGGACAAACAAAAAAAAAAAAGTGCGGATCCGGGTCGGATTCTGCCCAACCCGACCCAAGTGCATGAATCTTATTAACTGCACAGGAGAGTGACTCAATATTATACTATTTTTTTCCGCTGCCATCATAATATTTTTGAGTTGTCAATATTATCACATATTAAAGTCTAGAAAATTAGGATGCTACTGAGAGAGAACCAACCACTTGATAAGCTTCATTCTAGTCAACAAACCTCTAGGATTGAATAACATATATATGTGGAGGAAAATGTTTCACCATGAAAATCCAGTAGAAATAGCTAGAGTAATTACAGGAGGAAACAATGGCCATTGAATATCATTCCTCTATGTCACATATGTAAAATCGATATGGAGGAAGAGAGAAAAATTCCCCATCTACAATCTATAAAATTCCACATACATGAATCATCTGAAAAAACCGACGTTGGCCATCAATTGCTGATCGATTGTTAACTATTTAAGTTGATATTTTGCAAGCCCAGTTCTGCTGAAATCAGTCGAAGTAACACTTGTACAAGCTCTCTAACCCTTGGTTCCCTGTTAAAGGCCACAAGATCTTCAGAGAATATATATGTAATAATAGCATACACATACAACCAAATGAATTAACATATTATCTCCACATAACAAGAATGAAATGAGTATTCAGATAACTAGCAGTAGGAGAAGTTGCACAATTACAAAACAGAGATAAATTCATCTTCTTACCTTGATATAACAAGTTCACAAAATGATGGAAACAGAACCAGCAAATGTGAACATCTGCTCGAATTCTCCTCAGAGATACCATCCTTTAAGTGTTGATGCAAAGGAAGAGATGACGCCGTTTCTGGATGAATTCTAAGACGGGCAAGCTCTTGGAGAACAAATATAACTTCTTCCACTCTTGCTGAAGGCATGGAACGATCACCTGCACAGGGAATGCAGTAATTCAAAATACTTATGGAGCAGAAAGCAAAGATAGATAAAAAAAAGCACTTTGACACAAACCCAAGTCAATTTCATCTGTCAAGAATTTCCTTAATATGAAGTCACATCTGGACATCAATATCATGATTGATATTTTGCTAGCTTCAGATCTCACCAAATTCGAATTATTTTCGTAGCTGCATGTAAGATTGTTAAGATTAGATATTGAACACAAAATCATTTATCAGATATAGCAGTAAGCAGTTTACAGTTAAATCTAGGCTTCAAATTACCTGCTCAAGGAAAATAGCTTCTGCAAGCATGTCAAAGAGAATCTGCTGCAGTGAGAAGGCATAAGCTCAACGGTTTCGAGCGGCAAGCAACAAGTTCGTGATGCACACCGATCAAGGGTAGAAATTAGTCTTCGTAGAATCTGAGAATACAGCATCTTATTAATTGAAATACCATACTAGATTGTGGTAAATAGGGACAAAAGATCTGGGAGTTGCACACATTACTAAAATTTTCATCTAATGAGTTTCTTCCAGAGGAAACATGATTAAGGAAAATTAAAACAGAAAAATTAAGTAGCTAACTGGAACAATAAAATTATCCAAGAATCCAATTATTAATGGAAGTATATAAGCATATCCATCAATGGGAACTATTCCAAACAAGTTAGAATGTTACTTCCCTGAAGGAGACGGACTCTAAACAGACAATACTAAATTATAATAGCATGAAATCAGAAAATAAAAGTGAAAACAGCTATAAGGGATCCAATGAGCCAACCAAGCACAGATATGAGCAAAATGGCAATATGGGCAAACACTTTCGAAGTAGTTAGGTGTATGATGCCACTTTAGCTTTCCAGGTTCTATTCATGACATATGAATTGACTTTGGCGCTGGACACAGTTCTTACAATTTTAATGTAAAGAAGCTTCAAGTATAAATCACACCAAGGGAAAGTATCTATTAAGTATTAACTTACATCAAGAGGTAAATCCGTATCTGATCGAAGAATCTTATCTCCTAGAATGTCTAAGATGTTCATCTCAAGGGACTCATCAGACTGACGAGCTGCTGCAGATAGTCTGTTGGAAGAAATGGCACGTCCACAGTGCCCCACTAAAAACAGTTCATACACATCAGCCACTTCTTTCCAGACATGTGTCCTTAATGATCTGGGAATTGTTAGATCTGTTCCCAGTGCAGGGTTCAGTTTTCTAACATCATCAATCAGAATACGGTGAAATCCATCAACAGCTAATCTCCAAAGTGTGCCATCAGGGTCATCTCTTCTTGTCGTCATACACCTACAAAGACCATTTATAGAGAATCCCAAATGATATGGTAGACATGAATCGCAATAACCATGCAAAAAAGGATATGGTAGAAAGTAATAAGAAAAACCATTAGCTAGAAATTAGAAAATAAATTAATTAATTAATCAACATTTTCCATAAAACACCCTGCATAGTTTTGAGAAAAAAGTCTTGTGCCTGTGGAATTTTCAATGAACCTCAGTTTTTCCGCCTCATATTTTGTTATTTCCTTATCACTTCATTACAAGTACAAAGAAGACCAGACAGGTGTATTAATCTATTTCATTTTGATCCAAACATTGTTCAGTTTGACACAACCACAACAGAAGAAAAATTCCTATTTGGGCGTGCTAGTGAGTGATGGTAATTCATTTCCATAATTAGTTCAAAAGGCCCGGAAACTGCCACAGATATGAAAGCAGTGACCAAAACTTGTACTAAAGTTGAAGTCACTGATTGGAGACTAGATTTGATGGAGCACAAGCATGTGAAAATTAAAACTCTAAGAATCATCAAGAGGCAGATACATTAATCAGGCTAGTTCTGCAGAAGGAAAAACCAATGGCCAAAATCTTCTATTAACAGAGTGCCTCACTTCCTTTTCTAGGTCCAATGATTCTGCAAGTGGAATATCCAAACAATTTGGTTGATTGTTACCTTAACTGTTCAACCTCATCCAGAGTTGGACAGGTGAGCTAAAAGCAAATGAGCATAAGTTCTTAAAATCTATTCTTAAGACGATGCATCAAAAAAGTAAACCATATTTCGTCAATTACATACACCATCAAGTCAAGTGGTTTGTTCATCATCTTTACTCTTAAACCATATTTCCCTAATTTTCAAAAGCAGTTCAAGTGAACCAAGAAGGCTATAAAAGCGTCACTTTTTGTAGCAATAACTTTTAACTACACACTCTGCTTTACATATGATAATTAAAATCCTAATTAAGTTTAATTAATTATTGGAAAGTTAATCATTAATCACTTTAAAGAATATTCTCACCTCCCAAGACTTTGAATTACATTGGGAAAAACATTGTACTTTTCTTTAAGTGGAGCTTGCAGAAAGAAATCTACTAGCACAGGTACAATCTTCTCAGCAAATATGCTATATGTGTAATTCTGGGTCAACTCTTCTCCTTTCTTTTGTGCTGTTGAAGAACTCACTAATGTTGCAAAAAATCATATCAGATTTTAAATTTTTTGACTATATAGTCAACAAAGGGAACATGTCTTACCAGGAACACTATTAGTATTACCAACAAGACTGGGATCATTTTGGTTGTCATCTAACAAGGAATTAGCTGCTGGAAGGTAATCCAACAAATTCATTAGGAGGAGGTTCCACATCGAACTAAGGTGCTCTGCTGGGCGTATTAGTGGTAATATTTCAAGTATAGTCCGTTGCACAGGTGGTACATGACCCTGTAGGACAAAACTCATGAGTTGTAAGTTTTATAGAGCTTCCCAGTGCTCTAATGAATAATTCAATCTTCAGAAATCAGATCAAATTTGACCAAGTCAAACAACTTCTGTATGCACATGGTATATACAATTCAGATGACCTCCCAAAGAAATTGCAGATACCAATATGTGGAGGAATCAACAAAGATTTGCCAAAAATGATGAGACATGCTTGTGATAGAATGGTAAATCATAATGTTAAGATTTGTGAGAAGAAGGGACCAAAAGCAATAGTCATGAAAAGATATATTTACATAGTCTGCTTCAAAGTTATTATTGTTGATCTTGGCTTCTCTGATTTCTGAATCTATAACCAATATCAACTTTTTATACATGTCATTGTCGAACATCCCTTGAGCTTGTGAATATAGTTCTCCTGCCAAATATAGGACCATGGAAAGCATGTAGTATTAGTACCATGTAAAACATCCTCCAGTATTTATGTGGAAATGCAATGTAATATAACTGGACATGCAGTAACCATATGACAACTTTAGAGCATTTTAGATATTAGAGGAAATATTAGCTAAAATGAGGTATTGATTTAGTACCAAGACCAAGCAAAATCTCCTGCTTCACCTTGCCTATGACATGATCTCTGCTGTTGGGAGATTCTTGAAGAACAGCCTCATAAATTTCAAGGACCGACCTAATGTATGTTATGGGAAGATTTCCCTGATTGAAAAGGATGGAAAAGGAGATGAAAAGACACCACAAATACAAACAACAAAATTGCCACATATAAGCCACCATGGGAGGTTGCTATCTGCACAATTTATTGCAAAAAACTGGCAACCAAAAAAGAAAAAAGAAATAGCTCAATACCTTTGGAGAATTAGATACTACACTGCACTGCAAGCAATTAATTGCCGCAAGAGCAACTTCTTTACTACCATTTAAGATGCTATTCTTGATAAAGACAAGCAAAGATTCCCATCCTGAAATTCAAGAGAAATTTTGCACAATTATTAATCTGAAAATATATATTAAATACACACGATATAAGATAAAGTTAATATGCACCAGTTTCAAAGTTCCTTAAACTTCTAAGAAATGGGAAAAAGGATCGTAAAATCCGTGCAATTCCACCCAGCACCAGCGCAAGCGTCTCATCCCATTGCTTTTGAGCTGTATTTCGACTGCAAATTTATTCAAAAAAGACAGTGGATTGTATTAACTATTATGTATAAAATTAAAAAGGCAAACACAAATTCTTTTTATATAGCAAGCAGAAAATCATAATACCTATGATGTATAAGCATATGCACAGCTTTTCCTTTGCGGGTTCCAAGTTCTTTACCTTGCCATTCATCTTTTGATGAGGTGGCAGTCTAAAAGTAAAACTCATTCTCAGTCAACAAAAGAAAACAGGATGATTCATGTAATTCCAAAAGAATTCGACTTACCAAGTGGGATGCATGATCTAATGTGGGGAAAATATAATTCCAAAGACAGTCTTCCCACATCCTTTTTGAAAGCTTCTGCCCATGACTTCCAAGAGTTTGGAAGAGCATCCTTATTGCTGAGTTCCTAACCTAAAAATTGAAGTTCTGACTTAGCAGGAGACCATAAACATCTAGCATTGGAGCAGTCACAGAAACTCTTCTATGATAAGTTAAAATCAACTTAGGTGAAGCAAATAGCTCCGTAAACATGCTAGAATATACTTCTTAACAAGCAAGAAGGTGATAAGCTATTGTTGCAGGTCAAAGGATCAATCAACCCAGAAAATATCTTACAGAAGGTTGCATTATAAAATTTCATAAACAATGACAAAAACAACCGATAAAGTCAGAAGAAATGCATGATGTGCCAAATGAACCAACAAACTGTTCATTTTTCAATATAGTCAGAATTCAAGTCAAGACCTAGATAGCATCATTGGAAGTTCTACACCACATTGCATTACACTACCACAAAGAAAACTGGCTGAAGTCTCCACTCAAGCCTTTATGTTATAGTGGTGATGTACAACTATTAAATTGCCTGATGTACATTTAGGAGAAAATAATTTTGCTAAGTTAGGATTGTAAACTAAATCTCTTCTGTTGTAAATAGGAATTTATACATATGTTACTGTTGATGGTTTTTCCTTGTCTGGTACTAGATTGTCGTGTATATGTGTGTATGTAAAAATAATTCAATTGATTAGAACAAAAAAAAATCAATTAATCAGAAAAAAAAAAAAAAAAGCAAAAAAACAAATCGCATCTTCCAGATGGTACCAAAGCACTAAGTCTATAGGAAAGACATGGGAATCTTTCAGGCCCTCACAACCACTAATTAATTTTAGCCTCCATTGCTGTTTCTTCTAAGGTTGGCCTACATCTAGACAATCTTTGCTCTTTAATCATCAATTCAATATTCTAAAAACAATGTACTCAAACCATGCATCCAACATCTCTGTCCAATCTGTACAGGTAAACTTCAATCAACCAATTAACAACGGGTGATTGCAGAGTCCCCAAGCAGCTAACAGGCTGGCAGGAAAAATACTACCTTTATATGGTCTGAATTTGTACTGATATATCTAAAGGCAAAGTTGAAGGGTTAAACTTCATCATCTTTCAAAGGGAAATTAGACTAGAACTCCAAGTTACAAAAGGAAAAGTTTTACAACCATAGATGAATGACAAACATGAGAGAGACAGTTCTTTCAAGTTAATAAAAGCACTTAAACTATTGAATTCACATTTGAGTCACCAGAAGTGTGAACTCATAAAGAGCAAATGGCCACATAATAAGCTGGAAAACTCCATTTCCTTATACATAATCTAAGTTGGTCAATTTAATTCACATTTCTTAATTAATTGAGGGTCAAATCATTTTGATGATTTAAGATTAATTTATTAATTAAATATATAATTACTTGATTAGACCTCCTAAATAAGGCCCATGTCGAGTTGATTAAATAATTACTTAGGTTGATCGAAATATTATTTAAGTTGCTGAATAAATTTTCTGAGTTTGATGATATAATTATTAAATCTATCATAATAATATGATTGGGAGCATTAACATGATCAAATTCAAGTGAGAGGACAAATACTACAGAGAAGGGAGTAATTTATTTGAATTTTGAGCTAATCAAAGTTATCCCATTAATTAATAAGTTAAGAATAGATTATTTCAAGAAGTAAAATCAATTAAGCATAAATAATTTGATCAAACCATTTAATCAATTGATTGAATTAATTCAGTGAGTTCATCATCCAACAGATCTACATATAGATAGTGAGTTAAAAAATTTAGTTCCAAAACTTAAATACTCAATACCTAGATTGAAACAGAAGACAGTGAAAGGAGACAACAACCTAGCTGGACAAGGGTTTGGATGAGTACACTACTGCCTTAGCAAAAAATATGCAGAAAAATGGAACAAAAATTCGGTCAACTTCTCCAAATAAAATCGGCACCTTCTCCAATCTTCTTTCGAGTTTTTTGCTCCATCAAAAATGATTCCATTTCTTCTATTATCAACTTAATTCCTTCACCTATTTCAATAAAATAATTGCAGCAACGTACCACTAATAGATTGTCTGGATGTAAACCAGTTTGCTTAAGTTAGGGGATTCAACTATATATATATATATATATACTAGTGTGGATATTTCTTACAAAATGTGAATTGCCTAATATATCCTTATCAAAGATTATTATTTAAGGTTATAATAGTAATTTAGAATTTTCATATTTAAATAATTTTATATTAGAATTCTAATTCAAAATCCTATAGAATCCTATTATAATTAAAACTCTAATATATAAGGTATTTGTATTATTTTTTTCCTTAATTTAAATTGATCTCCACGTGCAACGCACGTGATCTAAAACTAGTGTGTGTGTGTGTGTGTGTATATATATATATATATTGACAGATGTACATACAATGCTGTGCAATTTTCCTTGCTAAAGAGTCTCATTTCTATGTTCATGTATCCGTATCCATTTTCAATAAAGGTAAATATTTCCCCACATCTTCCACCTACATATAAGAACACTTCACAAGCAAAGCTACAATGCAAATTAGGAATGCAAGGATGTGGTTCTGGAAAAATAAATGATAACTATATCAGAGACAAAAATTATATCCCATCATTAGGAACTCAGTTACCGAATTTATTGACAAAACTCAAGCAAAAAAGGAAACACGTGACTTGGACAAAGTTGAGTTTTGATCTGCAGAAAATCTGTTCTTCATTTTAAGTTACTTTAAGAAAGTAGGAAATTTAATATTCAGCTTTGGCTACTACTGAAAATCTGAATTACCTCTGGTCTCTCATCAGCTCCCAGCTTATGTAGTAACGAGAAAACAGAAAAAAGCAACTTCTCATGATCAACAGCATTTAAGAAGCCTGGGACATTAACTTGCTCATGAGAATTAGGTGCTGGCTCTCCTTTCTTTTCGTGATTTCTTGGATCTGCAATCCAAAGCAAACCATTATATTTCCTGTAAAATTAAGGTATACAACAACTAAGGTACATGGAGTTCTAAAACAAAATTGAACCTGTTTCAAATTCTTCTGGAGTCAATTGCATAAGCCCTTTCACAATGAAGTCAGTAGCCGTCCATAACAAACCAATAGCTGTTAGACTTATATTTAACTCAGTCTTCTGAGCACAGTATGCCCCGGCTACATCTATACATCTGCAGAACCAGATCAAATTATGGATTCTCCAAAATAAGTGAAATCTGATGTTAGAAAATAAGTAGTATGGCAAAAAAAAAAATTAGTATTTGATGAAAAGCTCTTCTAAAGTTCAAAATGATCTGTCAGGCCTGCAGAAATGGGTTCAAATTACAGCGTAACAGTTGTCTCAAATTTCATTAGGTTTTCCTGAAAAACTGGTATCATCGATACATATAAGACAATTTCACTAAGAATGTGATAAGCCACAGACTAGGATAAGCGACTGAATAATAAGTGTGTAATTTAGTTACATGGGCCCATGGGCTAACAAATATTGTTAACAAATTTGAAATCTAAAGTTAATGGTGTAAGACTGAAGATTTCATTATTTCTTTCTTCTACCTTCCATTTTAACAATTTTAATTATTAATTCTTGTATTGCTTCAACATTCTCTGCTACAGTTTCAACTTATTTGATTACTAGAGATGATCAATTTTCCATGGCTGCATAACTAATATTTATATTTATGGATATGTTACATTGGCTAGGACTGAAGTAATATCATACAAGCTAATGATAGTCATCTAACATTTGAACTGTGTACTTCAGTCCTAGGGTTAAGGTGTGACTATTGCTATCCCGTTCCTCCACTTATAGGCATAACAGGTGTCAAAATAATCTCTCTAATAAAAGAGTATCTTTTTTACTATCTCTATCTTCCATAATCTGACAAGTACGATTGCAAATATGATAATTACCTTCCAATAATAAATATCAAGCAAAAAAATAAAAAATAAAACACTGAATGAAGAAGGAACCAAAGCTCTTACTCATGAAGGCAGTGAGCAGGTATGGTGGGCAAACCATCATTCATTATCACACGAAGGCTCTACACATAAGGAACTCCATCAGTGTAAACTAAAGACAAGTCAGGAATATCACTCAATCATAAAGGATAATGTCAAAACTTAGAAGTACAAGAAATATATTAATCTACAACAAATAAATGATGCATATAAAAAATAAATGCATCCAACATCATAAATTGACTGTCTACACAAAGTAAGCGTCAGAAAATTTGATATTCATAAGATCATGGTTGAAAGTTATCCAACGATATCAGCTAATGTTATCATGATCAGCCTGGGCTGATCCAAGAAAATAAGATGATATAAATGCTTCTTTGAGCGTACATGTATCAGAGGTCAAATTGTCAAAACCATTTACATGATATCATCATCAGAACGAATTACATGACAATTAACAGAAAACAAGGTTGTATACTTGCTTGATTGAGGTTTCTTAAATTAATTCTTTTGCTGAAAAGTAAAATAAGAACTTGGCATGTCCATAGCTGAAACAGGGAAGAAAAGTTATAGGGCCAGTTTCTGTTGACTGTCTGGACAAATAACCAGATGTCCTTCAATTAACCACTTTTTAGCTATAGAATGGATCCTTCTTATTATATTTATTTAATTACATTAATTCAAAACTAACTTTTGAACAAAAATAAAAATAAAAAGGAAAAACACCCAACTTCATATTAAATAGAGCCATGTATTCCCATGATCAACTATAGATTTCTTGAAACTCAGTTCAGTATTTTCACTTTCAATGTTGCTATATCTTACATCTTATATACTTGAGAGCTCTCTAGTGACAAGAACTTGATACCATAAAGTTTATCTTGATGGAGAACAAATTACAAAATCAATGAGATCAGATTATTATTTATTAAGAATTTGTATGTTCGATGATAATATCTTTCATGATTTACTAATTTGTTCAGAAATCTTTTGATTTTATGAAACAGTTCTTCAATTATCACCACATATCACATTATTTGGAACCATGCACGGGTAGATTTGAAATCAATGATGGGATGGGCTAGACTATTTTTTTCTTTTTTTTCAATATTTATACATAACAAAATAAATTTTAACTAGATTTATATATAACAAAAAACTTGCCAATGAGATCCAAAGGGAAAACGTTAGAGACTCAAAGTCATAATACAATGATAATAAATCAATAAAGCCCAAACAAAAAGCTCGAAGATTATTTCATGCACTAGCACAATATTTTATTGGGTTAATTGTCAGAAAAATCACAATCTTTGCTCGAATTGTCATTTTAACCAAACTTTTCACTATTGGTCAAAATAACATATTATTTTGACCAACTGTTATTTTGACCAATATTGAAAAGTTTGGTTAAAATGGCAATCTGAGTAAAGGTTGTGATTTTTCTAGCAATTAGCCATATTTTATTTTCCTTTAAACATGACAATAGTTCAGGACAAAACAATAAGAGTAACTTAATAAATTATGCATGTGAGATTAGTAAAATTTGTTTTTCACAACAAAGAACATAACCCACATACAAACAATCCATTAGTGAATGTTGATTAAAAAGAACTAAATTGTTTTTTTGGATAATTATTTAAATAAGTGGGTTGTACATAATTCAGAAAATCAAAAGGGGTTGGTGGTGGGATTGAAATTTGTATTAAATAAGAAGGCATGGTATATGGACTTTGGGAGAAATAAGCAGGATTTGTTTGAGTTTGGACCTGGTTTTAATTTTAAATAAATTGTTCTTTGAAACTAAACTAGATGTGGTTAAAAAGAAAAGGACTAAAAAAATCAGCAAGGTTGTAAATATTACAAATTCAACAAAGGATAGGAAAGATTGTACTGGGCTGGAGCCCGATGAGGCTCCTATAAAGATCCACCTTTGGCCATGCATCAAATAATAATGAGTCGAAAATCAAACTCAGGTAACCGGCAAACGAAGAAAATTAGTAAGATTTTGATATGCAAGTTTGCAATTCTATTGGAAGCATCCAAAATATAGATACAGAAATCAGATTGTCCTCGGACATCAGGTTTTCAATTCTTCTGCATTAGCAGGATAATCATGTGCCAGCTCAAAATTGCACATTTCCAGTACAAAGTTTTGATTAATGATTACGCAATCAACCCCCAAGAGATACGTGTGTACTATAAATTTAAGAGCAAGTGAAATAAATATCATTAATGCTTTGATATTTGCTTCTCTCACCTGGAATCCGAGTGTGATGAGATCCTTCTCTGATGCATGAGCTATAGACCTGGAAATGGGATCGAACACTAGTATTCAGTAGTTTAAATCATCAGAAAAGAAGATCGAGGACAACGCAAAAGAAGCACCTTAACATTTCAAGAATTTGTGGCCAACTGTAGTGTAACTTTTCGCCATGCCTCTGATAAGTTGATCCGTCAGACCAAGAAACTCACAGTAACCATAAGAAAGGGAAAGCTTCATCAAATGGATGATTGATTATTACCTCTAAAACATGCAGAAGGATTTTCAGAGATCCGACACGAACATCAAAACTTTGGGATGAAGAATAAAGATCGTTTAACGGAGAGATGACAGCACATTCAAGTGATCTCAACTTCGATTGGTCAATTAGCTTTCAGAGGATTTATCAACAACATTATATTTTAATTACCACCTTCAAACACCAAACCCAATGCAAATTTCAAGACCAAGGAAGAAGATAAAAATTCTCACATGATTTGATACATCAACAGATTTTGATGAAGCATTCTCCTGGAACTGATCAGAACCTAAGACAGCACATATGGACTTATCCAATGCATGAAGGGCCATATATTGTAGTTTTGAGTTAGAACTATCTGCAAGCTGTAAAGCATTTTGCAGTTGTTAGAACAGAAGTAGGTGCACATTGAACCAAAAGACTGAATTAGATTACCTCAAGGAAATGACCAACTATGTCATCCCATAATGGCTCCACCCCTGTCAAAAGCACAGAATATAAAATAATTCAGGTGGCCAATAACACGGATGTACCCAGATTGTAAGACTCTCAAGAGTTATATTTAAAGGTTTCCGAGGAGCCAACAGGATTATGAGTTCCCAAACTTTACAAGTTCAGGCCTGGTTTAAGCTCAAACAAAGTCGTCATCTAATTCAATTTCAGCTCTAGCTAAAGATTTTGAGCAGAAATATCTATATCCTGTTTCAGCATTTCGATTATAATCAAACAAAGATTTTATTGATGTTTGGTCAAATGAAATAAATAACTCACAACCAAGTTACGAGCATTTCACCTATCATCTCAAAGCTAAAAAAATTAATTGAACTGAACCATGCTGTTTGCATTTCACAAAAACTGGATCTGATTGCATGCACACCTAGACCACTATGACAATTTTGATAGGTAAAAACAGAATTTTTTGGTTCATAAAGGAAATATGAACTGTATGAATTATGTAGATAGAGCAAATATACTAGCTCCACTTGTTAATTGTTGCATGCATGGGGACAGCTGCCTCACGACGTTGTACACACGGGATAATTTTGTTGCAACACTGCCAGATGCCTTGAAATGACGTCATTAGCTTAATCCACAATACATACAGAGTAACATAAATTAGGAACTCTTATGAATATACAAGTATCAGAACATTCAAAGCGGATCCTAGGTGTATCTAGTAATATTTTGTGAGAAGTAAAAGAAAAGTTTTTCATGGCTTTTGTGTCCTTACAAATACATAAAATCTGGGGATGTATGTACAGTTCCCTCAACGGAAGCATATTTAATTAGCATATCTTTAGAACAAAGGAATTCAAGAAAGACAAAGAAACACTCCCATCTACACAAGATACACGCCTTTAAGATCAGAAGGTAAATCAATTCACTAGAGTTATTTTGTTTCTTTCTATCCTCAATGTTGGGTGCACAATGCAAAACAAGAACAATAGATACGTTGTCCACTACAACTAGGTAAATAGAATGGAAACAAAAGTACGAGTGAAGTAAATATGAATTGCGGTAATAGTGTTTTAACACCATCTTCATATAAGATATGCAGAAGGTGAAAAAACTACATCTGTGCAAGTGCAGATTAGTTTTTTAACAACATATATAAGATCAATGAAAGATGAAGGAACAATATCATGTCTGCAACCAGTTTAAGAACATACTATGAAGATTATTGGTGAGGATAGATAGTATTCTCTCCACAGAAAAACTAATGCTTCCAATTTTCTGACTTGATGCCTGCCCATTGCTACTCAAAGTTGCTTCCATGCATTGACAGGACAACTGACGCAGAGCGGAAAGAAGTGATTGAACAGCCGACATATGCATCAGTGCCGAGCTCTCGAAAAGCTATATTAGATAGATCATAGAGAGAGGAAAGGGACCCACGGGTGTGCACTATCAATATAATGTTATCCAGGATATATGAGGAAAAGAACAGATAAAAAGTTACCTGAGAATTTAGTGAAGAGAGAATACTAAAATCACTATATTGCCCAGAAGAGTCTCTAGTTAGCTTCGAAACAGCTGCGGAAACCTCCTACAAAGTTAAAAGACCCAGATTTGATGAATGGCCACTAGCAAAGAGGAATTTTTAACTAATAATGAAATTATTCATACACTACAAAACTGCAGCATCTGAATTGTAGAAACCTTGAAGCTTCAGTGATAATAGCCAATTACATTACTTCATACAAACACCAAATACATTTGATGACTTATAAATAATAAATAATCCTAGTTAATGCAACAAGTTAATGCAGCATTTAGCCCTTCTATTAGGGCTCGCCTGCAATTTTTAACAAGTCTTGGTAGACTATTATATCACATTAAATCCAATATCTGATGGTGAAGGCCTATGATGGATTGCAGGCCCAACATGCAATCCTTATATCAATGGATAGCTTATCTAATCATCTAGGCCAGATTGTAAAATTAAACTTGGCCCATCTATAGCTATCAGACAGTAGAACCTATCTAATCAATAACCTTGGGACCAAGCAAAATCAATTAATTAAAGAGGTATTAATTCATTGACAAATTTATAATTCATAATTTTATAGAATGAGTGTATAGAATATATTAAATATTTTGAATGCCATGAACCTTGTAATTTCAGCTTAGAACAAGAGTCCATGAAAGGACAAGTGCTAATTGTTTTCAACACGGCAAACTTCATCCATAGAAGATGGTTGAGATTGTAGATGAAGAAGACATTCATGAACTTGAGACGATAACAGATTTCAGTTATAAACATGTAGCAGCAGCTTTTAATCAAATTAATCCTGCTTCTAAATTATTACTAGCATGGTAAGCACTCAATTTCCTGATTAGAAATACAAAACTAGAAGGGTATAAGGCTCATCCATTTGATAATGATATATCTGGAGGTTCTGTGAAGCAATAATTAAAGCACATCTTTGTCAGAAGGTCAAATTCAAAGGAAAGAAAAAATTTCTCCATGTTAACAATTTTCAGAATATGGAGTACAAGATTGCAATTAAAGGCTTGTGCTTGTTTTCAGAAATCAAAGGCCTAGTCTATAAATGTTATTGTTCATTTTAATATGTTGAGGCTCACACAACAAAAAGGGAGAAGAGCCAAGTTGTCCGTATTAACAGGGTTGGTCAACTTAGGACTGAAAGCATAGCAGTAGTATTTGATAGTTGAATCTTTTTAGTGGTCAATTAAGTAGGGCAAAGGAATTGATTTCTCAAGAGGTAAATCAGTGATGATACAAAAGCAACAGCCACGGCAAAATAAAAATGACAAGGAAACTCGGAAAGAATTCTTAACCTACTTAACAATATATTGTTAGCTTCAAATTTGACCTCAAAGTACACAATAAGAATTTTCAATATTACCTGTGTTGTTGCATGTGGAGAATGGATTGCTCGGTCCAGAGCAGATAGAGTTTCCAAGACCTCCAAATTATAAAGCAAAAGG
This sequence comes from Scutellaria minor, assembly GCA_954870855.1. Lineage (NCBI taxonomy): Eukaryota > Viridiplantae > Streptophyta > Magnoliopsida > Lamiales > Lamiaceae > Scutellaria > Scutellaria minor. Next base: position 15,478,955 of record OX940728.1, on the reverse strand, counting down.
CAAATATTAGAATGTGCCATTTGGTAAAACTTATATGTTTATTAAAAAAAAATAATAACATACCAAAACCCATGAAGGACCCAGTACATTTTGCAATCTGTGAGCTATGTTGAAGAGAGTCCTCAAAGCCTGTATAGTATAATCATGAGTTGAATAAGAAAGCAAAATACAGAATTGTGAATGCAGTTTTAAATAAAACACAATAACAGAATTGGTCTAAAAGTATGAATACGGTTTTCAGTACACAATTATTGAACTGATAGTAAAAAACGATAAAGCGAAACCAATAAGGAATACCTGCACATTTTTTGGAGTGAGAACAATGCCTTCCCTCTGGTCAACTAATTGCTCAGCCCGTTTTGAACTAGGAGACAGTATTATACTGCACACAAGACATTGACAAGTTACTTGCTCAACTATATATATTAACAGAGAACACAAGAAGAAAAAATAACACTTGATGCAGAATGCAGTCAAGGAGTTCTTCACCAAGAGTATGGCAGTGATAGGTGGTTTAACTGAGGCATAAATATGACTAGTAAGGTCCACACTAATGCAAGCTTTGAATACACCAAATAGTATAGCCTAGAGAATGCAGGAATTTTAAAGCTCATCCATAAGTAGGAGGATGACATACAGGTTATTAGATAAAGGCACATGAAATGCTTTCTTTTTAAAAGGAAACGGAAAAAAGAAACTACTAAATAATAAACCAAATATTTACAGATAAAGGACAAGACATCCACAAAAAAAAAGCTTCCAAAAACTGAACAAAAAAGCAATCAAAGGGTTAAGATCCAATCCCTATGAAGATCTGTAACATGCAATTGCCTGAAGTCTTTGTGCTTTTGTGCCCATAAGGCCACTCTAAACTCAATCCTATCACACAACACACTTGAACGAACTCTTCAGTGTCATCAAACATACTCCTTAGTCCTTCCTGATTCTCTCTATCTATACAAACCAACATACAATACACACTAAAACGTTTTGAAAGACCCAACCTCCACATCCCAAGAATTGCCCTAAAACATCCCAGAAAAGGTCGGTGCATGATTCCAGGGTGTTGGGTAAAAATTTGTAGGTTTTGATGATATCAACTGAATGCAAGATCAATAGAAAAGACCCCCAAATCATATTTTATTTATAGGCATATTCTGAGGGGGGAACTCAACTGAAAACACCTGGAGGATATAAAAGACCTGGAATTTCTCTATGTCCACAGTCTCATTTGAGTTTATTTGGGCACAAAGGTCTAGGATTTAGCACTGAGTTGGGAACTACAGCACATCATTTGGACCATTTTAAAATTTTGATATGCTTTCTAGTAGGAGACTTATCAGTTGACATAACAACTAATAAAATCAGTACTTGGTAGTAACATATTTCAGATTCTGGACTATCTAGCATTACAAGTAAGATAATGCCAGGACAAAAAAAAAATGTTCCAAGTTTCTTAGCAGACATACCTCCTCTTATCAGCTTCATTGGGAATATATATTGTAAATTTGCAAAGTGATGCGAGGAAAGAATTTAAAGGTTCTACCGCACGAAGAACTCCACATGCCTGTAAACCAAAAAAATGAGACCACTCAGCATCAGATCATGTACCACCACACTAAGTATTATGGTAACTAATAAAGCCTACAACTTTAAATGGTATGCAGGGGAAGATCAGAGAATGGAAACAACATAGAAGAGGCTTTCCCAAATGAAATTAAATGGGGGAAAAGAGTAAGAATGTATTACATACATGCTACAATAGGTATAAATGTCTAGCAACAAATATAATTACCTGTGTAAATGCTTGGTAACCTTTCAATATCTCCAATATGATGGCCTCTCCCTGTGATCTATGATAATAACACATGAGAGGTTTAGAATTTTGGGAAAATTACAAAAATACCCTTGAAATTTGGTCTATTTACTAAAATACCCCCTCTTAAGGATCAAAAATACAAACACCACCCCAACATTAGTATCAATCATAAAACTTGATAAACCATTTTTAAGCAGGAAATGTTGTAAGAATATTTTCTGTAATGTTTGATAATATTCAAAGAATTTAATGGTCATATTTCTTTTATCCAACCTATATGAGGGCCAAACAGTTTCCTATTTCTTTTTTCCTTTTTCTTTCCTTGAAGGTGCAAACCTTTGAACAAGTGGATTGTAGGGGTGAGGAAGGTCTAACTCAAACAAAATTTAGTTATAAGTACAATTATGTGTGTTTTTATATTTTAATTATAAAAAAATCAAAGATTCTAAAAGAAAGTTTATTTTACATTCTATTATAAAGTAAAAGTCAAAGATAAGATAAGTTCAGTAAAATAACAATACAAAATATTTAAAATATTCCAGTATTAATTAGATGAACTGTTTGGATATTAATAGATGTCATACTTAAAAAATATACGTATTTGGATTCACAACACATATTTCAAAAATTATACTGTTTGGTAATGAGAAGAATAAAATATATTAGGTTATTCAAAATGATAACGTTGTTCCTGATCTTCATTATATCCACCCCAAACCTTCCCCCTTCCCCCACCCCAAAAAAATAATTTTTGATAAGTAATCCAAAAACCCCAATCCATCATCTCTCCACTCTCTTTCCTCATTCCAAACCCAACTCCTACAATAATCCTAACCTTCCCTGACCCAGAGCATCCCAATCTCGCCCTACCAGCTCCTACCAATATCCCCAACCCATTCCAGAATATATAGATACGCATACAATATGGGCAATATCATGACAAAAGGTGGCAGTTCCCTCAAATCGACATTTTATTCATTAGGTAGTAGGTACTTCTGACGTCCATTAATTGGAGGGGATTCTAATTTCAATACTTAAGAGGGGTTTTTTTTTTGTATATAGAACAAACTTCAATAATATTTATCGTAATAAACCCAGACTTTTAGTTTACTAATAACAATATGACTTAAGGAAAAACTTCCAACCTACTTCATCAAAATGAGGGACAGCGCATCTAGTATTGTTAACCACATCGAATCAACCATCGACATACAGAGTGTTGCAGTTATCCCAGGGCACTTCGTGGAAGGATCAGTATCACATCTGGGGGATTCAATCTGAATACTCAAAGATCAAATACAACAAAGCACGGAACGAGGTTACAAAGATAATTCTTTTGAAAAATGAAGTAAAGGAACCAAGAGAACTGGTCTATATATTTTGCTACATCTTACCTCACCATCATCCACTGCCTCATCAGTCAAAGTGGCAACAGCAAAAACAACTCCCAACAGACCCTCAATTGCCAAGGTGATGGCATGTGCTTCACTAGCAACCAGAACGGTAGCATTTGATGCATCAGTATCTAAGCTCCACTCAATACCTGACACGACATCATGCTCAACATGTCATCCGACACTGCCATTCACAATCAAGATAACTAATAACTAAAAGCGATCAATCCAGGAGCTGAAGATAAATAACAGATATAGATACCACATCTGCAATTTGCACTCTTTAACAATTAGGAAGAAAAATAAATGGATTGCTAGGAGTACTGACCATAACTTATTGAACTTTTCCAAATCAGATATTATAAAGCATAGTTTCGTTAAATTCTAATAAAGGATCAAACTTGTTGCCTGCTGCCAACTAATAAAACTCTTTTTAAAAATTCAGTTCACTTATCAAGCCATGCCAATGAGCTAGCTCTCTAATAGCAGACAGTGCAAGCGCATTAACCATAAGTTATCCAGAAAAATTAAAACTGATAACAAAGTACTTCTGATGTGAAATCTGTCGCCATCATGAAAGTTAGACAAGCACACTGTTACTCCAATCACAAAATCTGACTATAGATATGATGCACTGAGGATATCTAACACAGATTCCATATGATGGTGCAACTTGCAATAACCAAGTTTGTTTCTCCATCATCATGATCTTCAAGATGCAGTTTATAGACATGAACTATAAACAAACATTGATTTGTTGAAAATGTAATCTAAATTGAAAGCGTTTAAATAAGATATTTTAGTATATACATCAGAAAGTACGCAATTAAATCAGATTATAAATCTACATATCCAAGTAATGGCACACAAACACTTATTTCAAACACAGTCCCTTGAAATCTTTTTCCTTTTCAACATGCATTACGCTTTTTTTTTTCCTTAGAATTAAAATGATAAATTACCTTTAGCTTTACTGCTAAACATTCCAGCAACAGCTGCAAGGCTCTCTTCGCCAGTTTCCATGTACTATAACATTTAAAAAGATAACATCAATCATATTTTTCCATATAATTTCCTGGATCAGAGAAGTAAAGAAAGCAGCATAAAGCAAGAATCAAAAGCAAACTTAACACACAACAGAGTTACAAAAAAACAGAAGTCATTTACAAAAGCTGTGCTTTAAACACTAAAACATTGACTTCATCAACGAAAAATATGGACCTTTAAAGACAAAGGAGGAAACTTGTATCTTATATAATTCACAAAAAGACTCATAACCTCACATTATAATGCCCAACATGCCAATTAGATTGGTGTAGTCACTCTAATAGAAAATTTCTTATTCATTGATTCAAGAACACTGGAAAACAAATATATCATATTTTTGTATTATTTAAATTATATGATAATTACAGATTAGACATGGCTATGGAATTTGGTCACATAAGGATAGTGATCATAAAACACATTCTTAACCGCAGGTCTTAAATGACAAAAATCATAGAATAACTGAAAGGACATCAATGATTAGGATATTGCATAGATGATACTTGCTTAAGCCTTAATTAAAGAGAATATCTCATTTCATAGCCGAAGGCATGCTGATAATAGTTCATGGGTTTTTGTTAGATGTTCACAAAACCAACACACTGTGAAACTCCTCAATGAAAATTAATTAATGTAGAACAAGGAACATTGATGTTACCGTAGGGTAAAATAATTTTATTAGATTTTAAATCACGCTAATTTTGTCATGCACACTTGCACTTTGATTTATGTATGATTTCTAAATAAATAGAAAGAACTGATAGATTTTGGATGCATTTCAAACAAGCACAGAAGGTGAGAATACATAATTCATCACAAAATCCAGATGAATGGATTAATATCCTATGTCTAAGTGTGGATACACAGGACTTATCCTGAACCATAATGTATCTAGGACATTAGCTTCATGATTAAGTACCTAGGGTTATTACGTTTTCCAGATAGATTTTGAGCCATTAGGGTTTCAACTAATTTACTTGCAACAGTCAAGCTCTGCTATTATCAGCTGCAATTCTGTTAATTTGATTTAAATTCAGCCTTAAGTTAGGTCATTTCAAATTTCCAAAGTTCTATCCATAATAAATTCAACTGAAATTCACCACCCTTTTGAGTTTCAAAAATAGATTCGTTAAGCTCAGGGTCACAGCGTGGAACTCAAGCTCGAGATCAAGCTTTCACATTTACTCTTGTACTCGTTTTCCTAATTATATATAAAAGGCATAAATTTTCCTTCAAAGAAGCAGATCACTTACATGCACAGTGGAAACAACTCGAGCAAGAGCTTTTACCATGCCCTCAACAATATTGGAGTTGTTGGGATGCCTGCAATAAAATTTAGACACCTCATTGTCTTATACAGCAAATAGATTGCTGCAAATGAAACCAAAAATATAAATGCGTTCATTTATTTTCTACAAGTACAAGAATGTAGGTATTAAACCGAAAAACGAGCAAAACAAAAACCCATACTTTAGTTGCCCAAGTTGTTTACATACTGTAATTAGTTGAAACCATTAGTTTACCAGATATTATGTTCTTACAGGTCAAAATTCTGAAAAAGAATGCGCAAGGTGCGTGCTTCCACACAGAAACCCTGAAAATTGCAGAACCCCAAATAATTAGTTGAAACCATTAGTTTTAAGATGCAGACATGGTTTGACCCAAAAAAAAAACCTTTTGTGAGATGTTGGGTTGGTTGGGATTACCCTCAAAACTTCAAGAACAAGAATGCGATGCCACAGCGGTAGATCAAGAGCTATAACTCGCACCAACATACTGAGAAACACCTATTATGAAGGAAAAAAGTTTTATACTAGCAAAAAAATGCATAAGCACAACAAGGGATAAGTTTGTCCAAAACAAATACAAGTTGCCATACTTTCTTTTTGGAAATCTTGATGGGAAAGAGAAGCCTAAATATATGGATGGTTCCATACAATTCATATTTTAAGTGGTTGAGAAAAAACATCTACTAGCACTGGCTGGTCATGTTTAATTTTGTTAGTGAAAATGGACTTTTTTTGGCTTTAAATTACATAGTTTTCTTCTTTCAGTATAATCTATGTAACAGATATATTTCAGAAACTTGTGATCATCGGCATAAGCACAAGGACCAAAATATCGCGAAAAATCGCCGATTTATCGCCGAAATTTTGGAAAATTGAGGAAGCCGACATAGAAAAATCAAGGCATATTTTTTCGACAAAATATCGCGAAAAATCGATTTCGATCGAAATATCACAATATTTCGAGACTGTTGGTTGCACGCGCTGATTTGTTTTTTCTTTTTTTTTTTTTTTCCTTTTTTTCTTTCTGATGCAGACTTGCAGTGCACACACTGATATACTATTTTTCTTTTACCTTTTTTTTTTTTTCTTCCTTTTGTTCCTTCCTAAAATATCCTGATTTCTTTTTTTTTCTTTTTTTTTCCCCTTTTCAATATTAATTTAGTTTAAGTGAATTTTTTTTTCTTTTTTATTATAATATTAAAAAATTGAGTTATATATTAAAATTGAGTTATTTATCTTTCTTTTTTTATATATCTATATTTTTGTCTATGAGTGGAGCAAACAATTATTTATATAAATTTAGTTAAATTATTTAAAATAAATTAGTACTCTACATTTAGGTTCCTCTCATAATTTAATTAAGTCTAGTTAATTTTTTTGAAATTTAATAAAAGGATTATGATGAATATAATATTAGTGTATCTCTATATTTATTGTAAATATATCATTTTATTTGTAATTTTAAGTTTAATATATGTATTAATGTTAGTTATAATATTTTGTATATTACTACACATTTTTCAATTTTTTACAAAGTTTCCATATTTTTAAAAAAAATATCCGATATTTCCATCGAAATCGATATATCCATCGATATTTCCATAAAATCAAGGTACCGATATTTCTACCGATACCGATATTTTCATCCTTGCATAAGCATACCACAATTTCCTCACTGTAGATATGCCATTCTACTCCCTGCAATTTCCATGGCTCACTATGAACTACTATACTTGGTTCTAAAGTATTAAACACGCTGGACAAACTTGACATTGTAAGCCCAATTCAAGTAAAAAGAATTTGTATCTATGAAATCAGACAGAGGCGATCCACAGGATTCCCATCCTTACAAAGGCTTAATTTCATTTGATCACATATTTTATATGACAAGAAATATCCTAGTGTATATTATTGGAGTCTCTGGAGTTGTGTTACTGATAATACAGATAATAATATTTCAATTTAAAAAATATTGTTTGAGCCCTCGCTGAAAGATAAACACAATCTGATTAATTTCCTCATAGGGCTTCAACTCCCAGAACTTTTTCCTTGTATTCCTTTCAAATTCTAGTATCATATCAAGAATACACAACCAATTTCAGAAGACATGCAAAATATATATTAATGTTAATGCAACATATCTTGATAAGGCTACTCAAAATCATGATTATAGAAAATTAAGGTACAGTTGTTATAGTGAGTCAATGTTTGTTTCTTCATGCGCCCAATATTTCGGGATCTTGCATTATGGTGGCTAGACAACCATTCACAGAAATATGGAGCCACAGAACGGCCAATTTCCAATAGAAGGTAGTATGAGGTGGTAGTAAAGTGATGCCAACACATTGACTCAAGGGAGACCAAAACAAGGCTGTTATACCTTCAAGAATGATAGTCCTATCTTATAAGAGAGGTCATTGTAATCACACAATTTTATCTTCATGAAATGATAGATAGCATCATACTAACAGTTAAAAGCAGATTGTTTGATTTAAGCTTCATGTCTATATGCTTGCCCTGTATTGCCATCTCTACGTCCCCTTTTCCTTAACTTCTTCCTCTTCAATTTCCCTATATTCTAACATGTAAATCTTCTTTCACCAAGTAATTTACAACTATATTTTTGCCCTGGCAATCTTTTGTTGTTAAATTCTAGTATATGGCGGACTGGTAGTGCTCTAGGCATGTTCCACAGTGAAATATTTATTTTTCAGAAAACCTTGTAATGACAAACTTTTATTCAACCAGAAGAAAAAAAAAAAAAAAAAAAAAAACAACTTATCAACAAAAAACTTCAGTACAAGAGGAGAATAATCCCTCTTAAAAACATAAAAGAAATACAGAAAAGGACATAACTCCAATTTCTAACAAACTTTGGAGAGGAGGAGAATATTACCTCAGATTCAGTAGTCAGGGATGAACTATAAAGTCTGATAATATGGGCTACACATCGCAACACCAGCCGGCGGAAGTAAGGCTCTCCTGCGTCACCTTCAGTCTGAAGGCATATAATTAGTTTTTGGGTGGGGGAAATATGAACTAAAAAACTATAAAGTGAAATGAGTTTCAAGAGCATCTTATTTAACTAATAAACCACCTCAGAATTGGTACGGAGTGATGTCATGAGAAGTGAGCATATTTGGTGGCGCAGAACCTGTTGTTTCAGACTAAATATTAGACACGAACAATTACGATACAAAAGTTCAAAGTCTCTGTCAAACACACTTCCATTAGTACCTGTTCAAAAGGAATCAAGGTCCTGAAGAGGACCACATAATTTGATAATATGAACCTGAAATGCCATTAAGTCAAGGTTACTAGATGTTCATACTTCAAGTTTGAAGCATCCTTTAAGAAGTCACTTGTCCAAAGTGCTAACACTTAAAACAGTATTATGAGTGATAATGCATAGAGATGGTCAATCAACAGCAATATTTGTACCATTGAATTTCAATTACTTTGAGAAGAACAATAACAGCATAACAAATGGAGACTAACACTAGTTTGGAAAGAAAAAAAGTATTGTACCATATGTGGCTTGCATCTTACTGTGTTTGATTACTATATGCCCTAGCTGTACAAGACCCAGCACAGTGCAGCCTTTTCAATTGAAATTTGAAAAAGGTGATCAGAGCTTTTGGAAAAACTATATTCTTATCCACAATTTATAAGTGCAAGAGCAAACGTCAGACTATCAAGTGAAAGCAAATAAAGTAATGTCCACCCTTGACCCCTATGTATATTCTTCTAGAAATGGTCGGAATTGATCCTTTGAAGTCGCATTCACCAAGAGATATTTAGTCAGACAGACCTTTGCTGCACGAATTAAATGCTTATGAAGCATGAACAATAAGGATAAACTCCTTACTCGAGTAAGTCAAGAGCAAATGACCGCTGAATTGAACCAACACGTAACCAAATAGCCTGAAAACATAAAAACAAATAGAAAAAGATTACTATATTTATGGCCGAGAACATTATTTCTTTAAAAAAGGCCATAATATTTTGGTCGAAGCTAATGGACATCTATATTTAGAATTTAAAAAAAAAGTAGTATATTGTTTCAAATCTAGCACACATACAGATCCACCTGCAGCAAGAGTTGTCAAGTCCTCAAGTAAGAACAGTCCAAGCTTCCCAGGTTCTGTAAGAGTGCTTCTCTTTAACGAAGGTCCTCCAGAAATAACTTCCAACTCCAACAACCTGTTTGTACACGCTTTAATTATTATATCAGCAGATTGTGAACGATGGAATCCTAATAAACATATCCAATACAACCAAAACATTTCAAATAAAAATAAATAAATAAAGTCACAGCTATACCTCAAGCACTCTAAGGTCACACTATCAGAATAATAGTCTCCAAGATAGACATAATAAATGGTAATAACTAATAACTAAGAACAAAAACAACCAATTCACATACTCTAGGCGCTTTATGTTGCGATTGACATCACTGGTTACAGAATTTGTTCTAGTAATGTATCCTCCAGAACCAAATTTGCCTGCAGGAAGTGACTCTGCACAAATGACTTGATCAAATATCAATGCTACTGCTTGTCTGAATGTTGCTGCAGCCGTACTGGACAAGATACCAAAAAAGGATTAGAATGACACCACTTTAGAAAGTTTATAGGGAGAGAAAATAAAGATGAAGAACAAGGAAAGAGAAAATTCTTGACATGTATAAACATGATTTGTAGTTACTTACTTCCTCACACTGTCGGATGACCTATTGTTTTCAAGGAGCCGGAGACAAATACCAAGGGCATTAGCCATGTTCTCCTGCTCATAAAGAAAAGACTCAAAACATTTACATCAGACATGTGCAACAAACTCATGCCAATCCCTGAAGGCTATAATATATTTACTCTGAACACAAACAACGTCTTTATTGGTACATTTCATCTGGAAAGAGAAAGACCAATAAATTATGCAAATGAAACTAAGAGATAGAAATAGTCTAACACATCAATTATTTGGACAAAGTCGAGAAAGTAGCTAAAACATTACATTCATACCAAATAAGACAGGAGGAAACTAAAAACAAGATCCAATCACAAATTAAATTAACTTTCTATCAAGACATCACAATATAATCGAGAAAATAAGTTTCTAAAAGATTATAAAAACCAGCCTAGATTCACCAAGAACTAAAGTTATATTGAAAAGGTCTTTCCTCAACTATGCTGCTGTGCTTCAAATCTCAGATGAACTGAATTAGGGAGTTCAAACAACAAAACATTCCATATACCCAAACATAGAGCTCAGAATTTAAATATGAAGCAAGAAAAGGGGTTCATCCAAATTAACCCCAATTTTTCAGTCTGACAATACACTATATCCCATTACTTCTAAATGAATGATAGTCATTATTACAATATTTGTTAGTTCAGCTAGCTCAACTGAATAACTGAATAAAAAATTGATATGATAATTAAATATCAACAATAGAAGCCCGGAAAGAAGAAAAAATCTGGCAGATGCATGGGTACCTTATTTTCAAAATTATAACCTAATTGTGTTATCATCTCATACTCATGGGAAAATCTTCAATACATTACGCTTGAGAGAATCATTAGACAAGATGATTAGAGCAGACCAAAGTCAGTAGGTTAATCATTATCTCAGAAATCAATAGCAAAACATGATCGATACACAAAAACTTGAAATTTAGGATGTTGGAACTATAAGACTGAGTAAATTCCTCATAAAAGAAGGACTTCATGAGACCATTTTTACCAAATTTTACCAGAAAAGACCAACACCTATCTCAACTAAAACTTCATCACAAAATCAATGTAAAAGATTTAATCACACGGATATTACATCATATACTTCCTGGTACTTCATCTATATCATTCATAAGAATATTAAAAATTAAACCTGACATGGAAAATTAGAATAAGTTATACAGAATGATAAATTTAATCTCACCTCATTATCAGGCTGTAGACGAGACTGAAATATTATTAATATAGTTTGCAGGGTCTTAAGTTGAATGCTCTCATCTGCCATTTCACCGTGCTGATAAAAGAAAATGTGAGATCTGTATGTATTCTACCATGCATGTAAACAACAAATAAATTTAACTAATAACAAACTGATTGTTGAAACACATCCTCATCAAAAAACCAAAAATATAAAAAAATAACAGTCATGACACCCTTGCTGAGAGAAAAATCTCGTTCTTTTTTTATTTTTATTTTTTTGGTAAGAAACAGGAAAACATTTAAAACATCATAAGATACAACTATACATCTCCTAATTTCTAGCAGTGACTGAAATAAAAACCAAAAAAAAGTGCTAACCTCCTTATGATTTGAAAACCGCCAACTAACACCCATACTTACCCTATCCCACACTTCGTCCTAAAAATTCCTCCAATCCTCAAAGATTCTTCTATTTCATACAAGCCACAGGGACCAACATAGTGCTGGAACACAACCCCCCTCCCCCCAACAACACTTAAACACTTTTACCAAAAAAAAAAATCTCATTTACTATAGCTAAAACAACAGTACTTCTTCTACTTGTTTACATAATCCCTTGGACACAACACCCTTATTATTCACCCTCCACTACTTGAGACTGGTGCTTTTGCTAGAGACTTGGCCTTAGCCACATCAATATATATGAATTGATCATTCATTTTCTTATCCCAAGTTACTACAATATCCAGAAAAAATGAAAGTCATATTCTACTTGGTCAAGAGCAATTTGTTAAGGATTTTGCTACTAAACATTGAGTGCTCATTGAAAACACAACTGCAGCATATATCAACTATCAGGGTTCCTGTATGGAATAGGAATGAGAATGATCGTAGAATGGGTCTCATACCTCCCATCTAATGGGTATGCCTCATTCCCACAAAGAGGGGAATCAAATTTATGGGGAATAATCATTCCCAACACCAAGCAACAACTTTTATTACTTTCCATCTCCCCTCTACCAAGCACCCCCTTAGTCATGAAAGAGCTTTTGAGCTTCTTTGGCTTATTTGATTCGATTCCAATTACTTGGTTAAACCCCTGGAGTTCTAGGTGCAACATCTAGCTACCTCCACTCTAGTTTTGCTCTTTCTTTCATGCAATTTTCATTATCCCAACCCTGATGTCCACTCATAAGCACAGCAACAAACTCCTTCATATGCAACTATACATTCTTCAAAATATTAAATTATTATCTTTCAAGGAGTACTAGCAACAGGCCCACAGCTCCCGAGTGCTAAAAGCCTTATCAGCATCGTCCTACATAACTTGCATAACTATAAAAACAAGAAGGATGGCTAGGATAGAATGCAGTAAATGAACTATTTAGCTACATTTAACCAAAAGACTAGTATTTCAGTTCTTTAGGGTTTGGCATGTAACATTGTCAATACGGATCATAGTTCCTTCCAATTGACCAAAATTCATATGAACATATCAGTAGAATTCTATGTTTCAGCAACACAAGGGACTCAGTTAATCAAGTAATTTAATAGGCATTGAGTCTATAAACATGTTTGTCATGCAAGTGAGCAGATAAGCATGTACAGATTCCAACTTACTTCCTTGAGAGTGGAGAGGATTTCTTTTAAAGCAGAAGGGGCAATGGCGTCATGAGAAATAAGCTTTTGCAGACACGACAGACCGATCACACTTAGCTTAGCATTTTTAACTTCACAAGCCATCACAAATATCCTTAAAATGTCCTCATTGTGGGCAATCTCACTGGGGCTCGCAAGCGATCTAAGCTGTGAATTTCAAACCAACAGTTGTCAAATAAGTTATGTAAAATCCCATAATTTAAACTGGAACTCAAGTGCCACTAAAAACTATCAATTCGAAGCTCTGTGTGCACCATTTTTGCGATCGCCATACATAATATTGGCAATTAAATACTACAATCGGCACACGTCCAACAGAAAATCAACATCCCCGAATAAAGATGAAGGTGAAATCAATTGAGAAGGAAAACAAGAGAGAGACCTTCAAGATTGCATGCTCAGCGGCGTCTTTGATGGCGGGATAGCGGCGGCGAGCCTCAGCTGAAAGAGCCCTTAGATCAGACTCTAAGACCGTCATGAAAGCCGCCATCCTCGTTCACTGGACAACTTGTTCCTCTTTTCTATGGGGTTTCACTCTTTGTTAGGTTATCTGTGGATGGAACTTCCAAGCTTGTGCTTCTGTTTCTGTTTGTGTCTACGAGAGTGTGTGTGGAAAGACAGATCTGCATCTGTTTCTGCTGTGCCCGGTCGGTTTGGCAACGAAGGGCAAGCACGTGCATGTCACGTGATTTATATTCTAATACATCAGGAGATCATTTGGTTTGAGTGATTGACCCCTTATCACCCCAATTACTCCATGGATACGTTTGGTGTTAAATTCGTTTTGATGTTTGAACATTTCGATCAGTTTCAATTTTATTTTGGTGAGGACTAAAGGCACAACCCCCAGCACAACACCAATTTTTTATGTTAATTTAATAAAAACTAAAATACCCTCCACGCATATATTATATCAAAAATAACCCTTCAAACCCTTCTTCTACACTTCTCAAGCTTTTCACCATTACTACAACACTAACTTTAAAAAAATTCACCATTTGCCCCCTCATTTAGTGAAGAAACGTACAATGGCGGATAAAGATTCATTCGGGACAAACAATGTAAGTTTTCGGTTAAATGTAAATGGGTTTTATGTTTCGTTTTTTCAATTTCGCGAAATCGCGCAGAACTTACGCATTCAGCTAGCACAGATCGAACATAAGTGCGCGCGTTCGGCCAAGTCCAGCCGACCATAATCGCACACGTTCGGCAAGCCCGACCGACCATATATGCGTACGTTCGGCCAGGCTGGCCGACCATATCATGTGCGCTTTCGGCCAAGGCAGCCGAGCCTTGTGTGCGCTATTTGGTTGTCTTGGCCGAACTTTTCACTACATGTTCGGTCATCTTGTCTGAACAGTGTGTTCCTCGATGTTCAATAAATACGAACTTATTTTTTATGTTCTTATGATGTTATTTACTCATTTATAATAGGAATACATCTCATATTCCACTGAACTAAGCCACATAAACTGAATGGATGTTGAAGAACCGTTGGATAAAAAGAATCGATGTATGAAGAAGAACCGATGAATTCGGATGATCTAGATCCTCAATATATGCAGATTGATTTTACTGCTGACTTTACCACCGATAAAGTATTTGAGTCTCGGAGTTTGATGATGAAATGGATAGACGGTGTAGCCCATCGACATAATATGGTAATATTAGTTGTATGCTCTCAACTTGGTGGTGAGAAAGGTCGTCGACCTCGAGTTGATTTGGGTTGCGAACGAGGTGGTGTACATCGTGTACATAATAAGGCGAAATCATTACTAATGAATGAACTTGCAATTGGAAAGATTGTTGGAAAGAGAAATACAGCCACAAAGAAATGTGAATGTCCATTTCTTTTAAAGGCTATTCAATTGAACGAGTTGGGACAGTGGTCAGTATCGGTCATATATGGTGTTCATAACCATCCAATAGGTCGGAATTTGGTGGGTCATTCATATACCGATCGGCTAACACCGATTGAAGATCGATTTGTAGCAGACTTGTCCAAAAATAAGTGTAAACCAAAGGAAACCTAAGTACTTTGAAAGAGACATTTATTCAGAAGGCGTCCACTTTGAAGACTATTTATAACGCTCGTCATAAGCATAGAGTAGTGGAGCATGGATGTCGATCTCAGATGCAATATTTATTGGAGAAACTGGAGTTTCACAATTATTATTACCTGGTCAAAAGGTGCGAGAAAACTGATTGGGTGAAGGATCTCTTTTATACCCACCCGACTAGTGTGGAGTTATTGCGTGCCTTTCCAAACGTGTTGCTAATGGATTGTACATACAAGATTAATCGATACAAGATGCCACTATTAGAAGTGGTTGGCATCACATCCATGGATATCACTTTTTCTGTAGCATGCATATATTTGGAGGCCGAGCGTGAGGAGAACTATAGATGGGTGATGTGAATGGGTTGTTTGAATCAGCGAATGAGTCTCAAAGGTTATTGCTACTGAAAAGACTGCGGGAGAAAACAAACGTAGCAACCTCCTCATTGCTTGAACCTGAGGTTTTAACACGTGTTCATAGTCGTCCTAGCAAGGCTAAAAACCGTCAAGATAAGTATACAAAACGTGAGAAAAGTATTTTTAAATATGTTGAGTCCTTCAAGGGTAGTAATTCCCCATAAGATCAGAACATATTTGTAAGTGTTGCCCAATCTATAGACCAGATGACTTCAGGGATTAAAAGGCAAAAACAACCGGTTCAACGTCGTTCTGCACGTACTTCCTCGAATCTTCCATTCATAGAAGTGTTGCCCAATCATTTGTGTCCTTTTATATCCAGTACGAAGAATGTGAAGGGCGACGGTCATTGTGGTTTTCGGTGCCTTGCTGATGCACTTGGTTTGGGCGAGGAATCGTGGCCTCAAGTCCGCAATGATCTCATCCAAGAGTTGGAGAACAATCGGGATTTGTACGCTCGTGTTTGGTATAGTTGTATGCACATTGTTGACGAAATATTGAGATGCTTGAACTGTTTCACATCGGAGGTCTGGGCCAAAGAATTCTGGTTCACGTTTTCTGAGTGCTACTACATTGCCGCTTCTGCATATAATATGACGATAGTTCACATTTTACCTCAAGTGACTGTGTTTTTTCTACCATTGAGGACACAAATGCCGATCAACCCACATTGCATATGTATGGCACTTGTTGGTGACAATCACTTCATACGGGTAATTAAAATTATAGAAATTTTATAGATCAAATTGACATGAAAATTATGGATATTCTATTGTACTTACATGGTTTTTTTCGTTCATGTAATTGTAGGTTAACTTGATAGATGGTGCATCGCTTCCGCCCATTATAAATATGTGGTTTGCATGTCGGTTTCCATGCGTTGTTGAATGGGGACTCATTTTTCAACAACAAATTACAAAGTACAGCGACATCATTGCAAGTGAATCCGGCTCGTTCGGTGTGGAAACCATTAGTTTAGATGAGGATTAGTGTGAAGATGGCTCGTACGTTTTTTGGAACATTTGTGTACAATACGAATGCTCGAATACATCCATGATAGAATGTCACTTCGTGATGTGGAAATGCTTCCCGAACACCCGCATATGGAGTCCAAACAACCTACAACACAGTGCATCGTATAACATTTAAATTAACGCCCAATCTATATATATTAACATCTTTAAGATCGAGATGAATAGTAAAACATAAACTTACAGAATTCGGTGCACATGTATCTAACATCTCCCTCCAAGCTACTACATGATAGAGGGAACCCCTAAGAGGGGCTTGTTGGGCCTATCGCGATGCCAGAGGTTCGCCAAGTGTGTAATTGACATTGTGCGTCGACCTTGTAATGGGAAAATGCTCGTATATCCATGCCTGGAGACAAAAAATGAAAGTCAGTGATAATTACATAATGAAAATACGAGAAAATAGAATTTCAAGTGGTAAAAATTACCTCCAACAATGTCAAGTTCCTACTTAGCTGTTTCATCCCATATCGAGAGGCAAACCCTAGTTGCTGATACAAGTTTGCAAGTGCAGCGGCTCCCCAAGCAAACTTGTGAACTCAGGTGGCGTTCTCTAGTAGACGAAGGATGTTGGTGCAGACTCTAGTGCCGTTCTTATCAGCACAAATTGTGCAACCTAGCACAAACTATAAGTATGCCCTAGCAGCATAGAGTCTCTGTGTATCATCGGGAGAAGCTGTCATGCCACTAAACTTTGATCGCAACCACTCAAGCTTAACAGAACTCTCTCTCTTCCCCGATACAGCCTCCTTCGCCTCAGCCCACGTCACCCCTAACAGTCATTAAATCACCTCAGAGCCCACTTCCCCACTTTTTTTCCCTTTAAACAACTGATTTTCCTGTAATGGGAAGTCCAGTGATGCAGAAAACATCATCCAGTGTAGTCGTCATCTCACCGAACGACATATGAAAACTGTTAGTCTTCGGATGCCACCGCTCAACAAAAGTACATATGAGGTTCTTGTTGGGGCTCTTATAAGATATGGATCATAGATCAACGATTTTTGAACGACGGAGCAGCCTCAACCACTGACTTATGTCGCCCTCGGAATTCCAAGATTTCATCTTCGTTGTGTGACATAAACACTTCAGTATACCTCGCTCCTCACCAAACCAATTCTTAGATGCCACATGTATCTTAAAACTAAGCAGAAGATGGTGGTCGATCGGACCCCCGGGAAAAGGTCCTGTAAGTAACTTACTGTCAACTACGGGCTCCTCATCAACTTGTTCCTCTTCAACATTACGGGCGACATCTTCTTCAACATTACGGGTGACATCTTCGAGATAGTCGGGATGATGTGCCTCAGGAATATCTTTCATTTCAACGATTTCGGGAAAGTCTTGAATATCCTCCCTTTCTGAAATTTCTGGATATTCGTCAGTGTGTGGAAAGTCTGTAATATCCTCCATTTCTGGAATTTCTGGATACTCTCTAATTATAGGATTGTCTTGAATTTGTTCTTGCGTGCTTGAACCTTCCCCACGTCTCTTCCTCCTAATATATGTCACACCTGGATTACAAACAAAAATAATTAAGATAATGGACCAAAATAATTATCAAATTGGACAATGTTTAAAAAAAAAAGAACTGTTCGGCTATCATGGCCGAACGCACGCACTAGGGTTCGGTCGACTCGACCGCCACACGCGCTGGGCGTTCAGTTGCCTCGGCCGACGTGCGTGCTGGGCGTTCGGTCGCCTCGGCCGCCGCGCGCGCTGTGCGTTCGATTGACCAGTGCCGACGCGTGCCCAGATTTTTCTCAATACCAGTTTCGATTTTTCAACAAATTCGACTATAAACGAGCGTTTTAGCATACAAATTTATCAAATTAAACTATTAATTTACTAACCCATAATAAATCCTAAAGATAAGTAAGCAAATTTCTACAAAAATCGACTCAAACAATTGCAAAATCGAAAACTTACCCAAAAAATTTATCTTTCCAAATAGCTCTTTAAAGTGTGGTGCCATTTCGGACGAATCAACCGAATAAGTGACGAACCGAATAAGTGACGAACCGAACAAGTAGAACCGATGAATTCTTGAAGAACCGAACTTGTGGAAGAAAATTGCAAGGTGTGAACCGAACAAGATTGGCCGTTTTTTTCTTTTTTTCTGCTGATTTTTTATTTTTTCTATTTTTTTAATACTAAGGGTAATATTGGAAAATAGTGTGGTGCCCTTGGAAATAAGTTTAAGTGTTGTTTTAATGTGTGTTGTGCTCTTAGAAAGTGTTGTGCTCTTAGAAATAGGAGTTGTGCTTATAGTCCCTCCCTTTTATTTTTCAAAAAAATTGGATTTTGATTTATGGTTCTGTTTTCGTAGTTGAAAAAACCGAAACACCAAAAATCAAATCGAAATGTTTTATAATAATTTTCAAAGTTAGATATTTATAATTCATTTCAATGTTTTATTGAATTTTTATGTGATTTTGATTTGTGGTAAATAGGTGTTAGTTAATTTTTAGAATCTGATTTTTGTTGATTTTATTATTGTTTTGATAAACCAATTTATTGATTTTTTTTTCTAATTTGTTGATTTTTTCTATTTTTTGGACCCGAATTGCCCAAATCGAATTAGCACCAAACCGAAACATATTTCGGTTCGTCACATATGACTAATAGCATATAGCCAATGGTGGGAAAGTTTTACCAACATTTTTAAAGTTAAAAGGCATTTTCAAAAATTGTAAATTTTTTAAAAAAGGCATTCTACCAACGATTATTACTATGAAAGTCACTTATCATATTGTTTTATTTGGTAATTATAAATACATTATTTTATGGAATTATTTTATTTGTAAATTTATTATGTTATTGATTATTATTTAATATTATTGTTTTTGCATATATTATTGCAGATATGGTGGGAAGAATTGTTGCATTTGATCTACAAAGACAAGAGGCTGATGGAATGGAAATAATAATTGAAGATCTAAAGTATTTTTCTTTTATTTGAATCTATCTATTTATATACATCAAATAATTTTATTAAATGTAATTTTATTTACTGTTTTTTTCTCTAATATTAATCATTTGATTTATGTTGGGAAGCTACAACTCACCCTCACTTTGTGAGAGGATCGAATAGATACAATTTTTCCAATTATAACATTGGAAAACAAGGAGTCTAAAATCATAACTCTTCATTTTTGTAGGATAATCAATTTTATTTTGCATTGGAAAATAAGGAGTCTAAAATCATAACTCTTCAATTTTGTATGGTGATCAATTTTTAAAGTAAGTATACATTGTTATAACTTTTGTTTAATTTTAAAATTTTCGTTATTTCATATGATTTAGTTTGGCTTTGTAATTACTAAAATCTGATTTTTGCATATTATTTAGTCAATTCATTTGATTTAATTATTCAACGCATAAAATATCTCATAATTAATAAAATATAAATTTGTATCCTAACTATTTTACTTCAATATAGATATCTCATGATGGTTATGGGTTGTTATATATTTTATTATAATCATTTCTGAACGGTATTAAATACAACCAATGTAATTTAAACTAATTTCTATTTTTTTGTGATACAATATACACTACAAGAAAACTGCCCGACCTTGACGGATTTTAGTGACAGAAATATTCCGTCAAAAAATTGTTACGGAATAGTGACGGAATAGTGACAGAAAAATCTTTGTGACGGACTTGTGATGGAATAATCCGTCACTACATGAATTCAAATTTTTTAAAAATTATAAATTCATTGATTTTTTTTGTGACGGAATTTTCCGTCACAACTTCGTGACAGACATGAATCCGTCACTGTTTTGTGACGGAATAATCCGTCACTACATGAATTCAAAATTTTAAAAAATTATAAATTCCTTGACTTTCCTTTTTGATGGAATTTTCCGTCACTATATTAAGACAATATGACAAAATATGTAAATCAATAAAAGTTTAGTGACGGATATTCATCCGTCAATAATTTACGACGGAAAATTCCATCACCATATGCAATTAAATTAAAAAGCAACCAAATCAATATTTCCCTCGCGAATTTATGCCCACTTCTTTACAGCAACCCTCACGAATTTTCTTCCCCTAACCCTCGCAAATTTTCTTCTCCTCTTTACAGCAACCCTCGCGAATTTTCTCTCCTTCTTCCCCTCTTTACACCAACCCTCGCTGTCTTACATGATGATTCTATTGACATAGTTCATGGTGGAGTTGTGAAAGAGTGAGGAAATTATCTCCACCGCCGTACACAGCGGCGTCTATCTTCCTCTGCTTCAAGGAATTCCGACGCCGAACCCAGGTGAATCGTGTAACCCTAGGTTACATTTGCGCTCTAATATGCAACTCTTTTTTCCATATTTTGGCCTAAAATTACAGATTTCTCTTTATATATTTGGCCCTAAGAAGTTATTTTCTGGCGATAAATGAGGAAATGAATTCTTTGTTATTGTTTAATTTCCAATTTTTTTTCTTTTTTTATTTGAGAAGTGCATTCATTTAATTTTGATACATTAGGTTTGAAAGTGAAATCAGTTATTGTTCCTTTATAAAGTAAATTAATGTTTTGCTTAGTGGCTAAGGATGCTGAGTTGGAATAATTACTAGAAATTGAAACTGATTTTAGTAACAGTGAGTGGATTGCCAAAATTTTGGAGAAGAAAGGGGTTTCTGATGCCTTAAGTAGGACTGATAAATATGTGATCCTGCAAGTTTGAGAGCTACATATTTAGTGCTTGCTTTGGAAGTTTGAGAAGGCATGACATGAGGATCTGATCGGTGACGTTCCTGGGTATCATGTTTTTGTGTTATGGGTATAACTAGAACAGAGAACAATCAGATTCTTATACACCCTTTTAATTGTTATAAATCTTCGGACGTGAATGAAATGATCTTGGCCTCAACTCAGACTGCTAATTTTAGGGACTGGTATGTGCTTGGAGATCAGTTAGGTTGGGGTAGATTTGGGATTATAAGAGAATGCTCGGATAAGTTGACAGGTGAAGTTTGGCTTGCAAGGTCTATTGCCAAAGATAGATTGATTACCGAAGATGATGTCCGTATTGTGAAGCTCGAGATTGATATATTGACCAAGCTATCTGGGCATGAAAATGTTGTAGACATAAACTCTATAAATGCTTTCTATGTGCCCAACTACTGGTAGAATCAGACAGCTATCCAGAGGTTCAACTCGATTCTAAAATATTAATGTGTTTTAGAATTTAGAGGCCTTCTTGACCATAATAAAAATTGCATTGCCCTTAAGGTATTGACTGGTTACTTTTGTTTGTTAAATTCTATTTCACAGAACATGGATATGGTGAAACTGTTGCCAGGATTTATTTAGCCAAAGAAGTGTTGGACGTGAGATGATTGTGAACATCAATCAGTAAACATGGTTAAACTGTGTTTCTTTAGGACTACTGATATGATATTTCTGTTAGTTCAAATAATGTACTCTTAGTATGATGTTAGCAAATTAAACAAGTCTTGATAAATACCAGAAGAAATTAACAACAAATCACTATTATATAAACTAAGTAGTGTAGTGACCAAAATTGTCCAATTTTTAATTCTAGCATCACATAGCCTGTGTTTATTAACATGACACATCTAATATCAATTATAAATATATGAAGTACATATATATGTATGCATAGAGGATTTGTACTGACATTTTAAAGTGTAAAAAGTGGACCAAGAGTAAGGAAAGTATCAGTATGTTTTCAGTTGAATTTAGAGTTGTTCAGTAAAAATATGAGTTTGAGCCATAGAGGCATGAAATTTCATCATAGCTGATGTGAAATTTCTCCAGATTTAGATAATTAAAACCTTCTGAAACACTGACATTTAGCTCTATAGCCGGTGAATATGACTTTATGCTCAGATATATAACTAGAAAATGCATACATTCATCTTTAAAGGGTAGATGAAAATGGTCAAATAAGATCTTCTATCTGAGATTTTGTTTCACAGTATTTGAGTTACCAAACTGTCTAGCAATCTTATTCTTAATTAATTTTGAGAATGGCTTTTGTAGTTTATATATTTTATTTAGTATATAGATGTGAATTTACTCAAAGAGAACTTCATTCCCTCTTGATAGCCCTCCAGATTTTTTTTTTCACATGCACCTAAAGATTGACAGTATTATTTGTCTGCAGGAGGCAAATAAAGACCACTTCTCTGATTTATAACAGAAGATTTTACTGCCTACTGCAAAAGGAAGAGAGTAGATAAGGTACATGATGTAGAAGTGAAACAAACAAATAACAAATATACTAAATAAATGTTATACTCTAAACAATATACATATATAGATCGTCTTGACATCATTGATTGGACTGATTAACCAATTAAATATATTGAATTCAACAGACTTTAAAATATTTGCATTTTTATAATATGTATGTAACATATTAAAGTACATGTTACATACATATTATAAAAAAAACATGTTTAATTAAAGTACAATTTATTTTATTTTAAAAAATGGATAACATTTTGTAAAATATGAATTCTAACTCATACTCCTCAATTTATTTTCAATCTAAAACTAATTTCAACTTTTGAAACTATAAAAATTCGTTTGAAATATGATTTCTTTTATTTTTTAACATAGATAATTGTAATTTGTAAATTGGCTTGTAATTAACTGTACATAGTTATTAATTAATTATTCTACTAGTTTTTATTTGTTGATAGTGGTCCTATGATGTAGTATTGCTATTTGAGTTTCGAAAGAACATAAAAAAAAATGTTTATTAATTCGAGAATATTTGAATTGTAAGAAATGATTCGTAATAAGATTGGTGAAATTAAGCATAAACTTGATACTAAGATAATGAATATAGACATGTATACTTAGGAGTAATATTAACATGAATAAGTGTATGCAACAGACGAATTGAATTAAGAAATTAGGAGCTGGTTTGGGTTTGTCCATATTAACAACATCCAAGATTCTTGACTAAAGTACTTTGCCTATATATATTATTTATTTATAACAATATTTTAGCTTAAATATAAACCCTTGATTCGGCGGTGGGGCAGAAAACTAATCCAAGCCGTTAATCTATGGCGGCTGCAAATAAAACATACTATTTTAATCTTCTGCCATTATGAGGGTTTTTAATGAGTTTAATTAATTGTTACAATAAAAATAATATTAAAAAAAATCAGGACAAGCCCATTTCCCCATAATATTCTATTGGTAATCTCAGACCTTCAATTGCATACCCTAGAAGATCTTGGTGTTTATCTTTTCAAATCCAACTTTTTTTTTCTTTTAAAAAATAATATATTTGGTGTTGAGTACAACTTAGTTTTGTCATATAAATGCATCATGTTCTTTAAGCTTAACTCACTGACCAAATGCATGACTCAGCATTAAGACTTCAGGTCCAAACGAACCCACTATTAGGTATTAAGAACTTTATGAAGTGGATACTTTGTGAGTGTTGACTGCAACTTAGATTTTTTAATACAAATTCATCAGGGTTCTAAGAGTATGCCTTGTTGGACCATAATGGATGACTCAACATTAAGGCTGCTATGGATAACTTTATGACCACCACTGGAGAGCCATTTAAGTAATAATATTTTTCTTTCCACTAAAATTAATTATAATATGTATATATTATGTAATATATAATATAGAGTTAATAATTTTCTTAATACTCATATATCTCTGTATTCCTTTACATAAGAAAAGGGTATAGGTACAATGAGTTCAGATCGTGCATGGATGTACGCACGGATTAGGAATGGTCTTTTAACACAAGAATTCATGGATGGACTTGAAAGTTTTATCCATTTCGCCACTAGCCAACCTAGATGGATGAATGGGGAAAAGCTTAGGTGTCCATGCAATAAACATAAATGCCAAAACACCAAATACTTAGATGCAGACACAGTAAGGATCCACTTAGCAAGATATGGTTTTGTACCAAATTATTATGTTTGGATTTTCCAAGGGGAAAGTAATGTGATGGAAGATAATATCAATAGAGGTGGTGGGGCATCTTATAATGACAGAGAAGAAGCATCTGGTGCATACCAAACAATGATCATAGATGCTGCTGGTCCTGAATTCATTTTGGAGGAGCCAAATGAACTGCCCAATCCCGAAGCTCAAAAGTTCTATGACATGTTGAAAGCTGCTGATATGGAGTTATGGCCCGGGTGCCAAAGACACTCTCAATTATCACTTATAGCTCGACTAATGAGCTTAAAGTCTGAACACCACATGTCTGAAAGATTATTCGATCATATTACTGAGCTCATGAAAGAAATAGTTCCAAGTGATAATGTAGTGACTGAAAATTTCTACAGTGCAAAGAAGTTATTAAGAGGAATGGGTTTGCCTGTCGAAAAGATAGATTGTTGTGTAAATGGTTGCATGATTTATTGGAGGATGGATTCAGACATGACCACTTGTAAATTTTGTGGTAACCCTCGGTTTAAAACTCCTCGAGCTGTAGAAAAACGGCGGAAGACCAATGTACCATTCAAAAAGATGTACTACTTTCCATTAACGCCTCGATTGCAGAGGTTATATACATCAAATGCCACAGCGAAGGATATGAGGTGGCATGCAAACACAGTTGATGATGGGTACATGCGTCATCCTTCAGACTCGCTTGCTTGGAAGCATTTTAACCAAACTCATCCTGAATTTGCAGCTGAAAGTCGAAATGTGAGGCTTGGTCTTAGCACGGATGGTTTTCAACCATTTGGACAATCTGGGCAACAATATTCATCTTGGTCTGTGCTATTGACACCTTATAATCTGCCCCCTTGGATGTGTATGAATGAACAATACATGTTTCTTACAATATTAGTGCCCGGACCAAGGAACCCAAAAGAAAAGATAGATGTGTATTTGCAACCCCTCATCGCAGAGTTATTAGAGTTATGGGAGGTGGGTGTTTGTACATATGATATCTCCAAAAGGCAAAACTTTCAAATGCATGCAGCTCTTATGTGGACAATTAGTGATTTTCCTGCATACGCAATGTTGTCTGGTTGGAGTACTGCTGGGAGATTGGCATGTCCATACTGTATGGATAAGTCAGATGCTTTCACACTTAAGCACAGTAGGAAGCAATCCTGGTTTGACAACCATAGAAAATTCCTTTCCCCAGATCATACATTTCGAAGAAATAAAACAGCATTCACAAAGAATAAAACCATTACATCAGATCCCCCACCTTTACGATCAGGTACCGAGATCCTGGAAGAGATAGAAATCTTGGGTTTGAAGAAGGTGACAGAATTAGGAGCTGCTGAAGTAAACAATTCAATAAGTTCTAGTGGTTGGAGGAAACGAAGCATCTTTTGGGATTTGCCATATTGGAGCACAAATCTTATTCGACATAACTTGGATGTAATGCACATAGAGAAAAATGTGTTTGATAATGTGTTCAATACAGTAATGAATGTTGAAGGGAAAACAAAAGACACATATAAATCTCAAGAAGAGTTGAACGATTATTGTCGTCGGCCTGAGCTAAAGAGAAATGATACAACTGGCAAATATCCAAAAGCTTGTTATACTCTTGATAAGCCAACAATGGAAGTATTATGCAAGTGGTTGACGAATCTCAAATTTCCCGATGGATATGCATCAAATATGGGACGTTGTGTGGATATGAAAAAGCTCAAGTTGTTTGGAATGAAAAGTCACGATTGTCATGTTTTCATGCAACGCTTGATACTAATTGCATTCCGTGATTTGTTACCTCCAAATGTGTGGAAAGCACTAACAGAATTAAGTTTGTTTTTCAAAAACTTGACCTCCAATGTCATCAAAACTGAGGATATGATGCGACTTGAAAGAGATATTCCCGTGATACTTTGCAAACTTGAGCGCATATTTCCTCCGAGCTTTTTTGACTCAATGGAGCATCTACCTGTTCACTTGGCATATGAAGCAAGGATCGCTGGGCCTGTGCAATATAGATGGATGTATCCGTTTGAGAGGTAATATCACTTCCAATTTCACATATCTAATAAAGTTAATTTTATAAATAATATATAAAAGAAACAACCTAACACGATATAAGATGGTTGTGTAGGTACCTTCGAAAGTTAAAAAATAATGTTAAGAACAAAGCAAAAGTTGAAGGTAGCATTTACAATGCATATTTGGTTGAAGAGGCATCATCCTTTTGCTCTTACTACTTTGAAGATCATGTTAGGACAAAGCATCGAAATGTGCCTCGGAATTTAGAAAACATTGGAGATATTGCAGATGAGGATGAAGGAAATATCTCTATATTCACATATCCTGGTCGAGCATGGGGTAAGACAACAAGAAGATATTTGAAAGATGATGAGTTCAAAGTAGCTCGTGCCTACATTTTGCTCAACTGTACTGAAGTTGAACCATATATTGAGTAAGTTCAAATTCTCTATATTTAATTGAAACTCCAATGCCTACTTAATCTTGACATTTTAATTGAAACTCCAATGCCTACTTAATCTTGACATTCTTTGTTTCAAGTGTTTATGTTGGACAGGTAAAAGAACAACAGCCTAACATATCTGCTACTGATATTGATGCTAAGTTACAAAATGAATTTCCAACTTGGTTTGATAACTATGTAAGATTCTTCATTTAAAATTTTGTTTGCACACTATAAACTTAAGATTTATGTGTTAACAACATTAATTTAATGTTATACATGTAGGCAAATGATCCATCAAACAACATTTCTAACAAATTTATAAGGGATCTTGCAAAAGGGCCATTACGTGTTGTTTTGACGTATCCTGGTTATTATGTGAATGGATACAGATTCCACACCGTTGGACATGGTTCAGCTAGAGCAACAATGAATAGTGGTGTATGTATAAAAGGTACAAATTGCAATATAGCCGACAGTGATTACTATGGTCGCTTGGTAGAAGTTGTGCAATTAGAATATCCTGGTCTGCCGATCAAGAGAACAATATTGTTCAAATGTGAGTGGTTTGATACATCGAGCATGGGCACAAAGGTCCATTCTGAATATAAGTTTGTTGATGTCCATAAAAAGCGTAAATTGAATCAGTATGATCCGTTTGTGCTAGCAATTCAAGCCACTCAAGTATTCTATTGCACATATCCAAGTTTGAATCGGGCTGGGAGTGAGTGGCTTGCCGTTTGCAAAATCAAGGCTAGGTCCACTATGGAAATCCCGAAAATGGCTCATGATAACCATCAAATAATTGTTCAAGAACCTTTTCAAGAAGAAACTATAATTATCCAAGATCCTGTGCAAGATGATGATGATCCAACATCTTTGAATGACCTTCATTGTGGTGTTGAAGAACTTGCAGCTGAGCATGTTTACACTACTAGTGAGCATGAAGAATCAGGAGAAGAATCAAATGAGTATAGAGACAATTTAGCCGAAAAAGATAGTGATGATGACAATATGTAGTAATGCATAAATCAGAGACAATTTTGGATAGGTTA
This sequence comes from Scutellaria minor, assembly GCA_954870855.1. Taxonomy (NCBI): domain Eukaryota; kingdom Viridiplantae; phylum Streptophyta; class Magnoliopsida; order Lamiales; family Lamiaceae; genus Scutellaria; species Scutellaria minor. The sequence continues at coordinate 15,450,867 of OX940728.1, read as the reverse complement.
CGTATAAATGTTATTATAATCTTGAATTACATATTATATTATTCACACGTACCAATATAAATTTATTATCCAAATTTTCACATTATGTTATATTCAAGTCACATCTGATATGTTTAGCTTTTTTTTTTAGATGGGACGAGATGGACACATGGGTGAGAAAGGACGTGGTCGTGCTACTTCATCAACTGCTCAATCCGGACAGGTTGTTGAACAACATCATTTGTTACATTAATTGACTTCAGTTAGATTTCCTATTTTATTACATGTCTTATGTCAAATTCTCAATATTTATTTATTTTGATAAACGATATATTATCTTGACTGCATAACTATTTTAGATCGCTCGAGGTAGAGGTTTAGGAAGGCAAGGGCGAGGTCGTGTGGTTTCATCAGTACCTAAATATGTAGCACAGATTACACGAGGTAGAGGTATAGTAGGGCATGGGCGAGGTGACATTGCTTCCTCTTCGAGTCTTCCTGATGTAGTCCCTCAATTGAGACAGGTTGATTGATATCTTATTTAACTATGTTGATGCATCTTGAATATTAAAACCCTCAACTTTAATATTTTAGACGAGACAAGGTGAAAGTAGAGGAGGACGTGGACAAGGTCGTACGATTTCTCCATTAAGACTTCCAGATGTAGCAACTCAAATAGGACCGGTTGGAAATTTTTACCTTATATATTTTTTCTAATATATGAACACATTTTACATATACTAATGTAGTTACATTTTAAATGTCACGAGATAATGATAGTGAAGGGCATGAACAGGGTAGCAATCAAGAGCCAAATGAGCTACCTATTCCAAATGCATTAGCAACTTCTCCACTCGCTTCTCCTATGTCCTCACCAGCTACTCAAGCTGAAAATATTGGGGCTTCAACATCCGCATCAGCTGCAGGTCCATCAACAAGTAGTGACAAGATTCCGATTGTAATTTATCATGATAGGTATTCTTGAAAGTGTTTTTCACGAATTAGAAGTGATTTAGAATTATTATCTATGAAGTATACATATAAATCCAATTATCCAATTTTCTTAGATTTATTCCGGGTCATAAGACTACTGAAAAGATGACTGGTATATTTAAGCAAATGATCCATGAGAAAGGTACTGAGTGAAAGTCATTGCCATCATCATATCCAAAAAGATTTTATGAGGAGTTCCAGGTATGTTAAGGCTAGTTAATAATTGTAAAGAGTTAATAATTGCATTGATGGTGTTTGTAGTTTTGCTTGCTTTGAAATTGCAATTTTATTTGAATACCTATTTGCTTTTTTTTTAAATATTTGTTTTATTGGTTTATGTCTTCACTATGAACATTGGTTTTGTAGAAACACTTTAGTTGGGATGCCTCAATGAATCAGTTCGTGGAGAAGATATTCTACAAGCAAGCTCGGGCTAGCTACAGACAGATGGTCCATGGATTTAAGAAAACTTGGCTCAAGAAAAGAAAACAACCGGATTGTATGTCTGATGAGATATGGAAGATTTGGCTAGAGTATTGGAACCTGTCAAATATAAAAGAAAAGTCTGAGAAGGCTCGCCAAAACAGGATGAGTGAGCCAGCAGGACCAGGTACTGGTCCTTCATGCCACACAGGAGGGTCTAGATCATTTGTTGAGACTTGGAGGGATATTGTAAGTGACTACATATTTATATAAAGTACATCAAACTTTATATAATCAAGTACATAGTAATGAAAGTTATTCCTTACTATATAGGAACTTAGTACTGGGAAAGAACCTAATAGATGGGATTTTTACAAACGCACCCATTGCAAGAAGGGAGGGGGATTCGTGGATGGAAAAGCAAAGAAAGCTGCTGTATGCTCAGATATATTTATATTAAAATCAATTAGTTCTTTTTTTTTGATAAATTTAACATTAATATTATTTCATACTTTATTTGGTAGGCTGATGTTGAAGCACGTATAGAGGCTGCTATGCAATCTGGTCAACCGATGTCCGATTCTGACCAATCACAGGCATTTATGGATGTTGCTGGCGGAGTAGATAAGAAGCGGCGCGTTTATGGTCTTGGAGCTGTGGGAAGTTCATTAGCTTCGAAGAGTGATAGCAGCTCAGCCACATCAGCCTCTAATCAAGATCAAATACGGAAGGAAATTGAAGCGCAAGTGGACCTTCGAGTTGAAGCCATGAGAGATGAGATAGAGGCTCGGATGGAGGCCACAATGGAAGCTCGGGTACAATCAGCTGTCACACTTATGTTAGAGCAGCTACGAAATATGGGAGTTATTCCACCATTAGATCCCTCGCCCACTTTACAGGATCCGCCTGTAGAAGATGATGATTTCTATTTAGGGGATAAGTAGACATTCATATCTTATTTTAGATAACAACACTTTGAAACTTAAATTAGACTTACGTATATTATGACTTTGTGCGTACGTTATTATGGATGAAAACTTATGGTTTATTGATAACATTGGTTTATTATGGTTTACTGATAAAATTGTTTGGATGTGTTGAGCTTAGTACAGGTTTAAAATAAATGCTGATGGTAATAGAAAATAAAATATATATTTATTTAAAATAAAAAAAATAGTGACGGATTTTTTCTGTCACAAATTATTTCTGTCAATTTTAGTGACGGAATTTTCCGTCACAAGATTAGTGACGGATATTTCCGTCATTAATTTCATCACTACTCAACCCCAAAGTGAGAATGATGACCAAATCTGGTGACAGAATTTTTCATCTTAGTGACGGAAATTCTGTCAGAAATTTAGCGACGGAATAAAATCCGTCACTAAAATTTAGTGACAAAGCTTATTTTGACAGAAATTTTCCGTCACAAATCCGTCACTAATACATGTTAGTGACAGAATTTTTGGTTTTAGTGACGGATTTTTCCGTCAAGGTCGGGTAGTTTTCTTGTAGTGATGTGACATCGTAAACAACATTTTGAAATTATCATTTAATTATGTGAAATAGATAGAATTCTAGAAATAACATATATATATAAATTATATAAAATTATCATATATTATATGTATATTTATTTATTATGTGAAATATTATCAGAATCAGTGCACGGCATGTGTGCTAGTATGACTAATAACATATAACCAATAGTGGGAAAGTTTTACCAACATTTTTAAAGTTAAAAGGCATTTTTAAAAAAATTGAAAATTCCATGTGTATTTTCATAAATAGCACAAAGTGACGTGAATATTTTCCAATTTTTACTTCTAACAATCTAAATAGTATAACAACTTCCATGATTTTTTTAATTTAATTGATCATATAACAATAAAATATGTGATTGTTATTTACTACTTTTGTCTAGACAGTTAGTTTAAATCATGTGACATTTGCCACCTCTCTAAACAGACTATAATACCTTTTCCATCTAGTTCTATCCATTCCAAGAGACCTTTGGAGTTGCTTCGTGTGGACATTTGGATTCCAAGAGACCTTTGGAGTTGCTTCATGTGGACATTTGGGGGCATTACCATGGACCAAGTATTACCAATACACCATATTTTCTCACTGTGGTTGATGATTTCTGCAGAGCTACTTGGATTTCTTTACTCTCTTCTAAGAAACAAGTTGTTTCTTCACTTGCTACTTTCTTAAGAATGATCTGTGTTAAGTTTGATTTGTCTGTAATGTATAAGATCAGACAATGGTTCTGAATTTCTCAGCAAAGATTGTCAGCTCTTGTTTTCTGATTTGGGGATAGAACATCGAAAGTCCTGTGCTTATACCCCAGCAAAATGGGGTGGTTGAAATGAAGCATAAACACTTGAGCACTCATGAAGGATTCTGTTGTCCCTTGTCTTTCACAGATAGGCTCTTTGATGTTGAAAATCATCAGGTGATTATTTCAAGAGATGTTGTCACTTTTGAAAGCATATTTCCGTACTCCAATACCTCTATTCATTCCTGATGATGAGGAGACTTCTGATGGTCATGATGATTCAATTGACATCTCTTCTCTACCAACTTCCAATTCTGATCAGGCAGTTATTCCATCTTCCAATTCTTCTCCTCCACAATCTGTTGCTCCTCGTAGGAGTCTAAGGTCTCAAAAACAGTCTTCTTATCTTCAGGACTTTGTCACTAATGCTGCTTCTACATCATCGATTCTTCTAGACCCTAAATCGTACACAGAGGCCAGATTGCATTCCCATTGGATTGCAGCCATGGATACAGAGATTCAGGCCTTGGAACGTAACAAGACTTGGTCCTTAACTTCTCTACCTCTTGATAAACAAGCTATTGGGTTTACAAGACTAAGTTACACCCTAATGGCACTATTGATCATTTTAAGGCTCGCTTAGTTGCTAAAGGATACCATCAAGTACAAGGTGATGATTATTTAGATAGTTTTGCTCTTGTTGCAAAGCCGATGATAGTTTGTATGATGATGACTCTTGCTACTATGAAAGATTGGCCAATCTTTCAACTGGACATTAATAATGCTTTTTTTGCATGGTTTTATAGACAGAGAAGTACATGCAACCACCTTCTGGGTACATTACTGATTCTCCTTCTCAGGTGTGTAAACTTCACAAGAGTATCTATAGTTTAAAGCAGGCTTCTCACCAGTGGAATAATGAGTTTTGCACAAAATCTGTCAATAATTATTGCATGTTTCTTTTTGAACGTAATGATGCATTTTTGGTCTTGATTGTTTACGTTGATGATGTCTTAGTGACTGGTACATCCACTTCTCTCATAGTTTATTCTACCCTAAAGATGGTGCATTTTCTTTACGAGCCTACAGTGATTCAGATTGGGGTTCTTGTGTTGATTCTCGCAAGTCTTTAACAGGGTATTGTATCTTTCTAAGTGGGTGTCTCATTTCTTGGAAAACCAATAAGTAGCCCACAGTATATCGTAGCTCAGCTGAAGCCGAGTACCGTGCTCTAGCTTCCACAACTTGTGAGTTAGTTTGGATAGATTATCTTTTTTCTGATCTTAAGATCCCTCTTACTAAGCCTATTACTTTGTTCTACGATAACAAAGTTGCTCTCCATATTGTTGAAAATTCAGTCTTTCATGAACACACCAATGATTGCCATATCGTACACAACAAATATAAGGAAGGGTTCCTACATCTCACACATGTTGCTTCGAAGTGTTAACTAGCTGTTATTTTCACAAAAGCTCTCGGAGTTGGCATGTCTTCTACACATGCAGCTTGAGGGGATGATGGAATAATGGTGCATGGTACATGCATAGCTTCTGATAATATCTTGTAACAATTGCGATTTCATGTGCATAGCATTGGTACACATGGAATAGTATCAGTGGTTAGCTAGTTAGCTTGTTACGCAATGGGATAAATTTCAGCCTAATTTATAGTTTAGTCCTTAATTCTAAATCCAATTTTTAAAGTTTCTAAGTGACTCAATTTAATCTTTTTTCTCAATTTAAGGCTTGAAATTTAGATTGAGTTCTCAATTCAAAACAAAATTCGATTTTCTTTTCTTTTGAATTATATTTATAAAATTATTTATTTTAGATAAATTAAGACAAGTTAGTGTAATTTTGTAACGATCTTCATTCTAACAAGTTAAAATATTGGGACAGAATTGGGATTTTTAACAAGGGGACGAAATATTTTTTTTGGAATATTTATCATTTTTTTGGAAATATGAGGATGGTAAAATCCATGTTTTTACTACAATTACATTGTATATGTATATATATGGTAATTCCATCAAAAAATTTGAGGGTGGCGGCCGCAGCCGCCAGTCACCCCGGCTTCGTCTCTGACTAAATATATATATATATATTTATATATTAATATCTTATATTAAGTTATAATATATAACTTAATACTATAATTAACTAAATTAAATTTCATATTATATAGTTTATATATAAGCTTAGGAAAATCATTACAAATTTCTATAGAGAAATTATTATAAATTATTTTTATTTTATCCTGTAATTTAGGATTCTTGAGTTTTTCATCAATAGATAAAAAATTAATTTCTTCTTTCAAAGAATTAATATAAAAAACCTTTCTATATATAATATTATTAAATATTCCAACTATACTTGAGCACACGAAAATGAAGTTGTTTTAGTGATTTGGTGGAATAATTTATCCCCCAAAGACTACATGTTACTCTAATAGCTAGCGAAATTGCCCTAATACCTTTTTTTTTTTTGTTGCTAAATTACCCTAATACCCTAATAAATGTCAATTAACAGATAAAAAACAATTGCCAAGAAGACGGGAAAACAAACTCCACATGGCCACCTATAAAGACGCGAGCAAAAGATTCGCAATGGCTCTCCAACATCCCTTCGAATACCGTGAAAGAAGTGCTACCAACAACCCTAACCCCCTTCTCCTATAAACTCATCTTCTTCTCTTCTCCTCTCCTTCATTAATCCCAAATATGAGCGTCGAATTTGTGGACGAGCCGATCGTGCTCGACTTCGTGAACGATTCAGAGGCGTTCGAGAAATGGACGGACGAAAAATTCAAAACGCTCGACGCCGACGGCAACGGCGAGTTGTCACGCGACGAACTGCAGCGGCGCGTGGGGAAACTCTCGTCGAGAGAATTCGAACTGCAATCGACGGACGAGATCACCAGCCTCTACGATGCCTTGTTCAGCAAGTTCGACGTCGATGGCAGTGGAACGATCGATCGGGGAGAGTTCACGGTGCTGATGAAGGAGATCATGCTCGCGAAGGCGCGTGGGATTGGGAACTCGCCGGTCTGCGTTATTCTGCAGGCCGATAGCCTGCTTATGAGAGCCGTTCAACGCGCGAATGGATGATTTTGCTTGATTCGTTGATTTGAGATTTACGGTATGTTCGATTCTTGTTGGTGTTTTGGTAGGTTGAGATCAATGGATTTGGTGGATCGGAGAAGTTACAGTGTTTTTTTTTTGAGAGAAAGTAGCCGTTAGGAATGTAGTTTCATTTTTTCTCTTATTGGCGATCTGCTTTTCTACTTGATATTTACTTATGGTTTCTGAACAATTTGAATTCGAATTGAATATTTGGCTTGGGTTTTTGGAGCCTGGAATTCTATTTCGTTCGAATTAATATTAGGTATTACATCACGTTATAATTTTGGAATATGAGATATGGCATGAAGTTTAATAAAAGATGTCACTGTGAGATTTTAGATGGAATTTAGAGATAAGTTCAATCTATATTATGATTTTTCTGACTTTTATTAATTTATGGCCGAAATTATCTATTGGAATAGGTTGAAAGAAAAAAAAAACAAAAAAAAACTATCAATTAAACGGCAAAAGAGAAATTACCAATGATAAATCATTTTTAAATCTAATATTTAAATTGTGGTGCATTTATCTTAAATTTATATTAAACAAAAACAACAAATACAAAATAAAATGACAATAAATTAGATTATAAATTAGAAAATAAATAGATGATATTTTTAAAATAAAAAATTTAGATTATTCCAGAAAATAAAGCACAAACAATCTTTTGGTATAATGGTTTGATATATTTGTCTTAGTGTCCAATTTTAAATATTTTTATTTTTATTTATATAGATAACAATATATATTGACGTATTTTGTGAGCTGAATTTAATTTCTTTTCAAGATTTGGATTTTTTGAGCTATTTATGTTGCATGGACCAAAACTAATAAAAATATGTATGTATCTATAGTTATGAGAGTTGGTCTCTTATACACCATGTAACTGGGTCGATCCAACCTGGATCCACGCATTTGTGACTTTTTTTTTCTTTTTTCATTTATGTGTTACATTTATATTATATTCATATCACATTTATATACAAAATATCATTACCTTTATGTACTGTAACTTAGGGAAAAAAAAGAAGAATTTCAGCACAATTTATACATATATACTTTTAGAGTAGATCTCCTGTAACTTGGGGAAAAAAGAAGAATTTCAGCACAATTTGTATATATATACTTTTAGAGTAGGTCTCCTTTGCAACTGGTGCATGGATCTTAGATCCATGCACTCAGGTCAGGTCAGGCCGGATCCAGATCCATGCACTCAGGTTGGGTCAGGTCGGATCCAACCCGGATCCGCGCATTTTTTTTTTGTTCTAACCTTTATGTTATGTTAGTCATACATTTATATTATATTAGTCATAAATTTATATTATATTAGTCATACTCTTATTTCCAGATTTCATACCCTAAATGCAATACTTTAACTTAAAAAAAAAAATTGCTGGCCTTCATACTATGTTAGTCATACCATTATATTATATTAGTCATACCTTTATATACAAATATCATACCTTTATGTAATATTTTAACCCTAAACCCTAATTTCGGCACAAGTTGTACATTTTATCTTTATGTGATAGTACTCATACATTTATGTGATATTATTTATACCTTTATATCAACATAAACATACATTTATGTAATATATAAATGTATAACTAACATAACTAAAATGTATGACTAACATAACTAAAGGTACGACTAATATAACTAAAAGGTATGAAAGATATTAATAGCTATCTGAAAATATGTTAAGATACATGTAAAAACCTAAAAGGTATGACTAACATAATATAAATGTATGTTTAACATTACATAAAGGTATAACATTGGTGGTCGAATTTGGGTGAATTAGGGCGCGACTTAGGGCTGTGTGCAGGCGCGTGCGGGTGCTTAAATGAGCGTGGGAGGCGAGTGCATCGTTTCAAAACTGTACAACGAGTGTATAAAAGTTTTTGTCATACTTTTATGTGATATTCATATCACCTTTATGTTAAATTCATGTCACATTTATTTAAAAATATCTTTACCTTTATGTAATATATAAAGGTGCAACTAACATCACATAAAAGTATGAATAATATCACATAAATGTATTTGATCAAAAAAATGTGCTGGAAATTTTCTTTTTTTTAAAATTACAGTATATAAAAATTATGATATTTGTACATAAAGGTCATGCAAATATAACATAAAACCATAAAGATAATACATAAATTATCTTCAAAATACGAATATATCGCACCTGTATCGGGATATTTTCATCCATCCTTGCATAAAGGTAATACATAAATTACAAAAAAAATAAATATCGCAAATCCAGATCGGGTCAACCCGGACAGGAGAATTTGCGTAGTTATGAACACTAATAAAATATTCACTCATTATTTTTGTTTAATAAATACTTGCACTCTCGCATATGAGTTGCACAACTCTAGTTGTAGACGATTGAATCTTGATAGGTGATGGGTTCTAACTCCTGAGAAAAGCTAATGTTCAACAACACTCGAAACATCGATTCAGTTTTGATTTCATTTTTCAAAAAAATTGGATGTTGATTTTCATAGTTGAAAGACCGAAACACTGAAAATAAAACCGAAATGTTTTATTATAATTTTCAATGTTGAAACACTGAAAATAAAGCCAAAATGTTTTGTTATAATTTTCGATGTTAGATATTTTATAATTCATTTCAATGTTTTATTGAGTTTTTATGTGATTTTGATATGTAAAATATAAGTGTTATTTAATTTTTACAATTCGATTTTTGTTGATTTTATTATTGTTTTGATTGCCCAATTTAATGAATTTTTTGTCTAATTTGTTGACCTTTTTTTTTGGCCCAAATTCAGTCCAACTGAATATAGCTCCGAACCGAAGTAATAATCCTGTTATGTTGTTATTCGGTTTTAAGAAAATTCAATTTCGGTTTCGATTTGGTTCGATAATCGAACCAACCAATCCTCACTCCTAATTAGTACTCATGAGAGGATATCGATACTATTTTTATATTTTAATTACGATAAATATATAAATATTTAATTATAGTTATTTTTATAATTAAATATAAATTTCAAATAATATATTATTATTATTTTTAGAATATATGGTTTACTTCGTGAATGAATGAATGATATAAATTTCATAACAAGACCCAATTTATAGAATAGTTCTCAATTTTAGACCAAATTTTTAAAGTTTCTCAATAAGGGACTCAATTTTTTTTTTTTTTCAATTTAAGGCTTGAAAATTAGATTGAGTTCTCAATTAAAGACAATTCCATTTTTATTTTTTTTATTTATATTTATAGATTTATGAATAAAGTAATCTTAGTTTTATGAATTGCGTTAATTATATATATACATAGTGAAATATAAATAAATTATAAATAAAAAAAAATCCAAAAAAAAAAAAAATGAAAAAGGAATTTTGTCTTGAATTAAGAACTCAATCTAATTTTCAAGCCTTAAATTGAGAAAAAAAGTTAAATTGTGCCACATATTGAGAAACTTTAAAAACTGGGTTTAGAATTGAAAACTAATCTAGAAATTGAGTCTTGTTATGAAAATTATCCTAAATGAATAATACAATTTATATTTTATATTTATATATTTGAGTATTCTCATGACCATGAATGTATTTGGTAAATTTAAACTTTGATTGTTCGATAATAGATAAATGACCCTTAAACTCTCAATAATTCAACTCAACTCAATTTGATTGCATCCCTATTTTTTGCTGACAAATAACACCCTGAATTTTTTTAACTGAAAATCACAAAAGTTATTCTTATACTACATCATGTAAGAAAATGTCCTCTTCAACCTAAAAATATATAAAAGCACTTATATGAGAGATTTTTACTCGTAAAATTTCATGTGTTGAAGTCCCACTATCTATAATCCAAATCTATTTTAACAAGTCAATAATTAATTCATGTTTAATGCATCTCACAAAATTAAATTTATGAAATAGTTTCACCAAAATTCTAGTCAAAACATGGTGCAACTTTAAATACATGTTAGTTTCATTTTCCAGGCAATGGTAACCACATGTAAAGTCGAGTGTTCAGTACACAACTAAGGAATTCATCCTATAAACAGCATGATGATTTTTTGTATATGTCAGTGTAGAATGATCACACAACTTTCCACCTTCAAAATTTGATTAGATTTCTCTTATAAAAAATCTGTAAACTTATAGCAGCATAAAATAGCAAGTCTTTGAAGAATGGGACCAACAGCATGGAAGGTGGAATTGGTTAAGATTTTACCACTACAAATTTAAATTATACAATGACATATACTCATACAAAATATTATTTAAAAAACCCAACATGAAGCTAAAATATTCGATAAAAAAGAAAAAGAAAACAATTTGATATTTGATGCATGTTTGTAAATTCACTTGCACATTTGCAGTTTAACTCGATTTGATTTTTTAGTGTATTTCATATTCATTTTAAATAGAGTTTAATATTTAGAATCAACATGTACTTTTTGTGTTTTTATAGTTCCTAACCTAAACTTCGTTTTTTGGCTGGTTGCAACTTGAAATTCACAAATTGTACAAATTACAACCTTCGTTTTTTGACTGGTTGCAACCTGAAATTCACAAATTGTACAAATTACAACCTCCGACGAATTTTTCTGATCAAATCTCACATACGCGACATTCACATGCCAAATTGGAGGTCTTGAACTCTTGATATTTCCATGAATTGTTGAGACCATTTAAAAAAAAAGAGATTTGTTTGATTAAATATGGGTTCTAGTAATTTGATTTTGGTATTTTTTAAAATAACCTCAACAATTCATGAAAATATCAAGAGTTCAAGAACCCTAATTTGGAATGTGAATGTCACGTGTGTGAGATTTGGCCAGAAAAATTTGTCGGAGGTTGCAACTTGTACAATTCGTAGACTTCAGGTTGCAATTGGTTAAAAAACAAAGTTTGGGATGAGAAGTATATAAACTCAAAACGTACAGGTGGATTTAAGTATTTAACCCTTTTAAATAATACATTTTATCTATGAATTTGAATTATCTTATTTAAAGTTGCATATGATATTAAGTATAGAAATATGCTTATCAAAAATTTATGTGTGTATATACATATACATATATTTATTCATAATACAATATTGTAGGGCGGATTGGAGCCAGACCTCGCTCAATTTCGAGTCGAAGATTGAGGCGCGACAAATTGTCATTCGTAAGGAACTTTCATTGATCTGGACTTCCAGATGTAGGAGAAAAAATCTGAAGAATTGCTTCAACGGCAGAAACACTCCATCTCTCAACATGTTTCACTATCTGTCGAGAGAAATAATTAACAATATCATATGAAGAATAATGATACATTACCAGGTTAAAGTAGTCTTCAAAAACTTGGTACTAGTACCAATCAAAACAATTTATTTCTTACTTTAAGTTCTTCATCTAGATCATATGTTGTTGTTCCATCAATGGAAATAAGTGGTCTCCAGGGAAGTTTAAGATATGTTCTGCACAAATTGAGCTCAAGATAAAAAAGATGAAACATAATAAGAATATGTTTTATGAAATCCAAACAACAGTCATGGAAGTTTTGCAACTTTATGATAATATTACACAAAACCTTGTAAGAATATATTGGCAAGAAATTTCATTAAAATAATGTGTGCCCAATGCCAATCACATTTGGACTTTCTGAAAACTAAGTGTATCTGTGATTAAGGTAAGTTTTCAACATACTACATAAGATACATATGTGTAACAAAATCCAATATATTATTCTCCAAAGCATGAAATTTTATATTATAATGAAGAAAAAAATTGTTGTAGAGTAATATTACAGTTATTTTACAATTTTTGCACCTTAGTTTCCATGAAGCAACCAAGAATGTTGTTTCAGAATCAAGACCCTGCATATGAAGCACATATATATCAACAGTATATTGGAAGTGGTAAACTAAAGTATTTCAGATGACAACATATTTTACGATACTGATATGGAAAAGAAAGTAGTCATCTCAACTGCTGAGTATTCTCTTTTCTTAAATTTGATATCATTTAATGAGTATGAAACATTATGGTGACATAGGACACTACCAAAACTATATCAAACTACACAACAGAACTGCATAACCAATTAAATGATTTTGACACTACTAACTAAGATGATGAACCCACTTAGGATGTTAAAAAATGGAACCAACAATTTTATCATATTTTCACAAGAAAAAAACTAAAGCAAAAACATCATCATCATCATTGTCGTCAAATGACCTTCCTGCTACTTACTTGGATGTAAATCAATTAAGTTCTCGATGAAATTTGTTTACATCCTCTTAAGATCTAATTATTATGCACCATTATCTTGCAAATATTGAGGGAATACTCTTTCTACACAGTTTTAATAACAATTCTTAAACAATAACGAAGGAATCTAAAAACATTGGAATTAATCATTATATGCTTCCTTTGATATGCTGTTCACACATGGATTTATTGTAAAATATTCAAACACCATTGCTTTCCCTATTCTTTATAGAAAAACAAATAGCTCAACGGCATTACATCAACAACTAAACACACTTTCTACACAATGTCAGAAATTTAAGTTAGTTTTCTGCAATATTTCATTTCATTAACCTGGAAATATGCTGAAGAAAGGTAAAAATGAAGATTAAAATGAAAATATAAATCTAAAATCAAATATGCATATGATGTGACAAGATTTTTCAAGGTCAATATAACAAACATCTTTGGTTAACCACAAGTTAGCATGATATAACAAGCATTGCATGCAGAAAGAATACCTTATCTATTTCTTTTAACTGGATTGAGGGATTATCAAGAAAAGGAAGAAGCAAACTCAAGTTGCGTGCATATAATTCCTTACCTAGCAGGGTAAATAAAAAGTTAATACATTCAAGAATAAAGTGTTACCACAATGTACAGAGTCAATGAACATAAACAGGCAGCATACATGGAGAGTGAAAAAAGGCTCTCGTCAAAATTATCACATGCTGCGAATTTAGAAAGTAGTGTTAGGTTGGCTAAAACTGATGTATAAAGGGAGCACAGAAAGTAATATTTAGTACCATTGGCATTGCTTGCAATATTAAATGGTAATTCACCACGAACGATAAAATTTATTAGTCTTACCTTTTCCAGCATAAAGACATTTTGTAAGAACAATATGGTGTATAAATAGAAACACAAACCTCTGACTTTTGCATAGTTCATCTTCATCGGAAAGTCAGTCAGATTGGATCCATAACAATGGAACAGAGGAAGTAAAAGAAAAACATAACACATTAGAAAGAATTGTCCCTCTCACTATCTAACCTAGTGTTCATAACTATGGAGGAAACTCACTTTCGACTGGGTAACTAGCTATAAGAATAAAGTGTGATTCTACAATTTTTCGATGTTTACTCCATAAAGTTTTTTCAGGCCTCTACACTTCATGAGCATTCATCAAATCAAACTACAAGATCATATGCTTAACTCCTGTATAGCAGAAAATATGTGCATGAATATAGATATTGGATCAGTCTATGATTGAGTATACATGTTTTTCCTTATTACATTTATAATGCCATCACATGTTGGAAAGGTAACTTGAATAGAATGAAATGATTTTGTTTACCTTGAAATTTGATAGTTGGATCTTCAAATATGCAGTCTTCAGCATAAATTGCAGATGTGAAGAGTCCTACATCCAACAATCAACAAGTCTATCCTTATCAGCTGTGAGAGAGAGAGAGAGAGAGAGAGAGAGAGAGAGAGAGAGAGAGAATTATATAGAAAAAAAAGAAATGTTTTTGAGATAACTATATAGAAAGAAAGAAATTTTTAGGATATCTTAGGTATCTTTGGGCATCTCATTCTATAATTAGTCTATACTCTTATATAATCTGAACTTTGGGCAGGTTTACAGCTTCCCCGCCAGAGTTACGGTCTAGAGGATATGATCTTCTCCCACTAATTCAAGTAGTCCATCACGAAAAAATAAATAAATCATAATCCGCAGGAGAACTTTAAGAAATTTGTATCCCAATTGTTATTGTTGTTATTGTAAACATAGTTCCATCATTTAACTGTAAGGTAAATAAAGCAAATCAATCTACTCATTCTTATCTCTTCAACATCCATAACCTCGCAATTACATTTTTACTTGGAAAGTAATCACAGTGAAAATGAATACCTGTGACAAAGTAAGCTTTCTCATAATCAAATCTGATGATTGAGATAACGTCATTTACATCAGAAATTGAAACTTCATCCTTCCATTCATTATCTACTGAAATTGTCCTGGGACAATGTTTCCATAATAAGGAGGTTAAGACTAACAACCGCAAGTTAGAAGAACCACTAAGGAGCAGTAGATAAAGAATTCATAACTCTCTACTTTAAAATCACAGTGCTTCAAGAACTACAAAAGCATAAACCAAAACTCTGGAATCAATAATAAATAACAGTGTAGATTAACAGAACCAAGAGACAATTGAAGCACAATCTATAAGAAATCAACTGCATCAATATACAACCTCGCAAAAACCATACTAGTATCCACCATCCCTTAGTACATTTACAAGTGATGTGTGTGATTCAGTGCATAAATATAGTGCATAAATGTAGCATCAACATAAACCGCAAAGGGCAATCAATCAGCAATGCAATACCAGAAATTATCATTTCACTTATATACATAAACGATGAAGATTATAAATGCATTTACTGTGAATTAATGAAACGACAACAATGAATGGAGAAAACACAGGGTTACCTTGTTCGTCCAGCCGGAATAAATAGCCTAAGGAGTTCCGTCACACCACCGACAGCAATCTTCAACAACTGTGGAGTTAGGGTTTCTTTGCTTCCGCCATTGGGGGAATTAGAGCAACAACAGAACCTATCAACTCTCTGAATTCATGGGAGAAGTTAGCCACACAAAAAAAAAAAAAAAAAAAAAAAAATTTGTATGATTGAGAGAGAGAGAGAGAGAGAGAGAGAGAGAGAGAGAGAGAGAGAGAGAGAGAGAGGTAATGAACCCTATTGATCGGCGGCGACAGGTGTAATGGGCGTCCCCATGTGCAGCTGCGAATTCCCGCCATTTGTGATGAATTTGGTGTATCTTCGTGTGATATGCTAATGCCATGGCGGTGAAACTGTAACGGCTTATTTTCGACCACTAATTCTATTTCTCGTGGAAATTTGCAGAAATGGTCTATAATTATGGGTTTTGGGCCTTTTGGCTATATCAATTATATATAAATTAAATTTATGCAATTACATTATATAATTTTTATAATTTTGTAATTTCAGTTTTAAATTATGGTTTTGTTAGAATTTTATTAGGAAATTGTAAAAATTGTTTCGTTATTATTGATCTTGGTACTTTCATTGTCATACGAATAGTTTTCACAATTATGTCTCAAAACTTATAAATTGTAGAAATTCTAGTTATTAATTGGTGGTTTTGTCGAAATTTTACAAGTTTTGTTCATGTGAGCGTTTGAAATTCGATTTCCTAACACTATATTAATGATGTGGCGCTGATAAGATGCATATTTCATATTTTATATGTCATATTTCCTCATATTCTTTATTTGAAAAGTGTGTTTAACTCTTGTATTTAGACTAAAAATGATATTTGTAGGATAATTGGATGAATTGGGCAACTTGGATGTCAATTTAGATGATTTTGAAAAATGCAAGAATTTTCCATGGAGTTGACACTTATTGAAGATGTTTGCCCACGCCTTGACTAGCAGACAGACCTTGGCATTTACTGAAGATGACTTTGTATAAGGCGTGGGCACGCCTTACCTGAAGAAGACCTGATGCGAGAATTTCTAAAGTGGCGTCCCTCTTTTCTCTTTCATAAAGATTTCAAATCAATTTGAATATCTTAGGACTCTTATTAGGTAGTTATGAATAAGGATATATAGATAGACATATTTAATAGGATAATTGAATTTTGAGAAGGGAGACAGTACGTAGGATTCTCTTCTCTTTTCTCTCTTTTCGCCCTAGAAGAATTTCTACAATTTCCATGGAAGGCTAAATTTCTCTTTCCGACCAAAGGATAATTAAGGATTTGGTTCTTCCGTATCTGTGAGATCTAACTTATTTTATCTGTTCTTCAATTCTTCACTATTCATATATCTTCTGTGCTTGTTGAAATTATTGTTTGGTTAATTGCATGATAGGATCCATTGTTCAATTAACTAGATAATATATTGTCAATTAGAACATTAAATCCGTAATTGTTTATTTGTTCTAGTGATTGTAGCAAATGACGTGGTTGATTACAAAAATGATTTTCAATTTATGTTGTGGAGATATATGATCTAATTTAAATGAACCTATATTTGTGTTTGTTGATTAGGATTGGTAATCTCTCTAAGTCTTTATGTTGTTAATGAATTAAATTCTAAGATCGTATCTAGAATTGTTCATTGGTAAGAGAAATAATCAGAGATCGTATCTTGATTATCGAACAAGTAAGGAGAGATAGGTTGTTAGGTCGTACCAATAGCCATAACCAATCTAGTGTTGAATGTGAAGAATATTTTATTACATCTGTGATCGAATACATGAACCATTTCTAAAATTGGTCTTTGGTTGGATTCTTTATCAAGTTTGATTAATATATTTCAATATCGCTCTTGGTAGTTTGATTTAGTTTAATAACAATTCTCAATCCCCCAATCGTAATTAATTTAATTCATTTTCATTTATCTTGCAAAAGAATAAATCTCACCAATCTCTGAGGATTCGACCTTGCTCACCACTATCACAAATTTTTTATTTCAGAGCAAGTATTTGTATTTATTGGTTTCGACATCCATCAAATTTCTGGCGCCGTTGCCGGGGATTGGTGTTAAGTAGATTATTCTTTTGTTTTCTTCATTTTTATTTTTAGTTTTAGTTTAATTTTGTTGTGTTTATTTTGATGCCATGTTCTTCTTGTGCAGATGAACTTCAATTTGATCGTGAAATCGAAAAGACTTCTAAGCAATTGAGAAAGGAAACTAAATTGAGGAAACAAGCTTTTTCATCTACATTTTCTGCATTGAATTTGGCAATCTTACAAGTTGACTCTTCAAGTGATTCTGAAACTGAGCCAAAAATGGCTAATGAAGAAAGAACGTTGAGAGAATTAGCTGCACCACCAAATATAAATCAGCAACCTCTTTGTATTCAATTTCCAGCATTGGAAGTGGATTTTGAATTGAAATCTGGTCTCATCCATTTACTCCCCAGATTCCATGGCCTTGAGAATGAGGACCCTCATAAACATCTAAAGGAATTCCATGTGGTATGTTCAAGCATGAAGCCACAAGGAGTTACTGAAGATCAAATCAAATTATGAGCTTTCCCATTCTCCTTAGCCGACAGAGCAAAAGATTGGTTGTTTTACTTGTCTCCTTGTAACGCCCCGAAATCTTTTCGTAAAAATATCAGAGTTTATCGTTTTTGGGCGTTAAAAGAGAAAGGGGAAAGAGGCGTACATGATATATAAAAGAAAGAATAAAGAAAGGACAAGGAGAGATACACTTAGAACATCGGATACAACCGATAAAAAAGAGTTTGAACCCTTACGCAGCGGAAAAACATCAGGATCCATAACAAAGAAGGAGAAAGAGACGACAGCAGAATAAAGATAAGAGACGAAGTGATACAATCACAAATCAATAATCGGCCTCGGCCGATAACAATCGGTCTCAATACCGATTATTACATCATAACAAAGCAACGGAAACAAACCATGAGGATCTCACATCCACAGAATACTCAGAATATTTTACAAAACGATCAACATAACTTTAAAAGTCAAAACCGGATAAAGGACACAGCTGATAGGGCACCCCTCTCTCTACGCATTAAGATTCTCTTCTTTTCCTGTAGTGTGAGTACAGATTAAGGGGTGAGTGCATTGAATACACTCGTGGGGAATAACATCCGCATCTTATAACAGTCAACAGTTATACATACCAGGAATATAACACTCAGCCACGTTGTCACAGTATAACATGATCACGTAATCATAACATATGTCACATCATTTAGGACTTCTCAATCATACTTTGAAATAGGGAAAACTGTAAACAGTTACAGAGTTAGAAATTACCCCCACCTCTTTCGGTGGTTACCACGTGAGTCGCAAGTACCAACGATCCCGTATCTCGGATCTCGTGTCTCAAATCCCGTGTTTCAAACCTCGTGTCTTGAAGTTCAATCCAACTGATAGCCTACATATGTTACGGTATTCTTAGATCCTTAAAAACATATAATTAAAGCGATAACAGATTCCGGCGGAGAATCGATCGTTAACTACGCGTCGGATCGAACAATCTAAAGATTGGAATTTTGGAGAAAAGGCTGAAAGTTCAATCCAAAGGGCTGAGATGATAGGATATGAAATAAGGATCGCAACGCAAAAAGAATGAGCTCAATCGGAGTTGAAACGAGCTCGAACGAAGCGTTTTAAGATTTGGGGTTCCCGTCGTCGCGCCCGCGCGCCCGCGCGAACAGGCTACCTAAACGGGCTTCCAACCGCCTCCGGACGGCGAACCACCGGTCGCCGACCACACCCCCGGATTCCCCCCACTTCAGGCTACCAACTCCGACCAACGGCGGCCACGACGGCGCCGCCTAACTCCGCCAAAACACCTGCAAAAACAGCCCGTCGCCCAGTTTCCGACGGTAGCCTGCTCGACCAGGCCACTTCCCGGCGTCGCCTGGCGCGGTGGCGCCGCCTTCTGCCGCCAACACCTACCTTGCCGGATACCTTGGACCTCCGGCTACCACCTCAGTCCGTTCATAGCCGGATTCCGGCCGTGAATAGTGCTCGAAACTTCGCCGCAAAACCCTTCATCGTCACATTTTTCCCAAAACCAAACTTCAACCAAAAACCTCCGGCCGGCAACTTCCCGTCGCCGGCGACCACCCCCACACTTCCAGATCGCCGGCCGGCGACTTCCAGTCGCCGGCAACCCTCCGATTCTGGCCACCACCACAACAACCACCCATATCTTCACTCACGTATACAAAGCATAAACACACACACATCAACAAGCCACCACAGCCCTTGGCCGGCGGCCACCTGCCGCCGGCGACTTTCCTCCACCACCTAGGACACCGGCCGGCGACTTCCCATCGCTGGCCACCCTTCCGGAGCAGCCCAACACACACACACAGCAAGGTATACACATACGCACACACTACACACACACTCAAACCCCATGCAACCCTAACCCTTCCGGCTCGTTTTTAGCTCCGGCCGGCGACCACCAGTCACCGGCCACCACCTCCAACTCATCACACACACTCCCAGCTGCTGTCCACAAGTTTTCCGGCGAGAGGAGAGAGAGGAAGAAGCTGTCGGGGAGAGAGAAGAGGGAGGGAAGAGAGAGAAAAGTTGGCCGGATCTTTGACCGGCGATTGCCGGAGAAGGAGAGATCCGTTCGGAAATCCGAGCCTGGTTTCGTGACGGGCTCGACGAGAGCTTCAATCTAGAGTTCGAGTTTACCCAAAACGGAGAAGAAACGAGGTAGAAACGAGGAGAGAGAAAACGGGTTTGGAAACCGTTTTTCGCCGTTTTCCGGCAAACAAGAAATCGGATTTGAAATCCGAGACCTATCCTAGATTCGTCTCGTCGAGATGAACGTCGTGTGCGAAAATCGTCCGATTCCGACAATGTTGGATTTTCCGGCCACCGGCCGGCGGTGGCCTGCCGGAGACAGAATCCCGAAAAAGGAGAGAGAGGAGAGAGGGACTTACTCGTTTTCGTCGCTTTCGGCTCGTTCGGCTCGTTCGGAGAAACGGTGAAAAATGAATCGGGAGAACCTCTATTTATAGAATTCAGAAAATTACTATTCATCAAAAATATCTCCGTTACTATTCATCCAAAATATCCCGTCACTATTCATCAGTTGATTTTTCAAAGTTACTATTCACGTAAATATCTTCCGGTTTTCCGGATCTTCCGATTTTACCCTTTCCGTCGCCGTTCGAGCTACGGGTCTCCGATTGACCCCTAGTTCGTTTCTATCTTCTCGTCTTTCCAAGGCACATCTTATGGTATGAAAATATTCTATATACCATGTCCATGGAAATTATCCGTCTAAGTCACGCGTTAAACACGTATCTGAAACACACGTAATAAATTAAACAGTCAAAGTAAACGCGCATACTTATTAAGTCATACGTTAAATATTTAATTTAATCAATTATGCTCGTTTTGATCCGGGGTGCTACACTCCTGGTTCTGTAACAACTTGGACATGAATGGTTAGATTGTTCCTTGACAAATTTTTCCCTGCTTTAAGAGCTGCAAGTATCAGGAGGAAAATATGTGGAATTAAGCAAAAGGACTCTGGAACTCTTCATGAGTATTGGGAGAAGTTTAAGCAATTGTCTGCAAGTTGCCCTCAACATGGGATTTCTGAGCAACTCCTCATACAATACTTCTATGAAGGACTGCTTCCCATGGAGAGAAGAATGATGGAATTTGCTAGTGGAGGTGCAATTGTGAACAAAACTCCTCGTGAGGCAAGAGATTTGCCATGACTGCCAATTCTCAACTATTTGGGTTTAGACAAGACACATCTTCTAGAAGAGTAAATGATGTAAGTGTTTCTTCTTATGAAAATCAAATTGTTAATCTAACTTCTCTTGTTCAGCAAATGGCTACAGGAAATGTACAACAAGTCAAAGCATGTGGGATTTGTGCTGGTATTGGACACCCAACTGATATGTGTCCTATAATTCAAGATGACTCTCATGAGCAAGCTAATGCAGTTGGAGGATTTCTAGGTCCACCACAAAGGAAGTATGATCCTTTCTCCAATACCTACAATCCAGGTTGGAGAGATCATCCTAACTTTAGCTATGGTCCAAGGCCTCAACACCAAAATTTCCAGCCAAGACAACTTGTTCCACCTCAACAACAACTACCTTCAAGTTCGAATGCATCTCTTGAGGACATTGTTAAGTCTCTTGCGGTCAACACATAACAATTTCAACAAGAGACAAGGACAAGTATCAAAAAGCTTGAGGAACAAATGAGTTAGTTAGCATCATCTATAAGTCAAATGGAGTCTCGAGGAAAGTTGCCATCTCAAATAATTGTCAATCCAAAGCAAAATGCAAATGCAGTTACATTGAGGAGTGACAAAGAATTGAAAGAGTTTTCTGGTCCATCTCGAAGAAGACATCCATAAGAAGAAGTTGAAAAGGAAGTTGAGATTCCTAAAACTCAAGTTGATGAATCCAAAAAATTGAATTCTGAGCCTTCAAAAGCTGTTGTGGTAAGTCCTCATTTCCCTTCTAGATTCTCTAAATCTAAGAAGGACGAAGAGGAAAAAGAGATCTTTGATACTTTTCGTAAGGTTGAGGTAAACATTCTTTTACTTGATG
Source organism: Scutellaria minor (assembly GCA_954870855.1). Lineage (NCBI taxonomy): Eukaryota > Viridiplantae > Streptophyta > Magnoliopsida > Lamiales > Lamiaceae > Scutellaria > Scutellaria minor. The sequence continues at coordinate 15,428,705 of OX940728.1, read as the reverse complement.
CAATTAAACAAGTACCTTGTTATGCTAAATTTCTCAAGGAGTTGTGCACTAACAAGAGAAAGCTCAAAGGTAATGAATATGTGAGTATGGGTGAAAATATTTCAGTTGTTCAACAGAAAAAGATACCTCCTAAATACAAGGATCCATGTATGTTTATTATTCCTTGTAAGGTTGGTAATGTTCGAGTTGAAAGAGCAATGTTAGATCTAGGTGCTTCAATAAATGTCATGTCATTATCTGTTTATTCATCTTTGAATGTTGGACCTTTGAAAGATACTGGTGTGATAATTCAACTTGCTGATAGATCAAATGTTTATCCTAAGGGTGTATTAGAAGATGTTTTGGTGTAAGTAAATGAGTTGATTTTTCCTGCTGACTTTTATGTGCTAAATATGGATGAAGAAGAATCATCTCATTCTTTGATTTTGTTAGGAAGACCTTTTCTGAAAACATCTAAGATAAAAATTGATGTGCATGATGGTTCACTCACAATGGAATTTGATGGCGAGATAATTAAATTTAATATCTATGAAGCCATGAGATATCCAAGTGATGTATCTTCTGTTTTTATTGTTGATGTTATAGAACCCCTGATACATAAAATCTTTGACTTGCATGATGATGATAAGTTGAAAGTAGCACTTAGTAAGAGTTTCACTATTGAAAAATCAAAAGAAGTCATGAAAAAGTTTGAGCTACATTCTGATTTGCAAGAAATAATTCATGAGTTGGAATCATTGCCATCTATGAGGTACAATATTTCTTATGTTGAGTTACCTATTTCTCACACTAAACTTCTTCCATCTCTTGTGCAGGCACCAAAATTAAAGTTGAAACCTCTTCCTGAACACTTAAAGAATGTCTTCTTAGGAGAAGATGATAGTCTTCCGGTCATAATTTCTAGTAAACTCTCACCTTTAGAAGAAGATAAGTTGGTTCGAGTTTTAAAATAGTTCAAAGAGGCAATTGGATGGACTATTGCTGACATTAAATGACTGAGTTCTCATTTGTGCATGCATAGAATACTTTTGGAAGAAGGATCTAAGCCTACTAGGGAAGCTCAACATCGATTGAATCCGCCTATGATAGAAGTTGTGAAGGCAGAAATTTTGAAACTTCTTGATGCAGGTATGATCTATCCAATTTTGGATAGCAAATGGGTAAGTCCGGTTCAAGTTGTTCCAAAGAAAACAGGTATAACAGTTAAAGAAAATTCTGATGGTGAATTGGTGGCCACTCGAATTCAAAATGGTTGGCGGGTTTGCATAGACTATAGAAAGTTAAATGCATCAACATGAAAAGACCATTTCCCCCTTCCATTTATAGATCAAATGCTAGAGCGATTAGCTGGCCGTACTCACTATTATTGTCTTGATGGTTATTCAGGTTTTCATCAAATTCCAGTTGCACCTGAGGATCAAGAGAAGACAACCTTCACATGCCCATTTGGTACTTTTACTTACAGACGTATGCCGTTTGGACTTTGCAATGCTCCTGCCACATTTCAAAGGTGTATGGTTAGTATATTTTCTGATTATGTAGAGAACATCATAGAGGTATTTATTGTTGATTTTACTGTCTATGGTGATACATTTGATTCTTGTCTTACTAACCTTACAAAAGTCCTTAAACAATGCATAGAAAAGAACTTTGTCTTGAACTATGAAAAATGTCATTTTATGGTTGATCAAGGCATTATCTTAGGTCATGTTGTTTCTGCTAAGGGAATTGAAGTTGATAAAGCCAAGATATATGTTATTAAGTCTTTGCCTTACCCCGTAAATGTAAGGGAAGTTCGATCTTTTCTTAGACACACAGGTTTCTATCGTCGCTTTATCAAAGATTTTTCAAAGATCACTCATCCGCTTTCAAGGTTACTTTAAAAAGATGTGGTTTTTGAATTCAATGAGGCATGCAAGGATGCATTTGATAAGTTAAAGGAAAAGTTGACGTCAGCACCCATCATCTAGCCTCCAAATTGGAATCTTCTATTTGAGATTATGTGTGATGCGAGCAATTATGCAGCTGGCGCTGTTCTTGGACAAAGAGTTGATAAAGCTCCACATATCATCTACTATGCTTCAAGGACACTTGATAGTGCACATAACAACTATTCCACTACGGAAAAAGAACTTTTAGCAATTGTTTTTGCTTTAGAGAAATTTCGTTCTTATCTACTTGATGCTAAAATAATTGTTTATTCTAATCATGCAGCACTCAAGTATTTACTCACGAAGAAGGAGTCGAAGCCTAGGCTTATCAGATGGATACTCTTGTTGTAAGAATTTAATTTGGAGATACGTGATAGAAAGGGCTCTGAAAATTTAGTTGCTGATCATCTTAGCCGGATAGTTATAAGTGAAAGTGCATCGCCTCTCAGAGATAAATTCCCAGATGAGTATCTCTTTTCTGTTCACACATCAAGTCCTTGGTATGCTGATATAGCTAATTATTTGGTCACTAAGACATTACCAAGTACTTTGTCTAGAGCTCAAAGAGATAAAATTAAAAGTGATACTAAATATTATGCTTGGGATGAACCTTATTTGTGGAAATATTGTGTTGATCAAGTTATTCGGAGGTGTGTGCCTGAATATGAAACACATTCTATCTTACAGTTTTGTCATTCATATGCATGTGGAGGACATTTTGGTCCAAAAAGAACAGCTCGTAAGGCTTTAGAATATGGATTATTTTGGCCCACTATTTTTTGTGATGCTTACATGTTTTGTAAGGCTTGTGAACAATGTCAGAAAATTGGAAGCCTAGGACATAGAGATCAAATGCCACTTAACCCCATTCTTATTTGTGAGATATTTGATATTTGGGGAATTGATTTTATGGGTCCTTTTCCAGCATCTTTTGATAATTTTTATATTCTTCTTAGTGTGGATTATGTTTCGAAATGGGTGGTAGCTAAGGCCACCTGAACTAACGATGCTAAGATTGTGGTAGATTTTGTCAAATCTCATATCTTTGCTAGGTATGGAACATTAAGGGCCATTGTAAGCGATCGTGGAACTCACTTCTGCAATAAAGTATTTGAGGCTCTAATGAAGAAATATGGTGTCACTCACCGAGTTTCTACTGCTTATCATCCACAAATGAGCGGACAAGTTGAAATTTCCAATAGGGAGATCAAGTCAATACTTGAGAAGACTGTCAATCCAAGTAGGAAAGATTGGAGTGTTCGACTTGATGATGCTCTTTGGGCTTATCGAATGGCCTATAAGACTCCTATAGGTATGTCGCCTTATCGTTTGATATTTGGAAAACCTTGTCATTTACCTGTAGAGCTCAAACATCGTGCTTATTGGGCTATCAAGCAATGTAATATAAGAATGGATGAAACGGGTGAGATAAGAAAGTTGCAACTGCAAGAGTTAGAGAAAATTCGTCTTGAAGCTTATGAAAGCTGAAGAATCTATAAGGAGAAGACTAATGCCTTTCATGATCGTATGATATCCAGGAAAGAATTTTACATTGGTCAAAAAGTTTTGCTTTATCATTCTAAGTTGAAATTATTTCCTAAAAAATTATGTTCTAGATGGTTAGGTCCTTTTCTTGTCACTAAAGTGTTTTCTCATGGTGCAGTTGAAATAGAAAGTCCAGAAATCGGTAAGATTTTCAAGGTTAATGGTCATCGCTTGAAACCTTTTTATGAAGGTTCTCAAGTGCAAAGTGTTGATAATCTTACTTTGGATTATCCATCTTACCGTGATTGAATGTCAGGAATGTCTAGCCAAAGACGTAAAAGAAAGACGCTCTTGGGAGACAATCCAATTTCTTGTTATTTAGTTTATATTTCATAGTGTCTATGTTTGTTTGTTTTCTTTAATTAACTTAGTTTTTATTATGTTTTTTGTATCTAGATATTCTCCTATTAGACGTGGGCACGCTTTATGATGTATAGGTTGTGAAGGCAGTTAGAAGATTAGGCGTGCCCACGCCTTAGTCCAAATGTGTTGTAGCAAATATTATAAGAAGGGAGTTCAATTTCATTTTCTTTTATTATATTTTATGATTTTTTTTATTTAATAAAAAAAACACATTACTCACCTTTCCTCCACATTTTTCCCATTTCTCTTACTTTTTCTCATCGTACTTCGTCTTTTCCATACTTTGGGCTTCATAGTTTCCCACCCCTTTCTTTCACTTAACATGCGTTTCTTCTACTGCAAGTCCGCCATTCATCATCAAATTCACTACGACTTCTCGTTTTCACTCGGGCTCTTTGTTTCTTCATTCTTTTATTTTGTATTTTTCCCAATTTTTAAACTCTAGGGTTTGAATTTCTAATGGGCAGGTCTAAAAGGAAAGGAAGAGCTCAATCAAGTGTCCCATTTTATCTTCGCTCTGTCACGAGTTCAGATGAGTCCAAATCTGACACATCGTAAGTTCCGATTCGAAAATGGGCACGTTTTGGCAAGACTTTGCATATTCTTCTACCTTTCGAAACAGACTTGAATGACCATCTCACTTTCACGAAGAAGAAAGAGAAAGAAAGATACAAAGATATATGCCGACATAAAATTGTTCCTTGTAAGTGTCTCGATTTCTCTACTATGGAGTCTTTGCACATTAAAGATGAAGTTCTTGAGTTAGTCCATGGTATAGGTTGGGATAATTTCTTTACCCTCAATTACCCTGCTTATATTGAACTTGTTCGAGAATTTTACACGACTTTTGAATTTAAGAAACCTGATTCTTTGAGTCTCAACACTCCTAAGATTATACAATTTCGGTTGATGGGAAAATCGTTTAATCTTTCATTGACTGGGTTCAATGTTGCTTTTGGATTCATAACTGAGGAGTATGTTAAGACTAAGGAATACTTGCAAAGTGTCTTTGATCCACTTAGCGTTACTCCATGTCTTGTTTATGAGAAGATTTCCACATATCCAAAAATGTATGATCCAAAAAGGTCTACGGATACCTACCTTCATAATCCTGCATTGAAATATATTCATAGTTTCTAGCTTTTTCTTTTTCAGGTCGGAAAGATAATTCTGCGTTGTTGAATAAGGCTGAACTTTATTTCTTAACGTGTATGCAAAACAAAACGAAGGTAAATCTTGGTTATTGGTTGGCTTCTCAGTTTATTCATGCCTTATCCACAAAAAGAAATTTGATTTTGGGATCTGTCATTACGCAATTGGCTGTGAACTTGCATTTAATTGATCCCAATGATAATGACCTTCATGTGGCTTGTGACATGCTTCATTTGGACTTGCATTGTTTGGAGATGATGTGTTTGATTGAGAAAGTAGGTGGTGAATTTCAATTCTGTGCACCGGGTCCTGTGGAGGTTCGAAAACAACAGGCTGTACAGAGCTCTCGATCTCGTCACTCGACTGAAGATCATGCAATTGAGCCCCCTCCACAAAAAGTCTCATTTGAAGATTATTGCAATGAGCAATTTAGCATTCTTCGAGAATAATTGCAGCGCATCGAGCTTAATCAGATGGCGTACTTCCAGTGGCAGGATTTCGATCCCCCATTTCCACCTCCTCAAAACTAGATGTTGCCTCGTACTATGATGTTCCACCCTTTTTCAGGGACATTCTCTAATTCTTTATCTTATTTTGAGCATCTGGTATATTTACATTGGGGACAATGCAGTGAATAAGTGTGGGGGGAATAACTTATGTCATGTTTTTGCTTCATGCTATGCATTTTAGGTTGCTCCATTTGTTGTTTATCTTGTGAGTTTTCATGTTTTGGTGTTTAATTCTCATTCGTGATTGTCATCGTCTGAATTATGATGCTTTCAATGCTCATGATTGTTGTTGGTTTTCTATCTAAAAAAAATTGTTTCATGTAGTATTCTCCTCTAGTCGCATTGTGGTTGATTCTTGTCAATAATTGGAAAAGTTTGCATTAATCCGACTCACATTTACCCTATTTGGTGAGATTTGAGCCGATGAGCAATTCACCATATCATATGCTCAATTTCTTTGTTGTGTGGTTGTCATGCATGGTTGATTTTTCTAGAACTTGCAATGTTATACATGTCTTTGTTGAACCTCTTTGGTGGATTGAATGTGCAAAATCAAATAAGGATGTTAGGTTTAACCCCTTTTCTTTTGATATAACCTTTTTTCTCTTTAAGCCCACCTTTAACATAAACCCTTAGAACACCATATTTGAGCCTTAACTTTTTTTTTTCAATTTAACTACATTACAAGCTTTATTGCCCTATTCTTGATTTAACCATATTTTGAACCCCAAATTGAAGTAATTAATACATGATTACACCAAGCCTCACTTTATTTGTAGAGAGATTGCAAGTTATTTGTAAATATTTGTTGTTACCCTCAGTTTATATATTTGTAAAAAAAAAAAAGAAAAACGATCCAAAAGAAAAAAAAAGGGAATTGAGTTTCGAGTTTTTGTATATATTTGTGTTTGAAAGTTCTTGAAGCAATCTCTTGGTTCTTAATGATATATTTGAGCTTGATGTTGTGGATTTCGATCATGATTACTTCAATTCTAAGCCCCAAAATTCCCTCTTATCATACCCTAACCTAAAACTATATTAAAAATTGTCCCACTAAATCCTTGGATTTTGTGCATTTTGATTCATTCATTGTTGGAAAGGATGTGATATATTTGCAAGCTTATGGTAAGGATCTTCTTATGGTTTGACATGAGAGCTCTTTGATAAATTTTTGCAACCTAAACACTTTTGAGTGTAAGAGTGAATCCATTGTGAGGGAGTCGGATTTTATGCGTTCCAATTTCAATTTATTGATGTAATTAAAAATTTTTGTTGGTGAAGGGGAATTATTGTTCATATTTGTAAAAAAAAAACAAAAAAATCAAATTTTAAGCAACGAAAGAGGAGGAAGGATGATAAGATGGTGTCATTGACTTGAATTGAGTCATACGCTTGAGGACAATCATTGTTTAAGTGTGGGGGAAATTTTGATAAGATGCATATTTCATATTTTATATGTCATATTTTCTCATATTCTTTATTTGAAAAGTGTGTTTAACTCTTGTATTTCGATAAAAAATGATATTTGTAGGATAATTGGATGAATTGGGCAACTTGGGTGTCAATTTAGATGATTTTGAAGAATGCAAGAATTTTCCATGGAGTTAACACTTATTGAAAATGTTTTTATATAAGGCGTGGGCACGCCTTGACTAGCAGACAGGCCTTGGCATTTACTGAAGATGACTTTGTATAAGGCGTGGGCACGCCTTACCTGAAGAAGACCTGATGCGAGAATTTCAAAAGCGGCGCCCCTCTTTTCGCTCTCCTAAAGATTTCAAATCAATTTGAATATCTTAGGACTCTTATTAGGTAGTTATGGATAAGGATATCTAGATAGACATATTTAATAGGATAACTGTATTTTGAGAAGGGAGACAGTACGTAGGATTCTCTTCTCTTTTCTCTCTTTTCGCTCTAGAAGAATTTCTACAATTTCCATGGAAGGCTAAATTTCTCTTTCCGACCAAAGGATAATTAAGGATTTGGTTCTTCCGTATCTGTGAGATCTAACTTATTTTATCTGTTCTTCAATTCTTCACTATTCATATATCTTCTTTGCTTGTTGAAATTATTGTTTGGTTAATTGCATGATAGGATCCATTGTTCAATTAACTAGATAATATATTGCCAATTAGAACATTAAATCCATAATTGTTTATTTGTTCTAGTGATTGTAGCAAATGACGTGGTTGATTACAAAAAGGGTTTTCAATTTATGTTGTGGAGATATATGATCTAATTTAAATGAACCTACATTTGTGTTTGTTGATTAGGATTGGTAGTCTCTCTAAGTCTTTATGTTGTTAATGAATTAAATTCTAGTATCATATCTAGAATTGTTCATTGGTAAGAGAAATAATCAGAGATCGTATCCTGAGTTATTGAACAAGTAAGGAGAGATAGGTTGTTAGGTCGTACCAATAGCCATATCCAATCTAGTGTTGAATGTGAAGAATTTATTATTGCATCTGTGATCGAATACATAAACCATTTCTGAAATTGGTCTTTGGTTGGATTCTTTATCAAGTTTGATTAATATATTTCAATGTCACTCATGTTAGTTTGATTTAGTTTAATAACAATTCTCAATCCCCCAATCATAATTAAGTTAATTCCTTTTCATTTATCTTACAAAATAATAAATCTCACCAATCTCTGAGGATTCGACCTTGCTCACCACTATCACAAATTTTTAATTTTAAAGCAATTATTTGTATTTGTTGGTTTCGACACTCATCAGATGCTCATATAATAAATGGACCCCCAATATATGCTCAAAAGTGTAAAATTTAAAAGAGGATGAGGTTATCCATACCACACCATTTACTAGTAAAAACACACCCCATATTTTAAATGAAAGATAAAAATTTCCAACTTCACCTTTTAAGAATAAAAAAATTGAAACTCTTCCCCCCTTCCCCTCACTCTTCCTCTTTAATTCTTTTATGAATGAAACGACATGTAATGAGAAACATCTCACAGGTTAATTCAATATGTAAAAATTGAGTAAAAAATCATAAAAATCAATCAAACACAACGCCCACTCTTTACTAAATACACCACATATTTTAAATATTTATTTAAACAAATATAAAATAAATAAAAATTCCAACTTTACCTTTTAAGAATAAAAAAAATCGAAACCCTTCCCCCTCCCTCCCTCTTTCATTTTTTTTTTGAAATGAAACAAAAAAATATAATAAGAAATATTTCACAGGTTAATTCAATATGTAAAAATTGTATGGAAAAAAATGCTAAAAATAAATCAAATATGACAACTCTGTGCAACAATAGTTGGCTGAATAAAATAGTAGTAATAATAATAATGAGTAATAATATTTATTATGAAAAAAATAAAAATCAACAAAAAAGTGTTTAAAAATTGTTGTTAACAATAATAATAAGTAATATTTTTTTTTAAAGTTATAGTAGATCTAAATAGAAAGACATAATAAATCTACATTTGTTCACAAATTCTTGATTTTGTTTTTAATAATTTGAAAATGTCATATATTTGTAACTATTTCTTAAAATGTGAAAATTAATTTTAAAATCTAAAAAATAGTTTTAAAATCTTAAAATTAAGTATCAATAAAATCTGAAATAATAAAAGTAATGTTATAAGAATAAATATAAATTTTAAATCAACAAATGAAAATTTAAATATATATATATATTAATTGTCAAAAATATATAAATCAAAAAATAATTTTTAAAAATGCTTAATAATAATAATAATAATTGATAATTTTTTTAAAATTTGAATTTAACTAAAGATTTATCAGATTTTCATAAAATCTATAAATTGTTTCAAAACTTTAGATTTAAATATTGTTGACGTCAGATTTTGTATAGCACAAAATCCTAGCCTAATACCAAAAAAGTCGGCCCGGCTCGGGCAAGCTGAACCGAGCAAATAATACGAAAAATCGAATAAAGTAAGAGAAAGACTATGCCCGGTGCCTACTCGGGCGAATTTGCTAGGCTCGTTTTGGTCGGTCAATTCTGGCCGGACAGAACGTTCTTTATATCAGATCTAGAGAGGAAAACTCTCTAAGTGCTTTGAATACAATGATTTCGGATCCCTTTTCGAGAGGGTTTAGAGCCCTATTTATAGGTTAAAACTAAGATACATTACTTGAACAATAAGAAATAAATCCCTAGGATTTAAGGTCTAAATAAGATAAAATCGGACTAAATCGTATCCAAATCGGATATGATTTGGTTTCGGATTTGTTTCCTTTTATGAAAGCCTCCTAGACTACTCAAACTCTCTACTGCTCATTTGGATCTTGCCTCCTAGATTCTGTGGTCGGATCCTCCCACTCTGGTCGGAAATACTGGTCAACCCGAGATCCCTAGGACCGCCGATCTTCTGCTCGGGTGATTCGTTATGTTCGGTCCGACCATCTTGGGTACAAATTTGGCTTGGTTCAATCCTCGGTTCTTCTTCTTGGGAAACTGGTCTGGTCGGACGAGCAGGGGATAAACACTAGCCCCTTGGGTCGCAATGAGAGATCCACTCTAATCGGGATCCGATATCTATAGATAGTCTGCTCGTCCAACTCAACGATCTGTCAAGGCGCCACTTTCTCCCGCCAAAAGAAGACATGTGTCATCATCTGCACACCTGGAAGTCGAAGAGTCGTATGGTCTTCTATAAATAGGTGAGAGACTAAGTCATTTTTCCATCTTCACTCCCTGCGAACTTCGAATCCTTGCTATTTTTCCTCTCTACTCCGAGCAAAACATTCCGTTCTAAAATTCCCGTGCAAGAATCTCCGTGCTCTTCAGCCCTGTAAGGTTTATATTTATTCTCTTATAACTTATGGCTTCGAGTTCTAGCGAGTCGGTCCGTGATTACGACCAGGGGGCCAGCCCCAGTTCAGAACCATCGTTCTCGTGGACGTCCAGCTCATCCGATACCTCCTCATCCGACCCAAATAATGTCCCTGCTGGCCAGTTGGTTAATATCTCCTCTACCGAGCACGCCGGCCCGAGTCATCCAGTACGCGGCTCCGACGAAGTCAGTACATCGGGGTGTGGCGATTCCGTTATCCCTGAGGGAATCCCGGTCCGAGGTTCAGTTATCAGGCCTCTAATTCGTCAAAGCGCCCCAAGCTGAGACTCTAAGGCCTTCGACTGTCCAGCCTACGTCACCTCGGCCGAGCTGTTCAAATGACGCGTGCTCTTCTCGATCCCAGAGAACGTGTCACTAACCCTTCCTCACCCCATGGATCAGATAGATCAGCCGCCAGTCGGGCATGTCGCTATTAGCGTCCGAGCTCTCGAGGCTGGACTGCGCTTCCCCCTTGCTCCCACTCTTGCCGGATACCTCGAGCATTGGGGAATCGCGCTGGGTCAGCTTCACCCCAATGGCTGGTCATCACTCATCGGTCTGGTGGTGATGTTCTGGCGTTTCAGCCTCGGAGTGCTGAGTGCCAGTATCCATCGTTTCCAACAGAGATCCACGATTCACATCGAGATTTTGACAAAGACTTCAGGAGGAACTAGGGACTCGACTAGTTTTTAACACTGCTTTTCATCCTCAGACAGACGGACAGACAGAGAGGACGATTCAAATTCTAGAAGATATGTTGAGAGCCTGCACCATAGATTTACACGGGAGCTGGGAAGAACACATTTGCTTAGTGGAATTTGCATATAACAACAGCTATCAATCAACAGTCGGCATGGCACCATACGAAGCATTATACGGAAGAAAATGTCGATCTCCATTGTGCTGGGATGAAGTCGGTGAAAAGAAGGTACTGGGAATTGATTTGGTCTAGCAGACAGTCGAAGTAATCAGAAAAATCCGTGAACGAATCAAAGCAGCTCAAGACAAACAGAAGGCTTACGCAGATAGAAGACGCAGGGAGTTACAATTCGAAGTGGGAACAAAAGTTTTCTGAAGATATCCCCTACAAAAGGGATATACCGATTTAGGAAAAGAAGAAAGCTAAGGCCAAGATATGTGGGACCATTCGAGATACTGGAGCGAGTCGGAAACGTTGCCTATCGCTTAGCACTGCCGCCTAATCTTGCAGGAGTACATGACGTATTTCATATATCGATGTTGAGGAAGTATGTTTTCGATCCGAGCCATGTGGTCGACCAGAACAACCTTGAAGTTAGAGACGATCTATCATACGAAGAAGTTCCAGTGGCCATCCTAGATCGGAAGATTCGTACGTTGAGAAACCGGGAGATGGCTCTAGTAAAGGTCCAATGGAATCGCCACGGAGTAGAAGAAGCAACATGGGAGTATGAAGACGAGATTTTGACAAAGTTTCCAGATCTTCCGTCTATAGGTATGTTTTTGAATTTCGAGGATGAAATTCTTTTAAGGGTAAGGGGTGTGACGACTAGGATTTTACCGATGCATAATTTGATAATTAAATATCTAAACCCCTAATTATTTGATTTATTTTACGTGCGTTTCAGAAAATTTAATTATAAGTATGCTTTAATCAAGTTTAACGTTTGGGAGATTTATTTCGTAAAAATATAAAGTCGATAAAATAATTCGTAAGTGGGATGAGATGAACGAGAACGAAAAACCGAACAAAACACAAAAAGAATGGATCAAATCGGAGTTCGTTTGATATCCCAAATTAATTAATATCATAAGAAAGTTTAATATAAAGTTTAAGATTATAATATGTTTAATGAAATAATTAATCAAAGTATATAATCAAATCTTATCATATGGTAAAACCATATCCTAAAATTTAACCCAAGGTAAGAATATGTTAAAATGCTCCTCCTTCTCTCCTCTTCTCCGGCGGCCGGCCGACCGGAGCGCCGCCGCCGGCGACCACCGTCGCCGGAATTTTCATCGAACCGAAACGTATCGAAACCTACACCATCTTGAAGCTCTCGACGAGCCCGTTCCAACCTCGGGCTCGGAATTGTCATCCGCCGCCGCGTTCGCCGGCAAATCGCCGGAGAAGTTCTGTTTCTCTCTCTAGAAACCCATTCCCTTCTCTCTCTTCGTTCTCGGCCATCCGGCCACTGATCGGGGTGATTCTTGAGCCTAGATTGAAGTTCTCGCCGAGCCCGTCTCGATTCCGGGCTCGGATTGTTGATCGGACCGGCCGATTTCCAGCAACAGCCGGTCAAAGTTTCTGCAGAATCACTTTCTCTCTCCTCTCCTTTGCTTTCTTTCTCTTCGAACTCTCTCTCTCTCGCTCATCTCTCTCCCTCTCTGGTCTGGCTGGTCTGGTGGTGGAAGGCGGCGCATGCAGCGCCGCCGTGATGGTGGATAACCGGCGCAAGGGACGCCGGCGGTGTGTGCATGTGGAGCCGGCGGCAATGGCCGCCGGGAAAGTGTATAAATGCATGCGTGTAGGCTGTGTTGGTTGGGTTGGTGATGGTGGAGAAGGGTGTTTGGGCAGCGGCTTTTCCGGCGCCGCCGCGGTCGACGGAGGCCGGCGCTCGATGCGCCGGCGAGGGAGGGTGCTGGAGGTGAGTTCGCCGGCGGCAGGGGCCGCCGGCGTCGGAATTGGAGCTGGCAGCGGCGGGAATGACGGGGGCAGTGGTGGTTTGGGTGTTGGGGTGGGTTTTGGGAATTGGACTTTCTCCAGGGACTTCCTTGCAATTTTTTCAAAGTTCTGCTTATTTTCAGTTTGGTCCTCTAGCTTCTTTTCTATACATTTTGGTCCTCAAAGTTTTGGAAATTATATTTCCACCCCCAAAACTTCTCAAGACTGGGATTTTCACCCAAGACTTTCTGATATTGCAGTTCGACCCCTCCTAGATTCCTGAAACTTCGTTTTGACCCCAAAACTTATCTGTAATTACAGTTTTACCCCTCAAACCCTTCAAATCCTAAAATGCTTCGTTTAGCTTCGTTCCTTATCCGTTTTAATCCGTTCTCGTCTCTAAAGCTTCCTTTTTGAATCCTCTATATTTCTAGACCTAATCGGGTCGAGTTCTGTTCTGTTTCCAATTCGTCGTTTCTTTCGAGCATTTGATTATAAACGCTTAATTAATAAGTGTAACCTAATAATTTACGTTGTGTGTTTGTAGGCCCAAACGCTCCGAACACATCTCAAAACTAAAAGGAAAAGAACGTGATAATCGCACCGCCCAGGCTGAGGTGGGGGTAATTTCTGAATTAACATTTAACTTTACGTTTATTTTGTATAGATGCATGTTAGGGTTTTCGATATGATAATGAACGTTATATGATATACGATTTGAGATTATGAGCATGAAATGTAATTGATGATATCAGCATGCTATTAATTGTTATGCATGTCCGTTATATGTGTTTTGTCTACGTGCTGTGAATTGAATCCTTTGTTGGGATTAAGATAAGATATGTGTTAATGTGCACGGTCTTTGGGAAGACAGGTTGGGATTAAGTCCTAACTGGAAAACGGAGGATTGGTGAAGTCCCCCTAACCAAATAATCACCAGGAGGATAAGGTGGTGGGGTAAGGCGGGATATACCTGCACCCAAGTCATTTACTTGCTGTGCATTGTACTTGCTGTGATTAACTGCTTATCTGATTTAAAGTTTTATGTTAATTTATGAACTTGCCTCCACGGGGTGTATTTCTATGCACTCACCCCGTTTACGTGTTCATTACAGGTGATGATGTTGTTGGGAGAAGTTGAAGGGAGAGATGTGCCCTGTCTGTTAAAGATTTCTTTTGGTATTTCGATATTTTGTTAAACTGTTTCGAAACAACGTACATTTACGTTTTCTGTTGGGTTTAAACACGTATTCTAAGATCCGCTGCTGTACATAGTTAACTTTCAAAGTTCGTTATATATATATATCATCTTCGTTTCTCTTTTCTTTCTTTTTCTTCTTTCCTGCACGCCTGTCGGGGATACTCTGATAATTTAAAAAATGTTTTTCCTAAACTTGTTAATCTTTTATAATAATTCATGGTTAAGTTTCGGGGCGTGACAGTTATGGTATCAGAGCCACTTCTACTACGCGTCGGTACGGAAGTACCAACCAGTGTTAGTGCGGTGCTTGCCTTCGTCAATTAAGGATTGACGCGATAAATGGTTCTGGGTCGGCGGGGCATGGGCGGACGAAGCTGCTCGGGCTAGATGCCTCACACAATTTGGCAATGCTCAGGGTATTTAACGTCCTTTTTCCTGGTCTGCTGACATCTCCTCTGATCTTTTAACTTTTTTTTTTCTGCAGAGACTCCTCCTAGGAACCTGGTGATCAGCGATTCTTTTTCGCAAAAGATACGCTATCTGCGCAACTTCTCTCCTACCGACCAGAGGCACTACAAAGTGCTGCTCTCCGAGGAGAATCTCCTAGCTGCCGGCTTGATATCGCCGTTCAGAGTCTCCCCCAGTCCAGTACAAGGTATGGCATATCCTGTTCAAGTCGGGCAAATATCTGTTATTTGATTTTGACTGATCGGGTTGTTTAATTTTCCAGTATTCCTTCCCGGCCAGGGTATTGTTCTGAGGATGGACCCTGCTGAACGTCTCCATCAACGCTCGCAGCGCGCGTCAGCCCCGGCTCGGGGGGCTCAGACTTCCTCCCGGGGGCGTGGCTCCAACCGTCCCGCACAGTCTCGGGATGCTCCGACCAGGTGGCCGCCGAGCTCCGATCAGGGGGCGAGCAAGAGGGCTCGTATCGAGGAGGGAGGACCTTTCGGAGTCGGCCTATCGGCCTCCCGACCGCGACCTGCCCCCGGCCAAGAGTCACATTTGGCCGAATCTATGAGCGTCACCGGCTGGGATCCTCAGCGGGTGACGGAGACCAAAGAATGGTTGGGGAGAAGGCCCCCCTTCCAGATCAGCTTCTGCCGAGCCCACTCCCCTGGCATCGAATCTAATCTCCTCGACGGAGTGGGGGAGACAATGGAAACACCCGCTCGGGCTTGGACCGAGTAGCTGGAAGGCTATGCCCAATAGATGACTGGTGTCGACCTCGATTATTGCTCCGCCATCCTGCTTGCCCAGGCTTCTGTTTTTGCCTGGAAGGCCCAAACCTCCGATCATGCCGCTCGGGCGAGGTATGAGCGGCGACGGGACGAGCTGCAGAAGGTCCAGGCCGACCTTGCCAAGGCCAGGGACGAGGAGGCCACCATGACCGCCAAGCTGACCTCTTCTCAGGAGGAGCTTGACACGGTGACCCGAGCTGCTGAGATCGACAGGCAGCGGGTGTCTGACCTGACGGTGGAGGTGTCTCGGCTCCGTGCCGAGCTGGAGGAGGCCCGGGCTGCGGCGTCGGATGAGATGGCGGTTTGCCAGAAGTTCAAGACGTCGACAGAATACAAGTACAAGAGTATTCTGACCTACATCTTGTCCTTCATGGACAACATCCAAACCATCCGAGCTGCCGGCGTGGATGATGGGCCGTTGATGTCTGCTCTGGCCGCCTTCCTAGAGAAGCAGCCCCTTCCGGCCTATTATCTTCGGATGATGAAGGAGCTGCCGGAATATCTTTCTGCGAGGTTAGATCACCTCCTCAGGCCGGCTCCTCCTATCGACTTTATGTCGATGCCCACCCCCCCGGCGGAGGTCGGCGTGGAGGTTGGAGATGGCAGTGGCGACGGTGGTGGCGATGGCGCTGTGGGTAGCTCGGGCGGAGCAGTAGCGAGTGCGGAGGCGGTGCTGGTGCCAGCCGAGGTAGGTGGTGACGAAGTGATTGAAATTACTGACCAGTAGCTTCTATCATTCGTTGCACCTCATACCAGTGCCCGGGGTTCCCTTCTGTCCCTCATTGCACCTCCTATCAGAAGCATCAACCCTTTTGTTCGAGGCATCAACCCTGGTGCTCGACTTTTGTTTAGTTCAGGTCTTTCATGTTCTTGTTTCTCGGCTTTCTGCCCTTTGTAAGAGGTTCCGACCTCCAAATCGGGTTATTTTTTGTAAATGAAAAACATATTTTTGCTCGTTTCTTTCTATATTTTTGTTCTTGCTTGTATGTTATACTGAATAATCAAAAGAAACAGAAAACATATTTTTGCTTGGCGTGTCTTTATATTCTTGTTCCTGACGCTGCCAAATGAGGACTTCTGATTTTGATTTCGGACTTTGGTATGGAGCCATTGGTCGGGATCCGAACTTTTTCGGCAAGAGTCTGGATCAAGTATAAGCCCCCAGGTTGTATTTAGAATCCGTGCCTGTTAAATAAGCTCGGATTGAGTCGGAGCCCTAATTCGGATTCAGAACCCGAGCTCGTTAAACAAGCCCGGATTGAGCCGGAGCCCTAATTCAGATTCAGAATCCGAGCTCTGTGGAAGAGCTCGGATTGAACCGGAGCCCTAATTCAGATTCAGAATCCGAGCTCTGTGGAAGAGCTCGGATTGAGCCGGAGCCCTAATTCAGATTCAGAACCCGAGCTCGGTGGACGAGCTCGGATTGAGCCGGGGCCCTTTTTCAGATTCAGAACCCGAGCTCTGTGGACGAGCTCGGATTGAGCCAGAGCCCTAATTCAAATTCAGAACCCGAGCTCGGTGGACGAGCTCGGATTGAGCCGAAACCCTTTTTCAGATTCAGAACCCGAGCTTTGTGGAAGAGCTCGGATTGAGCCGGAGCCCTTATTTACAACATTGGTTAAAAATGAACTACTTGTTTATTCAAACGAAGAAATTGTGGAAGAATAGTAAAATTTACAAGGAAAAAATTCCTAACACTATTGGTAATATTTCTTCAAGTGCTCGGCGTTCCATGGCTTAGGTAGCTTATTTCCGTTTAGGTCGGCTATCTCATATGCCCCTTTGGTTAGCACTCGGATTATTTGATATGGCCCTTCCCAATTTGGTCCGAGTGGCCCGGAATTAAGCTCCTTCGTGTGCTGGAGCACTTTTTTGAGAACCAGATCCCCGACGTCGAATTTCCTGGCTCGGACCTTGGAGTTGTAGTACCTCTCACTTCTTTGTTTGTAGATCGAATTCTTGAGCTCGGACTCCTGCCTTTTTTCTTCTAACAAGTCAAGGTTGGTCAGCATAGCAACTTCGTTATTCTTTTTTTCGAAGTTCTGAGTTCTCCATGTCGGGATGCCGACCTCAACAGGGATGACAGCCTCCGACCCAAAAGCCAAGGAAAAAGGAGTCTCGCCTGTTGAAGTTCTGGTCGTTGTTCTGTAAGACCATAGGACTCCTGGTAGTTCGTCTGCCCAGAATCCCTTCAGATTTTCAAGTTTTGCCCTCAAAGTGTGTTTGATGATCTTGTTTATTGCTTCCACCTAGCCGTTGCCCTGAGTGTAGCGCCCCGGATCAAAACGAGCATAATTGATTAATTAAATATTTAACACATGACTTAATGAGTAGGTGTGTTTATTTTAACTGTTTAAATTTATTACGTGCGTATCAGATACGTGCTTAACACGTGACTTAGACGGATAATTTCCATGGACATGGTATATAGAAAATTTTCATACCATAAGATGAGTCTTGGAAAGACGAGAAGATAGAAATGAACTAGGGGTCAATCGGAGACCCGTAGCTCGAATGATGACGGAAAGGACAAAACCGGAAGTTTCGGAAATCGGAAGATATTTATGGAGAATGGAAACGAAGATATTTACGTGAATAGTAACATGGGAAAAGTCAACTCGTGAATAGTGACCAAGATATTTTGGATGAATAGTAACTTCTTAAAATCTATAAATAGGGCCTCCCCCATTTCATTTTTCACCGTTTTTCCGAACGAGCCGAATGCGCCGAAAACGAGTAAGTCTCTCTCTCTCCTCCCTTCTCTCTCTCGTTTTTAGATTTCTGGTCGGCGGCACCACCGCCGGTGCCGCCGCCGGCCGGTCGTCGGAAAATTTTGAAGTTGTCGGAATCGGATGATTTTCGCACACGACGTTCGTCTCGACGAGACGAACCTAGGATAGGTCTCGAATTTCAAATCCGATTTCTCGTTCGCCGGAAAACGGCGAAAAATAGTCTTGAAACCCTAACCCTAACCCTTGATCACCATTTCTCTCTCCTCTGTTCTTTCTCTCTCCACCGCGCCGGAGAAACTACCAAAGGTTGCCGGAGGTGGTGGCCAGACGCTGGAGTGGCGGCGCCACCGTGGGTGGCGGCGCCGGAGATGGACAGTGGATGTATATATGTGTATCGCATGGTGTGTGTGTGTTGAAGGTGTTGTGGTGTGTGTGTGTTGTGCTCACTATTGTCGCGTGCCGACGTGCCCGCAACGTCGTGTTTTCGATCCGAACCCCATTTTTTCCCACCATTCGTCGTTTTCAAGTTATCACCGACGAGACGTCGTTGACCGGGGTCCGTGGGCCTGATCAAAGTCAACCATTTGACCAAAATTACCGTTATACCCCTAACCTTAAAATGCTCCGTTTGAGCTCGTTTGAACTCCGATTGAGCTCATTCTTTTTCCGTCGTGACCCAAATTTCATTCTCTATCATCTCAGCCATATGGATTTGATATCCACTCTCATTTCTTCAACTCCAATCTTTAGAGCTCTCGATCTGTCGCGTAGTTAACGATCGATTCTCCGCCGGAGTCTGTTATCGCTTTAATTATATTTATTACGGATTTAAGGAACGTCATAACTTGTGTAGGCTACTTGTTGAGTTGAGCCTTGTGATATCGGATCTTTTGGTACTCGCTTGTGAAATCTGATCCGTCGGTACTTGTTGACCACGTGGTTACCACCGAACGAGGTGGGGGTACATTCTAAACTCAAGATGTTACTGTTTTCTATATTTGATAATTGAACTCTATGTGCTGTGATTATATGCTGTGATTACTGTATTCATGCATAGTTTATGATACGATGAACGTGGACGGATGTCCTAAGTCATGATAGGGATGGACTGGTGGCCCGTAAAAAAACACCATACGTCATGATAGGGATGGACTGGTGGCCCATAAAAAACACCATACGTTATGTTAGGGATGGACTGGTGGCCTGTAAAAAGCACCATACGTTAGAAATGCAACGGGTATAGTTGAGTGCTCTTAGAGCCGTGTGTTTTACATTGTGTGCTATACATTTTATATGCTGTGACTACTTGCTGAATTATTATATCTGTTTAATGTGTGATCGGCTTAACAATATTAAAACTTAGAAAGTATCCCACGAGTGTATTCAATGCACTCACCCCTTATTCTGTACTCACACTACAGGCAAAGAAGAGAATCTTGACGCGTAGAGAGAGAGGTGCCCTATCAGCTGTATCGATGATTCCGGTTTTATCTTTAAACCTATGTTGATTCGTTTGTAAAACGATGTTCCACGTTTGTAATAGAAAACTGTATTTCTCATCTTTGTAAAAGATCCTGATGTTTTTCCGCTGTGTAAGGTTTTAAACTTCCTTTTATCGTTTGAAACCGATATTTAAAGAATATCTCTTCTTGTCTTCTTTCTTTTTCTTTCTATTTTATATCATGCACGCCTCCTTCCCCTTTCTTTCTTAACGCCCAAAAATGAAGAACTCTGATATTTTGACGAAAAGATTTCGGGGAGTTACACTGAGGGTGATATGGGGTGGAGAGCAGCTTTTTGATGCCAAGATTCCTATATAATTCATTGAAGCCCACCGAGTCGAACTGGCAGCCATTGTCAGAGACCAAAGAGTGTGGAATGCCAAATCGGCATATGATAGACTTCCAAACGAAATCGGTGATCTTTGGTTTGGTTATTTTGACGAGCGGCTCGGCCTCTGCCCATTTTGTAAAATAATCAATGGCTACCACTGCAAACCTCACTCCTCCTTTGCCCGATGGTAGGGGTCCGATCAGGTCGATTCTGTAGCGCCCCGGATCAAAATGAGCATAATTGATTAATTAAATATTTTAACTTATGATTTAATAATTTTGTGCGTATGATTTAATTGTTTAATTTATTTCGTGCGTTTCAGATACGTGTTTTAATGCGAGGTTTAGATCGATAATTTTTATTAGACGTGGAACATAGGGTAATTTTATACCAGTAGATACGTATCGAGAAAACGAGAAGATAGAAACGAACTAGGGGTCAATCGGAGACCCATAGCTCAACCGGCGATGAAAAGGGCGAAACACGAGGTTTCGGAAAACCGGAAGATATTTCGGTGAATAGTAGCGTGGAAAATTCAACCGATGAATAGTGACGAGATATTTTCATGTGAATAGTGTTTTCCAACTTCTATAAATAGGGGCTCCTCCGATTCATTTTTCACCGTTTTTCCGAATGAGCCGAACGCGTCGAAAACTCGTAAGTTCTCTCTCTCTTTCTCTCTTCGTTTTCTGTTTTCTGGTCGGCGGCGCCACCACCGGCCGGTCGCCGGAAAATTTCAACGTTGTCGGAATCGGACGATTTTCGCACACGACGTTCGTCTCGACGAGACGAATCTAGGATAGGTCTCGGATTTCAAATCCGATTTCTCGTTCGCCGGAAAACGGTGAAAAACAGCCTCTTAAACCCTAAACCCTAACCCTTGATCACCCTTTCTCTCTCCTCTGTTCTTTCTCTCTCCACCGCGCCGGAGAAGCTGCCGGGGGTCGCCGGAGGTCGTGGTCAGACGCTGGAGTGCCGGCGCCGCCGTGGGTGGCGGTGCCGGAGAAGGACAGTATGTATATATGTATGTATTTGTGCATGTGCGTGTGTATGTAGGTGTGTTAGTGTGTGAGTGTGTTTGCATGCTGTTGGGGCGGCGCATGGTGGCGCCGCCGTGTGGGAATGAACGGCCGGCGACGGGAGGTCGCCGGCGAGGTGGAGGAGGAGGTCGCCGGCGGCTGGTGGCCGCCGGCCAAGAGTGGCAGTAGGGGTGTGTGTGTAAACACACCCTACACTATGTGTGTGTGTGTGCATCTGTGTGCGTGTGTTTGAGTGCACGGTGGCTGGTGGTGGCCGGCGACTGGGAGTCGCCGGCCAAGGTGGCGGTGGATACTGGTGGTCGCCGGCGGCAGGTGGCCGCCGGCCAAGGTTGAACGTGTGTGTGTGTGTGTTTCATGCGTGAGTGTATATGGATGTGTTAGGGTGTTGGCTTGGCCGGGAAAGGTTGCCGGCGACGGGGAGTCGCCGGCGGAGGGGCTGGGAGTGGTCGCCGGCGACGGGAGGTCGCCGGCCGGAGTTTTGGTTGGGGTTGAAAATCTGGGAAAAACAGGGTATCGAAGGGTTTTGCGGCGTAATTTCCGGGCACTATTCATGCCGGAATCCGGCGATGGACGGCCGGAGGTGGTAGCCGGCGGTGCGAGGTATCCGGCGAGGTAGGTGGTGGTGGCTGGAGGCGGCGCCGCCGCGCCGGGCGACGCCGGCAAGTGGCCTGCTCGAGCAGGCCACCGTCGGGTAACCTGGGCAGAGGCTGGCCGAGAAAACTCGACCAGCCGGGTTGGGTCGCGCCTAGCTGCCGAGAAAACTCGGCAGCCGTCGGGTGCCGGGTGCCGGCGCGCACCGTGCGCGCCCGTCGGGTGCCGACGCGCACCCGACGCCGTGTTTTCGATCCGAATCTCGTTTTCTTTCCGTCGTTCATCCGTATCGAGTCATCGCTGACGAGACGTCATTGACCGAGGGTCGTGGGCCCGGTCAAAGTCAACCCTTTGACCAAAATTACCATTTTACCCCTTAACTTAAAATGCTCCGTTTGAGCTCGTTTCAACTCCGATTGAGCTCATTCTTTTTGCGTTGCGATCCTTATTTCATTTCCTATCATCTCAGACCTTTAGATTTGAATTTCAGCCTTGTCTCCAAAATTCCAATCATTAGATCGATCGATCCGTCGCGTTTTTAACGACCGTTTCTCCGCCGGAGTCTTTTACAGCTTTAATTATAATTTATTAAGGATCTAAGGAACGTCATAACTTGTGTAGGCTACTTGTTGAGTTGAGTCTTGTGATATCGGATCCTTTGGTACTCGCTTGTGAAATCTGATCCGTCGGTACTCATTCACGTGGTAACCACTATACGAGGTGGGGGTAATTTCTATCTCTTTATCTGTTTACAGTTTTCCCTATTTAATGCATGATTGGCGGAATACTAAATGCTGTGATTATATGCTTTGAATACATGATCATGATATACTGTGAAAGGACGTGGGTCCACATTCATCCATATGTAGGGTCGGGAGAGATGCCGTACCTGAGATTCCGTAGGATCGGGAGATACCCGTACCTGAGATATTGTGTAGGGTCAGGTGATGCCTGTACCTGAGATTCCGTAGGGTCGGGTGATACCCGTACCTGAGATTGAGTAGGGTCGGGTGATACCCGTACCTGAGTTTCTGTAGGGTCGGGTGATTCCCGTACCTGAGTTTTGTAGGGGTAAGTCAGATAATACCTGCACCTGAGCTTTGTAGGGATAAGACGGGGGATACCCGCACCTGAGTTGGGTTGCGAAATACATGCTATGCATTTTATGTGCTGTGATAATATGATTGAATGTTACCATTCCTGTATTTGATATCTGTTGATTGTTAAAAGAGCCGGATTTCATTCCCCACGAGTGTATTCCACGCACTCACCCCCTTAATCTGTACTAACACTACAGGAGTTGTTGAGCATGATGAACCCTAGATGGAGAGAGGTGGTGCCGTTTTTGAACCTGTGATTTTTAGGGTGTGTTGCACAACATTTTCAAAACAATATGTTATAAGTTTATTCACGTTTTGTAATTATATTCTGAGTATTCTGTGAACGAGAGATCCTGATGTTATTTCCGCTGCGTATGATGTACATTATCAGTAGTGAGACTGATTGCTATCGGCAGAGGCCGATTGTTGTTAAGTGAATGAATCATTTCATCTCTTACCTCTTTCTTCTATCGTCTCTTGCTTATTCTTTCTGTTGTGTATGCGTCTCTTGCTATTTCTCTCTTCACGCCCAACGATAAAACTCTGATAAAATACTAAAAGATTTCGGGGCGTGACAGATTCCCCATTTTGCGAATGGCCAAGGTGCCATTACTGAGTTCAGCTCTTCTACCGGGGATTTTGTCAGAGGTGTGCATTTCTGACATCTTTCGTATCTCCTTGCGAAATTGATCGCTTCATTTTTTAGGCTCGACCAGAAGTATCCCTGCCTAATGATTTTGAAGGCCAGAGCTTGTCCACCGGTGTGATTTCCACAAATTCCTTCATGAACTTCCCTTAGGGCATAATCAGCTTCTTGCTCGTCTAAGCATCGTAATAAAGGTAGGAAAAAACCCCTTTTGTATAGAATTCCTCCTTGCAGTGTGTAGCGGGCAGACCGTATCCTCAACCTTCGAACCTCGATCTGATCATCGGGCTCCTTTTCCCTTCCAAGTATTGGATGATCGGGGTCATCCAATTGCTGTTATGCTCGGTAACATATATCGTCTTTTGGTTGAGGATCGAGCTCTCGATCATCCCGATATTTACTGACCCGATGTCTTCTGCTCTCTCACTTGCTGCGAGTCGAGCTAAGGCGTCAGCCTGGGTATTCTTGGTTCTTGGGATTTGTTCAGCTCGGATCCTTTTAAAGTCTGCCAGGGCCAGTTCTACTGACCTTAGGTACCTCGCCATCTTGTCATCTCTTACGACATATTTCCCTAAGACTTGGTTGACGACTAGAAGTGAATCACTGAACACTTCGAGATCGTCCGCTCCGAATTGCTTGGCCATTTCTAGTCCGGCCAGCAAAGCCTCGTATTCTGCTTCGTTGTTTGTCGCTGGGAACTTGAATCTTCGGGCCGAACAAAAATACTTATTTGTGGGGCTGATGAGCACGATTCCTGCTCCGGCTGCTGCCTGTGTTGACGACCCATCCACGAACATTTTCCAAGGCCTATCGATTTTTTCCTCCTCAAGTATGATTGTAGGAGTGAATTCGGCAATAAAATCTGCTAGGGCCTACCCTTTGATTGCTGTTCTTGGGGAGTACTGGATGTCATATTGCCCGAGCTCGACGGACCGTTCCAGTAGTCGGCCTGACGAATCTGGTCGGGCGAGGACCTGTTTCAAGGGAAAGTTCATTAGTACCTCGACTTGATGGGCCAAGAAGTACGGTCTTAATTTCCTGGCTGAAATGACCAGAGCATATGCGAGTTTCTCCATGGCCAGATATCTGAGCTCGGCGTCATGGAGAGATTGGCTAACATAATACACCGGCTGCTGGGCTGTTTTTTCTGCTCGTACCAGGACTGCACTGATCGCATAGGACGATATTGCTAGGTAGAGCTGCAATTTTTCTCCGGTCTCGGGTTTTGCGAGCACAGGGGCCTCCATCAGGGATTTCTTCAGCTCTTCCAATGCCTTTTCGCATTCACTGTTCCACTCAAATTTTCCGTCCTTTTTGATCAGATTGAAGAACGGTTTACATTTGTCAGTCGACCTTGATAGGAATCTGTTCAGTGCGACGATCCTTCCTGTTAAGCTCTGCACATCTTTCACTCTCCTCGGAGGTGTCAGCTTTATTATTGCGTCAATCTTCTCGGGGTTAGCTTTGATACCTCGCTGGCTCACCATATATCCCAAAAATTTTCCTGAGCTGACTCCGAACAAGCATTTCTTTGGATTGAGCTTCATCCTGTATTTCCTCAATATGTTGAACATTTCTACTAGGTCGGCCACATGGCCCTCCAATTTCTTTGATTTCACCAACATATCGTCTATATACATCTCCATGGTTTTGCCTATCTGAGCTGCAAACATTTTATTGACCAGCCTCTGGTAAGTACCCTCGGCATTTTTCAGGCTGAAAGACATCATTTTGTAACAATATTGAGCTCGGTCGGTGACGAACGTGGTGTGTCGCTGATCATGCTCGACCATGGGAATTTGATGATACCTTGAGTAGGCATCCATGAAGCTCATTACTTCGTGACCTGCCGTCGTGTCGACCAGCTGATCAATGTTTGGTAAGAGAAAACAGTCCTTGGGGCAAGCTTTGTTGAGGTCGGTAAAATCCACACATAGCCTCCATGCTCCGTTGGCCTTTTTTTACCAAAACTGGGTTGGCAACCCAGACTGCATACTTACATTCCCTTATAAAACCATTTCCGAGCAGCTTCTGGACCTCTAGTTCCAATCCCTCGTACCTGTCCGGACTGAGGCTCCACCTTTTTTGTACTACCGGTTTGGCAGCGGGATCGATATTCAGATGATGACATGCATCTTCTGGTCGGATGTCTTCCATGTCCTCATGACACCAGACGAACACATCGGTGTTCTTGGCTAGGAAAGCTATGAGTTCTTCCCTGAATGGCTCTCTTAAATTTCTGCCAATCTTGAGCTCCAGCTCGGGTTTGTTCTCATTCAGTCGGACCACATCCTGTTCTTCCATCGATGTGGCCCTTTTTTTAGGTCTTTCCATCCTGGGATCCAAGGTCTCCCATGTAACATCTTGGTCGGCCATCTCTTCGTCTGATTTCTGGTCGACTGCCCTGGAATTTGCGTTGGCCTCCGGTGTGTGGGACGACCTTATCTGTTCTTTCATAATTCCATGTAGGCTGATGATTGAATTGATTTTACGTTTCGGGCTCTACAATAGCAATTGGAGCCCAAAAAGCTAAAACATGTCCAGAATTGAAATAAATTTTAAATTGAACGTTTTTTGTGTTATGATCAATAGTTCAAGTAGCAATTGCAACTAGACCCCTAAGTTCATATTTTTTTTATGTAATTAACCCTAAAAGAAAAAGAAAATCCTCACTTCTTAGAACTCTCGCTGCTTCTCTCTCTACACCATTTTACTTTGAAATTGTTGATGAATAAATCATATCCATCCATCTCAAATCATTAGTGTACGCATTTTTTGAGCTAAAACGATGAGATTTGTATGAAAATATCAAAAAAGAAATCTGAAAATCGAAGTTTCCTTATCGTTCTGTTCGACCTTAATTGGTTGAACACATTGCAATTCGTTTGATCCTTGTTGGTCAATATCTTTAAGTTTGACCTATGGTAGAACATACGGTGTAATATTCTACCTGGATAAGTCGAACAACGTGTTTCCAGATAATTTTTTTATTAACATCTCTATTTTCGAAATATTTAACTACACTATAAAACTATAAAAATACATGGAAAAATCTTGAATTATGCATTCCAAATACATTATTCATCTGTGACTTTGATTATTTTCTTCACAAATTAAGGTTTGTTGGAGATTTTTTTTTTTAATTTAAAATTAGGGTTTGAGATATATGGATAAGAAGATGTAGATGTTAAGAGAGTATTATTTCATTTATTTAAAAATAAGGGCATTTTAGTTTTTTCATTTTTATTTACTTTAAATTTATTTTAGTGTAGGGTGTGTTTATTAGAGAGTGGGGTATGTATAGCCCCACCCTTATTTTTATTGTCTTTTTAATCTCTTTAAACTTCGACATGTTATTTATTTCCTAATGTGGAAAAATGGTACCATGGATGACTAATCTTAACTCAATTGTCTTTTTTTAAGTCAACATGAATATACCCATTAATACTTAATCATAATAGGAAGGGTAAAAAACATTATCCCTTCCCAATTATACCCGATTTTATACTTTTTGGTAAAAATTTTAAAATGTGTCACCGTACTAACTAAACTTTGCAAATGTGTCATTGTACTAGCTAAACTTTGCGGGATTAATACTATACGGTTAAATATCCTAATTTCGGTCATTTTTTCCGGCCAAAATACTACACATGCTTCTCACATGTTTTCATTAAGGGTATGTTCGTTATTTTCTTTCCCTCTATCAAAACCCCTAACTCACCACCATCTCTACCATCTCTTCCTCTAATCGGCCATCTTCATCTTCTCAAGGATCCCCTTCATCAATCACTAACTTCATTTTCATCCCTTAATGATGAACATACTCTTAATTAAAACATGTGAGAAGCACCTGTAGTGTTTTGATCGAAAAAAATGATCGGAAATAGGATATCTAATCGTATAGACTAAATCCCATAAAGTTTAGTTAGTATGGTGATACATTTGTATAGTTTAGTTAGTACGATGACACATTTTAAAATTTTTACCAAAAAGTGTAAAATCGAGTATAGTTGGGATGTGATAATATTTTTTACCCTAGTTTTATTATTATTTCTTGGACTAAATGGAAGGATATATATATATATATATATATAAGAGAAAATGGCCCCAAATACCCAATTCCATAAAACATATTAACAATTCTACCCACATATATAAACAATTGTCCCCATATACACTAATAAAACATATTATCCCCAAATACCCAATTTTAGTTTTACTAATTATTTTATCTTTTTTTTGCTTTTATTATTCACTTTGATATCAAATAAATATATTTGATATATCATATACCGTATTATACTTATACTCGTATGAAAGCATATTTTCGTTAAACCCCAAAAAATAAGGGTTTAACGAAAATTAGGTTTAATTTTCGTTAAACCCTCATTTTTTGGGGTTCAACGAAAATATCCAAAATGAATTAATTCGTGGTATCATTTTGGATATTTTCGTTGAACCCCAAAAAATGAGGGTTTAATGAAAATTAAACCTAATTTTCGTTAAACCTTTATTTTTTGGGGTTTAACGAAAATATGCTTTCATACGAGTATAAGTATAATACGGTATATGATATATCAAATATATTTATTTGATATCAAAGTGAATAGTAAAAGAAAAAAAAAGATAAAATAATTAGTAAAACCAAAATTGGGTATTTGGGGATAATATGTTTTATTAGTGGGTATATGGGGACAATTGTTTATATATGTGGGTAGAATTGTTAATATGTTTTATGGAATTGGGTATTTGGGACAGTGAACTCTATATAAAAGCACTTATATAAAAGAACTTATGTGCCCCTAGGGCACCTGCTGACCCATCTTTTTTTCTCTTTTTTCTCTTTAAACCTTAGTTGAACGCCTATTTTTTTCTCTTCCCATTCTTCTTCTTCTTCTTCTTCATGATGATGCACTTCTCTTCTTCATTTTTGCCTCAATCTTCTTGGTATGATGTTCATCTCTTCTTCGTTTTCTTCTTCTTCTTCTTCTTCTTCTTCTTCTTCTCTTATCTCGTTGCACTTTTCTTACATTTTTTCTTTTTTTACTTTGCCTAAATCTTCTTCGTGTGATGTTCATCTTTTTGAGAAATTAAGGGAATTATTGAAGAAAAGAGTGAAGAAAAGGAAAACGACAATACAAAAAGCCAATACAAAGTTGAAAACAATCAATGCATAAATTAAATAAAATCAGAATTGCAATGAGAATTTGATATCAGTGCATTCATCCTTCTCGATCTCATGTAGTAAGTCGTGTAACATCTGCATTTGATGCATTATTGGTTGCAGAGAGAATTTGAGTTGATATAAAACTGGGAAGTTGAGGATCACGTTTGATGCTAGGCAACATGCAGGTGATGATGATATTTGTGCATACTGAAATTTTAAGAAAGAAGATGATGAAAATTGCCCATTTGAAACTTTAAGATTTTAGGCTTATACTTAGTACACTGATACCTTAAGATTATATAACTAATATCTTAAACTATCAATATTAATACCTTAAAAGAGATAAATATGTAATACCTTAAACTATCATCATGAATACATTAAAGGTAAATATGTAATATCATAAATATGCATATGTAATATATTAAAATATTAACATTAATACCTTAAAGGTAAGTGTGTAATACCTTAAATTTGGGCATATGCAATACCTTAGATTATAAGTATTAATACCTTAAAGGTAAAGATGTAATACCTTAAAGGTGTATATGTAATACCTTAAAGGTAAATATGTAATATCTTATACTATAATCATTAATACCTTAAAGGTAAATATGTAATACCTTAAGAGCATACAACTAATACCTTCATTGAATGAGCAACTGATACCTTAAAAGTGTATGACTAATATCTTATGAGCATACAACTGATACCTTCACTGAATGAACAAATCATACCTTAAGAGTAAACAACTGATATCCTAAGAGTATATATTTGATACCTTCGTTGGATGAAATATACATGGTATCAGATGGTACGCGGCGCACACCAGCTTAGGTGTGGCAGTGTGGGGCAGCCCACTCATCAAATTGGATTGGAGTCATGGATTAAGATTCATGCACCTGATGCACATAAGTTTGTGCGATATATATATATATATATATATTTTCAAGAATCTATTAAAACCAAACAAAAATTCTGTTTGGTTTTAAAATTTTGAGATTTTTAGTTTTGATTTATTTTTTATTTTTAGTCTCCAATTACCCAAACCAACTAAAATAATAATAATATATATATGGACATAACTTTAAAAACTTTTTATTAATATTCCTTCAAGTTTTTTACTTTAAATTAAATGTAAATTCTCTCATGCACGGTGTACCTGATGCATGGGTTATTGGGTCCATGCAATCACCGATTCGACCCACCTGGTCCGACCCAGTTGAAGAAATATAAATAGTGTTTTTTTTATCTTCCTTTCATTTGCAGTTTGGTGGTTCATCTTCTCTCTCTCTACACTCTCTCATTCTTTGCGATCTCTCATTCCATTGTTCACTTTAAATTTTTCTATTTTTGTTGAGACTTGCTTCATTTTTTAGTGGAGTTGTAGTGTTAATTTCATTTTCTTAGTATTTCTCTATTCTCGAAACCCTAGTCATTGCTTAAGGTGTTTTTTATTATTATCGGTTAAACTGATGCTTTTGTTACAATTTCTTTTAGTTGTTGTGTTTTTTTGTTGATTTTGTTTGAGTTTTTTGATTTGTTAATTTCTCTGATTTTTTTTATTTTGTTTGCGTTTTTTTGTTTTAGCAATCGAAGCCTATAATCTTCTGGGTGATGGCTCATAAGTTGAGTTTAGACAAGAATATTGTTATTCTAGGTGAGAAAATGTCGAAGATCAAATCAAAGAGTGTTGATAAGAAGAGGTAATCTATTTGAATTTTTTAGAATTTGATAAGATGTTTTTTGTTTCTGCATGTTATTTGATCTTTGCTTGATGTATATTTGAATATATGCATTTTAGGACTTTATCAAAGGTACTGATATTTTGTAGAAAATATATTATTGTGTAAATTAGAAGGTTTCTGCATATATTCTATATGCATTTTTTGATTGCTATTATTATTATATGTTATGTTATGTTGTTTGTCCTTTTCATTTTGTGAAATGTAAGGTGTTATACCTTATTGCTTTATCTATGATACCTTTAATATATTTTTGATTAACTTTTATGTTAGATTTATGAGACCTTTAATTTTTGTTTTATGCATGAACTGTACAAGTGTGACCTTAGAGTATGACTTTTACTTTATTCATGTTACACTCTATATGCATTGGTTTGAATGTTATTATTATATGTTATGTTGTTTTTGAACTGTTAAGACGATATACCTTTATGCTTTGTCTGTGAGACCTTTACTATAAATTTGTTTGACCTTTATATTAGATTTATGAGACCTTTACTATATTTTTTTACAGTTTGATTAGTACCCCTTGCAGACCTGCTGGAATTGTTGATCTTATTGAGTTGTTGAATGAGAAACAGAAGACTGATGTAACTAGAATTGGTTTTGGGGTTTTGTTAGATATGTCCTTAAGAAAATATGATTTAGCTATGTTATCCTAGCTCGTTAAGAGGTTTAATGGTGGGAGCAGGATGTTATCTCTTGATAAATATCGTAGCTTCGTGTTAACTAATGATGATGTGCATGATATCTTCATGCTTCCACGTGGAGGTTCTATTATTGTGAAGTTTGGAAAAAAAAAGAGGAACATGAATTGTTAGTGTGATATAAGGAGGGATATAACATCTATTTTGATGTGATGACTAAGCAGTTGGTGGATGGTGAGAATGACTTCAAAAGGTTGTGTGTTTTGTATGTTATGTCAACTTTCTTTACACCTTCTGTAAATCGGTTGTTAACAATTGGTCCTTTGAAGTCTTTAGTTGATGTTGATAACATTTCCAAGTTCATTTGGTGTGGATATGTATTAAGTTGGTTGTGTTATATTACTGCATATTGCATATTTTTATTGGGTGAAATGGCATGGGGTTGCAATGCATTGTGACTTACCTTTGATCAAACACTGGTCAAATGAGAAAATTGAAAAAGGTACATGGAAGAGGCAGTAGCTAACAGTTATGACGATGAAGAGTTGGTGATGAATGTTTATCCCATTTTCTGCAAAAGAATGTAGTAGAGAGAAGCAGTTTGATGAGGAGAAGTTTGCTGAAGAGAAGCCTGTTGAGGAGAACCCTACTGAGGAGGTGAATGAATCTAGAAGATTAATTAAGTTTTGTTTGCCTAATGGGAAATCCGATGATGCTGAAATAAAGAAGTTGGCCAAAGATATAAGTATCTTTAATCAACCGTTAGATTAGTGATAATTTTTATGTTTTTTTTTTGTGTTTGATGAAATTGTGAACTGTTAAGTTTTTATACCTTTATGTTATGAATGTGTGACCTTTACTATATATATGTCTGACCTTTATGATTTTTTGAAAATCTTCATGTTTTATGTCATGAACTATGAACTATTAAGCTGTTATACCTTTATGATATATCAATGAGGCCTTTACTCTGTATGTATTTGACATTTATGTTAGTTTTAGGAGACCTTTATGTGTTAAGTTATTAACTGTGAACTGATAGCTTTTTTATTTTTTGTAGGACATCCATGAAACTTTTCTCTGTTTCAAAAGTGATATTTTTGTTGTGTCTAATTATTATATGGATAAGCTGATTAGTATGAGGAGAAGATTCCTAAAAAAATGCCCAAGTTATCCTAAAGAAGTTTCTGAATCTCAGTTCTTTTCTGATGAAAAGGTGCACAACTACATTAACAATGTGGTTGAGAATTTATTGAGGATGAACAAAATTATCTCAGATATTGAGCTCCTTACACTTGACCAATCTCAAGCTAATGTTGGAGATAAAGTTTTTGATGAAAAAGTTGTTGATGAGGGAGCTGCAACACATGGGGAACTCAATGATGCTATTTTATCTGTTGGATCAATAGATAGAAATGCTAAAGGTAATAAGAATGAGGCATTTTGGGGGATAAAAGATGATGTTGGTTATGTTTCTAATTTCATGATATTTTTAATAAAATTTTAAGCAATATGGATCTGAGGCATAAACAAATTGTGGATTATTGTTTTTTTACTGAAGACTTAGAAGAGAATGAAGGGTAAGAAATTGGTTACTTTGTGTTTTGTTATACCTTTATGTTATATCCATGAAACATTTTCTCTTTATTGATCTGACCTTTATGTTAGATTTATGAGATATTTATGTTTTCTGTTATGAACTTGGCAGTTAAGGTGTTATAACCGTGTGACCTTTACTTTATATGTTTTTTACCTTTGTAATATATCAGTGAAACATTTTCTTTTTATTGGTCTGACATGTTAGCAAAAATGTATAATATTTATTTATCAATTTATATGTTTGTTATTTGTGAATTTTTTACAGGAAGGATGAAGAGAGGTTGTTCAAGAAAAATATCTAAATTTTACCACAAAACAAGATATGATGTCTTTGATTCCTAAGAATTTGATAATCCCACCTGTTCTAACAACATGGTTTTTAATGATAAATGTTGATGATGAGAGTGTAGAGAGACGAAGTCTATTTGTGTTTAACCTAGAACTCAGTGTAAGTTTTAAATTTACTATTTAGTGTAATATGATATTGCATTGTTTAATTTATTAAATTTTTGTTTCCTTATTAGAAACCTTTGAGCAATATCATATATTCTAATGACGATGTTGAAGAGAACAAACATGAAATCAGATCAAGCTGGGGTTATGGATGGCTTCAAATGATAAGAACACATTGAACAAAATTGATATGGTATGGTTAACTTATATTTTTGAATTCTGTCAATATGTATTATTTAGTATACTTTTATGATATAATAGTGATGTACTTATGTTAAATAAGATCTTTTATTAGTGGTACAATTTATGAGGCATACCTTTAGTATTTATTGGTGGTCCTTTAATCTATATTAGTAGTATCTTTATTTTTTTTATGTCAATTGATTATGTTTTTTTTATATTGTAGATTTTTGTTTCATTTTATCTGGATTCTTACTATGCTGCCATTGTTGTGAACTTTGTCGACAAAAAAGTCAGTATTTGGATAACAAAAAATATGGGGATAAAAACAAATTTTTCAAGTGTACAGAAATCTTGGTAAGTTTTAAAGTAGTTTAAATATTTTTTATTTATGTTTATGTGATAGAATTATAATACATTTTATGTTGATTTTGTAGAAAACTCAAATGTAAGTGTTTCCTAAGAGTTGGCATGTCACAAAAGCACAAGAGTTCATTGATTATGAGTTTGAGAATGTATTATTCAAACAACAAACCACGATCAAAGATCTGGACTGTGGTGTATATTTGATGCATCGTTGTTGTTTTTGCATTTCAAAATCAGATTGTAAAACTTCATAGCTATTTTATGTCTCCAAAGAATATAATCACGATGTATGTTCGTTTCTTGGGGAACAACATGCTTGAAACCATCCCAAATTTGTGATTTTACTTGTTTTGTCCACCTTTTCTTTATATAAGCATTGAGTATACTTTGTATAAAATTTATATGAAGTATCCTCAAGGAGTGGTTGCACAACATACCATACTCTTCAAATTTCTTGCAAGTGCAAGCAATTAGGTTCATGTGGTTGTCAAATACTACCTGGCTCACATGTCCATTGCCACTAAGAGGTGAAACATCATAAATCATTGTGTTATCTTGAACTCCTACGAGAGTAGAACTAGCTGAAATGCATTAAAAAACCTCTTCTTTGAAATCTCTAAAAGCAGGGGTAGAACTGATTCAGGAATCAACCTTGAAGACTGAAATTCATCATGTCATTCTTTGATTTTCCAATGACTGTTTATTTCCTTGAAGACACAATAGAAATCAGTCAAGCTTATATTTTTCTTAATATTAAATCCAATTGCATGGTTTGTGCTTTCACTTTGTTGTGATAATCCCATCCTAACTGAAAAAAAGTCTATGCTCAATGTAGTGCATGGCTTTTCTTTTAAATTGTACAACCGTGCAAACCATGGATGATCTGTCAAATCATACTTTGATATCGTGTTTTGCCACGTAGCCTCAAACTCATTCTCATTAACACATTCTGATAAACATTTGTTGAATGTATTCTTGAATGAGTTATCGCTCTTCAATTGTGTAAACCTGCTCACTACATTTTATTGCAGGTGTCATAGGCACACGTGATGTCTTGTTTGAGGAAAAACCTACAATTGATTAGTTGACTAAATTTAATTGTAAATGTATGAAGGCTTATACATAAATGTATTAAACATAGTACATAAAAGTAATAGAATATGGTCATAAAAGTAGATAAAAGAATAACTGTTATCATAATGGTATGAATGTTATCAGATAAAAGTAACACAAATATATCATAAATGTATTAAACAAACTACATAAATGTATTAAACATATTATAAATGTATTAAACAAACTACATAAATGTATTAAACATATTGCATAAATGTAATAGAATGTCATATATTGTTGTTTTTGCAACATTAATGAATGAATATAATTACATAAAAGTATGGATGTTAACATATAAAGATATGAGTGTTTACCACATAAAGACATGAATGCTATTAGATTTAGGTAACACAAATATATCACTAAGGCATAACTGTTATCATAAAGTTATGAATGATATTGGATAAAGGTAACACAAATATATCATATTGGTATGCATGTTATTAGATAAAGGTAACAATGAAACAATACCTTCTCTATTGCATCTGCAATGGCCAAATCTTGGTCAATGAACAATGTTATCGGACATTTTCCTCCGATTGACTTCTTAAATACTTCAAGAAACCATTCAAATGATTTTATTTTCTCATTAGCTAAGAATGCACATCCGAACATGACATTTGTCCAATAATTATTTATTCAAACAAACAGAACACATATCAAATTGTACCTATTTATTCTATATGTTGTATCAAACACCATTATATCTCCATAAATCTGATAATCTTGTTTCATCATCGAATCTCTCCAGAAAATTTTATTCAATCTCCCTTCATCATCTAATCTAACTTTATAGTAAAAGTCATCATTCTCTTCATGATCTTGTTAAATCATATCAACACCTTTTTGTACATCTCCACTCTCGATGACCTTCATCTTCAAACGATTAACAAAATTCAAGTGGTCCTTGATTGTGTGACCTATAATCTCTTAATCTCCTGCATCTTGAACCATGTAACAAAAAGAATGTGTTGCGCTCATTCCAGAAGAGATCATGTTTTCTATAGTTTTACCTTTTTTATTAGTGATCACTCTGTAGCGCCCCGGATCAAAACAAGCATAATTGATTAATTAAATATTTAACACATGACTTAATGAGTAGGTGCGTTTATTTTGACTGTTTAATTTATTACGTGCATTTCAGATACGTGTTTAACGCGTGACTTAGATGGATAATTTTCGTGGACATGGTATATAGAATATTCTTATACCATTAGATGCGTATCGAGAAGATGAGAAGAT
Organism: Scutellaria minor; assembly: GCA_954870855.1. Taxonomy (NCBI): domain Eukaryota; kingdom Viridiplantae; phylum Streptophyta; class Magnoliopsida; order Lamiales; family Lamiaceae; genus Scutellaria; species Scutellaria minor. The sequence goes on along the minus strand of OX940728.1, from coordinate 15,392,816 downwards.
AGAAATGAACTAGGGTCAATCGGAGATCCATATCTTAAACGATGATGAAAAGGGCAACACCCGAAGTTTCGGGAAACCAGAAGATATTTCCGATGAATAGTAAAATGAAGATATTTACGTGAATAGTAACGTGGAAAATTCAACCGATGAATAGTGACGAGATATTTTTAAGTGAATAGTAACTTTCGGAATTCTATAAATAGGAGCTCCTTCGATTCATTTTTCACCATTTCTTCGAATGAGCCAAAAGAGATGAAAACATGTAAGTCTCTCTTCTCTCTCTCGTCTCTTTTTCGGCCTCCGATGTGCCATCACCGGCGCGGTGGTGCCGCCACTGGCGATCGCCGAAAAATTTCAAAGTTATCGATTTCGGTCGATTTTCGCACACGATATTCGTCTCGACGAGACGAATCTAGGATAGGTATCGGAATTCAATTCCGATTTCTCATTCACCAGAAAATGGTGAAAAACCGTCTCCAAACCCTAAACCCTAACTTTGCACCAACCTTTCTCTCTCCTCAGTTTTCTCTTTTTTCCTCCGTTCTTTTCACCGGAGATGTTGTCGGAAGTCCTGCTGGAGGTGAGGGTGAGTTGTTGGAGGAACGACACCGCCGTGGGTGGTGGCATCGGAGCTATATTGGGTGACTAGTTGTTATATTTATGTGTGTGCGTTTGTATGTGTGCGTGTGTGATCTCTGTTGGGGACGACACAGGTGGTGCCGCCATGGGAAAAGTGATAGTTGGCGTTGGTGATGCGCCGACGAGTCTTGATGATGGGTTGCCGGCGACTGGGGGTCGCCGGCCAAGTGTTTTAGTGTGTGTGTGTTGTATATATATGCATGTTTGTGTGAGTTTTAGGGTTGGGAAGGGTTTGTTCTCACACCGGAGTTCGTTGGGGGTAACCGGAGATGGAGGAGGTTAGAACGGGGTTGCCGGTGAGACGTGGAAGTGGTGGCCGACGATGGGAGGTCGCCGATAAAAAGCTCCATTTTCAGGTGCACGGTCGCGCACGGTCGCGCGAGCATCGGGAGGAGCTACAGGACGATCGCACACGGTCGTGCGCGGTGGGCACGGTCGTGCCCAGGAGGGAATGACCGTGCGTGGTAGGGCAGATGCCGGAAAATACCCATTTATCTTAAAACTCTCCGTTTGTGCTCGTTTCAACTCCGATTGAGCTCATTCTATTTTTGTTGCGACCCTAATCGAACCCTCTTTTATCTCAGCCTAATAAACTGAACTTTCACCCTCGTCTCCTCAATCCCAATCTTTAGATCTCTCGATCCGCCGTGTCGTTAATGATTATTTTTTCCACCGGCAACATTTATGGCTTTATTTATACATTATTAAGGATCTAAGAACACCGTAACGTATGTAGGCTATCAATTGGATTGAACATTGAGACACGAGGTTTGAGACATAGGATTTGGGATGCGAGATTTGAGATATCCGATCGTCGGTACTCGCTACTCATGTGGTAACCACCGAACGAGGTGGGGGTAATTTCTATAATTATCTGCATGACAGATAATTATCTTTATGACCGATAATCGTCTGCGTGACCAATAATTATCTTTGTGACCGATAATTGTCTACGTGATTGATAATTGTCTTTGTGACCGATAATTATCTTTGTGACCGATAATCGTCTGCGTGACCAATAATTGTCTTTATGACCGATAATCGTCTGCGTGACCGATAATTGTCTTTGTGACCGATAATCGTCTGCGTGACTGATAATTATCTTTGTGACCAATAATTGTCTGCGTGACCGATAATTGTCTTTGTGATCGATAATCGTTTGCGTAATCGATAATTATCTTTGTGACCGACAATTGTCTGCGTGATGAATAATTGTCTGCATGACCGATAATTATCTTTGTGACCAATAATTGTCTGCGTGACTGATAATTGTCTTTATGACCGATAATTGTCTGCGTGACCAATAAACTGTTGAACTCTACGTGTTGTGATAATATACTGTGTTTATCTTACTATAGTGTGATAGAGTTGGGCTGAGTGTCCAATTGGGCTTAGTGTCCATTGGGCGGCGTGTCCATTTGTGAGTCTTGGGTTGTGTGTCCATTATGGACCGAATTATGTGTTGCGTATATTATGTGATGTGTTTAATTGCTGAGTTATTATATATGTTTGATTCATTATTCTTGCTTAATAACCTGTTAAAAACATGGAAAGTATCCCCACGAGTGTATTCAACGCACTCACCCCTATTCTGTACTCACACTACAGGAGAATAAGAGAATCTTGACGCGTAGAGAGAGGGGTGCCCTATCAGCTGTGTCCTTTATCCGGATTTGACTTTTAAACCTTTGTTGATCGTTTGTAAAATCGAAAACTGTATTTCTCTTTCCTTGTGATAGATCCTGATATTTTTCCGCTGCGTAATATTTCAAACTCTTTTTTATCGGTTGCATCCGATGTTTCAAGAGTTCTGCTTCTTATCATCTCATTTTCTTTCTATTTTATATCATGTTCGTCTTTTCCCCTTTATTTCTTCACGCCCGAAAAGAAAAACTCTGATATTTTTACCAAAAGATTCTGGGGCGTGACAGATGGTATCAGAGCTTAGTTCTACCCTTTGTAGGGCTTTGCTCAAACCTGTTTTAGGAAAGGCAAACGAGGAAAACATGTTTTAAAACGAGAAAATCTTTTCGAAAAGAAACGGATAAGCACCATCCTCTCTCTATATGTGTCTCTCCGTAATCAAGAGTGTTTATCTGCTACGTGTTATCTTGCTTATTTGATATAGACCCTTTAAAGGTACGAGGATGTGTTAAGGGTATAGTTTCATGATAGAAGGATATATCAAAACCTTCTTGACGTCATTACAACCACGATAAAAAGATCCTTTAAAAACCCTCTTGACGTCACTACAATCGACGCACTGCTTTGTCCACCGCCACAAAGGCCGCTGACTGCAGCTACGTGAGCTCATATGGGTAACCACAAGGGCCGCTGACTGCAGCAACGTGAGCTTGTGTGCATAAATGGTCGTTTGCATTAGTAGATGCTGTGTGACTGATAGTTGAGATTACCATTGGCCTTTGTTTACAACAGGATAAGCTAGTTGGTGTGTTTTCCGGTTCGTGGTTGTGATACGTAAGGTTGGTTTTGAAACTCGAGGTCTATAGAAAACCATGTGTGGATGTCTGTGATGTGTTTATGATGTTCTACTTATGATATGCTACGATGATAAGCGAATGACAGAGAATCTATGCTATGGGATAAACGAATGACAGAAAATCTGTTGAGATTATTATATGAGTTATGGAGTAACGTTATCGGAACCATGGTATCGTTTTTGTTATCCGTTGTTATTTTATGTTGTTGGATTACGTGGGGTAGACTACAAGGGTTAGTCTTCGTATGACGTCTATAGAACGATATGCCATGAAGTCGACCACATAAAGACCGCCTGTCAATGGAGAAACCACTTTACTTTTTCCCTCACTTTTCTTGTTATTCTTCTCGCTTATAGTATTGTTGTGACACTAGATCTGTTGAGGTATGAGCACAATAAGATAAATGTTGAAACTTTGGAAGTTAGTATTCCATCGGGAAGAACGATACGAACGAAACACCTCTGTCTAGGTCTAAAGACCGCACTTGGGAGTAGAATTATTTTAGCCGATCTATATGCGTTAGAGATGAAGGACTTGTGGTGATTATGGAAATAGATTGGCTTACGGTAAAATCACGCAGTGAACAAGTGTCGTGCGTGAGAGGTTGTCTTACCAATACCTAGAGAACCGGAGTTCACTTTCCATGGAACATAAGTTAAAGCTGACTTAAAGATTATCTCGACCATGAAGGCAACCAAGATGCTTAGCAAAGAAAATTGCGAAGCTTGGTTGGTCAACATGGTGAAACCCCGAGCAAGGATCGACTTCTATCGGGAAGGTGCCGGTGATAAAGGAATACATGGACGTAATTCCAAAGGATTTACCTGGTCCTCCACTGGATCAACAAGTGACCTTCAAGATCGATCTCATCCCAGGATTAGCACTGGTGTTGGAAGCTTCATATCGGATGACACCGAAGGAATTGCAAGAACTGAAGGTCCAATTAATAGAACTGTTGGATAAAGGTTCCATCGGACCAAGCATGTCACTTTGTGGAGCTCCAGTGCTCTTCATGAAGAAAGATGGGAGCTTACGGATGTGTATCGACTACCGAGAGTCGAACAAGCGGACAATAAAGAACAAGTATACACTGCCTCAGATTGAAGATCCCTTCGATCAATTAAGAGTTGCCAGTGTGTTCTCGAAGATTGACTTAAGGTCTGGGTATCACCAGATAAAAGTCAAAGACATAGATAAATCACCAATCAGTACTATGAGATGAAGAAGGAGAAGAGTAAAGAGCAGAAATATTGTTCGGTCAGGAAGGATCGAGAAAGAATTGGAAAAGCTCAGGACCAATGAAAGTTCTGAACATCGAGCTTAGCCAAGTAATCAAAATCTGCAAGTTCTTTGACGAGAAATGAAAAGAAAGAAGCAACATAGACATACGATAATGAGATTTTCTAGCAAAGTATTCAGTTTCGCCGTTTTATTCCGAGTCACTCAAAGTACGCGTACAATTTCGAGGACGAAATTATTTTAAGGGGTAAGGAATGTAGCACCTCGGATCAAAACGAGCATAATTGATTAATTAAATATTTAACACATGACTTAATGAGTAGGTGTGTTTATTTTGACTGTTTAATTTATTACGTGCGTTTCAGATACGTGTTTAACGCATGACCTAGATGGATAATTTTTGTGGACATGGTATATAGAATATTCTTATACCATTAGATGCGTATTGAGAAGATGAGAAGATATAAACGAACTAGGGGTCAATCGGAGACCCGTAGCTTAAACGACGACGAAAAGGGCAACACCCGAAGTTTCGGGAAACTGGAAGATATTTTCGGTGAATAGTAAAACGAAGATATTTACGTGAATAGTAACATGGGAAATTCAACCGATGAACAGTGACGAGATATTTTTGAGTAAATAGTAACTTTTGGAATTCTATAAATAGGAGCTCCTCTGATTCATTTTCACTATTTCTTCGAACGAGCCAAAAACGACGAAAACACATAAGTCTCTCTTCTCTCTCTCGTTTCTTTTTCGGCCTCCGGTGCGCCATCACCGGCGCCGCTGCCGGTGCGGTGGTGCCGCCATCGGCAATTACCGAAAAATTTCAAAGTTGTCGGTTTCAGCCGATTTTCACACACGACGTTCGTCTCGACGAGACGAATCTAGGATAGGTCTCGGAATTCAATTCCGATTTCTCATTCACCGGAAAACGACAAAAAACCGTCTCCAAACCCTAAACCCTAAACCCTAACTTTGCACCAACCTTTCTCTCTCCTCAGTTTTCTCTTTTTTCCTCCGTTCTTTTCACCGGAGATGTTGTCGGAAGTCCTCCCGGAGGTGAGGGTGAGTTGTTGGAGGAACGGCGCCGCCGTGGGTGGTGGCATCGGAGCTATATCGGGTGACTAGTTGTTATATTTATATGTGTGTGCGTGTGTTATCTCTGTTGGGGACGACACAGGTGGTGCCGTCATAGGAAAAGTGATAGTTGGCGTTGGTGATGCGCCGACGAGTCTTGATGATGGGTTGCCGGCGACTGGGGGTCGCCGGCCAAGTGTTTTAGTGTGTGTGTGTGTTGTATATATATGCATGTTTATGTGAGTTTTAGGGTTGGGAAGGGTTTGTTCTCACATCGGAGTTCGTTGGGGGTAACCGAAGATGGAGGAGGTTGGAACGGGGTTGCCGGTGAGACGTGGAAGTGGTGGCCGGCAATGGGAGGTCGCCGACAAAAAGCTCCATTTTCAGGTGCACGGTCGCACGTGCGCCGGGAGGAGCTACTGGACGATCGCGCACGGTCGTGCCTGGGAGGGAATGACCGTGCGCGGTAAGGCAAATGCCGAAAAATACCCATCGATCTTAAAACGCTCCGTTTGAGCTTGTTTCAACTCCGATTGAACTCATTCTTTTTTTGTTGCGATCTTAATCGAACCCTCTTTCATCTCAGCCTATTAAACTGAAATTTCACCCTTGTCTTCTCAATCCCAATCTTTAGATCTCTCGATCCACCACATCGTTAACGATTATTTTTTCCGTCGGCAACGTTTATGGCTTTATTTATACGTTATTAAGGATCTAAGAACACCGTAACGTATGTAGGCTATCAGTTGGATTGAACATTGAGACACGAGGTTTGAGACACGGGATTTGGGATGCGAGATTTGAGATATCCGATCGTTGGTACTCGCTACTTACGTGGTAACCACCGAACGAGGTGGGGGTAATTTCTATCTCTTTATTTGCCTACTGTTTTCCCTAGAGAATGCATGAATGAGGAATACTAAATGCTGTGAATATAATTGTTGTGCCATATAACTGTGAAAGGATCGAGGTCCACTCTGTTCGTCCCCTGCTATTTTCTACTACTCTGTTGAGGTTTGGTGGTCCTCTTGAAATGCACCAACGATAGTGAGACCGTTATATAGGATAGGATGGGGGAATCCCGCACCTATTCATCCGTTGCCATTTCTAATAGTCTGTGTGACCGATAATTGTCTTTGTGATCGATAATTATCTGCGTGACCAATAATTGTCTTTGTGACCGATAATCATCTGCGTGATCGATAATTATCTTTGTAACTGATAATTATCTGCATGACCGATAATTGTTTTTATGATCGATAATCATCTGCGTGATCGATAATTATCTTTGTGATCGATAATCGTCTGCATGACCGATAATTATCTACGCGACCGATAATTATCTTTGTGACCAATAATTGTCTGCATGACCGATAATTATCTTTGTGACCGATAATTGTCTGTGTGACCAATAAACTGTTGAACTCTACATGCTGTGATAATATACTGTGTTTATCTTACTATAGTGTGATAGAGTTGGGTTGAGTGTTCAATTGGGCTTAGTGTCCATTGGGCGGCGTGTCCATTTGTGAGTCTTGGGTTGTGTGTCCATTATGGACCAAATTATGTGTTGCGTATATTATGTGATGTGTTTAATTGCTGAGTTATTATATATGTTTGATTCGTTATTCTTGCTTAATAACCTGTTAAAAACATGGAAAGTATCCCCACGAGTGTATTCAACGCACTCACCCCTATTCTGTACTCACACTGCAGGAGAATAAGAGAATCTTGACACATAGAGAGAGAGGTGCCCTATCAATTGTGTCCTTTGTCCGGATTTGACTTTTAAAGCTTTGTTGATCGTTTGTAAAACCGAAAACTGTATTTCTCCTTCCATGTGATAGATCCTGATGTTTTTCCACTGCATAATGTTTCGAGCTCTTTTTTATCGGTTGCATCCGATGTTTCAAGAGTTCTGCTTCTTATCCTCTCATTTTCTTTCTATTTTATATCATGTTCGTCTTTTCCCCTTTCTTTCTTCACGCCTAAAAAGAAAAACTCTGATATTTTTACCAAAAGATTTTGGGGCGTGACACACTCTTTTTAAACGGTGTAGGTGGTTCAATTTAGTTCTAATAAGTGTGTGATTATGCAACAAATATGATTAACAACTTCATATAATCTCTCATCATTCATCTCCACCCTCATTAAAGCTTTACAATTTGTTTTTGCAAGTCCAATTTTTTTCTTCTTATATGTTGTAGTACTCAAGTTTCGTGATGTCTTTCCAGCACTTGAACATACAAAAGTTTGACCAACACTAAATCCCAAGAGACGAGCATGCTCAGGGTAGAGCTCATACATTTAAGCTATTGTTTTCCTTGTTATTCCAACAAGAGAACCACTTATATCTGTAAAATAAAAGCACTTTTTAGTCAAAGAGATACTATATTTATATATATACAATGTAACATTTATGTATTGATATTGTTACCTTTATGTATTATTTCTAACACTTTATGAGACAAAACAAGTGTAAGTTAGGCCTTGAAAGTATTTCTTTGTTGTGTTAAAATAAATTTATTTTATGTTAAATCTATTTGATGTTATATTTTATTAGTTGAGCTAAAATTAAAAAAATATATCAAGTATAAAAAGAAATGAAAACCTTTATGTATTTTTAGTAACACCTTTACATTATTATTTGATAATATTTATGGTTTTTAGTATCACCTTTATGATTCACTCTAACCATTACACAAGACTTGTAAACCATATAAAAATTCTTCAATTGTTTTTATATTATATAATGTTGACCTTTATGGTACACATATAATACCTTTATGATAAAGATTACTTACCCTCATTTATTTCAGAAGTAGTGTTAGGCGCATCAATAAATTGTTCTTCATCGGTAGATAACTCAACTATTTCATATGTATTTGAACAATCACCTATCATACAACAGTAAAACGTGAAATTAGACATAATTTCATGTTTTTCGAACTGATAAAGGTTGTTATTTTGTTACACAATTTTCTGAAATTTTACTTTCATCTTCCATGTTTCTTGTGTGCAATTCAGTGGTAAATAACAGATTTCATAAAGGTTTTCGGATTGGAAGTTGAGGGAAAAAGAAAAATTAGGTTGAAGATGAAGAAGCAGAAGTTTGAGGAGAAGCTGAGAAAAAAACATGAAATTGATAGAACGACGAGAAGCTAAGAGAAGCGAGCAAAGGGTAAAAAAAAAAATATATTACCTAAATTCGGATTCGGGTCAAGCGACCCAGTTGCATGGATCAAGATCCATCCAACTGGTGTATGAGAAACTCACTCTAAATTAAATGACAAAGGATATTGAAAAACCAATTTTTTTCAGAAGAGGGTTATCCATATTAAAATGAAATCTATTTCAAACATATATGTCATGGTTCCTTACTTTAATAGGGTAGTTTCATATATAGTTTTTGGATTGTGATTTAAAATATATATATATATATATACACACACATATATGAGTTAACCGAAATCCAAACCGTTTTGACCCAAAAAAAAGTTTGGTTAAACCAAATTAAAACAATTTAGTTTGGTTTGGTTCGTGGTTACATGTTTTAGTTAACTTCAGTTTAAATAGAATGAACGATTTACCATCAATGTATTATTTTTGCATAACTTAAATTTAGGGATAATTTCAATTTTGGTCATGTATGTAAATTTTTTTCCTTTTTGGGAAAACCAAGTATACGTTTTCCAATTTTTGTTCTATATGTGTAGCGCCCTGAATAAAAAATGAAGCATAATTGATTAATTAAATATTAAACCCTTAATTGAATTATTATGTGCGTTAATTTTGACTGTTTAATTTAATTACGTTCGTTTCAGATACGTGTTTAATGCATGTTTTAGATGGATATATTTTCTAGTCGCGGAATATAGATTATAATTTTACCATTAGATGCGTAATGGTAAAACGAGAAGATAGAAACGAACTAGAGGTCAATCGGAGACTTGTAGCTCAAATGGTGACGAAAAGGGCAAAACACGAAGATTCGGAAAACCGAAAGATATTAACGGTGAATAGTGACCAAGATTTTTACCATGAACAGTAATTTTAGATTTTTACATGAATAATGATTTTCGGAAAATCTATAAATAGGGGCATTTTCGATTCAAAAATCACCATTTTTCCAAACAAGGCAAAATCGACGAAAACACATAAGTCTCTCTTTCATCCCTCTCTCTCTCTCCTCTGTTTTCTGTCTCTGGCGCGCCGCGCCGTCGGTGGCCGGAAAATTCAAAGTTATCGGTTTCGGCCAATTTTTGCATAAAACGTAGGTTTCGTCGAGACGAGTCTAGGATAGGTCTCGGATTTCAATTCCAATATGTCGTTCGCCGAAAAACGACGAAAAACCGCCTCCAAACCCTAAACCCTAATTATTGCCAACTTTTCTTTCTCCTCTGATTTCTCACTTCTTCTCGCTGGAGCTGCTGCCGAAGGTCCTCTTGGTGGTGAGGGTGAGTCGCTGGAATGGCGGCGCCGGAGCCGTTACAGGCTGTGTGTGTATCGCGTAGTGTGTGTGTGTTAGTATGTGTTGAGTGTGTGCATGCTGTGGGGCGGCGCTGTATAGCGCTGCCATGGGGAAAAAGATGGTCGGCGCTAGTGATGCACCGGCGAGGCTGGGAAGTGGGTCGCCGGGGACTGGAAGTTATCGACCAAGGTTGTTACAGGTATGTGTGAGTTTGTGTGTATATGCGTGTGTGTAGGTTTTTTGTATGTGTATGCACGACTGGTAGGGTGGTTGCCAGCGATAGGAAGTCGCCGGCCAGTGTTCTAGGTGGTTTGGAAGAGTCGCCGGCGATTGAAAGTCGCTGGCCGAAGCTGGGAAGAGAGGGAGAGAGAGATAGAGAGCATGAGGGTTAGGGTATGTTTGGTGGCTGTTTTAAGACACTATTTATGCCGGAATCCTGCAAGAGGTGGCCGGAGCTGGGTCGCCGGTGGACAAGGGGGCGGCGGCGCTGGGTGGCGCCACCGCAGCTGGTGGCAGCCGGAAGGAGCAGCAGGCGCTGGGACGACGCCGGGAGGGCGCGCGCACTGGGTGCGCGAGCCTGGCTGAGGCTGTCGAGCCTGGTTGAGGGCGCCGGGTGCGCACCTACCGAGCCTGGCCGAGGATGTCGAGTGTCGTGCGTGCATGCTGCCGAGTGCTACCGAGGATGCCGAGGTGTGCCGGGCACTGGTGTGCGAGGCTGCCGAGATGCGTCGGGTGCTCGCACGCGCCCGCTGCCGAGTCTGCCAAGGATTTTACCCGACGCCGGGTGCGCGCGCGACACTGTGTTTTCGATTCAAATCCCATTTTTTCCATCATACGTTATCATCGAGCCGTCGCCGATAAGATGTCATTGATCGGGGGTTGTGGGTCCCGGTCAAAGTCAACCCTTTGACCAAAATTACCAAAATACCCCAAAACTTAAAACGCACCGTTTGAGCTCGTTTCAACTCCGATTGAGCTCATTCTTTTTCCGTTGCAACCCAAATTTCATCCTCTTTCATCTCAGCTTTATATACTGAAATTTTACTCTCATTTCTTCAACCTCAATCTTTAGATCTTCCGATCCGTCTTGTCTTTAACGATAGAATCTCCTTCGATATCATTTCTATCTTTAATTATACTTATTAAGGATTTAAGAAACACTGTAACTTATGTAGGCTACTAGTTGGATTGAGCTTTGTGATACTCAATATTTGATACTCGCTACTCACGTGGTAACCACCGAACAAGGTGGGGGTAATTTCTAAACTCAATATGTTTATTATTTTCCATATTTGATATATGAACTGTTGAACTTTATGTGTTGTGATTACATGCTGTGATTACTATGTACATGCATACATTATGAATACGATAAATGAGGACGGATGTCCAAAATCACGTTAGGTATGGACTGGTGGCCCGTAAAAAGCACCATACGTTAGGGATGGACTGGTGGCCCGTAAAAAGCACCAAGTTTAGTTGAGTGCTCTTAGAGCCGTGTGTTCATAGAATTATGTGTTTTGCATTCTATATGTTGTGTCAATTTGCCAAACTTGTATATGTTTGATTTGTTACACTTACCTAATAACTGTTAAAAATATAGAATGTATCCCCACGAGTGTATTCAATGCACTCACTCCCACATGTATTCATGTTACAGGAGATGACGAGCATGTAGAGCTATAGAGAGAGATGGTGCCCTATCTGGATATTTTTATATTCTGTCTTTTGTCATATAACGATTATAAAATTCTCATTTTGTAAGTATAACTTCATCAATCCTATGGATGATGGATCCTGATGTTTTTTCGCTGTTATGTTTTCTCCCGGTTTTGTGCCGAAGGATGTTTATCATCATGTAAAGTTTACTTCCGCTGCGTAAGGTTTCAAACTCTATATTATCGTTGTATCCGACGATTCAAGTGTACCACTTCTTATTCTCTCCTTTTTTCTTTCTATTTATATCATGTACGCGTTCTTCCCCTTTCTTTCTTCACACCCAAAAAGAAAACTCTGATAATTTTTTTGTAAGAAAAACGGGGCGTGATAATATGTTTCAACTTTTTCAAAATTTGGTTCTATATGTTGCAATTTTTTCCAATTTCAGTCAAGTTTTTCAATATTGGTCCAACATGTTTCAATCTTTTCCAATTTCAATCAATTTTGGTCTGATTGCCATCGGGAAATCTCACATGACATTGACAGTTTTGGGAATTTCGACCAAAATTGAACTGAAATTGGAAAAAATTGAAAGATACATGACCAAAATTGAAAAACTTGATTGAAATTGGAAAAAATTGAAACATACAGAACCAAAATTGGAAAACATATAATTGGTTGTCAAAAAAAAGAAATGGCCTTACATACAAGACCAAAAAATAAAATTAACCCTTAAATTTATTGTGGCCTTATTATAACACCCCAAATTAAACTTTGAATATGTAAAATATAACAAAAATTTTCATAATTAATACGAGACCCACATGATGATGATATGAATTATTTAATCAAAAGTAGTATAAATTATGTATAAATTATAAATGGAAAATAATTTTAAGATTTGGATTTGTTTTTTATACACATATGGGTACAAGATATGTATATATACGAAAATGTATATGTGTGTGTGTTTTAGAACTTAAAATAAATGGGAAATAAAGTAAATAAATAAGTAACTAAATAAATGCACATGAATTAGGGGTGGCAGAAATAGCAATAATTTTGGTGAGTCATTCAAAATTCTTTCACCATATAAACACGTAGCAAATATAGGATAATTATTCACAAAACACATGCATTATTTTAATAAGAAAAGAGGGAAGGGAGAATGAGTCGGTGGATGGAAAAATAAAAGAAAAAGGAAAAATAAGAAAGATGGCAAAAGAGGGACAAGGAAGGTGTTGTTGCACCCTTCTTCTTCTCTCTCACCCTCCTCCCTTTCGTCCCTCTCCCTCTACATCTCTAGGCGGCAGCATCGCCACCATTCACCAGAGGCCACCTCTCCCTCTCCGATCGATCTTCACCTCATTTTGAATCTCTCCTCGAGCTCGTTTTGAATTCGGACTCCGTCAAGGTTTCTCCATTGAATCGCAGGTAAAAAGGCGGCGAAAGCCGCAATCTTTAACCTTTCTCACCCTCTGTTTTTCTCTCTCTCCCCCCCTATTTCTCTCTCTCTCGTTGTTGTTGCGTGGTGATTGGGCGGCTGTTGCGCCGGTGAGCGTGCGTGCGAGGGCGCTATTGAATGGCGGTGATGGTGTGGGTGGTGCGAGAGTGGTGTGTGTGTGTGAGTGTTGGGCCGAGTTTACAGATGTTGCGGGTGGGGGTGATCTCTGAAGGGGGTGATCTCTGAAGGAGGGAGATGGGACTGCGCGAAGGGAAACGATTTGCGAGCGCGTTTTTGCTTGGCGCGACAGGGACAAGGCTGTTGTTGGGCACCCTGGACGGAGATGGAGCTGCTGGGTGTCGAGGATGGGGATAGGAACGGGGCTGCTGTCGGGTGACGGGAAACGAGTAAGGGCGTGTGCAGTGGGTGTGTGCAAGGGTGTGGATTGGCGTTGATGAAGGCTTGGTGTCGCCGACGATGGGAAATTGCCCGCTGTCGTGGGACGAATGACCGATGTAGAGCTAAGTTTTGATTTTGGAGAAACGAGAAAAGAGGAATTATCTAGGCTTGCTTGACAACTTAAGGACAGATTAAAGACATATGCTCCAGTTTTCCCTAAGGTGGGGATAACTTACTTTATTCTAGTATTTTGTGAATTATGTGCCCTTCATTATATGTTGTTGTTTTCTCTGTGTTCGAATGAAAATATTTGTTTTTATTCTGAAAAGGGACGACATTTTTATTATATATTCATATGATTGCTACAAAAGTGTGAATGTCGTAATATGAGCTCAGTGATACAAATGTGAAGAATGATATGGGTAAGTGTGTGACTGATTGTGAGGTTAATACGTGTATATGTGATAAATGAAATTATACCCAGGACGACTAAGACCCACAATGCAGGGCGGTTAAGACCCACATTATATCCAGGGCGGTTGAGACCCGCATTATGTTCAGGTCGGCTAAGACCTGCAATCCAGGGTGGTTAAGACCCCCATTGTATTCAGGGAGGCTAAGGCCTGCATTTTATGCATGACGGCTAAGAACTGTATCTATGACGGATAAGAACTGCAACTAAATGCTTTGTTTGAATGTTATGTTTATGTATATCTATGTCTACGATAAGACAGGTTAACTTCTGCACCTATGAGACTACGTTTGCAAGGTGATGGTTTCATGTATTGTGCCCTGATTTATTTGTTGATTTTATTTAGTAATGTTTTGGGATCCTTACTGAGTGTATAAAAAACACTCACCCCTTTTATGTTAAAATGTTTTAAGCTTAAAGAATTCTTGAGCGTGGTACGCGAGCAGTGGATGCTGGTAACCTATGTTCTAAAGATTGCAAAAGAGTTTTATTTGAAGTGTTTTAATTCATGAATTCTAAGAAAATTGTAATTCATAATTATTCTTAATTTTATTTATATTTATAAGTCTGAAAATGGTGAATTATGTACGTAAGTAACGCCTAGTCAAAGTTACCTTTATAAAAGAAACGGGGTGTTACACATATGGCAAGATATATACTCCTTTCATCTCGGCTCAACTTGCCTACATTGATCGGGCACGGAGGTTAAGAAAATGCAGTTGACTCAAGTGGATATGCTCACTTTTTGCTTTTAAGACTTTATTTAGGGTTTGGATTAGTGTGTTAACACCTCCCTTCTTTTCCTTAATTTTAAATCTCACAATCAATTAAAAAAAAATAGGAAATCCAAAAAAAAAAATTAATGCAACTAATTTTCCATACAATTTTTAGTGGGAAAATTTCCTACCAAATCAGCTCAAAAACTGTTCTTACAAAATTTCCCCCCTAAAACACACTAATTACAATCAAATCAAATCCTATGCACTTCTAATAATTACAAATACAAATGCATTGAATGCATTTTCAACAACCAACTCTCAAAATTTCAAAATTTCAGATTCAAATATGACTTGCAACAAAAAAAAGAAAAAATCTTTCTCCATCAGAACGACTTCTTATAGCTCAGCATCTTCTCGTAAACAACAACAACGATGTTTTGAAGAACGACATCACTGTAGAAGTCGCAGCATCATTTGGAGTGTGTTCGTACTGTCCTACTCATATGGCAAGCTGCAAGGAAACAAATTTCAGAAGGGCTGTCTATTTCTTTTTCGGAGGTAAGGCCATGCCCACCTTCATCTCAACTTTTAAAGTTGGATTAAGAAGCCATTAAAGTCATTCCCTTCTCCAAGAGAGGCACAATCAGGAGGTTAGCAAAAGAGCTTGAAGTCAGTAATTCACAAGTGGGCAGATGGGTAAAATCGGGCAGGCTTAAAGCACACACTAATGCAATCAAACCAGCTTTGACAGAGACAAATAAGCTCAACAGAATCAAATACAACCTATGTTTCTTACACAAACACATTAGCAACAACAAGATTAGTTTTGAAAGCATGCATAACATAGTCCATATTAACGAGAAGTGGTTCTATATGCAACGGGCAAATGAAAGGGCTTATAAACTGAGCTCAGAGGATGTTCCTTTCAGGACATGTAAAAGTAAGCGATTCATCCCAAAAGTTATGTTTATGGCTGTTGTGGCAAGGCCACAATACACAGACTAAGGGGAGTTGTTGTTTGATGGGAAGATTGGAATTTTCCCATTCACACAACAAATCCCCACCATCAGAAATAGCGCAAACAGACCAAAGGGTGCAATGGTTGCAAAACCAATTGACTCCATAAACAAAGAAGTCATTAAGAGTTGTCTTTTGGAAAAGGTAACTCAC
The DNA here is from genome assembly GCA_954870855.1 of Scutellaria minor. Taxonomy (NCBI): domain Eukaryota; kingdom Viridiplantae; phylum Streptophyta; class Magnoliopsida; order Lamiales; family Lamiaceae; genus Scutellaria; species Scutellaria minor. The sequence goes on along the minus strand of OX940728.1, from coordinate 15,377,023 downwards.
TAACTATCAGAAAAATTTCATCATTTAATGTGTTTAGTAAGTCTCCTAAAACTGCCCCAATGTTTTGATTAACTATTGGGCTAATTTGGTGACATTACTAACACATTTTATGGTGATTTGTTTGCTGTTTTTTTTTTCATCACATGACACAACAACTAGATAATCCCAGCAATAAATGTAAAGTGGCCAACAAATGCAAGTAGACAAATCATCATTCAACAAGACAATACTAGACCTCATTTAAGCAACATAGATGTAGATTTCAGGAGGGCTGTCATAGAAGATGGCTTTGATATTAGGTTGATGTGTCAACCACCAAATTCACCAGACACTAATGTGCTAGATTTAGGGTACTTTAGGGCAATTCAATCCTTGCAGATTGAAACCCGAAGCTACAATGTTGATGACTTGGTTGCTAATATTCTTAAATCATTTGAAGATCTTGAGCATCCAAAGTTGAACAACATTTTTCTTTCACTACAAGCATGCATGGTTAAGATATTGAAGGTAAAAGGAGGAAACAATTACAAGCTGTCTCACATTGGAAAGGCAGCACAAGCAAGAATTGTGTCATTGCCAGCAACAATTCAAGTGGATGAGCAACTTGTAAAGGATACAATTGACTTTCTGATTGTAAATGAAGAAACCACAAAAACTTATGACATTGGGGGCATTCTAACAGATTTAGGGTATATGTAAGTACGCTTAGAAAGCTTTTGTCATTTAGCTTTATTGTTTACATTGTAAACACACATGAAGTGTTCATTTTGCTCAAAATGTAAACAATAGAAGAACATGTTAGTGATATCTTAATTTGCAAACTTCTTTTTTTTTTCCTTCAGAAAAATTTCATCATTGGGATTATCCTATGGCCACAAAAGGTGAGATGGCAGCATTAATATAGCCTTAAAACAGACTATGTCAAGCTACTACATCCAACACCCTTTCAAGTTTGAAAAACAATGCAGTTGCAACAACAATTCATGTTGGGCAGCCTCATAAACAATCAGCATACAAACATCACTTTGTTGAGCTACCATGCAACTAATCATCATTCAAACACACAACAAATTGAACTCAACAAGATCATGCAGTTGCAACAACAGAGACCTATTGGGCATCTTTATAAACAATCAGGCAAATATCATCACTTTGTTAAGCTACCAAGCGAGCATTAATCAACACCAAGTTCAATTATATTGACAAGCAATCATTTACCATCACTCTGTTAAGCTACCATGCAACTAATCAAAGTTCAATCACACAACAAATTGAACTCAACAAGATCATGCAGTTGCAACAACAGAGACCTGTTGGGCAGCATAATAAACAATCAACACACATCATCAGCACAAGCAAGCATTAATCATCACCAAGTCAATTGAACCGACCAACAATCATTTACCATCACACTGGACAGACTCCAACAGTCATTCAAACACACAACAAATTGAACTCAACAACTAATCATGCAATTACAACAACAGAGACCTGTTGGGTAGCTTTATAAACAATCAGCACACATCATCACTTTGTTAAGCTACCAAATAAGCATTAATCAACACAAAGTTTAATTTACCGTCACTAAACAGAAATCATGTATTATTAGGGTTTACCATCATACTGAATAGAAATCATGCTGTCACCAAATTAGGATTTTCCAGAAATCGGCCACAAATTAGGGTTTTCCAGAAAACAACATCCAACACCCCAAATCATGCATTATTAAGCATCATCATAACACATAAATCATCTACCACAGAAATCAGGCAAATAATTCGATCAAAAGGGCAAAATAGTTTAACCTTTCGAACTGAGGGAACCCAGATCGTCAAACAGTCGTAGAAAAAATGAAGCATATCTGGATCGTCCAACAACACAGATCTGAAGGGGGTATCTCAATCCTTGTTGGGAGAGCATTCCCATCCTCGTCAAACTGAGTTTCCTCGATAAAAGATTCCTTCGAATCCCAAACGAAACCCTCTTCCGCAATCAAAGATGAAAACTCCATCACAACTCGAAAGGACTGGAGATTTTACCACAAAAGATGAAATTTTCAGATTGTGGCAAGATCTCACCGTAATCACCAAGATCTAGATGCGATCTGTTGTCACACCCCAAAATCTTTCACTTAAAAATATCAGAGTTTTTCTTTTTGGGCGTGAAGAAAGAAAGGGGAAAAAGACATACATGATATAAAATAGAAAGAGAAATGAGAGGATAAGAAGCAGATTACTTGAAACATTGGATACAACCGATAAACTAGAGTTTTGAAACCTTACGCAGTGGAAAAACATCAGGATCTTTTACAAAGAAGGAGAAATACAGTTTTCGGTTTTACAAACGATCAACAAAGCTTTAAAAGTCAAAACCGGATAAAGGACACAACTGATATGACACCCCTCTCTCTACGCATCAAGGTTTTCTTCGTCTCCTATAGTGTGAGTACAGAATAGGGGTGAGTGCGTTGAATACACTCGTGGGGATACTTTCCAAAGTTTTAACATGTTATTTAACATATAAAATAACTCAGCAATTAGATACATCACATAAATACGCAACACATAATTTCATTCATAAACGGACACACAACCCATGACTCACCAATGGACACTAAGCCCAATTGGACACTCAGCCCATAACTCACTACCGGACACGCAGCCCAAGGACACACAGCCCACTGGACACTCTGTCGACTCACTACTGGACACGCAGCCTAATGGACACTCAGCCCAATTGGACACTCAGCCCAATCCTATCATACTATCGTGAGACAAACATAGTATATAAACACAGCATGTAGAGTTCAACAATTCATATATCACATAGGGAAAATAGTAAACACATAGAGTTTAGAAGTTACCCCCACCTCGTTCGGTGGTTACCACGTGATTAACGAGTATCAAAGATCCCGTATCTCGGATCTCGTGTCTCAAATCCCGTATCTCGATGTTCAATCCAACTGATAGCCTACATACGTTACAGTGTTCTTAGATCCTTAATAAATAAAATTAAAGCGATAACGGACTTTGGCGGAGAAACGATCATTAACTACGCGACGGATCGAGAGCTCTAAAGATTGGAGTTGAAGAAATGAGAGTGGGTATCCAATCCATATGGCTGAGATGATAGAGAATGAAATTTGGGTCACGACGGAAAAAGAATGAGCTCAATCGGAGTTCAAACGAGCTCAAACGGAGCATTTTAAGTTTAGGGGTAAAATGGTAATTTTGGCCAAAGGGTTGACTTTGACCGGGCCCACGGACTCTGATTAACGACATCTCGTTATCGACGACTCGATACGGATGAACGACAGAAAGAAAATGAGGTTCGGATCGAAAACTCGGCGTCGGGTGCGCGTCGGCACCCGACGGATGCGCACGGGCGTGCACGGTGCGCGCCGGCTCCCGGCACCCGACGGCTGCCGAGTTTTCTCGGTAACGGGACACGGTGCCCAGCTGGCTGCCGAGTTTTCTCGGCAGCTTCACTCCCAGCTTTCCCGACTGTGGCCTGCTCGAGCAGGCCACTTCCCGACATCGCCCGGCGCGGCGGCTCCGCCTCCTGCCACCACCACCTATCTCGCCGGATACCTCGCAGTGCCGGCTACCATCTCCGACCATCCCTCGCCGGATTCAGGCGGTGAATAGTGTCCGAATCTTCACCGCAAAAACCTTCGATGCTCAATTTTTCGAAAATCAACCCTCACCCAAAACTCCTCCGGCCGGCGACCCCAGTCGCCGGCGACCATCCCCCCGACTCCCGAACACCGGTCGGCGACCTCCTTGTCACCGACAACCCCCTAACTCCGGCCACCATCACCCACACACATAGCAACACACACACGCATACTTAAACACACACACACGCTCATCCTTGGCCGACGGCCACCACCCCCGAGCCCTCGCCGACGACCTCCCGTCGCCGGCCCACCGATCACTCACGGCGGCGCCACCAGGCGCCGCCCCAACAGCATGCAACAGTCACGCACACACCACACCACTCATATACACACACATGCATGCACATATATATACTCTCACTGTTCCGACCTGGCGCCTCCACCAGCGGCGCCGCCATCACCCCGACATCACCACCACACCACCAGCAGCTTCTCCGGCCACTGCTCCGGCAAGAGGAAGATGAGAGAGAGAGAAATCAGAGGAGAGAGAAAGGGTGATGAGGGTTAGGGTTTGGGGCTGTTTTTCACCATTTTCCGGCGAACGAGAAATCGGATTTGAAATCCGAGACCTATCCTAAATTCGTCTCGTCGAGACGAACGTCGTGTGCGAAAATCGGCCAAAACCAACAATGTTGGATTTTCCGGCCACCGGCCGGCGGCGCCGACGACGGCCCGCCGGAGACAGAAACCCGGAAAGAGAGAGAGAGGAGAGAGAGAGACTTACTCGTTTTCGTCGCTTTTGGCTCGTTCCGAAAAACGGTGAAAAATGAATCGGAGGAGCCCCTATTTATAGAAATTCGAAAAGTTACTATTCATCCAAAATATCTCATACACTATTCATCGGTTGACAATTCCATGTTACTATTCACGTGAATATCTTCCGATTTTCTTTTCCGAAACTTCGTGATTCGCTCTTTACGTCGCCGTTCGAGCTATAGGTCTCCGATTGACCTCTAGTTCATTTCTATCTTCTTGTTTTCTCGATACGCATCTAATGGTATAAGAATATTCTATATACCATGTCCAAGAAAATTATCCATCTAAAGCGTGCATTAAACACGTGTCTAAAACACACGAAATTAATTAAACAGTCAAAGCAGACGCACATAATTATTAAGTCATGCGTTAAAATATTTAATTAATAAATTATGCTCGTTTTGATCTGGGGCGCTACATCTGTGATAATCGGTGAGGTATAAGCGTTAAAAAAGGAGAAAGAATTGGATTTTTAACTGTGATAATCACCAAGTCGAAGAGAGATACCCATTAGATTTAGGGTTTGAGAGAGAAAGGGAGAGAGCTTGAGAGAGAAAGAGAGATGGTTCTAGAACGGCGCAGTGTGGGAGTGGGAGGGATCGATTAGGGTGGGATAGTTTTAGTTTAGTTTAATTAGGATTAGGGATTAATTAATCAAAATTAGTTTAAGGAAATCAAATTTAAATTAAGAAATTTGGATGACATTTTTGTAATAATGTTGAAATATAGGATAATAATGTAAAATTTTTTTTGCCATTTATGGGCTGACAAGTTTAGTTGGGACAAACCGAAATGACAAGTAGGCAAGTTCAACTGGGACGGAGGGAGTATTATTTATCTGGGAAAAAATCATTTTTCGTCCTCTAACTTAGGTCTTGTCCAATTTTGGTGCAATATTTTTTCACTTTTCAATTTTAGTCCTCTAACTCCTAATTTTATCCAATTTAAGTCCGATTATAGCCGGAAAAAAAATTTCGGGCTGATGTGGCCACCGAATTTGCCTACGTGGCCACCAGATTCACTGACGTGCCTAAAATCGGACTTAAACTTGGTTGTCAAAAAATAAAAATGCCTGTACATACAGGACCAAAAAATAAAATTAACCTTTAAATTTATTGTGGCCATATGACAAGATATATATTGTTTATCATGTTATTCATTTCTATATTGAATTATATCATTAAAATCAATTCAAGATGAATAAATTCAGAGAAGTTACACAATTTACATTAGCGCTAAAATAAAATATGGTATAACTCAAATGAATGAGTAATAAGGTAGGATTATTACCATAACCACATTTCATGTCAATTTTTCTCATCAATAAAATTATTTAAGTTTTATTATTATTCTTTATTTTTATTTTTGAGTTGGGGACTTAGGGAAGGGGAAAAGTTGGGGTATGAATTATTGGATTTTCTTTTTCTTTCTACTTTCCAACTCAAATTGATATTACTAAAAAAAAAAAAGAGTGTCTTATTCATCGTCTTCTTTACACTGTAAGTCAACCCTTGTCTATTCATACCTCGTTATTTTTCCATGCAACTAGTGTATTAGAAACTCACTCTAAATTAAATTACAAAGGATATTGAAAAAAAAAAATCAGGAGAGGGTCATCTATATTAAAATGAAATATATTCCAAACATATATGCCATGGTTCCTTACTTTAATAGAGTAATTTTATTTATAGTTTTTGGACTGTGATTTTAAATATATATATATATATATAAGTTAACCAAAATTCAAACCGTTTTGACCAAAAAAAAAAGTTTGGTTAAATCAAGTTGACATAATTTAGTTTGGTTCGGTTCGTGGTTACATGTTTTAGTTAACTTTGGTTTAAATAGAATGAACGATTTACCATCAATGTATTATTTTTGCATAACTTAAATTTAGGGATAATTTCAATTTTGGTCATGTGTGTAAGACATTTTCCTTGTTTGGACAAACAAGTATATGTTTTCCAATTTTGGTTCTATATATTTCAACTTTTTTCTAATTTTGGTTCTATATGTTTCAATTTTTTTCAATTTTAGTTAAGTTTTACAATATTAGTCCAACATGTTTCAAATTTTTCCATTTCAATCAATTTTGGTCGGGTGGCCGTCGGGAAATTTCACGTGACATTAACGATTTTGGGAATTTCAACCAATATTGAACTGAAATTGGAAAAAATTGAAAGATACAAGACCAAATTTGAAAATCTTGATTGAAATTGGAAAAAGTTGAAACATACAGGACCAAAATTGGAAAAAATATACTTGGTTATCAAAAAATAGAAATAACCTTACATACAGGATCAAAAAATAAAATTAACCCTTCAATTTATTATGGCCATATAACATGATATATATTGTTTATCATGTTATTCATTTCTATATTGAATTACTAGTATAGGGCCCGTGTAAATATACGAGATTAAAAAAACTAAATTAAATATATTAAAATTAATTAGAAAATTATAGGTATTACGTATATAATTTTTTTTATAATTTTGTGTGACACACATCGTTTAGTTTAGCATTACATACAACACAATCTGATTAATATATTATTTAATTGTTAAAATATATGTTGTATTTTTAAAGAAACATATATAATTTTTTATTTTTTATATAGCAAAAAAAGTGTTATGTCTAATATATTCTTCAACTCTCCCACCATTTCTTTTTGTTTGATTTAATTGTTACAGTTTAGATGTAGCGTCCCGGATCAAAACAAGCATAATTTATTAATTAAATATTTTAACGTACGACTTAATAATTATGTGCGTATATTTTGACTGTCTAATTAATTACATGCGTTTCAGATACGTGTTAATGTGCGTTTCGGATCGATATTTTTCTTGGACATGGTATATAGAATATTTTCATACCATAAGATGCGTCTTGGAAAGACGAGAAGATAGAAACGAACTAGGGGTCAATCGGAGACCCGTAGCTCGAACGACGACGGAAAGGGCAAAACCCGAAGATCCGGAAAATCGGAAGATATTTACGTGAATAGTAATGTTGAAAAATCAACCGATGAATAGTGATGGGATATTTTGGATGAATAGTAACCGAGATATTTTCGGTGAATAGTAATTTTTCCGAATTCTATAAATAGAGGCTCCTCCGATTCATTTTTCACCGTTTCTCCGAACGAGCCGAAAGCGACGAAAACAAGTAAGTCCTTCTCTCTCCTCTCTTTCTTTTCGGGTTTCTGTTTCCGGCGGGCCACCGCCGACGCCGCCGCCGGCCGGTGGCCGGAAAATTCAAATTTGTCGGAATCGGACGATTTTCGCATACGACGTTCGTCTCAACGAGACGAATCTAGGATAGGTCTCGGATTTCAAATCCGATTTCTCGTTCGCCGGAAAACGGTGAAAAACGGTCTCCAAACCCGTTTTCTCTCTCCTCCTTTCTACCTCGTTTCTTCTCCGTTTTGGGTAAACTCAAACTCTAGATTGAAGCTCTCATCGAGCCGGTCACGAAACCGGGCTCGGATTTCCGAACGGATCTCTCCTTCTCCGGCAATCGCCGGTCAAAGATCCGGCCAACCTTTCTCTCTCCTCCCTCCCTCTTCTCTCTCCCCGTCGGCTCTCTTCCTCTCTTCTCTCGCCAGAAAACTTATGGACAGCAGCTGGGAGTGTGTGTGATGGTTGGAGGGGTGGCCGGCGACTGGAAGTTGCCGGCTGGAGTAGGAATGGGCTGGAAGGGTTAGGGTTTGCTTGGTTGGAGTGTGTGTGTTTATGTATAAGCTTGTTGTTGGTGTGTTTGGAGGTGGCCGGAGAAGCTGCCGGTGGTGTGGTGGTGATGTCGGGGAGGGGGCGCTGCCGCTGGTGGCGGCGCCGGGCAGGAACAGTAGCTATATATGTATGTTGTGCATGTGTGTGTGGGTGACGGGGTAGTGGTGTGTGTGTTGCTTGTGCTTGCTGTTGGGGGCGGCGCCGGGTGGCGCCGCCGTGTGTGATCGGTGGGCCGGCGACGGGAGGTCGCCGGCGAGGCTCTGGTGGTGGTGGCCGGCGGCAGGTGGCCGCCGGCCAAGCTGGAAGGGTGTGTGTGTGAGTATGCGTGTGTGTGTGTTTCCTTGCATGCGTGTGTGTATATAAGCTTGCTGTGGTGATGGTGGCCGGAGTTGAAGGGTGGCCGGCGACTGGTGGTCGCCGGCCAATGTTCCGGCGAAGGCTGAGGTTGGTGGCCGGTGGCAGGTGGCCGCCGGCCAAGGTTGGTAAGTGTATGTGTGAGTGTGTTTGAGCAAGAGAGTGTGTGTATATGCGTGTGTATATATAGACCGTGTGTGTGTGTTTGGCTGGTCGGGAAAGGTTGCCGGCGAAGAGGGGTCGCCGGCGTAGGTGTTGGGAGTCGTCGCCGGCGACGGGAAGTCGCCGGCCGGAGTTTTGGTTGGAGTTGGAATTTTGGAAAAACTGGGTATCGAAGGGTTTTGCGGCGTATTTTCCAGGCACTATTCATGCCAGAATCCGGCGATGGACGACCGGAGGTGGTAGCCGGCGGTGCGAGGTATCCGGCGAGGTAGGTGGTGGTGGCTGGAGGCGGCGCCGCCGCGCCGGGCGACGCCGGGAAGTAGCCTGCTCGAGCAGGCCACCGTCGGGAAAATCTGGGCAAGGCTGGCCGAGAAAACTCGACCAGCCGGGTTGGGTCGCGCCTAGCTGCTGAGAAAACTCGGCAGCCGTCGGGGGTCGGGTGTCGGCGCGCACCGTGCGCGCCCGTCGGGTGCCGACGCGCACCCGACGCCGTGTTTTCGATCCGAACCTCGTTTTCTTTTCGTCGTTCATCCGTATCGAGTCGTCGATGACGAGACGTCGTTGATCGGGGTCCGTGGGTCCGGTCAAAGTCAACCCTTTAACCAAAATTACCGTTTTACCCCTAAACTTAAAATGCTCCGTTTGAGCTCGTTTTAACTCCGATTGAACTCATTCTTTTTGCGTTGCAATCCTTGTTTCATTTCCTATCATCTCAGCCATTTAGATTTGACTTCCAGCCTCATCTCCAAAATTCCAATCTTTAGATCGTTCGATCCGTCGCGTATTTAACGACCGTGTTCCGACGGAACCTTTTACAGCTTTATTTATAATTTATTAAGGATCTAAGGAATGTCATAAATTGTGTAGGCTACTTATTGAGTTGAGCCTTGTGATATCGGATCCTTTGGAACTCGCTTGTGAAATCTGATCCATCGGTACTCGTTGATCACGTGGTAACCACCGAACGAGGTGGGGGTACATTCTAAACCTTTATCTGGTTACAGTTTTCCCTATTCCAAGCATGATTGAGAAATACTAAATGTTGTGATTATATGTCGTGTGTGGGGGTACATTCTAAACCTTTATCTGGTTACAGTTTTCCCTATTCCAAGCATGATTGAGAAATACTAAATGTTGTGATTATATGTCGTGTGTGGGGGTAACTTCTAAACTTTATGTGTTTACTGTTTTCCATATGTGATATATGAATTGTTGAACTCTACGTGCTGTGTTTATATACTGTGTTAATTTTACGATGGTGATGCTACGAAGGGACTTCGGTCCATATCTATGCTACGAAGGGACTCCGGTCCATATGTGTGCTACGAAGGGACTCCGGTCCATATGTGTGCTACGAAGGGACTTCGGTCCATATCTATGCTACGAAGGGACTCCGGTCCATATGTGTGCTACGAAGGGACTCCGGTCCATATGTGTGCTACGAAGGGACTTCGGTCCATATCTATGCTACGAAGGGACTCCGGTCCATATGTGTGCTACGAAGGGACTTCGGTCCATATCTATGCTACGAAGGGACTACGGTCCATTTTTATGTCACGTGTCTTTATGTTATGTGTTTGTATTATACGTGACGTGTTTAATTGCCGAATTATTATATCTGTTTAATACGTGATCGGCTTAACAATATTAAAACTTGGAAAGTATCCCCACGAGTGTATTCAACGCACTCACCCCTATTCTGTACTCACACTACAAGAGCTGTTGAGCATGATGAACCCTAGATGGAGAGAGGCGGTGCCGCTTTTGAATCTGTAATTTTTAGGGTGTGTTGCACAAATATTTTCAAACCAATATGTTTTAAGTTTAACTCACGTTTTGTAATATTTCTGTATATATATTCTGTGAACAAGAGATCCTGATGTTATTTCCGCTGCGTATGATGTACATTATCAGTAGTGAGACTAATTGCTATCGGCAGAGGCCGATTGTTGTTGAGTGAAGGAATCACTTCGTCCCTTACCTCTTTCTTCTGTCGTCTCTTGTTTATTCTTTCTGTTGTGTATGCGTCTCTTGCTATTTCTCTCTTCACGCCCAACGGTAAAACTCTGATAAAATACGAAAAGATTTCGGAGCGTGACATTAGATTAACCCCAAATTTCTTTTCAATTGAATGAATAAACAATGAAAATGAAAAAATTTCAAATAAATTTCATTGTTTTTTTAAAAGCACATATTCAGAAAAATTATTTAATTTCATTAATAATAAGTTTGAAAAATCATTTTTAATTAGCTCACCTTTATTTTAGTTTTTCGTTTTTCTTTTTTTTCTAAAAGATATTTTTTTCTTTTTTTTTTAAATTAAATGAATTTAAAATTTATAAATAATTTCTATATTTAAAATCTAGCATGTGTTATCTGAACACATTTAACTAAAATTCATGTATTATTTAGTAATGTCTATTATCAACATAATTGAATTGCTATCATTAAATAGTTTTATTAATTAGCTTTAAGATTATAGTTATCATATATTTAATTTGTAAAATTAAGATAAAATTAATATGAGAAATTGTATGTTTTGACATGTGACACATGTGGTCTTACTTATATATATATATATATATATATATAAAGATATCATTAAAATCAATTGAAGATGAATAAATTCAAAGAAGTTACACAATGTACTTATGTAAAGTGCTAAAAATAAAATATGGTATAACTCAAATGAATGAGTAATGAGGTAGGATTATTACCATAATCACATCTCATGTCAGTTTTTCTCATCAATAAAATTATTTAAGTTTTATTATTATTCTTTATTTTTGTTTTTGAGTTAGGGACTTAGGGAAGGGGAAAAGTTGGGGTATGAATTATTGGATTTTCTTTTCCTTTCTATTTTCCAACTCAAAATTGATATTACTTAAAAAAAAAAAATTTGTCTTAGATAACGTCTTCTTTACAATACAAGTCAACCCTTGTCTATTCATACCTCATTGTTTTTCCATACAACGGGTGTATGAGAAATTCACTCTAAACTAAATGACAAATGATATTGAAAAACCAATAATTTTTAGAAGAAGGTCATCCATATTAAAATGAAATCTATTCCAAATATATATGTCATGGTTCCTTACTTTAATATGGTAATTTCATATAAAGTTTTTGGACTGTGATTTTAAAAATATATACACACACATGAGTTAACCGAAATCCAAACCGTTTTGACCTAAAAAAAAGTTTGGTTAAACCAAGTTGAAACAATTTAGTTTGGTTTGGTTCGTGGTTACGTGTTTTAGTTAACTTTGGTTTAAATAGAATGAACGATTTACCATCATTGTATTATTTATGCATAACTTAAATTTAGGGATAATTTCAATTTTGGTCATGTATGTAAGACTTTTTCCTTGTTTGGACAACTAAGTGTACGTTTTTCAATTTTGGTTTTATATGTTTCAACTTTTCCAGTTTTTATTCTATATGTTTCAATTTTTTCCAATTTCAGTCACGTTTTCCAATATTGGTCCAACATGTTTCAAAATTTTCCAATTTCAATCAATTTTGGTCAGATGACCGTCAGAAAATTTCACGTGACATTAACGATTTTGGGAATTTCAACCAAAATTGAACTGAAATTGGAAAAAATTGAAAGATAGAATACCAAAATTGAAAATCATGATAAACATTAGAAAAAGTTGAAACATACAGGACCAAAATTGAAAAACGTATACTTGATTGTCAAAAATTAGAAATGGTCTTACATATAGGACCAAAAAATAAAATTAACCCTTACATTTATTGTGGCCATATAACAAGATATATATTGTTTATCATGTTATTCATTTCTATATTGAATTATTTAAAATCAATTCAAGATGAATAAATTTAGAGATGTTACACAATATCTATACTATATATTAAAGAAAGAAAGTTGGCAAAAATTACAAGAATACAATTTTCCCACCTAAAAGTGTCATGTCAATAGTATAAATAAATAAAATAAAATAGTAAATCTTACTTGATAAACTACTATATAATTATAATTATATATATATCTTATTTGGTAAGCTACTATATAATTATACATATATATTTATTTATTTATATTTAAGGTCAATCTTACTCTATAAATTATTATATAATCTATATAAAGCTAACAAATGAAGAGAAGATATATTGATTTCTCAAATCAATGTAAAACTAAGAAATGAAGAAAAAGTAGTGATTTTTCAACAAAATAAAGATACATAGAGAATGAAGAAAGAAACATGATATACAAACATTAGATATAATGAAACTAAGAAATGAAAAAATACAAGATTTTGCTAAACCTTTAAAGGTAGAAAAATTCTTCTAAATTCACATTGTCTCATATCTTTGTCTTTAGAGAGATATAATGTTTTGAGAAAAATATTATAAACAAACTTTTAGTACAAATTATTATTATTAAAATCCAACAATAAATATGACAACTCGTGCAACGCACGGGAGAAATACTAGTACTTATATATAGTGCTAAAATAAAATATGGTATAACTCAAATGAATGCATGTCAGTTTTTCTCATCAATAAAATTATTTAAGTTTTATTATTATTCTTTATTTTTGTTTTTGAGTTACGGACTTGGGGAAGGGGAAAAAGTTGGGGTATGAATTATTGGATTTTCTTTTTCCTTCTACTTTCCAACTCAAAATTGACATTACTACCAAAAAAAAAAAAAATCTTATCATCGTATTTTTTACGCTACAAGTCAACTCTTGTCTATTCATACCTCATTGTTTTTCCATGCAACTAGTGTATGAGAAACTCACTCTAAATTAAATGACAAATGATATTGAAAAACCAATATTTTTCAGAAAGGGTCAATCATATTAAAATGAAATCTATTCCAAACATATATGCAATGGTTCCTTACTTTTATAGGGTAATTTCATATTTAGTTTTTGCACTGTGATTTAAATAAATATATATATATATATATATATATATAAATGTGTATACACACATATGAGTTAACCGAAATCCAAACCGTTTTGACCTAAAAAAAAGTTGGTTAAACCAAGTTGAAACAATTTAGTTTGGTTTGGTTCGTGGTTACATGATTTAGTTATATTACTTTGGTTTAAATAGAATGAACGATTTACCATCAATGTATTATTTTTGCATAACTTAAATTTAGGGATAATTTCAATTTTGGTCATGTATGTAAGACTTTTTCCTTGTTTGGACAACCAAGTATACGTTTTCCAATTTTTGTTCTATATATTTTAACTTTTCCAATTTTTGTTTTATATGTTTCAATTTTTTCCAATTTCAGTCACGTTTTCCAATATTGGTCCAACATGTTTCAAAATTTTCCAATTTCAATCAATTTTGGTCGGATGACCGTAGGGAAATTTCACGTGACATTAACGATTTTGGGAATTTCGACCAAAATTGAACTGAAATTGGAAAAAAAATTGAAAGATACAGGACCAAAATTGAAAATCATGATTGAAATTGGAAAAAGTTAAAACATACAGGATCAAAATTGGAAAACGTATACTTAGTTGTCAAAAAATAGAAATAACCTTACATACAGGACAAAAAAATAAAATTAACCATTAAATTTATTGTGGACATATAGCAAGATATATATTGTTTATCATGTTACTCATTTCTATATTAAATTATATCACTAAAATCAATGAATAAATTCAGAGAAGTTACACAATATACTTATGTATAGTGCTAAAATAAAATATGGTATAACTCAAATAAATGAGTAATAAGGTAGGATTATTACCATAACCACATTTCATCTCAGTTTTTCTCATCAATAAAATTATTTAACTTTTATTATTATTCTTTATTTTTGTTTTTGAGTCAGGGACTTAGGGAAGGGGAAAAGTTGGGCTATGAATTATTGGATGTTCTTTTTCTTTCTACTTTCTAGCTCAAAATTGATATTACTAAAAAATTCTAGCTCAAAATTGATATTACTAAAAAAAAAAGATTGTTTTAGTCATCGTCCTCTTTACTCTACAAGTCAACCCTTGTCTATTCATACCTCATTGTTTTTCTATGCAACTAGTATAGTGATGCCCAAACGGTTCACCGGTTCCGGTTTCGGTTCGAACCGCTGGTTCGGTGGTTCCGGATTGGTGGAACCGAAACCGAATCGTGTGGGAGGCGGTTTCGATTTCGGTTTCAAACCGCCGGTTCAACCGGAACCGGACGGTTCAGCCGGTTCGAACTGGTGGTTTGGCAGTGTTTTTTTTTTTTAAATCTGGTGCCCAGTACCGCGGTAATGAGATATGGGTACCGTGGTACTGAGATGCAGAAACCAGCGTTTTGGTTTTCCACTTCGGGTACCGCGGTATCCATATCCAGTACCGCGGTACCCACCATTTTTCGTCCGTTTTCTTCCTTTTTTCGCACGCTTTGTCTCCGTCACGCCGTTTTCAACAATGTTTGTTTTGAAGTATACCATACCATGAGAAATTGAAATTTGGAATATAAAATATTGAAGTGAACAAACTTTTTCATTATAATTTGGAAAATTATTACAAGTTAGAATTCTATCTAATTTATGATCTAATCTATTACAAAAGTTCCTATATATTACAATTACAAAAGTCCATGTCTATCTACAAGAAATAAAAGTCTATCTTGAATTACAATTACAATTATCTATCTATCTATCTATCTATGTATCTATCTTGAACTATATAATACAAGTCTAAGATCTAAGTATCTAACTAAGTAACTATTTAAACAACATTAGCCAAAGAGAGGGAAAAAGAAAATTTGAAAGAGCTTGAGTTTCATTCTAAGCTTGGAATTGAAATTCCAAACTTAAAATGAAATTGCCTACGTATCCTTAATTGAAATCGAATTAAGGAATCAAAGCTCACTTAATTCTCTTACCTCAACTTACCTTCTTCAATCGTCTAGGTTGATGCCACTACCACCAAAGGATGTTGTGTTTGAGTCGTAGCCATACAAATCCGCTTCACCTTCCACAAAGCGTGTGCAATTGAGGTTTTGTTGACGTTTGGTTGCTTTGACCCAATCCTCAAGGAGCATAAGGTTTTGGACATTCTCGACAGCCAAGTTTGCTCATCTCACACTCAAAGTGTGGCCCAATACGCTAAAGACATGTTCAACCGAGACCGTTGAGGCGGGACATGCAAACATCTCCTTCGCAATAATTGTTAGTATAGGATATGTGGTGGCCCTTCTTGCCCACCACTTTAATAGATCCAAATTGTTCTCGAAAGCAACCGATTCAAAAGTAACACTTAAATAAGAATCTAATTCTTGTGATGAGTTCGTACTTCTAGCTCTTTTTTGCGTTCTAATATCATAAAAGTTGTAAAATTGACTAAGGGTATCACCAAAACTAGATGAAGAAGATGAATAACTACTATGTCCTACATTTTGATCTCCTACATCATCACTACTACTTGAATCACCATGAATTGTTTTATATTGTTTAAATAAATCATACAAATAACTTTTAGCCCTAGCAACTACTTCCCTAGGATTAGGGATATATTCTACTAGATCATATTCACTAATCAATCCAAGTGGGAACAATGCATTATAGTACATAGTTAATAGTTCTTCTAATCCATCTTCTCTAATCCTAGGATCTAATAATTTAGCACATAAATATAGGGGGGTATCTCATGATAATATTTTAACCATTTTGCTTTCATCATAATAATTGCATCACTTAAAATAGGATCATATCTATAAGAGTTAATTACCAAAGTAATTTTAACACATTGATCTAAAGCTAAAGGAGATGTAGGATAATAACATCCACTTACTTCCCTAGTTGCTTCTTCAAATTTTTTTAACATACTCATCATGTTTATACAAGAATCCCAAGAATGGGCAAATAACATAACATTACCATCACAAGTATCACTAAATTCCATAAAAAAAGCACATAAAAGTTCTCTATAATTATACGAATCTTGAAGCATGTAATAAGTAGAATTCCACCTATGTGGCACATCTTTCACAATTTTTTTTACTTCTAATCCATTCATTTTACAAAACGCGGCCCATTTTTTTCGCATTTGTACGGTATGACAAATTAAAGTAATTACATCTCTAATTTTTTCTATTTCTTCTTCTAAAGTTTTTAATCCATCTTGAACACATACGTTAAAAACATGACACATGCATCTAGTATGAAAAAGATCACCATTTAATGAAGGTTTACAAAATTCAATTAGTGTAGGCAAGCTAGCTTTATTATTAGTTGCATTATCTAAAGCTATAGCAAATACTTTAGTTAATATACCATAATCATTTAACACATGTAGTACTTTTTGTGAAATATGTAAACCGGTATGTTTTTTATTAAAATCAACAAAAGTAATTAAACGTTTTTGAACATCCCATGCATCATCAATCCAATGGCAAGTAATGCCCATATAATCATTTTTTTGGTAAGGATCTTTCCAACAATCACAACAAATCGCAACTTTTTGTTTAAGGTTAGCTAAATCTTGTAGTAATATATATTTTTTTTCACGTACTCTTTTATCAATATCCCTAGTGGCCGTATTCCTACTTATCTTTCTAGCGGGTGGTTGTAAATATGTGCTCACATAATCTTCATAAAGGTCATCCGAAGCCCATGAAAAAGGTAGATGTTTTGAAGCAATAAAATCGGCGGTGCCTTTCCTAAGTTCTAGTTGACTAAATTTAAAGGTTAAAGAATTCATACCTTGTGAAGACCCGGTGAATCCTCGTAGTTGTGTTTGAGAGCGCTCCAATCCAATCTTGTCGGGATGCTTCTTCATGATGTGGTTAGTGAACGTTCCATAGCCCCCTCCATGCTTGAACTTGTATTGCTTCCCACAATGGTTGCATGTCACTATGTAGTTGACGTTACTATTAGGCACGACATCCTTCTTGAAGTGAATGGAGAAAATATCACTACGAACCGAAGAAGGTGCTCTACTTGAGGTGGTTTGAGTGGCATTCAAACTCTCTTGCGTCGGCGACACTTCTTCTTCGTCTTCGTCTTCGGAGGCTAAGGCTTGAGTGATTTGTTCCCCCAAATCGACATTTGGATCAAGCTTGTCACACCATTGATCAATGAGCTCATCTTCATACGATGGTGGAGGTGGCATGAGACTCTTTCCCTTCCCACAGGAGGATGAAGTAGAAGAACCTCTTCTAGACATGATGAATGTAAAATAGAAAGAATAGAAGTGGAAATAGAACTAGAAATTGATGATGGAAAACTAGAAATTGAAATATAACAAGAAATTTGAGAGATTTTGAACTTGAAATAATTTAAAGTGAGCTAGAATGCAAGAGTTGAGAGAGAGAGAGAGAGCAAGAGAATTGGTGTGAGCAAATACACAATTTGAACCCCTATTTATAGATCTCAAAAATTAAAAAAAAATAAAATTGTGGCACTCCGGTTCGAACCGCCGGTTCCGGTTCGGTTGAACCGGCAGTTCGCCTCATCTCAGCCATTGATCTCCAACGGCCATTTGATCTCGGCCATTGGATCAAAAAATCGCTCAAACCGCCGGTTTGAACCGGCGGTTCCGGTTTGGTCGGTTTCCAACGACCATTTAATCGTGGTCGTTCATCCTCAACGGCTATATTCGATTCAAACACAGCCGTACACGTGTCATGCTCCATAATTAAAAAAAAAAAAGCAAAAACCGGCGGTTGGAACCACCGGTTTGTCGGTTTGGAAAAATGCGAACCGAAACCGAACCGGTTTCCGGCGGTTCCCGGTTCCGGTTTGGAACCGAAACCGGGTCAACGGTTCCCCGAACCGTTGACCGCCGGTTCGAACCGGCCCGGTTTCGATTTTCGGAACCGTTTGGGCGACTCTAAACTAGTGTATGAGAATCCCACTCTAAATTAAATGACGAGGATATTGAAAAACAAATTTTTTTCAGAGGGTCATCCATATTAAAATGAAATCTATTCCAAACATATATGATATTACTTACTTTAATAGGGTAATTTCATATATAGTTTTTGGACTGTGATTAAATATATATATATATATATGAGTTAAGCGAAATCCAAACCGTTTTGATCCAAAAAAAGTTTGGTTAAACGAAGTTGAATCAATTTAGTTTGGTTTGGTTCGTGGTTACATGTTTTAGTTAACTTCGGTTTAAATAGAATGAACGATTTACCATAACTTAAATTTAGGGATAATTTCAATTTTGGTCATGTATGTAAGACATTTTTCTTTTTTGGACAATCAAGTATACGTTTTCCAATTTTAGTTTTATATGTTTTAACTCTTTTCAATTTTGGTCCCATATGTTTCAATTTTTTCCAATTTCAATCATTTTTTGTCGGATGGTTGTCGGGAAATTTCACGTGACATTAACGATTTTGGAAATTTCAACCAAAATTGAATTAAAATTGAAAAAAATTGAAAAATACAGGACCAAAATTGGAAAACTTATACTTGATTGTCAAAAAATAGAAATAACCTTACATACATGACCAAAAAATAAAATTAACCCTTAAATTATTGTGGCCATATGACAAGATATATATTGTTTATCATGTTATTTATTTCTATATTGAATTATATCATTAAAATCAATTCAAGATGAATAAACTCAGAGAAGTTACACAATATACTTATGTATAGTGCTAAAATAAAATATGGTACAACTCAAATGAATGAGTAATAAGGTAGGATTATTACCATAACCATATTTCATGTTAGTTTTTCCCATCAATAAAATTATTTAGGTTTTATTATTATTCTTTATTTTTGTTTTTGAGATAGGGACTTAAGGAAGGGGAAGAGTTGGGGTATGAATTATTGGATTTTCTTTTTCCTTCTACTTTCCAACTCAAAATTGACATTACTACCAAGAAAAAAAAAAGATTGTCTTGGTCATCGTATTTTTTACGCTACAAGTCAACCCTTGTCTATTCTATCATTAATTGTTTCCACAGATCTAGATGGATTTCATATGACAATTATTGAATTATTTATCATAATGTACCTTTAGAAAAGATAAGGAAAACATTAATTAATATTAAAGAAATACTTTATACATTCGGCACGTGCATGCATTTATAATTCAAAATACAATATAAAATATCAAAATTATTACTACTATATATATCCATCCACATAGCTCATCCGTAATCAACAATCAATTGAATTGAATTTCAATATCAGTTTTGCAAATGGTGAGGAGTTGCTCAAACACAAGTACTCTTACCTCTTTGTTTTTCCTCCTTAGTTTCTTTTTCAGACTAAGTTATTGCATGAGAAACAATGACACTGTCTTATGCCCAGAAATCTAAAAACAATCACTTCTGAGCTTCAAACAAGGATTGAAAGATCCAGACAATCTAATGTCTTCATGGCATGGTAAAATGGATTGTTGCAAGTGGAAAGGTGTGGTTTGCAACAATTTTACTGGTCATGTTCATCAACTCCATCTTCAAGGTGAGTCCTACTATATTCTAGGCAAGTTCCATGGTTTAAGTGGCGAAATAAATTCATCTTTGCTCAATCTCAAACATCTGAGGTATCTTGACCTCAGCTGGAATAGCTTTGGACAAACAATCCCTTCTTTTATTGGGTCATTCACAAACCTGGAGTTTTTGGATTTATCTAATTGTGGATTTCATGGAAAGATTCCCCATGATATTGGAAATCTTTCAAATTTACAAACTTTAGCTTTGGGAGCTGACTTTGAAGATCTGATCGATGTTGATAGCCTTGAGTGGTTGAGAGGGCTTTCAGAATTGGAGCACCTAAACATGAATCGTGTGAACCTGAGCAAAGCAACCAACTGGGTAGAGGTGATCAACACTCTCCCTTGTTTGCGTCAACTTCATTTGAGTAGATGCGCTCTTGATTTCTTGGGTACGACTCCTCTGGATTCTCTTAACTTTACTTCTCTTACCCATCTCCATCTAACTGGTCAACTTGGGTATGATGATAGCATTTTTCAACCTTCTCCTTTCATCTTGAGTTCGATTTTTCAATTGCAAAATCTTATTTTTCTTGATCTAAGGTTCAACAACTTTCAAGGACCAATTCCAACTAACAACAATGCCACCAAACTCAAGCATATAGATCTTTCTGGTAATCATTTTAATTCTAGTATTCCAAATTGGCTCTATTTTTGTAAGGGTTTAGAGTATGTTGGTTTAAGTGTCAACCACCTAAACGGTACAATTCCAAATGACATAGCAAATCTTACATCTCTGAGCACCTTGTATTTAGACCGGAATCAACTTTCTGGTGAAATACCCCAAGAAATTGCTAACTTGTGCAAAATAGAAGTTTTGGACTTTTCCAGAAATAAGTTACAAGGAGAAATGCCAAATTCATTGCAAAGTTATCATCTTTGTATTTCATAAACCTATCTGGTAACAAATTGACTGGAAATCTTCCAGAGAGTTTGGGTCAACTATTCAATTTAGACGCATTCTACATTGATGATAACATACTGAGTGGAGTTGTGACTGAAACTCATTTTGCAAACCTCACATGATTGGAAGTTTTCTCTGCCTCTGATAATCACTTGACTTTGAAAGTTGGTCCAAATTGGATTCCTCCCATCCAACTTAGGTCACTTAAGCTCCGGTTGTGGACCTTGCTTGGAGCTTCTAATCATTTTCCCTCATGGCTTCATACGTCCAATAATATTACTCATCTTGATTTATCTAATACTGGAATCTCTGGTAATGTCCCTACTTGGATTTGGAAGATTCGAACTTTGAATCTCTCTCATAACTATCTCCATGGAAACATTCCATACATACGAGGAGATAGTTCGTATCTGTACTTGAGTTCAAACCAATTCAATGGTTTATTGCCTCAAATAGGAGATTCTGTGAGGGAGCTGGATCTGTCCAATAATTCATTTTCCGAAGGTATATCCCACTTTCTCTGTGACACCAAATATCAAACTTATGAGTTGGACATTCTTCGTTTGGGGGAAAATCAATTGAGTGGAGAGTTACCAAATTGCTGGGACAAGTGGCCACAATTGACGTATTTGAATTTAGGCAATAACAACATGTCTGGAATCATCCCAAGTTCCATAGGGTTTCTCAGCAGGCTGATGTGTTTCAATCTTTATGGCAACAAATTCTCTGGACAGATACCTTCTTCTTTGCATAACTGCACATGGTTGGTAAAGATCGACCTCGCTGACAATAAACTTCTTGGAAATATACCAATACGAATGTTGACAAGCCTAATCAACTTGAGAATTCTCATTTTACGCTCAAACAGATTGAATGGTAAGCTTTCTTCTAAGCTATGCCATCTAAGCTCAATTCAAATCTTGGATCTCTCCAACAACAAATTTTCAGGCATAATACCTAGGTGTCTTAATAATTTCACTACTATGGCTACAAAACGTGGTGTGCCTGTTTCTAATATATTTATGGGGAATGTTATTATTTCTCAATGGATATACTATTCAATTTCCATAGGATCCATTATGGAGAGTGTATCTGTAGCTACAAAAGGAAGTGAACTCTTGTATGACACTATTCTTACATTGGTTACCAATATCAACCTTTCAAAGAACAAATTGTCTGGAGATATCCCAAAGGAGTTGACAAGCTTGGTCGAATTGCAAACATTGAGCTTGTCTGAAAACCAATTGACAGGTTTGATACCGTGTAATATTGGAGATATGAAGCAATTGCAATCTCTTGATCTATTAAGAAACTTTTTGTTGGGATATTTCAGTTGTTATCTTGATAAGACAAAACACTAACTCAAGAAGAAAATAACAGTTTGCTTAAGGTATTGATACCTAGTTTCCACATCACATGATCAAGGAAAGATCATGTAATGGTTTTCCAAGATACAAGGAAAACCAACCTTAGAAGTAGTAAGAACACTTCTAAGGGCTAGCATGCTGTAGGAACAACAAACTAGTAGAAGTATCCTGAGCTGAAGAAGAGTCAGGATACTGGAAGAAGCATGCAGCAGGCTGTGAAGAAACCGGAGTCAGGAAGCTGCAGACAGTAAACTAGGTTGCTACTATATAAGCTGGCCTAGGTTACAGGAGCAGGTTGCTGAGCAGGAAGCTGTTCTGGAAAGAGAATTCAGAAAGCTAGTTGCTGCTGCAAGAACCCGACAAGAGCTGCAAGAACTCGTGCTTACAGCAGAGGTTGTCGAGGATACAGGACTGGCCGAGGAAACGGAGTCCTTGCTGAAGACTTCAGGTGAGGTTGTTGTTCTGACAACACTCTCTGAGGATAAGAAGACCTCTGAAGGGGCGACTGTTGAGACAGTACCTTTAGAGGATGATCGAGGAGAAGCTGAGGTAACTGCTGAACAGCTAGAGTACCTCATAAGGAGGTTGATGCTGTTGTTGCTACTGCAAGCTCACAAGAACCTATCCAGGTTACAGCAGCGGAGGTTACTGAGGAAGCTAAGTCTGCAAGAAGCTGCTGCAAGAATCCATATACAACAAGACTGCAAGAAGGTAGTTACAGCAAGCAGCAAAACATGAAGGAATGACATACAGCATCCCTGCAAGAAGAAGATACAGGAGTACTACAAGAAAGGTTACAACAGTATTGTATGAAGACACTGCAAGAAGGTCTATGTTACAGCAGCACTGTAATGCACTAACAGCTGCAAGCAGACCTAGGATACAACGCCTATAACAAGCAGTCAACTGAGGAAGTATCCTGCAATCCGAGAAAGGATAAATGTAGTACAAGGGAGAGAGCCGTTCGAGAAAAGATTGAAGTTGCAGACACGGAGCCAATGCGAAGACGCCACGTGGATTGACGTGCTGCAGAAAGCTGCGAGTCGCAATCACCGCGTTAAAAGCTCCAGAAGAGTCAAGTCACATTAAATGCAAACCATGCCGTTAGTCAAGTAGCTCAGATGCATTTAATGTGACCTCAGAGGAGATCTTGGAGATCAGAGCTTGATTTTGAAGAAGCAGAAGTATCTCTCTTCAACGGATACTTCTCAACGGATAGAAACTCTCAAGATCTATAAATAGAAGGTGTGCCTGACTGAAGAATGTGCTGAACAGAGCCGAGTGGAAATTCACATATCATCCAAAGCTTTTAGCTTTCACTCGTTCAGTCACTCAATCTTTTAGGAGCAGTCAACAACAACAGATGAGCTTTCAGTGAACAAGACTGCTCCGCACCAGTTGAAGACTTTGTTTTTCTTTTTAACCTTGAAGCTATGTGCGTAGGTTGTTTTAGGTGTCGAATAGTTGATAGGAGAGATCTTTGTTGTTTGTATAGTTGTCTAGGTGCTAGGCAGCTTCCCTGTGTGGGAGTGTGGAACCCTGTGTGGAACCCTGTGTGGGTTAGCCTTTAGAATTTGCAGTGCTGTGTGATCTCAGGATTCTAGTTGGCGGGCCTTTAGAGTTTGCAGTGCTGTGTGATCTCTGGACTCTAGTTGGCGTTTGCTTTGTAAGTTGATAGGTTGGGAGGAAGAGTCCTGTAATTCAATCTTGCTTAACAAAGTTCCTGCTCGAGAAAGCAGTAGAGTGGATGTAGAAGGCTTACACCATCTTCGAACCACTATAAGGGATAAGTGTTTTATTGCTTTCCTATCTGCGCTTTATCTTTCATATATTTATCTGTCATATGCATAAAACATCTTGAAATGAGCATATTTGAGAAAACCAGCCAGCCTTGTGTCACAAAATAAGTTTATTTTTCCGCTGCGCTTAAAACTCAAGTTACAGCAAGCAGTACTGCTTTTCAGTGCTGTAAGCAGTAACTGACTGGTGCTGCAAGTTCTAGTAGCTTGCAGAATAATTTATTTTGAAAAGATTTTCAAAATCGACCAAGGTTCATTCACCCCCCTCTAAACCTCAGACACCTCTTGGGACCCAACATGTGGTATCAGAGCAGGTTGGGTTATATGCCAACGTGTCATGCTACCTACCCAGATCCAACCTCTTATGCTGGTTAAACCGTTCCATCATTTTCATCCGATCCATACCATGTCTTCATATATGCATAACCGCTTATCCAAGCTCTCATTCCTAATAGATATGTTTTGTTTATGCTTTGAACGAAAATCTGAGAAAATCAACGAAGAAGACAAGGAGAAAGTAAGAGTATCCATGACCGAAGGTATGAAGATTCCAAACACACAGATCCACCAGACATGAAGTCTCACAACAAAGATATTTGGAAAGTTGCTGAAGTAATCATGACTACACCTTTTATAGTAGCTAAAGTTACTAAGAAGGGAACTACGAAGGCCGATGAAAGAAGAAACAAGCACTACCAACAAGTGGTATAACCAACAAGAGCCTTCATCAACAACCTGGAATATCTATCTGATGAGACAAAAAGTGATATCACAATCAACAAGTGGTGTGAAATGATCAAGAAATCAGACAGCCCAGAAACCTAGTAAACCTAAAGGGAGTTATGAGGTCCCTGAGTAAGGGGGAACTCATCTTATCCTCTGTGTATTTCAGTTAAAGATACTCAGGAGTACTGAAGTAGTATGCTAAACCTAATCAGGAGAGAACTCTCCAACAAATGTCTCACAGGCTCAGTATCAACAAACAATACTACTCAGCAAGTGATATCAGCAATCAACTAAAGTACAGTATCTCCAACAAGTGGTATCTTGCAGCAATCAAGCTTTCAGAGCTACATACAGCAAAAGTTGCAAGAAATCAACAACCAGAGGAATGATAGGATTCTGTAAGGACATCACAGGATGCACAATGTAATATCTAACGAGTGATATCTCTGACAAGTGGTGCCAGTCGTGAAAGATACCGTGCAGAAGCTACAGAGAATGGATGCCAAGATTCTTGCAGCAATCAAGCTTTCGGAGTTGCATACAGTGGAAGCTGCAAGAAACTAACAAGTAGCAACAAGTGGTATCAAGTGCAGAAGATACAATGCAGAAGATACTGAAAATGGACGCTGAAACTCTTGCAGCAGTGGGCTTTCAGAGATTCATACAGTAAAAGCTGCAAGAAATCAACAAAGAGCTATCAGGGGAAGAACGCAGAAGCTCAAGGGGAATATTTACATGATTGCGAGGAACTGCAAGTATAATGCTGTAAGCTGCGTCTGCATACAGCACTGGGTTCAAACAGCGCTGCATCTTTTATTCTTACAGCACAACAAGAATATGAAGGGACATCTTGATTGAAAGAGGTGATAGAAGATCTGGAAAGGCGACT
Source organism: Scutellaria minor (assembly GCA_954870855.1). Classification (NCBI taxonomy): domain Eukaryota; kingdom Viridiplantae; phylum Streptophyta; class Magnoliopsida; order Lamiales; family Lamiaceae; genus Scutellaria; species Scutellaria minor. The sequence goes on along the minus strand of OX940728.1, from coordinate 15,351,206 downwards.
AACCTATCACATCAATACAAAGGCAAGATCTACCTTTTTAGAAGACAAAAAGGCAGAATGGAAGACTTATCCAAAGGAACCGACAAGTGGCGGTAACTGCCTTCAGAAATAAAAGGAAAACTCCTCCACCCTTTTAGGATTGACCATCAGATCATGCGTTTCATCTTCCAACCATTGATCAAGAAACCACTTAAGAGCACCTATATATACCCGACCCCTCACCATTCTTCTACACATTTATTACTCACCTTTCCATCAAGTGATCTATATTTCCCATGTGAGTTACATTCTCAAGAGAAGAAGATGGAGAGCCAAGAAGGCGGAGAAAGAGATGAAGATGAAGACGAAGATGAAGATACTTTTCTGTTATCCTAGAAACAGAGAAGGTCTTCAGAAGAATGGAGTGTGAAGGATCTGCTTTCCTAGAAGCAGAGAAGGTCTTCAGATAAGAAGACGACCTCTATGAGATAGATGCCAAGGAGCCGACATTCATCCTCCATTCAGATGACACAGGTTCGACTTTCTCAACCCAAGATGAAGATTTGGGACCAAGAGGAGCCATCAAGGACCAATCCTTGGACAGAGTGGACACCTACAGCCATACATGGAGACAAACAGAACTGCAGGTGGTTTCACAAAGCATCCAAGGATCAAGTGTCAAGCAGCTTCAAGCTGGGAGTCTGGACTACTCAAAGAAATATATACCAAACCAGCTGTCATCTAGGATCCAAGGTGAACGTGCCTGGATGTTGACGAAGCTGCACAGGTAAACTGATCATCCACCGGTCAGTTTCCTAGTCTTTTGTCGCGTGCCGAAGCCGAGCAGCTTATTCCCTAGGGTAGGAATAAGAAGGAAGATGCTTGGTGGGAAGTACAAACAGGTTATTGTCCTATGGCCTTGGGCAGTAACTGATGGGCAAGAAAAGACCCTGACTCGCTAGACCTGGCGTTGTAGCTCTACTCCTCCCTGGTAACCATGTGAAAGAAGATGACAAAAGGGAGAAGAGTTGCAAGTCAAGAGCCAAAAGATGCTGAAGCCTTATAGCAAGGGGGAAACATATAATAATTGCGATCAGGAGTCTCCTACCATCTGAAGCACATCAGAGCAGAAAACTGATCATCCAAGAAGACTGATTGAAGGATGCAGCAGGCTGATGAACATGCTGAAAAAGGCATGCAGAGATCAGAGATGGTAGAGAGGGATGAAGAAAAACTCCCTGGTGGAAAAGTATGGAAAAAGCAAACTGGTTGAAGCTGAAGAAAGAAGTGAAGCTAGATGGAGTAGGAGTAGCTTACTTACTTTTGCACCTTAACAGAATTTGTACTTGTACAATATCTTAGTTTCAGCTTCAATAAAAGAATATTCTTTTCTTATTGACTCTTGCCTTGTTGTGTTTTGTCATCATCAAGATAAATGGGGAAATTGTTGGGATATTTCAGTTGTTATCTTGATAAGACAAAACAATAACTCAAGAAGAAAATAACAGTTTGCTTAAAGTATTGATACCTAGTTTCCACATCACATGATCAAGGAAAGATCATGTAATGGTTTTCCAAGATACAAGGAAAACCAACCTTAGAAGTAGTAAGAACACTTCTAAGGGCTAGCATGCTGTAGGAACAGCAAGCTAGTAGAAGTATCCTGAGCTGAAGAAGAGTCAGGATACTGGAAGAAGCATGCAGCAGGCTGTGAAGAAACCGGAGTCAGGAAGCTGCAGGCAATAAACTAGGTTGCTACTATGTAAGCTGGCTTAGGTTGCAGGAGCAGGTTGCTGAGCAGGAAGCTGTTCTGGAAAGAGAATTCAGAAAGCTAGCTGCTGCTGCAAGAACCCGACAAGATCTGCAAGAACTCGTGCTTACAGCAGAGGTTGTTGAGGATACAGGACTGGCCGAGGAGACGGAGTCCTTGCTGAAGACCTCAAGTGAGGTTGTTGTTCTGACAACACTCTCTAAGGATAAGAAGACCTCTGAAGGGGCGACTGTTGAGATAGTACCTTTAGAGGATGATCGAGGAGAAGCTGAGGTAACTGTTGAACAGCTAGAGTACCTCATAAAGAGGTTGATGCTGTTGTTGTTGCTGCAAGCTCATAAGAACCTATCCAGGTTACAGCAGTGGAGGTTACTGAGGAAGCTAAGTCTGCAAGAAGCTGCTGCAAGAATCCATATACAACAAGACTGCAAGAAGGCAGTTACAACAAGCAACAAAGCATGAAGGAACGACATGTAGCATCCCTGCAAGAAGAAGATACAGGAGTACTACAAGAAAGGTTACAGCAGTACTGTATGAAGACACTGCAAGAAGGTCTATGTTACAACAGCACTGTAATGCACTAACAGCTGCAAGGAGACCTAGTATACAGCGCCCATAACAAGCAGTCAACTGAGGAAGTATCCTGCAATCCGAGGAAGGATAAATGCAGTATGAGGGAGAGAGCCGTTCGAGAAAAGACTGAAGTTACCGATACGGAGCCAATGCGAAGACGCCACGTGGATTGATGCGCTGCAGAAAGCTGCGAGCCGCAATCATCACGTTAAAAACTCTAGAAGAGTCAAGTCACATTAAATGCAAACCATGCCGTTAGTCAAGTAGCTCAGATGCATTTAATGTGACCTTAGAGGAGATCTCGAAGATCAGAGCTTGATTTTGAAGAAGCAGAAGTATCTCTCTTCAACGGATACTTCTCAACGGATAGAAACTCTCAAGATCTATAAATAGAAGGTATGGCTGACTGAAGAATGTGCTGAACAGAGCCGAGTGGAAATTCACATATCATCCAAAGCTTTTAGCTTTCACTCGTTCAGCCACTCAATCTTCTAGGAGCAGTCAACAACAATAGATGAGCTTTCAGTGAACAAGACTGCTCCGCACCAGTTGAAGACTTTGTTTTTCTTTTTAACCTTGAAGCTATGTGCGTAGGTTGGTTTAGGTGTCGAACAGTTGATAGGAGAGATCCTTGCTGTTTGTATAGTTGTCTAGGTGCTAGGCAGCTTCCCTGTGTGGGAGTGTGGAACCCTGTGTGGGTTAGCCTTTAGAATTTGCTGTGTGATCTCTGGATTCTAGTTGGCGGGCCTTTAGAGTTTGCAGTGCTGTGTGATCTCTGGACTCTAGTTGGCGTTTGCTTTATAAGTTGATAGGTTGTGAGGAAGAGTCTTGTAATTCAATCTTGCTTAACAAAGTTCCTGCTCGAGGAAGCAGTAGAGTGGATGTAGAAGACTTACACCACCTTCGAACCACTATAAGGGATAAGTGTTTTATTGTTTTCCTATCTGCGCTTTATCTTTCATATCTTTATCTGTCATATGTATAAAACATCTTGAAAGGAGCATATTTGAGAAAACCAGCCAGTCTTGTGTCACAAAAGAAGTTTATTTTTCCGTTGCGCTTAAAACTCAAGTTACAGCAAGCAGCACTGCTTTCCAGTGTTGTAAGCAGTAACTGACTGGTGTTGCAAGTTCTAGTAGCTTGCAGAACAGTTTATTTTGAAAAGATTTTCAAAATCGACTAAGGTTCATTCATCCCCCTCTGAACCTCGGACACCTCTTGGGACCCAACACTTTTTATCAGGTTTAATTCCTAATAGTTTGGGACACATGTCTTTTCTGAGTTATGTGAACCTGTCATACAATAACTTAACGGGGAGAATACCAGAAAGCACCCAACTTCAGGGCTTGGATGCTTCGAGCTTTACTGGGAACCATCTTTGTGGCCTTCCATTAACAAGCTGCAAGCATGGTGGTAGTGATGAAGACAAAGATGCGGATGAGGATGAAGGTGATGAATCTCATGAGATAAAGTGGTTTTTCGTGTTATTATCTTTGGGATATGCAATAGGATTTTCAGTTGTGTGTAGTGCATTGTTGTTGAAGAAATCATGGAGAGATGCCTATTTTGGGTTCTTAGAAGATATGTGGAACAAATTGTATGTGTATGCACATATCAAATGGGCAAGGCTCACAAAACCATTGGCTCCAAATTCATGAAGACCAACTGTAGTTGTACTTTTGAGAGTCTTAGATATTGTTTGTTTCGAAGTTTTGTTTTACATATGTTGTTTTTTGAGTGTTTGGAGAAACTATTTTGAAAAATAGCAATGATGTGTGAAGATAGTGAAATAAAGGTTCACTTATAAGTTATTTGTAACATTGTAAGTGAAATATAATGAAAGTTTTAATGTTTTTTTTTTATGGAGATCTTTTCTACTGCATGTCATGTTTTGTGAAATTGCATCTTTTTAGTGATGTTATGCTCTTAATTTATATTAATGCATACTTAATATTTGCTGCACTTGTAAGTAATTTTCTTTTCCTATAGTAGGTTATATTGAAAGCGGGACAATTCCCACAAAGAAAGTTTATGGAAATTGTTGTCGTTGTCTTCTTTTCAAAATTCAACATTGTCTGTCATTATTTGGCACATAATCAATAGTTCAAGAGATTAGAATTTTTTGGATTGTGCTTTAATTTGTTTGATTTGATTTGATCACATTTTTTAGTGGTTTTATTTATTTTTTCTATTCTAAAATATAGAAAATTTCAAATTCAGATTCATTAGCAAAAGACATGTATATTTAATATTTTGTTGTGACTGATGCAATTGGCTGAAACGTCATGATCACATAATACTTAATTTTGGATATGAATATTACAAGAATCAATTGATAAAAGTTATTCATGAATTAATTTATTATAGAATGAGAATTTTGTAAAACAATCTTACATATTTAATTCTATGAGATAAGTCAGTTAACCCACAAAACTAATTGATTATTGAAAATGAGTTTCAGATGTCGATAATAAAAACTTCATCTTATTAAGATATATCTATTAGACGACCTCGTTTAAAATTTTATTATCATTTGAGTTTGTATTCTATCTCAACATGCATTATGTTGATTAATTGTATAAAGTGATACTACAAAATTATAAGATAAAATAAATTATAGAAGTTTCGAAATATGAAATGAAAGTCAAATAAATAAATTATGGTGTTAATTTTCTAGTGCCATGACCAATTCCTACAATAAAACGACTCCAAGTCCAAGTCATTGTCTTGTTTCCAAGTCAACGTTCGTTTTTTTTATCCAAGTCAACTTTTGTTTTTTATCCATTAAATGCTGTAGAAAAATGGTAGCAAGTTTTATATATTTTCTAGTTTGAATTTTTTACTAAGTAGGAAAGAGATATGCATTTTTAATGTAGAAAATATGTTAGTCTATGTGCTGAGATGTATCAGACTTTCTCAATTGGAGTATCTAAACATGAATAATGTGAAAATGAGCAAAGCAACTCCCTTGAACATGCAATCTTCATTTCATGGCTCATTTGAATGATGTTAATACTACTTCTCTAACATTCTTCAATCGCTCCCCTCATTACGACTTTCAGTCTTTCTCGAGATGAATTTTTCAACTGAGTAATCTTTTCTTTCTCTTGATCTCAGTTGGATTTTTTTAAAAGAGGACCAATTTCAAGTAGTAGAATTAATGCCACCAAACTCCAATTTATTGGTTTCACAGCAAATTATATTAATTTCAGCATTCGAGATTGGCTCTACGTACTTTTGTAAAAAAGACATGATTGATATGATAGAATGAAGTGGAATAGAATCATCATTCTTATTTCTTACTTTCATTCATATTCCTTTGATTGATATATTTTAAAAGTGGGAATCAACATTCCCACAAGAATTGGTATTCCATAGATAAGAGATTAGTCATTCTTTCCTACCCCGTGGTATTATATGTATTTCTGGCTTCTAAGGAATAATTTTTTTTATTAATTTTTAAAATTTCATCATTATTTATTTTATTTTTTACAAATTAACTTTCTAAAATTAAATTATTATATAAAATTGTGTAAATAATATTAAATTATTTATAAATAATATAAAATATAGAAAAAATATAAAATAAAAATATCAAAATATATAAAAACTAAAATATTAAATACATATATGCTGATATGAGTCTGACCCTCCTACTACATGGTACAACTTCCAAATATAGAATTATTAGTGAAGGCCACTTAGTCAATCTATTTGGAAATCAACTGACTTTGAATGTAAGCTCACAACCATCTTATCAAAAAAAGGACTATGAAAATACAGTGTAATAACTGTAAGAAAAACAAAGAGGGCAAAGTAGAGATTCACAGTATTTAGGTGGAAAATCCAAAGTAAAGAATACAAAGTAAACTAGAGATTCACAGTACTTAGGTGGAAACTCAAGAGAACAATATGTATTTCTGTCAAATAGTTGATCAAATATATTTAGTTACTCATCTTAACATTTTGGAAAAAAAATTCACGATATCATTATATGACTCATTAGTTTAATATAGGATCACACAATTTTGTATATATTCTTAATCTTTGTATAAATATATCAATGAATTTTTATATCGATTGATCACATTTGTTAGTTTTCATAAAATGTTAAATATATTATTTCAAAAAATAAAATAAAATATTAAATAGATTAGATAGTCATTGAATCTCAATTTCTTCAAGTCAATTTTATGCCTTAATGGATATTATTTTGGTGACCAAATATGATATTTTTTTATTATCTTGTATAATTAATGTATTGTATTAACTCACCACTCATCATTCTTATTTCTACGATTCTATGTTTTATTTTCATATTTGTATTTATTAATTATCAATCACTCTATTCCATACAATATCCTATATTTTATGATTATTTTATAAAATATTCCTTTTAATGTTAGAGATATTTTACGCCGATAAAGTGTAGAAGATATACTCCTCTTTATTTCAATATATTTAAATTTAGGTGCAACATCTTAAATAATCACTACAAGAAAAACGCAAAAAGACAACAGACTTTGTGCTTTGTCTTTCCCAAAAAAAGAGGGTTGTTGCATCCAACATTGTAAAAGATCCACATTGAAAGAAAACACTCTTCAAATGTTGTCTTTCTCGTTTATGACAACACTTAATAACAGTTGCACAAAAGTGTTGTCTTTACGACCTTATGCAACACTCATTAACAATAGATACCAACCGCCGTCTTTTATTTTTTACAATGATTTTTATATGTTGTCTTTATCATGAAGTTATATTTGAAAGACGATCTAGTTTAAAATTTTATTATCATTTGAGTTCACATGCTATCTCAATATGCATTATGTTGATTAATTGTATAAATTGATAATACAAAATAATAAGATAAAAGAGAAAAATATGGAAGTTTGGAATATGAAACGAAAGCCAAATAAATAAATATTTGTGTTAATGTTCTAGTGTTGATACCATGACCAATTCCTACAATGAAACAACTCTAAGTCCAAGTCATTGTCTTTTTTCAAAGTCTAACTTTTATTTTTATCTAAGTCAACTTTTATTTTTTATCCATTGTTGTATAAAAATAGTAGCAAGTTTTATATATTTTTGAATTTGAATTTTTTACTAGAGTAGGTCTGGATCAGGTCAGATCGTACATAATAAATTAGGTAATATTTTTATATGTATTAGCAGGACCGTACCTAAGGGGGTGCGACAAGTGCCGTTGCACAGGGTCCCCATCGACGAGGGCCCCCATTCTTTATATGTATATATGTATATATATGTACAGTTTTGTATTTATTTATCATAATGTATTATTGAACAAAGTTATCAAGTGTCCAATTAGTTTTTAAGCCTTGAATAACTCCTAGTAGTAGGTACTTTGTTTGAATACTCCTCTTGTCGCGTTTCAATATTCATTTTCTTAAAATTAAAATCACTAAATTGCCCCTATTTAAAATAATAAACTACTTTCCCACCATTCTCCCTTTCGACCATGACCAAACAATGCTGAATTCATTTTCTTTGATTTCGGTCGAGAGTGAATTTTTAGAAACAATCGATTATGAAAAATTGATTGATGACTTTACTGATAAAAAAAATCAAGAAGGTCAATTTTTCATAGCTGATTCCGTAAGGTGTCACGCCCCGAAATCTTTTAGTATTTTATCAGAGTTTTACCGTTGGGCGTGAAGAGAGAAATAGCAAGAGACGCATACACAACAGAAAGAATAAGCAAGAGACGACAGAAGAAAGAGGTAAGAGACGAAATGATTCCTTCACTTAACAACAATCGGCCTCTGCCGATAGCAATCAGTCTCACTACTGATAATGTACATCATACGCAGTGAAAATAACATCAGGATCACTCGTTCACAGAATACTCAGAATATAATTACAAAACGTGAATAAACTTATAACATATTGTTTTGAAAATGTTGTGCAACACACCCTAAAAATCACAGGTTCAAAAGCGGCATCGCCTCTCTCCATCTAGGGTTCATCATGCTCAACAGCTCCTGTAGTGTGAGTACAGATTAAGGGGGTGAGTGCGTGGAATACACTCGTGGGAGTAACTCTGCCTCTTGTGACTCTCAACAGATATATAAAAACTAATAAAATAATCGTACGTCACGTTGTCACAGCACATAAAATGCATAGCAGATATTAGAAATAACAAAGGACGCATAGGTGCGGGGTTTCCTCGTCTTACCCTGTAAACGCTCTCATATACCGCTAGCGCATTTCAAGGACCGCCAGACCTTTTCAGAGTATTAGAAGGAGGGGGAGAAGATTCTTTTACAGTCCATAGGACTTTCCGAACATGCAATGTGAACCGAAGTCCTTTCACAGTTATATTATGGCACGACAAATATAAACATAGCACTTAGTGTTCCTCAATCATGCATTTAATAGGGAAAGCAGTAGACAGATAAAGAGATAGAAATTACCCCCACCTTGTTCGGTGGTACCCACGTGAGTTGATAAATCCGAAAGTCTGATAACTAAGAGCTCGAGTAGCGAGTGTCAACAGTCAGATAACTCAACGTCAATCCAACAGGTAGCCTACATACGTTACAGTGTTCTTAGATCCTTAATAAATTATAATTAAAGCTGTAAAAGGTTCCGTCGGAAAACGGTCGTTAAATACGCGACGAATCGAGCGATCTAAAGATTGGAGTTCAAGAAACGAGAGGATCAGATCTGAATAAGGGGCTGAATAGATAGGAAAAGAAATAAGGATCGCAACGCAAAAGGAATGAGCTCAATCGGAGTTGAAACGAGCTCAAACGGAGCATTTTAAGTTTAGGGGTAAAATGGTAATTTTGGTCGAGGGGTTGACTTTGACCGGGCCCACGGACCCCGATAAACGACGTCTCGTCATCGACGATTCGATACGGATGAACGACGGAAAGAAAACAAGGTTCGGATCGAAAACACGGCGTCGGGTGCGCGTCGGCACCCGACGGGCGCGCACGGTGCGCGTGGCTTCCCGACACCCGACAGCTGCCGAGTTTTCTCGGCAGCGGGTAAGCCCGTCTCGACAGCTGCCGAGTTTTCTCGGCAGCGGGTGCCCAGATTTTCCCGACGTCGGCCCTGCTCGCCTGTCACTTTCCCGGCGTCGCCCGGCGCGGTGGCGCCACCCCCAGCCACCACCACCTACCTCGCCGGATACCTCGCACCCCCAGCTACCACCTCCGGCCGTCCATCGCCGGATTCCGGCATGAATAGTGCCCGGAAACTTCGCCGCAAAATCTTTCGAAGTCACATTTTTCCAAAATCCAACACCTATCCAAAAGCTCCGGCCGGCGACTCCAATCGCCGGCGACCACCACCAGACCCTCCGCCGGCGACTCCCCGTCGCCGGCAACCTTTCCCGGCCAACCCAACACCCCAACACAGCCATATACACACGTGCATGGATCACACACTCACACGTATCTCATACACACACACACACGGTTTCCCAGCTCTGGCCGGCGGCCACCAACCGCCGGCTGCCTCCTCCTCCACCTCGCCGGCGACCTCCCGTCGCCGGCCGTTCCTTCCCCCACGGCGGCGCCACCATGCGCCGCCCCAACAGCATGCAAACACACTCACACACTAACACACCTACATACACACGCACATGCACAAATACATACATATATACATACTGTCCTTCTCCGGCGCCGCCACCCACGGCGGCGCCAGCACTCCAGCGTCTGACCACGACCTCCGGCGACCCCCGGCAGCTTCTCCGGCGCGGTGGAGAGAGAAAGAACAGAGGATAGAGAAAGGGTGATCAAAGGTTAGGGTTTAGGGTTTTGCGGCTGTTTTTCGCCGTTTTCCGGCGAACGAGAAATCGGATTTGAAATCCGAGACCTTTCTAGATTCGTCTCGTCGAGATGAACGTTGTGTGCGAAAATCGTCCGATTCCGACAACGTTGAAATTTTCCGGCAACCGGCCGGCGGCGGCGCCGGTGGTGGCGCCGCCGACCAGAAAACAGAAAACGAAGAGAGAGAGAACTTATGAGTTTTCGGCGCGTTCGGCTCGTTCGGAAAAACGGTGAAAAATGAATCGGAGGAGCCCCTATTTATAGAAGTTGGAAAACACTATTCACGTGAAAATATCTCGTCACTATTCATCGGTTGAATTTTCCACGCTACTATTCACCGAAATATCTTCCGGTTTTCCGAAACCTCGTGTTTCGCCCTTTTCGTCGCCTGTTGAGCTACGGGTCTCCGATTGACCCCTAGTTCGTTTCTATCTTCTCGTTTTCTCGATACGTATCTACTAGTATAAAATTACCCTATGTTCCACGTCTAATAAAAATTATCGATCTAAACCTCGCATTAAAACACGTATCTGAAACGCACGAAATAAATTAAATAATTAAATCATACGCACAAAATTATTAAATCATAAGTTAAAATATTTAATTAATTAATTATGCTCGTTTTGATCCGGGGCGCTACATCCCTTACTCCTTAAAATAATTTCGTCCTCAAAATTGAACGCGTACTAAGAACGTCGTAACTAAACGCATACTAAGAACGTCGTAACTAAACATATACTAAAAGTTGCGAAACTGCATACTTTGTCAAAACTCTCGACATCTTATATGCGAGTTGCTTCTGTCTTTCAATTTCTCATCAAGGAACTTTCTCAGGCTTGCAAGTTCCTTGATTTTCTGGCTAAGCTGGTTGTTCAGAACTTTCATCAATCCTGAGCTTTTCCAATTCTTTCTCGATCCTTCCTGGCCGGACCGTATTCCTTCTCTTTACTATTCTCCTTCTTTATCTCGTGGTACTGATTGATGGTTTATCTGCGTCTTTGACTTTTATCTGGTAATACCCAGACCTTAAGCCAATCTTCGAGAACACACTGGCTCCTCTTAATCTGTCGAAGAGATCTTCACTTCGAGACAGTGTATACTTGTTCTCTATAGTCCGCTTATTCGACTCTTGGTAATCGACACAAATTCTTAAGCTCCCATCTTTATTCTTCTCGAAGAGCACTGGAGTTCCTCAAGGCAACACGCTTGGTCCGTTGAAACCTTTGTCCAAAAGTTCTGGTAACTGGGCCCTCAGTTCTTGAAATTCCTTCGGTGTTATCCAGTAAGGAGCTTTTGACACCCGTGCGGATCCTGAAACGAGATCGATCTCAAAGGTCACTGGTTGATTCGGTGGAGGTCCAGGTAAATCCTCTGGAAACAAGTCCATGAATGTCTTTATCACCGACCCCTTCTCAGCAGAAGTCGATTCTTGCACGAAGTTCGTCATGTTGACTAACCAAGCCTTGCAATCTCCTTTGCTAAACATCTCGGTTGCTTTTATGTCCAAACTTATTCCTTGAGTCGACTTTATTTGGGTCTCTCGAAAAAGTGAACTCCGGTTCTCCAGGTGCTTGAATGACAGTCTTCTTTGCACGATATTTGATTACTGTGTGATTGGACTTTAACCAGTCTATCCCCAGGGTCGTGCAGAAATCCTTTATCTCCAATCACTCCAAAGCGTGGGGATCACTAAAAGGATCTTATCTTCGAAAGCAATTCTAAGGTGACGGTGTAGGTGTTCTGTCATTTCCATCTTTTCCGAAGGGGTACTAACTTCTAGAATCTAAGCGACTATCCTACCGTCCCCATGCTTCAGCAATTACAGAAGAAAAAACAGATATGCATGTGTGTTTCATTCCAGCAGCAAACAGGTTGTAAACAGGTATATCAGTTATTAATAGCGTACCTGGCATCATCCCTCAGCTCCCTCTGCAGCTCCTGGGCGATTAAGGGCGTAAGCCCGTGCTCTGCCCGCCACCGGCCTCAAGTTTCGAGACCTCGGACAGTGGACCGCTATATGCCCTGGCGCTCCGCAGGTGTAACAGTACCGTGTTTCGGGCTGACATGGTCCCATATGCACCTTCCTGCATTTTGGGCACAGGTTCGTAGGTCGAGGAGCAGGAAGAAGTGGAGCATTACTTGCTCTGGGAGTGGGAAGGATTGGAGCATTGTCTGCCCTTGGAAACCTATAAGGGGCAAACTCCTGACTCGGGCCATTCCACTTCCTTTTCCCAGAAATAGGGAGAACTTTCTCGAGGGGTGCCGCATCCAAACCCATCCGGGAGGCGATCTCCTGGGCTCTCTCGATGACACTTGCATATGTTATCTCTCCCTGCCCAGCTAGGATCGAACTAATCTCCTTACGAAGGCTCCTCTCAAATCTTCGGGCCTTTTTAAGATCAGTATTCACCAGGTGTGGGGCGTACCGGCTCAACTGATTGAACCGCCGCTCATATTCCCCTACAGTTGAGCTCCCCTGTTTGAGATGAAGGAACTCCGTCTCCTTCGTGTCCTTATAAGATTGAGGGATGAAGTGGTGAGTAACCGCCTCTTTGAACTCTTCCCACGACATTTGCTCCCTTTGAGCAGGCAACAACGTTCGCTCGTACGAGTCCCACCAATGACTCGCCTCCTCTGTGAGCTGAAATATGGCACAGCTGACCATCTGTTCCTTAGAGCACGTCAGGTGCCCAAATAATCGGTCGAGTGACCTTAGCCACTCTTCCGCGTCAGCTGGCTCCCCTTTTCCATTAAAAGTTGGGGGGTTGAACCGTCGGAACTGTTCATAAATCAGGTTCGGGTCAGCTCTAGCTGGCTGTGGTGCGGCCCGAGTTTCTTCAAAGTGCTTCGCTAACCCTCTTAGCACAGTAACTAAATCTCCGACATTGGCAGTCTCTTCTCACTCCGGCTGGTTGGCCGGCTGGGGTTGCTCTTTGCGGGGTCTTCCTCTCGACATATCTCTAATATGATATATGTGTAAGTCGTTGGGATAATGCAATACTGTTATACGTAAGTAGATTAGCGTATTACACGTGAAGAAGCATAAACATATACTTATATAAAAAAAAATGCGAGAAAGTATATACGCTTAATAAGGGTAGCCTTACACCATCCAAAAGGTGTATGTACACTATCTATGATATATTAACTACCCTACACATATACATATAGAATACTAAATGTTCATCGTCTGTAATCTATCCCTCGACAGTCTCGGTGCTAGAGAGGGTGAACGCTTGTGCCTAGCCTTCGAGTTGCAACTACTGGTTTTCTGAACCTCTGACAATTAGTCGCAATATGTCCCGACGCTCCACACTTGTAGCAGAGTCGGGTTCCATGGAGGCAGAGTCCCACATGCGACCCTCCACACTTGGAGCATGAGTTCCCTAGCGTAGGAGTAGGGAGAAACGGAGCATTATTGGCCCGTGAGAACTTATGCCGGCCAGGGCCTTGACTAGGACCGGTCCATTTTCTCTTTCCTTTCGCCACCTCCACCTTCTTGGATGGCTCCCTGTCTAAGCAGAGACGATAAGAGATCGCTTGGGCTCTTTCTGTAATCGCGGCATAAGACATTTCTCCATGTCCTGCCAGAATGGAGCCGATCTCCCAACGAAGACCCCTCTCAAAGTGTTGAGTCTTTTTGGCATTCGTATCCACTAAATGGGGTGCGTACCTGCTTAATCGGTTGAATCTCCTCACGTATTCTTCTACGGAGGTGGTTTCTTGACGAATGCGTAGGAACTCTGCCTCTTTTTGGTCACGGTATGACTGGGGCAGGTATTCCTGTTTAATCAACTCCTTGAAGACTCCCCAGGACATAGAGCTCCTGAATTTCGGCGACATGCTCCTTTCTTGACTCTCCCACCAATAGCTGGCTCATTTGGTGAGTTGTAAAACGGCACAGGAGATCTTCTGCTCCTCTGTGCATGCCAAATGTCTAAAGAATTGATCCAACGTCCTCAACCACTCCTCAGCTTCGATTGGTTCTCCTTCTCCGTTGAAGGTTGGCGGATAGAATTGTCGAAACTGTTCAATGATTCGGCTGACACCATTTTCATATAATGGTGGCGGCATAACTTGTGCGGTCTCGTGTTGTCGGGCTGAGTCCCTTAGTACAGACTCCCCATCTCTCTTCACGGCGTTCACATCGTTTACGGATGGATTCTCCCTCGATGGCTTAGTCCTTCGTGGTCGTCCTCGTGGCATATCACTCTATAGACGACATACGAAACTAACCCTTATAATATATCCTACTCATCGAGCAAGTATTATATTCCACAAGTATATCATAAATTTCCACACATGATCGTCATAGATCTCAAGCATCAAATGCAACTTTACGTATCACAGATATCCTCACATGGTCTCCATAGACTTCAAGTATCAAAACCAACCTTACGCATTACAACCACGGACTGGGAAAACTCACTCATTAGTACACCCTGTTATAAACAAGGGTCCATGGTAGTTTCAACTTTTAGTCACACGATATCAACTCCTGCATACGACAATACTCACACACGAGCTCACGCTGCTGCAGTCAGCGGCTTTGTGGCGGTGGCTCAGAGCAGTATGTCGATTATAGTGACTTCAAGAGGTTTTCACAAAATCTTTTCATCGTGATTGTAATGACGTCAAGAGGGTTTTAACAAATTTTTCCATCGTGAAACAGTATTCTTAACACTTCAGCAATTCTAAACAGTTTGTATCATATCAACAAAGTAACACATATCAGGTAAACACTTATTCCGCAAGTATTACATTCAGGGGGTCACCTATGGAGAGAAGACAGTGCCTATCTGTGTCTTTTCGAAAATCTTTTCACGTTTTCAAATCCCACCTTTCTTACTTTAAAACAAATCACACTTTTCTCACTTTAAAACCCGCTCCAAAAACCTTTCTCGTTTCCAAATCACACTTTCGAAATCACGTTTTTCCCATTTTAAAACCAATTCGAGCAAGTTCTCAATCTTAGAACTGCTCTGATACCATCTGTCACGCCCCAAAATCTTTTAGTATTTTATCAGAGTTTTACCGTTGGGCGTGAAGAGAGAAATAGCAAGAGACGCATACACAACAGAAAGAATAAGCAAGAGACGACAGAAGAAAGAGGTAAGAGACGAAATGATTCCTTCACTCAACAACAATCGGCCTCTGCCGATAGCAATCAGTCTCACTACTGATAATGTACATCATACGCAGCGAAAATAACATCAGGATCACTCGTTCACAGAATACTCAGAATATAATTACAAAACGTGAATAAACTTATAACATATTGTTTTGAAAATATTGTGCAACACACCCTAAAAATCACAGGTTCAAAAGCGGCATCGCCTCTCTCCATCTAGGGTTCATCATGCTCAACAGCTCCTGTAGTGTGAGTACAGATTAAGGGGGTGAGTGCGTGGAATACACTCGTGGGAGTAACTCTGCCTCTTGTGACTCTCAACAGATATATAAAAACTAATAAAATAATCGTACGTCACGTTGTCACAGCACATAAAATGCATAGCAGATATTAGAAATAGCAAAGGACGCATAGGTGCGGGGTTTCCCCGTCTTACCCTGTAAATGGTCTCATATACCGCTAGCGCATTTCAAGGACCGCCAGACCTTTTCAGAGTATTAGAAGGAGGGAGAGAAGATTCTTTTACAGTCCATAGGACTCTCCGAACATGCAATGTGAACCGAAGTCCTTTCACAGTTATATTATGGCACAACAAATATAAACATAGCACTTAGTGTTCCTCAATCATGCATTTAATAGGGAAAGCAGTAGACAGATAAAGAGATAGAAATTACCCCCACCTTGTTCGGTGGTACCCACGTGAGTTGATAAATCCGAAAGTCTGATAACTAAGAGCTCGAGTAGCGAGTGTCAACAGTCAGATAACTCAACGTCAATCCAACAGGTAGCCTACATACGTTACAGTGTTCTTAGATCCTTAATAAATTATAATTAAAGCTGTAAAAGGTTCCGTCGGAAAACGGTCGTTAAATACGCGACGAATCGAGCGATCTAAAGATTGGAGTTCAAGAAATGAGAGGATCAGATCTGAATAAGGGGCTGAATAGATAGGAAAAGAAATAAGGATCGCAACGCAAAAGGAATGAGCTCAATCGGAGTTGAAACGAGCTCAAACGGAGCATTTTAAGTTTAGGGGTAAAATGGTAATTTTGGTCGAGGGGTTGACTTTGACCGGGCCCACGGACACCGATAAACGACATCTCGTCATCGATGATTCGATACGGATGAACGACGGAAAGAAAACAAGGTTCGGATCGAAAACACGGCGTCGGGTGCGCGTCGGCACCCGACGGGCGCGCACGGTGCGCGTGGCTTCCCGACACCCGACGGCTGCCGAGTTTTCTCGGCAGCGGGTAAGCCCGTCTCGACAGCTGCCGAGTTTTCTCGGCAGCGGGTGCCCAGATTTTCCCGACGTCGGCCCTGCTCGCCTGTCACTTTCCCGACGTCGCCCGGCGCGGTGGCGCCACCCCCAGCCACCACCACCTACCTCGCCGGATACCTCGCACCCCCAGCTACCACCTCCGGCCGTCCATCGCCGGATTCCGGCATGAATAGTGCCCGGAAACTTCGCCGCAAAATCCTTCGAAGTCACATTTTTCCAAAATCCAACACCTATCCAAAAGCTCCGGCCGGCGACTCCAATCGCCGGCGACCACCACCAGACCCTCCGCCGGCGACTCCCCGTCGCCGGCAACCTTTCCCGGCCAACCCAACACCCCAACACAGCCATATACACACGTGTATGGATCACACACTCACACGTATCTCATACACACACACACACGGTTTCCCAGTTCTGGCCGGCGGCCACCAGCCGCCGGCTGCCTCCTCCTCCACCTCGCCGACGACCTCCCATCGCCGGCCGTTCCTTCCCCCACGGCGGCGCCACCATGCGCCGTCCCAACAGCATGCAAACACACTCACACACTAACACACCTACATACACACGCACATGCACAAATACATACATATATACATACTGTTCTTCTCCGGCGCCGCCACCCACGGCGGCGCCAGCACTCCAGCGTCTGACCACGACCTCCGGCGACCCCCGGCAGCTTCTTCGGCGCGGTGGAGAGAGAAAGAACAGAGGAGAGAGAAAGGGTGATCAAAGGTTAGGGTTTAGGGTTTTGCGGCTGTTTTTTACCGTTTTCCGGCGAACGAGAAATCGGATTTCAAATCCGAGACCTATCCTAGATTCGTCTCGTCGAGACGAACGTCGTGTGCGAAAATCATCCGATTCCGACAACGTTGAAATTTTCCGGCAACCGGCCGGCGGCGGCGCCGGTGGTGGCGCCGCCGACCAGAAAACAAAAAACGAAGAGAGAGAGAGGAGAGAGAGAACTTACGAGTTTTCGGCGCGTTCGGCTCGTTCGGAAAAACGGTGAAAAATGAATCGGAGGAGCCCCTATTTATAGAAGTTGGAAAACACTATTCACGTGAAAATATCTCGTCACTATTCATCGGTTGAATTTTCCACGCTACTATTCACCGAAATATCTTCCGGTTTTCCGAAACCTCGTGTTTCGCCCTTTTCGTCGCCTGTTGAGCTACGGGTCTCCGATTGACCCCTAGTTCGTTTCTATCTTCTCGTTTTCTCGATACGTATCTACTGGTATAAAATTACCCTATGTTCCACGTCTAATAAAAATTATCGATCTAAACCTCGCATTAAAACACGTATCTGAAACGCACGAAATAAATTAAATAATTAAATCATACGCACAAAATTATTAAATCATAAGTTAAAATATTTAATTAATTAATTATGCTCGTTTTGATCCGGGGCGCTACAAGTGTTGATAAGTTAAAATTAATCATAAGTTAAAATATTTAATTAATTAATTAATAAATAAATATTTGTGTTAATGTTCTAGTGTTGATACCATGACCAATTCCTACAATGAAACAACTCTAAGTCCAAGTCATTGTCTTTTTTCAAAGTCTAACTTTTATTTTTATCTAAGTCAACTTTTATTTTTTATCCATTGTTGTATAAAAATGGTAGCAAGTTTTATATATTTTTGAATTTGAATTTTTTACTAGAGTAGGTCTGGATCAGGTCGGATCGTACATAATAAATTAGGTAATATTTTTATATGTATTAGCAGGACCGTACCTAAGGGGGTGCGACAAGTGCCGTTGCACAGGGTCCCCATCGACGAGGGCCCCCATTCTTTATATGTATATATGTATATATATGTACAGTTTTGTATTTATTTATCATAATGTATTATTGAACAAAGTTATCAAGTGTCCAATTAGTTTTTAAGCCTTGAATAACTCCTAGTAGTAGGTACTTTGTTTGAATACTCCTCTTGTCGCGTTTCAATATTCATTTTCTTAAAATTAAAATCACTAAATTGCCCCTATTTAAAATAATAAACTACTTTCCCACCATTCTCCCTTTCGACCATGACCAAACAATGCTGAATTCATTTTCTTTGATTTCGGTCGAGAGTGAATTTTTAGAAACAATCGATTATGAAAAATTGATTGATGACTTTACTGATAAAAAAAATCAAGAAGGTCAATTTTTCATAGCTGATTCCGTAAGGAATTTTTTTTTTCAATGTCAATGAAGTTGATCTAGTTTTTTGAAAGTTTTATTTGATCATTTGATGTAATTTGAAACATTAATACCAAAATATGATTTTTGTTCTTATTATTTCGTTTCTATATAATATGTACAATCAATATCATATGGTTCACATAATTAATTTGAATATTTCTTGAGAATAATTAGGGCCTAATTTTTTCTTCCCATAGAGCCTCTCAAAATGCTTGATCGGGCCTGTGTATTAGATAATATTTTTCTATATAACAGGTAATACTTTTATATTATATTATGTAGTATATATACATAATACAAAAATATTACATAATATATGAAAAAGTATTACTTAATACACACAAAAGTATTACATGTTGCACAAGAGAGAAGAAGACCTAGACAGCCTAGGATCTTCGTGTTTTTTGAGTGACCTAACCCGACTCAATTCAGGTAATGTATCTTATGATACAAAAGTACTATACACATAAAAATATTACATATATTCTTATAGTCCAACTCAACGCAAAACACATCTTATAATACAAAGTATTACCTAATATACATAAAAATATTATCTAATACATAAAAATATTACATAATTTCTTATGTTCGATCCAACCCGTCTCACGAAATGGGATCTGTGAGACGATCTCACCCAAGATTTTGCCTTTCCACTAAATAGGAAAGAGATGCATTTTCACCGTAGAAAATATGTTAGTCTATGTGAGGTATATAAGGTTTTCTCAATTGGAGTATCTAAACATGAATAATGTGAACATGAGCAAAATAACTCCCTTGAACTTGCGGTCTTGATTTCATGGCTCATTTGAATGGTGTTAACACTTGTCACGTCCTGTTTTCACACTTAAAATATATCAGAGTTTTCTTTTGGGTGTGCAAGAAGAAAGGGGAGAGAGACGTACATGATATAAAACATAAACCTTTGGAAAATGATAACATACGATTTTACATATTTAAAACCTTTGGCACAAAGCCGGAAAAAGACATAACAAACATAGCAGTGGAAATACATCAGGATCCATTACTTAAAAGAAGTACAGTATAACTTTACAAACGAGAAATATTAAAAAATATCATTTCAACAAGTTTTGAAAACAAAATGAGAAATCTTGATATAACATCATCCTCTCTATACATCTTGATTTTCTTCATCTCCTGTAGTGTGAATATAGATAGGGGTGAGTGCGTTTGAATACACTCGTGGGAGTAATTTCGTATAATTTAAGTTCATTACTTCATTAACATACAATATGATCAATCATGAATCAAACATCAGTTAAACACAGCACATATAAAACACAACACGTAAATTGGTGCATTAACGGATGACCCAATTTAGAAGGTACGGGAGTAGCCCGTCTTACCCTTTCAACACGGGATTTTCTCCCAATGGTACCTATATGGATGACCCAGTCCTCAAACAAATATCGATGCCTTTATGGACCACCCAGTCCTTAAACAAATATAATAGATTTATACAACAAGCTCATATACTCACGGCAACTTAACACACCATATAATTCACAAGACGTTACATCTAAGGATCATATCATTATCATGCGTTCATATAACATAGTAATCATGATTTGTTTCATCATGCCAAGGCTCATACTCATGTGTTCGTTCATCAAAATTACTACTCATACTGATATAATGTAAACGTAAAGTTATTAGGGTTTAGAAGTTACCCCCATCTTGTTCGGTGGTAATTTCTCGTGATACATTGAACACTAAGCTTTAAGATTTTTCCTAATTTCGATAGCCTACACATGTAAATGAGGGTTTCTCAGATTCTCTGTTGGGTCCCAAGCGGTGTCCAAGGTTCAAAGGGGGGTGAATGAACCTTAGTCGATTTTGAAAATCTATTAAAACTTACTGTTCTGCAAGTTACTTGAACTTGCAACGCCAGTCGGTTACTGCTTACAGTACTAGGATACAGTGCTGCATGCTGTAACTTGAGTTTTATACGCAGTGGAAAAATAAAGCTTTTAAGACACAAGACTGACTGGTTTTCTCAAATATGATCATTTTCAAAATGTTTTATGCATATGACAGAGATATATGAAGGATAAAGCGTAGATAAGAAAACAATAAAACACTTATGGCTTATAGTGGTTCGAAGGTGGTGTAAGCCTTCTACGTCCACTCTACTGCTACCTCGAGCAGGAACTTTGTTAAGAAAGATTGAATTACAGGACACTCCCTAACAATCTATCAACTTACAAAGTTAACCATCTACTAGAGTCCAGCGTCCACACAACAACTGCAAACTCTAAAGGCTAACCCACACAGGGTTCTACACACCCACACAGGGTTCCACACTCCCACACAGGGAAATTGCCTAACACTTAGACAACTATACATACAGCAAGGATCTCTCATATCAACTGTACGACACCTAAAACAACCTACGCACACAACAACAAGGTTAAAAAGTATATAGATTTGATCTTCAACTGGTGTGATGGAGTGAGCTTCTGAATCCTTCAAAGGATCTTTCAGCTTTGAACTTGCTCCACTTCACAGAGGTTGAGTGACTGAAACTGAATGTATAACTTGAATGCTTGAGAGTTTTTGTACAAATGATTTCGGTTCAGATCTTGTAGTTTCAGTTGTTTTCAGTAGTCAGCTTCAGGGTTGCTGATCCTCTATTTATACTTGTATGGAAGATATCCGTTGAAGAAGATATCTCCCATTTTGAACTTCTAAATTAACTGATCAAAGACATGACTCGCAGTTAGTGCGACTTGACTTATCTTTTTGGAGCAATTAATGCGACTTGACTTATCTTTTTGGAGCATTTAATGCGATGGTTGCGGTTCGCAGCTTTCTGCGGCGCGTCAGTCTACGTGGCGTCTTGGCATTGGCTCCGTATCTGCAACTTTGATCTTCTCTGGAACAACTCTAATTATTCTTGTTTGAATCTTTATTCCTCGTACTGCATTTATCCTTTCTTGGATTTCAGGATACTTATTATGTTTGTCATTGGCGTTGTTTGATAGTTTGAGCAGGAGCTTAGTGTTGTATCCTAGGTCTGCTTGCATCTGTTTGTGCTTTGTATTGCTGCTGTAACTTGGACCTTCTTGCAGTGTCTTCGTACAGTACTGTTGTAACCTTTCTTGCAGTACTCATGTATCTTCTTTTTGCAGCGATGCTGCATGCCGTTCTTTCATACTTTGCTGAAATGCTGTAGCTGCCTTCTTGTAGTGTTGTTGTATCTACTTTCTTACAGCAGCATCATTCTGAAATCTTCAATACAACATTATATGCATGTGTACCTCCAGCTTTCAGCTTCCATAACAAGACTCAATCCTAGTCTATGTTTTCACTTAAACATTGTGAAAAATGGGATACTAAAACTTCCTATTACATCCTTGGTTTGTCTCATCAAAATCTAAACATTGAAATCCCAACAATTTCCCCCTTTTTGATGATGACAAAACCATTACATAATATCGTTCATGAGGAAAGTTTTCATTGCATCAAATCAAATTATATCAGGATTACATAAATGATAAGCATAAAAGCAAATAACCCTGGATTTATCAGCGATGTATCTTGTCTACTCCTCAAAAAGATTATTGTTGAAACAGGGACCTCCTTGTAGACGTTTCATTTGGTCTTTCTTCTTGCTCTGCTCACTCTCTTGATCCTTTCCACCAGTCTCGAATGGACTCCTGATAGGATTCTTCAAGTTTCTCCTTAATCTTTGGAATCTGAATCCATCTCAGCCAGAAGTCTTTATAGTAAAACACTATATGGCCTTTCTTCACTTGGTCTATGTAGAAATTCTGAATATCAAGCTCTCCAGCCCTAGTAAGCTCTTCATATCTTCTCAGTGCAGATTGATAGGTTTGAAATCTACTGAATTTGCCTTTTCTGCACAGAAATCTGAAAATATCTGAGATACTCGGATCTCTTATACAGCTTAATTGCTTCAAATGATGGATTCCTATCTGTAGGCAATTCGATTGCCTTGAAGATGTTTAAGTTCCAGGCCATGTTCTCTCCATCAGGCCTCTAATCCATCAACACTGATACTTCAGCTGATATGTTGTCCGTGTCGAGACGTGGAATTTCTTGAGGGGGTATTGGTAGAGATCTTTGTCAAAGATTCTCCTCTCACCAATCACTCCAAGCCTTTGTATCCAGGCATGTTTTTCTCTTTCTGCTCTAGCTCTCTCCGCCCTCTGAGCAGTCATTTTCCCATTGTAGAGCCTTTCAACCTCAGCTCTGCTTATTCTCTTTCTTGAGCCTTGTTGTTGGCTCTCTCTTCCTCTTTTTGTATGATGATCAGAGGGAGGTGCTGCATTTTTTCTTACAGCGCTGCTGTATGCATGTCACACCCCGTTTTCTTTTCACTTAAAATATCAGAGTTTCACATTGGGCGTGAAGAAGAAATAGCAAGAGACGACAGAAGAAGGGGATTAGAGATGACAGAAGAAAGAGGTGAGGGGCGATGTGAGTCTTTCACATATCAACAACGGCCTAGGCCGATAACGATCGGTCTCAACACCGAAATATACAACATAATAAAGCAGCGGAATAAACATCAGGATCTCACGTTCACAGTATACTCAAAAATAATTACAAAACGTGGATAAACTTAAAATATATTGTTTAAAGATGTTTGTGCGACACAACCTAAATATACACAAGATCAGGAACAGCACCACCTCTCTCCACCTAGGGTTCGACATGTTCACCGGCTCCTGTAGTGTGAGTACAGATTAAGGGGTGAGTGCGTTGAATACACTCGTGGGGATAAGGTCTACATCTTACAACATTCGACAGATATAAAATATCGGAAATTAGACTGCAGTCATGAAATCATAGCAAGTAATATGCATAGCAGATATTAGAAATGGTAAGAAGAATAGGCGCGGGAACAACCCATCTTATCCTATAAAACGGTCTTATATACCGCTGGTACGCTTCATGAGGACCACCAAACCTCAATAGAGTAGTAGAAGGGAGGGAGACACATTTTTTACAGTCTCGTAGGACTCTCCGAACATGCAATGTGAACCGAAGTTCTTTCACAGTATATAGTATGGCACAACACGTATATTCACAGCAGTTAGTATTCCTCATTCATGCTTCATAATAGGGAAAGTTGTAAACACATTAAGATTTAGAAATTACCCCCACCTTGTTCTGTGGTTACCACGTGATCAACGAGTACCAATAGATCAGATAACTAAGAGTCCGAGTAGCGAGTGTCAACAGTCAGATAACCCAACGTCAATCCAATAGGTAGCCTACATACGTTACAACATTCGTAGATCCTTAATAAATATAAATAAAGCTGTAAAAGGTTCCGGCGGAAATACGTTCGTTAACGACGCGATGGATCGAACGATCTAAAGATTGGAGTTCAAGAAACGAGAGGGTCAGATCTCTATGAGTGGCTGAATAGATAGGAAATGAAATAAGGATCGCAACGCAAAAAGAATGAGCTCAATCGAAGTTCAAACGAGCTCAAACGGAGCATTTTAAGTTTAGGGGTAAACGGTAATTTTGGTCAAAGGGTTGACTTTGACCAGGCCCACGACCCTCGGTCAATGCATCTCGTCAGCGACGACTCGATACGGACGAATGACAAAAAGGAAACGAGGTTCGGATCGAAAACACGGCGTCGGGTGCACGTCGGCACCCGACGGGCGCGCATGGGCGCGCACGGTGCGCGTGCGGCTGCCGAGTTTTCTCGGCAGCTGCTTCTCCCGGCGCGCGCCTGGTCGAGTTTTCTTGGCCAGGTCCTTCCCAGGTCGCCGACGCCAAGGCTGCTCGACCAGCCACCTTCCCGGCGCCGCCCTCCGCCGCCGACGCCTACCTTGCCAGAATCCTTGCATCGCCGGCTACCATCTACGGCCGTCCATCGCCGGATTCTGGCGGTGAATAGTTCCCGGAATCTCGCCGCAAAACCCTTCGATACCCAGTTTTTCCAAATATTCAACATCAATCCAAACCTTCCGGCCGGCGACCCCAGTCGCCGGTGACCACTCCCAGCTCCTCCGCCGACGACTCCCCGTCGCCGGCAACCCATTCCGGCCAAGCCCATCCACCAACACAGCCACCACACACAAGCATGCTATAACACACACACACACACGCGAATACACACACACACTGATCTCTCCCTCTGGCCGGCGGCCACCTGCCGCCGGTGACCACCACTCATCACCGTGACCTTAGCCGGCGACTGGGGGTCGCCGGCCACCAACAGCCGCCGCGCAACAACCACCCCTCCGCCACTACAAAACACACACACGTACATATATAAACACCCTCCACTGTCCACTCTTGGCCGGCGACTTCCAGTCGCCGGCCACCCTCCCCACGGCCTCGCCGGCGATCCCCCGTCATCGGCCACCTGTTCCCATACGGCGGCGCCACCCGGCGCCGCCCACAACAGCCACCCTAGCAACACACACACTACCACACCTTAGCAACACGCACACATGCACGATCATGCATATACACACACCGTCCTTCTCCAGCGCCGCCACCCACAGCGGCGCCGGCCCTCCAGCAGGTAACCCTACCCCCGGCGGTCCTCCGATCGTCAGCTCCGGCGAGAAGAGAGAGAAAAATAGAGGAGAGAGAGAAGGTGGCACAAGGGTTAGGGTTAGGGTTTCAAGGCTGTTTTTTTTGCCATTTTCCAGCGAACGAGAAATCGGATTTGAAATCCGAGACCTATCCTAGATTCGTCTCGTCGAGACGAACATCGTGTGCGAAAATCATCCGATTCCGACAACGTTGAAATTTTCCGGTAACCGGCCGGCGGCGCCGCCGACCAGAAAACAGGAAACGAAGAGAGAAGGGAGGAGAGAGAGACTTACGAGTTTTCGGTGCGTTCGGCTCGTTCGGAAAAACGGTGAAAAATGAAATGAGGGAGGCCCTATTTATAGATTTTGGAAATCACTATTCACCCAAAATATCTTGGCACTATTCACGAGTTGACTTTTCCGAGTTACTATTCATCGGAAATATCTTCCGGTTTTCCGATCGAAACTTCGGGTTTTGCCCTTTTCGTCGCTGTTCGAGCTACGGTTCTCCGATTAACCCCTAGTTTATTTCTATCTTCCCGTTTTCTCGATACGCATCTAATGGTATATAAATATCCTACGTTCCACGTCTAATAAAAATTATCGTTCTTAAACTTGCATTAAACACTTATCTGAAACGCACAAATTAAATTAAACAGTTAATTCATACGCACAAAATTATTAAATCATAGGTTAAAATATTTAATTAATTAATTATGCTCGTTTTGATCCGGGGCGCTACAATGCAGCTCCTGTTGCTGATCTGCTTGCAGCAGCTGCACCACCAGCTCCTTCTTCATCATCTTTTCTCCATCGTTTAGGAGAAGGAGCGTCAGCAGCAGCAGATGATCCAGACATTTTCCTTCTCCTGCTTAGAGGCTGGTCATCATCTTCTTCCTCATTTTCTTCACTTTTTTTTTCCCCAATGCTCCTGTATCTATCTTAAAATCCTTCCCCCTTTTTGGCATCATCAAAAGTCGGGGGTTGAGCAGAGGCACTTGGAACTACTTTAGACCGTAGTCCTTTTGCAGGTGCTGGCGCTTCCGTGGATACTTTGGCATACTGGTGCTGAGGCTTTCCCATAACGTAGTCCCTCAGTTCGCCTAAAATCATCTCCACATTCATCACTCGTTCATCAACACTTCTGGTTTTTCTGGATTGATCGGTTATATGATCCATAAGTGTCTCTAGCACCAAGGTGTGAGTTTGAAGTCTTTTCGATGTTTTTGCATGCTTCTTGCATAGTTTGACTTCATCTCGGGTGAGTTGAGCTTCTCTCTTCAGTTCACCCTCCATTCTAACCCTGTCCATATACAACCTGTTAGCATTTTCATTTAGATTTTCCTTGATCATCTTAGGCAGTGCTTCAATATCTTCCTTGAAGCCGGACATGGTTGCAGCGTGGAATTTAGCACCGACCTTCATGTTGTTCAGCATGTCAGACTCATGATCCTGAAGAGCATGAATCAGGTGTCTAACAACATTAACTATCCTGTCAATCGATTCATCAGGGGTTAGGCCAGTATTCCGTCTTTGGGAGGCAGCAACTAATGCATCATAAGGAACTAACGAGCTTGAGGGTTGTGTTGCATCCTGCCTTGGAGCCTCTAGCTCAATCTCTTCATCCTCATCCTCATTAAGGCTTGATAAGGGACTTGGGCAGCCTGAGATGGGATTTTCTTCAGTGACTTCTTCCTCCTCATCGGATGATATCATGATTGCCACGTCACCAATATTTCCATATTTGGCTCTTCTACGTTCAGCCATTATCCGGAAGAATTCAGCAAGCTTAGCTTCCTTAGTAACCTCTACTGCTGTAACCTGGATAGGTTCTTTTGAACGTGCAGCAGCAGCAACATCAACCTCCTCATGAGGTGACTCTAACTGTGTAACAGTTACCTCAGCTTCTTCTTGAATATCCTCTAAGGGTACTGTCTCAACAGTTGTTCCTTTAGAGGTCTTCTTACCCTCAGAAAGTGTTGTCTGAACAATAGCCTCGCCTGAGGTCTTTAGCAAAGACCCCGTCTCCTCGGCGGTCCTGTAACCTCAACAGTCTCTGCTGCAAGAGTAGGTTCTTGTAGCTCTTGTTGGTTTCTTGTAGCCTCCACTGTATGCAGTACTGAAAGCTCGGTTGCTGCAAGAATCTCAGCATCCACCCTTCCTGTATCTTCTGCAGCTTCTGATTGGGTGGCTGTTTGCTGTACTGCTGTCTCTGCCAGGGAGTACCGCCTCTACAACTTTCTTCATGGTTGCTTCATTGGCAATCTCAGCAATATCAGAGTGAGCATCTCTGATGGTGGCAGTTGGTTCCCCCTGAGTGTCTGCATCTGCATCAGAAATGATGTGCACTGGGGAATCTTCATAATCCACCAGTTGAGGCTCCTCCTCCTCCAAAGAATCAAGCGCGACTATATTGGATAGACTTTCAACATTTGCTCATATGCGGGAGAGTTTGAATTGAGACGACTTGAGCTTCCTTCTTCCCGCATCCTCTTAGGAGTGTGCTGCATCCTTGTCTCCTTGACACTTGCTTGCAGCGCCTGTTGCATCATGGCCTCCTCAGCCTGTTCTCTTCCCAAGGTGTCGATTTGCTCTTGCATAAATACGATGTCATCGTCCCTTCTTACAGTCTCTGCAACCGGGGCTAGGAAGATTTGAGCATCTTCTGTTGCTGTTTTTATCGGCAACTCTGCAGAGTGGGATTCTGTAAGAGTTTTGCCCTTCCTTTTATCCGTTGCTTCCTGAGCAGCGGTGCTTCTCGATCTATCTTGCACATCTGCTGTATACTCAGGTTGCAGGAGTGCCAGAATATCTTCTGAATTGGCCCACTCTAGGACTTCTTTCTCCACAGAGAGAAAATCCTTCCATTGCATCAAGATTTCTCCCTTGGACAGTCTCATCTCCCTTTAGAGAATGTATTGCTGCTCCATATTTCTAGCAGCTAGAAAGGTTGGATCGAGCACAGACTGAACAACTTCTTTATCTGGCTGAACCCTTTGCTGATGTGACTCATCTACAGGAACATCTACTGACAAACTTGCAGTAGAGAGTTGGGAATTAGCAGCTGCAGCAGCCTGCTTCTTGCTGCTCGGGGCCCTCCTGGCCAGGGGTGGATTATCATCTGAGGACGAGGACTCAGGTTCAGGTTCTGCCCTCCTAGGTGTCCCCTTGATGACGGGAAGAGGATTTTCATCATCATCTTCACCTCTGCTGCCTGTAACTTCATCCTGCAGTGCCAGGGTTGCATTCTTTTTGTCTTTGGTTTTCTTCCGTGTAACCCCAGCAACAACTGTATTTGGTTGGGTCTTACCCTTTTTCTTCTCTCCAAGATACTTCCCAACAGGAATGAGAATAGGAGCTGCAAGCTGAACATCTAGCTTGTAGAGCAGAGAGCAAATGGTGATTCCATAGCTCCTCCTTACTGTGCTCTTCTCTGCTTCCTCCCATATTCTCTTCATGATGAACCTTGCCCAGTTCACCTTTTCTTCGGCCATGATGGCAGACATGATCCGGAACCAGAGATCTGTGCATTTGTCATAACTCCTAGTTTTGTCTTCAATGGAGTACGCACAGATATCATGGAGCAGTTCAAACTCCGGTTTGAAGAGTTTATTCGAGGCGCTTCTCTTGATCTCTGCCCCTGCATCTCTCACTCTAAAGAGATCCCACATCTCTTGTGCATTCTTCTCCCCATAAGTCGCAAGATGACTGGAGGTCAAGCCTCCTGAAGAGATGCTGAAGGTGGTGGCTATGTCTCTAACGGTTAGAGACTTTTCTTCTTCGTTTGCACCCATCTTGAACTGGATGCAGTTCCTTTCCTGAGAAGTCTTGGCGAAGGCGTAAAATCTCTGAACTGGTTTTACAAAGAATCTAGTGTAGGTGGTGGTTAACAACCCTAGGATTTGGGTCTGCTCCAGGGCATCAAAAATTCTTCGGATGACAGTGTTGTCGTACAACCCAGAAGCATAAACATGCTCCTGGTTGATCAAGCGTCCTTCCAGTACTGTGGTTTGTCGAGCCACCATGGATGAATATTTGAGAGAGATTTGAAAATATTGGGACT
This sequence comes from Scutellaria minor, assembly GCA_954870855.1. Classification (NCBI taxonomy): domain Eukaryota; kingdom Viridiplantae; phylum Streptophyta; class Magnoliopsida; order Lamiales; family Lamiaceae; genus Scutellaria; species Scutellaria minor. Next base: position 15,321,864 of record OX940728.1, on the reverse strand, counting down.
CAGGGAAAATTGCGATGAAATGAAACTTCTCTTTGTGATGAAGTGAAATGAATTTGAAAAGAAAGATTATGGGATTTAAGTAGAATATCAAAGGATGAATAGTAAGATTGACGGTTGAGATTAAAAAGATGGAAATGATCTTACGGTCCTTAGAAAAAGACGAAGAGGTCAAATCGTAAATAATCATCTCTGATCGCGCCTCTTCGTCTTCTGACATAGTGGGCTTGCATTAAATGTTGAAAGACATGCGATTTGCCGCCCAATTTATTATCCTTTTAAGGTTGCAGCAGCCTGGGTACGAGGTTGCAGAGTATTAAATACTTCTTGAAATAAATGTTGTAACCAGGTGTTGCTTACTCTCCCATTATCTTTCTGAGCTGTAAGAATAAAGGTACAACGCTATTTGAACCCAGCGTTATATGTAGATGTAGCTTACAACACTATACTTGCAGCTTCTCACAAGCATGCAGATATTCCCCCTGGGCTTCTGCATTTTCCTTTCCTCTTCATAAATTCAGAATTCCCAACTCGTTTGTAAGCATAGAATACCTTGATTCACTCAGCGGTTTAGTGAATATATCTGCAAGCTGGAGATCCGTATGAACTTTCTCAAGCACAACATCTTTCTTCTCTACGTGATCTCTGATAAAGTGATGTCGTATATCGATATGCTTTGTTCTTGAGTGAAATACGGGATTAAGGGTAATTGCAATTGCACTTGTGTTATCACAGAGAATTGAAGCCTCTTTTTCTTCAATCCCATAATCTCTTAGTTGCTGTTGTATCCAGAGAATTTGCGCACAGCAACTTCCTGCTGTAACATATTCTGCTTCTGCTGTAGATGTTGCAATTGATGTTTGCTTCCTGCAGAACCATGAAACAAGTCTATTTCCCAGAAATTGACAAGTCCCACTGGTGCTCTTTCTATCAATCTTGCAGCCTGCATAATCTGAGTCAGAATATCCTTTGAGCTTGAATCCTCATTTCTTGGGATACCATAGCCCTACTTCCTGAGTTTCTTTCAGATACTTGATAATCTTTTTGATAGGTGAAAGGTGTGACTCCTTTGGTGCTGCTTGAAATCTTGCACAGACTCCAACTGCAAACATGATGTCTGGCCTGCTTGCTGTAAGATACAGCAAGGATCCTATGAGTCGTCTGTACTTCGTGATATCTACATCTTTACTATCTTCATCTTTGTCAAGACTTATCGATGTAGACATAGGGACAGATGTTGCTGCCCCATTCTCCATGCCGAACTTCTTGATAAGTTCCTTTGTGCATTTGACCTGGCTGATGAAGGTTCCTGCAGCCAGCTGCTTTACTTGCAGCCCTAGAAAGAAACTTAATTCTCCCATCATACTCATCTCAAATTTTGATTGCATCAGATTGGAGAACTTCTCACAAAGCTCTTTGTTGGAGGATCCGAAGATGATATCATCCACATATATCTCTACGAGAAGTATGTTATTTCCATCCTGTATCCTGAATAGAGTTTTGTCCACTGTTCCTTTCTTGAAGCCATTTTCCAGCAGATAGATGGATAAGGTGTCATACCAAGCTCTTGGTGCTTGCTTGAGTCCATACAGGGTTTTATGTAACCTGAACACCTTTTCTTCTGCTTGATCTTCAAAACCTGAAGATTGCTCTACATACACTTCCTCTGTAAGAATACCATTAAGGAATGCACTCTTCACATCCATTTGATATACATTGAAATTCATGTGAGTTGCATATGCCAAAAAAATCCTTATTACTTCCAGCCTTGCTACAGGAGCAAAAGTTTCATCAAAATCAATTCTTTCTTCCTGGCAATATCCTTTAGCAACTAATCTTGTTTTGTTCCTCACAACACATCCAGATTCATCTAGCTTGTTCTTGAAGACCCATTTTGTTCCAATGACTCTTTGATGAGTTGGTCTTGCAACTATTTGCCAAACCTGATTTCTTTCAAATCCATTTAGTTCTTCTTGCATGGCTTGCACCCAGTTGTTATCTTGTAAGGCTTCTTCAACAGTTTGGGCCTCTGTTTGAGATATGAAGCATGCAAACATTGCTTCATGAGGTATGGACCTTCTTGTCCTTACTCCTGTGGATGGATCTCCAATGATAAGATCCCTAGGATGATTTCTCAGCCATGTCCTGTCAGGTTCAAAAACATGTACAGGTCTAGGTTGCTCCTCATGTTGCTATAGGACTGGAGGTTCTGCTGCTGTAAGATTATCTGCTGCATCCAGAGGTGCAGCTTCTTCTTCTTTGTCTTCTCCTGTATGCAGAACTCCTTCAATATATGAAACATCACTTTCTTTCCTTGGAGCTGTATCCTCAGCAGGTTTTTCTAGTTTCTTTGTGTCATAATGTGGTTCATCAAATACCACATGGATTGACTCATCAACCACTAAGGTTCTCTTGTTAAAGATTCTGAAGGCTCTACTTATAGCAGAGTATCCTAAGAATACTCCTTCATCTGATTTTGCATCAAAGGTTTTTAGATATTCCTTTCCATTGTTGAGAATATAGCACCTGCATCCAAAGATATGCAGATATGAGATATTTGGGGTATATCCATTCCAGACTTCATAAAGGGTTTTATCTAGATCCTTGTTGATTAAGCATCTGTTCTGTGTATAGCATGCAATGTTGGTTGCTTCAGCCCAAAATCTCTTGGGTATTTCTGTCTCTGCTATCATTGTTCTTGTTGCTTCCTTGAGGGTTTTATTCCTTCTTTCAGCTACACCATTCTGTTGAGGTGTTCTTGCAGCAGAGTATTCATGACTAATACCATTGTCAGAACAGAATTTCCCAATGAATTTGTTTGTGAACTCAGTTCCTCTGTCTGATCTAATCTTCACTATGTTCAAGCTCTTTTCATTTTGAATTTTCTTCATTAGGTCAGATAGCTTGCTTTGTGTTTCTGATTTCTTAGCAAGGAATATGGTCCATGTGTATCTGGAGTAGTCATCTACTACCACAAGTAAGTACTTCTTCCCACTTATGCTTACTGGTTCTACTGGTCCAAAGAGGTCCATATGTAGAAGGTCTAAAATCCTGTGAGATGACTTCTGCAACTTGTCTTTAAATGAGCTTTTCACTTGTTTTTCCTTCTGACAAGCTCCACATATATTCTCTTTTTTGTATGCCACATCCGGTAATCCTCTTACAAGACCTTTTCTTGCTAGCTTGTTGATTGTCTTGAAGTTCAGGTGGCTTAAGGAATTACTGTTTTGTGTCTCTATTAGAACCTAAAAATGTCTTAGAAGCTTTGAAAGATGATTTTTGGATTCAAGCTATGCAAGAGGAGCTTGAACAATTTGCCCGAAATGAGGTATGGACTCTAGTTCCTAGACCTTCCAATACCAATGTAATTGGTACTAAGTGGATTTTCAAGAATAAAACTGATGAATCGGGTAATGTTGTTCGTAATAAAGCTCGACTTGTAGCTCAAGGCTATACACAAGTCGAAGGTATCGACTATGATGAAACCTTCGCACCTGTGGCTAGAATTGAGTCTATAAGGTTTTTACTTGCTATAGCATGCTATCTATAAATCACCTTATATCAAATGGATGTTAAGGGAGCCTTTCTATATGGTTACTTGGATGAGGAAGTATACATTGAAAAACCTAAAGGGTTTGAAGATCATTTCCATCCTAACCATGTGTTCAAGCTTGACAAAGCCTTATATGGTTTGAAGCAAGCCCCTCGTGCATGGTTTGGTAGGTTAACTAACTTCTTACTTGATTTTGGATTCATTAGAGGTGAGGCCGATCGAACTCTATTTATTAAAAGGAACAATAATGATATAATCATTGCACAAATTTATGTTGATGACATAGTATTTGGATCTAACTTGCAACATAGTTTAGATTCTTTTGTAGATGCTATGAAATCGACATTTGATATGAGTATGATCGGTGAGCTTACTTATTTCTTGGGCTTACAAGTGAAACAATTTAATAAAGGCATTTTCATTTCCCAGGGCAAATACGCAAGGAACTTGGTGAAGAAATTCAGACTTGAAAGTGCTAAGTATATGAGGATACCGATGGGGTCTACGCAGAAAATTTCAAAAGATGATGTTGCCGTAGATGTTGACACAACGCTGTACAGATCAATGATAGGTAGCTTGTTGTATCTTACTTCAAGTCGACCTGATATTATGTTTAGTATTTGTGTCTGTGCCCGTTATCAGTCTAGTCCTAAAATATCTCACTTACATGCTGCTAAGAGAATCATAAAGTACATAGCCGGTACATGTGATCTAGGAATATGGTTCTCTAAAGATACAAATCCTAACCTTGTAGGATATAGTGATTCCGATTGGGCTGGAGATGTGAATGATAGGAAAAGCACTAGTGTAGGTTGTTTTTATTTGGGAAATAATTTGGTCTCATGGTATAGTCTTAAGCAAAACTGTGTGTCTCTTTCGACTGCCGAATCTGAATATGTAGCAGCCGGAAGTTGTTGTTCTCAATTGATTTGGTTACAACATATGCTTAATGACTATGGTATTAAATGTGATAATTTGACTATGTATTGTGACAACATGAGTGCCATTAATATTTCAAAAAACCCTGTTCAACATTCAAGAACAAAACATATAGACATTAGACATCATTTTATTAGAGACTTGGTAGAGAAAGGTCTTATTCAACTCGAATATGTATCCACTGATAAACAAATAGCTGATATATTTACCAAAGCCTTAGATTTTGAGAGATTTTCGTCCTTGAAAAGCTCTCTTGGTTTGTGTGTGATCTGATTGCATACTTACAGTTTACGGATGTTGTTCCTAATGTTGCCACAATCTGAAAAACATCCATTGTTTAGGCTTTCTGTCTAGGGTTTTTAGGCATATGTTTGCTTGTGTGTTTTCTGGATAATGTGTGATTTTTTGTAGACATTTGTTCTAACAATTCCATAATTTCATTTAATGGCTCGTTTTAAAGTGTACCTTGCTTAAAATTTTGATAAAAATCACGAAGCACTTGGAGCACGGCGTTTGCGGCGACGATGCTTTTCAAACAGCCTAGTGATTTCTTAAAAAGGGTTGTGTGACTTACACTGAGTAACTCGGGGCACGACACTCGCTATGACGATGCTTTCTTGTAAAAATGTGTAGGAGATACCACAATCCACAATAAAAAATTAATCTCTCAACTGAGTAACCAGAGACACGGCGCTTGCTACGACGATGTCATCTTTTCAAAAGGTTGGTAGAGATTAACATGTGCTAAGATTGATATTTATGGTACACTATGTTACATTTTTTAGTCTGCTTAAAATTTCAAAAGAATTGTTGTTACAAATGTGTCAACATTGCTGAGCACAAAATCTGGAAATTTTGCATACTATTCTGTTCTTAGGCATCCCTAGAATTTTTATATTTTTTTATGGATACAATTTCTGAGTTGGATAATTCGTCTCCTAATATTTCTGATCCTATGATGTTTATATCTTTGTGTTTTGGATATATTTTCTAATTCAAATTTCATTTGGATAAAATCAGTTTATTTTTTGAATTTTGAATTTGAAAATCTTGAGAAAATTAAGGGTTTTCAGTTACTTGTGCTCCTTTAAAATTCACGGTTCTCTAAGCCTAATCAAATCACAATTCACTCCTACTCTCTTCCATTTACTCTCTGAAACTCAATCCATCTCTATTTTCCCCAAATTCGCAAAACCCTAACCATGGCAGGAAAGAGAAAATCAAGAACATCCACTGCTACTCCAAGCCACCCAGAAAATGTTGGCCCCTCTGTTGGCACAACATCTGAAGATCCTCCCATACCACTTGTTGTTCTTCATCCAGATGATGAAGATTACGATTCCATGCTACCCAAGTTTATCCCTTTGTCGCCACAACAGGACTCTTCGCCGCCGGTAGAGGTTGAGTCGACGGACTCAGATTCCAAAACCGAGGCTACTAAAGAAGAAGACGTTGGGTCTGATACTCCCACTTCAGACTCGGACAATACTGAAACCATCGTTGCCTTCATGATGAAACTCAAGGCTCAGAAATCTGCCAAGCCCAAAGACACTGCCACCACTTCGAGTGTGCCACCTCCGTCTGAGATCGAGTCTAAATCAGCCCCAATTACTGAAGATACTCTTATTGATTCTGAGTATGAGATAACATCCAAAACCCCCAAGTTCTATTTTGGATTATCTTCTGCAAATTGGAGGAAACTGTGTTGTAGAACCCTTATTCATGAGCGAAGAATTCATACTCGACAATTTTGTGAAATGAAGGTGGATAGGTTTCTTAAGGAAAGAAAATTATATGCCTCTGTGACTAAGATATCCCCTTACTCCTCATCTATTGTGTTTGAATTCTATGCAAATTTGAATAAGTCTATTGTTGATGTGCATAGTAGAAAATTTGGGAAGGTTCATTTGAGGGGGAGATTGTATAATTTTACTGAGCAAGTTGTGAATGAAGTTTTGGGATATTCTTGTGGAGATTGGGAAGATTCTGAGGTTGATTTGGATGCTGTTGCTAGGGTCATTTCCGGTGGTTTATTGTTTTTTTGGCCGAAGTTATTTACTGTCTCTTTGCTTACCTCTTTGTATGATGTGCTACATAAGATAACCATTCATAATTGGTTACCTTCTCAAAACACCACCACAGTGACTGAGGATCAGGCTTTGTTGTTGTACAAGATAGGGTTGGGTATTCCTTTCAGTTTGGGGAGGTATATTATGTTGAATATAGCCAAGTTTGCTGGCAAGTATTCCTCCTCTGGGTTGCTGTCATACCCTTCTTTGATCTACTCTATTTTGTGCAAACAAGGCTTCAAGCCTTCCTCTTCTGAAATACTCACTACTGGAGTTCCTGTGCTCATCATTGCCAAGGTTTTGCTTTCTGGAAACAGGAAGATAGATCTTCCATATGGCAAAGATGATACTTCTTCGGTTGGACCCCAAACTGTTGCTGCTGATGTTGTAACATTGCAGGTGAAACAGTTAACCTTGCAGATTGAGGGTTTGATCAAGATAAGAGATGTTTTTTAAGAAGTGGAAGAGGATGAGGAAACTGGTGAAGAAGAAGCTGAAGGAGGTGAAGAGGATGATGCTGAAACTGAAGGAAGTGGATGACTGAAGAAAGTTGTTGCTGGATGTTGGATATTTGTTAAGATGTTGTGATGAATGTTAAAACATTTATTTTCTGTTTTTATGGGCTGACTTTATTGTGGATTGACTTTGCTTGTTTGAAAACTCTTGCTTCATGATTTATGAATGATATTTGTTTGGTTGCAATTGAGGTTTTCTTGCAGGTATTTAGGGGGAGAAAATTAAATATGGGTTTTGAGCAGAAAAGCCAAAAAGAGGGAGATTGTTAGTGTTATTTTAACACTAATTTAATTTTGCCTTTTCTTTGGTATTTTTATTACCATATTTAATTTTATATATTAATGTGTTTTAATAGTATATTTATACTTTAAGATACTTAGTATATATGCTTCATTTGGTTGTTGAGATTTTATAGGAAACTTACTCTTGGAATTAAAAGATTTGAAAGAGTCTTTTAATGTTAAGTTTCTCTCCTACAAAATCGGAGTTTGTTTCTTGCTCTCTTACTTTCTTGTGCAGAAAATTATCATGTGGAAATACAACAAAGAAAGGAACGTGCTCCAAAGATTAGGATGTGCAAAACAGAAACGTGGAGAGAAGCTGGAGAACGGAAACGTGCTGAAACAAGAAGTGGTGAAAGAGATGGAGTGGAAGAAAGAAACATCATGGAGAAGATGGAAGATGAAGAAAGTGGAAAGGTGGAGAAGATGGAAGATGGAGAAAGTGGATCTATTCCATAAAGATGAAGAAAAAAAAGAAGATGGAATCATGGAGAACATGGAAGATGGATTATGAAGATCATGGATCATGGAGAAGGTGGAGGATGATGATCATGGATAGATCATGGACAAGAAGCACGATCTGAAGGAGTCTATAAATAGCTCAATCCAGGCTGAAGATCGGAGTGCACTTTCCAGAGAAATCCGAGAGCAAAGCAAGAGCATTGTGAGAGAGAATTGAGGACAGTTTCAAAGCAACAGAGTGTTGGAACATCTGTGACAACATTCTATTTAATAGAGTCTTTTCTTTGTTAGATTCTAGGTTTGTTGCTTTGTAAACCCTATAGAGGGTTTTAACATTCTTTGAGAGTCAGGAGATAATCTTAGAGTGTTTGAGAGTTTTCAAAGAGATTCTTTCAAAAGATCTCTTTTGATTGTTTTTGTAATTACTCTTGTAGTAATAAAGAGTTTTGCCCTGTTGGCGTTTCCACAAGTATCTTTAAATACTCGTGGATAAATCTCTTGTCCTTGTTTGTTTTTATATTCCGCTGCATATTCTGATTTTTACTAAGTGTATGAATGTGTTGGTAAATGTTGTGACATTTGGAACAACATTATCAATCTGTTCATATTAATTTTAAGTCTTGCAGGTAATTCAGAGGCACCGATCCTTTCACATATGCAGCAAGCTTTTCGGTAATATTGATATTTTTGCCTCTGAGGATCTCATTGTCGATTCTTAGATTTTCATTCTCGACTTTCAGCCCCTCATGAGTTTAGTTAATTTGCTTCAAATCACTCATGATCCTCTTTAAAGAGTGGATCATGTTCAGCTCCTCTTTTTCTGGTATAGACAACGGTTGGGAGGTTACCTCTTCTTCATCACTGTCCTCACAGTTGTTTGCCATCAGACATATCAGCGCTTCTTCATCAAAAGATGAGGTTTCAGTGTCGCTGTCAGAGGATTCTGCAGTCTTTAGTATTTCTTTTAAGACTGTTGTATCCTTGGCCTTTTCCATCTCTCCAATGAGAGCTCGAAGCTTGTGCCTATCCTCTCTTCTCTTTTCTCTTCTTTAATTTCTCTCTTCTTCTAGATATTTGTGCACCGTTGGGTGTGGACAGCTTCTGGCAAAATGTCCAGGCTTCCTGTAATTATAGCACAAATCAAGATCAGTCGTATTTGAGTGAGGAGAGGGGGATACCTGATGAGGTAGATGACTTTTTTTGAAGTCATTCCTCTTATTGAGGTTGGTGTTGTTATTGTTGTTGTTGTTGTTGCTCTTCATGAATCTTCTAAATTTCTTTAGAAGAAGAGCCATCTCCTCTTCAGCGTCTTCAGCTGCAACCTTTGATTGCTTGCTGCAACTTGTGGTTGCTGTATCTTTAGGTCCTCTGGCAGTTAGCGCTGTAACTTTGGAGCTCGATTCTTCTGTCTCTTTTCTCCATCTGTTGATATCGTATTCGAATGCTTTGAGGTTGGAGAATAGATCAAATGTACTCATGGATTTCAAATAAATGGACACTCTCATGGCAATGGTCTTGATATCCCACTCAGCGGGCAGGGCTCTAAGCACTTTCATGTTCTTCTCCTTTTTAGTGTAGTGCTTGCCCAGAGTTTCTAGTTCATTCACAAAGGATGTGAATCTTAAATCTAGTTGCTCAAGAGTCTCTTCATTCTTCATCTCGAAGAGCTCAAATAGTTGGGTGGCGTTGGAGATCTTATTATCTTTAGTGAGCTCTGTCCCCTCACATATTTGTTCCAACTTTTCCCAAATTTCCTTGGACGTTCTGCAAGTTTTGACTTTGCTGAATGTGTCTTCATCCAAGGTGATGAATAGAACATTCTTGGCCACGTTGTCTAGGTTGGCTCTCTTCTTGTCTTCATTGTTTCATTCTTGTCTTGGTTTGACCAGGAAGTTGGGTGGTGGCTGTACTCTTTCTTCCATCTCTATACCGAACATGGGGTTTACCTTCATAGGGATAATCGGTCCTTCGGTGATGACCGTCCATATCTTATCATTCATTGCTGAAAGATGTGTCTGCATTCTTATCTTCCAATCGTCATATTCATCTATGGAAAACATGGGTAACTTATGATTAGAGGAGTCCATGATATGCTGAAGAGAATGAGATTTTCAGGATGCAGAGAAAACAACGAGACAAAGGTGGATCTGGGTAGGTGACCAGACAAGTTGGCTTTTAACCCAACTCGTTCTGATACCACTTGTTGGGTCCCAAGTGGTGTCTGAGGTTCAGAGGGGGGTGAATGAACCTTGGTCGATTTTAAAAATCTATTAAAACTTACTGTTCTGTAAGTTACTTGAACTTGCAGTGCCAGTCGATTACTGCTTACAGCACTAGGATGCAGTGCTGCATGCTATAACTTGAGTTTTATACGCAGCGGAAAAATAAAGCTTTTAAGATACAAGGCTGGCTGGTTTTCTCAAATATGATCCTTTTCAAAATGTTTTATGCATATGACAGAGATATATGAAGGATAAAGCGCAGATAAGAAAGCAATAAAACACTTATGGCTTATAGTGGTTCGAAGGTGGTGTAAGCCTTCTACGTCCACTCTACTGCTACCTCGAGCAGGAACTTTTTTAAGCAAGATTAAATTACAGGACACTCCCTAACAATCTATCAACTTACAAAGTTAACCACCTACTAGAGTCCAGCGTCCACACAGCAACTGCAAACTCTAAAGGCTAACCCACACAGGGTACTACACACCCACACAGGGTTCCACACTCCCACACAGGAAAGTTGTCTAACACTTAGACAACTATACATATAACAAGGATCTCTCCTATCAACTGTACGACACCTAAAACAATCTACGCACACAACAACAAGGTTAAAAAGTATATAGATTTGTTCTTCAACTGGTGCGATGAAGTGAGCTTCTGAATCCTTCAAAGGATCTTTCAACTTTGAACTTGCTCCACTTCACAGAGGTTGAGTGGCTGAAACTGAACGTATAGCTTGAATGCTTGAGAGCTTTTGTGCAAATGATTTCAATTCAGATCTTGTAGTTTCAGTTGTTTTCAGTAGTCAGCTTCAGGGTTGTTCATCCTCTATTTATACTTGTAGGGAAGATATCTGTTGAATGAGATATCTCCCATTTTGAACTTCTAGATTAACTGATCAAAGGCATGGCTCGCATTTAATGCGACTTGACTTATCTTTTCGGAGCATTTAATGTGATGGTTGCGGTTCGCAGCTTTCTGCGGCGCATCAGTCTACGTGGCGTCTTGGCATTGGCTCCGTATCTGCAACTTTGATCTTCTCTAAAACGGCTCTAATTATTCTTATTTGAATCTTCATTCCTCATACTGCATTTATCCTTTCTCGGATTTCAGGATACTTATTCTGTTTGTCATTTGCGCTGTTTGATAGTTTGAGCAGGACCTTAGCGCTGTATCCTAGGTCTGCTTGCATCTGTTTATGCTTTGTATTGTTGTTTTAACTTGGACCTTCTTGTAGTGTCTTCCACCACAAGAATTTGTGGAATAGACAACGCATAAAAGACAACACTTTTTGTTGTCTTTATACATTTAACAACGCTTTTTAAGAAAAACGTTGTCTTTTCATCAAAAAAGTGCTGATAGACAACACTTTTTAGAGAAAATACAACGCTTATCACAAGGCGTTGTCTTTCAGCACATTTTTTCACTGAAAGACAACGCTTTTCTGCAACGGTTTTTAGTGCGTTGTCTTTCAGCGTATTTTTTTGCTGAAAGACAACGCTTTTTTGCAACGGTTTGTTGAGTGTTGTTTTTTAGCGTCTAATTTCGGTAATAGACAACTCTTTTTGCAACGCTTTTCGGGCGTTGTCAAATTCATAGTGAAAAAATAAATAAAATAGTTAGAGTTCAATCAAGATTCGAACCCTAGACCTTTCAAATTGTATGTAACCACTTTACCATTTCACTTTCATTTGTTTTTTTTACCCAAGATTGTTTTGTAATCAATTTTGAATTAAGAAACTACCCCTAAAATATTAATCTCACCCTTGGTAAAAACATAACTTTTACTTTCCCCCCCAATTTTTCTGAACGGCGGTCGGCGAACAAGCAGAGTTCAACGCATTGGAAGCCTGATCGAATTCGACGCCCAAACACATTATTCCTCGCCCCTTTCCCCATTTCTCCTTCATATGAAATAGCTGGACCTGAAGGCGAATTAGGGTTTTTTCTTCAAGACAGGTGTGTTTCCTTAATTCCTTCTCTCCGCTGGACCCTAATGCTTGCTCTGTTATGTAATCGAATATTTTCCATTTTCGTGTTGTTTAGTTATGTCTAATCGAGCAGACATTTAGCGAATGAGGTTCATGTCTCGGTTTATGTACATAATCAAATTGGTTATTGTTATGCTTGTTAGTTGGTTGTATTTTTTTTCACCTCAAAGGAGGGCTTGTATGATTTGAATATAACTTGGGGTGTGTGTCTGATCGATACATAAAACATAGTTTCTTTACATAGGATTGTATGTCATTTTCCTTGGATAAGAAAGTTTGTGTAAAAGATGAGTTTGGTTTTCTTTAACTAAGTAGACTTAGTTTTCCTGTTTTCATTTTTGTGTTTTCTCTTTTATTTTGTGATTAATTCAATTTTGTAATTGAATGGAATTTGGTATTCTTCTTGCCTACACTACTATTCCTGTTTTACTTTCCTTGGTATTTCAGAAAATTCTCTTTACTTTTACTTATTGATTTTCTAAGTAGGCTATGAGTGTGAGTTGACATAGAGTGATACCATTTTTCTTTTTTTTTTGATGCAACTGTATATGTCTTGGGCAAAAGATATACAATACTTTAATATAGAAGTTGAATATCAGAACAAGTAGATGGCAACATATGGTTCTTGATTTTACCTTAGTTGGATCCTTGTTGTTTTTCAAAAAACTATTACTTTTCACTAAGTCGTCAAATGTTATAGTCTACTAAAGTTAGAGAGTTCTAAAAGTAGATATCTTGTAATGGTCTATTCCGTTCTTGGCATGATTATCTTTGAATTTTCATCAAAGATAATGAATCTTCATTATGCAGGTTGCAAAGTCTATAGTATAGTATTTCTACCACATTTTTTCTTGTATTTCATGCGTGGGAGTTGATTCACAGAGGATTAATGTTGTTGACTATGACTCAATACGCAGACACTGGTGAGAGTAGTTGTTCTTTTTTGTGTTAGGAGAAAAAGATTGTAATGATCATAAATGACTGTATGAGAAGGTGTAATTGCTCAACCAACTCACGACATTAGGAACTGTAATAGGGTTGTGTTCATTGTAATTTTTATAGCTCTTCGACCAGTACTTACTCACCCAGTGTGGTTCCATGTGCATTGACATTGGTTGTATAATATTATCATTTATGAGATTGACTTTATGAAATATTGGCATGACCTATATGTACCTTCTCTTGGTATTACAGTCATATAATTTACTTTTTTGTCATAACTTCGAAGAGTCATAACTTTGCGAAGAATGTCCGTTTTGGGGGAATTTTTTTTGATTTTGGGTGTCTCGAAGAGATGAATCAATTGCAAACAGCCGTAGGCGATTTGGACCATCGAAATTACCTAAAACCCACTTTTTACAGCCTTAATTTGATTTTTTAGAAAAAACGCTCTACGGTGGCATTTTTGGAGCCATCGATTCCTCACATTCTGAACATGACACCCGATGTTATGCATTGGACAACATGTCTCACAATCTTAATTTTTTAGTGTATTCGGCTGATTCTGGAAACAAGCATGTTGTCGGCATAGAATTAGTTCTTAAGTACTTGTTGGGATATTTCAGTTGTTATCTTGATAAGATAAAACACTAACTCAAGAAGAAAAAAACAGTTTGCTTAAGGTACTGATACCTAGTTTCCACATCACATGATCAAGGAAGATCATGTAATGGTTTTCCAAGATATAAGGAAAACCAACCTTAGAAGTAGTAAGAACACTTCTAAGGGCTAGCATGTTGTAGGAATAGCAAGCTAGTAGAAGTATCCTGAGCTGAAGAAGAGTCAGGATACTGGAAGAAACATGCAGCAGATTGTAAAGAAACCGGAGTCAGGAAACTGCAGACAGTAAACTAGGTTGCTACTATATAAGTTGGCCTAGGTTGCAGGAGCAGGTTGCTGAGCAAGAAGTTGTTCTGGATAGAGAATTCAGAAAGCTAGCTGCTGCTGCAAGAACCCGACAAGAGCTGTAAGAACTCGTACTTACAGTAGAGGTTGTCGAGGTTATAAGATTGGCCGAGAAGACGGAGTCCTTGCTGAAGACCTCAGGAGAGGTTGTTGTTCTGACAATACTCTCTGAGGATAAGAAGACCTCTGAAGGGCCGACTGTTGAGACAGTACCCTTAGAGGATAATCGAGGTGAAGCTGAGGTAACCGCTGAATAGCTAGAGTACCTCATAAGGAGGTTGATGCTGCTGCTGCAAGCTCACAAGAACCTATCCAGGTTACAGCAGCAGAGGTTACTGAGGAAACTAAGTCTGCAAGAAGCTACTACAAGAATTCATATACAACAAGGCTGCAAGAAAGCGGTTACAGCAAGCAACAAAGCATGAAGGAATGACATACAACATCCCTGCAAGAAGAAGATATAGGAGTAATGCAAGAAAGGTTACAGCAGTACTGTATGAAGACACTGCAAGAAGGTCTATGTTACAGCAACACTGTAATGCACTAACAGCTGCAAGCAGACCTAGGATACAGCGCTCATGACAAGCAGTTAACTGAAGAAGTATCCAGCAATCCGAGGAAGGATAAATGCAGTATGAGGAAGAGAGCCGTTTGAGAGAAGACTAAAGTTGCAGAACAGAGCCAATGCGAAGACGCTATGTGGACTGACGCGCTGCAGAAAGCTGCAAGCCGCAATCACCGCGATAAAAGCTCCAGAAGAGTCAAGTCATATTAAATGCAAACCATGTCGTTGGTCAAGTAGCTCAAATGCATTTAATGTGACCTCAAAGGAGATCTTGGAGATCAGAGCTTGATTTTGAAGAAGCAGAAGTATCTCTCTTCAACGGATACTTCTCAACGGATAGAAACTCTCAAGATCTATAAATAGAAGGTGTGGCTTACTGAAGTAAGTGTTGAACAAAGCCGAGTGGAAATTCAGAAATCATCCAAAGCTTTTTAGCTTTCACTTGTTCAAGCCACTCAACCTTCTAAGAGCAGTCAACAACAACAGATGAGCTTTCAGTGAACAAGACTGTTCCGCACCAGTTGAAGACTTTGTTTTTATTTTTAACCTTAAAGCTGTGTGCGTAGGTTGTTTAGGTGCCAAACAGTTGATAGGAGAGATCATTGCTATTTGTATAGTTGTCTAGGTGCTAGGCAGCTTCCCTGTGTAGGAGTGTGGAACCCTGTGTGGGTTAGCCTTTAGAATTTGCAGTGTTGTGTGATCTCTAGATTCTAGTTGGCGGGCCTTTAGAGTTTGCAGTGCTGTGTAATCTCTGGACTCTAGTTGGCGTTTGCTTTGTAAGTTGATATGAGGAAGAGTCCTGTAATTCAATCTTGCTTAACAAAGTTCCTGCTCGAGGAAGCAGTAGAGTGGATGTGGAAGGCTTACACCACCTTCGAACCACTATAAGGATAAGTGTTTTATTGCTTTACTATCTGCATTTTATCTTTCATATCCTTATATGTCATATGCATAAAACATCTTGAAAGGAGCATATTTGAGAAAAACAGCCAGCCTTGTGTCTTAAAAGAAGTTTATTTTTCCGCTGCGCTTAAAACTCAAGTTACAGCGAGCAGCACTGTTTTCCAGTGTTGTAAGCAGTAACTATCTGGTGCTGCAAGTTCTAGTAGCTTGCAAAACTGTTTATTTTGAAAAGATTTTCAAAATCGACCAAGGTTCATTCACCCCCCCTCTGAACCTCGGACACCGTTTGGGACCCAACAATACTTTTTTATTTAACTTGGCTTAAAGCTTGCAAGTCCTAAATAGTATTAGCAATTTTGGAGGTCACAATTTCAAACCCCTTTAAAGTCAAATTTTTTGAAAAATTCTTATTCATTTATAAAAATTATAATTGAAAGCAGTGTAGACTAATTCCATCAATATGTTGGTGGAATTGGCCTGCTTAGTAAGTAGTATGAGTATAAACAGTTAATGGAAAAGTCGTTGGTTGATTACATCTTATTTTCTAATTTAGTATTGTTTTAAATAACGCTAAAAGTTTGTATGTCCTTACTGGTTTTTTAGTTCTAATATTGATAAACTTTTTTGTCTGTGTTTGTGCCTTCAGAAGAAAAGTGCAAATCTAAGCTGACAGAAGTAATAGCTACTAACCAGGTATTCCGTTCGGTTGCTGATATTTGGCTTTTAATAGTAGTCATACCAGGATATTGTGCTCAATTATTTATTTTTTGTTCGATGTTTATTTGACCTGAAGAAGAGAGTATCAATTAGTTTTTGCTTACCACGTTGGTTTGAATTAGTTAAATAGGCCTGCATTTGTTGGGGTTACCTAGTTGGGAGACATCAGCATTGAGACTTTGAAACTAAGAAATTCTCAGTTTTCTGGTATCTATCTTTAGACTCATTATATGCATTAATAATTTGATCAAAGATTCTTGTTGTCATGTATTTTTTCAACTTTGAGTAGGAACTTAATGAGTTGTCAAAGACTTAATAATTTGATCAAAGACTCTTTAGACTTATTACTGAAATTAGTTGTCAACTAATTATGCTGATTACATATGAGTAGGAACTTAATCTACTTTGTAATTGATTGATGGATGATCAGTTTTCTTCAACTTCACAAGGCACACCAATTTGCTAAAAGTACACAAAGGGGGAGAGATGATTGAATTGCAGGCTACATAAATGCTCATCACAAAAGGAAGATTGGATATTTAGTCATCTTAGTGTATAAGTTTTCTTGAAGGTATCAAACTGAATAGAGAGAAGAAGGGTTAATTAAAAGTGTAAAATTTTGGTTTTTTCACCGTTTTGGTAACTTGAGATGGACAAGGAATGGATGTTTAGGGACAGACTATCAGATGAATACAAGGCTGGGGTTGAGTCTGTTGGAACCGACGGATCGCTGGCCCTATGCTATCGGAATCGGGTTCCAAAGATAAATCGCAGCGGAAAGAAATCATACCCTTGTAGACCTCTTGATCTTCTGATGTATTCCTCTGAGCCCTTCTCGAACGTTGCGTGGCCAACGATCCTTCGAGAAAAATCAGTTCCGCTCTCTCTCACTTATCACGTGTTTTCTGTGATCTGTGTTCTGTGTTATGAGAGGCGCTGATGAAAAGAGCTATATATAGGCTACACCAGGGACCTAGAGGAGGAATTGGGTTGGGCCTCCTGATGGGCTTTAGTATCCTGTGTTCGGCCCGAACACATAACTGAAGCCCATCAATAATAATTCAGTCCACTAGAGAATTATTATTGAACTACCATCCCAATCCCATATTTAATATGGGCTCCTTCTTATTATGTGTACATTTATTTCCCCGTGTTTAAGATATCGAATGTCAGTAAATTAAATAAGTTACTACAACTTAAATAATTTACATCTAATTCCAAGAGTAATACCACTCATCTTTATTATCATGTCGGATTAAATCCACCTGCAGGGTTTACATGATAATCCTTATGAGCTCCTCAAGGGGACATTATCATCCTAAATAATTAGGACACGGATTCCTTCTATAATCAACAGAACACCATATAAACAATGCTATCTCCCAACTCACCGAGTTTATTGATTTATGAATAAATCTCACCCATTGGCAAATTAAAGAAATAAACACTGAGCATACGTGCCCGTTATTATATAGGGATTAAGAAGATGTACATCCATAATAACAGAGGTCTTGTTCTATTATATAGTCAGTATAAAACGAACAACCTCAAATGGTCTTGCTCAATACACACAGAGTGTACTAGTGTAGTTTTATAGTCAAGACAGACTAATACCAAACTACACTACAACCATTCCGATGATTTGTCCAAATCCATCTTGGTTGTGAGCTACTATTTATAATTTATAAGAAACTGATAACATGATCTTCTGTGTGGCACCACACACCAAGTTATCTATAATATAAATTAATTGGACATTGCATAAACATATATAACAAATATAAAATGCAAACATATGACCAATGTGATTCTCATTCCATAAACGATGTTCATACAAAAAACTAGGCTTATAGTATACATCCTAACAGAGTCTTTTATGCAATTTGCATATCAAAATATAGATGATGTCAATGCAATGTCTTGTCCATGTTCAGATTGTGGTAATCTTATGAAATGGAAACATGTTATTGTTAGGTTGCATTTGTTAACTAAGGGAATTGATAAAACATATCATACATGGATGTGACATGGGGAGAGATGTAAGTCAGGAATGTCTGCAAAAGATCGTGATCAGTTTAGGGGAAATGAATATTATGGGGGAAAAGAAGAACCAATCGACATAGTACATGCTGGATATGAATACACTAAACAAAATCCAAATGAATTTGGTAAATTTCTTGATGATGCAGAGAAACCTTTATATGATGGATGTTCAAATTTCACAAAGTTGTCTGCCATTGTGAAATTGTATAACTTAAAGGTAAAATTTGGTTGGAGTGATAAAAGTTTTACTAACCTCCTTAGTTTAGTTAGGCAAATGTTTCCTCCCAAAAATGAATTGTCTTCATCTTTGTATGGTGCAAAGAAAACCTTGGTTGCATTAGGGATAGATTATGAGAAGATTCATACATATTCAAATGACTGTCCTGTATCGTAAGGAGTACAAGGACCTTACTAATTGTCCTAACTGTGGTATCTCAAGATGGAAAGTGGGAAAAGATTCCAAGATTTGTGAAGGAATTCCAGCAAAGGTCCTTTAGTACTTCCCACCTATTCCAAGGTTTCGAAGGATGTTTCGAAACAAGGAGATATCTAAGGACTTGACTTGGCATGCTGATAATCGAGTAGTTGATGGTTATTTACGTCACCCAGCCGATGCACCATCTTGGAAAGTAGTGGACCATAATTGGCCTGAATTTGCCTCCGAGTCAAGAAATCTCAGATTGGCTTTATCTACAGATGGGATCAATCCTTTTAGTATGATGACTTCTACGTACAGTTGCTGGCCAGTAATGCTGATAACATATAATCTTCCTCCATGGTTGTGTATGAAACGGAAATTTATGATGCTCACTATGTTAATTGGTGGTCCCAAACAGCCGGGTAACGACATTGATGTTTATTTGTCACCCTTAATTGAGGACTTAAAACTCCTATGGGAAGTAGGTATTGAAACTTATGATAGTTTTCGAGATGAAAGCTTCCTACTTAGAGCGGTCTTGTTGTGGACCATCAATGACTTTCCAGCTTATGGAAACTTATTTGGCTGTACTATAAAAAGATATCATACGTGTCCTGTTTGTGGTGATAAAACTTACGCAAAAAGGCTGAAACATAGTAGGAAAATGTCATTTATGGGTCACAGAAGGTGGCTCCGTGCTAGTCATCCTTATCGAAGACAAAAGAAGTCATTTGATGGTAATCAAGAGTTTGACCCTGCACTAATACCATTGAGTGGTGTGATGTTTTTAAGAGAGTAGCAGAAATCCATTGTACATGGGGCAAAAAGAGTTGTAAAAAACCATCAAAGCTCAATGAAGATAAGCCTTGTTGGAAAAAGAAATCAATTTTTTTTGAACTCTAGTATTGGTAACACTTACATGTGAGACATGTTCTAGATGTGATGCACATTGAGAAGAATGTGTATGAAAGTCTAGTCGATACATTACTTAACACTCCAGGTAAGACGAAAGATGGAATAGCAGCTAGACTAGATCTTGTGGATATGAAAGTTAGAATGGATTTGGCCCCAAAGGTGGGTGACAAAAAAACTTTCTTGCCACCAGCTTGTTACACACTAAGTAAACAAGAGAAAAGAACGGTTTGTAACTCTTTGATGGGAATTAAGGTCCCTACGGGTTACTCTTCTAATGTTAGAAATTTGGTATCAATGAACGATTTGAAGCTTGTTGGCCTGAAGTCTCATGATTGCCACACTTTAATGCAACAATTGCTTTCAGTGGTTATACGTGGTGTTTTGTCTGATAATGTGAGACATGTAATCACTCGGTTGTGCTTATTTTTTAATGTGATATGCAGCAAAGTTGTAGAGGTCTCAAAGTTGGATGAAATTCAAAATGAGATTGTAACAACCTTGTGTTTACTTGAAATATTCTTCCCTTCCTCGTTCTTTGATATCATGGTTCACCTAATGGTTCATCTTGTGCGAGAGGTGAAATTGTGTGGACCAGTCTGGTACAGATGGATGTATCCATTTGAGAGATACATGAAGGTCTTAAAAGGTTATGTGCGAAATCGTAATCGTCCTGAAGAGTGTATTGTTGAATGTTATATTGCCGAGGAGGTTATGGAATTTTGTTCAAACTATCTTTCAAGTGTTCACACAATTGGAATCCCATCAAAAAATCGTCAAGTTATAATGACTAGGCCTTTATCAGCCGCTAAAGCGATCCAAGCTAATCCGGACGATTTGAGACAAGCTCATCTCTATGTTTTGACAAATGACATTGAGATTGACCCATATATAAGGTGATCTCACTAACTCATGGAACCTTATATGTTACTAATCTCAAATGTCTCTAATTAAACTCTTTTTAGTGAACATATATCGAGCCTAAAGGTAACTTTTGGAACAAAGTCGGACAAACAACTCTTGGATGAGCATAACAAGACGTTTATTAATTGGATAAATGATCGAGTAAGTATTATAACATCTAACCTGTCATTTAGGACATTGTAATTTTCATCCTTACATTCATTACAATATGTTGAATTATAGGTTGCAGCAGAAATTGATCATCCTAATGGTGTAGTATCAGAAAAGTTAAAGATGATTGCAAGAGGTCCCTCCAAAGATGTGTTGAAGTACTGTAGTTACATGATTGATGGAGTTACCTATCATACGATGGAGCGTGATAGTATACGAGTTGTTCAAAACTCGGGGGTTAGTTTAGTTGCAAAAGCCATGCAAGTGGCTAGTGCAAAGGATAAAAATCCAGTAGTGACGGACATGGTGTATTATGGAGTTATTGAAGAGATATGGGAACTCCAATACCACAATTTATGCATTCCAATGTTCAAATGTGATTGGGTTGAGCACAATAATGGAATTAAAGTAGATGATCTTGGGTGCACAACAGTAAACCTCAAGAGAATTGGATTCAAATCCGATCAGTTTATATTGGGTAGTCAACCTAAACAAGTGTTCTACATTGAAGACCCTCGAGATCCTGCATGGCATGTTGTACTTTCAACACCTAATAGAGAGTATTTTGATCACATCAATGGTGATGATTTAGAAGAATATAACATCCACCATCAATGTTTTACAAATGGGATGCCCCCTTTAGATGTTGATGGTATAGATGAGAATGAAGCATCATGTGTGCGTGACGATTGTGATGGGATTTGGATTGATAATTGCACTTCCTAGTTTTGTAATTACCTTTTTGGTATATATTGTGAACTTACTATGTTTCTCTTATGTTATCCTAATGATCTGCTTAAGTATTTGCCAACTAACCTAATCTTCTTTTATTTTGCAGCTTCTAATCATGGTTTCTCGTATGAGGGCTACAACAAAAGAAGACGAGACTATTGAGAAGGATAAGACGAAACTCGGGAAAGATCCAAAGGTAGCCAGTTTTGATGAAGCTGATGAAGATTACGGAAGTCAGGATAGTGAGTCTATGTCTAAAGGGAAGAGTACACGAACATCAAGAACATCGAGGGGTCGTACTCATATGCATGCTCTAGCAATACAAAGAGCTCAATGTTTCAAAAAGAAAGTCATGTTCAATCGCAAAGGTCAGCCTATTGGTCCAAGTGGTGCTGAAATGCAGAGCTATATTTGAGTGTTAGCTCTGGAAAAGATCAAAATCACAATTGATGATTGGAGGGAGGTGTCGACTGATGTCAAGGACTCGATATGGGAATCTGTTAATGTGAGTGTGCTTCTTTTATTTTGTTTTTTAATTAAATGTCAGTAATATTTTGGAAATACTTGATTCTAATTATTTGTATTTCATAGTTGTTGTTTGATGTTCCGTCATCATAGAAGAAGGGTTGTTTGTCATCGGCTAACCAAAAGTGGCGTCAATACAAGACAAGACTCACAAATAATTATGTTTTTAGCCGAGTACATGTGCCTGCAAAGTTGAATACTGCACCCTTGAATTCTAGAATTGACGCTCTTGATTGGAGTAATTTTGTGATCAATCGCTTATCAGAAGAGTTCAAGGTATGATTCACTTAAGGATGCTTAATTGATAATTAACTCCATGGGTGTCTTATGAATGTTAATTAATCTACTGATGTAGACAAAGAGTGAGGAACAAAAGAAGCGACGACGTCAATTGCAATATCCTCATAAGCTTGCTCGTAAAGGATATGCATGTTTGGTTGAAGAGATTATAAGTATTTGAATTTTTATTATGTACTTATTGTATCTTCATTCTGGTATTTAACGCTTATTTTATATAATACGTTATTTTGAAGGCTGATGAATTGGGCAATGATGATGAAATCAACAGAGCTATTTTATGGATTAAAGCAAGATTGCCTAAAGAATGGGAAATACAAGAAGAGAGTTTAAAAGAAACAATTACGAAGATTGTGAGTTTTTTATTGATATTTACCTTCAGAGCTAACACTCTCACTCTCTCTTACTTACCCTGGTATCCTTTATTGACATTTGTTTCTAATTTACTTCGAAGGACGAGTACATACAACAAAAAAGGGAGGGTAAGTTCATCATTGCTGGAAAAATGGATGACATCCTTACCAAAGCTCTTAATTCACAAGAACACACTGGACGTTTGAGGGGGACTAGAGGTCATGTCACTCCCTCGACTTATTATCATGTTTGTGGAAGTGATACGTTGGATAAAGATCTGCTTCTACAAGAGCAAAAGAAGATAAATTTGGAACTCGATGCACGTGTAAAAAAATTGGAAGCAATGATCTTGAAGAATGCACCCACTGTTGAATTTGATAGATCAGAGAAGGACAGCTGTTCCGTTAAAATCTCAAGTCCAGTTGTTAAGGAGATGGAGACAGAGAAGGATGATAATGCTGGAATTCAGAAGAACTTATTTCAAAATGAAGACTCGGATGATGATCTCAAAGTTGAGAATGATAATTGGCCATCAAAGGTAAAAAATTTCTTTTGATTTGGTACACTCTTTTCACTTATCAATTATACTTCTAAGTTAGACCAGTTTGAGTTTCAAACATGGTAGTGGCCATTCTAGTGGGAAAAAAAGCTTGTGTTCTCGATCCATAATTTATCTTATCTATTCAATTTGATGTTGTCTTTGGATTTGTTTTGTTATCTCCTGTTTTTCTTTCTTGCGAGTGTGTATTAGAATTATGGGAATTTATCTTTGGAATGCTGATTGTCAATGCAGTTTGCATCACTTGATTATTAAGGAATACTTACCTTATGGTGTCTGGCTACATGATTTGATTTTCTTGTTAGGGGTGTAGTAATGCAAAATGAACTTTGCACTGATCAAGTGAGAACCAGACTCATTAAATGCTATTGGTTTGAAATTCTGAATGATTGCCTAAAGAAAGAAATTGATAGATTAGAAAGACAACTCTTGGTTGATTTTGCATTTGAAGTTTGCTGGTGACCAAGTGAGAATGATTTTTGGAGAAAGCTTTTGATTTTAAAATCTGTAGTTACCAAATAAAATAGAAGGAAAGATCTGTATCAGAAGTCCATTGGTTGGGAAACTGAGAATATGTTTTTATGTTATAAAAGTTTTTAATCTGATTTCATCAAAGATTTGCACAGTAATCAAGGTTGGATGTTATGTTTTTGTGAAATTATAGGTGTTGTCTTTTCATATTAGAAGCACTTTTTCGTTTATAATGATTGCACACTGCTTGTTTTCCTCTATGTATATAACATCTGAAAGAGCAAATCAATCATGTGAACATTATTGAAATTGCAAAAGGTGGGTTTTGTCTTCTAATAACCTATTATATCAGTCTTGTTTCTTTGATTGTATTATGATGATTGGATATATATGAATTATCTATATAACCTTACCTTATATTGTAGGGTGAACCAGTCGCATTAACATTGGAATCACAAGCAAATATTGCTGCTTATGGCACAATTATCAAAGTGGCTGGAAGTAATCAATTTCTTCATGGTAATCTTTTACCTGAAAATTACATGAGTGTGTCCATTGATCAAGCAGTAGATCACGATGCCCCTTTGCCTATTCCTGGAGAATGTAATAATATTGGTGAGGCGGTAGGATCTTATGTTGCTTGGCCATCACATTTGATAAAACCCAAAGTGAATGTAATACTATCATACGTCATCTTATATGAAATTAAGTTTTTAATTAGATAGGATCATAGTTAGATGTCTACTTACACATCATTCTAATACAATGTTTAGAAACCTGGAAAGAAGAAACGTGTGCCCAAAGACTTGCCTACTGTTGATCTATCCAGTGTGCCAAAGCCATTACATATGCTATATTGTTATACGAAGCTTGTTATTCAGAATAGGGGCAATGTAGAGATAGTGTTTGATCATGAAGTATTTGGCCGTGAATTCAAAATCTTTGTTAACATTGAAGATTTGGTTCCATTCTGTCAGTTGGAGTCTATCTCATACGTATGTGTGGTTGTTTATATGTGGTAAGTATTCCGGTCCGTTTATTCAAGTTATCATGACTATTATTATTATTATTCCTTTGATCTTTAACATTGTGGTTTTTTCCATTTTAACCATGGTGGTTAGGCATCTCTACAAAAGATTGCATAAAGAAAACAAGTTTCAAAATTACAGATTTGTGGATCCATATGAAATAGGACATCTGTCATCAACCAAAGCTAATCAAGATCATAAAGAGAATGAGATGGAACGAATGGGGCGTGCTCTAGCAAAACGGTTGAGTGGTATATTACCTAGAAAATTAGTTTTGGCACCTTGTAATGTAGGGTAAGTTTTCCTGACCTCTCTTACTAATTCTATATTATGATAACTTGACGTTTTGCTCACACAATTTTTTCTTATCTGTTAATTCCATAGATTCCATTGGATTCTAACCGTCATCAACCCCCACAAGGAAATTGTTCATTTGTTGGACCCTCTTTATCATCGCTTGCATGATCAAACTTGGAAAAAAATTGTTGATTTGTAAGTTTCAATTTAATTTGTTCAGTCCACCTTGTGTTCGTTTATTGTTATGTCAGTTGTTTCACTACTAATAATTGGCCATGTGTTATAAAGGGCCTTGAGAATGTTCAATATTGAAATTGGAAAGAATGGAAAAAAGCAACCTACATGGGAGGTAGTCAAGGTATGTACTGTGAAGATGTGCATAATACGTTGATAATACTTATATATTTATTTTATCATCACCAAGATCAGTTGATACTTATATATTGTAATGTAGGCCCCTTTGCAACCGGATACCAAACAATGCAATTTTTTTGTGTTGTGGTACATGAAACAACTTGTACATAAGGGGGCAATGGGGGACATGGTTTCATTACGTTCAATTGTGAGTAACTAATTTCTATTTAATGTTGTTAAGATTTTCCGTTTGCATGTCGTAAGTTTTTTCGGTTAATGGTCTTACTTTCGTTTCTCATACTTTACTGTTAAGCTTATCTATCTGGAATTTGGTGATAACTTCCTGTTTTTCAGATTGTTGAAGGCCTTATTTTTGTGAATTGTAGTTTGCATTTTGTTCAACGCCCATTGAAGTTGTCTGCGTAGGGATTTTAGATTTAAATTACTGAATGTTATATACTATAGGGTTGTCGTGTTGGTGGATGTAAATGATTACAGATGGTTTTAAGTCATGGAAAAAATGATTACAGATTAACATCTTGAATGCCTTTTTGTGCTTGCATAATTTTGTATAATTAGGTTTTTTCATAAGGAAGTTGACAATTCTATATATTCTTGTTTCAAAGTTTACACATCTTAAGTGTGAGAGGGATGAGATTGATGAAGTTCGTGTTGAATGGGCTGAATGCGTTCAAGAACATATCAATTGGTAGAACAAGGTGGCTATTATATTTTAATTTGCAATGCTTTCTTTTGAATATGTATATACATATTTAATATTATCAGCAAAGTTATAAGAGTTATAAATGTCCTATATACCATTTGTGCTTGCATTTGGCAGGTTGTGGATAGCGTAGCTAGGGTGTACAGCTCAAAGTTGGTCGATGATTTGGTTTTTGTTAAGGTTGTGAAGTCCCTCAAACAAACTAATCCATTTTGTTGTTGTTGGGGTTTGAATTTATATAGATAAACTAAATACATTTGAAGTGTGATGATAATTAGATATATATTTGATATATGTTTGGTCTGTTATAAGTTTGAACTGATATCTCATGCATATGTTTGAAGTGTTATGAGTTTGAAGGATTTATGAATCATATGTTTCACATTTTTGGATGTTTATATGTTTAGAAAAATGCAATTTCATCTTAAATTATTATTATGAATTATTATATGATTGTAGGATACCAAATATATCTAATTTGGTAAAAAATATGTAAAAAAAAAAAAGACAACACAAAAAAGCGTTGTTAAAAAGAAATGACTACGCAAAAAAGACAACATTTTTTAAGCGTTGCAAATACACTTGCTAAATTGAAAAATACAACACTTTTTTGCAACGGTTTTTTGCGTTGTCGTATCTAGAAAAGACAACGATTTTTTAAGCGTTGCAAATATTATTACCAAATTGGAAAATACAACGCTTTTCTGCAACGGTAAAAAACGTTGTCGTATCTAGAAAAGACAACGCTTTTAGTGTGTTGTCTATCAGCGCCCATCTACGACAATACTTTTTTTTTTAAAGACAACGGACAAAGCTTTTCTAGAAGTCCGTTGTCTTTCAGTGAATTTCTTGTTGTGTTCGTACAGTACTGTTGTAACCTTTCTTGCAGTACTCCTGTATCTTCTTCTTGCAGCGATGCTGCATGCCGTTCTTTCATACTTTGCTGAAATGTTGTAGCTGCCTTCTTGCAGTGTTGCTGTATCTGCTTTCTTACAGCAACGTCATTCTGAAATCTTCAATACAGCATTATATGCATGTGTACCTCCATCTTTCAGCTTCCATTACAAGACTCAATCCTAGTCTATGTTTTCACTTAAACATTATGAAAAATGGGGTACTAAAACTTCCTATTACATCCTTGGTTTATCTCATCAAAATCTAAACATTGAAATCCCAACATTCTCGTTATAATAAAATACGTATACTTAAAAGAATGATCTCGAAGAAGAAGCGTTGAAGGAAGATAATCGAAACAAAGGTTCGTAACTCGATAAGAAGAATGAAGAAACAAGCATGAAAGGTTAAACATGTGATCATAGGGTGAAAGGAAAAATATTAGAGTTTGAACGGAAGAAAAACGGGCTTAAACGGAGGAAAATTGAGCTTAAATGGAGCATGTAAAGGTGTAGGGGCGTTTTCATAATTATTAGAAAAGGGCTGACATTGACCAAGACCCCCGACTCCCGGCCGACGACTTCATATCACCGGCGACACCACGCACACACACGATATGGACTGACGCACACACACGCTCGTCGGCGCGCACAGGGCACGCCCAGAGCACACACCGCATGCCCTCATCGCTCGCATGTGCCTACACAGCACGGCGTCCCCCGGCGTACGTACAGCACCCGCAACACAGCTCCCGACACGCATGATGTGCGGCCGAGGTGCGCCCTTGTCCCGGCATCCGCGCGTGCACGCACACCCACGCTACCAGCACGCACCAACGCCTGGCGTCAAACACACAACAACAACAGTGGCGCTGCTAGCGCTACCTACTAGCACCCAACCTTGGCCGGCAACCACCCATCGCCGGCCACATCCTGACATGCCGGTGCATCCCGTGCCGACCACCCCCACACCACCGACTCACGGTGGCACGTCCAGCGCCGTCCTCAACACACCCATATACGAACACACACACCGTCGGCACACCTCGCACCGGCCAACACATGCACGGCGTCGCCACACACGGCGGTGCCTCAACACACCCACGCCCTAGGCACCCTGGCGACGACGGCAGCAGGTAGATTTCGGTGAGAGGGAGAGAGATATCGACGGAGAGAGAGAGGAAGGGGGAGGAGAGAGAAAAAAGGAAACCGCAACTTTGACCGGCCATTGCCGGTAGAAGAGGTGCATGATCGAAGATCCGAGTCTAGATCCGTGATGGGCTCGGCGAGAGCTTCGATTTGGTATATAAATCGAGTGAAAATGGAGAAGGAAAGAGAATGAGTGAAAGAGAGAGAAAATGGGGAGGAGAGAGAAAGTGGTCCCGAATCTAGAACGGGCTCGTCAAAAACTATAACCTATGAAGAAATTGACCAAAACTGAGAAAAAAGTTTCGTTACCGGTGGCGGCAGCACGGCGGCCGCCGGCCGGAGACCAGATGAGAGAGAAGAGAGAGAAAAGGCTGAATATATCTACTTTTTTACTTTTTTTATCGAATTATACTTTTACGATTCGTTTTCAACGTATTTATATAACTTTTTTGAAAATATCTTTACTTTTCAAAAATATATCATTATCGATTTTTCATTTCTTCGTGATTTGAGCTACGGGTCTCCGATTGGCCTCATTTTCGTTTCTATCTTTTCGATTTTCGATTACGAACCTTTTGATAAAACATAACCTATGTTTTTCGATTAAACTATACTTCTGATAAATAATTCTATATTATATTATTTTTTTGAAACGCACATAATTAAATCAAACAATTAGAGGTTTAATTATTTAATTAGCAAATTATGCTTCGTTTTGTCCTAGGCGCTACATCTACTTCTTTAACATTCCTCGATCTCTCCCGTAATTACAATTTTTAGTCTTTCTCGAGATGGATTTTTCAACTGAGTAATCTATTCTTTCTCTTGATCTCACAGCAAATTAATTCCAGCATTCGAGATTGGCTATACTTTTGCAAAGACTTAGAGGTTGTTTGGGTGAGCTTATAAGTTTCTTAAAACAACTTATGAGATGTTAAGAGCTTATAAGCTCCTCAAAAGTGTTGACTAAGTTTTAAAAATAACATCTTATTTCATCTAAAAATAAGATGCAAACAGTGTTTGACTAAGTTTTAAAAATAACATTTTATTTCATCTAAAAATAAGATGCAAGGAGCTTATAAGATATTTTTTTAAAAGTAAGGGAATCCCAACTTATTACTAAAATAAGATTTTAATTTTTAAAACACCTTCAAATTTGATCATTGAAATTACACAAATGTCATTAGTAACATTTTATAACCTCTATCATCTTATTTATCCAACTACTTCAACAACTTATTTTAAACTTAAAATTAACATCTTAGGGCATTTCCCTGTACATTATTCTAGTTTAAATTTTGCACTATCCTAATGTAAAAAAATCCATTCATCTCCAACAGTTTGTACTATTTATTCCACTAAAATATTCCATAATATTACTTATAATTATTCTTTTTTATATTTTCTTTATTTGTCATATATTTAGTAATTTCAGTTAGCATTGTTAATTTATCAAGTTTTTCATCTTTATTAATTTATAATTTATATATGTGTGTGTTTAAATCTTATCTAAGATAATTATTTAATTACAATATTTTAAATTTTATTTAATATAACAATTTTTTATGATGGTTTTAGAAAATATTGCAAACTAAAGAAAAATAATATTTATAACACTCTAAATACTAAGAAAAAAAAAGAAGAAAGAAAGAAAGATTGAAAAAAAATTGAAAAAGAAAAAAGAAAAAGAATATCGCATGTTCAAAACCTGTGTTAACCTAGTGTAAGGTTGGCAGTTACAAAAAGTTAACGCATGTTTTACAGCACTGTTGGAGATGAAAAACACTAAACCCAGATGAAAATATAACAGTGTTGGAGATGCTCTTATAAACTCTAAAAACATCTTATAAGATGCAAGAACTTATAAGCTCTAAAAATAAACTTAGCTACACACCCCCTTAGAGTTTGTTGATTTGAGTCTGACCCTCTACATGGTACATTTTCCAAATATAGAATTGTGAGTGAAGACCACTTTGTCGATCTCACAAAGATAGAAACATTTTCTACCTTTGAAAATCAGCTAACTTTGAATGTAAGCTCAAACTGGATTCCACCACAAACATAAAAGGTGTTGGTTTAGGATCATGTACAGGTAGGTCTTAGGTGATCCCGCCATTGCTTCATAACCAGAAGAATTTTTT
This sequence comes from Scutellaria minor, assembly GCA_954870855.1. NCBI lineage: Eukaryota > Viridiplantae > Streptophyta > Magnoliopsida > Lamiales > Lamiaceae > Scutellaria > Scutellaria minor. Next base: position 15,291,770 of record OX940728.1, on the reverse strand, counting down.
GAACCTTGATTTATCTAATATTGGAAAATCTCAGTTAGTGTTTCTATCAGCTGGTTTAAGAAGATTTAGTTCTTGAATATTTCCCACAACCATGTTGTTGGAACTTGTTTTATCCTAATAATGGAATCTTAGGTGGTATTCCTATCTGATTTTGAGAGTTGAAATTTCTCACAACCATCTTGTCGGAAAAAGGACTATGAAGATGCAGTGTAATAACTATAAGAAAAATAAAGAGGGCAAAGTAAAGTACGTGGGAAACCCATAATAAAAGAATACAAAGTAAACTAGAGACTCATAGTATTACGTGGAAAATTCAAGAGGGCAATATGTATTCATGCCAAATTGTTGATCAAATGTATTTAGTTACTCATCTTAACATTTTGGGATTTTTTTTTCACGATATCATTATATGACTCATTAATTTAATGTTCCTATACATCACACAATTTCGCATATCTTCTTAATCTTTATATAAATATATCAATGAATTTTTTTATTGATTGGTCACATTTGTTAGTTTTCATAAAATGTTAAATAAGTTATCTCAAAAAATAAAATAAAATATTAAATAGATTAGATAGTTATTAATCTCAATTTCTTCAAATCACTTTTATATCTTAATGTATATTATTTTAGTGACCGAATATGATATTTTTCCTAAAATGTTTTAGGGATATTTCTTTATAAGAGTTCATCAATATTTTATTATTTCATCATAATAAGACATTTATACTCTTATTATCATTGTTGTTATTTTATAATATAAATATTTTCTTTTGTATTGTCAAATATTTTATAGGGTTTTTCATACGCTTTTGTCTTTGTCGTATATTTATACTTGTAGGAGCATTTAAAGGTCTTTTAAGCACATTTCTAACCATTTAAAATATGTCATTCAATTTTTCTCGTCTTTTGGTACCACTCACAATATTCTCTCCAATGATTTTTTTATTATCCTGTATAATTAATATATTGTATTAACTCACCACTCATCGTTCTTATTTCTATGATTCTATATTTTATGTTCATATTCGCATTTATTATCAATCACTCTATTATATACAATAACCCATGTATTATGATTATTTTATAAAATTTTCCTTTTAATGTTAGAGATATTTTACGCTCATAAAGTGTAGAAGATACACTTCTCTTTATTTCAATATATTTAAATCTAGGTGCAACATCTTAAATAATCTCCATATAATTTTAATTATAGATCATTAACATTTATAAATATTAGATATGATTTTCACATTTATCTCGTTGTGACTTCTATGATTACTAAAGTGAAATCTCATATAATATGTTCATGTGTAACTATGTTTACAACAATAATAATTTTATCCAACTGTTTTTCTCCAAACTTCTAATTTGATATATATAATTTATCATTGCTCAATTTAATAATATAATCTGCAAATAACATTTGTTTGGAAATGAATTTTTCTTATAGGTTTTAATGATCTTGTTGATTATCAATATTAAAGTAGATTACATAATCGTTTAATCTCAATTGCAATCAAGACATGACTTCTATGTCATAATGGATAATATTATGGGGTTCGAATAAGATATTTCCTAAAATATTTTACAAATATTTTTTTTCAATAAGTTTATCAATATTTTAATATTTCATCATAATTAAGACATTTTGCACTCTTATTATATATTTAATTTATGTTAAATCTCTTGTTTTATTTTTATCATTGTCATTTTATAAATATCATTGTACTTTTCCATAATGTTAAATATTTTATAATTATCATTGTATTTTTCCGTAATGTTAAATATTTTATAAAGTAGTAAGAATTACGTCTTTGTCTTACTTATTACCTTTTCTATTTGATCCTCAACAGTTTTATATTTTTTAAATTTGTATCAATACTCAAAGTATACAACATTTTATAAATTATCTTTTTCAGGTTTTTTTTGAATTTATTTTAATTCTACTTCAATGATTATTTATTCTTATTTCCATTTGACCTTATTAATATTGTTTTAGTGATTCTTTAATATAGACAGTTATATTTTACCATCAACTTTGTGTTTTACTTTCCAAATAATGATTTTCTTTAAATCTATATTAATGTAGATCTTATTTTAGTTGAAGATTCAAAATTTTAAGATTTTAGAAGAAAAATACCCAAAACATGTAATTATTTAAGAAGAATTTGGAATGTTAATGAACTCTTATCTTTTATAATCAAATCGAAAAATAAAATGAATATTGAATAATTTTATTATCCTAAAATTTAATATTTATATAATAATCTTCATATTTCTTTATGATGTGTCGACTAAATTTACACATATACCTTTTTTTTTACCTGTTATCTTATCGAGTTTGAAAATTCCAATAATTAACTTTTTGGGCCGACAATTTTATCCTCAACTTTGAAATTTCAAAATTTAGGTCAATTTCAGCCTAAAAGTCCAAATTGGGCTCAAATTGGACAATCAAGCCCTAATTTCGAGCTATCCAACCCAATTTGCTGAATTCTGACTGTTAATTTTATCCTTTAACTTTGAATCTATTTTTATTTTTCTTTTTTTTAATACTCTTGAATTACTTTTAATGTTATTTAATAGAAATCATTAAATTAGGCTAAATAGCCCGAAATTAGCGATTTGAGCCCAATTTGGCCTTTCGGATTGAAATTGGCCTATATTTTCAAATTTTAAAAAATTAAAGAATAAAATTGCTAACCCGAAAAGTTAACAGCCGACATTGCCAGACGCAATAAGTTATTGAGTAAAAACAAACTCTGTATAATATAGAAGATCAATTTCAGATGCGTTTTGGGATGGAGGACCAATTTATGCCAAGTGTGAATAAATTAAAATCATGTGAACTTTTGTTTTGTTTGGTCTACCACGAGAACGTATAACCATCAGAATGTTTGAAGATATTGATATCTTCGGTAATCTTTTCAACAACAACTAACTTTTGAGACTACGTAGCCACTCCAAACATGTCATTAATATCGTCAACGGTTTGCGACATCAATTGACACTATTTTGATGGTTCACACTCCAACTTTCTCCACAATTTATCAACCATCTTAAGTTGAATAACTTGATCATTTATTTTCAACTCTGCAAATTCTCGTGCACAAGGTAACCCACATGTCCTCCTCAACACATAACCACAAATGAAAGGATCTACACCCGTGTCATTTATACCTTTCATCTTGTTGAAAAGCCTACCAAAAACATGCGACACAAATTCTCGAATGATCTTGAAAAGAGGGGAACAATGATATGATGATGTGCCACATTAAGGCTCATCTCAAAAGAGACTTTCAATTCATTATGTAATGTGATAAGGAAATAATGTATTGTTTCCTAAGAGACCTCAAAATTTGATTGACCTTTACCTAATTGTTATTTTATTCTTGCGTGTCCACTATTCGCCCTGGGAGTATGCAAGCCACTAGATAGTACTTGGGATATATAAAAGTATATATACTTGTTGTCGTATTCTCAAAATGCATAACATTGTTTGTTCAATACGAGACAAATCTAGTACAACTCTTTGGAAGTAACTACTTTGATATGATCATGGTAGTCTACAAACTATCTCCTAAGTAACTCATTGAATCTCAGTTCATCTTCAACAAGAATTAACATATTACAAGAGTGATTAAAACAATCTTATATCTCTTTTGCACTAAACAATTTCTTATAATTGACCAATATGGTTTTTGTTAACATGCCACCGACATAGCAAGTGTGTAGAGTTGGAAAATATAACACTTATAACATTCATAAGTGCAATTTCACGGTTGGTTACAATCACTCTTGTTAAACATCCTTCATTCATTAGTCCTTTCAATGTAGTAAGAGCTCATCTATAGTTGTCTTCATGCTTGGCCTCAATATATACACACCCACTGAAAATTGTGGATGGGACACCAAATAATTCCAAAAGTAACATCCTATATCTATTGGTCTTATAGGTACAATCCATCAATAAAATGTTCAGAAAGACACGCAACAACTCCACACTAGTCGGTGAGCATAACAAGATCTTTCACCCTATCTGTTTGTTAACATCTCCAAATTAGATATTAATAATTCTCCATCTTCAATTTCTCCAAAAAATATCTCATTTGAGAACAGTCTTCATGCTCGACAATTATGTACTTTTGCCGAGCATTGTAAATTGTCTTCATTGATGACTCATTCTGTGAAAAAGATTCATTCAATCATGTACACAATATATCTCTCGTTTGGTATTGTTTACAGACAAATCACAATTTTCAAACATTTTATTTATTTTAAACACTTTTGAAAAATCTATATGTTCATACATGAGATTGATGACATTCAATTCTTCCGATTAGTTTATAATGCTCAATTGAGTTTCATTTGAATTGTTTTCCTTAAAAAAAATAGATGTTTAAAATAAAAATAATTTCAACAAGAGAAACAAATTTTTTACCTTGTTCGACCGATTGTGATTGTGGCCAAATCTTACCATACGAGTTCGACTAATCGTGGTTGATATTTCTCTTGGCCGTTTGACCACAATTGATCGAACATACACTATCATTCTCAGCCTCAATTAGTACATTGTGTTCAGCCAGGATGGATCAATCATCCTGCAATATGTTCGACCTAGCCGTTAGAGTTCCGCATGAATTTTTTTTCTAAGATTCTAAACGAAATATAACTTACACTATAAAAAAATCACAAAAGTAACTTTTTAACTTACATTGTTCGTTCCATGTATTTTTTTGTTGCTCCATGGTGTTGTTAGACTCAATGAACTTGGAGATAGCTAAAGTTTAAATTCGTGCAATTGGATTGTCCTGCCCCTGATTCAGATCCGTATAGAAAATTATATATATATATATATTTTTTTTTTCTTTCATTATTTTTCTGAAACATGCCTAAGGCTTAACTTTCCTCTTCTGCACTTCTATAAAAAATGTTGGTAAACCTCTTATTAAGATACTCTTCCCACATATGGAGATTGAGTAGGTTGAGTTGAAGAATTGAAGGGATTGAAACGTTGGTTCATTCGAAGAAGATGGATGTTAAAAATGATTTATCATTTTACTATATTATTTGTACTAAATAAAGGTATGATCACTAGTTAGTATTATATAAAAATATCATTAGTATTATATATAAATATTATTTCATTTGCATAAATGTAATAACTCATTTTACTAAAATGTAACGTGTTATTTACATCACATAAATGCATGCACCAAATTATGTTAAGGTATTACTACTTTTATTAAAAGGTATTAAAACTTATACTAGAAGATATTATTTAAAAAATGATTTTTATTATCTTACTTAAATATATTAAATGTATTAGTTGTATAATATAAATGTATTATTTGTATCACACAAATGTCTTACTTTATTAACACATAAATGAATTAATAATATAACATAAAAGTTACTCATATGTCTACTTAAATGTATCGCCTGATTTTACTTAAAAAATGATTTTGTTATTTTATTGAAATATATTATTTTATTATAAAGCTATTATGTGTACAACTCACTTGACATAATGGTAGCAGTAGCGTAACTAAAATGTATCACAAACATAACTAAAATGTATTACATGTTTATCAGAACACGAACATGAATATAATGTAAGAGTACTAACAACATAACATAAATATATCACTATCTTAACTAATATGGATCATCTATTTGTTAGAACACAAATACATGAGCTAGAATGTGGTCGCGCATATAGCAAATGTGAGGCTCGTAAAATAACCTCCAGATAATATTGATCTAATTTAGGATTATACGCCTATAAAATTGTTTTTAGGTGAGTGTGTTTGAAATATATTATTTCATTAACTTTTATTTGATATATTAAATAATAAAAGTATAAATTTCTTTTAATATATATTTATATGTTGGGATATTTCAGTTGTTATTTTGATAAGACAAAAACAGTTTACTTAAGGTTTAAAATACTTATCCTCCATACTGATTACGTGATCTTTAGTTTCCTTATCTGCAAGAGATCATGTAATACTTTTCCAATTTATAAGAAAAATCAACCTTAGAAGATATAGGAAGATATCTTCTAGAAGCAGCATGCAAGATACAGGAAGCAGCAAGCAGGATGTAGCAAACAACAAGCAGTATGAAGAAGTAGGAAGCAGCATGCATCATGCAGAAGCAAGAAGCAGCATGCAGAAGTAGCAAGCAAGAAGAAGCTACATCAACCTGCAAAGATGACAGGAAGTAGCCAACAAATCTTTTGCAGAAAGTTAAGTGCTACTCTCATCCATGCAGTATGAGGAAGATCATACAATTAAATGAAGAACAAATCTAACTGTCAACTAGATTAACTACCCGTTGCATGAATATCAGTGAAAGACCCATACCATCTTGCCGTGTTAGCAAGCATGTCAGGGAGGTCCGAAAATCGAGATACAACGCATTAAATGCTCATGGAAAGTATACACGCCAACGTCCTAGTTCAATCATGATGCATTTAATGTAAAGCCACAGTAGATCTTTGATGATCTAGATTCAAATTCAAAATGGAGAAGTACCTCTCTTCAACGGATACTTTCTCTCACAGTATATATAGAAGGTGTGAGTGACTAAGGAGGATGCTGAGCTGAGCCGAGTGGAAAATCAGATATACTCCAAAGCTATTTCAAGCTTACCGAAGTTCAGTCACTCAACCTTCAAGAAGTAGTCAATCATAGCATTCGAGCCTTCATGTTCAAGACTGTTTTAAGTGTGCACCAGTTGAAGAAATACCATATACTTTTAATCATTTGTTGTGTGCTAGGTTGTTTTAAGTTTGGTGTACTTAGTTGATAAGATTTGATCCTTGCTAAGTTTGTAAGTCTTGTGTAGGCTATTTGCCCTGTGTGGGATTTGGCCTAGGGATCTTTGATCCTAGTAGGTATAACTTGTTGGGAAGAAGTTTGTAAAGTGAGGCTTGTAAATCGAACTAAATTAACGAAGTTCCTCTTTGAGAAGGAGTAGAGTGGACGTAGAAGGATTACACTACCTTCGAACCACTATAAGCCATAAGTGTTTACTGCTTTTATCTACCTGTTGCATTGCATATATCTTATTGCATACATCATCAGCATACTGCATAAGGTTTTGTTAAAAACATTCTTTATAAAGCAAAACGGTTTTCCAAAGAAAACTCTATCTTTTGTCTATTCCACTGCATACTGTGATCACCGAGAAAGAAACCTGAACCAGCTTACTGTCAGGTTTCTGATCGAGTAAGGTTACTGCTTCTCTATAGAATCAGGAACATGTTTTACTAAAAGTTTTAAAAACGCAAAATCGATAGAGGTTCATTCACCCCTCTCTGAACCTCTGACCACTTGGGACCAACATTATATTTCCATTAATTTTTAATGGAGTGTATTTAAAAATGGGTGGTAATGCCCCACCTTTCAATATATTGATGTTAGGGTGGGACTAAAGGCACCCTATCAACTTTTAAGCCCACCTCACCTCATATATATAAAAAGTACTAAATAAATATATATTAAAAGACTAAATGCCCTCCACACATATATAATATAATTTTGTTAAATTTTCATTTTGTTTCTTCCATTTCTCTATTACTACACTTAAACCCTAACTTCTTAAATTTTCATTATTTCCCCCCTCATTTTGTGAAGAAAACTCTAATGGATGATGAAGATTCATTTGGAACAAACAATGTAAGATTTCACATACATTTTTAATGGTTTTAAATAGTATAGATTTTGTTTTTACATTTTCAACTAAATCGTGCAGAATTCACGTGTTCGGCCAGCACAGACTGAACATATTATAGAATATTCGGTCAGGCCAGCTGAACGATATCCATAATGAACAGTTGAAGCAGCCGAACATTTGGTAAACTATTCAGCCAAACACTATTCACTGTGTTCGGCCATGTTGACCGAATGTTTCACTACACGTTCGGTCGGCTTGGCTGAACAATGTATTCCTCAGCATTCACAAAAGTCAACTTCTTTTTTATATATTTATGATATTATTTACTCATTTGTGGTCATGTTGTGGCCGATGTAGCACACGTGTGTTCGGTCGGGTCGGTCAAACTCAAACAAACAAGGTCGACCAACCAGAATCGCATACAATTTTGATTTTCAAGCTCGGTCAGTTCAATTTTTTCAATAATTCGCCCAATACCATATGTTTTTTCATACAATTTCATGCTATTAATTCACTAACCCATTACAAACCCTAAAGCTAACTAAAGAAATTTCTACAAAAATAAAGTAATCCATTACAAATCGAAACAAAATCTTGAAAATTAACTTATCCGATAAATTTAGCACTCCAAATATCTGTTTAAAATGATGTTCCATTGTGGGAAATGTTCGGATGAGAGAACCGAAGAAGATTGAAGATGGTGAAGTTATGCAGATGGTAAGGGTTGAATGTGGGAGGACCGAACACTTGGGGGAGAAAGGGAGAATATTGTTTTTTATTTTATTTTTAAGATAAGGGTAGAGTAGAAAAGTAACGAGGTGTGCTTAGAAATTAATTCAAGTGTGATTCAAAAATTTGGGGTGACCTTAGTAAATGGGAGTGTGGGCTTAGAAGTTGATGGGGTGTCTTTAATTCCCTTATTTTATTTTATTTTCTGAAAAGTAAAAGTTTTAATTTTTAAATTTTTTTAATTGAAATTTATATAAGAGTTAATATCAATTTGCTACTCGAACTATTGCATTTATTTCGAGTAGGTGTCTAAACTCAAAAAGTTATCCAATTACTACCCATTCTCTTCAAAATTTTCTGGTTGCTACCCCAAACACTTATTTTTCGGTTAAAATTCACCGGAAAACTCTAAAATGTCATTGACCTCCAAATATTATCCAAAATTTCATGATTCATATGCCAAAATGACCCTATTTCAAAGTCAACTTATAACCCTAAGTTAATTTAACGATTTTTGTTTGATTTAAACTTGAATTAAACAAAAAATTGTTCAAAACCCTAAAATATTTTTTGATCGATTCGAATGAGATTCATGAAATCGATTTGAGGTTATAATTGAGTTTCGAATAATGGTCATTTTAACATATAAATCATGCATTTTTTACTGATATTTGAAGGTGAATTGAATTTTCAAGTTTTCTGGTGAGTTTTGACTGGAAAATATATCAAATATTGAGTTTGGGGCGGCAATCAGAAAATTTTGAAAAAAATAAATAGTTGATCTGAATTTTTTTTGAATTTAGACATCCACTAAAATCAAGTAAAATAGTTCAAATAGCAAATTGAAACCATTTATATAAATTGGGATATTGATAGTAAAAGTTTGGCGTCTTTAATCCCTCGCCAATACAGTAGTATAGTACAGAGTAACTACTCCACTTTCAATTTCAAAACCCTTCGCAGAAAAAGTAGGAAAGTTCTCTTGTTGCGTTTTGTCTACGGCATTCCATTTCCATCTCCCTCATCGTCGCTGTAAAAGCTGCGACAAGTAAAAGAAGAAAGAAATGGAGGAGAGTGGAATCGCAAACAATGTGGCGCGAGCCATTGCCACTGCGCTCGATTGGACCTCCTCTCCTGATGCTCGTGCTGCTGCTCACTCATACTTAGAAACTGTAAGTTTTTATTCTAATTGGAAATCCCTATTTTGTGTTGCTAAAAAATGATCACTAATTTCTCAGCTTCTTTTTGTTTTTCCCCATCTATCACTTGTCTGATTGAATTTAAAGTTTACTGCTTTCCGATGTAACTTGGGAAAGTGCAAGTGATGGAATGACAGGGTTTTTGTCTGTAAATTTTTTTTTTTTTTGGTGGGGGTGGGAATGGGTAATGGAAATTGTGTTGTGGAGATGAATTAAGAATTATGATGATTCAATATAGATTTCATTGACCTTTTGGTACCTCTCCTTCTTTGTTTATGTGTGACTATTGATTGGAAATTTCTTTTTGGCTTAATTTGCATAGAGATGGGTTTGGAGGTTGTGATTCTGTAATAATAGTTCCATTGTACTTGTTTCGAATGTCTTAGTTTAATCAAGGAATTTGCCGCTCTTGAATTTAGCTGAAGTGATTACGGTGGGTCCCTAATCCACGTAAATGAAATTATTTCCATTTCCTCAAATTGAAATCCTTCCATCGAGATGCAAGCATTTATGAAGTTTTTTGGAGAGACTAGATGTTGAAAAGGAGAGATCCTTGGAACAACTAACCTTAGTTATAGATGATTGTTAAATATATCTGTAATGATCTTTCTTGTATTAAAAGAGTGCTTAAAATTTCATTCAGCTTCATCAATTACGTAGCTTGCAGAATGAAATTGATATTTTGTTTGGACTGAGTTTTGAGGAAAGGTTAATTTATCTTTCTCCTAATAAATTAGAAAGTAAAAATGAAAATAAATATGAGAAGGCATATTGTCTTTCTTGTATTCATATTTATTTATGAAATACAAGAGGGGCGAAAAGACATTTATTTGAATTTTTTATCTGTGCATTGTTGTTTTATGCCTTTCATATTGTCACACAAACATAAGATTGAGATATCTTTTGGATGTACTCTGGATATCTATCATGTGATTTTTAGATATTCATTTTGTCCATAGATACAACAACTAATCCTTTCAAAGAAACAATAATGTGTAGTTGAAGAGGATTATCCGAAGAGAAAATTCATTCACGAATAAACACACACATTTCATTCTAGTTAAAACCAAATAATGGTGGGGCCAACTCAAAATCAAGCTTCAGCTAAGGTTTACTAGTGCGTCCAAGCACCTCCTGCCATCTCGACTTTGTTGTTTTTACTATAGTTTAATAACCTTAAACATCTTCTCATTACCTCTTTCTCCACGGTGGTGACACTGCATTCAGTGGGCTTTGCACAAATTGAGGTCTTGCTGAAGTTCAAGCATGACTTTTCTTCATTTGGAAATATATGCAGTAGATTTTCTTTTCCTATTCTTTTTTCTATTGAAATTCTTCTGTTGGATTCTTATTAATGTCAATTGCTAGAGGTAGTTCCTTTTCTTCTTTTTATTAATTTTTGCAGTCATCAGTCATCTGTCGCTAAAATTCCTGCCATCCATCAACTGTATGTCATGCCCTCTTCTGTCATAATATATGCACCATGCAACATTGTGACAAATGAAAAATGTGTTGGTATAAATAACTTTTTCCTATCTACTGAGATTGGCTAGCTGAATAGTGCACCTGTATCCTAACTCTGATTATGGCTGTGCAGTTCCAACTAATTTCAAGTTCCCGTTCAAGCTTGGTATGTAATTAAGTTACCTGATAGAATTATGAACAGATGCTGAAAGAACAAGAATATGGGTCATCTTTTCCTTTTAAATGTATGTATAATAACAACACCATAGGTCAAAAAGTAGATTATGGCTAAATCGGATTATGTTATGAAGACTTCATCGGCACTTGGTAAATAGTTATTTTAAGTTAGTTGCTGTATTGTTTCACCGGCAGAATAATTTGATTAAGAGACCTTCTTCACTACTTGATATTTTAAGTGCTTTTATTTAATTAAGTTTACCCTTTAAACTGAATTGAAGCTAACACAATTCTTTTCATGCTCACATAAGCCATCGAGCTTTTGCCTTGTACTGCTTTTAACTTTTTCTTCGGCAGCTTAGAATAATTTGACAAGGCACTAGCTTTTCCTTGCTTCGTATCTATTCATTTTATAAAAATAGATTGTGTACAGTGGTTTGAAATCAGAGCCCCACTGCACTTAAATGATTTGGAATATAAAATATTCAGATTGCAATCATAATTTCTTCTATAATGTTACTGATGGATGAACCATCTTTCTTAAACATTCTTTTCTAATATTTCTGTTTTCAGATAAAAGCTGGAGATACACGTGTATTGGCAAGTACCTCATTTCTTTTGGTTAAGAGAGATTGGTCTTCTGAAATCCGGTTACATGCTTTTAAAATGCTCCAGGTACAATTAATGGTGATTCACTTTCAGTTGTCTCCCAGAACTTGTTGATTTGGAATTCTTTTCAGTTCAATGTAATTAGACACCTTATCCTTTGGGAGTTTAATTGGACCACATCCTCTTGGTAGTTTATAATTAATGACATAATGTGAAGCTGAATGTGTACCTCTCAAAATTTTAGGATTGAATTGGACAGAAATTTATAATTGCTCAAGGATGGCTTATGTTTTCAGCATGACGTGCCTGTGCATGAAAGTTAAATCTTGTTCATTCATTCACACACACACACATACACACGCACGAGTCCTCTCTGATGCAAATTGTAATATTGGAAATGCAATATTCTGTATTTTTTGTACATCTATGATCTCATAATCATGCATTCAGGTTGATTTATCACCCTGTAATTGTCTTTTTCTTTAATTTATCTTTTGTGATTCTATTACCAAACAACGGAAAAGAGCCATTGCTTACCATGGCCCTTTCATGGGTATGCCGTAGGGAAAGTTGGTTTGCTTTGCAATAAAAAAGATCCTGGGTTGGACTTCAATGTATAGATCTGTTATTGCTATCGGAGATCACTCCAAATTTTGTCCAGCACCTTTACACCTCAAACAACTCTAGCACCATAGTCACGGATCAATTTTCCCCGACTGCTCCATTTTGTCATCAAAGCTTTCTGCCAAATTGTTGGCCCCAGAGCTAGCAGCAACAATCAACTTCTATAGTATTTGATGGATTCCCCCTTCCCAGCTCCGTTATCTAGTTAAGAGCACTATGTAGGCTCAAGAACTTGGACCTGTAGTATGAGGATTAGAAAGTAGAACCATCCAGGCTCCATTTCCTCTTCTACATTCTGAGCTATAGAAACCGGGATTGTTAGGAGGCTTTTGCTAATTCAATTTATACTCCTAACCCATTATAATATTATGTATTTGGATATGTTTCAATATCTCTTGGTAAATGATTACTATTTTTATATTTTGATATTCGCTAAATTTGTGTAGGTTTATAATTTTATTTTTGTTTGCTTCTTTTTATTTAATGCAAATAAATCTCTCCTTTAGCCACATGACTGAGTCATTATTTGAAGTAAATTTCATGAGCTAGGGCAATCCTCATCTTTAACTTTGTTCCCACCTTGTTTGTATATCTACAGATAGCTTTCTCATATTTACCCACATTTGCATTTGTAATTTCACGATAATTCCGTTTAAGACAAGAAACATGCATCGAGAGAGGTTTTTATAACTCACTAGTCACCTTAAGTTTTTCTTTTTCTATATTAACGATTCACCAGATAGAAAGGCTACTTGCCAACTTGTCAGGGGAACTCCATACATCATTATTGAAGTTACTCCAACGCCTTACTTTGTTTACTGCATTGTCTTTTGTTTCTCAACAGTTGGTGCTTATTGGAAAGAGCAATGGCAATTGCTTGCATTTCTTATTGTGGCATATTGACAAGTGATTAAATTGAAACTTGTGATGATGTCTTCTACTTTTGGTCATGGAAATCGACTCAAAAGGCATCTTATTTTGGGAAGAATTTGAAAAAAAATATGAACCATAAGTTTAAGGGCTCGAGTCTATTTACTAGGCTTGTCAAAACTAGTTTATTCATAAGAAAATGCTCAAGTCCAAAGTAAGAGCTAGGAGTTATCTAAATGTTGATGAACCAACCACAAACAATTTTTATAATAGCTGTCAACCTGTAGCCAACCACAAAGTCCTCCTGTGATAGCTTGGGATAGGGATTCACCCTCTCATTTTCAGATGCACATCTTGGTGCAAACCGATTTTCCTGTGGTCCTTTTACAAGGATATCGTCTCTTGCATAATTGCAAGAATAGGAGCTTAGGTAACACCTATAGGGTATGTTTGTTTGGAGATTATGTAGGATTGGGGAAATCCGACTTTAAAATCTTGGGATTTGTAAATAAAGGTGAATAGTTAAAATCTGTGTTTGTTATGAGACTTTATAAGGTAGGATTATTACTATAGATGTCAAATCAATGCTAGAAAAGTTAGTAAGTGTAATATTATATTATTATTTGATGTAATAGTAATGATTGGAGGATTGTAATAGTAGAAATTTAGGCGTGTATTGAAATTTGTGTATTAATAGGTTAGAGTATAGGGTTAATTATTATGTTTTCTTTAAATAAAGTAGCATTTGAGTGGATTTTATAATCCTAATTTAAATCTCCTAACAATCAAAGATTTGAGATTTTGAAATCTCAAATCCTGACTCATGAGTCTCCAAACAAACATACCCTATAAAGATCCATGGCAAGTCCAAGTATCTCTGATGTTATAAGTGGTGTATTTTTATACTTTTCATTTCCTTTGTGTTTACATCTGTACTATTTAGTTACTGCACACATTGTGTTTCCTAAGTTAAAATGCAGACGATAAACATGGCACCATAGTTTGAATAATTTATAGGTATAATGATATTTCATTGACCATGAACTTTGAATTTCTCATGTCACTTTCAGCATCTTGTGCGGTTACGCTGGGATGAATTAAGCCCCGTTGAGAGAAGGCACTTTGCAAATGTAGCTGTTGATTTGATGTCAGAAATTGCAAATCCTAGTGAAGAGTGGGCTTTGAAGAGTCAAACAGCTGCCCTTGTTGCTGAGGTTCTTTACTGCTTCCACTCCCAACTTTTTTAGGGACAAAATGCTTTTCCAGTGGTTGATATCAGTTTGACATTTTCTTGCAGATAGTTAGGAGAGAAGGTCTGAGTCTATGGCAGGAACTATGGCCATCTATAATTACTCTTTCCAACATGGGTCCTATACAGGTGCATATTTCTGTTCTGCTTCTGTGGTTTCAGTTGTTTGGTTATATGTATGAAACTTGTGTGTTTGTTTATGCATGCGTTGTTTGTTTAGAGCATAAGCATTTACACGATCACATTACAGCACACATAAAGGCATATACTTATGCATAGACACATGCATGGGCGTGCACACACAAATATGTTTATGTGCTGGTACTTGCTATGCATTCGTCTCATAAATAATTCTGTTTGAGTTCTGAGCTACACAAGAATTCCCGGGAACCTATACTGTTGAATTAAATCTTCTATTCTGTCAGGCAGAGCTGGTATTAATGATGCTAAGGTGGCTTCCAGAAGATATCACTGTTCATAATGAGGATTTGGAAGGTCTATGACGGGCTTGACCTAATGGTTTCATCCTTTTTTGATTCTGTAACTAGATTCTAGAAATTCTAGTTGTTGCAATTGAAGTTCTAATTACCTTGGTTACCTTGGTGTGTCTTGATTAGGTGATAGGCGCAGGATGCTATTACGGGGGTTAAGTCAGTCTTTGCCAGAAATATTTCCTCTTTTGTACACTGTAAGTTTTGGCTGCCACCACTTTTTCTGAATATCTATCCTAGCATTATGTTTTGATGTAGTGTTCTTGTTTAGTTGCTAGAGAGACACTATGGAGCTGCAATGATGGAAGCTGGTCGACAGCAAATGGATATAGCAAAACAGCATGCAGCAGCAGTAATAGCCGCCGTTAATGCTGTTAATGCATATGCTGAGTGGGCTCCATTATCTGATCTTGCAAAATATGGAATCATATATGGGTATGCTTGCTTCCAAGTCCACAAAATCTTTATTTAAATCTTGACAGTGTTAATTTTCTCTCTCCACTCTTAATGAACAGCTGTGGGTTCCTACTCACTTCTCCTGATTTTCGCCTTCATGCATGTGAGTTTTTCAAACTTGTTACACCAAGGTAAGTAATAAGTTTCGTAATTTAGTTTTTCTCTGTAATTTGATAAATGATATATATATATATATATATATATATAATGGTGATTGCTGTGCATATCTTTATGTAGGAAAAGACCCATAGATGATGCTTCTGACTTTGACTCTGCTATGAGGAATGTTTTTGAGATCTTAATGAATGTCACCAAAGATTTCTTTTATAAAGCAAGCTCTAGTGCTGGCAGCAACGAAAATGAATTCGAGTTTGCAGAATATATCTGTGAAAGCTTGGTTTTTTTGGGTTCTACAAACTTGCAGTGTATTTCTGCTGATAGCACTGCTCTCTCATTCTATCTCCAACAGGTCATTGTTTCTGTCTTTCTTATTTTACAATTTCAACCCTGATACATAAATCAAAGATGTTAATGATGTAGCACTGCCATAGGAGTAGGTTTGTCTTTTTATTATTATTATTTTTATCAACAAAGTTTTTGTTTCTCATACAAAATGGGTTTGTGTTATTTTTCATTTTACAGTGGACAATATGGTTCATATGAGGAGTATTGGTAAATGTGTACATCCATTATGTCATATTAGCAGAATGTAGTCATGGTACGTAGGAATAGAAGCATGTGGGAAATTAGAATGACACAAGTGGAGAGCAAAAATAAGGTTCAAATTCACTTTTAATAAGTATTAGATCCATAAAGGCATGGCAGGGGAGGTGTTAATTTTAACATATGCTGTATGCAATTCAATGCATTTTTCAATCATTTAACAGGAAAAAATTAAAATAAAATGGAATGAGCTAAAAGGTTCTTATGCAGGCAGTCATTGAGCTGTTGACAGAGAAGAATTTTGATCTGAGTCCCATTGAATCACATGATTAGGAAGCTTCAATCATCTATCTGAAAATCAAATTGCATTTTTAAGTTTATGTTATTAATAGATCAAGAAATCTAAAATTTCAACTAGGAATTACACTCTAACAAGAATCTCAAAACAAATCCTACTAAGAGTCAACATAGAACTTCAAGCATGAGGTTATGAAGACTTAAACTAAGATTGTCTAACCAAAATGTTTAAAACAAATGTAGCATTTAAAAAATTCTAAACATGCTGTTGGCTAGAATGATCACTGAGAACCTATATAAGCAGACCAATTATTTTAACTTTCTTTATCAGAAGCCAATGATAAAAAATAAACCAAATGCTGATTATCAAAATCTACAGCGTCATCCAAATATGCTAAAATCAGAGCTCGACAGTTGATAGCTTTTGGCTTGCCTTTTATAACCTTTGAGGTTGCTACTTGTTGTCTCCATTGAAATTTGTTTGTTTGAGCAAACATTGTCAATCTAGCGATGTCTACTATATATGCCATTCGTACATGCTATTCTTGCAATTTCTTTTCCACTTTGGACATATATGGAAGTCTTTGGCTTATTTGTTTAATTTGTTTCTCAAATTTTCAGATGCTGGGCTTTTTCCAACACTTTAAGTTGGCACTTCACTATCAATCTCTACTCTTTTGGCTGGTATGATCATTAGATCACTTCTTGGTGTTGGATTGTATATTGTTAGGGGGTGCTTGGTATGATGATTTTGGGAGTGAAGAATGTGAATGATATGGAAGGTACTGGTTGATAATTGTATCACTATGGGTTTGAATTCCTACTTTGGGGAATGAGCCATACTCCTCTTAAATGAGGATATGAAACCCATTCCTTGCTATTTTAATTCCCATTTCCATTCCAATTCCCCACAGAATCACCAAGCACCCCCTTCCCCCAAGCCTTAAAGATGCTGACAATTGCTTTCTTGTTTGGTAGTCATTGTTGCGTGACCTAATCTCCAAATCTAAGACTGGTTTGGCTGATGAGTCGAACATGGGTACTGGACAGACTGAAAATGAAAAGACAAAGATATTAGCCTTAGTAAATGATGATATCTGCACTGCCATATTAGACACATCATTCCAACGGATGCGGAGGAAAGAAAAAGTTATCTCTGGGATGATTCCGACTGTTGGAGCCTTGGAATTGTGGAGTGATGATTTTGACAGCAAAATAGATTTCAGTAATTACCGTTCAAGACTGGTAAGTTTGAATAACCACGTTGGTAGTTTCCAAAGTTGCTTTTGTCATGTCTTTTACTGGTTTTGCAACAGAAAAGTGGCACTTGAAATAAGTATAGTAAGTAGTGAGCTGTATTAATCCTTCACCCATCTCTTTTATGAAATGTTAAAAATGGTGTACATTTAAGGGCACAGCTAGTTTTTGTGTTTGCTAGTTTGTGATTCTTTTTTATTTTTCATTAGGATTTCTTGTCTTTCTTTTTTTTTTTTTTTTGTGTGTGTGTTCCTTGTATATAGTTTTCTTAGATTGGAAAAAACAATAGATAACAGGAGGGTTTTAATTGATAGAGTCAAAGGACCATATGTTAGTGTTGATCCTCCAAATTTGCCTTCTTTTCTAGTAAACATAAGATATTTCTGTATTGAACTGCTTTACATTTTATTTTTTTGATAATGAACAAAATATTTTATTCATTAATAAAGGGATAATTAGAAGTCATGGTAAGACATCCACCCAATAAAACTTTAGAGGGATACCGATCAAAAAGCCTATATAGAGCGTATAACATCTCATAAAAGGGTAAACTCATATCTCTAAACACGTCAAAGAAAAGAAATTCCTAAAATCTTTATGGCCTTTGGATCCATGAAGCCACCCTAAATTTCATTCTATTCCAACATCTAATACAGGTTCCTTAGAATCTTAAAAAAATTCTCTTGTTCCTCTCTAGCCATATAGGCCAACATTCAATCGGAACAATCATTCTCCATAAAACCTTTCCTTCTACTACAAGTAAGCCGCCCTAAATCAACAATGAAAAGATCCATGTATGAACTGGGTAAACATAAACAAGACTCCATTATAACTTATAGATATTCCTGCCAAGTATTTCCAACACTTGAGTGTAAAAAGGAACTTAGATGAGGGATTATGATGGCCAAGTATTGGAAAATTATTACAGATGCAATATGTCTTAGATAACATTATTGAAGGGCTTCTTTTATCATGCAGTTGGAATTGATCCGTTTTATCACATCAGTGAAACCCCTTTTAGCTGCTGCTAAAGTATCTGAGAAAATTACAGAAGTCATAAAGAGCCTTATGCTTGTGCCTGAACCTACTAAAGTAAGTATTGGATGGCCTTCTCTTATGCTGTCTTACTGATATAGTTACACTCTTGTTTGCTTGTATGCTAACTATTCTCTATCACAATTATCTTGATGCTTCTTGACTTTGAATCCAGGAATTGGCCATGATGGAAAGCATGCATTTGGCTTTAGAAAATGTTATCAACACCATTTTTTATGGATCAAATGAATATGGCCAACATAGCACAGAAGTTCAGCTTCCATTACATCGCATATTGGAAGGTTTGATGACCACAACATCCACATATATAAAGCTTCGTTTTAGGTCTGCTTTCTACTGATTTGGTTACTCTCACATGAAGGTCTGCTTCAACAGCTTATTTCCTTGAAATGGACTGAACCAACCATGGTGGAAGTTCTTGGTCACTATTTAGAGGCATTGGGTCCTTTCCTGAGGTACTACCCCGATGCTGTTGGCAGTGTAGTCAATAAACTATTCGAACTATTAAGATCCCTGCCTTTCATGGTTAAGGTTGTCCTTTTGTCTTCTTTGAGTGTTAGATACAATTTGAAATTTACTCCGTACACTTGCTTAAATCCCTAGCAATATGTGTAGGATCCTTCAACAAGCACTGCTCGGCGTGCAAGATTGCAGATATGTACATCCTTCATTCGAATTGCTAAGGCTGCTAATGAAAGCCTCTTGCCTCACATGAAGGTAACATGCTTTCTTATGATTATTTGGAAAACAAGATCGACAAATATGAATTCATTTGTTCGGATTAATTGGAATAATGTAGTAAAATATCCATTTCTTAGGCTGTTTGTTCTACTTCTATTTTATCCCCGTTCTCTTTATATGAGAAACACCATCACTTGAAATGCCTGTACTTGTTCTTGACCTAGTCCAAAATATCGAAGAAAAGGCTCTCCATCATTGTGCCACAATTGGAAATCTTTTTCCAAACGCATGCTGACTCTTGTGCTACTAGTTCATGGTGCTTGTCTAACAGAAAATGTCTATTTAGATGCCCTGACTGTTAACTGACTAATATCCCTATCCAAGTCCAGTCCTACCTGATAATGATTATTGCGTTTACACACAAGATAAAAGAGCTCAGTTTTGTTAAGAAATAGATAGTTTATTCATTAGAATAAAAATGGATACATGGGGATGTGGGATACATTCCAATTTCTGAATCTCTTTCTCTTACAAGTTAAAAGATATTTTTGGATTTAAATTAACCATATGTCAATTTGGATGGTTGTAATTTGATATGATAAAACATCTTCATTTATATTATAACTGTATACAGGGAATTGCTGGCACTATGACATATTTGCAAACGGAAGGTGGTTTACTACGTGCGGAGCAAAATATTTTAGGTGAAGCATTTCTTATTATGGCTTCTTCCGCTGGGTAATCACTTGTCTAAAGGGTGAACTTTTCTGCTCTTTTATGGTGGTTTTGTAACCTAACTCATTTTGCGAAATGTTACCTTATTTAGGGTTCAACAGCAACAGGAAGTTTTGCTTTGGTTGCTTGAGCCGTTGAGCAAACAATGGACTGAGCCTGGGTGGCAAGAAGCTTACTTGACTGACCCAACAAGCTTAGTTCGCCTTTGTGCTGATACACAGTTTATGTGGTCATTATTTCATACAGTAACATTCTTTGAGAAGGCACTTAAGAGGAGTGGTTCTAGAAAAGGTGGTATGAGTTCAGAAAACAGTTCAAAAACTCCATCTGCTGGGCATCCAATGATTTCCCATCTCTTATGGATGATACCACCTCTGCTTAAAGTAAGGAATATATGCTTGAGACATCTCTATATTGACATTCCAATAGATTTCTGTTAGACCAAATCTTTTGGAATTGAGCATTCATTCTCTATCTGGAGATGATGTTGATGATTATGGCATTTTCATTTTTAATTTTTTCTTAATGTCAGGTGCTTCGTTCAATACATTCTCTTTGGTCTCCATCTGTTACTCAAGCTCTTCCTGGAGAAATGAGGGCAGCAATGGTTATGAGCGATGCTGAAAAAACCAGTCTTCTGGGTGAAGGAAAGCATAAATTGCCCAAGGGCATATTAACTTTGAATGATGGATCTCAGTTCAATATCAGCAAAGAAGCTTATTCAGAGTCTAGTGGAAATGATATACGGAATTGGTTAAAAGGAATAAGAGATAGCGGGTATGTGGTTTAACTTTTGATGATGACACATCATGACATTTATCAATAGTTCTATGGTTGCAATGTGACTTTCCATGCCTAAACTTCATTCTTTCAGATGTCTATTCTTTATTGCCTCTTGCTTGTTCTGCTCCAGTTGATGATATGTAACTATCAACTAACTACAATAAACATTTTTCAGTTGAAACAGTTCTTGTATTTGGCACATGTTAGGAGTAGAGGCTCAAAGTTGAAAACTGAAAAAGCAATAAAGTGTTCTTTTTCATTAAATTTGGCACTTGTGTTTTTGCCTCTGCAATTAGCCTCAATTGGCTATCTTCAGTCCCAGATTGTTTGAGAAAATTCTCTAATTAACTTCCTCTTGCTACAGGTATACCATATTAGGTTTATCTGCAACACTAGGCGATTCCTTTTTCCGAAGCATAGACCCTCATTCTGTTATCGTAGCACTGACGGAAAACATACAGTACATGGAGTTCAGGCATATAAAGCAGCTGGTACACTTGGCTGTAATTCCATTGGTTAAATGCTGTCCCTCGGATCTCTGGGAGGTGTGGCTGGAAAAACTCCTGCATCCATTACTTCTCCATGTTTGGCAGGCTCTTAGCAGTTCATGGTCTAGTCTATTACGTGATGGAAAAGCACAAGTTCCTGATCTCCATGGGATACTTGCTGGGTCAGACTTAAAAGTGGAAGTCATGGAGGAAAAGCTTCTTAGGGATCTAACACGTGAGGTTTGCTCTCTATTATCCATTCTTGCTTCTCCTGGGCTTAATGGTGCAGTTCCTTCATTAGAACAGGCTGGTCAAATGAGTCATATGGATGATTCTTCTAAGAGAGACCTAAATGCATTTGCTGGCAGTTCTATGGTCGGGTATGTTCCTTGAGATTTTTATTTTTTCAATAAACTATGTATCTATTATTAATGGTGTTTGAAGTCTTCCATGTTGTTATTGGCATTTCTTTTTGCAGATTTGTATTACATAACAAAAATCTCGCGATTCCAATCTTGAAAATATGCATTGAAGCATTTAGTTGGACCGACAGTGAAGCTATGTCTAAAGTTTCTCCATTCTGTGGTTTAGTAGTTCTCCTTGCAATTTCAACAAATAATGCAGAGCTCAGAGATTTCGTATGCAAAGATTTATTTTCTGCTATAATTCAAAGTTTGACTCTTGAGTCAAATGCCTTTGTAAGTGCTGATTTAGTAGGTCTCTGTCGTGAAATCTTCGTGTACCTGTCCGATAGAAATCCATCACCCAGGCAGGTTGGTGGAATTCTTCCTATTGCTGTAGTTTAACTTTTACATGTGAAATAAAGATCTGTCCTTGGATGATATTATAATGTCTTCACAGCTGATAAAGATAAAACGCCTCTCCATTTGTTGCAGATTCTGCTTTCTCTGCCGTGCATTACCCTACAAGATCTACTTGCTTTTGAAGAAGCATTGTCAAAGACAGGTAGCCCTAAGGAGCAAAAGCAACACATGAAAAGCCTCTTGATAATGGCAACAGGAAATAAGTTGAAGGCTCTTGCAACTCAGAAAGGTGTAAATGTCATTACAAATGTCACAAGTAAGTGATCTGCATTTAAACAACTATATATATACCTTTAGTATCAGATATAGCAGAATTGAAGGACAAAGGAAAAATGCAAAATAAAATTGAATTGTAAGGAATATTGATATTGCAATTCCTCCCAGAAACACGATCTAATTTATAGAACTACAACTAGCTCATAATACTTTACGCTTACTTTTGTATGGACTAAAACAACCCTATTTTTAATTGTGACTTGAAACTAGTTTCGACTTTATATAAGAAAAAAAAAGGAAAAAAAAAAACCTTGAATTGTGCTACTT
Organism: Scutellaria minor; assembly: GCA_954870855.1. Classification (NCBI taxonomy): domain Eukaryota; kingdom Viridiplantae; phylum Streptophyta; class Magnoliopsida; order Lamiales; family Lamiaceae; genus Scutellaria; species Scutellaria minor. The sequence goes on along the minus strand of OX940728.1, from coordinate 15,268,886 downwards.
TTTTGTTGTTAACACCCTTAAGTACTGAACTCCATAAACATGTTCTATTTGCTTGCTTTGGGGGGGGGGGGGTGACTTTTATTCACAACTGCCAACTTGTTTGTATATGTGTATATATTGTTGCCTCATGTACGTATGAGAACTCGTAGCAGATCAATCAGTGCAATACACTTGATTTTGATAGTATTACAAAAATTGGTCGCACTTAACACACATGTATAATTAATTATATGGAGATATTGGAGCATTATAGAAACTGATGAAAGATTGAACTTTGGCTTCTGAAGTTTAAGGTTTATGAAATGTTGATCGAAATCATCTGTTAATAAGCCAAATATTCAAGCTTGCATATACATCAACTCCAATGGCTTGCTCCCTCTCATTACTAGGGATATAGAAATGGACTACGTTCGGATATTGACTGTCATCTCCAAAACCATTGCTGTATTTCTGATATACATAACCATAAACTTTTCAGCAAGGTCTCGCAATCCGGATACTCGAGAATCAAGCCTTGATCAAGACAGTACCATTGGATTGGCTGCAATCACATAAGAAGAATTTTGTATACTGCATAATTTTGCTCAGGGAAAGCACTGCCCTTCTTTCAGAGAGGTTCAAGAATACAGAGAGAGATGACACATCTTCATGGAGATTATTGCCGAGTATATTTGTAAATTTGACACACAGGAGAGTTGCTAATTTACTGAGATTCACTCCATATTTACAATGGTGAATAACTCTACATCTTTAGTTTGAATATTGATCTGCTTCATTGCTGATAGAAAAAAATCCATTGCCTTTATGTGTAGCTTGTTTTGTGAATCCCAAGTGTGTTGAGTTGTAGTTTTGAGCTTCTTTATTTTTTATGCAATATGTCTTATGTGGAAATGTGGGAAAATTGGAAATTTAATCCTATAACATAACTATGGGATTGTCTCAATTTTAGTCATGTAGGTATTCAAATTTGCAATTCTAGTCCTACATGTATTGAGATTTTGCAATTTTAGTTTTTTGATATATCGAACAAATGGAGTTTCGGTTTGAACAAAGGTTACATGGGCTCTGCAGATTTGGAAGAAAGAAGAACGGCTAATATTAATGATGACCGTGACTATTGTTGGTGGTGAGTTGGAGGTTATTGCATGGTGGTGGCAGATTGAATGACAACGGTTCATCTGGTGAATGACAACAGATTAAGTTTTATTTTCACGTAAGACTAATTTTGACTTTTTCAATAAAGATATTTTAATCGAGAGTAAGTCTTTTGTGAGACCGTCTCATGGAATTTTAATACATTGCGTGAGACGGGTCAACCCACAACCCAATTATCTACCACTCAAACCCTACAATTCACATGTTGTTTGTGAGTGATGGGGTTCCGTCTTACTGAAACTATTCGTGAGACCGTCTTACATGAGTTTTTGTGTTTAATCAAATATTTTTGCCAAAAGAAAAAAGGGGTGTATATAGTCTCACCCTTTTTAAAAATAACATTCAACTTAGATTATACAATAAATAACGTCCAAAATAGTATTTATATTGATATATCATTGAATGTTATTTGTTTCAATGTATGAAAATTTATAATTGTAGAATATATTAGTAGTACTTAATGTATGAAAATTATATAATTGTAAATATATTGACCTCTAATCAATATTTAAAATATAATCATATATTCACCATATTTCTAATATTCATATGTTGAAAAACATCAATGTTATATTGATATGCTTAGTTTGAAAAATATATTAGACTGAATAAGTGGAATATAAAGGAAATTTCTTAAATAAAAAAATTAAATTATAATTTTTATAAAATATAGTTATCCTTTATATCGATATTCATATTTAAAATAAATTGATATATCGTTAATATTATTATTGATTTGTAATCAATGTTTAAAATATATTATTATATCCTTGATATTATTTCTAGCCAATATATCAATACATCATACATATGTATATAACTTAGTCCATGTATAAATAACATATAATTTTCTAATATTATTTAGTCAATGTATGAATATTATATAATTTTAGAATATTATTTGTAGTCAATTTATATGTATATATCATATAATTTAGTAATTGTATGACTATCTGATTTTTTTTTTACATCACAAGATATACGGTAGTTCATCTCCATCTATATCAGCTTTGAAACACAAGAAAATACATGCAGACAGCACAACATAGAAAAAATAAAAAAATACATGTAGACAACTCAACATATCCTAAACTCACAACATAGAAAAAACAAGAAAATACATGTAGACAACACAACATAGAAAATGATACATTGTACATCGCCTTCATGAGTTATGTTTATCCAGAATTTAGGTATAGAAAAGGGATACATTGTACCTCACCCTTCATGAGTTATGTTTATCCTAGACTCACAACATAGAAAAAATAAGAAAATACATGTAGACAACACAACATAGAAAATGATACATTGTACATCACCTTCATGAGTTATGTTTATCCTGGATTTAGGTATCGATGATACATTGTACCTCACCTTCATGAGTTATGTTTATCCTGAATTTAGGTATCGATGGGATGGTTGTTTATGACATGTAGGGGATCGATATGAGTTAATTCAAAAAAAAATTCTAATTTTTAATTTTTTATAATTTTATTGCAAGTAGATACAATCGAATTGATTCAATTTTTTTTCCTAATTTTTAATTTTTTATAATTTTATTGCAGGTGGATACAATCGAATTGATCGTAGCATGTTCTTCAGTATTTGGAGATGACCCCAACGGGTATTCGTTGGTACCCTACTTTTAAAAATTGGGATGAGGTAAGATAAGAACTTGTTTCTTTTTAGTGTTGTCAATGTTAGAAATATAATGATATATCCTCAATATTATTTGCAATCAATATATGAAATTATATAATTGTAGAATATGTTAGACTTCTAGTCTAAAATAACAAAACAGATTATATTTGTCTAAGAAGTGCAAAATCGTATGGATACGATCCTCGTCATGTATCTTGATTAATTGGATCGTTTAAACATATTTATATGTTCTCGATATTTATAATGTTCATATGTTAAAGAAATATCAATTTTTATATTGATATTCTTACAAGGGCAGCACTTAAGTGCTCCGGGGGCATGTGCCCCCAACATTATTTATTTATATATATATATTTTTTTTCCTTTTTTCTCTTCTCACTTCTTGTTGTTCCTTCCTTCTTTTTTTTTTTTTTTTTTTGGTTTCTTCCCTTTTAATTCATTGTTTTTGTTTTTCTTCTTCTTCTTCTTTTTTTCTTTCTTCCTTCTCAATTTCTTCATTAATTACTACAAAGTGATACCTAAAGAGTATACAAAGTGATACCTAAATAGTATACAAGTGATATTTTTCATTAAATGAACAATTAATACATTAAGAGTAAATATGTAATACCTTATACTATAAACATTAGTAATACCTTATACTATAAACATTAATACATTCAAGGTAAATATATAATACCTTAAATGTGCATATTTAATACCTTATACTATAAACATTAATATCTTAAAGGTAAATATGTAATACCTTAAAGATGCATATCTAATATCTTATACTACAAGCATTAATACTTCAAAGGTAAGCATGTAATACCTTAAAAAGTGCATATGTAATATATTATCTATAAGCATTAATACCTTAAAAGTAATATGCAATACCTAAGAATATACAATTGATACCTTAAGAGTATACAACTGATATCTTATAAACATACAATTGATACCTTAAGAGTTGTATTATACTATAAACACTAATACCTTAAAAGTAAATATATAAATAAGAAGAATAAAAACAAGAATATAGAGAAGAAGAAGAATGTACAAAAAAATTAGAAGAATAACAAATCGATAAGAAAATAAATTAAGAAGAAGTAGAGAAAAAGAAGAAAAAAAAGGAAAAAGAAGAAAACAACACTATTTCTGCACTAATACTTTAAAAGTAAATGTGTGATACCTTAAAAGTAAACAACTGATACCTTAAGAGTAAACAATTGATACCTTAAGAGCATACAACTAATACATTTACTGAAAATCTTAAGATTTCAAATGTTTCATCATCTTCTTCCTCAAAATTTTTACAAATCACGATTTCATCATATTTTTCGTCAAATTTTCTACAAATCATGATTTCATATTGTTTGAAATAATTTATTTTCAATGTTTTAAAATTATTCATAAATAAAAAAGAGGAAAAAACCTCATAAATGATTTCATGGCAATTTGAAAAAAAATAAGAAGATAGACAAGAAGAATAAGAAGAAAAATAACAAATCAATAAGAAAAGAGATTAATAATAAGAAGGAGAAAGAAGAAAAAAAAAAGAGGGTAAAAAGAAGAAAACAACATTATTTATGCATAATACCTGAAGAACTTGAAAACTAAATGTGTGATACCTGAATAGTATATATAATCAGTTTGTGCGCGGCCACACCATAATAGGACGCGCGGGCGCGCATGGGAGCGGCCCACGTGCCGGGTAAGGTTGGAAGCACGGATCTAAGATCCGTGCCTCTGGGCATACAATTTTTTGCCTTCTTACAAATATATCAAACTGAATAAATGAAAAAATAAGAAAATTTTATAAAAAATAAATTAATTAAATATGTATAGAAAATATAGATATCCACTATATCGATATTATAATAATGAAAAGTGTATATCAAACATCCATTGAGATATTTTAATTATTTGTAAGTATAAAAAATTTACATATTTTTAGCTTTCAATTTTCATCATTTTTTCAAAATTTTCCAATCGACATTCAATATTTTCTCATATATAAAAAATACACAGATTTTTTAACTTTATTTAAGATACAAATATTTTCATGGAAATTTATATTTAGGACATTATTTATTACATAATCTGGGTTGAATGTTATTTTTGGATAAATATTTTTTCTCAATTTGCATTTCAAGATTTGATTCTGAAGGAACAAGTTTGTGTCTTTTTTTAATGTTGAATGGATCTAAAATGTTGAATGAAAAACAAATGAAAACTGTATATGAAAGAGATATTTTAATTATTTGTAAGTATACAAAATTATACATATATTTAGCTTTCAATTTTCATCACTTTTTCATAATTTTCCAATCGACATTCAATATTTTCTCATAAATAAAAAATACACATAACCTTACTTAAAATACAAGCATTTTTACGGAATTTGATATTTTAGACATTATTTATTGTAATAATACTTTACAACTAAATCTCCATCCCACAAACACTTCAATTTGTATTAGAGAGATGCACACATGCATTCGGGTCGGGTCGGATTAGGTGTCGGTTGACCCGAATTCGCATAATTTTACTTTTCTTTTTTTTGGCCCAAACATCTATATTATGTTAGTCATACATTTATATTATACTAGCATATGACCCGTGTAGTACACGGGATTTTACAAAAAAAGTAAAGTAAATTAGTAAAATTAGAAAATTTTAAATACTATTTACAGTAAAATTAAATTTATGATTTGTGAAATAAATATTGGAACATTAAATATAACATAATATGATTAAATAATTATCTAATTATCGAAATATGTTGCATATGATTAAATAATTATCTAATTGTCGAAATATGTTGCATTTGTAGAGGATCATAAATAATTTTTTATTTATTATTTTGAAAATAATATATATTGATATGCTTATTATATCTTCAACCCATCTATCATTATGTTTAGTTTGCTGTTTATTGTTAACGTCTATAACAACTCTCCTTTTTTTTTTTCCCATTTAAACTAAAAAAAAAATTGAAAGTCAACTTTCACAAATTAATTTTATAGTTTATTTTAAAACACAAATAAAAAAAAAAGAATAATTCAATTTTTCATTAATTTATAAGTTTAAATGAAAAGTTTGAACAATCATTGTCAATAAACTTATCTTTATTTTAGTATTTTTCTTTTTTATTTATTTATACATTTTCTTCAAAATTTTGAATTTAACTAATTTCAAATATGCAAATAATTTTTATATTGAAGCCTAACATATTTATTTAGATAAATATTGTCAACATTTTAAAATTATTTAGTTATTTTTCTTTGTAACATAAAATTTAAAATCATTAATTAATCATATTTAATGTCAAAATGATGTGAGTTTGACATGTGGCATAAGTAGTCTTACTTTTATATAGATAAAGATAAAGATAAATTATCTTAAAAAAATATTTAATAAAAGAAATAAATGTTCCAATTTTGTACAAATGTCATGTGGCATTCTTGGTCTTACTTGTATATATATATATAAAGATTAATCATACATTTATGTTATATTAATCATACATTTATGTTCAGATATCATACTTTTATTTAATACTTTTAACTTAAAAAAAAAAAAACTAATTTCATCACAATTTGTACATGTTTACATTTATGTGATAATACTCATACTTTTATGTTATATTACTTATACATTTATATTAACATAGTCATACCTTTATGTAATATATAAAGGTACAACTAACATAACTAAAAGGTATATCTAACATAATTAAAAGGTGTGACTATTATAACTTAATATAATGAAATGTTAATATATTTGTCTAAAAAAATGTTAAGATACAACTAGTCTTATAAAAGGTATAACTAACATAACTAAAATGTATAGTTAATATAACATAAAAGTTTGGTATTTAGGAACATGATTGAGCTAATTTTGTTCGCGACCTATGGACGCATGGCAGATCGGATCGACCTGAGTGCACGGATCTAAAATCCGTACACCAGATACACAAAAGTTTTTGTCTTTGCACTATCCATAGCACAATCCAATTGGTACCAAATGAATTTTGAATCAAATAGTAATAATCACCATTACTTTTGAATATCTAACCGATCACACTACAACATGTTGGGCAGTTCAATAGAAAGCATTATCTCATAAAGTTTGAATTAATTATAATCGTTCTTATTGCTTTCGAATACTTTATGCCCAAAAAAACTGATTTATGATGCATTTTGATAAATTCCAAAATTTCAAGTTGTAATTTGATTAAAAAAAAGTGTAGGTTGTAAAGTGAAAAAAATCAATTCTTTAAGTTGATTTTTTGCATTTAACCTAGGATTGATAGGGAGGCGCGAAATCTTGGGATTTCCCAGGAATCTGTTTTGCATTTAACCTAGAATCGATGCTATTTTATTCTAAATTCGTCATAATTCAATTTGACACAAAAAATAATCTGAACAGTTCGCTTTGGATAAAGTTAAACAATCAATGATTTTTTATTGATTCAGACGTGTGTAACGAAAACAAAATAAATTAAAATAATATTTAAATGAAAACAAAATTTAAACTAAAATGACAATTACTTTGAATAGAAAGGACTCTCAATAGCAAATCATAAATATAAATTTTTTAACATCCAATTAACATGTAGTCGAAATATTTAATTCCAATTCCAAAAATGTAAAGATGTAATAGAAGAGAGATTAAGGGAAGAAGAATAGAAAAACCTTTGAATATTTTATACCCATTTAGCCTATAGAGTCAGCGTTGTTGAGCCACAGTTATATTATAGGGCCCGGCTATCCGCACCCCCGATTCTTCTAAACACACCCCATATTCTAAACATACACATATTTAAATCAACTTCATTAAATAATTTCTAAACACACCCCAACACATTACAAAAATACCCTTTACTCTTAAATTACACACATATACTAAACACACCCACAATCCCCAAACACACCCCACAATTCATTTCCCCCAAATCAAAATCTCAACCCATTTCAATCCAAGAACCCTATCTCTCAACCTGAATTTTTCGATCAAATCGTTCGGTCTAAGTTCGAACAAGTTTTATCACATTCAACCTTGCATCTCCGTACAATCGAACAAGTTTTATCACATTCAACCTTGCATCTCCGTTCAATTGATCCTTACAACGAAAATGAAGTTTTAAATAAATTTGCAATTTTCGTTTTTCCAAAGTTTTTTCCTCAATTTTGGTGAAATTTGTTGTTTTATTGTTTGAAATTGAGCAACATTGTTTAGGAATCATGTTTAGGATGTATTGTAGTTGAAAACATGTGTAGTTGTTGCAAATTTAGGCTTGAAAAACGAAATCACGATGTTGAATTTTTGTTTTCTAGACGGGATCGATTCGACCCTAGTTCGCCGAGTTGATTGAGTAGTGTTCGACTAGTGTTCAAACGGTGTGGTTGGTGTTCGATTAGTGTTCGAATATACTACAATATGTTCGACTAGTGTTTGAACACACTATAATATGTTCGATTAGTGTTTGAACACACTACAATATGTTCGGCCATTGCGGGTCGAAAACACTTCGATCTGTTCGGCCTGTAATGACCGATCACGAAATTTATAAGTTTTTTTTTACCCCAAAATACTAAAAAACGAACGATAAAAAACATCTAAACAATTTACATTGTCCATATCATGTGTTCTTTCTTGAAACATTATCACCGTCTCACTGCCAACCAAATTGTAACGTGATTCAGCTTTCCTTATTTCCGTCTTCTTGCTATCATTCTCAATCGCCGTGTAGATCTCCAACACCAGATCCATCTCGCATCCTCAATGGAAGAAGCTAAAGGTTAGCCACATGATTCTCAACACTCACTTTCTTAATTAATACTTTTCCGCAAGTTCTCTTCAATTGCGTATTGCCAAAATCATAATCGTGATTCTGATTGTGATTGTTTTGCTGGATTGATGATCGATTGCTTCTGTGTTGAATAGTTGGGATAAGCAAAGATTAATTTGATCCTTTTTGTGGTTGTTTTTTTGGATTTGAAACGATTGAGTGTTTCTGCAAAGTGTAGGCCATATCCAATTTAGAGCCGTGACTGAGTTTCTGGTGTGGGGATAGTGATGAGTCCTTGAAGAATCGTGCATCATTATCCATCTTTAAGTATAGAGCTCATTTTGATCTGAATTTTGTAATTTTTCGATGTTGGTTGGCGGTGTATTGCATCCTACACCTCTGGTGCATTCGGTGTAATTGATTAGTCGGATCATAATCTCTTACCATAAAAATAGGATTCGAACACACACTTGCAGCAATTCCCACATGAGTGTGTAAAAATATGTTAATTTTACCAGGAATAATGTGTGTGTGTGTGTTGATAGTAAAGGCAAAAAAAAAAAGACAAAGGGTCTTAAGCAGTTGGCAAAGACTGAGAGTGGGCATTTTGTATATCTAAACTAATCTAAGATTATGTTTTTATGAGATTCTGTTGGTTTAAGTTGACTCATATGCATTCTTGCCATGTGAATGTTGACTTTCATTTTCTGTTTGAGATTCTTTCCATGACTCCTTGAAATGAGTAATTGTATGTCTAATAGGTAATTATTTGGGCATCCTTGGTTATAGGACTAACTCGTTCATGTCTTCATGATAGTTTATGTTGATCAACCATTTGTTCAGCCTGCTTGGCTAAGAATTGGTATAGTACTGATTACTGAGGAAGTATTGAATTAGGAGAGAATAAAAAACTTAAGGCTTGAAGTGGGGCATCCCATCTATGCTATAAGTCAGACATTGAATATAAATTCTGGCGGTGACAAATAATTATTCTTTCTTTTGTCATTGTAAATGCCTGTGGAGATGTGCTTTTCTACCATGTAGTATGCAAGATCCATTGCTCTACTCCATTCAGCTGGCTAACATGTAATGGTTTTAGCATCTTTAGATTCCTCGTCACAGACAGGGAATGCAAGTGGTGGGGACTGGCAAGAGGAGACTTATCAGAAGGTATTTTAGTTAATGCACTTTTGCTTTTCAAATGTTAAAGGAATTTGTTTGTTATGTAATTGCTGGCTAGCTATTTTTTCTAGTGGTTGCCTTATTAAACATTTATACTCCACATGTTATTAATTCGATTCTTTTTATTTTTTAACTTTTTTATATGTAGCTCATATGTAATAATACATTTAACTTCATTGCAGATCAAATCCATGCATGAGATGTATTACCCTGAATTGAATGAAATGTACCAGCAAATGGCTGCCAAGTTGCAGCAGGTAAGTTTTCTGATTTGTTTATGGCCATTTATTATTTTACTTTGCTGCAAGATTGTTTTTCCTAATAAATTATCTTAAATTTAATTGAGAAATGTAAGGGCAGTATTTATTCAGTACTTCTACAACTTGTATGTGGCTTCCAAGAAACTAAAATTGAGAAAACTCTGTTAAATGTTGCCCCACTCTTTCACTATCTTACCTATCTTGTTATCATTTTGTTATTTTGATTCTCACTGATAATGTCTTACTGCATTGCAGCATGATGGTGGTCCTCAACAACCTAAGAATGAGCAACTTGAAAAACTAAGATTTCTCAAAGTTATGTTGGAACGCCTTATACTATTTCTGCGAACAAGCAAGAATGAAATTCAGTCCCATCACAAGGAGAAGGTTGTTGGAGTTGAGAAGCAGATTGTAAATATTCTTAACTCAAATAGGCCTCGGAAGCCTGTTTCTTCGTTGCAGCAAGGCCAGCACAGCCAGCCCCACATGCATGCTATGCAACAGTCTCAGCAGCTACAGCCTCAAATTTCTCAAATGCACACGAATGAAGGTCAAATGAATTCTCAGATGCAATCAATGAATCTACAGGGTAATGCGGTGTGTACACAGCAGAATAATTTGACCAATATGCAGCATAAAAAATGTATTGAGTAAATTTAAACTTCATACCCATATCAGATTAGGCAAATACAGAGTAGCTAGTAATTTAATTTGTTAAGAACTTAGTTTACTTTCTAAAAAGTACTACTTTGTGATAGCATGAAGGGCTCATAATGCTTATCAATGACTAAACTTGGGGTAAAGTTATTTAAACTGTTTGCAGCTTGCCTTTGTTACTTCTGCAAATAATGTGTCTACTAGATTAACCAATTTTTTGCTTCATACATAAGCAATCTTTCTGTAGTTGTCATTGCTGATGACAAACTTGTTATTTTCTTGACTGGTGAAGTATCTAAGTAAGAATTGGTATAGTACTGATTACTGAGGAAGTATTGAATTAGGAGAGAATAAAAAACTTAAGGCTTGAAGTGGGGCATCCCATCTATGCTATAAGTCAGACATTGAATATAAATTCTGGCGGTGACAAATAATTATTCTTTCTTTTGTCATTTTAAATGCCTGTGGAGATGTGCTTTTCTACCATGTAGTATGCAAGATCCATTGCTCTACTCCATTCAGCTGGCTAACATGTAATGGTTTTAGCATCTTTAGATTCCGCGTCACAGACAGGGAATGCAAGTGGTGGGGACTGGCAAGAGGAGACTTATCAGAAGGTATTTTAGTTAATGCACTTTTGCTTTTCAAATGTTAAGGAATTTGTTTGTTATGTAATTGCTGGCTAGCTATTTTTTCTAGTGGTTGCCTTATTAAACATTTATACTCCACATGTTATTAATTCGATTCTTTTTATTTTTTAACTTTTTTATATGTAGCTCATATGTAATAATACATTTAACTTCATTGCAGATCAAATGATTTGTTAACTCAAATAGGCGGAAGCCTCTTGAACAATGATTTGTTTAGCATGGTGTTGAGGTCTTACAATTTCAAAACTTATGCGAGTAATAATTATTAAGCACATTAACAGCCTAATGTAATTTGACATTCGTATGTTTTGAACTGCATCTCTTTATCAATCTATTCTACTGGGTACACCATCATACACCTTTTGTTCTTGTAGGACTGAGTATTTTTCTTTTGGGTCTATAAACACTGCTGTGATGTTCATACTTTAATCATGGTCTATTACTAGGTGACTAGTAGCTCAGGCTTCTTAATTTTCAAACCCCCACTTGATTTTAATGGGTAGTCCACATGCAGTGCAATGCGTTAAGATATACTGAAGACTGCTTTGACCAGTTTTGATCTTGAAACTGGCAATTCATTATTAGTAGGTGTTTTATCTTGAGCATTTCCAGTGGTAAACTCCTCTGAGTCTATTTGTTTGTTCCTCCAAATTGCATAAATGCAATTTAGATGCTGATTAAGGTTGATTTTATTAAGTTTGTTCCTCTATTAAGTTTGATTATTTCATGTGCCTGAACTGCTTTAGATGCTGATTTTTCCACTGCATTTCTTTTAGAGGTTTCAACACTTACTGGTTTTTTTCTAATTCTACTTCCCAGTGAATTGTCCCTCGAGCATGCCTCTGCCGCGTATGACATTCGATGCAATTCTCTCTGGGTTGGATAAGTTTCTGGATTAAGCTATCGAATAAAGTTGTTAAAATATAGTTCTTTTCTTTTAGATTGCTCTTTTTTTGTCCGGCTGAAGAAGCCAAACCAGATTATAATAGCAGTTCCCTCAAATTAGTATTTTTATTGGGTTAATTTTATTTTGCAACCCAAGCATTTTCTGTATATAAGTAGTTGAAACTTTTTTTTTTTACTTAGCAACCTAAACTATGCATGTTTTAGTATTTTACACTTTGCAACCTGAGCAGCGTCCAGGCAGCTTCTATAGCCAGGAACCCAGCATGTGAAGGCACATGCCTAGCGAAATGGGGAAAAAAAAAAAAAAAAAAAAAAGTCCCCCAAAAATTTAGAGTTCTCATAAAAATAGCACAGTTGAGGTGGCAAATGAGTTTTTACCCTAAGCTATAATACCAGTTGCTCACCAAAAAAAAAAAAAAGTAAATTCGGGGAGCAGAAATAAATCAAGATGAACCAACAAGAGAGAGAGAGAGAGACACATTATGTAGGATTAGGGAAGTACGAGTGTTTGTTTAGAGATTTTATAGGGTATGATAAGTACTGTAAATGTCAAATTAATGTTGGAAAAATTGTTATTATGTAATATTATATTGTTAGTTGATGTAATGGTAATGATTGGATAATTGTAATAGTAATTTGTGTAATAATAGATTATAGTATATGGGTAATATTGTGTTTTTATTTAAATAAAGTATGATTTTGGTAGATTATATAATCCTCTTCTAACCTCAAAACAAACAGAGAATTGAATAAATGCAAACCCAAATCCCAACTAGCAAACATTAATCCAAATTTAAGTTTTGTGAGAATGGCGGAAATTGGCGATGACATTGCAAGAGCTGTCACTTGTGAGTGAAAGAATTTTGTATGTATACATAACATAAGGAAAATATCATAATTTGTCCCCAAATTAAATTTTATTTATGTTAAGCATTTGATATTTCCACACTATTATATATAATCCTACAATTATATATTTTTAATTAAATTTAGTCCTCGTCGTTAACCCGTCTAAATGATGAGTTTTAACAAACTTAAGGCTTTTGGATGAAATTTAGGCATGAAGACTAGAAAAAAATTATGATTTTGATGCTATTTATTCAACTAAAATTCATTGCTTTTTAATTTTATTTTATTTTGGATAAATAACAAAAAACATGTCAAACTATAACTTATTTTGCACTGATATATCTGAATTTAGAAATTTTATTGTACAACTGCCAACATTTGTGGACGGTATCGAATGACTGCTATAGTCAATCATAGACAAAAATATTCCCAAAATATTTCTTCTCATGCTGGAATTATTAGGATCAACTTTGGGAATATTCTGTTGTCAGTTATCATGGCAATCATTTGATACCATTTACAAAGGTCGACAGTTGTACAATGAATTATCAAAGCTTAGGTCTACCTTAGTGCAAAATAGATTATAGTTTGCCATGGTCTTTGTAATATACCCTAAATTTTTTTCTTCTCCAATTCAACAATGTTCAAGACTATGAAATCAAAAATAAATTGTGGGTTATACTCAAATACGAGCATGTCTTCAATAAATTTTCATACAAAATCAACTTATAATGACCATGTCTTGAATAAGTTTTCATATAAAATCAACTTATCACGAGCATGCCTTCAACAATGTTCAAGGCCATGAAATGAAAAGTAACCATGAGTCATCCTCAAATACGAGAATGCTTTCAATGAGTTTTCATACAAAATCATCTTATTACCATTGTGGAAAGAGTTGCTATTGAAGACATCTTGATCGAAAGATAATTCAGGAAGAAGATAATGATGTTGCCCAAAATACGGGTAAGTTTAAGCTTGTTGCTATTCACTTTTCAGATTTTCAAGTTTTCAATTAGGGGCCGGCTATCCACACCCCACTAATTACTAAACATGCCCCACAATTTTAAATAGAAATGAAATGATTTATTGAAAGACACTTATACCCTTATTATTAATTTTATAATCATTAATCAATAAATTGATATTTGACTAAAGACACCCCACAATTGCAAACACACCCATATACACCCCTTCTCCTTCCTCACAACAACATTTATTTGAGAATCCATTAAACCCCAACCATAATCTTCCAAACCCTTACCCACTTACTCAACTTACTAAAAAAACATCATGTCTGAAGAAAGGTCATACGAGAAAGACAATGTAAGTCGTTTACAAGCTTTCTACCGATTGTTTTTCTGTATTTTTGAGCTAAAAAAACTGCGAATTTCACGATTGGCCATTACAGGCCGAACAAATAGAAGAGTGCTCAACCTGTAACGGTCGAATGCACTGAAGACTGTTCGACCACTACAGGTCGAACAAATTGTATTTGTTCGAACACCTGTCGAACATTTTGTATATTTTCGGCCAATGTTGGTCGAACAGCAGGATTTTTAGAACAATTATTTTGTTTGATTATCAATGTATTTACTTGTACATTTCATTCATTATAGGAAATTGATTCACATGAATTTAAAATGAGCATTGTGAACGTAAACGTGGAAGGCGATCCGATGTATGAGCAAATTGATTTTTTGAACGATTTTAGAACGAATGAAGTATTTGATGATCGTGAAGCATTGGTGAATTGGGAAACTAGGGTGGGAATTCATATGAACATGGTCATATTTGTTAGACGATCGGATAGTGGACAAAGTGGAAGGCGAGCTCGGGTATTTTTGGGGTGTGAGCGTGGTGGTAAGTATCGTCAATCGAATTCAAAAGTTGTTGCAACCCCGTCGGGGGAAGATGGTAAGAAGTCGTTAAAAGGACGGAATACTAGCACTAAGAAGTGTGATTGTCCTTTTATGCTGAAAGGAGTACAGTTGAAAGAGACTGGCCAATAGTGTTTGGTTGTTGAATGCGGATCGCATAATCATCCAATGGGGTTGAACTTGGTCGGTTACTCATTTGCAGGTCGACTAACAAGTGCCGAAGATCAACTTGTGCGTGACTTGACTATTAACAATACGAAATCGAAGGACATATTGAGTACAGTCAAGCTTTTTTTTCCCGAGAATGTTTCGACCTTGAAGACCATTTACAATGCCCGACTGAAGCATAGAGTAATCGAGCATGACGGTCGTACTCAATTGTAATACTTGTTGGGAAAATTGGAGTTGGAGAACTATTACTACTTGATCAGGAGATGTGGTCAAACAGATAGTATTACCGATCTGTTTTATACTCATCCAATATCTGTGGAGTTGTTGTGTGCATTTCCAAGCGTATTGTTCATGGATTGTACCTATAAGACGAATATGTATAAGATGCCGTTGTTGGAAGTAGTTGGTGTCACGTCTACAAACTTAACTTTCTCAGTTGCGTTTGTGTATATGTCCTATGAACGTGAGGACAACTACAGATGGCGTTGACTACATTGAAAGGATTGATGAACGACGGATGCTTACCTAAGGTGATTGTAACCAATCGAGAGCTTGCACTCATGAATGTTATCTCGGTTACGTTCCCCAACTCCATAAATTTGTTGTGTCGATGACATATCAACAAAAATATTTTGGCTAGCTGCAAAACGATTTTTGGTAGAGTTGAGAGGTGGGAACAATTCAACCATGCATGGAATATGTTGATATTAGCTGATGATGAACATATGTTCAT
Organism: Scutellaria minor; assembly: GCA_954870855.1. Taxonomy (NCBI): domain Eukaryota; kingdom Viridiplantae; phylum Streptophyta; class Magnoliopsida; order Lamiales; family Lamiaceae; genus Scutellaria; species Scutellaria minor. The sequence continues at coordinate 15,253,005 of OX940728.1, read as the reverse complement.
TGAGTTGGTTAGGAGATTTGAAGCTAACTATAGAGAATATACTAGGGCTGTTACTTATGTGATGAAGAATTGACTCTAGCCATACAATGAGAAGTTTGTCTGCGCATGGACCGATAATATCATGCATTTTGATAACACGTCTACTAGCAGGAATGTTCTAGAAGTAGATGAATGATTGAATTTAGTAGATATTTTCTATATCATCTGTTGTGACATAGGTATTTGTGTATTTTTAGGGTCGAGAGTGCACATGCCAAACTAAAAAAACAATTGGGCTCTAGTCAGGGGAATTTTGAGACGTCGTGGGAAAGAATCCATCACCTGCTCATTACGTCACATACGAATTTGAATGCCTCATTCGAATAAAGTGTACATGTGGCACCACATCGTTATGCTTCTCTTTTGTTCAAGAACATTCGAGTATTGGTGTCTCATCATGCGCTTTCTAAGATGCTTGACGAGATAAGTGGCATGGATAGTTGCGATGTAGATCCTCTGATGTGTGGTTGTGTGTTGCGGAGGACGTGTGGCTTGCCCTGTGCACACAAACTTGGATGTTTGATACGAGATGGTTAAGTTGTCGAACTTGATATGATTGACAAGTTCTGGAGAAAGTTGGATTGTAAACTTACACAGTGTGAAGGCTCTATGAACGTTGATGTCGGAGCCCGTTGGGAAGAAACAGTCGGTGATATACATGGGTTATTTGGATCGGCCTCGGAGTCTTAGAAGTTGTTGTTGCTTAAGAGGCTTCGCGAGATATCCATACAGGAAACAACCTCATTGCAAGACCCCAAATTGTCGCACGTCCCCGTGGTAAGCCTAGCAAAATGAAGTTGCGGAAGGAGACATCCACAAAATGCAACCCTTCAAATTTTGAATACGTGGAATCGGTGCACGACAGTTGTTCGACACCTGTTGAAGATGATGCTACTTACATAGGTGAATGCACCAAGACAGCTCCAATGGTCACAACACTTAAGAGGAAAATAGCTCCAATTAGGCGGCGTTCGATTTGCAAGGCGGGTGATGAAATTTTTGTATGTCAACTTCCTCCCATCATGCAAGAACACGTTCTCAGTATAAAAAATCCATTAGGAGACGGGCATTGTGGTTTTCGATGTATAGCTCACGGAGTTGGTTTGAGAGAGAACTCGAAGGCACAAGTTCGTAGTGATCTCATTGATGAGATTAAAAACTTCGAATGGTTGTACAAGAATATCATTGATATGCATGACCGAATTGAACAGATAACTAAGAACTTGACATGCTACGAGAAGCCTATATATCAGATCAATTTTTGGTGGGCATATCCCGAAATGACCTACTTGGCCGCCAATGTTTACAACATGGCGATAGTCCACCTATCGCGGAACATGTGTGTCACGGTTCTACCCATGCGAACCCAAATACCAACCAAGCCTCGACTTGTATGCATGGCCTTGGTGGGAAACGATCATTACATTCAGGTAATTTGCGTATGTTACCTTACATATGAATTCGAGTCGAACACTAATAGTCGCATTTATTGATTAACTTTGATATATTTTTATAGGTAAAATTGGATGACAATGTACCATTGCCACCAATTATTGATCGTTGGTTTGAAACTCGCCTACCATATGCAACTGGGTGGTCAGAATTTTACAAAGGTCGAATCATGAAGTATGTCTTTCAGAGTCGTAGTGAAAGCTCATCGGCCGTGAATGCTTCAATAGACATAGATGATGATTAGGTTTATATGAACAAATGTTGGGTTGTATGATACAATATTTTACTGTTGTTTTGTTATTCTAATGTTGGGTTGTATGATAATTTTATTGTTGGTTTGTAAGTTTACGGTTCGCACAGTGGGTGATGTTACATAGCTTGTTAAGGATTGAATGACATATCTTGTTCTTTAGGATTGGTATGCTGACAAATTGGCTTCTGTTCGGCCATCACCGACCGAACAATACTCTTAATGTTCGACCTATTGTAGTCGAGCAGGCATAAAAAGTACGGGTTTGTTTTTGTTCGATCGATTGTGGTCGAACAGATAATACGTTGTTCGAACTTCAACGGTCGAACATACTTCAATATGAGATCTTGTTTCTGTTCGGCCAGTGTTGACCGAACTAACAACATCCCGTTCGAACTTTATCGGTCGAATAGGCCTTAACTAGCTTAAATTGTTAATTTGTTTTTTTCTTTCCATTTGTTAGCCTATACAGTCGAATATCTATCTATTCATCACATTGAAGGCATCGGGTAAAAATACTTCTCACTCAGGATGAAATCTATCACAGTTGTAAAATTGATAATCATTCAATGGTTATAATAAATATAACAACGAACATAAAAAAAAACAACCACCAAATGTTTTGTCAATTTGTTTCACAAACTAACAACAACTAATCGAAGACAAAATGCAAGAAACTTGCTCCAGAAGTCGGAGGATCTTCGTATCAGCTCTGGTTCCAGTCTTGTCAGAAAATATTATGTATCCCAAAATGAACCACAAATATGCCCTCACTGAAGAAGCCAATTGTTTGCATCGTTCGACAATGTGTGTCCTTCAAACTTAGACCGTAGCCATTCGAACTTGACACTGCTTCCTCGGAGATCGGCAAGGGCATCAGGTGCAACTCTCTCGGATACTCCTAACAACCTTCTAATCAACAGATGGCCTAATTCAGGTCTGTTCCGACTTGTTGGTAACATCACCGACTGTCCACTCACCAGGTGGCCAGTGATACAACAAACATCATCCAACGTGATCGTCATCTCACCCCATGACATGTGAAAGGTGTTGGTTTCTAATTGCCAACGCTCTACAAATGCACAAATGAGGTTTTTATTCGGTGTGTTATATGACATCCACCTCAAATTTGGAATGCTCGAACACCTTTCGAGCAACCGCAGGAAGTCCGGGGACACATTGTTGAAATTCCATGTGTCCATCTTCATCGTGTGACACTAACACTTTAGAATCGGCCTCTCCGATCCATGCCAAATCGAATACGCAATGTGAGTTTTGAAACTAGGGATGAGGGTCCAATCAACTGGCCCACCAGGATAAGAAGCCGTCGAAGCTTATCCTCGGCCGACGGTTCACCTTGTGCCTCCTCGGTATCCATTTCGTCAACTTCCCCTTTTCTACCTCCTATTCTGCCTCCACTTCCAGTTCAACATATTGAACTATGTCAAAATCGGGCGCATTTCCAATCGGTTCCTGTTCCTGTTCCGGTTCCAACTCCTCATTTTGATGCCTTCTGTTTGAGGCGGTAGGTCGTCTCCTTTCATAAACTCTATCTTGTCCTACAATATTTATCAAAATTGAGTGAGTGGAAACACAACAATATATGTGTATGGAAATATAAGACTTGATGTAAACAATAAAAGACTTCATGTGTATGGAAACACTCATGAACAAGGCATGTTCGACCAATGAAGGTTGAACAATCTATGAGTTGTTCGACAAGCAATCGAACAACTCATGAAGCGTTCGGCCAGTGTTCGAACATTGCTTGAGTCGTTCGGCCATAGTGCGAACATTTCACAGGTTGTTCGTCCAGTGTTCGAACACTACCCTATTGTTCGACCACTAGTCGAACAGTACTAGAATCGTTCGGCGCACCAGGCCCGAACCGAACCCGCCCAGAAAACATAATTTCAACATCACGATTCAATTTTTTCGACCTAAATCTACCACAAATGTATATGTTTTCAACTATAATACTTCCTAAACATGATTTCTAAACAATGTTGGTCAATTTCAAACAATAAAACAACAAATTTCACCCGAATGGAGGAAAAAAATTTGGAAAAATGAAAATTCAAAACTTACTTGAAACTTCATCTTCGTTGTAAGGATCCATTGTACGGAGATTCTTGGATGAATGTGATAACACAAAAACTTGTTCGAACTAACACCAAACAATTTCGTCGAACAAATCCGGGTTGGGAAGATAGGATTCTTGGATTGAAATGAGTTAGGATTTTGAGTGAATGAATTGTGGGGTATGTGTGTGTATGTTGGGGGTGTGTTTAGTATATTTGATTAATTTAGGATCAAAGGGTATTATTGTAATGTGTAGGGGTGTGTTTAGAAATTATTTAGTCAAATTGATTAAAATGTGTGAGTATTTAGAATATGGGGTGTGTTTAGTAATTAGTGGGGTGCGGATAGTCGGCCCCTTAATTATAATCGTTCATATTGCTTTCGAATACTTTATGCCCAAAAAAACTGATTTATAGTGCATTTTGATAAATTCTAAAATTTCAAGTTGTAATTTGATTAAAAAAAAGTGTAGGTTGTAAAGTGAAAAAAATTAATTCTTTAAGTTGATATTTTTGAATTTAACCTAGTATTGACATGGAGGCGAGGAATCCTGGGGTTTACCAGGAATCTGTTTTGCATTTAACCTAGAATCGGTGCTATTTGATTCTAAATTCGTCACAATTCAATTTGACACAAAAAATAATTTGAAGGGTTCATTTTGAATAAAGTTAAACAATCAATAATTTTTTATTGATTCAGATGTGTGAAACGAAAACAAAATAAATTAAAATAATATTTAAATGAAAACAAAATTTAAACTAAAATGACAATCTATACCTATAAAAGGAAGCTTTGGCTCTCCCAAAACTTGTCACCTTAGTGTTTTGAAGAATTTTCCATTTGCCAAGTGGCTCTCCTCTCATGCCGCCATGTGTTACTAAACATTAATATGTGTTATTCCCACCCTCAAACGTTTATTCTTCTTAGACGTTTCCTCTTCATTCTCTTCCCTCACTCTCCTCTTCTTAGACGAAACCCTTTAACTATGGTGTAGCATACCTCTCTCTTGCATATGTATTGTATTTAGTTATCAAGACGTATCATGGATAACCATTGCATTTTTGGTTGATGAGCAGAAAAATTAACGGCAGAAAGGTGTGAGATTTGGAATTGGAAGCCCATTGTTTTTCACACTCAAAAAGGTACTGTGTTTTTCGTTATTGATTAGCTGAAATTAAATTGTTCAAGTGCTAAATTTGAGGTTATTCTGTTGATATTAAACTTCTTTTTCTGATGTTTGGTGAATTTTGTTTCTGTTTTTGTATGTTCCTCTATACAGATGATTTTATTGTGGAGAGTAATGAGTTTTATTTCCTAAATTATGGGAAGTCATGTTTTGTTGAGTATGCTATACAAGATTTCAGCCTAAAATTTTATTGTCTTCTATTTGTTCGATAAAATGCTTTTCAAGAATGTACCCTCAATTTTTTTGTTATTATTTCTAAAATAAGCATTTAATATTATTTAGGTGATTGTAGGTGTATTTTGGTTTTCAGAAATGGAGGAGGGGAGTTTAACAGCCAATGAATTGTGTTCAACAGTTAAAGTGGGCTATATGTTTTTATTTCTTTTACTCAATTTCAGGAACTCTCTTCTGCTCTGCTAAATTGAACCCATATGAAACTTTATTTCTGAAGAAAAAGAAAGAAGGGAAAACGAAACTTAAAGCTAATAGATGCCCCCAATCTCATCTTCATTTTTTTGTTTTCTCTTTTAGTTATTGTTTGGTTTGTAACCTCCTTTACAATCTAACAAACCATCTCAGCCAAGTGTGGAAAACATCAAGAATTTGAGCCTCCCTCAATCCCAAGTGTTTCAGCAAAACAATCCTGCACCATCTCAGACTGTTGTTTCCTACCAGTCAGATGATGACAATAATTTTGGAAACCAATTGCATTTAAGATCTGTGATTTCATCCCATCCTAATGTGGGTAATAACCTTGAGAATCACTCTTCTCAACTGCAAGCACATGAAAATCTCACTCTCTTACTGATTAATGACCAAAACAACATCCAGCAAGGGAGTTACTCCCAAGATGGTATAGATGCGGGTCCAACTGATTTTGGCTTCTATCAGGATTATATCTCTCCAATATATGATGTTGATTGCCAGTTTCCTGAAACAATAGGACCTGATACATTGGACTTTCAGTTTGACAGTTGGATGTTTGATAATCAGTCTTTATCAGGAGCACTTGGAGAGTCTGCGTCTTCCAATTGGAATGTATTCTCACCTGAACCTGCTTTTATAGACCCAGGTAATTTGTTTGATATTTAAAGTTTCTGTGAATGATGTGAACACAAAGCATCAAATGGGAATCTGTGTTACTGATAATCATACTGTAGTCTGGTTAATTCCATTCAGTATTCTCTTTCTATAACTAAGTGCACAAGTGTTTTGTTGAGTACCCAAAGCTTGCCACCTCAGCATTTTGGAGAATTTTCCATTCGCCAAGTGGCTCTCCTCTCCTGTTGCCATGTGTTCCTAAACATTAATATGTGTTACTGCCACCCTCAACCGTTTATTCTTCTTAGACGTTTCCTCTTGCAGAAGATTCATTTCTCTGGAGAATGTTCTTTTACCGGAGCGAAACCCTTTAACTATGTTGTAGCATACCTCTCTCTTGCATATGTATTGTATTTATGGATTTGATGAGGAACAAAGGTCACATGTGATTAATGAGGAATCCTACCTGTTTTTCTTCAACTGCCACTTTTGCACATGTTGATTTCATAGAAATACCTTCTATCGGCAGGTAAAGCATGATTGTTATGCTATCTCATTCATTATGTCAGAGAATTTGGTCGAGAAGACAGATAAATTAATTATCAAGACCAATTTGGTTCATTTTGTACGATCAGGTATTTTTTAGAATCTATTAATATCATCTTGCCCAGGTTATGTATATCTCTATTTCATGTTTTCAGTGGTTCGTCTGCAGGAATCTCATTTTTTTTATAAAAGAAGCTGCTAATTAGATGTGCGAGACGCACACTAGGAAAGACTTTCACGTATTCATCACCAAATGTAGAAAATCAAAGCTTTTAATTGCCTGATAATTGAAATAGAAAGGTTTGGACTTGACCATTTTCAATCATTGGCATCAACTGTAATTATTGATAAAGAACTACTGATACAGAGCATTGACTCCATAGCTACCAAAACAACATCCAACAAGGGAGTTACTCCCAAGATGGTATAGATGTGGGTCCAACTGATTTTGGCTTCTATCAGGATTCCTCTCTTAACAACAACATTTCTTCATTGGGAAGGTCACTTCGCCAACATAAATTTCTTTATTTCTTTGTTTTATGCATTTTATACTTGCTGATTTTTGTTATTAATTCATATTATGATGGCTGAGTTTTCTAAGGAATGTGTGTTTGGGGCGGTGGTGGATAATGTTGTTAAGGTAGCTATGGTGGTGAACGAGGTGGCGATGGCTCCTTCCAAACTAATCAACATTTCTTCATTGGGAAGGTCACTTCGCCAACATAAATTTCTTTATTTCTTTGTTTTATGAATTTTCTACTTGCTGATTTTTGTTATTAATTCATATTATGATGGCTGAGTTCTATAATTCTTATAATGTTCTTCCCTTTCTTTTTATGATTTTCAATTTTATAATGTGCATTCTTTTGGTTTAAGAGGAAGTATGCATGAGCCTATTTTCAAAAATGAATACAACCAACATGATGAATACACTCAAAGGCTCTTCATTGGTAAAGATCGAGGTCGTGTTGTATAGGCCAGGAATAAACTGCGTAGGATGTTAAATTAGGTAATCACAAGAATTGCTTTAAGTTCAACTACATTTGCCTTAAACAAAGAAATTCAAAATCTACATGTATAATAGGAAAGTAGAAACTCTCCAGGATTGAAAAATAAGCATTTTAAAGTTTTCTTGATTCTTTTAGATACTATTATGCATCTAATGATGTGCTATGTTTTGATTGATCAGAAAAGTACAACCTCATTAAATGCAGTCTTATGTCAAAAGATCTCAACATCTGCCAACAATATTGAAGAGATACTTATACAACAAATGCATGAAGAACTTGAACCTTGATAGTACACCAATATATATTACTATTTGATTAAATTTATGTGACTTTTATAGTACAGTTTTTTGGCATTCTATCAGTTATATAAGTGTGTATGTTGTGTTTTTTTTATTGCAAATCAATTTATGATACTGATGTAGAAACAATTTTCTGATGAATTGTAATATGCCTGATATGAATTAGGTGAATGGTGCATCCTATCTACTTTACAAGCATGAATCTTACTCTCATTGATAAACAATTGAAGTGATTTCTTAATGGAAGACCTGATAGTGGTTATCACAAATTGAATGGAACCTAAAGGGATATACTCTTCCCAGGTATGATTTTGAATTTGTGTATCATCTTTCGTTAACATGTTAAAAAGTTTATAGAGATGGCATGCATGAATGTGGTGTGTGGTGTGTGGTGTGTGGTGTGTGGTGTGTGGTGTGTGGTGATGATTAGTTTCTTAGTAATGATCCTTTTAACTTCTATGTGATCATAAATTGCTATTCATGTACAGTTATGTTAATGGAAACAAGTATGTTTATTTGACTATTCGTAAACTTTGACACTTGACATTGAAACTTCTAGGTAAATTTATATAAATGTTATTGTAAAATAGTTGATGTATTTTGTATTCTCATATGGCTCAAGAACTTCACGAAGTAGAGACATTTTTTTTTTCATTTCTAAGTGTCTATGACCCTCTATGATGAGAAAGACCCTAACAAAAACCCAACCATTTGAAATATTTAATAACATTTGTTGAAGATTGTGCAGGAACAAGTACACACTAAACAAAATAACACGTGTAAGTTTATTTTTTAGCCACGATGAGTTTGTGAGAACAGAAAAGCTTTGATGTGATTCTGGCCATGCTAGATGGGTTTGCGAGAATAGAAAAGCTTTGATGTGATTCTGGCAATGCTAGGGAGACCGTAATCACCGTGTTCCTTAGTTTTGAATTACATCACGACATGTGCTTTTCGATTTTTTTATTTCAACAAAAACATCTTCACTTACATGAGGTTGTCTTCTAAATTTTCATCATTATAAATTTTAGTTCTCCTTTTTTTCCTCTTAGTTTTTTCTTCCCTGATCTATGATGAAGTTTTGGTTCCTTCCCAATATCAATTGTTAGGAGTTTATGGTTGGGATGGATTCATCTATATAAAAATTTGAGTTATATAGATACATACCTCAAGTAATTCTCGAGCAATGTACAAGTCCCACAGCCATTACATGATCCCAGATTCTGATTTGTCTCACTTAATATGTTGTTCATTTCATTCAACAACTCTGTTATGCATAAGAATTTTCCTATGTGCGTTTCATGACTTTGATCTGCCCCGTATTATTATACAGTAAAACTCTTTCTGACTTCTAATATTAATTTCTTCCCACAGTAACTGCAACAAATGTATTATTTTCTATCAGGAATTTTAATTTGTAAGTTTCGATGCATAAATCACATACTAAAGCAACAAAATTTCTTCAGCTTCTCTTATTTTTCTAATTTGAACTCATAGCCTGAAGCTTATATGAGAATTGACTAAGCAATAATAATTAGATATTTCAATATTTAATTTAGGGAATCATGATTTCAAAATAATACTTAACTACTACATCATTACATTCAAAGTAATTCAAATTCAAAAATCAAAATAATAACAATAATATTAAATGTATGGATGAGAGAAAAATCTTAAAATAATAATTAGGTGTCAAAAAGGGTTGTGCATAATAATAATCTCCTTCAATAATAATAATATTATTAATGGCTTAATTCTCCAGCAATGTACAAGTCCCACAACCAATACATGATCCCAGATTCTGCTTTATCTCAATATGTTGCTATTTTAACCTCCAAAATATTCAAATCACTTGGGAATAATTAGTTGTTTCAATATTTAATTGAGGGAATCAAGATTTCAAAATAATACTTAACTACTACATCATTACATTCAAAGTAATTCAAATTCAAAAATCAAAATTATAACAACATATTAAATGTATGGATGAGAGAAAAATCTTGAAATATCTCCTTTAAATGTATAGATGAAAGAAAAAACTTCAAATACTCACTTCATCAACCAATTTCATTCATCAACTTCTTAGGAAACCAAGTGAAATAGGTAATAAAAATAATATCTTCTTCACCGTGAATCAAATGTATTGATAAGATTATTGTCAACCTCACTTTCTTATCTAATTGTTCTACAGATGATATAAGTCATCAATGAGCATGGAAAAAGAGTCTTCCAAACATAACCAAATGAAGCCTACATTCAAATCCTTAGCTGAGCTTAATTGGAAAAGTGGTGCATGCTATGTTAGGGTTCGTTTGCTACGTTCATGGGAAGCACGGAACTTCAAACAAGATCGACAATTGATGAGTGTTGATCTCCTACTCTTGGATAACAAGGTATATTTATATTTGTTTCATAATTGCAATGGTTATCATGAAATTATTTATGAGTTTGTAGATTTAAAATACATTCAAGTGTTTTGGTTTTGGAAAATGGAAATAATTGAATTTCATTTAAATTCAGGAGACACTTATACAAGGATCTATCCACCATCAGCGAGTAGATCAATTTAAAGATTCTATAATTGAGGGAAGGGTGTTCGACATTACTTAATTTGATGTAACTAAAAGTAGCAATCGATATAAGTTAACAGATCACATGTGTTCATGATCCGCTTCACGGATAAAACCACAATGGTCTTGGTTGAAGATGATGACAATTCTATACCTCAACAGAAATTCCGAATAGAAAATTGCCAAAAATTCTGGAGTCTTGTAGATAGGAATGAAGAATTACCAGGTTTCGCTTTCATGAGTTTTGTTAAACATTTTCACTATAATTTCTTAAATACCCTACTTCTTATAGATGTTAAAAAAGGATTACAAGTTTGCAAATTTTAGTGCTTCTAATCCTTCATTATATAATAATGAGCTCTCTAACATCCACCATCGGTACTCATTCCTAATTAAAGATGCAATTGGAGTGTTATGTAAAGTTGAGAGACCCGAATTAGAGAAAGAATCAAGTAATAGGATTCATCTTCACCTGATGATGGAAGAGTAAGTGTTCCTTATAACTACACTTTCATGTAAAAAAAATTGATAATTTTCAGACACTAATATCGTGTGCTTTTTGGCAACTTTGTATGTTATACATAGGGGCGATGAAATAAAGGTAACTATTTGGGATGCTTTAGCTGACATTTTCATTGAAGAATACACGAATGAGAGGTCCAAAAATATTATTGTGATTTTAACAAGTCTTAATCCTAAGAAATTTGGTAGTAAGCTCTCAAAATTTTATATATATATATACACACTTTAATTTCAATTACTACTATTAGAAATAATCTTGATGTTATGCTGCATTTTCTTATTTTAATTTGCAGAACACCTTATCCTTAGCACAACATCAGCAACTAAGTTCTATCTAAATCCTGCATTTGACATTGTTGAAGACTTTCGAAAAAGGTATGAGTATGAAATATTCATTGTTTATAATGACTACGAAATATATACATCTAATATTAAGTGTTTTAATATTTTTTGGCTAATATTCATATGCTCACAGGATGAAGATTGAAAAAGAAGTCGAAGAGATAAATGTGGGCTCATATGAAAACATTGAACACCTGAAATGCCATCGAATTTGGGAAATCAAAGAATTCATATCTAACAACGAAGAGCAGGTCGAATATTTAGCCATAATACATAAGTTAATCCAATAATGTTTTTTAGTTTTAACCTCCATATGTGTAATTCTTTTTAGGAAAAAGACTTCACTTGCATAGTTAAAGTAACCAGCATTGTGCTACAAAGAGGATGAAGTTATATATCATGTTCAAAATGTGCAAAGAAATTGACCAAGACAAATACTTTTCTCTCCTGCAACAATTGCAATGACCCCAAAGCTGTTGGGATCCTCAAGTAAATAAATGCAATAGTTATTATAAGTCTTGGCAAAGGATGTTCTATGTTATAACTAAAAGTTTGTTTATTTTTTGTATTTTTCAGATATCGAATTGAAGTTATTGGAGACGACGAAGAGGATTCCACCACATTTGTGATCTTTGATAGAGAAACCAAAAATTTGACAAACATGACTGCATCAGAATTAACCTCTGAGAGTGTAAGACTTCAAAACATGTAATCTCAAACCTTGTCGTTTCACTTTAACAATTGATTGTGTGTGTGTTGTCCTGCTAAATTATGAACCTTCTTATTCAGAAAATGGAAAAATTAGAGTTGTAGATTAATCAGAATAAACACTCCTATTTAATATTGTCGAAATAGAAGATTCAGTTAGTAGTGGGCTAATAAGTTGGTTGGTACTGTTTAATGCTTCATTATTATCTTGATCTCTACATGCTGCCTGTTTTGTCTGGATACTGAATGGATTTTTAGGAATTTTCCAGTGGCAGTTTGACATTATGGTGTTGCATTGTGCTAATGTTCATCAAGCATGATTCTTAGACATGGTTGATTGACTGGGGAAATAAAAATACTGTTTATATACAATTGAGAAATTACGGTGCTATTTGCAAACTTTCTAGATTTCTTCAGGACTTGAAAATAATAATAGATTGTTATTTTTCCGAAGAAACTTTATGGGGCTAATTTGAACTAGGATTTAAGAATTATAAATTTGCTCTTTGTATTGTCTGATGGTCTTTTTAATTTATTGTTAGCTTTGTGTTGTTGAATTGTTGTGTACCATGGATTGCAGGAGTTATATAACACACTCTAAGGCCCTCTGTTTGTGCACCTTTAAATGCTCTCTCAACTTCATAGCATTCACCATAGTCATGTCGAAACTCTTTGTTTTCATTGGTTATTATTGTTTCAAATCTATGTAGATAGTATATATTTTATAACATATTCTGTTTTAATATCAGGGTGTCTGATTATATCTTATGTGTATTTCATATTTGATCTGTTTAAACATTCAAAAAATTTGGCAGGAAGACAATACATTAGAAACGGACCAAGAGAAAGTTACCCCAAAATGCATTCAATCTATTGTGGGTAGGACACTAAGATTCAAAATCAAAATCACACCCTACAATTTCAGGGCTAGGTATGAAAGCTTCACCATTACACGCATCTTGGAAGACGACGACAACAAAAACACCAAACAAATGGTACAAGAGGTAAAAATGTTAACCCTTCTTTGTTTTCTCTATATCCAAAGGATAAAGTGTTGTGGACAACCTTAAAAAAAATACCAACAAGCATTACATAAAGATGAGCGTTTGAAGGTGGAATTCGCTGGAAATGATAAAACGGCAAAGACCATTTCCCCAAATAAAGAATCAACAAATAAGGAAATCATCGAGGTTGAGGCCCTAGAAGACAAAATAATAAAAAAGGTAACATTCATGACAATGTTTGTTTCCAAGAGTAAAATCATGTCACCCAAATCATATTTCATAATTCTTTCATTGCAATTTCAATATACTGAATCTAAATTGGCTTCCTAAACAATTGTTTTACAGAATGAAGAAGAGACAATTGACTGTGGTAGCTCATCAATCAAAGAAGTAAAGAAAGAAGACACAAGTACAGATAATACATATGTCGGTTTGAAGAGGGAAAATAACAAAAGACGTAGGCTCCAATCTTCTCAACCCATTTGATGCCATCAAAAGTTTTGAATGCCAAAAGATAGAGGTACCAAGACCTTGAATTTCCGTCACTATGGAGGATTCAAATTTCCCAATATTAGCACTTACAACACTTTTGACTCTTAATAAACATGATAGTTTGTGGAAACAATTTATTTGGTAATACTGTGGCCTTTTACAATAAGTGTTGATGTGTTCCTTAGTTTTGAATTACATCACGACATGTGCTTTTTGACTTTTTTATTTCAACAAAAACACTTTCACATACGTGAGGTTGTCTTCTAAATTTTCGTCGTTATAAATTTTAGTTCTCCTCTTTTTCCTCTAGTTTTTTCTTCCTTGATCTATGATGAAGTTTTTGATCCTTCCCAATATCAATTGTTATGAGTTTATGGTTGGGATGGATTCATCTATATAAAAATTTGAGTTATATCACGTACCTCAATTAATGATCTTCATGATTGTTCGATTATGGTATTAGATCAAAGTTTTAATTGCCATGCAAACATGTAAGATTGAGCATATAGATCTAGATCCAAAATAGTATATTTAAGAAAGTATATTGACATCAAATTAATAATCAAATCTGGATTGGATTTAGGTTCGAGTTGCAAACAATCAAGCTAATCTTATCTCTATGACAAGGAAATATTACTCACATGTATTTCAAACAGAGGTTAATGAGTCATGCATACATGCATATAATTATTCTGACAAACAAATAAAACTAAGACTTCATAATTATTAATAATCAGGGTTCAAGATTCTCAACAGTTGTGGAAGCATGGTCAATAGAAAATTTGTAATGAAATTGCCACACACACATATGATCTTTTTAGGACTTAATCTTTTTTATTAAATCATCTCAAAGTATAAGAATAGATTTCCGTGATAATTAGGACAACAACTCATTCAACAAGGGATAAGTCATGTCCCCTATTGCAACTTGCAAGATTGGTGCATTAAAATTACTGAAACTATTATTATAAAGGATAGAAGGGCTCAGTCTGACATATCCAATCTCGTATTCCGATCCGCCCCCAATATACATTTCGACAAGCAGAGTAAGATTATCAACAACAAAATGAACCCTTGGGCCTACATACTTCAAATAAACAAGCTTAACATCATGAATCTCAGCTGATCTGAGGCATTAACACGAGTTTATTTCTAAGCATTTAAAAGACAGATATGGCCTAATAATCTTTAGAGTCGAAAGACTTTCAGAATCAAAAACGGATAGATGTTCTAGCAGAGGGCAGTTGCATAAGAAAAATGCTAAGGCTTCACCATTGACATTCACATGATTCAGAAATATCTTTTTAAGATAATTGAACTGATCAATTGAGTTAGAACAAACTTCTTACAATTAAACTTTCCATGATAATTAGGACAACAACTCATGCAACAAGGGATAAGTCATGTCCCCTGTTGCAACTTGCTAGATTGGTGTCTTAAAATTACTGAAGGTATTATTATAAAGAATAGAGGGGCTCAGTCTGTGATACAAAAAAAATATAGCTTCCTATGATAATCATTATAGAAAATGGATTTCCTTTCTCATCTATAAGTAAATGATCTATATGTACAAATGTCAATCTTCTTACAATTAAACTACATTTACACAACAGTGGACATGATTTCTTACTTTAGTTACTTTCATAGTTGAAAACAAGACCAACAAAAAATCAATAAACATCAAGTCAAATAAGGAAACAATTTAGAACAATTATGTAGGCTATAATTGTTTATATAATCTTATTCTCAGGAATTTACATTATCAACCTTGGGAAAACATGGGAGAAGCTTCAGATGTCTGCCCGGGTTATTGTTGGTATTGAGAACCCCCAAGATATCATTGTTCAGTCGGCCAGACTCTATGGTCAGAGAGTTATCTTCAAGTTTGCTCAATATACCGGTGCTCATGCAATTGCTGGACGACACACCCCTGGAACTTTCACCAATCAACTTCAGACATCTTTCAGTGAACCAAGGCTTCTCATCCTTACAGATCCAAGAACTGAGCACAAGGTCATAACTTTATGTATCTTGGTTTCAATCTGTTGTATATTTTTGGATTATTTTTACCATTAGTGTCTACATTGCAACCTTATTAAAGAAGCAGCTCTGTACAACATCCCCACCATTGCCTTCTGTGATACTGATTCCCCAATGCAATATGTTGATATTGGTATTCCTGTCAATAACAAGGGAAAACACAACATTGGTTGCCTGTTCTGGCTCTTGGCTACAAACATTTGGTTGTGAATGAATAACATTCATATTCAATTTAACCACAATTCAAAATTCAAGTTCTAACAGCAATTCACTCAAAACTTTATCAGCCATAATTATTAGTGTAAAATGAGTTGTTACCATTCAATATGGCGAAAGATTAAAAGTATGATGCAAATTAAACACAGGCTTTTCACCAAATATTTTTCATATTTCAGTTGCTATACAAAAAAACTTTACATAAAATACAAAATCATATCACACCAGTAAAAAAAATGGAGGCAGAAAGAATCAACACAAAAAGTCAAAATCGTTCAACATCACAATCAATCGGAGGTAAGTCAATAAGATGCTCAATCTGAGAAACAAAAACTTTTACATAGAGATTACAAATGTTCAGAGGCTCTTTCAAAACTAAAACGACCTAATTTGTTGGTGGCATTCACTGAAAAATGGCTTCAGGAACAAGATAATAAAACAACCCACTAATTCTACAGATAACGAATTAAATAAAAGGAAAATGCTGCAATATTATATTAATATGATACATTTTTAAGTGGATATCAACTGCTTTAACATAACTGAATTACACAGAGAATAGTTGAAACATATACAGACCATAAAAAACCCCAAAACACATAGTAAACAAAGGAGAATTTCAGAGCAAAAAATAAATTAAATCTCAGAAGTTAGGAACTTAAACAAATTAATGGAGTTTCACAATTGACCTAATAACAAAGAACAATAAGGATTTTCAGAAATGACAAGCCCAGCTCAATTCAAAGCAGCACGAAACAAAAGACAAGAACTGCTAAGGTCTAAACGAGCAAGAGACAGAGGGCGGGAAATATGTATGATTTATCATGATTTCATTTAATGAAAATATAAGCATAACCAAAGTGCAACAACAATTAAGTAAGATTTGATATTGTAATCACATTCTATTTTGGTTTCACACAGATGCTATGAAGAATATAAATATGAGGGATCACCAAAATGTGGTGGTGGAACAAGGCAAACAAGCAAGACACGGAGGACGGGAAACAATGAAAAGAAAATTTACAAGCGCGTTACGATAAGGTACAGTTTCAAAGCAAGGTTTTTTTTGATATAATTGTATACTGTGAATGACATTTCACAACTACAGAGATCACCCTCAAGTTGCCAAAAAAGAACTAGCAAACAACCACAAAAAATTACACCAGGCAACTTAGAGTGAACAATAAACTCATGCATAGTGTTTGACCAATATATTATTTCTGATATTATATATAAACCAAAATGGCATTTAGATTAATCGACCAAGACAAACAACAACATTCAGAATTCATAGGCTAAACTTTGAGTGAACAGTCTGCAATTTGATGAGTTTAAAACAAATGAATCAATTATTTTGGCTAATATACAAAACCCCACATGAATTTCAAAAATGAGGACAGATGAGCAATGCAAAGTCGCAAGAAACAAAAGACTCAACATATGGAGAAATAAACAAACAGGTGAGATTTTTCATGATGTAAAATATAGCAATTCATAACTAAAATGCGAATATAATTCAAGTTATTCTAATATTTCTCATCAGTGAGATAATTTTACGGTATCTGACAGATGCGGTGAAGAAGTCCAAGATAGATGGGGCCAAATATTTTGATGTTCACCAATGCAAACAAGTAAGAGATGCAAGACGAGAGATTCTGAACGAAAAAGAGTTGTCACATTTCAACAAGGTATGATCCCAAAAAATATTCAATAAAAAGGATTTATACTCATCGAATCTTTATTTTTTTAGGAACACAAGAAGGAGAAAGCTCCAAAACAAGATCTTCATCAATCAAAGAAATAGAACAATTAAAACAACGAGGTGAGTAAACAAACTACACACATAATCTTTGCAATTAAAATCATTTAAAAATGGTAGGATCTCACACATTTTATCTTCAGGATCAAGACAAAGAACCAATAAAGACACAACAATGTCCATTGATAAAGATTTTCAACGCTTGAAAACCAAAGGTCAGCCATTTTTAATTTTTCTGTTACAAAATAATACAACTACACAACAATAACTAACTTTTTTTGGGACTTCAGAAACAAATACAGATAACCACAGACTAAAGCCATCAACAGATAACAACTTGCTCAAATGTCTGTTTTGCGACGCGTTAGTTTGGACGGTAGAAGGCTCAAAAAAGGATACTACAACTGGAAACCTTATATTCACAATATGTTGCCAAAAAGGACGTGTAGATCTCCAACGAAGGAAGGAATCGCCATAGATTTTAAAAAATCTAATAACACAATCAGCTTCATTTCGCAGGAATATAAGATCTTACAACTCAATATTAGCATTTACATCTATGGGAGCTAAAATAGACAATTTTGTATCCTCGACAAATGGACCGTACACATTCAGAGTTCACGAACAGAATCATCATAATATGGGATCATTACTGCCGATGAAAGGGCAAATGTCGTGTTTTGCACAACTATACATATATGATACAGAAAAGGAAGTGCAAAACCGTATCAAGACACTTCCGCGGAGACAAGGTGCAGAAGAACTAGATGAAAGTATAGTGCAAACATTGATTGAGATGATGGACTCTAATAATGAATTAGCAAAGATATTCAGAATAACAAGGGATAGATACGAATCAAGGGAAGTAGAAGAATTTTCGATACAACTTATTGCGCAAAATCAAAGAGGAAGATAATACGACTTACCAACCACTGATGAGCTTGCAGGCTTGATTGTTGGAGACATATCTTTGACAAATGGGGAAAGAGACGTTATTGTTCAACATCAAACAACCCACCTTCAGAGAATAAGTAGTTTGCACCCCTTATTTATGGCGTTGCAATATCTAATATTAGTCCCTTATGGTGAGAGAGGATTCCATGAACAAATTCCATATAGAAATTCAACAATAAAGAGATCATGTGTCACTATGCGGGAGTTCTATGCATATCAAATACAAACAAGGCTATCTGAGGGAACTACATTGATTAGGTCTGGATGTTTACTACATCAATATGTAGTCGATGCCTACACTACGATTGAACAACAACGACTGCGATGGATTAGAAATAACCAAAATACTTTAAGAGTAGATGTGTATAGTAATATACGTGATGCGGTTGCAAGAGGCGACAATGATGCAAAATTAATGGGAAAAAGAGTTCTACTACCATCGACATTCACTGGGGATCCAAGATACATGGTAGAAAATTTCCACGATGCAATGGCGATATGTAAATGGTTCGGAAACCCACAGTTTTTCATTACGATAACAGCAAATCCAAATTGGCAAGAAATAACAGACCATCTACAACAATCAGGCAACAGCACAGCGAACGACAGACCGGATATTAAATGTCGTGTATTCAAGATGAAGCTTGAGGAACTTCTTACAAATATTCAACAAGGCTTTTTTGGAGGAGCACCCCAAGCAGGTAACACTACACTTACTAGCTATTATTCATATGTCTAAAATTAATAGCAATGCAAAAAATACACAGAAAAATTATTTACAAAACACTTGTTTTCATACTTGATATAAATCATGATATATTATTATGCAATTGTCTACACTATTGAATTCCAGAAACGCAGCCTCCCGCATGCACATATATTGCTCTGGCTACAAGAAAGCTCAACAATTCCGACTCCTGCACTTATTGATTCATTTATTTCAGCAGAAATTCCAGAGATAAGAACAGATCATAAGGCATACAGATTGGTTGGACAATTTATGATGCATGGCCCATACGGAATGGAATGGCCTCAATCACCATGCATGCATAATCACAAGTGTACAAAAAAGTTTCCAAGGGCTTATAATGAAAGAACAACAGTAGACAAAGACGGATGCATACTATATCGTAGAAGAAACGACGTGAAAAAGTTTGTCATGAAAGGCAACACAAAATTAGACAATAGTTCAGTGGTACCACACAACCTTTCTTTGCTGAGGAAATACAGAGCACATATAAACGTAGAGTGGTGCAATAAGTCCATAGCAATAAAATATCTATTCAAATATATTACAAAAGGTGTGGACAAAGCAACAATGTTGGTGGAGAAATCGCACTTGGGAAAAAAACATATGGGAACAGAAAACCATCAGAAACAGCAAGTGGATGAAATAGACAATTACCTCGAATGTCGTTATCTTTCAACATGTGAAGCAATGTGGAGAATTTTTGTCTTCGACATTCACTACCGTAAACCTGCAGTACAAAGGTTGAGCTTACATCTACCAAACCAACAGAATCTCATATACGACGAGTTCAAAAATCTAAAAAATGTACTATCACGAGAAAATGTACTATCACGAGAAAATGCACAAAAGACAATGTTCACTGAATGGATGGAAACAAATAAACAAAACGATGAAACAAGGAACCAACATATGTGCAGTTCCCCTAAAAATTTGTATGGGATGGAAAAACTAAGGTGTGGACCAGACGCAAACAGGGACGCACAATTGCCAGGATTGTCAATATACATCCAACATCGGGAGAACTCTACTATCTGAAGAGGCTGATCGAAATAGTAAAAGGACCAACATGTTTTCAGGATATTCTTACTGTTGGGGATATCGTCCACCAAACATTCAAAAATGCATGTTATGCTAGAGGATTGCTCGATGGAGATAAAGAATGGAATGACGCGATGGACGAAGTAGCAAAATGGGCTTCACCAAACCAGCTACGCAACCTTTTTGCAACTATCTTGATTTACTGTGAAATAGGTAGCCCAGTAGCTCTATGGAACCACTGTTGGGGATCACTTGCAGAAGACATACCACTCAAACAATGAAAAACATTTAGTTTTATAGAGATGGAATTCACAGATGACGAGCTTCGAAACTACACTTTAATGAAAGTGGAAAAAATATTGATTCAGAGTGATAGATCATTGGCAGACTTCATTGACATGCCAACATCGGACCAGAGACTACTTAGAGAACTAACAAACTCGCTCCTAAGAGATTAAACAAATTACAACATTGAGGAACAACAGGAAGAACACAATACATTAATCGAAAGCCTAAATGAGGAATAAAAGAATGTGCTCGAAAAGGTGATTACATCGGTAGAGGATGGAGAAGGGAAACTTTTTTTCTTATATGGCCCTGGCGGAACCAGGAAAACATACTTATACAGAACAATTATTTCAAAACTAAGGGCAGAAAAAAGAATCGTCATCCCAGTAGCATCTTCCGGTATAGCATCATTGTTACTACCGGGAGGAAGGACAGCTCACTCACGTTTTAAGATCCCGGTGGGTATAATAGAAAATTCAATATGTGACATCAAACCAGGATCAAACCTCGCTGAGCTACTTATTCAAACAGACTTAATAATATGGGATGAAGCCCCAATGGCCCATCGTCACACGTTCGAAGCATTAGACCGAACTATGAGGGATTTGATATCTATGAAAGACAACGTTGCAACCAACAAAACATTTGGAGGAAAGACAATGTTTCTTGGTGGGGATTTTAGGCAGATTCTTCCAGTGATACCACAAGGAAGCAGACAGGACACAATATTAGCAATAATAAACCGCTCATACTTATGGGATACGTGTTGTGTGCTCAACCTCACGAAGAATATGAGGCTTCAAAAATCAGAAAAAGAATTTGCAAAATGGGTTCTAAAGGTTGGTGACGGAAAATCGAGGAAAAACTATACAAAAGATAATGCATGCGACGAGATGGAAATTATTGACATCAACAAAGAATTGATACTTCACAGTAATGGACAACCAGTGGAGGAAATTGCAGAATACACGTACTCCAAAATTTTAGAAACACATGACCTTCGGAAATATCTAACAGAGAGAGCAATTCTAACACCAACAAATGAAACGGTCGACGAAATAAATGATTACATACTCTCCATAGTGCATGGAAAGATAGAAGAATACTACAGTTCAGACACTATTGAGCACGATGCAAGCAACGTTGACAAACAACATACATTATACCCAACTGAATTCCTAAATACACTCAAATTCTCTGGGTTGCCACATATAGGAAACAAGATGTTGATCCCACGAATCATTCTATCTCCTACAGATACAAAATGGCCATTCAAACTAAGAAGACGTCAATTTCCCATAAGAACCTGTTATGCAATGACAATTAACAAAAGTCAAGGTCAAAGCTTAAAAAAGGTTGGACTCTACCTTCCACGACCAGTGTTTAGCCATGGCCAACTCTACGTAGCAATTTCGAGAGTAACATCAATGGAAGGCTTAAAGGTATTGAACGTAAAAACCAAAGAAGATGAAGAAGACGATGTAGCCAATATCATTTATAGAGAGGTTTTCAACAACCTACCAAAGAACACTCAAACATGAAAGATAAGTCAACTACCCATATCATTCATTTATTTAAACAACAAATAATGATACATGGTCTCCTAAAGATTAAATGATGTGTTATACTTAATTTTATCGAAATTCTCTTAACCAGTTTCAAGTGCACATGCATGGCACCAAAGATGAGCGCTTGGAAAATAAAGGTACGGAAAATAAAAACAAGTACATAGCAAAAATTATTTATACAGGTTATCAATTATCAAGAAAAGAACACTAAAAAATTATACTCTACTAAAAAACCCAACTGATAGAAAAAGGCCAGGAAGAAAAGAAGAGACAGCAAAGACAAGGCATATTCAAAGAATTACAAAAAAAATGACACACGAAGATGACAGTGGGAGAAAAAACTTCGAAAAAAGATAAGTCGACTCATTTGAATTTTAATAATGCTCAATGAGAATAAAACATTTCTAATTAAACTTGAAAATATTATCTGTTGCAGGTGCGGAGAACCAGAGAACGGCAATTGAAACATGAGCACAAAAGGACAAATGATGGACAAACTGGATGATGCAACATAGTAAGTCAAACTTCAGATGAACAATTCGGATTTCTCACCCACAACTTCCAACTCCTCACTCTTTAGATCATGAAGTCCAACAAAAAGGAATGCAATAGACAAGGTGACAGCAATGCTCGTAAGAGGCCATTACAAAAAGGTTAATAAATTGCAATAGATACTTATTATGAGCTACTAATAAGAGAATTCAATCGTCGGTTTTTAGGGATTTGCACATTATATATTGAACAATGAAGATTTAATAAATAAATTCTTATGTGTCTCCATAACTGTCCAGCATGTCAGTCGTTGATCTTCTATTTAAAAATATTTATATTATATGTAATTAAAAGGATTTCCTTCTACGTCTTCTATTTTTTAATTAGCATTCAGAGTCAATTCTTATAAAAAATTTATAGTTACAATTTGGTTTAATTTAAATTGTATTCCTAATTTAAAAATATCAAACTTAGGTGCTTTCGGAGAAGGTTGTTTAACTTCAAAATGTGGGCTACAATCCTAAATTTATAGCAATAATTGGAAATTAAGAATTTTGATCTCTCACTTAACTAAACTAAATCTTTCAACCAAGGACATATTAGAGATGTTACACCTTTCTTTGAACTGTTATTTAGGAAATGCCCCTGAAGCAATGGTCTTCATGCTCAGCTCAAAGTATTGACTCATCAATACATTCGAGACATGAATTCAACAGCAGGATAGCCAATGCGAAGTATTGTTTTTCGGAGACTTTCTACAATAAAATAAGCATTATATATAATAACAATGAAAGGGGGATTTCAGTGAGAAATATCGCAAATAGAAGATGAAATCCCTAAATAAAAGGCAAAAGGAAACAACAAATATCAAACCTCGATTCTCCATATTCAAAAGAGAGGATGCAATACACTTTCTACAATAAAATATGTATTATCTACAGTGGACCCAAGGAAGGTGGATTTTGCAAAGAAAGACCACAAATTCATGCTAATTTCCCCAAAGAAAGAAACAAAAATGAAAGGTAATGCCTGAATTTACCCTATGCATGTAAGTATTATTTGAAATGCATCTGGATTCTTCATTGGTTATGTATTGTTTCAAGATTTTAGACATTTTGCATGTTTATGTATTTGCAGATTAGTATTTTTTATGTATGTTTGACTACAGAAAGAGCAAACACGAAAAACACAAGATGCAGCCTACAAACTTCCCATATTATTTAATAACAAAACACATGAATAAGACAAAAAGATGTAAGAAGTTGACAATCAATTTTCCTTCACTACAAAGAATTCAAAACTGAACAAGACGCGAGAGATAGTTACAAACTTGACATAAACGATAAGCAATCATCGATTTTGATAATTCAAACCCAAAAAAATAGAGTTTTGTTTGGCAAATAGTTAACAAAAAGACCATGTAAAAAAATAAGGTCAGCAAAACAAAACTAAGGTAGCCTATAATGACATGCAACCCACTCCAAAACCATTACATAAACAATAACAGCACCAGAAAAAGTGAAAGCATCAGGTAGGAAAACATAATGTCTAGCTGCGAAAACAAAGAGCATATAAGAGAAGAAGCGTTTCGAAAAAACAACGTTGCATTTGATCCAAAATTAAAACATTTAAAAGAGGAAATAATTAAACTTGATAGCAGAGATTACTTCATATTTAATTGATGTTGTTAGATGGAAAGATGTTCAAGACTTAGTAAATGAAATGATCAATCACAATGTATCTCTCAATGTTGTCACTTTTAATATATTAGTTAAATCGTTTTGCATGGAAGGAAGGATGACAGGGGCTGAAATTTTCATTTATAACGAGCTGATACGTGGGAACTGTTTGCTAGGGCATATGGATAAAACAAAACAAGTATTTCATTCCATATTAGACAGGGGCCTTAAGCCATGTGAAGTCAGCTATCGTGAATTGATCTGCGGTTATTGTAGGAAGAGAAATGTGGGTAAACCTTGTCTCATTTTTATCAATGTTCCTTCTATAATACTCGAGCTGATGTGACCTAAATGATCATTCTTTACAAACATTTTATCAAACATATAAAGGGCAACAGAATATTGCTTCATCTTGGCAACAATATTTAACAACATATCAAAATCAACAAAACATGGAATCAGTTTCGTGCCACACTTATTACAACAAACACAAAGGATAAAAAATAAAGATTCAATAAACAAGAAACCAATCAAATAACGATTTCAATGAAATAAAGAAACAGGAAAAAACCCAACGCTAATGCAATGTCCATTAATCGGAATTTAGGACGATCGAAATAACATAACAAGGGAGACTCACCGGAAAATTTAGGGATGAAAATATCTAAATGATTCTTCGAAACATGGAATCTGAATTTGATCTTTCACATCAATAATTGTCGAAAGATTTAATACGCTCAGTAGTTTTCTGGTTGTATTTTTTTTACTTTTGATACTTCTTAATTGTTGCTGAATTGTCATTAATTTTATTAGTTTATCAGTTATTTTATGTTAAAGCGAGTGGAATCTGTAGATGCTGCAGTTATTGCGTGGATCGATTATTCTAGAGTAATTAATAGATATGCGCTTATTTGTACTGTTGCATTTTATTTTTTAATGATTAATGTTTTTTAATTCTGGTGGTAGAGAGAATGTATGTTGATTTCCTGATTTTTGTGTTACTTTAAATATTTTTTGGTTGATTATATTTTTTGTTTTTATGTAAATTATTGCGAAATCTATGGTTATTTTTCCAGCATTGTTGAAATATAAGATTCATTTAATTATGGTAAAATTAACAAGCAGTAGCATTACAAAAGTTATCTAATAAAAAGGAAATTCACAAATGATTATTATGGGAATTAAAATACACTTACCATCCTATTTTACAGTTTACAAATCTATTAGGTCTATCGGAAAAATAAAAAAAATAAAAAGTACAGACCATGGAGGACAATTTTCAATTTTTAAAATCAATTCCTACAATACAGTATCGAATAACTAAGTATAGTACAAAAATCAATAACAAATCATAAATAAAATTTTATAATTACTTCAATAATTATAGCGATAAAAATAGGATTTATTCTATACTTTTTAAAGAAATACATGAAAATACCTAATAAAATAGTTAAACCACCTATAAAGAACTAACAATTAACAATGTTGTGCTAAAAATCAAATAAACAAACACTGACAAAATAATATTACTTATAAAATAATAATTAAATGAGTGTTAAATGAAGCCCGTGCGTTGCACGAGTTCAAACCTAGTTACTTTGAATAGAAAGGACTCTCAATAGCAAATCATAAATATAAATTTTTTAACATCCAATTAACATGTGGTCGAAATATTTAATTCCAATTCCAATAAAGTAAAGGTGTAATAGATGAGAGATTAAGGGAAGAAGAATAGAAAAACCTTTGAATATTTTATACCCATTTAGCCTATAGAGTTAGCGTTGTTGAGCCACAGTTATATTATAGGGTCCGGCTATCCGCACCCCCGATTCTTCTAAACACACCCCATATTCTAAACATACACACATTTAAATCAAATTAATGTTGGAAAAATTGTTATTATGTAATATTATATTGTTAGTTGATGTAATGGTAATGATTGGATGATTGTAATAGTAATTTGTGTAATAATAGGTTATAGTATATGGTTAATATTGTGTTTTTATTTAAATAAAGTATGATTTTGGTAGATTATATAATCATCTTCTAACCTCAAAACAAATGGAGAATTGAATGAATGCAAATCCCAAATCCCAACTAGCAAACATTAATCCAAATATAAGTTTTGTGAGAATGGCAGAAATTGGCGATGACATTGCAAGAGTTGTTACTTGTGAGTGAAAGAATTTTGTATGTATACATAACATAAGGAAAATATCATA
Source organism: Scutellaria minor (assembly GCA_954870855.1). NCBI lineage: Eukaryota > Viridiplantae > Streptophyta > Magnoliopsida > Lamiales > Lamiaceae > Scutellaria > Scutellaria minor. The sequence continues at coordinate 15,226,455 of OX940728.1, read as the reverse complement.
GTTTGTCCCCAAATTAAATTTTATTTATGTTAAGCATTTGATATTTCCACACAATTATATATAATCCTACAAGTATATATTTTTAATTAAATTTAGTCCTCATCGTTAACCCGTCTAAATGATGAGTTTTAACAAACTTAAGGCTTTTGGATGAAATTTAGGCATGAAGACTAGAAAAAAATTATGATTTTGATGCTATTTATTCAACTTAAATTCATTGCTTTTTTTTTTTTTTTTTTTTGGATAAATAACAAAAATCATGTCAAACTATAACTTCTTTTGCACTGATGTATCTGAATTTAGAAATTTTACTATACAACTGCCAACATTTGTGGACGGTATCGAATGACTACTATAGCCAATCATAGACAAAAATATTCCCAAAATATTTCTTCTCATGCTGGAATTATTAGGATCAACTTTGGGAATATTCTGTTGTCAGTTATCATGGCGATCATTTGATACCATTTACAAAGGTCGACAGTTGTACAATGAATTATCAAAGCTCAGGTTTACCTTAGTGCAAAATAGATTATAGTTTGCCATGGTCTTTGTAATATACCCTAAATTTTTTTCTTCTCCAATTCAACAATGTTCAAGACTATGAAATCAATAATAAATTGTGGGTTATCCTCAAATATGAGCATGTCTTCAATAAATTTTCATACAAAATCAACTAATAATGATCATGTCTTGAATAAGTTTTCATATAAAATCAACTTATCACAAGCATGCCTTCAACAATGTTCAAGGCCAAGAAATGAAAAGTAACCATGAGTCATCCTCAAATATGAGAATGCTTTCAATGAGTTTTCATACAAAATCAACTTATTACCATTGTGGAAAGAGTTGCTATTGAAGACATCTTGATCGAAAGATAATTCAGGAAGAAGATAATGATGTTGCCCAAAATACGGGTAAGTTTATGCTTGTTGCTATTCATTTTTTAGATTTTCAAGTTTTCAATTAGGGGCCGGCTATCCACACCCCACAATTTTAAATAGAAATGAAATGATTTATTGAAAGACACTTATACCCTTATTATTAATTTTATAATCATTAATCAATAAATTGATATTTGACTAAAGACACCCCACAATCCTACACATACCACAATTGCAAACACACCCATATACACCTCTTTTTCTTCCTCACAACAACATTTATTTGAGAATCCATTAAACCCCAATCATAATCTTCCAAACTCTTACCCACTTACTCAACTTACTCAAAAAACATCATGTCTGAAGAAAGATCATACGAGAAAGATAATGTAAGTCATTTAAAAGCTTTCTACCGATTGTTTTTCTGTATTTTTAAGCTAAAAAACTGCAAATTTCACGATCGGCCATTACAGGCCGAGCAAATAGAAGAGTGTTCGACCTGTAATGGCCGAATGCACTGAAGACTGTTCGACCACTACAGGTCGAACAAATTGTATTTGTTCGAACACCTATCGAATATTTTGTATATTTTCGGCCAACGTTAGTCGAACAGCAGGATTTTTATAACAATTGTTTTGTTTGATTATCAATTATTTACTTGTACATTTCATACATCATAGGAAATTGATTCACATGAATCTAAAATGAACAATGTGAACGTAAACGTGGAAGGCGATCCGATGTATGAGCAAATTGATTTTTCGAACGATTTTAGAATGAATGAAGTATTTGATGATCGTCAAGCGTTGGTGAATTGGGCAACTATGGTGGGAATTCATCTGAACATGGTCATATTGGTTAGACGATCGGATAGTGGACAAAGTGGAAGACGAGCTCAGGTATTTTTGGGGTGTGAGCGTGGTGGTAAGTATCATCCATCGAATTCAAAAGTTGTTGCAAGCACGTCGAGGGAAGATGGTAAGAAGTCGTTAAAAAGACGAAATACTGGCACTAAGAAGTGTGATTATCATTTTATGATGAAAGGAGTTGAAAGAGACTGGCCAATGGTGTTTGGTTGTTGAATGCAGATCGCATAATCATCCAATGGGGTTGAACTTGGTCAGTCACTCATTTACAGGTCAACTAACAAGTGCCGAAGATCAACTTGTGCTTGACTTGACTATTAACAATACGAAACCGAAGGACATATTGAGTACAGTCAAACTTTCTTTTCCCAAGAATGAGTCAACCTTGAAGACCATTTACAATGCCTGATTGAAGCATAGAATAATCGAGCATGGCGGTCGTACTCAATTGCAATACTTGTTGGGAAAATTGGAGTTGAAGAACTACTACTACTTGACAAGGAGATGTGGTCAAACAGATAGTGTTACCGATCTGTTTTATGTTCATCCAACATCTATAGAGTTGTTGCGTGCATTTCCAAGCGTATTGTTCATGGATTGTACCTATAAGACGAATAGGTATAAGATGTCGTTGTTGGAAGTAGTTGGTGTCACGTCCACAAACTTAACTTTCTCAGTTGCTATTGTGTATATGTCCCACGAGCGTGAGGATAACTACAGATGGGTGTTGACTACATTGAAAGGATTGATGAACGATAGATGTTTACCTAAGGTGATTGTAACCGATCGAGAGCATGCACTCATGAATGCTATCTCGGTTACGTTTTCCAACTCCATAAATTTACTGTGTCGATGGCATATCAACAAAAATGTTTTGGCTAGCTGCAGAACGATTTTCGGTAGAGTTGAGAGGTGGGAACAATTTAACCATGCATGGAATATGTTGATATTAGCTGACGATGAACATAGGTTCAATAAGTTCGTTAGAAGACTTGAAGCTGACTACAGAGAATATCCTAGGGCTATTACTTATGTAATGAAGAATTGGCTCCAGCAATATAAGGACAAGTTCGTCTGCGTATGGACTGACAATATCATGCATTTTGATAACACGTCTACTAGCAGGTATGTTTTAAAAGTAGATGAATGATTGAATTTAGTGGATATTTTCTATTTCATCTGTTGTGACATAGGTATTTGTGTATTTTTAGGGTCGAGAGTGCACACGCCAAATTAAAAAAATAGTCAGGGGAATTTTGAGACGTCGTGGGAAAAAATCCATCACCTGCTCATCACGTCACATATGAATGTGAATGCCTCATTCGAACAAAGTGTACATGTGGCACCACATCGTTATGCTTCTCCTCTGTTCAAGAACATTCGAGGATTAGTATCTCATCATGCGTTTTCTAAGATGCTTGACGAGATGGGTGGCGTGGATAGTTGCGGTGTAGATCCTCTGATGTATGGTTGTGTGTTGCGGAGGACGTGTGGCTTGCCCTGTGCACATGAACTTAGATGTTTGATACGAGATGGTCAAGTTGTCGAACTTGATATGATTGACAAGTTCTGGAGAAAGTTGGATTGTAAACCTGCACAGTGTGAAGGCTCTATGAACGTTGATGTCGGAGCCCGTTGGGAAAAAACAATCGGTGATATACAAGGGTTATTTGGATCGGCCTCGGAGTCTCAAAAGTTGTTGCTTAAATGGTTTCGCGAGATATCCATACCGGAGACAACCTCATTGCAAGAACCCCAAATTGTCGCACATCCTCGTGATAGGCCTAGCAAAGCGAAGTTGCGAAAGGAGACGTCCACAAAACGCAACCCTTCAAAGTTTGAATACGTGGAATCGGTGCACGATAGTTGTTCGACACCTGTTGAAGATGATGCTACTTACATAGGTGAATGCACCAAGGCAACTCCAATGTTCACAACACTTAAGAGAAAAATAGCTCCAATTAGGCGGCGTTCGGTTCGCAAGACGGGTGATGAAATTTTTGTAAGTCAACTTCCTCCCATCATGCAAGAACACGTTCTCAGTATAAAAAATTCATTAGGAGACGGGCATTATGGTTTTTGATGTATAGCTCACGGAGTTGGTTTGGGAGAGAACTCGTGGGCACAAGTTCGTAGTGATCTCATTTTCGCACACGACGTTCGTCTCAACGAGATGAATCTAGGATAGGTCTCGGATTTCAAATTCAATTTCTCGTTCGCCGGAAAACGGCAAAAAATCGTTCTCCAAACCCGTTTTCTCTCTCCTCCTTTCTACCTCGTTTCTTCTCCGTTTTGGGTAAACTCAAACTCTAGATTGAAGCTCTCATCGAGCCGGTCACGAAACCGGGCTCGGATTTCCGAACGGATCTCTCCTTCTCCGGCAATCGCCGGTCAAAGATCCGGCCAACCTTTCTCTCTCCTCCCTCCCTCTTCTCTTTCCCCGTCGGCTCTCTTCCTCTCTTCTCTCGCCGGAAAACTTATGGACAGCAGCTGGGAGTGTGTGTGATGGTTGGAGGGGTGGCCGGCGACTAGAAGTTGCCGGCCGGAGTAGGAATGGGCTGGAAAGGTTAGGGTTTGCTTGGTTGGAGTGTGTGTGTTTATGTATAAGCTTGTTGTTGGTGTGTTTGGAGGTGGCCGGAGAAGCTGCCGGTGGTGTGGTGGTGATGTCGGGGAGGGGGCGCCGCCGCTGGTGGCGGCGCCGGGCAGGAACAGTAGCTATATATGTATGTTGTGCATGTGTGTGTGGGTGACGGGGTAGTGGTGTGTGTGTTGCTTGTGCTTGCTGTTGGGGGCGGCGCCGGGTGGCGCCGCCGTGTGTGATCGGTGGGCCGGCGACGGGAGGTCGCCGGCGAGGCTCTGGTGGTGGTGGCCGCCGGCCAAGCTGGAAGGGTGTGTGTGTGAGTATGCGTGTGTGTGTGTTTCCTTGCATGCGTGTGTGTATATAAGCTTGCTGTGGTGATGGTGGCCGGAGTTGAAGGGTGGCCGGCGACTGGTGGTCGCCGGCCAATGTTCCGGCGAAGGCTGAGGTTGGTGGCCGGCGGCAGGTGGCCGCCGGCCAAGGTTGGTAAGAGTATGTATGAGTGTGTTTGAGCAAGAGAGTATGTGTATATGCGTGTGTATATATAGACCGTGTGTGTGTGTTTGGCTGTTTGGGAAAGGTTGCCGGCGACAAGGGGTCGCCGGCGTAGGTGTTGGGAGTCGTCGCCGGCGACGGGAAGTCGCTGGCCAGAGTTTTGGTTGGAGTTGGAATTTTGGAAAAACTGGGTATCGAAGGGTTTTGCGGCGTATTTTCCAGGCACTATTCATGCCGGAATCCGGCGATGGACGGCCGGAGGTGGTAGCCGGCGGTGCGAGGTATCCGGCGAGGTAGGTGGTGGTGGTTGGAGGCGGCGCCGCCGCGCCGGGCGACGCCGGGAAGTGGCCTGCTCGAGCAGGCCACCGTCGGGAAAATCTGGGCAAGGCTGGCCGAGAAAACTCGACCAGCCGGGTTGGGTCGCGCCTAGCTGCCGAGAAAACTCGGCAGCCGTCGGGGGCCGGTTGCCGGCGCGCACCGTGCGCGCCCGTCGGGTGCCGACGCGCACCCGACGCCGTGTTTTCGATCCGAACCTCATTTTCTTTCCGTCGTTCATCCGTATCGAGTCGTCGATGACGAGACGTCGTTGATCGGGGTCCATGGGTCCGGTCAAAGTCAACCCTTTGACCAAAATTACCGTTTTACCCCTAAACTTAAAATGCTCCGTTTGAGCTCGTTTTAACTCCGATTGAACTCATTCTTTTTGCATTGCAATCCTTGTTTCATTTCCTATCATCTCAGCCATTTAGATTTGACTTCCAGCCTCATCTCCAAAATTCCAATCTTTAGATCGTTCGATCCGTCGCGTATTTAACGACCGATTTCCAACAGAACCTTTTACAGCTTTATTTATAATTTATTTAGGATCTAAGGAACGTCATAACTTGTGTAGGCTAATTGTTGAGTTGAGCCTTGTGATATCGGATCCTTTGGTACTCGCTTGTGAAATCTGATCCGCCGATACTCGTTCACGTGGTAACCACTATACGAGGTGGGGGTATATTCTAAACCTTTATCTGGTTACAGTTTTCCCTATTCCAAGCATGATTGAGAAATACTAAATGTTGTGATTATATGTTGTGTGTGGGGGTACATTATAAACCTTTATCTCGTTACAGTTTTCCCTATTCCAAGCATGATTGAGAAATACTAAATGTTGTGATTATATGTCGTGTGTGGGGGTAACTTCTAAACTTTATGTGTTTACTGTTTTCCCTATGTGATATATGAATTGTTGAACTCTACGTGTTGTGTTTATATACTGTGTTAATTTTACGATGGTGATGCTACGAAGGGACTTCGGTCCATATCTATGCTACGAAGGGACTCCGGTCCATATGTGTGCTACGAAGGGACTCCGGTCCATATGTGTGCTACGAAGGGACTTCGGTCCATATCTATGCTACGAAGGGACTATGGTCCATTTTTATGTCACGTGTCTTTATGTTATGTGTTTGTATTATACGTGACGTGTTTAATTGCCGAATTATTATATCTGTTTAATACGTGATCGGCTTAACAATATTAAAACTTGGAAAGTATCCCCACGAGTGTATTCAACGCACTCACCCCTATTCTGTACTCACACTACAGGAGCTGTTGAGCATGATGAACCCTAGATGGAGAGAGGCGGTGCCGCTTTTGAATCTGTAATTTTTAGGGTGTGTTGCACAAATATTTTCAAACCAATATGTTTTAAGTTTAACTCACGTTTTGTAATATTCCTGTATATATATTCTGTGAACAAGAGATCATGATGTTATTTCCGCTGCGTATGATGTACATTATCAGTAGTGAGACTAATTGCTATCGGCAGAGGCCGATTGTTGTTGAGTGAAGGAATCACTTCGTCCCTTACCTTTTTCTTCTGTCGTCTCTTGCTTATTCTTTTTGTTGTGTATGCGTCTCTTGCTATTTCTCTCTTCACGCCCAACGGTAAAACTCTGATAAAATACGAAAAAAATTCGGGGCGTGACATCATTGATGAGATCAAAAACTTTGAATGGTTGTACAAGAATATCATCGGTATGCATGACCGAATTGAACAGATAACTAAGAACTTGACATGCTACGAGAAGCCTATATATCAGATCAATTTTTTGTGGGCATTCCCCGAAATGACCTACTTGGCCGCCAATGCTTACAATATGGCGATGGTCCACCTATTGCGGAACATGTGTGTCACGGTTCTACCCATGCGAACCCAAATACCAACCAAGCCTCGACTTGTATACATGGCCTTGGTGGGAAACGATCATTACGTTCAGGTAATTTGCGTATGTTACCTTACATATGAATTCGAGTCGAACACTAATAGTCGCATTTATTGATTAACTTTGATATATTTTTGTAGGTAAAATTGGATGACAATACACCATTGCCACCAATTATTGATCGTTAGTTTGAAACTCGCCTACCATGTGCAACTGGGTGGTCAGAATTTTACAAAGGTCGAATCATGAAGTATGCCCTTCAGAGTCGTAGTGAAAGCTCATCGACCGTGAATGCTTCAATCGACATAGATGATGATTAGGTTTATATGAACAAATGTTGGGTTGTATGACACAATATTTTACTGTTGTTTTGTTATTCTAATGTTGGGTTGTATGATAATTTTATTGTTGGTTTGTAATTTTACGCTTCGCATGGCGGGTGATGTTGTTATATAGCTTGTTAAGGATTGAATGACATATCTTGTTCTTTAGGATTGGTATGCTGACAAATTGGCTTCTCTTCGGCCATCACCGGCCGAACAATGCTCTTAATGTTCGACCAGTTGTGGTCAAAAAGGCATAAAAAGTATGGGTTTGTTTCTGTTCGACCGATTGTGGTCGAAGAGATAACACGTTGTTCGAACTTCAACGGTCGAACATACTTCAATATGAGATTTTGTTTCTGTTCAGCCAGTGTTGACCAAACTAACAACATCCCGTTTGAACAGGCCTTAACTGGCTCAAATTGTTAATTTGTTTTTTCTTTCCATTTATTAGCCTATATAGTCGAATATCTATCTATTCATCACATTGAAGACATCGGGTAAAAATACTTCTCACTCGGGATGAAATCTATCACAGTTGTAAAATTGATAATCATTCAATGGTTACAATAAACATAACAACGAACATTAAAAAAAAAACAAACAAACCACCAAATGTTTTGTCAATTTGTTTCACAAACTAACAACAACTAATCGAAAACGAAATGCAAGAAACTTATAAAAATATGTTACCTCGAGAATGGTCAGATAACCACTCATTTGGCGAACCCCACTTCGAGAGACAAGTCCTAGTTGTCGATACAAGTACGCCAAAACAGCCGCTCCCAAGCGTATGTATGGACATGGTCTAAATGCTCCAGAAGTTGGAGGATCTTCGTATCAGCTCTGGTTCCAGTCTTGTCGGAAAATATTGTGCATCCCAGAACGAACCACAGATATACCCTCGCTAAAGAAGCCAATTCGTCTGCATCGTTCGACGATGTGTGTCATTCAAACTTAGACCGTAGCCATTCGAACTTGACACTGCTTCCTTGGAGACCGGCAAGGGCATCAAGTGCGACTCTCTCGGACACTCCTAACAACCTTTTAATCAACAGATTGCCTAATTCAGGTTTGTTCTGACTTGTTGGTAACATCACCGACTGTCCACTCACCGGGAGGCCAGTGATACAACAAACATCGTCCAACGTGATCGTCATCTCACCCCATGGCATGTGAAAGGTGTTGGTTTCTGGTTGCCAACGCTCCACGAACGCATAAATGAGGTTTTTATTCGACGTGTTATATGACAGTCACCTCAAATTTGGAATGCTCGAACACCTTTCGAGCAACTGCAAAAAGTCCGGGGACACTTTGTTGAAATTCCATGTGTCCATCTTCATCGTGTGACACCAACACTTCAGAATCGGCCTCTCCGATCCATGCCAAATCGAATACGCAGTGTGAGTTTTGAAACTGGGGATGAGGGTCCAATCAACTGGCCCACCAGGATAAGAAGCCATCAAAAACTCATCCTCAGCCGACGGTTCACCTTGTACCTCCTCGGTATCCATTTCGTCAACTTCCTCCTCTTCTGTCTCCACTTTCGGTTCAACATACTGAACTATGTCAAAACCGAGCGCATTTCCAATCGGTTCCTGTTCCGACTCCTCGTTTTGACACCTTCTGTTCGAGGTGGTAGGTTGTCTCCTTTCATAAACTCTATCCTGTCCTGCAATATTTATCAAAATTGAGTGAGTGGAAACACAACAATATATGTGTATGGAAATATAAGACTTGATGTAAACAATAAAAGACTTCATGTGTATGGAAACACTCATGAACAAGGCATGTTCGACCAATGAAGGTCGAACAATCTATGAGTTGTTCGATAAGCAATCGAACAACTCATGAAGCTTTCGGCCAATGTTCGAACATTGCTTGAGTCGTTCGGCTATAGTGCGAACATTTCACAGGTTGTTCGACCAGTGTTCGAACACTACCCTATTGTTCGACCACTAGTCGAACAGTACTAGCATCGTTCGGCGCACCAGGACCGAACCAAACCCACCTAGAAAATGCAATTTCAACATCGCGATTCAATTTTTCCGGCCTAAATCTACCACAATTGTATATGTTTTCAACTACAATACTTCATAAACATGATTTCTAAACAATGTTGGTCAATTTCAAACAATAAAACAACAAATTTCACCCAAATGAAGGGAAAAAAATTGGAAAAATGAAAATTCAAAACTTACTTGAAACTTCATCTTCGTTGTAAGGATCCATTGTACGGAGATGCTTGGATGAATGTGATAACACAAAAACTTGTTCGAACTAACACCGAACAATTTCGTCGAACAAATTCGGGTTGGGAAGATAGGATTCTTGGATTGAAATGGGTTAGGGTTTTGAGTGAATTGTGGGGTGTGTGTGTATATGTTGGGGTGTGTTTAGTATATTTGATTAATTTAGGATCAAAGGGTATTATTGTAATGTGTAGGGGTGTGTTTAGAAATTATTTAGTCAAATTGATTAAAATATGGGGTGTGTTTAGTAATTAGTGGGGTGCGGATAGCCGGCCCCTTAATTATAATCGTTCTTATTGCTTTCGAATACTTTATGCCCAAAAAAACTGATTTATGGTGCATTTTGATAAATTCCAAAATTTCAAGTTGTAATTTGATTTTTTTTTTTTAAAAGTGTAGGTTGTAAAGTGAAAAAAATTAATTCTTTAAGTTGATATTTTTGAATTTAACCTAGGATTGACATGGAGGCGAGGAATCCTAGGGTTTACCAGGAATCTATTTGCATTTAACCTAGAATCGGTGCTATTTGATTCTAAATTCGTCACAATTCAATTTGACACAAAAAATAATCTGAAGGGTTCATTTTGAATAAAGTTAAACAATCAATAACTTTTTATTGATTCAGATGTGTGTAACGAAAACAAAATAAATTAAAATAATATTTAAATGAAAACAAAATTTAAACTAAAAGGACAATTACTTTGAATAGAAAGGACTCTCAATAGCAAATCATAAATATAAATTTTTTAACATCCAATTAACATGTGGTCGAAATATTTAATTCCAATTGTAATAAAATAAAGGTGTAAAAGATGAGAGATTAAGGGAAGAAGAATAGAAAAATCTTTCAATATTTTATACCCATTTAGCCTATACAGTCAGCGTTGTTGAGCCACAGTTATATTATATAATCAGAAGTGACGAAGAAAGTGTCACTGCCAACCAAATTGTAACGTGATTCAGCTTTCCTTATCTCCGTCTTCTTGCTATCATTCTCAATCGCCGTGTAGATCTCCAACACCAGATCCATCTCGCATCCTCAATGGAAGAAGCTAAAGGTTAGCCACATGATTCTCAACACTCACTTTCTTAACTAATACTTTTCCGCAAGTTCTCTTCAATTGCGTATTGCCAAAATCATAATCGTGATTCTGATTGTGATTGTTTTGCTGGATTGATGATCGATTGCTTCTGTGTTGAATAGTTGGGATAAGCAAAGATTAATTTGATCCTTTTTGTGGTTGTTTTTGGATTTGAAACGATTGAGTGTTTCTGCAAAGTGTGGGCCATATCCAATTTAGGGCCGTGACTGAGTTTCTGGTGTGGGGATAGTGATGAGTCCTTGAAGAATCGTGCATCATTATCCATCTTTAAGTATAGAGCTCATTTTGATCTGAATTTTGTAATTTTTCGATGTTGGTTGGCGGTGTATTGCATCCTACACCTCTGGTGCATTCGGTGTAATTGATTAGTCGGATCATAATCTCTTACCATAAAAATAGGATTCAACACACACTTGCAGCAATTCCCACATGAGTGTGTAAAAATATGTTAATTTTATACAAATATGAAGTGATCCACTCTACCGGATGTTGGCTTTGTCGTGTTAGTTGTAACTTGGAAGTGAACAGTTAATAGCTCTTTATAAGCAATTCACCACTCTAAAGATTTCCCCAATTGTGATGATTTTATTTCAGATATGTGTAATGTACCCAAAAAACGATTCTCTTTTTCCCTTTTCTGCATTTTCTTTTTTTGCTGTGGGGTGGTTGGGGGTGAAGGAATGAACCCTGTAGGAACTTGGAAGGGAAAGGGAGGAGAGAGGAATTTGAACCCTTAATCTCTTTATAACTATTTTCTTATATATCCTCAAAGTGCATGACAAATTGTTGTCCCTTTTGTTTAGAAAGCCTTATTACCCTCTTTGGTTTGGAAAGTGACATGTATCCTTCCTGTGATTTTTGAAAGGAGGAGCAAAAATGAGACTTTTTACTCTTATCATATTTTGGTTTTTTATAGATATTAGGCTTATATCATCATGTATGCACATGTGAACGTATTATTTGTAAGGGTTTGATTTATTTTTTCTTATTACTTTATTTCAAGATAATTTGAATTATTGAATAAAGAATAGTATAAACTCTCAGTTATTGTCTCATCTGGCATCATCAACAAATACATGTCATAAAAACTGTGATGCATCCATTAGGTGCATAAGCATAATGAACTTTGATGTGCAATGATGTTTACTTTGTTCGAAAAATAAGGAATAAAATTTCAATGAGAAAAAGTGTATTTTTTTTGTATATTGGAATAACAAACATGTTGTAGAAATAAATATTTGACATTATTTATATAGATTTAGAAAAAGCAATGAACAACAAAGTGAAACACTCAACTGCTTATGTAGCCAATTATTTCCAATTTCCTAAAAGATAAAAGTTGAGTTTAGCCAGTTAGGCATGATTTGCCCTTTTCAAATCCACCAGCATAGGTGGTAAAATGCCATTCATTCCATTGACTTTGTCATTTCCTGATTGTGCTTCGTCTGTTTATTAGTTGTTGACGTTAAAGATGGAAGTATCCCCGTAACTCCTGCATTCACTGCTCATCAAGAAGGTAATTTTTATATTTCATTTTTATCTATCACTTGTATTCCTAATCTGAGATGAGCTTGATAAGATTTTGTTGATATGAACTTAAAGTTCTAGTTATATGTAAATGTGCCAATGTGAACTTTATATTCACTCACCAGTTCGGTGCCATTTGCTGACTGACTTTATCTGTAAATTAGTTGTTGACGCTAAAGATGGAGATATCTCGGTTGCTTCTGCGTTTTCTGGTCACCAGGAAGGCAAGTTCTATTCCCCTTTTTTATTAGCTGAAACTTTATTTTTGTAATTGACCACTTAATGCTTCTAATGGTTTATAGATTTCTATTTTTCTGTGTGTAAATGTCTCTGATTGGGAAGCTAATTTATTAGATAAGATGATATTGGAGAATGTTCCTAATTGTCCATTACCAGAAACAATAGGCTGTGACCTGATGGAAAAGGAATAAAGAAGAATGCACACACTAATTGAACAATTGAGAAAGACTCAGCTACTCAATGATTAGGGGTCATTTTACTGTCTAATGAATAAAGTGGGGTAGTTGTAGCTCTTGTTTTATTCAAGGGGGTGAACTACAATAAGGTTGTACCTTTTGTATAACAAATCATAATCAGTTTGTCAGCACATATAAGTCCTCCAGATTACTGATAGGTTTTGGTCTGGACTTGCAACTTTTTGAAACCTGACCTACCTTGAAGACATGACAATTCTTTTACTTTGCAAATTCTAAAAGTATAATCAATTCATTAAGCTTACATCGATTTATTAATAATCTTCTATATATATGTAATATGCACATTTTCTACAAGAGTTTCATATATATAAAATATTTAAATTTGAGGGAAGCAAAACACCATAAAGCAAGACCTACCCATGTTTTTATGCTGATTCATTGCCATCTTGATGACTAACTACTGATTGGAAATTTTGGATACCATCACTTGTGTGGTTTATTTTCTTTGATTGTTACGTTCTTGTGGTGTTGGATGGACATTCAGTTGTGCTAAGTTACAATGAGGTCTTCATTTTACTTCCCTGCCTTTGCTAACTGTCTTCCCTCTTCTTATTAGTTGTTGAAGCCAAAGATGGTACTATCTCAGTGGCTTCTGCATTTGCCGGTCATCAAGAAGGTATTATCAATCTCCTATTTGTAAGCTTTAGCTTATGTTTCCTGTTTCCTTTACTCTTGTACTCTATTGTTAACACAATCTCAGCAAGTTTCAAGTAATTGGAGTGGAGTTCTTTTAGAAAGTCCTTATATGGCCAAGTTTGATAAAGGTTTTCGTATATGTATACCCTGTTCACCTTGATCAAAGGTCTAGCTGATAGAATTAACAAATACAGAAGCAATTTTATAGGATCAGCTAACCAGGAATAATATGTGTGTGTGTGTGTTGATAGTAAAGGAAAAAAAAAAGACAAAGGGTCTTAAGCAGTTGGCAAAGACTGAGAGTGGGCATTTTGTATAACTAAACTAATCTAAGATTATGTTTTTATGAGATTCTGTTGGTTTAAGTTGACTCATATGCATTCTTGCCATGTGAATGTTGACTTTCATTTTCTGTTTGAGATTCTTTCCATGACTCCTTGAAATGAGTAATTGTATGTCTAATAGGTAATTATTTGGGCATCCTTGGTTATAGGACTAACTCGTTCATGTCTTCATGATAGCTTATGTTGATCAACCATTTATTCAGCCTGCTTGGCTAAGATGGCTTGCAAAAGCAAGAATATGTAATTAACTAGATCGTAACATTATTATTTTGTAATGGCAGCTGTTCAGAGTAGAGATCACAAATTTTTGACAAGAGCAGTTGAAGAAGCTTACAGAGGTGTAGATAGTGGAGATGGAGGTCCTTTTGGTGCAGTTGTGGTACGCAATGATGAAGTCGTTGTAAGCTGTCATAATATGGTTCTCAAACACACAGATCCTACTGCTCATGCTGAGGTTACAGCAGTAAGAGAGGTTAGAATCATACCAATACTGAAGTTAGAATATTTGCAATGTTAGTTGTTGAAAATAATTGTTATCCGTACTTAATGAAAATCTTATTTTTAAACTCTTGATATTACTATAGGAGAGGAGCTTTGGGAATGAGAGTTCTTACTTCTATTCAAGAAGGACAAAAAAGAAATCATTCCCTTTGTTATGTACTTGGTCCTTTATTCGATCCAAATTGCAACTTAAGTTACTGTGTGGAGAATTTCTTGATTTATTAAATGACATTTAGTCGCATTAAGTAATGACATGCCATTATTGATTAATTGAAAAGGTCTTTGGTTATTTGATCTTTGGAATCGATAATTTTCTGTTTATTTAATTAACATCAGGCATGTTGACGTAATGATATTTCATTATTGATTAATTGAAAAGGTCCTTGGTTATACAATCTTTGGGATCAATAATTGTCTATTTATCAATGAACGCTAGCCATGTTGACATAATGCTATTTCATTACTGATTAATTGAAAAAGGTTTTGATTCTTTGATCTTTTGGGATCGAGGAGGTAATCTCGAGGAAATGCATTATGTGGTAATTATAGTGATCAAACTGATTACGAATACTTGCTGAGAAAAGCAGATGCGGAAGAGTGAATTTGAGGTCTTTTCCTTTCCTCTGTCCAAGCCTTTAGAAAGTGTTCATTCTATTATCATCTTATTACCCCACAAAATGCCTATGATCTCCAAAATCCTCTCTCCCACATCTTATGAACAGAAAAGAACACACTAAAAGTATTACTCAACATAGAGGTTTGCTTCATCTGGTAAGGTTTCAACTGTTCTTTTATGCTTCAAGCATTCAAGAATTGGGGAACTTCATTCAGTGATTGTCTACTTAAGATCATTTTGCCATCTCTCTTGAACAGTGAAAAATGTCTATTTTTTCTTACAATACATATCTGGTACCATTATCGTTACCCTTGAATTTTCAGGCTTGCAAGAAGCTCAACAGGATTGAGCTCTCAGACTGTGAGATATATGCTTCATGTGAGCCATGTCCTATGTGTTTTGGTGCTATCCATCTTTCAAGAATCAAGGTTTTCAATGCTTATTCTATTTGCTTCAGATCTTTTCACCCTTACAGATTAAAATGTTCGTCTTTTCTAAACTTATTGGTTTCTCATGCTTCTTTCGTCCATTTCAGAGATTGGTGTATGGAGCCAAAGCGGAAGCAGCAATTGCGATCGGTTTCGATGACTTCATTGCAGATGCATTAAGAGGAACAGGGTTTTACCAGAAGGCTAATCTTGAAATCAAAAGAGCTGATGGTAATGAGGCCTTTATTGCTGAACAGGTATTCGAGAAAACAAAGGAGAAATTTCGACTGTATTGAAATATTATTCCTCAATTGTCTATCATCTTGTAACTTGACTCAACTCGTTCCCTATTATTTGCTAATCAGTTCTTCACACTAACTCAAAAAAATCATTTGTTCCTCTTGGTGTTTTATTCAAGCATTTTAGCATTTTGATATTGGGATCATTATATACTCTGCCTCCACTTTTCTCGTTATTTAAAGAAAATATATTTCCTGGATTGATCACCTATAGACCGAGAGCTTTTCTTTTAACGAGTAACAATAAAAATTAGAAAACTTGCGTAATCCAGCTTTTCTTTTAATGAGTAACAATAAAAATTAGAAAACTTATTGATCCGGGTTCGAATCCTGATAATCACAATCTATTGATTTATAAAGGTGGGATATCATTTGATCAGTTGACCTACAAGTTTCACGGTACATTAGCAAGAGAGCTAATTGTCTTATCGTAACTTTTATCAACTTTTTGATTTGGCAGTGAATGTATTAACACAATGATGATCATTCCTAAGTTATGTTATTCATTGATTGGGAGCTATTTATAATTTTTTTTTAATTAAACAGATTATTTATACTCCTATCCGTATTTACAATTTATTTTAAAGCTCAGTACATCATATACCATTATTGCCACTTTTTTAGGGGTGGTAATTAAGTGGGACGGGTTTGACGTCAATCATCCCCGTTGCCCCCAGACTAAATTTATCAACAAACTCCCACAACCCAACCTCTTAATAAAATATTCATTTTTCTCTCCTCTACATACACAACCTACAACACAACCTAACCTCTACAATTTTCACACTTTATCAATAACATCAACCCAACCTATAACAATTATTAATTTAATTATTTAATAATTACATATATATATATATTATAATCAATTTTTTATTATTTGAATTATGTACGAAATATATTAAATTATATGATATTCCAAATTCGTAATTAAAAAAATATATGACCAACTTAAAATAAGTTACAATCTCAATAACAAAAATAAAATTCATAGAATTGAAATACAAAATTATTATTACATAAGTCAAGCTACAAATTGATAAGTAAAAAACAACAATGCAGAAGATGAAAATTGCATATTTAATTATCGGTGCCGAATTTTTGCCATATATATTCAATCAAGTCGTTTTTTAGAGCGGTGTGAGCTTCTCTATTGCGAAATTGCTCCCTATTGGTCATATAAGCAGATAGACTTGCAATGCGTTCAGTAGAGTATTGAAAATTTTGATCATCGTCTATGGGATCATCAATGAGAAATTCTGTAGGATCATAATAAGTTTGGTACGTCTCTCGTTCATCTTCAACTATCATGTTGTGCATGATGATACAAGTCATCATAATTTTTACCATCAGATTTTTATCCCAAACAAGACAGGGGCGTCGAAGAAATGCAAAACGAGCTTGTAGAACTCCAAATGCTCGCTCGACATCTTTTCGTACCGCCTCTTGGTGTTGAGCAAACAACTTGTGTTTTCTGATTATTGGAGAAGTAATTGACTTAACAAATGCAGCCCATGAAGGATATATTCCATCAGTTAGATAATATGTCATATTGTACTCCCTACCATTCACGACATAACTAACCTTTGGTGCTCGACCTTCCAAAACATCATTAAAAACTGGAGATCGGTGGAGTACGTTAATATCATTGAGTGAACCTGGTGTTCCAAAGAAAGCATGTCATATCCATAAGTCGTATGATGCAACAGCTTCCAAAATGATTGTTGGTTTTCCACTTCTCCCTCCATATTGTCCCGCCCATGCAGTGGGACAATTTTTCCATTCCCAATGCATGCAGTCAATACTGCTTATCATGCCCGGGAATCCACGTTGTTCTCCAACATGGAGTAGTCTTGTCAAATCTTGTTCGTTAGGCTTTCTAAGGTACTCGTCACCGAAGTAAGAAATGACGCCTTCTACGAAATGCATGAGAGACTGCCTTGTCACAGCTGCACTCATTCGCAAGTATTCATCAACAGCATCTGCTGATGTCCCATATGCTAACACCCTCATAGCTACAGTACATTTCTGTAATGGGGAAAGACCTTGTCTACCAGTGGCATTAGGTCTCTGTTGAAAATATTCATCATTGGCAGTAACAGCCTCCATGATACGGAGGAATACTGATTTTCGCATGTGAGATCTACGTCGGAAGATCTCAGGAGTATACGTCGGGTTGTCAACAAAATAGTCGTTCATCAAACGTTCCTGACCAAGCTCTCGTTGTCTTTCACAATACCTTCTTCTAGCTCTAGGAGTGGGATCTTCCTCGTTCAAATTAAGATTGTTTAAGAGCAGATCCTCGGCGATGCGATCTACATGGTGATTTTGATGAGCAACCCGTTCTTGCCATTCATCAAATGCAGTAAAGAAAGAATCAGAACTTGAATAGTTATCTAGTGATTGATTTTCATTGTGAGACATTTGGGAAGTGGAATGGGTAAAACTATTGGATATGAAAATTTTCTTCTGAGAGGATTGAGATGATATTAGTGTACGTTTGATGAGAGGATATGAGGGGATATATAGATGGAGATCAATAATGGAAGACAAGAGCATGTGATCAATAATGGAAGACATGTGCATGTGATCAATAATGGAAGATAGGTGCATGTGATCAATAATGCAAAGTGGATAAGAAAAGTGAAAAGTAGAATAAATACTAATTAGAATAAAAATTACAGTTACTCGATTTAATAAAAATCACACAAATAAAAAAGCTTACAAGACAATACTAAAATACATGCCATCAAATAAAAAAACATACAGGACAATATTAAAAACACTACTTAAACAATGATAACAGATGACGTTTCATCTCTTCTTCATCTGGGGATAAGTGATCCTTCGCCAACAAAACCATCAAAAGAGAGTGTTTCATCTTCATTTTATCTATTTCCACTTTCTCTCTTCCCAGTGTGTTGAACACTTGAACTTCACTATCTCTAGTGAGTCTTAATGCACGAAGTTCTGCAACAACCTCAGTATTAGATGAAGACTCTGATGTCTTACCTTTTCTCTTCTTCTTTTTCGTCTGATCTCTACCTATAGGACGTGAAATAGCTGAACCACCACTGTCTGGAGTTTCTGCATTAGTGGGGCTGAAATATTCACCATCTTCACTGGTCCTTGTTCTCTTTGAACTGCCACCACTTTCTTCGTTACCCTCGTCATCGTTAGCACGACTTCTTGAAGCATGATCAAATTTTATTTCCCACTTGGGAATTTTACTCATAACTTCATTAAATACATGCAAGTCGGTGAACTTACCATCGTATAATTGATGAGCTTCTTTCTCCACATCGTGTTGGCTCATTCCACTTCTTACTCGACGATGTGCTTCTATGTTAGCAGCAATCCACTTCTGGGCATTTTTATTAAGTCGTGTGAAACGACCTTTTAGTGATTCTATATTTCTTTCATTTATTTCTTTTGGATCTTCTCTTCGAGCTTCTTCGTACATTTTATGGACTTTCCCCAAAACGAGCCAGTCCTTTGAAATCTGCCCTGTATTTTATCTTCGCTAACGAAGATCCAAGATGACATGAGGGCCACATCTTCTTTCACATTCCAAGTACTTTTGGCCACCCTTTCATTTGTATCCTGAAACAAATTGCAAGAGATATTTTGCGATGGCTGAGCTTGTTCAAAGGTAGGAATTTGATTTAGATTTGGAGAAAATTGAGAATTTTGAGAAAACTGAGAGTTTTGATAGTCTTCGGTGTTCAAAAAAGACTGGAAATTTGGATAGTTTTGGGAGTTTGGATAATCTGAATAGTTTGAAAAAAAATTTGGGTTGCTTGGATCCATAATAGAAATTAGGAGAAATAATAGAATATGATATAAATTATGAGAGATTATAGAAGATAGTAGACAAAAGAGATGATTTGAGATTGTGATTCAAAATGTATCAATATTAGTCTCTATTTATAGAGAAAAAAAATCATGAATTTTGGTAAAAAAAAAATTTATACATAATTGAGTGTATAAAAATTATCTCAACAAAATCACATGAACCAATCTTTATTTGACAAGTGGAGTATACTTGATAAGATTTGCATTGAAAAGCGTGCATACCCTTCATGCATGAGACCATGTTTATTAGAGAAGTTGCACAACCGGGCGTGACTAAAAGACAAAGAAAAGGAAAAAAATCAAAGGACTGGCTCGTTTTGGGGGAAAGTCCATAAAATGTACGAAGAAGCTCGAAGAGAAGATCCAAAAGAAATAAATGAAAGAAATATAGAATCACTAAAAGGTCGTTTCACACGACTTAATAAAAATGCCCAGAAGTGGATTGCTGCTAACATAGAAGCACATCGTCGAGTAAGAAGTGGAATGAGCCAACACGATGTGGAGAAAGAAGCTCATCAATTATACGATGGTAAGTTCACCGACTTGCATGTATTTAATGAAGTTATGGGTAAAATTCCCAAGTGGGAAATAAAATATGATCATGCTTCAAGAAGTCGTGCTAACGATGACGAGGGTAACGAAGAAAGTGGTGGCAGTTCAAAGAGAACAAGGACCAGTGAAGATGGTGAATATTTCAGCCCCACTAATGCAGAAACTCCAGACAATGGTGGTTCAGCTATTTCACGTCCTATAGGTAGAGATCAGGCGAAAAAGAAGAAGAGAAAAGGTAAGACATCAGAGTCTTCATCTAATACTGAGGTTGTTGCAGAACTTCGTGCATTAAGACTCACTAGAGATAGTGAAGTTCAAGTGTTCAACACACTGGGAAGAGAGAAAGTGGAAATAGATAAAATGAAGATGAAACACTCTCTTTTGATGGTTTTGTTGGCGAAGGATCACTTATCCCCAGATGAAGAAGAGATGAAACGTCATCTGTTATCATTGTTTAAGTAGTGTTTTTAATATTGTCCTGTATGTTTTTTTATTTGATGGCATGTATTTTAGTATTGTCTTGTAAGCTTTTTTATTTGTGTGATTTTTATTAAATCGAGTAACTGTAATTTTTATTCTAATTAGTATTTATTCTACTTTTCACTTTTCTTATCCACTTTGCATTATTGATCACATGCACCTATCTTCCATTATTGATCACATGCACATGTCTTCCATTATTGATCACATGTTCTTGTCTTCCATTATTGATCTCCATCTATATATCCCCTCATATCCTCTCATCAAACGTACACTAATATCATCTCAATCCTCTCAGAAGAAAATTTTCATATCCAATAGTTTTACCCATTCCACTTCCCAAATGTCTCACAATGAAAATCAATCACTAGATAACTATTCAAGTTCTGATTCTTTCTTTACTGCATTTGATGAATGGCAAGAACGGGTTGCTCATCAAAATCACCATGTAGATCGCATCGCCGAGGATCTGCTCTTAAACAATCTTAATTTGAACGAGGAAGATCCCACTCCTAGAGCTAGAAGAAGGTATTGTGAAAGACAACGAGAGCTTGGTCAGGAACGTTTGATGAACGACTATTTTGTTGACAACCCGACGTATACTCCTGAGATCTTCCGACGTAGATCTCACATGCGAAAATCAGTATTCCTCCGTATCATGGAGGCTGTTACTGCCAATGATGAATATTTTCAACAGAGACCTAATGCCACTGGTAGACAAGGTCTTTCCCCATTACAGAAATGTACTGTAGCTATGAGGGTGTTAGCATATGGGACATCAGCAGATGCTGTTGATGAATACTTGCGAATGAGTGCAGCTGTGACAAGGCAGTCTCTCATGCATTTCGTAGAAGGCGTCATTTCTTACTTCGGTGACGAGTACCTTAGAAAGCCTAACGAATAAGATTTGACAAGACTACTCTATGTCGGAGAACAACGTGGATTCCCGGGCATGATAAGCAGTATTGACTGCATGCATTGGGAATGGAAAAATTGTCCCACTGCATGGGCGGGACAATATGGAGGGAGAAGTGGAAAACCAACAATCGTTTTGGAAGCTGTTGCATCATACAACTTATGGATATGGCATGCTTTCTTTGGAACACCAGGTTCACTCAATGATATTAACGTACTCCACCGATCTCCAGTTTTTAATGATGTTTTGGAAGGTCGAGCACCAAAGGTTAGTTATGTCGTGAATGGTAGGGTGTACAATATGGCATATTATCTAACTGATGGAATATATCCTTCATGGGCTGCATTTGTTAAGTCAATTACTTCTCCAATAATCAGAAAACACAAGTTGTTTGCTCAACACCAAGAGGCGGTACGAAAAGATGTCGAGCGAGCATTTGGAGTTCTACAAGCTCGTTTTGCATTTCTTCGACGCCCCTGTCTTGTTTGGGACAAAAATCTGATGGCAAAAATTATGATGACTTGTATCATCATGCACAACATGATAGTTGAAGATGAACGAGAGACGTACCAAACTTATTATGATCCTACAGAATTTCTCATTGATAATCGCATAGACGATGATCAAAATTTTCAATACTCTACTGAACGCATTGCAAGTCTATCTGCTTATATGACCAATAGGGAGCAACTTCGCAACAGAGAAGCTCACACCGCTCTAAAAAATGACTTGATTGAACATATATGGCAAAAATTCGGCACCGATAATTAAATATGCAATTTTCATCTTCTGCATTGTTGTTTTTTACTTATCAATTTGTAGCTTGACTTATGTAATAATAATTTTGTATTTCAATTCTATGAATTTTATTTTTGTTATTGAGATTGTAACTTATTTTAAGTTGGTCATATTTTTTTTTAATTACGAATTTGGAATATCATATAATTTAATATATTTCGTACATAATTCAAATAATAAAAAATTGATTATAAAATATATATATATATATATGTAATTATTAAATCATTAAATTAATAATTGTTATAGGTTGGGTTGATGTTATTGATAAAGTGTGAAAATTGTAGAGGTTGGGTTGTGTATGTAGAAGAGAGATAAATGAATATTTTATTAAGAGGTTGGGTTGTGGGAGTTTGTTGATAAACTTAGTCTAAAGAATCGAGTGAGGGAATCAGTTTTTCCTTAAGTTATTTTGTACTTGAAATAATAGTATAACGATTTAAAATATTATGTGTATTTATGTTATATTTTATATGTTATATTGAATTGTATTTAACAACGGGATGATTTTAAAAACAATAAATTGAGTAATATGTATTAGGTTAATATCAAAAAATAATCTTAAGTATAACCAATTTTTGATTTGCAAATCTAAATTTGTTTATCCGATTACATCCTGAAATTCAAGAATTTTTCGAAATACAACCTAAACTTATTTTCCAATCATTTTTCTGCCAAAAGCAAAACTCATGACTTGCATGTCCTAAACATAAAGGTAAATATGTCATTTCATTTCTTTTTTAGGCTGTAAATTATAAAATACTCATATGTTTTGTCTAATGGTAAGCCAACATCTCCCCAATTATAATTAAAAAAAAAGGTTGTAAATTGAAAAATAATTATACTTATATTCCATTATAGTTATATGTATATGATTGATATTTGTTTGAGAATGCAATTAAAATATTTAGGTTTAATTGCAAAAAGAAAAAAAAAATCACTACCTTTTGAAATATTTATTTGAGAATGCAATTAAAATATTTAGGTTTAATTGCAAAAAAAATCACTATCTTTTTCAAAATTGCAATTTAATCCCAACTTTTTGATTTGCCAAAAAAAAAAAAAATCTTTTCTAAAAACTTGCAATTTAATCATGACCTTTTGAATTTAGCAAAAAAATCACAACTTTAACAAACCATATGCAATTCAACGCACAATTGTATTCTCCAGACAATCCGAGTTGACATGTCAAACAAAATATCATATTTAAAGTAGAATTGTAATAGTGTATCAAAGTCTTAATTTTCATGTAAATGTTAAAGTTGGGATTAAAAAAAAAGTATTTGAATTGTAATTAGTTTATTAAAGTCGTGAGGTTTTGTTAATTTTTAAAAGTGGGGATTACATTGACGATTTATTTTACAAAATTAAACAAGATAGGATAGACCGTAATTTTGAAAAAGGTGGTATTTTTTTCAATTAAGCCAAATATTTATACTTTTAAAGTAGAAAAAATCAGCTGGTTTGGATGTGAAAGTACAATGATCCTGTTTGATAATCCAGGCAGTCAATTTGAAGGAAGGATGAAAGTCAAAATGTCGATAAACACAAAAAGAAGAAAGTGATGAATAGAATACAAGTGGATCCTACTATTATAGAGTTGAAAAACTTTACCAATCTCATCAAACACTCAGACGCGCACGTTTCCGCCTCATGGGTGGCGCCGCCTCTTCCGCCCACCTCTTCACCGCCGACACCCGACGCGTCAACCAACTGTTACAAGAAATCAACCAATAAATCCATCCATGACAACGACCACCATCACTTCACCTTAACCATCACACCAAAAATTAGGCAAAAATGTTGGATTACTCTCATCAACCAAGCCCTAAGCAGAGAACCCTCCCCAAGCGCATAATTCTCGTCCGCCACGGCGAGAGCGCCGGCAACATCGACGGCGCCGCCTACACCACCACCCCCGACAACAAGATACCTCTCACTCCGATCGGCATCGACCAGGCCAAGGCCACCGGCGCCGGGATCTTCGATGTCGTCTCCGACGGCGGCGCTTCTTCCAACTCGAAGGTCTACTTCTATGTGTCGCCTTACCTGAGGACTCGCTCTACTCTTCGAGAAATTGGTAGAGCGTTTCCGAGGAACAGAATCATTGGTGCTCGGGAAGAATGTCGGATCAGAGAGCAGGATTTCGGCAATTTTCAGGTGGCGGAGAGGATGAAGGTGATCAAGGAGACCAGGGAAAAGTTTGGCCGGTTCTTTTATCGGTTTCCTGAAGGGGAATCTGCTGCCGATGTTTTTGATCGCGTTTCGAGTATGTTTTCTCCCCCATTGTGTTGATTCAATTCATTATTGTAGATAATAGTTTACATTTTGTTTTCGAATTTGATTACATTCGATTGAGTGTCCTGTGTTTGCTCTTGTGTGAATGAATCTCCAATGTTATTATGTGGGCTTGCAATTGTGAATGCTGGATTTTCCTTGTAGAGTATGCTGTTGGTTTTCTTAGTTTACTAGCAATAGGTATTGGTATCAAGGTGGTGAAAGTCATTGAATAAGACAACAAGGCATCCCCAATCCATACTTGTATGCTGGGACTTGAACCACTGCTATTTCTGTGGACAGCTTAATGGGAGTTTCTATGAGATTTTGTAGATTGAATATGTGGGAGATAGTATAAGCTTTTGATTGTGGGGCATTGGACTTCTCTCTCTGAATTAATGCGACTTTTATTCGGATGAGAGGGCTATAAAGAAGTGTTTGGATATCCCATTGGTTTTTTGACATTTGCATGATCTGTTTATGGTTCTTATTGGTTTTGTTGGATTTGCTATTTCCTTGTTGTTTAAGTTTTTCCTTTACATCGTCTCTTTATGTTGTTATCAATACCATTCAGAATAGCGATACACTGCTTTAGTGCAAAGTACAAATTGTGATTTAAGTCATAGAAATTACATATATTGGCTAAGACTTGTAGTCTTTCTTTGAATTTTGGATGACCAACACACATCATGGAGTGTGATTCTCCTCCATCTAAATTGCAGAGAAAGTCATAACATGGCCATAAGATTATTTTCAAATTGTGGGGCTAGTGGTGGATGAAACCTCTGACCGATAATCTGTGTACTAATTTTGATTGATTGTGCAGATATGAGAACATCCTCATGTCTTGTATATGAGCAACTAGACACGGTTGTATGCTTTCTTTGAAAAATATCTTCAGATGCATGCGAAAGGAAAATGTTTCATAAATCATTTTGGTGTTGTCTGTACTGTGGTCCTATTTATCCCATGTTGAGTGCTGCATCTTTTAACTCAATGAGAGATTAATGTTAGGTCTTATCCTCCTTGCATGGTGTGAGATATGTATAGACGAATCATATAAGATAAGGTAATTTAAAGTTAAATATTGTGTATCAACAACGATAGCTTTTAATTATTTAGTAGGATAATAGAATTATAGTGAAATAAAAACTTAATTCTTTGTATTACTATCCACAAATATCTCGTATCTAATTAGTATATTATCATATTTTTTTCCTTCACCTGTGTGAGATTGTTGTGTTTGATAGGAATGTTTTTCTTATGATGTGGAGAATTGGAAAATGGAGGGAGGTGGGGAAAAAGAAAGAAGTGAAAGAAAGAAGAGGGGAAAAAGGATTACATGATAGAAAAAGATAAACCAATAAGGGGATTAAGAATAAGATAAGAAGTGAAGAAGGAAGAAAAAAAAGAAAAGGTCTGCACTTGTTGCAGCCTACGGTGATGAGCAGTGGAGTGAATTGTAGAAGGCGGCAGAGTCAGAAAAACACACACACTGGAAAGTAAAAATAGGCGGTGGCCTGAAAGCCTTAACAATGAATCATTTCAAAGAAGAAAGAGATAGGAAAAAGTAATTAAAAAAGCAAAATATGAAATATAGGGAGTTGGTTTAAGGGTATAAACTAAGTACCCTGAATATATTTAATCAGCAATCTCATGATCAAGTTCCAAACTTTTTTGATTACAGCAATTGCTTTATTCACCTTTCATGATTTAGAGAAACATAATGAGCAACTTAGTAGAAGCAGAATTACAGCTAGGGTTATTTACAGCTCTGTGCAACTGATAAAAGTACAGGGAAGAGAGAAGTTAGAAAAAGTTAGTTGAGTCCAAGGCTTGCTGTCACTTTGTGTTATTCTGCAGTTAGAATGTACTTTACGGGTAGGCTGTATATACCAGCCTTTGTATCATTACTGAAGCAACTTATGCAATGAGAGAGCTTTAGTTGTAGAGTAGATCTTAAGTACAACCTATTTTGTTATTTTTGATGCTGTGGAAAACAATGGATTTGGATGACAGAGAGAGAAATACATTGAAAATTTCTTACATAAAAGACTTGGAAATTTACATGATAATTTTGTTATTGACATTATGGATATGAAATTGATTCAGACTGATAAACATATGCTAAATCAGGAAATACAGTCACACACATTTCAGTTTTGTCTTTATTTAGGTGAATCACATAAAAAATAGTTGCCTCTCTATCAGTAATGTGTGTTCGCACATATTTGAAAAATTATCTTTACTCTCATAATCTATTATTTGTGTGTACCTGCACATATTTCCACATTCTTCCAAGATAATGTTTGTATGCTGCTAAAATTATATATTTGGTTTATGTCATCACTTGAAGATTAATATATGAAATTCAAGAATTACTTGCAATGTGCAGGTTTTCTTGAATCCTTATGGAGGGACATAGATATGAACCGGCTTCACCGCAACGCGTCTGGTGAAATAAATCTTGTAATCATATCGCATGGACTTGCCATTCGTGTTTTTCTCATGAAGTGGTTTAAATGGACAGTGGAGCAGTTTGAGTACTTGAATAACCTCGGGAACTGTGAGTTTCGAGTAATGCAGTTAGGTAACGGGGGAGAATACAGCCTAGCAGTCCATCATAGCGATGAAGAAATGCTAGAGTGGGGTCTATCCCCTGAGATGGTAGCAGATCAACGGTGGAGAGCTCATGCTAACAAAGGTGATTGGAACGAAAACTGCCCATGGTATCTTGACACCTTCTTCGACAAATTTGCAGACTCCGATGGTGAGGACTTGGAATCGTCCTACAAAGATGGCTCTCAGAGAGACCCTCCATGATTCTTTAATTCTTTGTTTATCTGCATGTTGGTGAACATGTTGTATTATCCTTGGGTATCTAACTCATTGAAACATTCAAAGGAACTGATAAGTCATTTCTATCTTGTTTTATACCTTCTATCATTGTGTATTGATTTTTTTAAGAGAGGTGTCTCTACTGTTGTCTATGATTGTGTATAAACTCAACTCGATTATTTTAGCAGTGATTTGTGGATTGATCCGTCTTGTGAAATTAGATTCGTTAGATAGTATCACAAGAGTCAAGAGTTCTACTTGAGAGTAAATATCTAAACAACATTATCTAGTTAGGTGTGGTTCCTCAAAAGCTGAGAAAATCTTAGGTGATAAAATTTATGTGGGAGAAAGATAATAGGAGCCAATTATTGAAAGCAAGAGACAAGAAATGCATAGATAGATATATCATACATATAAACTTCCAAAAATTTCCAATAGGGAAGATAGAGACCAGACTTTGCATGAAACAAAAGTGAAGTACAATTCACATTTAAATGCTCACGAGATATGAGATTTACAAACAACAATACACTCACCCCATGTGTGCCCTTCACTCCCACTAGCTTCTCTCTCTCTCTCTCTCTCTCTCTCTCTCTCTCTCTCTCTCTCTCTCTCTCTCTCTCTCTCTCTCTGTTTCTTGATGATGAGGAATGAGGCCACTGGTTTTCCTCCTTCCAAGAATGATATCCACAAGTACCATAGGCTAGAGAAAATGCATCATGAATCCCATAATGGGCAACACCATGAAATAATCCCATCTTCTTCCCTTCTCATAATACTCATTCCTATCATCATTCTAGTCTTGCTCATTGCCATACTCTTATTGGCCTTGATGCTTCGCCGCCTTAGAGCTAACACGGCCTCGACTGACACCTCGGGCAAGAGAATCATCAACAATAGCAATTGCATGTTCATAGCTCATGGCACCATTCACTTAAATCCTTCTTCTTCTTCAGGTAATCAATCAATCCCCATTCATTCCTCTGCATTTTCTATACACAAGAGACTTATGCTACGTATGTGGACAGATGGCGGTTGCCTATACGGTACTAGCCTTGCCACCACGCCTCAGCCTAAACTTCAAGTCCAAGTTTTCACCCTTAAGGAGGTAGAGATGGCCACAAATAAATTCAATGAATCCAACATCATAGAAAACGGAGCATCCGGTGTAGTCTACAGAGGTATCCTAAGAGATGGCACAGCGGCCGCATTTAAAATGCTGCGCGCCAATGGGAGGTCCGGTGAACGAGCTTTCCGATTGGAGGTCAAACAGTCAATGCAGTTTGGATCCTCTGTTACAAATAATTAATATTGTTATTCCAAATAATATCTCTTAGGCTGTGTTTGGACAGACTGATTTGAAATCCACCCACATTGCTGAAAAACTAGTTCAGAATGAAAGTGATGGATTTCAAATTCACTATATCCAAACACAGTCAATGAATTGGTTACCATTAATTTCAAATCTCTCCTTGAATCTCTCAATACAAACACAACCTTAAAATTTTACCTGACAGGTAGACTTGTTGAGTCGACTGCAGTCTCCATACATATGTGAGCTCATAGGCTACTGTGCTGATCAACACCATAGACTACTCGTGTTCGAGTATATGCCTAATGGTATTCTAGAAAAATTTCTTCATCCACAGAGTAGTCACCACACGAATGAATATGGGGCGCTGAGCTGGGGGGTTCGTCTGAAGATAGCCCTGGATTGTGCAAGAGCACTGGAGTACCTACACGAACACATGACCCCGTCTATCATTCATCGTAACTTCAAATGTGGCAACATTCTATTGGATCAAAACTTCAAGGCC
Source organism: Scutellaria minor (assembly GCA_954870855.1). NCBI lineage: Eukaryota > Viridiplantae > Streptophyta > Magnoliopsida > Lamiales > Lamiaceae > Scutellaria > Scutellaria minor. Next base: position 15,197,360 of record OX940728.1, on the reverse strand, counting down.
AAACTGTCTGGCTTCGGATTGGCTAAAATCGGGTCAGATAAGCTCAACGGCCTCATCTCCACTCGGGTTTTAGGAACAACCGGATATTTAGCCCCAGAGTGAGTTGCCATTCAACATTGTCTTCATTAATGATTAATGCAATGCATATATTATATATATATGTAAATACAGGTATGCATCAACAGGAAAGCTTACAACAAAATCAGATGTGTACAGTTATGGTGTGCTTCTATTGGAACTTTTGACGGGTCGGGTACCAATTGACACAACCCGACCACCCGGGGAGCATGTTCTTGTTTCTTGGGTATGTAAATATTATGTTTGCATGCATGTTCGTTTCATTTTTTATTTTCAATACAAATTATGTTTGATCGAGGATTAAGTACCAATATTAACGAGGAGATATTATTATTTATTTGTACCTACTTTGAAAAAAGAAGATATATACCACTTTTGGATAGTAATTATGTGTGAGTGAACAATTTTGTCCTTTAATTCCTCTAATGCTTGTTTATGCACTATATATCATTGTCAGGCACTTCCCCGTTTAACGAACAGGGATAAAGTGATGGAAATGATAGAGCCAGCTCTAAAGGGACATTACTCAAAGAAGGATCTCATTCAAGTATCCCTCATTTTCTTTGCTCATATAATTTTTGGTCTTATAAATCACTTTTTAATTTCCTAAAATTGTGTCATTTGATGTGGACAAGATAACAGGAAATTTCAATATTGGCTTGATTGGACATTAGATTTTCTGGTCAAACATGGAACAAAATTAAAATGTTAGTCTAGTTAAGGTAATTGACTTTTAAGTTCTTTAAAAAAATTTAATAAATTATTCCAAAAATTAACGAATACAATCTTAACATTATTTAACATATATTAAAGTTCTCAAGCAAAATCCGAAACTTTTTGAATAAGTGAAAATTTTGCGAAATGAAGTTTGAAAATCATATATATATAAAAATAAGAAAGAAATATAAAATAAATTTACAGATTCTAGGATTTATTAAATAATTTTAAAAAAATTCATTTTCATTTTTCGTTAATTTGTAAAAAAAAAAAAAAAAAAAAAACTTATTTTATGTAGTAATTTTTGATTTACTAACTAATTTTAGTTTTTTAGTATATATTTATGATCATTATGGTATTTTATTTATTAAATATTTTTCCACATTGTAATTACAATTTTTTTTTCAGTGCTGAGACTTAGTTTAGATGAATAAAAAGGCAAACACCTAAAAGTTATAGAGTCAAATTAATTTAAAAAAAGAGGTTGTTTGACATAAACATCTCTACTACAGTATAGATAGAACTCATCAAATATTAATATGTGAGATAATACAAATCCTATCATTTGGTCATGTTGTATAGTATGTTGGTAAATGTATCGTCTGTTGATGTGACATGAAACATGATGGATATATATGTTGGATTAATTTGTTAACGCAAAAATGCTCGCAGGTGGCAGCAATAGCGGCAATGTGTATACAAACAGAAGCGGATTACAGACCATTGATAACAGACGTGGTGCAATCATTGATGCCCCTTGTAAAGAATCACTCTTCCAACTCTCTTAGATTTACTCAAACTCCAAGCCCCAGAAAATAATTCAACTATTATATATACATTATTATTATTATGCCTATTTATATTTGTGATGGATATATGGTATTTGATGAACTTGAAATAAAATATAAAACACATGAATTTGAAGTGCGAGACTTTCATGTGATGTTTGACGAGGTAATTAAATAAATTTTAATATAGTTTGGATTTATTTTAGCAGCTTTTTGGTTAAACTATTTACCAAAATTTATAATTCGGATATCTTAAAATAATATATATATATATATATATATATATATATATATATATATTTGGAGATTTTAAGTTCCCAAATCTTAAAAAAAAAAACTCTGAAATCTTATTTTAAAAACAATGTGTTGGAATATTTATTTGAATAAATAAGAATGTATATTATATTATAAGAATTTTGCAAAAATTTTAAGGCATAATTACTTAAGATAAAAAATTATATGAGACGGTCCCACAGATCTCCTTACGTGAGATGGGGTCTATAGATCAGTCAATGCTCAGTCAACTTGAGTCTAGTCAGTCAATGTAGGTCAATTATTTTTAATACATCAGTCAACAGGAATTTACCCAGTCAACGTCGGTCAATTATTTTTAATGCATGATGCAATTGTTTGTATTGATGTTTTTAATTTAACCCACCAAATATCATATCTAAATTCACAAATCAACATGGACATGATGCAACTGGGTTAATATTTTTAATTTAACCCACCAAATATCATACCTAAATCCACAAATTAACATGAGACCTGGCTATTAACAAGAAAACCAAACACGTGTTTGTTTAGGTTAAAAATCATAAACATAAACCGTTAAGTGTGTTTTAAAACTTACACTGCAACATTAATTAATGAAAAACTTACAACAGTTAGAAAATCCATAAACCAACATAAACCCACGCTAGTGATTTAAAAGTAAGTGTGTTTTAAAGCTTACACTACAACATTAATTAATGAAAAACTTACCACAACTAACTGGTGTACGAGGACAACAGTTCTGCAACATACTTCCTATATTCCCAACAAGTAGGAAGTAAAATGGACTAACACCTTGTAATGATGTTTATGCATTGTAATCAAATAAATATACTAAACGAAGTTCCTCCTAACATTTTCCAACAAGTAGGAAGATAATAATGAACTAACACCTTGAAAAGAGGTTTCCTCCTAACATTTTCCAACAAGTAGGAAGATAACAATGAACTAATACATTGTAGTGAGGTTTATGCTGAAATAAATATACTAAAAAGAAGTTCCTACTAACAGAACAATAGGATGGATTAGAGATACTACCCCAACCACAATATACAACCTATGTTTTACTTACTTTTTTTTTTTACTATACACAAGTATTTGTATTAAACTTTAAAATCATATTTGACACAATAAACAACTTGTGTTTTTTTTTTTTTTTTATTAATTTTTTTTTACTATACACAATCATCATTTGTATTAAACTTTAAAATTATATTTGCAAAACAGCTTGTGTTTTACTTAATTTTTTTTTTTACTATGCACATGCATTTGTATTGAACTTTAAAATTATATTTGCAAAAATGTTTTTCAAAGAACTCTCCAAAAAGTTTACATACCAATATTTAAAAAGTAACACTGATTGAGCCTTATTAAATGATCAATCACAAATGATTTATAGACTAATAGTGTCAATCGAATAAGTCACCTCACATTTAGCAGGAGTTGTTTACTAGAACACTCGGTAGAGATCATCTTGTCATATGGCTGTAAAAATGTTTTACAAGTGAACACTCAAAAATGGTTTACGAATATTCTAGACAAGTTCTCAACATATGTACAAGGTTACTTTACTACTCTATCATACTCTAGTTGCTTCCTATTACACGTGGGATAAAAATGTGGGCTCAGTATTGGGCCAAGTATTAGGCATACTAGACCCAAGTAGGTCCAAATGCGTGACATTATACTCCATAGTTTAAGTAACAATTTTTCAAAAAAATTTGAAATAATTGACAAGTTAATTTCGAATAATATAAATATTATGAAATTATGCATGGGTTCCGGATAAAGATACCCAGATTATTTATAAAGATACCCAGATTATTAAAAGATTCTCGGATTCTATTAGTAGGATTGCAGGAATATACAAAAGAGTACAATCGTATTGTTATGATCCATACGTATCTTCGTATGTTTATGATTCACATGGATTATAAGATTCATATACCATAAACAATTTTCTGCACAAAATTTTCCTAAAAACTTGAAATACAAAATTGAAGAATTATATTTATCAAAATAAAACATACAAAAATTAACTGGAATATAATGCTTTTTATCTTATAAAGTTTTAAATGCATTTCAAACAATAATTTTTTTTTAAATAACCGAATTGAAACTTGATTAAATAGAACTTTTTTTGAATAATTTAATTGAAACTTGATTAAATAAAATGACTTGTCTAAAGAAAAAAAAAAGGAGAGAAATAAAAACATAGATAGAAAATTAGAATCACTTTGTATAGAATCACTCATTAGACAGCCCAAAGATCTTACAGCCCATTTAAAGAGGCCCGTCAAAGACCCATTTAGAGAGGTGTAAGAGAGGCCCATTTAGAGAGGTATAGGTATTAGGGTTTCGCAGCAGAGGCATATATCACCAATTCAACCTCTCTTCATACGCGGAAGCACTCACTGAACGGAAATGGTGAATCACGCACTCTGCTTACTGTATGCACTGTTTGGTTCAATTTTAATCCTCAACGTTTGAATGCAATGATGTTTTCAGGCTCCAAAGAAGGGTGTGAAGCTGCCGGCGGCCGCGAAGAAGAAGCCGGAGAAAGCAGTAAACCCTCTGTACGAGAAAAGGCCGAAGCAGTTTGGCATCGGAGGTGCGCTGCCGCCGAAGAAGGATCTCCACCGATTCGTGAAATGGCCGCAAGTTGTGAGGATTCAGAGGAAGAAGATGATCTTGAAGCAGCGCTTGAAGGTACCGCCGCCGATTCATCAGTTCTCTAAAACCCTAGACAAGAACTTAGGTACGCGTTTTCTCGTTACCTCTTTGTCCTTTTGCTCTTTCTGAAGTAATATATGTGGGCAATTATTCATTGCATTGGTTATTTTGCTGGTAAATGTGAGAATTTAGGCTTCTAAGAGTTGAAGTGCTAATTTTGTTGATTCTTATGTTGAGGTTTGGATATTATTATTGTAGGTTGTAGTGTGATAAAACAGCTTAGCTGTGTTTAAATATTTGTATATGAAATGGACCCGAAGATTTCATTCAGTAATATTGTTACATTGAATTTAGTGTGGATAATTATATGCAGTAAATTTGGTTTAAAGAAATCTGCTTCTTTATTTGTCTGAAGTTTGTAGGTTTAAATGCTGATTTTTAGTGCGTATGATTTGTTAAAATTGTTGATTATTTTATTGTTGATATCTTATTTGCCACATAATATGGTATGTGGTGAGGATTGGATATTGTTAGTGGAGGTTGTAGTTTCACAAAACAGCTTGCCTGTGTTTGAATATTTGTATATGAAATGGCCCAAAAGATTTCATTCAATAATAGTGTTGCCCTGAATTTGGTGTGAATAATTACATTAAGTAAATTTGGTTTATAGAACTGTTCTCACTAAATTTTGTGTGGGAGATGATGTTGGATAGGTGATTTCCTTATATCATCTTCTTTCCAAGGCATCAAGTTTGGTGTTTTGGTGAATATTGTCTCCTACTCACTAAAATTCTCTCATAAATTTTGTAATAAATATACTTAATTGATGTTTTGGTGATTTAGAGACTAGTAATTCTTATAATTATGATACTAAAAAGCTTGCGATACTGTGTGCAGCGACGAGCCTCTTTAAGATGCTCCTTAAATATAGACCTGAGGACAGAGCTCAAAAGAAAGAGCGTCTTTTGAAAAGAGCTCAAGCTGAGGCTGAAGGAAAAACTCCTGAGCTAAAGAAGCCTATTGTGGTCAAGTATGGTCTTAACCATGTCACCTACCTCATTGAACAGGTATTCATGTTTTTTCTTGATTTTAGTTCTTAATTTTTAGCTCCTAATTGTTATTGTGCATCACACTAAAACCAATTGATGTTCCATTACAGAATAAAGCTCAGTTGGTTGTCATCGCCCATGATGTCGATCCAATTGAGTTGGTCGTGTGGCTCCCTGCTCTATGCAGGAAAATGGAGATCCCATACTGTATTGTGAAGGGCAAAGCTAGACTGGGAACTGTAAGTGTATATATATGTATATGTTCGTATATTTTGTCACCTGGACATGTATTGTTTCTTATACAGATGTATTGCTGTTCTGTTCCGCAGATTGTCCACAAGAAAACTGCCTCCGTTTTATGCTTAACTTCTGTAAAGAACGAAGACAAGATGGAGTTCAGCAAGATCCTTGAGGCTATTAAGGTAGAAGAACGACTTTCAAAAATTGCGAATTATTTAGCTAAGTATATTGTTTTGATATTGATGGACATAGCTAACATGTTATTGTGGTGTTATTGCAGGCCAATTTCAATGACAAATATGATGAGATGAGGAAGAAGTGGGGTGGTGGTGTTATGGGTTCGAAGTCGCAGGCTAAGACAAAGGCAAAGGAGAGGGTTCTTGCCAAGGAAACTGCCCAAAGAATGACCTAATTACAGCTTGTTTGTTGCTATAGTTCTGTTTTAGTTATTTATTGATAATCAAATTAGACAACTTTATATTTACTGAGTGTTCTATCCAGGTTCATATTTGACATGAGTTTTGTTTTAGTTTAAGGATGCCTCTCTTGTTTTATTTTGAATCTGCTTTCATTAGACTACACGAATTTTGTTTCTGTTTAAGAATGCCTTTTTTCCTATTGTGATGCAATTCTTTTTCCTGCATTTTGTCAATGTATCAGGTTCTTAGTTTTCTCCAATTTTCCAAGAGTCTTGTGAGTCATTTTTACTTGGTAAAACAAAGTTTCATTGATGAAAACGGTGCACAAATGTAGTTGAAATTATAAAAGAAACACAAGTCATAACGTGGTGAAACATAGCAGTGAGTTGAAGAGGTTTGATTTGCTTTAGGTTTTCTTGAATTCTATCACACATTTGTATATATAAGAATCATTATTGATTATCCACAGTTGGCATAAATGGGTTTAAACGTGAAATCTCAACCCTTGTTAATAGGAGCAAGGTTCATCCACATGTATATGTAATGTATATATATATATAGGTAATTATTTCATCATGTTTTCCCACGTCCAATACAACCAAGATTTATTCTGGCAACATATCTATAATGTTCCCATGAAGGGTTTAATCTAGAAATGTGGACAGTTTTAACATAGTTCCAACCCTAGCATCCTCACATCACAATCGAGGAAGTTAATTAACACACATTTTACAGTAACTAAGAACTAAATCCTCAGATATAGTGTGCCTCAGTGCCTTGCCTTTCAATGACTGCTTCCAAGCACTGAATCACTATTGTTGATGTATAAAAACCGTATATAGTAATTATAGTCACACTATCAATGCATCGAAGTAATTATCAAAGTAATAGAGTTTATGGAAGTCAATCCAGTGAGTTTTGATATAAACTCGGAAGTGATGCAAGTGAGTGGTCTCTAGGACCTTTGCTTATATTAATTCGAGATTGCTGGACTAGGTCGGTCAAATCAACAGGGGAAGTGGGGAGCTCGGGTGTTTTTACAGTTGCCTCTTATGGGTCTTTTTTGAGTCAAATTGTTAACCCTCACATATTTATAGTCATTAGTGATTGGGAGGATTATTGGGCATAATCCCTTGCTTTTGTAAGTGATTTGATGTTGATGTGACACATTTCATACTTGTTGGTTGAGAGTTGGTGGGAGGATTTTCTGTTGTCTTTCCCTCGTGCCAGAGCTGGAGGTCGGCCGGCTTTTACCCGTTCTTTCGTTGTTGGCATATTACTGGGGGTCTGCTCAGTCATATTACTTTTTATATTGTCTATTCTCCTTAGTGAGCTTGGTGACGTGGCTGGCCCAATAACGTAACCGGCCTGAAAGCAAGTCGGGTTCTTCTAACTTCTAAGTGGGGCCTGATCGGTATATTTTGGTACAACAAGTATCTTCTCATTCAGCTTCTGGGCTAATAGGAACCCCATCCACATCAATCATCACTGACCTATCTAATGCGAGTACATGGGGGTACAAGTTGGAAAAAAAAACAAAATATTATGTTCGGTAAATGGTAATTGTGATTTGAGAATTGGTAGACCGAGACAACACTTCAACGAGTTGTTGTTTTGTACATCTTGCACATCAAAAATTTCACATTATTAATATAATTTGTTTGGTTATGGATTTGGTTTTGAGTTAATATGATATTGCTTGTTGATAAATGAGGATTTGTGTTTTTATGTGTTTGAAATTGGTTGATTTTTAGATAAATTGGTTGTTATTTATTAATATTTTTTTAAGTAGTTACGAGTTTCGTTGTAATTGTAGATTTGTTATAAAATATAAGTTCTTTTTTTATTTTTTATTTTTATATATTAGTATCCAATTAGAAAATGAGAAATTGTATCCCTACCTACTTGTAACTTGTAATTTTAACTTTTACTTGGAATCTTTTTAATATCTTATTTATTTGCACATTTCAGTAGTAAGGCTTTAAATATTCATTAGTATATTTTACGATTTTAGAGGATTCTCTTGTAGGGTTTGTCTTTAGCTGCGGGACCGGTTTTTCTAACGACGCTTAAAAAAAATGTCGTCTAAAGGACGATACAGTGGTTTTCTGTAGAATAAAGAAAAACAAAATATAAATCGTCGTTCTTTGATAAAGAAATACATCAAAAAGATATTAGTGAAGTTGCTGATTAAGCTTAGTATCAACTGAAAAAAACCTTCATAATGGATCCACAATTGTAAGAATATTCTTAATACACGATGAGACACACAGAACCCCATTTAGAAGATTAGGACATAAAAAACCGGCTTTAACTTAATAATGTGTAATGAATTGGGTGATCTGTGAGACGGGTCTCACCCAAGTTTTTGCCGCACATGATTAGACATATTTGGGAGGTTTGCTGCTTCAAATTAACCAAAATTAAGCAGCAAACCATCATTGTAACACAAGCAATGAACACAGGTTTGACATAATAATGATGTAAGGATATTTGAGACGAAAATATCAAATCATGGAAGATGTTGCAATCGGCTAATAGATTAGTTAAGGACCTCTTTTGGAAGCACGACTCTGAAAACAGCGTAGTGATGATTCAAGCTTCTCTCTCCTTGCAATCTGTGAACGCTTCCCAGAGCCCCGTTGTTTGGGTTTGGAAGGGCATAAAATACTCGCCTGATTCTTTGATGCACGATTGCCATCGAACACCTAAATTCAGGGAAGAGTGAGGAAACTAAAGGGGGGAGTCACTTGACATAAAAGGGTGTAAAGATGAGTAGAATAATAAGAGTACTCACATTACGCATGGTTCCCACACAAAGTAGATGTCGTAACCAGTACATAGATAAGGTCTTGTTGAGTCACATTTCAAACCTTTTTTGTGACAGTCCTTTCTTTCATCATTCTTTACCTGAAATAAATGATTTAGCACTTAATCAAATCCACAGCTATCTCCTGAAAGAAACTTCATTCTACACTAAAGAAATATGAAATTCTTCAAAGGTGAAAGCAAAATAATTAGTTCATGAAATCTGATGCTACCCTAACGATTTAGTATCATTTTGCATGAAAAAATTAATTTGGTTGTTTTGGTTGGCCTCTATAACGGTTTTCTGACCACATTCTCTATAGGGCCAGGCCCTCTTATCCCTTCCTTCTCCAAGCTCAAGTTATGAGAAGCTCAAGTTATGGAAGAAACAACCGGGAAATGAATGTTCTATCTATTGTTCTATCATAAAACATCTCTTGTGCTCAAGTTCTATACTTCATGAAGCTTGTCACTCTTGCAGAAAAGGTTACTTCATGAAGTTTCTTTCATAGACATTTGAGTAAACATAAAGTTCGATCGAACAAAGAACTAAAGATAGCTTTTTGCTCGGGTCAAAATGAATGTTAAACCACTGCATAATGCTTAAAAAATAAAGATAATAAATGAAAAATTAAAAAGGCACTCACATTTGTGTTGACCTTTTGTCTTTTCAAGGGAGAGCCTGTTGGAGAAGACACTTTGTAATCATCTTCTTGATCAAAATCTGCAGCTTGGGAATTCACGGGAAAAAGGTGCCTATCCCTTGCAGCGGATTTCTCGATTGCCACAATGGCTGCATGTCGTAAAGGATGCCAAGAATCAGAACTTGAATGCAACTGTTGCTCAAGCCATCCCAAGGGATGTAAACAAGCGACATCTTTATAAGATTGCTTTGCTTCATTAGATGAACATTTCAGCAGCCATGTTGGATCTTTTTCCATTCCATTGGCATCATACTGCATAGTTGCTTCAGGCTCTTCACAACTGCATGATTCCCTGCTACTACTGTTCGTTAAAGCATCGCAAGATAGGACCTGGTCACATGAGCTAGCAATAACCTCTCTCGTTGAAGGATCCACTATAACAGCTGCATTTACAACCTGCTGAGAAGTGTCAGCTTAAGTGGATCAAAACTATTAAGTGAAAGATGGAATATGGGGTTAAAAAGGTCATGTGATGCCAAATAGAAAAATTAAAATGCACAAATAAAATTGGACAACTGGTTCAAATACCAAAGTAATTTCTGGAGCATTCTATCAAAGTGTAATAATTCTAAGCACATTCATTTCCATCCAGAATGAAGAAGTGGCACTTCCAAACGGTAGTGGGTATTCTTGCTTTGTTCATGCTACAAGTTCAATTTAATTAACAGTTCTCCACAAAACCAAAGAGCAATCAAGAAAGAAACATTATTTGACATATTGGAAATATTTAACATATAGCATGAACCTAGGTCCACATCTATTCAATTGAAACTAAAGAAATCAGAGTTGTGAAGTCATTTCACTTGTCACAAAGAGATAACGAATATAGACTTCAGAAGTTCTGCTCCAATGATAATCAATATTTTAAGATAGTCTAACATGATGATTGAAGAGTTATGTTTTGCTTCTGAACCAATTTCCAGTCCAGTTTGTTTGGCCATATAACATGCAAAGCTGGTTCCTGCCAACTTTTAGTTTTTGTTTTGTGGTAAAATTCTTATCTTGAGAATTTATTTGCATTTTTTAGGAATTTCAAACTTTGTTTTTTAAGATTATATATGTATATACAATATGTTTAAATTTAAAGCTTCGCTAAGTGTAGTGTTTATGGATCACTTTTTTTTTTTTTTCTTAATTTCAAATTTAGTAATTAATACAATCAACTTATTACATTACCATTTTGTATGATAAAATAAATAATATTTAATAACTGATACTGTTTGGACTTCCGGTTAGACAGGTTCACCAATTTGAACCACTAACTAGCATTAAGACTGATTTGATCAACAATTCAATTATAAAAACACTGGAGTCAGTATTTACCGAAATACCAGATTTTGCCATACTAACTGCAAGTTTCATGAAGTTGAAAACTGATAACGAATCCTCTTCACTAAATCCAGTTATGCCGTCAATATTGCTGCAATAGAATTAGAAAGAAACTTAGAACTTAAAAAAAAACTGTCAAAACAAGATTAATTGACATTTTCAATGACTCACTAGGTAGGTGGATGAAAGGAAGTTGGCCACAACTTGCATTGTTCATCCCATTCTTCTTTTGTTAGTGCTGCATATTTGCATACCTAGATCAAATGGGCTCAAGTGTTACCATGGAAATAGGAAATAACGTGTACAAGCGAGAAAAAATCCATACAAGTTAATATTTATCAATCCATACACAGAAATATCAAACAAGTTTAGGATAGAGCAAACACTTAGGAATATAACCCAATCTAGAGCTATTACGCAACACCAAGTGATTTAGTATGTAAAAAAACAAATGAGAACAAACAACATTTTGTCAACAAATTAAAATAATTTCAAGTAGCAGATAAAAAGAAGCGTCATAAACTAAGACAAAGATGACACTTATACAAAGATTACGTCATACACCTTATACAATATATTAGATATCACGAGCTGGGAATCAGCTTAGAATCTTAAATATCTTTGAGAAAATGTCTCAAACTGAGATTTCCACTCCAATAATGACTAAATCACACCATTATTAACAGGCTCAAAACTCTTCCAAAAGATAATAAACCCTGATAATGTAAAACTTTAAAACAAAAAAAAAACAGCAACTCCCAGAGAAACCAATGTATATGATACTATTTTATCTACATGCATGGCTTACTGGTCAGGAGAATATGAGAATCTCAGGAAACAAATAAATGTGTATTCACATGTTTGAATATGTATTTCATGGAAATGTGAAACGATATCCCCAATCACTCAACCAACAAAATTGGCAATGCAATCGCAGAGCTTAGTGGGCCTTACATATTACAAACCTTAAGAGAGAGTTATACTGTACCTAGGGTACATGGGGGAATTTCCTAAGCAGCCGGGATCAGAAGCAACAATTTGTCTTAATTTGATCATATGCCAAGTAAAAGAAGAGATAATTTGTCAATAAATTCACTCAGTTGTTGCAATTTGCAAATGGTAATCTGTCTATGGACAATAAACTAGCACCTCTGTAATTTAATTTCAAATACAATGTAGGTAGTATTATGGCTTCAGAGATACACAGATGTTCAGAAAATAATAAACATACATAAGTGCCTTAGGTATCAATTAAAAGCTAAATGATAAAATGACCCACTTTTGTGGTGAAAGTACTCAACTGGTACGTATTCACAAGCTCCAGCACATCCTCAGACATACAGCTCAACTGATCATTATCTCCAGAAGCCATGCACAAGATCACAAATAATTGACTTTTTCCTGTCAGGTAACCTAGCTGTCATTGGTAAACTTACTAGCATCTGAATTACCAAGCAGGATAATTAAACAATCAAACAAACATAAACCTGGAATAAAGGCATACAGCATTTGTATCAGGTCTAGTAAGTCAGGGTAATGGTGAATCTAAGTCTAGACCTATTTCCTCGTGCTCCCTAAAGTGTCTGTTCTTCTATATAAAATGCTTTCTCTATTTTCATCAGCAACACCATTATTGGATAGAATCCAAATAGGTTTAACTTAGAATGGAACCAGAGTGGGCCATCATCTTACTCAGCTTTTAGTAAGACGCTATGCAATAATGCAAAAAATTGCAATACGTCACTGTTATACCCAACTTCTGGCAAAAAAATTGCAGACTAACCAAGTTTACTAAGGCAGTGTAACCCACCCCACCCACCTAAATATGAAAAATAAAAAATTCAACCAAATCCATAAAATTGAAAACCAAGGGCAGATAATGAGAATGGGAGCACATTATATAGAACTGCAGCAACCACCTCCATCAAGACAAGTCTTCCTAATGCGTTTCACATGGCGGAGGCCTTCCAAGGGTGATATATGATTTAATTTCCTAACAACAAAAGTTGAAATATAATAAACAAATATATAGATTTTCAATGACATAAGCACTTTTCCAGAATAGTAACAAAATTACCAGTGATAGTCCCAAAGAGCAGCATACCTCACTATAGTATTGGCGTGCTTTGGTTCAATTGCAGAAACAACCACATCAACTGCATTTATACAACAACTAAATCATAAAAAAGGTAAGAAAGCTCAAGGAAATAAAATGGAAAGAGGTTATATTGCAACCATTCAGAACAAATCCCTTGCTATATACCAGTAGGCTGGAGGTGAGGATGAATTGGAGGTTTTTCAGGAATGTGAATGATCTTCCAGAACTCTGATGAATCTGAACCTGTTTCCTCAACACTGCCTTTCATCCTGCTAAAATGCGGCACTTTTGTGAACTTCTAGAATCCTAATTTACTGAAAGCTTCTGCAGCTGCTGAGAAGAAAGGATAATGATTAGTCTTCAAGATTGAAAAACTTGGAAGTTTAAAGCAAATTTTAGATGGTTTCCGGCGAACTCCACCGGAAATCAAGCTTCTGGAAGCCGGTAACCGAAAGTAAGAAACAAGTGAAAACTCTTCTTTTTTAGATGGTCAGACTAAAAACTTTTCAATGATGAAATATAAGATCAGATTAGGCATAAAGTATGATTCAACAGGAAGCAGAAACATTCAGCTATTATTATCATGGAAAAAATTATACTTACAAAATATATAAAATACATTGTTAAATGGAGGTAAATTCATGAATTAGGGTAAATTAATTTGGATATTATATAAATAAATAAGGCAAACTTGAACATTAAGACCGAAATAAAAAACGGGGAGCAGTCCCCTGCTCATCCCCCCCCCCCTCCAGCCACTACAATGTTTCCTGTTTTCTGTCCCCCTGTTTTTTCCAGCACCAGCAAACAACCCAGAGAGTTGGGTTTCTCAGAAGAACAACCAAAACAATGATTGCAAGGACCTTCATATGACTTCATTTCCAACCCCCTTTTCAACAACACAATGGGTTGTGAATTGCACCCTCCAAACACTATTAGAAATGCAGTCTGAAGATGATCTATGGAGAAAAAATAGCTGAGCAACGGTTACAGTATAGAGGAATTCCTTTTTAAACAAAAACTTAGAAGAAAAATGGACGAAAGTGCAGAAACACAACTTATAGTTTGCTATATTTCTTAAAAACAAACCAGCGGGGGAGGCATCACAGACAAATGGCGTCTCTTCCATATAACAGGAAAATCCGCTTTCGAAAAAACTACCGATAATCGCATTGACAAATAAAAAAAAAGGCAAAACTTTCAAGCAAAGGAGAGAAAGAAGAAGAACACACCTATTTCAAGTTCATAGAATCATAGTCGTCAATTCTTGCCCTAATTTTTGTTTATTAATTGGATGGAGCAAATGAGCTTATTGCTGATATATATAGGACTACGGGTTTTACAATGAAAAACTATAGATCAAACAGAAAAAGGCAACAATGAAGGATAGAGCAATTATGCAGGAGTCAGTTTGATCTAAAACAACAAAAACAAAACCCTAACTATCCAATTTCAAGCACAAACCTGAAGTAGAGTGAGTGAAAGTGGTGATCCCCTATGCTTTATCTCCTCCTTCACTCAATCGAAGTGTAGAACGTACATACTTTTCATGGTGCGAGTGAATGAGAGTGAGTGTTAGTGTCGCCAATGCTCTGCAAAATTAGGATGAGGGGGAAAATATTGAAATTCAAGCATTAATTCGTCACAAATTAGGGATTCTAAAAATTAGGGAAACGAGTTCTGAAAAGAAAACGGGGGTGATTCATAAAATCGCGATTTTCTAAAAAAATTTGATTAAATTGCAATTTTTAGAAAATAATCTTAAATATTTAATCTTTCTTAAATTATGTTTTTAGGATTTTATACCAAACATACTAATTTTGAAAATCAAAATCTCATATGTTACTATGATTATACAGGAAAATTTGTTTGGATTTTGGAATAAAATATTATGTTTGTATTCCATGTATACTAACTTCTCTTTTTCAATTTTATACTATTTAAAACTTAAAAAAAAAAAAAAAACTTGAGAGAAAATGTCATATTTATTTTATCATTATTATAAAATGTAGATCTATAATTTGATTCTCAATTTTTTTTATGTAGTAAAATTCATCAATACAGTTAAAAATTAATTTAAAATATTTCAATACGATTGATTAATTATTTCATATAATATAATACATAATTAATAGAAAATATATATAATAAAAGAATGTGAATAATATATCATAAAAAGAAAAATATAATCAACTTGCTCTCAAATTCAAATGTTGTGAATATTTATATTTACACTCAAAACAAGATTGATGGCTTATGTGCTACTAAACAAAAATTCTTTTTATATTTTATTACATTGCTAAACATTACTTGTTCAAAGTTCAAACTGTACAAATCATGTATATTATAAAAACAAAATTGATATATTAAAAAAACAAAAAAATTGAATTCAAAAAATGTTGAACCCTTCAGAGTTCAAACATTAAGGTCCCAGTTTCCAAGCTGTCGTATCTGTGCTTCAAAGTCAATCCTTTCCACCAATATTATACACATTTACATGTCGAACCGCCCGAGACACCTAAACCGGATTGTTAGACCGGTCATCCGAAATCAGACCGGTTTCATCGACCGCCTTCGGCTCCAAACACTTGAAAGACGGCAACTTCACCGGTCCACCGCTGCCTTCCGCCACCACCTTCGGCGACCTCATCGACAACCCTCTCGTGAAAAACACCCACCGGTCCGACTTCGCCCCCTGGTCCAACCCCTCAAGCCTCCGGTAGAACCTACCCCGGCCACTCCCTTCCCCTCCACCGCCTGTTCGGTACCCCCTTCTAGAACTTTCCACCCTCGGCAATGCGGCGGCGCTGCTCCCAGTCCGGTTCAAAGCCGCCCGGTCCATCACCTCCTTCCTCACTCCTTCGGGTAACCGAAGGGTGAACCGGTCCAGGTTCTGCCCCGGTTGAACCAGTGAGTGCCCGGTCGAGTGGGACCTAAACCTACGGAACGTGAACACTCTTCGTATGGACCCGGACCGGTTCGCGTACTCGAAACTCGGGACCCGGTTCATTGAACCGCCATCTTGCTCACTTCCATTTCCATTTCCATCCACGTGTATGACAATTTTGCCTTGCCCAACTTCCTTGTTATCCTGAAGCGGAAGTTCGGCGGCGGCCTGGACCGGTTCGTCGAGGTTGGCTCGACAGACCGGGCAAGTGACGTGGTACCCGAGCCACGCGTCGATGCACTCGGGGTGGAACACGTGGTCGCACTTGGGCAGCAAACGCAGCGTTTCGTTCTCTTCGAACTCGTTCAAGCACACCGCGCACTCGAGCGCCCCCTTTCCGATCTTGTGGTCCTTCACCTCCGAGTACGAGAAGGTGGGGAACGTCTCGATTACGGACGCGTCGAGGCCACGCGCCGCCGCGGCTCTCCGGGATCGGAGGGAGAGGGCGCGGCGGACGCTGCCGGCCGGGGCGTCGGAGCAGTGGCGGATGTAGATGGAGAAGAAGCCCATGAAGAAGAAGGCGGCGATCAGGACGACGACGATGATGGCCATCGATGGGCTGAACTTCGCGTAAGGGTATTGGTCTCCATTGGTGTTCTCCGGCGGACTCGGCTGAGCTCCGGCGAAACTGATCGCCGCCGTAAAGGCGACGGTGAGAACGATCCGGTGATGCTGTGACGTGGAAGATTTCATCTTAACATATGAAATTGTTCATAGTAATGAAAAATTGAAAGAATTTGGAGTTTATTATAGAGAGGAGTAATACAATAGTGTGTGCGCCGGAAACGGCGTAATAAAGGAGAGATGAGAGAGAAGTGAATAGGTAGTAGGATGGAAGCAAGGTGTCGTCGTTCTCAAGGAAAGAAAATATGGAATATCTATCATCTTTGACTTTTTAGGGCTCATGGAACTTTCTATACTATTTCTTTTTTTCTTCCTAATTTGATATTTTCACTCTATAGTTTTATAAAATAATTTGATAATTTTAAGAGGAGTAGTGACCGTCTCAGGATAATCTCCACGGTTCATATTTCACAATTTATTTATAAATTAGCATAGATCCCGCATGATGTATGGATGTATAAATATTATTTTAATATTGATATGAAAATATTGAATACAAAATAATAAAAATATTTGAGAATAATTTCAATCTAATATGTTACCAATGATTCATGACCATAAAATTTAAACATTTCGAATTTGATGTGAAAATGTTAATTTTTACGAAAAATCATGTTTTAAAGAATATTTCAATCTCATTTGATACTCGTGTAATGTGTGGGTATATGAAGTTCAAGTGTTGTTATTTTTTTTATATAAATATGCTGACCATGAAAAACAATATAGTTCTTCAAAATTATTTCAATCTATACTATACTAATAGCAGGTAAGTTGGAAAAATTTACCGGAATGTCATTTTCCCGCTAAAAAATATCACATCACAATGCTGACTGTGTAAATATTTTTTTTTCTTTTAATGTTTCATGACTCAATAATTTTTAATCTATCTCTCTCTCCAAGCCTCTTGAATCAAGCTTACCCTACAAGTCATTAGATTGTCTTTTTCTCCAATGATTTTAAATTAGGCTTCTCCTACAAGCCATTTGATTGTCTTTCTCTTCAAGACTCTTGAATCAGGTTTTCCCTACAAGCCATTGGATTATATAAGTAAAGATGTGTGTTGTTGTTTCAACAAAAACACTTTCACATATATGAGATGGTCTTCTAAATTTTCGTCGTTATAAATTTTAGTTCTCCTCTATTTCCTCTTACTTTTTTCTTCTCTGATCTATGATGAAATTTTTGTACCTTCCCAATATCAATTGTTAGGAGTTTATGGTTAGGATGGATTCATCCATATGAAAATTTGAGTTATATCAATCAAGGTACATATCTCAATTGTCTGTATATTCATGAATTTTCATTTTGATTACCCTGGAAAAATGAAAAAAAAAAAACTACCAATTCAAAGAATTGAGAATAAAAGTCAAGTATTTATTGGGTTTCCTAAGAGCTTTTGGATGATTACACAATTAACTTTTGAAAATTCACAACAAACCAACAATTGAAAAAAGAAATGAGCTAATTAAATATAGTGCGAAGGAATTTGGTCTCATAATCAGTAATTTGACATTCTAAATATTGAATTAATTGAATTGGAAGTTAGAGAATTATATAAAAAAAGTTCTCCTCAAAAAATAGATACGGTTTTATAAAACAATTGGTGAAGCAACTATTCCATGATCAATAGACATATACGTAAAATTCCAAACAATAATGATTGAAATATAAAATCAGACATATACGACTTTATATTGTACTATTATAAATAGTGTTATTCAACAGTGTGTATATATATAAATATATATATGATGCTCATATATTATGGAATTATGATTAAAATTGTACTATATTAAAGTAATTGAATTATATTGCAAGACGCGCAACGCGCTGGTACACTGCTAGTTTAGTCTAATACCCATATAGTTTATTAATTTTAAATATTTCATATATTTATCTTACATTGTAAGACTACTTTACTTATTGTATTTGTCATAATTAATGAGGAAAAAATTATGCAAATTAACATATGCTCATAAAACATTCATGATGGGAAAAAATTTATGACATTGTGACAGTAACTTTCTATAATATACCATATTTAATATCCTATTTCATACACCCATATATTGTTTAAACAAAATATAGAAATTGGTTATTTATGCAAAAAATAGGAAATAATAATATAAACATGGGTGCGTCCATGATGTTTTGATTTCACCACTATTTATTTTTATGATTTATATAAAAATAAAAGAATAAAAATGTGATAAAATATTACATACAACAAAAATGATTTACTAAATTTATAAATATGCTAAGAAAAAAGATTAAATTTGGAAAACTCCCTATAATTGTGAAATTTTTAAAAAAGGAATCTCGATTTTAAAATGTCTCCTCAATTTATATTTTATAAGATATGAATATTAAATTGGGAAAACTACCAATAATAATGCAATTTTTAAAATAAATCTCGATATTTTGTGATTTTCTCGAATAAAATAATAAATGATTTTAAAATATAAAAAAAATTGATTTTTTTATAAAATATTAAATAAAATAAACTTATTGTAATTGTAAACCATATACATATAATAATAAAAAAACTTTTATAACCTATAATTTGGCTAATATCTATATATATAATAACAATTACCCCCTCAAAATAGAAATGCTAAAATTTTCCCGCCCATTTCTACCTCCCAAAAATAGAAATACATATTATTTCATAATTTATAAATTATAAATTATTAATTTTATTGTATTAAACATGATTTATATATATGGTAATAATATCATTCATAATATTAACAAAATCTTGGAAATTATTATCTATATATGGTATATGAATGTTAATATGATCTCATCTAATAATTTTTTTAATTGTTGATATAATCAAAGATTAAATATATATTTGTTGAATAAATTAAAATAACATAATGATCGGATTTCAAGAACTATAGATTATCAAAGTATTTTTTTTATCTCTAATGTTGTACCCCACATACACATATAACACCTCAATAAATATATCATTATTTGATCGGGGGTGTTCGTAGTGACTAAGGGGGTCGAAGACCATGAGGTGAGTTATTAATCAAGTCAATCAACATATATAAAACAACGTAAATTAACTATCATTATTTACTATATTCGAAATATGTATTGTAAAATTATTATAAACATCACACAATTTTATTTGACAAGTATGTCATATACAATGCTCCAATTTTATATATCTTCTATGTAACAATGTTAATAATATAACATAGTGTTTACATAATTTTATTTTATTATACCATATTAATTCTTATTAAAAACCATAAAGATTTGTAATATATCTTGAATATAATAAAAAAATATACATATGATATATTGTTGCACACAATAATATTTTGGAAGTATAAAATTTATGAATTCATATACTTTCTATTAAAAATTACAAATTAAGTATAAAAAATGATTAAAAAAATATATCATTTATACTTATACTTATAAAAAAATAATAAAAAATATGTTCTATTTCATAATGCTGAATTATATAAATATATCTTCATTATTAATCTTGAAGAATAGATAATCAATGCTATTTATAAGAGTGATAATACGTAGATGAAGAATTTTTACATATATATTTTAAATACTTTGAATTTTTTATTATGAAATTTCATTGTCATATATATAAAAACCAACTAACTTAATTTCTATTTTTTTAAAGTAGAAATACAAATATTCATTATTTTATAAATTTATAAATTGTAAATATTTAGTTTTTCATAATTTATGTATATTCATGATATGAAAATCATTTTGTATATATACGATAATTGAGGAAAAAAATATGATCGTATTTGATATTTTATAAAGTTAGTATGATTTGTATACATATGGTAATAATATCATGTCGTGAAAAGTTGTAAATAAAAGTTTTTACCTTAATCTAAATCATTTTATATATCCACGAAAAAATTTATCATTTTTTTTGTTGTAAGAATAAATAATGTTTCCTCATTGATTAAAAAGTAAATAAAAATCTAAAATTTCACTATCATGGTAGCATGAAATTCACAGAATAATGATAAAATATATTTAATTTATGTTGTAATATAGTTTCATTGTTTTAGATTTATCAGATTTTGAAATGTTTACCTTCCAATATGATTTTTCTAATAGATAAATTTTGATTTTAAGATATCTGAAAAAAATAATTATACAGATTTTTTTGATGGTATGTCAAATTTAGAAATTTTATTTTGGTGTAATATACAATAATATCAATATTTTAAGCTCATTATGAATAAGTTGTTAAACATATGCAAGTATTTTCTAGGCCAATTGTGACAAGAACAAGTAGTAAAATAGTTAAATAACATATGATGAAAATAATAAATATTTAGATGAATTATATGAGTAGTAGATTAAATTGAAATAACTCTGAAGAACTGTATGATTTTTCATGATCATCATTTTTATATCAAAAAATTACTAACACATGAAATTTATTTACTACATCACACGAATACCAAATGAGGTTGAAATATTATCAAGACTTGATTATAATGCTCAATAATATCACCATTTTATACTCATTATGAATAAATTATTGCACATAAATTTGCATAAGTTTGTTTCAGGCCAATAGTGCGACAACGTATGATGAAAATAAAAAATATTTAAATTCATAAATTATGTGGATAGTAGATTAAATTGAAAACACTTTGAAGAATTATATTATTTTTCATGAACAACATTTTTATATCAAAAAATTACTAACACTTCAAATTTATTTGTCCATACATCACATGGACAAATGAGATTGAAATATTATGAGAACTTAATTTTTTTTTTTTGTAAATTAAAATTTTCACATCAAACTTGAAATATTTAGATTTTATGGTCGTGAGTCACACAAGTAATAAATCAGATTGAAATTCTCAAAAAAAAAAAAAAATTGTGTTCAACATTTTCATATTGAAATATATAAATAGTGAAATTTATATGTTCGTGCATCGCACGGGACTTATACTAGTTAAATAGTAAATAATTATATTTAAAAATATGGTACTTTTAGCTCAAATGTTCATGGATTAATAAAATGATCCCTTCTATGTTTATATATCTAACAATTTTATGTTTTAAAATATTTTTAAATTTGAAATTCTTTATGCTAAAAATTTTCTCCAAAGCTCGGTAGGAACAGAAAATTATACTTCCTTAAAATTATTCTAAGATGGTAAGATGGTAATATTCTCAAAATAAATTATACTCCAAATATATGAACAATAGATGGGTATATGAAATAGGATATTAAATATGGTATGTTATAGAAAGATATTATCTTATAAATATGTGTAAATCTATATGCACATCACAATTCAAAATTTTATTTAAGAATAATATATACCAAAATATCATTTATTTATATGAAATATATTTAGACAATTACTAAATTTTTCATATAAAAGTGTACCTATTGCAATAATTTCATGTAATTTTTTCAAAATTCATTCAATACAACCGTTTTTCAAACTCAAATAGGTATATAATTATTCATTTAATTGACGTGCAAAGATTAATAATTAATTGACATGTAAAGATAAAATACACATAATAGTTTTATAGAATGATAATATTTATTTAATGATACAAAATCCACAATAAAAGAAAATAAAAATTAAATCACATATTATTAATGTATTAGAAGAGATCTATATAGGGGAAAAATCATTGCACACTTGATAATTGAATGAATATTTGGGAAATAATGATGTGATCAACTTCAAAAATCATTTTCTTTATCATTATTTTCTAATTACATTTTTTTTATCACTTATTTGTGATAACATTTTTTCTTCTAGTTACAAACCTGAGTTTATTTTCTCATTGACATGCTATGATTTTAAATATATTTCATCAAATAAATAAAATTGATTTAATGATTTAGATACCGAATTGAGAGATTATATATATATATATATATGACTAAAATTACCCATATATATATATATATATATGACTAAGATTTTTTTGACATGGGTAATTAATTTTAGTCATATATATATATATATATTTTGTCCATATATATAATGATTTGACTGTATACCATATATATTCATTATACAAAATAATATTTTTGAAAATTACCATAAATTCAATTAATATCACAAAAAATTAAATATTTAATATTTAATAAAATTTCTATAATTAGGAAGTGAAAATGGGCGGGAAACCTTTTGGCATTACTATTTTTAGGGAGTAATTGTTATTATTATTATTATTATTATTATTATTATTATTATATATATAGATTTGTAGATATAAGTTTGATTTGTGGGTAAAAAGAATCTGTCTCACAAAAACTATCTGTGAGACCATCTCACGCAAGTTTTTATGTTTAAAGAGATAACAGTTTTGTATATTTGGATTGGGGTGTAGCCGTGTAGATAGATTTTGCAAGTTTGAATTTGAGATTTAAGTGGATGTTGGAAAAGTGGATTTTGTTAAAATTGTGAATTTTTTTTGGTTTTATTGGATAAGATTGTATATAAATTTTATATGTCACTATCACAATGATAAAAATGATAGAAAAAAATCAATGTTATATTATTTTATTTTATTATAAAAACATGTTATTGAGAATTATAAAAATGGTTAATTATCGTAAAAATCACAACTTCAATCAAATTATCATTATAACCAAATTTTTGGATATTTGTAAAAATAACACGATTTTATATAGGTGTAATTTCAATCACCTGTCAGTAATTGATTTTTTCCTTACTAACACGTCCAGTTGCCTGAACACGTCAGTTGCCAATATGGATACTAAAAGAAAAACACCACCTTTACAATTGTGGAAAAAATTACCATCTTTACTTAAATTGGAATTTTTAACCAAATTAACTTTTGGATAATTATAAAAATAATATGACCTTATATACATAGTTGCAATTTTGATCACCGGTCAATATTTGAATTTTTTTCTTGTTGACATATTGAATTTCCCGGGCTGCAACATGGATATGAATTAAAAAAATATCATCTATTAATGAAATGACATATTGCTTCTCATTCTCTGTTCCTCATTTCTTTTATGTTTGATGGAAACAATGTCATTTCATTAATTCATGGATTTGTTTACAACAATTGTAAATGTGAGAACTTTTACAGCAATTATAAAGGTAATGATTTTTTTAATACCATAGTAGAAGTTGACGTGTCCGGACCACCAAACAAATCAACAAGAAAAAAATTCAAATGAGCTAGTGATCGAAATTCTAACTTTGCATATAAGGTCATGTTGCAATAATCCAAAGTTCTGGCTAAAATTACTAATTAAGTAATAGTGGTGATTTTAAAACAACAGTAAATGTGATTATTATTTTTAATATCCATAATGGCAGCTGACGTGCCAGACTATCAGACACATTAGCAAGGATAAAGTCAAATATTGACCGGTGGTTGAAATTGCACCTATAGTATTATTTTAAATTATGTAAAAATTTTGTTTATATATTTATTTTATTTTTTGATCAAAATTTTAGATTTAAAATATAAATTTGATTTTCGTTACTAATAGTCCAATTATAATCTTTTTAGCCCAAAATCTAATGAAATTAGAGTTATGTTCATAATATTAGATGCTCGTGTAAGCAGATCGATTTAAAAGTTTATTTAAAATCACTAGAGTGATCACGTTTAACATCATTAATAATACATAACTAACTTCAGTGATTTGTCATTTACGTTGGTGAATGCTTTTCCGATGTCATGTTTGACGACGTCGTTCCAATTTTTTGCTTTGCTTGATTTCTTCGTCAGTCGTCACTACCTAGGTGTTATATAAAATAGTTTCCTTAAGAGAAAATAAAATAAAGACTGCTATATAGATTATAGACTATGGAAGAGTGGTTGCTGGGGCAGCCACGTGCTCTATGATCGGTTGAAATTTTTTATTTAAGCAAATAAGTTTGGTCGGATTTAATTTAATTTAATGGCATACTAGCTATATAATATAATAATATATAAATTATTATTATTATATATAGACGAATTGCCTTTCTAAATTAAGGCTGCGTTGTAGAGGAAATAAAAATCGGAATTCTATTTCTAGAACACAAGTCATTTGTGGAAACTAACAAAACCAATGACTTCTATAGACGATGTATGAAAGAAAAATACATGAGTGATTGATTGTTCACTTGTTGAAAAATCAACTGTTGAATTGAAAATAAAATAAAATATATGTGTATGAGAAAAACAAATTTTTGGATGAGATCATTTTATAAATGTGATTTGCGACTCATGTGAGTGCATCGAAGAACGAACTTATAAAGAAATGGTGAAAGTCATTCAAATATTAATTTCCAAGCTCCTAGCTCCTTAACTTTCTAGAATACAAATCATCTTCTAACATTAATTTGATATCATGCCATATTCAATCCATAAATAGGTCAATTAATTTCTTTTTGAAAGTAAATAGGTCAATTAATATTAGACCTTACATTAAGTAGTTTTAGTAAGAGCTATAACACACATATTATGTATTTACTTTTAAAATATATTCTTTAAAATTAAATAATAATGATCAGTTAACATTATCCTTTTTGAGAATGTAAAATAGTAAAAAGAAAAATAGTACAAACAAAATCTTTATTGAATTCAAATGAATAAAGTGGAGATCCAAAGTGAGTATGTATTCCGAAAATAATCAAATCGTGGAGAAATTAACAATTAAGTAATAAAATAAAATATTTATAATAAATAATTTTGGGAGCACATAACTACAATAGATATTAATTAAAATAGTTACTAGTTAGTTTATAACTCATATAAAGTTATGCATAATATAATTTAAATTCAAAATCTATCTTGAAATTTCAGTATAAAACTTATATTTATTTACCTTTTAAAAGATGAAGTTTCTGATGACCACTAATGATGTATATAGTATGAAGATTTCGAAGAATAGAATTTGAAGAAAAACTTGAATGTAATCTATTGTTTTTAAAAAGACCTACTTTAGTAATTTGTTAAGTCTATTTTATTAGTTTATGACTTGTTTTAAGATTTTGATTAAATAATGTCCTACAATATATATATATATATATATATATATATATTGAATTTTGTTTCAATGAATATTTGTTTTAAATTGTAAGATTCTAAATCTCCGAAATCCGCTTTGTTATATCTGAATTTCCGACGAAATCGAACTAAATTGATAGAGCAATTCTAAAGATTTTTTTTTTTGGATATTTTTCGAAAATCTCCAAATGTTGAAGCAATTCCGAAAATTCTCTTATCCCCGAAGTGGTCCGGACCGTGGTCCACCCCATGCAGCAGCAATCTACTTAAATATTACTTTTGTTCTTCTCCACAACAACAAAGCATATTTCTTGAATTCAGCATTCGGAAAGTGGACTTGACCTAGTCTCCATATATATAACTCTTGCTATCTTAGAACTTTAGCAAGTCTTTAGTTTGAGGACAAACAAATCTGCTTTAATTTCACTTGCAAGAACATGGTTTTATGAGGTTTTTTATTTTAATTTTGAAGCTCCATCTATTAGATCTTTATTTTTACTCTATTTTATTTTACGGATATCTATGCTTTGGATTACCAATTTTTGCATTATGATTTGGAAGATTTCTAAAGAAAGAACAACGAAGAAAACCATAACATCATTGCTACAAAATCTCATAAGTCTATATCATAATGCATCACCTCATTATATATTGAGTACAAACTACGTACAAAGTATCCTATTCCAGGCTTCTAGCAATCATGGATGGTGCGATCATTGAACTATGATCAAAGCGGAAATCTAACTCAATATGTTTGGTCCAAGCGGAACTACATCCGATGATGCTAAGACAATAACACTAATATTATCAACACAAACACAACATGTCTAGTAATCAACAATAACCTTTACGCATGGATGGACTTACATATGTCCAACACTGAGCTCTTTTTTTTAAAATATATATACCCAACACTTTATTTTCATTAAATACAAGTTCAACCCATTTATTTAACTTTTTGAAGCCACATTTATATTAAATACAAGTCCCATATAAATTTGTGCAGCCACATTTATTATAAATACAAGCCCATCTGTCCATTTATTTATTAAATACGCAACCACAATTTGAACGACCACAATTTGACATTTCCTTACTTTTTTTTTTTTTATCTTTCCTAAATATAAATACAAATATTGAAGGACAAAGAGACAACTCAAGAAGAATTTTCATCAACAACAAAGATCAACTCTCTTGAAATTTAGATGTGAATTTCTTGAAATCTTTCACCACATTATTCAAGGTAATGGTTTTTTTAATTCATTTAGTATGTTTATGAGATATGTATGAAAAAAGTATTAATATTTGATCTTTATACTCTTTTTTTTTCATAAATATTCATGGGATCTAATATTTTAATCTATGTTAATTTGACTCCTACTACTTTTATTCAAGGTAATGGTTTTTTTAATTCATTTAGTATGTTTATGAGATATGTATGAAAAAAGTATTAATATTTGATCTTTATACTCTTTTTTTTTCATAAATATTCATGGGATCTAATATTTTAATCTATGTTAATTTGACTCCTACTACTTTTATTTATTTATATTAGGGCATAAAAATTTTTATAGGGAGGCTAGATATGTAATCACCCATAGTATTCAATGTATATATTTCATTGTCGTATGTGTTATTTCAGAATTTTAAATGGAGCACCAACATATTACAAATAAAAAAAAAACTTATATCTTCTTTCTTTACAAAACGCGATCGTCAAGATATTGAAGGTAGCTCAGAACCTACATCCATTTACCCGCAAAATCAAACAAATCAGTCTCATTTAACACCTATTGAGCAAAATCCTTCAACTCTAAATTTACAATCAGATACATGTATTGAACGTGATCCGGGAAAAAGAAAGCAGTTGTGGGAATATCCTGTCAATACACGAGATGATATAAGACGGGCTTATTTAAAAGTTGGGCCTTATCAACCGAAAATGGAAGTGTATTCTATTACAAAGTTTGGCACTCAAAATCGTAGTTTTCAAAGATGGTTTGATAAGTTTCATTGGTTAGAGTACTCGCCTTTCACAGATAAAGCATATTGCTTTTATTGCTTTCTTTTCACTCGTGATGTTGATATGTCTCATTCTTCTGCGTTAGTCAAAGAAGGATTTAACAATTGGAAAAGAATAAGTCAAGGAAATAAATGTGCATTTCTTACACATGTTGGTTCTACAGCTACATCACCACATACTATGTGCTTAAGATGTGCAGAGGATTTGATGAGACCATCTGGACATAAAGACAAAGTTATGCATGCTCAGACAAATATTGAAAATGAGAGAAATCGTTTGTCGAAGTGTTTACTTTTCAGCCCACCCCACTATAAAATCTTGGATCCGCCCCTGCCATTACGTAAAACATCCTTGTAACAAGATTGTTGTATTCTAGAAAGATGGAAGAAGATGATTCTAGAAAGTGGGGAACATTGGAGGCCACGCGCCGCCGCGCCGGAGGAGGCCCGGCGGACTCTGCCGGCGAGGGAGTCGGAGCAGTGGCGGATGTAGATGGAGGCCCATGGAGAAGAAGCCCATGAAGAAGAAGGCGACGATCAGGACAACAATGATTATGGCCATTGATGGGCTCAACTTCGTGTAAGGGTATTCGTGTCCATTGCTATTCTCCAGCTGAGCTCAGGCGATACTGATCGCCGCCGTAAGGGTGGTGGCAAGAACGATCCGGTGATGCTGTGACGTGGAAGATTTCATCCTAACATATAAAATTATTCGTAGTATAATTAAAATGAAAGGTTTTGGAGTTTATAGAGAGGAGGAATAATGTGGACATATAGGTGTAAATAGAGACTAGGATGGAAGCAAGGTGTCGTAGTACTCAAGGAAAGAAAATATGGACTATCTATCATCTATGGCTTTCTAGGGTTCATGCAACTTTCTATACTTTTTTTCTTTCTTCCTAATTTGACATTTTCACTCTTATTTTCATAAAATAATTCAATAATTTTAGGAGGTAACAATTTTGTATGTTTGGATTGGCCGTGTACGTGGATTTTGAAAATTTAGATTTGAGATTTTAGTCAATAATGAAAAATGTTGTACTTTTTAATAATTTGTGTTTGTTTAGTGATTTTATAGGATAAGATAGTAGTTATATATCACTTTATACAATGATGAATGGTAGAAAAATCGATGTTATTGTATTATTTTAATTTTAAAAAACATGTTATTGAGAATTGTCAAAATGGTATTGTCGTAAAAATCACAAACTTCAGTCAAATTGTCATTTTAATTAAATTTTTTTATATTTGTAAAAATAACACAACCTTATATACATAAATTCAATTTCGACAAGTGAATTTTACCTTGCAGACACGTCCAATTGGCCGAACACGTCAGCTACCAACATATAAATATACGACTAACACTACTAAAATATATGACTAACATAATATAAAGATATAATATTTGGGAGCGAGTTTGTCCACAGATATCTAGGCACGTGATAGGTTGGGTCGATCTGAGTGCATGAATCTAAAATCCATACGTCAGTCGTAATAAAGATTTGGTGTTTTTAATTTGACTTTATCAAAACCAAACCGCTCCAATTATTTTTTGTGTCAAACTCGCGTATCATATGAAACCAAAGAATTAAATTTAGAACTGAATATAACCGATTTCAAGGAAGTAACTATATACAAATTTATATGTATCATTTAATTCATTTTTTTATATTGTTATATTGAATTAGTTACAAATTTGATTGAGTTTTATTATTATTATTATTATTATTTAATACTATTATAATTTTAAAACTTCATAGAAGAAATTAATTACTAAATAATAGACTAAAATATTTATAATGAATAATTTTGAGGGCACCTAAAATCTATTACCTATAATATATATTAATCAAATAATTAGTTTATAACTTATATAATGACACGACCACATTTCTAATATAGCTAGACATGTAATAGATTTTCATATTAAAAGACCTGTAAGTGAGTGTGTGATTTTTTTTAAACATAATAACATAAATAACTTCTTGCACATGAAAACCTAGTAAGACTATAATACGTTTTGTAGCGTGTACCATAAAGTCAAGTCACACTCACTTCTATATTTTACATGTTTATATACATCAGAAGATCAAATAGAAGAAGTCCAAGTACTTTATCAAAATATTGTTTAAAGCAAAATAAGTCCATAGCTAGTGATGTAAACGAGCCGAACAGTATTGGGCTCGAGTTCGGCTCGTTTGATATTAGCTCGGGCTCGAGCTCGGTTCGAACTTTAAAAATCGGGCTCAAGTTCGGCTCGAAATCAAAAGATTGAGCACGATATGGGCTTGAGTTCGGCTCGAACAAAGCTCGATAACAAGACTCATCAAAAGCTCGAAATGGGCTCGAATACAGGCTCGTTAAAAGTTCAAAATAGGGGCTCGAATACAGGCTCGTCAAAAGTTCGAAATGGGCTCGAATACAGGCTCAATAGTTCAAGCTTGAGTTCGGCTCGAAAAAATTAGATTATCCATAACATTTTAGATTGGTTAAAGGTTTTCTTTTGATTTTAGATCGGGCTCGAGTTCGGCTTGAAATCAAAAGATTGAGCTCGATATGGGCTTGAGTTCGGCTCGAACAAAGCTCGATAACAAGGCTCATCAAAAGCTCGAAATGGGCTCGAATACAGGTTCGTCAATAGTTCAAAATAGGGGCTCGAATACAGGCTCGATAAAGGCTCGTCAAAAGTTCGAAATGGGCTCGAATATAGGCTCGATAGTTCAAGCTTGAGTTCGGCTCAAAAAAATTAGATTATCCATAACATTTTAGATTGGTTAAAGATTTTCTTTTGATTATTAATTATTAATTATCTAAATTTCAAAAACTTATAAAATTCATAATCATATTTAAATAAAATATATAAACGAACAGGCTCACGAACTATAAACGAGCCTATTCACGAACCCCTAAACGAACATGTTCGCGAGCTATCGAGCCGAACATGTCTAGGCTTGAGTTCGGCTCGTTAAGCTTAATGAGCTCGAAACTCGGGCTCGAGCTCGGCTCGTTAAGCTAACGAGCCGAGCTCAAATGAATATTTATCGAGCCGAGCCATAAACTGTTCGCGAACGGCTTGGTTTGATTACGTCCCTATCCATAGCATAGCCTAATAGGTCGTCATCCATGTACACCATCTTCGAACCCGTAGGAACTCAACAACATGATCAGTAAGTCTGTGAGCTTATACATCAGCAGATTCACCTACAATACATGAACTATATGAGCTAAAAAGCTCAATAAACAGAAATTATGCACACAACATTAATAATATGGAATGATGTCAATAATGCATGCTAATGAAACATTTCTTACAAAATCATTTTCCTACATTGGGAACTTGACCACCATCTACTAGGCATCGGATAGAGCTCAATATAAAATCAGTCATTATAACCATATTCATGTCTCACATGCCACCGGTTGAACGAATCAAGCCATATCCATGTTTCACATGCCACCGACTAAGCATATAGTATTGGTAGCCATATCCATATCACACATGCCACCGGCTGAATAAATCAAGCCATATCCATATCTCACATGCCACCGGCTACCTATATAATATATCGTAAGCATGATTACATGCCTCGGTGCACTAGTAGTGGTCAATAAAATACTTTTCATCTTGAAATCATGTCTTGCATGTAGAATGCAATAACTTTCATCATTTACGTATGCACATGTTGATGCTCATGAATGATATTCGTAATGCATCACATATATTTCCCCATAGCATTATGCAACCAATAACGTCAATTCTCAAGGATACATGAAATCACGTAATATCACTTAAACAATATATAACATGAAGTACTGCGTTCATGCATTGTAGTTGTAAATAAATTTCTACTTACCTGAAAATCAAATGATTTTGGTTGCATAAGCTTCAAATTTTCCTCTAGAACTCTCTTGATATTTTCTTTCTCTCGACGATATTCTGTTTTCTATTATCCTATTTTCTTAAGTTACCCCCACCTTAGGAAGTAGTTTGAACGAGCATTGTCTATGATGATCCGTATCAAAGAAAGTTCACCTTCTCCCTTGTTCCCTTTTACGTTTTCTTCGGCCACAAAGATGATTGAAGCGACTTTCGATAACTTTATAGACAAAAGAATGAAAAGAAGCGACTTTAAGGGTAAATATGGAACTTTAATAAACTCTATAATAAAATGGATTGATTAGAGAATCTCTATTAGACATATATTGGACATTGCTAGACTTAACTGTAATTTTAGGAAGGCTAAATATAAAATTAGGACTTAAATTACATCTTGGAAGATTTAAAAATAATTATAGAAAGACTAATTATAGAATTAAGATTTAATTGAACCAACAATAATGTTTAATTTATTTAAAATAATTCTCTAAACAAGTTTTTTTCCATTTCAATTTAGCTCAAAAACAGTCTATAATGAAAAATTCACCAAATCTTATAGGATTAATGAAAGATTTTGAAATTCTTACAGAGGCTACGTAACGTGATGAAGAATATAATGTAAAATTAGCTAGTACAAATAATGATCACACAATTAGTTATGAGATTTAGAAGTTGATAGAAAATAGGGTATAGACTTTGTCGAAAACAGGTCGTCTTGTAAAATTTAGCATAAATCGTACATGACTTCAAAAATTACATGGTAAACTTCTAAATGCTCATAAGAACAGTTAATATAAAATACTAAAATATCACATATGAATTCGAAGCCCATATTTCAGGAGAATAGATCTACCTAGACAGAAAAACAGGGCAAAACTGTCTCTAAACAGCCTATTTTAGAAAAATCATAGTAAATCAGGTTTAACTCCAAATCTTCTGAAATTTTACACACAAAATCTTAACTCAATAAATTTGATATTAGTAAAGGATTTTAGGATGATTCGACTTCTACAAGTCTATAAAAATTCTCGAACAACAGTGAAATATGCGTAACAACAGTAGAAAAAATACACAGTAGCAGTATACTTATGTACGCGGGGCAGCAGGGCAGCAACGGCAGCAGGGCAGCAAGAGAGAGAAAAAAACCGAGAGAGAGCTTGCGAGAGAGAGAGATGGAAGAAGTTGCGTACTGATTCTGTCATTTCTTTCTTTCATTTTTCTTTCCCAGCTTGCAAACCAAGTGAAGAGTCATCACCTATGTATGTCTTCTTTGAGTAAGTCTCTTGTGAGACCGTCTCACGGAATTTTAATGTATTACGTGAGATGGGTCAATCCACAACCCAATTACCCATCACACAAACCCTACAATTCACATATTATTTGTGGGTGATGGGGCTCCGTCTCACGAAAACTATCCGTGAGACCGTCTCACATAAGTTTTTGTGGTCTTCTTTTGGTGAGGAGAGAGAATTTGGCGTGAGGTGGCAGAAAGATTGGTGACTAGCTTTCTCATGGCTTTTCACTTAATTTAATCAATTACTTTTTCTTAATTAATTAATAAACAAATATATATATATATATATATATATATAAAACATTACACCTTAGCTAATTAATTAGGGTGTTATATATAAAGTAATGCATAATATATTTAAATTTAAGTTTATATCTACTTTGAAATTTACTATAAAACATATATTTATTGACAAAGTCTTGGGTGAGACCGTCTCACGGATCTCATTCCGTGAGACGGGTCCGGTCGGGTTGAACATAAAAATTATGTAATACTTTTATATATATGAGGTAATATTTTTATGTGTATCATGTAATACTTTTTCAAAATATCACCACGTAATACTTTTATGTGTATTATGTGATACTTTTTGAAAGTATCACATGATATACATAAAAGTATTACATTATCACATGATATACATAAAAGTATTACATGGTACACATAAAAGTATTATATTATGAAGTATCACATGATATACATAAAAGTATTACATGGTACACTTAAAAATATTACATTATGGAGTATCATTATGAAGTATCACATGATGTACATAAAAGTATTACATGGTACACTTAAAGTATTACATGGTACACTTAAAGTATTACATTATGAAATATCACATGATATA
This sequence comes from Scutellaria minor, assembly GCA_954870855.1. Classification (NCBI taxonomy): domain Eukaryota; kingdom Viridiplantae; phylum Streptophyta; class Magnoliopsida; order Lamiales; family Lamiaceae; genus Scutellaria; species Scutellaria minor. The sequence goes on along the minus strand of OX940728.1, from coordinate 15,163,540 downwards.
CATAAAAGTATTACATTATGAAGTATCACATGATATACATAAAAGTATTACATAGTACATATAAAAATATTACATTATGAGAATAAAACATGATGTGGTACTTTTATGAATATCATGTAATACTTTTTGAAAATATCACTATGTAATACTTTTATATATACCATGTAATACTTTTGTATATATCATGTAATACTTTTTGAAAATATCATCATGTAATACTTTTACGTATATCATATACTACCTCCGTCCCGACTCAACTTGCCTATGTTGACCGGGCACGGAGATTAAGAAAATGCAGTTGACTCAAGTGGATATGCACTTTTGGATGACATTTTTGTAATAATACGCACATCAAATCAAGTGGATATGCACTTTTTGATGACATTTTTGTAATAATGTTGAAATATAGGGATATTAAGGTAAAAAAATTTTTGTCATTTATGGGCTGGCAAGTTGAGTTGGGATAAATAAAAATGGCAAGTAGACAAGTTGAGGTGGGACGGAGGGAGTAATACTTTTTGAAAATATCACATAATAACTATAAAAGTATCATGTAATATTTTTATGTATATGAGGTAATACTTTTATGTATATCATGTAATACTTTTAAGTCAACAGTGTTGACTGACCATTGACCATTGACTTTTTGACTTTGATCGTTGATCGGGTCGGGTTGACCCGTCTCACGGAATGGGATCCGTGAGACGGTCTCACACAAGACTTACTCATATTTATTTTCCTTTTAAAAGACAAAGTTTTTTATGAGCACTTATGAGGTATAGAGCAAGAAGATTCCGAAGAATAAAATTTGAAGAAAAACTTGAATTTAATCTATTGTTTTCGAGAAGAGACTTACTTAATTTATTTATCAAGTCAATACTTTATTAGTTTATTACTTGTTTTAAGATTTAAATTAAATAACATTATGCAATATATTTGTTTAAATTGTAAAATTCTAAATCTGAACTGACCCACTCTGTTAATAAAAAATAAAACATATATTTACTTATTTTCTTCAATAAAATTTGAAGAAAAACCTGAATTTAAACTATTGTTTTCGAGAAGAGATTTACTTAATTTATTTGTCAAGTCAATTTTATTAGTTTATTACTTGTTTTAAGATTTAAATTAAATAACATTATACAATATATTTGTTTAAATTGTAAAATTCTAAATTTGAATTGACCCACTATGTTATACCCGAGTCTTTAAAGGAACCAAACCGATTTGACAAAACAATTATGAAAAATATTTGTTGGTATTTCCCAAAATCTATGAGTTTGAAGCAATTTCGAAAGTGTTCTTATTCAGGACTTACTACAAACTGTGCTCACCTCTTCATGAACATAGACGGAGGGACTTGGGGGTCAAGGGGCCACTGGCCCCCTCAAATTTTAATTTTTTTTCCAGGAGCATTATGGTAAATTCACATATATTAATTAAAAGAAAGAAAAATATCAATTAAAATATGTTTAATATTCTAACAATCTCTTTCACCTTCTACTACCTACTCAAATTGAGATTACCCAGGATCCCACAGTCTCATTTATCCTCTACTACCTACTCAAATTTGATAAATATGTCACGCCCTATTTTCATAATTAAAATATCAGAGTTTTCTTGTGGGCGTGCAAGAAGAAATGGGAAAGAGACATACATTTTAAAACAGAAGAAGATAGAAGACGATAGAAAGATTTACATATAGGAAACATCGGTAACAACCGAAACAAAGAGTTTGAATCCTTGAGCAGCGAAAATATACTCATATTGGATCCATCAAAAGAAAATACGATATAATTTTACAAAACGTGAAATAAAATAAAACATTGTTTCAATATTAAGTTTTGGAAAGCAAAAAGAGAAATCTTGATACGACACCATCCTCTCTATACATATTGATTCTCATAATCTCCTGTAATGTGATTACAGATGGGGGTGAGTGCGGTGAATACACTCATGGGAATAATCTCCGTATTTTTAACATGTATTAAACAATTAAACAAATCAAACATAATATGAGTTTGACAATTAGACACAACACGTAGAATGCATAGCACTTAAATTCCAATAGGTGCGGGTGTAACCCGTCTTACCCTACATAACGGTTTTTATACCGTTGGTGTATTTTACGGACCACCAATCCCTTTGCAATTTTTTTAATATAATCACGGTAAATAGGATTCCATAATTCATATATCAAATACGGAAAACAATAAACATATAGAGATTAGAAGTTACCTCCACCTTGTTCGATGGTAAACCTCGTGTAAATCAAAGTATCAAGTTTTAAGGCGTTTGTTCCGATTGAGAGCCTACACATGTAAAGAGGTTTCTTAAATCCATATTACATTATTTACGTATACATTAATTATATAAACTCTCGAAGAAGAAGAAACGATAGGGAAAACGAGATGAAACGAAAGCTTTAGAGATCAAAGATGAATAAACGAGTGTGGAAGGTTAAACATGTGATCATAGGGTGAAAGGGGAAAGATTAGAGTTTGAACAGAAGAAAAACGGGCTTAAACGAAGGAAAAACGAGCTCAAGCGGAGCATTTAAAGGTGTAGGGGCGTTTTCGTAATTATCAGAAAAGGGTTGACTTTGATCGAGACTCCCCGACTCCCGGTCGACGACTTCACGTCGTCGGTGACACCACACACACAAATGACATGGACTGACACGTACACACGCACACCAGCACGTACACGGCGCGCCCCAATACTACCTCGTACGTACACAGCTCCCGACGCGCCCCTCCCGGCGCACACACAACGCGCGTACAACATGGCCCCTGGCACATGCACCGCGCGCACATAGCTCCCTACGCTCGCGATGGAGGCACGCCCCCACCCTGGCATCCGCGCACGTACCACACGACACCGGCATGCAAACAACGCCCGACACCCTCCACACAGCAGCAACGGTGGCGCTACTAGCACCACCCCCAAACCCACAAACACAGCCGGCAACTTCTCGTCGCCGGTGACACACCACCACCACACTCGCCGGTATAACCCACGCCGACCACCACCACCACCACCTGCAGCACGGCGGCGTTGCACAGCACCGCCTACAACACAGCTACACACTCACGCGCACACACACATGCACATAAAAGACACACACGCACACAGCTCGGTGCCGTCGCCCACGGCGGCGCCACCCCCTCCCAACACGACACACACCCTCATCAGTGATAGAGGGGAGAGAATCCGGCAAGGTAGAGAGAGAATGAGAGAGAGAGAGAAAAGAAGAGAGAAAAAGAGGGTTTGCCAGAGTTTGACCAGCCGTTTCCCAGCGAACGAGATATCGGAATGCAAAATCGAGCCCGGATCTGGAATGAGTTCGGTGAAATCTATAAGCTGTGCGAAAATCGACCAAAGCTGATAAAAAGATTCCGACTCCAGCGCTAACGGTGGCGCGGCGGCTGCCTGAAAAATCAAAAGAGAGAGAAAAGAGAGAAAAAATATCTTACTTTTTGACTTTTTGTTCGAATTATTCCTTTTTACGATTCGTTTCGTATTATATATACACATTTTCAAAATATCTTTACTTTTTCAAAATATCTCATCTTTTTACAAAATATCTTACTTTTTACTTTTTGATTGAAAATATCTCTTTTCCGATTCTTTATATTCTTCGTGTTTTGAGTTACGGGTCTCCGATTGGCCTCATTTTCGTTTCTATCTTTTCGATTTTCGATTACGAACCTTTTGATAAAATATAACCTATGCTTCTTGATTTAATTATATAACCGATTAATTAATTATGCATTATTTTATCATTTTTCTGAAACGCACATAATTAAACCAAACAATTAAGAGTTTAATTATTTAATTAACCAATTATGCGTCGTTTTGTCCTAGGCACTACAAAATATATCAAAAATATATCTAAATCTATATCATCCACCCTCTAATACCTACTCAAATTTAATAAATATATCAAAATAAATCTCATTCATAGTCCCACAATCTCATACACCCTCCATTATCTACTCAAAATTAACATACGCACAGTACCACATTTCATTCAATCTCTACTACTACTCAAATTCCTACTCAAATTGAATAAATAATCCCATTCACCCTCTAATACCTACACAAATTCTATAAATATATCAAAATTCTTCCTATCATAGAGAAATATTAGCTACAAGTTTGAGGTAAATCTTTATAGTTTAAACTTTATAGTTTATTTTTTATGTTGGGTTTGAGTTGAGTTTTAATTTTCAATTGCTATATTATAAATTATATAAATAATAAATGAGTAATTTTTGTTGTTTTGAAAAATAGGATTGATAGTTGTTTATTTTAATTTCTTTATATTATTAATTATTATTTGATTATTCATTGTAACTATAATCGATAATAATTTGATTGTTGTTTATGAATACATGTTAGTTTAAACTTATTCTAAGTTCATGATTCTAATTAGGTTGATTTCTTAATTGATTTCTTAGATAATGGAGTGATTTTATAAGAAAATATCACCCATTGTAGAGACACCATCATCATCAGTTAATGCATCCAAGATTGTAACTCAACTTCAAGAGTCATCAACTCAAGATCATATTGAGGAGATTGATTTAGAAAATCTTCCTAGCGATCCAGGAATACGACCTAACATAATGAGCTATCCACCTAACTTAATTGAACAAATTTGGAGAACTTGCTTATTAAAAGATCTGTGTCAACCGCGTATGCATAATTTTCTTAAAAAGGTAGATGGAATTCGAAAGCATAAATTTATTGAATCTTGGTTTGATGAATTCAATGATTGGTTGGAATATAGCATTACAAAAGATGCAGCATTTTGTTTATATTGTTATCTTTTTTCGACTGGGCATAGTGAAAGAGGGCATGATGCTTTTGTCTCTGAAGGATTTAATACTTGGTGTAAGAAAGAAAGATTGATAGAGCATGTTGGAGACCATAATAGTGAACATAACAAATGTAGATTGGCTTGTCAAGATTTGATGCACTAAGCTCAACATATTGAAGTCACTTTTTTCTAAAATATCGAAACAGTCAAAGATTGATTACCTTTGCAAATTAAATGCTTCAATTGTTTGCTTTCGTTATCTTCTTATGCAAGGATTAACTTTTCGTGGAAACATTGAGACAGAAGAATCATTAAATCAAGAAAATTGTATTGAACTTTTGAAAGTAATTGCTTCGTGTAACAAGAAAATCAAGTATGTGGTTTTGAATAATGCTCCAGAAAATCTCAAACTTACATCGTTTGATATCCAAAAGGATATTATAAATGTAGCTGCAGTTGAAACGACAAATGTTATTATTAAAGATATTGGGAATGCTTTTTTCTCCATTTTAGTTTATGAGTGTCGAGATATATCAGTCAGAGAGCAAATGGGAGTTGTTATACGCTATGTGAATAAGGATGGATGTGTTATTGAATGTTTCCTTGGTCTTATACATGTTAGTGATATAACTGCATCATCACATGAGAAAGATATTAATTATTTGTTCTCCACTCATGGTTTGAGTATTTCAAGTTTAAGAGGTCAAGGTTATGATGGAGCCAGTAATATGAGAGGTGAATTCAATGAACTTAAAAGTTTGATACTAATGAAGAACTCTACTGCGTATTATATCCGTTGTTTTGCTCATCAACTTCAGCTTACACTTGTTGTTGTTGCAAAAAAAAATACAAGTATTGGTTATTTTTTTAATACGATTACACGTTGTACTGTTGTTGGAGGTTCTTGAAAACATGGAGATATGTTTCGAGAGAAACAAATGGAGAAGGTCATTGAAGGGATTGCAAGTGGTGAAATTAAGACGGGAAATGGTTGAATCAAGAAATAACATTGAAGAGATCTAGAGATACATGTTGGAGCTCTCATTATGGTACCATCATTAACTTGATGAATTTATTTTCTTCTATTATTGATGTTCTTGAGTACGTTGGTATCACGCCCCATTTTCATTCTTAAAATATCAAAGTTTTCTTTACGGGCGTGCAGGAAGAAAGGAAAAAGAGACGTACATTTTATAACTTATAAAACAAGAATTTAAAATAGAAACCTCGGAAACAGTTTAAAGATACGATTTTACATGTTTAAAACCTTTGGCACAAAGCCGGGAGAAAACATTGAAAATATAGCAGTGGAAATACATCAGAATCCATAACATAAAAGAAGTACAATTTAACTTTTACAAACATTCAACATTGTTTAAAAAGGTAGAACCAGAAAATGAAAGGGAAAAAGATCACAACCCCTTTTCTCTACACTTCTCTGCTTTAATTGTTACCTGTAGCGTGAATACACGTGGGGGTAAGTGCGTTGAATACACTCATGAGAGTAATTTCCATATTTTAACATTTGTTAAGCAGTTAAGTCGTTTAAATAATTACAAATACAACAATTAAACACAACATGTAGAATGCATAGCACATAACATAATGACACGTAGCTATAGATAGGTACGGGGACAACCTGTCTTACCCTATAAACAGTTTTTATCCCGTTAAATCTTTCATTACGGACCATTGGTCTCTCCGTAGTATATTCTTGGACCGTAGTCCCTTCGTAGTAAAATCTTAGACCATAGTCCCTTCATAGCAAAATCTTGGACCGCAGTCTCTTCGTAGCATAGTTATGACATGCATGTATATTCATATAATCCAGAGCACGTAAGCACAACACAAGAAATTCAACCTTTCATAGCATTAAAGAATCGTTTCCTAAATCTTAGATTTACATAACATACAACTGTCATACATGCATTTATTAATGGAAATATAAGAGTTAGAGTTTAGAAGTTACCCCCACCTTGTTCGGTGGTAAACCCTTGTGATACGTTAAATTCTAAGCCTTAAGATCTTTTCTTAACTCGAAAGTCTGGGATTTGTAATTGGGTCCCTGAACTCTTCAAATATCCGGAGGAAGTCCCTACCCCCCAAACCCTTACCCCCATCGCCTCCCGACCCTTCACCCGTCGTCACGCATACGCGCACCCAGCATCGTCGGTGCGACTCCGCGCGCCGACCACAACCAAACCACAATCGAAACAGCGTGCACGATGCCGCCACTCACGGCGGTGCCCCCAACACCTACACACGCAAACACACACGACCCGAACGACGGCGACAGGAGGAGATCCGGTAAGGGAGGGAGAGAGAGTCCAACGGGTGAGGGAGAAAGGAGAGAAGATAGATAAAGGGAGAGCAAGGAGAGAGAAAGAGGGTTGGTCGGGTTTGACTGACCGTTTCCTAACAAAGGAGCCGTCGAAATACAAAACTAAGTCTGGATCTGAAATGGGCTCGACGAAAACTATAAAAGGTGAGAAGATCAGCCAAAATGGGGAAGGTAGCGGCGGCACGACGATGGCGTGGCGGCCATCAGCTAGAAAACAGAGAAGAGAAAAGAGAGAAAGACGAGAATAATCTCCTGTTTAAGATTCATTTCCTACTATATATAGATATTTTTTCAAAATATCTTACTTTTTACTTTTGGATCGAAAATATCTCTTTTTCGATTCTTCGTATTCTTCGTGTTTTTGGCCACGAACCCTTAACGAGCCGTCTTTTAATATTTTAACTTGCGGTTTTCGACTACGATACCTTTATTAAATATAACCTATGTTTTTCTATTAAAATATACACTAGATAAATTAATCATGCATTATTTCATTTTTTCTGAAACACACATAATTAAATCAAACAATTAGGGGTTTAATTATTTAATTAGCCAATTATGCATCGTTTTGTCCTAGGTGTTACAGTTGGGGAGAATGGTAATGATGATGCACAAAGAGCTGAAGTTGTTGATTTGCTGGACATTATAAATCAATTTGAATTTGTTTTTGTGTTACATCTATGAGGAATATTTTGGGAATCACACATGAACTATCATAAATTCTACAAAGAAAAGATCAAGATATTGTTAATGCCCAGAATCTTGTTAAAGCATCAAAAACTCATTTACAAGATATGAGAGATGATGGTTGGGATACTTTGTTGGCTGAAGTTTCCATCTTTTGTAGCAAGAATAAGATAGATATGTTAAGCATGGAAGATGCATATGCTGCTAGAGGAAGATCAAGGCGTAGAGTTGAGAAAATCACTAATCTTCACCATTATCGAGTTGAGCTCTTTTATTTTATGATTAATGTGCAAGCTCTAGAGCTAAATCATCATTTTGATGAAGTGAACACATAATTATTTTTATCTATGTCATCTTTTGATCCAAGAGATAAATTTTCTGTATTTGACAAAAATAAGTTACTCGATCTTGTCAAGTTTTATCCATCTGAGTTTTCTAGAGTTACTTTGTATGAGCTTGAAAGTCAACTTGAGAACTTCATTTTTGATATGCGTTTGGATGGAAACTTCTCAGAAGTTGCAAGAATAGGAGGTCTTGCTCAGAAGATGGTTGCTACAAGAAAACTTAATATTTTTTCCACTGGTTTATCTACTACTTAAGTTGTCATTAATCTTACCAGTTGCCACTACCAATATAGAAAGAGCTTTTACGGCGATGAAAATCATCAAAAGTTCATTGCGCAACCGAATGGGAGACGGGTTATTAAATGATTGCTTAGTAACATATATTGAAAAAGATATGTTTCAAAGTGTTAATAATGAAGCTATTATGTAGCGGCTTCAAAATATGAGAATAAAAGAGAGATGCTATGATTTAGTTATTTAGTTTTCTATTGTAGTTAAGTTATATTTTGAGTTTATCGAAATTAATAATAATTTTTTATTTTATTTTTAATATTTATATAAATTATTTTATTTTATAATATTGTCAATTGGGCCCAAATCCTGACTTCGTCACTGTATGAATCTCTACTTAATTTACTTTTGTTCTTTTCCACCACAACAAAGCATGTTTCTTGAATTCAGCACTCGGAGAGTGGACTTGACTTAGTCTCCTTCATAACTCTTACTATCTTAGAACTTGAACAAGTCTTTAGTTTGAGGACAAACAAATCTGCTTTAATTTCTCTTGCAAGGACTTGGTTTCATGAGTTTTTTTTTTTTTTTAATTGGGTTAAAATTATTTTTGGTCTTATAATTATGGTATATTTCGCATATTTCGATTTTAGTTTCATAATTATCATGTTTTTCAATTTAATTCCATAATTTAAGAATCTGTCTAATTTCAATCTAAATTTACCTGAAAATTTTGAATTTTGCCGGAAAATGTGTCAAATTCCTATTGGGATTTTTGATTTTGACATTCCATCAATAAGAATTTGACGCGCAACATTTTTCAACGAAATTCGCCAAAATTGAATTGAAATCAGAAAATTTCTAAAATTGTGGGACTAAAAGTGCATCTTTTAGATCTTCATTTGGCCAAGTCAAAATTCTCTTTAGCCTTTTATTCTATTTTATGTTATGGATGCCTATGCTTGATGGAGATGAAGCTGCCTTATTGTTCCTTGCTAAAGTGGATCCGATTTCAATTGACAAACAGAGTTCACGGGCCTTTTAATCATATTTACTCCATGCATGTTTATTTATTTTGCCCCCGTTGGGCTTTATTATGTTGGACCCTGGGAGTATTTATTTGGCTACGTATTTTGACTTTGGAACTCGATGGCTTATGAATGAACTGAGGGATTTCATCTCCGTTTCCTATCTTGCCGGTCAATAACCAACCCATAATTTCGATTCAGGGTCCAAGTCAACTAATAAAAATAAATATAATAATTCTAAACTAGGAGCCTAAATTTATAACAATTTTGATAAAATCAATATATTAAATTATATTCCCTTCATTTTAAAATAAGTGTTGTTTTGGAGTTTTTTCCTCATAAATATAGGATCATAAAAATTAGACAAATATACCATTTACCAATCAATTCCTAAATTTTAGGGAAGAAAAATTAATAAAGATAATTTGAGAATAAAAAATTGCATAAAAGTTTAAAACGATACTTAATTTGAAACAAAATTTAGAGTTTAGAACGACAATTATTTTGAAATGAATGGAGTATTACATTATAATATTACATATAATATTTAAGGTACAATATATCAACAACAACAATGAAGAAGGGAAAAAAATGATATAAAGATAACCTCTTACCTTGAAATTAAATGATAAACAATTGAGTTATGAGCTAATTAAGGTTTTATTAGTGTGAAAAAAGAAGAGAAAGATTCTGATTGAGTAACAGAATCTGTCAGGATTATACTTTAGTTGATACTATCTCTTTTTAATATTTTTTAATTAAAATAGTAAGATTACCATATTACCCCTACTTTTTTGACAAATTTCAGGGGGCCAAGGACACGAGGTCCGTCTCTGTTGTCGGTATTCATTAAATCAACGTCTTGATAGAAGACTTTGATTGTTCAATCTGTACACACCGCATCATCAATGATTTGGATTGTTAATTTTTGCATTATGATTTGGAAGATTTCTAAAGGAAGAACAACAAAAAAAATGAAGTTATATGAAGTTTATTCCTTAATCGAGTGAAGGATTTGAGACTTAAAGAAATGGCAAATATGTCTGCAATTTGATCCCCACTTGAAACATGTTGAACATGAAGTAATTTTGCAGCAACTTTAATTCTCTACAACAAAGTGGAAATCTAACTCAATATGTTTTGTTCCAGCGTGTAGAACAACATTCAATGATGCTAAGGCAACACAACATGTCTAGTAACAATGACTTTCATATTTGAATGGTTTAATGTTTACAGTCTAATTGAGTTTCTGCAAGAGTTTTAAAGTGAAGAAATTATCCATGAACTTCATATTTGAATTTGAGCAAATATATTTTAAGAGAATTTTGAAAAATTGACTATGAGAATGTCACATCGTAACCATTTCTAGACTTGACAAGGGAAGGTCCTCAGAGGTCTTAGTGTACAAAGGATATGATGAACAAGTGGTAAAGGAATTTGGAAAGAAAAATAATAATAATAATAATTTGAAATATTTGCCTTGAGTACATGAAGCACATATAACAGAATCAGAAACTACAACCATTTCATAGGGAATATTGCAACTTTTGAGAGCCATGTGCACAATATATATCACTCGAATCTTAAAGTCAATTAATATGACTATTTAAATATACAAATTTAATGTTAATAATAAATATTGACAAATAATATATGAATTTTAAATTGTTAAAGTAACACATGCTGGAATTTAAATATAGAAATCATTAATAAATTTGAAAAAAAAAACTTAAAAAATTTAGAGACAAATATTAAAAATACAAAAATAAAGTTTTGTTGATTAAAAAATATCATTCAAACTTATTAATTAATGAAATTAAATAGTTTTTGTGCATATATGTGATTTGAAATAGACTATGAAATTTATTTGGGAAATTTTGATTTTGATTTTTCTATCATTTAGTTGAAAAACATTTTATGATTATTCTAAATTTTAACAATAAAATCAAACTAAAAAAATATGGAAAAGTTAAACAATATAATATACATAAACTATAAATTATTTCTAAATAATAAATAAAAATTATTTATTTTAATTTAGAAATATAACATATATTTCAACAATTAAATAATATTTTAATCAGTGTGCGTAATATTTAATGCTAAATTAGGCTATGCGTATTGTATAAAACAATAAATGTATTTTTTTTATATAAATACTATTTAAAATTTTCTAATTCTATTAAACTTAATTAGTTTTATTTTTAATCTCCGATAATACAAGAACCCTATACCATTGTAAGTAAATAAATTCCATCAAAAACCTATTTATGAGGCTTAGTAGTTTTTATTTTTGAGAAAACTACCAAGCCTCATAAATAGGTTTTGGTCCAAATGTATGGATTTTGCAATTTATTTATTTCTTTTTTAATTTTTCAAAGAAAGTATGATTTTGTAATTTGGATCGTAGAGAAATTTTCAATTTAATTTAAAGGGCCTCTGAACCAAAATATAAAATTATCTGGACTTAGTCTAAGGAAAAAGACCGATTAAATTATTAGATGAGAAGTAATGTGTAGCATCTAGATATGAACATTTCAAGTATATCTAGGCCCACAGCCCACTATCTTAGGTTTTACAAGACATTCATTATTTGTGTACAATCTTGTGTTCACAATAGATTCACATGATTTTGTCATGTGCGACAATTTGTAAAGAGTTTTATTGGAGTGTATTTGAGTACTAGTAATCTTATTTAATTTTGGTTATTAATTGTTGTTTCTTTAATTTTTTATTATTAGATTAAAAAGGTAATAAAAAATTACCCATTTTTAAACAAAACTTGAAAATGCACTCTCATATACAAATAGAACTACTTTTAGTAACTATTAAGTAATACTTAAAAAAATAAATAAACTTTTCAAGCAATTTAATTAAAATGGTATTAAATAAGTTTTGAAAACAAAATTGTGGATTATACGTTTTAAGTGCAAAATATTATTTTGTATCGGTTTTTGGATAAATAGTGACTAGTAATACTATAAACAAATATTGATACTTTTTTAAATAAAACAATGATACTCTTATAATAAAAAGTACTAGAGTGATCAATTTATTTCTAAAGGAAAATAATAAGCAATAACTTAAAAAGAAAAAGAAAAAACAATATTTAAATTTCAAATAAAATGTAAAACTATTGTCGACTTTCTGTTTACAACTATTAAAAAAAAAAAAAAAAAACTATCATTTCATCATCTTCAACACCACAAAGTATCCAAGAAAACAGTGTACAAGATCACCAAACATTATCTCTTACACCACAAAGTGTAAGAGTTGTTGCCTGTGTTTTGGTTTGTCTAATTTATTTGATTTATTTAAAGTCTAACGAGTGGTAATATGAGGTTGTCTCATGATCAATCAAGATTTAGGAAACTATTGTTCTCAAATTAAAAAATGTTTTGGGTATATATATGTGGTTGTTTGTGATGCCCGTGGTATGTTAATACTATGCAATTAAGAAAAATGCATATATGTCTATGTACTGCTAATTCTTCTTAGTTTAGTTTGCTATGTAAATTTGGTGGGTTTATCAACATTTGTTATTAGTACAGTCCCTGTGTGGCATACAAGATATAACAAAATAAATCATTATCAAAAAAATTATGAATTAAAATTATTTTCTACACTTTATAATGTATTTATTTTTTTCTTTGAATGTACCCCAAAGTCCATGAATTTTCACTTTGCAACTAGAGAATTTATGATTGACGATTGAAATTGCACCAATAAGGTCGTGTTATTTTTGCGTTAAAAATGATAATTTTAATTAAAGTGATAATTTGACCAAATATTATAATTTTTACTACAATTAAATCAATAGTGTATAAATACTTTCTCTTTTCCTTTTCTATCATCCTAAGAAAAATGAGTGGGTACAATGAATTTGAACAAATTAGAGACTACAAGCAAGTTTGGACGAGAACGTGGATTCGCAATAGCTTGGCACATATATGATTTTAGCTGAGTAATCTATTAGTTGTGAATACAAAAATAAAATTATTTACAGTTTGAATATTTGAAATATGTGAAGATTAAAATTATATTAAGTGTTCATGTCTACCATGCGACTCAAATGATCGCCGCAATTGAATATGCAAGGTACTGTTAGCAACAAATCAACATATATCAAGGATGAAAATTTCGATTTCAGTAGAAATTTCGATACCTTGATTTTACAAAAATTTCGGTGGAAATTTCAAGATTTTGATGAAATTTCAAAGGATATTACGCAGTGGCGGACACACACAGTGGCAAGGGGTGGCAAGTGCCACCCCTTTGTTTTTCATGTGAATTACCTAAAATGGCCTTCAAATGTTTTAAAATTAAAAAATACCTTAACTTAATACAAAATGTTTTATCTTTCTCATTTTTTATTTAACTTTTTTCAACTCCCACTCGGCTTTCCATCAAATTGAGTTTTCCCTTTCATATCTATTGTTGTTACAGTGAAAACCAGTAAAATTAAAGTGTATCAACGATTATTGATGGATGATGGTTCTCACCACCAGATAAAAAATAAAAATAGATGTATAATAAATTCTAAGTTAAAATTTTCAATTGTTTTGTTGATTTGAACATTATTAGTTTGGAATTTCGATTAATTGTTAGATAACATAGATGAATTTCTCAATTGTGATGAGTATCATGAAAACACGATTTACAACCAAATGAGTGATGAATGAATGTCAATTATCTTGAATATGGTGAAATGTTTGGTCAATTGTAAATAAAATCACTTCATTTTTTTTTTTATTTAAACGGAATGTATAAAATGAATCTTTGAAATAATTTATAAAATACATTTTGTACAAAAAAAAAATTAAATTTTTGTATATTACTGTGCCACCCCTTAAAAAAATTTCTGCGTCCGCCACTGATATTACGATTTCGAAAGCTAAATTTTACCGATATTTCACTGGCGAAATTTCGTGAAATTTTATCCTTAGTTTACATGCAGAAAGTTTTCAACGAAGAAGAAGCGTGTTTTCCACTTATAGAATCGCACTTTCTTGATATTTTTAAAGGTAGTTATTTTTCGGTTATTGGGTACTTGGTCGATTTCAGCAAGAGGAAGCTGGTTTCATGCAGCTAATTTTGAGTCCGTTTTCTGGTAGAGTTAGTAGTTAATTCATAGACATATATATGACCGATTTGATCCTTGTGGATCATAGAATACTCATAATGTTCTTTCACAGTCTTTGATCCATTGTTGAGAGAGAAATCAGAGTGAAAAGTTGGGTGATTCAACACTAGTTGTTGTGTATATGTACCGACCCGACTCCGAAACAATCAATCACCCTTGTCGGTATAATGACCCGCAGAAGAGGACCGACCAAACCAGGTCAGTAACTTTACTTTGTAGATGACAAAGTGTAGAAATTTGAGCTCCAATTCACAGCAGAAACCAAGTATTACCCAAGAACACAATACTCAAGAGTGCCGATCAAAACTCAAAAGAAAAATGTAAAGAACAAAAGTAAATCAGCACACACTCGATCTATAGTGGTTCGGCATCATTAATAGCCTACATCCACTGTCAAGAACTAACCAATTCACTGATCAATCAAGAGAAATCGAATACAAGATGAAACCTGAAAACTAGGGTTCAAGAAGATAAACCTGAAAAACCCTAATATCTCAAAGCTCACCCACTCGTAATCTAAACGCTCTCCAACTACAACTATATATAGATATGTATGTGTAGGATAAAAGCTCTCAAATAATATAACCACCCTCCTAACGGATAGAAACGAATTTCAGTTGCATATCCCGAATCTGCGCAAGACCCTAACTTTTCCAGGTCCGGTCCATGCACGCCCAGATTTCACGCAACCTCCGGTTCAACTCGATTTCAGCCGGTTCTAAGCTTGATTCTTCCGGTTCTGGGATCTACACTTCAAATCCTATTTTCTGAGTCACACATATGTAGTTAACACATACTGTATCACAAAGAATAGTCGATGAATTGGGAAAATAAACCGATAAGTATAGGTCGGTCATTTATTGAACCATCTGCCACTGATTCACTGAAGATATATCAGTACAAGAGTCGTCGTGGTCGTTCCTTGGTAAATGACCGAGCCGAGGCCCCTCAACAATTTAATCAAAGAAGATCTTCTCAACAACTACCTCAAATCTTAGGGATATCAATCAAATCAAGATCAAGATTAGGTACATATAATTTCCTAAATTATGGGATATTAGAAATTGTCTCTACTTCTACTACTATAAAATAGGAGATCATTTGTAAGATAAAGAGTTGGAAATATTGTATAAAAAGATCTCAATTAAGCAATAAACTTCCCTACCAAACCCGACGAACTGATTTAGCCGACCAAGACTCTATTTATAACTTTTACCTAGCAGAGGCTACCAAGCTCATTTTAACTGCACTTTTATCTGATTTAATTTAGTTGTTTGACAAAATCCACTTCACGGATTTACACCTCAACAATAGTGATAGTGAAGGGTAGTATAGTCATATGAACTTCGCATTCATATGAGAGGAAGGGTAACATGAACGTAGAAATGTTTTACATGAAGAAATTTTTGGGCCCTTACTCTCATTTTTCGAAATCTTTCAAGAGACAATTCCAAGAACAAGTTGTAGATATTTATTCTTAAGCTTTCAAGTTTCAAGTTAAAAAAACGATTCAGTGTATTGAAGAATCACTCAACTTTTTGAAGTTAGTGAAGCTATGTTTTAAGCACCGATTTCCCAAATTTTGTTATTTGTGTTTTCTTTTAATGTCTCAAATTTTCTAAATTTGATCGGTTGAAGATTTTGTTTCATTTTTTATTTTTTTGATATCTCAATTTTTGACGTTTATTTTCGATTTTGACCAATTAAGGAACGTGATTTTGAGAATTCAAAATATTGTAAGGTCTTATCTCCAATTATTTATGAACCTTGAAAATGACAGCGCATATCCAATATTTGGAAATTTAATTTTCCACCTCCAATTCTCAATTTTCTCTTACACAAAAACTTGTATGAAACCGTCTCACGGATCTAATTAATTTCGTGAAATGGATATTTTTGACCCACACCATATGAAAGGCGTCTAACCCAGCCCAAAGGAAATTCCCCAGGAGCAACCCAACCACCCAAAGAAAAAGAGACGTGAATTTGTGACCGAGAGGCGTCTAACCCATCCCCAAAGAAATTCCTTAGGAGCAGCCCAACCCACCCAAAGAAAAAGAGGCCTGAAAATCGACAATATTTGTGACTGTTATGGGATTATTATTATTTTTTTTAAAATAATGAATCAAGATTCTGATATGACCATATGGGTAATGTTTTTCATGGAGGTTTTTGAATATTCATGCCAATATTTATTTTTTAATTCTTTTTGGTATATATTGTCGATTTTTTTCCATACTTATAGCTTTAAAACAGAGAATGTAAGTGATTATTTTATAAATATATATTTACTATAAATATGTATTTTAAAGCTATAAGTGTGCATTTTTATTTTAATTTTTATATTGCTATATAAGTAAATTTTATATAAGTACATGTTTTACAACTATAATTATATGTTTTAAAACTATAAGTATCTATTTGTATTCTTATTGATATGTTGTTATATAAGTAAGTGTTTCATATAAATATATGTCTTACAACTATAAGTATGTGTTTTAAAGTTATAAGTATGTGTTTTTATTCTTATTGTTATCTTACTAGATAAGTAATATTTTATCTAAGTATGCATTTTGCAGCTATACGTATGCGTTTTAAACTATAAGTACGCGCTTTTATTCTTAATATTATGTTGTCATATGAGTAACCCTTTTATATAAGTATCTATTTTACAGCTATAAGTATGCATTTTAAAACTATAAATATGCATTTTTATTCTTATTGTTATGTCGCTATATAAGTAAGCATTTTATATAAGTATATGTTTTGCAACTATAAGTATTTTGTTTTAAAGTTATAAGTATGTGCTTTTATTTTAATTTGTAATGTTGCTATATAAGTAAGTATTTTATAATAAGTATATGTTTTACAACTATAAATATGTATTTTAAAGTTATAAGTATACATTTCTATTCTCAGGTACTTTATAAATTAAATAAAAGAGTACATGTTGTTGATCCCCTGCTCGTCTAACCGGATCAGAGCCCCGGGTGAGGGAAAACTATGGATCGAACCGAGCTGAAATGGTATGTCAACATGGTCGGACCGACCATAACGACAGATCCGAGCCCAGTGGGTCGGCGGTCTCGGGTACCCAGTTTGGTCGGTATGGCCGCCTGTAACGGGATGATCCGACCAAAATCATCCGACCTTAAGGATCCCGATGAGCAGACAAAGGCTACGAATCCATAAAAAAGGGAACAAATCCTACATCAAATCGTATCCGATTTAGATAAGATCAAATCTAATTTTGCCTTATTTAGACCCTAGAACCTAGGGATTTATTCCTTATTGTTCAAGTTTCATATCTAAGGTCTAGCCTATAAATAGGGCCCTAAACCCTCTCAATAGGGTATCCGAAAAATTACTGTATTCATTGCACTTAGAGAGCTTTTACTCTCATCTTACACAATAAAAACGTTCTGTCCGGCCAGAAGAGGCCGACCAGAACAAGCCTATCAAATTCGCCCGAGTAGGCACCGGGCACAATCTTTCTCTTACTTTATTCGGTTGTTTTCTTATTATTTGCTCGGTCCATCTTACCCGAGCAGGTCATATTTTTTGGTGTTGGCCTAGGATTTTGTGCTCTACAAAATCTGACGTCAACATTTTGGCGCTAGAAGGAGGGGGGCTGAGAAACGACACATAGCTCCATGACGACCAGCATGCTCAAAAGTCACAAAGAAGTGGGGGACTCACCCGATCCCCGAACTCAAAACCTGGTTCCCAGCGGATCGGGTCAGCATCTGCAACATGATGCCCTAGGAGCAGTAACTAACACGCCACATGGGAGGATCCCAATGGGCATCCCATTAGCAACCGATCCCAGAAGGATCGAGATGACCTCCGAAGAAATAAAAGCCATGATGTCGCAGCTCAACGACAGGCTGAAGGAGGCAGAGGCTAGAGAGAAGAACAAGATGATTCACGATCTTGAGGACACCCAATCCTCGGATGAGCTGAAGAACAACAGGAAAGATAAGGGAAAATATATAATGACCAAATGACGATCGGCAAGAGCGGTACTTGAGCAAAGTCGATCAGGAACTCAAATCTGCCGGACCCGATTGGTAGCTCGAACGAAAACTCGTAGTGTATTTGACCGACTCGGACCGGCCTCGGCTCGTGAGGCCAGAAAATCAATAAAAGCTCTAGATTTTGAGGATGAGTATCGGCGTGACGAGAAGCGGACGCGCAGTGACTACTCGGTAGACGAGGACGAGGAAGAGCACAGGCTCAAACGAAGGCTAGCTGAGATCGAGGCTAAAAAACCAAGGCCCGAGCAAGAAAGGAGGCGAAAGAAGGCATCACCTTTCGTGGATCGGATCTCAAATCAGATCACTCCCACAAAATTCAAAGTGCCGCCGATTGGTCTCTATAATGGAGAAACCGATCCAAATTCACACGTGGATAAATATACTTCATGGATGGAGCTTCAGGGAATATCCGAGGAGCTTATGTGCAAAGCCTTCCCTTTAACACTCGGTGACCGAGCTCAAAGATGGTTCCGATCATTACCAGATTTTTCGGTCAGAGGATGGGAAGAGCTGACTGATCTATTTCTCACCCAGTTCATGGGATCAAAAACAAGGTCTACCCCGAAAGAAAGACTGGTAAATATAAAGCAGGGAAAAGATGAATCTCTGAGATCCTACATGGACAGGTTCAATAAGCTCGTCTTAGAAATAGAGCACATTTCTGATGACGCTGTGCTAATGGCGATCATGGCCGGCCTCCGACCAAAAATGAGGTTTTGGTGGAATGTCCACGAACAAGGCCCTAAGACATATCATGATTTCCTGAGCCGAGCCGAAAGATATATCGGGGCCGAGGAGACAATCCCAGAAGAAAGACCAAACCAGGAGAAAGGAGAAGGGAATGAGAGAAGAAAGAATACACCTTTCAAACCCCCGGGCGAGTTTAAGGTCTACCAAAGCGAGGAATTGGATCAGGTCAGACAGATCTTAACAGTAAGTCCTACCCAGATGCTTACCGAACTTCAGTGACAAAATATCCTGCCCGTCCTGAGGCCAATGAAAGCCGATCCCGCTCGATTAAATCAGAACAGGTATTGTCAATACCACAAAGCTCCGGGACATGATACGGATAGATGCAAAGCTCTTCTGATTTAGCTCATAAGGTTGATTGATCGAGGTCACCTCAAGGATTACGTCAAAAATCCCGAGCAGAGGCCACAACAACTTCCACCACCACCTCAGCAAGGAGCAATCTGAGAGGTCCACACGTTGGTGAACAACAACTATGGCGAGCAGAGATTGTCCAAAAGGAGCAATCTGAGAGGTCCACACGTTGGTGAACAACAACTATGACGAGCAGAGATTGTCCAAAAGGATGAGAAGGGAACAAATCAAGGAGGCTAGAAATGGATACCAACGATGTAACCCGCCAAGGACGGAGCCGATCCACGTACCAATAACATTCACCGAGCAGGATTCCGAAGGAAGAGTGCAGCCTCACAACGATGCCTTGGTGGTATCTTTGAACATTGGCCTAACAATGGTCCATAGAGTCTTGGTCGACACGGGGAGTTATGCTAACATTCTCCATCTGAATACATTCACAAAAATGGGGCTCCGAGAATCCGATCTGCAGCCTTGCTCGGATGCAATCCAAGGGTTCGGAGGCCATATAACACGAACGATAGGGACGTGTGAGCTGAAGGTCGTATTCGGAGCCGGAGAGAAGACTGTTCATACTACAACCGAGTTCAAGGTAGTGGATGTGAACTCGGTATACAACGCAATCTGGGGACGACCGCTTCTGGCTAAGATAAAAGCTGTGATATTAATTCATCATTTAACAATCAAGTTTCCAGTTGGGGATGAGGTATACGTAATCCGAGGCAATCAAACGGTAGCTCGGGAATGTGAGTCGGGACTGAAGCCCAGGGAACTCAATGTGATTGAGCAGGGAAATCCGGCCAGCAGCTCGGGACTAGAGAAGGGCCCGGAACTCATCGAGCTAGATCCCGAACTTGAGCCAACGCTCGCCCAAGCAGGATGTTACTTGGGAAACTTTGGATCCCCGGATGGAGAGACCGAAAAGAAGGGCCACATCGATGGAAGAACAGGAAGTGGTCCGGCTGGATGAGAGCAAACCCGAGCTGGAGCTGAAAGTTGGCAGGAATCTAAAAGAGTCGTTCAGGGGAGAACTCATAGCGTTCCTAGCCAAGAACACTGACGTTTTTGCCTGGTGCCACGAGGACATAGAAGACATCCGATCAGAAGACGCATGCCATCATCTGAACATCGATCCCGCTGCCAGACCAGTAGTACAGAAAAAGCGGAGGCTTAGCCCGGACAGGTACGAGGGATTGGAACTAGAAGTCCAGAAGCTGCTCGGAAATGGTTTTATACGGGAATGCGAGTATGCAGTATGGGTTGCCAATCCAGTTTTGGTAAAAAATTCCAATGGAGCATGGAGGCTGTGCGTGGATTTTACCGACCTCAATAAAGCCTGCCCCAAGGACTGTTTTCCCTTGCCGAACATCGATCAGCTGGTCGACACAACGGCAGGACACGAAGTAATGAGCTTCATGGATGCCTATTCGGGTTATCATCAAATTCCGATGGCCGAGCACGACCAGCAACACACCACATTCGTTACTGACCGAGCACAATACTGTTACAAAATGATGTCTTTTGGCCTGAAGAACGCCGGGGCTACCTACCAGAGGCTAGTTAACAAAATGTTTGCATCTCAAATAGGCAAAACCATGGAGGTCTATATAGACGATATGTTGGTAAAATCGAAAAAACTAGATGATCATGTGGCCGACCTAGCAGAGATGTTCGACGTTCTGAGGAAATACAGGATGAAGCTCAATCCGAAGAAGTGTTCGTTCGGAGTCAGCTCGGGAAAATTTTTGGGGTATATGGTTAGCCAACGAGGAATCGAAGCTAACCCCGAGAAGATTGACGCAATAGTAAAGCTGACACCTCCAAGGAGGGTGAAAGACGTGCAGAGCTTAACTGGAAGGGTCGCCGCACTGAACAGATTTATATCAAGGTCGACTGACAAATGTAAACCGTTCTTCAACCTGATCAGGAAGGATGGGAAATTTGAATGGAACAGTGAATGCGAAAAGGCATTGGAAGAACTGAAGAAAGCCCTAATGGAGGCACCAGTGCTAGCAAAACCCGAGGCCGGGGAAAAGTTACATCTCTACCTGGCAGTATCGTCCTACGCGATCAGTGCAGTCTTGGTACGAGCAGAAAAAACAGCCCAGCAGCCGGTGTATTATGTTAGCCAATCCCTCCACGATGCCGAGCTCAGATATCCGGCCATGGAGAAACTCGCATATGCTCTGGTTGTTTCGGCCAGGAAATTAAGGCCATACTTTTTGGCCCATCAAGTCGAGGTATTAACCAACTTTCCACTAAAGCAGGTCCTCTCCCGACCTGATTCATTAGGACGACTATTGAAATGGTCCGTCGAGCTCGGACAATATGACATCCAGTACTCCCAAAGAACGGCAATTAAAGGGCAGGCCCTAGCAGATTTCATTGCCGAATTCACTCCTACAATCGTACTTGAGGAGGAAAAAATCATGAAGCCCTGGAAGATGTTCGTTGACGGGTCGTCAACACAAGCAGCAGCCGGAGCAGGAATCGTACTCATCAGCCCCACAAATAAGTATTTCTGCTCGGCCCTAAGGTTTAAATTCCCAGCAACAAATAATGAAGCAGAATACGAGGCCCTGCTAGCCGGATTAGAAATGGCCAAACAGTTCGGAGCTGACGATCTTGAAGTGTTCAGTGATTCACTCCTCGTCGTCAACCAAGTTTCGGGGGAATACGCCGTGAGGGACGACAAAATGGCAAGGTACTTGAGGTCGGTGGAACTGGCCTTGGCAGACTTCAGAAAGATTCGAGCCGAGCAAATCCCAAGAACTAAGAATACCCAAGCTGACGCCTTAGCTCGGCTCGCAACGAGTAATGGAGCGGAGGACATTGGGTCAGTAAATATCGGGATGATTGAGAGCTCGATCCTCAACCAAAGGACGATATATGTCACTGAGGACAGCAGCAATTGGATGACCCCGATCATCCAATACCTGGAAGGGGGAAGAAGCCCAATGATCAGATCGAGGCTCGAAGGTTAAGGATATGGTCTGCTAGCTACACACTGCAAGGAGGAATTCTATATAAAAGGGGTTTTTCCCTACCTTTATTACGATGCTTAGACGAGCAAGAAGCTGATTACGCCCTGAGGGAGGTGCATGAAGGAATTTGTGGAAATCATACTGGTGGACAAGCCCTGACCTTCAAAATAATTAGGCAGGGATACTTCTGGCCGAGCCTTAAAAAGGACGCGATCAATTTCGCAAGGAAATGTGAACGATGTCAGAAATGCGCGCCTCAGACAAAATCCCCGGCAGAAGAGCTAAATTCTGTAATGGCACCCTGGCCATTCGCAAAATGGGGAATCGACCTAATCGGACCCTTACCAACGGGCAAATGAGGAGTGAAGTTTGCAGTGGTAGCCGTTGATTATTTTACAAAGTGGGCAGAGGCCGAGCCGCTCGCCAAAATAACCGAACAGAAGATCACCGATTTCGTCTGGAAGTCTATCATATGCCGTTTTGGCATTCCACACTCTGTGGTCTCTGACAACGGCCGTCAGTTCGACTCGGTGGGCTTCAATGAATTCTGTAGGAACCTCGGCATCAAAAAGTTGCTTTCTACCTCATATCACCCTCAGGGCAATGGCCAGGTGGAAACAATAAACAAGATCATCAAACACACTTTGAGAGCAAAACTCGAAAATCTGAAGGGATCCTGGGCAAATGAGCTACCGGGAGTCCTCTGGTCTTACAGAACAACGACCAGAACTTCAACAGGCGAAACTCCTTTCTCTTTGGCTTTTGGGTCGGAGGTCGTCATCCCTGTTGAGGTCGGCATCCCGACATGGAGGACTCAGAATTTTGAAGAACAGAATAATGAAGTCGCTATGCTGAGCAGCCTCGACCTTTTGGAAGAAAAAAGGCAGGAGTCCGAGCTCAAGAATTCAATTTACAAACAAAGAAGTGAGAAGTACTACAACTCCAGGGTCCGAGCCAGGAAATTTGACGTCGGAGACCTGGTCCTCAAAAAAGTACTCCAACACACAAAAGAGCTTAATGCCGGGCCACTCGGACCAAATTGGGAAGGGCCGTATCAGATAATCCGAGTGCTGACCGGAGGGGCATACGAGATAGCCGATCTAAACGGAAAGAAGTTGCCTAAGCCGTGGAATGCCGAGCATTTGAAGAAATACTATCAATAGTGTTAGGAATTTTTTCCTTGTACATTTTGTTATTCTCTCATATTTCCTTCTTTCGAATAAACAAGTAGTCCGTTTTTAACTAATATTGCAAAATTAGGGCTCCAGCCCAATCCGAGCTCTTCCGCAGGGCTCGGGTTCTGAATACTGCATTAGGGCTCCGGCCCAATCCGAGCTCTTACTCAGAGCTCGGGTTCTGAATCTGAATTAGGGCTCCGGCCCAGTCCGAGCTCTTCGGAAGAGCTCGGATTCTGAATACTGAATTAGGGCTCCGGCCCAATCCGAGCTCTTACACAGAGCTCGGGTTCTGAATCTGAATTAGAGTTCCGGCTCAATCCGAGCTTGTGACACGAGTTCGGACTCTGAACATAGTCTGGGGGCTTATACATGACCCACCTAAAAGCTCGGATCCCGACCAATGGTCCCATGACAGTCTGGAAAGAGAAAATACAGAAATGCCGAACAAAAACAGGTTTATTGTATCTTTTGATCATTCATTATAATATACGAGCAAGAACGAAATAGAAACGACAAAAAATATGTTTCATTTACAAAGAATAACCCGGTTTGGAGGCCGGAACCTCTTTACAAAAGACAGAAAGCCGAAGAACAATATCACGAAAGACCTGAACTAAACAAAATCCGAGCACCAGGATCGGTGCCTCGGACAAAAGGGTTGATGCTTCTGATAAGAGGTGCAATGAGGGATAGAAGCTACTGGTCAGTAACTTCGATCACCTCATCGCCACTCGCCTCGGTCGGCGCCGGCCCCACCTCCGCACTTGCTGCTGCTCCGCCCGAGCTCCCCGCAGTGCTATCGACACCACCATCGCCGCTGCCCTCTCCGACCTCCTCGCCGATCTCCGGAGGAGTTGGCATCGACATAAAGTCGATAGGAGGTGATCAGACCCTGCCGGAAGGTATTCTGGCAGCTCCTCCATCATCCGAAGGTGGTAAGCCGGAAGAGGCTGTTTCTCCAGGAAGGCAGCCAGAGCAGACATCAGCGGCCCATTATCCACACCGACGGCTCGGTTGGTCTGGATGTTGTCTATAAAGGACAAGACGTAAGTCAGAATACTCTCATACTTGTACTCCGCCGACGTCTTGAACTTCTGACAAACCGCCATCTCATTCGGCGGTACGGCCCGGGCCTCTTGAAGCTCGGCTCGGAGACGAGCCACCTCCACCGTTAGGTCCGACACCCGCAGCCTATCGACTTCGGCAGCCCGGGTCGTCTCTTCGAGCGCCTCTTGGGAAGAGGTCAGCTTGGCGGTCATGGTGGCCTCCTCGTTCCTGGCCTTGGCGAGATCGGCCCGGACCTTCTGCAGCTCTTCCCGTCGCCGATCATGCCTCTCCCGAGCCGCATGATGGGAGGCTTGGGCCTTCCAGGCAAAAACCGACGCCTGAGCGAGCAGGATGACAGAGCAGTAGTCGAGGTCGACACCGGACATCTGCCGGGCATAACCTTCCAGCTCCTCGGTCCAGGCCCGAGCAGGTGCTTCCATCGCATCCGCCACCCCATCGGGGAGGTTAGACTCGTCGGTGGGAGAGCGGGCCCGGCTATAGCTGATTTGGAAGGGTGGCCTCCTGCCCAACCATTCCTCGGTCTCCGTCACCCGCTGAGGATCCCAGCCGGTGACGCTCACAGACCCGGCCAAATGTGACTCCTGGCCGGTAGCAGGTTGCGGCCGATTGGCCGATCAGCCAACCCCGGAGGGTCCTCCCTCCTCGACGCGAGCCCTTTTGCTCGTCCCCTGTTCGGAGCTCGGCGGTCGCCTAGACGGAGCATCCCGGGGCTGCGCGGGACGGTTGGAGCCGCGTCCCCGGGATGAAGCCTGAGCCCCCCGAACAGGGGCTGAAATGCGCTGCGAGCGTTGTCGGAGACGTTCAACAGGATCCATCCTCAAAACGATGCCCTGGCCGGGAAGGGATACTGGATAATTAAAATAACCCGATTAGTTACAAGGTGTATGAAAATCAACATTATATAACCCGATCAGAGCAAATGTGTAAGAACCTTGTACTGGGCTGGGGGAGATGCGAAACGGTGAAATCAAGCCGGCAGCTAGGAGATTCTCCTCGGCTAACAACACCTTGTAGTGTCTCTGGTCAGCAGGAGAGAAGTCGCGCAGATAGCGAATCTTCTGCGAGAAAGAGTCGCTGATCACCAGGTTCCTGGGCGGAGTCTCTGCAGAACAAAGAAAAGTTAAAAAGATCAGAAGGGACGTCAGCAGACCAGATTAAAGGAACGATAAATACCCTGAGCATCGCCAAATTGGGTAGGGCACCTAGCCCGAGCAGCTTCGTCCGCCCATGCCCCGCCGACCCAGAACCACTTGCCGCGCCAATCCTTAATCGACGAAGGCAGGCATCGCACTAACACTGGTCGATATTTCCGGACCGACGCATAGTAGAAGTGGTTCTTCAGACCAGGCGTCAGCTTCAGCCTGTACATCCACGCCACTTCATGTGGGCTCGGCACTCCGAGGCCGAAGTGCCAGAACATCACCACCAGACCGATGAGTGATGACCAGCCGTTTGGATGAAGTTGACCTGGCGCGATTCCCCAATGCTCGAGGTATTCGGCGAGTGTTGGAGCAAGGGGGAAGCGAAGTCCGGCCTCGAGAGCTCGAACGCTGACAGCGACTTGCCCGGCTGGCGGCTGGTCCATCCGATCCATGGGGTGAGGAAGGGTCATTGACACGTTCTCCGAAATTGAGAAGAGTACGCGCCATTTGAGCAGCTCAGCAGTGGTGACGTATGTCGGGCAGTTAAAGGCCTCAGAGTCCCGGCTGGAGGCGATTTGCCGAACGAGAGGCCCCGGTATTGTACTTCGGATCGGGACTCCCTCGGGGATCACAGATTCGCCACGTCCCGACGTACTGACTTCGTCGGAACTGCGTACCGAATGGCTCGGGCTGGCTCGCTCGGCAGAAAGAACATTAACCAACTGGCCGGCAGGAACTTCATCTGGGTCGGACGAAGAGCAGTCGGACGAGCTTGACGTCCACGAGTACGATGGCTCGGAACCAGGGTTGGCCCCTGGTCGTAATCCTGAACCGATTGGTTTGAACTTGAAGACATAATTTAGAAGACAATAAATATGTACCTTACAGAATTGAGGAGTACGGGAATTTCTGCACAGTAATTTAAGATCAGTAAGTTCTGGTCGGAATTGCGAGAGAAAATAGCAAGGATTCGGAGTTCGCTGAAAATGGAAGTGGAGAAATGACTTGGTATTTCCCCTATTTATAGAAGACCACCGCGACTCTTCAACTTCCAGGCGTGCAGATACCGACACGTGTCCTCGTTTGGCGGGAGAGATGAGCGCGTCGACAGATCATTGAGTTGGACGAGCAGTTTATCTGGAGATGTCGGATCCTGATCAGAGTGAGCCTCTCACCACGACCCGAGGGGCTAGTGTTGATCCCCTGCTCATCTAACCGGATCAGAGCCCCGGGTGAGGGAAAACTATAGATCGAACCGAGCTGAAGTGGTATGTCAACATGGTCGGACCGACCATAACGACAGATCCGAGCCCAGTGGGTCGGTGGTCTCGGGTACCCAGTTTGGTCGGTATGGCCGACTGTAACGGGATGATCCGACCAAAATCATCCGACCTTAAGGATCCCGATGAGCAGACAAAGGCTACGAATCCATAAAAAAAGGAACAAATCCTACATCAAATCGTATCCGATTTAGATAGGATCAAATCTAATTTTGCCTTATTTAGACCCTAGAACCTAGGGATTTATTCCTTATTGTTCAAGTTTCATATCTAGGGTCTAGCCTATAAATAGGGCCCTAAACCCTCTCAATAGGGTATCCGAAAAATTACTGTATTCATTGCACTTAGAGAGCTTTTACTCTCATCTTACACAATAAAAACGTTCTGTCCTGCCAGAAGAGGCCGACCAGAACAAGCCTATCAAATTCGCCCGAGTAGGCACCGGGCACAGTCTTTCTCTTACTTTATTCGGTTGTTTTCTTATTATTTGCTCGGTCCATCTTACCCGAGCAGGTCATATTTTTTGGTGTTGGGCTAGGATTTTGTGCTCTACAAAATCTGACGTCAACACATGTATTTCTGTACATAAATAAGATTGAAAATGATTAATTCAAATTCATTAAGGATAAAAAAAAATTGTGGCAGTTGATTCATCATCATCGCGCCGTCGTGTATTGAACTTCCCGAAAATCTGAATGCTAATATTCTTTCAAATCTAATATTTAAATTGAAAATGTGCATTATTAATTTTTGCATTCTAAATTAATCTAGTGATTAAGGTATTGTTTCCAAAAAAATAATAATTGAGATACTCATTAATAATGGTGGAAGAAAACCAGCAGGCGTCAGAATGCATTTGAGGAAGAAAGCCAAGGTGTGCCTTGGAGTACATCTTATTCGACTCAGCTATTTAAGGGATGGATTTGGGTGGGGCAGGTTATGAGTACGGGTCAAATAAGATATGTTTCACGTAAAATGATTCGTGAGACGGTCTCATTAAAGATTATATCCGTTAAAAGAACAAAATACTTTCAAACTTAACATTTATGGAAGAATATTCCATCATTGTGAGTGAATATCTAGCAATCTATTAATTCATTCACAAAATTCAATCACTACTCAATAATGACACAAAGTTTGATTATCTTAATAAATAAAAAGTGATAGCATTAACTTGAAAATTGTAATATACCCTATTATTCCTATGAAAGTGTAGGATATACTTTATAGGTGTACCTCAAAAGATTAGAAAATGTACTTTCAAAATGATTATGGATCGATGGAGTAGATCGATCCCATATAGGATGGGACCCACACACGGGTTCGTTTGATTTTTCAAACAAACTTTACTGGCAAAAGAGTTTTCAGATGTGCCAAAAACGGTGGTGGACGGTCTCTTCCGTTTCACACACTTTTAATAAAGTGCAAACAATAATCTAAGTATTTCAGAAAATCTATGAATTATTGGAGACCATTTTTTACCACTTTGTCCTTGGCTATGTACCAATCCGACACAGATATTTTGGGGCAGAGCAAAAGGCTGTCTTTTCTTTATTGCTACACAACTAATAGTTTTCTTTTTGAATTACATCCCATTATTGTGTGAGAAATTCATATGAGATTGTTTCATCAATTTTCTTGTGTGAAGTGTATAAATTTTTTATGTGAGACAGAGTTTCATTTAATCAGTGTTGGTTAATATGGTCAACGTCAGTGAACAAATCAATTTATAGTTTAACATAATCATAAAGTATTATTAATACGTGTATAAATAACTTTTTTATGCCTAAAAGTATTATAAATATTTATAAAAATACTAGTGATAGTATAAAATTAATATGTATTCATGTATTACTAATATTTTTATAAACATGCATATTGGTATATAAATTTGTGTATGTTGGCTAGGTTGACCCCGTATTGATCGGGCTTAATTGATCGATATGAAGATCCGTCTCAAGTATGGAGATTCGTGAAACGGTCTCATATGAAACTTACCCTTTTAATAAATTTAAATTTGGTTAATTACAATTTTTCATTCAAACTATACTTGGTATGATTTTATTTTTCAATATAAATTTTGAATCGTTCCATC
The DNA here is from genome assembly GCA_954870855.1 of Scutellaria minor. NCBI lineage: Eukaryota > Viridiplantae > Streptophyta > Magnoliopsida > Lamiales > Lamiaceae > Scutellaria > Scutellaria minor. The sequence goes on along the minus strand of OX940728.1, from coordinate 15,134,053 downwards.
TTATCCTATGAACTCTATAATATGATGCAATTTACTATATCAAATAAATTACAGTCGTCGACATTGTTAGAATTTGTTTAATACAGTAAGCATGTATCAATTTTAAAGTACACGCAACAAAGTAAAATGTTTCAAAAAATATTTATTTCAAAAATGTTATATCACACGAAATTTGATAATATATATATATATATATATATATATATATATATATATATTTGTATCAATTTAGATATTACCACATGTTTACACATTCACGAGCGATGTTTGGATCCAATCATGTGTATAAATATCTTTTTGGTCTACCTTTATTAAACAAGTAATTTGAAGTATATTGAATCGAAAAGAGTCAAATTAAGCTTTTGATAGTTTGAGTAGTTTGAGTATGATTCACTTAACCGTTGAATCGAATTTGAGCTTAATTTAATAAGTTTACTTTTAAACCTAAACGAGCTTTAATAAATATATGTTATTAAATTAAATTTATTAGTTCATTAAAATTAAAATATATTCTTTGAAGAAAAAATATATAATACATTTACTAAGATTTATATTTTTATTCTAAAAATAGTTTTACCTAGATTCTTTTTGTATAAACTCTAGAATGGTCCAATTTAATTCAAATACTTTTCATTTCAGCATGATTGGAAAAAAAAAAAAAAGTCACCATCTTTTCAAAAATATAATTTAATCCCCAATTTTTGAATTTAGCAAAAAAATCACGATTTATTCACTCTTTTGCAATTTTATCTAATTCTTAATAAATGTTGTTTACTAAAATGAAAAGTGTATTTTCACTCAAATTTTTAAATTTGTTATTTTTCTTAGTAATCTCCAATATTAGTGATTTCAGAAAGATTGTATAAAAGCGTTTCAGATATGAACTTATAAGGAAATATTTTTAAATTGTAGTCATATAAAAAATTTCTATTTTGTTTTTCTTTTTTTTATGAAGTACTATATATGTACAAATCTTTTTGGAGGATTGGATGAATCGAGTGCATTTTATATATTTTATTGTTCGTTTAAATTCATTTTTTTTCCTTCAATCAACTATTTATAATAATGAGAAATTTTCAACATTACAATGCACAAAAACAAAATCCGTATATCACATTGGTTGATTAATACTAAAACTAATAATAAACATTGTATGTCTCATAATTGATTAAATCTCGTTCTTTGGTCCAAATTAAACATAGAAAAAGGAAGAAAGAAACAGGGTCCCCTTATCCTCAAATTAATCATGATACTCACCTAATGGATTGGGTAATCCTTATCATATTTTTGGGACAATTATTATCATGTGGTGGGCTTCCTATTTGAATAGTCGCATTCAATATTAATTATTGTGGCTATTTTAAATTATTCGATTATTTACATTTTATTATCTGAACCCATAAAAATTAGTATTTTACTCTTATAGCTTTACTTGATATATCATCTCGCATAGTCCCAAACCTAATTCTTGTTCAGAAATGTTAGAAAACCTAGATGTATGACATTGAGTAGTGATAAAATACCAATTAATTTTAATATATAATTCTAATGGTAGAGAGAGGAGAAGGAAATGAAAAAAAAATAATTAAGGATAGAATGTAACCACCCAAATGTTTAAGTCTAGAATTCTCAATAAATTAAAAACACTCATTAATAATCTGACTTGTGATGTAATTTTTTTTTTTGGCTAATTAATTAAAATTTTCAACCAAATTATATGTGATTTGACACATTAAGTTTTTATATATTTTAAATCGTTCCATGTGTACAGATAATATTTGTTTAATATATGAAATTTAAAGTTGATATAAAAAAGATGAAATGATTAAAAAAATTTATAAATTAAAATGTACCAAATATACTTAAGATGAGAAAAATGTTTTTTGTCACTTTCTTTTTATATCATCCATTCTTATTAGCGGTGTCTAGGTTTGCTTTATGTTTAGTTTTCGTTAATAAACAAGCTTACAAAATGTGATTAAGATAAGGATTATAATTAATAAAAAAGTTGAACTGGTGTGCAACTAGTGAACTGGTGTGCAATTAGTGCATGGATCTGAGATCCATGCACTCGGGTTGGGTCAGGCTGAATCTGACCCGGATCCGCGCATTTTCTTTTTTTTTTTTCTGTGTATTTTTTTTTTTTTTTTTGCCCTAACCTTTATGTTGTGTAAGACATACCTTTATATTATATTAGTCATATCTTTATGTTATATTAGTAATACCTTTATTTCCAAATTTCATACTTTAACCCTAAACCCTAAACCCTAAACCCTAATTTCGGCACAATAAACCCTAATTTGGCACAAATTGTAGATATTTACATTTATGTAATATTACGTATACATTTATATGAGATTATTTATACATTTATATCAACATAAACATATATTTATGTAATATATATAAGAGTACAACGAACATAATTAAAAGGTATAACTAACATAACTAAAGGTATGTCTAATATAACTAAAAGGTATGAAAGGTATTAATATGTCAGTTTAAAAAAAATGCTAAGATACAACTAGTCTTACAAAAGGTATGTCTAACACTACTAAAATATATACTTAACATAACACTAAAGGTATGACTAACATAACTAAAAGGTATGTCTATCACAACTAAAAAGTATAGCTAACATAACATAAAAGGTATGTCTAACATAACTAAATGGTATGTCTAACACTACTAAAATGTATGCTTAACATAACATAAAAGGTTAGACACCTAGGAGCATGTTTGGGCGGATTTTGTCCGCGACCTAGAGGCGCGTGCAGACGTGTGCGGGTGCGTCAGAGCGCGTGACTGGTCGGGTCAAAATTGGTGCATGGATCTGTGTATAAGTTTTTGTGTTAATAAAAAGTCAGAGTAATAAATGATAGCACATGTGGCTCGTATGCATTGTCACATGGTGCTAATTATCATCTCTCTTCAATTTTGGTCACAATTATTAATTAGGTTAGCATCGAATTCATCTGTATATGGCATGTTGAATTCTATATTATGAATCGTATACAGATCTGAGGTACTAGTGATACATTTGCATGTAATCATTGGATAATCACTTAATCTTAGGAGGTTTCTTATCGCCTTCTCACTATATATATAATTTTGAATTTCCTTTTTAAATTATATGTTCATAGTTTAAATATTATTCCTTACATTTATTTTCATCTATGTTATGAGATGTGAGTCGTGACAACATCGGTATATATACTATTAAACACATAAAGTAGTTAGATACAGATGAAATCAACGTTCGTAATTTAATTCCTTTTTTTTTTTTGGCAATGGCTAACGGACATTTCCGTTGGCAATTGAAATAATCCGTCATCAAAATCATGGAATTTTTTTGGTGATTTTTTGTACTTGGATTTTAATTTCGTCGGTATATTATTTACCGATGGATTGTTTTTCCAATGACAAAATAATACCAACAAGAATATCAACGACAGAATTTTTCGTCATTAAATCCGTCGGTAATATGTTTGCCGATGGAATTTCCTAACTTACCTATGGAAATTTCCATCGGTAATTCGTGTGATATTTGTAGTATTAATACTTGTCTAACTCGTGTAAGAGTTAAATTGGAATACCAAAACCTAATGAAGTTTTCAAACATATTCAAATACGGGATTGGGGATCATATCAACATGGACTTATAGTTGCACTACCTAAAGAACAAATGACTAATGTAATTTGAGTGATTGTAGATAGCTAGATTGAAAAAATATGCACACTTCATGCTGTTCAAGATGACATTCTTGATGAAATAATAAGATTAATTGTATCTTATACAGATTGTTAGGCTTCATGTAATTCCCATAGCAATTAATTCTAATAGAGACAACTTGGTTGTTATAATCATTCATTAGAGGATTGAAAAACTTGAAGTTGAACGGAAATTTTTGGAGATTTAGTGTTTCTCAAAGTAGCACAAATGAAATGGGTGGTGCAATTTATTGGTAAAATATGTACTCAATTCCATAAATTTGGTACTTCCTCTGATCTAAATTAAGCGTGGTTCTAATTTTTTTTCGTAAATTTAAGAAATAAAAAAAATTGAACAAACATATCCTTATCTAATCAAGGAAGCGAATCAAATCAATTCCATAAAAAAATCATATCAAAATCCAAAAATTTAGCTAAGGAATATTGTTAATCGAAAATGATAAAATGTCCACGGTAGGCAACTCTTAATATGTGCACCTATTATTTATAATGATCTCATCCCCTGAAATTATAGAAAATGAAATTAATAGATATTATAGATGTCTGAATGAGTAGAGTAACATGACTATATTGTTAATAGGTATAACTATTTAAGAATAAAGTTATATAATAATCTAAAAAGACAAATAATTGAAAACATAATTTAACATTAAAAGGACACTCAATTGGTAGCGGTTGCCCATTCCTTTTTTTCTTTTAAATATTTTTCTATTCAATAACTAGTCTATGATAGGTAATTATATAACATGTAGTCCATTTGTCCATTTGTATAAGAAAGTGATGGAGAATGGAGACTAAATATACTTTATAGAGATTTAAATAGATTTTATTGTTATTAATATATTTATGTTGATTTATTTTTTAAGATTTTAGATTTATATTAGTATAAATAGAAATTATTTTTGTTATTCTAAAAAATTGAATGATTATGAAATAAGAAAAAGGAGTATTCTCCAAATTTGTTATTGTTTTCCCGATATTTCCAGAATTATCGGATTGTAATTATCTTTATCTGAAAATGATAAAATACGGGCAACTCTTAATATGCCCATTGATAATGTGTAATGATCTCGTCCCCTCATTATATGGAAAGTGAAATTAATATGAATACTAATTTTTTTACACATCAACCATGAACAAATATTAATGTGTTTACAGTGGATTAGATAATGGGATTTTATATTTTTCACATTCCTATCTGCATCACAAAGTGTATAAGAATAGTGTATATGTAAATACCTTTGAAATAATGAAAACATACCGTAGAGGTATGCGGAGAATCGCGTGGAATAATTTGATGATGCAAGTATTTTTGTCTCAATCCATGTGACTGATGGAGAACCAACCATGTAAAACCATGCACACGAGAGGGACCCTTTGATCGTGCAAGAAGGTCCAATTACAAGAGCAAGAGCTAAAAAACTAAAAGAGGTCTTGATAATCCTTATTGCAGAAATTAAAGAAAATATCCATGAAGAGTCCAAGGAAGGCCCAATGGTTAATAGTATTGGACTAGAGATCACTCAGCACGTACTTTAACAAGATAAAGTCATACTTTTCCACTCGGCACGTACTTCAACAAGATAAAGTCATACTTTTTGACTTGGCACACACTTCAACAAGATAAAAGTCATATTTTTTGACTTGACACGCACTTCAATAAAAGTCATTAATGTATGGATAAAGTAGTAGTCAAAATACATTTTATCTCTTAGCACATACTTTTTTACTGTGAAAGTGATAAGCATTAATGTCGTCGTTAGAAGTCTTACTTTTAGCCTATAAATAGGAGTATGGATCACTTGTAAAAGAGAACCTTTGATGAAAAGGAATTTGAAGCTTTTAGCTTGTTTTTATTGAATTCTCTCTTTGTGAGGTTTTCGATTGTTCAAGAACTTATCAAGATCATCGAACAAGATCTTGTGGCGTTCAACATACCGAGATTCTTGGTTGATTATATAGCCAACGGGTCGAGGTTTTTTCACTCTAAGTAAGATCAAACCAGATTCGATTTGGGAAGCTCCGCTACTTATCTTCATACATTGGGTTCTTAGATCTTTATATCTAATGGGTCCTTCATTCTATCTACATCAGTTTTGGTATCAGAGCCATCTGCTATTGATCTGATTTTGCTTTACCTTTCATTTCTTGTTTACTTACCAAAAAAAAAAATTATTCGTTCGTTATCATCTCTTTATTATTTCGTCGCTGCCCACATAGCAAGAAAGTAATTGTAAAAAAAACGAAATTTAGTTGTACATCTTTTAAATTTCAGACACAATAGTTTCTTGTTTCCTTCATCTTTAGGACTAAGGGATTGTTGAACGTTGCTGAAAAATCGTTTAACTTGATTTGTTCTTCAATTTGAGTGGTAAAAGGCTAGAGTGGTGAGTTTTTAGAGGGGAGGTAAAAGCCTACGAGTGAAACACGAGTGAATTGTGAGTTATATCTTTGAGTGATACACGAGTGATTGTGAGATACCATGGATGACACATCTACGAATCAAGGAGATGTTTTCAACCTTCAAGCTCTGCAACAACAATTTGCTAGGATGGGAAATGTTCTTGAGAGCATGACTGAACGTTTGGATAGATTGGAACAACCAACCACTCGAGAGCATGAGAATAATAATCCAATACAGAAGAGTGCGAATCGGAGGAAGAAGAGAAAGATATTGGGGTTGTTCACCAAGTTCATAGACGAAGATGAAGAAGAAGACAAAATGATGAAGTTGATCGTGACTTGGGAAGCATCAAGATGAACATACCTATTTTCCAAGGGAAAAGTGATCCAGAAGCTTACTTGAAGTGGGAAAAGAAGGTAGATCTGATTTTGATTGTCATAATTACTCCGAGGAGAAGAAGGTGAGGCTTGCTGCAATTGAGTTTACTGACTATGCTATAGTTTGGTGGGATCAATTCATTACAAATCGAAGGAGATATGGAGAGAGGTCTATTGCTACTTGGGCTGAAATGAAATCCATCATGCGTAAGAGGTTCGTACCCTCTCATTATTTTCGTGAGTTGTATCAAAAGCTTCAATCTATGACTCAAGGCAACAAATCTGTTGATGAGTACTACAAAGAGATGGAGATTGTCACGATTAGAGCAAACGTAGAGAAAGATCGAGAGGCTACCATGGCACGTTTCTTGAATGGGCTAAATAGGAAGATTGTCAATGTTGTGGAGCTTCAACACTACGTGGAGCTCGAGGACATGGTACACACAGCCATGAAGATGGAGAAGCAACTCAAGAAGAAGGGTTCTTTCCAAAGGAGTTCTACATCCAATTTTCAATTTTCAAGCAAAGCCAAGGAAGCTGCGTCCAAAGCAAACGATGGGGTAACTTCAAAGTCTCAACATGAGATGCCCAAGACCAGATTCACTGAGGCTGAAAAGGGGAAAGGTAATATCTCAACTTCTTCATGAATTAGAGATATTAAATGTTTTCGTTGTCAAGGTCATGGACATATTGCATCTGATTGTCCAAACAAAAGGGTGATGGTTTTGAGAGACAATGGTGAGATCAAATCTGAAAGTGAGAAAGAATCAAGTGATGATGAGCAACTTGAGGAGACAATACCCGAAAGAGGAGAACTTTTAGTGGTGAGAAGAGCTCTAAACATGCAAGCAAAGGTTGATGAGACTGAACAATAAAGAGAGAACATCTTCCATACAAGATGTTTGGTTAACGGAGTATGAAGATATCTTTCCAAATAAAGAACCAAATGGTTTACCACCTTTGAAAGGCATCGAACATCAAATTGATTTTATTCCGGGTGCGACACTTCTAAATAGACCAGCTTATAGAGCGAATCCGGAGGAAACAAAAGAGATCCAAAGATAAGTAGAGGAGCTGATGGCTAAGGGCAAGGTTCGAGAAAGTATGAGTCCTTGTGCGGTACCTAGTCATTATTTTACCAAAGAAAGATGGAACATGGAGAATGTGTACTGATTGTCGTGCCATCAAAAAAATCACGGTAAAATATCGCTATCCTATCCCTAGGTTAGATGATATGCTTGATGAATTGCATGGTTCTTTCATCTTCTCTAAGATTGATTTGAAGAGTGGATATCATCAAATTAGAATAAGAGAAGGTGATGAATGGAAAACTGCTTAAAAAAAATATATGGTTTGTATGAGTGGTTAGTTATGCCTTTTGGCTTAACAAATGCACCAAGTACTTTCATCAGATTAATGAATCATATTTTGCGTGATTTTATTGGAAAGTTTGTCGTTGTGTACTTTGATGACATCCTTATCTATAACAAAAGCAAGGAAGAACATTTTGATCATATGCGTGCTGTTTTGGACACGTTAAGGAAGAAATCTTTGTGTGCTAATTTTAAGAAGTGTTCTTTTTGCATGGATAAAATTGTGTTTAATTTCTTGGTTTTGTTGTAAGTGCTAAAGGAATTGAAATGGAAAAGGATAAAGTTAAGGCTATTTTAGATTGGCCAATTCCTAAAAATATTTCTGAAGTTAGAAGTTTTCATGAACTTGCTAGTTTTTATAGGAGGTTTGTGAAATACTTTAGCACTATAGCAGCACCATTGAATGAGATTATCAAAAAGTTGGTTTTGTTTGGGGAGAAAAACAAGTTGCTTTTGATCTCTTTAAAGAGAAACTAAATACCGCACCCATTCTTGCATTACCTAACTTTGATAAAATGTTTGAGATTGAATGTGATGCATGTGGAGTGGGTATAGGAGCTGTTTTGATGCAGGAAGGAAAACCAATTGCATACTTTAGTGAAAAATTGAAGAGAGCTCAGTTGAACTATCCTACATACGACAAAGAGTTGTATGCTTTGGTAAGAACTTTGGAGACATGGCAGCATTACTTGTGGACAAGAGAGTTTGTTATTCATACTGATCATGAATCTCTCAAGTACCTCAAGGGACAAGGTAAGCTTTGTAAGAGACATGCCAAGTGGGTGGAATTCATTGAGTCTTTTCCTTATGTGATCAAGTATAAGAAGGGGAAAAAGAACATTATTGCTGATGCGTTATCTAGAAGGTATGCTTTAATCTCTACTTTGAGTTCTAAACTTCTTGGTTTTGAATCAATTAAGGGATTGTATGCTGATGATTCTGATTTTGCTTCTATTTATTTAGCTTGTGAGCATGCTGCATTTGAGAAGTTTTATAGGCATGAGGGATACTTGTTTCGTGAAAGTAAACTATGCATTCCTAAATATTCTATACGTGAGTTACTTGTTAGGGAAGCTCATGGGGGAGGACTAATGGGGCATTTTGGAGTACATAAAACTTTGAGTGTCTTGTGTGATCATTTCTATTGGCCTAAAATGTGAGTTGATGTTGCAAGAATTTGTGAAAAGTGCATAACTTGCAAGCAAGCTAAATCAAAAGTACAACCGCATGGGTTGTACATATCTTTGCCTATACCTAATGAACCTTGGGTAGACATATCCATGGACTTTGTATTGGGTTTACCAAGATCAAAAAAGGGTAAAGATTTTATTTTTGTTGTGGTTGGTAGATTTTCAAAAATGGCACACTTTATTCCTTGTCATAAGAGTGATGATGCTACTCATATTGCTGATTTGTTCTTTAAGGAAGTTGTTCGTTTGCATGGAATTCCAAGAACCATTGTGAGTGATAGAGATGCAAAGTTTTTAAGTCACTTTTGATGTGTATTATGGAGTAAATTTAGCATTAAACTTCTATTTTCTACTACTTGTCATCCACAAACGGATGGACAAATTGAAGTTGTTAATAGAACTTTATCTCAATTACTAAGAGTTTTGATTCAAATGAATTTGAAAAATTGGGAGGATTGTTTGACGTTTGCTGAATTTGCTTATAATAGAAGTGTTCATTCTGCTACTAATCATTCTCCTTTTGAGATTGTTTATGGTTTCAATCCTTTGAGTCCACTTGATCTTATACTGACCACACGTCGCAACGCGATAAAATTATTAATTCTTTCCTAACCTAACCAACTAGTAGCTAAGGCAAGTCAGAGTCGATCCCACGAGGAGTGATGATTAACTATGCCACCTATATTCAATTCAATCAAATAACAGATTATGGGGGGGTTTGGATTAATTAACTATTACTAAATTAATTAACTAAACTAGAAATCAAATTAAACAGGAAATCAATGGATGCAAATATTCCAGTTAACAGTTCAATTATCCCCCGATATCAATTATCTCCTAATCAACGTATCACCTCTCTCTTAGTTTATCATGGAATTATCACCCCTAGTCTAACAACAAGCTCTGTTAAACCGAATCGTCTCTTAAGATTAGCTAATTAGGACCCGCTCTCTAATTAACCCTATTTAATTGAACAACCTAGAATAAGCTCACTACAAGAAAAAAGGGCTACGACAAGTGTTTTTAACCCTTGTCGTAGCCATATTCAAACCCTTGTCGTAGCTGGTCTTGTCGTAGGGTCTGAAAAAATCTACTCATAGACAACGGTTAAAAACCGTTGTCGTAGACTCTACGACAACGGTTTTTAACCATTGTCGTAGCCATGTAAAAACCATTGTCGTAGCCATATAATAACCGTTGTCGTAGATCATAATATCTTAAAAACCGTTGTCGTTGTGTCTACGACAACGGTTAAAAACCGTTGTCGTAGCCATATTAATAAATAAAATAATATTTTGCCACATCATCACACACATCATGCTAGGGATGACATGTCATCATAAGGATGACATCATCACTGAAATCATCATAATCAATATTATGCATTGTGTGAGATTCGAACCCGGGTGGCCCGGTGGTGCTCTAACCACTAGACCATTGATGCCTTATGTGACAATGTCTTGCATATATTTCTTTTATAATATATTTTTGATATTTTTCAATTTTCTATTATTAATGCATTTCTTTGTTAACTTTTATAAAGTATCATTACTTATTAATATAAGTAATTGATTTCCAATTTTGATATATTAATATATATATATATAATTGAATGATTAATGACTATATTAATAATAATTAATATAATTTTCAAATTATATATATAATGAATATATTTATAAAATTAATATATTATTCAAATTATATATATAATGAATATATTTATAAAATTAATATATATTTCAAATTATATGTATAATTAATATATTTATAACATTAATGTATTTTTCTCATTAATATATTTATAAAATTAATAATCTATTGTACATATTTTCTAAAATTTCTTTATAATGAAATAAAATTTAATTCTCAAAATTAGTTTATTTCATCAATTTTATTCAACAATATATAACATTTCTTCTTTCATTTAAAAAAAAATTGTAATATTTGACTTTTTTTTTAAATATTAGTCTACGACAACGCTTCTACGAGGCTACAACAACGTTAGAAAACAACTCATGTGACATTGTCTTGCATATATTTCTTTTATAATATATTTTTGATATTTTTCAATTTTCTATTATTACATATTTTTTTGTTAACTTTTATAAATTAAGTACCATTAGTTATTAATATAAGTAATTGATTTCCAATTTTGATATATTAATATATATATATATATAAATAATTCAATGATTAATGACTATATTAATAATAATTAGTATAATTTTCAAATTATATATATAATGAATATATTTATAAAATTAATATATTTTTCAAATTAATATATGTATATAATAATTAATATATTTTTCAAATTATATTTATAATTAATATATTTATAAAATTAATAATCTGTTGTACATATTTTCTAAAGTTTCTTTATAATGAAATAAAATTTAATTCTCAAAATTAGTTTATTTCATTAATTTAATTAATTCAACAATTAATATATGGATTTCTTTGTTAACTTTTATAAAGTACCATTACTTATTAATATAAGTAATTGATTTCCAATTTTGATAGATTAATATATATATATATATATATATATATATATAATTGGAAGATTAATTAATGACTATATTAATAATAATTAATATAATTTTCAAATTATATATATAATGATTATATTTATAAAATTAATATATTTTTCAAATTAATATATGTATATTAATAATGCATATATTTTTCAAATTATATATATAATTAATATATTTATAAAATCAATATATTTTTCAAAATTATATTTACAATTAATAAATTTATATAATTAATGTATTTTTCAAATTAATATATTTATAAAATTAATAATCTGTTGTAAATATTTTCTAAATTTTATTTATAATGAAATAAAATTTAATTCTCAAAATTAGTTTATTTCATTAATTTAATTCAACAATATATAACATTTCTTATATCATTTTGAAAAAAAATATTGTAATAGTTGACTTTTATTTTAAAATATTAGTCTACGACAACGCTTCTATGAGGCTACGACAACGTTAGAAAACAACTCTTGCCTTTGCTTTTCTTATATTTCTAATATATTAGAAAGTCTTTTTATTATTCCTATTTTATTTATAATTAATTTTAAGTAATTCAGGTTTTATTTGTGTTAAGTAATCAACATTTTTTGTTTAATTTAAGCTTATAATTTGTGGTTTATAATTTGTTGTAAATATTTACAAACTTTTATTTATAATGAAATAAAATTTAATTGTCAAAATTAATTTATTTCATTCATTTAATTCAACAATATATATCATTTTTTATATCATTTAATTAAGAAAAAAATTAAAATAATTGTCTTTTTTTTTTAAATTTCAGTCTACGACAAGGGTTTTAAAATGGCTACGACAACGTTTTCTAACTCTTGCCTTAGGGGTCCTAGGACAACACGTCTACGACAACGGTAGGTTAATACCATTGTCTATAAGAGAAGTTTTCGGGCTATGACAACGGTTTAAAAATGTCTACGACAACGGTAGCTAAAACCGTTGTCTATGAGAGAATTTTTGGGGCTACAACAACGGTTTTGACAATGGTTGCTAAAAAGCCCTTGTCGATGAGAGAAGTTTTTGAGCTACAACAACGGTTTTGACAACGGTAGCTAAAAAACCCTTGTCTATGAGAGAAGTTTTTGATCTCCGACAACGGTTTTATCTACGACAACAGAATTTTAGGCTACGACAAGGGTTTTTAGCAAAAACACATGTCGTAGGGGTGTTGTCTATGAGAGAATTTCTTGTAGTGTCTCTAGATTTAATTCATTAAATGCATTAATCACCAAGACGATAAGATGAACTAGACTCCGAATACACAAACTCGATTCGATAATCTAGGATTATGCTACCCTAGAGATGCACGACCTCTAGTTTACCACTTATGAAAATTAAATCACAACAATTAGGATTCATGATTTAAGATTCTAGCAATCAATCATAAACACTTAACCTAGGTGGTCAATCCAAATTAAGCATCAACAATTGAAAATGATATATACAGATAGCACAATCAATTCCAATCAAACATCAAGAAATAGATACGAGATTAATTAGAAAATAATTAAATAAACGGGTTCAAACATCCCTGCTAACCGGATTTGAAAGATTAACCGAACATCCTTTAAATCAAATCCACAATAGTTGTTGAGGAATTCATCATCCAAATTAATCTAATAAAATAAAATATGCTTCTCTCTAACTTTTCTCTCTCTAATATCTCTACTCTCTCTCTTCCTAATCTCTTAACTCTCGTCTCCAAAAACTTGAAGGAAAAGTCAAATATATATAGCTGATCAAATGTGTGAACAACCCTTCTGGGCCGCCACTCTCCTCTAGCAATGGGCCTTCTTTTCTTCTCAAGTAATGGGCCTTCTTTTGGTCTTTAATTAAAAATTGAGTTGGGCCCAATCGACTTCTCTTCGTCCCTTAATCCATAAAATCTCGTCTCGACTCCAAAACAATTCAAAACTCCTAAAATAATTAAGAAAATGATTTATGAAGTATTTGAGGATCGAAAACATAAATAGGTATAAAAACGGTGCATTCAATCGTCTAAAAGATTATAAAATCTCAAATATACCCTCGATAAAATGCACCTATCTCTCACTTATCAAATCTCCCCACACTTAAACCATTGCTTGTCCCCAAGCAACACAAGAATCGAAACACATCGGGGATCAAAAATAAGAAAGAGTATCATTTGCTCAGATCCTTACCAACACTCATAAGAATTCAATTCACGTCAACACAAAGCATATGCAAGCAAAAAGCATGTTGGACTAAATGTAACTATCTCAAGAAATCACAAGTGTCAACGGGACATCAGAAATCAAATTTTTCATAGACAAATCATTAATCCATTCCACCACATACATCAATCAACATACTCTAATTCCCCCACGATATCCTTCATCTAGATCAATATTTTATCAAGATTTCTCACATAATGAATCACCCCTATTTTCTCCATTTCTTCTTTTTGTTTTTTTTCCTTTTCTTAACAAACGATAATGAATCGTCATTTTGCTTTTTTTTTTTTGGATGGGACTGGCAGCTCCACACCACTTTTAGGTTAGTCCATACTACGCATTTTATTCGATTTTAACTTTTCACACAGGACCCCTAAGAGCAGGCAGCTGATTCCACACCCCATCATCTTATCACTTCTCAATTTTTTTTCAACTCAACGCCTTTATCTCCAACATCAAATTTTTTTATTTTTCAAACAAGGGGGGGTTCATCAACAATGATCAATCCTTCAAAAATTTCAATCAAGACTACTTCCATCAAGGACTCAAGTACATTTCAAGATATAAGTAAGCAAAACAAATCAACTCAATGTCTTAGATCAATTCTCAAACTAATGTTATCATATTTGACATCTAACAACAATTTCCCAAAACGACATTCAGCAATTTTAACCAACAAAAAACTATGCTCAGCAATACCTCACTCAACACAAACAAATTCCCAATACATAATTAGTTAACACTCGGATCATCATTTCAAACTCATTTACTCGTTGACACTGAAGGACCAGCGTCACACTGTAACTGCCAATGTGAAAAAAAAGCAACACAGAACAAAACAACACGCGAAACTAAGGCAGAACAGCGAACTTCACAGCAAACTCCAGAATGTTTTTTTTATGCAAATGCAACAGACGTGACATCTAAGGCCTTACTATAACGAACATACAAACCGCCCACCTCCCCACACTTGAAACGTGGCTTGTCCTCAAGCAGTCACAATATTATCATGATAAAGAACAAACACGCAAACAAGAATGCAAGAAAGCAAGAATAAAAAGGTAGTGAGGAATAGAAGTCACCGGGTCATCGGCGGGACGATCTGGTGCGGTGGATGTGAAATAGCCAGGTGGCGACGATTCCGTCGGAGGTGTGGCAGCGGCGACCAGTCGATGCAGCGGCGAAATGGGCGGTGGGTGTGTTCTGATTCAATTTCCGCTGTGGGTGTGTTTGCAAATTTAAAGGGCACAAATGAAGAGCAAAATCAAATTAGGGGAAAAATTATGTGAAGGAAAGTTAACATTTGCAAATAAGCCCCCAACTCTCAACATTTATCAAAACTGACCCCAAAGTTTTCAATCTCCACAATGTAGACCACTCAGACCCCGACTGATCAAAACATGCCAAGACCCAAACTGATACCAAAACATGAAGATGATTTTTTCTTTTTTTTTTTATATAAAAAAAACACGACACTAAACAAAGTAAGAGAAATAAAAAGAAAACAAAATGGGTTGTCTCCCATAAAGCGCTTTTGTTTAACATCGTTGGCTCGACGAAACTCCCTTATTAGTGTGATGGTGGGTCCTTAAGTGTAGTTCTCTCAACCCCTACGTCACAAAATCCTTCAAAATATGGCTTGAGCTGGTGTCCATTGACTTTAAATATTTTCCCCGTTCGAGGACTTTTGATCACTACTGCACCATGAGGAAATATATCAGTAATAACAAATGGTCCTATCCAACGAGAACGCAGCTTACCGGGAAAGAGCTTGAGATGAGAATGATAAAGCAGAACTTTATCCCCTATGACAAACTATTTTCTTGTAATACGCGTGTCATGTAGAACTTTCATTTTCTCTTTGTAGATTAGCGCGTTCTCGAATGCGTCATTTCGTATCTCCTCGAGCTCCCTCAACTGAAGTTTTCGATGCATCCCTGCCTCATCGAAATCCATATTACATTTCTTTATTGCCTAGAAAGCTCGATGCTCGATTTCCACAGGAAGGTGACATTTTTTGCCAAAAATAAGCCGATATGGTGATATTCCAATCAGAGTCTTGTATGTTGTTCTATATGCCCAAAGAGCATCTTCAAGTCTAAGACTCCAATCCTTGCGAGTCGGCTTGACCGTCTTCTCCAGAATCGATTTGATCTCTCTATTAGAGGTTTCCGCTAGGCCATTCGTCTGAGGATGATAGGCTGTAGAAATCATATGGGTGACAGAATATTTCTTTAGCAAAGCCTCAATCGTACGATTGCAAAAATGCGTGCCTCGATCACTGATGATGGCTCTTGGAATCCCAAACCTATAAAAGATATTAGATTTCACAAAAGAGGCCACAACTTTGGAATCGTTAGTACGCGAAGCTTTGGCTTCAACCCATTTGGAGACATAATCAACTGCAAGCAAAATATATGAGTTGCCAAAAGAAGAGGGAAAGGGACCCATGAAATCCATTCCCCAAACATCAAAAATTTCACAAACCACTATAGGATTTTGGGGCATTTGGTTTCGACGAGAAATGTTACCTATTCGTTGGCAATTATCACATGACTTACAAAATTCGAATGCGTCTCGAAAAAGGGTTGGCCAGAAAACCCCACACTCCAAAACCTTGTGAGCAGTACGTTTGGCTCCGAAATGTCCTCCACATGCATGGGTATGACAAAACTTAAGTACGGAATAAAACTCAGAATTTGGAAGCACCGTCGTATGATTTGATCCGAACAATGCTTCAACACATAAGGATCATCCCACACGTAGTATTTGGCATCACTCCTCAGTTTATCTCGTCGTGCTTTCGTCATGCTTGTAGGATAAACCTTAGCAACAAGAAAATTTACGATATTAGCAAACCAGGGTTCAGAATCGGGACATGACACTGGATGATCCAATGTCGTTTGCTTCTGCCAGTGCGATGACACAGCGAACAGCTATTCGTCTGGAAAACTTTCAGCGAGTGGGGGCCCATTATCTGGATGTACCAGCCGACTAAGATGGTCTGCAACTGAATTTTCAGACCCCTTTTTGTCTCTAATCTCAAGATCAAATTCTTGGAGAAGTAAGATCCATCAGATTAGTCTAAGTTTCGTCTCCTTTTTGGTGAGTAGGAACTTTAAAGCTACATGATCAGAAAATACAATCACTTTAGTTCCTAACAAATAAGATCGAAACTTTTCCAAAGCAAAAACTACAGCTAAAAGTTCTTTTTCAGTGGGAGTGTAGTTTGCTTGCGCCGAATTCAAGGTTTTTAATGCATAATAAATCACATGGGCCGCCTTCCCCGCTCTCTGTCCTAAAACGGCCCCAACGGCATAATCCGAGACATCACACATCACTTCAAATGGCAATTCCCAGTCCAGAGGTTGAATGATTGGTGGTGTTGTCAACCGCTCCTTCAGTTTATCAAAAGCGGTCTTACACTCCTCAAAAAAAAAATTCCACGTCATATTGCAGCAACATGCACATTGAAGCTGATATCGTGGAGAAGTCCTTGATAAATCGTCGATAAAATCCTGTATGGCCAAGAAAAGAACGCACTTCTCGCACATTCGTGGGGTAAGGTAATGCCGAAATAAGATCTATCTTAGATTTATCAACTTCTATGCCTTTTAGAGAAACAATGTGACCTAAAACTATACCTTGCTCTACCATAAAATGACATTTCTCCCAATTCAAAACAAGGTTAGTTTCTACACATCGCTTTAAAATCAACTCGAGGCCTTTCAAACAATTGTCAAACGAATCACCATAAACACTAAAATCATCCATAAAAACCTCAATTATACTACCCACATATTTAGAAAATATGCTTACCATACACCGTTGAAAAGTGGTTGGGGCATTACAGAGACCAAAGGACATTCGTCGGTAAGCAAATGTACCGAATGGGCAGGTGAAGGTGGTCTTTTCTTGATCCTCAGATGCTATGGCAATCTGAAAATATCCTGAAAAACCATCTAAAAAGCAGTAATAAGAGTGTCCAGTTAAGCGTTCAAGCATTTGGTCAATGAAGGGAAGGGGAAAATGGTCCTTTCGAGTCATGGAGTTCAACTTACGATAGTCAATACAAACCCTCCATCTAGTTTGCACTCGAGTAGGAACCAACTCACCTTCCTTGTTTTCGACCACTGTGACTCCAGATTTCTTAGGCACAACTTGCGTAGGACTTACCCATCGACTACAGAAATAGGGTAGATGATTCCTACATCTAAGAGTTTCAAAACTTCCTTTTTGACAACCTCCATCATGGGCGGGTTTAATCTTCTTTGCGCCTCTCGAGATGGTTTGGCATCATCTTCAAGAAGGATACGATGCACCAATAGCCTCCTTGGATTTTTTTAGAACTTGAAGTAAAGTCTCTTCTTGAATGGAGCCCAACTTTGCTGAAATTATTACAGGCAATGAGTCTTTCTCTCCTAGATAAGCATACTTCAAATGATGTGGCAATGATTTCAATTCAAGTTCTGGTGCCTGCAACACAGATGGAAGAATTTTTTGGTGAGACTCAGGTAAATTAATAACGTATAAATCATACTTTGGTGGCAAAGAAGGTTGTGATTGAAGTGCAGCCACTATTTCGAGTATGTCCAGGTTCCCATGTGCAGCAGTCTGCCCTTTGTCTCCTCTCAAGTCCTTAGTCACCACAAGTTCCAAATTATCCCTGAAATTCATCTCAAAAACTTCCTCGACAAGAGGGTCAATAATACTCAAATCAAAAACATCATGCTCATTTTCAGGATATTTCATGGCATCAAAAATATTAAATTTAATTATCTGCCTATCGAATTCCATCGTGAGGGTTCCCTCACGAACATCTATTTTTGTTTAAGAGGTGTTTAAAAACGGCCTCCCTAACAAAATAGGTGATGAAATCGATGGGTCGCCAGTCATATCCAACACATAAAAATCCGCAGGAAAAATGAGCTCATTAACCTCAACAAGGACATCCTCAATGACCCTATCAGGATATGCATTACTACAATCGACTAATTGAATGACAACACATGTTTCTTTCAAAGGCCCTAAATTTAGAGATGCGTAGATAGAACGTGGCATAACATTGATTGATGCTCCTAAATCTAGCATAGCACGCTCGATTCTAACATTTCCTATGCGACACGAAATAACAAACATACCTGGATCCTTTCGCTTTTGAGGGAGCTTCTTTTGAAAAATTGCAGACACGTTTTCCCCCATCAAAATCTTCTTATCCCCCTTAAGTTTTCGCTTGTTTGTGCACAAGTCCTTCAGGAATTTCGCATATCGTGGAACTTGTTTGATCGTATCAATCAAAGGGATGTTGATCTCGACTTTGCGAAAAATATCAAGTTGTTGTTTCTCTTTATCTTCCTTCGCTGCCCTCGCCAACCTGGAAGGAAAAGGAATCATGTTAGCTTGGATTGTAGGGAAAAAATTGGGTTTTACCTGTGCAGATTCCGAAGTTTTCACACTGGATGATGGTTCGACACTGGGCGATCCAGTGTCGATCTGTTCGACGGGTTTTTCTTCCTCATTATTTTCTCGATTTTTCTCAGGCTTTTTGAGCTCTTCCAGCCTCTTCCCACTCCTCAGAGTTATTGCACTGACATTCCTTGGATTTATCTCCGATTGAGATGGTAATTTGCCTCCATTCTGGGCCTCAAGACGACTCATAGCTGTCGCCAGTTGGCTCATTTGTGTCTCAAGATTTTTAATACTTGACTAGGCATCCCTTTGGAATTGAGCAGTGTCCTTTTGGAGCTGCGTTGTGTTGGAGGCCAACGTCTTCATCATATCCTCTAGTGATGAGTTGGAACTGTGTCCGGATGCTTGCTCTCGATGATTTGGATTCTTAAAGATTTGAGGGGGCCGATTATTCTCTCCATTCGGAACCCCTTGTTGATTTCCCCATCTCAAATTTGGATGATCCCTCCATCCTGGATTATATGAGTTGGAGTAGGGATCATATCTCATTCCTTGATAGTTTGAATTTCCTCCTTGGTAGTTTCCACTTCCCACAGCATTAGCGTGAGCCTTGATTTCATCAAGCAGAATTCGATAAGAATCTGTGGTGTGGTCAGTGGTATTGCAAATACGACACGGCTTAACTTGGGGAGTACCTGCAACAGCTTGACGAACAAAAGAAGTTAAGTCAGTCAGTCTATCCTCAATGGTAGAATTATTTACCTCATTTACGGATCGCAGTGAAGAATCACGGGTGTCAAATTGTTGCGAAGCAGCAGCCATGCTCGTGATGAGGAGTCTCACTATTGTTGGTGTTTTGTCTAACAATGACCCTCCACTAGCCGCATCAATGTGGTGTCGGTCCATCGAGGACAGTCCTTCATAGAAATATTGAATCATAAGTTGATCAGAGAGTTGGGGTTGTGGACAACTCGCTTCCAACTTCATGAAACGCTCCCAATACTGTTGTCGAGTTCCAAGTAATTCCCTTCGAACGTTGGCTGCTCGAGATGCAGGGAAGTACCTGGCCAAGAAGAGATTTTCCATTTGACTTCATTTTGTGATGGAACCTGAGGGAAGATAGTACAACCAATCTTTTGCAGCACCTTTCAGATAAAATGGAAATGCCCTGAGTTTAATCTGTTCCTCCGTTACATCCTTAGGCTTTAAGCTTGAACAGACAGTGTAGAACTCCTTTAGATGTTTGTGGGGATCTTCACCTGCACATCCATAAAAAGATGGAAGTAAGTGGATTAATCCAGATCTTAACTCAAAGTTAGTATATTCATTAAAATCAGGAAAAGTGATGCAAAATGGTTGCTGAGTAAGTGCAGGGTTTGCTAGCTCCCTCAATGTTCGTTCCGCAGCCATTTCCTCATCGTTTTCAGATTCGCTAGAACCGGATTGGGAAGAAGGTAGTGCAAACTCCAAAACTCGTTTGGCTTGCCTCCTCAAGATTCGATCTCTTCGGGTTATCTTAGGATAAAATTCCAAATCATTGCTACCTTGAGATCGAGTACGCATCCACCACCTGAAACTGTGGAATTCAAGCCAGAAAATTCAAACCACAGCAAGAAGAATCCAGAATTTTCCGCCAAAATAATCTGCAGAATATGACACTGGAACACTCAAGTCACACTAGGACCGCCAGTGCAAAAGGTAAAGTAAAACAGAACAGGTTAGCAGACGAGCAGAACAGCGTGGCAAGCAAAACAAAGCAAGAGCAGAGCAGAAAATGAGCAGACTAAACATAATTTTTTTTTTTCGAATTTTAATTTTTTTTTAAAAATTTTAAATTTTTTTATATATAAACAAAACAAGAAAAGAAACAAGATGACACAATGAATTCAAATCACTCCCCGGCAACGACGCCAAAATTTGACCGCACGTCACAACGCGATAAAATTATTAATTCTTTCCTAACCTAACCAACTAGTAGCTAGGGCAAGTCAGAGTCGATCCCATGAGGAGTGATGATTAACTATGTCACCTATATTCAATTCAATCAAATAACAGATTATGGGGGGTTTGGATTAATTAACTGTTACTAAATTAATTAACTAAACTAGAAATCAAATTAAACAGGAAATCAATGGATGTAAATATTCCAGTTAACAGTTCAATTATCCCCCGATATCAATTATCTCCTAATCAACGTATCACCTCTCTCTTAGTTTATCATGGAATTATCACCCCTAGTCTAACAACAAGCTCTGTTAAACCGAATTGTCTCTTAAGATTAGCTAATTAAGACCCGCTCTCTAATTAACCCTATTTAATTGAACAACCTAGAATAAGCTCTCTAGATTTAATTCATTAAATGCATTAATCACCAAGACGATAGGATGAACTAGACTCCGAATACACAAGCTCGATTCGATAATCTAGGATTATGCTACCCTAGAGATGCACGACCTCTAGTTTATCACTTATGAAAATTAAATCACAACAATTAGGATTCATGATTTAAGATTCTAGCAATCAATCATAAACACTTAACCTAGGTGGTCAATCCAAATTAAGCATCAACAATTGAAAACGATATACGCAGATAGCACAATCAATTCCAATCAAACATCGAGAAAGAGATACGAGATTAATTAGAAAATAATTAAATATATGGGTTCAAACATCCCTGCTAACCGGAATTGAAAGATTAGCCGAACATCCTTGAAATCAAATCCACAATAGTTGTTGAGGAATTCATCATCCAAATTAATCTAATAAAATAAAATATGCTTCTCTCTAACTTTTCTCTCTCTAATATCTCTACTCTCTCTCTTCCTAATCTCTTAACTCTCGTCTCCAAAAACTTGAAGAAAAAGTCAAATATATATGGCTGATCAAATGTGTGAACAACCCTTCTGGGCCGCCACTCTCCTCTAGCAATGGGCCTTCTTTTCTTCTCAAGTAATGGGCCTTCTTTTGGTCTTTAATTAAAAATTGAGTTGGGCCCAATCGACTTCTCTTCGTCCCTTAATCCATAAAATCTCGTCTCGACTCCAAAACAATTCAAAACTCCTAAAATAATCAAGAAAATGATTTATGAAGTATTTGAGGATCGAAAACATAAATAAGTATAAAAACTGTGCATTCAATAGTCTAAAAGATTATAAAATCTCAAATATACCCTCGATAAAATGCACCTATTTCTCACTTATCATATACCAATACCTATTAAAGAGCGTATGAGTCTTGATGGAAAAGCTGAAGCAGAGCTGATCAAGAAGCTACATGAAAAAGTGAGACTCAACATTGAGAAGAGAACCGAACAATATGTCAAGCAAGCAAACAAATGACGAAAACAACTCAACTTTGAACCTGGTGATTGGGTATGGTTGCACTTGAGAAAAGAAAGGTTTCCAAGCAAGAGAAAATCAAAGTTGCAGCCAAGAGGAGATGGACCTTTTCAAGTGGTTGCTCGAATTAATGACAACACATACAAATTAGACATTCCAGGTGAATATAATGTAAGTGCAACTTTCAACGTTTCTGATCTTTCTCCTTATCTTGGTGATACAGATTCGAGGATGAATTCTTTTGAAGAGGAATGGAATGATGGAGAACCAACCATGCAAAACCATGCACACGAGAGGGGCCCTTTGATCGTGCAAGAAAGTCCAATTATAAGAGCAAGAGCTAAGAAGCCAAAAGAGGCCTTGATGATCCTTATTGCAGAAATTAAAGAAAATATCCATGAAGAGTCCAAGGAAGGCCCAATGGTTAATAGTATTGGACTAGAGATCACTCAGCACGTACTTCAACAAGATAAAGTCATACATTTTGACTCGGCACGTACTTTAACAAGATAAAGTCATATTTTTCGACTCGGCACGTACTTCAACAAGATAAAGTCATACTTTTTGACTTGGCACGCACTTCAACTAGATAAAAGTCATACTTTTTGACTTGGCACACACTTCAATAAAAGTCATTAATGTATGGATAAAGTAGTAGTCAAAATACATTTTATCTCTTAGCACATACTTTTTTACTGCGAAAGTGATAAGCATTAATGTCGTCGTTAGAAGTCTTACTTTTAGCCTATAAATAGGAGTATGGATCACTTGTAAAAGAGAACCTTTGATGAAAAGGAATTTGAAGCTTTTAGCTTGTTTTTATTGAATTCTCTCTTTGTGAGGTTTTCAATTGTTCAAGAACTTATCAAGATCATCGAACAAGATCTTGTGACGTTCAACATACCGAGGTTCTTGGCTGATTATATAGCCAACGGGTCAAGGTTCTTTCGCTCTAAGTAAGATCAAACCAGATTCGATTTGGGAAGATCCGCTACTTATCTTCATACGTTGGGTTCTTAGATCTTTATATCTAATGGGTCCTTCGTTCTATCCACATCAGTGACCAAGACTAACATTCATGTGTTTGGCTAAAATTATTGGAAAAATCTTATAATCTTCTACAAATATATAATAATTTTTAGAGTTTGTAAGATATTTTATCTTTTTATAAATAAGTTATTGAAATATTTGGATAAATAAAATGATAAAGTTCATAAAATATTAATAATGATAATTTTGAAATTTAAATTAATTGATGAATTTAAAAGGAGTTTATAAAAAATAATAATAATAAGATCTTACAAAAGTAAAAAAGACAAAAAATGGGCTCTTCTCAACAGACAACTTCTAAACATGACATAACATCTTATTTAATATATGAAATAATATATTATTTTTAGGACTGTGAGTTTATAAGATATTAAACATCCTACAAGATGTTTTAAAGCATAAGTTCAATCAAATACCCTTTTAGTAATGCATGTCATGTAGTTAGACTTCCTAACTTACTCATCGTTATCACATCTTAATGTGTTCATAATTGATGTTGTCATATATTTAATGTAACTATTAATTTTATCACATAATTTAAGTATTATAATATTTAATATGAAAAAGTCTCATAAATATAAAGTTATGAGATAAAGTTATACTACCCACGATTAAAAATTATTTTCACAGAATAATTTCTTTTTATGGAAATAGATTATGGGTAAATCTATTTCACATATTTCATTAGACGGTCTAACAAGAATTATAGAGTAGGTCTCTTGTACTCAGGGGCACGGATCTTAGTATCCGTACCTCCACCTTGCCCACCCCTATCCTATTATATATATATATATATATATATATATATATTTTCTATTTTTCTTAACCCTAATTCTCCTTCTCCACCACGTTGCAATCTCTCATTCCTCACTTCTACGCTGCAGTCTCTTCTCCTTTCTTCCCCTTTTTATTCTTCTTCATATGGCGTCCTCATCTTTTCTATCATATCTTCTCCTCTTTTCTTTCATATCTTCTTTACTTCATTCTTCAATTTACACTTTCATATTTGTGATTTTTCTTCAAATCACAATTTCATGTTTATGATTTCTTTTTCTTCTTCTTTTTATTTTTCATCTTCGTAGATTTAGATGATTGATTACAAACCATGATTATTTCATTACAATGTTTTAAAATATTGAAAATCAATTATTGCAGTCATATAAGATTAATTGTAGATAATTCACGCAAGGAAGAAGATGATGAAAAATCGTATTTGAAATTTTAAAATTTTAAAGTTACACTTTGCAATACATCGATACATTTCAAGCATATGAGTAATACCTTACATTTCAATAACTTGTAAAATAAATTTTAAAATTTTAAACTTATACTTTACAATGCACTGATACCTTTTGAGTATATGAGTAACATCTTTAAGTTATACGAGTAATACTTTTACATTAAACAAGTAATACCTTGAGTAATATCTTTCACTAAAACAGAATATCTAATACCTTAAGTATACATTATGACTTATGAGTATGAAACTAATACCTTATAAATAAACAAAGTTATACCTTTTAAATATATAAGTAATACATTTACACCTTTGTGATAAACAAGTAATACATTTAGGTAAAATAAGTAATATCTTTCACTAAAACGAAGTAATACCTTTAGTTTAAATAAGTAATAAATTTTGAGTATATAAGTATAAAACCTTTCAGTGAACAAGTAAAATGTAATCATATATTTCACTTATGCAACTAATACATTATGAGTATGCAACTAATATCTTATGAGCACACAACTAATATTTATCACTAAATAAGTAAAATGTAAACATATATTTCATTTATACAAGTAATACCTTAGGAATATGCAACTAATACCTTTTGAGTATATAACTAATATTTTGGTTGAAAGATTTATGCATATCAAGTGGCACATGGGCGTACACCAACTATGGTGTGGCCGCAAGTGGGACACGTAGTGACAGTCCACACATCTGGTTGGGTTGGGATCTTCTGGGACATATAAGTTTTTGTATAAGAAAATATAATTGTTACACATATATAATAAATGCAATAAAATAACAATAAACATGTCAACATTTTTCATCATTAATTTAGGTTATGAAGTCAATATTCATTGAGTAGGTCTTACGTGAGACAATTTCACATGAGACCTTATATAAGACGAAATTTATATGGATTAATAAAATCGGTTAACCTAGAGGTGCTCATCCGGTTTGAAAAATCGAAATCGAACCAGGGTCAACGGTTCAGAAAACCATTGACCCGATTTCAGTTCCAAATCGAAACCACGAACCATGTTTCGACGGTTCGATTTCGCTTCGGGCATATTTCAAATTGTCAAACCAGCAGTTTCAAACTGACGGTTAACCCCAGTTTATCTATTTTTAAAAAAATATATATTTTATATAAATAATATTATGTATTTATGTTATTTTACTCTTTAATTTTAAGCTGTATTGATTATTATTATTAATTTATATTATAAGTTATAATTTTTTTAGGTTTATGGTTTGTATTTGATTGTATTTACATTGTAATTTCTAATTTTTGAACTTGTAACTTATAAGTTCTAATGTAGTATTGTTGTAACTTGTAAGTGTAAGTTCTATTTTTTTATTTATATCAAATTATTTACTCTTTTTTTATTTTTTAATATGCATAATTGTAATATTTATACGCAAATTTAATTTTTAAAATTTTAAAAAAAATTATAAAAAAATTAAAATAAAATAAAAAAGAAAACTAAACGTCCAAACCGGCGGTTCGAACCGGAACCGGCGGTTTAGGAACCGGAACCGGAACCGGAACCAATGGTTTGCAAACCAGAACCGAAATCAAAATCTTCACTGTTCGATTTGGCCCTTCACGGTTTTCCGAACCGACGATTCGAACCTTATAAGCACCTCTAGGTTAACTCATTTAATATGATTAATTTCGATTTCGCATAAAACCAAAAGGCTCTGTATCATGTGAGTTTTTGCGATATTCATTTACCTTATGAATTTAAATATCTTACTAAAGTAGTGTCTTATAAATAGATTTGAATCAGAGTGCATTTTATATGCACTAAATCTAATCAAAGAAATTGTAACGCCCAGGATAAAATAATGCATAATTGGCTAATTAAATAATCAAATCTCTAATTGTTTGATTTAATTACGTGTGTTACAGAAAAATGATATAATGCATGATTAATTAATCGAAGGTATAATCAATTCGAGAAGCATAGGTTATAATTTAATTACAATATCGTAAACCAAAACCCAAAGGTACCGTAGTTGAAAAACCAAAAGTTAAAACGTTAAAGGATGGCTCGATAAGGGTTCGTGGCCCAAATTACGAAGAATACGAAAAATTGAAATATATACAAACTTGCATAGCATATTTTTATATATAAAAAAAATTTACACTCTTTATAAAATAATTTATAGCGTATGATCTTTTCGAGTTTAAGACGAATTTTACTTTTTATCAAGAATGTGTGAAATGTTTCTTTAAGTTTAAAAGTCTTGCAAGATAGCTACCCAGGAAGACTAAGTTCGATCGTAATGCACTCGACATACACGAGTAGTGGAACAAACAAACAAACAAACAAACAAAAAAGGCAAGTCACACATAAAATAGTTTTAATAATTAATATAAAAAATGTGACTTATGTGTTTAATTATGGTTAAGTATATTTTATTTTAATTATCATGTGAATTGTGTGCAATAAAGTGTGTGATTTACATGGTGTATTAAATTATATATATATATATATATATATATATATATATATATCTTCATTCATAATTATGTGGCTCATATGATGTATTAAATTGGAAATAAGTTTATGCATATTTACCATAATTCATTTATTGTACATGTCACATTAGATGGAACTATACTCAATCCCCCATGCCCCCATCAAGTCCACCTCAAGTTTCAATGCTACTAATCATCACACCTCTAGTGGATAAATACTACAAGGATGATCTACATGTATAATACATGTATTAGATTAGAATTTGTATACTACATGCTACATATAAAAGGGGAGACTCCACATTTGAGCTCATTTCACTCCTCTCATTTGAGCACATCTCTCTCTCTCTCTCTCTTTCCCTCTAGATAGTTGCTCCTCCTTCACTCTACTCTTTTTATTTCCCTCCAAATCATATTTCCTATCTACAAACAAGCTGCCCAATTCAAGAAATAAGTGAAGAAACAAGGTCCTTCCAAGGGATCATGGAAAATTAACCTCAAAGTACAATTTCTTTTCAAGCAAGTTTCAAAGAACTCATAGTTTGTGCATTTAAGAGGTATTTTGGCTAAATCCTCACCACTCTTCTTCCTTAGAAGCATGATTAAGTTCTAATTTTGAGTTGCATGTAAGATCTAAGTGATATCTCCTACAAATGTGATAAAATTGTTGGATATTTTGTTCTAAGTAGAGGATCTTAAAAAAATTATCATTTTAAGTGTTGATTGAGCAAATGCATGTTGGATTAAGCTTTGCATGTTTGATTTATTTACCTAAACACATTGCATGTATGATCAAAGGGTGATTTTCTTATCATGCGAAGAAATTTGTTTAAAGTCTTGTTTTGTATGGTTGATCTTTAAAATATGTCACTTTTGGGAGTTGATTGTTCAATTGCATGTTGATTTAGTCCTTGCATGTTTGATTATCTTGTCTAAGCTCACTGCATGTGTGACAAATTGAGTTAAGATGGTTTATTTGAGGTTGATAGAGTTATAAAAGTCTAATCTACATTTTAATTATAAAAATAGGTGGGTTTAATCAAATTGTGAAAAATTTTAGAAATGGCAGTCTACTTTGTCGATTTTTATAAAAATGTATACTTGGATTTTTTCAAAACTATTTTAGTAGTTATACTATATAAAGTGTTGAGTCTATGGTTAAAATTTGGTAATGTTTGGAATAGTTTATGAATTATGATGATTTTTCAAAGATAGTCCAGTTCGAGTTGGAATTATGCAGTTTCAGACCTTAAAAAAAATTTAATTATATAAAATTGATCCATTATACGTTTTTAAATTTTTTTTACTATGTTTAAGTATATGATGTTAGAAGTCTAAATTATTAATTTCAAAAGGTTTCAGTAAATATACAATTTACAGTGAATTTTATAACACAGACTGGTTTTAGAGCATTTTCGAACAATTTTTTATTATAGTAAATAATTTATTAAAGCTTTTGTGATTTGAATTTATCCCTATTATTTTAGCATGGATAACTAAGGGTTGTTATGTAAATGCATGCTTATTTTTATAAATTTTGGATGATCGTTTAAATTATGAAAATTGTTGTGGTAAAAATTAAAGTGTCTTTTCTTCCTACATATTACTAACTTCAAGATCAAAATTTTATCTATGATTTAAGAATGCAATTTGATCATATTTTAAAACTAATATTATGTGATTAAATGTGTGCTTATGTGTGAAGTGTTAAATAATTTAAGTCTTTAGCATATGAATTAGAGTTTTATGAGTTAAGATGTAAAATACAGTTTTCATTCCCTTCAAGTTACAATTGATGCTTGTTTGAAAATATACTTTAAAATTTCTCCTAAATCAATAATTATGTTTTTGTGATATACATATGTTACATGTACGATAAGCATGATAGGTTAGATAAGTATGATATAATTGAAATACAACTTAAAGACTAAGAATTTATGAACGTGTCGAGTGCAGTACGAACGACCGGATACTTCAGGAGCTATCCCAGCTTTCGAATTATTCGATCAAAAGCGAAAAAGGCTCTCAATCGGAACAAAATACTTTAGAACTTGATATTTGATTTACACACGGATTACCTCCGAACAAGGTGGGCGTAACTTCTAATCTTTAGTGACCTTACGTTTCTGTATTTAATTCATAATGATGATGAACGAATTCATGTATGTAAACCTGATGTTAATAAAATGCTATTGATCGTTATGAATTGTTGAATTTCATGTGTCGTGCTTACGTGCTGTGGATTACATGAATATACGTGCATGTCATAACTATGCTACGAAGGGACTACGGTCCAAGAATATGCTACGGAGGGACCAATGGTCCATAATGAAAGATGATAACGGGATAAAAATCATTTATAGGATAAGACGGGCTACTCCCGCACCTATCTACAACTACGTGTCATTATGTTATGTGTAATGCATTCTACGTACTGTGTTTAATTGTTGTATTCATAAATGTTCAAACGACTTAACTGTTTAACGAACTTTAAAATATGGAAATTACTCCCACGAGTGTATTCAAACGCACTCACCCCCGCGTGTATTCATGCTACAGGTAACAGTGAATGCGGAGAAGTGTAGAGAGAGGGGTGCCATGTTAGCTGTGATCTTCTTCCCTTTTCGTTTTCCGGATTTTCCCCTTTCAAACAAAATTAATCGTTTGTAAAAGTTGAACCGTTCTTCTCTTCGTTTTGGATCCTCTATGATTTTCCGCTGCTATGTTTTAAATGTTTCCCCCCGGCGATATGCCGATAGTTTTGGTATATGTAATATCGTATCTTTAACTTGTTTTCAAAGTCCTGATTTTTAAATGTTGTTTTAAATCTTTACTCGTCTGTTTTACCTGCATGTTTTAAAAATGTATGTTTCTTTTCCCTCTTTCGCTGCACGCCCAAAAATGAAAACTCTGTTATTTCTTAAGAATGAAAACGGGGCGTGACAGGAATTGTGTATAAACCTCGGTAATATTCGATGGTTTAGTCTAAATTATAATTTTATGAATTGCTTCTCGTTTTATGAAATCTAAATTAAAAGGATTTTATAGATCTTGAAATATAGTGGGTTTTCGAAATTTGAGGAAATTACATTTTTTATGTGCGGTGTTGATAATTTGTGTTTTTTTAAGTTATTTTGAAACTTAATATCATAGCATTACGTACTTAAAACATTCATTTGTGGGATTTTGTATCAATTTTATTATTTTATGAAAATTTCATGTGTTTGTTTGTATTAAAAGAAATTTGATAGATTTTATCACAACATTGAAAACAATGAAATCAATGAGAACATGAGAAGATAAGTGTTTGTCGAGAGATATGATATTAAAATCACTTGAGAAACCAACGATTTGGTATAAACTGTGTTTAAAGGCATAACTGTGGATAAATTATATATCTTTTAATATGTAAGTCTAAATTTAGTGATTCTTAGTTGTTGAAAAATTAAGAAGTATTTTTACAACTTTCATTTTTTTCATTTTTCTCAAATTTTTCTCAAAAAAGCATAAAATTTTGAGAAAACGAAGTTGTGCAAAGACGTTCTGTTTTTCATCCTGATAGAGTTCTAGTATTTTGAGCAAGATTTAGTGTTAAACTTGGTATTTTGGTTAAATTTATGATATTAGAAAGAAGAAAAACTATAACTTTTATGAAGAAATCAAATTTAAATTTAAACCATAAAAGGTTCGAAATAATGTTGGAAGTCATAACACTGGTTAGGTTGGGTCCTAGCGATCAGATGGTGTCCGAGGTTCATGACAATGGAAGAAAAGTCGAAGGGGCGACTTGGATCATGCCACATGTTTTTAGGGCGTGTTTTGTGACAGTTTTATGACTCAGGTTGTGTTGCGTGTTTTTTACTCATTTTTTAACCTCATTCGACCCAAATTCAATTGTAATCTTTCCGAGTACAACTACGAACATTGAGACTCGAAAAAGGAACTTTTGCACCCCCATATACATATAATTTTATCGTAAGAAGCAAGGAATCAAGAGATTAAATATACATTCGTGATTGAAGTAAAACAACACAATTGTCAATTCACTAAGTTTTTCTTTGATTTTATTTTTAGTTTTCATCATGTCGTATTGCAATTTATATTACTCTATAAATATGATTGTTGACTAGTAATCACGTGGTCTTAGATACGAAAGTAGTTCTATAGATATTTTGTTGGATTTATAGTTTTAATAATATCTTTTTTACATTACTAGTAGTACATCTGCACGATGCGCGGTTTATTATTTATTATGATAATATACATGATTTATAATAATATAATGAAATTGTTATAGTAAAAGACTAAAAGGTTATTTATGACATCTTATTATTTCAAAATTTGTAAAATTTCTTGTTTTTTTACAAAAACATCAATATTCAACAATTAAAACTGAAAATAAAATTGAACACTAAATAATAATAATAATAATAATAATAATAATAATAATAATAATAATAATAATAATAATAATAATAATAATAGTTTTGTGTTTGTGAGTTTTAATTTCTAAATAATTAAGAAGTGGTTAATTATACTTACTAATATGTTTTGTTCATATTTTTGTTCCTTTATATCTTAGAATTATTTTTAGAATTTGTAAACAATTTTCTGCATTGTTTTTAGATGGATTTGTTCAAAAAAAAATTATATTTATTCCAAAATTTAGTTTATATTTAAAAAAAATTAGGTTTCAAATTAATTTTACATTTAAAACAATATTTTCTTAGATTTTTGAAACCATTTTTCAGATTTTTTTAGAACATATTATAGTTTTTTAAAATAATTTTTAGATTAATTATATCTATTTATTTGAAATAATTTTGAATAAATTATCAAATATTTTTATTATTTTTATATTGAATTTATTGATTTTTATATCTTACACAATTAATATTACATATATATTTGAATTAATTTTTAAATTTTATTTGTTGATTTGATTGTTAAACTTAATCTCACAACCTTCTTCTTATTATTATTATTACTAGCATAGGTCTGTGTGATGCATGAACATATAAATTTTACTTCATTAATATTTTGCTATAAAAATGTAAAACACGAAAAGTTATAATTTTTTTGAGATTTCTTTTAATTTAGTTTGTTACTTGTGTGATGTGTGATCATAAAATTTAAATATTTCAAGTTTGATATACTAATTTATGAAAAAATCAAGTTCTTGATACTCGTGTGATTCATGGGCATATAAACTTCAAGTGTTGTAATTTAGTTCTTTAGAGTTATTTCATTTTAACCTAATACCATATAATTTATGAATTTTAAATATTTCATATATTCATCATATATTTCATATATTTGTGATAATTGATCTAGAAAAAATATTTAATCATTGCTCAATAATATAGTCATAATGAGTGTAAATGATGATGTTGTATATTCCAAAAAAAAATTGATTAATGAGTGAAAAACACGTTTTTATTATATCTTTATTTGATTGTAAAATAAATAGTTCTTTTTTCAATCAGAACACTTATTTGTTTTAGAATCAAATGATTTTGTTTTCTTTGATTGGTTTATTTATCAAAATATATTAGTTGGCCTCCATATGTAACATAAAAACTCATGTGAGACGGTCTCATGGATAGTTTTCGTGAAACAGAGTCCCATCATCCACAAACAACATGTGAATTGTAGGGTTTGG
Source organism: Scutellaria minor (assembly GCA_954870855.1). Taxonomy (NCBI): domain Eukaryota; kingdom Viridiplantae; phylum Streptophyta; class Magnoliopsida; order Lamiales; family Lamiaceae; genus Scutellaria; species Scutellaria minor. Next base: position 15,101,040 of record OX940728.1, on the reverse strand, counting down.
GTGGTGGGTAATTAGGTTGTGGGTTGACCCGTCTCACGCAATGTATTAAAATTTCGTAAGACGGTTTCACAACAAACTTACTCCATATGCAATCATAGATACATAAAAACTAAAAACTCCACATTTGAAGGAAACTTCCATATAAAAAACGTAGTTTGTTAATATTTTCTTTGATTGTTTAATCAAATGTTTTTATTAATACCATATAAAGAATTTATTTAACTTATTTAGTAGGTCAATAAAAATAACATATGGATTTTAATCAAATGATTATCAGTTACTTTTTTTATTAATTAAATAATTAATAAAGATAAAAATAGAAGGTTGAAATATTGATTTTTGGCAGGAAATTACTTTTTTTGGAAAACATTAAGGAATCATTCTGTTGTTGTTATTATTATTATTTTAACATATTTATAATAGTTTTCAAACTTTTAAACATTTTACAACCCTTCATAAAATGAAATTTAGATTTTAAAACTATTTTCCACATTTATATATTAAAATTATAAACTAATTTTCAATTTTTTTAATTTTTGACAATGTTTAAATTTCATTATTTTCAAATTTTAATCATATCTATAAAATATAATCATATCATTTAAGATAGCTTCATTTGTTTAATCTCTACTCCTATATATGAATTATAAGATAGTTTATTACGTAAGATATATGTGAAGCTTATTCTATAAAATACTTAAAAGTTGTTTAGTCTTTTTTTTTTCTTTTTTTCTATTGGTTGATAGTTTGTGAGGGAAAATGACAAATCTGTAAAATTTGTCAATTTCTCTCATTTTATATTTAGTATGGATATATTTTTCATGTTTCTTTGTACTTTTTTCATGTATGAATATTGACCAAATTTATGCATGTTCTAATTAGAATGATATCAAAAGATGATATATATCTAATTATATATTTGAGAATCCATGACTTAATTAATTGCTAGATCAAGAAATTAATGATAATTTGGGTGAAAATACAATCTTATGAGCTTTTGGGAGTTGGTTAATAAATATGAGGAGAAGATAAAAATATTAATAATTAATTTATGTATTAAGTTGCTCAAGAAAGATTAATGTATATATGTGATTGCTAAGATAAATTGAAATTGAGTGTTATATTTACTAGATTAGTAAACTTGATTGGAGTAGAAAAAATTATAACCTTAGGATCTTTGTTTGAATCTTTATTTTCTTATTAATTTTTTGTTTGATCTTTATTTATTAACATTTATTTGGTGTATTTTAACATAATTCATAATCATCACTATTTCGATCACTTAATAAAATTACACACTTTTAATTAGATTAACTAACTTTGTTAGATTATATAGAACCGAACTTATTCATCATATTTATAATATTATACACCTTGCATTTACAGAATAAGTTAAGAAAACAGGCAATCAAATTTTAAGTTGTGGTAATTTTCTTGTAATTTAATATATAATGTCAATCGGTGATTTGCTAAAAGTATTGTTTACGTGTTATTCGCTTACTGCGATAAAAGAATTAAAAAAATAAAGAAAAGAAAGTTATTAGGCCACTAGTTACTCTTATTTTACATTAAGTATTAGAATTTGAAGATTCTTAGAAGGCTTTTTTAGCTATTAGTTGTTTCTTTTGAATTTAGCGGCTGCGTTTATTGATAGTCTTAATCATGATGGTATATGTTTTCAAGTACATGTGGAAGTATTTATTTGTTAATAATCTTTAATTAGTATTAGTATTATTTACGGAACTCCAAAAGATATATATATATATATATATTTTGTGAGAATTATGATGTTACTAATTAAGAATTCTCTCATAGTTTATTTAGCATCATATTGCAGACAAAGCCACGATAAGATTTGAATGGGAAGGAGTAATAGAGATAAAATACTATTGGTAGAGTGGTGTCGAAATCTTGAAATTGGTTTTAAAATTTACCAACTATACTTTAAATTTATATATTATTACTCACACAATCCCACAAAATAGACATACTTGTATCTTCACATAAATTAAGAAAATATTTAAAATTCCAATTGTGTCCTTATTTTTCATTAATTCTAGCACTGAATGATTTTTTATTTTTTTTTCAAAAAATACATAGGGAGTTGAAGTGTGGTGATTTAATATACATTTAATTAACGATATATATAAAATTACAAATTAAAAATCATACTAATATAGTAACAAACCTATCTTTATGGGAAAGACGAAAATAGTATACAAGTCTATATTTGTGGGACGGAGTGAGTATTATTATTATTATTATTATTATTATTATTATTATTATTATTATTATATGGCTTTAAAAAAAAGTAATTGAACTAGTTAGTTAAGTACCTAGTAATTTTCCTTTTTATATTCTCTTTTGACATAATAACCTAGTAATTTTCCTTTTTATATTCTCTTTTGACATAATATATAATGTGAATCATTTATGCAATATGTTTTAAATGAGTTGAGAGCATTTTAAATTTTTCTACCATTTTTTTCATGAATATTTCTGTTAGATAAAAATATTAGAATTATAATGGTGATCAAAATTACTTCATATATATATATATGTGTATGTATCTTACTAGTAATTTATCGTTTAGTGACTATTATATTAAACTCGGTTTTAGTCAAAAAAAAGAAAAAAGAAAAAAAAAAAAGAAAACTGAATTGATTGTTATATTGTTTTCAATTAATGTTGAACTTTAAAGTAATTAACAAATAAACAATACTGAAGTAATCAAAAGAATATATTACTTACGTTATTATTATTGTTTATTTATTTAAAAAAAATTATTGTAGTAACTTGAAAATTTTAAATTAACTTTTCTATAATTAATAAAATCTAAACAGTGAAAAGAAAAAAAGAGGATGATATAATTGATGGGTTTGTGTTAAAATAAAAGAAGTGTTTGTCCCACATCGGATTTGTGAACAAAGTGGAAGGGGCCCTTAAGGCTATCTAAGGGTCTAGGTGTCTTTGTTACAAGTGCACCAATCAATACACTTTAGTCTAGTGTTTGATTCTAGTTAAATTCTTTTTCTTGTTTTCTCTTGTAAAGAGTGTTCTAAGAAAGGTGTGAATCATTTTAGGCTCTCTTGGGAGTCGAAGAGTGAAATATTGTGTGATTGTAAGAATTTTTCACATAGTGATATTCTCTCTTGATCGTGGTTTTTTCTCCGATTTTGGAGTTTTCCACGTTAATTCTTGTGTTGTGGATTGTTGTTTCGTTTCTTCCTTTTATTTCTCGTTTGCTTTTTCTTCCTTAGAGATGGAAGAAAAAGGTGTATTTTCCAACAATAATTTCGTGTCGATGGTTTGCTAAAACAGTAAATTTTTTGTGGGATGAGGTTGGATTGAAGATGACCTACGCTAAAAGTCTAAAACCATAGATTTGTTAGGACGGTGTTGGGTCGAAAATTGTTTATACTAAAATTGCGAATCTAATGGAAAATAGTTGGATTGAAAATGACTTACACTAAAACCATAAATTCAGTACTAATTTTTTGTGTGCTTGTGATTGAAGATGTATTTAATGAGTTTGAGCATAATCATAATCACTATAACATACACTAAAACATATAAAAATATAGGGTATATTATGTAAAGAATGAAAAGTACACTATAATTGACGAAAAATTGACTATATATTAAAGATAGATGAAAAAAAAACATAATAAATAAAATTTTAAAAAAGATCAAAAACATAAAATTAAAAAAAAAGATTGAATATCTGAAACGAAGTATAAATTTGATTGGCTATCCATTAGAAGAAATACAATATTTAACTATTTTGTGTAAAACCCACTAAATTTTTTGAGTTGGACGGCTAAAACACCACATTTTATATAGGAGTTTACTTTTCTAAAAAAAAATATATAGTTTTGTTACCTTTCTATCACAAATTAAGAAAATAAATAAAATTGTTCTTTCGATGAAAGTAAAAAAAATCAGTTTTTTGTCGGTTTACACAAAATATCAATATTGTTTAATCTCACTGAGGCTAAATGATATGGACAAATCGTATAAAACTTGTTTACTAAATTCTTTTAGCTACTACCGCATGTGTATAGTGTAGATTGTAGAAATGGTGAGTTAGGTCGATTGATATGTAGAAAATATGTGTAATTTAGTGGTGATTAATGTAAGATTTTATGGTCGTTTATTTGATTGAATGTACTATTTTTGTGCATATACGTGATTTGTGTCTCCAAATACTTCATATATTATTTTCTTGATTATTCTAGGTTATTCAATTAAATAGGGTTAATTAGCGAGCGAATCCTAATTTAACTAATCTTAAGAGACGATTCGGTTTAACAGAGTTTGTAGTTAGACTAGGGGTGATAATTCTATGACGATCTGAGAGAGGGGTGATACATTGATTAGAGGATAATTGATATCGGGGGATAATTGAACTGTTAACTGGAATAATTACATCTATTGAATTCTGTTTAATTTGTTTTCTAGATTTTTAGTTAATTTAGTGATAGTTAATCAATTTCAAAAAAACCCCTCATAATTTGTTATTTGATTGAATTGAACATAGGTGATATAGTTAATCATCACTCCTCGTGGGATCGACTCTTACTTGCCCTTACTATTGGCTAGTGAGGTTAGAAAATAAATTAATAATTTTATCGTGTTGTGACACGCGGTCATCGATCCTATTTAGATTATCGAATTAGAAACTGATTAATTATCCAAATTCAACATCTAATTTTATTTAGGCAATCGAAAATCAAGATTTTAGATAAATAATAAAAACAAAAAAAATTAACAAATGAACACGATAAACCAATATATAACGAAGACAGGTTGTAGGATATGCTTTCATCTAATTATCATCAAAATATCAGTTTGACCAACCAAGTTTATTAATTATTCCCCATATATGAGCAATCACAAATATCATATTATCAGCTCTCTCGAGTCAGTTAACCAATTGATTAAAAGACTATCGAATGTATCTCTACTCGATCCGATAAAACAATTTAACTTCCAAAAGCTCCTAATTAGATTCATTTCTCATCACATAAGCTCATTAATCTCTCGATCTAATTCCACTTTTATATCATGTGTTTACTTTTTCATAATTAAATGTCCTCTCTTGAATTTTGATTCAATTACTTAAACATGCTCGACTAGTGGTCATCTAGCAATAAAACATAACACACGAATAAAGTTCAAAAATTAAGAAGTTGAATTAAAATCAATTATCCATAACGTTTCAAATTAAATTACTAACTAATCCTAGACACCTTAGAAAATTAGCTAGACATGATTATCAAATAATTCATAGACAAATTGACAAACATCATATCTAATCCAAAAATCTAATTATAAGAAAGAGATAGAAAAAACTCTAGGAAAAGTGATCTCCCGCTTCTCCAATCTTTGGGTCTTTCATATCCTCCAAAGCGCCTCTAAATATGATCTATCGCGCTCAACTCTTCCTTCGGATGCTTCTCAAAATATTGATTTTTCTCTCTATATGCGTGTATGAAGTCTCCCCAATTTATGGATCAATCACGGGTATTTATAGCATCTTGACGGTCTTCTAAGTCAAGTAGAAGTCGAGATATAACATCTTGGAGGTCTCCAAAATAGATTAAAAGTGTAAAATACGTCAAAAATTGAGTTTACATGTGAATTTGAGTCATTCGGGCACGGTCGCACAGTGTAGCACGATTGACCGTGCCCCAAGCACAAGCGTTCTGGATGATTTAGCACGATCGTGCGTAACAAAAAATGTTCTAATTTGGCTTTGTCGTCTTTATAAAAGTTGTAGGTTTTGAAGTTAGTTTTCCAATGCCATAAATTTCAACTCAATAACGATGTTTTAGAGGAAATTATGGCCAAAATACTAAAACCCAGTTGGGACGAAAAACTGAACGTCACAACTTTCGTCTTCTCTTAATATTCTGTTTTCTTGGAGAGAGAATTAGAAAATATGTTCAACATGAAAGTTGTATATCTCTTCCTTAACTTTCCAACCAAATTAAGATCTTTCAATTTGGACTTTTAAATCAAACGTTATGCCATTTCTCCCAAAGTTGCGCATGTAAGCTGAAACTCGTGTGTTTTCCACTAAAAAACATGAAACTAACTACAAAAACTATCAAATACACTTTGACATGATAATCATATAAATCACTATAAAAACGTACCTAAATGTACTCGAATGAATACACAAGTGTACGCAAAAATATGTAAAAATCAACACTTATCAAAAATCCTATGATTTTCATGCGTTACACAACATGTCCATATCAGTTAATTTTAATGAGATTACACATCGTTTAATCTCATATAATCATCATGTATAACCCTGTAAAATGAATATACTATATAAACATCGACAGTCTATAGATTTTTTTTAACAAAATCACAATTTCGTATATTTCTTTAATTTTTGGTAAGAAAAAAAAACTATTATTTATGATTAAAAAGTATTCACTATTTAATTTTGTGGTTTTGAGATATTTCACCCTTGAATTTTTGTACACAAATAAGAATTTGAGGGTTAAAAGGTTAGGAACTTTGGGTTTCAATTCAAACACAATATTAGTGTGTTATAAAATGGAAAAGAAAAGGGAATACAAATTCAGAATGATCACAACCTACTACACTTATTAGATTATCTTCATCAACAACCTAACACAACCCAATCTTTTAATAAAATATGTATTTCTCTTCCATCCACATATGCAACCTACACAACCCAATCTTTTAATAAAATATGCATTTCTCTCTCATCCACATATGCAACCTACAACCCAACCCAATTTCAATTTTTTTATATTTTATCAACAACCCAACCCAATCTTTTAATAAAATATTCATTTATCTCTCATCTACATATACAATCTAAAATAATTTTTCCTCATTATATAATAATTGCATAGTTATATTTAAAAATATAATAATTCCATAGATTAAAAAAAATTGATATAATTTTTTTTATAATAAGAATTTTTTTTTACCATACACTTAAAATAACATACCAACACAATAACTAAATTAAAATTACAACAGTTGGAATAAAAAATAAAAAAAAGTATGAAATATTAAATTATCAAAGTTTTCGTAATTTTAGGAGTTTGGATAATTTTGGTAGTTTGAAAATTAATTTTGATTGTTTGAATCCAAAATAAGAAGTTATAGAAATTATGTGAGAAAATAAAGAATTTGAAATTGAGAAAAAATAAGGAGCTTCAAATTGTGCTTTAAAATATGTCAATATTAGATTCTACTTATAGGGACAAAAAAATATATATTGTGACACATGACATAAAAGTGTATAATAGTTTGGGTTGTGAATGGAGTTGACCAGCCCAAGATGGGTTGGATTGTGGATTATTCACCATTTTTCCCCCAAATTTTTGTCCTTTCCTACGACCGACAGATAGTGGTGGTCGTTGATAAATCTAGTCTAAGGGCTGAAATTCAAATTCAACTTTTCATATGATGATATTATTTGATGATGAAGTTGAAGTGTTATAATTAAGTTTTAATATTGTGTTATAAAATGGAAAAGAAAAAGGAATACAAATTCAGAATGATCACAACCTACTACACTAATAAGGGCTGAAATCCAAATTCAAATTTTCATATGATGATATTATTTGATGATGAAGTTGAAGTGTTATAAATAAGTTTTATGTAGAAGTGAGAAAAACCCCCCAGCCCCCCACCCCTCTGGGTTTGATCATTTTCTGACAAGACAGCAATTTCACAACTGTATATAATTGGGGAACACAGACAGCACTGTCCCTTCCATCTATTAAAAAATAATAAATGAAAATTCACTTCATCTAAAATTACAACAAACACCTATTTATATGGATGTGTGTGATTATAAGCCTCAACTAGTCAAATTTATGAAATTTACCTTCAATTATATATTCAGTATAAAAAAAAAATTAATATTCCATGTAAATCTCTATTTCAACAACGTTGGCCCAAAGAATTACTTTGTGATATTGATAATTGAAATTACATTATAGTATTTGATATTTCTTATCTACTGATAACTTCATGTCGAAATCTAAAGAAATGTATTAAAATTTTAATATTTTAAGAAAATTTAACAAATTGTCTATTAGATACTCAATTTCACTTGCTTTGTTCATAACTTGTATATTGACCTGATTTACATTTAAAAATTGGATTGTATATATTCATGACTTGTAAATTGGTCTAGTTTTATATTTTGATTATTATATATACATATATAATTGTTTGATGGTTTAACTTTATTATTTATTTCTTAATTATCTAGATATTATATTAATTGTATTTGAAATTTACAAAACAAGAATCAATATATATATATATATTTATTTATTTATTTACTTTCAATAAATTAGTAATTGGACAACCAATCAAACTCCTAACCAAATAGTGAGAGCAATCGATGATTGATTTAGTTATAAAACATGAAATGAATGAATTATAAAAGAGTTGCATGTAGAATTAGGAAAAGCACAAATGAAAGGCATTAATCTCATAAAGAAGTGAATAGTGTAATGAAAAGGACACAAAAGAGCATCCTCTCCTAAAATAAATCCCAATAAATTCTCATAAAAAGAAATGAAGTGGTGAGAAGGGCAAAATAGGGTTTTCACAACTTGGTTAAAAAAATGAAGTGGGGGATAAAATTAGATATAAATAGCTGTCAGTGGTCAAACTCCACCCTGGTCCACTCCCCACTCACATTCATATATATACACATCAATCTATATCTATATCACTTTATATGTGTGTGTACATATATGTTGGCTGCTCTTTTCAATGTGATATACTACTACATGTGATTTAGCCGACATTAATGTTTTTTGTCCTTTATTGGGATGGATGCACCTCCTCTTCATCCACCTATCACCTACTTCCCAATCCTTCACACTTCATAAAATATCTAAATCCAAATTATATACCAATTTTATTTTGAATCAATTGATAAAATGTTTTAATTCATATAATTTAATATATTGATCCATTCACTTCAAGGTGTTAAAATCAATATGACTATGTAGGATGTTCAACATGTACTATTAACATTCATTTTTTCAAGGTTGTAAGACCAACATGTTGTCCGACTCGTTTTAAGATGTTAAAATCAAATTTACTGATCAAGCATGATGTTGCTTTGCGTTTCACAATGTTGAGACAAATAATAAAAATCTGACTTTTTTTTTTACTTTTATTAGAACGTTAAATTTGTTAAATTTCTTGAATTTTGATAGAAATGTAACAAAACTATATTTTGTGGTAGAAAAATAATATTTTATATAATTTGTAGTTTTTTTTTTTTTTAACTTATATAAAATGATCTTATAGATTTAATTTATGGGATGAAGTCATAATATCTAAATATTAAATAAAAAGTTAGAAATTCATGTATAAATTATTATGAATTGTGAATTAGAAATTAAACTTGTCAGGGCATCCACATTGATGTTTTTAAGTGTGTGTTTTTATATAATTAGTGTGTGTGTGTTAATTAATGTAGTATGTTTTTAAGTGTGTGTTTTTATATAATTAGTGTGTGTTAATAGGGCACACAAACTAATTCATTTTGAGGTGTTATTAATAAAAACATGTGTGGTGTTAATTAATGTGGGGATGTTTTTAAGTGTGTGTTTTTGTGTAAGTATGGGTGTGTTAAGATGTTTGAATAACATTCTTGTCCCCTTTGTAATTATTTGCTAATGATTGGAAAGAGTGTGTATTTTAGTGGATAAAAATAATAGAATAAAATGTAGTTGATAATGGGACCCACATGTAATGATTGCATTTGTGTTAAAAAATGTGTAAATTTGTGGTAAATTAATGTAGAGATGTGTTTTAAAATTGATAAAATTTAGTGACATGTGGACTCCACACTAAAATGGTATGCTAAAAACACTCAAAATGAATCAATGTGGGTGCCCTCATAAAAATTCTAATTATTTCATATTCTTGAAAATCGCATCACTTTGTCAAACAAGAACAGTATATCAATCGTGAAAAATTAGTGGTGGGCCCTTCAACTCAATAGACATCTAATTCACGTGAGATATTTGTTTCAGAGGATAATAGTTTGACACATTTGGGAATATATTTTTATTGAGACTCTTTGGTTAATATTGTGGACTCTTAATTGGTGACATATAATATGCTTGGTTTGATCGGTGGAATGTGATATTGTATAGAAATATTATCATTTCCACCCTCGAATAAGACGTTGGAAATTGGTTTTGTGAATTTAGAGGTTGACTCAATATAGACCAATATTTAAAGTGATTTATGTTTAGTTAGTAAGGGACTAAATATTGGAGTCTTATTGGTGTGCATTTGGATGAAATTCAATCAAATCTTCACATTTGGATTAATTAAATAATAATAAAAAACTATGGTTGCAACTTATTTTATTGGTTAATTAATAAAAAAAAATGATGATCCATTTCTGACACTTACATGATTCACTTCATCATGGTGTGAATGAAACATCACGCACTTCAAATACTTCCGAAAATCCTCGTAGCAGATTCTAAATTTAGTTATATAATTTTATAATGCAATTGTATTATGTAATTTTACAATGGTATCATTGTAAAATTATAATTTTATAATGCAATTGTATTATGTAATTTTACAATGGTATCATTGTAAAATTATAATTGTATTCTGTAAAACTATAATTGCATTATGAAACTAAATCACACCCTTGTAGTCTTTGAAATTTTACAATGGTATAATCCATAGATTTAATTTAAGTTTAATAATTCCTTTAATCCCTAGGAATGGTGAAATTGATGCTCCAAGCAATTTGTGTTTTGAAGTAGGACTTTTTTAAAATATTTTTTATGAATCTAATTTTATGAGATGAGTCAATCAACAAACTATAATTTACATTTTACATATGAATTTATGAAAATTGATTAAATTTATAAATAATGAAGTTAAGTCTTATGAAATTATATTTACGAAATAATCTCATATGAATTTTTGTGTATTTTTTATTGTTTAGCACCGTAGCTATATTTTTTTAACTTTGTCACTTAACTTTATTGTTCAACTTTATGTCATGCAATAAATAGAAACTAAGAATACCATAAAGAAAAAAAAAAATAATATTAATCTCGTATTACATAAGTGTAATAAATAGAAACTAAGAATCTTATCACTAAAATACCATAATCTCATATGTCATGCACTCATAACAACAAAATCTTGTCTTTCTCCCTTCTTAATTTCCTCTCTCCTTCAACTAATAATTTCTTCTTCATTTTCTCTCTTCTCCATCTCTCAATTTCTTCTTCACCTAATATCAAGGTAATATCTTAATTAATTTTATTTTCTCATATTGTGAATTTATCTTCATTGATGTCAATTTATTGTATATGAAATTGTATATATTTGAAAATCTTTTTATGAAATTTATTCAAATTGAACTTATAATTTATTTGTTATTTTATATGCCCTATCAATGTATTATAATTAATTTGCAAATACTAATGATAGGTTGGTCATTAATACAAATAATTGAATCTGAATTTGATTAAATGTAACTAAATTACTAAATAATAAAATGAGATAAAGATTAAAATTATTGACAAATAGAAATTGGGGATGTCATTTTGCAGTTTGGTTAGATGTCAAGATGCAGTGTGATTAGAGATTTTCATTTTCATTCTCCAAATTTGGAGATATACATTTTCATTGTATATAATTTTTTTTATATAGATAATGAAAATATATTATGAAAAAATATCACCTATTAATGCACCTCATGTTGTTCAACCTCAACTACCATCAAACCAAAATAACAATAATGAGGCTGATATTGATTTTTTTACATGTGATATATTTATGTTCTTAATTTAAAATTAGTATTTTTTGTATTAATTGACTTGGGCCCCCTGAGTTGAAATTCTGGGTCCGTCACTGCATGTAACCTTAACATTTAGAAAAATTACACAATATGTTCATATCATTAAATCTCATAGAATATCCTGTAGCCTAATATATCGTGTAAAGTCACTGAGTGTCGGTGATTTTTTTCTTTTATTAAAAAGACATTTTTGCTCAATTTCCTATTCTATAGTAGAATAGTAATAAAATTATATTTATGATAGAGAAGTAATTCACTATTTGATTTATTAACATTTTAGTGTATACTTGGAAACTAAAGTGCTTATTAAAAAAAAGGACTAAAATTTAAAAACATTTTAAAAAACAAATATTATTATTGCAAATTATGTATTTTTCCAACATGAATGAATCACAAAAAGTAAGAAAGAAACTGAGACAGCTCCTGCTGCTTTTTGCTACTTTGGACCGCTGATTAATCTGTTTAAAATTCAGGCAAACCGCCTCTCTCTCCTCACTTTCTCTCTCTTTACCTAAATATCCCCCATTGTTTCCCATCTTCCTTTCTCTTTCTTCAGAGTCGGCGACTGGTTTCTCCTTGCAAGCAAGATTCATTTTTTCTTTAAGTATAAATCTCTCTTTAGCCATCTGAAAAACCACACGAATCTTGCGCTTGGACCCAACAACAATGAGTAATAAGCAAGATATGTTGAAGATTCAGGTACTTCACTTTCTCGCTCCCCACACTTCATTTCTTCACCATTTGTTGTTTACACCATTTTTGTGTTGTTGATTTCTACAGACATGTGTTCTGAGAGTGAATATACACTGTGAAGGATGTAAGCATAAGGTGAAAAAGACTCTCCAGAAGGTTGAGGGTATGTTCACTTGTTTCTTTCTTACTTTAGGTTTTAATTTGGGGGAAAAATTAGGGTTTAGTTTTTTAATTGTTTTTAATGAATTTCTTTTTTTTAGGGGTTTATAAGGTTAGTATAGATGTGGAGCAGGGGAAGGTGAGTGTATCTGGAAATGTTGATCCATTGTTGCTAATCCAGAAGCTTGAGAAGTCAGGGAAGCATGCTGAGTTTTGGGGCCCACAGAAGGGCCCGCCTATTTCAATCTTGAGCAACCATAACCAGTTGAAGAACATCCAGTTTGGTAACATGAAAGAGAGTAGTAAATCTCAGAAGGGTGGAGCTCAGCAGCAGATTCCTCAGCAATTGCTGATGATGATGAATCAGAAGAAGGGTTTGAAGGATGAGAGGTTCATGGGCAAGGACCCCAAATCTGTCAAGTTTAAACTGCCCGAGGAGGATGAGGACGAGGATGATTTCGACGATGATGATGAGTTCGATGACGATGAGTTCGATGATGATGAAAGTGAGTTTGATGATGATGAGTTTGATGAGGGTTTTGGTGCTCATCATCAACCGCCTAGCAAGGTGTCTCCCATTGGCGGTGGGGCAAAGGCGAAGGCGAAGAAATCGAGCTCGAATGATGAAGGCAAGGGAAAGAAGAATGGTGGGAAGGAGAAGGAGAAGGAGAAGAAAGGTGGGAAGGAGAAGGAGAAGGAGAAGAAGAAGGGTGGTGGTGGTGGGATTGGGATTGATATGTTGCTCAAGGGTATTATGGGGAAAGGTGGGGGAAAGAATGGGAAAAAGGGAGGAAAAGAAAAGAAGAAAGGGGATGGTGGCAAAGATAGTAAGAAAAATGACGGATTTGCCCTCGGAAACGGTAAGAATGGTGGGACGAAGGGCCACGGCGCGCCCAACATTGGCGGTAAAAAGAAGTCTAATGATGGTTGGGGTAAGAAAGGGGGTGATAGTTTCGATGGAGGTATGAAATTGGAGAGTAAACAACACGGGTTCAATGTGTTAAACGCGGGTCATAAAGGCGGTGGCGGTGGTCATAAAGGAGGCGGCGGCGGTGGTGGTGGTCGGAATATGGATGGAATGATGGGCCAAATGGGGAATTTTCCGGCAGTGCAAGGTCTACCGGCTACTCCGGGGATGAATCCCATGGGCCGAGTCCAAGGAATGGGAATGGGGATGGGAATGGGACCGGGTAATAACCCATATAACCAACAACAAATGGCTCATATGATGATGATGATGAATCAACAACGCGAACACGGGCACGACGCGTATGGTAATCATATGGCTTTTGCGCGGCCCCAACCAACAATGGGTTACGGGCCGCCTCCACCGGGAACCGATCAATATACGCACATGTTTAGTGATGAGAATACTGATAGTTGTAGTATCATGTAAAGTTGTTAGAGTTGACTCTTCTGTTTTGTCTTGGATGTCTCTTTTGGTCATTTCTTTTTGATCTAGTTAAGTAGAGATCACAAGCTCTCAATGTTTAGGAGGAAGAATTGTGCCAGTTTTACGTGATGATGGTTTTATGTCATGATTTTGAGTTGGATTTTATGATATTTTTATAGAAGATTAGGATCATCTACTGATTATCATTTGGGAATCTAAGGGGTATTTCAGGGCTGTAAAGAGTTTTGGGGGGGCAAATATGTCCAAAACAGTTTCCAAATACTTAGATGGTATGTATAATGTACTAGTAGAAGGAATGGATATGAGAGTGCTTTTTGATTGTTGCTCTTTTTGGAGAATTATATCTATTATTTTTTAGAATTATTAAAACTATTTCAAGGTTTGTGAAAGTTATAATCAGACTATTTCAAGAATCGAATTTTCAATACATGATCTTCCTTAAAACATAAAATATAATTATAAGGTACGATATGGAATGAACAAAAATGAATGAGTTCAAAACAGATTATCCATTATCTGGTAATTTTGGCTCCTTTGCACTTATGGTGGAATCTCTAGATGTATTTTTCAAATTAATAACAATATGTTTTATTGAATACCGAAATTTTTGATACAATATATGATGTGAGATTTTCGGTAAGTATACCGTACAGAACCAGCCATAATACAATATATAGAGAGAAAAATAATCAAGAGGAGAATGATAAGAAATGAAGGTGCAACAAGTTTGGGGTTTGTTGGATCAAGTTTTTTATGGTTTAGGGTTGAATATCTGTTGGGCTTAATTATTTGATGGCCCAATTCAACTTTGAGAGTTCAATTTGGGCCATATCTGGATTATTAATTTAAATGGTTTCGATGGGGTTTGTTATTTAAGTGGGTTGTAATATATTAAGTATTTTATAATTGCATTTTTATTTGGTCCAATTATTTATTGTACAGTAAAAAATCCACAGTTACAATGTCGGAAAAAAATAATACCATAGGGAAATTCTTCCTAAATGGAGTTTTACAGAGAAAAATATATTTTTTAGCAAAAATTAATAAAAAAAAATATTTTTTTAGCAAAAATTAATAAAAAAATATATTTTTTTAATATAATACATGATATACTGCGTGTGTTTAAATTCATTTAACATATTCACGTACCTAATTAATATAAAGTTGACTAAAACAATTACATGTACTTTGATAGTAAAAAAATACATGTACTGATCAGTGATCATGTACCTAGTGACCAAAAAAAAAAAAAATTATTGCTCATATGTGTATATATGCTAGTAACCTAAAGTGTTATAATAATTTAATATAAGTTCACAAATATAAGTATTATATACTTGAAAATTTAATTAAAAATATAACAAGACTATTAACTAATAAAGTTAAGCATATATACACAGTTTATCATATTAATTGATATAATTTTTTTATTAAAATCGAAACTCATAAAATTTATTTAGAAAGAATAATTTTTAACCTTTTAATTAGTAATAAAATATCCGTGTGATACACGGGTCTTACACTAGTACATGTATATTTTCGGAAAAATCCTTACACTTTTTTCTACTTCAAACAAATGGCACCCAAATTAAGTTGATAAACAAACAAATGACACTCAAATCACTGAAAAAACAAATTGTGTTGAGTTGTGCAAAATGAAAGAATTGCACTCCACTTAGAAGTAAAATGATTTTGCAAAGTGGCTAGAAGATCAGGGACGGAACTATGCCAAGGCCCGGGGTGGCGTTGCCCCCCACATTTTAAAATTTGTATTATATATATATTTTTAGTAAAGAATTTTTAATTTTATTAAGGAAGTGGCCCCTTAAAAGCTTCTTAAATGTAACTAAAACTTATTTTTCCTCAATCCCCAAATTAAAACAAGAGGAGAGTGAAATCCACCAAGGGGCAAGAAGAAGCATATGTCTAGAAAATTTGGGATGTAATGATATATTTTGGGATACTTGATGATAAATATCTTATATATAATTTTGTGTAAATTTTTTTTATTAATGGCCCCCTCAATTCTGGATGCTGGTTCCGTCCCTCTAGAAGATACTTATGATTTGAAAGTATCACAATCAACAATATCTAAGAAGTTAAAAAGGTCAATCAATCATTAAGAAGTAGTTTCAAATTTAGAAGCAAAAAGTTCTAACATGTAAAATACCCGTCAATGGAGGCTACACAAAGATGAATGATTCGTATGTAACCAACAACGTGTCAATATTGATGTGAATTACTAAAAGAAAAAGGGAAATATATTTCTTAAATATCAAATCTATCATTGACAATTTTCAAAATCCCAAATGTTTTAAACATGTTAATTTTGATACTCTCAATTGTACTTATCGAGTGAATTCAAATGCTTGGATGACATCTTACTCCTCTTTGAAAGACTAAAGTGGTTGGATAATCATTTAGACGGAAATTCTTGCTCGTTTTGAACAATTATAATGCATATGTTAAAAAGAAAGCATCTTCCCCCTTTTCGTCATACAATCGATATGTTCCTGCCACCCAATAACACTTCCAAAATTCAACCATGTGATGCGGGAATCATAAGAAATTTTAAAGGTTATTATTGTCATTGGTTTAACTGTTTACTTTTGAAACGAATTGTAGATTGTGTTTTGGAACGAACAAAAATATCACCCCTGGATTGAATTGTAAATGCCAGTGACGGAGCTAGGGGGACTGGCGACGGTGGCCACCCCCTCAAATTTTCCGATAGAATACTGTGTATATACATGTACAGTGTAATTGTAGTTAAAAACACAGATTTTGTCATCCTTAAATTTCAAAAACTTTGATAAATATCCCAAAAAATATATTTCGCCCCCTCATTGAAAAATCCTGTCTCCGTCTCTGGTAAATGTGTAGGGCCAATAGACATGAAGCCACGGGTGATTGAGAGTTGTTTTAAGCATTGTGAAATTTAGACTCCCAGTTTCAAAATATTACAAGTTACAATTGAAATGGATGAAGAGAATAAAAAACTACTCTCAGAACAGAGTAATAAAATTAAGGAATTTCACTACATTAATTACCAAATGGATATGGACGTCTTCCTTAATCATCTAAATAAGCAACACAAAAGTTTAACTGAAGAAGAAATCATTGCAGGAATATTTAGGCAAGAAACATATAGAGATAATCTTAAGGATGATAGTGCACATATACAAAAGTTTTGTGTCAATTGCTTTAAGCTTGATAAGTTGAATCATTTTGACTTCAACACAAAAGGTGTCTATGCTTTATAGGATGTAGTGATTAGTGATGAAAATATCGCGCGCGATAATTGAGAAACCGATATAATATCGAGCTACAATTTTATTTCGAACAAAATATCCCGAAATATCTCGATATATTGTTTTTAGAGATATATCTCTGATATATCGCAATATATTGGCAATATATCACCAGTTTATCGCCAATAAATTGAAATTTTAAATCTGACGCTAAACTAAATAGTGGACTATGTAGTTTTCTTTTCTTTTCTTTTTATTTTTATTTTTTTATGAATTTTTAAATCTAACGCTGAACTGAATTCTGTAGTTTTCTTTTCTTTTTTCTTTTATTTTTTTATTTTTTTATTTATGAATTTATTTTCAAAATGATGCTGAATTATGTGTTTCCTTCTTTATTTTTTTTTCTTTTGTTTTTATATATAAATTTTTTATATGTATTTAAATGATATCTATCAAAAATTGAGTTTTTTTCTCTCTCTATATTTATATTTTTGTTTATGAGTGAAGCAAATAATTACTTTATATAAATTTAATTTAATTGTTTGAAATAAATTAACACACTAGTATTTAGGTTCTTCTCATAATTTAATTAAATTTAGTTAAATTTTTTTGAAATTTAATGAAAGGATTATGATGTATATAATAGTAGTTTATCTCTATATTTATTGTAATATATCATTTTATTTGAAATTTAAGTTCAATATATGTATTAATGTTACTTATAAATTTATATATATTGTTAGATATATTTTCTAATTTTTTTACAAAATTTTCATATTTTTTAAAAAATAACCGATATTTTCACCAAAATCGATATATCCATCGATATTTCCGTAAAATCAAGGTACCGATATATCCATCGAAACCGATATTTTCGTCCTTAGTGGTGACAAACCATAAAATAATTAAGTTGTTGTCACAATCAACCATAGATAAGTAATTTAGGTCATCTTAAATTTATTGTAATGGGCATACACGCGTGTGTGTATATTTAAATTTAAATAATGACATTTTATTCCTATATAGAGGCATAAATCTTTAAGACGGAACCGAAAAAAATAAGACATTTTACAATATGGAGTTTATTTCTAAATATAATCGGTCTCTACTCGTGATTTATTTTTGATGTTTTCTTTTTCCCCAAGTATGGCACTTGACAAGACCTATCTTCTATTGTCAATTCGTGTAGAATTTCTTACTTGGGGTCGGATCTTATGAGTCCAACGAGTCAAATTGACTCGATCCAAAAAATAATAATAATAATAATAATAATAATAATAATAAGAAACCAAAAAAAAAATAAAAATACAAGAAAACAAATTTTTAGGAGCTTCAAATATTTCTTTTTATATATTGGTAAAATGTCGTTTGATAAAATGTAGTTAGCCTAGTGAAGCATGTCTTACTCGACCAAATGAGGACCTAAGCTTGAATTTGGAAGGCGCACTCAATTTTCATTTTTTTTCTTATATTAATTAATGTATGTTTCTATTTTTATATTTTATTGATAAAATAATTTTTTAAGACATCTTCTAAATGATATTGACAAACTTTTGTTTTATATAATATTTGCAAAAGCCAAGTATGTGTGTGTGTGTGTGTTTTTTTTTTTTTTTTTAAAAGATAGACTATAAAATTTTGATCTTTAAATTAAGTTTTAACAAAAACATTTGGTCAAAACACAAAGAGTAGTTAGAAATTGGTTTAACATATACAAAAATGTAGTTAGAAATAGGCAGTAAACGGGTGGAGCTCAAATAAACAAGGGTGTTCATAGCCCCACCAAAAAAACTAAGTATGGATCTAAATATACATTTTTCTTCATTTATTTGCAATATTAGTGTATAATCTCTTATTTATACTAAAGGAAATATTAGTGTATAATCTCTTATTTATACTAAAGGAATAACCTAAAGGGACACGTGTCGCCCTCTGATTTATTCACTTAATGCAATTAATATTTTCAATTTTTTAAAAAATAATTATAATTGAAAAAGAAAAAGCAAATAATAATAGATGCAAACAATTGTAATGTAACTTATTAAATATTAAAAATCTTTTATATAGTAGGACTTGAATGATGATTGAAAGTATTGATGATTGAAAAGAAAAAAACTAATAATTTTAATTGCAAACAAAATTTAATAAAATATAATTCCAATTATAATTTTCTTTCAAGAAATTATATCAATCATTTGTTATAATATCATAGATAAATGTATTACTAACTATAATATTATAATAATTTAACAAAAGTTCATAAATATAAGTACTTTATACTTGAAAATTTAATTGAAATTATTATAAGACTATGAAATAATAAAGTTAAACATATACTTATAAAATTTATTTAGAAATAATAATTTTCAGTTTTTTTAATTAGTATTGAAAATACCCGTGTATCACACGGGTCTTACACTAGTATAACAGGAAACCACATCATGATCAAGCGTTATGCAGGGTATTAACTTCAGCAATCATGGTTCAATATTCCATCAATGTCTTTAGATCATGATATGCATAGTTAGGTTAAGGGTGGTCTAGATTACATAACATCAACGCAAGACCCAAAAACTACGAGCATCCCGTGATAACCAAAAATAGGCCTGTACACTCCACCGAGTTTAGTATCCACCACTCGTTCACCCCACAACCATGCAAAATGAGAGGTGAATACTACACTCAATGGAATGCACTAGTGTAGGATGGATGTATTCCACGCCAAAACGTGCCACAAAACGGCAATATGGAAGTCGTACATACTTACATGTGGTGATGATAGGATGGTGGTACAAAAGGTGTCTGATCCTAAACCCTATATCTCATTGCTTTCCATGCAATTCCCTCAAGAATCCCATCAGTGCCAAAAGTTCCGAGAAATTGCTGAGGATCAACCGGACCAGGCAGCTTAAAGGAGATGGAGAAGGGCCCCGGCGGACAAAGATTCTGCGTTCGCATCACAAATACTTGGGAAAATTTCTCAACTGCCCTTTCACCAGTCACTGTGACTCCTTTGATGATCACGGTACCATCACTCTCAACTTCACAGCTAAAATCCCCTGTAAAAATATCAGTATAAAGCGCTGAGAATGGAAGGTAGACAGATAATGGTTTCAAATTTGTATTAAAGAAAAACAATCAACTATATGCTAATATAAATCAATCAAGAAATATATATGGTTGAACAAACATACAAAATGCGATTAGTTTTGAGCATAAAGCTTTAAACTTACTTTCATCCCTTTTCACTCCAGGAAGGGACACACGGAAAAGATAGGAGTCTTCCGATTCTCCAATGTCCATGAGTCCTAGAACTGGTCCCACATGTCCACTTGCAGCACTTCCAGTCAGTGCAAATCCTCGCTTAATAGTAGCAACTAAGTTACTCCACTCTTCCTTAGAAGGGCAAGATGGGAAGTATATCATTCCCTGATCGATATTTTCCCCAGTGCTAGTAGTCATTTGCGATGGCACTATGGAACCTTGTGATATCTGGCTTTCATTAAAAGTAGAAGAGCTAAATGGCATTGAAGAATTGGATGGGACATAATCGAGAAGTTTAACATCGAGATGCTGCATTGTATCATCAAGCCTTGAAGTCTCTCGCAATTTGGCATCAAATAAAGCACCATCATCCATAACTATCCACTGCATTTCTCTATCAAGAACAAAATATTCTAACCCTGTGAGCCTCTTAAACCTTTCGACATCCCCTGGCCTCATGCAATCCATTTCCGGGTTGTCAATGAAGACAACGCTATCAATAGTGCAATGTTGATTTTCGTATTGAGATCGTTGGTGCAGCTTGGGAGGAAAGAGATCGTCAAACTGAAGGTAAGCTGCTCTACCTTTTAGTGGAAGTGGAAGAGTTCCATCAATGTACTGAAGTAGCAGAGGCCGATTCACGACAACAGATTGTTCTGACTTTCTCACTAAATAGTAATAGACATTTTCCATTACCTTTGTTGTCATGTGTGAGCCAGCCAAGTCATCTACATGGTATTGTGGGAGACCTTGAACGAGTCTTTGCAAGGCGGATTTCTGGGGTTTTCCTTCCTTGAGATCGGGCCCAAAAAAGGCTCCAATGATAAAGTAGAGAAGAAAGTTCTGATCATCTGTCAACAATACATCAGACACGTTTTCCATTTCTCAACCTGCAGAATTGGATAACCGGATTTCACTACAACTAGAAATCGTGCAATGTTTCGGTACACCAAAACATACCCACATAAATGCAGAACAGCTGTGGAGATAAATGCCATAAGATAACAGTATAGCATATGATTAACTGGTAAGCAGAAAGTGTTGACAAGCCAGTGCAGATGATGAGTAACTTTTGAGAAATGACGACATAAGAAGACCAATAAGCCTAATAGCCCTTGCAGAAAATGTGCTTGTTACCATAGGCATATAATTCTGAATAGCAAAAATACAGACAAGATCCTAAGGGGAGCCAATTAAGTCATGTTAACTAGCAACTACAAATAAGACATGTCAGTATATCATACAAGCTTCACAGTCACAATGTAACGTCAACTAGTAGCTCATGGCAACACTCTTGGTGATTTTATCACTTTGTTTCACTAAACTAAAGTTTAATCATAAATTGCGGAAATCTTATATATACAAAGTAGCTAAAGCACATTTCTTAAGAAGGTATGGAATAAAGTCCAACCACGCCAAAATAGCACAAATATTACCGCCATTGCTAGTATATTAAACATCGGATCAAAGGATATTGAGGCATCTTTGAACAAAGTGTTGTTGCTATCTATAGGTTTCGAAAGATTGGGGGTCAAATACAATCAATTGAAGGGATTAAAGATGTATGATTTTTACCCCAGTGAAATAGCTAAGTTTCGTCCCCAAACCCTCAAAATTCCCCCTGACTTCATCCCACTTCAACAAAAAATTATAACAAAAAAAAGGGGGAAAATATTATGGTTGCAAAAGTCTTACACAGATCAACTGAGAATCACAAAAAATATGAAAGCTTAGATAGTTAGATTCATACTCTTCTCTTTATTTTTTATTTTTTTTATTTGGGCGTACAACAAACTATAAAAAATGCCGTTTTGGAAAGCAACAAAGGAGATTTACAAGTAAACATACATAAACAACAATTATCCTGAATTTACCTACAAGCATTGCAACAGAAGAGTAAACAGCACATGCAAATTTCTCAGACTAATTAACGATACCATAACAGTGATCTCGAAAATTTTCTTATGATTATTGTACAGAAAACAGCAAATTCAACAATTATGTGAATTAAAAAAGTAGCTTGATTGTGAAACCAAAAAATCCACAAGGGACATTGGTGACAAAGTAACGAGTAAAAGAAGGGAAGAGCAGAATCACCGTACATTTGAGAGACTGATTTCAGGTAGAGAGCCCAAGTGAGGAGAGAGACGAGTGTTGAGGTGGAGAAGCAATTCTGTCATGCACTGCCACGATTTGCTACTTTATTTGCTCATCTACTGATTCGCGCATGGGAGATCAAGGTCAATATGGTCAATTCGCCATCCTTACTCCGTACACTTCCATTTAGTCCTTTTAAATCTAGAGGGATAAAGGCATTCCACCAAGTTCTAAGGCAACCCCTTTTTTTTTTTTGTAATTTTTTTTTATTTTTTTATTTTTTGGTGTTGGTTTTTTTAAATTTTTTTAGGAATTGAATACAAAATTCATGTTAGACATCTCACAAATTAGTTAAATGTATGAAAATTGAACGAAAAAACACATGTTCGGCCATTGTGGCTGAACGCTCTCTTGAGTGTTCGGTCAACCAGGGCCGAACGGAGATGGTCGGGTTTGATTGATTTTTTGCGTTTTTTTTTTATGTTAGATCTTTTAATTTTTTGAAGAATGTAATGCCAACATAATGACGAACATTCCACGGATTTGTTAAAATGTGAAAATCGTGTGAAAATCGGAGGAAAAAACGTAAAAAGACGATTGAACCCAAACAGTTTCGTTTGGCCCCGGTTGGTCGAATAATGGCCAAAGGAAACTAGTTGAACAAAATCTAAATGTAAAATTGGTTTTTTTTTTTTTTTTTTTAATTAAAATTGGGGTACCTTAAAAGTTGGTGGGGTGCCTTTAGTCCCACCCTTAGATCTAAAATGCGATCCTCAAGTTTTATTTATGTTTCACCTCATTTTCAAAATAACTATCATAAATTATATCTACAATTGTAGAAATGATATTGCAATTAATAGGTTTATCAAAATAGTATGATACAAATGAGACATCATTATGTAATAGAGAACCCAAATCCAAATCGATATTCAATATTGTGAAAATATTTCATAATGAATTTTTGGAATTTTTAAAATTAATCTTTCAAATTACATAAAATTTATTTGAAACGGTCTAATCAGAAATTTATTGTTAACAACTCAATTTTTTTTTTAGAAATAAAATTCTTAATTATGAATTACGGGTTTGTCCACAGTCCATCTTACAAATTTTGGTACTCTTAGTGTTAAACTAAAATAATGGATATAATATATTAACCTTAAAATAATCTAGAATCTAAAAAATTCTTTAAAACTTATAGAAAATAAAATCAACAAAAATGTTCAATAAATTATTAATTATAATTATTTTAATGTTATTGTTTGTATTCTAGTTTTTAATACTATCAAACAATTATTTGAAATGACATTAATTAGACGTTAAAATATATGAACATTTATTAGCATAGTTATTAAAAACATTTTTATATTTCATGTTAAAATAATATATATCATTATATAATGTTATAAAAAGTTTAAAATTATTAAAGTTCCATGACACAAGATGCACTTCTAATTTCATTATAAAATCGATTAAATTAGACAGAATTTTTTTGATGAAATCGTCTCATGATTTAACATTTTGTGAAACAAAATCCATAAAATTCATTCTTTTTTGTTATCAAATCTCGATTTTCAAATGTATTACATCACATGAATTTTAATTCATAATACATTTTTATAAGAGATTGCCTCAAATTAGACGAGGTTAGAAATCCTTCCTCACCCTCGTTTGCCGATTGGTAAATTGTTGGATATTTAATTAGGATGGCACTTAAGACACCCACCCTTTATTTAGCACATTCCAATTATACAATTTTCAGTTAAAAAAAATGAAAAAAAATACTTACTTTACCTTTTACGAAAAAAAATTAAAACTCAATCCTCTCTCTTCTTCTTCACTTTCTTTTTATTTTTCATTTTTCGTGATTTTTTTAGGTTCTTTCTTTGAATTTGTTGATGAATGAAATGCTAACATAACGATAAATATTTCACGGACTAGTTAAATATATTAAAATTGTGTGAAAATCATACGAAAAAACATAAAAAATCGATCAAAACCTGATTTGCTTTGTTCGGTCTTGGTTGGCTGAATACGTAAAAGTATGTTTGGCTGACTTGACCGAACGAAACTAATTGGATATTTTTTAAATTTTATAAAGGATAAAATTGGTATTTTTTTATTTTTTAATTTTAATTGAAAATCACCGAAACTAATAGGATTTTTTTGAAATTTCCTAAAGAGCAAAATTGATATTTTTTATGGTGATTCTAAATGCACCCCATAAATTTCTTTACACACCCCAATTACTTTATACACCCCACAAAAATGCAAAAATTAATATCATTTTCTTTATACACCCCATATTTGGACAATTCTACCCTTATCATCAAATCTTATTAAAATCAACTTTAAAAAAAAGAGCAGAAAGAGAAGACGGTAGAGAAGTAGCAGAGAAGACAATTGATTGTTGTAGATAGAGCTGCCAATACGGGTCGACGGGACGGGCCGACCCATAACCCACCATTTGGCGGGGCGAGATGGGGCAGACTTTTTTAATGACGAACCTCAAAATCTCAACCCAACCCAACCCACTAGTGGGCCGCGGGTTAGGCGGGTAGACCCACCAAATTTTTATTTTTTCAAAGGAAAAAGAATATATATATATATATATAACATATATATACATTAACTAAGATATATATGCATTTAATTACATATAATATATGAAAATAAATTTTTAAAAATAGTTTTTCACTAAATTTTTTTCATTTTTATATAAAAATGACTCATATCAATATTTTTATAAATCATCATTTGTGTTAGGTAAGATTTTCCATCATTATTATTCATTTATTGTCTATATTTTTAATAAAAAAATATTTAAAAAAAATTAAAAAATATGAAAGAAATAAAGATGGGTCAACCCACTAGCCCACAGGCCAACCCACTGCGGGTCAAACCCACTTTGGCCCACTTTTTCGTGGGCCTATAATTACTCAACCCAACCCTTTGTTTTGGTGGTGCGGGGCAGGCCGGCCCAATGGGCCTAGCCCATTTTGACAGCTCTAGTTGTAGACCACTTCCACACTTGTGAATGGTCCTCTAGGGACCGAAAATATGGATTCGCTACCAAAATCTTGATGGGGTTTGTTCTTACTTTCATATTACGCATTTTTTTGTTTACTTCTCCAACTATTAGGGTTTAGAAATATGCTTACATGTGTTTAAGGTTTATAAATATTTTTAGGGTTTGAATTATATATGAATGATTTTAGGTGTTTTTGATGTATGAATCATTATTTCGTAATTCTTTTTTTTTTTTTGCAGAATTAGTATAAAAGCAATTCAATCTCAAACTCAAAAAAAAAATCGATCTTCTTGTAAAATTCTCACCAGCAGTATTTCGACTCTAGTCCACCGAAAATAGTGCTTAATTTCGATGGCTAAAGCTTGAAATTTTTTTAAGATTTCGACACTTATCTATCGGAATTTCTATATAAGTTTGACATTTATCCATCGAAATAATGAAACAGTTTCGACTCTTATCTGCCAAAATGCTGAAACAATTTCAATACTTATTTGCTGAAACACTAAACTAATTTCAATACATAATTGTTGAAATGATGAAGTTATTTCGATATTTAACCACAAAATATATATATATATATATATATATATATATATATTTGTTCTTAAGTGCTTAAAATACTGACTTAATGAGTATATATTATTTCTATAGGTAAAATTTTCCATCATAGACAACTGCATCCAATTGGAAAAATAATGAATTGGAAAGACTCAAGTGACGTTGATGCATTGCGACATAGACTAGTGATATATGATGAAATATTGGAAGATACGTATTTTGCGAAACATTTAGTGGATTTCATTATGTATATGCCGAAAATTTAGTGAATTTTGTTGCATATTTGCTGAAACGTTTAGTGAATTTTATTACACATTAACATAACAAAATACTAAGGTAGAATAATCATGATTCATTCAAATATGTTACAAGAAAGAAAACAAACTAAAAAATCATAAAGATAGAATAATCATGATCCATTATGGTACGTTACAAGAAAGAAAACAAATTGAAAATCATCCAAGTTGATCATTTCATTAAGATATGAACAATGCATAAATCACCCAAGTTGATTGTCTCATTTTGACTCTCAAGATAATGTTTGATGGAGGTGATTATGTAGCGCCCCGGATCAAAATGAGCATAATTTATTAATTAAATATTTTAACGCATGACTTAATAACTATGTGCCTATTTTTGGACTGTTTAATTTATTATGTGCGTTTCAGATACATGTTTAACGCGAGACTTAGACGGATAATTTTCGTGGACCTGGTATATAGAATATTTTCATACCATAAGATGCGTCTTGGAAAGACGAGAAGATAGAAACGAACTAGGGGTCAATCGGAGATCCGTAGCTCGAACGGCGATGAAAAGGGCAAAACCCGAAATTTCGGTCAGAAAATCGGAAGATATTTACGGTGAATGGAAACGAAGATATTTACGTGAATAGTAATATGGGAAAAGTCAACCGATGAACAGTAATTGAGATATTTTGGATGAATAGTAACTTTCCAAATTCTATAAATAGGGTCTTCTCCGATTCATTTTTTCACCGTTTTTTCGAACGAGCCGAAAACTCGTAAGTCTCTCTCTCCTCCCTTCTCTCTCTCGTTTTCAGTTTTCTGGTCGGTGGCACTACCGCCTGCGCGGCGGCGGCGGCGGTGCCGGCCAGTCACCGGAAAATTTCAATGTTGTCGAAATCAAACGATTTTTGCACACGACGTTCGTCTCGACGACACGAATCTGGGATAGGTCTCGGAAATTAATTCCGATTTCTCGTTCGCCGAAAAACGGTGAAAAATAGCCCCAAACCCTAACCCTCGTCACCCTTTCTCTCTCCTCTAATTTTTCTCTCTCTCTCTCCTCGTCCTCTTGCCGGAGCGGTGGCCGGAGAAGCTGGTGGTGGTGTGGTGGTGATGTCAGAGAGATGGCGCCGCCGGGCCAGAACAGTGGAGTATGTATGTAGTACGTGCATGTGTGTGTATATATATGTGTGTTACTGTGTGTGTGTCTTGCATGCTGATTGGGGCGACGCTGGGTGGCGCCGCTGTGCGAGGAAGGTGGGCCGGCGACGGGATGTCGCCGGCGAGGTGGTCTGGTGGGTGGCCGGCGGCTGGTGTCCGCCAGCCAAGAAAATCCGGCTGTGTGTGTATGTAAACACACCATATGCTATATGTGTGTGTGCAAGCTACTATGTGTGTGTGTGCACGGCGGTGGTGGCGGCTGGCGACTGGGGGTCGCCGGCCAAGGCGATGGTGGTGGTCACCGGCGGCAGGTGGCTACCGACGAGGCAGTGAATGTGTGTGTGTGTTTGCAAACGGGTGTGTGTGTATATGTTTGGTTCTTGCATGAGTTGTGGCCGGAGTTAGGGGGTTGCCGGCGACAAGGAGGTCGCCGGCCGGTGTCTGGGGGTCGGGAGGATGGTCGTCGGCGACTGGGGTCACCTGCCGGAGGAGTTTTGGGTGAAGGTTGATTTTCGAAAAAAACTGAGCATCGAAGGATTTTGCGGCGAGATTTTAGGCACTATTCACCACCGGAATCCGACGATGGACAGCCGGAGGTGGTAGCCGGCGGTGCAAGGTATCCGGCGAGGTAGGTGGTGGCGGCAGGAGGCGGCGCCGCCGCGCCGGGCGACGCCGGGAAGTGGCCTGCTCGAGCAGGCCATCGTCGAGAAAACTGGGGAAGGGCCTGGCCGAGAAAACTCGACCAGCCTCGTCGAGCCACGCATAGCTGCCGAGAAAACTCGGTAGCCGTCGGGTGCCGGGAGCCGGCGCGCGCTGTGCGCACCCGACGTTGTGTTTTCGATCCGAACCTCGTTTTCTTTCCGTCGTTCATCCGTATCGAGTCATTGATGATGAGACGTCGTTGATCGGGGTCCGTGGGTCGGGTCAAAGTCAACCCTTTGACCAAAATTACCATTTTACCCCTAAACTTAAAATGCTCCGTTTGAGCTCGTTTTAACTCCGATTGAGCTCATTCTTTTTCCGTCGTGCCCCAAATTTCATTCTCTATCATCTCAGCCATATGGATTGGATATCCACTCTCGTTTCTTCAACTCCGATCTTTAGAGCTCTCGATCCGTTGCGTAGTTAACGAACGTTTTTCCGCCGGGAGCTTTTATAGCTTTAATTATACGATGTTAAGGATCTAAGAACACCATAACATATGTAGGCTATCAGTTGGATTGAACATCGAGATACAAGATTTGAGATACGGGCTTTGAGACATGAGATCCGAGACACGGGATCTCTGGTACTCGCTACTCACATGGTAACCACCGAACGAGGTGGAGGTAACTTCTAACTCTGTAACTGTTTACAGTTTTCCCTATTGAAGTATGATTGAGATATACTAAAAGATGTGGTCATATGTTATGATTACGTGATCATGTTATACTGTGACAACGTGGTTGAGTGTTACATTTCTGGTATTGTATAACTGTTGACTGTTATAAGATGCGGATGTTATTCCCCACGAGTGTATTCCACGCACTCACCCCCTATTCTGTACTCACACTACAGGTGATGGAGAAAATCACGATGCGTAGAGAGAGGGGTGTTTTATCAGTTGTGTCTCTTTTCTGATTTTGTTTTCTAAAGCTATGTGAAACGATGTTCCACGTTTTGTAAAATGTTAATTGTTCTTCTTCTTTGTATAAGATCTTGAAGATGTTTTCCGCTGCGTAAGGTTTCAAACTCTTTTTTATCGGTTGTATCCGATGTTTCAAGAGTTATGCTTCTTATCCTCTTATTTTCTTTCTATTTTATATCAAGCTCGTCTTCTTCCCATTTCTTTCTTCACGCCTAAAATGAAAAACTCTGATATTTTAAGTGAAAGATTTTGGGGCGTGACAGATTATGTCATCCACATATTACACTTAGAGACCACTATCAGTTGATATTTTGGTAGCTCTTAGACAAAACGAAAACTCACATTTCTTTGTACCAATATCTCTGGACTTACTCGAGTTTATTTCATGTTTCTCAACATCCTCATTTTTTAAGTTCTCACAACATTTCCCATCTTCTTATGCCTTAATCTCAAGATATTTTTCAAAACGTTCGCATGCCAAAAGTAACCAAGCACGCCTCCCACTATCACCAGTACTATCTAACAGTGCAATCACTATAATTGTGGTAATCATTCTTGTAACGTTGCAGACCCAATTTACTAATATTGATGAGATTCATATATTTGATCAGAGGTAAATTCATCCGTAAAATCTGTAGCAATTTGAGGATAAATGAGATTGACAACACCATGTCCGCTAGAATACGTGTTTGCTTCCTATTGATAAAAACAAAAATAAAAAAGCATAAGCATAAACATAAGAAGCATGTTTGACAAAAATATGAATAATAAGTGGCACAATGTTCATCCATTAACAGTTGAAATATGAGGATAAGTTCGGCAGATAGTTGTTAAACAACTCCACAATTTTTGGCAATTAACTATTGAACTATTATGTCCATTTCAACTGCTATCTGCCGAAATATTTTAAATATTTCAATAATTAAGGTTCGAAAATTTACCACTATTTCAACCATTATCTATCGAAAAAGTGGATAAAATTCAGTAGTTTCAGACCGAACATATCGTCGACTCAACGTGAAATGAACAGTAAAATGCGACGAAAAATGTATTTAAAACATGATTTTACAGTATTCTAAAAATGGATAAACTTACATTGCACTCGCTTGATATGATAGTATGCTCCATTCTTGATTTCTCTCAATATATCTAAGAATTTCTCAAATATATTCTTACTATGATTTAGAAAAGAAGAAGAAAGAGAAATGTTTTGTAGAAGATAAAATAAGTATTGTGCTTTTTTTTTTAATTAATAAAGAATAATAATAAGTTTTAAGAAAATGATATTTTAGTCTTTTCAACATTATCTATATCTGTCCAATGAATTTTGGAGTGTAAGGAAATTTATAGGATGCATTTTGAATCACCCTATTTTTTATTTATTTTATTTTTTAATTAAAAATCATATAAGTTGGGGTGTAGCTATACTTAGTAATTTATGGGCCTCTTTAGTCCCACCCATTTATTTATTGAGTAGGACTAAAGGCACCACCCTACTTTCTAAGAGCACCACACTCATTTTTGATATATTTTAATAAAATGTGAAAAGACTAAAATGCCCTCCATATATATATTATATAAATAAAAAAAATCCCTCCAAACCCTTCTTCTTGCTCCAGCTCTTCTTCAAAAAATTCCTACAGTTACGTACAAAATTTTTCAGAATTTGGCCCCTCATTTAGTGAAGAAAAGTACAATGGCTGATGAAAATTCATTCGATACAAACAATGTAAGATTTCGTTTGAATGTAGATGAGTTCTAAGTTTCGTTTTTTGAAATTCGCGAAATCGCGCAGAATTGACGAGTTCGGCCAGCACAGACCGAAAACTTTTGCAGGAATTCGGTCAAGCCAGCCGAACTTATGCACACGCGTCCGGCCAAGGCAGCCGAGTCTTCTATGCTCCGTTCGGTTAGCTTGACCGAATTCTTATATTGTTGTTCGGTCAAGTTGGCTGAATCTTGTCTTCTATTTTCGGTCATCCCGGCTGAACAGTGTATTTCTCGACGTTCACAAAATACGAACTTGTTTTTTATATTCTTACGATGTTATTTACTCATTTATAACAGGAATACATCTCAAATACCAGTGAAAGAAGCTTCACCAACCGAACGGATGTTGACGATCCGATGGATGAACCGATGAGTCCGATGGAGTCAGACGATGTAGATCCTAATTATGTGCAGATTGATTTCACTGATTACTTCACGACAGATGAAATATTTGAGTCTCGAAATTTGATGATGAAATGGATAGACGGTGTAGCACATCAACACAATATGGTAATATTAGTTCTACGCTCTAATCTCAATGGTGAGAGAGGTCGTCGACCTCGAGTTGATTTGGGTTATGAACGAGGTGGTGTATATCGTGTACGTAATAAGGCGAAATCTCTACTAAATTCTACTGATGATGGAAAGATTGTTGCACCGAAAAGCTCCAGAAATACTGCCACAAAAAAATGTGGGTGTCCATTTCTTTTAAAGGCAATTCAATTGAACGAGTCGGGACAATGGTCATTATCGGTTGTATCTGGTGTTCATAACCATCCAATGGGTCGGAACTTGGTGGGTCATTCATATGCCGGTCGACTAACACCGGTTGAAGATCGATTTGTAGCAGACTTGTCGAAAAATAAGTGTAAACCCAAGGAAATCCTAAGTACTCTGAAAGAGTCATTTGTTCAGAATGCGTCCACTTTGAAGACTATTTATAATGTTCGTCATAAGCATAGAATAGTGGAGCATGGAGGTCGATCTCAGATGCAATATTTATTGGAGAAACTAGAGTCGCACAGTTATTATTACCTGGTCAAAAGATGCGAGAAAACTGATAGGATAAAGGATCTCTTTTATGCCCACCCTACTAGTGTGGATTTGTTACGTGCTTTTCCAAATGTGTTGTTGATGGATTGTACATACAAGACAAATCGATACAATATGCCATTATTGGAAGTGGTTGGCATCACATCTACGGATATCACTTTTTCTGTGGCATGTATTTATTTGGAGGCCGAGCGTGAGGAGAACTATAGATGGACGCTTATGACTTTGAAAGGATTGATGGACCAATCATTTTTGCCACATGTCATTGTCACTGATCGTGAGATTGCTCTAATGAATGCGATGGAAGTTACATTCCCCGACGCTAAGCATTTGTTGTGTTGATGGCATATTAGTAAAAATATTTTTACTAAGTGTAAGAAATATTTTCATTCCAAGTCAAAGTGGGAGTCATTCAATTACTCATGGAATGCATTGATTCTTGCCGAAAATGAAGTAAAGTTCAATGAGTACGTGGGAAGATTAAAGTATGATTTCGTCGACTATCCAAACGTCGTGAATTACGTCTGTTCGAATTGGCTTGAACCGTACAAGGAGAGATTTGTGTCGGCCTGGACAAATAGTATCATGCATTATGACAACACGACAAGTAGTCGGTACGTATATTGTATGAATATTTTCATCGATTTATTTATAGTGCTATATTTTGATAATACGACTTGGATATGTTCACACAGGGCCGAGAGTGCGCATTCGAGGTTGAAGAAACAACTTGGTACTAGCCAATCAAACTTCGAATTGTCTTGGGAAAAGATACATGGCTTGTTGATCACATCCCACACCACAATCAAAGCTTCGTTTGAACAAAGCCAACACAGAGTGCATCATAGATACAAGTCTCCTATTTTCAAGATAATTCGTGGGTTGGTGTCGCATGCCGCTATACATAAGATTTTTGAGGAGATGGAGGGGGTTAATACAACGGGTATGGATTCGTTGTTATGTGGCTGTGTATTGAGAAAGACATGTGGTCTGCCTTGTGGGCATGAACTTGCAGAATTGATACATGTTGGTGAACCAATCCCTCTTCAGAGTATTGACAGATTCTGGAGGAAATTGGATTGTGAACCATGTAAAACGGACGTTAGTATTGCCGCAGATCTAGGCAGTCGGTGGACGGAGACTGTGGATGATGTGAATGGGTTATTTGCTTCAGCGAATGAGTCACAGAGGTTATTGCTACTGAAGAGATTGCAGGAGTTAACGAACGTATCAACCTCCTCATTGCTGGAACCCGAGGTGAAATTATGTGGTCGTGGTCGCCCTAGCAAGGCTAAACTGCGTAAAGATAAGTCGACCAAACGTGAGAAAAGTGCTTTCGAATATGTTGAGTCATTCAATGATAGTAATTCCGTTGAAAATCAGAACATATCTGGAAATGTTGTCGAATCTGTCCAACCGAGTACTCCAGGGATTAAGAGGCAAAAACAGCCAGTTCAACGTCGTTCGACACGTACTTCGTCAGATCTTCCTTTTGTAAACCTATTGCCCAACCGTTTGCGTCCCTTTGTATCCAGTACAAAAAATGTGAAGGGTGACGGACATTGCGGATTTCGATGCCTTGCCGATGCACTTGGTTTGGGCGAGGATTCGTGGCCTCAAGTGCGGAATGATCTGATGCAAGAGTTGGCGAACAATAAAGACTTGTACACTCGTGTTTGGTATGGTTGTCTGCACACGGTTGATGAAATGTTGAGGTGCTTGAACTGTTTCTCCTCGGAGGTTTGGGACAAAGAATTCTGGTTCACGTTCCCAGAGTGCTACTACCTTGCCGCATCCGCATATAATATGACGATAGTGCACATTTCACCTCAAATGACTGTGCTATTTCTACCTCTGAGAACACAAATGCCGATCAACCCACATATCATGTGTATGACTCTTATTAGTGACAATCACTTCATACGGGTAAACGACCTGTTTTCAATATTATTAACTTCAAATTGATTAAAATTCTGGATATTGTATTGTACTTACATGAATTTTTTTATGGTACAATTTTGAAGGTCAACTTGACAGATGGTGCACCGCTACCACCTATCATAAATATGTGGTTTGCGTGTCGACTTCCATGTGCTGCTGCTTGGGGTGTAATTTTCCAACAACGAATTGCAAAGTACAGCGAAATTATTGCAAGTGAATCCGGTTCATTTAGTGTGGATACTATTAGTTTAGATGATTAGACAAGCAAAATGTGAACTTTAGTGTTTGAGCAGGACTGTTAAATACTCGGTCGTATGTAGTGTCTTGAGCGTTTAGATATTATGTTGAATTGCGGGCATTCTTCATTGCTGCTATGTAATGTTGATCGCTTCGATATAATGTTCAAATGTGGGAATTGGTAATTGTTGCTGAATGATGTTGATCGTTTGGATATTATGTTGAATTGTGGGCAAGGGTAAATATCGCTGCATGCTGTTGACTTTCTAGATAAACTATTACAGTTTTAAAAATGTACTGTTCGGCCAGGCCTATCGCGCGCGCACAAGGATATTCGGTCAAGGCAACCGAACACGGAGAGTATCACTCTGCCGAGAAAACCGCGCAAGTTGAGGGCCGTTCGGCCAACACAACCGCATGCAGTCAAATCCGTCCGGCCAGCGCAACCGCCCGCGCTGTATTCTGTTCGGCAGTGGTAACCGCACGCGCAGCGTACCGTTCGGTCCCTCCAACCGAACAGTTCATTTTCTCGGATTATTATACCTAACACGTGCATGTTTTTAAATATCCTCGCCCACAGTACTATTCAATCATGGATATCAACGAATGTGTAATAAAGATCACCTCAAATGACTATTCAAGCAAATATATTAAACGAACAATGTGTAATACAAACTCCAGGTAGTACAAAATGTCTCCAAATATCACATGTTCGAGAATCAACATTACAATGTGCATGAAATCAAATGACTATGTCCTACGAGATCTACGAGACCTACTCGAGGATGGACGTCCTTCGAGTTCTGTCGGATGACTGTCATGCACAGATAAGGCCTCGTAAGCTGCTGTCACGTAAGGCATGACGTAGTCAAGGGACATAGATGGATCATGTGTCATCCACTGTTCAACGATCGGCCTAAGATTCACTCGTGCATTCTCTATCATCTCCCAAGATTGAGCGTGAGATTGAGAAGCACCTGCACCAGTGGACGTCCTTTGAGGATTCTGGACTATGGGATGCGAAACCGTGCGGAACCAATCCATGTAATCGTCACTGCATTCCCATGCTGGACAAGCTAGCCTTCCCCGAACCTCATTAGCCAGAACATGACTGCTCCACATCCTCCAGTATGAGCTTATAGTATCAAACACGAGCTTGTATTGTGTACCACTCATGCCTCGTCGAACATCAATCGGAACCAACAGTGCATCAGGAACAGTCTGCACATGTCCAAACTGCCTCAGTACACGATCCGGAAGGTATGGTTCGACGACATCGAACGCTCGAAGGCATCCATGATAGAATGTCACTTCCTGATGTGGAAATGCATCCCGAACACCAGCATAAGGATTCCAGACCACCTAAAACACATAGCAGAGTATAACATTTAATTTAGCGCCCAATATATATATATGTTAATTTCTTTAATAACTAGACAATAGCAAAACATAAACTTACAGAATTCGGTGTACATGCATCTAAGATCTCCCGCCAAGCAACTAAACGATCGAGGGATCCCCCAGGAGAGGCTTGTTGGGCCCATCGCGATGCAAGAGGATCCCCAAATGTATAATTCACATTGTGCGTCGGCCTAGCAATAGGAAAATACTCGTATATCCATGCCTGAAGACAAAAAATGATATAAATATATTGGTAGTTTCAACTAAAATTAATTGTAAAATGATAAAAATTACCTCCAACAGTGTCAAGTATCCACTAATCCGCTTCACCCCATAGCGAGATGCAAGCCCTAGTTGGCGATACAAGTACGCAAGTGTAGCGGCTCCCCAAGCGTACTTGTGAACTCGGGTTACGTTCTCCAGTAGACGAAGGATGTTAGTTGAAACTCTAGTGCCGCTCTTGTAGTGAAAATTATGCAGCCTAGCACGAACCACAAGTACGCCCTAGCAGCATAGAGTCTCGACATTTCATCGGGAGAAGCTGCCATGCCACTAAACTTTGATCTCAACCACTCCAGCTTCACAGAACTCCCTCCCTTCCCTGATACAGCCTCCTTCGCCTCGTTTACTGTCAAACCTAACAATCGTTGAAGCATCGCAGTTGGACGTTCATCCCCCTCTCTGCGCTGGACA
Source organism: Scutellaria minor (assembly GCA_954870855.1). Classification (NCBI taxonomy): domain Eukaryota; kingdom Viridiplantae; phylum Streptophyta; class Magnoliopsida; order Lamiales; family Lamiaceae; genus Scutellaria; species Scutellaria minor. Next base: position 15,064,573 of record OX940728.1, on the reverse strand, counting down.
ACAACCTTTCCTGTAATAGGAAGTCCAGTGATACAGAAAACATCGTCCAGTGTTATCGTCATCTCACCGAATGGCATATGGAAGCTGTTGGTCTCCGGATGCCACCGCTCAACAAAAGCACATATAAGGTTCTTGTTGGGGTTCTTATAGGATATGGATCGTAGATCGGCAATTTTTGAACGACGGAGCAGTCTCAACCAAGAGCTTATATCGCCCTCGGAATTCCAAGATTCCATCTTCGTTGTATGACATAAGCATCTCAATATATCTCGTTCCTCACCAAACCAAATCTTCGATGCCACATGCGTCTTCAAACTGGGTAGAAGACGGTGGTCGATAGGGCCTCCGGGAAAAGGTCAGTAAGTACCTCACATTCAACTACGGGCTCTTCATCAATGCCTTGCTCTTCAACATTACGAGTGTCCTCTTCGACATAGTCGGGATGATGGGCCTCAGGAATATCTTCCATTTCTGGGATTTCGGCCATTTCTTGAATATCCTCCCTTTCTGAAATTTCTGGATATTCGTTCATGTCTGGAATAACCTCACTTTCTGTTACACCAGGATACTCTGTAGTGTCTGGAATGTCTTGAACTTGCTCTTGCTCTAGACCGAATGGCACATGTAGGGTAGATTCTTGCGTGTCCGAACCTTGGCCACGTTCCAATTCCCTACGCGCCCTTTCTGAAGCCGTTGGTCTGTTTTTCCTAAGATATGTCCTACCTGGATTACAAAAAAATGAATTTAGACAACCGACCATAAAAATCAACGAAGCAGGTAAATGTTAAAAAAAAAATGATCTGTTCGGTCGACACAACCGCCCGGCGCACTGGGTGTTCGGTTGCCTCGACCGCCTACATCGAACACCATTCGGTCGACTCGGCCGCGCGCCCTCGCTAGGAGTTCGGTGGCCTTGGTCGTCACGCGTGCATATCATTCGGTCAGCCTGGCCGAACGCGCGCGCTGGGCGTCGGTGGACCAGGGCCGACCTTTGTCCAGATTTGCACGCACCCAGTTTTGTTTTTTCAACAAATTCGATCAAATAAATGCGTTTTTTCATACAAATTCATCAAATTAAATTAGGAATTCACTAACCCATAACAAATCCTAAACATAAGTCAAAAAATTTCTACAAAAATCGGTTAAATCAATTGCAAAATCGAAAAAAAACCTTAAATTAACTTACCCGAAAAATTTATCTGTCCAAAAATCTCTTTAAAGTGTGGTGCCATTGTAACCGACCTTCGGACAAATCAACCGATCTTGAAGTAACGTTGAATTCGTGAAGAACCGAACACTGTATCAAGAACCGAAGTCTAAACCGAGAAGAGAAGTAATTTCTTGTGTTTTTTGTTTTTTTTATATTAAGGGCAATATGGGAAATGAGTGTGGTGCCCTTGGAAATATTTTTAAGTGTTGTTTTATTGCGTGTGGTGCTCTTAGAACGTGTGGTGCTCTTAGAAATGTGTATTGTGTTCTTAGTCCTGCTCTTATTTATTTTTATTTTGTAATTGTAACCGTAACATATGTACATAGTAGTTGTTGTACCTTTAAGAAAGGAAAGTAAGTTCCCAAATTCCTTCAATGGCCGATCCATTTTCTCAGTGAAAGTGTTCTCCTTCGAAACGAACCTGCTCATAGCCTCAAGAGCGCATATCCATATTCATATGCGTCCTTCTCCTTATGGCGGAGGACGACGACGATGAGGCCTTCGGAGATTTCGCTTTCACTCCCTTCCAATCCAATTCTCAATCCAACGGTTCGAATTCATTGGCCGACGAAGATGACGAGTGGGGCGATTTCGTGCAACCTGAGCACCAATCGGGGCCATCTCAACAACTTTCTAACGGAATTCAATCCGATAATTCCGGTTCTCCGACTACTTGGGTGAAGCCGAGGGGCGTTATACCTCTTTCGATTTTCGGGTACGACGAGGAGGACTTTGGAGAGGCGGTAGGCAATTTCGATGTTGCTGTGGATTTGAATCAAGGGAAAAGCAATGGAATTTCAGGGGATTTCAATTCTACTAAGGTTGATAAGGGTTTGAGTATTGCCGATCTGTATAATCAGTATCCAGGAATCGAGCCTGAGAGTCAGGGCGGTTCCGATTCCACTGGTAAGATTGATTTGGTTGAAAATGGAGTTTATTTGAGCTCGAAACTGAATGATACTAGATCAGCTGTTACTGAGTTGAAAGCTGTGGATTTGAATGATACATCGGGTACAAGCGATCATAATCAGCTCACGAACAAGAGCGATGATGAGGAGTTTAGTTTCAAATCGTATGTGCCGGATCCAAGTGAGAAGGAGGATCTTTTTGGCGATTGGACTCAGGAATTTAATGGATTTAGCCCCAGTGTGGACTCGACTCCTCAAAATGTGCAGAGATCAAATTCGGATATAGATATGAATGATCGAAAGCAACAATTGGATGCCTCTGCTACTGCCATTGATGATGATGATGATGATGGATGGGAATTTAAGGATGCATATTCAGAACACCAGGCTCAAGAAGTGAATAATAATGTAAGCACAAGCATTCTCAAAGTTTTTTTATTATACTAAATTACAGCTGTGAGAACTTCTAGACTGATTGTCCTGGTCATTGCTATTGGTTTCAAATTTATCAAGATTCAAATACTATGGATGGAAGGCCATGAATTTCACTTTGCATGTCAAATATAGATATGATCTGAACTTCTTACTTGGATTTTAGGTACTAATATCTATAGAATAAGTGGAACTAAATTGTAGGTCAAATATAGAAGATGACAGTACTTGCTCCATCCAAAAATATTAATTGAACATCATTGAAATAAACTGTTTAAAGTCTGCCACATTCACTTTGCTGAACTTGATGAACTTTACCTGAAGGTCAACTTCATGGTGCATGAAGTTGCTGAAAGAAGTGCAGGCTCACCTGGGACTGGGAATGGCTCACAGAAATCACTTGATCTGTTCGGGGCTACAAATGGATCAATTGATTTCTTCACAAGGCCAACTGAACCAGTTGATTATTTTGCTAACTCAAGTGGTATTTCTAGCACTTCCCAGGAAGCGGATATGATTGGCACCCAGCCAAATGGATCAATTGATTTCTTCACAAGGCCAACTGAACCAGTTGATTATTTTGCTAACTCAAGTGGTATTTCTAGCACTTCCCAGGAAGCGGATATGATTGGCACCCAGCCAAATGGATCAATTGATTTCTTCACAAGGTCAACTGAACCAGTTGATTATTTTGCCAACTCAAGTGGTATTTCTAGCACTTCCCAGGAAGTGGATATGATTGGCACCCAGCCAAATACAACTCCAAACGGTTTTACTTTAGATACACACACAATTATTGAGCAAAATTATGATATAGATCCATTCAACCATAGAACAGACGTTGAAATTGAAGAACTTGATGAGGATTTTGGAGATTTTACCGCTGCTTCTGGAGAAACTGGACCAAAGCCTGCGGTAAGTTGCCCTCTCTCAAATAACTTTTGTGTTGACCTTTAATATGGACTGGTGAGGGGTCAGGCATAGATCCTAGCTTGGTTGATCAATGTCTAAAACTGATGTGTTTCCTGTTTGGATATTTGCCTTAATGAAAATTGATTTAGTGCACACTTGAGGTTTATATGTCTTTCTCGGTTTATTTTTAGAGCTCCTAATTGTTGAAAAAACGTAAACAATTTTATATATGGTTATAAAGGTGCGCATGTATATATATCTTCACTTACCTTCCCGCCATTATCTGTAGTCCTTTGGATTTAATCATATTATCTTGCTGTCTTTCTTATCTCAGTAGTTTCCTTTTCTTTTCCATATATTAAACATCTTTTTGAATTGTTTTCCTTGGTACATTATTTGATTATCACTAACTTGAAAAAATAAAATCTTTATCTGCCTGGAGCATTGCATTCTCAAAAGGTCATGATCCCTTAATTTGGCAAAGAACCTTTCATCCTTTTCTTTTCCCTTTTCTAGTTTCTTGTGTTTACTGATGTTTTTGGTCACTTTATAGGAGAAGGAAATGAAGTCAAATCATCACAGAGGTGCAATCCCACTCTCTATTTTTGGAAATGAAGAGCCAGAAAGTGGTCGCTCTTCAGATGTTCAGGATATGTTTGTAAACCAGTCTATTTTGGAACAAAGACATAATCCTACTGCTGCCAAAGTTATCTCTATCAATGATCTGATATCAAATTTATACAGCCAATCTGATCAGACTTCTTCTATAAACACCGCTGGAAACCCTACAGAAACTCTGAATAACCTATCCAGTGCAGTTTCAAGTTCCAATATAGAAAATGATGATGATCTTCTTGATGATAGTTCATGGGACTTTAAGGATGCCTCACAAACGATAGTTGACAGTGAGACAGCTCTTAGTAGTACAGGAGATACATATATGAGCATATCGTCAAAGCTGAAGCTGAACACTTATTTGGATTTCTATTCTAAATTGAAGGAAGAGTTATGTGTTGTCACTAAACGCTATATTGAAAGTCTAAAGGTATATATCATTGAAGGCAGTCTCACAATCCTCATCTGATTTCTGGATATTCTCAATTGTGTTGTTATGAAAATTTACCTTTAAGACTTCACATTTGTACTTCCTCTTTCCCGGTCTGTTTGTAACTACTAATTTTCCATTATCTACCCTTTTTCATTAGCAAGCTGGAGGTAATACTGGCCTTTCTGGTGAAGATGCAGGAGCTGTACCACTTGAAAGTAAACTCCAGGTGAATGATCAGCTTGACCTTTCCAATGGCTGTTTCAAGTAATAGATCCATGAATATAAGTTCTAGATTTGATTTTCCAAACATCCTCAATATCCTCTATATGGGTACATTTTTCATATATCTGTTCCATGGTATTTACTATGAAACTAGTTAAGGTGTAAAATATTCACAAGTCACCCCTTTAGTTATCAAAGCATAACCATTAGGCAGTCATCTTCCCGGTGAATGAATGAGATTGTCATTTAACCATATGGAAGTGAAACAAAAATTTTAACAAGCAGCAGATGAGTTGTGTATTTAATGATGTAAACTCAATTTCTTGATTTAGTATTCTAGAAGTGCTTCTTCAAGGTGAACTTTGCACAAATAACTTTTATTTCATCAAGTAATAATATCTTGTCTCTTGCATGTACATATGGTTCACTTAATGACTAATATCCTCAACCTTTTGTAGATGGTCTGTAAGGAACTTGAACAAATGAACATCCTTTCTGAAGAAAACACTTCTCAGGATCAGCTTTTTGGAGATAGCCATCTCAATGAATTTGCTCAAGTTTTGTTGGAGCCACAGTTTCAAAGGCTTGAGTCGGAATATCACTTATCAAACAAGTTGTTATTGGTATGTAGTTGTTCCTTGACATTTAGCTAATAGATATGTACATTGTACTATTGAAAGGTTTAGCTGATAAATGTGAGTTAATAAGTTATGGATGCTATTCTAGAATTTTAAATGTATATATCTAACTCTCATTATGTGGCAGAATTTTTTATCTTCAAATATTATTCTCTGATGAAAGTTTAAAATTCAACATTCTGTGTGTGCAAAACAAACAAGCATTTCCACTTTTATCGGAGTAGAGAATTGGCTGATAGCCCTTCTGATTTTGTCCTTTTAGTTACTTACTATCTGTCTGTGCTTGGTAGTCGTTTTTGCCGCTCATGATGTATCTTAATGAAATAGGTGGAGAACGATCTGGGATCAACTATGGAACTTCTTAGACATACAAATGCAATGCTCGAGGTCTTGAACGCAGGAACATGGGAGGAACAAAAGATGTACGTTTTCGTATGGTCTGAGATGATATCTACTTGCACTCAAGAGTTAAAACATGGTGCCTCAATTTGGAATCAAGCAGTGGAGAAGCATGAGCAAAGTCAGTTGCTATCTGAACCTGAAGGTAACAGTTTAAAGTACTACATAATCGTTTTGAGCAGAAACACTTCAAATAATAGCCTCTCTGATAACTAAAATATATTTAAGGTGAAGGTTAGTGGATTATCATTTGCTTTTAATAATAAGTTTTGGAGAATTACCATAAGATGGTGAATAGGACACATTCAATTTTATTTCCTCCATTATATATTTTCCAATATAAATGTCTCTGACATCAAAACATTGACAACAGGAAGGACTTTTGTTTTAGCCCTTGGAGAGATCTACAGGGTGGTGGTTGTTCTTGAAGCTTCAGCCAAAATTTTCAAGCCTTGGATTTTATCATGTTCGATAGATTCGCCAGTGATCTATATTTTACTAGAGGAATGTCATTCTGTATGGTCAACTTCAGGACTTGAAGAAGCTCTTTCAAGTGTATTGGCGCCAACTACTTTGGATGACACTTCATTATTCAAGTCCATCAAACATATCCTTGGTCTTGATGCAGTTGAACTTCAAAACTATGTTTTCAGTGAAAAAGAATCTAGATGTTGTATATCCATGCTCACAGCAGGAGTGGTACCAGGTAGACAAATGCCAATGCCAGCTGGATATTATTTCATTTTTGTTCCTGAACCCGTGCTGTAATTTGTTGCCTGCTATATGAGAATATGGCTTGTTGACCTTTGTGATTAACTTCTAAAAGCATACACATCCTAAAAACTAAATGACGGATAAATTTTATCTTTTGAACTTCTCGAAGATCCAAATATCAATTTATTAGAAGAAGACACTATCCTTAGAAAAGAGTGTTAACTATAGAGAGAAGATACCAATCCTGAAAAAGATTGTGGTAGAACTTAAATTTGTTACAGATGAACTTTAATGTTCTGCTAATGGATTTTCTCTTCTATTGATGTATGTACCCAGACCTGAGGATGATAATGTGGGGAAATGAGCAATGCTTTGTCACACTTGCAAATCTATGGGCAAATTTGATAAGTCGTGACCCTCCAAACCTGCCACAGTTAAACCTTGGCTGATAAGGATAAATGAGAGGTGCTTTTTATCGTCATTGATCTGTATCCAGAATGGATTTGTAGATCTACACTCTGGCAATCATACAGGCAGTACCGAGGGGCTAATGAATCTGGCTTTCTTGTAGTTGCTTTATTCATGTGAAAACAAAGAGGTTATGTTCGAGCCAATAACTACTTGTCTTGGGCAGTGTTTTGCACTGAGTTAATCAAACTGCAGATATTAGAGTTTCCGAGACAGTTTTGTTCAGAGAAAAGATTCTTTTGTTTCTTCCCCTAGTAAGCTATTGGTATCAGTTCGAAATTTTCCCTTCTGTTAGGCTATGTTTATAGTATTGTGAATGTATCTGTTGTATCAGTGTGTAGTTTCTGTAGAAGTTGACTTCAGGTGAATTCCCTAAATCATTTTGTACCATTCTTGCACATTTTTCCCCATAATTGGGCGTGCCAGGTTATAAAAATTTATGCTCTGTACTACTATACTATAGTCTATAGAAGGAAATGAGTTAATCCAGCTCTATCCTTCTCTCTTTGTATTTTTTCCCTTAAATGATTTCTCTGGTGAGTACAATTTGCAATTTCCATATCTACCTTCTCTCTTTCGGGTGTCTGCGCTTCATGCTCTTGGTCATGCATTGTTCCTTACTCGCGCGCAAGAAAAAATGTAAGCTTATACCAACTGATTAATTTTTCTGGTCAGCAAGATTTCATCCTCTTTCCTGACATTGGCAATTTTGACTTCTAATACAGGATCAGATCCATATTTTGTTTCAGATCTAGCACTTTGGCAAGGACTGATTTGCTCGTGCTTGTAAAGTTTGTCTGTTGACTGCTGAGAAGAAACCTCTAATACTCTGAGGTTACTCTTTCCCCTCCCTCTCTTGTGATGCTTTTATATCTGCTCTATATAGCTATGCAATCAAAATATGTTTCACTTCAACTGCTAAGAATTTTAAATGATTCCATCTTCTACAATGAGTGTACTAGTTTTATCAGGTCTGGAGTAATAAATCATTACATGGCCTTTTCGTTTTCATGTTTTTTACAGCTTCAGCACATACTAATTGCTTTAGGTTTAAAATTGTGCTAATAATTTTTGAACAAATCAATGTGGACAACTGATAAAACAAATGGAGTGATGAATATGACAGCTTATATGTTAGAAATTGACAATATGTTAAATTCTTTAACTCTATCGTCAACCAAACGTGATTAACTATGTTAATATTGCAAAATATAGAACATGTTTCCAAACTAGCTCGATATGATTCATATGAATGTATGATACATTACTGCTGCTTTTACTCTCCTCTGTAGGAAATGTTTTGGTGAAGCTGATAGTACTCTCGTCAGCTATTCTGTTTTGTCTATCTTTGTGGTTCACATTCTACTAATGCATGTAAATCAAGTGCTACAACTTTAGGCTATGTTTGTTTCTAGCTAGAGGGATCGGTGGAACATTGGCCGGTGAAATCTTTGATTGTACAATAAAGATCCATCGTGAAATATGTTTCTCTATTGGGATCATACTAGAAGATCCATGGTGAAATATGTTTCTCTCTCTTGGGATCATTCTAGAGATGTCAAATCATGTTTGCAATGGTTGAATTTTTTTTGGTTATATCCAGTTAAAGGTCTCTGACGTTGATGTCTGCATAACTGGAAGGATGAAATGGGAGAACTAGCGATTTTCTTATTTTTGTTTTTAATTTTTAATATTCTTTAATTGGTGGAAGTTTTGAGCAGCTTTTTATTATTTCTCTTTCATTGAAATTTATTGCTTGAATCAAAATTTATGTGTGTTGCATGATAAATATTAATTTACCGTTGCATCCTTTTAAGATAATTTCTTGTTGAATATGATGTACTACCAAGGATGAAAAAGTTGCGATATTTTGTCGAAATATCGCTCAAATCATACAATCGAAACATAAATGGGTTGTTTTAATTTTTCGTCAAAATTCGCCAAATATATCGGCGATATTTCGGTAAATATTGTTTCGATTCGGCTTCGATTAGTTCGTAGTAAAAAATGTTTGAATAATGGAGATATATCGGGTAAATATCGGTAAAATGTTGGAAAATATTGGTTTCAGTAATATATATATATATATATATATATTTTTTTTTTTTACTATACTTTTATAATGAATTACACCAATATTTAAAGGACAAAAAAGTATTTTGTATCTAAATAATATTATAATTTGAACATTATAATTATAGCTAGTATTAGATTAAAAATTTATAGCTAGTATTAGATTAAAAATTTATCAAAGTTGAAATAATTGCCTACATTATAATTGCATGAAATTTATTTCTAAATTTGTTGTAAATGTATCATTTTGTTTGAAATTTTAAGTTGAATATATGTATTAAAGTTAGTTATAATGTTATGTAAACTGCAAAGTCCATTTTCCCATTTTTTTACAAAGTTTCGGTTATTTTTCTAAATTTTACCTATATTTCCACCGAAATCGATATTTCCACCAATATTTCTGTAAAATCAAGATACCGATATTCCCACTGTAACCGAAATTTTTGTCCTTGATCAAGGGATGGCAATTATGCAATCAACTACTGATGAACTTGTATATGAGTCAAAAGGGCACTCGGCCTTGAAAATTTTGAAAGTATTAGGATAGAAGTCACTATTTTGAATATTGTTATATATTATTGAGAACCTTGAAAATTTTGAAAGTACTAGGATATAAGTCACTATTTTGAATATTGTTATATATTATTGAGAACACATCGTGATAAGATCATACTTGTACAACATGATTTATTTGAAAGTGAATTGCTTCAATGCCGAATATAAATAAAGTTATAATTCACATTGAAGTATTATGATGAAAATAACGGTGTTGTCTTTAAGTTGGAGAATGTGTGGAGGATCGTTAAAGATTAACCACAAATTACTCCACAATCATCCAATAATTTGTTTGGACAAAAAAGGGTTTAATGCACCAAACCCCCTTGTGTTATGGAAATTCTGCATCGCTCCCCTCCATGTTTTCGAAACGGCAAGGTTTACACTTGGGTTAGCAAAAAATCGGCACATGTCCCCTATTTTAAAACTGTTGCTAACGGTGTTAAATTTTTTTGTGAACTTCCCGTTATACCCTTAATATTAAACACTGCACTTACACAGTTAGAAACAGGGGAGTGCTTGGGATCGAGAGAGAGAGCCAGAAAGAGGAGAATTAGGGTTTCACCTCCCCACCCCCATTTCGTTCGATTGAGAGTCCAGTGGTCCAGTATTTCAAAAAATCGAGTCCAGAATTGATGTGAAAGCGCGAGAAAATCTCCTACGGTTTGTGAAATTGATGTGAAGCGAAAAAGACGGGCAGAGAGGTAAGTTGGTCATCTTTTTTAAAACCCGCTGAAACCAGATTTAGAGTCTGCAAATTTGGTCATCTTTTTTAATCTTCTGTGAGGAAAGTTTAATGAGAATTCTTCAGTTGTATTTGAATTTATATTTAAGAGTGATTTCCCTTTTTAATTTTTGGAACCCTAATTCAATTTTATGAACCCTAATTGTAGATTTTATGATATTTGAGTTTGATAAGCAGTTGTAAACCCTAATTACAGATGTAAAAGGGATTTGTTGTTCTTTGAATTTAATGTTAGGATAATTGCAGATTTGTTGTTCTGTTGTGGATGGTATTTAATTAATGTCGTTTTAGCTGCATAATTTTCTAAAGTTGTTTACTTTAATGTGATCACAATTTGGAAATTTCACTTTTATTTGGATAGAGTCAGAACTTGGTGAATTGATTGGTAACTTCAGTTCTCAATGAGTTTCTTAAGTAGAAGTCTCTTTTCATTTTGGTTGTTGGTGTGCCAAGCTTCGAATATGGAGGAGAATAACTAATATTGATGTTTGTTTTCAGAGATTTAATTAGCTGGGTATTGTGAAAGGTTATCTGATTATTAGCATTGTTAACTTGGTTTATCTACATGACAGGACATTTTCAGGAAACTTCAAATATGGAGTACTTCCTTTTCTACTTGAGTTATCTATCTCATGTATTTGTGTCATACAATGTTTTCTCTTAGTTTGCACAAATATAATATTTATCAGATGAACAAAATCTAGTGGGAATAGTACCTTACCTATCTGAATATAACCTCCTTGTTATTGTCTTTTCTTATACTCATATCACTATGAGCTATCATAGGAATCAGATATAGTACCTGATCTGCAGGTATCCTGAATCACTCAAGGTTGCCTGCCTCCACTATTTTTTTGATTATGTGCTAATGGTAGTTTCTGTTTCTATGTTATTAATAAATGGCTTTCCTTGGAAAAGAAATATCATTTTTTATTGTTTTATTATAGTAATACAATTCTCTGAATCATTAGCTTTTCCAATCCGATAATTCTGACTCTTCTGTTTAATTTTCAATATTTATGTGATATCTTTGTCTATTTGAACTGCTTTCTCATAGAATTCTTGAGGTGTAGAATGGAACAAACATCAGTTTGAAATATATCTGTCTAATTTTCTTATTTGTGTACATATAATGAGTCTTTGTAGTGACATTTTGGTTAAATGTTTTCCCTTGTTAATTGTTTTTAGTTTAATGAATGTTGTTGTTAATGGTATTAGTTTAATTAACTCTTTGTTTATTTGTTATTTTATTCTTCCAGATTATGGATGATTTTGCAGACACATTTGTTTTTGATGCATGGGTAGGGGTAATTTTTGGAAAATGCCCAAGTTAAGGTATGTGGGTGAGTGGAGGGTGTATATACCACCAGTAGATGTTGATAAGTTCTGTTTTCATGATGTGCTTGAAATTTATAAAAAATCTAATGGAAAAACCAGTAATGTAGAAGTGTATTCTTGTTCTCCTAGGGTTGAACTTGACATGGGTTTGAAAGTATTAAACACTGATAATGATTTGTTGAATCTGTTCAAGGAATATAAAGGATTGCCAGTCATTCCCTTATATTTTGAGGACAATCCAGGTCCTCTTCTTAGTGTGGATAGTGAGGGTAATGCCATATCCACACAAGAATCAATCCCTTTAATTTGTTATGAAAAAATAGTGGATAGTGAGGTTGAGAGAAATAATTCTAAATTTAGGGGTAATGATGTGCAAAGAAATGTGGGTAGTGCAGACCTAGGGGATGAAGGGCAGGGGAATGAGGGCACTGGTGATGCTGATGATTTAGTGGGAATGGATGGTTTAACTGAGGGATTTGGAGAGGGTAGACATAATGATATGAGAGAGGGCTGTGCAGGTATTGAGAATATGACAGATGGAGATGGGGTAGAAACTGATTATGATGATTCATCTGATGAATCATACAAGGCTGATTCTGATGTTGATTCCTTATCTTCATGTCTTTCCTGGATGCTAGAGGATCTAGAAGGGCCTGAAGATGATGATATCTTTGTTGATAGGGGTCTAAATCATGGTAGGAATGTATTTAGAAAGTGCAGAAGGTTGTTGAGGGAACAAAAGAAAAAAAAGAGGGAGGAGAGATTAGAACAAGAAGAGGCTGATTTGGGTATGGAGGGAGAAGAGTGGTACAGTGAGGGGGAGATTGGGGCAGATCCTTTAGGGGGTGTGGAGAAAGATGAGTGGACAGAAGATACTGATATGAGCCAATTTGAGTTGACTGTTGGGATGAAGTTCCCTAATAGAGATTTGTTTAAAAGTGTGTTGAAAGATTGATCTATAAGAAAGGGGTATGAATTGCAATTCATCAAAAATGAATCTAAATTGATAACTGCTAAGTGTAAGAGTGGATGTGATTGCAGAATGAGAGCCTCCTCAGTTCAGAAAACCACAACTTTCCAAATAAAAACCTTAAAGGGTAGACATACATGTGCTTATAGGGTTGAAAATAATCAAGCAGATTATAAGTATCTAGCTAATAGGATACTTGAGACAGTCAAAGATAATCTAAATGTGTTTGTTGAGGGTTTGAAAAACAAGATCAAAAGGGACTGTGGGATTGAATGTAGTCTGTATAAAGTTTATAGGGCAAAAAGGCATGCATTAACACTGTTAACAGTTGACATTGCTGAACAATATAAAAGATTGTATGATTACTGCTCCACAGTTGTTAAATGTAACCCTGGTTCTACATTGGCTTTGAAAGTTGACAAAAACTTAACTCCATCCAAATTTGAGAGAATGTATTGTTGTTTGGCTCCAATCAAAAGTGGTTTTCTGAGTGGATGTAGACCAATCATAGGCTTAGATGGGTGCTTTTTGAAAGGGTTGCATAGTGGTCAGTTGTTATCAATTGTTGGGAGGGACGGGAATGACAATATGTACCCCTTAGTTGTTGCTTATGTGGAGGTGGAGAAGCAAGACAGTTGGGAATGGTTTCTAGAGTTGCTGTTGAAGGACATTGGCTCAGCTGAGGAGAAGAGATGGACCTTTGTGAGTGACAGACAGAAGGGTTTGATTGAGGCTGTCAATGAGTTGGCTCCAAACTGTGAACACAGGTAATTGATTCATTGCAATTTACATATTCTGTTTTTTGCTAAAATTTCATTGACAAGTATCTATTCTGAGTGTTTACTTATTTGTTGTTTCATACTATTATCTTAGGTTCTGCTTGAAGCATATGTATAATAACTTTAAAGTGAAATTTAGGGGTTTAGACCTTAAAAAACTTTTCTGGAAAGCTGCTAGTGCCTATAATGTTAACACTCATCATAGGGTCATGAGGGAGATTGAGAGGTTGTGTCCCAAAGTCAATGATGAACCCACTGCATATGAGTGGTTGAGAGGGGTGAGTACACTACACTGGGCTAGGTGTTTCTTTTCCACAAATGCCAAGTGTGATGTCATTGTGAACAACATTTCTGAGTCTTTCAATAGTTTCATATTGCCTTCTAGGGATTTGCCTGTGATTGATATGTTTGAATGGATTAGAAGGAAGTGTATGACTAGAATACAAGTGAAGAGGCAAGGGATGTTGGGTTACAGTGAGAGTATCTGTCCAAATATTGTTAAAAAGATTGAACTGCAAAGAAAGTTGAGTAGAAATTGTTTTCCAAGTTGGGCTGGGGATGACAGGTATGAGGTGATGCACTTTTTAGAAAACCATATAGTACACTTAAAAGATGGTCACTGCACATGTGGTTTCTATCAACTGTGTGGGTTTCCTTGTTGTCATGCAATGGCTTGCATCAGTCTCCATAGATTGACTATTGAGGATTATGTGCACTATTCCTTTAAAAAAGAGGTGTATTTAAGAGTCTATAGTCATATGGTCAATCCTGTCCCTGGTATGCATGACTTTGATGAGTCTGGCAAGGGTCCAATAGCACCTTCGGATGTGAGGATGAAAAGGGGCAGACCAAAGAAAAAGAGAAGGCCTGATGGAAATGATCAAAGGAACAGTGGGAAAGCATCAAGACATGGCCTAACACATACCTGCTCTATTTGCCATAAATTAGGCCACAACAAGAGAGAATGTCCCAATAAAGGGCCTGAAATGCAAGAAGATGTTGCACAAGAAGAGGTAAAATGCATTTTTTCTATTTGATTTTTTATAATGCATTTACCATTTTCTGCATATTATTTACCTGATCACCTGGTGCTTTTGAATATATATCAGGTGGCATCTCAAAATCCACAAGATGCAACTGACATAAACTTGAATGAACAATTTGGTTGGGCTCTACATCAAGATCTGGTAAAAATGCAATTAACTCTTTGTTTAGTTTCTTTTTAAACTGATGATCTAATATAGTTAGTTTTGTGTATAGGCACCTGTTAATCTCAGCCAACAGTGTACTCAAGCCTCAACCGTTGCAAATCCTACTCAACCATGTAGTGAACAACATCAGGTAAAAAGAAAAAGAAACAACATTTGAAGTTGGAGGTTGGGCTCTACTCAACAGTTTACTTGTTTTATATTTAAACCACTAATAGATCTTTTACCATTGCTCATCATAATGTTAACAGGTGCATGAAACTGGAGGTCCTACCTTAAAGAAACCTAGGAAGCAGAAAAATCCCAAAAAAAGATCAACAAGAGAGCTTTGACAGTTGATGGCTGTTGTTTGGGGTACCTAGGTTCTTTATATTTTTTGACTGTTGAAAAACTAAATGATTTTGAACTTGCAAGGTTGTTTGGGTAGATATTTTGGGCATAGGTGTTTTTGGGTACATATTTTGATAGAAAAGGTTGCAGCCATGCTCAATTTGTTGACCGTTGCTATCTAAAAACAACAACAAATTGTAGATATTTTGGGCATGTGATGTGTAGTTACACCAGTGGTGGATATATTTTGTGTTTGTCATACAAACATCATAGCTTTTGTTTTGTTAGTGATCTGTCCAGCCACTGTTTTGGCTTTGGTAATTGACTAGTTGCTCAATCAGACTACTTTGTAAGTTCTTGTTTTTTGCACTGTTGATTGGTTGATATGAAATGATATTTTTGCAAAGACCTTCTTAATCTAGTTACTTGTGTTTCATTTTTTGCCAAATTGATGTATTAGTTGGTATTCCACAGTTGCACATGTAACTGTTTTGCATATTCACAAAACTTGATAAAATAACCACATGAACATAACAGGTTTGCATATTCATAGCTCTACAAATAACATATTCAAATTCATATGTCTACAAATAATATAGAAAATAGCCACAAAATGGTTGCAAGTCAATGCAACTACTTACTAAAAGGTTCAAGTACTTAACATGATCCGGTACTACTTAAGGATTACAATGACAAGAAGAACTAAAACAATGAAAGTGATGAATTTCATAGTAGCTTGGTTTTTGTCGAGCTTTTCAATCTTCAGTGAAAGATCGTTGCATTTGGAAATCAACAATGTCGAATTATTGTCAACTCCAACAACAGAAGAGTCCACTTCTTCCAAATCCGGCATTTGCATTTCACTCTTTATATTTTTCCATCCAATTGATGTGGGTTCGAGCCAAGAAAAATACCCACATGAATTGAATCGGCATGTGCAAAATAGTTTGCCCACTGTAGCTTTAGACGGGCCGACAACCTTTATTTCGGCATTTTTTCGACAGTAGCACTTCTTGTTACTGTACCTTAAATCTAAAGTTTCTTCATTTTTCGACATTGATGGCCTAAATGTGGACGACATTTTTCCTACAAAATTGGTTGATAAATGGAGTATATACATGATGCCAAATGTGGTGGTACAAAATTACAATATAAAAAAGAGTAATTAAACAAGTAGTAACCAATATTTAAATAATAAATAACATTATAAATAAATTAAAAAAAATTATCTGCTAATTAAAATTTTACAAGCTATAAAAAAATGAAATGCAAAAAAATTACCTTGCTTTGTTGTGTCTGTTGCTTTGAGTGAACTTTGACAAAGGAAATTTAGCCTAGGAAGTGATATATAGATCAAAAGGTAAGGTAAGAGTATTCTAGTCTTTTTACACTGAAAAAGTGACCAAAAAACAAGAAATTTCGCACAACAGGCGCGTGCAGCGCACTCTTGTTATGTTTAACGATATAGGGGAAAACGCGCAGATTTTTTGCTAAACCAAGTGTAAACCTTGCCATTTCGAAAACATGGGGGGGAGCGATGCAGAATTTCCATAACACAAGGGGGTTCAATGCATTAAACCCGGACAAAAAAAGCAAGAGCTAATGATTCAAGAGCAAGTAACACTTGTGCCAATCAAGACACATATTGATCTGTGATTAGATGAAGAAGAGGTCTAATTGGACAAAAGACAGCAAAAAGGAAAAGGAAATGGAAGAACAATGCTACAACATTCATCAGTGATAAAATTACGAAAAACACAAACCATTAAACCTGAGAATAAAATATTTTTCATCAACAAATGTATTAAGAAATCAACTCTAAGAGGATTGGCTAAATATGTAATGTCATAGATTTCCATCAATTTGTATTTTCAATTATGCATTTTTAATTGTTTTTTACTCTCTTATAAATTATGGGAAAATGTAACCAACCTGTTAATATTATTTAATTAATATCAATGCATTTCAAGTCATTCATCTTTCTCTCATGTATTTTCTCTCTCTTAAAATGCTAATAAGAAAAATATGTACATATTGACATTTAGCATTGTGGCATGAAAAGGAGATAGGATATGTAAATGGATATGACAGCTCATTGTGAGAAGAAACTTAGATAAATAACATTGGTTAGTTGTTAGAAAAATCACGAATTTTACTGAACTTTGTAAATTTAACCAGCTTTTTGAATATTAGCAAATATAACATGAACTTTCATATTTTTTTGCAATGTTAACCAACAAATAGTTTTTGAATATGTTTATTTTGAAAAGAACTTCAATCGTTTCAAAATAGAAAAATGACTTAACACACCAAATGATAGTAATTTTGAAATGGTGAAAGTAGTGTCAAAATAAACATACCCAAAATTTGTCTGTTGGTTAAAACTGTAAAAAAAATATGAAAATTCATGTTATATTTGCTAATATTAAAAAAATTGGTTAAAATTGCAAATTAAGTAAAGTTCGTAATTTTTCCGATAATTAACCCAATAACATTTAGCATATCAAAAAATATAAACTAGTTGTTTTGCCTCAATTGATTACAAAATTACATGCACACAGTAATCAAAATCTTGTCTATAAATAGAAGAGACCATTCACAAATTTACATTCATAATATAACATCACATAATTTTGCAAAATGTCAAAATATTTTAACAACTCAAATTCTAACATTTTTAATGTGGAAGTTGATCCACATGCTCATGATCGAGAGCTAGAATTGATGTTGAGAATAGTTCAACAAAACAATGAAATTCTTCAAACATATATTACAAGAAAACAAGATGCAGCAATTATTATTTCTCCAAGGTTCATGTGTATCCCAACTAATCTATTTCGTAGACGAGTCCTTGAAAAAAAACACAAATTTTAAATTTTTTTTTTCTTTCTTAAAAGAAAAAAAAGTTTATATTTGATTTGAAGTTAAAAATAGGGTGGGCCTAAAGGCACCACACCCTTTTCTAAGCCCACCCCAATTCATACACTTTTCAATTTAAATTTTTTTAAAAATAAATAATATCAATTTTACCCTTAGGTTTTGCTCTACTAATTCCGTTCGGTCATTATGGCCGAACGTACTCCTTCGTGTTCGGCTAAGGTGGCCGAACACTCTTCTATGTATTCGGCTAACAGGACTGAACGAAATTGTTTGGGTTCAATCGTTTTTTTACGTTTTTTCCTACGATTTTCACACGATTTTCACGCATTTAACAAATTCGTGGAATGTTCGTCATTTTGTTGGCATTACATTTTTCAAAAAATTAAAAGATTTAATATAAAAAAAAAACGTAAAAAAAATTGATCAAACTCGACCATCCCCGTTCGGTCCTGGTTGGCCGAACATTCAAGAGAGCTTTCGACAGGTTCGACCATGGTGGCCGAACGCTCTCTTGTGTGTTCGGCTAATCAGGGCCGAATGGGATGGTCGAGTTTGATTGATTTTCTTGCATTTTTTCGTTCAATTTTCATATATTTGACTATTTCGTGAGATGCTCATTATCAATTTTGCATTCAATTCCTCAAAAAAATTAGAGAAACAACATCAAATAATAAAAAAAATGAAAAAAAAAAACTAAAGAGAGGATAGGGTTTAAAAAAAAAAAAGATAACATGGATATTTTTTAATTTTTTTAATTAAAAAATAGGGAGGGACAAAAAGCACCCCACACATTTCCAAGGGCACCTCATCATCTAAGAGCACCCCATATTATAAAACAACACTTAAAATTATTTCTAAGGGCACCCCATTTATTTCCCACCATACCCTTACCATTAAAAAAAAAGAAACACTAAAAGAAACACTTTGGTTCTTCCCAAGACTTGTTCGTTTCTTCACTACATTCAACCTTCTTCTTCAAAGTTCGGTTCTTCATCACTTCGTCACTTGTTCGGTTGATTCGTCCGAACGTCGGCCACAATGGAACGTCACTTTAGAGAGATTTTTGGAAAGTTAAATTTATCGGGTAAGTTAATTTTAAAGGTTTAGTTTCGATTTTGCAATTGATTGAGCCGATTTTTGTAGAAATTTCTTTACTTAGCTTTTGTTATGGGTTAGTGAATTAATAGTTTAATTTGATGAATTTGTATGCAAAAATGCATTGTTCGGCGAATTTTTGAAAAAATCAAAGGATGTTCATGTGAAAATCTGTACACATTTCGGCATTGGTTCACCGAACAGGTCAGCGCACATTCGGCCTCATCGACCGAACACTCAGCGCGCTCGTCAGCTGCGTCGACCGAACACTAAATGCGTGCATTCGGCCTCATCGACCAAACACTCATCGCGCACGTTCGGCTGCGTCGATCGAATGCTCAGCGCGTGAGGTCGGCCGCCTCGACCGAATGCTCAGCGTACGAGTCGGCCGCCTCAACTGAACGCTCGGTGCGTGCTGTCGGCTAGGCCCAACAGTAGCTCGCGCGGTCGGCTGTGTTGGCCGAACAATAGTCTTTTTTTTTAAACTTTGTCTAATTCTTTGATTTTTATGGTCCGTTGTCATAATTATTTTTGTTTGTTATCCAGGCAAAACATATATCCAAAATTTGTCAATACTCTCAAGAAGGATTGGTTCACCAACATGTATCAATTATGCAAGTTCATAAGTGATAAGTGTCGCTTTTCACGTATTTGTGCGTATGTTCATGTATTCATTTAAATATGTTTAGATACATTTTTATGGTGATTTATGATATTATATTGTATAAGTTGCATCTGACGGGTTTGTGCTTAGTTTCATGATTTTGATGAGAAAAATGCAAGTTTCAAATGTAATTGATGACCAAGGAAGGAATCATAGAAAAACGAGGAAGAATAGAAGTTGAAATACGAGATCGCATGAAAGAGTTGGTGGCGTACGGTCTGGTCGTGCCATGTAGCATGACCGTGCGCTAATGTATAGAGAGTGCTCGATGCGGGGCACGATCGTGTCCCACAGTATGGTCAACTCCATGCAAAAGACAATGACCTCTTGGCAGGGCACGCTCGACCGTGCTGTACAGCACGACTGTGCCCGGGTGAACAGGAATTCGTAGAGTTTTGGTTTTCTTGGAGTATTTTCACCTCTTACTTCACTTGGAAGATTCCCAAAATAATATAAATACTCAACATGGGTCTGAGAGAAGAAAGAGAAAAAAAAGGAGAAATTCAGAAGAGAGATTCATAGAGAAAAACACGATAGTCTGAGAAGCATCGAGAGGATTTGAAGAAGAATTCAAGAGATCGAGGAATCGTGAGATCATCGTCTAATAGAGTTTTTAATCTTTTCTTCTTTTGTTAGATATTAGTAGATATGATATTTTCAATGTTGTCTATAAGTTTGTTTATCATCATGTCTAGCTAATTTTCTAGGGTTTCTAGGGTTTGTTAGTAATTTGATTCGAATCTAGATGGATCTTTAATTTCAATTCAAAGTTCATGATCGTTTATCTTATTTGTGTGTTTATGAGTTGATTGCTTGTTTGGTTATTCGGCCGGTAATTAAGCATGTTTTAGTAATTAGATCAAAATTCGAGAGATGTGATTTAATTATGGAAGAATAAACACATGTACATAAAAAGACTTAAATTGGGAGATTAAAGAATTTATGTGATGAGAAATCAATCTTAGGTATTTTTTGGAGTTGTTATGTTTCAATCAGATTGAGTAAGGATACCTCTGATATCATAATAATCAACCGGTTAACTGACTCGGGAGAGCTGTTAATTCGACATATGTGATTGCTCATATAGGATGATTGATTAATGAACTTGAATTGGTTAAAGTGATGTTTTGATGAGAATTAGATGAAAGCATGTCCTATAACCCATTTTAGATATTTTTTATTCTTGAGGGAATTTATCTGCGTAGTTACTTTTCTATTGAATTAGTCTGCAATTGGTGTGATTTGATTTTCCTAGATAAAACTGAAAATTGAATTTGAGTAATTAGTTAGTGCCTAGATAGCCAATCTCTATGGGATCGATCTTGCTTACCACTTCCACATCCTACACCGTACACTTGCAGGGTAGCTAAAAGAAAATAGTGAACAATAAGCACAAGGAAGACCACATGTCTTTCTCAAGACACAACCACATAGCAACGAATCCACACAGGCTGTGTTAACCCCCTCCATCTCCTAAAAAATCTTAGTATAGCTGCATGTGACATCAACCCATGAATTATCTTGAAAATAGGAGACCTGTATCGATGATGCACTCTGTGTTGACTTTGTTCAAATGAAGCTTTGATTGTGGTGTGGGATGTGATCAACAAGTCATGTATCTTTTCCCAAGATAATTCAAAGTTAGATTGACTAGTACCAAGTTGTTTCTTCAACCTTGAATGCGTACTCTCGGCCCTGTGTGAACATATCCAAATCGTATTATCAAAATATAGCACTATAAATAAATCGATGAAAATATTCGTTAGCCAAGTTAAATATATGTACCGACTACTTGTCGTGTTGTCATAATGCATGATATTATTCTTCTAGGCCAACACGAATCTCTCTTTATAAAGATCAAGCCAATTCGAAATGACGTAATTTATAGAGTTTGGATAGTCGATGAAATCACCCTTTAATCTCCCAACGTGCTCATTAAACTTCACTTCATTTTTGGCAAGAATCAATGCCATAAGTAATTAAATGACTTCCACTTCGGCTTGACATGAAATTCTTTCTTTCACTTAGTAAAAATGTTTTTACTAATATGTCATCGACATAACAAATGTTTAGCGTTAGGGAATGTAATTTCGATCGCATTCATAAGAGCAATCTCATGATCAGTGACAATGACATGTGGTAAGAATGATTGGTCCACCAATCCTTTCAAAGTCGTAAGCTCCTATATATAGTTCTCCTTCGTTCGGCCTTCAAGTAAATGCATGCTACAGAAAAAGTGATATCCGTAGATGTGATGCCAACCACTTCCAATAGTGGCATCTTGTATTGATTTGTCTTGTATGTACAATCCATCAGCAACACGTTTGGAAAGGCCAGCAACAACTCCACACTAGTCGGGTGGGCATAAAAGATATCTTTCACCCTATCAGTTTTCTCGCATCTTTTGAGAAAATAATAATAATTGTGTAACTCCAGTTTCTCCAATAAATATTGCATTTGAGATCGACCTCCGTGCTCTACTATTCTATGCTTATGACGAGCATTATAAATAGTCTTCAAAGTGGACGCATTCTGAACAAATGTCTCTTTCAGAGTACTTAGGATTTCCTTGAGTTTACACTTATTTTTGGACAAGTCTGCTACAAATCGATCTTCAACCGGTGTTAGTCGATCGACATATGAATGACCCACCAAGTTTCGACCCATTGGATGGTTATGAACACCAGATAGAACTGATACTAACCATTGTCCTGACTCGTTCCATCGATTTTTCAACATCCATTCGGTTTATGAAGTTTATTTCAGTGGAATATGAGATGTATTCTTGTTATAAATGAGTATATGACATCATAAGAATATAAAAAATAAGTTCATATTTTGTGATATTAAGGAACACACAGTTCGGTCAAGTCGAACGAACATATAGTGAAAGATTCGGCCACTTGTCCGAACACCATTAGCCACGTTCGGTCAAGTTGACCGAACAATATTGTGAAAACTCGGCTGCCTTGGCCGAACGCCTGCAGCATGGTTCGGCTAGCCTGACCGAACATGTACAATCGTGTTCGGTCTGTGCTGGCCAAACGGGTGACTTTTGTGCGATTTTCGTGAAAATACAAAAACGAAACATAAAACCATCTACATTTATGCGAAATCTTACATTGTTTATCCCGAATGAATATTTATCAACCATTGTACTTTTTTTCACAAAATGAGGGGGCAAATGATGAAATTTTTTTTAACTAAGGTTTAAGTAGTATTGGTGAAGAGAAGAAGCAATTGTAGAAGAAGGATTTTGGGGTTTTTTTTTTTGGGACAGTAAACCAATTTACCACAAAAAATATAAAGTATGATAAAAAATACCACCAAAAATAAAATTGGCATTTTTATACCATAAAAAATAAAAGTATGATACTTTATACCATGAAATATAATTATAGGGCCAAAAATACCACAATTTTGATTGACTTTGAGTAGGACATTTATTACCCCATAACAACCTCTAACAACCTCCAATCATATCTTGGTCAAAGAGAATCTTGGTCAAAAACATTTTCTCTCAACCCCACCCCCACCCCCAAACCCAAACCCAAACCCTTTGAATTTTTACCCAAATTTCCCAAGTAAAAAATAAAAAAATTCACACCATAATCCACAGTTAATCCTTCGATTTTTTGCTGAAAATCCACGTTTAACACAAAGATGTCAAATGAAGAATGAGAGGTTAGTGATTTAATCCCTTGAGAGGTTAGTGATTTAATTCCTTGTATTGGGATATTTCTGTAGTTGTTTTGATGAGATAAGAACAGTTTGCTTGAGGTATAAATACCTAGTTTCCATACTATGTGATCTATCAGAGATCATGTAATAGTTTTCCAAGTTAAGGAAAACCAATCTTAGAAGATATAAGAAGATATCTTCTAAGAGCAGCAAACTGAAAGCAGTATGGAAGAAGCAGGAAGCTGTAAGCAGCATGCACAAGCAGAGAGCATAAACAACATGCTAGAAGTAGCAAACTGAAGGAAGCAGCAGAAAGCAGCAAGCTGAAAGCAGCACGAGGAAGATCATGCAGTATGAGGAAGAGCAGAGCTAACTGGCAACGAGTTTAAGTAGCCGTTGCATGAACTTCAGATATGGACTCATACCGACCTGCCAAGTCAGCAAGAACGTCAGAGAGGTCCAATAACCGATGTTGGGCGCATTAAATGTTCATGTCAGGAGCAACTCAGATGCATTTAATGCGGCCACAAAGAAGATCTTTGGAGATCAAAACTCGAATTCAAAATGGAGAAGTATCTTCCTTCAACGGATACTTTCCTACAACGGATATATTCTCAAGATCTATAAATAAAAGATATGAGTGACTGAAGAAGTTGTTGAGCAGAGCCGAGTGGAAAATCAGATATACTCAAGCTTTTTTAAGCTTACCTTTGTTTAGTCACTCAACCTTCGAAGCAGCCAACTATAGCATTCGAGCTTTCAAGTTCAAGACTGACTTTACCACAACAGTTGAAGAAAAACATATACTTTTAACCATTATGTTGTGTGTGCTAGGTTGTTTTATCTTTGGTGTACTTAGTTGATAGGATTATATCCTTGCTAAGTTTGTAGTCTTGTGTAGGCTATTTAGCTTATATGAGATTGTGTACCCTGTGTGGGTTTTGGCCTAGAAATCTTTGATTCTAGTAGGTATAACTTATTAAAAAGAGGTTTGTAAAGTTGAGGCTTGTAAATCGAACTGACTTAACGAAATTCCTCCTTGAGAAGAAGTAGAGTGGACGTAGAAGGATTACACCACCTTCAAACCACTATAAACCATAAGTGTTTACTGTTTTTATCTACCTGTTGCATGCATTGTTACATCCTGTTGCATACATCATCAGCATAAGGTTTTTGTTAAAAGCATCCTTTATAAAAGAAACTGATTTTCCTAAAGAAACTCTATCTTGTTTATTTCGCTGCGTACTGTGATACCGGATCAGGAACCTGATACAACATACTGCCAGGTTACTGATCTGAGTCAGGTTACTGCATTCACTGTTGAATCAACAACCTATTTTGTAACACCCTACCCCCCATATGACGTATATTTAACAATAAAATATGTATTGTAGATAGATCATACTGGCATTTCATTGATCTATAGAAGTATACAATATTATTTAATGACTAATATCGTATAAGATTAAAACACGCAACTATTATCTTAGCATAAGTCATATTAAATACAATTCATGATACACGCGGTCCAAAATGCAAAATGAGGAGAAGGAGAAGGTTGCATGAGGTATCAGGCGGCCGACCTGGTATAGGGTGACATCTATATATACAACCCACGTCAAAAGAGCTATTGACCTAAAATATATATATATATATATATATATATATATATATATATATATATATATATATACGATTTTTATAAGTCGCAACTCAGTGAATATAGACCATTAACTTAATTAAATAATAAACAGATGCCAATCATTAACATTAATCAAAAATATAATCAAACATATGCAAATGCCACTATGTCCGGTTTATTATTCTGTGAACTGCTCAAGCTTGGATCTGTCCCGGGATTTCCAATATGCCACTGTGTGTATAGACCCGTAGGTCTCCAATATGATTATGACCCGAAGGTCTCCACTTTGTATACAGATCCATAGCAAGACAGTCACAAACCTTTTTAATTTCATGCAAATTGTACTGCAACATATCAATCATCTGAACATATGATCACATATACATTTACCAATATATCATTTGACCCAATGACAATTTCATACCAATACATATTTCTTATATAACACATATAACAAACATTGCATATAAATCATATATACGGTTTATACTCTCCAGACTATGATAAGTAGTTCGTTCGTTACTCTGGTTCCTCCTCCCGTTCCACAGTCCGTGCCCCTATATGATTCAATGCAATTTAGCCTAATGATCCCCTTAGTATTTATTTCTATTATGCAATGAAATGCAATGCATGTATGCTTAATTTCATTTATTTCATATATAATACTAAATTCTAGCAACCTTCATTCTTTTGACATTTTCTTCCTTTTTCTAACTCCAATTTCTTTGAAACTTTACCACATTATATTAGACATATTAACGAACATTTTGTCTGTTTTAATGTCTCTTTGATTGCTTCTCCAACATGTTCAAAAGATCGAGATAAGTCTATGTACCAATTCTGTTTTTATACATATATTCATATTGACTAGTTAACTTCAAACATGTATAACTTACAATATATAAATCATTTTGATGCAAGATAAACTTCTGAGTAAACTAGACATAAAGTACTATAACTTAAGTTTGAAACATTTTTACAAATTCTGTTCCTAAATAGGTCTAATAATTTGTGCAAAATCAGCAATGTAATTAGTCTACTTGATAAGACATAATCAACCACGTTCAGTATTTTTCCTATAACTTGAGCTATAAAATTCCAAATCGAGAAAGGTAAAATTTTGTAGAAACCTAACATTTAGCTCTACAACTTTCATGTTTAACATTTTTCACAATTCAGTCTCTAACCTGCTTGAAATTAGCCACAATTACAACATACATAACAGTTTTCGAACTGGGTCATTTTAGACCAAGCCCTGTAATTTAACATTATCTCACTCAATATTTAACCGAGTCATCTACGGTTTTCTTCTGAGTTTAGCTAAGAGATAGGGCTATAAGTTTCATGTTTTAAGTTTTCCCTAATTCAGCCTCTAAAGTTACATTTTATCACTCTAACTATTATTATATTATTATCATTAAAACAAGGGTGGCAAGTTTCGGCAACTACACGTATCATATACCATTATTATTCAAGTTGACTTTATACATATATAGATATGCACCACTTCCATTTATCAATAACATTTATATATTTTAATGTTAATTAACTAATCTTCTTGTATGTATATGCAAACACACGGCTAGCTACTATACACATGCACTTACAAATAATTATTATAATATTATTATAATATTGAACTCATTTCCTTTATATAGCACATATATACGTGTACACCCATATACATAATGTATATATATTAAAGAAATTCTAGAATTATTATATTTTCATAATATGTTAATTTATATTAATATTAATAAAATAATTTTATTATGCACTCAAACATTATTAGAGTCTCAACCAATTATGATAGGGTTTTCACAATACCAATTTGTAAGAGCATAAAAATAATTCAATATTTAAATGCAAACAAGTAGCACATAAATAATAATAAAATATGCATATGATGCATGAAATGAATGTCCAATGACGTGTAAGTCTTGGTTGAGGATGTTACATGTTTCACTAAAGAGTTTTAAAATCGTAAAATCGATAGAGGTTCATTCACCTCCTCTGAACCTCTGACCACTTGGGACCAACACCTCGAATTTGTTGAAATTTGTTGAAATGAAACCTTCGAATTCTTGAGAAATTGTTGAAATTTATTGAAATTTGGGTGAATTTGTTGAAAACTGTCTTCATACTTCAAATTTGTTGAGTATTAGTTGAACAAATGGAGGGTTAAATGTGGATTTCAAATCCCTTTTAACCCTAAATTATTTAGGGATTAGGGTTAATTAGTTTTAATATATGCTTGAATTCATGTTTGGAATGGTTAAACGAGTTTAATTTTGCATTTGATAGGGTTAATTTGTTAGAATATGTGCTTGAATTCATGTTTGAAAGGATTAAACGAACATAATTCAAGTTTAACCCAAATTGTATGTGTTTATAGGGTTAAACATGGATTATGGAACTAATCCACGTTTACCCCTATAAATTTCAAAATTTATAGTGTTAAACGTGATTATTCCCCATAATCCACGTTTAACCATATAAATTTCGAATTATAGGGTTAAACGTGGATTATGGGGAATAATCATGTTTAACACTATAAATTTCGAAATTTATATTGTTAAACGTGGATTATGGGAATAATCCACATTTAAGCCAAACTCGAGCGCACGCACGCACATCGCCCCGTCACTCATCGTGCGCACATCGCCCCGTCACCCGTCGGGGGCACGCGCTCACGGGTAATAATCCCCCTTTAACAATTAAGACAACATAAGTTAATAATCCCCGTTTACTAATTTGAATAATCCCCTTTAATAATTTTAATAATCCTTGTTTAATAATCAAAACATCATATTTGAATAATCCCCTTTTAATAATTTTAATAATCTCCGTTTAATAATCTCGTTTAATAGTTAAAGCCAAATAATTTCCTAATCCCCGTTACATATTTTTAGTAATTTTAATAATCCCCGTTTAATAGTTAAAGACAAATAATTTTCTAATCCATCTTAATAATTGTAATAATTTTAATAATCCACGTTTAATAATCTCTGTTTAATAATTAAAGCAACATAATTTCTTAATCCCCTTAAATATTTTTCTAATTTTAATAATCTCCGTTTAATAATCCCGTTAAATAGTTAAAGCTAAATAATTTCCTAATCCATCTTAAATAATTGTAATAATTTTAATAATCCACATTTAATTATCCTCGTTTAATAATTAAAGCAACATAATTTCCTAATCCCCTAAATATTTTTTATAATTTTAATAATCTCCATTTAATAATCCCTGTTAAATAGTTAAAGCCAAATAATTTCCTAATCCATCTTAAATAATTGTAATAATTTTAATAATCCACATTTAATATTCCTCATTTAATAATTAAAGCAACATAATTTCCTAATCCCCTTAAATATTTTTTATAATTTTAATAATCTCCGTTTAATAATCCCTGTTAAATAGTTAAAGCAACATAATTTACTAATCCTCGTTTAATAATTATAATAATCTGCTCTTCATAATCCCCGTTTAATAATTAAAACAACATAATTTCCATAGTTGGGAGACTTAAATTTTTTAATAATTATAATAATCCCCGTTTAATAATTAAAACAACGTAATTTTATAATCCACATTTTCTCCACCTCTACTAATTTGAATAACTAAAATACTCTGGTTTATAAGTTTGATATATTTATTTTCCAGAGAGATAGTAAGACAATAATTCGTATATGTACTTTCAATCTGCATATTAATGTATAAATTAATATGAACATTTTTTCCGTTATTTTAGCTCGTTTGGGTACGTCAGGAGTATCAGACACGACATACGTACATTAACTCGTATACTCGTATTAAGAGTACTAGACGAGATAAAAAAAATCCTAAGGAAAACTCATACTGATGTGTGGCTGATTTTGAGATGACATGTTTCGACCATTTCATGCGTTGGGATACCAAGCGTGAAGGGATTTCTGCATGCCCTTATGTCACGTGAGGTGCGTGTGCCCAATACCTCTGCTGATAAAGTGTGGTTTCTCATTGGTGGAGACCGTCGTCTATGTCGGTTCTCAAGAAGGGAGTTCGCCCTTGTGACGGGTTTAAGGTTTGGCGATTCTGATTTCATCCCGACTGTTCTTCACCATCTGCAGCAGCAAGGTGGCGTATTTTATCGAGTGTGTTTAGGTGAGCCTCGGATTACTGTGGCGGCTCTTCGTAAGAGATTTAAAGTGAAGAAGTTCATATCTTGTCGGTATGACACGATGAAGATTGTCAAGATTCTCCTCCTGTATATCATTTTACTTGGATGCGACCCACAAACCACTTCAGTTGACTCTTGGGTTTGAGACTTGGTGGAGGATGAGGAGCGATGGGGGAGCTTTCCATAGGGTAAGATTTCTTATCTTCACATTTTGAATAAAATCAACCAGCTACCATCTGCTCTGTCGGACCCATTAGGGGAACAGGCCCCAGGCGTACCACTTCTACAGATTCCCATTAGCCGTAATGGTTAGTATAAATTGTCATTTTTATTGTAATTTGTAATTAATGTCAAACTAAGCCTCTGACATACTAGTTTACTCGTCATTTCAGGCTTAACGTGGGGACAGGCTACACAGTTGTTCCTGAATTTTTCAGTACATTCGTGGCTCCGGATGTGGACGTTAATTCTCAGGTACGTATTCTTTTACAAACACTTTGTCCGTAATTGTACATATGTACTATGTTATTATAACGTTGCGAGTGTGGTGATTATTGTTGTTGTGCTGTAGCCGATTGATGCATACCTCGGTATTCTTCAGACACCAGCAAAGTTCGTCGGTGTTAAACGCGATCGAGGTTTAGCTGGTAAGCTCCTGATAGTGGACACATATTTTTTTGTAATGATCATTCATCTAATGCTTCATTATTCACTATTATCTGGTAACCTAGTACTAACAATTAATTGTATTGTTTTTTATAGGAAAAGTGCAAGGCAATTTGGGAGGAGGCGCATGCTACCGAACCAGAAAAGATCAAACACGACTTGCATGAATGAAGGGAGAATTTTTCAGCTGCATCTCTGGAGGTGTTGTTTCCCTACGTCAGAGGTGCACATCCTAGATGGGGACGCATTAGACCATGGTGGAGGGATGTCGATAGTGTAAGTTTTACTCCCATTGAGCACATTAAATGTCTTCAGTTATTGATCATATATAGGTTATAATTAATTGAGATAGATAACATTCTGTATCATGTTTCAAGCAGATACTGACGGTGATAAACCTCCAAGAACATTGGGTGGCCTGTGAGATTCAGCTCAGTCAAGGACGTGTTGTGATTTTTTGACAGCATGATGCACACTTATAACAAGTACAAGGAAAAGATGCGCTTGGTACAGACACTGCCGATCCGACGTGTTCTCCCAGCCCTTTTAGAGTATGCGGCCTTCAACGATAAAAGACAAGATGAGGGTCTTGATGCTTTTGATGTCCCCGATGAGTATCAATTGGTCACAGAAGTCCCTGCCCAATGTTATGTACAAACCAACAACAGTTCTTGTGCTATATATGCTTTGATGTCCATCGAGAGTTGTCTGACTCGTACTTGACCTAGATCCTATTTAAGCGATGGTATAGATAGGATTAGGCGATGGTTGGGTTTCGACATATATAGGTGGAGTACTGATGGAGACACAGTTTCTCTCAATTTTTTTGATAATTAGTGTTTCATTCCGATAGTATGCTTTTGTTATAATGGAACAGGTCAATTGAACATGTATGCAGGTTTTTTTTACCCAATGTTGATGTTATTGACAAACCCATTGTCTCTGTATTTATGTTTTTATACTGGTAAAATGTTATTGTTATTAATATATCATCCATTGAGCCTAATATGTAGGGTTAAACTCCAATGATAATAACATTCTTGACTATAACAAATCTTATTTCAAAATTGAGCTAAACACTAACATGTTTTTTAACAACAATCGTTACAAAGAATTAACAATAAATCTACATACCACATATGCACAACAAGGAAAAAATCCAAATGTGTTGATTTTTTTTTATTTGGAGATAATAGTGTACATAAAATGATTTTCAACTATACATAATTTCGTTTATTCACTTGAAGGTCACGAATTTTTTTTGGATAAATATACAGTTGAGTGCGTAAAATACGCTCAATATACATGGTCGTAAGCGCAATTATTGTGGTGTCTTGGTAAAAAAAGAATTGTAACTGCAAAATATTGGTTGTTGTAGGTATAAGAGGATAAAACGGGATGACGGAGACAAAGAGTGTGAAAAAATGAAGAAAACGGAAGAAAAAATGGTTAGTACCCGCGGTACCCAATCTGGATACCGCGGTATCCGACGCTGAAAACCATAAGTTAGGTTCTGCATCTCAGTACCGCGGTACCCAATTTGGATACCGCGATATCGGCTTCTAGGAGGTTCAAACATGTTGTCTCAATATCGCAGTATCAGTTTGGATACCGCGGTACTCGTAGTTTAAACAATCAACTTTTAAAATTGGATTCGCTGGACAGGATCATAAGTTGTATGAATCTAGTACTTAAGAATAGATAGTTATTATTTTCTCTGTGGGTTCGATATCCGGACTTTTCAGTCCACTATATTACTTGTTACGATACGTGCACTTGCATAGTGTTAGTTTTCGCTCAACATATACATGATACATATCATGAATATAATTGAGAGAAAATAATATACTATCCGTTAGGGTTAGCATTGGATTGATAAAGAGGGCATTTTCTTCTGGTATGTTCTTCTGAACGACACAAACTGCATTTTTATGTCTTCTCATCCTTATTGTGTTTTGAGCTGGTGTTGGATATTCCTCATCGAGTGAATCTTTGTCGTGATGTTCGGGTATGGACACTACGTTTTCGGTACAGCTGAATATGTAGTGCCCGGATCCGCCACAACAACCACATGTCCTTGTGGTCTTTCTTCGTCCTGAAAACTCACCTGTTGAAGGAATTCGTTTACCTTTGGGTCGACCAGCTTGTTTTGGTTTGTCAGGCTCTCGATAAAGTACTTTACGAACATCATCCGCCACGATCCAATCTTGTGCTTTGGGTACAAGGTTAACATCACCAGCCCACATTCCCCTCAAAGACATCATCGTGTAGTACTCTGACACGTATGCAGTCACAGATTGGTTCGTAAAACTGTACGCAAAGTTTTTCAGATAAGGTATTTTTGAAGTAAGCTTATGTCAAATTATGATAGGTAAGATTATGGACAATAATAGAGCGTTTATGGTGAAGTACAAACTTTATTGCGGCACATGCATGCGAGCATGGTATCAAGTCGGTCTAGAAAATGGAACAGGTGCATTGATTTGCCTCCAGATCAACGATGAAAATCTTAGGACGACCCGTGACCTTGAATTTATGGCGTCCAAGCATATCCACTTGCATTTGTTGCCCGAGCTTTACGCATTCGAGAACACGATCGTGTATAACTTTTGTTAGACTATGTTATCTATCTTCGGCAGTCGTTCTTCTTTCGTAAAACCACTTTTCTATTATTCATCGAGCTCCCTCCAGAAACGAACAAACAAGCAGTCTTCGTACCCAAAGGAGGCATGCATTCCACGTCTTGGCAGGATTCGACGTCATGAAGTTAAATCTTCTCACCGGACAGTTCACGCGAGACCATTTGTTCTTCTTTGCTTTGTTTAATGTATTTAGTGCACCCTGAACCTGTAATGCATTCAAATTGTTCATGTACCTGAAAAAACCAAGAAGAAAGATTTTTAGACACTTAATAATGACAACATGTGTATGTGTATAAAGGAGGCGTGCCAACACATTGAAACTGAATTGATATATAATTTATCTCTCGAACTCGTTACGATCATAACAATATGCAACTCTCTTGAAAAGTCCAACCAAATGTACTCCATACCTAGCTAAATTTTGTTGAAGATGAAAGCAACACAACCCTTAGGTTGCTTCTGGGTATGTTGTTTTGATGGCATTTTCAATGCTAAGGTGTTGATCAGACACAATAAACAGTTGATCTGGGCATCCAACCGCTGCACGGATATTTTTCAAAAACTATGTCCAAGATTCATCATTCTCGACATTTCCTATGCCAATTGCGAGAGGAAATATTTGATCATTTTTATCTTGTGTAATAGCGACAAATCCAATACATTTGCACAGACCTTTCAAGTGACACCCGTCCACGACAATTACCGACCGTGAATATCTTATAAATCCCCTAATTGAGGTGGCCAATGCAAAAAACATGAATTTGAATTTTACATTCGAATCGGTCTCCAAGTTTGTATAAGTACCAGGATTAGGGTCCTTCAACACCTACAAGTAAGATGAAAACATCCAAAATGAATTCTTCGGGTCACCGTAAGCGAGGAACATTGCATGACGTTTTGCCTTCAGTGCAGACTCATAACTAAGGGTCAATCCATGTCGTCGGTTTACTTCCTTAATGATCCCCCTGGGCCCGATAGTTGATTTCTCCTTCCAAAGTGTGTCCGCAAAGTACTCACTGATCAAAGTAGAATGAAGTCATCGTGTAGAACTACGGTTCAGATATGAAGAACAACTGTGTTGTAAAATACTCTTTGAGATTTTCCAAATCCCATATTTCTCGATTGCATGAAGTTTGAAAGGACAGTCTTTTTGCCTACATCTTACAAACCATCTGTGTTTGTCGGAATGATCCACACGATATTCTATTGGATTTTTCAAATGGTGAAACCCAACAACATTCTTCAATTCCACCTTACTGCAAAAAGGTGGATCCTTTTTGTAGAATGTGTGTAACTTACTCAGCCTCTTCTAATTATCAGGAATTGGGTAACTCGATTTCCCACATATCGGGGATAGACCATTCCGGTCTTAATATATATGTATAGAATTCCTCATACTCCTCTCGTTGTTCAACATCCAAAGCATTCTCATGATTAGTATTTAATTCGAAGTCATCTCCTATATTGTCCGAATCTACATACAGATAGATATAATCACAAATAATGCAAACTCGAAATCAATTTTTAGAATGAAATGAAATAATTAAGAATACAAAATTACCACTTCGACGATCATCTTCATGGTTTGGTCTTCTTTCACATGTCGTTTGTGCAAATTCTTCATGTGGTTGCACCTCTTCTCGTCCGTCTCCCGTAGGAGCCCTATTTAAGTCGAGTCTGCCACCGAAGTCATTTCGATCATGCTCTGGTGGCGAAGGATCTCACTGCATTCCCGAAGAAGCCCCAACGTAAGTATTGTCATTTTCATTGGGTATTGCCCATCTTACATGAAATCTCTCGTCGCCTTGTAGTCCAAGGGGAACATATGAAAAATAGTGATTTTGGTCGGTATACACATGAGTTCGGATCCTTATAGCTAGATGTAAATGGTACACCACTTTCATCTAATGGTTGATTTTGTTCGTCCATAGTGATATGTTGTTCCGGATGTTCAGGATAAGATGATCCATCTCTAGGGGGTGTATTTCGAGCAGCCGGAGACATGACAACATCAGATACTCCAACATTCATCATCTTCAGAAAAACAAAAACAACAAGAAAGTCATCGATCATTGACAATATTCGGTGCAGTGTTCTTTATTTTTATCTTCTTCACCCTTCCTTCAGTTGCAACTAGTGAGTGAATCACATATCCCCACTGCCTTATGTCGACACCCACAAGTCCATGAAAAGAATACAGTAACTTATAATATGTAATTTCACGAAGGTTAATGACCTCTTCAAAACCGTTGATGTATTCTAAACATTCCCAATAGCCTCCATACCATACAAAAACTTGAGAAGTCATTTTTTTGTGGATACTGCTAAAAAAAATATTAAAATTTGTGAGTATTAAAAAACACATAATAAATAACAAATAAAAAAAATAAACTACATTAATTATTTTCCACTCATAAAACAATAAATTAATTAAATAATAAATCAAATTTCAATAATAAACTAATAACGTCTAAACACAATAAATCTTGCTACAATTAATCATAATATACTGAATAAACTTTCACTTCTGCGTGATCATGCATCACATTATTCCATTTACTTTAGGAGTGACTGCACCAAAAAATTAATTCACGTTCACATTACTAATCTGTATATGTAATAATATTCGTTTAGCATTTTAATGTTCTTATAATTAAAATTTTATAACTAATTTATAAGTAATGTTCGTTTAACTTATAAACTAAAATTACTATAATTAATCTTCGTATGACTTATAATTCTCAATAACTAATATAATTATATCCTAATATAGTTATATTATTATAACTAAATAATAATTCATCGCAAAATCATCTTGTAATATTGTAAAAAAGATATTTTAATGTACACACGAAGATTATAACTATTGTAACTAAATAATAGGTAGATAATAATTTTCCTCATGAACAAAATAAATAATCAATAGTGAATTTTCATTCTTAACAAAATAAATAATTTAACCCTATAATAAATAAAATTAATTAACCTTCTAACAAAATAAATTAACGTAATAAATAAATAAAATTTCCTTAATAACATAATTAATAAATTATTAAAGGGGATTATTAAACGGGGATTATTAAATTATGTCGCATTAGTTATTAAAGGCCGATTATTAAAATACGTGCGCGCGACGGGTGATGGGGCGTTGTACGCACACGGGGGCGCGGGGACAGGTAAATGCGCACGCGCCGCCTACAATCACCTGTGAGCAACGCCCGACGATGGGGCCGTGGTGCGCACACGCGCCCGACGGGTGACGGGGTGCTGTGAGCGCGCGCGCCCGATGGGTCATGGGATGCTGTGCGTGCGTGCGCACCTAACGGGTGACGAGGTGCTGTGAGCGCGCGTCCGATGGGTGACATGTTAGTGGATTAATTGAATAATCCACGTTTTATCCTATTTTTTTCGAAAAAAGTAGGGTTAAACATGGATTATTCAATTAATCCACGTTTAACCCTATTTATTTCGAATTATCGGGTTAAACATGGATTGTTCCATTAATCTACGTTTAACCCTAACTTTTTCGACAAAATTTGGGTAAAACGTGGATTAAGCCAATAATACACGTTCAACCCTAATTTTTTTGAAATAAATTGTGTTACACGTGGATTAAGCCAATAATCCACGTTTAACACTAATTTAATCGAAAAAAATAGGGTTTAACGTGGATTAAGCAAATAATCCACGTTTAACCCTATTTAATGTGAATTAAAAGGTTAAACGTGGATTATGTTAATAATCCACGTTTAACCCTATAATTCACGTTCAACCATAAAATTCGAAGAAAAATAAGGTGAAACGCGGATTATGTTAATAATCCTCGTTTAACTGTTAAACATACCTTTCTTATTTCAAGATAATTCTTCAAACCTTCCAAGTGCCAAACTGTCAAATTTTTTTTAGAGAAATTGTATGAAATATTGTTGTATGATAATTTCTTATTGAATTTAGCAACCTTATATAAACGTATAAAGTGAATAAACAGTACAAAATGCATGTGAATTCACAGTAAATATTAATAACAAAAAAACAAAAAATTGGGTGTAATAGTTGCATGCATAGATAATAAATAATGGGACTTTGAATCTAGGGCCCGGCTATCCGCACCCCGGGATTTGCTAAACACACCCCACTAAATTAAATAGAAAATAAATAATTTACTTAAAGACATTTATACCCTTACTATTAATTTTTTAAACTCATATGAATAAATCAAAATTCTACTATACACACCCCACCAATTAAAACAAACCTCATTTGCAACACACCCATTTCACAATCTTCTTCCTCAACACAAAAATCTTGCAAAACCTCAACACAAAACCCTAACTCTCCAAACCCTCAACTCACTCTTCGTTCGTACTCAAAAAACATCATGTCTCAAGAAAAAACACCGGAGATGGATAATGTAAGTTGTTTAGATACTTTTTACCGATCATTTTTTAGTATTTTGTGGGAAAAAAAAATTCTGGATCTTGCGCGATCGGCCATTACAGGCTGAACATAACTGGGTGTGTTCGACCTGTAATGGCCGAACGTGTTGAAGTGAGTTCGACCTCATATGGCCGAACAAGTGTGTATTAGTTCGACTACCATTCGAACATTATGCTATATGTTCGATTGTGATTGGTCGAACAGGTCTGTTTTTAGAAGTTTTTTTTTCAATGTATTTACTCGTCCATTTCATGCATTATAGGAAATCGATTCAAATGAATCTAGACTGAGCATTGTGAACGTTAACGTCATCGATCCCATGTATGAGCGGATTGATTTTTCGGAAGAATTTCGAACGAATGAATTATTTGATGATCGTCAAGCGTTGGTGAATTGGGCAACTAGGGTTGGAATTCGTTTGAACATGGTTGTGTTGGTAAGAAGATCGGATAGTGGAGGCAGTGGTAGGCGAGCTAGGGTATTTTTTGGGTGTGAGCGTGGTGGTAAATATCATCCATCGAAGACAAAATGTAAAGTAGACCCTTCTGTCGATGTTGAGAAGAAGTCTATTAAAGGACGGAATACCGGCACGAAAAAGTGTGATTGTCCTTTTATGCTTAAAGGGTCAGAGGTGAAAGAGACTGGCCAATGGTGTTTGGTCGTTCTTTGCGGATCGCATAATCACCCAATGGGGGTGAACTTGGTCGGACACTCATTTGCCGGACGACTAACAAGTGTTGAAGATCAGCTTGTTCGTGACTTGTCTATGAACAATACCAAACCGAAGGACATATTGAGTACTGTCAAACTTATATTTCCGGAGAATGAGTCGACCATGAAGACCATTTATAATGCTCGACAGAAGTATAGAGTTGTCGAGCATGGAGGTCGTAGTCAATTGCAATTTTTATTGGGAAAATTGGAGCAGGAGAACTACTACTACTTGACTAGGAGATGTGGTCAAACGGATAGTGTTACCGATTTGTTTTATGCTCATCCGACCTCCGTGGAGTTGTTACGTGCATTTCCCTGCGTTATATTGTTGGATTGTACCTATAAGACGAATAGGTATAGGATGCCATTGTTGGAAGTAGTTGGTGTGACGTCCACAAACTTAACTTTCTCAATTGTGTTTGTGTATCTGTCCCACGAGCGTGAGGACAACTACAGGTGGGCTCTAAGTACTTTGGCGGGATTAATGAATGAAGGATGCACACCGAAGGTGATTTTAACAGATCGAGAGCTTGCACTCATGAATGCTATTTCGGTTATTTTTCCCGACTCAAAGTCGTTGTTGTGTCGGTGGCATATCAACAAAAATGTCCTGAGCAATTGCAAGATAATTTTCGGACGGAATGAGAAGTGGGAACAATTCAACCACTCTTGGAATATGTTGGTATTAGCCGAGGATGAACACAGGTTCAATGAGTTGGCTAGGAGACTTGAAATTGACTACAGAGACTATCCTAAGGCTGTTAACTATGTCATGAAGAATTGGATCCAGCCGTATAAAGAGAAGTTTGTCTCCTGCTGGACTGACAATATCATGCATTATGATAACACCTCTACTAGCAGGTACAATCTTACATAGATGAATAACTACAGTTTTTGATCTTTCGTATTATTATTTATGTGACTTACGCATCATTTTATTGATAGGGCCGAGAGTGCGCACGCCAAACTGAAAAATCAATTGGGATCAAGTCAAGGAAACTTTGAGACGTCGTGGGAAAGAATACACCATCTGCTCATCACATCGCATACGAATGTGAAGGCCTCTTTCGAACAAAGTCTTCACGTGGCTCCACATAGGTATGCTTCTCCTTTGTTCAAGAACATTCGAGGATTGGTGTCTCATCATGCACTTAGTAAAATGTTTGAGGAGATGAGTGGCGTGGATAGTTGTGGTGTAGATCCCCTCATTTGTGGATGTGTGTTGAGGAGGACGTGTGGCTTGCCTTGTGCCCACGAACTGGGGGAGTTGATTAGGGATGGACAAGTTGTCCAACTTGATATGATTGACCACTTCTGGAGAAAGTTGGATTGTGAACCTGCAATGTTTGGAGGCTCAATGAATGTTGATGTTGCCAATCGTTAGGTAGAGACAGTTGGTGATATCAACGACATGTTCGGTGCTGCGTCGGAGTCTCAAAAACTATTGATGCTTAAAAGACTGCGTGAGATATCCATCCCGTCAACAAGTTCATTGCAAGAACCCCAGATGGTCATTCGTCCCCGTGGTAGGCCTAGCAAAGCGAAGTTGAAGAAAGAGTCATCAACAAAATGTGATCCCAGTAAGTTTGAATACGTTGAATCGTTTCACGACAGTTGCCCCTCACATGTCGACTCAAAAACTTACACAGGTGACTCCGCAAAGGCCACGCCACTGTTCTCTGCCTTGAAGAGGAAACTGCATCCAATAAGGCGAAAATCTGTTCGCAAAGGTGGTGATGAAGTCCTCATTGAACAAATGTCTCCTATCATGTGAGACCACGTTGTGGGAATAAAAAATCCATTAGGAGACGGCCATTGTGGTTTCAGGTGCATAGCATACGGACTCGGATTGGGAGAGAACTCATGGGCACAGGTTCGTAGCGATCTAATCGATGAGATAACAAACTTTGGATGGTTATACAAGAATATCATCGGCATGCACGACCGGCTTGATCAGATAACTACGAACTTGACTTGCTATGAGAAGCCTATTTACCAGATCAATCATTGGTGGGCATTCCCCGAAATGACATACTTGGCCGCCAATGCTTACAACATGGTCATTGTACACCTCTCCAGAAACCTGTCTGTAACTGTTCTACCCATGAGGACACAAATACCAACCAAGCCTAGACTTTTTTGCATGGCCCTGGTTGCCAACGATCATTACGTCCAGGCATGTTTAGCTGTTTGTTTTGTCTTGTTTTACTTGGTGGTCACGTTCAATGACCGTGTCTCTAACATAGACTGTTTTTTGCATTGTTATGTAGGTAAAATTGGCTGCCGATGCCCCCTTACCGCCAATTATTGATCGGTGGTTCGAAACTCGTCTACCAGCTGCAAATGGTTGGTCAGAATTTTTTAAAAGACGAATCATGGACTATGCTCGTCAAAGTCGTAGTGGAAGCTCGTCGATGGGGATTGCGTCGATTGACATAGATGATGACTAGACATTTTGAACAGTTTGTATGAAACAATATTTGATACAATTATTTGTTTCGCATTATTGATCGGTTGATGTTTGAACAATGGTGGATATATCTAGCATACTTTGTTATCATACTTTGTTGTGTTTTTGTCACTGTTCGACCACAATTGTTCGAACACTATTCAATGTGTTCGAACTATGGTCGAACAAGACACTATATGTTCGAACAGGGTTCGAACAATATATACACTATTCGATCGACTATAATCGAACACATTGAATAGTGTTCGAAAAATTGTGGTCGAACAGTGACGAATAGTAGCCGAGCATATTCCTTTCGTGACGTTCAATTAATTGGGATTGCGTATACAAAAGCATATCTGTTGTTCGAATAAAAATTTCGCCCTAATCACCAATTTGGGTCAATGAGGTAATGGTCGAATCAATAAAAGATGGCATAATTTGACGATCAATTCAACAAAGTATTCAAAATCGAAAAACAATGAGTTAGCTAGCAAATAACAATGTATCAAATTGTTTTCTCAAATAGTTCACAATCAGCAACAAGTACGCATATTTTAACTTCTACGACCCCGACGAGAAGTCCTAGATGCGGCCCGTCGTGACGACTCAGGTTGATCCTCGTTATCGATCCTTAATGCACGATAGGCCAACACAATATCTGGAATGTAGACGTTAGCATCGAGCGTCTCCCTGTTGTTTAGCCACTGTTGGTAGAACGGCTCCAAATGTCCGACGGCCGTTCCAATCATCTCCCACGGTTGTGGCCCCCGAGGTCGAGGAGGTGGAGCACGTTGATCGACAATCAATTCTGGGTTCTGGATCCTCGGATGCGAGACCAAGTTATACCAATCCATGTAGTCATCCGAGCACTCCCATGGTGGACTACTGCGTCTCCCTCGACTTTCCGACGCAAGGACATGGTTCCTCCAAACTCGAAAAAACGCTCCGAGGGCGTCTCAAGTAACTTTGTATTGCTTGCCATTCTTTCCCCGTCGGGCAAGCAAAGGCACAAGTGGTTCATCGGGAATGCGTTGGACGTAGCCAAACTGGCGAAGCACACGATCAGGATGATACGGCTCTACCGTCTCGAAGGATCGTATACATCCTTGGTAGAAAGTGACTTCATCCAATGGATGATGATCTCTCACGTCACTGTAAGGCATCCAATTAACCTACATACACCGGCAAATAACATGAATATTTAACTATTCATAACTCAGGGGAAAAAAATGAACGCCAACAAACTATGAAATTAAAGTTTGACTCACGTCTGATGCCGACATGTTGTCCAAAACCTCTCGAACAGACATCAACCGATCCAAATTTCCACCGGCGTGGGATCGCATTCTCCATTTATTGGCCAATGGCTCATGCGATTGATAGTTCACGTTGTGTGTTGGTCTGAAGACTGGAAAGTACTCGTATATCCAACCCTGAAACAATATTAGAGGAAGAATGACTTAATAATTCAATGCAAGGCCAAAAACAAACAAATTGCATCAAACGAAATTAAATGTACCTCGAGAATGGTCAGGTAACCACTCATTTGTCGAACCCCACTACGAGAGGCGAGACCAAGTTGTCGATACAAATACGCCAACGCAGCTGCTCCCCACGCATATGTGTGGATGCGGTCTAGACAGTCTAGAAGTCGAAGGATCTTCGTATCAGCCCTCGTTCCAGTCTTGTCAGAAAAGATCATGCATCCCAACACAAACCATAGATATGCCCGAGCAGAAGAGGCCAATGTGTCTGGATCTTCTGAGGATGTCTGTCCTTCAAACCGAGACCGGAGCCACTCAAATTTAACGTTGTTTCCTCTAAAACCAGAAAGGGCTTGCAATGCGACTCTTTCCTCAACTCCTAATAGCCTTCTCATCAAGACATGGGCAAATTCAGGTCTATTCGTAGTCGTAGGTATCATGACCGAGTGCCCACTCACCGGGAGGCCGGTGATACAACGTACATCATCCAAGGTGATGGTCATCTCACCCCATGGCATGTGAAACGTGTTCGTCTCCGGTTGCCAACGTTCCACGAAAGCACAAATGAGGTTCTTGTTCGGCGTCTTATACGACAACCACCTCAGATTTGGAATTTTCAAACACCTAAGCATTAACCTCCTGAAATCCTCCGACACGATGTTGAAATTCCATGTCTCCATCTTAGTCGTGTGACACCAACACTTGAGAATCGGCCTCTCAACTCCATGCCAAATATCATACGCCACATGTGTTTTGAAACTCAGTATGAGAGTCCAATCAACAGGCCCTCCGGGACATGCCTCCGTCAGACACTCACCCTCCTCCGATTCATCCCCTTGTGCATCCCCCTCTGCTTCCCCCTCAACTTCATCAGTCTCTGTTTCGTCTCCAGCCTCCTCACCTGCCTCCTCACTGCCCGACTCTTCTTCCTGGACTTGCGGTTCAACATATTCAACAATTTCAAGACCGGGTGCAGGTGCAATCGGTTCCTATTCCACAGGATCACCTGTCTCCTCGTTTCTACGCCTTCTCTCCGAGGCAGTAGGTCTCCTCCGAGCATAAACTCTTTCTTCTCCTGCAATATTTGGTAAACTTGAGTGAGTGAAAGATACAATAGAACAATACAAGACATAGTGAATTTTGTGGCCTGTTCGACCAACATAATTCGAACAACACATGGTCTGTTCGACCAACATCAGTCGAACAAAACACATAGTGTTCGACCACTAATCGAACACAACATATAATGTTCGACTACCATTCGAACAAAGCACTACTGTTCGATCAGAATTCGAACAATATACAAGGTGTTCGACCACAATTCGAACAATACGTATTTGTTCGACCACAATTCGAACAGTACTCTATTTGTTCGACAACTAGTCGAACATATCATTTAAATGTCGGCCAACCAGGGCCGAACCGGGGCGCCCAGAAAATCCTAAACTCAAAATCGCGATTTCGGTTTTTTACCCTAAAAATACAATAACTACACACGATTTCAACTAAAATGCATCCTAAACTTGATTCGTAAACAATATTGCTCAATATCAACCAATAATACAACAAATTTCACCAACATAGAGATTGAAACTTTGGAAAAACAAATTGCAAACTTACTTGGAACTTCACCTTCGTTGTAAGGATCCATTGTATTGCTTGTCTTGGTTGAATGTGATAAAACGTGTTCGAACTTAGATCGAACAATTTGATCGAACAAATCCGAATTTGGGAGTTAGGGTTCTTAGATTGAAATGGGTTTGGGTTTGATTTGGGTGTGAATGATTTTTTGGGGTTTGTTTGATTAATGTGGGTGTGTTGAGTAAATTTGTTTATTTTAGGGTGAAAGGGTATTATTGTAAAGTGTTGGGGTGTGTTTAGAAATTATTTAATGATATTGATTTAAATGTGTGTATATTTAGAATTTGGGGTGTGTTTAGCAAATCCCGGGGTGCGGATAGCCGGGCCCTTGAATCTATTCAATTTTTTTGCATGCATGGACAAATCAAATCAACACTATTTACTTGTCAAATCGAAGCACTATTTTTCATTGACTTGGACTAAAAATGTGGTAGAAAATGTATATAAACTATATTTTGTGGTAGAAAATGTCCATTAACTAAATTTGATGGTATAAAGTATATTATTTTATATTTTTCATGGTATATGAATGGAGGACATTTTAGTCTTTTAACATCTAATTAAATTATATTAAAAAATTGTAGGGTGCCCTTTGAAAATGTCTGGGTTTCTTTTAGTTCCTGCCTAAAAAATATTCAGTGGTGGGATTAGAAATTGGGTGCCTTTACTCCCTCCCTGAAAATAACAATGACCTATATTGTCTGTTAATTCAATCCCTCGTCTCCAGCGCTCATCAATTAAGCCTAAATTTTGTAAGGATTTAGCCTCTTTTCCAAAACCCAACTGAATTCGAAAACCCTAAAGATGAACAAGGTGGGAGAAGACGATACAGCGTCGCCGGAATGCGCGGCGGCGAGCCGGAAGGAAAGGCGGAAGTCGGCGAAGAAGGAGAAGAGGAAGAAACTGAGGAAGGAAATGGCGGAAATGGCGCGGCTCAACGAGGAGACTCGGCTCAATGACCCCGAGGAGCAGCTGAGGCTCCAAGCCGAGGAGGAGCAGGAAAGGTTGAGGATCGAAAAAGAGAGAAGAGAGTTCGAGGAGAAGGAGAGGAAGATTATGGAAGAGTGGGAGAAAAGAAAAGCTG
Organism: Scutellaria minor; assembly: GCA_954870855.1. Taxonomy (NCBI): domain Eukaryota; kingdom Viridiplantae; phylum Streptophyta; class Magnoliopsida; order Lamiales; family Lamiaceae; genus Scutellaria; species Scutellaria minor. Next base: position 15,020,380 of record OX940728.1, on the reverse strand, counting down.
CTGAGGAGGAGGAGAGAAGACGAAGAGCTGAGGAAGAAGAGCATCGATCAAAACAAAATCAGGTCGCATTTTACGAAGTATCTGTGTGATTGTCTTTCAATGGAAGCTTGCAATTGTTTGGAATTGATTTTATTTGAACAAGGGATATTGTTCATGGTCATGGGGAGTTAATTACTAATCAGCAACACTGTAATCTATAATATTCATTCTTGTTATTGTTTACTCATACAGGTTGGGAATGACGATGAATTGGATGAAGATGGTTGGGAGTATGTGGAAGAAGGGCCGCCTGAAATTATTTGGCAGGGCAATGAGATTATCGTCAAGAAGAAAAAAATCAGGGTGAAAAAGAAAGATGCTGACCAACAATTTGTGAAAGAGGTTTCATTTTCTCATATACGTTTGATCTTTCAGATGGTTACAATATTTCATTTCAATGGCAGATGCTTTATATTCTCTGTAATGTAGGATCCTAACAGGCCAACATCGAACCCTCTTCCTCCCCAGTCAGAAGTTTTTGCAGACTATAAAGATTCATCTAGTCTTTCAGCTCAACAGCTTCTAGATAATGTTGCTCAAGAAACTCCAAATTTTGGAACAGAGCAGGTATAACTTGTTATCCTATGTCTGTTTGAAATTATTATCACATTTTTGTGGTGTTTCTCATACCTCGAGAAAGTGCTGGTGCTCCCTACATCTCATGTCTTGATAATATGTTTCACAGGATAAAGCTCATTGTCCTTTCCACCTCAAAACAGGGGCTTGTAGGTTTGGTTCACGTTGTGCCAGAATTCACTTTTATCCTGATAAGTCCTGCACTTTGCTTATCAAGAACATGTACAATGGTCCTGGTCTAGCTTGGGAGCAAGATGAGGGTCTTGAGGTCTGTTAATAGATCTTCATGCGACTCTAGTATCCTGAATAAGACAATTAAGCAATTCATTGATTAGTGCTTCTGGTGCATTACCAATTTACTTAAAATCTGTATCTTGACAAACCTTTGAAAGAAGTTCACTTTTTTTTTTGCTTGACTTTGAAATGAAAAATTTCCGAAGGTACGTAGTGTCGTTTAACTCTATGATCAAATTTTGATAGGTACTTGCTGTTGTTTCTTATTATAAAATGAATAGATTGAAACTTCATTTTGCCATTCTTGGTCCTAATTCTTTTATTTCTGTCTAGAAGAAGAGTACATCCATAATGCATGATACTTATCATGGATTTGAATACTAGTTGTGTTAAAAAATGCAGAGCCATGTAGGTAAAAAAATATTGCCATAACAAAAATTCTTATAACCCAATATGACAGTGAGAATGGTTGAGGACGCTAATGCTTCATAGACCCATACACCCAGGTTATTAGTTCTCATTTCTATAAATTTTTCTTTTAGTGTGCACATTTCTTTTTCATCCTGTCCTGGAATGCAATCCATTCAGCATCCCTTAATTTGTGCATGTAATATCGGCAGCATATTATTCTATAATCCGGATTTATTAAAGACATATTCAGTTCAATATTTATTAGATTAAAATTAGAATGACTATCTGAATGTGCTTCACCATGACTAGTACCCAGGTAGACCAAACATGTTTTGTTATTTGCTTGTAGTGTTATTACTTTATGTTTCAACTACACTTTGCTCTTCCATTATTTCCTTTCTTAAGCATCCTTTACTTGCCAAGCATCATATGTGATTGTGCTGATGTGGACTCATATCAAGCATGGAAACATGACTGAAAAGGAAAAGATACATTTGTTATGCCTGAAAATTTTAGATATCAATGTTGATTTGTTGATGTTTTTGAGATTCTTTATTTGTTGTGTGGGTTTGTTTGCATTAACTCTTTCCTTAACTGCTACTAGTATAATGGTGAGCTTCTGTTTCCTGGAATGTTGGGGATCTCCTGCCAATAGATGTGACTTCCAAAGGTTTGGCATTGTGAAAATTTCAGGATCTTATCTTATCTGTGTGCCTTAGAGAAGAGTTGCATCATCCTGCCTGCAGTGCATACATAAAGTCGGCTTGTATGTTGCTGCATATTGTATGCATATTATGTAGTGGCAAGAGTATCTCACTAACATTTTAATCTAGGTCTGCTCTTGTACAAGCAAAATTCAAGTTTTCCATCCAAAGTAAATCTCTTAACAATTTTCGATGTACCATTCCCTCAGTCATTTTTATACTATGTGAAAATCATTTGATGGGTGATGGATAGAAGAATGAAGATGAAGAAATTTGAGACTTCTTGATGTTGATGTTGGATGAATGAGGTAAAAATTAGGAAATGAAAGGACAATGAAGGGGAGAGAAGGTCTATACAGCAGCCTTGTGACTTTTAAAGTTCCTCTGTAATTTCGATATTTCAGAGAAACCTTGAGCTATCTAGGGCAATTACATATATCTGGTCTCTAGACTCATGGATTCACAGAACTCTTCCTGAAAAAAAAAAAAGGGAAAGAAATTGCATGCTTGAGTGGCCATTCTGGGATTGTTCATAGACTTTTGGATCTTTAGTTATCCTAGTTCTCTTTGTATAATATATCATAAAATGGGTTTGCAAACATCTAGGTATTTTTTTATTATTTAATGCTGGAGAAGACAAAATATTAACAAGAGAAAGTGGATAAATATTGATTGTAAAGCATTTTAGTATGTTCATATTTTCTGGTTTGGCATATTGAGTGCATGTTTCGTCTCTTAATGTTTCTTCCTTCATTTTTATGCACATTTCACTACAGTCAACCTATTTCACGCCCATCTCTTTATGCCAGCACACAGATGAAGATGTTGAACATGCTTATGAAGAGTTCTATGAGGATGTACATACAGAGTTCTTGAAATTTGGGGAGATTGTAAATTTCAAGGTAGCCTTTGTCCTTGCCAGAAAGTTGGCACCTATTGTTAATATTAACATTATATAAATATGCCCGCTTTCTTCAGTTGGGTTTCAGCTGTAATCCCCTGAAATTCCCTGAAAGGGGAGGCATTAGTCGACAATATAAACTAATTGTTTCCAAATCTGAAAAAGTGATAATTCCAAAGGACATTTATCCTTTTCTGCTTCAGTGGCCCATTGTTAAATTGATTTAAACGCATCAAAGTCAAATTCCATGCTACTTATCTGGGGCCATAATTGGAGTGTTGTTGTACTTTAACCAAATTGGTTCTTCTTGCTCACTGCTTATATCCAGTTTGGTAATAAGCAAATGCACATGCCTCAGGTATGCAGAAATGGTTCATCTCATCTGCGAGGAAACGTGTATGTACACTATAAGTCTTTGGATTCTGCTGTGCTGTCTTACCAATCAGTAAATGGCCGTTACTTTGCAGGAAAACAGGTACTGCCTCCTGTATTTCATGCCAATCAATTTGACATTGCCTATTGCTACTATTATGCATACTGATTTTGTGGACTGTGTTTACGTCAGTTCCCCAAGCTGATAACATGTTGAGGAGATAATTGATAATTAGTGTGATTTTTCTGTTGAAGAGTGAGGAAATTGAAACCTTTTGTGGGAGAATGTATGGAAAATACACCTGAAGTAGAGATTGTTCTCTCCATCCTCACAAAATATGAGGCTATTAAGCTAACTGAATCTATTCTCTATATAAAAATGTGAATTGTATTATTGTTTGTTGTCATTGTGAAATGGCATCCATACCTAAGTGCTCATGCTTCATAGAAAATATGGGTTAGCTGAAAAATATTCCTATGGAGAAGGAAAAAAATAGAAAAGTTATAGATTCTTAAATCCTCCAAAACAACTTAGACATGATTGTAGACCGAATGATGTTCCAAGCAAAAAATAGAAAAAAAAGAGGGAATGAAGTAATATTTAAACTCTTTGTTGATTGAATATGCGATCAAAGTTTTTTCTTCTAAATTTGTAGGAATGGGAAGACATACAAATTATTATCACTGTGTAACAGTATTATCATGTCAGGCACTTGACTTTTTCTAGTAATAAGAGGCTATTGAAAATTGGAACTTGATTGTTGAAAGCCCTTATTTACTTTAGCCTTCAAAGGACAGCAGAAAATGCATTATAGCCATCAAGAAATGGGCAATGAATTAGTGATACTAACTGAAGTAGTTCTAGAGGTCCAAATGCACCATTTAGTGATCTCCATAGGGCAATTACCCAAACGATTGTATCACCAGTTTCCTAAATTTGATAGTAATAGATAATACCAAGAGTTTGAGAAGTTGCTAATGCATGCTTAAAATGACTACTGACTGTGTCAACATCTTTCTTCTGGAATGGTAGTGGGAAAAAAGCAAGTGTTTGTCATTGACTTGGCTAGCTTATGAAGATTTTCAATTTTGGTCCTATAACTTTGGCCTTATCCATTTTTGGACCTCTAATTTTATGGGTTTTCATAATGGTCCTTTAAGTTTGAACATTTTTCCAATTTTAGTTAGAATATTGATATCTGTCAATAATAGCTGACATGAATGCCGGTGATACTGATTTGGCACTGAAGGTGGAATTGATATATGTGGCATTAAATTGAGTGAGCTTATTTGGGACACAGAGATCAATTTCCCTTCTATTTAGTGCCACATAGATCAATTTTGTCCTTGTATAACCAAAATTCCCAATTTTGTCTTAATGTTTGCTTTTAACATCCTCGATTGAGTTTATAGGATGTTTCCAACTAGAAGTTGTGTTGTATGACTCTGGCTGCTGTTATAAGCATGCATGCTCTAAACCTTATTCATGCTACAGAATGTTTGATCTACTGTTGCTTAATATATATATATATATATTTATTTATTTATTTATTTATTTTTTTAAAATTTTATTTTATTTTATTTTATGTTTTCATCATTTGATATGACAGCTTCAATGCGAGTTTGTGGGGGTAACAAGATGGAAAGTTGCTATATGTGGAGAGTTTATGAAATCAAGACTTCAGGTAAAGATACATTGTATTTCCTGGGTCCTACATGTTTTCATACTTGTACAATCAGTGAATCAACCATCCTCAGAGGTGTGCTGGAAACTATGTGGTCATATTCCCTGATTGTGCTGATGTCTACCTTCTTCCAGACATGTTCTCGTGGAATGTCCTGCAACTTTATCCACTGCTTTCGGAATCCTGGTGGTGACTATGAATGGGCTGATTGGGATAAACCACCTCCAAAATACTGGCTGAAAAAGATGGCATCTTTGTTTGGTTATTCTGATGAATTAGTACATGACAAAGAGATTGAACGAGGAAGCCCAAGATTGTTCAGGAACTCCAGAAGAACTTTGACTGATGATGCTGACAGGTATGCTTAAAATGTTGACAACAATTTGTATCTTGCTTTGCTACCTATAATCAGAGTCTGGCACACTGAATCAGGTGTCACCCATAAAAGAAGCAACATAGAGAAAAAGGAAAAAATAAAGGGGAAGGACCAGTTTTGCTTAGATATGCTCCACATTTTTCCCTATTTTTCTTTTGTTTGTGTGTGCATTTGGGGGGTGGGGGTTGGCTGGGATTGTGACTAGTTGTAGAGAGAGAAAGTGGCATTACCTCTGTGGCTGATCTAAAAAAAATCAATCACTGCTAGTGCATTATTTAAATTACCAACAGAAGTTGAATAACATACTTTTGATGAGAACCATGCCTTACAAATTCAAGTACTTCAGGTTGAAATTTATTAGTGCTCAATTATTTCTTTGATTCTTCATGTCTAAGTAGGGGGTTTTTGAGTTTAATCTTGTTGTTTATTCAGCATTAGGTTTATGTATGGAGTAAATTTTAGATAGCAAGCACCAGCACTCCTCTTGTTCATTTGTTGAAAATTATGAAGAGATTCATAGATGATGAATGGCTAAAAGAAAAGCTCATTATGGAGTATTTCAATCTTGTATGTTATCAGGTCATATGTAATGCCTAACACACACGCTTGGTTCCCCCTATTGTTGAAGTCATTTTATGCCTGTTGAAAGAGAAACCATAGATTACACTAGTCTTGTAAGCTTCTACGGAGTTGCAAGCAGCTGTTGATTGTCATTGGCAGCAAACAGCCATCTGTGGGTCTAGTTTCTCCTTGACTTTCTATAACTTTGTTAACAATCAATGCAAAAGTATAAGCTATGGACCCTGAGGCAGGATAGGCTGAAAATTTGTGCACAACGATCTGGGCTGAAACATTTCTATAAATGATATATCTGAAATGGCAATCATTAACCAAGTACAAGTGTTTTCAGTTTCTTTTGAAAAAAATGTGATGCAACTTAAGCCTATACACATGTCATTGTCTTGATTTCAGTTTTATTTGTTTCAATCAATATTTACCATAAGCTGGTTTATTCATGGTTAATGGTTTAATTCAGTTTAACGTCATTGTTCAAGACCTTCGTTGAACCATGTTTTTCATTTGTGCATTTGCATCATTGTTTATGTATACTGGCAGCCTCCTACGTTAAAGTATAAAATTTTGAATCATGATTGGACTTGATAATAAAACGCCTTGGTAGTACAGGCTTATAATCTGTTCTTAAAGATGATGCTATGTAGTCAACTATGATAGCAGTGAGGTCTATGAGAAGCACAAGGTCTTGGTTGATCCGCTAAAATAATGCTTGAATTAACGTTGTTTCTCTATCCCAATGAAACTTCTGTATTTTTAGGCTAAGTTAATTTACCCTTGAGCTTTAGTCAGTTTATCTGACCCGAAAAGCTTTTTTAATTTTTTCTTGTTCCTCGTAAATTTCTGTGGTGCAGATCTCAATCAAGGGAAAATGATTGTTCAAGAAGTTCAAGAAATAACAGCAAGGATGATGTTCGAACCAGTGAACCTCGGCATCGCCATAGAAGGATTACTGATAGAAAGCAGTCAGAAGATCTCAATGACAAACAATCTTCTTCATCAAAGTCAAGAGAAAAGCAGCATAGATACACATCCATTGATCGTGATTCTGATAGATATTGGTTAGAGAGGAACGGAGGTAGACACAGCAGCCATGGCAGCTCAAACCTTTCTCCAGCTTGCAGCAAGGGGAAATTGGGATCTCGAGATGGCAAAGGCAATGAGATGAACATACATGAGAACGATCATGAAGAAGACATGGACAAGTTTTATCACCATAGACGTTCAAGAAGTAGCACTAGGCACAGGGAGAAAGGTATAAACAGAAGAGAGGAATCTCCAAAGTCTGATAGTTCCGATGAAATTGAACTTGAAAGATCCAAGAGACAACGCACTCGTAAGGGTAGACGAAGTGAAGAAGTTGAGCATGGTAGTGAAAGCCCCAGTTATTCTGGTCAAGGCTACCACTCCCAAACAGATGGATATGAATTAGTACGAGGTGAACCTGAAAACCAACTTCACGATCATCGTAAGAAATCAGAAAGAAAGAGAGACACGAGTAGGATTGATTTCCATGAACCAACAAGATCTCTTGCTACTGAAAACCTAGTTGAAGAGGCTTCTGACGAAAGAGGCCGTTGGGAACCTGAAAAAGGGGGTGATTTATCAGAGTAGCTTCTCGGGACGAAATGGTTCCCGTTTCTAAGTCACAGTGAGACGAAATCCATCAGAGCTTGCAAGGAATGTGCCTTTTCCATTGTGGTAACTCATTTAACCTTTTACATATATACTCAACAATGACTTTGGTGCTAAATATAGATATGCTGAAACTGTGCCTTTTTGAAAAAAAAAAATTTAAATTATGAAGCTTTATACCCTTTGAATAATGGGATCATCAGAATTTAGTAGTTGGAAGAAATCGAATTTTAAAATTCTTAGGAGGTGTTTGCAGATTAAATAGTATTCAACAGTTTTGCAGTGTATTCTGACTGGTTTTAGATATTGGATGTATATATGCATACTAGTAAATGTTTGTTTGATAAAATAGAAAATTCCAACATTACTTACTGCTCTTTATAATTTTGGAATATACATATCTTAAATTTTCTTTTGAAAGACTTAAAATATTATAAACTAATTAAACATCACATTGGACATACTATATGCAAAAGCCTAATTGTTTACCCATATACAAAAATAATATATAGTACACAAGATTATATTAGTGCCTCGACTTCTCACAATAGATAATGTATACTTGGTAACTCATGATATGTTTGGTAGTCTTGCTTGTTCATCCTTGGTTACTACTGAGTCCGAAGAAGATGACTCGGTATCTCCAAAGTCGAATTATCCTCGTTTGAATCCGTCAATAATTAACATTCGTTCATATCATACAACTCCGCTCTCGAAACAACATTTCAAGAACTAGAGTAAGCAAATGTATGAAGTGATCAACATAGAATACGACATGTGTGAGAAACATTATTTCTAATGACATGATACAACCCTTTCTCCTAAATCATACCTTCTTTGTAAATGCCAATACACTTCATTACTGAAGAAATGATACGACTTAGAGATATTACTTCGACATTATACTGCGAAAACAACAAGAAGTGAAAGTAAGTTGGTTAAAAGGACTTTTCTCTTAATATATATACCTATTTTTGGTAAGTAATGTAATCATGCAACATGCCATGTTGAACTTATTTATATAATATGCAGTGAATTGAAGTATTGTGTACAAAACAATCAAACTCATTAAGTGATGTGAGAGAGGGAGCATGTGGCAAAAATTTGCACAACTTTATTTGGGAAATCTTACATGCCAACTTACATCTACAATTTTTTTATTATTATAATTTTTTTTTTTTGTGGGCATGAGTTTTATGGTATCATTGTACAAGTTTTGTTTGGACTTTGTTTTATTACAAAGGTCCCATTTTTTTAACTTTACTTTATAATGCTTGCATAAACATTCAATTATAACATTATTAAAGGATATTGAAGATGATTGAGTCACGTGAATAAATTGATAAGTTGATCTCTATTGGATAAGTCAACATATCTGTGTCAGATTGTAAAGTCTAGAGAGCATTATTTGGTACCAACCCGTGAATAAGGGCACTCTTTTCTACTTTATAGATATTCAATTCACCACTGTGATAATTTCTAGATGTTCTATTAATACATATGTCAGATTTTGTCCCTTTGGTGTAGAAAAAATGTCTCCAAAGAATAATTATCGAAATCAGGATGAGATTATTTCTACAGGAAGGTGTGAGATTTAAGGGTAAATAATTTTACCATCGATGTGCCAACTTAACAACTGTCTTTCTTTGAAAATGATGTCAACTTTCGTGATCAGACTGCATTGCACTTAACACAACATATCATAAAGGGTTTTTAATAATCGAAACATGTCTGATAAATATTAACAATATTTTGAAGTAAAGAGTGAGTTAACGCTATCCTGCGTGTTCTGCCAACCATGACTGAACGGAGATGGTCGGGTTTGATCGATTCTTTTGCGTTCTTTTTTTTGAATCTTTTAATTTTTTTTTAATAATGTAATGCCAACATAATGACGAACATTTCACGGATTTGTTAAATGTGTAAAAATCGTAGGAAAAAACATAAAAAAATGATTGAACCCGAGTAGTTTCGTTCGGCCCCGGTTAACCGAACACGGAGAAGTACGTTCAGCCATAATGGCTGAACGGAACTAGTTGAACAAAACCTAAAGGTAAAATTAATATTTTTTTTTATTTTTTTTAATTAAAATTGGGATGCCCTTAGAAGTTGATGGGTGCCTTTAGTCCCACCCTTTTATAGTGTGGTGTAACGTTTTATAAAGTAAAATAAGGATTAAAAATAAAAGAAACAATTAAAAAAGAAATTGGACTGTTGACTTAATTTTGAAATATATCTAACTCTTGATGTATGAGGTATATATAATGAGAAATTTGTAAAAAGTTGAACAATGTCAAAACTTGTTGGCAAAAAAGGACAGACTGCTGATTGTATTCAATCACATGTGCAATTGAATTTGTACCATTCTTTTCAAACAAAGAAAAATCGCACAAGATTTCATATTCACAATGAGATTTGTGCAATATATCCTTTATTTTCTATATCATTCTTATGTTGTCAACCTTATACCAAGGTATTGTGAATGATATATTCACCTTTTCTTCTTTCATGTATATTGTAATTCATGTGCAATGCATTGATGTGTCTCAACTCTATCCCCAATATTACATTACATCATAACAAAACTAATTATTTTTTCAAGGTATGGAAATATTTTATTTTCTTATACTTTATTCTAGAAAATGTAATGACCTAAATAAGACAACATTACTTTGAGTTCACATAACGTTATGAATTGAAGAATTTACAACAATCAATTTTATAATAACCTTATTCTGTATAACCTCCAAAGCAATATGTTGTTAGAATTATAAATGAATGATTCAGTCAAAGATAAAATCCATTTGAAAAAAAATCCTCCAAATCCACTGCTCATTTTCATATCATTCATCCAATCCAAACATAGTTCAGATGGACTCTATGCTACAAGATGTTACTGAGATCAGAGTAAAGATACACTGTTAATAATACAAAACTGCAAAATTTAGGTCACTGCTGTTTTGTTTCCAGAGAGAGAGAGAGAGAGAGAGAGAGAAGATCAATGCCTGAAGTGCCTGACTTCGGTGAAAGCAAGTGAAACGCCATACTTGTTACAGCAATCGATTGCATCACTATCTCTGATGCTTCCCCCTGGCTCAGCAATAACGCCCACTCCACTTTTACACGCTTCTTCAACCGCATCATTCCACGCTGTTTAATACCCAAAATCTCGAGTTTAGATTCACCACTTTTACGAAAAACTTCACATTCTTGATTGATTTACCTCATCTATAAGTTTTTGTTCTCCCTTTTCACCTTTTTTGTTTACATCTTTAGCTCTTTATCAATATGTTTTCCTGTTGTCTTACGCTACGTAGCAACTGAATATCCTAATACTTTTACTGCCAAAAGGAAAAGAAAAAAAAACGTAAAAATATATGAGACTTACCAAATGGGAAGAAAGCATCGCTGGCCAAAGCAGCTCCCTTCACTTCAATCCCTGCTTTTCTCATTGCTATCCTCAAACTCTCGAGACGATTTGGTTGCCCACTCCCCATGCCTAACATACAATTATTCTGCAAGAAAAACAAAGATCATGAAACTGTGTGTAACCATTGAAAAGATAACTTAAAGAGGGTAAAGAACTAAGAAAATGTCAACTAACTTTTGCAATAACAATGGCATTGCTCTTGACATGCTTCACGCAAAGCCATGCAAATTGTGCATCGTGAAGCTCATTTTCTTGTGGGGCCCTTTCAGAAACAACGTTGAACTTAATATCCTCTGGAGTCAGATCATCTGCCTCCTGAGCTAGCCAGCCACCACCAACTTGTCGCAGCGAGAGCTTTCCTTTGTTATTTTTACTTGCCTCTAGGATTCTCAATGTTTTCGACTTCCCACGAAGTACTTCGAGACCCTTCTTGGAATACTTGGGAGCAACAACAATCTCATAGAACATACGAGTTTCTCCATCTGTTGGACTCCTAAACTCTCTAATATCTTTTGCAAGAGCCTGTCAAACACATGGACAATGAAAACAATTATTTCCCTTTTCAGAAGGTTTCAATGTGAAGAATGGAACTAACCTAATAACCCCCCCCCCCCCCCCAAACTCTAGAAAAACCCTTTTCCACGGGAAGAATGCAGCAAAATAATTAATCTTACCTCATCAACTTCCACATTGAATGCAACAATGCCACCAAAAGCACTAACTGCATCAGCTTTTACAGCTAGCCTGTACGCTTCAATAATATCATCGCGCGATGCTACTCCACATGGATTTGTATGCTTCACAACCACACAGGTTGGCTTACTAAATTCACACACACAGTTCCACGCTGCATCTGCATCTAAATAATTATTATAGGACATCTCCTGCATGAAAAAGGTACATCAATTAAACAGCAACTTAACATTTTCCATTTAAATTAGCTATGCAATACAGAATATGAGCACGGAATAGAGCAATCCTGAAAACTAACCATACAAACGTTAATAACTCCACTAATCACACTTGATAATCCATTACAATTCAACAATGGCCATGTCGTAATCACACAAGCCATAAGGAATACATGCTAAATTTATTGTACTTCAAGACAACAAAAAGTATGTAACAAATTTTGTAGAATATAAACCTTATCGTAGTTTTGTTGACATGTTATAAAAATGTAAAACTACTTGACATAACAAAAGAAGTGGGGAAATTAGTAGAAAGTCACCTATTTATTCTCTATCAGAAAATGGAAGACTTAAATTTTGTTTCCTAAGATGATCCAGTCTCCTGTATTTCACTATATTTTCAACTTGATTAAAGTATAGACAACATGAACATCATAAGCTGCATCCTTCCAGACATTACTGCCAATAGTACATTCTCAGATGAAATGAGGAATAATGAAGCGACCAGCTGAAATTACCATTGTTCAATGTCATGTCAAAATCAAACACATCTAATTTCAGAATGAGGATTAAATTAGCAATTAGACACCTGACCAGTTAGCTAGTTGTTACAGAAAATATTATATTCAAGAAACATAATCACACACACACACACACACACACACACATAGATCCTGATATAAAATTGCCAGAGAAAAGGTAATTGCCAATGACTACAGAGTTATACCTTTCCATGGTGTTGAATGGCAGTTGCAATACCACCAGCATTGACCTCTGCGAGAGACTTATCTTCGTAAAATGCAGCCTTCTGATGAGGATTTTCACCATATCGAAGTGAACTCTTGAGAGACAAAGGTACCGTCAAGCTGGGAGGGAACTTATCTACAATGACAATATGGTCACAAACATGATACTACATACTAATCTTTATGAATTTTCTATCATGCTTCTAGCCTAAGAGATTATGTCATCATTGTTGAACAAAATTTATATTTAGTTCCAAAATGATTTATTCCATATTCCCTAGAAGTTTATTCTGGTTTTCTGATAACGTTCTTCGCTGACGCCCTCTTATTTTGGCTTTAGCAAAAAAAAAAATCTGTTTCGGAATACCTCCTCCAGTCTGCTTCCATAACCACTCTGAAACTGCAGAATCATAAGAAGCAACATGCTGAAAAGCCTTCCAAGCCAGTCTCTTCCGGAATTGCTGGTCATCCTGCCCTCTTTTGAGATATTCTAGGAGTTCTGGATAATCATTGGAGTCTACTACAACCAAAACATCCTTATGATTCTGTTAATTAGAGAAGTCAATTAGAAATGGATACTTTTCAGATAATTGATGCAATTGTAACCAACGTCAATTTCTATGCTTCCTGTGTACTGGGCAGAACATGACATGTAGAAGCTCATCCATAGACCTTGAAATGATCAACTACAGTTGTCTGTAAAGCAGCTTTTCGAAATTTGTTTCAACAAAATATGTGTTATCAAAAGCTATAACAAACATGCAAAAGCTAAAGGTCCAATTTCCCTGCATATGCCTCAAAGGATGAACAAGGGGATAGATTAGCAAGAACAAAGATACAAGATTTCAGATAAAAAAAATTGTAGTTGCCAAAAATAAATAAAAATAGCTTGCTATGTGTGTTTTAAATTATCCAACATGTTGGTTATGGAAACAAATAGAGATAGCAAGCAAATTTTAGGATTTTTATAGAGTTCCCCTGGAAGTGTTTTGGAAGAAAGAGTTTCAAAAGATACACTGAGAAGGTGTGATGTTTTAGTAGGGAAATGTATTGGATCATGCAATGTGATTTGTTGTTTTTAAGATGAATTGACACGGGCTTTTTAGCCTGGAAACTAGCAAGGTTTGTCCCTCTTCAGATTCTGACATTGAAAAGCCTTAGGCGTAACTTAATACTGTAAAACAACAACAATTAAGCCCAGACAACCTTTGCGGCAGCTCTGATCATAGCAGGTCCACCGATATCAATGTTTTCAATCCCATCCTCAAAAGAAATCCCAGAGGAAGACGAAACCTTGTCATAGAAGGGATATAAGTTCACCACGACCACATCAAGTGTACCTGTAGTGAAAAGGTTGAGAAATAGCTCATGCATCATCATAGAACCAAGAAACTACAAATTCAAAGAGTAATTGAACAAACAAAAGATAGTATAACTTATTAGTGTCATTCAGTTATCAAATTATTATCCAAATGCTAAGTTCTTCTCTTCTTTATACGTGTTTGTATAATGTCATCAGTTAGCAATATTATAGAACTTTTCTTTCTGTAAGGAAGCCACTAACGGATTAACTGTATGCATGATATGTTTATAAAATATGTAATCAGTAAGCAATATTATAGAACTTTTCTCGCTATTTGAATTAAAGGTAGAATTAGGATGGAAAGTGATCTTGTTGTAAGTTGGACTAAAACATATTATGCTCTTCAATGTAAAACTCGAGAAAAAAAAACAACGTTAGTACTTTCTCTGATATGTTGCAGGACTGTCCACAACAGAACACAGCTGAAGTAGAAATTGGTATAAAGCTAATTAGCAATGTGGTCAAAAGTATTTGTATTGGAATGTCAAGGCAGATTAGAATCTATGGACTACATCCCCAGAAACCAGCTTTAAATACAGCTCATAAGAAAATAGAATTTCAAGATAGATTGTGCAAAGCAATTGACATAACTATTCAATAAAGGTTCTACAAATAAAAATTATCAACTCACCAATTCCATGACTATTCAAGGCTTCCATGTGATGCTCTTGATCTCTTCTTGCAAGAATACCTCCATGTATATTAGGATGTAAGGTTTTTACACGGCCATCAAGCTGTAAAGGATGAAGAAGAAAGTACAAGAGACTCTAATTAGAACATATCAACATTTTTCTGATTAAGTTTGGTGATCATAGTCAACCAAAAAACCATTTGAATAAACACTGTAACAATGATGGCAGCAAATAATAAATTCTATAGACAATTAAGCTTAATGAATATACAGACACTTACACGGAATAACAACATGAATATCTATGGCATAAATGGTTAATGTTTTTCATGAATCATGATATTTACCATACATATTGATGCTTACAGGCAAACAGTACCTACTACTATACACAAGCTACTTCATAAAATGTTTATAACAGTTTCCACAAGCTGTCAATGTAACAAATGTTTACAAAGAACAGATTAGAAGAAAACAAGAAAAGCATTGCATTCCCTCAATTACTGATTTAGCTTGACCAGAAAAACAAAATGGAAATTTTAGCTGCAACACAGGAAAGTCAGTTTTCTTTTATTTAACTTTTTCTCTTCAAAAAATCTGGTAAGAAATATATGATGATATTAATTACCGAATGGAAAATTATGTCCAATAGAGCAGGAGAAAAGGCATACCATTTCAGGAAAACAAGTAAGTTCCTCCACCTTGGTAACTGGCACACCAGAACTTTCCAAAGCAGAGGCTGTTCCTCCCGTTGAAACAATTGTGAATCTAAAAAAAAAAAAAAAAGGGGACTAGTTCAGTATTTAGAATCAAGGCAAACGACTACCTAAGATACAGATAAAATGTAAGTTGTCCTGTAGGTAGCCAAACTAAAAGAACCTTAAAGCGTAAAACACTTCCAAAAGTTTTCTAAAACATTTGACACAGAGGTAACTTGTAAACTAGCATAACATCACTATTGAAAAATGACCAATTACACTTCCACGGCAACAATGCCTTTGATATAACTGATATGATCCCATTCACGAGAGTGAATGGAAGAATCTGAATTACAAAATTCCTTTACCGCTTGATGACCATGTTCATAGACTAATTCATCTCTTCACAAACATCATCGTCATGCAACATATAAATTCTAAAATTGTGCCAAATTGAGTGATCAGGAAAAAAAAAAAAAAAACAAAAGACGGAAAAATTCTGAACTCAAATCATAAAATTCAGAGTTTCTTTATCACCATAACCCCCAATCATGACAGGAGGATTCACCACATTACATGACAACTTCAAATGTCACCGCTTACCCCTGTTATTATAAAGATTCAATCTTTAACTAAAGCCAAATTAACTACCATTTTTTAGAGGCAAATTGTAAACTACTATTTTACTCAAATACGAACTAGTTCCACAGAACAATGAGTCAACTTCAAAAATTAGTATCTTTCACACCAAAATCACATTTGACTTGCCAAAAAGAAATGATAGAAAAATCTACAACCCAAACGTCGTAAACATTTCAACATCAGCTACAAACTATCAGTAGCCCTAAAAACCCAACACTTAATGAAATAAAAGGAACTGCTTAAAACACTTGTAAGCATATTAGGGGACCTCACCCCAATTCCTGTAATCCAGTGCCAAGCAAAGCCAGGTCCCTCTTATCTGACAATGAGATCAATGCTTGCCTCTTCCCTACAACCATTAGAACAACAAAATAACGTATTCTTAAATTCAAAAAACAAAAAATAAATAAAATAAAATTCTCTCTAAAGACAAGTGAAAAAAAATACCAGAAAGGGAGGACTTGGGGTCTAGCTTCGGGGTTGAGAGAGTTTCCGCCATCGCTTTAACTCGAAACGTAGTTAAGTTGTACGCTGTAATGGCCGACTACCACACAAAAAATATATATTAAAATTTTCAAAATAAAATATAAATTCGTTGTAACCTCACATAAAATGGAACATGTAGGCAAGTACCAATTGGTTCGACGGCGAGGTGGTTCTAGGGTGAACAGCAGAGGCGGAGGCGCACGGAATGCTATTGTGCGCAGGGTGAGCTGCGCTAAAGAGTGAGGAGGTGACGGCGACGGTGGTAGAAGCTGGAGCGGCGGCGGCGAAAGCCAGCATTTCTTTATGCTTTTTTTATTGATGTTTTTTCAGTGCGGCGCCTTTGATATAGTGCGAGCTGCGCTTTTGTAGTGTTTTGGAAAATTGTATTTAATTAATAATTTATTATGTTTACCAATTATCATATATATTTTTGTGATAAATCTCTTAAAAAAATTAGAATGTGATTATCCTAATTCTTTCTGGGATTTATTTATTTCTATCTTAATGTAATAAACCATGAAAACATATTCATGAGTTATGATTTTACTCCAATCCGATACTCTTCTTCCTCAAGTGAAAAATCGATATCTCCAATCAAAGTACCTGCAAAACAAACACCGGGAGGGGTTCCCGGCGATGGGACTCCGACGTTCAAGTCAGAAAAATAGAAGAATGTGTATATCTTTCAGTATAATTGTGCATGAAAATTAAATAAATGAATGTAAATAAGTTTATATACTCCCTGTAAGATGTGGCAGTTTGAAGTATCCGAAAAATGGGGGACATGGGTTAGTGGTCCATGAAATAAGCGGTTATTTGAATTCAATTCAGTTCGCTTAACTCGACCTAAACGAGTTCGTCAATTTGGTTCACGATTCGATGAGTTCGCACTCCGATAATACATTTAATATGAGCTCGTATCAAGTAGAGAACAGTTCGTCTCAGACTGCGCTACAACATAGGTCGCCCATTTCAAAGGAACTAAACAGGAAAATCCGGTTCGTTTAGTTCGACCATATCAAGTTAGATTGAATGAATTGATTCTAGAGAATGAAGTTTGTTCTGTTTCAAATAAATAAATCAATTCATTTTATTTATGTGCTCAGAATGTCTTATTTTCTAACATAGTGAAAGTGTTGTTGAGGCTTCACCTCATTCTCTGTGATGATCGAAAAATAAAGTGAGTAGAATTTGAACAAAATTGTATTTTGTCTATATTTGCCACCGAACTATGTTGGATAAATTCAGTTTCTGAAATACAAATATTTGAAATTTTGATACGATAATAAAATTGAGTTTGTAATGAGATTTTATAAGATTGAATTTTAATGTAATGTCACATCAATGTTTTTTGGGTAGGTTTTGTCTTTATAGTATGAAAATCGTGTTTGAAATGATGAATGGTTGGTGATTTTATATACATACAACACAAGCATGTGTGTATATATACATTTATTTATAAAATAGTATTAATACTAAATAATCCTCAGTTCCATAGTTTAAGTAATCATGTAAGTGGAGTTATTGAGAAAGAAATTATCTTATGCAACATTGTGATTTTTTTCAGCCATCATTTTATTAAATTGAATTATATTAACTATAATTAAATTTATATATCTGTAATATATATACATACATGTGTGTGTGTGAGAGATTTTTTAAATTTTGTAATATATTTTGAAATAACATATTAACCTATAAAATTATTTCAATGATTAGTACCACATAAAAAAAGGTCCAAATTAAAATCACTTATATTAATGTTTCATCAAAATTATATTTACAAATATTAAGAAAAACAAGAAAATATTCATTTCAATATATTTACTCATATTATTGGTTCTTCGAAATTAAAACACGTACAATTATTTACACATATTTTGACTTCAAATATAAAATTGTTCATCTGATTGTCTAGAGGCGGTGGAATTCTAAGCTTATTCGAAATATGTTCTTTTGGTGCTTGTCATTTTGTCAACTTGACAGTTCAATCCATTCTCTTTTCCATTGTTCTGAAGCAAAAAATTGGTGGAATTCCGTTCAATTCTTCCATCTTTCTCAAGCTAAATTCAATTCTACTATTGATTTATGTCAAATGGATTCACTCTGAACTCGACAAAGCTGGCTAAAAAAGTTTGTTAAGAATGGACGGTGAAACAAAGAAACGTGTCATGGTGATATTTCTAAGTGGTTTTGATGTTGTTGGAGATATATGTCTCTCATCATCTGAATGTTTTCATTTGTGCAAATTGAGCTTCGATAAAGAATCAACCTTACAATTCCCCTTTCGGTTGGTGCAAGTGGTTTAAGCTTCATTTGAGTTTCTTGAGCCTTGATGTTTATACTTGCTAGGATGACACCACAGATAGGTATGCAGTTGATGGTGTTTCATAACGATAAGGGTGGTCCAATTCTAACCGTCAGTTTTATTCCATTTGGGCTTATAGAAGAATTGCTCGTTATGAAGTCAATAAAGATCTTGTTATTGCTCAACACACTACTCTTCCTCACTTCATGTAACTACTGAGTTACTAAATGCGATGTGAGCAATCACCAATTCTAGCGAATTTCACAATCTCAATGACACCTTACTCTTGATATTAGCTTGTCTAAAACATTTTCCACAAGGGTTTTAAAACTACAGCATTTAAAAAATTAAAGTAAAAGCAATTAGAATTCATCTTTAAGGGAACAGAACAGAGGCTATATCTATTACTTATATAAAAATGTGGATGTTTCTTATAAAATATGGATTGTTGAATATATCCCTATCAAAAATTATTATTTAAGGTTATAATAGTAATTTAAGTTTTCATATTTAAATAATTTTATATTAAAGTCCTAACTAATTCAAAATCTTATAGAATATTATTATAATTAGAACTCAAACATAAAAATGTTGAGTTGGACTGGTGTGCAACTAGTGCATGGATCTTAGATCCATGCACTCAGGTCGGGTCGGGCTGAATCCGACCCGAATCCGTGCATTTTCTTCTCTTTTCCCGTGCAATTTTTTTTTTTTTGGCCCTGACTTTTATGTTATGTTAGGCATACCTTTATATTATATTAGTTATACTTTTATATTATATTAGTGATAACCTTATTTCAAATTTCATACTTTAACCTTAAACCCTAAACCCTAATTTCGGTACAATAAACCCTAATTTGACACAAATTGTAAATATTTACATTTATGTGATATTACTTGTACATTTATATGAGATTATTTATACATTTATATCAACACAAACATACATTTATGTAATATATATAAAGGTACAACAAACATAATTAAAAGGTATGACTAACATAACTAAATGTATGTCTAATATAACTAAAAGGTATGGAAGGTATTAATATGTCAGTTTAAAAAAAATGTTAAGGTACAACTAACCTTATAAAAGGTATGTCTAACATAACTAAAAGGTATGTCTAACACTACTAAAATATATGCTTAACATAACACTAAAAATATGACTAACATAACTAAAAGGTATGTCTACCACAACTAAAAAGTATAGTTAACATAACATAAAAAATATGTCTAACATAACTAAAAGGTATGTCTAACATAACTAAAATGTATGTTTAACATAACATAAAGATCAGGCACCTGGAAGCATATTTGAGCGGATTTTATCCGCAACCTAAAGGCTCGTGCAGGCACATGCGGACGCGTCTGAACGCGTGACGGGCCAGGTCAAAAGTGGTGCATGAATCACAGATCCATGCACAATGTGTATATAAGTTTTTGTCAAAAAATGTTATATATAAGGTATTTGTATTATTATTTCTTTCCTTAATTTGAATTGATCTTCACGTGCAACATACGTGATCTAAAACTCATAAATATATATACACACATAAAGCCTTCAATACATAAACAAACTTGTAGCCAAGAAGACAAAAACAAACAACAAAAAGGCAATAGAGAAATCTCACTTTAACCTAACTGAGATTCACACAGCAAGCATCATAGGATTCCTTCCCTTGACAGAGCAAACATAATATAAATACTATAACGCAATCCTTATCCTTACGGTACCACTCTCATCAGGAATTATTATTGTTATACGAACAAGAAACGGCCCTCTGTCTCGGTAGCATATTACCATGGGCAATGGGTAAGTGTTGCAGAGCATTGTGGCCGCTTAAAAACAAAATCGCAGATCAACGTTCAGTTCACCTCTATTCGACTACTAAGCTTTTGTTCGAGAACACTCAACCTTATTCATCATTAACCAGATCCTATGGTTGAAGACTGTTCTTCAGTGCTAACAGCTGCATCCGAGAGCTTGCTTGATTTCACCTCTGCCAGAGGTAGCTTTATCTTCGGTGACAGCTTCTTGGCTTCCTCGGCTGTATAGATATATATCTTCTTCACCATGGTGCAAAATTCACTAAAAATATTAACCAAATAATGTTAGCATCTTCAACTATATATATATATATATATATATATATATATATATATATATATATATATATGTCTGCATTTCAATGCCTGTGAAATTTATAGTCCCAACCCATGTCTAACAAAGCAATAAAACCCATTTGCTGGAAAGTAAAAGCACTTTCTCTGAGAAGTGAATTTTTCGGGAATAAAGATAAGCCTGCCAAGTTTTTTGAAGCCTTGGAAGTAAATAATGCTAAAAGCAGAGCTGCCTATCATGAACAGGAATGTGCCAATGATGTACCCATCACTTAATTTCTTCCACAAAAAAGAAATAGGTGAAAATGGAATAATGAAACTCAAGTCTTTTGAAATTAATTTCCATTCAGCATATAAACTTCCAATGATATCACAAACCATACTAACGACTGGAACATTCTATTAACCATTGCCTATGAGTGCACAAGGAGAGCACTGTCATACCTAAATGCAGAGCAAATATAAAACTTAGGCTACATGCACGGAAGACAGTAGAACAAGCAACAACAGATGAATAGAAAGACAAAAGAAATGACTTAACTGCCATGGATCATCTCCAACCATCATCATGTCATCCTCATCATCTGTGTAGACAACCTGCCATTTCTTTGTTGACCCAGAGAGTTCCCCTACAATTTCAAACATCTCTTCCAATTTCTTTAGCAGATCATCATAGCTATCAAATCTGGTAAGATCTACTGCTCTCCCAACAGCAATGCCTTGCATGTGAACCTAAACGAGGTTATCAGCATACATTATTCACACTGTTCCCAGTATATGGTATTCTAAAAGGAGAAAATAAATAAATTTTCAACTAAGTAAGAACCAAAAGAAAAGGAAATGAGAGTTCATTTCTGTGCTCCAAATTTTGATCATTCAAACTTCTTGAAGCAGCTCTATATCATTATATACAACTTATTATTTACGGGAGTCAAGGCATTGCAAATCAACAAGAAAAAATACATGTCCGGATACAGCATCAACAAACAACGGATCTTACTTTTGGAACCAAGACTAAAAATAAAGTAGATACACGAACATAATGGGAAAGAAATCCAAGACAAGAACTTCCAGTAGAATGAAAATGTAGCAAAGATCCGAAGTAGAATTCATAATACACATGCAAGAAGTTAGAATCCCAAGAGCTCCCAGCTGCCAAACCCCACTTTGATTCCATGTGGGTGGTTACAAGTAAAAACACACACACACCGGTAGTGGCATTAGCTTGATCTCTCATTATTTTCAGATCCAGAGGCATTAAAGTAATCAGTAATAAGTTTACCTTAGTGCAGCTCCGTATTTGTCTGGTGTGTGGATCATGAGGGGATCTCAGGGATGACCTATCAGGATCACAACTGACTGAGGGAACATCAGATGGGTTACGGTTTGATGGCTCAGAATGCTGTTCATATTCAGCATCTAGAGGAATATGAGAATCCTCATCAGCCACTCCATATGGAACTGCCAATGGCATATCTTCAACTGATGAATGATCAAGCAACTCAATTCCAAACAGTCTGCAACCATTTGCCTGTCTTTTTTCACTTACAGGAGTAAATGACTCCGCTGCAGTTTCTATTTGACTAGGCTGGTAAATGGAATTGCTTGAAACTGGCAGTAAATTTTCGTTGAAGCTCATAGTGCTGATTCTGGAGCCATCACTGACCTTAGGTGATTGATACATGTCTCGGCCACGTGATGGATCACAGCAGGGGAATGCTGAAGGGGAGTCAGCAGGTGATTTCCACATACCTATCAGGACCGAGTCATTTTTTTATAGAAGGCTATGCCAAATATATATTAACTAACATCCTTAGAGAAAGAGATAATACAAAGTGAAGATAGATCCTGCATCGGCGAAGGCAAAACAGGCGGTCGTGCCCGCTTATTCCTTGGTTGAGTCTGTGTGTTTGGAGGAGTAGCTGCAACTAGAGGTTCCATTTCCCAGGCTGAAACTCTTTCTGGCCGCAATATTGACGAAGGTTCATCCCATTGGACCTGCATGTACACATCAAGCAAGTGATGAGGTTAAATACATATTGCTATTAAAATTCAGAACTTTCTTAGTCATAACTACATATTTGTTGCTTGTCTTGTCCCGATACATAATTTTATTTCTGACACAAATTAGAGTAATATGCATAGGCAACTTAAGAAGAAAATTCAATCGTCATCTCTACATAAAATGTGTGCTTATCAACTTCCTAGAGTCAAGACTAATGGAGCATGGACCTTCCAATAATCTACACTGAAAGAAAATAGTTACCTTTAGAGATCTCCATTCTGAATCAGGCCATCGAGATGAAGCAGTATTCCCAACACCAACAATAGTCCCACTGAATCTGTATGAACATATTGATAATGATTATTTGCTGAAACCATTTTTTAAAAGTATCTAATAGTAAATATTATCATACAGGAAAACTACCTTCTTTCAGGAACCTCTTCACCTTCAAATCTCATCTTAAACCTCATCCCCACGGACAGCTTGTGATTTTGAGCTTCAAGATACTTGTTTACGCTTACTAAAAATTCAGATCGACTAGTCCTGTGCACAATGATCGCAATCGAATAAAATAATTTTTGAAGCAATCACTGGAACAGTGGTGCAAGGATAAAGGGAGGGTTGAAATGATAATGCATAGTGTTTTTTTTATATGACCAATATATCCTCATGCACAATCTACAATCTTCCACTCATAAAAAAAACAATTATAAGGCTAAAGACTACCACTCCACAGAAAGTTGAAAGCATAAAAAGGAAACATGATATATGTGCTACAAGAATTGGTTTCACTTATCATCATATCAGAGTGCTATAACATTTGAGCTAGACTAGATGTTATAGCCATTAAAACAAGTCCAAGTACAAGTCCATAAAAAGTGCACTATGAAATAGTAGCAAATAAAATCAGAAAAGAGCAAACCTTGGTTTATAAAACACTGAAAACAAGGTTCTAGTGGAGATGGCATGGGATGCAGTAGCAAGAACCCCAAGATGCATACTATGACTTGATATAACAGAAGATGGCATATTGTTTGGTTGTCTCATGAGCCTGCGCACACCAACTCGAAGCTCCCCATTTTCTCCTCTGAAATATAAAAAGAAAAATGGTGATTTTGAAGCTTATGACAATCAATACACACACACAGATATGTATTCGTATAGAAAAACCTTAGGAAGATGAAAGCATCTCCTGCAACCAACTTTTTTGCACTGACAAATACACTCCAACCGGTGGTCAATAAGTGACGCCTTGGTTGACCTGAAGATAACATCAATCCACATAATTGTGAATAGCGAATGACACTAATGGCATTAATAGCACTTCAGCAACCAGGGCACTCTAATTCTACAGCTTAGCAGTAAAAAGAAGGTATTAAGAAGCTGTCTCATTTCAAAATCCTTCATTGCAATATAATGTAATTAATAAGGAGCATAGATGAAAGTGTGCGTGACTTCCAAAAATAATGTGTGCATGAACAGCTAGACACACTTCAGTTCAGCAACTAATCTCATTAAGATACTTAGGAGCAGTATTCATGAACCAATCTACCAGGCAAGGATGGTTGTTTTTCCAACACTTATTATGTATTCCTTCTTTCCATATTTGTTCAACATTCTTAGGAATTCTCTGAAGTGAAGTGGACTATCGTATCTTTCTTTGTTTGCCCAACATGTGCAAGGACACTATGGCACCATAATGAGCACTATACAGACTGTGGGTGCTAAGTGGATAAATGGGTCAAAGTAAGTCAAGGCCAAACTAAATCTCTATAGGACAAAAATATCTCTTGACCAGTTGGACTATAACCTCTGAAAATGTGACGGAAATGCCATTCATTGGCATGAAGATCAGAAGCTACCAATTCCTGCCAGGGAGGTTGTTGAGACATATCCTACAACACAATCAAAAGTGTTAACACCTTATGAGAAGAGTGAAAGTGAAAAGATGTTTCCTAGCATATTAAAATCCTTATATTCTTACCAACGGGGGTAAACAATCATCAGCATGTCTTCTTAACACCGAGAATCCACCGTGGGTGCTGGTATCAGAAGCAGTAAGAGTCTTACAAAATGAATGGACAGTGCACCTTTGAGGCTCTGGTAGAGGAGGATCTGGACTTGTGATCTCACTTTGCTGAACACCAAATAAAACCATATAATATGACTTAGTATATATACAGTGGAAATTCAAGAAAATGATTTAGGGTACAAGTAATATCAGTTTTTAAAATTAATTCTGCTTTTCCTTCATACTCTTAACTACATTTAAATTCTGGAGAAGTTTTGACATGCTTTATATATCATCACAGGAAAGAGAACAGAAGTGTTATATAATAATACACCTTAACAACTCAGATGATTTTATAATTCTACTAGGAAACAACTGATGAAAATCCCTCCAGCACCAGCCCTACACAGAACTCAGTCCAGATTTGAACCAAAACTCGGAACTGATAGCACCCAGAATATACAGGTAGTTTTACCAAACTAAGAACTTATGCAGTATTACCACACTTATCCAGAGGTATCTAATACCATAGAACTATATACATTCCAAAAAAACTGTACAATAAGGTCATATAGGGAGAAGGAAACAATATAACTTCTTTTGAAAGTAAACGATTGCCTGAACACTAACAAATTTACAACTATTGGATTAGTAAAAAAATTTACATCTTGTTCAGGAATCAGCATTATTTGTGCATATACTTCATCCGTGTCTGGTTCAGCCTGAAATTTAAGATCAATGAATTAATGAAAATACCCTATGTAGCAGGAAAAAAGAAAATTAATTTTCTGGCATGCAAAGCCACAAATGAGAGTCTATGTTGCAAGGAACCTTACCCGAAGCTGAACATGCATCACTTTGCAAAGGATTTTACTGGGTAAGTCGAATGAAGGGAGTTGCTGATCTAATCCCTGATGTGTAGATGCTTCGAGCTAAAACACAGGCAACACAAATGAAACAATGAAACTGCTTAGAAAATAAACATTGGTTATGTAGAAACTGATATAGCAATGTCCAAAGCATATGACCTAGAAATCCGACCCTATACAAGAGCAAAAAAAGAAAAAAAGAAACTTGGAAGAAACCAAATTTCAGGGAGAAGGATGTTTAGAGGCCCCATTCATGGCATCACAATTAAGAAATGTAAGTATTGCAGTTCAAAAGAAAAAATTGGATAAGGACAAGGGGAAAAGCAGAACCTGTTCCATGTGACCTTGTGGGAAGTAATAAACACGTTCACCTTCACGTGGAACAGTGACAAGTGGTCCAGCACAGGCATGCCAAAGTTCTTTGTACAAAGCTTCACTTGGGGACCCTGTATAAAAGTATCACGCAAAAAACAAAACTGAGGAACCCATCATCAACGCAAACACTCAAACATAAGAATGACAAAAGAAGTTTGGATCCACTAAGAAATCAAAGTATACAAATATTGAATCTTATGGCCACATCTCGTAATAAAGAGAACGGATCCATCTGCAGTTAATTTGAGATCAATTAGAACAACAATCCCCTGAAATGTCCTGCATTTTCCACAATTTGAAAATTTTCAATCCTTCCCTAATATAATCAACACAACAGCATTCAATTTGTGTTTACAAGCAACTACACCATGGGCTGCTGATCTCATCTGACACCATAATCACATACTACTTATGGACAATAGTGCAGAGAAGTTTCACTTGAAAAAATAACTAGATTTGGGCATTACAACAAAACCTCTATCAAAATCAATGAGGAATGAAGTCAGCTTCACCACAACCCTTGATACGAAAAAATCTAGCCCAGACTGCCTAGTAAGTATAGAGGATAAACAGAAAGGAGTGAAATGCATCAAATAGAAGTATAGTTGCAGTGCATGTCATTGGATGGAACAAAGACAAACTGCTGTGGCATCAGATGAATAAAAATGACAACCAACAGAACAAGTCAAATCTCAGAATGAGGATAAGGTTTCAAAATTAGAAATCGCACCTGGGGGTGGTGGCCCTCCAATGAAATGATTCGCAGCAAGGTGCGCCATGAGAAAACCAAAACAGATTTCAAGTACCACCAATATCGCCTTTAGGTGATCTCTCTCGTTCACTAACCTCAAACTAGCTTAGCATATGCTGTATGACGAAATATATTAGTCAATCAAAATTGAAGATATCTCTATTGCTCAAAAATATTAAATGACTTGGACAGCAATCCATACCTAGATAAAAAAAGCCCTCAATTATGCCTCAAGCTGTCACACTTTTTGGCCTTGATTACAGCAAAAGGAAGTACAAAGTCGCAACTTTGCATAAACAAACCACACAGAAAGTGTAAACCCTTCAAACAGGTTTTGCACAACTTATTTTATATCCCCAAGTTCTGGATAACCTTCTCTGCAAAGTAAAATCATTAACTTCACAATATAGATATCACAAGAACCCAACTAATAGAACAACAACACAAACTACCTAAATGAAGATAATCATGCATGTATTTAGTGTGATAAGGCATCATGGACACATTTCAATATCTCAACAAGAAACAACAATAGTTTTCCACCCCAAGATTAAATAAGATTCTAAATACATGATCACGACATGATAATCTTAGCAAAAAATCCTATTTTTTTCTCAAAAAAAACAGCAGAATCCATCAGAACTTACACACTTAAACAAGTCGAGTTAGTCGAACAACTAAAGCTAACACTGCACAAAAACTATTGGATCAACACAAACCCCAGGCTAGGAAGAGATCTAACCAAACTACTGCAGCGCCATCTATTAAGAGTTACAGAAATTCAATACTTTCCATACAAATCCAAGCATGTGCTTTAATTTTCATTTATTTATCATAGGCACGTGTGTATATGTTCTAGATACAAGTGTACGGACAAAATTAAATCGAAGAACAAGAAATCCAGCACCAAAATTAGAATTCAAGCACATACCAAATTAAACACCTGAGTAACCAAAACCCTAGAAAATTTCGCCGTTTCCATATTTATCCTCCAATCATAGCCACA
Source organism: Scutellaria minor (assembly GCA_954870855.1). NCBI lineage: Eukaryota > Viridiplantae > Streptophyta > Magnoliopsida > Lamiales > Lamiaceae > Scutellaria > Scutellaria minor. The sequence continues at coordinate 14,992,518 of OX940728.1, read as the reverse complement.
AGCTTGTCCTCCACTAAACCCTCGGTCCACAAATCTTGTCAGAACCAAATTGAGCTCCAGATTATGAATATCTCCAGCTATTACGAATAAATTAATGATTCTGAATAAATTGAAAAAGAAAGAAAAAAAAGGACGAGGAAAACAGCAGAGAAAAAGATGGGGAGGATGGTTTTGCCTGGTGGAAGCCGACAGTGTTTCTCAACCTTCTCTCTCTAGAATTATATATGTGTATATTTAAAGGGTGAAATGTTGGAGGAGTGTAGAGTGAAAGAATAGTGAATGCGTGAAAAAGTGGATAATAGCAGAATTTGCGTTGGGTGGACAAGGATGAATCGCGTGCCCGAAAATGGGTACAGCCCACCACATTTATTACTCTTATTTATGCTCCTCCCCATTTTATTTTACATTTTAATCCTCATATTTCGCAATTCTTTTTTTTTGTTTACATTTTATTTGATTGTGTTTTATTATTTATATTTCATGATTCTGCATACTTTAATTATTTTTAATTATCTCAAAATGATATATTTGCGAAGCCACGATGAATTAATATATTTTTAAAATTAAATATATATATATATATATATATAATAAGTAAATTAATTTTTGATTAGTGTGGTGTAGATCCTCAATAAATCCTCAACAAAATATGTTGTTTCAATCAAATAGATAACATTTTTATTAATTAAAATCCAACATCCATATGAATTCTCAATCCATCTTCAATAAATACTCGATAATCCTCAACAAAATTGTTCATTCACCAAAAGAAGCAAGAACTTAAATTTTTAGCAATCAAAATCCAACCCCCAATTAAATATTCTCAATACAAAATCGTTGTTTAGTGGAAGAAATGATTGATATGATTCACTATATAAACTATTTAGGGTAGCAGAGAAGGAAACAACGAAGGACTATAAATCAGTATCGAAGGATATATCGGTACCTTGATTTTACGGATATATCGACGGATATATCAATATCGGTGGATATATCGGTTTTTTACGTAAAAAATTTTAAAAATTTGTAAAAAAAATTGAAAAAAAATATCTAGTACTTTATATAATATTATAAGTAACATTAATACATATTTCAAAAAAATTAACTAAACTTAATTAAATTATGAGAGAAATCTAAATGCTAGAGTACTAATTTATTTCAAACAATTTAACTAAATTTATATAAAGTAATTGTTTGCTCCACTCATAGAAAAAAAAATATAGATATATAAAATGAGAAAGATAAATAACTCAATTTTAATAAATTTCCTTCAAATACACCATAAAAAGATTCATAATAAAAAAGAAAAAAAAATTCAATTAAACTAAATTCATAATGAAAAGGGAAAAAAAAATCAGCATCATTTTAGGAAATTAGGAATTAGGAAGGAAGGGGGGGAACACACACAAATACACTACACAATACAGGAAGAAAAAAAGGGGAAAAAAAAAAAGAAAAAGGAAAAAACATGGCAGGGCGTGCAGACCACATGCACCGACATTATCGCGATATATCGCAATATTTTGACGGATATCGATATATTGCCGAAATTTCGGCGATAAATAGCGAAAAGTCGCGATATTTTGAACGAAATTTTTTGTACCCCGTATCTTATTTCGGGTCCTTCATTTTTGCGATATTTCGACGATATTTCACCGAAATATCGCGATATTTTGGTCGAGGAAAACAACTATATGAAAATATGGAAATAATGAAGAAATGATTGATGTGATTCACTGCAATAATCATATTTTGTAAGTAATCAAAATCCAACACCCATTAAATCATCAATTAATTCTCAATAAAATTTGCTGATTCAATAATCATAATTCTTATCAATCAAAATCCAATATTGATGGTTTTATTTGGAATTGAGGCACGAAGATTTTATTTCTTGTCAATCAAAATCCAATATTCATGGTTTTATTTGGAATAGAGGCACGAAGATTTTATTTGAAATATAAGCGTAAAGTGAGAATATATTATAGGGATAACACCCCAATCTATCATATTTCATATAGTTGTTTCCTTCTCTACCCTAAATAGTTTATATATATTTTTTACCATAAAATGTACTAAAATGACACTTTTATTTTTAAACCATCACATCAATCATTTCTTCACTATTTTACATGTGGGTGCAATTGATATTTTTGTCAATTTACTAAAATTAGCGGTAGAAAAATAACAAAATTATGTTGTGTGGTAGAAAATTAATTCCCTATATTAATTGTGGGATTTGAGGATAATTGTGAATGAAATATTGTATAAATAGTGGAAGGTAAACGAAATGGAATATAAGATGCAAAAAGTTCCAATTGTTGCAAATATTGGATACACAAATCAATTGATTAATGTTTCCTAACATATTCTCAATAGTTCTCAACAAAATTTGTTGATTCAACAAAATATGGAGTAACTCTAGTTCTTATTAATCAAAATTCAACGTCCATGATTTGGATTTGGATTTGATTTGGAATACAAGCATGAGGTGAGCTCGTATGTATATATTATATGGGATAATACACCAATCTACCATATTTCATACGGACAAAATTCATTTTTCGTCCTTCCCTAGGGATGTTGTCCAATTTTAGTCTTCTTGTATTCCGATTATCAATTTTAGTCCTCTTAAATCTCCGGCTGTCCAATTTTAGTCCGATTGCCCAATTTTGGTCCTTCTAACTCGATTTTCCGGTCAGCTCCATCAGCGTCTGAAAATATAAGTCACATCAGCGTAAAATCATCAACTGGTTGAAATTGGGGGCGAGTGTTGTGCACTCGTCCGGAGCTGACCGAAAAATCGAGTTAGGAGGACCAAAATGGGGTAATCAGACTAAAATTGGACAGCCGGAGATTTAAGAGGACTAAAATTAATGATCGGAAAACAAGAGGACTAAAAGTGGACAACGTCCCTAGGGAATGATGAAAAATGAATTTTGTCCTATTTAATACTATCCTAAATAAATTTTATAATTTTTTATCATAAAACTATTAAAATGACATTTTGAGTAAGTCTCTTGTGAGACCGTCTCACGAAATTAATGCATTGTATGAGACTGATCAACCCACAACCCATTTACCCACTATCCAAACCCTACAATTCACATATTGTTTGTGGGTGATGGGGTTCCGTCTCACGGAAACTATCTATGAGACCGTCTCACATGAGTTTTTATGTGACATTTTTACGCTAATATGATATTTTTCCATCTTCACCTACTTTTTTATCATAAAATCTACTAAAATGATAATTTTACCCTAATATGATATTTTTCCACCATTACATTAATCATTTCTCCATTATTCCAAATGTGGGTGCAGAGAAATTTTTGACAATCCACCAAAATTATTTTATAAAAGTAACGAAATTATATTGTGTAGTAGAAAAGTAATTATCCATATATTCTCGGATATTTCACTTTATATTATAGCCAAGTACATATAAAATAAGTAAATAATGGAAGGTGAATGGAATGAAATATTGCATGTAAAAAGTTTCAATTGTTGACAAATAATGGACACACACATCAATTGATTAATGATCAAGATGAATGTTGCAAAACACTTAAGCAAGGTACACAACATACCGAAGTTTCTTTTGATTCAATGGAAATGTTATGATAATGACAAAAAAATTTATACACTCGTGACATAGTTTTGAAACCGTGCACTTGTCCCCCACATGCAGCCACGCGACTATACGCGTCCGCATGTGTCTCAAGGTCATGCACAAATTCACCCAGATTCGAGCTCAAATGTCATACATTTTATGTAGTGTTAAACATACATTTTTGTAGTGTTAAACATACATTTATGTTATGTTAGTCATACCTTTTAGATTTTTACATATACCTTAACATATTTTCAGACCGTTATTAATGTTTTTCATACATTTTGGTTATATTAGTCATACATTTAGTTATGTTAGTCATACATTTTAGTTATGTTAGTTGTACATTTATATATTACATAAATGTATGTTTATGTTGATATAAAAATATAAATAATATCACATAAATGTATGAGTAATATCACATAAAAGTAAACATGTACAATTTATGCCGAAATTAGGGTTTTTTTTTTTGGAGTTAAATTATTACATAAAGGTATGATATTTGTATATAAAAATATGATTAATATAACATAAATGTATGACTAACATAGTATGAAGGTCAGCAAATTTTATTTTTAAAGTTAAAATATTGTACTAAGGGTATGAAATCTGGACATAAAGGTCTTACTAATATAAATAAAGGTATGACTAATATAACATAAAAGTATGACTAACATAACATAAAAGTTCAGAAAAAAAGAAGAAGAGAAAAATGCGCTAATCGACCTAAATCCGGCCCGACCCAACCCAAGTACATGGATCTAAGATCCATGTACCAGTTGTACAGGAGACCTACTCTATGATAATATCTCGCTAATACTTGATTATACTTAGAATTAAAAGATGATTTAATTAGGGTAATAATGATAAGAAGTTCATTTGGATGTCAATATGTTAAATATAACAAAATATATTCGAATATAATGTTCTTCTAGCTTGTCTTGAGTTTAGTAAAATAAGTAAAGACATTTGGAGGAAAAAAAAAAGAACAAATGGAACAATGAGTATTGACATTGAATTAAACACAATACTCATTTATTTAATCAGATAGCTTATTCACACTTCACCTTATCGTTCCATTCATTTTAATATAGTTTCAAATTCATTCGTTCATTCAATTAACCGTGAATCCCACTATTTACTCATCAATTTCTCTCTAACATTATAGCAAATAAAACATATTTAAACTTTTGGAAAACAATATTTATTTATTAATTACTTAAGTAATTATAATGATTCATTAACTACAATAATCAATTAAATTAACCTTTTTTTTTTATAAATTTAAAATTAAGAAGTATAACATGAGATAAAATACTGCATAAAATTGAAAGTAAAATAATTACACAAAAACGTAAACTTCTACATTTTATTTTAAGTAAAAACACTTAACACGTAAAAGATTTTTTTTTTTTTTTTTAAAGCTATAGTGATGCAACATTTGATGGTTTTACATTGGGATGAAGTAGGGGCTGGGTAAGGACCATTTAAATGGTATATTGCATTTGTTTGAGCAACAAATTTTGCATTTAAATGCATTATAGTTCAAATCAATATATATGCCTTAGCAATATTAAATTAGTTGTGAAACATATAATTATGCTAGAAATAGATAGTACATCACCATCATCATCAGGTAAAAAACATTTTCTCATTCAAATGATACACAATTTAATATTTTTGGTATAAATTTTGATTTGTTTCACTTTGTTATATGAACTTTAAATTTGATGCATTTTACCATATCATGCAAATACTAGTTGTACATGTGTCAAAAATCAATGATTATGATTTGTTGGATACAATAATATACATTAAATTCAAAATTCACACATAAAAGTGTAATAATTCAAAATTTATATAAAAACATGTTAATCATGTATAGTTCAAATGAGAAAATATAACTAACACGTATTGTTATTGAAAGAAAAAAAATTAAGAAAATTTGAGAAAGGACAAGGGTGAAAAGCGTGCCCTGAAACGGGTACAGGTCCCCAGGACTTGGAAATTTACTATATATTAATATCACAAAAACTTGCGTAAAACGATCTTACGGATAGTTTTCGTGAGATTGATCTTTTTTACCCACAACCCTAATCCATTTTCATTAATTTACATGTGAATTGTGTAATGTGGGTTGTGGGTTAACAAGTCTCACATAACATGATTCGTGAGACGGTCTCACATAAAACTTACTTTATTAAAATTTCTTTTTTTCTTTTTGGAATTCCTTTATATATTCATATCTATCAATATTAGTATTAGGACAAAACCTTTTGGTCACCTGGTGCATGGATTTTAGATCCGTGCACTCGGGTCGACCCAACCCACCACGCGCCCGTACATGCCCATATGTGCTATGAGGTTGTGAATAAAATTCGCCGAAACATGCTCCCAGATGTCAGACCTTTATATTATGTTAACTATACATTTTAGTAGTGTTAGTCATATCTTTTGTAAGGTTAACTATACCTTAACATTTTTTTTAGACAAATATATTAACCTTTACTTCATTTTAGTTATAACAGTCATACCTTTTAGTTATGTTAATTGTACTTTTATATATTACATAAATGTATGACTATGTTGATATAAAGGTATAAGTAATATCGCATAAAGGTATGCGTAATATCACATAAATGTGAACATGTACAAATTATGGCGAAATTAGGGTTTTTTTAGAGTTAAAAGTATTAAATAAAAGTATGATATCTAGACATAAAAGTATTACTAATATAACATAAGTGTATGATTAATATAACATAGAGGTTAGGATAAAAAAAAAAAGAAATAAAATTACACGAATCCAGATCAACCTGCACCCGGACCCAACCCACATTCATGTGTGCATTAGGTGCACAAAAGTGCTACTCTTAATTTTTTAGGACAATTCACACGTCTACTATGATCTAAGGGTGCCAATTTTTAACACTATACCAAATAACTTATTTTTATTTAAATTTATTGTATTTGTTTTGCTCTTGAATTGACATGTTAAGGACAATGATTTTTTTTTTCATGTTCGTGCTTATTATTATCATATATTTTTGTGTCATTATTTTTGTGTGGATATGAAGTATCTCAGTTGTGTTTATATCTACCTTTATCGTGTCAGTATTGTTATCTGATAAAAAAACAAAAAAAAAAACTAATTGTAATATCTAATTTTGGTGTTTTTATCTTTGTATCATAGAAAATTAACATATTAAAAATACAAAATCTTTTGCGTTTTCTATTTGTTTTTATCATGTCCATATCATTATTTTTTCGACACAAAAACATTTTGAATTTGTACTATTTCTTATGGCATATTTATCATGATATGATATTGGAAACATAACTTTAGGTTTAGCATTAAAATCTAAACCTAACACTGACTTTACTATCCCATGTTGCAATAATGAATGTACTTCTTTTACTTTATTCATAAATGGTACTAAACCTACATTTATGGAGACATGTTTGGCAATTTTCATACAAATTTAAAGATGATTCTTGGGTGCTGTATTTGGGATATTGGTACACCTCTAAACTTGTACTTACAATTATAAGTAATTTTTTTCATCTTAATCTAACAATAGAAAATTAAAAGAATTTCATCTAATGATCTAAATTGAATAGAGTGTAGTGGTGAGGTGAGACTATATCATTTTAGTATGTAGAAAGATAATGAATAAATATAAAATGTTCAATAATTTAATAAAACTTAAAATAAAATATTATTCTGAATTTATTGTCCAGTTTATAATATATTTTTAAAATATGAGCTCAATTTATTTTACCATTATAACATGATATTAGTATCTCATATTTTAATTAACTAATACTTGTTACTTATAATGTTTACATTATCACAAAATATAGTAGATATGATATGAAGTAGATGAAATTATATTATTAATATAATTTTAATAATATAGGATACTATTTTCCCATATAACATATGTGTGAAAAATTAGCTAGCCAGATGACTATAAATTGGGTCAAAGACTCAAAATAATGATTCCAATTTCACTTAAAACTCCAATTTTTTAAATTCCTTTTGGCAATGCTTTATGCTTAGCTAGTTTAACTTAATTTACTTTTTTAATGTTTACTAAATCGATAAGATTGCACTAGCTAGTTTAAATTTCAAGACATATATATATATATATATATATATATATATAAAGGAATTTAAAATTTATTTATTGATGAATTATCAATTTTAAATACTAAAAAAATCCATACCATAATTGTTGGCATGCATATACCTTCATGTCATAATAAAAAAATCTGTAAGTTTATTATATATTATGTTATATACATTGATATCGTATGTGCCGTTTTATTGAAAAAATAATATAGAACAAATTAATGTATATACACCTATAGCATTCACAATTATTATATATGTAGTACAAGATTGGTCCAAACATATTTATTGGATGCAGTTACTGATTAATAACCGAGAATAAAAAATGCAGATGATCACAATAAAAGTTGGAGAAAATTAAATGAAACTAGGACAATAGAATGATAATGATGGTTGCGTACTAATTTGCAATATTGTAAATTTGTTGATGTCAAAAATCTTAAATCTTTTAGTGTGTAAGGTAGGGTTATTTAAAATGAATAAATATATAATGATCGAATAGACTTGCACATAAGAATGATAGTTTATATTTTGTTATATATTAAATACAATTTACTATTTTTATCTCTATTTTAATAAATTGTTTATTTTTTTTTAATGACTGATTTCTAGAAAATATATGATCATCCCACCAACATTTGTCTCTATCACTATCAACAGTGCAAACTTAGTGGGGATGTATTTATCACTTACAATATATCTATTTATTGTGTAAATGCATGTAAAGATGTAGATGTCTGTGGCTTTAAATGTTATGCAAAAACTCATGTAAGATCATCTCACGTGACCTTACGTTGTGACAGTTGCACTTATAACATAAAAATGCATACTTATAATTGTGAAAGATATATTTGAATAAACTCATACTTATACTGTAAAAAACATACTTATAAAACACATACTTATAGCTAAAAAACACATACTTATATTTGTAAAAATCATACTTGAATCCCGCTGCACGTGAGATGATCTCACAAAAGATCAACTCTAAATGTTATAGTTGGTCAAGTATAAGAAAAAAATATATTATGATCCATATATAATAATATAAGGGTTAATCATGTAAAATTACAAATTTTGGTCAAATTTGAAGAACTTTGTATTATTTTACAATTACGATATAAATTTCATTTTATATCACATAATTGCTATGCTAACATCATTATATCAAATGCGACTTGATGTAACAATCTCAAATATGCTATCAATTTTGTCAATTGCCACCACTACGTACCATCATAAATCGAGGGTGGAATGTCCAATAAATCTGACTAGGCTGACTGACACATTCAATTTATGATAGTGGTAGCATCGAATCACAAAATTGGCACTGGATTTGAGATAACCTCATTAAAATGTGTCTAATATATAATGGTGATCGTATCAAAATTGTGTCGAAAAATAAAGCGGATGACTGTAATAAATAAATGATCGTATTCTAATTAAAACTGGGCCCAAAGTTTATGATATTTTTATATAATTAACCATAAATATAATTGTCTTGTTACATGTTATCATGGATAAGTTATTTCTAAAATTTGTATTGTTACTAGGTGTTTCTTGGATGCTGTCAAGTCCCTTTCTTTTAAAGCCTTTGACCAATTAATAAAATGAATTGGACACAGTGCAATGAGTTTATATTTTGGACTTTGATAAATATTAATCTAACTTTCATAGAAATAAAAATAAATTATTATTGTGGGCTTGTGTATGAATTTGTATAGTTTTGATTATATGAAAACAGATTAATGTTGGTAAATAGCACTCAACAATTGACAGATTTGAAGAACAAACAAATAAACAAAACAAGAAAACAAAAATAACATGACTTATAAAATCCTACGTTATTACAAAGATGCAGCAAGTCGAGTTGAGGAAAACCATATTTTGTTAAGACGAGATACGTTCAAGGTAGTGCTCACTGGATCGTGTGTATCGTCTCTCAAAGATAAAACGATTTCGTCTCTTGAGAAGTAACACCACAATCTCAAGAACTCCGACGAATTTTATATTTTGAGAACTGAGCTTTGATGTAAGTATGAGAAAGCTATGCAGATTTTCATTTGGGTGTCTAAAAAATAAAAATGATGCATAAGACCCTATATATAGATCTCCAACATGGAGGTTACATCTTATAATTGATGGGAATTTAAGAACCCAATAATGAGTTATTTAATGTATGATAACGGCTCATTCAAAAAACCAACTGCATTCTAGGATACTCTGCTAGATTACTATTCAAGCTTATTTGTTGCATCCTAGGATACTCCACCAGGATACTATTCTAGCTTACTTGCTGCATCCTAGGATATTTGTTGTATCCTACCACTGGCAACCTTCACCCAAACTTGCTCAAAAAAGATAAAGTGGGTCGGGTAAAATGTGAGCCCCGTCCGCCCAACGTCCAATTGCCAAGGTCCACGACCGAGGTCGGCTCGGGTTCGGGGTCGGGCAGGATTGAGCCGAGTTGCGCGTGTGTATGTTACATAAGCATACCACTTTAAGAGTATATTAATTAGTAATCATTTTTCCATGACTTAATTTATACTTGCATTTTCAAGATCAATCTTCCAATGTTGGATAGTTAAACACTCCTCCCACACTCAAGACCATTATATTTCCATTTTAAATGACCAACTTTAATGTTTAATTTATCACTCACCAAAAATTGATTTTGAGCGATTCAACATGTGTTGGTCCCAGGTGGTCAGAGGTTCAGAGGGGGGTGAATGAACCTCTATCAATTTTTCATTTTAAAACATTTTCTGTAAGCAGGTTACTGATTCTACAGAGAATGCAGTAACCTCTCGATTCAGAAACCTGACAGTATGTTGTTTCAGGTTACCAACTCGGTTATCACAGTATGCAGCAGAATAATAAAGATAGAGTTTCTCTTTGAAAAACAGTTTCCTTTTCACAAATATGATTTTGTCAGAATCATTTGACCAGTATGCTTATGATAAATGCAACAGAATAGATATGCAATAATGCAATATAACGAGTAATCAAAAGAAATAAACACACAAGGGTTTATAGTGGTTCGAAGGTGGTGTAATCCTTCTACTTCCACTCTACTCCTTCACACAGGAGGAACTTTGTTAGGTCAGTTTGCTTTACAAGACTCAATTTTACAAACCTCTTCCTATCAAGTTTACCTACTAGAATCACAAGATTCCTAGGCCAAATCCTACATATGGTACAATATCTCACACAGAGAATATAACCTACACAAGACTAAACACTTAGTGAGGATCTAATCCTTCTAACTAAGAATACCAAACTAAAACAACTTAGCACACAACAAATGGTTAAAAGAATATAAGTTGGTTCTTCAACTGGTGTAACTTTGAAGTCAGCATTGAACTTGAAAGCTCGAATGTTTTGGTAAACTGCTTCAGAAGGTTGAGTGACTGAACTTGATAAGCTTGAGAAAGGCTTGAGAGTTTGATAACTTATGAGATAGGTAAATCATTCAGCAGTCTCCACAGTCACTCCATCCTTCTATTTATATCATGAGGAAAATGCCCGTTGAAGAGAGACATTGTCCTTGTTGCAATTCAAATTGATCTTCAAATTTTCTCATTAAATGCGTCTAGAAAATTTGGGATGTAGGGCATGTCCTACTCTGATCCGCATTAATGACAACATACTTTGGCTACAACACTTTTGCAGAGCCGCGGTTTAGGTGGCATCACCTCATTGGCTCGGCGCTAACTTCTATCTACTGGTAACTTAGACAGGAACCAATCCACGTACTGCATTCAACATATTCCTCGTACTGCATTGAATAGGTTAGAAAGACTTACAGCTTGCTGCTCAGATTGCTGTAGCTGCTTTCTGTTCTGCGCTAGCTTTCTGTTTCAAAACAACTTTCTGTTCCTGAAACCTGCAATCAGCTTCCTGATCTGCGTTAGTTTCTTATTCCAAAATCCTGCAGCCAACTTCCAATTTTTCCTTACTGTCATTTGTTTGCTGCTTACTGATCTAGCTTCCTGATCCTGGTTTCCACATCAGCTTACTGACTTTTCTTGCTGAAAATCAGTCTTTGAAACATCTTCATCTCCAGAATCCTGCTAACATCAGTATTCTATAGCTTTTTGATTTTTACATCTTTACAAATCACAACTTAGAAAGATAAACTTATTAAGCTATAATCCACTTAAAAACGTGGAAAATGGATACTCTAACTTCCTATCCAAAGTTACATTGTCTCATCAAAACATAATGAAAATATCCCAACATGTCTCGATTATCTACTCCAAACGTAGACTAATCTTTTGACATCCAATCATTGAAAGATTAACTTTTAGTCATTTAATTATTGATCAAAGTGATGCAACCCACTTATAACAACCAATTTTCCAACAATTAAACACATCTATTTCCAGATTAAGAGAGATTCACATGTTACCTCATTCATTTCCCACACTCTTTCATCTACACCATGCTGTTCTGCTCCCCTTCTTCCTTGTGAGTTACTGTTGTGCCCATTCTTTGCAATTTGAAAAAGAAAAACCCAAAATAGGTATTTATTTTTGTAAAAAAAACTAATAATTATATGGAAATTTTTAATATTTGTTCATTGTTTACCACCAATTTTATGTATTTCAATTAATTTAGTTCTCTAACTATCACTTTTTCCAAATTTTATTCGATCTGCTTGAAATATTGATTATTGGTTACATGAATGTCGAAATTGTTAATTTGGATTTTTCAATTCAGAAATTTAGGATTGAAATTGAAAAAAAAAAAATGATGTTTAAAATATTAAAATTGAAATACATAAAATTGATGGTAAATAGGTGGTAAATTATTGAGATTTAAAATTGTAGTAAATAAAAATGACGGACATTACTTAATTGGATATATAATGTACACACACTAGATCAACGCCCATGTGTGCCACATGAGATTTAATAGAAGGAATTTATTCTAAAAACAATATAGGTTAGATCAGTAAAATAACTTATAACATAAATGAGTGAGTGGGGAATGTTTTTTTATGACCTATTTGACTTGTACTCTCTTTTAGCAAGTAAATACACCTAAAATCAGTTTTAAATTTTGCTATTAATTGCATTTATAATTTTTTTTCCGTATTCCATATTCCAAATATTTTAAGTTTTTAACAACTTATTTTAAAAAGAAAAAAAAACAAATTTATTATATCATATGAATTTAAAAGTATACATATTTACTAAAAGTATCAATTAGTTTGATGTTAAATGTACAAAATAATTTTATCTTATTTCTTATTTATGAAGTATTAAGATAATTTTTTGAAAATAAGAATTTATTTTTGTTGAAGTTTTTAATAAAATAATTTAATATAATTATTAAGTAGTAGATATACGATATTCTTTTTTACCCTTCTCAAATGATATAAGACATATTACTTAGTATAATAATATAATAAAATCAAGTTTAATCTTTTTGCACTTTTCTTTTCTTATCTAAACTTTGTTTTTATATTAAATAACACTAATATTAAACACTTTAAATAAATTAAAAAGTTATATTTTGTTAAAATAGTATTATATTTAAAAAAATCTATTTTTATTTTTATTTTTTATTGATTTAGTTTTATATAATTGTTCTATTAAGTACAATTTTTTCATGACGACAAAAACTCATTTGCACTTGATGCACAGATTTAGGGTCCGTGTAGAAAAGGTGTGGATCCAAATTGATCTAAACCCAACTCGCGTGTATGTGTGCATGAAGTACACAGAAGTGCAGCTCTTTAATGACATTTTTGGGTTAATTACTGGAAAAATCACAAATTTTCTTCGAATTGCCATTTTTAAAACTTTTCATTGATCAAAATAACAAAATGTTGTATGTCATTTGACTAAAATCAATTTTGAAAAAATTGTATATGTTTTTTAATAAGCTCGAGGGAGGATAGGGGAGACAAAAAAGACTAGAAAACTTAGGTAAGAAAATTGTATATTTATATATATATCAATTTCTCTCCTGCTACCAAAAAAAAAAAAAAAACTACACCATTACATCAATAACACGTGTAAGATGTCCAAGAATTTTGAGCATCGAATAACAGAAACTGAAACCTAAGACATATTCCTCATTATCGGTTAAAACTTCTAATAAATTGTGCTGAACTAACCAAACCTCGGATATGGATGTAACTGATATCACATTCTAAGCTACCAAGGAAAAAGGTTACCAAAACAAGCATTTAATAAGGTATTTTCAAAAATGAAACACAATTTGGGATGTAACTCTTGCAATCTGGTATGAAAATGAATGTTCATAGTCAATGTGCAAACAAAATTTTTGTCAAAATCATGGTGTATAGAAACTCAGTGCAACCTTTGCTGGCGAGTGTACTCCCAAAGGGCAATGGCACCACTGACATGAACATTTAGCGATCTAACTATACCCAGTTGTGGAATTTCGATGCAGGCATCCAACATGTGGATCATCTCCACCGGTATTCCTTCTTTCTCACGACCAAGAACCAGTACCTGCCGTCCAAACACGCTACGTAAAGACAAGATTGATCACGAATTAAGTGTGTTAATGACAATGACTTACTGTCTTTGTAGGAAATTTGTACTGGTCGAGGGGTACACTATTTGCAGTTTGCTCCAGGCCTAGAATCGCAAAACCATCTCGTTTCTTTTTCTCCAAGAATGTTTTCATGCTTATCACTGGGACTTCCAAAATAGGAACCCACTTCTCTGCTGTTACACTGATGAGACAAAGGAGGATTAATACCAAATATTTGTCAATGTCTAAAAGTACTAGCACATTAAAGCTAGACCAAGATTAAATAAAAGTCTTCACCATAGAGAACAACATAACTTTGATTTCTTGAATTATATGAAATGCACTAAAATAATTGATTAATTCACTGAGGATTTTTATTTTATTTCACAGGAACAATTTGACATAGACATTGTACACATTACTTAACCAGTTTACAACCCCCTCTGAATAATAAAGGAAAAAAGTTAAAAATAAATTTATAACCAGGAATATAGAGCTTTTTTTCTCAACATAGTAATAACTTGTAGAGCATAAATCAAAAAGATTTGGAAACTTCATACTTTATTCACTGCAAATCATAACCAGGAAAGAGAAGGACAAGAATAAAAATATTGGAAATTTTTTCATTAACATACTGATTCACTATCTCCTGGAAGCTAGTCACCAATAAATAGAAACTACAAAATTTCAAGTAACAGATGAGTAATAATCAGACAACTTAATAACATCAAGGTGCTAGTGCTACACATAACATTTGGCAATATATGGATTATGATGCACCAAATTTTTATCAACTTCCTCTGAGAATTCAGGAGAGCAAAGAAAAATAATCTATTAGCGAAACTTGTAATTAGAACCACAAAAGAGATCATACAAGTGGACAACCCCATATAACTATGGTATCTAGTCATGAATAATAAAATTAATAATAATTTAGTTAAAACTACTAACAACAACAATAAAATTAATAATAAAATAGAAAGAAAAACAAAAACAAAAACAAAAACAAAAACAAACAGAAATGGGAACTGGAATGGGAACGGAAACAGTAACAGTCATGGTCACGGTCATGGAACGAGAACGGGAACGGGAATGGAAATGGTAACGGGAACAGGAACAGGAACAGGAACAGGAACGAGAATGGTAACAGAAACGGAAACGGTAACATTAATAGAAACGGAAACCATAACAATAACAATAACAATCACAATCACAATCACAATCACAAACACAACCACAACCACAACCACAACCACAATCACAAAGATGATAACGGTAACGGTCACGGGAACGAAAATGGAAAAACGGTAACGGGAACGGGAATGGGAATGGGAACGGGAACAGAACGGAAACGATAACGGGAACGGAAACGGAAACGGAAACGACGACGACGACGGTCGTCGACCACAACAACAACAACAACAATAATAATAAATTAAAGTCATAGTTATACAAACCTGATAAGTTGAAACTGCTTCTCATTTAACATTTGTTTATTCGCTATAGCCAGTCCAGCTGCCCTAAAGACCTAGTATAAGCAAAGATTGTTATATATCTTGAACTTAAAAAAATTATACTTAAAAGATTTAAACAATTTTGGAAAAGAGAGCCAAAGCAAACTGTGACACTCGTGTGGATGCAAGCAAAAGTAACATACCTCACATGTGCGCACCAATCCAGCCAGATTAGGTATCCGGTCTATAAGGGATGCTGCAATGATAATTTGTTGCCGGCTTGCTTTCAACTTCTCTACAATCACTCCCCTTGAATGCAGCAACTGATCAAGAAGCTGATCTTCAGTTTCCATATCTGCATTTGTGATAAGAGTTAAAACCAGAAAATTAAATAAAAGACAGAAGATGTATCTGATTAATAAAACGGTACACCAGAATGGTTCTCGACAGAGCAACTCTGCCAAGCCAAAGGCCGAATTCAAAGGTTATTTCTGCCTCTCGTGATGCTTGATATAACCCTCTTATTTATGTAATAATATTCTTAATTTTATGTCCTAGATTACACTAGTAAACATAAAAAAATGTCTTTATTGTTTCCTAACTAGATTGACCATTATTTTATTGGTCATTCCACAAAATCAATTTTTAGGATGCACATTTAGAACTCGTTGATCCATAGGATCGACTCTTTGACTTGAACCAAAACAATTAGCAGACTTGTCAATTATTAACATGAAAAACAATTTATGGGATTCTGACATGTAAGATCTGGAAACCGGATAAAATGAGTTAAGTCCACATACCCAAAAGTGATTCAAGTGATGCTCTTTTGTCCGAAGAGACTGTTGACACTGTCTCTTGCTGCTCGTTCTTGGAGAAGGAAATTTTTCTTTGGAAGTCATACAATAGTTCTTTATTTATCTGGACTACAGATTGTACTCCATTGGAGTCTAATATTTCATCACGTTTGGGACCTCCATCAATGTAGATGCTCTCATTCTTGATAGCAGCTGCATCTTTAGCCATTGATGATCTAAGATTTTCCCTGGTATTCTGTAAAAAATAATTATGAGCAGAAAACCACAAGAGAAAGGTACAAACAAAGTACCTAGCTGCTTACATTCAGAAAGTCAGTAACTCGATCCATAAGAGTTGTGGTAACGCACTCGAATCCTTGTTCCTACAAAAAAATTACGAAATGGAGGGTTTAAAATAAGAAGACAATAACCGGAACTAGAATGAAGGTCAATCAACATTTTCCATATTTAGCAAACAATTGATCATATAATAGGGGTTGAAAATAAAGTTGAACAACATGTTGATTATAGAGAACCCATCATCTTCAAAGGGAAAAAAACATGTTCAGCTCAGAATTTTATGGAAAACAGTCCACTTCAAATAACAATAAATGGAGAAAATTACAATTATCCAAAAGCACTAAAACATCTTCAGATTTCTACTTCAAAAATCAAAGCTCAAAAAATTATAGACAAAATGGAAAACAGTCAATCAGAAATAACAGTAATGAAAAAATGCAAGTATCCCTAAAAGAGTAAAACACGTTCAGCTCAGAGTTTCATATTCAAAGTCGCAACACAAGAAATTATAGTAAAAATGGAAACAATTAATTACACACAATAACTCCTTTCAGGTAGTTAAACTTTTCATCCTTAATATGATAAAAGATTATAAGACCTATTTCGAGAAACATCTAATAAAAAATTCCAAGTCAAGGAATCCTTAGTGGCAGAACATATCATTAGCAGCATCACAACATAGGATAAAATTTAAAAACTTTAGGCATTAAGGACATTAGGTTTAATCTGGAAAGGATCAATGAGTAAGAAACATTCCTAATTGTTCAAGAAAGTAATGAAAATTGTTAACATCTAACCTCTACTCTGTCAGTAAAAATTCCATCCGGTGATACAGACTTCACTGGATCAAAAGAATCGAGATGGTTCTCCATTGAAGCTCTTAGCCTGCATTAACAAACAGTGAAAGATCACTGAATAGAAAAGCAATCGCAGTAAATTTGCAATCCCAATCCTTGTTCACTTGTTTGTACTATTTGATAACATTTTCAAATTCAAAGAACATACACATTCCAAGCTCATTAGGAATGGACAACCAAATTATTCACTGTGACTCCACTTCCTACCTACTAAGAACGATTCTGCAAATCAGTTACAATTTGAAAAATAGGTCATACAGCTCTTATTCTACAGAAATGATGCCACAAATCCCGTTGGACTCATAAGATCCTCATTGAGATCCCTTGCTTATTCTAGATTATGTTACATTGTTAATGAACCAGAAAAAAGGAAGCAAATTTCCACAAATTAGGAAATCTAGTATACACAGCATATCTAAATTCCTAAAAATCAAATCACAAATAATCTCCAATCATTACATGTTTCCCTTATAAAACCATATCACTGCACAGTGTTTATCTGCATTATTTTTTTTGGGAAAGTATACAATAAAGAATACAAAATGGAAATTAATACCATTAACTTAATTTAGGTTTAGTAACTAGTATTTAAGAAACCAACAATACACTAGTTGGATACAGTTAAACTCTAGTACATAGGCAAACTTTGTGGCTTAAGAATATCAGTAAAAGAACACCATGGTGTAACATATACGCCAAGAAACTAGATGATAAGACACAACTTTGATCAAGAAAATTGTGGATATCACGTGATTAGTTACACTTACCGTGCACAATCTGAGTTATGTGCCAAATAATATCTCAAGTCCACAAAGCACCTCCCCTCCAAGGACGTGCATGGATTTGAATTAAGTGACAGCTTTTCAAGAACATGATACACCAATATCTGCAATTTATCATACAAGATACATAAATACCATATTTCAACATCCAATTGTAAAACATTTCCCATTAATAAGAAGACTGACCTGAGTAAATCCACGTAAAGTGTGATGATGAGAGGTCAACAATGGAACTATAGGAGGAAGTAGTTCATTCAGGTGTCCTAATTGAGTCTCTTCTTTTGCATGGAGAATGACATTAGCTGCTATAAATACATATGATGACAAAGCCTGGATCCATAAAATGTACATAAATAACAATTATTGGTGTAAAAAAAAAAAAATTGTTTTGCAACTACCATTCCCACCTGGTATATGCAATTAAATTCAATCCGAAAATAATGACTCATCACAAATGACTCATCCCACCTGCTATATGCATTTAAACCAGTAAAGACTTCCTGGTTCAGATGCATCTTCTAAGTACCTATAATTTTTTTAATAATATGTACACAGATCCATTAAGATACTAATAGGCTTCTGTCAAGACATTATCTATACAGGAAACTAATTAATATATCACTAATCTTCCAGATTACTAAGGAGGCAATATGACTTGACTGACTCGAACTATCTCAAAAAGATGTTAAACAAATTAGAAAACTTCTATACCATCAAACCAAGTTTGTCATGGTTATTGAGGGAAGTACTTCAAAGTTTATACAGTATAAAGAAAAATTTCAGAAGGTTCAAAAATTTGATGCACTAATAATTTAGAGAACTAAATGTGGTGTCATTCAATTTAAAGGGGTTGCCATAAAGATAATATACTATACAGATTGGAAGTGCTTAACTTATATGGCAAATAAGTTCCAATACCAAAAGAGTTTCAACTGTCTAAAGGATTAGATTCAAGGAAACAATCTAGTCTCACTCCACCAAACTACTTTTCTTTCAAAGTATTGAATAGTTCTCACAATAACAATCTGCCACCATTAAGGTTAGATAACAATGGATACTCCAGTGGATGCAGTAATAGTTATCCTACATTACTGGAGATTGGAATCCTACCAACACATTAACTATATCATCTTAGCAAGTACATTGATCCTATGCAAAATTTTTGTCAATTGGATACCCGAGAACAGGCACCCAAATAAGAAATTCTACAAAACTGTAAAAGTGAGGCTAGACTTAGTATTGGCTTTCAGAATTCAGAAAATACATAAATAGGTCATATTTAAACTAAGTACAAAGCCAAATACCAAGGACTATTTTGCCATAATGGTCTAGTAATGGTGTACTTCAATAACAGGTAATATCAAGAAAAGAAACCTTAAACAGAAACAGAAAACTAACACACATGAATTTATCTCACCTGAGGCCGCAAATCATAATTCCTTAGCAGAGAAACCAATTGTTGGCCTACCTGTAATGTGAAACCAAGGCAATGGCCTAAGAATAATAGAAAAAAAGTGGTAACAGACAGCAATCAATAGTCATGAGGTAGAGGGGCTCCAGGAAATTGAAAGTATGCAGCAATAAATTACGTAATTCAGAATACTTCCCCGGTTTTAGACCTTTTTATCACAATTATCCCAAATTTTAAGGCCTCCCTAGTTTTATACTACTAGAGTCACAATTCTCTTAAATTATTCCTATTTATATAATTAGTCATTCCCCTTTTCCTTATCATATATGTTTGTGATTGTGTGTGTGTATTTGTGATGAGTGTAGAACTTGAATGAATAATTCGAATATGATAAGACTAAAGTCCAAGTCAAAGTCAGGTTCTGACACAAATAGTTAGCTACTTTTTTGTGCAATGCAAGAAAGTCTCAGCAAGGAAATAAGTTCTCTGAGTTTATAAGATACTAAATAACTAAGATGAGGAAATTCACTTTATAAAGAGCTTTTCAAGCCTCTTAACTGGTGTCCAATGCAGCTCAAATCTCCCAAATATGGTAATACCTAGAGGACTTCATCTGTATTGGCCCATTTGAACCCCTTTCATGCCTTTATTATTATTATTTTTTTTGTACCACCAATTTTTTCAGCCATTATAAATTATTGCCCATCTCATCCAAATGTACTCACTCGTCGTGCAAAAGGACATTTAATATGAGTAGAGGTTAGATATGGAGAAACCTTATCAGTCTAAGTAGCAGCTCTACGACAACTAACTGTGTGATAAGGTGTTTTCTCACAATCACTCGGACACTCATGAATGCAAATCATTTTACTCTGGCATCAATCTACAGAGTCAGACAATAACCTATTACACCAACATTGCCTTATCATAGTACAATCACCCAACTGAACTTAGTTGTCTAGTCCAATTTCAAATCTGCATCTCAACCATCCAAGCAATAGGAAGAAAGATAACAAAGAAAAGGAGAAGTAGGCTTAAAGAACAAGAGTAATTATGGTATAAAAATTACTTTTTCATTAAGTGTCCATCTATCATTTACAGGAGAATTCAACAAAGTGCAGTTAAAAAATAAACGAAGCATTAGATAATTCCTTACCAATGAAGGGAAGTTTAAATATATGTAAATAGCAAAAGTTTCCAAGTACTGTCGAACTGAAGGCAAATTGTTCCTCTGCAAGCACACGAGATCAACTATCAGTAGATCAGCAATTGAAAAATGTAGAAAATGACACAAGATGGTGGAGATTATGCACCACGAGTTGAAGGGTAATTTTAATTAGAGAATTCCGAAAAAACAAAATACATCACAAAAATATGCAATACTATGTGGCAACATCCCGGATGAAAACCACAAAACTCCTTTTTTCAGTATTCAGGATAGTTCCAATGTATATCTCTCACAGGGAGAAAATATGGACTAGGAAACTTCAAACTGTTTGGCAAAAAGAGAATACTATTCCTTTCATTATGTTCGTCATTTTTAAGATCCAAGCTCTCATTCTCTGAGAACATGTCTATGAGGTTTGTTTGTATACATGATTTAGAAACACAAATAGCCAGCAAGTAGTTTGATATTCTAATCAACAAATCCTACTTTCAGAAAATGAGAATAATGCTACTATCAGATTTGACTTTGAAATTGAAAACTTTTACCACTGAAAGCAAGTCAGTTTGAAAATAATTCACAAGAACTTGAATGAAACTATCTAAATTTTACACCACTGTAACAGAATAGAAATTTCATCAGAATTACAGAACCACTTATGAGGCAGAAACAAGTTATCAAAGTCAGGAATGTGTCCCCTTGATCAGTACTTTCCTACTAAAACCATGAATAGACATGAAGAAAGAATATTTCTCATAGTGTCTTCTAATTAAAATTCCATATGTGTGGAGATCTTAGAAGTTATTAGATTGTAGGTAAACCATGATATCAACATGAAGAAACAATGTTTATAACCACAAGGACCAACACAGGGCAGGAACTATGCATGGACCCCTTAACTAATTGAAGGAAATCCAAGTAGGCTCTAGAAATACATTCCCTTGGTCTTCTAAAGGTGGTTCTAAGTTCTAACAATGATGATGACATCCCAGTCATTTTCCCACCATCCATGTTTGCTTGTTATGACTCCACGCCACAGGGATACTTTTTCCTATTGGACACGCGCCACAACCATTTTCCCAATAGCGCTTTGTTTTTTAGACATGCTACCAATACCCAATCCTCCAAATTCTAAGGTCTAGTAACCATGTCTTAAGAAACCAAATGTGATAAGACAGTCTCCATCAGAACCATTCTGAAAAAATTCTGAAAAAAAAAAAAAAAAAGCTTGACACTTTCAAGGACAATTCCAACTTCATTTTTAAGTAATATAAGGCTTTGGAAACTAAAATCATGCTGTATTTATAACTCATCCACTTCCCAGGTATGGCATACATACAAAAGACAGGGCTACTATTGACATTACTGATACCTCAGGCAAAATGATATAATTTTAGGTGTTACTTTGTTATTATCTAAAGTTCCGATCATGGCATCTGTGAACGGCCAACTTGCACACAATTGGAGAGTGTCAAGTAGATCAGAAGTCACCAGATATAAATGACTCACATAAATTGATGTGTGCAAGGTAGTTGTTACTTGCTCGACAATATCTTGGTCAACAAATCTTGACAATGCACATATCATCTGCCATGCACGAACTTTCCGTCTATGGATCTGCAAAAGGCAAAAGAATATCTAGGTCAGCAAGTTGTGACAATGCACATGTCACCTGTCATGCACAAATTTCTGGTCTGTGAATCAGCAAAACCAAATAAGATAAAATGAAAATGGAAAAATCAAAAGCATGTCAATATAAACTCCGATTAGCATCAAACAAGAAATTAGAAATCCAGTGAAACATAATTTTTTTTTTAATTTTTATGTGTTCTATCACATGCATTAGGTAATTTTATGTTGGTTCCGAGCCAAGTCTGCTAGAATGCAGCCCTAAGATGAGGAAAAGACAATTTTTAAGTGCTCACAGAGAAAAAATGACATTAGAAAGAAGAAGATACAAGCCTCAGGATCATTCTGATATAAGAAAAAACTATTCAAAAACAGTTCATAATTTCTTAACCAAACATAAGTTGTCTCTTTTCTGCCATGTTTACAGGGAACTAACCGCGCTAAACTTTTTATACAACTCCTTAGACAGATCTTTGTCATTCACCTGCCAACAAATCAGAGTCAGCAATTTATGAGCATTTTGCTTTCCTGTGTTCAGAGAAATTGAAACAATTAATCTAGCAGAAAGAGAATCTTCGAAAATGAGGCTGTTAAATCACAAAGTAACTAATAGTAAACCACAATACAGTGAATTATATGATATTTACAATTTTGCCAGGAATACAGGTTTAGTAAAATCAAAGTTGTTATTCACCATTGGCACTGGGGAAAATATTCACACTAGGACTGTTTCGTATGGCAATTGTGAAGTCAGATGTGCCAGAGGTATGCAGATTACACTATGCTTGCCAACAGATTGACATCATGTTATCACATGTTGATATAGGTGTTACAGGGGATGATGTAGATTAGTATCCAAGATTTAGATGATTATCCAAGCTTATGAACCTTCTAATGCATGAACTTGAGATAGAATATCTTATTATCTTGTTTCGCATGGTTATTCCCTTCAGCTTGAGGTTACTCGATCTAATAAAGCATCCCCAAGATTTCTTTTAAGAAACTGGAATGTTGGGGTTTGCAAATAGCATATTCTCTAATAAAATAAATTAATTTATAATTGGTTGATGGAGAGTTGATTGCTAAAAACAGCTGTCACTGTCAAATTAGCAAATTGTCATACTTATAAGCAAAATGATGTCTCTCATATAAATATATTTGTGTATATTAGAGCTAATCTAATAATACTAGGCAATTAAGCAGCCAACTGCCACCTAGAGCCTAGGGCGCCAAGTCAACACCTAGATGGTTTAAGTTACCTTTTTATTCCAATATAAAATTTAACAATTTATAGCATTTGCAAATAAATCAAGTCCATATCAAGCATGGGTCTTATATTGGGCCATAGTCCCATACACAAAAGTCCATCGAAAAGTAAACATATGCGTTTGAGGGTTGCTCAATAAGTTAAAGCTCACAAAGAAATACAATACCACAGAATTGAGAAGTTCTAGCAGAAACATTTTGCCAGATGCAATAACTGCAAGGTTGTTCTCGTTTCTCGAATTAGACTTGTCTGAATAAGCCATGTCCACAAGTTTGGAAAACAAAACAGCAACAGATACACGTGCATACAACTCCGTGTTGATGAACACCTAATCACGGGAAGCATCAGAATGTTACTAAGTCATAAATCGTGTCTTTTAACCCAAAAAAGAAATATTATCTAAGAAAATATTTATAAACATACAACAGTGTTAGAAGCAAAGGCGTAGCAGCAAGATATCACAAGAAAACCCACGGAAAATATCCGCCAATGCCAAACCGGCAATCAATCTTCTTATTCCTCTCTCCCTACTCAAAGTTTAACAAGTATTTATAGTCTTATGGAACACAGGCCAATGACAATTAAACAAAATAAACAGCCCAAAGCATAATTAAATAACATAATAAATAACATAACAGATTTAATTAGGCCCATTGGCCCTTCTCTTCCTTGCGCTCCTGCTGTACGTAACAAACAGAATTTCCATTTTCAGAGATTTTGAGGTCCATTGAAGAGAGGCATCAGAGAGTGGGGAGTGGAGAAAAGCAGAATGGAAATGAGGGTTTAATCAAGGCCTTTCATGGGATTTACTTTGAGTCCACTGAGTGATTGGAGATATAGAAGTTTCTAACAAAAAATTGAAGCCGTTGACTGTGGTGGCAATGGTGGGCCCAGAGGCAGGTTTTGCCGGTGGTTTGAGCATTAGGTAGGAATTTGTCGAGAACTTTGTCGTATTTACGAAAATATCAAGCAGCAGATAAAATCAACCTCCTCCCTGCTTCAAACTATTGACTTAAACTGTTGAAGTTTCAGCAGAAGTACATCATCACAAAAACTATTTTGGCTTAATTTGAGCTAAAAGCAGAGAAGTGCTTAAATAAAGCAAAAGTGAAACTCCTAGAACTATATTTTATGGTCTCTAGTTGATTAACATCAACAAACCAGCTTGAGAGGGAGTATTGAAATCCAAATTAAGAAGATTTAGTATCCAAATTATTAACTTCCAGTTGGCGAGAAGCTTTCTTGAAATAATGGTAGATTTGATTGTGCTTGGATATTGATATGATTATTATCTCTAGTAATAATTAATAGGACCGAAGATAGTACTCTTAATTTTTGCAGCAATAAAAGCGGAACATTAAAGCAAGCTTAAAGACAGCATTGATGCATCAAATCCACAACTGACTTACATCAGTCAATTCAGGTTCTAGGCTTCTGAATAGTATTGATACCTCAGCCCTTGCATCATAATTTCCAGCCAGCTCAGCTTCAAAATCCTCATCAAAAGCAACTAACAGAAAGAAAGCAATACAAATTTAAAGCCCAATGGATAGAGATCCTGCTCAAGAGGGAGTGAGCTGTCATAGAAAATTGTTGAATTGGAAATATGAATAATGTTATGGTCTATCAATAGAGATTTTGCTCTATTTATAATTGTACAACACGGAGCACACTGAAAGCATACCAGAACCATAGAAAGTCAACAGCTTCAGCTCTTTAATATAGTATTTTAGAGTATTTGGATAGGCTAGCCAAAGCCCACATAAATGTAATGCAGCAAGACGAATAGTACGCGGGCTTTTTGTCCCTTCCTCGAGAATTTTCTCAACAAACTGCAAAATTGATGATTGTTTGTATGACCATGCCAATCAAGTTATATAGAACATATTTTCATGAAGAGCATGACGATAACTCATACCCATTTCAAAGGCCCAGGACCATTGTCAGATTCATGCATGAGTCGATCCCCAAACACTGAATAATGCAAGACTGAGGATAAAAGTGCAGCAATAGGAGCCACCCTCCTTTTCTTACAGCTGATATGCAATATCCATGAAGAACGAACCAAAAGCCACATCATCTAAGAAGAGAAAAACATTTTATCTAAGCAATACGACCTAAGTGGACCAAAAGGCAATTATATACAGCATACATAAGAAAAACTGAACCTAATTTATACATTTTAGTGGACTGAAGCATTCTAGTTTCCATAAAAGCCATGATATTCTAGGATTTAATGCCAACTTATTGGCCCACTACAAACTTGTTCTGCTCTCTTCCTCTGTTCATCTTTTTTTTTTTCATCAAAGAACTTTCCCTCTTTCTTCCTTAACGAGAAATGGAAATTAAGAGTGTGTACACTCATTACTGATATCTCTACCATTATAGGTATAAAAAAGTTAAATCTAAGTGACAATTTATGATGGCAATTCTACATGGTAGAATGCCGATATTCAGACTTCCTATGCAGATTGCACCTCTGTTCCACTTTAAGAGTCATGAGAATTAACTAAGGTGCATTAAACCTTCCATAAGCTGTCTCTGGAAATGAGCCATAGGTATTGCATGGTCTCAGTCCATGGTAGTAACATGTGATCAAAGTTTTCTTGGTTATTCACATCAATGCATCAATAAAAATCAAAGATTAAATGAAGCTTTGAATATATTTCCCAATGCTTATCGTCATTGAATGTTGACAAAGTCGAAGCTCAAAGTGAAAATTCTTAGAGATCATGAATTCAATATAAACTAACTTAACATTATACAAATATCATCTACAACTGAATTGACAATCCATACTATATAAGATTTATTATCTAAAATCAGCAATAGAGAATCTTTATCATATCAATTAACAGATAGCTTTAGAAAAATAAGTCCACTTATGTTACCATTCTAGACTCTTGATAACATGAGAAAGCACTTCCATCTGATAGTCGGATGAACCCAATACTATTATTCTTAAAGAGCTATGGATACTTGAACTCAGATTTTCAATAGTATCAATATATACTCTTCAGAAGATGGCACAGTTTCTTGAATCTTCCCAATTAAACTAAATTCCATGTTCATATCATAACCTTAGAATTCTTCCTCAGCTCTGCTTACGCAGAAGTAAAAAATGAGGAACAAAAGTGAAGCAATATTCTGGAATACAGTACTGCAAGGATTGCAGATCTTAAACTTAAAGAAAAACCAAAGATTTCAGCAGAAAAATGTAGACTCCAAGGAAAGCATATCTAAGATGTATAACACATGCAGTATCTCCGTCATAAGCACAAAATACAACATGCTTGAGATAAATGAAATATGCAGCATACCTCAATAGATATCTCGCCATTGTAGGAAATTGATGGTTCCATTTTTCTTGAATGAAACAATTCCATGTTTAATCTTACTGACCTAAGCATGGGCAAGACAGAGACCTCCCCAGCATTTTCTAGGCTGCAAATCAAATCAGAAAGACGATAATGAATTGTATAACAAGAAGGCTTGCTGAAAGTACACATGACGCACACTGAAACTAGGTGATCTTCAATTCTATTTTATGCATTACAGTAGAGGATCTAGAAGAATTATTATCATTCAAATGTTTCAGTAACATTTTCTATAAGCAATGATGATTGATTACTTACTATAAGAACAAAAATAGGGCAACCATTAAAACGAAAAGACAAGCATAAACAGAAAACAAAGGAGATAATCTTCATTTCTTCAATCTTGCTAGAGAACAAAAAGAAGATACCCCACATGGAAACATGTCAAAGAAAGGATTGAACAGGGACATAAAGAAATTCTCAAATTGATAATAAACTATAACACGCTCCTCGGACAATGATCAGGATAACATAAACCAGCAACACAGGACATGAAATTCTAATAGAAGTTTAGGATGCTGAGAGACAAAACAGAGCTTCAACATATACCATTGCAACAGATACTCGATATAAACAATCGAGCATCAAGAAAAATAAAATCAAAATGATTAGAATAATAATAATAATAATAATAATAATAATAATAATAATTAATAATAATAATAATAATTATTATTATTATTATTATATATTAACCAAAAAATTTAGGGAACATTAAAACAAGCAAGTCTTCATCACAAAACTTGCCTAATTATATTACTAGAAATTGGAATCGTCTCCTTTAGTTTAGATCCTTGATTGTGCTATTTGTGTGTGTGCACAACTTTGTCCACTGTATATTTTTAATCTATTCACAAAATATTTATTTCTCATTCAAAAAGAAAAACATACTAACATACACTAGATGAATTCATCATAAATTGAGCATCTTTCTACAGTACTATCTATCTCTCTATCTCTTAGTCCCCTGGAATATCTTCCAGAGCCTGTTGGATAAAATATTGATGTTCAAGTCTTCAAAATGTAAAAAATCTCAAGAAGCACACAACCTCGTCCAAAAATTTTATAAATGAGCCCAATCCCATGATTGATCAGTGTCCGATTTTCCACTACTTGATAAGTTGGGCACTTAAATACTATGTTCAACACACACTTCAGGTACGTAAGATCATGTCCATCTCCTAACTATGTCTGACACAGCATAAGAGCAGTTTCTGAAATGACTATGCACCATAGCCAACTCTGAGCAAATAAAAGCAATTGCTCCTAACTACATTGGAGGATTAACTTAGACTGGCAGTCAGATGATCATCATTTAGCACCTTACCTTCCAACAAGGTCACCAAAAATATGAGTTACAATTGTGTCTGAGAAGAAAAATGTACAATCCTTCAAATGAACTCCGTTGAGAATTGTATGATTTGGTAGCGACAATAGTGATTCTAAACAGCTCCACTGATAAGACAAAAACATATTACATAAGATCATGGATTCACTAGCACATCATCAGTTGTCAACAACTGCATGGGTTATTTGAAGAAGATGAAACATGACACAATCTTAAAGCCATACATATACAAAATTAGTAAAAAAATAATTAAAACACATCAGTCCATCGAGAGAGAAAAAGAATGCAGTTGGTCCAGGTTCTATTATCTTATCCATACCCAGAAGTAAAAAAATTCTCATGCTAAAAAGAACAAGTCCAGTTCCCACATTAAGCCTCATTGACATTTAACAAACAAATAATCAAAGACATGAGCTGTGGAAAAAAATAAGAATAATAATGATAATAATCCAATCTTGAATTTTTGAAGCACAGGTAGGTCTCTCCCCCTAAGCTGGGCAGCTACGGAAACTCAAAAACAGGATTCCTCGCACTTCAGCTCTATGAGTGAGTCACGACTCTGATATAAATAAAAAAAACTGGCCAAAGGAATTGGGGTGTCTAGTCGGTGCCAACTAGCATTATGCTTTTTTTGCATCCATCTGAATTAAGAAAAAGCCTTATACTGACTCTTGCATTTCCAAGAAAAACTGTCACGCCCCGTTTTCATACTTAAAAATATCAGAGGACGGGCGTACAGGAAAAGAGAAAAAAGAAAACACACACTTCTAAAACTTATAAACATAACTGACGAATAAAGATTTAAAACAACATTAAACAGAAACTTCGGGAACTATTAAACATAGGATTTTACATGTTTGAGATCCTCGGCGTCTAGCCGGAAGAAAACATTGAAAAACAAGTAGCGAAAATCAATAGGATCCATAACAGAGGAAAATAGCTTGACTTTACAAATGATCCATGACATTGTTTAGAAAGAAATCGCAATACGAAAAAGGAAAATGACACAACTTGATAGGGCACCCCTTTCGCTACGCTTCTTCACTTCCATTGTTTCTTGTAACGTGAATACACACGGGGTGAGTGCGTTTGAATACACTCGTGGGGATCATTTCCGTATTTAGAGTTTATTAAACAGCTAAACTAATTAAACGTGTATCAGTACAACAGTTAAACATAGCACATTATATGCAGTGCACATAGCATAAGATAGGTGTGGGTATTTTCCATTTTATCCTATGAACAGTTTCTATACCGTTGGTGCTTTTTACGGACCACTAGTTCCTCCGTAGCGTTTTTTATGGATCATTAGTCCCTCCGTAGCATGAAAGTGGACTTTCGTCCTTGTGTAACATATTCATAACGTATGAATGAACATATAAATCACAACACGTATCTCAAGACACATAAGGTTCAACAATACATAGCATTAAATGATCATTTCCTAAATCTTAGATTCATATGGCATAACGATTAGGGTTCACTTCATAAGCATAGATTCACATAACATGCGTTAAATACAGAACCGTAAAGTTATTAGAAATTAGAAGTCACCCCACCTTGTTCGGTGGTGTTTCTCTCGTGCAACTTGAGTCCTAAACCTAAGTTCGTTCCTTAACTTGAAAGCCTACGCATGCAAACGAGAATTATTAGATTCTTATTACATTAATACACATACTTTAATAAAGAACTCTCTCGAAGAAGAAACGTCGAAGGGGAGAATACGAAACGAAAGCTTGAAACTTGATCATAGGGTGTAGAGGGATCGATTAGAGTTTTAACAGAGGAAAATCAGGCTTAAACGGAGCTTTTAAAGTCGTAGGGGCATTTTCGTAATTCTAGAAAAAAGTTGACTTTGACCCAGGGGTAATTTTGTAAAATTAGAAAAGATTTAGGGTCTTTTTGATATTTTTAAAACTTTTGGGATCAAAATACAATTTTCAGAAGATCTGAGGGTCAAAACCTAAAACTTGGAATTTTTTGGAGGTTAAAACATAATTTTCAAAAGTTTGAGGGCTAAAACGATATTTTAGGAAGCTCAGGGACTAAAACGTAAATAAACTAAAAACCTAGAATTTGCACCTAAGTCCCTGAACTCTCCGAAATTGCAAAACGGCCCCTCCCTTCCCAACTCCCTTACCCGCTGCTTCCCGTTGCCAACGCACACGCCAGCGACTCCAGGTTGCCGGCCACCACCACACACACACGCACATGACGGCTTTACACCCAGTGCTGCCCGACACCACACACAAACACGACAGTGCTAGCCAGCACTGCCCTACTCACACACGCACAAACATTGCACACACACATGCACGGCCACAGCACCATCGCTCACGGCTGCGCCCCTCAACCACACACACACGACGCGACGCGATGGCAACGAGAGAGAGAGAAGAAGAGAGGAAGAAGATAGAGGAAGGAGGGAAGAGGGAAGAGGGGAGAGAAAATAGAGGGGGCCACGCCTTCGCTGGTCGTTTCCCGACGGAGACGGTGGCGATTCGGCGATCCGAGCCCGAATCCAGAATGGGCTCAGCGAGGGCTACATTTCGGCGTAAGAATCGGCTGGAACGGGGAGAGGAAGGGCGGCGACACGGCGGCTGGCCGGAACAGGGCTGGAGAAAGAGAGAGAAAAAGACCTTTTCAAAATGTGTTCCAAAACTTGATCCTTTATGTTCTATCTTTACTTTATTCACTTCGATTTGGGCCACGGGCCCTCAATGGGCCGTCCATTAATGTGTTATTTTTTGGGTTTCGACTACGATATCTTTTATTAAATTATAATCTATGTTTTTCGATTTAATTATACATCTGATAAATTAATCATGCATTATTTCGTTTTTCTGAAACGTACGTAATTAAATCAAACAATTAGAGGTTAAATTATTTAATTAATCCATTATGCATCGTTTTATCTTAGGCATTACATCCCTTTCCCCTTAGAAAAATTTCATCCTCGAAATTTAGAAACGTACCTAAAAATGGCAAATCTAGATATTTTGTTAGGATCTCATCTTCTTGTTCCCATGTTGCTTCTTCCCTTCCATAGCGGCTCCACTGTACTTTCACTAGGGTCATTTCTCGATTCCTTAGCTGAAGAGTCTTTCTATCTAAGATGACCACTGAAACTTTTTCATAGGTTAGATCCTTCTCGATTCCAATGCTTTCTTGGTCGGTCACGTGGTTCAGATTGAAGATGTACTTTCACAACATGGATACATGGAAAACGTTGTGTATTCCTGCAAAGTCCGGTGGCAAAGCTAGACGGTACGCGACCTTCCCAACTCGATCCAAGATCTTGAACGGTCCCATGTACCTTGGCCTCAACCGTCCTCTTCTTCCGAAACGATAAACTCCTTTAGTGGGTGACACCTTCAGAAAAACCTCTGTCTCCCACCTCGAATTTCAACTCTCTGCGTCTCTTATATGTATATGACTTATGTCTGTCCTGAGCCACTCTAATTCTTTCTCTGATATTCTTTATCACTTCAATTGTTTGTTCAACCAAGTCGGGTCTCAAAATTTTCTTCTCGTCCACCTCATCCCAACATAGACGTGAACGACACTTTCTCCCATACAAAGCCTCATACGGTGTCATCCCGATCGTTGACTGATAACTGTTGTTATAAGCGAACTCCATTAGACAAATGATCTTCCCAACTTCTGTGGAGATCTAAGACGTATGCCCTCAACATGTCCTCGAAATCTGTATTGTCCTTTCTGACTGTCCACCCGTTTGGGGGTGGAAAACGGTACTAAAAGCCAACTTGGTCCCTAGCTCCTTCTGCAAGCCTGCAAGAATTTAAATGTGAAGCGCAAATCTCTATATGATACGATGGAAACTGGTACTCCGTGTAATTTGATGATCTCTTCTAGGTAGATTCGAGTCAACTTATCCAAACCGAAGGTCATCTTGATCGTCAAGAAATGGGCCGACTTGGTCAACCTATCCACGATGACCCATACAGCGTGGTTTCTTCGCTTGGTTATCGGCAATCCAACGACGAAGTCCATGGTGATGTATTCGCCTTCCATTCCAGTATCTCTAACAGAGTTAACATCCCAACTGGTCGTTGATGTTCGTCTTTCATCTATTGGCAGACCAGAAACTTCTTGATGAAGAGTCAAATGCTTTCCTTCATGTTTCTCCACCAGAAACTCTCATTCAAATACTTATACATCTTCGTACCACCAGGGTGTGCAGATAATGGCGAGCAATGAGCTTCTTCTAGAATTTCCTTTCTTAACTCTTCGTCTTTTGGCACACACAACCTTCCCCTGAAGATTAGGGCTCCATTTGTTGACTAAGCAAACTCCTCCACTTTTCCTTTATCCATACGAGCCTTTATCTTCGTCAAGAACTTATCTCTTCCTTGTACCTTGATTATACGCTCACGGAGAGTGAACTTCACGAATAAAGCTGCAACCTTAGCCTTGATGTTGCTTGGAGGCGTTATCACCTCCAAACTCAATCTCGACATCTCTTCAATCAGCTGGTTTTGGTTTGTGATCATGAACGTCACGGTTCCCTTCCCTTTTTTGCTAAGGGCGTCTGCAACCACATTCATTTTCACTGGGTGATATAGGATCATGCAATTGTAATCTTTCACCAATTCCAACCATCTTCTCTGTCTCATGTTAAGCTGTTTCTGTTCGAAGAAATATCTCAAACTCTTGTGGTCGGTGTAAATTTCACACTTTCCGCCATAGAAATAATGTCTCCAAATATTGAGAATGTGCACAACGGCGACCAACTTTAGATCATGTGTCGGGTAATTCTGCTCGTGAGTCCACTTTCCCTTATTGCATCAGAACACACCCCAAGCCTTGTTTGGATGCGTCATTATAAATCACGAACTCTTTCGTCACGTCTTAGAACTGATGCCTCTGTCAATCTCTTCTTCAGCTCTTGGAAGCTACGTTCACACAGCTCAGTCCACTGAAACTTCACATCTTTCCGCGTCAAACGAATCATAGGAGTGATAATCTTTGAAAATTCTTCGATGAACCTCATGTAACATCCTGCTAATCCAAGAAAACTCCGCACTTCATTAACATTCGTTGGAGCTTTCCAATTGCTTACAGCTTCCACGTTGTCAGGATTCACTTCGATCCCCTTGGAGGATACAATATGTCCAAGAAATGCTGCCTTATCAAACCAAAACTCACACATCTTAAACTTCGCAAAAAGCTTCTCCTTTCATAGTCTCCAACGCGACCCTGAGATGCTATTCGTGGTGTGCCTTATCACACGAGTAGACCGGAATGTCATTAATGAACACTGATAAAACGATCGAGGTACAGATGGAAAACGCGATTTATCAGATCCATAAGCATTGCTGAATCCAAAAGGCATCACTACGAATTCGTACGGCTAAAAGAGTTCTATTCCCGAACGCGACTCTCAAACCTCGTGACAAAGATGTTTCATCCTTCCCGATGGGATACTAACTTCTAGGGTTTTAGCGACTACCCTACCGTTCTCATTCTTTAACAGATCACAAAACTCGACAGAGATGAAAGAGTGGGTTGTCCCAGTATCAAACAAAATGAGAGCAGAGATATCGCATATTGTTAACATACTTGTCATGGTCTCCGATCCCTCAGCAGCCTCTATGCGAGTGAGAGCGAATGCTCGAGCCTTGCCTGCTCCTGACCACGACCTCGGTGCTATAGCTACCAGGTTCCTGAACTTCTGACAGTTGTTCGCCATGTGTCCTGATTCTCCACATCTAAAGCAGTTCTGGATTCCTTAGAGACATGGTCCCACATGAGCCCTCCCACACTTGGTACATAAGTTTCCTGTCTGGGAGTAGGGAAAAGCGGAACATTGTTGGCCCTTGAAAATCTGTTCTGATTGAAATTCCGACTGGGACCAATCCATTTCCTCTTTCCTGACATCGCTTCCACTTTTTTGGGCGGTGCCACGTCCAAACGTAGACGAGAATCAATCTCCTAAGCTCTCTCAACAACTGCAACATAAGACATGGTACACTGACCAACCAAAATGGAACTGATTTCTGGACAAAGACCTCTTTCAAAACATCGGGCCTTCTTGGCATCTGTGTCCACCAAATGGGTTGTGTATCTGCTCAGTTGGTTGAATTTTCTTTCGTATTCACCTACGGTGATGACTCCATGTCGCAGATGCAGGAACTCTCTCTCATTCCGATCACGGTACGACTGCGGTACAAAGTTATGTATGACCACCTCCTTGAAAGCTTCCCAAGTCATGGCACCTGCACCCTTCTGTTCTAGTAATATGGTTCTTACATACGATTCCCACCAATAGCTGCCTTTCTCATTAAGTTGGAACACGACACAGGAGACCTTCCGCTATTCTGTGCAAGACAGATGTCCAAACAGACGATCCAACGACCTTAACCATTCTTCATCCTCGGCAAGTTCTCCTTTCCATTGAAGGTTGGCGGATTGAAGCGTCGGAACTGTTTGATGATCAGATTATCACTCCTTGATGGTTGTGGTGGCGCAGTTTGTGCGGTCTCAAAATGTCGGGCCAGACATCTTAGCACGGACACCAAGTCCCCCATAGTGGCATCTATATTGTGTTTGGGTTGATTTTCCGTTGCGGGTTGGTCCCTATGTGGTCGACCTCGCAGCATACCTTTCTAGAAAAACACGATATACGCGTCATATAAAAGATACTATGAAAAGATCCCAAAATATCGATTCGCAAGAGGAAATGTGCTCGTAGAAAGGAAAGAGAAGGAGAAGATAAGCATCAACATAAATTCCATAACAAAACATAGGTCTCGAATAATAGTTATAAAAATGACGGATAAACACCTCTCTATGCGCTTCTCTCCCTAATTACAGAACCTAATAGAAACGTTTACGTGTTATTGTAGTTACCTATCGCATGTTGTATTCTTGTTGTTTGTATGATGTACGGAGGTAGTTCGGGTAGTCACTCTTTTTACCAGTACAGATGACGAGGACACGACTTAAGACACGGAAGAGTATGGGGAGAATTATCCTTGTAGACTGGATAGAGGTTCTTCGCGGCCCGCATATCGCCTGCTGAGTCCATGGGGGAGTTCCTAGCTCGACTGTTCAGCCTATGGAGGAAGACAGAAGACGAGATATCACACGTTCGAGTGAGCCAACATGTCGTGCGAGTGATGCCCGACGACTGGTTGGTCATCGCCCGCAGGACGTACCAGACGGGGGTGGTATACTCCATTCACGACGGTCTGCCGATCATTTCATTTATGCGTTTCATGGACATTCTCCTCGACACGTGGGTGTGGGAGGAGCAACCCACGATGCCAGAACCTGGGCCGTTCGACCCCTCAAGCAGCGACGAGGACTCCGAGGAAGACTTGGAGGAGTTTTCGGACGACGAGGGACTGGGTCCTCCCTCCCCTAGGCACAGGGGCCATCACCGCCGCCGACAGCTGGAGCCACCGCAATAGTTGTGTAAGCATAGTTTAGACGTGTATGAGGCCCTTAAGGCCATAGGATCGGTTGTAGGATGAGATGTATAACGATTATTCGAGACCTATATTATGTTAAGGAATTTATGTTAATGTTTATCTTCTCATTCTCTCTCCTTTCTACGATGTGCTCAGTTCTTTTTACGAATCGATATTTTGGAATCTTTTCATACTATCTTTTATATGACGCGTATATCGTGTTTTTCTAGAAGGGTATGCTGTAAAGTCGACTATATAGGGACCAACCAATAATGGAAAATCAGCCCGAACACGATGTAGATGCCACTATGGAGGACTTGGTGTCTGTGCTGGCCCGACATTTCGAGACCGCACAAGTTGCGGCACCACAGCCATAAAGAAGCGATTCGAACCTGATCATCGAACAATTCCAACGCTTCAGTCCGTCGACCTTCAATGGAAAGGGAGAACCTGCCAAGACTGAAAAATGGCTAAGGTCGTTGGACCGTCTGTTTGAACATCTGTCTTGCACAGAAAAATAGAAGGTCCCCTGTGTCGTGTTCCAACTTACTGGGAAGGCAGCTATTAGTGGGAATCGTACGCAAGAACCATATCACTGGAACAAAAGGGTGCAGGTGCCATGACTTGGGAAGCTTTCAAGAAGATGGTCATACGTAACTTTGTACCGCAGTTGTATCGTGATTGGAAGGATGCAGGATCGTACCGTGATCGGAATGATGCAGGATCGTACCGTGATCGAAAGGAGATAGAGTTCCTTCATCTGCAACAAGGAGCCACCACCATGGGTGAATACGAAAGGAAATTCAACCAGCTGAACAAATATGCAACCCAATTTGGTAGACACAAATGCCAAGAAGGCCCAATATTTCGAAAGAGGTTTTCGCCCGAAAATCAGTTCCATTTTGGTTGTTGAGAGAGCTCAAGAGATTGCTTCTCGTCTATGCTTGGACATGACACCGCCCAAGAAAGTGGAAACGATGTTAGGAAAGAGGAAATTGACTGGTCCCAGTCGGAATTTCAATTAGAACAGGTTTCCAAGGGCCAACAATGTTCCGCTTCTCCCTACTCCCAGCCAGAAAACTTGTGTACCAAGTGTGGGAGGGCTCATGTGGGACCATGCCTTCAAGGAACCCAGAATTGCGTTAGGTGTAGAGAACCAGGACACATGACGAACAACTGTCAGAAGTTCAGGAACCCGGTAGCTGCAGCACCGAGGCCGAGGCCAGGAGCAGGCAAGGCTCGAACGTTCGCTCTCACTCGCACAGAGGATGTTGAGGGATCGGAGACTGGGCAGGGGCGACAGGGGGTGGAGGGTTTGGAAGGCAGAGGCGACAGGGGGTGGAGGGTTTGGAAGACAGGGGCCTCTTCGGAAAATTTGAGTTCTAGGACCCATTTGCAAACCCTAGGTTTTTAGTAGCTTTACTCATCAACGGGATAATTACAAGTCATGGATAAGACATCTACCTAAAAAAAACCCGTAGCAGGATAATTACAATGCTAAACTCAGATCTCAAAGCACATGGAAGAACAAATTTCTATATTTCTTATGCCTTTGGATCCATAAAGTCATCCTAAACTTAATTCTATCCCAAACATCTAATATGGGTTCTACATAATCTTCAAAAATTCTACTTTTCCTCTCTAACCATATAGACTAACATACAATCAGAACAATCATTCTCCATAAAACCTTTCATCTACACCAATAAGCCATCCACAATCTCATCCATGAAGAGATCCATACATGAACTAGGGTAAACCCAAGTAAGACTCAGTTCATTTAAGACTCTAAACCACATAAATCATAAAATGGGCAATGCAGAATGACATCTTCTTAAGACTCCAAGTTACACTTGCACAATACACATCAATTAGGATAAAGGGCCATATGTGGGTTTCTCTTTTGCATCATATTGCAAGTAGGAAGCCTACCGAATACCGACAACTAAGAGAACAAATTAACTTTTGTAGGCAACGACACCTTTCAAATAACAGCAATGGGAAATGGGAAATGGGAACGAAAAATCAGGGAAAAAAGATCCATAGAAAATTTGCATGAAAAAAGTTTCCTTGATTTCTCCATAAGAAATATTGGCTCTGATGGTATCTAGAGTTGGATTCATCATTCCTATCACTTTGAATTTGCATAAATGTGCTTCATGGGCTCACTACTCACATGTAGGAAATGAACAACAATACATGGAACAAAGACGTTTAAAAGATTTGTTGAAGTATAGACATTCAGAAGATTTATATCTTTCTACCAAAATATAGTATACTTGTAAGAAGGGAGAAGACATGAAAACTAAAGGGTCTAACTGTAGGATAATTATATCCAAGTCTCAATAGGGAAGGGGGGCTGTAAGTAGCAATGGTGGAAAGGAACTTCGTAAAAGTTGAATCCTCAAATATACCACATATTAATAGGCATGTCCCAGATGTTTGAAAAATAGTGAATCCATCTCATGTTGCTAATTGCTATATATACTAGTTCTTTCATCCTGTTTTCCTGATACTAATTGAGTCATTAACGTCATGTAGACAAAATACAGAATGCCTCTCCAAGAGAAAAGATATTGCAAAATACAGAAAACCAAATATATTTATAAAAAAAACACAAGAAGTATAATCACCTTCCAATTCATCATAACTGCACGCCGCGCCCGTGCCAAGTTTCCCCCATCAATAACGTTATTGATGCTATGGATGTAGGTACTAACAAACACATCTAACAGAGCTTTGCCATCTGTTCCCAATGGAAATGAATTATCATTGTCTCTGACAAGATCCAAAATTAATGGAGAGAACATGGACACTAAAACCTTCAAAGCATATGCACATGCTTCATAAGCAGCTATGCATATTTCTGCTTCAACCTGCTTCATGAACAACAAAGCCCCAGCTCAGAAAAATTAATAGTTTAAGACCAAAAAGATATTCAACATGAGCATTCATCATTTCTTGATAACTAATTATCCAGATTCTAGCACACCTCCGCTTTAGGTGCAGAAGTAGTAATCGTCTTCCAGCAGAAGTTCCACAAGAAGCTTTGAGCAGAATTAATCAGACCATCAGTTCTAAACTGTCCACACCACTTCAATGCAGATGCAAGAGTCTTTACAGATGTGATCTGATTGTCCAAAACAGAAAAGTGAAATGTGAATCTTAGAATCAGTGTGTCTCTTCAGAAATAATCTTGAAATAATCGATACAAGTAAAAGTAATGCATAATGAACTAGGTCGTTCTACTTTGACAAAAATTAAAAGTGAAGCCTAACAAGCATTAGTCCAGAATACCAACAAAGCATTTAGAAAGGGATAATATAAATTTTTATTGGATCTTAACTACATGGAAATCAATTTCTTAAAGGTAAAATGCAGCATAATCCTTCGATCTTGAGGACAATAAATATGGCATTTCCATATAACTCCAAACCGCATACCTTTGACAGGAGAAGGTTAAACCAAAAGCACATCAAAGAACATGCACTTTGTGATAGATTTGTGCACCGCACATTCCTACTTTTACATCAATTAAAAATATTACTTTTATAACTTGCAAGGGTCCAGGGATGCAGCATCCTTGGAACTCCAAAGCACTCTCACGACCAGGTGATCTCAATTACCAACAGATCATATCAGTTTTTTAGAATATTGCATCTTCATTTTGATCGTGGATGTTCAACTTGTGTCTCAAGGTCAGAACAAGGATTCTTCTAATATTCCCAGTTTTTATTTTCACCAATTCATTATTTTGACAAGATAGAAACCCTGTCAAAGTTTATAGTTCATTCTATCTTCATACAAAGATCAAATTACTTGATTCAGGGGTGAGAGCTTAATACATTCCAATCTGTCCACATATGGCTGATTCACAAGATACATGAAGGGCAGGGGATAACAGGAAAAAGATAGACATGAAGAACGAGAAGCTTTTATCCCTTCACCATCATAAGAATGTGAAATGCAGTGTTAATTTCAGGGAGATACTTAAATTTTATTGGTCTTGCAGCAAGATAACTTGTTCAGTCAGGGCTTTGATAGATATTCAGACTGAAAGAGAGGTAAAATTATGTCTGGTGCATTATCTTTTTTATTGCACAAAATGTTTTCTTATTGCTTCAAAAAGATTTACCCCACACTTAGAAATTAAAAAGAAGAAAGAAGCAACCAGGAAGATTTTGTAGCATAGACCTGTACACGATCAACATAGCAAGCATTAAACTGAAAAAAGTGCCACAATGGAGATTAATAGAAACAATTGCTAAATCATTTAGGTGGACACCATGCCTCAAAAGACATACTAATTATGTATCACTATAGCACTCATCACTATATAAAGCTAATTTAATTCAAACTCACAACTTGTTTATGAGCAGGATCTACAGAGGCTAGCACATCTTATAAGCACTTGGTATTCGTCAACCGCATTACTTTTAACAAATTGTCAATAATTACTTAAATTGAACATGGCAAGTAAAAGGTCAAGCAAATTATGAGAATCAGAACATGTGAAAGAAAGCTATAACCACTAAATAATAAAGAGTAAATATGACCAAGAATGCAGAGAAAATTTGAGTGTTCATACAGCTTCCAAAACAGAGGTACATAAGGAAGTGGACAAGCGCCGTTGACTTGGGCCTCCTAGTTTCCCGATAATAGAACCTGGTAGAATCATGTTCTCTGTCACCACACCCGACCAAAAGACAGAACACGATAATTTGGTAAATGCAACCAGTTCTTCCTGTCAAAGCAAACAAAAAAATATGAAGCTACTATTCAGAGCAATAAATCATAAAACTACAGGGCTGATTCATACCAGAAATGAGAGGAACACTAACATAAACTTGTCAAAAAAGTGTGATTCTTCCATGTGACTAAAATTGTCTACCATCCTAGGCATGTCTAGATCTCTATTCATTCTTCTTGTGACTCGACAAGTAGTTGTTCTCTCTTGGATTATTTGTAGTTCCACAACCAAGTTGCAAACAAGAATGAGAAATTTCACTGCCGCCCAGTCTATATGATTCTTTATCTTGTAGACATCACCTCCATGATCCTCAATGAACTTCATAAGAGGATAGACACAGATAAGGATCAAGAGAGATCACAAAAACACACAAATCCATCAGACTATTGTTCACCGAGAAAGATAATTTAAACAAACAGAACTAAAACAAACTTTGCTAATAAGTAAGAAAATAGTGTTTTGCAAAATAAGAAAACTGGGTATCTCAAGCTCTTCAAAATTCAAATGTTCCAGGATTGCGCTTATTGTATCAAACTCATACGATAAATAGATTGAAACAGATTGATTAAATCTATAGGCAGACTTGAATATATAATATAAAATTTCAATTACGATAGATTTAAGAAAGTATGGTGTTAAGAAAAAATAATTTTTACTTGATGTTTGTCACTAAACTGCAGAAGCAATTGATAGAAGTACATAAGATAGTTTGAGAGATTAATAGAAAAATATGATAGTATTTCATACAAAAAAACACACATTAAAAAAAAATAATAATAATAAAAACCTTAAGGATTGGGTCAAATTGTTCCACGCTGTCAACTACAAGAAAAAGAACCCGAGCCCAACGTTTTGCTTCTGATCCCCATGCCTCCAATTCTTCATCATCATATGTGAAATGGGAATCTAGTTGATGCTGATAATTGATAAAGTTCCTAGGAAATCCATCAATAGTCTTCAGAAGCTGCAAATCAGGACCCCGGAGCCATTTTTGAACTACACATCTCAATGAACCTACAACACAACACACGATCAAAAAATATGTAAGAGTACATCTGCATCTGCATCAACATAATTCAACAAGTGCAATTGCCAGGAAAATTTGTAGCACAGTACAAACTGTGTGGACATACCACCATAATCAGTATATTCACGAGGCAGACTAGAAATGAAGTGCAAAAGGATCTCCAGAGGAACATCGCTTCCAGTCATCACTGAAGCAGCAGCTGCCAAAATCCTCTCACAAACTAAAAGCAATTGTAAGGTCAGATGCATGTTTAGTATATGCTTCATTTTGACGCTTGAAGAATATGGTAAGACTAAGTACCTTGATGACGATATTTAGAATTAAAATGTTGTTTACTACAGTCGAGAACAAACCGCAAAACATCCAATAAGTTAACTCTATCCATTTGACAAGAGTTCGGTGCAGATTCAACTATGATCTGATCAGTGGTGGCATCAATAAAGTGCTTGGTTTCATGATTATCATGTTTCAGAACACAAGCAGCAGAAGCAATGCATTCGACAAGGCACATTAGCCCAGCTCGCCCAAAAGAATGTGTTTTGGAAACAGATGACAAATCAATCAAGAACAATATATGCTGCCTGTAATCAAAAGAGATTACTCAAACCATGGACTAATTCAGAAAAAAATATTTTAGAAAATAAGTAACACAAACATGTTCTCAGATTAATAACACAAAATTGTTTGCAGAAAATTAAAATGAAGTAGATGCCTTCCAATAAGCTTTTTCCTCTCTGTATTTTACTTATCCCTAGTAAATTCATCACTCTAGCAAAGCTGTTTGTACAGTTTCCTCAGTATTCTTGTTCATACATAATAGTATCTCTTTTTCTTGATTGATTCGGTTTTTTTGCTTTTCAGCATGGGTTTAGAAATACAATTGTTCTTGTCCGTTGTACTTTCTTCCTATACATGTTTCTACCCAAAAATAGAAAAAAAATTACATCTCAGAATGCTATCAAACATGTTTTACATAAACTGAAAGGAAAAAGAAAATAAGAATTCCTTAGATGCAAATAGAGCTCAAAATCCTATAGTGCCAAAAGAACTCATTGTTGGAGACCAAGTATATATTGGTGTTGTGATCTCAATACTTCTCTTCATCTGACCAAGGATAACTCCATGGGTCATCTTTGACAATTCAGTTATTCTGCAGTCATAAGTGATTTGTTTAACTGTGGCTTAAAATTATTGTTC
The DNA here is from genome assembly GCA_954870855.1 of Scutellaria minor. NCBI lineage: Eukaryota > Viridiplantae > Streptophyta > Magnoliopsida > Lamiales > Lamiaceae > Scutellaria > Scutellaria minor. The sequence goes on along the minus strand of OX940728.1, from coordinate 14,949,457 downwards.
TGGAGATAATGAATTCAACTGGACTATTCCAATGCATAGAACTTCGCTAAAAGCCGGCACCCATAATTTTCATTTGTAACTCATATTCTATCATACCTCCCTTCCTTATAGTTAGCATACAAGCATAGAAATCTCGCTGCAGCTTCGATCGTCCATGACGAGTAGATTTCTTTCACACCTAAGAAGGAAAAAAAGTAAAATATAAGCTCAACTGTGCAAACTAGAAATAGATACAGGATTTACACCAAAATTTGTGATTAATGAGATGAAATGAACAAACCAAATTCCCTGTGGTGCACAGGATCATTTAACCCTAGCATCAGTGGACCAAGTATAAAATCTCTTGGAACCACTTTTGCACAGCATCCGTAGTTCTCCCACTCGATTGCCAAAAATGACTGCATGACAAGGCATCGTACTGCAGAATACAATGGAAATACTAAAATTTGAGAAGAAAACCCACATATACCAAATAGACAAGTGAGACAATGCAGTTGTAAATATAGAATATCACATGATGACGGCATAGTGTACCTTGAGGATTGTCATGACAAAAGCCACGTTCCCATAAGATTGCTAACCACTCAAGAATTTGCTCATCAGTTGCCATCCGATTATAGTAGAGCTCTTCATTAACAGAGTGCACAGAATTTCCTAATGGTAACAAAGAACGAAGCAATAGCATAATCTGGTAATGCCAAAAAGAAAGCGAAAAGGATGTCAAACAACACAATAATCACCATCCTGTTAATGACAGAGATTGCCAGCACCAAGAAATAGTATATTACTTCACAAGATGAGTCAAAAAATTAAAATAAGACATCCAAATTTTAGTATATAAGTTAGTTGATGTCATAAAAATGAGGTAAGCTGGCTATCTTGAAAATGGCCTTGAGAAAAGACATGAACATGACATCTGCAGAAAATTAGACAGCTTGATCTCAATCTGATATTTTTTATTTGACCTTTGATCAGTTTTTTCTAGACCACTATACAGCTCATTTTATATGGTAAGCTGCATATTTCTTGTTACCTTGTTGGAGGAACATCAGACAGATTCAAGAAACCAAAAAAAAAAAAAAAATTAAACATAAGATATCATATGCATCTTTTCTAAACTTGAAAAAGTAAAATTGTTGTATTCAACTTTATATCAGCTCAACTGATGGTGTTTATCAAAAGTTGAGGCACAGGCTCATATATTTTCCAGATCATATACAGAGGAACCTCTGTCTATTTCAAGCAGACCTAACTCCACAGCTGAGTTCACTTTCACAAGAAGTATAGGAACAATTCCTCATTCTATAATAAAAGAAGAGAAGTTCACTCCATAAAATGATTAAAGAAGGACAGCACACCTGGTGATTCCAAGCTGCTTCAACCAAATGGGTACCATATTCTTCTAGCATTTCATACAAAAAAACGAATGCCTCCCACCTATACCAGCCAGTCAAACTCAATTCATCGTTCTGATTGCATATTCTCCCAACGCCCAATGACTGGGCTTCTTCATCTGCCCATCTCCCTCTTTTGCCCATCATGTGAGAACTGGAACCTTTCTCATCAGATACTTCCTCCAAAATACCAGAGTAGCAATTCCTTTCTTTGTTCAAGTTTAATGTTGTTTTCAATATATGCAATGATTGCTTCCTCACTAAGCTCTCCTTATCAAGCTTTAAAAATTAAAATGTATAAGATGTTAACAAAGAAGATTATACAGTAACATCTAATAGTGCATTTTTCAAAAAATAATAATAATAATAATAATAATAATACAAAATAATGGCTCATTTACCAAGCCTCTCTTTATTTCATCCCAAAATTCTTGGTCGGCTCTTATATCAAATGTCTCCTCCTTTCCATCCACATTTACATCTTCATGTTCATCAATTGGTGATGAATAGGATAAATACAATGAAAGTACATCATAAGCATCTCTTCTCTCCAAAGACCCTTGAGAAAAAAGTAGCTTACAACACTTCCATAGTTTCATAAAGTAGCCCTTCCTGTAAGACCAACAGAATTTATTTATTTTTAGTTCAAAAGGCTGGGGTTAAGAAATATAATAGTAGGTAACTTGTAAATCTGATAGTATTATTTTACAAATACAAATTTGTATACCTAGTTAATACATGAGACATCCCAGCAGCTGCAACTTTGTAGGTGTACTCACATGCAAATGCTTTAAATATAAATGGAAGAAGAAATCTGATTGCAATAGATCGATGTTCCAAATTTTCTGAAAGCATTTGAAGTGTCAATCGAGAAAGGTCCCAGAGCATATTTCCTGCAAAAATTTTTGCCACGGACCCATTTGCTAAAGTTGGCCCAGAAACAACCCCTTCATATTTGTTCCGAAGAGCAGCATCCAGTGTCAAAGTCAACATATTACAAGACATAGATAATGGAAAATCATAAGAGTTACATACTAAAAGATCTTCTGATAAATACTTTTCTGTTAATTTATCATGAAGATCTTCAAATGGTTTCAGGCTCACTTCATTGTCCATCAAGCCCTTAAATATACAAATTTCACTCCATTTGTATATAGCAAACTCCTCATTCTGAACCATTCCCATTGATAGGCCAATAGATCTTAATAGAAGTGGCACCATGGTTGCTTCAAGAACCTCCCAACTGTTTGTTTCAGATACAACATTAAGGAACAAACTTGTAACCTGAACTCAGGAAAGAAACAAAAGCATTTAGTTAAGGGATGAAATTGCTATAGACAAATTTAGCATGTTTGTTGCAAAGAATGGAAGCTGAATGATGTACCTCATTAAATAGTTCACGAACATGTGAATGTACCAACTTCAACAAAGGAATCCACATATTCAAAACAAAGATATGCATGTCACGGGACCCTGCAGTAAAATAGTTCAAAACAAATAAGTTTTCTTTTTCATAGGATTTTCATTTCTTTCATAATATTAGAGAATCTGAAATGCGAGAGACGTGCAGTCAGAAGGAGTAATGTTGATTCAGAAAGTGGAGGATGTTAGAAGCAGGGTAATGGATTCGTCGGGAGTGTTCTCTAGTAAATCATTCTTTACGTCTTTCTTACCTAATGGTATCTACCCTTCTTTTCTTGGTTCAAAGATGTTTAGAAGGTTCCCATGCTAAAGAAGGTTCAGTTAATATCATGGCTAGTGATCTTAGGAAAGGTAATCTCATATGTGAGGCGATGCAGAAAAATTTTCTTGTATGGCATTCTGTCTCCAAATTGGCGCATGTTGTTTAGAAGTGATTCCAAAATATGTATTTATATTTTATACAGTGTCCCTTCTCTCTTGTGGAGCAGAGTGTTAAGAAATTGGGTTTATCATGGACGATGCCACAATCTGTTGCTCTTTTTGTCTAACCTCGGAAATTGTACAAGGAAAAGGGGTCAGGTGTTATGGGGGTCATTGTCATAGAGATTGGAGTATTGCGCTGTGGATCATATGCTTGTTAGGGATCCCCTGTCCGTCATACTTATCATGTTTTCAATATATTTTATCCATTTCTTTTTTTTTTTTTTAAGTGAAGTTTACAATTCCAAGTCCAACATAGAATGCAATAAAAATGTCTCTATTAAGAATAGCATGTATTACACTTTAAACAGTATGTGTACTTCCACCCAAATTCAGCTAAAGATTACAGATTTTCCCATTAGAAACAATAAACACAAGACATAAGCAAATACAGTAGAGATATGCATAGAAAGGAAATGACTGGTGTATTAGATGACACTACAACTCACCAGACTTCTTTACGAGGTGAGCAAGGGCAGCCACATAGGCTGCAACAGTATTATTCCATATGCTGTCCATGGTTCCGCTTTTTTGTATGATTCCCTACATAAATATTGCATCGTTGTAACTCATGATGGTAAAGTACTTGTCAATTTAAGATTCAGCCAAATCTGACTGAGCTCTTTTCACTGAGAGAAGATTCCAAAATTCATCATTTCATCTCTTCGATTTATCATCTACCAAATTCAAACATAACTTGGAAGTTAAAGGCGCTCTCCAATTCAACCACTTAAAATATCAAAATATTATTTTCCAGAAACCTCCTCAGAGAAGCAGGAACTAGTAACTCAGGCAATAATTTTTTATGAAACTGTGACTGTAGAAAATAGTTACCTACACCGAAAGCGAATCTTTGTTTTGTTTTACAACATAAAGTTTTATGTCCAATTGTTTGTAGGAAAAATGAAACTCTCTTACTCATTTGGAATGATAAAGGCAGATTACAAGCAACAAAAAGAAAAAAAGTAAACACCCCTACAGGCAATCCTTATAAATCAAGAAGTACATGACTTTGTATAGCACCCAAAATAACTACATATATTTACCCATTTGTAAAGAAACATTAATTTTTTTTCACACTCCACCTCAAGCAGCCAAATGCATTCATACATTCCCAGCTAACCAAATATTGTTTGAATGGAAGTACCCCAGTAGGAATCATATGGCTAAAAGATGATATCACTGTCCGAATTTTCCTTGATTAAATGACACCCTACTTTCATGTGCTTTATAGGGTAATGTTGAATAGTATTGTAAGCAATATTATTAGTTGATACAGCCACAGTAAAGTCTTGTAGTCGCCTCCCACTTAATCTTCAAATCTTCAAGAGATTTTTACCAATAAATGAACAATACATAGGGAGAGCTGCAAACATACCTCATAACAAAGGTATCAATTCAAATCCCATCTTTCCAAGCAACAAGGGCTGAGCCGTTTTATGGCATGAACATATTGGAGCTCTCCTACACATGGATTCTAAGTGGTTTTGACTTTGATCATTTGCATAATTAGAGAGTTCATGGCTTTAAAAATTAGGGACTTGATTGATAGGAAGAAGAAACAAATTTTGGTAGAATAAAGAAGCGAGAAAAAAGAATTAAAAAGAGGAACAACTAACAAGAACTGTTAAGAAGGCTGATAAAGACAAGAAGAGAAAAAGGAAATAAACCTAACTACAATTCCCATCAATCTAAAATTAAAGAAAAACTTTTAGTAACTACCAAATAGCTACTTATATTAACCTAATTCAAAAGTTAAGTCATTTGTTCAGTTAACATTTTTTTTCATTGTCTATCCAGCAAGGATTAAAATATCGCGATATTTCAAAGATATATCGCCAAAATATCGCCAAAATTGAGTAACCGAAGTAAAAACACATTGTTGAAATTTTCGTCAAAATATCACCAATATAATTGCGATATTGATATCACTATTATATCAGTTTCGGTAAATCTCCCTTGATCTCATTGGCATTTCAGCAATATATCTAGGGGTGTAAAGAAACAGAGCGTTCGACGAACAGCTCTGTTAGTGTTCGTTCATTTAGTTAAATAAACATAAACGAACAAAATTTTGAAGCTCGTTTAATAAATGAACAGAGCTTGAACATTGGATAGCTCGTTTGCTAATAGCTCGTGAACAAGCTCGTTTAGTGTTCGCTTGAACATGTTCACAAACAGGCTCGTTAGAGACTCGTTTAATAATAATAATAACAAAAAAATCAAACTTATTAGGTAGCATGTTTGTGAACATAAATAAAAGAACATTTGCTCGTTTATTTATATTCACAAACATGCTACCTAATAAGTTTGATTTTTTTGTTAGAATTATTAAAAATGTTTGTTTATTATGTTCACGAACAAAGTTATCACTTGTTCATGAACAATGTTACTAGTTGTTCATGAACAAAATGTTCACGAACAGTTTGGCAAACGTGTTCACAAACACGTTCATGAACAAAATTGAGTTTCAAATATACCAAACGAGCCAAGCTCGAACAGAGCATTCCTACTCTTATTGAGCTCGACCTGAGCTCGAATAGTTCAAAAATTTAACAAACATTATACAAACAACATAAAGCTCGGCTTGGCTCAGTTCGTTTACACCCCTATATATCGGCAATATATCGCCATGTTGTGATTTCTACATAAATATCACGATTTTTTGATTTTTTTTTTAATTTTTTTTTAAAGAATGACATCAATTTTGAAAGGAAAAAAAAAGTATTTTGTCCAAATATTATAATATGCACATTATAATTTTAACAAAATAATGATCAATAATTGCCAATATTTAGATCAAAATTATTGCCGAAATGTCGCAATTTTTTCTTTCATGTATTAGATCAAAAAAGTATCAAAGTTTAAATAATTGCCCACACTATACACTACTCAAATAATTGTTTTCAAATAATTCCTTTATACATTTCAATCAAATAATTTATTTCAAAGTCTCCAAACATTATCAATTGCAAAATTTCTTATGTTATCATAGCATACAACGTTTATATAGTAGTTTATCTCTATATTTATTGTGAATATATCATTTTATTTAAGATTTTAAGTTAAATATGTGTATTAATGTTAGTTATAACATTCTATAAACTATTAGGTATATTTTCCCATTTTTTTACAAAGTTTCCATCATTTTTCTAAATTTTGCCGATATTTCCAACGAAATCAATATTGCCACCGATATTTCCTTAAAATCAAGGTACCTGATATATCCACTGAAACCGAAATTTTCATCCTTGTTATGTAGTCACCGAAAGTGAATGTTGATTAAAGCATTTGACTTGGGGTCTTCTCCTTGATAGTCCAAATTGTTTCTTGACCAATCAAATATATAAATGATTGGGAAAAAGGAAGTAATAAGAAAGAAAACACTTTAACCTGACATGCCAAGATTCATTTCAATTGTGGGATTTAGGTTTAGGATGGCTTTGAAGAAGATTTCAAATGACTAATATTAAGTGGATCTAAGTCCACTATAACAATGGAGAAAATAGCTCAAGGTCGTTTCGATAGGATTTGAAACATGTCACTTAAAACTCAACCCAAACAAGCCTAACGAACTTAATATTATGCAATTAAAATCCTCAGCTTTCAAATCCCTGAATCAAAACACAGTCCCAAGAAAGAGTATGTTTAAAATTTTTTTAACTGTTCTTTTACACTTAGTTGATTTCAAAGAAAGAATTTGATTTCAGGCATCCAGAGCACAATTCTTCTTCTACTCATATAATTAATAAAGAAGAACATAATTACAGTGAAATCTAATTATGTTTCCCTTCCATTATCTACTATTTCCAATTCTATTAAAGAGTGTACAGCCGCCATTGCAATAGCTTCACTTACATCACAAAAAGTACGAAAAAGGAAAAACATTGGATATCAAGCACAGAAAATAATCTGAAATGCTCAAATTACAACAAAAGAGAGCAGAGATTATGGCATAATCAGCCAATAGGTCTAATACTCAACAATTCTCAGAATACAATAGAGCTTCTGATAGAAGTTGCAGCATAAAATAGAAGAAAAACAGATAGCGAAAATTAGGAAAATCATACCCGAGAGAGGCGAGGAAATTCACAGAGAAGATGATGGAAGAGTGAGGACGGAGATGCGGCGGTAGAAGCGAGTACGCAATCGAGCATTGCCGGAACGGCAACCGGAGGGACCTGCCGGAAACTGGTCCAGAGCGAAGCGACGATAGGCTCCATCGGAGATTCTGCTTCTCTGAAATGCAGGTCAAAAATTGCCTACCCAAAGTCCTTTATATAGGCTTGGTGGGTTTTGGGAGGGTTTTGCGCAGGCTTTGTTTATAATTTTTTATTCAAATAATTAAAAAAAATTATTTAAAAAACTATTATTTTATTAATTTTTAAATTTGTAATTTTATTTAATTTCGTATTTGTAAATTATTAAAGTATAATATTTAATTAAAATGCTTTTTTTTTTAAATTTCAATGTTTTTTTAGTTTACTACTACAGTCGAAATTATTATAATTCAATAAAAACACTCAAATGCACCAATGTTGAACATTTTGGTTTTGATATATTGCTTTTGCATATGCAATGTAAGTAACAAACTAAAAGTCATAAAAATTATAAATTTGATATGTCATACCTTGAATGAGAATTTTAAATGAATGATTTAATTTGAAATTATGATTTATCTAAAAAAATTATTATTTACCAACCCCCGAAATAAATAATAATAATAAACAAAATTACAAATAAGAATGATAAATTTTATACATCATGCATTGACATGAATTTTGAATGAAAAATATTTAACTTTAAAATCTCTCAACTTATAAATAAGGTTACAAATAATATTGATAGATACAAAAAAAAAATTATTTGTATCTGTAATTACATTTAGTATAATTTTTACTTAGAACACATGTTTTTAAACTTCCATATTTTAGGTTACATTATAGCTGAAACTACTATAAATTAATAAAAAAAAAGTTATTCAAATGCACCAAAATTTTAGCATTTTAGATTTGCTTTTTTACTTTTCTATATCCTAATATATATATTGCTATAACAAATTAAAAAAAATTAAAATGACAAATTGTATATATCATGCATTAAAAATGTGTTTTAAATGAAAATGTATTTAATTTGAAATTATGATTTATAATAATTATATAAGATTGTTTTCCTTATACTATATACTACTAGAGTTGGGCTGGTGTACACCAGTTGCACGGATCTAGATCCGTGCAACTGGGCTGCCCTGACCTGAATCTAAATTAATATGGAAAATATAAATAATTTTCTTTTTTTTCCTTCACTTTCACACTAGATTTTGATCTCTCTTCTATTGCGCCTCTCTTCTTTTTCTCTTCTCTCATTCTTCTTCGTTTTTTGTCTTTCTTTCTCGATCTCTTCTTCTTCTCATCTCTTCTCCCCTTCTTCTTCATTTTTTGTTCTTCGTTTTTTGTCTTTCTTTCTCGAAGCACGACGTTCTCTATTTCTCTCAGACATCCTCTTCTCCATATCGCGATGCGAGGCTATTATTTTAAAAGTTAAAAATCCATTTTTATTAGTTCGAAAAATATAAAATTGTATCTGATTTCGTGGTCTTAATGTTTTATGATAGATGATCATTCAAATACACATGAAATAGTTGAGTTATCTATTGATGAAGATGAATTTATTGATGTGAATGTCTTGTATATATAACTGACTTATTTTAGTTCTTTTTATAAAGGTATTCTTATTAATACATAAAGGTCACCTTATTGTTTATAAAAGATATTCTTAATAATACATAAAGGTCACCTTATTGTTTATAAAAATGTATTCTTAATAATACATAAAGGCCATCTTATTGAAAGGTATAAGTAATTAATGTATAAGTAACTTAACATAAAGGTCTTGGAATTTATATGTGCCTTAAATGGTTGACTTATAAAGGTATACTTAAAAATACATAATGGTCATCTTATGAACACATAAAAGTATATTTAACTAAATCTAAAAAAAATGCTAAGGTACAACTAGCCTTACAAAAGGTATGTCTAACATAACTAAAAAGTATGTCTAACTGTCACGCCCCAGAACCTTTCGTTAAAAAAATATCAGAGTTTTTCTTTTTGGGCATGAAGAAAGAAAGGGGAAAAAAGCGAATATGATAATAAATAGAAAGAAAATAGAGAGGACAAGAAACGGTATGCTTGAAACATCTGATATCACCGATAAATAAAGTTTTGAAACCTTACGCAGCGGAAAAACATTAGGATCATTTACAAAGAAAGGGAAAAATACAGTTTTCTATTTCAAACGTTGATCATAAGTTTAAAAGGCAAATCCAGAAGATGGACACAGCTGATAATACACCCCTCTCTCTACGCGTTAAGATTCTCTTCATCTCCTGTAGTGTGAGTACAGAATAGGGGTGAGTGCGTTGAATACACTCGTGGGGATACTTTCCAAACTTTAATATTATTAAGTCGTTCGCATATTAAACATATATAAAAGTTCAGCAAGTAGTCACAACATATAATATGCATAGCACACCAGCCCAATGGACACTAAGCCCAAAGGACACTCCGTCGACCCACCACTGGACACACAGCCCAATGGACACTCAGCCCATGGCTTACTAATGGACACGCAGCCCAATGGACACTTAGCCAAATTGGACACTCCGCCGACTCACAACTAGACACGCAGTCCAATGAACACTCAGCCCAACTAGATACTCAGCCCATGACTCACTACTGGACACTCAGTCCATGACTCCCTACTGGACACACAGCCCAAGAACACGCAGCCCACTGGACACTCTGTCGATTCCTATTACACTATCGTAAAATAAATACTGTATATTATCACAGCACGTAGAGTTCAGCAGTTCACACGTTAAATAGGGAAAACGATAAACAAATTGAGTTTAGAAGTTACCCCCACCTTGTTCGGTGGTTACCACGTGAGTAGCAAGGACCAAAGATTTGATAACTCAACACTCAATCCAACAAGTAACCTACATAAGTTATAACGTTTCTTAGATCCTTAATAAAGTATAATTAAAGCTATAGAAGTTACCCCCACCTTGTTCGGTGGTTACCACGTGAGTAGCAAGGACCAAAGATTTGATAACTCAACACTCAATCCAACAAGTAACCTACATAAGTTATAACGTTTCTTAGATCCTTAATAAAGTATAATTAAAGCTATAAATGTTTCCGGTGTAAAAATGATCATTAAAGGCGCGTCGGATCTAGAGATCTAAAGATGGGAGTTGAAGAAACAAGGATGGATAATCAATCCATATGGCTGAGATGATAGAGAATGTAATTTGGGTCACAACGGAAAAAGAATGAGCTCAATCGGAGTTAAAACGAGCTCAAACGGAGCATTTTAAGTTTAGGGATATTTTGGTAATTTTGGTCAAAGGGTTGACTTTTGACCGGGCCCACGACCCTCGATCAACGACATCTCATCGGCATCGATTCAATGTTGACGTACGGTGAAGAAAACGGGGTTCGGATCGAAAACACGACGTTGCGGGCGACGTGGCACGTGCGTACCCAACGCCGGGTGAAAAACCCGGCGGCACCCGGCACCTCTCGGCAGCTGCCGAGTTTTCTTGGCAGCACCGGGTGCGCGTCTCGACAGGTGGGCAACATTTCTCGACAGCGTCGGGGAAGGGCTCGACAGCTGCCGAGTTTTCTCGGCAGCACATCTCGGCGGCTCGGCAGCTGCCGAGATTTCTCGGTAGGTGACCGAGAAAAACTCGGCAGGTGGCTTCTCGGTGTGCGTAGCTCGCGCCCAGCTCTCCTGTTGCCGGCCTGCTCGACCAAGCCTCTTCCCGGCGCCACCCTCCGCCGCCTCCACCAAGTCCGTTGGAACCCTCTCACCGCCGACTACCACCTCCGGCCACCACTCACCGGATTCCGACGATGAATAGTACCCAAAACTTCGCCGCAAAATCCTTCGTTACCACATTCGCAACACCAAGGCTAGGGTTTAGGGTTTTTGAGACGGTTTTTCGCCATTTCCCGGCGAACGAGAAATCAGAATTGAATTCCGAGACCTATCCTAGATTCTTCTCGTCGAGACGAACGTCATGTGCGAAAATCAGCCGGAACCGACGACTTTCCATTTTTCCGGTCACTGCCGGTGGCGGTGCTTCGACGAATTTTCCGTCGATGGCAGTGGCACTCCGGAAAGGAAAAAGAGAGAGGAGAGAGAAACTTACTTGTTCGTGTCGTTTTCGTTTTCATCGGCCGGATGAAAATTTTGAATTGACTGAGCCCCTATTTATAGATTTTCAAAGTTACTATTTACCAAGTAAATTTTAATTACCATTCATTAAAATATTATTTTTCCGTTTTACCATTCATCTGGATTTTACTCTCTCGTTTTACCTAACCTTCGTATTTGGCTTTTTTCTTCGCCATTTGAGCTACGGGTCTCCGATTGACCCCTAGTTTGTTTCTATCTTCTCATTTTCTCGATACGCATCTAATGGTATAAAAATATTCTACGTTCCAATCTAAGTAAATTATCGATCTAACTCGAGCCTTAAACATATATCTGAAACGCACGTCAACACATACGCAATTAATTATTAAATTATAGATTTAGATATTTAATTAATCCATTATGCTTCATTTTTTGTCCGGGGTACTACATTAACACTACTAAAAGGTATACTTAACATAACACTAAAGGTATGACTAACATAACTAAAATGTCTGTCTAACACAACTAAAAAGTATAGTTAATATAACATAAAAGGTATGTCTAACATAACTAAAAAGTATGTCTAACACTACTAAAATGTATGTTTAATATAACATAAAGGTCAGGCACTTGGGAGCATGTTTGGGCATAGTTTGTCCGCGACCTAGAGGCGCGTGCGGACGCGTACGAGCGCATGATGGGTCGGGTCGACTCGTGTGTACGGATGTAGGGTCCGTGCACCAGTTGTATATAAATTTTTGTCATACTACTATACTAGTATAGGATCCGTGTAATACACAAAATTTTTAAAAATGTATATTAAACTTAGTAAAATTAGAAAAAAATTAATATTATATATATAAGAAAACATATATTGATTTATGGTTTCACACATCACCAAATTTACCATTAAATATAACATTGATTAAAAAAATATATTTGTTATGTCTATTATATTGTTCAACTTTCCCATCATTTTGTTAGTTTGATATTGTTAAAATTTAGAATAACCCTCAAATTTTCTTTTCAATTAAATAATAAAAAAATGAAAGTCAAAATTTCTCAAATAAATTTCATAGATTAGTTTAAACATATATTCGCAAAAACTATTCAATTTTATTAATTAATATGTTTCAAATGTTTGGATAATATTTTTTAATAATCCCACATTTATTTTAGTTTTTTATTTCTTTATTTATTTACTTATATTATTCTATAAAAAATTTGAATAAAAAGTTTCAAATGTATAAATGATTTATCTATTTAAAGTTGCTAATGTGTTATATATTTTAACAAATTTAATTAAAATTTCTATATTATTTAGCAATGTTTATTATGAATATTAAATTTGATATCATTAATTAGTCATAATAATTAGCTTTAAACTCTATTTATTATAGATTTAATTTGTAAAATAAGTATTTAACATGAAAATTTTGTACGCTTGACATATGACGTGTTTATGTAGTCATTCATTTATATATATATATATATATATATATAAATGTGATGTTATTAAAATAAAAATCAAATACTTTATTATTTTTCATAACTATAAATAAACATAAAATTTTTTATTGAGATTTATAATTCAATCCACACAAAAATATCATTTATTTCAAATTAATATATATATATATGTATATTAGTTCATCAAATACCAAAAATCACTTGTATCTATTAAAAAGAGATAGTTTACTTTTCTATATGTAATATAAATAAATAAAATAAAAAATAATATAAAAATGAAAGATTTGATATATCATAAAAGAAATTAATGAAAATCTATTGAATTTGAATTTATTATAAAATAAAATAAAATTCACCCCACCCCACCAATCCCAACCGCGTCCACCCCCCACAACACTTCTGTGGCTTTTTGCTGCCTTTAGGAGGTTTTGTTTAGTGTTTTTTTTTTAATCAAAATTTTATTATATATCACTTATTCAGGAAAATATTATTTTTTTAAAGGGTTAATTTCATTTTCCAACCTTTATTATGCATGTTTTTTAATTTTGCATCCTAAATTATTTTTTTTCTCCGATTACAACCTATACTACACGTTTTGTTTACTTTTACAACCTCCGGTCAATATTTTCCGGTAAGAAAACGCTCACGTGATTTCATGCGCTAATTGAGGATTATTTTCGTCATTTACACTTCTAAAATATGGGTAAATTTGATACATCAACTATATTCAATGACAAAATAGATCTTATTTTTCTTTGAACCTCATCATTAATCTTCATTTGCTCAAATAATTTGTGGAATAATTATCGAATAAATTAGGGCTAAATTCGATTTTGGAGGGGGAATTAGTTAATGACTTAGAAAATGATGAAAATAACCCTCAATTAGCACCTGAAAATCATGTGGTCACTTTCTCGTTGAAAAATAATGGCCGGAGGTTACAAAAGTACACAAAACGTATAGTATAGGTTGTGATAGGAGAAAAAAATAGTTTAGAATGCAAAATTAAAAAATGTGCATAATAAAGGTTGGAAAATGAAATTAACCCTATTTTAAATATATAAATATAAACAGTATGTCTTATGTGAAACGGTCTCATATGAGATCTTATGTAAAATAGAGTTAATTTGAATCAATAAATCGGGTCAGCCTATTCAATATGATATATATCGGTCTTACATAAGATCATACAAAACTCCATTTCATATAAGGTTTTATGTGAGATGGTCTCATATTAATTTTTGTTATATATTAGCACAATTGTTCTTGTGAACTAGATGCACGGGTAGAAAACCGTACAACTGGGTCGACCTGATCCGGTGGTGCTTTTCACTTGCCCCACGTACGCCTACACGCGTCCCAAGTTCGCGCTTAAAACCTAGTCCCACGTGCCTAACATTTAGTTATGTTCGTCTAATATTTTAGTTATATTCGCATAACATTTATGTTTTGTTCGCATAACCTTTATATTTCTGCTAGTTTAACCTTTTACAAACCATAGGACTATTACCCTACCTACCGTGGGCACATGTTAATATGCCCACCGTTGATGTGTCAAAATCCAACATATTCATTAAATTCAAATCATAATATTTAAAGGGATGAGATATTTACACATCAACGATGGACATTTTAAGGCATGCCCACGGTCGGTGGGTGGGGAACATTATTTTACAGACCTATAATACATTTTAAACCTTCAAATTATAATAATATAACTTTTATGATATAATAATATAAATTTCATGTTATGCTTCAAGTACATAAATTTTAGGGTTCCCAGCACCATTCACCACAATTCTTATAATGTTGTATCCAAAATACCACCAAATATAATAGTTTGTACAATATACCATCAAATATAAAACCATACATCAAAATACCATCTAATATAATATCATACCCCAAAATACCACAAAAACATTAAATGTCCTAGCTTGACCTCTAACAACTTCCAAGATTCATTAATTACACTTTTTATTATTTAAATAAAATTTATTCCATTTATTAAATCATATTCGAATAATACATAAACTGATCAGTTTCAGGCCTAACATGCTTCCGTAAAATAAATATATCCCTTAAAATTCATACCTTTCTTTGACCGCAACAACACCGGGTGAGATGGTTTGCAAAGTCACCAGCTGGAAAATTACTGCCCCCAGACCGTTCTACGAACAACTCCTTATTGTTCAACTTCAACCCTCGGGGAAGATGTGTTGGAACCGACGGATCGCCGGCCCTATGCTATCGGAATCGGGATCCAAAGATAAATCGCAGCGGAAAGAAATCATACCCTTGTAGACCTCTTGATCTTCTGATGTATTCCTCTGAGCCCTTCTCGAACGTTGCGTGGCCAACGATCCTTCGAGAAAAATCAGTTCCGCTCTCTCTCACTTATCACGTGTTTTCTGTGATCTGTGTTCTGTGTTCTGAGAGGCGCTGATGAAAAGAGCTATATATAGGCTACACCAGGGACCTAGAGGAGGAATTGGGTTGGGCCTCCTGATGGGCTTTAGTATCCTGCGTTCGGCCCGAACACATAACTGAAGCCCATCAATAATAATTCAGTCCACTAGAGAATTATTATTGAACTACCATCCCAATCCCATATTTAATATGGGCTCCTTATTATGTGTACATTTATTTCCCCGTGTTTAAGATATCGAATGTCCGTAAATTAAATAAGTTACTGACAACTTAAATAATTTACATCTAATTCCAAGAGTAGTACCACTCATCCTTATTATCATGTCGGATTAAATCCACCTGCAGGGTTTACATGATAATCCTTATGAGCTCCTCAAGGGGACATTATCATCCTAAATAATTAGGACACGGATTCCTTCTATAATCAACAGAACACCATATAAACAATGCTATCTCCCAACTCACCGAGTTTATTGATTTATGAATAAATCTCACCCATTGGCAAATTAAAGAAATAAACAGTGAGCATACGTGCCCGTTATTATATAGGGATTAAGAAGATGTACATCCATAATAACAGAGGTCTTGTTCTATTATATAGTCAGTATAAAACGAACAACCTCAAATGGTCCTGCTCAATACACACAAAGTGTACTAGTGTAGTTTTATAGTCAAGACAGACTAATACCAAACTACACTACAACCATTCCGATGATTTGTCCAAATCCATCTTGGTTGTGAGCTACTATTTATAATTTATAAGAAACTGATAACATGATCTTCTGTGTGGCACCACACACCAAGTTATCTATAATATAAATTAATTGGACATTGCATAAACATATATAACAAATATAAAATGCAAACATATGACCAATGTGATTCTCATTCCATAAACGATGTTCATACAAAAAACTAGGCTTATAGTATACATCCTAACAATCTCCCACTTATA
Source organism: Scutellaria minor (assembly GCA_954870855.1). NCBI lineage: Eukaryota > Viridiplantae > Streptophyta > Magnoliopsida > Lamiales > Lamiaceae > Scutellaria > Scutellaria minor. The sequence continues at coordinate 14,933,101 of OX940728.1, read as the reverse complement.
CTAAAAGACTATGCTTCTATAAGCGCCGCCACACATCTAATTCCCATCCCTTCAACATGCCCATCAAAAGCTTTCGCTGGGAGGGCCTTTGTGAAAGGATCTGCTAGGTTATCTGCTGATGCAATTTTGGCGACAACAACTTCTCCTCGCTTTACGATGTCTCGTATCAGGTGGTACTTGCGCTCAATGTGTTTACTTGCTTTATGGGCTCGTGGTTCCTTCGAGTTTGCCACTGCACCACTGTTATCACAATAAATTGTGATAGCTTTGGGCAAACCAGGAATCACTTCTAAGTCCATCAAGAAGTTCCTGAGCCATACAGCTTCTTTGGCTGCCTCAGAGGCTGCCACATACTCAGCTTCCATGGTGGAGTCTGAAACGCATTTCTGCTTAACACTCCTCCATATAATGGCTCCACCTCCTAAGGTAAACACATAACCCGAGGTAGATTTACTGTTGTCCCTATCCGACTGGAAATCAGAATCTGTGTAACCCACAGGAAGCACATCATCTGCTTGGTAAACCAGCATATAATTTCTAGTCCTTTTCAGGTACTTTAAAATATGCTTTACCGCAGTCCAATGTCCTTGTCCTGGGTTACTTTGATATCTGCTAACCATGCCCACGGCAAAACAGATATCTGGCCTCGTACATAGCATTGCATACATTAGGCTTCCTACGGCCGAAGCATAAGGAACTGCCTTCATGTCCTCTATCTCCTTTGGTGTCTTAGGACACATCTCCTTAGATAAAGGTACTCCATGTCGAAAAGGTAGAAAACCTTTCTTGGAGTTTTGCATGCTAAAACGAGCTAAAATGGTATCAATGTACGAAGCTTGAGATAAGCATAACATTCTTTTCTTGCGATCTCTTATCACTTTGATCCCAAGAATATGTCCTACTTCTCCCAAGTCCTTCATATCAAAATGCTTGGACAGCCATACCCTTACGTCTGACAACACCTTGACATTGTTGCCAATGAGCAAGATGTCATCTACATATAGTACAAGAAATACCACCACGTTTCCATCACTCTTCTTGTATACACATGACTCATCCGGACATTGAATGAATCCATAAGACTGGATTACCTCATCAAAACGGATGTTCCAAGATCTCGAAGCTTGTTTCAATCCATAAATGGACCGATTAAGCTTACACACAAGATGCTCTTTGCCCTTTGCAACGAACCCTTCTGGTTGCTTCATATAGATGTTTTCTTCAAGACTACCGTTAAGGAAAGCAGTCTTGACATCCATTTGCCAAACCTCATAATTCATATGAGCAGCAATAGACAAAAGAATCCGGATAGACTTAAGCATGGCTACCGGCGAAAAGGTTTCCTCATAATCGATTCCTTCTTTTTGAGTGTACCCCTTCGCAACAAGCCTTGCTTTGAAAGTTTCTACTTTCCCGTCTGATCCTCTTTTTCTTTTGTAGACCCACTTACATCCAATGGCTTTTACACCATTTGGTGGTTCTACTAGCTCCCAGACTTGATTAGAATCCATAGATTCTAATTCAGAATTCATAGCTTTTTGCCAAGATTCTGCATCTTTATCTTGGAGTGCTTCGTCATAGGTCCAAGGATCAGATTCATGTTCACCAGATACCAAGTCCGAAGACTCTCCCAAAAACATGAATCTATCAGGCTGTCTAACAACCCTCCCACTACGACGAGGCACTTGTGGTAATTGTGTATCATTAGTGACACATGGTGCAGACCCCTGTGGTATCTCATCTTGTACTAGTGGTACTAAGGTAGGGATTTCCCCTCTGATTTCCTCTAGAACAATTTTACTCGTGGGCTTGTGGTTCATTACATAGTCCTCTTCTAAGAATCGGGCATTTGTGCTAACAATGACCTTCTGATCCTTAGGACTATAAAATAAACCACCTTTCGTTCCTCTAGGATAGCCCACAAACAGCCGAACATCCGTACGAGATTCCAACTTATCAGCATCTCCCTTCAGCACATGTGCTGGACTACCCCAAATCCGAATGTGTTTAAGACTAGGCTTACGCCCATTCCACAATTCTGTGGGAGTAGAGGGTACTGTCTTAGAAGGTACCAAGTTTAGAATATACGCTGCCGTTTCCAGGGCATATCCCCAAAACGAATTCGGTAATTCCGAATAACTCATCATCGATCTAACCATTTCCATGAGAGTTCTATTCCTTCGTTCTGCCACACCGTTCTGTTGGGGTGTACCAGGTGCAGACAATTGGGATTGAATCCCAGCCTCTGATAAGTAATTCCTAAACTCTCCTAAGAGGTACTCGCCACCACGATCAGATCGTAGTGTTTTGATACATTTACCATGACGCTTCTCCACATCAGCCTTGTACTCTTTGAATTTATCAAAGCACTCAGACTTGCGGCGCATCAAATAAATATACCCATATCTCGAAAAATCGTCTATAAATGAGACAAAATATTCGAAACCACCTCTTGCCTGGATAGTCATAGGACCACACAAATCAGAATGAACCAATTCCAACACTTCTTTGGCTCTATACCCCTTGGCTTTAAAAGGCCTCTTGGTCATTTTTCCTTCCAAGCAGGACTCGCAGGTCGGATAGTTTTCCACTTCCAATGAACTCAAAGGTCCATCGGCTATCAACCTTTGAATCCTACTCAAGTTAATGTGACCTAGTCTTAGATGCCAAAGATATGTTTGGTTCATTTTAGAAGGTTCTTTTCTCTTATTTGAGTTAGAAGATGTATTATTAATTTCCAGTTGTTGCATCGTAGGAGTTATTGGATTAAGAGTATATAAATTGCCAACCAACGTACCAAAACAGACAATAACCCTATTTTTCTTGACAACCACTTTGTCATCAAAAGAAACAGAATATCCATCCAAAAATAACTTAGAAACCGAAATCAAGTTCTTTCTAAAAGAAGGTACGTAAAGACAATTCCTCAAAACCAAAGTCTTGTTCCTATCAAAAGATAAATAAACATCTCCCACTGCAACTGCCGCCACTTTCGTAGCGTTGCCCATGTAGATGGTAATCTCGCCCTCACTAAGTCGCCTGGTTTCCTGGAACCCCTGCAAAGAATTGCAGACATGATCAGTGGCTCCCGTATCTACACACCAGGTACCGGTAGATAACACCGCTAAACATGTTTCAGTAATTAGTGAGTAAGATTTACCTTCTTTGTTCTCCTTTTTCTTGGGACAATCTACCTTCCAATGTCCAGGCTGCTTGCATGAGAAGCACTTGCCCTTCGGCTTTTTCACGCCACCTTGTGGCCCAGCCTTTTGAGGTCCATTCGCTTTGTTTGCCGAAGGATTCTGTTTCTTTTTCTTCTTTCCACCTTTCGGCTTAGAATTAGAAACATTTTCAGCAACGTAAGCTTGAGCACTTTGACGAAATAGTCCTTCTGCCGATTTGAGTTCTGTCAGAAGTTCCGCCAAGGAATACATCCTTTTGTTCATATTATAATTAAGGCGGAACTGCTCAAAACTCTTAGGCAGTGTTTGGAGCACGATATCGACCTGGGTTTCCCCATCGATTTCAGCTCCAAGGACTTCCATCTCATTCAAATGAGCCATCATCTTAAGGACGTGATCACTCACAGGTGTCCCTTCAGACATGGTGGTCGTCATTAAGTTTCTCATTGCCTCCTGTCTGGCAGCCCGACTCTGGTGTCCGAAGAGTTCTCTAAGATTGTGCATCATATCATAGGCAGTGGGCATGGCCTGATGCTGATGTTGCAGTACATTTGACATGGAAGCCAAAATGTAACACCGCGCCATCTCATCTGCCTTAACCCACTTTCTATAATGCGCTTTCTCCTCTTCAGTAGAGTTTTCATCAGGCATGTCAGGACAGTGCTCATGGAGTACAAACTTGTACTCCTCAGCAGTTAGGACAATATCCAGGTTTCTTTTCCAGTCAATATAATTAGGACCAGTAAGTTTGTTTTCTTTGAGTATAACAGCAAGTGGATTGAAAGACATAATGAAATCCTGAGAATCATATAAATAAATAAATAAATACACAGGTCATAACATATAGAATTTAAAGCCTATATTGTTCCCTCAAACAATATAATTAAATTCACCAACACCTCAAAACACCGTGAACTTCGCATGCCACGATAGTGTGGACGTATGCTAATTCAAACATTTGTAAGAGGAGGTTTTACCCATTAATTTCATTATCTTGTCAAACAAAATAAAATTAATAGTTGGTTTAGCTTCAGCCATGCAAACAACAGCACTTACTCCGATGGGAAGGATACTATCATATGCACCTAAGTGTGTACCATTTCTTAATACTAAGTCCATTATCTAGGATTGTATCTCTTCAGATGGAGAAGATCATACGCTCCTAAATAATTTTCTATAATTATCCTTAGAGGAAGTTTGATCCAGTGATCCGCAATCAAACTCATCCGATGTGGAAGAAGGCACTCAAAGCCAACGTGTAAGTTTAAATGCATCACTTACAAACCAGTAATGGAGGCTATGGGATTTATTCAAAATAAATCCCTCTCCCACTTAGTTATTTAAATGAGGGATTTTAGCATGCAATAACATATAACATTCAAAAGCATGCTTGATAAAACAACAAACAAAAAGAAAGGCAATAAATACGGAATAATATAAATCCAACTATTATGGCCACTTCGATTGAATGTTTGCCTGCTAAACGGGGATCGACCTGCCCGGTCAGGTCGCGGGGATCGACCTGCCCGGTCAGGTCGCGGGGTGCGGGGCAGCGCCCCGTTAGAAAAAATTAGGGTTTAAAACCCTAATCAGCACCAACATCCAGCGAACAGAATCAGCGCCAAATCCAGCGATTGTTGCGCAAATCCAGCAGGTTGTTGCACAGAATCAGCGCCAATCTACTGATCTGATCGATCAGCCCCATCGAGCAATCTGTTCCAGCGCCTAGCAATCTTGATCGAACAGCCCCTTCGAACGCCAATCCTAGTTCGAATAGAAGTCTCGATCGAACAGGAATCCTATACAGAATCTAGTTCGAACATCTACCAATCCTATACAGAATCTAGTTCGAACATCTACCAAACCCAATGCAGAATCCTTGTAGGATCAGAATACACCATATGAGATCGAACAAAATTACATCGAGAACAAATCAAGAATATGTAAAACCTAACACGACAAACCGCCGTGTTTTTACTATTACAATCATGCAACCAACCCAAAATAAAAACCTCGACAGGTCCGAGGGTTTAGATCATACATTAAACATACATACAGACCATAATAGTTGGATATATAGGTAACCTGCAAAACCGAGTTATCCTATGCAATCCTACTATCATACAATCTGAATATAAAACGTATGAAAAAGCATAAGATCGTAATATATAACCGATCCAATTACATAGAACCAGAAACCGTGGCTCTGATACCAATTGTTGGAACCGACGGATCGCCGGCCCTATGCTATCGGAATCGGGATCCAAAGATAAATCGCAGCGGAAAGAAATCATACCCTTGTAGACCTCTTGATCTTCTGATGTATTCCTCTGAGCCCTTCTCGAACGTTGCGTGGCCAACGATCCTTCGAGAAAAATCAGTTCCGCTCTCTCTCACTTATCACGTGTTTTCTGTGATCTGTGTTCTGTGTTCTGAGAGGCGCTGATGAAAAGAGCTATATATAGGCTACACCAGGGACCTAGAGGAGGAATTGGGTTGGGCCTCCTGATGGGCTTTAGTATCCTGCGTTCGGCCCGAACACATAACTGAAGCCCATCAATAATAATTCAGTCCACTAGAGAATTATTATTGAACTACCATCCCAATCCCATATTTAATATGGGCTCCTTATTATGTGTACATTTATTTCCCCGTGTTTAAGATATCGAATGTCCGTAAATTAAATAAGTTACTGACAACTTAAATAATTTACATCTAATTCCAAGAGTAGTACCACTCATCCTTATTATCATGTCGGATTAAATCCACCTGCAGGGTTTACATGATAATCCTTATGAGCTCCTCAAGGGGACATTATCATCCTAAATAATTAGGACACGGATTCCTTCTATAATCAACAGAACACCATATAAACAATGCTATCTCCCAACTCACCGAGTTTATTGATTTATGAATAAATCTCACCCATTGGCAAATTAAAGAAATAAACAGTGAGCATACGTGCCCGTTATTATATAGGGATTAAGAAGATGTACATCCATAATAACAGAGGTCTTGTTCTATTATATAGTCAGTATAAAACGAACAACCTCAAATGGTCCTGCTCAATACACACAAAGTGTACTAGTGTAGTTTTATAGTCAAGACAGACTAATACCAAACTACACTACAACCATTCCGATGATTTGTCCAAATCCATCTTGGTTGTGAGCTACTATTTATAATTTATAAGAAACTGATAACATGATCTTCTGTGTGGCACCACACACCAAGTTATCTATAATATAAATTAATTGGACATTGCATAAACATATATAACAAATATAAAATGCAAACATATGACCAATGTGATTCTCATTCCATAAACGATGTTCATACAAAAAACTAGGCTTATAGTATACATCCTAACAAGATGATCTGCAAGTTATCCAGCTCCTTCAGTAACTGCACAACACAACCTTGGTTCGTTTCCTACACCAGGTGTATAAAGTACTTCTTCTAAGGGATAAACTAACAGTACTAAGAGCACATGTTGAATAAAAGTCTTTCTTTTATTAAGAACTTAAACGAAATATTTAATACATATGTAATCTCCTTTTGGGAGGAGAATACTTGTCTAGTCTCTCATATGAGATGAGGCCTATACTCATACACACATAAACTAAGAACACTCAACATATTACAAAAGATTTTTATTTAGAGAAAACTAAGGAGAATGGTCGATGTCCTCAGCTTCCTTCAAATCCTGCTATATATAGGCATGAATCCGGATTTGAAATGTGGATTCCAAATCTTGTTTAAACACCAGCTGGCCTACTCCATTAGTGCTCCCATGTGACAGTAGTTAGGGAGTCCTTTTCACCTTGGTTGGTGCTCTTCCTCTTAATGCCCCGTGACTCAGCCCATGTTAGGTTTGTCGAAGAATTATTTACTTTTGACTCAGCCTACCATGTGATGTTGGTTGGAAAGTCACTTTCTCGTGACCTATCTCATTTTATTTTATCGGGGGAATCTCTAAAAGTTTGGTTGTCGTGGTCCCCGGGGATAATGTTTCTTTTGTGCTGGGCCCTTGTCCTTGTTAGACCTATATGCCTGTCGGTCGGGTTTGGGTCGGAATCCTTTCCCAAACATGAGCTCTTTTTGATCCGAGCATGCTTGACAGATCCGATCAATCCATTTTCCCACATGTACCATGTTACAGAACTTCCGGTAAGTGTCCTTGCTTGCCGGAATCTTGTTTTTCCAGAGGGTTCTTCTTTTGGTTTCGAAAAGTTCCTCTGCAAATCCTGTTGTTGATCCAATCATTGAATTCAGTAGGAAAGATCCATTTGCTGAATTCTGGAAAAACTTAAAAGGGTATTTGACTTTGTCCATTTCTGTTAGACAAACCCAAAGTCCCCATGCTCGTCCTGTAGAAGCTTCATCTTCTGAAAATGCTCCTACCAATATTGGGATTTCTTCCGGTAAAGCTGTCTTTATATTTTTTAGGGCGTTTTCATCCGGCCTCCTCAGCTTGATGAAATGAAAAGCTTCATTGAAGCCTTTCTTGGCTGGTTCTGGAGCTGCACTAATAAAGTATAACTCCAAAATATCGTCTCTGGACAAATGTGGATTATTTGCCCATGTCTCGTGAACGGCTTCCCCTATCCATTTTGGTAACTTTGAAATTTCTGGGAAACCAGGTGACGTAGTATGAACTGAAGTTAAAGCTCCAAAATTATACCACTCTTGAACTTCGTTTGGATGACTTCCATTTCTCATCCAAACTCTCAAGTACTTTACAGAGATATCAACCACCGTTCTTTCTGGGTTGATTCTCTTTCTAGTTACCAACTTCTCCCATTGCCTTTGATAAACCTGTATAGGAGAAATTTTAATCTCGTTAGTTTGAACCTTATTTTGGCCGGTCTGTGACCTGAGGTTCAACTCTCCCTCTTTTACCCCAGAGGTGCTGGGTTGACTTGAAGACTCAGGTTGTGACACCAGAGCTTCAACATTCGTTGCAGGTTGTACATCCTCAAGGAATGCATCACCTGTAACACTCGTAGGCATGGTATTTGAATCCATATCATTCGGGTTAGAGTCCCGATCTCTAATCGCTCCTTTTTACACCGTGGGAGATGCAGTCTGGAGGATAGGCTTATGCAACGCTTGGAACAAATGTCCCTGAGCGTATTGGCATGCTCGTATTAGACCAGAAACAGATTTCTGATCTTCTCGTTGAAGTCGTCCAACAACTTCGGCATTGAGACATAACGTCTCAAATTCTCGTTCAAGGATTTCCAGGTTTTCCCCGTCTTACTCGTTTAAGGACCTCGTCAGCAACGTGTCCTTCCATCTCGTGTTAAGAAATCTGCAAGAATATTTTTGTGAGATTTCATAATTACAATATCATAATCATAATATTGGCATTCAGCTTGCCATCTAAGTATTCTAGTCTTTTCTGGTTTAGATTCAATTTTATTTTTCAGAAAAGCCTTAACACTTGAATTATCAATTTTTAAGGTAAACTTTTTAGCCAGTAAAAAGAGAGACCATTTTTTAAAAGCCTTTCTGACTGCAAAGAATTCATTCTCATTGACATGCCATCGGATTGCTTCTCCGTCTGTAAATAGACCGCTGCAATATCTACATGACACTTCCTCATCTGGTGTGGCTTTCATCAGAACTGCTGCCCACCAAAAGTCACTGGCATCTGTGTAAAGAACCAGTTCATCCTCATCTTGAGGTATAGCAAGCTTTGGAAGCTTTTTACAAACTTCCTTGAGTTATTTTATCTCTTCTCGATGTTCATCTTCCCATTTGAAAACCACATCTTTCTTGAGTAATGGGTTGAACACCTTCCTGTGAAATGCTAGATTATTGATGAACATCCCAGCAAAATTAACAACTCCGAGAAAACTTTGAAGTTGTTTCTTGTCTGTGAGATCATCTGGAAATCCTTGTATCTTTTCTACAATATGACTTTGTAGAATGATTCCAGATTCATCGATTTCATTCCTAGGAATTCAATCTGTCTCGTAGCAATTACTATCTTCTTTTCAGAAAGTACTAATCCTTCTTTGTGGCAAACATCTGAAAATATCTCCAAATGTTTGAGATGTTCCTTCATATTCTTTAATGCGATGAGAATGTCATCGATGTATACGAACATGAAGTTGAAATAATCCTTAAAAAGATTATCCATCTTTCTCTGATATATCTGGGGTGCATTTGTCAATCCCATAAGCATCACGTTCCAGACATAGTGTCCCTGTGGTGTGGAGAAAGCTATGAACTTCTTACTTTCTTCCTCCATCTTAATCTGGTAGAAACCAGACTTGCAATCGAATTTAGAAAATATCTTGGCACCTTTGATACAGTTAACCAAATGTTCTATACTCGGGATATAGTATTCATCAAACTCCAGAATGTTATTAATCCCTTTGTAATTAATAACAAGTCTAGGTTTACCTCTTTTGATTTCTCCATGATTCCTCACAAGGAATCCCGGGCTGTTGTATGGAGAAACTCCTGGTGATATCAACTTAAGGTCCAGATGTTCCTTAAGTATCTTCTGCATATCCTCACGATCATTTTAATTCATAAGGATTGGTTTGAGTCTCACGAACTCATGTTCTTTTTCAGGTTTAACCTTTAGGGATGCTTTGAGCTCGTTCCTATCCTACCATGCCAAAGGATCTTCATTGTAATTCCTCTGGATCTTTTTCTTGAAATCTTCGAGTGATATTTATTCTTCAATGGTAACATCACTCTGTGGATTCTCCAATATGGCTTTTCGCAATTCTGCAATAGCCTCTGGAGGAACTCGTTCTTCTCCTTGTATTCTGAATGAATACAAAGTATTATCCCATCTCTTAGTATCTTTTTGTTTCGAACCAAATTGTCGAAAGGATAATAAGGCATCACCAAATCTTCTTTTATCTACCATCTTTGGATGTCGAAGTTTGGCTTCATCACCACGCTTGCTGCGAAAAGGAAAAAACATTTTTCTATAAAATGCTTCCCGCAGTCTTTGGACAATAATCTTATGATCACATAACGTTGTGAAAATAAGCCTTCTTATCTCATTTTCCTGTGTAAATCGCTTGAATGTTTGTAGAAAATTGTTTCCTAGCAAAACATCTGCTCATGTATCATGAAAATAGATCGGTGACGTCTTCACCTTATACAATGGGGTATCACCTGCGTCTCCGATCATGATTTCTGCTTGTTTGATTCCTTTATTAAGGATAAGAATCCTTTTGGAGAAATCTCGTCTTGCAATAGCTGGTAGATCTTCTTCTATTTCTTTAGGAAAAACCTCCTGCTTTGTAGTACAAATCCCCGCTCCTGAATCAATATAGGCTGCAAAATATTCAGTCTTGTATTCAACATATAACATTCCAATAGAAATGTATATGGAGAATGAACTAGTGGTCATCTGATTCTGTATCTTTTATCAGCTACTGAGAACTTCATTCCATCTTGTAATCTTTTCCAAGGTTTATGATCCTTAAGAAAGTTGGTACCCAGTATTAATTTTTCTGGGATCTCTCCTGTAATTCCCGTAATAGTCAGAACAATTTCACCCATCTTTAGGCTTCCTTGATATCTCCCGACTATTGGTTGCTATAGATAATATAGAACATCACAAGGGAAAATATTTTCCGTTTGGATGATATCGAATATTACTTCAACCTCTCTCCAGCCTTCTGGACATTTCAGTTCTCCTCGTGTTTTGAATACACCTGGGATTCGTTGAACTGTACTAGGTCTTCTTTCTTCCCAACGACTGCTACTTAACAGTTTGTCTTGTTGGAAAGACATTCTCCTTGTCTCCATTCTGAGGCTTTAACTCCTGTTGAAGACAGGTTGGTCTTGTATTCTCATATCTATCTCCTTTATAGTTGGAGATTCAATGAGTTCTGGCAAAACCACCCTGGTGAAATCCTTGAAGATTCTTGGGACTTCGATAAATTCTTTTCTCAAGAATACATCTGAATTATGTGTATTTGAGAGAGCATAGGAAATCTTGTATATGATCGAGTAAGGTCTATTCCCTTCTTACATCAAGTCGTCTCTTTTGAAATCTTGATGAAGAGTTAAGACTCTGTTGAAGTCTCGATCTCTCAAATTGTATGCAATACGAGGATAGACATTGAATGCCAATTTCCCTGCACACAAGTTTCCTGTGACTGCTCTAAGGCATGAATCCTTGAGATTTGAGATTCGCTTGTCAAATATAGCAAGATTGAGAGACGAATCAATTCCTTCTTTGAAGGTTGCTTTAATAATAACTCTTATGGCTCCGATATGAATCCATGAGAGTGTATTTGCAACTTATTTCTTAACTTGGCTTCTGATCTCCTGAACCTCTCGGTAAGGGATCAACTGCATCTCGATCAGGTTACTTGTGAATTCCATTGGGATGACGAATTATCCCGTAGTAACCCTATGGATAATTTGGTGTTTTCTTTTACGAATTCCAAACTTATCCAAGGCCTTTTCCATAGCTCCAATGGTAAAACCATCGTAGATTTGAAGCTTTGGATCCTCCTTCATAATCCTCATGAGAGTCTTATGAGATACTATTGTGTGAGAAAAATCCTGACATATCCTCTCTCATTATTTGAAGAATTTATTCTTCACTCCGATTCTGATGTGGATTCTCCGAATAGATCTCTTCTTCATAGATGCTTTCATCTGAGGGTAAGTCCTCAAATTGATACACCTGTATAAGAGCTTGGTAATAGACAACTTCTTTGAATTCTGGTGTTGCTTCGAACTATCTAAGACATCTCTTTTGGTTGTCTGGGCAATCCGTTGAGATATGTCCTCTTGCTCCGCAAGTCCAACAATTACAGTCTTTGAAACTTTCATTAGCTCTAGTGTGAGCACGCGTGAAAGTTCTTCTTCCCATAGTTTTGCTGGAACCTCCTTGGTTTGAACCTGTTGATGAGGTTCCACTCCTGCTTGGTGCTGGTCTTTGCCCTGACTTATAGCTACGGGCTTTTTGTTTAGACCACATCCTTCTAGGTCTCCATGAAGACCTATGACTTATTCTGTTGTTGTTGCTTCCACGGCTATAAGGATGGTTTCTTTGTTTCCTCCTTTTATGCCTCCGTGGTTGACCTCCCACTACTGTTGGGATGTCATTTTCTTCGCAACATAAGGGAACCATTTTATTGATTTCTCTTAGTCTCTTGTAGTTTTTATAGAGTGCTGCCTAGTGGCACCATTCAGATAGCTTGACTTTTAGGAAAGACATCCTTCTGGCCACTATATCCAAATCGTCTGCACTCTTATATTCTTTGATAAACATTTCTCTCTAGGGACTCGGTATCTTCGCAAAGAAAAGTTGCGAAGCTTTTTTATCATCCACCTTGGACTTCCATCGGTATTCGGTGAACAACTTGATGTATTCGTCAATATGACAAATATCATGTAACTCGAGGCAGTAGAGAGCTTGTTTATATCTTTTTTTTTTTTCTTCTTCTATTCCCTCAAAATAGCTTATGCCGATAAAATGGATTTTGAATAATTTGGCCATGTAATCGACAATTCCCTTTAATGACTCGCCAGTCGTAATGTTATTTTGCATCTCTAGTGCAGTCATATCCCACGCAATCTTTGCAGATCCTTCAAGACTCATTTCAAGAAGTAAAATGAATCCTTCCTTCATGAGATGAAGGGTCCCTGCTGCAATCCTCATCGCCGATGCCCAATCATCGATAAGGACTTCTTGATTCTTAAAATCTAGAATATCCAGATTTAGCATTAATCCATACGGATGTATCAGATTAAGCTGTGACTTTCCATAAGGTGTATTAAGAAGATCCGACCTTCTGGAACATTGTCGAGTTCCTGACACAAAATGATCTCCTCTTATAGTAAAATCTCCAGCGTGTGGCATTGGTTCATCCACATGATGTGAACCTGAACTTTCTGCAACATTGGGATCTACTAGTGATTGTGGAGGTGGTCTTTGGTGTTGGTCCCGTGTAACCAAAGCTGAACCATCTCCTGCTTGCATCTTTAGATCCACTATACCTAATCCTGCAAAGGACTCGGCAAGTTCTTGTAGATCTTCAAGATTCATCCTTTCCATATCCATCACCTTAATTTATGATGGATTTTCCTTTGATGATAGCAATGAGTTTTTCATCTCGGGTCATTGGTCGTATGACTTCAGTTGGTATCCCTTTTTGGTGTAAATAGGGAACTGTTCCAAAATCTATACGTTTCCTTCCTCCGGAAAGACTTGGTCTGTCCTCCAGATTCTTGACTCTTCTTTGAATATCATGAAGGATTTCAAGAGTTTCCTTCTGATATTTCACCATCGTCTCCATCTGGTTTTGGATCTGATGGACTTGTGTTGGTAGATGATTATGGCGGTTGCCATAATTTTGCACCGTCTTCTGGATTTCTCTAAGATCTAGAGAGATCTTAGATGTGTCTCGAAGTATCTCGCTCCAATCTGGTTCTCCTTCAGGGCTCATGGTTTTTATGAGCGTATTCCTGTTGGTTTATCAGATAAGCATATAGTATCTGGTTTATCAAAAGAAAACCCCAATAATAGGATGTTTGTCTCTTGCAATGCCTTAAGGTTTCCCTATCGGCTCTTGCGTTCTCCTTTTCAACCTATTGGTTATTCCAATATGTCAATCTCTCTTGGTGTTCCTCTTTGTGCATCGCCAAAATTTGACGGTACCTCTAGTATAGTAAACATCTTGGACATTCGCCCAAATTCATGTTTCTCGAGGAATTCTCCTCACCAAAGGTTAATTATATAACAATAATAAATATAATATAAAAGTTCTTAATAAACCTAGGTTCTGATATCATTTTCAGGATCCATTTATGTTTACATAAAAACCTTTTTAGATCTGTATTTCTGTAGGAATTTGTACGTAGCATTGTTACACATTCCAGACCACTGTTTTTTAGACAGTATTGGCACGAGGAAAGTATTACAGCCTATATACTTATTCCATAAGAAAATCGATCTTTAAAAGTCATTTTGTGGGATCCGGATATAACAAATACTTGAAATAGATTTAATTAAATAAATTTGGAAAATCAAAATTAATTTATTAATGAAATCAATGAAGCATTAATTATCTCATGATTAAGCATTAATTATTTTTATGGTACTTTGGTCAAAATTGTGGTAGTTTTGGGTATAGTTTTATATTTAGTGTTATATTTGTACATACTATTATAGTTCATGGTATTTTTTATCCAACTTTATAAATTCCATGGTATTTCAATGCCTTTCCCCTAAATTTTATGATATTTGTACATAAATTTTATACTAATATAACATAAAAGTTAAATTATTATAACATAAAAGTTCAGTTATACTACATGAATTTTTATATTAAATAGTTTCATTGAACTCTATTGCAGTAAAATGTGATAAATTTCCTTACATGTTTAGCAAGTCATCCATTTTCTTGGATGCCCTACTAAATGAGGCAATCGTGGACTTAAGTTTCTGCTTCTCATTTTTCTTATAGAGTGACACTCTCTTTTAGCATAGTAACCTCATTTGAGGGTGTCACATGTTGTTGCTTTTGTCTTAAGTTTTTAAACTTGAGATGTAAGCTTGACATGCTCACACTTCAGTTGTAGATTTTCAACTTTCGACTCTTCATGAGCCGATTAATCGACTCAAAGTTGCTCATGATATGTTTGAATGAGACAATTATATCCATACTCTAAAAGTTGCTCATATTGATGTTAAACTCGAATGTCTTTTAAGTCTAATAACATGTCTAAGTTGTTTCAAGGTCACTTTAGCCTTCATTTCGAATAGCCAACCTGCTTTGTGACATTTGAGATTTTGTTGTCTTTTATAAGTTAAGTGTCTTTGCAAATGAGTAGTAGTTTATCCCATATATTCTTGGCTGTCTTGCAGGTCTTTCATTAAAATATTATTAATTAATATCAAATAGTATTTTGTTTTTAAGTTCATTGTATATGTAATTAATTTTAAAATACAATAGATACTAACATTTCCAATATAAAAGAAAACAACAAGAAAAAAATAATATATATTTGAATTGTTGGCAGATTTTGAGAACATCTAAATGTATATTTATACAGCTTGAAACATCTCATGGAGAGAGTTTTTGATGACATCCCTCTTCTTTATAATGTATAAAGAATGAATATATGTGTGTTTTTTCTACATACATTTAGTATGATTCCATTTCACATTACTTGTTTCACAATTTGTTCCTAAATAATTAATTATAACTAATTCCACTAATCAATCAAACGCGCGATGGTTTAAATGGATCAACCCAGCATTGGTCGTCCTTCACTGCTTTGTTCCATCTATTCGTAAATGTCCTCATTTCACTATATGATCGTAGACGTATCTGCATATACAAAAATGTAAGAATCAACTAAATTTGGGACTAAATAACACTAAAATTTCTCCTTAGCTAAAAAATAATCCTTGATGCACAAATAATTATTAGCATTATAAATGTTCTCTTTTAGATATATGTGCTCGTGTGTACATAGAATGAAATTATTATTATTATTATTATTATTATTATTATTATTATTATTATTATTATTATTATATAAAAAGGAAAATTAAGTACTTACCGCTGATCTATTATCAAAATTGTCCAAGCCTGGACTCACCTGCAATTAGCAACACAATCAGCTTAAAGAAATTGATTAAGTAACATATAATTTTGCATGTAAAAATCATATTTCCAGAAAAAAACTTATATAAGACTAATTAATTAAAAACGACATAATTATGAATGTATAAAAGATATAATTAACAATCTCTTATTAAAAATGATGATATATAGTTAGAAAAAGATGAGATGGTGACCTTATCTTTATGAGGACGGGCACCAAGAGTAGGAAGAGCCAAGTGTAGGACATATTCCTCATCCACCACCCCAACCTTGATTGTCCTATCACCCTGCACTTATTAATAATATTTTTCCTAAATTAATTTTTTTAAATTAAACCATAATATTAGGAAAATAATTGATTAATTAAGGTGATCACAAACTTGCCTGTGCACAATAACCAAGCTGCTTATCCAAACCCCAAGCATGGATCAAGTCATTCTGTACAACACATTTAATTTGGTCCATTAAAACCCAAGAATTAATACTGCCATTAATTTATAGTTAATTGTCGAACAATGACACACATATTTGAATTGCTATTTTAACCAAACATTTTAATATTGATCAAAATAACATAACATTATATATGTAGTATGTTTTTTGACCTCAATCAATTTTGATAAAAAAAAAATTGCTGATGTGTTCAGCTAGCAGTTGCCCAAACACTTCTGCTGCCAAATACGACAATTTCACACATTTCAACTTAAGAAACTTCAAGAATTTCTTATTTTCTTTATGGATGTGCGAATTTTTTTTAAAAAACTCACCAAGGTCAAAATAAAAATACTATATATATAAAGTTATGTTATTTTGATTAATAATGAAAATTTTGGTTAAAATGGCAATCCAAATAAATATTATGATTTTTCCCGCAATTAATCTTGAATTTATTGAAATTTTAATTTCAAATCTCGATTTTTATTCAGAAGCACAACAAATAAATAAAAAAACATAACAATTCTAAAAAATAATGTGATAATAATATCATCAATTTGGATAGAGATATATAGTGTTACCTGAATCATATACCAAGCACAGCGCCATGCTGCTCTTGAGAAAACAGGAGCCATCATTTCAACCCAACTGAATCAAATTAAACCTCAACTATTATTGTATTAATTATACCAAAGAAAAAGCAAAGCTATAATTAAAAGAGTTGTATTAATTTATAAATAAATAAATATATATATATATATATATATATATATATATATTCTCACCCTACACAGGGAGGACCAGTGCTGTCTCCATCACACCTTCCAGGCCTATAATATCTCCTGCATATTTTTCCCCAATTTAAAATCAACAAACATTCACAAAAAAATTAAATAAGATCGTCTCACGTAAAATGAGATAAAGCTCTACGGCTCATAATCCAAACCGAATTTCACAAGTCTCTATTCAGTGGTTTTTCAATTGATTTATCTTATGAGATCAGATTCATTAAACATATCATAAAAAATTATAAAGATGGTCTCAGATATAATTTCATAAAACAAAGTTATACTACCTACTATCCAAATCAATTTTCACAAGTAAATGTATTGATTTCATAGTTGTGGATCGATCAATTTTATGAAATTAGATCTGTGAGACGATCAGAAAAGTGATACTCATAAAGATTTGTCCCATCTAGAGAGAAAACAAGAGAGAGAGAGTTGAACCTGTGGACCCTTGATCTCCCACTACGCACAGTGATTTGATGATGCACCTTAGATTTAGCAGGGTCAAGAGCTGGCTGAGAAATTTCTAGACCTTCTTCCATGATAATAGATATGTACCTTCACAATGAGTTCATATATACAATTGTCAAATTTCTGTAGTTAGGTTGTGTTTGGATGAAGGAATTTAAGAAATGATTCGAAATTCAGAACAATAAATCCATAGATGGTGTTTAGATATGTATAAATTTCAAATTCATCACTTTCATTTCAAATATTTTTCTAGTATTATGAATGTACTTTGAATCCACTGTGATCTGGACAGATTTGAAATATTCATTTCAAATCCGTCAATCCAAACACAAACCTTACAAAATGGGTTATACATACTAAAAAAACATGAATTGGTGATTCAAATTAGGAAACAATGTTAAGTTTATAAATCAAACCTTTTAGGATTAAAATAGTCAACTCCAAGGTCCTCATCCCACAAGAAAATATATTGGTATTCATCTACGATATCTGGATGTAGAAAACGCTTGGCAAACCACCTGGACCGTTGGATCATATGTTATAAAGGGTTGTACTTTGATGAATTAGGAGTTGTACTTTAGAGAAGTGAGTACCATTTAGTTTGGTTAATGGCAGAGACATGAATAACTCTGTCATTCCATTCCATATCACGCCATTCATCCACAATCCCATCATAATGAAAAAGCATCACAACAAATTCTTCTTCCATAAACTGAAACAATTCATTCATTAATTCATTAATTCCAAGTTAATGAATATATATTGTATGAATACTATGAGCAAATTAAACAAGAATTAATTAACTAAAACCTTGGTAACAATTTGGTTTACAACTTCTTTTTGCTTAATCCCGACCGCCATTGCCAACAAACTTGTTCTGTTTTTCAACTCGTTCTGATATATTCATAAATACTGCAAATAGTAAATGAAATATGTACAACATTTTGAAAATTGTGATGACACAAGATTAATGGATCCTCTACTATGCGGTGGTATTGCATGGTAGAGGATCACAATCAGGGATACGTACATTCAGTGAAATAGGGCCTGTCAAAGGGTACATTTCCAAGTTTGAAGTGGAGGAAACAATTCCTTCTGGCAAAGATTCACTACCTACGGGTCTGCATTTGTCCTAAATTACGACAAATCTTTATGTTAGAAAAATATTCATAACTTTAAAATTGTGGATATATAGATAGATAAATGACAAACATTGCATTTCTTGAGGTTATGTGAATCTTCTTCGGTTCGATATAGTCCATTCTCCACCCCGCATTTGATATGTTCGTGTGTACTGAGAACGAGCCGAGGTGATATCTGCATTTATCATTCAGGATTCAAGGTAATGATCAAAATGAAAAAAAGTATCATGTATTCTTATCAAGCAATTTTGAACACTGCTTTCATATATAAATGTATTTATATGAACAATCATAAAAGTAGCCTAATAGAATAAGAAAAAATTAAGATAGTCAAAAGAAAACAAAACATTAAACATCATCAAAATTGACGTTTTTATTTTTAATAAAATGGGCCCACCTCCAAGAATAATCAACTATTGGAAGAGATGGGAAATGATAGTTTTTCGCCAAAACACACCTTTTTTACTATTAAAACATTTTTCTTATGAAATGATGAGCTCAATTCATTTTCGTCTCACACCTATAATATCTTTCAATTTTTATCCCATAAGTATCTTGATTTTCAATTTAGTCTCATTATTTTAGAACCCGTCCGGTTTCAATCCAATTTTAGCTGGAAAATTCGAATTTTGTCAGAAAATGTCGCGTGCAAGCCCCAATTCGATGAAATTGAGCTGAAATCAAACAGATTCTTAAATAATGAGACCAAATTGAAAATCTTAATAATTATGAGACCAAAATTGAAAAACAATATAGTTATAAAATGAAAAATGACTATAATAAAATTTTATTATCCTTATTTGACTACCCTGAACTCATTTTCACTATATAATGCACGAAGATATACCATTAAATAATCTTTCTCCATCCATACACTGCCAATGAAGTAAGCACAAGATATCAAAGACATTAAAATGAAGAAACTGCTTAGAAATGATCTGCTTTTAAGATCTGCTATTAATAGAGATACCTGTATCATAAGAGAAAAAAAAAAAGAGAATTTGAATATCAGGTGTAATGAAGAGAAGAAATGATAATAGGAAGGGAAAAAAAACCCTATTAAATATTAAATGATGTATTAGAGAAGATAACACTCGATTAAATACAGATATAGTAGGAAATCGAAGAATTTGATTGCCTTTTCAAATCAATTTTTTAATTCATGTGAAAAGTCCAATGGGGGGAGTATAATCTTTTCAAACAACCAAACCTCCAAACTCATGGACATTCAAATAAATTGTTGAGTTTTGAATGTATAAAAAGTGTAAGAAAAACATAATTCTTATTATTGAACCTTACACACTGTAGTCTCCAAACTAAAATAAACAGATTAACAATAATTACAAAATAAAATGGTATCCTCTTTTCAAATGCAATCAACTTTCAACAGAATCCCAACTTTCAAAATTTGAACTTTTCCTACAAATTGAATGATTAACAAAAAACAAAATCATTCCTTCAAAAAAAAAAAATTCTACAAAATCTCATAAATTCAACTTCTGATCCTCATGAGCAAGCAAACAGAGTATATTTGTATATGTTTAGAGAGAGAAAGAGAGAGGAGAGAGAGATGGAAGAAAGAACACAGATAGATACTTACAAAATTGAGGAACTTCATTGTGCATGAAAAAAGCTCACACGATTCTCGAGGACAAGGCTGAGAAACAAAAAGGGCCTTTTTTTTTTCTCTTTGATTTTATTTTATTTTATTTGGAAAGTCTAATAATCTCCCCATAGAGAGCAGCCATTAGAAAGAGAAGAACCCAAAAGACAGTTTATATATATGATCGAAATAACACTCTTATCATTAATTTTTTTACCAAGTCAACTTTCAAGTGCAACTTAATATATGTATTAATTAGGACATAGTTTCTTACCATATATATGTATTTGGGATATTAATATTCGAGTTTGTATATTTATGTACCCACGGAATTATTTAGATAGAAATAAGATTTTGTAAGTTGACTAAAATACCCTTACTTTGCTAATTAAAATTTAATTAATTCGATTATCTAATATATATATATATATATATTGTTTTGAAGAGATCTAAAATTAGTTTTAAACAACAAAGGAGATTAATAAAGTATGACAAAGACTTGATAGAGATGGAAAGTTTGATTTTTTATATATAAAGTTTGCATATATATATATATATATATAATTTTGTTGTGTAACAAAGTTTGACAAAGATCTAATTTAATTTTGACAAAGATCTAATTTATGTTAAATCTTTTAATTTTTTTAAAAATATAAATATTCGCCTACCTCTGCCTGTTCCCGATCCGCTCTTGCAGAGATTGACTAAGGAGTCATTGATAAAGTAGGTGCTCTACCTAGGAATTGTGCTATGAAAGAAGTAGCCCTATGCGCAAAGAAGAGAGACTAAGACACATGTATGCTACTGATAAGAGAACGTAAATGCCAATATAATGACGAACATTCATGGATTTGTTAAATATATGAAAATCGTGTGAAAATTATAGAAAAAACGTAAAAAAAAAGATCGAATTCGAGCAGTTTCGTTCAGTCTTGGGTGGCCGAACACATAAAAGAGTGTTCGACCATCTTGACCAAACATATAGAAGCACGTTCGGTCACCTTGACCGAGCATGGAGAAGTACGTTCGGCCATAATGGTCGAACAAAACTAATAGAGCAAAACGTAAGGGTAAAATTGGTATTATTTATTTTTCAAATTTTTTTAATTGAAAAGTGTAAGAATTTGGGTGGGCTTAGAAAAGGGTGGGTGCCTTTGGTCTCTCAAAGAAAAAAGTGTAAGTATAGTTTGGATAGAAGGCTAAAATAGTCCTTTTGCTGCGCATTGAAGACCAATAAAACATTCCACAGGCACAATGGGTAGAATGTATTGGTAATGCAAGGACGTGTATGGATTCGCTTGTGGGCTTTTGCCACGTGGATGCATGGGGACCTGTATTAGTGGTCGTGGATAGAAATGTATTTACTGTTTTATTATTTTATTTATTAAAAAAATATTGTAATGTAAAATAGTTTCGAATCTTGGGATTATTACTAAACATTATTAATATTATTAGTGGGTTACTGTGGGTACCCATGTTCTGACGGTGATATGCTTTTTCAACCCTGTATTATTGAGATTAATGAAACCGTATATTTTGGTGATTTTGTTATGATATTTAATTTAATTTTTATTACTTTTATATAGAATTTGTGTGAGATTTTCTATAAATCTAATTATGTGAGGTGAGTGAGTTTAAGAAAAACAATTCATAGTAGAAAAAAAAATTCAATGCGCAGGGGCACGGATCTAGATCAGTGCCCCCAACCCAATCTGCACGCACACATTATAGTTGTTGTGCGCCACGCGCACACTTGAAGGTGGTGCGCACACTTGATTTATTCTCCAGGTATCACCTGATTTACCTTCAGGTATCACACATTTACTCTTCAGGTATCACATATCTACCCTTAAGGTATTATGCAGAAATAATGTTGTTTTCTTCTTTTTTCTCTTTTTTTTTTTCTTGTTCTTTCTCCTTCTTCTTCTTAGTCTCTTTTCCTATTGATTTGTTATATATTTTATTTGTTTAATACATAAATACTTTATAGGTAACTCTCAAGTATTACATATAATTTACTCTTCAAGTATCACCTGATTTACTCTTCAAGTATCACCTGATTATCACATATAATTTATAGGTAACTCTCAAGTATTACATATGATTTACTCTTCAAGTATCACTTGATTTACTCTTCAGGTATCACTTGATTTACTTTTCAAGTATTACATATAATTTACTCTTCAAGTATCACATGATTATCACATATAATTTATAGGTAACTCTCAAGCATTAGATATGATTTACTCTTTAAGTATCACCTGATTTACTCTTCAAGTATCACCTGATTTACTTTTCAAGTATTACATATGATTTACTCTTCAAGTATCACCTGATTTACTCTTCACATATCACCTGATTTACTCTTCAAGTATCACATATGATTCTCTTCAAGTATCACCTAATTTACTCTTTAGGTATCACCTGATTTACTCTTCAAGTATCATCTGATTATCACATATAATTTATAGGTAACTCTCAAGTATTACATATGATTTACTCTTCATGTATCACCTGATTTACTCTTCAGGTATCACTTGATTTACTCTTCAAGTATCACATATGATTTACTATTCAAGTATCACCTGATTATCACATATAATTTACTCTTCAGGTATCACTTGATTTACTCTTCAGGTATCTTCAAGTATCATCTGATTATCACATATGATTTACTCTTCAGGTATCACCTGATTTACTCTTCAGGTATCACATATGATACTCTTAAGGTACTAGTTTTATCCTCTTAAGGTAACTTTAAAATCTTACAATTTAAAATGCGATTTTCATCATCTTCTTTCCTAGTATCATTTACATCTATTGTAAATTATTTCATATTTTGAAATAATTGATTTTTCTATGTATACAAAGAGATAAAATTGTATTCTTTTCATCTAAACCCCAAGTCAATAACTCACTAACCAAAATAAAAATCATAAATTATAAAGGGAAAGGAAAAAAAGAAAAAAAGAAAGAAGAAGAAAGGAAGAAACAACAGCCAGAAGAAGAAGGAAAAAAAAGAGGAAGAAAGGAAGGAACAACAACGAGAAGAAGAAGGAAAAAAAAAAGAAAAAGAAAAAAGAAAGGAACAGCAGCGAGAAGAAGAAGGGAAAAAAAAAGAAAGGAAGGAAGGAACAACGAGAAGAAGAGGAGAACAAAAAAAATTATATAAACGACGGGTCGGGTCGGGGGCACAGATCCTAGATTCGTGCCCCAGGGACACAAGAGTGCTGCCTTCATAGTAAATATTAACTTATAAAAGGTGGATTTGAGCTGTGGATATCTGATAAAACTTCACATTACATAAATTTTTGTGAAGAAAAAAATAGATATTTATGAAAATAATGTTGAATTTTGTAAAATTTTGAAACTAATGGGGGCATGGAAAACGTTGAAGATTGAAAATGATGTGGTGCTTATCTCAAAGGTCAAATTTGAACCACTACGAATATTATATATTTTTTATATTTAATTAATTGGTTAATAATTAATAATTATGCTTGTATTAAATTGCACACAATCATCTACTAGTTTTTGGAATATTTAGAGTTGAGAATATTCTCAATTATGAAAGTGACCCGAAATTCCAACATTATAAAGTCAAACTATCTAATTAATTTCAGCACAGTAATGTGACCACAAACCATTACTTTTTTTTGTTTACTGTGTATTTTTAATTACAACTTAGAACGTATTCTGAATTAAATATGTAGGGACAAATTAGTAAACTTCATGTGTCTATTAAACTATTAAAAAAAAATCCCAAGTTCCTCCAAATGATGATTATTAATAATTACTCTTACAGCCGACAAAGTTGTACGTATTTTCATTCTCTGAGTTGTGGGTTCTATTTTAAAGCCCATATCCGATATAAAATATAATTTATTAAAAGTTGTTTGATGTGAAAATTACTTTTTTGATCCTTTCATTTTATATATGTGTATATATATATATATATATATATAAATTAATTAATTAGCAGTACACCCACGCGATATGCGGTTTGTTATATAAAATCTAATAATCTTTAATATTGATGACATAATATAATGATATATAATTTATATGTAAACTATATATTACTTTTAATATCTATATTAATAAAAATGTTAATATTGCAACTTTAAAATTATGTTATTTTCAATAATTGTATATGATAAAATTAGAAATTTTGAATGCAAATAATTTTGAAATTCAACATTTTAAATTTGATATAATTATATATGCAATGTAAATAATAGATTATGAATTTGATATAACATGCATTAAAAATGAAATTTAAATGAAATTACGAATATAATTAATTTATAAATATAATACAATACAATATAAAATAATAAAATCTGAATAATAAAATAATAAATTGAACATCAATACTCAACAATTAATAAAATAATAAATATAACATCAATATTCAACAATTAAATCTAAAAATAAAATTGAACACAATATAATAATAATAACAACAACAACAACAATAATAATAATAATAGTAGTTTTGTGTTTGTTAGTTTTAATTTCTGAATAATTAAGAAGTGATTCATTATACTTACTAATATGTTTTGTTCATATATTTGTTATTTATATTTTAGAATTATTTTTAGAATTTGTAAATAATTTTCTGCATTGTTTTTAGATGGATTTGTTCAAAAAAAAATTAAATTTATTGCAAAATTTAGTTTATATTTAAAATATTTAGCTTCCAAATTATTTTTTGTTGGGATATTACTGGTTAGTTTTGATGAGACAAGTATTCTTGTATAGAAGTTAGAGTATCCCATTTTTTCCACGTTGTTTAAGTGGATTTTAACTTGATAAGTTTATCTTTCTCTGAGTTGTATTTGTAAAGTTGTAAAAATCAGAAAGATGGAGTATACTGATTAGCAGGATTCTGTATATGAAGAAGTTCGTAGACTGATTTTCAGCAAGGAAAGTTAGTAAGCAGAAGGTGGAAACAGAATCAGCAAGCTAGATCAATAGGCAGTATACAGAAAGCAGTAAGAAGAACTGAAAGTTGACTGCAGGATTCATGAACAAGAAACTGTTCTGAATCAGGAAGCAAGCGCAGATCAGAAAATAGTAAGAAGAATTGAAAGTTGACTACAGGATTTAGAAACAAGAAGTTGTTCTGAATCAGGAAGCAAACGCAGATCAGAAAGCAGTAAGAAGAACTGGGAGCTGACTGCAGGATTAAGGAACATGAAGCTGTTCTGAATCAGGAAACAAATGCAGATCAGAAAGCTGGCGCAGAACAGTAAGCAACTACTGCAACCTGAGCAGCAAGCTGTAAGTTATTCCAACTCATTCGTTTACAGTACGAGGAACAGATTGAACGCAGTACGAGGTTTCTGTATTGATAAAGTTTCCAGTACATGAAAGTTAGTGTCCAACCAATGAGGTGATGCCACCTGGACCGTGGACCTGCAAAAGCACTGTAGCCGAGGAGTGACGCCATTAATGCAAGTCAGAGTAGGACATGCCCTATATCCTAATTTTTCCGGACGCATTAAATGCGAAGATTTTGAAGATCAATTTGAATTTTTACAAGGACAATGGGCATATGCTTTCGAGTATAAATAGAAGGTAAATGTGACTGTGAAGACTACTGAACTATTTGCTAATCTAGTAAGCTATCAAACTCTCAAGCCTTTCTCAAGCTTTCTAAATTCAGTCACTCAACCTTCAGAAGCAGTCGAGCCAAGTATTCAAGCTTTCAAGTTCTTAAGGCTGACTTCGAGTTGCACCAGTTGAAGAACACTTATATACTTTTTAACCATTTGTTGTGTGCTAGATTGTTTTAGTTTGGTGTCCTTAGTTGAAAGGATTTAGATCCTCAAAAGTGTTAAGTCTTGTGTAGGTTGTTTACTCTTTGTGAGTTTTGTACCCTGTGTGGGGAAGTGGCCTAGGAATCTTACTGATTCTAGTAGGTATAACTATTTAGGAAGAAATTTGTAAAACTATGTCTTGTAAAGCGAACTAACCTAGTTGAGTTCTTCCTATGTGAAGGAGAAGAGTAGAGGTAGAAGGATTACACCACCTTCGAACCACTATAAATCTTTGTGTGTTTATTGCTTTTATTTACTTGTTGCACTGCTTATATATATATATCTTGTTGCATATATTTTAAGCATACTGCTAAAGTGAATACCAAAGTGAATATGTATGAAATTATGTTGGTGTATGGTGCTAAGTTTCTCCACAAATCTTGTTTAGTACTTTTCTTGCTCAAGGAAGTGAATTCTATAGAAATATGGCCCAAAATTGAATTTTTAATATTACAAATAGTAGGGCCCACAATTGAATATTTAAATATTATTATAATAACATTTTCTTGTAAATAACAAAAAAAAAAAAAACAAATGCATGAGTATATATAAAATATTATTTTTTATAGCCAACAAAAAAAATTAAAAAGAAAATACTTATACAATCATCAATTTGATGTGACATTTTTAGGAGGGAAAGTGACAAATCAGTAAAATTTGCCAACTTCTCTCATTTTATAAATAACTAGTAAAACAGCCACACGATGCGCGGTTTATCATTTATTGTTGTAAAATATATAATTTGTAATAATATAATGAAGTTGCATAAATTAAAAGACTATTCATATATACACACACACAAAATGATAGAGTAGTAGTAGTAGTAGTAGTAGTAGTAGTAGTAGTAGTAGTAGTAGTAATAATAATAATAATAATAATAATAATAATAATATGAATAATTAAATGAATAAAAAATTTCATAAAAATATGGACCATAATTTTTTTGTTTCATTATTTCCCAAAGATTTATCTTTTCACAAATTTGACCTTTGACATGTGATTTTGTTATTTATTCAAGACTTGAGAACATGAAAACTAAAATTAAATTTTTGAGGTTGTCAAAAAATTTCATAAGGTTTTTTATATCATTTATACAAATAATTGAAAATTATTCGGTTATTAAGATTAATAAATTGACTATTAATTATATTTTATTATTTTCCAAAAAATGTTTAATGAGGAACGGAATTGAAATGACAATGAAAAATTGTTTTGAAGGAAAAAATAGATCTATTTTTTAACTATCTATTATATAAATAGATATAGGTATTTAGTCAAATAAAAATATTTATATATATATAGGTATACTTAATATTATAAGATGTTATAAACTTATATAAATATAATCATATTTTCTTGAAAAGTATTAGATTTACAAAAAATGTTTAAAGTAAATCATTCAAAACACATTCTTAAAAAAATAAAAATGTTCTAAACATATAAAATCAATCAAACCCCAAAAAAAATTCAATTTTTTTTTGTATTCAATATGGATATCAAACTAAAGATCTTTTAAAGATGATTAAATTGATGTATTATACTCTAAAAATTGATTTATAATGAATAATTATGGTAGCTCAAAATTTTTTGTAAAAAAAGAAATATATATCACCACCCCCTCCCACCAATAGATACTCTCCATTTTCTTACTCTTGCCTCCTTCTAACCAATCACATTTTCTTACTTTTTTTTTTCTTAGTTTTCATTTTTGGTAAACAAAACGAGCGGGAAAATTGGACCTGCTATTTTTAACTATAGTCCTGTTATTATATATACTAGCAGTTCACCCGCGCGATGCACGGTTTATTATATATTATATTAATATTATGCAATTTGTAATAATATAATGAAGTTGCATAAATTAACAAAATATTTATAACATCTTTTATTATTATAATCTAAAACATGTACCATATACAAATGATTTTTCATATTACTCATGTGTGTTGCACGAATTGTCGTATAACTTTAATAATTTTAATTGTTAATTTTATTTTTAAACATTTTTATTTTATTTGTTGATTTATATTTACGTCAAATTAAAATTATTATATACAATAATATTTCCTTCAATCATAGTAATTAATTTTTTCTTTTATATTTTTTATAATTTTTATATTCCACTCTCATACTTGAATCATCATATATGTTTTCCTATGTCATTTCTTCATTTCTCTCTCACAAAATTATTTGTTCAATTTGTGTTTTGTGTAAAAAGACAATTTGGTGGGATCTCCTTAGATGAAAATATGAGACAAT
The DNA here is from genome assembly GCA_954870855.1 of Scutellaria minor. NCBI lineage: Eukaryota > Viridiplantae > Streptophyta > Magnoliopsida > Lamiales > Lamiaceae > Scutellaria > Scutellaria minor. The sequence continues at coordinate 14,904,788 of OX940728.1, read as the reverse complement.
AAGATTTGAAAGAACTTTTTTAACTTTGAATGTTTAGCAAATCTTGTAGTCTTTCATTTTTTTAGTTTTATATAGATTAGAAAAATCATTATATTTATAATTTTTTATTGTTCTTTTTTTCTTTAGACAATAAGATCTGGAAGAATTTTTCTATCATTGAATGTTTAACACATCTTGTATTCTTTCATTTTTTTTAGTTTTATATAGATTTGAGAAATAATTATATTTACGGTTTTTTCTTGTTTTTTTTCTTCATTTTTTGTATATCTTGTTTTTTTTTTCCATTCTTTATGCATCTCTCTTTTGTTGAGAAATCACTATATTTTTTCTCCATTTTTTAATTTTACATAGATTTGAGAAATCAATGTATCTCCCTCTTCATTTCTTAACTTTATATAGATTATAAAGTAGCTTCTAGAGTAAGATTAATCTTCTTTTAATTCTTATTAAAGAATAGTTTATTAGGTAAGATTTACTTTTTGTATTTGTATTTTTATTGACATGACACTTTTAGGAGGAAAAATGACAATCTTGTAATTTTTGTCAACTTTCTTGCTTTAATATATAATATAGATATCATAATGCTAAAAAGAAATTACATTCAATTTGGGTGGAATAACATGTTATTCATAACATCTTTTATTATATGATGTATCTTCATAACATGAAGATGCTAGAAATTGAATGTAATTTTATTAACACAATCTATATTTTACTATGAAACTATCAATATATCATAATGTAATTTCTTATAGCTGCAATCAAGGACTAAAATATTGCCGACATGCGCCGATATATCGCCGATATATCGGAAAAATCAAGGTACCGATATGAAATTCTAGTGTTATCAAAATTCGTTGGAATATCGCCGATATATCGGCGATATATCGATGATATATCGGCGATTTTTGAATATCGGGCAGACTGTGTACAAATCTGTCAATTTATCTCGATATATCGGTGATATATCGAGAATTATATTATCGGTCCAATTTTTCAATTTCTGCCTTTTTTTTTTCTTTTTTGTTGGTGGCTCCTTGCACATTTTTTTTTCATTTTCACGTACAATGCATACAATATTAACCATCGTATTCTCACGGCAGACAACACTTCACAGTTTGATTGGTCTAGTCAAAATCCATTTTATAACCCACTACCTCAAATGTCACATGGAGGTTCAAGCATGCATCAACATAGTCAACCATATTGGGTCAATCCACATTATCCGATTTATGGAACTACAGTTGGAAGAAGTAAAGAAACCTACGAAAGTTATCTCCATGATTACGCTGAAAATTGGTCTAGTGTCTTAAGTTGACATCAATATTGTTTGACTCAAGATGACATGTCATCTTATACATTTGAACCTCATAGGAGTTCAAGCTATTATTAGGTCATGTATTAATTTTGTATGTTAATTTGTCATGTTATCATATGAGACAACATTTATATAATAGTTTATCTCTAAATTTGTTGTTAACATATCTTTTTATTTGAAATTTAAGTTCAATTATGTATTAATGTTACTTATAATATTATATAAAGTACAAAATTATTTTTTTCAATTTTTTTTTCAATTTTTTTAAATTTTTTGCGCAAAAACCGATATATCCACCGATATCGATATATCCGCCGATATATTGGAAAAATCAAGGTATTGATATATCCGTCGATACCGATATTTTAGTCCTTGGGTGCAATACAAATATTCATATATCATTGGTGATAAAATCAGAATTTCATGTGACAAAATAATAAAAATTATGCCATATTTTTATTTTTTAATGTACTAAACGAAATGAAATATGAATTCTTTGAATTGTTATATGAACTTCTTTCATGTATTAGAATAAGTTATAATTTTTTTTCTTCCATGTTATATAAATTAAGTTATTGTATTGGGTGGGACTATTTGCACCCCAAACTTTTCTAACCACACCCCAATTGCAATATCTAAAACTTAAAATATTTCTAAACACACCCCAAATATAGACAATTATACCCTTTGACTAAAAAGAAAAGCAAAACCCAAAGTTAAAAAAAAACACACGCACGATTTTTGCTCTCGAACAAGAACGAACAAGAAGAAGCCTAACTTTCGAACAAATCGAACAAATTGTGCTCATTCGACTTAAAAAATCGAACAATTGCCATGGACACTCCAAGAGAATCTGATTCACATCATCCATGTTCGTATTTTACCCAAACCCTAAGTTGTTTGAGTTATTTTGGATCTTGAATAGTTGATATGTAAATTAGATTGATTGATGGATAAAAATAGAACCAATTAGTATGTGTTATGGTGTGCGCATATAATTGTAGTCTATTGTGGTGAAATTTTGAGTTTAGGATGTTGAAAAATGAGGAAATTTCGTGTTTCTACTCGAACTGTGTTCGAATCTGGTTATTCACAAGCTGTGCAGTGTGTTAGACTAGGGAAGTCGAACATATTATAGCAATTTGATTGGGACAATCGAATAATTGGCCAAGTGTTTGACAGGGGGAGTCGAACATACCCAAGACGTTCGAACATTGTGGTGAGCGTTCAACTATTGATGTTCGAACATAGCTTATACGTTCGACTAATGAAGTTGAACATTCTGCAAAGCATTCGACTATATAAGTTCGAACATAGGTTAAGACATTCGACTCAAATAGTTGAACACTAGTACATTGATCGAACTATAGGAGTTGAACATACCTTATTGTATTCGAATTGGATGTTCAAAATTTACAAGGTATGGCTTTCTTATTTTTGGTTATTTACACGAATTTTTTGACTATTTGCAGCTGACAAAATATACATGAGGAGGAAGAACCGACCAATAACTTCTGAAAGAAAGTGACGAAATGAAGAGCTTGCTGCCACTACTGAACACGTGTATGCTCATTCGGTGGAGGAAGATACTGCAGAAGAAGAAAGTGAGCAACCCGAGTTGCGTTCGACATTTGATCCTGATGTCCTTGAAGAGATAGTTGCAGATCATTTTGAGCCCGAGAATGAGGCTGTGAATGAGGAAGAGGCCGAGAATGATGTTTTGACCGGTGAACATCCTGGTGGACCCACAGACCTTAGATTGATTCCAAGTTTCAAGACCCACGTTGCGTCAAAGATTTGGTTCAATCAGGAAAAAAATGTGCTCAAGTTTTGGTGTCATACCACGAAGATGGAGCCGTGGAAGCTAGATGGCATATTTGATGATTGAAGTTCTCTGATGTCTCAAACTCGACTTTATGGGATCCCGTTTATATCTTATAAAAATCCGAACAAGAATCTCATATGTGCCTTCGTAGAGCGTTGGCATCCAGAGACCAACAGTTTTCACCTACCGTTTAGTGAGATGATCATAACGCTAGATAATATCTCCTGCATTACTGGACTTCCAGTGATGGGCCATCCGGTTGTATTACCTGACAACATGGAAGTACCCACTCCAGTCATGATGTCTAGATATCTGGGGATCGAAGTCGATGAGGCGCTGGCCGTCCTTACGATTATCAGAGGTTAGTCAGTTAAGCTTAAGTGGATACAGACTACATATAGTAAACGCATGACAAGTACAGATGAGGCCACCAGACTGTGTACAGGTAGAGCATATCTATGGTTTGTGCTTGGTTGCACAATCTTCTCATATAAGAGCGGCAATAGAGTGTCGATGAATATTTTGAGAATGGTATGTAATGTGGGCAAAGTACATAAGTATGCATGGAGGGCTGCTGCACTGGCTTTTCTTTATCGTTAGTTGGGATTGGCATACGTTATGACGTGAAACAGATGTCGGGATACTTCACATTGCTAGAGGTAAGAATGGTTCAACTTTGATTTAAGTTCTTTTTAGTATTTATCTCATTTTCATAATATTTCAATAATGTTTTGTGTTGTAGGCATGGATATATGAGTACTTTCCCATGACAAGGCCAACTCACAATGTGAACTTTCGAAGCGGCCATCCACTAGCCTGTAGATGGGCACAACAAGCCGCTCACGAAGGTTCCATTGATCATATAGTTGCATGGAGAGAGATACTAGACACATTGTCACCGAGTAATGTAAGTGGAAATGAGATTGTCATTGTGAATGTTTTGGTCTTAATAATTTGAATTTTAAATGGATGTAGGTTGTTTGGACTCCCTATGCTAGGATAAGAGATGTTTATCCTCGTGAAGCTGTTACATTCTATGTTGGATGCATCAGTGCATTTGACATCGTTAAGCCACACCATCCCGATCGTGTCTTGCGACAATACGACTATATACAGATGATTCCTGAGGTGCTATTGTTCCCAAGTAAAGTACGCAAAGGCAGTACAGGTGCTGGATACAAGGTGGCCTTCCATTTGCTGGGCAACTACTTCATACAATGGAGCAATCATTTATTGCTAGTGGATCGTCTTGGTGCACCTACGGACCCTGTATGGGAGTGCTCGCCGAATTACTTGGAATGATATTATACAGTGTCTCATCCTAGGGTGCAGAATCTTGACAATGTTTCCAGAGTTACTGGTGTCACACCTTCTCAGGGTCTACAACCCTTGGAGATTATTCATTCGACATGTGCTTAACTCCATTCATTGGTGCAAAGGTGGGCCCGTCGTGATCCTGACTTATCCCTCGACTTCATGATGCCGATTGTGGATCATGCTTATGAATCGTTAATCCTGAATGACCCTTCTGAGGCCGAGTCCTCACGAAGGCCTCAAGTTAGGCGTAATAAAAATCATAAAAGTTTGTAATTCCTTGTTAAACAAACATGTTTGAGATACTTCGGAATTAGAATCATTATGTTGTTTCGAACCTTATGTTTATCTAGTGTGATGTTTGAGGTCGGATATTTATCAATATGTGATGTTTGAGTTGTGATATTGATATGTTGTTAATATGTTTGAGGTCGGATATTTGTTAATATGTGATATTTGAGTTGTGATATGTTTGAGGTCGGATAGTTGTTTATATGTTTGAGGTCGGATATTTGTCAATATGTTTACTATAGGATTAACAGCTGTTCGAATTTAAATTTCGAACGCCTAGTATACAGTTCGATCCTACAAATCGAATGTTCTGTGCAATGTTCGATTCCAATTGTCAAACACTTTTGATAATGTTCGAACAAAAAAATTGAACGTTATTTAACGTGTTCGAAAAAGTAAGTCGAACGCCCTGCATATTGTTCTACTTTATAAGTCGAATGTTTTTGATGTTTTTTGAATTTATATGTCGAACGCCCTGTATTTTGTTCGACTTTTGTAGTCGAACGCCCTGTATATTATTCGATTTCTGAATTCGAACAGTACCAAAATCATACACATGAAGCCCATAATATTAACAAACATATTCAAAACCAAATATTATATAACATCCACTTAAAATTACATCATAATACATCATTTTCCACTGTTCGAAACTTCATAATACCTCATAATACCAACAATTTTCCACTGTTACCAACCACAATAATACAATCAACATGTGAAACAATTTTAAGTTATAATACTGAACACTTAGTGTATCTAATCACTATCAAGAATATCCAGACTCGTAACACCAATGGATTCACTATCTTTTGTTACCATATTGGTGTACTTGGCCAGTTGTGCTTGGTAGAGAAGTGCCCATCCATCTGCGTATGGATAGTGATATCCGTACCATGTGGTACTAATAGGAGGTATCAGTGTGCCATCTACTAATTCGACATGTTAAAAACATTATAACAATCACAATATTAGTGGAACAACACTAGATATAGAATGAAGTTTTAAGGTGAAACAATTACCCTAATGAAGTGGTTGTTTCCAACAAGTGCCATGCATACTAGATGAGGATTCGTCGGAACCGGTGTCCTCAAAGGTAGAAATGTCAGGCTCTATTGGGGAGAAATATGCACGAAAGCCATATTATATCTTGATGCCACCAAGTTATAAGTTTTCGGAAAAATAAACCAAAACTTCATGTCGTATACTTCATCACAGAAACACCTCAACATCTCTAACATCTTCTCAACCCGAGTAACATCCAACCAAATGGTAGCATATAACGCTCTGAATTCCTCCAACTCTTTGATTAAATCATCACGAACTTTTGCCCACGAATACTCATCCAACCCGAGGGCTTTGAGACACACCGAAAGCCATAATAACCATCAACTTTCACATCAATTGTGTATGACACGTAAGGTCTCCAGTGAGTTAGGAGTAGTTCAACGAGTGGAGTGTTAGATGGATTACGCAGTGATCGATGTTGGACAGGTTGTTTTTGTCTTCATGTTTTAATAAACATCGGTCCAACTGACGAAGGTCCAGATACTTAAATAGTATATTCAACTGGTGAACAACTATCAATAACCGACTCCACATACTCAAATACACTCTTATCTCATTTGGTGGACTTGTCTTTACGACTTTTAACCTTGCTAGGACGACCACGAACATGGGTATGAACCTCAGGTTCAAGCAATGACGATGTCATAGGGTTTGAGATCTCTCTGAGTCGTTTAAGCAACAATAATCTTTGAGATTCATTTGCAGACTCGAACACGTTGTTAATATCACCCACAGTCTCCTACCATCGATTTCCAAGATCATGGGCAATATCAACATCTGTCTTTGAAGGCTCATAGTCTAATTTCCTCCAAAACTTATCAACCATGTCTAGTGTGATTGGTGCACCGCTTAGTTTCAATACTGCAAGTTCATGTGCACGACAACCCACATGTTCTTCTCAAAACACATCCACACAATAAGGAATCGACGCCACATAAATCTGCACCCTCAAGCTCTTCATAAATCTTCTACAGAGCAACATGTGAGACCAAACCTTTGATAATCTTGAAAATGAAGGACTTGTAACGGTAATGTAACACATTCAAACTCTTCTCAAATGATGCTTTGATTGTATTGTGAGATACAATCAACAAATCGTGAATCTTTTCCTAAGATATTTCAAAGTTCGACTGACTCGTACCAAATTATTTCTTCAGTCTTGAATGTGCACTCTCCGTTCTGTGAGACCAAGTACAAATAATTATCGATAATGAACAAATTTAGTAATAAAGTAAAACAATAATTGATATACGAATTTATGTTGTTAAATACACGTACCTACTACTTGTTGTATTGTCAAAATGCATGACATTATTTATCTAACAAGACACAAACATTTCCTTATAAGGTGTTATCCAATTGTCAACGACATAGTTAACGGCTTCTGGGTAGTCGGCGTAATCATTCTTCAATCTCTACATCAACTTATCAAATTTCATCATGTCCTCAACAAGTATCAATGAATTCCACTTATCCCTTTTCGTATGAAACATTGGTCTGCACTTGGTCAAAATGTTCTTACTGATATGCCACTGACAAAGCAAATGTTTCACGTTCGGAAACGTAACCTCTATCGTATTCATCAATGCGATCTCCCAATCAGTAACAATCACTTGTGGTAATGTTGATTGATCCATTAGTCCCTTCAGAATTGTGAGCGCCCAAATATTGTTCTCCTGACGTTCTGTCTTTAGATAAATACAAGTCACCGAGAATGTAATATCAGTGGATGTAATCCCAACGATCTCCAAAAGAGGCATCTTGTACCGATTGGTCTTGCATGTACAGTCCATCAATAAAACATTTGAAAATGCACGCAACAACTCGATACTGGTCGGGTGAGCATAAAATAAATCCTTGACCCTGTCTGTCTGCTCACATCTCTTGGCGAAATAATAATATTCATGGTGTTTCAATTTCTCCAATAGGTATTACATTTGAGAACGACCTCCGTGCTCAACAATTCGATGCTTATGACGAACATTGTAAATGGTCTTTAGCGTCGACTCATTTTCAACAAAGGATTCTTTCAAACTGCTCAAAATATCTTTCAGTTTTGTGTTATTCTTTAACAAGTCAAACATATATCGATCTTCAATAGGTGTAAGTCGACCGGCAAATGAGTGACCAACCAAGTAACACCCCATCGAGTGATTATGAACACCTGATAAAACTGTTAGTGACCATTGACCTTCATCCAATTGAGTGCCCTTCAAGAGAAATGGACAGTCACACTTTTTCGTACCAGTAACTCTCTCTCTAGAGCTTTTCTTTTCAACAACCTGATTGTCGGAAACCAAATGTTGTCTTTGCATTTTTGGTTTAGATGGACGGTAGTACTTGCCACTTCTTTCACATCCCAATAACACTCTAGGCCTCCTACCATTTTCCACTCCGTCTGAGCATTTCACTAAAACCACTATATTAAGCCTATGCGCTACTTCTCTTACCCATTCCACCAAAGAAGTGTGACTATCAAAAAGTTCAGTCGTGGAAAACTCAATTGTGTAATCTATTCCCTTATATATTGGATCAATCTCTTGTTGATCCATCTTATTTTCATCAATGAGATTCACAACACTTAGTTCCGTGGATTTTGAACATTTTCCTATTAAACAATTAAAATAGAAGATAATAAACATTTTGTTCAACGATAAAAACCAAAAAAACTTAAATCAACCTACTGTCCAACTTCAAAAATCGAACATTACTAAGACTGTTCAACTTTAAAAATCGAACATTACTAAGATCGTTCAACCACAAAAATCAAACAGTTCTTAGACTGCTCAACACTAAAAATCGAACATACATAAGAGTGTTCGAACATAAATGTTCGAACAACAATAAATATGTTCAAATTTTTTAGTCAAACATGCTTCATTCCGTTCGATTATTTCAGTCGAACACTCTTCAATATGTTCAACCTGGAATAGTCGAACGGGACTGTTCCAGCGGGATTTTCTACTTTTCAAACCAAAACTCGATCTTTTGTACTACACTACTAAAAACTATTAAAAATATAGTAGAAATCTTACATTGCTCGCTTCAAATGTATCTTCTTGTTCCACATATATTTTTGTGGAGAATATTGGTTGGGTGATATTTTTAGGGTTTATCAAAGGAGAAAAAAAATTTATGGTATGCAGAAGAAAAAGAGTTTATGCATTGAAGGAAAAGAAGAGTGGGAATGAGGTGCGTTTAGAAATTATGAGGTATCATTAGTATTTTAAATTATATGTGGGATGTGGTCAAAGGGTATTATAGATATTTAATATATAATTACTTTTGATTTATTTAATTATGGGGTGTCGTTAGAAAAACTTGGGGTGTGGATAGTCCCATCCTATTGTATTTGTTAGATTATATGAAAATAATATAATCTAATTTGTACGTTTTCTCCCACTCATATTTTTTTCAAAATAGTAAAATTTGAAGTTAAAAATAAACATAAAAATAAGATAAGACTTTTAAATAGATTTATATAATAATTCTGAAATTATCATTGCACTTATTAAAAATAAAGGCCCATCTAAAAATGTCAATTTTTTAAATGTCCTACTAGGGATGAACTATCCACACCCCAACCATTTCTTTCCTTATCCCATTATATTCCAAATTCCAAGAATACCCCTAAACAAAACTCCAAATCAACCATCATTAATTTTGTCTTTTTTTCCCAATTCCAAAGATTCCAAAATTATGTATTTAATTATTTCCAACCTTATTTATTATTTCTACGCCAAATTGTAATTATATCCGGATAATCGTAAATTGATCAAAATCAGGTCCAACATGCTTCCGTGAAATTAATAAATCCCTTAGAATTCATACATTTCTTTGACCAAAGCAGCACCGAGTGAGATGATTCGCAACACCACCAGTTGGAAAATCACTGCCCCCAGACCATTTTACAAACAGCTCCTCACTGTTCAACTTCAATCCTCGGGGAAGATGATTTGCAAGTTATCCAACTCCTTCAGCAACTACTCAGCACAACTTTGGTTCGTTTCCTACACCAGGTGTATAAAGCACTCCTTCTAAGAGATTAATCAATCAAACTAAAAACGCATATTGAAGCAAAAACCTTTCTTTTATTAAGAACTTGAAAGAAATATCTATTACATAAGTAATCTCCTGTTGGGAGGAGAATACTTGTTTAGTCTCTCATTAGAGATAAGGCCTTCACTTGTACATACATAAACTGTAAACACTCAAACTATTACAAAGATTTTTATGCTTAAGAAAACTAAGGAGAATGGTTGATATTCTCAGCTTCCTTCAACTCTCGTTATTTATAGGCATGAATCCAGACTTGAAATGCGGATTCCAAAACTTGTTGAACACCAGCTGGCCTACTCCTTTAGTGCTCCCATGTGAGAATTTACTGGGGAGTCTCTTTCAACTAGTTAGTGCTCTTCCTCTTTATTCCCCGTAACTCAACCTATGTGATAGTTGTCGGGGAATCTTTTGACTTATCTTGTGACTCACCTCATATTTGTTTATCGGGGTATCTTTCTCTTAAAAATTAGGTTTGCGTGGTCCCTGTGGATAACATTTCTTGTGAGCGGGACCCCTGTCCTTTTCAGACCCTTGTTCCTGTCGGTCGGGTTTGGGTCGGAATCCTTTCCCAAACTCGGGCTCTTTCTGCTCCGAACATGCTTGGCAGATCCGATCGATCCATCGCCCAACATGTGTCATATTACAGAATTTCCGGTAGGTTTCTTTGCTCACCAGAATCTTGTTTTCCCAGAGGTTTCTTCTTTTCGTCTCGAAGAGTTCCTCTGCAAAGCCTGTTGTTGATCCTGTCATAGAATTTAGGATGAATGATCTGCTTGCTGAATTCTGAAAGAATTTGAATGGATATTTGACTTTGTCCATTTCAGTTAGACAAACCTAAAGTCCCCATGCTCTTTGTGTAGAAGCTTCATCTTTAGAGATTGCTCCTACCAGTAGTGGAATTTCTTCCGGTGAAACTGCCTTTATATTTTGGAAGGCATTTCCATCCGGTCGTCTAAGCTTGATGAAATGAAAAACTCCATTGAAGTCTTTCTTAGCTGGTTCTGGGGCTGCACTGATAAAATAGAGCTCCAGACTGTCACCTCTGGACAAATGTGGATTATTTGCCCAAGTCTCGTGAACGGCTTCTCTAATCCATTTTGGAAGTTTCAAAATTTCTAGGAATCCGGGTGATACGGTATGGATTGAAGCTAATGCTCCAAAAGTATACCATTCTTGAACTTCATTTGGATAACTTCCTGTTTCATCCAAACTCTTGGGTACTTTCCTGAGATATCAACTACTGTTTTCTCAGGGTTAATACATTTTCTTATAATCAGTTTCTCCCACTGACGTTGATAAACCTGTATAGGAGAAATCTTAATCTCGTTAGTTTGAATCTTAGTTTTGCCTGTCTGTGGCCTAAGATTTAACTCTCCCTCTTTAACCTAGAGGCGCTGGGTTGACTTGAAGACTCAGGCTGTGATACCGGAGCTTTAACATTCGTTACAGTTTGTACATCCTTAAGGAATACATCACCTGTAACACTCGTGATTATGGTATTTGAATTCATAACCTCCGGGTTAGAGTCTCGTTCTCTAATCGCTCATTTCTGCATCGTAGGAGATGCGGCTTGGAGGAGAGGCCCTTGCAACGCTAAGAACAATTGTCCTTGAGCGTATTGGCATGCTTGTATTAGATCAAAAATAGATTTCTGATCAACTCGTTGAAGTCATCCAGCGACTTCGGCCTTGAGACATAACGTCCCAAATTCTCGTTTTAGACTCTCCAGATTCTCCCTAAGATGTTTTACTCGTTTAAGGACCTCGTCAACAACGTGTCCTTCCATCTCATGTCAAAAAATCTGCAAGAATATTTTCATGAGATTTTACAATGACAATATCATAATTATAATATTGGCATTCAACTTGCCATCTAAGTAATCTAGCCTTTTCTGGTTTTGATTCTATTTTATTTTTCAGAAAATCCTTGACACTCGAATTATTAATTTTTAAAGTAAACTTCTTAGTCAGAAGAAATAAAGGTCATTTCTTGAAAGCCTTTCTGACCGCGAAGAATTCTTTTTCGTTGATATGCCATCGATTTGCTTCTCTGTCTGTAAACAGACCGCTGCAATATCTGCATGGCACTTTTCCGTTTGGTGTGGCTTTCACAAGAACTACTACCCACCAATGATCACTGACATTTGTATACAGAACCAGTTCATCCTCGTCTTGAGGTATAACAAGTTTCAAAAGCTTGCTACAGACTTTCTTAAGTTGTTTTATCCCTTCTCGATGTTCATCTTCCCATTCAAAAATCACATCTTTTTTAAGTAATGGGCTAAACACCTTCCTTTGATGTGCCAGATTGTTAATGAACATACTGGTAAAATTAACAACTCAAAGAAAACTTTGAAGTTGTTTTTTGTCTTTGAGATCATTTGGAAATCCCTGTATCTTTTTCACAATGTGGTTTTATAGGATGATTCTAGACTTCTCGATTTCGATTTCGAGGAATTCAATCTGTCTCGTAGCAATTATGCTTTCTTTTCTAAAAGCACCAATCCCTCTTTATGGCAAACATCTGAAAATATCTCCAAATGCTTGAGATGCTCCTTCATATTCTTTGATGCGATGAGAATATCATCGATGTATACGAACATGAAGTTGAAATAATCTTTAAAAAAATTATCCATCTTTCTTTGATATATCTGGGGTGCATTTGTCAATCCCATAGGCATTACATTCCAGACATAGTATCCTTGTGGTATGGAGAAAGTTGTGAACTTCTTACTTTCTTCCTCCATCTTAATCTGGTAGAAACCAGACTTGCAATCGAACTTCGAGAATATCTTAACGCCTTTAATACAATTCACCAAATGTTCTCTACTCGGGATATAATATCCATCGAACTCTAGAATGTTATTAATCCCTTTATAATTAATAACAAGTCTAGGTTTACCTCTTTTGATCTCTCCATGATTCCTAACTAGGAAGCCAGGGCTGCTGTATGGAGAAACTCCTGGTGAGATCAACTTAAGGTCCAGATGTTCCTTAAGTATCTTCTGTATATCCTCACGATCATTTTGATTCATAAGGATTGGTTTGAGTCTCACGAACTCATGTTCCTTTCCAGGTTTCACCTTTAAGGATGTCTTGAGCTCGTTTTTATCCCACCATGCCAAAGGATTTTCGTTATAATTCCTCTGGATCTTTTTCTTGAAATCCTCAGAGTGATATTTGTTCTTCAATGGTGATATCACTCTGTGGATTTTCCTTTAGGGCCATCAACAATTCTGCAATAGCCTCTAGAGATACTCGTTCTTCTCCTTGTATTTTGAATGAATACAGGGTATTATCCCATCTCTTGGTATCTTTCTATTTCGATCCAATATTGATATACAGGACACTCCTAACAATCTATCAACTTACAAAGCTAAACACCTACTAGAGTCCAGCGTACACACAACAACTGCAAACTCTAAAGGCAAACCCACACAGGGTTTCAAAATCCCACACAGGGAAGCTGCATATATCTTAGACAACTATACAAACAACAAGAATCTCTCCTATCAACTGTTCGACACCAAAAACAACCTAAGCACACAGCAACAAGGTTAAAAGGATATAGATTTGTTCTTCAACTAGTGCGGTGAAGTGAGCTTCTGAATTCTTCAAAGTATCTTTCAGTTTTGAACTTGCTTCACTTCATAGAGGTTGAGTGACTGAAACTGAGAGTAGACTCGAAAGAGTATAGCTTGAATGCTTGAGAGTTTTTGTGCAAATGTTTTCAGTTCTTTAGTAGTTCAGTAGTCAGCTTCAGGGTTGTTCATCCTCTATTTATACTTGTAGAGAAGATATCCGTTGAAGGAGATATCTCCCATTTTGAATTTAAGTGTACTTGATCAAAGGCATGACTTGCATTTAATGCGTCTTAACTTTTCTTTCTAGAGCATTTAATGCGGTGGTTGCGGCTCACAGCTTTCTGCGGCGTGTCAGTCCACGTGGCGTCTTGGCATTGGCTCCGTGTCTGCAACTTTGATCTTCTCTGGAATGACTCTATTTATTCTTGCTTGGATCTTCGTTCCTCGTACTGCATTTGGTTAAAGAATCTCTTTCTAGTTGCTCTAGAACAATTAGGAGATTCTCTAGAAAAAATATGGGCTTTTGGCGGCAACATGCTTGGTCCTGCTTATGGGATCAAATCAAACGTTCTAAGAAGAAATATTTGAGTATCAATCTCATCGATATCATCGATCTCATACCAAATCCTATCAATCGAATCGCCCATTTCTCGGATTGCAGGATACTTATTCTGTTTGTCATTGGCGTTGTTGACTGTTTGAGTAGTAAGCTTCGCGCTGTATCCTAGGTCTGCTTGCAGCTGTTTGTCCTTTACAATGCTGCTGTAATCTTTAGACCTTCTTGCAGTATCTTCGTACAGTACTGATGTATCTTTTCTTGCAGTATTCCTGTAACTTTTTCTTGCAGCGATGCTGCATGCCGTTCTTACTTTGCTGCAATGCTGTAACTGCCTTCTTGCAGTATTGTTGTATCTGCTTTCTTGCAGCAGCTTCGTTCTGAAATCTTCAAAGCAGCATTGTATGCATGTGTACCTCCATCTTTCAGCTTCCATAAATAGACTCAATCCTAGTCTATGTTTTCACTTAAACATTGCGAAAAATGGGGTACTCAAACTTCCTATTACATTCTTGATTTGTCTCATCAAAATCTAAACACTGAAATCCCAACAAGTTAATTGACATTTTTCTGTAAAATGTTTTCCGCAGTCTTTGGACAATAATCTTATGATCACATAATATTGTGAAAATAAGTCTTCTTGTCTTATTTTCTTGTGTAAATCGCTTGAATGTTTGTAGAAAATTATTTCCTAGCAAAACATCTACTCCTGTATCATGGAAATAAATTGGTGGCGTCTTTACTTTGTACCATAGGGTACCACCTGTGCCTCCGATCATAATTTCTGCTTTTTTGATTCCTCGGTTAAGGATAAGAATCCTTTTAGAGAAATCTCATCCTACAATGGCTGATAGATCTTTCCCAAATTCTTTAGGAAAAATCCTTTGCTTTGCAGTACATATCCCTACTCCTGAATCAACATAGACAACAAAATACTCCACCTTGTATTCAGCATATATCATTCCGATAGAAATGTATATGGAGAATGGACTAGTGGTCATCTAATTCTGTATCTTTTCTCAGCCACTGTAAACTTCATTCCTTCTTGTAATCTTTCCCAAGGCTTATGATCCTCAAGAAAATCGATTCCCAGTATTAATTATTCTGGGATTCTTCCTACAACTCCTGTAATAGTCAGTTCAATTTCACCCATTTTAGGCTTCCTTGATATCTTCCGACTATCGGTTGTTGGAGATAATATAGTGTTCACAGGGAAAAATATTATCCTTTTGGATGATGTCGAATATTACTTCAACTTCTCTCCAGCATTTTTTCCCAACGACTGCTGCTTATCAGTCTGTCTTGTTGGAAAAACATCCTCATTGTCTCCATTCTAAGGTTTTGACTTTTGTTGTAAACAGGTTGATCTTGAATTTTCATATCGATCTCCTTAATAGTTGGAGACTCGATGAATTCCGATAGAACTACTCTGGCGAAATCCTCAAAGATTCTTGGGACTTCAATAAATTCTTTTCTCAAGAATACATCTGAATGATGTGTATTCGAGAGAGCATAGGAAATCTTGTAGGTAATCAAGTAAGGTCTATTTCCTTCTTTCATCAAATCATCTCTTTTGAAATCTTGATGAAGGGTTAAGACTTTGTTGAAGTCTCAATCTCCCAAATTGTATGCAATTCTAGGATAGACATTAAATGTCAATTTTCCCGCATATAAATTTCCTGTAACCGCTCCAAGGCATAAATCCTTGAGGTTTGAGATTCGCTTGTCAAATATTGCAAGGTTGAGCGGTAAATCTATTCCTTCCTTGAATGTTGCTTTAATAATAACTCTTATGGCTCCGATGTGAATCCATGAGAGTGTATATGCAACTTCTCTTTTGACTTTGCTTTTGATCTCCTGAACTTCACTGTAAGGGATCAACTGCATCTTGATCAGGTTACCAGTGAACTCCATTGGAATGTCAAATTCTCCGGTAGTTACCCTATGGATAATTTGGTGTTTTCTGTTACGCAACCCAAACTTATCCAAAGCCTTTTCCATAGCTCCAATGGTAAAATCATCGTATATCTGGAGCTTAGGATCTTTCTTCATAATCCTCCTAAGAGTTTTATGAGAAAATGTTGTGTAGGAGAGGAAACCCGACATATCCTCTCTTGTTGTTTGAAGAATTTCTTCTTCACTCCGATTCTGAAGTGGACTCATAGATGCTTTCATCTGAGGGTAAATCCATCATCAGAATAGATCTATTCTTCATAGATGCTTTCATCTGAGGGTAAATCCTCAAATTGATACACCTGTATAAGATCTTGATAATAGACAGCTTCTTCAAATTCTGGTGTTGATTCGAACTGTCTTAGACCTCTCTTCTGATTCTCCGGGCAATCCATTGAGATATGTCCTCTTGCTCCACACATCCAGCAATTACAGTCTTTAAAACTTTCGTTAGCTCGGGTGTGAGCTCGCCTGAAAGTTCTTCTTCCTGTGGTTCTGCTGGTACCTCATTGGTTTGAGCCTGATAAAGAGACTCTACTCCTGCTTTGTGCTGGTCTTTGCCCCGATTTATAACTTCGGGCTTTTTGCTTTGACCACACTCTTATAGGTCTCCATGAAGACCCTCGACTATTTCTGTTGTTGCTGCTTCCACGATGATATGGATGGATTCTTTGTTTCCTCCTTTTATGCCTCTGTGGTTGACCTCCTACGACTGTTGGGATTCATTTTCTTCGCAACACAGGGGAACCATTTTATTGATTCCTCTTAGTCTCTTGTAATTTTTGTAGAGTGCTGCCTGGTGGCACCATTCAGATAACTTGGCTTTTAGGAAAGATATTCTTCTGGCCACTATATCCAAATCGTCTGCTCTCTTGTATTCCTTGATAAGCATTTCTCTCCAGAGACTTGGTATCTTCACAAAAAAAAGTTGCGAAGCTTTTTTGTTATCCACCTTGGACTTCCATTGATATTCGATGAATAACTTAATGTATTCGTCAATATGACAAATATCATGTAACTCGAGGCAATAGATGACTTGTTTGTATCTTTTTCTTTTTTCCTCTTCCAATCCCTCGAAATAGCCTATGCCGATAAAATGGATTTTGAATAATTTTGCCATATTATCGACAATTCATTTCAATGACTCACCAGATGTCATGTTGTTCCTCATCTCTGGTGCTGTCATATCCCACGCGATCTTTATAGATCCTTCAAGACTCATTTCAAGAAGTAAAATGAATACTTCCTTTGTAAGATCTAAGGTTCCTGCTGCAATCCTCATCACCGACGCCCAATCAACGATAAGAACTTCTCGATTTTTAAAATCTGGGACATCTAGATTCAGCATCAATCCATACGGATATATCGGATCTAGTTGTGACTTTCCATAAGACGTATTAAAGAGATTTGGCCTTCTGGAACGTTGTCGAGTTCCTAAAATAATAAGATCTTCTCTTGTAGTAAAATCCCCAGCGTGTGACATTGGTTCATCCATATGATGTGAACCCGAACTTTCTGCTACGTTGGGATCTACTGGTTGTTGTGGAGGTGGTCTTTGGTGTTGGTCACGAGTAATCAAAGCTGAACCATCTTCTGCGTTCATCTTTAGATCTACTATACCTAATCCTGCGAAGGACTCGGCAAGTTCATATAGATCTTCAAGATTCATCCTCTCCATATCCATCACCTTTTAATTTATGATGGATTTTTCTTTGATGATAGCAATGAGCTTTTCATCCCGGGTCATTTATTGTATGTCTTCGGTAGGTTTCCCTTTTTGGTTTAAATAGAGAATCGTTCCAAAATCTATACGTCTTCGTCCTCCGGATAGACTTGGCTTGTCCTCCAGATACTTGACTCTTCTTTGAATATCATGAAGGATTTCAAGAGTCTCTTTCTGATATTTCACCATCATCTCTATCTGGTTCTGGATCTAATGAACTTGTGTATGTAGATGATTATGGCGGTTGTCATAATTCTGCACCGTCTTCTGGATTTCTCTAAGATCACGGGAGATCTTAGATGTATCTAGAAGTATCTCGCTCCATTCAGGCTCTCCTTCTGTCATCAATGATTTTGATGAACTATTTCCTGAATGTTTATCAATTCTGCATATAACATCTGGTTGACCGCAAGGAAACTCATATAATATGTTGCTTGTCTGTCGCATTGCCTCAAGGTCTCCCTATTAGCTCCTGTGTTTTCTTGTTCAATATATTGATTATTCCAATATGTTATCTTGTCCTGGTGCTCTCGTTCATACATCGTCAAAATTTGACGATATCTCCTGTATGGTATACATCTTGAACATTCGTCCAGATTCATATTTTCGCGAGAGAATTCTCCTCACCAATTGTTAATTACACAAATAATAAATATATCTTAAAAGTTCTTAATAAACCTAGGCTCTGATACCATTTTCGGGCCATCAGTTTAAATTTATTTTCTGAAGGAATTTGTACGTAGCATTGTTACTCATTCCAGACCACTATTTTTTAGACAATATTGACACGAGGAAAGTCTTCCAGCCTATATACTCATTTCATGAGAAAATAAATATCATTTCATGCCCGGATCCGATCAATATTTGGAGTTGGAATTAATAAATAAATATGAAAAATCCATGGATTGGAATTAGCTTAAAAGTGCTTGGAAGTAGTCAAAATGATTGGAAATTTAGATCCAAGGGTATGGAAAATTTTGAGATATTAAAATTTATTGGGGTGTTGGAAATTTATAGGGTGTGGATAGTTCATCCCGTCCTACTATTAAGGCCCACCTACATTATATTAACTTAATTAATATATATATATATTATGTAAACAAAACCCTAGCCACTATTCCTTCTCTTTACTTTGCTGACCCGTCTCTTCCTCTCCATTCACCGCTTCTTCTCTGCTCTCTCTTAGCCGCTGCTGTCTCTCTCAGCCGCCAACACGACTTCACCTCCTCCTCGCCAACTCCAAATCTCGCCGCCACTCGCGCCTTCGTCTCCTCTTCGCCAACTCCAAATCTTGCTGCGACTTCTTTATTCTTTTCCTCCTATTTTTCCTCTCTCTAAAGCAGCCGAGCCATGGCCTGATGGTAGCGCCTCATAACCCCATCTTCTCCTTCACTTCTCTTTTTCTCACATATCGAATCGAGCTGATGGCAAAATCAGATTTATATTGGCAATATTTTATTAAATCTAAAAAAGCTTTTTTCCTTCTCCCATCTCTGATTCTTCTTTTGATATTTGAAAAAAACTTATTTTCTTCTCTCATCTCTATTCTTCTTTTGATATTTTTATCCTCCATGAATTGTTTTCTTATTTTCAACTTTTATGATGTGAAATGAGATCTGTTGAATGACTTCCATCTCTGATTCTTCTTTTGATATTTGAAAAAACTTTTTTTCTTCTCCCATCTCTATTCTTCTTTTGATATTTTTATCCTCCATGAATTGTTTTCTTATTTTTAACCTTTGATGTGAAATGAGATCTGTTAGAATGACTTTGCTTATATAATCTAATATCTTCTAGGGGAAAACAAATTCAGTCTTGGAAAAAACGCTACTAAGCCTGTAATTTATAATAGCAAAATAATTTTTTGAAAAAGAAATATATAAAATCATTTATTTATCTAGTCTGACATTTTTGAGCTGGAAGGTAGTACTCCTGTAATTTTGGTCAACTTTTCTACTTTAATATATAGTGTGTATATATATACAGTAATAAGGAGCCCACCATTGAGTTTCTACTGTTGGGTTTCTTATTAATATATAGTGTGTATATATATATACAGTAATAAGGAGCCCACCATTGGGTTTCTACTGTTGGGTTTCTTATGGAGCCAATCTGGCTTATGTGGCAACACACGTATATTTTAAGTTTCGCAATATTCTACTTAGAGTGATATTCTTTTCTACGTAATTTATTTTTTATTATTTTTTTACGCGTTTTTTTTGTTGTGTTTTTTACGTACGTAATTTCTTTTTCTTTTTTTGCATAATTTAATTTTACCTATCATTCTTTCTTTATCTTATTTCATTTTTAAATAAACTTTTTTTCTTATTCATCTCAATTTTTTTCTTATTCTATATCATTCTTTCTTAGTTTATCCCATTTTTAGATAAATTTTTTATTTATGTCAATCTTTTTCTTATTCTATATTATTCTTTGAATATATATTTTTTCAATCTCATTTCATTTTGTCTTAGTAAATTGTCAAATTTTTTTCTTCTCTTTTAGTTGCCATTAATATTAATAGTACTTCAAACTCATCTCATTATATCTCAATAAATTGTCAATTTCTTTTTTTCTCTTTTAGTTGTCATTAATATCAATAATACTTGAAAAAAAAATTGTTAAGACATATTTTTCATTAATTGTACATAAATTTAGAATTTGTCTAAAAGTTTCATGTACTTCTACATCTTTATGAGTAATCTCAACCATCTATTTTTTAATTGTAGGTGTGATATTTATTTTTTTAATTGCAGATAAGTTTTATCATCTATTTTCTAATTATAGATAAGTTTGATATTTATCGAGTAATCTCACGAATCTAATTTTTAATTTTAGTAACGATATTTTTTTAATTGCAGATAAGTTTTATCATCTATTTTTTTAATTGTAGATAAATTTCATGTACGTGATATTTATCGAGTAATCTCACGAATCTATTTTTTAATTGTAAATAAGTTTCATGTATTTATTTAATTGTATGTAACCCGATATTTCTTAAGTTTTTTTTTTTATCGAGTAATCCCACGAATCTAATTTTTAATTGTAGATAAGTTTCATATATTTATTTAATTGTATGTAATCCAATATTTCTTAAGTTGTTTTTTTTTTTCATACCTACCGTTATATTCATCTCTTATTCTTCACAAGTATAAATTTCTCCTCTTTACATCTCTTATCCTTCACAAGTATAAATTTCTCCTCTTTACAATATTTCTTTTCATTGCTATCAAAATTTCTTCTTCACCCGTCATGAATTGAACCTCTTATTTTTGTTAAAAATATATCTATTTAATTTGTAAGTTTTTCACTTTTTTGTATTATCTAACCGTAAGTATTTTACTTCTTTTATAAATTCATGGCCAAATAATTTCATATATAAGATGATTCAATTTGTTCCATGTTAATGACTTCCCAACTAATTTGTTTTTAATATTTTTCAGTTTATACAATGGAAGAAGAAAGTGGATGTGAAATTTACACTCCTCAAGTTGCAGATCATCACAAACCTTGTATATTCAAAGAATGATATAGAATAAGAAAATTTACTTGAATGATATAGAATAAGAAAATTATTTACTAAGACAAAATGAGATGAATTTAAAAAAAATATTCAAAGAATGATATAGAATAAGAAAATTTACTTGAATGATATAGAATAAGAAAATTATTTACTAAGACAAAATGAGATGAATTTAAAAAAAAAAAAAATTAAGGAATGATATAAAATAAGAAAAAAATTGACATGAATAAATTTTTTTATCTAAAAATGGGATAAACTAAGAAAGAATGATATAGAATAAGAAAAAAAATTGAGATGAATAAGAAAAAAGGTTTATTTAAAAATGAAATAAGATAAGAAAGAATGATAGACAAAATTAAATTATGTAAAAAAAAAAGAAAAAGAAAAAGATATTATCGTACGTAGAAAAATAAAAAAACAAAAAAAAGAAAAGAAAAATAAATTACATAGAAAAAAATATCACGCTAGGTAGAATATCGCGAAAAATAAATTATCAAAAGAAAAGAAAAATAAATTACATAGAAAAAAATATCACGCTAGGTAGAATATCGCGAAACTTAAAACATACGTGTGTTGCCACATAAGCCAGATAGAATATCGCGAAACTTACGCTAGGTAGAATATCGCGAAACTTAAAACATACGTGTCTTAAAACATACGTGTGTTGCCACATAAGCCAGGTAGAATATCGCGAAACTTAAAACATACGTGTGTTACCACATAAGCCAGATTGGCTCCATAAAACATACACAATCTGGCTCCATAAGACATACACAAAAAAAGTGTGTAAAATTACATAAAAAAAAGCGCGTAAAAAAACAAAAACAAAAGAAAAGAAAAATAAATTACATAGAAAAAAATATCACGCTAGGTAGAATATCGCGGAACTTAAAACATACGTGTGTTGCCACATAAGCCAGATTGGCTCCATAAGACATACGTGTGTTGCCACATAAGCCAGATTGACTCCATAAAAAACCCAACGGCGGACTCCTTATCATTACTATATATATATATATATATATATATAAATTAAATATAAATGATTATTTTTTCTAACAAAAATGATGTTAAGTAATATTTGTTTGTATTCCATTAGTTAGAAATGAAAGACAAATGAGAATGATTTGTTAATGAATAGATTCTACAAATATTATTATTATTATTATTTACAAATCAAAGCAAGGGGTTTATGGGCTTTCCTACAAACATATATACAACAATATCAGTCTTGTATTAAATATTGCACCCGATATAATTCATAAGGTATAAAACGAACTATAACGACGACTTTCTTCATTTGCTATTCCACAAGGTCGTCAATCTCAAAGACAACACTTCCGAATCTTTGCCACTTCAACAAACATTATCATCCTTAAATGGACTAGATTCGTGTAACAAGTTCATAACGTATTCAAGCTGCAACGAATAAACACCAAAGAGTTAACAAAGTAAAGAAGGATATTCCAAAGTGAATTTAAACTTTGTTCATTTAAAAAGATTGACAAAGATGATAAAGAGTACATTTCTTGGTATGGAAACAGAGATTATGAAATAATTAACATCACAAACAAATGGAAAATCGTTTTGCATAAAATTAAGGAAAAAGACATTTTGCCTCCTGGCTCCTGCACATTCAAATATTTGGCTTTTGCCTCCTGTACTATTATTTTTGTTAGTTTTTGCCCCTAACATTTTTTTTTTCTACTATTATAGCCCCAGTACATTTTTTTTTTTTTAACTTCTACACCCCCTATAACTTTGCCCCTTACTATGTTAATAAAGAGAAAAGTTGATAGCAATAACAGTCTATATACAGGCAAGGATATGAGGGAAGGATAAAATGAGATTTTTAGAGGTGGGAGGTTATATATTACCTGAGCTTTTTCTCGTACGACGAAATCGGAAATGACTTTCCTGAAGCCTTCATCCACAATGTAGTGAGAGCTGTAGGTTGTGACAGGCATATAACCTCTCTGAATTTTATGCTCACCTTGAGCTCCAGCTTCTACAGTGCCAAGATTAAGTTCAATTGCTGCTTCTATAGCCTGCCATATTAAACAGGAATCTGGTTTCAAGAAAGTAAACATTTCAACTTCTTTGACTAATAGTATACAACTATCCAAAATGACTACTTTGATGCAATTTAAATGAATAGGCTAGGGTAAGCTTAAAAGGGATAATTTAGAAAATCAACCTGAAGTATGAACTTTTTTTCGATTTTGAACCTAAACTTTTTTCCTTTTCCCATTGCTCCCCAAAGTATACAATTTTTTCAGATTGCAACCTGAGGTAATTTTCAGAGCATATGTCCGGCCAGAGTCGAACTTTACATTTGAACTTTTTCTCAAATTGACCTTGAATCGAATGGAAATCAGAAAATTGATTCGGGGCTGTTTTTTGGTTTGAAATGTGGAGTATTTTGGCGTAGGTTTCATGTATTTTGGTTATAGAAAATCCGGACATCAAAGTCAACTTTGGCCGGAAAAATGATAGGGAAAATCGTCCTAGGTTGCAATCTGAAAAAAATATGAACTTTGAAGTGCAACCGGAAAAAGAAAAATATTTAGGTTGCAAATTGAAAAAAAAGGTCGTATCAAGGTTAAATGACTATTAGGCCAATCTTTTAGGGTACCCAATGACACTTGCCTAATTCTCTTGAAGATAGAGAGAAGAATATGTTTAACCAGTCAGAAAACAATGGAGGTTCTTAAATAGTATTGAATAAATGCAAGTGAAGGGAAAACCTGATAATAGCAGGCTTCAAAATGTAGACTTGGGTAGTATACTTGAGGGAGGCATCCCCATAGGCGTCCATATAACGTATCTCCTCCAATAAGATTAAGAGCCCCAGCAACAAGTTCATCCCCTTCTTCTGCAGCAACAAGTAGCACTTGATCACCCAGCTTTGAAGCCATATTGTGGAAGAAATCTCTTGTTAGATACGCGCTACCCCACCTGAATCCAAGGATGTTCATAATTTTAAAGGCAGAAATGTATAATACTGGCTGAATATGATCGACTACGAGACTAGAGTTTGATGAACAAACTTATTGTCTGTGGTATTTCTGTAGAACTTATAGAATGTATCCCAGTGCTTAGCCTGCCAACATAATAGACAAAAAAAAATTAGAATTTAAAAGCAAGAGAATGTTATTGAGAAATTATTGAGAGTTTATGAAGAATGCATATTCGGGTCCTTGTACTTCTTTTTTTCTTCTACGCAGCCATCCCCCCCTTTATTTGTAAATATTGAGGCCTTTACACTCATTTGCATTAGGTATGTACTCCCTGTACTTATATGTACATTATACTTTCATTAACATTAATATTAATTCCTTATACTTTCACATACTGACATACATTGGTCTAGGTCCCTGTACTTCCATTCATAAGGAATGACCTAATCTATGCAACTGAAAGATTCAAAGTTTAGAAATGAAAGTAAAGGGGCCTAATTTTACTGCAAATCAAAGTAAATGAAACAGGATGGATGCAATTCCAAAAAATTATTATAATAATAAATTTGAAAAGTACAGGAACCTCAATATACATTTTTCAGTAATTTTATCGAGCGTTATTCATACTAGTTTTTTCCAACATAAGCAGCAATTATGACATAACTCAGTCCATAAACTTATATCAAAAAGATTATGCAGCAGAAAACTCAAGCATACCTTAATCTCATATCCTCGTAAGCGTTTCATAGTCAAATTCTGGGCAGAAATCTGCAGGGAAGAATTAATATGAATTACTGGAATTTTTTCAGGTGAAAAAAGCCATCACCACTATATGACAACAGAAATTCCAAAGAGCCTCATTTGAACCAAAGAATAAAATTTCTCGTGTTTTGGATTGACCAAGAAAAGACCAGCTCGTGAAATGAAGAAAGCATACAAAACTGTAAAAGTGAAATGTGGCTTTGACAATGCAGTAATTAATGTCAAGAGTGACAAAGAAAAATCCAGAACTGCATACAAATCAAAGTTTCCTGATTCCAGAACAACCAGGAGGAGACTTTTTTTCCCATGCGCAAACACACACATGAAATAAAAAATAATGATACATATAATAATAATCCCACAAAATTTAGTTCTGGTTGGGACATATATATTCAGTCTCATATTGGAATTGCTGCCGGCAGAATTTTTTTTTAATAAGAAACGATTAATTTTATTGCACTTAAAAGAGGGGTGAGAGATCCCTCTTCTAGTACATTAGAAAAAGCTACAGAAAGATATTTTGGCTACATTGCAATGCCTCAATTCTTAGCTAGATCAGATGTATGAGGAACTAGATTCACTTTTACTATCCAAGGACCAGTTGGCCAATTTTACTTTACATCTGAGACCCTATTTTTCTTAATGTCCCAAATTTCTTATTCAAGCTTTAATCAATGAGACTTACAAGGCCCAAGCCTTGTCTGGAACTGCATCCTGATACTGTTTAATGGGAATTTAATATTTTATATTTGTTGATACTGTCTTTTAGTCTCTTTTTTTGGTTGCCCATTCCTACCGCATTTTCTTTGAGGTAAGAACAGGTGAACATATTTATTTTGTGTCTATTATGTATCATATATATGCACATCTCTTTCTCAGGCGTGAACTTTTATTGTGCCTGGTGCCTCTTAGATGCGCCCGTTGCCTTTGACAACTATGCATTCATGTCACTTTCCTTTAATGTAAGTAGCCAGATGCATCGTAACAAAGGCAAGGGACACTTTTAAAATAAAACCAAAACAAGAAATTTGTTTAGTCTAGTTCATTAGACCTGATTTGGTCACAACTTCATTTACTTTCATATATTATGGTTTCATGGTGGGTTTTTTACGAAGCTTATAAATACATTCTCCATTAACTAATCGGTGTCAAATTCATCAAATGAAAAAGCAAACCAATAATAAAAGCTCTAAATTTACCTTCTTGCGTTCTTGGCGAATATTTTTCCTTTTACTTTGCTTCAAGTCCATCAAGAACTCATCAAAACTGTGTATGGCAACGACATTGCATTAGGAACAACAGGATCTTCATTTTCATGAATTGTTTAATTAGGCAAAAGGTTTATAACAATTATGCTGAACATTACATAAAAAGGTTCCACTGAGATCAGGATGTATGGTTTAGTTCATCACCACATTGATCATTCCCCAAAAGGGAGGAAAAACATTTGCAAAATTAGGCAACATGTTATAACAGTTATGATGAACATGATAGAATAACAAATGTTCTTCATGTAAGAAAGCTTAGAATTTAAAAGTATTACTAAGTACCATAAATTAAACAGTCACTATAATGTATAGCAGGATCTTTCAGGATAGGAAAATGAGTTTCCAATTGCCTGTCTTATAATGAAGCCAAGAAATGTGGTACAGACCCTAATAAGTTAACTTCCAGATACACTATCTGCATTTTCCTCTAGTTACCCTCAGTGCTAGTGATACTTTCGATAACCATTTCAACTGGACATGTGGTTTTCTGACATATCACATAAGAATTTCTTGAACAACTAGGATATAAGAATCACTTTCTTGACATCTTTACACCATCATCTGATTCTCCAACTCTATGCTATCTATTGAAATTAACGAATTCAGGAAATTATGCATATAGCAAACTTAGTCATCTCTCTAGTAATAATGCTGATAAAACTTGATGAACAATAATTTCGGGAATTAGGATTTCATCCAAAGAGGAATTGGATACATGGTTTATGAAACTTCAGAGTTAAGACAGTATTAGGAAGTACATGGAAGGGTAAAATATTGCACTCTGATTATAGGTCATTCGCAAGAGCTAAAGTTAAACAAAATCCACTTGCTAACTTAAGATGTCAAAGCAATACATAGTGAACTATAGTTGATTCTATTATACCTATGCAGCTCAAAATATTTGATTCACTCTAAAAGTTTTGAAGTTAAAACTCAGGCATGGTTAAGGGGTTCTCTTTTGCTTCTCTGGTATGACTCTTTTTCTTCTTTGTATATCACTCACGAATGTTAGCCTAAGTGAAAGGAAAAGAAATAATGATTATATCACTCCTACTACAAAGGAAAATGTACCAGAATCAAATAAAAAACTGCTAATGTGATTTATAAATGTTCCATTCACATATTGCATTGAGCCAATGAAATAGCAAATGTGGGTACCTTCTATAATTATGATTCTTCCAGTGATACTGCATTCCGATTCTCTGCAGAAAACCCTTCTCCTTTAACTTATTGCACTCATTTGCAGACGAAAATGTGATGTGCAGTGATGAAACCTGAAACTGGGAAGACACGTACATATTAATATTAACAATGGGAAAATAGAAAATAGACCATCTTCACTCAGTGAGTAAAAGAAGACATACAAATATATGACATTTTAATGTGGATGGACGATGGTTCTAATAAATATTTGGTCTGGTAACAGAAGGGTAAGCCCTTTTGAGATTTTGCTGCAGTTGATATGGATGATGTTATCCTGTTGGCAGGAAGCATGACACAGTATACAAGAAGAGAGGGTAATCAGGAAATCCTGAAGTCTCATGAATTACATTATGCTACCAATAAATTTTATAAAAGAAGCATCTACCTAAATTTTGTGAATTTCCAAATTTCAACTGGAAGAAGCGGTAGAAGGTAGACACGAATAAACAGAAACCAATACATACACACATGTACTACATAAAAATTTTGGACTTTAGGCAAAAGATTTTTCATTTAGAAATAAAAGAAATACTTTTATACAAAAAGATATTTTATTCATTAGAATAAAAATGGGAACATTAGAAAAAAAAAATGGTTACATAGGGAAATAAAAGAATATGTTGAATCCCACTTTAAAAGTGAAATGGGAAAGAAAGGAATGCAGGGCTACTAGATAATGTGCTCCTAAGCAAGTAAAGCATGACACAAATAACATATGAAGTTAAAGCTACAATTTCAACAGATTAGTCAGATTCAATAACTACCTGAATTGTCACCGCCACCAATGCAGAGACTAAAATATCAAAGACCTGATCTTTGTAATTTGTATCACGGACTAAGATCCTCGAGCCGGTAACCGGGGTGAAAGGCACACAACATTGCAATTTTGGATAATATCTTGACCCATAACTGTAATAGGCATCTGCCCATGAATGATCGAACACATATTCACCATAAGAATGGCTGTGGAGTTGTAAAGAAGGGCACTCAGATACAAACATGTAAGAAAGTGTTTGCAACTGCTTGCAGTGTACATGTGACTTGTGAATATGAGTGCTAAAGTATGGGAATATTGCTGCTTTTCTTTTTGCAATTAATCAAAAAACTGAGTAAAAATAAAGACACCTTTTCAGATAGAGAGGAACCACTCCAAGAACATTATCGGTGTCATCTTGAGCAATGATATGCTGAGGGATCCATCCTGTTTCCTGGAGAGTAGCACACACGATCACTGTTTCAAATTTTTAATGATGAGGGCAAACACCAGATAGTCCAAAAAGGGCAGATGTGCAAATTGCGCAGGTGGTATTGCCTCATGATTTTCTTTTCCATCACATAATCTTGTACAAGTCCACATATGTGAAACTGAAACACCACTAATCAAAAAAAATGTCTGGAAGCCAAAGTTCATATAAACAATAGTACAAATTATTCTTATGTCTGTCACTTTCCAGCTCAGTGCCCAACCAAAAGAAAAGAAAACAAAATTCAGAGACAAAAATATTTTCCATCCAGGATTAAGATGTAGTACTATTTATGCTAAAGTTCATACACATTTTACCAACGCAATGCCAAAAAACCACAAGCCAATGACACAGAGTTGAATTCACTAACCTTCACAGCACTCCCAGACTCCTCTAGGCTTGAAAGAAAACCATGGGTAAGAAATGGATTAAATTTCTCTGGACCTGCAGAGCCAAGACTGCAAGCATCCCACTGATCTGGTGAAACCTCTAAAATGGATGAAACCACACGAACCGATAGCTTTCTTCCCTTACCACAATCAGTTCTATCTCCCTATTATAGATCAAAGATAACATGCATTACCATCACGAATTTGGTTGACCAAACACCAAAAATCTTACAGGATCAACACCTCAAACCCTAACTCTGTCAAGCTGAATTCTCCAACGGATAGATCCTGTTTGCTAGGTTCTGCAACCTTCCTTGGCCTCCAAAATATGGCTTTTATGCTGAAATCAATGTTTGACTTCCGAATACGTCTCGTAGATAACGTTTTCCTCTGTAATCAAAGAATTCGATATGCATCATACAAGCAGGAAAAAAGAAGAAGCTAAACCATGTTTAGTCTTTCTTATGATGAAAATAATTAGAACATCTAATTACAGGACATACTGTAGTTTCCTTGGAACTAAATGAAGCATCACCTTGAAAGCCATGAAATTAAGCAAGTTGGAAATAAATACATACTCATATTTCCTAGTAAATAACAGGTTGAACCCTTAATGAAGAATTGATAATGTAATCATCTCTTAATACCATGACTATCCGATTCAAATTTGGATTGTAATTTACAAACAAACAGTGAAAATAAAAAACACATAGCCCAAACAAAGAATTGAAGGATTCAGCTTACAATCAAATAAGATGACCTAGGTTTCAGGAACAAACTCATTAACAGAATATCAAATCCCAACTCACTACTTTAAAATTGAAGAAAAGAGAAAAGACAAAAGCAACGAAGAAGGTAAATAGAAAATGAGGAGCAGCTTACAAGGTGAAAGGAGGAGTGAGGCAGAAATGGAGGAGAAGCAGCCACGGCAGCAGCCATGGCAGGATGAGATTTTTCTCTCCCTGTTTGCTTATGCTCGAGAGTGAAGTTCAAATTTTGGGTGAATTTTTTTTTTTTTTGTGTTTCAAAACCCCTTTTATGTGGTTGCATGAAATCATTTTATATTTATTAATGTATTATCTCATTATTACTTATATATATTCTATGTTTGTTTTTGTTGATTTTAGAAAAATCATTTCATTTGGTATGAGTTTATTTCATATTAGTGTAGAACCCGTGTACATATGATGCATATTTATATATAAAATAAAGTAAATTGTATAAGAAATAGTTAAATATAAAAAAAAAAAAAAACATGATCAAAGAAAGAATATTAAATTTCGTATTTATTGATGTCCAAATATACTTATATATTTTTGAATTGACATATAATTTAATATATTTTTATTTATAAAGATTATTGTAATCAAAATTATAAGATTATTAAAATAACTATTAGTTTTGTAAAAAAACCAAAAAAAATAAATATAATTAACTGACAATTAATAAACTATTAAAATAAATCACAATAAATGTAAAAAAGTGAATAAAGTCTCTAAATTTTGTCACTTCAAATTCTGGAGAACTTTCTTGTACACACCATTATTCGTAGTAGTACATTGTTTTCCATCCTTGTCACAACAAAGTATTTTCAAGTTCATTTTACTTTTAACTCTGAATACCACAACATAAAATTGACTGCGTGAAAATAGGTTTAGGTAGATACAAACCAACATGTGAAAACGATTGCCCTTAACTTTTATTTATTGTCGTTGCAAAGCACACAAGCAATGTGAAATGCCTCCTTTGAAATTTAATAGGTAAATCGCTATTAGAAGTGCTCATGATCATTCGAGGAATGAACACTTTTTAACCAAGCCTTGCTATTCAAAAAATCAATTGAGTATAGGCCCGGCTATCCACACCCCGGGATTTACTAAACACACCCCACTAAATTAAATAGAAAATAAATGATTTACTTAAAGACATTTATACCCTTACTATTAATTTTTTAAACTCATATCAATAAATCAAAATTCTACTATACACACACCCCACCAATTAAAACAAACCCCATTTGCAACACACCTATTTCACAATCTTCTTCTTCCTCAACACAAAAATCTTGCAAAACCTCAACACAAAACCCTAATTCTCCAAACCCTCAACTCACTCTTCGTTCGTACTCAAAAAACATCATGTCTCAAGAAAAAACACCGGAGATGGACAATGTAAGTTGTTTAGATGCTTTTTACCGATCATTTTTTAGTATTTTGTGAAAAAAAAAAATTCTGGATCTTGCGCGATCGGCCATTACAGGCTGAACGTAACTGGGTGTGTTCGACCTGTAATGGCCGAACATGTTGTAGTGAGTTCGACCTCATCTGGCCGAACACGTGTGTAGTTGTCACGCCCCAAAATCTTTCGTTCAAAATATCAGAGTTTTACCCGAGCATGAAGATAGAAAAGCAAGGGACGCATAACACTCACAGAATGAATTAAGCAGAGGACAACAGAAGATAAAGGTAAGGAACGATGAGAATCCATCTCACAACAACAATCGGCCTCTGCCGATAACAATCGGTCTCAAACAGATAAAATATACACAACAAACGCAGCGGAACAAAACATCAAGATCTCACAACCAAACCAAGAATCAAATACTATTACAAAACGTGATTTAAAATGTCACATTGTTTTGAAAATGTTTGTGCGACGACATCTTTAAAACACAAGTTCAGAAACCGCACCGCCTCTTTTAACAATCAACAGATATAAAATACAGGAATAGTAACATTCAGTCATATTATCACATCACATAAAATGCATAGCATGTATTTCACAACCCAACTCAGGTACGGGTATCCCCCGTCTTACCCCTACAAAACTCAGGTGCAGGTATTACCTGACTTACCCCTACAAAACTCAGGTACGGGAATCACCCGACCATACAATATCTCAGGTACGGGTATCACCCGACCCTACAATATCTCAGGTACGGGTATCACCCGACCCTACTAAATCTCAGGCACGGATATCATCCGACCCTACGGAAACTCAGATACGGGCATCACCCGACCCTACAATATCTCAGGTACGGGTATCTCCCGACCTTACGGAAACTCAGGTGTGGGCATCTCCCGACCCTACGTAAGAATGAATGTGGACCCACGTCCTTTCACAGTATATCATGATCATGTATTCAAAGCATATAATCACAGCATTTAGTATTCCGCCAATCATGCTTTAAATAGGGAAAACTGTAAACAGATAAGAGATAGAAATTACCTCCACCTTATTCGGTGGTTACCACGTGATCAACGAGTACCGACAGATCAGATATCACAAGCAAGTACCAAAGGATCCGATATCACAAGGTTCAACTCAACAAGTAGCCTACACAAGTTATGACGTTCCTTAGATCCTTAATAAATTATAATTAAAGCTGTAAAAGGTTCCGTTGGAAATCGATCGTTAAATACGCGACGAATCGATCGATCTAAAGATTGGGATTTTGGAGACAAGGCTGGAAATCAAGTCTAAAGGGCTGAGATGATAGGAAATTAAATAAGGATCGCAACGTAAAAAGAATGAGCTCAATCGGAGTTAAAATGAGCTCAAACGGAGCATTTTAAGATTAGGAGTAAAATGGTAATTTTGGTCAAAGGGTTGACTTTGACCGGGCCCACGGACCCCGATCAACGACGTCTCGTCATCGACGACTCGATACGGATGAACGACGGAAAGAAAACGAGGTTCGGATCGAAAATACGGCGTCAAGTGCGCGTCGGCACCCGACAGGTGCGCACGGTGCGCGCCGGCTACCCGACACCCGACGGCTGCCGAGTTTTCTCGATAGCTCTACCCGACGCTCGACCAGCTGCCAAGTTTTCTCGGCAGCTGCCTTCCCGGCGCTCCCGGCGCCGGGCCTAACCAATATACTAACTTCCCGGCGTTTCCCGGCGCCGCCTACAGCCACCACCACCTACCTCACCGGATACCTTGCACCGCCGGCTACCACCTCCGGCCGTCCATCGCCGGATTCCGGCGGTGAATAGTGTCCGAAATCTCGCCGTAAAATCCTTCGAAGCCATGTTTTTCGAAAAACCAAACCTTCACCAAATCTTTCGGCCAGCGACTTCCTGTCGCCGGTGACCACCCCCACACCTCCGGTCACCGGCCGGCGACTTCCCAGTAGCCGGCAACCACCCAACTCCGGCCACCAACCCCCATACACCTATATATACATACACGCACACTTTATATACACACACACTGACTTCCAGTTCTAGCCGGCGGCCACCTGCCGCCGGCGACCACCTGCGGCCGGCGACCACCACCTCCCGCCATGACCTTGGCCGGCGACCCCCAGTCGCCGGCCACCACCAGCCGCTGCCCGATACACACACACAGAGGCTTCCATACACACACGCATACATAGATACATACACACACCATGCTTACAAACTGACCTGGCCGGCGGCCACCTGCAGTCGACCACCACTGCTAAGCCTCGCCGGCGACCTCCCGTCGTCGGCCCACCGATCACACATGGCGGCGCCGGGTGGCGCCGCCCCCACAGCGAGCCACACAACACACACACACTGATACACCTCCAAAAACACACACATGCACGTAACCATCCAAACACAACCTGTTTAGCTCCGGCGCCGCCGCCCACAGCGGTGCCGGCCCTCCGGCACCTCAACCATACCCCCATCCACGTCTCCGGCGAAATCTCCGGCGAGAAGAGGAGGAGAGAGAGAGAGAAAACAGAGGAGAGAGAAAGGGTGGTGAGGGTTAGGGTTTGCGGCTGTTTTTCGCCATTTTCTGGCGATCGAGAAATCGGATTTGAAATCCGAGACCTATGCTAGATTCGTCTCGTCGAGACGAACGTCGTGTGCGAAAATCATCCGATTCCGACAACGTTGAAATTTTCCGGCGACCGCCGACCAGAAAACAGAAAGCGAAGAGAGAGAGAGAAGAGAGAGAACTTACGAGTTTTCGGCGCGTTCGGCTTGTTTGGAGAAACGGTGAAAAATGAATCGGGAAGCCCTTATTTATAGAATTTGGAAAAATACTATTCATCCAAAATATCTTGGTACTATTTACGAGTTGACTTTTTCGAGTTACTATTCATCGGAAATATCTTCCGGTTTTCTGATCGAAACTTCGAGTTTTGCCCTTTTCGTCATCGTTCGAGCTATAGGTCTCCGATTGACCTCTAGTTCGTTTCTATCTTTCTGTTTTCTCGGTACGCATCTAACGGTATATAAATATCCTATGTTCTACGTCTAATAAAATTATCGATCTCTAACGTGCATTAAACACTTATCTGAAACGCACGTATTTAATTAAACAACCAAAGCATACGCACATAATTATTAAATTATAGGTTTAAATATTTAATTAATCAATTATGTTTGTTTTGATCCGGGGTGCTACAGTAGTAGTTCGACTAGTAGTCGAACATTATGCTATATGTTCGGCTGTGATTGGTCGAACATGTCTGTTTTTAGAATTTTTTTTTTCAATGTATTTACTCGTCCATTTCATGCATTATAGGAAATCGATTCAAATGAATCTAGACTGAGCATTGTGAACGTTAACGTCATCGATCCCATGTATGAGCGGATTGATTTTTCTGAAGAATTTCGAACGAATGAATTATTTGATGATCGTCAAGCGTTGGTGAATTGGGTAACTAGGGTTGGAATTCGTTTGAACATGGTTGTGTTGGTAAGAAGATCGGATAGTGGAGGCAGTAGTAGGCGAGCTAGGGTATTTTTTGGGTGTGAGCATGGTGGTAAATATCATCCATCGAAGACAAAATCTAAAGTAGACCCTTCTGTCGATGTTGAGAAGAAGTCGTTTAAAGGACGGAATACCGGCACGAAAAAGTGTGATTGTCCTTTTATGCTTAAAGGGTCAGAGGTGAAAGAGATTGGCCAATGGTGTTTGGTCGTTCTTTGCGGATCGCATAATCACCCAATGGGGGTGAACTTGGTCGGACACTCATTTGCCGGACGACTAACAAGTGTTGAAGATCAGCTTGTTCGTGACTTGTCTATGAACAATACCAAACCGAATGACATATTGAGTACTGTCAAACTTACATTTTCGAAGAATGAGTCGACCTTGAAGACCATTTATAATGCTCGACAGAAGCATAAAGTTGTCGAGCATGGAGGTTGTAATCAATTGCAATTTTTATTGACCAGGAGATGTGGTCAAACAGATAGTATTACCGATCTGTTTTATGCTCATCCGACCTCCGTGGAGTTGTTACATGCATTTTCCTACGTTATATTGTTGGATTGTACCTATAAGACGAATAGGTATAGGATGCCATTGTTGGAAGTAGTTGGTGTGACGTCCACAAGCTTAACTTTCTCAATTGCATTTGTGTATCTGTCCCACGAGCGTGAGGACAACTACAGGTGGGCTCTAAGTACGTTGAAAGGATTAATGAATGAAGGATGCACACCGAAGGTGATTTTAACAGATCGAGAGCTTGCACTCATGAATGTTATTTCGGTTATTTTTCCCGACTCGAAGTCGTTGTTGTGTCGGTGGCATATCAACAAAAATGTCTTGAGCAATTGCAAGACAATTTTCGGACGAAATGAGAAGTGGGAACAATTCAACCACTCTTGGAATATGTTGGTATTAGCCGAGGATGAACACAGGTTCAATGAGTTGGCTAGGAGACTTGAAATTGACTACAGAGACTATCCTAAGGTTGTTAACTATGTCATGAAGAATTGGATCCAGCCGTATAAAGAGAAGTTTGTCTCCTGCTGGACTGACAATATCATGCATTATGATAACACCTCTACTAGCAGGTGCAATCTTACATAGATGAATAACTACAGTTTTTGATCTTTTGTATTATTATTTATGTGACTTACGCCTCATTTTATTGATAGGGCTGAGAGTGCACATGCCAAACTGAAAAAACAATTGGGATCGAGTCAATGAAACTTTGAGACGTCGTGGGAAAGAATACACCATCTGCTCATCACATCGCATACGAATGTGAAGGCCTCTTTCGAACAAAGTCTTCATGTGGCTCCACATAGGTATGATTCTCCTTTGTTCAAGAACATTCGAGTATTGGTGTCTCATCATGCACTTAGTAAAATGTTTGAGGAGATGAGTGGCGTGGATAGTTGTGGTGTAGATCCCCTCATTTGTGGATGTGTGTTGAGGAGGACGTGTGGTTTGCCTTGTGCCCACGAACTGGGGGAGTTGATTAGGGATGGACAAGTTGTCCAACTTGATATGATTGACCACTTCTGGAGAAAGTTGGATTGCGAACCTGCAATGTTTGAAGGCTCAATGAATGTTGATGTTGTCAATCGTTGGGTAGAGACAATCGGTGATATCAATGACATGTTCGGTTCGGCGTCGGAGTCTCAGAAACTACTGATGCTTAAAAGACTGTGTGAGATATCCATCCCGTCAACAAGTTCACTGCAAGAACCCCAGATGGTCATCCGTCCCCGTGGTAGGCCTAGCAAAGCGAAGTTGAAGAAAAAGTCATCGACAAAACGTGATCCCAGTAAGTTTGAATACGTTGAATCATTTCACGACAGTTGCCCCTCACCTGTCGACTCAAATACTTACATAGGTGACTCCGCAAAGGCCACGCCACTGTTCTCTGCCTTGAAGAGGAAACTGCATCCAATAAGGCGAAAATCTGTTCGCAAAGGTGGTGATGAAGTCCTCATTGAACAACTGCCTCCTATCATGCGAGACCACGTTGTGGGAATAAAAAATCCATTGGGAGACGGCCATTGTGGTTTCAGGTGCATAGCATAGGGACTCGGATTGGGAGAGAACTCATGGGCACAGGTTCGTAGCGATCTAATCGATGAGATAACAAACTTTGGATGGTTATACAAGAATATCATCGGCATGCACGACCGGCTTGATCAGATAACTACGAACTTGACTTGCTACGAGAAGCCTATTTACCAGATCAATCATTGGTGGGCATTCCCCGAAATGACATACTTGGCCGCCAATGCTTACAACATGGCCATTGTACACCTCTCCAGAAACCTATCTGTAATTGTTCTACCCATGAGGACACAAATACCAACCAAGCCTAGACTTCTTTGCATGGCCCTAGTTGCCAACGATCATTACGTCCAGGCATATTTGGCTATTTGTTTTGTCTTGTTTTACTTGATGGTCACGTTCAATGACCGTGCCTCTAACATAGAGTGTTTTTTGCATTGTTATGTAGGTAAAATTGGCTGCCAACGCCCCCTTACCGCCAATTATTGATCGGTGGTTCGAAACTCGTCTACCAGCTGCAAACGGTTGGTCAGAATTTTTTAAAAGATGAATCATGGACTATGCTCTTCAAAGTCGTAGTGGAAGCTCGTCGATGGGGATTGCGTCGATTGACATAGATGATGACTAGACATTTCGAACAGTTTGTATGAAATAATATTTGATACAATTTTCTGTTTCGCATTATTGATCGGTTGATGTTTGAACAATGGTGGATATATCTAGCATAGCATACAGGTTTGCATCATACTTTGTTGTTTTTCCTACTGTTCGACCACAAATGTTCGAACACTATTCAATATGTTCGAACTATGGTCGAACAAGACACTATATGTTCGAACAGGTTTCGAACAATATATACATTGTTCGATCGATGATAATCGAACATGTTGATTAGTGTTCGATTAAAACTCATCGAACAGTGACGAGTAGTAGCTGAGCATATTCCTTTCATGACGTTCAATTAATTGGGACTGGGTATACAAAAGCATATCTGTTGTTCGAATGAAAATTTCGCCCTAATCACCAATTTGGGTCAATGAAGTAATGGTCGAATCAATAAAAGATGGCATAATTTGACGATCAATTCAACAAAGTATTCAAAATCGAAAAACAATGAGTTAGCTAGCAAATAACAATGTAGCAAATTAATTTCTCAGATAGTTCACAACCAGCAACAAGTACGCATATTTTAACTTCTATGACCCCGGCGAGAAGTCCTAGATGCGGCCCATCGTGACGAATCAGGTTGATCCCGTCGTAACTTTGTATTGCTTGCCATTCTTTCCCCGTCGGGCAATCAAAGACACAAGTGGTTCATCGGGAATGCGTTGGACGTAGCCAAACTGGCGAAGCACACGATCAGGATGATACGGCTCTACCATCTCGAAGGATCGTATACACCCTTGATAGAAAGTGACTTCATCTAATGGATGGTGATTCCTCACGTCACTGTAAGCAAGGATGAAAATATCGATATCGCAAGTGATATCGCAACCTTAATTTTACGGATATATCGATGGATATATCGATATCGCAAAAATTTTGAAAAAGTGACGGATATCTTATTAAATTTTTGGAAATTTAATATGAAATTTTAGGGATTATTTTAACACATCATTACACATATATTCCACCCAAAATCACAATAAAATAATATATTTAAAAATAACATATAGATAATAAACTTTATAAATACTGTACTGAATAGTAAAAAACTGACAATATATTATATAATACAATACAAAATTACTAAAATTACATGATACAATACACTAGAACCAAAAAGATGACCTATGAGGTTCAAATATAGTAGATGGAATGTCATCTTTGTCCAACAGTACTGATACCAACTCATCACAATTTATAAAATTTAATTCAAAGTAAGCCCAAATTATAGTCCCTAACTAGTTTTATATTTGTGCAGTGTTTATGAGTGGTTGCAAATTACCCAAATACTGTATATTTCAAAAATGTTTCCTATTATATTTTAATTCAATGTTTTAAGTCTTATTATATAAAAGTCATGTTTTCAATTGTAGCTTCAATGTAAGATTTAATTGGAAGTAATTAAGCCACAATTTATAAAATTTAATTAAAATTAGTAAGCCCCAAATTGTAGTCTCTAGCTAATGTTATATTTGTGTAGTACCAAATATATTTTCAATTTTATAAGATGTTGGTTAAATTTATATATGCTAAGATGCATGTTTTGAATTATATTTTAATTCTATATTTTATGCCCTGATATATAAAAGTCATGTTTTCAATTATCAAACAATTTTTTTTTCAGATTTTCAATTACCCAACGACGTGTATTGTCAATTTTCTTATATTTCCTAAATTTAAAGATACCAAGACAAGACATATATATATATATAAATTTATCATCAGAGAATATATTATCTCTTATATCAAACAAAATATAGATGACAAAGTAAAAAAATCACATGTTTTAATTTTTTTGAATCAAAATCACGAAATTTGCTATATATGCGATATATCCGCGAGATTTCCCGATTTCCATCCAATTTTGTACTACACTGAACCGATATCGATACCGATAGCGATAACTTGCGATATATCCGCGATACCCAGGAAGAAATACATTAGCACCCAATATCCATATCGCAATATCCGTATCCGCGATATATCCGCGATATTTCGCGATATTTTCATCCTTGACTGTAGGGCATCCAATTAACCTACATACACCGGCAAATATCATGAATATTTAACTATTCATAACTCAAGGGAAAAAAAATGAACGCCAACAAACTATTAAATTAAAGTTTGACTCACGTCTGATGCCGACATGTTGTCCAAAACCTCTCGAACAGACATCAACCGATCCAAATTTCCACCGGCGTGGGATCGCATTCTCCATTTATTGGCCAACGGCTCATGCGGTTGATAGTTCACGTTGTGTGTTGGTTTGAAGACTGGAAAGTACTTATATATCCAACCCTGAAACAATTTAGAGGAAGAATGGTTTAATAAATCAATGCAAGGCCAAAATGAAGCAAATTGCATCAAACGAAATTAAATGTACCTCGAGAATGGTCAAGTAACCACTCATTTGTCGAACCCCACTTCGAGAGGCGAGTCCAAGCTGTCGATACAAATACGCCAATGCAGCTGCTCCCCACGCATATGTATGGACGCGGTCTAAAAGTCGAAGGATCTTTGTATCAGCCCTCGTTCCAGTCTTGTCAGAAAAGATCGTGCATCCCAACACAAACCATAGATATGCCCGAGTAGAAGAGGCCAATGTGTCTGGATCTTCTGAGGATGTGTGTCATTCAAACCGAGATCGGAGCCACTCAAATTTAACGCTGTTTTCTCTAAGACCAGAAAGGGCTTGCAATGCGACTCTTTTCTCAACTCCTAACAACCTTTTCATCAAGACATGGGCAAGTTCAGGTCTATTCGTAGTCGTAGGTAACATGACCGAGTGCCCACTCACCGGGAGGCTGGTGATACAACGTACATCATCCAAGGTGATGGTCATCTCACCCCATGGCATGTGAAACGTGTTCGTCTCCGGTTGCCAACGCTCCACGAAAGCACAAATGAGGTTCTTGTTCGGCGTCTTATACGACAACCACCTCAGATTTGGAATTTTCAAACACCTAAGCATTAACCTCCTGAAATCCTCCGACACGATGTTGAAATTCCATGTCTCCATCTTAGTCGTGTGACACCAACACTTAAGAATTGGCCTCTCAAGTCCATGCCAAATATCATACGCCACATGTGTTTTGAAACTCAGTATAAGTGTCCAATCAACAGGCCCTCCGGGACATACCTCCATCAGACATTCACCCTCCTCCGATTCATCCCCTTGTGCATCCCCCTCAACCTCATCAGTCTCCGTTTCGTCTTCAACCTCTTCACCTACCTCCTCACCGCCCGACTCTTCTTCCTAGACTTCCGGTTCAACATATTCAACTATTTGAAGACCGGGTGCAGGTGCAATCGGTTCCTGTTCAACAGGATCACCTGCCTCCTCGTTTCTACGCCTTCTCTCCGAGGCAGTAGGTCTCATCCGAGCATAAACTCTTTCTTGTCCTGCAATATTTGGTAAACTTGAGTGAGTGAAAGATAAAACAGAACAATACAAGACTTGGTGAATTTTGTGGCTTGTTCGACCAACATAATTCGAACAAAACATGGTCTGTTCGACCAACATAAGTCGAACAAAACATATAATGTTCGACCACTATTCGAACAAAACATATAATGTTCGACTACCATTCGAACAAAGCACAGACTGTTCGACCACAATTCGAACATTGTACAAGGTGTTCGACAACTAGTCGAACACATCCTATAAACCTCGGCCAACCAGGGCCGAACCGGGGTGCCCAGAAACTCCTAATCTCAAAATCGCGATTTCGGTTTTTTACCCTAAAACTACAATAACTACACATGATTTCAACTAAAATGCATCCTAAACTTGATTCCTAAACAATATTGCTCAATATCAACCAATAAAACAACAAATTTCACCAAAATAGAGATTGAAACTTTGGAAAAATGAATTGCAAACTTACTTGGAACTTCACCTTCGTTGTAAGGATCCATTGTATGACGATGCTTGGTTGAATGTGATAAAACGTGTTTGAACTTAGATCGAACAATTTGGTCGAACAAATCCGAATTTGGGAGTTAGGGTTCTTGGATTGAAATGGGTTTGGGTTTGATTTGGGTGTGAATGATTTTTGGGGTTTGTTTGATTAATGTGGGTGTGTTGAGTAAATTTGTTTATTTTAGGGTGAATGGGTATTATTGTAAAGTGTTAGGGTGTGTTTAGAAATTATTTAATGATATTGATTTAAATGTGTGTGTATTTAGAATCTGGGGTGTGTTTAGTAAATCCCGGGGTGCGGATAGCCGGGCCCATTGAGTATACTTCTTGTTGATTTCTTGGATTTTCAGAAGATTTACAAATGCTTCTCTTCTCCTAAAACCAAAGAAAGCATGTAATCAAATATAATAAATTAATAGTTTATAATGCCGAATCAACAACATATATATAAAAATTTGGGTTAATTACATAAAAAAACATGAACTTAGGGTCCAATTTCAATTACAACATGAATTTTCAACTGTAACACCATAAACAATCAATTTAATACTTGTTTCAATTCAGGAAGATTGGGCTTTTCGAGCTCTAATTGCTGACATGGAGCCCAAAATGTAAAATTAAAACAAATTCATCATCACATTCATCAACCCATTTGGAAATTTTAAAAAAATCAAAAAAAAAAAGGAAAAAATAAATGAAAAAAGAAAAGAAAAGGGAAATGGAAAAAAATTTCTACATATTCTTCTTCCCGCCCCTCGGGCACCACTGTTTTGTCAAATCACATTTGAAAATTCTAAAAAAAAATTAAATTTTGTCCAAATTTTACAAAATGAATCTCAATAAACCCAAAATAATTTTACCTTCAAAATTTCCAGGAAAACGGTCCTTAAAACCACCAAAATTCTCCTTACCTGTCGCCACTTCTCGTTGGAAAACTCCTTTGTTGGCCACCAAGCTTTCAAAATTCAATTTATTTCATTTCTCAACCAAACTGAACGAAATTTGAACCAAAATAATCCTCTACTCAAGATCAAACATATACACATGTCAATTTACACAAAATTGATTGATTTTGAGTAAAATCGATAGAAATTCGTTCGATATTCCAAAACAAAATCCATTTCCTTGATTCCTCTTCAAGTTAAAATTTCACGAATTGACTTAGGGGTTTTGATTCCCATTATATTAGCTTTCCATAGAAGTGTTTAATTGTAATTTTCATTTGTTCAGAACTCCAATCTTCATCTATATTTTTGAAAATTTGAATTTTAGTGTGGAAGGAAAAGACAATGGACGAGGGGAAGGTGGAAGATGTCACGACCACATTTCTAATATAACTAGACATGTAATAGATTTTCATATTAAAGACTTGTAAGTGAGTGTGTGACTTTTTTTTTAAACGCTATAACAAATAACTTTTC
Source organism: Scutellaria minor (assembly GCA_954870855.1). Lineage (NCBI taxonomy): Eukaryota > Viridiplantae > Streptophyta > Magnoliopsida > Lamiales > Lamiaceae > Scutellaria > Scutellaria minor. The sequence goes on along the minus strand of OX940728.1, from coordinate 14,861,994 downwards.
TTGCACCTGAAAATGGATAAAAAAATATATAGCATGCTTCGCAGTGCTTATCATAAAGTCAAGTCACACTCACTTTTATATTTTACATATTTATTCCCAACAGAAAGTGAAGATAAAACAAAAATCCATGTTCTTCATCAAAACATTGTTTAAAGCAAAATAAGCTCATAGCGTAGCCTAACAGGTTGTCATCCATGTACACCATCTCCGAACCCGTAGGAACTCAACAGTACAGTTAGTAAGTCCATGAACTTATACATCAGCAGATTCACCTACAATGCATGAACTATATGAGCTAATAAGCTCAATAAGCAGAAATTATGCACATAACATTAATGATATGAAATGATGTCAATGATGCATGCTAATGAATGAAAATATTTCTTTACAAAATCATTTTCCTTCATTGGGCCCCTTGACCACCTCGCTACTAGGCACCAGATAGAGCTCAATATAACATCATTCATCATTATAGTCATAACCATGTCTCACATGCCACCGGCTGAACGAATCAAGCCATATTCATGTCTCCGGCTAAACATATAGTAATGGTAGCCATAACCATGTTTCACATGTCACCGGCTGAACGAATCAAGCCATATTTATGTCTCACATGTCCCTGACTACCTATATAATATACCGTAAGCATGATTACATACCTCGGTGCACTAGTAGTGATTAATAAAATCGTTGAAATCATGTCTTGTATGTAGAATGCAATAACTTTCATCATTTACGTAGGCACGTGTTGATGCTCGTGATTGACATTCGTAATGCATCACATACATTTCCCCATAGCATTATGCAACCATGTTAATTCTCAAGGATACATGAAATCACGTAATATCATTTCACATAGCATCACTCAAACACGCCAATTCTCAAGGAGATGTAAAATAACATGATATCACTTAATCAATATATACATATATATATATCATGAAATACTATGTTCATACATTGTAGTTGCAAATGAATTTCTACTTACCTTACTTTTCCGTGAAATTCCTTGTCTCTTGCGTTATCAAGATTGATCTAAAATAACAAGTTAAATATTTTATTAGGATATTAAAACTGATTGAATCAACTCTAAAGGATTACAACATTTTCTATTGAACTTACTCAAAAATAAGCTTCTTAAATCAATTTAGTTTATAGACAATTCATTCTTTAAGTCTCAAAAAGACTTACTCAATTTAAACTATTGATTATAATTAATAATTTGAAAATTAAAATTACATCTTGCACTGTTGAATAACGCATTTGCTGATTTAAAAAAAACAATTATATTATAAGGCTAAAAGAAATTATAGAAATTAAGCACTATTCTCATTTTAAAATTTGATATTAATTCATATAAAAGTGAGTTAGTCAACTTATATTCATAATTATTCTAAAACAGTACATACATATATAAAATTTGATATTAATTCATATAAAAGTGAGTTAGTGAACTTATATTCATAATTATTCTAAAACAGTACATACATATATATAATTGAGTCAAGAAAACTGTTTATCATCAATAATTGAGCTTAATTAATCTTTAATAATTACAAAACCAAACTAGCTTGGAAATTGCTTAACTTTTAATATAAGTACATAAAATTGCAGGTTTATTAGTTTTTATAAAATAATTTCAAGAGAACATTTATATTATTAAGTTTTCATATCAAAATCAACATGATTATCAAGCTTAATTGAATGGTTTTCTTTTTTATAATTAACAAAGATTCTAATCCACTAACAAATATCTTATGTAATGGAAGAAAGATAAAATATATAGCTTAGTTTGCAAAGGCCTTACCTTCTCTCCCGTCTGTATGCTTCTTGAATTTTTTTTTTTGTTTTTTTTTGTTTTCATTTAAGTTCTTTCCATCTTAGTTTATTAAAATGGGGTTTTAGTTTTAATATTTATCTTTGACTAGTACGTGTAACATGAGGAAGATCTAGCCGCCCTAATTATTAGTTATTACCATGCATCCACATATTTGTTTACATATTTTCTTGCTTATCACACCTTAAACACTTGTTAGATGGTTGAGAATTTTGGAATGACCATTAAAATGGAGCCATATCTTTAAAACTTACTCACTTATTTATTTATTTATTTTTATATCATATTGTTATGTATATTGTTGCGAATTTATTTCCATTATATAACATTCTTATACATTTTAATAATATTTACGAAACTTAAGTGGATGGATTTGTGTTTATTATATATATATATATATATATCAATAATATATATCTTGTTGACGTCAGATTTTGTAGAGCATAAAATCCTAGCCAAACACCAAAGATCTCGATCTGGCTCAAGTAAATCGAACCGAATAAAAAGTATGAAAAATCGAATGTAATAAGAAAAAGACTGTACGCGGTGCCTACTCGGGTAAATTTGTTCGGCTCGTTCTGGTCGGTCAATTTTGGCCGGACATAACGTTTTTATATAAAATTGAGAGTAAAAAGCTCTCTAATTGCTTGAATTACAATGATTTCGGAACCCCCTTAATTGAGGTTTTGAACCCTATTTATAGACTAAACTAAAGATATGAAACTTAGAGAAAAAGATATAAATCCCCAAATTCTAGGGTCTATATAAGGAAAATATCAGGTTGAGATCTCGTCTGAATCGGATTTGATTTTATCTTGATTTATTTCATTCCTTGAAGATTTTGTCACAACATCAACCAACTTTTTTCTGCTCATCTGATACGAGTTATCTCTTTCTGGTCCTCATTATTTCTTCAGAATATATGACTATTGAATCAGCCCTTGCCGAAATGGTCTGGTCAGGTCGGCCCATGTCTACTCGGCTTGGGTGGCTAGGTCTGGTTTCGTCGACAGTCGATATTCCTGGTCGGCTCTTCTAGTCGGGTCCGACCATCTGGTAAGACGATGCTGGCCCAGCTCGGTATCCGATTTTCCTTATAATATCGACTAGGATCTGGTGGGATGAGCAGGTGGTCAATATTAGCCCCTCGGGTCGTGATGAGAGATCTATTCTTATCAGGAGCCAATATCTATAGTCGTCTGCTCGTCTAACTCGATGATCTGTACCGCATCACCCTATCAGCCTAGCGTGGACACGTGTCGTCGTCTGAGCACCTGGAAGTCGAATGGACATCGGTTTTCTTATAAATACGTGAGAAACAAACTCATTTCTCCACTTCTTCTCCTACGAACTCGAAACTCTTGCGAATTTCTCTCTTGAAACCTAGCAGATTCCGCTGTGCAGTTTTCACTGTCCAGAACCAACTGAGCAACAAATCTTAGGTATTCCATTCTTTCCTTATTTCTATTATGGATTCTAGGAGTGTGTCCTTTTGCAGTGGTTCGGCCCGAGATTACGATCATGGCGCCGCCTCGACCTTCACTCCCTCCAGTTCGCCCGGCTCCTCTTTGTCTGTCCTATCTGTTGAGCCTCTTCGTAGGCTTGACCCCGCTCCTGCTACTACTCGACCAGAAGGTGAGTGGAGCCCTGGTCGGGACGTCGAAGTTTGCTAGATGGACCCTGCCGAGAACCGAGCTGAGTCTTCCGAGCAGAGCTCTGATGAGTCGGGCCGAGCCCCGAGATTGGTCGCAATGGGGGGTGTTACTATCGGGGCTTTTCCTTGTGGCTTGGGATTCGTGTTTAGGGGCTCAAGTGAAGTTGGGACCTCGGGTCGGAGCTTCATTCCAGAAGGGGTCCTAGTTCGTCGCCGCTATGGGTGCATCGAGAAGTCATCTCAAACTTCCGAGGCGTTTACTTGTCCGTCGGTTATGACGCATGAGGAGCTGGACAGGTGGCACGCCCAATTCCGCATTCCCAACTCCGTAGCTTTCATACTTCCCCGATCAGAGGAGTGGATGGATCAGCCCCCGGCCAACTGCGTGACTATCAGCGTCCGAGCACTAGAAGCTGGGCTCCACTTCCTCTTGGCCTCGATTTTGACATACTATATTTAACAATAGGGAATTGCCCCTGGTCAGCTCCATCCGAACAGTTGGGCGTCCATTCTCGGTCTACTGGTTCTCTTCTGGAGGTTCCACTTCGGGACACCCACCCCTTCTGAGCTGGCGTGGAGGTATAGCGTCAAGCTCGTACCCGGCCTGCAAAATCACTTCTATTATACTTCTGCCAGAAAGTACCGTCCTCAGCTGGTTAGGGGTATCCCCTCTTCTATCAAGGATTGGAGAACGAAGTGGTGTTGGGTCAGGGGTGACTGGATTAGTCCGGGGCCGAACTCGAAGGATCTGTCCCAAAGGGTCTCTTGCCCCACCGTTTTTAGGGATGTTCATGGTACTTGTTTTGGTTTTTATTTTTCGAACACTTTTCTGATCGTTAATATTTCTTATTTTTGCAGAAGTCCCGGCTAGGAAGCTTCTGATTGGAGATTCTTTCTCTCAGAAGATTCAATTTTTTAGGGATAACACTGCTCCCGAGTAGAATTTCTTTAAGGTTTTGGTGACCGAGGAGAAGCTTGCTTAGGCCGGTTTGATTTTCTCTTTCGTTCCTATTCCCAACAACTTCCCTGGTTAGCTCATATTTTTATCGTCTTGTCGGCTCGTCGCTTTGATTTATTCTGATCTTGATTTATTCTCTCGGTGTAGTTTCTCTTCCTTCCTAAGGCCTGCCGACCAAGATGGACCCGAGCGAGCATATTCACCTCCGCCAGCAGAAAGTTCAGTCTGCTCGGGGCCGCGGTCGTGGTAAGGGGTGGGGCACAGACCGCCCTACTTCGGCCATGGTTACTGTTGGCTAGGTCTCCGGTGCTGCTCCCCAAGCTCCAAGCAAGCGTCCTCGGGAGGTGGAGATGACTCCGTCCAGAGCTGTTCGACAAGCTCACCGACCTTCCACGGATGCCGAGGATCCTCGGGTCGAGTCTGTGAGCATCTGCGGTTGAGACCCCAAAAGGGTGGAGGGGTCCTGGGAATATGTCTGGAAAAGGCCACCCTTCCAGATTTCTTATACCCGAGCTCAGACTCCGAGCTCGGACCTAATAAGGAACCTCCCTGAGGGGGTGGAGGCTGCGATGGAGGCTCCGGTGAAGGTCTGGATGGAGGAGCTGGAGAGTTATTCCCAATAGATAACGGGGCTCAACCTGGACATCTGCTCGTCTGTCTTGATGGCCCAAGCCTCTGTTTTTGCCTGGAAGGCCCATCTCTCCCAACTTGACCAGCGGGACAAGTATGAGGCCAAGAAGGTTGAGTTGAGGGAGAAGACGGAAACTTTGGCCGCCGCCGTTGCCAAATCCGAAGGCCTCGCCGAGGAGCTCGCCGCTAGTAAGGAGCTGCTAGCCGAGGTGAAAAAGGCAGAAGAACTCGATCGTCAACGGCTCACCGACCTGACGGTTGAGGTCGCCCGTCTAAGGACGGAGCTAGACGCAACTTTGGCGGCTAGGGTAGACGAGATGGGTGTCGTCCAGAAATACCTGAGGTCGGCTGAGTGTAAGTTACAAGGCATTCTGGCCTACCTCTTTTGTTTCATGGATAACATCACCACCGTTCGGGAGGTCGGGCTGGATGACTCATCCCTCCGAGCCACCCTCGCCGCTTATCTGGAAAAACAACCCCTCCCTGCCTATTTTCTGAAGATCATGGACGATCTCGCGGAGTTTCTGCCGCCGGGTTCGGAGTATCTGTTCACCCCGGCTCCTCCGATCGAGTTTATGTTTATGCCTGCTCCGGAGGTCGGTGAGGCATCGGGGGCCGGTGAGGGCGACCGAACTGGGCTCGAGGAGGAGGTGGCCGAGACGGGAACGACAGAGGAGACGACGGTCGAGGCGGAGGTCGGGTTTGAAATTCTTGATGTCCTTGAGTAGTTGCTCGGGACTTTATTTTTACCTTGTGTATATTTTTCCATTTTTTGCTCGGCCTTACTGGGCCTTCTTGTACGAGGTTCCGGCCTCCAAATCGGATTCATTTTTGTCAGTGATGAACATATTTCTACTCGAATCTGTTTATTTTCCATTTGTTTTTATCTGATTATCTGTTTAGTCATCTTGTTTCTGGTCGATGTTTGAGCTCATCAACTAAGGCCGTATTGGGCCAGAGATATTAATGAGTTTGAGGTCGGAGCATGTGGTCAGAACCCGAGCTCAGCGGTTGGGCTTGGATTGGGCTTGAGCCTTTATTCAGATTCAGAGCTCGGATGAGCTTGAGGTCGGAGCCCTTGGTCAGAACCCGAGCTTAGCGAATGAGCTCGGGTTGGGCTTGAGCCCTTATTCAGATTCAGAGCTCGGATGAGCTTGGGGCCGGAGCCCTTGGTCAGAACCGAGCTCAGTGAGTGAGCTCGGATTGGACTTTAGCCTTTTTCAGATTCAGAGCTCGGATGAGCTTGGGGCCGGAGCCCTTGATCAGAACCCGAGCTCAGCGAATGAGCTCGGGTTGGGCTTGAGCCCTTATTCAGATTCAGAGCTCAGATGAGCTTGGGGCCGAAGCCCTTGGTTAGAACCCGAGCTCAGCGAATGAGCTCGGGTTGGGCTTGAGCCCTTATTCAAATTCAGAGCTCGGATGAGCTTGAACCCTTATTCACAATACGAGGATGAACAAAATAATAAATTTAATTAAAATTTGGTAAAATAATCTGAAAATATCAGGCGAAAACTCATTTACAAGGCATTCCTAGCAGACTAATGATAGTATTTCTTCAGGTGTTCTGCGTTCCATGGCTTGGATAAGGTTTTCCTATTCAGGTCAGCAATTTCATATGCTCCTCTGGACAGTACTTTGACTATCTTATATGGTCCTTCCCAATTTGTCCTGAGTGGTCCAGCATTAAGTTCATTTGTGTGTTGTAGCACCTTTTTGAGGACTAGGTCTCCAACCTCGAATCTTCTAGCTCGGACTTTGGAGTTGTAATATCTTACACTTCTTTGCTTGTAAATTGAGTTTTTGAGGTCAACATCTTCTCCTTTTTCTTCTATGAAGTCTAGAGTGGTCAGCAGTGCTACTTCATTGCTCTCCCCTTCAAAATTCTGAGTTCTCCAAGTCGGAATACCGACCTCAACTGGTATAATGACTTCCAATCCAAAGGCCAGGCTAATTGGAGTTTCTTCTATGGAAGTTCTGGTCGTTGTCCTGTACGACTATAGGACACCTGGTAGCTCATCCGCCCATGATCCTTTCAAATTTTGAAGTTTAGCTCTCAAAGTGTGCTTGATGATTTTGTTTATGGCTTCCACTTGGCCGTTTCCTTGGAGATGGTATGAAGTGAAAAACAGTTTTTTAATGCCCAGATTTCCACAAAACTCTTTAAATCCCTCCGAGTCGAATTGGCAACCGTTGTCGAAGACCACAGAATGTGGAATGCCAAAACAACATATGATCGACTTTCAGACGAAGTCTGTGATTTTGGGCTCGGTTATTTTTACGAGCGGCTTGGCTTCGGCCCACTTGGTGAAATAATCAACGACCACAATTGCGAATCTTACTCCTCCTCTGCCCGTAGGTAAGGGTCCGATCAGGTCTATCCCCCATTTAGCAAATGGCCACGGCGCCATTACTTATATAAAATGTTGAGACCTAATTTCTCATTCCTAATATGATTCTTTAGCACATACATTAGAGATGTTCAATTACGAATTACAAACAAATCCAAGATATGGCAAGTTTAGATGATAAATAAATAAAACAAGATAACAATGTAAAATCAAGTATCACATAATAAACATGTAATTCATAAAATGCATGGATGCATGAACTATATTAGTTAATGCGTCACGAGGGCTCGGGTCTCACAGAAGAAGGCGGCGACAACAAGGGAGGGAAAGGGCGGCAGTGTGGGAAGGTGAAGGGAAGAGCACGCTATACGCGCTGCCCATCATTCTCCTTTTTTTTTTCTTTTTTAATTTTCTTCTTTTTCCATTTTTCCTTTCTTTTCCTTTTCCATTTGTTTTTTTTTTAATTCCACATGATTTGATATTTAGCTTCATTTTTACATTTCGGGCTCCATGTCAGCAATTGGAGCCCGAAAAATCCAAACATATCCTGAATTGAAACAAATGTTAAATTGAGAGTTTGTCATATTATAGTTACAAATTCATGTTGTAATTGAAACTACACCTAAAGTTCATGTTTTTTAACGTAATTAACCCTAAATTTTTTGACTAAACCTTATCTATGACATGCATCTCCAACAAGGTTTTCAAATACAATGAAACTGGGATGTTTTCACCAAAAAAGTTCTTGTTTTAGAAATACTAAGAATATTAAAAAAATGGAGAGTATTAGTAAAATGTACATAAAAATTCGTATGAGACGGTCTCACGAATAGTTACGGTGAGACGGAATCCCATCACCTACAAATAACATGTGAATTGTAGGGTTTAGATTGTGGGTAATTGGATTATGAATTGGTCCGTCTCACGCAATGTAATAAAAATCTGTAAGACCGTCTCACAAGAAACTTACTCTAAAATGTATATTCTTTTAAATTGTGTAACTTCATCCAAATCAGCATTGATTAGAAGTCTACTTGCATAGAGTGAGTTTGAAAGCGAGACTACCAATTCACCACGCACTGAAGATAAACAATATTAAATCACAAACATAAATAATAATAAATATAATTCATTTTAATTTATTATAAACAATATGAGTTTAACTATTTCAAGTAAAATTTTATTCTTCTTTTTTGTATTTCTTTGTTTTACCTTTGAGACGCTTGACTTTAGAAAATTGCAATATAAACACCAAAGATTTAGATTGAGAGTATTGACCATATCCCAACAACTGATCAACATATTGTTCCCATAAAGTACATTTGAGCATGTGTTGTCCAGTACATCCATCAGTAAAATTGAAACATATTATAAAAAGAATAAAAATGTTCATAAATAATAATAAGCAATAGGATAAGCACTTTTTTTAGTTTAAAAAAACATTTATTTTAACTTAAATCCTTGCTCATGATAATAAAGATCAACTGTAACACGTCGGGTCTTTGAATCCTATATTAATTAATTTATTCAAAAGATGTGCATGTCGATTTAAATATATTAATAACAATCAAATTATCAAACAATAAACGATTTCCATGTAACTTTTAATATTAAATGAATAGTGAAGCTTATTTAATACTCAAATTATTTAAAATTCAATATTATCAAACTATTATTAAATAAATATATCTTATCATTCATGAAAACCATCTTCATGCATGTAACTTTTTTGTGTAGAGTTGTTTCTATTAGGAACAAATCATAAACGGATAGCTCGGATCCGTATACCTCAATATACTTAGAAGTCATTTTATGCTAGCGTAAAACTTTTCACAATGTTATGAAGAGGGTGTATATATATAGTGGATATTAAGATTTTTTTCTAGTTTATTAAACAAAAAAAGTGTACTATATATGTTACTAATTATATTGACTTGCGCGCAGGTTTTAAAATTGTCGTGTTGATTTTGAAAAATATTATAGCATAAACTTTATATTTACTATTAGAAATGTGTTGATTGTGGGAAATTCATACCAGAAACTTTATATTTATATTAGAAATGTGTTGATTGTGGGTTTGCATGGTTAATTCATTTGACAACTCATTTTTTAATGACGTGCTGATTTTCACAAATATACCATAATTTTTTATATTTATTATTACAATTGTGTTGATTGTGAGTTGGGTCTCACTAATTGACTTGTAATTCTTTTTAATTAATAATAAATATGTTTGAAATATGTTTTTAATATATTCATTTTCTATATATGTCAATACATCCCATCTAATAATTAGAAAGTTTTTGTTTGCCACAAAATTATTTAATATAATATAATTAATATTAATATAATTATTAATAATATTATATTTTGGGTTAAAGCCATGAAAAATTAAGGAAAAAAGAGTTGAACACAAGATTAAATATAACAACTAAATAATTAATCTGTTGGATACACAAATACAAACTGGAATGATAAAACAATGAGTAAAAAGGAGGAGAGGTGATTAGCCATTGTTTGATCAAGTTTTCAGTGGCTATGAAAACTTTAATTGATCAAGATTATCAATGTTTGAAATGATGAATGATGAATGGTGGATGTTGTAGTTTATATAGAGAATGGAAAGTGGAAAAACTTCAAAAGTAGTGGCTTGGTTTGGCAGGAAAATGGTTTGAGTTGTTTCAACTTCACTTCATAGATTATTATTTTGCTTCAATTTTATATATTTCTCTTCTACTTTCATAAAAATAAGTCAATATGTTAACTAATTTGTTATGTTTTATATAATCTGTTTTTTTAGTTGGGTGTGTTTGGATTTTTATTCATAAAATCTGCATATATTTCATGTAAATCATTTACATTTATTATTTATAATAGTTAGAGTCTCTACAGTATTGAGCGGAATAATATGGGGCATTTATAGATTTCAAAATAAATGGAAAGAAAAAAAAAATTCAAACGCAACGGTTCGAACCGCCAATTCAATCAATCTAGGCCATTGATCAAAATCCAACCCCAAATCGTCGGTTCATGTAATGGCTACTTCCTTTCAACCATTGATCATCAATAGTTAGTTCATCTGGGTCGTCCATGTGGCACACCCTCAAATTTAAAAGAAAAAAAATGGACGAATCGTCAGCTCGAAATATGCTGGAACCGAAACCGAAATCGGACTGGTGAACCACGGTTCATGGTTTTGGTTTCGAACCAAAATCGAGTCAACGATTTTTCGAATCGTTGACCCCGGTTCGATTATGATTTTTCGAACCGGTTGAGCACCACTAATCTAGAGTAGATCATAAAGATATTAGAGAATGTGCAAACGTGATGGAAATCCATGATGTTTAAGGATGCTATTTGTTATGTAATTTTTGGAAGCTCTTATATGAATTCTACCCATAAATATCCAATCTGAAATTAAAGAAAGTAAATAAAATAAAAATCGTTTCGGTTAGACTTCAACTTGACAAGTCATGATTTTTGATTTTTGATCAATAAAAATCGACGCATACTGTCAAGGAAATCGTCACAAAAACAGAATAATATGATGGGAAAGTAGAGTTATGTGCAGAATGCCACTTATTAACAGCTCAATACATCTAGCAAACATTTATTCTTATTTTTTGAAAGACACCAAAAACATTTCCCACAATATGGGTATCTAGCAAAACAAATAGAATATACATATAAAATGATAATTTAGATAATATATAAATGGATATAAATTCATATTCAACTGTTTTATTGTTAATGTCTAGTCCCAACAATAAAAATGATAGAATTAAACACAAAAGGTCTGTTTGATAGTTACCTACTTCCAATCTTTCCACTCCTCAGTTTGATTCTATTCGAGAAGTAAGAGGAAGCAATTAAAGAGATAGAATAATATTTTTCGATTTATATGAGGGAGGGGATAGAAGTGATAGGGGTGGTGGGTGGAATCATTAAATGGGGTGAGAACATTTATGATATCTTGTCTCAATTTTGGGTAAAAGAATTGTTTTCTTATAAAGCAGTCATGCTACCTTACCCATTTTGTACATGTTAAAACGTGTCATTGTTGATGTATCAAAAATTCAAAATATCTATTAATTTTATTTTTCATATAATGAGAAATTAGATCATTACGCGTTAACAGTGGACATATTAAGAGTTGTCCACAGTTGACATTTTATCATTTTCTTCTTATAAGGTGGGTAAAATTCATTTTTAGTTATATTTATTATTAGAAAAGCATATTTCCACTAATATTTTATCTTACATGCATTTGAATAAAATAATTTTGCAATAGTATTATCTAAAATATACATCTGTGTGCACCACCTTTTATAAGCAAATTAATCATTATGTGAATATTAAAAAAAAAAAAAAAAACCAACATTTGCATTCATGTGCATGCAATATATTCATTACTAGGAAACTCAACTTGTAAAGTTTTCTATACGTCTAATTATCTAAAGATGGAAATACGTGATAAATCAACAAACAATATAAAGAACAAAATGAAACAGAGAATTCAATGTTCATCAACTATTGTTTGTGATTTGTGAGGTATCACTTAAAGTTTGGCATGGAAACACTTGTACGAAGACATCATAAAAAAAATTGGTAAACACATGATGTATCACGAGTAAAGAAAGAGAGGAATATTTTTTACTAGCACACTGTTCAAAAATTATGTTACCTCTAGTTATTTCTTCCTATGATATGTAATTTCACAAACACAAGGACAAAAGTTCAATAAGTAAATAAGATAACTCAATTTCTTATTTCTTATAATATATAATTTGGTGGTTTAAAATTTGTCAATATTGATTTTTAAATTGTAATTTATAATAATGAGATTATGTTGATTTTAAATACATATTTGATTAGAGTATAAACTTGATTTTTGTCAAAGATAAACTTGACTTTTTCACATATTTAATTTTGTAGAATATAAATTTGATTTTTAGAATATATATTTTGGTGCTTTAAAATTTGTGATATTTTCTACAAATTTTGAATATTCAGAGTATTTTTTACTATCACACCCTCAAGTGGTTCATAAAGAACTTGAACAAAGTTCAATAAGTAAATAAGATAACTCTGATTTCTTATTTTTCAAGAATATATCTTATGATAGTTTAAAATTTGTCGATATTGATTTTAAATCATAATTTGTAATAATGAGATAATGTTGATTTTAAATGAATATTGGATTAGAATATAAACTTGACTTTTTTTACATTGTTTATTGTATAAACAAATTTTGAGTTTTTAGAATGTAAAATTTAACCTTTTAGAATATATATATCTTTGTGTGGTTTAAAATTTGTGATATTTTCTCTAAATTTTCAATATTCAGATAAGTATATTTTTCAAGAATATCATACAAAAAATAACAATATCAATATTTTTTTCGATTTTTCCGCTATCTAATTAGATTTATACTTTTGAATTAAGTATATATATATATATATATATATTAATATCTTTGATATTTTATACATATTTTAAAAAAATATTTATCTTTTACATAAAATTCATAACCATTTATATTGAAAATAATTTGCCGAAAGAAAATAAATATTAAGATTATTACATGTATTGTATTTACAAATTCCTACGGTAAATATGTTTGACAATCACACTTTCACGTAAGTTTGTGTGGAGAGATAACATTGTGTTCAACTCTCCAGTGCAAATATGTTCCCCCAAGTCCATAGACGAAATGACAATCACACCCTTCAGGTCCATTGACTAAATGAAACAACCCCTTGTTGGAATCAAATATTTTTTTTATCCGAATTGATATTCATATTCGAATATGGAGATTCGAATTCAAAAAAATACGATTTAGAATTCAAATAAGAATTATTTTTAATATTCGAATATTATTCGAGTACGAATAAAAATATAAACATATTTCATTCAAGTATTCGTCGATATTTGAATAATATATAGATATAACAAATTATTAATATTTATGTATTTATAATTTTAAAAATATGTTATACATATAATATAAACATTTTTTCTATATTTTTTCTTCTCCCCTAGATATAACCATATATATGATGGTAAATTTGTTTTTTTTTTTTTCATCTTCGAAAAATACTAATATGAATCCAAATAAGAATTATTTTTAATATTTGAATATTATTCAAATATGAATAAAAATATAAACATATTCGATTCAAGTATTCGTCGATATTTGAATAATATATATAGATATAACACATTATTAAGATCTATGTTTTTATAATTTATAAATATGTAATACATATAATATAAGCCTTTTTTCTCTTATTTTCTCTTCTCATTAATTACGAATCACATTTAATTAAATGATAACAAAAATATAAAAGTTAATATTTCTCAAATAAATTTTAAAATTTATTTTAAAACATATATTTGCAAAAAAGAATATATATATATATATATATATATATATATATATATATATATATATTCAATTTCATTAATCAATAAGTTTGAAAAGTTTGAGTAAACCTTTTTTAATCAACTCATATTTATTGTAGTTTTTCCTTTTTTTATTATTTATATTTTTCTCTAAATTTTTTTAATTCAATAAATTTCAAATCTTTAAATGTTTTCTATATTTAAAGTCATGTGTTAGTTTAACAAATTAAGTTAAAATGATAATTAATAAATTATCATTTGTTAGTTTAACAAATTAATTAATATAATTAATATTAATATAATTATTAATAATAATTTTTGAGCTCTTCAGAGGATAACACATGACATTACTGATTGTTCTTTTATATATCTTTATATATCTAAAAATAAGACAACTTACACAACATGCCATGCCCATAATTTTTCTCATAATAATGAATATTTTAAGTAAAAATTTTTATAAATAAAATTTTAAATACAATAGTTTTTTAATATGGCTAAATAATATTAACTTTAAATACATCACTAAACAATATACGAATTTTAGCCATCTTCAAATTAATATAGAAATAATTTTTATATTTGAAATTTATTTAATTTAAGAGTTTGACAAAAATATAAAAAATAATAATAATAAACGATCGCCTGAAAAACTAAATTATTTGATATCAAATTTAATTCTAATTAGTAAAGTATTTACTTTTTAGTTGAACATAACAAATACATACTTAAATATCTTAATATATATATATATATATATATATATATATGTGTGTGTGTGTATATATATATATATTATGTGGCCACTCACATATGTTAAACTCATAATTGTTTCCCATTTAGTGTTATTTTTTCATGTTTAAAAATAAATATAAAAATAAAAAATTTAGGAAATTCAATGATTATGATATGGTGGAATATTAAATGACTTTAAATATAAGCAATATAAGAGAAAATAGTAAGCTTGATAATAATTTTTTTTTAAGTCTTAGATAATTTTTATTATAATTTTATAGTTTAAAAATATTTGTAGTTTCATTTAAAAATTCTAAATACTATTTTAGAATGTAGAATTTATTTGAATATATACATATCAAAAAAATTATATTTTAATAGTTTTTTAAATATATTTAAAGGATCATTCTAGACTTTATATCTAATAGATTATGCAAGCAAAAAAAAAAAAGGTGGAAGGATTCATGAATATTATGATAAATAAAACATCATATATTTTCTTCAAAATAAAATATACATACTTAATAACTGCAACATATATTCCTATAACTGCAACATATAATAATTAAATAATATATTAATCAAAATTACATTATATTTAACATTAACTAAGATAATAACTATAACACAAAATCATAATTTTGTTTTTTCAATATAAATAATATTTAAAATTTTCTAATTTTACTAATTTCAGTTTATTTAAACCCATGTAATACACGAAACTTATACTATTACTTCTATATAACTCAAAACTAGTTGAAACTCAATGTGGTTATTAAAATAATGATATAGAATGTAAATACTAATATCAAATAATTCATACTCAATTTATAAGATGGGACTAAAGACACCCAACTGTCCCCAATTCCTACATTTCTCAATTATTTTTTTTTAAAAATACATAATACCAATTTTACCTTTTAGGTTTGCTCTACATACTACTAAGTGTTCGGCTAAGGTGATTGAACACTCTTCTATGTGTTCGGCCAACCAAGACCGAACGAAACTACTCGGGTTTAATTGTTTTTTTGCGTTTTTTCATACTACTATCACACGATTCTCATACATTCAACAGATCCGTGGAATGTCATTATGTTAGCATTACATTCCTTAAGAAATTAAAAGATTTAACATTAAAAAGCAATGAAGATGAAAAATAGAGAAATAGAGGAAGAAGAGAGAAATTAAGGTTTCATATTTTTGTTTTGTTTTTTTTTTTGCCTTTGTCCACCCAATTTATATTCAATTGGAAACGAGCAGATCAATAATCAAAGTTTTGGCCAAATAATTGATGAAGAAACAACTGAGATGAACCAAAGATGAGCTCAGTGAACAGTTGTAAACTTGAGTTCATTCATAGTAACCTTCAAATTCATTCTGTATATTTGTTTGTCTCTTTAATCTCAAACAATGAATCAGCCAACTCAATGTTCGCGAATAGTTCACTCAACAAAACTAAAAGTCGTTGAATTAAACGTCGTTTCAAGGTATAATGAGCTGGTTGATGCCATCTCGTTAAGTTACTCATTGCTGAAGAGCTTTCAGTATCAAATAACCGTGATAGAAATTAGCAAAAATCAATCTGTACCAACATCCACCCCTTTTCCTTTGAGGAATCCCTTGGCTTCAACAACATCCTACAAGAATATACTATATAGTAAACATCCAAATTGAAGTACGATTCTCTGATCACTTCATTATTGAGATGTTCAAGAATTCGAGGGCAAGGAAATAATGTGAGGATGAATACCTTTTGTAATAGGATCGCCTCGTGTGGGCAAGTTGGAAAACACATCAGACCAACTCCGACCATTAAGAGATCATAACATCCAAGCGATACTATGAAGTACAGAGGTAGCTGAAATTATAAAAGGGATTGTAAGAAAGAAGATATGTGAGTCCAAAACATAGATACAAAACACAAAGCTCACCAACCAAGTATAGCTCTGTGGAAGTATTGATGTCTGTAATAGGCTAATCCAGATTGCTGACATGGCTATCAGCAATGCCATTATCTTTACAATGTGCTTCATTGTATCTCTCTTCCACTTCACTCTCGAGGGCTATGCTCGTTTTAATTATAGGCAAGTTTTCTTCACTAAAAAAAAAGATACATAAAAAATTGGGAGTAATCATTCACATACATCACAAGGCTAATAGAAAACTCAGTTGTTGATTATACTGCCATCAGAAGGGAGGGGGGTATAATGATAATTTCACCGTCCCATCTGAATGAATATTAGTGTGATGGAACTCAAAGCCCTTGCGCAATTCCCAAACATCATATGGCAAATCAACTTTGTTGTAAACAAGCATTAATCAAGCAAGCAGATACGTATCAGTGAGTTTGTCGATCAAAAATCATTACATCTCATCTAGATCAAGATTCAGAATACAATCAAGAGACAAAATAATAAGCATACCAAATTCCAGTACTTAAACTGGAGAGACTTTAAGTCTTAACCCACAAAGAAACAAGTAGATCATAGCCATTAAGATATTTTGTTCAAATCTTATAGCAACAATCACAAGACACCAACATCCACATGGACAACAACAGACGACATAAGACTTTGGAAGCTTACATATATGATAGAAGGACATCAAGGGGGTTGAAAGACAAATTAATTTTTGATATCTAATATCTGATACTTAGAAATAAATAAGTTGTTGAACAACACCATTTGCATGAATGCTAATCCAACATCCAAGTGGACAACCACAGGAAACATAAGACTCTATAAGCACCAAACCTTAGGCTGCTTAGCATAAATGACAAGCAACAAGGAAATGCAAGATGAATTAATTGAATAAAATGGTCATTGCTCCAAAAAAAGAAAAGAAAAGAAAAGATCAGGTTTAAAATTTCGAAAAGTCCTACTTTAATATGATGTTTTAAACGCATGGCTTAAGGCTAAGTAGTGTTTGTCATGCTAATATTAAAACATGTAAATAAAATATGATTTTAGAAAGGAATTTATTACATATGAATATTTTAATTTATATAGTAATTTATATCTTTAGTATCTATTGAAAAAGCCTATTTATTAGACAAAACAATATTTATTTTTGTCTTTTGTATTTTATAATCAAATTTTTATTTATTTTTATATCTTTTACAATCAATAGAAGATCAAATCAAGAGAATATTCTATACGTAATAGAAAATAAAAATCTAAACATTGAAAGAATTTTATCATTATACTATATTGTTGTGTATGATATATCTAAATACAAAACCAATATTGGTGCATACCTTATTTTAGGCTAATATAAACTTTTAGTAATTTGTCATGAATATAGATTTCAAATTATATTTAAATATCAATTATTTACCTTTATTTTTTGATTATATCAAATTATATATACATATATATGATTCTAATAGGGTAATTAAAACAATTAACAAATCAATTCGGCCTCTAATTGATAAACAAATTCACACTCAATAATAGAAATGATTATAATCAGAAGTTGTTGACACCAATTTATCATGAATATATTTCTCATTATCAAACATCATAAAATATTTGAAGCATCAAAAAAGGAAAAAAAAAAAAAAAAAAAACATTCAAACCACATATCAATCTCATATAAGTTTTTGTGATCACAAAGATGAAATGACATGAATTAATTTTTTTTTTAAAAAAGGCCAAACATGCAAAAACCTCATTCAAAATCCAAAAAAAGATCAAATATTAGTTGTCGATCACTCTCAACCTTCACCATCCTTTTTGTGTTCATATTGACTAATAGCACAGAGTTTACATATGATACAATCCTAAAATGCACGAAAAGGCACTGCGAAATTAAAACGGCCCGAGTTTAGCACATCAAACCAATAATTGACAACTTCTAGCAAAATCAAAATTAAAGTAATAACAAATTTCAAACAAACACGAAAACAATGATTTATCAACAACAAGTTACCAACCAATGCCCCAAAAAAATCCACAATAAAACCTCTAAAATTAGACATACAAAGAAAAATTAAAAGCATAAACCAAACAGATAGTGATATAGATTAAGATAAACATAAACATCGATACTGACCTACTTAGATCCGATAGATTAATCTCGCCGCCAAAATTGAGAGAGAGAGAGAGAGAGAGAGAGAGAGAGGTGATTAGGGTCGATTAGGGTTTTTCTTGGGCCCTAGAGCTGAAGTGCAACTGGTTAACTAATCCTTTTCTTCTTTTGCTTTTTTTGGATCGTGTATTCAGAATTATGGTCGGTTTACTATTTAATTTCTTTATTAAAGGAAATTATTGTTTTCTTAAATTAATAAGTATGTCTGTTGTAGGATTGTTTTATGATACTAATTTTATAGGATGATTCATAATTAATAATTTATTAAATAGAGTTGATTTGAGTTATAAATGATGGAATTTGTTTTACAAAATTATACTTGTGAAATGGTGTCGTATATTTATTTATTTTGGTAAATTGTTTGTCCTCATGGTTCCTTATGTTGTTTATTTTTTTCCATTTATTAGATTCTTAGACTTTCATTTATAATATTAAATTCTATATCATTTTAACTTTATTTAATAGATCTTTAAAAGAACGTATAAAAATGATGGATTGATCCAATAAGTTTAAAGCCTGTTTGGTTGCAAATGGATAGTTGTACTCTTACTCATATTTTTTTATAAGTTTTTGATGCAACTGTGTTAGTAATCTCTGAATTTATGAAACCAATTACATTCTCGTTCGAAATGCTCACATCTTGTGATTTTATTATAATTGTTTTGACTGTTTTATCTATAAAATGTTATAATTTGTTGTTATCTCCTACAATATGGTTTGAAAGATGTAAATGTTTTGTCATCATCAAAATGAGGGAAAATTTTATGAAATCAACATTTAGATTTTGATGAGACAAAACATAAGTATAATAGAACTTTAGAGACCCCATTTTTCACATTGTTTTATGTGAAGCTAGATAGTGCTTAGGTCTATTAGGTAGCTTAGGTTGAAGATAAAAGGAAGACAAGTCAAGAATCTACATGATGAAGACTTATTGCATGTTGTTCGATACAACCGATGTAATTTGTTGGAGGAAGACATATGCTACAAGAAGACCTAAAGCTATAAAAAGATGAAGATATAACAAAATCAAATTTATTTCAAGTAAGCTCTACAATTAGAAATCTTATAGTTGTATCAAGTAAGCTCTATAATTAGAAATCTTATAGTTGTATACCAACCAGACCAACACTGCAAGATCAATTAAAAACATATACCAACTAACTTATGTACGAGGAAGATCAATATTAAAAGGAGGAAATATCAATCAAGTCCTTGGATTGAAATGTAACTAGTGGAGACAAAACTGTGCAATAAAGTTTTTGCAATAGAAAGGTGACAACTAGATTAACATCTGCGAAAACCTGCAACCTCTTGTGGTAAAACAATGGTCCCACTGCAACTACTGCAAACATGCAAATTGCATTAAATGGTCCAGTATAAACATGCGCATCATTGAATAACTGATTTTGCTCCTCTTCAACCGACAAAATTACAAAGTTATAAATAGAGAAATAGTACATCTGAGAAACTATTGAAGATCTGAATCTACAATCATTCAAGTGTACAACAAAAATTTCTAAGTGTTGGGATATTTCTATTGAGTTTTGATGAGACAATGTATCTTTGGTTAGAAAGATAGAGTACCCATTTTCCACGTTTTATAAGTGGAATTCTGGTTATTTAAGATAGACTTGTTAAGTTTTGTTTTGAATGTTGTATATACCAGAAAGTAGCATATACTAAGTTTAGCAGGATCCTGGAGTTGAAGAGGTTTCTATGTCAGCATATTATAGATAGCAGGATCAGAAAGTTGGACCAGTAAGCAGCATAACAGGAAGTTGTATAGAAGAAAGGAAGCTGACTGTAGGATTCTGGAATAGGAAGCTGTTCAAAATCAGGAAGCTGTCACAGGTCAGGAAGTTGACCGCAGGTTTCGATAACAGGAAGTTGTTCTGAAACAAGAAGCTGACGCAGATCAGAAAGTAGGCGTAGGACAGTTAGCAGTCACTACAACCTGAACAGAAAGCTATAAGTTCTATCTTTTCCATCGTTGTACAAGGATTATCCTGGTGATGTACGAGGATTAGCTCCTGCTCAAGTTACCGGTAGATAAAAGTCAGTGCCAAGCCAATCAGGTTGTGACACCTGGACCCGCAGCTCTGTAAAAAGTACTGTAGCTATGGAGTGGCGCCATTATTGTGGATCAGACAAGGATGAGCCCTTGTACCCGGTTTTTCCAGACGCATTAATTGCAAGGTATTTGAAGATCAAGTTTGAATTGCAACAAGGACAATGCCTCTCTTCAACGGGCATTTTCCTACAGATATAAATAGAAGGAATGAGTGACCTTTGAGACTACTAAAGTTTTATCTAAACTTCTTGCAATTCTTCTTGAGCCCACAATCTCTCAAGCATATCAAGCTCAATCACTCAACCTTTTGAAGCAGTCAATCATTTTTTAGAGCTTTCAAGTTCAAGACTGTTTCAAGCTTGTACTAGTTGAAGACTTTATATACTTTTAACATTTGTGTTGTGTGCTAGGTTGTTTTTTTTATCCTTAGTTGATAGGATTTGATCATTGCTAAGTGTTAGTCTTGTGTAGGCTTTGTAACTCTGTATGAGTTTTGTACCCTGTGTGGGTTAGTAGGTAAACTTGTGTTAGGAAGAGGTTTGTAAAGCTGAGGCTTGTAAATCGAACTGACTTAACAAAGTTCCTCCTCAGAGAAGGAGTAGAGTAGACATAGAAGGGTTACACCACCTTCGAACCACTATAAGCCATAAGTGTTTTACTGCTTTTATCTACCTGTTGCATTGCATTGATATATCTTGCTGCATACATCATCAGCATTCTGTAAAGGTTTCTGTTAAAAACATACTTTAGAAAAGAAAACTGTTTTTCAAAAGAAAACTCTATCTTAAGCTTATTTTGCTGCATACTGTGATCACCGAGTAAGAAACCTGAATTAGCTTACTGCCAGGTTTTTGAATCGAGTCAGGTTACTACATTCACTATTGAATCAGAAACCTATTCACCCCCCTCTGAACCTCTGACCACTTGGGACCAACAAGTGGTATCAGAACAAGTTGGATTATAAGTCAACTTGTTTGGTAACCTATCCAGATCCACCCGTTTCTGTTAGATAAACCATTTTTCTTTTCACATGTCCAAAATCATTATTTTAGCACAAGCATGGATATCTCATCACATAAACTCCCCATATTTTCCATAGATGAATATGACAACTGGAGGATACGCATGGAGGCTCACTTGTCAGCCATGTATGATGAAATGTGGTATGTTATAACTGAAGGGCCACCAGTTATCTACAAACTGAACCCTATTTTCACGAGGCAACATCGCAAACATAAGCATGTTGAGGCAACTGAAGCCACAGGAGCAGAAGAGGTAGAAGACGCAACAATCATAGATGATGATGCCGACCTACCTCCAGGTTTCGGTCCTCGAGCAGCACGGAGGAGACTAGCTCCACTATAGGAGTACATTGTCAATGAGAGACATGAATACACCCCTGAAGAGAGAAAGAGGGTCAGTCTTGATAATGTGGCAAAAAATGCACTATTCCTCACGTTGGATAAAGGAACTTTCAGCAAAGTGAAAACCTGCAGGACTGCCAAGGAGATTTGGGACAAGCTAGGGATTATCTATGAGAGAAATGAACTTGCCAGAGATAACAGGATCTCTAAGGCTATACAACTGTATGAGAGCTTCAAGATGAAGCCGGGAGAAAGCCTAGAGGATCTTGATCTAAGATTCACAGCTATCATCAACGAGCTGGAATCCCTTGGAAAGTTCTACACACAGAAAGAAAAAGACACTAAGGTGTTGAGAGCACTGCCAGTAGAGTGGCACAACAAGGAGATTGCTATGAGGGTTTCACTAAACCTCAATGCAATGAGCACTTTTGACCTCTTCTCGGACCTTAAAGCATTCGAATATGATATCGAACGAAGGAGAAAAGAAGTCGAGGAATCAAGCTCTAAAGTTGTAGCGCTTACTGCTAGAGCACAGGATACTGCCACTACTAGCAGTAGTAAGTAGAAACACAAACAGAAAGAATTGTTCACTGAGGATGCTGAGGAAGAAATGACACTTCTACTCAAGAAGTTTAAGAATTTTCTGAAGACCAATCACAAAGGGAAAGACTTCAGGAGGAAGCCTCAGACATCATCAAACAGGAATCAATAGATAAAACCTGCATAGCAAGCACATAGGTTTCTCTGACTTGTGTTATAATTACAGGAAACCTGAATACTTTACAAGAAACTGTCTCTACCCACAAGCTCAGAAATATACTGAAGAAGAAAGAGTGCAAAGAAGAGAACAGAGGAGGGATGATAAGCAAAAACTCAGGGCTCTTCTAAGTGAAACTGAAGCTCTTAAAGCAGCAAACAACCCCAATGAAAAACCAAAAGAAGATTGTTCATCTGAGAGCGATACTGACGGCTCTACCTCCACTGAGGAAGCTCTGCTATGCCTCATGGCCAAGGGATATGAGGAAGAAGAAGAAGATGAGACAACATCTCAATCTCTTGATGTTTCTAGTTCTGAGAAGCTGAACATGATCCAGTCTTTTAGACAGATCATGAGTGACTTTGAGCAGATTAATTCAACTCATGAAGAACTAAAGGAGGAAAATCTCCAGCTCAAGAGTGAGCAAGCTATACTAAGGGAACAGGTTGTTGACCTGGAGTACTACAATACAAAGTGCAACAATCTTAGGGCTGAGGTCTCCAAGTTCAAACTGCTGGTCACTAAGCTAGAAACTGAGAAAACTGGATTGCTAAACACAATTGATGTGTATAGCAAGTCGGCTAGGAAGACACAAGAGTGTATCCTAGAGACCCAGAATGCCCATGCAGGAAGCAGGCTAGGATACTGTGCCAGTTCCTCTCAGAAAGCACCAAGTACATCCAAAGTGGGAAAGTTTGTTCAAGCAAAAGTTCCCTTTACTCAGGAACTGCTTCCAACTAATAGAAGGTTGAACAAAGCTAGTATCCTGGATAAGGGAAATAAGCTCATGTTGCAAGTAGGAGAAAGTAAGACTGCTCAGAAACTCAGGAAATAGCATAATCAGTATGCTGCTAGAAGGAGAAGAAAGCAACAATCTCCCAAAGATCAGAAAAACTTCTATCCCTGTCATACCAGAGCACAAGTACGCCATCTTAGAAGAATTGGGGTAATTGAATGGTATAAGGGAGAACCTTCCTCTAGCAGAAAACACAAAACCTGGAAAGCTCCAGTACACACACCTCACAAACAGTATCCTGTCAAGGATACTAACAGGAAGAGATCCACCAAGGCTAATGGTAAACCAATTACTATCAAGCAAGTATGGATCCCAAAGAAGACTAACCCCCAGGACCCATACTTGTATAGGTACCTAAATCTACCTGATTTACTTGCAGGAAGAGTTGTCAGAAAGCATCAGTGATGTATGGTATATTGATAGTGGCTGCTCCAGATATATGATTGGCAACAAAGATGGATTGAAAGACTTCTAACCATGTAAAGGACCTAAGGTTGTCTTCGAAGATGACTCCAAAGGAAGCACCAAAAGCACAGGAAGCTTGATCCAAGGGAATGCAAAAATCAGTGATGTTTTATATGTCAAAGGACTAAAGTATAACCTCCTGAGTATCAGTTAGTTTTATGACAAAAGATGTTCATTGGAGTTCAATCTCAACAAGTGTCTGATCAAAGACAACAAAACAAATGAGATTAAGCTTACTAGCACCAGGAGAGACAATATCTATATTGCTGATTGGAATTCAATAGTGCAGCCAACATGTTTTATTGCTAAAAGCACTCCTGAACTAAGTTGGCTATGGCACAAAAGGATGAGTCACCTGAACTTGAAGACAATCAATAAGCTAGCAAGAAAGGGCCTGGTGAGAGGTCTACCTGATATTGCTTATAAGAAAGAGAATGTGTGTGGAGCCTGTCAAAAAGATAAGCAAGTGAGAAGCTCATTCAAAGACAAAGTATAGATGTCATCTCACAGGATTCTAGACTTTCTACATATGGATCTTTTTGGACCAGTAGAACCTGTTAGTGTAAGTGAGAAGAAGTATTCCCTGGTGATTGTTGATGTTTACTCTAGATTTACTTGGACCATCTTTCTGGCCAATAAATCAGAAACTTAGAACAGACTGCCAGAATTCATAAAGAAAGTGTATAATGAGAAGAACTCAAGCATTGTGAAGATCAGATCTGACAGAGGAACAGAGTTCACAAACAAGTTCATTGAGAAGTATTGTTCAGAGAATGAAATTTGTCATGAGTATTCTGCAGCAAGGACTCCCCAGCAGAATGGAGTTGCAGAAAGAAGAAACAAGACTCTGAAGGAAGCAGCTAGGACAATGATTGCAGATGCTGGCATACCAAAAAGATTTTGGGCCGAAGCAACCAACACTGTTTGCTACACTCAGAACAAATGTCTGATCAACAAAGACCATGACAAAACACCCTATGAAGTATGGTATGGTTTTACACCTAACATTTCATATTTACATATCTTTGGATATAGGTGTTATATCTTGAACAATGGAAAGGAGCACCTGAAGACCTTTGATGAAAAGTCAGATGAAGAAGTATTCTTAGGATATTCCTCTGTAAGCAAGGCCTTCAGGATCTTCAACAAGAGAAGCCTGGTTGTTGAAGAATCAATACATGTGGTATTTGATGAGCCACATTGTGATACTACTGAGTTGGACAAACTTAAGGAAGATGTATCTAAGTTGAAGATCAAGGATCATGCAGTGAAATACAGTGATAGAATTTCAGTTCTTGCTGAAGTGGCTACAGAAAGCAGCTCACAGGTTACTGTATCTGGGAATACTGTAGTTGTAACATCCTTGACCAAAACCTACACGTCATTGGGCATTCATTTCATGCATCATTTGCATTTCGTATTATTTATATGCTCTTATGTAATTGGTGTTGAGAAAACCATATCATTATTGGTTGAGTCTAGTGATATTCAAGTACACAATATAAATTAATTAATTATTGATGATGTAAATTATAGAAAGAAAATTAAATTAATAAAAAAAAGAAACATAAATAAATAATTGAAATGGTTACATGTATATATATAAGACGCAAGATATATATATATATATATATATATATATATATGAACATGCACGTGTATTTATTTTATAAAAGAAATTGATTAATATAATAATATATATAAGGAACTTAATACAATTGCATGCCACGTATATTGCCAACAATTGATAAGAATAATAATAATATAATAATAAAAGCTTATAAAGAAAGCTTCTCATAGTCAGCGGCAGCAGAGAAAGAAATAGAGAGAAAAAAGGAGAAGAACAGAGGAAGGAAAAAAAAAGGAAGGGTTTGTGATTTTGGATTCGTTTCTTCACCATTTTTTTGATTTTGAGGGGGAGTTCGTGGTGGCATGCTCTTCGATTTAATTGGAGTGAATTCTCAAAGATTATCCCAAAAAGGTACAAAGAGATTGTGAATTATATATATCTCCAGTTATCGTAATTTATTGGATATTTTGGTAGCTTTATAGGCCGAATTAGAAAAAATTTAAAACATGAAACTTATAGCCCTATCTCTTAGCTAAACGCAGAAGAAGACTGTAGATGTCTCGGTTAAATATTGAGTGAGATAATGTCAAAAGAATAAAAGTTGTTAGAATTTAGTATTATATATGTATAATGTGATTGTGGCTTAATTTTAAGCAGGTTGGAGACTGAATTTTGAAAAATGCTAAACATGAAAGTTGTAGAGCTATATGTTAAGTTTCTATAGAATTTTACCTTGCTCGACTCGGAATTTTATAGCTCAAGTTATAGGGAAAATATTGAACATGGTTAATAAAGCATATATGCATTGCATTTCATTGCACAATAGAAATATATCTTAAGGGGACAATTAGGCTAAATTGCATTGAATCATATAGGAGCACGGGCTGTAGAACAGAAAGAGGAACTAGAGCGATAAACGGATTACTTATTATAGTCAGGTGAGTAGAAACCGTATATGTGATTTATACGCAATGTGATGTGATTTATATGCGACGTTGGTTATATGTGTTATATAAGAAATATGTATTTATATGAATTGTCATTGGATCAAATGATATATTGGTAAATGTATACGTGATCATATGTTCATATGATTGTTGTGTTGCATTACAATTACACGAAATTAAAAGGCATGTGACTGTCTTGCTATGGATCTGTATACAAAATGGAGACCTTCGGGTCAAATTCATATTGGAGACCTGCGGGTCTATATACATAGTGGAGACCTTCGGGTCTAAATTATATTAGAGACCTACGGGTCTAAATCATATTGGAGACCTACGGGTCTATATATACAGTGGC
The DNA here is from genome assembly GCA_954870855.1 of Scutellaria minor. Taxonomy (NCBI): domain Eukaryota; kingdom Viridiplantae; phylum Streptophyta; class Magnoliopsida; order Lamiales; family Lamiaceae; genus Scutellaria; species Scutellaria minor. Next base: position 14,835,010 of record OX940728.1, on the reverse strand, counting down.
ATATTGGAAATCTCGGGACAGATCCAAGCTTGAGCAGTTCACAGAATAATAAACCGGACATAGTGGCATTTGCATATGTTTATGATTAATGTTAATGATTGTTATTGGCTTATTGTGTAGTTAAATTAATGGTTTATATTCACTGAGTTGCGACTCATAAAAATCGCATATATACATTGTTTTAGGTTTAATAGCTCTTTTGAGGTGGTTTGTATATATAGATACTATATAGGTCGGCCGGCTGATGCCTCGTGCAACCTTCTCCTCCTCCGCATTTTGTATTTTGGACACGTGTATCATGAGTTGTATTTAATATGACTTATACTGAGATATTGGTTGTGTGTTATAATTTTATATGATACAAGTTATTAAATAATGTTTTTATACTTATATGGATAAAGGAAACGTCAGTATGATCTTCCTACACGATGAATATTTTATTGTTAAATATACGTCATAGAGGTATAGGGTATTACAGTAGCATAGGATGCTGATCAACAAGCAGACAGGATACTGGAGTCCAATAGTAACCACAAACAGAATTTTGAAGATGAACAGGTTACTGCTCAGCAATCAGTTTTTGGTTTTGAGTTTGATAGGACATGGCTCAGAAATCACCCAAAAAAAGAACTTGTGATTGGAGATATCAATGAAGGAGTCGGGACAAGAAGATCAAGACCTCAAGAATCACTGTTCACATGCTTCATATCACAAGTTGAACCTAAGAGTGTGGAAGAAGCTCTTGGAGACAGTAACTGGATTCAGGCCATGCAAGAAGAACTGAATGGATTTGAAAGGAACCATGTATGGAAACTAGTTCCTAGACCTGATCATCAAGTAGTTATTGGAACTAAATGGGTGTTCAAGAACAAACTAGATGAATCTGGTGTTGTGGTCAGAAATAAAGCAAGACTAGTGGCAAAAGGATACTACCGGGAAGAGGGTATAGATTTTGATGAGACTTTTGCTCCAGTTGCTAGGCTTGAGGCCATAAGGATATTTCTGGCCTATGCTGCTCACAATGACTTCAAAGTTTATCAGATGGATGTGAAAAATGCATTCTTGAATGGATTACTGTCTGAGGAATTATATATGGAACAACCACCAGGTTTTGAAGAACAGACAGAAGACAAGGTATTCAAGTTAGAGAAAGCTTTATATGGATTAAAGCAAGCTCCCAGAGCTTGGTATGATACTCTCTCCCTATATCTCTTGGAGAATGGATTTCAGAAAGGGATAGTGGGCAAAACTCTATTCAGAATACAAGATGGAGACAGTATTCTGCTAGTTCAGATATATATAGACGATATCATTTTTGGATCCACAAACAAGGACTTATATGAAAAGTTCTCAAACCTCATGCAAAAGAAATTTGAGATGAGCATGATGGGAGAATTAAGTTTCTTTCTTGGTTTACAAGTAAAACAGTTAGAGAGTGGAATCTTTATAAATCAAGCCAAGTATACCAAGAAACTAATAAAGAAGTTTGGAATGAAAAGTGGATCATCAGTAAGCATACCAATGGCTACATCTATCAGTTTGGATAAAGATGAGAGTGGTAAGGATGTGGACATAACTAAGTATAGAAAACTTATTGGATCTCTACTATATCTAACAACAAGCAGACCAGATATAGTCTTTGCAGTTGGAGTATGTACAAGATTTCAAACAGCACTTAAGGAATCACATCTTACAGCAGTAAAAGGGATCATCAAGTATCTGAAGGGTACACAAGATGTTGGTCTATGGTATCCAAAGGAAGAAGGATTTGATCTTAAAGGATATTCAGATTCTGATTTTGCAGGATGCAAAATTGACAGAAAGAGTACAAGCGGTACCTGTCAGTTTTAAAGACATAGACTTGTTTCTAGGTTTTGCAGGAAGCAAACATCCATTGCAACATCAACAGGCAAAGCTGAATATGTAGCTACAGAAAACTGTCGTGCTCAGATTCTATGGATATAGCAACAACTAAAAGATTATAGAATAATTGAGAAGAAAACTCTTATTCTATATGATAATACAAGTGCTATTGCTATCACCCATAATCCTATCTTTCACTCGAGAACAAAGCACATTGATGTGAGACATCACTTCATCAGAGATCATGTGGAAAATAAGGATATTGTGCTGGAAAAAGTACATACTGACATGTAGCTTACTGATATCTTTACAAAACCTTTGTGTGAATCAAGGTTTTCTATGTTAAGAAACGAGCTTGGAATCATCAAGCTCTAATGAGTAATGATTTATAAGTTCCTTAAGTAAGGGGGAACTTATTCTGTATTTCAATTCCTTTTTCATGTCTTGCATGTACTCAGTTTACTGGAACAGGATACTGCATTCTAGTGTAATGGCATTTTCTAACAGTTCAGTTTCAGGATACAGTAAGCTGAAACAGGTTTCAGCATCAGGTTGCTGGAACAGAAAAAATGAACAGGTTACTGCAATAGGTTTCTAAGACTGGTTGTAAACAGGTAACTGCAAGGAGCATTTATTTGGAACAATAATTAAGAACCTGCTACCTCGTACCAAAAATAGTAACCTTAACCCTAATGATTACAAAAGACAGTTTAACAACTACATTAAATGTCACAGACCACCTTTTTAGAGGAAAGAGAGAAAAATACGTTGCTTACCTCTAACACGATCTCGGCAAATTTACAGATTTGCCCCTCCATATTTTTAATCTCAATCGTCAGATCGAGCATGACTCTTGAATTTCTTAATCTAAATCGTTGATTATTTTGGGAAGTTTTTCAAATATATAAACCGCTCAGATCCTCATCTTCACCTCTATGCTCACATTTTGTGCATTCTAAAATTCTCTAACTCTCTGCAAATTGAGACTTTCTTTTTTCTCAAGCTTTTTCAGATCTAAAATGGATGTTGCAAGAGAGTTTAAGGTGTTGAAGGGAAGGTTGTTGAATGAGGCTATTTTTTTAGGGAACAAATCACCGTATGAGGACAAGGACCTCATCAAGAAGATATGGAGACAGGTGGGTGAGAGCAAGCTAGATGGATTGTTCACCACCACTTATGAAGGTTTTCTGCCATCTCAGCGGAGAAGTTCTACTCCTTTGCGGAACTGTCTTAGGATAAAGAGACCATCACCTTCAAGTTGGAGGAGGATGATGAGGAGGTACACACTTTGACTGTTGAAGATATCACCAAGACCTTTGACATCTCCAACAAGGGCTTGAAGTATGTTGACCTGGTTGGGTATGGGTCAGAATATTTGGAAGAGAGCTGGAACCAGTTTAAACTGGATTCCGTGGAGGAGAGCTCCTCCGCCAACTTTGGGAAGAAGAAACTCAAGCCGGAGTATGAGTTTCTTCATGATATCCTTATCTACACCGTTGAGGGCAGGTGTGGAAGTTTTGATAAATGCACCAACCTCAGGCTAAGGATTATGATTGCCATCATGCGAGGAGATACAGTCAACTGGGCACAGTTCATCTTCAAAAGGATTTGGGAGGAGGCTATCAAACCTACACCGAGGAGAGGATTTGGGATAGTTCTTTCCTCTATCCTAAGCTGGAAAAGACTACCCCTGGAGAGAAGGGTACCATATGCACCAGGATGGTATCTTGGTGTAAAGAAGGGTTTTTCCAAAGGCGAGAAGAAAGAGAAGAAGCCCACGAAGAGACCCGTCACCAAGCCACAGGTTGCTAATTCTTCCGATGACTCTGGCAGTGATGATGATAAGCCAGCGAGAAAGAAAGTGGTCAAGAAAGCTCCTTTGCAGAAGAAGACTGGAGCAAAGAAGGCCCCTGAAAGGAAACATGTACTGATCCTCAAGTTGCAAGATTCTGATTCCGAATAAGAGGTTGTTGTCTCTTCTGAACGTTTGACCACTTGCATTCCACCAACTACTGAGGATGATTTGCTCTTGGAGCATACCTGTGATGATGCTGTTGATGAAACCAATATATCAGCTGTTGGTAAATAGGAAAGTAACCTCCCGACGGAGCCAGTTGCTGAGAAGACTATAGTGTCTTTGGAACAGGCAGCGAGAGAGGTTGTTGCTCCAGGTTCTTAAGTTCCCGAAGAGCATCCTAAAGCTGCCCAGGATGAACAGGTTTCTATTTCACTGATCCAGATTCCTGATAAATCTGAGGAGGAGGTTGCTGAAGAGGCTATAGAGGAGGTTCCTGCACCGAAAAATAAGAGGAGACTGGTCAAGAAAGTTGACAGCTCCTACAGGAGGAGATGGCTGGGTGAGAAGAAAGAGTTGAAGGATGTTGGTCCCAAGTAGTCAAAGGTTCAAAAGGGGGTGAATGAACCTCTATCGATTTTTGTTGGTCCCAAGTGGTGTCCGAGGTTCAGAAGGGGGGTGAATGAACCTTGGTCGATTTTTAAAAATAGATATTAAAACACAAACTGTTCTGCAAGTTACTTGAACTTGCAGCGCCAGTCAGTTACTGCTTACAGTACTAGGATGCAGTGCTACACGCTGTAACTTAGAGCTTTATATGCAGCGGAAAAATAAAGGTTTTAAGATACAAGGCTAGCTGGTTTTCTCAAATATGATCCTTTTCAAAATGTTTTATGCTTTATGACAAAGATAGATATAAAAGATAAAATACAGATAAGAAAACAATAAAACACTTATGGCTTATAGTGGTTCGAAGGTGGTGTAAGCCTTCCACGTCCATTCTACTGCTACCTCGAGCAGGAACTTCGTTAAGCAAGATTGATTTACAGGACACTCCTAACAATCTATCAACTTACAAAACTAAACACCTACAAGAGTCCAGCATACACACAGCAACTGCAAACTCTAAAGACAAACCCACACAGGGTTTCAAACTCCCACACAGGGAAGCTGCTTAACCTTAGACAACAATACAAACAGCAAGGATCTCTCATATCAACTGTTCGACACCTAAAACAACCTAAGCACACAGCAACAAGGTTTAAAAAGTATATAAATATGTTCTTCAACTGGTGCGGTGAAGTGAGCTTCTGAATCCTTCAAAGGATCTTTCAGTGTTGAACTTGCTTCACTTCACATAGGTTGAGTGACTGAGACTGAGAGTATAGCTTGAATGCTTGAGAGTTTTTGTGCAAATGTATTCAGTTGTGTTCAGTAGTCCAGTAGTCAGCTTCAGGATTGCTCATCCTCTATTTATACTTGTAGAGAAGATATCTGTTGAAGGAGATATCTCCCATTTTGAATTTAAGTGTACTTGATCAAAGCATGGCTTGCATTTAATGTGTCTTGACTTTTCTTTCTGGAGCATTTAATGCGGTGGTTGTGGCTTGCAGTTTTCTACGGTGCGTCAGTCCACGTGGCGTCTTAGCATTGGCTCCTGCATTTATCCTTTCTTGGATTTCAGGATACTTATTCTGTTTGTCATTGGCGCTGTATCCTAGGTCTGCTTGCAACTGTTTGTACTTTATAGTGCTGCTGTAACTTGGACCTTCTTGTAGTGTATTCGTACAGTACTGTTGTATCTCTTCTTGCAGTATTCCTGTAACTTTTCTTGCAGCGATGCTGCATGCCGTTCTTACTTACTTTGCTGTAATGCTGTACCTGCCTTCTTGCAGTGTTGCTGTATTTACTTTCTTGCAGCCGCTTCGTTCTTCAAAACTTCGATGCAACATTGCATGCATATGTACCTCCATCTTTCAGCTTCCATAACAAGACTCAATCCTATTCTATGTTTTCACTTAAACATTGTGAAAAATGGGGTACTCAAACTTCCTATTACATACATGGTTTGTCTCATCAAAATCTAAACACTTAAATCCCAACAATTTCCCCCTTTTTGATGATGATAAAACCATTACATTATTTCGTTCATGAAGGAAGTTTTTGCATTGCATCAAATCATTTTACATCAGGATTACATATATGATAAGCTTTAAAAAAAAATATAACCCTGGATATATCAGAGATGCATCTTGTCTACTCCTTTATCAAATATATAAATTATTATTGCTGAAACAAGGACCTCCTTGTAGACGTTTTATCTGGTCTTCTTTCAGTAGTCTTTCTTTCTTGCTCTGTTCTTTCACTTGATCCTTTCTACCAATCTCGAATGGACTCCTGATAGGATTCTTCAAGTTTCTCCTTAATCTTTGGGATCTGAATCCATCTCAGCCAGAAGTCCTTGCAGTAAGACACTATATAGCCTTGTTTTACTTGGTCTATGTAGTAATTCTGAATTTCAAGCTCTCCAGCCCTAGTAAGCTCTTCATATCTTCTCAGTGCAGTTTGACAGGTTTGAAATCTACTGAATTTGTCCTTTCTGCACAGAAATCTGAAGTTTCTGAGATACTCAGATCTCTTGTACAGCGTGATTGCTTCGAAGGATGGATTCCTATCTGTAGGCAACTTGATTGCCTTGAAGATGTTAAAGCTCCAGGCCATGTTCTCTCCATCAGGCCTTTGATCCATCAACACTGACACTTCAGCAGATATGTTGTCCGTGTCGAGATGTGGAATTTCTTGAGGGGGTATTGGTAGAGATCTTTGTCAAAGATTCTCTTCTCACCAATCACTCCAAGCATTTGCATTCAGGCATATTCTTCTCTTTCAGCTCTGGTTCTTTCCGCTCTTTGAGCAGCCATTTTCTCATTGTAAAGCCTTTCAGCCTCGGCTCTGCTCACCCTCTTCTTTGAGCCTTGCTGTTGGCTCTCTCTCCCTCTCTTTGTATGATGAGAAGAGGGAGGTGCTGCATTTTTGCTTGCAGTACTGCTGTATACAGCCTCTGCTGCTGATCTGCTTGCAGCAGCTGCACCACCAGCTCCTCCTTCATCATCTTTTCTCCAGTTTTTTGGAGAAAGAGCGTCAGCAGCAGCAGATGATCCAGACATCTTCCTCCTCCTGCTTAGAGGCTGGTCATCATCTTCTTTCTCACTTTCTTTCTCTTCCCCTCGGCTCTGGTATCTATCTTGAAATCTTTCTCCCTTTTTGGCATCATCAAAAGTCGGGGGTGGAGTGGGGGCACTTGGAACTACTTTAGAAAGTAGTTCTCTTGCTGGTGCTGGGGCTTTCCTGGATCCTTGGACATACTGGTGCTGGGGCTTCACCATAATGTAGTCCCTTAGTTCTCCTACAATCATCTCCAGGTTTCCCAATCGATCATCGACACTTCTGGTTCTTCTGGATTGATCGGTTACATGATCCATAAGTGTCTCTAGCACCAAGGAGTGAGTGTGCAGCCTTTCCGATGCTGCTTCTGCATGTCGCTTGCAGAGTTTGACTTCAGCTCGAGTACTTGCAGCTTCTCATTTTAGTTCTCCCTCTATTCTAACTCTGTCCATGTACAGCTTGTGGGCATTATCATTCAGAGTTCACTTGATCATCCCAGGCAGTGCTTCAATATCCTCCTTGAAACAGGACATTGTTTCGGCGTGGAACTTGGCGCCGGCCAACATGCTGTTCTGCATGTTAAACTCATGATCCTGAAGAGCATGAATCAGGTATCTAACAGCAGCAACTACCCTGTCAATCGATTCATCAGGGGTCGGGCCTGCATTCCATCTTTGAGAGGCATCAGCTGATGCAGTATAAGGAATTAAAGAACTTGAGGGCTGTGCTGCATCCTGCCTTGGAGCCTTGGGTTCAATTTCTTCATCCTTATCCTCATTAAGGCTTGATAAGGGACTAGGGCAACCTTAGGTAGGATTTTCTTCAACAACTTCTTCCTCCTCATAGGATGATATCGTGACTGTCACATCACCAATATTTCCATATTTAGCTCTGTTGCGATCAACCATTATCCAGAGGAATTCAACAAGCTTAGCTTCCTCAGTAACCTCTACTGCAGTAACCTGGATAGGTTCTTTTAAGCTTGCAGCAACAGCAGCATCAACTCCTCATGAGGTGTCTCTAGCTGTTCAGTAGTTACCTCAACTTCTTCTTGAATATCCTCTAAGGGTACTGTCTCAACAGTAATCCCTTCAGAGGTCTTCTCACCCTCAGAGAGTGTTGTCTGAACAACAGCCTCGCCTGAGGTCTTCAGTAAGGACCCCGTCTCCTCGGCCGATCTTGTATCTTCGATAGTCTCTGCTGCAAGAATGGGTTCTTGCAGCTCTTGTTGGTTTCTTGTAGCCTCTACTGTATGCAGCACTGAAAGCTCGATTGCTGCAAGAATCTCGGCATCCACCCTTCCTGTATCTTCTGCAGCTTCTGATAGGGTGGTTGTTTATTGTACTGCTGTCTCTGCCAGTACAGGGAGTACCGTCTTTGCAACTTCCTCCATAGTTGCGTCATCGACATTTTCAGCAATATCAGAGAGAACATCTCTGATGATGGTGGTTGGTTCCCCCTGAGTGTCTGCATCAGCATCAGAAATGGTGTGCACTGGGGAATCGCCGTAGTCCACCAGTTGAGGCTCTTTTTCCTCCAAAGAATCAAGCGCGACTATATTGGAGAGACCTTCAATCATTTGCTCATATGCGGGGGAGTTTGAATTGAGATGACTTGAGCTTCCTTCTCCCCACATCCTCTTAGGAGTGTGTTGTATCCTTGTCTCCTTGACATTTGCTTGCAGCGCCTGTTGCAGCATGGCCTCCTCAGCCTGCTCCACTCCTAGGGTGTCGATTTGCTCTTGTGCAAATGCGACGTCGTCGCCCCTTCTTACAGCCTCTGCAGTCGGGGCTAGGAAGATTTGAACATCCTCTGTTGCTGCTTTCATCGGCAGCTCTGCAGAGTGGGATTCTGCAAGAGCTTTGCCCTTCTTTTTGTCCAATGCTCCCTGAGCAGCATTGCTTCTTGATCGATCTTGCACCTCTGCTGCATACTCAGGTTGCAGGAGCACCAGAATATCTTCTGAATTGGCCCACTCCAGGACTGCTTTCTCCACATAAAAGAAATCCTTCCATTGTAGCAAGATTTCCCCCTTGGACAATCTCATCTTTCTCTAGAGACTGTATTGTTGTTCCATATTTCTAGCAGCTGGGAAGATTGGATCGAGCACAGACTGAACAACTTCTTCATCTGGCTGAACCCTTTGCTGATGTGACTCATCCGCAACAGCATCTACTGACAAACTTACAGTAGAGAGTTGGGAATTAGCAGCTGAAGCAGCTTTCTTCTTGCTGCGTGGGGCCCTCCTGGCCAAGGGTGCGTCATCATCTGAGGACGAGGACTCAGGTTCAGGTTCTGTCCTCCTCGGTGTCCCCTTGATGACGGGAAGAGGATTTTTATCATCATCATCATCATCTTCACCCCTGCTGCCTGCATCTTCATCCTGCAGTGTCAGGGTTGCATTCTTTTTATCTTTGGTTTTCTTCCATGCAACCTCAACAATAGTTGTCTTCTGTTGGGTCTTATCCTTCTTCTTCTCTCTAAGATACTTTCCAACGGGAATGGGGATAGGAGCTGCAAGCTGAAGGTCTAGCTTGCAGAGCAGAGAGCAAATGGTGATTCCATAGCTCATCTTCACTGTGCTCTTCTCTGCTTCTTTCCATATTCTTTTCATGATGAACCTCGTCCAATTCACTTTTTCTCCGGCTATGATGGCAGACATGATCCGGAATCGGAGATTTGTACATTTATCGTAACTTCTCGTTCTGTCTTCAATGGAGTACGCACAGATATCATGGAGCAGTTCAAACTCCGGTTTGAAGAGTTTCTTCGGGGTGCTTCTCTTGATCTCTGCCCCTGCATCTCTAACTCTAAAGAGATCCCACATCTCTTGAGCGTTACTTTCCCCATATATCGCAAGCTGATTGGGGGTCAGGCCTCCTAACGAGATGCTGAAGGTGGTGGCAATGTCTCTGATGGTTAGAGATTTTTCTTCTTCTTCTGCATCCATCTTGAACAGGATGCAGTTCCTCTCCGTGGAAGTCCTGGCGAAGGCGTAGAACCTTTGAACAGATTCTACTAAGAATCCAGTGTAGATGGTGGTTAACAGCACTAGGATTTGAGTTTGTTCAAGGGCGTCAAAAATCCTGCGAATGACGGAGTTGTTGTACAACCCAGAAGCATAAACGTGTTCCTGGTTGATCAAGCGTCCTTCCAAAACTGTGGTTTGTCGAGCCACCATTGATGAAGATTTGAGAGAGATTTGAGATATTGGGACTCAGGGAATTTTTGCGAAGAAAGGAAACTTCTCTTTGTGATGAAGGCAAAATAAAATTTGAAAAGAGAAGATTATAGGGTTAAGTAGAATATCAAAGGATGAGTAGTAAGATCGACGGTTGAGATTAAAAGGATGGAAATGATCTTACGGTCCTTAGAAAAAGGCGAAGGGGTCAAATCGTAAATAATCACGACTTGCACAGACGTGGGCTCTGACCGCACCTCTTTGTCTTCTGATAGAGCAGACTTTCATTAAATATCGAAAGACATGCGATTTACCGCCTAATTTATTGTCCTTTTAAGGTTGCAGCAATCTGGGTACGAGGTTACAGAGTATTAAATACTCTTTAAAATAAATTCTGTAACCAGGTGCTGCTTGCTCTCCCATTTTCTTGTTGTGCTGTAAAGATAAAAGATGCAGCGCTATTTGAACCCAGCGTTGTATGCAGACGCAGCTTACAACACTATACTTGCAGCTTTTCGCAAGCATGCAATTATTCCCCCTGGGCTTCTGCATTTTCTTTTTCACTCATAATTTCAGAATTCCTAGCTCGTTTCTAAGCATAAAATACCTCGATTCACTCAGCGGTTTAGTGAATATATCTGCAAGCTAGAGATCCGTATGAACTTTCTCAAGTACGACATCTTTCTTTTCCACGTGATTTCTAATAAAGTGATATCGTATATCGATATGCTTTGTTCTTGAGTGAAATACGGGATTATGGGTAATTACAATTACACTCGTGTTATCACAGAGAATTGAAGTCTCTTTTTCTTCAATCCCATAGTCTCTTAGTTCCTGCTGTATCCAGAGAATTTGCGCACAACAACTTCCTGCTGCAACATATTCTGCTTCTATTGTGGATGTTGCAATCGATGTTTGCTTCCTGCAGAACCATGAAACAAGTCTATTTCCCAGAAATTGACAAGTCCCACTGGTGCTCTTTCTATCAATCTTGCAGCCTGCATAATCTGAGTCAGAGTATCCTTTGAGCTTGAATCTTCCTTCCTTGGGATACCATAGGCCTACTTCCTGAGTTCCTTTCAGATACTTGATAATCCTTTTGACAGCTGAAAGATGTGACTCCTTTGGTGTTGCTTGGAATCTTGCACAGACTCCAACTGCAAACATGATGTCTGGCCTGCTTGCTGTAAGATACAACAAGGATCCTATGAGCCGTCTGTACTTCGTGATGTCTATATCTTTACCATCTTCATCCTTGTCAAGACTTATGGATGTAGACATAGGAACAAATGTTGCTGACCCATTCTCCATGCCAAACTTCTTGATAAGTTCCTTTGTGTATTTGACTTGGCTGATGAAGGTTCCTGCAACCAGCTGCTTTACTTGTAGTCCTAGAAAGAAACTTAATTCTCCCATCATACTCATCTCGAATTTCGATTGCATTAGATTGGAGAACTTCTCACATAACTCTTTGTTGGAGGATCCAAAGATGATATCATCCATATATATCTGTACGAGAAGTATACTATCTCCATCATGTATCCTGAATAGAGTTTTGTCCACTGTTCCTTTCTTAAAGCCATTTTCCAGCAGATAGATAGATAAGGTGTCATACCAAGCTCTTGGTACTTGCTTGAGTCCATACAGGGCTTTGTGTAACCTGAACACCTTCTCTTCTGCTTGATCTTCAAAACCTAGAGGTTGCTCTACATACACTTCTTCTGTAAGAATACCATTAAGGAATGTACTCTTCACATCCATTTGATATACATTGAAATTCATGTGAGCTGCATATGCCAGAAAAATCTTTATAGCTTCCAGTCTTGCTACTGGAGCAAAAGTTTCATCAAAATCAATTCCTTCTTCCTGGCAATATCCTTTAGCAACTAATCTTGCGTTGTTCCTCACAATACATCCAAATTCATCTAGCTTGTTCTTGAAGACCCATTTTATTCCAATAACTCTTTGATGAGTTGGTCTTGCAACTATTTGCCAAACTTGATTTCTTTCAAATCCATTTAGCTCTTCTTGCATGACTTGTACCCAGTTGCTATCTTGTAGGGCTTCTTCAACATTTTGGACCTCTGTTTGAGATATGAAGCACGCGAACATTACTTCATGAGGGATGGACCTTCTTGTCCTTACTCCTATGGATGGATCTCCAATTATAAGATCCCTAGGATGATTCCTCAGCCATGTCCTGTCAGGCTCAAAATCATGTGCCGGTCTAAGTTGCTCCTCATGTTGCTGTAAGATTGGAGGTTCTGCTGCTGTAAGATTATCTGCTGCATCCAGAGATGCAACTTCTTCTTCTTTGTCTTCTCCTATATGCAGAACTCCTTCAACATATGGAACATCACTTTCTTTCCTTGGAGCTGTATCCTCAGCAGGTTCTTCTAGTTTCTTTGTATCACAATGTGGTTCATCAAACACCACATGAATTGACTCATCAACCACTAAGGTTTTCTTATTAAAGACTCTGAAGGCTCTACTTACAGCAGAGTATCCTAAGAATACTCCTTCATCTGATTTTGCATCAAAGGTTTTTAGATGCTCCTTTCCATTGAAAACTTATCACACAAACTCTTGTTTGTGGATCCGAAGATTATGTCATCCACATAAATCTAAACAAGTAGGATACTGTCTCCATCTAGTATCCTGAAAAGAGTCTTGTCTACTGTCTCTTTCTAAAATCCATTCTCTAAGAGATACAGGGATAGTGTATCATACCAAGCTTTAGGAGCTTGCTTTAATCCATACAAAGCTTTCTCTAATTTGAATACTTTGTTTTCTGTCTGTTTTTCAAAACCTGGTGGTTGTTCCACATATACTTCCTCAGATAGGAGTTCATTTAGAAATGCACTTTTCACGTCCATCTGTTCCACATATACTTCCTCAAATAGGAGTTCATTTAGAAATACACTCTTCACGTCCATCTGATAAACCTTGAAATCATTGTGAGCAGCATAGGCCAAAAATATCCTTATAGCTTCAAGTCTAGCAACTGGAGCAAAAATCTCATCAAAATCTATGTCTTCTTCCTGGCAATATCCTTTTGCTACTAGTCTTGTCTTGTTTCTGACCACAACACCAGATTCATCCAGCTTATTTTTAAACACCCACTTAGTTCCAATAACTCCTTGGTGATCAGGCCTTGGAACCAGTTTCCATACATGGTTCCTCTCAAATCCATTCAGCTCTTCCTGCATGGCCTGAATCCAGTTACTGTCTTCAAGAGCTTCCTCCACACTCTTGGGTTCAACTTGTGATATGAAGCATGTGAACAGTGATTCTTGAGGTTTTGATCTTCTTGTTCTAACACCTTCATTGATATTTCCGATCATAAGTTCTCTTGGGTGATCCTTAAGCCATGTCCTATCAGGTTCAAAAGAGTAAGTAGGTTGTTGGACAGTAACCTGTTGATCATCAACATCCTGTATATGGTTACTGTTGGTCTGCAGAATCCTGTCTGTTTGTTGTTCAACATCCTGTGTTACTGCATTCTTGTGTGTAGTAACCTGTGAACTACTTGCAGTAACCTCTTCTGCAGGCATTGGAACTCCATCAATGTATCTTACTGTTTGATCCTTGATCTTTATTTTGGATACATCTCCCTTTAACTTGTCCAACTCAGTAGTATCACAATATGGTTCATCAAACACCACATGTATTGATTCTTCCACAACCAAACTTCTCTTGTTGAAGATCCTGAAGGCCTTGCTTACTGAAGAGTATCCTAAGAATATTCTTTCATCTGATTTTTCATCAAAGGTCTTCAAGTGCTCATTTCCATTGTTCAGTATGCAACACCTACATCCAAAGATATGTAAATATGAAATGTTAGGTGTTACTTCATACCATACCTCATAGGGAGTTGTCATGGTCTTTGTTGATCAGGCATCTGTTCTGAGTGTAGCATGCTGTGCTGGTTGCTTCTGCCCAAAATCTCTTAGGAATCTCAGCATCAGCAATCATAGTCCTTGCAGCTTCCTTCAGAGTTCTGTTCCTTTTTTCTACAACTCCATTCTGTTGAGGAGTTCTTGCTGCAGAATACTCATGACTGATCCCATTTTCTGAACAATACTACTCTATGAACTTGTTTGTGAACTCTGTTCCTCTATCAGATCTTATCTTTACAATACTTAAGCTCTTCTCATTCTGCATTCTCTTCATGAATTCTGGCAGCCTGTTTTGAGTTTTTGATTTCTTGGCCAGGAAGATGGTCCAAGTAAATCTAGAGTAATCATCCACAATTACTAGGGAATACTTCTTCCCACTTACATTAACAGGCTCCATTAGTCCAAATAAGTCCATATGCAGGAGATCCAGTATCCTGTGAGAGGATCTCTGAACCTTATCCTTGAATGAGCTTCTTACTTGTTTGTCCTTCTGACAAGCTCCACAAATATTCTCTTTTTTATAAGCAACATCAGGTAGACCTGTCACTAGGTTCTTCCTTGCCAGCTTGTTGATTGTTTTGAAGTTCAAATAACTCATTCTTTTGTATCATAGCCAACTCAACTCAGAAGAGCTTTTTGCAATAAAATATGATGGTTGCACTGTTGAACTCCAATCAGCGAGGTAGATGTTGTCTTTCTTGGTACCAGTAAGCTTAACCTCATTTATTTTGTTGTCTCTGATCAGACATCTGTTGAGGTTGAACTCCACTGAACATCCTTTATCATAAAATTGACTGATACTCATGAGATTATACTTCAGCCCTTTAACATATGATACATCACTGATATTTGCATTGTCTCTAATCAAGCTTCTTGTGCCTTTGGTGCTTCCTTTGGAGTCATCTCCGAAGACAACCTTAGGTCCTTTACATGGTTGGAAGTCTCTTAATCCAGTTTTCTTGCCAGTCATATGTCTGGAGTAGCCACTGTCTATATACCATACATCACTGTTGCTTCCTAACAATTGTACCTGCAAGTAAATCAGGTAGATTTAGGTACCCATACAAGTACGGGTCCTAGGGGGTTAGTCTTCTTTAGGACCTACACCTGCTTAATGATAATTGGTTTACCATAAACATTGATAGTTCTCTTCCTGTTAGTATTCTTAGCAGAATACTATTCGTGATATGTGTGTACTGAATGTTTCCAGGTTTTGTACTTCCTGTTCGAGGAAGGTACTCCCTTATACCTATCCAGAGCATAAACTCTTTGGAATATAAGCATGTAGGCCTTGGTATATAAGGGGTAGAGTTTTTGCTGTTTTTTGGAAATTTGTTGTTTTCTTCTCCTATTAGTAGCATATTGATTATGTTGTTTTCTGAATGTTTGAGCAGTCTTACTGTTGTCTTCCTGCAGCAAGGGTTTTTTTACCTTTATCTAGAGTACTAGTTTTGTTCAAACTTTCATTGAATGGAAGGAGTTCCTGAGCATAGGAAACTCTGGCTCGAACAAACTTTTTAACATTGGATTTGTTTAGAGGTTTTTGAGAAGTGCTGATACAGTATCCTATACCATTTCCTGTATAGGCATTTTGGGTCTCTTGGATACATTCATGTGGCTTTCTTGCTGACTTGCTATACACATCAATTGTGTTTTGCAGTCCAGCTTTCTCAACTTCTAGCTTAGTGACTAGCAGCTTGAACTTAGAGACCTCAACTCTGAGATTGTTGCATTCTATATTATAGTACTTCAGGTTAGCAGCTTGTTCCTTCAATACAGTATGCTCACTTTTGAGTTGGAGGTTTTCCTCTTTTAGTTCTTTATGAGCTGAATTTATCTGCTCAAAGTCACTCATGATCTGTCTAAAAGACTGGATCATGTTAAGCTTTTTAGAGTTTGAAACATCAAGGGATTGTGAAGTTACCTCATCTTCTTCATTGTCTTCACAATCCTTGGCCATTAGACATAGCAGTGCTTCCTCATCAGAGGTAGAGCTGTCAGAATCACTCTCAGATGCACAATCATCCTTGGCTTCTCCTTTGGAGCTGCTTGCTACCTTTAGGGCTTCAGCTTCACTAAGAAGAGCTCTGAACTTTTGTTTGTCATTCCTCCTTCTTTCTCTTCTCTGCACCCTTTCATCCTCCGTATACTTGTGTACTTGAGGGTGAGGGTAGTTTCTGGCGAAGTGACCAGGTTTCCTGCAGTTATAATATAAGTCAGAGGAACCTGTATTTGCTTGTTGTTGTGGTCTTAATATAAGTCAGTTACCTGGGGACTTCTTTCTGATGTCTGAGGCTTCCTCCTAAAGTCATTCCCTTTGTGGTCAGTAGGAGTGTCATCTCTTCCTCAGCATCTTCAGCAAATACTTCTTTCTGTTTGCTCTTCAGCTTACTGCTGCTTGTAGTGGTAGTATCCTGTGCCCTAGCAATAAGTGTTGTCACCTTGGATGCTGATCTTTCAACCTCTTTTTTTCTTCGTTCAATGTTGAATTCAAAAGCTTTGAGATCTGAAAACAGATCAAATGTGCTCATTGCATTGAGGTCCAGTGAGACTTTCATTGTGGTTTTCTTGCTATGTCACTCCAAGGGTAGAGCTCTCAAAACCTTCAGATTCTTCTCATTTTATTTGTAGGTTTTTTCCAGAGATTCCAGCTCACTAATGATAGTTGTGAATCTCAGGTCAAGCTCTTCTAGGGTTTCTCCAGGTTTCATGGTGAACTATTCATATAATTGTGTAGCTTTTGAAATCATATTGTCTTTGACAAGCTCATTGTCTTCACAAATTAGCTCTAGTTTTTCCCATATTTCTTTAGTTGTCTTGCAACTTTTAACTTTGCTAAAAGTGTCTTTATCCAGCGTAAGAAATAGAGCATTCTTGGCCACATTATCAAGGTTGGCTCTTTTCCTTTCTTTAGGAGTATATCCATATCTTTCCTTGATAATATATTCTTGTGGTGGAGAAGCTCTCTTGTAGCCTAGTGTAGTTTCTCATGGGCCGAATCCTAGAGGCACTTCGACATCATCTTCGATGATTGTTGTGCCCTCTACATCTACCTACTGCCGTTGCAGCTTTTTCAACTCGTCTATGTTCATGAAGTTGTGCTATATAAGTAGGGTTTGTTTTGTAGATAACTAATGGTCCTTTAGTTATGACATACCACATCTCGTCATGCATGGCCGATAGATGGGCTTCTATGCGTATCCTCCAGTCGTTATATTCATCTATGAAAAACATAGGTAGTTTGTGATGTGAGAAATCCATGTTAATGCTAAAACTATATGTTTTGGTCTAGTAAAAGAAAAACGGTTTATCCAACAGAAATTGGTGGATTTGGGTAGGTTACCAGGTAAGTTAGCTGTTAACCCAACTCGCTCTGATACCATTTGTTGGTCCCAAGTGGTCAGAGGTTCAAAGGGGACGTGAATGAACCCCTATCGATTTTTCATTTTAAAACTTTTCTATGAACAGGTTTCTGATTCTACAGAGAATGCAGTAACCTAACTCGATTTAGAAACCTGGCAGAATGCTGATTCAGGTTTCTGACTCGGTATCACAGTATACAATGGAATAAATTAAGATGACTCAATGACCATTGGATAGCTAAGGTGAAAAAAATGAGTGAGCAGTCGATGAAGGAAGATGAAGATAACTCAATCGTGCAGATCCCCATCACTGAGACTGTTAAGACCTCGACTGAGCTGGGGGAGGCTGAAGCTAGCTGGCTGACCTCACTCCTGAGGAAGCCAATGCAAGGATGCTGCAACAGGGGATTGAGGCTAGCAAAACTCAATTTTATCAACCCCCAAGGATACTGCAGCCAGGGGAAAGATCATCAAGAGTTGCTGAGTCTCGTGTTTCTCCAACTTACTCAGGTATCACAGCTCTTTCCTCCCTCACTCACCTCGATATCATGGATTCAGATGTATATATGCTTGACTCTGCTTTCTTTGCTCTTAGTGATGCATCTGTTGAGAGGGAACCAACTTCTATCATCCATGAAGTCTGCCAATCAATCGAGATGGAGATTGCCGATGAAGCAGTCCTGGAGGAAGTTGTAGAGGTAGGACTCCCTGTACTGGCCATGTTAGCAGTACAGTATGCTGACCTAGAGGAGGAAGCTGATGAAGTTCCAACTGCTGAAGTAACTGATATTGAACAGTCATATGAAACCAGTCAGGTTGCTGATGAAGCAGTTGAAGAGGTTGTGGAGGTAACTGAAGCTACTAACATTCAGGTAGCTGAAGTTACTGAGGAAGCAACAGTTGTCGTTGCTGATGAGGAACAGGTTCTTATTTCAGAGATGGAGTCTATTGATGTACCCAATGAAGCAATTGTGTTACTTGAACAGGTTGTTGAGGGTAGTCAGGTTTTTGTCGAAGAGGTTGCAGAGGAAGCAACAGTTTTAGTTACGGACGTACCCGATGGAATAATTGTTGTGCCTAAACAGGTTACTGAGGGTAGTCAGGTTTCTACTCAACAAGTGATGGAGGTTGCTGAACCTCAGGAAGCTGTACAGGTTGCTGACCCGACGAAGACCTCGGGCTCAGATGTTGTTGAGGCAGCTCCAGCGGAGGATGTAGAAGAGAACGCTAAAAAGGATGTTGATATGCCTGTTAGAGGCAAAGAGATTGTTGCTGCTGCCCCTGCTCCTAATCCAAATGATGATGATGACTCATCAAGTTCCAGTGATGATGAACCAGAGGATTCCTTTCCATATAAAGAACCAGGCAAGATTAAGATGACAATGGAAAAGAGGATGAGATACGAGACAGAATATGAGGCAAGAAAGAAGCAACAAGCTGACGAAGAGGTAAGTCAGACCCTGGTCCTCTATACTCAAGAGAAAATAGGACCAGTGGTTGGGGTTAAGACTCCTGTTGATTTGCAAGAACAATCTCTTCAAGGTATAATGGATGTTGTGAGATATCTGATGAGGGCACCATTGAGATACACGAGATGAACATAGCCTCCAGCATCCAGGTAACAGACAGAGCACATTCAGCCGCTATGCAAGAATTGAGGAAGGAGTTGTCTGAACTTCCTTCTGAGATACAGAAGAGAATGAATGATGAGTTTAATGCTCAATATGCTTCCAGAAGCAAATTTGAGTGCGAACAAAAGGCTGTCTCTGATGCTCAAGATGTGACCTTAAAAGATTTGAAAGCATCTGTTAATGAAATAAAGAACAATCAGACGACACAAAACCTGGTTCTTAAAGAAGTGAATGGAACAGTTCACAGCGTTAACGACAAGATTTTGAATCTTGAACTGTTCATAGGAGAGATAAAGATGATAATGAAAAAGGTTTTTTCTACAGATGTTGTTGCAGTTACTGCTCCCGCTGATGATGCCAAAAAGGGGGAAGGTAGTAAGCAGCATGTTGAACCCGATGATGCAGTAGTTGAGGATACTGCTAGGGAGATTGAAGAAGATGATGATGATGTTCCTCTGACCAGGATTAAACGTAAGCGTACTGATTCTAGACATGGTCAGAGTAAACCAAAATGAAGAAGGAAAGATGATGAAGGAGAAGATGGTGTAGGTACTGGGAATGTTGGCAGTACTGCATTACACCAAGGTGGATAGGTTGTTGTTGTCCCTACACAGCAAAGAACTCAAAGGTAGCAACCTGGACAAGGCCGAGGAAGAGGAAGATCACAACAATCAGGACAGCTCTCAAAAGTCAAACCTTATATGGCTGATCCTATTGATCCAAGTAGAAGACTGACCGAAGCAAGATGGAGGGAGTTGAAGGAAGCTGATAAGGAGATAATGAAGCAAGGTGACTGGATCTCCAGACTTGGAGTCGTTGGACATCAGAGATCAGAAGCTGCCTTGAAGATAGATGCAGCTTTACACTCTTTTCCTGATCAAGAAGCACCTGATTTCCATAGAGAAGCTGTTTCAGCTGAGTTTGACTTTTTTCTTGATCAGAAGCCTGAAAACATCGATTTCTTCTGGAATCTAAAATTTTTCGAGCAAGTATCTCTGCCCAAGAAGCGGAACCCAACCTTCCAGGAGATCATTTTCTTCAAGAGATCACAATACTTGAGGTATTTCAGAAACCTCTGCAAGTTTAACTTCTTTTAAGATTTTTCCTCTTGTAAAGAAGCACTGAAGAAGTATGAAGAGCTAGCAAGATTAGGGAAGCTAGATCGATAACTAGCCCTTTTTGAAAGAGTTAAGAAATGAGAGGAGATTCCTTACTGCCAGGATTATTGGCTAAGATGGGTACAGACTCCTGTGATTACTGCTCAGATGGAGAAATCTTATCAGGATTCTATA
The DNA here is from genome assembly GCA_954870855.1 of Scutellaria minor. Lineage (NCBI taxonomy): Eukaryota > Viridiplantae > Streptophyta > Magnoliopsida > Lamiales > Lamiaceae > Scutellaria > Scutellaria minor. The sequence goes on along the minus strand of OX940728.1, from coordinate 14,814,822 downwards.
ATAAACTGGTGGAAAAGAACTAAGTATGAAGAGGTCGTCAAACAGAACCAGAAAGCTGCCTTAGGGCATGATGTAGTGAAAATGAAGTTGTTTGGTGATAAAGAAACCTGAAAAAGTGAGCTTACTGCATTTCCTCAGAAAGATATCTTGTGTAAGCCTTACTTGTTATATAAAAAGGATTTTTGTATTCTTTATTCCTTCATTTTTTTTTGAAGATGTTGAGCTAGTTTATTCATGTGTATATAGCTCTGATACTTTGTACAGTACTTATACGTTTTATGAGTATAAAAGTACATGAGTTTATGTTGCTTACTTATAGGTTTTGTCATCACCAAAAAGGGGAAAATTGTTGGGATATTTCTGTTAAGTTTTGATGAGACAATGTATATTTGGTTAGAAAGATAGAGTACCCATTTTCCAAGTTTTTTAAGTGGAATTATGGTTATTTAAGATAGACTTGCTAAGTCTTGTTTTGAATATTGTATATACCAAAAAGTAGCATATACTGAGTTTAGCAGGATCCTAGAGTTGAAGAGGTTTCTATATCAGCGTATTATAGATAGCAGGATCAGAAAGTTGGACCAGTAAGCAGCATAATAGGAAGCAATATAGAAAAAAGAAAGCTGACTGCAGGATTCTGGAACAGGAAGCTGTTCAGAATCAGGAAGTTGTCGCAGTACAGGAAGCTGACTGCAGGTTTCGAGAACATGAAGCTGTTCTAAAACAGGAAGCTGACGCAGATCAAGAAGTAGGCATAGGACAGTTAGCAGTCACTGCAACCTGAGCAGAAAGCTATAAGTTCTATCTTTTCCATCGATGTACGAGGATTACAGTTAGCAGTCACTGCTACCTGAGCAGAAAGCTATAAGTTCTATCTTTTCCATCGCTGTACGAGGATTAGCTCCTGCTCAAGTTATCGGTAGATAGAAATCAGTGTCAAGCCAATCAAGTTGTGACACCTGGACTCGCAGCTCTGCAAAAAGTACTGTAGATGTGGAGTGGCGCCAATAATGCGAATCAGACAAGGACGAGCCCTTGTACCCAGTTTTTCCAGACGCATTAATTGCAAGGTATTTGAAGATCAAGTTTGAATTGCAACAAGGACAATATCTCTCTTCAACGAGCATTTTCCTACAGATATAAATAGAAGGAATGAGTGACCTTTGAGACTACTGAAACTTTATCTAAACTTCTTGCAATTCTTCTTGAGCCCACAATCTCTCAAGCATCTCAAGCTCAGTCACTCAACCTTCTGAAGCAGTCAATCATTTCTTAGAGCTTTCAAGTTCAAGACTATTTCAAGATTGCACCAGTTGAAGACTTTATATACTTTTAACCTTTGTGTTGTGTGCTAGGTTGTTTTTTTTTTTTGTGTCCTTAGTTGATAGGATTTGATCCTTGCTAAGTGTTAGTCTGTGTAGGCTTTGTAACTTTATGTAAGTTTTGTACCCTGTGTGGGTTAGTAGGTAAACTTGTGTTAGGAAGAGGTTTGTAAAGCTAAGGCTTGTAAATTGAACTGACTTAACGAAGTTCCTCCTCAGAGAAGGAGTATAGTGGACGTAGAAGGGTTACACCACTTTCAAACCACTATAAGTCATAAGTGTTTTACTGTTTTTATCTACCTGTTGCATTGCATTGATATATCTTGATGCATACATCATCAGCATTCTGCAAAGGTTTCTGTTAAAAGCATACTTTAGAAAAGAAAACTGTTTTTCAAAAGGAAACTCTATCTTAAGTTTATTCCGCTGCATACTGTGATCACCGAGTAAGAAACCTAAATCAGCTTATTACCAGGTTTCTGAATCGAGTCAGGTTACTGCATTCACTATTGAACGAGGAACATGTTTCACAAAAGTTTTAAAAATGCAAAATCGATAGAGGTTCATTCACCCCCTCTGAGCCTCTGATCACTTGGGACCAACACTAAGTAAACTCTCAAAGTTTAAAATCTCATTAACTCAACCTCAAGAAACAAGCCCAAATTAGAAGTTGAACCTTCTAGTCATGTGGCTCCATCAAAGTTGAATAGACCAAAAGATACCATTATCTTTAATCTCTATGTGAGGTTGATTTAGGAGTCCTTAACTAAAGAAACCGGGTTTCTTAGTGAGTGTTTATGTCTGTATTTGTAAAGAGTTGTGTGCATTGTAAACAAACAAGTACTTAACAAAGTTTCTCATCAAGAGAAAGATTATAGTGGATTACTCTACTCTTAAACCACTATAAACGTTAGTGTATTTACTTTAGTGCATCTTACATATACCACACAAACACTTACATACAAACTGCATTTGATAAAAATGATCATATTTGCAAAAAAAAGTTTTCTGAAAGAACTCTTCAAAAAGAACATATTCCGCTGACTTAACTCAAGTATTTTTAAGTAGTAACTTACTAATAACAACAATGTAAGTAGTGTTGTAGGAATTAGTTATTGCAAAAATGTGTTGTAAGTTCAAATGCAACAAGAAAGTCTAATCTTTAAAGAAAAAATTGAAAAATTTGGAGAGATTTAATCACCCTATGAACTTCTCATTCCAATTGAGACCAAAAAATCAGGTATATATATATATATATATATATATATATATATATATATATATGTACACTTATAAACCGTTGAAGCGGTTGTTACTTGTGAATGGTTGAGGTTAATTATATATATAAAACTTTTTTTTGTCCATGTCTTTCTAATAAAATCTTGACTCGTTCCATTTTGGGAGAGACTAATAAAATTTCTTGAGATTTGTGAGAACAAAAACAAAAAGAAAAGGAGAGAGAGAGAGCCCATTTTTGTTGAGCTTTTCTCATTAACCATGAAGTACTCGCACAATTCTGTAAGTATCTCTCTCACCACACATAGTATATACAAATTAATGAGAAAGAAAGTTGTATATTATTTCAAAATTCGAAATGATTTGTGATAATCATTAATCTATTTTACAAAATTATAATTTAATGCTAATAATACATACAATGGTATATATTGAGATGCACTTCTGCAGAATTAGAATGCAACTCTAATCATGTTTAGACCCTTGTTGCTTGAATCTGCTTTTTATTTAACAAGTAGTAGATTTTTTTGCAAACACTTGAAACAACTTTTTGTGGTTAAAATCTGAGAATCACATCAATAAAACTTTTGCACATTAATTTATAATTGGATTTCAATCTTTTTTTTCTCATGTAATTACACCCTTCATAATTTGTCTCTAATATTCTCTCTTTTTTTTTTTTTTTTTTGTGTTTGGCTTAAAATAGGTATTTCAGTTAGGAGATCCGAAAAGCAGATATTCATATGTAAGCAGTGTGTTCATTACCATGTCTTTGATTTCTAATGTTTACTTCATTGGCAGTGCATGGATGGGCAAAGATAATTGTAATAAGGTATATATATTAACTGAGTTTGAGTTGATCATTATAATCCCATTCAATCACGTGTTTAGTTGGGTTGATGAAAAAGTGAATTAGTTATCTTCCAACCCGGATAATTATATATGAATTTCAAGAAAGAGTTCCATATATAGTGTGTGATAATCCATCCCATCCCATCCCTCCACGTGGGACAACTTATCTCCTTATGTATCCCACATTCTATCAATTTCTTTATCAAACTAATTACTTAATCCTTTTGATGAAGCAAACAAAGTTTTAGTAATCATATTTTTGCACAATTACTTTTTCATCTTGACTATGTTGTTTTGCTTTTATTTTTATTTTGGTAATTTAATTTATCTTTGGTTGCATATATAATACATATTTCGTTAAATAAATGCAGTCATCAGGTGGACCGACTCTAAATATAGAGCAACATGTGGAATATGTCAAATGTAAGGTAGGTTTTCTTTTTTTTTTTTAATTTTTTTTCCATTTTTTTTTTGTCCAATAATGTTTGAAAACATGCAAATTTCCTCAACAATTATCTAGAAATTAAAGGCTTAACTTAGAAATAACAAATCAGTAGAGTATAATATAGGGAGATAATAATAATAATAATAATAATAATTATTATTATTATTATTATTATTATTATTATTATTATTATTTTCATTGCATGCATCTCTCTAACTAACATGTTATCGCAGGTGTCACCCACAGTCGACATTGGAAGAAGTGATGTGGAAGAACACAAATGCGATGTAACATTATTTTCTTGCATCGATTACTTCTAACGTTGTATATGTACATTTGCTTAACAGACATTGATTTTGGTTTTAGGACAATTGGAGGCCCACTGGGACTGAATCATTGCCAAAAGGAATAATTTCCCCAACTTCAAACTTGGAAATGTACTCGTTATCTGGCCCTATTTCACAGGTTGTACGTACCGGTAATATTACATTACTATATTCATCGATTCACATACATCTTTAATTTTTCAAGATTGTAAATTATGTCAAGGATTCTAGTTTTAGTATTATTATTTATTAACTTAATTTCAAAAGCTTCACTTGATTGAATGAATTATATAAGAACATAGAATATGAAGTTATAGTTCTTGTATTAAGATATTAACTAAATAATAAATTTTTGATGACATTGTTTGTACATTTTTCATTTAACTATCTGTAGTATTTGTGAATCAGGACAACTCAAATCGAACAAGTTTGTTAGCATTAGCCGCTGGGCTTAACCAAAAAGAACTCGTAAACCAAATAGTTAAAAAGGTATTCTTTGTCTTACTTTTACGTGAACAATCACTCTTTCTCATTTTAGGCTTCCAAATTATGATCCCATGCAATTCATTGATTGATATTTATAGGTGATGATCAAAATGTATATGCATATATATCTCCATTTATTTAATTCTCATACATTATCCTAATCAGGGATTAAAAAAAAACACTGCATTTTTTTTCCGTCAAAATATCATCGAAATATCAGGCGATATTTCCAAAAATGTCGTTATTATTTCGTTTTCGGTGAAAATGGCACAATATCGTGTGATATCGCCGATATATCTGCGATATATCGATAAGTGCATATGTCGGCAGAAATTCATGCATTTTAATTTTTTTTAATCTATTAGTAAAATAAATTAATATGAATTTAGATATACTATGCATTAATATATATATATATATCTAATTTATCTAATTTATTGCATTAATATTATCTAATTTATTATTTATAAAAATAGAACAAATAAAATTAGAGAAGATGAAATTTTAAATGCATTTACAATCTTAATTGGAAATATAATATAGTAAATTTCTATACAATATCAGTATCAATGTTAGGCCATAATTATAAAAATATTTTATAAGAAAAACTAATATAAGTAAAAATTCAAGAGAAAAAAAAAGATAATAATATAGTTTTCGAAAATTTTAATAATTGACTTAATTTTTCAGGAATAGTGGCTTCCTAATATTAATACTAACTTAATCTTGTTGTAAATATATCATTTTATCTAAAATTTTAAGTATATATATATTAGTTATAATATTCTATGAGCTACTAGATATATTTTCCAATTTTTTTTACAAAGTTTCCATATTTTTTTTAAAAATGTCCGATATTTCCACCGAAATCGATATATCCACCGATATTTCCGTAAAATCATGGTATCTATATTCCCAATATTTTTGTTCTTGATCCTAATATCATGCATAAATTGTTAGAAGTTAAATAATCAAAATAGCATGCTTTAATAACATGATATAAACATACCTCAACACAATTACCCAATCAATCTTAATAATTTATGATGGTTAACCAAAATAGAGAATAACATTGATCGTAAAAGTGGAAGCATACCTGAATCTATAAATTCATACATCGATTTGTACTTTAATTGGTTTGCTTGATCAAACTATACATTTCGTCGTTATTCACTCTTCTGTAGATCAAACTATACATTTCACCATTATATAGAACGTGGATGTTTTGACCATAACCCTATCTTATAATATTAAGTTTTTTTTTTAATTTAATTTCTCAACAAATTGAAAATCACCTAATGGTATCTGAACATAAAAAAACTCATGAATATTTTGATACCTATATAAGCTCATAACTTACACCGTAGTAGATCATTTTAATCCAACTATAGACATTTAGTCTGACACATGTAAGTTCCATATTACCAACACAAACTCCAAATTTTTTTTAATCACTATTCTAGGATTTACCTAGGTAAATTTGACTAAAGTTTGTTTTAATCCAAGAATCTAATTAATTATTTTTAACATGAATCGTTGCAGTTTCTAGGAGAAGAATTTGTTGTGATGCTTTTTCATTATGATGGCATTGTTGATGAATGGCGCGATATGGAATGGAGTGACAAAGTCATTCATATCTCTGCCACTAACCAAACCAAATGGTATAGATTTTCATCTTAAACATAACTTTTTTTTCCTTTTAATTAAATTTAGATATTATAATTGTATCTCTTTCTATTTCAATTGTCTTACTCACAAATCCTGCAGTGATTATTAATGAGTGTTTTTATTTTTGGTGAAGTTGCTAAAGTAGTTATTTGTTATTGTTAGTAAATTTTTTTTTTTTTCTTTGCCCCTTTTAAGATAATATTTAATGATTAGACCAAGTGTGTGCAGGTGGTTCGCCAAGCGTTTTCTACATCCAGATATTGTTGAAAATTATGATTATATTTTTCTGTGGGATGAGGATCTTGGTGTTGATAATTTTCATCCAAACAGGTTCGACTTATTTATTCATTTTTTTACTATACAACATGTTAATATTTTGAAAGCAAAGTTTATATGAGACGATCTACAAGAGATCTACTCATGGTAATTTTTGTATTTGTTTATATTGGGTTAAAATTATCTTTTTCGTTTTATAATTATGATGTTTTCTAATTTTGTCTCATAAGTACCACAATTTTTAATTTAGTCTCACAATTTCAGTCCAATTTTGATAAGAAAATTTGAATTTCGCCAGAAAAACATTTTTCGTGACTTTTAAGTGATGTGGCGACATGTGTGAATCAATAAGAATTCGATATGTGTCACCACTTCATTTTTAGGTCACCAGAAAACTTCAAATCGATGAAATTAAACTAAAATTGAATATATTTTTAAATTGTGGGACTAAATTGAAAATCGTGACAATTATGACACAAAAATCGAAAGACACTATAGTTATTAGACGAAAAATGATTAAACCAGTTTATACTTGATTTGTTCTGGAAATTAAGTTGGAACTGTAAAATTAGTACCTATTTTTAACTGGGGCATTTTTGATATAACTATATCCATATTTTAAATTAGTAAGCCCTCATGTTCGAGTATTCTGATTCTAAATTGTAATTAAAATAAACAGCATTATTTTTCACAATTATATATGTATTTACTAATTGTTTAAAGGTACGTATCTATTATCATGGAGGAAGGCCTGGAAATTTCACAGCCAGCTCTTGATCCTGCTAAATCTTGGATGCATCATCAAATTACAGAGCGCAGCTTAAGCACAAGGGTGCACAGGTTTATATTTATGAGTTAATTACATGATAAATCATTATATTTAATCTTTTTTTTCTTTTTTCTTTTTTTTGTTTATTACACGATATTTCAATTTTAACATTACAAATCATCACCTTCAGTTTTGTAACAATTCTGTATATGGTCAGACTTTTGAAAAGTCTGATTTTGGACGAATTTTAAAGTATCATGGATCGATGACGAGGGTATTCCTCTAAAAGGCTCAATCATGTATCAAATTATTAAAATATTGAAGGTGGTGATCTTGTTGTGTTAAGAGTCGAAATATCATGTTGTAATTGGAAAAAAAAAAAAAAAAAAAGTTAAAAGGCCATGATTTGTCATTTATTTAAACTGAATTGAAATGTAATCTAATATCTATAAGGAAGAATGATTTATACTGATTTATACTCATTATAAAAACATACTTTTTTTACACGATTTGAGCATTTTAGTTTGCCAATGGCAATAAGTGGGTATAAAAAGTTTTGTTAGGAAGAATTAATGAATTTTTTACATAATATTAATGTGAGTGTTTTGTATATGAAAAAAACAAAAAAAAAAACAGGAGATATTATAGTTTGAGAGACAAAGAATTTGAAGGGTGTGACGACAACAGCAAAACTCCTCCCTGTGTTGGGTGAGAATATATATTATACCAACTTTGATTTCATTAATTAATTAATTCTTACTTTAATTAATTGTTTAATTCTTAATTTAATTAATTGTTCAAATTAAATGTGGGGTCCAGTTGGGTGGAAATGATGGCTCCTGTGTTCTCACGAGCTGCTTGGCGTTGTGTTTGGTATATGATTCAGGTAACAAACACTGTATCTTTCTTCTCTTTCTATTGCACTCAATAATTTTGTATGGGATTAAAATGAAATAAAAATAATTTGAAGTATGATCTTTTTCATATTTATAATTTAAACTTTTTTTTCTTTGTTTTTATTTGTATTCAAAAGTTTTTGTGGGGTTTTCACTTTACAGTTTCAGTCAGTTTTATCTGATGAGATCAAAATTTATGTTAGGTTTTTACTTTAATCAATTGGAAATCAGAGAATAGATATGAATCTTTCATTTACTGTGAGATTATGTGGAGTTTTTTGGTATACATTTCATGTATATTTGTTAAAAAACTGGAAGATCAAATTCGATTTTGACCGAAAAAGTGATCATATTTAGGTTGCAAAGTGAAAAATTCATGGTCCTTAAGATACAATTGAAGGTGAAAAGTTTAGTTTGTAAAGTGTAAAAATAATCGTATTGTGGATGTTTCAATATCGGAGAATCAATAAGGTAAAGCCTCATAAATTCATCAACCATAATTTCTTCTGAAAGAGTATGAACGCATTTGATTTGATTGATCAAGGTTGAGAAAATGTAGTCCAAAAAGTCTTCTAGTTCCAATTAAATCCAAGTTTTACTTTAATAGTCAATTCTAATTTGGGTTTAATATCATAAAGTTCACATTTTTTCACTATATGTACTTTTTTTTTTCTCCTATTACATTCCAAAGTGTACGAGTTTTCATTTTGCAACATATATCGATCACTTTTCACCCAAAATCGAATTTAATATTTTGAATATTTTTAATGAGCATCCATTTTACCCGTTGCTGCAATATTTTATAATGATGGACTGCATCAAAAAATAACCAATAAAACAAATTGCTAAAAAATGCAAACTAATAAAAAGATAAGTTTCCTCCGACAATTATTAAATACATTGTACAAGAAGTATTACTCAAAATGTCTAAAAATGCCAATATTTAGGAACAATATGTCTATATATTACGCAACTAGTATATAGGTCCCGTGCGATGCACGGGTATATAAAAGTTATTATTTTGGTGTTTTGATATAAAAATGTTGAACACAAAATAATATATTAATATATTATTTGAGATTAATTTCAATATAATATGATACTCGTGTGAAGCATAACCATAAAATTTAAATATTTTGAGTTTAATGTGAAAATGTCAATTTACGAAAAAATCAAGTTCTTAATAATATTTCAATTTCATTTGGTAACTCGTGTGATGCATGGTATATAAATTTCAAGTGTTGTAATTTTTGATATAGATACGTTGACTATGTACAACAAACCTTGATTATTTAGAATATCTTTTAGATATAACAAACCTTTTTTTAAATATTTTTTTTCAAAAAAGTTTCATCATATAGCCATATGTAATAGAATGTCAAATAACATTCATTCTCCAATTACATCCTCTATCACCCCCACCCCCACCCCCACCCTCACCAAAGAATTTTCATATATTTGTCAATATTTCGACATGATTTAACTTTCTAATATTCTCACTTGAAAACTTGAGTATGATGCTCATAGTCATAATATTATCATAAATCTTGACGATTTACTGAAGGAACAAACTTATAACATATTGATGGAGAATATTAAATAAGTGTTTCACTATATATTAGAATGTATTAATTTCATTTTCCAATCAATACTATGTACATTTTTTTAATTTTGTATCCTAATTTTTTTTTTCTCCTATCACAACCCATACTACACGTTTTGTTTACTTTTGCAACCTCCGACCAATATTTTCCGGCGAAAAAATGCCCACGTGATTTTTATGTGCTAATTGAGGGTTATTTTTGTTATTTTCTAAGTCATTAATTAACTCCCCCTCCAAAAGTGAATTTTGCCCTAATTTTTCCGACATTTTTTTTGCGAATTGTTTGAGTAGATGAAGATTAATAGTGAGGTTCAAACAAAAAATCAGATCTCTGTCATTGAAAATAGTTGATGAATCAAATTTACTGATGTCTTAGAAGTCCAAATGACAAAAATAACCCTCAATTAGCACATGAAAATCACATGGGCGCTTTCTCGTTGAAAAATATTGACTGGAGGTTGCAATAGTAAAAAAAAATGTATAGTATATGTGATCGGAGAAAAAAATAGTTTAAGATGCAAAATTAAAAAAACGTACATAGTACATGTTGAAAAATGTAATGAACCCTATTAGAATATATTTGTTGATTTTGTTATTAAAAGTCTAATTAGAGCTATACAATTGCATAAATCAAAATATAAAAGTGTATCTTAAATTTTAATAATGACTTTTTTTTCAGTTTGTATATTTTTTTGTTTTAGATTCCATTAAGTATTATTATTTCTTTTAAAGTTCATAGTTAGTTTTCTATTTAGATTTCATAAAAAAAAAATAAGTTCATAAGTGTACTCAATTATTTTACATTTTTCAAATATTAAGATATTTTCTGGAGAACATATTAATTGTTCAAATTTATTTGTTTAATTTATTTATGCTTATATACACATCACAAATTAAAATTAATGTATTAAAATAACGAAATAGGTAAGTTGCTTGTTCTGTTTTACTTTTATTTATTTGTAATATTTAAAAATATTGAATAGATTAAAAATTACTTAAAATATTTTTTTGATAAAAATTAAATAAAAAAGAAGTTGTTTTTATTCTAGAAATTGGTTGCGAATGACATATACAAATTTATTTAAAATATTTTAAAATAAAAAACATGTATCATTTAATTTATTATTTAGTGTATCAATCAAACATGTTTCAACTCATTTTATATTAATCTTGAATTTTTTGATATCTCATATTGAAATGTAGTTATGCAATCAAATTTACCAATTTATATATTATAAATTATATCATAATCATCAATTTATTGTTATTTTAATATTGTTAACCATATTTTTTAGTTACTTTTTTATCTATAAAAGTGGAGTTTTTTTATTGAATTTAATTGTAATTATTACTCAATCAATCAATATATATATATATATATATATATGCGTGTGTGTAGGTGTAAAAAAATTAGAACATTGAGAATCACAAAATGACGTTTATTTTTTTACTCAATTGATGAGTAGTAATTAATTAAATTAACTCATATATATATATATATATATATTAGGTGATAAATTAGTGGAGAAAAATAATGCTTAAATTTAGTTATACTTCAACTAAATAAGAAAAATGTGTGATTGGTTAATATGAGATAATTAATGATAGGTGCAATTTCTATATGTAGAAGATCACACAAAATATATCTTCTATATTTAATAATTATCAATTATTAATTATTAATATATTACATATTTAGTAAGTGAAAATGAGCGGAAAATTTATTTTCATTTCTATTTGTAGGGGGTAATTGTTATTATATATATAGAGAGAGAGAGATTATAATAAGTATTGTTATATTATTATTATTAAATTATAAGTGTTATCCAGTTGTAGGGAATAATGAATATTAGCCAGAATTGTAAGTATGTTGAAAACAATCATTTGAATGATGAAGAAATGAAATAATTGTACATCTTATCTAGATACAAAAATATAATTATAGATTTTTTAGTTCACGATTGAGATTAGTAATAAAATAATGTTCTAAATATCATCTAATTATAAAAAAAATTAAAAATTCGTTTGGATCACTATTGTATTATTATTATTATTATTATTATTATTACTACTACTACTACTACTATTATTATCATCATTTAAAATATTATTATTATTATTATACATATATATATATGTATATATTTCGTCCATATATATAATGATTTGATTGTATACCATATATATTCATTATACAAAATCAATATTTTTGGAAATTACCATAAATTCAATTAATATCATAAAAAATTAAATATTTAATATTTAATAAAATTTCTATAATTAGGAAGTGAAAATGGGCGGGAAAACTTTTGACATTACTATTTTTAGGGGGTAATTGTTATTATATATATATAGATATGTATATATATTACCAATATTTTCACATGTTTTTTCCATATTGACATTGTAACAATTGTTACATTAATCTCTAGCAATGAATTATTCCATCATGAGTGATTGAACCTTTACTTCTTGATTATACAATCTACAATTCATGTTATTATTATTAGTTTTCACTTTTAATTTGTTGGATTTTATTGGAATTAATGTTTTCTATTTATACAGAATGACTTGATCCATGCTTGGGGCCTGGATTTTCAACTTGGTTACTGTGCACAGGCATGTTTTCACTTTCATTAACTCCAAATTCTTCTCTTAATTGCTCTAATTGCATGCATTGAATATAAGGAATTAATCCAAATCTTTTACAACTTTGATCAATTTTGCTTACATTTTCACCCTAATTGTGATTCTTTCAATGATTTGAATAATTTTCTGACCGATTTTGTGAGATTAGTGCAAAATTTCCTAGCAAGTCATCGGATCGAAGAGTTCTGAAAATTTATAAAACACTATAAAAGAATTTAAAATTATAATCCATCTCAGTACAAATAGCATAATTTTTACTAATTTCACAAATTGACAAAAAACTGTATCAAATCGAAAAAATCATAGCTAAACTAACTAGCAATTATAAAAGAATTTTTCAAATTAGTAAAATCTCACAAAGATTTGAATTTCTTTTTATTATTAATTATGATTTGAATGTCATGTGATTTTGTGAAGGGTGATAGGACAGTTAAAGTAGGTGTGGTTGATGAGGAGTATATCGTTCATTTAGGTCTACCTACCCTTGGTGGCCATAAATTAAATAAGGTGACCAATATTTACTATTGATATAATATCAATTATAATAATATTGTTTAAAGATTATTTTTCTTCTTCTTATTCATACATTGCTAATTAAGACCTCATTTTCATTTTATTATTAGATGAACGATGAATCATTATCTGATGATCAATCTGCAACTTCAAATAATTTGTCACAATCAACATCAGTGGAGGTATGATATTTATATGCAATATATAATATCTTTGAATTAATTAAGATTAATCTTAATAATGTTGCTAATTGCAGGTTAGTTCAGAATCGGACAATGATGACAGATCAGCGGTTAGTCTATTAATTTCCCTCTTGTAAAATAATAATAATAATAATAATAATAATAATAATAATAATAATAATAATAATAATAATAATAATAATAATAAGACACAGTGACATTTATATTATGATGGATTATATTTTGTATAATATTATTATATTTAGATGACATTTTTTATGGAGTCAATTTCATTGTAAATTACTAATAATTTGTGTTTTAACAAATGTAACAAATTTTATAACAACACAAATTGTTAGTAACTTGCATTGAATTTGACTCCTCGAGAAACACAACAGTATTTCTATGTTTTCAAAATGGGTTTGTATTGGCCAACATCATCCAAAAATTGACATGAATATTATCAAATTACTCTACATTAGTCCATCTCAAAATAACTATCACTTTAAAAGAATTTTTTTTGTTTCAATTTGGTTTTTACTTTTTAATTACCAAAAAATTAATACTTTTCCTCCAATTTTACCATGGTCTTTCTTTTAGCTAGGTCTTATTTATTATATATATATTCATTACTTTTATTTGGAAATTTTATACTTAATCCACATCTTTTACAACTCCATAAAAAGGATTTATGGTCATTCTTATACAAATAATTATAACTATTAAATATTTTCTTAATCTGTATGAAACGATTTTAAATAACAGATATATATTAAAATGAAAGAAGTATACTTAAAATTATTTCAATTTTTAAATACGAATATCATTTTCTTTATCGAGTTTTTAGTGGCCAACTTGTAAATAGCATAGAAGTTTTTTTGGAGATCAACTCATTTTTATTAGTGACCAACTTATTGTTAGCGATCAACTAAGGACTATGGGCTCTTAGAAATACAAAAATAATGAGATCATCTAAAATCATTATATACATATCTTAATATGTCCACTATTAATATATAAAGATTTAATTCTTTTAATACAAAAACTCATGTGAGACGGTGTCATTGATAGTTGCCGTAAGACGGAGCCCAACACTCACAAACAACACGTGAATTGTAGGGTTTTGATTGTGGGTAATTAGATTATGGGTTGACCGTCTCATGCAATGCAATAAAAATTCGTGAGACTGTCTCACAAGAGACTCACTATTCTTTTAATTATTGTAATTTGAAATCAATGGTTACGTTAGATTTTTGTCACATTAATATGTGTTTACGGTGGATAGAATAACAAACCTGTTATGTAGAATATATTAATAATATATTTTTAAATATGCAGATACGGCAACGTTCATTTGTTGAAATGGAAGAGTTTGCAAATAGATGGAGCAATGCGGTGAAGGAGGATCAATGTTGGATTGATCCCTTTAAACCATGATCACTTTACGAGCCTAGTTAATTTATTTCAAGAAAATTACTCAACTTTTGAAAAATAGATTGTGGGACAAATTGCAAGGTGAGATTTTACAATATATGAAGTCTAGCTACATATCTCAATTCAAAAAAACTTATATAAGAGTATGTCTGGGATATAATTTCGTGAGGTGGACTAAACACCCACAATTCAAATCCATTTTCATTGATTAATCTTTATTTTACATGTTATTAGTTGTAGATTGACTCATCTTACGTAATTAAATTTGTCTTACGTAATTAAATCTGTCAATTCCGTTGGATGGTTCTACAAGAGTAGATACATATATGGATGCTACTCAAAATGCACCAAAATTTCAAACATATATTCTTTTTGTTTTTCAGGGTGATTTTCTTGGTCTTTCTTTTACCATTAATGTATTATTTGTTGTACATATTCTAAAAATCTTTCGATACACAGTTAAATGAAATATTCTGCTTTTTGTGATCATGGATTATATTTAGAGGATGTTTTTATGGTCATGTTATACACCCTTATTGGATTAATGACTAAATATATTATTTTCTTTTGATTAGTTGTGTTTTAGACTAAATGTTATCTTTTTGTTATACATGAGTTTAGTATCACGGCATGTATATGTTGATTTTCAGTGTATCTTGCACTGATAAAAAATGAGAATAAAAAAGAAAGAAACAGAAAAGAAATGATTTATATTTTTGCAATTCTATTACAATTTTAAGTTAGAGAACAATTTTCCTCACTTCTTGTTGAAACTCCAAACTCAAATTGAAAAGTATAGGAAAGATAGGCGAGTTCAGGAAACTTCTTTACTCAAGTCAATTTATGTCGTTTAGGAAAATACTCACAGTTTGACGTTGATCAAAGATAAAACGACTTCATATTATTATCATATCTCATGATTGATGATATGCATATGCAAGCTAAACGGTCCGTTCAAATTCAGAATTCAAACTCGAAATAGTCAGGTCTTTAGCTCAGTCGAGTCAAGCTCAGGTTCACCCAAATCCAACCCACAATCCAATTGTCAAGGCCAAGACCCAAGACCAAGTCCATGCCTAGGGTTGGTAGTGGGGTTGGGGTGGGGAACACTCCCATCCTCATCCCAGCTAGCGAAACAGGGAAATTCTCCTCCGCCCTCACCACACAAGATCCCTGCCCCGTCCTTTTTTTTTTTTTTTTTGTCTAAATAAATACATAAAAAAATCCATACAATTACATAAAATTAAAATGTCAACAAATAAATAAAAAATGGCTCATAATCCGAATAAAAGATGAAAACACAATTTAATCAAATTAACTAAAATACATAGATATATTATCTCATTACATTTTCATCAATTTTCATCATTCTTCAATATTTCAATGTTCTCAACTCTTCAATCTTCATGCATTCCACACAAATATGGGAAAATGGAATATAAAAATTCTTAATTTTAGGGTTTTGAATCTATTAAAATTTTTTTTTTTATAAATTTATATATATATATATATATATATATATATATATATATATATATATATATATAAAATTCTTAGGTCCTTGCGGCTTGCGGGTAACGAGTCGAGGATTGTGATCCCCACCCCACCAGTTGGGAAAAGAATCTCCCTCATGATCATTCCACAGAGTACATTTTAGTGAATCCCTATTCAGAAAAATCACGTATATTATTGTAAGCTTGAATTAAATATTGTTGTTTCATCTAGCTAGTTTTAAATCAACATTTAGTTTGATGATAATGGACTATTTAAGATAATGCTAAATAAATTAAGTTTTGTAATGTTATTAATTAGAAGATCAAGACTCTGTTGATATTTTCTAACATGTAATTATGCCTCAAAATCACAAGGTCATATTTAACAAACGTCATGCATTTTAAATTTATCTTACATGCATTTCAAAATAACGTACCAAAATCACTTCTCTAGATATAAAATTTTATTTATAATGCACGAGCAGTTTTAAAGTTATTTTTTTATACATGCATTTTAATTTATCAATCTTGCAAAGTACATTTTTAATTATTACCTTTATGATACTCAAATTATTTCATGTAAACATTCTAATAACTAAGTTAATTTATGTGATGGAAAATTTTGATATTGTTTTGTTTTATAGGAGGAAATGAATAAACGACAAAACTTGATTGTACTTTTACCATAGTTTCAATATTATAGAAGAAAAGAATAACTCTCTTAAGTCATTAATATCATCTTATAGTGAAATTTTACGTCTTCAAACAATTTATAAATTAAAATACGAACGCTACTTTTTAAAATATTTTTATTTTATAATAAGTCCTTACTCATTCTTAAATTAATTTATAAATTGTTACCAATCACTTAGCATAATATCATTTGATCATGTGTTAAATGTTAAAAGAAAAGCATGTCTCTAAATTAGAATAATTATCCTAAATTAAGTATCTAGATTAAGACTTGCTAATTGCACTTAATTAGTAGTAGGCATGCAAGATTTTATGTTTGCATTCATGGCTTGAAAGGCTTAGAGGCCAAGGCTTCATATTAACTCACACGACATCTTCTATTTTATTTTATAATTTATTTTTTATTTTAAAATAATTACCACATATCAATTATATTGAATGACATCATTAATTAATAAATGATGTGTGACAGACAATCTCAATTGATATTAAAGAGCTTCAAACTCTTACCCTCCCCATATAAACCTGCATTATTTTTGTTGCATGAGCTATTGTTTTATTTAAATATTTGTTATTTATCTCTGTTAAGACATTTTTTTCAAAAAGAAATTTTGGGCAAATCCTTAAGAAAATGCAAAACATTTTGTTTCTCCTAAATGTAGTGACATTCTTACCTTAATGCAAATAGTTTCAGGTTCGAGGTGTTACATATGATTGGACAAATAATTGGAACAATATTTAGTTTAAAATGAGTATGTCTAAAACTTATACAAATAAAAAATATATTAATCAAATATATTATATTTGATTGCTAAGTTAGATGATAGGATAAGGAAAATTGTAAATTAAATAAATATTTTCCATGATAAAAATATTTTTTCTTTTTTCTTTTATAAAGTTCATTTATAAGATTTTGATTTGTATTTATAACTAGTGTATTATATGGGTATTCTTATTGTATTTAACATTTCTAATTTATGTTATTCAAATAAATATTTATTATATTCTTACTATATTATCATGCTATAAAACAAATCCAAAATAAAAAAGTGGGAGAAATTGGGAACAAGCCTGTTTGGTTTTATGTCTAATCCAGTCCTTAAAACCGAACCGGTTCTGTTTGGATACATACATATATATATATATATATATATATATATATATATATATTATATATAAGGCGTCAGATAGCAGCGTACGCCGCCTATATATATCGGTCTCATACATCCCTGCGCAATTTAGGGTTCTCTTCACTTCAACCTCCTCCAGTTCGTCTTTCCAATTGATCAATTCTGAATTCATACAATTTCAATCCCAATGTCCGTTTGATCCATCTGGATATTTATATGTAGTTGTTCATGTATCAGTATACGATTTATCACTTGAAGATCGATTGGTGCCACGATTAATAAAAACGAGAGGTACCTCCATTTTTACTGTTTCTCTCAGTTTCTATTTCGCATTTCTTTTGATGCTGTTAATCTTTCACACATTTTGTGTATGGATTGTTTAGAATTCGTGAGACCTAACAAATTGTGCTACTGTTTTTGTTTTTTTTGAAATTTGCTCAACTAATTCGTTGTTAGAATGCGTTCATGAATTCAAATTATATAAGCTGGATTCAAATTATGCTCGTATGTGCAATGCCATTGCAATAAGCTGCTGTATGTGTTGCTGTTGCTTTTTTTTTTTTTTTTTTTTATCTGCTTTTATATTTTGATTGTAATGATCCTTAGTTTAAACATGCTTTGTAAATCATTGGCTCAAGTTAGAAATTTAACTTATTGTGAGTTCAATATGATGATACCAGATTGATGTTTGTGATATATCTTGTTTCCATACTCGGCGTACAAAGTTACCGATTCGGCTCTTTTCATCACTGATTTCAGTTTGGTGTTTAGAAATGGGTGTACAATAGCCTTGACTAAACCCCGTTGAGAAGAGAGTACAATGTCTGAAGAGGCTGGGCAGATGTTGCTAGTGTATGAAGATCCCTCGGATAATAGATCCATATCGCTGGACGATACAAGCAGCACTGAGGAATCTCCGGATGAAACGAGATTATCCTTAGAAATGACAAATGATGCTATTCCATATATTGGTCAACGGTTTTCAACACATGATGCTGCTTATGAATTCTACAGTGAATTTGCAAAACGTTGTGGGTTTTCAATCAGGCGTCATAGGACAGAGGGTAAAGATGGTGTTGGTAAGGGTCTGACGAGGCGTTACTTTGTGTGCCATCGTGCGGGGAATACTCCAGTGAAAGCTTCAAATGAGAATAAACCTCAAAGAAACAGAAAATCATCTAGGTGTGGATGTCAAGCATACATGCGGATAAGCAAGTCGAGTGAGTTAGGAGTACCTGAATGGCGAGTTACTGGGTTTGCGAACCACCATAATCATGAGCTTCTCGAGCCAAATCAAGTGCGCTTTCTTCCTGCATATCGCACCATTTCAGAAGTGGACAAGAATCGAATTCTCATGTTTGCCAAGACTGGAATTTCGGTGCAACAAATGATGAGGCTGCTTGAACTTGAAAAGTGCGTTGAGCCTGGATATCTGCCCTTCACTGAGAAAGATGTTAGAAATCTGCTTCAGTCTTTCAGAAAAGTAGATCCCGAGGATGAGAGCATAGATTTACTTAAAATGTGCAGAAATATTAAGGATAAAGATCCCAATTTTAAATTTGAGTTTATGCATGATTCCAATGGCAGATTGGAGAACATAGCTTGGTCATATGCCTCATCTATCCAGTCGTATGATATTTTTGGCGATGCTGTAGTCTTTGATACAACTCATCGATTGACTGCTTTTGACATGCCTCTGGGAATATGGGTTGGAATGAACAATTATGGCATGCCCTGCTTCTTTGGCTGTGTGCTTCTTCGTGAGGAAAACTTGAGGTCGTTCTCCTGGGCTTTGAAGGTATAAACAGAATAATAGTGCTTGGAATCTTTTCTGTCAATTTTATTGTCGATCTGTATTTACTTGATTTGTTAATTGAAAAGTAAAAAGAAGAGAAGAATTGGAGGATGAAATATTTGTGTCTGTGTGGATACGTGCTTAGGCATTTATCTAAGAGGGTAGATATCTATGGATATATAAGTACCTTATAGTTGACATGCTCTTGGTCAATGATCATAACGTATCTATGCTAACTTTGAAGCTTTTTTCCTTTTGTGAACGTACAAGGCTTTCTCAGGATTCATGAATGGGAAAGCTCCGGAAACAATATTGACTGACCAAAATATGTGTCTCAAAGAAGCAATAGGGATGGAAATGCCAACTACCAAACATGCACTTTGCATATGGCTTATTGTGGCAAAATTCCCATCATGGTTCAATGCTGTTTTGGGAGAACGGTACAATGATTGGAAGGCTGAGTTCTATAGACTCTATAACCTGGAAACGATTGAGGACTTTGAATTGGGTTGGAGAGATATGGTGGATTCTTTTGGTTTGCACACAAACAGGCATATTGCTGGCTTGTATGCCTTGCGAACTCTTTGGGCTTTGCCATACTTGAGAAGCCATTTTTTTGCAGGAATGACCACTCCTGGCCAATCAAAATCAATTAATGCTTTTATTCAACGGTTTTTGAGTGCCCAAACCCGGCTTGCTCATTTTGTGGAACAAGTAAGCTCTTTGCTCTATCAATATTTCACAGTATGGATATTTTTTCCACTCTCTCTCTCTTTTGCCATCATGTCATTTTGTGGAACAAGTAAGCAAATGGTAAATCTATAATGCTTTATCTGGAACTTCCACAGAATTTTGTAAGATATGAAAGACAATCTTTGTATGTGGATCTCAGCTACAATTTTTGCCATTCTTAGAATTTCTGCCTTGTCCTTTCTTCGTTTTTTAGATTGATTTACACTTCATGATCAGGTAGCTGTGGCGGTGGATTTCAAAGATCAAGCTGGAGAACAACAGACGATGCAACAGAACATTCAAAATATTAGCCTAAAAACCGGGGCCCCCATGGAATCTCATGCTGCCTCGGTTCTCACACCTTTCGCTTTCTCAAAGCTTCAAGAACAACTTGTTATGGCTGCCCATTACGCATCATACCAGATGGAAGATGGTTTTCTCATTAGACATCACACCAAGCTTGAAGGAGGCCGGAAAGTTTATTGGGTCCCACGAGACGGCATCATAAGTTGCAGCTGCCACCAGTTTGAATTCTCCGGAATCCTCTGTAGGCATGCTCTCCGAGTTCTTTCCACCGGAAACTGCTTCCAAATTCCCGAAAGGTATCTGCCTCTCCGGTGGCGGCGGAACAGCATGCCGCCCAACAGACACCTTCAGCCGCCTCGGAATGATCATACGGAGAGGATTCAGTTACTGCAGAGCATGGTATCGACTCTCGTGACCGAATCTTCAAAATCAAAACAACGGCTGGATTTGGCAACGGAACAAGTCTCCGTTCTTCTGTCTCGAGTTAGGGAGCAACCGGTTTCCACTCTCGGGTTGAGAGAGGTATCTTCAACTCACAGAACACTTACTTGAAGAAGAAAGTTTCTGTTTTGCATCACAACTTTTGTACAATGCACTGAGAAACGATAGTGGATCTGGCAACTTCTATTTGTAAAGGGTGTAGAGGTATTGCCATGTGGGCTCATGATATTTTTGTATAACTTATTAAAATTATATACACCTTTTGTTGTCTTTCTCAGACAACTTTTGGAATGCAGGTGTTCCATCTTTGTTATTATATAAATCAATTCAGCATAAAAAAATAAACGATAAAATATTAGGAGAACTAGAAGAAGCCTGAAGAGAAAAGAGCATCTATGCCTCATGATGAAAAAAAACATTTTCTCATTAAATTATGTGTGATATGATAATTTTTTTATAAACTTTAAATCATTCAACTTTGTTGCCAGAACTTTAAATTTGGTTCATTTTATCGCCATAGACAAATTCTAGTCACGTGTAATTAGAATTTATCAGTTAGGATGAAATGTATCAAATTCACAATGAAATGATTTGATTTAAGTTTATATAAAAAAGAATTTTTTCAAATCCACATATGATTCATCAACCCTTCAAATTATAATAAACTATAAATAATCAATATCCATATATAATTGCCATTGCTTTACACAAGGGTAGGGCTACATACACCTCCACCCATTCCTAAACACATGACATTTACTAAAACAACAATATTCCATCTCCAAAGGGAGAGAATATCAAATACTATATTCTAACTTTTTGTACAATATAATTTGCTCCTATTCCATAGCTATCACTAACTACTCCTCACAGTGATCCAATTAGCTGATGCTTCTAAAAGATTTTCTGATGCATATTGTGACAACACTTTCTTCTCCTCTAAACAACATTTCATTGACAAGGGATTAACTCTTCCCATAAATTCATCATCATCATTATCATCAGATTCGGAACCATAACTCACAACATCTAAAACGCTCGTTGGTGACAACACATCTTCCTTTCTCGTAGCTACAAATGGATGTGCAAGTAGCATCTCACTCGTCCACCTCTTTCGAGGGTCTCTCTCCAAACACTTGGCCAGAAAATCTGTGCCCTCAGGCGAAAAATGCTCTGGAAACTCAGGTACCTCATTCCCATTCGCGATCTTTAGCATCATAGCCATCGGATTCGACTCAACCCCACCCCAAGGTGGCCTCCCAGTGGCCATCTCAATCACAGTACAAGCCAATGACCAAATATCCGAAGCAAAAACCAACTCCTCGTTTCTTAGCACCTCTGGAGCCATCCAGAGAGGAGTCCCTCCTAATCCAACCATCCCTTTATTCGTCTCATCACTATCTTTCACTCTCTTTGCACATCCAAAGTCGCCTAGCTTAACTGTGCCTGATGCGCCTATCAGAATGTTCTTACACTTGACATCAGAATGCACGATTCCGTTGTTATGTAAGTACGTCAAGCCAAGGAGGATCTCTTTTGTGTATAAACGGATCACTTTCTCGTTCAAAGCGCCTCCAAATTTCTCTACAAGATCCAATAAGCTACCTCCACCCATATGTTCAAAGAAAAGGCTATACCTTTTTTGGCCACATCCTACATTAGACACCTCTTTCCCCATACATTTGATAATGTATGGGGAATCGAGGGAGTCAAGAATTGTAGCCTCGTTCTTGAGAGCTGCTATTCCAGCCTCCGATCTTGCGGATTTCACCACAAAAAGGGCCCCAGTTGCAGTATCTACAGCCAAATTTACAGTGCCAAATGATCCTGAGCCAATCACATTGCCCTTTAGCCATTCAGTGGGCTCTGGAAATATGCACAAACATTTCCTCGCCATATCTCTTCTTCTCAATCAAACTGAAAACCAATTTTGTAGATTCTTGAAACGAGTTTCCCACCTCTGTAGAATTGATGATAAATTCAAAGAAAGTGGGAAAATAGACAATAATGTGGATCTAAGCATGAAACAATTATGTTTTTTTTTTTTCTTTTTAAAGTGATTTGAAAGAAAGAAAATGTAAATTATGAGTAAGAAGAGCGGCTTCCATACATACAATGGAAAACCGCTCTCATGAACAAAACAAAGTTATCTCCCACCACTTCAAAACAATCAATGTTAGAGACAAGTAACTGGATTTTTTTTTTTTGGATTTTGAGGGGATAGTAATAAGGGTGGGTGGTGATCCAAGAAAGTTGGAATTCTTGCATGGGAAAGTAAACGAGTGGCTTAATCCCAGCCACTGCACCCAAGAGAGAGACGATTCAATACTTATTAAATGTGCTTCAATTTCTTCATAACTTGCTAACTTTATATAAAAATGCTAACTTTAAGGTTAAAAACCATAAGTATGATCATTTTTGCACTTTGCAATTATTATTATTTTTTCAATCGAATCAATTTTCTTATTCTTTCAGTCAAAGTCAAAAATTTTGCTCAAATCAAACGTGAATAGAATGAAATCAAAATATTGACTCGGTGCTTTCGTTTGGTTTGAATTTAAAGTGTTTTGGCATAGATTCCATGTATTTTGGTTAAAATTTTCAGGACATCAAATTCAATTTTTACCATGAAAAAACTCATGGACTTTGGGGTTCATTGTCACTTCCCCTTGTTTATTTATTTTAACCCTAAATTATATAACAATATCTCCAGACTCAGTCAAAGGCAATAGTGATTGAAAATGAGAAGGAAAAAAAAACAGGAATCTTCACAATTTCTACTTTGTAGCTTTTCTTCACTGAAATTCACAAAAAATAAATATATAAATAAATAAAATTACACAGAATAATACGGCAGTGAAAAAAGTAGTAGTTTCGATTTTTATTGAATTGGATTAGGCAAATAATACATAGATAGCTAAACAACATAAGCAATAAGGAGAAAATGAGTCGATATCATCATAATATTAGCAAGGCAAAGGCAAGCCCTTGTTAATTTACAGCACAATTAGTACATATAACCCTCTGTTGTACACATTGTGTAATAATAATGAAAAAGAATAAATGTTATAACAAAAAAATGTGAATAATATTGGAGTTGTGAGAAACAATTGCATGTTTTTTTCAAGCCAACATCCTTTTACAAGTATAGTCAAATAAAACCTGGAAAAGACTCCTAGAGTCGGTTTTATCGGAGAGCTTGAGGAAACGAGCAACTCTCATAAAACCAGCATGTTGTTTGAGCACGGATTCTTCACTGATCTCTGGTTTCTCCACTTGCAACTTGTTATGGTCTTTTTGTGTTGATAATGCCCATTGCATTGCCCAGATCGCTAAAGGACGCATGTAGCAAAGTGATCGATACCTACCTTCAAAGTCCCAAGCCTCTGGTGTCTGGAAACCGTATCTGCAGAGACAAAAACGAGCAAAGAGTCATTGCTTTACAAGCTTACGAATAATGCTTGTCACCCTACACACCTTTCATGCCATCAAGACAAATGCCATGTTGTGATTAATGGGAATAATTGCATTTTGTCATCTAAACATTGTGGTTTGTTTGCATTTTTTGCTCGCTAAACTTTTTTTTGCACTTTGCTCCCAAAACTTTGCAATTTGCTGCATTGTCATCTCGAACATATTTCAGGTGTGCCTGGCAATCAACAACTAATATTTCCAAGAGTGCATTGTCAAGTTTATGGAGCAAAGTGTAACAAAAAATAGTTGCATTGCAGAATACAAATGATCACAATGTTACGAAAGACAATTAGCAAGTGATTGACGAGTGAATCATGAACTTTGCCTTGAAGCACCTCTAACATGATAACTCCTATAGGCTAAATCAGTACACATCTAAGAAGAAGAAAGTCAGTTCATTCGGCTTTTACCATCATATATAAATATATATATTTTTTCAGAAATTTTCTAAAGCCCCAACTAATTTGCAAATGGGATCAATGAGTTAGTAAGATATTAAGAAAGCTTCTCAGCGAGCGAATGTTATCCTCCCTGGAAAAAACTGCATGCTCAAAAACTGCTACACAAAAACTTGAGATATAAACGAAAAAAAGCAAAGGAGATTTAGTGACTCAAACTTACCCTTGACCTTCATTAGACCAAGCAACTTCATACACACCGACTGCAGTTTTGAATGCAGTTTCAACCATATTTTCATGAATCATTCCTGCAGCAACAGCATATGTAACCCCACTCCATATTTCCCTTGACTGCATTGTACACATATCAACTTCTCCATTTGGCAGCATCCCGTTTGCTGCCCCCATCCTCCCATTTTTCACCTTCAAAACATTGAAGTTGTAAACCGTCTCAAGTGCTTTTCTGGCCTTTTCTCCATCAACAATCGGTAAAAGACCACATGCTTGAGCATACCTACAAAGTAATTTTCTTTCGATAAGTTAGGGGTTAATTCAATAAGCCACAACTCACATTCTGAGTGAATGCATTAAGTGTTATAAAATCCCCTGCCTAGGCACTAGGCTGCCATTGGCCACCTCCGTTTTTCTCCAAACCATCCCCACCTAACCCCACCCAGGTCCCAAGACTCCCAACTAGGCAATAGGCCCCAGTCCGCTGCCAGCCAAGCACCTTTTACAAAATCTGTCCTCTGGAAAACATATAGGTTTCTGCTCTCCTATTAGTGAAAAATGAATCATGACGTCAGAATTAAAAATTTAAACAACATACCAATGTCCAGCCAATTGATCAGCTTGAATGGATGCTCTCGAACTACCGCCACTATTGTCATAGTTAAAATAAGATCCATTCCATAACTTTTCATAAACCTTCTTTGCTTTCTGAAACCTTAACCAAAAGTAGTCCTCCGAACCCTTGTCTCCAACCACACCAGCAAGTGCTGAGGTGGCCTGCAAGGCTGCCACCCATAGACCACCACAGTATGCACTCACACCAGATACGGACCATGTATCATAAGTCTGATCTGGGAACCCTTCATTTTCTATCATGCCATCTCCGTCCTTGTCAAACTGTTCCATGTAAGCCATTGCAACATAGACCGATGGCCATACAGCTTGAGCAAACTCCTTATTGCCTGTGGCAACCACATCTCTGTAAACTTGGAGCACAAATTTTGGATTCAAGTCTTTCCACCTATCTGTATTATGAAGGTTATAGAAATTTACTTCGAACCAAGGATCGCGCATTCCAATATCATGAGGAACAGCGCCAAGAACTTTTCTCTGGACACATGTTCCGTCCTGTAAAAGTACCATTTTACTAGGATCATGCATCATCACTGCAGCAGCAAAGTCTCTTTGTATGCTGAGTTCAAGTTTGGGGAACAACATTGTCAATGCAAATGACGCATAAAAATGGACATCATATGTATTACACATATGATATTCTATCCCTTCAAGGTAGAGGAACTGGCCGACATTCTCCTCTCCCTTCTGAAGCAGGTTTGTTCCCAGAGCAGAAGTCATCGATACAGGAGTGTGAATGTCCTCAAGTAATGAGGTCATTCTTTCAAGGATGTTTATTGCTGTGTCATTTTGATCAGATGGATTGACCTTAACACTATCATCTGAACTTGATCTATCAAGAGAAAACTTTCTTTCACCGATACTACGCAAACTATGTATTGGTGGAGATCCATCTAGAAAAGGAGCAAAGAGAAAAACTCAAACCTTCTCAAGTCTATCACCTAAAAAACAGATTCCATTTACCAATTACCTGTCCAAATTGTTCCCCCTGAGTTAAGATAGTAAAGCTCATTGAAAAGAGTGGGCGGGTACCTGCATTGGATGATCAAAAAATGTTATGCTTTCAAAGCGTGTTTCCAACACTGTAATATTAGTAAGGTTTACCATTCAGGAAGTCTCTTGTCTTCAAGAATTGGCCTTTGCCATGCTTCAATTTCTGACTCCCATCGACGATGCTCTTTGTTTTTTTATATTAAAAAAGGAAAGAAAAGGAAAAAAAAAAAAAGGAGGCATTAAGCTAAAGTTATACAACAGTGTACACAAATTTAACATAATAAATCATGGAAAAAAAATATAGAAACTATAAAACCCTCTTCTATCAGTTCAGATGGAGCATATGTTCCCCTATAGAACACAATAAGGTTTTGAAAGTTACCAACAATGGCATCATGTGCAATATTTGCTGCCACATTTCCGTGGGTGCTGTAGAATTTGGCGTAACGCCTGAAGATAAGGTTAACTTACACAGTCAGTGTGGAAAGGACCAGATATATTGATATCATACAGGAAATAAACAAGCATTTGGATGCTGGCCTGTGATAGGTTCTTCCACTCTGAAAATTTATTTCTGTGCAAGCCCATGCCAATGAAAAAGTAACACTTTGTACTGTTTCTGCTGGAATAGTCAGAGAAGCTGCAACTGCTGCCCCAATGAGTGAACCGGGTTCTGAAGGCATTGATGTTTCTTCAGAATTTAGGTGATCGAATGATCCACGCTAATCAGAACAGAACTTGGTTAGTCTGTCAAGAATGTGATATACTAAGAACAGTGAAGCTGATGAGGAAACAAATAGATCAAGAAACATAATATACTATGCTCTAAAATGAATATTCCACACAAGCATAAGTTATTATATAGACCATTGGAGCATTTTCAGAATTCCAAAAGCCCAAACAACATACAAGTCAGCAGCAGTGATTCCAATACTAACCATAGAAGAATATTGAATAGCTTAAAATGTCTACACTCGGTTCTGAATTTAAAATATTCTTTAAAGAGAGAAAAGAAAGGAAAGGTTCCTGAAAAAGGATGCCTAATCTACAAAAATAAAATAACTAAATTTGTTCTGCATCTCAAGTAAACAAAAAGTAATTATGGAACTAATAACGACTTTTTTTATTTATAAAATTCAATTTCTTGATTTAACAAGGTTGATGAACTGAAATTCTATAAATTGATCAAATATGTTTCTGCATTAAGTATATTAACGAAGAATGCATTAAGTTTGGTGTACTTAAATTGATAAAAACTAGGTTACTGCCACTCAATTCAACCAAGAGCTTCTTATCAATATATATATATATATATATATATATATATATATATATATATATACTCAAAAAATCTATAACCAATTCAAATGTTACAAGACCAATTATGCAAAAGAAAAGTTTGTGCAACCATGGTTCTTCATGTTCATCCTCTAGCATTTTGAAGAAAGCAAAGCTGGCACCAATGAAAACTGAATTTCCTTGCATTTTACCTCTTAATACAAGAAGCCCTACTTTCAGAAACTTCTAGATGTGGTTGAATATGATTTAATATGTGACATAAATGGATGAATCGACATATCTAAATTGTGCATGTATATGTGTCTATATAACATACACACACACGTGTGTGTGTGTCTATATATATATATATATATATATATATATATATATATTAGTCACCCTTTCAGAGTTTGCACTAAAAATCAATATTAGATAAAAAATTAGTCGTTTTGCAAGATATAAAATGACAATCAATCCTTGACATTCTCCTAGAGAACTTTTCTTTTGAAATTATGATTTACATTTTAATCAGCAGATGCAAGTGAATGTTAACATTGTGAAGGGACTTCTGAAATCAGTTTTAAAAAAAAAAAAAGGGATCATTATAACTTTAAAGAATAACCAAAAGAAAAATTATTAATAGGCAAAGAAAATGTATCAGTCACACCATATGTTCGAAAATTATAGCTACTATCAAGACGAAAATTTCAGTTTCGGCGGAAATATCAGTAAAATTTGTAAAAAATTGAAAAATATACCTATAGTTTACATAATATTATAAATAACATTAATACATATATTGAACTTAAAATTACAAATAAAATGATATGTTTACAATTATTTCAACTAAATACATATAAAATGATATATAGTTTACAGAATACTATAGACAATTATTTCAACTTTAACTGATAACTTTTTGACAGCTTCAAGTAATGTACTGTTTACTTCCGAACAGACTTGAAAATAACTTATAATTTTAAAATCTCAACAAGATAGAAGGTTAAGTCTCAAATAAGTGAATTTAGTTATTTTGCTTTGTCTATAACATGCATGATAATAAAAAGCTGAATCATTAATGCATGGTTCAATTAGAGAGAAATTTTGGGTCAGGTAATAATGTGCAGTTCTACCTCTTTAATTTCATGCCACATGTCCCTGGCTGTAATGCCCTGAGAGTTTCCAGATATCACAAAACAGGGGCACTCTGAGACACGAACTACTTCTGTCCCTTCTGCTGCAACTGCAAAAGTCAATGAAGGTTGTCCCTTTCCAGTCCTACATCATCTTAAATGAATCAAAGAACCTCAAGATAAACTTTGAAAAACATAAACAATGAGTCCAAAAGATCAATTGTAATCATTTTGCATGACATACTCAAGAGCAGCCACTTACATATGGTGCAAGACAACTCCACTAACATTATCCTCCATCCTGGAAAACAAATCAGATTATGTTCACAAGCAGCAAGAATCAAAAAACCAAAGTAGCAGAAAGATTGACATTAGATAGGTAGAGCTTCAATAATGAAAAATTCTGATCCAAATGTCAAGAAAAAGTAATTAAAAAAAATTCTGCAGATAAACATTAGATCACCTGGAAGTAGTTTATGAAAAACATTACCTAAACTTTGAATTGAAATGGTGACCAGAGAGTCCTGAATCCCCACCAACAGAATTCTAGGAAAAATAGAAAAGAACTATCAGAAGTTTCTTTTGCAAATCCACGCAGGTCACTTGGCAAATACTATTTTCTAGAATATAAGGGACAAACAACTTATGAAAGGGAACTTACCGCCCAGCTAAAGAGCAAGGTAACATTTGCTTCTGTCTTTCCCAAGTTAGACAACTGATATAAGCAAGGAAAACCTCTTGACATTAAGGCCACACATTATGAGCACGTACGTAGAAGAATTAATGCTTGGAGAATGTTTTCATACCGTGAAAGTAAAAACTGCAGCAGGGAGACTGCTATCCTTATAGTTGTGGGGAATAAAGGGAGAAAGTTGGCGACACACTATTTTTAGAGATGGATCAGGTTCACCTTCATAGAACAGAAAAGACAATTATGTGAGATAAGGATTGATAAACTGTGAAACAAAACTAAGAGAACATTAGAAGATTACCATTATATACAGTCCACGCCCTAGGAAACAATGCATGGTATGTGGAGTGTTTCCCATCGAGATTCCACTCCCAAGATCCTATCCCGGAAGCTGAACTGTCCCTGTTTATCCATATATTTTACACAAAAGTTTACACACAAAATTGAATTTTTTATATCCTTTCTTTTCCTAGAGATCAATGAAAAATATCTCATGATAGCAGCTTTTAGATAGCATAACATCTAAAACAAGATAATATGATGCTGGAAACGAGAAAATAAATATAGCATGTACATACTTCAAGATTTCTGGCATTTCCGGGCAGAGTACAGTAGAAAACCTTTCACCATTCGGCCGTGAAACAAATACCTGAGAAACATAGTAGGAGTAAATCATCATCATTGAGAAACAGATATAGTCCTGAGTGCTGCACTTCCAAAACTATCTTTAGTTGACACATACTGAAGCACTGAGATGATACAGGTCCATTGGTTCTTTATTCTCAAATAAATTGTAGTGCAGAATAACAGAAATGTGCTTTCAGGATGACTGACTAGCGTTTGCTTTTATATTTTTGTCATGTAGCAATCTCAATACTTGCTAAATTTTCTCAGATTATACGACAACAGTTATGTCTAAACATTCCATCATAGATTCCACAAAAATATTTTGGAATAACTTGAGTTGGAGTAACATGGCAAACAATACAAATATTTTGTATTTGAAGCTGGTATGGATTTCATATTATTTCATTTAAACTAAAATTTATGGCTGGACAACAACCTGTTGATAGTGAAGAAGGCCATCACTGGCACCGTGATTTTCATCTTATAGTTTAAACATACGGTATCATTTTTTTTTATATAAGAAACAAGAAAATATTATTTATGATGGTAAGAATATACAGAGGGACAAGTCATTCCTCACTTACATACAAGTCATAACTAGAAACAAGATTCCTGATGATCCTCAAAGGTTCTACTATTTCTTTGTAATCAAATGGACCAACACAAGACTGAGATGATCACTCTTCATAACACTCGACCCCTTTTGTTAATAAATTGGGATAGATTGAACAGGGACAGTTCAGTGATTGACGATGGAAGTATTTTAAAAGATGACTAGCAGCTCTCACAAAAGTCGCATCACTGTCCAATTTGTGCTCTTCCAAAGTATCTGCTTAGTGGAATCATTTTCATGTGCAATAAATTCTCAAGAAGTATAAACTAATAGCAGAGCTAGGGGATTGAGTGTTCCATTCTGATTTTATGCATCCCAGTGCTGCAATTACCACCTCCTAACTTCTCAAGCATCATCTGAACCTTTTCTGTCTACATCGGGATTTTGCAGTCTAAGTTTAATTTTACACAGTTGCACCTTCTGTCAGTTCCCTAAAATTAATATCAAGCACCTCAAAGGAGTATAACCTGTGCACCTCAATTAAATTGCAAGGAAAAACTAAAGAAAAAGAAAAAAGAGAATGTAGGTATTTCAGATTTAGATGATCGACAATTCCATAAACTGGTAATGGCTTTGCACAGAAGAATTTTGAGGTGTAATAATAGAACTTGCTAATAACATCTGGAAATGGAGAAACGTAACTCCATTAAAGGATAAATAATACATGAGATCAACTATTCATAAGATCAAGATGTAAACAGTTTTCTAAAAGTAGTTTTTGTTTAACATCAATGTATAGACCTACATAATTGGACTGAACTTACAGAAAATTGGTCTGCCAAGACTGGTTCTTCTTCACAGACACGTGGAAATAGCTGCCAACGCATAAATTCACCTTTGTAACTTCTTCCAATGCTTCCAGCACTGGAAATTATGCCAACTCATAGATAATTAGATTGATGTGGTTAAATAGGTAGCATCACCAAGTCAAAATAGTGTAGTGAACCTATCTGTTTCACTTCGTTGAAACAGTCTCCACTACATAACAATACCTATTTTTTAGAACAGTGTGTAGTAACAATGAAGAGCACCATGCTCTCCTTGTCCATGCAAAAACGAATGTGCTTTATTTACCACAAAAAGAAAACTAGATATACTCATGCGCAGGAGAGCAGCACCTTGGGAAGTGGCCTCAGATAATTTCTTTGATATCTTGAGAAATCATCTTAACAGAGGGAAAAGTTTGCATAACTTTAAGCTGCTGAGCGCATCACCAACCCCAGAGTTCAAACAATCTTAGAATCTTTCAATTAGTTGAATGCATGGAAAATGGTACTTTAGATATTAAAGGAACTGAACACAAACAGAGCCACATGATGCACTTCAATAAGCCTAAAATGGACTCAACATATCATGTATTCAGCAAATGGACTTTTAAAATATTTTATAGGAGTTCAGTGTAGCATGTCGCTAAATTCGCTGAATTTTTTTCTAAAATTTTACCTACTGCATCTTAAATATAAAATATACAAGAGGGTAAAAATAGATATACCCTATACCACCCAGAGGAACCCCATGGCAAGATGATGTATGGCGCTTTGTAAAAGGATCCACAAATACCTCCTGCAAGAAGAGTAAAAAAAATATCACTCTCTTTACAACTAGCATCAACTCAAGTTTCAGTTCAGTAATGAGGGATATTTACGCTGTGACTGGAATTATCCAATCGAAGGTGCCGCCACAGCCTATAACCTATAGGAGCCTAGAGAAACACAAAAGGAGTTATCACAAGAAACACAGATACAGAAAAACTAAATGCACATATAAAGAGAGCAAAATTTGGCAGCTAATGTCATAGCCACTATAAGATGCACCCCTTATGCAGCCATGAAGGATGTAAAAGATAAATTTAATTAGAGCTTTTAACATCATAGGGAAAAAAGTGGATGGAGGTACAATAATTATGAAAATGTTCAAGAGAGTACCATAGTGATTTTTTCTCTTAAAGTTAGACCAAATTCTGAAAGGGCCTTCTCCTTAGTGCTTAGTTTCCGTTTCCAAGTCAGAGGTGGAAGCGCCCCAGGATCAACTTTGACCTGGAAAAGGTTTAAGAATGAAGAGACTAGGAATTTAGAAAGTAGGCAAAAAAAATGAACTGAAAAGGCACATCACAAATTATGTCAACAGCCATGAGAAATCCAAGTCACAAAAACCTAAAAGACAAAAAAAGGCAGTCCACAGCAGCGTCAGACGTGAAAGAGTGGCACTTGATGCTATGAATTGATCTTTTAAATATGGAGTACCACAACAACAAATAGTAATTGATCTTCGAGCACAATAGTTTTGGTTCAAGTATAATGGTAATCTCCAATAAAAACATCAAACTAAGAGGTCTCTTGCAATTGCATGAAATAGCACAAGTCATGAAAAGTGAAATGATTAAGATGCAGATTATGAAATGCTAATCGTTCATAAGCATATAGAATGCAGTAAAAATGAGTTGGTAACTATAACAGATTCACTAGCATACTTAACGCAAAGTGAGGAGCAATACTTCCACAAAATTGAATACTTGTTTGTTTATATTGAAAGAAAAGCAGGTAAGAATTCAACATCTCAATTATCAGAAAAGGAGAGAGTTACACAAACTAGAAAAATAACAACAGTATTCAAAATCTGAAAAATAGAATCAAATAATGCACCCAATTGCCTACCTCATCACCATTCAAAACTGATTCCTCATCTCTACCAATAAAACCATTTTCAGACATTTCCTGCAAGTAAGAGTAAAAACAGTGGGCCATAATTTCAAATGAACTGCTAATCATATCCTGGATTTTAATCTCAAAACTCCTGTAAAGGTTGAATAATTCTTGTAGAGATGAAGTAGAATTTCAAAGCAAATTAATATCATACCACTCATGAGCAATCAATCAAGCATCTCAACAACTTTCTATTAAAACACATTGTAGAATGAATCAAACAGCGTGATTACAACATACTTGATCGCAAGAGTTGAGTAGAACCAGAGCAGTGATGATCAAATAGGATGAACAGAGAAGCAAGGAAAGCAGCAGAAGAACTGATGCGCACTGTAAAAAGACTAACCGTATGGGAAAAATGCAGACGCGATTCTGCAGGCAATTGGGATGAATCCAAGATTGATGGAAACTGGAAATGGAAACGGAATCGTCTTGCTTGTTTGTATTGGTTAATTTGGGCCCAGAGTGGGTCCATCATCATTTATTATTATAATTATTTATTTATTTATTTATTTTTAGGAAATTTCATTAATTTTTAACCAACCATTTATAAAATAACACCTCTTTTCATGATGTTTTCTCTTTCACCAACACTTTTAAGCAACGGGTGTAAAATGTACACGGCTCAACCCGACCCAAAACACGTTTTAATGTGTTTTCACGTATTCTAGATATCTTGATTTATTCTTTTTTACCTATCATACTAGTATATTGTAATATTAGTATATACATTATACACATTTTTGGATTAAGGGTTCAAACCTTTATATTTAATAAATTAAAGAAAAAAATCAACATAAATTTAAATAAAAAGTTTAATTTAGTTATTACAATATACTAGTATGATAGGTAAAAAAGAATAAAATAGCTGAATGATTCTTTCAGCTCTTAGATTAATATTAGCATTCTTGGATCTTGGTTTAGTCGCATTCGATTACTACTATTATTATTACATTAAAGATACATTAAAGAAAGATACTTAGCTCAATTTGTGAATAATTAATTCCCTATTATCAATCCTAGAAAGTGAGAGTTACTTGTTGGACTCAAATCCTTCCCTACTATGTTATGCCTTTGTAAAAAGAGTTGACTTTGAGTTGTGTTTGTATCTTACAATTTGAAAAATGATTTGAAATTTGTATTATCAAATTTATTGGTTATGTTTGGATTGCGATTAATTCGAAATTTATTTTAAACTTTATTTTTAGCAATTTGTATAGATTTTAAATACACCATCATTTGTGTGGATTTGAACATTTCAATTATTGTATTTTAAATCACCGAATCCAAACACAACCTTAATCTTAGAGCAAAAAATTGAACTTTTGGTTTTTTTAGGGGGTGCCCGGGGTGGTTTTTTCTTCTATTAGAAAAAAAAATTGATTCAATAAATTTCACCATCACAAAGTATTTATAATCGATAGACGCTCTATATACAAATATCCGATTGTTAAATAATGTGTAATAAATTCTAAATTATAAAGTGCAATATAATAAAATTCAGATAATAAAGAGTAAAAACATAATGAACTTTATAAGTTATACACTTCAACATTTGAGTTTACCCTCAAATAACTCATATCCAGAACAAGAGTAGTGTTCTTGTGAACCAGGTGCACATATCATGATTCTGCAATTGGGCGCGCATGGTCGGGTCAGGTTTGGTCTGACCTGGATCCGCACCCAACTTTTTTTTTTTTTTATATATATATTGTGTCGTAACTTTTATGTTATATTAGTATAACATTCATGTACAAATATCATAACATTTAAGTGAATGAATAACTTTTCTTTTCAGTATAAAAAATTATGTAGTATAGCTGAATCTTTATATTATAATAATTTAACATTTATGTTATATTAGTATAACTTTTATGTATTTAAAGAATAACATAAATGTTATATTATTATAGCATAAATGTTGAATTATTATAAATATAAATGTTATATTAAAACAACTTAAAGGTTAAAAAGATATTATAAATCTTTAATACACTGTGAAAAAGGTTAAACTATCATAAACATAAAGATTATGCGAACTTAATATAAAGGTTATGCAAACATAACTAAAATATTAGACCAACATAACTAAAATATTAGATGAACATACAAAAAAGGTTAGACCCGTGAGACTAGGGTTTGAGAGCAAATCTATAACGTGTGTGGGTGTTTGAAAAGCACCGTCGACCTGTGCACCTGGTGTATATAAATATTTGTGCCAGAACAAATATATATCAATCGAATGAAGATTATAGATTGTACTTAGAGACAAAATGTAATTATCATAAAATTGATGGTAGAGTAGAATAACATGATTTAGGTAATAAAATACAAAATATACAATTTTTTAGTGGACAAAATATAATGATATGACTAACATAATTCAAATGTATTACTATATAACTAAAATGTATGATTAACACAATTAAAATTTATGAAATGTATTATTGTTTGTCTAAAAAAATTGTTAAGTTGCAACTCAACTCTTGCGATTAAGTATGTTGTAATCTCGCTGTTTGATTCATTCTGCAATGTGTTTTAATAGAAAGTTGTTGAGATGCTTGATTGATTGCTCGTGAGTGGTATGCTATTAATTTGCTTTGAAATTCTACTTCATCTCTACAAGAATTATTCAACCTTTACAGGAGTTTTGAGATTAAAATCCAGGATATGATTAGCAGTTCATTTGAAATTATGACCCACTGTTTTTACTCTTACTTGCAGGAAATGTCTGAAAATGGTTTTATTGGTAGAGATGAGGAATCAGTTTTGAATGGTGATGAGGTAGGCAATTGGGTGCATTATTTGATTCTATTTTTCAGATTTTGAATACTGTTGTTATTTTTCTAGTTTGTGTAACTCTCTCCTTTTCTGATAATTGAGATGTTGAATTCTTACCTGCTTTTCTTTCAATATACACAAACAAGTATTCAATTTTGTGGAAGTGTTGCTCCTCACTTTGCGTTAAGTATGCTAGTGAATCTGTTATAGTTACCAACTCATTTTTACTGCATTCTATATGCTTATGAACGATTAGCATTTCATAATCTGCATCTTAATCATTTCACTTTTCATGACTTGTGCTATTTCATGCAATTGCAAGAGACCTCTTAGTTTGATGTTTGTATTGGAGATTACCATTATACTTGAACCAAAACTATTGTGCTCAAAGATCAATTACTATTTGTTGTTGTGGTACTCCATATTTAAAAGATCAATTCATACCACCAAGTGCCACTCTTTCACGTCTGACGCTGCTGTGGACTGCCTTTTTTTGTCTTTTAGGTTTTTGTGACTTGGATTTCTCATGGCTGTTGACATAATTTGTGATGTGCCTTCTCAGTTCATTTTTTTTGCCTACTTTCTAAATTCCTAGTCTCTTCATTCTTAAACCTTTTCCAGGTCAAAGTTGATCCTGGGGTGCTTCCACCTCTGACTTGGAAACGGAAACTAAGCACTAAGGAGAATGCCCTTTCAGAATTTGGTCTAACTTTAAGAGAGAAAATCACTATGGTACTCTCTTGAACATTTTCATAATTATTGTACCTCCATCCACTTTTTTCCCTATGATGTTAAAAGCTCTAATTAAATTTATCTTTTACATCCTTCATGGCTGCATAAGGGGTGCATCTTATAGTGGCTATGACATTAGCTGCCAAATTTTGCTCTCTTTATATGTGCATTTAGTTTTTCTGTATCTGTGTTTCTTGTGATAACTCCTTTTGTGTTTCTCTAGGCTCCTATAGGTTATAGGCTGTGGCGGCACCTTCGATTGGATAATTCCAGTCACAGCGTAAATATCCCTCATTACTGAACTGAAACTTGAGTTGATGCTAGTTGTAAAGAGAGTGATATTTTTTTTACTCTTCTTGCAGGAGGTATTTGTGGATCCTTTTACAAAGCGCCATACATCATCTTGCCATGGGGTTCCTCTGGGTGGTATAGGGTATATCTATTTTTACCCTCTTATATATTTTATAGTTAAGATGCAGTAGGTAAAATTTTAGAAAAAGTTTCAGCGAATTTAGCGACATGCTATACTGAACTCCTATAAAATATTTTAAAAAGTCCATATGCTGAATACATGATATGTTGAGTCCGTTTTAGGCTTATTGAAGTGCATCATGTGGCTCTGTTTGTGTTCAGTTCCTTTAATATCTAAAGTACCATTTTCCATGCATTCAACTAATTGAAAGATTCTAAGTGTTTGGACTCTGGGGTTGGTGATGTGCTCAGTAGCTTAAAGTTATGCAAACTTTTCCCTCTGTTAAGATGATTTCTCAAGATATCAAAGAAATTATCTGAGGCCACTTCCCAAGGTGCTGCTCTCCTGCGCATGAGTATATCTAGTTTTGCTTTTTTGGTAAATAAAGCACATTCGTTCTTGCATGGACAAGGAGAGCATGGTGCTCTTCATTGTTACTACACACTGTTCTAAAAAATAGGTATTGTTATGTAGTGGAGACTGTTTCAACGAAGTGAAACAGATAGGTTCACTACACTATTTTGACTTGGTGATGCTACCTATTTAACCACATCAATCTAATTATCTATGAGTTGGCATAATTTCCAGTGCTGGAAGCATTGGAAGAAGTTACAAAGGTGAATTTATGCGTTGGCAGCTATTTCCACGTGTCTGTGAAGAAGAACCAGTCTTGGCAGACCAATTTTCTGTAAGTTCAGTCCAATTATGTAGGTCTATGCATTGATGTTAAACAAAAACTACTTTTAGAAAACTGTTTACATCTTGATCTTATGAATAGTTGATCTCATGTATTATTTATCCTTTAATGGAGTTACGTTTCTCCATTTCCAGATGTTATTAGCAAGTTCTATTATTACACCTCAAAATTCTTCTGTGCAAAGTCATTACCAGTTTATGGAATTGTCGATCATTTAAATCTGAAATACCAACATTCTCTTTTTTCTTTTTCTTTAGTTTTTCCTTGCAATTTAATTGAGGTGCACAGGGTGTACTCCTTTGATATTAATTTTAGGGAACTGACAGAAGGTGCAACTGTGTAAAATTAAACTTAGACTTCAAAATCCCGATGTAGACAGAAAAGGTTCAGATGATGCTTGAGAAGTTAGGAGGTGGTAAT
The DNA here is from genome assembly GCA_954870855.1 of Scutellaria minor. Taxonomy (NCBI): domain Eukaryota; kingdom Viridiplantae; phylum Streptophyta; class Magnoliopsida; order Lamiales; family Lamiaceae; genus Scutellaria; species Scutellaria minor. The sequence goes on along the minus strand of OX940728.1, from coordinate 14,775,697 downwards.
TGCAGCACTGGGATGCATAAAATCAGAATGGAACACGCAATCCTCTAGCTCTGCTATTAGTTTATATTTCTTGAAAATTTACTGCACATGAAAATGATTCCACTAAGCAGATACTTTGGTAGAGCACAAATTGGACAGTGATGCGACTTTTGTGAGAGCTGCTAGTCATCTTTTAAAATACTTCCATCTTCAATCACTGAACTGTCCCTGTTCAATCTATCCCAATTTATTAACAAAAGGGGTCGAGTGTTATGAAGAGTGATCATCTCAGTCTTGTGTTGGTCCATTTGATTACAAAGAAATAGTAGAACCTTTGAGGATCATGAGGAATGTTGTTTCTAGTTATGGTTTGTATGTAAGTGAGGAATGACTTGTCCCTCTGTATATTCTTACCATCATAAATAATATTTTCTTGTTTCTTATATTAAAAAATAATGATACCGTATGTTTAAACAATAAGATGAAAATCACGGTGCCAGTGATGGCCTTCTTCACTATCAACAGGTTGTTGTCCAGCCATAAATTTTAGTTTAAATGAAATAATATGAAATCCATACCGGCTTCAAAGACAAAATATTTGTATTGTTTGCCATGTTACTCCAACTCAAGGTATTCCAAAATATTTATGCGGAATCTATGATGGAATGTTTAGACATAACTGTTGTTGTATAATCTGAGAAAATTTAGCAAGTATTGAGATTGCTACATGACAAAAATATAAAAGCAAACGCTAGTCAGTCATCCTGAAAGCACATTTCTGTTATTCTGCACTACAATTTATTTGAGAATAAAGAACCAATGGACCTGTATCATCTCAGTGCTTCAGTATGTGTCAACTAAAGATAGTTTTGGAAGTGCAGCCCTCAGGACTATATCTGTTTCTCAATGATGATGATTTACTCCTACTATGTTTCTCAGGTATTTGTTTCACGGCCGAATGGTGAAAGGTTTTCTACTGTACTCTGCCCGGAAATGCCAGAAATCTTGAAGTATGTACATGCTATATTTATTTTCTCGTTTCCAGCATCATATTATCTTGTTTTAGATGTTATGCTATCTAAAAGCTGCTTTTCGGAGATCATGAGATATTTGTCATTGATCTCTAGGAAAAGAAAGGATATAAAAAATTCAATTTTGTGTGTAAACTTTTGTGTAAAATATATGGATAAACAGGGACAGTTCAGCTTCCGGGATAGGATCTTGGGAGTGGAATCTCGATGGGAAAAACTCCGCATACCATGCATTGTTTCCTAGGGCGTGGACTGTATATAATGGTAATCTTCTAATGTTCTCTTAGTTTTGTTTCACAGTTTATCAATCCTTATCTCACATAATGGTCTTTTCTGTTCTATGAAGGTGAACCTGATCCATCTCTAAAAATAGTGTGTCGCCAACTTTCTCCCTGCTGCTGTTTTTACTCTCACGGTATGAAAACATTCTCCAAGCATTAATTCTTCTACGTACGTGCTCATAATGTGTGGCCTTAATATCCAGAGGTTTTCCTTGCTTATATCAGTTGTCTAACTTGGGAAAGACAGAAGCAGATGTTACCTTGCTCTTTAGCTGGGCGGTAAGTTCCCTTTCATAAGTTGTTTGTCCCTTATATTCTAGAAAATAGTATTCGCCAAGTGACCTGCGTGGATTTGCAAAAGAAACTTCTGATAGTTCTTTTCTATTTTTCCTAGAATTCTGTTGGTGGGGATTCAGGACTCTCTGGTCACCATTTCAATTCAAATATTTCTATTTTTTGATTCTTGCTGCTTGTGAACATAATCTGATTTGTTTTCCAGGATGGAGGATAATATTAGTGGAGTTGTCTTGCACCATATGTAAGTGGCTGCTCTTGAGTATGTCATGCAAAGTTTATCTTGTGGTTCTTTGATTCATTTAAGATGATGTAGGACTGGAAAGGGACAACCTTCATTGACTTTTGCAGTTGCAGCAGAAGGGACAGAAGTAGTTCGTGTCTCAGAGTGCCCCTGTTTTGTGATATCTGCAAACTCTCAGGGCATTACAGCCAGGGACATGTGGCATGAAATTAAAGAGGTAGAACTGCACATTATTACCTGACCCAAAATTTCTCTCTAATTGAACCATGCATTAATGATTCAGCTTTTTATTGTCATGCATGTTATAGACAAAGTAAAATAACTAAATTCACTCGCAAAAACTTTTGTGCACAAGGTGCACGGATCCTAGATCCGTGCACCATAATTTGGTATCCACCCAACCCACAATATATTTTATCCAGCCCACCATAATATTTATTTTTCAGCCCAATAATATTTTATTTCCAGCCCACATCCAAACAACAATTTATTTTCCTGCCAAAACCCAATTGAAAAGCCCACAATATATTCTCTCTCTCACACACACACAGACTAATTCGAAAAACTCGCGCGACTCGAAGTTGTAATCTTCTTCTCTCCACAAACTATATTCGAGAAACTCGTCTTCTTCTCTCTCACATTCAGTCACATTCAGAATTTCAGTTCGAAGTTGTAATCTTCTTCTCTCCGCAAACCTAATTCGAAGCGCAAACCTTGTTTCGAAGTGCGATTTCAATTCGAAGTTGTAGTTCTTCTTCTCTGCGGTTTGTTCTTCAACGCCGATTTCTGTAAGTTTCTGAGATTTTGTTTAAACCTTACATGCAATCGGTTTAAAAGTTAAACATTTTGCCAATTTTCTTTCTAGTTTTCCCCCAATTTCAATCTCGAAAATATTTTTTGATTTTGAATTTGTCTATTTAACCCTACATGCAATTGTATTTCAATCGTCTAATATACTGTTTGTTTCTACATTTTAGGTTTTCATTGTCTGGATTTTGATTTACTTTCTTCAACGGTAAGTTTTCTGAATTTTATTCTGTTTTTCGAGATTTATTTTTACACTTCGTGTTCTATATTTTTTTTCACCTTTCTGTGTTATTCGCGCGTATGTGTTGTGTGTTCTTCGCGCATTTTGTTTTGTGTGGTTCTGACATATTATTGAATCTCTGAAAATGACTTTACAAGTGTGATTTTGAATAGGAGAAGATATACCATTTGCAATATGAGAGGTTTTTCATTCTGTTTTTCACACATTTGCATGTGTCTCTGTTTTTTATGTGTTTCTTAGATTAGCAAAGTATTAATGAAACAATATTAGTGTATTTTGTTATACAGTATTAGTGTATTTTCTTCAATCCTGATTTTATGTAAGTTTCTGTTATTTTGTTTAATTAAATCTTACATGAAATTGGGAGAAATAATGTAGTAGTTCAGTATATATGTTCTCTAATAGATGCTGAATACTGAATGGGAAAAGTTATTGCCTAAGAAAATATGTATGCTCATTCTGCTCTTTGAATTTTGTGCTTCTGTTTGTTTGAAGTTTAAACAGTGAGATTATGTTTGACTATTGATGCTTGCAACGTTATACAGTTTCCAAGATGAAAACCAGGATGTCAAAGAGTGATGCAGTTGACGAATCATCTAAAAGGCCAGTGACAAAATATTTGAAACAAATTGTGCAGAAAAAGAAGGCTCCGAAGAAGGAAGCCATTGACAAGAAATTGAAGAAGGAGTCCATTGACAACTTTTACTATGATGTTTGGTATGTACTCTATTAAGTCTTAAAGCTAATTCTGTTTATGTTTGATACTAATACTGTTAAGTCTTATATCTAATACTGTTTATGTTTGATACTAATACTGTTAAGTCTTATGGATAATACTGTTTATGTTTGATACTAATACTGTAAAGTGTTATAGCTAATTCTGTTTATGTTTTGGTACTAATACTGTGAAGTCTTATAGCTAATATTGTTTATGTTGGATACTAATACTGTTAAAAAACATGTATAATAATTTTTATGCTATTATTGTTTATGTTTGATACTAATACTGTTAAGTTTTATAGCTAATACTGTTTATGTTTGATATTAATACTGTTAAGTCTTATGGCTAATACTGTTTATGTTTGATACTAATACTGTTAAGTCTTATAGTTAATTATGTTTATGTTTGATACTAATACTGTGAAATCTTATAGCTAATTCTGTTTATGTTGGATACTAATACTGTTATAAAACATGTATAATAATGTTTATGCTATTATTGTTTATGTTTGATACTAATACTGTTAAGTTTTATAGCTAATACTGTTTATGTTTGATATTAATACTGTTAAGTCTTATGGCTAATACTGTTTATGTTTGATACTAATACTGTCAAGTCTTATAGCTAATTATGTTTATATTTGATACTAATACTATGAATTCTTATAGCTAATTCAGTTTATGTTGGATACTAATACAGTTATAAAACATGTATAATAATGTTTATGTTGTTGTTGTTTATGTTTGATACTAATACTGTTAAGTCTTTTAGCTAATACTGTTTATGGTTGATACTAATACTGTTAAGCTTTATGGCTAATACTGTTTATGTTTGTAGCTTATAATGTTCATTGTTTTTTCATTGGGCAGTGATTTTGTGACACAATCTAGGCCTAAGGGTTTACATAATTTGATCTGTCAGTTATCTGACAAGCAGAAGAAGGATATTACTGATATTGGTTTTGGTGGTTTGCTCTCTATGTCGATCACAAAATGTGCAAATCTTCATATGATTCGTTGGCTGGTGAGGAGCTTTAATGGAAGTAGTAGGATGTTGTCTGTAGGAAAAGACAGAAGTTTTGTGATCACTGCAGATGATGTTCATGATGTGTTCATGTTGCCTAGAAATGTAGGTTCTCCTGTGATAAATTTTAATAAGCATGAAGATTCGGTATTACTTAGGCATTTTAGGGATATGGGGGTACAAGCTAGTGTTCAGGTTAAAGTTTTATATGATTTGATAGTTGGTCGTTTTTCTTGTGGTGGTGATGATTTTAAAAGATTATTTGTTTTGTATGCTTTGTATTCATTTTTGACTCCAACTTGTAACAAAACAATAAACATTAGTGTGTTGAAGTCATTAGAAGATGTTGATAGGATATCTCAGTTTGATTGGTGTGAATATATATTAGAAAGATTGTGTGAAGGTGTTCATGTGTATAATAACACACAATCAAAAAATATTTCCGGCTGTACAATCTTCCTGCAAATAGTCTATATGTATAGACTGAAGTGGAAAAGTGTTGTTGCACCTTCTTCACTGCCTCTAATTCAGCATTGGAATGACGACAAACTGCATAAAAGATGCATTGAAGAGGCTGCTGCGGGATCGTATGGTGACGGTGAACTTGTATATGATGTGTATCCTATTAGCAAGAATGGGAAGAAGGTTGGAGAAGAGAAATTGAATCAAGAAGGGGCCAAAAAGAGAGCTGGTGAGTCAAAAAGAGAAGGAAGTGGCCAATTTATCAGTTTTGAATTGATGAAGGATGAGATGAATGATGATCAAATAAAGATTGCTGCCAAAGATGTAAGTTTTCTGACTTAATAGTGTTATATGAAATTTAAGTAATACTGTTATTTTAAGTTACTAATACTGTTAAGTATTAGTTAGTAATATTGTTAACTATTACTAACTAATACTACTTAGTATTACTTAGTAGTACTGTTAAGTATAACTCACTAATACTAAGCAGTACTATTTAGTAATACTGCTAAGTGTAAGTTAGTAATACTGTTAAGTATTAGTTAGTAATACTGTTATTTATTACTATCTAATACTATTTAGTATTACTTAGTAGTACTGTTAAGTATAACTTACTAATACTAAATAGTATTAGTTAGTAATACTGCTATGTATAAGTTAGTAATACTGTTAGGTATTAGTTAGTAATATTGTTAACTATTACTAACTAATATTGTTTAGTATTATTTAGTAATACTGTTTAATACTATTTAGTAATACTGTTAAGTATTAGTAGTAATACTGTTAAGTATAAGTTAGTAATGTTGTTAACTTTATAACATGATTACATATGTTGTTTTTTGAGTATATTTATTCTTTTTTGTTTAGGAAATGGACAGGATTTCTCTTCTTTTCAAAAGAGATATTTCAGTGGTATCTCACCACTACATATCAATTTTCAAATCCATGAAGGAGAGTGACACTGAAGAGATGTCCGACTCTCAAAAATTTTTTTCAGATGAGAAAGTGCACAAGGTCATTGATGAAATCATTCTTGATTTCATGAATAAGGAGAAGGATGTTCCATCAAATAAAGCGGGGCCAAATGAATGAACATGTCCTGAATTTACTGAAGATATCCCTTCCTCAAATGCAGTAGACACTAACAAAAGAAGTTGTCCTGATGTTGCTGCGGACATAAATGAAGGAAGTTGTTCTGAAGTTGCAGCAGATATAAATGAGATGCCTTCATTTGATCTGCATTTGAGTGCTTCACCACAAGCCGATGATGACAGTCTTCCTGCAACTCCAACTGAAAATATAGATGATCCTGAGAAAGTGAATACTGAGGAAATTTCTGAGATTTATGGGTCAATGTCCTACAAGAGGAAGGGATATGAGAAAGAAATTTTGATCCATGTTGAACGGAAGAATGGATTTGTGTCAAATTTCTTTCGTAGGATGGGTAGATTTCTGAGCAAAATGGATGTGCAATCGAAAGAGTTTGCTGACTACGCATTTTTTGATGATAATCATGACACTGATGAGTAAGTTCTGTGATTTGTACTTATTAATTTAATATTTTCCAGTATTTTTAAATCTTTATGTTTATATTTACAGTGAAACTCTATTTCGACATGGAGCACTCCTCATTCTTTATAGAAAAGACATGCTCTCTTTGTTCCCCGATGCACAGATCGAATCGTGTGTATTGAACGCATGGGCGTTAATACTGAACAAATCTACGAATGATGGTTTAAGTAGATTTGTTTTTACACTTGATCATTCCATAAGTATAATTTCAAAAAAAAATTTGTAGTCTGTTTTTTATTTGTTTCTATTCTTAAAATTGTTGTGTTTTTTTACAGATGTACATGATTGAACTGCTAGAAGAGAAAGATTCGAAGAAGATGGAAGTACTGGAGCAGAATATCTTCAGTATTTGGGATTCTTGGTTTTCATTGCAGGAACTAGTTCTCAATGTAGTTGATTTGGTATGTTAATTGTTATTAATATACTGTTTTAATATAGGACAATATTAGTTATTAAACTATATATTATTAGTTTAACAATTATTATTATTTTTCATTGTAGATATTTGTTCCTGTCTGGTTGTCCCAGCACTACTTTTGTATTGCAATAAACTTTGCAAACAAGAAAGTGCATTATCTTGACAACCAGCTCTATGAAAACAATGATAACAAGTACAAGAAGATTGCTCTATTGATGGTATGTCCTTTTAATAAAGTTACGATATAACTATCTGTTGTACAATCTAAAACCTATATATTCCTGTTTGCAGAAGTCTTGCATGGGAAAATATCTTCTTCGAAAACAATATCCCAGGGCTGCTAAGATTGAAAATTATGAAATGGAAGAGGTGGATTTGCCATGGAGAGCATTAAACTTTAAAGGAACAAATGATTGTGGAATTTTCATGATGCACCATATGACGTATTTTAATGGTGCTATATATGATAAACCTGATTTAAAAAAGGTATGTTATTCTTCTGAGAAACATTACTATTCAAAAATATATAATAGTACGTTAAAGCTATATTTTCGTAATACTGATATGGCAATACATAAACAGAATTAGTTATGTAACTAAATTGTACAGTGAATAATGTTATGCAGTATTATTAGTTTTTAATTTATTTTTTTCTCATTGCAGCCAGTTTTGAGGAAAGTATTGAGGGCAGAATTTGTTGCTGCTATTGTTATGTCACCTTTAAATGAGGAAAGGAGAGATGTGGTTGATAGGGTTACAAGATTCTATTTGTCAAAACCCAAATACATTGTGTTTAAGAGACAAGAGGTTGTTGCAGCAATGAAGAAAAAAAAGGCTGAGATGTCAAAAAATGTAAGACCGAAAAGGAAGTGCGTTGAGAAAAAACAATCTTAGTTTAGGTTTTGGGTGAAGAAAAACAACAATATTTGTGTTATATAATTGTCTGTTGAAATCAATTGTGATGTTGAATTAGTATTTTTGAAAAATATGTTTTTAACAGTATTTGATATCATTTTACAATTATAATATATTTATATTGGTTATAACTTTATATTATATTTTTTTTGATGTAGGTATACAGTTGGAAAGTATAAAATGAAAAATAAGGTAATGAATGTAACCTGTATATTATACATATTTTTTAACAGTATTTGTATAAGAGATAAACAGTAATATTCATAAGCATTAACAGTATCATTCTTGAACATAACATTAGTAACAGTATTAGTATTCAACGTAAACAGTATTAGCTATAACACTTAACAGTATTAGTATCAAACATAAACAGAATTAACTATAAAACATAACAATATTAGTATCAAACATAAACAGTATTAGTCATAATACTCAACAGTATTAGTATCAAACATAAACAGTATTAGCTATAAGACTTAATAGTATTAGTATCAAACATAAACTTAATTAACTATAAGACTTAACAGTATTAGTATCCAACATAAACAGTATTAGCCATAAGACTCAACAATATTATTATCAAACATAAACAGTATTAGCTATACGAATTAACAGTATTAGTATCAAACATAAACAGTATTGGCTATAAGACTTAACAATATTAGTATCAAACGTAAACAGAATTAACAATAAGAATTAACAGTATTAGTATCAAACATAAACAGTATTAGCCATAAGACTTAACAGTATTAGTATGAAACATAAACAGTATTAGCTATAAGACTTCACAGTATTAGTACCAAAACATAAACAGAATTAGCTATAACACTTTACAGTATTAGTATCAAACATAAACAGTATTAGCCATAACACTTAACAGTATTAGTATCAAACATAAACAGTATTAGCCATAACACTTAACAGTATTAGTATCAGACATAAACAGTATTAGCTATAAGACTCAACAGTATCATTCAATATTATTATCAAACATAAACACTAATAGCCATAAGCAATAACAGTAATTCTTGAACATAAAAATTACTTACACAAAAATATAAAGTATTAATGCATAATATAAAACAGTATTACTGATTAACAGTAACAGTATTACTGAAAAAAATAGAACAATATTACTTAAAGCTATTTTCTAAAACAAAGTTTCTTTTGGTATGTATGGTGTTAAACTGCCAAATTCTGATGTTGAATTATTCTTTGATGAACTTCCTCTCTTGTTTTTCTGAAAATGTGTCTTTAGTCTCTTGTTCCTACCTTTAGTGACTGCACGTTCTGGATCAAGAATACAAGTAGAAGAATTTGTGTCGTTTTCATTTTGTTCGACACCTGCATCACTAATAGAAGTTGTTAAAGAATCAACAATAATACAATCCTTGTTGTAGCTTTCTTCCAAAAGATTTATCGCATTCCTATTGTTTTGTGATTTCAAGACTAAATTATAGTATTTTCTTATCATCGTGTGACGCCAAAGAACCCCTTCATTTCCCCTTGCCATGCTGTTATCATTGTTATTGAGTTTGTCCCACACCATCAACTTTGCCAATTTTGTCCATCTTTTTTGAATGTACATTTCAGGTATAGATTGTGCTGAATTTATGTGGAGTATTCTCAAGGAATGGCAACACAAAATACCCATTTCTTCAAATAACTTGCAAGAGCATGTCACCATCATCAACTGGTAATCAAATATTACTTGCTTATTTGCAGTTTTACCAGGATTGGACACTTCATAAAGTATTGTGGTACCTTCCATTCCAATGACTTTTGAAAGACAAACAATGCACTTTCTAAACTCCTCTTCAAAATATCTAAAAGCATTGATCGTGTATATTTCAGAAGCATGTTTCAATATTCCATCCATAGGCATTTGACTTTCCGCAAGTGACCTTGCACAATTGAATTCATCTTGCTGTTCAGTCATCCTCCAACGTTTTACTGTGTTACTGAAAAGTATATAGAAATCTGTCAAATTTGTTGTCTTCTTAGCATGAAACCCGATTGCATTATTTGTCGATTCACTTCTTTGTGATGAAAGAATAGCAGCAGAGAAGTAATTCTTGTTTAAAGCTGTACACCACTTTTCCTTTAATCCGTAAAGTCTTGTGAACCAAGAGTGATCTTCGAGATTATATTTTTGCACCATGTTTTTCCAACAGATTTCAAATTCATCTTCACCATCACATCCAGTTAAACATTTGTTGAATTGACTCTTAAACAAATTGTCCGATTTCAACTTTGCAAATCTGGTTATTGCATTTTGTTGAAGATGTCATATACACAATCTATGTCTTGTTGCTGGAAAAACCTGTCAAGACAAAATTAGTAATGCAGCAATATTACTGAACAGTTATATTTGTAATACTAAAGAGTATTACTAAATAAGCTATACAGTATTACTAGTCTATACAGTATTGAATGATGAAAAAAACAGTAAAAAAATATTACTGAACAGTTATATTTGTAATACTAAAGAGTACTACTAAATACGTTATACAGTATTACTTACTAGTCTATACAGTATTGAATGATGAAAAAAAAACAGTAAAAAAAATATTACTGAACAGTTATATTTGTAATACTAAAGAGTATTACTAAATACGCTATACAGTATTACTTACTAGTCTATACAGTATTGAATGATGAAAAAATACAGTAAAAAAATATTACTGAACAGTTATATTTGTAATACTAAAGAGTATTACTAAATACGCTATACAGTATTACTTACTAGTCTATACAGTATTGAATGATGAAAAAAAACAGTAAAAAAATAAACCGTACAATTTTAGTTATACCTTCTCAATTGCATTTGTTATTGCTTGATCTTGGTCTGTGAAAATTGTGATGGGACTTTGTTTACACATTGATTTCTTGAAAACATTGAACAACCATTCAAATGTTTCTATTTTCTCATCTGAAATGAATGCACAAGCGAACATGACATTTTTCATGTAGTTGTTGACACCAACAAATGGGGCACAAATCAAATTGTATTTGTTTGTCCTATATATTGTGTCGAATATCATCACATCACCATATAATGCATAATCTTCCTTCATCATAGAGTCCCTCCAAAACATATTTGATAATCTGCCCTCGTCATCCAATTTTACTCTATAAAAGAAATCATCTTCCTCTGCATCTTGCTCTTGTATCATATCTAAAATTGTTTGTGCGTCACCTGCTTCGATTTTCTTCATTTTCATTCGATGCACCAAATTCAAGTGATCTTTCATCGTATGTCCAACTATTTCCTCTCCACCAAAATCACATGCCATGTAACGATAAGAGTCTGACGGTTTCATTCCTGAATCTAGCATTGTCTGAATCGCTGCACGTTTTTCATCTATTATATGTCTCTCTGAACGATGCAAATGACTCCACTCTTTTCTTGTCAGTTCATGATTATGGATAGTCTCATGTTTTACTACCTCGTACTCATTTTCATAATTCAATTTCACTGTAAGTGATGCCTTGCAGTTTGTCCTTGTTGCTTTTGACTTCTTTGTTGAAAACTGCAATTGTAAGTATAGTGTCATTCTAACAGTATAACAGTACCACTAACTTATACGTAACAGAACCACTTAATAAACATAACAGTATTACTAAAATAACACAAAAGTATTACATAAATTAATATAAGAGTTCTGTATAATTTATACATAACAGTACTACATGACCTGTTTTTGTTTGTTTTTGCATCCAGCAGATGAGCAAACATATATTTTCCCAAGTAGTGTAGATGTATCAATTGTAGAGTATCTACTGTTGGATTTCCGTACTCCAAATCCGATCAAACAAGAATGTTTTTTGTAGAGCTCATACATTTCATCAATAGTCTTCCGTTTGTATCCAATAAGTGAACCAGATAGGGCTTCAATATCTTCAATGTCATCAACCAATTGACTACTCCGTGAATCAATTTCAATTGTTGCAGTACTTGCAAAAACTTCAACATTTGTTGTTTCATCTTCTACAATAATCTCAGTCATATGTTCTGCAATTTTAAGTACAGTGTCATTAAAACAGTATAACAGTACCACTAACTTATAAATAACAGTACTACTTAATAAACATAACAGTATCACTAAAATAACACAACAATACTACATAACTTCACATAACAGTCCCCTCGCGATTCACAAAGAAATTACCAGTAATTTCTCCCATATTTTTTCAGATTCGTCGTTGAATCTTCAATTCGAACACTATATTAGTTTCAAACCTTCAATTAATGGGTAATCGAACACTATATCAGCTTTAAACCTTCATCAATCAATATATCAGCTTCAAACCTTCAATCAATGTATCAATGGCGGAATTTTTTTTTTTGTCAGAAATAATATGGTCGAAATTTGATCAATGTTGGACATTATGTTAATGTATCGAAATTAAAATAGAGTATTAGTATGTTTTCATGTTCGAAGAAGAGGTTACCTTCGCGTTTTTCTCAATTAATGTCGCAGTTTTCTCCCCCAAGCCGCCGCGCAGAGACGATGAACAGTGAAATTGAATATTTTTTAATTAAATAACGCGTGTTAACACGCGCCCACCATGTGGAGCGCGTCCTCGGTGCGAGTGGGGCAGGACCGGTCCAGATTGTTGTGCACGGATCCACTGATCCGTGCACAAGTTGTACAGGAGTTGTTCTCAAATTCACTTATTTGAGACTTAACCTTCTATCTTGTTGAGATTTTAAAATTATAAGTTATTTTCAAGTCTGTTCGGAAGTAAACAGTACATTACTTGAAGCTGTCAAAAAGTTACCAGTTATTCGAATTTTAGGCCATTTTATCTCACTAGAATTATTTGAAATGGTTATTTATAGACTAATTTGTTGGCTGTATTATATATAGTATCGATGAAAATGCATATGTTTAATCTGGAATGAATTCTATGAGGTCAATGAGGAAAATCTATGGCACAAACTTATAATTCGAGTTTGTAACACTTCATGATCCATAGCAAAGTTTAGCAAGTCATTTGTGAAACTTCAAATCTACTTTCAGAGTGAAGTTGTACAGATTCTGCTTTAATCTCGATCTGCATCAATCTAAACTATTAAATCAGGTTTTCGAGAATGTTAAATCTTAATAAAAGTTCAGCTCTCGGAATTTCTTGTGATTTTATGAGTAAATAGATGGTAGTAATATTTTTACAGACCGATATAAAACAACATTCTTATGAAATGATGTAAACAATACCTAAGCAGTACATTATTACTTTGAATTTCATTTGTTTAGAGTGTTAGATGATTGACATCATTCTGACTGTTGCTCATTATCAATAAATTAAACTTTAAATTACTTTAAGATAATATATTAGATAAAATTTCTAGAGGTCTCGATTATTCAATGTTTTGGGGATTTTGATATTATGTTTTGCAATTTTAGCAGCAACCATTTTCAAGTGTGAAATGTTATGTGCCATCTACTAATGGTTTGAGGAAACAATGTATTCATTGTCAGGAATTTCAAGAAAATATGTTTACATGGTAAATAACTAAATATTGATGATTTCTGAACTTTGTTTGCTGTAATATTCAGAAATTTACATCGATTGTTCAAAATTGATTTTTATAGTAGCCATAGATGAAAATATCGCGATATATTGCCGAAATATCGCCGAAATCGTGATACTGAAATAATATCATGGTGCAGTTTTATTTCGTCAAAATATCATTGATATATCGCGATATATGGTAAAATACCGTTAATATATCGATACCTGTGATATTATGCAACATATCTTGGAATTTCATAGATATATCGCTAGTCATTAATATTTCCTTTTTTTTATTGGTTTTTTTCTTATTTCTTAGAGTTTTGTATGAATCTCAATGACTATGATTCTTTGATTACCTAGCACTAAGAATTTCAAAGATTCTCACGATTCTACATTATGTAAACAATTAAATATCACATATCCCTTTTTTTTCAGAGTTTTATATGAATGTCAACAATTTTTAAAGGAAAAAAAATATTTTTTACCCAACTAATATTATAATTTGAACATTATAATTCTAATGTGTAGATGTATTTTTAGATCAAAAATTTATTAAAGTTGAAATAATTGTCTATAGTATTCTGTAAACTATATATCATATATGCATTTAGTTGAAATAATTGTAAATATATAATTTTATTTGTAATTTTAAGTTCAATATATGTATTAATGTTATTTATAATATTATGTAAACCACAGGTATATTTTTCAAATTTTTACAAATTTTACTGATATTTCCACCGAAATTGAAATTTTCATCCTGATAGTAGCTATACTTTTCGAACATATGGTGTGACTGATACATTTTCTTTGTCTGTTAATAATTTTTTCTTGAATATCTTCAATATATACATGGAAAAAAAAACCTGAAAAAAAAAAACTTAAAAAAAAAAAGCGGGGTCCATGGAATTGGGGACACGGTTCCCGGGACACAGAAGTCTCACTCAAAAAAATTATATTATGGGGTAAAAAAATATTCTTTTAAACATTTTAGTGATATTTCTAAGGCATCTTGTCTTTTCAATCTCAATAATTATTAGTCATTATTTTTTTTCATTCTTCCTTTTCTAGATATTCTGTAAGATAATCCGACGTGTAGAGTGTAGTTTGTGCAAAATAAATGGGTATCTACATTCAATGATCCGTGCAAATTAATGATTAAATATAGCAGCTCAAATAGCTACATCATGCGTTTGAAGTTGATTTAAAATAATTAATTTACTGGAAATGTAATTGGATCTGGTATCCCAAATATTTGATCCAATGATAATTTTAGCATGACAGAATTTTAAATAAAAATAATACCCAAGTTCACAAATCCATTGATTTTACTCCCAAATATATAATTGAAGTGTAATTTCTTCATCATTTCCTAGTGATTAAAATAAATAATCAAACCATCTAAGGAATATCACAGTAACAAGTATATTACAACTCATCAAGTCAATAAAATAAGTAATCAAAATCTATCTATTTATCTTCTTCTTGTTAGTGATTTATATGATCAAGAAATGGTTAGAACTTAGTAGTCAAGAAAATCAAAATCTACAATTTCCTGATACATCTTTAAAGAGCTTAGCAGCTTATAAGAACCTTTGGCAGCAAAACTCGATACTCTGCATATCGACGAGCAATGGTTTTCTTGAAGCTATATGGTTTTATTCGCTCCGTTGCACACACATCCCAAATGCGCCCACCACTTGATCCTCGGCCCAACCCCGTCTCTTATAGGGATTGATCTTCTCTTTCCAAGTTGAACTGCTTCGTTGTCTTTCACAAATTGTTTACGTGATGAAAACCTTCTTCTGAGGATTAAGCCACAGCTCTTCAATTTGTTTCTGCATAACATTCAAAATCTACACTTAGGAGTTGGTGAAGATTTTCTTGTATATCTTTGGGAGGTCTGGAGCTTCCTTCACATAACGTCGTACGTATCTCCCGATAAACATTTTTTCCGGAGATGCAAGCATCTGCGTCAAGCCAACACCCGGCTGGATCAGACCCTTCGACAACAAAACTTGGTAAAACGCACACCTCGGTGCTATGGTCTTCTCAAGGCTCAACAGCAATATCATCGGCTTTCTTGAAAGAAGCGATGAATCAAACCCCATTTTGCTGATGAGAAAATCATGGATTTGAGCAATCTTGTCCTTAGACGCTGCCATGATCCGTGGATGCTTCTTGAAAGCTTCCATCACCTGATCATCAGACCAGCCCCAATTCTTATAAACATCCATCTTCTCTTTCCAAAATGAACCCCTCACTTCTCTCATCACAATCACTCCAATAATGAAAATCTTCTCTTGAGGATTCATCCCCAATTCTTGAGCTTTCCCTACGGTTTCTCTAAAGCTTTTGGGATCAGAAGCTATCCCAAAAGGGCTGATTTTCAGAAACTCTGCAATGTGAGAATCAGGCACTCCCTTTCCCCTTAGAATTCCAACATTACACAGCAAAGTTTCGTGCAAATTCGACTCCAAAATGCGAGGACTTCGCGTAATCGAGGACACGAAATCTTCATGACAACTAAGGAAACTCTTGAGGAAATCAACACATGGGATTATTTGGCCTTCCAAGCTTCTACCTAGCAAGCTTGGTGCCAATGTCAAAATCTTAACTATATCTAAGCTAGAGAACCCTAAAGAGCGCAGATATCTAATCTTAGGCACAAAATCAGCATCAGGCGAATATTGAAAGATCAAAGGCCATTTCCTAACAATAACTGAGATTCGAGAATCATTGAAACGATGTTTCTTCAAGAATGAAATAACAGAATCGGGTGGTCTTTCACGCGAATATATGGGAGTCGTTTTTCGAGAAAATCCATACCTATTTTTCAGATAAACAGCAGATGGCCATTCTTGATTTGAGTTTTCAGAGTTGGATACTGGAGCATTTGCAGCTGACGATGCGAATTGGTGAAATCGAAGGAGAAATAATTTGGGCGATGATAAAAAATAACAGAACTTTCCATCGTAAAATCTGATTCTGCCAATTAGATTGAACATCAGCTCCACAATCAGGAATTTCAGAGGAAAACCTGCCGTGAAACCCTAGTTCTTCAGAATCTTCAGAAATCTTACCTTCAAGAAAAAAAATCACAAACATCCATTCACATGAGATATCTCCCACCCAAACGCGAACACAGTTCATTCAAAACCAAGTACCCAAAAAGACTCCTCAAAATTAAACACACTTCAAAACTCAAATTAACAATCTTTACAACTTCTTCACAAAATTAACGGTAACAGAGGTGAAATCTTTGAGTAATCAACCAAATTCAATCAGATGCAAAACAAGCCGCGAATTCACAGCCAGAAAACCAAAAGGAAAACAAAAAATAAAACACCATTGATCACTGATAATCAGCTAAAACCACCATAAAACGAATCAAAAACCGCCCACTTAAAACCCTAACCACACAAAACTCAAATTAAAAAATTCAAAAACGAAATTAAAACAAAAAAGATCAGCAACGACAAAAAAAAAAAAATAATAACGCTCCCTTTCTTCCTCCTTACCTCTGCAACAAATTCAGTTCACAGCATTTGAGAAAAGGCTCCAGATTTGATATATGTGGACAATTGTTGGTAAAGGAGATGAGATTACGATTTTTCTGCGATATAGTGAGACTTTAGAGAGAGAAAGGGGAGTGCTTTAGAGAGAGAAAGGTGGGAAGAAGAATGAATTTATGTTTTTAATTTATTTTATTGTGTGAGGGTAATAACCGCGAAACTCTACTCTTTGTATTTGTATTTAGTGTTGAGAATTTTGTTTTTAATTGCACTCTCGCCCCTCAACTATCATCTTTTTCACTTTTGACCAATTATTTTTTAATTCAGTTCTGATTGGCCCAAATTTCTGTATCTAAGCTTCGGTTTTGTTGATAATAGTGTGCATTCATATTTATATTGTTTCGTGTATTAAAGTATTACTATACGTGTATCATGTATTTAAATAAAGATTTATTATATAATATAATATAAAGTCAGTAATTTGTATTAATTATTAATCTATGTTGAGACAAATGTTATTTACGTAGATGTGATCATTTTTATCTACTTTCGTAAATGTAAAATAAATTTTAACTTTGTCATAATAAAGTATTAAATGTTTTATCATCGTGATTTGAAATAGCAGAATCTTATGAAATATTTAAATGTTTTAACTAAATCATATTTTGGCATCACGCTGGAAAAATAAAAGTTGATACTGTCCTTAAATAATGGTCACTAACATGAAGTTTATTTATTTATATATTTTTGCCAAATTTAAATTCATTTTAAACTTGTAAAATCATCTAAGAAATGAGTTATCTATATAAATATTTTTCATTCACTTAGACCCAAATTTTAATTAGGACAGTTCAAGTGTCTTGGATCTTTATGGAGTTATATTGGACTGGCCCATTATGAATTGGTTACATATTTGTGACAAAAGCCCTAGTTTGTTTCATGAAGCTTATTTAGCATTACTAATATAGTAATATTAGTTATTTTTTATTCAAAAAAATATTTTTTTCTCCTCATTTTCTGAATGGTATTGCAATAAATACATAACTTTTACAACTTTTTACAACTTAATTATATTTTTACAAATTACGATTGATTTACGAACTTCTTAATTTTTACAATTTGACACATAATTCAAGGTTTGTAACTATTTATAACACTCGTAAATTAATAATTACGACATTTATTAGATTTTCTTTTGACCATGTCACATAATATCATCATTGCATCATAAAGTTATTGCATCAAAGTTATATAAAAATCCATAATGAATTTTCAAAAATAATAATAATAATAATAAAGTTATATAAGTTGTGCATTAAATTTTTTATACTGCACCCTTTTCTAAATTATGAGGGCATTTAAGAAATAAGAATTAATAAAAATAAAATTGAAGAAAATTAATAAAAAAATTGTTCAACAAATAAAAGTAAAAAGATCCGGCTATACACATCCCCATCCATTTCTAAACACACCCCATAAAATTTAATGGAAATAAAATTATATATACAAAGACAATTATGCCTCTTATTATTTAAAAATTTCCAAACAAATCCTAATTATCACATCTTCTTCTTCACCACTCTCTTCTTCTTCCCCATCTTCTAACACCATTGAAACTCCATCTTTTAAGTAAGAGAACTCTTTGAGTAAAAAAACACTATGAAGCAACAAAAGAAATACTTGGACGAAGAATATAAGTTCTAAGAGAAACTCCATCTTTATTTTTTCAATTTTTTAGTATCATGGGTTGTATAAAAGTCAGAATTCTTTTCCAACAAAATCACGAAAAACGCGATCGGCCGTCATAAACCGAACATGTTGCATTATGTTCGTCCTGTAATAGCCGAACAAACAACAAAATATTCAACGAATGGTAGAACGGGTTGAGTTATGTTCGACTATAAGTCGAACCTATTAAGTTGTGTTCGACCATAGGCCGAACTTCTTGTAGTCGTAACGTTGAACCAGAGTCGAACCTGTAAAATTGTGTTCGACCATATGTCGAACTTGTTGTAGACGTGACGGTGAACCAGGGTCGAACATAATGCATTTGTTAAAAAAATGATGTTTTTTCTATTTGTTTTCTATTTTCTCTTATGTTTTTCATATGAAAATTTCATATCCATGATTCCTAAACAATTTCGGAATAATTGAACATATCAAAGATTAAATTTAACCTAGGGTTTGTGAATTGAAATTGTGGAATGGGGTGGGGCAATTAGATTGTGAATTGAGGTGAGAAATTTAATGTTTGTTTGGAGATTATATAAGATTGGGGAAATCCGACTTTGAAATCTTGGTTTTGTAAATAAAGATGAATAGTTAAAATTTGTGTTTGTTATGAGACTTTATATGGTAGGATTATTACTGTAGATGTCAAATCAATGCTGGAAAAGTTAGTAAGTGTAATATTATATTATTAGTTGATGTAATAGTAATGATTTGATGATTATAATAGTAGAAATTTAGGTGTGTATTGAAATTTGTGTATTAATAGGTTAGAATGTAGGGTTAATTATTATGTTTTCTTTAAGTAAAGTATCATTTGAGTGGATTTTATAATCTTAATTTAAATCTCTTACAAACAAAGATTTGAGATTTTGAAATTTCAAATCCTGACTCATAAGTTTCCAAACAAACATACCCTGATTAATTTAGAAAATGAGCCAACCAAACCAAACATGGCCAAGATTATTTGACACTTTGGCCCAAACCAATGATTTTTGTTCGGGGTTTTCAAGATACAAAGAATTTCAACTTTGAAGTTTGATCATCTTTAGTTAAAATATATAACAAAAAATTTATGTATGATTGCATCATTACAATCATAATAGTGTAATGATAGAGAATGCAAGATTTATGCATAAAATCCAAAATCGTGCGCACCATTGTAATTAGGAAAAATATCATTTTTTTTATCTTATAAGTTAGGTCATGTTCAATTTTTTATCAGTAATTAAACATTTTATATTTTAAATTATTGATTTTTTTTCCAATTTCAATTTGATTTTGGTTGGAATTTTTTTTCGAACTTACATGTCTACCAAATCTTCAATTAACTGAGGAAAAATTGAACTTGTGCATGTGACAAATTTTAATGATACATCATAAAAAAATTAATAAATAAATTGAAAAAGATAACACAAAATTTACATAAAGGCTCTTTAACTTAATCAATTTGATATTGAATTACTATAACATTCCAGAGTCGAGTTTTGAAAAAGGGTTCTTAAAATATTTGTTTGCAATTGTTTAAACACAACTAAAAAAACTCAAATTATAATATATATATTATGTCAAATTAAAATCAATGAATTATTTTAGGGTGGGACTATCCACACCCCAAACTTTTCTAACCACACCCCAATTTTAATATCAACATCTTAAAATATTTATAAACACACCCCAAACATTTCCAATTATACCATTTGACCCAAAAAAAAAACAAAACCAAAGTTAAAAAAAAAAAAAAACGAAAACCTAAATTGTTGTTCGAACAAAAAAGGAAAGGGGGAGCCAATTTGTATGTAGATTAGAAGTTGTGTAGATTAGATTGATTGATGGATAAAATCGAACCAATTTGTATGTCTTATGGTGTGAGCATGTAATTGTAGTTTATTGTTTGAAAATTTTGAGACTTGCATGCTGAAAAACGAAAATTTTTCGAAGAACTGCTCGACTCAGGTTCGAACATGGTTCTTCGCGAGATTGCACTGTGTTCGACTTGGAAAGTCGAACAAATCACAGCCCGTTCGACTTGGGAAGTCGAACATTTCACAGACCGTTCGACTTTGAAAATCAAACATATCACATCCCGTTCAACTAGGGCAGTCGAACAACATTAGTAAGACTGTTCAACTTTAAAAATCAAACATTACTAAGACCATTCAACCACAAAAATCAAACAGTTCTTAGACTGTTCAACACTAAAAATCGAACATACATAAGAGTGTTCGAACATAGATGTTCGAAAAACAATAAATACATTTGAATTTTTCAGTCGAACATGCTTCATTCCGTTCGATTATTTCAGTCAAACACTCTTCAATACGTTCGACCTGGAATAGTCGAACGGGATTGTTCGAACGGGATTGTTCCAACGGGATTTTCTACTTTTCAAACCAAAACTCGATTTTTTGTACTACACTACTGAAAACTATTAAAAATGTAGTAGAAATTTTACATTGCTCGCTTCAAATGTATCTTCCCGTTCCATAGACATTTTTGTAGAGAATATTGGTTGGGCGATATTTTTAGGGTTTATCAAAGGAGAAAAAAAATTTATGGTATGGAGAAGAAGAAGAGTTTATGCAATGAAGGAGAAGAAGAGTGGAAATAGGGTGTGTTTAGAAATTATGAAGTATCATTAGTATTTTAAATTATATGTGAGGTGTGGTCAAGGGATATTATAGACATTTAATATATAATTACTTCTAATTTATTTAATTATGGGGTGTGGTTAGAAAAGTTTGGGATGTGGATAGTCCACCTATTATTTTATCAATAAATAAACGATAGACATAAATGAATATGCCTAGTTGGGATTAATATATTAAATCATTATTCATATAAATTAATATTCAATAATCAAACCATTTTCAAAAATTGCTACCTATTCTAGTAAGAAAACTAAAAATATCAAATGAAAATTACATAACTTTTGATGGTGTTGTGATGACCATGATTATGACAATTTAAAAAAAAAAAAAAAAATCGCTTACATAGCAAGTCTTCTTAATGTTGAGATACTCATTGAATTTGTCTTTTATACTTCATTGTTCCTCAACTTTATATTATTCTTGTTCATCTTGAATTTATTTTATGTTGCTTTTTTATTCCATTTTCTTTTATGAACCCAAAACCAAAAGATCAAGCCTACTGCCACATAATTTTTTCCTTTTTTTCGAAAAAAAAAAAGAAAAAGAAAAAGGAAAGCATGGGGCCTTAAACGAAGGAATCAGAACCAACAAAATAATTATTTGATATTACATACATCCCAAAATAATTGTCAGTTTTTTCTTTCTTATTTTTTTTTTCAACTCATAAAAGAAAATAGAATCAAGACAAAGCAACATAAAATAAATTCAAGAAGAACAAGAATAATAAAAAGTTGACAAATATTTTGGGACAAATCTCAAAAACCAAAATGATAATTAATTTGGGATGGAGGTAGTTCCTCTGACCACGAAAAAGAAAAAGATTTGAAGTAAAATTAACACCAAACTTGAGAATGTTGTACCATATTTGAATTCTAGATAAATGCTAGTTCAACTCAACTGAGAAGCAATTGTCTTCTAACTACAACTAACTTTAACCTCAAAAATCAAAATGAAATAAAAAGTAAAAACACGCAAGAGATCATCTATATGTTGGCTCTTATTCATTCAAGGATCATCTAACTTCCACACTTCAAAAATATCCATGAATACTTACTAACTATTCAGAATGACTTCTCAAGAAGTAGCCTCCTTAAGATACGCGATAAGATCTGCGCGCTCTTGAGGTTTCTTCAATCCTGGGAAAACCATCTTAGTTCCGGGGATATACTGCACCAATCAAATTCCACCATGTTAAAGACCAATCCATCACTTTTGTTTTGAACCAATTTGGATGAATCTAAAATTACACTCTAATTTAGGTGGATTTGATTCAAATCACTCAATCCAAACACAACCCAAGATCAGTCAAAAAAGAGTTAAAATTGAGTGTCGATTTCAAATACATTCTTCAAATGCTTCCATTCAAACAACATAAATGGATTTGTTATTATGGATTTCAAATTCATCATCAAGTCCTTCAATCTAAAGCGACCTCAAGGAACCAAGAAAAACAAACATGTAATTTATTTCTTACTAATCAAATGGAACGACATAAGGCAACGAGGATCATCCCAACACTAGGCATTTATACCACACATATACATTAACATGCACATATTCCACACGTAGAATCTTGCAACACATAACCAACTATTGCAGATTCCAAAGAATACGTTATAGCAAATAGCTTTGTTTCGTGATGCTAGAGGAAATCAAGCTTACATGCTTTGTTTTTAAATTTCAAAGATAACTAGAAACAAAAAAAAAAAAAATATATATATATATATATATCTCCATAGAACTTCAAGAAGGCCCATCCTTGAAATGATAAAAGAAAACATACACAAAAGACTCAGGAGAAAATGATCAAGCATGCCAACATGATCTACATTCATAAGCAATACCTTAGTTTCATCTTACTATAGTAGCAAATATAAGTTTAAAGATAGAACAATCGCATAAACACTCGTTCGGTTAATGATTGATTTTCACACAAAAGTGCATGTAATGTACCTTCTTAGGATTCAGCAAGTAATCATAGAGTGTATTCTCTCCCCAGACCACAGCCATGTTCTTGTTAGCAGCTGAGTATGAATAACCAGGGGTAGTACCAGATTGCCTTCCAAAGAGGCCATTCAAGTTGGGACCTAAAAATTTCAAACAAGATTATCCTCAAAAGCACAAGGATCAAAACCACCATACATATCAATAGAATAAGCACAGCTATCATCATTCACCAGTTAGATTCCAAATAAGGCTATGTTTCAAATCCAATCAAATTATGATTGAATCAAACCATCGCCTTTGTCACTATAGAATTTAAATTCTTCCTAAAACATTAAATAAATAAAAAAATCATCAATCGAGAGAGACTAATCAACCGAAAAACACATTCAATTGATCGATCTATTAATTACACAGAGCAAAAAAATAAAAAAATGAAAAAATCAAATAAGGACATCGGCAACAAAACAGATTCCAGCAAATACATATACGATTCAACAATGAAAAAGGAAAGATGATCGTAAATTAGCAAAAGCTAAAAAAAAAAAAAAAAAAAAAATCGCATGCATGATGCATTGCATGGAACAAAGAATAGGATTAAATTTCTAAGATTGGGGGAAAAATCAACCTTGTTTATGGCCAGCGCCTTTTTCAGCGGTGTGGCATTGAGCGCACTTGGTTTTGAAGATCTTCTCACCGGATTTGACATCGCCAGGAGGTGCTTCACTGAATGACGCCATTGAAGATTCAATCAACCAAACGAAATCGCAAGAAAGAAGGAAATAATATGGCAATGTTGAAGAGCAAATACGCAATTATATTATCATTTAAATATAGAAATTAGGAAGAGGTGAAGAGAAGAAGTTTCTGGAGGTTGCTAGAATTGGTAAGAGGGTTTCATGGAAGCGAGGCGACCAACGCGCCTTCAGGCGGCGCTGCCACGAGTCCTCCTTCCCCGCCGTACCAAATTACGATTTTGCCCCTCAGTCCAGCACCTGGTCTTTGTTTGGGCTTTGGCCCATTTGAATGGTCAATTTTAAAGCCCAAATCTCTCTTTTGGACTCTACTCTTTAAACCCATACCTACGTAACGTGTCTGGTTTGTTTATTATTGAACCAACCTGAGTTGAATTAATGAATATATTTATTCACTTTATATTAGAAATAAAATAAATAATAATAAATACAAGTAGTTAGCAAAAAAAATAGTGTTATCTTGTTTAATATTAAATCATAATATAATTTAATTTAATGTACTATTTAGTTCATACATGTTATTTCACCAGATTTCCGGAATTATATACTAACTAAAGGAATATAAATAACTAAAAAATTATATACAATAACAAAAAGTAAAGATCTCACGATCAATTTCAATAATAAAAAAAATAAGTAAATGTAATTGTTAGAATGGATGAGTGAATTTAGATCACAGTACCCAACTCAACGTTGTGAAGAGCAAATGATCAGAGATATTGTCCTATTGAAGAAGTACACTCATAAATATTTATTCCAATTTCACTAATTAACATGATTATAATAATATTATTTTTTTTGCTAATTGTCGATTAAATCACTTATTTTATTTTAATTGTAATTTCAACCAAATTTTTAAATATTTAACAAAACAAACATAATTTTATTTATGTTGTGTAATTCAAATCACGGGATAGATTTCAATTTTGTATTTAACAAAACAAATAAATAGCACTACATGCATTCCGAGCTAGAGATAGAGTCATGATAAATGTATCATTCTGCAAATGCTAGCAACTTTAGAATTAAAATCTACCCGATGATTTGAATTACACTACATATTTAAAGTTGTGTTTGTTTTTTTAACTAATATCGAAAAATTTAGTTAAAATTTCAATTAAAGTAAAAGTCGTGATTTAACTGACTATTAGCTGTACTTTTTTAATAAAAAACTCAAAATTCAGATGTGTTGCAAAAGTAAGTATAAAGACTATGTTACCTTCAGTTTTGCTATTCTACCCACTGTGGACATATTAATATGTGTCCACCGCTGATGTGTCACATATCCAACATATCTTCACACGTCATTGATGAGCATATTAAGAGTTGACCACTGTGGATAGCATTTTCCATATTGCCTTATCTTATATCAATGTCTTGATCATCTATATGTTAATTAAAATCTCATCTCCAATGAAATATATGAAATAAAAGAGTGTTACACTTATAATTTATTTAGATATACCATAAATTATAAGGTTGATTGATCATTGCATGAACTATATATTTATATGTATGACATCCTTGTCTACGACATCCATGTCTACATGATGCTGTCATTTCTTGAGAATCTTTCACTGCCACAACAATTAAAGAATAATGAAATTAATTAATATAGTATTGCAAGTGATCTAACATATTGTGTCTTATATATACTAATTATAATGCAACTAATACATATATATACCACCACAAATATAAAAACATAAATAGCATCTCACATCACATCACTTAACAATCTTGCATTATACATGTGTTGATAAATATGCGTGCACAACAATGGGCAAAATCGGCCGAACACAACCAAAACAAACAAACAAGAGAACAAGTGTGACTTATAAAATAGCCTACACTATAACAATGATACGTTACAAGTCGAGTTGAGGAAAACCCTCTTTTCTTAAGACAAGAAATGTCTAGTGTAGTGCTCACTAGATTGTGCGTATCGTCTCTCAAAAATAAAACGACTTCGTCTCTTGAAAAGTAGTACCACAATCTTGAGAGCTCTAGCAAACTTTGGTGTTTTGAGAACTGAGCTTTAGATGTAAAATGGAAATCTTTGATGCAAGATTTTGTATTTTCGTGTATAAAAAATGATCCATGACGACCCCTATATATAGGTCTCCAACATGAACATTACACCTGATAATTGATGAGAATTTAACGACTCAATAATGGATTATTTAATGCATAATAACGACTCATTCAAAAAACCAACAGTCAATATATATAGGTCTCCAACATGGAGGTTACATCTGATAATTGATGGGAATTTAACGACCCAATAATTGATTATTTAATGCATAATAACGGCTCATTCAAAAAGCCAACAATCAACTTGTGCATGTTGCATCGCTGCATCCTCTAGGTTGCTTGGTGTAACTTTGTAGCTTACTCTCTCCTAACTTACTTGATGCATCCAATTGCTAAGGCCCACGACCGAGGTTGAGTCAGGTTCATGCTGAGCTGAGTCGTTCGTGTGTATTGCACAAGCATACCACTCTAAGAGTGAGTATATTAATTACTAAACCTTTTCTCATGACTTTATTTATACTCGCATTTCCATGGTCCATCTTCCTATGTGAGATAGTTAAACTTCTCACACTCAAGACCTTCACATTCTCATTTCAAGTGGTCAACTTTAATGTTTAATTTCTCACTCACCAAAAATTGATTTTAAGCGATTCAACATGTCTCGATTATCTACTTCAAATGCAGATTAATCATTTGACATCCAATCCTTAAAATGATTAACTTATAGCCACTTAATTATTGGTCAAAGTGGTGTCACCCACCACTAATAACAACCAATTTTCCAATAACATGTGTAGGTGCAAGAATTATTTTAGACTCTTCACTCAAATTGTGATAGAAAAATAATAAAATTATATATTGTTGTAGAAAAGTTAATTTTATTTGATTGTGTGTAGTGAACTAACATAATTCATAATTTAGTATATAATCTCATTGTTTGCCTTCTGTTTAAGACAAAGTCTTGCGTAAGACGCTCTCACGGATCCCATGGGTCGGGTTTAACCCGGTCAATGGTCAAAGTCAAAAGTCAATCAACCAAAGTCAACGAGTCAAAGTCAACGGTCAAAGTCAGAGTCAACACCCAATCAACAAAAGTCAAAGGTAATACTTTTATGAATATTAGGTAATACTTTTTAAAAGTATTACATTATACATATAAAAGTATTACATGATATAAATGAAAGTATTACATTATAGGAATAAAGTACAATGTAATACTTTTTAAAAGTATCACATAATACAAATGAAAGTATTACATTATAGGAATAATGCACAATATAATACTTTTATATACATCATGTAATACTTTTTGAAAGTATCACAAGATACACATGAAAATATTACATTATGAGAATAAAACACTATGTAATACTTTTGTATATATTATGTAATACCTTTTGAAAATATCACCATGTAATACTTTTATGTATATCATGTGATACTTTCAAAAAGTATCACATCATATACATAAAAGTATTACATGGTACACATGAAAGTATTACATTATGAGAATAAAACATCATGTAATATTTTTATGTATATCATATAATACTTTTTGAAAATATCACATGATACACATGAAAGTACCATGTAATACTTTTATGTATATGAAATAATACTTTTATGTGTATCATAAAATATCATTTATACTTTTATGTATATCATGTAGTACTTTTGAGTCAACGACGTTGACCGACTATTGACCGTTGACCTTTTAATTTTGATCGTTGACTTTTGACTTTGATTGTTGATAGGGTTAAATTGACTCGTCTTACGAAATGGAATCCGTGAGATGGTCACACACAAGACATACTCTCTGTTTAAACATAGAATACCTCATTTAGTCTGAGTCAAAGTATTGGAAGCTACATTAGATTAAACAATAAATCTATTGACTGATGATAGATTACCAATATAGTTGAGAATTAATTATAAAAGGATATATCCAATAACAATCACAAATAACACACGGAAATAATGTTTTAAATAAGAAATTGAATAAGGTGGAAGTTCATGTGTTAAGTACTAATTACTGTACATATCAGAGTTAATTTTTGATTTAGAATCTGTACAATGACATGATTATAATTAAAAAAAGATGATAGTTATCTTGCTCCTAATATGTTCCAATTTAACTGACGTGATTACTCCATGTTTTTACTATAAAGTTCAGAAAATCAGACATGTTGCAAAAGTAATTATAAAGACTATGGCATCTTACCTATTATCAATGTTTTAATCTATATGTTTTTAAAATCCCATCTCGAATGAAAGTATTTTATTCAGTGTGTCAAAATATACAAACCTGAGATTTAATGAAAGAAATCAAGTGTTACACCTTATTGGTCCCATGCAAGTTAAGATTTGATGAAAGAAATCAATTGTCGCACCTCATTGGTCCCATGTAAGTTAAGATTTAATGAAAGAAATCAAGTGTTACACCTTATTGGTCCCATTTAACATAAGTCTATGATACACTTTAAAAACTTTTGTTGAGGTACAACGAAGGATGAAAATTTCAATTTCGATTTCGATAGCTTGATTTTACGGAAATTTTGGTGAAAATTTCGATATTTCAATGAAATTTTTATTCTTGGGTACAACTAAGTCAATTCTCAATTGGTGCATCTGAGCTTAAAGAGTTAGTTGAGATGTGTGTATTAAGCGAGTGAACGTTAGGTGGATTAAATATCAACGAATAGTTTTGTAGCACTATATCAACGACACATCAACTCAACTTGAATGTACATAAGTGGTGTAAACTTCGTTTCTTATTATAAAATACTTTTAGAACTTAGATAATAATCAAATTGATGCAAGTTTGTTTAGATAAGTCACGAGTATGCAACGGATGAGTTACGTCAAAAAAGATTGAAAATCGAAAGAACACAAGATTTATAAGGAATCCACTAAACTATTTTGGAAAACAAGTTACAACCCAAATTAATTTCAAATCTTTTAAGGGAATTGGCATTACAGGATTTTAGACTTCAAAATTTTAATATATATTTATTTTCGTATTTAAACGTTAGGGTTTCTCGAATCACAAAAATACGAACATAATCATTACTACTTATATTATAATTATCAATAATTATCAAATACATTTTTTCATAATAAAATATTACATCAATCCACATTTTCTAAATAAAATATTACATCAATTCACTTTATCACAATAAAATATTACATTAACACCACCTTTTACAACATTGATTTGACATCTACAATGTAACCATACCCTACTAAATCTTCACACAATTATACATTTTCATTATTCATCTTTACCACAAAATCCAAGATTTCAATGATAGGATTTCTTCGAAATCCCTTTCCAAACTTTATTACATCTTGTGATAGAAAAATATTTTCTTGTGTTTTGAGGTATTTTGGTTGCTATCCATATAATAATAATAATAATAATAATAATAATAATAATAATAATAATAATGATAATAAATCATGAAAGATCATATCCACCATTCATACAGTTAATACGTTGACAATCACCAGGATTTGTGTATTATTTAAAACTCACTTTTTTGTTTGAACTTTTCTTAGTTTTCAATATACTTTTTGTAATAAAATAATTTAATAGAAGAAAGTTCTACTTTTGAAATTGATGTACTTCAAAAAATAGTCAGAAAATATAATCTTTTATTATTTTATTTTCCGACAATGTTTCACTAATATTGCATAAATGAAATATAGAGACACTTAAAAAATTGTTTGTATAATATTACACCATACGATTATGCCTTTTCTAATTTAAAGTATATTAATTGTATTAGAAAATATTGTCATTGTATTGATTTTCACCAAAATAATAATTTATGTAATTTTTTATATGTTGCATTAATAGAATCCTTATATTGTTTCGTATGATGGATATGAATATGATATATTGTTTGAGCCCATTTATACTCTAATATGTACTTGGGCATACAAGGATCAAAGCAATTCTCCTTTTTATTTGATGACGAGTAAAAACTAATTACTTCAATAACTACATATTCATTTTTTAATATATGTATATATTACAATCATTATATATTAATAATAAAAAATCAATGATTATATATCGATGAAATAATTGAAAAATGTAGTGCGTGGTGAGTTTGAAAAAAGAGGGGCACAGAGAATGAGAACTGAGGCTAGACCAAGAAGAACATTCAGCGCAAAGGCCGCCAACGAGATGCCAGCTAGGCTCGGATATACCGAGCCAAGGCTCCAGCTTTGTAGCACAACACATGCCAGCTGTGTACAGCCTGTTTGGATTTTCAAAATCCCCTCAATCTCTCGACTTAATTACTTAAGGTACCTCAAAAATAATAATACTAGCGCAAGAGAGAGAAATAAATAAATATATTTTTATTATTCATTCAACACAGAAAATTTTAATTTTTTATAATGTAATTTCCTTTTTCCGGATATTTGGATTTATTGGCTGGCGACAGGCTGTCAGCAACAAAAGTCCCTCTCTCTCTCTCTCTCTCTCTCGTATGACTACTCTCCCCCCACCTTACATTGTTTTCCTCTCTCTCTCTCTCTCTAAAGCCTTTTCCTTCTTTCTGCTTCAATTTGTTTTTCTCTCACTAGGGGTTTTTTGGCATTTATCCGGAATTCCAGATTCAACCTCGTTGCTCGCCGGATCGTTGATTACCAATTCGTAAGCTTTTTACGCCGATTTTTTTCCAATGTTGTTTCGTGGTTTCTTCGAACTTTTCGTTTAGTTTTGTTGAATTGGAGGTTTGCGTTTGGGTTTTGGATTTTGGTGTCAATGCGCGGATTTTGTCAAGTTTTTTCTCTGCTCATGTCTGCTCCTTTTGTGTTTTTTTGTTGGGGGCGGGGTTGTTAATTTACCTTTTTTTTTTTTGTTGAAATTGTGCATGTTACGGGTTAAGAGTTTTTAGATGGTTTATTTTTGTAATTTTTGTTTTTGTGAATTAGGCTAGGGTTTCTGATTTGGGGTTTGCTGGTTATTAGTGTGTTGTTTCATGAAGTTGGAATCTTTTTAATACAGGTTTTTTCTTTATTTTCTTGCATGTTTACTTGTGAGAAAAGTTGGACTTTGATGTGTTTGCACTTGTGTCTGCAGCATAAATTTTGGAGAGTTATTTCAGTGAATATTTAGAATCAGATTGATGAGTTGCGAGTTGCGAGTTTTCTTGATTTAGGTGACTGCTGTGTTTATACGGTTGTCAAACCCTAGTGTGTTGGTCTTTGGCAACTCCATTGATATAACTGATTCTAGTTAGTAAGTGTGTGGTTTATTCAGTAGCTTCTAATGAGCCTAGATTATATTTTTGTTGCGTGTGTTTTTAATTCAAATGAGGAATCTGAAATGTTATTGGTAGGGTTTAGGTCTATGGTACGTCATTGTGTACGTATTAACTTGCTGCTACTGGTCTCCGTGTTAAATGTGCTTTCACGTAATATTCTAAGGAATTATGAGTTTTGTCGGAATGTAGATCTCACTGTGTTACCGAGAAAATGAAATTTTATCAATTTCAGTTTCTAATTGATTTTAGGGAAAGAGGTCTTCTCATCAAAATACATGTAAAAAATAATCTTCGTCAGTTTAAAAAATCTCAGTTTTCCATGGCCACATGTGACTTCCTGCTTTCCCCTCAGCTAAAAAAAGCTCAGATAGTAGTTCTGGTTCTACGCTTTAAACCACTTATCTTGGCTTGAAAAATGGCTCACGTGTGGTCCTTTCATATTTGCATAAAGCAGTTTGTTGGATGACCCTAAGTTTTTCAGATTTATAGGGTATGGCACTATCCAAAAGTTTTGACAGTTGTCATACTATATCAATCTTCCGTGCATATGAGAACACGTGGACCTACTCGGTGAAATCTTATTGAAGGATATCATCAATGCAACGTGTAATGGAAAGATTGTATTATGAGAATCTATACTTCGGTCGTTATCTAACAATATTAGGAACACGCCTGCTAAATGTCCATGCACAAGTGTCCCTGCACGTGTAAAGCGTGGTCACTTAAATTTTAATTTGGTCTGACATTACCTCGGTAGATAAGTATGTTTCACGTGTTTATATGATTTGTTTTTCTTGTCTTTTTCACTAGATGTGCCAATCCTGCCCTACATCATTTTCTTTATTTATATTCTGGAAGTATGTGACAAGTAAAACACACACAATGTAACAATCTTTTATGTCTTCACAGTCCTGTACTTATTATGTATTTGGTTCCTTGCTAACTAACTTATCATTAGGGTTGATTTATGTGCCTCAATGTCTAAGAACATTATATAGATCAAATCTACTCCTCTCTGAACATTTTATGCTTTCATGCATTTTGATACTACTTTACTTATTTTGGTTGACATTTTCAGTTTGCTTTTGTTTCATCCTTGGATACCTCATCCTCTTAATTTGGTGTCCATATTAACTGATGCCTTCATTGATCATAATTGATGAATCAATCCAGCTTTCTCCTATTGTTTATTAATTCTTTATCTTCTGAAAGATATGGCAGGTTGATTGTTAGTTATAGTTCATGATATAAATGTGATTGGTTAACATTTGTGTTCTCTTAGTTGCTAGCCAATCCGTTTCTTCTCC
This sequence comes from Scutellaria minor, assembly GCA_954870855.1. Classification (NCBI taxonomy): domain Eukaryota; kingdom Viridiplantae; phylum Streptophyta; class Magnoliopsida; order Lamiales; family Lamiaceae; genus Scutellaria; species Scutellaria minor. Next base: position 14,742,970 of record OX940728.1, on the reverse strand, counting down.
ATGGATGATCAATGATATGTATAATACCCTGTTTTTCTTGCAGATTATCAGACTGTGGACGCACAAGTTGATTTAAACCGAGTTATTAATCAATTCTTATTGCATTTCCTGTTATTCGCTTGAGGAGCATCTAATCAATCTGTCGTGTGGACGTATATGCTCATTTTGGAGTTAATAGGAGCATTCAGTTATTGTTGGCTTGCTTGCTCCTCTGCGGTGTCCTTTACTGAATAAAGGATCTTATTATTGTTTCCATGCTGGCGGAGAGCATGCGTGGAATCTGTGCTTTGGGTAATGCCCCTATCGAGCTTTGTTGCTGATGCACTTGGTGTGGTGACAATTTGCCTTGTTGCTGTGTTGGTTCTTCTGGGTCTTTTTTGTATTATATATTCATTTTACTTCCGCAGCCGGATCCGTGGGCAAGGTGGTCTCATTCAGCTTAGTTATTTCAGTGGGCCTTGGATTATCAGAATCACATACATCTTTTTCGCAGTTTGGTGGGGTGTTGGTGAAATTATTCGGTTGAATTTGTTGAGACGTAACGGAAGAGTGTTGAATGCTCTCACTCTTCAATGGCAGGAAAATGTCTGCAAATGCTACATTGTTTCGAACCTCGGATTTGCAGAGCCATGCCTGTTTCTTACGCTCATTTTTCTTCTTCGTGCATCTCTACAGAGGTCTGGAACGTTAAGTCAGAAGTGGAACGTGAAAACAGCTGGATTCGTTCTTCTTTATTGCTTCCCAATGTTCGTTCTTCAGCTTATAGTCATTTTAATGGGGCCAAAGTATAAGAAGGATCATAATCCTACACTGCCTTCTTATTTCATCAAAGCAGCTTCTTCAAAGACGAATGATAATGATACTCCCTTCTGCACTTACCCTCTCTTGAGTACCATCTTTCTCGGCCTTTTTGCTACCATCCTAACTCTCTACTTGTTCTGGCTTGGTAGGCAAATTCTTCATCTGGTCATCAACAAGGGTTTGCAGAAGAGAGTGTACACATTGATCTTTTCTATTTGTAGTTTTTTCCCGTTAAGAGTAGTCCTGCTTGGTTTGTCGGTCCTATCTGATCCCGGAAGACTTTTGTTTGATGCCATAGCATTTTTGGCTTTTCTTTCCCTTTTATGTTGTGCTGGGGTGGGTATTTGCATGCTTGTCTACCTTCCTATTGCAGATTCATTATCTTTGAGGAGTCTGCAAATGGATATAGAAGCTAGGAGAGGAGGCCCCGGTGGTAACGAGTACAACGACACCGTCTCTTTAATTACTAATCAGAGTCCTCTCGAAGGAGGAAGCCTCGTAAGTAGTCCTGGGAGGAACTCATCGAAACGTGGTTCGATTTCTTTTCGCACAATGGAAAAAGAAGATGAAGCAGCAGCTTTTGTTGAACTAAGCCTCTTCAATCCTAGTCAGCATTCAAGTCCGCCCGGGTCGCCTAGGCTCGTTGGCTGGTCGATAATCCCTCCTCCGGCGCATGATCGGCCATCCTAGTTCTGCTATGCTGTGGCAAACATTTTTGTGGTATTTGTAAAGGATTTTAGCTCTTTAATAATGAATGATTGCTAATTTTGTTTTGTTTTGTTTTGTTTTTATTTTTAATTTTGTTTTGAGATAGTTGTTTGCTTGTTATCTCCACCTTATTTTTCTTGGTGGCACTATTAATCTGTACCTTTTAAATTGGGTTGCTTATGACTTTTTTACAGCTTTTTACTGATATGATGGAAATGCAGTTTTCAAAATTGCCTGTCGATTGTTTGATATTGGATTTTATTATTAAGGAATTTTTGATGTTGAATTTGCCTGGTCTTGAATGTGATGCTGTTAATAAGTGAGCAATGTCACATTAAAATATATTTGTTCGAGTATGGACTCCTGCGAGTGTTCACAAATTATGTTCTTGTATAAGTGTTCACAAATTTTGTTCTTGCTACAAGTTTTTGTATTATGGCATTTAATACTGTCTCATGATTTTGAATATTATATTTTGTATGGAAGCAAATCAATCTCATGATTTTAAAGGGTAGATAGCGTCCATGATATTTCACACTATTTCGGTCTTTTTACGTTAGCTTTGGCTTTGGGTAGCAATAGTTTTTTACCTATTAAAAATGGGGACGCTGTTCGCTATTCACACTCCACATTTTACTAACTTCACTATTTTGCTAGCTGCAATATTTTTTTTTCTAAACACACCACTATATTTTCCCTTTTTTTGCCTCTAAAACCAATGTTCTAAAATTCAGAAGGTGTTAGTCGGGTGCTTGACTGGCGTTTAGGATGTCTAGGCGGCACCCATGCACTAAATCTAAATTAAATAATTTTTTAAAATTATTTTACCAATTTTTCTTAATTTATCTTTAAAAAATATTTTTGAAACTCTTAGATTATTTTGTTTTTGAGTTTATGTTGAAGGGCAAGTAAAAACTTAACATCTCATTTGAATTATATTTATATATAACTTATTCAATGATTATAAAAAAAATTATATGTATTTCTCAATTTGTTAATTTTCTATCTATATCTATAATAATAATAATAATAATAATAATAATAATAATAATTTGATAGAAGTCTATATTACATTGACGATGTAAAAGATGTAATTCACCCTTTATTGTTTCATGGTAACATACTGAAACGTCGTTGTGTGTTTTCTTTTAATTTTTTTTCATAATTATAGTTATAAGGTTTGGATATAATTTTGACAAATATGTGTATGTATTTATAAAGCCTCCTAAGTCCTAACCCATAAAGAGGATTTGCTCCTGAGATTGTTTCATAATTTTATCTATTATAGAACTCCATATTCTAATGAGACTTTCCGATCGATTCATATAAGTACAATGACCTTTATATATATATATATATATATATATATATATATAATATTGTTTCCTTACCTACCTTTAACGTGTCTTAAGATGCCCACTGCATGTCTCACACACACATATATATATATATATATATATATATATATATTATTTATAAAAACTCCAATCAGTTACAATAATCGTGATCATGCTTCACCTAAATTGTGCAGCCTTTCTATCTTCTCCTTCTACTTAATCAGTTAACTTGAGCCAAATTCGTCCATGTTGGCTTACATTGATCTAAATTTCAGGATTTTCAAAATTTAAAGGACAAAATTGGCGGCCTAAAAAGTTAATGGCCGGAATTTTCAAACTCAGTTACATGGACGGATCTATGTGGGGGCAGCATTGGGCTTCAACTCAGTGCAATCCCAAAAAAAAAAAAAAAAAAATATATATATATATATATATATATATATAAGCCCAAAGTTATATTTAAAGTGAGCCCAGTACAAAAATTGCACTAGCTAGTCCACTACGAAGTAAAGCTCACACCCAAATTTAAAACCCTTATAAATTATGTCCAAGTCTTCTTCTTCTTCTCCAAACATAAAGTATAAGATAAGGAGAACCTTCATCAACAACAAAGATCAACTTTCTTGAAATTTTAGATACAAATTTCTTGAAATCTAGCTCCCACCACATTATTAGAGGTAATGCTTTAAAAAAAATCATTTAATATTTTTATGAAATATATATGAATACAATATAAATATGTATGAATAATGTCCTATGACTTCCATATATTCGTGTCTTCAAATATGTATGGATAATATAACTTTTATTTGTTATGTCTTTTGAATTCATTAGTATTTTAGTTAATTATTCAATTATATTAACCACGAGCCTTGTAGTTTAAATGGTGCATCACCTTTATAAATTTGTAGATCCTGATGATTAGTGTTCAAAACTGGATTACGTAAGTTTTTTAGTATTTATTCCCTCATTTCCGCTCTTCGAACCTAGATCACACAAGTTTTCTAATATTTATTCCTTCTCTAGCACTCCCTCTAACTCATTATATATATACACACACACGAATATGAGAAGTTCATATCCCAAATAGAAAAAATAAGGTAAGATTTAATGTCTTATAAATAGGCATACTTTAGAATGGAGAAATCATGTGTCCTCATCCTTTGATGCAACCTAATAAAATGGCTAAAAATGGTGTTTTTGAGCTATCCACGCACTTTACATGTACAAGCCTTGACTTGTACGTGAACCAAACTGGCAATTAGCTCGTGTAAGATTTGTGCACAATTTCGAGAAGGTGTGATTTCGATCTGAGTTGTTGTGGTTGGATTGAGCTCTTGAGAAACTATAAATAGATCTTATCATTTATTTCATTCACTTCAATTACAATATGTATTACATCTATCAATTGTAGTAGTTCTTCTCTTCCTACAACCCTCAAGTTCAAAAGTCTCATTTTGAGAATGTTTGAAAACACTATATATGGGATAATTTCTTCTTATAGAAAAAGTTAAACTCTAAAAATTGATTTTATTTTTGTCTTGTATATGCATTGCTTTGTACTTATTATTTAGTTTCTTGGTTGAAAACGAACTATCTCAAGTGGCCCTATGCTTCCACTAATGAATGATTTCAAGCAATATTCTTTATTTAATGTCAGGCTTATTGTTTTCAAATGGGATATTTGGATTCATCTAATGTGTTTGAATCGTGATTTGAAAAACAAGATTTGAATTGATTGTAATTAAAATTCATCTAAATTAGAATGTATTTCAAATTCATGTAAATTGTTCAAAATGAAATTGATAAATTTCAAAGACATATCAATCCAAACAGGACAAATATATTTACTATTATTATCGAATTTCAAATAATTTCTTCCATCCAAACACAACCAGAAAATATACAAAACAGAGGTCAATGGTGGTTGAATCTTAGCTATGAAAAAATTGAAAAATGCAGAAAAGATGCACATAAATAATAAAGATATATTCACTACATAGAAGTGTACTACTCTACACTAACATAGAGTGTACACATCCAAGTAAAAACATGAAGTGGTGTCTGTACAATTCTTGCAAGAATTTGATTCCATTTTCCTCTTTAGTTTCTACTATAAGTATTGAGTTGGACAAATTATCAAACAGGTGATATGCATTGCTAGCTACTTCTTCCCGCAAAAATCTCTCTTTCTCAACGGTCTCTATGCTTCTCTTCATAACCCATTTTCCTCATCACTCTATAATAAGTAATTCAGGTCACAACCATCCAAATTGTTGCTTCAGATTCTGAGTTTCCTCTCTCTCTCTCTCTCTCATCATCCAAGAAAAATAGGACCTATATTTTTTGTTCATTTATTTACTATACTCCCATTCTTCAATACTTTTTTCCCAGGCAAGTTGGGTTCGTTGTTGGTGAGAGGAACAGGATATTGGGATCGATCGATCATCGTTGTGATCATGGTTTTATCTGATGCACAAATGTGACCAGTTCGAATTCTGAGTTTTCGTTGAAGTTCATTCATACATTCATAAAATTGTGAATTGAACTTATCGGAAATTCCGAGGTGGCTCATTGTGCATCAGGAAATCACCTAGGTGGCTTATTTTAGCAGCTTCAGACATCGAGTTTATTATTCTTGATCATGGGCTGCTCTTGCTCTTGCTCAAGACACGTGAATGTTGACGACGACATCGATGCCTACAAGAAAATCACGAAACGAAAAGGGTCTCGAAAATTCTTGAAAAAGATTGCATCTTTCTCACAAAGCAAGAAATCCCATGTCGAAGAAGCCATTAATTTAGGCGATGAGGTCCAAAGTGAGTGGGAGGTTGACGAGGAGGGCAAAAAGGTAATTTCCATAGACAGGACTTTGAGCGTCCGAGGTGGCGTGGATGGGGCCCACGTGGCAGCAGGATGGCCCCTGTGGCTGACAGCTGTAGCGGGCGAGGCGATCAATGGATGGTTGCCTAGGAAGATGGAGACGTTTCAGAAGCTGGACAAGATTGGACAGGGGACATACAGCAATGTGTTTAGGGCTCGTGATCTTGTGAGTGGGAAAATGGTAGCTTTGAAGAAGGTGAGGTTTAGTGTAATGGATCCAGACAGTGTTCGATTCATGGCTCGAGAGATCGTGATCCTGCGCAGGCTGGACCACCCTAATGTCATGAAGCTTGAGGGTGTCATCACTTCTAGGGTTTCTAGTGACTTGTACCTTGTGTTTGAGTACATGGAGCATGATCTTGCTGGGCTTGCAGCTTCACCTATGGTTAGGTTTACTGAACCACAGGTTGGTTTCATCGACATTGATCATCGTCGTCTATTTATTCGAGGGTTGATGTCGATTTGCTACCTTAATTATGACACTTTTTATTCATTTGGTATCTGGACCTGAAAGAATTTCCAATCACCGGCCATGCTTTATCAAGTTTTCGAATGCATCACAAAATTAGTTTTTGACGCATTTTCTATGGTCAGAATAGTCGTTATAGAATTCGAAAATGCAATCCATCTTTGAGTATCAAGTCAAAATGCACGAGTCTTATGTTGAATGACCCCCCCCCTCACAACCAAATTATAATGGTAATTCGGTTTTAATGATTCTCGATTGATCTGAGCCCAAATTGAATAAAGATCGTTTTGGGTTTTGAATGATTTTTGTTTGATTTAGATTCGAATCGAATGAGAATCATGAAATTGATTAATTATGGTTATAATTCGACTTTGAAAGTGGATCATTTTGGTGTATGACTCATGCATTTCGATTGATACATGTTTAAAGGTAAATTGTATTTTTTGAGTTTATTTTTTGCTAAAGAACGTGTCAAAACCTGATTTCGAGATGCAACCGGAAATATTCTTAAGTATGGCCAATTATCGGAAATCTTTTTAGGTTTAGGCACCAAGTGAAAAAAAGTGACATAATTCATGTAGCAAATTGATATTAACCCGAAAAATTACAATATTTTGCTCGGTAACTTGAACCTTGTCCACTTTTTTACCACCAACTTTACATATTCCAATTTGGTCCTCCAACAATCACTTTTTTCAATTGTCATCCGATTTTACTCAAAATTTCGATTTTTTTCCTAAATGGACATCGGAATTGCTGACATGCATGAATTTCTCAATTCCAGCGTCCACATAGGCATAAATTGACATTGCGAGCAAAATCAGATCAAAATTGAAAATAGATGACAATTTTGATGACCAATCAAAATATGTAAAATTGATGATAAAAATTAAACTGAATAAGGCCCCAACTAAAATTGAAATTTCCCCGACCCTTGAATTACTAACAACCTAACTTTGGTTAATTAGAACCATAAGTTTATTACATTAGTGAGCATTTATTGATGCATGCATGCAGATCAAATGCTACATGCAGCAGCTCCTTCGTGGGCTAGAGCACTGCCATAGCCGTGGAGTATTACACCGAGATATAAAGGGTGCAAACCTTCTAATAGACAACAATGGAGTCCTCAAGATTGCCGATTTCGGGCTCGCGACTTTCGCCCCTTCTCCCGATCACAAGGAGCCTCTAACGAGCCGAGTCGTGACCCTATGGTACAGACCACCCGAGCTTCTTTTGGGCTCCACCGACTACGGAATCGGTGTCGATTTGTGGAGCTGTGGTTGCATTCTTGCTGAGTTGTTTGCTGGCAAACCACTCATGCCTGGAAGGACTGAGGTTGAACAGCTCCACAAAATCTTCAAGCTTTGCGGCTCGCCCTCCGATGAGTACTGGAAAATGTCGAAATTGCCCCTCGCCACCATCTTCCGACCGCAGCACCCCTACAAACGGCGTCTGTCCGAGGTGCTCGACGATGTGTTGCCTCCTTCGGCTTTGGAGCTTCTGGAGAGACTCCTTGCTTTTGAACCTAAGCGTAGAGGGACCCCCACTTCTGCCCTTCAATCTAAGGTAAGACTACTAACATTCTTCAACAATGATATGTATATAGTGGAAATGTGTTTAATTTTCTACTCGATGTTCATAACAAAACAAGTTTTTTAGTCGAGATATTTCTAAATGTCTTGAATGCCCCTTTTAGTTACATCTTTGTCATCTCTCTTTGAAATTTGACCTAAATGATTTTCTTTCTCGCCTTCATCCTCTCACATCTCGATTCTTTCTCTCATCTATATATCTTCTCTTATATCTCGATTATCTCTATATTCTCTTTCGTCGATTTTCTATTTAGTTTTGAAAATTTTATGGTTTTTGGCACAAGTTTCGGTATTTTTTTATATGTAAATTTTTTTAGATTTGTTAGATCTTGATTGATACTATCAAAATTAACTTCTCGATGGTAAGTGTATTCGAGATCTAACTTTCCTAAAAAATAGATATCGATGGCATCATCATCGTAACATTTCAAAGCTATCATTGTGATCTAACTTTTCAATAGTAATCAGCTTTGAGATCTTATATCTCGATGCTACTAGCATTGAGATCTATTTTTCTTTTTTCTTTTCTAAAAAACATAGATTCTCTATTTTAAGGGCATTTATGTCATTTAACCATTTAACTTCTAATTTGGTTAGAAAACATGTTTTTTCATCAACTGGATATTTTTCATTCACTCATATATAATGGGTGGAAACAAGGGGAAACTGCAAATTTAGAGCATTATCTTTAGGTCATTCACCAACAAAAGACACAATTTTTTTGGGCTTCAATATTGGGACACTAACTTTTTAATTTGGCAAATTTTAGGACAAAAAATTCCAAAATGACGAATTTCGGGCGAAATCACACGAATTTTGGGCCAAATCATATCAACAAATTAAAAACTCAAATCTCATGTAATTGGACCCGAAATTCATCAAATCAGGCTCTTTTGTCCTAAAATTGCCCGAATTGAAAAGTTAATATCTGTCATTGGTGAACGGTTTAAAGATAATATCCTAAATTCGCAATTTTCCGTGGAAACAAGATACGTCTCATGCATGGTATATATCCAATACAAATAAAATGTCCCTTTTTTTTTCAGTTCTTCCAAACAGAGCCTCTACCTTGTGATCCATCATCCTTGCCAAAATACCCACCTAGCAAACAATATGATGCCAAGCTTCGAAACGAGGAAGCCATTAGAAAGAAGTCCATGCAAATTCACAATTCCATGCAAATAATCAGTGCATCCCAAAACATGAATGAAAGACCCAACCTCTCTTCTCTCAACAGACCTCACAAACCCTGGGAAACAGCAACCAATACCACCTCCCAAACCGATCGAAAACAGGTGGTGAATCAACCCAACTCCTCCCACCATTTTCTTGAAATCAGAAACAACATTCAACAAGCCATTGCTTTGAGCATGGAGAGGATGGTGGAAGAGCACCAGAAACAGATTCAAAACCCCATCACTAAAGCTCGCGTTGAGAAGAAACGAATCAGAAAATGCGTTAGTGAGGACGGCCTCACTAATCCGTTCCTTGAGTGTATCAGTGAAGAGTAGTTATGATATGGGTTTTTAGGATTGTGTTTTTTTGGGGAAAGAAGATGTCATGTTTGCTTATATTAGTGTACAGTTTTGACTGTGCTTAAGAGGAGAGATTCTTAGTGTATCTTGGTGTTATTTAGGTACAGTTAGCCAAAAACACTAAGAAAGATCCTCCACAATTTTCTACTTACTTTTCTAGTTTGTAAGAGGATCATTTGGTATAATATATATCTTTTTCAGTTGCATTTTTGGTCCTTGTTTTGTATTGTGGATAGTGGATCAAATAGGACTTGCATTTTAGGGTTTTGTCGTTTTTTATTTTTTTAATCTTTTAGGTTGTGTTTGAACTGAATGATTTGATCGTCATCGATTTGAAAATTTCGATGATGGTTGTTTGGATTGATATAATGATATAAATCCTAATCTTTGTTAGTTTTTAACTTCTTTGAGTGTTAATACTATTTTTCCACTTGTCCTTTATTTCCCTCTTCAATTATAAGATCCTTACTAATTAATGATCACATGGTTAGTTCAAGTTCATCAAAGATGATGATGCCCAACATATGAATGAGAAACCATTTCACTAATTTAAATTCATGAGACGAAACTTAATATTATAATCAACGAGTCAGTCGCACAATTTGACGGGGTTATGGAATTTGGGTTTCATCGAAAAATGATCACATTCGAACATGATAACAATAGATGTTTTAATAGATAGGAAAAAAATACTTTAACAAGTAACGATATTTCAACAAATAATATGTAGCACCTTAACATATAACAAATAATATTTTAATATATAATAAATCATACTGATATTATTCGACATAATTAAAAACATATATATAATCCATCTTAAAAAAACAATCAACAAACAGAATACATCTTCAATGGTTCTGGACACTCATAAGATGAATATTGAACAAATCCAACAACAAATACTTCAACATATAACAAGTACTACTTTAACATATAATAATTAATAATATGACATATAACAAGTTATAATTTTACCATGTCAATACTCTCTTTTTTTGTGAAGGAGTGAATTTTTCACTTTCTTGTGTGTCTTGTGGAGAAGGAACATAAACCATACCATCATGTTCTTCTTGCATGTGATTTTGTTGTTGCATGTTGTAAAAAAGTGAGACATGTTTTGAAACAAACGTCTTGGTTTTGTGTTGTTCGAATATGTCTTCTTGGTTTAATGAGATGATGCAAGTGACAGAAGATGAAGAGAGGTGTACATGTGTTGTGTTACTTTGGGTCCTATCACTCCTATGGAAAAACAAGAATTATATTTTATGGAATGCAGTGGTTGAGAATCTTGAGAGGGTGGTTACACTTGCATGGGAGCCTTTGGCTAATTGGAAGGCAGCCAAGGTATTAAAATTTTTGCAAAATTCTATTTCCTCATGTGAGGTTACAATACAATGGTGTGTCCTCATTTTTGGATTAAATGCAATGTGGACATCTCTTTCTTCGAAAATAAAAGGTTAGTTGGTTGTGGAGCCGTTTTAAGAGATGAATATAAGAGATTTATTTCATGTTTTTTAAGAATTAGGCACGATGTTGTTGAAGTTTCGGAAGGTGAAACTTTTGGTCTTCTAGAAGCTCTTTCCTAGATCTGTCGTCTGGATTGGAAGAGAGCATTGATTGAGACAGATTGTAAAGAGGTAGTAGAGGTGCATGGGTCATAGATCCGTGCAATCCGGGTCGATCCGACCCAAATCTGCATGTTTTTTATTTTTTATGTTACATTTATGTTATATTTGTATGACATTTATGTTATATTATTATGACCTTTATTTACAAATATCATCATCTTTATATACTGGAACTTAGAAAAAAAAATGAAGAATTTCAACGCTTTTTTGGATCAATATACATTTATGTGATATTACTCATATCTTTTAGTTATGTTAGTTACACCTTTATATATTACATAAATGTAAGGATATTTGTATATAAATGTGACATGAATATAACATAAAGATGACATGAATATTACATAAATGTATATATGTACAAATTGTGTTGAAATTATTCTTTTTTTCCCCTAAGTTACAGTACATAAATGTAAAAACATTTGTTCATAAAGGTGACATGAATATAATATAAATATGACATGAATATAATATAAAGGTAACACATAAATCAAAAAAAAAAAAACCCAGATGCCCGCAGATTCGGGTCGGGTCAACCTAGTTGCATGCATGGATTTAGATCCATGCAACTGGTGCATGGGAGACCAACTCTTAAACTATATTTAAGTGATGAGTAAGTCTGTTATGCACTTGGTGCACTACGCAATCCGGGTCTACCCGGATCCGCAGTCCTTTTTTTTTTTTTTTCGCTTCAGGTGTTGACCTTTATGTTGTATGAGTGATATTTATGTTATGTTGGGATTTCAGTGGTTAGATTTTGATGAGACAAACCAAGAATGTAATAGGAAGTTTGAGTACCCCATTTTTTTCATAATGTTTAAGTGAAAACATAGACTAGGATTGAGTCTAGTTATGGAAACTGAAAAATGGAGGAACACATGCATACAATGTTGTACACATGCATGCAATACTGCATCGAAGATTTGAAGAACGAAGCTGCTGGAAGAAAGCAGATACATCAACACTGCAAGAAGACAGTTACAACATTACAACAAAATAAGTAAGAACGACATGCAGCATCGCTGCAAGAAGAAGTTACAGGAATACTGCAAGAAAAGATACAACAGTACTGTACGAAGATACTGCAAGAAGGTCCAAGTTACAGCAGCACTGTAAAGTACAAACAGCTGCAAGCAGACCTAGGATACAGTGCGAAGCTTACTATTCAAGCAGTCAACAACGCCAATGACATACAAAATAAGTATCCTACAATCCGAGGAAGGATAAATGCAGTACGAGGAACGAAGATCCAAACAAGAATAAATAGAGCCGTTCCAGAGAAGATCAAAGTTGCAGACACGGAGCCAATGTCAAGACGCCATGTGGACTGACGTGCCGCAGAAAGCTGTGAGCCACAACCACCACATTAAATGCTCCAGAAAGAAAAGTCAAGTTGCATTAAATGCAAGTCTTAAAGTTCAAAATGAGAGATATCTCCTTCAACGGATATCTTCCCTACAAGTATAAATAGAGGATGATCAACCCTGAAGCTGATTACTAAAACTACGAAAACTGGACAAAGCTAGAAACTTTGCACAAAAATTCTCGAGCATTCAAGCTATACTCTCAGTTTCAGTCACTCAACCTCTGTGAAGTGAAACAAGTTCAACACTGAAAGATCTTTTGAAGGATTCAGAAGCTCACTTCATCGCACCAGTTGAAGAACATATTTATATACTTTTTAACCTTGTTGCTGTGTGCTTAGGTTGTTTTAGGTGTCGAACAGTTGATAGGAGAGATCCTTGCTGTTTGTATAGTTGTCTAAGGTTTAGACAGCTTCCCTGTGTGGGAGTTTGAAACCCTATGTGGGTTTGCCTTTAGAGTTTACAGTTGCCGTGTGTACGTTGGACTCTAGTGGGTGTTTAGCTTTGTAAGTTGATAGATTGTTAGGAGTGTCCTGTAAATCAATCTTGCTTAACGAAGTTCCTGCTCGAGGTAGCAGTAGAGTGGACGTAGAAGGGTTACACCATCTTCGAACCACTATAAGCCATAAGTGTTTTATTGATTTCTTATCTGCGCTTTATCTTTTATATCTATCTCTGTCATAAGCATAAAACGTTTTGAAAATGATAATATTTGAGAAAACCAGCCTTGTGTCTTAAAACCTTTTATTTTTCCGCTGCGTATAAAACTCTAAGTTACAACATGTAGCACTGCATCCTAGTGCTGTAAGCACTAATTGACTGGCGCTGCAAGTTCAAGTAACTTGCAGAACAATAAGTTTTAAATAAATTTTCAAAATCGACCAAGGTTCATTCACCCTCCCTCTGAACCTCTGACACCACTTGGGACCAACATGTTATATTAGTATGACCTTTATGTACAAGTATGTTGACCTTTATGTACTGGAACTTTAAAGAAAAGGATGAATTTCAGCACATTTTGTACATATATACATTTATGTGATATTACTTATACCTTTATATTAATATAGTCATACCTTAATGTAATATATAAAGATGCAACTAACATAACTAAAATGTATGAGTAATATCACATAAATGTATGTTGATCCAAAAAAAACGCTAAAATTCTTTCATTTTTTTCTAAGTTACAGTACATAAAGGTGATAACATTTATACATAAAGGTCATACTAATATAACATAAAAGTCACACATTTATAATATAAAGATCAACACATATAAACAAAAAACAAAAAATCAAAATTCACGGATTCGAATTGGATCGACCCGAATTGCATGGATCTTATATCCGTGCACCAGGTGCACAGGAAAATTTGCGTTAACTGATACTTTATCAATTATCACACCTTTTAGATTAAGATATATAAAATACTATTTATTGCCGATCACTCGCAAAACTTAACGAAAATTGCAATTCACCCCTTAAAACATAAACGTATATTTCATAAAGATTTCAATTGATTCAAAGTTTGTTACAGCCAACATTCATTTATTTAACACTTTGTCACATAACTCTATATATATATATATACACTTTATTATCCCTTTGAAAAAATATAGTTTAATATAAAATCCTTATTTTCAAAGTGATAATACAAATTAAAATAAAGATTTTATATATCTCAAAAAGTATGGTGATAAAGAGCAAAATTAATATATATATATATATATATATAGTATATATAAATTGAAATTAAGTTAACTAATCAAAAAGTAAATTTTTAAATATATAAATTTAGATAAAAATCTAATTTTTGTTATAAATTATTAAAAATCTCAATATTTCCACCTAATTTTTTGTCTTAAATTTATTCAAAGAAATCTGAAAATATAATAAACCATAAATATTTACAATTATGTTGGGATATTTCTGACTAGGTTTTGATGAGACAATGTAATATTAGATGAGCTTTTAGAGTACCCCTTTTCCACATTTATAAGTGGATTTTAGTGTGATTAACCTATCTTTCTAAGTAGAGTTTTGAGAAGAAGCATATATCAAAAAGACAGAGAAAAACTGATGTTAACAGGATTTTGGACTTAAAGAAACCTTGAAGACTGATTTTCAACATGAAAAGTCAGTAAGCTGAAGTTGAAGTTAGAATCAGGAAGTTGGATCAGGAAGTAGCAAATAGATAGCAGGAAGAGAGTCAGGAAGCTGACTGTAGGATTCTGGAACAGGAAGTTGTTCAGAGTCAGGAAGCTGAAGCAGATTAGAAAGGAGACGCAAGTCAGGAAGCTGACTGCAGGATTCTGGAACAGAAAACTATTCAGAGTCAGGAAGTTGACTGTAGGATTCTGGAACAGGAAGCTGTTCAGAGTTAGGAAACTGAAGTATATCAGAAAAGAGACGCAGGTCAGGAAGCTGACTATAGGTTTTAGGAACAGGAAACTGTTTTGAAACAGAAACCTAGCGCAAAACAGAAATCGGCTACTGTAATCAGAGCAGCAAGTAATAAGTCTTTCTAACCTATTTAATGCAGTACGAGGAATATACTGGTTACAGTACGAGGATTGGTTCCTGTCAAGTTACCAGTAGATAGAAGTTAGTGACGACCTAATGAGGTGTTGCCATCTGGAAAGCGGCTCTGCAAAAGTACTGTAGCTAGAGTATGATGTCATTAATGCGGATCAGAGTAGGACATGCTCTGAAACCCTGATCTTCCATGACGTATTGAATGCGAAGATTTGAAGATCAATTTGAATTGCAACAGGACCATGCCTATCTTCAATGGGCATTTTTCAAAAGCTATAAATAGAAGGATGAAGTGACTTTAAAGACAACTGAACAACTAAGCATTTTCATATCTTACAAGTGATTATATTCTCAAGCCTTCCAAGCTTTCTAAAGTTCAATCACTCAACCTTCTGAAGCAGTCATTCAAGCATTCGCGCTTTCAAGTTCAAGGCTGACTTCAAAGTTGCACTAGTTGAAGAAACTTATATACTTTTAACCATTTGTTGTGTGCTAGGTTGTTTTATTTTCGGTGTCCTTAGATGATAGGATTGGATCCTTGCTAAGTGTTAGTCTTGTGTAGGCTTATAACTCTGTGTGAGTTTTTGTACCCTGTGTGGGATAGTACCTAAGAATCTGTTGATTCTAATAGGTTAACTTGCTAGGAAGAGGTTTGTAAAACAGTGTCTTGTAAAACAAACTGACCTAATGAAGTTCCTTCTTAGTGAAGGAGTAGAGTGGACGTAGAAGGATTACACCACCTTCGAACCATTGTAAACCATAAGTGTTTTACTGTTTTTTATACTTGTTGCATTGCATTGATATATCTTGTTGCATTTGTCATATCAAAGGTTTCTGATAAGATCATATTTGGAAAAGAAAACTGGTTTTCATAAAGAAACTCTATCTTAGTTTATTCCGCTGCATACTGAAACCTAAATCAGCATATTGTCACGTTTCTGAATCAAGTCAGGTTGCTGCATTCTCTGTAGAATCAGTAACCTGTTTATAGAAAAGTTTTTAAAACGCAAAATCGATAGAAGTTCATTCACCCCTTTAAACCTCTGACCACTTGGGACCAACAAGTTAAATATATATAAATTATTTAAATTAATCCAAAATTTATGATAAATTGAAAATAACAAAAATATAGTACTAAATATAATAAAAATTAAGATTTAAAAGATTTTGATTTTTTTTTAAATTAAAGTCAAGATAAAGAATATGAGTGAAACCCGGAATGTAACGACATTCGTTCACTAAAATTATGTAATTTGTTAGGTTGATTGCAGATTTATTCATTTTGATTATGCACATACCCCAAATTTTAGTTTGAATTTTGATATGTATTTTTAGTTATATTGTATTGCTTTATAAGTATTTTGTTGATTTATTTGGATTAAGATAAATAAAAAATGAATCTCCTCTAATGATTGTCAATTACCCACAATTGGATTATATTAATTTGACAGAAAGATCATAATGAAATCATAAATATGAACTGTAAATTACCCTGTAAATTACCTACTATCAGTTGAGAGAAAATGTTAAAATAGCCACCGTGGACAACTCTTAATCGATGATGTATAATAATTTCATCCCTTAAAATTATAAAATGTGAAATAAATAAATATATTAAATTTTGACACATAAACAATGAATTCACATTAACATGTTCATGGTGGGTAGGGAAACAAGGTTGTGAATCTCAAATATTAAATTAGGATACTTTGAATCTTTTATATTTCAATTGATATTTTGAAACTATTATGTTTTGAAAACCAATATATATATATATATATATATATATATATATTATATGTGAGTAATTATATAAAAAAAACACAAATTTATGATTCATTTTCAATTACAGCATAAATTTTGAATGTTAACATTATAAATTATAAATTTGATATATATATATATATATATATTTATATATATATACCAAAATGCATAAATTAATCTTCATCATCTTCAGTTGAAGTAGATCGTCGACATGCATGTAAAGTGACAATATAAATTTATATGTATTATATATTTAATGTTTTTTAATAAAAAATAGTAATAGAGGAATTTATGAGAGAATCTCTAGTGACTTAACGTGTACATCATAAGATGATAAGATTCACACATGTCGGGCTAAAGCTTAACTCCTCTTACTGAAATAAACAATCATGATTCTTCACACCAATCAAGAAAATATATAAATTAAATGTAGGTCGAATTATAAAATTCGATTTTCTTTTTATTCTTATACTAAATAAAAAGAGATCGTCATTGAAATTATATGAAAAAAAAATTTATTAGCAAAGTGCATCGATAGAGTTATCTCAATTAACTAAATATTAAATATACATTTAATGAGAAAATTGGACTGTAATTTAGATCAAACAGAAATAAATTAAAAGTAGGTATATATTAATGAAACTTAAGGAGTAAAATAAATATAAAATAATTTTTAAAAAATTATTAAATAAATTTCTTATGAGATTGTCTCATGAATTTAATTTCATGAGACTACTCAATTCACAATTCATAAAATTGATATTGATTTGTAAATATTGAGCTTAATAGATAAGAGCTTCATCTTAGAAAATTGTACATGTAAAATTAGAGGTGGGCAAAGTTCATAGCAATTCAGTAGTTAGAGAATCTCTAGAACTAAACCAAAGTTTGAAGATTTCTAAAAACAGTTCTTTGAAACAGTTGCGGAAAATCAATTCGGTTCATTTGAATATTCAAGTGTAACAAAGCGAACCGGTTCAAATTTCGGAGTTTGGAAATTTTACAGTTTAAAATGAATATTCATTCAAAAAATGAAAAGATATAAAATTAATATATCTTACAACATAATTTAATTTAAATCATAAAATGAGTCATAAACTAATATGATAGACTTGACAAATTACTAAAGCAGTTGCATGTTCTTGAAAATAATAGTATACTTTCAAATTTTATTCTTCAAAATCTTCTTCTACACCACATAAATGATCATTAAAAATAAATATATTTGACCATCAGAAACTTCGTAGTTAAAAGAGAAATAAATTGGACCTTAGTAAAATTTGGAAGGTAAATATAAACTTGAATAAAAATATATAATGACTTTGTATAAGTTATAAATCAATTATTTGATTAGTATATATTGTAGTAATAGATTTTATGTGTTCCCAAAATTATTCATAAATATTTTATTGTATTTTTAATAATTAATTTCTTATATGAAGTTTTAAAATTATAATAATATTAATAGTTTATTACATACAAAATCACCAACTATATATCGATTTTCATTTACAACATGAACTTTGTAGTTAACACCACAAATCACCTATTTATATTTTATATCAATTCGATACATGACCGAGTTTTTCTGGTTCTAATTGTTGATGTCGAGTGTTCGCTAGATTCTTTTAGCCACTCTCGCATGTTTGTAGTGTATATTGTGGAGGTGGTGAGCAAGTCGATCCCACCGAAACTAGAAATTCAGAACCTCATTAATTACTCAAATTCAAAACCTAATTTTATCAAGACAACCAAATATCAAACTTTCAAATAAATAACTATAACAAAATAAAACAATGAATGAATACGATAAATCAATATAACGATGACAAGTTCTAGAATATGCTTTCATCTAATTCTTATCATAATATCACTTTCAACAACCTAATTCATTAATTATTCCCCTTAATCACAACTATCAAGTTAACTACTTTCCTGAGATAGTTAAAAATTATCGAATGTATGCTTGCACGATCCGATAAACAATTAATGAAGAAGGAGGAATAAAACTCAACAATTGAACTACCAAATATTAATGGAAAACTAATTGATTATGCAGAAATACTTCTCAACATATAAAGATTAAAAGCCCTCAAGTAATTTTGAAAAATTTGTGCACAAATTCAAGATCAAGAAATTGAGTTTACATCTGATTTTTTGAATGATTTTTTGTAAAGTCGAGTTTGATTTGAATTTGATTTTTTTGAATTGATTTAAGATTTGAAATGAGCTTGGGAAGTGGAAATTTAACGTAAAATTCATATATATACATACATATATATATATATATAGATTAAGAATTGAAAACTGTAATTTCGTTCCGACAACTGACAATGGTTTTTCACATGAACAAGTTTTGGGTTCTACATAAACAATTGGAGCCTGAAAAGATGAATCATGTATCGAATTGATAACGAATTATAATTTGGTGATTAATGATGTTACGTCTAAAGTTCATGTTGTAAATGAAAATCGACCTAAAATTGATGATTTTTTTTATGTATTTAACTATAATATTTAACAATATGAAAATTCAATCAATTTTGTAGTTAATCCAATATATTATAAAGAAATGAATTATATTATACATATGAATATAGTTACTTTCTTGAAATCGATTCTACTCGATTCAAAAATCTGTTCGATATTATTCGATTTGTTACAAAAGAATCATCAAAGTGGTTATGTCCAAAAAGAGAGATATTTTGATTTAGATTTCGATACAATTATTCAATTATCTATGAGACTCAAGCTCACTCACCCTAAGGGTGTAATCGAGCCGAACTGCCAGCTTTAGCTCAATTCTAAAACACGAAGCTCGAGCTTGACTCAACAAATAACTTGATAAGCTCAAGCTCGGTAATAGAAAAATATTTATAAAAAAAAAATTGAAAATTGAAAATTTAATATAAAGATTAAATTATTACAGACTGAATTATATATTTAACATATATTCGGTAATACTCAATTAGACACGTGAGTTTGTTGAGTTAAATATTAATATACTTGAACTCGAGATCGAAAATTACTCTAATAACTTGAGCTCGAATTCGGCTCAATCATTTCAACCTAATTTGATATATATATATATATATATATATATATATATATATATATATATATATGTATGTGTGTGAGGCAGTTTCTTTTATTTTGGAATTAAGGTGGGAAGGGGGCAAATCCTAAATAGTTTAATTTGTAGTCCTTTTCGTAAAAAAAAAAACACGTACACTTGTACCCTTCATTCACACCTCTGACCCCAACACGCAAACACCGAAACAAAACATTTTTTTTTGCAAACAAGAAAATTTATACTGGGAAGAGAAAAATGGCCACCGAATAGTAAGAGAATCCCTGTTGTTTTTGATTCAAACTTTATTTTCGCAATTTCTTGTCTTGTTATCTCTGTTTATTTCCTCTTTTTTTCGTTTTGTGTAGCGATTATTTGTTCAAACTTCTGTTAATCGGCGACTCCTCTGTCGGCAAGTCTTGTCTTCTTCTCAGATTCGCGGTACATTGACGTTTATCGCTCTTTTGATTCATATATTATTGTTGTTACTGGTAATTGGTCATGGAAATTATGGATGCTTGTTTGGGTGGTTTCTGTTTGTCTTTTGATGAATAGGGTTTCCCTTTTCGTTATATTTTGTTTGGGGAATTTCTGTATGGGAATAATGCTGATTGATTGATGATGATTATAGGATGATTCGTACGTGGACAGTTACATTAGCACCATTGGAGTTGATTTTGTAAGTTATTTATCTTTATTGTTGTTGTGTCAATGTAGGATTTTATATTAGTTTATTGAGGGTTGACATGGTTGTGCAATGGGTATGTTTTGTAGAAAATAAGGACAGTGGAGCTAGATGGGAAGACAATCAAGCTTCAAATTGTGAGTTAATATAGCTGTACATCCTTGTAAATGAATGTGGATATTTATAAGAAGATACTGTTTTATGCAGGGGTTTAGATTGAATTGTATTTAGTAGTTTATTTTGGAGCATCGTGGAATATGACTATATAGAAATGCCCATTAATTTAAAATCTTTTCATGTGATTCAAAAATCCACCAATTTCAAGAACTCTTGGCATGTATGGTTATGTTTCTATTGGGAATTCTTATTTCCATTTTGTTTAGATGCATTTTTAAGTTTGTATTGGTTTTGTGGAAAAAAAATGGGATCAATTTTGTTATGTGGTCTTCCATAAGATTTTTATGGAGTAGAAATGGAAATATTCCTGATGTATGTGTTCTGTGGATTTATTTTTTTAAACTAGAAAATGTGATAAAAATGGCCGTTTTTTGTTAAGATGATGTATAAGCTTGGAGTCCTATTGGAAATGGCGTTCTTTGAAAATAATTATCTGTTTGGTGGTAGTGGTGGGATCCACTTTCACTATGTATAATCAGATATGATAATTTATGATGATCATCTTAAGGTATTCTGGTATTATTAAATTATAACGTTTGAGTATGTCAATTGGCTAAATATGGTTGTATATGTTTGGAGAGAACTAGTACCTGTTGGTTGTTTGATTTTGATGTATCTGAAGTTATGGTGGTTCACAAAACATTAGAGAGTAACTAAGTTATGAGTTATGCAAAGGAATTTTCATGGTGGTTTCTTGTCTGTTTCTTTTATGATTTTCATAGAAACTCAGGTTTCATATGGATCACAAATAAGATCATTTTTCTCTGTAAATTTCATGAGGTGTCTTCCATGCAATCTAGCAAAGTGTTAAAAAGCTATGCTATCCGACATGTATGATTGTGAGTGCTTATACTATACTTTTGCAGAAATGTACCATATTTCCCATCACTTTATAATGATTGAGGCAGCTATTAGTTCCAGTACCACAACAAGAATGGTGGATAGAAGTTTTTCTATTATAATACTTTAGAGGCAACAATTGATTCTCATACCCATAAAGGCTATTGTAACATATATTATACCATTTAATGATACCTCAAATAAGCTCAAGTGTCCTTTTTATTATGTTTTTCCAGTGGGATACTGCTGGCCAGGAGCGATTCCGGACTATCACGAGCAGTTATTACCGAGGAGCTCATGGGATCATTGTAAGAAAGATCATGAAATGGTTATCCTCTATTGTGTGTTAAGTCTTTATGATTTTATTTCCTTACTAGTACTTCACCTAACTCATTTATCACTTTATGTTTCCTCAATTTTATTTTCTTGTTGAATTTCAATTTTCCCTTGGAGCATGGGTATACCATTAATAAATACCTTGTAGTTCACATGAATTTAACTTGACCTGATATGGACCCTGTTCTGGCATAGGTTGTTCACATATGGTTTGACTGTATACGTTACAGAGCTCAGCTTTTATGTGTGTTACTAATTGAGAAATACCTGGTGTAGTCATTGTATTTGATTTGTGTTCTAGATTTTTGACGTGCTAGAAACAAAAAAGTTTATGCTTTTCTTGTGCCAGTGTCTTCAAATGAGTTGCTTACTTGGCCTGCTTCAAATGTTCAAGTAAGCCACATTTCTTCATGGCGCTTGTGCTTCCCATTTAGCACCATGAGGAACTATAGCAATTCTTGATCCTTTTGTTAGTTGTATTTTTTCGGAGCCTTAAATAGCTACTCAATTCATTTTATGTTTAATTTTTCTATCTGAACTGTAATAGATTGTGTATGATGTGACTGAGATGGAGAGCTTCAACAATGTTAAGCAGTGGCTTAATGAAATCGATAGATATGCAAATGACAGTGTTTGCAAGCTTTTGGTGGGGAACAAATGTGATTTGGTTGAGAGCAAAGTTGTGGACACACAAACAGGAAAGGTTAATATCTTTTATCCTGCTCTGATCTTGTCCTTAATATTTTGATTATATGTGCTGCTGCTTCTTTTTTCTTTTTTATTTATTTTTGTCCCCTTCTCTGCTGAATTTGAAACAAACATCTTTCCTTTTTAGTAGCGTAACTGCTTACAATCATTATAGCCATAACTTAAGTTCATATATGTGGATATATAGATATCTGAGTCTTAACCAATTGTAATCCCTCCTTCATTTATCTGCAAGAGCACATTCTTACATGTTGGCATGTAGATAGATAGTGGATATTACACTGGATACAGCTGATGTATTTAGCCATGTGTAGCATCTAGACAGGCATAATCTTACATTATGAATAAACGAGGAGAAAGATCTTATAGTCTGATTGTCTTCAGATCTTTTCAATTAGCAAAGATGTCTGAGATTTGAAACTTCCCCGACAAAATTACCACTTTTCTTTCGGGTGCTGTATTCATCTGGTAGTGGGCTAAGAAACATTTGTTGGGAATGTTAGTGCTTCAGGCGCTTATCATTTACGGGGCGATTCAAACATCATCCCCCTCCCTCCAAAATAAATAAATAAATAAAAGAAAAGAAAGAAAGAAAGAAAAAGTGAGAAGGGAGCTGATGGAAAAGAGAAATAGACTACAAAATGATGGATCAAGATTTATTGAAGAGTTGATGTGATTTATCTTCAAGTAATGGCTGATTATACTGGTTTTCACTTGTATTCTACTTCTACTTTATATATACACTTCGATCTGTTTCTGCATCAACTTATTTCCAGCTAGGGTTTGCAGGATGCATGTACAACTGTTATGAAAGTATTACAAACCTGAAAGTACAATAATCACAGCCATTAACACTGTACATTAACCACGTGCTAATAGTGCACATGCATATCAAAAATAGCCTTTTTTAGTTACTTACCTCTTTGCTGGCTCTACTAAATTTTATTGAAATTTATGTGATCTAGATATTTCTTATCGACTCTTTAAGTTGATCGTATCTGCAGGCATTGGCAGATGAGCTCGGGATTCCTTTCCTGGAGACCAGCGCAAAAGATGCAATTAATGTGGAGCAGGCTTTCTTGACTATGGCTGGCGAGATTAAGAAAAAGTAACACAATATGCTTTACACTGCTTAACCATAACTTAATCGTATATATTTTGAATAGAAACTCGGGTTGTTCGTATATTGCTATGTATATACAAAAAAAGTGTGTGACACGTGTGTTGGGTGTGCAGGATGGGTAACCAGCCAACAGCAAACAAAAAGCCAGCTACCACAGTCCAGATTAAGGGACAAGCAATTGAGCAGAAGAGCAACTGCTGTGGTTAAATGTCGTTTATGCTCACTGTTTACAAACAAGGCTGTATAAAAATATTAGCTAATTACCCATCAACAGAATTGCCCTTTTCACTACTTGGAATTCCTGTACACAGTTGTTGATGCTGTTAACTCCACATTCTCTTTTATTTACTTTCTTTGATGCCCATACCGGGTACAATTTGTGCATTATCGTCAAATTCACACTCTGCATGGTGGTTATCTTGGAATATAAGAAAACAGATGATTTCGTGTGTTTATTGAGAATGTTCTACACACACAGATAGATGATCTTGTTGTCTAACGAGATTGTCTAGTCCTTGTGGTATTGGTCACATGATTTGGGGATCGATACCTATTGAACATGCTTACATGCATATGAATTGATCATTAACACTTTATTATTATATACGTTGTATGTATATATAAGAAAGACAACTGAGATTTTTTACATCGCTTAATTTAAAGAAATATGTCGTTTTGGATGAATTTGTTTCTGTTAACTTTTTTGAAAATTCATAAATATTTCAAATACATAAGAAAATTGTAATTAGATATATTGATTCTCTTAATTTTTTCATTTTTTTTCTTTAATTTTTCTTTTTCCCTATCTTTGAGATTTTTTTTTTTTAAACTTGGTGAAATCACTGGTTGCCAATGATTAAAAAATCAAATAAGCAACTAAAAGTATAGAGGCATGTGCTGTATTTCCAATCATATTCTATGAACTAAATTTAGATTAAGAATACATTAAATATATCGATGCGGTTTTGGTTAATTTTTCAAATTACATTTATTGAAAAATTTAGTAAAACCCATTTGGCATTACATGATATCATTGGTTACTAATGAGCAACAGAAAAATGCATAACATTGAAGAATTAAATATTTAGAAAAGAAAAGGAAATGTCAATACTAATCAAACCATAAAACAAATATAACCATCCAACAGCATTTTAAAACCAGTCAAGAATCACACATCTACAAGATGTTGAAGAGAATAATACAAAAATAATCAATGGCAACAAACAAGGATTCTCAAAAGAGACGCGAATTAGGTTGTCGAGCAGCATACCTTCTTCGTGTTGGTCTCTTGTGAGTCAACCGAAAGAGTCTTTCCTTCCTTAATGCTTGTTAATGGAGGTTCGTCTGAGGATAGAGACTTCTTACTTATAATGCGATATATTTCCGAGAGGATAGTCTGAAAGGCCTTCTCTACATTGGTGGCTTCGAGGGCAGAAGTCTCGATGAGTGAAAGCCCCTCCTTTTCGGCAAAACCTTGAGCATCCTCAGTGGCCACACCTCTGAGATGCTTTAGATCAGTTTTATTTCCAACGAGCATAATAACAATGTTGGAATCTGCATGGTCCCTCAGCTCCTTCAACCAACGACTCACGTTTTCAAACGTCGTGGGTTTTGTGACATCATATACGAGAAGGGCTCCAAGGGCACCACGGTAATATGCACTCGTTATGGCCCTGTATCTCTCTTGGCCAGCTGTGTCCCATATCTGAGCCTTCACGGTTCTTCCCTCAACCTACAATGTCCAAAATACTAGATTTATTTTCTGCTCGAACTACTTATCCAAGGTAAAAAGCTTAAATACAATGCCACTTTAGAAAGGTGAAGAACTTTTATATATGCTTTGAAACATCAAGCGCCAAAGATAATTGTCCTGCATACTCTCTCCTAATCTAGATGTAGTCTTAGGTTGCATTTGGAATGAAGGATTTGATTTGAGAATGGAATCTTAGAATGATTTTAAATGGCCATGTATTAAGTGGATTTTAAATCTGCACTAAAGGATAGTCAAAAGTGGAGCTGACCATTTTCGTGAAACTCTTCCTAAAGCAAGGCAGCCGATAAGTCATCGAAGGGTTTGTGTGAATAATCGAATGGTAAACACTATTCATTTTAAAGTGTCCCACGGTGATATAATATCTTTTCAAGAAAATGATGTGAGAACCCGCGGTGAAGAAATAAGGAGATCTTTCTATATCGAAATATCAGTTGAGAAATTCATAGGAAAATTTCTGGATCGCCCTGTCAGAATGTGGAGAAGAACCAAAACAGAATGGTTCCGAAAACTAAAAACTAAGAAGGAATGCCGCCTACGACTAAAATCCAAGTTTTTGCAACAGTTGTGTTCTTCTATGCAAGAAGAAGACACAAAGAAGTTTGGATCCAAAAAAGTATGCTTAGGCAGTTATTTCGATGAGCACAACAGAATGAATAGGAATTTATATCATTTCAAATCCCTATTCTTATCGAAGAGAAGGAATGAGAAAAACCGAAATATTCATATTCCTACTCAAACAATAAATCCTATAGTTTACAACTCTTCTTTATATAGTAATTCGACCTATTGCTCCACATCCCCCCATCAGTTTACTATGAATAGAAAAAGAAAGAATACAAAAATAAAAAGAATAGAACTACCTACTCATTATTCGGAGGTGAATCATAGAACACCAAAAGCTGTGGTATCTTATGGACCTAACATAGGTCACATCCCTCACGACATAAGATGGAAAGATCCAAACCTTCTTCTTCGGAGTGGAAACGAACGTGGCCAAAACATATAAAGATCGGCGTAGTCGATCATAAGGGACATATCTATCCGGATAGAGGATAGTCTAGATCGATTCATAGATAGACCTCTAAGAGCAGAGGAGATCAGATACACGGAAACGAAGACCTTCGAGCTCAAATATTGGACCGGGAATAAAAAAGGGGAAAAAAGTCAAGTCTAAGTACATATGGCACGAAAAGGAAATCCGATTTCGGTAAGATTTGATCTGAATCGTAGTTCAGATTCAAGTTGGTTCAGGATGAGCATTTAGGATTTAGGACAACATCCGGTAACCACAGGATGATCCACAAGAAAGGTGGCAGGATTTGAACCTATGGCCGGCCCGCCCCTGACCTGCTGGGTTGGGTGCATCCTAACGACTTTAGGTTGTGTTTGGATATAGGGATTTGAAATACATTACTTCAAATGAATGTATTTCTAATCCACTCAAATCAGAGTGGATTCAAAATCCACCTATATTGCTCAAAAATTAGTTCGAAATGAAAGTAATGAATTTCAAATCCATATCTATCCAAACGCAACCAACGAAATTACCCTATGAATTTCAAATCCGTCCATCCAAACACAACCTCAATGAATTTGTTTTTGTACACATTTTAAATCCATTGTTCCAAATTCTTCATTCAGACAAAAAAAAAAAAAAAAAAAAGAAAAAAGAAAAACACGAAGTTTAAAATCTTAAGATGTTATCATTTAATGCATTACCGATCAGTTAAAACATTGGATTTCCCCAGAAATCCAATCCCACAAACACCAGAGTATGGTTAGGAACTTCTTAACTTCCGAATATATGAAGGCTTTGGGATGTTCTTATAAAACAGGTCATCAGCTGGAAACAAAAGGTGTTATAATTACTGTGATTAATAGCAAAAAATATAATAACAGTATTGGAAAACAGCATATACATGTTATGCTGACTTTTTCTATGCACTCGGACAACCAAATTGACGACTTATCTCTTTATAATGATGAAGCAATAAGAAACATGATCATCAAGTTTATTAGTTAAAACTCTTCATTAGAATGCTATCATTGCATTTTTTGTAGGGAAAAACCATCACAGGTTGTACCCAACTCCATTCTCCTGTCCAACTCTAGGATTTGTATACCTAAAACCAAGGTAGTTGCTATGTCCATTTGTACATGTATTGCATAAAATATAACCTCAAATACGTGAGAATCGGAACTCGGTGTTGTCTTTTAGACCCCAATTCTCCAACATTGTCGAAGGATTCAATTTTATTTTGTTCTATAAAAAAAGTATGCCAAATCTCTCTCCCCTCTCGCAAAATGAAAATGCAAACACAAATGATAATAGGTTTACAAATCACCCCCAATTTTCATCACCCATAACCATTATTACACTATTTACCTTCCCATCTGCAGATCACAACAATCATAATAAAAGATGATTGAATCAACAAATAACAATTAGATAGGGTCTTCACTCTCTTCAAATTAATGACAATCAAATCAACCAACAAAATGCAGTTCAATTCCGCAACCTAAATCCAAAATCACAACCACTTCATTCAGCGAAATTCAAAGTGATCAAAACAGATCACAGTGATGATAATCACCGAACAAAATCAAATCTAAAAACTTATCAGGAATTCGAATTAGAAAACCAAAATTCAACTGACACGTGGCCTCACACAGAAATATCGCCATTTTTTCCACTCTAGTATCAACTAACACCACAGATTAATTGAATTAAAGCGAGAATAGTGAGAGAGAGAGAGAGAGAGAGAGAGAGAGAGAGAGAGAGAGAGAGCTGAACCTGAAGTGTGCGAGTAGCGAACTCAACGCCGATGGTGGATTTAGATTCCAAGCAGAACTCGTTGCGGGTGAATCGGGAGAGCAAGTTGGATTTGCCAACACCAGAATCGCCGATTAATACAATCTTGAAAAGGTAATCATACTCTTCATCTGCTCTTCTCGCCATTTATCTGTCAATTGATTTTCTTCTCCACTCACTGTGGAATCGGTCTCTATTTTCCTTTTATGGAGTTTTTATTTGTGAATTTTATGGAGTCATATTAAATCCTTTAATGACAGAAACGCCCTTCTTTTTTTTCTTTCTTTTTTTTTTTTTAATGAAATCTTCTTGATTTCCATTATTGTAGGAATTTTTCAAAATTTGAAATTTACCCGTTTCTTGAGAATGTGTGTATATTGCCTGTGGGGGAAGCTTCCTATATTTAAATTTTAGTGGCCAATAATAGATTGCCACGTTTGGAATTATTGAATACCTACTATTTTTATATTTTTCTATAATAATCTTGTCTAATGTAATTTATGAATAAGGGCAAAAGTGCAAAAATACACTTAATGTTGTTGTTGGGAGCAAATATGTCATTAATCTTTTTTTGAATGCAAATATACTTTCAGGGTCGTTCACTTCATAGGTTTAGGTTGGTTTGGGTTTATAAACCAACCTAAACCTATGTTCACTTCATGGGTTTGGAGCCCGGATAATTATTCTGGGTCTGGGTATATTTTTATCCGGCCCGGGCCTATTTGTAGGATTATGCATGATAATTGGTGGGTTTATAAACCCACCATATTTGGTGGGTTTATTATTTTATTTTTCGATTTTCCTAAAATGCCCTCATTTTTTCTTCTTTTAATTTAATTCATGAATTTTTAATTATTAAATTATATATATATATTAAATTATTTTTTAATCTTTAAATTATTAAATTTTGGGATATTAAAATTATATATATATAAAATTATTTTTTAATCTTTTAAATTATTAAATTTTTAAATTTTGGGATATTAAATTATACATATATTAATTTTTTTAATTTTTTTATATATTATTAAATCATTAAATTTTGGGATATTAAATTATACATATATTAAATTATTTTTTAATCTTTTAAATTATTAAATCATTAAATTTTGGGATATTAAATTATATATATATATTAAATTAATTTTTAATCTTTTAAATTATTAAATTTTGGGATATAAATAAATAAATATATATTAAATTATTTTTTTAATCTTTTAAATTATTAAATTATTAAATTTTGGGATATAAAATTATATATATATATATATATTAAATTATTTTTTTAATCTTTTAAATTATTAAATTATTAAATTTTGGGATATAAAATTATATATATTAAATTATTTTTTAATCTTTTAAATTATTAAATTATTAAATTTTGGGATATAAAATTATATATATTAAATTATTTTTTAATCTTTTAAATTATTAAATTTTGGGATATTAAATTATATATATATTAAATTATTTTTTAATCTTTTAATATATATATATATATATATAATTAATTTAATTCATGATTTTTGAATTATTATGAGTAAGGTCATAATCGTCTTTTCATATTTTTTATCAGTCCTAACCCACAAAGCAAACACCAAATTTAAATTAAACCCACCTTTACAAACCCATAATCTTTCAAAGCAAACATCAAAATTAACTTAAATCTAACACAAAACCTACATACCAATCTTAACAAACCCAACATGCCCTCAATGTTTGGATTTGAGAGTAAATTGAGCATATTTTTCTTTTCATGGATATATTATTCACATTCTTCTAATTGAAATTCATTATATTTTTTATTATATATTATATTATATGAAATAGTTAGTCACTTGTATTGAAATAATCTAAATTAATTTTAAATTATATTTATTGATGAATTTTACTACGAAATGAAATTTGAGAATTAAATATAGATCTACATTTTATAATAATGACAAAATAAATATGACATTTTCCTAAAAAGAAAAAAACACTATTTCTTTTTAAGTTTTAAATAGTATAAAAAAAAGATATATTATACATGAAACACAAACATAATATTTTATTTCAAAATTTCTAATAATTTTCCTTTATAAGCATAATAACATATGCGATTTTGATTTTCAAAATTAATAAGTTTAGTATAAAGTCCGAAAAATATAATTTAAAAAAAAATAAATATAATTTCTTGTCAAGATAAAAGTTATTTAAAAAAAAATTGAAATTGATTTAGGATTAGAAAATACAAATAATTTATTATTTCATAAAATATAAAAAAAAACTATGTAAAAAGGATGTAAAAATAACAAATAAAAAGACAATTTTGACAAAATTGCATCATAAATCATCATTAGGGATAAATTTGTTCCACAACTTATAGGTTAAGATTGTATTTGCTCTCAAAAAGAGATTAATAGTATATTTGCATTTCCTATAAACGTTAATAGTATATTTACATATTTTGCCCATAAATCAAATACAAAATTAATGGATTTACAATTAGGGTTAATAGTATATTTACATATTTTGCCCATAAATCAAATACAAAATTAATGGATTTACAATTAGGGTCCATAACGTAGTAATTTGTCAATCCATGACTTACATAGATAAAACTATCGATTTGAGATTGAAAGATGAAATTATCACTTAATTAAGAACTTGAATATTTTCTTGCAGACATGAGTTTTAGGTTAACTATAGAAATCATTTGTGAAATTTTGATATTGAGTTTTTATAATATAAATGAAAATAAAATTTGAGAATCTGAACTTTAATATTATTTATAATTTTATAAGAATATAAAACATAATAAAAAAACTAGAAAAAAATGTGGAAGGATTTGAATAATATGATAACATAGGAACATTATTTCTTTAATATAATTAAATAATATATTAATAGCTATTAATGCCAAATTAGATGATCATACATATTTTTAAACCTATATTTTACACTACATCTATACTAGCTAGTCACCAATAAAATATAAAAAAAAAAAAATTGACACAACTAGTCACCTATAAATTATTACTCATAGATTGTAGTCATTTTCTACATTGAAGTTAAAAGTGAAGAATATCACAATTTACAAGAATTCCTCCACTCTCTCATATATGCTTTCTAGTTTCAAACACACATGTGACTATTCCAAAATCAAATTATAAGCAAAAGCAACATGAAACACTACATAGTGCAATGTAACATTGATAAACAAACATAATCTTACATGACATAAAACTTTCAATACAAAGTGTATTTTTAAGACAATAATCAAATACAATTATTTATTGTAATCACCAATCATCTCCAAAATAAAACCAAAGATACAACACACTTTTAATACACTTGTGTTTTGAAAGCCTAAGCCTCTTCAAGATATGGATAATCAGTGTAACCAACAACAGGATCTTGAGTGTAGAATGTGCTCCTATCATACTTGTTAAGAGGGGCATCGAGCGTGTATCTATGTGGCAAATCCGGATTGGCCAAGAACAAGCGTCCATAGGCAATCAAGTCTGCGTGGCCCTGAGCCACGGCTACATTACCCTTGGTTCGGTTATAGCCACCGGCTGCGATAAAAGTGTTGGTGAAAGCTTTTCTCATTGGAAGAAGCTTATTAGGAGTTGCATCCTCGGGTGTTTCAAGCACCGTCGAACCACGGACTCGTGGTTCGATCACATGGAGGTAGAGAAGATTGAACTTGTTGAGTGCCTTGGCCATGTATAGGCCAAGAGCATCGGGATCTGAGTCGATTGCCTCCATGAAATCGGTGTATGGAGATAGTCTAATCCCGACTTTGTCGGAGCCGATCTCATCCACCACGGCTTCTACAACCTCGAGTGCGAAACGACATCTCTTCTCCAAGCTCCCACCATACTCGTCATCCCTATCGTTCACTTGATCCTTCATAAATTGTTCGATTAAGTAACCGTTTGCGCCATGTATCTCCACTCCGTCGAATCCTGCCACCAGATAATTCTATTATATAGTGGCGGAACCAGAATTTTGAAAACTAATAAATAATAGAAAAATTAGAGTTTGGCTATAAAAATTGAAAATTAAATCTTACATCTTCAAAAAAAGAAAAAACACATATATTCCAATCTTGCAATTTTATTCCAAAATTAAATCTTACATCTTCAAAAAAAAAAAATTGTGAATTTATTCCAATCTTGCTTTTCTTATGAGAAATTTCAGTAGCATTTTAAATAATAACACATATATTAATGTAAAATTAAAAGATACTATTAAATTGCAATTTTAAAATATAGTATTGTTACACCTCTATAATTGTAGGACAATGTTAGCATTTTACATCCAACAAAGCTGTCTTCCAAGATATTTAACCATTGAAGTCTTGGCCTTTAGTCTATGCTTTACTAGTTTGCATATCATCTCTTCAAGTATTTGGTAAACTTTTACCTAATTTTCTACCAATATGTTCCCCCCCCCCCCCCCCCAATTAAGGAGAAATCTGAGTAGAATTTTCATAAGATCGTATCACAAATTTGATTTAATGAGACAAGTCAATCTACAACTCAAAATCAGCATATAAGTTGTAAAAATGAGTTTGTTCTATGGATATATTCAATATTGTTTCGTATGAGTTTTTGTTGCTAAATTTAAGAAAATAAATGCAAATGATTCAATTTGTAGAAAGAAAGTAAAAGAGGGCAGAATTACAAACCTGCTTCGATGCCATTGCGAGCAGCCAACCTGAAATCATCGACAATGCTAGGAATTTCATCCTTCCTTAATCGTCTAGGCGGCGACCAATCTACACCGTCCAGACCGGGGCTAACTCCCTTCTCCGATGATGAGATCGGAGCCGAGCCATTCGGCTGGTAATCTGATTTCATAATTTTCTAGGTTTCAGACAACACTATAAAAATATGGCGATATGCCGACGAAAATTCACCGTTGGAGATTCAGATAATTTTTTACTAAATTTGGCAACGGAATACGGACCGCATTTTTCGCATAATGATATTGAATCCATCGGAAAACTATAGACCGACAGAATTTTTTGTCGATAAATTGCGACAAATGTTCCATCGGTAATCTTGATTACCAACGGATTTCAATGGATTATTGTCGTAATCCGTGTATTTTTTGTAGTGCAAACTAATCACATAAATTCGCATAAACATTCATTGCAAATTATACATCGATTCACTGACAAATTAATAAAGAATTTCTTTCTATAAGGTAATTTGGTCTTCAATTTTATATTAGAAAACATGTTGACTAAATTGAATTTTAAAATAAAGGAGACAAATAAAATTTACTGAATCCCTGTAGTCGTGAGATTTATTTTTCATTTTTCTCTTGTTTTTTCTGATGATCATGGCATGGCTAACCATTAGGGAAAATAAATCTAATAGGCTAGTAAATTTGGTTGCCATTCCACAATTTACTTATTTTTTTAATAAATTAATGTCTCTGTTATTAGTTATAGGATTTTAGGTTGGCCAATATTCTGCTATGTTTGTATTGAGTAATTTGAAATAAATTTACTTTAATCCACCCAAATTAAATTGCATTCAGAATTTATCCAAATTATTTAAAAGTCAATTCAAAATAAAAGTAATGATTTTGAATTTTTATCAATCTAAACATCACGAAATGAATTTGATACCATCAAATTCAAAATTTTAAACAGATAAAATAAGTGGGTAAAATAAAATTTAAAAATTGAGATATATAGTTATATACCATAAGTGGAGACACGACCAACATGCCACAACTGCACAAAAAATATGCCTCCCTTTTGATGAACTGCATCTATGATTGGTCTCCATGCCTCCACCTGCTCTTTTGTCCAAATTCCAGGTGTATCTCGGTACCTATTAATTTATTGTACACATAAACGAGATGAATCCTTATTATCTACAAATAAAATCCATTTTTTATAAATTCATATACGAATTGTGAAGTGTGGATTGTGAAATAATCTGTTTCACAAAATTAAATTCGTGAGACGGTTTCATATAAGAAACCATTCTTGATTGTAATATCAACTTTTTATATGCATCACAAAAACCTTGGTTAATTTAGATTAAAAAGATGAGTCCTCTCGCAGCTGATCACATTGTGTGAGACAGAATCCACCGACAATTCATTCGATTTTAATATTAAGTTGAAACAAATCATCTAAAACGGCCAAATCTTATTCTAAATACGACACCGTCTTACAAATCACAACAAAGTATCTTCGTAAGTTAGAAAAAAAAAAGGAATAAACATAAAAAATAGCAATGAATATATAAATATAAATACCCTTGAGCAGTGTCAGAAACACCAGTAGCTTCAGTAATGAGAAGACCAGCTTTGGTTGCTCGTTGAGAGTAATACACTGCTGCATGAGGCTGTGGAACGTTCTTGTACGATCGATTTCGAGTTAATGGTGCTAATACTATTCTGCAAAATTTATTCAAATTTATATATATATATATATATATATATATATATATATATATATATGCTTAATTTACAATCAGAAAAAACCTCTCAAATTTCCCTCTTAATTCTCATCAAAATTAACTTCACTCTATTTAATCTATAAGTATTGGCAACCAGATATTTCGGGTTTTTTTTTTAGTTTTTTATTAATTACAATGAAATAGAAGACGAAATATCAAATATAGTTGTTCAATTTCAACTGATTGAAAATTATCGGATTAACAACATTTTTGGGCCGAACCTCTTGTTTTGAGGATTGCTGACATGAGAAAACTAACATTTTGATCCTACTACTTAAAAAGTACAATTGTAAAGTTTTTTCTTGATTTGAATTCAACCTCCTAATTAGATTGAAATCGTGGGTCTGAAATATCAATATATACATTCATACTTTGAGTCAAAGCAGAATATATATAAAAAAAAAAAGAAAAAGAAAATAGGAAGTTATCAAAGAGATCTAACCTGTGGGAGAGATGAAAGTTTCCCATTGTATAGGGAGTAAGCAAAGGGATATTGAGAGCTTCATCATCATGATCATGAGTAGTAGTGTTATCTTTCGCCATAACTGATCTCAAAATTCAATAATTCTCTCTATCTTCTTGTATGATTTATGATTCAAAATGATGGGAAGATCTTATATGTGGTGGTGGTCACATTTATTTTAATTTAATTAATATTAATACATGTACTTTTTCCTTTTCCTTTGTGTGTGTGATGGCCCATGATTAAGAAGTACCAATTAAAAGGCCGACAGATTGATTTGACACTTTGAATGTTGATGCATCTATCAAGGGGAGAAATAAAAAAATAAAAAAATGAAAAAGATTGTTTGGCACCTAGTGGAGTAATAAAAGATAATTTGTTTCGATTATGTCACGAATGACCAAACATGTTAATAATTGGTAACGCTTAATAAAACGTATTATATTAATTAGTAAATCAATTATAACACTATATATAGTATCACTTAAAAAATATTATTATATACTTTTATTTAACACTTTTCATTTGGAAAAGACATTTGAGTATTGATTTCATGAATTTAGATAAAGATCTTATAAATACTACTTCCTCCAATCAGTGATGTTTTAGAATTTTTAAATTTTTGTTTTTTAATTGATGTTTTGTACATTATTTACATAATATGCCCCTATGCTTAATTAATTTCTAAACTAATTGATGTGCATATTACCCAAGTTCTCAAATATATACTTAGTTAAGGAAGGGCATAATAAGAAAATAAAATAATTCTTAATTTATGTGCATAACTTTAAGATGTCAATTAAAAAGGATTTGAAAATCGCTGAAAATCAATTTAAGATAGTCAAACCGCATTGCATCATTACTTGTAGTTTTTTTTCGATAAAATCGCATTTAATATTTTATAGGAAAAACACCGTATAAATGGTGCAATTTATATGTAGGTGCAAAATCACACAAACTACACCGAAATGTCTTATA
Organism: Scutellaria minor; assembly: GCA_954870855.1. Taxonomy (NCBI): domain Eukaryota; kingdom Viridiplantae; phylum Streptophyta; class Magnoliopsida; order Lamiales; family Lamiaceae; genus Scutellaria; species Scutellaria minor. The sequence goes on along the minus strand of OX940728.1, from coordinate 14,706,904 downwards.
TATATATATATATATATATTCTAATTTATTCTTAAGATATATCTAAAATTATAAATCTAAAAATACAAAGTTTATTGAATAAGTATTAGTATTTCTAATATGAAGTTTTTTTTTTTCTAATATGAAGTTAGAAAGTAAATTAAGGAATGCAATCTGAATAATTCATTTAACAAAAATAATATAGCAATGAAAATGTTGAATGGATGTCATTTGTAAATCGACTTAAAAATACATCTTCCAAAAATAAACACCATGAAGAAAACTGAAATAAGTTCATAATAAACAATATAAGGAAACAAATATGAAGATCGATAAATGATCTCTCTAGTCTCAAATTACTAGGTGGTGGTTTTGTCTTAGGATGTTCACAATGTTATTATCTTTTAGTTTTATCATGTTTCATCAAACTTTCATTTGATTTTAGGGTTAAATACTTAAATCAACCTGAATTTTTCGTATTTGAGTTGGACTGGTGTGCAACTAGTGCATGGATCTTAGATCCATACATTCGGGTCGGGTTGGACTAAATCCGACCCGGATTCGTGCATTTTTTTCTTTTTTTCCGTGCATTTTTTTTTTGGCCTTGGCCTTTATGTTGTGTTAGACATACCTTTATATTATATTAGTCATATCTTTATGTTATATTAGTGATACCCTTATTTCCAAATTTCATATTTTAACCCTAAACCCTAATTTCGGCACAATAAACCCTAATTTGGCACAAGTTGTAGATATTTACATTTATGTGATATTACTTATACATTTATATGAGATTATTTATACATTTATATCAACATAAACATACATTTATGTAATATATATAAAGGTACAACGAACATAATTAAAAGGTATGACTAACATAACTAAAGGTATGTCTAATATAACTAAAAGGTATGAACGGTATTAATATGTCAGTTTAAAAAAAATGCTAAGGTACAACTAGCCTTACAAAAGGTATGTCTAACATAACTAAAATGTATGTCTAACACTACTAAAAGGTATGCTTAACATAACACTAAAGGTATGACTAACATAACTAAAAGGTATGTCTAACACAACTAAAAAGTATAGTTAACATAACATAAAAGGTATGTCTAACATAACTAAAAGGTATGTCTAACACTACTAAAAGGTATGGTTAACATAACATAAAAATCAAATACCTGGGAGGATATTTGGGCGGATTTTATCCGCGACCTAGAGGCGCGTGCGGGCGCGTGACGGGCCGGGTCAGAAGTGGTGCATGGATCACAAATCCATGCACAATGTGTATATAAGTTTTTGTCTTCGTATTTTCACATTTTTCAACCTAAACTTTATTTTTTGACCGGTTGCAATCTGAATCCACGAATTGTATAAGTTACAACTTCCAACTAATTTTCCGTCCAAATTTCACAAACGTGACATTCACATGTTAAATTGGAGAGGAGTTGATATTTCCATAAATTGTTGAGGTCATTTTAAAAAACAAAGAATTAGTTTTATTATTTTAGGTTCTAGTAATTTAATTCTAGTTTTTTTTTTAATGGCCTCAACAATTCATGGAAATATCAAAACCCCCAATTTGACATGTGAATGACACATATGTGAAATTTGGTCGGAAAAATTCATCGAATAATACAATCTGTATAATTCGTGGATTTTAAATTACAACCAATCAAAAAACAAAGTTTAATTAGGTTGAAAAAATGTAAAAACATGAAAAATACAGTTTAATTTAAGTTTTTAACCTTGATTCTATTATCTTTTAGTTTTATCTCCGCAAAACCGCACCAATCAAGGAGCCTTATCCTCTTAATTGCAGCCAACTAACCTGAAGTTGACCAAGTCAGAAATGGATTAACATTCAACCTTTTCTTTTATTGTATTTTTTTTAGTTGCACCACTAAATACAAATCCTAACCAGTTGTTGTTAAGATCTACAAAATTAATATATAGGAAAAATAGCATCTATTTAAATTTGTAACCTTCGATTATTTCATTAAAAAATAAAATTAAACTTGATTAATTCAAAATGACTATTAATCCTAATATTAATCCACTAAAAATACGGAACTACCGTTGTATTAGGAGACATAGTGTCGCGCACAATCTAATGAAGAAGAATTTTCCGGCAAATTTTGAAATTTCCGGCTGATTTTGAAATTTCCGGCGACATTAAGACCAAAATTGAGCAATTATTTAAGTTATAGGACTAAATTGTAAAAGTAAATAGTTATGAGACTATTTGTGAAAAATGCGATAGTTATGGGATCAAATGTGATTTTATCCCCCACAATCATGCACCAAAGTTTTTCTAAATTAAGTTCACAAGTTCATCGCATGGAACTTGAAAGCGGCACTAATTAATCTTCAAGTTAAATTAGAAATTCTTATGTACCTTTTGAACAACTTTCAATTCCATGTGCAAAAGCTATTTTCCTTCAATAAAGTTATTAAGCTTGTGAACCAATGGGGGTCAAAATCTTGTTGCCTAGTAATTATTCTGTAAAATACTTTTATTATAGAAAAATGTGTTATTATTCTTTACAATTTGTTATGGAGAAAATACAAGTGATGTTGGAGCTAACAGAGCTAGATTATTTATGTAGGTATAGGTAAAATATATAATGCATATAAATTAATGGTGGTGCATGGCGAATCATGAGTTCGCCATGAGTTGGAGTTGATAGTGGTGGGAGAAGCCATACGTTGAGAACAAATGGTTGAGGGGATGAAGATGGAGGTGGAGGATATATATAGTAGAGGTAGATAGGTTAGTCGCAATATTGAGGTGGAGGTGGTGGTGGTGGACTAAGTGATGGACAATATATAGATTCAGGTGGAGGTGGAGGTGACCGTTTTCGTGGTGGAGGAGATGGTGGTGGTGACATTGGTTGTGGTGGTGGAGCACTAAGTGGAGAGGACAAAGATATAGGTGGAGGTGACATTGGTGGTGGAGGTGGAGGACTAAGTGGAGGAGGGGATGGAGGGGGAGGTGGTGGTGGTGGAGATTGAAGGGGGGGAGGTGGCGGTGGAGATCTAAGTGGAGGAGGTGGTGGTCGTGGTGGCGGTGGAGGACTAGGTGGAGGAGGGGATGGAGGCGGAGGTGGAGGTGGTCGTGGTGGCGGTGGAGATCTAATTGGAGGAGGTGGTGGCCGTGGTGGCGGTGGAGGACTAAGTGGAGGAGGGAATGGAGGCGGAGGTGGAGGTGGTCGTGGTGACGGTGGTGGTGGAGATCGAAGTGGAGGCGGGGGTGGAGGTCGTGGTGGCGGTGGAGGACTAAGTGGAGGAGGGGATGGAGGCGGAGGTGGAGGTGGTGGTGGAGATCGAAGTGGAGGAGGGGGTGGAGGTCGTGGTGGCGGTGGAGGACTACGTGGAGGAGGTGGTGGAGATCGAAGTGGAGGCGGGGGTGGAGGTTGTGGTGTCTGTTGAGATCTAAGTGGAGAAGGGAATGGCGGTGGAGGTGGTGGAGAAGGGAATGGCGGTGGTGGTGGTGGTGGAGAACTAAGTGACGGGGACGGGGACGGCGACGGCGACGACACAACTCCGGGTGGTGGAGAAGGGCAATAGATTGGAAGAAAAGGCAAACGAGGCAAAATTTTAGGTTTATTTATGCATGGTAGACCTTCATTCATTCCAACCAATGTCAATAACAATGTAACTACAATCCATTTTTTCAGTTCCATTCCTAATTAGTTAAAAGGCCTCTCTCAATGTAAACAAATTAATATTGAACGCTTATTATATAGATAAGAACTAGTTAGTTAGTATGTTCAATTTTTCTTGAAATTAGAACATAGATCCTTCATAATTTCTCTTGGTCATAATCCATTTATTAAAGTTAGGCCTATTGGTGAAAAGTGAAAACTCCATTTATTTATAGATTTGATCTATTTGGAGATCTAAACCTACTATAGATAAGATCGATTGTGAAACTAATGTAGTTGGCATACCTACCTAGAATTACACTTCAATCGAATTAATCGTACGTATAATATTATGTTCATATGAGTTCTAGTAATATCAGTGTCCATTTAGAAAAAAATATTCAATAATTTATTAATACTTAGGATTGTGATTCAATCGCATAAATTTAAATTCATGAGACCAGTAAATTAAACTCATAATTTATAACTCATAATAAATATCAATTTTATGAAAATATGTTTGGATTGTAGGTAATGGAGTCTCGTTTCACAGACTTATATTATGAGTCTATTTTATATTAACTAGTAGTGTACCCACGCGATGCGTGGTTTATTATTTATTATGATGTATATACAATTGATATTAAGATAATGAAGTTGTATAAATTAAAAGATTTAGCAATTATAAATTTTATTATCATAATACAGATATATTATTTTAACATTAAATATCAAAAAATTATCTTACCATTACATTATGTTATCAAAATAAATATTAAAGTAAATTTTTTTGATTTATCACATTTTTAAAACAGATCTTTTGAATATTTATATTTATGTTTATTGTGAATATCTTTTTTAAATCCAAAAAATGATGTCAACAAATATTTTAGTAAATATCTAAAAGTCAGTAAAGAAAATCTTAAAATGTTCAACTATAAATTAATAAAGATATAATTATTCACAGTAAGTATGGAATATTGAACTAACGAATAAAAATTAAAATATACTCCATTGTTTTAAAATAATTATTGTTTTGAAGACTAAATTTTGTTTCAAATTAAGTGTCGTTTTAACCTTTTGAGATTTAATATGATACTTTTTATGAAATTAATTTGATTTTTTATTTTATTTTTGAATCCTAAATTCTTTGATTAGTTAATAGTGTATTTGTCCAATTTTTATGTTCCTTAATTTATGACAAAAATTCCAAAATGACATTTCTTTTGAAATGGAGGAAGTACCATTAAGTTACAACTGAACTTTTATCAGATTATTAAATATTTTTATTTCATGTTCTATGTTTTTTTTTTCTTTTTGAAATTTTCAAAATTAATTGAAGATTCTAAAATTATTTTCAAATTTATTTTCTTAGTTTTATAAATAATTTTCTAAATTGGTATATCATCTTATAACTAAAAAAGGGCCAAATGAAAGGTCATGTTTTCTACAAATTCTAAAAGTCCAGGTGAAGAAGATAGTTTTTCTAAAATCCTATTTTGAAGGCCCAATTTTATTAGGATTAACTCTCCATTAATATAAAATATATCTCACGCAAGGGGAAGAGAGCAGAAACCTGGCTAAGTAGCCACTCCTCCTCTTCCTTGCCGCACCTTCCTTGTCGGCGGGTCCTCCTCCTCCTTGCTGCACCTTCCTTGTCGGCGCCTCCCACAACGGCCGTTCTCCCATTACCAAACACCCGCCGTTTTCTTTCCTCTTCGTTGATCCTCTTTGCATCCCCTGCCACCTCCTCATTTTTTTCCTTCACCCACCGCTTCCATCTCCTTTTCGCCGCCACCCACCTACTTCTCTTTATCACCGCCTTCTCCATCCACGTCTTCCATCATCACAACAACTCGTCCGTCCATCTCCTTTTCTCCCTCCTTCAATTTTTTTCTTTTTCTCTTTCTTTATCCCTTCGTTTCCTTCTCTAATACTTTTTATGTTTTACTGTTTCAATCTTTTTTCTTTCATTTGGGATCTTTAATTTTCATTGAAGATGCGTGCTTTTCATTTCTTTAAATATTATATTCTCTTTTCTTTAAATATTCTGTTATCCTGTATTTGAATACTCTAGAAAGAAATTTATGTTTTTTTTTTCCTTTTTTTTAAATACAATAAACTATTGAATAGTATACTCTGACCCACCTACTCAATCATAAACATTAAGATATTGTAGGCAATATCTCATTAAATCTGAAAAAACTAAGCTTATGTTCCTTTCTTCTATCTCTTCCTTCTGTTGATATTTTTAGCTTCCACGAATTTTCTTCTTATTTTCTACTTTTAATATCATCCAAATGCTACATTATTTCTTGTGAGTCCAGAGTTGTTGAATATACATTAGAATCAACCACCCACATCTTTGCTTATATAATCCAGTGGCTTGTAGAGGAAGACTGATTCAAGAGTTTTGGAGAGAAAGACAATCTAATGACTTGTAGGGAAAGCTTGATTCAAGAGTTTTGGAGAGAAAGACAATCAAATGGCTTGTAGAGAAAGAAGATTGAAGATTATTAAGTCATGAAACATTAAAAGAATAAAAAAAAATATTTATACAATCAACAAATTGACATGATATTTTTAGGTGGGAAAGTGGCAATCCTAAAATTATTTCCAACTATCCTACTATTAGTATAGTAAAAAAATTTGTGTATTAATTATAGTGTTAATATCATTTTCCAACATGTACTAAACGTGTTTTTTCACTTTGGAATCCAAACTTTTTTTTCCCCCAATTATAACATCTATTATAAGTTTTTTTTTTTTTTTTCAATTTTGTACATCCGGCAACAAATTCCGACCAAAAAGCACACATGTGATTTGCACATGCACACTTGAACGATATTTTTGTCATTTTAATTTAGATTCCAAAGTAAAAAAATGCATATAATACATATTGGAAAATGTTATATATTATATATATAACCTTTAATTATAAAATGTGATATTCCACCCTACATGGTTGTCCATATTTTCTCTTGAAATAATAAGTGATCATTCATACTTGTCAAAAAAATTAAAATAAATAATAAGTTTTTCATGTCAAAGTTCACAAATATAGAGTTAGGCTGATTCATTAAACCATGTTTTTTCTTTATATACGATGAATTCACAATTTCTAGTCAATTGGTAAATTTATGAAACCCGAAATTATAAACCTATTGCAAATAAGACATTTTTTTATGATGTAGTTTAACTAGAAGATATTGCAACATTAAAGAGAAAATATTTTTAGTCATGTTAACTAGATTTTTTCCCGAAAATATAAGTTAAAAATAATCAATTTTAATTTTATAATTCCAAAAATTGACCAATCCCAATCATCTTTATCACTGAGATTTATAAATCTCCATAAATTATCATGTAATTAACTTACATGTGATCTTATTTGTGGATTTCTAGCTACGCAGTTCGTGACATCATTTTACTAACTTTGATGTTAAAATTTGTAAGAGGAAAAAAATTCAAAAATAGCTAATTTTATAGTAGCAAAATGGTATCGTAGATCATTTAAATGATTGGAAATCCTGAAACTTTTGGGTCACAAATAATTCAGATGCTCTAACATGAATATTAGTTTTTTTATATCATATTTATAATAAAAGAACAAGAAACAAATAATATTGTACACGCATGGGTCCTCCTACTTTCTTGTAAAATAAATGTGATATTGAGTGTTCATAAATATATACTTTATGTAATATATAGTTCAAAGTAAAAGCTAGGCTAGCCTCTACTAAGATTGTATTTTTTCTTCAACTGTATAAATCACAATTGTAGTAATTTTATGAATTTACTTTACCAGTTAACCTAAACTAATTGATAATTGGTGATGTTACATGGTTAATAATACTTAATTTCTCCTGAAATAAAAAGTACTGATTTTTCATGTATACTTTGTCTTGTCCTAGTAGTAGTTCATTACTAAAATTAGGCCAGCACAAAAAAAAAAAAAAAAAAAAAAAAACATTAATGTACTTATTAATTTTAGACTTAAGTGTAAATCACGTTTGTGGTCACTTTGTAAATTTAATTATCTAACCAGAAAACCATATAAAATTATTCCAAATACGATTTAATATGACATAGCAAGAATTACATGCACTTTAGTAGATTACGTAATATACAATGTTAATTTCAGTTATATTCAATTAATGCCAATTATTTTAGAAAATAAAATATATAAATAAACTATTGATCATAGTCTTTTATGTTTGGTTGTTAATACTTTCGGTTGAAACGGAATGGTGTTCATGTATACTTTTCATGCATAAATGTAAATCACATTTTTGTAGCGATTTTATAAATCATATTTTATTTTTAATAACTACTAGTAGTATACCTATGAGTTGTAAGATCAATATAAAATTCTATATTTTTTCTAATTTTTTTAAATAATTTATTCAATACTTTTAATATTTATATTAATAAAAAAATTAGATTTTTTTAATTTTAAATTATGAGAGTTTTTTGTTGTTAGAGTTTACAAAATTAGTTGTAACTTTTCAATTGGTTGTTAAAAGCGAATACCTTCTAATAATGCATATGTAATAAATCAATATTTTTGCCAAAGAACACCATTAAAACATGATATTCTCCTTGTCTAAAAAAAGTCATATATTTCTAAAAAAAAAATATAGCTATATTTGAAAGTTAATTTACTTTTCTCTAAAATTTCTCTAATGGCCTTGTAAATATCTAGCTAACTTCTAAAAAAATTAAGAATGATGGTTTTGATGAAGAAGTGTAGGGACCTAAACTGATAGAAAAAAATTGTATATATCTTCAATCAATTGATAAAAAATAAAAAGTTATACCAATAAACATTAATGTGTTTTTTTGATGAGGTATGCTTTTTTATACAAAACTTTATTAAGTTAGGCAATCTAGGTGCATGTAGCTGCTAAAGTACTATTTGTTTAGATAAATGAGAACTGAACGCTAATAAAATTAAGAGACATTGTACAAATGAAGTAACATAATATACACCATATTTGCCCCACATCTAGAATAGTTAGATTTGACATAAATTTGAATGAATTAATGTAAATAAAATGTGGAGGAAAGAAAAACGAAATAATTAAGAAATAATATTAAAATGCACATAAAAATGCCGAACAAATTTTCCTAAGGTGCCCCAACTTCGACAACATTGAGTTGTTACTAAATGATCGGTTGGACATTGCGAATGAGGTAAGTTTTATGTTAATTGTTCCCGATGTTGGAATATTTCATTATGATGCTCCCGACAGTGGTCAATTCGAGAGCATTTTTTGTGTGATATTTCATTGTCACTACAAGAAAAAAATGATTATTTGCGATAAGATTTTTTGTGACAACAAAAGTAGTCGCGAAAAGTTTAGTTTTTGCGACAACATGTTAATTTAAATTGACAATACATTATCACAAAAAATAATGAGAAAAGGTTTTTTTACGACAACTATTTACGAAAAGACTTTTTCAATAATAATTTAGCGACAAAATATTGTCGCAAAATATTTCTGCGACAATTATCAATGTTTATGCTATAACATTTTGATGTCACAAATACTTATTTTTCTTATAGTGTGTTGGAGCATCTCCGGTGGAATAATATTCCATTTCTCATCATCTCATTTCTCTTTCTCATTAGCAAGCAGGTGTGATAAGTAGCTTCAAAGTGGTCAAAATAATGCCATTCAAATGTTCATTCATGATTGATCAGCTCATTCAAGCATTAAAGTTCAATGATTATCCTTATGTGTAGTTGTCAATTTCATCTAACACAACTAGAAGAGGTATTTCCTTAGATGAAGAGGTATTTCCTTAGATGTATTAGAATTATAGTGTAAGGTTGTACCTCATGCATGGTATCTTGCATAAATAAGATCACTGCAGTCAGTTTTCATTTTCATTTATAGTCCAACAAATCCAGATCCATATTTTCAAGGTTATGAGCTTCTTCGACTAAAGAAACTTTTATGTTGAATTGTTCTAAAAGGGTATGAATAGCTTTCGAAACAACTTGCTCGTTGGTCAAGGTTGCACCAAGCATTTGACATTCATTCGAGATACAGATTATTTCCCTCGTAAATCGCTCTTTGTATTTGTACCTCAAACGGTAAAGGTGATGGGTACCTCACATTTTTCGTCTAATATTTAATTAATTTAGCTTATTCTACTTAAATATTTTATCTTAAATCCTTTAATATTTAAATTATGTCCAAGAAAGTAATAAATTGAATAATAAAAATTATTTGAGATAAAAGTATATATTTAGCCAAATTTTTGGAGCAAATGTTTCCTATTTAATTCTACTTCTACACTAAAAGGAAAAGAAAAAAAAAAGACTTTGTATGAACATAAATATATAGTATTTATCTCAATAACGACACACGAATGTAGTGAATGCTTCATTCAATGAAATACATAAAGTGTAACAATTTCACTTCTTCCAACATTAATCTACAAGATCTATAGTATTATATCTCTTTCATTGTTTATCTAACTAATTGAATTTGATCAGAATTTTTATATATTATATGTTAAAAAAAAACTAATATTTAATTGTACGTAGTACATTATACCTACCTTTTTACTTATGGTGTGACTATATATGACTTGGCTCAAATAAATCGACTCCTAATTATAATTATTTCATGAACACAATTAGATAATTTTGTGAACTCTTATTATTTTAATGCAATTGTTGTTATCCTATATTGACATTTAACCTTTGAAATAGTACATCCGATAGTATTTTCAATAATATTTTCGATATTCAATTCAAGTTATTACAAATTTAAAATATTAATTTTAATAGAAATATAAATTCAAAATGTTAATCTCGATAAAAATATAAATAGTCTGCATTTAAGGATATTAATTCCATCAAAATATTTCGATTAACATCAAAATATTTTCAAAATTAATATAAATTTAAAATATTAATTTCAAAAGAAATATAAATGGTTTGAACTTGAGGACATCAGTCATTCATTTCTCCATCCAAATGTTTCATCAAAATTGCAATTAATATTTAAGTGTTTCCAATATTCAATTCAATTCAAGTTGCACAATAAATTTGTTGGGATATTTCTGACTAGGTTTTGATGAGATAATGTAATATTAGATGAACTTTTAGAGTACCCATTTTTCACATTTTATAAGTGGATTTTAAGCTGATAAGCATATCTTTCTAAGTTATTATTTGTATAGATGTATAAATCAGAAAGATATAGAATACTGATGTTAGTAGAATTCTGGAGATGAAATCTTATAGACTGTTTTTCAGTAAGGAAAATCAGTTAGCTAAAGAAGTAACCAGGATCAGGAAGCTGGATCAGTAACCAGCAACTGATAGCAATAAGGAAGATCAGGAAGCTGACTACAGGATTTTGGAACAGGAAGCTGTTCAGAGTCAGGAAGCTGTTCAGAGTCAGGAAGCTGAAGCAAATCAGAAAGGAGACGCAGGTCAGGAAGCTGACTGCAGGTTTTAGGAACAGGAAGCTGTTCTGAAACAGAAACATGGCGCAGAACAGAAGAATGCTACTGCAACCTAAGTAGCAAGTTGTAAGTCTTTCTAACCTATTCAATGCAATACGAGGAATATACTAGATATAGTACGAGGTTTGGTTCCTGTCAAATTTACTAGTAGATAGAAGTTAGCAACGAGCCAATGAGGTGATACCACCTGGACAACGGCTCTGCAAAAGTACTGTAGCTGGAATATGACGTCATTAATGCGGATTAGAGTAGGACATGCTCTATATCCCAGATCTTCCAAGATGCATTTAATGCAAAGATTTGAAGATCAATTTGAATTGCAACAAGGATCATGCCTCTCTTTAACGGGCATTTTTCTAAGGATATAAATTGAAGGTAACGAGGACTGGGAAGACTACTGAACAACTGAGCAATTTCATATCTTACAAGTGATCATTTTCTCAAGCCTTCCAAAGCTTTCTAAGTTCAGTCACTCAACCTTCTGAAGTAACCATTCAAGCATTCGAGCTGTCAAGTTCAAGGCTGGCTTTGAGTTGCACCAGTTGAAGAAAACTTATATACTTTTAACCATTTGTTGTGTGCTTGGTTGTTTTAGTTTGGTGTCCTTAGTTGGAAGGATTAGATCCTCGCTAAGTGTTGAGTCTTGTGTAGGCTTATAACTCTGTATGAGTTTTGTACCCTGTATGGGATAGTGCCTAGGAATCTTTGATTTTAGTAGGTAAACTTGTGTAGGAAGAGGTTTGTAAAGTTGAGTTTTATAAAGCAAACTAATCTAACAAAGTTTCTCTTTGTGAAGGAGTAGAGTGGACGTAGAAGGATTACACCACCTTCGAACCACTATAAACTATAAGTGTGTTTACTGCTTTTGCTTACTTGCTGTATTGCATTTCTGTATATCTATCTTGCTGCATTTGTCATAAGCATTCTGGTAAAAGGATTCTGATAAAATCATATTTGTGAAAAAGAAACTGTTTTCTAAAAGAAACTATATCTTTACTTTTTCCGCTGCATACTATGATACTGAGTCAGTAACCTGAAATAACAAACTGATAGGTTTCTGAATTGAGTCAGGTTACTGCATTCTTTGTAGAATTAGAAACCTGTTCATAGAAAAGTTTTTAAAATTTAAAATCGATAGAGGTTCATTCACCCATTTCTGAACCTCTGACCACTTAGGACCACTTGTTGGTATCAAAGCCAGTTGGGTTAAAAGCCAACTTGACTGGTAACCTACCCAAATCCACCCATTTCTGTTGGATAAATCGTTTTTCATTTCATAGACCAAAACACATTATTTTAGCATCAGCATGGATTTCTCACACCACAAGCTACCTATGTTTTCCATAGATAAATATGATGACTGGAAAATATGCATGGAGGCCCACTTGTCGGTCATACACGATGAGATGTGATACGTTACAACTGAAGGGCCACCAATCATCTATAAAGTAAACTCTAATTATATAGCACAACAACGCGAGCGAAGGCGAGCTGAGGAAGCTGCAGTAGCAGTTGAAGCAGCAGATAGAGAAATAGAAGGTGCAACAATCTTCGACGATGAAGCCGAAGTGTTTCCAGGATTCGGTCCACGGGAAGCTGTACCAACACAAAGAAGACTCCTCCACCGCAGGTTTACATTTTCAAGGAGAGATATGAATACACTTCTGAAGAAAGGAAGAGAGCCAACCTTGACAATGTGGCTAAAAATGCTCTATTTCTCACGCTGGATAAAGGAACATTCAGTAAGGTGAAGAGTTGCAAGACAACTAAGGATATCTGGGAAAAGCTAAGGTTAATCTGTGAAGATAATGAACTTGCCAGAGATAATAGGATTTCTAAAGCTACACAATTGTATGAGCAATTTACAATGAAACCTAGAGAAACCCTAGAAGAACTTGATCAGAGATTCACAGTCATCATTAGTGAGCTTAAATCTTTGGAAAAGACCTACACCCAAAAGGAGAAAAACATAAAGGTGCTGAGAGTTTTACCCTACGAATGGCACAACAAAGAAACCACAATGAGAGTCTCACTGAACCTCAGTGCGATGAGCACCTTTGACGTATTCTCAAACCTCAAAGCGTTTGAATTTGACATCGAACATAAAAGAAAAGAGGTTGAAGGATCGAGTGCCAAGGTTTCAACACTTACTGCTAGGACACAGGATACTGCCACTACAAGCAGCAGTAAGCTGAAGAGCAAGCAAAAAGAAGTGCTTGCTGAGAATGTTGAGGAAGAAATGACACTCTTGCTGAAGAAGTTCAAGAGGTTTCTAAAGACCAATCATAAAGAAAACGACTTCAGGAAGAAACCTCAGACATCAGAAAGAAGTCCCCAGGTAAGACCACAACAACAAGCAAACACAGGTTCCTCTGACTTGTGTTATAACTGTAGAAAACCTGGACACTTCGCCAGAAACTGCCCCAACCCTCAAATACACAAGTATACTAAGGATGAGAGGGTGTAGAGAAGAGAAAAGAGAATGAATGACAAGCAAAAGTTCAGGGCTCTCCTAAGTGAAACTGAAGCTCTAAAGGCAGTAAGCGGCTTAAAGGAAGAAGTCAGGGATGATTGCTCATCCAAGAGCGATTTTGATAGCTCTACCTCAGATGAGGAAGCACTGTTATGCCTCATGGCCAAGGATTGTGAAAATAATTAAGATGATGAGGTAGCTGTTGGAACCGACGGATCGCCGGCCCTATGCTATCGGAATCGGGTTCCAAAGATAAATCGCAGCGGAAAGAAATCATATCCTTGTAGACCTCTTGATCTTCTGATGTATTCCTCTGAGCCCTTCTCGAACGTTGCGTGGCCAATGATCCTTCGAGAAAAATCAGTTCCGCTCTCTCTCACTTATCACGTGTTTTCTGTGATCTGTGTTCTGTGTTATGAGAGGCGCTGATGAAAAGAGCTATATATAGGCTACACCAGGGACCTAGAGGAGGAATTGGGTTGGGCCTCCTGATGGGCTTTAGTATCCTGTGTTCGGCCCGAACACATAACTGAAGCCCATCAATAATAATTCAGTCCACTAGAGAATTATTATTGAACTACCATCTCAATCCCATATTTAATATGGGCTCCTTCTTATTATGTGTACATTTATTTCCCCGTGTTTAAGATATCGAATGTCCGTAAATTAAATAAGTTACTGACAACTTAAATAATTTACATCTAATTCCAAGAGTAGTACCACTCATCCTTATTATCATGTCGGATTAAATCCACCTGCAGGGTTTACATGATAATCCTTATGAGCTCCTCAAGGGGACATTATCATCCTAAATAATTAGGACACGGATTCCTTCTATAATCAACAGAACACCATATAAACAATGCTATCTCCCAACTCACCGAGTTTATTGATTTATGAATAAATCTCACCCATTGGCAAATTAAAGAAATAAACACTGAGCATACGTGCCCGTTATTATATAGGGATTAAGAAGATGTACATCCATAATAACAGAGGTCTTGTTCTATTATATAGTCAGTATAAAACGAACAACCTCAAATGGTCCTGCTCAATACACACAGAGTGTACTAGTGTAGTTTTATAGTCAAGACAGACTAATACCAAACTACACTACAACCATTCCGATGATTTGTCCAAATCCATCTTGGTTGTGAGCTACTATTTATAATTTATAAGAAACTGATAACATGATCTTCTGTGTGGCACCACACACCAAGTTATCTATAATATAAATTAATTGGACATTGTATAAATATATATAACAAATATAAAATGCAAACATATGACCAATGTGATTCTCATTCCATAAACGATGTTCATACAAAAAACTAGGCTTATAGTATACATCCTAACAGTAGCTTTACAATCTCTTGGCATTTTAAGTTCTGAGAAGCTTAACATGATCCAGTCCTTTAGACAGATCATGAGTGACTTTGAGCAGATAAATTCAGCTCATGAAGAACTCAAAAAGGAAAACCTCCAGATCAAGAGTGAGCAGGTTGTACTGAAGGAACAGGTTACTGACTTGGAGTACTTCGGTACACAATGTAATAACCTCAGAGTTGAGGTCTCTAAGTTTAAGCTGCTAGTCACTAAGCTAGAAGCTGAGAAAGCTGGGTTACAAAACACAATTGATGTGTATAGCAAATCAGCAAGGAAGACACAAGAATGTATCCTGGAGACCCAAAATGCCTATACAGGAAATGGTCTAGGATACTGTGCCAACACTTCTCAGAAACCTGCCAGTACATCCAAGACTGGAAAGTTTGTTCAGACCCGAGTCTCCTATACTCAAGAACTCCTTCCAATCAATGGAAGCTTGAACAAAGCTAGTACTTGGATAAGGAAAAGAAGCCCTTGATGCAGGAGAAAAACAGTAAGACTGCAAAAAACCTCAGAAAGCAGCATAATCAGTATGCTACAAGTAGAAGAATAAATCAGCAATCTTCCAGGTTTCAGCAAAACCTCTACCCCTCATATACCAAGACATACATGTCTAACTATTGGGATATTTCTGATAGGTTTTGATGAGACAATGTAACTTTGGTTAGAAAGTTAGAGTACCCATTTTTCCACATTTTTGAAGTGGAATTCTGGTTGTTTAGATAAGCTTGTCAAGTCGTGTTGGAACATTTTTTTATATACTAGAAAAGAACATATACTGAGTTTAGCAGGATCTTAGAGCTGAAAAGGTTTCTAAGTCAGCAATCTGAAGAAGGAAGCAGGATCATGAAGTTGGACCAGTAAGCAGCATAACAAGAAGCAGTATAGAAGACTGGAAGCTGATTGCAGGATTCTGGAACAGGAAGCTGTTCAGAATCAAGAAGCTATCACAGAAAGAAAGTTGATTGCAGGTTTCAGGAATAGGTAGTTGTTCTAAAATAGGAAGCTGATGCAGATCAGAAAGCGGGCACAAAACAGCAAGCAACAACTGCAACCTGAGCAGAAAGTTGTAAGTTTATCTAACTTATCCTTTATAGTACGAGGTATCTTTGAATGTTGTACGAGGAATGGTTCCTGTCAAGCATCCGTTAGATAGAAGTCAGTGCCAAGCCAATGACGTGATGACACCTGGACTCGCGGCTCTGCAACAAGTACTATAGTCGTGGAGTGGCGTTATTAATGCGGATCAGAAAAGGACGAGGTCCTGTACCCGATTTTTCCAGATGCATTAATTACAAGAGATTTAAAGATCAAGTTTGAATTTCAACAAGGACAATGTCTCTCTTGAACGAGCATTTTCCTATTGATATAAATAGAAGGATGGAGTGGACGTAGTTTCTCCTCTAAGAAGTAATAGATTGGACGTAGAAGGATTACACCACCTTCGAACCACTATAAGCCATAAGTGTTTACTGCTTTTATCTACCTGCTACATTGCATTGATATATCCTATTGCATACATCATCAACATTCTGCAAAAAGTTTCTGTTAAAAGCATCTTTAGAAAAGAAAATTGTTTTTCAAAGGAAATTCTATCTAAGTTTATTCCGCTATATACTGTGATACCGTGACAGGAACCTGAATCAGCTTACTGCCAGGTTTCTGAATTGAGTTAGGTTACTTCTTCTCTATAGAATCAGAAACCTGTTTCACTGAAAAGTTTTAAAAAAATGCAAAATTGATAGAAGTTCATTCACACCCCTTTGAACCTTTGACCACTTGGGACCAACACTAACTTCCAAAGAGTTTATGCTCAGGAAAGGTATAAGGGAGTACCTTCCTCCAACAGGAAGAGAAACACCTGGAAACCTCCAGTACACACATCACAAATAGTATCCTGCTAAGGGTACTAACAGGAAGAGAACCACCAATACTTATGGTAAACCAATTATCATTAAACAAGTGTGGGTCTCAAAGAACACAATTGATGTGTATAGGAAATCAGCTAGAAAAGCACATGAATGTATCCTGGAGACCCAAAAAGCCTACTATAGAAATGTATAAGAGAAGACCTACCTCAAATATGAAGAATAACACCTGAAAACCTCTAGCACATATTGTTCACAAACAGTATCCTGCAAAGGGTACTTACAGGAAGAGAACCATAGAGTCCAATGATAAAATAATTGTCATTAAGAAAGTATGGGTCCCAAAGAGGACTAACCCCTTAGGACCTATACTTGTATGGGTACCTAAATCTTCTTGATTTACATGTAGGCACAGTTGCCAGGAAGCAGCAAGGATGTAAGGTATATCGATAGCGGCTGCTTTAGACATATGACTGACAACAAAAAAAGGACTAAGGGACTTCCAACCATGTAAAGGACCCAAGGTAGTCTTTGGAGACGACTCTAAATGAAGCATCAAGAGCACATGAAGCTTAATCAGAGGTAATGTGTGCATCAAGGATGTTTCATATATCAAAGGACTAAAGTATAACCTCCTGAGTATCAGTCAATTCTGTGATAAAGGATGTTCAGTAGAGTTCAACCTTAACAAGTGTCTAATTAGAGATAACCAGACGAATGAGGTGAAGCTTACTGGAACCAGGAGAGGTAACATCTATCTTGCAGACTGGAGTTCAACTGTGCAGCCAACATGCTTCATTGCCAAAAGTACCCCAGAGTTAAGCTGGCTATGACACAAGAGAATGAGTCACTTGAACTTCAAAATGATCAACAAGTTAGCAAGAAGGAACCTGATGAGAGGTCTACCTGATGTTGCTTATAAGAAGGAGAATGTTTGTGGTGCATGTCAGAAGAACAAATAAGTAAGAAGCTCATTCAAGGATAAGATACAAAGATCTTCACACAGGATTTTGGATCTTCTGCATATGGATCTCTTCGGTCCAGTAGAACCTATTAGTGTTAGTGGGAAGAAGTATTCCTTAGTGATTGTGGGCGACTACTCAAGATTCACTTGGACCATCTTTCTATCTAAGAAATCAGAAATTCAAAACAAGCTACCAGAATTCATGAAAAAGTACAGAATAAGAAGAGCTTAAGCATCGTTAAGATAAGATCTGATAGAGGAACAAAATTCAAAAATAGATTCATCGAGAAATATTGTTCAGAAAATTGAATCTATCATGAGTACTGTGCAGTAAGAACTCCTCAGCAGAATGGAGTTATAGAAAGAAGAAACAGAACCTTGAAGAAAGCAGCACGAATAATGATAGCTGATGCTGGTATACCAAAAAGATTTTGGGTTGAAGCAACCAGCACAACATGCTATACACAGAATAGATGTTTAATCAACAAGGATCATGATAAGACTTCCTATGAAGTTTGGTACAGGAAGACACCAAACATCTTGTATCTATATATATTTGGATGTAGATGTTATATTCTGCACAACGGAAAAAAGAACGTGAAGATCTTTGATGAAAAATCTGATGAAAGAGTATTTCTGGGATACTCATCAGTAAGCAAAACATTCAGGATCTTCAACAAAAGAAGCTTAGTAGTGGAAGAATCTATACATGTGGTGTTCGATGAACTACATTGTGATACTACTATATTGGACAAACTGAAGGAAGATGTATCATAGTTGAACATAAAGGATCATCCAATAAGGTACATCGATGGTGTTCCAATACCTGCTGACTTGGTTTCTGGAAAAAGAAAGAAAGTTACTGCATCCGGGAATACAGTAGCTGTGGATACTGCACAGGAAGCAGATAGGATACTGCAGTGCAACAGAAACCACAATAATTCTGAGGATCATCAGGATATTGCTCAGCAACTAGTATACAGTTTCGAGCCTGATAGGACATGGCTCAAAAACCACCCAAATGAGCTTATCATTGGAGATATTAATGAAGATGTAAGAACAAGAAAAACAAGACCTCAAGAATCACTATTCACATGTTTTATATCTCAATTTGAACCAAAAAGTATTGAAGAAGCTCTTGAAGATAGCAATTGGATTCAGGCTATGCAAGAAGAACTAAATGGCTTTGAAAGGAACCATGTATGGAGATTATTTCCAAGGCCTGATCACCAAGGTGTTATAAAAATAAAGTGGGTGTTCAAGAACAAGCTAGACGAAACTGGTACTGTTGTCAGAAACAAAGCAAGACTAGTTGCTAAAGGATATTGCCAAGAAGAGGGAATTAATTTTGATGAGACTTTTGCCCCTGTAGCAAGACTTGAGGCAATTAGGAAATTTCTAGAATTATTCTGCCCATAAGAACTTCAATGTATATTAGATGGATGTCAAAAGTGTATTATTGAACGGACTTCTTTCTGAAGAAATGTATGTGGTACAGCTACCTGGTTTCAAAGAACAAGCTGAAGACAAAGTATTCAGATTAGAGAAAGCTTTATATGGATTGAAACAATCGCCTAGAGCTTGGTATGATACACTGTCCTTGTATCTCCTGGAGAACGAATTTTAGAAAGGGACAGTAGACAAGACTCTATTCAGAATTCAAGACGGAGACAGTATACTGCTTGTACAGATATATGTGGATGACATTATCTTTGGTTCTACTAACAAAGATTTGTGCGAAAAGATCTCAACCTTCATGTAGAAGAAGTTTGAGATGAGCATGATGGGTGAATTAAGTTTCTTTCTTAGTCTACAAGTTAAACAGCTAGACAATGGATTTTTATAAATTAAGCCAAGTACACCAAGGAATTGATTAAGAAGTTTGGAATAGATAATAGATCTTCAGTAAGCATCCATATGGCCACCACAATCAGTCTTGACAAAGATGAAAGTGGAAAGGATGTGGAGATCACAAAATACAGAAGACTCATCGGTTCCTTATTGTATCTTACAGCATACAAACCGGACATAGTGTTTACAGTAGGAGTATGCGCAAGATTCCAAACATCACCGAAAAAGTCACATCATGCAGCTGTAAAAAGGATTATCAAGTACCTGAAGGGTACACAAGATATCGGTTTATGGTATCCAAAGAAAGAAGGTTTCAACCTTAAAGGATACTCGGACTCAGACTTTACAGGATGTAAAATTGACAGGAAGAGTATGAGTGGTACTTGTCAGTTTTTAGGAGATAAACTAATTTTTTAGTTTTGTAAGAAACAAATATCCATTGCAATATTAACCGCTGAAACTGAATATGTTGCTGCGGGAAGTTGTTGTGCGCAAATCCTATGGATACAACAACAACTCAAGGATTATGGGATAACAGAAAGAGAGACTCACATACTGTGTAATAATACAAATGTCATTGCCATAACACACAATCCTATTTTCCACTCAAGGATGAAGCATATTGATGTGAGACACCATTTCATAAGAGATCACGTGGAAAAGAAAGATATCATGCTTGAGAAGGTGCATACTGATGTTCAGTTAGTCGATATATTCACAAAACCCCTATATGAATCAAGATTTTCTATACTGAGAAACGAGCTTGGTATTATCAAGTTATGATGTTTGGAAAGGTAAAAGTTTCTTAGTAAGATAGTCAGTTAAGTAAGGGGGAAGTATACAGAAGTTCAACATTTTGATGAGGAAGATCAGAATTTCAGGATTCACACAAATAGTATTTGGACCATCAGCATCTCCGTCCAGGATTCTACAAGAAACAAGTTACTGCAGAAGAGAAATGTCAAATAGGTTACTGCAGATAGGATACTACAAGCAGGAGACAACATTTAAGAGAACAACATTTAAAAAACCTGCAACCTCGTATTAGGAATAGTAACCTGATATCTAATCATTTAAACTACAATTTGGTGTTCGTATTTAATGCACAAATCACATTTTTCAGAAGACGAGTCAGCACGAGTTATCCTCTAACACATAAGTTGTGATATTTGCAAAAAGGACCTTCCGCCTTTTTACCCCAACCGTCAGATTACGCATAATTCAAACACGCAATTTGATCTGGACCGTTGATAAAAAATAGATGCACGTTTGAATAAAATCGATCATAATCTCCCTCTCTTCTCTACATTTTCACTTATCATTTTCTAGAGCAAAAACTAACTTGTGCATTCTAGTATTTTCTATTGTTTTTCTCTGTAAAATTTTAGATCTCACTTGAAATCACCTATGGCTGGAGGAAGACAGACTCGAGTTCTCGAGGGAAGGTTGGTTAACTACAGAGTGCTGACCGGACATGATACTCCGTACGACTACGAGACCATCAACAAGCTGTGGAGGCATGTTGACAGGAATGGTATATCAGGACTGTTCACGATAACGTACAGCGGGTACTCTGCCCGATCTATACAAAAGTTCTATGCATATGTCGAGTTATCAAAGGATTCAGAGACGATAACCTTCAGATGGGTCCTGATGGAAAAAGACACACCTTGACGGCAAAGGACATTGTTGCTACCTTCGGCATCGCCAACGAAGGTATGACGTATGCAGAACTGGAGACGTATGGTTCTGGATACCTAGAGAAGAGCTGGAACCTGTTCAAACAGGATTCCGTTTCAAAGCCCTTGAAAAAGAGCTTTGAGAAGAAGAAACTGAAACCCGAATACGAGTTTCTTCATGATATCTGTGTGTACTCCATAGAAGGCAAATACGGGAGTTTTGACCGCTGCACCGATCTAAGAATACGGATAATGACTGTGATTGTTCATGAAGAAGTAGTCAACTAGAGTCAGTTTTTAATGTAGAGAATCTGGGAAGAAGCGTGCAAGAAGACGGAGATGAGGAGTTTTGAGATCACCATAACCTCTATTCTCTATAAGAAATGCATCCCAGTGGATGAACCCGTACCGATCGCCGCTGGTTAGTACTTAGGTGTAAAGAAGGGGTTCACCAAATGAAAAGTTGTGGTGAAGGCAAAACCACAGAAGAAAAAGACTGCTTTGAAAGCTAAACCTACAACAAGTGATTCTGATGCTGCATCTCAACGCAGTAGTGAGCCTGTACGTGGAGTCACCGACTCGGCTTCATCTGGCGACGATGATGATGATATGCCTGCCAGGACGCCGGTGGTGAAGGTCAACAAAAGAGCTCCATTGAAGAAAAGAGCTCTACTAAAGAAGAATCCATTGGGTGAGTCCAATGTGATTGTTGAGCAATTACAAGCCCTTGAGAATGCTGACGTCTCAAGCCCTGATCAGAGATTTGATCCTGTGGAAGCCAAGCATATTGATCACGTTATTGATCAAGAAGATGTTAAGGATCAGGAACCACATCAAGATAGTGATCAGGTTACTGATCAAGAAGATGCTAAGGATCAGAAACCACATCAAGATACTGATCAGGAAGTTGCTGATAAATTGGCCCTAGTACCAGTTCCTGATGTAAAACATCTTATTCTGCCAAGCAGGAAGGAGACGAAGAAGATGAAGAAATTGCTTGCTGAGAAGAGGAAAGGAAAATGTAGCAGCAGGTCCCGCAAGTAAGCTAAGAAGTAGAAGGTGCGGATGGACAAGATAGAGCTCATGGAGTATTTTCCTGAAGTCCAGGCTCTAGTTGATATTGATCAGTCCATCAGTGATATTGACTCAGATATTGCTCGAGATCTCATGACAGAAACCGCTGAGTCAATATATGATGGATTTTTCAGGCTTTATGAGCTTTGGAGATTGATGTGACTCTCAGGTGCAAGAGAGTTACTGAACTGGAGAGACTTCCTGAGAGTAGAAGATCTAATCCTCTCTTAGATAATTGAATTTTCAGATGCTGAAACTATCCTGCCTCTACTCTAACCAGAATTTGTTGATTCCTGTCAGGATTCCATGATTGAGCAGATTGCAGAAAGACAGGAAATTCTGAGGAAGCACAAGCAAGACAAAGATAAGTCTACCTTTGAAGAGCCTGAGGGAGAACAATCAGTGAAAGCTGGGAAAGACAACACATTGATGAACCCCGATGTCGAGACTGTTAGGACCTCATCAGAACTTGAGCTTGCTGAAGCTCAGTTAGCTCACCTCGATGCTGAGGAAGTTAACAAGAGGATGCTGCAGTTGGGAATGGAAGCAAGCAGAGCAGAATCCATCAGATACACCCCCAGGAAGCTGCAAGCAGGAGAAGGAACGAGTGGTGCTACGGAGAGTCATGATTCTCCCACTTACAGAAACCTTGCAGCACTCTCACCTATCGTTAGTCTTAGTGCGATGGAGAAAGAAGACCAGCAATTCGTCGATTATAAAGATTTCCTAGTGTATCACATTGTATCATCTAAGGGTGAACCTTCTAAGAAAATTCAAGGAGTCCTGGAAAGTCTTAATCAGGAACTTACCAATGAAGCAACCACTGAGGAAGTTGCAGAGGACGGACTCTTTGTACTGGTACTAGAAGCAGTACAGAATACTGATTTGCAATAGGATACAACAGAGGATGTTGATGTTGTTATCCTTGGAGAACTTGCTGAAGATATCATCTAGCCAGCTGTTGTTGAATCTGATCATTTGAGGGATGATTTCTTACTGGTAGAGTTGCAACAGTTGATTGAGATAACCTATCTAGATGCTTAGAATCTTGAGATCCTAGATGCATCCACCAGGATTGTTGAAGTAATGATGGATACTGAGAATGTTGCTGAGACAGTTTCCCCTCAGAAGACCTCGGGCGCAGTTACTGCTGAGGCGGTGCTGACGGAGGATTTAGAAGGAAAATCTGAAGGAGAGAACTTGCCGCGGAAAGACAAAGAACCTATTGTTGCTGCTCCCGAATAGGATCCTGATGATGGAGATGACTCATCAGATTTCAATTTTGAAGAAGATAGTCCACATGGATCGTCTTTTAAGATCACGGACGCTGATACGGAAAGAAGTAGACGTTTGCAGCAGTTTGCTGATGAAAAAGCTCAGCAACAAGAAAACCTGAGTTCCCTATACTCATCAGGAAGTTGAACCTAGTATGGTTAAAGTGGAGACTCTTACTGACTCACAAGAGCAATCCCTACAAGGGATCATGGATGTTGTTCAAGGCCTTATCCATGCTATACAGTCATACGAGTTCAATATGGCGAACAATATCCAAAAAAACGACAAATCATCCATGGAGAGCCTGCAAAGGGAGCTGTCCAAACTTCATTCTCACATTCAACACAAGGTTAATGATGAGTTCAATGCTCAGTATCGTGAGTGAAAGAAAGTTGAGCGTGAGCAGAAAACTGCAAGTGAAACAAGTGACAGAAAGATTGATGATATCAAGAACACTCTTGTTGCACAAAACATGGTGCTAAACTCTCTACAAGAAAGCACCGCAACACAAGTTCATGCTGCACCCAGAGCACAAACAATAGAATTTCTAATCTAGAGCTATTTGTTGGCGAGATGCGAGCCATTTTGCATCGGGTCTTTCCTCAACATGTGCCCACTGAGTCAACTGCTCCATGTGTCGCACTTATTGATGATGCCAAAAAGGAGGAAAAAAGACAGAAAACAGCTCAGAAGAAAACTGATAAAGAGCTGAAAGTTGCAATGGAGGAAACTGTTAAAGAGATGGAAGAAGAGGATGGAGATGATGATGATGATGTTCCTTTGTCAAGGAAACACAGAAGGTCAATTTCTGATGACCAAGGTCCTCCGTCCAAGATGAGGAAGGACGATCAGGATAAAGGAGGTGCAGGTGCTGGGACTACTGGTTCTCAATCAGTAAGCAGCACTGCAGCTCAGCAAAGAGCAATTGTTGTTGCACTAACTCGATCTAAGAATACAAGAATGCAGCAGGGAGGCAGACAGAGACAGCTGCCATGTAATCAAGTTAAACCTTTTAATGTTGATGTTGTTGTACCTGAAAGAAGACTAAACGAAGAGAGATTGAGGTAGTTGAAAGAAGCTTATGAGAAATGAGTAAGAGATAAAACAGACTGGATTTCAAGGCTAGGTGTGATCAAAGAAAGAAAGAAGGATCTTGCTAAGAAGTTGATGCAGCTCTATATTCATATCCACCTCAAGATATTCCCTGTTTTGATCCTGATAAAGCTTCTACCGAAGTTTCTATTTTGCTGGATTAGAGGCCCCTCCCTCAAAACATTGCCTGGGATTTGAAGTTGTTCGAATGGGTATCTCTTCCAAAAAATAGAAACCCAATATTTGAAGAGATTACCCTGTATAAACGCTCTGAATACTTGAGGTATTTCAAATTTCTTTGCAAACACAAATTCTTTACAACTTTTCCAACTTGTCTTGCTGCCCTGGAAACTTATAAAAGATTAGCAAGGAATGGTGAGTTGGAAATACAGAAACAGTTGATAGAGCAAGCCAAGAAAAGAGAGCAGATTCATTTCTGTGAAGACTTCTGGCTTCGATGGATTCAGGTTACTGAGATTAAGAGGAAACTAGAAGAAACCTATCAAGAATCAATTCTGAACTGGTGGAAGGGATCTAAGCATGAAGTGAAGATGAATCCACCAAGAGATGACCAAGTAAAGAAAAGGTTTTTCGAAAGAACAGAAACCTGAGGAAGTGATGGCTTACTACAGTTTCTTAGAAGAAGGTTTTAGTAAGCACTTCTAGTTTTGTATTCTTTATTCTTTTATTCTGTTTGGAGTCTTTGAGCTATGATGTTTCTTGTAAAATAACTCATTTGTACTTTATTTGTATAGTTTATATGCTTTCTTGTATATTTGTATACGTTGCTTTGTAAAGGTTTTGTCATCATCAAAAAGGGGGAAAATGTTGGGATATTTCTGTTGGGTTTTGATGAGACAAAATAGAGTCGTATAGAACTTTAGTATACCCCATTTTTCTTCCATGATGTTTATGTGGAAATTTAGTTTTTGTTAAGACTCTGTTTTGTTAAGTTAGAGAACAGGAAGATGGAAGTTGCTGATCGCTGTAGGATTCTGTTCGTATTCATATGAAAATACTATTTCCATCAGAAAACAGAAACGGTAAGCAGCTGCAGTAAGTTCGATCAAAAGTAGCGTACAGGAAACAGAAAGGAGAACTGGAAGTTTTCTGCCTGGAACATAATAGGAAGTAGTTCTGCATCAAAAAGTTGATCACTTTCAATAAGCAGGATTCTACATTAGTAACCAGGAGTAGAACAGAAAGCTAACGCAGAATAGAAAAAAAATACTGCAACCTAAGCAGGTAGCAGTAAGTTAACTCACTCTTATTTATTGTAATACGATGAAGGGTTAATAGTAATACGAGGAATATCCACTATTAAAGTATCCGGTAGATGAAAGTTAGTAAACGACCAATGACAAGATGCCATCTAGACCGTGGACCTGCAAAAGTACTGTTGTCGAGGAGTGGCACCATTAATTCCCTGCAGAGTAGGACATGCCCTACTTCCCAGTTTCTCCAAGAAGCATTAAATGCAAGTTAATGCAAGATCAGACAAAATCAAGATTTGTATTTCTCAAGGATTGTATCTTTCTTCAACCGATACATTTCCCTATAAGTATAAATAGAGGAAGAGTCGACTGAGAAAAAAACACCCAACTATTGAGCTAAGGGCAAAATTCATTTTTGGCCCTGTAGGAATTTTCAATTCTCAATTGTGGCCCCTATATTCAAAAGTGGCCCAAAAATTCTCGAATTGAACCCTTTCCGTTAGTTAGTTAACAGAAAACGTTAGTTTTCAATTTTGGTGGGAAAAAATATTTTGTATCAAGTTTTCCCGATTTTTTCCTTTCCTAACCCTAGTACACACTATATAACAAGCTGCAAACATCCCAAAACACAATACAACACATATATCATCAAATATAGAGCACAAATTGAAGAAGTTAGGCAAAGTTGAGAAGATGTCATTATCGAGCCATTCTTACGTTTCCGGGACGAAGCGTTGCGACTGTGGCAAGTTTGCCAAGGTTCGGGTCTCTAGACAACCTGGTAGTGAAGGGTGTCGATTCCAAAACTACCCAGACTCGTTGACCACAAAAAGATGCAACTTCTTTGAATGGATTGACGAACCAAGTAAACACAATACGCCTACAAATCTAGAAATGAAGTTTGTAGAACTTAAAGGGGATTTTTCACAGCTCAAAGGTGAAACAATGCAACTGAAGGCCGAACTGCAAATGAAGTGCAGCGAATAAATCCTAAAGTTGATAGACTTGTGAACTTCTTACCACCTTGCTTAAAATTGGAAGATTATTCAAATTCAATAAGATTAGAAATCCAAATGTATTGAACTAAAGGGAATATTTAGGATCTTTTATATATAGTAAAATATAAAAATAGCTATTGTGTTATCTGAAAGTTGCTTATGCGGTAACTCACAATCCTTTTTCCACAAATCTTAATTAGAAAATTAATAAACAACAATAGTTTGTTAAATTAAATTACTGAATTACCCATCATAGTCCCACCACATCACCATCTACAAATGGCAGCGAACCGGCCGATCGGGCTCCACCTGCAACTCTGCATCAAAGATTCTCAAACCTTCTATGTGTATCTTCTTCACCACATCGTAACTTCAATTATCATCACCAGAAATGACGACGAGTAGTGGCGGCGATGACGACGACGGCGCTATCCCGAAGAAGAAACAGCGAATCGGTAGCAGTGGTCGTCTCTCCTCCAATCAAGCTTTTATCAATTTGTTAGATGAATCTCTAATGGAAATTTGTAAAATTTGTGCAAAATGGGTAAAGGATTAGGGAAGATTTGCAGATTTTTAAGATTTTTGGTTGGGAATCTTCGATTTAAGATTTAGGTTTGACAATTGGTGATTTGGGAATTTAGGGTTTGTTAGGATTCGATTTTAGTTGTGACTCCTTCTTTGGAACGCGCAAATGACAAAAGCCACTTAA
This sequence comes from Scutellaria minor, assembly GCA_954870855.1. Lineage (NCBI taxonomy): Eukaryota > Viridiplantae > Streptophyta > Magnoliopsida > Lamiales > Lamiaceae > Scutellaria > Scutellaria minor. The sequence continues at coordinate 14,679,204 of OX940728.1, read as the reverse complement.
CGACCATGTGCCCCGCACGTGGTATCCCCATTAAAAATTAGACGGAATCATCGTCTGGGCCAAAAAAGCCTGAAAATGGGCCACAATTGAGAATCGAAAATTCCTACAGGACCAAAAATGATTTTTTGCCATTGAGCTAAATTTTCAAGAACTTATTTTCTCTAAGTAAACGAAAGTTTTCTTAACATTACAGTCACTCAACCTCTCGAAGCAGTCAAGCCGAAGATAACTCGATCTACAAAGACTCAAGACTGCCTTCGCGCACCAATTGAAGAATTTTTGTATACCTTTTAACCTTGGTGTTGTGTGTTAGGTTGTTAGTTGGTGTTCTTAGTGGGAAGGATTAAGATCCTCACTAAGTGTTAGCTTTAAGTCGTTAAGACTCGTTACTTTGTGTGAGTATTTATACCCTGTGTGAGATTAGTCCAGGAATCTTTCTGATTCTGGTAGGTGAAAACTCTTTAGGAAGAGGATTGTAAAGTTGTATCTTGGAAATCAATTTGACCTAACGAAGTTCCTCCTGTGTGAAGAGAGTGGACATAGAATGATTACACCACCTTCGAACCACTATAAACCTTTGTGTACTTACCACTTTCCTTACCTGCTACATATCTGTTTTACATATATATATATATATATATATATCTTGCTCATACTGCATAAAACGATCTTGACAAAATCATACTTGAAAAAGAAAAGGTTTTACAAAAGAAACTCTATCTTTATTTTATCCGCTGCATACTGTAAACTGAAACAGTAAACTGAATCAGCATTCTGCCAGCTTACTGATTTGGACGTGTTGTTGTATTCTATCTAGAATTCAGTAACCTTAATACAGAAAGTTAAAAAGTTTGCAAAATCTGATAGAGGTTCATTCACCCCCTCTGAACCTTTGACCACTTGGGACCAACAAAAACAACAATAAAAATTCAAAGTTTTGATATAATTTACCAATAATAGACCATTTCCATTGAAATTTATAGATGAAGATGAAGAAAAATACAACAAATAAAAAAAATCAAAATTATCATGTAATTTACCAATAACTTGAATTCAAAATCGGCAAAGACAATATAATGGTAATTTGAATTGAATAATGGAATAATGGACAATATATATTCGTATTTATTCTCTTGATCATCAATATTAATCAACTTCTCATTTATTCACTCATCATATATCCTAATGATAAAAGATTGATAAATTAAAATATCCTAATGATAAAAGATTGATAAAAGCTTTGATTCCCATTAAATTGTTAATACTTAACTACTCCATCATACATTTTAAATTAATCCAAATTCAAAAATCAAAATTGTAACAACAATGCTAATCATTGGTTGACCAAAACGATTGTGCATTTAACATAATAAATATCTTTATACATATATAGAAGAAATAAAATTCTTCAAATAATAATTGGTTCATCAACCAATGGAAAATGAAATGGCATAACAATCATTTACCATCTTCTTCTCAGAAAAGCAAGTCAAAGAGGTAATCAAGTTATTCTCTTTTTCATCAAGAATTAGACATATTGCTCGATTGGAAAAGTGGTATTTGCTATGTTAGGGTGTGTTTGCTACATTCATGAGAGACACAAAACTTCAAGCAAGATCGATCATTAAAGAGTGTTGATCTTTCACTATTGGATGAGAATGTATATTTATAATTGTTTTATAATTGCAATGATTATCATGAAATTATTTATGAGTTCTTAGAATTAAAATAGATTTTAAAGATTTTGTTTTGAAACAAAAAAATTTAAGCTTATATTTGTATTTCAAGTCATCAAATGCAATTTTAAAATTGAAGACCTTTATTGAAATTACATATATATTTTATTAAATTTCAGGACACACTTATACAAGAATCCATCCACTACCATCAACGAGGAATTAAAATATTCCATAATTTAAGGAAGAGTGTTTAACATTAGTCGATCCGATATAGCAAAGAGTAGCAATTCATTCAAGTTAACTGAGCACATGATCTGCTTCACGGATAAAATCTTAATGATTTTGCTTGATTAAACTACAACTTTATACCTCACTAGAAATTTCGAATACAAAATTACAACAAATTCTTGAGTCCAGCAGATAGGAATGAAGACTTACCTTGTTTAGCTTCCAAGAGATTTATTAAACATTTTCATTATTTTTCTAAAATACCCTACACCTTATTTGTTAGACATATTGCTATAAATTTCACATGCTGCATTTCTCATGGAAATTAAAAAAGGATAGAGGTTTGCAAAATTTATTTCTTTTAATCCTTGATCATATAATAATGAGTTCTTCTAACATCCGTGATTGTTACTTATTCCAAATTCAAGATACAATTGATATCTTATACAAAGTTGAAAGATCTAAAATAGGAAAATAATCAAGCAATCGGAACAATTGTCATTTGATGCTAAAAGAGTAAGTGTTCACATAACAAAAATATTTTCATTTAAGAATTTTTGTTAATTTTCGAATGCTTATGTCGTGTGATAATTAAGAATTTTTGAGAAACTTTGTATCTTATACATAGGGGTGAGGAACTTCGGATAACTATTTTGGATGATTTAGTGGATTTTTTTTTAATGAAAAATATGCGAAAGAGAAGAAAAATATTATTGTGATTTTAACAAGTGTTAATCCCAAGATGTTTTCAAGTAAGCTCTCAAAAAAAATTCTAAAAAATATTTTTATTATGATTAGAAATAATTATGCTGCATTTTCGTATTTGATTTTGCAGGAAACCTCATACTTAGTACACATCAACAATTAAGGTCTATCTAAATCTTGTATTTGACATTGTCCAAGACTTCCTGAAAGAGATATGAAGTATATTTGGAATCTTTTTAACATAATGAAATATTAATTGTTTATAATGAATATGAAAATATATGCATCTACTATTAAGTATTAGAATAATTTTTTAGAAATATTCATTTTCTCATAAGATGATGATTGAAAAAGAAGTCGAAGACATAAATGTGGGCTCATATGGAAACATTGAATACCAAAAATGCCATCAAGTTTTTGAAGTCAAAGTATTCATATCTAACGACAAAGAACATGTAAAAAAAAATCTAATATACATAGGTAAATCAAGTAATGTTTATTATTTTAACCTCGATATGTGTAATTTTCTTTTCAAGAAAAGGAATTCACTTGCATAACTAAAGTAACCAAGATTGTGCTTGGGAAATGATGTAGCTATATATCATGTTCAAAAGCTATACATTCATCGATAAGCTAAAGAAATGACAGCCCTCATTCAAAGTAGGCAGGAGACTCTGAATGTCTACTTGATGACTGAGGATGAGACAGAAGAAAATACGAGTGAGCAGTCAATGAAGCTTGGGGAAGACAACACATTGATGAACCTCATAGCAAAGACTGTTGGGAACCCTACTGAGCTGGAGATGGCTAAAGCTCAGTTAGCTAACCTCATTCCTGAGGAAGCTAATGCAAGGATGCTGCGTCTGGGAATAGAAGCTAGCCGAGTTGAATATGTGAGGCCTCCCAGAGTATTGCAGCAAGGGGAAGGAAGTTCAAAGGCTGCGGAGAACATGACTCTCCAACAATTACAGGTATTGCAGCCCTTTCCCCTATGACTCGTTTAGACACTGTGGATACTATTATCCAGTTGCTTGATTATTCTATTTCTCCTGTAATTCTTGATCAACCGACTGAAGGGGAAGTATTATCAATAATCCATGGTGTTCTAGAGAAGATTGTAGAGGAGGTTGCCGATGAAGCATCTGTGGAGGAGGATGCAGAGGCAGGACTCCCTGTACTGGCCAGTATTGCAGTACAAGAAGCTCAAGAAATGGAAGCAGAACGGATTCCTATGGAGAATCCTGATCAAACTCTTGAACTTCTGCATGAAGCTGCTTCCAGATTAGCTGAAGTAAATCTAGACCCTGCTACAACTGTGGAAGAAGTTGATACTATTCCAACTACTGAAGCAATTACTGATATTGATCAGTCATATGAAACTCGTCAGGTTGCTGATGAAGTAGTTGAGGAGGTTGCTGAGGTAATTGAAGCTTCTAACCTACTGGAAGCTGAGATTACTGTGAAAGCAACGGTCTTGCACAATGATGAACCCAATGAAGTAATCAATGTATCTGAACAGGTTACTGAGGGTACACAAGCTCATAATGATACAGCACTACAGGATGCTGATCTTCAACAAGCTAGGGAGACGACTAATCCAGAAGAGACCTTAGATACGGATATTGATGAGACGACCCTGGCGGAGGATGTAGAAGGGGATAAATCTAAGGTAAATGTACCTCCTGAAGACAGAATGAGATGGTTGTTGTTAATGTTCCAGCTCAACATGATGATGATGATTCACCTAACTCAAGTGAGAATGACCCATCAAACTTTCCTTCTTACAATGAATTTGCAAAAGTCAAAATGATAATGGCGGAGCGAAAGAAAGCACTGGATGAAAGCTAAATAGAAATTGGATCAGGACCTGGTCATATTTACTCAAGAAGAATCAAGATCAGGGGATAGGGTTGAGACCCATACTGATTCACATAATCTAACACTTCAAGGTGTAATGAATGCAGTTCAAAGTTTAATGAAAGCCATGGAAACACATCATATGAATCTGGCTACCAATGCTACTATGAGAGAACGTGCACATTCAGAAACCTTGCAAGCTCTGAAGACTTAACTTGATGCTCTCCCAAAAAATACAAACAAGGATGAACTCTGAGTTCAATGCTCAACATATTGCTAGAAAAAGGTTTGAGAGAGAACAACAAGTTGCATCTAAAACTAGGGATAAAGTCATAGAAGAGATAAGGAGCACTCAGGCAGCACAAAGCTTAGCTCAAGAGGAAATCATTGCCACAACTCGCAGCAACAACGACAATATTCTTAACATTGAACTGTTGCTAGGAGAGATGAGGGCACTTATGGAAAAAGTATATCCGAGGGAGAGTGTTGCACTTAATAACCCTACTGCTGTCCAGATTGATGATGCCAAAAAAGGGGAAAATAAACAACCTGGTGAACCAGATGCTGAAATGGTTGAAACCTTCACCAAAGAGCTTGATCAAGATGATGATGATGATGAATTTTCCCTGACCAGGATTAAGCGTAAGAGATCTGATCTTGATGAACATGGTCAGGATGGTGACTCTAAAAGAAGGAAACCAGATGATGATGATAATGCATGTGCTGGTGGTACTACTTCTCGAACAGTAAGCAGCACTGCATTACAACAAGTACAACAAGTCACTGCTGTTTTAACAAGACCAAGGACTTACAAACAGCAACCTGGTAGAGGTCGAGGTTGAGGAAGAGGAAGACAGCAAAGAGGTCAGGTTTCCAGTTCACAACCCTATATGGCATTACCTGTTGACCTAAAATTAAAGCTCTCTGAGGAAAGATGGAGGCAGCTTAAGGCTGCAGATGAGGAAAGAAGGAGAAAACAGGTGGACTGGATTTCAAGATTAGGGGTTGTTGGAAGCATGACACTTGTTGAAGAGAAAGTTGATGCAGCTCTTCACTCATTCCCTGATCAAGAACCTCCTGATTTCAATAAGGAAGATGCTCCAGTTGATGTGATAGTACTGTTGGAACAAAGAACTGAGGATATCAATTTCTACTGGGATCTAAGTATCTTCGAACAAGTATACTTGCCCAAGAATAGGAATCCAACATTTAAAGAAATTACCAAGTTCAAACGCTCAGAATACTGGAGGTATTTTCGAAATCTTCTCAAGAGTAATTTCTTTCAGAATTTTCCATCATGTGAGCATGCATTGAAGAAATATGAAGAACTGGCGAGAGAATGAGAATTGGATCGCTAGAAGATCTTGATTGAGAAAGTCAAGAAAGGGGAAGAGGTTCCTTACTGCCAGGATTATTGGCTAAGATGGATACAGATTCCTGAGATTGCTACACAGTTGGAAAAATCATATCAGGATTCTATCTTGAACTGGTGGAAAGGAATGTAGTATGAAGAAGTCGTCAGACAGAATCAACAAGCGTCCTCAGGATATGATATAGTAAAGAGGAAGTTGTTTGGTGACAAAGAAACTAAAGAAGGATAGCTTACTGATTATCTTTAATCATCTTACTGTAAGCATTCCTTGTGAACAATTCTTGTATTCATTTATATTCTTCATCTTTTTATTGTAAGAACATGTATTGATGTGTTTGAAAAGCTTACATTGTACTATACTTGTACATATTTCATATGTTTAAGTATATCTGTTCCTACTGCTTTATATGGGTTTTGTCATCATCAAAAAGGGGAAAATTGTAGGGATATTTCTGTATAGGTTTTGATGAGACAATGCAATAATAGATGAACTATTAGAGTACCCATATTCCACGTTTTATAAGTGGATTGTCGTTTGCCTATCAATCTTTCAAGATGTATTTTTAAGAGGTCTATAGTACCAGAAAGATAGGTAGAACTATGTAAGCAGGATTCTGGACTTTGATTTTGTTGACAAAGCATTGAAGAAAGCCAGCAAAGTTTGTTAAAACCAGAATCAGGAAGCAGACAACAGGATTCAGAAACAAAAAACTGATCAGAAGACAGAAAGCATATCAGAAAGGATAAGCAAGTCAGGAAGCTGAGTAAAATATTCAAGAACAGAAAGCTGATCAGGGGCAGAATCCTGAAGCACAACCGCGTGACTACTGCAAGCAGAATAACAGGCAGTAAGTCCTAATCTACTTAATACAGTACGAGAAAAATGTTGGAAATAATACATGGATTGGATCCTGATTAGTTACCAGTACATAGAAGATTGTGAAAAGCCACTGACAAGCTGCCACATGGAAAGCGGCTCTGCAAAGTACTGTGTCTAAATTATGGCATCATTAATGCGGATTCAGAGTAGGATGTGCTACGAAGCTCTAATCTTTCACACCATATTAATTATGAAGATTTGAAGATCTTTTCAAATTACAACTTGGATCATGTCTCTCTTCAACAGACATTTTCCAGACATCTATAAATAGAAGGTTGAGAAGATAGTGAAGACTACTGAACAAATTGTGCTCTTCAAGCTATTCTACTATTCTTCATTATTGCAAGCTTTCAAAGTTCAGTCACTCAACCTTCAGAAGCGATCAAGCCAAGCATCAGGACTTTCAAGCTCACGACCGTCTTTAAGCTTCACCAGTTGAAGAATCATATACTTTTAACCACTGTGTTGTGTGTGCTAGGTTGTTTTATTTGGTGTACTTAGTTGATAGGATTATATCCTTGCTAAGTTTATTAGTCTTGTGTGGGCTAATATTTCCCTGCGTGGGAGTTTGTAAACCCTGTGTGGGTGTAGACCTAGGAATCTGGGATTCTTGTAGGTACAACTTGTTTTGGAAGAAGTTTGTAAAGACAAGTCTTGTAAATCAAACTGATCATAACGAAGTTCCTCCTCAGTGAAGGAGTAGAGTGGATGTAGAAGGATTACACCACTTTCGAACCACTATAAGCCATACGTGTTTACTGCTTACCTTATTTGTTGTATTGTTTTACTTGCATATCTATTTTGTTGCATCTCTTATAAAGCATACTGTTAAAACACTACAAGAAAAATGCACATAGACAACACCCTTAAGACAACGGTTTTTTGAAAAAATCGTTGTCGTAGCATAAATTGTCGTTGTCGTAGCCCAAAAAATTCTCTCATAGACAACGATTTTTAACCTACCGTTGTCGTAGACTTTTGAAACCGTTGTCGTAGCGGTTTTAACCTACCGTTGTCGTAGACGTTTGAAACCGTTGTCGTAGCCCGAAAATTCTCTCATAGACAACGGTTTTAACCTACCGTTGTCGTAGATGTTTTAAACTGTTGTCTTTGCCCGAAAAATTCTCTCATAGACAAGAGTTTGAACTTGTCATTGTCGTAGACGTGTTGTCCTAGGACCCCTTAGACAAGAGTTGTTTTCTAACGTTGTCGTAGCCTCGTAGAAGCGTTGTCGTAGACTAATATTTAAAAAAAAAGTCAATTATTACAAATTTTTTTAAATGATATAAAAATGCTATATATTGTTGAATTAAATTAATGAAATAAACTAATTTTGAGAATTAAATTTTATTTCATTATAAATAAAATTTAGAAAATATTTACAACAGATTATTAATTTTATAAATATATTAATTTAAAAAATACATTAATTATATAAATTTATTAATTGTAAATATAATTTGAAAAATATATTGATTTTATAAATATATTAATTATATATACAATTTGAAAAATATATGCATTATTAATATACATATATTAATTTGAAAAATATATTCATTATATATATAATTTGAAAATTATATTAATTATTATTAATATAGTCATTAATCTTCCAATTATATATATATATATATATATATATTAATCTATCAAAATTGGAAATCAATTACTTATATTAATAAGTAATGGTACTTTATAAAAGTTAACAAAGAAATGTTATATATTGTTGAATTAAATTAATGAAATAAACTAATTTTGAGAATTAAATTTTATGTCATTATAAAGAAACTTTATAAAATATGTACAACAGATTATTAATTTTATAAATATATTAATTATAAATATAATTTGAAAAATATATTAATTATGAATATACATATATTAATTTGAAAAATATATTAATTTTATAAATATATTCATTATATATATAATTTGAAAATTATATTAATTATTATTAATATAGTCATTAATCATTCAATTATTTTTATATATATATTAATATATTAAAATTGGAAATCAATTACTTATCTATACTATACTAATAGCAGGTAAGTTGGAAAAATTTACCGGAATGCCATTTTCCCGCTAAAAAATGTCACATCACAATGCTGACTGTGTAAATATTTTTTTTTTCTTTTAATGTTTCATGACTCAATAATTTTTAATCTATCTTTCTCTCCAAACCTCTTGAATCAAGCTTACCCTACAAGTCATTAGATTGTCTTTTTCTCCAAGGATTTTAAATTAGGTTTCTCCTACAAGCCATTGGATTATCTTTCTCTTCAAGACTCTTGAATCAGGCTTTCCCTACAAGCCATTGGATTATATAAGTAAAGATGTGTGTGGTTGTTTCAACAAAAACACTTTCCCTACAAGTCATTGGATTATACAAGTAAAGATGTGTGTGGTTGTTTCAACAAAAACACTTTCACATATGTGAGATGGTCTTCTAAATTTTCGTCGTTATAAATTTTAGTTCTCCTCTTTTTCCTCTTACATTTTTCTTCTCTAATCTATAATGAAGTTTTTGTACCTTCCCAATATCAATTGTTAGGAGTTTATGGTTGGGATGGATTCATCTATATGAAAATTTGAGTTATATCAATCAAGGTATATACCTCAATTATCTGTATATTCATGAATTTTCAATTTGATTACCCTGGAAAAATGAAAAAAAAACTACTAATTCAAAGAATTGAGAATAAAAGTCAAGTATTTATTGGGTTTCCTAAGAGCTTTTGGATGATTCTTCTGTAGGAGCACAATTGACTTTTGAAAATTCACAACAAACCAACAATTGAAAAAAGAAATGAGCTAATTAAGTATAGTGCGAAGGAATTTGATCTCATAATCAGTAATTTGACATTCTAAATATTGAATTAATTGAATTGGAAGTTAGAGAATTATATAAAAAAAGTTCTCCTCAAAAGATAGATACGGTTTTATAAAACAATCGATGAAACAACTATTCCATGATCAATAGACATATACATAAAATTCCAAACAATAATGATTGAAATATAAAATCAGACATATACGGCTTTATATTGTACTATTATAAATAGTGTTATTCAACAGTGTGTATATATATAAATATGATTAAAATTGGATAAATATGTATAAGAGATGCAACAATGTGTATAAATATTCAACAATGTGTATAAATATGATGCTCATATATTATGTAATTATGATTAAAATTGTACTATATTAAAGTAATTGAATTATATTGCAAGACGCGCAACGCGTGGGTACACTGCTAGTATTAATAAGTAATGGTACTTTATAAAAGTTAACAAAAAATATGTAATAATAGAAAATTGAAAAATATCAAAAATATATTATAAAAGAAATATATGTAAGACATTGTCACATGAGTTGTTTTCTAACGTTGTCGTAGCCTCGTAGAAGCGTTGTCGTAGACTAATATTTAAAAAAAAGTCAAATATTACAATATTTTTTTTAAAATGAAAGAAGAAATGCTATATATTGTTGAATTAAATTGATGAAATAAACTAATTTTGAGAATTAAATTTTATTTCATTATAAAGAAATTTTAGAAAATATGTACAATAGATTATTAATTTTATAAATATATTAATTTGAAAAATACATTAATGTTATAAATATATTAATTATACATATAATTTGAAATATATATTAATTTTATAAATATATTCATTATATATATAATTTGAAAAATATATTAATTTTATAAATATATTCATTATATATATATAATTTGAAAATTATATTAATTATTATTAATATAGTCATTAATCATTCAATTATATATATATATATTAATATATCAAAATTGGAAATCAATTACTTATATTAATAAGTAATGGTACTTTATAAAAGTTAACAAAAAATATGTAATAATAGAAAATTGAAAAATATCAAAAATATATTATAAAAGAAATATATGCAAGACATTGTCACATGAGGCATCAATGGTCTAGTGTTAGAGTACCATCGGGTCACCCAGGTTTGAATCTCACACAACGCATAATATTGATTATGATGATGTTAGTGATGATATCATCTTTATGATGTTTTCATCAGAAACTCTATAAACATATCTTGTAAAATCATATTTGGAAAAGAAAACTGGTTTTCATTAGAAACTCTATCAAGTCGATACTGTCCTCCCTGTAAGACAGAAACCTCCTGTTAATCAGTTATATGTTTTAAAAAGTTTGAAAAATCGATAGAGGTTCAGAAATGTCCTGTTAATTAGTTATATGTTTTAAAAAGTTTGAAAAATCGATAGAGGTTCATTCACCCCCCTCTAAATCTCTGACCACTTGGGACCCAACAAACTACTATTCATAAAAGAGATTTAATTAGAAATTTGGGGTATTACAATCCCTTATACCTTATAAAAGTTTCTTCCTCGAAACTTAGAATAACTCGGGATATTTTTGTCTCATATCTTCTTCACGCTCCCAAGTTGCCTCTTCGAAACAATGATTCTGCCAAATGACCTTTACTAGTGGTATTTCTTTATTTCTCAACTTTTTGATCTCCCGAGCAGCTATCTTAACAGGTTTATTTTTCATAGGTCAAGTCTTCACGAATTTGCACTATCTGTGGTTGAATTATATGACTCGGGTCAGGAACATATTTTTTCAACATCGAGATATGGATAACATTATGAATAGTCGACATCTCTTCAGGTAGATTTAGCTCGTAAGCTACTTTACCAATTCTCTTTGTGATCACATAAGGTCCAACATATCGAGGACTAAACTTCCCTTTCTTACCAAACCTCATCACTCCTTTCATAGGAGCTACTTTAATGAACACAGCATCTCCAACTTCAAGCTCAAGTGGCCTCCGACGGACATCTGCATAACTTTTCTGTCGACTTTAAGCTGTTTCAATCCTTTGATGAATGGTTCTGATAACCTCAGTCGTCTCATCAATGATATCCATTCTTTGTCCTATCCCCGACTCCAACTCTTTCTTCTCTCCTAGATCATGCCAACATATAGGTGATCTGCATTTTCTCTCATATAAAGCCTTGTAAGGTGTCATTCCAGTTGTAGACTGAATGGTGTATCTATGTAAACCCTAAATGTAATGCCCTATATCAAGGGGTTTTATGATGAAATAAAGTAGTCGCTTCTTCTCATTTCATTATTCTATCTGTTAGCATCACGAAAACTCGAGGAGATTAGGTGAAATAGACTAGTTTTCTATTTAATTTTTCTTGATTGAGTGCCCTAGAAAAGAATCGTGTCTTTCCTGCAAGGTAACCTAATTTCATTTTTTTATGGATAAAATTTTCTATAGTTCTTTTATATATGTTACATATGTCTATGAAAGAATCTATGAAAGAAAAAAAATTTATAATGTCATAGAAAAGAATTATTTAATTTGAACCTCTATCTTAATGAAATCATAGTAGTTCGATCTCTGAAATTATTATGTTAGATAGATAGAAGTGTATGTCTTTTGAATACTATGGACTGAAAGTATTATATTTGTTACTTCTCAATTCTTGAAAAAAAAAAACTTTGTTGTCACTAAGATCTGTACATGAAAGTATTATAAAAAAGAAAGGAATTTACTTTGTTGTTGTTTAGACCTGTATGTACAAACTAACTGGATAGATATTTGTTGAAATTATTAAGATTTGACAACAGGATGTTAACTAGACAGATTTGATGCGTATTTTATTATTTTATTATTTTCATGATAATGGAAATTCATGGATACTAACAAAACTAGTACAAATTAAATATGTGACAAAACATTTGTCATAATCCTAAATAATCTTTATAGGACAGTAAGAAATTCTTAATAGAACTGAATTTATAAGAAATCCTCAATAATGCTTGTAACGATACTCATAAATTATAGTATGAGGAATGTAATTTCAAGAAATCTTACACAAGGAATTGATAACTTGCGTTATTTGATGCATTTCGGGGCTTAATTTCATATCATTTTGTGTTAAAAATATCCATTTGGGATGTTTTAGATAGATTTTATTATCTTTTTAAAATTTTACATATTATCTTGATTTGAGAGGAATTAGATAGATTTTAGCACAAAGTGAGCTCAATTGATTAAAAAATCAAGTTGGAGTCAAGATACAAAGTCGAAAACATGCAGTTTTGGGAGAAAAATTATATCTCAGACTCTAGAAGTTCAAATTCAATAATTCTTGTCTTGATGGAAAGCTAAGAAGGCGTTCTACAACTTTTATGTTCAACATGTTTCCTAATTTTGCCTATAAGTGAGCATAAAATTATAAGAAGGTGGAGGTTGTGCAAAATCATCTAGTTTTTCATCTTAACAGGGTTCGAGTATTTTGGGCATAATTTGGGGTAGGAAATTGATATTGGGCTGAAAGTAGTGGCATTGGATAGTCAACTTCAAGGTCTGTAACTTTCAAACATCAAAGACCAATTTGTCCCATAAAATTCCCAAAACACATCTGAAAGTTGAGATTTGTGTCCACCCGGCCAACCCGGATCGGAAATGTTTAAGTCATGGATTTCCTACTCGAATTGGACTCTTTAAGATTTCTATCCAAATTTGATTTTGACTTTTCCAATACTGAATGGGAACTAAGAAAGTCATCCAAGAGAGACGAGCACTCATATCCACGAAATACATCTAGAGAATAAGAAAGAAAATAAGAGATTGAAGATGCAAGATCAAAGAGGCCTTAGAACCACTATAAGCCGTGTGTTCTTTTTTGTGTTGTAGCATTTGTTTGATCATATTGTGCTGCATTCTACATCATATCTAAAACATTTAAAACTTGCTAAAATTCATATTCTGAAAAAGGTTTTCAAAGAAACTATCAAAAAACTTAAGTTTCCACTGCATAAGAACTCTTGTACAGTAAGTATTAGGGATATACTGAAAAGTATGCTTTTAATGCTACTTTGTATATAAATTGGTTCTTACTTTTATGAGAATAAATCCTTTTATCACTATTTGCATTAAATATTATGAATGTTATTTACTTAAATGCATATATGTTCAATACACTTTATGTTGGGTCCCAAGTGGTCAGAGGTTCAAAGGGGGGGATGAATGAACCTCTATCGATTTTTCAAACTCTTTAAAACATATAACTGATTAACAGGTTTCTGTCTTACTAGGGAGGAGAGCATCCTGTCACGAGTTAGTAACCTGACCCTAGGCGAAATCAGGTTAGTGTCCCGGTATCAGAATGCAACGCAGCGGAATAGACTTGATAGAGTTTCTAATGAAAACCAGTTTTCTTTTCCAAATATGATTTTACAAGATACGTTTATCAGGATGCTTATGATAAATGCAACAAGATAGATATGCTATTAAAGTAATACAACAAATAAGATAAGCAGTAAACACTTATGGCTTATAGTGGTTCGAAGGTGGTGTAACCCTTCTACGTCCACTCTACTCCTTCTCTGAGGAGGAACTTCGTTATGGTCAATTTGCTTTACAAGACTCGTCTTTACAAACCTCTTCCAAAATAAGTTATACCTACAAGAATCCCAGATTCCTAGGTCTACACCCATACAGGATTTACAAACTCCCACACAGGGAACACACTCCCATACAGGGAAAGATAGCCTACACAAGGCTAACAAACTTAGCAAGGATACAATCCTATCAACTAAGTACACCAAACTAAAACAACGTAGCACACACAGCACAATGGTTAAAAGAAAATGTTTCTTCAACTAGTGAGAAGCAGTCTTGATCTCTGAGAGCTCAATTGTTGTTGTAGACTGCTACTAGAAAGTTGAGTGGCTGAACATGTAAAAGTTTGAGAAACTTTGGAAGATATATGAATTTCCTCTTGACTCTGTTCAGCAATCTCTTCAATCAGCCACACCTTCTATTTATAGATCTTGAGAGTTTTATCCGTTGGGAAGTATCCATTGAAGAGGGATGTTTCTCCTATATGAGTTCAAGTTTTGATCTCCAAGATCTTCTTTGTGGTCGCATTAAATGTATATGGGTTGTTCCTGACATGAGCATTTAATGCGCCTACTATTTGCTCCTGGACCTTTCTGACATTCCTGTTGACCTGTCTAGTCGGTATGGGTCCAAGGCTGAAGTTCATGCAATGGCTATTTGATGGAAGTTATCTTGTTTCTCTTCATACTGGATGTTCTTCCTGATACTGTATAAAGAAGAGTAGCACTTTATCTTTCCAAAGATCCGTTGGCTACTTCCTACTTTCTCTTACAGACAGCAGTAAGTCCTTCTTGTTTGCTGCTTAGGATGTGGTTCAATCTTCTTTCTGTTTCGTACCAGGTTTTTGTTTCAGAACAGGTTTCTGTTCCTAAGACCTGCAGCCAGCTTCCTGTCTGTTTTCTTCCTGCTCCGCGCCAGCTTTCTGATACTTATCGACTTCTTGTTCTTGCGTCCTGCTTCTTGTTAACTGCCGGCAGCTTCCTGCATCCAACTTCCTTCTTCCTTTTGTGCAGCTTTCCGCTTTCTGAATTCAACTTTCAGAACAGCTTCCTTATAGTCTGCTAACTACTTCTTGCAGTATCTTTTCTGCTTTTTACTAAGGATACTTCTTTTAGCTTGTTGTTCCCTACAGCTTGCTGATCTTTAGAAGTATTCTTATTTCTTCTAAGGTTGGTTTTCCTTATAACTTGGGAAAACCATTACATGATCTTTTCTCAAGAGAGATAAGCTTATGATCATGTACAATATGGAAACTAGGTATAAGTACCTTAAGCAAACTGTTCTTTTTCTTATTGTGCATACAGTTTTGTCTTATCAAGATAACTACTGAAATATCTCAACACTTTACATTGTAGACAATGTGGTGTATAGAAGATCACAGAAGATCACATTGTCAGATTCTTGTAATAAGTATAGTAAAATTCACAACTTAGATGGAATTGAACAATCCATTGGTAGAAGTTGAAGTGTAAGGCTCGGATTGGTTTGTCTTGACCAAGAGATTACACTAGTACATTTGATGTGCTGAATAGGACCTACAGTGAGATAATTCTTCTAGACTGGCTTGGAAAGAAGAATTAGATCTCAGTAGTTATTTATTTCTTAATTTATATCACTTAATTGGGATTGTATATAATTAATTGATATTGCTTTGATTTATTATGGGTAAATGATCAATAGGATTCAATACTTTGTATTATGGGCAATATTATTAATTATATGACAGATTGCTAAATTAATAAAGAAAATCATGTCTTGATACGTCAAGTTGATAATGTCCCCTTGGTGGGCTTAGAATGTTTATCATATCGAATCTAGCCAGTGAATTAATTTTCGGTATGATAATAAAGTTGAGCTGTTTTTTCCCAAGGAATAAAAGATATTAATTAATTAAAGCATTCAGTAGCTTAAATTAATTAATGGATATTGGATCTTAAACACGGAAAATAATAACCGGGAGCCATATTTCATAATATGGGTTAGGATGGATAGTGCAATATTAATTCTATAGTGGAATGAATTAATATTAATAGGCTATAATAATATTGTGGCTCAATATTGGTTTTTAGGGCTATTGGGAGGTCCAATCCTAATTCTCCTAAAGGCCCCTTGAGTAGCCCAATAAAAGTTCATTTAACTAAGGTGGTTAAAGATAAGAATTAATTATTGTTGCTAGATATGAGGAGATCAAATATTTCGATATATTGATGCAAAATATGAGGAGATTAAATCTTTCGATATATTGATGCAAGATATGAGGAGATCAAATCTTGATATTTCTTCTCCTCCAAGGCTCAAATCTTCGGCCACTATGCCTATAAATAGGGGCTGATTTTTTAGCCCCATAGTGTGTGTATACAAGAGTGCTGATTTTTTAGAGCAACAAAAGTGAGAAATTAATTCTTCCTACAAGAGTTAAAAGAGTTTGTTTGATTCCCCACCGGATTTATGAGCTTGGACTTGGGGAATACTCAAGAAGGTGTTTGGGTTGAAGCAACTGACCTTCTCAACGGTGTCTCTCCGATCAAGAGGTATATATGTATCCCTTAGTTCCGCATGTTTAGGGCTATGTATAATTTATCATTTTCTCAAAGCATGATTTGTTTGATTTAATTTGTTTTAAATCATACACTTAGATTTATGATATTTCTTATTTAAATTATACCCAAATAGATCCATGCTAGATCTCCAACAGTAAGCAGCACTGCATTCTAGCGCAGTAAAACTATACTACATTCTGCGCTGTATTCTGTTATAGAATATAGTGTTGTAAGTTTGAAAGATTTGTGAAAATCGATAGAGGTTTATTCACCCCCTCTGAACCTCTGTGTCACTTGGGACCAACATAAACTTCAAAAGTATGACCTCTAGATTGAATAATATAAGATCATTTATCAGGATTTAAATAAGATAGGAACCACAATTTCATTTGAGTTTCATTTAAATTTATACAAAACATTATCAGTATAGCCTTATACAAGTGTAGGTGGGAAACTTTCACCTATCAAAGAGGAAAAATAAAAAGGCTGACAATCTTACAACATTACTTTAATGAGATCATTAGAAAAAAGGTCAGTAAATTGCGAACGGATACTTGATGTTAGTAACTACAACAATTATTTTATCATTTTTTAAGGATTTGCACATTATATATTGTACAATAAAGATTATCAAAATCAATTTGTATGTGTCTCCATTGAATGTTAAGATTATCTATCTTTGAAACATGTCAAAATACGAGTTTTCACAATTAGATCACTTAGTATTATGTGATCAGACTTCAATTTGCATATTCTAGAATGGTAAATGAGTGAAACCACCCATTTATCTTTTGTTCTCAAAATTTTTATATTATATAATAATAATACGATGTTCTTCTACTCTTTTTTATTTTAAATTTAAATTTGTATAGAAAGTTGAAATTTTTAGATTTATAGATATAAATTTGTTGTATTTAAATTGTAATTTTTAATTTTGAAAGTTGAAATGTTTATGGGAAAACAACCCTCCAACGTTGTGGCTAATTTGGATGCAATTTGTCACCCATAAACAATATGTGCTAATTTGGACGCAATTTTTGCCACATTATTTACAAACCCTTTTTTTTATTTAATTTTGAGTTTTTTTATTTCTTTTATATTTTCATTTATTTTCATTTTATTGTATCAAGTATTTATATTATCTACTTATCAATTTAATTTAAATATTGTGTAATATTATTTGATTTTAGATTTATGAAAATTTTAAAAATTGAAAAAATATAACTTAGTTATATTGTAATGTTCTATTAATACGAACACAAAATTGTAACTAATAGAAATATAATAAGATAACATTAAAAATTTAAATTACAAAATACAATAAAATTTACTACAACACAAACATTACTACATGCTAAATTTAAACTAAGAAAACACAAGCATGCTAAATTTACTACAACACATAAATATAAATGAAATACAATTAAATATGAATACTATAAATTTTTGTAATCGGTAGACCACTTTCAGACCCTCCAATATCATTAAAATATTGTCCAAAAGTGTGGAGGAATTTTCAGGTGGAGATTGATGAGAACTTTTTCGCATAATTTTGAGTTGCTCATTTTGAAAACATTCATGTCTAGTTAGATCAGAAATTCCTCCAATTTCATAGACATTGTTTTATCTATTCTTTTTTTATCAGGCCCTTTTATGACTTTTTGTTGATGTGTGTTTGATTCAACCATTAAATCTTCAATCTTTTTATAGCACGAGACAAATATTCTTCTTTTTTCTATTATTAGTTTAGTTTTTTCACTCCCTCTGGTCACATTTGGGATGATGCACCACCATTATTTTCATCACTCAAGTTCATATTTAATGAAACTATTCCTAGAGAAGAGAGAACATGTATCGCCCCGTTTTCATAAAAGGTCATTCTTGGCTAAAGCGTTACTTACGTACAAAATTTCACAATTTTAATTAAAAAAAATATATAAATAAAACTAAGAATATTTATGGAATACAAATCAGTAAAACGCAAGCTCTTTCTTGAAATTTCTTGTTTTTCCAAACTAAATTCTGATTAATCAAATGACGAGGTAAACAATTATATATATAAATAAACTTCTCCAAATTTAAGAAACAAAACACTGAAATACTCTTTTGCAATCTTTAGATTCTTGGCTACCAAATTCAGCGCTTGCAAACCATAACCTAAACTTGAGCTGAAATTTTTTTATAAAGGGGTGAGTGTTTGTAATACACTCAGTGGGGATCCTGGGACAACACTAAATAAATTCCAATAAATAAATCATAGCAAACAAATACATGGAACCATCGGTTCACGATTGCAATCGCATAAGTGCAGAATTTAGCCGTCACGAATTCAGATCTTAACCGTCGTAAATTGCGGATCTTAACCATTGTAAATTGTTTCATTATCACACACATGTTTATTTCGTAATCAATAATACATTTAACCATATTGTTCTTCACATTTGCATATTGATAAGCTCATAGTACAACATTCACATTTTAGTAACGATCACTTTGGCATATAATAAGAGCAATCTCATTTCACATATTTATAGAAGATTATATACTCCAAGAGTACGTAATTCATAATGCAAGTTAAGAGGTTACCCCCACCTTAGGAGTTGTTTGAACGTAAGTTGTCGAGCAAGTCTAGATAGTTCATTTTTCCTCATATCGTTAGGAGTTGTTTGAATATAAAATGTCGAACAAACCTAGATAATTCATCTTTCCTCATCTTCATTAATGTTTTCCTTGATTGTGAGAGAAACGGTTTTCCGATGACGTGATTTAAAAAATTAATGAAACAATTTTAAGGTAAATATAGAAGTTTTTGTGAACTTATAATGAAAATCCATTTATTAAAACGTTAGGGGGTGTGTGGATTGTGGGTTGGGTTTATTAAAGATGGTTGGATAAGGTTGTAAATAATTCCATTTGATGTTTTTCTTGTTTGGATTGAATGTTTGAGAAATAGGTATATATGTTATTTTTTGTTTGGATTGAGTGTTAACAACATTTTGAGGTGGGTTTATTAACTTAACCTTTTGTTTGGATAGTTTGTTTTATTCGTGTTTAGGTTAAATTACAAATTTGCCCTTGCCCTTAGTATAACCATCATGCTCTCCAAATTTACCACTAGACGACATCATTTTTTTGAAGCACTTGAGATAGAAACTCAATTTCAATATTATCTTCGTAAAATGAACCTAGGGCTGAAGTTTTCATACTCGATTATGTTCGGTTGGAGTGTGAACTTTCAGCACAATCAACATTTTAATTGTAGAGACACCCTCTTCAACCGTGCTCGACTTGTGTATTCCGACGACGAACAAGAAAATGTGCTATCATTCAACCTCGTCAAGGTTTGTTCAAATTCTATCAACTCAAAACCCCTTGTTTCGATGTAATTTTGTTCAATATATGGAAGTTCTTGTATTCTGATACTTTGTCTTCTTTTGTTTGGTTGCCTTCCACACTTTTATATCTTCAATTTCTAAATTTGTAATTGTGTGGAATTTTATATTTCTAACTATTTCGATTTCGGATTTGTTGTTGTGGGTTACAAATATTTGTCTTTGTGAGAAAGAGTGATAGTAAATATAGTTTCCATGAGATTAAGACATTGAATTTCAGCTGTCCTCAAGTGCCTAATTACACTATACATTTTTTTTATATCCATACTTAATTTGTTAATGGTTGAAAGATTAGAACGAATGAAAGATGTTTTCACAGTGCAGTTCATTCTAATTTGTCTCCAAAAAATTAAGATAAAATACCAACTGTTGACGTCAGATTTTGTAGAGCACAAAATCTTAGCCTAACACCAAAAAAGTATGTCCGGCTCGGGTGAACTGAACCGAGCAAATAATAAGAAAAACCGAATAACGTACGAAAAAAGACTGTGCCCGGTGCCTATTCGGGCAAATTTGCTAGGCTGGTTCTGGTCGGCCTTTTCTGGCCGGACAGAACGTTTTTATTATAAAAGATGAGAGTAAGAGCTCTCTAATTGCAATGAATACAATGATTTCGGATCTAGAATTCCATACCCATTCGAGTGGGTTTAGGGCCCTATTTATAGGCTAGACCCTAGATATGAAACTTGAACAACAAGAAATAAATCCCTAGGATTTATGGTCTAAACAAGGTAAAATTAGATTTAATCCTATCTAAATCAGATACGATTTGATGCAGGATTTGTTCCCTTTTTTATGGATTCGCAGCCCTTATCCGCTCATCGGGATCCTTAAGGTCGGATGATTTTGGTCGGATCGTCCCGTTATAGTTGGCCATACCGACCAAACTGGGTACCCGAGACCGCAGAACCACTGGGCTCGGATTTGTCGTTATGGTCGGTCCGACCATGTCGGGTACCACTTTAGCTCGGTTCGATCCATAGTTTTCCCTCACCCGGGGCTCTGATCCGGTTAGACGAGCAGGGGATCAACACTAGCCCCTCGGGTCGTGGTGAGAGGCTCACTCTGATCTGGATCCGACATCTCCAGATAAACTGCTCGTCCAACTCAATGATCTGTCGACGCACTCATCTCTCCCGACAAACGAGGACACGTGTCGGCATCTGCACGCCTGGAAGTTGAAGAGTCGCGGTGGTCTTCTATAAATAGGGGAAATAACAAGTCATTTCTCCACTTCTATTTTCAGCGAACTCCGAATCCTTGCCATTTTCTCTCGTCATTCCGACCAGAACTTACTGATCTTAAATTACCGTGCAGAAATTCCCGTACTCCTCAATTCTGTAAGGTACATATTTATTGTCTTCTAAATTATGTCTTCAAGTTCAGGCCAATCGGTTCAGGATTACGACCAGGGGGCCAACCCTGGCTCTGAGCCATCGTACTCGTGGACGTCAAGCTCGTCCGACTGCTCTTCGTCCGACCCAGATGAAACCCCTGTCGGCCAGTTGGTTAATGTTCCTTCCGCCGAGCGCGGCGACCCGAGCTATTCGGTTCATGGTTCCGGCGAAGTCAGTACATCGGGGCGTGGCAAATCTGTGATCCCTGAGGGAGTTCCGATCCGAAGTACAATGCCAGGGCCTCCCGTTCGGCAAATTGCCTCCAGCCGGGACTCTGAGGCCTTTGACTGCCCGGCATACGTCACCACTACTGAGCTGCTCAAATGGCGCATACTCTTCTCAATTCCGGAGAACGTGTCAATGACCCTTCCTCACCCCATGGATCGGATGGACCAGCCGCCAGCCGGGCAAGTCGCTATCAGCGTCCGAGCTCTCGAGGCCGGACTTCGCTTCCCCCTTGCTCCAACACTCGCTGGATACCTCGAGCATTGGGGGATCGCACCAGGTCAACTTCATCCAAACAGCTGGTCATCACTCATCGGTCTGGTGGTCATGTTCTGGCACTTCGACCTCGGAGTGCCGAGCCCACATGAAGTGGCGTGGATGTACAGGCTGAAGCTGACGCCTGGTCTGAAGAACCACTTCTACTATGCGTCGGTCCGGAAATACCGACCAGTGTTAGTGCAATGTCCTACCTAGTCTCCAAGGTCAGAACTTATAATCGGGCCCATTCAGAGGTGCATATTTTTATCCAAGGTATTGTATATTTTACATATATCATACGATGTGTCATTAGGAAATAATCATGATCATCATAGAAGAAAACTTCCACACAAAAAAATAAAAAAAAAAGCCGAACGAGTGCTCGGGAGGAAAACGAGGGCTACGGCCTAAACTTCCAAAGAGCCACACAGTGCTCGGGAGGAAAACGAGGGCTACGGCCCAAACTCCCAAAGGAAAACGAGGGCTACGGCCCAAACTCCCAAAGAACCGAACGAGCACTCGGGAGGAAACGGGCGAGTGTAATTTTAAATCTTGCAAAGTTCTCCAATAAATCTAATACTTCGTATTTTGTTTCAATATTCATTTGATCCTCCTTATTAATTAATGCGTTGAATTTTTCCTCCAATAATTGTACGAGCATGGTCGATACATCTTTCATACGAGTTGACAGAATCAAAGCCACACCAACCAAGCTCGAGGCCCAATCAGGGTTCGGCCCGTA
Source organism: Scutellaria minor (assembly GCA_954870855.1). Lineage (NCBI taxonomy): Eukaryota > Viridiplantae > Streptophyta > Magnoliopsida > Lamiales > Lamiaceae > Scutellaria > Scutellaria minor. The sequence continues at coordinate 14,656,492 of OX940728.1, read as the reverse complement.
CCGAGCTCGGGGGCTAAATCAGGGCAACGAGCCGTATCGAATTCAGGATCCGAATCGACCAATGAGCTCTCGACATGTCGCCAAGGTGAGTCAGCTTCGCGGGGCTATCTTGAGTTAGGCACCGGCCAGAACGAGATCTGACCACTACCTAAGGGGCTAATGTTATACCCCACTAATCTGACCCGACCAGGAAGGCAGAAGACCCGGCCAGGGTCCGACTAGAGATATCCGAGGGCACGCCAGATTTAGTTTATTTCACGAAGAAGTCCACAAAAAAAGAAACGAATCCTACATCAAATCCTATCCGATTTAGATAGGATTAAATCTAATTTTATCTTATTTAGACCTAAATCCTAGGGATTTATTTCTTATTCTTCAAGTAATGTATCTTAGTTTTAGCCTATAAATAGGACCCCAATTATCATTCATAGGAAAAAATTCTAGAGAAATATCGAATTCTAGATTCGAAATCATTATAATTAGAGAATTTATTTTCTCTCTTTTTTATATAAAAAAAGTTTTGTCCGACCAGAACGAGCCGAAAAAATTTGCCCGGGTAGGCACCGGGCACCGTCTTTCTCTTATTTTATTCGATTTTCACATCATTCGTTCAATTCGATTTACTCGAGCCGGATCGAGATTTTTTGTGTTTGGCTAAGGTTTTGTGCTCTACAAAATCTGACGTCAACATTTTGGCGCTAGAAGGAGGAGGGCTAACAGAACATATCTCAACGACTACCAACACAACAAACGACGGTGAAGACCAGAATGTCCCATCTGGTCTCCAAAGCCAAAACCTATTACCAGAACGATTTCGTGGGGCTGAGGAAGAATTGAAAGAGAACAAGGAAATCGCTCCCCGATGTGTCGAGCTCATTTGCCGAGCCGACCAGAGAGTCTATACGTCGAGCTCATCCATCTAGCCGACCAGAGACTGGAACAACGGAATCGCTCTCCGAGGTGTCGAGCTCATTTGCCGAGCCGACCAGAGAGTCCATAGGTCGAACTCATCCATCGAGCCGACCAGAGACTGGAACAACGGAATCGCTCCCCGAGGTGTCGAGCTCATTTGTCGAGCCGACCAGAGAGTCTATAGGTCGAGCTTATCCATCGAGCCGACCAGAGACTAGAACAACGGAATCGCTCCCCGAGGTGTCGAGCTCATTTGCCGAGCCGACCAGAGAGTCTATAGGTCGAGCTCATCCATCGAGCCGACCAGAGACAAAAACAATGGAATCGCTCCCCGAGGTGTCGAGCTCATTTGCGGAGTCAACCAGAGTCTATACGATGAGCTCATCCATCGAGCCGACCAGAGACAAAAACAAGGGAATCACTCCCAAAGATGTTATGCTCAATTATTGAACCAATAAAAACTAAGGACATTTCTCCCCAACACGTCAAGCTCATTCACCGAGCCGACCAAGAAAAGGGGCTCCGGCCTCAGCTCATCCGTGAGCTCTGATTATGGTTCCAACACTACTGATTAGGATTCCGATCCTACTGACTAGGGGCTTCGGCCTTAGCTCATCCGTGAGTTCTGAATTAGGGTTCCGACCCTACTGATTAGGATTCCGATCCTACTGACTAGGGGCTCCAGCCTCAGCTCATCCGTGAGCTCTGAATAGGGTTCCGACCCTACTGATTAGGATTCCGATCCTACTGACTAGGGGCTCCGGCTTCAGCTCATCCGTGAGCTCTGAATAGGGTTCCGACCCTACTGATTAGGATTCCGATCCTACTGACTAGGGGTTTCGGCCTCAGCTCATCCGTGAGCTCTGATTATGGTTCCAACACTACTGATTAGGATTCCGATCCTACTGACTAGGGGCTCCGGCCTCAGCTCATCTGTGAGCTCTGAATAGGGTTCCGACCCTACTGAATAGGATTCCGATCCTACTAATTAGGGGCTTCAGTCCCGTCCGAGCTCTATTTAAGCTCGAATTTGACCAAGGGCTCCGACCTCAGCTCATCTTTGAGCTCTGAACAAAGGCACCGGCCCATCATCCTAGCTCGTTTGAGCTCTAAATCCGAACAGGGGCTCTGGCCACACTTTCAAGATCCGACTAAAGGTCCAAAAGTGGCCGACCAGGATTCGACTAGGTGGCCGACCAGACCGACTCGAGCCCAGATGTGATCAAGCCCAGGATGGCCAACCCAAGACCAAATAGTGGCCGAGCCAAGGATAGCCTACCCGACCAGAAGGTGGCTAAGTCGGGCCCAGAAGTGGCTAACCAGAAACTCATTAAGTTTTCACATCATCCAAGGTAGATCAGAAAATGACACGTCATCATTCGAGCTAAGGTCGGCATGTAGGAGGCCGATTGAGTTAGGCCCCGATCAGAATGATTTCTGGCCACGGCCTAAGGGGCTAATGTTGGGCCCCCACCAAACCGACCCGACCTAGGGTCTGGCCCGAAGGAAGACCAAAATGTCAGAAGGCCAGAAGGCCAACTTGAGAGAAGGCCAGGAGACCAGAAGACCAAAGCCAACCAGACCGCCGACCTGGGCCAAGGACCGATCCGACCAGAACCTGGTCAAGGAGCCGACCAAGGGCCAACCCGACCTCGACCAAGCCGGCCAGGGACAGAGCCGACCACGACCCGGCCGACCACGACCCGGCCAACCACGATCTAGCCGACCAGCTAACGAGCCGGCCAGGCTCCGAGCCGGTGTGTCCCAACCCGACCAGGCGGGTCCGTGGTCATGTCTATCTGATTGTTAGGTTTCGCGATTGATCTGAGTTCGAGTACTATAATCGATATGGTCCAGAGGGGTTATTACTCAAGGCATTTCTGGAAAGTCAAGTAGAAGACCAGAAATCGAAGTCATAATCATAAGGAGAACAGAAAGGACTTAGTTTATTCCAAGGAGTCTTCAGAAAAGGAAACAAATCAAGAACAAATCATATCCGATTTAGATAGGATTTAATTCATTCTTTCCTTATTTGTACCCTAAAAACAAGGGATTTCTTTCTTTCTATACAAGTTTCATATCTCGGGTCTAGCCCATAAATAGGGCCCCAATTATCATTCAAGGGGGGACCGAATTCGGAGTACGCAATCACTGTAATTAGTGAGCTTTTACTCTCAATTTTATATAAGAACGTTCTGTCCGGCCAGAATCAGCCGACCAGAACCAGCCTAGCAAATTTACCCGAGTAGGCACTGGGCACCGTCCTTTTCTTTTACTTTATTCGATTTTTGTATTATTTGTTCGGCTCAACTTTCCCGAGCCGAGCTTACATCTTTGGTGTTTGGCAAGGATTTTGTGCTCAACAAAATCTGACGTCAACACCAACAAATATTAATATATGGAAGGTGTTTACAGTTTGTTAGTTCACAGTTTATATTGTGGATGCATATATAGTTGATGACAACAACCACTTCCCTATTTAATTTCGAATTGAGCTACTAAAAGCAATTAATTGTTTCCTTACTCTTTCTATATTTGAATTTTTTGGATAATTGCCATAGACGAAATGGTATTCAAAACTTTGGTGATCAGAATATGTCCGCTAATTCATTGGTCTGTTGTGTTATAATAATTTAAAATTTATGTTATATTAGTATAACTTTTATGTACAAATATCATAATCTTTATGCACTTAAAAAATAACATAAGGTTATATTATTATAACGAAAAAGTTTAATTATTATGAATAAAAGTTATATTATTACAACTCAAAGGTTTTGAAAGATATTATAAGTCTGTCATATAGTTCAAAATGTTATGCGAACAAAACTAAAAGGTTAGGTTCGTCAAACTAAAATGTTAGGTCAAATTAGGTTCATGAGCTTCGAAATAAGTGGGGATATTTTACCACTTTGACATTTCGAAGGAAATAAGCGGCTTTTTTTTTAATTTTTTTTATCAAACATTCCAATTTCGGGTTTTTTCAAAAACTCACTTCTTACTTTAAAATTTATCAACTTTTATTATAAAATAAATTCTTTTAAGAGTAGATTTTGTAAGACCTTTTACACATATAACCACAACTCATTAATTTATAACTGTAAAACCACAACTCATAATTTTAAAATAGTGATTGATATATGAAAATAGATTTCGATTGTGGACAGTGAGGTCCATCTCACACAATTATAGTTTAGTAAGTTAATGTTAGATCGTTTTACAGATCTCACTAGGTGAGACAGAGCTCTATATGAATAAGCAAAACCCGGCTGGTCAACCCAATCAATGTTGGTCAACATGGGTTAAGACTGGTCAACATGGTCAATATAGTCAACACAAGTTAATATACTAATCCGCAAGTTCATAAAAATATTAGTAAGGCATGTATAAATATTTATTTTTACATTAAATGTACATAATTCTTTTAGCCATAAAACAAATATTTATAGATGCATTACTAATACTTTTATAAACCAGTAAATAAATTACAAGCTACTAGAATATTGAGATGATATTTTGTTGGTCCCAAGTGGTCAGAGGTTCAAAGGGAGGTGAATAAACCTCTATCGATTTTTCATTTTAAAACTTTTCTATGAACAGGTTCCTGATTCTACAGAGAATGCAGTAACTTGACTCGATTCAGAAACCTGGCAGAATGCTGATTCACCTGTGAGAGGATCTCTGAACCTTATCCTTGAATGAGCTTCTTACTTGTTTGCCCTTCTGACAAGTTCCACAAACATTCTCCTTTTTATAAGCAACATCAGGTAGACCTCTTACTAAGTTCTTCCTTGCCAGTTTGTTAATTGTTTTGAAGTTCAAATGGCTCATCCTCTTGTGTCATAGTCAACTCAACTCAGGAGTGCTTTTTGTAATAAAGCATGTTGGCTGCACTGTTGAACTCCAATCAGCAAGGTAGATGTTGTCTCTCCTAGTGCCAGTAAGCTTAACCTCATTTGTTTTGTTGTCTCTGATCAGACTCCTGTTGAGGTTGAACTCCACTGAACATCCTTTGTCACAAAACTGACTGATATTCAGGAGGTTATACTTCAGTCCTTTAACATATGATACATCACTGATACTTGCATTGCCTCTGATCAAGCTTCATTTACCTTTGGTGCTTCCTTTGGAATTGTCTCCGAAGATAACCTTAGGTCATTTACTTGGTTGGAAGTCTTTTAATCCAACTTTGTTGTCAGTCATATGTCTGGAGCAGCCACTATCTATATACCATACATCACTAATGCTTCTTGGCAACTGTACCTGCAAGTAGATCAGGTAGATTTAGGTAACCATACAAGTACGGGTCCTGGGGGGTTAGTCTTCTTTGGGACCTACACCTACTTAATAATAATTGGTTTACTATAAGCATTGGTGATTCTCTTCCTGTTAGTATCCTTAGCAGGATATTGTTCGTGATGTGTATGTACTGGATGTTTCCAGGTTTTGTACTTCCTGTTCGATGAAGGTACTCCCTTATACCTATATTGAGCATAAACTCTTTGGAATTTAGGCATGTAGGCATTGGTATATGAGGGGTAGAGTTTTTGCTGTTTTCTGGAAGTTTGCTGCTTTCTTCTCCTATTGGCAGCATACTGATTATGTTGTTTTCTGAATGTTTGAGTAGTCTTATTGTTGTCTTCCTGCAGTAAGGGTTTCTTACCCTTATCCAGAGTACTAGTTTTGTTCAAATTTCCATTGATTGGAAGGAGTTCCTAAGCATAGAAAACTCTAGCTTGAATAAACTTTCGAACATTGGATTTGTTGGCAGGTTTCTGAGAAGTACTGGCACAGTATCCTAGACCATTTCCTGTATAGGCATTTTGTGTCTCTTGAATACATTCTTGTGCTTTTCTTGTTGACTTGTTATACACATTAATTGTGTTTTACAATCCAGCTTTCTCAGCTTCTAGCTTAGTGACTAGCAGTCTGAACTTAGAGACCTCAGCTCTAAGATTGTTGCATTCTGTACTGTAGTATTCCAAGTCAATAACTTGTTCCTTCAGTATAGTATGCTCACTTTTGAGCTGGAGGTTTTCCTCTTTTAGTTCTTCATGAGCTGAATTTATCTGCTCAAAGTCACTCATGATCTGTCTAAAAGACTAGATCATGTTAAGCTTTTCAGAGTTTGAAACATCAAGGGATTGTGAAGTTACCTCATCTTCTGCATTGTCTTCACAATCCTTAGCCATTAGACATAGCAGTGCTTCCTCATCAGAGGTAGAGCTATCAGAATCGCTCTCAGATGAGCAATCATCCTTGGTTTCTTCTTTGGAGCTGCTTGCTGCCTTTAGGGCTTCAGTTTTACTAAGAAGAGCTCTGAACTTTTGTTTGTCATCTCTCCTCTTTTCTCTTCTCTGCACCTTTTCATCCTCTGTATACTTGTGTACTTGAGGGTGGGGGCAGTTTCTGGCGAAATGACCAGGTTTCCTGCAGTTATAACACAAGTCAGAGGAACCTGTGTTTGCTTGCTGTTGTGGTCTTACCTGGGGACTTCTTCTAATGTCTGAAGCTTTTTCCTATAGTCATTCCCTTTGTGGTTGGTTTTCAAAAACCTCTTGAACTTCTTCAATAGAAGTGTCATCTCTTTCTCAGCATCTTCAATAAATACTTCTTTCTGCTTGCTCTTTAGCTTACTGCTGCTTGTAGTGGCAGTATCCTGTGCCCTAGCAGTAAGTGTTGTCACCTTGGATGTTGATCCTTCAGCCTCATTTTTCCTTCGTTCAATGTCGAATTCAAAAGCTTTGAGGTCTAAAAATAGATCAAAGGTGCTCGTTGCATTGAGGTCCAGTGAGACTCTCATTGCGGTTTCCTTGTTATGCCACTCCAAGGGTAGAGCTCTCAAAACCTTTAGATTCTTCTCATTTTGTTTGTAGGTTTTTCCCAGAGATTCCAGCTCACTAATGATAGCTGTGAATCTCAGGTCAAGCTCTTCTAGGGTTTCTCCAGTTTTCATGGTGAACTGCTCATACAGTTGTGTAGCTTTTGAGATCCTGTTGTCTTTGGCAAGCTCATTGTCTTCACAGATTAGCCCTAGTTTTTCCCATATTTCTTTAGTTGTCTTGCAGCTTTTAACTTTGCTGAAAGTGCCTTTATCCAGCGTAAGAAATAGAGCATTCTTAGCCACATTATCAAGGTTGGCTCTTTTCCTTTCTTCAGGAGTATATTCATATCTTTTCTTGACAATATATTCTTGTGGTGGAGGAGCTCTCCTGTAACCTGGTGCAGCTTCTCGTGGGTCGAATCCTGGAGGCACTTCAGCATCATCATCGATGATTGTTACGCTCTCTACTTCTCCATCTGCTGCTGTTGCAGCTTCTTCAGCTTGTCTATGTTCGCGAAGCTGTGCTACATAAGTAAGGTTTGCATTGTAGATTACTGGAGGTCCCTCAATTATGACATACCACATCTCATCATGCATAGCCGATAGATGGGCTTCCATGCGTATCCTCCAGTCATCATATTCATCTATGGAAAACATAGGTAATTTGTGATGTAAGAAATCCATGTTAATACTAAAACAATGTATTTTGGTCTAGTAAAAGTAAAACGGTTTATCCAACAGAAACGGGTGGATCTGGGTAGGTTACCAGATAAGTTGGTTATTAACCTAACTTGCTCTGATACCACTTGTTGGTCCCAAGTGGTCAGAGGTTCAAAGCGGGGGTGAGTGAACCTCTATCGATTTTTCGTTTTAAAACTTTTCTATGAATAGGTTCCTGATTCTACAAAGAATACAGTAACCTGACTCGATTCAGAAACCTGGCAGAATGCTGATTCGGGTTTCTAACTCGGTTTCACAATATGCAACGGAATAAATAAAGAAAGAGTTTCTTTATGAAAACCAGTTTTCTTTTCAAATATGATTTTATCACAATCCTTTGACCAGAATGCTTATGATAAATGCAACAAGATAGATATACAACAATGCAATACAGCAAGTAAGATAAGCAGTAAACACTTATGGCTTATAGTGGTTCGAAGGTGGTGTAATCCTTCTACTTCCACTCTACTCCTTCTCAGAGGAGGAACTTTGTTATGGTTAGTTTGTTTTATAAGACACAGCTTTACAAACCTCTCACAAACAAGTTAAACCTACTAGAATCTAAGATTCCTAGGACAAATCCTACACAGGATACAGTATCTCACACAGAGAAAATAGCCTACACAAGACTAACAAATTTAGCAAGGGTCAAATCCTATCAACTAAGTACACTTAACTAAAACAACCTAGCACACAGCAAATGGTTAAAAGTATATGTTGGTTTCTTCAACTGGTGCAGCTCGAAGACAGCCTTGAACAAGAAAGCTTGAATGCTTGGCTTGACTGCTCCTGAAGGTTGAGTGACCGAACTTAAAGGCTTGAGAAATAGCTTGAAAGATTGATAGCTTAGAGATATAATAATTGCTCAGTTGTTCAGTAGTCTTCAAAGTCACTCCATCCTTCTATTTATAGCTTATGGAAAATACCCGTTGAAGAGAGGCATGGTCCTTGTTGCAATTCAAAATGATCTTCAAATCTTTGCATTTAATGCGTCGTGGAAGATCAGGGTTTCAGAGCATGTCCTACTCTGATCCGCATTAATAGCACCATACTCTAGCTACAGTACTTTGCATAGCCGCTTTCCAGGTGGCAACACCTCATTGGCTTGTCACAAACTTCTATCTACTGGTAACTTTGACAGGAACCAATCCTCGTATTGTATCCAGTATATTCCTCGTACTGCATTGAATAGGTTAGAAAAAACTTGTTGTTTGTTGTTCTGATTGCAGTAGTCGTTTTCTGTTATGCACCAGGATTCTGTTTCAGAATAGCTTCTTGTTCTTGAAACCTGCAGTCAGCTTCCTGATCTGCGTCTCCTTTCTGATCTGCTTCAGCTTCCTGTTTCAGAATCTTGTGGTCAGCTTCCTGATTCTGAACAGCTTTCTGTTCCAGAATCCTGCGATCAGCTTCCTGATTCTAAACAGCTTCCTGTTCCAGAATCCTGCGATCAGCTTCTTGATATCTATTTTCTGCTTCCTGATCCAGCTTCCTGATTCTGACTTCAACTACAGCTTACTAACTTCTCATGCTGAAAATCAGTTTTCAAGGTCTCTTTAAGTCCAGAATCCTGCTAACATCAGTTTTCTCTATCTTTCTGATATATGCATCTTCTCAAATCTCAACTATGAAAGATAAGATAAGCATACTAAACTCCACTTATAAAATGTGGAAAATAGGTACTCTAAAAAATCATCTAATATTACATTGTCTCATCAAAATCTAGTCAGAAATATCTCAACATATTTATTTACAACTTCATAAAGGTATTAGTAATACACATATAAATACATAATATGTTTAGCCATAAAATAAATATTTATACATGTATTACTAAAATGTGGTCTAGTAATCGGTGTTGACCCATGTTGAATATGATTGACTCGTGTTAACTGGATTATATGGCTTATATGGGTTCCATCTTATATAAAGAGATTTATGAGACAATCTCATATAAGTTCTTGCGATTATATTCATGAGAATCCTTCGATATAGGTTTTGTGAAATTTTTATGATGTCAAACTTAAATCACCTATTTAAAGTAGTGAATTTCAATTTTAACCACGTGGGAATGAGCGATCTTTGATTTTGACCATTAGAGGTACAAAATTGTCCAGATTTATACTTTTTTGGCCCTCGCCGTTGGTGTTTCTAATGAAAACTGCCAGGATCAGTTTTTGGGGAAAGGATGTTTTCAAAGCCTTTTTTTAAGATATTTTTTTGTGCAAAAAATTAATTATATAAATCATAAAATCTATAATTATATAAGTCATTAAAAACTAAAAAAATAAGAGCAGGGAAATTATTATTTAAAAAAGTTATAAAATTTACCTTTCAAAACTGAAAAATAAAAAATTAGAAAATATAATAAACTATGTATAATACATAATTTTTTTTAAACGTTATCAATCATATTAGAATTCAAAACAATTCATAAAAAAATATAACATCAGAAAAAAACAAACCTTAAACCTATATGTTATATTGTTATTTATAGAAAAGAGGACCAATCCTTCACCTCACCTTAAACCTATATGTTATATTGTTATTTATAGAAAAGAGGACCAATCCTTCACCTCAGCTATAAGAAAATATGTATTATAGTTTAATATTAAATATTTATTAGGGCCTTTTTTATTTAAGAAATTCCAAATTCTCTATCCTGAGGCTGTACAAAAATATTAAACGATTTTTTTTTTCAAATTCTAGTACAAATATTTCTTATTAACTCTATTTGTTATCTTACTATTCTAGATTATGTGACATGTTTTTGGTTCAAAAATTTATCTTTTTTATATAGATTTTGATTGGTCCTTTTCTAATACGTTCCTGTTTGCAATGAAATCATAAATAAATTAATATATTTCATTAATGTAAAAACAGATTTGAACGCAGGAAATACAATTAAGAGAGAGACGTCAAAAATGAATTTGATAGCACAAAAGTTGCAGGTTCATGGTTTCCCAATGCATATTATTGGAGATTATCATACTCAAATTAACCTCGCAGTATGTAAACAAAAAAAACTGCAGATTTTGAAGTAGAAAACTTTGTCAATATGAAAAATCATAATATTTCAAATCCCGAAATCTAGCCAGCAAACTCAGCTTGTATTCCTCGATTTCTTTATACTCAGTTGAATCCTCGATCGATCTGATCAAAGTGACTGCTCCAGCTTTATATAAAGCATCAACAGCTCCATCTACAAAATCACACAATGAAGCTTCAAAATGACCAATTACTCATGCATTGGCAGTTCTTTACACAGATTATCTATTCTCGAGCAATAACAAGGAAAACCTAATATCAATTGCCTTGAAAACAGAAAACAATGCACGTCTAACCTGACTTAGAGATGGCAGCAAGAGCTTTCAAAGCTTGCTTCCGAGTTTTGTCATCTTTAGCACCCGCTAACATATTTATGAGCTCCTCAGCTCCACCCATTTCAACAATTCTCATTCTCTTATTATCTGAGAGTTAAAAGAGAAGATATTCAAGAAAAGAAATCCACAAGTCATCGTGAACATTAACTTGAGCTATCAGACAACGATTATGTTTGATAAAAGTAATCAACATCATTGTCTTTTTCTTCTTCCTAGTTCTACATCTCTTGTAAGAATACACACATTCCCATCTTATATTTCTAGCACCACCAGACACGGCATAAAGGCAAGTTATCATATTTGAATCAGGGTTTAAGACTTAAGAGGATCCTCTGTTCATTGAAATGATTTTGAGAGAACTATCAACTACTTAACCTTGATAACAGTTTTCTTCAGCTCACAAATTTGAAAAGTCATAAAAAGGAAAAAGAAAAAAGCAGACTGAATCTCATCTCATCCTAGAATGGGAGACAATGATTTAGTAGTATACATGCGCTAGAATTAACCTTTGACATGTTGCTAACAACTCCTGAGAGAGAATTTTGAGCATTACCATCTATGGCAAAACGTGCTAATCTGGATGCTCCCATTCTTTTGAATAAAGGATCCTTAACCTGTAAAAGTTGAACAGACTGCTGCATCACATTTTCTCCTACAGAAGGTAAAAAATCATAAACATCTGAGTTTTGATACAAAAGAGCAGAATAACTAAACCAATTAGCTGTTCCTTTTCAATAAACATACCCATGTATGGGAATATGTTGTAACCAATTATAGTTGCAGAAGCAGCAAAAATTAGCTTCAACAACCACCCTAATTTTCTTTCTGCCTCCTCCTCAAGTGCTTTCTCATCAACTACAATAGAATTTCAGATATTTGGTATCAAGATATACAATAAACTAAATAAAATTAACTAATGTATGATCCTGAAGGACCTGAATTGAGTGGAGAGAACCACGAATAAACCTCACCACTACTAAAACAAAAATCAACAAATAAACGTACTACAATCATATACTTCTTACTTTCACTCATTTCAAAAGATTGAACCATAATAGAACAGAAACTTTGCTGCATTATTAAAAAAACAACAATGCATTACTAATGGAAAGCTACATGCTTGTACCTATACTATGTCTACAAGTAATCATCGGTTCCCAAAGGGATCGATAAAAAGTTAATAGAATTGCTCAACAGACATAATTATTCAATCACTTGCAGCATTAATGAACACATATAAAAGCTTTCTAAAGAACACCACAAAAGAAAAGGCAAAAATAATCCAACACATACCTCTTTTATATGATGAAGAGAAATTTCGATACTGTGCACTCACTGCATTCCTTCTGCATAAATGCTGCATTTTCGTTCAATAAACAACAAAACTAAAGGGTAAATCCACATTCTCTTCATATGATAATCGTTATTTTCCAAATGCCCAAAATGTGTTAATTTTATCAAAACAATCCAGTGCAAACAAAATTTAAACAAAGAAAAAATCCAAAATAAAAAGAATTAAGAACTAAATTAAAAAAAAAATCCTACTATAACGCAACACAATCTATGCACACAAAAAATAAAAAAATCACAAGGTCAAAGACCTACAAATTATGGAGTTGGGAATAATACCTGAAATTTCATGGGTGTCTGTGTGTTCTCATTCTGCAAAACTGAAAATCCACGAGAGAAGAATTTGGTGCCGCCATTGACGATCGTTTCGGTGTAGATCAGCTTAACAATGCGATTCATGATTACACGTTTAGAACAAATCGTGGGCATCGACGCTGAATTTTACAGAATTCAGAGCTACAAAAAATGAGAATTCAACATTCAGAATTCTTCTTATCTGATATTATTAATCTGTAATTCAGAAAAAAAAATTTAAAAAATTAGGGTTTTAAGTTGAAAATGGACTAAAAGTGAAGGTGAAGAACGAGTGTCACGTGATACGTCCGTGACCGCTAATATATATATATATATATATATATATATATATGTATGGCATCTCTTTTCCAAATGATTTTTCTTTTAGATATATTTTGTTGAAAAACTTTGATAAATGAAAATAAATATGCTAATAGCATATTTCATATAATCTGTTCATATCCTAAATTAAAAAATAAATCTAAGCTTTCTTTTGCAACAACAAGATTACAGCCCTTAGCTTCAATAAAAGATGGCAAACATTGTAAAAGGGCACAAACTTTCGTGAGATGGAACATTGATTTTAGATAAAGACTAGTATAAGTCATGTGCGATGCACGAACATATAAATTTCACTATTTATATATTTAATATGAAAATGTTGAATACGAAAAATAATAAATTTTTTTGGAGAATTTCAGTCTGATTTGTTACTCTGTGACTCACGACCATAAAATCTAAATATTTCGAGTTTGATGTGAAAATTTTAATTTACAAAAAAAAAAAAAATTAAGTTCTCGTAATATTTCAATCTCATTTGGTATACCCGTGTCCGTATGATGTATGGATAAATAAATTTGAAGTGTTGGTAATTTTTTGATATAAAAATGTTGTTCATGAAAAATAATATAATTTTTCAAAAGTGCTTTCAATTTAATCTACTACCCATATAATTTACGAATTTAAATATTTTTTTATTTTCATCATACGTTGTCGTCACTATTGGCCTGAAACAAACTTATGCAAATTTATGTTCAATAATTTATTCATAATGAATATAAAATGGTGATATTATTGAACATTATAATCAAGTCTTAATAATATTTCAACCTCATTTGGTATTCATGTGATGTAGTGAATAAATTTCATGTGTTAGTAATTTTTTGATATAAAAATGATGATCATGAAAAATCATATAGTTTTTCAAAGTTATTTCAATTTAATCTACTACTTATGTAATTCATCTAAATATTTATTATTTTCATCATATGTTGTTTAACTATTTTAGTACTTGTTTTTGTTACAATTGACCTAGAAAATACTTGTGCAAATATATGTTCAACAACTTATTCATAATGAGCTTAAAATATTGATATTATTGTATAATATTACCCCAAAATAAAATTTCTAAATTTAACATACCATCAAAAAATCTGTATAATTATTTTTTTCAGATATCTTAAAATCAAAATTTATCTATTAGAAAAATCATATTGGATGATAAACATTTCAAAATTTGATAAATCTAAAACCATGAAACTATATTACAACATAAATTAAATATATTTTATCATTGTTCCGTGAACTTCATGCTACCATGATAGTGAAATTTTAGATTTTTATTTACTTTTTAATCAAAGAGGAAACATTATTTATTCTTATAACAAAAAAAAAATGATAAATTCGCTAATTTTTTCGTGGATATATAAAATGATTTAGATTAAGGTACAAATTTTTATTTACAACTTTTCATGACATGATATTATTACCATATATACACAAATCATACTAATTTTATAACATATCAAATACGATCATATTTTTTTCCTCAATTTTCATATATATACAAAATGATTTTCATACCATGAATATACATAAATTATGAAAAACTAAATATTTAAAATTTATAAAATAATAAATATTTGTATTTCTACTTTAAAAAGTAGAAATGAGGTTAGTTGGTTTCTATATAGATGACAATGAAATTTCATAATAAAAATTTCAAAGTATTTAAAATATATATGTAAAAATTATTCATCTACGTATTATCACTCTTATAAATAGCATCGGCTATCTATTCTTCATAATTAATAATGAAGATATATTTATATAATTTAGCATTATGAAATAGAACATATTTTTTATTATTTTTTATAAGTATAAGTATAAATGATATGTTTTTTTTTATCATTTTTTATACTTAATTTGTAGTTTTTAATAGAAAGTATATGAATTCATAAATTTTATACTTCCTAAATGTTATTGTGTGCAACAATATATCATATGTATATTTTTTTTATTATATTCAAGATATATTACAAACCTTTATGATTTTTAATAAGAATTAATATAGTATAATAAAATAAAATTATATAAACACTATGTTATATTATTAACATTGTTACATAGAAAATATATAAAAATTGGCGTATTGTATACAACATATTTGTCAAATAAAATTGTGATGTTTATAATAATTTTACAATACATATTTCGAATATAGTAAATAAAAATAGTTAATTTACGTTGTTTTTATATATTATGTCACTTTTATGTTATATATAATAATTTCCAAGATTTTGTCAATATTATAAATGATATTATTACCATATATATAAATCATGTTTAATACAATAAAATTAATAATTTATAAATTATGAAATAATATGTATTTCTATTTTTTGGAGGTGGAGATGGGCGGGAAAATTTTAGCATTTCTATTTTGAAGGGTAATTGTTATTATATATATGAGTTGGTCTTGTGTACACTTGGTATACATGCAATCTGGGTCGACCCAGTTTTGACCCAGATCCGAGTGTATTTGAATTTAGCTTTTTTTTTTTTTTTTTGCTTCAGTTTCTTACCTTTATGTTGTATTAGTGTGACATTTATGTTATAAATGTGTGACATTTATGTACAACTATCATGATATTTATGTACTATAACTTAGAAAAAAAATGAAGATTTTCAACATAATTTGAACTGTATACTTTTATGTGATATCAATGTGACATTTATATTATATCATGTCATCTTTATGTACAAATATTCTTACCTTTATGCACTTTTATATATTACATAAAGATCAGAATATTTGTACATAAATGTGACATAATATAACATAAAGGTCACATTGATATCACATAAAGGTATACAATACAAATTGTGTTGAAAATCTTCATTTTTTTTCTAAGTTACAGACACAAAGGTACGGATGTTTGTACATAAAGGTCATACATTTATACATAAAGGTCACACAATTATAATATAAAGGTCAAGACAAAAATCTAGAAAAAAAAATTAAAAAAAAATAGAAATTCGCGGATCCGGATCGGATCAACCTGAATTGCATGAATCTTAGATCCATGCACCTGGTGCACAGAAGTTTTTGTGTATATATATATAGATATTAAGGTCCTTATGAACAACTAATTTAATGATCTTTGACTTACTTTCACCACCCTAAATTCAGAGTCTCTAACTTCATCAGGCACACATATATTCATGAGAGATGCTGCTGTGCAACTTGTACACGGATCAGTGGATCCGTGCACAACAATCCGGATCAGTTCTGGCCACACACGCATCACAGGACGCGCTCCAAACAGTTGGCGCGTGTTAACACACGCCATTAATTAAAAAAAAAATCATTTTACTGTTCATCGTCTTCTCACGCGGATTTGGGGGAAAAACTAAGACAACCATTGTTCATGGTATGCTCTTCTTTTACCATGAAAACAGACTAATACTCTAATTTAATTTCGATCCATTGACATAACGTCCAATATTGATCAAATTTCGACCATAAACACATAAATATTGTTTCTGAAAAAATAAAATTTCGTCATTGATGAAGGTTTGAAGATGAGATAGTGGTTGATGAAGGTTTAAAGTTGATACAGTGTTCAAATACCCATTGATTGAAGGTTTTAGTGTTTGTATTGAAGATTGAAGGACGAATCTCAAAAAAATTTGGGAGAACTGCGATATCGATTAACAAAATCGCGAAGGAAAAATTTCCGCCATTGATACAGTGTTATGTATAAATTATATAGTACTGTTATATAAATTTATGTAGTACAGTTGTGTTATTTTAGTCATACGGTTGTGTTTATTGAGTGGTACTGTTATGTATAAGTTAGTAGTACTGTTATCTATAAATTATATAGAACTGTTATATTAATTTATGTAATATTGTTGTGTTATTTTAGTGATACGGTTGTGTTTATTGAGTGGTACTGTTATGTATAAGTTAGTAGTACTGTTATATATAAATTATATAGAACTGTTATATTAATTTATGCACTCAACAACAGACACAAAATTTGTAAAAAATCAGAAAGAAAAAAAATAGAGAACACGAAATTGAAAAATAAATCACGAAAAATAAAATAAAAATCACGAAAATGAAATTTTGAATGTCAGATAGAAGAACACGATTACAAATTCGAACTAAGTTTGCGGAGAGAAGAAGACGATTACTGAAATTTGCAATGTGAGAGAGAAGAAGACGCTGAAGAAGACGCTGAAAAAAATGAGTTTGTATTGAAATTTTGAGAACTTGAGTTTTTCTTATGAGAGAGAAGAAGACGCTGAAGAAGGAGAGAGATGAGAACTTGAGTTTTTCTTCTGAGAGAGAAGAAGACGCTGAAGAAGGAGAGAGAAGAAGACGCGTGAAACTTCTGCCTGTGTGTGAGAGAGAGAAAAAATAAATTGTGGTGGGCTGCATCATATAAATTTGGACCTGAATTTATATATATGATGGGCCAGCTGGGTTGGATACCAAATTATGGTGCACGGATCTTAGATCCGTGCACCTCGTGCATAAAAGTTTTTGTCTATATTCATTAACGCATATAAAGATCAAATTGGAACCAGAACCAACAACAATTACATTACTACTTTATCAAAAGAGACTTTTTTGCTACATTTCTTGTTCTTGATTTTCGACAGTAAAAAACTAGGACCAATAGATCATCACTATTCAAATTAAAATTGCATAGATACATGAAAATTACATAAGATACCTCAAACTAAGAAGCTCACAAGAGACAAGAATAACATTAAAATCACAACATATAAGTTAAAGAAAGAAGATAAATACCCAAGACCTGAAGATTTTATTTGAATACGTTTTTAGCAATTTAAACATTCTCTTCGAAAACGTTCTCAATATCCATTGGAAAATAAAATTAACTATTCTTGATATCATTACTCACTCTATATTAGGGCGCTATGTCATAAAAAGAGTATCATCAAAACATATATCTATATCGTAAAAATATATAGATAAATAAGTATAAGTTGTATATCAATATATACATATATATATATATATTACTCTGAGCATGCATATATTGTATTCTCATTAAAGCTATATAATCTACATGTACTGTGATTATATCTTAGTTTACTTATTTTGTTTTAACTTAAAATATTTTCTATAAAATGAGGTAAATATTGTTTAAGTTATAAATTTAAAAATATTGTTTAAGTTATAAATACTATAATTTATATAAAAAAGATCAACTAGTATAACATAAATGTATGATAATGTTGAAGTAAAACTTATACGACATGATTTTTTAAAGGTGTGACTATGTTGATAGAAAAGTAGCATAAGTAATATCACATAAAGATCACAACATGATTTAAATATAATTTAAATGCGGATTTGGGTCACACCCAGTTGCACCATGCAACTAATGCACATAATTATTACTCTTCTAATTGAACTACTTTGGTGATAATATTTGTGAAAAAACCCCACAAACCAACCCCTTATATTTATGAAACTATCTCATATGAAAGTGTATTTACCTGAATTCATGTTATATATGATGAGAGTTTTTTGCCCATTAGAGTTTTCAACAGTTGTAATTTTTCAATTGGCTATTAAAAGCGAGTACTTTCTAATAATTCATATGCAACAAGTCAATATTTTTGTCAAAGAACACCTTTAAAACATGATATTCTTCATGTCAAAACAAGGAAAAAAAGTCATATTTCAAAGTTAAAGTTACTTTTCCAATAAATTTTCTCTAATGGCCTTGTAAATCCAGTATAACTTCCAACTAAATTAAGAATAATGGTTTTGATGAAGAAATGAAGGGACCTAAGTGAGAACTGATAGAAAAAGAGTATATATATCTTCAATCAGTTGATAAAAAATAAAAAGTTATACCATTAAACATTACTGTATTTTTTTTTAGATGAGGTATGATATCGTACAAAACTTTATCAAGTTAGGCATACTAGGTGCATGTAGCTGCTAAAGTACTATTTGTTTAGATAAATGCGGAGAACTAAAATGCTAACAAAATTAATGGACATTGTACAAATGAAGTAAAATAACAGAGACACCATATTTGCCCCACAGCTAGAATAGTTAGATCTGACATAAATTTGAATGAATTAATGTAAATATAATGTGGGGGGAAGTAAAACGAAATAATTAAGAATATTAAAATGCACTTCAAAATGCCGAACAAAAGGTTCCCCAACTTGGACAACTTTGAGTTGTTACTAAATTAACCATTATAAACTTGCTTGTATTGTTTACTTTATCTGTCCTATCTTCATTTTCATAAGCATAAAATTTACTCAATAAAGTTGGGAGATGATCGCTTATATCTAAGTTGTAAGCAGCGCTGTAAGTTGTAACTTCCAGAAAATTGGAAGTTGTGATGTAAGAACCAATTTCCTACGGCTAAAAGAACAAAATTCACATGAATGGATGAAATTTTCAAAATTTGAAGAAGTTTATTCACTTCCTCCTCTCTAAACCTCTTTTATCACTTGAGACCAACATTGACTCATCTGCAACAGACAATGGTCCAATTTCCTTGATGAGTAAGAATTGTAGGGTAATGTTGTGTTTCATTATCTTCCATAAATAAGATCATTGCAGTTAGTTTTCATACTGTTTTCTCATCATTTCAGGAGAATTATTATATATAGTTAAAAACACTATAACAAGTTTTCTCATCATATCATCTCTCTTTCTCATTAGCAAGCTGGTGTGATAAGTAGCTTCAAAGTGGTCAAAATAATGCCATTCAAATGTTCATTCATGATCGATCAGCTCATTCAAGCATTAAAGTTCAATGATTATCCTTATGTGCAGTTGTCAACTAGAAGAGGTATTTCCTTAGATGTATTAGGCACACACATCTTCACTTAGGACAGATGCACATTAAATCCACGGTAATCAATAAATTCTCATTAGAACATTATAAATCCACTAGAAAAGTAGTATTTCATAGAATGGAAAGAAGAATTTCTATTTCAACTTGATTGTTACAACAGACTATGACATTAGAAACAATAGAGGTTGGGATGAGCTTAAGCAGTTTTAGGCTTGGAGAGGGCTCTCTTTCTTTGGCCCAACATATAGCCATAAAGATGAGGAATACCGGGAACGTAAATTCCAAGAACTATAAGGGCGCTATAGTAATAATCGAAGGCGAAATTCCACCTATTCGGCATCCTCATGCTGTACTTGCCACTCTCCCTCAAATACGGCAGCGCATTGTAAATCAGCCCTACTTCACTGCTAATCCCCGCAGGGTATAATATCAGAAACGTGCTGTACCTCAGCCAAAGCAGCCACGACGGCGTGAATCCAAACCCTTCCTTGAATCCGAAAAACGAATACCGTATCAATTCAGTGATCGACCAGCTAATTGCCAGAGATGTGACGAAGAAATGGCTTTGGATTTCGGGGAAACTTTGTAGAATTCCCCAGGTCACGTATATTCTGGAGGCAATCTGCGGAAGGGTGGCGGAGATCGGAGATCTGACAATTCCGGCCATGCTGTGGATGATTTCGAGTAGAGCGGCGGACTGCGCGAGGATCAGAGGCTTCTCGATGGTGGCGTAGACGGATTGGTAGCCGGATTCTTTGAGAGTTTTGAGGATGAGGTAGAAGACTTGGAGCCAGCCGAAGAAGAGTACCCAGTTGTACAAGGTCAGGTAGATCCGACAGAGAGAGGAGGATATTCCGGCCATGGGCTTGAAGAATTTGGAGATCTGAAAATGAGAGATTTGAAATTGGAGAGTTGGGATTTAGGAAAACTCTTGTTTAAATTGATGAGGTGAGGAGTGAAGGGAAGCAAGGAGTTAATGAACTTAGGTTGGCTGATACAACTACTCTAATATATTAATATTAAATAAATAAATAATATCAAACACAAGATATAGACTATAATTGAGTACCCATTTAAAAGTTGTAATTTTATGCATGATGTGGATTTTTAACTTGGGGCTTGTTTGTTGGGATTGGTTAGCAAACTACATTAAATTTGGATCTTTCATATTTCAATACATCCCATATCATTTATAGAAAATGTAATAGAAATTTTTGTTCATTCAAAATTCTAAGAATATTTTACTTAAGAGGAGAAAAATGGGTTGCTTTACAAATGAATCGTACTAGTTATTCATACTAGTCTATGGTGGAGTTTTTTTAATCTAATAGCAGGGAGAGGAGAGGTTTACTAGAACACTCCATAAAATTTTTAATTCTAATTCTAGAATATCATGTACATTTTCTATGCACTCTAAAAACTGTTGGAAAGTAGGGATGTAAACGAGCTGAACCAAGCCGAATATCACTGGGCTCAAGTCCGGCTCGTTTGTTTTTTTTTCTGGCTCGAGTTCGGCTCGAGTTCATTACAAACTTTAAAAATGAAGTTTGAGCTCGGCTAGACATCAAAATTTTGAGTTTGATATTTGTTCGAGTTCGGCTCGAACAAAGTTCGATAACAAGCTAAACGAACTCGGCTAGATAAAAGTTCGTCAAAAGTTAGAAATGGGCTTGAATACAAACTCGTTTATTCAAAGTTGAGTTTGGCTCGACAAAAGTTCGTTGGAAGTTCGAATTGAGCTCGAATACAGGCTCGATAGTTCAAGCTTGAGTTCGGTTCGAAAAAATTAGAGTTCGAGCTCGAGTTTGAAAGCTCGTTAACACTAATTTTGACATATATTTCAAAATTTACAAGAAATCACAAATATAGTCACACATACAAATTTTGCAATTCAACAATAACAAAACGACTAAAATGTGAAACCACAATGTCGAAACAGGGTTCCAACAAAAAAAAAATGAAATAGTAAACCACGATATATGATAGTGATGGAGTGGTACATAAACTCATCACACGTGAAGTTGTTTATCAATACACTCAATGCAGTATACAATATCCAAAAACATATTCACATGTATCGCCAGATATGGACAATTTAGCAATTAGCAATTTTTATGTTAAGAATTGCATAATATTAGTGATAAAAAACTTTCGTGCTTCTTAGATCTGCAATCCTAGTCTCCACCAGTAAGCGATCATTGTATATGTTAGTCTATTACTCATCAGAATCATACCTAAATCTCTCAATAGAAGCAAAATCAGATAATAAAGGTCCTAAATCATATAAAATTGCATTCGCCTGAATTGCATAAGATCTTTGCAGTAAAATTTGAAATCATTAAATTAGGGCACTGAATCGTCAATTGACAAGACTGTTCTGTGTGTGTGAGAGAGAGAAAGAGGTATTAGCCGCGAACCTGCGGCGGCGGCGATGAGCTCCAATTGATTTCGAACGAGGAGGAGTTGTAATCGCGTTCCAGGTTCTACTTCTCTTTGTCCTTATCCTCTATTACAACCCTCAGGGTATGTTTGTTTTGGGATTTGCAAATCCGGATTTGAGATTTTGAAATCCTATATCCTTGTTTGTTTAAATGATAAAATCCACAATTATTAAATCTAGACAAATCCTACTCTATTTAATCATTACATCTATAAATAATATAATATTACACATACACAATATAATATTACACATACACACATTTCCAGCATTGATTTGACATCTACAGTAATAATCCTACCCTATAAAATCCCAAAACAAACACACATTTTAACTATTCACTTTTATTTACAAATCCCAAGATTTCAAAATCCGGATTTCCCCCATCCTACATAATCCCAAAACAAACATACCCTCAGGCTTTTCGGTGTTTCCACAGGGGTAGACCTGTCAATTCAACTTTTTTCCTCCTCTTTCCAGATTTCATCCATTGATGATTGAAACAATGAGAATTATATAGGAGAAATAATATATCTCTCTCTCTAATAATAATAATAACAATTATCCCGACAATAGAAATGCCAAAAATTTCCCCTTTATTTTTATTTCCTAATAATAGAAATTTCATCAAATTTTTTATTTTATTTTCTTGTGATATTAATTGAATTTATTGTAAATTTCTAAAAATATTACTTTTGTGTGGTATATAATAATCTAACTTTGCTAACAAATATTTTCAATGATATATATGACAAGAAATATTAATTAATATGTATATAATAAAAAAATATATATACGTATCAATTAAATATCTTGTCTTTTGAACTATTTTTTTCGAATACACATATAAGTTCATTATGGTTTGTGTTTCAAATCAATTAGTTATTCAATAATTAATTGAGAAATATGATATCAAATAATTATTTATGTTACAACTAATTTTGAAGTAAAACTATATAAACTAATGAATTTGTTTGAAATCTAAAATATCTAAATTGTAGAAATTTTGACTTAAAACAGTATTTGCAAAACGTGACACTAATTTACAAGCTATCTTTTTCAAAATCAATATTATTGATCTTAATATAATAATTATATAATTAATATATATATATACACACATATAAATGTAGAGTATATCATATATAACTATTTGAGTTTGCAAATATATGAATAATTAAATGAATAAACTATATGAAATTATTGTAATACACGTTCACATTAATTTTTTTCTAATTATATTTCATATAAATACATGATATTTTGGTATATACATACATTATTCTTATATAAAGATTTTGAATTTTGATACATATGTAGATCTGCACATGTTTATGGTTTGATATCTTTCTATAACATATCATTAATGTATTTTAGGTAATTAGAAAACTACTATTTTGAAAGGACGATTCACTGCTCATTTTAATAATATTACGCCGAAATTAAATACAAGATATAAAATTATATATGTATAAAATATGTTTAGGTTACGTTGAAGTTATCTGTGGATGCAACGTGTTAACTGATGTTAAAACTTTGGTTAATAGACGTACTCTATTCAAGGTTTTAGTAAGGGGTGATCAACCATTATTTATAGGGGTTCCTTTGTTGTTTCTGTCAAACCCTGAGATTATTGCACCGTTTCGATGCGTCTTGCAATGAAACTCAAATAAGCTCGATGTTATACTTCTATTGCGATACATGTTAATCTTTATAACTTAATAATTTCATTATTTTGTTATTAACCTTAAATTTTGTTAATGAAGGAGTCCGATCTATTTTCAAAATTTAAGCATGTTGAATTCGATCTTGAAAATGTATGAATTTTCTATATTTTTTTCATATTCAAAATTAAATATTATTTGTTAAGGGTCTATTTATTTTGATTATTAATTTTTTTTAGATCGTAGAATATGGTGATGAGGTTTCCACTCTCGAAAAGCCACTTTTGAAGTATGGTGATAATGATTATATCAAAATTACAACATTTTTTGTATAGACTCTTTTTTACTTATTTTTACACCTTTTTAAATTAAACTACAAAATTTAAGATAATTGATCTATATTTTTGTTCAAAAAACTTTTGTAAATTGAGAAATTTTGACTTTAAGGCATCTGGAAAAAAATTATTTAGTTTTTTTAATGGTATGTTGAAATTAGATTTTTTTATTTTGAACTGTATAAATTTTTTTTACTCATTATGAATATATTATTAAGCATATATTTGTATACTTATTTTCAAGACCAAAATGCTAAATTATTATGTTGATCATGAGATTATACTTGAAACATCAATATAATTATACTTGAAACATTATACTCCCTCCGTCCCACAATAAGTTTCCCACTTTCCTTTTTGGTCCGTCCCACAATAAGTTTCCCATTTCAAAACTTACTAAAAATGGCAAAGAAAACTTCACAAAAATTACAAATATGTCATCCCTTGTTTTGATAAGTAAGTGGGCCCTACTTACTAAATACCCTCTCTCCTCCCACTCACATTAAAATACACATTTTCCTTAAAAACAACACCCAAAAAGAATTGGGAAACTTATTGTGGGACGGAGGGAGTATATGTTATATTAAGATTATCATTGATAAATTGTATCATTAATATCAAAATTTCAAAAAAATTCAGATGGCATAGCAAGCAATATATTAGAAATAAGTATATTATATTGAATTTAATTATTAATATGTTTATATTTTAGAATGTAATAAAATAAAAGTTTAACAAGTAAATTAATGAGAGTACGAATTGGTCTAGTGGTAGTATAATTTATTTATATGATGGCGGTTTTGTGTTCGATTTAAAGATTTTTTTCTGATTACTAATCATTAATTAATTGTATTTATCTAAATTTCAAAAACTTATTAAATTCATAATCATATTTAAATAAAAAAGATGTTTTTCTAATTACTAATTATTAATTAATTATATTTATCTAAATTTCAGAAACTTATAAAATTAATAATCATATTTAAATAAAATATATAAACAAACAGGCTCGCGAACTTTAAACAAATAGACTCGTGAATTATAAACGAACCCACTCAACAAACATGTTCGCGAACTATCGAGTCGAATATGTCTAGGTTCGAGTTCGGCTTGATAAGTTATCGAGCTTGAAATTCGGGCTCGAGTACGGCTCGTTAAGCTTAACGAACGATTTCAAATGAATATTTATCGAATCAAGCCGCGAATAGTTTGCGAATGGCTTGTTTGTTTACATCTCTATTGGAAAGCATTGGAAACATACAAGGAGAGTCTGACGCATGATTCTCACAACCAGGAATTGCTAGATGGTGTAAATAGCAGAAAAGGATTTTAAAAGAAGTTGTTTTCAACATGCGAGTATATTTCATTTTATCATTTTCTTTTTAAATAATTCTAACAAGATCGTAAAGACAATAAAGTCATTTTTAGCTCCCAAAAAAGTGGGAAAAAAAATAAAAACAGCAAAGGCATGTTATTCATGAATGTTAACATTCACGAAGAGAGGGATTTTGAGTGTCATGCAATTTTTAAACTATATGGAGGTTTCGTTCTGATTTTTCAAACCAAAAGGGGGTATCTTGCGTTTATTACATTTATTATCCAATTTTAATTTGTTTTAAAACATTCTTTTTTCCTTATAATTTTTCCTTCATTGTTAAAATTTTCATAAAATTTCAATTTTATCATTAAAAAAAAGTATATTACACTTATATTACACCATGTATTATATTATGTTATTTTATAATTAATTATTTCAAAAAAAAAAAATGTCCTTCGTTATTGTAAAATATAAATAAAAAATGAATGATGAAACCCAAATGGAATGAGTACTTACTTATACATGAGTAGTATGGGTGTGTATTAATAGAATATAGATGTTAATAAAATGATGATTTGGCACATAGAAACCAATGTTAATAACACCTACCAATGTAGGTTTTCTTATACAACTCAAATGTTTAAAGTGCAACCAACATGCTTTCTGTAATGTGTGTAATTAGAATAGGAAATATTGTCTCCCCATTTCTCTATCATCTGTTGAACATAACAATGATGTATTGTTTGATGACCCAACAATAGCATAAGCATATATATACAAGTCTTGTTATAAACCTATAGCATCAAGAAGTTGGGAGTGCTGAGACACTGAAACAAGTGAGTTTGCAACAATGGCACCACTGGCTGCAACTGCAGGAACTCCGATCCCCGGAAAAGTCGAATCCCCACAGCAAAACAGCTGCGATATTGGAGTTGAGTGGGCCGGAAACGAGGCCTCACCGGCTTTGATAGCTGGACCGTATGTTCCTCTATTCCTTCGAAGAAAACGTTGGTGTGTTAATGGGGTTCCGACTAACTTCACCTCACATTTGTTGCGATTGAAACCTTGGCCAAGAACGCGTTCCACTGCCTTCCACATTACCTATTACATATATCAACGTATGGAATGATTACACTACAAGATTAAAGCAAATTATGATGCATGAATGGAGTGATTCGTTTATAACCACTTGTAGAACAAAAAAAGTTCCTTTTTCGCCAAAATTTGACATTTTTACCCTTCTCACCTGTACCATTAAAATTTAGGTCATACTACTCTATCTTGCACCAATAGAATTCGGTCATTTTGTTTACATCAGTTCGTATCATCCAAAACTTTTCATTCGTACCAAGAGAGTTATGACGTTCCGTTTTTATTAACTCATACCATCCAAACTTTGCTTGTACCACCTCAACCCATACCAAGGGCATAATTGACCAAAATGGCTAAAAAAGAATAAAAATAAAGAAGACAGCAAAAAAAGAACCTTTTTCATGGAGTTGGTTAAGAATGGGGGTAATCCCTTGTGTGTGTGTGTGTGTGTGTGTGTGTGTGTGTATACCTCGCTTCTTTGAGCTTTGAGTTGTTTGTACTCGTTGCTTGTGCGATCGAGACCTTCCCAAAGCTCAAACGGCTCAGTGCCGGGCATATAGGCATGCAAGACGTGTTTCCCGGGGGGTGCGAGATCTGGACTTAGCACACTTGGTATAGATATAAGTACAACATTCTGATCAGCATCAACGCCTCTTTCCCATTCATTAACAACTATGTGATGGATTCCTAAGTCTTCTTGGAGTCCCTAATCATCGTAGAATCAAATTTTTAACGACAAAATAATACTACATTCGTCACAAAATAAATAAGTTGAGATGCACAAAACTGACCTCAGCATCAAAGCCCAAATGTAGATGCATAAATGATTCACATTGTGGGGTGCTCTGAATCCTCTCCTGATAAGCTTTTGGAATAACTTCCTTAGGCAACAGATTGAGTGTGTCCCACATAGACGCATTGCTCACGACGGCTTTTTTAGCACGAAGAAACTGAAGACGAAAGCAAAAACCATGTTATCATTGTGTTGAATGAAGTGATTTGAAGTTTGAAAAAGTAGTTCACTGTTTCTTGTTTTTTGAGTTTGAACTCACTTGTCCCCCTCTTAGCTTGACTCCTATAGCTCGACCATCTTCAACGACGATACTCTCCACATGGCTTCTAAGAGAGAGTCGACCATTGAATTTGTTTAGACCTCGAATGAGAGCATTAACAATAGCCCCACTTCCATGAAGAGGATACTCTAAACAGCATCCAGGTTTGTACCATTCTGAAAACATGTATATCTGAAAAAAGGATAAATTCATCGAAATCTGCAACATTGTATTATGTACAAAAAGAAATATTGACAGTAAACGGTTACCATCTCTGCTGAAAGTATGCCATCAGATTTCACTCCTGCAAGCAAAAAGGCCAGAAGATCCACCCAGTTTCTTATGAAGGGGTCTTTTAGCTCCAAAGAATCAAGTATCTCCGAGAAGGGCTTGAGAAGTTTCGTAGCACCAAGGGCCCCACGAGGCCCCATTTGAACAAAAGATTTTAGGAGAGAGGGAGCATATCTAGCACCAGCAGTTGAAATAACACCCCAGTCGCCTCGTATGGATAGAGGGGGAAGGGCCATTGCAGCTGCAGATAATGGAAGTATTGCATCCTACAAAAGGGCATCAAGATCATGGATGTTAGCAAACATATGCTCACAGATATTTAACCGTCTCTTTTTTGACTTCCAAAAGATTGATAAAGAAAATCAAAACAGATGCTCACGAGTAGTTTTCGCCATTCTTGTACAGCATTTGGACCAGCATATGTTTGTAGAGCCTGCAAAATTATGATTAACACTCATACTAACACAGGAAGAGGCATCTTGGACACACTTACAAAGACAAGCTATAGTATAAGCTCATTTTCTTTATTTCCTTGTAATTTATTTTAGGGTAAATTACAAAAATCAAGTCAAATTATTACCTTTTTTGCACTAAGGTACCTGAACTTTGGATTGTTACTGTACAACCACTGACCTTTTCAAATTGTACAAAATGGCCGCTAGATGCAATCGGCGGTGGAATATTCGCCGCATATATCAGCCATTTTGTACCATTTGCAAAGGTCAGCAGTTATAAAATAACAATCCAAAGTTTGGATACCTTAGTGAAAAAGGGGTCTTAGTTCGACTTGGTTTTTGTAATTTACCCTTTACTTTAACATGAGATAACAAAGGAAAAGAAAGTTTACTTTGAAAAACTCGGTTGGTCCAATACGGGACAAGAACTCGCCTTCGGGTATGTATACCTTCCATGAATCATAGCTCACACAAGGGAGTGATTCACCCAACGCATCAAGGACCTTCAAAGTGTTCAAGAAAACACATCTTATGAATTGCAAGTAGATTAACTTTGGGAATACATTTAAACAACTCATCAAGGGGCTATACTTGTGCTAGAGGGTTGGCCTGAAGACCCCTTGATTGAAAACCCGAGAACAAAGATGGGCCAGAGTCGAACTTGTAGCCTTTTATATCAAAGGAATGAGCAGCACCTCCAGGTAAATCATGGCTTTCCAACACCAAAACATCTTCATTATATCGAGCTAAAAGGGCACCACAACACAGTCCACCAATGCCACTCCCTATAACTATGACATCTGCCTCCGTTTTGCCTGCACATCATTCTGCAGTCACATTCAAACATAAGAACTCTTCTTATATAAACACTCAAGTACTGTGTAACCTCAATCTTGGACAGCAATATGCCTAAAGTTCTAGCTCGTGCCAATTCGTCTTAGGGGATATGTAATCGTTACAAGTTTTCACAGAAAGGAAGTCCCATCGAGTGTGTGAACAAAAGCTTCAAGAAAGCTATCAGGATCAAGAGCATATCGAATAGCAATTCTAATTTACAATTCACTAGTTATCATAGACAGGATTTGCCATCAAGTATCAGAAGGAAAGCTACCAACTCCAATATCACTACTTTTCTTTTATTACTCTTTTGCAAGTTCCATATTTTGTATTTTCTGTTAAAGTGGAACATAGAAATATGTCTTCTCATGAAATGAAGAAGAATCACTTCATTTAAAAGCTTAAGCTATATCACAAAGGAGCATCACATATAATAAATTGGAATGAATAACAAGCTAAAGAATGAAACATGATAAGAATATGTTCATTTACAATGTGCAATTAGATAAAGACTCTCTCTCTCTCTCTCTCTCTCTCTCTCTCTCTCTCTCTCTCTCTCTCTCTCTCTCTCTCTCTCACAGCCAAATAAGTTAGCATCTTAAAAAAACCTAAAAAGTGAGTATAATTTTCCATGTAAAACTTGAAAGAAAGAAAGAAGACCTGCGAAGTTTGGAGAGGGAGTCCCATTGTTGGAAATTCGAGCAGAAATGAGAGTGGTGGCTCTGCTTCTGCGTCTGCGTCTGCATTCGGAGTTGAAACTTGAAAATTTGTTGCAGAAGAAAGGCACATTAGCAATGGCAGCCATGGATGATGACGTCATACACTCTGCCTCTGCTTTAATGGTGTAACTGTGGATGGAAGTTGATGACGTGGCGATCGCTTCAACGCCCCACCCATATGTGGTTGTGAGTGAGTTATTGAAGAGGAAGCATTTTTCTCACCTCTAGGCTCTAGCATTTTACCTTTTGAAAATGAGAAAAATCAACTAACAAAATACACCATGTATTTTTTTTTCTTTTTTCTTTTTTACATTGTGCCTAAATAAATAAATAATTTCAAATTGTTATATTTATGCTTTACAGGTTTGTTTAGTTGCAACTTCAACTAAAAACAATTTTTTGTTTAGAGTTACGTATAAGGGTTAAATGCAAAAAAAATCTGTTTTTTTCATTTTGTAACTTTAATTCTTTTTTTTTTCCTATCAAATTGCAACATGAACTACCAAATTTATTAAATTACAACTTTTGAACCATTTTTTAGCAAAAACGTGAACACGTGACGCACACGCTAACTTCATATAAGGGTCATCTTTAATTAAAAATTTACAAGGATATTCTTATGTTTTCGTCGTGCGAGTTACGTGTTTTCATTTTCATCGAAAAATGTTTCAAAAGTTGCAATTTAATAAATTTTAGTAATTCAGGTTGCAATCTGATTAAAAAAAAAAGTTTAGGTTGCAAAATTAAAAAAACCAATAGTTTAGGTTCTTTTTGCATTAACCCTACATATAATACTGTATATTTAATTATTGTTTTTATCTAAGTTTTAATGTTTGAAGTGCTCACCAACCCCCACACAAAGATATTTTTATTTTTAGTTTTTTATGTTAAAAATTTTTAAATATACATTATTTAGAATTGTTTGTTGTACTGGTTAAAAGGTCAAATAATCAATTAAAAAGATAAATGAGATCATGTGATACCTTAAAAATCTGATTCTACCTAATAAATCAACTTTACTTGTATACTCTAAAATTGTTACTGGTTAATTATATAACCATTTTATACATTGATTTGAAGTTATTGTTGCTATAAAATAAATAAACTTATAAAACCACACATTGAACTTTCACATTTAAATAAAACTGCGGTTTTAACTTGTACATTATTTTTTGGTCTTTTGCTACAAACTCAAGCCCATTAGATAGAAAAACACAATCAGGAATTGCATAAAACGACAGAAAACCAAGTGCAGAAAAAAAATTGAAGAAATTTCACAATCAAAAGCTCATTCTATTTCATTAGAATCTGAACCACTGCAGGTGAAAGCACAAAGCCAATGCCATTTCTTCAAAAGCTCCAAGATACACACAAATTCGTATCATACAGCTAAAAACACATACACCTGGTTTGAACAAGACCAGGATAAAGTTAGTTAACCCTGGCACTAGCCCCTGGGTCTACAATTGTATTTTCACCGAACCAGATACCACAACGCTCGACAAAACACATTTATATATATATATATAACATATATATAGCAACTAACAGTAGCAGTACACCCCATTTCAGATTTGTATTTACAGTTCAGCGAAAATAAGTCATCCAAGAAGCTAATATCTCGATAGCCAGTGAATCAATGGCAAGAATTGGAGATGCATAGCCAGTCATCAATCAGTATAAACCTATCGAAGGGACACTGAATATGGTGGTGTCATATACTCCGACTATATTTCACTTTGTTCAACTTCTTGCTCTATCTCTGACCATCTTCGATTTAGGATCATAATTTCTTCATCCACCAAGCAGTAAATACACCATCTGTAGCATTCAGGCAAAACTGAAGTGTTTCTACAGTCTTCCAACCAAACTTTGTCTTTCTCCAAAAAACCCCTGCTCATGCAGGATATTCTGTCAACCAAGAGAACACTCCCGATTTATATTTCAATATGTTCACTGCAAAAGCACCCAACAAGATGACTGCTCACGACATCGCAAAATATTAAATCCTGGAATAGAAGCTATCGTACTTGACTAGAATACATCACTAGGGCAAAGGACATCAACTCTAAAATATATGATATGAGTTGCACGACAAAAGGAGAGAACAGTCGTGATTATTCAAAATGCAAAACAAATTTGAACATAACCTTTGAAAATAGGTAAGAAAAGCTCCAATCAACTGTACAAGTACCCATTGCACCAATCCCATATTCACGTCTAGCATAGCAGACCCAGACATAGACCTAGACCTAGACCTAGACGCTGGATCAAGAATGCACACCCCCCAGAAAAGTTTGAACAGGTTAACACAACACACCCCAGAAAATCATAACTCATGCAGTAAAAATTGATATGGAGCGTATGATTTATATTAAGTACTAACATCCAACCAAGAGTAACCCACACTAGCTATCGAGATTGACAAGCCTTTATTATGTACTCTAAACCCAATTCTATCTCAGGACATATAATCCATATAATCTCATACTAGGCCTTCCACAGTCAGTTCCAATGCCTATATGTTCAAATAAAGAGAAACATAATAATATCAACTCACCATATGCAAACTATGTTGCAGAACTGGACTTTTGGACCCACACTTGTTTCTGAAAGTTCATTGAGATACAAAATTAAAATTCATATACAATCCAAAGAGTAAAGAGATTAAAGTAATTAAGGGTAGCAGAGTAGCAAACCTCATGAGAACCATAGCCAGAAGAACCTCCTCTTTTCAAAGATTTTCCCTCTACATTTGTAGCATCTGCATCTTTCACATTATAAGCTGAGCTACGGCGGCCCCCATGCCTAAAAGAACCTGTAGTATTTCCTAAACCATCAGTGCAACTTATTAATGTACAAGATTATATATTCACTTCTTGCCCAAAACTTGGACAGTAATACTCACCATTGTCAGTGGAGTAATGCCTTCCACGGCCACTTCCAATGGGTCTGTACTCACCACCACGACCAACCAACACATCTTGTTTCACTTCTACATGAGTTCCTGAGAATCAAAAAAATAACTATATAAACGAGAAAAGGCACCCTTGGCATGGTAGACACATAATTACCAAATTTCCTTGACAACAAACAAAAATGCAGCATGGACTATAATAATTAATTTATATGTGGTTTCAACAAAGAAGAATCATTTATATGGGAAACCCAATGAAATCCAAGAAAAATCTTATTTAGCACCTTCTACAGCATCCACTACTTGGGATGTTTGAGAAGCGGACGACGATAATGATTCATCACTTGAATGTGAACCATCTGAACGTCGAAGAGGAGTCCAAACACCACGATCAGGTCTATCCTTGTTCCTCGTTCGTCTTTCATGCTTCTCTGTAGAAACAGCATGCAAATCATTGCTTACTGCCTTATCCTCGGGAGCCCCATTTGTATCCTTCTGGAACGATGGCACACTGGGGGATCGAGGAGGTTTTTTGTCCCTTTCCTGATTAGAGGACTGGGCACGCATTTCTGATTGTGATCCCAATGATTGTTGATTTTGACGTGTATCCCTGTTAAGAAGAATGCTTCGGATGATCCTTCCACTAGCTTCACGCTGCTGATTCTCTTTTGCAGGAGCAGAACTATGTGAAGCTTTGTCAGGAGTGGTTGTGTTCTGCTGCAGTAAAGGACCACCAGAAACCTACAAACAGAATAAAACTAAAATATTGTCTCTCACTCTTAACCCTGAAACTCTAATCTCAGTACTCATTCAAACTCATTTATTCCACAGCAGAAATAGATTTATTAGGTTGTACATAGCATAATCTCATTGTCCATATTTAGTAACAGGGTGCCCAGACTGCTTCAAAATCATGTAATTCAGCAGAACTGATGGAAATATGTGCCCACTAGAGGATTATCATGTTTAGGCTCAACCTTAGCAGCAACAATGATAATAATTGAGCTGAGTACGCAGAAAAGATAAATGATAATTAATAAATAGACATAATTCAGCAAGCACTTCACATAGATTAAGTTCGAAAACAACCTCATCAACTTTAAAGATGAAGACAAAAAGCATTGTAAATCATATGCACATATAATATGATTTTGTGAATATATTAATTCATATCCACATGTCATCTTTTCTACCCACATATTGTGAAAGCATTTTCAAGACCTCTCATGGTATGTTATCCTGACATTAGATCATAGAGAACTAAAGCACATAGAGCGGCTCATGAAGATACACATTGTTGGAAATCGATATAGAATGTAATCTGTAGATGACACATCATTTGTGTAGTTGACATTTAGTGCAACTCTCAAGAGCTATCATGTCTTCACAGGGGTAAATTTCCAGTACATTGAGTACAAACACGATTACTAACTTAAATGTGTTAAAGTGTGATTCACAAATGATAACAGATAGCTTTTCCTTTTCTCACATGTTCTAGTGACATATTTACCATGACTACAGAACAATAAAAGACTTACATTAGGAATTTCCTTTTCTTTTCCTTTCAAAAGCAGGATTTTCTTCTTCCCAGTTCCAGTGGATCCTGTGCCTCATTAAAAAAAAAAAAAAAATCAAATAACATATCATAAAAGGTCTGGAGGTACGGTAGTGACACAACAAGAAAAGTCTTGGTTAGACAGACTGCAGTAACTTACAAAAGGAAAAGTTGAAATTCTATTATGTAAATCAGCTTTTGCCAGAAAAAGACATGTACAGAAGCAGCTAGAAAGATATATTATCAAACATTCACAACACCTACTTTATGCATTTATGAAACTGAGATGCAGGCATAAAACAGCGCAAAGTACATAATTTAAGCAAATTAACATTCTGGCCTATCACCATGAAGAAGGTTAAAATCAAAGTAGAGGTTAGGTTGCCTTTTCCTATGGGATTGTCTTTCATTATAAGGCACAACTTTTTTAAGATCCCTTTTAAGAATTTAAGTCTTTCTATTTTTTCTAGAGAAAACCATGAGAGCAGTCAGAAATATTTGTTTTCCATAGTTTTTAGGGGCGAAAGGCGCACAGAGGCACAACAAGTGCCCTAGCGCTCAAGGTGCGCGCCTCTTGAACAAGGGCACAAAAAACAGAAAAAGTCAATAAAAAATACAAATCACATCGAAAACATCACAATAACTATTTAAAGTTCAAACAACACATATTTAAAGAGGCTCAGATTTGTATTCTGTTTCCATCTTTTTTCTTTGATACTTTAAGTCCTCCAAATCCTAGTTGTCTAAATATGTTTGACTGATATATATGGTAAAATATTACCATTGGATGGGAAAATAAGAGAAAAAAACGTGTTTGTTTCAGAGAAGTAAAAAACAATGAATGAGAGTAGCGCCTTGGGCAAATAGGCAGAGGCGCAAAAGGCGCTCACCTCCTTCACAGCACCCACCTCAATCATGTAGCAAAGCCCATTGCCCCGTGCGCCTCGGCATGCCTCTCTAACAAATATGTTGTTTTCACTCTTTTCTTGACACCTTATATGGTTCCAACTATTTAATGTATCAATTTTTTGCACAGTATATTTTTTTAGATTTTTTAGATTTCTGGGCCTCATGTTCAAGAGGCACACACTTGGCACCAGGATTACCTTTGTGCCTCTAACAACTATGAATAAGAGGTACCATAACTTCCCATGACCTACATCTGCCTAATTAGCATCAGATACCATAAGGCCACAATCCAAATTCATTATCTGCATAGGACTGATAGCCATTCATATCCCAGTATGAATCAATGCCAGACTAAAAGGTAAAATAAAGACAGCATTCTCCAGAAAGGTAACATATATTATGCAGATCTATTACTCTCCTAAGAAATGCACATAGAAAGAAATTACATTGTGCAGATAAATAACAAACTAAAAGAAGAAGAACGAGTGTGACTGAAAAAGGGACCAAATTTTCCACCTTGGCATATCACAAAAAATTCAACACCAAAGCAACTTATATAGGACAGAAACATTTAGGCTTGACTTGTAGAAAATGAAGATCCACATACAAACTACAAAATGACAGTCTATCTAAAGCACTAACATTTATCATCATTGCGAGATTAAAATCCAGCTTTAAACATACCAATTTCCCCTTGCAATGTTTCATTTCCTGATATAACTGCTGAATTGGAAGACTTGCCACCGAGCTGCTGATCATCTTGTTTAGAAGTCAGTAAATGAGTTGATTTATCTTTGCTGGTCACAACCTTGGAACTATCCCTTAATACATACTGCTCAAGATATGGAGTATCACATTAATACTATAATCTCAAAATCAGTGGAGCATCAAGAACTGAATTACTGTTCTGATCCTACATGGTATACTAATGCATAAGTGAACATGTCAAAAGGATTGCACGAGTTAGAAAAAACCTGATCCATAAGCACTCACTATGAAACAGTATAAAGTAGTTAAAATATTAAGCCATGAGTTCCAATACTATTTTGCATTAACAATTTTAAAAAAGACTAGAAATAAGGAAAGGAAAAATAAATCTCAATTAACTGACTTGAGTGAATTAGGTAACCATCAAACAACAAAAAGAAGAAACTTTAAACAAAATCAATAATAAAAAGTTTCAGTTTCAGTTTCAGAAAGACCACATGTAATAATCAGCATAAACATGAACAGTAAAATACTGTAATTAGCAAGTGAATAACATGAGAAACGTGCTAATATTCAGAAAACATATGCATGCACCAAGAACGAGAGAAAATAGAGAACATCAAGTTATATCAGGCCAATTAATCGAGTGATTGCCACTCCCTTCCATAGAAGACTAATAAGTAAAATTAATTTAAAAACTTTCCTAAATTACAATTATGGTCCACATCCCTTATTCCTATAACCATTTCCCCCAAGATTCTATAAAAATACTATTTTCCAATTGCATATCTTCTCTCTGAGTGAATTATTATAGAATGAACTGCATGAAACTGATCAAGAAGAGCTCTAAGTAGAAATAAAATACTAGAATTCTCATATGGGGGCAAGGAAGTGTCAACAAATTACTCACACTACACTACAATCATTAGCAGTGTCAACAAATCACATTCAAGGAATTTGTTTACCATGGTAGTAGACGTCCTCTTTTCTGAACCTCTTTTTGAAGAACCAGATGCTGGATTTCTAGATGACATTCCACCAACCCTTCTAGCTGGTTTTCCGTTCAAAATGGTTCTCTATTAAGAATTAAGTAATAAGCACATGAAGAAATAATTCAGAAGTGCTCCATTAAAAGAAGAGAACAAAAACAATTAGATGACCATACACTTGTCCATGTAATTTTGAATAATGAAATATAGATAACTGAGAAATTATTTCCATAAATGCTGATCAGAAACATAACAACTCGGGTACACATTACCAGATGAACCACAACAGGAGGAATAAGAATCCTAGCAACAACCACTGACCTAAAAAACTAACCGTATTCCCAAATAAAATGCATGTATGTGCAGTAAATTAGGGGCAAAATCCAATTTTGGGGTTTGAACTTTTACGTTTTATGTCATTATGCCCTGGTTCATTTATTTTATTTACTAAGGCCTTGAACTTTCAAATTTTGTTTTACCAAGTCCACCTACATTTATTTGTTTTACTAAACCTTTGTACTTCTATTATTATCATATTGAAAACTTATAACAAAAGATATGGTAAACAAAATTTGAAAGTTTCAGAGCTCAGTAAAAGAAACTAACGTATAAGGGTTTAGTAGAACATACTTTAAAAGCTCAGGCGCTTAAAATCAAAATTAATGTATGAGAGCTTACTGAAATAAACCTCCACAGCTCAAGGGCCAAAAATTTGGTTTGCCCTAAACTTTAAAAAAAATCCACATAATACATTAAATAATGATTGCTAAAATAGTTTCATCAAATAGGATTACGCTTGTATCCAGATTATGGCTCCCGCAACACACTAAAGTCTTAGCCACAAGTTAAGAATTTCAAAATATGAAAAGAATTTATGAACAAAAACTCCAAAACCAAATTTCAAGTTCTATCATAGACGAGTCAAAGGATTTCCCAAATATTCCTGATTTCCAGGTTCTTCTTTGTTCCTAATTAATCCCAAATTCAGCTCAACCACAAGACCTCGGACAAAGTGTCAAGTAACTTCAAGAGTCAAGACTAGACAACATAGCATACAGCCTCAAATCACAACTACAGCCTACTCATAACAGTAGGACTGCTCCTCACCAAAAAAATGTCACAACTTTGTAAACCAGATGCATTTGCTCAAACAACTTGATTGAGGTAAGCATAAAAAAATTACAGAGGCACAAACCCACCCACCCACACCCCAAAAAAAAATTAACCATATATCATCAATTACTTGTATATTAGAATAGGTTTACCCGGAAATATTTGGGAAAAAAAACATTTGTATTTCTCAATTACAGCAATCACATGCTCCAATATGTCTCAAAAGAAGAAAACATCAGCTGCAAACAGAAGAGTAATGAGTTCCTACCCGAGCTCCACCCTTTGCAGCTCTTTTCTGACGAACATAATCCATTAAAGGAGTCACTATAGGAGCATCCTTCGGAGTACCTAAAACAAAGTGGACATTTGCTTCAACTAAAAAACATGAAATATTACTTACAATGAAATTTGTAGTTTAATTCCATGTCAGTCAAAAGAGTGTTTTTTTTTTCTTTCAACTGTTTTATTTTTTTTATTTTTTTATTTTTTTTTTGCAGAGCCGCTCATGCTTGCCTCCACAAAATGAGATAACATATACTTAAGACTGACCTGCTCGTTCTGCCTCCTTTCTCTCCAATTGTATCTCTGCACTTGGAAGATTCTCAACGGGTTTTGCAAGAAATTCAAGGAACTCCAAATATTCAGGATCTACACATATTTCAACAATTAACACAAATTGGATAGAATCTAACAACATGCAATCAGCAAAACATTTATTACCTTTTAATATAGTCCCATCACGGCCATCCTTCTTCGACCACTGCTTTGGAACACGTTGTGAAGGAGCATACTCAACAATTGTTCTATACTGAGTTCCTAGAGATAAATAAAAAGGTAAAGTATTCAAGCAAATAACAAATTTGTACAAGTTCATATAGACAAGAGGAAGACACTAAAAAATGAGGTTCTCTTTTAACCAAACCAGCAGTAGAACATTCAAGCATACAGTGAAGTCAATCTAGTCAAAGCTTATAAAAGATCATCGACCTTTAATCATGAATGACGAACCACGTCATGAACTGCTTCTAGAACACTACCTTTTTCATTGACAAATACATGGCCCTTAAAGAACTCCGCAAACTCAATAATATCTTCTGGCTTGTTAAAATCAATGTATGCTCTAGCATATGTCAGATGCTTTGGGCTGCATAGATAAATGAAAATATTCAGAGAAAAAATCATGAGTAACAAATTCCATGAAATTTTCCCTATCTTATATGGAACACTTCTAATGGGATTTGGAAACAACACTTCCGGAACCTCTTACGTCATCAAAATGGGGGTAATGACAAGCTTACACATCAAAAAAGATTCTCTCAAATAGAAGCAAGCTCAATAGCCAAAAAACAGGCATTTATCATGAAAGAATGTATAAAAAAAAAAAAAATTGGACTACAGTATCACTCATGCCTCATTTACCCCGTCTCACATACTCATAACATCCAATCAAACAACATAAGATTTCATTACCATCAGGAAAGATTTCGTGTAATAAGAACTAGTTCTCAAGAACAAAAGATACATACCAATTATTGATACAACATATTCATGAAAGGAAATGATAAGCCAATACACATGGCAGCAAATACCCATAAATGGAAATCATAACATCACTTCTCAAACTACTCATTGTCCTACATTTTTATATCCACTACTTGCCACTAATCCTTTTCTGATTCCACCAGTAGTCCTAAGTAATAATTGCATGGGAAATAAAATGCATACTTTCATGGTCTCCAAGAAAAATTCCATACGTCTATAACATAATAACCAGTAGATAATCTTCCCACTTCCAGATATCCCAACGAATAGACATACTGAATTATGGAGATCAATCGTAAGATTAAACAACCACGTGTTCTTCCGAAAAAATTCCATATTGTACTAGACTAGGAATAAGTTTGTAAGCAAAGAGTTTGAGAATGTGCAGCAAGTGGTTACGTTCTGCTTAGTCAGTGGTCCCACTGAATCATGACTGTAATCTTCCAACTAGCAGCCAAATTCAACAATGAACTGTCAGGCAACTTTCGTCTGAAAACATTTGGAGCATATGCCAACCAGGCATTAAATTCCCAAAATCTAGGGATCATAAAAAACTAAGTATGATTACAACATCCAATTTAACCAATACAATCCCCTTGTCAGTTATTTTAATATATAATTCACATAATAATCCATGTCTCTCAAGATTTAAATTCCCTGTGATCCTTACAACAAATTAATGTTAATTGCAAGAGTTCAAACTATACAAAATTAAGTGTGAAATAGGCGCAACACCAACATAAAATGATGTAACTTTAATGTTCGACAAACCAAACTAAAAAATAAAGCCAGAAAACCATATCAGCCAAAAAAAAAAAAAAAACAATCTTCAACCAGCACCCAGACAAAACAAATGCAATGTACTACTTTTCTGTTATTGAAGCGACTTTTAACACAATTTAAATCCTCAAGAGAAAGAGAGACCACAACTAGTTGCATAATACCATGATACAAGGTCCGAATTTTTTCAAATTCTCTTTCTGTTGAAATCAGAATAATGTACAGCACATAAATGAGATGAAAATGCTAAACCAAAAGAAAAGTGTAATGGTAATTCAGACAGTCCAACCAGTACCAAAACATAATGAAAAGAAAAGGGAAAACAGAAATAGACGTAACATTTAACACCCGACAATCCTAACCATCAAACAGAAAACAAAAGCTAGCAAATCACATCTGCAAAAAGCACAATCCCCATCCGTCTAACACAATCTGACTACTTCTCTAGGATCTCCCAGAATAGTCCTGAAATCTGAATAGCTTCCCAACCAAATGTTACATCTCTTCTGCACTTGAAAAGCTCCACCCAACTCAAGCTGAACTTGCAAGCTAGTCTATCCACTACACACCACATTAACAGCGCAAATATGATGAAGACCTACAAAACCAGGTTCTTACTCGAATTCCTAAACCTGTTCCACAGGTTAGCATATATAACAGGAATTAATCAAGTGCCCATCCCAATTCTGCTCAACTCAGCAAACTAAACTTATTAGCACAAAAACCCCAAAAAATATTACAAATTCTCACACGCCTATCAAGCCCAAAAGAAATTACTAACCAAACCCAGAAATAACAAAGCATATTATATGAGCACATCGCAAGTATAACCTTACCTTGACTTTCCAGGGCGAAAACTGAACCAACGGTAGCGACCAGAGAAGCGAGAATCAATGTGCTCGACAAGGTTTGACTGAGAAATCGTCGGCGGCAAGTGCCGCAGCACCACCTTCGTTCGATCCAGCGGACCCTTCATGCGCGACAAAACCCTAACACCAATTCTAGAGTTAATAAAAATAAAAATAAAAACTAGTCCTCAATTAACTCGATTCCCGTCAAGATAACCCCTTCAAAGCCCTGAATTTACATCTCAACGCGGTTTTCAGAACCGATCGGTGATGATTGTTTTCCGTGAACCCTAATTTTGACATTTGGATATCGGAGCGGCCATGCAGAAAAAGATAGAGAGAGAAATATGAGAGAAGGAACTTTTAGAGAGAGAAGAAGAAACCTGTGCGAGAGGAAGGGGGAGAGAGAAGTGACGAAAGTGGATTTTATGCGTGTATATATGCAATTTTCTCTTTTCTTTTAATTTTTACACTTCGTTTTTTTTTTTGGGTCTCTTGTACAATTGTACGTATCCACTGCCAAATAGAGTGCGTTATACGCGTATCTAATGGGTGTATTTGACTTTTAACATTATTTTTACTTTAGGCTTGGGATTAATTTGGATAAAATAAGTATTGCCAAATGTATGTGATATGGATAAATATTAAAGGTCTTTCATATTTTAACTTTTCTTATTATTTTCAATGATATGAAATCTCATTTACAATCCTAATTAAGAGTTTACTTTAAAATTTATTCAAGGTGATAAGGGTGTAAATTACATAATTGTCACTAGATGAAAAAAATAAA
Source organism: Scutellaria minor (assembly GCA_954870855.1). Classification (NCBI taxonomy): domain Eukaryota; kingdom Viridiplantae; phylum Streptophyta; class Magnoliopsida; order Lamiales; family Lamiaceae; genus Scutellaria; species Scutellaria minor. The sequence continues at coordinate 14,614,510 of OX940728.1, read as the reverse complement.
ATTTGTGCTGCCTACTTTTAACTTATTCTGTATATTGTAACTCATTTTGTATATTTTTTCCTTTCATCTTCTACATTTTTTGACATATTTGAGTTTACCATATTTTCAACAAAAAGAAGAAACATCATTTCAAAATTGAAGACAACCGTTGGGATTGGAAGATGGATCGAATTACTATGGGGTGCCAACTTATCTAATTTGATGTGTGGGGGAAAACTTTCTAATGTTAATGATCATCATTTGTTCCTTTAGGGTTTTCAAATTTCAAAGTAAAGTTTTCTTCAATTTTTTCCTTCCGGAGAAAACTTTACTTCTCCTTTAACTAAATATGCTGCAAAATCTTGTTGAAAGTAGCTCTTCGTCTACACCACTGACGATGAGGGTTTCACAGCTTCTTTGTTGGTGCACCACCATGCCTTTTTTTGTGTTTGCTTGATTTTGTTTCATGTAGAGTTTGTTCTCTGTGATATGTTTTCAAAATTTAGGGTTTTAGTTTTGATAAATAAATTAAGTGTAAATTTTAGTAATTTCACATGTAAATAGTAAGGGCAAAATTGGTAATTCAATTTTAATGTTTTGAAGGATAAGATTTACTTTGGGCGTGAGAGGATGTGATTAGTAGCCCTCCATTTACCCTACATTTCTTCATTATATTGAGTTAAAGGGATGAGCCTCTCTTATTGCATATAACTAAGTAAACATGGAATATAGTGGGATAATTTAGTCCAACAGCATTTTATCTCTCCAAGTAAACACAATCTTATATTAAATTGGCAAAGTCCTATAGGACTCTTAGTATATAATTTATAAATGGAGTTTTAAATTATATTTTTGGTTTACATAAAAATAATACATTATATATCATTTTAAAATTATAAGTTTAACAAATTTTGAAAAGTATTTAATATGAATCTTACAAATAAAAAAAATTATAAAGACGCAACTTATTTGAAAGTGAGCACAAATCAAACCCAAAAATAAAATTATCCAATATTTTACGAGGAGAGTGGAGAGAAAAAAAATTTGGAGTCATTCATGATGTATCAAATAGGATTTTTAACGTGATAGAATAGAATAAGAGTCTAGTATAACTTTAATGAGATGGACAAACCAAAGAGATGGATAAGGTTAACGAGAATGACAAGATTCAAAATAAATATTCTACGACATAGAAAGCGTCACATGTGTGAAACTTAGCAAACCAACAACAACAAAGAAAGCTTGATGAGATCAAACAAGAAAGAGTTGAGCAAGTCCAAGAAGTGTCTGCATATCATTGATGAGCTTACTTACGTTGTTAATAAGTAATTTAGTGAACAACCTATAAAAAAGTTGGAGCATGTCTTTTTAACTCTACAATATGATTAAGATCATGAAGGTTAGAGAATACAACAAATATAAAATTTCACATGTGAATAAAACCACAATGGAAAGACAGAGTTGTATACCTAAAGGAATTTATTGTGATTCAATCTTACTGTAGAATGTGTTGAATATGCTAACATCTAATTAGCTTAGTTGTAGATGAGTTTTAATGAGTCATGATGAATTTTTTTTATTTCTAATATCTATTTTTACTTTATCAATTGCTCCTACTCTTTTATTTTCGTTTAAACAACCATGAATACACTTAAAATGGAAAGAATACAACACTCATAAAATTTCCAATTTTCAAATGAGAAGAAAAAAAACTTGATTATATACTACATGACATAAATAAATATTCAAACTTCAAATTAAAAAACTTCTATACCATTCACCAAAATATGAATGGAGTAAAAAAATGTCTAAAGCACTCAAGTATTTTTCAACATCTACAGTATCGCTTCATAGAGTCTTGGAATTGTCATGAAATCTCCTTCATCTATGTAGAACTTTTTCAAGTCAAACTTGCTATTTGTATTTGAGATACTATATTCTCAAATCAACAAATTTCACATTTTCCATGACATGTGTTTATTTAGAGTTCAAGCACGAGGATAACTATATTTGACCGTTTAATAGTCATAAACGATTAATGGGCTATTCATGATTATCATGTGTGATTGTGAATGATCATTATATCACATTGATGAATGTTATACAAGTTACATTACTCAACTCCACACTTTTTTTTTATGTGAGTGACATATTATTAATAAAAGCATTTTGAGTAAGAACATTGCACATGAAATGAAAGCATTTCCATTTTCTATACTCCCCAAAAGCGAATTATAGATTATTCTCTCAATCGATTTCATTGCACATAGTTTTCCCTATATATACCATCACTAATAAACACTAGTTCACTTAATTATTTCATACGAAGATGTGAAATGAGATTATTTTAATAACTCATATAATACGTGATGTTTCTTGAGAATTAAGTAAGATTCAATGAATTACTCAGGATATTTAAAGATGATTGATGTAACTATCCAAAAGCCATTAATTATGTCATTAAAGAATTGAATAGATACCATATAAAGAGTCTTATTTCATGTTGTATAAATAATGTTATGTATTTTGACAATACTATTAAGAAAAAACAACTGGAAACTCTTGATCACACAAGCAATCGAAGCTTCGAACAATGCAAGACACACAACGCAAGAAATCAACAAACAAGAATGAAAATGAATTTATGTGGTTCGGTTTATTTACTTGGCCTACATCCATGGAGGAAATCATAGATCAATTCACTAAGCAAAATAAACGAGAATATCCAGTTTACAAGAATTTCCCAGATTAGGGTTTTCATTCAAAACTAAGCTAAAAACTCTAGAATCTAGATCTTACTCAATAAATGATGAATCAAAGTAAAAATACAACCCAGTGTGCATGGCTATATATAGAGCTGTCAATATGGGCTGGCCCACAACCTACCATAACCCACCATTTGACGAGATGATTTTTTTTATGGCGGGCCTCAAAATCTCAACCCACTAGTTCGTCGCGGATCAACCAAAATTTTTTTTTCAAAGGAAAAAAAGGATATATATATATGTTATATATATATTTCTAAGATATATATGCATTCAATTACATGTCATATATGAAAACAAATTTTTAAAAATAGTTTTTCACTAAATTGTCTTTATTTTTATACATAAATGACTCGTATCAATAAATCATTACTTGCATTAGATTTTTCATCATTATTATTCATTTCTTATCTATATTTTTAATAAAAAATATTTTAAAAAATTAAAAAATATATCAAAAATATAGGCAGCCAACCCACTAGCCCATGGGCCAACCCATCAAAAGCCCAACCCACTGCAGGCCAAACCCATTTAGGCCCACTTTTTTGCGAGCCTATAATTACTCAACCCAACCCTCCGTTTTGGCGGTGCGGGCGGGCTAGTCCCATTTTGACAGCTCTATGTCACAGACTTGTTCCCTTAACACGTCTCGTGCGACACTTAGCTCATTTCCATCCCCGCGGTAACTAAGTCAGCCTCATTCCACTATGTTGTGTGTTCCATCCCCACGGTAACTAAGTCAGTCTCACGAGACACTTAGCTCATTTCCATCCCCGCGGTAACTAAGTCAGCCTCATTCCACTATGTGTTGTGTGTTCCATCCCCCACGGTAACTAAGTCAGCCTCATTCCTTAGCTCATTTCCATCCCCGCGGTAACTAAGTCAGCCTCATTCCACTATGTGTTGTGTGTTCCATCCCCCACGGTAACTAAGTCAGCCTCATTCCACTATGTGTTGTGTGTACTAAATAAGCTAAGTAAAGAACACATGAAGATTGTGGGAAAGCTAATATATTCACTCAAACTCAAAATGCTTGGATGTCTTTACAAGTGGGGATCCTAACACCTATTTATACTAGGCCACTTCCTTAATGGATGGTGGGGATCAACTTGATCCAATGGCTAGAAGTAGTTCACTAGAACACTCCATAATTCTCTACAATTACATGAACAATCTAGATAAGTTCTAGAATTACGTACAAAGTCCCTACATGCTTTTCTTTCCAAGTGGGCTAAATAAGGTGAGCTAAGTATTTGGGCCAATTTGTTTGCTAGACTTAGAGGAAACTCCAAGTTTAAGGAAAATATGCATGTCAGGCCCAAAGTTCGTGATATCTATCTATATATAGAACAATAACCCTCTATCAGTTGATCAAGATCACTACGGCTTCTCAACAATTTTTTTTTTTAATTAACTAAAATGCGCAGAAACCCTAGAATCCATGTAGGGTCGGTTCTGCTTTATATTTTTCCGGTTCACGCACTTCTGGACCGGTTCTTGAGAAACCAAAACCGATTCTGAGCTCTTCTCAACCTGCTGGATTTTAACTCACTTCAAATACAATAAGTAATTATAAGTACATACATTTAAATAATATGTTTTGATGGAGATTATATTGATTTATTATTTTTATTTATTTTATGTTAGTTTAGTATCATTATCAGTAAGTAGTAACAGTTTCTCTAAAAGTCTTGTTTTCTAAGTTATTTATTAGGAAGTAATTGTAATTTTTTTAAATTTTCCAAGTTATAGGATTCTAGGTTTATAACTGTATATATAAGAATTTTCTTTATTATTTTATACGGTTGATTTATGAAATAGGATACGAGATTTTTTCAATTTAATATTGTTTTTCTAGTATTCTCATAAATCAACAGGTAGTGATTGTGTTATTACACTTTTAGCACACATTTACCTATATTGATTAATATTCAACGATCAATTACGATTCACTATTACACTTTTGACGTGGATGATGTTGTTTTCAATTGTTTAATTTTTCACCTTACTCAATTCACATGCAGATGTTGAAGTGGATGATGAATATACTAAACAATCAATTTTTTATGAGGTGAATGATGATGACTTTTCCTTGATTAATGAGTTGATTGACCACAATTTTTTTACAATGAGAGTGGTGAGAAAAAATTTAGGAGTCATTTATGATGTATCAAATAGACTTTTGACTTTTAACATGATAGAATAAGAGTCTTAGTACACTTTTAATAAGATGGACAAACGCAAAGTGATGGATAAGATTAACAAGAATGACGAGATTCAAAATAAATAACCTAACGAACCATCAACAACAAAGAAAGCTTCATGAGTTCAAAGAAGAAAGAGTTGAGCAAGTCCAAGAGGTGTTTGCATATCATTGATGAGCTTACGTTGTTGATAAGTCATTTGGTGAATATCCTATAAAAAAGTTGGAGCATGCCTTTTTAACTCTACAATATGAGATCATGAAGGTTAGAGGATACAACAAATATAAAATTTCACATGTGAATAAAGCCATAATGGAAAGATAGAGTTGTATATATGAAGGAATTTATTGTGACTCAACATTACTGTAGCCAAGGACAGAAAATCGCGATATTTCGGCGATTTATCACCGAAATATCGCCAAAATCTCATAGCCAAGGACAAAAAATGCCTGTTTTATTTTCTCGTCAAAATATCGGTGATTTTTCGCCGATATTTCAGCATTTATCGTCAATTTATCTTTATCGCACGAGCTATGTATATTGTTGCAGGATTTCGGCGATATATCGGTGATTTTCGCCGATATATCACCAATTTATCGCCAAAATTTCATGTCGGAATCGTGGCTTGTTTACTTGATTTGTTGATTCCTTTCTCTCTCCCCACAACTTTTCTCTCACTGCAACACTTTCTCCATCTAGCCTCACTGTTTTTGTTTGCTACTGCAGGAGAGAGAGAGACAAAGAAAAAGAGAGAGAGAGGTGGTGGTGTTGATTGATTGGTGGTGGGGTTGGTTGGATATGGATTAATTTTGTATGATAAGTTGTCATGTTATCATATGAGACAACGTTTATATAATAGTTTATTTCTAAATTTATTGTAAATATATCTTTTTATTTGAAATTTAAGTCCAATATATGTATTAATGTTACTTATAATATTATGTAAAGTACTATATATATTTTTCAATTTCTTTTACAAAGTTTTTAATTTTTTTGCGTAAAAAATCGATATTTCCACCGAAATCGATATATCCGTCGATATTTCTGTAAAATCAAGGTACCGATATTTCTACCGATACCAATATTTTTATCCTTGACTGCAGCATGTGTTGAATATGTTGACATCTAATTAACTTAGTTGTAGATGAGTTTTAATGACTCATGATTAATTTTTTGTATTTCAAATATCTATTTTTACTTTATAAGTTGTTCCTATTCTTTTATTTTTGTTTAAAGAACCATGAATACAATTAAAATGGATAGAATACAACACATATAAAATCTCCAACCTTCAAATCAGAAGAATAAAATAATTATCCTTGATTATATACCACATGACATAAATAAATAATCAAACTTCAAATTAAAAAACTTCTCTATCATCCACCAAAATTTAAATGGAGTAAAAAATGTCTAAAGCACTCAATTCAGTATTTGCAGTATCACTTCACGGAGTCCCAAATTTGTCATGAAATTCCCCTTCATCAATGTAGAACATTTTCAATTCGGCCTTGATATTCGTATTTGAGATACTATCTTCTCAAATTTTCATTTGAATATCTTCCAACTTCAACATTTGCATGTTTTTATCGTGATCATTATATATGACCTCATCAATTTCAATCTTCAAGATTTTCATATAAAAGTCAAATGAATGAAAAACTTTTTTCTCCTCACTGTGTTCAACCTTTTGACTCTTCATCTTTTTCTTTAGTTTTGTACTAATTGATGTGTGCATATTTTTATTGAAAGAAATACTAGTTTTCTACTTAATGTACTATGACAATTTCTTTGTAAGAAAAACTCTTCATCTTATCAAAACATAAATGCTTGATTTGCAATGATTATCTTCAACACAATTAATTTAATAGGAGTAAATGCGTTTATTATTGATAAGGTATAGGTTAATATGTTTTGAAATCTTATAATAACACATATTCTGAGATAATGTTTTGTTTTGTTTTTTTTTATAACTAAAACGATGTAATGAAATGAATACTATTCATTAACTTTTATCAAAAAAATCAAAGTATTAATCATTAATTTTTTTAAAATATATCACATATAAATTAATATCACTCTACTAATTAATTCACCAGGTGAAAGAAGAATTAGTCAGCAATGGACATGCGTTGCCAATGAGGAACCAAGGCCAGTCAAATTGGATGTTTCTAGAACTGTCCACGTGTCCTCACATTTTGCAATAAACCCCAAATCGAGCTTTTCCTCCAGTCTTATCTCCTTCCCCAAATTCATAGGGTTTCACTCCAGCCTGCAAATCCCTCGCACCAAATCCTTCTATTTACGAGTAATTGAAGGAAATGGCGTCCTCAGCTGCTCAAATCCACGCCCTTGGTGCCACTGCTCACTTCACCTACGCAAACCCTAGCAGAAATCTTTCCAATAGAACTGTTTTCTTCGGTACCAAACTCAGTAGCAGTACGGCGTCATCTGGGATGAAGCTGAAGAGCAAGCACAGAAGCGGCCGTCGCAGCTCCACTCTCCGTGTGGTTGCGGAGAAAGTCGTCGGAATTGACTTGGGGACCACCAATTCTGCTGTGGCGGCTATGGAGGGAGGCAAGCCTACCATTGTCACCAACGCTGAGGGACAGCGAACAACGCCGTCAGTTGTTGCTTATACTAAAAATGGCGATAGGTTGGTGGGGCAGATTGCGAAGAGGCAAGCTGTTGTGAACCCTGAGAACACGTTCTTCTCTGTGAAAAGGTTTATTGGAAGGAAGATGTCTGAGGTTGACGAGGAGTCGAAGCAGGTTTCGTATAATGTGGTGAGGGATGAGAATGGGAATGTCAAACTTGAGTGTCCCGCCATTGGAAAGCAGTTTGCAGCTGAGGAAATATCCGCTCAGGTCTATATTTTATGATTTTTGATTTTAAAATCTGTTCTTTTTTTTAGTTGTGTTGTGACTTGTGAGTTCATCATATTTATTAGAGGCATGATGTTGCTTGAAGGGCTCTTGGAGCTGAGGTGCAATACGAAAAAGAAAGATAAATACATATTAGTTATATCCTTGTTGTGGTTGATTAGAAATGAGTAATGTGCGAACTTTTTGCTCAAGGGTTGACAACTTTTGTATGTGCTTCTGCACTAAATTGGTCTTGTAAAGTTTTGAGGATAAAATGATGAATTTGCTTCATATGTATGCCCTAAATTGTATCTACTATATAATTAGTAGTTAGTAAAGTGAGGACTTTTAAAATATGTGTTTGCATGTAAAGTGGAATGAGATTCATAAATTTGGTAAGCAATTCTTCTGTAAATCATGGTTTGGGTCATTCATTCTGGTAAGCATGCAGTTAATGCAATGCATTACCATTTATAGTATTTCATTATCGCTATCACATATGATTGGTCATTACCTATTGTCACTTTGAGATTCTCAAGATGATCTCTCCAATTTGTTTCTACTGTTGTGTGATTTCCAAATTTATTCCTCAAAAGTGTGTGTATGTACAAATATCTTGAGTTAAAAGGGAAGGAAATAATTGTGGAAAGGCATAGGACTTAGCTTTACTCCATGCAACAAATACGGCATATTTATTGCTGATTAATGTTGTGAAAAGTTTGTTTTGTTGTTAGTTCCATTTTTTATTTAGATTCCACTGCAAACTTGAAAGAGTTGTTCAAATGATAGGACTTGGATATTGATTTTTGTTTTGCTGGTTTTAGGTTCTGAGGAAGCTTGTGGATGATGCATCAAAGTTCTTAAATGACAAGGTTACTAAAGCCGTAGTTACTGTTCCTGCGTACTTCAATGATTCTCAGAGGACTGCCACCAAGGATGCAGGTCGTATTGCTGGCTTTGAGGTTCTCCGCATTATAAATGAACCTACTGCTGCTTCGTTGGCCTATGGCTTTGATAAGAAGAGCAATGAAACTATTCTGGTTTTTGACCTTGGAGGTGGCACTTTTGATGTGTCAGGTATAACTATGTGCTTACTTCTTTCTTCAACTCATATCTTTCCTCGTAGTTCCTGATGAAATGGTGTATCTCAGACATATCTTTCTTCTTAGACCCTTATTCTGCTGTTTAAAGTGTATGTTTTGTTTTTGCGACCATAAACAAAATTATTAGTAAGTCACGCAGTTTAAGTAATTTGTATGATGGCCATATAGAGATATAATTAAGCCCTCTTGAGCGTGGTTTATTTGTTATAATGGTCGCTAAATGCTTCAGTTTGCCAATAGTGGGCTTCATTTTTCTTCTACCATGTATGACTTTATTTTCAGCTGTTGGCTTGAAGTTGATATTCATTAGAATACATTCAGCATATAGATATATTCTCTGAATGCTTAATAGTTTTTGTATGTTTTGCTCTGATGTAGTTCTTGAAGTTGGTGATGGTGTGTTCGAGGTGCTCTCTACCTCTGGAGATACTCATCTTGGTGGTGATGACTTCGACAAGGTATTACATATGTGATATGACTTTATATTGCTCTCTCTCTCTCTCTCTCTCTCTCTCTCTCTCTCTCTCACACACACACACACAAATGCTGATTCATGTTGTTCAACATGGTATTTCTTGGCTTGCAATGACAATTGGTTATTCTTCACTCATTATTTCATTTGACCCAGAGAGTTGTTGATTGGCTGGCTGCAAGTTTCAAGAAAGATGAAGGCATAGATCTATTGAAGGACAAACAAGCTCTTCAGCGCTTGACTGAGACTGCAGAGAAAGCTAAAATGGAGCTTTCAACTTTGACTCAAACTAATATTAGGTATGTTTATACCTCTTACTCTTTAGGCTTCCTTTTACATGTATACTTATCATTTTGTTTTGCGCCTTTCTGCCAGTTTGCCTTTCATTACCGCCACTGCAGATGGCCCCAAACATATTGAAACTACAATTACACGTGGCAAGTTTGAAGAACTGTGCTCAGATTTACTTGACCGGTGAGTTTGATGCATCTTTCCGAAGATGATGTGCATTTTATTATTTTACATTTGTACTCCTTTTTGGAGCTTCTTGTAGTAATGATGTCCTTTCTCAGACTGAAAACACCCGTCCAGAATTCATTGAGGGATGCAAAGCTCTCCTTCAGTGATTTAGATGAGGTAATTCTGGTTGGTGGTTCCACGCGTATTCCAGCTGTCCAGGAACTTGTCAAGAAACTGACTGGAAAAGACCCGAATGTTACTGTAAACCCGGATGAAGTTGTAGCTCTTGGAGCCGCTGTTCAGGTTGTGGAAAATCCTTATCTAGTTGTGTCTTCTCTTAATCAACTTACATTGTCTAACCTGTTTTGTTTGCATAGGCTGGTGTTCTGGCAGGAGATGTTAGCGACATTGTTCTTCTAGATGTAACACCACTGTCTTTGGGGTTAGAAACTCTTGGTGGTGTGATGACAAAGATTATTCCCAGAAATACGACATTGCCCACCTCGAAATCAGAAGTGTTCTCGACTGCTGCTGATGGTCAGACCAGTGTCGAGATCAATGTCCTTCAAGGTGAAAGGGAGTTTGTTAGGGACAATAAATCTGTAGGCAGCTTCCGCCTTGATGGAATTCCACCTGCTCCTCGTGGAGTCCCGCAAATTGAAGTCAAATTTGACATTGATGCAAATGGAATCCTCTCTGTCGCTGCTATTGACAAGGGAACTGGGAAGAAGCAAGATATCACTATCACCGGTGCTAGCACATTGCCTAGTGATGAGGTACTTCTTTTCTTAACTGAATTTAAACATGCTTTATCATCTGTACACTTGTTGAATAAGATGAACTGCCATCTACATAATTTTGAGGAACTAATTGGTAGGAGTGTGATAACTCTTTGGTTAAATTAGAATCTTGTTTGCTGGTGAGCAAAATGCCATCCCTTTTTCAGTTTTGCATTTTACCGAATTTTTTTTGTTGCATTTACCATATGAACTTTATTTACACTTCCACCATCTTGTACTGCCCCAAAGCTTACACGTGTGCTCTGGGTTGCCACTGTATGGCAAACTGTAAATATTTTAAAAAGTTTAAATGGTAAATTTTAAAGTGCTGAAAAATGCAAAAGGTGAAGTGTACTTAGCCCTTCAGTTTAATTTCTATCCTGTATTACACTAACTTAAATTGCTTGCAAATGAAAATACAGGTGGAGAGAATGGTAAGGGAAGCTGAGAAATTCTCCAAAGAAGACAAGGAGAAGAGAGATGCCATAGATACCAAGAATCAGGCTGATTCAGTAGTTTACCAAACGGAGAAGCAGTTGAAGGAACTCGGAGACAAAGTTCCTGCTCCCGTTAAAGAGAAGGTGGAGGCGAAACTCGGAGAGCTTAAGGATGCCATCGCTGGGGGGTCGACCCAAGTGATGAAGGATGCTATGACTGCTTTGAATCAGGAAGTCATGCAGCTTGGTCAATCACTCTACAACCAGCCCGGTGCTGGTGCAGCTGGACCAACACCCGGTGAAGGGCCCGCCTCTTCAGAATCATCGGACAAGGGACCTGAAGGTGATGTTATTGATGCTGATTTCACAGACAGCAAGTGAGAGCATCCAAAATTCTCAATACACCATTTTTGACATATCCACGTCGTCTTTCATTTGTGTACAAGGGAAAATTTTGTTGGAAATGATCGATCAGTTGAGGGTTTTGAAAAAAAGCAGTTACAGGCAAAATAAGATGCTGAGCCCCAAGAATATAGCTGAAGCAGCACAGAATGTGTTGAATAATTTTGCTGGTTTTCCCCTCATAATGTCTGGATTGTAGGACTTTGATTAATTAATAGTTTATGCCAATACATTTATCAAATTGTTGAAAGTTCATTCTATTCTGTTTCACTAGCCTCTTCTTGTAATGTTATATTACCGTGCTCCTCGTTGTTTTCCAAAACTGGACTTGTCAGTCCAGTCGGTCTAATGGTAAATCAGCCATTGTGCCTCTTAGGACTCATAATACTAGTGAAAGAATAACTGATTGAAAATTTGATTACTAATGTTACCCTTATTGATATTCTACTTTCAATGTTTTGTAATATTGCGAAGTTACATATTTTAGTCATATATTACTACAAATGTTTAGTGAGATGTTCTAATAATTTGAACTTTGTAAAAAAGGCACACAACAGGGCATACCAACCCATGCGTGGGCCTACTACTTCACTTTTAATGCATTTTTTCTTATGTTTGTTAAAAAGATATGTCGTAGTCCTTTTTCTTGAACTAGGAAACAATAAGTTTATGATAACGAATTAAAACAGTTAAATATAAATAAATTTTGGAAAAGCGACCGTCTCACGATAATTTCTGAACTAAGATATAATTATGTATTATTTATAGATACAAATTAGAGTGGTATTTTAAATAGTAAGATGATGTGAGAAGCTCAGGCAAAACTGGTTGACCAGTTCATAACCAAGTGGCTCGAAATCTTTTTCCACAGTTATACGATTAAAACCGACCCAGCACCATGACCCGTACCCGTTGAACCAGTTGACCTAACCGGTCCGGTTTTAAAAACAATAAACCAATGGATACAGAATAAGAAGCTTTGAAACACTTTTGATAAATGTATTGCAATATAAATAAACTATAGATTAATTCAATCAGATCTCATTCTACAATCCAAACAATATCAGGAAAACACCAGAAAACTCATCCACGAGATTCTGTGCTGCTTAACTTAAGCTATATTCTCGAGGCTGAGCAACTATCTCGTCTTTGCTTATTAATGCTTTTCTCAAAACCCTCAGTCGATCATTTCCAATAAAATTATTCTTTATACAGAGTGAAAAGACAGCAGATTTCAAAAATGGTGTACGAGAATTAAGGATGCTCTCACTTGCTGTCTGTGAAATCAGCATCAATAACATCACCTTCAGGTCCCTTGTCCGATGATTCTGAAGAGGTGGGCCCTTCACCAGGTGTTGGTCCAGCTGCACCAGCACCAGGCTGGTTGTAGAGTGATTGACCAAGCTGCATGACTTCCTGATTCAAAGCAGTCATAGCATCCTTCATTGCTTGGGTTGACCCCCCAGAGATGGCATCCTTAAGCTCTCCAAGTTTCGCCTCCACCTTCTCTTTCACGGGAACAGGAACTTTGTCTCCGAGTTCCTTCAACTGCTTCTCCGTTTGGTAAACTACTGAATCGGCCTGATTCTTGGTATCTATGGCATCTCTCTTCTCCTTGTCTTCCTTGGCGAATTTCTCAGCTTCGCTTACCATTCTTGCCACCTATGTTTTCATGCACAAGAATTTTAAGTATCACGGAATAGGAATTAAACAGAAAAATGATGGCACTTGTGTCTCACAACAAACAAGATTCTAATTTGAGCAAAAGGTCATGAGTACCGCCCTCCTAGACGTTTGGTCTAATGGTCAATTTTGCCTTAATAGTTCTTAAGATAACCCAAACTTACCCTAATACATTAACATGACCACAATATATTTATACATGAAATCATAATTCTAAATTTGGGCCAAAAAACCATGCAAAATTGACCAAAGGCAGTTATTACACTCATACCAATTGATGCCTTAAAATTATACAGATGGGTTATTCATTTAACATACATACTACAGTTGATTGAGTATGCTATTCAGTAGAGATGAAAGTACCTCGTCACTAGGCAATGTGCTAGCACCAGTGATGGTGATATCTTGCTTCTTCCCAGTTCCCTTGTCAATAGCAGTAACCGAGAGGATTCCATTTGCATCAATGTCGAATTTGACCTCAATTTGCGGAACTCCACGCGGAGCAGGTGGAATTCCATCGAGGCGGAAGCTGCCTACAGATTTGTTGTCCCTAACAAACTCTCGTTCACCTTGAAGGACGTTGATCTCAACACTGGTTTGGCCATCGGCAGCCGTTGAGAACACTTCCGATTTCGAAGTGGGCAATGTGGTATTTCTAGGAATAATCTTCGTCATCACACCGCCGAGAGTTTCCAACCCCAAAGATAGTGGTGTTACATCCAGAAGAACAATATCACTAACATCTCCCGCCAAAACACCAGCCTAAGCAAACAAAATAAGCAACAAATGGATCAGCCAACGTATGTTGATTACAACAAGACAAAACTGGACTAGAATTTCTCCACAACCTGAACAGCAGCTCCAAGGGCTACAACTTCATCAGGATTTACAGTAACATTTGGGTCCTTCCCGGTCAATTTCTTAACAAGTTCCTGGACAGCTGGAATACGCGTGGAACCACCAACCAGAATTACCTCATCTAAATCACTGAAGGAGAGCTTTGCATCCCTCAATGAATTCTGGACGGGTGTTTTCAGTCTGAGAAAGGACGTCATTAGTACAACAGGCTGCAAATAGGAGTACACATAAAATAATAAAATGCAGTACAACTTCTGAAAGTTGCATCAAGCTCACCGGTCAAGCAAATCTGAGCACAGTTCTTCGAACTTGCCACGTGTAATTGTAGTTTCAATATGTTTGGGGCCATCTGCAGTGGCAGTAATGAAAGGCAAACTGGCAGAAAAGCAGGATACAAAATGGTAAGCAAGTATATACACAAAAGGTTGCAAATAGAGTAAGAGGTGCAAACATGCCTAATATTAGTTTGAGTCAAAGTTGAAAGCTCCATTTTAGCTTTCTCCGCAGTCTCAGTCAAACGCTGAAGAGCTTGTTTGTCCTTCAATAGATCTATGCCTTCATCTTTCTTGAAACTTGCAGACAGCCAATCAACAACTCTCTGGGTTAAACAAAAGATGACATTAGAAATAACCAATTGTCATCACAAGCCAAGAATGTTGAACAAAGTGGAATGGTATTTCCATATACATATAAGAGATACTGAGAGAGCAATAGCAAGTCATATTCACATATGCAATACCTTGTCAAAGTCATCACCACCAAGATGAGTATCTCCAGAAGTAGAGAGCACCTCAAACACACCATCACCAACTTCAAGAACTAAAATCAGAGCAAACCAACCACAATCGTCAAGCCTTTATAAGAAAATATGTATAAGCTGTATGTATTCTAATGAATATCAACTTTGAAAGAAGGAAAGTGAAATCCAGTATTGGGAATTTTCGATGCAGCATTCAGCGACCATCATGACAAGCAAACCAAGCTCAAGAGACCATAATAATATATCCTTATATAGCCACCGGTCAGATTACTTCAAAACTGCACAACTTGCTAATAATTTTCGATACAGTCACATAACACGCACTTGAAGCAGCAGAATAAGGGACTAAGAGATGCGCTTGAAAGTTGAGACATAACATGAAGATCTAACAAGGGAGGTATGAGTTGGAGAAAGAAGTAAGCATTCAATTTTACCTGAAACATCAAAAGTGCCACCTCCAAGGTCAAAAACCAGAATAGTTTCGTTGCTCTTCTTCTCAAAGCCATAGGCCAACGATGCAGCAGTAGGTTCATTTATAATGCGAAGAACCTCTAAGCCAGCAATTCGGCCAGCATCCTTGGTAGCAGTCCTCTGAGAATCATTGAAGTATGCAGGAACGGTGACTACTGCTTTAGTAACCTTGTCATTTAAAAATTTTGATGCATCATCCACAAGCTTCCTCAAAACCTAAAACCAGTGATACAAAAATAATGAGATGCAATATTAAAGTCACATCTTTAGAACAAATCTTTTCAGTCTGCAGTGTACTCTATATAAAAATGGAACAATCAATGAAACCACTCTTCACAAACTTATTCAGCAATAATTCTTCCACATAGGTTGTATGCACCAATAGACGCGAACTGCTTAAGATCAAAAACAGCAAGCCTGGACGGTGCAGTAAAATTGATATCAGAGAAGAACCTCTTGAAAAGGCTAAGCCCTATGCCTTTCAACCATTATGCCCTTCTCTTTTAACATGAGATACTACCTTATTATATGGTAGACTTTAGATACATACTAGAGCACAAATATGAAGGTGAACAAATTTATCCTCAAAACTTGACACCATCAATTTAGTGCATGAACCACTGAGTGGAAAAAGATTCTGCATGAACCACTGAGTGGAAAAAGATTCTACATGAACCGCTGAGTGGAAAAAGATTCTACATTATACAACAATCACATCAATCACAAGTACAATAACAAAAATATACTCCGATACCATGATCACAAGAAATGTATCCACAACATAAGCTAAAATGACAAAACTTGAAATCAAAATCATAAGGCATAAACCTGGGCAGATATCTCCTCAGCTGCAAACTGTTTTCCAATGGCGGGGCACTCAAGCTTAACATTCCCATTCTCATCCCTCACCACATTATACGAAACCTGCTTCGACTCCTCATCAACCTCAGACATCTTCCTCCCAATAAATCTTTTCACGGAGAAGAACGTATTCTCAGGGTTGACCACGGCCTGCCTCTTGGCAATCTGCCCCACCAACCTATCGCCAGCTTTAGTATACGCAACAACCGAGGGCGTTGTTCGCTGTCCCTCAGCGTTGGTGACAATGGTAGGCTTGCCTCCCTCCATAGCCGCCACCGCGGAATTGGTGGTCCCCAGGTCAATCCCGACGACTTTCTCCGCAACCACACGGAGAGCAGAGCCGCGACGGCCGCTTCGATGCTTGCTCTTCAGCTTCATTCCCAACGACGCCGTATTGCTGAGCTTGGTACCGAAGAAGACAGTACTGATCGGAGAATTTCGGGTGGGGGTAGTATTGGTGAAATGAGCGGTGGCGCCGAGGGCGTGAATTTGGGCGGCTGAGGACGCCATTTTCGGGTGTTGCGGAGAGGAGTGAAACCCTATGCGTGAATTTGGGGAAGAAGATAAGAGTTGAGAAAGAGCTTTCGACTTATTTGGGGTTTATTGCCAATTTTGAAGGCACGTGACCGCTTCTAGAAACATCGCTTTGTCTGTGATTCGAAACCGACGGGGATTTCTTGCCTGCATTTTATTTTCAATTCACAATAAAAATAAAAATATATCTTTCTGTTTTTTTAAGAAAATATGAATATGAATTACTATAGCTCCTTTAATAATAATAATAATAATATAATCCAATTATAGGTATTCATAGAAACCAAAAAAATTCGTCCAACTCGACTTATAATAAATACCCACCAAACTATTTTTATAAATTTTTTATAAAAATAATTATTTCTAATATTAAAAAAAAATCTCAAAATTATATGTATTTATCATTTTTAGTTGAAATGCACCTCATTAAATAAACTTCGATTAAAAAAGACGAGTCCCTACATTGATTTATTCATGCCTTGAAATCTTACTGTAGTTAGATTTAAAATAAAAATACAACTCTTGAAACTAGTAAGGAAGACATGAATTTTGTTAAGGGAGCCCAATTCACAAGAGTAAAAAAAAAGGTCTAATATTGACTTACTGCAAAATACAAATATCTATGACTTGTGTACAATTAAGAAGAACATTGTAATATCCACTCAAGAGTTATAAATCAATAATAATTGTAATTTACTTACACATTAACACAAAAAAATAAACAACCTATATAAGTAATACTAGTATAAGTCTCATGCGATGCATGGGCATATAAATTTTACAATTTATATATTTAGATAAGAAAATGTAGAACACTTAAAATAATATATTTTTTTGGGAGAATTCCGATCTAATTTATTACTTGTGTGATATACGACCATTAAATTGAAATATTTCGATTTGATGTGAAAACTTTAATTTATGAAAAAAAAACCAAGTTCTCGATTATATTTCAATCTCATTTTGTATCCATGTGATAAACATATTTGATGATAAACATTTCAAAATCTGATAAATCTAAAATTATGAAACTATATAACACCAGAAAGTAAAATATTTTATCATTGTTCATATAATTAGGAACTTCATGCTACCATTATAATGAAATTTCAGATTTATAATAGTTTTTTAATCATATAGATGAAACATTATTTATTCTTACATTAAAAAAGATATATTTTTACTAATTTTTTCGTGGATATATATAATGATTTAAATTTTAGGTACAAATTGTTATTCACAATTTTTATGAATGTTTAGCATGATATTAGCACATTATTTACACAAATCATGATAAATTTATAATATATCAAATATGATTATGTTTTTTATCTCTCTCAATTTTCATTTATATACAAAATAATTTTCATACCACAAAATGATTTATGGATATACATAAATTATGCAAAATCGAATATTTATAATTTATAAATTATAAAATAATAAATATTTGTATTTCTAGTTTAGAAAGTGGAAATAAGATTAGTTGGGTTTATATAGATGACAATGAAATTTCATAATTAAAAATTCAAAGTCTTAAAAGATATATAGAAAAAAAAATCATTGACATATTATCACTCTTATAAATAGCAATGACTTTCTATTCTTCAAGATTAATATTGAAGATTTATTTATATAATCCGGCAAATGGATATAAAAATTGAGTTTTATTAATTTTTTATAAGTATACGTGATATAATTTTATATAATATTTTATAAATGATATTTTCATATACTTAATTTGTAGATTTTAATAGAAAATATACAAGTTCATAAGTTTTATATATACTTCCTATTTATAATATTAATTGTATGCAATAATATATCATATATATTATATATATTCTTTTATTATATTCAAGATATATATTAAAAATCTTTATACAATAAATAATCTTTATGATTTAAAAAAAAAGAATTAATATAGCATAGATGAGGTAAATGCTTCAAAGTTATCATCATTTTTATTATTATAATATTTTTATAAGAATATACAATAATTTTCTACTTAATATAATTAAATTTTGTAAACATTGTGTCATATTATTAGTATTGTTACATGGAAGATATATTAAACTGGAGTATTATAAATGACATATTTGTTAAATAAAAATTATTTGATTTTTATTATAATTTTTCAACATATTTGGAATACAGTTATAGAAGTAGATAATTTATGTTAAGTAACTTGATGATTATATATTTATTGAGGTGATGTAATTTATATATATATATATATATATATATATATATATTGAACAAAACAATATCTCATAATTACCCCTTGGTCTTTGAAGACATTCTCATAACTATAAACATCTTTTTTTATTTATGTATGGAATAATGTCATGTGATCTAACGAAACAAAATATTAGTGCCTACAACTACGGAAGATATTGATACCATTGACAACATTAAGAACATGAATCATATTCATCAAAATAATGGTTTTTGTAACGAAAAACAAAATGATCATTTATCTTGAAAAGACGAAGTGAAGTCAATGATGTACAAACTTGTAGTTGACATGTATTTATATATGAATAATAATTAAGACCACATATAATAAAATTCATATATATATATATACATATATATATATATCAAAATAATGAATTTTACAAATCTATTTATAATTATATACAAATTATAAAATTATTTGAATCACATTTTTACATATTGGTGAAATTACAGTAAGTCAACTTAAATTTGAATTTTTTTTTTTGCTTTTGCTACAAAATTATACGGGGATTGTTACAATATTAGCGATAATTTATAATAATTTATTTTACTTTGGTTGTTTAAAATTCTCTTGCAATTCATTCATTTGTATTATTTTAATTTATATAAACATATATATCTTTAATCTTTATTATAGCAATAATTAAGCATTTATTAGATGAGATCATATTAATATTCATATGCCATATATACATTATAATTTGTAAGATTTTGTCAATATCATAGATGATATTATTACCATATATATAATCATAATACAATAATTTTTTTAATTATAAATTATGAAATAATAAAGATTGTATTTCTAAGTTTGGAAGGTGGAAATGGGCGGGAAAATATTATCATTTATATTTTGAGGGGTAATTGTTATTATATATATAGATATATAGATAGATATAGATATAGATTTTTCTTTTATGTAATTTTTCATAAATAATTTAAAAATTAATAAAATACACTATAATTGTTTAAATATGAGGGGAACATGTGGCCCCTTGCGGCCTTGCCCCCCATATAACTTTATCTATGCTTCAAACCATGGATACTTCATTGGCAACATGACTCATATATCAGTTAAAATTTGTAATAATCTTGAAAATTGTAAAATTTTGTGTATTAGATGCAAAAGATTATAATAAAGACAAACTGCAAAGTATACTTCTTTCAATTATGAAATGATATAATTTTAAATAGAGAGAAATAAGAAAAACCATTTAATAAGGTTGATTGTTGCAAGTTGATCATTATTTTGTTGCCAATGTCAACCACATCCACCAATTGAATTGAATATTGGAAAAAAAAATATATAGCTCGAAAAAAACAATATTGAAAAACTAATACTAAACGAGCTAGTAATGTTCAGACTTTGTTTATTTATTAAATTAGCTTTAAAATGTTGTTAATTTATATTTATTTGTCTAAATAAACAAATATAAACACATACTAACCCAACTTTCTCATTTACAAATGACACCCCTATATTCCCAACATCACAGTTTAAGGTGCAATTTGCAAAATGAGCATTTCTCAAGGGTGAATATGCAAATTAATTATTCATATAAAAGCCACCCAACGCCTTTCGTTCGATTTACTTCTCTCTCGCTCTCTCTTCGCCCGATCTGAGGTTCTGGTGAATTTGCAGGTAATCAGAATGTTAATCTGACTTCTGCTTGATCGATCTGTTCAATTCTATAGCTGATTTTCAATACTCATCCGTAATATTCCACTTTGTTGGAGTTTTTCTTTTTGTAATTACAGATTCCACTCATTAGGCTGTGGAGATCTGTTATCTGAGTTATAATTTGATGAATGCCTATATCTTATCTGAAATTTTGTCAAGTTGAACCCTAGATTATTGCTTCGGATCTGGATCTTGTTTTTGGACACACATTTCTGTTTTTTGGGTGCAGTACATTTTTTTCTCAGTGCACCTCATTTTGTCAATTTTGCGAATCTTGAAGATTCTATTTGTGGCTTTGTAGGTGTTTTCGTTTTATTGAACACTGTTCAGTGGTGAAATTCAGTCGATCAAGATGGTAGTTTTCCTTTGACTTATTTGTCTTTGATTTTCCTTTTGAACTACTTTTTTTTGTTTGTTTTTGTTTGATCTTCTTAATCTACTGTGCAGGTTGTACTTGCCGCTTCCATTATTAGTAAATCTGGAAAAGGTGGGCTTCTTAGCCTTGATTTTAAAATTTTACTTCTGATTTTTGCATAAGTAACTTGGATATGAGAATTTGATCAGTGCATATGCTAGATATAATTCATTTCTCAAGTTTGTCAAATGTAAGATAATATCTCTGCAATAAGGGCATTGGCATGCATGGTGATTGTTAAAACCTATGGATTTGTTGCTTGCCATTATGATTTGGAGATTAGGGATGGTCCAAGGATTTTCCAATATGGCTTACAAAGTTAGGTGTACGTACTTGGTCATTCATTTGTTTGGTTTATTGTTTGAGATGTTTAATATTTCTTTCTGTTGTTTTGTTTGCTTGGTCGGGCCTGCATAGATTAATTACTATTTACTCATAAGATTATCTTAATGCCTTCATTCTCACGGCTCATTTCCTTTGTAGCACTGCATAGAATATTAAATTAGTATGAACTTTATGTATACCTCAATTATTAAATAGAAAAAATATATGATTAAAATAAATGGAAGGAAATATAAAAAAAATGACTGAATATGAAAAAGAATTGGGAATTAGTAGTGTGACTAAGGGCAGGTGTAGTAGATTGTTTGAATTGAACATTTCTCAGATGAGACTGTAGTTTTCTATCTAACATTTTCTTTAGAATCAACATCAAAACTCTGAAACATTTATTTCTCTCAATTTTCATATGATGACTAAATATCTTACAGTATGACATAGAGATCAACATATAAAGAAACTATGTGTGCCCTTATGGTTGCAATAAAGTCCAAATTGAAGGTTGATTTTGTTTGGCTTTATATTAGCAAGTTCTCAAGAGTAATAAAAAATTAAGATCCCATATTGTTTCAGTGGTTTTGCTGGAGAGACCAATGCTCAACACAAACCACTATAAAACTGTCCATTTTCCGTGGATTGGCTTGGCGTTCTCTTTGCAAGTTCTCAAGAGAAATAAAAAGAATAAAGATCCCATTTGTTTTGCAAAGATGACTTTCAGTGGTTTTGATGGAGATAAAATGGTTAAGCACAAACCACTATAAAACTGTCCATTTTCTGCGGATTGGCTTGTTCTTTATTTTGAAGCAGGTCTTTAAACTTCATCTTCTCTGAGATGATTCTTGACTATTTTATACAAACAAGGGGGTCAGGTTCTCTTTTCATGTGTAAGAGGAAAACTTGTCATTTCAAGAGTTAATACCGGAAGGTTCTTCTCCTTGTATTAGGTGCGTAGGGTCTGTGTTGTATTTGAAGAGCTTGCTTGATTGGGCAGCGGGCTCATTATTTATCAAAGGCTATAAAATAGTGAAGCTAACAATATTTTGCATTGGGCTAATAATTATGGATATATGCATCGCAATCATAACAAACTGATTAGTGGAATGATGAAGCATGAGAAATAGAGTGAAAATGATGTCTATGTATAGAATATCCTAGAGCATGGAGTGTGAAAAGTTCCTGTATGAATTTATCTCTATGATTGTGTGCAAGGCCATTCATGTTGTCATAGATAAGCTGCTACTTTGCTTCCTCTAATTTTCAGGAATGCCCAGATGAGGATTTGTAAATGTTCTCTAGAAACTCTCTCTAGGTGACATACATTGGTCGAGTCTCTTAATCCTCTAGATGTTGGCCATTCGTCTATTTGATTCCTGATATTTTTAATATCTAGTTTCTATGTCAGGATCAATTTATATTAAGGTTATTGCGACACACGAATGCATGGCATAAGCTTTGTTTTATAAGTACTGTAGGTTGATGGTTTGAAGTCATTGTAATATTGGATGTAAACTCAATGCCTTGTTACTGTTGTAGTGATTAACAGACCATGTCCAAAAGTATCTAATAATTATTTGAGTTGAATCTTCTCTGAAAATTTCAAGCTCATTGTGTTCTGTTTTTGTCTTTGGCCATGGATGTATTTCCTACCTTTTGATAAAATTTAGATGCAAAATTGTCATTATGTTACTTTTCAAAGAGGGAGATAGACTTTGTCCAAGGGCATACAGATAAATAGTTGAGTTTTTTCTTTTACTTTTGAATGTAAGACAACACTTGTTAATTGCCCTTTTTAGTTTTTATTAATATTATAATTCTTATGTTTTTGATGTAGATGTTATTTTTATGCATTTGGTGGAATTTAGGTTTGTTCCACGTGTTGTTTTCTTATTGCAGCATCTTTTTTTTTTTTTTTGCAAACCTGTACAACCCCCTTTTAAGATTTTGTTTCTGTTATGGTAACTTTATCAGTTCACCTTGAAGATTTGCTTTTGTTATCGGAACTTTTCTTTTATGTCCATTTTGAGGAATTTGTTTTGTTGTGGTTATGGTTATGGTTCTGGTCTTTGTGCCTTGTTTTGAATCACTCGTTAGTCATCATAGATAAACAGATGATCTTAGTTGTGCTGACCTGTTTTTTGGTGATCTATAATTTGTTATCCATTACACATGCAATTGGGTTTGATAAATTTTCTATGTACGTTGATTTGTTTTGCTGATCTCTACTTTTATGTTAGCTGATAGTTGATGCAATCGGGATACTGTGCATCCCTAACTTTGTGATTTCTTATCTTCCACAGCACTTGTCTCAAGGCAGTTTGTTGACATGTCTCGTATACGAATTGAGGGATACCTTGCAGCTTTCCCCAAATTGGTTGGAACAGGGAAACAACATACTTATGTTGAGACTGAAAATGTCCGTTATGTTTATCAGCCAATAGAATCCCTGTACTTGCTTCTTGTTACGAATAAACAGAGCAACATTCTTGAGGATCTGGAGACGTTGAGGCTACTCTCTAAACTTGTATCCTTTACTTTGAGTAACAGATCCTTTACTTGCTGTATCTCATTTGCTCTTCCAGATAATATCTTGATTTTAGAGTAACAGTTATTTTCATCTATACTAGGCATGGAGCTGAAATCATTTATGCTTTCCTCATTTGAATTTTTATTTTTTTTTGGTATCTTAAATGGGAGCTTTTGAATGTTTTGGAACAATTTTGGTATTTTCATACGCTATGCTTTTGTTTCTTTAACCCTCTTAGGTGCCTGAATACTCTTATTCCCTAGATGAAGAAGGCATCGGCAAAACAGCTTTTGAGATTCTTTTTGCGTTTGATGAAGTAATCTCACTTGGGCACAAGGAAAATGTCACGGTCGCACAAGTCAAGCAATACTGTGAGATGGAAAGTCATGAAGAGAAATTGCACAAATTGGTTTTGCAAAGCAAGATCAATGAAACTAAGGATGTCATGAAACGGAAGGCTAGCGAGATTGACAAAAGCAAGGTAATTGAGCTGGGGCTCAAGTTTTGATGGTTATATTCTATTCATCATTTTCAAGGTCATGGATTGACTAACTTATTCTATTATTCATCCAGATTGAGAAGGGTAGGGGTGACAAGGGAGGATTTATGTCTTTGCAATCAATGGGCTCTGGAAGAATTGATTCTGGCTTTGGCAGTGACACTGGCATGTCTAATAGTGGTGGTTTTGGAGGTGGTTCTGGGTTTGGATTAAGCACTGAAGTGGAATCCTTCCCTAAGCCTAAAGGTTTTCCCTTATAATAATGTAGCACTACCAATAATCTGTATCTAAAGAACTGCTTAGGATTTAAGATGCAACTTAAAAGTTCTATGAAGATCGATAATTTAAACTTTGATCAAGACTAAAAAAGTAAACTGACATTAAATACAGTTGAACATAAATTTAGGTGAAAGATTACAGAATCTATTCTCTCTCTCTCTCTTTTTTTCTTCTGAGTAGATCACCTTTGCATGCACGCTGTTATTGCAGCACCAGAATACATGATGTAGCTGTGCCTCCTTTATTCAGTTCATGGGATTATCTGCTCTAGCTGTAATATACTTTTTGTTTAGCACATGGTTGTGTCAATCATGTTTCACAATTAATAGGAATCTGATAATTGTTTCTCATATTGGATTAGTGCTCCAAAAATATGAAATCTTGAGATGTTCATTGGAATTTATTACCATTGTATATTCTTTGGTGTTATTGGTGAAATTGAGATGTGTTTTACCAATAGGTTTCTAGATAAGTTGATTGGGAATAGGCTTTTTTAACTCTCTGTATGATCTCTATTATAGGTCGTCCACCAGCATCTGCTTCAGCTCCACCAAAAGGTCTTGGCATGCAGCTTGGGAAAACACAAAGGACCAACCAATTTTTGGAATCTCTTAAAGCTGAAGGTGAAGTTATTGTTGAAGATGTCAGACCTGCTACTGGTCAGTCCAGAGCAGCTGCTCCACCACCAAGTGATCCTGTTACGTTTGCAGTCGAAGAAAAGCTGAATGTAACATTAAAAAGGGATGGTGGTATTGGTAACTTTGATTTGCAGGGTATTTTGTCGCTCCAAATACTGAACCAAGATGATGGGTTCATCCAAGTTCAGGTTCTCCTCCACCTTTCCTCCACCTCTACTTTTTTGTATACTTGATTAGTTGCCTTTAAATTTCAAAAGAATTCTTAGTTATGGCATGTTGGGAGCATTTCTAAATATTGTTTTAATGTTCATTCTCAGATTGAAACTGGTGATAACTCAGGGATTATACCCAAAACACACCCCAACATTAATAGGGAGTTATTTAACAGCCAAAATATTTTGGCTCTCAAGGATTCAACTCGTCCATTTCCCGCCCAGGCTGGTGATGGTGTTAGTTTGCTGAAATGGAGAATGCAAAGTTCAGATGAATCACTCGTGCCATTGACAAGTGAGCTTTGTTTTTATCTCCCTATTTGATAACACTGATATAGAAAAATATTAGCGGTTTTTGCAAGTAGCCTACTTCATGTTATTGTTTTATCATTGCAGTTAACTGCTGGCCTACCGTTTCTGGGAGTGAAACCTATGTGAATTTGGAGTATGAAGCTTCACCAATGTTTGATCTACAAAATGTTGTAATTTCAATTCCTCTTCCAGCTCTTAGAGAGGCACCAAAAGTTCAACAGATTGATGGGGAGTCGAGGTGAGGGGCTCATTAATCTTTTACATTTTTGTTTCAACTGTTTTAATAGATGCTAGGTATTTTGCTTTTAAATAGGTGGAACTCTTGAGAAGTGATTGGTTATGAATTTTCATTTCCATTTTACCTTTTCAAGAAAGCATTTCCACCAAGAATGCCTATGAAATTTTCTCTACAGTATCAGTAGAGAAAATTTAAACAATATATTTTTTTTTAAATCAATGATGATTGACAAAATGTGTAATATATATTTATTTGTATATACATGTATAATATAATATCTAATTCATAGGACTATATATATTAACATGGGAAAAGTGCATATTTTGAAAGGTCACCATTAAGGATAAATGTGTCTTTGGTTGAAATGAGTAATGAAAGTAAAGTTTGTGGTTACATGAATTACATTAGGTAGTGAAAAGAGTAAACGGATTAGGAGTTAAATTTAATTTTTAGTCTTGAAACTGTAGTTTCTCTATCTGTGAATTAATTGGAGATGTAGACTTGAGGGAGACTGTAGTTCATGGAACTTAATATAATGACTTACTCCTTCAGTGATTCAGCTTGATTTTATGAATGTTGTGATTATTGTGCTGAGCACAAAGTAATTGATTATGGAAACTGAATTTTTATTTTTATTTTTGGTGAATCAATTTTAAGTTGAAACATTTGGTGGTTTGTAATGGTAATGGAATTGGGCTATGTTTAATAAATGGGAGCTACTGAACCGAGTTTGCTCTATACATGTGGCCAATTTAGATATTTAGTATGAAATTGACTTGGAACTTTGAAGTGTGATCTTGTAAATGCTACTGTTGATAGAATTTCTTGATGTTTTTATTTTTTAATCATTTTCTATCCAATTTTAATCATACAAAGTAATGAGCATCTCAATGATATCTATTGTAGGTATGATTCCAGGAAGTCAATTTTGGAGTGGTCTATTGTACTCGTTGATAACTCAAATCGCAGGTTAGTTTACAGTGGGATTATTCTGTTTCACCTTTAAACTGCTTTTATTGTGTTATTATTTGGTCTATTTTTCACATTAAAACTCTTTGCAGTGGATCTATGGAGTTCGTTCTTCCTGCAGTGGATACATCAGATCTTTTCCCAATTTCTGTGCGCTTTACATCTACAAGCACCTTCAGCAATTTTAAGGTTCTCATCTCTCTTTCATTAGAATGTCTGGTTAAATGTTATACTCCCATTTAAAATATAGTACTCCCTATGTTACGAGAAATATATTACCCCCTACGTCCCAACATAAGATTCTTGTTTCTATTACTAAAACAAGACTCTTATTTTGAACATGACTGCGTGGGTTAACATTTACCCTTCCTTACCTTCATTTATTTGACCCCTTTAAACTAAAACCCAACAGGGAATATCTATCCAGTTTAGCCATTCAATTTGCTTCAAATTGTTTGCTAGTTACTATTAGGAGAACTGAAGCTCATCTACTTATTGCCTTTTGCTGAGTAGGAGTTAGCATACATGTCAATTTTAGAATGACCATTGGTGGATATTATTCTGTATTGAAACAAATATCTAAATGTGCTCATCTTTTCAACGTAAGATAGCTTAAGAACTCTTCTGAGCCTACTCATCATAATGAAGCTAGTTAATCCTCTCGTTTAAGGGTATAGTCCGTGGTTTACGTTGCTTGACTTATTTTACATTTGACAGGTGGGTAGTATTATACCACTGAAAGGAGGTAATCCACCCAAATTTTCCCAGAGAACACTGCTATCGACTGAAAACTACCAAGTGGCTTGATAATCGTAATTGGTAGCCTAAATAACGTTGATTACTGTTTTCATGGTTGGAAATCAGAGAACCAACTGTGTTGGCTTCCTGTTTTGCAGAATATGTTGCTTGTTTTTACGTTATATGGCCTGTGTTTACTCTGAGAATTATTATTAGGCGTTTAAATGAGTGCTACTTGGTCAGCTGATGTTTCTTGCCATGACAGATTTTTATTTTTATTTTTTAATTAAAGAGAAATTAAAAGGACAACATCTATTTTACAAGTGTTGTTTCCATCTCAGTTTCAGTATGTAGAATTTATTTATAAGCTTTATATGACTTAAGTGTACACCGATTTAAGGTGTTAACTAAAACCTCTAATCCCATGTTGATATATTTTTTTAATTGTCTATATTGGCTTATTGAGTTTGTAAAACAGTTGGATAAAATTATTATTGTTGTAAACATAGTTATACATGAACATAATATATGAGATTTCATTTTATTAATCATAGAAGTCACAACGAGATAAATGTGAACATCTTATCTAATATTTATAAATATTAATGATCTATCACTAAAGATTATGTGGAGATTATTTAAGACGTTGCACCTAGATTTAAATGTATTGAAATAAAGGGAAGTGTATCTTCTACAATTTATGATTTAAATGTATTGAAATAAAGGGAAGTGTATCTTCTACAATTTATGAGCGTAAAATATCTCTAACATTAAAAGAATTTTTTTATAAAATAATCATAAAACATGGGTTATTTTATATAATTGAGTGATTGATAATAAATACGAATATGAACATAAAATATAGAATCGTAGAAATAAGAACAATGAGTGGTGTGTTAATACAATATACTAGTAGTGTACCCGCGCGTTGCGCGTCTTGCAATATAATTCAATTACTTTAATATAGTATAATTTTAATCATAACTACATAATATATGAGCATCATATATATATTTATATATACACACACTGTTGAATAACACTATTTATAATAGTACAATATAAAGCCGTATATGTCTGATTTTATATTTCAATCATTATTGTTTGGAATTTTACGTATATGTCTATTGATCATGGAATAGTTGTTTCACCGATTGTTTTATAAAACCGTATCTATCTTTTGAGGAGAACTTTTTTTATATAATTCTCTAACTTCCAATTCAATTAATTCAATATTTAGAATGTCAAATTACTGATTATGAGACCAAATTCCTTCGCACTATACTTAATTAGCTCATTTCTTTTTTCAATTGTTGACTTGTTGTGAATTTTCAAAAGTTAATTGTGCTCCTACAGAAGAATCATCCAAAAGCTCTTAGGAAACCCAATAAATACTTGACTTTTATTCTTAATTCTTTGAATTGGTAGTTTTTTTTTTCATTTTTCCAGGGTAATCAAAATGAAAATTCATGAATATACAAATAATTGAGGTATGTACCTTGATTGATATAACTCAAATTTTCATATGGATGAATCAATCCCAACCATAAACTCCTAACAATTGATATTGGGAAGGTACAAAAACTTCATCATAGATCAGAGAAGAAAAAAGTAAGAGGAAAAAGAGGAGAACTAAAATTTATAACGATGAAAATTTAGAAGATCATCTCACATATGTGAAAGTATTTTTGTTGAAACAACCATACACATCTTTACTTATATAATCCAATGACTTGTAGGGAAAGCCTGATTCAAGAGTCTTGGAGAGAAAGACAATCCAATGGCTTGTAGGAGAAACCTAATTTAAGATCCTTGGAGAAAAAGACAATCTAATGGCTTGTAGGGTAAGCTTGATTCAAGAGGCTTGGAGAGAAAGATAGATAAAAAATTATTGAGTCATGAAACATTAAAAGAAAAAAAAATATTTACACAGTCAGCATTGTGATGTGACATTTTTGAGCGGGAAAATGACATTCCGGTAAATTTTTCCAACTTACCTGCTATTAGTATAGTATAGATTAATTATACAGGATAATAAAAAAATCATTGGAGAGAATATTGTGAGTGGTACCAAAAGATGAGAAAAAATGAATGACATATTTAAAATGGTTAAAATGTGCTTAAAAGACCTTTAGATGCTCCTACAAGTATAAATATACGACAAAGACAAAAGCGTTTGAAAAACCCTATAAAATATTTGACATTACAAAAGGATATATTTATATTTATAAAATAACTACAATGATAATAAGAGTATAAATGTCTTATTATGATGAAATAATAAAATATTGATGAACTCTTATGAAGAAATATCCCTAAAACATTTTAGGAAAAATATCATATTCGGTCGCTAAAATAATATACATTAAGACATAAAAGTGATTTGAAGAAATTCCGATTAAATAACAATCTAATCTACTTAATATTTTATTTTATTTTTTGAAATAACTTATTTAACATTTTATGAAAACTAACAAATGTGACCAATCGATAGAAAAATTCATTGATATATTTATATAAAGATTAAGAAGATACGCGAATTCGAAATTGTATGAAGTATAGGAACATTAAACTAATGAATCATATAATGATATCGTGAAAAAAAAAAAAATTCCCAAAATGTTAAGATGAGTAACTAAAATATTTGATCAACAATCTAGCATGTAGACATATTGTCCTCTTGAATTTTCCACGTAAATACTGTGAGTCTCTAGTTTACTTTGTATTCTTTTATTATAGGTTTCCCACGCACTTTACTTTGCCCTCTTTATTTTCCTTATAGTTATTATGCTGCATTTTCATAGTCCTTTTTCCGACAAGATGGTTGTGAGAAATATTCAACTGTCAAAACCAAATAGGAATACCACATATGATTCCAGTATTAGGATAAAACAAGTTCCAACAAGATGGTTGTGAGAAATATTCAAGAACTAAATTTTCTTATACCAGCTAATAGAAACACCAACTGAGATTTCCAGTATTAGATAAATCAAGGTCCAAAAAATTCTTTTGCTTATGAAGCCATTGTGGGATCACCTGAGACCTGTCTACACCTAATCTCCATGATCCTAGACCAACAACTTTTATGTCCAGGGACGGATTTAGGGGGGGCGCGGTCTCCCCCCTTGGATTTTTATAAAATTTCAATTTATATATAGACTTTGTTATTTAGATATTTAATTTTTAAGAGTTCGCCCTTGATTTCTAAAATTTCGCCCCTCTTAAGTTGTAATTAAAAATATGATTTAGCAGTGATAGTAAAATAAAACTATGATAAAATCGAAGAAATTTGTGAATAACTAGTCCACAATTTGTTAAATCATATTTTATTTCATTGTAGTAAATTAATAAGTTAAATAGATTTACAACTTATGAGACACAATTTTAACCCAAAGGCCCAAACTATAAGCCCAATTTATTTATAATACCTCATAAGTTATAATTTGAAGTCGTTCTATTAAAAGGGGATAAAGAGAGAAAAGAATAGATTATGACAACTTGTCAAATTCAAATTCTCTATCTCAATTCTCAATTCAATAATCATTTTGGGTGCACATGATCTATCATTCAAGTAAAATTCAACATATTTTCAGAATTTCAAGTTAATAGGTGAGTTGAGAATTTTGAATTCATATTTTATATCACTTACAAATGTGTTATTCTAATTTAGATGAATTCATGATCATGAATGATGAGTAATGAGTTTATTGTTTCCTTCCTCAATTTTTGGATCATGTAGGCAATTGACAAAGAGTTTGTAGCTTAGCACATTAGTATTTTATAAAAATTGAAAACAAAAATTGAAATAAATTTTGAAAAAGGCATAAGGCAGGGCCGTAGAGTTGAATTCGAAAACAGAGCATTAATTAACTTTAGAAATTTGAATGATGGAGATTGGAGAGGAAAATCATTTATGTTAATTATTTTATAATATATTAATATATATAATTTATAAATATATTATATATATGTGATATGTGTATTAAAAAGTGTTGTGTTTCTAATTCTTAAAGTATTTCATTGTATATCAGGATCTCATATTCTCATGGGCAACAAAAAGATTGATTATTTTTTCAAGAAAAGAGGTCCTGAAATCAATAATAATTCTCAAATTGCACAACCTTCTACTCAAGTTAATGATCAAATACTTAATGAGTCTTCTCAAATATGTGAACGCCCAAACAAAGGCTCCTAGAGTTGAAAATAAATACTTTGACATGTCTTCTTTGGAGTGTGATCCGGGACTTCGGAAATCAATTTGGGAGTATCCCCCTAATCAACAGGATGAAGTTTGTCGAGCTTACATCATGTTTGGACCATATCAACCCATCCTTCCAAAATCTCCAAAGTATGTTGATAAGAATGAGCGTCGGTTTCTTGCATCTTGGTACAAATTATTCCCAAATTGGCTTGAATTTTCACCAACTAAGGATGCTGCTTTTTGTTTACCTTGTTTTCTATTCAACAAACCATACGGTCGTCATGGAAGTACTTTTACAGTTGAGAGATTTCGATCATGGAAGAAAGTAAATGAAGGATCTCAATGCCCTTTTGTTACTCATGTGGGCACAAATGCAAATTCTCTACACAAGAAAACAATGAAATATTATCTTGATCTTGAGAATTCTTTGCAACATATTGAAAGGGTAGAAACAAACTTCACAACAAGTTGCAAGAAATCGGCTACAATTAAAGGTGTCTATAGATGCTGTCAAGTGGCTCACGTTTCAAGGTTGTGCCTTTAGGGGGCGGGATGAGACTAAAAAATCAAGAAATCGAGGTAATTTTCATGAAATACTGAAGCTCTTAGCATCTTATAACGAGGAAGTTAAAGCGGTTGCCTTAGAGAATGCCCCAAAAAATGCATCATATATTTCTCCAACTATTCAAAAGGAAATTCTATCTATCATGGCAACCAAAATCCAAAGATATATTTGGGAAGAGATTGGTGATTCAAAATTTTGCATAATAGTAGATGAAGCTCGTGATGAGTCAAAAAAAGAGCAAATGACAATTGTATTGAGATTTGTTGATAGAAAAAGTTTCATACGTGAGAGATTCTTTGATATAGTTCACGTAAAGGAGACGCCATCCTTAGCATTGGAGAAAACAATTTCTGAAGTTCTTTCACGTTATTGTCCTAATGTGAAGAATATTCGAGGTCAAGGGTATGATGGTGCCAGTAATATGCGAGGGGAGTTGAAGGGATTGCAAGCTTTAATAGCTAAAAAATGTCCATTCGCATATTACGTTCATTGTTTAGCTCATCGACTTCAGTTAACTCTGGTCACTACATCAAAGGAGACTATCTCTGTTAATCAATTCTTTTCATATGTGACAACCATTATCAACTTGGTTGCTTGTTCGAGCAAAAGACATGATCAATTATGAGATATTGAGGCATCAAACATCACAGAATTGATTAATGCTGGTGAAATTGAGTCTGGCAAAGGGAAAAATCAAGTTAACACTCTTCAGCATCCTACAAATACTCGATGGGGCTCTCATTTAACTTCTCTTCATAGTTTGGCGAGGATGTTTGATTTGGTTTGTGTTGTTCTACGAGATATCATTAAATCTGGGAATCTAACTCAAAGAAGTGAAACTGATGGAGTGTATGATATGATGACATCCTTTGAGTTTATATTTGTCATGCATTTTATGATTGATGTGCTTGGAATTACTGATGATTTATGTCAAGCTTTACAACGTAAATCTCAAGATATACTGAATGCAATGTAATTTGTGTCATCAACAAAAACACTTCTCCAAAAATATAAAGAATGTGGGTGTAATTCCTTACTTGAGAAAGTGACATTGTTTTGTGAAAAACATGATGTGGAAGTTCTGGATTTCAATGTTCAGTACAAAGCAGGTCGAGGCCGGTCTTGCCATCAAAGAGATAACCCAACAGTTGAGCATCACTACCGTGTTGATATATTCATCTCTGTTGTGGATTTGTTGTTCCAAGAAATGGATTTTCGTTTTAAGGATGATATGGTGGAATTACTTGTCCTTAGCTCCGCTTTGAATCCACGAGATGATTATAAATCATTTCGAGTTGAAGACATATGCAAGCTTGTGAATAAGTTTTATCCTGATGATTTTATAGCACAAGAAAATGAGCATTTGAAAATTCAATTGGAGCATTTTGAAATTGATGCACACCAAAACTTAAAGTTGCAAAATGTGTCAACAATTACAGACTTATGCCAAGTGCTAGCAGAGAAAGAAAAGTCTATAGTTTATCTTTTTGTTGATAGAATTATTCATCTTGTGCTAACTCTTCCTGTCTCAACAACAACAACAGAACGAACATTTTCTGCTATGAAGATTGTGAAGACACGACGTAGGAACAAAATGGAAGATGATTTTCTTTCAATTTACTTGGTCACATATATCGAGAAAGAGATAACTCGAGAATTTTCAATAGATTCTATCATTGATGATTTTGATTTCTTGAAACATCGCAGAGTACAATTCAAGATGTCGAACTTAGAAAAATAGAATGATGGTTTATCTTTTGTATAGCTTTCTTTTTGTATAAACTTTATGATATATTGTAGAAGAAAAATATTTTATCAAATTATGGATGTCTATTAAGTTACTTCTTTTCAATAACACTATATTTTAGTATTATATATTCATGAACTTTAAATTGAGAACGTTTTTTGAATAACACTACAAAATGAAGATTTCCGCCCCCTTGAAACAAAATCCTGGATTCATCCCTGGATGAGCACAATCTCTTTCACAGTGTAATGAAGAGTCCTGCAATGATTGATACTGTTGAGTACAATCCCTTTCACATTGTAAGGAAGAATCGTGCAATAGTTTATATGGCATGGATCTTCAGTATATTTGTTATATGATTGGTATACAGTTGATACTGTAGGAATCTTCTGTATATTTGGTATATGGTTGATATTGTTGAGCACAATCGAGTTGGCAGGGATCTTCCATATATAGTTGATATTGTTGAGCACAATCTCTTTCACAGTGTAAAGAAGAATTTTGTGGATCTTCTGTATATTTGTTACATGATTGGTATATGGTTGATACTGTAGAGATCTTCTGTATATTTGGTATATGGTTGATACTGTTGAGCACAATCGAGTTGGCAGGGATCTTCTATATATTTGATATATGGTTGATACTGTTTAGCACAATCTCTTTCACAGTATAAGGAAGAGTCCTGCAATAGTTTATTTGGCATGGATCTTCAGTATATTTTTTATATGGTTGAAACAAAATCTGTTTCCAACGTCAAAAACTTTTCTGAAAGAAAAAATGGTTGAAAATATAGAATCGGCTCATTTTTTCGAAAGATATCTACCAATCAATTAACGAAATAATAATATAAGTTGCCGACTGGATTTGGAGTAATTAGTGATATAATTGATTTGATATATTCCTCTATCCATATATTCATTATAAATAATATTGATGATATATCAATATATTCAATGTATGGTATTTCATTTGAAAGGATTTAATGGGATAAAAGTGTAGTTTATAATAGTTGATGTGGTGTTGTATAATTTGTTGATTGACTATGTTTTGGATGGATATTATAAGCTACTTATTGGTATAATGTTGAATAATAATGTAATTGATCTACTTTTCAATTAATGTATGAGAGGTAAGAGTTCATTTACATTCCTAAATCTTCTTAAATAATTACATGTTTTGTTTATTTTTCTTCCAAAATCTTAAATATTTTGAATCTTCAACTAAAATAAGATCTACATTAATATAGATTTAAAGAAAATCATTATTTGGAAAGTAGAACACAAAATTGATGGTAAAATATAACCGGCTATATTAAAGAATCACTAAAACAATATTAATAAGGTCAAATGAAAATGAGAACAACTCCTGTGCAACTTGTGCACGGATCAGTGGATCCGTGCACAACAATCTGGACCGGTTCCTGCCCCACTCGCACCGAGGACGCGCTGCACATGGTGGGTGCGTGTTAACACGCGTTATTTAATTAAAATATTCAATTTCACTGTTCATCGTCTCTGCGCGGCGGCTTGGGGGAGAAAACTGCGACATTAATTGAGAAAAACGCGAAGGTAACCTCTTCTTCGAACATGAAAACATACTAATACTCTAATTTAATTTCGATACATTGACATAACGTCCAACATTGATCAAATTTCGACCATATTATTTTTGACAATTTTTTTTTTTCCGCCATTGATACATTGATTGAAGGTTTGAAGCTGATATATTGATTGATGAAGGTTTAAAGTTGATATAGTGTTCGATTACCCATTAATTGAAGGTTTGAAACTAATATAGTGTTCGAATTGAAGATTCAACGACGAATCTGAAAAAATATGGGAGAAATTACTGGTAATTTCTTTGTGAATCGCGAGGGGACTGTTATGTGAAGTTATGTAGTATTGTTGTGTTATTTTAGTGATACTGTTATGTTTATTAAGTGGTACTGTTATTTATAAGTTAGTGGTACTGTTATATTGTTTTAATGACACTGTACTTAAAATTGCAGAACATATGACTGAGATTATTGTAGAAGATGAAACAACAAATGTTGAAGTTTTTGCAAGTACTGCAACAATTGAAATTGATTCACGGAGTAGTCAATTGGTTGATGACATTGAAGATATTGAAGCCCTATCTGGTTCACTTATTGGATACAAACGGAAGACTATTGATGAAATGTATGAGCTCTACAAAAAACATTCTCGTTTGATCGGATTTGGAGTACGGAAATCCAACAGTAGATACTCTACAATTGATACATCTATACTACTTGGGAAAATATATGTTTGCTCATCTGCTGGATGCAAAAACAAACAAAAACAGGTCATGTAGTACTGTTATGTATAAATTATACAGAACTCTTATATTAATTTATGTAATACTTTTGTGTTATTTTAGTAATACTGTTATGTTTATTAAGTAGTACTGTTACGTATAAGTTAGTGGTATTGTTATACTGTTAGAATGACACTATACTTACAATTATAGTTTTCAACAAAGAAGTCAAAATCAACAAGGACAAACTGCAAGGCATCACTTACAGTGAAATTGAATTATGAAAATGAGTACGAGGTAGTAAAACATGAGACTATCCATAATCATGAACTGACAAGAAAAGAGTGGAGTCATTTGCATCGTTCAGAGAGACATATAACAGATGAAAAACGTGCAGCGATTCAGACAATGCTAGATTCAGGAATGAAACCGTCAGACTCTTATCGTTACATGGCATGTGATTTTGGTGGAGAGGAAATAGTTGGGCATACAATGAAAGATCACTTGAATTTGGTGCATCGAATGAAAATGAAGAAAATCGAAGCAGGTGACGCACAAACAATTTTAGATATGATACAAGAGCAAGATGCAGAGGAAGATGGTTTCTTTTGTAGAGTAAAATTGGATGACGAGGGCAGATTATCAAATATGTTTTGGAGGGACTCTATGATGAAGGAAGATTATGCATTATATGGTGATGTGATGATATTCGACACAACATATAGGACAAACAAATACAATTTGATTTGTGCCCCCTTTGTTGGTGTCAACAACCACATGAAAAATGTCATGTTCGCTTGTGCATTCATTTCAGATGAGAAAATAGAAACATTTGAATGGTTGTTCAATGTTTTCAAGAAATCAATGTGTAGACAAAGTCCCATCACAATTTTCACAGACCAAGATCAAGCAATAGCAAATGCAATTGAGAAGGTATAACTAAAATTGTACTGTTTATTTTTTTACTGTTTTTTTTTCATCATTCAATACTGTATAGACTAGTAAGTAATACTGTATAGCGTATTTAGTAATACTCTTTAGTATTACAAATATAACTGTTCAGTAATATTTTTTTTACTATTTTTTTTTCATCATTCAATACTGTATAGACTATTAAGTAATACTGTATAGCGTATTTAGTAATACTCTTTAGTATTACAAATATAACTGTTCAGTAATATTTTTTTACTGTTTTTTTTCATCATTCAATACTGTATAGACTAGTAAGTAATACTGTATAGCGTATTTAGTAATACTCTTTAGTATTACAAATATAACTGTTCAGTAATATTTTTTTTTACTATTTTTTTTCATCAATCAATACTGTATAGACTAGTAAGTAATACTGTATAGCTTATTTAGTAATACTCTTTAGTATTACAAATATAACTGTTCAGTCATATTGCTGCATTACTAATTTTGTCTTGACAGGTTTTTCCAGCAACAAGGCATAGATTGTGTATATAGCATCTTCAACAAAATGCAATAACCAGATTTGCAAAGTTGAAATCGGACAATTTGTTTAAGAGTCAATTCAACAAATGTTTAACTGGATGTGATGATGAAGATGAATTTGAAATCTGTTGGAAAAACATGGTGCAAAAATATAATCTCGAAGATCACTCTTGGTTCACATGACTTTACGGATTAAAGGAAAAATGATGTACAGCTTTAAACAAGAATTACTTCTCTGTTGCTATTCTTTCATCACAAAGAAGTGAATCGACAAATAATGCAATTGGGTTTCATGCTAAGAAGACAACAAATTTGACAGATTTCTATATACTTTTCAGTAACACAGTAAAACGTTGGAGGATGACTGAACAACAAGATGAATTCAATTGTGCAAGGTCACTTGCGGAAAGTCAAATGCCTATGGATGGAATATTGAAACATGCTTCTGAAATATACACGATCAATGCTTTTAGATATTTTGAAGAGGAGTTTAGAAAGTGCATTGTTTGTCTTTCAAAAGTCATTGGAATGGAAGGTACCACAACACTTTATGAAGTGTCCAATCCTGGTAAAACTGCAAATAAGCAAGTAATATTTGATTACCAGTTGATGATGGTGACATGCTCTTGCAAGTTGTTTGAAGAAATGGGCATTTTGTGTTGCCATTCCTTGAGAATACTCCACATAAATTCAGCACAATCTATACCTGAAATGTACATTAAAAAAATATGGACAAAATTGGCAAAGTCGTTGGTGTGGGACAAACTCAATAACAATGATAACAGCATAGCAAGGGGAAATGAAGGGGTTCTTTGGTGTCACACGATGATAAGAAAATACTATAATTTAGTCTTGAAATCACAAAACAATAGGAATGCGAGAAATCTTTTGGAAGAAAGCTACAACAAGGATTGTATTATTGTTGATTCTTTAACAACTTCTATTAGTGATGCAGGTGGTGAACAAACTGAAAACGACACAAATTCTTCTACTTGTATTCTTGATCCAGAACGTGCAGTCACTAAAGGTAGGAACAAGAGACTAAAAACACATTTTCAGAAAAACAAGAAGAGAGGAAGTTCATCAAAGAATAATTCAACATCAGAATTTGGCAGTTTAATACCATACATACCAAAAGAAACTTTGTTTTAGAAAATAGCTTTAAGTAATACTGTTCTATTTTTTTCAGTAATACTGTTACTGTTAATCAGTAATACTGTTTTATATTATGCATTAATACTTTATATTTTTGTGTAAGTAATTTTTATGTTCAAGAATTACTGTTATTACTTATGGCTATTAGTGTTTATGTTTGATAATAATATTGAATGATACTGTTGAGTCTTATAGCTAATACTGTTTATGTCTGATACTAATACTGTTAAGTGTTATGGCTAATACTGTTTATATTTGATACTAATACTGTTAAGTGTTATGACTAATACTGTTTATGTTTGATACTAATACTGTAAAGTGTTATAGCTAATTCTGTTTATGTTTTGGTACTAATACTGTGAAGTCTTATAGCTAATACTGTTTATATTTCATACTAAGACTGTAAAGTCTTATGGCTAATACTGTTTATGTTTGATACTAATACTGTTAATTCTTATTGCTAATTCTGTTTACGTTTGATACTAACACTGTTAAGTCTTATAGCCAATACTGTTTATGTTTGATACTAATACTGTTAATTCTTATAACTAATACTGTTTATGTTTGATAATAATATTGTTGAGTCTTATGGCTAATACTGTTTATGTTGGATACTAATACTGTTAAGTCTTATAGTTAATTAAGTTTATGTTTGATACTAATACTATTAAGTCTTATAGCTAATACTGTTTATGTTTGATACTAATACTGTTGAGTATTATGACTAATACTGTTTATGTTTGATACTAATACTGTTATGTTTTATAGTTAATTCTGTTTATGTTTGATACTAATATTGTTAAGTGTTATAGCTAATACTGTTTACGTTGAATACTAATACTGTTACTAATGTTATGTTCAAGAATGATACTGTTAATGCTTATGAATATTATTGTTTATCTCTTATACAAATACTGTTAAAAAACATGTATAATATACAAGTTACATTCATTACCTTATTTTTCATTTTATACTTTCCAACTGTATACCTACATCAAAAAAAATATAATATAAAGTTATAACCAATATAAATATATTATAATTGTAAAATGATATCAAATACTGTTAAAAACATATTTTTCAAAAATACTAATTCAACATCACAATTGATTTCAACAGACAATTATATAACACAAATATTGTTGTTTTTCTTCACCCAAAACCTAAACTAAGATTGTTTTTTCTCAACGCACTGCCTTTTCGGTCTCACATTTTTTGACATCTCAGCCTTTTTTTTCTTCATTGTTGCAACAACCTCTTGTCTCTTAAACACAATGTATTTGGGTTTTGACAAATAGAATCTTGTAACCCTATCAACCACATCTCTCATTTCCTCATTTAAAAGTGACACAACAATAGCAGCAGCAAATTCTGCCCTCAATACTTTCCTCAAAACTGGCTGCAATGAGAAAAAAATAAATTAAAAACTAATAATACTGCATAACATTATTCACTGTACAATTTAGTTATATAACTAATTCTGTTTATATATTGCCATATCAGTATTACGAAATACTGAAATATCTCTTTTGAAAAGAAGAGAAATCCTGTCCATTTCCTAAACAAAAAAGAATAAATATACTCAAAAAACAACATATGTAATCATGTTATAAAGTTAACAGCATTACTAACTTATACTTAACAGTATTACTACTAATACATAACAGTATTACTAAATAGTACTAAACAATATTACTAAATAATACTAAACAGTATTACTTAGTAATAGTTAACAGTATTACTAACTAATACATAACAATATTACTAACTTATACATAGCAGTATTACTAACTAATACTATTTAGTATTAGTAAGTTATACTTAACAGTACTACTAAGTAATACTAAGTAGTATTAGATAGTAATAAATAACAGTATTACTAACTAATACTTAACTGTATTACTAACTTACACTTAGCAGTATTACAAAATAATACTGCTTAGTATTAGTGAGTTATACTTAACAGTACTACTAAGTAATACTAAGTAGTATTAGTTTGAAA
The DNA here is from genome assembly GCA_954870855.1 of Scutellaria minor. Taxonomy (NCBI): domain Eukaryota; kingdom Viridiplantae; phylum Streptophyta; class Magnoliopsida; order Lamiales; family Lamiaceae; genus Scutellaria; species Scutellaria minor. The sequence continues at coordinate 14,573,392 of OX940728.1, read as the reverse complement.
ATATAGCTTTAACGTACTATTATATATGTTTGAATAGTAATGTTTCTCAGAAGAATAGCATACCTTTTTTAAATCAGGTTTATCATATATATCACCATTGAAATACGTCATATGGTGCATCATGAAAATTCCACAATCATTTGTTCCTTTAAAGTTTAATGCTCTCCATGGCAAATCCACCTCTTCCATTTCATAATTTTCAATCTCAGCAGCCCTGGGATATTGTTTTCGAAGAAGATATTTTCCCATGCAAGACTTCTGCAAACAGAAATATATAGGTTTTAGATTGTACAACAGATAGTTATATCGTAACTTTATTAAAAGGACATACCATCAATAGAGCAATCTTCTTGTACTTGTTATCATTGTTTTCATAGAATTGGTTGTCAAGATAATGCACTTTCTTGTTTGCAAAGTTTATTGCAATACAAAAGTAGTGCTGGGACAACCAGACAGGAACACATATCTACAATGAAAAATAATAATAATTGTTAAACTAATACTATATAGTTTAATAACTAATACTGTCCTATATTAAAACAGTATATTAATAACAATTAACATACCAAATCAACTAAATTGAGAACTAGTTCCTGCAATGAAAACCAAGAATCCCAAATACTAAAGATATCCTGCTCCAGTACTTCCATCTTCTTCGAATCTTTCTCTTCTAGCAGTTCAATCATGTATATCTGTAAAAAAACACAACAATTTTAAGAATAGAAACAAATAAAAAACAGACTACAAAAAAAAATTGAAATTATACTTACGGAATGATCAAGTGTAAAAACAAATCTACTTAAACCATCATTTGTAGATTTGTTTAGTATTAACGCCCATGCGTTCAATACACACGATTCGATCTGTGCATCGGGGAACAAAGAGAGCATGTCTTTTCTATAAAGAATGAGGAGTGGTCCATGTCGAAATAGAGTTTCACTGTAAATATAAACATAAAGATTTAAAAATACTGGAAAATATTAAATTAATAAGTACAAATCACAGAACTTACTCATCAGTGTCATGATTATCATCAAAAAATGCGTAGTCAACAAACTCTTTCGATTGCACATCCATTTTGCTCAAAAATCTACCCATCCTACGAAAGAAATTTGACACAAATCCATTCTTCCATTCAACATGGATCAAAGTTTCTTTCTCATATCCTTTCCTCTTGTAGGACATTGACCCATAAATGTCAGAAATTTCCTCAGTATTCACTTTCTCAGGATCATCTATATGTTCAGTTGGAGTTGCAGGAAGACTGACATCATCGGCTTGTGGTGAAGCACTCAAATGCAGATCAAATGAAGACATCTCATTTATATCTGCTGCAACTTCAGAACTTCCTTCATTTATGTCCGCAGCAACATCAGGACAACTTCTTTTGTTAGTGTCTGCTGCATTTGAGGAAGGGATATCTTCAGTAAATTCAGGACATGTTCCTTCATTTGGCCCCACTTTATTTGATGGAACATCCTTCTCCTTATTCATGAAATCAAGAATGATTTCATCAATGACCTTGTGCACTTTCTCATCTGAAAAAAATTTCTGAGAGTCGGACATCTCTTCAGTGTCACTCTCCTTCATGGATTTGAAAATTGATATGTAGTGGTGAGATACCACTGAAATATCTCTTTTGAAAAGAAGAGAAATCCTGTCCATTTCCTAAACAAAAAAGAATAAATATACTAAAAAAACAACATATGTAATCATGTTATAAAGTTAACAGCATTACTAACTTATACTTAACAGTATTACTACTAATACTTAACGGTATTACTACATAGTACTAAACAGTATTACTAAATAATACTAAACAGTATTAGTTAGTAATAGTTAACAGTATTACTAACTTATACATAGCAGTATTACTAACTAATACTATTTAGTATTAGTAAGTTATACTTAACAGTACTACTAAGTAATACTAAGTAGTATTAGATAGTAATAAATAACAGTATTACTAACTAATACTTAACAGTATTACTAACTTACACTTAGCAGTATTACTAAATAATACTGCTTAGTATTAGTGAGTTATACTTAACAGTACTACTAAGTAATACTAAGTAGTATTAATTAGTAATAGTTAACAGTATTACTAACTAATACTTAACAGTATTAGTAACTTATAATAACAGTATTACTTAAATTTCATATAACACTATTAAGTCAGAAAACTTACATCTTTGGCAGCAATCTTTATTTGATCATCATTCATCTCATCCTTCATCAATTCAAAACTGATAAATTGGCCACTTCCTTCTCTTTTTGACTCACCAGCTCTCTTTTTGGCCCCTTCTTGATTGAGTTTCTCTTCTCCAACCTTCTTCCCATTCTTGCTAATAGGATACACATCATATACAAGTTCACCGTCACCATACGAGCCCGCAGCAGCCTCCTCAATGCATCTTTTATGCAGTTTGTCGTCATTCCAATGCTGAATTAGAGACAGTGAAGAAGGTGCAGCAACACCTTCCACTTCAGTCTATGCATATAGACTATTTGCAGGAAGATCGTACAACCGGAAATATTTTTTGATTGTGTGTTATTATACACATGAACACCTTCACACAATCTTTCTAATATATATTCACACCAATCAAACTGAGATATCCTATCAACATCTTCTAATGACTTCAACACACTAATGTTTATTGTTTTGTTACAAGTTGGAGTCAAAAATGAATACAAAGCATACAAAACAAATAATCTTTTAAAATCATCACCACCACAAGAAAAACGACCAACTATCAAATCATATAAAACTTTAACCTGAACACTAGCTTGTACCCCCATATCCCTAAAATGCCTAAGTAATACCGAATCTTCATGCTTATTAAAATTTATCACAGGAGAACCTACATTTCTAGGCAACATGAACACATCATGAACATCATCTGCAGTTATCACAAAACTTCTGTCTTTTCCTACAGACAACATCCTACTACTTCCGTTAAAGCTCCTCACCAGCCAACGAATCATATGAAGATTCGCACATTTTGTGATCGACATAGAGAGCAAACCACCAAAACCAATGTCAATAATATTCTTCTTCTGCTTGTCAGATAACTGACAGATCAAATTATGTAGACCCTTAGGCCTAGATTGTGTCACAAAATCACTGCCCAATAAAAAAACAATGAACATTATAAGCTACAAACATAAACAGTATTAGCCATAAAGCTTAACAGTATTACTATCAACTATAAACAGTATTAGCTAAAAGACTTAACAGTATTAGTATCAAACATAAACAGCAACAACATAAACATTATTATACATGTTTTATAACAGTATTAGTATCCAACATAAACTGAATTAGCTATAAGAATTCATAGTATTAGTATCAAATATAAACATAATTAGCTATAAGACTTGACAGTATTAGTATCAAACATAAACAGTATTAGACATAAGACTTAACAGTATTAATATAAAACATAAACAGTATTAGCTATAAAACTTAACAGTATTAGTATCAAACATAAACAGCAATAACATAAACATTATTATACATGTTTTATAACAGTATTAGTATCCAACATAAACAGAATTAACTATAAGATTTCACAGTATTAGTATCAAACATAAACATAATTAGCTATAAGACTTAACAGTATTAGTAGCAAACATAAACAGTATTAGCCATAAGACTTAACAGTATTAATATCAAACATAAACAGTATTAGCTATAAAACTTAACAGTATTAGTATCAAACATAAACAATAATAGCATAAAAATTATTATACATGTTTTTTAACAGTATTAGTATCCAACATAAACAATATTAGCTATAAGACTTCACAGTATTAGTACCAAAACATAAACAGAATTAGCTATAACACTTTACAGTATTAGTATCAAACATAAACAGTATTATCCATAAGACTTAACAGTATTAGTATCAAACATAAACAGTATTAGCTATAAGACTTAACAGTATTAGTATCAAACATAAACAGAATTAGCTTTAAGACTTAACAGAGTACATACCAAACATCATAGTAAAAGTTGTCAATGGACTCCTTCAATTTCTTGTCAATGGCTTCCTTCTTCGGAGCCTTCTTTTTCTGCACAATTTGTTTCAAATATTTTTTCACTGGCCTTTTAGATGATTCGTCAACTGCATCACTCTTTGACATCCTGGTTTTCATCTTGCAAACTGTATAACATTGCAAGCATCAATAGTCAAACATAATCTCACTGTTTAAACTTCAAACAAACAGAAGCACAAAATTCAAAGAGCAGAAGGAGCATACATATTTTCTTAGGCAAAAACTTTTCCCATTCAGTATTCAGCATCTATCAGAGAACATATATATTCTGAACTACTACATTATTTCTCCCAATTTCATGTAAGATTTAATTAAACAAAATAGCAGAAACTTACATAAAATCAGGATTGAAGAAAATACACTAATACTGTATAACAATTACACTAATACTGTATAACAAAATACACTAATACTGTTTCATTAATACTTTACTAATCTAAGAAACACATAAAAAACAGAGACACATGCAAATGTGTGAAAAACAGAATGAAAAACCTCTCATATTGCAAATGGTATATCTTCTCCTGTTCAAAATCACACTTGTAAAGTCATTTTCAGAGATTCAATAATATGTCAAAACCACACAAAACAAAATGCGCGAAGAACACACAACACATACGCGCGAATAACACAGAAAGGTGAAAAAAAATATAGAACACGAAGTGTAAAAATAAATCTCGAAAAACAGAATAAAATTCAGAAAACTTACCGTTGAAGAAAGTAAATCAAAATCCAGACAATGAAAACCTAAAATGTAGAAACAAACAGTATATTAGACGATTGAAATACAATTGCATGTAGGGTTAAATAGACAAATTCAAAATCAAAAAATATTTTCGAGATTGAAATTGGGGGAAAACTAGAAAGACAACTGGCAAAATGTTTAACTTTTAAACCGATTGCATGTAAGGTTTAAACAAAATCTCAGAAACTTACAGAAATCGGCGTTGAAGAACAAACCGCAGAGAAGAAGGACTACAACTTCGAACTGAAATCGCACTTCGAAACAAAGTTTGCGCTTCGAATTAGGTGTGCGGAAAGAAGAAGATTACAACTTCGAATTGAAATTCTGAATGTGACTGAATGTGAGAGAGAAGAAGAGAAGACGAGTTTCTCGAATATAGTCTGTGGAGAGAAGAAGATTACAACTTCGAGTCGCGCGAGTTTTTCGAATTAGTCTGTGCGTGTGTGAGAGAGGGAATATATTGTGGGCTTTTCAATTGGGTTTTGGCAGGAAAATAAATTGTTGTTTGGATGTGGGCTGGAAATAAAATATTATTGGGCTGAAAAATAAATATTATGGTGGGCTGGATAAAATATATTGTGGGTTTGGGTGGATACCAAATTATGGTGCACGGATCTAGGATCCGTGCACCTTGTGCACGAAAGTTTTTGCCAATGAAAATAAGAATAAATAATCATTGAAGTAGAATTAGAATAAATTTAAATTTTTTTTGAAAAGGTAAATTATAAAATGTCATATACTTTGAGTATTGATGAAAATTTAAAAAATATAAAACCGTTGAGGATGAAATGGAAAAGGTAATAAGTAAGACCAAGACAAAATTCTTGCTACTTTATAAAATATTTAACATTAGAGAAAAATACAATGATATTTATAAAATAACAATGATAAAAATAAAACAAGAAATTTAACACAAATTAAATATATAATAAGAGTGAAAAATGTCTTAATTAAGATGACATAATAAAATATTGATAAACTTATAAAAAAAATATTTGTAAAATATTTTAGGAAATATCTTTATTTGAACCCCATAATATTATCCATTATGGTATAGAAGTCATGTCTTGATTGCAATTGAGATTAATCGATTATGTAATCTAATTTAATATTGATAATCAACAAGATCATTAAAACCTATAAGAAAAATTCATTTCCAAACAAATGTTATTTGCAGATTATATGATTAAATTGTGCAATGATAAATTACATATATCAAATTAGAAGTTTGGACATGTTTAAAAAAAAAAAAAAACTTTTATGTTCGCTGTACTTTAAAAAACTGTTTTCCTGGTCCTTTAGCTTTGAAAATCACTTTTATATGTCACATGTTTGTTAAAATATTATTTTTTTAACTAGCTGTAATTGGTGATTTTACCAGTTAAAATTGATTAAGGTAAAACCACTAAGATGATGAATTAGTATCAATTAATTTGAGACAAATTAGGTAATTATCATATTAGAATATAATTTTCAATTCAGGTAAGCTGTGATATAATTTGCATTAGCCAGTAAAAATGATCAACTGCAGCAAGTTGAATTCAAAAAACAAAAAAAAAAAAAAAAAAAAATCAGTTTTTGCAAAAATAATGAGTTCCCAGCCAAACTTAGAGAATTAAAAAAACAAACTTCTCTAGGAAAAAGCTTTTGAAAGAGATGTTCATGTGCTTGTGTTTCTGCAAGGTTTTGCAACATCCATAGCATCTTCAGATTATTTAAGAATATTCAATAGCAATTTCATGTCCTTCAAATAATCAACTGACAATGTTCATAAGAAAAGGATCTATAAATCCTTGAAGCCCATTTTTAAACTCTAAAGTTATTTTCTACACTTAACAATCTTTGTTGATCCAAAAATATTACACTGTACAGAGAATTGTGTTCCTTAGAAATGCATAGCATTATAACATCCAAATATAGTTTTGTTTGACAAGCTTTGGCATATCAGAGTTAAATCTTTTATATGCTGAAATCAACGCAAGAATGATCTGAGTTTTATATACCTCTCAGCCTCCTCAGAACGGCCCAAACGAGTGAGAAGCTTAACGATGCTCGAATAATGCTCCTCCGAAGCTTTAATTTTGTACCTTTTACTCATCAAACTAAAGAACCTCTTTGCATCATCTGCAAATCCACCCTCTTCACAAATACTTAGAACCACTTTAAACATGGACTGGTTTGGAGAAAACCCATCCGATATCATCTTCTCAAAGACACGTATAGCTTCTTCATATCGACCATTGCATCCATATGCCTCAATAATGGCAGTCCAAGTCATCGACCCTTTAACAGGAACGACATTGAAAGCCAACTTAGCCTTGTCAATCGCTCTCCACTTCCCATACATTCTAACAATCTCAGCAGACACGAAAGGGACACACACCACGTCTTTCTTCAAAGCTTGTCCATGGATTTCTTTCCCGAGTTTTTCGACTTTTAGCAGCCCACAAACACTCAATATTCTCGCTATAGTGACAGCATCTGGCCTCTGCTTAGATAACTGCATTAATCGGAAAACATCAAGTGCTTCAACTAGGCATCGACATTCAATGTAGCAATCAATCATGGCAGTCCATGATATCACATTCTTCTTCTCCATGTGATTGAACACTTTTGAGCTATAATCCAAAGTGCCACATTTTGAGTACATCATCATTAGGGTAGTTGCAACGGATACACTTGGTAGAAAACCGTTCTTTAATGCAAATGCATGGATTTCTTTCCCTTGTTTTAACGCTCTTAGTTTTCCACAAACCGGAAGAACTGTGGCAATTGTGACAAGATCAGGTTTGCACCCTTCTTGTTGCATCCAAATGATGGATCTTAGTGCCTGTTCAAGTCTCCCATTTGCAACATAACCGGATATAAGGGCTGTCCAAGAAACGGTGGTTCTCTCCTTTGATTCATAAAATACCTTTCTCCCTGAAACCATATCCCCACATTTGCAATACATATCTACCAATGCAGATTGAACAAACAGCTGCTTTGAGTACTCTTTTGTCTTGATTACATAAGCATGAACCTCTTGTCCTATTCTTCGAGCACACACTTCTCCTATAACCGGAAGAATGCTAGTCAGTATAACCGAATTGACTGCAATGCCCTCATCCACCAACCATCTTGTGTATTCCAAGGCCTCTCTTTGCAACCTATTATGAGCAAAACCTGCTATCATGGCTCCCCATAACACCACATCTCTGTTCTCAACCTCCTCAAATATGCTACATGCTAGCTTAATCTTGCCACACTTAAAGTACATATCGATCAAACTAGTCATAACTACAATACTCCCCAATAGACCATTCTTGATCAAGATTCCATGGGTTTTCAAACCTTGACGTAGAGCCCGAGACCCTGCAAGGCTCTTGATCAAACAAGAGAAGCTATAAACATTCAACTCGACACCAGAAGCTCGCATCTCCGAGAACGAACCTAACAACTCTCCCTGATTGCCCCGCCCCATGACTACATTACCCCTAAGCAGCGCATTCCAGGGGTACACACTTTTAACAGACATACTATCAAACACCTTCTTAGCATCCTCAATGGAGCCACAACCTGCGTACATTTGGACAAGCTTTGTCTGCAAGAACTCATTTTTCTCAAGCTCGTTTATTCTAATATGCGTGTGCACTTGTCTTGCCGCTTCAATGGACTTCGCTCTTAAGCAAGCGGAAATAAGCGCGGAAAAAGTTGTGGTGTTGGTGGGGATGCCACGGTGGTCCAAGTAATCCAATATAGCAAGTGCTTCTTTGAGCTTGTTTTGGTTGGCGAATTTCTTGATGTCTCTGTAAATGACATGAGGGTTCTTGCTTTGGATGGCTGCATAGTTGAATTTTCTTCGTGAGGTGAGAGGAAACAGTGGCGCTGCTGATGCTGTGATTTTGAAAGAACCATTCTTGCTATCTTTGCTCTTGTACAGTGTCTTCAAAGGGTTCTGTCGGAAAGGGTGCAACAAATCTGAAGAAGCTTTGGGTTGAGATTTAGGGGGGAGCTTGCAGCTGCTCAGTGGCTCCATCATTCTCAGCAATTTATCTACACAAACATGGTTGGATAGTGTTCAGAGTTGATGACAGTAGAGCAAAGATGTAGCATTTTATCTTCAGTGACGCATTTTATCAAACAGCATGGACGCAATCCGTGGGCTGCAAATATTCAAGCAATTTCGTCATCTTTTATAGAGTTAAATGAATGGTTACCTGTAGAGATGCACCAGTGTAGATTATTTGCAAAAATCGATTCTGGTCAGTGTGGAAATAGCAGAATATTTATGAAACACATAGTACATTGATGGAGGCTTAAGTGGCTTAGTTGGCTGAGCTGGTGCCTGGTGGCTAGGCTACACATTTTGGATAAATAAGTACTCCACTATTTAAAAATAATTTTTTTTCCTTTTGTTTTAGTTTTTACAACAAAATAAATTATGGTGAATTACATCTCTCACCCTTGAGGGCTTTAAAGATGTAGGCCAAGTATAATGAGTAATAATTGAAGATATAAGAATCAAATTTAGAGATATTTATAACGAGTAAATTTATATGTTAAATTTTTTGATGTCAGAGTTTTTGTCTCAATTCTGAGCGCTGATTTTTTCTTGAATTAATTGAGTTTTCAAGTCGAGATTCTTGGGATATTTATCTAATTGAAATCCAATTCATGGATCAACTCTGTAATCTATTATCATTTAAAGTCTTTGTAAGAATGTTAGCTTCTTGCTTACGTGTGCTGACTTTTTTAAATTTTGTATTGTTCTTCTTTACATGATCTCTTCTGTAACGATGATTAATATTCATATGTTTCCTCCTTGAGTGATAAACATGATTTTGAGTAGTTGAGATTGTAATATTGTTGCAATAAATCGGTATTTTTGTGTTGACATTGTAGTTTCTCGATTATTGTAGAGTGTTGGGTCGATTGCTACACCTTCCCCATCCAAGTTCATGTGTAAATTAAGAAGTGTTTTACTTGAATCTACTCCAAATTTTTGAATTAGATATTTCGTACATTTAGACTGATTGAAATATATCATGTCCTTTAATTTTTTTAACGTGTAAACCAAGAAAAAAAGTCAATTTCTCCCATCATACTTATTCCAAATTTTCAAAATCTCATAATTTTGGTTTATGATTCGCTGGATGTGGACCGAATCCGAGACCATGCTTGGATTGAGAGATAAATCTATCATTAAATTAAGCCCATAAATACATTTCCTTCAAATTCTAGAAAACCCTAAAACTAATTGTTTTGGTTGAACCCAATATGATGTCATCAATATATATTTGAACTAGATGATACATTTGAATGTATTCTCTGTCATAAATAATCATGTGTCGTTTGCTTTTAGTCTTTTGATTTCATAAAGACTTTTTCCCAACCTGTAGACTCGGTCAAATTTTGACATAGGAGGCTATTCTATAAATTTCATTGAAAATGCAGTTTTGACTTTAATATAACAGATTAAGTTTTCTACTTAGAGAAGCAGAATGATATGTTTGACTATTTGGATGGGTTTGACCAATGATGGACTTTTAAATTGACTAATCAAAGTCATAAAAGTTTAACTTACCGTTTAACTAAAGAGTAGGTCTCGTGTGAGACCGTCTCACGAATCTTATTATCTAAGACAGATCAATTCATAATCCATAATTAATATATATTATGTAAGATAGATCAATTTATAATCCACAATTAATAATTTATATATGAATTTATGGAAATGAGGTTAACTTGTGGGAATAAGAATTTGTTTCACGAAAACTACCCGTAAAACCATTTCACATGAATTTTTGTGCTCACTAAAAAAGATTCAATAAATAATTAATTATTTATATATTTATGCAATTGAGAAACCACAATTTTAACCAACTTTATTTAGAAAAGTTCTATATAATTTTTAAGTAATGAAAACATTCATACCTCATATTATATATATATAAATATATATATATATATATATATATATATATATAGTTGGTCTTCTGTGCACTTGGTGTACATGCAATCCGGATCGACCTAATTTTTGATCCGGATCCGCGTGTTTTTGAATTTTTTTTTTTTTTTTTTTGCTTCAGGTAGTGACCTTTATGTTGTAAATGTGTGACCTTTATGTACAACTATCATGACCTTTATGTACTGTAGCTTAGAAAAAAATGAAAATTTTCAATATAATTTTAACTGTACACGTTTATGTGATATCAATGCGACATTTATGTTATATTATGTCTCCTTTATGTACAAATATAAAGGTCAGAATATTTGTAAATAAATGTGACATTTAAATGTCTCCTTTATGTACAAATATAAATGTCAGAATATTTGTACATAAATGTGACATAATATAACATAAATATCACATTTACATAGTACAAATTGTGTTGAAAATCTTCATTTTTTTCCTAAGTTACAGTGCATAAAGGTAGGGATAGTTGTACATAAAGGTCACACATTTATAACGTAAAGGTCACACATTTATAACATAAAGGTCAAGACGAAAATTTGGAAAAAAAAAAAAAATTAAAAACTCGCGGATCCGGGTCGGATCGACCCGGATCTTAGATCCATACACCTGGTGCACAGGAGTTTTTGTGATATATATATATATATATATATATATATATAATAAATCATGTGATTGTCAACAACTAAGTATCCCAAAATATCCGAAAGCAAAGCGGATTTCGCAAATTCTGGTCTTGTCTAAAATTTCTCTCCTCCATTAATGCTTCATATATATATAATTATATGATCATGTTTTCCCATTCATTTCGCTATCTTTTTTTTTTTTTTTCTTTTTCTTTTCTTGATCGTAGAATGCTCAGTGATGGTGCGACCATATCGGCGGCAAGCTCCGGGCGAAGTTCGCCGAGGCAACGGCTGAAATTCCTGTGCAGCCATGGCGGCAAGATTCTCCCCCGCCCCTCCGACGGCCAACTCAAGTATGTTGGCGGCCAAACCCGTGTTATTTCTGTCCCAAGAGACATTCCTTTTCAAGGCAAGTTTTCTTTCTATCCATTTCAAATCATCGTTTCCAAACTTTTACCACGAGTCTTGTGGACAAAAATTGATTTTTGAATCAAATTTTAACCTAGACATTTTGGATAAGGAAGTCTCATATATAGCCAAAAAAAAAAAAAAAAAAAAAAACTGTTTTAAGCCAAAGTAACAATAGTAGTTCTAATGAAATAACCTTATCATTCACACATCTCTTTTAATATTTATCACATGATTAATATCACATGAACCACAGTTTGTATCATGTAGTTCGTGTCACATGACTTCCACGCCCCATACAATCTACACAACAGCCCACACGAGCCACCAAACTCAAGACATACATATATAATTGATCAAAATAACAAAAGCAAAAACATAAACGAAGAAGCCAATAAAAAAAAAGATTTTTTCTTATAAGAATTGGCTAATAAATGAGGGTTAAATATATTAGCCTAAAGGAAATCAAACACATAGTAATTGCTCTTTGAGTAACAAACATCAGTGATCACAACCAACTTATTACAGAAGTGATGAAGAGGCTAACATACCAAATAGATGAAGAAATGATCCTCAAATACCAGCTTGTGTGGGATGATCTTGATGCCTTAGTGTGTGTGAAAGGTGATGAAGATCTTTCCCACATGTTCGACGAGATTGATCACTATGAAATCGAGGGATGTCCCAGAATGCACGCCTTCCTTTTCCCCGCCAACCACCACAACATTGCCATGGATCAATCCCTCCAACCCGACCAACGTTACATCTATTCAATCAATGGCATCAACACCAAGAATGACCTTGTGTTCGCCTCATCATCCACATGCTCGTCCCCTAGGTCGGCTCATAGCCCCTCGTTTACGCCTGAAAGTAGCATGCATAAGATCCAGAGCTCACCCACCATTTCTTGCAACAAACAAAAGCTTGTGAATGGTATTGGAATGGGATTGTTCAAATGGGACAATGCCACCTCAAATTATTGTCATTACTATGATTATAATTATTTCAGGGAGATTAATCGAGGAAGTGGATGTTGTACTAGCTATGTGCACATGCATCCATTTCAAGATACAAGGTTTATTGAGAGACAAGCAACCTTGCCATGATCATCAGCTTTAATTTGTGAGCACAATCTGGATCCTCTACATTTCCATTTTTATTAATTCTTGGGTTGATTTAAAAAGAGTATACAACAAAAACCATGTCAAATTATGACCTCTTTTGCACTAAAGTATCTAAACTTTCAAACTTTACTGTGCAGCCATCAATCTTTAATTACAAATGATACCAAATAACCGCTATAGGTAATCGGTGCGGAATATTCTCAAAATCCATCCTAATAATACTAGCACAAGAAAGAATATTTTGGGAATATTCCTATCTGCAGCGGTCATTTGGTACCATTCGCAAAAGTTGGCGGTTGTATAGTAAAAATTTATAGTTCGAGTACCTTAATGTAAAAGAGGTTATAGTTTGACATGATTTTTGTAATTTATACATTTAAAACATTTACTTGAAGTAATGATTATTTTACAATTTGTAGCATGATTTCTTTTCTTTTTCTGATTGCATCGCAAAAGTTCAGTCTTTTTTAGATTGCAACCACCCTAATGTAATACTCGGACTATATTTTTCAGGCCAATAGTCGAAAATTTTGCTTGATTTTTGCTAGAAAACAACAAATTAATTTAAACTTTTGTTTGGTTTGAAATGTGGAGTGTTTTAGCATAAGTTTCATGTTTTTTAGTTAAAACATTGGGACAACAACCCAGGTCGGAAAAATGACTTAAATATTACACTAGGCTGCAATATGAAAAATCGTGAACTTTGAAGTGTGATCGGAAAAAAAAAAGGGGGGGGTTATTTTGTAACTTTAAAAATAGTCATACTCCAGATTGGTTAAATTTCGATATTAACCCTTAATTTTTATTGTGAAGTTTTTAATTTTCACCATATACTGTTTGCGATATTCAGGAATTGTTTTGTTGCAGCTGAGCAATTCCTTCACTGAGTGCCACCTACTATTACCATTTACCACCCATATATCATGTATAGATTATTAATTTAAAACAAGCAATAATTGTAAAATCCATTTTGATTTGATTTTTTATTTTGTTTTAGCAGTCTCTTGTTTCGATGGACGTGGCTTCAATTTGTTTATACACAGGTTAGAGTGCTTAGTTTCTTCGTAGCTATTCCGTCCCTTGATTCATGTAGCCTACATTCTTTTTTATTCGTTCTAAATATATAATTTACTTTCTATAATTGATAGTGCATTTTTTCATTTTTTTTATGAATATGTTTATATGTGAATATTATTTGTGTATGAAGAGAATTAACTGTTTCGTACACATGACCTTATAAGAAAACATGTTTTATCTCATTGATCTCGAAGCTTGAGATCTTGATACATTGATCTAGAATCTCTATGGTTGTGGGCAAAACTGAAAATTGGTTAAATTTAGTTATCGTCCTATTCTGGGACAGCTCTCCAAACCAGTCCTATTAACTATAAAAAAGAAAATCAATTACATTTTTGTAGTTGAAAATTTTGTCAAATCTTAATCTTTTTTCTATCGAGATTTAGAAAATTCGATGGTTTACTCTCCCCTAAATTATAATAGTTTCCTGGAAAATGGGTAATGTGGCGGATTTTAACTAATTTGTGGAATTTGTTTTAGTTTTTCTTTCTAAATGCCACGTACATAAACATATATATGAAACGAAGGAATTTTTTTTTGAAAAAAGGCCATAATTATAGTCGAATGTACCAATATTTTGGTCTGAGTTGAATTTTCAAAATAGACCCATAATTTCAATTATATCAACTTAATGTAAAACATTGAAATTTAAAACATTTACAATACTAAGGTATTTATATAAGTCATAGAAAAAAACACAGTTAAAATAATTATTTAAATATAAGCCCCTAAAGATCCGTAATTTTCTAAACCTAAATCAATCGATTCATCGGACTCGGGCACTGCAAACAACCACCGAACTGCCAAATTTCCACAATTTCTGGCACCATGATCTCAAAATTGAAATTCTCAAAATCACAAATCATATTCAAGCGCATTCCAAACTTCAAGTCAATTTAACAATTTAATGTTATTCGATTTTAGTCCATCAAATAAAAAAAATGGTTTGAACCCTTGAGGAGAATTGAACAAAAAAATTGTCCAAAATATTGATAATCAATTTTTATTTGCATGTTTTTATGCAGTGATATAAAAGTAAAAATTGGTCAATCAGTTAAATACGCACAATAATTTTAGATCCTACTACGTTTTGTTCGAATTACGAAAATGAGATTGCAATTTGAACTTTGTCGTATTGCTCCGAGATCAATGAGAAATATTATTCACGGATGTGCTCTAATTTGACTTATTATGTACGAAATTTATTATTATTATTATTATTATTATTAATATTATTATTATTATTATTATTATTATTATTATTATTATTTATTTATTTATTTATTTATTTATTTATTTATTTATTTTTCTCATTTAGAGTCATTCTTTGGGACCATTTCCTAGTCAAAATTGGATTGCTTGTTTATAGAGAATGAAGGTTCATACATACAATTGTTTCCTTAGTTTTAATTGTTGATAGGTTGCTTGAAATTAATTCTAGCTTTTCACTTCACGCCACCTTAATTCCCCACCACGTTTGAAGTTACAACGGTTATTGACCAAACTCATCCGTGGAACTTATGCTTAAAATTTGGACACCTTTCTTTATCTTAAATATAGTGTTTGGACAAACTATCTAAAGAGGTTAAATAGTTGTTTATATCATGGTTAAATTTTTTTATACCTTTATATATTATATATATCTTTTTTTTCAACAGATCAAAATAGCCTCTTAATCATATGATACCCAATGATCACCATATTCAGGAGTGTTTCCCCTTAGGGCTTATGGGGGCTTTAGCCTTCCAAACTTTTTCAAACATCTCATTATCTATTATATATTATGCATGCATGTGTTAACAATATTGATTTTTAGTGTTATTTAAAATATTGATTTAGCATTCCAAAATAAACTAACCCCCAATGTTTATCGTCTAACTCCGTTTCAAACTGTATTAATTCATATAAATGTTACACGACATGTTTCATGTAAGTATTATACAACATGATCCATAAATGACACCCGACAGACTAAAAACATTGTTCCTCGTGAAAAGGAAGGGGTAGAACAGTTATTTTTTATTTTATTTTATTTCACCTTCTATCAGAATAGCATTATTTGGAAGCAAATTTTGTCAATTAGTTGAAAAGGGTATAAAAAGCCAATTTATTTTTCTTTGTGGTAAAAATAAAAAACAATTCTTATATTTTTGTGTTATTTTGGGTTAATCCTTCTAAAGATACATATTTTATTGTAGTTGGAAGCGAATACATGGGAACAGTAATGAGATTGTATCCGTCTAAATTTTTTTGTTACATTTAATATTTCATCTCATAATATATTGTTTTATATATACATCATATGTTAATTAGTGATATCATTTGATAAGGAAATATATAATAATTATTTGGATTAAAAACAATTTTCCTTCTGAACTATTCATGATTAGACATTTTTGTGTATAAATTTAAAAAGATTCATTTTACACTAAAAACTTTAAATTTAATATATTTTACCATATCAAACAAATTCTAGTAGTACACGTGTTTGAAATCAATGAATATATATATATATATATATATATATATATATATTTTGCAAATAAAAAACATAATCAACCAATACATATCTTTTAAGTATGTTAATGTAACTCGTAATAACTATAATCAACCAATACAAGAATTGCAAATAAAAGAATAAATTAGAAATGTAGATCATCATCTATCTTGTATGAGGGAAACCAATACTATGCCTTGTAGTGGGGAAAACCACAAACAAGACGCTAGCAAGAAATCCAATTCCAAAGGGCACAATATCCAACACCTCTTGAACCTCATGCACTGGCTTGGGATAAAAACACCTAACCACATTACTATCCCTCAAAGCCATCGAACCAAAAACTAGCATTGATAGCATAGCATGAACGACATCAATGAATGTCAACCTATACTTGCTCAATTCCTCACCCAACCCTAGTCCATCGGGATGATCGAAGAGCCACAACCCCTTCAACGTCACGAAACCATAGTAAACCCGCCCATCCGGGGACTTGATGCTATCGGTGAACGAGGCGAGGAGGCAGGAGAGGCCGAGGACGAGGAGGAGGACGAGGGTCATGGGTCGTGTGGCAGAGTCACACGACCCATTGCTCGTGAAGATTGGTGTTAGGAGTTGGAAGGCCATAAGGGTGCCCGTTGGGAGGAGGTTCGCTAGATGGGCCGAGCTCTGTAGGGCCTGCGAGAGTGTGCTTGTGCTCGGGGGACGTGGTGGGCCCTTTGGGGGTTCGTCCATGTCCACCGTGGATGTTGTAATTGGTTGGATAACGGAAACCGATGATGATGGTTTCTGTCGAAGAGACATGATTCTTTGAAAAGTTGTTCTTGATTTCAATGATGTTGATTGATAATTGATGAATGATGAAAGTAAAGTTTGTAATATAATTTATGTTTGAGAATGAACATCTATATATGTATATATATATGTTTGTGGAGGAAAAAAAACGTGTTAGGTATTGTAATATGTAAGTTGCTTGATTTTAAGGTGGCTAAGATGGTTGCTTGAATCTTAAGTCACTTCACAATTGGTGGCTAACTTAGTAAGAATTGGCTGGCATATAACGTTATTTTATTAAAAAAAAAGTTACAAAAGACAAACAAGTGTGAAAGTTGAACGAGTTTTCAATGACTCAATCAAATTAAGGGGATGTTAATTAATTGGTTTCATTTATAGTTTAATTTCTAATTTCCGATACCCAATATTTTATTTTGTTTTAGAAAAGTATACCCAATATTTTTAATTTCGTTTATGATGTTGTATTAATTGATTTTCGTGTGGAAATTATTGAAATAATTTAAAATTTATAACTTGATTTCGAAATGAAAATTTAGTAGGTTGGTAGATTTCGATAAAGCACACAATTTGCTTCACTTTTTTAATTTTATTAGATGTGTTATTTTGTTTCAATAATATACAAAGTAGTAAGTTTAAAATATTTAATTTAAATTTTAATAATTGATTTGCAAAATAAGTGTTTGAGCCTTGAAGTCAAAATAGATTATCCAAAACATGTTTTTTTTCTTTTTTTTTTCTTTCTTTCTTTCCCTTTTATCTAAGTATAGTAAAGAATTGGGAATTTAGATTTGAAAAGAAATATGCCCTTAAGGTCTACTCTTTTTTACGTAACAACTCTTCCTATATATATAGAATGGTTTATCTAATTAATAAGAAACTATGAAAGGTATGTCATTTCTAGGGCTACCACAGCACCATATGCTTGCTTATAAGTTTCTTCTATTGACCTTCCTAATACTATTTCATTTTAATTTGAACGATACATAGCTAGGGTATAATCGAATCAAATTGAATGAAGCGAACAATAGATAGCTAGGGTATAATCAAATCAAATTGAATGAAGCGAATTATTAAGCGTTTGAGTTCGATTTGTTTATTATTGAATGGTTTTAAATTTAATTTACTGAATATATTAATGATGGGTTACAAGATTACTAAACCTTACTCAATGAATATATATATCACGAGTTTAATAATATAGATTATAAATTATATAAGTCATCAACTCTTTAAAAAAATAATTATGCCTTCTAAAGAATAGAATATATTATCTAAAGTTTATATACAATAAAATAGCTATAATTAAATATTTATATATTTATCATAAGTAAAAATATAATAAATATATCAAAATCTCAAACATTAGTAGTATTAATTTATGTGAGCTATCTACAAGCCTTTTGACAAGCTTGCTCATACAACAACGAGTTAAATATATAGCATCAAACTTTAGTTAGTCTGTTTATTTTAACAAATCATCGTAAATGATTTAATTTTATATAAGTTTTTATCAAATAGTGCTCCGAATTTTATTCATTTACATTCAAGGAAGAAAATATCGTGATATATCGTGCATATATAGCAAATTTGGATATTGGGGGTAATTTTTTCCCCGAGTATCGTGGATATATCACAAAATATCGATATTGATATAGCTATCGGTTCAACCATAATACAAAATTGGATGAAAATCGAAAAACACCATAAATATATCACGCGATATTGCGATTATAAAAAAAAAATCGTGAATTTTTTTTTTCTTATGAAATTTACATATTTATTATTATTGTTTATATTCTTGATCTGTACTTTGTAGTGATTGTCCTTGTTTGAAAGTTAGAGAACTAATAGAGTTGGTCTCTAGAGAGACTGTCTCACATGCGACAAGATTCAAGTATGTCTTTTACAGGTATAAGTATGTGTTTTCAGCTATAAGTATGTGTTTTATAAATATGTTTTTACCGTATAAATATGAGTTATTCAAGTATGTCTTTTACGACCATAAATGTCTTTTTGTACTATAAGTGCAACCGTCGCACAGTGCGACGGTTGCACATGAGTTTTTGCCGAACTAATATATTCTCTTCTCAGTTCTCACATCAATCTTTCTAGCCAGTCCATGTCTAGTGGCTTTTTGAAAAATTGCATTGCATAATTCACATTCATAATTATTACTTCATTTACCTTTCTTTTTTTCTTTCTAATTTTCTATATGATATAATATTTGTCTATATAATAGGATAAATGCAACACTACAATGAACATTCTATCATTTTCAATTTCAAGGTATGGTATCTCTTTTTCTTAAGATCATTAATTATATTAATTGTAATTATTTACTTTCTAGATATTAAGACTATTTTAATTGTATTTATTCATTTTTTAGATAGATCGCAGTGACGTTGGAGAGGAAATACTTATGATATTAAATATATCAAACATCCAAACAACATTTCCATTGGTATGTATTTTTTTTTTTCCTTTTTTATTGATAAAATAACATTTTATTGGTACGTAAATTGGTACGTATGCTTGTATTAATTAAACATATGTTGAGGTGAAGTATTGATAACTAGCTTTTAGTCTAAGTTAATTTTACAAGAATAGTTTTACAATTAATTGTGTTATAATCCGTACTATAACTGATAATTGCGTATATGAATGTATAAGACAATTAATAATAACTTTTGTGTGTATATAATAAACTAGGAATTAGTGAATATTTATGCATTATGATCTTTTAAATATCTAAAAAATATAACCATAAAATATTTTGGTTTGTGATATAATACTCATCAATAGTATTAATACTTAGCTTTGTATATGTATATACATCATTGCTATTAATCTATTATATCAATTAACAAATATTATCAACAATTTATTACTGAATTATAAAAATTAATGAATGAACATGTAATTAATTAAATTAATTAACTTAATATATTACGTTAATATACTTTTAATTAAGAGTTATATATTGTAAATAACTATGATTCATAATTAATAATCTTGTTATATATAATAACTAGTTTAATAAAGATTTATATATCTTACAATTACAATAATTTATGATAATTGTAGTATTTAGTTTCTCACCCGTTTAAATAACCAAATTAATTAATACTAGTTGATAAATGAAAGATTAATTTTAGGCATTACTATCTAACTTTGTAATGCCATACGTTTAATTTGAACTCATATTACTTTGATATAATACGGTAATACCTACACTTGTCGTGATTACTTTTCTTTTCTTTTTGATAATATTGTATATTACTATCTAACTTTATAATATTTTTTCAAAGGTACATACGACCTATAAAGAGAATGACAATTGGAAGTGGAAGTGATTGTGAGACAAGTTGATCTTCTATGAAAATATTGTAGGGTAATTCCTAATAATAAAAATGAAATTATTTGCACTTTATGTGGTCTTGTACTTTAAAGTGGAGGTTTTACTCGTTTTTAATATTATTTGAGCCACACAAATCCTAAAAAAAAATCACGAACATTCTCAAATGTGCCTCTTGAAGTTAAACAAGAAATTCAGGATAGGTGTTACTCAAAATCATGAACATGCCCCAATATGCCCCCACTGGACATTCATGAAATTTTTCTAGGATTTGTGTGGCTCAAATGATATTTAAAATGAGTAATGCCTCCACTTTAAAGTACAAGACCACAAAATTTGCAAATGGTTCCATTTTTATTATTAGGAATGACTCTACAATATTTCCATGCAGTATCAACTACGCGACTACCACTTCCACTTTCGATTGCCATTTCCTTTATACATACCTTTAGAAAAATATTATAAAGTCAGGTAACAATGTAAACATATTATCAAAGAGAAAAGAAAAGTAATCACTACAAGTAGAGGTATTACTTCTAAGTAAGAGAAGTTCAAATTAAACTTATAACATCATACAATTAAATAATAATTAATGCACAAAATTAAGCTTTCATTTATCAACAATTATTAGTTAATTTGGTTAAATGGGTAATACTAGATACAACAATAATCCTAAAATTATTGTAATTATAAGATATATAACTCTATTAAACGATGACTATTATAACAGATTTATTAATTTAGACATTAGCTATTTATAATATATCTCTTTATTAAAAAAAGTAACTTAACATAATATCCTAAGTTAATTAATTCATTAATTTTTATAATTCAGTGATAAATTACTGACAATATATGTTTTAGATTTGTGTTTTACCCCCAAATTAATTAATTAAATATCATGCGTAATGGCCCTACCCTATTTATTTATATTTAAGTAAAACCTTTTCTTTTAAATCGCATCTGCCCCCGTCCTATTAATTAATACCCAAAAATTAGGGCACGATTCGATTCGACTCTGAAGTGAGCGCGAATTAACTTCAACAAGGTATGGGTTTTTTTTTTTTTTTTCTTCGCCTGAAAGTCTTATCTTGTTTCTTTTTATTCAATTTCCGGCTGAGATTTCCGATGGGGTTTCGCCGGAAAACATATTTCCTTTTTCTTCCATGGTATATACATAAGTTTCGAAATCCGTCTCTTCTAAAGACTGCAATGCTTCCTTCACTAAAATTGACAAACAAGGAAGGTTGCTTAATTACTGATACCAACAAATTTGTTAATTAATGCATAAAGTAAGGAGGAGCCTGCAAAGAGAGTAATTTGAGGAAAATTCAAAATGTGTTCAATTTTCATGGATTATATGAGTTTATGTAGCATGTTGGCATTATGGCTGATTCATTTAATTTGCTAAGAAATTGTTTGTGTTCGTGTTATTACTTGTCTATGATGCATAGGCTGGAGATATAATTTCTGGATCAAAGTAAATTTGTATTGTACTAATTGTGCTTGGGGCTGCATTGGTGGGTCCCACAACAATAACAGACAAGTTATATTGAAGAGTAAATGAAGCGAAGACGTGGGAGCAAGAAGGGAAGACTGAAGAAACCAAAGGTGGTTAGCACGAATGAAGTGGGATCGAATGTTGTTAGTGTAAATACACAAGACAACTCTGGTTTGGATGATGAGTCTGATAATGAAGAGATTGAATCTGGAATGGATGCTGAGACTGAGACAATAGCGTCTCCAGCAAGAGCTACTCAACCGGAACCAATTGTTAATGCTGAAACTGTAGGACGACCAAGTGGTAATATATTTGGGAAAGCAGTGTATACTCGTGTGAAAGTAAAGATCAAGACTTCCAAAAATCTGGAATCTCAACGCCCTTCCTTGGATGCTCCGAGTCAAAGTGACACTGATAAGAGTAGCCAGCACGTATTTTCAGAGAAGCCAGGAGGTCCTAGTGAAAAAATGGAGGACAGTGCCAACTCTCTGTCTGAGACTAATGGAGGTGTAAAGTCTACGGGTATAAAGATAAAATCATCTAGGGGTTTGAGTTCTTCAAGTATGAGCCCCTGTAGCAATACTGAACCAGTCAAGGGAGATAGGACAGAGAAGAAAGATACCCAAACGCCTCATCAGGAGTCACAACACAACGAGCAAGAACTGAGAACTGCATTAGAGGTAATATTGCTATTACGTGCCAGTCAATTGGTTTATGCTAGATGCAATTACCTTGTTATTTACTTTCTTTACTTGCTTTCTCCTAGGTAATAAGAAAGGTCATGAAAATGGATGCAGCTGAGCCCTTTAATGTTCCCGTAAATCCTGTTGCCCTTGGAATACCGGTAAGCATGGTTATTTGATGCGTTTTTGTAGTTCTATTATGGGAGCTTGCTACAAAGTGTCGGATTTACAATCCTGATGTTTCAACTATTGTTACTTCTACTTTTAATTTTCCCATACTTAATTGTACTGTATGCTGGTTAGCATTGTGAGATTGTCCAAGTAATTGACTAGTATAGTGCCCTTGATTTTAAAAACTTTTAATCAGAAAGCTGATAATTTTGTGCGGAATGGATCAGGACTATTTTGATGTCATCCATACACCTATGGATTTTGGCACAATATGCAGTAACCTTGAAAAGGGTGTGAAGTACAAGAACTCAGAAGATGTTTACAAAGATGTTCAGTATATATGGAATAACTGTTACAAGTACAATAACAAAGGTGATTATATTGTGGACCTTATGAAGCGGGTGAAGAAAAACTTCACAAAGTATTGGACTGCAGTTGGATTATACAGCGATCAGCCTCAAGAAAGTAATGGTAATGGTAATGGTAAGTTTATGCACTTCATCTTTGCTCTTTGATTTTGGTGATTCACTTAGCTTATATCTTGTATTATATAAGCTGAGTAAAAAAATTTCTCCTGTAACATGAAATTGGGAGAGAATGTGTTTTTGGTCTCTCGAAGCAAACTTTCTTCATGCTGACCCCAATCAAGTTGACTGACCATAGTATTTATTCACCTGCTCAAGCTTGTGGAACCTAAAGATTTAGATCTTCTAATATTGGAACATCAAGCGATGATGACTTCATAATATTAAGGATAAAGTCAGTTGTATGCATATTTTAGAACAGTGTTGTAATCCATAAACTATTTTGATTTTGATATATATATTTTTCAGCTTCACAAAATTATGTGCTACAACCAGTTGTGTGCATATCTTGTAATGTACCTCGCAATTTCCAGTCTTAGTAAATGTTGTGAAGAAATTTGTTTCTATTGTGTACCTTTTCAGATAAGTTGAAAGGAGTCTCATTGTTGGATATTTTAGGACGTATTAATTTCGGTTTCTCAACAATTATATCCTCGTATACATTATAATGTACCTTGTATCGAAGTTTTTTTTTTTTTTTTAAAATTATTTAGGAAAATACATTGTTTTAAAGTTAACCTTGTATTATGTACTTTCATTGTCTGCATATCTTGAAGTAAACCTTGTTTTACCAGAATGGACTACAATCATTCTGATGCAGGACAGGCACGATCAGTACTTGATCTGTGTTGTTGTAGAATACATTTCTTGCTGTAATGCTTCTCTTCAAAATTTTGGCTGTGTTTTTCCTGATAGAAAACATAGTTATAAATGGCACCACACTAAGCATATGGCTTACTCAATGAGAGATAATATATTATGCCAGAGGCTAATTACAGTGTTTCCTTTGTCAAATGCCCAAAAAGAAATTTTATCTTCTTTTGGTACTATATGGAATATTTTGGTCTCTTCTTCCGAATTAATACACCTTCTCCTGAAATGAAACAATCATAGATTACTTCTCCAATATATTTTCATACTAGTACATCTTTACTTCCAATACAAATGCTCTGAGCACTCCCTTAAAACACAAACAAATCTTACTGTTTTCTTAGTGATTAGGTGTGCATCAGGCATTTTCTCGCTTCATTCATTACTTGATGCCATGTTAACGTTAATCATTACTATACTTAATGATACTAGTATATATGAGATTGCTCGTATGGTGGTTCTTTTTGAGGGATTTCTCATCCCTCTTTCTTTCTTTTATTACTAAAATTTCTGTTCTCCAAAAAAAAAAAAAAAAAAAAAAAAAAAACAGAAAAATCAGTTTCATAATATACCTGAGACTTCTGTCTTAAAAAAGTTCAGTTACCAGTGTCTTTTTCCTTTTGCATAGGTCTTGAAAGCAATCCAGTTAAGGATCTTACTCCCTCAAGTGAGGGTAATACACAGTCAAATGGTGGTTCTCTAAGCCTCTCGAGTAAAAAGTTCCACGGGTATGATACTGCAAGTTTCTGTAATTCATTTTTATTCTCCCTGTTATTTTTTCTGCTTCAAATGAGAGAAATATTTGAATCAAATATGGAGGAATTGAGGTATAAAAGTGGAAGGAACGGGAGAGTATGGAATTTGAAAATGAATTCAGTGAATGATTTCTCAGATAGATTTTTGTAATATACAATTTTTTTATGTACTGAATTCAGTTAACTTGTCTGATTCCAATAGTTTTTGTCCTGAAATATTCTGAGCATCTCAGTATGTTATGTTGCCGATCTCTTTTTTTTTTTTTTGGACTCTATTGGTGCTAAAGTAGTCATCAATACATTAGCAGAAAATAAGTATAGATAGGAAAATAAGAGATAAATAGAACCAAGATAAAAGATGCTGTCTTTGAGATGAAAACAAATATTTGGGATACTATATCATGGGGCATTTAGGGGAGAGAATGATGCAGTAAGATGAACTATGGTCAAAAGCTATCAATCCTGATGGTTCATTCACAAAAGAACTGGAAGATCTTTAGGTTAATGTACTACCTTTGGTAAATCAATCTGTGCCAATTCCATAGTAACTGCTAGCCCCCTTGGCCTCAACAATTGCACTGCAGCTCAAATATCTGGCCTTACTCCATGAAATTCCCATCCAGCACTGCATCTGAAATCCCAAATAAACAAGCAGATGGCTTTTTAAAATTCTCCCCATATTTCATGACTGAACCTTCTTGGAAAAGGGCGAAGAATTGAGTCGCCTGAAATCGGTCCTACATAATGGTCCTTAAATTCTCTCCGATTGTAAGGTTGTCGTTGCTGTGGTCCCTGAATTGTGCTCTGTGGCCAAATTTGATAGGACTCGAATACGAACTGCATATTATTGATAACAAGAATCTCTCCTACGGAAACTTAACAATTCTCAACATGGAAAATGTAAATGACTGTGTGACTGTTTATTCAAAACCCTAATTAAATAAAATATGACAAAAGACTAATTTGCCTGTCGACTCTTAAGCCTGCGTCTAACATACAAATATTTGTAAGGCTTAGGCCCAATATCACTGGGCACCACAGTTTCCTGTTAAGAACGGTCTGATTGAGCAGAAATTGTGTAATTACTTGTTTTTCTTTCTTCTGCTGGCTTTGTGACTGTGTCATTGTATGTGCCCAAAGCATGAAGTTACGGCTAATAAAATGGTTCATCCTGCATCACAAATATCAATTTCTTAACGTTGTCTTTGCAGACTTAAAAAGCACAAGGATGGCTGCCAGTGCGCTATATGTGTAATGATGCGACGCAGGCAGGAGAGGGAAGAGATTGCTCGTATGATGGGAGGGCAGCCAGAAAATAGTGATGACTCTTTGGGAGATGACATCAAGCTAGAGGTATTTCTCTTATTGACTGGGTTCTCTTCTACTCTATTGGGTGTATAACGAGATGTTATTAAAACTAAAAAAATGAGTCTTTCATGAGGAGTAAGAAGTACTTCCATGGGTTGGCTTATTTCTAACAACTGCAGCTTCAATCCTCAATCTCATTGTGTATTGTAAGTGGTTCTTCATCATGACAAATGATACCTGTTTGCGGGGGTGAGGGTGTGTGTGTTTCCCATGCTCTTAGATAATGCAGGAGAGTGATAAATTATATTTCTCAAATGGCATCACATTCGTGTTCCGTTTGCCTTTGTATTATTCAAGGAGGAGTGAGAATGTAAGGTATAGAAGAATGTGTAGTAAGTATTGGCATTTAAGTTGAAACTTTTTGTCAAATAAAATATCCTTATTGTATAGTTCAGGGTAGATGTTTAGTTTCTAACTGAGAGGGAATTGTTCAATTTTTTCTAGGAGAATTGAGGATTGGGTTTAGACATAGTAATTGTGTACTTCACACTGCAAAGCTCCCTTAACAAGCATGAGTGTTAAGGGAGAGAAATCACAGGAAGAGATTTAAAAACTTCTGTCTTGAACACCCCCCCCCCCCTCAAAAAAAAAAAAAACAAAAAAGAACCAGTGATCTGCTTTTAATATTTCTGATGGATATTTCTCAGGGAGAAAGTCCGTTTGCCGAGTATGCTTCCTCAAACCTAGAGAACTCACCAGAGGTTGATGCTTTGGAAAGGAAAGGGCAAGAGATGAAATTGGGACACATCGGAGATTTATACGTTCAGCAGAATGAGGATGACACTAGAGTTGCAGGGCAACGAGAGGGTTCTCAGGATTTGCAGTCAAGTCATAGATCTGGAGATGAGAATGGTATGCATTATCATGCAGCACATATGGGATCAGGTGTCAGCATATCAAATGAGACTCACAAAGAATTGCTTAAGCATAACAATGACAAAAGTGCTGCAATCGACCAACAGAAGCCTAAGGTAGTCAAGTCTTTTTAATATGCAATGTTCCTTCTCGATTACGGAGATGTTCAGAAGTAAGCTTCTCCTGAAATGTCTATCAATTGCTGTTTTTGTTCGGTGAAGTTTTACCTACTTGCAGAGTCTAGGATAATTATTTTCCACTTTTTTCTTTGTTTGGTCTATTTGTTTCTTTGCTCTTAGATTGTTTACTTGTTTTTTTTTTCCTTGTATCTACCCTGCTCCCCCACCATACATATGCCAAAGGGCACACACCTTTACCCTTCTCTCCTTGTTCTAAAATTTGATGTGTGTTTTGAGAGAGAGAGAGAGAGAGAGAGAGAGAGAGCTGTTTAAATAAGAAGCATATTAACTTCGTTATGTACTGGACCAACTGCAGGAGTTACTGGATAAGAATCAGAGGGCTAAAATGTTGGAGAATCTTCGTTATCTGGAGAACCCAATGCTTTTAAAGTTATATGGTACCCTCTTTACTGACAATTCAAGGTCTTTCTGGAATGGACCTCATTCATTGGTTGATCAGAATCGGGGCTCTAATCGCCGAAGTTTCTTACATTCAGCTATTTCTTCATTTATGAAGTAGTTGTTTTTGTCAATGGTTCTTTTATGAGGGCATTGGCTCTAATGGATGCATTCACACTGTTGCTATGGTGACTGTAGGTTACAGGAAATGTAAAACTAGGACTGCTTGTTACTTATTAGCTTTAACATCAACTTTTCTGGCTATGAAGTTCTGAAAGTAGAAGCTTATATCTCATGAGATGTGCTGCATTTTAAAAGCTGTAAGAACTATTTAGAGAAATAGTTGCTATCACTAGGGGCATGAATCATGCCTTGAGTTAGTTTTGCCTTGTCATTTTCTTTCTGATTGTAGATTAGATTAAACCAAGTAATTTACTTCATTATGTCCAAGTACATAGCTACTTATAGGTTGTATTTGGATGGAAGGATTTGGTGATGCATTTAAAACCCATAATAGCTAATTAACTGTTGATTATTATTGAACGAATTTGAAACCCCATCATTATTCTTAAAATAATTTGAGGTTACGTTTTGAATTGAGTGATTTGAAACACACGATTTGAAATAAATGTATTTTAAATCTCCTGCTTAAATTTAAATGAAAACCAAAAAACTAATATAAAACAAAACAAAATTCACCTCTTCTTTTCATGTTCTCGGATTCTTTCAGCACCCATTTGTACGGGTGACGTTTTAGATTTGAAGTAAAGAATGCCACATGATATTTTAGCTAAATGAATTTTTTTTTTCAATAAATAATGATTATTAGCAATAATGTTCATATCACATTGGTAGGGACGTAAATGAATCAAGTTATTGATTTGTGCTGTTCAGAGCTCAATGTAAAAGCTCATTTGAGATTATTTAATAATTCATTAAACTAAACAAATACATAAGCTCGTTAGTTTGTAAACAATCTTATCACAAGATTCGTGACAGTCATTATGATATTTTGATAAGCATATATATCTTATATTTTTAGTTAGAGAAATATATAAATATCCAAGTATAGTTATCTTTAAAATTATATAATAAATTTAAGATAATATAATTTTATCTTTTATAATGAAATTTATTTTTACCATGAATGTGCATGATAAATTAAGCTCTTCGATAATGAACAAAACAAACTCACACTATCAATAGTGTAGTTCACCTTGATTCATTACATCTCTATAAATAGATCAGTTTAACAGGATTTGACTTCACCTCGATTCGATGCATCTCTACCAATAATTCAATTCGATTACATCTCTATAAATAGTTCGGTTACATCCCTATTTGAACATTCTACAGAACGATTGCCAATAAGCATTATCATCAAGGGAGAAATACTTTCTACGTTTATAAAAACACAAAATTCTCAAGATATTGACCATTGATCTACCAAGTCAGTGAAACTATGGTAAAACTTGGACTGAATTTGTTGTTATTTGAAACCAATGCAGCTACTCATGAATCTGAAGGGAGGTCATATTTCACATGTCCAAGGTAGAGACCACATGCAGGGGCCATGGGACTTGCAAGACCTACATTCTTAGCTTCAAGGATCCGTTCGACTGAGAAAGGAAACCAATAAATACACGATAAAATTAATTGCAAAATAAGCTTTTACACACACCCACACATGCAATGTTTACCATCTGAAACAGTGAGATCACCGGTGCCCACGCATTTCAGGACCCCAACAAGCAACCTAACCTGCGAAATGTAGTAAAACAAATATCAGGGGCCAGTTCAAATGAATAGTGTCATACAAATATTACTTAAAATGCAATTAGCTCCCGACTTATCGAGCCTCATTCTCTCAAGGAGTGAGAAGTCCTGCTGATATGGTCTCTATCCAATGAAAAGACATCTTATTCATGCTATTTAAAGGTTAACGAGGATTGATCATACATGAAAGATAATCAGCATGTCAGTTTTTCTTTCAAATAAAAGTTACAGCTGGTATGACTTGATCTCTCATGCAAGATTAGCAGCCAGCCAATTCGTTTAAAACGTCCAATGATTTCTCTCCAATGATCAGAAAGCTGAATCTAGAAGTTCAAACATATTTAACGCCCTATGGTACCGAAATCCAACAAAGGAGGCTAAGTGAAGGAGACAAATCAATGCTTGATTCCTTTTTTAATGGCATCCTACTAGGACGAAAGTATAATGTGATGCGGTTAATGTGGAGGCATATCAATAATGTTGGATTAAAAAACACATCACAGGAAAAAGACAATTTATGCCTTCTACAAGGATGAGATTGAAATATAGTACTGCTTTGAAGAAAGATAATAACTTCCACAAGTCTTAGAGATATTTGGTTCTTCGGGATTTTTTTACTCAATTTGACGTGATGTTATGTACTATTCATAAAAGAAGAAAGAATGTGCAGCAATCTCCCATAAGGCCTATTCTTAGAAGAATTTCCAGCAACTTTGGAATTGCCTGTCAAACTTACCTCCTAATTGAACTATTCAGCAACTATTATCTTATATGGTCATACCTAGAGCAGGTTTATCAAATATACTACACTGTCAAATCAAACCTACAGAATACAAGACAGAAGAACTACAATATTAAGTTCAAGATTTGCTGAAAAGCAAAAAGATCCGCAGCGCTTTAAGCACAAAGCGCAAAGAAAGTGCATGCTCGACCAAAGTCAAGCACTCTACAATTAAAAAATGATACAATAAAATAAAATCATATCGTAAGCACCAATTAACTATATTGTTACTACAACTCGGTATTTGCTTGATCTGTCAACTGATGGCATACAATGAGGCAAACATTAAGTCTACGAAATAGAAGTATACTATTGATCTAATCATCATTACTCTCTAGCTCCTTGTCAAATACAGATAGGAATGTCAGCATATCAAGCTACAATTCAAACAAAAAATCTGAACTCCTGAAATTCTACCAAGTTTAGACTATGATCCTAAAGCATCACCAAGTTTTGACTAGCTGGCCTTTCAACGAAAGGTTTCTTCGCTGCATATAAGTTGAGACAGAAAATAGAAATAAACTTCGTAGAATACAAGGGTATTTTTGCACTAAATATCAGCTCAGAATGCCACAGTCAGATAATAATCTTACTGGGAAACAGTGCCTCGAATGACTATTTCTCCAATCACTCAAAATGGTAGTATGCTGATATCTTTCAGAATTAAATGTTGGATCAAAGTGAATATAGAAGAACACATGGGACAATTACCAAAGAAAAACAGAAGTTACCTGATGATAAAGAAAAGAGCGTGCCCTTGCAGTAACTACAAAGCAACAGTGCCTCTTCCTTGCTCCAAATCCTTGGATAGCCTCTCCTACAGAACTTTCGGTAAGTTGTTTAGGATTGACAGCAGCTGTAGAATCAGTTTGTAGCTTGTTTGATATTGAGACAGAATCAGTTGAGGCATAATTGTTTTGTTCTTCTCTCTCTAGCATTGAGGGAAAATAAGGGCTCGAAGCAACCTCAGTAACATTTAGCTCATCCAAGGTTCTGATGGGTGACTTGGCCTGTCAACCATTGCAAAATTACAGGTAGAGTTTAAAAAACCAGATAAAATATTAATGGTAAAAAGAGTGGTAAAAAGAGACAATGTAAATGACTGAAACCATGTCCCTAGAACAGACCAATGATGCCAGAGCATTTCAACAGTAAAATTAGATATCTAGAAGATGTGGCCAACCTGACATGCAGCAGCCCTAAAAGAACTAAAATCATGATGTCCAACAAGCACTCGGCATGCTTTCTGCATGACAATCAGCATTAAACCATTTTGATATTTATACATCAAAAAACTGAGATTGGACAAAAGGATCCATTTAAATCTGTAAGTCAACCTGCATGGCTAAAATGTCAAGTTCTTCAGGTACATGCCAAGCTCGGTCTTTCTCAAAAGTGGACACAGGCTCCTCCCCAGACAACAATTTATAGAAGTACCTATAGACAAATCACCAAAAATATACTTCTATATTTTAATCTCCAACAAACACAGTTACACAGTAGTTGGGCACTGCATTTCAATAATTCAATAAAGAAAAGAAAGCATGCTGAAGGTCACTATATATCACTGAATATCATTCAATCATTTTTACCAAAAAAAAAAAAAATTCTTACATGATTTAGCAAGGTTCTTTCCAGTTGCATCGTATTGGATATTAAAATACTTTTAGACCAATTCATTGGTAGAATGCAAAATAAGTCAATTAAGAATGCCATTCTTGACATTATCACATCAAATACCTCAACAAGTTAAACAATGACCACATACAGTTTAAATCATATAGACAAGCAAAAGTAATAAGATATGAAGAGATTGTCGACATGAACATCACAATTCGCAGGGCACTGAAGCAATTTTCATGGGTAGAGGTTTTGTTTGATACCTACGTGCGTTCAATTGCTTTATATCGCGCATGAAAATCAGATGGAACACACTTAACATCGATCACCATAATATCACCTTCATTCTTCTGCAGCAAAATCACATTAACATGTGTCACCAATTTCTCAAAAGGACCAATAAAATGAAAACTACGAGTCCTACAAGTTCAAGGATGAAAACCAACTCAGCCAAAAAAGGATTACAGCTAATTTAAAGAGAGTAGCCACCATAACTCAATGAATTGAACAAGTATGTGAAACGTTGAATCAGTTATGCATGAAGCAAATGTGGGAAATACTCTTTTCAACAAATAAAATTGTTTTTTGACACGCCTACACAGGCAAACACCATTCTCCTGGAACAAATCCTAAAGAAAAGTAACACAGAAATCAATTCACAGTTAAATAGTAACATTTTGGTCAGGTAAAGATGCATGACAAAAACCATAACACTTTTGTAATTAGGAGCCTAAGATCAGATATGGACCCTATGGTCAATGTCTTAAGAGAAACAAGAACAATCTGATAAAGTGATCAATCTTTAAGAAAATAAAAATATACACATACGATTCCAACAATTTCAAGGCCCTGCCTAGGCCTCAAGGTGCGGGTAAGGATGAGCAAAACAAACCACAACTGAAAATTGAACCAGACCAACAAGTTTGATTCATTTTTTTTAGCTTGGTTCCAGTTTACATATAAATTTATAAACCGAAAAGAAATTTGATTTGGTTTGGTTTGTATATTGAAAATATCAGTTAAAACTTAAAACCAAAAACAGATTTTTAAAAGCTTCAATTAGAAGTTCTTCTAGTATTCAAAATATTCACTCTCCCATAAATTATGAACCTAATTTCATCTCGTTATTTCAACTTTGATGTATGAAGAAGTCATTAGTGTTATGTTAAATGCCTTGAGAGTCCTTCGCTCTTCAGATTCACTCCTTCTGGTTGCTGCCATTTCCTGAAGTCAATCTTGCTGCTCCCATCCTAATACTATCAAATAGTTGATCATCTTAATTCTACTGTCCTGAAAAAACCACTTACCCTAACTTGGGTGTCATTTCATGCTCATCCTTTGTCTCTACAAAATAAATGCAACCAAACTCTAGTTTTATGATTCTGTCCATCTGTTGGAATTTTCAGTTCACAAGTCATCCAGCTTAATTTCTTCAATCACTGATTCATATTATTTACTCCCATCAAACACAAATGAGAACAACATAATGTTATTTACATAGTAAGCAATCATTTAGCCCGTTCAAAGACCAAACATAAGTGAGACACAACATGATGAGAAGATACAAACTGCATTTCAGAATTGAAATATGAAAAACAAAGGTTAGGCAACTCAACTAAATGATAATCCTCAATATTGATGAATTTAATCGAGAGACAAACTATAAAGATGGATAACTATAAACATAACATTTGGAATTCATATTCAGTGGACTAGCAGAAGCACCTGTAAAAAATGATTGACAGCTTTCTTGACCACAGCAGGCTCATGAGGAGATAACTGCATGTCAAAAGAAATGGATATGCCTTCAAATTTCATATATATACACATTAACATAAAAACTTCTACCAACATCAATTTGTAAATAAAGCAGCATTGAACATATTTTATCTAATAAGCAACACCCCCCCCCCCCCCCCAAAAAAAAATTATAATAATAAAAAAATAAAATAACCCCTGATACAGCAAAGAGTCAAACTCAAGTTAAGGTCTGAAGATTTTCAAGCTCAAATCCAAGCTAACTTTAAAAGAGTTATGCTCAAGCTAGGCCTCTTCTAACTTCAAAATTTTAGGCTCAAGCTCACCTAGACAACAAATGTAATTACTTCCACCACCTATGATTGTAAGTATTTTTCTAGAATTATCATCGTATGCAAATAAAATTTACTCAAATATTGTCCAAATCAACAAACATAATTACTTCCACTACCTTGATTATCTTACATCCTCAAAATCACTCTTATATCCAATATAGGGCTTTGCTTTGCAAGATGAGAAGCTTTTCACCAAAAACTCCTTATGAATATTTTAAGTGAACAATTGTCAAGATATTAAAAAGCTTCATCCTTTCACTTTAACATAAAACCCACTTGCCAAAGAAATACATAATTGAGATGGTAGGAGTACAAAAAATGTGCAACAGCACATAACGTAGCAAGTGTAATGTACAGACAAAGAGGACATAAGCATTGAGAAAAGGCAAACACATAGCAATGCTTGTTCAGAAAACAAACAGAGGTCAACCTTAAATGGCAATGAGAAGGGCGGTTATCAACCTTTTAGTAGTTTTGCCCCATAGTTTCGGATGTTAGTAATAATAATGAAGAGTTCAAGCAAACCTACAATCATTTTATCCTCAAACATATAAACAGTAACATAAGCATGAATTTATATGATTAAGCAAAGCACGATTAAAGAACAAATAAACAAACAATTCCTTTCTTTTGGGGGAACAAAGCAACAAAAAATACAAACAAAAGTAACTCACCACTTCACCAGGTTTTCTTTTGCTTATCCTCTCAACATCTACATGGCATACGTTTGACAGTGCATGAACACCTGAATCCTAAAATTAATTCCAAAAAATAAAAACCTTTCAATTGAAAAGCTGTATAACCTCTATCAAATAGAAAAATAAAATAAAAATTAACATAATAAATAGAAAGAACTCACAGTCCTACTCGAGCAAAAAACGGAAACCGGCTGCCCTATAAATTTCTTAAACGCTTCCTGAACGCGCAGAAAATCAAAGAAAAATAAAAATAAAAACTCTGTTTCAACAAAATTACTGATTCAAATAAATCAAACAGAACTGACCTCGAGAACACCAACAACAGTTCTACAAGAGGCCTGTTGTTGTGCGCCAGAAAATCGAGTGCCGATATACTCGATTGCTATTAAGTATCTTTGAATTCTGGGATTCCATGTCATATTTCTTTCAGCAGACTCTCTCTCTTCTTCTTCTTCCTCAACAATGTCGGAGGTCTCTCTACCGTCGATTTTGGCAAATTTCGAAGGACGTTGAGGGGATTCAGGTTGTTGATTTCTCAATTGCTGGGAAATTTGCGGGACAAAGGGACTTGATTGCTCTTCTGACATTTGGTTTTTCCAACAGAAAAGACGGGAATTGGGGTTTAGGGTTTCTTGAGTTTGAATTTCGAAAGGGGGCGGGGAAGGGTTCCGACAACACTAGAAATATAATTATATTATAATTATAAATTATAACTATATTAAATTTAAAAATGATTATAAATTTTTTGAATAGGTTCTGATAGATCTCATTACATAGGATGGATTGATCCAAATATCATTTATCAAATTATTGTTAAATTAGATAATGTATATTCCACTAAAATTATAAATATATTTTTATATAAATAATATTTATTTATTTTTAATTTTACTAAGTTTAATTAAGTTTTCTTAATCTAGTTTATTTACACCGTTCATAAAAGGAATGACCATATGTCATATGTGTCACATGATCATAAACCTACATTTTCTTCATAATAATATCTGTTTTCTACAAATTAAATCAGTAATGATTAGAATTTGAGAACTAATTAATATGTCTAATTAATTATATCAACTTTAATGTTGATAATAATCATTACTAAATAATATAGGAACTTTAACTAAAAATGTTAAATAACACGTCCTACACTTCAAATATATAAATAATTTATGTTAACGTCAAATTTTGTAGAACACAAAATCCTAGCTAAACACAAAAAAAAATTGATCCGACTTAGATTGATTGAATCGAATAAATAATAGTAAAATTGAATAAATTGAAGAAAACACAAATCGAATAAACTGAAGAAAACAAAATACAAAATCCTAGCTAAACATCAAAAAACTCGAAAACATGGTGTCTAGTACTTACTCGAACAAATTAGTTAGGCT
This sequence comes from Scutellaria minor, assembly GCA_954870855.1. Lineage (NCBI taxonomy): Eukaryota > Viridiplantae > Streptophyta > Magnoliopsida > Lamiales > Lamiaceae > Scutellaria > Scutellaria minor. The sequence goes on along the minus strand of OX940728.1, from coordinate 14,537,239 downwards.
TATTCTGGTCGGTCAGTTTTGGTTGTCTCGAAAAGATGGTGTCTGGTACTTACTCGAACAAATTAGTTAGGCTTATTCTGGTCGGTCAGTTTTGGTTGTCTCGAAAAGATGGTGTCTGGTACTTACTCGAATAAATTAGTTAGACTTATTCTGGTCGGTCAGTTTTGGCTGTCCAGAACGGTTCGGTTTTTATATAAGCTCGAGAAGAAATTCTCTCTATTTGCTTGATTACAGTGATTTTCGGATCTAGAATTCGATCATTTTGAATGATAATTGAGGCCTTATTATAGACTTGACCTAACATACATTACTTGAAAAATAAGAAATAAATCCCTTGTGATAAGAAAAATACGGATTTGATCCTATCTAAATAGGATATGATTTGATTTATTTCTTTGAAGATCTCTTCTTGAAATAAACTCTAAGTCTTTTGAGCTCTTCTAGGACGATGACCTAAGTGATCTTTTGTCATCTTCTCATTTTTATTACTTTAGATCTATCTTGGATGATATGAAGGCTTAGTGAGTTTCTGGTAGGCTCATGATCCTAGCTCTTCCTTGTGGCTTATGTGGATTGTCGATTCTTTGATCGGCTAACTATTCTCAACTCTTCTAAATTCTTGTATCTCTGGTTGTTGAGCTCCTCTAAGGTAGTTGAGCTCTTTCCAGATGAAATTGATCTTGAGTACTCTAGGCATCTAAGCTCTCCATGTCTCCAGCTCTATCTTGGTCGGCCTACTAAGGCCAATGAATCTCTAGTAAGCTCGGTCATCTTTAGTCGGTCTTCTCTGGTGGACCTTCTTGACTAGCTAGGAGTATGGTCGAGTTGAGCTCAAATCAGGATTGATCCTATCTCTGGTCGGCCCACTAAGATCGATGAATCTCTAGTAGGCTTGTGATCTCATTTTGGCCTACTTATCTCTGATCAACTCAAGTATTGGACTAGTGCTCTTTGTCCTCACCTAATTTGAGCTCACCCTCGGCTCTTCTGACCTCAGCTCATCCGAGCTCTTCCAACCTTGGTTCACCTCGACTCATCTGAGGTCTTCCAACTTTGGCTCATTTGAGATCTTCCAACCTTAATTCACCTCTGCTCATCTGAGGTCTTCCACCCTTGGCTCACTTTGAGACCTCGATTTGAGTTGGACACCTCAATTCAAGTTGGCCACCTCGGTTTAGATCAGCCACCTAGGCTTGACCCCATTTGGGCTCGGGTCGGCCACCTAGGGTCGCCCCTATCTGGGCTCGGTCATTCTAGGCTCGACCCCATCTGTGCTTGGCCTCATCTAGGTTCGACTCTATCTGGGTTCGGGTTGGCTCCAACTCGGAGTTGTAGTCAGTACGATTTATGGTCGGTCACTTTTGGTCCTCCACGTGTCCGATTTTGTTTTGTTCGGATTAGGGGTACAACAAATTATATACCTGAAATTTGTTAGTTTAACAAAGTTAGAAAACAATATAAATAAATAAAACTAAAATAAAAGTAGCCCGATTAAAATTGATTGTTCAACCTTTTCAATCTTTTAAAATTTATTAACTAATGTAATCAAATAGTTTTCTGCGAATATGCGTTTCAAAATAAACTATGAATTTATTTATTTATTTTTTTGAGAAATTTTTAGTTTTATTTTTTTTATTTAATTGAAATTTTTTTTTATGATTATTCTAAACTTTAACAACAAAACAAAACTAAAATAATAATGGAAGTGTTGAATATATAATATAATAGACATAATAATATATATTTTTTCAAAAAAAATAAATTATAAATTTTCCCATACAAATGCAATATATATTTAAACAAGTAAATAATATATTAATCAAATTATGTTATATTTAATATTAAATTAGTCGATGTGTATCGCAAAATATCATAAATATATTTTTTCTTAATTAAATAATATTTAAATTATTCTTATTTTACTAGGTTTAAAAAAAAATCATGTGTATTGTACAACCCTATACAAGTATACCAATTTTTTTTATTTTTGGCAGTTTCACAACAATACAAGAGGTGAAATTGCAATTTACCCCAAATTAACTAATGTCATGTGGGCCATATTTTCTTGTAATTAAAACGTTTTTCTTCATGTCCAAAGCCCATATGCTCATTCCCACACATGTATATAAACCCTCCTCCAAATTAATACACAAAAAACTAGGGCAAGAATCCACAGTCAACTCTGCGCCAAACGATCTTCACCAAGGTATGTCCTTTCTTCCAATCTTGTCCGAAAATTTCATAAATTCTTCATAATCCACAGCCACAAATCAATTAATTAACACATAAATGATCATTCGAGCATTATTATTTACATTGATGAGTATTCATTTACTAGGGTTTGCAGATTATCGAATCACCATATTAATTATAGAGAGACATAAATGGGGAGAGCAAAGCTGAGCATGGAACTGATAAGCAAGGAGAAATCAAGAAACATAACCTTCAAGAAAAGAAAAGAGGGCCTTATCCGCAAAATGTACGAGTTCACCACTCTCTGTGATGTGAATGCCTGTATGATCATCTACGGGCCCCACCCCGACAACAAGCCCACCATCTGGCCCCACAGCCCCGACGAGGTCCGTCGGATCATCGACATCTACAAGGCCAAGAACAAGGACTCCGGCAACAAGACCTTCGGCCTCTCCGACTTCTTCCACGAGCGGCGGAGGAAGATCGAAGATGAGGTCTCCAAGCTTCGCAAGAAGAACATGGAGGCCAAGTATCCCACGTGGCTTGATCCTCTCAACTTCATGTCCGAGGGGCAATTACGGGATTTCGCCTCCGCCCTCGCCAACAAGGCCGAGTACGTGAAAACTAGGGTTGAGATGTTGAGAAGAAATTCAAACAACAATATCAACTTGATGGCGGCGCGTGACTCCCACGCGAGCTTCTACTCGCCGCCGTGCTACCCCGCCGCCGTTGATTTGTTGAGCCAGAACTCAATGATGATGCTTCTGATGAACGAGAGGCAGGTGATTTATGAGGCTTCGTCATCTTCCGGTGTGGTGGACCCCATGCTTCGCCAGCGTTACTATGCGCCGCCGCTGCTGCCGGCGGCGGCGGCGCCGCAGCTGCAGTATTTGTCTACTAGCAGCTGGGACAATGTTGGAGTGGGTCATGAGGATCATAATGTTAGTATTCAGTATCAGATGAAAAACCATGAAGCAATTAGGTATCATCAGAGTTAGGTTAATTTGACTTTAATTGTAGTGCATGTTTCAATTACTTTGATTTATGTATGCATGTTGAATAAATGAAGAGTTTGATTTCTCTGTTTTAGTACTAAATTAATAGAAAACTTGATCTTCTTAGTTATATATTTGACTGCTAAAATTGCTGTAATTTTCTGGACATTTTACTTTGATCTTTATAACTTTAAATGGTACATATATAGGTTGTAATAATTCGTGTTCTTGTATAGATTCCCAGTCGAATTAGCATTATGTACTTACTTTAATTCAAAAATGAACTTTCAATCTAGCATATCAATCAATATCTAATCAATATCTACATTAACATATATACCTATATAAAAGCAAATCTTGGGCTAAAATTTTCATGACAAAAAATGGTAAGTAACAAATTTTCCGGCTCAACAAATCTTTTTAAGATCAATTGCAATCTAAAATAACGGACTAAATAATAAATTACATTAATGTAATTACGATTTCCTGAAAATAAAAATAATCCTGAAATAGTTCTTATAATGTCTAATTCGGCTAAATTTATAGCATATCAATTCCTAAAATTAAGCAATGCCTAAAAATAGCAATAAATAGCATTTTGAGAATATTATTATCTGAAATTTATGGTCAACTAACTCATAGAACTACTGATTATTTTACTTAATTTACGAAAAAATAAAAAGAAAGGAAAAGGAATTGTTAATATTATTTTATTTTTGAGTAGTTAAATTATTTTTCTTATTTGCAACTTCACTATATCACCTTAAAATAGATTTTCTTGAGTAACGCGGTAATTGTTTGAAATTTACGCGAAATAAACTAAATTAATTAGCATTTCTACTGCATATTGTCGTTAGCTGTGGCATTTTAACCTTAGAGCACTGAATAAAGTCATATGAAATACTAATAATTTAAAATAAAATCTAATTATTTAATGAGTTAATTAGGTGTTTGTCAATTTAATACAATAAATTCTCGGGCGGACAATTTAGGACTTTACCTTTTAAAATTCGGAAATTTTGTCAAATTTCATCATAAATCGCTCAATTGGCCCAAAATCTCGCGTGAAACACATGTGAATCCTTAATTTTGAGTTTTTCGGCCCAATTTCACCCAATTTTGCCTATGCGTAATATAATCATACATGTGACATTTTTTGTTGGCATAAAAATTTAACACATCATCACGCCACATATGATTAAATTATTGGGAGGGAATATACTTCATTTTCAAAAAAAAGAGAGTAATATATAATTAAATAGAAAATTAAATAAATAAAAACAAATAAAAATTAACAAATGACACCACGGTTCGAAGGAGCAACAATCACCATATCCACTTGAATTGAACATGCCCAGATCACGAGCGAACACTGTTGGAGTGGATTTGAATTTGGGAAATGGTGTCATGGATTCTCAGCTTAGTAGAGATTGAGACAATTAGGGTTCTTGAATTGAGGATTTTTATTTAATGTAATTATTTTTTTGTTTAATTTTCTGTATCCTGTATTCTATTTATTTATTTTCTATTTTAATTATGCACTACCCCTTTTTGTGGGAAATGAAGTCTATTACCTCCCAATAATTTAATCATATATGGCGCAGTGATGCGTAAATTTTAATACCAATAGGGAATGCAACTTGTATAATTATATTACATTAGATGAAATTGGGTGAAATTAGGTCGAAAATCCTGAAATTAAGAGCTCACGTGCGAATTCCACTCAATTGAGCGATTCAGATTGAAATTGGGCAACATTTATGAATTTTTAAAAGTTAATTAAAGTTCTAAATTATCAGCCCAAAAACTTATTGCCCTAAATTGCTAAAACCACTAATTTATTGTGCAATTTGGATAATAAACTCTTATTTAATTTATTTATATTTTGTAAAAAAAAAAAAGCCTATAATTTGCGTAAGAATTCAAAATGTTTCTAGATTTTTCTCGACTGTATGTAAATACTTTCGATTCATATGTTTTCACAACAAACAACAGGATATTCTGGTTTCAAGTTTGAGTTTCATACTTACAAAGTAATAGTTTTTGTGTAATGTATGATGATATATATATATATAGAGAATTGATCAGACACGCACCTGAAGAATGCGCACCGTGCGCACTTCTTTAAAATTTCTTTTTTCTTTTAATATATCATATTATTTCTTTTCTCACGCTACCGCTTCACATACGAAATTCTCATCCAACACATAAATCTAATCCATCATCAACATATATAATTTGCATCCCACATATCAACATAGATCTTCTTCCCAATTTTCATCTCACAGATGCTACACCATGAAAATTTGGTTATTATCAAAAGTCATTTGTTAAAAATTACAAAATATGAATTGGTTAACAAATATGATCAATCATCAATCAATCCTCAATAAATCCGTAAGATCAATCCTATTGTAGCCCACAATTAAAGAAAAGAACGAAAATTATTTAATTAGTCAATTCTCAAGAAAAATTCTAATCAAAATGAATAATAAAAATTGAACAAAATTCTCAAAATGAATAATAAAAATTGAAATATGAATTAAGTAACAAAGAGAATAAATTCTCAACAAATCCTTAAAATCGACAAATCATATCCTCAAACTCAATGAAACTCAACAAATCATATCCTCTAACTCAATCATCAATTTTCAAGAACTCTCCAATCAATCCTCAAAATCCCCAAGTCTCTTTAATTACTTGTATTTTGTGTCTTCAAATATAATGGATCTATACATGTGGATTTTTTTTAAAACAAATCAGTACCATAATTTTTTTAATGTAAAAACTTTCAGAAAAGATAAGAAAATAATATACCAATACAAGGATGTAGTACAATTTCTCCTGTCATGTCCATTAATGTCACAACCACGACAAACTCTTGCTTTTAAAATTATTTTTTCCTTTGATGATTTATACAAGAAAGTATGTGAAGATATTGATGAGGGGTTATGTCTATGTGTGAGATGAGAATTCCGTATGTGAAGTGGTAGGGTGAAAAAAAAAATTATGTGTATAATAATATAAAATATTAAAAATTACATTGATTATGATTTAGAAAATTATGTGTATAATTATATAAAATATTAAAAATTTCATTGATTATGATTTAGAATTTCTTGAGAATTGATTACTTGAATATTATTCATTGTTTCCTTTAATTGATTAATTGGATATTTTTATTGTTTTCTTTGGGATGGAAATTGAGGAGTGGTAAGGTGAGAAAAAATTATATGTATAATAATATAAAATATTAAAAATTACATTGATTATGATTTAGAAAATTATGTGTATAATAGTATAAAATATTAAAAAATACATTGATTATGAGAATTGGGAAGAAGATCTATGTTGATATGTGAGATGCAAATTATATATGTTGATGATGGGTTAGGTCTATATGTAAGATGAAAATTTTGTATGTGAAGTGGTAGCGTGAGAAAAGAAATAATATGAGATATTAAAAATAAATTTTTTTTTTTTAAAGAAGTGCGCACGGTGCGCATTCTTCAGGTGCGTGCTTGATCAATTCTCTCTCTCTCTATATATATATATATTGTAACGCCCCGTTTCTTTTCTATAAGGGAAACTTTTAACTAAGACGTTACATACAAAACGATAATTAAAACAAGAAAAATCAGGAATATTTCTAAAATACATGAAATAAATGTGATTTTCCCGCATTCTTTTAAAAACCTGGCTACCAGCATCCACCGCTTGCGCACCTCGCTCAAAGATTTCCTTAAATTGAAAACATTTTAAACATAAAAGGGGTGAGTGCAAAAGACACTCAGTGAGATGGGCTTCGTGAGCAGTCAAAACATTGAGATATCAAATATATATAAATCATTGTCACATAGGTGCGGTTATGAGCCGCCTTTGAAAAATACGGTTCTGAGCCGCCGTAGAAAACATTTTTGTAGCTCTTTAGCCACCCTGGAAAACATTTTTGTGGTTCTTAAACCACCCTGGTGCGGTTCTCAGCCGCTGTGGCTCTTTAGCCACCTTGGAAAGTATTTTTGTGGTTCAAAAACCACCCTGAAAAACATTTAATCACATATTCCTTCATTTACAATAGCATTTATCCATCTTTGCCACGTAGTAAGACACATACGTATACTTCACATCGAATTCACTTCGAAACTTAAACGTGAAAACTAGAAAATTACCCCCACCTCGGATAAACGGCGTCTCGGAAAGCCTCTGGGTGCTAAGCGTCCTAACTACGTCCCTCGTTCGAGTTTCCTTGCCGGAAAATTCGACGGCGGCGGAGCTTGGTGGAGAAGTGGCGGTGGCGGTGATAGGAGTGAGATAGAGAGAGAGAGAGCACTTGAGAGAGATCGAGAGAGTGAGTTGGTGAGTGAAAGGTGGAGAGAGAGTGTGTATTCTTATTTTTGTCCCAAAAGTGTACTTCATCTATCCATTTTTTCCTCAATTTGGTTTGACTTGTGTTTTAGCCACGTGGAAGGAAAATAAACTAGCCCAGATGAGATGGTTAGCTTTCATGCAGAGAGAGAGAAAAGTGCAGCTTGAGGTGTCACACTTTTATTAAAAGAAAAAAAAAATGAATTGTACACATTTGTCCACTCTTACACTTAACTACGGTTTGTACCTTATAGTTTTAATTACTTTTGCATATCCCACTTGCTAACCAAAAAAAGAAAATTAAAACATTACACATTAATTAATTTTGGGGTGTTATATATATATTATTATTATTATTATTATTATTATAAGATTATTAATAGTTTGTGCACTTATCATAATTTTTATTTATCATTAATTCGGATAATGGTTAAAATTATTATTTGTGTAATTTATAAAGAGTACTCCTCATTCTTAATTTATTAAAAATCGTTCATGTAATGAAAAATATTATTAATAATAAATATTATTTGATAGGTAGACTTTTTTTTTTTTTTGTTTTCAATTGTTACACTCTGTAACAATTGAAATTCATAAAATGTGGGTAGTGTTTGAAGATAATTCCAAAAGTGATAAATTTAAATTTAAAGATTTGACTGAAAATTCTTTAATGTGGAAATAAGCGATATTTACTGAAAAAAAAGGGCAAAATTTCTTTAAACAAAAAAAAAAGGGTAAAAGCCTATATACTGCGTACAAATCCTTAACTTCGTGCTTCTAACCCGATCCAATCATGTATCCACGTGCTTTCAAGATCTCATACCTTAATTGATGTGCGCCACCTGAATCTGTGTCCATCCATCAGTGAAATTTATTAGTTGTATACTCAAAATGTATTATTTGTAAAATTGAAATATTATTTACATATATTAATTGTTTATCTGAAATGTATAATATTTTATCAAAAGATATTACTTGTTATATGTAAAAATATTACTTATTTTATTTAAAAGTATTACTTGTTCTATCTAAATGTATTAATTGTTTACCGAAAGGTATTAGTTATTTTATGTAAATGTATTACTTTTTATATGTAAAGACATTACTTGTTTTATGAAAATGTAATACTTGTTTTATCTAAATGTGCTACTTTATTTTACGTAATACTTATTTATCAAAATGTATTATTTGTTATATGTAAAGATATTACTTGTTTATCTCAAATGTAGTACTTGTTTTAACTAAATGTGTTACTTGTTTTATCGTAAGGTATTAGTTGTTTTATCTAAAGGTTGTATTTATTTTATCTAAATGTATTACTTGTTTATCTAAAATGTACGTATTACACGTGTTTAGCGTAAGGTATTAATTAGTTGTTTTATCCAAAAGCATTACTTATTTGTCTGAAATGTATTACTTTGTTTTACTAAGTTATTACTTAATTCAAATATAAGATAGTATTTTTATAACTAAAATGTATTACTCATAAAACTAAAACTATCATTGTATTATAAAGCATAAGTCTAGAATTTTAGAAGTAAAATTCGCGATTTCACCATCTTCTTCCCCAATATTTCTGTAAATAATCTCATATTACTGCAATAATTGATTTCAATGTTTTAAAACATTGTACTAAAATCATGATTTGAAATCAATCATCTAAATCTACATACATGGAAAGAAAACGAAGAGGAAGAAGAAAACACCACAAACATGATTCGTAGAAGAATGAGTATAAAAAGATAGAGAAGAAGAAGACGTCATGTCGTCATCATATAAAGTAACAAAACAAAAAAAAATATATAAAGGGATCCGGGGTAAGAAAGTTGGTAAAATTTACAAAAAAATTGTTAATTTTCCTCTAAAAAATATTAATGAAATAGAAAATAAAACTTTCTTAGCAAACTTTGTTTTCTACTAAAAAGAATTCTTTGCCAAGTCATTTGATTATCCAAATATTAAGTGAAAATAAAATTGACAAAAATAATTAGCATTATAGATCTTATTATTTATTGGTAATTTTGCATATATTTTATTTGTTGATGGATGAATATTTAAAAATAATTTTTTTATTCTCAAATAACATTTTGTAGTTATTATATTTTTACACTTAAATAATATTTCAAAATTTATTTTTTATTTCAAAATTTTAAACATAATTTCCTTAATAATAATGATTCTTCTTTATTAATTATTAATTATTAATTATAATAATTTTTCTATTAATATTTTTAAATTTGTATGTTGTTCTTTATATTTCGAATTTGTAATTTTTACATGCAATTATTTATAATAACATATATTGAATTTTTAAAAATATATAAATACTACAAATAACATATATTTCAAATTAAGATAATATAAAACATTATGTTCTCAAAACTTTATTATTATTAGATATTATATTACAAACCTTGCAATGCACCAGAGTACTACTAGTATTCATAAAATATCAAAATATATTGATATCAATATATATCCTTAATTTGAAAGTACAATTTGAGCAAATATCTACATAATTTAAACATGAATATTTACAAGTTTATAATTATATCATACTTAAAGTTATATAAAATATATATCCACATATTTTAAATATGAATTACATTTTTACAATTATATGACATTTATAAATACACAAAAACTTATATATCTACGGTCCGACCCGATGAGTGGACCACGTCCACGCACTCCACGCGTGGCCACACCATAGTTGGTATATAACACACCACTTGGTCTGCATAAATCCTTCAACGAATGTATTAATTGTATATTCATAAAATATTAGTTGCATACTTATAAGGTATTACTTCAATATATATTTATATTTTGCTTATTCAATGAAATGTATTAGTTGTATACTTATAAGGTATTAGTTACATACTCATAAGGTATTACTTGTATAACTAAAATATATATTTACATTTTAGTTGTTCGGTGAAAGGTATTAGATGTATACTCATAAGGTATTAGTTGTATAATTGAAATATATGTTTACATTTTACTTGTTCAATGAAATATATTAATTGTATACTCATAAGGTATTAATTAGTTGTATAACTAAAATATATATTTACATTTTACTTGTTCAATGAAAGATATTAGTTGTATACTCATAAGGTATTAGTTACGTACTCATAAGATATTACTTAAGGTTAGTTACTTTGTATTAGTGAAATATATTATTTAAGGTATTCCTTTTTACATGTAAAGATATTACTCATATACTCAAAAGGTATATGTATATTGTAGAGTGTAAGTTTAAAATTATAAAATTTCAAATGCTCGATTCTCATTATCTTCTTCCTCAAAACTTCTGCAAATAATTTTATGAAATCGAAATGAAGCAATACTAGGTTGATGTACATAGTGTAAGATAAAGATTAAATTGATGTGTTGTCTGGTAGTGTAACAAAGAGAGAAATCTTGATTTGCCTCTTTTGCTAAATCAAGAATAATATTGCAGTATATGGATCCTGCTTCCAAGTTTCTTGCAATTGAACAAGCATTTGAAATGCTCTTTTTGAACCTTGTATTGGACCTTAGATTGTCTACCTTGTTGATCGAATAGATGATTATCATCAGTTAAATAATTAGATCTAGTATTTCATTTCTCTAAAAGAAAAGAAAATAAAGAAAAGAAAAGGAAAGGAAACAAAGTGATGATACAATATTTCAAGAAGAAGATGTAGAAAGCAAAGTGCTTTCTATAAATTGGCATTGCAGACAAAACTTCTTCCTCTGTCTTGACGGTATAAGGCTTGTAGATGTCTGCCCAAACATAAAAGAAAAAACGGTAATGATCTATAGATGGGGTTTGAAGAAGAGAATGAAGCGCTTAAGAAGAATTTGGATTCAAGAAATAAGAAGAGAGGACAAATAAAAGAATATAAGAATTCAGCCGGATGTAGGATCCATATTCTTGAGTCACAGGAGACCTACATCCATTTACCATATCATCATTTCAAATATCTTCATTCGTACATCATCATTTCAAATGAATATGTTGTTTTCATGAGTATATTCTTATGAGTAAGTCTCTTGTGAGACCGTCTCACGGAATTTTAATGCATTGCGTGAGACGGATCAACCCACAACCCAATTACCCACCATCCAAACCCTACAATTAACATATTATTTATGTTGATGGGGCTCCGTCTCATGGAAACTATCCGTGAGACCGTCTCACATGAGATTTTGTGTATTCTTATACTTCTTTTACAATATTAATGAATCATGTAAAAAAATTAAGAAAAATACATTCACCCCTAAAATCTTTTTCCTGATTTTATATAATTTATTTGTCATTTTAATAATATTTACTCTGTTATTTAATTTAATGATGATTATTTTTCTAATATATAAATTATCTGTCATTTTTACAATATTTAATTTAAATGTAATTATGTCATCATATATACTACTTTGAATTATAAATTTGACTAGATAATGAATATATAACGAAGATATACATATGATTATAAAATTATAATTTTTTTATCAACATTCGATGTCGATATAATGATAAATTTTAAACATCAGTATTTGCATTGATAATAAATTTTGAAATTTGATATATATCGATATTGGTCGATATTCTAATTATTCAAGTTTCTAATTTTTTTCAATGTTATATATGTTTCAAACTAAGAATATTAATAGTTGACACAACCTGCAATATATAGATTGATTAGCAACTCAATTGTCTTGTGATAGATTGATTAGCTATCTCAATTTGTGATCAAGTCTATTACAATGTAAAACTTCGATTGTTAAGATTTCTTTAGCTACCTCAATTGTGGTAGAGACTTCAATTGCTAACATTTCTTTAGCTACCTCAATTGTCTTTGATAGATTATGCCAAGAATTCTTTATATGGTTTTGAGTACTACAATGTACAGATTGGAATGGCTAATTTTTTATTTGTCTTTGATAGATTGATTAGCTACCTCAATTGTAGTGAAGTCTACAACGTAGAGAAATGCTAAGATTTCTTTATATGAGTTTGAGTACTACAATGTAACGATTGAAATGGCTAATTTTTTCTTTAAAGTAGAAATTGGAATCGCTAAAATTTCTTTATCGTAAAGAAATTGTGAGTTAGATACAAATTTTAATTCCTAAAAAAATCAATTCCTAATATTTTTTCTTTTCGTTTTTGTTTTTCAGTCCTGCATAACTTGAATTCAGCAATTTGTAGGTGTGGTTGGTTTTATCTTTAGGATTTGAAATTGACATTATTTCATTATGATAAATTACAATTTAAAATTGACATTATCTATATTGTTATTTATAATCATGAATATTGAAAATTTTAAAGAAATATTGAAATTGGAATTTTTTTTAAAAAAATAATTAAAATTCAAAGTTAATAATATTTTATAGTTTTTATACACAGTTACGAATGTCGAAAATTTATCGATAAAGCCATTTTCAATATCATGGCGGTACTATTCATAATCATAAATATTAAAAAGTTTAAGAAAATATCGACAAATCCTAATATAATCTAAAAAGTCAAAATCTTTATTTATTCAAGTCAAAATTTATATTCTAATTAGTCAAATTAGTTTTACTCGTAATAAACTAGAGTAAATCTCTTGTGAGACCGTCTCACGGAATTTTAATACATTGTGTGAGATGGATCAACCCACAACCCAATTACCCACCATCCAAACCCTACAATTAACATGTTATTTGTGTTGATAGGGCTCCATTTCACGGAAACTATCCGTGAAACCGTCTCACATAAGATTTTGTGAATAAACTAAGGATGTGAAAACTCAAGTTTATCTTGGGCAAAATATGCAGTTTAACTCTAAATGCAATCAACATTAAAACTTAGCATTATCTTATTATGATAAATAATTAGAATTTATAATTGACATTATCTCTATTAATATTCACAATCACGAATATTGACAATTTTGAGAAAATGTAGGATTTTACGATGATATTGAAATTTTTTAAGAATTGATTAAAATTAAAAATTAAGAATATTTATAATCTTTTTAAATATTTTGTAATGTTTGAAATACCTTAATACATGGTCAAAATTTCCAATATCTGATATTCATAACCGTGAATGTTGAAATTTTCGAGAAAATATCTACAAGTTTGTTTATACTCCATATGTCTCTTGAGTTAAATCTAGAATGATTTCTAGATGATAAAAAAATATGTAATATTGACGACAGTAACGAAATTAGTACTATTATAAGTAGGAGTGAGCATGGTTCGGAACAATTTGGGAATAAGAGAATCTCTGGAATCGGGGATAAGAGAAATTTGGAACCGCTCCAAAGTTTAGAGATTTTCGGAGAATACTAAAAAAAAATTCTCTGAAATCGCTCGGGTTCCTTCAGATATTCAGGTATAATGGAGTGGATCAGTTCGGGTTTTGCAGCTTCAAAATTTTACAATTTAAAATAAAAAATATTTATTCAATCAAACAAAAAGTAATAAATTAAAAGTAAATATTTATTCAAACAAAATACAATAAATAAATATAGTGTACCACATTATTTAATTTAAATCTTAAACAAGTTATAAACTAATAAAATGGACTTCGACAAATTACTAAGGTAATCGTCTTCTTCTCGAAATAATAGATTACATTCAAGTTTTTCTTCAAATCTTATTTTTTGAAATCTTCTTGGTCTACATCTCATAAATGGTCATCAGAAACTTCATATTTTAAAAGTGAAATAAATATAGGCTTTAAAGTAAAATTTGAAGGTAGATATATATCTTGAATTAAATGTATTATGCATTACTTATATAAGTTATAAATTAATTATTTGATTAATATCTGTTATAGTTAATAAATTTTATGTATTCTCAAAATTATTTATTATAATTATTTTACTCTATTATTTAATTGTTAGTTTCTTCTATAAAGTCTTAACATTATATTAAATAATAATATAATTCAATTAATTTTTAATGGCAAAAACATATATATTCGGGGTATGTACCCCTAATAGGTATATTAGTTTGATATTAATTGTATATTCATAAGGTATTAGTGGTGTATCCCTGAAGGTATTAGTTGCATACTCATAATGTATTACTTGTATAACTAAAATATATATGCTTACATTTTATTTGTTAAGTGAAATGTATTAGTTATATATTCATAAAATATTAATTGTTTACTCATAAGAAGTCACTTGTTGAATTGAAATATATGTTTTAGTGAAATTTATTAGTTGTAATTGTTTTAGTAAAAAATATTAGTTGTATATTCATAAAATATTAGTTGGTTACTCTTAAGATATTATTTGTATGACTGAATTATATGTTTTAGTGAAACATATTAGTTGTATATTCATAAGGTATTAGTTGCTTACTCATAAGGTATTTACTTGTAAAACTAAAATATATGTTTTAGTGAAAGATATTATGTAAGGTATTACTTGTTACATGTAAATGTATTAATCGTATTACTTAAAGGTCTTATAGTTGGGGTTAGGGCATACTGTGCCCCGAGGGCACACAAGACCTTCTCAATTTTTAACTAATCCAAATTTTTTTTATATATAAATAAAATCATTAGGGACATGTGTCAAACCCACAATTGTTTTACATTTAATGTTATTTTTTTTATTTAATATAAATTTATAAATAGAAAGTTTGGAAAATACAATGATGATAAAATGGTGGATGACTTTCAATATAAGAAATATAAGAAAAATTGTAGGCTTTCAATATAAATTATTTCAAAATCTTAGATAAATTTTGAAAAATATATACTTACAAAAATATAAACTAATATATGATGACAATATTTAAAAAATTTTAAAGTTATTTTTCTCTAAAAATCAACAATAAAATATATGATATATTATTATTATTATTATTATTATTATTAAAAAGGATATTAAATCTAAAACTTTAAAATCAACATATAAAATTAAAAAAAAATATTATTTATTCACACATGTTAGAAATTGTTTATTTCAATAATTAAATATTATATTAATCAAAATTGCATTATACTTAATATAACTTAAAATATAACACAATATCATAAAAAATATCCAATACAAATAATACTTAAAGTTTTTTTTAATTTTACTAAACTCTTAAACCCGTGTAATACACGAGCCTTATACTAGTATAGTAATATATAAAAATGAATTAAATTATACATGTAAATTTGTATATGGTTACTTTCTTAAAATCGGTTGGGTTCTAAATTCAGTTATTCAATTTGGTATAGTTCGGTTTCATACAAAAAATAATTTAAGCGGTTCGATTTAGATAAAGTCAAATAGTCAATGGTTATTTATCGATTCTGAGCTCTTTCAGTTGAATTTCTCTACAATTCGATTATCTTCGAGATCCATACTCACCCTTAATTATAAATAATGAGTAGTATTTTTATGAACCAGATGCACGGATCATGATCTGTGTAACTGGGCACGCATGGGTCGTATCGGGTCGGGTCCTACTCGGATCCACGCCCAATTTTTTTTTTATGTCATAACTTTTATGTTGTAATAGTAACTTTTATGTTATATTAGTATAATATTTATGTACAAATATCATAACCCTTAAGTAAATAACTTAGACTTTTTTTCAATATAAAAATTCATGTAGTATAGTTAAACATTTGTATTATAATAATAATAATTTAATATTTATGTTATATTAGTATAACATTTATGTACAAATATCATAACGTTTATGTACTTAAAGAATAACATAAGGTTATATTATTATAAAGGAAAAGTTAAATTATTATGCACATAAATTATATTATTACAACATAAAAGTTTTAAAAGGTATTATAGGTCTGTAATACATTGCAAAAAGTTACGCGAACATAACTAAAAAGTTAGACGAACATAACAGAAAGGTCAGACGCGCGGGCTAGAATTTGAACGTGGACCTAGGCACGCGTACGGTGCGCGTGGGGCGCGTGAAAGTCACCGCTGGATTGGGTCGACCTAATTGCACGGTTCACAACCCATGCACCTGGTGTATATAAATAATTGTGATAAATAATAGGACAAAAAAAGTTATGGAAAAAAATTATTAGATTTCTGCCATGATTGTTGGAATCATATTGATACTTTTAAAATTAGGGCAAAAACTTATATACCTCCGGTATACGTACCCCCAAAGGTATTATAAATTTGATATTAGTTATATACTCATAAGGTATTACTTATATAAATGAAATATATGTTTTAGTGAAGTATATTAGTTGTATATTTATAAGGTATTAATTGTATATTCATAAGATAGTAGTTGTTTACTCATAAGTTATTTATATAACTAAAATATATGATATAGTGAAAGATATTACTTAAGGAATTACTTATTACATGTAAATGTATTAGTCTTATTACTTAAAAGTATTAGAGTTGGTATTGGGGGCACTCCATACTCCAGGGGTACACAAGTCTTACTCTAATTAGAGTAGGTCATATGTGAGACAGTCTCACGTGAGACCTTATGTAAGACGGAGTTCATATGGATTAATAAAATAGGTTAATCCATTCAATATGATCAATATGATCAATATTGATCCGATATAAAACCATAAAAATTTTTGTATCGCGTAAGATCTTGTGTGAGACTGTCCTTGTCTGCCAAGCTCCCAGAAATGTAGAAAATCAACTACCACTTGAAAAGAGCTCCAATAAAAAAAAAAGGTGCGAAGTGGGAATATGTATTCTTTACTCTTTCCACTGATCTTCTTCGCCACTTTAATATTCATAGGATTTTTATAATTGAGCAGATCGGCTGCCAAAGCAAAGATTTAGATTATTAGGCCAATGATCCTTCCCTTCATTGGCTGTAGAAACTTCCGCGAACAATCATCGTTTTTTTATGGTTTTGGAGCTAGAGTCGTCAGGTGAGACAGTCGGTTCATGAATCGGAAACCTATCTCCACAACAAGCTCCCATATGAGTTTTTGAGTTAAAATTAATACATATTGATACTATTGTTCGGATATTTTACAACATCTCTAGTCGTGTATAAAAAAATATTGTATTATTTTAATATAAAATCATCACTTATCTTCAACGATTTGCAACATTAAAAAAATCCATAATATTTCTTATTATTATTATTATTATTTTAATTTTTTATTTGTCATATACTTACTAATATTCATAAATATTATTAATTCATCAAATTTTGTATCTTTATAATTTTATAACTTAATATATATATATATATATATATATATATATATATGAAATTAAATCTTATTTAAGATCTAATAGATTAATTGTGAAGAATAATAACAATCAAATTTTAAAAAAAACATAATAAAAAAGAAAAGATTAAAATAAAAGAAAATTAATAAAAGAGAAAATATTTTAGATCAAATGCAAAGTTAGCAATTGAGATAATTTAGTGTGAACTTTTAAAACCTGAACATTTTAAGCACCATTGGAGTGAATTTTTTTTAAAATTTTAAGAATCTAATGCACTACTGGAATAATTTAACGTGAACATTTAAAGCATTGCTGGATTGATCTTAAAATCCATGAACCTTTAAAACATTATTGGAGTGAAAAAAATTTAAAATCGTGCACTGCCGAAGATGCGCACCTTTTGGATGAATAATTAACTTGGTTAGCATATTCTCTCAAATTACGTTATTTCGTTAGATTAGAAGTGTCTTTACTTAATCCCACTTGAATACTAAATTAATTGCAACCTTTTTTTAGGATCGATTTAAACTTTCCTGAAAAGGTGTTCAACCTTAATAGATTGAGAAACGACTCAAGCATTGAAAGATTAGGCCTAAAGTTTTCCGTTCCCTTAAAAGATTGGAACTGAAATTTGTAGTTTGTATAAATACGAAATATGTAGTTTGTATAAATACGAAATAGTGGATTTCATTTAAAATTTAGAATATGAGTGTAGAATGATTACTCCACATTCAAATCTCTTTAAACTTTATGTTCATTTACGTTCTTTTGCTAAATTGTCATTCATACATTATTTATTGTATCAAACTCTTTATAAAATAATGAGTTAATATCATTTTCAGCCTGTATTGTATATGTTGGGATATTTCTGGTTAGTTTTGATGAGACAAGGTTTTTTGTATAGAAGTTAGAGTACCCCATTTTCCACGTTGTTTAAGTGGATTTTTGCTTAAGTTGTAAAAGATCAGAAAGATGGAGTATACTGGTGTTAGCAGGATTCTGGACATGAAAAAGTTTCAAAGACTGTTTTTCAGTAAGAAAAGTCAGTAAGCAGAAGAAGAAAGCTGAATCAGCAAGCAACATACAGATAGCAGTAAGGAGGACTGGAAGCTGACTGTAGGATTCAGGAACATGAAGTTGTTCTGAATCAGGAAGCAAGCGCAGATCAGGAAGCTGGCGCAAGACAGTAAGCAGTAACTGCAATCTGAGCAGTAAGCTGTAAGTTACTTAGCTTTATTTATTGCAGTACGAAGTATTATTGAATGCAGTACTAGGTTTCTGCTTGATCAAAGTATCCGGTAGATGGAAGTTAGCCCAGCCTATGAGGTGATGCCATCTAGACCGCGCCTCTGCAAAAGCATTGTTGTCGAGGGATGACGCCATTAATGCAAGTCAGAGTAGGACATGCCCTATTTTCCAATTCCTCCAGACTCATTTAATGTAAAAGATCATGAAGATCAAGTTTCGAATTGCTACATGGAATATGCTTCTCTTCAACGGGCATATTTCTACAATTATAAATAGAAGGTAGAAGTGACCAAGAAGACTACTGAACTTACTGCGAATATTCTGAGATATCAAACCTTCAAACTAAAACAAGTTTTCTACAGTTTAATCACTCAACCTTCAAGAAGTAGCCAAGCCAAAAGATTCAGAGTTATCAAGTTCTTAAGGCTGACTTCGAGTTGCACCAGTTGAAGAACATTTATATACTTTTAACCATTTGCTGTGTGCTAGGTTGTTTTAAGTTTGGTGTCCTTGTTTGGAAGGATTAGATCCTCGCTAAGTGTTGAGTCTTGTGTAGGTT
The DNA here is from genome assembly GCA_954870855.1 of Scutellaria minor. Lineage (NCBI taxonomy): Eukaryota > Viridiplantae > Streptophyta > Magnoliopsida > Lamiales > Lamiaceae > Scutellaria > Scutellaria minor. The sequence goes on along the minus strand of OX940728.1, from coordinate 14,517,701 downwards.
GTTTACTCTGTGTGAGTTTTGTACCCTGTGTAGAAAGTGGCCTAGGAATCTATTTGATTCTAGTAGGTTAACTCATTGGGAAGAGAATTGTAAAGTTGTAACTTGTAAATCGATCTGACCTAGTGGAGTTCCTCCTGTGTGAAGGAGAAGAGTGGACGTAGAAGGATTACACCATCTTCGAAACACTATAAACTCTTGTGTGCTTATTTGCTTTAACTTACTTGTTGCATTGCATATATTTATATCTATCTTGCTGCATTTATCATAAGCATACTGCTAAAAGGTTTCTGACAAAATCATATTTGTAAAAGAAAATATTTTTCAAAAGAAACTCTATCTTGTATTTCCGTTGCATACGGTGATTACCGAGACAGTAAGCTGAATCAGCATTCTGCCAGCTTACTGAATCGAGCTAGTTGCTGCATTCTCTGTAGAATCAGCAACCTGTTTACAGAAAAGTTTTTAAAATGAAAAATTTGATAAAGGTTCATTCACCCTCCCTCTGAACTTCTGACCACTTTGGACCAACAAATGGTATCAAAGCTAGTTGGGTTAAAAACCAACTTTTCTGGTAACATACCCTGATCCACCCATTTCTGTTGGAAAAATGTTTTTCTTCTTCAAGATCAAAACACATTGTTTTAGTATAAGCATGGATTTCACACATCATAAACTCCCGATGTTTTTCATAGATGAGTACGATGACTGGTGGATACGCATGGAGACCTACTTGTCGACTATGCATGATGAGATATGGTACGTAATAACTGAAAGACCACTAGTTATCGTCAAGCCAAACCCTATTTTTGGGATACGACATTGCAAGCAAGCGTGCGCTGAGGAAGCTATAACAGCAGTTGAGGCAGCAGCTGGAGAGATCGAGTGCGCAACAACCACCGATAAAGATATTGAAGGGGTTCTTGGACCCACTCCATAGGAAGCTGCACCAGCTTATCGGAGAGCTACTCCACCAGCTGAATACATTATCAAGGCTAGACACGAATATATACCTGAAGAAAGGAAAAGAGCCAACCTTAGCAATGTGCCAAAAAATGCATTATTTCTCACGCTGGATAAAAGATCATTCATCAAAGTGAAGAACTGCAAAATAGCTAAAGAAATCTGGAAAAAGCTAGGGTTGATATGTGAGGGTAATGAACTTGCTAGAGATAATAGAGTGTCGAAGGCTACACAACTGTATGAACAGTTTAACATGAAACCCGGAGAAATCCTAGAAGAACTTGATCAGAGATTCACAACTATCATCAATGAGCTTGAATCTCTAGGAAAATCTTATACCCAGAAGGAGAAGAACACCAAGGTGTTGAGAGCTCTACCCCAGAAATGGAAGAGCAGGGAAACTGCAATGAGATTCTCACTGAATCTCAATGCGATAAGTACTTTTGATCTATTCTCAGATCTTAAGGCCTTCAAATTCAATATTGATCGAAGGAGAAAAACGGCTGAAGGATCAAGTGCGAAGATTGCAGCACTTACAGCAAGAACCAAGGATGCAGCTACTGCAAACAACAGTAAGCAGAAAGACAAGCAGAAATAGGTGTTTGCTGAAGATGCTGAGGATGAGATGACACTTTTACTGAAGAAGGTCAAGAAGTTATTGAAAACAAACTATAAAGGAAATGACTTCAAGAAGAAGCCTCAGACTTCAGAAAGAAGTCCCCAAGTAAGACCTACTCAACAGACTAACATAGGTTCCTCTGATTTGTGTTATAATTACAGGAAACCTGGATAATTCGCTAGAAACTGCCCCTACCCTCAAGTACATAAGTATACTGAGGATGAGATAGTGTAGAGAAAAGAAAGGATGGGGGATGACAAGAAAAAGTTCAAGGCTCTTCTGAGTGAAGCTGAAGCTCTAAAGGCAGCAAGTAGCTCCAAAGAAGAAGTCAAGGACGACTGCTCATCCGAGAGCGATTCTAACAGTTCTACCTCCGATGAGGAAGCATTGTTTTGCCTCATGGCCAAGGATTATGAAGATAAAGAAGATGATGAGGTAACGTCACAATCCCTTGATATTTCAATTCTGAAAAGCTGAGCATGATCTAATCGTTTAGACAGATCATGAGTGACTTTGAGCAGATAAATTCAGCTCATGAAGAACTTAAAGAAGAAAACCTTCAGCTCAAGAGTGAGCATGATGTACTGAAGGAACATGTTACTGACCTAGAGTACTATAGTACATAATGCAATAATCTTAGAGCTGAGGTCTCTAAGTTCAAGCTGCTAGTCATTAAGCTAGAAGCTGAGAAAGCTGTCTTGCAAAACACAATTGATGTGTATAGAAAATCAGCAAGGAAAGCACATGAATGTATTCTGGAGACCCAAAATGCCTACAGAGGAAATGGTCTAGGATACTGTGCAGGTAGTTCTCAGAAAACAGCTAGCACATCCAATGCTGGAAAGTTTGTTCAAGTTTGAGTTTCTTATACTTAGGAACTCCTTCCAATCAATAGAAGTTTGAATAAAACTAGTACAGTGGATAAGAGAAAGAAGCCTTTACTGCAGGAAGAAGACAGTAAGTCTGCACATAAATTCAGAAAGCAGCACAATCAGTATACTGTAAGTAGGAAGAAAATGTAACAATCTTTCAGGTTACAGCAAAACTTCTACCCTTCCTATACCAAGACATACATGTCTAGATTCCAGAGAGTTTATACTCAGAAAAGGTATAAGGAAGTACCTTCCTTGAACAGGAAAGGTAACACCTGGAAATCTCCAGTACACACACATCACAAACAGTATCCTACAAAGGGTACTTACAGAAAGAGAACTACCAAGGCTAATGGTAAACCAATTATCATCAAGTAGGTGTGGGTCCCAAAGAGGACTAAACCCCCCAAGACCTATACTTGTATGGGTACCTAAATCTACCTGATTTACTTGCAGAAACAGTTGTCAGGAAGCAACAGAGATGTATGGTATATTGATAGTGGCTGCTCTAGACATATGACTGGCAACAAGGCAGGATTGAGAGACTTCCAACCATGCAAAAAACCTAAGGTTGTCTTCGGAGATGACTCCAAAAGAAGCACCAAGGGCACAAGAAGCTTGATCAAAGAGAATGCAAGTATCAGTGATATATCATATGTCAAAAGACTGAAGTATAACCTCCTGAGTATCAGTCAATTCTGTGACAAAGGATGTTCAGTACAACCAACATGCTTACTGGACAAGGGCACAGGTATCTGATAAGAGACAACAAGACAAACAATGTGAAACTTACTGGAACCAGGAGATACAACATTTATCTTGTTGATTGGAGTTCAACAGTGCAACCAACATGCTTTATTGCTAAGAGCACTCCTGAACTAAGCTGGCTATGGCACAAGAGGAGTCACTTGAACTTTAAAACTATCAACAAGCTAGTAAGAAAGAACTTGGTGAGAGATCTACCAAATGTTGCTTATAAAAAAAAGAATGTTTAGGGAGCCTGTTAGAAAGACAAACAAGTGAGAAGCTCATTCAAAGACAAAGTGCAGAGATCATCTCATGGGATTCTGGATCTACTATATATGGATATCTTTGGTCTAGTTGAACCTATTAGTGTAAGTGAGAAGAAGTATTTCCTAGTAATTATGGATGATTACTCTAGATTTACTTGGACCATCTTCCTGGCCAAGAAATCAGAAACTCAAAACAGGCTGTCAGAATTCATGAAGAGAGTGCAGAATGAGAAAAGCCTAAGCATTGTGAGGATAAGATCTGACAGATGAACAAAATTCACAAACAAGTTTATAGAGAAGTATAGTTCAGAGAATGAAATCTGTCATGAGTATTCTACAGTAAGAACTCATCAGCAGAATGGAGTTGCAGAAAAAAGGAACAAAACTCTGAAGGAAGTTGCAAGGACTATGATGCTGATGCTGGAATACCTAAGAGATTTTAAGCTGAAGCAACAAGCACAACATGCTACACTCAGAACAGATGTCTAATCAACAAAGATCATGATAAGACTCCCTATGAAGTTTGGCAAGAAGTTAAACCAAACATCTCATATCTGCATATCTTTGGATGCAGATGTTATATTCCGAATAATGGAAGAGAGCTCCTGAAGACCTTTGATGAAAAATCTGATGAATGAGTGTTTTTAGGATACTTCTCAGTAAGCAAGACATTTAGGATTTTCAACAAAAGAAGCTTGGTTGTGGAAGAATCAATACATGTGGTGTTTGATGAACCACATTGTGATACTGCTGAGTTGGACAAGCTAAAGGAAGATGCATCTAAGATAAAGATCAAGGATCATGTAGTAAGATACATTGATGGAGTTCTAGTACCTGCTGAAGTGGTTACTGAAAATAGTACACAGGTTACTGCATTTGGGAATGCAGTGGCGCAAGATGCTGAACAACAAGCAGTCAGGATACTGTAGTCCAATAGTAACCGCAGTCAGGATGATGCAGATGAACAAGTTACTGTTCAGCAACCAACTTACAACTTTGAGCCTGATAGGACATGGCTCAGGAATCACCCAAGAGAGCTTGTGATTGAAGATATCAATAAAGATGTCAGAATAAGAAGATCAAGACCTCAAGAATCACTGTTCACATGTTTAATATCACAAGTTAAACCAAGAGTGTGGAAGAAGCTCTTGAAGACAGTAACTAGATTCAGGCCATGCAGGAAGAGCTAAATGGATTTGAAAGGAATCATGGATGAAGATTGGTTCCAAGGCCTGATCACCAAGGAATTATTAGAATAAAGTGGAAGTTCAAGAACAAGCTAGATGAAACCGGTGCAGTGGTAAAAAACAAAGCAAGGTTAGTGGCTAAAGGATACTGCCAGGAAGAATGCATAAATTTTGATGAGACTTTTGCCCCCGTTGCTAGACTTAAAGTCATAAGGATATTTCTGGCCTATGCTGCTCATAAGAACTTCAATGTCTATCAGATGGATGTGAAGAGTGCATTTCTGAATGGACTCCTATCTGAAGAAGTATATGTAGAACAACTACCTGAAGAAGTATATGTGGAACAGCTACCAAGTTTCGAAGAACAGACATAAGACAAGATATTCAGATTAGAAAAAAAGCTTTATATGGATTAAACCAAGCTCCTAGAGCTTGGTATGATACACTGTCTTTGTATCTCTTGGAGAATGGATTTCAGAAAAGGGACAATGGACAAGACTCTTTTCAGGATACAGTATGGAGACAGTATACTGCTTGTTCAGATCTATATAGATGACATCATCTTTGGATCCACAAACAAGGATTTATGTGAAAAGTTCTCAACCCTTATGCAGAAGAAGTTTGAGATGAGCATGATAGGAGAACTAAGTTTCTTCCTTGGTCTACAAGTGAAACAACTAGAACATGGGATTTTCATAAATCAAGCCAAGTATACCAAGGAATTGATCAAGAAGTTTGGAATGGAGAATGGATCATCAGAAGCATACCAATGGCCACATCTATCAGTTTGGATAAGGATGAAAGTGGAAAGGATATGAAGATAACAAAATATAGAAAACTTATTGGATCTTTACTGTATCTCACAACAAACAGGCCAGACATAGTGTTTGCAGTAGGAGTGTGTGCAAGATTCCAAATAGCACCAAATGAGTCACATCTTGCAGCAGTGAATAGGATAATCAAGTATCTAAAGGGTACTCAAAATGTTGGCTTATGGTATCCAAAAGAAGGAGGATTCAACCTCAAAGGATACTCAGATTCTGACTTTGCAGGATGCAAAATTGATAGGAAGAGTACTAGTGGTACCTGTCAATTCTTAGGACATAAACTGGTTTCTTGGTTCTGCAAGAAGCAAACATCCATAGCAACATCAATCACGGAAGCTGAATATGTAGCTGTAGGAAGCTGTTGTGCTCAGATTTTATGGATACAACAATAGTTGAAGGATTATGGGATTATAGAGAAAAAGACTCTCATTCTGTGTGATAACACTAGTGTCATTGCTATAACACATAATCTTGTCTTCCACTCAAGGACAAATCATATTGATGTGAGACATCATTTCATAAGAGATCATGTGGAGAAGAAGGACATTGTGCTTGAGAAAGTGCATACTGACATGCAGCTAGCTGACATATTCATAAAACCTTTATGTGAATCAAGATTTTCTATGTTAAGAAGTGAACTTGGGATTATCAAGCTTTGATGAGTAAGAGTTTTTAAGTTCCATAAGTAAGGGGGAACTTATGCAGTATTTTAAATTTTCATGCATTCAGTATACTGGAACAGGATATAGTATTTTATTAAAACCACATTCTCTAACAATATTTAGTTTCAGGATACAACAAGTTGAGTACAGGTTACTGGAACAGGTTACTGCAGACAGAAAACTACATTTATTGAAGTCAACATTTATGGAGTCCTACAACCTCATATTAGAAATAGTAACCTTAACTCTAATCATTTTAGACGACAAATCGGTGTGTGCATTAAATATAAAAACCGATTTTTCAGATGAGTTGAAAAAGGTACGGTTCAACTTCTGACACGACTATTAGCAAATTACAGATTTGCCCCTCTACCATTTTATCTCAACTGTCAGATCGTGCACGTCGCTTACATCATTTAATCTGGATCATTGATTATTTTGGAATGCATTTTCAAACTATAAACCGATCAAACCCTCTCTCTTCTCTCTCTATGTTTACACTGTACTATTATCAAGATTTGCTAAAACCTTGAATTTTCTCTCTACACTCTCTAAGCTTTCTACACAGATCATCAATGACGACTGTAAGGGAAACAACATTTTTGGATGGGAGGTTGGTTAACACAGAAGTTATGCTGGGAAACGATTCTACATTTGACAACAAGGATCTCATAGCGGAGATCTGGGAGCATGTATGCAAGAGCAAGATCTCTGGGCTCTTCACTACTACATACAACGGGTTCTCTGTCCTGTCTGTTGAGAAGTTTTATGCTTTTGCAGAGATGTCAGATGATGAGAAGACAATCACCTTCAAGATGAATGAAGATGAGAAGGAGTACACCTTAATGACGAGCGACATTACCTCTACCTTCAACATCTCCAATGAAGGTATGGAATACTCTGATCTAGAAGTTTATGGGTCAGAATATTTGGAGGAAAGTTGGAACTAGTTCAAGCTAGATTCTATGAAGGAAAGTGCCACAAGGAATTTCGGCAAGAAGAAACTCAAGCCAGAGTATGAGTTTCTACATGATATCTGCACCTACACCATCGAGGGTAGATATGACAGCTTTGATAAGTGCACCAATCTAAGGATGCGGCTGATGACTGCCATTGTTTGTGAAGAGGTAGTAAATTGGGCACAATTCCTCTTTCAGAGGATTTGGGAAGAAACCACCAAACCGACAAATAGGAGAAATTATAGGATTGTTATCTCATCTATCCTCTATTTCAAAGGCATCCACCTAGAAAAGAAAGCACCTTTCGCTCCTAATTGGTATCTAGGAGTGAAGAAAAGTTATTGAAATGAAAAGAAGTGTGAGAAAAAAGAAAAACAACCTAAGAAACAGATTATTGCCTAACTAATCATCTGGAATATCCTGCTCCTGATCAGGAAGCAGTTAGAGATCAGGTAGCTGAACAGGAAGCTGAGCCGATTATTGCCGAACAGGTTTCTGTCCCTGCTGAACAGGTTGCTGCTCCAGGTGCCCAGATTATTGATCAACTTGAAGAAGTGACTGATGTTCAGGTTGCTAATCAACCTGTTCCAAAGCCTGAACTAAGACAGCTCGCTTACATGCTGGAAAGGAAGAAAAAACGAAAGAAGCAGATAAAATGTAAGAAAGGTAAAAGAAAATTAATGGAGAAACCTAAGGGCCAGACAAGGAGAAAGTTGATGAGGCCCAAGGATGCTCTCAAGGAGATAGAAACTCTGAATAGAGTCGAGAGCTCCATTGAATAGATTGATGCAGAGACGACTGAGAATGTTCTGATAGAGACTGCCGAGTCTATATGGAGAAGATTCGCCATTGCCTATGACACCTGGAGATGGATGAGGCTCTGCTCAGGAAGAGACTTAATGTAGTGGGAAGATTGGCTGGAAGTGGAGGATATTCTCCTTACATGGATTGTCAACTTTATGGAGGATCCTGACAATCTAGAAGAAGGGCTTCTACCTCTCTATCATGAAGATTTTCTTGAACAACATATTGATGATATGACTGCAAAAATCTTCGAGAGGCAAGATAAGTTGTTTGCCCACTAGGAGGCCAAGAGCAAGACTGAGGAAATGACGAGTGAGCAGTCGATGAAGATAGGAGAGGACAACACATTGATGAACCCCAGCACGGAGACTGTTAGGACCTCAATAGAGTTGGAGCTTGCTGAAGCTCAACTAGCTGATCTCACCATTGAGGAAGCCAATAAAAAGATGCTGCAGATGGGGTTGGAGGCAAGCAGAACTCAAACCACTCAACCCCCTAGAATTCTGCAGAAATGAGAAAGAAGTTCAACAACTGCAGAAGCACATGACTCTCCAACCTTTAAAGGTATCACAGCTCTTTCTCCTATAACTAGCTTGGATATGATGGAAACTGATGAATAGTTAGTCAATTACACTGATTCCCCTATTTATCATGTTGCATCATCTGAGAGGAACCATCACCTATCATCCATGGAGTCTGCAAGGACATCATTGAGGAGTATGCCGATGAAGCATCCGAGGAGATTGCAGAGGCGGGATTCTCTGTGCTGGCTACTGTTGCAGCACAGAAAGCTAAAGAGAAAGAACCAACACAGGTTGCTGATGACAAAGCTGATGAGACTCTTGAACTTTTGCATGCTGCTGCTACTAAGCTTGCAGAAGTGAGTCAGGATGTTGTTTCCACTTTTGAGCAAGTTGCTGAGGTAACCGAAGCTACTGTCATTCAGGTAGCTGAAGCTATTACTGTTGATGAAGCTGCCGAAGTTGCTACTGTTGAAGTTACTGAGGTAACTGAGGCTACTGTTGTTCAGGTAACTGAGGTTGTTATTGAGGAGGAAGCAGTTGTTGAGGTTGTTGAGGAAGTTGTTGAGATAACTTCTCCCCCGAAGACCTCTGGCATGGATACTGTTGAGACAGTACCCGCGGAGGAGATAGAAGGAAAAACTAAGAAGGAAGAAGAGCCTGCAAGAGGCAAAGAAATCATTGATGCTGCTCCTGCACCAAATCCTGATGGTGGTGATGGTTCATCAAGCAATAATGATGATAAACCTGAAGATTCTCCTCCATACATAGAACCTTTTAAAACTAAGATGACGGATGAAGAAATGAGCAAGTATCAGGCTGAGCTAGAGGAAAAGGCCAAACAGCAAGCTAAAGTAGAAGTAAGTCAGGTCATGGTCCTCTATACTCAAGAGGAAATAGGACCAATGGTTAGAGTTGAGAGTCTTACCACAAGAACTATCTATGCAAGGAATATTGAATGATGTTCAAGGGCTGATAAGAGCCATACAAACACATGAGATGAACTGGTCGATAGACATCCAAATGTAAGAGAAAACACACTCATCATCAATAGAAGAACTGAGGAAGGAGTTGTCAGAACTCCCTTTCACAATACAGAATAGGATGAATGCGAAGTTTAATACACAGTACCAAGCCAGACAGAGATTTGAGCGTGAATAACAAGCTGCATCTGATGCTCGAGATGTGACTCTCAAAGATGTCAAAAGCTTAGTTGATGAGGTAAAAAAAATCAGACTTCACAAAATATGGTATTGGATAACATACAGGAAAATATCTCCACCCATGGCCATGATGTTTGCAGTGTCAAGGACAGGATTCTAAATCTTGAACTTTTCATGGGTGAGATGAGAGCCATTATGATGTGAGTCTTTCATATTGAAGCTGCTGAAGTTACTGCCCCCAGTGCTAACAAAGTTGATAATGCCAAAAAGGAGGAAAGTAAGCAGCAAACAAAGCTGGATGCTGCAGTAGTGGATGCCACTGTAAAAGAGATAGAAGAAGATGATGATGATGAAGATGACGATATTCCTCTGACCAACATAAGCAGAAAGCGCAAAAGATTCGATTCTGGACATGGTCAGAGCATACAACCAAAGAACATGAAAGTTGATGATGATAATGCAGGTACTAAGGATACTGCTTCTCATGCAGTAAGCAACACTACAACACATAAAGAAACCAGAGTTGTTGCTGCACCAACACGTCAGAGAACTTACAGGCAGTAACCTGGTCGAGGAAAAGGACAACAAAGAGGACTGTAACGAACAGGTCAGGATCCCAATACCAAACCTGTAACGTCCCGTTCTTGTAAATTACTGTAGAATATCAGAGTTTAATAAATTTTTCATTTTGAGCGTCCAGACACTCGACAAAACATGTATTTTCAAGGTAATTTAAAACTTGCCAATAAAGATAAGTCAGTTCGAGCATCCCTATTTTATAAAATGTAAATTTTATACAGCGGAAGAGAAATATATATATATATATATTTTTTAATCATACAGCTAAAACTGTACAACTTTGTAAACAAAGTTTTTCCCAAAAAGGTTTCAAGAGCACTTACTATACAATTAAATAATATAACACTCTTTTGAATCCAGTAAAACTCTTTTGCATTCTTTAGAACATCGGCTACCAGCATCCACCACTTGCACCCCACGCTCAATGATTCCTTAAGCTGAAAACATTTTAACATAAAAAAGGGTGAATGTATGAAGACACTCAGTGGGGTGGGACTTGTGAGTAGTTAAAACATAACATGAAACATAGACATATAATTCATTAAGCATATAGTTGCGGATCTGAGCCGCCTTGGAAAACTTTACGGTTCTGAGCAGTCGTGAAAACATTTTAGCCTTGCGGAACTTACCGCCAAATACGTCTTGTGGAACTTAGCCGCCAATTTTACATCTTGCGGAACTTGCCGTCATTTTTACATATTTAACAAACATAAACATATCACTCAATAGCGCATAAATGCGGTTTTGAGGCCGCCTTTGAAAATACGGTTCTGAGCCGTCGTAAAAACGTTTTTATTAATTCATCATCATATCGTCATCAACATGACATTATCATGATTTCATCTTCATCATCATGACATCGTCATGACTTCATCTTCATCATCATGACATCGTCATGACTTCATCATCATCGAGCATACATAACATTCACATAATAATTCCTTTAATCTTGCAATTATTTCACATTCACTTTTGGCACGTAATAAGCACATAGGGCCATGTTTACATAGTAATCATAATCAGCTCATACTAGCCACCATGTCACGTTACATCACTTGGTCACATAAAATGGAAAGACAAGAATTTCCCCATAACCTTCATCACATTTCATCATAATTCCACTCATTCACTTTACAAATAACACATTGTCATTTGCACCTCGTAGTAAAGCATAAAATGCAATCTTCATAAAATAATCATATACGTTTCACGTAGGCAAATATCTATACTTTAATAACCACATACGTTTCACAGAGACACATAACTTCACTTCAAACTCACTTAGAATCTTAAGTGTGGAAGTATAGAAATTACCCCCACCTTGATCGATGGTAACCTTTGTGAAGCTCGACTCTTTAAATCCTTAGTTCGTTCCTTCACCTCAATCAAGTGGTCTCTTGGAAAAACTACTACGTTTCAGGGAACTAGGGTGGTCCTTCGTCTACGTTTCCTACAAGGAAAGAATCAAACTTGCAAGGCAAACTAATCTTGCAAATTAAAATAGAACTTGTAAAGTAAATTACAAATCGTAAAATCCCTTGCCAAGTTGGAAAGAAAATCGTCGTTGCTTATCTTCCTCGTCCGAGCTCCGATTTATGATCCAAAAAGCCCGTAATGAAGATATCGGTGTGAATATTAGCTCCATGAAATCTCAAGCCCACCCGACTTTCGATCGTCTGGGAATTACCCTTGCAAAAGGCTGAATTCACCATTGCACACTGCACTGTCACTCTGTGCCCCGATGCATCTTAGGCCCCTCAAACGGACTCGCCTTAAGATGAAATTTGGTAGAAATTCTCCCAACACACTAAAGAACACCCCATACGAACAATTTTAAGAAACTTCTTCATTGAGACCTTCTGCTCCGCAACTATTTCCGATTTGGATGCAGAAACGCAGCCCCGACTTCGTACAATTATTCCTCGGTCGTCCGACCTCGGATGGCCACCAAACTTGGTGGAGACCTTCCCCATACACCCTAGTATATGCCATAAAAATAGTTTTCTAAATCCATCCCCGTAAATGCCTGAAACAGCAAGTCGAGCGCTGCCTGCGCGCAGCAGCAAAAACAGGACAGCAGCCCCCGGTGTTTGCAACCGGCATTGGTCCCCGGTGCTAGCCCAAGCGCACTCGCACTATCTGGAAAATGAGCTTTGGTGCTAACGGAGACTCATAAAGGGAAAAGAATTGAATTTGCAAGAACCGACTTAATTTGCAGAGGAAAACTTTAGTTTGCAATAAGAAATTTTATTCTTGCTAAGTAAATTGATTTTGCAAAAATTAAATCAACTTTGCAAAGTAACATAAATAAATCTGCCAGGTAGAAATAAAATTCAATCTTGCAAAGTTAAAAATCAATTTGCAGAGATGAAATTCAATTTGCAAAGTAAAAGTAAGTTTTGCAAAGTTAAACATTGAACTTGAAATGTAAATTGCAAAGCAAGATTTAACTTGTAAAATAAATCTATAAAATATCAAAGAGAAACACTCTTTTCCATAACCCCAAACCTGCTGCCATCGACCCTTCTTCCGTCACTGCTACCGCCGTTGCCGGCGACCCCCATCGCCGGCAACTCACACCCAACCGACACACATACTCTTGCAAATAAAGACAACACACACTCAACGACATAAGACGACAAACACAACAACACATACACACACATAGCAGCCACAAACACACCCAACAGCCTGTACACCGGGCAGCAGGGCAGCAGGGTAGCAACGCACAGTATTCCTAGGACAAGAGAAAGAGAGAAAGAAAAAGAGAGCGTGCGAGAGAGAGAGCGAGGTGGAGAGGGAGAGATGGCTGTCTTTTCTTTTCTTTTCCCACTTAAACTAGTTAGGTGGGTGTGTGTGTCATAATTTGGGGAGAGTGAAGGGTGAGGTGGAGGGCAGCCAATTCATGGCTTTACTTTCTTTAATCAACCTCTTAGGCTTAATTAGTTAATTTCTTAGCTTACTTAATTTATTCTTTTACATAGTTAACTAATAAGAAAGCTATATCTACACATATATATAATTAATTAGCTTATCAAATACTTATGCATATTACCTGAGTAACCAAAATTAGTACTTTACATCTTAATTAATCAATTGCTTAGGCTTAATTAATTAATTCTTAGCTTAATTAAGATTATCACTTAGTTAAATAAATTCTTAGCTTAATTAATTAATTAGCAATAATTAATCTTAATTAATTAATTCTTAAACTTAATTAGTTAATTCTAATACATAGTTAATTAATTAGCAACATATATATTTTTATATATATAACATTACACATTAGCTAATTAATTTGGGGTGTTATGAAACCTTTTATGGCCATTCCTGCAAGTCCAAGATTAAGTGAAGAAAGATGGAGACAGCTTCCTTAAGGAAGCTGATGAGGAGAGAAGGAGGAAGCAAACAGATTGGATGTCGAGGTTGGGGAAAGTTGGACCTGAAAAGTCTCATGTTGATGAGAAGATAGACTCAACCTTACATTTTTTTCCACCTCAAGAAGCTCTATGTTTTGATAGAGACCTGGTTTCTGCAGAAGTATCTGTGTTGCTGGATCAGAAACCTGAAAGAGTAAACATGGCTTGGGACCTCAAAATCTTCGATTAGGTTTATTTGCCGAAGAACAAGAACTCCACCTTCGAAGAGATCACCTTATTTAAAAGATCTGAATATTTAAGGTACTTCAGAAATCTATGCAGGCATGATTACTTTCAAAAAAATTCTTTATACGAGAAAGCCTTGATGAAGTTTGAAGAGATGGCTAGAGAAGAAAAACTGGACATCCAGTTGATCATGTTGGATAAGATAAAGAACAAAAGACAGATTTCTTTCTGTCAAGATTTTTGGTTACGATGGATACAGGTTCCTGAGATTTATGAGAGACTAGAGAAATCTTATCAGAAATCTATTCTGAATTGGTATAAGTGAACCAAATATGAAGAAGTTGTCAAACAAACGCAAGCTGGCTAAGGACATGATTTTGTAAAGAGGAAGCTGTTTGGTGACAAGGAAATCTGAAGAAGTAAAGCTTACTATGGTTTTCTCAGAAAGATAGTTGAGTAAGCACTTCATGTAAAGAATTTTATTTATTCTTTTATTTCTTCATTTTATTTATGAAACTATAAGCTTATAATAGCTAATGTTAGCTTACATTGTACTATACTTGTACAATATACTTGTATAGATGTATATCTATATATGCTGCTTAGTATGGCTTTTGTCATTATCAAAAAGGGGAAAATTGTTGGGATATTTCTGGTTAGTTTTGATGAGCCAAATATTCTTGTATAGAAGTTAGAGTACCCCATTTTCCACATTGTTTAAGTGGATTTTTGCTTAAGTTGTAAAAGATCAGAAAGATGGAGTATAATGATGTTAGCAGGATTCTGGACATGAAGAAGTTTCAAAGACTATTTTTCAGCAAGAAAAGTCAGTAAGTAGAAGAAGAAAACAGAATCAGCAAATTAAATCAGCAAGCAGCATACAGATAGTAGTAAGAAGATCTGGAAGCTGACTGCAGGATTCAGGAACAGGAAGTTGTTCTGAATCAGGAAGCAAGCGTAGATCAGGAAGCTGGCGCAAGACAGTAAGTAATAACTGCAACCTGAGCAGTAAGCTGTAAGTTACTTAGCTTTATTTATTATAGTACGAGGCATTATTGAATGCAGTATGAGGTTTCTACTTGATCAAAGTATCCGGGTAGATGGAAGGTAGCATCCAGCCTATGAGATGATGTCATCTGGTCCGTGTCTCTGTAAAAACACTGTTGCCGAGGGATGACGCCATTAATGCAAGTCAGAGTAGGACATGTCCTATTTTCTAGTTCCTCCAGGTGCATTTAACACAAAATATCATGAAGATCAAGTTTTGAATTGCTACATGGAATATGTCTCTCTTCAACGGGCATATTTCTACAAGTATAAATCGAAGGTGGAAGTGACCAAGAAAACTACTGAACTTACTGCGAATATTCTGAGCTATCAAACCTTCAAGCTAATACAAGTTTTATACAATTCAGTCACTCAACTTTCAAGAAGTATCTAAGCCAAATGATTCAGAGTTATCAAGTTCTTAAGGTTGACTTCGAGTTGCACCAGTTAAAGAACACTTCTATACTTTTAACCATTTGTTGTGTGCAAGGTTGTTTTAAGTTTGGTGTCCTTAGTTAGAAGGATTAGATCCTCGCTAAGTGTTGAGTCTTGTGTAGGTTGTTTACTCTGTGTGAGTTTTGTACCCTGTGTAGAAAGTGGCCTAGGAATCTATTTGATTCTAGTAGGTTAACTCATTGGGAAGAGAATTGTAAAGTTGTAACTTGTAAATCGATCTAACCTAGTGGAGTTCCTCCATGTGAATGAGAAGAGTGGACGTAGAAGGATTACACCACCTTCGAACCACTATAAATCCTTGTGTGCTTATTTGCTTTAACTTACTTGCTGCATTACATATATTTATATCTATCTTGTTGCATTTATCATAAACATACTGTTAAAGTTTCTAACAAAATCATACTTGTAAAAGAAAACATTTTTTTAAAAGAAATTCTATCTTGTATTTCCACTGTATACTGTGATTACCGAGACAGTAAGTTAAATCAACATTCTGTCAGCTTACTGAATCGAGCTAGTTGCTGCATTCTTTGTAGAATCAGCAACCTGTTTATAGAAAAAAATTTAAAACGCAAAATTTGATAGAGGTTCATTCACCCCCCTCTGAACCTCTGACCACTTAGGACGAACAATATATGATTTTTTACTGAATTAACAATAAGTTAACTATCTATTGGGATATTTCTGATTAGGTTTTGATGAGACAATATAATATTAGATGAGCTTTTAGAGTACCCATTTTCCACGTTTTATAAGTGGATTTAAGTATGATAAGCATATCCTTCTAAGTTATGATTTATGAAGATGTATAAATCAGAAAGATATAGGATACTGACGTTAGCAGGATTCTGGAGTTGAAGAAGTCTTAAAGACTGATTTTCAGTAAGAAAAGTCAGTAAGCTGAAGGAGTAACCAGAATCAGGAAGTTGGGTCAGTAAGTAGCAAAAGATAGCAGGAAGAGATCAGGAAGCTAACTGCAGGATTCTGAAATAGGAAGTTGTTCAAGATCAGGAAGCAGACGCAGATAAGTAAGAAGACGCAGGTTAGGAAGCTGACTGCAGGTTTCAGGAACAGGAAGCTGTTCTGAAACAAAAAGCTGGCGCAGAACAGAAAGTGGCTACTACAAACCTGAGCAACAAGCTGTAAGTCTTTCTAACCTATTCAATCCAGTACGAGGAATGTGTTGGATACAGTACAATGATTGGTTCCTGTCTAAGTTACCAATAGATAGAAGTTTGTGTCGAGCCAATGAGGTGTTGCCACCTGGACTGCGGCTCTACAAAAGTACTATAGCCGATGTATGGCACCATTAATGCGGATCAGAGTAGGACATGCTCTAAATCCCAAATCTTCCAAGATGCATTCAATACGAAGATTTGAAGATCAATTTGAATTGAAACAAGGATAATGTCTCTCTTCAATGGGCATTTTCCTAATGATATAAATAGAAGGATGAAGTGATTGTGGAGACTACTGAATAACTGATTATTCTTACAAGCTATCAAACTCTCAAGCCATTCTCAAGCCTTCTAAGTTCATTCACTCAACCTTTTGAAACAGTCATTCAAGCATTCGAGCTTTCAAGTTCAAGGTTGTCTTCGAGTTGCACCAATTGAAAAAAACATATACTTTTTAACCATTTGTTGTGTGCTAGGTTGTTTTAGTTTGGTGTCCTTAGTTGGAAGGATTAGATCCTCGCTAAGTGTTTAGTCTTGTATAGGATATTTTCTATGTGTGAGATATTGTACCCTATGTGGGATTTGACCTAGGAATCTTGTGATTCTAATAGGTAAACTTATGTAGGAAGATATTTGTAAAGCTGAGTCTTGTAAAGCAAACTGACCTAACAAAGTTTCTCCTTGAGAATGAGTAAAGTGGACGTAGAAAGATTACACCATATTCGAACCACTATAAACCATAAGTGTGTTTACTATTTTTGTTACTTGTTACATTGCATTATAGTATATCTATCTTGTTGCATTTGTCATAAGCATACTGGTCAAAAGATTCATTGAAAATCATATTTGTGAAAAAGAAACTGTTTTTCAAAAGGAAACTTTATCTTATTTATTCCACTACATACTATGATAACCGAGTCGGGAACCTGAATCAGTAAACTGCAAGGTTTCTGAATCGAGCCAGGTTACTGCATACTCTCTAGAATCAGTAATCTGTTTACAGAAAAGTTTTAAAATGCAAAAAAGATAGAGGTTCATTCATCCCCCTTCTGAACCCTGACCACTTGGGACTAACAAGTGGTAATAGAGCGAGTTGGGTTAACAACCAACTTGTCTGGCAACCTACCCAAATCCCCCTCATTTCTGCTGGTTAAACCGTTTTTCTTTTTATAGACTAAAACACATCGTATTAGCATAAACATGGATTTCTCACATCATAAACTCCCAATATTTTCCATAGATGAGTATGATGACTGGAGAATACGTATGAAGGTGCATCTATCAGCCATGCACGATGAGATGTGGTTTGTTATAACTGAAGGGCCAACAGTTATCTACAAAACAAACCCTATATTTGTAAAACAACATCGCGAGCAAGTGCGAGCTGATGAAGCTACAACAGCTGAGGCAACATGTGGAGAAATCAAGAGCGCAACAATCTTCAATGATGACACCAAAGTATCTCCAGGATTCAGTCCACGGGAAGCTGCACCAGCACAAAGAAGAGTTGTTCCACTACAGGAATACATTGTCAATGAGAGATTTGAATACACTCTTGAAGAAAGGAAAAAAGCCAACCTTGACAATGTGGCTAAAAATGTCTTATTTCTGACGCTGGATAAATGAACATTCAGCAAGGTGAAGAGCTGCAAAACAGCTAAAGAAATCTGGGAGAAGCTAGGGTTAATATGCGAAGACAATGAACTGGCCAGGGATAATAGGGTTTTCAAAGCTACTCAACTATATGAGCAGTTCACAATGAAACCTGGAGAAACCCTAGAAGATCTTGATCAGAGATTCACAGCTATTATCACTGAGCTTGAATCTTTGGGAAAAACCTACACCCAGAAAGAGAAAAATACAAAGGTGTTGAGAGCCTTGCCCTTGGAGTGGCAAAACAAGAAAACCGTAATGAGAGTCTCACTGGACCTCAGTGTGATGAGTACATTTAATCTATTCTCAGACCTCAAAGCATTTAAATTCGACATTGAATGAAGGAGAAAAAAGGCTGAAGGATCAAGTGCCAAGGTTACAACACTTACAACAAGGACCCAGGATACTGCTACTGCAAGTAGCAGTAAGCTGAAGCATAAACAGAAAGAGGTGCTTGCTGAGGATGCTGAAAAAGAGATGACACTCTTACTGAAGAAGCTTAAGAGGTTTCTAAAGACCAATCATAAAGAAAACGACTTCAGGAAGAAACCTCAGACATCAGAAATAAGTTCCCAGGTAAGACCACAATAGCAAGCAAACACAGGTTCTTCTGACTTGTGTTATAACTGTAGAAAACCTGGATACTTCGCTAGAAACTGTCCCTACCCTCAAGTACACAAGTATACTGAGGATGAGAGGATGCAGAGAAGAGAAATGGGGAGGGATGACAAGCAAAAGTTCAGGGCTCTTTTGAGTAAAGCTGAAGCTCTAAAGGCAGCAAGTAGTTCCAAAGAAAAAGCCAAAGATGATTGCTCATCCGAGAGCGATTCTGGTAGCTTTACCTCCGATGAGGAAGCACTGCTATGCCTCATGGCCAAGGATTGTGAAGATAATGAAGATGATGAGGTAACTTCACAATCTCTTGATATTTCAAGTTCTGAGAAGCTGAACATGATCCAGTCATTTAGACAGATCATGAGTGACTTTGAGCAGATTAATTTAGCTCATGAAGAACTAAAAGAGAAAAACCTCCAGCTCAAGAGTGAGCATATTGTACTGAAGGAACATGTTACTGAACTGGAGTACTACAGTACAGAATGCAACAACCTCAGAACTGAGGTCTCTAAGTTCAAGCTGCTAGTCACTAAGCTAGAAGCTGTGAAAGCTGGACTGCAAAACACAATTACAAATCAGCAAGAAAAACACATGAATGTATCCAAGAGACCCAAAATGCCTATTCAGGAAATGGGATAGGATACAGTGCTAATAGTTCTAAGAAACCTGCTAGTACATCTAAGGCTGGAAAGTTTGTTCAAACCAGAGTCTTTTACACTCAAAAACTACTTCCAATCAATGGAGGTTTGAACAAAGCTAGTACACTGGAAAAGGGAAAGAAGCCCTTGCTCCAGGAAGAAGACAGTAAGACTGCACAAAAACTCAGAAAACAGCATAATCAGTATGCTGCAAGTAGGAGAAGAAAACAACAATCTTCCAGGTTACAGCAAAACCTCTACCCCTACTATACCAAGACTTACATGTCTAAATTCCAAAGAGTTTATGCTTAGGAAAAGTATAAGAGAGTATCTTCCTCAAACAGGAAGAGTAACACCTGAAAGCTCCAGCACACACATAACACAAACAGTATCCTGACAAGGGTACTTACAGAAAGAGAACCACCAATGCTTATGGTAAACCAATTATCATCAAGTAAGTGTGGGTCCCAAAAATGACTAACCCCCTAGGACCCGTACTTGTATGGGTACCCAAATCTACCTGATTGACTTGCAGGAACAGTTGTTATGAAGCAACAATGATGTATGGTATATTGACAGTGGCTGCTCCAGTCATATGACTGGCAAAAAAACTGGATTGAGAGACTTCCAACCATGCAAAGGACCTAAGGTTGTCTTCGGAGATGACTCCAAAGAAAACACCAAAGGTACATGAAGCTTGATCAGATGCAATGCAAGAATCAGTGATGTATCATATGTGAAAGGGCTGAAGTATAACATCTTGAGTATCAGCCAATTCTGTGACAAAGGATGTTCAGTGGAGTTCAACCTCAATAAGTATCTAATCAGAGACAATAACATAAATGAGGTTAAGCTTACTAGCACCAGGAGAGACAACATCTATCTTGCTGATTGGAGTTCAACAGTGCAGCTAACATGCTTTATTGCTAAGAGCACCCCTGAACTAAGCTGGTTGTGGCACAAAAGGATGAGTCACCTGAACTTCAAGACTATCAACAAGCTAGCAAGGAAGAACCTAGTGAGAGGTCTACCTAATGTTGCTTACAAAAAGAGAATGTTTGTGGAGCCTGTCAGAAAAGCAAACAAGTGAGAAGTTCATTCAAGGATAAAGTGCAGAGATCCTTACACAGGATACTGGATCTATTGCATATGGATCTATTTGGACTAGTGGAGTCTGTTAGTGTAAGTGAGAAGAAATATTCCCTAGTAATTATGTATGATTACTCTAGATTTACTTGGACCATCTTCCTGGCTAAGAAATCAGAAACTCAAAACAGGCTTTCAGAATTCATGAAGAAAGTACAAAATGAGAAGAGCTTAAGTATTGTGAAGATAAGATCTGACAGAGAAACTGAGTTCACAAACAAGTTCATAGAGAAGTATTGTTCAAAGAATGGAATCTGTCATGAGTATTCTGCAGTAAGGACTCCCCAACAGAATGGAGTTGCCAAAAGAAGGAACATGACTCTGATAGAAGCTGCAAGGACTATGATAGCTGATGTTGGGATACCTAAGAGATTTTGGGCTGAAGCAACCAGCACAACATGTTATACTCATAATAGATGTCTGATCAACAAAGATCATGATAAGACTTCTTATGAAGTTTGGCAAGGAGTTAAGCCAAATGTTTCATACCTGCATATTTTTTGATGCAGATATTACATTCTGAATAATGGAAAGGAGCACCTGAAGATCTTTGATGAAAAATCTGATGAAGGAGTGTTCTTGGGATACTCCTCAATAAGCAAGACATTTAGGATCTTCAACAAGAGAAGCTTGGTTGTTGAAGAATCAATACATGTGGTGTTTGATGAACCACATTGTGATACTGCTGAGTTGGACAAGCTGAAGGAAGATGTATCTAAGATGAAGATCAAGGATCAAACAGTAAGATACATTGATGGAGTTCCAATACCTGCTGAAGTGGTTACTGCAGATAGTACACAGGTTACTGCATCTGGGAATGCAGTGGCACAAGATGCTGATGGGTAAGTAGATAAGATACTGGAAACCAACAGTAACCGCAGACAGGATGCTGATGATCAACAGGTTACTGCCTACCAACCAGTACACAATTTTGAGCCTGACAGGACTTGGCTCAGGGATCACCCAAGAGAGCTTGTGATTGGAGATATCAATGAAGGTGTTAGAACAAGAAGATCAAGACCTCAAGAATCACTGTTCACATGTTTCATATCACAAGTAGAACCCAAGAATATGGAGGAAGCTCTTGAAGATAATAATTGGATTCAGGCTATGCAGGAAGAGCTGAATGGATTTGAGAGGAACCATGTATGGAGACTGGTTCCAAGGTCTGATCACCAAGGAGTTATTAGAACTAAGTGGGTGTTCAAGAACAAGGTAGATGAATCTGGTGTTGTGGTCAGAAGTAAAGCAAGGTTAGTGGCTAAAGGATATTGCCAGGAAGAAGACATAGATTTTGATGAGACTTTTGCCCCAGTTGCTAGACTTGAAGCTATAAGGATATTTATGGCTTATGCTGCTCACAAGAACTTCAATGTTTATCAGATGGATGTGAAGAGTGCATTCCTAAATAGATTACTGTCTGAAGAAGTGTATGTGGAACAACCACCAAGTTTTGAAGAATAGACAGAAGACAAGGTATTCAGATTAGAGAAAACTTTATATAGATTAAAGCAAGCTCCTAGAGCTTGGTGTGATACACTATCCTTGTATCTCTTGGAGAATGGATTTTAGAAAGGGACAGTGGACAAGACACTTTTCAGGATATAGAATGGAGACAGTATTCTGCTAGTTCAGATTTATGTGGATGGCATTATCTTTGGATCCACAAATAAGGATTTGTGTGAAAAGTTCTCAACCCTCATGCAGAACAAGTTTGAGATGAGTATGATAGGGTGAACTAAGTTTTTTCCTTGGTTTACAAGTGAAACAGCTAGAACATGAGACTTATATAAATCAAGCCAAGTATACTAAAGAGCTGATCAAGAAGTTTGGAATGGAAAGTAGATCATCAGTAAGAATACCCATGGCTACATCTATCATTTTAGATAAGGATGAAGATGGAAAAGATGTGGAGATAACCAAGTATAAAAAGTTTATTGGATCCTTACTATATCTCACAACAAGCAGACCAGATATAGTATTTGCAGTTGAGTATGTGCAAGATTTCAAACAGCACCAAAAGAGTCACATCTTGCAGCAGTGAAAATGATTATCAAATACCTGAAGGGAACTTAAGAAGTTGGCTTATGGTATCCAAAGGAAGAAGGATTCAACC
Source organism: Scutellaria minor (assembly GCA_954870855.1). Classification (NCBI taxonomy): domain Eukaryota; kingdom Viridiplantae; phylum Streptophyta; class Magnoliopsida; order Lamiales; family Lamiaceae; genus Scutellaria; species Scutellaria minor. The sequence goes on along the minus strand of OX940728.1, from coordinate 14,495,081 downwards.
TCAAAGGATTTTCAGATTCTGATTTTGCAGGATGCAAGATTGACAGGAAGAGTACTAGTGTACTTGTTAGTTTTTAGGACATAAACTTGTTTCTTGGTTTTGCAGGAAACAGACATCCATTGTAACATCAACCGCAGAATCTGAATATGTAGCTGCTGGAAGCTGTTGTGCTCAGATTTTATGGATTCAACAACAATTGAAGGATTATGGGATAATAGAAAGAGAAACTCTCATTTTGTGTAACAACACAAGTGCTATTGCTATAACCCACAATCCTGTCTTCCACTCAAGAACAAAACATATTGATGTAAGACATCACTTTATAAGAGATCATGTGGAGAAGAAGAATATTGTACTGGAGAAAGTGCATACTGACATGTAGCTTGCTGACATATTCACAAAATTCTTATGTGAATCAAGGTTTTCCATGATAAGAAATGAGCTTGGGATAATCAAGCTTTGATGAGTAAGGGTATATAAGTTCCTTAAGTAAAGGGGAACTTATTCAGCATTTTATTTATGCAGTATTTCAATTCTTTCAAAGAGTTAGTATACTAGAACAGGTTACTGTGTTTTATTAAATCAGGATTCTCTAACAGTATTCAGTTTCAGGATACAACAAGTAACAACAGGTTATTGAAATAGGTTGCTGAAAGAATAAACAGATACAGGTTACTGCACAGGTTTCTAATACAGGTTTATGAAACATGTTACTGCAGGTTGCATACAACATTTATTGATATCAGCATTCATTGAGTTCTGCAACCTCATACCAGGAACAGTAACCTGATTAGTAATGATTACAAGAGACGTTTTGGCAACCACAATAAATGTAAAAACCGTTTTTCAGAAAAATTGAAAAAGGGTACGGATTCAACATCTAACACATTTTCAGCAAATTACAGATTTGCCCCTAAATTATTTAATCTCAACCATTGGATCAAACACGTCTCTTAAGTTTTTAATCTAGATTGTTGATATTTTCGGAACTTGAATTCAAATATAAACCGATCATATCCCTCGTCTTCCTCTCTACGCTTTCATTGTTATCACACTCACATTTTCTAACTTTCTGCAAATTGAATTTTCTCTCTCTCTACACTTTCAAACTACTTTCAGATCTTTGATGGTTACTACCAAGATTGCGAGGGAGAGAAAGGTTTTGGAAAGAAGGCTGGTGAATACCCATGTATTATTGGGTGAAAAATCACCATATGAGGATAAGAATCTCATTTCCGAGATCTGGGGTCATGTGTGCAACAACAATCTCGATGGGTTGTTCACAACTACCTACACAGGGTTCTCTATCCTGTCTGTAGAGAAGTTCTACGCTTTTGCAGAACTTTCTGAAGATGAAGAGTCCATCACCTTCAAGACCGCCGGCGACATCACCAAGACCTTTGGCATTTCTAGCCAATGGATGGTGTATTCTAACCTGGAGGAGTATGGGTCAGAGTATTTGGAGGAGAGCTGGAACCAGTTCAAACTGGATTCTGTGAAGGAGGAGACTGCCACTAGCAACTTTGGCAAGAAGAAACTCAAGCCAAAGTATGAGTTCCTTCATGACATCCTCATCTATATAGTTGAGGGAAGGTGTGGTAGTTTTGATAAGTGCACCAACCTCAGGATAAAGATGATGACTGCTATTATTCGAGAAACATGGCATAAATCCTCTTCCAGAGGATTTGGGAGAAAACAATCAAACCTACGATCAGGAGAGGGTTTGGGATTGTAATATCCTCCATTCTGTGTTTCAAGAAGATTACTCTGGAGATGAGGGTACCTTATGCTCCTGGATGGTACCTGGGAGTGAAGAAGAGCTTCTCCAAGGGAAAGAAGAAGGAGAAGATGCCCAAGAAAAAGCCAGCAACCAGGCCACAGGTTTCTGACACCGATTCTGATGACTCTGGCGATGATAATGATAAGCCAACGAGGAAGCCGGTGATGAAGAAAGCCCCCACGAAGAAACCCAAGATGGTGAAGAAGAAATCCCTTATTGTGGGATATCTTCCGTAGGGAGTTTGCCGATGAGGCATCCGTGGAGGAGGTTACAGAGGCTGGACTCCCTGTACTGGCAGAGGTTGCAGTACAAAAAGATGATAAGACAGAATCAGCATAGGTTAAGAAACCTGATCAGACTCTTGAACTTCTACATGCTGCTGCTAAGCTCGTAGAAGTGAGTCAGGATACTGTTGCAACTACTGAGGAAGTTGCTGAAGTTCCAACTGTTGAAGCTACTACTAACAAAGAACCTATTGTTGAGGCAAGTCAGGTTGTTGATGATGCAGTTTAGGAGGTTGCTGAGGTGACTGAAGCTACTAACATTTAGGTAGCTGATGTTGCTGAGGAAACAACAGTTGGAGTTACTGGTGCACACCAGGAACCTGCTGTCGTTCATGAGCAGGTTACTGAAGTACCCGATAAAGCAATTGTGGTGCCTGAACAGGTTGCTGAGGGTAGTCAGGTTTTTAAAAAAGAAGCTCTACTGATGACATCGTTACTGAGGAGGATGCAACCATTGTTGAAAAACCCTCGCTGATCCAGCAGCCTGAGGATCCTGCCACTATGAACATTGAACAGTCTGCTGCTCCAACAACTCAGGTTCTCGATGAGAGCAACGTGGTAGAAACCCCTGTAAATCAGGAAGGTCAGGTTGCTGTCCCAACAGTGACTCAACATTCAGACTCTGATAATGTTGAAGAGGTCACTGCAACAGAGGTTCCTGCTTCTAGAATGTAAAGAAGAATGATCAGAACCTCCGAGGGCATTTATGTAACCAGATGAGTGAGGAACAAGAAATGGAAGGAGGTTGATACTCTTAACAGAGTAAAAGACTCTATTGACTCGATCAGTACTGATGATGTCGAGGAAGTACTGAAAGAAACTGCGGAATCAGTCTTCAAAAGGTTTGTTCTTGCTTATGAACACTGGAGAGAGATGAAACTGAGTCCAGCAAGGAAACTAGTTGAATGGAAAGATTGGTTCGACGCAGAAGATGTCATTTTACCTTGGATATAGAACTTAGCTGATCAGAAAGATACCAGCCAGGGACTGCTACCCTACCTTGGATTGGATTTCATGTTACGCCATGCTGACAAGTTCATCAATCTCATAGACAAAAAACAAGCTATCCTGAATTCTTACTGGTCGAATCAACATACTGATATGGAGACAATGAGGGAACAGTTAATGAAGGGTGAGACAGACAACTCACTGATGAGCCTCGACACTGAGACTGTTAGGATTTTATCTGAAATTGAGATGGCTAGAGCTTAGTTAACTACCTGTTCTTAAGAGAAAGCTAACAGGAGGATGCTGCAGCAAGGAATTGAAGCAAGCAAATTACATCTCTTTCTACCCCCGAAAGAGCTGCAGCACGAGGAATCAAGCTCTAGAGCTGCTGAAGGACATGTATCTCCAACCTACTCAGGTATTGCAACTCTTTTCCCACTCACTAACCTTGATACCATGGATCCTGATGACCAGATGCTGGATTACTCTACCTCTCATTTCATTAATGATGAATCTGTTGAGAGAGAACCAACGCCCATCATCCATGCTATTTATCAAAATGTCGAGTCTGAGCATGCCAATGAAGCAGTCCTGGAGGAAGTTGCAGAGACAGGACTCCTTGTGCTGGCCCATGTAGCAGCACAATTTGCTAAACTGGAGAACCCTCAGGTTACTGTTGAAGGAACAGGAAAAACAGTACATGAGACTGATGCAACTAAGGGGGAAGTTGCTGAGAATGCTGCGGTCACTGAGGACGCAACAGTTGGACAGGACACTATTATTTCCAATGAAGTAATCACTGTCTCTGATCAGGTTGCTGAGGAAGGACAAGTCCTTGTTGAAGAGCAAGCTGCTGACCCCGAGATAGCTGTTGAGACAGCTTCTCAGTCAAAGATCTCGGGCGAGGATGCTGTTGAGACAGCTCATGTAGAGGATATAAAAGGGATTGCCGAAAAGGATGCTGAGTTGCCATCGAAAGACAAGGATGTTGCTTCTACCACTACTCCACCACTAAACAATGATGGTAATGATTCATCAAGTGACAGCGATGATGAACCAGTCTTTCCTCCACTCAGAGAACCTGGAAAGATTCCTCTAACATATGAGGAAATTATGAGGTACTACGCTGCCAAGAAGGTGAAGACAGTGGAACAGGCTGAAGAGGAAGACAGAGAAAGAAACAGCCAGGCCCTGGTTGTACATACTCATCAGGATTCACGACCAGTGGTTGGAGTTGAGACTCCTGCTGACTCTTAAGAGTTGTCACTTAGGAATGTGATGAATGTTGTCCAGGATCTGGCGAGAGCTATTGAGTGTCATCAGATGAACATGGCTAACCATGTCCTTACTAATGACAAGAAACATGTCTCTTCTTTGAAAGCACTACAGAAGGAAATAGCCGAGCTTTCTGGCAAGATTCAAGAGAACCTGAACCATGAATTCACTAATCAGACCAAATCCAGAGCTGCCTTTGAAGGCAGATAAAAGAATGCCACCTCTACCTTGACAGAAAATATGAAAGAGGTGTAAAACACTCAGGCTGCTCATGGAGTTGTTCTGAACAATCTACAAGAAAACCTCTCATCTCAAAGCAAGGATATCACTGATCTCAAAAATGGGTGTAAGACCCTTGAGTTGCTGATAGGAGAAGTAGGGGCTATTCTAGGCAAGGTTTATTCTGCTGAAGCTGCTGAAGTTGCCAACCAACAGGGCGTCGGGGTTGATGATACCAAAAAGAGGGAAGGTAAGTGGTAGAAACAAAAGCAGAAATAGTTGGAGCCTGATGCTGCAACTGTTGAATCTACAACAAGGGAGCTTGCTGAAGAAGAAAATGAAGGAAAAGAAGACCAAATAACTTTGACCCATCTCAAGCGGAAGAGAACCGATTCTAGTCATGGTCAGGGTGTTGACCCTAAGAGAAGGAGAAAAGATGATGATGATGGAGAAAATGGCGCAGGTACTGGGGATGCTGGTGCTCAACCAGCAGACAATACTGCATCAACACAGGTTGCTCAAACTAGAGGAGGAAGAGGAAAAGGTCAAGAACAACAACAACAGGTTGCTGTTTATAGAGCCCCTATTGAATTGGTGTCTGACTGGATATCACGACTAGGAGTTGTTAGTTCTGTAAGCTCTAAGTTCGACATAAGACACTCATATCCTGATCAAGAAGCTCCAAACTTTGTTGCTGACAAAGTTCCAGCTGAGGTTGCTGTTATGCTTGATCAGAAACCTGAAAATATCGTAGATCCTGTATACTGGAATCTGGCAATCTTCGACAAGATCAATTTTCCTAAGGACAGGAATCCAACATTCGAAGAGATTTGCTTTTTCAAAAGATCAGCATACTTCAGGTACTTCAGAGACCTATGCAAGAGCAACTACTTTAAAAACTTTCCCTCCTGTGAAAATGCCTTAAAGGAATACCAGTATCTTGTAAGAGAAGAGAAATTGCCTTGGCAGCATATTCGGATTAACAGAATCAAGAAAGGAGAATTGATTTTCTTCCACCAAGACTTCTGGCTAAGATGGATATAGGTTCCTGAGATAGCCAAGCAGATGTAGAAATCTTATCAGGAATCCATCTCAAATTGGTGGAAAGGAATGCAGTATGAGGAAGCAGCCAGACAACACCAACGAAGAAGCTCAGAACTTGGTCAAGTTCAGAAAAAGCTATTTTGAGAGCTAAGAGGACTGAGGAAGCATGCTTACAACTTTCATCATATCAACCTTGTATAAACACTCCTTGTAAAGAATTCTTATATTCTCTACTTTGTGTTTTGTTATGAAACAGTAAGTTGTCTATTCAAGTGTTAAAGCTTACTTAATTTTATACTTGTACATCTACTCGTATAAGAGAACACCTAATCTTACTGCTTATTCTTTTTTCTTTATGGGTTTTGTCATCATCAAAAGGGGGAAATTGTTGGGAGATTTCTGATTAGGTTTTGATGAGACAATATAACTTTGGATAGAAAGTTAGAGTACACATTTCCCACATTTTATAAGTGGAATCTAGGCCTATAAGCTCTTCTTCATATGGTTTATGATAGGCCTTTAGAAAGAAGATACAAACTGTTTAGAACATGTTTTAAATCTTAAGAAACACTTGATATTTGAAAAAGGATCAAGTAAGTTGAGAATCAGGAAGCTGCGTGTAAACTAGAACATTTTCTGATAAAGAAAGTTGCACAAGTCAGGACGCTGACTTCAGACTCCAAGAAGAGGAAGCTTCTCAGGAATAAAAAGCTGACTCATATTAGAAGGCTGACATCTACAACATGCAAGATAAACTAGCAAGCTGTAAGTTCCTGTTCAGCTTATTTATTACAGTATGAGGAATATATATTGAATGTTGTACGAGGAAGGCTTTTGTCAAAAGACCCGTTAGACAGAAGTAAGAGCCAAGCCAATAAGGCAATGTCACTTGGACCCGCAGCTCTGCAAAATCGTTGTAACCAAGGAGTAGCGCCATTAATGCGGATCAGAGTAGGACATGCCCTATTCTCTCAAGAATTTCAATCGCATTAATTGCAAAGATTTGCAAGATCATTTTGAAATGCAACAAGGACAATGCCTCTCTTCAACGGGCATTTTCCAACAGATATAAATAGAAGGAAGAAGTGACCATGAAGACTACTGAAGCTTTGAAACTCACAGTGCAAATTCTCTCAAGTCTTCTCTTACTCTAGCTCATTAAGCTCAGTCACTCAACCTTCAAGAAACAGTCTACATCTCAAGCATTCGAGCTCTCAAGTTCAAGACTGACTTTTCTGCACCAGTTGAAGAAGAACACCACCATTTACTTTTAACCATTGCGCTGTGTGTGCTAAGTTATTTTAGTTTGGTGTACTTAATTGATAGGATTATATCGTTGCTAAGTTTGTAGTCTTGTATAGACTATTTGCCCTGTGTGGGATTTGACCTAGGAATCTGGGATTCTAGTAGGTATAACTTGTTAGGAAGAGGTTTGTAAAGTTGAGACTTGTAAATCGAACTGACCTAATGAAGTTCCTTCTTGTAAAGGACTAGAGTGGACGTAGAAGGATTACACTACATTCGAACCACTATAAGTCATAAGTGTTTTATTGTTTTATTTATTTGGTGTATTACATTTTATCTGATATCTATCTTGCTGAACATATCTTTTGTTGGAACCAACAGATCGCCGGCTCTATGCAATTAATTAATCGGGTTCCATGCTAGATATAACAAACGCAGCGGAACAAAAGAGTTATACCTTTTGATCAATCTAGAAGAAAATGGGCCAAAGATTGATCTTTCGTAACCCTAGACCTCTTTGATCTTCTGATGTATTCCTACAGCCTTTCCCGAACGTTGCGTGGCCAACGATCCTTCGAGAAATCTCAGTTCTGCTCTCTCTCTCTCACTATCACGTGTTTTTTGTGATCTGTGTCTTCTGAGGCGCTGATGGAAAAAGGCTATATATAGGCTACACCAGGGACCTAGAGGAGGAATTGGGTTGGGTCTCCTGATAGGCTTAAGTATCCTGTGTTCGACTCGAACACATAACTTAAATCCATCAATAATAATTCAGTCCACTAAAGAATTATTATTGAACTACCGTCCCAATCCTATATTTAATATGGGCTCCTTATTATGTGCACGTTTATCTCCCTATGTTTAAGATATCGAATGTCCGTTAATTAAATAAGTTACTGATAACTTAATTAATTAACATCTAATTCCAAGAGTAGTACCACTCAACTTTATTATCATGTCGGATTAAATCCACCTGTAAGGTTTACATGATAATCCTTATGAGTTCCTCAAGTGGACATCATCATCCTAAATAATTAGGACACAGATTCATTCTATAATCAACAGTACACCATATAGACAATATTGTTTCCCAATTCACCGAGTTTATTGATTTAATAAATAAATCTCACTCATTGGCAAATTAAAGAAACAAATATTGTGTATACGTGGCTGTTATTATATGGGGATTAAGAGAACGCACATCCATAATAACAGAGGTCTTGTTCTATTATATAGTCAATATAAAACGAACAACCTCAAATGGTTCTGCTCAATATACACAAAGTGTACTAGTGTAGTTTTATAGTCAAGACAGACTAATACCAAACTATACTACAACCATTCCGATGATTTGTCCAATTCCATCTTAGTTGTGAGCTACTATTTATAATTTATAAGAAACTGATAACATGATCTTCTGTGTGGCACCACACATCAAGTTATCTATAATATAAATTAATTGGACATTGCATAAACATATATAACAAATATAAAATGCAAACATATGACCAAAGTGATTCTCATTCAATAAAAGATATTCATACAAAAGCTAAGCTTATAGTATACATCCTAACAATCTTTAGCATTCTGAGAAAGAATTCTGTTAAAATCATCTTTGAAAAGAAAACTGGTTTTCATAAAGAAACTCTATCTAGTTTATTCCGCTGCATACTGTGATACCGGATCAGGAACCTGATACAACATAATGCCAGGTTACTTATCTGAGTCAGGTTACTGTATTCACTGTTGAATCAGCAACTTGTTTCACTAAAGAGTTTTAAAACTGAAAAATCGATAGAGGTTCATTCACCCCTCTGAACCTCTGACCACTTGGGACCAACAGTTTTCTTCAACTGGTGTAACTCAAAGACAATATTGAACTTGAAAGCTCGAATGCTTGAATGACTGTTTCAGAAGGTTGAGTGACTGAAATTAGAAGGCTTGGGAATGGCTTGAGAGTTTGATAGCTTGTAAGAATAATCAGTTTTTCAGTAGTCTCCACAGTCACTCCATCCTTCTATTTATATCATTAGGAAAATGCCCATTGAAGAGAGGCATTGTCCTTGTTACAATTCAAATTGATCTTCAAATCTTCGCATTGAATGCATCTTAGAAGATCTGGGATTTAGAGCATGTCCTATTTTGATCCGCATTAATAGCGTCATACTTCGGCTACAAGACTTTGTAGAGCCGCAGTCCAGGTGGCAATACCTCATTGGCTCGGTACAAACTTCTATCTACTAGTAACTCAGACAGGAACCAATTCTCATATTGTATCCAGCATATTCCTTGTACTGCATTAAACAGGTTAGAAAGACTTACAGTTTGCTACTCAGGTTGCAGTAGCTACTTTCTATTCTGCGCAAGCTTCCTGTTTCAGAACAACTTCCTGTTCCTGAAACCTGCAGTCAGCTTCCTGGCCTGCATCTTCTTATTGATCTGCATCTACTTTCTGATCCTGAACAACTTCCTGTTCCAAAATCTTATAGTCAGCTTCATGACCTGCGTTAGCTTACTGATCCCGAACAGCTTCCTATTCTAGAATCCTGCAGTCAGCTTCCTGATCTCTTCCTGCTATCTATTTGCTGCTTACTGACCCAACTTGCTGATCCTGGTTACTCCTTCACCCTACTGACTTTCCTTACTGAAAATCAGTCTTTAAGACTTCTTCAACTCCAGAATCCTGCTAACGTCAGTATCCTATATCTTTCTGATTTATACATCTTCACAAATCATAACTAAGAAGAATATGTTTATCGAACTTAAATCCATTTATAAAACATGGAAAATGGGTACTCTAAAAGCTCATCTAATATTATATTGTCTCATCAAAACCTATTCAGAAATATCCTAACAATTTCTCCATTTTTTATGATAACAAAACCTATAAAAAAATAGTATAAATAGATGTACTTTTATACATGTAATATGTACACGTATAATACAATGTAAGCTTTACACCAAAAATATTACAAGCTTACAGCTTTATAAATACAATAAAGGAATAAAGAATAAAAAAATTCTTTACAAAGAATGCTTACACAAAGTGTATGTCTGATAAAGTCAGTAAGCTATTCTTTATCAGGTTCTTGTCGCCAAACAACTTCCTCTTCATTTGGTCATGTCCTGAAGTCGCTTGCTGATTTTGTTTGATAACCTCCTCATACTTAGTCCCCTTCCACCAGTTTAAGACAGAATCCTGATAAGATTTCTCCATCTGCTCAGCAATCTCAGGAACCTGTATCCATCTAAGTCAGTAATTGTGACAGTAAGGAACCTGTTCTCCTTTCTTCACTTTATCAATCAGAGCAAGTTGTCTGTCCAGTTTTCCTTCTCTTGCTAGTTCTTCATATCTCTTCAATGTTTTTTCACAAGAAGAATAATCTTTGAAATAATCATGCTTTAAGAGGTTTCGAAATACCTCCAATACTTTGATCTTTTAAACTTTGTTAGCTCATTGAAAGTTGGATTTTTATTCTTGGGCAAGTATACTTGATCGAAGATACTCAAATCCCAATAGAAGTTTATGTTTTCTGGTTTCTGATCTAGTAGTACCAAAACTTTTGCAGGAGCCGATTCTACATCGAAATCCAGAGCTTCCTGATCTGGAAAGGAATGCAGTGCTGAATCAATTATCACATCTGCTCCGGATCTTCCAGCTCCAACAACTCTAAGTCTGGATATCTAATCAGCTTGTTTCCTTCTCATCTCCTCATCAGCAGTTTTGAGTTGTCTCCATCTTTCCTCACTTAATCTAGGACCTGCAGGATTGGCTATATAAGGTTTGGCTTGGAGAACCTGACCTGTTCGCTGCAGTCTTCTTTCTCTTTCTTGACCAGTTTGCTGTCTGGAAGTTCTTTGCTTTGTAAGCACAACAACAACCTGTTTACCTTGCTGTGTTGCAGTACTGTCTGCTGTTTGAGACCCAGCAACCCCAGTACCTGCACCACCTTCTCCATCATCTTTTTTTCTTCTTTTTGTCTTTTCACTCTGACCATATCCAGAATCTGTTCTTTTGCGCTTGATCCTGGTCAGAGGAGCATTATCTTCATCAGCATCATCTTCAATCTCCTTTGTGGTGGCATCCACCATCTCAGCATCTGGTTCAGCTCGTTGTTTACTTTCTCTCTTTTTGGCATTATCAACTCTAGCAGCAGAAGGGTCAGTAACTACAGCAGCTTCTGCAGGGTAGACTCTTGTCATGATAGCTCTCATCTCACCCATAAGTAGTTCAAGGTTCAGTATCCTATCCTTGACACTTCGAACATCACGACCCTGGGTGGAGATACTTTCTTGCATGTTGTCCATCATCATGTTTTGAACAGTCTGAGTGTTCTTCACCTCATCCACTGAGGTTTTAATATCTTTGAGAGTCACATCTCGAGCATCAGACACAACTTTATGTTCTTGCTCAAATCTCAATCTGGACTTATACTGAGCATTAAACTCCTCATTCAACCTTTTTTGTATCTTGGAAGGGAGTTCAGATAACTTCTTCCTCAATTCTTGCATGGATGATGAGTGTTCTTTTTGAGTGATTTGGATGCTAGAGGCCATGTTCATCTCATGAATCTCTATGGTTCTCATCAACCCTCGCACATCATCCTTTATATTTTGAAGTGATTGCTCTTGCAAGTCAGTATGAGTCTCAACCCCAACCATTGGTCCAGTTTACTCTTGAGTATAGAGGACCAGGGCCTGACTTGTTTCCTCTTGCTGTTTTGCTACATCCTCATCCAGCATTTGTTTCAACCTGTCCTCAGCAGTTCTCTTTATCTTGAAATGCTCTGTGAAATGAGGACTGCCACCTTCAGGATCCTCATCATCATCACTTGATGAGTCATCTCCATCATCAGGATTTGGGACAAGGGCAGCAACAACTATCATTTTGCCTCTTGCGGGCATAACATCCTCAGGTTTCTTCTCTTCTATATCCTCCCAAGCTCGATTCTCAGCATAGAAAATCTTGATTCACATAGAGATTTGGTGAATATGTTAGCTAGTTGTTCATCAGTGTATACCTTCTCAAGGACAATATCCTTTTTTTCAACGTGATCTTTTATGAAGTGATGTCTCATATCAATGTGCTTAGTTCTTGAGTGGAAAACAGGATTGTGGGTTATAGCAATGGCGCTTGTATTGTCACACAGGATGGGAGTTTCTTTCTCAGAGATCCCATAATCATTTAATTGTTGTTATATCCACAAAATCTGAGCACAACAGTTTCCTGCAGCCACATATTCGGCTTCAGCAGTTGATGTTGCAATAGATGTTTGCTTCTTGCAAAACCAAGATACAAGTCTGTGTCCTAGAAACTGACAGGTACCACTGGTATTTTTCCTATCAATCTTACAACCTGTAAAATCAGAGTCTAAGTATCCTTTGAGGTTGAATCCTCCTTCCTTAGGATACCATAATCCAACATCTTGAGTGTCTTTCAGATATTTGATAATCTTTTTTACTGTTGCAAGATGTGATTCCTTAAGTGTTGTTTGAAATCTTGCACACTCCAACTGTAAATACTATATCTGGTCTGCTTGCTTTGAGATATAATAAGGATCCAATAAGTCTTCTATACTTGGTTACCTCCACATCTTTTCCATCTTTATCTTTATCCAAACTGATAGATGTGGCAATTGGTATGTTTACTGATGATCCATTCTCCATTCCAAACTTCTTGATAAGTTTTCTGGTGTATTTGGCTTGATTGAAGAATATTCCATTCTCAAGCTGTTTCACTTGCAAACTAAAAAAGAAACTTAATTCTCCCATCATGTTCATCTCAAACTTACTCTACATAAGGGATGAGAACTTATCACATAAATCTTTATTGGTGGATCCAAAGATAATGTCATCCACATAGATCTGAACGAGCAGTATGTTGTTTCCATCTTGTATTCTGAATAGAGTTTTGTCTACTATCCCCTTCTGAAATCCATTCTCAATGAGGTATAGAGACAGTGTATCATACCAAGCTCTGGGAGCTTGCTTTAATCCATACAAGGCTTTCTCTAGTCTGAATACTTTATCTTCTATTTGTTCTTCAAAACCTGGTGGTTGTTCCACATAAACTTCCTCTGATAGTAACCCATTCAAGAATGCACTCTTTACATCCATCTGATAAACCTTGAAATCTTTGTGGGCAGCATAGGCCAGAAATATCCTTATAGCTTCAAGTCTGGCAACTGGAGTAAAGGTCTCATCAAAATCTATGTCTTCTTCTTAGCAGTAACCTTTTGCTACTAGTCTTGTCTTGTTTCTGACCACTATTCCAGATTCATCCAACTTATTTTTGAACACTCACTTGGTTCCAATAACTCTTTGGTGATCAGGTCTTAGAACCAGTCTCCATACATGGTTCCTCTCAAATCCATTTAGCTCTTCTTGCATGGCCTGAACCCAATTACTGTCTCCAAGAGCTTCTTCAATGCTCTTGGGTTCTTCTTGCGAGATGAAACATGAGACCAGTAACTCTAGAGGTCTTGATCTTCTTGTTCTCACCTTCATTGATATCTCCAATCACAAGTTCTTTGGGATGATTCCTGAGCCATGTCCTGTCAAGCTCAAAGATAAAGGTTGGTCGTTGATCAGTGACCTATTACATATAAGCATTCTAATTCTGATTGTTGTTTGTCTATGGGATTTTGTCTGTTTGTTGATCAGCAACTTGTGTTTCAGCATTCTCTAGTGCATTATGTTGTGTGTTGTCTGCAGTAGTTACTTCAGCAGAAACTAGAACTTTATCAATGTATCTTACTACTTGATCCTTGATTCTTAGCTTGGATATATCTTCCTTTAGTTTATCCAGTTTAGCGGTATCACAATGTGGTTCATCAAATACCACATATATTGATTCCTCAACAACCAGACTCCTTTTGTTGAAGACTCTGAAGGTCTTGCTTACTGAGGAGTATCCCAAGAATACTCCTTTATCAGATTTTTCATCGAAGGTCTTCAAGTGTTATTTTCCATTGTTTAGAATGTAACTTCTGCATCCAAAGATGTGTAAGTATAAAATGTTGGGAATTCTACCATTCCATACCTTATAAGGAGTCTTGTCATGGTCCTTGTTGATCAGACATCTGTTCTGAGTATAGCATGTTGTGCTGGATGCTTCTGCCCAAAATCTCTTAGGTATGCCAGCATCAGCAATCATTATTCTTGCAGCTTTCTTTAGAGTTCGATTTCTTCTCTCTGCAACTCCATTCTGTTGGAGAGTTCTTGCTGCAGATACTTATGACAGATTCTATTTTCTGAACAGTATTTCTCAATGAATTTGTTTGTGAATTTTGTTCCTCTGTCAGATCTGATCTTTACAATGCCTAAGTTCTTCTCATTCTGTATTCTCTTCATGAATTCTGGCAGACTGCTTTGAGTTTCAAATTTCTTGGCCAGGAAGATGGTCCAAGTGAATCTTGAGTAATCATCTACTATTACCAGTGAATACTTCTTTTCACTCATACTGACAGGTTCTACTGGTCCAAACAAATCCATGTGTAGAAGATCTAGAATCCTGTGAGATGATCTTTGCACTTTGTCTTTGAATGAGCTTCTGACTTGTTTTCCTTTCTGACAGGCTCCACAAACATTCTCCTTTTGTAAGCAACATCAGGTAGACCTCTTACAAGGTTCTTTCTTGTCAGCTTGTTGATTGTCTTGAAATTCAAGTGACTCATTCTTTTGTACCATAGCCAGCTTAGTTCTAGAGAGCTCTTTGCTATGAAGCATGTTGGTTGTACTGTTGAATTCCAATCAGCAAGGTAGATGTTGCCTCTCCTGGTGCCAGTAAGTTTAACCTCATTTATTTTGATATCTATAATCAGACATTTGTTGAGGTTGAACTCCACTGAACATCATTTATCACAAAATTAACTGATACTCAGGAGGTTATATTTTAGCCCTTTGACATATGAAACATCACTGATTCTTATATTGTCTTTGATCAAGCTTCTTGTGCCCTTTGTGCTTCCTTTGGAATTATCTCCAAAGACAACTTTAGGACCTTTACATGGTTGGAAGTCTCTTAATCCAGCTTTGTTACCAGTCATATGTCTGGAGCAGCCACTATCAATGTAACATACATCACTGATGCTTCCTAGCAACTGTTTCTGTAAGAAAATCAGGTAAGTTTAGGTACCCATACAAGTACGGGTATTGGGGGATTAGTCTTCTTTGGGACCCATACTTGCTTGATAACAATTGTTTTACCAACAGGCTTGGTGGTTCTCTTACTGTTAGTATTAGTGGTAGGATACTGTCTGTGTGATGTGTGTGTTAGTGCTTTCCAGGTTTTCTGTTTCTTGTTTGAGAAAGGTCTCCCCTTATGTCTTTCTGAGACTTGTATTTTGGTATAATAGGGGTAATAGAAGGTCTGATGTTTCTTAGAATCCTGCTGCTTCTTTCTCTTACTTGCAGCATACTGATTGTGCTGTTTTCTGAGTTTTTGCGCATTCTCACTGTCTTGTTCTTGAAGTAGGGGTTTATTTCCTTTATCCAGAGTAATTGTTTTGTTTATGCTTCCTTTGTTTGGAAGTAGCTCTTTATCAAATGAGGTTTGGATGTACTGGCAGTATTCTGAGATGTAGAGGCACGGTATCCTAGGCCACTTCTTGATTGGATTCTCTGGGTCTCTAGGATACACTTTTGTGTCTTTCTTGTTGATTTACTAAACACATTAATTGTGTCTTGCAATCCAGCTTTCTCAAATTCTAGCTTAGTGACTAGCAGTTTGAACTTGGGGATTTCAGCTCTGAGATTGTTGCATTCTGTACTGTAGTACTTCAGGTCAGTAACATATTCCTTCAGTACAGTTTACTCACTTTTGAGCTACATGTTTTCCTCTTTAAGTTCTTCATGAGCTGAATTTATCTGCTCAAAGTCACTCATGATCTGTCTAAAGGACTGGATCATGTTCAGCTTCTCAGAATTTGAAAAGTTAAGAGATTGTGAAGTTACCTCATCATCTTCACTGTCTTCATAATCTTTTGCCATGAGGTAAAGCAGTGCTTCCTCATCGGAGGTAGAGCTGTCAGAATCACTCTTAGATGAATATTCGTCCTTAACTTCTTCCTTGGAGCTGTTTGCTCCTTTAAGAACTTCAGCTTTAGTAAGGAGAGCCCTGAACTTTTGATTTTCATCTCTCTTTTTTTCTCTTCTCTTTGTCCTTTCGTCCTCAGTATATTTGTGCACTTGGGGATGTGGATAGTTTCTGGTGAAGTGTCCAGGTTTCCTAAAATTATAACATAAGTCAGAGGGACCTGTGTTATCTTGCTGAGTTAATCTCACCTGGGGACTTCTGTCTGGTGCCTGAGGTTTTCTCCTGAAGTCGTTTTCCTTCAGATTAGTCTTCATGAATCTTTTGAACTTCTTTAGTAGAAGTGTCATATCTTCCTCAGCATCCTCATTAACTACTTTTTTCTATTTGTTGTTTAGCTTACTGCTGTTTGCTGAGGTAGTAGCCTGAGTTCTCGCTGCGAGTGCTACTACTTTGGCATTTGTGTCTTCAACCTCATTTCTCCTTCGTTCAATATCGAACTCAAATGCTTTGAGGTCAGAGAAGAGGTCAAAGGTGCTCATCTTACTGAGATTTAGTAAGACTCTCATATCAGTCTCCTTGTTATGCCATTCAAATGATAGAGCTCTCAACACCTTTGTGTTCTCCTTTTGATTGTAGAACTTTCCTAGAGATTCAAGTTCACTAATTATGGACGTGAATCTCAAATCAAGTTGTTCTAGGGTTTCTCTAGGTTGTATCATGAACTGTTCGTATAGTTGTGTGGCTTTGGAAACCCTATTATCTTTGGCCAGTTTGTTGTCTTCATAGACATTCCTAGCATTACCTATATATCTTTGGTTGTGCTGCGATTTTTTACTTTACTGAACGTTCCTTTGTCCAGCATGAGAAATAGAGCATTTTTTGCTACGTTGTTGAGGTTGGCTCTTTTCCTCTCTTCAGCAGTGTATTCATATCTTTTCTTCAATATGAACTCCTGTGGTGGTGGTATTCCTCTAAGTCCTGGTATAGCTTCATGTAGGCCGAAACCTGGTGGTGCTTCAATATTCTCATCGTCAACAGCTGCACCTTCGACTTCACCATCTACTGCAGCAGCTTGAGCTCGTCTATATTCACGCATTTGTTCTACATATGCAGGGTTGGCTTTGTAGATAGCTGGTGGTCCTTCGGTAATAATGAACCACATCTCATCGTGCATGGATGAAAGGTGAGCTTGCATGCGAATCCTCCAATTATTATTGTTGGTCCCAAGTGGTCAGAGGTTCAGGGGGGTGAATGAACCTCTATCGATTTTTCAAACTTTTCTAAAACATATAACTGATAATCAGGTTTCTGTCTCACTTGCGAGCACAGAATCCTGTCATGAATCAGTAACCTGGCCCTAGGCTAGATCAGGTTATTGTCCTGATATCAGAATGCAACGCAGTGGAATAAACTTGATAGGGTTTCTGATGAAAACCAGTTTTCTTTTTCAAATATGATTTTACAACACACGTTTATCAATATGCTTATGATAGATGCAACAGAATAGATATGCAAACAATACAATGCAACAAATAAGATAAGCAGTAAACACTTATGGCTTTTAGTGGTTCGAAGGTGGTGTAATCCTTCTACGTCCACTCTACTTCTTCTCTGAGGAGGAACTTTGTTATGGTCAGTTTGCTTTACAAGACTCGTCTTTACAAACCTCTTCCAAAATAAGTTATACCTACTAGAATCCCAGATTCCTAGGTCTAATCCCACACAGGGTTTACAAAATCCCACACAGGGAATACACTCCCACACAAGGAAAGATAACCTACACAAGACTAACAAACTTAGCAAGGATATAATCCTATCAACTAAGTACACCAAATAAAACAACCTAGCACACACAGCACAATGGTTAAAAGAATATATTTCTTCAACTGGTAGGAAGCAGTCTTGATCTCTGAAAGTACTATTGTTGTTGTAGACTGCTCCTAGAAGGTTGAGTGGCTGAACATGTAACAACTTGAGAAGCTTTGAGAAGTATATGAGTTTCCTCTCGACTCTATTCAGCAAATTTCTTCAATCAGCCACACCTTCTATTTATAGATCTTGAGAGTTTATCCGTTGGGAAGTATCCGTTGAAGAGGGATGTTTCTCCCATTTGAGTTTAAGCTTTGATCTCCAAGATCTTCTTTGTGGTCATATTAAATGCATCTGAGATATTCCTGACATGAGCATTTAATGCGCCTACTATTTGCTTTTGGACCTTTTTGACATTCATGCTAACCTGTCTAGTCGGTATGGGTCCAAGTCTGAAGTTCATGCAACGGTTACTTGATGTAAGTTATCTTGCTTCTCTTTGCGCTGCATGTTCTTCCTGATACTGCATGAAGGAGAGTAGCATTTTTATCTTTCCAAAGATCCGTTGGCTACTTCCTACTTTCTCTGTAGATAGCAATAGGTCCTTCTTGGTTGCTGCTCAGGATGTGGTTTCATATTACTTTCTGTTTCGTACCAGGATTCTGTTTCAGAACAGCTTTCTGTTCCTGAAACCTGCAGCCAGCTTCATGTCTGTTTGCTTCATGTTCCCTGCTAGCTTCCTGATACTCATCAACTTCCTGTTCCTGCATCCTGCTTTTGTTAACTATTGACAGCTTCCTGTTTCCAGTTTCTTTCTTTTCCTTTTTCAGTCTCTTGTCCCCTACAATCTGCTATTTTACTTTTTGCAGCATCCTATCTGCTTCTATGCAAATTCTTCCTTCAGCTTGATGTTCCCTACAGCTTGCTAATCCTTAGAAGTATTCTCATTTCTTCTAAAGTTGGTTTTCCTTATAACTTGATAAAACCATTACATGATCTGAATAGGCTGATGATCATGTACAGTTGTGGAAACTAGGTATCAGTACCTTCAGCAAACTGTCATTTTCTTATTGTGCTTATAGTTTTATCTTATCAAGATAACTACTGAAATATCCCAACAATTATATTCATCTATGGAAAACATGGGAAGCTTGTGATGTGAGATGTCCATGCTTATACCAAAAAAATGAGTTTTGGTCAAAGAAAAAAAATGGTTTTCCCAATGCAGAAACGGGTGGATTTGGGTAGGTAGTCAGAAAGTTGGTTGTTAACCCAACTCGCTCTGATACCACTTGTTGGTCCCAAGTGGTCAGAGGTTCAGAGGAGGGTGAATGAACTTCTATCGATTTTTCAGTTTTAAAACTCTTTAGTGAAACAGGTTGCTGATTCAATAGTGAATGCATAACCTGGCAGTATGTTGTATCTCCTTTCTCAGAATGCTAAAGATATGCTCAGCAAGATAGATATCATATAAAATGCAATACACCAAATAAATAAAGCAATAAAACACTTATGGCTTATAGTGGTTCGAAGGTGGTGTAATCCTTCTACGTCCACTCTACTCCTTCACAATGAGAACTTCGTTAGGTCAGTTCGATTTACAAGTCTCAACTTTACAAACTTCTTCCTAGCAATTTATACCTACTAGAATCTTATATTCCTAGGCCAAATCTCACACAGGGTACACAATCCCACACAGGGCAAATAGCCTACACAAGACTACAAACGTAGCAAGAATATAATCAAGGATGAAAATATCCATATCGCGTGTTGTATCGCAACCTTGATTTTACAGATATATCGATGGATATATCAATATCGCATATCGATATCGCAAAAAATTTAAAAAAGTTATGGAAACTCTATTAAAAAATTGGAAATTTTACATAAGATTTTACAGACTATTATAACATCAAAAAATGCATATATTTAATTTGAAATCTCAACAAAATGACATGTTTACAACATACATATAAATAATAAACATACAAAAGCATTACGAAAATTGAGATTTATTCAAAACTGATTGATATAACCAAATCACTAGATGATCTATGAGGTTCAAAAATAACAGAGGCAATGTTATCTTTGTCCAAACAATATTGGTACCCCCGCTTTGAAGTATATGACCACAAAAATTACAAATTGCTCCATGTCTATTATTAGGAATGACTTTGCAGTATTTCCATGCAGGATCAAGTCTTGCTCCGCCACCACTAGCACTACCACTTCCACTAGCCATTTTCTTTTTAGACACCTCTTGAAAAGTTTATCATATTTATATTTTTGAAATAAAAGAGTTAAAATTTATGATAATAAATCAAAACAATAATTAAGGTAAAAACAAATTTTAAATAAAAAATAATTTAATTTCCATTTATGATTTGTAAAAAAAAAAAACCTAACCCCTTGAGTGAAAAATTATTTTTTTTAAGTCTGAATTTTAAAAACTAAATAAAATATTAATATGGAGTATTTTATCTACTACTATGAAAAAGTAAAAGTGAGATAATAAAATTATTCCAAAAGAACATACATAAGATATGATTTTCGTAATTAAGGATACCTAAAATAAACATACATCTTTGGAAGATAATTATATTCTATTTCGTGTTATAAGAGTAAATGGTTAAAAATAACTAAATATAATAAGAAAATGTCTTTATGAACCAAACTTTAGAAACGGAAAAAATATTTTTTTGTTCATGTACTAAATTTTTTTACATTTTTCCTCCTTTAAGCCTTATTATTAAAATATTTTTTTTGCTTTTACCGCTTACATTTTTTTTCTTGTACACTTTTATATTTGTTAACTTTTGTATCTTCCATTAAAAATAAATGAGACTTTATTTTCAAATTTTTTCCTCACACACTTTTATTTTTGTTTTACCCCTTCATTAACAAAAAAAGATTGAAAGTGTATTTGATAAAAAAAATATATAAATTGAAGTGTAAGAGTAGAAGAGAATAAAGAAAAAAGAAATGTAAGGGGGAAATGCATTTTAGGACAATAATTTATATCAAAGATGTAAGTGTTACAAACCAAGGCTTGTTAGGACAATTTAAAATCTTCCATAATTTAAAGTTAGATCAATTTAAAAATTTTGCGATATTTTGGATATATCCCGATATTTTGCGATATATCCGCGATATTTCCCGATATTTTTCCACATTTACATTGAGATGGACGGATATGGATATTTGCGATATATCCGCAATATATCCGGGATATCCCGGAAAAAAAAATTTACCCCCTATATCCATATCGCAACCTTCAAAATACGGATATATCGTGGATATATCGCATGTGTATCGGGATATTTTCATCCTTGGAAATAATCCTATCAACTAAGTACACCAAACTAAAACAACCTAGTATACACAGCACAATGGTTAAAAGTAAATGGTGGTTTTCTTCTTCAACTAGTGCAGAGAAGTCAGTCTTGAACTTGAGAGCTCGAATGCTTGAGATGTAAACTACTTCTTGAAGGTTGAGTGACTGAGCTTAATGAGCTAGAGTAAGAGAAGACTTGAGAGAATTTGCACTGTGAGTTTCAAAGCTTCAGTAGTCTTCATGATCACTTCTTCCTTCTATTTATATCTGTGAAAAAATATCCGTTGAAGAGAGGCATTGTCCTTGTTGCATTTCAAAATGATCTTGCAAATCTTTGCAATTTATGCGATTGAAATTCTTGAGAGAATAGGGCATGTCCTACTCTGATCCGCATTAATGGCGCCGCTCCTTAGTTACAACGTTTTTGCAAAGCTGCGGGTCTAAGTGGCATTACCTCATTGGCTTAGCTCTTACTTCTGTCTAACGGGACTTTTAACAAAAGTCTTCCTTGTACAGCATTCAATATGTATTCCTCATACTGTAATAAATAAGCTGAACGGAAACTTACAGCTTGCTATTTATCTTGCATGTTGTAGATGTCAACTTCTGATATGAGTCAGCTTTCTGTTCCTGAGAAGCTTCCTCTTCTTGGAGTCTAAAGTCAGCGTTCTGACTTGCGCAGCTTTCTTTATCAGAAAATGTTCCAGTTTACTCGTAGCTTCCTGATTCTCTGCTTACTTGATCTTTTTTCAAATATCAAGTGTTTCTTAAGATTTAAAACATGTTCTAAACAGTTTGTATCTTTCTTTCTAAAGGCCTATCATAAACCATATGAAGAAGAGCTTATAGGCCTAGATTCCACTTATAAAATGTGGGAAATGTGTACTCTAACTTTCTATCCAAAGTTACATTGTCTCATCAAAACCTAATCAGAAATCTTCCAACAAAAACATAAACTTTTTAACCATTTGATGTGTGCTATGTTGTTTTAGTTTGGTGTCCTTAGTTGGAAGGATTAGATCCTCGCTAAGTGTTTAGTCTTGTGTAGGCTATTTTCTCTATGTGAGATATTATACCCTGTGTGGGATTTGGCCTAGGAATCTTGTGATTCTAGTAGGTAAACTTGTGTAGGAAGAGGTTTGTAAAGCTGAGTCTTGTAAAGCAAACTGACCTAACAAAGTTCCTCCTTGAGAATGAGTAGAGTGGACGTAGAAAGATTACACCACCTTCGAACCACTATAAACCATAAGTGTGTTTACTGCTTTTGTTATTTGTTGCATTGCATTATAGCATATCTATCTTGTTGCATTTGTCATAAGCATACTGGTCAAAGGATTCACTGAAAATCATATTTGTGAAAAGGAAACTGTTTTTCAGATGGAAACTCTATCTTATTTATTCCGCTGCATAATAACCGAGTCAGGAACCTGAATCAGCATACTGTCAGGTTTCTGAATCGAGTTTGGTTACTGCATACTCTCTAGAATCAGTAACTTGTTTACAGAAAAGTTTTAAAATGCAAAATCGATAGAGGTTCATTCACCCTCCTTCTAAACCTCTGACCACTTGGGACCAACACTATCATTCATAGTTAACTTATTTTCGAGGTTTGGATCGATAAAATCCTTTTTTTTTCCAATCACAACTTGTACTATACATTTTTTTAATTTTACAACCTCCAATAATAGATTAATTGCGACTAAAAAATGAATACATAATTTGCACATGCACAACTGAAGGATATTTTTTTGTCATTTACAGGGTTTTTTTTTACAAATGACTTTCACCCCTCTTATTATTAATTAACTTTTGACCTCTATACTTTATAAATCTGTGCAGATAGAATAGTCTATATGGGTCATGACCCATTGACCTGAGTTCAAATTAAATATTCCTAACACAATTTTGTGTTATCAAAATTCATTTTCAACCAAGTAGCTAACTCGATGCTTATTTAATATTTTGTTATTTAATTAGTGTACTAAGGATAAAATATAAGAAATATAGAAAAGATTTATGGTTTCAGTTACATGAAATTATATTTCTGAATTTATGTGTAATGTTATAGTTGTCCATTTTAGTGAGATTAAGGAAGTACTTATTTTCCTAGAAAATACTTAATACATATGAAAAATTAATTATCATTGATGAGATATAATAGCAGTAGAGTAGATGCAGTAAGAGGCAAGTAAGATTCTTTTATTCTACTTTTGTGTTTTAAAATAACCATTAAACGTGAATTGTAAAGATGACATTACTAATAATACTCATGATGTGAATTAAAAACAATGAAATATAAAATGAAACATCAGGTTAAAATAGAGAATACAGTTCGAAAGGCAATGTGGAAATGTTCATGATATATCCCTTTAAATAAGTACTACTGAATACATGATTAAGTGTCAATCAAGAAAAGTATAGCATTCAGATTCTTCTAATTATTTTCAAATAACAGTGTCACATATCAAATTATATTCTTGCATAACGTAGCATAGAATTTCCAAAAAAGGTGACAGATGAAATGGAGAAAAACAATAGACAAAAGTAATGAAGTCCACATGGGGAATTTTCAAAAAGAGAATTAATGGGATAAGAATGGACCTAGACTCTTGGGCAGCTGCTCATATGTAAAGTGAAAAGTAAAAGCTTCAAACTTTTTCTTTAAAGAAAAAAAAAAAAAAAAGGTAAATCATATGTAGAGTTAATATGCCAACATGCATCACAAAGAATTCAACTCCTTTAGTCAATATATTGATTTTTGAAATGAGTGTTTGTCTCGGATTAATTTCTCATAATCAAGACTGCTAATAATTGGGTCAATGGGTGAATAACAAAAAATGCTGCAACTTAATCATAATATTTTAAAAAAATGTAGTTTGATGCATAATTTTTTACATTTTTATTTTTTTGCAGTTGAATACATGAAATTTATGACTACTATTTGATAAAACTTGACTCAATTTCGTAAAAAAATAAATAAATAAAACTTGACTCAAATATTCAAGTTCAACAACAATAATTAAGAGTTAAAAAATACAAAAAAATTCGATAAATACAAAACTAACCTTGATTTACTGTAGTCTGTAACAGTAAATGCATGTCAAGCTCCGAAAGCCACATAATCAAAATCTCATCGAAAAATCACAATGTGAATTCAAATTAATTATAAAAATTAACAAGTTATCATTTTTTGCCCCCAAAGATTTGATAAAATTGCAAATTGCAGTAAAAGTCATACGAATGCTCGGAAACTTGTGGAAAGAATTGTGTAGTGGTATTGCTGGATTTTTATAATTAATTTGAGCTTATTAGATAGTTCATCTCATCTATGAACCTATGAAACACCATATATATATATATATATATATATATATATATATATATATATATATCAAGCTAACTAGTTTAATAATTAAGTCTTTAGAAAATAAAAGTGTGCATAACAACACTATGTCAATTGTCCCCTGGTTTAATTTTCACTAATTTTTTGAGTGGGAGCAAGTCTTTATTACTTTTTTTCCCTATGTGCCATGTACTTTTGTATTAATCGTTTAAAAAATCAACATTTTTATCCATTTCAATGAGGTAAAGGCGAAATTATCTTTAATTTTGAAATTTCTTAATATAGAAATTCCTTCCCCACAAGGCCCCCAAATAGTGCAGCCCCTTTTATTTCAAATAATCATGACATGTTACGTGTATTAAATGACATCATTAATTAATATGTATCGTATATTAAATCATAACATGAAACATGAGATATAATGTTAAATGTAATAGAAGATCCAAACTGTAAAATTTGAACCTCACCCACTCCCGCCCCATACCTGAACAACTCTCTCAAATTTGAAACAACCCCCAAATTCGTGTACACGACTTGTCTTGCAATCATATTCACAATTTGATTAATTTGTGTATATGAGTTGTCTTGGAATCATATACAAAATTTGGTTATTTGTGTACACAATTTGACTTGGAATCATGTACACGATTTGTGTTAATTCGGGTACATGATTTGATAAAAATGTTTAAAAAGATAAAAAATATAAAAGATTGTGTTCACAGAAAGAAAAAGAAATCTTGTATACATAACTACATCTTGTGTTCATGATTTCGTGAACACGATTACTCTTATACACGATCGATGCGAATTGAATACATGTTTTGATACAAAATTGTGTACATTGAAAGAGAAAAGAATCTCGTGTGCACGAACTTGTATAGCTCTTGTGCACGGATTTTTGATCCGTACCCCATGCGTTCGTCCATGAGTGACCACATTCACTCAAACATGCTTGCACCCACTAATAAAAATGTATTACTTGAATAATTGAACAATATACTTGTTGTATTGAAATGTAAGGTATTACTCATATAAATCAAATGTATAACTCGCATAACTAAAGGTTTACTTCTGATTCCATCAATATCTTCTTCTTCAATATCATGTTGAACATTCCAATTTTTTTACAAATGATTTCATATTGTTGAAACCAATTGATTTTCAATGTTTAAAATCATTGTAACAAAATAATTTCAACAACGAAATTGCGATCTAAGATTAATATCTAGATCTAAGAAGAAGGGGAAGAATAAGAACAAGAAATTTAGCAAACCGTGATGAAATATAAGAAACGACAAGTTGGAATACAAACAAAAAAGACCTTACGATATAGTATAATCATTAAGTAATACGTTTTAGTTATAAGAATAATACATTTTAATATTAATACCTTTTAAAAATGGAATCATATTTTTATTAGTTGGACACGAGTTGAGATTAAGTTGGGTCGAAGGCATGAATCCTAGATCCCTACCAGGGATATACCAACCCAACTCTAATTAAAATGGGTAAAGGAATAAGGGTAAGCTCGTCATTTCCTCATATGAAATGGATAAAAAGGTTTAATTTAAAAAAGATGGGTAGAAAAATATATAGTAAAAGCTAGAGAAGGACATGTAATTGCATTTTCACTTCTTCATTTCTCTTTCATGTTATTAATCTGTTTAGATTTTTTATTTTATTTTTTTGGAACTGCAGGTGGTAATGTGCACATGGGATGCATAGAATTAGAATGATTAAGAGGCATTTATAGGGGTTTGAAAAATGAAAAGCATTCATATATATCTTTCAAAGACATGGTGATTGTCTTGTTGAAAAAGATGGCTAGCCCATTCAAGAAAAAGGGAAATATCTCTCTCTCTCTCAAGTTTTATTTATGCTACCTTGAATTTAAAGAGTAATAATCATATCACAGCTGCATTTATTTCATAAACTTTCCCAAATGTTTCTAGGATCATTAAATATTGTCTACATTTGACTCAGCAGATTACAATGTAACCTTCATTATTTTATGGATAAGTTATGCTTTGTCATCTGATCAATAATGTTACTTTTTGGATGATGATCTAAGAATTGTTTCCTTGTTGTAAATTGATGGAGATAAGATTGTATTTTAATTATTTATTATTATTTATATTTTATATAGTTTAGGATTTTGCTTAACTTTTAATTAATTTTTAATGAGTCGGGTTTTTAGAGCTTACACTCCTAAAATCCTAGTTTATCTATTATAAATAGGAGTTTCAAGAACATTGTAAGGCAGTTGAATATGAATTAAAATATTTGGTTATATCTTTGATTATATTTTATTCCAGTATTCATTTAGAATCAACGGATATTCATACCTTGCATCGTACTTTTATTGCATCATAATTAAAGAGGACAATTCTATGTAGATCTAATTAGAAGATATATAATTTCTATATAATAACACAAGACTGTCTCACAAACACCCCTTATGTCCCAAAATAAATGTTGTTTTAGGTTTTTTCACACAATTAAGGAAGATGAGAAAAGGAGTTTAAGTATAGTTGTTGTGAAAAAAAAAATTTCTTTCCTCTTAATAAACCATGTTTAATACATTTAATTTGATAGGGGTAAATGGGAGTATTTTTTATAGATTATAGATAAATATGTCTTCAAATTCTATAATGACACTTATTTTGGGATAAAAAAAAATTTGTTAAAATGATTTTATTTTGAAACGAATTTTGAGTATTATTTATTTAATTTGTAATTAAGATGATGCTAATGTCATCCATAAATTAAACTCATTTTCATAAATTAATATATGACCTTTCAATTCTTGATTGAAGATTAATTCGTCTCACAAAATTAACTTGTTAAGAATAAAACAAATGTTGTTAATACTTCTAAAGTGAACAAAAGTAGTGGGGTCTTGTGAAGGGTTTATAGGTGAAATTTAGGAATATAATGTGGGTATGGTCTACATAACCTCCTTTTATCTTTTTATTCTTTTCATGCCCTTTTTCTTTCTTTAACTTCTTTCTTCAATTGAATTATTTCATCTGTTCAGGTTCTGCATAGCTGTAAGATATGGTAACATTAATTTATTTTCTTTTTTTTTTGTTCATTATTAAATTGATTTTATACTGCTACCTAGCTCTCCATCATATATGTTGCAGCAATTGGAAGCAAAACTTTTATATATTAAATAAAAATAAAAATTGTTTCTTCTTAGCAGCCTTTGAAAAAATTAAAGTTCAATTTGTCGGATGATTCCCAATGATGAATTCATTTGGTATTATGTCCCATTTTGGGGGCTAGCTGGTTATTAATTAATATCAATCTATTACTTATGATATTACCAACCTCATGAGTTGGTCGTTAATTAATTCTACTATTAGATGATGATAATGATTACATATTTACCTCCAATAATTTATATATATATATATATATATATATATATATATATTTTGTAAGCTGTGAATTAAATATTTATGATTAACTGTAATTGCAACTTAAACTTTTTTTTTTTAATTACAACTCCAGATCAATTTTCCTACTATTTAATAGGAATCTAATTTTACCAATGAGTCTTGTAGCTCAGTGGTATCCCTTTTATAAAGGTGCAGATTTATGTGATAATCAGAGTTTGAACCTGAATTACACAAGTTTTTCTAATATTTATTTCTTCCCTTTCACTCCCTCTAACTCATTAAAAAAAAAAATAGGAATCTGACTTTATGAAGTGTTTTTTATTGGTCTTTTACATGAATTACAGCAAACCAAAAACCTAATTGAATTATGGTTCTTCAAATTTTCTCGACAATTAATTCATGTCAATTCGCAAACCCTAATTTGTGAATTATAGCTTTTTTAAAATCTATATATTTAATTAATTAATTATGAGGGATATAGTTGTAGATTATTTACAATATTACTAGTTTTTTAAAAAGTATACTACATATATACACACACCGTACTGACTTAAAAGATTTGTTTATATATAGCTGCAATATCAATGTGTTTTTCTTTCATGACAAAGTAGCTTGTGTTAAAGACATAAAAAGCAGCTCAAGGTTTATGGATGCTATATATGTAATCTATTTTCTTGGTTCAACTAGCTTAGTTCAAGATGATATATAACATAACATGAGTGAATTATGAATTGAAGCTTCATTGAAGACTTTCTTTCTGGTACGTATTTAATTTCCTGCAGATTCTTAATTAATTACTTGCCACACTTACTTGTTTTTAAGGGATGTTTTAATCACGATCACAAGTGTATATGTATATTCAAACGATTTTGTTTGAAACTTTGATGAAAACTAATACTTTTAAGCATATTTTAGCCAATCAAAATGGTGGTTGGTTTGGATTGAATGCCATTTTAATCACAAGGTTGGTTTTGATTGAATGATTGGAAATACAAGAATCAAAATGACTGTTTATTTAAGTTGCTCAAAAATCAGTTAAAAATATAAGTGATTATCAATTTCGAATCCATTTCAATCCAAACACCACTGGTAAATTTGTTACTATGAATTTCAAGTCAAATCTATAAATCCTTAAATCCAAACGCGAAATTTGATTGTGGATTACAAATTCATACCCTAATTGCATAGTCAAGTGATATTCAGACCTATGCATTTATCTGGAATTTTTTATGATATTATTTGGAGTAAATTTATGTGTCTTGAATTATATAATATATATTTTGTTACCATGGCATGTATTTCTTCTGAGATATATATAGTACATAAGTTTTTTCAATCTTATTAATGATGAATATAGATGTTGTATTTTGCAGGGAATTTAGGAAAAAGGGAAGATTTATTTTTTTTTTTTAAAAAGTTATGAGTGATTTGAAAGGTGGAAGAGCAAAAGCATGGGATATAATCTGTAGCAGCAGTTCAAAAAATGAAAGTGGAAGTGAGAGTAGAGAAATATTAGATGTGGGTCACAAGGAAATAGGTTCATCATGGAAAAGCTCTATGAATGCCATTTCTTTTGGATTTGTGGCAACTGCTATCTTGATTTCTATGTTTCTAATCATGGCTATTTTTGAGCATTTATTCTTTAGATCAAATAACCATTCTTCTTCTTCTTCATCTCATCATCCTCGCTCTACTTCCATCCAATCTACTCAAATGCACAAGCTTAATGTACGTTAGAACTTTCTCTATGTCTCTCTTTAAAGATTTACACGGTTATATATATATATATATATATATATATATAGTCTTGATATACAATCCGATGTTTGTTTTCTTATGAAACCAAATTCTATGTAGATTACTAGTAATTTACATTGAAATTTGCTCCACAAGAAACACCCTTACATCGAGTTCTATATAAGGATTAATATAAGGTTAACTTCAATTTTGGTCATGTATGTAAGATATTTCCATTTTTTGACATTCAAATATATGTTTTTCAATTTTGGTTCTGTATGTTTCAACTTTTTCCAATTTCAGTCCAATTTTCCAATTTTGGTCATGTATGTTTCAATTTTTTCCAATTTTGATTGGAATTCCCAAAATTGTTTGGCGGCCATCCAACCAAAATTGAATTGAAATTGAAAAAAATTGAAAATACTGGACCAAAATTGGAAAATTTTTAAACATATAGGATCAAAATTGGAAAAAATTAAAACATATAGAACCAAAAGTGGAAAACATATACTTAGTTGTTCAAAAATGGAAAAAGGTCTTACATACAGAACCAAAATTGAAATTAATCATAATATATATAAAGTATGGACATGTCCCATTTTTGTTAATTTATTATTTGAATGCCAAGTCAGCAATTTGTAGGGGTGACTTGTTTGAAAATGCATGACAGGTGGAAAGATCATCATATGCATCAGATTTGTCATCAGTATTGATGCCTGGAGAGCAATGTCCAAGGTTCATAGCTCAAGCTGCACCTCTGCAACTGCAACCTTGCCCAAGAGAAGGACTCATTTGCCCCTCTCACACTTTCTTAGTCTAACTTCCAACCCATCTATTATTGTACACTTAATTTGGCTTACACTAATTGAAATCCAACTTGCTTGTTAAGCTTGCACTGCCATATTCTTTTTTCTTTTCTTTTTTAATCTTTGTATAAATTAATAAAAGGCCAAGCCATGGATTCGATTCTACCAATATATTGTATGTGTCGAGACATATAACAATAAATGATAACGGGTTTGCATACATTATTTTATATAAAGAAAAAATAAAAAATGAATAATTGTTTTATAACAATATCATTGTTATATATATATATATATATATATATATATATATATATATATATATATATATTGGTCCTAAAGACTCTACGGGTCTTTTATATATTCCTTTCATTTTGAAGTAAATGTCATTTCAATAAAAATATTTTGTCTCAAATAAAGTGTAATTATAGGATTTTAGGAAACATTTGTTAATGTTCTATCAAAATTGTTTTCATTTGCTTCTTTCAAATTAAAATGAGATATAAAATGGTCCTTGGAAATTTACCAATAATAACTGCACTTAATAAGGATCGATCAATCTTTCATTCAACTTTTTAATATATTGAAACAACATTTATTTTGGATGGTAGAAACATATTTCTTTTTGCATTACTCGATCTAATTGATTTTGGTTAATAATAAGACTCCAATCCTTCTTAATGATCCAGCCAAACACAACCTAAACAAAAGGGCTCAAGTTGGTCCTGAAGCTGTAGAACATCGGGACCAACTTGTCCCAAAACTAGAGGAATAAATGTGATAAATATTGTTTGTCAACTACTAATTGAGATCAACTCAAAAAGAAAATCTCACACATTTTGAAGATAATCAAGTTAAGCTTTTGAGCTACTCGAATAACTCTTGATTTGAGCTTATGCACGTTAATGCTCAACTCGACAGACTCACGATAACATTTGTTAAATTTACTATATTCTCATTATTAGTTTATTTATTTAAATATAATTTTAAATTTTCCATTTGGAAGCATATTTTAGAACCGAAAGATTTAAACGTATTGATATAACTATAGTCAATCCAACATCTCCGAAATCGGCCCTCCCAAATGAAGGTTAGCTTGAAGTAAAAGAATTAAATGAACTTTGATTCTTGATTCTTTGACATTAGACAATAATACTTAATTTCATTTTTAGTTAGTAAGTGAAATTAATTCAACCTCCCAACTTAGAATGAAAATCAACCCCTTTCAATTTTTAATTTTTCCCTTTAAATCAATACAACTTGTAGTCTTGTATTTTTTTTATAGGTTAATTGCAATAACTTTATACACCAATCCATGAGAGATTTTACATATAAATCACTGAAAAAAAAAATTGGCACCAACATATATAAACTATACAAGTTTGACATTTAAACCACCAAACTAATTTTCCAGCCACTTTTCACCGGATTTTGACACGTGACTTGCACATGACACATGCAATTTTGTAATTTTTTAAAATTTATTATTTGTATTTAAATTTTCATTTTTAATTTATAAAGTTGCAATTTTGAACTTGTAAGTTGTAATTGTAATTGTAACATACTTGTTGGTCTCAAGTGGTCAGAGGTTCAAGGGGTGAATGAACCTCTATCGATTTTTCATTTTGAAAACTTTTCTATGAACAAATTTCTGTTCTACAGAGAATGCAGTAACCTGACTCAATTCAGAAATCTGGCAGTATGTTGATTCAGGTTCCTGACTCAGTATCACAGTATGTAGTGGAATAAAGTAAGATAGAGCTTCTTTATGAAAACTAGTTTTCTTTTCCAAATATAATCTTATCACAACCCTTTAACCAATATGCTTATGACAAATGCAACAAGATATATCAAAGCAATGTAGCAAGAACAATAAGCAGTAAACACTTATGGCTTATAGTGGTTCGAATGTGGTGTAACCCTTCTACGTCCACTCTACTCCTTCTCAGATGAGGAACTTTGTTAAGTCAGTTCGTTTTATAAGCCTCAGCTTTACAAACCTCTTCCTAACAAGTTTACCTACTAGAATCAACAGATTCTTAGGCACTATCCCACACAGGGTACAAAAACTCATACAGAGTTATAAGCCTACACAAGACTAACACTTAGCAAGGATCCAATCCTATCAACTAAGGACACTGAAAATAAAAACAACCTAGTACACAGCAAATGGTTAAAAGTATATAAGTTTCTTCAACTGGTGCAACTTTGAAGTCAGCCTAGAACTTGTAAGCTCGAATGCTTAAATGACTGCTTCAGAAGGTTGAATGACTGAACTTTGGAAAGCTTGGAAAGCTTGAGAGTATAATCGCTTGTAAGATATGAAAATGCTCAGTTGTTCAGTAGTCTTCTAAGTCACTCCATCCTTCTATTTATATTTTTCGAAAAATGTCTGTTAAAGAGAGGCATGGTCCTTATTGCAATTCAAATTGATCTTCAAATCTTTGCATTAAATGCGTCGTGGAAGATCA
Source organism: Scutellaria minor (assembly GCA_954870855.1). Classification (NCBI taxonomy): domain Eukaryota; kingdom Viridiplantae; phylum Streptophyta; class Magnoliopsida; order Lamiales; family Lamiaceae; genus Scutellaria; species Scutellaria minor. The sequence continues at coordinate 14,462,345 of OX940728.1, read as the reverse complement.
AGGATTCAAAGCATGTCCTACTCTGATCCGCATTAATGGCTCCATACTCTAGCTACAGTATTTTTGCAGAGTCATTGTCCAGGTGGCATCACCTCATTGGCTCTTTACTAACTTCTATCTACTGGTAACTTGACAGGAACCAATCCTCGTACTATGTCTAGTATATTCCTCGTACTGCACTGAATAGGTTAGAAAGACTTACTGCTTACTGCTCAGGTTGCAGTAGCTGCTTTCTATTCTGTGCCAGGTTTCTATTTTAGAACAGTTTCCTGTTCTTGAAACCTGCAGTTAGCTTCCTGACCTATGTCTCCTTTCTGATCTGCTTCAGCTTCCTGTTCCAGAATCCTACAGTCAACTATCTAATTATCTTCTTGCTATCTGTTTGCTGCTTCCTGATCCAACTTCCTGATTCTGACTTCAACTTCAGCTTACTGACTTTCCATACTGAAAATCAATCTTCATGGTTTCTTTAAGTCCAGAATCCTGCTAACATCAGTTTTCTCTATCTTTCTGATTTATATATCTATACAAAACATAACTTAGAGAGATATACTTATCAAGCTTAAATCCACTTATAGAACGTGGAAAAAGGGTACTCTAAAAGCTAATCTAATATTACATTGTCTCATCAAAACCTAGTCAGAAATATCCCAACAATACTAACATTTAAGTTGTAGATAGGGAAAATTACAAAAATCAGGCCAAATTATAATCCTTTTTGCATTAAGGTATCTAAACTTTGAAACTTTACTGTACAATCGTCAACCTTTGTGAATGATACTAATAGGCTGCTAAAGTGAAATATTCCTCCGGAGATGTTTATTCTTGAGGGTATTTTTGTCTTTTAATTAATTAATTAATTTTTCATATATTTTTATTGCATCTTCCTCCTCCAACATCAACTCGCCGGTTACTGCCACGTCACCGCTACAAAAAAAAACCCTCAAAACTTCAATTTTCGTTTCAATTCTCATTGTTATGGGTCAAATTCAACCGAACATCATCTTTCCTTTTGTTTTTCAGAAAACATGGCCAAAAAATGCACCAATACCATCAAAGAACTGCCACTATAGTTGTCGGAAAACTCCATAGCCGCCCCTCAAACTCAAAATCGGATTTCCTCCAAATTTTAATCAAAATGCACAAAATCCACATCAAACTGATTCTCTTCACAAGCCTAACCAAAGACCCAACTAAATTTTTTTAGTTCTTACTCAATTTAAGTAAGCTCGAATCGAGCAAAAATTGAATGAAAATTCAAACCAAACCTTTTTTCTTGAACTCTTTTCTGTACATGTATTTTCATAAATTGTTTTAGGGGTTTTAATTCTCATGTTTGAGCATCAATTTTTTGTGAATATTTGTTATTTTTGTTATCGTTTGATGGCTCAATTTCTCTCGTTTATTTTCGAATTGGAGAGCATGACTTTGAGAATTAAAAAATGTTATAAGAACTTATTTGCAATTTCTATGGACTTTAAAAAATCACAGCCTCCACCCCAAAATTTCAAAATTTTTATTTTCCACCCCAACTTTTTAAAAGACAAAAATACTCTCGAGAATAAGCATCTTTGGGAGAATATTCCATCACGACAACATTTGGCAGTCTATTAGTACCATTCGCAAAGGTTGGCGGTCGTACAGTAAAATTCCAAAGTTCAGGTACTTTAGTGCAAAAATGGTCATAGTTTGACTTTATTTTTGTAATTTACCCATTTTAGTTTATAAATGTAAGTTGTAACTTAAGATATAATTTTTCTACTTTATATAAACCAATTAGCCAATTGCTGATTCAATCATTCAAAAAAAAAAAAAAAAAAATTCAAAGTTTCAAACATTTTTGTTATTTAATTTATTAATCATCATCTCAGAAGTCAGAACTTAACAAAATTGAAAAAAAAAACGATTAAAAATATAAAAAATGTCAGAAATTAAATAAATAATAATAACCGAAGTAATCTATAATGAAAATGGAATCACTGCTTGAAAAACATGAACTGAAACCGAGAAACCTACAGTTCAATTTCAGTTCGTTTTGAAACAACCAATTCAAAACCAAAACCAACGATTCTAACCGATGGACACTTCAAGTCGAGCTTATCAACTTTTCCGTCCAGTCAAGCTCAGACCATTAAAAAATAAATCTGATCGAGTTCAAGTCTGGAAATACTAGATTCGTTCACATCCCTATCTTAACCTCCCAATATTGGTGAATGTAGATGGGACGTCGAATCAAAATCAATCAAAATGGGTAAATAAATTTTTTAGTTGAAAGAGCAGGTAAAACACATATCCTTGAAAAAAAAATGGGGTACAAAAAATAACAGTCCTGTAACAAATAGTTCATAAATATCAATAGCATCAACAAGTTTTACTTAATCAAAATCAAAATACTATTGAGATTGCAGCCAAACATGATCAATATTCCAACAAATGCACGATGTTACGTAGCCAAACGGACAATTCATAATAAGGAATATGAAAACTAAGCCCAACTAAAAAATCTGGAAATTATGCCAATATGCATGGAATCGATTGCTGCAACAAATATAATATTCCACTTCATATTTGGTGCAGTGCACCACTGTTTTTTCTAAATACGATGATTTCATTTCATCAACCACATCATTTCTTGCTACTCTGCTACATCTACGTGGGAAAATATTCCAACAATATATATAGAAAGCCTGATTGTGGAAAAAGCAAAGTGACATCTCACCTTGGAAAAAATTCACTGCCAAAATGGATTTGCAGTGACATGAGTCAATCGATGACAATCCTCCTGATCCAAACACTGCGTCCACACATTAATTATCACCAACATCATCATCATCGTCATCAGGTTGAATGACAGTAAGTAATGAATACTTGACTCTAAGAGAGATCTTCCCCTTCTCAACCACGAGTCTTGCACCAGAAACGACCCAATACCCCGGTGGTTCTTGTGGGCCCCTCGTCATCTCCGTTGTATCGACAAACTTCAAGAGTTTGGGGGTTTGCATAGGAAGTGGCGGGCCCCCAGGATATACAGCAGAATTTATATTCACATCAGCTGGTTGTGGAGGTGGTTTCTGCACCGCGGTGAAGTGATGGCTAATCAGAGTCGAGATGAGTCCAGATTTACGGGCCAAGCCTGGGGAGCCATCCCATTCTGGGTACTTAACCGCTATAGCTCCTTTAACAATCGAGAAACGAAAGCGGAGGAAAAGAACCTTCTTGAATCCATAATCCCCAACCTGTAACTGTGCTCCGGTGACGATGGAAAGTTCCTCGTCCGATTCAACTGGGGCTGTACATACATGGGAGAAGTTCTTCCACTGGACCTTCTCATAGTAATTTCGATTATATACTTCCTGGTGAAAATTGCCGTTCGGATCATCCTCGAGTTGGAAAACATTTGGAAGAGATGAGAGGTGTTGTAAGTGGATAGCCAAGCGATTGCTTCTTTTACCTTCAAGATACAATCTCAGACCAGTCACAGGCCTCTTACCTACATCAACCTGAAATAAACTTAAAAAGTGCGTTGTCAGTTATCTTTTAAATAGTATAGAACACATAGATTTTAGAATTAATTAATTGTATAAGATGCTTAAACGGTATAAGCACCTTGAAAGTGTTTGATAGAGTTTTGAAACAAGATCTTATTTCATTCTAAAATAAGATATTAGGAGCTCATATGTTGTTTTTAAAAAAGCAAGGGAAATATCATCTTATTTCTAAAATGAAAATAATATCTTATTACGAAAAACTCCTTCAAATTTCACTTCACTACTTATTTTATAAGCTCCATCTTATTTTATCCAAGAACTCTAACGACTTATCTTTATAGTAAAATCTAAAATCTTATAAGCTCTAAAAACATGTTATGAAATAAGAGCTTATTAAATCTTTAAATACGTTTATCAGACACCCTCTAAATCTCTTTCTCCTAAATAAGTGGACAGAAAACAATAACAGAACACCAAATGAGAAGTAACATCTATCATAATGAGGGGGTCATATTTTTCACCTTAACCTGAAATTTTCTCCAAGCAATGCAATTGACAATGCATTATATACCTATGCTACCACTTCAATACAAATTCTAGTTTCCAAGATAAGTTTTAGCAGAAGAAACAGCATGAAAAAATGAAACACATCTAGCAAACAAAGAAGCTTTACCGCTGTGGCATTTACAAATAGTTTGGGACCCATAAGACTAAATTGCAACGAAGCTGTGTTTTGCTGTCTTCGTTGAGGACCAAGGGGAAGATCGCTGAATACAGGTGCCCACTGCCTAGGCAGCTGGAATTCCAAAAACTGATGAAGCTCTTCAATTGGCGGCTTATCTGCATTAACAAAAAAACGAGATAAGTAAATAAAGATAGTCTGTAATCGTTGATTGCCACACATAGGTTGAATGAACTGCCATACCAATAATCTCCCATCCCCCCCCCCCCCCCCCCCCCAAAATGAAAAGAACATATAAATAGAAAACTAGAAACAAGAGATAATGGAAAAGATCACTTACAGCGCAAATAGAGATTAATTGCATGACTCAAATAGCCACTACCAGAAACACCATTTAGTAGGGATGTTATTGGGATAAAGGACATGGAGATAACGTCAGGCTCCACCAGAACTGTGTGTAGCCATTCATTGTGCGACAAATTTCCACCATCACTTCCACCTCTCCTTTTGCAGATGCTTACCATATCCTATTATTTAGCTAAATAAATAAGTAAACATTGATTTCTTTAACAGTGAAGCACAAAAATTAATGAGTCCGCAACATGAAGATGAAAAGATGTACATCTTTGTGCGAATACGAACTCGATGAGCACTGATCTGCGAACCTGAGCCGTGTCTCCTTCATTACAAACTGAATAACATAAGAATGATTAAGAATCAATAAGTAGATTTATAGATAAAGAATATACTTCAATTAATGAAACCACAGAACAATAATCAAATCATCTATATCCTTAGTGAAAGGAGTGGAAGTAATACATTGACAGAGTTTTGTAATGGATAAGCATCCAAGTTACAGCTGTCCAAAAACACCGCTACACAGCCAGCTCAATTGAAAAAGTGAACTAATGAGTGTGTGTGAAAGTTAAATGATCCATGCTGATTTTAAATCTCAGATTTTGTCAGCAATAAACAAAACGAGCAAAACAAGTTACCAATATTTTAAAAACTGGATTGTGCAAAAAAATCTCCGAGAAAAGCTGGCATATACCTATCCCATAATCAACAAGCTTATGACTTCCATGACAAATGACACATCCATCAATCTTAATACACAACCGGTCGGGTTAGCATAGAATCACCCTCTATAAAAAAAATATATAAATTTTATATGATTAAGAACATATTGTATTGTAATCATAATTTTTATTTGTTCTTTTTGAAGATTTTTTTAAAAATTATTTTGAGATTTAGTAACTTATATATAATAAAATAATTTTTTAAAATGTTGTTTATTGATTTGAAATTTTTTTGATTTAATTTTGTAACCTTAATAATATTATTATAATTATTAAAAAATCGTTTATTGTTGGTTTTTAGATTATTAAAAAAAACTTAAATATTATTTTAAAAACTTTCGTCAGATTTTTAGTTTATATTTTTATTAGTTTTTTTTTTAAACTTCATCTTGGATTTTAAATTTTTAGAATCATTGATTAAATTTTTTAAATCAAGCCTAATAATGTTTTTATATTTCTTAAATATATCATGTATATATATATATATATATACATATATGATATAATAACAACATAATGTATTATATAATAAGTTTTATTTGTTTTTTTATCCTTTTTGTTGATTTTCTAAAATTTAAGTTATTTTGAGATTTAATATAATATATATATATATAAATAATTTTTAACTTTATCTGTTGATTTTAAATTTTTAGATTTAATATTGTAACCTTAATATTATTATTATTGAAAAAAGTCATATTTTATTTCAGTTTTTAGATTATTAAAATAAATAACTTTAAGATTTTTTAAACATTTTTTGTCAGATTTTTAGTTGGTATTTTTATTAGTATATTTTTTTTAATTTGTCTCAGATTTTAAAATTATTTAGAATCATTCTTTTTTTTTTTTATAATTAAGTCTATTAATGGTTCTTATATTTCTTATTATTTAAAGACATTTAATAGCCCATCATTTTCATAGTTATTGCAGCTTCTATAATTTCTTTTAATAAATTTTTATATTTAAGGATAAAAAGAAAGAACATTACATTAAATGTGAGATATTTGTGGCACATTTCCTTAGTGATCATTCATTATACATATATATATATACAGGGATTGACATATGCCTTGCTGATTTTAATTGATGATTCAAAGGACCTACGAAATCTGCCAATATGTTTATTTAAGTTAATTTTCAAGCATACAAAATACAAAAGCAAACCCAAAGAAGAAAAGATAAAGGTAAAAGAAAATGGGAAAGGAGAGAACAGTTCGAATTGCACATGCAGCATGGATGCAGCAACTATAGACTGGTTCCAAATGATGCTCTTTGATGACTGAGAACAAATACTACAGTTATGGTCATTTTGATAAGTGAACAATAAAAGCCTACATCTATGATATTCCCCATCAAAAGAAGAAAGTTAGTATCCACTTAGCACCCCATATCTATCTTCTTGGAAAAAACATGATTTAGGCAAAGAAATAGAACCAGGCTTAGATAATTTATTCATAATAGCAAGTCATCAGTCTCAGCCAAAATGCATTTATCATGAATCAGATAAATATAAATTAACAGCTTGAGTTCTTTCAGAATTGCACGGTTTTCTTTCATAAAAAGTTAAACAACTAAAACGATTCCAAACCTTCTCATTCTGGTATGTTTGCTCAGAAGCCGGATCATTTTGTCCATTTGCATCCAGAAACCTCTTATCTGCCATAACCTTCAATCTTCTCTGCACATCCGCTGGTTGAAGTGCTGAAGAATGCTGTTGTTTCATATAAATTACATCCTTCCCACCCATCTTTAAGCCAACAATTATATGAGTCCCAAACTTACTAATAAACCTGAAAATTGAGGATTCACTTCAGCTGCAGTAGTATTATTAACAAATAACCAAAACTATAAAAAATTTGTGCAAGTAACTTACACGTGGTTAGTGTTTAATACACTAATTAGAAGTGATTGCTGATATAGTATATGAATAGAGTCGAACAACACGTGCTAAAAATATAAATATATTTATTCCTATCAAGAAAAATACAAATGATTAGATTTGATTCTGGTCCACAACTAACTCTCTTCTTATGCATGTATTTTCCTTTTGTTTTTTTGTTCACGCAAGATTTTCCACATGCAGTGGTAAAGTAAATGCCAAAAATATACAAATCACAGATAAATTGTCTTCAGGCTACAGTTCTGAGTTCCCTATAATTTCTCATATACTGCTTTTTCAATCCCCTCATCCCTGCTACTAACCCAAGGTCCAGCTTATTCACATAATCCTTGCAGAACATAAATAACAACAAAGAAGAAATAATATTTTGCCAGCCATCAGTGCCCCAGGATCCGCTCTATTAAGTTATTTTGTAGAAAGTACAATGTTATATACCACAGGATAACCATATGTAAATGAATTAGAAAGGATTTATAGGTGTGAAAATAAAAGAACACATAGGCATGAATGAATCCTAATGCAGGAAAACACTCCGAAAGGTAAGAAGGGACTGCAGCAGCAGTAGTCGCGTTACTACAAACTTCTACAGAAGGAAACCACAAGTCATACCTTGCTAATGCCGCAGGCTCCCATGAAGATGGAACTTCTTTCTTCACATGATCCTTAAGCACCATCTGAGACTTTTCTAGTGCAACTGTATACAGTGTTATAAACATTCCATCAAAAGCGAGAGTTTTAGTGTATGCTGCGTCTTTCTGCCAACAACCAGAAAACTCAAACATCGCATTGAAGAGCCCAGAAGGAATTTTTCCAGTCAATGATAGCTCTTGATTTAATTGCTCCGACATCTGGAAGATGAGACACACATGATTTTCAGATATTATCAACCACGGATACCATATTTTAAATTGAACGGCAATAATCATGAACAAGGTATTGAGCATAAATTGCACATTTATAAAGAGAAATTTCATAGCATTAATCACCCTAAGGAAATGCACAATCACTAAAAAAAGTACCAACCACAAATGCCCACACAACAAAAGTAATGGATTACTACTGAACTAACGAAGCAAAATCGGAAATAATAAAACCTGCTGGAACGTCAGCACATCGGAACGAAACCTTGTCCTCTCTCCTTTATCGCATTTGATTGATTTCGACACATTAGGAACTGATATTCCACCAGGAAGAACAACCTCTGGCCCCTGATCCTCATCAATCTCAATCAAGCGCGAATCACCCTTACAATACTTCAGTCTAAGATCTAAGGAAATATCAAATCCAAGACCAATAGACTGAATGGCCACCTTAGCTGCTTCTCTAGCTGGAAGCTTCAGCGCCATCTTTCAGACACTCTTATCTTTATTATCTCAAAACCCACATATATATTCTCAACTTGATCAAATTCTTAACCGCAGTAATGCAAACGAAAACTAAGTAACCTTCTGAGCTACTGAGCTATATATACTAAAATCTTGGATCAACTAATAGCAATATACCGCTTTGTTCCTTTGAAATAAACTATTTGAAATTATTTAAGCTCCAAACCCCCAGGAACCAACCTTCAAATCAACCTGGGATTTCGCAACCCCACACACGAATCAGCTCGAAATTCCCCCACGAAGTTTGACTACAATACAATTGATTTATTTACATGATTCATTTGATAAATCAATACCACAACTGAAACCTTCAATATACGGTACTATGTAATTGTTTCACTCAACAATGGGGACTCAAAACCCTAGTTAGCTGCACCAAAGCTTGAGTTCTTCGGTAACCCTAGAGTTTCGCAGCGAGATTGAAGGAAAGCTCAGCTCAGATCTAGAGAAGAAAGGGGAGCTGCTGCTCCTAGAGAGGAAAGAGAGACAGATTATTCAATTGAATAGTATATGAGAAGAATTAAATTAAGTGGATAATTTCTATAAGTGGATACATAATTTTCCAAATGGGAGAGTCTAAAAGCACCATATTTTATTTAAAAAAAAAAAATTCTCCCTCCATTCTCGATTTTCATCTCAAGAGTGTATCAAATTGCATCCCTCATTTTGTTAGATTCAAGTGCAATGGCTGATGAAGATTCAAACCCATCAAATAATGTAAGATTTCGCTCAAATGTACATCGTTTTTAAGAAGTTTATGTTTCGTTTCATGATTTTCACGAAAATCGAAAAAATCGCGCAGAACTAACCCGTTCGGCTAGCACAGACCGAACGCTACTGTATGCGTTCGGTCAGGCCAACCGACCAAAGAACAGTATGTTCGGTCCACATGACCGACACTTTTAAGCCATGTTCGGTCCAGATGACCGAACAGTATGCCACTTGTTCGGTTGTCTTGGCCGAACAGTTTCATTTTCTGACGTTAATCTTATACCACTGAAATAAGCTTCATATATGCAGATGTATGAACAAGAACTGACAGATTCGGACGATTTAGAGGCTTCCTATATGCAGATTGATTTCACTGATGATTTTACCACTGACGAAGTATTTGAGTCTCATACTTTGATGATGAACTGGATTAATACCGTAGCATACCGACATAATATGACAGTATTGGTTGTACGGTCGGATAGTGGGAGTAGTGGTCGTCGACCTCGAGTTATGTTGGGTTGTGAACGAGGTGGTGTATATCGTCCGCGTAATAAGGCGAAACATCTTCTAAATTCAATTGATGATGGGAAGAGTGTTTTAAAAAAAAGCTCTAGAACTACAGCCACAAAGAAATGTGAGTGTCCATTTCTTCTAAAAGCTATTCAATTGAATGAGTCGGGACAATGGTCGTTCTCGGTTGTCTCTGGTGTTCATAACCATCGAATGGGCCGGAATTTGGTGGGTCATTCATATGCCGGTCGACTAACACCGGTTGAAAGTCGATTTGTAGCAGACTTGTCTAAGAATAAGTGTAAAGCCAAGGATGTTCTAAGTACTTTGAAGGACACATTTGTGCAGAATGCATCCACTCTGAAGACTATTTACAATGCTCGTCACAAGCACAGATTATTGGAGCATGGAGGTCGGTCTCAAATGCAATATTTATTGGAGAAACTAGAGCAGCACAAATATTATTACCTTGTCAACAGATGCGAGACAACAAGTAGGGTGAAAAATCTCTTTTATGCCCATCCAACTAGTGTGGACCTGTTGCGTGTCTTTCCAGATGTGTTGCTCATGGACTGTATATACAAGACTAATCGATACAAGATGCCACTATTGGAAGTCGTTGGCATCACATCTACGGATATCACATTTTCTGTGGCATGCATTTATTTGGAGGCCGAGCGCGAGGAGAACTATAGATGGGCGCTCGGTACTTTGAAAGGATTGATGGACGAATCATTCTTACCACAGGTCATTGTCACTGATCGGGAGATTGCTCTGATGAATGCTATTGAAGTTGTGTTCTCAAACGCAAAACATTTGTTATGCAGATGGCACATTAGTAAAAACATTTTGACTAAGTGCAGGAAGGAATTTCATTCGAAGGCGAAGTGGGATTCATTTAATTACTCATTCAATACGTTGGTTCTTGCGGAAAATGAAGTGCATTTCAATGAGTTCGTTTCAAGATTGAAGGCCGATTTCGTCGACACTCCAAATGTCGTGGATTACGTCATCTCGAATTAGCTAGATCCGTATAAGGAGAGATTTGTAGCATGTTGGACAAATAACGTAAAGCATTATGACAACACTACAAGTAGCCGGTACGTATATTTCTTGTATCTTATTCATATTTTTCGCGATCGATCAGTATAGTGCTATATTTTGACAATACGATGTGGTATGTTCACACAGGGCGGAGAGTGCTCATTCGAGGTTGAAGAAACAACTTGGTACCAGCCAGTCTAATTTTGAAGCCTCTTAGGAGAAGATACACGGGTTGTTGATCACATCTCACACCACTATCAAGGCTTCATTTGAGCAGAGTCAACACAGAGTGCATCATAAATATAAGTCTCCTATTTTCAAGATCATTCGTGGGTTGGTGTCACATGCAGCCATACATAAGATTTTTGAGGAGATGGAGGGGGTCAACCCGGCCGGGAGTGATTCGTTGTTGTGTGGTTGTGTATTGAGAAAGACATGTGGTCTTCCTTGTGCTCATGAGCTTGCAGAATTGATACGTATTGGTGAAGCAATCCCTCTTGACAGTATTGACAGATTCTGGAGGAAATTAGATTGTGAACCATGTAAGACGGACGTAAGTGTTGCTGCAGATTTGGGGAGTCGGTGGACAGAGTCAGTCGATGATGTGAATGGGTTGTTTGCGTCGGCCAATGAGTCACAAAGGTTGTTGCTACTGAAAAGACTTAGGGAGATAACGAACGTCTCGACATCCTCATTGCTTGAACCTGAGGTTCATACACGGGTTCGTGGACGCCCAAGCAAGGCTAAGAACCGTGCAGAAAAGTCTACCAAGCGTGAGAAAAGTTCTTTCGAATATGTTGAGTCTTTCAAGAATAGTAATTCCAGTACTTCTCAGAACATATTTGTTAGCGATCCCTCAACTTGTGCACCAGTGTTTTCGGTAAAGAAGAGGCCACCGAAACAACCGATTCTACGTCGATCTGTGCGAACATCCTCGGAGATTCCATTCTTACAAGTGCTACCCAATCGTGTACGTCCTTACGTATCTAGTACGAAAAATGTGAAGGGCGACGGACATTGTGGTTTTCGGTGTCTAGCCGACGCACTTGGTTTGGGTGAGGATTCGTGGCCGCAAATCCGAAACGATCTAATCGAAGAGTTGGTAAACAATCGGGATTTGTACACTGCTTTATGGTTTAACTGTACGCACACGGTGGACGAGATTTTGACATTGTTAAGTTGTTGGAAGGATGAGGTATATGACACTCGTTTTTTGTTCTCATTCCCTGAGTGCTATTACCTTGCGGTTTCCGCCTATAATATGGCCATAGTTCACATTTCTCCCCAAATCAGTGTTCTATTTCTTCCTCTCAGAACACAAGTGCCGATCAATCCGGGATGCATGTGTATGGCACTTATCGGTGATAATCACTTTATTCGGGTAACAGTCTTGTTTATTTTGATCACATAGTCAAAGTTCATTTCGTTGAGCAACACATTAATTGGTACTTACATTAATTTGTTTTATTTCTAATATGAAGGTGAATTTGGTCGACGGTGCGCCGCTGCCGCCTATCATAAATATGTGGTTTGCGTGCCGGCTTCCTTGCGCAGTTAGTTGGGGGGTATTTTTCCAACAACAAATAGCAAAGTGGGGCGCGGCTGATTCAAGTGAAAACACCTCGATCGGAGTAGACACCATTAGTTTAGATTCCGACTAACATTTTAAAACGGAAGATCAATTTGTAATACTTAATAGTGTAATATATATTATTGAGTACGAATTGGTCTTATTGTGTTATATGTATTTTCTTGCACAGCCGTACACATTGAGAACAGGTCACACGTTACCGCGAGAAAACGGTCCGGATGTGGGATGCAAATCCACACTATTCGGTCGTCGTGGCCGAACAATCCCTCTTGTGTTCGGCTGAATCGGTCGTACGTCGTGAAGCTATTTCGGTCTATATGACCGAACGCCGGGAGAATCCGTCGGTCAACTCGGCCGAACAGTTCCATCACCATTCGGTTGGAATGACCGAACAGTTCCATCACCGTTCGGCTAGAATGACCGAACAGTTCGAATAGAAAATTTAAGATGGAAGAACAATTACATTGTAACTACCTTGTTTGACTTTGTGCAACATATTAAACACGCTAAAGTCGAAATATTTGTCTTCACATAGAAAAGTTAAAAAAAAGAGTTCACAACATCTAAGTCATCCAAAACACATACAATCACGGAAGATCAAAATATTTGTCTTGCTCAAAGTTGCAATAGAGGTCAAAGTACGAATACATAATGTAATGAGCTAACTATGTCCTACGAGAAGTGTGAGTTCTACGAGACCTGCTCGTTGATGGACGGTCGTCGGGTTCTGTCACATTACTATCATCCACCGACAAAGTCTCGTACGCCCTAATCACATAAGGCATCACGTAATCCAATGACAGGTCGGGATCGTTAGCCACCCACCGTTGGACGATCGGATGAATATGCGCACGTGCACTCTCAATCATATCCCACGGTTGTGCTTGAGAATGAGCAGAACTGGCGACAGCAGACGTCCTCTGGGGATTTTGGATCATCGGATGTGAAACGGTACAGAACCAGTCCATGTAGTCGGCTGTGCATTCCCATGCTGGACTGGCTAGCCTACCCCTGACCTCATCGGCCAAAACGTGACTGCTCCACATCCGAAAGTAAGAACTCATAAGATCCCAAACAAGCTTGTGGACTCGGGTAACATTCTCCAATAGTCGGAGAATGTTTGTACCCACTCTGGTGCCGCTCTTATCGGTAAAAATTGTGCAGCCTAGCACAAACCATAGGTACGCCCTTGCCGAACAAAGTCTCTTCTCTTCATCAAGATAAGTGGCATTACCACTAAATCTCGATCGTATCCACTCTAACCTCACAGAGCTGCCTCTTTGGCCCCTTACAGCCTCGCGTGCCTCATCAGATCCCACTCCTAACAGCCGTTGAAGCATCACCGTTGGTGCTTCATCACGTTCTTCCCGTTGGACAATAGATTTTCCAGTAATAGGAAGCCCGGTAATACAGAGAACGTCGTCCAGGGTTATTGTCATCTCACCAAACGGCATGTGAAAGTTGTTGGTCTCCGGATGCCAACGCTCAACGAAAGCACATATCAGGTTCTTGTTAGGGCTCTTATACGATATGGATCGTAAATCGGTAATTTTTGACCGGCGAAGCAACCTAAACCACTGACCCAAATCACCCTCAAACTTCCAAGAATCCATCTTCGTTGTGTGACATAGACACCTAAGAATATCTCTCTCATTGTCGAACCATATCCTCGATGCAACATGTGTCTTAAAACTGGGCAGAAGGCGGTGGTCGGTCGGGCCTCCGGGAAAAGGACCTGTAAGTACCTCGGACTCCTCTTCTTGTTGCTCGTCTGCTTGTTGCTCCTCTTCTTCTTGCTCTTCATAATCACGAGCGGCCTCTTCAACATAATCAGGATATTCGGCCTCGGGAATTTCTTCTTCATCTTCATTATCACGAGCGACCTCTTGCTCGTGAAAATTAGGATATTCGGCCTCGGGAATTTCTTCTTGCTCTTCATTATCACGAGCGACCTCTTGCTCGTGATAATCAAGATGTTCGGCCTCGGGATTTGCTGTCGTGACTGGGATTTTCGGAATATCGGCAACCACTTCTGGCTCTATTTCAAATTCCACATTCAGGTTAGGTTCTTGCATGCCCGAACCTTCACCACGCTCCAATTCCCTACGCTTCCGTTCTGAAGCGGTTGGTCTATTCTTCCTAAAATACGTCTTACCTGTAATACAAATAAAAAAAATTGAGTCAACGGAACACAAAAATTAATGAATTGGAAAAAAAAAATTCAGACTGTTCGGCAAAGATAACCGAACGCTCGAGACACTGTTCGACCAGGCCAGCCGAACGCATGCGAACCTGTTCGGTCAGGCTGGCCGAACGCGCGAACTCCTTCTCGGCCGAGGGGACCGACTGTCAGCCTATATGTTCGGTCAGATTGGCCGAACAGAACCAAAAATTTCGACCAACCAGTGTCGAACAGTTTTACGATTTTCCAATTTTCAAACCTTCGTTTTTTTCAGAAATTCGACCGAAAACATAATTTTTACACACAATTTCATCAAATTGAATTACTAATTCACTAACCCATAACAAACCCGACAACATAAGGTAAAGAAATGTCTACAAAAACAAAGTAATCAATTGCAAATCGAATGAAATTATTGAAAATTAACTTACCCGATAAATTTAGCTTTCCAAATATCTGTTTGAAGTGATGTTCCATTGTTGGCGACGTTCGGATGAATCAACCGAACAATATTGAAGATGGTGGAGGTTTGAAAATGGTGAAGAACCGAACGAGGGCTTGGCCGAACAAAGTGCTGTATTGGCCGAAGAAGATGGGAAATCTGTATGAGGAACTCCCTTTTGTTTTTGTTTTTTTTTTTTTAATTTGATAAGGGTAGTGTGGGAAATAAATGGGGTGCCCTTAGAAATGCTTTTAAGTGGTATTTTCTTTGTTGGGGTGCTCTTAGAAAATGGGGTGCCCTTAGAAATCAATGGGGTGCTCTTAGTCCATCCCTTTCCAAATTTGGATGAATTTCATTCACTAGTAGAGATTTTGTTGGGATATTTTTATTAAGTTTTTATGGACTAACTTTAGATAGGAAGTTAGAGTACCCATTTTCTATATTGTTTAGTGGATTTTAGTTTGATAAGTTTATCTTTCTAAGTTTTGTTTTGTAAAGATGTATATATCATAAAGATAGAAGGATACTGATGTTCTAGAGATGAAGAAGTTTCAAAAGATTGATTTTCAGTTAGGAAAGTCAGTAAACAGAAGAAGAAAATAGAATCAGCAAGCTGGATTAGTAAGCTGACTGATTTTGGAACAGGAAACTGTTCAGAATCAAGAAGTTATTGCAGATCAAGAAACTGACTACAGACAGGAACAAGAAGTTGTTCTGAAACAGGAAGCTATCGCAAATCAGGAAGCTGACTGCAGGTTTCAGGAACAGAAAGTTATTCCGAAACAGGAAACAGACGCAAATCAGAAAGATGACGCAGAACAGAAAGCAACTACTGCAACCTGAGCAACAAGCTGTAAGTTCTTCTAACTTATTCATTGCAGTACGAGAAATATACTGAATGCAGTAAGAGGATTCCATCCTGTCAAAGTATCTGGTAGATGAAAGTTAGCGTCCAGCCAATAAGGTGATGCCACCTGGACCGTGGACCTGCAAAAGCACTGTAGCCGAAGTATGGCGTCATTAATGCGATTCAAAATAGGACATGCCCTACTTCCCAGTTTTTCCCAGACGCATTTATTGCGAAGATTGTGAAGATCATTTTATATTTCTACAAGGACAATGCCTCTTTTCAACGGGCATTTTCCTTACAATATATATAGAAGGTTAGTGTGACCGAGGAGACTACTGAACAACTGAACATCTGATATTTCTAAGTTATATATCTCTCTCAAGCTATCTAAAGCAAGTTCAGTCACTCAACCTTCAGAAGCAGTCAAGCCAAGTATTCGAGCTATCAAAGTTCTTAAGATTGACTTCGAGTTGCACCAGTTGAAGAAACTCTATATACTTCTAACTATTTGTTGTGTGCTGGGTTGTTTTAAGTTTGGTGTCCTTAGTTAGAAGGATTAGATCCTCGCTAAGTGTTTGTCTTTGTGTAAGGCTTGTAACTCTGTGTGACTTTTGAACCCTGTGTGGGAAGAGGCCTAGGAATCTGTTGATTCTAGTAAGTTAACTTGATAGGAAGAAGTTTATAAAGTTGAGTCTTGTAAAACAAACTGACCTAGTAAAGTTCCTCATGTGTGAAAGAGTAGAGTTGACGTAGAAGAATTACACCACCTTTGAACCACTATAAACCCTTGTGTATTTATTGCTTTTGTTTACTGGCTGCATTGCTTTCTTATATATATCTATCTTGTTGCATTTATCATAAGCATACTGCTAAAAGAATTCTGACAAAATCATACTTGTAAAAGAAAACGTTTTTCAAAAGAAACTTTATCTTGTATTTCGGTTGCATACTATGATACCGAGACAGTAAGCTGAATCAGCATTCTGCTAGCTTACTGAATCGAGCTAGTTGTTGCATTCTCTGTAGAATTAGCAACCTGTTTACAGAAAAGTTTTTAAATCGTAAAATTTAATAGAGGTTCATTCACCCCCTCTGAACATCTGACCACTTGGGACCAACAGATTTCGAATATAGTCTGATTTAAAATACATGGATAAAAATGATGAAGACCAAATTATGAAGTCAATGTAGGAAATTATGAAGGAACATCAATGATATTCTTTTTTCTTTCATGGTATAAGCTAGTCCGATATTATTATTATTTTCAATAATAAAAAGAACATATTACATTAATCAATTAGATTATTAAAAAATAGAACTTACTATTCAAAAAAACCTCAAACCCATAATCCATTTATAATGAGTAATTTTTGAACTTTTGTGGTGAATAATGACTTTGAGTAATTATTAAATAGTTATTTGTACGTATAAGTGTGTATATAATATGGTGGTGTATTGTTTATTTGCTTTAAAAAAAAAAATTGATCTTACAATTCAGTTAATTAACAAATTTTTTATTTAAATAAATAATTAGATGTGTGGGCTAATTTGGCTTGTTGGGCCGCAAACTCAAGTAAAGTTGGGTTGGGTTATAATTCTATAGATCGGTAAAAGAATATCTTTTTTCCATATTTTTTCCCCGATCACAGCATATATTGCACATTTTGTTCACTTTTGAAATCTTCAACAATATTTTTTGGCGAGAAAGGTCAATCGATTTTCGAGTGCCAACCAAGAGTTATTTTTGATATTTTATAGGCCATTAACTAATTTCCCCTATAAAATCTAATTTAACCCTAACTTTTCCCCTCATTTCTTTTGCAAATTGTTTAAGTAAACGAAGAATGGTGGTGAAAGTAAGATTCAAACAAAAATAAGTTATTTTATCGTTGAAAATAGGTGAAGAGCGGAATTTATCCATGTTTTAGAAGTGCAAATGACAAAAATAACCCTCAGTTGGCACATGAAAATCACGAGGACCTATTCTCACCAGAAAATGTTGTCGGAGGTTACAAAAGTAAACAAAACGTGTAGCATAAATTGTGATCGAAAGAATATATAATTTATGATGTAAATTAAAAAAACCCTTATATTATAGGTTTAAAAATGAAATTAACCCTATATAATAATATTGGGATTAAGAAATAGTATATTTTATTAGTGTTCATAACTATAAATAGACATATTTTTTAAATGAAATATTTGGTCTAATCAACACAAATAACTCAATTACCAATAAAAAAAATTATAACTGCTCATCAAATACATCAAAATTTCTTGTTATTTTAGTTTAAATAAAATTATTGAAAATTTGACTTAATCCAACATTCAATAAACAAAACCATAAATAAGAATAATAAATTTAATGTGTCATGCATTAATTTAAAATTATAATTTACGTGGGTCTTTATCACTATTCATGATTTGTAATGTCACACTGCCTTAGTTTGACTTATACAATTTGAGATTATATTCCATTTGGCCTTTTCTTTATTACATCAAAGAATGATTTTCATTTATTAGTATAACGAGAGACAAACCTATTTAACGCCACGATTTTTCCTACGAGGCTTTGTGCTTCCTAGATGCACTTAATGATTCATTAAGTGTATTTTTCTCTTATCATTTTTAATCAAAAAAAAAAATGCACACATGTCAAGATCCTAGAATGTGTGAGTAATATTAACACCCCAGAGTGGAATTTTCCGTAAGGTTACCCCCTCATGGCCTAACTAGTAGGGGTCTTCCTAGCATCACGTCGTAGCTAGAGGAGACATTATTGAGCCAAGTACAATAATGCTCTGTTGCACTTAGTTAGGGAATTTTAACACAACTCTTTCGCATTTTTCTTTGAACAAAATGGATCTTTCTTTGCATCCACACTTCGATTGATCATTGTCTGCTAACATGATGCACTTTATCAATGTTAAATTGCATGAGCGTATTTTAGATACATGCATCCTCATTAATTAGCATTCCACTGACTAGACGTTCCAATTCTAAACCTAAATAAAATTTTCCAAGATCTTTCATCCCATATTCAAATTTCAAGTTGCTTGCAATATCTCAATTATTTCAAGAGTGCCTATTATGTTCATATCATTGACATTTACAAACTACAGTTGCAAATCCAAAATTTGTTTTCTTTATATATACGAAATGGGCATAATTTATCATTTTTATGTCTCTTCCCAATTAAGTATCACATACGTCCTGATTGCTTTAATCCGTAAAATGAGTTGTCCATTTCCACTAAGATACAAGCCACAAAGTAACCACTAACTTTTGAGGTGAGACACGACACCACATGCTCAATTATATCGACATCAACCATACCACCACATCTCACAATTGCCACCATTTCCTATACAAATTAAATCCCTTGTATCAAATATGCATGTATCACGTGTGTACCACATCACAAAACATATTATATTGATTTTCAAATTAAAAGTGGTAACAAATTATAAAAAAAATTCCAATATCAAACCTACATAGTTTTAATGTGACACATAAATGAAACAGAAATTTTGATATAAAAGATGATGTTTCCTATGACCTCTGCAACAGCCAACATATCATCTCAAACAGGATGGATGGCTCTGACATCACCATCCGCTATTCTAGTTTCCACCAGTTTTCCACTCATTACGCTCTTATGTTGCTAGAAAAATCGTCGATAAAATAAACATATTATCATTAACTTAAATTATATATAGATGTCTCCACAAGAAATAAAATTAAAAAAAAATTATTATGACTTTGTTTTTATAAAAGCTATCCAAACATTTTCGCAATTAAGAAAAATAAAATAGATAATTTGGGAGAAGTAGCCAAAGATAGGTCCAAATGTTCACCTTTAGGTGGTTATATATCATTATATATCAACAATAATTAATATATCACATAAGAATACTTTTCTTTTGGGTTAGTTATATATCAAAAATAATTAATAATAAATTACAACAATTGAATGATAGAAATAGGAACATAATTGTATCACTAAGTTCAAAAAAAAAATATTAATAAAAAAAAAATAAAGTGAAGGTCTTCCTGAATATTGAAAAATGTTGATCAACTTCAAGAGCAAACCTCCAGGAGTTGAACAATACACAGTTGCAGATCATCAGCCCCTGTATCGAAATATATAGAAATTTTTTGAAGTGAGCAAATTATATTTACAGAACCAAAATTAAACTTCAATATAAATAAACTATGTTTTTAATAACTTCTAAACAAAGTCATAATGAAATGGAGAAGTACTAAAGTATCCATTGTCATGTTAGCTGTAATCCGAATCAAGAGTATAACCATGTTGAATTTGCACCAGATGAAGATAGAACAAATCATGTTGTTGGTTTATCTTCTTCCAAAAACAAGTGAATTATAGATCTGATAACTTCATTGTTGATTGTGCCAGCATTCTGCAAAGCCATAAAGGTAACTAGTCAGTCAAAGAGATTATTCTGCTAAGGAAACAACCAAAAACACTAAGCTTTAATCCTACTATTTGGGGTGCTTTAACCCTACAATGTTGCCGATGGACCATATCTTGCCATCATGCTCGGTCAAGATAAAAACATGCTTGTTTCTTAAAACTTGAAAATAAGCAATTCAAATACTTTAAGAAATTCAATGTTCAAACATACGTAAGCACAAGCTCTATTGAAACCAAAACCAAACTAGCATCGTCCACTATGCAACAATATAACTGATGACCGGCATATATACTGAGAATAAGACCAGAGAGTTCTTTGAGAAGTTTCAAATAGAATACCATTCATGCCAAGATCATATTAGGATGCCACTAGAAGTACATTCCAGTCAACTTTAAGTCAAACCACATCATCAGAGACTGATGTAGTTTGATTTAAAGGGTCTCACAATTAAACTAGCCATCTAAATGGTTTAAACATCATTGTGTACAATTGATATGCATGAAGTACAAATAAACAGTCAGAAGATACAAAACCTGAAGAACTACCTAATATTAGAAAAATCAACATACAGTACCTGTGGTTTGCTAATAAGCTCCTTTAGAATAGAGTGAAGAGTAAACCGGAGTTCTTTAAAGAGGACAGCAGTTTGTGCTGGTGCTGCCATGTTCAGCCAATTGTCTACAGTGATTAATCCAGTCTGATATTCAAGAGGAAAAAACCATTAACAGAAAACACTATGAGGTTTTTTGATGAACTATAAAGGGCAATGCAAAATATACAAGATTCTGAAAATAACAAATTTGTTGAGGTTGAAGAGAAAGATACTTGATGCTGAACGTTTATTGATCCACCAAACAACAAAATTGAGAAGGGTGACACAATCGTTGTGTCTCGAAGGAACACTTTAGTAGTCTCAACCTGCAATTGCATGAATAAGAATTCCAACATTACAAATGGCAAAGTAGGGGTTTCATATATGTACAGAATGAAAATAATATAACTAGTAAAAAAAGCATATCATAACTATGCATACCAATCTGATCATACGATGTTCTGTAAATGCTTTACGTAAGGTAATTCTAAGTGGAGATGATTTTGAAGTGGTAATATATTCAAAGAAGAAAATGACATTCAACTTTGACATCAAGGACATGGGTATACTAAATTACTTCCTTGGTATGGAGTTTTCTAGATCAAAAGAAGGTATCTTTGTAAGCAAGTACACTTTGATACAGTCAATAGAATATTAAAATAACTATAGGGAACTTCTCAAGAGTCTCTCATGCATTGAAAACAAGATGTAAAATTAGCCCAAATCTAAGTTTTGTTAGTAATGGAGAAAACGTGATTACACTTAAAGAGGCACGTTTTCTGCGAATGTGTCTTCCCAAGTCAGTTTTACAGTTATAAGCTCGACCAATCAGAATTAATCTGGAAGTTAGTTGATTCAGTTTTGCGGATTCAAGTTGCTTACTTCAAGATCGATTTGCGGTTTTGTTAGTTGATCGTTTTACCTATTTTCTTTTGCAGTGTACTATATATATGTAATTCTACATAGAGTTTGGATCAGATTGCGTTTTGGAGTTTTAGAGAGATAATTCTAGCTTTTAGAAAGTGAGTGTTTCATCACAGATTTCATAGAGTGTTCTTGAGTTACAATTCTCTGAAACTTGTAGGTTTTTGCTGTGATTAATATAAGATCTCCCTCCCCTATTTTCCCGTGAATGTAAGCTCATGTGATAGAGCTGAACCACATAAATCCAAACATGCTATTTGTTCTTGATCTTTTGAATTTATTCTTGCTTTTGATAAGATCAAAATTGTTGAGTTGATTCCATTGAAGATTGTTTATCGTACTGCAATCTTAACACAAGACAATCTACAAGTTGAAGTATATACACATGCAGGTTGAGCTGGAAGCTATACTAATAGGCCATCAACTTCAGGCTATAGTACTTATATTGGAGGAAATCTTGTTATGTGGCGGAGCAAAAAACAGTGTGTTGTGGCTCGAAGTAGTGCTGAACCAGAGTATAGGCCTCTTGCATGCAGAATTTCAGAGGCAATTTGTCGATATATTGGCAATTATAAGATTTTAAGATTCTAGAGTCTACCTATGAAGATTTATGGTGATAACAAAGCCTCTATCTCAATTGCTCACAATCCAGATGATAGAAATAAGCATATTTAGGTCGATAACCATTTCATCCAGATGATGACTGAAAGCAGGCTAATCAGTATTTCCTATGTACCAACTGAAAAACATATAACAAAAATATTGACTACAGGACTATATAAGGGACAGTTCAAACTTCAGTCAGGAAGCTAGCTATGAAAGACATTATAGTCAGCTTGAGGGTGAGTGAGGGGGAGTGTTGTAAGATATTGATTTGATTGGAGACGATTCTGCCAAAATTAGTGTTATTGCGTTTGATCTGATGTGATTTAATTTGATTGATTTCCTAGACTAGCCAAGTGTATGGTTGTCAATTAGCTATTTATTTCCTAGAATTGTTTTTCCTAAACAGTTAGCTGTATAACTATGTATTTGTATAATCGTATTCTAATCAATACCCCTTATTTTCTATAATAGATCACGAAGTCCCCCTTCCCCAACAATGGCAGCAGAACTCTTGCGAATAGTAATCATGTGTAGCATCACTTGATTTCTTTCTAGCTACAGTCTGAAAATAATGCCAACTTTTATTGGATGAAGAGGAAATTTTGCCAAAGATCAACTAAGGCACCAAATCTTCAAACCGAACAGTTTCATCTTGAAAAAACAACTGCAAGGACTCAAATAGTAGCTTAAATTTTTTTCCCTTTTCCCTTAGTTTGTTATGAGTAGCACTGATTAGACTCTAAACAATTGCAGGCATAGACATGCAGGACAACTGATATTTGCAGGAAGTGCTCATACCTTTTCAAGAAAGACCAGAAATGGATACTGAATAGCTTTCTGGCTACTGTTAACAGAAGATGGGTGTATGTAAACTTCTCTTTTACCATCATGCCAAACAGGACGGCTTCCAGTATTGCCTCCATCAAGGGTGGTGGCAACATTAGGATATAGACCAGCACATAGTATTGCCTGCATATGTACATTGAGGACAAGTAAGGAGAGATAAACCCATAACAGACAGTCAAAAGTTTAACATCAGGATACAGACAGAGATATTACTATCTGCTTATCCAACTAATCATGACTGATGAGTTATATGCCAGCAGTCGGTAATATATTTATGTGGAGATAACATCTACTTGTTAATGCCAAATCCCCCGGAAAACTGAGCTGAATTCTCTGGTAGATAATTTATATGTTCATTCCAGACTAATATATTCAATCTTCAAGCTCAGTTCGTAAACTATACAGCATACAAGTACACAAGGTTTTGCAAACTGCATGGTTGATTTCACCGAACTTTAAAGATGGAGCTTTTGCTCAATCATTGTCGAACCAATAATTAAGCTCCAAATTTAAGAGATTGTGCTCTGGTTGGTGGGTATGGTTAAAGTCAGTATATGCTCATATTATGCTTCCTTGTTACCGAGACTTCAGTGTGAAAAAATAGAACACTACGGAAAAATTAAGGCAAGCTTGATGCATATCAGTCCAATTTTAAGAAGATTATGCAGCTAGTTGCATCTTTACAATGTATTGAGTACATCAGATCCTAGAAATTCTTAGAATAACATGGTTATACCTTCAACACTACCGAATGATGTGAGTACTGATTGAAAGGTTTGGACGAATCTGAAAGCCAATTCTCAAGTTTTTCTTTCTTTTTCCACCCAACCTGCTTTGAAAACGTATACTTAGAATATTGGCACGGTTTTGACAGAAAAAACAAAGTTAACAAGAAAAAATAATGAGAAAAATATAAAATAGTAATAATCAGGCATTAACCAGGGTCAAGAAGGGAATCTGAAAAAAGCCCACACTTTAGTTAATACAACATATAAATGACAAAAGCAAATGAAATTGACATCTCAGTAGTTTGTGAATTTCAGTTCATGGTATTGAGTCAATTGACCAGCTATGACATCTCAAAGAAATCAGAGACTCTCACCTAGAATTTTCAACATGCAATCGAAGCACACCTCATATAGCTGCAGACTCTTTCAACTAACTCACCTAACCCTAAAATCGTATAAGAACTTTATCATACTTTACTTATTCATAATCTGCACACACACAAACACACACACACACAAGGATTGGAAGAGTCCAAAAATTAATGCCACCAATTACTGTGAGCTAAAATTAAGCTAGCTAATTATTCGAACTGATTTTCATCAGCTTTCCTTTTTCGAGTTAACCCAAAAAGGCAACTCTATCATCTTTCATATGTTGTGATTCAAGAGCACATGCACATAGGGTAGGGGGGGTGCTAACCAATAACGGTGCCAGCCTGCATTTTGATTTTATCCTCATTATGTCAAATGTATCAAGTGGGAGTACCAACGAACCAAGATAACCTCTTGGTTTGTCCTTTCTAGAGTATCTTTAATGAAAGTCTTTAGTCTAGGTCTGACTCTTTTAATGTTTCTAATAACATCATAGTACCATATAGGAGGAAGATTAAACCAAGGAGAAGTTATCTTTTAAGCATCATGAGTTCACTTTTTCTTAAAAGATAGCGAGTTCACTTTTTCTTACTTCTAATGCATAAGTTTTCCTGTGTAAGTCTCCAGAGTCACTGTTAACTTTATCTAAACACACTGAAGTTACATAAAGCATGTAAATACATTTACTATCTGTAAATACAGAGGGAGAAGCATTCACAAAAGGAGAAACTGATATCTTGACTCGTCAAGATTGAGTATATAAATTAGATATACCTGTGGAATATTTATAAGACCAATGTCAGCAAGCAATATACCAAATTGTATTCTCATGTCCCTGGCATAGAAACAAGCATAACCATTTAAAATATTTTCAATATTTACTTTTCTATTCTTATGACATAACTCGTTCTGACTTCAAAGAAATTTTTAGATGTCAGAGATATTTCAATGAATCATTGCCCTACCAGATCAAATCAACAACCATAGAAGAGACAGGCATTGTACCTTATCATGTACATGACAGAGGAACTTAAGAAATGGAAACTGCAAAATCTTTGGGCCGCTTTAACTCCTTCCTGCAGTAACAGAACAACTTGATACCATTAAATATCCTCCAAAGCAGTTCAGTTGAGTTTCTTGTAGAGCATTCCAGTCAAGTAAGTCTACAGAAGAGCACAATCAAGTGGGAATAACCAGGTAAAGTTAATAGACAAGATATAAGTTATGTTGTATTCCTTACAGATTATCCAAAAAAAATTTGGGGGTCTACTAAATACATGAGGTTTTCACTTGTCATGGGTAGTTGAAAAATGTGGACTACTACTGATGAATGTACAACTATGTCAAGAATTCTCAACTCTCAAATATCACAACCACCTTATTTATCCACTGCATACAATGGTTGAGAATATTCAGATATGAAACATGAAACAATGAGGTAAAACAGTTGTCTATTGTTTATTGTATGTTACATATATATCTTTAAATACCTTTAAGAGCCTTCAGTCCATGATATGAAACAATGGGATAAAATCATTGCCTCTATTTTTTATTACATGTTACCTATATATCATCCTTTTAAAAAGTGGCAGAATATCTTTAAGAGCCTTTAATTCATATCACAAAATTCTCTCCTTGAGATATGAGTAAAATATGTGTATATACATATTTGATTATGATGGCCCTCCCCATATGTTTGCAAAAATAACATTTTGTATCCTTTTCCTCTTTCAATATTAAATCACCCCTAGGGTTTTGCTCATTGAGAGAGCCTTAATGTCTGACATAATGACATATTTAGCTTACTAGATAGTTACTCTTGAAGATAATATACCATTAAAATGATACTGACTTATAACTGAGATAGGATGGTAATTCAGCATGGTATCAAAGCTAGGCCCAATGAAAGATCCTGGTTGACTCAGGGTGAAACCATTTACCGAACAATTCCAAGTGCAAGGCTTTATTACAAAGTAATTACCCTACACGTGAGGGGGCATGTTAAAGATATTAAATGAAATGTCAAAATGATAAGCAAGGTGGTAATTCAACAATTACATCTACCTCCTTCAAGTTAACAGATTATGATGATCTCCTTTTACTGTTCAAAAATGTCATTCATCTTCGTTGAAGTTTGTTCAAGTCACTGCCTGTCCTTAAGTCTACAAGTGCAGGAAAAAAAAATTGTTTTTCCAAGTAACCTAAAAAAGAAGAGAATATGATTATATTTAAGCACTTTGTGAGGATAATCTGGGGTTGTCATTTATTTCTAGCTTACATAGTCATTCTCCAATGAGTAAATTACTGCATTTGTTAGACAGCAAATTTCAGAACAGCTGAAAGTAATATTGGAAGAGGAAGTGACTATAGAGAGTACTTAGTAACCTCAGGGAGGTATAGTAATTATTGCTGCATATACATGATATTTATTCTGAAGCATGGCTGCATAATTCAAAATTCTTTCTTTTTCATGCTCAATAACATACATAATAATCACTATTTTAATACTCAATTATTTAGGTGAATTCCATAGTATACAATAGAAAATAAATTTGCAAGCATTCAAATTTTGATGGATCAACAAAACATGGAATATAACCCATGACAGTCGAATTTCAATAAACAAAATATACCTTCTAGTTTCTCAGCTGTGGCAGAACATGTAAGATGGATATGCTTCTAAGATTAACAGCTCAAATCGAATATAGGTACTATGACCAGAATTAAAAATGCTACGTAATATCACAATCAGTCTATGATGAGAAAAATAAGCCAAAGTTGCAAATTGGGGGCATACAACACAATTCATCATTGATTATTAGACAGACTCACCATACGCAAAATTTTGTCCCATTTTTGATATACAACCATCATTAATAGATGATCAGATTGCCGGCAACCATCAGATGCAACAGTTGCATCACCAGTTTGATCAGCCAACAAAGCCAACTTTGCTCTTTCAACACCTTCCCTCTGCAAAGTACATCGTTTATATAATATCAGCACTTCCAAATTATTAAAGAGTAAAGTAATAGTCTCGCTGTAAACCTCATCTTTTGGATACACAAATGGTGACTTGTAGCTCAAAAATGCTGAAATAGTAAGGATGGGTGACAAACAACCAAATATTCCACCATATAACATCATCTGCGAGTTAAACAAACCAATAGATTAGCATTGGAAAAAAAAATGTAATTAAACAACAGCTTTTAGGGCAAGTGAAGCCAATAGCAGTCAGTTAATAATTAGCATAATTTTTATGTAGAATAAAGGATCAGTTTTATGTTTTATATCAATATCCCCTAAGTTTCTTTTTTTTTTTTCATTGAGTTGCTTATTCTTAGAAAGTAGTCCTTTTCTTCGACACGATATAACTCTAAAATATTCAACCAGGATAACTATAACAGATTACTTTTTTCTTTCTTCCTCAGTTATCTTCTAGACTTAGGTTCTATGCCCTGAAGGACTAATGTGTAATGGAAACGGACAAGTAATATGCATTAAAAATAGGGGAGGACTAAAGACACCCCATCAACTTCTAAGTCCACCCCATAATTTTGAAATACAAAATAAATAGATATTAAAAGACTAAAATACCCTCCACACATATATCATATAATTTTGATAAATCTACATTTTGCTTCTTTCTCTTCTCCATTACTACACTTATACCCTAACTTCTAAAATTTTCATCATTTCCCCCCTCATTTTGTGAAGAAAACTACAATGGATGATGAAGATTCATTTGGAACAAACAATGCAAGATTTCACATACATTTGTAATGGTTTTAAGTAGTATAGGTTTCGTTTTTGTATTTTCAACAAAATCACACAGAATTCACGCGTTGACCAAACACAATACAGCATGTTCGGTCAGGCCGGCCAAACAAAAAGCACACATATGGCTGTCTCAACCGAACAGTAAAATCAATCTGCATATACTGCATATTTACCAATTGTTCGGCTGAGACAGCCATATGTGTGCTTTTTGTTCGGCCGGCCTGACCGAAAATGTTGTATTGTGTTCGGTCTGTGCTAGCCAAACGCGTGAATTCTGTGCGATTTTGTTGAAAATACAAAAACGAAACCTATACTACTTAAAACCATTACAAATGTATGTAAAATCTTACATTGTTTGTTCCAAATGAATCTTCATCATCCATTGTAGTTTTCTTCACAAAATGAGGGGAAATGACGAAAATTTTAGAAGTTAGGGTTTACGTGTAGTAATGGAGAAGAGAAAGAAGCAAAATGTTGATTTATCAAAATTATATGATATTTGTGAGGAGGGTATTTTAGTCTTTTAATATCTATTTATTTTGTATTTAAAAAATATGGGGTGCCATTGATGGGGTGCCTTTAGTCCTCCCCTATTATCTATGCCAGTCTTCAAATCTGTTTTTCTTTTACAAACCAAATTACTTTAGAATGCCCAGTCACCATCAACGAAATGGCATTTGAAAAAAATACATGTAACATAAATTTCTGTATCTAAGCATGAGTACAGATGCATTTTACTTAGCATTCATCTAAAATTGATCTGTAGGCAACAACAAAACATCCAATAAGTATGGGTGATAGAAGAGGTTCATTATATGAAGCATACCTTTCCAATTAGTACATCTACTGGGAGTTTAGCCAGATGATAACCAAGAGGTGTCAACTCTTCATCTCCTTCAATGGCACCAACCTACAGATTTTATTCAATCAAAACAAAGTCATTCACAACTGAAAATGATGCCTTCACAGCTACTTAAGGTTTTTTTATATAGACTAATAAATGAAGAAACTAAAGTTGTGTTTGGATAAGAGTGATTTGAAATCGAAAATTTGAAATGAATGGATTTCAAATCCACTTAAGTTATAGTAGATTTGAAATCCACATATTGCTCAAAAAATGGTTCAAATCAAAGCAAAGGATTTCAAATCTACATCTATCCAAACATCATCAATGGATTGCTACCATGGATTTCAAATCCCTCCATCCAAACACACCCTAAGACTACAAATAGTTGGAAACCATTAAGTCAGCAAATTAGATACTTTTTTTAGAACCATACAATGGAAGCAAGCAAAGGATATTTTAAGAAGATTACATGAAGTTCTGGTCCAACTGTCTTGAAAAACTAAAATTAAATGTGCCATACAGTATATAATAAAAAAGTTTAACAGGGTATGCTATATAACTAAAACAAATTAAAACTATTTATAGAATACTTAAAATTAAAACTAAATACAAAGTATAATTAAAAAACCTAAAAGCAAGTACACTATATACTGAAATAGAGTTGAAATATCAATCGATCTATATCCTTATGATTGATAGTGTTTCCTTTATTAGCTTGAATGATTGATTGATTGGTACATTGAATTATTCTTTGATCGTACAGATCCTATAGTTGACTATCCAAAAATAGTCATTGTAACTTGTATTAACCTCTGAGTAGTATGAAATGAAATATCAGCCATTTGCAATAGGGGTTCTTCAAAAAATTTAAAAACTCTCCCGTTTCGTCTAGCAATATAGACCAACATACAAATGGAACTTTCATTCTCCATAAAACCTTTCATCCACATTCAACGAACCATCCTAAACCAATCATGAAAAGGCTTGTACATGAATTAAGACTCTAGACCACTGAAACCATGTGAATGGGCAATGCAGAAATATGTGATCCTGAGACTCCAAGTTATGCTCGCACAACGGACACCAACTAGTTAAAGTTTTTTTATAGACTTTGAGATGTTAAGCAATAACCATTTACTGTACACCCCTACCACAGTTCAGTAAAGTAGAAAGTTAATGCATGAAGTTTGTTTTCCTGTCTTATGGAAATAAAAATATAATGAATGTCTTCTTCGCCTTCTATTGCATTTTACTGGGCTGGTTTAGTTCAGCAATAAAGCAATGATCATACCTCGTAGAGCAAAGAAACTGCAGAAGTAATAGCCTCTTCCTTTGGAGGTTCCAGGGCCTGAAAGACACAAATAATATACTTGGTGAAGAAAAGTGATAGGCCCTAGGATTAAACCTTGAGCTTTAAGTCTAAAGGATATTAATATCACAAAAAGCCAATAAAAGGACTTGCCTTAGACAAAAATTGTTTTATGGAACCAAGAGAAAGTAATTTTACTTGCAGACATAACTCTACCAGTGGCATTCTCATCATCTCAGGGATCTGTACGGCCCAAGCAGGTTAATACAGTGTTAAAAATTAGATGCAACTAAACAAGAAATGAGGCACGTCAGTCCCATAACCTCATCATTTTCCTATTATTCATTACTGTTTGGGGGACATTGAGTACCTGGTATGGTCTCATTAGCTTTTCATATCTGTGCTGTGTATACAAACAAAAGCAAATTCCAGGCTTCACTCGACCGGCTCTTCCTCGCCGTTGCCTAGCATTTGCTTGAGATATCCAATCTTCCACCATGCTTGACAGTTTCTATTAGAATCAAATACAGTGCTTGGATTTAATTATTAAACATACATACTAGAGGACTATCACGTATATCCTATGGATATTATTCCAAAACCTAGCACTCTCACACATACATCAGTTTACTTAAGAAAGGCCAAATATAGTCGCAAGTAGATACAGAAAGTCTATCATTAGATAATGCACTCAGTAAATCAGACAGCTAGATGTTTCGAATTATATAACTTCATAAAGTTTATCATTATCATCCTATTTCACCCTAATATATCAATTTACCATTTTTTTTAAATAATCTACACATCCATAATTACTTTATATCACTGGGTGAATTTTTTGTTAGATAACAGAGTAGGCTACAGCCCCCACTTTGTCAGTCTATCAAGATATAACTCTAGCTGCACTTATATGTTAGTGTTCCCATATCAGGCTAGAGTTGATTAGTAGCATCAGTGAAACATAATAAAAGAACAGTAAACGAGGGCATGCTGAATTAGAGCAAGCTCTTATATGCTCTCTTTATGCTGCACCATTCTTAGAAGTCATCATCACACATCACTTTTATCGTAATGAAAGTTCAAGAAAGTGAACACAAACCTTATGTGGATTATAACGATTCTCCTTGTGCTTTCCACAGTCTACCACATATACAACGTCATCTATAGTTATACTTGTTTCTGCAATATTCGTGGCGACAATAACCTGGAACACATATTAAAATACATTATATCAAATTAACAACTGAGATCCAACCATTAAACTTGTTTGATAATCAAATTGCTTCTTTTTTCCAAGTTTCAATTTACAACAATCTGTTTTTTTATCATCAAGAGAAATTAGATTTTTATGCCCAATTCTTTAATACATTAATATCTCTGACATAGGAACCGGACAGTTGGTAGGTTACATAAGAGTGGATAATCTTGTCACACAGAACTGGTAACATAACCAAGAAAAAAAAAAGACTAAATCTTCCAAGTTTATCTACAACTAATTCATAAAAAGCAACATAAAGGATATGACACCGATTTATAATAGATGATGAATATCTCAATGAAGTCAACATATGGCTTACCAAAAGCCAACAATAATTTCTTCTGCTATTTTTGGACAAGAAACCGTTGTTAGGTTTAACTACCTGATTACACACCTTAAGAGATAGATTGAGGCAATGTTTGGATGAGTTTGGAGTGTTGTAGAGGAAGTATTTTGGTGTAACATGGTTGAAAGAAATTTGGGAAAGAAAATAATGTTGTTTATGAGTTCAGAGGGGATGCAGCAATCCTGTCATTAAGAAAAATGTTGTGTAAGTGGTGTCCCAACAACATTTCTCAACGTATTATGTTGTATTTTTTAATTTGAATAAGGTATCTGTTCATGTAGATTAAGATAATCTAGATGAGGGATCAAACCATGATATGCATTTTTTTATTTTAAGATTTTTTAATCAATGCTGAAATGATCTTCACTTCTATAAACACGGTTGTAGTGCTTTATCTAATAACAGGAGAGCAATATCTTGCAGCACACCTGTATTACTTGATATTGCCACTCACAAGTGGCATTATCAAATAACCATAATCACTTTTATATTCTCATGTGTTTTCTGTCTTGCATGTGTTTATGATCTCATTATATTTACCCAGCACCCTACCATAACAAACATGTATATCCTCGTATCTGAGCCATACCCATTGTAAACAATAAGCCATTGCCCATGACCATAATTAGGAGTATCACATGCATCATAATACATAGTATGAGATAGAATATGGTTAACCTGATTGATATTTAGAATTTTCTAAATACAGATTCATCAGCATTCTTTCACAAACTAAAGACAGTCGACCTTAATATCATTTATTGGAGACATGAGTCCATGCAATTCAACATACCACAGTGTAGCTGAACTAGACATACCACAAACCAAATGAGAGGTTCCCAAGAGGTTTGTGAATTCCTTTAGAAGAGCAAGAGGATCATTTTCCTCAAAATGTTAGGGTTTTTTCATGAGTGTTGGATTAAGAAAATTCATCCCATTTAAAATGAAAGTTAAGGCGTGTATGCTCTTAGTGTGAACATTTATTTGTGCTCGTATCATATGAATTGAAATTCAACTAGTTGGAAAATTAATCCCTATAAAGTGGGTAAAGAAAGTTGCTCAGCTCCATGACCTTTAAGGTTAAGGATTTGAAAAGACATAAAGATGAAAACAAAAAATATTGAAAGCTATATCAAATGCAAGGTGCACACTCTATACAACTGAAATAGGACTAACTACACAAGCTTAGTAAAGAAATAACAACGGGGGAAAGAATTACCTTTCGTATGTTGTCAGGAGGTTTCTGAAAAACCTTCTTTTGATCCTCATTTGCAATCGATGAATGTAGTGGAAGAAGCCATTCAGATGAATGTCCTCCAAAACGGCGAGAAGCAGCAAGTTTATCTAGTAGCATATTTATTTCAGCAACTCCCTGTCATATTGTTAAAATGTTTTATCAGATGATCTAAAGTTGGCAGATGAAATGATATAATATGTTAAAATGGATCAATGCCCTACCGGTAAAAAGACTAGTATGGCTCCCTCAGCATAAGTTTCATCAATATGGCATACCAGGTCATCAAGCAGGTCATAATCAATAATGTCTTCATTTAATCTTTTCTGTAAAATGGGCATTCATAAGTAATTGCAATAATGACTTGGGAAATGTAATCATATGACATGAACAGTTAATACCAAATTTTGGCGAGTCTGCTCACTGTAATTCAGATAATCACTTTTATCGTAATATGGATTAATAATTTCTTCAGAAAGTAAGGACTCATCACCCCAGCCAGATAAGACAAGATTCTTTTTACCTCTTCTGTTCCTAACAGGGGCACTCTGCAAGAATAGGATAATAGCAAGAATTTAATATTATATAAAAAAACACTTCTAGTGTACCAGCATGTGTAGTTAAACACCAATAAGAGAAAACAAATATATATGTTAAAAGAATTCAAAGATGATGGCCAAGAAAATGTGAAGTGAATTACCATAATTTAGAAAAATGTCATTGTCTTCTGTATACAATTAATGAGCACTGATTAAGTAACCAAGAGAGAAACAACAAATCCACATAAAATACAAGGGTAAAGTAGATAAAAACTACTAGCAACCCTCCATATGTTTGCTCTAAGTTGGACACTTAAACTATTCCCAAAGGGAGGCAAAGTTATGACTTTGTGCCAAATGCAATTGTCAGTGAAGTAGTGGTAGTTAAAATTTTATTTGATCATTTATGTCCTATTATGTGCAACATTATCTTAGACTCACAGAGACATATCAAACATATCAAACACTTACAAATTCATTCTTTTTCAAACTTCCTACATCATTTCATATCTCCCAGTTAATTGAGAAGGTAAAACAGTCTGATAAATCTTGACCTCAAATACTTGAAAAAGATGATGGTTTTATAGTAAGTAAACTTAGGAAATAAAGGACAACCTGCACCTTGGCTGCTTTAAAATTTCAATTGACTAAGAAGATTTATCTACATCCATAAAATATATAGAGGTCCCAGTCTCCCAGATCAGTATGGCACACTATAGGTGTTGAAAGTGCATTAAGGTAACAAATTGCCACTGCACGAACTATCATTTGATTTAATAAAAGTGCTTTCTTTTCATTCCATGTTTGCTAGAATATGTTGGCTACCATGGAAGGTCCGAAGACAAAATATATTTTGTAGCACTGTGCAAATTGAGAACATGATTTGGTTATTGTGACCTACTATTTTGGAACTATTGAGGGTCTCTCTCATATCAACTTTTGCTCAAATAGACAAAATGATAATTGAAACCATGGCAATCAAGGGAACAGACAATAAAGAGAAAAAAAAATGGAATGGATAAATTAAACTGTACAAAATAACCGGAATATAACACAGGAGAAAGCACATTATCTAAAAAAGTGTGCTGAAATGACAAAATAGAGTGCAAGCTAAATTATTTGGTGCACAAGATATACAATTAATGAGGCAAATACAGCTTTAGAATTAGGATATGGGAAAACGCAATTCTAACCTTAGATGGATACTACTTATCCACTAAGATTACACCTTCAAAGGGCATAAGGCAAACCCTTCTATTAGGTAACACCTCTAAAGAGTGCCTGGGTGAGTGTTTGTTGTTAAAGAGTTTTTGTTGACCAAATCCATTTATCTCCTTAGTCAGAAATGTGACTATAACATAAGAAATAGCTGGCATTTGACGAACTTAGTTCAAGGTCTACACTATTTCACGAAGTATATGTTTCCCTTAAATACAGTAAGTAAAGTTCAGAAGGATCATCATCAAGAACAAACTCCACTCACAGCAACTGACGTGCCCATAAATCTTCTGAGTTTTGACAAGCATGAAACTGCTCATTCTTCAGTTTTTCAGTTGCAAAGTTCTGGAACAAAGTACCAAAGTACCTTTCTTATAATTATGCATAGAACAAAAACTCTCCCTAACAAATTACCAAGGTACCATTTCTATAATTATGCATAGATAAAAAAATTCTCCCTTCATTTTAGATCAGGAATTTATTATGCTTCCCTTTGGATGGATTGGTGCAGTAGGGAAGGAGAAATGGTTCTACTAACTGGCTGCTTACCCAAATTAACATTGAATTCATACCTTCTCAGTCCCAGATATTCCATAGTCTATAGAGGCAGGAGAATCTGAAGCAAGGCGGTAGTTCAAATTTTCATAGATATCCTCAAGATACTTGGTAGACACAGGATGGGTTCGCCCTTGAGCAGTAATCACAGGGCAATTACCAAAGTACTTAGAAAACATGTATGAATCAACTGTCGCAGACCTACATGACAATAACAAGCAACCCTTTAGAAGGATAAAGTGCATTTTGTATCAACCAAGAAAACATGTAGTCACCATGAAATAGATAGGTTACATACATAAGAATAACTTTCAACTTTGATTTTCCACAGATACTCTGCTGCTTATCAATCAGGTTTTTCAAAACAATAAGCAGAAAGTCCCCCTGTTACACAAAAATTCAGGAAATCAGTGATTGCAAAAACCTGTCATCACACTTGCAAGACATCAAGATGGATCACGTCCACTAAAGAAGCAATAGCTGCAAAACCTTCTGAAAGTGTTTCACTTCCAAAGTTATTATCTAAATGTAGGTCTGACCATATGCTTATCTGAAAAATACAGGTTCTTTTCTAATGCATACATTTTAATACCATGATAATAAAAAAATAAAAAAATAAAAGAGTGCTTGTTAAAGTTACAGAAAAGTGACCACAAACAAAAGCAAGGGATGGGAAAAAAATGCCTCACAATGCCTACTGCCAAAGTTTTCTCTATGTATCAACCACAGAAGAATAGTAAAAAAGGGTCTGACTTTATTTTGAAATGGATATGATCAATATATCACAACAAAAGATTAAATGAAGGGAATAACAATGTTCTGAATTAGAGTTCTACAGAATGGAAACTAAGTTCTCTAACTTGAACGTGTGAACACCCTAAAAACATTACACATGTCCTATAAGGATAAATGTGCTCATCATTTCAAAAACTAGACATAAGGGTATAAACTTCTAAAGTCAACCAAAGGAAAAATTGTCTAAAACCTTGATTGTTTACATGCACAGCACGTCTCTTTCATGAGTACAATAAGATGCAATCAATAATAACAAGTGAAAGTGTCAACTATCATTTTCCAGTTAATTTAAAGGCATGAATCTGAAAGACACACTTGATTAAACCATATTGAACTAACCAGAAGAGACCTCTCATGAACTTCATCAACTATGACATGGCTAATATCAGTCAAATCTTTGTTACCCTGCAAATCAAGACCATAATAAGGAAGTGAAAACATGGATAATCTTATAACTTAATGCCAAATTGATTTTGATTGTTCTAAAACAACAATTTGAATGTTAGTTCACTGGATCCAGATAAAGGCAGAAAAAGAATTTCTCCATATAAAGTCCACAAGTTACTATCTGGAACAAAACAAATAGAAATTGTAAACCTACCGATATCATCCTTAGGAGAATGCCAGTTGTACAAAAAAGAAGCTTTGTCCTTTCATTCCTAAACAAGTGAAAGCAGATATGAGAAAATGCAAAGCTTCTGGAACATGCCCAACAAAATGATGATGACGATGATGATAAATTTAATCATGGAGGGCACAACCAAATAGGTACTGATAAATAAATAATAGTTTCTGGTAGACTAAAATATCTTCATATAGACAAGAGATGTCACAATATCAAGTTATTGGTCATTTGCTAAGGAAACTAAAGCAGTGCCGAGTCTCAAAGGCATCATAAGCAATGCCATCATAATTTACCAGAAATACATGTGCATCATGTGTATAACTTTACATAAAATTTTCAAAGCTTCGAGCAAAAACCTTAAAAGAATCAACTTCGATAACTTATTTATAATACATCACCAGTTCAGCTCAATCACAAATTTTTCCACACAAATGGCAGACGATGATATAATAGTAACGGTTGCCTAGTTCCGGCTCCAGATTGCTAACCATATAAAACTCATCATCCAAGCAATAGTTCCATATAAGCATAGATGTGCTCCGTCTAAGACTCTAAATATACTGGCACAAGGAAAATTTCCATTTAGGTACATCAGAATGGAAATAACTACAAGCATATTTTATGTAAAAGAATTAAGATAAACACTCAAATAATTAGGATATGAACCACATATATCAGTATTACAGTGATGCTAGTGACCACAGATGATCATATCAATTGCAGATGTTTTCTCCTGCATTTCTCTGGAATTGCCATTTATTTAAACACATTTGTTGAGAAAGGAAAACGATGAATCACCTTGCACTATCTAGACGAACTTGATAACCAACTAAAGAATCATATGATCCTGGATATGATTCACAGCGCTCATCAGCAACCCTTTCAGCAACAGATGTGGCCTAAAACACCAAACATAGCACCGGTATTACCACCACAAAACAAACAACAAACTCGACATGTGATAGAATAGAAAAATATTTGGATAAAAGCCCAAGTTTCCCACTATAAGTAGATATTCACTTAGTTCATATAAAGGTCTGGAACTAAAAGGAGAAGACCACAAGATATAACTCTAATCTCTAACAATATCGGAGTTCTCTATGACTTCAAACCCAGCTAGCCTGAGTTTCATTCTATCCTAAACTTCCACCACCGGCTCTTCAGTATTCTCAAAGATTTGACTATTCCTTTCCAAACAAACTTACCAACATAAAGCTGGAACTATCACTTCCCACAATGCCTTGCCAATTCTTTAGGACGCATCATCACATCCCAAGAGACCACATGCATGGTGCTAACCCCGTCCAATCCTTCCTCCAACACTTATAACCCAGGTTAGAAAAACTCTCCAAATTTCTTATATAACACAGCTGATGCACTGCTAATATCATGAAGAACAAAATCATATGCTACAAATGTGGTGAAGAACAAAAACATACGGTACTCTATACAAGTGATGATACGGATACCCAATTCAAATAGCACGCCAGAATGGTTTGAAGTAAAGATTGCATCCTCAGAGGAGTAGGAGAGGATGTGGGGCGCAGTAGCCATGCATGCCACTCTTTTATGACCCATGGGACTTGATTATTATTAAAAAAACAAACATTCTATTGAAAGACAGACATTTACAAACAGTCCACAAGAAATCCATTCCAAATCGTCCAACGGAAACCCATGGGACTTGATTTTTAGTTGCAAATTGTGAACTGTGAAAAATTTTGCACCCATGTTACAAGTTTGTGCCAAGTCATGAGACAAGATTTGGAGAAAATGAAATACAAATCTTCTGTGTGATAGTTAGAGGGAGAAGAAAGGGTAAGGTGGGAAAGGAATGCATTTCTAATTATCACAAAGAAAAATGACTAGTATACAAGCTCCCATTGTAATGGAGCTGAGCCCACTATAGGGCACCCACAACTGGAAACAAAGAAGTAAGAACCTAAATGGAACATTCTATCATCAAGACAGAAACTGCCTCAAGTAACATTTATGAACAGTATATAATATCAGTAAAAAAAAAAAAGAAGCAAAGTCAAGTAATTGTATACAAATCCACACAAATTTACACCATATATTTAGAGAAAGAAAAAACACCTTAATATAATTTAGGAGAAAGGCTATACTATGTATAACTCAAGATGCCAGAATAATATAATTGAGTCATGTTACTAACCGCAATTCTCCTTGGCTGAGTGCAAACTACATTACAGTAACCACCTAATCCTGCTTCGATCATGTTATCCAATATATACTGTGGGACCTACATAACCATCATACAAATAGAACTGAAACATATATCCACATAAGAAAACATAGATCTGCTGTGAAAATATAACTTCCCTAAGGAGTCAAAATAAATGAATTTCAAACCTGAGTTGTCTTTCCACAACCTGTCTCTCCAGAGATAACCACAACGCTGTTTTCCTCAAGTGAATGCAGTATGTCATCTTTCAACTCAGTAATAGGGAGGCTGGATCGTGTTTGCAACATCTCCTACTCCCAAAAATCAAATATAAATAGAAATAGAAATATAAAGAATTGAATGCATCAAAAGAAAACAAGATGTTAAGGAACTCAGTGCAAGCAGAGTGGCTGCATAGCAGATTAACATAGATTTTGAACTTTCAGATCCGGCAGGATGCCCTCAATTTAAAATTCACCTTCCGTTTGTTAACAAGTCAAGTCTCCACCACTGATATAATGAACTTCTTCAAAATGATTTATCAATCATGATTAATCTACGCAGTATGTATGTAAAGTGTGTTAATTTGATTAAAGTTTAGTAAATTGCACATTTCAATAAGATTTATGTCATCCATATCCAGAACTCATAATTGTTGTTCTCTTAGTTGTAATAGTGTGAAAAGAGTCAAAAGGCCAGCAGGCTCTAAATTGTTCAAGAACAGTGATGTTGAGTCTCTTGAGCATTCATATTGATATGGACCTCATAATGAATACTATATACATTGACCAATGATTATTTCAGCTATAGTAGAGAGCCAAAAGCATGACCAAAAAACCTTGTTACAGCAGTTACCAAGTTAAGAGCCATAGCTACTCATAATCAGTTTTACATACAAATGGCCACTGACATCCCGGATGTCTCACAGATATGCACAGAGAAAACCAACCTTGTACTTTCTCATTTCCTTCTTACGTTGTAGTGCCCTCTTCAGGTATACACTTTCTGCATGCTTATTTCTGCAAGTGTCTGCATCCACCAAATATGAGAGTCATGATTGGATCCAGAAAGGATATCGAGAGCTAAAAATAAAATATTTGCATCTGGTGGATAGTGAGAGCTTCCAAATTCACGGTGTCATGCTTAGACATTTAAATTGTCATGCATATATGGCCACTTGCAGATCTGATCATGAACTTTCCTAATAAAACGTTGAAATTTTTTTAAACTTCCATTAACAGGTATAATCCCATGCAACAATACGCCACAAAATTTACAATGTCTCTTTCATGTACAATGATTTTACGCACCATTCTAGTTGAAAACTGACATCATTTGAACAAGGGGATGAAAGATATGCTGACACAGGTACACAAATCCAGTATCATAATTTAATCATTAGTTTTCCTCCAAAATGAAAGAAAGAGGTGCAAGAATATGAGGTGATATTTTTTTAATGCAGGCATTAGTCATTGGCATCTGCTGCATTTCCGAACATCCCAACTCCCTTTCAGCAAAGTAACTTTCACCATTCCCCTTGATAAATACCACAGGAAATATCATACACACAAATGCAGAAAAAATATCCAGTAAAAATAGAAAATAAAAAATTGACACACTTTGAGCATTGTGATCAGTGTTATCAGTATATTCAACAATATGTGGCATTGGAATCATCTCTTGATGAGTGGTATCCATGACATCAGTCTCAACAGTATGTTCAGATTTGTCTGCATTCAACAATGAGTCCACAAAGCCAGCCCTTCTATCTTCAGGTTTGTCTGTTACAGTTGTCAACAACTCTCCTGTATATTTTAAGCAATGAGATTCAGAGCATTAACTAACAACAAAAGGCTAGTGATGGTACAAATAAAAGTGTTTCAAATAAGAGAAATTTCAAAGTTATCAAGTAAATAGTAGGTCCAAGATGAATCACCTTCCTTCCATTTCAGTAAAAGCGATGCATATGGCTCCGAAAGTGCAAAATGAACTGGCAGATCTGGGAAGAGGCAATGGAGCGCATAAACTGCAACTCTGTTTTGTGCATCCTAAGGTGTAAAGAGTTAGGTAAGAGCCCATCGTGATAATTTTATGATATAAATTCACTCACATGTGAAGCATCTAAACATAGATTCTTTAATAATTTAGTAAATAGTAAGAGACATCCCTTCAAGAAA
This sequence comes from Scutellaria minor, assembly GCA_954870855.1. Lineage (NCBI taxonomy): Eukaryota > Viridiplantae > Streptophyta > Magnoliopsida > Lamiales > Lamiaceae > Scutellaria > Scutellaria minor. The sequence goes on along the minus strand of OX940728.1, from coordinate 14,421,103 downwards.
ATAGATGCGAGTTGATGCCAATCTAAAGGATATGCATAATTGGGACCTACACAGTTCTGAATCAAAATGAGGTAAGCAGATAAAGTTCATCTTCATCTTGAGGCCTTTCATTTTTTTCTTTTTCTTTTTTTTGAAAGGAAACAAATTTTATTAATAGAAGAAGATTACAAAGGGATGAGGTGTCCCAACTAAGAAGAAATTGTACCTAAAGTACATTATTTAGATCTTGATAAGCATCTGATACAAATTATCCCCTAAACATTAATGTCTTGAAATCCACCATACAACCCTAAGCTTAAATTTTTAGGGACACTTCATCTAGAGATTCCTTGGCATTTTCAAAAACTCACTTATTCCTTTCCAACCAAAGAGACCATAAGGCTTGGACCATAATTCCCTTAATAGGATCTTAGATTTTCACTGATGAAAATCCCCAAATTCAACAGAAAACATTTCTTAATGGATTAAGGGGCAGCCCAATATAAATTCAACTCTTGTAATGCCTTGTTCCAAAGGGGCAGTGCAAGAAGGTATCACCAGGCTTTCGGAATCTCTTTTACAAAGCACACATCAATTAGGAGATAGCAAAACATGTGAAAACGTTTTTGAATCACATTATAGGTTAGAACTCTACCTAAGATCATCAAGCAGAAAAACTGTAATTGAGGTTAATCAACCACTATTGGATACAAAGCTTTTCTTCCAACTAGCTTCTTGGAGATTTTTTAAATAATCGGTTCCCAAAAAGAAACTTTCAATGGATGGTTGATGATTTTGGGTAGAGTTATAACTTGTAATTTTGTTCAAAAACGTTTTCCACATGTTTTGCTATCTCCAAATTGGTGAATTGGTTTGTGCTTTGTAAAAGAGATTTCGAGGTCTGGATCATACATTCTTGCACTGCCGCTTTTCTCATTCATTATGGAATAGGATATTGCAGGAGCTGAATTAGGTTGCCCCTCAATCCATTAAGGAATGTTTTCTGTTTAATTTGGATTCAACGGTTAAATAGCTAAGATCCTATGGGGAATTATAGTCCAAACCTTATGTTGGTCTCTTTGGTTGGAAAGTAATAAAAAGAGTTTTTAAATATCGAGGAGTCACTAGATGAAGTGCCGAAAAATTTAAGCTTAGGGTAGCGTGGTGGAATTCAGGTACTTTAGATTATGTGTATCCGATGCTTATCAAGATTTAAATAATGTACTTTAGATACAGTTTTCTCCTTAGTTAGGGACACCTCATCCCCGTTTAATCTTCTTTTATTTATAAAAAGTTTGGTTTCCTATAAAAAAATATGGATTTGTTGATAATGGGACCCTCAAGTGATGAGTATTAGTGTTAAAAGGGATGTGGGTGTGTGGAAGGGTGATGTGGCATGTGGGTCCACATTGATGTGTGTTATTAATGGTGTGCATTGTGGATGCTCTTAAGTAACATATGAATGTTATGTGTCTCTGCCAAGAACAATGCTTGTAGCAACTTCAGAAATGGGTCAAGCTTTCTCCTACTCATTTTAAGCAATGCAGAACGACGTGACCTTTAATGCTAGAATGTATCAATTCTCACATGTAATCATTTGCTGTTAAAATAGATACCCCCAATCATCAGCACAGCAAACATCAAAAAAAGACTCCTTTTAGTGTGTAGCGAGCCTCCAATTGTTATAATTTTTCAACTACTGCAATGGCAGAGGACAAGTGTTATACCTCTGTATTCAAACTCTCATCTGGACTTGGAAGCTGAATAGTTGTTAAACCTCCAGCTTTTCGACTTTTACCCCTCCCACTAGCTTTTCGCAGCACGCTGATAGAGTAACCAGAACTATATGATTTACTTGGAACTTTATCATATTTTGGCGCTTCCCATCCTGATTTTTGGCAAAGTTGGTGAAGAACAGCCTTTGGAATCTTTTTTGGATCTCCCTATGGTTATATTCACACGACAGAATTAGCCATAGCAAAAATGTGGAAAATGCAACCAGCACTTAATTTAAAGGAAGACTAATACAGCAAATAGGAGAGTGCGTGAAAGGGATGACAATGGAATGAAATGAGAGGGATTGGAAGCATACATGATGAGGTAATGAGGATGATATGCCTTTCACTAATACAACTACAAAGGAAACATCATATATTATAAAGTACATAAGATTAAGGAAAGAAAAATTAAACAAATAAAAGAACTAAGAATTCTATCCTCAAATTTCATTATGTTGTAATTGACACCATGATCAGCTTATGGGTGGATGTTGTAAAGTGTCTAAGATTGAGAAACAAGAAAATTTTGACATTTTAAAGAACCGGAAATTCTATCACAAAAAATTGAACATGTGAAAGAACCAGAAATTCTATCATCAAATTTCTAATGTTGCGATTGACAGCATGATCAGCTACAGGGGTGGAGCATATTACCTTCTTCCAGATTCCTTCCAGTTTATCCAAGTTCTTTTCATTAAGCAGTTCTTTCAGTTTCTCTTTCTTTTGTATTTCCAATACCACAGGACGTAAGGGTTGATCTGTGGTGCTATCCTCCAAAAAGAAATCGCCAAGTTCTACATCATCTGACTTATTTTCCAAAGTATCTTTATTTTTCTGGTGGATGCTTATGGAGGCAGTGTCAATTGAGTGTTCATGTGAACCAGAGGTACCAACTCCCTTTTGATCAACTCCAATAAACTCAGTAAGGGCTGCATCACCTTCTATATCACATTTGGAAACAGCATCACCTCCAAGGTTGTGTGTGGGCGCAGGATCAAAACCGGTCTCCTTATGTGCACCATGTGAAGAATTTACATATCCAGATTCCAGGATATCAACAGATAATCCTGAAGAATAATTCAAATTCAAGCAGCATGATGCACCTTATATATGTTTGAAAATTGTGAAATTGATGAACACATGATTAGAGTTTTCATTACCTAAGGCTGATATCTCCTGTTTAAGTTTCTTAATGACAAAACCTGCTTCTTGCTGGCTTTTCTTATCACCTCTTTCTTTGGCATTTGCAGCTTGCAGCCTAGCAGCATGATAATCCTCAATAATAGACTCATAATTGCTCCTCGGTTCCAGGACCTTTCAAAAGAGTACTATAACTTTGACAAGCAAGATTTTACAACTGAAACAATGTAACTTCTTTTTCTTGTTTTCCAAAACTTACCCAGTAATAACCAAGCCCAGGAAGATGGGATAATGAGTACACATGTTCCAATTGAAATCACAGTGACAACCTTTTGAAGGGAATAATATAGGAAGTAAAGCTTCAAATAACTTGCATCAAGAAGAAGATTAAAAGAAACTCTTTTTGGTTACGTGACTGTCAAATCAAGTTAGAATTCATTTAGGTGGCACAATCACTAATATAGGCAGCACAAAATCATGATGTAAATCTTCTTGGATTATTGGGCAAAATAAAACAGAGAAAAACAGATAGAATGAAAGTTCACATTTTTCTATCTGCATTTATTTTATTAGTTATCATCATCAGTGGTAAGAATATTCATGGTGTTGTCATAATCTGCAATTTATCTTTAAGAAGTACCTTGTCCGAAACACCAGTTTCCATTGAATAAGTCTCCCAAGAATCATCATCCTGCAAAAAAGTCTTATGATCACTATTCCTACATTTGTTATGACACCATACTAACTAGTCAGCTCATGTTCTGTTAATTACTTGTCATATGAAGTGACTCAATCAGAGCAGAAAAAACCCTTCCAACAACAAAAGAGGAAAATATGAAATCCTGAACTCCTAATAAATCCAGATAAGAAGACAGTTATTCTTCACTTTGTTTGGCTGCTATCAGCTTCATTAAATTGGGAGGCCAATTTTAGTGGTAAAGTGAAGAAAGACTATATCATCAAGTCTAGGGCTGAGCAAAAATATTTAAAAACATGATATTTTGTATTATTGTGTAACTATTTAGTATGCTTAATTCAATAATGATGGAAAATCATTCTATGTTTTCCAGCAGGAAGAAAATGTTTGCCTAAAGTTCTTCCTGAAATCAAGCAGACTGTTGAAAAAAAAAAAAAAACTAGTGCATACTAAAAATGCTATCTTGCTCCTTTTATTTTCTTCCCAGGACAAATAAAATACAAAAACAGTCTATAACTTAAAATTAAGGCTCAATACATTGATCTTCCTTTTCAATGCTTGCTCCTTTGTTTTCATACCAAGTGGTTCGATTTGCTCAAGTTGTAAACTCGCTAATCTTACTACTATTATACCATTCCCTCAAGAATGGATTTCAGAGTTCCCTCTTGGTTGAAGATGTAACCAGGCAGGTGGTCAGTTTTCAGTTAGTTTACTACCGGATGGTTTTATGCTGAATCTTCATTTTTTCTTTTTTGGTTTTTTTTTTTTTTTTTTTTTTGATTGATACTTCCCTTTTGTTTCGACCAAAAAAATAACTTAATATTAAGGCAGGGAAAAGCAAGTTATAACCCACAAATTGTACCAAAACTGGCACAGCAAGAATTCTACTAAAGTCCAGGCTGACAAATTAGGCACAAAATTTGGACCAGCAAGCTCATCTTTTTGTCCATCTCACCTAGCTAGAAAACACATGTCCAAGGTTGGGGAATAAACTTACAAAATCCCAACATTCATGCATGTTTCAGATCAACCTATAGATTGGCGGTGCTCTCAAGCAGAGAAACGAAAACATGATGCAATTCTTTTGTATCTGGAAATATCAAGTCATCTGATAACGGCTCATCCTAGATTGTCTAAACCAATGTTTAACATACCTCTTCCTGTTGTTCCATATATTGACGAATCCAGGCAGCTTGCGAAGCCTGAATAGAATCTATGGTTTCATCATCTCTCCGCTCTTTAATTTTAAGAGCAACTTGTTCCTTTTCCTCAACTATATTTTCTGGCAAATCCTTCGGTGAAATCCAATCCTCACGAGCAGTTGATAAGACGCCAACCGAACCTGCTGGGAAAGGTCATTAAGGCATTGCTTATGCTGTGTCAAAAAAGAAGATGCTTAATGAAACGCCTATCTGAAAATTTAAGCAGTTAATATATGATCCATTAAAGGTCAATACTGAGTACCTCCAATTGTATGCAAAGAACTGCCACTAGAAAATTTCAGTGGAAGCTCATTCCCTGGAATATTTAAGCATAGCCAGTCTAAAGCAGCTTCATATGTAGCACCATCCTAACAAAAATATACAACAAAAAGAGTAACAATGACTCAGATGTAAAAGATATAGATACATTTTACTATGACAACTCCCAAATTACTATTACCAAACCAAAAATTTCTAATGAACACTGGTATTACTAGTGCAATTGTTCGCACAAAATTCCGATACATGATTATTAGGTTGGTTGAAGGAGAAGCAGTAATTGAGTTGGCCAAACCTTCAGAGCGGAGAGAGCAAGTTCAATTTGATCATCTTTGAAACCCTCGCATGACAGCTTCTCGTAAACTGAGTGGAGCCTCTTGGCTTTCTGCTCCTTAGAGAGAGAATCTTGGGGCGGCGCTGGAGAAGGTGCCGATCGACCGGAGTTGAGAAGAAGACAGCGGAGGCGATTCTCATTGTCCGCCGATAATTGGAGCTTGGGACCGGTGGATGACGCCTTCGACGACGACGACGATGATGATGATGATGATGGCGCCTTCTGCTTCTGCTGTTTCTTCTTTGGCGCCATTGCCGCGTTGCGTGTGCAACAGTATCAGTATCAGTGAGCCCTGTCAGAGAACCTTTCTCGGCTTTGGAAGAGGAAACTCGGCGACATTTTTTTACAGTGGCAGGATTTGAATTGGTGGGCCGATGGGTTGGGTTCTGGATTGGGCTTATCTATCTTAGTGGGCTGGTCATCTATCTATCAATAAAAAAACAAGCTACTTTAATTTTGGAAGGTGATTCTATGTAGAACCAATAATCTTATTTTTACCCTTAAGCCTTTTTAGAGATGTTTTTTACGGTTATGTTTTTTCTCTTTTTTTCTTTACACTATTATTGAATTCAATCAAATTTCAACCCAATAAAAATATATATATATATTTAACTTTATGAGGTAAACACATTGAATTCCTTTTTTTCTTTTTCTTTTTTCCTTTTTTTTTCTTTTGCTATATATAACTTCAATTTTGGATTTTTGAGTTTTATGGAAAAAAATTCATAGAAGATCCACATGAATTATAACTATCTGATTGTATACTTATGTATATCTTATAGTTATCATACTAATGTAACTCGAAAATCTTTTAATTATCCAAATATCTTAATCTGAAAGCTCATGCAAATTTCGGAATATCTCATTTGAAATTAATAATAAGTTGTTACCTTACTTAGAAAGCACTTAATCTGGACAAACTATTTTTTTTACGGATTAATTCTAGAAAATGAACTATTGTTTTACGAATATATATATATATATATATATATATATATATATATATATATATTTCTAAAGTGGGGGAGAGGAAAATGAGACAATAATGAAGAAGTGGGGAGAAGGAAAAAAAATTATCGGAAACTAAATTACATTTTAATCAAAAAATATTACCTATTAGTTATGGAACGAATTTTGAAGATTTATTTTGGGGTGGGACTAAAGGCACTCCATCAACTTCTAAGGGCACCCCGGTTTAAAAAAATAAAAATAAATAAAATCCAATTTTACCCTTAGGTTTTGTTTAACTAGTTCCGTTCAGTCATTATAACCGAACAAAATTGTTCGGGTTCAATCATTTTTTTATATTTTTTCCTACAATTTTCACACATTTAACAAATTCGTAGAATGTTTGTCATTATGTTGGCATTACATTCTTAAAAAAAAAAAATTAACATAAAAAAAAAACTCAAAAAAATCGATCAAACCCGACCGCGGTCACCCACCGTCGCGCGCGCGGATGAGGACTGGGCGCGCGCACACGACAGGTGACGGGAGAGTTGTGCGCGCGCGGACGAGTGAGGATAGGTGCCCGGACAAGGACGGGGGCGCGGTGTGCGCACGCACGACAGGTGACGGGAGCGTCGTGCACACGCGGGGATGGGTGCACTGTGCGCGCGCGGGGAAGGGTGCACTGTTCGGCCACCATAACCGAACATATAGAAGCACGTTCGGTCGTAATAACCGAACGGAAGTAGTTGCACAAACGTTAAGGGTAAAATTGATTTTTTTTTTTTTAAATTAAAGATGGGTGCCCTTGGAAAATGAGGGTGCCTTTAGTCCCACCCTTATTTGATAGATTTGAATTTCGAGGCTGATTAAATGAGATAAGTCGCAAATCCTAACATCTAATACATGAAAGACCAACTCTTATAAAAATAAAAATAAATAATAATAATAATAATGTATTTGTGATCTTAATTTAAAATAAGAAACAAACATGAGTATTTAAAAAAAAAAAAAAAAAAGATGGAGCTTTAAACACTTGTCAACTCAAAAGTATAAAAGAAAAGGAAAGCTGATGCGTGAGGGAATTACAGTAGAGCGAAACAGAAATGGCGCGGCCAAGTAAAGAGCCCTGTAAAAAAGAAGCTTGCGATATTCAAGCATGTCTCTCTAAGAACAATTTCCTTCCCCAAAAGTATGTTTATTTAATCTTTTCCTTTTTAGGGTTTCACTTCCTATGCCTCTATTACTCTTGCTGTGTTCACATCTTCACGAAAATAAACAATCCTTCTCTTCCCATGACTGATCAGACGGATTATCTCTGTTATTTGTATTATATGTAGGGATTTTTTTTTGGTTGATTTTGTATTTTTATGTGATTGAACAGTGTGTATATCTTGTTTCTTTTGATTATACTGTCGTTTCATTTAATTGCATGTGGGGTTTGGAGTGATATTGCTTCTTCCTCTGCATTTGAATGTATGCTGGTTCAATTTTTGGTAGTTTTTTTCCCCTTTTTGATGAATTGGGGTGTCATAGTGTATTTATTGTTAAAAATTGGCAGCAATGTGAAATGCTGCTATATTAGGTGATTAAATTCATCTTTGGCAACTAGACATGTGGTTGAAACATTAAGATTAAAATGATAAAAATCCTCTAGTTGTCACTCTTGATGTTGTCATCATGGATCAATGAGAAGGTATCCGTTCATAGTGGCATATTCCGGTACTCTAAAGCACTCTGTATGCATAGGGATATCATAACTATAAACTTAAGTTGATTAGCCACTGGTCTTTGAAAAAAGAGAGGCTAATTTGTCAATTTCGGGTAAACTAACAGAACGTGGAAACCTATGTGTATTTTAGGTTCTCCTTTGATATGGTTTCATTACACTCCATTTGGCCTTACTCTAGATGGAATCATAGTACCATCATCACCATCACAACTCATCATCTTGTTCTTGTCATTACCTATACTATTTATCTCATAGGGTCATCATTATTAGCATATGTATTTATAATCACTTCTCTGAGGTCTGAGCACTAGCTTCAACTTAGTCATTTACCTTGACAAGTGTCATAGACCACCAAATGTTGCTTGGAGATTTCTGCTTCCTGTTGTGCCTTCATTCTCTTGTCGCTCAGTCCTCAATGTTGCTGACTTTCACCTGACAATTGCATACCCAATTTAAAGTGGAAGAAAAGACAATGATGGTAAAATACATACTCCTGTCTCTTTGTTTAATTCAGTGTGTTTCTGTAATCTGAGTGTATTTAGTTACTCTTCCCTAGCTCAGACTACACACTAAATCTCATCTGTTTGAACCTGCAATCTTATGGACTATATCCAATTTTCTACATTAGAGATTGGTTACAGGATTATATATTAAATAACAATTGGAAAATCATTAGCCATTTCGTTTTTTATAGTTTTTAGTTTCTTTAGTATAGCATAATTTGTTTCTTTTCCATGTTAACCTGTAGCCTTTTCCCAATAATTCGGGACTTCAAAAGTACCAGTATTCATGTTCCCTCTGCAAATCACTGCTTGTAACTTCAAGGATGGAAATGATTCCTTCAGAAGATTTTGAAATATTCACACCAGGTTCGGGTTATCATATTACAATACTTGTAATTTAGATGGTAGAAATTACTGCCAGTGGTCACAAAGCTTGTGAAACATTTTTTCGGTTTTGGATTATCTTAATAAGATCTTGTGCAACATGGTACATTTAATGTTTGTTATATTTGATCACGTAAGAATCGATTAACATTTGATGAATACTAAAGTTAAAGGGATATGAAACACATATTTCTCATGGTTCATAATTGCAAATTCTTTAACAATAGTCATCATCATAGGCAGGAAGGTGGCAGGCCCGAATCAATACACCACCCTCAAAAACTATTAATATGTTATTAATAGTTCATATGTTATTCATATGTTATTGGAGATGTCAAGGAACCTATGGCATAGTTCATGTGTTTTCCTTGCACCATTTATTAGGTTAATAGCTTCGCTAGTCAAGGCTGTGATGTTCTAAAATTACAGGTTCACTTCAATTTGGGTTATTCATTTTTCAAAGTTGCTGAAACTGGTGAAAGTTCCTATTCCAAATCTTTTAGAGTTTTTTTCTTTCTTTTTTTAAGGGTAAAGAACGAACATTGGGGGTAACAAATTGTGTAATCGTGACATGTGTCCTAGCAACAACGTTAAGACTACGCACAAACAAGAAAATTTTAGTGTTGACAACGACTTGACATGATAACAGATATACCTACAATTAGATTGGCTTAAATAACACAGTATTACGTGTTAATACATGTTGATAATACATGATAGTTATAAGTTTATTTGGAATCACACTTAGAAAATATAAATCTTTAAAATTTAATAATATATTGTGTTACTAACAGGTTAACTTCACTAATAGGTTAACATGATATCTGTTAACTTTTGGATGTATCTTAACGGGTTGAAATGAACATGACAAGACACAAAAATTGCCTCCCCTTGTGATCATGATATTGATCATGATGTAGAAAAGTTGGGACGACAACTTCATTCTTGAAAATACTCCTAAAATTTCTATACGGTACAAAACTTTATCTGAATAAGATATAATGCTTTAAGAGGATGATAAGAATTGGCTCAAATAGAAGAAAGCCTTTGTTCATCAGTACAAATGCAGTTGTTTGAAGAATTTTAGTGATTCAACTTCTCCATTCATTGCTGAACAAAATGCATATAAAGATGTAAACATTTGAGTGGCATAAACTGGCACTACTAGGGTGCAATGGTCTCTTGAAAAATATTGTGAACTTCAAAGTAACCTGAGAGTTACTCCCGTAGAAATATATGTTGTTTGTGTGACAAAGACAGAGAATCTCAAAGGAGGCCTGCGTCCTTGAAACGGTATTCAAGCTTTCATTTTATGAGAATATGAAAGTTTTGAATAATTTGGACAACTTTATTGTGAAAGACCTGTTAGTATAGTGGTATTCTGTAGATTCATTGTGTTCCCTTTGCTATCATACTAAAAGATCACTTGGGTTGTGTTTGGATTGAAGGATTTGAGTCCAGTGGTATTTTGTAGAATATGTTTTAAATCCATTAATTTCATTAGAACCATTTTATGTAATTTTGGGTGGATCTGAAACCCAGTCATCTCAAATCCTTCAATCCAAAAGCAACTTTGAAGAAATTATTTTATGTCTCGTTCTGCTGTTATTTCAGATTAGTTGTTCGTGTTGTTTTTGTTGATTTTCAACTTGGCTTGGTTGCTTGTGGTGTAGGTGTGTCAAAGTCATCCAGTTGCTGCAATCTTGCTGCGAACAATGCGAATATAAATCAACACATTGTGCATCTGTATCAGATATTCTGAAGCAAATTAACAAGTAAACCTGAACCAAGGCAGATAGAAACTTTTCTGTTTGATTTTATACGGATTTGCATCCAAATGAAACGAGTCTCAAATATTCATTGTTTTCTGTTGCTTGGATGCAATGCAGCTGATGCTAAATTCTGTTGCTTATAATAGACGAGAGGAAAATGGAGGTTGCTAAATTCATTGCCTCTACCTTCATATGTTTTTAACTTTTACCCCTTGTACTTTATTTTTTGTTTTTCGTCCTCGTATTTTAGGCTGTGTTTGGAATGAGGGATTTGAGAAGGGTTGGAATTCATAATAGAAAGTCTAATGATGATGTTTGGATGAACCAATGAACAAGAATTTGAAATTCTATCATTTTCTAAAACTAATTTTTGAGCAATTTGGATATTTTTGAACACTCTCTTTATGTGGATTTGAAATCTTTCATTTCAAATTCTGAATTTCAAGATTCACACCACCCAATCCAAACACAATCCTATGGTTTTTTACTTTCGTCCCAAACTTTTTTCATTTGCATACTTTTTAAGTTTTTGCCTCTATACTATATATATATTTTTTTTTTTTTTTTTTTGCCCATTTGATTTTCACCTCTAAATTTTTTTTTTGGGATGGGGTGGGACGGCGTAAAAATTAATAAAAATAAAACTGCAGGGGGTAAAAACCTAAATATATATATATATATATATATATATATATATATATATATAGTGCATGGGATAAAATAATAGAAATTAACTACAATGAGACATAATATGCATTTTTCCAAAAAAAAAAAAAAAGAAGGTAAGAATAAGTAAAAGTACATCAGGGTGTTCTCAATGAATCCTGGCGCTTTAAAGGGATACCTTCTTGACCAGAAGCATCTTCCTCATCACAATGTTTAGGCAGTAACTTTGTGCCCATAGACATGGAAGAAGAACCTACATTTCAAATACTATCAATGTAAACCTTTTCTATTGTTTACAACAAACACTGTTATTATTATCCTTAGCTCCAATACTAGTCTATTTTCACAAAAGAAACAAGCAGCAATAGTCCATGTATATGAACCGGTGATTTCATGCTACCCCAATCGATTGTGTATTGACACTAATGGATGTGTAACATGTACCAATCTAAGATAATCCAAAAACTAAATCCATTTCTACTGTTTTCTAACCTACACATGTCACACATCCATCGTTGTTAATATACAGCCAGTGGGGATAACATAGAATCACTCGTATATGTAAATATATGTGTATGGTTTCGATTATTAGATATGGGGACCGATGTTGGGTCCCTAATAGAGCCAAATGTCACAAAAATTCTATAATTTGTACTGGATTACTCGTCTTTGAATAGGATTAATCGAGCAGTGTGTGAACTAACCATCAGCAGCCATGTCTTTTGTTTTGTGAAGAAGAAAGGTTCCAGAAAGAATAGTCACAAACCCACACATTTCTGTAGCAATCTGAGTTGGGCTCTGCCTGTCCCAATCCTGCTCATTCATTAACAATTATACACATTCATCTACTACAAAAACATCAACACCATTATAATTCTTATAACCAGAGCAAAACACTCACCTTGAACATGATCATACTTGCTAATATAGTGAATGATGTGAACATGACATAGTAAAGAGGTGAAACTAGAGCAGTGTTGAATGTGTCAAGAGCCTGCAAGATTCACCGAATATTATGAGTAAACGGAAAGAATTCGCCAACTAAGAAACACTTTCTTTACCTTATTTAAGTAATTCAGTTGTGTGAGGATGCAAATGATAACAACCAAAGCAAAGGCCCATGACTGGAGATACCTTAGCTGATTCATTCCTGACAGTGTTAGCTTCAATGCAATTCCCAGTGCTTTGATACTCATAACCTGCCAAAACATCTCTCGTGATTTCGACGTTTACACAAACCATTTACGTTTACAATTCGAAGAAAAAGTTTGCACGAACCGACAATGAACCAACTAGTGAACAAACACCGATGTAGAACAGTATATGCGTCTGGCCATATTGTGGGATATAATGAAATATTAAAATGAGGACGATTGCAATCACCAGAGCAGCGTAAAAGAGAAATCCTGCAAAATAGACACATGGTTTTAAGCTTGCGGATAGAGACGAGAAGAAATAAGAAAGTTGATTCGTAAGTGCACCTGGATCTGTAGCGAGCTCCCACACTTCTCTCACGGATTCAATCTCTCTTTCCTGTGGAGCATGCAGGACGATTGTGGTGGACCCCACTACACACAAAGCACACCCGAGAACACCAAAAATGTGAAGCTTCTCCTGCAAAATAATGTGGGCAAGTACGGCACTGCAATATATATATAATCGCATCAATCAGTAACAAAATCAATGAATTGTAGTTAGTCAGTCGGGGCTCAAACATAGTATTTTCGTGCCTGATAATAATACTGAGTGCACCGAGAGGGGTAACAAGAATGGCTGGAGCAAATGCATAAGCTGCAAAATTTGCTATTTCTCCAACAATCACTGTCACAACATCAAAAATATAGATTAATCAGTTGCAAGAAATGCACCTACATCAGAGAGTAAGAATGTATGCCATAAATTTACTAAGAGAGAGAGTCATGATCCATGCTCTATATAATGCCCAGAATGTGGATAATGAGATTCGTCTTGTAGAACCAGAAAATTACATTTCAATTATGAATATATCCAGACTCCCATTTCTTTTTCAAGATTCTGGAGACAGCTAACAACAACCAATCAAGCTTTTCTTGGTGAAGTTATTCATATATCATCTTTGTAAATTTTCACATTTTTCTACAGGATAATAATATTGCTTAACTGAACAGCTTGAACAGGAGAAACAGAAGGGCCCCTACCTTGGCTTAAGTTCCAGCAGCACAAGCATAGGCCAAAATATTAATGACACAAAATGATCCACTCTGATATATAATAAACTTTCTTTTTTTTTCAGGGAATTGAGCTAGTCGATTCATTCATTGCTTTGGGTATTTAAGTGTGATATTCTATCTACATAAAGAAAGACAACTGCACAACAAATTTGCAGTAATCAAGGTACATATATGACTCCACTGAGTAAATTAGCTACAGAAATTACAACCCTATCTCTGTGGAGAAGAAAGATTTCCACCTAATACAGCAAAGAAACAGAGATAAATGACTTACTTGTGATCATGCCTATCCACCATAGTGGCTCATACAAATATGAGTACCCTCCAACGCCTGCAACATAAAATATAATTGAACAAATTAATATATAGATTTTAAGACAAATCCGAAGTTATTTAACCAAAAAGTTGATAACCAGAAAAACCAGGAGGTGATGCACATGAAACATGCATGAGATTTGCATGCCATGAGAAAAACATTTAGCATAATCATGTAAAAATGCCTAATAATCTTTTTCGAATACGATGTCATAAGGTCTCGACTCAATGGATATGATATCGATGTAATTGACATTCTATTGTAAAAAGAAACGTCTTCAGAGACTCTTGTGGCACCTAAAGCAATAGTTGGACATATCGTGCTCTATGTTAAGAAGTTCAGAATAGAACATTTGAAGCCATAAATTAGCCATTGTTACGTTAACTTGGTAAAATAATTTGTACATCCCATCGATATATCATGAAAAGAAACAAAACCGACTACATTGCAATACCATGAATAGAGCACTCTTCTATCCATCTTCTGATATGTACCCAAATAGAGTTTCTACAAATTGTCAACATAGTTGAAAGGCTTCATCAAAAAAATTAAATCTAATGTTACTTTGCTAAAAGTCATGGAAACTCATAGACACAAATGTAGGTTTGGAATGAATGAATATAGATCTATCAATCCAAAGCCCTCAGCATCAAGTCTGTACTTATGAAGTTGACCCCTCAGCTTCTATTGAACTTAAAAGACAATCATATTGTTCTAATCGACCCTTAAAATTGAGGACAACCACAAAAATTTGAAATTGCCAAAAAGATGACAAAACATTAAATATAACCAGAATTGTTATTTTTACCCTTAATGAAATGGGGTTCACCTCCGAAGGAAAATCAAGTAACAGGTGAGAGAAAGAGCCTCGTTTTTTTGTCCAAAACACATTTTCTGGCTAAAAAACATGCTCGAATAAATTTCTTGTTATCTTATTTGGCTATTTCTATTCATTATCACTAAAATTTGTAGTATTCAAGAAGAAAAACAGCATTCTGTTGACAGTTGATACCCTCATAGTAAGTTAAGCTAGAATTTAACTGTATACAGACTGCTTATTACAGGCATTAAGATAGCTCTTGCAAGAAAACAAGAAAAAATAAAGCATATTAACCACACAATTTCCTTAAAAAGATCTATCTTGTCCAACATTGATCTTGCTACAAAGCCCACATTCTATGATCACATATACTAAACAAAACAACAGGAAAATCAAGATCTTGGCCACTATATGCAAAACCACATCATATATTAATATCCAATAAAATTAAATTCAGCATTTCCAAAAATAGAGAGCATATATACATACCAGCCCTAACACCAGAAGCACCAGCTTTCTTTAAGCCCTTTTTCTTGACAATGAAGCTGGTGCCGATGAACAAGCTGGAAGATATAGCCAACACTAATCCCTTTATATTATCGGAGGATATCTCCCTGTCGGAATCCGATGATGTTGGAGCAACAGCCCCACCCACCTCCATTGCCACTCCAATTTTTACAGTTACCAAACAAACGAAATCCACATCTGTCGAGCTCTCATTGTTGCAAGATGAAAACAGCAACACCCCTGAATAAGTGTGGTGAGTGAGGTTTCTATTTACTTTGTCCACCAAGTGTTTGTAATAAGTCCCAAGATAAAATATTTACAGGGCTGAAACAAAACTGGAAAAAACAAATAAAATATATTTATTTGTGGGGTTCTGATTTTTGTGTGAGATCTCAGCCATTGTCGGCGGACAACAAAGGGTCAAATGGAGTACTTACTGGTTGGCTGGCAGTGATAAAATAACAGCTCGTAATAAAATAAATGAAAATTAATTATAATTGAAGACTAAAATACCATTCTATTTAAATAAAAATATATTTTTTACTTCCTTCTTTGCACATTTTCTTTATTCTTCGTATTTCTTGAAGAAGGTCGAGGGGGAGAGGGAGATATATATATATATATATATATATATAAATTTCTTCTAAAGAGTAAAATTGGGATGTATTGAAGTGTGTTTGGAATTTTATGTAAGGGTGTGTGTAAAAAAGGTGGAGTGTGGATAATCTATGCTAGATAGTGAGGTGGAACGGGGAGACAATCCTCATCCGTATCTTCCGACTCTTCGTTAGGGTAGCGGGAAAAAAGTTGCCCTCGTCCATGTCTCTATGGTTATCCCCGCCTCTACGAGGAGGTCCTACCCCAAATTAATATTTATTTATTTTTTGTATTAAAAAAAGGTTTAATATTTTATATTTTTTTTCTATTGTTTTGTGATCAAATGTAAGCAAGTCATGCAAGTGGGTTGCTCACCTATAATTGACACTCTGTGGATCTTGTGACGAGAAAATATTCGATATTCAGGTCTGAAAAAAGAAGAAGAAATGATTATCTTATAAGAACCGATATGAACATCCAAATGGTGCAACTAATTGTAAATTCTCAAACTCTAGGCTCCAATAAAAGTATCCACAATTTGACGTATTCCACTCCGAGATGCTAATCTGAGAGGTCCATACAAGTATGCTACAACAGTTGCTCATCAAGCATACTCATGGATGTGATTCTCTCTAAAAGTCTCAGGATTTTTGTGTTAACTCATGTATCAATTGTGTCCGCAAATATTTTGCATCATAAAACAAACCATAAATATGTACGAGTTGCGAGCATCATTTTCTCCTCTTCGGGACCAATGACTTTTCACTAAACTGAACCCTAAGTCATAGCAAACAGATCGAGCTCTCTCTATGGCCCGACCTCGACTAACTCTCTTTATGTGACCCACATCAACCTATTAATCAATCTCAATTATCCTTCTTGTTTCTGGTACAATCGCTGGTAATCCACTCACTTACCCCATTGCCTCTCCATTATGGGTGAATGCTTCATCTTTTTAATCTTAAAAAAAAAAAAATGTTGAACAACTAAACTCTTCCAAGCTTAACTTGTGAATCAAAGTCAAGGATGAAAATATTTCGATATCTGTGTGATATATCCGCAATATATCTATTTTTCGGAGGGTGCGATATGAATATGGGGTAATTTTTTGTTTCCCGAATATCCCGGATATATCAAAATATCCCGATATTCTGCGATATATCCATCTTTCAAAGGTGTGATATAGATATGAGGGCAAAACTTTTTTTTTTTCAAATATCTCAAATATATCTCAGATATATCGCAAAATATCAATATCAATATATCATAGATCTCACAAAATATTGATATTTTTCTAAAAATTGAAATTTTTCTACAATTTGAATTTATTAGACTAAAACTAAATTTGATTTAAAATTTAATGAAAATTTATAATGATAATAGTTCTTTTAAAATAGTGATACCAATTGAAGTGATATGTCTCAAGAATTATATACTCATATGTGAGTTCACAGTTTGATTCGACTACTTAAAATGTTTTTCATTACCTATTCCCTCAAATGTCTTATGAAGGTCAAAATATATACCAACAAAATGATGATTGAGTTTGGAAGGGATAGAGAAATGTCTCAACAATACATGCATAACTATATTCACAATTACTCAATTGTGATGAGTTGATATATATATATATATATATATATATATATATATTGTGTGGACAAATATAACATTACACCTCCTATTTTTGAACTTCATAAGCCATCATTTTGGTAGTTGTTAGAGTTTACACAAGTAGGTTTGAATAAATATCAATTATTATAACGTTTTAATAAAGTTAATTATATATATATATATATATGTTTGTTGTAAACCTATCACTTTGATGAGATTATAAGTTAGATATATGCTTTTTTAGGTGTTATAATAATCTCTAAAATTTCATTTTAAATTTCCAGATTTTTAATAAAATTTCCATCATTTTTTTAAAATTTTTGCGATATCGATATATCTATCAATATTTTCGTAAAATCAAGGTTACGATATCGATATTTTCATACTTGAATCAAACAATGAAAGAATGATTTGTAGTGAAATGAGATATGTGCAAAAATGCCCTCTCCTTTCTCTGCTTTGTACTTCATTTTCTTTTCTTTTATATATATGATTTATTAAAAAAAAAAGAGAGACATGTGCAAATGGAGTGTTACAGTAGGATGTATTTAGAATTTTACTAGTATTAAATTATTTAAAAATAAATATACCTAATAACGGGGATTAGTGAAGGATGAGTTGCCGGAGTCCCACCCTTGGTATAAATATTTAGGGCTTCCCTCTATTTCATTTCCCTCTCTACACTTTAAACCGGCCGTTGTTGATCGCCGCCGTCGCCGCCGCAGTAGTGGAGTAAGGAGACGGTAAAGGAGGAAGCTCGCAATGAAAGCGAAGAATTTCCGTAAAAGAAGCATCGAGGTCGAAGACGAAGACCCTGAGCACGAAATCAGGTGAGTTCTATTCCTCCCCATCTCTCTAAATTTTCAACACATTTATCTTCTTCAGGCCCTGACTGAAGTTCAATCAGATCCTCTTTGTCCTTAGAGGAAGTCAAATTCCTTCAGAGACAGAGGGGGAAGAAGTCGGGAATCCCCGCTCTACCAACTCCGGCGCCGTCAGGGGGCGGCGCCACCAACGGTAGCACAGCTGCTTTGGCTCGCAATGTCAGTGAAAAGAATGAAGGTGATATTGAGAAGGATGACCTGGTTTTGCAAGACACCTTTGCACAGGAAACTGCTGTCATGGTCGAGGACCCCAATATGTATGCATTAATCTTCTTATTTTATAATGCTTAATGTTTAAGGGCTATCTGGTAGGGGTATGGGAAATGAAGAGATGGATTAAGTTTGAGATTGGTTTTGTGGAGAAAGTATTAAGTATATCATATCTAGTGTTTGATAGATAATCTTTTTCATGGTAGTTTGTTTGACTTCATAGAGATTTGTTTTTTGTTCAATAAGTATGCATCTTTGTTAATGATTTGGTGGAATGCAACCCATATCTGATCTGACTGAATTTTCCAATTGTTTGGCATGTATTTTGCTTGAGGGATTGAAATGAAAATTAGTGGTCTGAAATATTAACTGAGATGGGACAGTAAGATGCAGTCAATATCAAATTGTTGGCAGTATGTTTTCCTAGTTGCAAATTCATTGGTGAGCCAAATTTGCGAAGCCTATCTTGTAGTCGAGGTTTTCACAAATATTTCTATTTTTAAGAAATAATATCCCACACTAGATACTCCTTCCGATGAATCAGAAACACGAATTTACAATTTTGATGAAAGACTCTCTCATAGTAGACATCATATATTTTGTTCTCAAACTGAGCCACCTTGCCTTTTTCTTTCTTTTTTTTGGGGGGAGGGGGTAAACATGGGGTAGCGAAACAACTGTTATGTCGCATCTCAATGGGGCAAAAATAGGGGATGTTGAAGCCTGTAATATGTAGTTTCATGCCATGCATTTTGTATAGGATTATGACGTTTTATTTTAAAATGTTAACTAAAAGAGAACAAATTCTAGTTTCATGTCCCTCCTCAAATGTCTAAATCATAACATACAAAAGCCTTGCTGATTCTAAATATGAGTAAGGAGAACAAAAATAATAATGTGAAATGAGATGGAAATATTAAAGTAATATAATATTCAGTAACATGAACTTGTCTTGTTATACATTAAGCAATATCACAAATGAGTTAGCCATTGTATGCTTATTGATTATTTCTAATTTCTCAAATCTGATGTGCAGGTTGAGATATGTAGAACAAGAATTGGCAAAGAAACGGGGCAAAAATATTGATACAGAAAACCAAGTAGAAAATGATATTAAGCATGCAGAGGATGAGCTGTACAAAATTCCCGAGCATCTTAAAGTGAGTGATGTGCATTTTGTTCCTACTCTATTATTTTACTTCACTCTTGTGCATTTGTTCCTACTCTATTATCTTCTCTCTCTCTCTCTCTCCCCCTCCCTCCCTTTCTCTCAATCTTCCATCTCAACACGTATGCACCACTTAGATAGACTCCTAATTTGGACAAAAAATAGGTTCTTGGGTCGTAAGGATATTTATAATTCTCTTGAGGGATATGCTCCCCAGCTTATGATTTGCTAGAGCTGAATCAAGCCAAACAATAGTAGGTTTGAGCTCAGCTTTTGATTCAAGCTTTGGTTCACTTGATGATGGATATACATGTTTCTATTTTCATTAATTTGTCTCCCACTTTCATCAGGTTCTGAGTTTGACCTTTACGGTGTGGGGTAGTTAAAGTGAACAATTCTTTTTACCATTGGACTTCAAGTCTGCTAAAAGTAATATAAGCTAATGATTCTTGGTTTTAAGATTGTATCTATCACAATCACTTTTTAGTAGTTATGCATCCGTTTTTTCCAAGTACAGGCAGCCAAAAAAAAAAAAAACCTTATGGCAATGTAAAATAGAAGCCAATAACAATTTCCTCTTTTTATGTTTGTCAGGTGAAGAAGCGAAGCTCAGAAGAGAACTCTACTCAGTGGACAACAGGGATTGCAGAAATTCAGCTTCCAATAGAGTATGCCTGTTTCTTTTGTGGCTAGATAATTTATTTTTCAACTCCAAGTTTTATTATTTAAAATAAATTCTTTTTAGTAAAACTAAAGGCAAAAAAAATAAGTACAAAGAATTTATTTTAAATAATAAAACTTGGAGTTGAAAAATAAATTCTTTGTACTTATTTTTTTTGCCTTTAGTTTTACTAAAAAGAAAATAAGAATTGGGCTCCTCCCTTAAAAATCTTACTCTGTCACTGCTATCATCTACGATATTTAAAGGCAATTCAAGATGTTTGGTTATATAAATTTTTTTTCTAATTCTGGAGAGGGCTTTTTTATCGCCAATGCTCTGCAGGTATAAATTAAGAAATATTGAGGAAACAGAGGCTGCAAAAAAGCTTTTACAGGAGAAGAGGATTGTGGGTCGTACAAGAACAGACTCCAGCATTCCTTCGAGCTTTAGTGCTGACTTTTCTCAACATGGCAAGGACTATGCAGAGAAACTTAGAAAAGGTGGTTTCATTTTCTTTACTTCATACTCCACACAAGAACAGTCATCAAACAACATTTATACCATTTTCTTTGTCTGTGCTCTATACTTTGGACACCTGAAAATATGAATATTGTGTTTTTGCATCTTGCTAGTTTGTCTTCTCTTTCTGTGTATTGTGGCTGCTTGTGACTATTTAGTGCTAGCATGTCTGCTGTCATACAAATGCTGGAGTCTCTGTCCCTTCGTTTTATCAATCACTTTATGGGCCTCTTTCCAAGACATGGAAGGAATATTATTTTGCAATTTGTTTACCATTTATCTCATATCCCATGTTTTGATTGCTTTAATTTTGATGCAAGTTATGTAACTGGTAAAGTCAATATTTTTAAGTATTTATGTCAATGCTGACATAGTTTTCTAATTTATCCTCCTTTATGATCTTTATTTAAACTGATTATTAACACACATTTCTATGGAATATAAGAAAAATATTGTGGGTTTGTAAACAAAATAATAGCTGCTGGATGATCCAAATCTTTTTTGTGCCATTGTTGCCAGTATACATCTCAAACTTAGATTCTGTGCCATAGAAGTTAAAAAATTTTGCCTAAGGAATGAAAGATGGAAAGCAAAGATATAAAAAAGAGAATTGTAATAGTTTGAGTCATAAATTTTTGGTTCACAGTTGTTTGCACCTTGAAAGGATCTTTGTTATGTTCGATTGTGTTGTTACTGATACATCATTGTTTATCATGATTATATATTTTCAGAACACCCACAGATTCCCAAGGATAAGGGTGCACATGATACCGATTCAGGTGCAGATGCTGTGAGTCGAAGGCAAGCTGCTACTGATGAGTTCATGCTGGAGCGTTTTCGCAAACGAGAAAGGCAGCGTCGGAGATAGCCATCTGCGTCTCTGGAGGTTATTTTTGGCCTATGCTATGGTGGATTGTGCAGTTCTCATTTAAAGTTACCATTTAACGTGAAAAAGCAATACCCTGCCTCTATTCCTGTGTGCATGCATTCTTGCAATACCTTAATTTGTTGTAATTTCACTACTCAAAGATTTTGGACATGCCAAATTTGGTCCCACATTTTGGACATTGATACGATCCTGATAGAATCTTGTATATAATTTGAGTGATCAATACAACTTCTACCCACACATTAGATTAGTTGAAGTGGCTTGCTATGGTAGTTTGAAATACCTACTTACAAAAATAGTTAAAAACACTCAATTTACTTGTACACGTGTGTGTGAATATCCAAATATATTAGTAGTACAATAGTTAATTACATTATGTTTGCTATAGGCATAAAGCCTGCGAGCCTATTCTTGAGTTCAAGCTCAACTCGATTAACTTTTGCAGGCTCCAATACTGCTAGGAAGATGTAAAATAAGAGTAGAATATCTAAAATAAACTCTGGACTCATGTCTACAGTTAAGCATGGAAATATTACCATCTGTTTGGATTGCGATCTGGAAGAGTGTTCTTTTCTGCATCTCAGTTTCTTCAGTTTTTTAGTCGGCTTGATGCCTTGAGTCAATTGTCCAAAGTATTTGTTGCATCTCTAATTCTATGTGAGCTTTCTTTTGTTTAGTGAGTATTTGTATATAGTTTCTGGAATTCTTTATCTGTGGCCATAAGAAATTTTGTGCGCCTTCTATTACCCTTTTCTTGTCTTGCCTGCTAATCTCAAATTCTTCCTACTTTCCATATTGAGATGCGTCAAATTTTTCTTTACTTGAGCTGAAATTATAAACCTTTAAGGTCTTGGCCATCTTGATGCCCATTGAGTAGATGATTCAATGATATCCAAATGAATGCTTCTGCTGCCACATGTTGATATGGAAAATATGCACTTACATAGATTCCGTTGTGTCTGTTATTTCGTAGTTATATGCTCAGTGCTGTAATTTATAATGCTAATCAAATGGCATCAACTTTCAGTCTATGGAGAAGATGGGCCCTTATCTGCAGATTATTTCATGTTTCCTCAAGCATAGCTGAGTATTTGAAGTCAGCATCTCTTGTTATCAGCCATGCAGGTAGTTTTTCTTATCAGTGTACTATATGGACTGACTTATGTTGGTAACTCATATATCTTTGAATTGATATTCTCCTTCCCTGATGATTCATATACCTGTTCAAAGTAATATACAAGTGTTTATAGCTCTATTATTTTCTCCGAGCATTCCATTTTCTTGCTCATCAACGGAACCAATTATTTACCCTTGATGATGAACGATTCATATTTTGCGTCTGTCGATTTTTTCCAGTTAAATAGCAGTTGGTTCTCTACTCTTGGGATGCATACTTCATAATCTCTTAGGATAGACAAGAGATGGAGTTGAAGATCCTTTATATTGCCTCTTGAGAAAGCACAACTTTACATACTGAGTTTTGCTCTGTTTTTCAGGTTTGGGGAGATATTTGAGAGAGAAAACAGTTGTTTAGTGCTCTTCCTCAGATGCTTTGAGAGATCAATATTTGCAATGGATCCGGATTCTCTTATACATTATCAACTACACATGTTGCTAATTGTTGCACTAATATTTTTATGGAAAAAACAATACTTTTAGTGACACTATGTTTGCATCATTGTCTATTGTTATTTTGTTTAATTTCGACTCAGGCAAGGAGATTCGTGAGACAACCAGGTATAAGTTTTGAGTAGGTCTTGTCACACATGTGAGAATATCTCACGGAGAATATAACATAGGTTGGGTCAATGTTGGTCAACACAAATCCAAAGTTAATTGATAAGACAAGTAATATTTTTGTATTAATTATAATACTTTTATATTTACATATAAATATTACATGACACATATAAAAAGTTTTACACAATATTAATTGCCAATTTTTAATTTTTCAAAAAAGTATTGTGTACTAAGTATAAAAATTATTATGTGATACATAAATATTACCTAATACACGTGAAAAATGTTATATGACCCTCATATTGATGGATAGTTGATTTGTGTTGACTGACTCAATTGAATTTAGTGATGTAAATGAATCAAGTTGTTTGTGAATTATGATTCAATTAAAGTTTATTTGAACTTGATTATTGTGATTTGTTGAAGTAAACAAACAAATTCAAACTTGATACTATTTGACTCCTTAGCTTGTGGACAATTTTGTTAGAAAGTTCATGAGTTAGTATGTAAAATATAATACTAATGTTTGATATTTTGATATATATTTTATATTTTTATTTGTGATAAATATATAAATATCTACCAATAGATATTTTTATAATTGAGTTATTATTTTAGATAATATATTATATATTTTTTAGAATGTATAATTTATTTTGTTAATAAGTTAATGAATAATATAATTTATTATTTATATTTATTAAGTTTGTTAGGACTTGACTAAGCTTTTGAAACATGTATTGGATAAATTAAGTTTGCGTTTGTTCGATAAATAAACAAATCAAACGCTTAATATTTCAATTCAGCTTGATTCGATTATATACTAACCAAACTCGTTTCATCGGATGAAATCTGTAAGACGGTCTTTCGTAGAAATCTTTGCCATATCTTTTCTGATTTTTATTTAAAATTTTCCTTTTGAAGTTAAGTAAAGAACTATTTAACCAATTTCTTTTAGTTGGAAGGATTAATACAACTAGGGTGAGACTAAAAGCACAACACCATTTAAAAAAAAAATTCAATTTTACCCTTACGGTTGTTGAACTAGTTCCGTTCGGTCATTATGACCGAACGGGCTTCAAGGTGTTCGACCAACCTAGGCCGAACGAAATTGATCCGGTTCAATCATTTTTTTACATTTTTTGCTACGATTTTCACACATTTAACAAATTTGTAGAATGTTCGTCATTATATTGACATTACAATCTTCAAAAAATTAAAAGATTTAACTAAAAAAAAAACCCAACCCGTCACCCGTCATGCGCGCGCTCGGCGACGACGGGTGACAGGGGTGCGGTGTGCGCGCGCACGACGGGTGACGGGTTGCGTTTTTTTTTAGTTAAATCTTTTAATTTTTTGAAGATTGTAATGCTAACATAATAACGAACATTCCACAAATTTGTTAAATGTGTGAAAATCGTGGCGAAAAATGTAAAAAAATGATTGAACCGGATCAATTTCGTTCGGCCCAGGTTGGTCGAACACATAGAAGAGTGTTCGGTCACCACGGCCGAACATCTTGAAGCCTGTTCGGTCGTAAAAAAAGGTATTTTGCACTTAGAAGATAGGGTGTTGTGCTTTTAGTCCCACACGCGTACAACTAATATGAAGATGGCATTTTTGTGAATTCCACCTCCCAATTTGGGGATTGAGTTTCAGTCTATTGTGAAGAGAAACAAACACAGGTGTGGTTCAGTTGAATCGACGGCGAAATGGCAGTTACTCCGAGAAGTGAATCCGACGCCGGCGAGAATTCATCGTCGTCTCTGCAATTCGGCACGGCGGAGGCGCTCGAACACGTTCGCAAACTGACCGACGTCGGAGCCATGACTCGTCTCCTCCATGAATGTATTGCCTACCAACGCGCCCTAGATCTCGAACTCGAAACCTTGCTTTCCCAACGCTCCGACTTAGATCGCCAGCTCTCCAGCCTCCACAAATCCGCCGATGTTTTGGAGATTGTCAAGGCTGAGTCCTCCGACATGCTCTCCAATGTCTCCTCCACCTCCGCTCTCGCCGATCAGGTCTCCGCCAAGGTTCGCCATCTGGATCTCGCTCAATCGCGCGTGCAAGACACGATCCTCCGTATTGATGCCATCGTCGATCGATCCAACTGCCTCGACGGCGTCCACAAATCTCTCCAAGCTGAGGATTTCGAATCGGCTGCCTCGTATATACAGACCTTTCTACAAATTGATTCCAAATTCAAGGACTCCTCCGCCGCTGATCAGCGCGAGCAGCTCCTATCCTCTAAGAAGCAATTGGAAGGAATAGTTAAGAAGAGGCTTTCGGCAGCGGTGGATCAACGGGATCATCCTACCATTCTCCGCTTCATCAAGCTGTTCAAGCCCCTGGGCCTTGAAGAGGAAGGCTTGCAGGTTTATGTGAGTTACTTGAAAAAGGTAATCTCCACGAGATCAAGAATGGAATTCGAGCAATTGGTGGAGCTCATGGAACAGTCGAATAATAGCAGTCAGGTAAATTTCGTGGCTTGTTTGACAAATTTGTTTAAAGACATTGTCCTGGCTATTGAGGAAAATGATGAGATTTTGAGGAATTTGTGTGGTGAGGATGGCATTGTTTATGCCATTTGCGAGCTCCAGGAAGAGTGTGATTCACGGGGCTCTAATATTTTGAAAAAATTCATGGAGTATCGAAAACTAGCAAAAATAACATCAGAGATCAATTCATACAAGAGCAACCTGCTGTCTGTTCGGGCAGAGGGGCCTGATCCCAGAGAAATCGAGCTTTATTTAGAAGAGATACTTTCGTTGACACAGCTGGGTGAGGATTACACAGAGTATATGGTGTCCAAGATAAGGAGCTTGAGCTCTGTGGATCCAGAGTTGGGTCCCCAAGCCACAAAGGCTTTTAGGAGTGGGAATTTCAGTAAGGTTTCCCAGGACACTACTGGTTATTATGTAATCTTGGAAGGGTTCTTTATGGTGGAGAATGTGAGGAAAGCCATCCAGATTGATGAGCATGTGCCTGATAGCCTGACCACGTCCATGGTGGATGATGTGTTTTATGTGTTGCAGAGTTGCTGCCGTAGGGCAATTTCCACCTCCAATATTAGCTCGGTTATTGCAGTGCTTGGTAGTGCTGTGAGTTTGTTGGCGGGTGAATATAGTGAGGCATTGCAGCAGAAGATGAGGGAGCCTAATCTTGGAGCTAAGCTGTTTTTGGGTGGTGTGGGAGTGAACAAGACTGGTACAGAGATTTCTACGGCCTTGAATAACTTGGATGTTAGTAGTGAGTATGCCTTGAAACTTCGGCATGAGATTGAAGAACAATGTATTGAGGTATGTCCAGATTATATCTTACCTCCTAAATAGCGATATGTATGTGATTTTAGTGTTCTTTGAGAATTTCTGCCTTTAAATTTTCATTTATGAGAGGGTAAGAACTTAGATTTGGAATTCTAAGTGCCAACTTCAACCTGAAGTTCTTTGAAGTGAAGAAAAATAGCAACGACTGATGATGTTACTCAATTTTAGTGCATTCTAATTCTAATTGCTAGCATTACCGATCATGATTGTAGCCGTGACCTTAACATGGTTGGGCTTAAATATAAGCATCTCTTAGATTCTGTACGTCCCTTAAGAGTTTCTATCATTTGTGCTGCCCTAATTGAGACAGCCATTAGTTTCTTCTGAAGCCTCCAATGTGGTAAAATCTTTATGTTTTCGATAACTTCACGATACATGTAATGTTTTTGTGGCAGTTAAATATTTTTTCAACAGTTATGGTACCACTTTAGGAATGTAAAAGCAACTTTTGTTTTAGTAAAAGAATAATGATTGTGTTGATAATCATTTCCTTACTAAGATTTCTATGATAAATATGCCTTTAAGAATATGCACTGTAGTTCATTTTTACAAAACATGGAAGGCCTTATTTTAGGAAGGCAAAAAGCTCCATGTTCTATGTTTTCTCCACTATCTTATTCAGGTTATTACCAACGTAATATTCATACATCAAACTGAATCCTTTTGGTTTACATTAGGCATTCCCTACACCAGTAGATAGAGAGAGAGTCAAATCTTGCTTATCCGAATTGAATGAAATGAGCAGCAGTTTCAAGAAGGCTCTCAGTGTAGGAATGGAGCAGCTTGTGGCCACAGTGACACCTCGGATTCGACCAGTTTTGGATAGTGTGGCAACCATTAGCTATGAGCTTTCTGAAGCAGAATATGCAGATAATGAAGTGAATGACCCCTGGGTGCAGAGGCTTCTACATGCTGTTGAGAACAACGTGGCATGGCTTCAGCCGGCAATGACAGCCTCCAACTACGACACATTTGTGCATCTAGTGATTGACTTCCTCGTAAAAAGGCTTGAAGTGATCATGATGCAAAAAAGATTCAGTCAACTCGGAGGTCTTCAGCTTGATAGAGATGCAAGGACGTTGGTTAGTCATTTCTCCAGTATGACTCAGAGGACTGTTAGAGACAAATTCTCTCGTCTAACCCAGATGGCTACTATCCTTAACTTGGAGAAAGTCTCTGAGATTTTGGATTTCTGGGGAGAGAACTCTGGGCCCATGACTTGGAGACTAACTCCTGCTGAGGTCAGGAGAGTATTGGGTCTCAGAGTGGATTTCAAACCTGAAGCAATAGCAGCTCTTAAATTGTAACCCATATCATTCATCTTTTATTTCACATATCTTCAGTTTCTACAAGAGGAGAGATTGTTTTGTCATTTCCTTTGAAGATATATTACAGATATCGTGAGTTCTCTGTCACAAACAATCCCTCCAGTACTCGCTCAGGTATGCGAGTAAAGTGCCAATTAAATTTGATGCTTCTCTCATGCTTTGCATCTTCTATGATCTTGTTTAAATGTTATCTTATTGTCTCATTTGTTCAAATCATTGCAATCTACTATATACTTTTCGTACATATCTCATATTCGCTGATTTAGCATAAACTGTTAGAAGATGAACCTGGTATTGATTTTGTACAAGATATATCCTATTGATCCATGGAACAACCGAACACTTGGCCAATTGTCGTGTTCTTGGTCTCAGAAGTTTCCTCCTCGTCTCCGGTTTCATACGGGGCAGGCTTATGTTACCATTGCTTGCAAGATTGATTGTTGTATGGATTGGAACAGCTCAAGTTAATTTATTTAAGTTGATATAGTAGATTTTTGCTACTTATCTTATCTACATTACACACCAGTTAGAGTTGATTATGTGATCATTTATGCAAGCTGCTGGAGATGAACTCTGAAACGGATAAACACATATAATGCATAGCTTATTAAAATGATTTCTTAGTCTGAGAACTATGCCAAAAAGAAAAAAAAAATACAATTACATGTGAGCAGAAAATGGTAATATGTATATGTTACATTGCTGGCTGTTGTTCTACTCACTAAAATTGTGCTTTCAGCTGCTCCCAGTTACATCACAGTACGTTTCTTTGATTTTCTGGATCAAAGCTTCCCTGAAATAACACAGTTGATTAGAGAACATTTAGAGAAAACTTTCTTGATTTTAGTTTAATCAGAGAACAAATTAAATTTAAGTACCT
Organism: Scutellaria minor; assembly: GCA_954870855.1. Classification (NCBI taxonomy): domain Eukaryota; kingdom Viridiplantae; phylum Streptophyta; class Magnoliopsida; order Lamiales; family Lamiaceae; genus Scutellaria; species Scutellaria minor. The sequence goes on along the minus strand of OX940728.1, from coordinate 14,392,017 downwards.
GTCTGGTTTATTGACGAGATTTTTGTATATAAACCACTGTATCAAATGTAAGGAAATGAGATTATTCAATTGATTCATAGAATATATTGAAAAATCATTAAGATGAAATAGAGTAGATCAAAAGAACTTACACCAGTATATCCGATTCCTACTAGCTCGAGAACTCCTGGTATCAATGGTAGCCTATCAATAGCCTTCCAAGTGAAACAATAAATCATTAGGGTCAACTAGATAGTTAATTATACTAGAAAATTATATATATATATATATATATATATATATCTATATGTGCTTACGGAGATCATTCCGGCCGAGGCGAAGAGTGCAACTCCTCCGGCCACGACCAGGGCACTAACGGCATACTTGTCCTCAACTTTGTCCCACTGCACGTTAATAAGAGAATTGTATCTACCATTAGACTAAGTCTATAAGTATTTGTAATTTGGTTTCTCAATAAAACTAGTTAACTAGTTTTTGATTTTTTGATTTGACCCGTTGACCCATTCATGACCCAAGTAAGATTGGACTGAACACCTCGATCATATCACTAAATCCGTTGGACTAAGTTGGGCGACCCAAATTAGCAGCTCAAACTAAAATCATTTACTAAAACCGGTGATTTAGCAACTAAAAGTCTAACTTGTTGAGTACAATATCAATTGGATGTATTAGATAAGCAATAAAAATGTCATCTTACAGCTTCTTGAACTGTCTTGAGAATCTCCGGGTTCTCGGTGGTGGTAACGACCTCAGCTGGGGCCTCTCCGGTGGCCATGGCAACCACATTCCGGGCAAGCTTTCGACCTGACAAAAACATTAGAGACATGTGATGCAAGATTACAATTTCCCCAATGCATAACAATAACCAATTCTTGGGATACAAACAATAGGCAGTAGTCTTGGCAATGTGAGTGGTGGAGTGGAGAGGCGGCGGAGGAGGCGGCAGAGTGGCGCATTGGGCGGCAGCCGGCTGCAGACGAGGGGCTTTGCCGGCGTTAATGAAGGCGGAGGAAGAGGAGAGAGAGAGAGGGGCAGATGTGGTTGTTGAGGCCATTGTATGCCTGCAACCTGCCTTGGTGCAATATGAGTTTAAGAATAATTGATATATTATTACTATGTATGATATATATTTTGTGCTAAATCTTGCAATGATAGTTTTATTTTTCTTGTTATTGGTTTGTTGAATGGAATAAAAAGCAGGTGGTGGAGATCAAGATTGGAGAGATGAAGGCCACTCAGTGCTATAATCTGGATAATGTGGTTTGATGCGGTGGCACTTGGATAGCCATTTTATGGTGCTCTTTGGATTAAAATATTTCAGGTCCCTACTTGATCACTTGGAACACAAAATCTAAGAAATCATTATATTTGTTCTTAAATTTTGTAAAAAATATTATTTAGAAAATAACAAATAAAAAAAATATTTAGAAAGAAGATGATTAGATTTGTTCTCAATTTTTTTAAAAATATTATCTAGAAAAGAACAAATTTAAAAAAATATATTATTTAGAAAGAAGAAGACTATGACTAGGAAAAATACGCAAATATCAATTGTACTGAAAAAAAGAGTAGGTCTCATATGAGATTTAATATAAGATGGAGTTCATATGGATAAGTAAAATCGGGTCAATCTATTCAACATGGTTAATGTTGATCTCATATAATATAAAACTTGTATTGTGTAATGTGTGAGACGATCTCATGTAAGTGTTTGCACCGAAAACATACCGAAAATATTAATTTTAATTAAAAAAATATATTAATTACATATTAATAAATTATATAATTTTTTTCATTTTGGTATATTGGTATTTTTGTTGTATTAAAGTTTCGGTATATAATTTTCATTTTGTTATACAGTATTTTTAGTATACCGAAATTTTGGTATAAATTTTTCAGTTCATTATTTTCGGTATATTGATAAATTTTGGTATGACACGGTAATGTATGATACTAAAATTTCGGTATACCAAAATTTTCGATAAGGTAATGGTATGCATTTTTCCATATCGAAATTTTCGATATGATATAAGGTATGAGATTTTTAGTACAATATACTTTACCGAACCACCCCTAAGTATGACTCCTCTTGTGAGAGTATTGTTTTATCTAGTTTGGTGAGATAAGATCAACTTAGAATCCCACAATCCATTATTCATATTTTTAGTTCGTGAAAAAGAAATTCGTATGCACAAAAACTCATGTGAGACGGTCTCACAGATAGTTATCGTGAGAAAGAGCCCCATCACCTACAAACAACAAGTGAATTGTAGGATTTCAGTTGCAGGTAATTGGGTTGTGGGTCGACCCATCTTACACAATGCAATAAAAATCCATGAGATGGTCTCACAAGAGACTCACTCATTGGTATATGGGTATTGAAGATCTGTGTCTCACAAAATTATATTCGCGAGACCGTTTTATATGAGCTTCTATGAAGAAAATATTTTTTTTAAAAATTACTTTATATATCTGCCAATATCTTTTTTTTTTTCTTTTTTTTCTTTTTTAACATATCCTAAAGGAAAAACCATTTAAGAACAAAAAATTTTAAAAAATAATTACAACATGTATTATTTTACACGACATAATTGTAGAAGACGAGATGGATGTGATTACAACTTGATGCAATGACGAAGGTGAAGACCCCCACAACAAATTCAACGTCAAAACAAAAAAAAAATCAAAAATATTTCCATATTAATATTGAGATAAGTGACAATCGAAGTGCATCACTCAATTTGATCCGATTTAGTTTAGCATATTTGGAAACGTTTTGATGATACCACCATGAACTAACATGCTTAACTTCAATTCGTTTGATTATATCCTATTTTTAACTTTATGTTACTCCATTTTTATATTTATGAAAAAAACTATTTTAATATATTAGCGTATTTTTAATCAACTATTAAATTTAAAATGTCACAAATAAAATGTATATATACCAAAATTTAAAATACAAATATTTAATGAAAAATTAGGATATAAAAAGAATGAGTGAGTGAAACCCATATATACTTGATTAAATATTTGATGGTGTGTGAGTATACTTAAATGAATGAGATGTTGATTTGGAAGAGAAAGTGAGAGTGTGTAGTTCGTACATGGGCATAAGTCATAAGACTCATAACTAATATTTAATTTTTGTATGCAAAATTTTTGGTGCTATTTATGTGTAAATCGTACCACCTTAGCGTGTCAATATGGGCCTTCAATGAAGTTTTGAATTTTATTTGGGCTACCACCACCTATATATCCACTATTAAATATTTGGAATTTATAATCATAATATGAAACACCCTTTAGTTAACCCATCTACATTGTGGGCACATTGACTAATATATAAATATTTTAATATATCTATTAATTTCATATTTCATAATTAAAGATAAAATTATTATACATTATTGATGAACATATTAAAAATTGTTATCGGTAAATTATTATCGATGGACATTTGACTGTGCTGTCGACGACACGATAAAATTAAATTTATTTCTCTACTCAAACCATGCAGAAGTGATAAGTAAAGGTCGATCCCACGGAGAGCGGACAAAACTAATTATTTTGTATTTAGAGTTCAATCAAGAAAATAGAGGGGTTTTTGGATTTAAAAATCTAGAGAAAACTTCAAGAATAAAGCAAACAATTAGAATGAAATTTAATCAATTAAGAAAACACTCGGTTCTCAGTTCCGTTTCCACCCTCACTCAATTATGTAAAATTGATTGTAACAATATTCTCTTCTTTCCTCATGAATTACTAACCCTAAATAACAAGTACGACAAGTTATTCGGATTTTCCCTTAAGTATATCTAATTAAGATACAATCATTAATTAGATCTAATCGTTGGACAACCTAATAAATTAGATTTAATACAACGATAGCTTTGGGATCAAGGAAAATAGGTTAGTCTAAGCAACAAATACGTATGACGATTCATTTAACTTAGGTCGTGTTATCCCTAGCGATGCTCGACCACTAGTTTGCTACTACGAATCAAGAATAACAACAATTACGGATTGTAATCTCAATTCTAGCAATAGATATGCGCAAATAAAATAAAGTTGATCAGGCTAAATCAAAGTTACACAAATCATAAACTTTCATCACAGAATAACATAATCAATTCACGAGAATAAATTAGAGAATATGTTACTGGAATCAATCAAGCATAAAAGAGGTTTTGAGTTTCAACATCCCTTCAAACCAAGCGAAAGTAGTCTAGCCTTGCATATCGACTTCAAAAGAAACTCCCAAAAGAAAAGATCGAAAATCCTGTTCTCACGTCCGGATTCTATCTCTCTCCCCTCATGACAAATCTTCCTTAAATACGTCTAAGATAGGTCTCAATATGTCCTGGCCGTGACCTACAATCTTGGGATGAAATAATTAAGATTGGGCCGAAACTTGGCCTCCAAGAAATTCTAAACAGCTTCAGCGAAATGGCTCAATACGGGCGTGTTAGTCAACACAGGCGCAACTTGTGTCACTGTACTTTTCAGCGTTTTCAGCTCCAAAATCCAGCAACTTTATTCCTTGTTCTCCTATGCCTTACTCCTACACGTGCACTTAGGATTCATCCTCGGAACAACTCCATTAAGCCCCTAAAATACACAAAAACAAAGAATCGAAGAGATCTACCAAGAAGAATTAATAAGTAGGAAAATATAACAAAATAGCATGAATATGCAACTAAAACCAAACGCCTAAACACACAAGAAAGCTCAACTTTCCTACTTATCAAATCCCCCCACACTAAAACCTTTGTTTGTCCCCAAGCAACAAAAGAGCTAAAGCACACAGGAAAATGAAATGAGAAAGAGTATCGCTTGCTCAGATTCTTACCAACACTCATGAGAGCTCGAATCCATGTCGGGAACAAGACATAAAAATATGTTGGACTCAATGCACAATCTTAAAAAATCACAAATTTTGAAAGGGTATTAGAAATCAAACTTCTCATAGACAATTCATCAACTCACTCTACCACTTGCATCAATCAACATACTTTAACTCCTTTTACGATATCCTTCATCTAAATTAAAACTCGTTAAGATTTCATACACAATGAATCACCCCCATTTTTTCTCCAATTTTTTTTTTCTTCTTTTTTTTTTCTCTATCTTTTTTTTCACAAAGATGATGATTCTTCGTCTTATTATTTTTGGATGGGGTTGACAGCTCCACACCATTCTTAGGTTAGTCCATGAATTACTACGAATTTTATTTGCGTTTTTACTTTCAAGTCTTTGGACCCCTAAGAACAAGCAGCTGATTCCACACCCCATCATCTTTTCACTTAATTTTTTTTTTCAACTCAACACCTTTATCTCCAACCACATCAATTTTTTTTCCAACCAAAGGGGTTCATCAAAAATTAATCCAACTTTCACAAATTCCAATCTAAACTACTTCTATCAAGGAATTAAAAAACACATCTTAAGACACAAGTAGGTAAAACAAATCAACTCAAAATCACAGATTAATTCTCAAACCAACACTATCCTTCCTAACAACAATTTTCCAAGACGACATTTAGCAAATTTTAACCAACACAAAATAAAGCTTAACAACACATTTCCCAACAGATCATCGAATTTCCAAATAACGAAAATAAACAGCTCTCGAATCATCATTGCAAGCTCACTTACTCAACATTTTTTTTTTCAATTTTTATATACAAATGCAAGCAAAAATTATGTGCTAAAACAAGTAAACATGCATCCTAATAAATAAAAAAAAGCTATATGCAACTATATGAACCTAAATGCAACTACATGCAAGATATGTGATCTACTCCACACTTCATCAAATATGCAACAACTCTCCATCCCCCCACACTTAAAATCTTACTTGTCCTCAAGCAATTCATCATCAAAACACAACAAAAGATATATACAAGACAAAGATTTATATATATGCAAGAAAATTGAAGCAATAATAAAAAGTGTGGAATAGAAATTACCAGATCACCAGGAGGTTTTGGAATTGGTTTCAAAGAAGACGCATCACAAAATACCATGTCCAACCCTCCATTGAGCTTTATCCAATTAAGCGCTTTGATCTTTGAAACTTTGGTGAGAAGTGTTTCATCTCTCAAGTTTTTGGTTAACACCATTTCCGAATTGTCCCTGCAATTCATCTCAAAAACTTCCTCGACAAGAGGGTCAATCGCACTTAAATCAAAAGCAGAGTTATCATCATCAGGATATTTCATGATGTCAAAAATATTAAATTCTATAACTTCGCCATCAAATTCCATCGCAAGGGTGCCCTCACAAACATCTATTTTAGTTTGCGAAGTATTTAAAAATGGCCTTCCAAGCAGAATATGAGTGGAGTTAGGTGATGTTTCATCCCCCATATTTAACACATAAAAATCAGCAAGAAACACCAACTTATTAACTTCAACCAATACATTCTCCACTACCCCATCAGGGTACGCCGTACTACGATCCGCAAGCTGAATGATAACACCAGTTTTTTTCAAAGGGTCAATGTTTAAGGAGACATAAATTGATCTAGGCATAACATTAATCGAGGCTCCTAAATCTAGCATGACACGCTCAATTCTGGTATTTGCAATTATACAGGGGATTACGAACATACCTGGATCCTTATATTTGAGAGGAATTTTCTGTCGAAACATGGCTGTTACATTTTCTCCCATCATAACTTTTTCATTACCATTCAACTTTATCTTGTTGGTGCAAATATCTTTGAGAAATTTGGCATACCTCGGAATTTATTTGATCGTGTCGATCAATGGTATGTTTAACTCGACTTTACGAAACACCTCTAACATTTTTCTTTCTTTTTCCTGTTGCTTTTTCTTCTCCAACCTGCAAGGAAAATATGGACGATCAGTTTTAATTTGAAGAGATAGATCAATTTGTATCTATTTTTCTACAGTCTTTTCAGTGACACAGGCTGGGTCGTGTTGAGTGACATGCCCGTGGCGAGCATCGACATACTTGTGATTTTCACCGTGATCTTCAGTTTCTAAGCCCGAAACATGTTTCTTCGATTCCTCGAGCTGCTTCACACTCCTTAGGGTCATTGCACTCACATTCATCGTGGGGTTGATCTCAGGCTGAGATGATAATTTTTCCCCAATCTGTGATTCAAGCCGATTCATAGCTGTTGCTAATTGGCCGACTTGATTTTCTAGGTTATGAATGCTCGATCTTGTTTCTTGTTGGAATTGCATCATGCCTTGTTGGAATTTCACTATACCCTGTTGGAATCGAGCAGTGTTAGATGTAAGGATCTTAAGCATTTCGTCTAACAATTTACCTGAGTCAGGAGGTGGTTGCAGTGGCTTAGGCTGAAATGACCCTTGATGGTGATTTGGAAATGAATTTTAATGTTGCTGCCTATTTTCTTCCCAACGAAAATTGGGATGATCTCGCCAACCTGGATTGTAGGTGTTTGAGAACAGATCATAATTTCTTTCCTGATAGCTTTCAGCCCCCATGGCATTTGCGTGTGCTTCAATCTCATCAATCAAAATTGGACATGAGTCGGTCTCATGCTCCGTCGTTTGACAAAGACGACATGGTTTTACTTGTTGTTTTCCTACAACAAGTTGGTGAACAAAAAAGGTTAATTCAGATAATTTTTTCTCTATTGAAGAATCGTTCATCTTGTTCACCCTTTTTATGGGTGCATCGCCTTGAATGCCGAATTGCTGGGAATTTGCCGCCATATTAGTAATTAATTCCCTCACGGCTTGTGGAGTTTTATTGACCAAAGCTCCATCACTTCCTGCATCGATCATGTTCCTGTCCATCAAGGAAAGTCCTTCGTAGAAGTATTGAATGAGGAGTTGCTTGCTAATCTGATGTTGCGGACAACTTGAACAAAGCTTTTTGAAGCACTCCCAATATTCATAAAGTGATTCCCCCTGTATTTATCGGATTCCACATATTTCTTTTTGTAAATTGGCAACACGTGATGCAGGGAAATATCACTCCAAGAATAATCGTTTCATCCCTTTTCATGTAGTCACCGTGCCTGATGGCAAGTAATACAACCAATCCTTTGCGGCGTTCTTCAAGGAGAAAGAAAATACACGCAACTTAATCTGTTCTTCAGTCACAGTAGTAGGTTTCATGCTCGTGCACACAACATGGAATTCCTTGAGATGTTTGTGTGGGTCCTCTTCTGCCAAACCATGAAAATGAGGTAATAAATGAATTAATCTCGATTTAAGCTCAAAATTGCTATTTTTATTAAAATCAAGGAAATTAATACAAAGAGGTTGCTGAGTAAGATCGGGAATTACGAGCTTTTTTAGCGTTCGCGTGGCTGTCATCGTGTCTTCCTCACTATTGTCCGAATCGCTACTCTCTTGCTCCAAGTGAAGCGACAATTCTTTCAACCTTTCCTTAGTCACATTTCGCAAGTTACGTTCTCTTTTTGCAAGCTCTGGATAGTATTCAAAGTTTCTCCTGCCAAAAGAACGTGTGATCATCCACCAATCAAGGAAATAGGGGGAGATAATTAATAAAAACAACTAAAAACAAAAAAAAATTGATTTAACACCGCTTCACGGCAACGGTGCCAAAATTTGACCGTGCTGTCGCCGACACGATAAAATTAAATTTATTTCTCTACTCAAACCACTACAAAGATGCAGAAGTGATAAGCAAATGTCGATCCCACGAAGAGCGGACAAAACTAATTATTTTGTATTTAGAGTTCAATTAAGAAAACTAGGGGGTTTTTGGATTTAAAAATCTAGAGAAAACTTCAAGAATAAAGCAAACAATTAGAATGAAATTTAATCAATTAAGAAAACACTCGGTTCTCAGTTCCGTTTCCACCCTCACTCAACTATGTAAAATTGATTGTAACAATATTCTCTTCTTTCCTCATGAATTACTAACCCTAAATAACAAGTACAACAAGTTATTCGGATTTTCCCTTAAGTATATCTAATTAAGATACGATCATTAATTAGATCTAATCGTTGGACAACCTAATAAATTAGATTTAATACAATGATAACTTTGGGATCAAGGAAAATAGGTTAGTCTAAGCAACAAATACGTATGACGATTCATTTAACTTAGGTCGTGTTATCCCTAGCGATGCTCGACCACTAGTTTGCTACTACGAATCAAGATAACAACAATTACGGATTGTAATCTCAATTCTAGCAATAGATATGCGCAAATTAAATAAAGTTGATCAGGCTAAATCAAAGTTACACAAATCATAAACTTTCATCACAGAATAACACAATCAATTCACGAGAATAAATTAGAGAATATATTACTGGAATCAATCAAGCATAAAAGAGGTTTTGGGTTTCAACATCCCTTCGAACCAAGCGAAAGTAGTCTAGCCTTACATATCGACTTCAAAAGAAACTCCCAAAAGAAAAGATAAAAAACCTGTTCTCACGTCCGGATTCTATCTCTCTCCCCTCATGACAAATCTTCCTTAAATACGTCTAAGATAGGTCTTAATATGTTTTGGTCGTGACCTACAGTCTTGGGATTAAAAATTTAAGATTGGGCCGAAACTTGGCCTTCAAGAAATTCTAAACAGCTTCAGTGAAATGGCCCAACACGAGCGTGTCAGTCAATACAGGCACAACTTGTGTCACTGTACTTTTCTACGTTTTCAGCTCCAAAATCCAGCAACTTTATTCCTTGTTCTCCTATGCCTCACTCCAACACGTGCACTTAGAATTCATCCTCGAAACAACTCCATTAAGCCCCTAAAATACATAAAAACAAAGAATCGAAGAGATCTACCAAGAAAAATTAATAAGTTGGAAAATATAACAAAATAACATGAATATGCAACTAAAACCAAACGCCTAAACACATAAGAAAGCGCAACTTTCCTACTTATCAATATTTTAACATTTTTATATGAAACATGTATTGATGAAGTAGATTAGCGGTGTACTATTTTAATATGAAACATGTCAAAACTGCCTTTATAAATGGAGACCTAGAAGAGTAGATTTACATGGAACAACATGAAGGTTTCCTAGCTCCTGGACATGAGAACAAGATGTGTAAATTGGTAAAATCCTTGTATGGCTTGAAACAAGCACCAAAACAATGGCATGAAAAGTTTGACAATGCCATGTTGTGTAGTGGATTGAAAATCAATGAATGCGATAAATGTGTTTATATAAAGAACACTAAAAATGGCTACGCCATTTTATGTCTTTACGTAGATGACAGGCTCATTGTTGGGAGCAATAATAAAATGATCAAGTCCACTAAAGACATATTGAATTCAAAAATTGACATGAAGGACATGGGTCTGGCCGATGTGATCCTCTGAATTAAAATTCATAGATCGCCAGAAGGACTTGTGTTAAGTCAATCGCACTATGTTGATAAAATCCTTGAGAAGTTCAACAAGGATGATTCAGCATATGCTAGGACCCCGATAGATCCTAGTCAACATCTATCGAAAAATCGAGGAGATGATGTGTCTCAAGTTGAATACTCGAGAATAATTGGGAGTCTGATGTACTTAATGAGTTGTACGCGACCAGACATTGCTTACACTATCAGCAGACTAAGCAGATATACTAGTAATCCAGGTAATGATCACTGGAAATAAATTGTGAGAGTACTAAGATAATTGAGGTATACTCATGAATTTGGCTTGTATTATTCTACATACCCAGCTGTAGTTGAAGGTTACAACGATGCAAACTGGATATCGGATATGAAGGACTCTAAGTCCACAAATGGATTTGTTTTCACACTAGGTGGTGCAGTCTTTGCATGGAAGTCTTCTAAACAAACTGTGATTGCAAGGTCCACTATGGAGTCTGAGTTTATCACTATAGACAAATGTGAAGAAGAAGCGGAATGGTTTCGTCAATTCTTAGAAGATATTCCGTCGTGGCCTAAACCTGTGCCTGCAATTTGTATACATTGCGATAGTCTGAGTTCAAAGACTCGATTCTTAAAAATTCTTGCAGAACCAGGTCGATGTTCATGGCCTAAACGAACATAACCATGAGAACTAGATAATGTCAAGAAGAATTCTGTGTAAGGCACATCATCGTTTACATCGAAGGTCGATCAGTTCAAAGACATCGTGTCTACTGGTTAGCTAGTAAAATAAATGTGTTTTCACAAGGGAAGGTTCAAAGGGTAACACCTACCTGTCCTATGCAGGATTTGACTGTTGATCGGTATCACCTTTTCCTCTCTATATATCAATTTTCATTCATGTGGGGGACAGTTGGAAAAAATAGAATTTTTGCCCATGTTTAGGGCAACTTTTAGCGTGGGTCCTATACCCGGTTTTGGAAATGGAAAGTTGAATTGTGTTCTCCTCCGAAAGAGGTTCGACACGACTCGTAAATCGCCCAAAATGGTTGAGTGTGAATGAGAAATTATATCTCAAAGTTGCATGTTTGGATCCTTTGTAAAGGATGTTATCCCACATCAGAAAATTCAAGTTATTTTCTCTACTATATATTGTTTTTCCCTTTGGTGGATGTTAAGAAAGCTTGACAAGTAAGCTCCCTCTCGCACGTAGGGGGTTGCAAATCACGGTCCGATTTGAGCTCATGGACCATGGACTTCTGTGTACCCGCGACCTACGTACACGAATGTTGGTCCGGATTGCGGCGGGCCCGACCTTGTTCCATTTACCATTTTTTCATCCCGTTGTATGTGACTTTTGGTCTTCCATCTCCCATAATGGCCCAAAACGGCTGGCCCACATCCAAGCCCATCATGACAACTGTTTTGAAATGGTTTTTCAGTGCCTATATAATGGGGCTCCCACCTCTGGATCAATCATCAGAAATCTCATATTCCTTTCAATCTTTTTGCTCTCGTTTCCTTCTGCGTCGTGATACTAATCGGGCTGAATCCAGTTCGCCCTTTAGCAAGAGTTAGTGCTTAACTCTGTGCTACGTTGCCGTTGTATCTTGGGAAACGGGCTCCGACTAAACCTCAAGCACCTCAGGAGGCGGCAAATCTGTTTTAAGGAACTTGTACAGGCACAGTCCTCAGCCTTCTCGATTTTCTAATTTCTAACCATTTTCGTACTATAAAAAATCAAGAAGGAAATTGAAATGAAGAATTGAACCTAATTAATTAGGAAGAGAGAAGAGGCCATGACCCACGATTTGCCCTAGCTTTTCCCTCAAGAGTCACGCCACCACCAGCCATTACACCCTATATTTATGAGACTTTTCCTCCTAGCAAGGGACTTCTTTTCTCTATTGTTCACAATTATACACGTAGGCACGCAGGTGATGGAGTTTTAGAGAGAGAGAATTTTAGAGAGAGAGAGTTTAGAGAGAGAAAGAGTCAGAATTAATTTTTCTATACTTTGTTTTGGAGATTATCTTACGATGGATAATTGCTTTGATGGATTCGATTTTGAGGATGCTCGGCTAAATTCTTAATTCCGGTTAGCAGAGATGTTTGAACCCGTATATCTATTTATTTTCTAATTAATCATGTATTCCCTTCTCGATGTATGATTGGAATTGATTGTGTTATCTGTGCATAATATTTTCAATTATTATTGCTTGATTTGGATTGACCACCTAAATTAAGTAATTGATAATTGATTGCTAGAATCTTAAATTATGAATTCTAATCGTTGTGATTTAATTTTCACAAGTGATAAATTAGAAGTCGTGCATCTCTAGGATAACATAATCCTAGATTATCGAATCGCGCGTGTGTATTTGGAGTCTAGTTCATCCTATCGTCTTGGTGATTAATGCATTTGATGAATTAAATCTAAAGAGTGTATCCTAGGTTATTCAATTAAATAGGGTTAATAAGCGAGCGTATCCTAATTTAACTAATCTTAAGAGACGATTCAGTTTAACAGAGGTTTAAGAGACGATTCAGTTTAACAGAGGTTGTTGTTAGACTAGAGGTGATAATTCCATGATAATCTAAGAAAGGGGTAATACATTGATTAGAGAATAATTGATATCGAGGGATAATTGAATACATTTAATTTGCTTTCTAGATTTATTTTATTTAATTTAGTGATAGTTAATCAATCTCAAAACTCCCCATAATTTGTTATTTGATTGAATTGAACATAGGTGGCTAGTTAATCATCACTCCTCGTGAGATCGACTCTGACTTGCCCTTGCTATTAGCTAGTGAAGTTAGGAAAGAAATTAATAATTTTATCGCGTTGCGACGCGCGGTCAATGATATTTGATTCAAAACTCCACACAAGAACAATGTTTTTAATAAATAGAAATAAATAAAAAATATTATTATGCCATAATCAATATCATAATCGAGAAAAAAAGTATGCAATTTTTATGCAGATCGTTGAGAAAATAAAATAATATACTAATTAATTCTAAATTTCTGCACAATTCAAAATTTTAACTGTAATTTAATCTTAGGTCATGTTTGGATTGGGGGTTTAGGTTGGTTTCGGATTATAAACCAACCTAAACCCCCGTTTGGTTTGGGGGTTACAATGTGAGACAATAAACTGGGCCCGGAGGATTCCCTTGGTTTAATAAACATGGCCCGGGTGATTGAAGAGGCCACATCCCAAGGTTTATAAACCCACCAATTTTGGTGGGTTTAAAACTAACCCAACAGTAACTTTTTTTCTCCCCAATGTGCCCTTGCTTTTTTGAAATAAATGACATATTTGCCCTTATTTATGCTAAAAACCTCCAATGTGCCATTACATATAAGATCAAAAACATCAATTCCACCCAAATTGCAGGAGCCCTAATCGAGCCCCTGATTTTGCAAAGCCACAACCCCCAATTTCTCCTTGGTCGACTCCGGCGAAATCAAAGAGATACCAGGCGTCGTTCAGAAGAAAAAAACCACGACCTGTGAAATGGATGCCACAGTCATGAAGCCTACCGTGGGAAGATAGGCGTCGGCGTTGGGAGGACCACGAGCCACAACTGGAAAAGTGGATCGGAGTATTTGCGGTAAGTTTTTTCGCCCTATTTTCATGGTTTTAACGTGTGTATTTTAGCAAGTTTAACAATCAAAAAATATTGCTGCAAGTACCCAAACTCTCTGCTTGTGGACTTGGTGAATACCCCAGTGTGCGTCTCAGATTCCATCGATCCGTCACGCATTCAGTTATGAAACGGTTTTGAAGAGCTCATACAGTAAGAAGACAAGGTATGTATTTCTGAAATAGGAAAAAAAAAGAATTTTCGTGTTTGATTACATTAGAATAGAATCCTATGTTCTGTATTTCCCAGTCCAGAATTTATGTCTGCTAACCCAAAATTGAAATTTGAATGCTGAATATAGGAATAATGGTCTGTCTTGTTCTATTCTTTTTAGTAGTATTAATAATTGCTTGCTTGATTTGCTTATAATATGGGGGAATGGTGATATCCACGCATATTCCAAATTTTAATTGCTTTGGTGAAAATTGTTTTAATTAGTTTTATTCTTTGATCAAAGATCTATGCATATTCTGTTGTCTCGATGCTCTTTCCATGAGATTCTATTTTATGCTGTGATTTTTTTGAATAAAATAAGATAAACCTTAAGGTTGAAAACATTTCCAGTGGGCATAAAAATAATTATTTCTTGTTGGGACAGCAGATGGATACTATTCTTGATTTATATTGACTCAGTCTTACTTAATATTTAATTTTTTTTTCAATTAATAAAGATTTATACAAAAGACTAATGAGTTTAATTATTCTAATATAAGTTTGTACAGTGAAAGTCATTGGCAGGTCTTATTTTGGAAAGTTATTAATTTTTGATTTAAAATAGTAATAATGGTTGTGAAAGTCTCCCCATAAATATTATTTGATATCTATGTAGTACTAATTTGCCTGATATGTAATGGTTATAATCTGCGTTCGTGAAAATGAGTAATATTGTCCCGTTTGAAACTCTAATCTCTCCCAAAACCTCTTTGCATTTGAGATGGTTACGTTTCCTAGTCTAGATTCTTGTATAATAATTCTATAGAACTTTGTGCATTTGTTGTCGCAGGAGGAAAAGATAAAGAGAGATCGGCACCTCTATATGCTGACAACATTATTGGATGGGAATGTTGGTTTTGATGCTGGTCGATGACATATAAGACCTTAGCTGATTTGCACTTCTCTAGAGGTACACAACTGGTGATGTCGCAAGGTTTATTTCAAACTCTTATTTGTGTCTCGCATGAAAATTAACCCTCAAGATAAGACCTGGTCTTTACTTTGGAGAATCATTCAGATACTTAGTCTTGTACATTTTTGTCATTTTCACTGATTTATATCTAAACTCGAAATTTAAAAGAGGCCAAAAGTAGTGAAGACATAATCAACAAAAACCTTATCATAATATGTACTATTCTTCGTGAGACGGCAGAGTAATTAATTCTCTGCATTATCAGCAGACTCTGTGTTCTGATGGAAATAGTCTTTTATCTTGTGGGCCTCTTTAACATTTATCTGTTGAGGCTATATCTCCTAACATTTTAGTGATATGCACAAAGTGGAAAAACATGTTGATGCCTTTTTTTTACCTTTAATCTACAAGTAGGACCATGCTACGCAATGAAACTGTTAACAATTCGAGGTTTGAATACTCTATATGTTTATACGTTTAATTGTTGAAATTTGGCTATGTAAGAATTTTACCCATTTAAATTATATCATTTTCACGATTCTTAAGAATTAAAATGTTATTTTGTTTTTGGCCTAAGGAAGTGTGCTGTACGATTACTTTGATGCAGGGTCGAACTAATTGTAGTGAATCCATTTCGCGTATATTGGTGATCTCCCGTTGTTTTGCTTGCTCCAACAGGTTGATGATGTGCTTTGACAGTTGGAATACTTGTTCGTATTTACTTTTATGTTTCGCATTGACGAATGTGAAATTATTCAATTAGGATTGGGCTTGTTGCTGTAGTCCTAGGAGATTCTTTGGCCTAATCATTCACAATGTGCATACCTGTTTTCACAAATTTATCTTCACAATGGGCATGCCTGCATTCACGAATTTGTATTAAGGGTAATTTTTTGGGCGTGTTTGTTTTGTAAACATCTAGCAACTCTCACTGTTTTCTTCCTAACTGATGCAATGTGGATGTGGTATCTATAATCATTTGTCGATAAATGAGGTTTGATTTCTCTGGCTCGTATATTCACAAATTCTATATGCTTCTTTGGAGAACAGTAGGCTGTTCAATGTTGTTTTTAAACTATATATTGTACATGTATTGAGAGTTGGTATGTACTATTATCCGATTACAGTTTTCATGTTTTGTTTTTTGCTATTATGTTTGACTTCATAGTATAAGCTTTTCTAGCTGCGATATTAAACTTTTTTGCTGCGATAATGAATATAGAAACTGATGTTTGAATCAAGTGCATGCGCTTTCATTGTGGCTTACAGAAGATTACAGTCATTCGTTGACGAGTTGCATTTAGTTTCGAAACTTGAATTGATTTTTAGGCTTTACCTAATTCCTAGACATATTTGTTTATGTTACCGACCGCTCCACCGTGTATATTACCAGATCGCTCTTCCAAATTGCGACACCCGGAATGTGTGAACTTAAGTGTTGAAATTTTTTAAAACTAATTATTAGCCTTCAAGCTGTGGCCTGGCCTTTACTTTTAAAATTAATGATTGCCATTTTGGGTGCAACCGGTTATTTCCCCGAAAATAGTTTAGCAGATTGTTTAAGTATTATGTTTCCAATTCATCAACGTTTGATAAATTCGGGATTTCTCTACACCATATGTTTGTCCTTTGCTGTTGTGGCCTCCAGAATGATTCTTTTGATGCAATTTTTTTGGCAAATAAGTGCTTCTTAGGTCAGTGATACTCATTAGATGATATACTAAATCGAATTGTAAATATGCAGAAGGCTTGTAAATCTATCGTTGAGTTTACATTCAAATGCCATAGCCATATCAAGAAGTTAAAATTTTTGTAAGTGTTTGTCAATTTTACTTTTGTATATACTGTAAACTAGCCTTCTATCTGACCTAAGCAGATGATATATAAATATATCTGCTGACCTATAAAACAGAGAATTATAACACCTGTTTTTGATACTGTCATCATGTTCTGGTAAATGTTTGGTTCCCAAGTTTTCAAAACACTTTTTAATTACATGTGTTGATACAGCGACAAAGACAGATTGGAGCATTATGGTCATCGGATGCGTCGTCATATGTTTCCGTGAACCTGAATATCACCCATTTTTATTTCGTGCTACATATAAAAATAGATTTTAGTTTATTCTTCCTATTCACCTGTCGATGTGCAAGTTTTGGTTTCTGCTTGAGTGGATAGTATACTGACGAGTGGATTTGTTTGATATATATTTCATTCCATCACAGTTTGCTGTCATTTGGAAAATGTTGATGAATTGAAAATGAGAGCCAACCTGAAAGATAATGTTTGAATTTTTTTCTCTTATTCAGTATGTCTCTTTCTCATTTATTACTCATTTTTATAAGGAATACACTATGGTAGAAATGTGTACGTGAATCTGTGGTGTTAATTATTTGTGTAAATCTTTACATTCCGGACGATGCATGTACAGGAGTAAGGTCACATCTTCGCATCCATCCATTATGGTAGAGCTGTTTATATTATATCATTACTGCACAATCTCAGTTTTCTAGAAATGGAATACATGATCTTTGTCCTAATTAGTTGTTTTAACTTATATCAGTGCTGTAAAATCAGTGGCCTTGAAACTTGTATACCTAATCTTTGGCCTAATTAGTTGTGCTGCACTATTTCTTGGCTGCAGTTTCAAAGTAATTCCTCGGGATCCATTTCGCTGCTTGCATTGATATCATTGTTATTTGCTTGCTCAACAAGGTTAGTGACGTGCTTTGATAGCCCGAATACTAATTTACTTACTTTTCAGTTTTGCTTAGACGAATGTGGCGTCATTCAATTAGGATTGAGTTTGTTGCTGTAGTTCTAGGACATAATTGTGATGCGAACCACAATGTGCATACATGCTTTCATTTGATTGTCTTCATGCCATGGTTGAATTGAGGATTGCTTGTTTAACTAATACACCAACACACTAGGAGATCCTCACTGGATGATTGTATAGTTAATAAATTGATAAAAAAAGCCAACATAATATCTAACACTTAATCTTATTAGTTTAGGAGATCCTCACTGGATGATTTTATTATAGATTTTAATACGTTCATGCTTAATTAAATTGATCATCAACATACCTGTACATGTGTGCTTTATTTCATTTAAAGTTTGTCTTAATCATCTAGAGTTCAGTTCCCACCTTCCTAGATTCCATCAAGCAAGCGATCAACTACTTAGGACTCTGACTAGGATCCCTTTATCTAGGGTTAAGCAATGTTTCTTCTGACGAAACTCTCGGTTAATTAGACTCTGCCTAATGGGCAGCACTTGGAGCGGGATATTAAATTTGTTACATATTACTAACCCTGTTGAATAACACATATATCTATCTGTTCGACAAGCTCAACATTTTCCTCACAATTGTGCAAGTATACGTATTCCAAATCATTCTGAAATTAGTTAATGTAGACTAGTGTGCATATGATTATTTGTTGACTCCTTTTCTACGCTAAGTAGACTACGGACATGGACGAAGACACTGAGCTTGAGGTGATAGTCGGTGGTCTAGAGGCAATCAATGCATCTATCAAAGCCTTTCTCATGCTCATGGCTTTTGCATACATGCGATTCTATCGACGAACTAGAGGTAGAGAAAACCAACGAGTGAGGGTTAGAACCTACAATTTGAGTACAAACATGAGTCGTCAAATAGAGCACGTTCGTTCTCTAATACTCAACACCGATGAAACCTGCATCAACCATCTACGAATGAGCCGTGATACATTTCAACGACTGTGTTATCTGTTGGAGCATTTAGGTGGGCTACAACCAACGAGACATCTACCCATTCCAGAACAAGTGGCCATCTTTCTTTCCATTCTTTCACATCACAAGAAAAATAGAGTTGTGAAGGACGATTTTATCAGGAGTGGATACACGATAAGCAAGCACTTCAATAGTGTTCTCAAATGCATGTTAAAACTACACACTGTACTTCTAGTTCAACCAAAACCTATCGATAGAAATGAGCAACATGATCGTTGGAAACCTTTCAAGGTATCAACACCACTAATCATCTTTTTATAGTATGGTGTCCTTTATTTCATTGTATTCAGGTGTGTTACAGATTATTAACGCAACTAATAAACTTTGGTAAACGCTTTCAAAATATAGGGCTGTCTAGGTGCCCTAGATGGCACGTACATTCTCGTGAAGGTAAGTCTCAATGACAAACCTAGATACAGAAATAGGAAGGGTTTTGTTTCCGTGAACGTGTTGGGTGTATGGACCGTAACATGAATTACTCATTTGTGTTGGTTGGATGGGAAGGATCGGCTGCCTATGGGCGAGTCTTGCGTGATGCCATATCCCGGCCGAATGGATTAAAAGTCCCAACTGGTATATATCCATGACACTCCAACTTATTCGTAGAAGCTCATAACTGTTTTAATTATTTACGTCTTCACTTTTACAGATTTCACGAAGCTACAGTACATCTGATATCATAGCCCTATTTCTCATGAACACAATGTTTGTTTAAATGTGGCAGATAATTACTATTTGTGTGACGGAGGTTACACAAACGGAAGTGGTTTTTTGGCACCATATAGGGGCGTAAGATATCACTTACAAGAGTGGATAAACTCATCCCAAGGACCCCAAACACCCCATAAATACTTTAACCTCAAGCATACACGAGCCCGTAATGTGATTGAGCGTTCATTTGATATTCTCAAAGCCCGTTGGGGCATTCTTAGGAGTAACTCGTACTATCCAATCAAAACGCAAAATCATATCATCTTGGCCTGCTGTTTACTTCACAATTTCATTCGTACCACTGCTACCATCGACCCAATAGAGCATGAGGTACCCGACCTTTGTAGTGATCCCAATTTCGAGCCCGAAGCTGATCCAGGCTATATCGACCAAGTACATTCATCCCAAGCCTGGACCCAATGGAGAGATACCATTACCCAAGACATGTGGAACGCCCGGGACTGATCCTATTATTTTATTGTTACTATGATTGCTTCATTCTTAGTGTGGCATTGAATCATATGTATCAGTTAAGAACATTCCTGGATATAAAATACCTTGTTTGAGTTAATGAAATATGTACATGGATTATGTGTTGTCAATGCTTCTTTTTTTTATCTCCTTCAAATGTGAAATATCCAAATACGTGGCAAATGAACCATTGGAAATATCCAAATAATATGATAAGGCTAATATTGTGTGTTGGTAGTCATAGGCTCGTATATTAACCTATATTAAATTGGGGAAAGAACTACGTGCATGTTGTGTTTGTAAAATATTATAACCTTTATGATATAACCAGTGATTCCAAACTTTAAAACTTAAATTTTGTGGTGTACACACGTGTAATGTTTATGTTTAAATCAAAATGATTACAGTGAATATTATCTTAGTTTAAAGCACTAAGGTTAATGAACCACTGATGTTATTATTATAATGTCTCTTATCTCGTAGATATGAACAATAAGAGTCAGAAGGGTAACAATAAAGGTCTACCCCAATCACGAAGGACATGGAATTTCATCGAGGAGCAACAACTCATTGAGTTGCTTAAGGAGTTGGTTGTGCGAGGATATAAGACCGACAACGGTTTCAGGACGGGTTATCTTCATTTGTTGGAGCAATCATTGGCAACCCATTTTCCCGGCACTGACCTGAAGGCCGAACCACACATCGCTAGCAAAATTCATTCGTGGAAGAAAAGTTACAACGCCTTGTCCCTAATGTTTAGTACCAGTGGGTTGGACTCAGCCACAACTTCATGATCGACGTTGCTGATGACGTCTGGGATGCGTACGTGAAGGTTTGTTGTTAATGTTAAGATACTTTTTTTATCGTGCTATGCCGTACTTGTGAACATGCATTTTTTAATCTATCCGTCAACTCTCTCATTTGTCAATTAATCTTGAACCTTGCTATGTATAACTCCAAAACACAGAAGGTGGAACCATCTGTTCGTGCCATGTGATTCAAGACTTGGCCATTGTTTAATGATTGGATCGAGATTTTTGGTAAGGATCGTGCAACGGGGGAACAAGCTCAAGGGTTTGCAAACACAATGCAAGATTTCCTCAACACCGGCAACATTGAACCAAAACAAACTCCATCCTATCCTAATACAAACACCAACACCGAGTCTTCCACCGAGTACATATCAAAGGGTATTGCAGAAAGCTCTAGCACATCCAAAAGATGTGGGAAGTCGAAGTGTAGAAGGGTTGAAACTGAAGATGCAGACCCTTTCATTGCTAAGGTTGGTGAGTATTGTAATCGAAGCGATGATCACATGGGTGAGATAGCAAGCAAGATAGGTGAAATCGCAAAGAAAAAAAATTCATCAATGGAGATAAGTGAGAAACGCATGAAGGTTTACAAGATGCTTGACGGTTTCGAGTTCCCATGCTTGGAAGCAAGAATGCATGTTGCCCGATACTTATGCAACAACGAGAGCGACCTCGATTTCTTTCTTAGCATTTCGGATGATGCTAGAATCATTTTGGTTAAAGATATTATGGATAAAATTTAAGTATTCCCCCTACTGTTGTCATCTACTTTTGGTTAAAGTTTGTGCAGACTTAGATACAATTTATATGTACTATGCTTAAACTTTGAAGGTTTGTATTGCACATTAATATCGTGCTATTTTGGACGGGACTTATTTTGTTTTTATAGAAGCCCTCTACTCAATTAAATAGTAGTAAATATTAATAAATATTTGGACATAAGAGAAGATGATTGATCTAATCCTCTTCAAAAGATCGGACATCACCACGTCATCAACACTTATTCAAGAACATTAAATACAACATTCTTATACACTGATGGTTCACAGAAGAACTTGCCATATACAACTGTTAGGCTGGAAAATCAAAAAACGCAAAATACTTGCTGTGGCTTCAGTACAGCAATTGGTAGTGTAAGGCAAATCATGACACCTAGTGTGCCTAACAGTTATAGATATCCACAAAATACAACAAACGAAAATTACATAACAAGATTTAATAATATAGGCATCATTAATAACAACAGAGACTCCATCCATCTCCATAACGAACATCCCCAACTTAACATCTTATTTCTTCGAATTCGGCGTGGTAGGCACCGAAGAAGAGACGTACTTGGCCCCGTACAAGTTCATGCAGATTCCATCGACAATGTTCTTTCCTTTTCCCTTGGACCTTTTAGGAGGATTTGACGAGCTCATCTCTGTCTTGAGAGATGGTGAGCGAAACGAATCCTCCTCCTCCGACGAATTCCCAAGGGGGCCCAGCTCGTTCCAGAAATTGGTGGACATAGTTCCAGATTTGTCACTGGAGATCTCAATAACCTGATCCAAAGGTGTGAGCTTGGTATTCAAATTAGCAGAGGGGTGGTCGTCTGAGATCACGATAACACTCGGTTCTTCCGCGGCTCTCGGCATGGGCGGTGAATTCACACCGGGATCCCCGAAGATTACTTTGAGGTCATCCCAGTGTGGGTCACCACATCTTGCGTATGCACATGCAAACGGGGTTGCCTGGATATCATCACAAAATTAATGCTATCTGTGAAACAATTGTAAGTGCTAAAGGCAAGAAGTTGTGTTGGTGCAAGAGGCCAAAATTATAAGTACATAAGAAATGTGCAATATACATACCCTCACTATTTCATCCCATGTCTCGGGCAAACAGTCTATGGTATTTTCCTCAAGGGACCACCCAACGTCATCACGCATCATGAGTGTAGAAAACATTGAATGCCTACAATGAAGCAAGCATACCTGCTTCGCACAGTCCTTCAACTCAAGATTTTTGTTGAAAAACTTGTTCACGAAGTACTGTGCTGTACTTATTGCATGACCATTGCCACCCTTGGGGTTGAACTTCCCCATTCTCGCCTGATCGGCCAACACTTCAATGAAAAGAGTCACAACATTAACATCCCATTCTAGGTCGTAGAGGTAGTCCTCCTGCTTCAAACACAATTCTTTCGACAACATGGTTATTTTCTCTATCCAAACTTGTATGCTATGATGATACTTAGTGCTCTCAGCTCTTATACACCTACACTATATGCATCAGAATGTAATAAATCCTTGTTTGGTTGGGCAAGAGTTGACATTTCAAGCAAAAACCATTAAATACACTGGTTTGAGTAGACGAAGGATGTAACTTGCATTAAATAAAACTGGCACCACATTTAGTGAGAGGTGGCTCTGATGCATAGTTAGCTTGATGACTTTGACCTCAACTTGTCCAAAAGTAGTTGAAGCTCATATATTAAATTGACCTTATCAGTTGTCTTAATTGGGCCATCTACCAATTATGTAATCTAATCTCTCTATTTAATATGTGGACACCCATGTGCATATAGGTAAGTCAACTCTGCTATCTGGAAAGATTTCACGAATCACGACATGTATTAAATTATCAATACATATGTATTATTTAATGTTCAATATATAGACATTCTGCATGTCTTCAATACATGGGGCATTCCAAACTTAATGCCAACAAAAAAGGTGTTCAAGTTCACCAAACCGTAATAATGTACATCCAGTGCATTAAATACTTTTCCCACTTTGAATGTAAACATCTAGCACCTATCAGAACATACTATTATAAAATTTACAGATTGCTCTTAATTTCACCTACTTCCAATTGCATATGCTATACGTGCAGCCATATAAACCTGAATGTACATACTAATCTTCACTCCCCAACTCAAATATTGGATGATGCATTTCAATTTTTTTACTTAGATAATTATCAAAGTTCCGCTGTTTGTTTTGCAGGAAGATGCCTAAGCGCAACCATGACCTCGAATGGTTCTTTGGAGATTTCACCTACGAACAAGCAGGCCACCTTCTTTCACATATTAAGGTGAGGTACGTGAAGCGCAACATGTCCGACCCGATGACTCTGGCAACCATGTTAACTGTACTGGCCAACGAATTGAGGTATGCAACAGGGGATGAGCTCTTCCATCCACTTGCAGTGAAGACATTTGTTGCCTCAAATATTAGGCTGTACAAAGAGTTCATCAACTATGTGAACACCACCACGGGAGTAAAGTATAACCTGAACAGGAACCGAATCGTGGTCGATGCCAAGTATTGACAGGTCAATTGCAAGATATGCGTGTTTTCTCTAAATATTATTTGTTCCTAAACATGTCCTCTGGAAGCGTATGTTAACCACGTTTTTATTCATCATTGATGTATAGCAAAATGAGTACAAATTTGCAATAATATGGCCATTTTCATGCTACACAGTTGATATCAAAATTGTTCTCATTTCACATATTTTAATTGCAGGAGTGTGGCATGCAAAAGTTGTTTAGGGAATGTGGATTCCCCCACTTTACTGACTGGTCCTTGATCGTTGAAGGACACCGACCGGGTGAGGTTTTGTTGGGCGATGTAGGGTCATCGGCGCAAACCCCGTTTGTCATAAAGGAGGAGCCATTCGACGCAGATGCGGTGGATGACTGGGATCGGCGTTTGCATATGGTGAGGATCCAGCCCATCCACCCAAGCAGATTAACAACCCTTTCCTAGATGCCCTTGGACTTGGGATTTCAGTTATCTACATAGTCATGTTTTGCACCCTGAACTAGATGCCCTTGGATTTGGGATTTTAGTTATCTATGTAGTCATGTTTTGCTACGATGTTGTAGCTTCTTTTGGACACTCTTCTAGCTTTCGTCGTAGTCTCGTAGTTTGTGGTATTAGTTTATGAAACTATGTTTCCACCATTTCAGGTGTGCAATGTATGTAACAATTCATATCACTTTGGAAAAAAATGCTTGGACAACATAATTATGAGAAGCAACTTGTGGCATATGTGATCTGAGGTACCCAAAATTCACAGTGCGATACAAAGACTTACATATAACTCCCTTGCGAAGGAACCCTACGTAGAAGAACTAACTTGAACTACACAAGTGGCTCATGCGTTGAAATCAATTAAGGTGCAAGGCACGTTGCAAAATTCGCAAACTACGAGTACGACATCATAACCGTTTCCACGATACAACTACATTGATAACTGAACAAGACATCGGGTGGCTCAACTTTTGCACATTTGCATCATGATATCCTACAAGTTGTACCCACATTTTGACGTGATGTGGACCTTTGCAACAACCACATATTTGTGAGCATTACTAACAAACACACAATGCCCATTGTTCTGCTCAGTTTCTTATATTTTGCTTCCCTGGCTTTAGTTATGGCAACATCGGCCTTCAATCGATCAATCTTTTCGATGCATTCCAGAGCCACATCTCTAGCACGACCCTCAAGCTGCGGCTCAACCCAAATGATTACCCCACACCCTTTCTTCTGAAAGTCACAACAATACCCAAATTTTCATCACAATATATCGACAATAGATTTATTCAGTGAACACAACAATTTGATAAGAAAAGGAAAATCAGTCGTGTGAGATAACTCACCCCACGTAGAGGACAAGTCATGAAACGCCGCATCGGATTTTTTTTTGTCCTAGATGTTTGGATATGCATCGGAATCGCATGTCGGCAACGGTCCATTTTCATCCCGATCCTATCTCGTATCTAGGGGCTCCACATTTGTATG
Organism: Scutellaria minor; assembly: GCA_954870855.1. Lineage (NCBI taxonomy): Eukaryota > Viridiplantae > Streptophyta > Magnoliopsida > Lamiales > Lamiaceae > Scutellaria > Scutellaria minor. The sequence continues at coordinate 14,366,348 of OX940728.1, read as the reverse complement.
AGTACGTACTATAAAACAAACTTAGCATTACACCTTCAAATTATTTTAAAATCCAATTTACTGTCAATTGCTATACAAAATTAGACCCATTAAACAGTTTCGCTAGCCTGTTCCTTTCACGAAATGGAGCATCTCAACATGTTTCAATCAGAAAAGCGACGATTCTTATCCAAAACTTAAACCCACAATAACCTTGCACCAAACTCACAGTACATACAACACAAATTTAAACATGAGAAACCAATCCCAAAAATTCGATTTACAAACAGAGGGAGAACCAAACTCATATGACAATATCAGAACCCATTCTTTGAAAATCCCCAAAAATTAGATCGAAATGAGTAGAAGAAACAACATACCTTAAAACATGATATGATTGCCCGAGCTCAAAAACCGTCAAGTGAATCGACAACTAAACATCTCAATAATTGGGAGAATCGTACTTGAAAAACGAAGAAGGGTAGCAAATGTTTCTTATCTGTACAGTGCAACCTACGACATGGTTTTCGTTGACTGCGACACAAGGTTGTGATAATTGAATGTTAATTACAAAGTCTGGTTCTTCTTCTCGCCGAGGTATCTACGCCCAATTTCTCCTTGGTCGACTTTCTCTCACATATGCAATGTATCTTGGTGATCTACTGTTCACGCAAACCTAGCTAATCAATTGCATTTTGCAATATTAAAAAAACCAGAATTTGGCTTGCTGGTAGATGTAGATAAACATATGAGGGGTAGTTTTGGGAATTCACGTATTCCATCTAACTAACCAAGAAACTAAACAAAGGTTTATAAACTATCACAGTGTACTAAAATTATAACCTTTCAAACCAAACACAAAATTAATATCCAAACTAACCTAAACCAACAAACCAAACACCTAAATTAACACCATTTTTGTCTTCGATGAACAGTAATTAATCACATTTTTAAACAAACTAACCTAAACCCATCCTCCAAACCAAACGAGCCCTTACTGGTATGGAAGCAAATTGGTTAGGTCAAGTACGAGTACACATCTTTCATACCCAATTCGACATATTTATACCTCATCCATATTCTACTATATTACTTGATATTTTAACTCGGCTAGCATTCGGATAATGACTTATTTTGAGTATTCATTTTTAAAATTAATAATTATGTAGAGTTAGTATTGGTGAAATACAAACTCTAAAAAATATTCTGACAAACTATAAACGATGACAAATCAAACCTCTTTCCAAGGTTGGGTAGAAGTGATGATTAAATTTGTTGCTTAAACAATCCGATCATATTGCATGAACATGATCTCACTCAACTCATCTCTTGTAGAGGAACTTGAAAATATAAAGATGACAATTGAAGCATAAGATGTTTGTGGGTCGATTAAGAAGTGGTGGATTTGAGTTACAAATAGTTTCATCTCTTTAACTTGTCAATATTGAAGTCAAAAAAAATAAAAACTTGTCAATGTTTGAAAAACTCAAGGTTAGAAATATCGCGAAAATTCAAGGTCCGATACAGAAATCAACTATTCAAGGTTCGATACAGAAATCAACTGATATAATTTTTCGTCAAAATATCGCAAAAAATCGGCAAAATATCATTTTCGGCCAAAATATCGCGATATTTTGGATTACCGTTCACGCGCCTGATTTTTTTTTTCCTGCTGATTTCTTTACCTTTTTTCCTTTTCTTTTCTTCCTTTTTTCTTTTCCTTCTTTTTTTTCCCTTTTCATTTTTTTTATTATAAATCTTTTTATGGTGTATTTGGAAGATATCTATTAAAATCGAGTTATTTAACTCTCTTTTTATATATGTATATTTTTGTCTATGAGTGATTAGTAGAGCAAACAAATTTAGTTTTTAGTTAAATTATTTAAAATAAATTAGTACACTAGCATTTAGGTTCCTCTCATAATTTAATTAAATTTAGTTAATTTTTTGAAATTTAATAAAAGGATTATGATGTATATAATATTAATGTATTTCTATATTTATTGTAAATATATCATTTTATTTGAAATTTAAGTTCAATATATGTATTAATGTTACTTATAATATTATGTAAAGTACTAGATATATTTTTCAATTTTTTGTACAAAGGTTTTATATTTTTTGCGTAAAAAACCGATATTTCTACTGAAATTGATATATCCGTCGATATTTCCATAAAATTAAGGTATCAATATATCTACCGATACCGATATTTTTGTCCTTGGAAAAACTAGGTTAGAAAATGATCTTGGACCCAAAATTGTTTGCAAACTCACGTGGAGCATTGGGAGCACAAGAGCAAATGGATTGCTAATGGAATGAGATGGAAAACCTGGAATGAATGTAAAGTTTGTATTTGGAATGATTCATGTATTATGGATGATAAAATAGTTTTTTTCAGCGAATCGCCACCAGTTCAAGTTTGATCGATCTAATAATTGACAATCTTATGATCCCTGGAAATCTAATATGGGACATGGAACCACTTAGTTCTTTCACTTCTCTCCAAAAAATATTAGTCTTATTACAAAAAGGCAAAAAATTCTATGCCCCAGGGGCACAGATCTTAGATCCGTGCCCCCAACCCTGACCCGCGCGCGCACACACACTGTAGTTGCTGTGTGCCGCGCGCACAACTAATTCATTCACCAGGTATCACCTGATTTACCTTCAGGTATCACACATTTACTCTTCAGGTATCACATACCTACCCTTAAGGTATTATGCAGATACAATGTTGTTTTTTTTTTTTTTTTTTTCTTCTTCTTTCTCATTCTTTTTCTTAGTCTCTTTTCTTATTGATTTGTTTTTCATCTTATTTGTTTAGTACATTTTTCTTCTTATTATTCTTGTCTATCTTTTTGTTTTTATTCTTCTTCAAATTACCATGAAATCATTTGAGGTTTTTCCCCTTCTTATTCATGAGTAATTTTAAAATATTAAAAATAAATTATTTCAAATAATATGAAATCATGATTTGTAGAAAATTTGACGAAAAATATGATGAAATTGTGATTTGCAAAAAATTTGAGGAAGAAGATGATGAAACATTTAAAATCTTAATATTTTCAGTGAATGTATTAGTTATATGCTCTTAAGGTATCAATTGTTTAATTTTAAGGTATCACACATTTACTCTTAAGGTATTAGTGCAGAAATAGTGCTGCTTTTTTTTTTTGTCTTCTCTCCTTTTTCTTAATTTATTTTCTTATCAATTTGTTATTCTGTTTTTTTTTTTTTACATTCTTCTTCTTCTTCTTATTTTTATTCTTCTTATTTACATATTTACTTTTAAGGTATTAGTGCTTATAATATAAGACAACTCTTAAGGTATCAATTATATGTTCTTAAGATATTAGTTGTATACTCTTATCAATTGTATACTTTAGGTATTACATATTACCTTTAAGGTATTAATGCTCATAGAATAAAGTATTACATATGCATCTTTTAAGGTGTTACATGCTTACCTTTAAGGTATAAATGTTTATAGTATAATACATTAGATATGCACCTTTAAGGTATTACATATTCACCTTTTAAAGAATTAATATTTATAGTATAAGGTATTACATATGCACCTTTTAAGGTATTATATGTTTGCCTTTAAAGTATTAATATTTATAATATAAGGTATTACATATGCACCTGGTATTACATGTTTATCTTTAAGGTATTAATATTTATAGTATAAGGTATTAGATATGCACCTTTAAGGTATTACATATTTACCTTTAAAATATTAATTTTTATAGCATAAGGTATTAGATATGCACGGTATTACATATTTACCTTGAAGATATTACATATTTACCTTTAAGGTATTAATGTTTATAATATAAGGTATGACATATTTAGTCTTAATGTATTAGTTGTTCATTCACTTAAAAATATCACTTGTATACTCTCAGGTATCACACATTTACTCTTCAGGTATCACATATCTACCCTTAAGGTATTATGCAGAAATAGTGTTTTTTCTATGTCTAAGATCATTGAAATACACCTAAATTATCCAATTTCCTTCTTCGTCAACAATTCTCCAACCAACAACCTAAATTAAATACACTTTTCATTAATTAATCATTTATATTCAATTAATCATTTTAATTGCAAAATGACCAACTCACTACTTGCAATTGGGCAAGCTAAGCTGATTGAATCCAAACTCAAGAAATCCCGAAGTAGTCTCAAACTCCACTCCCCACTCCCATCCACCCCCTCAAATACCCCTGCTACCCACTCCAAAAAAAAAAAAAACACCAAATCAAGTCTCATATAGAAGGTTTAGCAATGTAGAAATTATGAGAAATGAGTTCGAGGACATCAATGCAAATGCCCACATATTTTGCTTGTTATCCCAGAAGGTGAAGAAAGAGGGTATACATTCTGATCATGATTCAGGGCCTCCGGATCCACCACTTCCTACCACTTTATTAAGCCATATCCCCATTTCTTCATCTTTCCTCACCCATAAGCCCATCCCTATTTAGAACAGTGAGGAGGAAAATGTGAGAGTAGGAGAGAGAGGGGATTTGGTTGGTGAGGAAAAGGAACTGGACACCGTAGCCGACGGCTCCGAGGAGGGAGCTGATGAGGAGGACGACCCAGAAGAGGAGGGAGCTGATGAGGAGGACGACCCAGAAGAGGAGGTGGGCGGCGGCCACACCGGAGATCCAGTAGAGGAGCTTGCCGACATCGGGAGCGGACGTGAGGAAGGAACAGCGAGAAGAAGAGAGAAAAAAAAAGAGGAAGGAGAAGCGAGAAGAAGAGAGGAAGAAAAAAGAAAAAAAATATATATATATATGTGGCGGGTCGGAGCGGATAGGGGCATGGATCCTGGATCCGTGCCCCAGGAGCACAAGAGTACTGCCCTTACAAAAATCACTATTTTCTTGTTGCATACCGAAGACAAGATACTTTGACATTTTAGTAATGAAGGGAAGTACTCAATCAAGTTCGAATGCAAAAGCCTCATAAAAACTCTATTTTGGATACCCTTGGCCACTTCAAAAGAAGTTGACTCTCGTTTTGGTGCTTAAAAATCCCAATAAAAATCAAGCAATTCACATGTAAGTTTTGTGAAGGAGAAACAATGAGTCTACAAAACACTTTCTTATATAAAGAAACATGAAGTTGAGTTGTGTCATCTTCGAATTGGATGTTAAATTTATCGTTTTCTTAACTTTTTTTTGTTTTAATCATTTTGGTCAAGTATCAAAATTATAATTATATGACATGAACTTGAATGATATGAAATTGTGTAAATAAAACCACGCGAGACCTGATTTTGTTATTATAAGATAGAAAATGACAATCTAAATTAAAATGATACAAAAAAAAAAGTTAAAATATCTAAATTTGAGCAAAAAGAATAAACATTATGTTCCAATTAATATTTTTTTTTAAACTAAAACTAGCTAGAAATGAAGTTGACCTTTTAAAATCTGAAAAAATAAAATAAAAATAAGGTGATAAATAAGGGGAAGTATAATTCCTCATATAGGTACAGGTGTGAAATGACAGGTATGCCCCTATATGTGAAGATATATTACGAAAATGCACACATGGGGAGGGGGCAGGTCCAAAATAGTGGAAGGGAAAAGGAGGGGTTTCTTCTCATTGTTTCGGATTAGATCTCACAACACTTCTCTCTGAGAGAGAAAGATACAGATTTTTGGTATGCAGAGTCTCTTTACTCAAATCTCCTCCTCCTCTTTTCTCTCTCACTTACATACACACGCACACATACACATACTTATATGATTTTGCCCTTGATTCAGTAAACCCTAATATTTTACGTGCATCCCCTAAACGCCCTTTCTGGGAATCCCCACTTGAAATTTGATTGATTTCTAGGTTGAACTTTTGCTATGTGGACTATACCTACTTCCAAAATGAGGGCTTTTTTGCGTTTCGGTTGAAGGGCCTTTAATTTTGGTTTGGATATTTTTAATTCGATGAGGGTTTATGATTTTTCTATAATATTTGTATATTTTCTTTATTTTTTTCTGGGTGGGGGCGTTTCGACTTTGTTGGCTGCAATGGGGGTGGTGAATTTAGCCTTTTGAGCTAATTCGCCATCAGAATGTATAGATTTCCGGATAAATTTATTTACTCATATATCATGATACCTTTTAGTTTGATTACTCCTTGAGGGAAAAAAAAAGGAAGAGCTTGAATGATTTGTTCGGGGATGTTCTTTCAATTGGGTACATTTTACTTGTTATTTGTTTTGGGTCAGAGAATTATTTCCCCTTTCCACTCTTGGATGTGGGATATTGGAGCAATGGATTAGGTGGGATGGGGACCTTCTTTATCTTGAAATGGAGTCCTTTGCTTTTGCTGCCTTGGTTTTTATTGAAACGGAAAATTGTCGTATGGTTTTCCAGTCTCTGGTGTTGGTTTCTTTTGAAGAATAATCTTCTGGCGTTTTTATGTCTGGAAACTGAGCAATTAGCAAATGCACTATTGGCTGTGAACAGTGCTTTTTTATCGTCTGTACCCATTTGTCTATGAATTTCTGATTAGACTCCCAGACACCTCAAATTTACCATATAGCACCCAAAAACATAGAAGTATAATGTCCCTGTACCCTGAAATATCACATATTTATAAACCTGCAATGATGCTTTTCAAATTCTTCTTAGTTAAATGCCTTTCAGCCCGTAAACCATGCAATCTGCAGATGGTTTTCTCTTTTGCCTGCTGCCATAGTAACAATGTAAGCATGCAGATTCTGGTGGTGGACTCAAGGCCTCAAATTGTGTTTATTGAGTGACAAGACTTGGAACATAAGTTAAGAGAATCATGGCAGAGAACACTGAAGTTGATGACCGTGTGGATCTTGATGATGACAATTATACCGAAGAAGATGATGATGTTGAAGAACCCATGGAGGATGAAGGAGCTGGAGAAGGCGATGAAGAAAATGGCGAGGAACCTCTGGAGGACACAAGGAGTGAGGATGGTGAGAAAGAGCAATCTCCTGAGATAAACAGAAATGATATTCACATCGAGCATGCGGAAGTTGAAGAAAACACAGTATCCATTAAAGATGATGAGAAAGAGAAACATGATGAACTTCTTGATCTGCCGCCTCATGGTTCTGAAGTTTTCATTGGAGGTCTTTCTCGAGATATTTCAGAGGACGACTTAAGGGAACTTTGTGAATCCTTTGGTGAAAATTTTGAGGTTGGTACCAATATAGGAGGAAAAATATATACAAAAAGTCATTACACACTATGTGTTACTCATAACTTCATCATATGGCAGATAAGGATCATGAAAAACAGGGATACTGGTGAAAGCAAGGGCTTTGCTTTTGTAGCTTTCAGAACAAAAGATGAGGCACAAAAGGCAATCGAAGAATTACATAACAAGGAATTCAAGGTGGTTTCTGCCTCGTCTCAAAACCCTTTAGGCAATTTTTATTTTTTTAGTGTAAAGAGTTTGTCATTTCTGTGTTCTTTCACTTGGTTTTAGTTCAGAATTCAGATATAGTTCTTTGACCATGTCTTTCCTAACTGCAGGGCAGAACGTTGCGATGTTCTCTATCGGAAACAAAATATAGATTGTTCATTGGTAATGTACCTAAGAGTTGGACTGATGATGAATTCAGGAGAATCATTGAAGCAACTGGTCCTGGTACCGAAACCATAGAACTAATAAAGGTCTATTTGGCGTATTAACTATTATAGAGTACAAGTGTGCTTGTGGGATGACTTGACTTTACTTCATCTGACCTTATTTCATCTAACTACAGGATCCGCAGAACCCAAGTCGTAACCGTGGTTTTGCCTTTGTGGAATATTACAACAATGCCTGTGCTGATTACTCTAGGCAAAAGATGTCTTCTGCAAGCTTCAAGCTGGATGGTAATACACCAACTGTAACATGGGCTGATCCAAAGATTACAGCTGATCATTCTGCTGCTGCTGCTGCTCAGGTATAACCTCAAATTGAATACGTCCTCACCATCGTTATTGAAGTATTGATATTTGATGCTTTCCTGGGGAATTGAAGTTAAATATAGTTTTAGTTGCTGTCATTCTTTGGAATACTGGATTAACTCTTTAACATTTTATCAAAGAATGCTTTGCATGGCACTGAAATCCTCTCTGTGGTATGAGTTGCTATCTTTAGAGTAACATGCAAGATGTTATTTAAAAATTACTTAGATAAGTAGGGATTTAGTATCACTCAATTGTGTTGATGTGTGCTGATAATGATCTTTAAAAACTTATGCAATTCTCATGGAAATGAGTTTGTGATATCCTGCAATTTAACAGTGCAAGGATGAATTTTCACTTACGGAATTGACCATCACCTACCTGTTTTCTGGATAAATCCTTGCTACATTGTAGATAGGATTTTTCATATTGCAGTAAGTTTCATCTGTATAGGCATTACATTCACAATACCCGTGTGTCAGACTGGATCTATTGAAAGGAATAATGTTTTCTGGATGAAACCTTGTTCTTATGTAATATTCATTATGTTCTTTGGTTTTTTTTGTTTCTCCATATATCATGTTTGTGCAGGTTTATGCTCTTTTATGTTTAGTGAGCAGGATATTGTGGCAGATAAGGAGAAGTTCTGTTGTTTGACACATGTTGCAATATTACCCTGATACACTCTTTTGAATGTTTATCCAGGTCAAGGCTCTTTATGTGAAGAATATACCTGAAAATACACCCACCGACCAATTAAAAGAAATTTTCCAGCGTCATGGGGAAGTCACTAAAGTTGTTATGCCACCTGCCAAAGCTGGTGGAAAGAGAGACTTCGGGTTCATACACTATGCAGAAAGGTCAAGTGCATTGAAAGCTGTCAAAGAAACAGAAAAATATGAGATAAATGGTGCGTTCCCACAAATAACTTTCTAGGTTATAAGTACTTGAATTTTACCTGTTTTTGTGTTTGGTCAGTATTGCAATAAGGATGTAAATCTCATAGGATTTGATGGAATGACATGTTTATAGCATCTTGATGCTTACCTCATGATATAACATTCAATCATTGGTCAACGTCATTGTACACCTGATACAATCTCTGATCAATAGTTTTTTTTTTGTGTGAATGATGCATTGCCATTTTATTTTCAAACAACAAGCATCCACTTTTTCCTTATTTATTATACTTCTATGTATGGATTTGCCACCATATGCTGTGGGGAGTATTTGTTTGGAGAATCACATTAATAAATGTGAATGCAGGCCAGGCGTTAGAAGTTGTTCTTGCGAAGCCTCAGTCTGAGAAGAAGTTTGACGCTTCTAGTCCCCATAATCCTCAAATTCCAAATTATATTCCTCATCCAGGGTACACTGGTATACCTGTAAATCCTTATGCACCTATTGCTGCTGGATATGGTGGAGCGGCTGGTGGGTTTCAGCAGGTGGTCACTACAATCTTCTCTATCATCCTTTTCGTTTTCCTTATTTTGTTTCATTTGAATGTGTCGCTCTAACATGCTGGAACATCACAGCAGCCCATGATTTATGGGAGGGGGCCAATGCCAGCAGGAATGCAGATGGTGCCAATGGTTTTACCAGACGGTCGAATTGGCTATGTTTTGTAAGTCGACTCAGATGTGGTACACTGAAGTTTTCAGTAAAATGAGGAAAAATTCTGTATATTAATTGACCAACTTATGTATTATTATTATCACAGGCAACAGCCTGGTGTACAGATGCCACCTCCTGCGAGACCACGAAGGAATGATAGGAGCAATGGTTCAGGTGGGCCCCAAGGACGGGGAACGAGCAGTAATATTGATGATAATAACCGTAACAGAAGGTACAGACCCTACTAACAGTGGGGAGCAACAATAAATTGTACTCGGATATTAGCTAGCAGCTTAGCAGATAGTATAACCCTCAGCAACTTTTGAATGGAAGTGGTGATTTTAAGGATTATATTGACCATGACAGCAAATTTCTTTTTCTCTCATTTTCTTTTACCATTTGTTCTTTCTGTTGTTTGGGATATGATTGAAGAGAGTATAAGATTGTTGGTAAAGCTTTATGCGCGTTTGCATATGAATTTGGGTGAATTCTATTGGAGTGCTATTTATGAATGAATGGATATACGAGCTCTCAATTGTGTTGTGTTGTTCCAAAGAAGAGATAATGGTCACGTTGCTTGTGTTGTGTTTGGTAATAGGTATGAGGATGCCCGAGTCAGTTTCATGTTTACTATGCATTGTGTGTATTGTTGATTGTTAAATACTGAAATCTGAGATATAATTCAATTCACCAACCTATCTTTAGTGTAATAATGTGCACATTGTTGAGATACAGGGAAACGTCAAAGACATCTCTCCGTTATGATGATATAATTGATTCTCCACTTATTTGATGCCACAGAACATCATTTTCTTGGATGAGATAATTTATTGTTCATTAGTTCATTACCCTGATTCGATGACCCTACCAGCTGTTTTAGGGCAAATTTAAATAAATATTGTATCTACCAAAAAACTTTATCTAAGTACACAAATTCGTGTGAGATGGTCTCACGGATAGTTTCCGTGAGACGAATCCTTTTTACCCATAAACTAATCTCATTTTCATCAATTTACATGTGAATTGTGAAGGGTGAGTTATGAGTTGAGATTGTCTCACATGAGACCCACTCATCTAAGTATAGTGAATTATAACTTTAATAATATAAGTAAAGTCATAAACAACATATGATAGAATGTTTTGGTGTTATTATTGATCAAACAGGTATCTTTAAGAGCACATTGTGTAAAATAATTGCAATTTCTTTAATGCTCTTAAAGATAAGAAACATCTACAGAGTTTCTTAGGTGTGATCAACTTTGCCAGAGATTTCATCAAGGATTTAGCAAAGTATGGAAAAAAAATTCGACCACTTCTTAAAGAAACAGAACACACAAGATGGAAGTGGGAAGAAATTCACTCTCATCGAGTTCGTGAGTTAAAACAAATTTACAATAATAACCTAAACTCGCAATAATGCAAGATAAAGATTATCTAGTTCTCTATATAGATGTTAATGATTTTTGATGAGCAACAGTGTTCATTAGAAAAACATCAACTGATGAAAAATCATGTAAATATGCAAAAGGGCTGTTTATTGAGCAACAAGAAAACATACACATTAACAAGAATGATTTTTTTCCCATGTGGAAGCCTTTAAAAAAATATCTTTATTTTTATTAGCTCAATGATTTACTTAAAAAGTAGATCATACAAATGTTACAGTTTTCTTAAAAAATAATCTTGAATCAAAATTTGAGAAAACACGTGTTATTAGATGTCAAACGGAATGTCAATATTATAATTTTGATGTTATATTTATTAAATCTTATGAAAATGTTCTTACATGTTTCTTAATGAGAGATTAAAATATTTTAAGCATGTGTCATCACAGTACGAGTAAGGCACCTCAAAAAAATCTTACGTAGTGAAACTAACAATTTGGCTTGTTCAGAATTCATGTTGAAGCAGCCCGTTATGTACAACAAGAAGATTTGGACATTGTCCAATCTTCAATAAAAGCAGTGCAACCTTTTCATGTTTTTCTTTGGAAAACACTCGAGAAGCCTCTTCTCAATATAGGATCATCATCAGTGACCTTAAAGGAGATATGAGAATATCACCACACCCAAAACCAGTAATTACAAATAATGCCGGTACAAGTTATCATTGGATTTCGATGAAAAAGAGCAACATGTTGAATATCTTGACTTATGTCCTGATAAAGCCAAGTCAACCTATCTCATTTGAGGTCAAAGAAGAAGAGATTAACCTTAGGTCACAGATCGACCCCAAAACTATTAATATTAACAAATCATTATCTCGTTTGTAAGTTTATCAAAGCACATGTGAAAAACTAATAACAAGAATTGAAATCAATCCAAACAAAATTCTTACAGATTGGTCTAGTATATATAGACGAATGTGGATGCTTATGGGAGTAAACCCATAAGATGTTCGAGAATGGTATGATTTTGAGATGATTGCTTCAGTTCATACCACTTCACCAAGCTTTTCGAAAATCTCAAAACTTCCAAAATGGATTGTCACTGACGGTTTTTGATTCATGAGAATAAGCATCTTGGCAAAGGAGATATTTAGGAATTAAAAATAATCCCAGCTGCTCCGGAAATCACAAAAAAATAGTCTCATCCAACATTTCATTTTATTAAATTACAAATGCCAGATATGATAGCCTTAAATAAGATTTGAGTACCACTCTGTTGGGCATCGGTCCAGATACAAGATGAAACTTATCATAACTATTACATATGATATACCTGAATACACAGAGAAGACTACAGAAAAGAAAAGAACAGATATCACCTAGCAGGTCTTCAAGAACAACACAATGGTCTGTGTTGAAGATTAGGTTCAGTCCACTTCAATCTTTTGTTGTCACAAATGCAAGCACCATGATGACCCGGTAGCACCACTTAGGAGCCAGAACAACCACGGATCCAAGCACTTACCCAAGCAGTAACCTCACTCCTTCACAGAAGAAAGAGACATATTGTCAACACATGTTCATCTGACTCTGGACACAAAGTATCAGTAGGAGAAAATCCCTCAAATCCCCATTTCTCTCTCAATATCACTTAGAACGAAGATGGAGTAACAAATGGGCAGATTTCACCCACTCTCTCTCTACCCAAACCCTAGAGCATATATAACCGGAGAAAAACCGATCAAAAGGACAGCAAAGGACAGCCCGAGGTACAGAAGGACCGTCGGGCTCAAGGACAGCCGGTGGTTCATGGTTGTACGAAGATCAGAGGTGAGAGAGAGAAGAGTGGGGCACCGTGGATGAGAGAGAAGGGGATTAGGGTTATGACCAGCAACGGGAAGGAGGGAGTATATATGTAAAGGAACAAGCGGCTGAGATCAAAGATCCAGAATGGACAGCTCAGATCAAGCCATCACTAAGGGAATGGGCTTGGGCCGGATCCATGGGTTTGCATCCTATGTGGGCTGCCAAGAAAGAAATGAGAGCTGGGCCCAACAAGTATTGACCCATAACTTACATATCTCCACCTTGGGCCAAACTTGGTACTTTGCAGACTATCCACAGATGTAGGGGGTCATCATCACCGATTTACTCACCTGCAAACACAGAGAACCAAAACACTAAGTTAGGGCAGGTAGGGTATCACACAGCACAGAGCAATCACAAAGAGAGCAAAAAAAGGGAGTCACAAAGACTCAAGCACATAGCAAGATCACTATCTTGAAACAATGTTCAAGATTTTCAAACAAGATTGAAACTTATCACAAGGTGGGCACTTGGTGCCCATATCAGAAGGATTGAACTCAGATGGTATCTTATCAAGATCAATAATGCCTTTTTCAACAACATCTCTTATGAAATGAAACTTAACATCAATGTGTTTAGTTCTATCATGAAACACAAGGTTTTTGCACAATTGAATAACAGATTGACTATCTGAGAAGACAGTCACTTTCTTTTTAAGAAAACCAATTTCAGACAGCATGTCTTTCAACCAAATAACTTCTTTTATAGCTTCAGTAGTAGCAACATATTCAGATTCAGTGGTAGACAAGACAACAATATGTTGAAGTTGGGATTTCCAGCTCACACAAGAACCATTCAAAGTGAACACATAAGAGGTTGAGGATTTCCTATTATCCCTATCATTGGCAAAATTGGAATCAACATACCTACATAGTTCAACACCTTTTGAGCACTTAGCAAACAACAAACCAGTATTAGAGGAACCTTTAAGATATCTCAACAACCATTTAAGAGCTTCCCAGTGTGGAGCACCAGAGTTGGACATATATCTGCTCAAACAACTAACAGAGTAAGCAATATCAAGCTTGGTACTAACCATCAAGTACATCACAGTTCCTATATGGCATTAGCTTATGGGACATTTTTCATCACAGAGATTTCAGAATCAGTCTTGGGAGACTGATCCTTACTTAGCACAAAATGTCTAGCAAGAGGCATAGAAACAGGTTTGACAGATGTCATAGAGAACTTCTCAAGAATCTTTTCAATATAAGCAGATTGATTAAGAAACAAGGTGCACTCAAACCTATCCCTTACAATATTCATACCAAGGATTTTCTTAGCATCACCAAGCAACTTCATGTCAAACTCATCACTTAGACATTTGATAACATCATTGACAAATTTGATGCAAGAACTAGCAAGAAGCATATCATCAACATATAAGAGCAGGAACACAGGAGATTAAACAGATTCTTTGAAATACAAGCATGGATCATAGGAACTCCTTTTAAAATTCAAAGATAGCATGCAAGCATCAAACTTTTTGTTCCATTGCCTAGGGGATTGCTTCAAGCCATAGAGAGATTTCCTTAATAAGCATACATGGTTAGAGTGTTTCTTATCAACAAAAGCTTCAGGTTGTTTCATATAGATATGCTCATTCAAATCACCATGCAGGAAAGCAGTCTTCACATCCATTTGTTTTAATGCCCAATCATAATGTGCAACTAATGCAAGCATCAATCTAACAGTTGTGAATTTAACAACAGGTGTAAAGATTTCAGTATAATCAATTCCTTCCTTTTGTGTAAATCTTTTTGCAACAAGTCTAGCTTTATATCTAATAGAATCACCCTCATTTTTAACCTTAAACAACCACTTACAATCAACAATAGAGCAAGCATCAGGTTTAGGAACAAGGGACCAGGTTTGGTTATCATGCAAGGATTTAATCTCATCATTCATAGCATTTAACCAAGCAGCAGATTCTTTAGATTTCAGAGTCTCATTAACAAATTTAGGTTCATTCCCATCCAAGGACTCAAACACATTATACACAAAGAAAACAAGTTGGTAATCATCAAAGTGTTGTGGCCTTTTAATCTGTCTTCTAGTCCTATCTCTAGCCAATTGATAATCACTCAAATCATCATACATAGGTTCAACAGATTCATCAACACTTTGGTAAAAAACAGGCATATCATGAATATCAGCAGGATCAGACATAGGGGCAGATTGCTCCACCTCATTTGGAGCAGTAGAAGGAATAACAGGAACAGAGACAGACAAACAAGGAAACTCAGTTTCATTAAAGAAAACATCTTCGCTAATTATGGTTTTAAAGCCATACTCACCTTTTAACCAGCACCTGTAACCTTTAACACCTTCAGGATAACCAAAGAAAACACATTTTATGGATCTAGGTTCTATCTTATCAGTTTTCTGATGCACATAGACAGAACAACCAAATACTCTTAAGTTAGACAGATTCACAGGTTAGACCATAGAGTTTAAGGTAATTCACCACACAGAGGAACAAAAGGAGATCTATTAATCACATAGGCAACAGTCAAGACAGCTTCACCCCAAAACAATTTAAGTAAACCAGAAACACATAGCATAGATCTTACTCTTTCAAGGAGAGTTATGTTCATTCTTTCAGCAATGCCATTTTGTTGTGGTGTATAGGTTACAGTTCTATGTCTTTTAATTCCATATTCAGCACACAAAGCATTGAATTCATGATTACAAAACTCAGTTCCATTGTCTGTTCTTAAAGCCTTTATCCTTTTTCCAGTTTGGTTTTCAATTAGCACTTTCCAAGTTTTGAACTTATCAATAACATCAGAATTTAGCTTAAGCAAGAACACAAACACTTTTCTTGAATAATCATCAATAACAGACAAGAAGTATCTATTTCCAGCAGGAGTAGCAACAGATGCAGGTCCCCACACATCAGCATGAATGTACTCTAAGATTTCAGAACACTTAGATAGATTTGGGAAGGGGAAATAGGGAATACAGATCTTGTTTGCTTACTTAGAATGCATGTTTCATACACAGACATATCAGACACAAGGTCACCACTTAGGTACTTGTTTTTATGCAAGATTCCTAGTCCCTTACTACTTATATGACACAACCTTTTATGCAAGAGGTCAGTTTGATCATTTTTAACAGAATTTGCATGAGAGACAGGTTCAACACAAACAACATACATGTTATGCATTCTAGCAGCTGTGAAAACAACAACATTATCTTTGATCATGTTCATCTTTCATTTTCCCCATTCTCCTATGAAACCAGAGTCTTCAAGCAAAGCACAAGACATAAGATTGTTGCTCAGATTTGGAACATGTCTAACATTTTTCAAATTGAGCACATTTCTATTCCCAAGTTTCAAGCAAACAGAGCCAACACCTAGCACATTGTTTTTACTATTATCAGCCATAGACACAGATCCCTTTTTCAGTTCCACATAGGAAGAAAACAAGCTTAGGTGAGGAGTCATATGATTAGAGCATGCAGAATCAAGTAACCAATGGTTTTCACTCAGATTATCAAGCACAGAATTAGCATGCTCAGAAATATATTCATCAGATATCATAAACATATCACCCATGTTATCAGCAACATTATTAGCCTGTTCATTTGGTTTTTCCCTTTTAGGTTCAGTACATCTGTTTGCATAATGTCCAGACTTTCCACAATTATAGCACTTTCTGTTCTTAAACTTGGACTTACTAACTCCTTTATCTTTTTCAGTTTTCTGAGGTGTATTACTACTGGGACCAGGATTATTGGGGGTGGAAGCATTGTTGTTCTTAGGTTTGTTCTTGGTTTTGTTCTTCACAAAGTTAACATCACCTAGAGACCTATTACCCTTAGAGTTCTTTAAATCCAATTCCTTATTTTTTAAACCATTAATAACAGTGTCAAATGTCACTTTATCTCTACCATACTTAATAGCAGATTTCACATCACTGTATGTATCAGGAATGACATTCAACAGAACTATGGGGGTATACTCATCAATGTTTTTATCTCTAGTTAGCTTAATATCCTGAACCAGTTTAGTAAAATTATCCAGATTCTCATCAATGTCTTTATGCATATCAAGCTTAAATCTGAAAAACTTTTCCAACAAAAACATCTTAGAAGGCAAGGAGGTTTCAGTATAAAATTCTTCCAATTTGTTCCACAGAGATTTAGCTGAATCATGTTTTCCTAACTTTCTTATCACAGAATCAGACAAGTTAAGAATAATCAAGGAGTAAGCCAGTTCATCCAGTTCAAGATTTACATCATCAGTGACTTTATCATCATAGTTCAATGTTATAGCTTTAAAACACTTCTGTTGTACAAGCACACCCTTCATCTTCTGTTGCTAAATAGAGAAGTCTCACTTCCCATCAAAAGATGTAACAGTATAAGCATTCATGATCACAGAGAGAATGATATGCAGTATCAGAATAGAGATACAGAAACAACAGATTACAAGGAGAGAGCACACAAAGCCTGATTAACCCCCTCAGCCCAGATTCCAGGGTCACTTAAAGGACCGGACAAGGTGAGTTAGATGGGGAATCAGAGAGATAGACAGCGGAAACAAGAAGGCAGATCAGAAACACACAGATAGATCAACACATAGACAAGTAAACCTCCACACAGAGAGATAGACTCAAACCAGCAGGCAGACCTCCAAGAGATAGACTCCAAGGACAGATCCATAGGAAAGAAAAAAAAGAGATAGAGTTATAGTCGTGATACCTGACCACCACAGCACCTCAGCACTACTAGACTGATTTTATCAACAAGGCCCTGATACCACTGTTGGGCATCGGTCCAGATACAAGATGAAACTTATCATAACTATTACATATGATATACCTGAATACACAGAGAAGACTACAGAAAAGAAAAGAACAGATATCACCTAGCAGGTCTTCAAGAACAACACAATGGTCTGTGTTGAAGATTAGGTTCAGTCCACTTCAATCTTTTGTTGTCACAAATGCAAGCACCAAGATGACCCGGTAGCACCACTTAGGAGCCAGAACAACCACGGATCCAAGTACTTACCCAAGCAGTAACCTCACTCCCTCACAGAAGAAAGAGACATATCGTCAACACATGTTCATCTGACTCTGGACACAAAGTATCAGTAGGAGAAAATCCCTCAAAACCCCATTTCTCTCTCAATATCACTTAGAACGAAGATGCAGTAACAAATGGGTAGATTTCACCCACTCTCTCTACCCAAACCCTAGAGCATATATAACCGGAGAAAAATTGATTAAAAGGACAACAAAGGACAGCCCGAGGTCGAGAAGGACCGTCGGGCTCAAGGACAGCCGGTGGTTCATGGTTGTACGAAGATCAGAGGTGAGAGAGAGAAGAGTGGGGCGCCGCGGATGAGAGAGAAGGGGATTAGGGTTATGACCAGCAACGGGAAGGGGGGAATATATATGTAAATGAACAAGCGGCTGAGATCAAAGATCCAGAATGGACAGCTCAGATCAAGCCATCACTAAGGGAATGGGCTTGGGCCGGATCCATGGGTTTGCATCCTATGTGGGCTGCCAAGAAAGAAATGAGAGCTGGGCCCAACAAGTATTGACCCATAACTTACATATCTCCACCTTGGGCCAAACTTGGTACTTTGCAGACTATCCACAGATGTAGGGGGTCATCATCACCGATTTACTCACCTGCAAACACAGAGAACCAAAACACTAAGTTAGGGCAGGTAGGGTATCACACAACACAGAGCAATCACAAAGAGAGCAAAAAAAGGGAGTCACAAAGACTCAAGCACATAGCAAGATCACTATCTTGAAACAATGTTCAAGATTTTCAAACAAGATTGAAACTTATCACAAGGTAGGCACTTGGTGCCCATATCAGAAGGATTGAACTCAGATGGTATCTTATCAAGATCAATAATGCCTTTTTCAACAACATCTCTTATGAAATGAAACTTAACATCAATGTGTTTAGTTCTATCATGAAACACAAGGTTTTTGCACAATTGAATAGCAGATTGACTATCTGAGAAGACAATCACTTTCTTTTTAAGAAAACCAATTTCAGACAGTATGTCTTTCAACCAAATAGCTTCTTTTATAGCTTCAGTAGTAGCAACATATTCAGATTCAATGGTAGACAAGGCAACAATATGCTGAAGTTGGGATTTCCAGCTCACACAAGAACCATTCAAAGTGAACACATAAGAGGTTGAGGATTTCCTATTATCCCTATCATTGGCAAAATTGGAATCAACATACCTACATAGTTCAACACCTTTTGAGCACTTAGCAAACAAACCAGTATTAGAGGAACCTTTAAGATATCTCAATAACCATTTAAGAGCTTCCCAGTGTGGAGCACTAGGGTTGGACATATATCTGCTCAAACAACTAACAGAGTAAGCAATATCTAGCTTGGTACTAACCATCAAGTACATCACAGATCCTATATGGTTCTTTGCTTATTTAATTAAAACATCTCACTTCGCCAATAAAGTAGACAATGAAAATATAATATTCTTTTAGAAGTTCTATATTGATTAAAAATGATTATTAAGAGTTCATGTTATTGAAAATAAATAAGACAGAGTAGTCCCTAAATCAGGCACTTTCAAAAGAATATTTTATTTTCCCAATGCACTTTATAGAAATATGGTGAAGTGAGGTGCTTTAATAAAATAAGCCAAATATGTGGGCGACTTTGCAAAATGCCAAATTCTTTCAACCAACAATTTCTATTTCCACTCTTGTTCTTCTAAAGTCACAAATTAAAATTAATCAATATCAGACCCAACATGCTTCAATAATTTAAAAGTACTCTAATAAAATATATTTTGATCTCAACCAAAACTTCAACAAATAACTTTGTTGATTTTACAAACTACAACTTGCAACCCAATCACTCGACCGCATCACATAGTTTACACCGGTTTCTTTAGCAAAGAAAAACACCACCCTTATGTTTTTCAACCAATGATGCAGAAGGGACATTTTTCCTACTATATTTTTAACTAAAGAAAATGTTGAAACAAAGCCTAAAAAATTTATTGAAGAAATAACTAAATATTACATAAATATTTTATTCGTCATTGAAGGAGAATACTTGTTTAGACTCTCATGGCTAACTTAGGGAATTTCCCCAATATAATTAAAAGAAAAAAGATTTCTCAAAGACAAGAAATTATATGCCCTTAACCCACACCGACCCGACCCGCTCATTAAATATATATATATATATATATGTTTCTTTTTAACATTAATTTATATATTAGGGAAAAGATGCAGCAACACCTCTCTCTCTCTTCCTCTTCTCCTATTCTTCGTCTCTCCCTTTCTCCTCCTTTTCATCTTCTTCTTGTTGATTTCACCGTCATTTGTTGTTGTCCTCTTCTTCATCATGGATGCATCTCTCATTTTTCTTCTTCTTCAAATCTCCAATTCCTGATTTCTTCAAAACAATAATTTTTCCTTTTCTTTAGTCTTCATATCTACAATAAAGCTATTGATAATTATTTTGTTGGCGATCTTAATGCACTGTGCTTGATAATTACTAGTTAATGCTTCAAGCTATCATGCCCTATCGAGCCCGGAAACCCTTTTCTCTTTGTGTTGTTAGTATTCTAATATTTTGAAGTTGTATATAGATTCTCCAATGCTAATTTGCTGCTAAAATGAAACCTGCAGTTTCCGCTTCTCTGTAAAAGTGCTCACTTAAATAAGTAGCAGTAGTGTTGAAAGTAGCAGTGGTGCAAGCCATTTTGATTTTATTTCACAAACTCATGCTTGGTCTTTTCTCAATGCAATACCAAAACTTGTGAATTTCAATGATCTTAGACATAGA
The DNA here is from genome assembly GCA_954870855.1 of Scutellaria minor. Taxonomy (NCBI): domain Eukaryota; kingdom Viridiplantae; phylum Streptophyta; class Magnoliopsida; order Lamiales; family Lamiaceae; genus Scutellaria; species Scutellaria minor. The sequence goes on along the minus strand of OX940728.1, from coordinate 14,345,738 downwards.
AAAATCAATTATTTCAAAAATGAAATAATTTACAATTGATGTAAATGATATTAGGGAAGAAGATGATGAAAATCGCATTTTAAATTGTAAGATCTTAAAGTTACCTTAAGAGGATAAAACTAGTATCTTAAGAATTACACTGTAATACCTTAAATATATGTAGTATCTTTAAACTAAATATATAATACATGAAAAGTATTCAATACCTAAAGGGTATATATGTGATACCTGAAGAGTAAATCATATGTGATACTTAAAGAGTAAATCATATGTGATACCTGAAGAGTAAATCAGGTGATACTTGAAGAGTAAATCATATGTGATACCTGAATACCTGAAGAGTAAATCAGGTGATATCTGAAGAGTAAATCATATGTGACACCTGAAGAGTAAATCAGGTGATACCTGAAGAGTAAATCATATGTGATACATTCAGGTGATACTTGAAGAGTAAATCATATGTGATACCTGAAGAGTAAATCATATGTGATAATCAGGTGATACATGAAGAGTAAATCATATGTGATACCTGAAGAGTATCACACATTATCACATATCTACCCTTAATGTACTATGTAGAAACAATGTTTTTATCTTCTTTTTTCTCTTTTTTTATTTTCTTCTTTTTCTTAGTCTCTTTTCTTATTGATTTGTTATTCTTTTTATTTGTTTAGTACATTCTTCTTCTTGTATATCTTCTTGTTTCTTATTCTTCTTCAAATTGCCATGAAATCATTTAAGGTATTACATAATTACCTAATATGTATTTGTATATGTTACTCTCAGGGGTATTACATAAATATCTTTCAGGTATTATATAAGTATATCACACATATTTCCTTCGAATATTACATAAACACCTTATAAATATTTGTCTATGTTACTTTCAGGTATTACGCAAATATCTTTTAAGTGTCACACATATTATTTTCAGATATTACATAAATACCTTATAGGTATTTTGTATATGTTACTCTCATGTATTACATAAATACCTTTTAGGTATTACACAAAATAACTTTTAAGTATCATGCATATTACTTTAAGGTATTATATAAATACCTTATAGGTTTTTGTATATGTTACTCTCAAGTATTATATAAAATATCTCTTAGGTATTATACAAATAACTTATAATATCATACATATTTCTTTCAGATATTACATAAATACTTTATAGGTAACTCTCAAGTATACATAAACACACGCCCATGAAAATACAATACTCTGTGTTAACTGTGAGAGAGAGAGTGTGTGTGTGTGTGAGCTGTGGCTTGAAGAGAGGGGATGGAATAATAGCATGCTATAATTTTGTCTTTGCTAAATCGTCAGATACTATGGTTCACCATTAATGTCATCCCCACCACTCTTATATACTTTTCAAACCCTGTTTTCAATCATTCTTATTCTATCGCCAACTTCTAGGATCTGATTTTTCTGCTAAGATTGATTTCTCTGCAACCTACTATTTTATCCCTCGGTTTTTCAAATTCCTGCATTTTGAATTTGTTGTCATAGTATGTTGACTTGCATAGCTTGCTCGAAGCAGCAAAACACCACCGGATCTCTCCGAGATCCGTTGGAAGACGACGGCGACGCCGCTACTCCTTCCTCTAAGCAAGCCATTAAAGCCCTAACTGCCTAAGTAAACTCTTAGTCCTTTCTTTTAATTTCATTTTCATATGAATATTTCTCATGTATTTGAAAGTTTGTTGAAGCAGATTTTATAAAGGCATTGGATACGTACAAGAACTGCAAGCTATGTTCTAACTTTATATCGAAGAAGAAGAGCGATAATGACGATTTGGGGGACCCACCTGGAAAGAGGGGTGGGGTGGTTGTGGGGGAGCTGATGAGTCATTTGATCGTGTCCCCAGGGCACAATAGAGTCACCCTTTCTCAAATGATTATTCTAAACATTTTTTTTTAGTAGAATTAAGGAAACTTTCTGAAGCCTCATTTGTGTCCAATACTCCATTCTTACCTTTTTCGATCTTCGATGCGGATTTGAAAAATTTCATGTGTTTTTGGTTCATTCCATCTTGTGTTTGTTTTCTTTGGCATGTGACTTTCTTTTGTTTTGTGGTGGTCCATGACCCACCCCAATTGTCATAGTTGAGTCTCTTCTTGCCAACTTGTATAAGTTAGTAGTGGTCCAAACCACTCATTTTGGATTTTGTCTTTTTCATTGTTGGCAGAATTCTCTTTTATCTTTGAACATATACTATTACATGTTCAAATTACATTTTTACTCCTAATTTAAACTTATTACATGTTTAGTAGCTCGATTATCGAGTCTAAGTTAGATTTGTTTTCTTTCCTTATATCTTTGAGTTTTATTTGATTTATTTAATGAAAACCCTCTTCAAAGCTTTGTTTTTATTTCTTGTTCAGGATCGGGCTTATTGCCTTTACCCCGGAAACCATTTCCAAACAAATGTTTCTATTGGATTTGGTATGATGGAAACCATTTACATGTTCTGTTGCAAGAATCTTGTTTTCCCTAATAAGTTTTCTCTTGTTCTTGAACAAATTTTTCCTAATCAACTTTCTCTTGTTCTCGAATAAATTTTCAATGAATCCGATCGTATGTCCAATCATCAAATTTAACAAGATGTCATTCATCGTATTTTGAATTTTTTTGAATAGATACTTGACTTCGTCCATTTCAATAAGACAAACTCAAATTCTCCATGCACATTTTGTGGAAATTACAAATACAAATAGACTAGATATAATAAAAAAAGGTTTGAAAATAATGAAAGAAAAGGTAAAGTCGCATATGATCTTGCGACACTCTTATACAATTAAAGTTTCATAATTCTCTATATTTTGATAAGAAATTTTTTGGTAGATACAATATATATTTAAAGACAAAAATTTATGCACACACGGATCCTAGATCCATACACTCGGTTGATCCGACTCTCCACGCGCCCGCACACGCCACCAGGTCTAAAGATAAAAACTTCTGACACACGGATCCTAGATCCGTACACTCGGTCGATCCGACCCTCCACGCGCCTGCATACGCCACCAGGTCTAAAGACAAAAACTTTTATGTACCTGGTGCAAAGACTCTAGATCCGTACACTCGGGTCGACTTGACTCTCCACACGCCCGCACGTGCCACCAGGTCGGTGACAAAATCCGCCCAGGTACCAAATATTTATGTTATGTTAACTATATTTTTTAAGGGTTAGCAACCCAATTTACCACAAAAAATATTAAGTATGCCCAAAAATACCACCCAAAATAAAACTTGACATTTTTTTACCATAAAATATAAAAGTGGGATACTTTATACCATAAAATTTAAAACTAGGGCCAAAAATATCACATTTTTGGATTGACTTTGATGACCACAATTATTACCCAATAATATGCATGGTCAAAAGGGATCTTGGTCAAAAAAAGTGCTTTCTCTCACCTCCACCTTTTCTCCCAAAACTCACGATTTACAGCCAACATTAAATCCTCTATTTTCACCTTCAACCTCAACCAAAAATTCACGTTTACCACTTCAATTTTGTTGCTGAAAATTGACGTTTAACGCGAAGATGTCAAACGAAGAAGGAGAGGTTAGTGAATTACCCCTCTTTTTTTCAGAATTTTTTTGAAATGAAGCTTCGAATTTGCAATGCTTTCTTGAGAATTTGTTGATTTTGGTTGAATTTGTTGGACAAGTGTGTTAATACTTCGATTTTGTTGAGGATCAGTTGAAAAAATGGTGGGTTAAACGTGGAATTTGAATTTGGTATGAACCCTAAATTATTTAAGGATTATGTTTAATTAGGTTTAATTTGTTATAATATATGCTTGAATTCATGTTTGGAATGGTGAATTAGGGTTTAATTTTGCATTTGATAGGGTTAATTTGTTCAGAATTAGGGTTTGAATTCATGTTAGAACGGGTTAAACGTGAATTTTCAATTTATTCACGTTTAACCCTATAAATTATAGGGTTAAACGTGAATAAAAGTAGAAATATTCACGTTTAACCCCTAGCTGCCGAGTTTTCTCGACAGCTCGGCGTGTGCTCTCGGCAGCTGCCGAGTTTTCTCGGCGCTAAGGGTTAAACGTGAATTTAGGGTTTATTCACGTTTAACCCTAAAAATTATAGGGTTAAACGTGAATAAACCCTAAATTCACGTTTAACCCCTAGCTGCCGAGTTTTCTCGGCATCTCGGCGTGTGCTCCTCGGCAACTGCCGAGTTACAAACATTCGCTTGTGTTCTTTCAATCTGTTTAGTGATTCACTCATATGTTTAATTATATTTCTTTCCACGTACTTACTGCTATTTCTAATGCGTTTTATTGTAACTACCACTACTGCAGGGTCTTGTGTGTTACGAGACTCTCAGGGTCGAGAGTCGAGAGACTCGACAGATATACATGAAGTACATTGACGATAATCTCACAGAGGGGGTTCAGCTTCCGACACAAACCCGTCGAGGTCGACCAAGGCTTTCAGCCCGGGTGGCTGGGGAGAGTTCTCGGCGGACGGCTCAACGCGACTTACCGGCCACTGAGCAGGATACCGATGGTGTGGCCGAGCATCAGACCGAGGAGGACTATCAGGGTAGAGCATGCCACTACGTGGAGGTCCCTATATCAGATATGCATGACAATCCGATCCAGCGTGGTGGTTGGTTGCCCACCTCCAATACCGATGATTATCAGAATGAGGGTTATCCAGCATATCAGACAGAGCATCGCGACACATTCTATGACCATCAGTCGCCGGTGCATCCTCCACATGCATCTTCTACGGCCGACCAGCCAGGTTCGTCATATCCAGGGTAGTTTGATCCAGCCGGTGTTGGACAGATGTTTGATGAGCTGAAGAACATGTTCAGCACTGGCTTTGAAGCACTGAACACAAGCATGATGAGTATGAGAGACTACGTTGGGGATCAGTTCTCTGAGATGCGGGCCTATGTCGATGACAGTTTCAGACACCTGGATGAGAGCCGACGCGAGGATCTCCAACGATTGGAGTTGGAGATCCCGAACATGATTCAGTCAGGGATTGCGGACTACTACCAGCAGGCGCCCTCGTATCACGAGCAGTTTTATCCACCGGGTGAGCCAGATTATCGCGGCCGGGGATCCGAATTTTATCAGCCCACCTACTTTCGATCGGATCCACCTTTTCAGCAGGATCTGGGTGCACATGAGGATGCTGTCCCGGACTGCACTCCTGTTGCCCCCCCCGACACTGGTGGATCTCATAGAGTTATATCAGCTGTACAGTTTGATTTGGGGACGTCTACAGCTGGTGGTGCCCTGGTACCCTACACACCGGCCGACACAGCAGGAGGATCCGAATATGAGAGCTCATCGTCAACTATCCCTCAGACGAGTGCCGGCATCCGAAATGTGAGATTGAGAGCCCCGAACAAGTATGTCCGTAGCCCGTTCATATGGGATGAAAGACGGCCCAGATTGCTCGCAAAGGAGGAGGAGTTCGACAGATACATGGCATCCGGTTCTGATGCCGAACAGTGAGTCCCTTCTCTCGTCAACATACAACCGAAATTTTTAGTGACTTTATTGTGTTGATCAAATTTTCCTTAAAAATTTCAGGCTTAACGTGGGTACCGGCTACACAGTAGGACCTGAACTTTTCAGTGCATTCGTGGCCCCGGGTGTGGACGTCAACTATCAGGTATGTATTCTTATTACAAACTCTTTGTTCATAAATGTAGATATGCTTACTATTTGAATATGAGCAAACGGTGTGAGAGTACTGACGCTTGGTCTTGTGCTATAGCCGATTGATGCATACCTCGGCATTCTTCAAACAAATGCAAAGTTCGTCGGCGTTAGACGCGATCGTGTTTTAGCTGGCAAGCTTCTCATAGTGGACACACATTTTTTTGTAATGCTCTTTCACTCAGTTTTGTAATTATTTATTATCCATTGACATAGTACTAACAATTAAATGCAATGACTTCTTTAGGAAAAATGCAAGGCTGTTTTTGAGGAGGCGCATGCTGGTGAGCCAGAACATAAAAAAAACGTTACGTCTGTCAAGAGGGAGAACTTTCCAGCTGCATCTTTGGAGTTGTTGATGCCCTACGTCAGAGGTACACATCCTAGATGGGGGCGCATTAGACCTTGGTGGAGGGACGTCGACAGTGTAAGTGTAATTTATATCAAGCACATTATATTTAACCGATTTTGAACATAACCTAGGTTGAATCGCGATCAGTTCAGATACATTTATATGTCATTAAATTGTTGTAGATACTGACGGTGATTAACATCAACCAACATTGGGTCGCGTGTGAGATTCAACTGAGCCAAGGACGTGTTGTACTCTATGATAGCATGTTGCACACTTACAACAAGAACAAGGAAAGAACCCGCTTGGTGCAGACACTGCCTCTCCGTCGTGTTCTCCCTCCCCTTCTCGAGTACGCGTCCTTCAACGACAAACGGCGAGAGGAGAACTATGAAACTTTCCCAATCCCACCTGAGTATCAGCATGTACACTCATTCAAATTGAGGTCAACGGTAAAAATTCTTTGACGGTCTGTGACCTTGAATTTACGGCGTCCAAGTCTATCCACATTCATATGTCGTCCACATCTTATATAATCGATAAGTCGATCGTGTATCACACTTGTTAGAATTTCTTCTCTATTCTGAGCAACCGTTCTTCTTTCGTAAAACCACTTCTCAATTATCTTTCGAGCACCTTCTAGAAACGAACAAACCGGAAGCCTCCGCACCCACAGGAGTCGAGCATTCCACGTCTCTGCAGCATTCGATGTCATGAAGCTGAACCTTCTGACCGGGCAGTGCACGCGCGACCATCTGTTGATTCCTACTTCCTTCAATGAATTGAGTGCACCCTGGACCTGTAATTCATTTAGCTTGTTCATGTACCTGAAATATTAAATTGCCAAATAAAGTCAAAAAAATAACGTATAAAAGTGCATGTGTATAGGGGATTCGAGTAAATCACTGATAATAAATAGGCTTTGTAACGTACCTCTCGAACTCGTCACGATCATAACAATAGGCAGCCCTCTTGAAAATTCCAACCAAATGTGCTCCATACCTCGCTAAATTTCGTTGAAGATGGTAGCAACACAGTCCTTGGGTTGCCTCTGGGTATGCACCTTTTATGGCATTTTCAATGCTACGATGCTGATCGGACACAATGAGTAGCTGCTCTGGGCATCCAAAAGCTGCACGGACGTTTTCCAAAAACCATGTCCAAGATGCATCGTTTTCAACGTTTCCCACGCCAACCGTCAGCGGAAATATTTGATCGTTTCCATCCAAAGTAACAGCAACAAATCCAATTCCCTTATACAAACCTTTCAAGTGACATCCATCCACCACAATTACCGGTTGTGAATATCTTACAAATCCCATAATTGAGGCGGCCAATGCATAAAACACGTATTTGAATTTTCCGTTTGAGTCGATTTCCAAGGCTGTGTAAGTTCCAGGATTCGTCTCCTTCAAAACATGCAAGTAGGCTGGAAGATTCCAAAATGACTTCTTCGGATCACCGTACGCGAGGAACATTGCATGACGTTTTGCCTTTAGCGCGGACTTATAACTTACCGTCAAACCATGTCGCCGTTGCATTTCGTCAATGATCCCCCTAGGTCCGATAGTCGATCTCTCCCTCCGAAGTGTGTCCGCGTAGTACTCGCCGATGAAAGCAGAAGAAAGTCGTCGTGGAGCACTACGGTTCAGATACGACGTGCAAGTATGTTGCAAGACACTCTTTGATATTGTCCAAAGGTCATATTTCTTGGTTGCATGGAGTGTGAAAGGACAGTCTTCGTGCCTACAACTCACAAACCATCTGTGTCTATCAGAATGGGTCACGCGATACTCTACCTGATTTTCCAGATGATGTTGGCCTACAGCTGTCTGCACTTCCTTTTTATTGAGGAAGGTGTTCCATTTTTGTAAAACGTGTGTAACTTGCTCACCCCCCTCGAACTCCCCTTCATTTGGTAACTCGATTTCCCACATATCGGGGATAGACCATTGCGGTCTTAATATGTACGTACAAAATTGCTCATGCTCCTCTCACTGTTCAACATTCAAAGCATTCTCTTGATCAATATTTAATTCGAAATCGTCAACTGCATTGTCCGAACCTACATACAGGTAGACATGAAACCGAAATAATACAACCGATGAATTCAATACAATCAAAATGAAATGAACTAATCAAGAGTGCAGGATTACCACTTGGATCATCATCTTCATGATCTGATGTTGGATCACGACCCGTTTCATCAAATGTTCCACGTGATTGCACACCTTCTTGTCCGACCCGTGTAGGGGTGCTGTTTAAATTGAGTCTGCCACCGAAATCATTTCGATCATGTTCTGGTGGTGAAGGGTCCCACTGCATCCCCGAAGAACTCCCAAACCGACTACTGTCATTTTCATTGGGTATTCCCCATCTGGCCTGAAATCCATCATCGGATTGGAGTCCGAGGGGAACAGAACCAAAATAGAGATTTCTTTGGTCGGTGTACACATAAGACTGCGGATCCGTGTAGCTAGAAGAAAACGGAACACTAATTTCACCACACCGATGACTTTGGTCATCCGTCGTGATGGTGTCTTCTGGATGATCGTGGCAAGATGATCCCCCTGCATGTGGTGTACTTTCAGGCTCTGGAGACACGACAATATCGGATTGTCCAACGTCTAACCTCGTCAGGATAACAAAAACAACAAGAGCCTCACCGATCACTGATAATATTCGTTGCAAAACGGTTGTATTCTTTATTTTTATCTTCTTCACCCTCCCGTCAGTTTCAATTAGTGAGTGAATCACATATCCCCACTACGTCATGTCGGCACAGATAACTTCATGAATGGAGAACATTAAATCATATAGGGTTCTTTCATGAAGGTGAATGACCTCTTCAAAACCGTTGGTGTATTCTAAACCTTCCCAGTAGCCTCCATACCATACAATAACTTCAATTGCCATTTTTTTTATGGACACTGAATTTTTTTTTTACAGGATTGTCAGTACCATAAAACACATAATAAATAACAAATAAACTAAAAAAAACAACTAAATATTTCAATGTTGCAACGAGATATTATAACAATTGAGAAACAAACAATAGGTCCATAATAATTTTCTTATCAACAAACTAAATAATTAATAGTGGATTTTGCTGTCCAAACACAATAAATGATCGTTTAAATAAAATTAGATCTACAATCAAATGTCGGTTCTCAATAAATTAAAAAAATTAATTATTAACATTAGTAATAAATTATTAAAGGGGGATTACTAAAATTAATAAATTACTTCGAAATCAGACGCGAGATTCCATAGAGACCTAAAGATCAGTTCAGAAACGAGATTGAAAATTCAGTTTAGAATGCTAAGATGATAGAGGATGAAATTTGGGTGACAACGAAAAAAGAATGAGCTCAATCGGAGTTTAAACGAGCTCAAACGGGCCGTTTTAAGTTTAGGGGTGTTTTGGTAATTTTGGTCAAATGATTGACTTTGACCGGACCCACGACCCTCGGTCATAGACTTCTCGTCGGCAGCTCTCGATGATGACGTCCGATGGAAAAAAATAACGGACATCCGATCGAAAACACGACGGGACGCACGCGCACCCGGCGTCGGGTGAAAATCTCGGCGGCCTCGGCAGCTTCTCGGCATCTGCCGGGTTTTCTCGACAGCTGCCGAGTTTTCTCAGCAGCTCGGCGAGTGCTCCTCGGCAGCTGCCGAGTTTTCTCGGCACTTGGCGTTAAACGTGAATATTTCTACTTTTATTCACGTTTAACCCTATATATTATAGGGTTAAATGTGAATTTTCAATTTATTCACGTTTAACCCTATATTTTATAGGGTTAAACGTGAATAAATTGAAAATTCACGTTTAACACTGTAAAATCCAAATTTTACAGTGTTAAACGTGAATTTTCAATTTATTCACGTTAAACACTATAAAATATATTTCGACTTCTAATCACGTTTAACACTATAATTATAGGGTTAAACGTGATAAATTCCCATAATCACGTTTAACACTATAAAAATCGAAACCCTAAACGTCGATTATGCCCGTTTTAACCGGTTCAAAAATGAATTCAAAATAATATTCAAACAAATTAATCCTATCAAATGCAAGATTATACCCTAATTCAACATTCCAAACATGAATTCAAGCATATATTAAAACAAATTAAACCTAATCCGTACATAAATTAGGGTTCAACGATATTGAACATACCTTTCTGATTTCAATGATATTTCTTCCAATCTTCCAAGAGCCAAAACGTCGAATTTTTTTTTCCGATAATTTGTTCTTCAGAATGTTGTATGATAATTTCTTACGGAAATTATCAACATATATAGATGGAGAAAACACAGGAAAATTGCATGTGAATTCACAGTATAAAATGAATTCACAGTAAATAATGAGAAGAAAAAAATAAAAAAAAATGGTGTAATAGTGACTCGTAGTTGCACAATAAAATTAAAACACGTGCATATACAAATGCAATGAACCCAACAATAAAAATTGAGAACAAAAAAAACAAAAAATTAGGTTGAATAGTTGCATGCCAAATTAATACTTGCATGGGCAAAATAATAGGTGCAACCCTAGCACTACACGTGCCCTTCTAATTGAATTCTTGCATGGCCAAAGTAATTCTTGCATTGTCAAATTCAAAGTTGCAACCCTCACCCTACACGTGTAATTCTACTGTGCAAAAAAAAAAATTATATTATTTGTCATTTCATCATAGTTGACTTTGACAACAATTGTGGTAGAAAGTGGCATACTATTATATTTTGTAGTAGAAAGTGGCATACTATTATATTTCATGGTAAAAAATATAAATGATTATATTTTTCATGGTAAATTGAATACTTTCCTCATTTTGTAATAGTATGAGTCATACTTTTTTGTTAAGTTAGTCCTACATTAACAAATTAACTTTTCGTTCCTTTTAGTTATAACAGTCTTAGCATTTTTTTAAACAGACATATTAACTTTTCATTTTTTTAGTTATAAAAGTCATATCTTGACTATGTTGATATAAAAATATAAGTGATATCACATAAATATATGAATATTATCACATTAAGATAAACATGTACAAATTATGACGAAATTATGATTTTTTTTTAAGTTAAAAGTATTTAATAAAGGTATGATATTTTGACATAAGAATATGACTAATATAATATAAATGTATGATTAATTTAATATAAAACCCGACCCGAGTGCATATGCTTCAGGTGCATAGGAGTTCTATTCATATTTAAATTAGCCTAACCATAATCAATTTTCAACTTTTTTGGTTCTATTTGATGATCCAACTACCGATGCACAACACCCTACCAATAGGTAATAAGTTGTTGGTTCAGCAAATTAAACCATATGAATATCATTAATTAAATATATCGAAACAATATAAAACACCAAACACTGCAGAGGATACAATCTGAAATTAAATAGACTAACGGTATGTTTGGATTGGGATGTACCCATTCAGGGGATAAATTCTAATGCTTATTTGTTGTGCGATGTGGATGGATTTACAAATCATATCTATATCTTATATTTTTTTTACTAGCTCCCAATTCTCTAAAAAAAAAACTAATTTTTCTATAATTTCCAAACTGAGAATAACTATAATCCTACCTAAAGGATTTGAATTTGGCAAATCTTAATCAACTATTTTTCAGAACATAAAAAATGTTGACACTTGAGAATTATGTATCGAAAATAAATTCATGGGGATAACGCATTTACTGCATATAAACAAGAGTATTATTATGATGAAAAAGCAAAACACAAAAATCTATATAGATCAGAGTTCATCTATATCCACAACCTAAACCTATTTTCAATTCGTGAGAGCAAATTACAGTGAGAAACATATAGTAGTGAAACCTGTACAAGCAAATCAAGGGGCATGAGCAAGCTGGTCAAGTCTGCTCTCCAATTCCTGCAACCGATCACGCCATTGAGGTTTAATGCAAAGAGCCCTAATCTTCGCACTGCCAATCGGATTCTCCTCTCTAGCGCCGCTCTCTCGACTCTTCCGATCATGTTTTCTGGCTAATTTCTGCGATGTGGCTTTTGCAAGCGCCATCAGTATATCGGATCCACGCAGCTGCTCCTCTGATTCCTTCTTTTCTGCTGAATTTGTCTTCGTTTTCGATTTCACGCCATTTCCTTGTCGGTGTTGGATCTCGAAGCGTACGACCATGGATCGCCGATGCGGAGGTGGATTCGCGGCGGAGGTGAGGCTGCGTGGCCTCGGTTTTAGTGGCTCGAGTGGTGGCGCCGCCCACATGCTTTTTTATCTCACCTCTGTGGCTACTGATCTTTTGGCTGCATTAATATTGATTTGATTCGTGGATTCATTTGATCTTTTTGGGCCTCAACCACAATTTTGAATGGGCTTCGGCCCAAACCAATATTTTTTAGTATCCTTGCTTTTATTGGATTTGGGCCTTTATTATGGGCCACTGACCATAATTTGAAGTGGGCTTCGGCCCAAGCCAATATTTCTTTCTCTACTTTTATAGGACTTTGCCCTTTCTTATATGGGCCATTGTGTTTTGGTATCGAATTGAGTCTAATAGCACGATATATCATTTTACATAAATTAAACTTGATTTTATTTTTTATAATCAAGTTTTAATTCTCATGTGGATGAAAAAATACTCATCACAAATTTAGATATGTGGATTTGGATGCAGGAGATATTTGAAATTCATGGTAGCAAATTCATATGTGATGTTTGGATAGATGTGTATTTGAAATCCATCACTTTCATTTTGAACTAATTTTTGAATCATTTTGGTGGATTTCAAATTCACCCTAACTTGGGTGGATTTTAAATTCATTCATTTTAAATATTGGATTTCAAATTATTTTATCCAAACATAACCTAAGAAAATTGGAAAGAAGGTTTAAGAGCTAAAAAGTTAAAAAAACAAAAATATAGTGATATATAATTTCTTAAAGAATGAATAACTTGAAAGAAAAATCTCATATTTTAAGTGTTTGTATCTATTTTACAAGGTGGGGATAAAAAAAAAAATCTATTTCTAATACAAAAACCCTAAGTGCATAAGTCAGCTAGGTCTGTTGGGTCTAAACCCAAATTTATTGTATCTCAAGCTCATCTTGATAATATCTAGATTAATCACTTTTCCTCATATAATCAAGTAGATCCGATGACAGGGCTGATTAGTCATATCATGAATGTTCGGAGCTGTACAAGTACTCATCAAAGTCAATTGAATTGAATTTTATTAAATTCGTGAGCGGTTCAAGGTTGATTAAGATTTGCTTCAACCTCATACACTGGTCCTACCAAATAACAATTAACGTGCAATTGACTTTTCTTTGACGTTATATGTTTAATTGAAATGACATGTTTAATTTCCCAACACGAATATTCAATATACACAGTGGATAAACTCATAATAAACCCTTTATCTACTTTAATTAATTAGTTATTTATTGTTTAACCAATGCATTGTCTTTAAACGTGGGTAACCAATCCATAGGGTAGATAGGAATTTTACATATCCACACTTGATGAGGAGAAACACATTAATGTCTCAAAGTAAATATCATTTTAATTAGTTAAAAAATAGGGCAAATAGCCCTCTATACCATAATTATTATAAGATATCCCTTAAATGCTACCAATTATAAATTTAACATTTTTTTTACCACAAAATATAAGGATTGACCTCAAAATATCACAAAAATTGGTCGGTCGCAATTTAAAAAGTGTTTGATGAGATTGAAGGCTGATATCTTGTCAATGTCTCAGTGTACCTTTATAGAATGGTATAAAACCCTGGCTAAGATCGAATTGATCAGCTGAGTGAAAGAAGTAAAAGGTAATTCTTATCCAAAGGAAAAATTCATTTACAAAAGTGAGATACAATTCCTTTTATAGATGTGATCCTTTGCTAGCTAAGATACATCAAATGAGCTAACTAACTACTGCCACGTCTACATGACTTTGCATGTGATCTGCACGTGCTACTGCCAATGTATACTTCATCATCCCCCCCTCAAGCTTGGAGTAGGAAGAAACCCAAGCTTGGACAATAACATCTGAAACTGAGTAGGCCCAAGTATTTTAGTAAAAATGTCAGCAAGTTGGAGCTTTGTGTTGACATGCAGAAGATGAAGAAAACCATCCTTAAACTTATTTCGAACAATATGGCAATGAATATCAAGATGCTTCGTTCGCTCATGGAAAATTGGATTTTCAACTATATGCATGGATGTCTTATTGTCACAAAAGAGATCAATGGGGGTAGGGATAAAAATTTGTAAATCAGAAGCTAAGTAATCAATCCAAATAAGTTCACAGGTTGTAGCTGCTAAAGCTCGATACTCAACCTCTATAGAGCTTTTGGAAATGATTTGTTGTTTCTTAGTTTTCCATAAAATCAAGCAAAAACCAAGAAAAACACAATATCCAGTTAAAGATTTTCTAGTATCTTTGCAAGATCCCCAGTCTGCATCAGAATAACCAGATAAAATGATAGAAGAAGATGCAGCATAAAATAGACCAAGAGAAGGAGTACCCTTGAGATATCTAAGAAGATGGATCATGGTTGTCCAATGGGTGGATCTTGGAGCAGATACAAATTGACTGAGTTGTTGGACTGCATAAATGATATCTGGTCTAGTAAGATTCAAATAGAGTAGTCTACCAATTGTTCTTTTGTAAGGTTCATAATCTGAAATCAAGGAACCATCAGTAGCAATTAAGTGTAAACCTTGAGGAATAGGTACTGAAACAGGTTTGCAATCTTGTATCCCTGCATCTTGAAGAATGTCAAGAATGTATTTCTTTTGACATAAGTGAGTACCTTCAGCAGTGTGATTGATTTCAACCCCTAAAAAATACTTTGCAATACCCAAATCCTTGATGGTGAATTGTTGATGCAAAAACTGTTTCAATGAAAAGATAAGAGAATCAGAGGTTCCAGTAATAAGCACATCATCCACATATACAATCAAGACCAAAAAATCATGATCCTTCTTGTAAGTAAAAAGACAATGATCATGGCAAGATTGAATAAAACCAAACTGAAATAGCTTGGTACAGAACTCATTGTTCCACTGTCTGGAAGCTTGTTTGAGCCCATACAAGCTTCTTTGAAGCTTACATACCTGTCCCTTAGCAACCTTATATCCAAGAGGTGGAGCCATGTAAACCTCCTTGTCAATGTAGCCATGGAGAAATGCGTGCATTATTTATGTCTATTTGAAATACATTCCAGGCTTTTGTAGTAGCTAAAGCAATGAGGAATCTGACTGTAACAGGCTTAGCCACCGGAGCAAAGCTGTCTAGGTAATCTTCTCCAAGAATCTGATGGTATCCTTTAGCAACCAACCTAGCTTTATGTCTTTCAATGGAGCCATCAGAGTTGAATTTGGTCTTGAATACTTATTTACAACTGATGGCTTTCTTGCCAGGTAGTAAGGTTGTAATTGTCCATGTGTGATTATTATCCAAGGCCTGTAATTCTTTGACCATGGCCTCAATCCAGTGAGGATGTATCTTCGTTTGCTCATATGTTGTAGGATCAGTAATACCAGATAGATTAGCTAGAAAAATATAGAAATCATTCTCTGAAAGATCAACGGTATCAGGTATGGAAGAATCATTCTCTGAAAGATCAACTTTATCAGGTGTGGAGGAAGAAGCAGAATTGGTGATAAAGTCCTGAAGATATGAAAGTTTGTTGATTTGTCTAATACTTCTCCTAACAGGAGGTAAAGAGGTGGATTCTTGAGATGGGATTTCAATATCAGATGTAGTGGAATTTGGAATAAGAATATGAGCAGGAGATGAAGATGGAATAAAAGAATCAATATCTGCAGAAATAGGCAAAGAGATAGTGGAATCAGACGTAGGATTATGAGGAGCATGAAAATGATAAATGTGTTTCATGAATACCACATCTCTTGAAGTAAGAACTTGATGATTTAGCATGTCATATAATCTGTAAGCCTTCTGTCCAGCAGCATAACCAATCATAACACATTTATGAGCCCTGTCAATAAACTTATCCTTGATGGGAGAAACATTGGTTGCAAAAGCAAGACATCCAAAAGGTTTGAGAACTTCATAGGAAGGCTGCTGACCAAAAAGAATCTGAAAATGAGTGCTCCAATCAAGTATATGGCAAGGTAATCTATTGATAATATAGGTAGCAGTAAGAATTGAGTATGGCCATAAAAACTTTGGAACATCAGATTCTGTCGTAAGAGCTCTAGATATCTCAAGTAAATGTCTATGTTTCCTTTCAACAATGTCATTTTGTTGCGGAGTATACACACAAGCCTTGTGATGCTCAATCATTAGTTGGAAAATAGAAGTTAACAATCCTTACTCAAGAATTCCGAGCCATTATCTGTTCTAACAACTTTGATAGAAACATCAAGCTTGTTGGCAATCATTCTGAGAAAAGTTGCAAAAGAAAACACAGTTTGTTTCTTGGATGAGAGTAGACATATCCAAGTGGTACGACTGAAGTCATCCACAATAGTTAAGAAGTACGGTGTATTAGTGATACTAGACTGACCATAAGGACCCCAGATATCCACATGTAGCAATTCTAGAGGCCTTGAAGTTCTGCTTGAGCTGATAGGAAAACTAAGTCTTGTTTGCCTTGAAAAATGACAGACATCACAAGATTTATAATGTTGAATGGCTGATGGAGTACAAAGATGCTTCAGAAAATCCAAATGAGCCAATGTAGAAGGAGCAACATGTCCTAGCTTTTTGTGCCAAGAATCAAGGACTTGAAGATCAATAGAGCAAGTATAAGCAAAATGAGAGATATAGTTACTTTCTCTTTGAAGGATATACAATCTGCTAGATAAAATTCCTTGAGCAAGAACTGTTCCAATAGCAATGTCTTGAATCCCACAAGAATCAAGCATGAAAATAGATTTAGCATGCATGGAGTTTGTCAATTGGGATATTGAAAGCAGATTATATTTGAATGTAGGCACGAAAAATACGTCTTGTAAGATCAGCCTATCTGAGAGTATGACCTTCCCCATGTGAGTGGCATTGTTATAGGTACCATCCGGCAAACATACTAATACAGATACTTTCAATAGAGATAAATGAGTCATAAGAGAATAATCATTACACATATGTTTGCTTGCACCTGTGTCAATTATCCATGATCCAACCTATAACTTCTCCATCATAGTAAAGACAAAATGATTATCAGGAAGATCCAAAAAATCAGCAAGATGAGCATTCTCAGACTTAGAAGATTGTTGGTGCCCTGTAAGAACTTTAGCAAATGAGCATTCTCAGACTTAGATGATTGTTGGTGCCTTGCAAGAACTTTAGCAACTTCTTTCTGAATAAGCATAGACAAAGTAGCAGAATCCATGAAAGGTGTATGAGAAATTGTATCTTGAGAAGAGGTAGACTCTGCAAAGTGAGCATTAGCTTTATGATCTCTTTGTTTATGGTACCATTGTGGATATCCCTTTAGCTTAAAACAATCAATAACTTTATGGTCAGGTGCATTGCAATGATCACAAACCAGCTTAGCCTTATCTTCCTTTGTTAAAAACCTTTTAAAATTACCCCTGCCTCTGTCATTAAAGCCCTGACCTCTGCCAGTAGAATTATGTCCTCTTCCAGAAAATGTTTTGCCAATATGAGAAGTCTTAGTAAACATAGCAGAAGTATCTAGAGGATTAGGATAAACATTTTGAATGTCTCTTTGTTTCTCAATCCTTAATATCATGGAATAAGCCTTGTCTACAACAGGGAAAAGATCCATAACAAGTATTTGACTTCGAATTGCATCATAGGATTCATTTAGCCCCATAAAAAAATGAACCAATTTACCATTCATCTAGAAAACTTCCCATTCAGCTGCAGTATTGCATGAACATGCAGGTTTGGGAAGAACTAAAGAATATTCATCCCATAATCTGTGCAAATTAGAAAAGTAAACAACAATAGATTGATTCCCCTCAGAAACACTGCTAATTTGACGTTGTAAATAGTAAAACTGAGGACCATTACATTCACCAAAACGACGAATTATAGTTTCCCAAAGACCTTGAGCGGATTTAGCATATAAGAAAGCATCATAAAGTTCTTTAGACAATGAGTTCAAAATCCAAGAGCGAATCATGATGTCAACACGTTCCCATTGTGCAAATTGAGACAAATCAGAAGGCTTAGGAACAGATTCAAGGATAAAACCAATCTTATTCTTCGCTAGTAAAGCCATTTGAATAGAATGACTCCAGGGTAGAAAGTTATCATGATTTAACTTCGTAGAGACTAGACTCATGCTAGGGGAATCAGAATTATTAAGGAAGAGATGATCATACTCTCGATTGATCGATTGAATTACAGAAGAGTTGGAAGAACTCGGATCACTTGAAACGATTGAATCACGAACAACATCAGCAGTTAATGAAGGTCAGACATTTAAGAGAGGAATCACCCGAGTATTGTAAGGAGCCATGATTTGATTGTGCACAAAGTGGAATTGAATCAAGGAAAATCCCCAAAAAATTGAATTTGCTTTGATACCATGTAGAATGGTATAAAACCCTAGCTAAGATCGAATTGATCAGCTGAATGAAAGAAGTAAAAGGTAATTCTTATTCAAAGGAAAATTTCATTTACAAAAGTGAGATACAATTCCTTTTATAGATGTGATCATTTGCTAGCTAAGATACAACAAATGAGCTAACTAACTACTGTCACGTCTATATGACTTTGCATGTGATCTGTACGTGCTACTGCCACATCTGCATGTGTATACTTCATCAACCTTAATTTCACATGATATATGATAGTGGTATTTTGGGAAATTAAGTTACCTCTATTTAATCACACCAACATACACAAATATCCCTGCATTCCCCTTTCAAATACACCAATATACATTGAAATTTATCATTTTTTTCGTTGATAAAAAGTCATTTGAAGCGTAGCTTTGGGGAGCTTGAGGTGAAGCATTTTTCGTTGCTAGGTATATATGTATATCATTAGATTAATGTTACACGAAAATTTTCATAGATTATTGTTAAGTGTAGTCCTGCAATGCAAATTTTCATGTAAGTGTATATGTTATGCTATCATTGTTATAGTTTATTGTCGACAAATATTTTTCGTGTAAATGTATGTATGTATCTAACATTTTCATAGTTTATTGTTAATTATTTATTTTAGTTTAATATAGTTACTGTATTCTTTTATTTTCGTGTAACTATATATATATATATATTGAAGACAATGAGAATAATATGACCTTACAATAAGATTTAGGTTTATTAAAGGCTTTACATGAAAATTTCGGACCTTCAACCATTTGCGCGAAAAATATCATAATAGGTTCTATTGAAAATTTCCTTCATTACAGGCATTACACGAAATTTTTCTTGTGTATAGAGTTATATCATTAGATTAATATTACACGAAAATTAGCATAGATTATTGTTAAGTATAGCCCTGCAATGCTAATTTTCGTGTAATGCGTATATTATGCTAATAATGTCATAATTTATTGTTGAGTAATTTAATTCGTGTAAATGTATGTATGTATGTAACATTTTCATAGTTTATTGTTAATTATTTATTTTAGTAATTGTATTCCTTTATTTTCGTGTAACTATATATATATCGAAGACAATGAGAATAGTATGACTTTACAATAAGATTTTGGTTTATTAAAGGCTTTACACGAAAATTTCGGACCTTCAACCATTTGCGCGAAAAATATCATAATAGGCTTTATTGAAATTTTCCTTCATTATAGGCATTACACGAAAAAAAAAGTACACTATTACACGAATAATTTTTTTTGCATTATTACATGAATTTTTTTTATATTATTACACGAATTTTTTTTTAACATTATTACACGTATTTCTTTTTTTCCATTACTACACGAATTTTGTTTTTGTACATTATTATATGAATTTGAATTTTATAGATTATTACACGAAAATATCATTATTATAGGCTTTCGCAAAAATGACATTATTTACACTAATTGCAATATTATATTATATTTATTTTTGTGAATATGTCATGTAATGTTGTTTATATTTTTATGTTATCTATTACTATAGTAAAAATCATAGTCACATTATCAATTAATGTTCGATATGTTAGTTGACATATTAAAAAATAATCATTTATTCTCATTATTTAGACAATTATCTTGTAAGGTTTAATATCATGGTTCACTATTTTAGACCTAATAATTGAATATGATAAAATTTTGACTCACTTTACACGAAAATTAGACATGGAATATTCATCTATATTTTCATATTAAATATAATTCTTAAGTGTTTGAATTTTCGTGGTAGTATAAACATTGTTAATTATAATATTGTTCGTTTTAGTATAAATATTCATAAATTATTTATTTTTGAAGGTTTTCAATTTAATAA
This sequence comes from Scutellaria minor, assembly GCA_954870855.1. Lineage (NCBI taxonomy): Eukaryota > Viridiplantae > Streptophyta > Magnoliopsida > Lamiales > Lamiaceae > Scutellaria > Scutellaria minor. The sequence goes on along the minus strand of OX940728.1, from coordinate 14,325,258 downwards.
TCTTTTCATTTAATTATGTTATTATGATGAGTTGATAAATTTTTTATTCTGTTTTTCTGATAGTATAAAAAAAGATGAGTTTTATCTCTGTAGTGGTTTGGTTTGGAGGCTATTGGGAAGGGTTAGAGTACACAAACGGTTCTTAAGAGCTACTTCACCTTCAAAGAATCGGATATCACTATTTACTCGATTCAATTCATGGACTTGTGCGTGCTAACATGAATTTTTTAGGATATGTGATCCATTCACTCATTGAGACAAATGGATTTGTAAAAAAGATGAAAATAAAGAATGATTATGATCTGGATCGATTATTATCCATAGGAAATGAGGTTGTCATCGTTTTTGCTTCCCTTAAAAGGATGGATGTTGAAGTATCCTTGTACTCAGAAGAAAGAAATGCGCCTGAAGATATTCCAAATGTTCATCCTTTTACATATGTCATAGATGTGACAAAGTCGAAAGATTATTTTGTTAATAATTTGGATATTCCAAATGTTCCCTTTGAACTACAATACAACGAATATTTTATGCAAAATATGGTGTATCGAATGAGGATCATATGAGACAGGCTAGGACATCCTGAAATGCTTAGTGGGAATCTTGGCCATCATCAGTTGGTCGTGTAGACTACCTCACAGATTTGGGTCTTGACATTATTGACTTGAATAGATCTCCGACTGCCTGTAGACAACATGAAGAAAGACAACGTAATGAAATACCACTTCTGGTAGAATTTGAAGGAGGACTAGAATAAAGATATGATGATCGAAATGGTAATAATTTTTAATTCATTTTTAATACAATCAAGTTACTACATATGAAATATATATTTTTTAATTTATGTCTACTTTGTGTTTAGATTCGAACAATCGGTGCGGGACATCCAGTCGACGACCGACAAGTGTGCCAGTGACGTGAATGCCCTCGTAAACCCATATCTAGACAATAAAGTTATAATGTTAGTAATCAAGCTTACGAATAAGTTAATACGAGAGACATATTACTTAAAAGCTACTTATCAGTAGAGCAATAGAGAAACCGTAGAAGTGGTAAGTGAAGGCTCGATTCCCCTGCTGAGGTGGAATAGTGGTGGGGAGTTTGTCCATATGTCGTAACAAATTGAGATAGGAGACCTTCCCCCATGGGAATCTCTCCCATCGCTCCTCTTGCTCCACTAAAACCCAAACCCACTTGTCTACTTTCGTCTTTCCGATATCGACTCCTAGTGCAATATTGTATAATATGAGAATCTTCGTTATCTTAATTGAATCCTCTTGGCTTCAACAGAACTCCTCTTGAACAAATCGGTGACGTAGATCTAAAACAGTCACACGTGTATGTCCGACAATAACTTTGTGGTATATTCCACCTTCAGGTGGAATATGTCGGCAAGAGGGATCGAAGTAGAGTCACCAAAACGCAGATCGATGATGAGAGCGAACTCCCTCCTTGAGAACCGACAAAGACGGTCTCACCCGATACGAAACCATCTCTCGTACTGGTTATCGCCGCTCATTCGAGACACCTCACGAGATATGAGAATATGGAGAAAGACCTTACATGACTCGTGATCAGTGAACCACAACAGAAAATGTCTAAAACATGTCGATCTAAATTGGTTGAGGTAGTCCAGACCAATTTCTAACAACTCCATCCTTATATCATCCAATATACTAAGACACGTGTATCCGTTAATATAAGCCAGCCGACCTTGACAATCCTTCGGACCCATAGACGATCCAACTAAAATATGTAAAAGAATTGTAAATTAATACATATATAACTACGTATGATTTATTTTGACATTTTCATATTTATAAAATAATATTCATTAGTTCCTAAATACATTAATTTAAATTTTTTATTTAAATGTTTTAATTTATTTACACGATTTTTATACGTCTAATTTAGTTAATTTTCGGCACTGGACCTTAATATATAACATTTTAGTAAGTGCATAAATTTTATTGAATTAAATATCAAATATAAATAACTAAGTGATATACATGCCTAATTTTCGTTTATTTAAGACTTTGTACACAGTGATACAAGGTTAATTTTCATTTATGCCCAATTCACCGAATTTTTCGTGTACGGTTAAGCCCATGATTTTTCGTATAAGTCCGGATATTTTTGAATTTTCGTGTAAGCTTATGTTTTTTATAATGTTCGTGTAAGCTTGAACTTTGTCAATTTTCATGTAAGGCCGTTTTCGGACCATTTTCGTTTAAGGGCTAACTTGGTAAATTTTTGTATAAGAGTGTTTTCGTTCAATTTTCATGTAAGGGTGTTTACCTATATTTTCATCTAAGCATCAACTTCTAGCAAATTTCGTATAAACATGCATAACTCCCTACATTCCAAGTTTCGTGTAAGCATACATATGCCATCATAACTCAATTTTCATGTAACAATACAAAAATCAAACACTCTGCAAATTTTCGTGTAACAATACAAAACTCAAACACAGTGCAATTTCTCGTGTAACAATAAAAAACACAAACACAATAAGAATTTTTGTGTAACAATACATAACTCAAGATACAGTGCACATTTCCAGATTTGACTTCAATTCATTTAAGCATACATGAAAATTATGAAACTTCACAAAACCAAACATGCTTCAACGAAAATTCTAAACAAAATGGAAACTTTTACATGAAAATTAAAGGTTACTAACCTGTCCGCTAATGCCCGAATCCATGGATTCCAATTTCAATTTCTTCCCCCAAATTGTGCTGACCGAACCCTAATTTTCACCCTCCTCTTCCAGTCGAACCTTTTGATGAATTGATTGAGGGCAGATTTTGTGAACCTTTCCACGAATTCTACACAATTTATTTTATTCTTGTTTCCACAAATTCCACCCCAAATTCTACCCACCATTTCCACGAAATTTTTCCCCTAATTTTGTAAACCCTTAAACGAATTCCACTCATCTACAAAAATTGTGCCTTCTTACACGAAAATTGTGTGGTTTGGAAAAATAGATTTTTATCTTTATTTTATTATACGAAAATCCACTTGTGACCTAGTGTGATTTGATTGTTAGTTGGGACCTCATTATATGTCTCTTTAAACACAGTAAAAGTGGGGACGTAAATGTACTTTTTTGTCATTTGTGGGATTTTGGTAATTTTATTATAATTAGTGGTACAAAAATTATTTCTTATTTTTAATGTGTTATTTCGGGTTGCTATCCCTAAAAATAAATATTATTATAAAATTTTAGGAAATATTTGCCTATAATTCTTCCAAAATTATTCTCACATTGCTATTCTCAGGTTAAATTCAATGAGATACAAAATAATTTTTGAAATTTTATTTATAATAATTGCACTTGATTAAGGATAGACATTTCTTTTTATCAACTTCTTTAATTAGTATGCAAAATCTCAGAACCGTAATTTGATTTGAGATGAATGAAATATATAATTGTAAAAGAAAAAAAATTGAACCTTCATTGCGTTTGAGTTTTCCAAGAAACTTTATTCGTAATGAAAGTAGTTCTCATCATTATATACTCATCTTCTTTCAATTAAATACTAGATCATACTAAAATCCTAAACCGACATTTATTTCCAGACGAGTGAATTATGTAATTATAGAAAAATAATATCCGAAACCTTCATTATCTTAGCCACACGAAATTTGTTTTTTGAGTTTTTCAAGAAACTTTATTCCTAATAAAAGTATTTTTCATCATTATATACTCATTTCCTTTCAAGTAAAGACTAGAGCATGCTAAAATCGTGATGGTGATGTTCTTTTAACCAAACTCCCTACAAATTTAATTTTGGAGTGTTTCCCTTGAAGACATTCGACCCCCATTAAATGGGAGAGAAAGTTTTGGATTAATATTTAATTAGGGCTATGTGTAGGGGCTGATATGATATAATAGACGAGTGGGGGACCAGCTGCAAAAGAAAAGGTCAGAGAGGAGTAGCTGTTAGTTAGCCCATGGAAAATCCATTCCCATTTTGAATTCGTCATTCCAAAACTATGTAAAAAGGTTTCAACTTTTAACATTAGGTTCGGTTTTTGGACATTAGTTTGCAGGGCATGAAAACAAAAAAACCGAACCTAATTGATTTTTGGACAGTATGATTTTGTTTCGGTTTTGATTTTAGAAAATTTTAAAGTTTGCTATTTGGTTTGGTTTTAAAAATTGGAAACCGAGCGAAATTTAATTAATTTTCATATATATATATATATAAAGTTCATTAATCCAAATTCCAAATTTCATTCATTTAATATTTATATTTTTGAATTATGGTTGTTTATTACCATATTGTTGGATTGTATAAATTAAAAAAATTGTAAGACTCGATTATTAATCTATGTTTTTATTGTGTTGATGATCAGATGAATTTTAATTAATTTTATTAATTTTTTTATATAATTTTGATTTGTGGAATGTAAGTGTTTAAATTTTGTGGTTTGATTTTCGTTGATATGCGTAATTTATTGATTTTTTTCAATTACAATCGAATTTTTTAATCGAACCGAAATAATATTTCAGTTCAATTGTTATTCAAATATCAAAAAATTCAAATTCAATTTCGATTTTCAAAATTCTAAAAAATTTCGGTTGGGTTTGTTCATTCACCTATTTGGCACCAAACTCATGTTTCACCTAATTAATTCAAACACTAAGAAGCCCTCCAAATTAAACATAAAAGATTATATATATAAATAATGTAATAATCAATAAGCAAATTAATCTCATGACTTAGGAATCTGAACAGGGTACTTATCCACACAATCAAACCACGGATTAGCCCTGCTTTCTTTAGCAGGGATTTTCCTCAGGGCTTTCCACACCGCACTGTTACACTTAAAGCCCGACCCGAATGCGATCTGCCAGACCCGATTCCCCCTCGCGACCCGACCCTTTGCCTCAGTGTACGCCAATTCATACCACAGAGAACTGCTCGAAGTATTCCCAAATCGATGCAGAGTCATCCTCGATGGCTCCATGTGCCAATCCGTTAGCTGCAGATTCTTCTCAATGGCGTCGAGAACGGCTCTTCCACCGGCGTGGATGCAGAGATGCTCGAACGCGAGCTTGAAATCGGGTATGTAGGGTCTCACCTTAGCACCGAGGACCTTCCTCTTTATCAGCGTGATGAGGAAGGTTAGCTGCTCCGACAATGGCAGAACGAGTGGGCCTAATGTGGTGATGTTCGTTTTTAAGGAGTCGCCGGCGACGGCCATGAGTTCTCTGGCGAGGGAGACGCCGACTTTGCCCTTGTCGTCCTCTTTCTGGTAGACGCAGTTGTAGCTGTTGTCGTCGGCGCCCTTGTGGGTCCGGACGGTGTGGACGAGCTGGTACTTGGATCGCCGCCGGTCGCGGCGCTTGTTGGAGAGGAGGACGGCGGCGCCTCCCATCCGGAAGATGCAGTTGCAGAGGAGCATCGATCTGTCGTTGCCGAAGTACCAATTTAGGGTTATGTTCTCCGTGCTGACCACGACGGCGTAGGAATTAGGGTTTGCTTGGAGGAGTTGATTGGCGAGGTCGATGGAGATCAGGCCAGCGCTGCAGCCCATTCCGCCGAGATTGTAGCTCTTGATGTCGGTTCTGAGCTTGTAGTGGTTGACGATCATGGCAGAGAGGGATGGGGTGGGGACGAAGAGGCTGCAATTGACGATGAGGATGCCAATGTCGTTAGGGTTTAGGCCCGTTTCGGCGAAGAGGGAATCCAGGGCACCGAACATGACTTCCTCGGCCTCGGCCCGGGCCTCGGCCATGGATAGATTCGGGGGTTTGGAGGTGATGCCTCGGGCGAAATAGGTCTCGTCTCCGAGGCCCGATCGGTGGGAGATTTTGTTCTGGAAGTTGACGGATTCGGGCTCGAAATGGCCGCTCTCTTCGGACATTTTCATGAAGGAGTCGATGGAGAGCTTGCGCTCGTCGCCGGGCTTGTAGCAGGCGAAGTCGACGAGGTAGACAGGCCGGGGCTTTTTGGCCCAGTAGATGCCGGATAGGAAGACGAGGAGAGTGGAAGCGACGACAATGGTGGCGGTGTCGAGGAGGAGGGCCCGAGTCATCCATATGTCGGACAAGTGTCGGAAGCTGAGGGCCAGGCCGGTTAGTTGGGCCATGGTGGCGACGAAGAGGGGGAGGAGGAGGAGCGTGGCGGGATTGCATGAGTAGCCATAGCCGAGCTTGACGTATTTGAGCTTGACCGAGTGGAGGAAATCGGGGAGTTTTCGTCGGATTTTGATGACCATGGATGAGGGGTCTTTGAAGGCCACTTCTGCAAGAAGCCTCTCTTCATTCATCTCTATGCTGTTCATTTCTTGATCATCTGGTGATGATGCTTCCATGGATGAATTGATTGATTGTTATGTTGTTTGGGCTGTGTGTGTTATTAAAGGGAGGGAATGAGGGTGGATTGTAGCTCAACAAATGAAACCAAACAGTCCCTCCAAGTGTGATATCCCACGTTGGTTGGGATTGGATGGGAAAAAGGGAATGGAAGAAATGAGGATTTATAGAGGATTCTTGAATTTATAAGAGTGTGTAGAAACAAACACAAAGCTGCAAGAAAAGTGGAGCAATTGTTGGGGCTATGTATCATTTAATTTAATGGCTGTTTACAGAGAGATAGCTCACCAACCTGAAGCAGAAGAGGAGAGAGAGAGAGAGATGAGAGAGAGAGGGAGAATGGTGTAAGCTAGTCTGAATTTGCCAACCAAATTATAGGTAATGTTGTTGATCAATGTATGTGGGGTTATTTGACCAAGTGGCCATGTGAGACAGCGAGTAATTTTGGTTAACCATTAACATTAGAAACACGCATGATTACTAGACACGAATTCATTTAGCCGTTGTGAACAAATAGAAATCATATTTAATTTTCAGTAGTGGACAATGTGTACACACTTATATACACGAATGTATTTTCGTTCACTTTACTGGTTGGCTCAGCTGTATATCTACAAAGAAAGTAAATGTCATATTAATGATTTCTACTACAATTTAATTTGGAGAAGGTGACACAGGAACGTTTGGTTACTCGAGGGACTAGCTAGCCTACCCTAGTCAGCGTTGACCCAACTAAGTAAATGCTATAAAATTTAAATTCTGATTGGGCAAAGTAATCTGTTATTGAATTCACCATCCAAAATCCCAATTCAAGAATACAAGTATCTTTTTCATTCCAAAATAATTACAGTTTTAGTTAAAAATGTATGTTACAAAATAAGTGGCATTATAGAATAAATGTTCATTTGTAAATGATACATAGAAGTGAATATTGAAAATTAATCTATAATGAATGTTATTAAATATGAGTGGATCAACTTTTTTTATTATTTTTTTTATCAAACTTCTTAATTGTGTGCACAATTATAAAACGACTTATTTTTTGGGATGTAGAAAATAATAATATAATTTAGTTGCTTGCATCGTACCTCGAGAGCTCAAACTATAGTGATTAAAGCATACATACCCTATGCATTCTAATTAGGGTAAATTGCAATCAACATCTGGTCTGTCGTTTTTTTTTTTTTAATTTACCGTACAACTTTATTATTTTTGTTTGCATTTTTATCATATGTATTTTACAGTTTATTGTATTATATCAACTCAAACAAACAATAATCATTTTTTTTTTTTTTGCTAGATATATGTACAATTTGCTCGAGTTTAAATGCTTAAAATAAAGTTTGTATTGTATAATACAAAAGGTCACATTGTTTGGATAATACGATATAATTATAGCATTGGTATTAATCATTTGCAATTGGGAAACAATGGCTTCGTGGTGCCCTAGCTATCTATCCTATTCAGGTGGTTGTGAGGAAGGTCGGTATAATTTATTTGATTGAATGCTAATTTCCAAGATTCACCACATTTGGCATTTAAGCACACCCCTCCCAACTCCTAACCATCCCCACAATTTGTCCCATAAAAGGGAGGCCCTACACTCCTCAAACATTGTTGGATGATAAAAGATGTGGTTGCAAATCATAATATAAATTAACAGTCTACGTTCGAATATTTAAAGAATGAAAACCAAAACTTTATTCCCTTTTAGAGTAGGACCTTAATAGTGGCATCAGTGAATCAAATTCAAAATCGAGTCATTCAAACACAACCTATAATTTACATGATAACAACTTAAAGAGATTGGATTGGTATACCAAATTAGCCCGACAGAAAAAGACAACTCACTCAATACTCTTCTCTTCCATCCGAGTATCAATTTTACATCTAAGTTGCTATTATGTAAAGTAGCGGGATCAGTTTAAATGATCGAGTTTGAAGTTTGATTCATCGATATCACTACCAAAATCCAACTTTAAAAGAATCTCCTGAAATTCGAACTCATACTGTTAGCTTCGATTCAAGTATGTCGGGCGGCCATCCCATACTAATCACAAGCTAGTACAATGCATCATCCATTGCAAATTGCAAACCCACACATCTTGTATTAAATCCATTGCAAATTGCAAACCCACACTTCTTGTATTAAAATCAATGGGGCCTTAAGCCATTACTATTTTCTTTGAGAATCTGACAAAGCCTGTCCACACACATCTGCCCACCTGCCTCCTTCACCTCCACCACACTACACATCTTCTTCAATGTGATGATGATACTCATTTACGTAAGCCCAGAATTCCATATCACTATCACATGTTACCTTTATAAAATAAACTTATAAAATACAAACATGGTATTAAAAGTTATAAAACTAGAGATGAAATGTGATTTGTAAGAAATATGAACATTCATTGCGACAGCTTTTCAAGTCGTTTTAAAATAGGAAACTTGTTTGTTTAGACAATCGTCCAATCAAGGTTTACCTAATTCAAGGCTGCACATTTTTGCCAAATCATTTTTCTTTCTTAATAATAAATATGTTTTGCGGTGCACGAAATTGACTTTGATATTTAGGCTTAACATTACCATTTGAATTTATAAAGACAATTCAAGTGTTTGGCCAAACTTATTTATAACGCCAAACAAACTTCTACATTTTATAAATATATTATATCCTATTTCAAACATAAGTATTGATAACAATATTTCAATATTACACTAAGATTGCTGTCACCTAAAATTGCTGAATATATGTACAGTATATTAAGACATTAGAATCCACCAACCTGGATTGTCTTCATCCCTTTTTTGATTGTTTTTCAAGATTGAGCAGCATCTTCATCAATCATGCTGGAAAATTTAAAATACGAAGAAAAATAAGGATAATAGTATATACACCCCACAAGAGAAATAGAACATAAGAAATGGTTCAATCCTCTAATCTTGATTTCCAGTTTGTTATTTTTCGTTATTATCTTTTGTCGATTTCAATGGCCCAGTGTCGGAACGGGGATTCAGGATTGGAAAGGCAGAGAAACATATAAAGTGTTTTCAAAAGGTCAAAAATTTAAAAAAAAGTACATAGCTACCTCTCATTGAAAGAACACATTACATACATAAAGGGGAATGGTACTCTTCTGATATATTACCATCACATTGGCTTTACAAATTAATTTTCAGGAAACAGGTAGACCAGTAAAGTCAAGATTTTGCAACATATGTAAATGTCATTCATTAATACTGTCCCCTAACTCTTTATCTCTTAAGCCCACAAATGACTTGCCTGAGCCACCAGAAATCACATGGCTCTAAATATATGCAAAGAGCTCCTCAATCATTCAAGGAACCGTGTTTAATTAATTGCACAGAGAAATCATCGGCTAAAATCTCCCAAGGAAAGAAAGCTGGATGCAATAAGGTACCCGAAATACAATGTATGATAGAGTTCACCTTGTTTTGTCGTAGTTTGATTCAGAAGTCCAGACGATGTCCTTTAAACCGGATGAGAATGTGTTGTAAAACTGCGAATTGTTTTCAAAAGACATAAGTTACCTAATTTTCTTGACAATTGAAAACAATCAAACATAATAAAGATGCTACACAGTTATTTGTTGACATGCCTTGTGAAACTCCAGGGTGTCACCGCCAGTTTTACGAAGCTCCACCATGTGCAATGAAGGAGCCACCTCAAAGACCTGACAACGACAGCAGCCAAATGGCCGAGTAATCAATGCCATACCAAATGCAAGAAGATCAAACATAAATAAACAGAAAACAATACACTAACCACACCTTATCCACTGAGAATGCAAATGTATGACTCCAATTAAAAGTCAAAACAGGTTTTTTTGTTAGGAACCTTTTATCTGTTGATTAGTTTCTTTCCATAAACCCAATATATGTATGTCACTAAAAGGCTTGGTCCCAAATAAGTATATATGTCTGCTCTAATATCATGTACCTTGTCAAATTTTTTGTTGTGGTGATAGAAGACAAGAAATAAATGGATCTTATTTTAAAGTTTTAGATCAATGCATGTTATGGTATCTGAGTGAGGTGAGAAGACATCGTATAGGTCTCTGAACATTCATTTCATCGATTTCAATCACCTCCTCAGGCTCAGCTACTTATGCTGTGTTTGCTATGTTAGATTATGAACTCAGGCAGAAACAATGGATATTTTTTCTACATTGGATGCCAAATAACATATAAGGAAAAATTACGATCAACAGAAATAGAGTAATGATGAAATACGAACTTCCTGTGCTCATCTCATATTCTTTAAAATAAGCTTTGATAAAGAGAACTTGGAAAGTTATACCTTAAATTCCTCAGAAATTTGAAATTGCACTATGTTACAAACAAAAATAATTTCACATTGTCTTTGAATGCCATTTGCTATTTCACCAATATTTTATTTCATTAACTAAATTTTTTTAGTAATACCTTCATCCTCAACTTTACACAAAATAAATGCTATACCTCTGTAGCTACAGAAAGATGGCCTTTTCTTCCTGTCCTGTCACCTTGTAATTTCATCTGCAATAGTGACAAAGAATGGGTAGCAACCAATATTTTAATAAACTGATAAGGCACTGAATTTCATCCTTTTTAGGCCATCATCATCCTTAAGTGACATGGAACATTCAAGAAAGTATGATAATACCTTGTAATTTCTTTTCTGAACGTTAAAACCCATAGGTCTAGCAGCTTCCTCAATTTTTGTCATTATCTCACTTGCAGGACACTTGGATGTAAAGCACGTTTCTCTCTTTACCAAGTCCTGCAATATGCAAGTCCAACAAGTAAAGAGGAAGCAATCATGCCACCTGTTGAATGTAATCTAACCATGAAAAATATAAGTGCATATATGAATCTTGGTGATGGGATCGGCTATTTAGGCTTGCATATGTCTAGCTACAGTGACAGTTAGAATAGTTCCAACGATAAGTTCTCAAAGTAGACAGACAGCTAGAGGTTTATAAAGTGCTACAGAATATCAGTTTCATGTAATCTTGAAATTTGACTTTTGCTTAGCTACCAAAAGGAGAAAGAAAAGTACAGCTGAACGGACTGATATACCATCTGCTTGTTGAATAGATTCTCGAGACTGAAACCCTGAGACCTAGAGATGAGCTCAAAGGCATTCATGGATTCTGGTTTCTGTTTCCTTTCTATAACGAGATGTTCCTGCAAAGGGAAGTACTTGACCTAATTTAAACTCGGTTATGCATATATGGTAGCAGTGGTTACTGAAACAGGATTATGTGTACTTAGAAAGCTTACCTCAGAGTCATTGAAGACAGCATCAACAGCATCAACATCATCAAGTCGTACATCCTCATCCTGCTCAAAGTGAGGCGGCTCATAGTCTTTTCTGAACCAGTCATTTTCCAGAATTTCAGGAATTGTCATTCGCTGCAACATAAAACATAAGTATATCAGCAGAACCCCAAAATCCCCACCTGAACATGCATAAAAGAATGTGTCACAACAAATGAAAACAGCTAAGATATAAGGAAAGAACCAACTACACGAGAGGAAACAGAAGAACAATAGCTCACGTAGTTGAATGGGAATTTGTCTTGTGAATATGGAAAAATATAATATTTTAAGAGCTCACAGTTGGTGGATTTGGATCCAGAATACGCTTTATCAGCTTTTTTGCACTGGACGAAAACCAAGAAGGAAATGAGAAATCCGCCTTTTGAATCTGGAAAAGAGACAACTAGTCATAATACAATCAAAATGCAACTCATAATGCCAATGCAAGAGATATACACTTGAAACTTACACTCCTATATAAAGCCACAATGCTGGGCTTATTAAAAGGCAAAAATCCAGCCATCAAAACAAAGAGAATAACCCCACACGACCATATATCTGATGAAGTACCATCATAGCCTTTATCAGTGTACACCTGATTGAAAAATGATAACTCAAATGATCGATATACAAAAGAGAACTTCAGCCTTTAACTCAACAAACCATAAGCAGTACCTCAGGTGCTACATAATTTGGTGTGCCACAGGTTGTGTGAAGCAGCCCATCTTCTTATAGAAAAATCATCATGAGATTTTCAGTTTTCACTTTTGCTTCTGTAACACCAGAAAAAGCAAACTCCATCTTGGGGTTTTCATGACAGTGTTCCCTTGAAAAACAAGATTAAACTCTCAAAACTTAAACAAGTTGTGAAAGGGAAGGGGGCAGAAACAAAACTACAAAGAAAAAGGAAATAAATTTTAGAAAATAGAAAATGAAACTAATATTATAAGTTTTCCTTCAAGTAAAGATCACTAACAGACTGGGAAACTAAATTAAGTCAAACAAAAGGTAGCCTTTAGAAGATTCAACATGGAGCTATATCAATTACCAACACAACTGAGGATATGCTGATACAGATAAAATCAAAATAATATATAATTGGAATCAATATGAAGAAACTAGGCAAAATGAAAAGGCAGATTGAACAAAAGTTTCTCATCCAGAGATATATGGAAATAGCAATAAATCATAGAATCCAACCATAGAACACATCAGCTCATTTTTAGCAGCTGGTCGACATAGAAAGAAATTCGAAATACATTTAATATTAGGTGCCATGTTGGAAAATTCACAGGGCAGAAGTTACACACAACCTACCCGGACTTGCTTCGAAAATGTACTCAATCCAAAATCCGAAACTTTAAGAATGTCATTAGAATCCAGCAACAGATTCTCTGGCTGCAAGGGTCATATAGAGGCAAACAGAATATATTGTAAATAACATTGTCAAAGAAACAGAAATTCTGAAACAGAGAAAGATGTATGAGTTCATAAGATAGGTAACAGATCATTTTCGACCTTCAAATCTCTGTGGTATACACCTCTACTGTGGCAGTAATCCACAGCGTTGATGAGCTGTTGAAAGTATCTCCTAGCAGCATCTTCTTTAAGTCTTCCATTTTTAGCCTATAGATATAGGGGAATGGCATGATTATAACCATCAAACGCATGATCACAGTGGCAAACGTAGCATTTCTTTGCATGCTATAAATGCAGAAGTCACGGAAAAAACATCTTAAAATGTTTACAGTGACAACTTACGATTTTATCAAAGAGCTCGCCTCCATCAACATATTCTAGAACAATGTAGATCTTGGTTCTGCTGGCCATAACCTATTCGCAAGCAAAAAAAAGTAAAAAGCATCTTTAATCACCGCCTCAATAATGAGACACTAAATTAAACGAGTTTCATCAAGCTAAAGAAAAAGGGGAAATAAAATCGCACTTGACCTCAAATAAATTCAAGACATTAGGATGTTTGATCATCTTCATAGTAGAAATCTCTCTTTTAATCTGCAAAACACACACAGAATCTTCAAATAAACAAACAGGAAATCCATTCAACTCTTTGCTGCTCAATTGGACCCACAGAGTATCTTGCCACTTAAACTAAACAGCATTAAACTGATTAAAAAAACATTTATGCAAGTGCATTTCATAAATGTATATATACCCACACACACACACACACAAACACACACAGCTACCTACCTGTTGAACCATCTTGTGATGGAGAATTCCTTCGCGGTCGATGATTTTAATGGCGACGCGATCACCGGTTAGGGTATTAGTAGCGAACTTGACCTTGGCGAAGGTGCCTTCTCCGAGGGTTTTACCCACTTCATACTTGCCCACGCGCGTTCTCGATCCGATGCTCATTTCACCCACTATCCGATTTTGATTTTGCTTTGAGATGAAACAACAACACTTCAATCTTCTTCGCTTTTCATATAAAACAAGAATCAATTAATATAAAATTAGCGATTTCATGAACTAATAGGATACTCTACAAAGCTAAGCAGAATTGGAAAACATGGAAGAGATGAAGATGAAGACGAAGATGGATGTGATGACGTGGCTCTGTATTTCGTGGTACGTACCTATTTCTGATTGATAAAATCAGAGCCAAAAAAAAAAATTCAAAGCCTAATCCTATCATCTCCCGCTTTTTATTTCTTTATTTTAACGGCTTTTGGTTTCAGTTAATATCATTTCCTCTTTGATATATCACAACTTGAGCTGAGGGTGAGCAGTATCGAATTGAAATCGAAAATCGAATCGAATTGAAGGTTCGGTTTTTATCTATACTAGTCGTCCATCTATACTAGTCGTCCACCCGCATGATGCGCGGTTTATTATTTATTATGTTAATATTATGTAATTTGTAATAATATAATGAAGTTGCATATATTAACAGGTTATTCATAACATCTTTTATTATTTTAATTTAAAGCATGTACTATTTACAAATGATTTTTCATTACTCCTGTGCGTTACACAAATTGTCATATAACTTTAATAATTTTAATTGTTAATTTTATTTTTAAACATTTTTATTTTATTTGTTGATTTATATTTTCGTAAATTAAAATTATTATATACAATAATATTTATTTCAATCATAATAATTGATCTTTCTTTTATATTTTTTATAATTTGTATATTTCACCCTCATACTTGAATCATCATATATGTTTTCCTATGTCATTTCTTCATTTTTCTCTCACAAAATTATTTATTCAATTTGTATTTAGTATAAAAGGACAATTTGGTGGGATCTCTTTAAATAAAGATATGAGACAATAAGATTTGAAAGAACTTTTTGACCTTTGAATGTTTAGCAAATCTTGTATTATTTCATTTTTTGTAGTTTTATATAGATTTGAGAAATCATTATATTTACAATTTCTTATTATTCTTTTTTTTTTAGACAATAAGATCTGGAATAATTTTTTTACCTTTTGAATGTTTAGCAAATCTTGTATTCTTTCGTTTTTTTTTTTTTTTTGTTTTATATAGATTTGAAAAATAATTATATTTACGGCGTTTTCTTGTTTTTTTTTCTTCATTCTTTGTATGTCTTTTTTTTTTTTTTTTCTATTCTATATGCATCTCTCTTTTGTTGAAAAATTACTATATTTTTTCTCCATTTTTTTTAGTTTTGCATAAATTTGAGAAATCAATGTATATAGATTATAGAGTAGCTTCTAGAGTAAGATTGATCTTTTTTTTATTCTTATTAAAAAATAGTTTATCAAGTAAGATATACTATTTTTTTATTTTTTTTATTTTTATTGACATGACACTTTTAGATGGAAAAATGACAATCTTGTAATTTTTGTCAACTTTCTTACTCTAATATATAGTATAGATATTGATTTGGTTTATTAAAATTAGGCTACTTCTGATTTGGTTTTATCCGATTGGATTTGATTTCACACCAAACTTAATTGCACTTAAAATAAGAAAAATCAAACAGAAATGAGTGATTTGGTTCGATTTTGGAAAAAAGATAGAATTTTAAGTTTCAATTTTTTTCAACTTAATTCGATTTTCAACCGAGCAGACCGATTGCTCACCATTGTGCAGATAAATTTGGTCCAATTTGATTTAACAACCCAAATAATTTGAGATGTAGTTAGTGTGAGCCTTAAGCTATCAATAGTTTGGCCCAACTTGAAGGGCTAATAACCCAAATTGTCTATACCAGAAATAACTAAATTGTAAGTTCGTAACCTTTAATCAAACTCGGATTTTTTGAATAACATATGAATTGACTTGTATATGTGGTTAAAGTTTATGAAGAGTTAAATTTAATAATTTCTTAAAATTTTAACACATCAAGACGAGTCTTTTCTAGTGTGTTTATATCATCATTCATACTCTTCAATCATTCAGAAGGGTCACATTATGAAATTGTCTTAAACCAAACACCAAGTTCGAAATAGATTGGCATGGTTTCTCTACACCTGGAGCACAAATCGAACTATAAACAAGAAAAGACATGAGAGAAAAATCTATTGGCTAGTAATTGTGATGCCTCAATTCTTAATTTAATAGTAGAGTATTTTTTTTCCCTATGTGATGCATTTTCTTGGTATAAATAGTATCAATCAAGAGTCTCATGATCTTTCTCATTGGAATTTTTTTTTTTTTTTTTTGGGTATCCCAATAGTAAGTAACTTAGTATCAACTAGATATCAAAATGATTTCGTATCATCTTGAGAACAACACACTCAAAACACAAAACTAGTTGAGTTTACAGTAGCTAACAATACATGAATGTCCTTGTGACATGCTAACTAATACTCCCATTGACTTTTTTTTTTTTTAACATAATAATCCCAATCCTTATTTAGTACAAAACAAAGTCTAGATTGATTTGATCAATTTCTTCTGCAATCAATGTGATGTAGGATGTCATGGGCCAAATAAAATATAATTAGTTTAACTTAAAACAAACTCATAGGGCAGCTTAGCTAGTCTGAATGCAAAATATGATCAATCTGAACCACCCAGTATGTCGTGTCCAAAAGAATTATGCCATATTTAGGTTCCAAAATAAGGGCCAAGATTCCACCTGTATTCTACAAGCTTGAAACTATTGTCATTTTAATTTTTTACTTAAAAAAGTTCATCATGAGCGTAAGCAACATCTCAATTAAATATTGACTTTTTTGGAAAGTTTGAAGTTAAAATAACACCACTATTGGAGTTGAAATTTAAAAGCAGCCTGTGTATGTTCCAAATTTGATGTCATGATCAAATGATACGTACATTAGTTGTAAATTGTAATATGAAAAGTAGAGCAAGACTCTAATGGGATGGGTCACCCAGAACCCATAATCCATGAATCCGAAATCAACTTGTAACTTGTAAGGATATTTGTGTATTAATAGGTTAAAGTGTCGAGTTAATAGTAGTAATTTTTATTTTTTTTTGTAAAATAGGATAATATTTGAGTGGATATCATAATCCTTTTTTAAGGCCTCTAACAAACTAGATTTGAGAATTTTAAATCCCAAGTCGTGAATCATGAAAGTCAAACAAACAAACATAGCCTTACACTATTTGTCATTTCCCCCAAATGAGTCTACCCCAAATAGTTCCATCACTAATGGCTCTTAGACGCAACCAAGTTGTTTATTATATTTGAACAACTAGTTAGATAAAAAGGCACTCTGATGGAAGCTAAACCACAGCTAAGTTAATATAGTTTAACGCTATTTGACTATTAAAGTTGAATATTAAAGTAGAAAGTCATGCCCCCATCGATTTCTAAGGGGCTTTAGATCATCTTCTCTATCTGCATCCAACCTTTGCCATATATACCTTTCTCACCATAATCTCACCTCTCATCCTCTCATTCTCTTTCTTTTGCTCTTTGATCCCTTTTCATCGGGATTTCTCGTTTATATATATATATATACTAACTCATACACAAACGACCAACATATTAATCTGGATGACATCATACAAAGAAGACTTGAATTCAGAGGAATTAAGAGAGCGAAGAATAGAGAGGAATGCGTGGATTAATTGGTCGGGATCAATGGCGTTGAGCTTGATTGGCGGGCTGATTTTGTGTTGGTGGGATTTGAAGTATCATCCCACCAATGATCAACAATGGATGGTCCCTTTGGGTCTCATCCTCTTCTTCACACCCCTCATTGTTTGGTCTTCACTCTTTCTCTCAGATTTCTGCAAATCTAGTGACAAGAATTCACAAAGGAACCCATGTGCTCATGACCTTGATCTTGAGAGATGAATTGAATCTGCAATTTCCATGCATATTACCAAAGAAACATTGTATTTATGCTGTTGTATATACTTTCTCAAGGTACATGTAGACCTACTTAATGATATATTCATACTTAGTTTTGTTAGCATAAACTATAGCAATTCATTACAATCAGAATGAGTAATTGGTTCCCTCGTATTGCATCTAGTTTTGAATTTAGTTGAGATTCACATTAAGACTACCTCAAATCTACCACCAATTTTGTCATTGGTCACTATCGCAACTGTCACCACAAATTGAGGGTGGAAGATGCGACAAACCTAACTTCCACCCTTGATTCATGACGGTTGTAGTGTCAAATCTCAAAATTGATGGTGGATCTGAGACGGTCTTGTCAAGATGCTTTCAGTGTTGCAATTAAATGTCGGAAAATGAAGTCGATATGATTGAATTTTTTCATAATTCATGATTAACATATATAAAATAAAAAAGTTTGTGTCATAATTGAAATTTGATGCAAAATTCAAGATTTTTTTTTTCTTTTATAAAAGAAAATAACAAGTGTAGACAACATATTATCGCCGTTCAATGAATAACATTACCAAAATATATATATATATATATATATATATATATATATCTCAGTTGCTCCACTAATATATGGATGTGAGATTGACAAGAACATCTAAAATATTACAATACAATTGATTGAGTTGCCAGTTGCCACCAAGACACAAATATAAGGCTCATTGCTAATGAATATTAAGTGACAGCAGATCTTAATGCACTTTTAGATGTACAAAATACCAAATTTCACCATTTTTCTTCAGCTATATTGTGATGGTAATATAAAAATAAGAAACAAATTTGTAAGCCAGCCACAAGTTACCACTAAAATAATACCTCATACATTAGTATCTGAGCATGTTGGAAAATCTAGACCATGAAGTGCAGGTACCCTCTCCAAATCTTCTTTTGAGAATAGAGGTAAGAGCCAAAACACCTTTCTAGTTCCGAGAACCTAAATGAGAGAATCATAGAAGAACAGTTCAAAAGTAAACCGAAAACTGCAGAAACAAAGGAAAGGCGAACTTCTATTGCATACCCACATTTTTTGAGATAATTGTTATATGGAAAGGAAATCCCCTTCATGGGGTGCTATTCACAAATGATCTATCATTCTTTGAGATGTTTCAATTCAAATAATAAGACTTTGAAGAGTTAATGATATATCTCATTCTTCACACGCATTTTGTCAATAATTTATAACTAGTTTGGTTAGATAGGAAAATATATGATATAAGTCATCTGACCTGTTCAATGTTCTTTCTCCATCCTAAGTCATACTTCCACCTCTCGGATTTTGTCTTCTCATGAACCTGAAACAGACAATCAACAACATAGTGCAACTTTGAGTTCTTACTTCTGCATTAGTTTGTGAAGATGCATTTGTGGCAGTATAACATGTTACACTACAAAACCATGCAGATCTCGTGTGAATGACAGAGGAAGCTATAAGAAATTTGAACCGCAATAATATGATATTAAGTACAAAAGTGGATAAAGGTGAAATATCATATCATGTTTACCTCGACGGATGTTGTGTTGCTCAACAGTAGGGATGTATGCATGACAAGGAAACAAAGAAGACTCAGCACAAAAGCTAGATTAAGAACTGCATCAATGGATGGAATCTGTAAGAGACACTAAAAGAATAAGAATACAGTAATAGCATGAGATTGCAAGATGCTTATTGTAGGTAAATTACCAAATGCCAAAAAAGTGATAGCTAGCTTGCCAGGTGAGCCGGAGTGATGCTCAGCATGTTGAAAAAAGTTTATGAAACCAGGAAGCAGCACAAGAGTATCCATCAGCGTCTCCAGAAAAGTGTACAGCTACAAAAACATTTTATAGGAAAAATTTCCATGTATTAGACACAGAAGAGGAAAACTATATATATAAAGTCATGCCACCAATGTGAACTTTGTGCACCAATATCAGTTCTAAGAGCTAATTCAGAAAAAAACCAAGCTTCAGGAGGAAGAAGAGGAAGAAAAATCAGATGTACACTTTAATTCAGATGTAGCTTTGTAATGCATAAGAAAGAAAAAACTAGGAAGAGACGAACCCACATTGAAATCTATTGAAATTGGGTAAAGCAAATTGATTATTGATAAAGTGCTCAGGTATCAGTTTATTCAATAGCAACGCACAATGAAGACTTATGCCCTTATAGACTATAGTGAAATAGCTCCTATAAATTTATTTATTTATTTTTTGTGTGGTTGTCAGCAACACAACCAAAGGCTGGAAATTGGAATAGGTGTGACATGTACTTTTCAACTTTATGTTCAGAGCCAAATACCAGGTCCCAAATTTTACTTTGTAGAAGAACATAGAAAAGAACTTCATCTCATACACATACTACAAGTACCTAAAAGACGGAGATCTCAAACTATGGTGCGAAAGTAGTAGAGAACTTCAAATTACAGATTTTTTATTTAGTCATGTGATCCATAAAGTTATCATCACACATGGAATCGGGGGTAGCTATGATACACTAAAAATAAACTGATGCAAACTTGGTTTGTTTTATGTCCTGCCAACTTATATGGTTTAAATCAGATTTGTCTCACTTTGAGAGCACTCAAAAATTTGAGTGAACACTGAAGAAAAACAATTTCCTACCATTTTGACATTATAAAAAGAAATGCTAAACCCACAATAAGTTCGGCAAGATACCACTAAAACCTAAGGTTGAAAAGCCACTATGGAATGTGTGATATGATATGTCAGATTGGTCAATCGTTATGAAAAGGCATATACTGTTTATCAATATCATTGGTTCAGCACCACCCTTCAAGGGCATCTGCTGGAATGAATTGTGAAAGGAAACCTATTAAACTGTAGATTGCACTATTGATTGATTGCTCAGCATACCATGTGATCCATGCATTTTATTCATATACCATTCTTCAAACGACTTTTGTACCCTATTTTGATACTGTGCTGTCTTTGTTACATTTAAACCTCTGTTAAAGCTATGTAAAGTACAAGTCTGTTATCACCACGCCTACTTTTTTACTTTTGTAAATGGTGTATAACTGCTTATGAACTTTAGTTCTTTTCTAAGTCCTTTTACAAAATGAGTGTGAGACCTTTTAATAAACTACTTCACTGCATCAATTAACAATGAAAGGCAGTTGGTTTTTTGGTTCTGCAGTTAGATCAGGGGTTTTTTTTAGTTGACAACAAAAATGATAGTCATTCTTCTATTGAAAGACATCAATTTTTTTTTTGATGTTATATGCTTCCCATTCCAAGAGTTAGAATAATGCCTCAGAACAGAGCTAGTCATAGATACAAAGGAATGCAGAGATGAAGACCTTCATTGGTAAAATTTTAATTGAATTTCATCATTTATACAT
This sequence comes from Scutellaria minor, assembly GCA_954870855.1. Classification (NCBI taxonomy): domain Eukaryota; kingdom Viridiplantae; phylum Streptophyta; class Magnoliopsida; order Lamiales; family Lamiaceae; genus Scutellaria; species Scutellaria minor. The sequence goes on along the minus strand of OX940728.1, from coordinate 14,303,927 downwards.
AACAAGAATTCCTAGATAATTGCATCTAAGGTTTAGTTTATTTCATACCAGAAATAGGAGAAAATATTTCAAGTTGCAAGCCCAACATAGTTCAGGATCTAATCATATTTGATAATATAAATTCTAGAGAATTCAATTAGTAGAATTTATCTCACCACAAATAGGAGAAAAAATTTGTAGTTGCGAGCACCAACGCAGTTCACAACCCATATGCAGTGGTGATCCATCTTAAGAACACATCGTTGGCCTGCAATTACAAACATCTTCAAATTTAAAACATTTATAGACTAGACTACATGATGAACTAATAAAAAATTGGATCTTCCAAAACATTGATATTTGCATGGAAACTAAAAGAGTGCGATCATAAGTGCATAACATTATTGCGTAATTAAAAATATCACAGTATCTATTTTCTGAACAAAAGGCTAAGCCAAGACTTTTGTAGCACATAGCAAATTAAACGCATGGTAAATCAAAAGTAGGGCCACCTTCTGAATATGCACTTTCACAACAAGTACAAATACAAGAATTTTCAATTAGAAGAGATCAACAAGACAAGATAATTAACATTTAGCAAACACCACATGAGCAAACTAGGCAACTATATCAACTTTTTGCTTTAACTGGAAAAAGGAGCTTACAAACAGAACAGTGATGACACCGTGGTGGTTTCCCATTTTGGCAACGGTCACAATATCGTAATGCAGGCGTTCTTCCTAACCCCTCTGACGACGACGGCATGGCTGAATTACTATCTGGTACTGAAGAATTGGAAGATATGCATTCATCATTATCCAAGTTCTGTTCTGCTGACACTCTCCAGTTCATCGGAACAGCGCCAGGGTCCCGCATGACAACCATCATATAGCTCCATGTCAATAATACAAGCTGCCATTTAGTGAACATTCTTAGAAGAGATCATATTCATAGCAATTACTCAACAAAACAAGATGTTTTCAAGCATTCATGTCGATTATCACTGATTAACCTATCAGAACTCTCCAAGCAGTTCATAATAAATGCAGAAAACACAATCCCACCCCTCATTTGCTCAATCGAATGCTAATGAACTTAATCGTCATCATAAGCAATAATTCAAAGCTATAACATTGGCATACACAAATTGAAGCCCAAAAAAGCCCTAAATTCAAACTATTTCAGTTAGAATTAATCAATTAAAGCTCAGTACAAAAATACTCCACAACAGAACAGGAGAATTACCAGGACATGAAAGAGAGAGAGGAGAAGGAAATAGCAGAAGGACTTGAAGCCGCCATCGAGGAGGTGTGGGGCCAAGGTGAGAAGAACAACGGCATGGTAGGAGATGGCGATTAAAGCGATTACAAGGAGGATCATTAAGTAGCCAAGGAACTTGAGTCCAGAGCATAATCTGAAGGGGTTTAAATCCATTCCGGTGTAGGAATTGGATATCCCTGTTCCGATGGGGAGCTGGGTGAAACGGGCCGACCTTCGGCCCGAACGTGGTGGGAATAGGCGTTTCAGTATACGTGGAGCCAGATTTTCAGCTTTCATGCTTTCTTTTTTACACTACCCATATTTCAACTAAATCATAAACTACCCATATTACAATACGGTTATTTGCATATTCATAATTTATTATTATTATTATTGATATTGTGGTTTTTTTTTTAAATTTCATTTTCTTTTTTATTTCACAAAAAATTTAAGAGACATGTTAATCTTATTCTGTGGATTATGAGTTGTTAATTAACATATGTCACCACATTAGATCTGTGAAACAACCTCACAAGAATCTATACATTTTTTTCATTGTCCTATGAATTAAGGTATAATTTTTTTTGGGTATAAATCAAAGATATAAGTTACTTTAATAGAAGCATCTATTTCACTTGATTTTTTTTTTAAATGAGTTAGAGAGATGGAAGGGGGAGAATAAACAATATAAAACTTTGTGATTTAGGTTCGAACCCTAATCATCACTTGAGTTTTGTCTAACTTGGGTTGATAATTAAGAGTCTGTGGCTAATTAGAGTTGGGATCCCCATGATTGGTATATTTGTCTTGTTTATTGAAGATGCCAACTCCAAATTCTTTGACGAGTTCCCATCCCCATTTACCCAATTTCATATAACATATATACTTTACTACCCACACATATAACATATTATCCCCAAATATCCACTTTCCTTATAACATATCCCCATCTACCCAAAATTCATCATTAGACTTTTAATTAAATTCCAAAGATGTTTTTAAGCATAAATCTCCAACTTAATTTATCCTTCCATTCCAAATAGTAAATATATCCGGATAAAACGTAAACTGATCAAAATCAGGTCCAACATGCTTCCGTAAAATTAATTAATCCTTTAAAATTCATACCTTTCTTTGACCGCAACAGCACCGGGTGAGATGGTTTGCAAAGCCATCAGCTGGAAAATTACTGCCCCCAGACCGTTTTACGAACAGCTCATCACTGTTCAACTTCAACCCTCGGGGAAGATAATCTGCAAGTTATCCAGCTCCTTCAGCAACTGCACAACACAACATTGGTTTGTTTCCTACACCAGGTGTATAAAGTACTCCTTCTAAGAGATAAACTAACAATACTAAGAACACATGTTGAAAGCAAAAGTTTTTCTTTTATTAAGAACTTAAACGAAATATTTATTACATCAGTAATCTCCTGTTGGGAGGAGAATACTTGTCTAGCCTCTCATAAGAGATGAGACCTGTACTCGTACACACATAAACAAAGAACACTCAAAATATTACAAAGTTTTTATTGTAAGAAAACTAAGGAGGATGGTCGATTTCAATTCCTAGGAATTTAATCTGTCTCGTAGCAATTACTGTCTTCTTTTCAGAAAGCACTAATCCTTCCTTATGGCAAACATCTGAGAAAATCTTCAAATGTTTGAGATGCTTCTTCATACTTTTTGATGCGATGAGAATGTCATCGATGTATACGAACATGAAGCTGAAATAATCCTTGAAGAGATTATCCATCTTTCTCTGATATATCTGGGGTGCATTTGCCAATCTCATATGCATTACGTTCCAGACATAGTGTCCTTGTGGTGTGGAGAAAGTTGTGAACTTCTTACTTTCTTCCTCCATCTTGATCTGGTAGAATCCAGACTTGCAATCGAACTTCGAGAATATCTTGGCACCTTTGATACAGTTAACCAAGTGTTCTCTACTTGGGATATAATATCCATCAAACTCCAGAATATTATTAATCCCTTTATAATTAATAACAAGTTTGGGTTTACCTCTTTTGATTTCTCCATGATTCCTTACTAGGAAACCTGGACTGCTGTATGGAGAAACTCCTGGTGAGATCAACTTAAGGTCCAGATGTTCCTTAAGTATCTTCTGCATATCCTCACGATCATTTTGATTCATAAGGATTGGTTTGAGTCTCACGAACTCATGTTCCTTTCCAGGTTTAACCTTTAAGGATGCTTTGAGCTCGTTCCTGTCCCACCATGCTAAAGGATCTTCATTGTAATTTATTTGGATCCTTTTCTTGAAATCCTCGAGTGATATTTATTCTTTAATGATAACATCACTCTGTGGATTCTCCAATATGGTTTTTTGCAATTCTGCAATAGCCTTTGGAGAAACTCGTTCTTCTCCTTGTATTCTGACTGAATACAAATTATTATCCCATCTCTTGGTATCTTTTTATTTCGAACCATATTATCGAAAAGATAATAAGGCATCACCAAATCTTATTTTATCCGCCATTTTGGGATGTCGAAGTTTGGCTTCATTACCACGCTTGCTGCGAAAAGTAAAAGGCATTTTTCTGTAAAATGCTTCCCTCAGTCTCTGGACAATAATCTTATGATCACATAACATTGTGAAAATAAGTATTCTCGTCTCATTTTCCTGTGTAAATCGCTTGAATGTTTGTAGGAAATGATTTCCTAGCAAAATATCTGCTCCCGTATCATGGAAATAGATTGGTGGTGTTTTTACTCTATACCATGGGGTATCACCTGCGCTTCCGATCATAATTTCCACTTGTTTGATTCCTCGATTAAGGATAAGAATCATTTTGGAGAAATCTTGTCCTGCAATGGCTGGTAGATCTTCTCCCATTTCTCTAGGAAAAACCTCCCGCTTTGCAATACAAATCCCTGCTCCTGAATCAACATAGGCCGCAAAATACTCAGTCTTGTATTCAGTATATATCATCCCAATAGAGATGTATATGGAGAATGGACTAGTGGTCATCTGATTCTGTATCTTTTATCAGCCACTGTAAACTCCATTCCATCTTGTAATCTTTCCCAAGGTTTATGATCCTCAAGAAAGTTGATAGCCAGTATTAATTTTTCTAGGATCTTTCCTGCAATTCCCGTAATAGTCAGAACAATTTCACCCATCTTTAGGCTTTCTTGATATCTCCCGACTATTGGTTGTTGCAGATAATATAGAACATCACAAGGAAAAATATTTTCCGTTTGGGTGATGTCGAATATTACTTCAACTTCTCTCCAACCTTCTGGACATTTCAACTATTCTCGTGTTTTGAATACACCTGGGATTTGCTAAACTGTACTAGATCTTCTTTCTTCCCAACGACTGCTACTTAACAGTCTGTCTTGTTGGAAATACATTCTCCTTGTCTCCATTCTGAGGCTTTGACTCCTGTTGAAGACAGGGTGATCTTGAATTTTCATATCGATCTCCTTTATAGTTGGAGAATCAATAATCTCTGGTAGGACCATCCTGGCGAAATCCTCAAAGATTCTTGGGACTTCTATAAATTCCTTTCTCAATAATACATCTGAATGATGTGTATTCGAGAGAGCATATGAAATCTTGTAAGTAATCGAGTAGGGTCTATTCCCTTCTTTCATCAAATCATCTCTTTTGAAATCTTGATGAAGGGTTAAGACTTTGTTGAAGTCTCGATCTCCCAAATTGTATGCAATTCTAGGATAGACATTGAATGTCAATTTCCTTGCATACAAGTTTCCTGTAACTGCTCCAAGGTATGAATCCTTGAGATTAGAGATTCGCTTGTCAAATAGGGCAAGATTAAGTGGCGAATCAATTCCTTCCTTGAATGTTGCTTTAATGACAACTCTTATGGATCCGATGTGAATCCATGAGAGTGTTTTTGCAACTTCCCTTTTAACCTTGCTTCTGATCTCCTGAACCTCTCGGTAAGGGATCAACTGCATCTCAATTTGGTTACTTGTGAATTCCATTAGGATGACAAATTCTCCAATAGTAACCCTATGGATAATTTGGTGTTTTCTATTACGAAGCCCAAATTTATCCAATGTTTTTTCCATAGCTCCAATGGTAAAACCATCGTAGATCTGAAGCTTTGGATCCTCTTTCATAATCCTCATGAGAATTTTATGAGAGACTGTTGTGTGAGAGAGAAATCCTGACATATCATCTCTTGTTGTTTAAAGAATTTCTTCTTCACTCGGATTCTGATGTGGATTCACTTTCATCATCCGAATAGATCTCTTCTTCATAGATGCTTTCGTCTGAGGGTAGATCCTCAAATTGATACACCTCTATAAGATCTTGGTAATAGATAGCTTCTTTGAATTCTGGTGTTACTTCGAACTGTCTAAGACCTCTCTTTTAGTTCTCCGGGCAATCCGTTGAGATATGCCCTCGTGCTCCGCATGTCCAGCAATTACAGTCTTTAAAACTTTCATTGGCTTGGGTGTGAGCTCGTCTGAAAGTTCTTCTTCCTGTGGTTCTGCTGGTACCTCCTTGGTTTGAGCTTGATGAATAGGCTCTACTCCTACTTGATGCTAGTCTTTGCCCTGATTTGTAACTTCTGGCCTTTTATTTTGACCACATCCGTCTAGGTCTCCATGAAGACCTATGACTCCTTCTGTTGTTGTTGCTTCCACGGCTATAAGAATGGCTTATTTGTTTCCTCCTTTTATGCCTTCGTGGTTGACCTCCCACAACTGTTGGGATGTCATTTTCTTCGCAACATAGGGAAACCATTTTATTGATTCCTCGGAGTCTCTTGTAGTTTTTGTAGAGTGCTACCTGGTGGCACCATTCAGATAACTTAGCTTTTAGAAAAGACATCATTCTGGCCACAGTATCCAAATCACCTGCACTCTTGTATTCCCTGATGAGCATCTCTCTCCAAGGACTTAGTATCTTCGCAAAGAAAAGTTGCGAAGCTTCTTTATCATCCACCTTGGACTTCCATCGGTACTCGGTGAATAATTTGATGTATTCGTCAATATGATAAATATCATATAACTCGAGGCAGTAGAGGGCTTGTTTATATCTCTTTCTTTTTTCTTCTTCCAACCCCTCAAAATAGCCTATGCCGATAAAATGGATTTTGAATAATTTGGCCATATTATCGACAATTCCTTTTAATGACTCACCAACTGTGACGTTATCCCTCATCTCTGGTGCCGTCATATCCCTCGCGATCTTTGCAGATTCCTCAAGACTCATTTCAAGAAGTAAAATGAATCCTTCCTTTGTAAGATCAAGGGTTCCTGCTGCAATCCTCATCGCCGATGCCCAATCATCAATAAGGACTTCTCGATTTTTGAAATCTGGAATATCCAAATTTATCATTAATCCATACGGATGTATCGGATTAAGCTGTGACTTTCCATAAGGCGTATTAAGTAGATTTGGCCTTCTGGAACGTTGTCAAGTTTCCGAAACAATAGGATCTCCTCTGGTAGTGAAATCTCCAGCGTGTGGCATTGGTTCATCCACCTGATGTGAACCTAAGCTTTCTGCAACGTTGGGATTTACTGGTGGTAGTGGAGGTGGTCTTCGATGTTGGTCACGGGTAACCAAAGCTGAACCACTTCCTTCGTTCATCTTTAAGTCTACAATACCTAATCCTGCGAAGGATTCGATAATTTCATGTAGATCTTCAAGATTCATCCTCTCCATATCCATCACTTTTTAATTTATGATGAATTTTTCTTTGATGATAGCAATGAGTTTTTCATCTCGGGTCATTGGTCGTATGACTTCGGTTGGTTTCCCTTTTTGATGTAAATAGGGAATTGTTCCAAAATCTTTACGTTTCCTTCCTCCGGAAAGACTTAGTCTGTCCTCCAGATTCTTGACTCTTCTTTGTATATCATGAAGAATTTCAAGAGTTTTTTTCTGATATTTCACCATCGTTTCCATCTGGTTCTGAATCTGATGGACTTGTGTTGGTAGATGCTTATGGCGGTTACCATAATTATGTACCGTCTTCTAGGATCTATGGAAATCTTAGATGTATCTGGAAGTATCTCGCTCCAATCTGATTCTCCTTCAGGGCTCATGGTTTTGATGAGCGTATTCCTGTTGGTTTATCAGATAAGCATATAGTATCTGGTTAACCGAAAGAAAACCCCGATAATATGATGCTTGTCTTTTGCAATGCCTTAAGGTTTCCCTGTCGGCTCTTGCGTTCTCTTTTTCAACATATTGGTTATTCCAATATGTTAATCTTTCTTGGTGTTCCTCTTTGTGCATCGCCAAAATTTGATGATACCTCCTGTATGGTAAACATCTTGGACAATTGTCCAGATCCATATTTTCGCGAGAAATTCTCCTCACCAAAAGTTAATTACAAAATAATAATAATAATATAACTTCAAGTTCTTAATAAACTTAGGCTCTGATACTATTTTCTGGATCCGTCTAAGTTTAGTCTAAGTTTACGTTAAATCCTATTTAGATTCAATTTCCTAAGGAATTTGTACGTGGCATTGTTACACATTCCAGACCACTGTTTTTTAGGCAGTATCGGCACGAGGAAAGTATTCCACCCTATACTTATTCCGGAAGAAAATCGATCTTTAAGGGTGCTCTGAGATCCGATTAATATTTGGAGTAAGAATTATTAATTAAATTGGAAATTTTAATATAGATTGGAATTAGTAAAAAGTGTTTGGAAGTAGTATAATCAATGATTGAAAAGTGGATTATATAGGTGATTAAGAATTTGGATATTTGGGGATATTTTCTTTTATATGTGGGTATAAAAGTATATAGGTTATATCAATTTGGGTATTTGGGGTTATTAACTCTTCTTGGATCTAAGTGGTGCAAATACCAAATATTGATGCGTTGGTTAATTTCTTGGTTGATCGATTTGCAGAAAAAGTTGCAAGTTTTATTATGTCCACGCTTGAGGACATTCCTGAACAGGGGTGTTTCCTATAATGGTTGTGTTTTTTTTTTTTTTTAAATGTTATTATTCTTGTATCTTGCATAGTAAATTATTGATATTTAGTGTTTAAATATTGATTTAGCTTCCTCAAAGATAATTAGCCCTTCAACTATAAGTCTCTAGCTCAACCCCCGTTCTGAGGTAATTTCTTGTTTATATGTTGTCATCTATCTCTTTTTGTTGCAATTAACGATGTGGTTTCGTTGTTCTTTCTCAAAATTGAATGTTGTATGTGATCATCATTCGACCTAGGAATAATTATTGTTATTGAGGTTGCTTTTGATATACATATAGTCTGGGTTGATTGAGATTAGAGTGGTGGTGTATAGGTATATCTTTCAAGGATCATTGTTGACTTGCAAAATTAGATGATACTAATTGATGCATTTGATCCACACGCATTAGGCCTTATCCTTCATGCAAGATTTAATCTTGCTACACACAAGTCTGATGAAAATAATTAGCGAAATATAATGCTTTGCCTATTAATGGAACCAAAGATGGACTTGGGAGCTAAGTTTTAATTTTAGTTACAAAAATGTGATTGAGATTCAACTATAGGATCGTGTTGATTAATGCACAGTGGCACTTTGATCCTTGCTTGTTGCATGTTATTCGAGATAAATTTATCATGATGGATCCAGGATTTCAAGACTCAACTCAACTAAAAAAAAATAAATGGTTAATTTCAATTTTGGTTCTGTATGTTAGACTTTTTTCATTTTTTGACAACCAAATATACGTTTTCCAATTTTGATCTTATATGTTTCAAATTTTTCCAATTTTGGTCCTATATATTTCAATTTTTTCCAATTTCAATCCAATTTTGGTCGGATGGCCGCCAGGAAATTTCATGTGACATTCGCGATCCGACCAAAATTGGACTGAAATTAGAAAAAAAATTAAAACATATAGGACCAAAATTGAAAAATTGGATCGAATTTAGAAAAAGTTGAAACATACAGGACCAAAATTGGAAAACATATACTTGGTTGTCAAACAATGGAAATGGTCTTACTTATAATAAGACCAAAATTGAAATTAACCCAAAAATAAATATAATAATTCTAAACTAAGAGCTTACATATATCACGATTTTGATAAAGTCATTATATTAAATTATATTCCATCTGTTTCAAAATAATTGTCATTTTGAAGTTTTTGTTAGGAACATAAAAATTGAACAAATATACCATTTACTAATCAATTCCTAAAAAGCATAATTAAGAAGGATAATTTGGGAATAAAATTGCATAAAAGTCTATAATGACACTTAATTTGAAAATAAGATTAAATTTCAAAACGACAATTATTTTGAAACGAAGTGAGTATTACATTATAATATGTTCATATATAATTTAAGACACAATATATCAACAATAACAATAAAGAAGAAAAAAAAAGCAAGAAAATGGCATAAAGATAACACATTACCTTGAAATTATATGGAGAAACAATCGTGAGATGAGAAAATTAAGGTTTATAACATATGGAAAAAGAATGGGAAAAATTATAATCGAGGAACAAAGGAAGACCCAAGCTCACACCGTCAAGACTCTACTTTAGTTAAAATATTATATATATATATATATATATATATATATATATATATTAGTTAGATTACCATATCACCCCTACTCTAGGCCCAGTGTCCCCTTGGCCCTAGAGTAGGTTTACCTTTGCCTATGATAGGGTTCGACAAACTATTTATGATCAAAATCAGTTAGTATTCATTTATGTTAGTTTATTAATCTTAACGAACATAAACGAACAAGAAAACTTGTTTGTCTAACATGTTCATTCATCAGTGTTTGTTTAATGTTCAATTATTATTATTCATTATTTAGTAGTTAAACACTTATCTACTTATTTATTGAATATTCATTTATGTTTATTTTGGTTTTAATGTTTCTAATATAACTCAGTTATATTTAAAATTATTAAATGATTCCTCTTTTTTTTTTTGTGTGTGTTTTCTTTATTTTTAGTTTGTACATGAACATTTTCAATTTTTTCATTATAAGAAATTAATGAACATATTTGTAAATTGTTCGTTAACATTAGTGAACATATTTTATTATTAAATAAATGAATACAAACACTCTTTTAAGATAAATATACGAACATAAAAAACTCTCGTTCATTTGAGCTTGATTCGTTGACATCATAATCATGCAATCTAATATTCATTATCATGTCTCAAGATTTATCACTTGCAGGCCACCATTGAAAGTTTTACTCACTAATTTGGTGTTCAGTTTTCCTCTCTCTTACTCATTTTTCATTGTGTAATATTAACATTTAACATTATCTTCAGCTGATGGGCTTATATCATTATTTGCTTTTCTTAGACTTGGGCAAATATATATATATATATATATATATATATATATATATATATATATATATATATATTTTCTATAAGCACATGGTCTGCGAATAATACTATGGTCAATCACTTGCAACAACGTGAGATATAACTCGATCTTGGAGTGTATATATATATATATATATATATATATATATATATATATATATATATATTTAATTATTTGGACTTAGAAGACACGAGGAAGCTCACTTATGACTATGAACATGATCTTATCTTATCCTAATAATTAAAAATAAATACTACTTATTGTTAAATAGTCGTAACACATAATATAGTGATTTCAAGAAATTGTAATATAATCTATAAATTAAATCACTTCCTCAAAGCATATTTTTTTGAAATACTCTCAAGTAATATATACGTTTATATTGATCAATTAAGTTTTTGAATGGAACCTACTTTCATATAAAATATGTTATATTTCAATATTTTTTTTCATTTGGTATTTATTTCCAATAATCATTGTACACCATATATATAAATGACATCATATTAATATATAATCTGAATATATATATATATATATTTATATATTTAATTCAGTGTCATATATGCAAAAATGGAAATTAATCGGTCTTACTTTGCAATGAAAAGTCATGTTTGAGAAGTCATGGCAAAGGAGATGTGGAATTGAGTTGAGTAATTGAATGGACCCAATCAACTTATTGCCATTTAATCAACGTCCACAATAAGAAAAATAAAATGAAATAAATAAATAAATAAAGGCCATTTTCTAATTGCAAAAAGACGTCATTCCATTGAAAAATCAGATTTGTAGTGGAAGAAATTGACAAATAGTTAATAGTGTGCAAGTGACCCAACTAGTGGCTATATACGTGCTTATTATAGGTTTTTACAGCACGTGACCTTCACGTGAGATTGGAAGATACATAAAAATTTGAGCAGATTCTGTGTGTGTGATATCATCTCACGGATCTCATTTTGCTAGACAGATCTGATCGATCCGATCAATGTCAGTCAACATTCAATCAACATGAATCCAAAATCAACTAATATGATAAATAATATTTTTCGCATATCATATAATATTTTCGAAAGTATTACATGATACATTTATACTATATATTAAAGTAAGAAAATTGGCAAAAATTACAAGAATGTCATTTTCTCGCATAAAAATGTCATGTCAATAAAAAAAAGTAAATCTTACTTGATAAGTTATTCTTTAATAATAATTAAAAATAAGATCAATCTTACTCTACAAGTTATTCTATAATCTATATAAAGTTAAGAAATGAAGAGAGAGAGAGAGAGATACATTGATAGTGATTTCTCAAAACTAAAAAATGGAAAAAAAATAGTGATTTCTCAACAAAAGATAGATGTATAGCAAATGGAAAAAAAAACCAGATATACAAAGAATGAAGGGGAAAAAAAATCATAAATATATTTATTTTTCAAATCTATATAAAACTGAAAAAAATGAAAGAATACAAGATTTGCTAAACATCCAAAGGTAGAAAAACTATTCCAAATCTTATTGTTTGAAGAAAAAAAAAACAATAAAATATCATAAATATAATGATTTCTCAAATCTATATACAAGATTTGTTAAACATTCAAAGGTAAAAAAGTTTTTTCAGATCTTATTGTCTCATATCTTTATCTAAGGAGATCTCACCAAATTGTCTTTGTACACTAAACACAAATTGAACAAATAGTTTTGTGAGAGAGAAATAAAGAAATGACGTAAAAAAATTATATGTCTATATATGATGATTGAAGTATGAGAGTGGAATGTACAAATAAAAAATAAAAAATGAAAGATTAATTATTATGATTGAAGGAAATATTATTGTATATAATAATTTTAATTTGACGAAAATATAAAATCAACAAATAAAATAAAAATATTTTAAAATAAAATTAACAATTAAAATTATTAAAGTTATATGACAATTCATGCAACGCACATGAGTAATATGAAAAATCATTTGTATATGGTACATGTTTCAAAATTATAATAATAAAAGATGTTATGAATAACCTATTAATTTATACAACTTCATTATATTATTACAATTTATAAATATGAACATAATAAATAATAAACCGGGCATCGCGCGGGTGAACTGTTAGTACATAATTATTACAATATTATGAGAATAAAAATATTTTTTTGTCAAATTGTAATTTATAAAATTAGTCATTCATTTAAAGTCGATGAACCAAAAGTATTACTCGAGCCAGACACATTAAAGTATTACCTTAAATAAAAGTATTACATAATACTACTTATCAAATTATAATTTTTTAAAAGTATTATATGATCACAATAAAAGTATTATTTGTGAAATTACAATTTTTTGAATTAATAATGAATGTAGAATATTGGAATCAAAGTTATTAAATGATACACAAAAGGTAATATATAATACACATAAAAATATTATACAATATTACTTGTAAAATTATAATTTCTCCAAAGTATCACTTCATATACATAAAAATATTATATGATATAATAATATTACATAACATACATATATACGTTAAGATCAGTCGAGCCATTCAACAAAATAGAACTAAGATGTGTATGATCTTACAATTAAATTTATAATATGGTACGTTTAAGATGAAAAATAATGAAATAAAAAGTTTGTACAATACATGATTTAAGTATATAAAATATTTAGTCTCGTTTTGACTTTCTTAATAATTGTGCAAGGGAAATGGGTAATTTCATACCACATGCCTATCATTATTATATTTTTAAAAATTATGTAACATTACATTTCAATATTATATTTTTTTTTAACTTTTTTTTTGTAATATTATAATTTTAAAAAAGAGAAATTTCATAACAAGACTCAATTTATAAATTAGTTCTCAATTTTATACCCAATTTTTAAAGTTTCTTAATAAGGGGCTCAATTTAATTTTTTTTCCTCAATTAAAGGCTTGAAATTTAGATTGAGTTTTCAATTCAAGACAAAATTCCATTTTCTTTTTCTTTTTTATTTTATTTATATTGATAGATTTATTAATATTTCAATATGTATTTATATTTAAAATAAATTATAACAAGTTAGTGCAATTTTGAAACGATTTTCATCCAATTTGTATTAATTTATATATATATAATTAATTAATGCAATTCATAAAATTAAGATTATTTTTATTTTCTTAATTTTATAAAAAAAGTGCAGATACTCAATTTTAATATTAATCAATTTAATATAAATTATATTTTATGAATTGAATTAATTATATTTTTCTTTTTCTCTCTCTTTTTTTTACATAAATTAATACAAGTCGGATGAAAATTGTTCCAAAATTGCATTAACTTGTCTTAATTTATCTAAAATATAAATACATATTAAAATATAAATAGATCTATGAATATAATTAAAAAGAAAAAAGAAAAAAGTTTGAATTTTATCTTGAATTGAAAACTCAATCTAAATTTCAAGCCTTAAATTGAGAAAAAAAAAAAGTTAAATTGAACCTCTTATTGAAAAAGTTTAAAAATTGGATTTAGAATTAAAAAATAAATAAATAATTGGGTTTTATTATGAAATTTAACATTTTAAAAATTATGTAATATTAGCTAGACGGGGTCCACGTAACGGAAAACTCAGAAGCCGTCTAGGACGGCCAGTTTAAACTTGATGTTAGATGATCACAAACGCATGATTACAAGCTTTATAAAAAAAAAAAAAAATGCATTATCTAATCATTTCTCTTTACCGAAAAAACAACGGAGACGACGAGAAACACACCAAGAAATTTATATGAATAATTATAAATTTAAGTTGTGAATTATAAGGAGTTGATTGACTGGTCACACTTAATTTGCTAAGAGATTAGATATTTTGAATATTAAAATGAGGACCACCTTATTTTCCTAGATTCTTCCTCCCATAAAATATTATCTTCGGAAATCTATATATATATATATATATATATATATATATATATAATAACAATTACCCCTAAAAATAGAAATGCCAAAAAATTTCCGGCCCAATTTCACTTTCTAATATTAGAAATATCATTAATTATTAATTAGTTTATTTTATATGATATTAGTTGAATTTATTGTAAATTTTCAAAAATATTGATTTTGTATATGAATATATATGGTATATAAACCTTATTATAATAGATGAAGTAAAATATATACATGGTATGTGTAAATCGTAATATATGGAGTAAAAAATATATATGGTATGTAAATTATAATATATGAAGTAAAATTAAAAATTCAATTTTTTAATATACATAGATAATTAAATGACAACTTCAATAGTGTAATATACTTGAAATTCAAAGAATAATTTAATTAGACTAATGAAATAATACATTCCACAATACTAATTTGAAGAATAATAATAATTAAAATATTGTGCGTAGCTAATGAAATGAATTAAAAATAAAATAATAATTATTTAATCTTAATGGATTTAATCTAAATTACAATATATTAAGTCAACTATTGAAAGACTTAAAATAGAAAAACAATGAATTTCCCGCCCAAAAGCCACATCCTAAATATGGAATAAATAAAGAAATTATCAAATTATAAAATGAAGTGATAAATATGATATTTATAATTGAACATTTATGTTAATTACCTTAAATTATAATTGTTGTTCACCCATAATTTTTGGAAAACGTTTTACACCATAGAAAACTATTTTGAAATTTAAATCTCAAACCAAAATTTACAAAATGGTAAATATTTCATATGGTTTTTTTTTTGAACCATAATATTTCATATGCTTAATAGGAATAAATTTTGAAAAGCTTAACTTTATTTACTGAAATTTATCCAAATAATATGGAAGTCAATGTTTCCGCCTATATACCGAGCAATGTATTATTTATTAGGAAAATCGATTTTTGTTTCTCTTCGATGAAAATTTTATTTTGTATTAAATTAATATTGATTTCATATAAAAAAAATAGTGATTTTTTTTTAAACTTACATAATTAGAAATGTCTTTTTAAAATTATAATAGATAATAGATGTTGATGTTGTTGAAATATGCATAATTTTCATCCATTGAATAAGATATGGTAATAACACAATAATAGGTTTGGCAATATGAATAATGATCTACTAAATATATAGCAACATTAAAATTGAATATCACAATATGAGAAAACAAAATGAGATTTTGGTATAATCTTAATATATATTCGAAATTAAAAAATAATAAAATAAACAATATTAAATGTATAATAGTCCGTTTACATGCTTTATAAATATTAAACTCATTGTTGTTTTATATGTGATTTCATTTCATATAATAGGAAGTAGAAAATGATCATTATTTGCAGCCAATATATTTGGAAACAAAATCTATAAATTAGGAAACAACTACATTTATGCCATACATAATGCACAAATTTCATATCTAATAAATAAATTATACACTATAAATATGAAAGAACAAACTTGGAATTGACTCACACGCTCTCTTCACAATTTCTCAAATTCTTTGCATTCCAAACATTCTGTTAATTACCATGGATTGTGTGTGTGTTTTTTTTTTTTGGTTTTTTAAAATTTGGTTGTGAATTTTATTTGAGATACTTTATAGTTTGGATGGATGATTAATAATTGTTTGACTTTATTGTTCGTTTTTGAATGATTAAAGTTCCTAATGTTATTCATATTTTGGAGACAAATTATTTAGAGTATGTTTTATTTCATTGATATTGCATATGGATTATTCTTATTGCAATTTTTTTTTTTTTACTTTGTGCAGGGATTCGGTGAAGAAACCGGATTGTGTGACTTTATCATTTGCTTTTGAACAATGTAAGTTCCTATTGTTATTCATATTTTGGAGATGAATTATTTAGAGTGTTTTATTTTATTGTGGATACATATGGATTATTCTTATTGCAATGTAATATATATTTTTTTTACTTTATGAAGGAATTTAGTGAAAAAATCGGATTTACAACTTCTAATTCTGGAGAAGTAGTAAAGATTTTGAAGATTAAAAGTTTATACATTATAAGATGGATTTGTTTTTTGATAGAAATTTCTAAAAATGAATCCTATAATTTGTTTTTATTTTTTTGAGCCTTTTGTCATATAATTTATTATTTTTAGAGATAACAAGATTATGTAACGAGTTGAATTATTCATTCTGTCATCCTATATATATTTAATGAAGTTTGAAAAAAAAAAGGTTCATTGATAATATATGTATGATAAAGATATTAATTTATTGTTTATAACTTTTTATCTTTTATATATTTCCCATCCAAATGCCCCATCCTAAATATGGAAATAATGAATGAAAAGTAAAAAATTGTGAAATTATGTGATTAAAAAAAATCCATTCATCCATCTATATGTAATAAATTATGAAAATAATTTTCCTTTAAAAGTGGTGATATGATCTAAATGGAATAATATAATTGATTTCAATAAGGTATTGATTATTCATAAATGACTGTGGTAATTGTTGTAATTGGTATTCATCAAAATATTAATTTTAATTTGAGATTTGGGAATTAATTTTCCGTAAATAAAGGCTTGGCGTTATCTATCTATTATGAGTTATAGTATTTTTTGACATATATATTTATTCTATCATTAGATTACATTGATTATATTGTGTCATTTGAGATAAAGATTTAATTGTAAATCAAAGAAAATAAAATTGTTTGATTATAAAATAAATAAGTGTTTTGACTAATTTTTTTTATTATTACAATAAAATAAAGATATAATAAAGACGTATTTTCAGCTCATAAATCAGCAACGATCTAATGCAATGACAATGATGTTACAACATATTTTTTAGTAAATTCTATATCAAATCTATATTATTATTGCAACCATCAAATATTTATAAAGAAATGATGTTCAATTTTCTTGCTAATAAAATATTTATTTGCATATTTTAGATATAATTAATAAATTGGTTGTTATTTAACCATCCCAAATCAAGAGATTAATAGATCGTCCTAAGAGACTAATGAAGATTATCCATGAAGACCTACAGAGTATCTTCTTTATTTATATTTGGTGTTTTTCATAATTATTATATGTAAAGTATTTTGATTCTTATTAATATTTGATTTTTTTTTCTATTATTATCTTTAGAAAATGTCAAATTATGTGCACTTTATGGGATGACTTCGTAGATAAAATTTACCTTTTATTAAACAATGGATTGTCCGTTTACATTGTTTTTGTTTGTAAATGTGTCGAGCTAAAACAAGAAAAGGTAATTATACATGCATTTCAGATTATAGAGAAATAATATTGTTTTGTTTATCTCCTTTATTTGATATATATGTTTTTCATATGTATAAATATTAATATAAAAGTGAAGTGAATATTTCCAACACTTACTGTGCAATTAAAAAATCTACAGTTGACTTATTGTTAAATTTATGTATTGTCACTTTTAATTCACATATTTTAAATATACATGATATATGTATATATATATTTAATATTTATTATAATTACATTTAAAAAAAATTAACCCCGTGCATCACACGGATGTAGTGTATTTTATGTTATGCCAAAAAATATTGAATCAGTTATCAGCATAACACAAATAATTAAATTTAAATTATGTAATTTATTATTTCTCTATTAATTTATTAGATATGAATATTTTTTGTACATTTCTTTTTACAATCTAATGGTCATCATGATTAGAAAGATATTTGTATATAACTTAATTTATATTTTAACATTATGTTGTTTAGATATCTATTCCAAATATGTATATATTTAACATATATATGACTAATCTTGATTTAAGTATATTATTTTTATAATTAACATAAAATACAATAAATTTAAAATCTTATAAATCTTTATGAATATAATGCATCGAGTGATATAATCCTTTAAAATGATAAATCTTTGCATAGTTAATCTATATTTTTCAATATTTGTAAAAATTAATATGAGTAATGAAATTGGATGTTTTTATGTAACAAATTATGTACTACAAAGAATTTTCGAAATCAGAATCTTCAAAATGTGGAAAAACGATTTCCAATTTTAATTCATTAAGAAATTTAAAGTATATTATAGAATCATATATAGTTGTATTTTTTATATCTTTAAAATGTATTAACACTTTGTTGATAATCGATAAAGGTAAACAAATATGTTTGGTAATCAAATGATATACAACTTTGGTATAATTAATTATGTAGTAATTATGGTAATACTTACCATATGATAACAATTATCTTCTTAAAAGTGGAAATGAAACTATTTTTTCTTGCTCATGTCAACTGTCTAAAAGTAGAAATGCAATAATTTATTATTTTTAATAAGAATTATAAATTAAAAATGATAAAAAAATGATCTTAATATTTGATCAATCTCGAATATAAAATTTGCAAAAATTTGATCGAAATATTTTTATATGTTTTTTAACTTTACTTTATCAAGTTATTTATCAAGTTATCTGGACACATCAACAAGGATAAAGTCAAAGTTTACCCAATGATGATAATTACACAATGTATGAAATGTTATTTTTGTTATAAAATTATCAAAAAATTTAGTTAAAGTTGTAATTAAAGTATAATTAACCCTATAATATATGATGTTCTTTCTAAATAAAAATTTATCTTAAAAACTTTTTTGTATTGACTTTTTTAACTTATCTTTTACACATTTTCGTTTTAAATAATGTACAAAATTCAAGAAAATTGATCTATATTTTTGTTAAAAAAACTTCTGTAATTGAGAAATTTTGATTTTTATGGCATCTAAACAAATTAATATAATTATTTTTAAAGTATGTTAAATTTAAATTTTTAATTTTTGAATAATATACAATAATATCTTCATTTTATATACTCATTATGAGTATCTTATTGATCATATATTTACATAATTTTTTTCCAAACCAATTGTGACAAGTACAATTGATAAAATGAGTTTAGCTAACCTACCCACGTTGGACACATGATCACACCGTTGATGTCAAAAATCTAACACAACTATTAATTTTATATCTTAGATTTTAAAGGAATGAAATATTTACACAACAGGTGGATATATTATGATATGTTCATGGTGGGCATGTGAGCATTATCTTTGATAAAGTAATTTGACAGCGTATGATGAATATAATAAATATTTAAAATTCGTAAATCACATATGCAATAAATTAAATTGAAATAACTCTGAATAACTATATTGTTTTATCATGAACATTTTTTTGTTCAGAAAATTAAAACACTTATAAATTTATATGCCCATGCATTATATGGGTACCAATTGACATTAAATTTTTTCTTAAATTAACATTTTACATCAGTTTGGAAATATTTTATGATCGTGCATCACATGGTTAACAAATGAGATTGAAATTACTCTAATAAAATTTATTATTTTCGTATTCAACATTTTCACATTAAAATGGTAAAATTTATATATATCCGTGCATCGCACGAGACTTATACTAGTTAAATAAATAAAAACCATATCCTAATTGAATAGACGAGTTAGATATACTCAAAAATTAATTTTAGTTTGATTTTTTACTGTGTTTATCCCTCATAAATGCTAGTTATATTTATAAGATAATGCATACATTACAACTTCCAAATTTCA
The DNA here is from genome assembly GCA_954870855.1 of Scutellaria minor. Lineage (NCBI taxonomy): Eukaryota > Viridiplantae > Streptophyta > Magnoliopsida > Lamiales > Lamiaceae > Scutellaria > Scutellaria minor. The sequence goes on along the minus strand of OX940728.1, from coordinate 14,283,767 downwards.
AATATAATTCTTTTTGCATTTAATATGTAACGGTGAAGATCAACTTCAAGTTCTTGAAGTTATTTATCATTTTTAATTTATTAAAGTTTTGTTACAAATTACTAAGTTTTGTTTGAAAAAATTACTTAAACCATTACTAGAGTTAAACAAATAGATACATATTAGGTTGGTTGGTGAATATGTAATATATTTATTGATATAATAATAAAATATGAGACATAATTACGTTATATAGATACATAACTACGTTGAAAAAATTAATAATATAAGTTTTTAGATTTTAACAAGATTAAAATATTATACAAAATACATTATATTTTCATTGTAATTCTAACAAGATTAAATATTAATTATAAATATCTAAAATGGAAAAAAAAAACTGATATTACTATGCACATATATGATAAATAAAAATAGCATATCAACAGCTAATTATTTTCGATATTCAATTGAAGTTGCACTATAGATTTAAAATATTAATCTCAATAAAAAAATATAAATATTTTGAATTTATTGAAATCAATCTCGATCGAAATAATATTTTTTCAATATTACATATTATTTTAGGTATTAGGACTAAAAATTGATAATATTAATTATAAATATAAATATGTTGAATTTAATGATATCAATCGCCATCCAAATTTCCTCAATATTGTATATCAATATCTAAGTATTTACAAATTCAATATGTTGATTAATTTCAACTAAATGATATTAACATACATTATCAATATTTTCTCAATATTACATATCTATTTAGGGCCTGTTTGATTTAAATGATGAGTTTGTTAAGATTGTTTAAAATGGTGGGATTGTATTGTTCACTGAAAACAAAAATGATGTTTTTTTTGTGTTTGGTATGTAGGTTTTGTTGTAGGTTTGAGTTAAATTGTATATTTGGCTTGAATGATTATGAGTTTGTAAATGTGGGTTAATTTACATTTTATGTTTGCTTTGTTGGTTAAGATTGATAAAAATGATGAAAAAACTAAATTACCCTTCATTTAAAAAATCAAGAATAATGAATTAAATTAAAAAAGAAAACTAAAATATCCAACATAATTTTTCAACCCAAACTGGAGAGAGACGAGATCCCAAATTTGCTCCTTCATTGTCGAAATGGGTCTGCAAAATTGGGGGTGAAGTGAAATTTTCCTATTAATTTCCACCATGGTTTGTTTCATTGTAATTTTCCAAGTAATTTTCCAGTGAAATTTTCCAAGTAATTTCCTTCACTGTCAATTCTTTGCTGCCTTCGATGAATCTTCCACCATGGTTTGAAGCGAGTCCTTGCTCAAAGAGATGGCTTTGAGAAGAAGATGCAATAGTGAGAACTAATTCATTCACGAAGAAGATGCAATGGTGATTTCTTGCAGACAATTTGCAGACGCGAAGAAGAGGAGGGAGGAGGCTAGGGCTTGTTTACGATTTGGGGGATCTGATGTTATATATAATAGTAGTGATGTTATTTACTGGAAAACTAAGGGCATATCAGTCATTTTCAAACCAAAAGTGAGGGTATTTGTGGCAAGATGGAAAATACACCGTTGGGCCAAGAATAAACCCACCACACATGGTGGGTTTATAAACCCAACTCTAATCATGCATAAACCTCGGACCCAAAAAAAATATTCGGGCCTCAAACCCATAAACCAAACATAGGTTTATGTTGGTTAATAAACTCAAACCACTCTAAACTCATGAACTAAACGGACCCTTAGGTGTTGTGAATTTTAAATTTGTATTGTTCAAAATGATGAAAATTTAAAATTAAGGATATTTTATAATTTTGTATACCTTATATTAAAAATATCTCAATACATCCTTAATATATCATGATAGTGATTGAGAGAATAAAGAAGAAAATGTAAGATTTTGGGATTGATTTTTCTACTTTTGAGTGAAAACGCACGTAATCTCATAATTAATTTATTTGATTGTGATTTTTATGTAATGTTTTCAAAAAATTACGTGAAAACTCAGTTTTTTGAAAGTAGAACGGTAAAATTTACTATTTATAAGAAATTGAAAAATCAAATTAGCATAACCAAAAAGCATCATTTCATCAAATTTGTGAGGAAAGATTCTTAATATCAGATTGACTTAGTCAAAAAATATCACTATTCTCATTCATTAAATTAATCCATATATATATATATAAAAGAAATTAGACAAAAGAGAAAGGTACATATGGAAACAAAAGACAGAGCAAAAATCGAACAGGCTGTCCAAACCCCAATAGTCTAGGTCATCATTTCTCCTCCATACATACACCCCCATTCAGATCTCCGCCGGAAAATATGGATCCCGAAGATCGCGACCACCGCCACCACCCCCACCGCCACCCCTCCATGAAGAAGCTCACCGCCTTCGCCCACCACAGCTTCTCCAAGCCCCGCGCCTACCTCCTCCTCTCCCTCGTCACCGCCTTCTTCCTCGGCTACCTCTTCCACTCCCACCGCCTCCTCTCCAACGACGGCGCCGACCTCTACCAACACAACCTCTTCACCAAGCCCACCTGCTCCGCCGCCGTCCCCGCCTCCGCCGTCCGCCAGACCATCCTCGACAAAGTCTTCAACGGCACCTCCCCCTGGGCCGGCTTCCCCCCTCCCCACGCCACCCCCCTCCTCGAGCAGGACTGGAACAAGGGCTGGGGCTCACAGGGCGAAGTCTTCGAGCACCTAATCACCCAAGTTCGACCCAGGGTCATCATCGAGATCGGGACTTTTCTCGGCGCGTCGGCTACACACATGGCCGGGTTGACTCGGAAACTCGGGCTCGACTCAGTGATTATCTGCATCGACGACTTCCGTGGGTGGCCGGGGTACTACGACGACGATGGGAGGAGCCTGAGGATGGTGAACGGTGACAGCCTGTTACTGTATCAGTTCATGCAGAACGTGGTGAAGGCGAACGCGACGGAGACGGTGGTGGTGGTGCCGTTCTCGACGTCGACGGCGCTGGGGGTGCTGTGTGATTGGGGGGTGTACGGGGATCTGGTGGAGGTCGACGCAGCGCATGATTTCCACTCGGCCTGGGTGGATATTAACCACGCGTATAAGGTGCTGAGGCCTGGTGGGGTCCTCTTCGGACATGATTATGCGTGGGGTGGTGTGAGGAGAGCTGTGCACTCCTTTGCCAGGCACCATGGGTTCAGAGTCAAGCTCGATGGTGAGCACTGGATTTTGTATTGATCAACACACAAAATGTTTCCTTTTTTTTTTTGCTTGTTTTTATTTCGTATATCGTTACAGAAAACGGTGGTTACACATTCTTGTTTTCTTGTATTAAAGATTGGCTTTTGGTAGGTCGGGTCTTTAAAAAAAAATATAAATCATTTAAATTAGTCACCTTAATTGACACTGGAATTTTGTATTCTAGAAAATTGTAATTTTCATTAATCTTTTGTCTATTGGCAATACATATAATATTGTTTTCAATATCTCTTTTAGATATAATCAATTAATTGTCATAAAAATTTTGATTTTTTTTAAAATTGTAATTTTATTTAATTTTTTTGGATATTATTGTGTTGACTTATTGGGTGGAATGTAGAAATGCAGTTTAGAGGACGATTATTGTGAATGAGAATAATATTTTAACACAATGAGAATAATATTTTAACACAAAAATTTCCGTGAGATGGTCTTATCGATAATTTATGTGAGACAGATTTTTTTTACTCATAAACTAAATTCATTTTTACTGATTTACATGTAAATTGTGAATGGTGGGTTGTAGGTTGATCTGTCTCACGTAACATGGTTCATGAGACGGTCTCACATAAGAATAAGAAGTATTCATATATTTTTACAGTGAACAAACACATCATAGAAATGCAGTTTAGAGGATAATTATTGTGAATGAGAATGATATTTTAATAGTGAACAGGCATATCAGGGAAACAATGCCGGCAATTAAGTGAGTAATAATGATAATTTTGTTCATTTAAAACAGGTAATAATGTGTAAATATAAGTGGTGGTTTAGATGAATCGGAACGAAGGAATTTAATACTCTTATTTCACGTGTAATTGAATTATATTAATTTAGGAAAGTCTATGAAATAACGTACTTATCAGTTTTTTCCTTTTTAGAATAAATAGAAATTAAAATTATAAAGAGAAAAAAGAGAGAAAAAAAAAAAAAAAAAGCCATACTGTCGCTCACATGTGATTCTAATATTCAAATGTTATTTTCGAGACAGGATGAGTGGTGGGACCATTTAAGAATCATACTTAAATCTTTCAATTTTAAACTCCCAATGGAGATATTGTTACACTTGACTGATATTTTATCACACGCTTAAACGTGGGACTATCTTCATCAACAACCTTTCACGACTCAATTTTACAATAAAATATTAATTTTTCTTTCATTTACATATACAATATACAACCCAATTCAATTTCAATTTTTTTATATTTTATTAGCAACCTAACACAATCCAATTTTTTAATAAAATATTTATTTCTTTTTCATCTACAAACACAACCTAAAATTATTTTTTCTCATAGATTAAATAATCCAAATACCAAAAATATTTAAAAATATATTATTTTGGAAGTTTTTTTTTATATTTAAAAATATAATGATTGCATAGATTAAAATTTTTTTGATATGATTTTTTTATAATAAGGAAAATATTTTTCCCATACACTTAAAATAACAACAAACACAATAACTAAATTAAAATCACAATAGTTGGAATAAAAAATAAAAAAAAACATGAAATATTAAATTACAAACATAGAAGATACAAATTATATATTTAATTATTATTGCCGAATTTTTTCCATATATGTTCAATCAAGTCGTTTTTTAGAGCGTTATGAGCTTCTCTATTGCGAAGTTATTCTCTGTTACTCATATAAGTGGAGATGTTTGCAATGCGTTCGGTAGAATATTGAAAATGTTGATCATCATTTTCTTCTTGTATTTCCATTTCTGATTTTCTGTTGGTTTATAGGTTTATCCATAATAAATTCCGTCAGATCATAATAATTTTGATATGTGTCTCGTTTATCCTCTACTATCATATTGTGCATGATGATACAAACCATCATAATTTTTTCCATCAAAAGTTAGTCCCAAACAAGATATGGGCGTTGAAGAAATGCGAAACAAGCTTGTAGAACTCCAAATGCTTGTTCGACATCTTTTCTAACAGTCTCTTTATGTTGAGCGAACAACTTATGCTTTCGGAGTTGTGGAGCAAAAATTGACTTGACAAACGCAACCCATGAAGATATATGCCATCAGTGAGATAATAGGCCCTATCATTTTCACGACCATTCACGACGTAACTAACCTTTGGTGCTCGACCTTCCAACATATCACTAAAAACTAGAGAACGGTGGAGTATATTAATATCATTGCACGTACCTGGCGTTCCAAAGAATGCATGTCATATCCATAAGTCATATGATGCAACCACTTCTAAAATGATTGTTGGCTTGCCACTTCTTCCTGCATATTGTCCAGTCCATGCAGTAGGATAATTTTTCCATTCCCAATGCATGCAGTCAATACTACCTATCATGCCCTGGAATCCACAATGTTCCCCGACGTAGAGTAATCTAGTCAAATCTTGTTCATTAGGCCTTCTTAGGTACTTATCACCAAAACAAGAAATGACACCATCTACGAAATTCATGAAAGCTTCCCTGGTCACAGTTCCACTCATTCGCAAGTATTTATCAACGACATCGGTTGATGTACCATATGCCAACACCCTTATTGCTCCAATACATTTCTGTAATAGTGAAAGCCCTTGTCTACTTGTGGCATTAGGTCTTGGTTGAAAATATTCATCATTGGAAGAAACAACCTCCATAATACAAAGAAACAATGATTTTTGAATGCAAAACCTACGTCGAAAGATCTCAGGAGCATACTCCAAGTTAAAGGAAGTTTGCTTCTGGTAACTCCCATTAGTGAACAACCATATATCGGTCTATCGACAGAATAATCATTCATTAAACGCTTATCACCAATCTTGCGTTCTCTATCTTACCGTCTTCTGGCTCTAGGGGTGTGATCTCCCGCAATCATATTGTGATTATTTACGATCATATTCTCGATTATCTGATCAATTTGATGATTGCTTTAAACAACTCGATTCTCCTATTCATCATGTTCAGTGAAATTAAAAGAACCAGAACTTGAATCTAAATCTACATATGAGTTTTCATTGAAAGACATTTTTGAAGTGGAATTGGTAAAACTATGGGCTATGATTTATACTTGAGGATAACTAAAGGGTAAAGATAAAGATTCCTTTGTAACTTTTTATGCTCCAATTCAATTCTAGCGTTTCCCAATTTGTTTATTACTTCAACTTTGTTATCTCTAGTAAGCCTCAATGCATGAATTTCAGCTGCAGCTTCATTAGTAGCAGAAGATTGTGAGGTCTTACCTTTCCCTTTATTTTTCACTTTATCTTTACCTGTAGGACGAGCAATGGTTGAGCATTCAATACTGTTGGGGATCTACATGGATCTATTCAGGTGTAATTTAAATAAGAATTATCATAAGTCTAATCTTATGAATTAAGCAATTAAATCAAATAATTCATGTTTTGAATAAACGATAAATCATACATAACCCTAAACATGCGGAACTAAGGGATATGTATTTACCTCTTCATCGGAGAGACATCGTTGAGAAGATTAGTAGCTTCAACCCAAACACCTTCTTGAGTATTCCCCAAGTCCAAGTTCGTAAATTCGGTGGAGAATCAAACGAACTTTTTTAACTCTTGTAGGAAGAATTAATTTCTCACTTTTTGTTACTCTAAAAAATCAACACTCTTGTATATGCACACACTCTGTGGCGCTGAAAAATCAACCCCTATTTATAGGCATTGACCAAAGATTTGAGCCTTGGAGGAGAAAAAATATCAAGATTTGATTTCCTCATATCTAGCAACAATATATCGAAAGATATGATCTCCTCATATCTAACAACAATATATCGAAAGATTTGATTTCCTCATATCTAGCAACAATATATCGAAAGATATGATCTCCTCATATCTAGCAACAATAATTAATTCTTACCTTTAACCACCTTAGTTAAATGACCTTTTATTGGGCTACTCAAGGGGCCTTTAGGAGAATTAAGATTGACCTCCTAATGGGCCTAGAAATCAATATTGAGCCACAATATTATTCTAGCCCATTAATATTAATTCATTCCACTATAGAATTAATATTGCACTATCCATCCTAACCCATATTATGAAATATGGCTCCCAATTATTATTTTCCGTGTTTAAGATCCAATGTCCATTAATTAATTTAAGCTGCTGAATGCTTTTAATTAATCCATATCTTTTATTCCTTGGGAAAAGACAACTCAACTTTATTATCATACCAGAAATTAATCCACTGACCAGATTTGATATGATAAACGTACTGAGCCCACCAAGGGGACATTATCAACTTGACGTATCAAGACACGATTTTCTGTATTAATTTAACAATCTATCATATAATTAATAATATTGCCCAAAATACAAAGTATTGAATCCTTTTTGATCATTTACCCATAATTAATCAAAGCAACATTAATTAATTATATACAATCCCAATTAAGTGACAGAAATTAAGAAATCAATAACCACTGAGATCTAATTCTTCTTTCCAAGTCAGTCTAAAAGAATTATCTCATAGGTCCTATTTAGCACATCAAATGTACTAGTGTAATCTCTTGGTCAAGATAAACCGATGCGAGCCTTACACTTCAACTTTTAGCAATGGATTGTTCAATTTCATCTAAGTTGTGAATTTTACTATACTTATTACAAGAATCTGACAATGTGATCTTCTACACACCACATTGTCTACAATGTAAAGTATATTGAACATTTATGCAATAAATAAATAACATTCATAATATTTAATGCAAACAATGATAAAAGATTTATTCTCTTAAAATGCAAGAATCAGTTTATATATAAAGTAGCACTAAAAGCGTACTTTTCAGTATATCCCTAACAAATACTTGGAGTTTCTGGGTTGAAGGGGATAGAATACTCACCATCTTCATTAGTCCTGACTCTTTTTGAGCTCCCACCACTTTCTTCACTACCCTCCTCATCTTCAGGACGAAAACGTGTTGAATCATGATCTAATTTTAATTCCCAATTGGGATGTTTACAAATTACTTCATTAAATATAATTAAATCTTGAAACTTGCTGCCACCTGCTTGAAAAATTGTATGAGCTTCTTTCTCAACATCTTCTTGGCTTATTCCACTCTTTTTTCGACCATTTGCTTTCTTGCAAGCCACAATCCACTTGTTTCAATTTTCATTAAGTTGTTTGAAACGACCTTTGACTGAATCCACATTTCTTTCTTTGATATCTTCAGGATTTTCTGCTCGAACTTCAAAAAACATTTTGTGCATTCATCCCCATATAGAGGCACCCTTTTAATTTTTACCTCGCACTCTATCTTCATTGATGAAACACCAAGATGACATGAGAACAACATCTTCTTTCACACACCAACTAACCTTTTGAGAGATGTTTGTTTGTTGAACATTTTGGAACAAATTTCGGGAGATATTTTGTGATGTTTGAACTTGTTCGGTGATAGGAACATAATTGAGATTTGGAGAAAATTGAGAGTTCTGGTGATATTGAGAGTTTTGGTAATCTTCAAAATTCATAAAATTTTCAAAGTTTGAATAATTTTGGGAGTAATTAAAATAATTTGGATTGTTTGGATCCATAATAAGAAATGATAGAAATTATGTGAGAAAAGAGAGAATATCAAAATGTAAAAAAGATAGAATTTGAGATTGAGAGAAAATAGGGAACTTCAAATTTATGATTCAAAATATGTTAATATTAGACTCTACTTTACTTATAGACAAAAAAAAAAAAAAGAATTTTGATAAATTTTTTTTAAAAATTAAATAAAAAATATATCATTTATCAACAATCTAAATTATATCCATAAAAATTTAATTCAACCAATGATGTATTAACACTTGACATAAAGAGATTGAGTGACTTCGTTGTGATTTAGGTTGGTTGACAAATCCCTTAATTTATGAATTGTGTCTTTCAATTTCTTTTTTTTTCATTTGGTTCGTCTTCTTCCCACGACCCTACCAATTGGTTGTTGATGAACTTAGCCTGAGATTCGAAATAATTCGGATTCAAAAATGTTATCCCTTTTACCTTTTTCCGTTGGGCACCCTTTAGTATAAATCTTTAATTAAGAAAAAAGAACTTTAAATCACGATTCAAAAATGCCTTATTGTTGAAAAAATTTCGCTATGTATAATTTAGTTCCCAATCTAACTTAACTTTTGGGATTTTATGAAAAGACGGGCTTTAATTATATCTATCGATTCAAATCACGAATCAATTTTCAATAATCAAATATGATATGTACAACACTAATTACAACTTATTTGTCACACGATGAATATTAGCATGTTTTGTGAATTGTTTAAGTGTCGAATACGTAATTATCTGATTAGCGGACAATTGATTGGTAATTCGATTTGCAAGTTCTAATAAAAGTAATGATTTTGTTTTTTCAAATTCATAAATTTTGTTTTTATGATTGGATCAATATCTAGCTAGCCAACCTTGATATTGCTGGTCCCATTGAAGTGGGCTATGCCCATTATAGAAAATAAAACTACTTTTTAATCATTAATATCTAAATTTTAGCCCAGGCCCAAATATTTGTGGAAATTATTTATTGTGTGTAGTTGAAAATTAATTAGGTGGTCAATGTAGATGATATTTATAATATTGCAGCTTTTATAGGACCAATGGGCCTTTTATAATGGGGAAATAAGCTTCTGTACCCCAAAATGTATAATGTGGAACAAATATACCACATTAGATAAAAAAGTGACAAAAATACCATTTTTTTTACGGCTACTGAGTTGATTTGACTGAAATACTATTTGGGTTAACTAACTCTGAAATCAATGTTAAACATTAAACGAAAATGTGCTGAACTTACCCTATTAAACGAAAAATGATTGAAATTTTCGTTTAATAGTGCATTAGATTCAAACAATCGTTTAATAGTGCAAATCAATTGTGCCCATTAAACGAAAATGTGCTATATAAACTATTAAACGAATTTGCGAATGAACATAAACTATTAAACGAAAATTTGCACATTTAGATTGCAATTTCATTTAATAGTTCAAAATTAAAGCAAAGTTGCACCCTTTTTGCTAAACGAAAATTTTGTCAAATGCAATTGCAACCCATTAAACGAAAATGTGCTATATAAACTATTAAACAAATTTGTGAGTGAACATAAACTATTAAGCGAAAATTTGCACATTTAGATTGCAATTTCGTTTAATAGTTCAAAATTATACATTAGTGTCACTATTTTTTAATAGAAAATTTTGTCAAATGCAATTGCAACCCATTAAACGAAAATGTGCTATTAAACTATTAAACGAATTTGTGAATGAACATAAACTATTAAACGAAAATTTCAATCATTTAGATTGCAATTTCGTTTAATAATTCAAAATTAAAGCAAAGTGGCACTATTATTTAAACAAGAGATTATTTGCACGTATTATTATGCGAAAATTCAAATTACATATGCAATTTATGCAACGAAAATTTCGGATAATTTGCACCATATATTACAATACTTGCACAAATTTTTACAATTCGTTTATGCACTTATTAAACGAATTTTTCATTTTATTAATGCATTTATTATTACAATATACGCAACATTATTCGACCTAAATAGAGTTTAATACATCTAAGTTGAATAAATGACAAGTTGAATAAATAGATGTTGAATAAATGACAATCCTTTCACACATTTGATGCCAAATAAATTGGACATTTTCTTTTGGTATGTTCAATCGAACCACACACGGAGCAATGTTTCTTCTTCCTTTGCCTGACTTGACCCTCATTTTCGTGATCGAGATCGTCATCGAGTACTTGATACTCGAAGGGCAAGATTTCGGTACATCTCGACTTATTATGACCGGGTTTGCCACAACGACTACATGCAGTGGGTTTGCGTGAAGGTCCGGCATGGTCACCGGTCGAGGGAATACGTCTAGATTTCGGACGACCTGCTTGTTTTGGTTTGTCTGGAGGAATACATCGTTTGTTTCTCACATTGTCAGACACATCCCAATCTTGCGGATCAGGCACAGGATTAACATCACATGCCCACATCCCCCTCAACCAATCTGTCGTGTAATATAGGCCAACGTAAGAAGTGATTGTTCCATTCGCAAAACTGCATGCAGTAAGAGAGGTAAATAAAACGTTAGTTTTTATATTATTGTAGCATATTCTATATTGATAATGGTTTAGTTGTATCGATCGAGATTACCTTATTGCTGCGCATGCATGTGAACATGGTATCAACACTGCTTGATAAATACAACAAGAGCACTCGTATAATGAGAGATCAACGAGAAATATCTTACTCCCATCTATGACTTTGTATTTGAATCGTGAGAGTGGCTCAACTTGCATACGCCGTCCAAGCTTGTTGTATTCTAACAATGTATCATAGGCGGACTTTGTCAGCACGTTCTGTCTCTCTAGTGCAGCTGTCCTCCTCTCGTAAAACCACCTTTCTATAATCCGTCGAGCACACTCCAAGAAAGAACAAACTGGTAGCTTTCTGGCCCAAAGAAGGCGAGCATTCCATGTCTCGGCTGCATTCGACGCCATGAAATTGAATCGTCGAATGGGACATTTTACACGGGACCACTGACTTGTACCTGCTTTTCTTAGGGTATCAAGTGCACCTTGTATCTTCGTTTGTTCGATGTCGGTGATGTACCTATCAAACTCAAATTTAATTCCATAAAATTTTCTAACAACCAAATAAACCGTACTAAAATGTTTCAACAACATATATCAAATTTACGAAAAAATTACCTTTCGAATTGACGGAGCTGATAAGAATAGGCTGCTTTGTGGAATAGTTCAACGAAACGTGACCCATATTTTGCTAAATTTTGTTGCAGATGAAAACAACATAGACCATGAGTGGCTTCTGGGTACACCGCTTTGATAGCATTTTCGAAGTTGGTGTGTTGATCAGACACGAGAAGCAGTTGATCGGGGCATCCAAATGCGGCACGAACTTGGTTCAAAAACCAAGTCCACGATTCATCATTTTCCACGTCGCCTATCCCAATTGCTAGAGGGAAGATTTGCTCATTACCATCTTTCGTCACAGCGACAAATCCGATTCCTTTATATTGTCCTTTTAAGTGACAACCATCCAACACTATCATCGGGCGTGCATATCGTTGGAATCCGTGAATAGATGCACCCTAAGCGTAAAACACATATTTAAATTTTCCGGATTCATGTGTTTCCAAATTTGTATACGTTCCAGGATTTGCACCTTTCAATGCTTCCAGGTATAGTGACACCATTGCAAAAGACTGTTTGAGTGCTCCGTATGCCTCTTGCATCGCATGACGTTTCGCTCTCAATGCGTGCCTATAATTGAGCTTCAAATCGTGTCGTTGTTTCATTTCTTGAATGATGTTCTTCGGAACGAGGCTGGAGTTCTCTTTTCTCACTGTGTCAACATAATACTGACCTATCAAAACAGAAGGAAGTCGGCGTTGGGCAGTGTTGTTAAGCTGAACTGAGCAGTCATGTGGCAATAAACTTTTTGTAATTTTCCAAATTTCATGTTTCTCCGAGGCGTGGATGATGAAACGGCAGTTATTATATCTGCATCTCACGAACCATCTGTGTTTATCCGAACGGTCAACCCAGAATTCAACTTGATTCTCCAAGTGGTAGAAACCAACTGCATTCTGCACCTCCTTTTTACTAGAAAATGTGGCTCCTTTGTGCAGACCATGTGTAGACGGCTCGTTATCATCGAATTGTTCTATACAAGGCTCCTCGACCGTTGGAATATCCGGAATAAACCAATTTCGTCTATCAATGTACGTCATAAATTCCTCCAGAGCGATTCGTTGGTCTACATCCAAAGCAGTCTGCTCCTCATCATCCAACTCAAGATCATCTTCCCCATTATCCGAACCTATACACAAGGTAAACGTAAGTTAAACAACATAAAATTTGACAGTTAATTCATAAAACTCTATTTATGAAAAATGAAATAAAAAATATTACCGCTGAGGTCGTCAAGACTTTGTTGAAAACCAAAGTCTTCGCCAGTTGGATGAGGTAATTCATTACGATGTCTTTCTTCATATTGTGTAGATGCAATCGGAGATCTATTCAAGTCGAACATGTCAAACCCCGATGTAATACTAACGTAGTGTCCATGACCAACTGACGATGGACCTGGTTCCCTCTGTTCACTTGAGGATGTTACATCCTGTATCGTACGATCCTCATTCCATAAGCCAAACTTCGCATAAAACGATTCATCGTTCTGTAGTCCATAGGGAACATTCTGATTTTGCAAATTATTAGCAAAATAATCATTCCAATTTATTGTCGCTACATCAGACTTCGAAGGATTAAAATTTGGAATTTCAGCCGGTGCATTTCTTCCTTCCGAGTACAAGTCGACTCCCCCATCCATCCTTTTAAGCGAAACAAAAACGATCACCTCCTGACATCCCATTTGGAATAACATGTGCAAATCAGAATCACTCTTTATTTTCATTTTTTTCACAAAGCCATCCATTTCAATTAACGCATGGATCACATATCTCCAACAATTCATATCAGCATGTACAAGACCATGAACTAAGTCGATTAGATCAGGATAGCCGATTCTTTGAAGGTGAATCCTTTCCCGATAACCGTTTTTGTACTCTAACCTTTCCCAAATACCTCCAAACCAAACGACTACGGGTACGAAACTCATCTTTTAATTAGTCCCTGTAACAAATAATACGTATTTATTAATATTTAATTTACTACGAGCAACATTCACAATTTAAAATAAGACGAAACTATTCTAATAGCAAAAACCAGTGAACAATAATATAAGTGCAAATCTAGGTGCACTAATGCGTATAACTATTAAACGAAAATGGCAAATTTCGTTTATAGTAAAGGTAGGCATATAATACTATTAAACGAAAATCATATGTGTATATGACATTCAATTTTTGTTTAATGGTGTAAGCTTGGCAGATTTCGTTTAATGCTCTCAATTCGTGATCTTCGTGAACTTAATTGGAGTAGTGTACAATTAAACGAAATTGGACCATGGTATTAAACGAAATTGAAGCATACTCTGGCTTAAACGAAATTGAAGCATAATTGGAATATCGTTTAATGCATGTCTCTTGTTTAGCATATTTTCGTACTATTAAACGAAATTGGACCATGGTATTAAACGAAATTGGAGCATTGGCGTAGGAAATTCGTTTAATGAATGTCTCTTGTTTAGCATTTTTTCGTTTAATAGTACTAGCCATTACAATCAATTCATGCAAGTACTTTTTTAATCTTATTTGATTAATGGGATTGGATTGTTAGTTACCCCAAATAGTATTTCAATCAAATCAACACAAGAGCCGCAAAAAAAAGAAGGTATTTTTGTCACTTTTTTATCTAAGGTGGTATATTTGTTCCCCATTATATCTTTTGGGGTACAGTAGGCAGGGCACCCCTTTTATAATTGTGTATATAAAACAAGGACAATGTGACACTTTGGGTTAGGCCAATTCTGTCATTGCACATGTTTAAAGTGAATCTTGGACCACCTGATTTAAAGCTTCCCAACAATAAACAAAGAATTTAATGTTTCTATCTAATATATATATTAGATAGATAAATAATTCATGTACTAATAATTTCTAAATATTGTTGTTACATTAAGTGCTGAGTTTGTCGTTGTTTGTGAAGAACTGATTCTATGTTATAATGGTGGTTCTGTAAAAATGGTTAATTAGAAACTAATTCTCTTATGGTGTATGTTTGAGAAAATTGAATGTCCCCATGACCCATGAGACGAAATTTGTATTTTCTCGTGTATTTTTTGCTACAATGTCACCATACGAAGGAGTTGGAAATACAATAGATGTTGTCATCTATCTTCCATATTAAGATGAAAATTAACATGTACATTTCTCACATACATAGAGAGAAAACAAAAATTTCGACCGTTGGACTAATGTTTATTTTGAGAATATAAAAGATTCATTCATTCAAAATATTAAAGATTTTAATAGATTGAAAAAGACATGTTAATGTTAATAATTTAGGTCTTCCTAACTTTAGATTTTAATAGTACTTTTAACTTTGTTAAGCTCTGAGTAAATACAGGTTGATATCTCTTTTAATCCTCATATCTTGAATGGTTTTATTTAAAAAAAAAAATTTGAAGATTTAAAACTATTTATTATTTTTTTGTTTTTTTGGGAAAGTGTACATTCTTGTATATTCTTTGCCATAAATTTGCATTGCCATAAATTTGCATTGCCATAAATTGCTTTTGTATTTATTTTATGTTCATATGTTGTGTAAACTATCCTTACTGACAAAAAAACAATCTTGTCGACAAAATTGTTTTAAATGTATTATTTTATGACACGAAATCTTTTAACTATAATTTCAATTCATTTATTACATATAGATCTCTATCAATGAGTTGTGAATTCTCATTCCCATAAAATTAAATTTCATAAAACAATTAATAGTCTTTAATACCGTAAAATCAAATAATGTATTACTTTTCTATAATCAAATGATAGTTTTGGTCATTTCCTACCACAAATTATGAAAATAGACAAAATCATTCTTCTAAAAAGAGTCAAAAATCACTGCACATTGAGTGACTTACACAATTTTTATATAATTTTCATATACACGACACAAAACTATTTTTGATGATAAAACACGATCTCTTATATCAGTGTATTATCATATACTAAAATGTGATGTTTAATTAAATTGGTGGAAGTCCAACCACCGTGAGGGGACATGGTGTGAGTAATGGCCCCATTAAATTGATAAGATAATGATATTATTATAGATATTGGGGCCTCACTTCCCACGTGAAGAATTCACTCTTATCATAAACGACAAACTGTCACACTTTACAATTCATTTCAAATATATAACACATGCGAATTACAAGTTTTATAATAATAATAATAATAAGGAATAATTACTATTATCTTGGAAAGAGAGGATAAGTGTGCTAACATCATGAAATGATATTGATGTTACCGGTCAACGATTCTCCACTTGGATCAACCTCCATACCAATTTCAACACCATTCTCTCTCTCTCTCTAAACAATCACATGGGATATTCTACACCACACTCATTTATTGCATTTAATATACATTACATATAATTAATTATAGTTTGATGTATAATTAAAGTGTATAATGATTATTATAAAATTTAAGATAAAACATAAGATGGAACCTAAGATCTCATGAACATAACAAGAGACTATCTTACCTAAAAATTTATGTCAACGGAACTCATATGGCCCAAACAATATGAGTCACCTTGGTCGATGCCTATTAATAGGACTAATTTGTAGTTTAATTATAAAAATATTAGTAATACATGTATAAGTATTAGTTTTATAACTAAAAATATTGTTTTTATCCATTGAATCAATTTTTTGATGATTCATAAAAGTATTAGTAATAATATATAAAGTATTTGCGTTATAGCTAAAATTATTATGTCTATCAATGAACTATCAATTTTTTTAATAACTACGAGATGATTGTTTATTGAGATGATATTTATTTCACGGTGTATATACCCCAAACATATTATTAGTTTGGTATTAATTATGTTGGTCCCAAGTGGTCAGAGGTTCAGAGGGGGTGAATGAACCTTTATCGATTTTGCGTTTTTTAAAACTTTTAGTGAAACAGGTTCCTGATTCTATAGAGAAACAGTAACCTGACTCGATCAGAACCCTGGCAGTAAGCTGATTTAGGTTTCTTAATCGGTGATCACAGTATGCAGCGGAATAAATTTAAGATAGAGTTTCCGTTGAAAAACAGTTTTCTTTTTTAAAGAATACTTTTAACAGAAACCTTTTGCAGAATGCTAATGATGTATGCAGCAAGATATATCCATGCAATGCAACAGATAGATAAAGGCAGTAAAACACTTATGGCTTATAGTGGTTCGAAGGTGGTGTAACACTTCTACGTCCACTCTACTCCTTCTCAGAGGAGGAACTTCGTTAAGTCAGTTCGTTTTACAAGCCTCAACTTTACAAACCTCTTCCTAACAAGTTTACCTACTAGAATCAACAGATTCTTAGGCACTATCCCACACAGGGTACAAAACTCACACAGAGTTATAAGCCTACACAAGACTAACACTTAGCAAAGATTTAATCCTGTCAACTAAGGACACCAAAAAGATAAAACAACCTAGCACACAACATAAATGTTAAGAGTATATAGTTTTCTTCAACTGGTGCAGCAATGAAGTCAGTCTAGTACTTGAGAGCTTGAATGCTTGAGTGGTTGTTTCAGAAGGTTGAGTGAGTGAACTTGGAATGCTTGAGAATAGATTGAAGGTTGATAGCACGAGAAAATTTGATCGCTTAGATGTTCAGTAGTTCAGTTGTCTCCAAGGTCACTCCATACTTCTATTTATATCTGTAGGAAAATGCCCGTTGAAGAGAGACACTATCCTTGTTGCATTTCAAATTTGATCTCCAAATCTCTTGCAATTAATGCGTTTGGAAAAACTGGGTACAAGGGCTCGTCCTTGTCTGATATACATTAATAGCGCCACTTCACAGCTACAGTACTTTTTGCAGAACCGTGGGTCTAGGTGTCACAACCTGATTGGCTTGGCACTGACTTCTATCTACTGGTAACTTTGAGCAGGAACTAATCCTCGTACATCACCATAATAAACCTCGTATAGCGACTGAAAAGATAGAAGGAAATTTCAGCTTTTTGCTCAGGTTGCAGTGGCTGCTAACTGTTCTGTGCCTATTTCCTGATCTGCATCAGCTTCCTGTTTCAGAACAGCTTCCTGTTCTCGAAACCTGCAGTCAGCTTCCTGACTTGCGATAGCTTCCTCATCCTGAACAACTTCTTGTTCCAGAATCGCTTCCTGTTTCAGAACAGTTTCCTGTTCCTGAAACCTGCAGTCAGCTTTCAGTCTTCCAAACTGCTTCCTGTTCCATCTGCTTACCGATCATTCTTCGTTCTTCCGCTTTCTGACTTTCTTACTTGAAATCAGATTTCAACATATCTTCAAGTCTAGAAACCTATTATGAACAGTTTTCTCTATCTTTCTGATACTTACAACATTACAAAGCAAAGCTTAGAAGGATAAACTTATCAACCAGAATTCCACTTACAAAATGTGGAAATGGGTACTCTAACTTCCTATCTAAAGTTACATTGTCACATCAAAACCTAAATGAAAATATCCTAACAATTTCCCCATTTTTGATGATGGCAAAACCCATAGAAATAAAAGATAAACAGGTTGAACATGTGTACTTTTATATAGGTAAGACATACAAGTATAGTACACTGTAAGCTTTATATCACATGAATAAACAGCTTATAACTTCATAAATAAAATGAAGTAAGAAAAAGAATACAAAAATTATTTACACAACTTAGCAAAATATCCTGATAAAAGCAGTAAGCATCTCTTCATCAGTTTACTGATCTCCAAACAACTTCCTCTTGATTTGATCATGCCCTGAACTTCCTTGCTGATGCTGTTAGGCGACTACTTCATATTTAGATCCCTTCCACCAGTTTGAGATAAAATCCTGATATGACTTTCCCAGCTGCTTAGCTATCTCAGGAACCTATATCCATCTCAGCCAATAGTCTTGGCAGTAAAGAACCTGCTCCCCTTTCTTAACTCTATCAATCAGCGTTAGCTGCCAGTTTTACCTCCTCTCTCTTGCTAACTCTTGATATTTCTTCAAGGCTTTCTTACAAGATGAATTTTTTTTTGAAATAGTTAAGTTTGCAGAGTTCTCTGAAGTACCTGAAGTATTCTGACCTTTTGTAATAGGTGATCTCTTCGAATGTCGGATTCTTGTCCCTGGGCAGATGGACCTTTTCGAAGATGGCCAGATCCCAGTAAGAAATTATATTCTCAGGTCTTTGATTAAGAAGAACAGAAACTTCAGCAGGAATATTATCTCCAACAAAATCTGGAGCTTATTGATTTGGGTAGGAGTGTTTCTTATCAAATAGAGAAATTACAGTTCCAACCACTCCTAACCTTGAAAGTCATTCACTCTCATTCTTCCTTCTTTCTTCAACAACAACTTTCAGCTGCCTCCACCTTTCTTCATTCAGTCTCCTTCTTGGATCAACAACATCAGCCATGTAAGGTTTGACGTTAGGATCAGCTTGTTGTCGACCTCTTCATTTTCCAGTTTGCTGTCTACTTGATCTCTGCTTAGTAGGTGTAGCAACAACCTGTACCAATGCAGTACTGCCTGCTGTTTGGGACCCAGCAACCCCAGTACCTGCATTATCATCATCATCATTCCTTCTTCTTTTTGGCTCTTCACTCTGACCATGTTTTGTATTTGATCTTTTTCGTTTGAGTCTGGTCAAAGGTGCCTTATCTACTTCTTCTTCTTCTATCTCCCTGGTTGTGGTTTGAACCATGACAACATCGGGTTCATCTACCTGCTTCTGCTTCTTCTTACCTTCCTTCTTTTTGGCATTATCAACCTTTGTAACTCTTCGGTTGTAATTTCAGCAGCTTCAGCAGGGCAGATTTTCATCAGTATCGCCATTATCTCTCCCACAAGTATCTCAACATTCAGGATCATGTCCTTGATACTTGTAACGTCACTACTTGAAAGGAGATATTTTTTTGCATATTATTCATGGCCAAGTCATGAACGGCCTGTGTGCTTTGTATATCTTCCACAGACTTTTTCTGTTCACGCTCAAATCTTGCCCTAGATTTGTATTGAACATTGAACTCATCATTCAACTTTTTTTGTATCTTGGCAGAAAGTTCAGACACCTTCTTCCTTAGTTCTTCCATAGAAGATGAATGTTTCTTGTCATTGCTCTAGATGCTGGCGGTCATGTTCATCTCATGCATTTCAATAGTCCTTATAAGCCCTTGAACAACATCCATTATATTGTGAAGAGAGATTTCATGGGAGTCAGAAAAAGTCTCAACCCCAACCGCTGGTGTTGATTCTTGTTGAGTGTATAAGACCAGGGCCTGACTCTCTCTTTCTTTAGTCTCTTCTTCAGCTTGTTGCTTCACCCTTGCCTCCATTTCAACATTATATCTCATCCTCTCCTCCATTGTCAGCTTGATCTTTCCAGGTACTTTGAGTGGAGGGAAGTCTGGTTTATCTTCACTACACTTGATGAATCATCACCATCGTTTGGAGTGGGAGCAGCAACGGCTAGTTCTTTGTCTCTCGCAGGCACATCATCCTTATCAGTATTCCCTTCTATTTCCTTCATCGGAGCTGTCTCAACAGCATCCGCGCTCCAGGTCTTCATCGGATAAGCTGTCTTAACAGCTTTCTCTGGCTCAGCATCCTTCGCAGCTTCCTGAGGTTCAACAACCTCTATCATTTCCTCAACAGAAACCTGACTACCCTCAGAAACCTATTCAGGCACAACAGTTACTTCATTGGGTACATCAGTAACCAAAACTGTTGCTTCCTTAGCAACCTCAGCTTCCTGTAAGGTAGAAGCTTCAGTCACTTCAGCAACCTCCTCAAATGCTTAATCAGCAACCTGACTAGTTTCATATGACTGTTCAATGTCAGCAGTTGCTTCAGCAGTTGGAACTTCAGCGGCTTCCTTCTCCAGGTTAGCATACTGTACTGCTAACATGGCCAGTACAGGAAGTCCTACCTGTGCAACTTCCTTCGGGGCTGCTTTATCGTTGAACTGCTTCTCGATCGATTGGCAAACCTCATGGATAATGGATGATGGTTCATTCTCAACAGATTCATCATTAAGAACAGGAAAATCAGAGTAGTCAAGCATTTGCATATTAGAATCCATGGTATCGAGATAAGTGATAGGGAAAAGAGCTTCGATACCTTAGTAGGTTGGAGAGTCAAGAGTCTCAACAGCTTTTGATGATTTTTTCCCTGGCTGCAGTATCCTTAGGGGTTGGTAGAATTGAGCTTTGCTTACCTCAATCCTCTATTGCAGCATCCTTGCATTGGTTTTCTCAGGGGTGAGATCAGCCAGCTGAACTTCAGCCATCTCCAGCTCAGTCGAGGTCCTAACAGTCTCAGTGATGGGGATCTGCACAATTGAGTTAACTTCCCCTTTCTTTATCGACTGTTCGCTCATTTCCTTCACCTTGGCTATCTAATGGGCATTGAGCCTCTCATGTCTTTCTTGAATAAGAGAGATCATAGCATCAACCTGAAGATTGATGTAATCTTCGACAAGGAAATGTAGAAGCCCATGGGGAAATGTAGCATCTTCATCCACAAGGTTGTCTATCCAAGAGAGGATAATCTCTTCGACTTCGAACCAGTCCTCTCATGTCACCAATTCTCTTGCTGCACCTAACCTTTTGGATCTTCAGGTTTCATAGGCGACCACAAACCTCCTGAAGATGGAGTTTGCTGATTTCCTGAAGGCCTTCTCAGCATCTTCAGCACTGATCGAGTCAATGGAGCTCTCCACCCTGGTAAGACTATCAATCTCCTTCAATTCCTCCTTCTCACCCCGCCATCTTCTCTTGTAGGAGATGTCAACCTTCTTAACCAATCTTCTCCTCTTCTTTGGTGCAGGAACCTCCTCTGCAGTCTTAGAATCATCAGAAACCTGGATCACTGGAGTTGAAACCTGTTCACCCTGAGCAGCTTCAGGATGCTTCTCGGGAACTAGAGGACCCGTTGTCTGCTCCTCCAGTTGGTCAGCCAATTGTTTACTAACAATTGATGTATTGGCTTCATCAACAGTCTCATCAAAGGGATGCTCCAAGAGCAAATCATCCTCAACAGTTGGGGTGATGCAAGTGGTCAAAGGTTCAAAAGAGACAACAATCTCTTCTTCTGAGTCAGAATCGCGTAACCTGAGGATCGGTGCAGATTCTTTCCTAGGGAACTTCTTTGCTCTCGTCTTCTTCTTGGGGATTGAGGCAGCAACCTTCTTCGTGGGCTTCTTCTAATTCTTCTCACATTTGGAGAAGTCTTTCTTCATACCAAGATACCATTCTGGTGCATATGGAACCCTCCTCTCCAATAGAAACCTCTTCCAACTCAGGATGGAGGAAAACACTATCCTAAACTCTCTCCTCGACGTGGGTTTGATAGCCTCCTTCCAAATCTTCTTGAAGATGAACTGTGCCCAGTTGACTGCATCTCCACGAACAATGACAGTCATCATCCTCAACCTGAGATTGGTGTACTTGTTGTAGCTTCCACAACTGCCTTCAATGGTGTAGACAATGATGTCATGAAGAAACTTATACTATGGCTTGAGTTTCTTCTTCCCAAAGTTGGCGGAGATGCTCTCCTTCATGGAATCCAACTTGAACTAGTTCCAGCTCTTCTCCAAGAATTCTGACCCATACACCGCTAGGTCAGCATACTTCATGCCATCGTTGGAGATGTCAAAGGTCTTGGCGATGTCTCCAGCGGTCAAAGTCTGCTTCTCCTCATCATCTTCATCTATCTTGAAGATGATGGTCTCCATATCCTTAGAGAATTCTGCAAAGACGTAGTACCTCTTTACAGACAGGGCAGAGAACCCTGTGTAGGTAGTGGTGAACAGCCCATCCAACTTGCTGTTCTCCACATGTTTCCAGATGTTCTGGATGACATCCTTGTCTTCATATGGTGAGTCGTCTCTAAGGAGCACAGACTCATTCACTAGCCTTCCCTCCAACACCTTGGTTTTCTTGCGACAACCATAATAGATCTGTAAAAAGCTTTAGAAGGGAGATAGATAGAAATCTTGTTGCAGAGAGTTAGAAAAACTTGTGAATGCAAATATGGTAAGCGTAGAGAGGAAGACGAGAAATATGAGTGGTTTTTATTTGAAAGTTGTTCCGAAATAATCAACGGTTTAGATTAAGGAACTCAAGAGTCGCGCTCGATCTGACGGTTGAGATTAAAAGAGCAGAGGGATAAATCTGTAATTTGCCGAGATCGTGTTAGAAGATAAACATCGTCTTTTTTTCTCTCCCCTAAAAAGGTGGTCTTTGGCATTTAATGTAGTTATCATACTGTCTTTTGTAATCACTAGGATCAAGGTTACTATTTCTTGTACGAGGTAACAGGTTCTTAAATGTTGTTCCAAAGAAATACTGTTTTCTCCTTACAGGAACCTATTTTATGACCATTGTCAGAAAACTATTGCAGTAACCTGTCCACACTTTCTGTTTTAGCAACCTGATACCGAAACCTGTTTCAGCTTACTGTATCCTAAAACTGAATACTGTTAGAGAATGTTGTCTTACTATAGAATGCAGTATCATGTTCCAGTCTACTGAGTACATGAAAAACATGTAAATAAAAAAATTGAAATACAGAATAAGTTCACCCTTACTTAAGGAACTTATTAACCCTTACTCATCAGAGCTTGATGATCCCAAGCTCATTTCTTAACATTAAAAACCTTGATTCACACAGAGGTTTTGTAAAGATATCAGTAAGCTGCATGTCAGTATGTACTTTCTCCAGCACAATGTCCTTTTCTATATGATCTTTGATGAAATGATGTTTCACATCAATGTGTTTTGTTCTTAAGTGGAAAACATGATTATGGGTGATGGCAATAGCACTTGTATTATCACATAGAATAGGAGTTTCCTTCTTCACTATTCTATAATCCTTTAGTTGTTGTTGTATCCAAAGAATCTGAGCACAACAGCTTCCTGCAGCCACATATTCAGCTTCTGCGGTTGAGGTTGCAATGGATGTCTACTTCCTGCAAAACCAAGAGACAAATCTATGTCCTAAAAACTGACATGTACCACTTGTACTCTTCCTGTCAATCTTGCATCCTGTAAAGTCAGAATCTGAATATCCTTTAAGATCAAATCCTCATTCCTTTGGATACCATAAGCCAACATCTTGTGTACCCTTTAGATACTTGATGATCCTTTTTACTGCTGCAAGATGTGACTCCTTAGGTACTGTCTGAAATCTTGTACATAATCCAACTGCAAAAACTATATCTGGTTTGCTTGCTGTTAGATACAGTAGAGATCCAATAAGCCTTCTATACTTGGTTATGTCCACATCCTTTCCACTCTCATCCTTATCCAAACTGATAGATATAGCCATTGGTATGCTTACAGATGATCCACTTTCCATTCAAAACTTCTTGATTAATTCCTTGGTATACTTGGCTTGATTTTTAAAGATTCCACTCTTTAACTGCTTCACTTGTAAACCAAGGAAGAAACTTAATTCTCCCATCATGCTTATCTCAAATTTCTTCTATATGAGGTATGAGAATTTCCCATATAAGTCCTTGTTTGTGGATCCAAAAATGATATCATCCACAAATATCTGAACTAGCAGAATACTGTCACCATCTTGTATCCTGAATAGAGTTTTGTCCACTGTCCCTTTCTGAAATCCATTCTCCAAAAGATATAGAGACAGTGTATCATACAAAGCTCTGGGAGCTTGCTTTAGTCCATATAAAGTTTTCTCTAATCTAAATACCTTGTCTTCTATCCATTCTTCAAAATCAAGTGGTTGTTCCACATATACTTCCTCAGGCAGTAATCCATTCAGAAATACACTCTTCACATCCATCTGGTAAACTTTGAAGTCATTGTGAGCAGCATAGGCCATAAATTTCCTTATGGCTTCAAGTCTAGCAACTGATGTAAAAGTATCATCAAAGTCTATGCCCTCTTCTTGGTAGTATCATTTTACCACTATCTTTGCTTTGTTTCTGACCACTAAACCAGATTCATCCAGTTTGTTCTTGAATACCCACTTAGTTCCAATAACTCTTTGATGATCAAGCCTAGGAACCAGTTTCCATACATGGTTCCTTTCAAATCCATTCAACTTTTCCTGCATGGCCTGTATCCAGTTACTGTCCTCAAGAGCTTTTTTTACACTCTTGGGTTTAACTTATGATATAAAGCATGTGAACATTGATTCTTGAGATCTTGATCTTCTTGTTCTCACACCTTCATTGATATCTCCAATCACAAACTCTCTGGGGTGATTTCTGAGCCATATCCTATTAGGCTCAAAACTGAAAACTGGTTGCTGAGCAGTAACCTGTTGATCCTCAGAATCCTATCTGCGGTTATTGTTGGACTCGAGTATCCTGTCTGCTTGCTGATCAGCATTCTGCGCTACTACATTCCCAGATGCAGTAACCTGTGAGCTGCTTTCTGTAGTCTCTTCAGCAGGTACTGGAACTCCATCAATGTATTTCACTGTATGATCCCTGATCTTTAGCTTAGATACATCTTTCTTAACCTTGTCCAACTCAGCAGTATCACAATATGGCTCATCAAATACCACATGTACAAATTCTTCAACAACTAGGCTTCTCTTGTTAAAAATCCTGAAGGCCTTGCTTACTGAGGAATATCCTAAGAATACTCCTTCATCTGACTTTTCATCAAAGGTCTTCAGGTGCTCCTTTCCATTGTTTAAGATATAACATCTGCATCCAAAAATATGCAAATATGAAATGTTAGGTGTAAAACCATACCAGACTTCATAGGGTGTTTTGTTATGGTCTTTGTTGATCAGGCATCTGTTCTGAGTATAACAAGCTGAGTTGGTTGTTTCGGCCCAAAATCTCTTTGGTATGCCAGCATCTGAAATCATGGTCCTAGTTGTTTCCTTCAGAGTCCTATTTCTTCTTTCTGCAACTCCATTCTGCTGGGGAGTTCATGCTGCAGAATACTCATGACAAATCCCATTCTCTGAATAGTACTTCTCAATGAACTTGTTTGTGAACTTTGTTCCTCTGTCAGATCTGATCTTCACTATGCTTAGGCTCTTTTCATTCTATACTCTCTTCATGAATTCTGGCAGCCTGTTTTGAGTTTTTGATTTCTTGGCCAGGAAGATGGTCCAAATAAATTTAGAGTAGTCATCCATTATCACCAGGGAATACTTCTTCCCACTTACACTAACAGGCTCTACTGGACCAAAGAGATCCGTATGTAGAAGATCTAGAATCCTGTAAGATGATCTCTGTACTTTGTCTTTGAATGAGCTTCTCACTTGTTTGTCTTTCTGACAGGCTCCACAAACATTCTTCTTTTTATAAGCAACATTAGGTAAACCTCTCACCAGGTTCTTCCTTACTAGCTTGTTAATTGTCTTGAAGTTTAGATGACTCGTCCTTTTGTGCCATAGCCAACTCAGTTAAAGAGTGATTTTAGCAATAAAATATGTTGGTTGCACTGTTGAACTCCAATCAGTAAGATAAATGTTGTCTCTCCTGGTGCCAGTAAGCTTAACCTCATTTGTTTTGTTGTCTCTGATCAGACACTTGTTGAGGTTGAACTCCACTGAACAACCTTTGTCACAAAACTGACTGATACTCAAGATGTTATACTTTAGCCCTTTGACATTTGAAACATCACTGATACTTGTATTGTCTCTGATCAAGCTTCATGTGCCCTTGGTGCTTCCTTTGGAGTCATCTCCGAAGACAACCTTAGGTCCTTTACATGGTTGGAAGTCTGTTAATCCAGCTTTGTTGCCAGTCATATGTCTGGAGCAGCTACTGTCAATATACCATACATCATTGTTGCTTCCTGGCAATTGTTCCTGCAAGTAGATCAGGTAGATTTAGGTACCCATACAAGTACGGATCCTAGGGGGTTAGTTTTCTTTGGGATCCACACCTGCTTGATAATAATTGGTTTACCATTAGCCTTGGTGGATCTCTTCATGTTAGTATCATTGACAGGATACTGTTTGTGAGGTATGTGTACTGGAGCTTTCCAGGTTTTGTACTTCATGTTAAAGGAAGATACTCCTGTATACCTTTCTAGAACTGGTTCTCTTTCAAGAATGTGCACTTGTGCTTTGGTATAGCAGGGGTAGAAGTTTTGTTGTCTCCTGGAAGCTTGCTGCTTTCTTCTCCTACTTGCAGCATACTGATTATGTTGTTTTCTGAGTTTCTTAGCAGTCTTTACTGTTCTCTTCCTGCAACATGAGCTTCTTTCCCTTGTCCAGGGTACTAGTTTTGTTTAAACTTCTTTTAATTGGAAGGAGTTCCTGAGCATAGGATACTCTGGCTTGAACAAACTTTCCCACCTTGGATGTACTTGCCGTTTTTTTAGAGGAATTGACACAGTATCCTAGCCCGCTTCCTGCATGGGCATTCTGGGTCTCCAGGATACACTCTTGTGTCTTCCTAGCTGACTATCTATACACATCAATTGTGTTTTGCAATCCAGCTTTCTCAGCTTCTAGCTTAGTGAATAACAGCTTGAACTTAGAGATCTCAGCCCTGAGATTGTTGCACTCTGTAATGTAGTACTCCAGGTCAGTAACATGTTCCCTCAGTACAGCTTGCTCACTCTTGAGCTGAAGATTTTCCTCATTTAGTTCTTCATGAGCTGAATTAATCTGCTCAAAGTCACTCATGATTTGTCTAAACGACTGGATCATATTCAGCTTCTCAGAACTGGAAACCTCAAGGGATTGAGATGTTACCTTATCTTCTTCTTCTTCCTCACATCTCTTGGCCATGAGACATATCAATGTCTCCTCATCGGAGGTAAAACTGTCGGTTTCGCTCTCGGATGAGCAATCCTCCTTAGGTTTTTTCTTGGGGTTGCTTGCTGCCTTAAGCGCTTCAGTTTCACTCAGAAGAGCCCTGAATTTTTTCTTGTCATCTCTCATTCGTTCTCTTCTCTGCACCCTTTCTTTTTCAGTATACTTCTGGACTTATGGGTAGGGGCAGTTTCTTGCAAAGTGTCCAGGTTTTTTGTAATTATAACACAAGTCAGAAGAACCTGTGTTTTCTTGTTGTGCAGGTTTTACCTGATGATTCCTATCTGATGATGTTTGAGGCTTCTTCCTGAAGTCTTTCCCTTTGTGGTTGGTCTTCAGGAACTTCTTAAACTTTTTCAGTAGAAGTGTCATTTCCTCCTCAGCATCCTCAGTAAGCATCTTTTTCTGTTTGTGCTTCTGCTTACTACTGCTAGTTGCGGCAGTATCTTGTGCTCTAGCAGTAAGCGCTGCAACTTTAGAGCTCGATTTCTCAACTTCTTTTCTCCTTCGTTCGATATCATATTCAAATGCTTTAAGGTCTAAGAAGAGGTCAAATCTGCTCATTGCATTGAGGTTTAGTGAAACCCTCATTGCAGTTTCCTTGCTGTGCCACTCCACTGGCAAGGCTTACAACACCTTAGTGTTCTTTTCTTTCTGTGTGTTGAATTTTCCAAGGGATTCCAGCTCATTGATGGAGTCAATCTATTAGGAATAGGACTACATAGTTATGGTTCATTTACATTAACATTTAATTGAAAATGGGGGTTCTTACAAATAGGAATAGAAAAATGTAGGTCAAGATCCTCTAGGCTTTCTCCTGGCTTCATTTTGAAGCTTTCATACAGTTGTGTAACCTTAGAGATCCTGTTATCTTTGGTAAGTTCATTACCCTCATAGATAATCCTTAGCTTGTCCAATATCTCCTTGGTAGTCCTACAGCTCTTCACTTTGCTGAAAGTTCCTTTATCCAGCGTGAGGAATAGTGCATTTTTTGCCACATTAACCCTCTTTCTCTCTTCAGGAGTGTATTCATGTCTCTCATTGATAATGTACTCCTATGGTGGAACTGGTCTCCTGTGTGCTGCTCGGTGAGTGAAACCTGGAGATACATCAGCATCATCATCTATGATTGTTGCGCCCTCCACTTCTTCTGCTGCTGCGGCTTTAGTTACCTCAGCACGCTCATGCTCACGACATTGCCTAGCGAAAATAAGGTTCAATTTGTAGTTAACTGATGGCCCTTTGGTTATAACATACCACATCTCATCATGCATGGCTGACATGTGAGCATCCATGCATATCCTCCAGTCGTCATATTCATCTATAGAAAACATAGGGAGTTTATGTGATGAGATATCTATGCCTATGCTAAAACAATGATTTTGGTCACATGAAAAGAAAAAAGATTTATCCAGCAGAAACGGATGAATCTGGGTAGGTTACCAGACAAGTTGGTTTTTAACCCAATCTTACTTTGATACAACTTGTTGGTCCCAAATGGTCAAAGGTTCAGAGGGGGGTGAATGAACCTCTATCGATTTTGTGGTTTTTAAAACTTTTAGTGAAACAGGTTCCTAATTCTATAGAGAATCAGTAACCTGACTCGATCAGAAACCTGGTAGTAAGCTGATTCAGGTTTCTTACTCGGTGATCATAGTATACAGCAGAATAAACTTAAGATAGAGTTTCTTTTAAAAAATAGTTTTCTTTTTTAAAGAATGTTTTTAACAAAAACCTTTTGCAGAATGCTGATGGTGTATGTAGCAAGATATATCAATGAAATGCAGCATGTAGATAAAAACAGTAAAACACTTATGACTTATAGTGGTTTGAAGGTGGTGTAACCCTTCTATGTCCACTCTACTTATTCTCAGATGAGGAACTTTGTGAAGTCAATTTGTTTTACAAGCTTCAGTCTTACAAACCTCTTCCTAACAAGTTTACCTACTAGAATCAACAGATTCTTAGGCACTACCCACACAGGGTACAAAACTCACACAGAGTTATAAGCCTACACAAGACTAACACTTAGCAAAGATCTAATCCTGTCAACTAAGGACACCAAAAAGATAAAACAACCTAACACACATTACAAAGGTTAAAAGTATATAGTTTTCTTCAACTGGTACAACAATGAAGTCAGTCTAGAACTTAAGAGCTTGAATGCTTGAGTGACTGCTTCAGAAGGTTGAGTGACTGAACTTGTAATGCTTGAGAATAGCTTGAAGGTTGATAGCACAAGAAAATTTGATCGCTTAGATGTTCAGTAGTTCAGTTGTCTCCAAGGTCACTCTATCTTTCTATTTATATCTGTAGAAAAATGCCCGATGAAGAGAGGCACTGTCCTTGTTGCATTTCAAATTTGATCTCCAAATCTCTTACAATTAATGCGTTTGGAAAAACTGGGTACAAGGGCTCGTCCTTGTCTGATATACATTAATAGCGCCACTTCACAGCTACAGTACTTTTTGCAGAACCGTGGGTCTAGGTGTCACAACCTGATTGGCTTGGCACTGACTTCTATCTACTGGTAACTTTGAGCAGGAACTAATCCTCGTACATCACCATAATAAACCTCGTATAGCGACTGAAAAGATAGAAAAAACTTACAGCTTTCTGCTCAGGTTGCAGTGGCTGCTAACTGTTCTGTGCCTACTTCCTGATCTGCATCAGCTTCCTGTTTCAAAATAGCTTCCTGTTCTTGAAACCTGCAGTCAGCTTCCTGACTTGCGATAGCTTCCTGATCCTGAACAGCTTCTTGTTCCAGAATCGCTTCATTTTTCAGAACAACTTCATGTTCCTGAAACCTGCAGTCAGCTTCCAGTCTTCTAAACTAATTCCTGTTCCATCTGCTTACTGATCGTTCTTCGTTCTTCCGCTTTCTGACTTCCTTACTTGAAATCAGATTTCAACATATCTTCAAGTCTAGAAACCTGTTATGAACAGTTTTCTCTATCTTTCTGATACTTACAACATTACAAAGCAAAGTTTAGAAGGATAAACTTATCAACCGGAATTCCACTTATAAAACGTGGAAATAGGTACTCTAACTTCCTATCTAAAGTTACATTGTCTCATCAAAACCTAAATGGAAATATCCCAACAAATTATATATTCATAAAGTATTAGTTGTATACTCATAAGATATTAGTTGCATATTTATAAGTTATTACTTGAATAATTGAAATATATGTTTTAGTGAAACATATTAGTTACATATTCATAAGGTATTGGTTGTATGTTTATAAATTATTAGTTGTTTACTCATTAGTTATTTACTTGTATAACTGAAATATATGTTCAAAAAAAGGTATTACTTGTAACATGTAAATGTATTAATTGTATTACTTAAAGATAATAGAGTTGGGATTGGAATCACATCATACCCCAGAGACACACAAGCTCTACTCCTGATAAAAAATCAAATTTGAAATAAACACAACAAAATGAAATCATCATTTAGAATGTATACAAAAGCATATAAAATAATACACGTATGTACTAAATGACAAATTGTAACTCGCTTTAATACATACAAATGTATGACTATTGAACATCCTTAAATTATCTCAAATTTAATGGTTGGAGATACCTAACCAATAGGGTTATTTCACCGGCCTATCTATAAAGTCAGAACACGTGCTTGATTATATATGCAATTTTTTATTTTAGTTAATGTGTTTACTATAGTTCACACAAACATACATACTATTATGCCAAAATTAATAAAGACATGCAAAATCAAAAGTTTCTCATGAAAAATTGATCGAAAATCTTCACATAATCTAATTACTATATATTGTTCACACAAACATACATATTATTATGCCAAATTAATAGTCATGAAAAACAAAAGGTTTCTCATGAAAAATTGATCGAAAATCTTCACATACGACAATAAAAAACTTTCATCAATATTGATATGTAATATCATACAGATAACACAATAAAATAATATCAAAATCGAGACAGAAATATTTATCTCTATTCATACAATATCGAATATTTTTAAAGTATAATAGTGACAAATTTAAAACAAAAAAACGTTAATCACTAAAATATTGGTTGTTAAAATTTAAAGATGGAAAAAATTCATACTAAATTTAGAGGTCGAAATTAAGTCTCTTGATATATATATAATATTTAGTCTTTAATTGAATTTAACAACAAAATTTTTTAAATCACTTTTATTATCATTATTTTATTTTTATTTTGTTACTATTTAATCTAACACAAAATTCATTTTCTCATCTATAAATTTCTTGTGGTGTAAAGTCCTGTCATCCAAACCGTTGGATATATATTGGTGATTCTCTCGATGTGTAAGGGATGAAATAAATTTACTCTAGATGGTAGAGCTAGCTACCTATCTAATATAAAAAGAAATTAATTATCAAACAACTTCCAATAATATATATTCAATTGCGTAACAAGACTTTAATTTTTTTA
This sequence comes from Scutellaria minor, assembly GCA_954870855.1. Taxonomy (NCBI): domain Eukaryota; kingdom Viridiplantae; phylum Streptophyta; class Magnoliopsida; order Lamiales; family Lamiaceae; genus Scutellaria; species Scutellaria minor. The sequence goes on along the minus strand of OX940728.1, from coordinate 14,251,686 downwards.
AACTATATAATATACTTCCATGTGAAATTGTTAATTAATACTTTAATGGTTTTGAGCTGAAATTTGTAACCTACACCAAAACCTAAACATGATTATTTAAAAATGCGCCAGTTCTTTCTCATAACTTAAGCATGATTACTTAAGTCTATTTATATATAATTATTATAAATTAGGTTTAGGTACATATATAGGCTTTTCTAGATGGTCTATATAAGTGTTAATAGTAGCTAACCATCATTACATTTGGAAATGGGGGATTCATTTCTTATTATCTGAATATAGGGGAGATATTCTAAATTCCATTTTCATAGTAAAGTAAGTTTTTACCTATTAATATAAGAAAACATGTATATTTTTTAATCAATTTTTTGTCTAAAAATCAAAATATTCCCAGGGTCGGTTAATTAATTATGTCATATAATTCAACTATATTATTTCATGTAACAGCTAAATCAAAGGCCGAATAATTTATCACATCTTTAACGTCCCAAATAGACTATTATGTTATGTAGCTAACACCTAAAAATTGACTATTATCCTATATAATATTTAAAAATCAACTATGATAGTAGCATGCTATGTCTTGTAATTCAAAATTAATTGTTGTGTCGTGTGATGTATTATATTTTGTTAAGTGAAATTTAAGGATATTTTTGTCCAAAAAATTAATATATAGAAAATTGGTAGAAAACATTGTTTTGTGGTTATAAAACATCTTTAATATATCTAAATTGGTAGAAAATGTGTACATAACCTTTCTAATTATCACTTCATTTATTTCAAAATAAATATTGTTCTGAACTATTTTTTTATCATAGATTAAAGAACATGAAAATTGGACAATTACTCTTAATTAATTAAGAAATTTAGAATTCAAAATTGGGAAGAGAATCAAATTAATTTTATAAAAAATATCATATTGAATCCTTAAATTTTAGCAAGGAATATTAAAGGAAATAATTTAGAAATAAAATTGCATAAAAATCTAAAACAATACTTAATTTGAAACGAAATTTAAACTTCAAAATGACACTTATTTAAAACAAAGAGCTTATATTGTTTTGATTTAGTCAAATAATTAAAGAAATCAGTTTCAAAGCATTGAAACAAAATAAATATATTTTGTGCCCATGTTAATGATCGTGTCATAGAACTATACTCATATTATAGATATAGTTTTATGAGTTGCAGCAGTAGTCTTACTGTCCACAACCCAAATTCGATTTTATAAGTAAATTTTTAACTTTGAATTGTAAAGTGATCCATTTCACAAAATTAATACATAAAACAATTCACAAAACATTGTAATTATCAAAGAAAGCTACAGCCTATATGTATTAATTAATTAATTTCCTTGATTTGGGCTTAACTAAATCAGATTATGTATAACGAGCCATTTCTTTTATTTGTACTCAAACAAATTATTATATTTTTATCACTCACCATACAAATATATTTATATCCCACGTTTCTTTATATTTATTTATTTTACAAAATTAAAAAGTGGGTTGTCCGATTAAATATCATTACTTGATTTATCATTGGACCCACGTGTTGGTTTGGTTATTATACCCTATGTCCATTGTCACGTAGGGCCCGTTCTCTTGTTGATGATAATTGAGCATAAGCTAATCATATACTAGAAGAAGAAAACAAGAATTATTTATTTAAAAAATACCAAAAATTTTGGTTCTTAGAAAAAAAATAAAAAAAATAAACTTAATATATTTCTATCTTCTATTTGAGGGGATGAGCGATACGAAATAAAACACAAAATATTTCATATAATCGATCTCATCTGAAAATATTGAACATTATGTAAGTCGCTTTAAATTCGTTTTGCATTTTCACATTTTATTTATTATATGATTGATTGTATCATGTCCAACTAAATGATTCATTTGGTTCCAAAAATAGGAAGAAAAAAAAACTAAATGATTCATTGAACTTGGTGAAAACACTTGATCATTTGTACATGAGTTTTTTCCATATTAAGCCAAGTATGGACACAATTTATTTTCCTCATTCGATCACCACTTACATAATTACTCGTCACAATTATTTTTCCCTTTTGCTAGCTTCTAAATTCAAAGTACACATCACATAAAACAATAACATTAAATATATAGTTGTGAAATAGTACGCCACATGGATCACATGAATAATATTTTTTAAAATGAATTAGTCAAATAATTTCAGTCGCGTGTTCACATCACTTTTTTTTTTCTTTTTTTTAAATTATTTTTTTCGATTAATTACTTTTAAACCCAACTATTTGTAATTTTATATCAAGATTCTAGAAATTACCAATAATTGCGTAGTACGTGTAAGGAAAGAGGTTATGGTAAGACGTGGTAACAATAATTGATAAAGAGAAGAAGGAATATGATTGGGTCCCAATGATTTTCAGTCAAAAACATGTTTTATACTTTTTTTTTCCTTTCCAAAATTGGATGTAAAATAACTCTTGTACTCTTAGAAACAAAGTTTGAAGAATTTGGTTAAAGATAATGAGCTAGCGTCGAGCCTAGTGGTCTCGATGCCAGTCATGAACTGCAAGATCATTTGTTTTAATACCTATTTATGGGATCACTTATATCAATACTTACTACGAAACTACTTATCTTAATATTTAAATGTGAAATCATTTGTCTCGATCGATGTATAGGTGGTTATGATACTTACTAGTCACAAGATGAGTTCGGAGAAGTTTAAGAGAATGGAAAAATGGGTTGTATCGCTCAAGGATGAAAAAATTCGTTTCACAGATAATTACTATTTAAAAAAATGATATAAAACCTTTTTTTCCTTCAAAATAGATAAAAATGACAATGTATTCTTAAAAAAGTAGTTGAGAATTTGTCAGATTTCCACGGTATGATTATATACATGAGAGAGAAAGAGAAGATGTTGATGGTAGGGCTTATATATTACAAGGTCTAGTTCATTCCAAAACAAAATACACAATTTCAACCACACATGTAGATATTAAACTTATGGATATAAGGTGAAATGGACACTATCATTATAAGAGAGAATACTCTTATGAAACCGTTAAAAGAATTTAATCTCATGAGATAAGTTAACTCACCTACGGTTGATGCATGGCTTTGGATTGCGGATAATGAAACCTTATCTTATGAAATTTTATATCAGTAAAACTGTTTAATATAAGTTTTACGTTTTCTACTTCACTTACTTCAGTTCACGTGGCATCTCATATCTCAATATACATAACAACATCATTAAATTACAAATAAAGTGAATTAAACACAATGAAATATAGGATAAAACATAGAAACCAGATGGCTCATAAATATCATAACACCCACCATATATGATAGTATATGCATGTGCTCCCATTAATTAATATGAATGTCGGATTTGAGCATGCAAATCCCAACATGACAATTGTAGGCATGAGTCAAAAATTCTCAGTACATTTTTGTTGATGAAATCATCATTCACATTTCCCATGATAACATCAAACACAAATATTCAACCAACTCCTCTTGGATCTCTTTCCATTTTCAGCTCCATACAAAAAACAAGTGGTTTCAAGAATATACACATGATCTAAATTATTTGGGCTCAACATAATTAGTATTAGGCATAGAAGCTGTCGATCTCAACAACACCACCTAGCTACCTTACTTTAATTTCTAATTTAAGAAAAAAAGTCATAACAACAGAGACATATATGGATACTAGCTTTCTTCTTCTTCTTCACATCCATGATCATCAAATCGATTGCTGATCTAACCTTCTAAGCAGAGCATTCTTCAAAGCATTCTCACATCTCAGCCCATCTGGAACCCTAATCACCACATCCTGAAGCATCAATTCATTCACTGAGGACATGCTTGCATGATGCACTGTCAATTCAAGATCCCTAATCGCATTCATCAGCCTCGTCGCCGGATAATTTGTATTCTCCGACTGAACTCTGATCATCCCATCGGCGCCGATGATCTTCACCTCCAGCTCGAGTAACGAGGCGAGAGCGGTGAGCGGGCCCACCTGGTCGACCGAGGTGGTGGTGCTCTGGTTGTCGGCGGCCTCTGTCTTCACCTTCTTGCAGCTCCCACCTCTCGCCTCCAGCTCCTCCACCTTCGCCTTCAGCTCCTTGATGTACGAAACGGCGTCGGATAGGAGGGAGGCCTTGTCCATCCGCGACACGTTCGGCACGACGGAGCGGAGCGCGTAGAACCGGTGGTTCAGCTTCTCCCGCCGCTGCCGCTCCGCCTCCACGTGGTTCAGCGGCGCCTCCCTCGCCTGGTTCGGCTTCCGCCCCCGCTTCTTCGGGGCCCGTTTGTTCGTCGTTGTCGTCGTCGACTCCAAGTGGGCGCTGTCGATGAAGAAATCGGAATCCGAATGCTCAGAATCCAGATACGAGAAGCTGTTATTCGGATCATGTAGTTTCTTCATCTTCCCCGATTCGTCCGGGAACCCGGCCATATCGGAGAATAAGATTGTCTTTTCTGTGAAGTGGAAGCCTTCGGCCGCGATGCCGCCGGCATCGACGCCGGAGGCATCAAACAGAGACTTAACCTGCTGGACTAAGCTCCAGTTCTCGGTAATGATGACGTCAGATCCCAGCTCGAGAACACCGTCCAGAGTTGGGATGCAGACCATGGTCTGCATCCCATGGCTCTGGGCCTCCTTGGCTCGCTGGCAGTTATAGAACCTGAGCTGATTCCCGCCAGTGAGCCAGACGAGGGAGCCGGAGTTGAATGCCTTGCCAACGACTCCGTCTCCCAAGGTGGTGGACTGGGCGAGGGACATGACGTAGAACCACTCGGCGTCGGTGACGTCACCGTCGACGACGGGCACGGAGTTTTCCGGGGGCTCTCCGATGAGGGCCTGGATTCCTCTCATGACCTTTTTGCGCTCGGGCTGGGAGCCCGAGATCGGGGTCTTGCGTTTAGTGCCTTGGAAATGGCCGTCGCCCCAGGTGAGGATGATCCGGCCCGAGTCGTCCTTGCAGGTCTGCCAGAGAATGGCGTAGGCCCACCAGTCGGGCTGGGCCTGGAGGATGTACTGGAGCTTCTTCTGGAGGACCGGGCCCGGCTGGTGGTGGGAGACGGAGGAGGAAGAGGAGGAGGAGACGATTAGCTCGTCCATGGTTAGTGTTGTTGTTGAAGGGGGAACCATGTTTGGTGATGGATCTGTTATAAAATTGGAGGTGTTTTTAAGGAGGAAATGGAGTGTTGTGGTGAGTAGTGTGTGTGTTTTTTTTTGGAGTAGGCAATTAAAGCACTTCAAGAGGGAGGGACCGCCCAATCTTGTAAAGCTTATTATAAAGAGGAAATTATTTTTGTGTCCCATGTCACTATGCTCTATGACAATGACTACCTTTTTTTTTCTTTTAACTTTTTTTAATGCTATTACAAATGTGGAGGTAATGAGAATTATGATTATTCTATGGGTGGGAATCTTAATTATAAGATGTGTATTATGGATTTAGTTCTGTCACACGGGTCATTGATTTATTTCAAAAAATAGAGGTTGAGTTTGGTAAATGAGTAATTTGATTGTGGTATAGTGGAGATTCATCTTACAGATTATGTATACAAGACGGTCTCATATTTATGTCTTTTGTGTTATTCTATCGGGTTTACTTTTCATTAGAAAAACAAATTAATTAGAAAGTAAATTGTACTATAATTTATATGACATTGTATTATTACGAAAACTTAGACCCATTTCCTTAAGTTAATCTTTATTTTCTAAGTTATACATTTAGGATTGATTCGTCTGATAAATTTAATTTCGTGAAATTGTGTTACATGAGTCATATTCAATAAATAAACTAAAAGAATATTATTCCCCTCGAAGAGAAAATGAGGGAGGAAGATGGGAGGTTATTTTATCTAGTTTACTTTTTGTCAACAAAAAAAGGGGAAGATAAGCTCCAGATTTGACATTAATCAAGATTAAGATTATTAAGTTAGGTTGTTAAAATAATATATAATCAATCTTGGCTCCTTTGTCATTGAAAAAAAAAAGTTGATAAACTCCAAAGTTTGAACATTATTAATCCAACTAGGATTGCTATTAAACCAGGTCATGAATATATACTTTATAATATATATATATATATATAATATAATATCATTTTTGGCCATACAGTTCACACAAATAAAGAATCCTTGTATATTTCTTGATCAAAGATCTAGTAAATATTAACCTAAGTAGATATTCAAAAATTGTATTTAAACCAGGATGACCATACAAGCTAGCTAGTGCTATACTTTAATGCATTGAAAGAGAGGGTTTTCTCTAAAATAAAAATAATAAATACTGAAGTTTTACCTAACTAATTACATTTTGATATGAAAATTTAAATTTTCATTTCATCATGAGAATTTGAATCCCAAACTCTAGTATTATTCGCTCATTTTAACATTGTACACCATGATATATCCATGCAATTAATAAAAAAAGAGTTTTATATATCAAATGAAATTCTCCATTTAAGTGTGTCATTTGATATTTTAAAATAACTACTAAACATCATGTGTGTATAAATGACATTACCTCTTACACGGTGCATATATTGAAGACAATGAAATATAAGATGAAATATCAAAATGTCAAATTTTATAATTACACCATAATATATCCATGTAATTACTAAAATGATGAATTACATGACAAATCATCACCTTTAATTTTTAGTTTTAATTTACAAGATAACATTTCATTTTATCACCACAAATCAACACCTTCAATTCTTTAACAATTCAATACATGATCGGGCATTTCGGCTCTAGATGTTGATTTGGAGTCCAAATTCAAAATCGCATGGACAGATGACGAGGATAATTTTCCAGTTTTGGGTTCCACATCAGCAATTTGGAACCATAAATATTTGATCATGTATTGTATACCTATTAAAAACTGAAAATGATGATTTATGGTGATGAAATCGAAAGATCATATTGTAAATAAAATTAAAAAAACATTAAATATGATACTTTGTATGTATACAACCCTGAATTAAAAAAATTTATATATTTGGTATTATTTTTCTGATACATATTAAAATTCATAAATTTATAAGCTCATTTATGAATTTTATTTTGGGGGTTGTTTTACACCGTACCTTATCAATATTAAAGGAACTCATACATTTCTCAACTATTCATAAACAGACTCATGGAATTAGTAAAAGTTTATATATATGGTACAACCCTCTAGTACATGTTCTATTGTAATTTCTTTATTAGGGCATTCACAATTCATAAGCTCTTAAATGAGCTTTTCTTTTAGACTCCATTGTACCACAGAGAAATTAAAGAAACACACACTTCTCTTAGCTATCCAAAAATATTTTCAACAACTTTACTTAAGATAAAATTAATCAGAAAACGATGGTTGTGTTTAACAAATGAAGCTCAAAATTGGTGGTACATGGTTTATTAGATTAAGAATATGCTAGTTATCATAATTAAAATTATTTAGTCAATAATGTGTGTTGTTGTACATTCGTGGGTTAATTAATAATATTACATGGAAATAAGTTGTGAGTAATGAAGTTATAGGGAGTTGTAGGGAGGACACAATAACATAGGGTGGGACCGCGCGCAGTGGATGAAAGGACCAAGACAAGGAGGATATTAAATTTGTGGTGTGGATGCTAATTAGGATTAAAACTACGAGATTCCAATTTCATATAAAACTTTAATTACGAGTTAATATTATATTCCAATCGGTATTATATGCATATTTTCACTTTGTAAACTTTTTTTTCCGATCACAGTTTGCATTATACGTTTTTTTTTTAAATTTTGGAACATTTGATAGTAAATTCCGGCTAAAAAGCGATTATGTGATTCGCACTTGCGCAGTTTAATGATATTTTTGTCATTTTCTCTTTGATTACCTGATTCACTACCTAATTCGTTCACCATTCCTAAATAAGTTACAAATCCAAAACATTTATGTGTTTCTTTACCGTTGAAAATTAGATGTAACACCAAATTTTCTCATGTATTAAAAGAGAGAATGACAAAAATATCATCTAATTACGCATGTGTAAATGTGTGTTTTTTTGCCAGAATTTGTTGCAGAAGGATGCAAAATTGAAAAAAAAAAAAAAATACAACAACGTATAATACGGATTGTGATAGAGAAAAAAAAATTTAAATTCAAAAGTAAAAAAACGTGTATAATACAAGTTGGAAAATGATATTAACCCTTTAATTAATTGATATGAAGTTTCTATTTTTACTTTGTATTTATTTGCATGATATATACCTTTTTATTTTTTTTGCTTGGTAGAAAGTTATTTATTTCTTTAAATTTCTTTTATTTAAACTTTAGGATATATGTATATGTTGTTAAATTTAACCAATCTGTTTTATAAATTTAAATCTCCATATTGAAATTATGTATTATGTAAGGAGGCAATCAAATGACAGTTACAAATCGACAATCAAATCACTTATTTTATGGATCTAAATGAGTTGAAACCAAACTCATATTTAACTTAATCGAAAAATGGGTTCGCATATTATTGTATTCAAGCATTTACCACAACGGATTATTTTTTTGCTCTTTATCGCACTTCTTTTAATTTGATTGATTTGATTTTTTGACTGGAATCATTCATTCTAACCCACATGTCAATATATGAGAGACACTGGTGTGCTCCGGGCACCGTGCCCCAACCCAACCTCCCCAATCCACAAACCTGTATTTTCATTTTTTTTTTTCTTCTTAATTCTTAATTTTCTCTCTCCTCCTCCTTCACGTTGTACCTTCTTCTTTTTCTTCTTCTACTTCTTACGTCGTCTTCTTCTCTATTTTTTTTTTCTTTATTCAAATCATGATTTTTGTTAATGGATTGGAAAGTAATGATATGTAACTTGATGGAGTTTTGGATGAATTCTATTCGATTGAGGATTATTCTTTTGAAGATGTGTTGAATTCAACGAATTGTGTGGATAATTTAGATTGTGGAATGAAGAGATTTTTTTAACTTTGATGGGTAAGGGGAAGAAGATCAATGTATATGTATATGAAGATCTTACATTCTTTGTTTTGCTAATAAATGACACTAACTTTTTATTAGAGTTATAATGTGTTGTTCTTTCATCGCATTGATGTTAATAGCTCTGTTTTCTTGATGAGATTTTTATTTCAATTTCATGAAATTAGTTGCAGAAAATTCGAGGAAGAAGATGATGAAAATTCGTATTTGAAATCTTAAGATTTTAAATTTACAGTCTACAACACACTGATACCTTAAGAGTATACAAGTTATACCTTAAGAGTATGCAACTAATATCTTTCATTGAATAAGCAACTAATACCTTGAGAATAAATATATAATACCTTAAACTATAAGCATTAATACTTTAAAGGTAAATATGTAACTAAAAAGTATACAAGTGATATCTAAAGAGTATACAAATGATTACTTTCATTGAATGAACAACTAATACCTTAAAAGTAAATATGTAATACCTTATACTATAAGCATTAATACCTTAAAGGTGCATATGTATTACCTTATATTATAAATATTAATACTTTAAAGGTATGTATGTAATATCTTAAATGTGAGTATTAAGTAATACATTATACTATAAGCATTAATATCCTAAAGGTAAATATGTAATACCTTAAAGGTGCATATGTAATACCTTATACTATAAGCATTAATATCTTAAAGGTAAATATATAATACCTTAAGAGTATATAACTGATATCTTAAGAACATACAATTGATGTATTCACTGAATGATCAACTGATATCTTAAGAGTATACACATGATACCTAAAAATATACAACTGATACCTTCACTGAAAATCTTAAAATTTCAAATGTTTCATCATCTTCTTCCTCAAAATTTCTACAAATCGCTATTTCATCATCATTTACGTCAAATTTTCTGTAAATCATGATTTCATATTGTTTGAAATAATTGATTTTCAATGTTTTAAAATTATTGTAATAAATTGTGATTTGAAATCAATTATCTAAATTAATGAAAATAACAAATCGAGAGAAAAGAGATTAAGAAGAAGAAGGATATGGAAGAGAGAGAGAGAGAGAGAGAGAGAATAAGCTGCACAAGGAAATGAAGAGAAAAAAAAAACATTGAAATTATATGGTTTATCTTCAAGAGGTATGGTTTCTTTCCGCTGCGCATATCTCTTTATGGATCCCGATTTCGATTGCATAGGGCCAACGATCCGTCGGTTCCAACACTCTCGATCTTCTATTGTATTCCTATCTCTTTCCTTGGACGTCGTGTGGGCGACGATCCTCCAAAGATTCAGCAGTCCCTTCTCCCTTTCTCTTTCTCGCGATTCTGTCTTTTCTTTTTGACTTACGCATGAGATTGAGAGTGTGTCCCAGGGAGGCGCTGATTTTAGGGGTATATATAGGCTACAACAGGGACCTAGAGGAGGAATTAGGGTTGGGCCTCCTGATGGGCTTAGGCATCCTATGTTCGGCCCGAACACCCAGCTTAAGTCCATCAATTATAACTCGGTCCACTAAGGAGTTATAATTGAACTACCGCCCCAATCCCATATTACAATATGGGCTCCTTCTTATTATGTACACGTTTATTTTCCCGTGTTTAAGATATCGAATGTCCGTAAATTAAATAAGTTACTGACAACTCAATTAATTTACATCTAATTCCAAGAGTAGTACCACTCATCTTTATTATCATACCGGACTAAATCCACCTGTAGGGTTTACATGATAATCCTTATGAGCTCCTCAAGGGGACATCATCATCCTAAATAATTAGGATACAGATTCCTTCTATAATCAACAACACACCATATAAACAGTACTATCTCCCAATTCGCCGAGCTTATTGATTTATGAATAAATCTTACCCATTGTCAAATTAAAGAAACAAACACTGAGTACACATGCCCGTTATTATATAGGGATTAAGAAGACGTACATTTATAATAACAGAGGTCTTGTTCTTTTATATAGTCAGTACAAATCGAACAACCTCAAATGGTCCTGCTCAATACACACAAAATGTACTAGTGTAACTTTATAGTCAAGACAAACTAATACCAAATTACACTACAACCGTTCCAATGGTTTGTCCAAATCCATCTTGGTTGTGAGCTTCTATTTATAATCAATAAGGAACTGATAATATGATCTTCTGTGTGACACTACACACCATGTTATCTACAATATAGATTAATCTGGATAATTGCATTAACATATATAGCAAATATAAAATGCAAACATTTGACCAAAATGATTCTCATATCAAAAAGATGTTCATACAAAAGCTAGACTTATAGTATACATCCTAACAGTATGTGATTTTATTTTTTTAAACCTTTATGATATTAGAGGGATTGTAGATGTTGCATGTGGCTCCACCAATGTAGTCCACTCCTTTGTCCCAACATGCGCATAATTCCTTGTAACACATTATATCATCAAGAAAAATTAGATACTGACATACTGTAAACTGATAAATTAAATAAATAAGTTTTTACTATCTATGAAACTACATGTTTCGGTTTTCAAATAATAAATGGAAGATATAATTTTAATTATAAAACTTAAAAACCATAGCCAAATGATACTAATACAACAATTTAATTTATATTACACCTTAAATCGATTAAACAACGTGTGTGAAAAATTAGATATTACATCATATGGATTTGATCAGATACCTACGTTAAGAATGCGTGTGAAGTGGTAGCTGAGAAAAAAATATATGTATAATAATATTAAATATTAAATATTAAAAATATAAAAAAATTTAGAAGTACGCACGGTATGCATTCTTAAGATACGTATCTAATCAAATCTATTACATCACATATAACATTTGGAATACCCTTACAGCAATTTTTTATTACTAGTACACTTCATAATAATTTTTTTCATCAAACATATATAAATATACAATTAATGGACAACAGTCGTCTAAAAAAAATAGACAACAGTTTATTATTATTATTATTATTATTATTATTATTATTATTATTATTATTATTATTATGGAGGGACCTAAGAATCTACTCACAATGAAAATACTAATAATGACTAGGGGTGGCAATTTTCATCCTTATTGGGTACCAATGTTAATGGGGCGGGGATTTCCCAGTTAAATTGGGGAATGGAGCGGGGACGGTGAATCCCCATTTAAAAATTACGGGGATGGTATGGGGATGATATTTATGCTCCTCACTCAATCCCCGACTCCGAAACCGGCTCAATTTATGTGAAACGGTGATTCTCCATTTCCCATTTAATATTATTTATTAATATATATTAGTAAATATACCAAAACATCCAAAAAATTTCATAAGTACACTAAGTTCTCACTTCTTCTTATGACTACTTTCCAATTAACTAATAATTTAATATCTAAAATTGCAAATTGAAATTGAAACTTTGAATCAACTCAAAACAATCAAACTTGTTAGATTGTTTTGTCATTTTAATTATGTATTTCATACTTTTGTTTTAAAGACGAGATTTATGATTTCAAGATATTTGATGTTATGTTGGATTGATATTGTTTATGAGTTGTTTTAATTGTTTTGATATTTATTTTATTGAAAATTATTTTAGAAAAAATATAAATTTAAATTTGTAGAAAATTAACTTTGGGGAACCCGAATCCCCCACGGAGAATCGTTCCCCGAGCGGTGAATCCCCATACCCGTACCAGATTTTCAAAGCGGTGATGGTAGTGGGGATGATATTTGATATGATAATTTGGTATGGGATGATATTGCCAATACCATCCCCGAACTTGTCCATTGCCACCCCTAATAATGACATGATCAATTTTTAGTTGAGGTACAGTTTAAATTGATTAATAAAATTTAATATAATGAAAATAGTAATAAGGGGTGTTTTGTTAATTTTATTTCAAATATATTATAAAATTTTATAGTTGTAAAATGTTTTTAAATATTATGACACATTTTATCTTATTTTGAAAATAGGTTGTTGAATTTTCTTTGATAAATAAGATATATGAACTTATAAAAAAATTAATAATCACAATTATTTAATTTCAAATATATATAGTTTTTAGATTTTAGATGTTCAATCTTATTTCATTTTTTCTTCCTAAATTTTAAATAACGTGGAGCTCAAATTATTTGCAAACTTGATCAAAAAATTACACGTCAATTATCACATAAGATAAATTTGATGGTGTTAGGTCCAAAAAACTTAATTTTATTAAAGGATATAAACTATCACTTATTTTCATAAAATGTATTATATATTTATTGAAATATATTACGTATTTTTAAATATAACATAAATCTATTACTTATTTTAAGGAATATATTATTGATCATATACCAAAAATGGTATAATTATACTGAAATATATATATATAAATATAAACATAAATATATATAAGATTATTATTATTATTATTATTATTATTATAATAAGATATATTTAAAAATAAACTAAGAAGAGAATATGTCATGTTCTTTATGTTTTCAGGGATCTCTACCCTTTCTTATATTATTTTTCGAAATTTGGAAATAAATAAATAAAAACTAATGAAAAATGAGCTTCCCCATTAAGTTGGCAAATAGTGAAAACGACTGAATATTTAACAATATTTAGGGCGAAAGAAGTTTAATGTCTCATTCAAAGACATTAGCTTCATTAACAAACAAATTTCAAGAACGTGTTTCATGTCTTTTAAGTCTCAACAACATCTACAGTCGATGTGAAGACATTAATTATTATTATATATATAATATACACACATACATATATATGATCAAATATTATATTGATGAAAAGTAGATCTTACGAAAAGCAGCACTCCAGTCTCTGAAATATAAATTAATAAATAAATATCACACCCTATGTGGGGGAGGCAGCATATATTATTAGGGAAAAAATTATATGCCCCTAAAATCCGTGACCCCAACTGACCTGATCCGTCTGTATATGGGTCGGTATATATATATATAGATTTTAATTTTTTTTCAAAATTTTCTTTTCTTTTCTCTTTCTTCTCTTCGCGGTTTTCAGACGGTTTCTTCCCTTCAAATTTCTTCTCTGATTTCACTTACTATTGTTCGTTTTCTTCTGATATTTTTATTTTGCTTGTTAAAGTTTTTTACATTATCTACATTTTTGACGAATTTATGGAGAATTTCGCTTAAAATCGATAGTGGTAAGTGTACTTGCTTTTGTGGAGGGTTTTTTTTTTATAGACTGTGTTTTAGGTCTTGTAATGTTGTTATTTTTGTTTTCATTTTGGTTGTGTACTTGATTTTTTGTGGTTGTATTTGTTAATGCGTGTGTTTGATCTTCTAGGGTTTTTGTTTTTTTGTAATTTTTTTGTTTTTGCATGTATAATTGTTTCCTGTGAGTTTATAGATTAGTTTGTTGTTTTACATGTTTCATTTTGTCGACTTTTAGATGTTGTGTGTTATTTTTTTGGTGTTATGTTTCTTTTTTTTTTTCATATTTTGTTGATGTTGAAGAAGTAATCAACTGCAGATTATTCATAATGTTGTTTTGTAATTTTATTTTGTTTATGTTAGTATAATGGATAAAAGTAAAGTTTCTGGAGGAAAGAGGAAGGCTATGGTGATCATGGATAAAACTAGTAAGCAGAGAAGAAGAAATGATCAGATTTTGATTGAACTGAATAAAGAATTAGTTGTTGGAAAGAAGAAAAAGCAGAACGAGAAGGTGGTGGATGTTGCTGACAGGTATGACATGTACATATTAATAGTTGTTTAATGTATCAGATGAAAATATTTAAGGTATCATGTATATTAGTTTAAGGTATCATGTATATTATTTTAAGGTATCATATGTGTTACATTATTATATATGATATGTTGATATGTTATATTAGCTTAATATAAGAATTTTAGTTATATGTTGTAAAAGTTCATTATTATGTTTACTTATGTTAAATGTTTCATGTTTTTTATATATTGTTTATATTTGTTTTGTTGTTTAGATGTTTAATATATCACATAAACATGCTTGAGGTATTACATATATTCAGTGAATGTATCATATGTATATTGAAGGAAAAACATACTGTGGAAATGAATAGGTATATTTGTATGTGTATTTTTTACTTATTAGAGTGCACTTCTGTGTTTTTAGGTATTTTGTATTGTGTTGTTATGTTGGGTTTATAATATTTTTGTTTTTTGTTTTTTTCTTTTTTGAAGTGTAAAGCAAATTGTTGCTATTGTTGATGAACAAAGTAAGGGGAATTCAGTTGCTATTGCTAGGTATTTAAGTTTATAAGTTTTAAATCTTTTGAGTTTTGTTTTGTTTTTTTTTTTTACTTTTATTAAGTTATGTAGTTCAGTGAAGCATCTCTGTATAATTTTTTTTATAGTCATACAATAAGTCAAAAGAAAGCAATTCAGAAGTATGATGGTGATAAGTGTATCGATGGTGGTGTGGATTCTCAAAGGTATGTTTATATGTAATGTATTATATGATTAGACTTAAAGTAACAAATATATTGGTATTAAGGTATCACATGATTATACTTAAGATGACAGATATATTGGTGTTAAGATATCAGATGATTGTGTGTCACTTATCAGATTCATTTCTTATTTGTTATTAGATGAATTACCTTATATGTATGATATGTATGAGATCTATGTTATGAATTATGTTAAGGTGACAGATATATTGGTGTTATGAAAAAGTTTTTCTGGATTGTTATATCAGATTTATATCTGATATGTTTGATATGCATGAGATATATTTATGTTAGTGTTTTAATATATATATTTTTATCTGTATTGGCAGTACTTTTGTCAGTCAATGTAGGCCAAATAGTCTTGTTGAACTTGTGCAGTCATTGACTGAAAAACAGAAGGATGATGTAAGGAGTATTGGTTTTGGGGGTCTTTTATATTTGAAGATGATGAAATGTAATATGAAGATGTTAAATTGGCTGCTGAAAATTTTTAATAGTTCTAGTAGGATGATTAGGATAGACAAATATCGTCGTTTTACTATTACAGCAGATAATGTTTATGATGTGTTTATGATACCTAGGAATCAAGGTCGTAGTGTACAAACTTATACTAGGAGTGATGGAGCTTATTCTTTGTGTGATAGGCTTAGTGAGCAATATGGAATTGCTTCTAGAGTTCCTTTAAGGATTTTGGTGGATGTAATTAAACAAATGGTTGATGGTGGCGATGATTTCAAGAGGTTGTTTATCTTGTATGTTATGTGTTCCTTTCTAACACCTTCTTCAAATAGACTGATAAGTATGACTGTTGTCAAGTCTATTGTTGATGTTAATATGATTTCGAAGTTAGATTTATGCTCATATATTCTAGATAGGTTGTGTGAGTCAGTGAAGGCCTTTAAGGATGATAACTTAAGGTATGTAAGTGGTTGTGTCATTTTGTTGCAAATTTTATATTTGCAAAGGGTAAAATGACAAGGAGTTGAAGAGCCTAGGACATTGCCTCTGATACAGCATTGGGCTGATGAGAAAATATCTAAGAGATGTTCTTAAGAGGTTGCCGCTGGTCAATATGAAGAAGGTGAGCTTTTGGTGAATGTGTACCCGCTGTCAAAGATGGGTAAGATTATTGGAGATGAGGTAGGGATAGAGGTTGAAGAAGAAATTGAAAAAGATGTTGAAACGGCTGAGGAGATTCCTAAAAAGTGTGGTGAAGTACGAAATGCATAAAATTTGATCTGCCGACAGGAGATCCTGATGATGAAGAAATAAAGAAGATTGCAAAAGATGTAAGCATGATATTATATACTTAAAGTATTACATATATTACAAGGCATACATGTGATATCTGTGTGGTATTCATGAAATACCTTTTAAGGTATCAAATGTATTCTTTTCAGGTATCTTTTATGTCTGTTTAAGTATCATATGTGTGATTT
This sequence comes from Scutellaria minor, assembly GCA_954870855.1. Taxonomy (NCBI): domain Eukaryota; kingdom Viridiplantae; phylum Streptophyta; class Magnoliopsida; order Lamiales; family Lamiaceae; genus Scutellaria; species Scutellaria minor. The sequence goes on along the minus strand of OX940728.1, from coordinate 14,234,783 downwards.
TAAAGTATCATGTATATTATAACTGTCTGATATGTTTTTACAGGAATTACATGAAGTTTTTATGTGTTATAAGAGAGATATATCTATCGTTTCGAATTACCACATGGTCAAGATGTTGAATATGAAGAAGAAATTTGTAAATAAATCAACTTCTAGCTCAACACTAGAGATGACTGATTCACAGAAAAAAAATTCTGATGAGAAGCTTCATAGATATATTGATAAAGTGGTTGAAAAATTTAAAATGATGAAGAAATTGGCATCAGAAATGCCATCATTTGAGCTGCAAACTCCAGATTCCCCTGAATGTGAAGAAAATTATACTTCTCATAATCAAAATGATGAAAATGAGAATGTAGATTTATCTGACAAAGACATTCCTTCAAGCAAAGAGTTGGTTGATGCTGTGATGTCTGTTGTTTCAAAGGGTAAACATGTTATGGAGGATGATGGTTGTGAGTTTTGGAAAATAAAAGATGAAGTAGGGTATGTTTCAGATTTTCTTATTCATTCAAAGAAGTTTCTGAAAGAAATGGATCAAGGTCATAAAGAGATTGTTGATTTCTATTTCTATGAAGAGAAGACACCTGACTGCAATTCATAAGTTTAAGTTGTGTGATTTAAGTTATCATATGTGTAAGTTTAAGGTGTTGTATATATACATTGAAGGTTTCATTTATATACCTTTAAGGTATCATATGTGAAACTTTAAAGTATCATATGTATACGTACAAGGTATTACGTATGTAGCTTTAAGGTATCACATTTGAAACTTTAATGTATCATATGTATACCTAGGAAGTATCACTTGTATACCTTTAAAATATGACATGTGTAACTTTGTAGTATCATTTATTAATTTATGTGTTTTTTCTTTTTTTAATAGAGAATAATTGTTTCAAAAAGGTTATCTTTATTTTGTGTCAAGGGAAGACATGACATCATTATATCCAAACACTATGATTTATATTAGTGTTATCATTGTATGGTTTCTAACGCTGAATAATGATGTTGAGGTTGAACAGAAAAGAACTCATTTTGTTTTGAACATGAAACACAGTATAAGTTATAAATAATTTCTACTTGGTAATGTTTGTTTGTTCAGTGGAAATTGTGGTTTATTTAATTTTTTTTTATATTTAGGATTCCTTGGGTAGGATAATGATGAATATTGGTTCATTTGAAGAGAATTCAAGAGCAATGAGATACAGTTGGCAGTTGTGGTTAGCTTCCAACAAGAGCAATCTTCTTAAATCTGTTGAAATGGTAACACGTTTTAGTAATTGATATGATTATTATATTGTAGTTGCTTATACATTTTTAATATTTGTTTATATTAGTGAAAATTGCAGATTTTCGTCCCATTTGTTTTTTGAAATTATTATGTTGTTGTTGTCTTTAATGCAGTTCATAAGAAGTTCCAGTGTCTAGATAACAGAAAGTATAAAGATGGGGATGATGAATTTTTTAAAGCTGCTGAAATATTGGTAATTTTATTTAAGATATATATTTTTAATAATTAAGTATCAAGTATATATCTTTAAGGTATCATTGTTATAACCTTAAAGTATTAACTGAGTGCATTTTATATATCACATGTATATCTACTTCTGATTTTAATAAAAAAAAAATTGCTTTTGAATGATGTTCAGAGAACTGAAATGTTGAAATTCTTAGCCAAACAAAAACATGAAAAAATAGTAGAGATGGCAAACTATGGATTTGAGAATGTGGAATTCAGGTGGCAAACATCAAATGAGGATTTAGACTGTGGTGTGTACATGATGCATCACATTAAGCATTTTGATGGTGTTGTTTATGCTTCTCTTGGCTTGACAAAGGTATTTTGAATTACTTTTCTGTATTTTTTTATATCATTCTATGTGTTGACCTTTTTTTTTTCATATTTTCAGGCTGGTATAAGACGAGTTATCAAAGTTGAATTTTATGCTTCAATTGTATTATCTAACATTAATGAGGTTAAGAAGAGTGTATTGGAAAAAGTATTTCAATTTTATCAAAATAAGCCTGAGTTGAGGTTGAAGATAGTTGAAATAAAGAAGAAGGAAGCATCAAAGAAGACAGGTTTGAAAAAGAGAATAACTGCAGTTCAAAAGACGTACAAGGCTCGTACAAAGAGAGCGGTGAAGTGATGTAATAGGGCTTGGATATTGACAACATTTTTAGTTTATATGTTCTGATATAAGGGCTTCTAACAATGTTATATGTTTTATATGTTTGGTATTTTGGGGATGATAACAATGTTATATGTTTTATATGTTTGTTCATTTGGGGATGATAACAATCTATTTTGTTAATGTTATATATATCATAGATTGGATACATAGTTTTGAAACTATTAAAGGTACTATATTTTACCTATATATGTATTACATCAATTTATTACAGGTATTACACATAATCATTTTATTTATAACGTAATACCTCTTAGGTATTACATATGTTTATTTCAGGTATTATAGAAATACCTTATGAGTATTACACATTATTTTTTCAGGTCAATACCATTCAATAATTTGTTTAAGGTAATAAATTTATATATAAGGTAAATATGTAATACCATATAAATATTACAAATGTTTGTTTCAGCTATTTTATAAATTCATTATAGATATTACATATGATCCTTTTAGGTATTAAACAGATACCTTGTATGTAATTTATAGGTTTCTTTCAAATATTATATAAACAACTTATAGGTATTACATATGGTCTTTTTAGATATTTATATTTGTTTCATTAGATACATAAAAATTTAAAATGAATTAAAAATATAAATATATATGATCAGAATGTGTAAACCATTATAAATCAATAGTATTCTGAAATTACAATGATAGAATCAAATTAAAACAATCTAACAATAGGTGTCTTCGAGCCAAACTCCTTTGTTGATGTTGAATTTGAAGTAGGATCTTTACTCTTCTTGTTCGTTTCAAAATGACCTTTAATCCTTTGTTGTCGTCCTTTTGTAACCGAACGAGTTGGATCAAGGACAACATTTGATTGTATTGATGTTTCAGATTGAAGTGTAGAAACTGTTGGAGATATCAAATAGTTTATTGCAAGAAGATCTTTTTTATAAGTTTCTCAAGAATTCTTCTTGCTTCCTCATTTCCTTGACATTTTAACACAAGGTTGTAATATTTTCGTGCCATATCATGTTGTCAAGGAATACTATCGTTTACCATTTCGATTGTCATTGTCAAACTTTTAAATTTATCTCAAACATCTGATTTAGCAAGTGTTGTCCATCTATTTTGTACATAAGTATTTGGTATACTTCGTGTAAAGTTAACATGTAGTACTCTCAAACAATGATAGCATAACATACCATATTCCTCGAATTTCTTGCAAGTACATGTTATCAGCTTCATCTCACAATCAAATATAACTCAATGCATAGGACCATTATCATCATGTGATGAAACATGATAAACCATTGTGTTATTCTCAACCATCAAAACTATTGAAGTACTTGAAATGCATTTTATGAATTCATCTTCAAAATCTTTGAAAACATGCAATGTGTAGACATTTAAAGCATGTTTTAACATACCCGTCATTGGTATTGTGGATTCAGGATTTGATCTTGATAACTGAAATTCATCATATTGCTCCTTTAGTCTCCAAGTTTTCATTATTTCCTTGAAAATTCTGTAAAAATCTGTCAAGCTTGTTGTTTTTTTCACATTGAACCCAATGGTGTTGTTTTATTTTCACTTCTTTGAGATGATAGCATTCCAGCTGAGAAGAAGTCCTTATTTAGTGTTGTACATCATTTCTCATTCAAGCCGTAGAGTTTTGTAAACCACGAATGGTTCCAAACCATACTGTGATATCATCATTTTCCAACAAATTTTAAAGTCATTTTCATCAACACAACTTGATAAACACTTGTTGAATGTTGCCTTAAATGCCCTATCTGACTTTAGCTCTGCAAATCTACTTATTGTATTTTGTTGCAGATGCCACAGACAAAGTCGATGTCTTGTTTGAGGGAAGACCTGTATTGTGATGCATAAGGTATCAGTCATTCATATTTCAGGTATTTTATATAGTATGTAAAGGTATCAATAATTAGTAGGCATGAACAGAAAATACCTTTTGTATAGCTTGATCTTGCATGATTATGAGTAGTAGTATAATGGAATTGAACTTAGTGGCACTAGAATCAAGTTTCAAAACTTGCTAATTGAACTTATAAATGTATCTTGGCCTTGGAGTGTTCATTCACATTTCAGGTATTTTATATAGTATGTAAAGGTATCAGTAATTATAAAAATTATAAAAAAAAAAGCAAGATTATGAATAGTAGTAGAATGGAATTGAACTTAGTGGCACTAGAATCAAGTTTCAGAACTTGCTAATTGAACTTATAAATGTACCTTGGTCTTGCGGTGTTCATTCACATTTTAGGTATTTTATATAGTATGTAAAGGTATCAATAATTATAAAAATCATAAAAGTCATAAAAGAGCAAGATTATGAGTAATAGTAAAATGGAATTGAACTTAGTGACACTAGAATCAAGTTTCAGAACTTGCTAATTGAACTTATAAATGTACCTTGGCCTTGGGGTGTTCATTAACATTTCAGGTATTTTATATAGTATGTAAAAGTATCAGTAATTAGTAGGCATGAATAGAAAATACCTTTTGTATTGCATTTGCAATAGCTTGATCTTGGTTTGTGAAAAATAGTTATAGGACATTTCCATGTCATTGACTTCTTGAATACTTCGAAAAACCACTCAAATGTTTTTGTTTTTTCATCGGCCAAAAATGCACAACCAAACATGACATTCTTCGATGGTTGTTAATACCAACAAAAGAAGAATGTCAGGATGATCTCCTCCACATCCAACCATTCCTCCCACTGGACTAGCTCTGTTCCTGGGCCTAGCCTCGACCAACTCCAGGTCTTGTATATGGTGGCGAATCTTCTTCAAATAGCTTTGATACCACTTGTTAGTCCCAAGTGGTCAAAGGTTCAGAGGGGGTGAATGAATCTCTATCAAATTTTGTGTTTTAAAATTTTTCTGTAAACAGGTTACTAATTCTACAGAGAATGCAGTAACCTCTCGATTTAGTAAGCTGGCAGAATGCTGAATTAGCTTACTGTCTTGGTTATCACAGTATGCAGCGGAATAACAAAGATAGAGTTTCTCTTTGAAAAATAGTTTTCTTTTCACGAGTATGATTTTAACGAATCATTTTAGCAGTATGCTTATGACAAATGCAGCAAGACAGATATGCACTAATGTAATGCAACAAGTAATCAAAAACAATAAACACACAAGGGTTTATAGTGGTTCGAAGGTGGTGTAATCCTTTTACGTTCACTCTGCTCCTTCACACAGGAGGAACTTTATTAGGTCAGTTTATTTTACAAGACTCAATTTTACAAACCTCTTCCTCTCAAGTTTAACCTACTAGAATCACAAGATTCCTAGACAATATCCCACACAGGGTACAAAACTCACACAGTGTTATAAGCCTACACAAGACTCAACACTTAGTGATGATCTAATCCTTCTAACTAAGGACACCAAACTAAAACAACCTAGCACACAGCAAATGGTTAAAAGTATTTAGGGTTTCTTCATCTAGTGAAATTCGAAGATAGCCTTGAACTTGAAAGCTCGAACGCTTGAATTGACTACTTCAGAAGGTTAAGTGACTGAACTTGAAAAGCTTGAAAATAGCTTTAGAGTTTGATAGCTTAAGAAAATAATCAGTTGTTCAGTAGTCTCCTCAGTCACATTAACCTTCTATTTATATTGCTGGAAAATGCCCGTTGAAGAGAAAACATTGTCTTTGTAGAAATTCAAAATGATCTTCAAATCTTCGCAATAAATGTGTCTGAAAAAAACTGGGATGTAGGGCATGTCCTACTCTGATCTGCATTAATGGCGTCATACTTCGGCTACAGTGCTTTTGCAGAGCCACGGTCCAGGTGACATCACCTCTTTGGTTCAGTGCTAACTTCTATCTACTGGTAATTTAGACAGTATTGAATCCTCGTACTGCATTCAGCATATACCTCATATTGCAATGAATAAGATAGAAGAACTTACAGCTTGCTGCTCAGGTTGCAGTAGTTGTTTTCTGTTTCAGAACAGCTTCCTGATCTGCGTTAGCTTTCTGACCTGCGTCTACTTCCTGATTCTGAACAGCTTCCTGTTCCAGAATCCTGCAGTCAGCTTCCTGATCTGTGATAGCTTCCTGATTCTGAACAGCTTCCTGTTCCAGAATTCTACAGTCAGCTTCCAGTTTCCCTTACTGCCTTTTATTTGCTGCTTACTGGTCCAGCTTCCTGATCTTGGTTTCCACTTCAGCTTACTGATTTTCCTTGCTGAAAATCAGTCTTTGAAACATCTTCATCTTCAAAATCCTGCTAACATCGGTATTCTATATTTTTCTGATTTTTACATTTTTACAAATCATAACTTAGAAAGATAAACTTATTAAGCTAAAATCCACTTATAACGTGGAAATGGGTACTCTAACTTCCTATCTAAAATTACATTATCTCATCAAAATCTAACGGAAATATCCCAACAGAGAACAAATGAGGTTATATTTATTAGTTCTGTAGGTTGTATCAAACACCATGACATCTCCATAGATTTGATAATCTTCTTTCATCATAGAGTCCCTCCAAAAAATGTTACTTAGTCTGCTTTCATCATCCAACTGAACTCTATAGAAAAAGTCTTCTTCATTTGCTTGTTCTTCTTGTATCATATCAATGACAGTTTGTACATCCCCAGCTTCTATTGTTTTCATCTTTAATCGATTAACAAAGTTCATATGATCCATCTTTGTATGCCCAAGAATTTCCTCACCACCAGCATTGGTTACCATGTATCTATAGGAATTTGTTGCAGATAAACCTGAAGATACCATGTGCTCGATTGTCTTACATTTTTCCTCATCAATCTTTCTTTCTGAACGATGAAGATTATTGAGTTATGTCCTTGTTAGTGAATGATTATGTAATACTACATGCTCTACAACTGTGAACAAGCCTTCATCATTCATCCTCACCCTCATCAAAACATTACAGTTTGTTCTTGTGATTGACCATTTTTTTTCTATTTTATGTTGAACCAATCCCCTGCTACTTTAGTCTTGACAAGAGCATACAAACTTCTTTCCTACCTCTATATGTTTATTATCTGTAGAGTATCTTGTAGTTGATTTGCGAATAGAAAATCCCAATGCACGAGCATGTTTGCGATAAAGCTCATACATCTCATCAATTGTATGTCTTGTTAGTCCAATTAGAGAGCCATTTACATCATCTGTCTTAGGCATGTTATCTACAGAAAAAATATTGTAATATATTTAGAACATATATGTAATAGCTATAAAACAAATACATATTAATTGAAAAATATTTTCACAAGTACTATAACAACTCAAAACTCAAGTTCTGAATTAAACTGAATAAACAAAAAATGAATATCTTAAACATAATACTTTAAAGCATAAACAGTCAAAATTAGAGTGTATTACCTTCATTAATTGTATTTGTTGCTAATCCAAGTACATCATTTTCCTCAGGCATGACATCTGGAAGAGAAGTATTGTAATACCATTAGAGCAGTTTCTAACACCTATAGAATAAATATATAATACCATAATTCTAATTTCATATACTCAAACCTTTAATTTTGTAATACTTTTAGAACATATAATAGGCAGATGTAAAGTATTTTTATAACAGCATAAAGGTATTACATACATGCAGTTCAAGTATGTAATTTTGTAATATATACGGAGTCTATATCTAATACCATTAGTTCATATATATAATACCTTTAGAGCAGTTTCTAACACCTATAGAACAAATGTATAATACCACAATTCTAATTTCATATACCATGTATCTATTAATTACATATCATTCAAACCTTTAATTTTGTAATACTTTTAGAATATATAACTAGTAGTTGTAAAGTATTTTCATAATACCATAAAGGTATTACATACATGCAATTCAAGTATGTAATTCTGTAATACATGTGAAGTCTATATCTAATACTACCAGTTCATATATATAATACCTTGAAAGTATTTTTATATTATCATAAAGGAATTATATACATATCATTCTAGTATGTTATTCTAGATTACTTGTAGAGCATATATTTTAATACTTTTAGATCATATGTGTAATAACTTTAGAGCATATAAATAATACCTTGCATGATATTATTAAATGTAAACATCCTCTAGAAAACCAGTGTCCATTATCTTCATTCATAGTTTGAATAATCTGTTTCAGAAAGGAGATGTTACAACATTATCTTCATATTCCTCACTTGATAGTATCGGAATTGCACTTGATTCTTGACCTATATAATTATAAGAGTTGTATCAACATTGTTTATATATTTATGTATCAGCATTGTTTATACAAAAACTGTGTTTTTGTTAAAATTTACCTTGCACATTGTTGGTATCTTCCATTGTAGTATTCTGGTGAATTCAATGAAGAGAAAAAATGAGATGAACTCTAGATCTTTGAAAACATAAGAGTAAAAGAAGGCTAATTTGTTTTGTTGTTGATTTTGAGAAGAAATTGTGAAAGACAATAATTTGAGAAGAGATTGTGTATGAATTTGGGAAGAAATCACAACTTCTCTCTCAGTTGTGAGACACGCCTCTGCTGTTTCGCATAGCATAGGATTAAAAAAAACTATATATATGGCTAGAGCTGTCGAAACGGGCCGACGAGATGGGCCGGCCCACAACCCATCTTAACCCACTCTTTGGTGAGACGGGTTTTTTATTGGGCGAGCCTTCAAATCCCAACCCAACCTAACCCATCGGCAAGTCGTGGGTTGGGCGGGCCAACCCACTTTTTTTTTCTTTTTAACCACTAATCCAATATACATAAATACATTCTAATAGCTAACAAAAAATGCAAAGTGTTCGCAAATTAAAATGCAATATTCATCACATCAACCATATGTCCATAGTCCATAAATCAATAATCCAAAAATATAAAACTAAAAAGTCCACAAAATATAAGTGTATGACAAATGAAACATAAATCTTTTAAAAGTTAGAGTTCATCAACAATTACATCATCAAAATCATCTTCATTTCCTTATTCTTCATCAATATTGTCCATGATATTGGATGCTTCACTCAAAAAAGTTGTCTTAATATTTCATTTTCACATCTACATACAAAATAAACAAAGATGTAGTTCAAAAGAGTAAAATATCAAAATATATTAAAACATATAGTAAGAACATACTTAATCTCTAAAATATTATCACTTATCATTACTAGGTATGAAACACTACAACAAAAAAGTTGAAAGATAACAATTGTAAAGTGTTGTCGTTGTAGGTTTAAAATTGTAGTTTATGTCACTGTTGTCGAAGAGGGGCGCCCAAAGACAACACTCAAAAAGTATTGTTGTTCTCTCATAGACAACACTTTTAAAATGTTGTCCTCAACATATGAAATGTTACTCCCTCCATCCCGGAACACTTTGCACACTTATTTGTGCACGGTTTTTAAGAAAAATTGAATGATTGATTTATAAATGAGGGTATAAGGGTCAATTATATAAGAAAATGACAAAAAGTAATAAAGTGTTGAGAGATAAAAAGTAATGGCATTGTGTGTAAATAAGTGTATATTGGGAGGATAATAATTATGGTAAAATTTCCATTTTAGGGTGTGCAAAGTGTTTGGGGACAGATTAAAAAATAAAGTGTGCAAAGTGTTAAGGGACAGAGGGAGTATCATTTATGAAAGTGTTGTCTTTTTTAAATATGTTTTTAATTAAATATTAAATAGGACGCTGACGTCATCAAAGTGATGACACATCATCATAGCAAATATTGTGCGTTGTCTGGGATTCGAACCTGAGTAACATGGTGGTCCAATCACTAGACCACCTGTGCTTTATATAATAATATTCTATATATATATAATTGGAAGATTAATGACTAATTAATATGTTTAGTAATGTTTAATCTAATTTCATTTCAAGACAATTATAAAATATACTAGTGCATATTTTTAATATATTTTATAAAAATACTATTTTTTAAAATTATGAGTTTGTTCATATAAGATAATATTAACGCAAATAATATAAGATAACATCATAAAATAATTAAACTTTTCAAATTTAATTTATATAAAATATGAGAATTTTTTGTTTTAATACGGTTACTAATAGTTAATGTAAATAACTATTTTATGTAATGTTACTTGTGATATTTTTATTATCTAGATCTGTATCACAAAATATATCCAATATCTGATACAAAACCTAATATACACCAAACCTAATAATAATAATATTAGGCATTATTGATTAATTATGAAGTTCAGGTTCTTTCTTTAAGGAACTGCCTAAGTATATTGAATCACAATTTGTTGCATAATTTTCTAATTTTTTTTCCATTTGATGAATTTCTTATTATATTTAATTGATTATAGTATTAATCTAACCAAATTAATAAATCATCAATAAATGTTGAATTAAATTATCCATCATTTATCAGTAAACTACTTATCAACATTCACAAATGCTCAATATGAATCAACAATAATTTACCCTCAATATCGATGATTAAAAAATGATCAATAAATAAATAAAAATTTCTCAACAATATAAGCTAATTGAGATTCAACATAAGTATATATGATAAATGGAATCTAAAAAAATAATGGAATTGTAATCATAATAATAAAATAAAAAAGCAATAATAATAATTATACACCTCAAATACATAATAATACTATTATAATTATTGATTATTAATAATTGTTTGGAAGAGGTCACACATCGATCAATTTCATCATAAATTTACTACTTTCCAAAACGAATGAATTTATGGTTAAAAGATAACACATTTCAAGCGTTGTCATTTTAGAAGAATGTACATAAAGACAACACTTGAAATAAATGTTGTTATTATCTCAAAAAGGCATCTCAAAGACAACAATTCTCATAAAGTGTTGTACTTTGGTAAAAAAAATTCGCCCAAAGACGACACTCCAATAAAAGTGTTGTCTAACTGTAGTCGTTTCCTGATAAAAACACGCCCAAAGACAACACTTCACGAAAGATGTTGTCAAAGTGTTGTGTTTGACCCAAAAATACATGTCTTTCGCAACACTTTAAACAATAAGTGTTGTAAATTTTAAAACAACAACATTTTGTGCTTAAAAATGTTGTGTTATAGTGTTGTCTTTGAGCATTTTTGTTGTAGTGAAACCATGCAACCAATTACGAGTGCAAATAAGAGTTTGAAATTTTTCTGGAAGTAAGCTACTTTTATACTTGGTAAGCACAGAGCACCAATAGAAAAAACAGACTCCGATGTAACAGTAGTTATTGGAATAGCTAAAACATCACATGCCATCAATGCAAGGTCAGAAAATCGATTCTTCTTATCCTTCCAATATTCCAAGACATCCAACTCTTCAAAATAGGAAAATTCAAGTTTTGGCTCCTCCAAATACATATCCAATTGAGATTTTCCAACACTCGTAATAGTTTGGCTCTCATAAGCCATAATTTCCTACATAAGTTGAATATATATTAGATGCATGCAAAACTTCACAACTAACAAGTAACAATGCATACATTATCACAAATCAATAATCACTATAATAAATTAAAATATTACTTACATCATAGAGTCGTTTGCCCTTGTTATTAATTCTTCCACTTTGATTTTGTGTTGATAACAAAGAAGACAAGGATTGTGATGAAGAACTCGAATTGCTACCATTCGCATATTCCTCAAAAAGCTTATACAATTTGCTTTTTATATGTGTGATCTTCTCTTGACATTTAATGGAATCACTCTCAACTCTAGAATAAAAATACTCCAACAATTGAAATTTTATTCGAGGGTCAAGAATCGCCCCAAATGCAAGCACTCTACTATATTCGCTCCAATACTTGTCAAACTTCTTAAGCATAATTCCACACATATTACTTACCATCACATCCTCATTGATTAAGTTGTCCTTTAACAAAGTTTCAATTTTCCAAACTTGCATAAAATACAAATTTGATGTAGGATAAGAAGAACCGGAAATCAAGTTGGTAGTTTCATAAAATGACTCAAGAAACTCACATAATTTTTCAACTTTTTTCCATTCTTCATTTGAAGGATACCGTTTATAATTTCTCTCATGCAAAGGAAGAGAAGCAAAAACCTTTTTGTACTTGAGTGCACTCTCCAACATCAAATATGTTGAATTCCATTGAGTGCAAACATCCAACCTCAAGCCAACACTAGTATCAATGTCACCAATTGATGACACACATTCTTCAAATTTTTTCATCCTACCCTCTGAACCCTTCGCATATTTCATCGATTCTATAATCTTATCCAAAGCTTTTGCACACAATTTTAAACCATCATGGACAATAAGATTCAATATATGAGCCAAACAACGAACATGAAAAAATTCACCACCACACAACAAACTATCATTCAAAGAGAGTTGGTCTTTCAAAATATTTTACATATTGTTATTGCTTGTTGCATTATCCAATGTCAAAGAAAAGATCTTTTTCTCAATCCCCCATTCATGCAAAAAACCAATTATTTTTGCAGCTAATTCAACTCTGGAGTGTGGAGGAGGCATTTGATCAAAGTTAATGATTTTGTTATTCAACTTCCAATTTCATCAACAAAATTAGCGGTCAAACAAATATAACCCTCACTCGTGCATGAGGTCCACAAATCTGAAGTTAAGCACACTCTATTAAGAATACTAGCCAAAATTTACTTAAGTTTTGTTTTCTCCTTCAAATACACTTGGCTTATATTATTAACAAGAGTGTCTCTTGAAATACATAGAACAGTGGGACTTACATACCTCTGTCAAGCTCTAATACCATCATACTCAACAAACGATAATGGAAGATCATGTTGAACAACTGCAGATGCTAGTAACTCACGTGCAACTTTTTGGTTTATTTTTTTGTTTTTTAATTTTCCATCATGATCAACAAACATCTGTCCTACATCATGAAACTTCAACATCTTACAAGATTCCATATGTCGTCTTAATGTAGAAGTCTCATATTTCTTCCCTCCACTTTTATATAATTTATTGCATCCCTTGCAACGACAAATTGCATCTTTACCAACCCCTTTTTTGATAAAATAATTCCAAACATCAGAACGCTCTCTAGATTTCTTGAGCCCCTTATCATCAAAATTAACATTTTCAATTTGACCTTCACTATCATCTAAGTTAATACTTTGATTCATCGTACTAGACTCCATGTTATTTTCCTTCAAATCTACAAATATTAATATAAAACAATTGAAAATAGTTGTTGATATCATCAAAAGCTAAAAATCAAAAACATGTAAAATGAAACATGATGCTCACTATTGAAATTTGGTCAAAATTACTTCGCAACAAAATCCGAATTTTCTGCAATTAGAAGAGATAGAGAAACTGTGAGACTTAGCAAATTTGCCAAATTAGCAAAAAATTTCAAAACTCACTATTGATTTCCGTTCTTAATTTGGTTTAACAGCACCCAATAATTTAATCAACTTATAGTTTGTGTAAAATTAAAAGGCATCAACATTGGTACTATACTTATACTATATATATTAGTGTATTACCCTAAACTCATGAATAATAGCATCAAAAACCTTGGGCTAATTTTCTTGTTGTCAGGTTGCTTCCACAAAGTAGTATCTCATCCTCCATGATGAAGAAACTCAACACAGAGACTCAAGCAAATCAAAAACCAAAATAAAAATCTTCATACAATTAAGGCCCACTAATTTTATTACTCCCTCTGTCCATAGTTATTAAATGACTCTAATTTATCCGAATCAGGGGAATAATAATGCATAAATGAACATAATACAATAAATCATTTGCATTGTAAAACTTACATAAATGAACTAAACCTAAGTGGTATCCTCTGTCGACTTAGATTATTCGATAAAATCCAGATCACCAAAGTTTTTTTTAGTATTAGGTGCTACCCATAACTAATAACAACCTCAAAATGATCTGCAATTCCTTCCTAGAATTAAAAAGCCCATTAATCAGCCACAAATAATATCATAAAACAAAAATAGCATAAATATATAATCCCAGAAAAATAAAAACACATATCCAACGGTTGACGCAGAAGCTCGAATTGCAGGAACACCATTCTTCAAACACCTTGGATTATGAAATCGAAGGCTACAATTATTTTCCAAAATCTGTCTAGGAGAATGCGAACTGAAAACGGAATCAGAGGCGGCAGCTCTCAACAGTTTGCTCCATTTCTTAATCCCAACCATTTCATGGAATCAGTGATTGAGTGAAAGTGAATGCTGAAGTCTGAAGGTGAGGCATTGAGAGTCTGAGACTGAGAAGGGGCGTTGGAAGTTACAAGATCTTCACTAGGGTTTTCTACTTTTTTTTAGTATTTTTAATTAATTAAAAAAAAATTAAAAGGATGGGCTAGCCCGCCCCGCCCCAGCCCGCGGCCCAAATGGGCCAACCCGTTTAGGCCCGCTTTTTTGCGGGCTTCTAAATATCCGGCTCAACCCACCTTTTATGTATGGTGGGGCGGGCTGGCCCAACAGGCCTAGCCCGTTTTGACACCTCTATATATGGCGGGTCGGAGCGGGGTGGGAGTACGGATCCTAGGGTACAAAAGTGCTACCCTTATTATTATTATTATTAATATATAGTGTTAAATTTAAAATATAAAAAAAAAATTAGAGGTATTATAATGACACTTCAACTTCCAAGATAATACTAACCTAAAAGTAGCGACAGGTAAAATAACTCATTCAACCAATAAAATTCAAATTATTTTATAAATCTAATTTTATAATATTGATCACAATACATAACTCATAACTCAAAAACTAGAGATCGATTAATAGAAAATGATTTAATTTATAAATAATATGTTTGTACTTCACAGAATATAAATTTATGTTCGTGACATGTTTCATGTAATTTTTTACGTAAAATTATTTTGAAAAATCTTAATTATTGCAGAAGGACAAAAATTAGCAGCATCAATTAAAAATTAAAAAATAAAAAAATTCTGCTGAAAAACCTAGTGATGAAACACTATATTTTAATTATATATCTTTGACTATGGAAATGAAGCATTTAATAGCTCTGAAAATGAGTTATAAATTATAGACATATAGAGGGTATGCGATCTTAGCAAATCCTAAACCTTGTCAGCTATCGAGGTAGGTATTAATTAATTAATTATTAATTAAAAATTGAAATATGAGTGAACGAAGCAATTGAATTCTTTCAACTTATTCGAGTTCTAAAAGAATATCATATAGGTGATATTTCATTTCTAATCACTCATAAGTTAGAAAAAAAATTAATTAATTAATTAATTAATTTCTAGCTACATAGTTTCATCCTACTTGAACAAAAGAAATTGGGTTATTCCATTTATATCAACTTGTCTCATCAAAACAGATATTGTACCGTCATATTTCATAGCAATGAAATATTTAAGTAATTTTTTTTATCAATATATATCATCCTATCTCATCCAAATGATATAATCAACCTTTACTAGAGAAACAAGAGTTGAAAAACAAACAAACAAAAAATTCTTATTAAAGTTTGCTAAAAAACCGTGCTTCTATTATCATAAAATACCATGTAAACATACAACATATGCTTTAAAAAAAAAAAAAAAACATAGCATAAAATATACTGCCTTTCAGAAACTAGCAAATAATATACCATACAAGGCTGGGGGAATCAGATCAGACAACATTTGTGAGTTGTTTTCACTTTTAAAAGCAAAGGAAGAATCTTTTTTTTTTTTTTCCCAGCCAATTCACAAACAAAATCACCAATATGGGCTTAGCTAAAATGGACAAAACTAACTGGGCTTGGGCTTGGGCTTGGGCTTGGGCTTGGGCTTGGGCTTGGGCTTGGGCCTTGGCCTTCTACAGTTATACTATAATTCCATTTCCACCCATTTCACAAATAAAACAGGCTTCTGGGCCTCTGGCTCCCCTTTCCCCGCTCTTACTCCTCCAACAACAATAATTTGTTATATTTAATATTTCAATCTCATATTTTCTTATATTTTATACATGTTACGCGCTCATTAATAATATCAATATCATTTGATGCATGTGACGTATGATATTATCGAAGAACAGAAGATGAAACAAGAGTGTAATAGAAGATTTCATGTTCTTCAATGATAGATTCATATCCTCTATATTATCGACTTTTATGTGACCAGTTCAATAGGTTTTCCCGATTTCTCAAAATGTTTCCGATTTCTACTAATAATTACATTAGATCAATAACTGGTTATCAATGAAGCAATCAGGCCAGTTTGATCCCACAAACATTAATTAAAACCGCCAAATCTCAAAATCATCAACTTAAATTCCAAGATTTCTACAATTGAAGAAAAAGAAAGAATAAGAAGAAGATTACATTGATCACTAAACAAATAAGGGAACATCGGAACTAGCTAGTTTGTGTAAGAGATTGTCATAAACCACTCTACATAGGTTGGTCATAACCTATTAAAACAATTAGTACCTGAAACTATATATTCTACCACAACACCATCACAACAACCTTCATCTAATCAACAACATTATTAACATACTCATACAAATCTTTCCATCCTAAGAGAATGTAATGGTTCTTCTCAAATAGTACATGTTTTCATGCCGCCCCACCTTCACTACTCTTCTTAGCTGCCTTGCTCAGCTGGAAAACCGGATGTCGGCATAGCTTTTGCATGCCCTTTCGAAGACTGAGTCGATTCAGTATCCCCTCTGCTTCCATGTCATCGTATTCTTCCTTAAAACTATGTCCTAATGTCCGCCTTTTACGCATGACTTGTGACGTCCTAACCCCCAACGCCTTGTCGTTGTTGTCGTATTCAAGTCTCTCTAGAGTCGAGCTTCTCAGTAGGTTATTATCACCGGCAACTTCCTTACATGAACAATCATCAAGAGGTTGGTCTTGAAGAACTGCTTCGATGGTACTTGATGGGTCCGTGTTTTCAAACGAATCCTCTCTTTCACGAAGGGCTTTCGTGATCAGAGTCTTGAGCAAGTTCATGACTTGGACGGCGTGGATCAATGCAGTCAGAGGATCAGCCATCTACATTCATTAGTTCACATCACCATGACTTATCATTTGAAGACTAGCAACAACTAGAGGATGTTTAGTCCAGATTTGTTTGGATTAGAATTTACAAAATCCTATAATCCAATACCTTTACTTTTTCTACATTTTCTGCATTTTCTAATGTGAAAATGACACTTTAACTATAATCTTACCCTGCAAAATTCAGACTCACAAAATCTCATGACATCTTAACTACAATTCTACCTTGCAAAATTTTGACACCCATCATCTTAACTATAATCCTACCCTAAAAGATTCAAAGTCGCCAAATCTCAAGACATAACTATAATCCTACCCATCAAAATTCAGACTCGCAAACTCCTCCGACATCTCAACCATAATCCTACCCATCAAAATTCAGACTCACAAAATCCTCTGACATCGTAACTATAATCCTAACCTGGCTACATTCAGACTCGAAAAATCCTTCCAATATCAAATCCAGACATGCAAGATCAACCTTTTAAGCCCAGAACAAACATAGCTTAATACCGAATATAAAGAGATGCATGTATGTGTAAACAAAGCACCTGAGTCATGTTGGGTGCAAAGACCATTGCAATGTTCCTTGCATTCATCTTGTTGTGGTGTTCATGTTGCACCACATCAGCCATCAAATTGACAGCCCAATCAAGCAATGCAGCCTCCATGGGAGGAAGCATCTCCACAAGCTGAGTGCACTCTTCTTCTGTGTTGCAATGCATCACCTGTTCTGCTGTCAAAGAATCAAGAACCCCAGATGGAAGCTCTCTAAACCATGCCTAATTTCAGCATATTCATCACAAAAACCACATCAGAAACAAACACTCACTACACCAACAAGATTATTCATGTTAATTATCCATACCTTGATCAACCCAGATAAGCAGTGGACATCAATCCCATGAGGCACAACCCCTCTGTTCAGCTGATTCCGAACACTCTCTTCTTGAGAATTCTCAGCATTTATTCGGAAAATTCCTTCTGCCTTAGAGCAAAACACACCAATATATAATCAGCAAAACATCTCAATTAGTTAAGTTTTGTGTGTTTTTAGAAAAAAAGAAAGAAAAAAAAAACATACTTGGAGGCCTCGTTCAGAATACAAACGGCTTTGCATTCTAAGAAGAATGGTGGGTACACTGTTTCCTCTTTGGTCATAAGAACACTGCATTGACTGTGCAGAAACTCCAAACACACTTGCACTGTTGAATCAACATGAACAAATGATTTACGATTTTCAATTAATTAATTAATTTAGATCTGGAATTAAAAATTAAACCTGGCGCTGGGCGGTTTACGGGGGACGTCGGGCTGGAGCTCGACCGGGAGGCCGAGGAAGCCGTTGAACCGGTCGAAGGTCACGTGGGACACGTGGCGCACGTCGGTTGGCCAGCCAATATCCACATCCGAAGCGACGTCGTCCGCGTCGACGGAGCACGTGACGAGCGACCGCCGCAGCGCCGCCGCGACGACGGCGAGGACGGAGAACTGCGACTGGTTGATCTTCGCATTCCGGCCGGGGCTGATGAACGGCGTCGTCGCCGGATTCTCGTCGGAGTCGTCGTCCTCATCGTCAGAGTTGAAATCCCCATAATACCCCTCGTCCTCGTCCTCGTCCTCCTCCTCGTCCTCCTCCTCGTAAACGGCGACCACCGGCGGCGTCGAATCGAGGGCTCCGAGAGAGCAAGACTTTGATCGGAAAAGGCGGGCCATTTTGGGAAGAAGAAGAAATGGATGATTGTGGGGAGAGATATGGGGACGAAAGCAGGTGAAAATTGAGAGTGATGGGTAATTAAAAAAAGAGAGATGGATTGGTATTTGTTGGGATGTGAAGACAAGTGGTAAAGTGTAATGATTATTTACTATAATGGTGGGATTAAATGTACATAATAGTTACTGTTGTTACTGCAACTGAGGAGTCACGAGGTGAGGTGAA
This sequence comes from Scutellaria minor, assembly GCA_954870855.1. Classification (NCBI taxonomy): domain Eukaryota; kingdom Viridiplantae; phylum Streptophyta; class Magnoliopsida; order Lamiales; family Lamiaceae; genus Scutellaria; species Scutellaria minor. The sequence continues at coordinate 14,215,667 of OX940728.1, read as the reverse complement.
GAAGAAGAAGAAGAAGATGATGAAGAGAGTAGACAGCATGGGAGTTTGGAACTTTCTTATGTTTCCTATTCAACTTTCCATGTTTCGTTCATTTTAACTTTCTCTTACAATCTTTTTGTTACAAGTACCTCATTTATTTATTTGCTTCAATATTTTTCGCATCAAGGTAAAAACTATATCTCAAAATAAATGTTTTACGATTTTGCACACGGCCTTGGCCTTCGTTATACAAAGACAGTTTACTATTTCTTTTTTTGTTTGTACTAAATTATACCCGCTTTCTTTATTTGTGGAGTTAATTTCTCTAAAATACTACTCCTATTTTATATTAATTGTCTTTCTAAAGTTTCTGTCATAGATAACATATGATTTGGATAAATATATCCTTAGACAATATTTTTCTCTCTCATCCATTCTAAAATTAAATTGATTTTTTATTTATCTATTATTTAATTATAACTTTCCTAACTTAATATAAGTTTAAAATTAAGAAATAGATTGATAAAATTGGAAAAATAGTGACAAAGTAGTTTTAAAAACAATTAATATGAAACAAAATTTTGACTCCAAAAAGATAATTAATATGAAATGGGGGAGTATTAATTAATGTTAGAAACTTATTTAAGAGTACATACATGATAGGTTTTTTGTTTAGTCATCAATGTGTATAAATAAGGTATAATAAGAGGTTTGTGGGATGAATTGATTTTCAATTTAATGTGTTTTTTAATGTGTGAAATATAATGTGCATCTATTTTTATGGACTGAGAGTAAGAAGATCGATTCACTTATATCTAAGTACAATTATTGTAAGTAAATTTTAAACAATTATTTAATTTAAGAAAAGCAAACAAGAACATTTTTGATATAATATAAAAAATGTTTCTTAAAATTCTATGAGATACTTAATTTAGAGCAATTTTTTTATTAATTAACAACATATCAATTTTAGAATGGATGAAGTACAAGAGGTCATCTTGTACACTAAACTATATTAAACAATATATATCAATAAATATATGGAATATGTTGACGTGTGTTTTTCTAATAAAAAAAAAAAAAGACGAGGCAACAACAAAATGAGACATGCATGTGCCTAAATTTCTAAGTAGATCTAATGTTTTAAGAAGAATAATGAGATTGATTTTCCTTGAAATATATTGGTTGTTAATTCTTATGTCTTTCGTTCTCTTTTTAAATAAAAAAATACACCCATATTTATAGGTCAAAGTATTATCTATTTGAGTAATAAAGGATCTTGTCTAGGTAAAATGATTTCTCTTATTTCTCGTTCCTTGTTTAATACTAACCTTTAAATTAATAGTGATCCTATTTATTCTACTTACTGATGGATGATAAGGTTTTGATCTTTGACTAAGTCTCTTGTGAGACCGTCTTACGAAATTTTAATGTATTCTGTGAGACGGGTCAACCCACAACCCAATTACCGACCGTCTCACATGAGTTTTTGTGTTGATCTTTTTTCTTTGCTCAAATCTTGTTTCATTGATCTTCAAGTTTCCAACCCATTTTTTCTTAATGTTTTTGTGGGGAGTATACATTTTTATTTTGAAATATCAGATAAAACATATATTAGAAGAGTAAGTCTCTTATGAAACCGTCTCACGAAATTTTAATACATTGCGTGAGACGGGTCAATCCACAACCCAATTACCCACCATTCAAACCCTACAATTCACATATTGTTTGTGGGTGATGGGGCTCCATCTCACGAAAACCCCATCTCACGAAAACTATCTGTGAGACCGTCTCATATGAGTTTTTGTGATATTAGAATTAATGATTTGATTTGATTTTTCCTAGTATATTGAGTGAAAATAGTTTGTAGAATAAAAGCATTTATTTTAATCTTATTATTATATGTGTGCCAGCATTCTTTGCAATTGCTTCCTCACAAAGAATTGAGATTCCTACCTCGTTGCCAACACTAAGTCATATTCGTCTTTTTCATTTGTTGGAGAAAACTACTCTTGTTGTAAATTAAATAAAAGAATAATAATAGAATTAAATTTTGAAAAATACATTCATATATACTTTTAAAATAAAATAGCATATATAAAATAAATTGAGAATAAATTAAGGTGGCATGATAAGTACTAATGCATAGGAATTAGGGACACAATAAATATTGTAGAAACAAAAGGCTGAGTGTTGGAATTTGGAAGCTTTTTATGAAAGTCAGAGAGAATGACTGAGAGCCCAGTTATTGTCCACAGCTGGACAATCACGAGTTTATTTTTTCACTTTTTATAATTCAATTTCATAAAATTAATTTATAATCTATAAAATATAAATTTATTTGTGAAATGAACTTCCATTTTGAGTAGTCGAATCCATTTTATTGAATTATATTCATAATGCAATGTTATACTCCATCCATCCTCTTTTTATATATGTATATATATTTATAGGTAAACTATTCTTAAATATCATAAAATCAAATAAAAAAAGATTTTTTTTTTCTTACAAGAGAGTATAGTTTATTCACTTTCTACGACATTTTATGTTAACCGTTCAAAATACCTTTTACATCACATGTGGAATAATGCAAAAATGACTATGTGATGGCAAATATTCTCATTTATGTCTTATCAATAAGAATAAAATTGTCTTTTATTCTGTGGTAAATAAATATACAAACTATCTAGTGTAGTAGAAAAGTAATTGATTATCTCTGTTATGGTAGAAAGAGATGTCATCCCTAAATTTATTTAGACTTAATTTTTTTTTCTTGAAATATATTGTCAGCTTTCTATTTATTTAGCTCACTTGCTAATACACTCATATTCAAATTAACCTTTTCAGTATTGAAGTATAAAATGCAATAACATTAGATGATATATTAGGGAATATAGTACTCATTAGATATTGAAATAATTGAAAATTGATTTAATTCGTTGATTTTTTCAATAATTTTCTTAATTTGTGTGAAAATTTATTAAATACCAATATATGGGATAGAGATATTATAAGTGTTAAGACATTTATTTTTAATTTTTCTCGACACTGCCTTCAATATTTTTACGTTTCTTTTGGACAGATGGAGTACAATTATTTTTGAGTGAGTTTTATGTGAGATCATCTCACAGATCATATTACATAAAACGGTCAACTCACAACCCACCCTTCACAGTTTACATGTAAATTAGTGAAAATGGGTTTAGTTTATGGGTAAAAATGAGTTATTTCACGAAAACTATCTGTGAAACCTTCTCAAGGAAGTTTTTGTGATTATTTTTGCTGATTTTGCCTCCTATAGTTTTACTTTCTTTTTTTTTATCGCACCTACCTTCAAATCAAAATAAAAGGTGAAAACTGAATAGATAAAATTTGAAAAATTAAGGCAATTATAGTGTACTAATAAAACTACAAGGTGTAGAACTGACAACGATTAAAGTACGTTCGTGGAATATATAATGCCATAAAGGTCTAAGAAAAAAAGTACATGAATATTGAAATAGTAGAAAATGAAATATAGGAGATAAGAAGGAATTTATATATATATATATATATATATATATATATATATGTGTGTGTTTGTTAGAAAACTCATGAGTCAATATTTGAAATTTCAAAATCTCAAATCTTTGTTCGTCAAGAGATTCAATATAGAATTATAAAATCCACTCAAATACTACTTTATTTGGAAAAAAACACAATAATTAACTCTACACTCTAACCTATTAATACACATTCCAATACACGCATAATTTTTTACTAGTACAATCATCCAATCATTATTATTACATCAACAAATAATATAATATTATATTTACTAACTTTTTCCAGCATCTATTTGACATCTACAGTAATAATATATCCTATAAAATCTCATAACAAATACAGATTTTAACTATTCGTCTATATTTATTAATCTCAGGATTTTAATATCGTATTTCCCCTATCCGTAATCTCAAATCAAACATAGCCCTTGATTAGTCATACCATCACATCACAAACATACCACATGATGATTCTTTGTCTCTATTTATACTGATTATAACAGTACGATAGCGTATACATTCCTCAAAAAAACCATAAATTATATATTATAATACTCATGATAAGAGTCATGCTTCGAAAAATAAATACAAAACTAAAAAAAAAAAAAAAACAAAGCAATCGGTATAAAAAATAGCACTATTTCAAGATTTAAAGTTCTGCCAAACTTTAAATAATGAATAAATTGAGTACATATAATTAATTACAACCTAACAATGGGTTTAAAGAAGCTTGGGAAACTTGTTTGCCTTTGTTTTTTTAGGTGGAAATAATAGCCCTCAAGGTCCCAATTAATGGCAAAAACCTAAGTTTAAACTTAAGTAATTAATCCATTAAGAAGATGTAGATTTTTATCCTAATTGCAATCTTATAAATATACATGCACACATTCATGTCCTTGGATAAGAGATGATTACGATTATTATTATTCATTTCATTTTGCTATCTTTTCTTTTTGGCTGATTTAAGTGTCGGAGTTCATGCAAATTGAACTTAAATGCTCGTGTGTAAAGAAAATATTGAACTCAGATGTTCTTGTATGTGAAAATTTCAGTTTAAAATATCGTCCTCAATACATATCAGACATTTATAAATTATTATAAATTTGTGATGCTAAGATTTTACACTCGTTTAATTTCTTTGTTTCTTAAATTGATATATATATATATATATATGTATGTATGTATATTAGGGGTGAAAGTGGTTGCGCCTTTAATATATAAGTAGATGCTATAACTTTTATCACACAATTAATGATACATTGAGTAGAGATCATGACATTGCCCAAAAATTAAATAGTCGATCGTTTAAATAATTAATGCAATAATACTATATGATGTAATAAATTAAATATATTGCACGTACTCACTTATTTAGTTATATATAATATAATATAATGAGAAAGTAGCTGAAGACGTTAATGAATAAAAGGTATCTTGAATTGATTTCTCCTTTATCTGTATTTATTTTGTTTGGACCTTGTTTGTTTTGCATGCATCCTATTTTGTAGTGTATATATATACACACACATAGTTGAGCTAAATATATGCAAAAATATAAGAAATTAATTACTAATTAAAACTTAAATGATAGACATGAGATATTCTATCTTAATGTGAGTTTTATTATATATTTCAAAATAATCATTATATATTAAAAATTAATGATATATAAGATAAAATATTAAATGTAATAAAAATTTCAAATTGATAATGAAATTGCAACTTGCTCTATATCGTGTTCTTAAGAATCTACAGATGACGTGTCACATATATTATAAGTATCTTCTTGATTCATAGTGGCCATGTCGACCAAATTTGTAATAGGTCATGTATGCATTAAGACAACTGGACTTTATATTTTAATTTCTTATTTAAGTTTTATTTTTTCAATTCTTTATGGAGTAGACAATATAGTGGTCCTCTCATACAACCATAAGATTATATATAAATAGTTTCAATATTCTTATATTTGTATAAATTAACAGCCAAGCTATGATAGTAAAACATTATCAAGAAAATATATATATATATATATATATATATATATATAATGTTTGTCTATTTCCCTCGATCATCCAACTAGCAATTCAAAATCTCTCTCTCTCTTTTTTAAGTTAAAATTATTTTTTGTTGAGTTTTTTTCGATTTTGATCTCATAAATATTACGAATTTTCAGTTTCGTCCTACAATTTAAAAATTTGTTCGATTTCAATTCAATTTCAACCTAGAAGTGACATGGCGATACATATCAAATTCTTATTGGTTAATACATATCTCCACGTCATTCATAGATCACCAAAAAATCCTAATTTGAGGGCACATGACATTTTCTGCCAAAATTTAAAATTTCCAACGAAAACTAAACTGTAATCGGACAGTCTTAAATTGTGAAAGTAAATTAAAAATGATGATACGTATGAGACCAAAGGAAAATGACTCTATAATTATGAAACGAAAAATGATTTGAAACACTACTTCATTCATAAATCTTCTTAGTTCACCGTTTCTCTATATTTCTTTCAAGAAACTAATTTCCAAAATCTATCAAATTTCTCGTCCAAACACAACTCAAAGATTTTCCAGCTAAGCAAGTTCTATTACATGCTTAACATATATATTATTTATGTGGTTTGGCATGAATATATAATATTTGAGAAAGATATGTGTAGCACAGTCACATTGTGGTCACATGAGGGCACATGGCCATGTTCTTTTCACCTTCTCCATCGAACCATCTACACGTCATCTTAATTAATTTTGCCACCTCATTCATATATAATTATTGTTTTCATTATTAATATTCTCTTTTAGACATGATTTGGGGTTTAGTTAATTTGATTCATTCCACTAGATATATGTACACATATATCTGTCACAAGATTTTTATTTAGTGATTTTTCATTGATTATTCTTGATCTTGAAAATCTATATTCCTTAATTTAGTAATTTCAATGTGATCCATCCACTGTTAAATTGGGGTGTCTAGCTATATACATGTATAGTGGGACCCCATTTATGGGACACATAATTGAATTGTTGCTATTGTTACGCGTGGATGTGCCCATGTCACGCAGTTTTGCCCTTAATACCAATATAGTAGTAATATTACATATTGTGTATGTATATTCATGGAATTTTGCTTCAATTTTGTAAGTATCATGATATTTGGCTTCATGGTGGGACATGTGAGATTGGTACTTATATTTGGAAAAAAAAAATTATTCTTATAGAATAGTTTCATGGATTAATGTCAAACGAATCTTTACGATCCACAAATCATATTCATTTTTACAAATTGATATATCTCATAATTGTAATAATTATATTAAATTATTTATTACTACATGCATGGTGAAAGCACCTTTTTAGTTATAAGTATTGCATGCTATCGCCATTTACACATTTTCTTATTCATTAATAATATATAATCCTTAATAATACATTCATTCAATTTTGTGCTGTTGTCCTTGGACTTCATCTACTCAATTTCAGATTGACAAAAAATTAATCACAAAATCGTCGAGACGATTTCACAGATAGTTTTCGTATGACGGATAATTTTTATTCACAAATCAAACTCGCTTTCACAAGTTTATATGTAAATTGTGAAGTGTGGATTGTGGATTGGCCCGTCTCACATAAGATGATCCGTGAGACGGTCTCACATAAGACTCACCCAAATTTAATTGAGATCGTCTAATGATTATATTATGTTATTGTGGATGAAGTTTCACTCAAATTCACTCCACCTTATTATATATTATATGTCAAAACGAATTATTTACTTTTAAATCTTTTAAATGAAATTTTAAAACAATTTTACAAGAAATTGACTCTCCCACATTTACATTGAGTTTCATATAACATATATGAGTATATGGATGCATCTTTAGAAAACCATGGTATAAATTAGCAATAATTAATTAGAATTATTGATTGTGATTAGCATTGAACAATCTCAACTCTATATTCGAAATGACACGCGGCAGTTTTTAAGGGGATAAAATATGGACTGGAAAATTTTAGACAAAAACTTTTGTGCACCTGGTGCACGAACCCTAAATCCGTGCATTCGGGTCGATCCGACCCTTCACGTGTCCGCACGCGCCTCTAAGTCGCGGACAAAATCAGCTCAAACATGCTCTCAGGTGCCAGACTTTTATGTTATGTTAACTATACCTTTTAGTAGTGTTAGACATACATTTTAGTTATGTTAGTCATACATTTTGTAAGGCTAGCTGTACCTTAGCATTTTTTTAGACAAGATATATTAACTTTTAATTCCTTTTAGTTATAACAGTCATACCTTTAAGTTATGTTAAATATACATTTTAGTTATGTTAGTTGTACTTTTATATATTACATAAAGGTATGACTATGTTGATACTTTTATGTAGTATTAGGCATACCTCTTTATTCTTTATTACCTTTATGATATATGTATAATACCTTTATGTGTTCATAAGATGACCATTTTATATTTTTAAGTATACCTTTATAAGTCAACCATGTAGTGACACATTATGTATAAATTTGAAGGTCTTTATGTTAAGTTACTTATATCTTCTGTCTCAATAACATGACATTTATGTATTATTAAAAATACATTTATAAACAAACTCAAATAAGTCAATTATATATACAAGACATTCATTTTGTGTAAATACGGAGACCTTTAGATTTAGTTAAATATACATTTATGTGTTCATAAGATGACCATTATGTATTTTTAAGTATACCTTTATAAGTCAACCATTTAAGACACATTATGTATAAATTCCAAGATCTTTATATTAAGTTACTTATACCTTCTGTCTCAATAACATGACATTTATGTATTATTAAGATGACCTTTAGATTCAGAAATTGTATCAATTGCATCGGCAAATTCATCTTCTCCACTAGATAACTCAACAATTTGAAGGTTGGGTATAGTTTCACCTATGATAGAATATTACGAACACAACATCAGTTAACCTTTTAGCATTGATAATTGAAGACAATATCTGAATCTCTAAGTTATCAGCATCGTCCATGTTTTCGTTTGTAATTTGAAGGTTGGAATCACAAGCGTCCATGGAGATGATTGATTGAAGAGGTGAAGCTTAGGCCGTGTTTTCGTTTGTAATTTGAAGGTTGAAATCACATACACCCATGGAGATGATTGATTGAAGAGGTGAAACTTAGGTAGGAGGTGAAGGCGTGATGGTGAACTGAGGGATTGCGCCTCTTAATTAGGGCATTTATTATGAAAAAAAAAAAAAAGGTATATATATGTATCTTCCTGGGTTGGGTCGGGTACAAATGTATGTAAGTCCAACTCAAAATTTTGAATCATGTTATTTTTATAGGGTTTTCTTTAATTTAATATATATAATGGACAGATAATAGGATGGGGACCTAAGTATTGGTATAATAAGACATATGGGGAAAGTGGCTCCACTGTAGGAAGAAGTCACATCTTACATTAAAATATATAATACCTAATTCTCCAACATCAAATCCCAATGATGAAATTCCCAACTGAAATACATACCACCCCATCATTTCATTCCCTAAATAATTCTCATTATAATCATTACTATGATGCTAATCATGCTCCTTACATCTCACAAATATATTCATTAATTAGTAAAGTATTAATTAATCCACCATATCCTCATATTAATGGTGCATTAATTTTAGGATTTTCTTGTTTTATTGATTAGATTTTAAAGTTTTATAACTCTCAATTTCAAAGTTACATATGACTACTTTAGAGATAATAGTTTCATCAATTACTACTAGTAAATCACAATACATGCTTGAATGATCCGATTTTAAAGTTGAATTCATTGATATTAATATCAATATCCTATCTCAGAAAATTCAAACTCACGCTACTATCATATCATTTGTCATCCAATTATGTTTGGGAATTGAGAAATAAGATTAAATTGAGCACTAAATTGAGAGATTTCAAAATTTAGAATTAGATTAATTAAAAACCGACAAATAGATAACGTCTTGTTGTAATATTCTTCCCATCTTAACTAACCATAATCTAGAACGCATAACAAAAGTGATACAATTTAAATATTATAATTAAATAAAACAATAAAAAATAGTTTTGTTTTGCGAAAAAGAATGCACCATCTTTTCTTATCTAGCTAGCTAGTTTTAATTTACTTTCAAGTTACTCCAAGAATAATCCCAAAACCCTATATATCCCACCAAACAGTATTAGCACATTATGTCATCTTAATCTAGTACAATAGTGAAAACAAAATACCAAGAATTAATAATTATCTGGGATGAATATCATTCATGCATGTAAAATGATACTGTTTGACAAGATATGTGCATCGTGTGGTAAATTTCAAAGACAAATTAAATGCACAATGTACATGAAGACTTTTGAATAGGATAAACTAATCGATTATATGAAATTTTGAATTTTGAAAATTATTAATTAGGACAAATTAAAATCCAACAGTAGACAAGGTTTTGGTATACATCACTTTTACCCATAACTTCCAATGGCATGAAATTAGTTAGCTTTAAAGGATGTAGCTATATAGCTAGTAGATTGATTTCATTTTGAAATTTGTTAGAGACAATTTGGATACTTCTTCAATGTAGTTATTAATTCAACTGGGCCCACCAACTGACATTTATCAGGTTCAAGAAAATTAACATTTAATTTATAATAAAAATAATAAAAAAAATATTTGATGATATGAAAAATAATCCAAATTGGTTAATTAAGAATTTAAGATGAAAGAAAGAAGCACAAGCAAAAATGGGCCTTCTAGTCAGTCAAGTGATCCAAATACTTCTTACTGGGCTGGGCTGGGCTGTTGTTCTGTACAAATTAAGTGCCCCTTGACTTTTGAAGATTTTGCAATTTTGAATATATTTTGATGTTTTATCTTATATTTTATTGTCATTTCTTCAATAAATTCAGGCATGATTCTTTGAAATTTGAAGAAGAGATTTCAGACATAATAAGTAATTTGTGTGAATTATATAACTGTGACATGAGTTGAAACTGTATTTAATTGTTGAATATTGTTTGGGGGCCCAAGTGAATGAACTGATAGAAAGCATATATTTAAGCCCATTGGGCTGTTGGTTATAATTGTTTTTCTAATAATGAAATTCAAATGGGCTATTTTATTATTATTATTATTTTTTCCCTATCCTCAGCCGAGTGATACATGCATGGATAATAGATGCATACATCATACATCACATGTTTCTTAAACAAGATTATCCTTGGAAACGATCATTTACTTATAATTGACATTGTTAAGATCATATTAATAGGATATTTAATGTTCTCAATAACAAGCATTTAAAAGGGGCATACATCACATATCTTTCTTCACAAAATTATCTTTGAAAATGACCATTTATTCAATGGCCAACATGTTAATATGTTAAGACGATATTAGTGAGATATTCAATTCTATCAACGAGTATTCAACAATACATATTCATTAACAAAATCCTATTCCAAAATAATCATTTACTACAATGATTGACATGTTAAGATCGTATCGGTAGGATATTTAATTTTCTCAACAACAAACATTTTAATTATACACATAATAAATGTGATTATTTGTTATCTTGCTTTTTAGATAATAGATTATATATATATATAGTATTTAGACATGGTATATATACAATTTTTTTTTTTTTTGAACCAATATATAAAAATATGTTAGGTAGTCAATTTGAATTTGGTGTTTTGGTTAACTACTCCCATTACCCAAACAAAAAAATTGTACTCGTTAACCTAACAACGTGGTCAACAATGGTGTCATAAATATATGAACCGAATTTAAATGATTAATTAAACTGTGAAGGAAAAAGGATGACTTAATTATGTGGGAACCTAAATAATAGTAAAATAATTCTGGAAAACAAACAGGGGTGCCAGAAACAGAAATAAGGGGCCTAAAGTAATTAAATATAATATAATATTAATATTTAATGATACATTCATTAAATATTAGTTCCACAATCTAATACATAATTACATTGTCAATATATTGGAATATAGAATGATTGTGTTTCAAGTTATGAAAAGCATACACGAGTACACCTACAAATAGAGGGATGTAAACGAATTAATCATTCATCAGCCTTTCAAATTTCAATTCAGATGCAAATCAAACATACAACTTCAGATTTGATAATACTCAATTTGTTAGCTCATCAACAAACTTGTTAAAAGCCTTGTAAAATATAATATTAATGTGACATTTTGATATATATATATATATATATATATATATATATTTATATATATATTATTTTTAGTGAAATTTTATATTTCAGATAATATATAATATTTTTAGAATATATACAATTAATTTTCGTAATGAGTTTATGAATAATAATGCTTATCAATGGAAATGCAACAACCTATAATAGATTGATTTCGATTAATACCATCTTTAATGAAATGTACGTCTATGTATATAATGTGGAGAAGAAGAAATATTAATTCAACAAACATAATATGTGTAATCAAAACACAATGTACATTTATTGTTAAAACATATATAATGCATTTTACATATTATTTGATATAATTACTACTATAATTGCTTCAACAATAGTACTACAATAGCTTCAATTTTGTTGCCATCCGTACTCTACATATATAGGTGGCTTGTAATATCACATTATTGACATTATTGCTCATTTAGGTTCGATTTCCAAACTTACTACCCATTTCAATTTTCAAACTTAATTTCCACCCAATTTTATACACCCTAACATACACCTAAAAGCTAAAATCCATAGGAAAGGAAAAAAAAAAAAAAAGAGAAATACTAATTTAATGGGTATGGAACTAACGTTATAATTATAAATGTTGTGAGACTTTTTACAAATCTAATTTCATGAAATATGTCAATTCATAATTCATAACTCATATAAATAAAAAAATTCAGTTTTGAAAATGTGCATGTGTTGTGAGTAGAGAGGCTAGTGATACAACGTCTTATCCCATCCGACAGTTGGTACGTACACGGTAGATTGTGCCTCAAAAGACAAGCAAGGTTCCACCATCTCTTATAATCCAGCTCGGTGAAAGATCGACATACAAGTCTGCAAAATAACAGGGGATTAATGTTTGTCAATGTCAAAGTCAACGAGAAGCATGTGCGAGACATGATCAATAAGGATGCTATGAATAACTACCTTGTAAGTTTTGAAGTGGAAAGACTGGCTTTTGTTGAATTTTTGGATTTACCTCACGAAATTAAATTAATAAGTTTGTGATAACATAATAATATAAGTTCAAATAAAAAATAAATAATTTTTTGATTATTGACCGAGTTTAATATATCATGACTCATTATATGTTACATGTGTACGTTTGGTCTAGTTGACCTAGTGGTTCTCACACCAATTATTAATACTCAAATTTTTATAATTTATGATTTGCTTAGTTTTTAATTCTAATTTCTTGTAGTGTTATGGTATAGAAACCAATATATTAATACTCAAATTTTTATAATTTATAACTTGTTTAGTTTTTTAATTTTAATTTGTTTTTAGTATCATTGTATAAAAACTAATTATTAATACTCAACGTTTTATAATTTATGATTTGTTTAGTTTTTAATTATTAATTTTTTAGTATCTTGTATAGAGGTTTTTTTTTTTCTTTTTTTTTTAAATATGTAAAGTCAGACATTCCTCCTAATACTCATTGGACTTCTCTAAAGTACATAATATTCATCTCTCCACCCAAATACCCAATCATACTTAGTTTTAGGGTAATAATAGTGATTTGAGAAAATAATATTGTTGTTGATTATTAATTTAAAATTTGTTAGATGATTAATAATTTTAAATTTATCAACATGTTTTCTATTTTTAAATTTTTATTGATAAAATAATTAATGGTTTGTTAATTTAAGTCATAACTTTAATTTATATTTATAGTATCATTGGATAACGTCTCCTAAATATGAGTTCAAATGTTAGAAAATAAAAAAGAAAATGATCCAATTTTTTATGTTTTTTATTGAGTTTGTACAATTGAACAATTGAGATTAAGGTCTATTTTAAAATTCGAGTCAAGTCTTAATATTGGTAGATACATTCATGTTTCAACCTAATACTTATAATTTTTTAAATTTATATTAAGGTTTCTTGTCAACCAAATCATACTTTTTTTTTAAACTACTAATGTATTTTCAGATGATCAGTAGCCCAACATGTTCGACTACTAAATCATTTTTTTATATCATCAGTGTTTCATTATACGCTGTTAGCACTTAGACGTACAATATGTGCTTTTTTTTTTTTTCTTCTTTCTATTTTTAGAAAATTTGGTTAAATTTACACTTTTAAAATATTATTGCTTTTTCGACAAATAACCCTTAATGTAATAATTAGTTTATTTAAATAGTAATATAATAATTAAGACATTTTTTTAGTAAGTACAGTTATTAATCTATATGATACATGTGCCTTCCTATGTATAATATATATTTGTATAATTTAATATTATATATATGTATATATGTGTGTGTGTGTAAGAGTAAATAATATATATTATTGAACTTTGCATTAATTATATTAATTATTTGCTTGTCACGATCCTCAATTAATTTATAATCTTCGGTATTTTTCAACTAATATCCTAACATAATAGTGGATTCATATTTACTTGAAGTATTTTTTGTCGCAAAATACTTAATATTTTACGTCATTTTAAGATTAGACTTTGTAAACTTAAATAAACAAGACTTGCATTATCGGAAAAAAAAAAAAAAAGGAATTTTTGTGAAAAACCTTTCACATTGGACGCAACTTTGACAAATTTGACGAATTGTTAAATGAAAAGTCAAATTACTTAAATAGGTCGTGAGGCCTGTAACAAAACTTTTCCAAGTACCCATCAGTTTGTTTTTATCTAATAGTTTTATATTTTTAATTTATATAAAGGTTGCTTGTCAAGAAAAGCTAGCATGATAACTTTAAATAGCTAATATTAGAAGTTCAAGATACAACAAGAAAAAGAGTATTTACGATAAAAAAATTTGCGACAACAAAAATAGTCGTAAAAAGTTTAGTTATTGCGACAACAAATTGTCGTAAAAAATATTAATATAAACTGACAATACATGGTCACAATAGGTAATGTAAAAAAGTAGTTTTGCGACAATATTATCGCAAAAATAATAATAATAATAACATTTACGAGAAGGCTTTTATGATAATAATTTAGCGACAACTTTTGTCGTAAAATATTTTTACGATAATTATCAATATTTTTGCGATAATAATTTGTTGTCGCAAATACTCATTTTTCTTGTAATGAGGTGTTGGATTATTAAGTAATTTACAACATTTTGTATCATTATAGTGTGTTATCACACGTGGCTAGCACTCAGTCACACTAGCTATTGAGAAATCCGATGCATGCTTTGATTTGAAAAAAAAAATTAAAGTGTACCTTTTATTTTTCTTTCGTTTTTTCAAAAATTTGATTAAATTTACAATTTAAAAAATGCGTTACTTATTTGACAACTAACCTTTAACATAATAATTAGTTTATATATTAGTAACATAATAAATAATATATTTTTGATTCAACCATCTCTTTATCTATTTGAATCGGATATTTTGAATACTAACTAATTATATAATATCCCCGGTTATCTTTATCTATTTTCCAAAATTCATAAATAATAATCGATTCCGTAAAATTATCAGTTATTTGAAAGAAAAATTATTTATCTTATTACTAGGCCTACTAACATTGGTTTGTTTCAATCTAACATAAATGTATTTTTTTCATTTATATCAAGGTTGCTTGTTGGTAAAAAATAATTTTTTTTTAAAATTACTGATGTATTTACTAATTCTCATAATTAGTAAATAATATGTTTTTTTATAGTAAATTCAATTGTTAATTTATATGATACATAGAATTTTCTGTGTACAATGTGTTTTTATAATTTAATTAATACTATTATTTAATTGTATGAGTAAATAATATTATTGAATTATGTATTAGTTATATATTACTAAATTATTTGCATGTTTTGAACTTATGATCATCACTTCTCAATAATGTCCTAACATAATAGTAGATTAATTTTAACTCCACGTATTTTTTTATAGAAGAGTATTTAATGGTTTTTCTTTTTTATAAGATGAAACTTAATTTGTATACTTTAAATAGATAAGAGTTGCACTGCTAAAAGAAACTGAGTATATGAAAAACCTTTCATCTAGCAACTTCATTGAATCAGACATAATTGTTAAATGAAAAGTCTATTTAGTTAAAGAGTTAATTAGGCCTTTACCAAATCTTTTCACGCATTGGTCGGTTTGTTTCAATATAGTATTTTATATTTCGCAAAAAACTTGCGTGCGACCGTCGCACGCAAGTGCCCCGAGGCACGGTCGATCGTGCGCCACAATAATGTATAAGTATGTCATTTTCCACTTTAAGTATGTAATTTTCAACTCTAAATATGTGATTTTTGCTCGTGCTATGGGGTACGGTCCAACTGTGCACGACAATACAGCGCATGTGTAGTGCATGGTATGGCGCACGATCGTGTCCTGGGGCACGGTCGACCGTGCACCACACAAGTATGTGATTTTTAGCTCTAAATATGTCATTTAGGGTAATAAGTATGTGATTTTTTGGATTGTGGTGCACGGTCGACCGTGCGCCAGGACACGACCGTGTGCGGTCCCGTCGCACTGTGCAACGGGTTTACAAGAGGGTGACTATTTCTGACTTTATATTTTTAATTTATATCAACGTTGCTTGTAAAAAAAAGAATACTATTTTTTAAATTCCTGACATATTTTCAGATGATCAAACCTAATGTGTGAGTACTATTAAGAGATTTTTTTTCAAATTTTTATATTATTACAATGTGTCATTACACGTGGATAACACTTACATACTTACTGTCGAGATATCCACCATGCTCTGATCTAAAAAGCAATTGAAAAGTTGTGCCTTTGATTTTTTCAATTTTAAGAAATTCGGTCAATTTTACAATTTATAAAAATGTTGATCATTAGTACTTAATATAGTTATTAGTTTTTATAATTAATAATACTTTTTTGTTTGTGAATACAATTATTAATTTATATGATACAAAGACCTTCCTATGCATAATATATATTTATATAAATTCAATAATAATAATTTAATAGTAAGATTAAATTATATTATGAATTTCGTATAGATTACTTAGAACCATTTGCTTATCATGATCTTCAACTTATAATCAACACCTCTCAATATTGTCAAAACTTAATAACAAATTCATCTTAACTTACGTAATTTTTTTTGTCGTATAGTGCTTAATGATTTTACTTCTTTTTAAAATAAAATCTTGGATTTACATTACTAAAAAACAACGTTTATGAAAAATCTTTTACCTCGAGCACAACTTCAACAAATCCGACAAAATTGTTAAATGAAAAATCGAGATTAATCTATTTCAAATTGTATAATTATCATTTCCGACTCATTAAATAAGAGTATAATAAGAAGTTTTGTTAATACAATTTGCTTTCCCATGTCCTAATTTTCCATTTTAGTCTCCCTTCTTAATTGAATAATTCCATTTTTTCTCAAATAGATAAATTTCCTTAAATAGTCGAGGCCCATGCCTTTTTTTTAATCTTTATTTCAAATGCTAATTATATTACTGTTACGACAATACATATATTTCTGTGTAGCTAAATCTCACTCGGGTTTTTCCATTTCCGTTTTTTTTATTCTCTTTTTTTTATCGTTTTTCGCCGTAGATCTCTCTTTCTCTCTCCTCTCTCCTCTCGTTCTCTCTCTAGAATTAGTGTGTGTATTTCTTTCGTCTCTCTGTCCAATTAATTTGCTTTGACCTCACTTGTCTCCATCCCAATTGTCACCCTAATTTTATTACATATAATATATATATATATAATATTTATACAGTAGTGTAGAGAGAGAGAGAGAGAAACGTATATGGTTTTAATTTTTTTTGAATAAAAAAATATAGGTAAATACTGTTTATCGGGGAGAGAGAGAAAGGAGCTTTTGAGTTGACACACTGCTGATGGGGCAGTGTTACGGTAAGACGATCCCCACCGGAGACAACGATGGGTATCCCACCACCACCATCACCACCACCGCCGATCTCTCGTCCCCGACGCCGCCGCCCAACGGCACTCCCTCCGTCAAGCACACTCCGTCGAGATCCTCTGCCGCCAACAGCCCCTGGCCGAGCCCCTACCCCTTCGGCGGCGTCGGCGGCGCAACTCCTGCCGGCGTCTCGCCGTCTCCGGCTAGGTCGACGCCTATGAGGTTTTTCAAGAAGCCATTCCCTCCGCCGTCCCCGGCGAAGCATATTAGGGCGTCTCTGCGGAGGTTGGGCCAAAGGAAGAAGTCGCCTCGGGATGGGCCCATTCCGGAGGACGCGGCAGCGGCGGTGGATGCGACGGAGCAGCAGCAGCAGCAGCAGGCGCTGGATAAGAATTTTGGGTATAATAAGAATTTTGGGGCGAAGTATGAGCTGGGGAAGGAGGTGGGGAGAGGGCATTTTGGTCATACTTGCTATGCGAAAGGGCGAAAGGGAGAGCTCAAGGATATGCCTCTTGCCATCAAAATCATCTCCAAAGCTAAGGTACTCTTTGTTGCTTGCCCTCTAATTCATCTCATTTGCTCTTACATTAATGGCGTTTATAGAGTTGATGCTGAAAGCCTGGAAATAGAAGCAGATTGATTAGTTATACTAAAATTAGTTCTGGTGATTTGATTATATGAATTTGAGGCTTCAATTTCTGTAGCTTTTACATAAATGTTGATCTTGAATGCTGGCTTCTATTAGGTGATCAAGAATGTAAATCTTGTTTAGATTGGTTGGTGGGTTCTTTGCACAGAAACTGTTTGAAAATAGGTTTGGATGAAGCTAAAATGCGCGATTTCTTTTTCAGAAAGAGTTTCTCCTATTCCCATGCACTGTATTTTTTATGATCATTAATATTTGGTTGGCGTTTTTGTCGTATGATCAATGATGTTTTGGTTTGGTAATTCGTTTTTTGAGGATGTTCTTACTTTGTATTCTATGGGCTCTCTACGTTCATTGACTGCTTAGGTTGGAAACCTTTAAATGATTCCTGAAGAGACATTATTGTATGTCTTTTATGAAGAATTTTTCCCCCTTTAAATGATTCTTGAAGAAGAAGATTGAGCTGTTGCAAAACTACCTATCAGAACAAAATAATCTTCAAGACGTGAAACTGTATGATTTGGTTATTCTGATTGTCTGTGGAAGTTGAATATCTTTTGATAATCTAATCTGCTGGTCATGTTTTTAGCCCTATAAACAACCCTTTACTAATGTCATATTGAAGTTTTGTCTCACTTCACCTTAGGATATATATTATTATTGAAATCAGTTTTGTCCCACTTTTTTCTTCACAATTTTTTTCGAGGTCTTTTAGTTTATTTGGGCCTGCACCTTAATAAACAGAGGTTACTTATATAACCCAACTGCATGGTATTCATGGTATGCCATCCCGTAATTGAGCTTTCATTACATATTTTCTGAAAATTTAGCTGTTTTATTGAGATGATGGAAGTGTGTAAAGTGCAGACCACTCTTAATATTTCTTTACTGGTCGCATAAGTGAACTTATTGATTACATTCATATCATGGAAGAAAATGTGTTAAGCAAAATGAAAAGAACTATTGATACCATGCAGATATCTTTCTAATGCTTCTGATGGTCCTTTTTTCCTTCTTATATCTGAATATAAGTTTTATGATATGAAATTGAATATATAGCTGAACGAGCTTCTTTGGCAGATGACGACTGCTATATCTATTGAAGATGTTCGCAGAGAAGTGAAAATTTTGAAAGCTCTTTCTGGCCATAGGCATCTTGTTGGATTTTATGATGCTTGTGAGGATGCCAACAATGTGTACATAATAATGGAGTATGTATTTCCTAATTCCGTTATGCTTCTTGTAACACTTGTTTGTTTACATGCTTGAATCAATGTAAAATAAAGCATGCAAAATTTTCTTGTCTCTTATTTTTCACATGGATCTTTGTGTCCTTGTTCTTGTTGGACTTTACTAAAAGTATATGGTGTCTTGTTCTTTTATGCTATTGCCGATGCTTGCTAAGGGCATCTCCTATCATTCTCACTAAACTGGTGCAACTCATGATCCATCTCCAATGATTTGTACCACATTAGCACCAAAAGGAATATAACATTACCTGTCAATTTATAATTTTGTAAATACATTTATACATTCCAATGATGGTATTTCTTTTTGTTAATAGGTAATTTCTCACTACTGTTTAAATTACACTGTATTTAATTTTCATGAGACCTTCTTCCATGGAGGACTTTATATCCTTGTTGTCTGGAGCTTCTTTTCCTTTTCCTTTTCCCAGCCCCAGAGTTCTGATACTGACTTAATCAGTTATTCCCTCTAATGTCATAACATACTTATTTTTGTTTAATGGGTTCGACTTTCTTACAATTTCACCTTCTGGGATGAATTGTCTGCTTTCAGCCTTTTGAATTTTGATTCCAAAAATTCTCTTATGTTTTCTTCTTCTTGTAATACTGTTATAGAAAAATATAGAAATGAGTGAAATCATTTGTGACATGTATAACAATGATAATGGATATGAGGTTTGAAATTGAGATGTGAGATTCCTTAAGGTAGCTTATTGAAATTTTGGCATTGAGTCTCTGAACCACTTGAATACATAATTGTTATATGACCTTTTTCTTTCTTTTCTGGTAGGTTGTGTGAAGGTGGAGAACTGCTCGACAGAATACTATCAAAGTAAGTGATAATACAGATCTCATTACACAGTCATCTTTTCGATGGATGCAGGCAGCAACACTTATAATGGTTTATTTATTACAGAGGTGGTAGATATACAGAAGAGGAAGCAAAACTTATAATTGTCCAAATTCTCAGTGTCGTTTCATTTTGTCATCTTCAAGGTGTTGTCCACCGGGACTTAAAACCTGAGGTATGTGAAGAGTTTATATTTTCCAAGCAGTTTGGTATATCTCTTCAATGACGAATTGGACTTTCCAATCCACAGAATTTTCTATTCACCTCTAGAAGTGAAGATGCTGATATGAAGCTTATCGATTTCGGTCTTTCTGACTTCATCAGGACAGGTATCTAAGCATTTTTACTTCATTTCCCTTTGGCCGATGCTTTTCTTAAATCCTAGCAGATTTTCTGAGATGGCTTGATTGATAAGTCAAACTTTGTGACTTGGATGTTGGATTCTTTCAGCTTGACTAATATGTATGTGTGAACAGATGAAAGACTAAATGATATTGTTGGAAGTGCTTATTACGTAGCACCAGAAGTTCTCCATAGATCTTACAGTGTTGAGGCAGATATATGGAGCATTGGTGTGATTGCGTATATATTGCTATGTGGAAGTAGACCATTCTGGGCAAGGACAGAGTCTGGAATATTCCGTGCAGTTTTGAGAGCTGACCCAAACTTCGAGGACATGCCTTGGCCGTCTGTCTCTCCCCATGCCAAGGACTTTGTAAGACGACTTTTAAACAAGGATTATCGCAAAAGAATGACAGCTGCTCAAGCTTTGAGTTAGTAATCACCTCCATCACTTGCTCATTCTTTTCATTAGCTACCGATGTTATATACTGATGCATGTATGCCCGGAAAAATACAGCTCATCCATGGTTGAGAAGTGAGAGCCATCCTATTCCATTAGACATACTCGTCTATAAGTTGGTGAAGATGTATCTACATGCTTCTCCTTTTAAACGTGCTGCACTAAAGGTATGTATGTGTATGAATATATGCATTTCAATTGTTTGGTGATTACAACAATTAAACCAGTATATTTTAATATTAATAGGCTCTTTCAAAAGCTCTGACCGAGGACGAGCTCGTCTATCTTAGAGCACAGTTCATGCTTCTGGAACCCAGTGAGGATGGACGCGTCTCTCTCGAGAATTTCAGAAAGGTATCTCCATCATATTTTTCCTTTTAGATAGACATTAATCAGAAAATTAAATTCCTTTTCTCGCACTCGTTGATACGCAGGCTCTTGCACGAAATGCTACCGATGCCATGAAGGTGTCTCGGGTTCCCGATATTCTACACGCAGTAAGCAGCTTAATGCACACATTGAAATAGTAGTTGCATATATGATAAGTAGTAATCCCATTTTCTTGTTAAAATTCAGATGGCACCATTGTCTTATAGAAAGATGGACTTTGAAGAGTTCTGTGCAGCTGCTGTTAGCACATACCAACTCGAAGCCCTCGAGAAATGGGAGCAAATTGCTTCGACTGCTTTCGATCATTTCGAGCAGGAGGGTAACCGGGTCATATCAGTCGAGGAGTTGGCTCGGGTATTTATCCAATACTCTACTCTAATAGTTGTCGACGTGAAAAGCCCGTTTCGTTCTTTAACGTTGTTGTTGGGTCGTTGCAGGAGTTGAACGTGGGGCCCACGGCTCATTCAATGCTGAGAGATTGGGTGAGAAGAGATGGGAAGCTGAGTTTGATGGGGTATACTAAATTTTTGCATGGTTTGACGCTTCGTAGCTCAAACATGAGACATCACTAGTGAGGATGAATGGTATATGTTTTTTTTTCTTGCAATATTGGCATCTTTAATCTGCATTATTTTATTTTATTTTAATTATTTTTGGTTATCAGTGATAGGAATTTAAAAGATTAAATACATTTCTACTAGGAACTTGATTACTTTTTTTCCTTTAGAATTGGTGACTATAGTTTCATGTACAAATCTAGGAGTGAAGATCTATGACCATGCACCTCCTTTTTTTACTTTTTTTATTTTTATTTTTTTAATCTCTGCAGGTTTTGTTTTTTTCTGTTCTATATTCAATGGAATTTATCTCAGTTTATAAACAAAAATATATATGAGATCCTCTCATTTGTAATTCAGTGAGAGAAAATCTCACTACTCACAAGCCAAACTTATTATTTGTCGAAAATAGAAAGTGATGTGAAGGAATATTTTAAGTGAAATTACTGCAAATTGATCGATGAATTTAAAATGAATATTAAAATTAAATTGATGAAAAAGCTGTGAGAATTCACCACCACTACTCTTTTTGTGCGATATTAAAATATTCACTTCGTCCTAAAACTATTGTTTTATAAATTTTCATTGGAACCTTTTAAAATGATTTTATCTATCCTAATTAATTTAAGTTTAATTACTATGCTAACGTAATTTCTTTTAATCTCAAATTTTATTTTGTAAACAATAAGAACGGGTTTATTGACTAATTGTTTACAAAATAAGAATTGAGAATTAAATTGACTTTCAGATTTCTACTTTCAGTAATCCATCAATATCATGGATTAATGTAAAACTAACAAAAATGTTATTTTTCTTCTTTCTATTTCTTATGTTTTTATTAGTATAATATATGATAAAAATTATCTTACATAAAGAAGTTTCATAAACAAAAAATTAACTCTACAGTAATCAAAAAAAATAAATTCATATTCTTAATGAAAATTTTGTTAACCAATGTTCATTGATTATTGTGAACAAAATTAAAGGATTATATAACATTGTATTAATTTATCGGCTAACCAAAATTTGCATTCCCTAGATATATAACTAGTGTATTTTGATTGGTCTCACATGAGATTTCATGTAAGACAGAGTTCATATGGATCAGACAGAGTTCATATGAATCAACAAGGCGGGTCAACCATTCAATATGATCAATTTCGTTCACATAAGACTATAAAAAACTTTATCTCACGTAACGTCTTACGTGAGATGGTGTTTGTGTTTTGATAAAGCTTCCAATTCCCTAATTGTTGAAAAAAATTATAACATTTACTCGAATTGTCATCTTAACCAAACATTTTATTATTGGTCAAAATAATATAAATAGCATGTTTTTTTTTTTTTACTAAAATAAATTTTGAAAAAGTTGTATATATTTTTTAATAAGCTTGAGGGGAGTAGGAAGGAGGGTAGGGAGAAAAAAAAAACTAAAAAACTTAGATGAAAATTTTGATTAAAATGATAAGGGAGAGTCTAAAAGCACCCCTATGATTTCTAAGGGCACCCCATAATATTATAATTAAATATAATTGAATGTGAAAAGACTAAAATACCCTCCATGCAAATATTATATTTAAAAAAAAAAAATTCCTCCCTCCACTCTCTTCTCCATACATTCGCGATTTCTGCTCAAGAGTGACTATCAAATTGCATCCCTCATTTTGTTAGATTCAAGTGCAATGACTGATGAAGATTCAAACCCAACAAATAATGTAAGATTTCGCCCAAATGTACATCGTTTTTAAGAAGTTTATGTTTCGTTTTATGATTTTCGTGAAAATCCTAAAAATCGCGCAGAACTAACTCGTTCGGCCAGAACGCTACTATGTGCGTTCGGTCAGGCCAACCGAACACCCAACCTTCTGAAACGGTCGAATCAGCCGACACGTTAAGGACAAGTTCGGTCAAGATGACCGAACAGTAAGCCAAATGTTTGGTTGTCTTGGCCGAACAGTTTGGTTTTCCGACGTTACAAAATACCACTGAAATAAGCTTCATATATACAGATGGATGAACAAGAACTAACAGATTCGGATGATTTATAGGCTCCCTATATGCAGATTGATTTCACTGATGATTTTACCACTGACGAAATATTTGAGTCTCGAACTTTGATGATGAATTGGATTAATACTGTAGCACATCGACATAATATGATAGTATTAGTTGTACGGTCTGATAGTGGGAGTAGTGGTCGTCGATCTCGAGTTATGTTGGGTTGTGAACGAGGTGGTGTATATCATCCGCGTAACAAGGCGAAACATCTTCTAAATTCAATTGATGGTGGGAAGAATGTTTTAAAAAAAAGCTCTAGAACTACAGCCACAAAGAAATGTGAGTGTCCATTTCTTTTAAAAGTTATTCAATTGAACGAGTCAGGACAATGGTCGTTCTCGGTTGTATCTGGTGTTCATAACCATCGAATGGGCCGGAATTTGGTGGGTCATTCATATGCCGATCGACTAACACTGGTTGAAAGTCGATTTGTAGCAGACTTGCCCAAAAATAAGTGTAAAGCCAAAGATATTCTAAGTACTTTAAAGGACACATTTGTTCAGAATGCATCCACTCTGAAGATTATTTACAATGTTCGTCACAAGAATAGATTATTTGAGATGAGTTTGTGCAACATATTAAAAGCGTGGAAGTCGAAATACCTATCTTGACATAGAAACGTTAAAAAACGAGTACACAACCTCTAATTCATCCAATTGATTACAATCACTTTCAATCAAAATATCTGTCTTGATCAAAGTTACAATGTTCCTGAAAGTACGAATACATAATGTGATGATGTGACTGTCCTATGAGATCTACGAGACCTGCTCGTTGATGGACGCCCGACAGGTTCTGTCAAATTACTATCATCCACAAACAAAGTCTCGTATGCCCTAATCACATAAGGCATCACGTAATCCAAGGACAGGTCGAGATCATTGGCCCCCCACCGTTGGACGATCGGATGAATATGCGCACGTGCACTCTCAATCATATCCCAAGACTGTGCTTGAGAATGAGCAGAACTGGCAACATCGGACGTCCTCTGGGGATTTTGGATCATCGGATGTGAAATGGTACAGAACTAGTCCATGTAGTCGGCCGTGCATTCCCATGCTGGACTAGCTAGCCTACCCCTGACCTCATCGGCCAAAATGTGACTGCTCCACATCCCAAAGTACGAACTCATAACATCCCACACAAGCTTGTACTGTGCACCCGTGCTACCTCATCGAACTGAGAGTGGCACCAACGAATCCTCGAGAATCGTCTAAACATGTCCAAACTGCCTCAGGACGCGGTCAGGATGGTATGGTTCGAAAACATCAAAAGATCGGATGCATCCGTGGTAGAATGTAACCTCATGTCGTGGGAATGCATCCCTCATACCCGCGTACGGAGTCCAAACAACCTACAAAAATTATCATGGACAAACATTATAGGTTGAACTTTTCTTCTATACATATATATATATATATATTAACGAGATGCTCTCAAAACCTAAAACTTACAGAGTTCATGGCACAGACATTTAACATCTCCCTCCAAGCTATTAAACGATCGAGGGAACCCCTAGGAGAAGCTTGTTGGGCCTACCGCAACGCCAAAAGTTCACCCAAGTTGTAGTTGACATTATGTGTCGGCCTTGTAATAGGAAAATACTCGTATATCCATGCCTGGAAAAAAAAATGATGCTCAATCATATAAAATGTCCATAGAGGTTGAGAAAAATAAAATAAAGTAATAGAATTTACCTCCAACAATGTTAAGTACCCACCCATCTGCTTCACTCCAAATCGAGATGCGAGCCCTAACTGTCTGTACAAGTACGCTAGTGCAGCGGCTCCCCAAGCGTACTTGTGTACTCGGGTAACATTCTCCAATAGTCGGAGAATATTTGTACCCACTCTGGTGCCGCTCTTATCAGTGAAAATTGTGCAGCCTAGCACAAACCATAGGTACGCCCTTGCCCAACGAAGTCTCTTCTCTTCACCAAAAGAAGTGGCATCACCACTAAATCTCGATCGTATCCACTCTAACCTCACAGAACTGCCTCTTTGGCCCCTTACAGCCTCGCGTGCATCATTAGCGTCCAATCCTAACAGTCGTTGAAGCATCACCGTTGGCGCTTCATCACGTTCTTCCCGCTGGACAATAGATTTCCAGTAATAGGAAGCCCGGTAATGCAGAGAACGTCGTCCAGGGTTATTGTCATCTCACTGAACGACATGTGAAAGCTGTTGGTCTCCGGATGTCAACGCTCAACAAAAGCACATATCAGGTTCTTGTTAGGGTTCTTATCGTAAATCGGTAATTTTTTAACGGCGGAGCAACCTAAGAATATCTCTCTCATTGCCGAACCATATCCTCGATGCAACATGTGTCTTAAAACTTGGTAGAAGACGGTGGTTGATTGGGCCTCCGGGAAAAGGACCTGTAAGTACCTCGGACTTCTCTTCTTGTTGCTCATCTGCTTGTTGCTCCTCTTCTTCTTGCTCTTCATTATCACGAGCGACCTCTTCAACATAATCAGGATGTTCGGCCTCGGGAATTGCAGTCATGACTGGGATTTCCGGAATATCGAAAATATGTGGGATATCGGGAATGTTGGGAATTTCGGCAACCACCTCTGGCTCTATTTCAAATTCTACATTCAGGCTAGGTTCTTGCATGCCCGAACCTTCGCCACGCTCCAATTCCCTACGCTTCCGTTCTAAAGCGGTTGGTCTATTCTTCCTAATATACGTCTTACCTGGATTACAAACAAAAAAAATTGAGTCAACGGAACACAAAAATTAATGAATTGGAAAAAAAAAATTTACACACTGTTTGGCAGTCTCGACCGAACGCGCGCACAACTGTTCGACCAGGCCAGCCGAACACGTGCGAAACTGCTCGGTCGGGCCAACCGAACGCGTGAACGTGCGCACTTGCGTTCAGTTGGGGCAGCCGAACACGCGCGCGCCCGCTCGGCTGAGGTGGCCGACTGTGTGCTTACTCGTTCGATCAGGTTAGCCGAACTGAACCAAAAATTTCGGTAAACCAGTGTTGAACATTTTGACGAATTTTCAATTTGCAAATCTTCGATTTTTTCAGAAATTCGACCGTAAACATACTTTTTACGTACAATTTCATCAAATTGAATTACTAATTCACTAACCCATAACAAACACGATAAATAAGGTAAAGAAATTTCTACAAAAACAAAGTAATTAATTGCAAAATCAAATGAAATTATTGAAAATTAACTTACCCGATAAATTTAGCTTTCCAAATATCTGTTTGAAGTGACGTTCCATTGTTGCCGACGTTCGGACGAATCAACCAAACAAGATTGAAGATCGTGGAGATTTGAAAATGGTGAAGAACCGAACGAGGTATTGGCCAAACAAGATGGTGTATTGGCTGAAGAAGATGGAGATATGATGAAGAACACTAATTTTCTCTTTTTTTTTTTTTTTTTTGACAAGGGTATTGTGGGAAATAAATGGTGCCCAGAGATCAAAGGGTGCTCTTAGTCCAACCCAAATGATAATTCGAATAAAGAATATAGATTGTTATTTTTCTCACAATTCAAAAAAAAAGGATTATTATTAGGGACCCAAACTCCAATTTCACTTAAACCAGTGCGTGTTTTGTTGGTGAAAATTTTGAGCTGGCGGCGTAGCGGTGGCATTTTCTGGCCGGCGGTGGCCGTCGACGTTTATCCGGTGGCGTAAGCTCTCTACGGTTGCGCTTATTTCTCAATTGCAGGAACACGTGGCCTCTGATAATGGTTAGACAAAGCCTCATCATAAACTTTGTTAATCATTGTTAGTTTTGCTGAATTATTGTTAATTATATCGATCAATTTTGTTAATTTCATATATGGCTCATTGTTAATTAGTGTTTATTACTGTGTTAATATTACGGCTAAACAAACAGTTCCCTAATTCTCGAAGAAATGTTCAACGGGATCAGAGTTTACAGCACAAAATCGAATAGTTCGGTGGATTTGAGGAAGCTTAGGCCTATGATCTTGAAGCGAATTGAGGAACGAGCCAAGGATTATCCGGTGAAACCCTTGATTCCGGTGGCCCGTGAAGTCCTCCAGGCCCGAAACACTCTCTACGACGGCGTATTGGCCCTCATCCACCACATTCCCATTTGGACTTGCAAGTAATTGCACAAATTTTCCCTATCCTTTTATATGCATTGTGGTTTTAATACTTTCTGATGATTTTAGCTATTAAGGATAAATTTCTTTTATTTTTTTCTTCATGATTCTATTAATTGGGAATCTTGATGAATGAAATCGATTCTTTTAAATACAATGTTTTGAGTGTTGGTTTGGTTGTTTCTGAATTTCAGTATCAAGGTTAGTTTGAATTGAGCTTGCTCTATGTTAGGAGTATGTTTGGAATGAGATTTGAGGAGGTAAAAAAATTGATGTTTTTTTCTTACGAAGCAATGTCCGTTTAGGGCTGTTATGTTAAACGTGTAGCTGGTAATCGAATTAGGGAGTGGATTGATCTCGTCAAGAATTTTAAACTTACAATTAGGAGTTGGTATAAGTATCAGAAGCACTTGTTAATGTACTTGTTGGCTTGGATGTTTTGGAAACTATCCACACGCTCACGTTGAATACTTTTAACTAGTTACAGGGCAGATTAAGTATAATTAACTGCACAAGCGGTGAATCTTAGTCGAGAGGAAACAATGCCCACACTATTTGATATGTGGGATGTGAAGGACATAACTTTATTGCCATTGGATTAATCATCCTTCAAATCATTGTTGCTATATCTGAATGTTAGTTTGTCACTGATTTTCAAGGGTTTATAGATTTTTCAGAATGATCACAACCTAATTTGATACGATCTAAGAGTAACTTTTAATAGTATCTTTTCATGAAAACTACAATTCCTTGTGTAGTTTCATGCTACGTTCATCTTTCCTATTTGTGGTGCCTACAAAAGTAACTGAACATTTGGTGGTTAAAATTTGAATTATCATATTTATTTACATCCATCTTCATGATTTTCTGTAAGTTAATAGTTTTTCATATTTCATTTTTCCCCGTGACAGACACTGCCCGGAAGTTTACATAGGCGAGGGTGGTCATTTAATTCGAACTTGCCATGGTTACCGGCATCATGCAAAGAACAAGGTACACGATTGGGTTAAAGGGAGCGTAAACGACATTATAGTCCCTGTGGAAACTTTTTGTTTGCAGAAGATGTTTCAGAAAGAAATCAAACACCACGAAAGATTTGATCATCAGCGCATTCCTGCTATCGTAGAACTCTGTCTCCATGCAGGGGTAGATTCCAACGATCAAATTCTTTCTTCAAGTGACGATCATGGAAACAATACTACTTTTCTCGAGTCACTGAGAGAGGACGATTTGAGATCGGTGGCTATACGAACTCTGAGGGCTTGGGAGACGCTCCAATCCGGGGTCCACAAGTTACTGACAGTGTATCCAGCGAGGATTTGTAAACACTGTTCGGAAGTGCATGTGGGTCCATCCGGGCACAAAGCAAGAACGTGTGGGGTGTTCAAGTATCAGACTTGGCACGGGGCTCATTTCTGGGAGAAAGCAAGAATGGACGATTTTGTCCCTCCCAGAATAGTCTGGTGTAGGCATAGGCAAGATCCCCCGATACTCGTCGATGGTGGACGTGAATATTATGGCCGCGCTCCTGCGGTTGTCGATCTTTGCAGTAAGGGTGGTGCATTGGTACCATCCAAGAATTTTTGTATGATGAAAATTGATGGCTTAACTATTCCTCCATGAATCAAATGGTGATTTATCCTCTCTGCTATGGCAATGGCAGCCAGTGATTTTTTCGTTCTTTTTCCTTTCATTTTCCTCATTTTGTATTATCATTAATCTTTGCAACATTATTTATGCATTTATTAAAAAGTGATGAATGATGGTGTTACTATTGAGAATGCTGAAGAATGTAGTATAAAGATGGAGTTGCTCTCTATTTTCATTCTATATTTCCCAACACATCTTATCTTTATATATATATATATATATATAAGCAACTATATATGTTGATGCGTCACACTTTCATGATAAAAAATTTCCCGTCCAATCCTAATCATAATATTTCATTTTTAACTAGTTTTTTAGAGTAGTGTTTTTGAGCACCTGCAACTGGACGTGCACGGGTCATTGGGTTGGATTCAATCCGAATCCATGTTCAAATTATTATTATTATTTTTAATTTATGTGGTAACTTTTATGTTATAATAATTTAACTTTTATGTTATATTACTATAACATTTATGTACAAATATCATAATATTTATGTTATATTACTTATACTTTTCTCAGCATTAAAAATCATATAGTATAGTTATACCTTTATGTTATATTAATTTAATTTTTATGTTATATTAGTATAACTTTTATATACAAATATCATAATTTTTATGTAGTACTTTAACTTAAAAAAAAAAAAGTTATATTATTATAACATAAATGTTATAATATTATAACATAAAAGTTTAAAAGATATTATACATCTGTAATATAATGTAAAGGTTATACGAACATAACATAAATGTTACACTAATATAATAGAAATGTTACGTAACATACGTTGAGAAATTCAATCTTGGATGAAATAAATACCACAACTTCCATCCATTTTCAATAAAATCAACACGTTGGTGGCATAAAATGCCACCTAATTAGTATAGCATTTATACGAAAATGATAGTCAATATTATCATTAAAATAAAAATACTTCGATCCCTTAATCCTATAAAAATAATCCAATATTCTTTTCTTTTTTTTTGTCTGTCCCAAATTATACTTACATTTTTTTTTTATAGAATATAATTTCTCTAAAATATCTTTATTTAATGTTTGAAACTTAGGTAAAAATGTATAAATGTTGGTGGCTTTGTGTTTAATCATTAATGTATATCAACAAGGGTATAAAAGGAATTGTGTGGGCTAAATATGTTTTTTCAAATGGATATTTTTTTTTAAATGAATGGAGTCACGTTTATGATCGTACGTAATATCTCAATCATGAGTGACATTTTTTAATATAATCAATGTTGTTCGACTTTTTAGTCCAAAAATATTTTTCTAGGTGACATTTAGTATAATTTGTTCATATATTGTGTGTAATATATTGTAGTGTATGGTTGGATTGGAATGGCATACACATCTTGTCCAGGAGAAAATCAGGACACTACTCTTCGTATTAATTTGTCCTTTTGTCTAAGCAAGTCACGGATTATTTAATTTGTTGTTTGAAGGATTAATTATTACTTCATTTATTAGATTAATTATAGAATTTACTCTTCAAAGTGTGTGTATATATATTATGGGTTCATTATTACCTACATTTTTTAACATTCATATGATCACATTCACAAATTTTTATAAACCAAGTATGTTTTCTCTTCTTGTTCTCAAGATAGAAAGTTTTATAAAAACTATCAATATAGTCATAATAATTAAATTTGAAAGTCGTATTATGACTAGGAGAAAAAATATCCTTCTCATTTAAGGGAGAAATTCCCCATTCCTCAAAAGATATAATCTTTTTGATAATAAATTTGGAAAAACTATAATTTCCTTTATCTTGGGTATTTCCTGATGAAAAGTGAGTGATTTCAACACTTTTAGTTTCTATAAGAAGATTTTCAAAAAATACTCTTTGTTTATATGAACCATAAGGTGTTGAGTTATTACTCAAGTATCTTTCCATGATATTCCATGGATTTTCTGTCCATTGAGCATCTCTTTCTTCTATAAGAAGAATGATTTCTCTTTTGTCATTCTCAATATAAAGATGTGAATCATCATCATCTTTTGCAGCATTGACATATGATGTCTGAGAATTTAGATCTGGGATATGTCCCTCTTTCTGTTGTTTCTGTTTAAGAAACTCTTGAAACTCATTATGAAGAGGGTTTTCTGAATTCATGCTTTCAGAAATGTTTTGAGCTATCAGCTTCTTTTTTCCCTGTTGGAGAATAACATTAGAGGAATTTCCTCGTCCTCCATAATTCAGATTTGGGGGTTTTCCCCTTCCTCCTCTTCCTCTATAAGAGGAAAAGTTTCCGCGACCCTGAGTATTCATACCTGTAGATTTAAGCATGTAAATATTCTCGGGTTAAAAAATCAGGAAGATGATTTTCTTCGCCTTTTTTATAAATGATATTAAAATCAAAAGGAGCTAAATGAGCTTGCCATCTTGCAAACATTTGTTTTGAAACATCATGTTTAAAATCTTTTATAAACATAAATTTCGCAGATTGACAATCAGTTTTTATAATAAACTTTTGATTATATAAATCATCTTGAAATTTTAGAACACATCTAACAATGGCTAAAATTTCTTTAGCAACAGTAGAATAATTTTTTTGAGCATTATTCCATTTTCCAGAATAGAATCTAACAAGATATTCTTGTTTATTTTGAGGATTAATCTGTTTAAGAATACCTCCAAAACCAATGTCAGAGGCATCAGTTTCAATAATTTTTTCCCATTGAGGGTTAGCAAGCATAAGGCATGGAAGGTTTTTAACCTTTTCTTTAATTTTTCTGACAGCTTCAGTATGTTTGTCGGACCATGGTAAAGGATTTTTCTTGAGTCTGTCATAAAGAATAGCAGATTCTTTATTGAGATTTTCAATATAAGGAGAAATATAATTAAGACTTCCAAGAAATCTTTGTAATTGAGTTTTATCAGTAATAATGTCTGGAAATTTTGATCCAAATTCAATACTTCTTTGTATAGGAATAATATTTCCTTTTTCGATATTGTGTCCAAGAAATCTAATATTTGTTTGGAAAAGAATCATTTTTGGCTTGGAAATAACAAGACCATTTTGTATAACAATTTTTTTAAAAAATTCTAAGTGTCGAAAATGATTTTCAATATCTTTAGAAAAAACAAGGATATCATCAATATAAACAATAATGAAATCACTATAAGGAGTGAAAATATCATTCATAATTTGTTGAAATTCAGAAGGAGCGTTTTTTAGGCCAAAAGGCATAACATTCCATTCATAATGTCCTATAGGAACATTAAAAGCAGTTTTATATCTATCAGTTTTGTTAATTTGGATTTGCCAAAAACCAGATTTTAGATCAAATTTTGAAAATATTAAAGCATGAACTAATCTATCAAGAAGATCTTTTTTATTAGGAATAGGATGTCTAATCCATTTTAAAACTTTATTAAGAGGTTTATAATTAATAACTAGTCTGGGTATACCACGTTCTTGTTCAGAATGTTTATTAACATAGAAGGCTGTACAAGACCATGAAGACTGGGAAGGAGAAATGAGTTTAAATTCTTCAAAGTGTGTGTATATATATTATGGGTTCATTATTACCTACATTTTTTAACATTCATATGATCACATAACTATTCTCTCTACGCATGTCCATAAATTACTTCAACAATTTATTTTGGTGAACTCCATGCACAACAATTTGTTATAAAATCTTATTCGAGACTATTTTACACATAGAATTCTACAAGATAGAATCTCAGTACTATTCACAATAAAAATTCAATCTTATAATTCAAATATATATTTTATAGATTATGAATTATAGGTTAACACATTTTACGAAATTAAATTCGTGCAATCGTAAAAGAATTTTACTCACATAAGTTGTCAATGAGTATAAAAACAGATACTTCTATATTTTGAAGGAGACAAATATTATTGACACCACCATTTCGCACATGCATTTAACATATGTTCATCAGTTTTCAGACCAGCTTATCAGATTTAACAAACCCAAAAAGAAAAATAAAATAAAATTGTATACTAGGATTTTAATTTAAAAGTAATTTAATTAAATTGAATGAGAGGCAAAATTTTGTCTTTAGCCTGCTGCATTATGCATGCGGTAATTAAATAACCTGCTCACATTTCAGTCTATAAATAATAAATTATGTATATATAATCCAAACAAAACTGGTAAACAGAATTTCCATGTACAAAAACAAGACATAAATTAAGCTTTATTTAATTAGTTAAGGCCACTTTTATATGCAATCACATGCTGCATGTGGAATCCAATATCAGAGTTTGCAAATCAAAGAAAAAAAACACAATTACCTAATTTGATGAGAGCATTAATGCATCAAAAACTAAACACATTTTTTTCCAAACCCTCATTAGGTATTTCAAATGTAGGAATCATAGCAGCTAACAAAATACTAATTCTCTTACAACTTAGATATTGATTCTTTAAGGATGTGATTGAGTATTTGAAGATGGATACATCACATGATTCATATATTCAGTAGCAGAAAACATTAATGGAGTAAAGAAATGAAAGAAAATTATGTTCATTAATTTGATTAAACAGATTGTTCCTAACTAAGCTAATTAGGGTCTATAAATCAGTGAAAAGTGTCACTTGTATGTATAACCTGTATCAAAGTAATTAATTTGCACTTCAATCCTTATTTGCCTCAGAAAACCAAGTTAATTAAATATTTCATATAATTACTTATAATTTGTAACACCAACGTTTGTGTAGCTGCAAGCTTTGGACAATGTATTAGGGTTTGAGCCAACCAAGAAAATCCATATAATTATTAAATCATAAAGAATGAGGAATTTTATTATTGAAATGAAGCTTAAAAGGGCAGATCTGAGTAAATATATATGATTATCCAAAGAAAGAAATAGCTGAGAAATGAGTTGAATCTTGAAAACAAAACCATATAAACTTTGCTCCATTTTGACTAAGAAAAAAAGGAGTGAGAAAAGAGAATGGTCTGACACAAAACACCATCATAACCTGTGAGAAAACAGAAATGTAAAAAGAGTAATGATGAAAATCTAATTTGTAATAAAAAAAAAGAAAAGAAGTTGAAACTCAAAGTCAAGATCCTCTAATCATTACACCAATCTGCAGATATTAGGCATATTGAACCACTTCCACACAGTGAGAAATTATCACCAAAAAATGGGAAAAAGACTCACATAATAAGGTAGATCTGAGACAGATCTAAATTGAGAGCAAATAATTGGGGGGAATGAAGCCTGGTCCGACGACTAAACCAATAGATCTATATATATCTATATATATTTGATCGATCAGAATATATTAGTCCTCGAGCCAGACAACATTCCCCTCAAAAACTAAGCTCCCTTTTTTTCTTCATCTTCCATCACCAAATAGCTAATCTTTTTTAGTATTTGACTTGTATTTCTTCACTAATTATATGCATACATATATATATATATATATGTATATGTATGATATGATGTTTGTGTATATATAAGTGTGTGTGTCCCTATCTCACTTTGTGGCCTCTCAAGCCTTTATCCCCCAAAACTTGCGCCTTCTTTCAAGGGAGAGAGAGAGAGATGAATTGAAGAGAATGATTTGTTGTTAGAGAGGTTTATAACAAGGAAGGAAGAAAAGGGTTGAAAAACCAATGTAAAAAGACAAAACTCTGACCCTACTAGCTGGACTAACCACCACCCCCATGCACTCACTATTCTCTCTCTTCCTCTCTCTCTTGTATATGTATACATATACATAGTGTGGAGACCAAGATTTTGACAAGAAGAAGAAAAATGAGAGAAATTAAGCATATTTTGCATAAATGATGGGTTAAAATCACTTTTACTTTTTATGTCATATGATTTTGATCTTATAATTATCATAATTTTCAATTTAGTTTAGAATTTAAGAGTAGGTTTGATTTCAATTCAATTTATGTGAATCTTATCAGAAAGTGCTACGTGTCAAATTCTTGATAGTGGAATGTCAAAATCAAAATCCTAATAAGAATTATTTGACACAGGGCATTTTCCGACAAACTTTAGAAATTTCTGGTAAAATTGAATTGAAATTGGAGAGATTTTTAAATTTGTGAGACTAAATTGAAAGTTTTGATAGTTATTTGATCAAAATCAGAAAACATCATAGTTATAAGACCAAAAATGATTTTAACCTCATAAATGACATCTTATAACTAACTAATCATTCACTATATAACACAAATCATCACCCTAAACAAAAACCCTAATATGTAAGCTAAATAATGCTATAAGAAAAAAGTAATAGAAAAGGTGAATTGGTATGTTCAAAATTATGAAAGCAAAGGGTAGAAATATGAGTAATTAAGTAGGTATTGATAAGTAAAATAATGAGAAAAATGATGATGGATTTGAGAGAGTGATTGAGTAATGATGAATGAATAGTAAATATAGGTGGGGGAAAATAGAGATAAAAGTGGGTATCAGCAAATCTTTAAAGAGGCCATACAGGTTGGGTCAGAGGAGTAGTTGAGTTATTGAGCTGCCCCATATCAGAAATTGCATTTATTATTATCTTTACTATTAATTAATTTATTTTTAGTATATGTTTGGGATTTTGTTTATTTTCATTCATTTATTTATTTAGAAAAAGTATTTAAGGGGGACCCACGTTAGGCGCGTCTCCTTTTTGCAATGGCCAAGACTATGAGAGGACGACCGACACATTAGGTCACCCTCTCTCTCTCTCTCCTCTCTCTCTCCCTCTAACTTTTTTTACTTATTTTTTTTCACTTAATTACCCTCAACATTGTCAACAATATTTGGTTTAGTTTTGTTAATATCCTTACAAATATTTAAGCACACGTTTTCTTTCTTTTTCTTTTTTTTTTAATGAATAAATTTTGAATAGAGAGATAACACATGTCATCATCTTAATTAAAGAGTTTTTGAAACATTTTATTGAAGGCTTTGCAACATGTTATTGAAAATATACTCTCGAGAAAATACTCCCACAATTTTAAAGAAATTGTTGTTTTAAGTTGTTTAATAGAGATTAAGAAACATTTAAGATGTATATTTATGTGACAAAATGATTATATTATTCTATATTTGATTGGCATAGCTAATGTACAACACTAAATAAAATTTTACTAAAAAAAAAAAAGACTAGGTTGGATAAAAAATATTAACTTTGTTAGGTAATTAAAAAAAAAGAACAAATCTATTTTGTAAATTAACGATTATTTTAAAATGGAGGGAAATATCTATAGTGGAGGTATTTGATAATTCAATTTAAAATGACAAAGAAAACATACATAAATGATCGTAAGAAGTAATATGAGATGGTCTTATAAATTTAAATTTGTGGGATGAACTCTACTACCTATAAATAAAATTCATTTCACAAATTCATAGATTAATTACAAATTATAAATTATTATCTCATCTCATAAAATTAAATTCGTAAAACATTGTTACTGAATCCTAATCAAAGTTGATATGCTGAATGAGATAAAAAAGTAGTCTTTAATGAGTTAGTCTTCACAAAATAAGATTCCAGATATTTATTACCCTCATATATAGCTACCGTATTCAATGTGTTGTAAATGTAGATTGTAGACTGCTTTTCCTTACAAGAAAAAAAAAATTAAATAAAATTGTCAAAACATTGCACTCTACCATTAATCATTTGATGCATAGTATTATCCATAACGAGTTAATCAGTTTTCAATAATTGTAGTAGGCTACTATAATTTACCCGTAAATGCGTAAGTTGTACTATATATTTTTGGAAATTCCATGCTACTCAATTTGTGTCTAAATCTTAATGATTAATAACATGTAACATATTTTAAAAGAACTATTTTCTTTTAAATTTACTACATGTCATTAAAATCAAGTTTTTAGCTAAGATTATTGGACAGTTCATAGAATTGGGTTGTAAGATCGTAATGTTTTAACCAACCTTGTAAAATAGTGTGTGTATATATGTACATAAATATAAGTATTTCTTAATTACCTAAAACGAGATATATATATATATATGTGTGTGTGTGTGTATGTGGTCTAGTGGTTTAATTGTTGGTAGTTTGATGTTGTGTTTCAACCAAATATTTCGTTCAATACAAGATGTTTCAACCATGTTGGTAATTTAATGAGTACTTTTTTATAATAATAATAATAATAATAATAATAATAATAACTTATTTATAGAATTATAAAATCAACAATTTTACGCATGGTTTTACCAATATCATGAGATTCATTCGTGATTTTAGTCTGTTCTATCAAAAAAAAATTAAATTCATAAAAATAAACGATTCGATTGAGTGTATGAGTTAAACAAGCTAGCATTGTCACAGATCATCGTCTTCAACACAACTCAATTAATACTTAATAGCATGGAATGTCTCACTTACATGGCCGGACAGTTAAGTAGTGTCATATAGTACTACATTAATTAACTATATCGATCTATTTTAATATTCTATTTTTAAGTTCAAATAAACTGATCCATTTTAATTTATTTATGTAACTCAATTATTATTAAATGTATCACACCCAATTCATAATATTATAGTATTCTAGTAACTAAAATAGATTTAATTTATAGGATTATTGATTTTGAAAAATGA
This sequence comes from Scutellaria minor, assembly GCA_954870855.1. Lineage (NCBI taxonomy): Eukaryota > Viridiplantae > Streptophyta > Magnoliopsida > Lamiales > Lamiaceae > Scutellaria > Scutellaria minor. The sequence goes on along the minus strand of OX940728.1, from coordinate 14,177,147 downwards.
AGGGGAAATGATATAGACCATAATTTTGAAAAAGGTGTTGAGCTAAAGATTTATAGTATAGCACGTTGCGATGCCCCATGCCAGAGGGTAAATGCAACACTTACAACTTGTGGACCACTAATCAAAGTGATATACAATGTTACAATTAATTTCAATTCTATGAATTAATTTTTGTGGGGATAAACATCTCTCTTCCTTCTCCAAATTCCAATGGTTTACACTTTACACCATTGTAACACAAATTTTGGACCTTATATTTTGAACTTCAAATCAGAATCTCGAATTTTTGGCATGTAATTGTAATTGACCAAATGACAACATCAAGATTTTGGGTTTTCTTATTAAATCAAGTTTAATCTATGTTTCCTTCCAACCTAAATCTGTTTCATCTACTACAACTGAACTACTCAACTCAATAAGTCGGAAATAGATACAAAATGCAAAACGTCTTGGTACCACAAAATATCCTACATGCACACAAGTTTTTCCTTATTAAATACATAAACCACAAAATATGTGTACAATTTTCTACCAATCATTTTATAACTTTTTTATTCTTTTTTAGTACCTGTATGTAGAAACAACTATTATTTTGAGAGTTTTTGTAAAAAATTAAGCAATATGGGATCCATAAAAATGAAAGATAATCAAATTACTCCAAAATAGGTTTCAATTAAATTTTCAAATATGAACTTGTCAATGCAAGCAAGTAGGGTATTTTTATGGGATATAAATATGGATAATTTAAAATAAAGTTCCATAAAAGATTAGCAATAGATTCAAAATTAGACATTTACATATTTGGTTGAATTATGTTAGCATTTATGTTAGTTGAGTGTTAATGAAAGTAAGTAGTGGTTTTGGCTCTATAATTTGATTCCTTTTTGAAAACACACACAGAAACCCACGTGGGTGTGTGTGTACGGGCTTATATTGACAAATGAAGAGGACGAGACACAGACACTGCCTCCCAATTTCAACGCCCAACATATATATGCTTTGAAATTTGTGCATTCATCACTATTATGTAATTAATTTCATATTAATTATTTTTTAAAATCAAAAATAAAAAAACTAGAGAAGTTACAAGACAGTGTCAAATCTGCAACCATGCTTAAAAATATATACATAATTAAGTATAGAGATTGACTTGGGAATTATTATTAGTTATATTTCTGATCAGTGAGAGATAAGGAACTCCTCATCTGATCGAGGGATCGTAGGTTTCTCGATCGGATGAGATGTAAATCAATAGATACGTCAAACCCTAGACAAACCTTTACAATATTTTAATGAAAATTCGTTCCACACAATGTTTGAACTTATGTTGTTGGAAGATTTCTTTTCATATCACTACAAATTTTACCAATTCATCTGTGCCGTGTGGGCAATTATTAGGTATAGTACTTTGTTTTCATTTTGGGTTGTTTTTGGGCCATATTTGAAGTATCTTAAGTAAGTGAAAACTTAATAATTATGTTTATTTTTGAATTATATATCAACATATGTTATTGCAGATGTCAATTTACTGTCGGAAAAACTCGATGGTTGTAATATTATTGTGAAAAAATGTTATTGGTAATGCTCTAGCTTGGTGTGTGTGTGTAAATATATATTAAAGTATGATATTGGTGGATGAAAATTTTAAATTTGAGTTTCAAAACAAACATGAATTCATATATTAAATCCAGACTAACGAATACCACTTCAAACATAGCCTTAATTTCTTGAAAACTTGCAATCTCTACATAAAAAAATGTTTTTGATTATTCTAGCTCAATATTGCTCTATTCTTCCCAAATAAAGAATTTCTCAATGAAATACCACATATACTTTTATTCGGTTAAGTGAAAGTACATATTATAAGCTATCAAATCTAGTTTATGTCATTGCATTTATTCATGAAAATCCATTCCATAAACAAATAGTGTTTGTGAATTACTAATTATTTTTATTTTATTTAGTTGAATTGCCATTTTCATCATGCCAAAATTAATTATGAAATGAGAAATGAGGAAGAAGGATGTGAATGGTAATGGAGAGGTGGGACATGGGCTGGAAATTTTCTGACAAATAAGGTACAAAACATGAGGAAAAACTGATTATTGGTAGAAAATGGTAAGGAAAAAGAAAAACACTACTTCATGACAACCCTTTTTTGGGCCAATTTTGTTTTATATACTTGCTTCCTTTCTTTCCTTGAATATTTTAAATAGTTATTTTAGGACAAAAAAACATATATATTTTCTACCTTAAAATATAACAAATTATCATTTTTCATCCATTTTAACAAAATGGACAAAAATGGCTTTTTATAAAATTAGATGTTACATGACATATTTATTAATTTTAGGTGTTACATGATATAACATGTTACTCGATATAATTTTCAATCATCAGATGCTACACGATATAATAGTTGGTTATAGGGATTACACTACATACATAAAATAATAGTCGGTTTATGTGTTTCACATGACATAATAGTCAATTTTAACGTTATGCAACGCAACTGTATCTCATGTGAATCGAAGGGTATTTTTGTCTTATTAAAGAAAATTGAGTACAAGAGAGAGTTTGTTATTTGTTATCTTGAATACTAGAAACTGCACTTTGTAATCTCCGAGTATATTCATCCATTTTCCCTGTTTTTTTTTTTTTAAGAAAAAAAATTCTCATTGATAATAATCAAACATATTTTTATAAAACTCACTTTGATTATGAATCGTCGATTATTGATTGACTCATCACATTAAATTTATAAGACGTTTACTCAGATGTTTTACACTTTTTTTTTCTCCCTCCCTATTTCTTTCTGGCCTGACAAATTACTAGCAATTTTATGTTATTATCTTAAAAAAATTAAATTTAATATATATATATTAAGCACCCTTGGAATGATATGTGCTGGCTTTAGCAATCTAATGAGATACACATGTTCGAATCGAACTATTGGGCCAAGTTGAAAGGGCCCAAAACTATTCATGAAAAGAAAAGAGGCCCTAATTTTCGGGGCTAAAATTGAAAAAATGTCTCGTGCCGTCGTGCGTGCGTTGGCTTTCCCATGAAATAATAATGATGGGATTCTTTTTCAATTTAAAGATAAACTTGCGTTGAATTTGATCCAAAAAATATCATTAATTAATTAATTAATAATTAATATATATATATATATATTAATTTGCATAAAAACTTATATGATATTTTCCCACAAATAAAAATTTATGTGACCGATAATCTAAACTTATTTTCACGAATTAAACTATATTTTATGATTATTGAATATAAGTTGACATGTCTCGTGTATGTTAAATTCATAAAACAGGAATAATAGACTTAAATAATTTGATGCACAAGTAAATCCAATCTCAATAATAGATTGAAATCGATTGGATTCTCTATTTCAATTTGATGTTGCATCTTGTATTCTATTATATTTAATTCACGTTATATGTAAATTGATGATGTCATCTTTACATTGGGCGTATGATTATTATTTTGGAATATAAGATGAAACACTAATGTGAAATAAAAGATGTTGGATTCATGTGACAAATCCACATGTCTATAGCTCATAGTTTTCATTTTGTTTAGGTAATTAGATATGGTTTGAGAAATATGATGATGGAATACAACACTATTTTTATGATATAAATAGACCTAAAGAAAATAATATTTAAGAGTAGTTGCAGATTCTGTGTTTTCAAACCATCCACTTGCTTGGTATTCATTGGATAACCAAATCCGAAATCTCCACAATAAATATAAATATATAAATAAAACAAGCTCACAAAATATATATGTTGTTTAATTTGACATATTGGTATTAAATTAACATAGGAATCTAAATCACAGAAATTATACGCAAAAGTTGGACTGACAAAGTACTACGTTAATCTATCATAGTTTAATATCGTTAGTCATCTTTGATTCTTCATGAGATGCAATCTCAACTAGGTTTAATGATTTTGATTCTTATACAATCGTTTTATAAATTTAATTTTATAAAACAAATCAAATCATAATTATGCATAAATTTGTGCAAATTAATATGGTTTGAATAATCGATTTCATCTAGCATATATAAATATAAATTTTTATGATAATTACATTTATAATATATATATATATATATACATGGTCTTGCAGATCAAACTATTAAAATCATATAAAAGATTCATTTTCTACCATTTATTATAATTTTGTGTTCAACCTACCATAAATCCTAAGAAAATTCCATTATAATATAAATATATTTTAGAGATATAGATGATGACCCATTACCAACTTCTAATCTGCTTGCATTTTGAATTTTCTTTTCCCCTCTATACACTATTCTGTAATACATGTGTGACCAATTCGTAAAAAAAAATAAAAAATTCAGCAGTTTTTTTTTTCTTGCACACGAAAATTAAGTGAAAAAATTTACTTAACGATTAACAATTGCTAAGTTATGTCTATCTAATCTAATTTTAGTATGGTATTCATATGTTTTTCTTTTCTAATAGACAAATTTTCTAATGGGTCACTCATCATATGATGCAGAATAAGGTTTTCAATTTTTTTTAAAGAAAATAGTCATTGTCTTCGTTTCTAATGAGTCTTCTCATAAATATATTTTTTTTCTGACAATATTGTTGTCGTTAATAGATTAGAAACCACGTCATATTGTTGTAAATAGGCATTTTTAATTCTTTTTTGTGACACTTGTTGTCAATATGTATTAAAAAAATTTGCAACAATATGTTGTTGTCAAGTTTAATTGTTTTGGACTTATTTTATGATTTAAGTTAAATATCATTATACAAAATATTAGTTATCATTATTATTACTAGTATGTTAGTTTGAATGAATATTTATTTTAAATTTAAAAAGAATCCGAATCTCCAAAATGAATCGTTTTATTACACTCACATCTTCTAACAAACTCAACTAATTTAGAGATTTTTGTTTGAATATCTTCAAAATCCAAAATTTCCTAATCTTAGAACGCTTCGAACCATTTTCACCCCAGGTTTTTAGTACTACAAACTTTATACTATTTCTCCAACTTGAATATCAATAAAGTTTTTATTAAAAGCTTTTATAATGCGCCATTATTATCTTATTATTATTATAATTCATGAAAAAAAAAATGGAATGAGACAACAAGTGGCGTCCGTGGAAAGGAAAAGAAGAAGAGAGAGAGAAGGAAATGTGGCAATAGTTGACAAAGGGGTGGCCCACCTGGATAACGACTGGGTAATTATTCAATGCAGCTGGTCCAAACCTGCACCACCAGTTTATTGCCACGTCATTGTCCTAAACCAGGCTTAGAATTTGGGTGCCTTTGACTGGGCCATGCTGGCTATTTCTCATTTGTTGATGTGTGACACGTGACAAAACCCAATGCTTGTTTTTTTATTACAATTTTTTTTTTGGAAAGCGACACTTTTCAATTTCTCATTTACTTCTCTTCTCTTTTCTCCAACAGAGGATCCAATGAAAAAAATAAATTAAAATAAGGGATTTTTTTAATAATTAAATATCAATTTATGGCCGATTAATTTAGGATATTGCCTTATAGTGACGAAACTTCAATTATTTTTCTACCATAATAAATAATATATTTCTTTTCCACAAATATAAAAAAACAGAATAATTTTATCCTTGTTGATAAAATAAATAACATCTCTCATTATATTAGTCAACAATCTTGCATTATACATATATAGTACAAGTGTTATTTTAGACTTTTCACCAAAATTAAAATTATGGTAGAAATATAACAAAGTTATATGTTATGGTAGAAAATTTAATTTTATTTGATTTTGTATAAAAAAACTATTATACCTTATCTACATTGTTGCCTTAAAAATTACAGGATGTATATGATTGATTCAATTTTAAGATTAGATCTTCTTATAATATTAATACGAACATAGCATGCAATGAAATAAAATAAGAACATATTTTATCAAGTCTATTATTATATATATCGTAGACACATATTAATATGTCATATGATACATATGAGAATATTATTTTATGTTTTATTTGATGAGAACTTTGAAATCATTACTGCCACGCGATGGCTCTCTCTAGTCCTTAAACCTATTGCAATCACTTTCTAAGTTAATTTGAGGCATATTAATTAGCTTCACATTTTTTTAATCTTGGAGTGAATTTGGACATTTAATATAGTATGTACATGACTAATTCCCATCCTTTTTTCTTATGAATAGTATTATTAATCTATGATAATAGCTAAAACATAGACTAATTTGGGTTAAATAACATTACTTGGAAAAAGCATTAAGAAATCAAGAAAAATCGAACTCATATTGTTGCATGTCAGAGACAAATCCAATTCTAAGGGAAAAAATATTTTCATATTGTAGCATAAAGTAGATCGGGGGACTAAATTTTGCACAGTAATAGACAAATTTTTCTGTTGCAAGATAATTGAGCTCGATTAATTAATGATATAAATAAAATATTAATGAAAAATATAACAAAAAAAAAAAAACATTAAAAGAGATCACCTAAATCCATGTTGATTGCATGTAATTACATCACGACTACATTTTATAAATATGATACAGTTCCTTCTTCATCACTTAATGGAATTCCAAATAAATAACCATTAATTTCCATAATTGACATAAAATTCAAAAAGAAAAACTTAAATAAATAAAATTGTAAAAGGACGGTTGTCCAATGATGAATTATGTATTGTCTTTTTTCTTCTATTTAGCATCAATAATATTTGGACTTTTAGCAATTTCGAACTCGAAATAGTAAATTACCAATTTCTACTTTGAAAAATAAAAACTATCATTTGAAAACCAGAAAATTAAGATTTTGTTAGACACCTTTCGATTTCTAATTATTTAAAATATATTTATAAAATTACAATCCCAAAATATAATCAATGAACTTCATGTATATGAAAAAATATATATTTCAAAAAAATAATTGTATATAATCAAAATAGTTCAGTTCCTTATATCGTATCAAAATTTTCATATTATATATTATGCTGAAAATTTCAATATACCACATTTTATTGATATAACGAAATTATTGTTATAATGTAATGATAAATATCAATTTTTTAATAAATTTAATATTAATATTTTCGATATTTCAACATCAATTGAAATACTGAAAATTTTGTCATACCTATTATACTAAAATTTTTGGTATTTTCCCCACCATCTCACTTTTACGAGCGTTTAAGCAATAATTTCTTCTTTTAAGTTTGGATCAACATTTTTTTATCTTATAGATTCCGAATTGGTAATTACCCCATCTTTTGAGTCTTATATTTACAAAACTCCAAAATAATCTATTGTTTAAAAAAAAAAATGTTACCACAGCCCCCCATATCAGATTATATATAAGAAACCAATATAGTAGTAAAAAAACAGGCTTGCTAATACACTAGAATTGGAATATATATAAAAGACAAAGTATGTATAAAAATGGTTAGAAGTCAGAAGAAGAATAAAGGTGAGTGAAATATGGGAAAGATGTTTGATGAGGCAAAGTACCTAGTAGAAGTGGAGAGCTTATCTAAGCTGAGAAATAAGAAGAAGAACAAGAAGAGAAGATTCAGCGATGAACAAATTCGATCTCTCGAAGTCATGTTCGAATCCGACACCAAATTGGAGGCCCGAAAGAAAGCCGAGGTTGCAAGAGAATTGGGTTTACAACCTCGGCAAATCGCCATTTGGTTTCAGAACCGAAGAGCTCGTTGGAAATCGAAGCAAATCGAGAAAGACTACTCTCTTTTATTGTCCAATTACAACGCTTTAGCTTCTCAGTTCGAGTCCTTGAAGAAAGACAATCACTTTTTATTGTCCCAGGTATTATGGAACATAAAAACTTATATGAGACTGTCTCATGGAAATTTATTTTTATTTTTATTGTAAGTATTGATTGTGTCGTGTTGTGTTCAGCTGCAGAAGCTGAAGAAGAGGGGTGGTGATGTGGCGGAGGGCGGTGGTGTGGTGGCGGCAGCGGATGAGGAGAATGGGTTGCGGAAAATGTTTGCGGTGGAGACGGGCTCGAGTGAGGATTGGGAGGGTCTTGACTCGGATGAGTTGATAACTCAGCCAAGTCAGGGTTATCAGTGGTGGGATTTCTGGGGTTGATCCAATGAGTTTTCACGTAAAATTTTATGTAAGACGGAGTTCAGATGAATCAATAAAGAGAGTCAATCCAATAATTTAGTCAATATCGATTTCGCGTGAAATCATATGTGACATGGTGTCATATCAGTTTTTGCTCATTTATAATGATGAGAAGAGAGATGATTTGTGAATTGGAATAATCAAGAATCTTTCTTCTTATTGCTCTGATATTTAACCTGACTCTGTTATTTTGACATGACAGTTTACAATTGCTGTAAGAAAATTGGAGAGAAGAGAGGAAAAAAAAATGGTTCATATATTTGCATTTTAGTTTCTCTATTTTGTCACAATTTGCAGCTTTTACTTTGTTTCAGTGATTACTACAATAGAAGAAGAAAGGAAATTTAATTTTTTTGGTTTATGCTATGGTGCGTTTGCAATGCAATTGGGCTTGTTGTGTTATGCAATTCAGGTTATAAAATAGAATAAATATACAATTCATAAAGTTGACGTGGCTAAATATGACAAGAAAAATATTGAAATGTAATTCACGTGACAATAATTTACCATAAAAAGTCAAGATTTATAAGAAACCAAATTCAAATTACATAATGGTTTATAATTGATGATAAGATTGCCACTATCCTTTTCTATTATTTAATATGGTGTAACATCCGTTTCTACCATCATTAATATCGTGGTATACTTATTTTTCTATCTCATCAAATAAGAAATATGATTTTCTACTACAATCTAATAAAAATGACGATTTTATCCTTAAATTTGTGAGTCATGACATCATCTAACCATCGTATCAATTTTTTTTTTTTTTTTGCGTCATTTTGTAGATGAGTGCATTAATTATTTTTGACAATTCAACAAAACTGTAGTAAAAAAAATAAGAAAACTATATTATATAATAAAAAAAAATTCTTTAATTGGTATTTCAAGACATTTTATCTATTTACTATTCTATTACTCAAAACTCCATAACAACATTATACTATTTATAATTCAAATTTATCTTTCACAACTCAATATCCATTTTATATCTTACTCTCTACAAAAGGGTAAAAATGTAAAAAGCGGGGGTGTAAGTAAAAAGAAAAAAAAGAAAAAACGTAATTAAGAAAAACCACAAAATGATATGAAATGAAGAGCCACTTAAATGCAGCTCCGCCGCAACACCGCCGCGAAACCCCATCGGAGCCCCATCCCGGCGGCGGCGGTATACGTTCTTTCAGCCCTATTCTTGGTGGGACTATGCTTCTCTACATTCCTCCTCATTGTAGTTCACAATGCCCTCTTCTTCGTCCTCCTCCTCTGCATCTCAACACTCATCGCCGCTTTCTTGCTTTGGAATTCCCAAAACGACGCCGTTTCCTTCTTCCTCCATTCTTTTCCTGATTCTGACATCAATCTCGCCACCCATGGCCAGCTCGTCAAGATTTCTGGGGTTTGTTCAAATTAGCTGATTATTCCAAATCTATGTTTAATTTTCAGTTTGAATGTTTAGTATTCCTGTTTAGACATGGCATTATCAGTGTGGGTATTGGTAAAGTTGCAATCTTTTTGCTTAAGCTTTTTCTGGGATCCTTTTTTTGTGCATGTCCTTTTCTTTTTGATTGCTTTTCCCATTTGGGGGGCAAAAGGGTTAAATTTCTTGCACATTCTTTAATAGTTGTGATGAATATATTGTAGTATTTGGATTGGAATAGAAAAGGAGAAATTCTTTATGTTAAAGTTGTTATCCCCTAAATTTGGTACCTTTGGTTAGAATCTGTTCAAAATGAAGAAACTCTTTAGAAATTACTTTGAAAAAGTTCACTCCAAATTTGGTTTACTCAAATATTAAGACAGTTTTCGTGTGCCTTTTACACTCTAAGTAGAGCAGCTGATTCTGGTTGATTACTCTCATAATAGTTTTTGTGTTGCCAAATTGGTTTTGGAGAATTAAACTAGAGTTTTATTACATTATTTTTAAATTTCATAAGTTGGCAGCTTGTTGTCTTGTTGATACTTAATGGAACTTTCAATGAATCTCATGGAGCGTTCGAAATCCAACTTGATAATCGAGTTGAGTTATCATGCTTCATAATCAAACTAAATTGAATGAATGTTCCGTTTTTTTTCAATTCATTCCAAGCGGCTAAGCTAGTGAAAGTGAGGTAGAAACCGTAGAATTAGATCTGGTTTTGGCTCAACTACGTAAAATAATTGTTGTAGCGTGATTCCTATAAAGTTTTTTCATAAGAGACTTCAATTGATGAGCATTGTGTGATAGCGCGGTTGGTTTAAACTCAAGTGGTGTCTTGTGGAAACATGTCGTTGGAATCTTCTTATGAAAAAGTTTTGCCGTGTGTCTATACATCTACGAAGTTGTACGAGTACAAAGACACGTGTTTGAAGGCTTTAAATGCATGGGACTTGTGTTTGTTATGGAGATTAGCATATTCAGAGGTATGTAGACTCTGATTCACATTCTGGTCCCTTTCTTCTCCGAGTTTGCTTCACTTTCCATATCCACAACACGCGATTCTTATAAGAAATACATTTGATATCTTGATTCTTTTTTATGGCAACTATCTCTTCATGATGAACGACCTACTCAAATCTTTAAATTTCATCACATGCAATGATAAAGATATAGTTTCCTTTGGCCATTGTTAAACATATCTGCGAGTACTAATAGTTTCCATTAAGATGCTGTGATAATGATGATAACACAATTAAGTTTCAAAACACACACCCTCTTTTATCTGCAGAGGCACTCAACCGATTTTTACGTAACTGACATGAAGTCCGGCATCAAAGCCCTTGTGAAAGCCGGTCCCGGTTCTAAAGTTATTCCTTTGATAGTCGAGAGTAGATTGATCAAAACATCTAAAAGATGCAGGGTTTTGTCCTCCGATTTCAGGAAATGGTTAACGGAGAGGAAAGTTTCAGATGAAGCCCGTTCGCTATGCCTACAAGAAGGGTAAATTTTAATCCTTCTCTTTCACTCATGCTTTTTGCTTAGCTGATCTACTCTTAGAATATCGCAGATATGTCAAAGAAGGCAGCTTTGTGAGTGTGGTCAGAATTTTGCTTAAAAATGATGATGTTGTAATGATAGTTGAGCCTCATGAAATAGTTTCGACTGGTTGCCAATGGCGTAAACTGCTCCTCCCTGTCGACATTGAAGGACTTGTCATCGGATCTCGGGATACGACTATCATGCATTGCCCATGACAGTAATCACTGTATCCACAAATTTAGACAAGATGTCTAGACTCATCAGCATTTTTTATTAGATATAACCGAATTAGATCCTCTATTCCAATTTAGTGTTTAATCTTGTATTTTATTGTTTTTAATTCATGTATAACCTAGTGATGCCATTTATAAACTTGGCATGTGGATATTTTGAAACACAGATGAAACACTAATATGAAATAGATCTTGCTTCCTAGCTTTCATTTGAGTTGAAGCTGTTTTTGCAGTGTCAATTTCTGAGAGGGTCGTTTTAAACAGATGATATTACAGCATTCAAATTTCCCCAAATTGGCAGTTTCTTATTCAGTAACTCAAAAGTTATTGTTTGGAGATTGGTGGTATTTGAGAAATATGATCTAATTGTTCATAGTTTGCATTGCAAAAGATACAAGTTCGTTTTTATAACTTATCCTCGATAATGCATTACCAATCTAATCAACAGAATCTTTTAATTTTGATAGTGAAGCTTATTAAAAGACAAGGCAGTAACTAGAAAGTAGTCGAATATTGTGAATATCCATATGTAACCAAATCTAAACAAAAAAGACAATAATTGGTCCACAAAGGCCAATAAAACATTTGAAAATTGCAAGAATTCATTTCATAAAAGCAGTGCAAGAAAAGTCTCTCAAGATGCAACACTGTGTGCAGAGTCTACTTGATCTTCTTTTTTGGCCTCAACTGCATTAGCAAAAAATTAATGGGATTAAGCATATCATCTTTTTTCACCTCTTTACAAAGCAAGCGATTAATAGAGAGATTAACGAATCAACAATCTCACCTGGTTGCTGTGTCCACACTTCTTCTTCCTGCAATTGACAGCACGAGGATGGAGACGAGCATAACATCTGAAATAAAGCATGTGCATATTAATCAAGTGTTCAAAGCCCACAGACATCCACTTACAATTCTTAACAGAAAGGATCAACAGGATTGCACACATCAATCAAAAGCGTTTGAATGTTGAGAATCCAAATACAAATTTTGAAGGGAATCAAATAACCATTGGAGAGCAAAACAAAGGTATATTACTATCTCTGTGAGATAAACTTCTCAAGCCAACATCACTATATGTAGCTCTAAAGTTAATTTCTACAGATTAGGAAGTCCTGTTATTAGGTTTTTTAATTCTCAAGTACTATAAATGTTATCCTTATTAACACCTTGCACCCATGAATTGATAACAGGGACTTCAACTTATAGATTCCAATTTACAGACCAAATGATTTATCTTTCACTTGAACACATTTCTATAGAAGAGGTTCACATTCATACAATCAAACAGCACAACACGATGACTGACTGATGTAGGGTTACATTTATGGTTAATAATGATAGAAAAACAAAAGGTGCACTGGATATAAAGTAGAGCAATTCCCTACTCCTATTAAACACTCCTGGTAATTCCAACCTATAAGATGCAAACTGAGAAAAAGAATTCAAAAAAATATATTTTCTTTGCCTAGTTTCATACTAAAACGAAAATACAAACAAAACTTTTATTATTAATATTCAGCCCTCTAAAAAACTTTCAAAATATAATATGGATGGAAAATTAGACTCAAAACGTGAGGTAGCCAGCTGTATCACATTCTCAACCTTTCTTTTGTACCATAGAGGTGTTCTCAGTTCTCACTATACTGATCACAACCTATCCTGCTCCCTATCCAACTCATACCAAAACATCATCTTCCTAAATTTCAAACAAATCTATTAATTTGATTATCATGGACATGATTCAACAATCAGGTCAAGAAAATGAAGCTCAAAGGACATAAATAAGAAAACAAAACAACTATATGAAGAAGTACTTTAGCGGATACTACATCGATGGCCTTGCATATATACAATATTTAACCTATATCATGTCAAAATGAATTAAATTATTTGAATTTATAATACGCTATTACGGAACAGCACAGAATAAAAACAGAAAATTCAGCTCATATCCTACATATATACAATTTTATAGGTGTATTCAATAAAGCCTTCATGCCCACATAGCTACTATAAACCACAAAACAAACTTAAAATGCCCGAATTAAATAATGAATTAACTATCAGTTCTAATTCAAAAAGGTGCAAAATCATAATCCTTCGCTTACTTGCGGCAGATCATCTTGTCCTGGTTGTACTTCCTAGCCAAAGCCATCAACGAAGGCTCGATAATTCCTCCACGAAGCCTCAAAACCAAATGCAGCGTTGACTCTACACAAAATGAACAAAATTCAGTAAAAATAAATAACTCCAGAAAAAAGCGATGACTTAATCATAAAACTCAATAAAAGAACACAACTAAGTCAAACTCATCACCTTTCTGAATATTGTAATCCGCGAGAGTCCGGCCATCTTCCAACTGTTTTCCAGCAAAAATCAAACGCTGCTGATCCGGGGGAATTCCTATAACATACCAACTCCAAATTAAATCAAAACTAAGAAATTAAAAAAAAAAAAAAAAACAGATTAGAATGTCGAGAGAGCAGAAATTCATACCTTCCTTGTCTTGGATTTTGGCCTTGACATTGTCAATGGTGTCGCTCGATTCGACCTCGAGCGTTATGGTCTTCCCGGTTAGGGTTTTGACGAAGATCTGCATTTTCTCCCAATTCTGCAGTCGCCGCTTCCACTGATTAAAACTGGAGAGTTTTAGGTTGATCTTCACTTATATGTATGCAGGATCTGAATTAGGGTTTTATGAGTTGGGCTGGGCTTTATATAAATTCTAATTGGGCCTGCTCATTTTATGTATGTTTCTTTAGTGTCTAATACATTTTTATGAAACAGATTAATGGGCCTAGTTATTTTTCTGTTTGGAAATGGGCCTTCCTATTCTTGAATCTTGCATGGAACATTATCTAATAATAAATATCTCTAATTAAAGTTATTTGCTCGAATAAATTTGCACATTTTAGTGCATATATTAGTTTTTAAAACGTATGATTTATCTTTTAATGATTTAATGATAATTAAATTACAAATATTTATTATGTTCATTTAGACTCGAGAAAATTCGTGAGTTATGATTATTCAGTAAATTAAACATAAATTATTAACATGTGTGCCACATTACCCACTTACAAATATACAAGTATAGGAAAATGGTTTAATCATAAAGTAATAGATGACTTCTTGAAGAAAACATTGAAGAAAACGAAATATGTAAAAAATACATAAAAGTTTCAAAATTGAGAATTTAGAACAATAACTTTCTTTAAATGGAATCCTTATCTTGTAATTAGGGAGTCAAGAATAGGAGAAAATAAGAAAACGGTCAAACAAGAATAATAGTTATTTCCATATGTCCTTATCAAATCTTTAAAATGGCAATCCATTAATGACTAAAGAGGAATATTGAGATTTTTATTTTTATTTTTAATTTGATTCCCGACCAAGAGACCTCTTATAACTGATCTTTAAGATTTGTTCCAAGTTTTATTGGGTGACGAAAAAAAATAACTTTAATAAATAAAAATCATTAGTTACCTTTTATTATTTCATCTTATAAATTTGTGTGTATTCTGAAGTTAAGGAATTGACATGTTCCAAATGATCAAGATGAAGTCACTTATATAATACAATTGCACTTAATTAAAACTAAACACGTACTATAATTGTAAACATCAAAGATTAAACATTTAATTTCTACTCTTAATATATAAAAATTAAATTAATTAAACTAAGAAGATGCTATTGCCGATTACCTACTCATAAGACAAAACTCTGAGACCAACTTTCCATTAATCACTAATTTAATTAATTAGTGGGGTTTTATAATGTTGACCTCAATTGAGTCAACTTGAATTGGATCTTTGCGGTAAAAATGTCTTTCATTTCTAATTGTTCATTTCATATTTCATTTATTTAATTCATGTCACTTATTATTTAGTGATATAATATGTTTATATATAATATGAAATGATTATTTTAAAATACATAATGAAACAAGAATAAAAATAAAATATCATATTTTATGCTTTTCAGTTACTTTTAAGTTTTAACAAGTCGTATAGACGTTTCTCCGATGTTTCTATAGTGGGATTTTTGTTGTTTTATTATAAAACTAATAAGATTTTGAGAAAATTGTTATTCTTGCATTTTAATAATACGATCTTCGGTTGGCCATGTTAATTCTACAGTTTTCTTTTGTTACGATGCAAGTATTGAGATATATTAGGATTTAAAGTAAGATTTTTATGAGATCATTCTATGGATTTAACTCTTTTTTTTTTGTTTTTTTGTTTTGTTTTGTGTGCGTGTGTAGAATGTATAAATATTTTATGATGTACAAGTTGCAAAATCAACTTGTAAGTAAATTATTAATGTAAAATGAAAAAAAGCAAACATATATTATTAGCTGTCACAAATTATATGGATGATTTGGTCATGCCTTAAATTTATTTTTGTAACTTTTTGAAGCAACTTGTGGATATGTAAATCACATTAATTAATTATTGTGAATAAGTTCGAATCAAAAAAAAATCTCAAACAATAAAATATTATCGATACTTAATAGAAAAGAAAAAAAAATACAAGCAACACAAAAACGGGAGTATTCTTATTAATAATGATAAAAACATCTTTATTAATGGATATTCTGATATATCACATGATGCTTTATTGATCGTCTAGATATTATATAATGATGAAATAACATAAATATTTGTCCATTGATGATGCTTTTAACATAGAGTACTACACCAACTCATTCTTCACTATACAAAGCACATAATACACTAAACACATGCAATATTCTACTCCTAGTTAAACATATATAAGTAGCCATATGTATTGAAGTATATATATATATATATATATATATATATATTTGTAGATTTGAAATCAAAACATTTCCCAAAGAGGAAAGATTAAAAGTCCATCAAATTGAGGCTTCATAGCTAAGTTGTAGGGCCTAATTATTAAATTAATTAGAATATTTGTCATCACCCCCTCTAAATTAACAACTATTTATGTCAAAGAATAAGTGACAATTATATGCCCAAAAGAAACCCAATTTGCATAGGACCACGGATGAACATATTCTTTTCAAATATCCAATCTTTGAAAAAGAAAAATTTGAGTCAAGAATCTAGACCTTCCCCACTCCCACCCAAAAAGAAAAAAAGGGAAAAAAAAAATCAGAGAGAGAATTTTCTTGATTATATGGCATCGAATCGAATCACCCTTTTTTCATTTATTTATTTATTTTATTTTATAATAATTAGCACAAGTGGGTTAGGTGACAACTTGCCCACTTCATAATAATTCCATGTCCAAATGGAGGTTAGGAGATTAATTAAGGTAATCCAATTCTAGTTCCTCTTTAAGGTTTTTCGTCATTGTTTGGTCAGAAATATAGAGCAGTACAGGTGTGTTCAACTTGTACAAATTGATTCTTCTTATAATCACAAGAAGATATATAGATAGATACATATAAATATGATTTGAATTTTTAGTAAAAAAGTTGGTTAAGCATACACGCGTACAAACTTTAAGCCTTATCTAACTACTAATCCATGTTTTAGAACAAAAATCCTCAACTAATTGCAAATACATAATAATACTACTTAAAAAAGACTAATTACTTGCTCAACTTGCCAATCATTAAGTCAACTTTACTTGGTGGCTATTATGTTTGTTTGGTCGTTCAACTTGGATTACATCTAATGTAGTATCTACCGTATACATGTACATATTCATGTGTATGTATATATAGGAGTGGGTGTAGGTTGAGTATTAGTTGGTTTCGGTTTTTCGAGTAGTTAATAAATATTCACATCCGACTAGAGATGTAAATGAGTCGAGTCGAGTATTGACTAACTCGAGCTCAACTGGATTAGCTCGAACTCGACTAAACTTGATACCTGATAAATATTTTATAAAATAATCTAAATTCCTTAAAATATGATTAAAATGAAAATTTTATGTAAATAAGTAAGCTATTAAGGATAAAGTAGTACATTTAACATATGATTGATTGTGCTTGATTAGGTTTGTGAGCTTGTCAAGTCAAGTATTGATATGATCTAGCTCAAGTTGGAAAGCTAATTGAGTAGCTCGACTCGATATTTTATTAGCCCAATTCGATTTTTTTTCGAGTACTTCACAAGTTGTATTATCTCATTTACACTCCTGCATTCGATACGAAAATTTGCGGATTTGGATCAGATAACCCGCTGTGGCTCTTATAATTTCCATCATGATCGGATATCTGATACCCGAGAAAAAGAAGTTCACCTTTAAATATATATAGGGATAATTATATGTGTGCAAATGGACAGTAAACATCAATTACATGTGAAGTATATAATTAGTTCATGATTTGAGGGTTTATGATAAGCACTCAACCCACACAAGTCTCAAATTATTAACATAACTAATGAAAAATCGAAACGTATTATTAGATGATCACAAAAACTCATGTGAGACGGTCTCACGGATAGTTTCCGTGAGACGGAGCCCCACTACCCACAAACAACATGTGAATTGTAGTTTGGATGGTGGGTAATTGGGTTATGGGTTGACCCGTCTCACACAATACATTAAAATTTCGTGAGACGGTCTCACAAGAAGAGACTTACTCTTGAATGATTTAGGGGAACATGAATTGGGAGTGGTATGGGACATGTACTTCCATTAATGTCCGCAAGATGTAAAACGTGTCAAAGTTTCAAACATAACCTAAATTCATGTATGTAACTTTTATGAGTATCAAATTTGTCTTGTTACACACTTTTAGCTCCATGACTTAGAGCCCAAAATCTGTGGGGCCATGTTTGCTTTTAGATTTTTTGGATAGATAATTACATGCATTTTTGTTTGTTATTGAGAAAATACACACAAGTTTTACAACTATATATTAGTAATAGTTAGTATGTGTACAATAACAATACATATTATTACATTTACATTTGATGTTTCTTGTTGTGTGAAAGTAATTATTTCTCAATTCTTGATGTTTAGTACTTAAAAAAAAAAATTATATTGTAATCTAGTGTTGGGAAACTCTTGATATATATAATAAGGATATTTTGGACTGATATAACATGAATGGATTGTGATAAAGAGTTAATTCCTCTATAAATTGGCTGATTCATGTGAATATATAGGTCGTTTCGTGGATTGAAACTGAAAATCAATTGGTGGAAAACCATCAACCAACAATAAATATCGAGCATATGAATTTGACAATTCAAGATTTAAGTACTTCTAATAATAAATAAATTGGATAAAATTTTTA
Source organism: Scutellaria minor (assembly GCA_954870855.1). Lineage (NCBI taxonomy): Eukaryota > Viridiplantae > Streptophyta > Magnoliopsida > Lamiales > Lamiaceae > Scutellaria > Scutellaria minor. Next base: position 14,158,538 of record OX940728.1, on the reverse strand, counting down.
AAAGATCTTCTAACTAATTAAACTTCTTTAGACGGGTCACCCCAAAACCTATAATCCATAATTCATGGATTGGTTTAAAAAAATTGATTTGAGTTTTAGATAGTGACCGGATTCTATCTGATGAAATTATATCGTGTCTTATCGTGTAGATGAGATATATTAAGAAAGAAGTGGTAGCATTTGTCTTTAGCTTAATTTGTAAAGAAGCCCTTATATGTATTGTAATCAAATTATAATGTATAATCTAGTAATTTATTGAAGTCTAATTGAACTGTGGTCCGTAAGGCTTCCTTTTCTTACAAGCAAGTAGTCTACCTAAGCATATGGGGTCACATTTGTTGCAATAACCATAATTATATTATTAATCATATAAGGTCATGCTCAAATAGTTTATGATGGTACGGATGATTGGCCACTTCAAAAATTAAATATATTTTATATAACTCAAGATTGGATTGGAGAACTCAATAATTACATAATAATATTTGGAAAAACATTTACGTCACTATTTGAATTAACATTAAAATTTATATAAAATTATTTCACGGATATAATTTCGTTGGGATAGAATCCACCATCCCCGATTAAAATTAATCTTTATTTTTTTGTTGATAATGAATTCACCTGTTTTACATACTAGATTTGTGAAACACTCTCATACGAGTTTTTGCTCTCATAAAAATCATACTCCTAAACTAAATCAACCGGGTCCCACTACTCTTTATATATATATGATTATTTTATTCCCTGAAATTAGGGATAAATTATAATCTCTGTTATAATCTATTTAAGAGACACTAAAGTATCGTTTATTTACTTATTGTAGTGATGATGTTGAACCATACTCAGTCCACCCCCACAACATTATTACATCATTAGATTATATGATTAAGAAAGGAATCAAATCTAAAGAAAATAAATGTGCAAATGACACTTGTTCTGATCTTCGTATTTGTCTCTTAAATTAAATCTATTTATCGAATATTTTGTGATGTCACAACCCCATCTATATAGGCTTCAAATGATATTATTTTCTTTTTTTTTTGGGTTGTGTCACAGATATATCTAATTTTATGAGACGTGTTAGTCTAATACATAATTTACAAATTAAAAATTGAAGTGTAAAAAAAAAAATTGGGTTGTGGTTAGAACTTCGTCTCACCGAATTATATAAATGAATCGGTCTCATCTAAATTTGTATATAATTTTTTACTTATTTTATTATAATAATTATTTACATTTCTTATATCCTTAATCACTATCTATACTCGCAAGTCTAAAAAAATCGCAATCATTAATATATTTAAGTAATCCACGTCTAGATACATTGTATGAAGTTAGAATTTGTAAATGTTCTCAAAATAAATAAATAAATAAACGCCAAAACTTGCGTGCAACCACCGCACCGTGCGATGGGACCGCGCACGGTTGTGTCCTGGGACACGGTCGACCGTGCGCCACAACAGTGTACAAGTATGTCATTTTCTGTTCTAAGTATATAATTTTCAACTCTAATGCGATGGGACCGCGCACGGTTGTGTCCTGGGACACGGTCGACCGTGCGCCACAACAGTGTACAAGTATGTCATTTTCTGTTCTAAGTATATAATTTTCAACTCTAAGTATGTGATTTTTTTCTCGCGCTATGGGGCACGGTCCAACCGATTTATGTTCTAAGTATATAATTTTCAACTCTAAATATGTGATTTTTTTCTCGCGCTATGGGGCACGGTCCGACCGTGCTCAACAATACAGCGCATGTGTAGCGCACGATATGGGGCACGGTCGATAGTGCGCCACACAAGTATGTGATTTTTAGCTCTAAGTATGTCTTTTAGGGCTATAAATATGTGATTTTTTGTGTTGTGGCGCACGGTCGACCGTGTCCAAGGCACGACCGTGGCGGCCCGTCACACCGTGCAACGGGTGTACAAGAGACAAAACTCATAAATAAAACAATTTATATATAAACAATATATACAAAAACTTTTTTTTTTTTTTTTGGTTTTTTATGTGTAGATTAGAAATGCTTTGATCTCCAATGATGCATTAAATCGTATCAACAAAAGGATAAAGCATATATACTTGGGAAAAGAAAAGAGATACCATATGCATGACCTATATAAAAACATGAAGTACTTAACAATATAGATAACCATGCAAATGTTTGTTGAATTGAAAATATTAGACCTAATTTTGGTTGATTATATATGATAGACCCTTTTTTTTTCCTAACTAGATCCAACTTATTTTATAGATAAATCGGATCCAAAGTTTATAAAAAAAAAAAACCCACAAAGTTATCTATTATAATCTCTCTCTTAAATAAATTAACATCCAACCTCAAAAAATTGCACCAAAGACACAATTGCAATATAAAATATAAATTTGACTATAGATATATAGAATACGTAAAAGCAATACAATATATTATATATTTTTATATATGGACTAATAAATAGGTCGGTAGACCTTTTTAATTTAGTTGTAATTGTATTTAAATTAGCTCAATAAAAAAGCTATATTTAGGAGAAGAAACTGATTGGTACCTATCGTTGCCAATTTAGATCAATATTTAATATCATGTTTTGTGTTTCATTATATTTAATACATAATTTAATTAATGATTTAATTTGAAACAAATAATACATAGTAATTATTTAAAACTATAATACAGTATAATATATAATGTTTGTCTTAAAAAAGGGAGGATAATATTCGAAAGTTCCTCATCTTTGTTTGTTTGTTATTGAGCATCACACATCGACGGCCAGGGAACTATTCCAAGCTCCTCCACTAAATCCTAACCGTCGACAAAATCATGGCCGTGAAAATAATGGGGCCCCACTAATTCAGCTTGCAGTTCACGCCATTCCAAGCTAATTGCATCTCGATCCTTCGAGTTTCCTCTATTTATATATGTACCCAAAACAAATGAATTTCAAGAGCCTTGTGATATTGAGGCTGAGATTGCCCCATGTTACCATGTGTATTGATCTCATAGATAAAATTTAATTTAGATGATTTAATATTAAGATTAAATGGTTCGATAAAACTTTATATAATATAAAATGTGATTTGTAAAATAATTTTATTAATTCTTTCTATAATATTAATCAGTTAAACAACGACGATTTATATTACTATTTATACACCAAAAAAATGTTTTTCTATAATTTTTTGTTCACAAAAACTCATGTGAGACGACCTCACGCATAGTTTTCGTGAGACGGAGCCCCATCACTCACAAACAACATGTGAATTGTAGGGTTTGGGTGGTAGGTAATTCGGTTGTGGGTTGACCCGTCTCACGCAATGCATTAAAATTCCGTGAGACGGTCTCACAAGAGACTTACTCATTTTTGTTTATGTTTTTGTTTTAGAAAGGGTTAATATGATAAATGTCAAGTTGATTTTGAGTTAAATTTTTTATAATACTCTTATATCAAATTATTATATTTATAAAAAAAATTAAATAATTTATTTGATGAATAATTGATATGCATTGGTGAAACTTGAAGTTGTACACATATTTAAGTGATAAAAAAATTAATTAGAAAAAACATGAGTCTTTATATGAAAGAGGACGAGTGTTCTTTGGGCATGAACTAATGATATCATTAGATTAGAAATTTGGGAGGGAAGTCTCTTTTAAGAGGTAGTATAGTTGGAATATCACTGATTTCTATCATAATTAGGATAGTTAATTATTTTTCTACCAGATTATATATATATATATATATATATATATTAATAAATATAAAAGTTTGACAATTTTAATTGTGTTGATAAGAAATAACATTCATATCATATCAGTCAACAACCTTACACTATACATATATAAGTGCAATAATTATTTAAGGATTTTTCATCTACATTATTTTCGAAAAGTAACAAATTATATGTTGCGGGAGAAAAGATTTAATTCTATTTGATTTTATTGTATAAAAAGTTATTATACCAAGTGTAGTTTCTTATTATTATAAGCAGTGACGGACCCAGGATTTCGACTCAGGGGGTCCAAGTCAATTAATAAAAAGATATAATAATATTAGAGAAATAACATATATATATATATATATCGCAATCTCGATAAAATCAATATATTACAACATTTCTCTTCTATTTTTCATATTCTGAAATCGTTGCATAATAGCTTCATTACTAACATTTCTAAATACATTTTTTTCAATATATGCAACTAAATAATCATTCAACAGTGTATCACTCATTCGATTGCGAAGAGAACTTTTAATGATTTTTTTTTCTTTTGCAAAATAAACTATATATTATAGTAGTAATTTAATCAAATTAATTAAGAAACCTAAGTTTGACCATTTTCTACCATAATGAATTTTTTTCCCATAACTACATAGTATAACTACAGAATTAGTAAATAAAATGCAAAATCATTCATCAATCTTTTTCATCTAATCATTATATCACATAAGATATTATAAATCTATAAAAATAAAGAAAAAAAAGCAAAAAAAATTAAATAAAGACAATATTTTATGCTGAAATTAGATGGAAAGATATTGGATATAAGGTATTATAAATGTAGAAAAATAAAGAAAAAAAAAGCAAAAAAAAAATTAAATAAAGACAATATGTTATGTTCAAATTATATGGAAAGACGTTGGGGAGAGAAATAAACATAAAGTCTAAAAACAATGCTAAGGAGTAAGGAGTTTATGCTAAGTGAAAGAAAAGAAATGAAGAAAATCTATGAAGAAACTATGCTGGGCAAGGAATAGTGTAAATTGTGTAATTCTATTTCTTTTTATTTATTTAAATAGTGAGAGTACTAATATACCCCTAATAATTTTTCAAATTTCAGGGGGGCCATTGTCCCCCTTGCCCAGCTGTGGCTCCGTCTCTGATTTATAAGGGTGAAAATATATTTCTAGTTGATTATATTCTTTTCTTTCTTTATTTGTATGGTGTGAAAGGGGCCAAAAAAATGGGAAAATACACGTAGGGGTATAATTGTAATTGAGCTGAGGGACGCGTGTGGGCATGATTAGGGTAGTCAACGTCAATCCGAAAGAAACGACGCGTGGCGGTGGAAAAAGGACGAAACAGGGCCCCAATTTTGTTACTGATCTGACCACCACCATACTGTGAATGTGGGTTAATTTGGTAAATTGAGTCTAGTAACAGTGTATTTAAGCCAATCAGATGGGTGGGGGTGCATGGGCGTCATGTGAGTCCTCACCCTCACCCCCGACACCATCACGCCGCAATACATTCCTCCTTATCCATAATTTTCACTCGTTTTTTATTTATTATTTTACCTTATAATTATATCTCTTTCATTGTTTGTTATAGTAATTCGTAAATTTGAGAATTTTTGAAATCGAATTAAAATTTGGAGATTAAAAAAAAAAATTAATTAGTAGAATCGTTTCGGAAAATTGGTTCGATTTTTTTGAAGATTCGAGTGTAAAAAGGAGCGGATTGATTTGAGTCTAACATATTCAGAATTTTACGATTTAAAAAAAATATTTATTTAAATAAAATGAAAAAAATTAAATAAATTATATATATATATATATATATATATCATGCCACATTATTTAATTAGATATTAAAAAAAATTATTTATAAACTAATGAAATAAACTTGATAAATTAATAAAATAATCGTCTTTTATCAAAAACAATAGCATTACATCTCATACCTGATAATTAAAGAATCAAATTATTTGATCATTAGAAATTCCATCTTTTAAAAAGGAAAATAAATATGAGCCTTATTGTATGTATGTCTTTTTATCATTTCAATTGTCATTTTAGCACAAAAACTCATTTTAGACATTGAATCTTATTTTCAATTACTTGTAGTTTTAGTTATGATCTCGAATTTTCTTTCAAGTTTAGTCTCACTCACTATCCAAAAATATTTCTTAATTTTCAATTTGCCTTATTTAATCATTTTCATATGAATTCTACACCATAAAATTTTACAATCTTCCTTAATTTATTCCACACTATAAGATTTCTTAAAAAACATCTTTTATCTAATTTTACTATTTTTAATTTATTACAAAAATCGTAAAATATTATTTCAATAAGATGAGAGGAAGTAACAATATTAATTACTGCTTTCTTTTCCAATAGTAATGATTCTACCTCTCTCACACACACATACACACACTATTATCTATATCTATATATATATATATATATATCTATAAAATAACAATTATCCCCTCAAAATAGAAATGCTAAAATTTTCCCGTCCATTTTCACCTTCCAAAAATAGAAATACAACTATTTATTATTTCATAATTTATAAATTATAAATTATTAATTAATATTGTAATAAACTTGATATATATATATATATGGTCATAATATCATTTATAATATTGACAAAATCTTGAAATTTATAATCTATGATGGTATATGAATGTTAATATAATCTCATCTATAAATGTTTAATTTTTGCTATAATCAAGATTAAAAATTTGTTTATTGAATAAATTAAAATAATACAATAATTCGATTTCAAGAATTCTAAATCATCAAAGATAAAAAAAAATTATCTTTAATATTGCCCCCATCACACACACATACATATATATAAACTTAATAAATATATAATATTTCACTGATTGGGGTGATCATAGTGACTGAGGGGTTGAAAACGAAGACGTGAGTTATTAATGAAGTCAATCGATATAAATAACAAAAAGTAAATTAACTATTTTTATTTACTATATTCAAAATATGTATTAAAAAACTATAATAATAATCACATAATTTTATATGACAAGTATATCGTATACAATACTCCAGTTTAATATATTTTCCATGTAACAATACAAATATAATATAACATAGTGTTTTACATTATTTAATTATATAAAGTAGATATTTATCTTATAATCTAATAAATAAATAAATAATAAAAATGATGATGGCTTTGAAATACTTATCTTATCTATGCTATATTAATTCTTATTAAAAATCATAAAGGTGTGTGTTATATTTTTGCGTACAATTTACAAACAGAAGTATGAAACTTATGAATTTATAAACTTTCTATTAAAATCCACAAATTAAGTATAAAAAATATCATTTACTAAAAAATGATATAAAAATATATCATTTATACTTATACATTTAAAATATTAATAAAAAATACTTTCTATTTCGTAATGTCAAATTATATAATAAATCTTCACTATTAATCTCGAAGACTAGAAAGTCGTTGCTATTTTAAAATAGTGATAATATGTCAACAAAGAAAAAAATTTATATATCTCCTAAATATTTTGCATTTTTAATTATGAAATTTCATTGTCATCTATATAAAAACCAACTAATCTCATTTTCACTTTCTAAAATAGAAATATAAATATTTATTATTTTATAATTTATAAGTTATAAATATTGAATATTGCATAATGTATGTATATCCATAGTATGAAAATTATTTTGTATATACACAAAAATTGAGAAAAAAAAAACTTGATCATATTTGGAAAAAAAAAATTACATAAATTTTTTTAATGATATGTTAAATTTAGAAATTTTATTTTGAAGTAATATACAATAATATCAATATTTTACACTCATTATGAATAAGTTATTGAACATATATTTGCACAAGTTTTTTTTTTTTTTCAGGTCAATTGTGAAAAAAATAATTAGTAAAGTTGTCAAATAACATGTGATGAAAATAAGGAATATTTCAAATTAATAAATTATATGGGTAGTAGATTAAATTAAAATAACTTTAAAGAATTATATTGTTTTTCATGATCATCACTTTTATATCAAAGAAATACTAACATTTAAAATGTATCCGCTACATCACACGGGTACTAAATGAGATTGAAATATTATCAAAACTTGATTATAATATACAATAATATCACAGTTTTATACTCATTATGAATAAGTTATTGAACATAGATTTGTATAAGTTTTTTTCAAGCCAATTGTGACAAAAACAATTAGTAAAGTAGTTAGACAACATATGATGAAAATAAGAAATATTTAAATTCGTAAATTATATGGGTAGTATATTAAATTGAAATAATTTTGAAGAACTATATTATTTTTCATGATCAATATTTTTATATTAAAAAATTACTAACACTTGAAATTTATTTGTTCATGCATCACACAAATACCAAATATCAAGAACTTGATAATTTTTTCATAAATTAACATTTTCACGTCAAACTTGAAATATTTAAATTTTATGGTCGTGTGTCACATATGTAATAAATCGGAACGAAATTCCACCAAGAAATTTATTATTTTTCGCGTTTAACCTTTTTCATATCAAAATTAGTCGTGCCCGGTTTAACCGAACCGCCGGTTTCGATTCCGAACCGACGGTTTGGCCAACTGGAAAGGATCTAACCGAAACCGAACCAGGGTATGTTCGGTTCCGGTTCCGGTTTGTAACCAGCGGTTATCCGGTTTTTTTTTTTTTTCCTTTATGGTTTGACTCAAATTTTTACGATCATACAATATGACAATATAAAACAAACTATCTATGTTAAAAAATAAACAACTTTGTATAAATATCCAAAAATTACAACTTACAAACTTCTAAGTTTTAATTAAAAAAAATTAAAAACTTAATTGAAATGAGCAAAGAATGTTGTGTAGATGATGTATCTCAAAGAAAGGAGGACATAATAAGACGTGCAATGAGACACGTCTCATTATCTCCTCCTTTGTTTGAGACAAATCATCTATTATACAACATTCTTTGCTAATTTCAATTAAGTCCTTAATTATTTTTTTAATACATGAAAGAAGAAGAAAAAAAAATTGAAAGAGCTTGAGTTTCATTCTAAGTTTGAAATTGAATTTAAAACTTAGAATGAAATTGTCTACGTATCCCTAAATTGAATTAAAGAAAGTTCACGTAGTTTTCTTATCTCGCAAACTACCTTCTTAGTTGGTCCCAGCGGAGGAGGATGTGTTGGAATCATAGCCATACTCGTCTGCACCATCTTCATCTAAGACCGTTAAATTTAGATGTTGTTGACATTTCTTGGCTCGAAGCCAATCTTCAAGTAGAGTAATGTGTTGAACATTCTCTATGGTCAATTTTGCCCTTCTTGGATTCAACATATGTCGTCCTTTGGAGAATGAGCACTCGATTGAGACGTTGGAGGCGGGACTTGCAAAGATCTCCTTTGCAATACTACTTAAAATATGATAAGTGGTAATCCTTTTTTACCACCACTTCAAAATATCCATAGAGTTTTCAAAAGAAATAAATTCAAATGTACAACTTAAATATGTATCTAATTCTTGTGTGGGATCAGACCCCCTAGCTCGTTTTTATGTTCGGTTATCATAAAAATCATAAAATGCGCTAAGACCACTAACATTATATGGATATTGTGAAGAACTACTACTATCTACATTTGAGCACCTAAATCATCCCCACAATCATCCCCTAATGATGTTTTATATTCTTTAAATAATTCATACAAAGTTGATCTAGCTCTACCTACAACTTCTATATAATTTGGAACATAGTCAAATGCATCATATTCTCCTAACAAAAAATTGGGGAACAAAGCACTATAATACATTTGTAATAATTCGGTTAGACCATCTTCTCTAATCCTAGAATCTAATAATTTAGCTATTAAAAATAAATCGGGAATTTTGAAAAAATATTTATAACATTTTGCTTTAATGGATATAATAGTATCACCTAAAATAGGACATGTAGAATATTCATTCAAAATTAAAGTAATTTTGACACAATAATCTAAGGCTAATGGAGAAGTAGGATAATAAGTGTCACTTAATTCTCTAGTGGCTTCTTCAAAATTTTTTAATAGTTGAATTAAATTAATACATGCATCCCAAGAGTTGTTATACAAATATATATTTTCATGAGGGTTTTCGTGAAAAAATTCAATTAGCAATTCTTTATAATTATAAGAATCTTGAAGCATAAAATAAGTTGAATTTCATCTATGTTTTATGTCCATCACAAATTTCTTAACTTTCATTCCATTATTTTTACAAAATCGGGCCCATTTTTTATGACATACTGTTGATTTAGCAATTTCATGAATTGCATCCTTAATAGGTTTAATTTGATCACTTAAAGCATCTAGACCATCTTGTACACATAAATTCAAACAATGGGGTACACAACGAATATGAAAAATATTACCATTTATTGGAGGCTTACAAAATTCTATTAACATAGGCATACTAGTGGTGTTAGGAGCGGCATTATCAAAACTAACCGAAAAAACTTTTGTACCTATATCATAATCATTACAATTTTTTTTTATTTTTCTAGCAATTGCTACGAAAGTATGTTTTTCATCAAATTCAGCATATGCAATTAATCGTTTTTGCATATTCCATGCATCATCTATCCAATGACATGTTACTCCTAAATAATCATGCATTTGATAAGGATCTTTCCATACATCACAACAAATAGATACTCATTGTGTTAAATTTTTTAATTCTTGAATTAAAGTATATTTATATTAACCATAAATTTTTTCTACGTCACATGTAACGGTATTCCTAGAAATTCTTCTACTAGCGGGTTGTAAATAAACACTAATATATTCTTCAAAATCATCGTCCGTTGGAAATTGAAAAGGAAGATGTTTTTTTGCAACTAATTCGGCTACTCCTTTCCTATGAAATAATTGACTAAATTTAAAAAGGAAAGAAGGGTTATTACCATCGGTTCCCAAACTGGAATCGGTTTGTCGAGGAAGATGGGTTTGAGAGCAGTCACTATCCATCTTGTCCGGATGCTTCTTTATCAAATGGTTGTTGAACGTTCCATAGCCCCCTCCGTACTTGAATTTGTAGCTCTTTCCACAATAGTTGCACATCACCGCGTAGTCCACGTTCGAATTTGATACTTTCTCCTTTTTAAAATATATGGAGAAAATATTACTTCGAAGTGTCGAAGGAGTTTGAGAGCCGCTACGTGTTTCACTCTCTTGAGTTGGCCTCCTCGCCTCCTCCTCTTGCTCTTCTTGCTCGGCAAAGGCGGCGGGGGTATTAGCTCCGAGAGCTTCCTCCAAATTTGCATACTCTTCACTCCAATGAGAGTGAAGAGTGTATTGATCGATAATTTCATCCAGTTGAACATCTTGTGGTGGTGGCATAGGCTCATTTCCTTTACCACGGGAAGAACCGGCGGAAGAAGAACCTCTTCGAGACATTTTTGATCGAAACAGAATTGAATTGAAATTGAAATTTAGCACAAAAGTTGAATTGAAATTTGAGAATTGAGAGAAAATTAGAGAGAATTGGAAGAATGGTGTGAGAAATAAATTGGAGGAGGAGGGTATTTATAGAAAATTTTGCAAAAAATAAAAAGATTCAGACAATTTGAACCGCCGGTTTGCAACGGTCAACAAATCTCGACCGTTGATCTCCAACGGTCGAGCGATCCGGGCCTTACACGTGGCAGCTTAAAAAAAAAGAATTTTTGCGCGAACCGTCGGTTCCAAACCGTCGGTCAATCGACGCTTCCGGCCACAATGGCTAGTATTCGCCGGAGTCCGGCAACAACTACTACTTTTTGCCGGAGCTCCAGCGACAGGTGTCATTTTCCTGCGGACACGTGTCATTTTCACAAATTTTCAATAAATAAATAAATAAAAATCCGGGAACTGGCGGTTCCAACCGCCGGTTCACGGTTCTTCAAATACGAAACCGGAACCGAATCGGATGAAATCGGTTCACGGTTCCGATTCCAGTCAACGGTTCCCCGAACTGTTGACCCCCGATTTCGAACCGACCGGTTCCGATTTTTGCCAAACTGGAGCACCTCTAATCAAAATATATAAAAAATAAAATTTATATGCCCGTTTGAACCACCGGTTTGCAACGGTCAACAAATCTCGACCGTTGATCTCCAACGGTCGAGCGATCCGGGCCTTACACGTGGTAGCTTAAAAAAAAAAGAATTTTTGCGCGAACCGCCGGTTCCAAACCGTCGGTCAACCGACGCTTCCGGCCACAACGGCTAGTATTCGCCGGAGTCCGGCAACAACGGCTACTTTTTGCCGGAGCTCCAGCGACAGGTGTCATTTTCCTGCGGACACGTGTCATTTTCACAAATTTTCAAAAAATAAGTAAATAAATAAATAAAAATCCGGAAACTGGCGGTTCAACCGCCGGTTCACGGTTCTTCAAATACGAAATCGGAACCGAATCGGATGAAATCGGTTCACGGTTCCGATTCCAGTCAACGGTTCCCCGAACTGTTGACCCCCGATTTCGAACCGACCGGTTCCGATTTTTGCCAAACTAGAGCACCTCTAATCAAAATATATAAAAAATAAAATTTATATGCCCGTGCATCGCACTGGACTTATGCTAGTTATTAATAATATACAAATAGAACTATTGTTTGATAATTGGGGAGTAGAGTTACTGTGGTAAAATTGACTGGTCTAGTACATTCCCAATAAAAACCTCAAGATCTTTGAGATTTCAGGTTTAATACATTTTTATATTTGAAACAAAATTATTCTTAATTTCTCTCATATTTAATTCCTGTCTGTTGAATGTAATTCATTAGTATATATATTATTTTGTCCTCATCCTAATGGAAATGTCTTTAGTTTCTTCCTAATTTAATTTGATAAATAGAATAGACAAGAAAATATTCAGAAACTTCCTGCTAATTTCCAATTGTAATTATTGATCCTTAAATATTTCCACTGTCTTTGGACATTAAATTAATAAGAAGTGAGACATAGATCATTCATAAGCTAGTGGGATAAATTAATCTTTTGTACATGCTCAGAATGAAATTTTATCAATTGACATCCACTAAAAATATGTAAAGTTGTACAATAATTAAAATAATACCTTATATATCGACTTTAATTTTGTGAGATGAGTTAAAATATTATTAATTATAATTTATAAAATAAAAATTAAATTGTAAAATTAAATTTAGTTTGAGAATATAGAACACACGAAATAATAGATTTGTGGGACAGATTAATTTTTGTGATACTTAAATTAAGAGGGTCTTTGAGAAGCTTATAGATCCTCAAATTAAACATTAAAAAGAAAAGAAAACTGAAATCAAAACATCATATAAATGTGTGATTGAACTTTCTGGGAAGAGCCAATATACCTAACCATAAAATGAGTCAACAATATGTATATTTTTCTTTAAAAATTACTCCATTTATTTAATAAATATATATCCTAATAGTCTTGTGACAAGTGACAACCGACACACATTACTCCCCCACAAATTCCTAATAATTGTTTTTTCATTTTCCAAAAATTAAGAAACACAAAACCTGATAAGTATACCCTTAAAAAAATCATTTAGGTTTCAATAAAATAAAGTCCAATCAAATGACTAAATTTTAGCCAAAAAGGCACATGTTAGTGGTAGGAAATTGTGATATTTTCATAATTTCATGGAATATAATTACATAAAAATTAACTATTAATTCATAAACAAAATTAATCTCTGAAAATACATTTTTTTGAATCGGATAAATGGTAAACCAACCTCTACATTGATTTCTGCAATTGATATCTACATTGTTTATTAAGACAATTTGCAGAGCCATATCCATCCAACATTCTTTAATCCATTCAAAGCTACTACTATTGGACCTCTTGCATTAAATTGTTAGAAAAATAGCCCTAAAATTATAAAATAGTAAATAAAAGAAAACATTTTATGTTTGTTCTTGTCTAACAACTAGCTACCATGGCTAAAAGTATTAATAGAGTCGAAAAGTGGTGCCATTTAGTACCAATGACAAACAGTGCCAACACAGCACAAGCTCACTGATTTTGACCCTCTATATAACAATTCAACTTTGACTATGACTTCAATTCAAAACATCTAAATTTTTAATTTTCATCCGAATTGGTAAAAATATACTGTCTTCGTTTCAAAATAAATGTCGTATTGGATTTTTAGTCATAAATTAAGGAACATAAAAACTAAACAATTGTACCCTTTGCTAATAAAAGAATATAGAATTCAAAATCAGAAATAGAATCAAATTAGTTCCATAAAAAATATTATATCAAATCCCTAAATTTTAGTTAAGAAATATTAATAGACAGAATAAAATTGAATAAATGTAAAAAAGAAAAAGCACTTAATTTGACACTAATTTCGAAATAGAGGAGGAATATTATGTTTGTGAAAAATGTTGTTCTCTGTCTTATAAATTAATATTCATGAAATCGTCACGTATGATCTGTTTTTGTGTTGAAGTTTTGTGCACCCAACCAATATCTTATTACAAAATTGGAAATGTTTTTAATTAAAAAAATAGTCACAAGAACAACTACTTAGCACGCAATTTAATGTGATTGGTGCGAAGTATTTTTGTTGATGATGATGTCTTGATGACATAATTCTTTCCAATTTTGTATGCAAATACTGGCGGCGCTGATCACATTTCCAGTAAATTTTCAATCACTATTTCTATTTTTATCTCAACTACTTTTTTTTTGTAAAATATATAAATACCAGAAATCTAGGAGTGAGTCTCTTGAGAGACCACCATCTTATGGATTTTTATTGCATTACGTAAGACAAAATAAACCACAACCCAATCAATCACAATCCAAACTCTACAATTCACATGTTGTTTGTGGGTGATGGGCTCCATCTCATGATAATTATCCGTGAGATTGTCTCACATGATTTTTTATAAAAACCCAGTATACAAGCAGCTAGGGACTGATCATAAGTCTCTATTTTAATTGGGTTTTATTTCTTATTCGTCATGTGTGTTATCACAAGTTTATGTCACAACTTGACTATGATAATCGGTTTAAAATGATTGCCAAATCATCGTAAAGCTTGTATATATATATATATAGAAGATGTTTGTATAATATTATTTGGTTTATCTTTCTTTTGATTTTCGATTACAATACATCTTCACTTCAGTTTGGATTATATGTTACGTGAATATGTACATCAATGATGGTTGTCCTGAAGCCTAACTTGACGAATTATTCGATAAGTTCAAGTTCAACTCGACTTTGGTTCGATTCAGTACCTGAATAATATTTATAAAATAACTCAATTTCCTTAAAACAAGCTAAAAAATGAAAATTTTAAAATTTTATTTGTAAATAAATATATAAATTATTAAAGGTAAAACAGTAAATTTAATATATGCTCAATAATATTCAGTTGGACTCACAAGTCTGTCAAGCTGAGTATTAATGTATATGAGCTGAATTTAATTTTCGTTTTAAGTTAGTTAATTTTGAATAGCTTACATCCTATTATTTAATTTACACCTATATTCGAAGTATTTTACCATAGTAGTTGTGGTCCACTGCATTTCAATCACTTTTTTTAGGGCATTTATTTAAAAACATAAGGGATATTCGTTGTCTTAAAATAGCAGCCATAGGGCAAATCCTAATTTCTTAAAAAGACCGATATTTAGAAAATTCCTTATTCTTGACTTCTTTTTATAATTTATTTGGCGACTTGTAAGTTTGAATTGTGACAAAAGATTCATAGATTTTTTGAGGCAAAATTTACCTAGAAATTTTATTACACCGTCGTATAAATTAATTTAATATCGTAAATCGGATCAACAATCTACAACCACAATTCATATATAAGTTAATAAAAATGGATTTTTAATTTGTAGATAATAAGACTCCATATCATAAAATTATATATATAGAACCGTGACACAAGTTTTGGTGGCAAAATTTTGATTATTTGGTAACTACTATTAAATTCTGAAGCTAAGTTTTAAATCAGAACTAAAACTGATCCAATTTTATAGAATATTAAACTCAAATCTTGATTAGTTGATAAATATTAATATTCAAAGGCAGTATACAAGATTGTTGCATCAATCAAATAGTAGATTCTTTAGCTACTACCATATTTTAATATTTTTAATAGAGAAATATAAGGATATATTTTATAACAAGACCTAATTTATACTTTAGTTCTTAATTCTAAACCCAATTTTTAAAGTTTCTCAATAGATGGGTCAATTTAACATTTTTTTCTCAATTTAAGACTTGAAATTTAGATTGCGTTCTCAATTCAAGACAACATTCCATTTTCTTTTCTTTTTTCTTTTTAATTATATTTATAAATTTATTTATATTTTAATATGTATTTATATTTTAATATGTATTTATATTTTAGATAAATTAAGACAAGTTAGTGCAATTTTGGAATGATCTTCATCCAATTTGTATCAATTTATATATAAAAAGAAAGAAAGAGAGAAAAATATAATTAATTCAATTCATAAAATATAATTTATATTAAATTAAATTGATTAATATTAAAATTTGGTTTCTATACTTTTATTCATAAAATTAAGAAAATAAAACGAATATTAATTTTATGAATTGCATTATTTATATATATAAATTAATACAAGTCGAATGAAAATCGTTTCAAAATTGTACTAACTTGTTATAATTTATTTTAAATATAAATACACATTGAAGAATTAATAAATCTATGAATATAAAATAAAAAAAAAGGAATTTTGTCTTGAGTTGAGAACTCAATCTAAATTTTAAGCCTTAAATTGAGAAAAAAAGTTAAATTGAACCCCTTATTGAGAAACTTTCAAAATTGGGTTTAGAATTGAGAACGAAACTATAAATTGGGTTTTGTTATGAAATTTATCCAAAATATAAAATCCAAAGTGTGGATCACATCTAGATGGGTAATTCTGTATTCTAATATTTTGAATACACGATACGTGTTAGCACCTGAAATATGAGATAAAATAGTTAGAAAAATGAAAGATGTCGTTGGATGAGACTTAATAGCCAGAAATGTTTGGTCTTATAATAGTCTCAAGTAGTCCAACACAGTAAATCTTACTTTAAAAGAAATTCTCACATATTTTTACAGACTTTCTCCCTATATAAACCACCATATTGCTTCTTGCTTTCAAGCTCTCAAAAGGAACCAACCTTTTCTTCCAATATCCCATCTCTCTCTCTCTCTAAAAAAAAAATGATGACAAGTAAAGAAGTGGAAAGCCTATGGCTCTTTGCTGTGGCTTCAAAATGCGAGTCTCTAACTCCTTTGAACACAATAATCTTGGTATTTGTCTTTATTCTCTCATGCTTGGTCCTAAACATCATCTTCTGGGCTCATCCCGGCGGCCCAGCCTGGGGCAAGTACAGATGGCGATCAAAGCCCAAATCCGGCCCAATCCCAGGCCCAAAGGGCCTCCCAATCATCGGAAGCCTGCGCCTCATGCACGGCTTAGCCCACCACAAAATCGCCGCCGCGGCTCAAACAGCCCAAGCCACGCGGCTCATGGCCTTCTCCCTCGGCGCCACACGTGCCGTCGTCACGTGCGACCCCGACGTCGCCAAGCTCATTCTCAACGGCTCCAACTTCGCCGACCGGCCCTTCAACGAGTCGGCTTACTGCCTCATGTTCAACCGCTCCATCGGCTTCGCGCCGTACGGCGGCTACTGGACCACCCTCCGAAAAATCTCGCGGGCCCACCTCTTCTGCCCCAAGCAGGTCCAGCTGTCGCAGCACCAGCGCCTGGAAATAGCAAATCAGGTGGTGGCCGTATTGAATTCCGACAAACGCCGTGAAATCCGCGTTAGAGACGTCCTCAAACGCGCGTCGCTCAACAACATGATGTGCTCCGTGTTTGGCCGCAGATACGACGTCGCTTCGTTCAACCCGGAGACGGCGGAGCTGACGGAGTTGGTCGACGAGGGCTACCATTTACTCGGCCAGCTCAACTGGTCCGACCACCTCTCCTTCCTGGCCGATTTCGACGTGCAGAAAATCCGGTTCAGGTGCTCCCGGCTCGTGCCGCGCGTAAACCGCTTCGTGGGCCGGATAATCGCCGAGCACAAGGCGGGCCCCACCAACGGCGGCGACTTTGTCGACGTTTTGCTATCGCTTCAGGGGAGTGACATGCTGTCGGATTCAGACATGATCGCCGTTGTTTGGGTAACGATTTTTATTAACTGTGATTCACGTTTAGTTTATAGTTATCATTACTGCATATATGTATCAGTCCCTTTCACTAATTCAAACCTTAATTATTCGTGAATGTATATATCACTATTTCTAATATAATAGAAGATCCAATCTCATTATATTTAGTGTAATTCATGATTCTACAAAACCGTAGAAATTCTATTGAAATCAAAATTTAGTGAGGAATATATAGGGAGTTTGGATCTTCTATTATATTTGGTGTTACATCTTGTGTTACATAACATTTAATACACGTCATGTATTAATTAGTGATGTCATTGAATACACGTGACGTGTGGTGATTGATTTGGAATAGAGGATGTAACATTAAATGTAATAGAAGATCTCACTCCAAATATAATACCTATATTTATTTAATTTTATATTCATATAAGTGGGGCCCGAGGAATTATACCTTTTATAGTTCTGAGTCTTAAAGTATCGAGATTTACAAAAATGATGATTTTTCCTCATGCATAACACATTAACATCATAAAGCATGATTTATGTGTTTGCATGCAGATTTATAATATGTTTTTTACATGAGAATTTTTTTTTTTTGTTTTCCTTCCAATATAAAAAAATATGTTTATTTTTACCTCCTTTTCATTTAATGATCAAAATACGTTTAGAAAGTGGCTAAAAAAGATGTTTTCTTATATTCTTAATAAATTGAATGATATTTTTGCCCAAAAGTAGAAAGTTGATAAAACATCATTTTCTTATATTTATGTGTAGAAAGTATTTTTTTTCTATGTAAATGATAGAAAATCATTTGAGCTAATAGAGAATTATTAAGATTCTATGAAATGTCGTATATAAAGCATGCGCATATGTTCCTGTCACGTCATCATAACCCTATCAAATATTATAAATAAACATTAAATAAGTTTATGCTGTTTTATTTAATCCATATTTAATTCATGGCTAATATTATTTAATATCTTATTGCAGGAAATGATATTTAGGGGCACAGACACCGTGGCAGTTTTAATAGAGTGGATATTGGCAAGATTAGTGCTGCACCCTGATGTCCAGTCAAAGGTCCATGCTGAGCTGGACAACGTTGTTGGCAGGTCACATGCGGTCAACGAGTCTGACCTAACGGAGCTCGTCTATTTAACGGCAGTCGTCAAGGAAGTCTTGCGATTACACCCTCCGGGCCCACTTCTCTCTTGGTCCCGTTTGTCGATAAGGGATTCTATCGTAGATGGGTATCACGTGCCTGCTGGGACCACAGCCATGGTCAATATGTGGGCCATCATGAGGGACCCACAGGTTTGGGACAACCCTCTTACATTTAACCCGGATAGGTTCCTGGGCCAGGGCCCGAACTCCGAGTTCTCCGTTCTCGGGTCGGATCTGAGGATTGCACCTTTTGGGTCGGGCCGGAGATCCTGTCCGGGTAAAGCGTTGGGTATGAGCACGGTTAGCTTTTGGGTCGCTACCCTTTTGCATGAATTTGCATTCATACCTTGTGCTCAGAGTGTCGATTTGTCCGAGGTGTTGAGACTCTCGTGTGAAATGGCCAACCCACTCATGGTCAGGGTCCGACCCAGGCGTTGTGTGTCGGTTTGAGTGATGGTTTATTTAGTTATTAATTAGAAAAAAGAAAGAAATTACCAGACTTTTAACCACCTACCTCCTCATCGATCCATGTATATGTCTGTAAGAATCAAGATATATGTGCTAGCTGCTTTAAGTGATTCCACTGTAATTTTTCGATTTTAATTTCTAATTTTTTAACGATTTACTATCGGACAAGTTATCTCGTTACTTTGTCCAACTATGTATATAATATGAATGATACACATTTCGGTTTACAAATATCTATACACATTTCCAGTAAAGAAATGAGTTTCTATCGATGTACGAAAATATTATATCAAAATTCTTTCTTTAGATCAGAACAATATAAGGAAAGATATTTTTGTTCCTCCAATTATTGCAACGACAAGTAGTGTCATGTCATTGCATAGAAAAAGATCTAAAAGATATTAGTAGATCTTGTGGATTTGAAGTGGGGGAAAGTATTTTATGTACGGATTCAAATGTGTGAAAATTTCATTTGACAAGATAAGCTTCGTGGAAAGATGTTGAACTATTATTGCAATGATTAACAACAGTTATTTTAATTGAAGTTATTTATGAGTTTGGAGCAGCACATTGATTTGCTATTTAATTTATATTCTAAGTCCACACCCACATATGTGGTGCAATTGAAAGGAACTTGTGCTTTTTTTCATATTTAGGTCAATATCAATTTGGGCACTGGAGAACGAAAATGGACCAATTATTTAAAGTACCATTACATTAAGCATGTATCAATGTTTTTTCCTTTATTGGTTTCGTGTATATCTCATATTCATAAGGTTTTTGTTCAAGACGCAAATCATCAAATTACGACCAACGTTTCATTAATTCGATTTTCCTGTATAATAGTATTTTTTTCAAACAGAACGACAAGATCTAGTTGACAAATTTATGAGCATCTTCAGCATTACTCTATTACTGCATTATTTAGTTGAATAAAAAAAACTCTATTACTGCATTATTTTCATGTAGAAACTGTTACTCGTCTGGTCCTAAGTGGTCAGAAGTTCAGAAGGGGGTGAATGAACCTCTATCGATTTTACGATTTTAAAAATTTTAGTGAAACAGGTTCCTGATTCTATAGAGAAGCAGTAACCTGACACAATCAGAAACCTGACAGTAAACTGATTCAGGTTTCTTACTCGGTATCACAGTATGCAACGAAATAAACTAAAGATAGAGTTTCCTTGGAAAACAATTTTCTTTTACAAAAGAATGATTTTAACATAAGCCTTTTCACAGAATGCTTATGATATGCTCAACAAGACAAATATATATAAGAGATGCAATGCAGCAAATAATAAAACAATATAAACACTTGAGATTTATAGTGGTTCGAAGGTGGTATAATCCTTCTACGTCCACTCTACTCCTTTGCAAGGAGGAACTTCGTTATGGTCAGATTATTTTACAAGACATAACTTTACAAACCTCTTCCAAACAAGTTAAACCTACTAGAATCGAAGATCCCTAGACCAAATCACACACGGGGTACAATATCTCACACAAAGAAAATAGCCTACACAAGACTACAAACACTTAGCAAAGATCTAATCCTCTCAACTAAGGACACCTAATTAAAATAACCTAGCACACAACAAATGGTTAAAAGTATATGTGTTTCTTCAACTGGTGCAACACTGAAGTCAGCCTTGAACTTGATAGTTTGAGTGCTTGAGTAGACTGTTTCGAAGGTTGAGTGACTGAACTTGGTAAGCTTTGAATGATAGCTTGGAAATGAAGAGCTTTGAAAATATTCGCAATGTATTCAGTAGATCAGTTGTTCAGTTGTCTTCATGGTCACTCCTTCCTTCTATTTATATCAGTTGGAAAATATTCGTTGAAGAGAGGCATTGTCCTTGTTGCATTTCAAATTTGATCTTCCAAATCTTTGCAATTAATGCGTCTGAGAAACTGGGGATATAGAGCATGTCCTACTCTAATTCGCATTAATGGCGCCACTCCTCAACTACAGTGCTTTTGCAGAGCCGCGAGTCTAGGTGGCATTACCTCATTGGCTCAACACAAACTTCTATCTAACGGATGTTTGACAGGTTCCATACCTCGTACAACATTCAATACATATCTCGTACTGTATTAAATAAGTTGGGCAAACTTACAGTATCCTGAACATCTTGCAGTACTTGCTTACTGTGAGTGCCAGCTTTCTGATCTGCTTCAGCTTTCTATTTCAAAACAGCTAACTGTTCTCGAAACCTGCAGTCAGCTTCCTGACCTGCGATAGTTTACTGATTCTGAACAGCTTCCTATTCCAGAATCTTGCAAACATCTTCCAGTTTCTCTTACTGTCATCTGTTTGGTGCTTCCTGATCCAGCTCCCTGATTCTGGTTCCTTCTTCAACTTATCAACTTTCCATGCTGAAAGTCAGTTTTCAAGATAAATGACCTCTAGAATACTGCTAAGATCAACATACTACATCTTCCTGATCTATACAACTTTACTACTTAAGACTTAGAAAAATTAAGCTTATCCACCAAAAATTTACTTCTAAACTGTGAAAAAATGGGTACTCTTAAATCTTATCTAATATTACATTGTCTCATCAAAACCTAACAGAAATATCCCAACCGTCTGCAATAGTGTGCATTATTATTTACACTAAAAAAGAATATTCCATAATATTTCATAAAACAAAAAAATTGCATTATTATTCACACTAAAAAAGTATATTCCATAATATTCCATAAAAAAAAAAAAGATTTTAATGCAAGATTTGATGGACCCAACACAAGGATCGATGACATGACGGTTGAGATAATTTACCGTGAGGATTTTAACATATTGTTGGAATGAAATGAATCTTAAATTGTGAAGAAGTCAGCGCACAACTAGAGACGATGGAAGCCTTTTTAGGATTTAATTTAAGATTTTGCAGCCTTTAAATATTGTTTTAAGTCTACTTTTAGTTAATCTCGTCTAATAATGTTATCTTTAAATTATATAGAATTGTGTCTTTAGTGAAGATCGCTTGTCTTTGCATTCATCAGTTCAATATTGAAATCCTTCATATTCGAGTTATAGCTCAAACTATATTGATGGCTTAATTACATTTGTCAACCTGTATTATGCATGTTTTTTGATTTTGCATTCTAAATTATTTTTCGTAAGGAAGTTTGAAAGAGGGAATTTGAGACATTTCCTACACTCCACCTCCAAAGGACTCCAGCGAGATCAATCACACTGATAGCTTCAATAGTTCACTGATATTTTTTGTCTTTGGTATTTCACCGCTTACTAAAAGATAAAAGAAGGACTCACTCTTCTTTGCATCATGCTTTTTCGTGCCCTTAGACGAGACTTTGAGACCTCCTCTCCCACGAGGTCAGATGAATGCCTTTCTTCAACCGTATCTGGAAACAACGATTAGTGGATATTGGTATTGTCAGCCGCGGAGGATATTCTATAAAAGCAAAGAAGACACCGAAGCTTCTCCGATTACATTCTATACGTTTTGTTTATTTTTGCAATCTTCGGTCAATATTTTTCGGCGAGAAAACGCCCACGTAATTTTCACGTACTAATTGAGGGTTATTTTCGTCATTTGCACTTCTAAAACATCGGTAAATTCGATTCATCAAGTATTTTCAATGATAAATAGATCTAAATTTTTGTTTGAACCTTACCGTTAATCTTCATTTGCTCAAACAATTTGCAAAACAAATGTGGAGAAAACTAGGACAAAATTCGCTTTTGGAAGGGGGGTTAGGTAATGACTTAGAAAATAACGAGAATAACCCTCAATTAGCATACAAAAATCATTTTCTCGTCGGAAAATATTAGTCGGAGGTTGCAAAAGTAAATAAAATGTGTAGTATAAGTTGTGATCGATGAAAAAAAATAATTTAGGATGCAAAATTAAAAAAACATGCATAGTACAGATTGAGAAATGATACTAACCTTTTATTGATTGTAAAAATAAAATATGATCGTCGCTAAGACGAATACAAGAATTCTAAAACATTCATACTTTACTGCACAATATTAGTGGGAAAAATACCAATCTTATCTTGATTTAAATATTATGATCTCCCAATTACCATCTCAGCTGAATCCAAAAAAAATATTAAAATAAAATAAAATAGAAGTTGCTCACCATACGTTTACCAACAAGCCTGATATTGCAAGTCAAAGCTGCAAAATGGCTCGAGGATGTAACATGTGACATGGATGCAAGTATTATATTGTAGATAATTTATGTGGGAAGATTATTATAATATTGAAATTATTAATTGCCACGTAATAGGTTAGTTGGAAATAAGAGTTTGATCAATATATAATCAAGGGCTCCAAGCTTTTGGGGTTGTAAACAGTAGACTTGAGAGGGACATATTTCTTATTCTTTGTAAGCATAAACATTGAATTTCAATTCCGTTGTTTGTTAGTTATCAGTTGCTATCTATGACAAAACGGATAGACGTGCAGATTAATATTATCGTATTTTTTTAGATCAGATGATCATTTAAAACGACTAACAAAATTTTCAAGATTTTGATATGAAATAGAGGATCTCATTGCAAAAAATTATGCAATTATAGTTCCCATTTCATTTGAGCTCACAACCAAATCGATATAATCATTCCAATGTGACTTTTTAAAACTAATTTTATATAATAAACTAATATAAGACCCGTGTAATATTCGGATGTAAAAAAAAAAAAATTAAACTTAGTAAAATTAAAAAGTAATGTAAATATTACTTATATAAGGAAATATATAAATAAAACACATATTCACAAAAACTATTTAATTTCATTAATAATAAGTGAATAATTATTTTTAATCAACTCACATTTATTTTTATTTTTCATTTTATTATATTTTCATTTATTTTAGATTAAACAAATTTAAGATTTATAAATGATTTCAAATCTACCATCGGTTATTTTAAGAAATTTAATTAAAATTAATCATATATTATTTACTAATATCTATTATCAATATAATTAAATTAATATTATTAAATAGCAACATTAATTAACTTTAAAATTTTAATAATTAGATTTAATTATACAAATTAAATCAACAATTAATATGAAAAATTGTTTGTTTGACATGTGGCATATATAGTCTTACTTTTATATATATAAAGATAATAAATTTTATTTAGATATTTCAAAAATTTAGACATGTTTTGTAGGCGTCATTAATTGCTGATTAAGGGAGCAGTTGGATATTGCTAACGTATGAGACATCCAAGTCATTTTTTCTGTCTCTTGATTATGGACTTTCGCTTTCAACGTGCTTTATACAAACATTTCTCATTGATTTGACCCCTTATAGCCCTAAATCAAGATTCATTAACTTTAAATGAAAATTAATAGCTTATAAACCATGTATTAAATAATTTGTTACCAATAATTCATAGCCAAAAGTTTCATTCGTTATTACCAATACATCTTTGGCATTTGGGATGTAAATGATTCAGGTCGTTTGTAAGCTATTTTGATCTCAATTTTAAAAAAATTCGTTCGAGATCGATTATTAAGTTTTACAAGACGAGCTCAAGGTCAATTCAATTCGAGTTTGTGATATTTGTCAAATCAAGCTCGAATTTGATATAATAGAATTTGATTTATTAGCTTGCAAATCTGCTTGCGAGCCTATTCCCAAATTCAAGTTTGAGATACTCATTTACATGTTAGTGATCAATCATGTTCACTAGCTTAAGTTTGACTCGTGTTCATGTAAGTAAATAAATTTATATATGTGTATATCATTATGTATATTTTCACGAGCTTAATCTCTATTATCTGTTTAACAAAATTGAGTTTCAATTAACTTTGTTTAAAATGTTTAACGAGTAGTTTGTTATCGAGCTTGAGCCGCTCGCGAACTTAATAAAATTAATTCGAATCAAGTTCTGATTAGATTTTTAAAGATCGAATTAAATTCCAACCTATGAAAAATCAAATGAGCCAATCTCAAACCTCTTGATATTCAATTTGATCACATCCCTCAATTTGGTCTTGACCTGAGTATTGAAAATAATTAACAATTGAATTATTTGTTACAAATAATATTTGGTCTCCTGTATTATTTAAAGGTGCCATGTAGGACTCTATTTATTAATTGATGGGGAATTGAGACAGTTAAGAGACATGTAGACCATTCAAAAATATTGCAAATAAGCATCTAAAACCAGTGTCTTTGTTTGGAAAAAGACTTGCTACCTGTAAAATTTATCAAATCAGGACACCATTACAAAACCATAAATAAACTTAATTTCTTTTTTTTTTTAAATAAACTCATTGTAAATTTGAAGAGACAAAGTAAAAATAATGTGGGTTCCACACTTGCCATTTTCAATCACATCTCTCTGTTCCCTCTTCGTCTCTTTAAATTTACAAGAAATTCACATAAAAGAAATCAAATCCGTTCTGCAATAGAGATGGTCGTTCGATTTTTTTATTTTTATGTTGGTTTCAGTATTGTTCGAGGATTTTGTAGTGTTATTATTGCCATATTGTATGCACTGTAAATTCTAGTGAAATTCATGCACCTACATACCACTTGTGCATGATTGCCTATATGTTCTTCTAATATTGTGTACTAAAATTGGATTTCACTTGATTTGAGGATGCTAATGTTGCAAGATTGTGCTGCAAAACTAGTCTTAATTTGTGAAAGAGAAGTCACCAGGGGGTTGTTATTATTTTGTACTAATTGTTTTTAGTGTTTATAGTGTTGTGATGTTTCAAAATCAAGACTAGATTAAATTTATTTCATGTTAAAAAAACAAACAGAAAAAAGGTTGTCCAAGGGAGAAGAAATTAGGCAAAGGGCATTATTATCCGACATTCATGTACTATTTGCTAATTTGCAGCCTCAAGGTAACGTTTTTTTTTTTTAAATGGTCCTGGTCACTATTGGTGATAATATTCAAACATCTCTAAACTATGGAAACCTAAATTCTTATATCAATTGGTGTGTTGTGAGACCATCTCACGTGCGATGAGGTTGTTGAAGTATGTGTATTACAGATATAAGTATGCATGATACAACTATAAGTATGTGTTTTATAAATATTCGTTTTACAGGTATAAATATGAGTTTTGTCGTGTGACGATCGCACATGAATTTTTGTGTTCTTAATTATATAGCCAACTTCCACAATTTTTTTTTTTAATTCTTTAACTTTTGTTCCTTTTTAGTTATCTTTATCAATTATATTTTTGGTACGAGATAAGATGATATGACTTGAGTTCGAGTAGTATTTGGGTAGGTGGAAATAAAATAACTTGATTCTATTGATAAGAGATAGAGTGGTAGAATTCTACGAATTGAGTAATTATAAACAATCTGAGTAATTATAAACAATCTGATGTTGTTACAAAATATAGTAGTATGAATTTTATTTATTGACAAGGAGGAAAAAATGTCTAATTTAACTAAAACAGAATGGATGTTAAATTATATTTAACATTTGAATAGAAGACTTTTTAATTTATTTTTACCATAAGTGCATAGAAATGAAAATGTTTCTATATAATTTGTTCTTTTCACCCAAAACTAGTAGTTTCGTGCATAAGTTGTTAATTTGTTATTAGATTTTGTCGTTTTATGAGGTGGATTAATACCTCTAAGATTCTCGAATGTTATTTCAATAATTGCCTAACTAAATCTAAAGTAGCAATTTTGATAAATGCATGGTGAATTAATTAGCAATAGATGTCTTACTCACAAACTTTAATTTGCATTTCATACATTCATACTTACATAATGAATGTGTTCCAAACATGTCTTGTCCATCTATGCCAATCCTCATCTCTAATAACCATGGCAATGAGTATTTGATACAACTATTAATCATTATGAATTTAATATAAATACATGTTGGCTCATATATATCGAGATAATAATGATAAATGGGATCCTTTAACGAGTTTTCATATACAAAAATCATGTCGGGTGGAATTCCGACTTAGACACTCCAACACTCAAATCACAATCGAGAGAAAATATAATAAAGTGAAAATACATATCATTCGTTGATGAGTCAACCACACTATCAAAATTAGTTTTGGGCTATCAATTATGGGCCTTCAACCCTACTCAATATTTCCACATCACTTAGCTTTGAGATTATCAATATGATTCACTCTATTTCATTTTATATGTATAATATAATATCATAGTAATTATGTGTACTAAAAAATGATTGAATTTTACCCTTTCTATTCTATACACCTACATCAGCCCGTACTATCAAAATTTAAATCAAACCAACATATTTTGTAACAACAGAATTGACTCTTTTCATTTACGTCGGACAGTACCATCTAATATTAGGTTGTCTCAATGATATAATTGACCAAAATGACTAAAATTCAATTTGGTTGTGAATTGGTTAAGAATGAGGTAATTCATTAATTTTTGTGAGAACAAGATAAAATGAAACTGATGGAATAATATTCAATATTTGTCATTCTCAATAATTAATGGATGAAGTAGTGAAAAAAATTATTAGTAAGAAAACAAAAAATCAAAGAAAAAGTAATATTTGTCCAATTGTGCAAATTAAAAAAAAAAAAGAAAAAGTCTTTTGTGGAAAAGGATAATATATATACGAGTATGGCATATCCAAAGAATCTGGCAGATGGTAATATAGTAGAAGACAATACATTCAATTCTTGATGAATTTGCATTCTCTACATTCATTGAAAATGAATTAATTTGTGGCTCTTCACTTGATTTATGGGACACTTAAAACTTGGTCCACTCAACCAAACATAAATATATACCAATGAATAAGAGCTATCTCTATGTACTACACCAGTTTTACCCAAAAGTACTCAATTAAATTTTGTGAATATATTAATAAAACAAATAATGACAAATATGGTAGTTGGTGAAACAAATATATATTTAAAATAGTAGTTAGTCTCTCATTCTCTTGTAAGATTGTCTAAACTTACAATATAGTTGAAATATGTGTTTACATGTATAAGTATGTGTGACGCAACTATGAATGTACGTTTTTGTTCCTAAGTATGAGTTATATTAATATATGTTTTACAGCTGCGTTTTTTCAACCGTCTCACCTGTGACGATTGTACATGAGTTTTTATGTTAAAATAGTTCTATAATTAACCCAATTAACATCTTGTTTAATAATTCTACATAATATAATTTGTTTGAATGTATTTCATAATATATTATTAAAAAATTAATAAAAGTGTAATTTCAGCGATAAATATCTTAAAACGAAAAACATAAACACTTCACCACATAAATGGTCGACTAACTACACTCAAACATGACTAGTTTTGGACCATATAATCATAAGAGAACATTAAGATACTGAAACTCAATGAACTAGTTGCAATATTTTATCAATACTTCGAACACTTTATCATTGCACAAGTTGAGATTGAATATAACATATCTATCTTTAATTACATTAGATATTCCTTTTAAACGAAATAAAATCAAATTACATTAGTTATTAATTCGATTCTTGATTCTTCGACTCACGTACAGCTACTTGCAAATTTAGGAGCAATTAATAAATTACATGTGGATGATTGTCTTAAACTAAAGTGAATTTTTTTTTTATTGTGTGTGCAATTTCACTATACTAAATAATTAAATATATGCAAATTGATGATCTCTTTTCTCAGAAACACAATCAATCACTAATTTCATATAATTAATACAAATATTTTGGTTGATTATGAATTGTAGGTTGACCAGTATGCAGTCTTATGAGATTAGATTTATAAAACGATTTTACAATTGTACTCTTGCATTAATTATCTTTATTATTAGTGAATTCTTGCACACTTGCGAATTGTGTAAGAATTAAGAAAACCACAATATTATTCCATCAAATTGAACAACTAGTTCAAAGTAGTTGCAAGAAATAAGTGACATGAACAGTGGTAGCAGTTATTTAATTTAGTATTTAAGAAAACATTACATCTCTTCAACAACATTAAACCTACTCCTTTTTTAGGCTAAAAAATAGCAGAATTGCGACACCTAACACCAACAAGGGCAAGAACTTTAGCAAACTCTTCGACGAAACATTGGATTCGGAAACTTCAAGTTTAGGGCTTCGAATCAATTTCGGAAAAGTCGAAGGATCTATCTCACCAATGTAAAATTGGGGCATTTTCTCTTCGGCTACGTAGCTATGAGGAAGACTTACAAAATCTTCTGTTGCATCTTTTCCTACAAAAATTTGACATCATTTACGTTTAGACAACACCACATGCTTGAGTGCAAACTAATAGGTGTTTTCTAGTTGGACAATTTTATCAAATCGTTCTTACTGTCAACTAGCTTTCCAGTAATTATTTTTTCTCATTTCACTGAACGAAACAGTAATATAATTATGTTCATCATTTTGCAAATAATTTTAAACGTAAGAAAATAAATATAATCAACAAACTAGACTTATTTTCAAGAATTACATACAAGTATAATGTAACTAAATATAAACATAAACTTTTTAAAATAGAACTTTAAAATTTTGTCTAACCAATTGGATCAGTCTAACCCAGTTTTAACCGATTTAAAAGGTTAAAACCGATTTGTCTAGATTTTCACATGAATTGGAGACGAAACCAATTTAATTCGATTTTCAATTTAGTCCAACTGATTCAATTCGATTTTGAAAACATCATTGCTTGCAATTAATGTGTCTAATTGTACATATATAACATTGATAGAGCCAAACATTATCTCTTACCAGTTACCATCAACAATTTTCCACCACCACCGGGATGATCGTCAAGAAACGATGTCACATTATAGACCTGATAATTATGTTATATAATTCATTATAACTTCAAAGCAAACGTGTATGATTTTGTTGATTAAATTATAGATATAGTGAAATACATTTGATGCAATTTTATTATCTATTTGTTGATTCTACATAGGGTGAAATACATTTAATGCAATTTCATTATTCATCAACACAATTACATACATATATGTGCATATTACGTTTAATATATGTGTCCTAACTCCAAAATTTAGTCAATCATATGAGATAAAACTTATTTTTAACCATAACAAATTTTAATTTTAATTTTTTCAAGACTTTTACCAATCATGCCCTTTTAGGATATGGTAATCCAGATTGAGAGCAACAGCCTAACTTTTTATGGAATGAGCTGATGAACATAAAACAAAGAATTTGATTACATGTTTTTTATTTAATTTGAAGTCCTTAATTTATATGGTATTTGATCTCGTGCACCTTATTTCAACCCATGATGATTAAATAAATAAAAATGAAACCCGAATCCACTTAAATATTCATTTGACATTTTTCAATCTCTGAGGTTAATTCCAACAAGATCATACTGCCGTATTTTAAGATTCAACACTAGACAAAAAAAAAAAAATCATTGAAAAATAAATAAAAAAACATATTTAAGATTGAACACAATACTAAATATATACTTTTGAAGATTGCTACATTTCCACGAAAAAGAAAAGTAAAACACAAAAATAACTTGAAACAGACACACAAATATTATTTCATGAGATAAAATTTTATCATTCACAAATCAAACTCATTTTCACAAATTTATATATATATATATATATATATATATATATATATCTATATATATATATGCAAAAATGTTGCTTAAAATATAAAATAAATAAAAGATGGTGAGACTAGATAAACACTAACCTTGCCTCTGATGATAATCCAACAATCATCTTTCTTGTTGTGCTTTTCTACCTCTTGAAATGAGTATACTTTTTGAGCCATTTTCTCCTTATTTGACAAAACCAAGAAATACAATCCGAAAATATTTAAAGATTTTTCTCACTAAAATGGGTTATTGAAATTTTAAAAGTTTATTTGCAAGTCTCCTATCTTAATTTGCATATTTATATACAATAAAAGCAAGAAGCTCAAAGTCAGATTTTAGGGCAGTTACCCTCTTCTAATTAGGGCTGCGACTTTGCAATCACAATGTACTATTAATTCTACTTGTCTCTCTCACTTAAAACTCATCACTTTCGAAAATCGTAAAATATAATTCAAACTCAATAATTCTATCGAAAGTGAATCGTAAAATATAATTCAAACTCAATAATTCTATTCTAATATGTATCATCAAAATTTTCATCACATAAATTTTCTTTTATTAATGGCTAATAATTTTAATTTTTATATGATTTAGCAGTTATATATTTGCATTGAAATGTGAACATAGTCTTAATTTAGTATCTTTCATATATATTAACAGAATAATGATTTAAAGGTACATGTTGCGATAAAGTGTATTCATTTTCCCACTAAATTTATTATTTTATTTCAATTCATTCATTTAATAAATCAAAATCTCTGATATCAATATTATTTTTAATTACTCATTTTCCTTAAAAGATGATGAGACCTTACCTTGGCAACATGAATTCACGACAAACATACTGAAAATAAATTATTTCTTAAATTAATCTAAAATATCTTTGTTTATTTAAAAATACATGACAATTTTAATAATAATGTTAATATTAATTATTAAATTAAAAATATATTTAGAGTATTTTATTTTATTAATTTAATTTTACATTATTTTAAATTTTGTGTATTTCACGGGTCGTATGCTAGTGTACCGATAATTAATTTCCAAAATATTTTTGAAGAGAGAAATGTCAAATTTGGTAACTATAATTAATTAATACTTAATTTGGTCAAGAAATTAGTACTACGGAAAAAAATTACTCGTAACTCATGTAGGTGCTATAAGCTTGAAATAAATGTAAAGTTACGACGACTTACGTACAATTAATTTTATTTTTTTTAGAAAAATGGAGAAGCCATTACTAGAAAATGAATAATCTTATTTCATACCTAATTCAGAAACTTCTAGCAATTATGCA
Organism: Scutellaria minor; assembly: GCA_954870855.1. Lineage (NCBI taxonomy): Eukaryota > Viridiplantae > Streptophyta > Magnoliopsida > Lamiales > Lamiaceae > Scutellaria > Scutellaria minor. The sequence continues at coordinate 14,126,080 of OX940728.1, read as the reverse complement.
ATCAAAATTTGGAAAATTCTAAAGTAAATTAGATTTGGAAATCATAATATATAGCCTCCTTACTACATATACACATTTTTTCTTTTTCATATTAAAAATAGTAAATTTTCATGTTTGTCATATTTTTTTCTTTTTTATATTTATAATCCTAAACGCGCATTTCTTCATATTTTGACTTATTTATATCTATAATCTTAAATAAAAAAATTCTTTTTATGCGAATTATAGTACTAGTTTCAAATACTTTTAAATTTTAATTACCGTACACCCAACTGATTTGTACTTCATACGTTGGATTAGATTCATCAAATACATGCATGAATAAACATTTGATCTCGATTTATTTGACAAAAATTTCTGTTCGATACACAAATATATTTGTGCCAATAACAAGATATATAAATATGTCTGAACAAAAGAGAAAAGAGCAAGTCCCTTTTGAGATCGTCTCACGAAATTTTAATGCATTACGTGAGACGGGTCAACTCACAATCCAATTACCAACCACCCAAACTCTACAATTCACATGTTGTTTGTGGGTGATGGAGCTCCGTCTCACGGTAACTATCCGTGAGACCGTCTCACATGAATTTTTGTGAAGAGAAAATAACTTTTACAAGTATTTGATGATAGTCGAGATTATATTCGAGTCAATTAAAATCCTGAAATTGTAAATAATATGAAGCATAACACAAGTTCAAGATAAAAGGAAATTACACACCAAGATTAATACAACAAATAGAATACAATGTTCGACGTCTTCAATTGACACACAAATAACTTTATTTCATACAATCCATTAATTAAACAATAATTTCATCACACATAGATAGAATAGATTCAACATTCTCCAGAACAAGCTGTCATATGATTGCATCTGCAACTGTCATGACAAGAACCAAAAGAATGTTAGCAAATAAACGTACATAATTATAATTTGCCACATTTAAAATCAGATAAAACTTATATAATGGAAATACGTAATTGTTGAAACTGATGTTTGAACTAGACTTTATTCATTCGGATTTTGAATGAGTCCAGTTCAGCCCATATTTGGACAAGAACTTATAAAATCATACAATTTTTAGCATACTTTTCCTACTTTTTTCTACAATTCCAATAAGAACATCAATTTTTTTTTTTTCATTTTTTCTACGAATTCCAACAAATAACAATTTTTGTATAGTTTACAATGTGAAAATGATATCCTGATTATAATCCTACCCAATAAAATTTCAAAACAAACACAAAATTTTCAAAAGTCATACTCACAAAATCTCAAATATATTGCAAAAATCACCTTAAATCCTGAACAAACAAAATAATCTTAATGATTTGTAGATTATAAATTGTAGGTTAACTACTTGTGCTACGAAATTAGATCAGTAAAATTGGTTTTACAGGAGTTATACTTATAAATTAAAATTAAAACATGACAAAAAGACAAAAAATAAAGAAAAGGATTGAAGGCAATATCTTGAATTATTTTTGGTTTCATTTTCAAATAAAACACATTATCCAAACCAAGAACAGTGCTCGAATTGTCATCACGTAATTGTTATCCGACAATGAAAGAATGTAGCTGTTTCTATTTGGAATCTTCTATTCTCTACATTATTACTAGTAGGGGCCATTTGCTATGATCATGCAAGGCTTTTCGTGGTAGATTTGGGCCCAATTACATGGGTTGGCCCAAATAACCCAAGAAAATATATAGGTCTCATTCTCATGTGTTTTTGATGTAAGACTTTTTGACAAAACCTAAAATCAAATCCATGTGAATTCATATAGTCCATATCATAGTAGGATATTTATGAATTTCCAAATAGTTAAAATGTATGTAAAGGGTAGGATCTAGCTAGGGTAATGAGGCCAACCACATTAGCAACAAAATTGCTTGAGGTACATGCATGAGATGATCTTAGAACAAGAGCAAACTTCCTTATGATGATATGACATGACTAATAATTTGTCTACTTGCCTAATTTCCTAGCTACTAACTTTTATCTTCATGCAATTCATAAGATTTATCATTCACACTAGTATAGAACCCGTGCAATACACGAGATAAAAAAACTAAAGTAAAATTAGTAAAATTGGTAAGATATAAATATTATGTATATAAAAAATTTATGATTTTGTACTTTAATATTTAATATAACACAATATTATCAATATATTATTTAATTGTGAAATATATGTTGTATTTATCCTTTAATCCTCCTACCATTTTCTTTTTGTTTGGTTTTATTGTTAAAATTTAGAGTAATCCCAAATTTCGTTTCAATTAAATGATAAAAAAATGAATATCAAAATATCTCAAATAATAAAATACATATTCGCAAAAACTATTTAATTTCATTAATAATAAGTTAGAATAATCATTTATAATCAGCTCATGACATTTATTTTAGATTTTCCTTTTTTGTATTTTTTTCTCTAAAAATTTTAAATTAAAAAAATTATAATTTATAAAGTCTCTTGCACGTGTGTTATTTTAACAAATTTAACAAAATCCATATATTATTTATTAATATGTCTATTATCAACATGCTTAAATTGATATCATTAAATAGTCACATTAATTAACTTTAAAATTCTAGTTATTATAGATTTAATTTGTAAAATTAAAATAAAATTAATATGAAATTTTTTATATTTGACATGTGGCACATTTGGTCTTACTTTTATATATAAAGATGTTTTTATCTTAATCAAAAATGTTTTTAGCAAATAATATTTTAATATTTTATTAAAAAATTTAAAACCATTTTTAGAGGAGTTTGTTGTAATACATAGACTTTAATTATATGTTGGATTAAAATTAAATTTGAAAATCATGTAATAATTTTTTTCTTTTTAAATATTGGTTAAGTCTAACCCTTTAAATAAATTATTGCCACTTTAAGTATGCGTTTAAAAAACGCATACTTAATTTTAGCTTTAAAATTGGAATCATCAATTAATTGTGTCATGAAAGTTTAAAGTGTTTAATTATCTATAATAAATTAAAAATATTAAGTGAATTAATTAAGATAAAAAAATAAAAGAAAAATTAATTAACCAGAGTGCGACACGTGTCTATTTTGATTATTCTTTTAGTATAGATCAAAAATTAAAGATGTATGCACATGTGAATTCTTGACTAGATAACGTCTTATTTTCAAATAAAAAATGAAATTGCATGCGTATATATGTGTATTTGTGTTTTGTTAAATAATCAAGAAAAAAGTTTTAATATCAATAAACAATATTAGTTGTGATAGTAAAATTTAGAGATAATTTCAAATTTTTGTCTTGTACTTATTAGACACTTTTCATTTTTTGACAACTAAATATTCATTTTTTTCAATTTTAATTTAATTTTGGTTGGAACTTATGTGACTGTTGGAAAACCAACAATAAAACCCCAAACAGAGCAAAAAAAAAAAAAAGACTCAAGAGAAAACTATTTAAAATTATTTTTAATCTCTACTTTTAAATCAAAAAGAATTTATTAAGAAAAAAGAAATGCACAAAAACTTGCTTTCTTTCATGGATAGTTTTTGTGAGACGGATCTTTTTTTACCCATAAATTAAACTCATTTTCATCAATTTACATGTGAATTATGAAGGGTGAGTTGTGGTTTGACCCGTCTCACGTAACATGATCCGTGAGACGGTCTCACACAAGACCCATTCAAAGAAATGCCACCCAATAAAAATTTATTTTAGAAGACAAGTATTTTATATGAGATAATCTCGTGGATAGAATTTCATCTCTTATTAGCAACAAACAAAAATCATTTTTCATCTCTGATACTTGAGTTATGAGTTATGAATTGATCTGTCCTACGAAAACGAAATGATGAGAGAGAGAGAGGAGAGAGAGAGTACCTTGAGTAGAAAGAAGTGAAGCAGATTCAGTGTTGGTTTGGCACTTTTTGAGGACAACTTTAGAAGAATCAACTGTATTTGTATTCTGCTTCTCAACACCCTCATCTGGATGGATCTTTCTCTTCATCATTCTCCTCACCAACTATTTCAATCACCAATCAAACAAATTACAATTAACACATAATAACTAATAATTAACACCAAACCCTAATTGCATGCATGTAATAATCATATCAAACAAACAAACAAGATCCTCTATTCCAAAATCAACATGAAATATAATATATACAAAGAAATTAATTAAAACAGACTGACTCGATGCAGCTTGTGAATGGTCTCTTGATCACCAATAAGCTTCTTGGCCAATGAGAATCCATGCTTATTATTATTATTCCTCTTATTTCCCTTCACCATTATCTCTTCTTTCTTGATCTTAATCAGCTCCATCGAATCTGCAGAGAACAACTGCGCAAGCGTTGTTCTCTCCTTCTTCAGCTCGTCCGATCCCCCCATTTTCATCTCCAATAGCCCCACGTAATCGTGCTCGTAAGCTGCAAAAACCAAAGGGTTCACATCCTCGTCCTCGTCCTCGTCCTCTGAATCGGTGATCACTTGTTCATTTTCCAGGGATTTTTCCGTTCCTGGCTCCTCGTTCAGTTTGATCTCATCGTAACCAAACGTGCCGATGGCTAAAAGCCCTCCTTTCCAACCATCAAACATGTTCGGAAATGCATTTTCTTGATCATGCACAAACTGCTTATCATATGTAGTTTGATCATCAGCATTGCTCTGCTTCGTGTTTTGGGCCAATCCATCTTTGTAAATGATCATGAATGATGAGTGTTAAATAATTGGAGGTTGCATGAGAGAAAAAAGATCAAATTATAGAGTGTGATGTTACCTTTATGAGTGAACCTGCGTTGAACCCAGTTGAAGATCTATATATAAAGAAACATGGAACATGATCAAGAATGTTAATTAGTAACTTTAATTAAGGAATTAATTAAGAACATGGGATGATGATGAAAAGTAATATAAAGCTTGCCTTCATGATTTTCTTGGGAAATTAATGTTTGATTGAAGTTGAAATGTGGAGGGAAGCAAAGAGGTGGTGGTGACCAGTGGCTTAGTGTAGTGTAATAGAGAAGAATGTGGGAGAGGGGCCAAAACCAATGGATTGCCACGTGGCGCCTATTGTAGGGCTTAGGGGGACTCACTTTTGGCTTCTCTCATTGGCAAATTCTTTTCTGTCCAAACCATGTGGAATTACTCAAATGCCCTCTTCTGGATTTTATCCGCTCAAGTAGGGGTGTGCATGAAATCGAATCCCAACTCTGATGGAAACTCTAATCGCTTTCCCAACTTTGGTTCAATGGACTATAGGTGATCTAGTAGGATTTTACCATGTGATCACAGGTACAAATATGTGTGTGCTATTACTTGTTAATCACCTTTTTTTTTTTTTGAGTTATTGAGTTTTTTTATGGCTCAATTCGATTGATTTTAGCAAATAAACAGCCCTAGAGTAAAGTATCATAAATCTGCTCATGAGTGTGTGGCACAACACTTGATGGACTCCAACGTTTTAATTATAGCATATATATTGTTCCTTTATACTATAATAGTCAACACACAGAGATACATATAGTTTATAAATACTTCAGAATAATAAACATTCATAAATTAATATAGCTTAAATTTATTTAATTCTGATTGATCGGTTATTTATTATTTATTATTTTACACCGATACGCGGGGAAGTTAAATTGTTAAGAAGTTGAGTCGAGTACTATCAGACTCAAACTCAACCTCAACAATAAAATGTGAAATTTAAACTCAACTCGATGGTCACTCGATAATTAAAAGTTTGACTAAACTCCTTATGTAAATGTTATTTATAAAATAACTTAAATTCTTAATAACATGATGTTTAAATTTTGAAAATTGTGTTTGTGAATAAATAAATAATTAAGGGTGAAATGATATCTAATATACATCTAATTAAGGGAGTCTAATCCAACATACAAATACATATATATATATATGTATGTTCGATTAGACTCCCGAATGTATAAAGTCGAGTATTAATGTACTTCAACTTGATTAAAGTGTTATAATATGTCAAACAAACTCGATACACACAAGTAATTAAAAACTAGTTAAAATGAACAATAAAATAAAATTATATTGAAAATGTCATAAATCTAATTTATGACATAAATGTCATAAATGTTAAAGTTGACACTTTTGACAATATGAATAAAAGGCGTTGAAGAAATGCATGTATACGAGCAACAAAATCCATGAAAATGGAATATGAATAATGGAAAATATGACAGTTAGTGAGATGTCTAGTTGTTGAAAAATGCAATGACTGTGACATTATGTGGGCTCTCACTTTTGATGGGCCTTAGAATACTATTAACATACCACACAATTCCATCTGAGTAGGTAATATACCTTTGGATTCTTACAACAACCAGATGAATTATAGTAGGATTTTTGTAAAATTCTCTCAATCTAATTTTGTAAAATAGATCAATTAACAGCTCATAAATTATATAAAATAAAATTTGAATTGTGAAAATGAATATGTAGTGAGATGATGACTCACATAATTATAATTATAATTTAAAACAATTTTATAAATGTTTTAGTGATATATTTATGGGATGATATGTTCTGTGTTTTCATATTATTACAATGTATGTCTACAAGATTATCACCAATAACTTTTTATTTAATCATTTAAATAATTGTGCCTGTCAGCCTGCGTCCAACTAATTATCTGGCTGAGAAATTTTAGCAAAAGTAGTAGGGTTGCAAATCAACTTAGTCAAGAAAAATTGAGTGCAGATAATGTTACTTAAAAACAAAAAAAGAAGATTATTTGCAATTGATTTTTTTTGTGATTATGAAAGTTGTCGAAAAAGGCCCATCTTTTTTATAACACATTGTGGCAAAAATTGATGATATAGATTAACAAGTTGTCAAAAAAAAAAAAAAAAAAAAAAAAAAAAAAATATATATATATATATATATATATATATATTCATAAAATCTAATTGTCAAAACATGTGGTGCTTAATATATTTGCGACAACAATATTATTGAGAAAAAATTATTTGCAAAAAACTTTTAAAATAATAATTCAGCAACAGAATATTGTTGCAAAATATTATTACAACAACTATCAATGTTTCCCAAACATCATTTTATTGTATAGTTATATTCCAACTGCATGACCTCCCTCAATAGTTTGTGCTGATTTTGCAACTTCTTTTTCAGTTTCCCTTAATTCCACGTTAATTAGCATCATACTTTCTTTTTTTTTTTAATAAATAATTTCTCTCCTTAAATGTATTAGCCTTTTATTTTGAGGGGATACAAATCAAGAAGAATCAAAATGAGTGGAAAAAGTTTGGAAATAAACATATATATATATATATATATATATATATTTGTATGTATGTTTGCCTGTGTGCAAATTAAACAATAATAATAATAATAATAATAATAATAATAATAATAATAATAATATTAATAATAATAATAGAAGTACGAGGAACAAAAAACTGAAAATAATAATTAAATTACGAAATATTTTTATAACGGATACCCAAAACGTCATCAAATTTAGATAGGATTTAACAAAGTGTATGTCGACTTTGCATATAATTGAAATAAAAAGAATTAAATAATATTTGAGGACGAAATGTGTATATAGTGTCAGTCATGTGAAGAATATGCTAACCTATCTAAAACATTTAATCAGATAATATATTTTTTGTGAAATTGTCTTATGAATGTAAGTTAATGTGACAAATCACCCGCAACATGACATAATTTATAAAATAGATATTAATTAACTTGTAAAAATTGATATGAATTATGAAAAGTGAAGTTAAGGATGACGATCTCGTAAAAATGTTTACATATATTTTTAAAGTTATTATTTTAAATTTGTTCTCTCGATTTTGCAAAGATGTGTAAGCATATATATATATATGCAAGAACTTATATGTCCTCAGGATCCGTGTTCCCAATCCGTTCCGAGGCCCACGCGCACCCCACGTGCACCCATGCGCCCCTGCCACGCGCCCATGCACGCGCACCTGATGGGAATCCCATGGATACAAGGTATCCATGTGATATTTGAAAAAATGTATTTTATGGATACTTGAAAGGTATTCCATGGATACCTTGAAGGTATCATGTGGATACCTACGCGCACCTCACAAACCGCGCGCCCACGTCGTGCGCCCACGCCGCCCGTGCCACCCGCGCACCTTCAAGGTATTCATGGGATACTACCTTGAAGGTATACATGTGATATCTGAAAAAAGGTATTTCATGGATACCTTCAATGTATACATGTGGATACCTTGAAGGTATCCATGTGGATATCTGCGCGCACCTCACAAACCGCGCGCCCATGCGCCCACGCCACGCGTGCACCTCACAAACCGCACGCCCACACCGCACCTTCAATGTATACATGTGATACCTGAAAAGATATTTCATGGATACCTTGAAGGTATACATGTGGATACCTGAAAAATATTCCATGTATACCTTCAATATATACATGAAAAAAAAAATCTGAGCAAATTTTTTTTTTTTTTTTTAAATTAGCGCAAGCCCAAGAAGTGGGTTTGGGACACGCTGTGTCCCCGGGACATAGGAGTCTCACTCATATATATATATATATATATATATATATATATATATATATATAATGGGGTGGGTCATTACACTACCTAAACTGCTGATGAGACTATATATAGATTATAACAAACACATATAATTCACAAAGTTCTCTCTCTCCTCCCCATCCGAATATCCATCTTATCTCCAACGACTCATTATCTGCATTTACAAATATTGTTCATACTCACTCATCAACATTCATTGGATGTAATTGTCCTTAGGTGTTCAATTGTTTTCTTGTAGACTTTTAGGTTATTTTTGTTGTGAATCAAGTTGGTTTTGACAAGTATGGATTTATGATTTAATTGGATTTAGACCTTCTGCATTTTGAATATTTTGTATTTGTATTGAAATTTGTAAAGTTTGTTTATAGTTAATATGTTATTTTCATCCCGAAACTATGGAAAAAAATGTAAAATGTAGATGTTATTATTAAGAAATATAGAAAAAGCGGAAAAAAGTAAGGTTGGATATTATATGATTTTGTAAATCTCAAAACTAACATGATGGATTGAGCTCATCCAAAATACAGATGGATCAAGTAGGGTTGGAAAAATACCGAAAACATCGGTATTACCGTACTTACCATGCCAAAAAATATCAAAAAAATTGTCTGGTAATTTAAAATTTTAATATATATATATATATATATATATATATATATATATATATATATTCCACTTTAATAAATTTAAAAAAATATTTTTTTTCCATTTTTGGTACAACGATACTTTCAATATATCGAAATTTCGATATATAATTTTCATTTTGGCATAACGATATTTTTGATATATCAAAATTTCATTATATATTTTTCATTTCGGGATCATCATATTTTTAATATATTGAAATTTTCAATAAGATAGATGATATGAATTCCTTTAAAGTCAACTTCAGTCCAAATATCCCGAAATGTACAACGATATTTCTATGCCACTTGATTTAATTAATTCTCTAAACATCATTTAACACATCACATATAGAATATATAAAAACAAAAAAGTCTTTGTTGGGCTGATTGGGCCATCTATAGAACAAAATCTTTTGAACACAATTATATGTCATGGTCCATAAACTTGCATCAATGTGTTTGTATATATATATATATATAAAACTTCATGGAACAGTCCTATTATCCTATACTCCGTGGGCACATTAATATGTGCTCATCACTGATATATTAAAAATATTGTTCCCATTGTCAATGTATTTCATCTTTCTCATTAGTTTGGGCACTTCTCTTGATTTTCCCATTGCAGAATTGATATAAGAAGCTGAAGAACACTATACAAACGAAATGCTAGATCGCGTTTACGACGTTTAAAACTTATTTTTGTTTTGGGGCACGGTGATGATTCTAACTTGTAGAATTTATATTTATTTTGGATATGTTGCTCAACAGGGAGATGATATTTTACATTTTTTAATGATATATTGTACATTAACATTTGATGATTAATATATGATTTCGGGAATTTATATTTTCACTCTAGTTGTATTCTTTCCTTCATGATCCATTATATAACAGGGTTTATAGATATGATTATGAAAATATTTATGCACCATGCTCTCATGAAAGTTTCAAAGGAAAATATAAGGTTTGGAATGTTGGAATTACAAATTAAATAAAAATAGAAATTTATCGAAAAATCCAAAGGAAAAAGTCCAACGGACAATTTCCGTTGGATTTAAAGAAAGAAGCAATGTTGGAAAAATTTCAACAGAACAATTTTGTAGGGATATCCGTTGGAAATGTCATTGGAGTTTTTTCATAATTAGTCATTCCAACGGAAAAAATCCTATCGAAATGTTGTTGGAATTTTTTTTCATTGGAATTTCTTTTGGAATTTTCAATTCCAACGGCCACTTTTCTGACGCCTTACTTTACGATTGGAATTTGATCAATTTCTAGTAGTGTAGAGTATCAATTAATCTGTACAAGTTTACCAAACAATAGGAGTTAATGAGAGATATCAAACTTCACAAAATTACATGAGATAGTCTTACAATCCACACTTAAAGTCATGTTGACAAATCAAACTTTATTTTTTCATACAATCCATTTCACAAAATTAGATTTGATGGACGATCTAGAAAAGTTAGTAATTATGAAAATTATATACAACACATATATATGATGCTTTAGGAACTTGTCAAAACATGTAATAGTTTATTGAATGGAAGAAGAGAAGCATATTAAAGTTCCTCCAGTGAATGAAATCTATGCCCTTCAGCTGCCTTCCACTATATATAATCTGGATTACAGATTGAAGAATCAGAATCCAACCCCTTTAATTTCCTCAAACTTTTTTTCAAGCCATGAAGTTATTATTATTTTTATTATTATATTATTCTTATGTTATTCTTATTCCATTGCCTAACTGCTGCAAGTTTAACATAGTATATGACAAACGAAAACACAAGCATGTAACAAAAGAGATGAACTTGTTTATCCATGGCGGCGCCCGCTTGGCTTCCTAACCAGAGTCAGGTGGATGCCTGGATCGTTCTGGTGACACGTGGCGTTGAACATTATGGAGTTGTTGACTCCCTGGACATTGCTGTTTAAGAATGTGGTCTTGGCTTGTGTCTGCATTGTCCTTGCTTTGTCTTCTTCTCCGGTGTTCTTGCTCTGGAGGCTGTGGGGGTTGCCACGTGGCAGCTTGTGGGAGAAGGAGGAGGAGCTGAGTTCCATTACTGATCCTTTGTTGTCACCTGCAATGGTGATCATCCTTGTTCCCTGGCCTTCTGAATCGGTTGACAGTTTTCTGCTCCTGTTTGGGTTCGAGCTCGTGCCTTTGTCTTTGTCTTTGGTTGGTCTCTTTGCGTGGCTATGGTGGTTGTTCGTTGTCATTGGTTTCTCTATGGTTTCTTGCATGAGCACGTTCTTCTGCTCGACTTTTGGGTTGTGGTGATCTGCTTCTGGTGTTTTGATTTGTGCAGGTGGTAGGGTTAGAGGGGAGGGTGGGTGGGATATGAGTTTGGGAGATTCTTGCCTTTGAGCTGTTTCCGGCCATGGCTGAGGTGTCGCCGCCTTGCCATTGGTGGTGGTGGAAGGCTTTGGGACCGGAGAATTCGGTTGCTGAAAATTAGTTGAAGTTGTTAGGGTTGATTTCGTCACCGGAGATGGTGGCGGTGGCGTGGATGGTTGTGGCGTCGGTGGCGCCACCGGAGAATGCAGTGGCGGAGCCGCCGGTGTCACCGGTGGTGCAACCGGAGACCTTGGTGGTGGAGTCGCTACTGGTGCGGGTGGCGGTGCAACCGGAGACCTTGGCGGCGGCGGAGATGCCACAGGCGCAGGTGGTGGTGCAATCGGAGACCTTGGCGGCGGCGGTGGTGCAACTGGAGACCTTGGCGGCGGCGGAGCTGGAGAACTTGGTGGCGGAGGAGCTACAGGGGATCTCGGTGCGGGTGCAGGGGTGGAAACAGGGGAGGCTGGAGGGGGTGGGGTGGGTGCACGTGGTGCAGGCGGCGACGGTGGGGCAGTGGGAGGAAGAGACGGTGGCGGAGGAGGCCTGATTGGAATCGCCGGGCGAACGACAGGCGCGGGACGAGGCGCCACCGCAGGGCGAGGCTGAGGCGGGGCCGGCGCCGGTGCTGGTGCAGGTGGGGGCGCAGCCGCGCGCATAGAGGATAACCGAAACCATGCTGGTCGTTGGCTCGCCATTTTAGTTCACAGCTCAGAAAAATATAATGCAATGATTAAAATTAATTAATGCATATAAAATCTGATGCACAAACTCAAATATATAGGGAAAAAAACAAGCATGAAACATGCTATTTAGAAAACAAGATCGTAAGAAACGTATCAGATTCATCAGACACAAAAAAAAAAAAAAATTAAACTTGTCATAGTTAAGGATGGTATCATTTGAAGAGTTAAAAGTGCAACAATGCATTGGCCCCCATTAACATGGCTCTCTTCTGGTACACGCGTTCCAATAGCATGAACATGCAATCACGTTGGATCGATCAATTAACCGCTCCCGTTTTATTCCAAATTAAGTGTCAATATTCCTTCTCGGCGCGCTTCTGTGTATGGTTAAATCGAAGATTTAGTTCCGTTAATTTTGATCTCGTTCGAGTAAGTGGAGCATAAACAAGACTTATGAACGAAACATAAATATTGCTCTTTATGACATGACTTGAGATTCAAGAGCTTTACTTATGTTTGCTTTGCTTGTTCAGACGTAGATTCTATCTGCTTTTGGGGCTGAGATGGCTTCAAATTGGTCCTAAAATTTTCTTTCTTGTCTTTAAAGTCAGCCTCAATGTACGGACACTGTATTATAATTTCTTGCAACTCCTTTTTTTTTTTTTTTTTTTTTTTATGTTTTTTGGGATTTCTGTAGAGAAAACGGAAAGGACTCTCGTCATATTCTGCTCAACAGCCTCTACATATTCCTTCTCCACCAAACTTTAAGCATAATCTTTGTTTTCTTTGCATAGTATTAGATTAATTTATGATTATATGTCAACCTTAGCTAAACAAATTCATAAGGCTTTGGGTGCCCCCACAACAGATCTTTTATTACATTTTGTATTACATGTCTTATTTCAAAATAATCATCATATGACACGTGTATTAGATGAGATGTAACCATGGACGAAAATATCGTGATATTATCGTCGAAATATCACGAAAATTGAGGCACCGAAATAATAACATGCTGCTTTTTCTTTCGCTCAAAATATCGCGATATATCAGAAAATATCGTCAATATATCGTTTTCGGTGATAATATGTATAAAATTATGATATTTTGGTGATATATCGTTAATATATCGCCAATATATCATTTTTTCACAAATATCACTATTTATGGATTTATTTTTTATATATATTATGAATTTCCGTCGCTGTAGCTTATGGTTTTTTTTTGTTTTTTAATGAATTTCAGCTAGTGGCAGTGTGGGGCATATTTAAGTGAATTTTTTTTTTTTTTTTAATTTCTTAGAGCAATTTAAGTGAAAAATTCTTTTATATATATATATATATATATATATATATATGTGTATTTAGAGGATATTTATCAAAATTAGGTTATTTCTCTTTATATATCTATATTTTTGTCTATGAATGGAGCAAATAATTACTTTATATAAATTTATTTAATTTTTTTGAAATAAATTAACACACTAGCATATAGGTTTTTCTCAAAATTTAATTAAGATTAGTTAACTTTTTTGAAATTTAATAAAAGAATTATGATGTATATAATAGTAGTTTATCTCTATATTTGTTGTAAATATATCATTTTATTTGAAATTTTAAATTCAATATATGTATTAATTGTATATTGTTAGATATATTTTTCAATTTTTTTTACAAAATTTTTATACTATTTTTAAAAAATGACCGATATTTCCACCGAAACCAATATATCCACCGATATTTTCATAACATTAAGGTACCGATATATCCACCCAAACTAATATTTTTATCCTTGAATGTAATATTAAATGTAATAGAAGATCAAATTCACACGGAGTTGGTAGAAAATTAAGATGTGGTTATGAACATACATAAAGCCCAATTAGCCCATTATATAAACTTAGTTAGGTCTTAAGCCCCTTGCAAGCCCAACAAAACACATGCACTGATATACAATAAATAGCCCTAGCTCCAATCTCATTTAGTGTGGTTTTGAAATTTTATCAAACATCAAGGAACATAAAATTTAATCAATGAAATTATAATTCAAATTTTGAAAGAGAAGTAGATTAGGTCCCAAAAAAAAAAGTTTCCATCAAATTCCTATATTTTAGCTAAAATTTCACATGTGAGGTTGAAAATTAACAATTTTTAGGTTGAAAATTATTCCTTCTTTTCTTGACAGATCTCAACAACTTGAAATGAGATAAACTAGAGCTGCATATCTAAACCTTCTGAGCTCTCATCTCCTTTTCCTTGATTCACTTGGGTCTACCTGATTTTGGGCTTGACCCGAATGTTCGAGGACATCCGAATTAATATTTTAATAATTATATTTCTATTTTGTAAGGATTAATTTGCCTGTTTCTTATTATCATAATCATACATAGCTTCCCCGTTTTCTACTTCTCATGATTGAGTTGGACTGGTGTGTAACTAGTGCATGGATCTTAGATCCATGCACTCGGGTCGGGTTGGGCTGAATCCGATTTGAATCCGCGCATTTTCTTTTTTTTTTTAAGTGTTTTTTTTTTTTGACCCTGACCTTTATGTTGTGTTAGACATACCTTTATATTATATTAGTCATACATTTATGTTATATTAGTGATATCCTTATTTCCAGATTTCATATTTTAACCCTAAACCCTAATTTTGGCACAATAAACCCTAATTTGGCACAAGTTGTAGATATTTACATTTATGTAATATTACTTATACATTTATATGAGATTATTTATACATTTATATCAACATAAACATACATTTATGTAATATATATAAGAGTACAACGAATATAATTAAAAGGTATGACTAATATAACTAAAGATATGCATAATATAACTAAAAGGTATGAAATGTATTAATATATCAGTTTAAAAAAAATGTTAAGGTACAACTAGCCTTACAAAAGGTATGTCTAACATAACTAAATGGTATGTCTAACACTACTAAAAGATATATTTAACATAACACTAAAGGTATGATTAACATAACTAAAAAGTACGTCTAACACAACTAAAAAGTATAGTTAACATAACAAAAAAAATATGTCTAACATAACTAAATGATATGTCTAACACTACTAAAAGGTATGTTTAACATAACATGAAGGTTAAACACCAGGGAGCATGTTTGGGCGGATTTTGTCTGCAACCTAGAAGCGCGTACGAATGCATCAGAGAGCGTGACGGACCGGATCAGAACTGGTGCATGGATCACAAATCCATGCACAATGTGTATATAAGTTTTTGTGCTCATAATTTAATAGTTGACATACGAAATATTAAAATAATGACTAAAATCATTCAAGTACTCGTTGGAAGATCCGTTATGTCCTGCTTCTTAGTGGTAATTATCTCTTAACTCAAAGAGAGCTTAAATTCATTAGGACCACACACATATGTATAATTATTTAATGTATTTTATTTTATTTAACACATACTTATAAGTTAAAAGTACGATCAATAATACAAATCCAGAGTGAAGAATATCAATTTTTCGTTGTTGACAGGCACATGCTTTGTGTTTCGGCGCCATATCGTCATTTGGAAGTTTGTTTAGAAAATAAAACAAATAATCTAATTTAATATCTAATATATATATATATATATATAACAATAATAATAATAATAATAATAATAATGTCTTAGTTCCGGTCAATTTTTGTAATGTCTATAATAACCATATAAATATTAAAATTTAAGGATAATGACGTAACTTAATAATTATTTTTTTTATTTTTTTAGTATTATCCAATTTTTTGCCATCAGTTTTACGTTCTCTAACTACACAAAAACTTATATAAAATGGTCTGATGAATAGTTACCTACAATAGTTACATACAGTGAAACAAATCCTTAATACTCACAAACAAACTCATTTTCACAAATTCATATGTGAATTGTGAAGTGTGGGTTGACCTGTTTCACCTAACTAGATCCGTAAAACGATCTCACATAAGACCTACTTCAATTTTGATCTCATTTTGTTCGAAATGTCAATTTTTGTCAATGTGAACGCCGCATAGAAAAATTTATGTCAGCAATTCTAGCAAAATCAGATTAAAATTAATAAAAAATAATAATTAAAGAATCAAAATTGAAATACATAATATTAAAAAAAAAATGAACATGTCCTGAATTTTTCAAAAATGAACATGTCCTAAGTCGAAAAATTGCAATTTTCCTTTTTTCAATGTGTGATTTCAACTCTTTCAAAAGCTTAGCAACTTATGTGACAAAGATCATAAATTATTTGGACAAGTTTGAAGAGATATTTGAAACCGAAAAACTGGCCAAGAATAGCAATCGAGTTGATGTTGATAAACCGGAGCTCACCTAGTGGTGCTTTGGAGACAACAATCTCGATTCAAAAAAGCCGACAAATTTCACCATTGTTTCTCGACATGACCATGGGTGACGAATAAAATCTAAACGTAATCAGTATCTGGTTCGACCCTTTTACCTTGATTTCTCAAACCAAGAAATCCCTTAAACATCATGACACACTTGCATTATTGATGAGAAAAACAGCAATTATTGAGCTTGTTTTATGTAGTTGAGCTGTCTCAATCTTTACATCATACGATACACCTTCAAGAGTCAAGACATTGAATCCCAAACCTTGTTAATAAATTAGACAGTACAGATGGAAATGCCATGATTATGTCTCATTCCTACATTCACACTTTGCTCTTTGAAATCAAGTCAATTTTTCAACAATAAAATATATTATATATAAACACAAGAATCTCAAATCAATATTAACAAGATCAAGAAAACCCAGAAAACACAAGAATATTCAGCAAGAGCAAGTATTCAGCTTCTTCATCTCACTAACTTCCAAATCGGAGCCCGAAATCGTGTCGATTTTCGAGCCCGTAAGCAGCCCGGCATCGCTCAAGTTGGGCTTAACAACACTACTGCTATCCAAAGCCTTCTTAGACACCACATTATGGATTTCTTCAAGCAGCTTGAAGAAGGCTGCCTCAACATTGTCCCCACTAAACGCCGACGTTTCGAAGAAATACAAACCCTGATTCTCTGCAAATTCCACAGCGTCCTCAGTTGGGACTGTTCTAGAATCCACAAGATCAGCCTTGTTACCAATCAACATAATCACAATCGAACTGTCTGCATGAGCTCTAAGCTCCTCCACCCACCTAGCCACATGATCGAAACTCTGTCGTTTTGTCACGTCGTAGACTAGCATCGCCCCCAATGCCCCCCTGTAATACGCACTCGTCACAGCTCTGTACCTGATAATCACGTGTTTCGATCGATCAATTTTGAAATTGAGCAAGGAAAGAGGGGAAATTAGAATTAGGGCAAAATTGGAGGATCAAATTGAAATTCGAATTCGAACCTCTCTTGGCCAGCAGTGTCCCAGATCTGAGCCTTGATGAGTTTGGAGTTGATGTTGACTGTTCTGGTCTGGAACTCGACTCCAATGGTGGATTTCGAGTCGAAGCAGAACTCGTTCTTCGCGAATCGAGATAGGAGCTGAGTTTTCCCCACTGCTGAGTCGCCAATCACCACCACTTTGAACACGTATGCTATCCTTTCTGACTCGCTTTCATGGTGGCGCCTTATTTCGCCACCATTCATCTCCTGGTTCATTCTTTCTCTCTCTAGAATTCAGAATTTGCAGAAGAAGAAGAAGAAGAAGAAGAGATTGGGAGTGTTGTTTTTCAACTTTTGCTGCAACTTGGGGTGGTTTTGGTAGACTAAGAATAGTTACAAATAAATTATATAGGGAGAAAGAAGATGGCCACAAATAGACAAACCCTCTTTTCAATTACACTGTTGAATGCAGTCACTGTGCAACATCTTTTTTTTTTTTTTAATATTACCAAAATTCAAATTTAAATTTTGTAAAAACTTATCTACACCTCTTTCGGATGTAATTTCATCGTAAACTTATTTTAATAATTAGTTAATTTCTATTTCGTGAGTATTCGATCGATCAATGGCGGAAATTAAATCCATGGATTCTACTCATTTGGGATTTCTCAAATATTAAATTGTTTTTGTGATACTTGAAATATCATACTTATATTAAACATTCCTCTTAATTTGTTGGCTTGATTTAAGATATCTTAATTTTCATTAAAAAAAAAAAGAGTCTCATTTGAAATCGTGTTACGTGGGATGATTCAATCCACAACCCACACTTCACAATACACATAATAAATTAATGGAAATGAGTTTGATTAGTGGATAAAAAAAATCTGAACTCACACTTCACAATTTACATATAAGTTAATGAAAATAGATTTGATTGGTGGGTAAAAATGATTTGTCTCACGAAAAATGTCCGTGAAACCGTCTCACAATTCACATATATGTTAATGGAAATGGATTTGATTAGTGGATAAAAAAAAATTGTCTCATGAAACTGTCCGTAAAACTACTTCACAATTCATATATAAATTAATGGAAATGAATTTGATTAGTGGACAAAAATATATATCTCACGTAAATTGTCCGTAAAACCATCTCATGCAAGTTTTTTTGAAAGAAAAAAAAATTAAATAACTTGTATAAGGTTTTTTTTTCTTAAATGAGCGATGCATTAATAAAAAGAAAACAAAAACATTCAGAAGAAACACAAAAACTCATGTGAGACAGTCTTACGGATAGTTTCCGTGAGATGGAGCCCATCACCCACAAATAACATGTAAATTGTAGGGTTTGGATGGTGGGTAATTGGGTTGTGGGTTGACCCGACTTATGCAATGCATTAAAATTCCATAAGACGGTCTCACAAGAGACTTACTCCAGAAGAAAACATAAAAAATGATCTAGTCACGGGTCGACACCTCGTTAAAACTTCAATAGAAAAAAAATCCCCAAAAGAAAAGGAGTTGATCTCCCATGCACTAGTTGCATGGATCTAAATCCATACTGGTCGACATGACCCGGATCAGCGGAATGTGAGTTTTTTATTTATTTATGTGTTACCTTTATGTTATATTTATGTCACATTTATGTACAAATATCCTTACCTTTATGTACTGTAACTTAGAAAAAAAAAATCAACACAGTTTTGTACATATATACTTTTATGTGATATTCATGACATCTTTATGTTCAAATATCCTTACCTTTATGTAATATATAAAGGTGTAACCGTGTAACTAATATAACCAAAAGATATGAGTAATATCAATAAATGTATGTTTATCCAAAAAAAAAAAAGCTGAAATTATATCTTTTTTTCTAAATTACAGTACATAAATGTTATAATATTTGTACATAAAAATTATACTAATATAACATAAATGCACACATTTATAACATAAATGTCAAAACATAGAATCGAAAAAAAAAAAGAATCAAAACTTGCAGATCCGAATCGGATCGATCCGAAATGCATAGATCAATGACCCATATACCTGTATGAGAGAATTTGCAAAAGAAAAAAACCTGATCAAAGAAAAAAGAGTAACATACAACATCTAATTAAAATGAAAGAACTAGCCTATATACATCATACTTGTATGAGGTTAAATAATTTTTTTTTTTTATTGATTATTAATGAATCCAAAACTCAAGTTTAGATAACAGGACAATCTTATCATTAAGCTAAATACCCATACTTTAAATTGAGTCAATTAAACAATTAACAACAACTTGATTAAATTAATTTGAGGCCCCCAATAATATCTAAGTGGTTTGAGACATTCAATGGAATCGAGCATCAAATCCTTCATTATTGCAACATTTCATGTGAGGGTTAGTTCAATCATTAATGGAAATAGTTGTGCCTGACTTATTTATTTATAATACATTTTTTTTTACAGATAATTATTTTACGTATATAATTTTATGATTTTATGAGATCAAGTTCCACTATTCACGATTTAAAATCATTTTCATAAATATCTATTTTAAATATTGACATATCTCGCAACAATTTTTCTATACCAAATGCAGAATGCGAAATTTGTTTGTAGCTTTATATTTTATTATTATTCTGCATTTATTTTGGATTAGAAACAAACAAAAGTGGTTCCACAAATATCCATTCTGACTTTATCTTTTTGGCAGAACCATTTATCTATGTAATTTAATGAGAAAAGGTGTGGTTGGTTGGAGCAAAGTTCACCTCAATCTCAGGCGAAATTCAAGGATTATTTGATTCAAATCTAAGAATTGTTTCAAAATATTTGAGATTTCATATGAAATCCAACTTTAAAACAATATCAAAGAATTTACATCAAATACTTACTAAAAAAAAAAAACTACTAAAACCAAAATTTCAATTTT
The DNA here is from genome assembly GCA_954870855.1 of Scutellaria minor. NCBI lineage: Eukaryota > Viridiplantae > Streptophyta > Magnoliopsida > Lamiales > Lamiaceae > Scutellaria > Scutellaria minor. The sequence continues at coordinate 14,105,570 of OX940728.1, read as the reverse complement.
TTTCTAGAACTTTCTCTAAAATCTCAACGTAGATTTATAATCCTAGATTATATGTTTCTAGAATATATTACAAATGATATGGTATCAATTTCTAATATTTCCTTCAATCTCATTTAAATTTTGTTTCTATCTTGTTTTCAATTATTTGCTTTTCCAAAATTAATACAATTTTATTTCAAAATGCTCTCCATCACTATCCTTAACAAGTTGCTAATTTTCTGCATAACATGTAGTTTTTTTTAGCTAAAATCTAGTAAGAATATAAATTCATTAATTAATTAGGGTATTATTAGTAAAAAAAATCCTTGATTTTTGTAACAAAAATAGTGTGTGATTATAAAAATGGCTACACTTTATGCGGCTTTACAATCCCAATGAAACATTCTCCCAAATAAAAAAGGAAAACAATGTTGCCTTAATTTATTGACATATAACATGGTTATTGACTATGGTCGAATGCTACAATTAGTAACTTAGATTATCCAACGAAAAATTTAAATCATATCATCAATAAATGTGCTACAACAATTAATCCTATTGGAGTATGTGGGCCCAAAGGCCATTACTTTATCTTGCTAGTTTTTTAGACTCATGCAGTCATGCTCGGATAGGTGGGTCCCATTTCCGATTATAACTGCTCTTCTTCATTTTTGTGTTTTTCTAATTTATTCATCAAATTTATGGTTGGTGGTTCAAAATGCAATTTAATGTACCACAATGTTTCTTTCTTTCTACTTCTATTTTTTTTTTTTTAAGTTTTTCCCACATTAAAATTCAATTATAAATATGACTCCAAACTAATCTTTTGTAGGTGTTAGAGTCTAGGGGTGTAAATAAGTCAAATAGAGTAACTTGAGGTTGTAACTCAAAACTCAAATATAAAATTAAAAGCTCGAGTTTGATTAAACTCGACTGTTAACACCCTAAATGTTACTCTATTCAATACATAAATAATATTTATAAAATGACGTTGATTCTTTAAATAAGTTTAGAAAAAGAATTTTTTTAAATTATGTGTAAATAACAGTTATTAAAAGTAAAATAGTAGATTTAACATATGTTTGATTAGGCTTATACGTTCATCGAGTTGAGTATTAACGAGCTCTCAAGATCAAGAGCGACTTGAGTGGCTCGAGCTCGACTCGATTATATTTGAGTTGAACCGATCTATTTTTGTCTATTAATCTCGAATAGATTACAAGTTATATCACCTCACTTACATTCCTATATGTTGTTAGCCAATCTTATATTATGTGTAACTATAAATCGTGATGCACCAATCAAATGAATGTGAAATGATTATTAGATCCTGAAATTGATCAAGTCAACATATTTATCAACAAATTTTTTCTGCAGAAATGATTTTGTATCGTAATATATACCCGATCCATAGATATCTATATTTAATTGAGATTTGTTAAACAAATCAAACCCGTCCCGTTCAAAAAATGGAATGAATCACCTCGACCCGCTTGTGGGGTAGAATATGTTTGAGTTTTATTTACACACAACCCAATTATATTATATACATACACATATACATATACAGTGAAACCTCTATAAATGAATATTCTTGGGATTAGAAAAAAATATTCATTTAGCGAGGTTATTCGTTTATCGAACATTCATTTACCTCATTGGCCCAAATCGGGACCGTAGAAAATTATTTATTTGTCGAGATTATTCGTTTATCGAACATTCATTTATCGAGATTTCACTGTATATATATTATATATATAGACACACATGTAGGGTAACATAAATATCTGTGGGAGAAAGAACGCATCATTATGGCTGGCACCGACAGTTCTCCCTTCCTCTTTATCATGAGATCATTGAGATGTTGTTATCATTGTTGTGTAATAACATGGGCCTATTTCAGCCCATTAACCAACAACAATTGGGCTGATAACAAAGGCCTCTTTCTTTTCAAATAACATTGCAGATTAACAATAGTATTAACTTTTTCTTCATTTGGTTTGCCTACATGGCCCAATTAGGAATGCTCAATCACATTTTTTTCCTCCTCCGTTATATATATAAAAGGTCAATTATAAAAAAGATAACAAAGTTTGTAAAATTGCAATTAGGCCCTTCAAAAGTAACACATTCAACAATATTTCGATTGATATATATATATATATATATATAGGTAATTTAATTCAACTCATTATTGACCATCGATATCATATTACAACATCATATTTCAAATTTTAAATGAGTCGTATATTGAAAATTTGATTGCTGAAGGAAATTTATTGTAATTTTCACAGTTTTAGGATCTATTTAGTAATTTAACTAAATTTGAAGGGGTGTTGCCTATCATTTTCCCTCTCTCTTATCTCTCATCTCCTCACAATCTCCCACTTTATCCAAAGCTTGTTTGTTCCTATCCTATCCATGGATATCCTCTTCAACATCCATCACCACCCCATATCCAATCAACTCCACCAATTCAAGAACCATTTTCCTCAGCAATCCAACTCAGTTTCTTCCCCCAACATTCCAAAAACATGTACTAAAGTACCTAATAAGACAACTACTTTTATTACACAAAAGACTTCAATTCCCACATTCATCAACACATCTCAACCATCTTCACAACTCAAACAACAACCCCCAAAGCCACCATCACAATCCTATCAAAAGGCCTCCACCGGCTACGCCGTCACTCTCCTAGACGCTGCACGATGCCACAACGTGCTCGATGCAGTGGAGAGGGATGCGACGAGGCTGTCCAAATGGCTTCGCAACGAGCAACTCCAAGGTCTAATGACCAACCCTTGCTTGGAAATGAAAGACAAGGGAGAGAAAATGAAAGAGATTGTGAAAAAAGGCAAGTTTCATAAGCATTTGTTGAGGTTGGTCTACATTTTGGTTGAGAAAACTAAGGTGGAATTGCTAAGCCAAGTGTTGATGGAATTTGGAAGGATTTATGATGAACTCATAATTGGCTCTAGCAATGATCAATTGGTTTTGCTTTCATCTTCTGTGAAAATGAAGGAGAATCAAGTTTTGAAGATTGCTAAGAGGGTGCAAAACCTTACTGGGGCTAACAAGGTGATTGTGAGGCAATTAGTTTGAGAGCCAGATTTATTCAATGCACACCTTAATTCGATTAAAAAAGAAAATTTGTTATTATATATTATACTATTAGTACCATTTATGATTGTAATTGGATTGTTCCAACAAATTATTGTGTTTGATATTTTTGTTTCATCTCCTAGATTGGTTTCTTGGGTATGATTTAGAAGTGATCAAAATGGACAAGGATTTCATGCAAATAAGGAACCCATGATTTGGGAAGACTTTGTTGGAAATTTTTACACATCACTATTGGGCATGATATAGATACATGAGTGTGACTTTTAAGTTTAACGTGTGAAAATGAATTTGAGTTAATCTCTGTTTTATTGAATTATATTTGCTACACACTTGTATATTAGATTTTTTTTTTTTTGCATCATGTTTCATTAGGAGAACAGAATAATTCGGTCATATTCATATCATGTATCTATCTCTATTTGGGAATTACATATTCTTAAAATTTTCAATTTAAATACACAGACTTGAGATTGAGATATAAAATTCTACACGTTACTGAGGAAGGTAAAATTTTAAATATGACAACGAGAAAGGGGACTCAAAATTCTAATATATGAATGCAAGAAAAAGTTTCATTTCAAAAACATATTTTGTCCAAAAAAACAAAAAAAAAAAAAGAACAGTACTTCGAAAATAATGTTAATTTTTAATGAAAATGCATTTACTTATGACAAAAACTCAAATCAATTTAAAAGTCTTTGTTATCCATTTGTTTTTCTTGCTTTTCGTTCACTTCAATTGTTAATGCTTTGTTTCCCAGTGATAAAGTGAAAATATATTTATATTTATGGAATCAGAAACATGTTTTTTCTTCCTTTTTTTCAAATGATATGTAATCTTTATCTGTGAAATATAAAAACTATAAAATAAAATTTCATTTCATTTCATGTCATCCTATATACTTCCAACTTTTTGGTCACGTAAGGAACAAATAATAAACCAAAATGATAAATTTCATAATAAGATCCAATTTATAGTTTATTTCTCAATTTAAGACCCAAGTTTTAAAAAATTTCAATAAGGGGCTCAATTTAACTTTTTTTCTTAATTTAAGGCTTGACTTTTAGATTGAGTTCTCAATTCAAGACAAAATTCCATTTTCTTTTTTCTTTTTTATTTTTAATTATATTTATAAATTTATTTATATTTTAGATAAATTAAGACAAGTTAGTACAATTTTGGAACGATCTTCATCTAACTTGTATTAATTTATATAAGATATATATATATATAATTAATTTAATTCATAAAATATATTTTATATTAAATTGATTAATATTAAAATTGAGTTTCTGTACTTTCATTCATAAACTTAATAAAATAAAAAGAATTTTAATTTTATGAATTGCATTAATTATATATATATATATATATATATATATATAAAAGTTAGATGAAAATCTTTTCAATATAATTTATTTTAAATATAAATACATATTGAAATATTAATATATCTATGAATATAAATAAATAAATAAATAAATAAATTGAAAATAAAATTTTGTCTTAAATTGAGAATTTAATTTAAATTTCAAGCCTTAAATTGATAAAAATGATTAAATTAAACCCCTTATTGAAAAAATTTAAAATTTAGGTTTAAAATTGAAAATTATTCATAAATTGGATCTTGTTAATTTATCCTAAACCAAAACCAACTTATGTGAATTAATACTAGGCCCAATTTAATTGAAATTCTGTTGAAGCGTTAGGCCCAATTTACAAGCCCGCTTTGGACATAGCCCAATGGGCTTGGTCCGTCACTGGGCCCCACGTCCGTTGAAGATTAAAAGTAATAAATCTAGGGTTCCTTTTTACATAATATATTTAATATTTATATATATACTCCTCCGCCACTTCCTGCTTATCTTTCTTCATTATCACCGACCTTTCTCAAAGACGATTTCTTCTGTTTTGATTCGATTTCCGAGGTAAACTCTGCTATTTTCTCTTTTACTTTCTTCGTGATTTCGCTGATTTATACTATGGTTTTGATGATGTTAATTTATCTATTAGGTTTTCTATTAGAAGTTCAAATTTTTTGAGCGACGAAGATGAGGCCGGTTTTCTGCGGGAATTTCGAGTACGATACTCGTCAATCGGACTTGGAGCGATTGTTCGGCAAATATGGAAGAGTTGAGCGTGTTGACATGAAATCTGGTATTTTTTCAATAGCGATTTCGTGACACAACGTTATTTCATTTATTTTTCGCGGTTTTGTTTGCGACTTCGGATTCTGATTAAATTATGTTATTTATTGTTCATCAAGGATGATAGATGGCTATATTGTACCTTGAAATGTGGCTAATTTAGTCTTTCACTAGCTGATAAATTCATGAAATGACAATTTTGGATAGTCTTGGTGGGTAACTGTTTATATGCTTGAGTAGCTCACAAAACAGTGGTGTTCTATTCGCAGTATGTGTTAACACATGAACAATAATGTCCTTCAATAAATTGTTGAGTTTATTTTTATTTTTTTGCTTGCCAGTGTTGATGCAGCTGCACATGTTTTGCTTCAATCCCTGGTGAATATTTGTCCAATATGGCTATATTTGGCTTAGATATGAGGCTTTCCATTTAGTTGTCGTTGATCTTAGCCATAAATGACGACTTGGCTGTGCAGTAAACGTAATTAACTTATAGTGGTTGTTTGCATGGGAGTAAAAGTGATGTAGGAGATGCATGTCCACTATAAATGTTGCAGGGTGTAACTTTGAAAAGGAAATGAAGAGAAAAATCAGGAAATGTGATTATTTGTACGAGAAGTTCCCCATATTAAGTGTTTGTTTTGACGCAGGAACATTTGCTCAGGAAAATGAGCTTCTATTTTGGATTGCCATCCACTCTGCAATATAAACTTCTATTGCAAAGGCAACCTACGTGCCTACCTGCTCTCCTACTTGCAGATGGACATGTTCTACATATCTTTCACCCAATCTTCTCATTCACTTAATTCAATGCCTAGCATTGCCATGTTATGGTAGTGGTGGGGATGAACTCATAGTGCCATGCCTACCTCAATAATGATAAGGGATCTAGGTGTCAGTTCATCATGCCATGCCTACCACCACTAATCTTAAGGCGATCAATGAGTTCTTTCATGCCATGTCTACCATTTACTGACCTCGTGCCCTGAAATTGGTGAAGCATGCTTAGCAATGACTACTCAACTATCACCATGATCTTAATTTGCCTCCATCACTATTCACTTTCTTTAGTTCAACATGCAAGGCTTCTACATCCTTACTTTCATCAGAAACTTCACATGTTTGCAGGTGTTGTACTTTATTCAAATTTTCATGGGGAAAATGATTCCTGAATTTGTGATGCGACTATCTGTAGCAAGGGTGTAGTCCAACATGATTTTGTAATTGTCTCTGCCTCTCATGCTATTTCTTTCACTTTCAGGGTTTGCTTTTGTTTATTTTGATGATGAGCGTGATGCTGAAGATGCAATCCGAGGTCTTGACAACTACTCATTTGGGCATGACAGGCGTAGGTTGTCAGTTGAGTGGGCCAAGGTCTCTTCTCTTTTTTATTGTGCAACACCTCTATTCCGCTTTTGTTCTTCCTTCGTTTTAGCCTGAATCAGTTGGAAACATGTTGATTAACATGACCCTACAAGCTTTAACCTGTTGCAAATTTGCATGTTATTTCTTCTTGAAGGGTGAACGTGGTAGGCATCGTGATGGAAGGACTGCAAATCAGAGACCAACCAAAACCCTTTTTGTGATTAACTTTGATCCTGTGCGCACTAAAGTCCATGACATTGAAAGGCACTTTGAGCCTTATGGGAAGGTTCTCAATGTACGCATTCGCAGGAACTTTGCATTTGTTCAATTTGAAACCCAGGAAGATGCAACCAAAGCTTTGGAGTGCACTCACATGAGGTAAGGGGAGTTTATGTACTTGTCTATCTCACAGTGAACATATTTGAATTTACCACCTGACAAGTTTCTTTTTGAATTTTGAAGTAAGATACTGGATAGGGTTGTTTCTGTTGAGTATGCTTTGAGGGATGATGATGAGAGGGGTGGAATACATGAAAGCCCCAGAAGATATGGTGGTAGGCGTGGAGACAGTCCTTACCGAAGATCACCCAGTCCAGGTTATCGCCGGAGCCGCCCAAGTCCGGATTATGGGCGGGATCGGAGCCCCGTTTATGATAGGTACAATGGTCCTTCATATGACAGGCCCAAGAGTCCTGATTACGGGAGATTCCGAAGGTAGATGCATTTTTCTATAGCTTTTTTTGTCAATATTCACATTTTGATGTGAACTTCTATTGTTTGGGCTTCTCATGATGTTGAAATTGCCTTCATTTTATTTATTGCTTGTGTAGGCTGTCCTTGTTGTGTCTCTTGTAGAAAATGCCTTCACTTCATGACCACTGCTTGTGTTTTCTCTATTGCGTGTTATACTAAATGTTTATACATTTTCTTTATTCTTCCTCTCAGTAGGTCGCCTGTTCGGAGATCAAGAACCTGAAGAGAACTCAAGCAGAGGTGGGATTGCCCTACTTTGTTTTACAGTCTGTAAATGAGCTCAACATTTTAGATAATCAAGGACAAGCTTATGATAGCCTAGTATAGTAGCTACTATTGTAATTTGAATGGGTTTGTTTGCTAGATAACAGTAATTGGTTGGATGATGTTGAGTTTCTATATCGCAATTCGCATCACTACTTATCGTATTATTCTTATTATCAGTCTATGCTGTTCTAGGAGCCATAAAATCTATCTTCAATGGCTTGTTATCATGCTTATTTCCTGTAGGGTCCAATTTTGTTTTTTGGTTTCTACAGTAAATGGGGCTTTCACTGTTTACTTAGTCAAAAGAAGGCACTTGATACGAAAATATCACAAAGTTATGGAATAAATGAAAAATGGTCACTTCTTCCAATTAAATTGTTGGCCTCATTTTCTCTGCTCCCCCAACCCATTTGATTGATGATGGAAATGGTAATACATGCTAATAAAAGCTGCACTTTTTCTTACTATAGGTTTCTTGAAAAGGAAATGTAAGTTGCACTTTTATTACAATAGGTTTCTTGAAAAGGAAAAGTTGCTATATTGGTTTTTTTCACATCAAATAAAAGGGATAGCACCCGTTTTTACAACAATAGATAATATACATTTTCATCATAAATATAAAAAAAATGATAATTTTTTTAATTGATAAAACATAAATAATATTTTTCATCAAAATCGGTTAATAACCTTATATTATACGCAGTTATTTTAGATTTTTCACTTAAATTGAACATGTATCGGTCAGTAACCTTATACTATACACAGTTAATTTAGATTTTTCGCTCAAATTGAACTACATGCGAGTGATAAAGAGTTATTTTAGATTTTTGTTACACAAACCGAAACAATAAGGCTTGAAAATGGCAAAATCCGATCATTTCTCTGGACAGATACATATCCATTGTATCACGTAATAGATATAAGAGTTCACGTAATAGGTATAAGAGAAGCATGATGAATAGAAATATAAACGAATAGGAACAATCAAAAATAGAAACATTGAATTCAAGCTTTGTGGTGCAACTCTCCTTGAATAGCCTTGTGAAGCCATGTCTCAGCATCTTCCATCATCCCCGGGCTTAGTCTCACCATCAGAATACAAAACTCCGTTTCATTCAGCGATCCATCGCCGTCCAGATCGCCCTCCGCCACCATCGCTAGCGCATCGTCGCCGCTCATTCCTTCCAGCCCTAGGAGGCCACAATTCCTCTGCAGACTTTCCGGCGTGATTAGCCCCTTAATCGGATCGGAGAGCAGCCGGAAACCGCCGCAGAGCTCCGCCACGAAGGCGTCGACGTCGAGCTTGTCCACCATCACAGGTAACAGGTCCTCGTACTCTCTGCTCTCAATTTGCTTGTTTTCCATGGCGATTGTTGAGAATTGAATTCTGTTGGAATAGTTTGTTATTGGAGAAGAGGAAGTTTGGGATGGGGTTTAAATGCGTGAGTGGTGTAGTCAATCATAAATAGGGGATTTGATTCCATCGGAAATGGACGGTGTGGATTGTTTTGAGAAATTGATATTATTTTTAGTGGCTGCTGGAGATGTCTCGTCATTCATACAGACTTTAGCTACGATGTTGGAGTTTTTTTTTTTAGATTTGCATTTAATTCCAAAATAAGAGGATTTTCGAGGAAGGTGCTTGGGGTGGAGTGGGGGTGATGGGACATGAAGGGTGTCAATGTCATGGCTTGTGACTCATCATTACAGTTCTATACTTGTTCTCATGTTTATGTTTCTTCCAAGAAGTTTCCTAGATCTCTCTCTACATTTTGGACGATTTGGTAATATTACATTCATCGATTATTAAATGTGTCACATGTGTCATGGTTTGAAAATTTCAGAAAACATCAATATTTGATTTTTTAAAATGTGTCACATATCATATCTATACTATACTAATATCAAGACAGTTGGAAATAATTTCAGGATTGTCAATTTCCCACTAAAAAATGTCACATTATAATGCTGACTGTGTAAATAACTTTTTTTCTTTTTAATTTCATCTAGATTTTCTAAATAATTTTGAGTTAGACTTCCACTTCAAGCCATTTGAATGAGGCTTTCTTTCCAAATCATTGTACTATATAAGTTTTAAGTGGTTAATTAGAATACACATTGAACAATTAAGCAATTGAACAAGAAAAAGAAATAATGGAGATGAGCATTAAACTGAAAATAAAAAGAAAATTCGTGGGGTCTCAAAATGTCAAAATAAAAAGAAAAATTAGAGATGGAAGCTTCAACATTAAACAAAAATTATTTTTGTTTCATTTTGGTAACTTTGACTCATATACTTGAGCCTAAATAGAGAGTTTTTCAATGCTTCGTAGCACATCCCTCACAATCTAAGTTGGTGACTCTCACTCCATCATCTACATATCAACTAAAAAAAAAAAACCACAAATTGTAATAAATAGTGTGTATTATTAATATGCAAAAATGAATAGTTGGAGAGGAAGAAATGAAGGAGAAGAGGAGAAGGGTTGTGGGAGAGGGGCTGTGGTGGAATGAGACAAAGGGGAGCAAGGAAAGGTGGAGGAGGCGGAGACGGCGATGACAAAGAGAAGGGATGGTGGGTTAGGGTTTTGTTTCCATTGTTTCTTCTATATATATGTGTGTGTGTGTGTGTGTGTGTGTGTGTGAATATATGTGTTAGAGATGAAGAGAGAATTTAACCTAAATGAGAATGAGTCTAATAAGATTGGGTTGATGGTAGGATTTAAAAAAAAAAGATTTTTCTTTTTTATTGGGCTTTTCTAAGTAATGAAATGGATGACAATATTGTTTATTAAACTAGGAACATAATACACACACAACAAAGACGTAAAGAATAATGGAAAAAATATCTAAAAATCTGATAAAATCTTCAATATAAGTATATAACAACAAATAAAATATGAGATAAAATATATAAAATGTTAAATGATTTTATAAAAGTTATATGAGATAAAGTATATAAAGTATAATAGATATAATAAACAATATTATTTTTGTTTCACGTGCTTATTAAATGTATTCGTTTTCATGTTAAAAAAATTATTAATTATATACATTGTCAAAAAGAATATATTAATTCATTACAATGTTTACAAATAATTAAAACTTGATTTCCTTTTCATAAAAGATCATAGTTTAAAATATATACACAATCTTTTAGTATAATAATTAAAATTAAAATTTAACTAAAAATATAACAATTCGTGTAATACACGAGTGCATTGTCATTATATTAAAATGATTTTGTTATGTAACAATACACACAACACGCAAGTACACTGCTAGTATTTTATAATATTAGATATTATCCACATAAATATGTTGAAATTGGACTGAAAGCATAGTAGGTTGCGAAGTTTAGGGCATGAGTGACAGAAATGTGCATTATTCGGCCAAAATTTGATGAGTTGGACTGGTGTACAACTAGTCCAACCCAAATCCGCACATTTTTTTCTTTTTTTTCTGCGCATTTTTTTTTTAGCCCTGACCTTTATGTTGTGTTAGACATATCTTTATATTATATTAGTCATATCTTTATGTTATATTAATGATACCCTTATTTCCAAATTTCATACTTTAATCCTAAACCCTAAACCCTAATTTCGGCACAATAAACCCTAATTTGGCACAAGTTGTAGATATTTACATTTATATGATATTACTCATACATTTATAAGAGATTATTTATACATTTATATAAACATAAACATACATTTATGTAATATATATAAAGGTACAACTAATATAATTAAAAGGTATGACTAACATAACTAAATGTATGCCTGATATAACTAAAATGTATGAAAGGTATTAATATGTCAGTTTTAAAAAAATGCTAAAGTACAGCTAGTCTTACAAAAGGTATGCTTAACATAACTAAAAGGTATGTCTAACACTACTAAAATGTATACTTAACATAACACTAAAGGTATGACTAACATAACTAAAATGTATGTCTAACACAATTAAAAAGTATAGTTAACATAACATAAAAAATATGTCTAACATAACTAAAAGGTATGTCTAACACTACTAAAATGTATGCTTAACATAACATAAAGGTCAGACACCTGGGAGCATGTTTGGGCGGATTTTGTCCGCGACCTAGAGACATGTGCAGGCGCGTACAAATGCGTGACGGGTCAGGTCGACCCATGTGCACGGTTGTAGGGTCCTTGCATACAGTTGTATATAAGTTTTTGTCAAATTTGATTACTTCAGTTTGATTATGTTTTGAGTGAAAAATCAACAAAATAATTGAACCAAAATCGAAATATTAGACGTTGTTTTATATATATATATATATATATATATATATATATATATATATATATCGAACCAAACCTATTCGATCTTATATCATATTTGGTTGGTTTTGGTTTCAAGAAAGATCTATATTTTGATTTTTTTGTTTGCAAAAACTTATATGAAACTATTTTACATAAGGCCTTAAATGAAACAAGGTTTTATATAGTCTCTTATGTGAAATTGATATTAACCGTATTGAATGGATTGATCTGTTCTAATTATTTCATATGAATTTTGTTTTATATAAAATCTCACGTTAGACCGTTTCACATAAGATCTACTCATTTTTGTTTGGTAGCCAGCTAATAATAAATAGAAAAGAACTATAGAATGAAATTCAAAGTATAATAAAAGATTAAGACAGATGATACTATGGTACTTATTTTCGACTACCATCATTCTTATTTTTTATTTTCAGGGAAGATTTATCCATGTTTATTTCCACGATTAATACAAGTTGCCCCATCTAATAATGGGACAAAAATAGGAAATTCAATATCAATTTCTGACAGATAATTGCGAGATCTACTATTCAACATATTATTAAGCCAACAATCCAAATTGTTGCATAGATCTTTCTATTAGGACATAGAAAAGATTTGGACTGAGTTGATAATTCTAACTCGATTGGCTCAATTTATTCATTAAAGAAGAAAAAATCTCATTGTGATTGATTGTGCTATCCATCAATTATAACCTACTCAATCAAATATATATATAATTATTTAAGATGAACTTCATTATCCACCAACAAAACTCATTTTTATTAATTTCTTCATTAGCATTTTAATTCTTCTTAGTTTCTCCTAAGCATGCATATAAAACTAGAAAATTTGATCAGTCTAATATTTACACCCTACTATCTACTATGATAGGGGTACAAATTAATTAAACTACACAAGTTGTTCTGTCCATGGACTTTTGTAATAATTCCAAACATCTACGAATATAGTTGCGTTTTATATATTTCTTTGAAAAATCTTATAAAATATTTAATCTTGTGTTTGACATGATTCTTGAAATTTATCTACTATGTTGTCAAGTAAGATTCTTCGTCTACAAAGCTCCAAACATTTGCATTCCAAACTCCCATTATTTAAAGTTTTTCTTTTTCTAATAATAAGAAAACAACCTTAACTAATTCTGGAAGATATAAAAAAGTCTTTGTACATAAACTGACAGTAATATAGTTCGATGTCCATGAGAAACATTATCGATATATACCTAACATTTTTTCGAAATATTTTTGAATAAAACATGAATTAACCAGAGTTAGTATATGATAAAAATCTCTAATTATAAAATATTATACAATATATATATATATGTCGACTCTAGCCGGCAGCAATAATTTCACTCAAGTCAACTATCATGTGCCCATTTTATTTTATTTATTTACTTTGGAAAGGGATATGTATTTTCTGTGTCTTAATTAATGTAATTTATGAATTGTTGAACTTTTATCACATAGCCATCTTTTCTTAACAATGCATTTTTCATTTAATCAATAGTGTTATTTACTATTAATCAGATAGAGTATTAAAATAGACATAATGATAATTACTATTATGCTCTTTATCATCATGTGAAAAATCATTTGTTTTTTTAATTTTTTATGTAGTGCGAAAACCTATGCACATGGTGGCCTTTCACAATCTAAAAAAATGATCATTTTGGTCATGTGATTACGAAGTTTCACGTGCATTAATATCAAACCAAATCACTTTAATTATATTGATCATCCATCACGTTTATCTGCACATAAAAAAAAATCACTCATCAATTATCAATTTAATAAGTGTATCATCTATTTTTCTCAAAATTATCACCACACATCAAATACATTATAATGAAATCACACCGATTTGAATAACCGAAACTAATATCAATTTCAAGTGATATTGAACTAGTTATAGATCTGGTTGAATTTTATATCGTTTGGTACTACTATATGTTTAATTATATTTTAATATTAAGATTTTTTAAAATGAATTAATAATTAATAATAGGATAAAATATTTATGACCAATAATTTTGAAAACACATAAAATTTATTACCTAAAAGGGATATTAGTCAGTTAATTGGTTTATAATTAAGTTATACAACGTAATGCATTATTCTTTTAAATTAAAGTTTACTTTTGTATTACCTAATTTTAATATGAAGCCTAATTTATTTTCCTATTAAAAGATGAATTTCTATTAGACATAGCAAATATTTTTCAAATGATCAACAGTGCATGATAACAAGACTTTGAAGAAGAACTTAAATGTAATGTTATTCTTTTAGAAGAGACAACTCTTTTAATAAATTGTCAACTCTATTTTATTAATTTAACATTCAAGTTAAATAATATTTTAGGATATATATATATATATATATACATATGTTTTGCATTTTGTATAAATACATGTTTGTTAAAAGAAAAAATAAATTGTTTTAACTATTTATCATCTCTCTCGTTCCCACTCACCAATCCATGACTCATATATAAAATTATTATACAATAACTTATAATATGAGTTCGTGAATTGGATTTATATACACATATGCATATCTAATATTTTAACTATAAAGAAATTTTCAGAAAAATATTAATTTACATTTATTAAATTAATGATTTATTGTATTGAAATTTGGACCACAATAAATTATGTTAAAAAGATTATCATAAGATGAAAATTTTCTCTCAAAAAAAAAAAAAAACACTTATTATTTTATTTATTATCATTAAAAACCGAAAAATAAACAATAAAACTGAAGAAGCAAAAAACGACAAAATTCGACCCTAATTTCTTTTCTCCACTCGGCAAGAACCAACTTGCCGCCACCGTTGTCGCACCACCGCGCCGAGCACAGACCGTCGCCAAGCCGCCGTCTGGGCTTTAAGGTGCATCAAATAGAAGGTGACCACACACTGTAACCCATAACCTTGCATGCCCTAATTTATTTTTTTCCAATTTCAGTCATTTTGGTTTAAACCCTAATTTTAGTGTGAATTGGGGAATTGTTGTAATTGCTGCTCTTTATTAACTTTTGTATATATGCATGTCAAAATAATGTTGTATAAGTGAAAACAGATTATCGAGATTGAAAACAGATGCTAAGTGCTTTGATTATTATCAACATATTGGGATTCGAGTGATTTTCTATTGTTTCTAGTTTAATCAAAACATATGCAATATATCCCAATTTATGAGTTTGGGTAAAGTAAATGGCAGCAAATTACGATCTGCATTAAGGATAGTTAACAAATGTGCTCCGCTCATACAAATGTATCACCATTTGTTATTTTTGATTACACTGTTATTTTTGCATTTTGATATTAATCAATGAATTGCAAAATGAATACCAATAAGTTTTATATAGATTCCTGCAAAATGTATTCTTGGAAATAAGATCATTAAATTAGCAATTCATTTTGAGTGTAGCAGGTTATCTGAGGTGAGCAGAAATGGAGTTCTGCCCAAATTGTGGGAGTATGTTGCTATTTGAGTTGCCTAACATGGATCGCTCGGCCAGATTTTGCTGTCCAACTTGCCCTTACGTGTGTCAAATCGAAAACGGGGTATCTCGACTGATGTCCTGTATTGTTGTATGTGATTATATGATGCACCCACGCACACAAACATTAATGCCCATGGTTCTTTAACAGGTTAAGATAACGAGACGTGCACGTTTGGTTAAGAAACCTATAGATCCCATTTTCTCTGAAGATGACCGGAAGAATTTTAATGTAACTGCAGGTGCGTTTTGCTTCACTTAGGACTTCAACTATTGTATATCCATGTTTTGTGGTTATTTACATTATGTCCTGAGCATAACACATTACTGGATTACTTGTGTTTTAAGTGTTTATCATGTTCCATCAATGACTTTTAACTCTCATGGTTCGAAGGCTGTAGGATCATAAATCACACAAACCAAATAATTTTTTTGATTTTATGTGATATTGATCTCTGTTTGAACCTGGAACCATAAAATTTCTACTACATATCATGTCACTCTTTGTTTGAAATCTTGAAAAATGGAGGTATTATGAGCCAGTAATGAAAGTTTTCAAGTTTTCATTTTCCCAGAAGTGGACCCTGCTTATCTATTTGAACGAAAGAGCTTGTTTGATGAGGCACTTTACTTCCCAGCAAACAATTAGCATGTTACTCTAGCATTAAGTTTTGATTAGTTTTACTGTTTAATTGTTCCTGTGCAGTGTCGTGCCCCAATTGCAGTCATGGGAAAGCTAATTTCACCCAAGTACAGACCAGGTCTGCTGATGAACCAATGACAGTATTTTATACATGCATCAAGTGTAGACACACTTGGACTGAGAACTAGAGAACCCAAGCTTATCTTTTGTGTTCATTAAGCTGTAGCCTTTATTATTTCGATTGGTTCCATCACAGAAATTTTGGTATCGGTAGTAATGCACGTAGGCTGAGAAACTTATACGCTTCGTGTTTTTATCATTCGCTTTATCTTAATACATATGCAACTGAAATTTGGTTGATGTGGCGCATTATAGTAATTGCTGGTTCATTGTCAAAAAAACAAAGCATAACTGTATAACCTTTGAAAGGGTCCATTTTCTTAAATAATATGCAGAAAAGATAAATGAAATGTTATTGCATAAGATAATATATACATAGTTAAATCTTCACCCCTAAAAAAAAGAGGGGGTTGAAGACAATCTGTTCTAGGAAGGAAGCCCCATCCAAAGGAGGTTCAATATGTACACATCACAACCTAAAACCAATAGAAAATAATGAAAAATATTGAACATGAAGGTGAATGTTGGGCAAGCAAATGAGCCACAACTTGTTTATCAATGAACATCATCTTTCTGTTTTGTCGTCCATCGTTTCTTGGTGGCCTCCAACGCGGCCTGCCTCATTCTCGAAAGTTCTTGAAGCCATTGCTGATATTGTGCTTCAATGGCTTCAAGTTCCAACTTCAGATCGCCTTCTGGTTCTCTCTCTGGAAAATTCAAAGTCGAGCAGCAACTTGTAAAGCTCCCACCTATCGAGACTTTCTGATCAGCAAAAACCAATTCGGAGTTCTCTGATGGGCATTCTGAGCTGAAACTTCTAGTTCCGTTAGTTTGGCATTCATGGCAGTGTTGATCTCTGAACTCCATCTCAGAGGTTGCGCCACTAGAGCCTTTCGACATCTCATTCTTCATTGAGGAATCTTCTCCCATGAGGTCATAAGTTGCAGATCCTAGTGATGATTTGTTTTGTGTGTTATTAGTCAAACCCGAAGATGTGATGAATGTAGCATCAGGGGGAGAGTTTCCATGCAGATTGTTACCATCAGCTGGTAAAAAAATTTGATTATCCATATGAAATTTAGCCATATTATCATGCTTGACCACTGATTCAGCTGGAGAAGTAGTCGAAAGAGTCTTCCATTGGTCCGATATCAAGCTTAGGCCACTTGTGCATTTCTCTCCGCTAGAACAATAGTCAGACGAAGGCTTCCAGTTAGGCAAAATCTTCAATACGAGGCAATCAATTAACTCAGCAATGAAAACAACATCATGATCTGCTAAATCTAGCTGCTCAACCATTTCAGCTGCAACAGCAAGAGCAGTGTCTGTGTCGAGGTAGAATACGAAGTGTATGTTCCTCACTCGGCCTGCAATTCAAAAAGGGATGATTACTCAATGTCAGTTGGGTATAGCAAAAAACTTAGCAAGGCTAATTGCTAACACACTTACCACCCTTATCAGCAATGCGCAATGTCAATGAGATTGAGTTGTCATCATTCTTCTTTCCCTTCAATCTGAATTCATTGCTATGATGCAGTCTTCTAAATTCCAGTGCTGAAGAACAAGGGGTGCCGCAGTTGGAGTCTGTGTACACAGATTGGTTATATTCAGGGTCGATATCCATAGAATGAGGCCCACAATTCAATGGACTTAACGATCTAGGAACTTCATCAGGTATATTCAATGAAGCATGAATGGGTTCTCCAGAATGCTCGATTTGAAGAAAGGGGTCTTTAAGAAGCTCCTTAGCAGACAACCTCTGAGAAGCTGGAGTCAAGCATTTTTCGATGAATTCTTTGATCTCCAGAGAAGCTACCTTCCCAAGAGAAGCAGGTTTGACACCCTGTCAAGTGGCATGCTATAAGATGGCAGCCATGGAGTTAAGTAAAACGCAAACAACAAAATGAGGATAGGAGAACTTACAGATGTAACCTTCTTGTATATTTGAGCAGGGTTTTTGCATTCTGAATAAGGATATTCCAAAGTAACCATTTCCAACATGCACAGTCCAAAGGAATATATATCTATTAGTTCATTGTATTCCTCTTCGTACAGCTCTGGAGCCATAAATTCTGGCGTTCCTGCAAAAACAGCCGAGTAGCTAATCAGCACATTTCATGGGAAACATTTCGATTCAAGAAAGTATATGTTCAAAAAAGCTGCATACCAATTATGCTTTTAGCTGTAGGCTGCTGCAAGATGGTTGCCAGCCCAAGATCCCCAATTTTAACTTCTCCATGATTCCCATTAACAAAAATATTGTCACATTTCAAATCCCTGTGAATGACTGGAGGGCTTTGACTGTGAAGATAGTCTAAGCCTCGGAGAATCTGTCTTGCCCAGTTCTTTATAGCCTTCATATCGACACTTTTGTGCCTCCATCGGAATCTAATATTAAAAATCTGGAAATTAGGCATAGATCAAACATAACCCCTTGATAATCATGAGAAAGAAAAGAAACTCACTGCCTCAGGCTCCCTGATGTGAAAAGCTCGGTAATCATGTTAATAGTCTTCTTCTTGTCATCAATCCACGCATCATAGAACTTTATAATGCTTGCATGCTTCAATTGTTTAAGAAGATGAACCTCGGAGTACAATTTTTCCAAACCTTCTGGGGACTGCAGCACATCGGTTATTTTGACCCGATTCCATGCTACTTCGATCCCATCAAGCTGGTCAAATGCTTTGTAGCTACAGAGGATAAATAACATAAGGGAGAGAATGAAAACATTTTTAACTCACACTTCTCATAAATCAAAAGCAAAAGGAATTCAAAAAAACAAAAAAAAAAAATGATAAACACATACACAGTCTTGAATGCACCCTTGCCCAATACTTCTTTATACTGCAAAAGAAAACACAAGCCATCAACCCCAAGTAAACAAACAAATCTATCACATCGCAAATCGCCAAAAGAATCAATCGATAACATTCAAAATAGGACCCTCAACGATGAACTTGAAATTTCATGACAAATTTGACGTAAAACATAGTCATGGTACAAGTTCTCCTCCAACAATATTTGACTACCATCTAAATTACTAAATTTTCGCTCCAGAATCAAGAATCATTCTCACAATTAATTTGATAATTTTAGATAAACAGAATGCAAAACATAAAACACCAATTGCAAGACTATAAACAAGCAATCTATATTGAATGAAGCAAAAAATAATACCAACACACAATTAAGAGCAAAGCATACCCGAACATATCGATTTCTGCTGCATTTCTCAACATAATCAACCTCGCCATTAAGAGGCTCACTGAGGCCAACGCAAACGCCACCTCCACTCGCTAATGAAGGAGACGACATTCCGAAGCCTACACCTCCAACGCCCACACAGGAACTCATTCCGATCATCAGCAACAACAACAAAATTAGATTTTCACAAGAAACAGAAACTATCCATAAACCAAAGAGAACACATAACTCTGGGCAAAGGGGGTAATTAGGTGAGCAATGCCACAGAAATTTACAGACGATCCTTCGCCGGTAAATCAGGATCGGCATTACCAATCGGCATGGGATTCAGAAGATTCACAAACGACGATATCGCATTGAGATTTTTCTCAACGGCGAAAAAGATGATCGTGAGGCTAGAGAAACGGGAATGATCCTTCGTAACACCAACACGATGACAGGTTTCGCGTCATCATCGGAATCCCAATCCCCATAATCTCCGCCAAATTCGATTCCAACGACAGCATCAAATAGAAGAAGATCGAATCATGATTCTGTGTCTCAATTATGGTTAATAATTCACAGATTATTCCTTTAATTCAGCCAAAAAGAAAAATGGGATAAACTACAATCGAAATTCCATTGACAAAAGCTTTTCTCATTGCGAGGGTTAAAGAATTCGAAAGAGGAAATTTTGGGGATTATATATATGAAATTTGAAGGCGAAATTAAGGGGCGGGACAAACAGTTGTGCGGCTGAATTTTTATTCATTTTTAAATTATTTAATAATTAAATTATTAGAAACTTTAAAATATATATGTATATTATATATATATATATATATATATATATAAATTATACGGATTTGACACTTAAAACACCGAACTATTTTCTAACCATTTTTCTCAGAATTTTGGCACGTGACTTGAGCGTGATATATTTTTAATTTTTTTTTTATTCAAACAATTGAGTTGTTGCATTCAAAAAAGCCCTTAAGTATACATAATGAAAATATAAAATTCAATTATTTAGACAAAAAATACTTTTAAAATATGTCACATGACAAAATCTTATAAAAAATGACCAGAAAATTAGTTTTGTGGTTTAATTATCCCATCCTTATAATTTATATCGTTGCCACAATTTTTTTTTTGATAATTTATGTGTAAAATCTCTAAATTTGGTGGATTTACTACAATGAACCCCAATTGTTGACCAACTATTGTCCCTTATTATTAAACCACAAATATATTATTAATTCTTAGGTGAAATGACTTGCATTAGTGCATATCAAAAATTGGCCTAACATTAGTAGTCTTGTCCATTACTTTTCCTGATTTTCTGGCCCAACTATTTTTGGAGTTTAAGGGTTTTGAGATTGATAATTAGGCTATAATTGAATCCAACCCTATCAAACAAGAAGATTTTTAAATTCTATATTTGTTTCGGTTTTGTGTAGGTTTAAATTTTATTCCAACTTCTACAACTAACTAGGTGCCTCGTATATCCAATTTTTAATTTAGAAAAGAAAAAAAATATATTATGACTAAAAAGGTAATATCTTTCAAAATTACATAATTCCTATTAATTTTAAGTAATATTTCTCAATTATATATATTGAGACCATTAGAGGTGTAAACGACGAATGAAGGTTGTTTGTGTTCGTTTGTTTATCTTAAGAGAGTGTTCACGTTCATTTATTTAATCATCGAACATGTTTACGAACGTCAACGAACATGTTTATTAATTTTTTATAACGAAAAAAATTGAAATTGTTGATTCAAAAAGTTCATGAATACTCACTCAATTGAATATAAATGAATAATATAATTAATGTAAATATAAATGAGTTATATTAAAAGACATTAAAATCAAAATAAACATAAATGAATATTGAATAAATAAGTGCATAAATGTTTAACTAATAAATAATGAATGAATAATAAACGAAAATTAAACAAACACTAAACCAACATGTTCACGAATAGGTTTATGAACATAACTGAACACATTTTCTTGTTCGTTTTTGTTCACTAAGATAAACAAACGAATATATACAAATACTAACCGATTTCAATCATGAGTAATTTGATGAACGTTCTGTTCATTTGCAGTCCTAGTGACCATATGATATAGCAAGGGTAAATTCATCACATATGATTATTCAATTCAAAATCATTAATGAGTATGTGAGTTGTTTGAGCTTTGTCATAGATACCTTTTTCATCATGTTAAATGAGTTTACTTTGAGATCGACTTGTTAAATGATAATCTGTTCTATCATACATGATTTAAGCATGTCATCCTCTTTATCGCACTTCAAAACGAAATGAGACACTTGAAAATATATTTGTAAACTTTACGAACCAAACACTACTTAACTTGAACAGTTGAACTTGAAATTAAACTCTAATCTTATTGTTAACAATAAATCTCAGATGATATATTATTTAGTTGATCCCAAAATAACTTTTATAGAACACTTAAATTGAGAATGCACATCTGAAGCTAACAACTAGATCCATCAAGTAGAGTTGTACATTAATTATTGTCTACTATTAATAAAATGAGTTTCATCAATTACGATCATCAATTAAGTTTCATTAAAACTATGATCCCAGACAACTTAATGTTGATGTAAAAAATAATAGTGATTACAATGTTTATTTAAAATTACGTAATTTTGATATGGTATACACATGACATAAAAAATTTATTACAGTGGATCCAAACTAGAGTTTTGATTATTTAAACAAATTAATGACAATATGAAAAATTTACTAGTCAAGAGATGGGTATCACTTTCCATGATTCTATCACAAAAGAAAAAAGGTTTAGTATTTCTCAACAACAAAAACTAAAGATTTATATAGAACTTAAAAAAAGAAAAAAAAAAGTTCCAATCTTGGCATTGATGACAAGCAAAGCATATCATTATTTGGCATTGTGAAGGGTAAACTTTTCCTAGGATGCTCATACCATTACCAAGAATCTTAATTTCTTACCTTACCTAACAAAGAAACATAGGTCCCCCCCAAAAAAAAAAAGAAAAAAAAAATTAATCCCAATGATATTACTCATGAAAAAGAAGAAGCCAAAAGGCCAACATGCATTAGCATGACCACCATTTTTATGATACCATCCATGTTTTTTTCTTTTCGTTTCATTTTTCCCTTCTACAAATGTTGAGAAAATAGTTGGGTGAATCAATCACATCCCTCCACCCACAAATCTGTGTCCATTTGCTGAAAAATTCAATCCTTTTGCAAAAAATCTTCATTTTAATATCTATTTTGGTAGGGATTGAGAGAAAGAGAAATGGGTTTGCTCTCAAACAGAGTGGAGAGGAGTGAAATCAAGCCAGGGGATCATCTCTACACTTACAGAGCCATCTTTGCTTACTCTCATCATGGTTGCTATTACTTCTGTTTTCTCTTTATTTGTGTGTGTGTTTTTAGTAAAGATTGTTATTTTTCCATGGAAGAAATTGGGCTTTTTCCAATGTTGCCATTTATGGTTTAGCATTTTCCCTTTTTTTTTTCCTGCTTAATTTCTTGACTTGTATCTCCAAAATTGAATTGATTTGAGTATTAGCATGAATTGCTGTATTGAGATTGTGATCTTGGATAAAAATCTGATCTTGATTTGCCCTTATTGAAGAATGTTCATGTTTGTCTTCTAACCTTAGTTTTTCCTTACAAGAAAATGATGAATTACTTTTGTTTTGAGTGATGAAGAAAGGTTCCATCTAGCATTATGTTAAACTTAATGGAATTTTGAAGTAGTAAAGTATATGTGCTCATTGATCGTTTTTCCTATAAAGAAACCGATGAAGCATTAGTCGTAGTTTGAGCAGCGAAAACCTGTCGCGTATTCTTGCATTTGAGTTACAGAGGCCAAATATGACATACATTTGACCTTTCTTTGGTTTTGAACTACAACTAATGTGTTTTTGTTTCTAAAAAGCAACATTAATCGCATATATCGCTTGTGAGACTACTTTCGTATATTGGTGAAATGAAGTAGAATAGATAAGAGAAAATGCTTTTCTTGTTGGAGCAAATTTCAGTTGCTTGGAACCAGATTTCAGTCATATTCCTCAGCTCTATGGCTAAGCAAAGCCTTACATGATATTTATATGTGCAGGAATCTTTGTTGGGAGTCACAAAGTGGTTCATTTCACGCGTGTTGAATCATCATCCGATGTTCCTTTCCAATGTCCGAAATTCCCAGATTGTGGTCTTAGACAGCCCAACAGCGGAGTCGTTCTTTCCTGCCTCGATTGCTTTCTTCAAAACGGGTCCCTTTACGCCTTTGAATATGGCGTCAATCCCTCCATTTTCCTTGCTAAAGTACGAGGTGGCACGTGCACGACTGCCCCATCTGATCCAGCCGAGGCAGTCATCCACCGAGCAATGTATCTGTTCAGGAATGGGTTTGGGAACTACGATGTCTTCCAAAACAACTGCGAGGATTTTGCATTATACTGCAAAACGGGACTCCTCACAGTTGACCGGCTTGGGGTTGGGAGAAGCGGTCAAGCTTCCTCGGTCATTGGTGCACCCTTGGCGGCCCTTATATCTTCACCTCTGAAATTGCTAATGCCAAGTCCGGTCGGAGTTGCTACAGTGACAGCTGGCATGTACTGCATGAGCAGATACGCGACTGATATTGGTGTTCGATCTGATGTTGTCAAGGTCTCCGTGGAGGACCTGGCCGTCAACCTTGGTTGGGGTAATAATCAAGAATCCCCGTCTGAAACATGATGGTATAATAGGCAATGTATCAGGTGATTCTAATCCCCAAACTTGTCGGATTATACATGAAATCCCTATTCTGTATTGTGTTCTTGAACTATAAACAAAGTTGTTCTTTATGGAATGTTTAGTTGGTCTACTTTGTATGGTAGATGTGATAGAAACTATTGAAGTTCATTGTGAATTGAGAAATCTTGATGAATTCATTTCTCTTTCTCTCTATTGCTGATTACATAGCTCATTCTTGAGAATCTGAGATAGATCAAGTATGCATAAATCTTTATTAAACTGTAGATTGCAAAGATCACATTGGAAGTATATGCATTTTCAAAAAAGGTCGAAAAGGGGTGGAGAAAGATTCGAACTTTGGCCTCGTTTAATAAAGGAGGCTATAAACGACTAGGTACCAAATCACCTAGCGTGGCTATCTCCTCTCTAATTCTCGAATACTTTCGTACTGTGGTAAATCACCAGTTGCTGTACATGAAATTACAACGCCACCCCTCAAAGACAAAAGAAAGCATTCTTGATAATGCCATGAACTCAGACCTTCTGAAGGGTCATCATAGTCTTATTATTATCTTGCTCATTTTCCGCTATTGCAACTCTTGGCTTTTGGGTTTTTTTCATTTCTTCATCCCTTTTGAACCCTGCTTTCTCTGCCAATCCGTTCACAGCCTCTGCAATCTTCTCCGTTCTTGCTGCAATCTCTATCAACAAAGACGAGATTGTGACTAACGGGACGATTTCCACTAGAGTTACTATGGTGGGGCTAATGACCGAGTCTCCAGTTCTTGGTTCTGTTGATTGGATTGGTTGCTTGGAGAGTGATTTCAGAGCGTTCTGAAGCTGCTCGACAGCACTCGTCATTTCTTCGACCATGAAATCTATCTTCGATGATTTTCTCATCGTGGTAATGGAAACGACCAATTCTTTAAGTACAGCTGACGAGTTAGCACTCAATGTTCCGCAGAATATGCTGAAATGCTTCTTCATGAAATCCGGAACCTGAAAGAACAATACCCTTTTAAGTTTTGAGTAATCTATAGATATTGTTAGAGGAAATTATAAATTTAGGATACTATCTTTTGGTCAAGACAGTAACTTTTAAGACCTGACATTGGGACACTAACTTTTCAATTTGAGCGATTTTATAACAAAAAACCCAAAATCACGAATTTCAGGTCCAGCCGCATGAGATTTGGGCTTTTTGTCTAAGTGGTTCGGCCCAAAATTCTTGTGATTTGGCCAGAAATTCTTGTGATTTGGTAAGAAATTTGTGATTTTGGGTTTTTTTTTTGTTTTAAAATCGTTGAAATTGAAAAGTTAGCGTCCTTCATTGATGAATGACCAAAAATAGCGTCTTAAATTTGTAAATTTCCCGATATTATTACAAAATATGATGATGATGATGATTACCTTAGCCTCTGAAGCGATGCTTCCGTTTAGCGCTTCGATGCAGTAAGAACAACTTCTGAGCGACGCGCCAATCTTGACGTACTCTTTCCATGGATGCCCGAATCGGAAGCCGCCATGTGCAGGCTCCCATCTGGCGAAATTAGCCTGCCAAAAAAAAAGTACTCTAGTTGAACAAGATTGAACTAAACACGTTCTTGATCACGTTGATTTTGAAACGGAGAAGAAAACGCACCAAGGACTCTTCGGTAGCCTTAGAATTAAGTGCACATTTGTAGCCTTGCAATATCTTGTTAGAAGCCTCTTCATTCCCATCAGTCTTGAAATAGTCTGCCACACATCCTGAGTTAATAAGACAACAACATTAGTTAATTCATAATTGTCTTTCATTGCAAGAAGTCGTGTTTGTTTAACTAGTTTTGTACTTTTGTTTTGTTCTTACCATCCAAGGAATCAGAAAGCTTTTCCATGTTGATTCTGATGAGATTATGCAGCTCAGTGCCTGCCCAAACAGGGCAGAAAACCATGGTTGTGATGATGCAAATGGAAGTCCCTATTGCAATAGTGAGTAGTCTATGATGAGCCAATTCGAAGAGCTTCTCGACTCGATAGCCCGAGACTGAGACGAGGCTGAAGGTGAGGATGAAGATCATAGCCCCATAGTCGAACCGGGCTTTTATCGAAGGAATGAATCGAGAGAACGTCGCTGCAGTTGCTGCAACACAAATGGATCAAGGTAAGTAAATCAATCACTACTCATTCTCATTAACTTTCACTAAATTTTCTTACACTTTTATCCACTAAGCACTTACCTAGAATAAAAACTGAACCTTGAAGAATTATGGGCTCAAATTTCTCCCCAGATTGGCTTGCAATCCAATGAACACCAACCCCTAATGCCCCTGCTAGAAATGTCCCAGTTGCTCTATTCACAGACTTTGAAAGTGTAGCACCTGAATTCTTGCATTAGTTATTACAATGAACAAGAAAAGATACAATCTTTATGCATGTTAGAACACTTTGAGGTTAGAAAGACTCACCCACAGTGTACTCGAAGACGACAACAACAGTCATGATAGCCCACATGGCATTCCCTCCAACACCCTCATACAAAGGCCTCATGTAATAAAACAGTGAAACAAGAGAAAGAGCCATGCCTACTTTCACACAATGCATGACCTTTTTGGGCTCATTGACCCCTATAATCCAAGCCCTTTTAAGGAATCCCCCTATTTTCGACATTAATCCAGTGAAAAACCGCGGTAATGATCCTCTGCTCTCGGGTTCTAGAACTTTTGACGTACCATCAGCCACGTTGATCCTCCACTCCATAGCCATTTTCTTGTTGTGTGTAAACAAGTATGGATGATTAGTATGATGAGATGATGAAGAACTCAGCTTTGATCACTACCAAAGATTGTGTCTTTGGCTAGCTAGGTTGTTGTGATGTGTTGTTGCTAAGGTAGTATATATATGGCCATCTTAGGTTGTTTGAATTTCATTAAATAAATTCAAGAATTGAATAATGTTAATCTTTGGAGGATCTTACTAAAATATATTTGGTAGGTCAGCTTAGGTTTTCTTTTATTTAGTAATTAAGATTTTGATTTGTCTTTGTATCACTAAATAGACATGCATATTACCTAAATATCAATATCTCAGTGCACACACATATGTGTGTTATACATATATAATTATATTACTTATATTATCATCTTGTATATAGCTTGATGTCATGGATAAGCAAGATATACCATAAACTTTGGAAGAGCCCCACATTTCTATTTATTTCAGCAATATCCCACTTACATATTAAGACTAAACACAAAAGCTCATATACAACCGTCGCATAGTGCGATGGTTGAAAAGATGTATACTTATAGATATAAAACGCATATTTATATATATTTCACTTTACTTAAAAATAAGAATACATAGTTATAGTTGTACCACACATACTCATAAATATAAAACACATACTTTAACCTCGTCGCACGTGAGACGATCTGTTGAATGTTAAATGTTCCTTATTACTAAGCATACTTAAGTCATGACCACGGTTAATATGATGAGTAATAAATAAAATACCCTTTGGCCTCCCACCCACCCCCAAATGAAAATAAAAATAAATAATAAATAAAGGACATGAAAGAGAGAAAATAAATTATTTACAATTTTTTTTTTAATATTCTCATTAGATTTGTTTTAAAACTTAGCAAAAGGAACACAATGTGTGAGATAGAGTATCATTCAAGTCATTTCAACTTATTATTAAGTCAAATATGTCATATATATATCTAGAGGTGAGCGAGATTTACTTGGAATCGAAAAAATGATCTATTACTCACTTCGGTTTGCTTTAATAAATGAATATTTTGATTTTTGTATTTTACGATTTGATTCAATTTTAGACCAAACTGACTAAATAGCATTAAGAGTGAGTAATATATATAAAACAGGAATTGACAAGTTGTATTGAATTGAGTGATTCCGTTCGGTCTTAAATTTAAGAAGTGATTCATAAATCAGTTCTATTAAATCGAGAACTTCGTTTTTTTGGTTCGATTAGGTTTTAGATTAACCCGACTGATTATCTATATCCGAATCTTTTAAATGAGACTCCACTCATGGATCAAGATCCATGGAACGATTTTATTAGAGAATGGCTATTCAAACTTAGTTTTTAACAATTTAAACAACAAACAAAATAAAAATGAGTATTGCACATATGAAAACCGCATAAAATGACCTAAATTTAGGTTAATCTTCCATAACTTTAAAATAAAAATAAAAATAGATGACCTAATTGTATTACACCGTTAGCATAGTTGATTACAGCCTAAAGCCCTAAAGTAGTTGAAGCTAATGACTTTTGCTGATTTGCAAATAATTAGTTTTAATTTAAGTGGCAATTTTCTAAAGTACTATTCTACTTTTTGGCTTATCTCTTCTTACATATTGCATTAGCACTAGCAATTTAAATGTGTATAAAATTAGGTCATGAAAGAAAACAAATCCAATGATTTTTGCTGTTCCTCCTATTGGTTGTTTTCAATATTAACTAAGTTTATATGCTGGTTAAATTAAGTGCACTATGAATTTCCAAAGTTAAAAATCAACCTCATTTAGCAAAAAGTTAAAAAAGGAAAAAGAAAAAGAAAAAAGAAATTGCCTCAAGTTTGATTATCATGGAAAGCTAGTGTTGCTTATGATGATACTTCAACTTCCATTTCTCCATTAAAAAATTACTGACAAATACAACTTTTACTTATCAATAATTAGTTTCAATGTCAAATAAACTATTTGTAATTTTGAACTACATATTGTGGGTAATCATATTAAAAATCAAGAGTTTTTTAATTTATATGACTAAAACTTGAAAGTGAATAGATAAAGAGAGAAAAAAAAAGTATATTAAGAAGGTGAATTTAGCTAGAGAATGACAAAAAGAAAATTCCCTTTTATAACTACACAAAGATTTCAGAATCTTCTTCTAAGGTGATATAAAATTTGATGTTTGGTTTCTTATTAAACTAATCTTTAAGAAATCCAATAAATGAAGTGGGCATTTCAAGAAATTAGACATCAAGTTCCATATTTATATCAAAATCGTATGTGTATGTATATATAAATAGATACACATGTTATGTAGAATATTATGAAAAAATAGTATAAGTATGGCTGTGGTGCATTTGAATATGTAGTGGCAAAGTGAATTTGTATGTGGCTTGAGGAGAGTACATTATCGTGCTGCATGACGTGTTGTACCTTACACCTCGACAAACACTAGTATTTTTAGATATACATTTTATATAGTTTTTTGATTAATGAATTGCATAAGTTGGCTCATAAATCATCACGAGATAAAAAAATTTAGTTTATTTGATTTGGGTCATTTTAGATTAATTTCTATGTTACAAACTCAAATTACTTGGGTTTGGGTTTGAACCTAACAAATATTACAAATAATTGACATCTTTATATATATAAAAATAGAGTTGATCTTGTGTGTACTTGGTGCACATGCAATCCAGGTTGACCCAATTTTGATCCGGATCCGCGTGTTTTCAATTTTGTCTTTTTTTTTTACTTAAGGTTGTTACCTGTATGTTATATTAGTGTGACCTTTATGTATAAATGTGTGACCTTTACAATTATCATGACCTTTATATACTGTAATTTAGAAAAAAAAATGACGATTTTCAACACAATTTGTATTGTATACTTTTATGTGATATTAATGTGACATTTATGTTATATTATGTCACATTTATGTACAAATATTCTGACTTTTATGTAATATATAAAGAGGCATAAAAGTGAAAATATTTGTACATAAAGATGACATAATATAACATAAATGTCACATTTGATATCACATAAATGTATACAATACAAATTATGCAGAAATTTTTTATTTTTTTTTCTAAGTTACAGTACATAAAGGTAGGGATATTTGTACATAAAGATCACACATTTATAATATAAATGTGTCAAAGTCATAACATAAAGGTATGTATATTTCCCCAGAAAATGCAAAAAATAGTCTAAGTGTTTGGCGCCCTCTCCCCGACGCGTGGGGGTGCATGCCGGCGGTGGAGGACCATACCGGATCAGGTCGATCTGGATTGCACAGATCTAGGATCTGTGCATCAGTTTCACAGGAGTTTTTGTCATAAAAGTATGTACCACATGTAAAGTTTACATTTTTTCACATTAATTTTTTTTTATAAATTAAATCTATAGTAAATAGAATTTTAAAGCTAATTAATATGGTTAATTCATATATCAAATTTAATATTAATACTAAAGATTACTAAATAATATAAGAATTTTTACTAAATTTTTTAAAATAGCACATGTTAGACTTCAAATACAAAAATCATTTATATATTTGAAATTTATTAGTTTAAAAATATTAGAGAAAAATATGAATAAGTAAAAAAGAAAAAAACTAAAAAAAAAGGGTAGGTTGATTAAAAAGAAATCATTCAAACTTTTCAATCTTTTGAAACTTATTAATTAATGTAACTGAATAATTTTTGCAAATATGTGTTTTAAAATAGACTATGAATTATTATTTTTTGGAAAATTTTGATTTTCATTTTTTTTATCAGTTAATTAAAAATGAAATTTAGGGTTATTCTAAACCTTAACAATTAAAATCAAACTAAAATAATGGTGTGAATGTTGAATTTTGAATAATATAATAGATATAACACTACATATTTTTTCAAAATAATAAATAAAAATCAATCATATTTTTTTACAAATGCAACATATATTTAGACAATTAAATAATATATTAATCTGACATTATTAGATTCAATGCTAAATTAAGCTATGTATATTATACAAAACAATAAATATATTTTTTCTTATATAAATAATTTTTAAATTTTTCGAATTTTTATTAAGATTAATTTAATTTTTTTTAAAACCTATGTATTACACCGAGCTCTTTACTAATTTAAAAATAAACTAAAGTTAAATAAATAATACTTGGGTAAAATGAAGATATACACGTAAGTATATCAAAATTCAAATACTTGTTTGTGTCTACTCACCAGTTATTTCCACCTGTAACGACTCGAGTAATATATTAAATAAAAAAATAGAAAATTATCTGAAAATTGTAATTCCGATGCTCATGTTTTATATTGATCAAATCCAAATAGAGGTTTAATAAATCGACAAATTAGCTGGTAATTGACACGCATATATATTTGATTAATGAAATTAATTAAGTTGATTTAGGCCTAACTTTTACTAATTTATCCTACGTACTGGTCCGTAATTATTAGGATAAATTGACTAATCAAATAAATTCATAATTAGTAATTGGTAGTTAAAATATCCAAACTAGCTTTTTATCTCTTGATTTTGACTTCTCTGCTTCTACCAAATCAAGTGACGTATCAAATGATATGGAATTCCAATTTATTTGAATTTCAATATGTGGTTTACGGGATATTATAAGGATGTGAAATTTATCCTACACACATATTTGAGTAAATAGTGATTGTGACAAACACTATATATATATATATATATATATATATATATATATATTTATATTTATGTATAATTAAAATAAAATTAAAATAAATGATAATTCTACACTTTATAATCTAATTGTTTCTTTCTACTACTACATTTCAAAACTCACAAGTTTTTTAATTTGCAACCTAATTTTTTTTTTTTTCCGATCATTTTTCCAACCAAGCGATTTTTTTTTAAAATTCAAAATACATAGAATCTACGTCAAAACACATCATAACTCAAATCAAAGGAAAACCCTAAATAATTTTTGATTTCCATTCAATTCAAGTTCAATTTAAGCAAAGTTAGAACCAAATTTTCCAATTGTCCAGAAAAGTGAACATAAAAATGAGCTTAGATTGCAAAATGAAAAAAACACATAAATTTTGAATGCAATCAAAAATGAAAAAGAAAGAACGTTATAAAATTAAAAAAAAGTCATGTTTCATCTTTGTTTTTATTTCATTATAACATATATTTATATGGAGTAGTTAAGTAGACTGCAGATGTAGAATTCTTGTTTTAAATCTCAAATTCATAATCCTTTTTATTAGTTAACATATACAATTTTTTTATGAGACACGTCTCGTTATTATCATCTCTTAAGATGAGTCCTACTATCAAATAACACAAACTTATTTTCATAAATCTATTTTAATTTTTATGAGTTATAGAATTTTAAGTTGATCATTTGACAAAATTAGATTAGTGAAATGATTGTAACTTGAATTTTACTTGGCCAAATGTCAAGTTCAATTAGCAAGTTTGAATCGAAGTCCTTAAGTCTCTTGAAAGTGTTGGTTCTTTTTCCATGTTCTTTAAAAAGTGTGTGTGTGTATATATATATATAAACCCAAGATAATGCTTAAAAATATGAAGTAGATTTAATATATTTATATATAGAAAGATAAAGAAATTAAAAAGAAAGGAAATAGTTTGATGTGTCTTGTGGAGGCAAGTTGCCTATTGGATTGGAACGACAAATATTACTTGCTTCACATTCATAATCAACAATCGTGATCACAACTTCTATAAAATAGATACAGCTGTTAGATAATATAATCATTTCTTACTATTATATAACATTAAATTAAATTAAAGACACCGATTTTTATAAAGCCATCTTACGAATTTAATTTCATGAGACAAATAAACATATAATTTATAATTTATAAAATAAAGAATGAATTGTAAAAATAAATTTGAGTTGTAGATAATATATTTTTATTTTATAAAATAATATTTGTGAAACAGTTTCATATATTTTTATATGAAATGTACAAATTTGCAGATTATGATTGATGTTTATCACCGAATTGAGTTTTCTTATATGGATTAACATGTTTTGTATTTCGGACTTTTACCTTTTTACCTTAAAAAAAAAAAAAAGAGTAAGCAGTCAAAGGGTAAAGTTTATTTAGTTATTAATTATATTTTGTTCACATTGAGATCCTAGAGAACTTCCCCTATTTTAAAATAATTTTAGTTTAAAAATTAATTTAGGATATTAAAACACATTTAAATTGTAAGATTATGTGGTATAAAATGAATATATTGCTCAACATTTTATCGAAAATATAACTAATTATATTTTGTTCATATTGAGATCCTAGAGAACTTCCCCTATTTTATAATAATTCTAGTTTTAAGATTATTTTAAGGATATTAAAACACATTTAAATTGTAAGATTATGTAGTACAAAATGAATATATTGCTCAACATTTTATCGAAAATGTTAAAATATCTAATATGGACAACTCTTAATACACATTGTTCACCAATAGTATGCAATATCTTATTCTTTGAAATTATGGAATGTAAATTTAATAGATATATTAGATATTTGACACATCTACTATGGGTAAATTAACATGACTTGTAATATTAAATAAGGTTGTGCTAGACGGTTGACATGCATGTTGTTCAATAACCTCTATAATGATATATAAATACATATATAAATAAATTGAATATGTGTGAAGATCAAGTAATTCAAACAAGGTTGATTAAAAATACAAATTAAAGGATACATTAATATTCTAATTTAAAGACAAAATATTTATATATCATCTATGTATGAATCAAAAACTGCATACATATATTAATAAGGGCTGAAAATATTTTGATACTCATGACTATGATGTAATGACGTTCACATAAAATATTTTTATCTCATAAAATCACATATAATCTTTATATGTAAAATTTCATATAACAATTAAAGGCATTCATGAACATTAATGAATAAGCTTAATATCTGGTTAAACCTAATATCATTTAATTACATTTAAGCTTATCTATCGTCTTATCTTTTTATTTTCATCCTTGCATACGAGTGAGTTGTGATCGAACTCGATTTCCTTTTGTATCTTATCCCACAAAAGTCTTCAACATCTCAAAAGAAATATCAATTCATAATATCTTTAAAATCATGATCATAAATTCTTAACTTTAAATAATTAAAAAAAAACTCACATTTAATTAATTTCTAATTCAATACTAAATCAAATTTCAAAAAGTATGAATATGCAGAGTTTTTATAACATGGTGTTACATAATGTCATATTATTATTATTATTATATATTAAGAAGTAACCACGATGACACGTGCCATTTTCACGATAAAGCTTTCCCCCCCGATCCTAATCATAATATTTCTGTTTTAATTATTGTTATTACATTAATTTTTTTTTTTATTATTATTATTATTATTATTACCATTTTTAACCTATATTTACATCTTTCAAGTCAAATATGGAAAATAAATGTATTGACATGTAAATGTTTAGTCACCAAGCTAATATTCCTAATTTTCTAATTCATTTATATTATATTTAATTTTCTAATTCATTTATATTATATTTGTAATTATTATTTTTCTTATTATTATTATTATTATTATTATTATTATGTAAGTCAAAACAGCGATTTAGTTGGAGATAAATCATTCATTCTTCTTGATAATTAAAAATCTTCTTGATTATGGTGGACATTTAAGCGACTTTGGGCTTTGTTATATATCAAAAACTAAAATATACATTACTAAAATAAATTACTCTAAATAGGTTTAGATGGACTTTACCATGTTGGGCTTTTAAATGAATGCCGAGCTTGACCTATATTATATGAGTAAGTCTCTTGTGAGATCGTCTCACGAAATTTTAATTTATTGCGTGAGACGGAACAATCCACAACTCAATTACCCACCATCCAAACCCAACAATTAACATATTATTTGTAGTGATGGGGCTCCGTCTCACGGAAACTATCCGTAAGACCGTCTCACATGAATTTTTGTGATATTATATGTGTATCCAAATTAATGATAATTAAGAAGTAACCAACCCTTATATGCTTCTGAATAAATTTTAGTGCCATGTTGTAAATTGTAATAGTGTGATTAATTTTCTCATAGAGTGGTTATATATACAGCGAAAAAATTTCTCAATACAATTACAATAAAAATAAAATCTCAATTTTACCCTTATTATTGATTTTTTCTAATTTTTCTTTTCTTTTTAAAAATATATTCTAGTTTCTAGAGCTACATTCTTTTTTTTCTTTTTTTCTCCTCAGCACAGCCTGTGTAGTTTTTTTTTTCTTTTTATTCACAATTCACACAATCATTTTTACACAAACTGAAAGACAAATTTTATTGCCCAATCAAATTATTGAGAGTGAAAATTTGTGGAGAACCTCAAATCTCGGTCATATGCAGTCATTGAAATAGAATGTTGGGATATTTCCATATAGGTTTTGATGAGATAATGTATCTTTAAATAGGAAGTTAGAGTACCATTTTCCACATTTTATAAGTAGAACTCTAGTTGATAAGTTTATCCTTCTAAACTTTACTTTAATGTTGTAAATATCAGAAAGATAGAGAAAACTGTTTATAACAGGTTTCTGGATTTGAAGATATGCTGGTCTAATTTCAAGTAAGGAAGTCAGAAAGGTGAAAAATGAAGAAGGGTCAGTAAGCAGATGAAACAGGAAGCAATTTGGAAGACTGGAAGCTGACTGTAGGATTCTGGAACAGGAACCTGTTCAGAATTAGGAAGCTATCGCAGGTCAGAAAGTTGACTGTAGGTTTCGAGAACAGGAAGCTGACACAGATCAGAAAGCTGACACATACAGTAAGCAACTACCTCAAGCTAAGCAGAAAGCTGTAAGTTTATCTAACATATTCATTGGAGTACGAGGTATAATATGAATGTTG
This sequence comes from Scutellaria minor, assembly GCA_954870855.1. Taxonomy (NCBI): domain Eukaryota; kingdom Viridiplantae; phylum Streptophyta; class Magnoliopsida; order Lamiales; family Lamiaceae; genus Scutellaria; species Scutellaria minor. The sequence goes on along the minus strand of OX940728.1, from coordinate 14,069,735 downwards.
TACGAGGATTGATTCCTGTCAAGTATCCGTTAGATAGAAGTCTGTGCCTAGCCAATGAGGTGATGCCAACTGGACCCACGGCTCTGCAAAAGTACTGTAGTCGAGGAGTGGTGTCATTAATGCAAATTAGAGAAGGACAAGGTCCTCTCCCCAATTTTTCCAGGCGCATTAATGGCAAAAATTTACAAGATCATTTTGAAATGCAACAAGGACACTGTCTTTCTTCAACGAGCATTTTCCTACAGATATAAATAGAAGGATGGAGTGACCATGAAGACAACTGAACAACTGAACAATTCCATATCTTACAAGCAATCAATTTCTCAAGCCTCTCTTAAGCTATCCAAGTTCAGTCACTCAACCTTCTGAAGCAATTATTCAAGCATTCGAGCTTTCAAGTTCAAGGCTGACTTCGTGTTGCACCAGTTGAAGAAAAACTATATACTTTTAACCATTTGCTATGTGCTAGGTTGTTTTATTTTAGTTTGGTGTTCTTAGTTGACAGGATTAGATCCTTGCTAAGTGTTAGTCTTGTGTAGGCTTATAACTCTGTATGAACTTTGTACCCTGTGTGAGATAGTACCTAAGAATCTGTTGATTCCAGTAGGTAAACTTGCTAGAAAGAGGTTTGTAAAACAGTGTCTTCTAAAACAAACCGACCTAACGAAGTTCCTCCTCAGTGAAGGAGTAGAGTGGACGTAGAAGGGTTACACCACCTTCGAATCACTATAAACCCTAAGTGTTTATTGCTTTTGATTGCTTGCTGCATTGCATTGTTGCATATCTATCTTGATGCATTTATCATAAGCATTCTGGTTAAGGATTCTGTTAAAATCATATTTGGAAAAGAAAACAGGTTTTCATAAAGAAACTCTATCTTTGTTTACTCCGCTGCATACTGTGATACCGAGTCAGGAATCTGAAACAGTTTACTGCCAGGTTTCTGAATCGAGTCAGGTTACTGCATTCTCTATAGAATTAGGAACCTGTTTCACCAAAAGTTTTAAAGAGGTTCATTCACCCCCCTCTGAACATCTGACCACTTGGGACCAACATAGAAGAATATTTTTGGAAAACAAAATTGTAGGAGAAAAGATCATATACAGTCGTTGAGAAAAAAAGAAGATTTTTGGAGAACCCCATATCTCTGATCATATGTAGCCGTTGAAAAACCCCAAATCTCTTTTGGAGAACCTCAAATAAGATTTTTGGAGAACTCTATATCTCTAATCATATGTAGCCGTTGAAAAACCCCAAATCTCTTTTGGAGAACCTCAAATAAGATTTTTGGAGAACTCTATATCTTTGATCATATGCAACCGTTGAAAAAAAGAAGAAGAAAATAGAGGTAGATAAAAAACATCGTTGTTCAGTGTCTTCCCTTTTTTCATTACGGCTTTGATTTATATTGATGTAATATTTTCGAATATACATAATAGATCCACTTTTCAATTATACCAGGGAATAAAATCTATAGCACAATAGTTTCAAGATAATTGAAATTCAACATTAAAAAAATTCATAATTATTTGGAATAATCATGAAAAAATTTAAATCCACTTCAAATAATGATTTTTTTTTTTTTAACAATAGGATTGAAACTTGATTGAATACACAATGTTTATATAAAGAAAAAAAAAGAGAAAATAAGGGGTAGCAAATTTCATAATGAAATTCAAGGGTAAAAATGAAATTTCAATTATTGATGGTTGTATTGAGAAATTTGGTGGCTGCGTATAGAATCACCATTTCTCAAAATATTCTATAAATATTTGTAATGTATTCTATTACAACCTGGGCTTTCAGAGGGTGGTGGATTATAAACGGGCTCAATTACTACGTTTATAATGGACTTGAGATATTTTTCTCAAGTTAAATATAATCTAAGCCCAAATACTGGCCTGCATTTAAGGTGTTTTGAATATATATTTTCCGCTCAACTTAATTTATATAATTCACATCGATATTTATCTCATATTTGGAATTACGAAGAGTATTTTCTTTATTGAAAATAAATATCGAAAGATTAGGTACAAATTTCTTTAATTCCTAAAACATCAACTATTATTGGATAAAATACTTTTACTAGAACATTAAATATTGCAGAATGGGAAAGTATTAAAAAAATTTGAGGTGCAATAACAAATGTAAATTTATCTTTAATTCATATATATACATACAAATACATTTATATGTAAATTAAAATTAAATCCATATTCGATGCATTATGTTATATTGTAACAAGTAACAACTAACCACCAACAGACTAAAAAATGTGGAAACCGTAATTACACGGCTTCGTTCCTATCCGTGTATTATTATTTAAATTTATTCAGAGAAAAATAGATATTATTTAAATGTAAAATTAAAAAAAACCCCAGAGTTTATCTAAAAACCGGCGACAAAAAAGCAAAACAAACACGGCACAAGTCTTTGATCGCCATTTTCGATCACTCAGAAGTTGTTCCACTAAACTCACGCACTGCGTAATCTCTCTCTCACAATCAATTCGGGTCGAATACAGTCCTAATCGGATCTAATCGGAATCGTTAATGATGGGGAAGCTGTATGTGCAAATGGCGCCTCCGGCGGATCTGAACCGGAACACCGACTGGTTCACCTATCCGGGGGTTTGGACTTCGTATATATTGATTCTCTTCTTCTCATGGCTCGTCGTTCTCTCTGTTACCAATTGTACCCCTGGCATGGCGTGGACAGTCGTCAATCTCGGCCATTTCCTCGTACGTATATCTCATCTCTTTATGTATGAATTTTTGCGGTTGCATCAATGTTTTTTTGTGCTGTTTTGTTTTGTGAATTATTGATTGGTTTTGAATTTGGTTTTGGTTTTGGTTTTTCTTAGCTCTGGGATTGGATAGTTTCAATTATGTCGCAGGTTCTGTTTCTGCGCGGAACTGTAATTTAGGGCGTAAAACTGTAAGGTCCAGATTTTGGCCTGAGCTTTAAAAATTAACATGCAACAAGGTGTAATTGTACTTCTCATGATTCTAGCTGGAGTAGCACGTAACTTTTCTTTTTGATGTAATATCATTCTTGATACTAAATTCAAAAGAATTGATGATCGAGCAGCAGTGATGATGTATGAATTGACTTTGGTATGTTAGCACAGCAGCTCAAGTGAGCGTTTGGGTAGCAATCTTAGCCTTTTGCTTTTTGGCTATTGTTATTGTTAGTATATGGTTCTGAATTTTTTGTTGTATTCCTTTTTTCTCCATTCTTGGTGTTCTCAAAATGATTACGTTTGGTGAGATGCCATCATAAAAATAGGTTTACTAGTTGGTTTCCCAATCTATTGAGAAGTTTCTGTGCTTGGTTTTGGTCTATTGAGTAATGTCTAGACAACTCTACAATGCGTTAGCTATTGATAGTGCATGGTGTTGAATCGGTGTCTGTAAGAGTATACATAGAGAGTGCTGTCTAGTAGTATAGAGTATGTTGCATCTAGCTTTTTTTTAACTCTGCTCATGTAACATTTCTCCCGCGTATTGCATTTCGTGGTACTAGAGGTGTGGTATTTTTGCCCTTTTCTAGGCTTATTGAACTCTCACTATCCTTTTTCATCGTGCCTAGTAGGCAGGCCATATTTAGTAGTTCCATCCCTTGGCCAATGGCCATTAGAAACTGCGGTGAAGATTTTAATCAAAAGCTTCAAAAGTTGCTTCTTAAGGATGATGGTGAATCATACTTCGAGTTTTTGACATTTCTGTTGTGATAAAAAAAAAAAAAAAAAAACTGAACTTTTCGACTTGCTGAAGATCAGTCCAAACTTTTCTTTCAACATGACAGCATATGCTTCTGTTTAGGTAACCTACCACTTCTTCCATTGGAAAAAAGGAACCCCCTTTGGTGATGATCAGGGTATCTATAATGGGTTGACGTGGTGGGAGCAAGTTGACCATGGAAAGCAGCTCACTCGAAATAGAAAGTTTCTCACAGTTGTTCCTGTGGTCCTGTAAGTCCTCCATGCATATCTCCTTTAGTCTTAGTGTTTCATATTCATATAATGTCTTGCATTTATATATCTTTGAAATTCAGGTGTTTATGTGTCTATCAAAAATGTACCTGATAGAAGAAGATTGTCATGTGTTTACACACAATATATGGTGACTTCAACCTACTATTGATATAACACTATGACCGGTATCATATATCAAAATTCTGTGCGTTTGGTGTTTATCTCTGAATAACTTATCATTTGCTCTTAGATTTCTCACCTGACGATTACCATGCTAATTCTTGACCCCCCAAGTTTTTGTGGTTGTATGGCTTTTCCATTTTTAAAAGAATCTATTTAGTGTAAAGCAGTTCTATGATAATATTTCTGTTTTCAGAAGACAAGATTAGGAATAATGGGATTAAGGCATTTTATCTGCTTTCGGAAACTAGATAGAACTATTCAGCAATATTGCAAAAAGGTCTTTTAGTGTTCCTCTTTTGAAAGAAAGCACGGGGCATGAAAGTGATATACAAGTTCACAGTATAACATAATCAAAATGCCCTCTCCCTATATGCAAGTTGTAGATCTTAAATTTAAAAATCGATCTGGCTGTGAAAGGACTATAACGAACTTGTTCTTTACTTACCGTTACATATTAATCATGTATGTACATCAGGGTGAAGGTTCTTTTATCTGCATCATACATTTCTTCCCTTGATCTCTGCTATAAGCTAAATCGGTTTCCATTTGGGCTGTTGACAGATACTTGATAGCCTCACATACAACCGACTACCAACATCCCATGCTGTTCCTCAACACACTTGCAGTGCTCGTCTTAGTTATCGCCAAGTTCCCAAACATGCACAAGGTTCGAATCTTTGGAATCAACGGTGATCAGTGAACTGCAAACCACTGGATTTTAAATTAATAGTTGGAACCATTGATCCTTTCCATATCTTTAAAGATGGCTATGTACCTTCATGTGTAGAAGCTGGAAAAAAACGAGCACATCTGGTCATGTAGTATATCCTGCTCAAATCTTTTTATGGGACCTCCTTCAAACTGAAGCACTGAATGTAACAAGTTGTATATTCACACTAGAAATTTTGTATACATGGAAACAAACTATTGTCTTTAGTTTACTCCAGCTTGTATAGTACAAACATGTCGAAATTTGTGAGACTCGATAACATTTCAAATAAGCTTGAACATTAATGTGTTTGGCTCGATTCAATTTGTTTACAGCCTTATTTATTGAAAATGAGAAATTCCCAAAATCCACCAAAAACAAATCCAATTGGGATGATTATATTCTAGGGCACACTTGGTAAGAGAAATGTTTGGAGGGACCCTTAAATACTCCAAAGTGGTGTAGTTTTGTGTCAGACTTTTCTTTGTGGTTAGAATAGTAAACAGTGGATGACATGTTAGCTATAATTGGTACTCATGGATCTAGCTGTATATATGTAATAAATCACCAAATATTGATTGGGTAAGGGTTTTGGTTGAGGCAGGTAAATTTAACTTTGATCTTTTACATTAATTATACTATAATATATCATCAGCTTAATTTCAATCAAAAGCTATATATAAATGGATCACCATTATTTACTAGCTAACTAGCATAGAGAAAAATTATTTTTTAGTCTTATTACTTAGACTTTGATTGAAAATAGTCATACTAAGTTAAAAATATTGATTTTAGTCTTGTAACTTCAAAAAATTGTCTGATTTCAGAAAGAAATTTACAAAATCCATCAAAAATTGGACATGATTCACATGTGATCCATAAATTTAGAGATTTCTCTTCATTTGGATGTTGTGGCACCATTTATAGAATTGGAAAGCTAATTTCAATTTCTTATAAATTTCTACATTAAAATCAAAATAATGATGTAATGCCATCTAAATAGCTAGAAATTCATAAATTTATGGGTCACGTGCGAGTCACATGCCAATTTCTGATGAGTTTTATAAAATTTAGCATAACTATTTTCGAATATTGCCCAACAAACGAGACTAAAATTGAAATTTTCACTGCTATTATTGCTCAAAAGTTGATATATGATGCAATTTTTTCTTTTTTTCTTTTTGAAATGTCAGCTATCAAGAATTCAAACTCAGATATTTATGGCCATCATCATCAAGTATAATTTTTAACTACTCTTATTTGAAGTTATTTAATTTGTAGCTCTTGTATGCAGTGCTTTCTTAGCTGGAAGAATCTCAGTCAAGTTGGAAATAGGGCAGCTGCTTAAAGACTTGTATCTAGGGATTAGTTTTTCTTTTTTTAATTATTATTTATTTCTCTTCTGTTCTTTGGGTGGGGTTGAGGTGTATTAATAAACTAAATAAACTTTTTATTAGACCTTGATAAAGATAAAGATAAAGGTGATTATGCACAAGAACATGCACTATAACTCAATCATCATCATATGCCATAAGTAATGGGGAGCAATCCCCAAAAAAAGCAATACCTTCTGCTACTAATTATTATTGTCTTTGCCAGATAATAATTTTACAGTCTAGTTCATGGAATCTACAACAAAAAGAAAAAGCATAGTGTGGGCAAGTTATCATACTGCTGCATTATTTCCCTTCTTGTTGATAGTTTAAGCTTTTAGATGAATGATATTATACATAGCAAAGCTTCATAAATAAAAGGATGATATTCAAATCATAAACTACTTAAATCATGACATTATACACTTATATTTAATGCAGATTATGATGAGTCTGGTGAGACTGTCACGTGAATCTAAAGAATCGAAACTCACTTTAGGCAATTAATGGAAGCTATATATATATATATATATGTATGTATATCTAGCTAGCTAGCTTCAATTAGTCCAATGCTTAAAAAGTGGTAATATGAAAATATTGAGAAATACACAAACACTCTATGCAAGTATGTTAGTTCTAAACAACTCCAAATAGCTAACCAACCATGAGAATAAGTAAAAGAAAATACACAAAAAAATAAAATAAAGGAAGAAAATTAACCAATGCATCCTATTTCTTGTAATAATCCTCTCTTCTTTTCACCAAGAACCTCCACCTAACATTCCATTCCAAAATCCATTTGAATTCTCTTGCCCCTTATCTTGATCACCTTCATTTGTGCTTGAGTTTCGTTGCGTAGCTCCCAACGTAAACATCAAGCTTCCATTGATGCTTTCTTGATGCACATTAGGGTTTCCATACCGACTCCCATGATCAACTGGGAACGAGAGAGATGGCTTGCATTCTTGAAATGGAAAACTTGATGCAAAAACCGCATTGGCCTCAAGGCTGGATGCAGCCAGAGGGATGAACGAATTCAACCCTCTGGCTGCAATCCCATTCCTTAGAAAATTTAGGGCTGAAAGTGGGGCGGAATTGGATGAGGATGAGTTTGCTGAAGATGAAGAGTTCATAGTGCTCTCAATCTTGGGAAAATGTTCAAGAAATTGTGGGATCCCATGATGGTGATAGTCTTGGAAACCTAGGTTGAGATCTTGGCCTTGATCATGGATTTTAGGGTTTTGTGAGGAGAAATGGGACATGCTTGGAGGGTTTAGATCAGGAAGCTTGTGGGATTGGAGTGGTGGTTGTGTTATCATTGACAACGAAGATGAGGATGACTTCTTGTTCTTTCTAGAACCTCCACCCACCGGAACGTTCCTTAGGGTTCCGCCCTCGGTCCAGTACCTTCTGCAGGTCTTGCAGAAGTATCTGGGCTGAGTGAGGCTATAGTTGTTGTAGTAGCAAAATTTTGTGTTTGTTGAATGGCATCTTGGACAGTTTATCACTTGGTCTTTTTGTGGCCTAGCCCTTTTCTCCATTGGCTTTGTGCATGCACTTGTAGCACCTATTTCTCCCATGGATTTTGCAACTCCAAATTCCTGAAATTAATTAACAAAGAAAATTAGAATATTTGATCATTTGATTGTGATGAATTCAAGAAATTGGGACTCATGATTTAATTACCTGAGGCCATTGAGCACTATCCATGGATGTTTCTGGAAATTGAGGAGAAAAAAGAATTAGGGTTATTACAAAAAAGGCAAAGTGATGAGAAAATTAATTCACCTCCTTTGTCTGAAGCTGTCTTTGGTGCTAAGAAAGGATGGTTTTAGAGTTGTTTGTATGTTGGCTTTTTTTGAGTTGGCTAACTTTATGGATGATGGGAGGAAAAAGGGGAAAGGGTGTGGATTGTTTGTTTTGACTGCACTCATCACTTTGATTTTCTTTAGGGTTTAATTTATGGTGTGGATTTGTCTTTTTTAAGTAAACAAATCTTATTTAATTCTCCTTTTAATGCATTGTGAATGTATCTTCTTTGGTGGGTTTCTACTTTTTTGACTCTAGAATGGAGGAATTCTTCATTCTTGATGTCTTCTTGTCATTCCCACTAAAGGCCTTTTCTTATATCCATTTGCAATTAATTACTAATATTTTGGGATTATGGTTTGGTCAATTTGTTCTTCATTCAACTATAAATTACACTAGCTAGATATAGATATATTCTTTTTGGAAAATTAAAAAAAGGAAATTCTAAACTAATTTCTAATCAACTTTTTTGGATTATAGAAAAGTATAGAAAAAGGTGGTGATCATTTATTATCTTTGATGTTTTATCTTGTTTATATTTAGTATCTTTAATATGTGACGTGTGTTAATCAGTGATATACATAATATGTATAGATTATTTTAAAATATCAAATGAAACACATTGAAATATTAGAGAGTCTCATGATGTAAGTAAAAAAAGGGGGAATATTGTCATAATTTAAGATTTGAAATTTAAAATGAAAGGCATCATTGTTTTACAAACATTTCCATCTTTTTGCTTCTAAAGAGCTCATGTGTTTGCATGTTCAAAACATTCATCATCACAAGAAACCCTTTATCTTTAGGTAGAAAGTGAGTAAATTAAACTATTCTAATTATTACATGCATGAAACTTAATTTATTCATTATTTAAGTTTCCTTTGCACATTAGTCTAATAAAAATCTTAATCAAATCTTTTAAGCATATATGAACATATATATCCTTTCAAATGCTTTCTCACTTTTTAACCCTTTTTCCTAACTGATAAAACATCCTTCAACTACTCTTAGGATGAAGCTGCAGAGCAAGACAAATAGATTGCTTACCAACCAAATTAAGCATTCAATTTGTCATCCAATCTTTTTTGCTCTTGTTTGTTTATTTAATTTCTTCATGCTTGCAACTTTCCATAATCATCATCATATGCCACAATATTTCTTGTCAACTTATATGTATAAATACAAGAAATTATATAAACTATCTTACAGATATAATTTAGTGACACTGAGCTGCCTTATTCATAACTCAAATTTTTGATTTATGGGTTGGCTCATCTCATGAAATCAGTTATTCAAATAAATAATTTTTGGTTGATCCTTACATGTTATATAGGTATACAACATGACATGCTATGTATATTAAAGAAAAAAAATAATAATTGTGATATTATATTGAGAAAGTCTGCTACAAACAAAATACAAAGGAAAAAGGCAGACAAGAAAAACTTTGGTGGGCTTCGAATAATGCTCCAGGGAGTGGAAGATTTGTTGAGTGAGTGTAATTGCAAATGGGAACACATTTTTTTTTTTTTTCAAAATCAAACAGTAGTGCCCTAATTAATTATATACAGCTCAAATTAAGCACTACTCTCAATTCTTTCACCAAATCTAATTTGTCCATATTTTCTGCTACAGTTATTGTCAGAAAAGTCGCAAACTCAACATTAATTTATCATACCGGGAATTTTACTTTATTTTTATTGATTAGTCAATGTTTAAAACATGTATATATCCTTCCTATTGAAAATTTGAAAATTCAAGTAAATTATCGATAAATATAAAGATATGGTAGTTTAAAAATTTGAAAATATCGATATCGAATTTTGATATTAATATACAAATAAGATACAAAAAAATAGGTTTCATATATAATTGAGTATCGAAAAATATTATTTATTGATTTATAGTCAATGTATAAATATCATATAATTGTAGACTTATAATCATGTTCTATACCCTTCATATTGAAATTTTGGAAAATCAAATAAAATTGTCGATAAATATCAAAATATGATAGTTTAAAATTTTGATATTAATATACAAATAAGATACAGAAATATAGGTTTCATATATAATATATAATAGAGTATCAAAAAATATTATTTGTTGATTTGTAGTCAATGTATGAACGTAATATAATTGTAGACTTATAATCAATGTTTAAAACAAGTCGATAAACCCTTCATATTGAAAAATTTAAAAATCAAGCAAATTGTCGATAAATACAAAAATATGATAATTTAAAAGTTTCAAAATATCGATATCGAATTTTGATATTAATATATATATATATATATAAATTATATATATATGAATATTTTATTTATAATTTATGTGGTTATAGTTCTACTTTTTTTTTTTTTATAATTTTATTTTTTTAGAATTTATTGTATTTGTTTACTATCAAGGTTAGGAAAGTATCTGTCACGGTTACTTGCAGTTTCTTGATCCCGCTATGCTTATCATTATTTGAGACCCAACCATTGGTGCCGGGTGGTATTGTTTTGAGTTTCTTGATCTGAGCTTGTTTCATACTGCTGAATGGGTGTTTTTACCTTTTTTTTTTTTTCTTGTTTTTTTAATTTTTTTAATTGTTTATATTTATAATTTTTGTCTTTTTTTTTTTTTAATAATGTTTTTGAATTCCCTTCTGATGAGATCCTAATTTGCATCGTTACAAATGCAATTACTGCAATTATAAGCCGTAGAGAAGAACAACATAGTGAAATGAGGTATTTCATAATTCAAGGAGATATTTCATAATTCAAAATTCCTATGATATATTTATAAGAAAATTATATATATATATATATATGAATATTTTATTTATTTCCTTTTTCGATATTGTGTCCAAGAAATCTAATATTTGTTTGGAAAAGAATCATTTTTGGCTTGGAAATAACAAGACCATTTTGTATAACAATTTTTTTTAAAAATTCTAAGTGTCGAAAATGATTTTCAATATCTTTAGAAAAAACAAGGATATCATCAATATAAACAATAATGAAATCACTATAAGGAGTGAAAATATCATTCATAATTTGTTGAAATTCAGAAGGAGCGTTTTTTAGGCCAAAAGGCATAACATTCCATTCATAATGTCCTATAGGAACATTAAAAGCAGTTTTATATCTATCAGTTTTGTTAATTTGGATTTGCCAAAAACCAGATTTTAGATCAAATTTTGAAAATATTAAAGCATGAACTAATCTATCAAGAAGATCTTTTTTATTAGGAATAGGACGTCCAATCCATTTTAAAACCTTATTAAGAGGTTTATAATTAATAACTAGTCTGGGTATACCACGTTCTTGTTCAGAATGTTTATTAACATAGAAGGCTGTACAAGACCATGAAGACTGAGAAGGAGAAATGAGTTTCTTATCAATAAGAGATTTGATCTCTTTTTTACATAATTCCAAATATTCAGAATTCATTTGACAAGGTCGTGCCTTAGTAGGAATATTTTCTTCTTTGAAATTATCTTCATATGGTAGAGAAACAATATGTTTCTTTCTTTCCCAAAAAGCATTAGGGAAATCATTACAAATTTCTAAAGAGAAATTATTATGAATGTTTTTTATTTTATCTTGTAATTTAGGATTTTTGAGTTTTTCATCAATAGATAAGAAATTAATTTCTTCTTTCAAGGAATTAATATGAAAAACCTTTCTATCAATTTTTTCTTGAAGTTCATTAAGAATACGATGAATAGGTTTAGTAATAAAGTCAAAACTTATAGGTTTACCCTCAAAAGTTCCTATAAGGCCTTTAGAATTAACAATAGTTAAAGGATAAATTTGATGTAAAAAAGGAAGTCCAAGAATAAGCTGGCTAGATATATCTTTGGCCAAGAGGAAACTAGTAGAAATACATTTTTTATCTTTACAAATATAAACTTTAGGAAGTTTATAATTAATGTTAAGAGGTTTTCCTCCAGCATGTGAAAGAGAATGAGAAGTTTTATGGAAATACCTGGTTGGTATAAGTCCTTCTTGTATGACATTTAAATCAGCACCACTATCAATCATAGCTATAAAATCTTTTTTATATGAATTATCTATAAGAAGAGTAATCTTAGTATACCATTTTTGAGATATAACCATAGTAATAGTAGAAAGATGATTCTTTTCAAGAGATATATCTTCAAATTGTTCTTCAACAGGAATTCCTGTTGAAGAACAATTTGAAGATATATCTCTTGAAAAGAATCATCTTTCTACTATTACTATGGTTATATCTCAAAAATGGTATACTAAGATTACTCTTCTTATAGATAATTCATATAAAAAAGATTTTATAGCTATGATTGATAGTGGTGCTGATTTAAATGTCATACAAGAAGGACTTATACCAACCAGGTATTTCCATAAAACTTCTCATTCTCTTTCACATGCTGGAGGAAAACCTCTTAACATTAATTATAAACTTCCTAAAGTTTATATTTGTAAAGATAAAAAATGTATTTCTACTAGTTTCCTCTTGGCCAAAGATATATCTAGCCAGCTTATTCTTGGACTTCCTTTTTTACATCAAATTTATCCTTTAACTATTGTTAATTCTAAAGGCCTTATAGGAACTTTTGAGGGTAAACCTATAAGTTTTGACTTTATTACTAAACCTATTCATCGTATTCTTAATGAACTTCAAGAAAAAATTGATAGAAAGGTTTTTCATATTAATTCCTTGAAAGAAGAAATTAATTTCTTATCTATTGATGAAAAACTCAAAAATCCTAAATTACAAGATAAAATAAAAAACATTCATAATAATTTCTCTTTAGAAATTTGTAATGATTTCCCTAATGCTTTTTGGGAAAGAAAGAAACATATTGTTTCTCTACCATATGAAGATAATTTCAAAGAAGAAAATATTCCTACTAAGGCACGACCTTGTCAAATGAATTCTGAATATTTGGAATTATGTAAAAAAGAGATCAAATCTCTTATTGATAAGAAACTCATTTCTCCTTCTCAGTCTTCATGGTCTTGTACAGCCTTCTATGTTAATAAACATTCTGAACAAGAACGTGGTATACCCAGACTAGTTATTAATTATAAACCTCTTAATAAGGTTTTAAAATGGATTGGACATCCTATTCCTAATAAAAAAGATCTTCTTGATAGATTAGTTCATGCTTTAATATTTTCAAAATTTGATCTAAAATCTGGTTTTTGGCAAATCCAAATTAACAAAACTGATAGATATAAAACTGCTTTTAATGTTCCTATAGGACATTATGAATGGAATGTTATGCCTTTTGGCCTAAAAAACGCTCCTTCTGAATTTCAACAAATTATGAATGATATTTTCACTCCTTATAGTGATTTCATTATTGTTTATATTGATGATATCCTTGTTTTTTCTAAAGATATTGAAAATCATTTTCGACACTTAGAATTTTTAAAAAAAATTGTTATACAAAATGGTCTTGTTATTTCCAAGCCAAAAATGATTCTTTTCCAAACAAATATTAGATTTCTTGGACACAATATCGAAAAAGGAAATATTATTCCTATACAAAGAAGTATTGAATTTGGATCAAAATTTCCAGACATTATTACTGATAAAACTCAATTACAAAGATTTCTTGGAAGTCTTAATTATATTTCTCCTTATATTGAAAATCTCAATAAAGAATCTGCTATTCTTTATGACAGACTCAAGAAAAATCCTTTACCATGGTCCGACAAACATACTGAAGCTGTCAGAAAAATTAAAGAAAAGGTTAAAAATCTTCCATGCCTTATGCTTGCTAACCCTCAATGGGAAAAAATTATTGAAACGGATGCCTCTGACATTGGTTTTGGAGGTATTCTTAAACAGATTAATCCTCAAAATAAACAAGAATATCTTGTTAGATTCTATTCTGGTAAATGGAATAATGCTCAAAAAAATTATTCTACTGTTGCTAAAGAAATTTTAGCCATTGTTAGATGTGTTCTAAAATTTCAAGATGATTTATATAATCAAAAGTTTATTATAAAAACTGATTGTCAATCTGCGAAATTTATGTTTATAAAAGATTTTAAACATGATGTTTCAAAACAAATGTTTGCAAGATGGCAAGCTCATTTAGCTCCTTTTGATTTTAATATCATTTATAAAAAAGGCGAAGAAAATCATCTTCCTGATTTTTTAACCCGAGAATATTTACATGCTTAAATCTACAGGTATGAATAATCAGGGTCGCGGAAACTTTTCCTCTTATAGAGGAAGAGGAGGAAGGGGAAAACCCCCAAATCTAAATTATGGAGGACGAGGAAATTCCTCTAATGTTATTCTCCAACAGGGAAAAAATAAGCTGATAGCTCAAAATATTTCTGAAAGCATGAATTCAGAAAACCCTCTTCATAATGAGTTTCAAGAGTTTCTTAAACAGAAACAACAGAAAGAGGGACATATCCCAGATCTTAATTCTCAGACATCATATGTCAATGCTGCAAAAGATGATGATGATTCACATCTTTATATTGAGAATGACAAAAGAGAAATCATTCTTCTTATAGAAGAAAGAGATGCTCAATGGGCAGAAAATCCATGGAATATCATGGAAAGATACTTGAGTAATAACTCTACACCTTATGGTTCATATAAACAAAGAGGATTTTTTGAAAATCTTCTTATAGAAACTAAAAGTGTGGAAATCACTCACTTTTCATCAGGAAATACCCAAGATAAAGGAAATTATAGTTTTTCCAAATTTATTATCAAAAAGATTATATCTTTTGAGGAATGGGGAATTTCTCCCTTAAATGAGAAGGATATTTTTTCTCCTAGTCATAATACGACTTTCAAATTTAATTATTATGACTATATTGATAGTTTTTATAAAACTTTCTATCTTGAGAACAAGAAGAGAAAACATACTTGGTTTATAAAAATTTGTGAAAACATTTTTCACAAACAAATTCCTACATGGTTCTTTACTTGGTGGAGAACTTTTGGTCCTTCTATTGAGATCCTTCCAAAATGTTTCAGTGAACTTATGAATGAATGGGTTACTGTCTCACCTATTGTTCAAAACAACTCTAAAGATATATACATCGAAGGAAAATCTTCCTGTATGTTCTACATAGAATTCAGTGTTCCTTGGATTTGGAAATGGAAACCAATTTTTGGTTATACCAATTATGGTGCCCCATGTTTATGGAGAGTTTGTCTCTGTAAATTCTGGGAGAAGCTAATTCGCATTGATCCTGATACAGAAGAAATTTTTGGTTATGAAACCATTGAAAAGATAAAAGAAAAGATCGAAGTTTATAAACAAGATCAAGAGAAAAAGCTTGAGGATGATAATATCAGTCCTTTCAAACTCTTTACTCAGAAATATTCTGAGATTTATCCAAAAGAAAAAATCATAGAGATATTTCTTGAGCAGATGAAGAGAGATATTTCCAGACAACTTAAAAGTTCAGAATCTGATACTTCCATGAACTCAGATACGAGTTTCAATTGTTTAACACAAGATGCACAAGATCCAGACGATGATATTGAAGATCTTGCTATTAATGATGAAGATATTGCTATTGAGAATGCATTTGAGAAAATTAAGAAATCTCTTAAGGAAAATACTCCTTCCACTTCTCATTAATAATGATTTTTGATAAACAGGTTTTATGAATCTTTCAAATCGCTTCAATCAAAGGCACAAAAGAGATTGTGCAAGATGCTTTTGTTATTCTCAATGGAGAATTAACAAACAAGAAATTATTGATGAAGGACACAGAGAATTTCGTCAGACTGTCCTTGAATTACATCCAGAACCAGAAGAAAATATCCATATTGATATTCTTATGGAAAGAATTGCATTGGAAAATTGTATTATAAGGAAATACAAAAAGAGTTTAAAAATTCTTGATCAAAAATTTCAAAGGAATATGGATAAGTATCCAGCCACTGATGAGTGTCTCCATCAGAGTCAAATCTTCTTCCACAATATGTTTCAATGAAGACAGATCGACATAACAGAAAACGACACAGAAGGAGAGTTTAAAAATTCTTGATCAAAAATTTCAAAGGAATATGGATAAGTATCCAGCCACTGATGAGTGTCTCCATCAGAGTCAAATCTTCTTCCACAATATGTTTCAATGAAGACAGATCGACATAACAGAAAACGACACAGAAGGAAGAATAATTTTTAAGTGACATTTCACTGTTCACTTTAGTGACATTTCACTATTCACTTTTTGTGACATATCACTGTTCTTTTCTTTTTAGTTTGGAATCCGGGGTTTCATGTCCGGTTTTCCTCTATATAATGCTCTCTCATTTCTTTTGTTTAGTACGCTTGAGTGTTAACTCGCACCCTTCTTTCTCTCTCTATAATCTTTCATCTTTTGTAAAATTTGAAGTTTGAAGTAATATAAGCTTGAAGTACTACTTGTGAGTTCTTTACTTTCTGTATTTCATTCTGTACATTTATTTCTGCTTTGCCGCCTATATGGTCGGCTAGATTCATTGTGTAAGAAAATTATATATATATATATATATATGAATATTTTATTTATAATTTATTAGGTTATAGTTCTACTTCAAATTAAGATGTCAATATCAATATATATATATATATATATATATATATATATTCAAATTGTTCTTTGATTTATAAATTGAAAACAGTGAATTTAGTTATATGCCTAATTTTCTAATAGAAAAATTAAGTGTCGAAAAATATTATTTTGAGAAAATGGATAAGCATGATCTAAATTCTCATAAAATTTTTCTAAAATATAAAATAATTTAAATTCATGAGTATAAATTTATAAAAAATAATATACAAAAGTTTATATTTCATATATAATTGAGTATCAAAAAAATATTATATAAAATAAATATAGAATTACTTTATTATCCTTAAATTTAATATTTAAACCTTTTAGAAAATATATCATATTTGAAATGTTTTTTAAAAAAATTCTTTTAAATGTTTTTTTTAGCATTTGGTTTCAGAATTCGATTGGAGATCATAGTTATTTTATGGTCAACTGCGAATGGTTAATTTAGTTATATATTACTCTTCCGCTGTAAATTGGTAGGTTGGTTCATATTTTATATTTATATGCCTAATTTTCTAACACAAAAATATATGTTTCATTTATAATTGAGTATCGAAAAATATTATTATGAGAAAATGGATAAGAATGATCTAAATTGTCAGAATAAATGATCTAAATCCTCGATATAAATTATTATTATAGGCTTCTATGAAAATATATAACAATTTAGATTCACGAGAATAAAATTATAACAAATAATGTTGGTCCCAAGTGGTCAGAGATTCAGAGGGGTGGATGAACCTCTATCAATTTTTCATTTTAAAAACTTTTCTATGATCAGGTTCCTGATTCTAGAAAAAATGCAGTAACCTAACTCGATTCAGAAACCTGACAGTATGTTGTTTCAGGTTACTGACTCGGTATCACAGTATGCACGGAATACACTAAGATAATGTTTCTTTATGAAAACCAATTTCCTTTTCACAAGTATGATTTTAACAGAATTTTTTGACCAATATGCTAATGACAAATGCAGCAAGATAGATATGCAATAATACAAAGCAACAAGTAACAAAAACAGTAAACACACTTATGGTTTATAGTGGTTCGAATGTGATGTAATCCTTCTACGTCCACTCTATTCCTTCTCAAGGAGGAACTTTGTTAGGTCAGTTTACTTTACAAGACTCAGCTTTACAAACCTCTTCCTACACAAGTTTACCTACTATAATCAAAGATTCCTAGACCAAATCCCACACAAGGTTCAATATCTCACACAGAGAAAATAGCCTACACAAGACTAAAAACTTAGCAAGGATCTAATCCTGTCAACTAAGTACACCAAATTAAAACAACCTAGCACACAACAAATGGTTAAAAGTATATGTTTTTCTTCAACTGGTGCAACTCGAAGTCAGCCTTGAACTTGAAAGCTCGAATGCTTGAATGATTGTTTCAGAAGGTTGAGTGATTGAACTTAGAAAGCTCGAAAGGCTTGAGAATTTGATCACTTGTAAGATAGGAAATTTCTCAGGTGTTCAGTCTTCAAGGTCACTTCATCCTTTTATTTATATCATTAGGAAAATGCCCGTTGAAGAGAGGCATGGTCCTTGTTGCAATTCAAAATGATCTTCAAATCTTCACGTTAAATGCATCTTGGAAGATCTAGGATTTAGAGCATGTCCTACTCTGATCCGCATTAATGACGTCATACTCCAGCTACATTACTTTTGCAGAGCCGTTGTCCAGGTGGCAACATCTTATTGGCTCGATACTAACTTCTATCTACTGGTAACTTAGACAGGAACCAATCCTTGTATTGTATCAAGTATATTCCTTGTACTGCATTGAATATGTTAGAAAGACTTACAGCTTGCTGCTTAGGTTGCAGTAGCCGTTTTCTGTTCTACGTTAGGTTTTTGTTTCAGAACAGCTTTCTGTTCCTGAAACCTGCTGTCAACTTCCTAACCTGTGTCTTCTTTTTGATCTGCATCAGCTTCCTGACTCTAAACAGCTTCCTGTTCTAAAATCCTGCAATCAGCTTCCTGACATGCGTCTTACTATCTGTTTGCTGCTTCCTGATCCAGCTTCAACTTCAGCTTACTAACTTTCCATACTGAAAATTAGTCTTCAAGGTTTTTTTAAGTTCAGAATCCTACTAACATCAGTATCCTATATCTTTATGATTTATACATCTTTATAAAACACAACTTAGAAAGATATACTCATCAAGCTTAAATCCACTTATAAAATGTGGAAAATGGATACTCTAAATCTCATCTAATATTACATTGTCTTATCAAAACCTAGTCAGAAATATCCCAACAATTTTCCACTTTTTGATGATGACAAAACCCATGTCTAAGTAGCAAAAACAGATGTACTTTTATACATGTAAAATAAAAAGTACAAGTATAGTACAATGTAAGTTATACATCAATAAGTTTACAAGCTTACAACTTCATAAATAAAATGAAGGAATAAAGAATATAAAAATTCTTTACACGAATGCTTACACAAAATATGTCTGATAAAGCCAGTAAGCTATTCTTTATCAGGTTTCTTGTTGCCAAACAGCTTCCTCTTCACTTGATCATGTCCTGAAGCAGTTTGTTGAGTCTGTTTGACAACTTCTTCATACTTAGTTCACTTCCACCAGTTCAAGACAGAATCCTGATAAGATTTCTCCATCTGCTCAGCTATCTCAGGAACCTGTATCCATCTAAGCCAATAATCCTGGCAGTAAGGAACCTGTTCTCCTTTCTTCACTTTATCGATCAGAGCAAGCTGTCTGTCCAATTTTTCTTCTCTTACTAGTTCTTCATACTTCTTCAACACTTTCTCACAAGAAGGAAAATCTTTGAAATAATCATGTTTTAAGAGGTTTTGAAAATACCTCCAATACTCTGATCGTTTAAACTTTGTAAGCTCGTCGAAAGTTGGATTTCGATTCTTGGGCAAATATACTTGTTCGAAGATACTTAAGTCCCAGTAATGGTTTATGTTTTTCGGTTTCTGGTCCAACAGCACCAACACTTCTGCAGAAGCCTAATCCACATAAAAATCTGGAGCTTTCTGATCTGGAAAAGAGTGTAAAATTGAATCAACAATCACATCTGCTCTGGATCTTCCAGTTCCAACAACTCTAAGTCTGGATATCCATTTAGTTTATTGTTTTCTTCTCCTCTCCTTATCAGCAGCCTTGAGCTGTCTCCATCTTTCCGCACTCAGAAGAGGACTTGTAGGAAAAGACATGTAAGGTTTGGCATTGGGATCAGCTTTCTGCACAACTTGTTGTCTGTCTCTTCCTTTGCCTCGACCAGGTTGCTACCTGTAAGTTTTTTGCTTTGTAGGAGCAGCAACAACCTGTCCTTCTTGCTGTAATACAGTGTTGCTTACTGTTTGGGAAGCAGTACCCCCAGCACCTGCATTATCATCATCATCATCATTTTTCCTCCTTTTAGGCTCACCACCTTGACCATGTTCAGAAACATTTAATCTTTTGCGTTTGATCCTGGTCAGAGGGAGTTTATCATCATCATCAATCTCCTTTGTGGTAGCCTCCACCATCTCAGCATCTGGTTCAACTGGCTGCTTATTTTCCCCCTTTGTGGCATCATCAACCTTTCCAGCTCCGGGGCCAGTAACTTCAGCAGCTTTAGCAGGATATACTCTCATCATTATGACTCTCATCTCACCCACAAGTAGTTCAAGGTTCAAAATCCTCTCCTTGACACTACGAACATCACTGTCTTGGGTAGAGATGTCCTCCTGCATATTACTCAGTACCATATTCTGAGTTGTTTAATTGTTCTTGACTTCATCAACAGATGTTTGAAGATATTTCAAGATCACATCTCGAGCATTAGATGCAGCTTCCTGTTTGCTCTCAAACCTCTTTCTATCTTGGTACTGTGTGTTAAACTCATCATTCATCCTAGCTTATATTTTAGAAGGCAATGCATCCAATTTTTTTCTTAATTCTGCCAAGGTAGATGAATGTGCTCTATCTCGCATAATGGTGTTGTTGGCCAGATTCATCTGATGTGTTTCATTGGCCTTCATCAACCCATGTACTGCATCTATAATCCCTTATAGAGATTGTTCTTGCATGTCAGAAAGGGTCTCAACCCTAACTACTGGTCCTGTTTCCAATTGAGTATAAGGGACCAAGGCCTGACTTGATTGCTCCTCTGCTACCTGCTTTTCTTTATCCTCAGCAAGATCCTTTCTCAGTCTCTTCAATCTTGCTTCATCGGATTCTGCTTTGAGTAAATCTTTGTATTGAGTATCAATATCTACGTTCAGGTTGATTCCCCCTGCAAAATCCTTATCATCATCATCAGAAGAGTCATCACCATCATCAGTATTTGGGGTAGGGACAACAACCACAATCTCCTTGCCTCTGGTAGGCATATCATCTTTCTCATCTTTTTTTTCTATGTCTTCCACTAGAGCTGTCTCAACAGCATCCGCGCCCGAGGTCTTCGATGGAGAAGTTGTCTCAACAACTTTCTCAGGATCAGCATCCTTCTCAACTTCTGTTACAAAAACTTGACTACCCTCAGCAACCTGTTCAGGCACAGTAGTTGTTTCATCGGGTTCTTCAGTAACCTGCTCAAGAATGACATCAGGTTCCTAGTGTGCTCCGGTAACTTCACCTGTTGCTTCCTCAGCAACCTCAACTAACTGAATGTTAGTAGTTTCAGTCACCTCAGCAACCTCTTCAACTGCTTCATTAGCAACTTGACTAGTCTCATCTTTTTGTTCATTATCAGCAATTGGAATATCAACAACTTCTCCTCCAGTTGTAGCAGCATCCTAACTCACTTCTACCAGCTTTGAAGCAGCAGCATGTAGAAGTTCAAGAGTCAGATCAGGTTTCTCCACAGCAACCTGTTCTGCTTCTTTCTCATCTGTTTTCTGTACTGCAACCTCAGCTAGTACAGGGAGTCCTACCTCCGCAACCTCCTCCTCGGATGCTTCATCGGCAAACTCCTACTCGATTTCTTTCACAACATCATGGATGATTTGTGAAGCTTTCCCCTCAGCAGGTTGAGCATGAAGAGCAGGGGAAGTAGAATAGTCAAGCAACTGAATATCAGAATCCATGGCATCGAGATGAGTAATAGGGGAAAGAGTTGCGATACCTGTAAAAGTTGGAGAGTCATGAGTCTCCGCAGCTTTTGAACTTCCTTCCACTGGCTGCAGCATTTTCGGGGATTGATAAAACTAAGCCCTGCTTGCATCCAACCCTTGCTACAACATTCTCTTGTTAGCTTCCTCAATAGAAAAAATAGCTAATTGAGCTCTCGTCAGCTCAACTTCAGATAAGGTCCTAACAGTCTCGGTGCTGAGGCTCATCAATATGTTGTCTGCCTCTGCCTTCATCGATTATTCACTCATCTCTTCTACTTTGGTCGTCCAGTAGGCACTCAATGTCTCCTACCTTTCTTGAATGAGAGAGATCATATCTTCAGTATGAAGACCAATGTAATCTTCGCTGAGGAAAGGTAGAAGGCCATTGGAGAGATCATCAGTCTCTGTCACAAAGTTTTCTATCCACATCAAGATAATATCTTCCACCTCAAGCCAGTCCAGCCACTGCATCAATTCACTTCCAGGGCCAACCTCTTCAATCTTCATGTATCATAGGCAGTGGTAAATCTCTTCCAGATGGAATTGACAGATTCTACCACAGCCCTTTCAGCTTCTTCTGCATTAATGGACTCAATGGAGCGTGCCACCCTGTTAAGAGTGTCAATCTCCCTCAACTCATCCTTCGAGCCTAGCCACTTTCTCTTCTTGATTGTGGCTTCAGTCTTCTTTACCAGCCTCCTCCTCTTCTTCTCAGGTTTCTGAGCCTTTTCAGCAACCTACTCAAAAACCTGTTTGTCTAGAGCAGCAACCTATCATGCTGCCTGCTCAGCATCTTGTTCCTCATTAGAAGGGGCTTCTAAAGCCTTCTCAGCAACTGGTTCATCATCCACAGGAACCTCGATGATCTCAGCATTTATTTTCTCAACAGCTTCAGCGGAATCAGAAACAACAAGGGGCAACTCAGGAACTACCTGAGTAGTCTTCTTCACCATCTATTTCTTCTTCAGATGTGTCTTCACTTTCACCGGCTTCCTCGCTGGATTATCATCATCATTACCAAAGTCATTAGAATCGATTTTAGTAACATGTGGCTTGGCAGCAGGTTTCTTCTTGGGTGTCTTCTCCTTTTTCTCACCCTTGGAGAAGCCCTTTTTCACTCTTAGGTACCACCCAGGAGCATATGGTACCCTCCTCCAGGGAAATCCCCTTCAAACTCAGAATAGAGGAGATAATAATCCCAAACCATCTCCTCTCCGTAGGTTTGATGGCCTCCTCCCAAATTTTTGGAAGAGGATTTACGCCCAGTTGACTATTGCTTCTCGAATAGTAGCAATCATCATCCTCATCATGAGGTTGGTGCACTTGTCAAAGCTATCACACCTTCCCTCTATTATATAGACGAGGATGTCATGAAGAAATTCATACTCTGGCTTCAGCTTCTTCTTGGCAAAGTTGCTGGTGGCGGTCTCCTCCTCCACTGAATTCAGTTTGAACTAGTTCCAGCTTTCTTCCAAGTATTCTGACCCAAACTCCACCAGGTCAGAGTACTTCATTCCCTTGTTGAAGATGTCGAAGGTCTTGGCAATGTCTCCAGCAATTAGGGTGTGGGCCTCCTCATTTTCTTCATCCATCCTAAAGGAGATAGACTCATCATCCCAGAATGTTCCGCATAAGCATAGAACTTCTCTACTGAAAGGGCAGAGAACCCTTTATAGGTGGTAGTGAACAACCCATTAAGCTTGTTGTTGTACACATGTTCCCAGATCTCTGCGATGAGATCCTTATCTTCGTAGGGTGACTTGTCTCCAAGTAATACCCTTGTGTCAACGAGTCTTCCCTCCAATACCGTAGTTTTTCTTACGTCTGCCATAGATGATCTGTGAAAATTGTGAAAAGCTTATAAAAACAGAGAGAGATAAACTTGTTTGTAAAGAATTAGTGAGAATTTTGAGAGAGAGAATAGTATAAGCGTAGAAGGGAAGACAAATAATATGATCGGTTTATATTTGAATTCAAGTTCTGAAAATATCGATGGTCCAGATTAAAAACTTAAGAGACGTGCTTGATCCAACGGTTGAGATTAAATAGCGGAGGGATAAATCTGTAATTTGCTGAAAACGTGTCAGACCTTAAACCGTATCTTTTTCGACTCCACTAAAAAACAGTTTTTGCATTAAATGAGGTTGCCAAAACGTCTCTTGTAATCATTATTAATTAGGTTATTGTTCATAGTACGAGGTTGCATGACTTAATGAATATTGATATCAATAAATGTTGTTTGCAACCTGCAGTAACCTGTTTCATAAATCTATATTAGAAACCTATTGGAGTAACCTATTTCTATTTGCAGTTTTAGCAACCTGTTGCAGTAACCTGTGGCAGTAACCTGTTGTTACTTGTTGTATCCTGAAATTGAATACTATTAGAGAATCCTGATTTGATAAAAATTATATCCTGTTCCAGTATACTGAATGCATGAATATTAAATTACAGCATAAGTTCCCCCCTTACTTAAGGAACTTTTAAAATCTTATTCATCAGAGCTTGATAATCCCAAGCTCACTTCTCAGCATAGAAAATCTTGATTCACACAAAGGTTTTGTGAATATATCAGCAAACTGCATGTCAGTATGTACTTTCTCCAGTACAATGTCCTTCTTCTCCACATGATCTCTTATGAAATAATGTCTGATATCAATGTACTTTGTTCTCGAGTGAAAGACAGGATTGTGGGTAATGGTAATAGCACTTGTGTTGTCACACAGAATGAGAGTCTCTTTCTCTATGATCGCATAATCCTTTAACTGTTGTTGTATCCACAAAATCTGAGCACAACAACTTCCTGCAGCTATATATTCAGCTTTCGTGGTTAATGTTGTAATGGATGTCTGCATCCTGCAAAATCAAAATCTGAAAATCCTTTGAGGTTAAATCCTCATTCCTTTGGATACCATAAGCCAACATCTTGAGTTCCCTTCAAGTACTTGATAATCCTTTTCACTGCTGCAAGATATGACTCCTTGGGTGTTGTTTGGAATCTTACGCATACCCCAACTGCAAATACTATATCTGGTCTGCTTGTTGTGAGATATAGTAGGGATTCAATAAACTTTCCATACTTGGTAATCTCCACATCTTTTCTACTTTCATCCTTATCCAAACTGATAGATATGGCCATGGGTATGCTAACTGATGATCCACTTTCCATTCCAAACTTCTTGATCAACTCTTTGGTAAACTTGACTTGACTTATGAAAGTCTCATGTTCTAGCTGTTTTACTTGTAAACCAAGGAAGAAACTTAGTTCCCCCATCATGCTCATCTCAAACTTGCTCTACATGGGGAATGAGAACTTATCACACAAATCCTTGTTTTTGGATCCAAATATTATGTCATCCACATAAATCTGAACTAGCAGAATATTGTCTTCATTCTGTATCCTAAAAAGAGTCTTGTCCATTGTCTCTTTCTGAAATCCATTCTCTTAGAGATACAAGGACAGTGTATCATACCAAGCTCTAGGAGCTTGCTTCAATCCATATAAGGTTTTCTTTAATTTGAATACATTTTCTTTTGTTTGTTCTTCGAATCCTGGTGGTTGTTCCACATACACTTCTTCAGACAATAATCCATTCAGGAATGCACTCTTCACATCCATCTGATAAACATTGAAGTTCTTGTGAGCAGCATAGGCCAGAAATGACCATATTGCTTCTAGCCTAGCAACAGGGACAATGGTTTCATCAAAATCTATGTCTTCTTCTTGGCAATATCCTTTAGCCACTAACCTTACTTTGTTTCTGACCATAGCACCAGATTCATCTAACTTGTTCTTGAACACCCACTTAGTTCCAATAACTTCTAGGTGATCAGGCCTTGGAACCAGTCTCCATACATGGTTCCTCTCAAATCCATTTAGTTTTTCCTGCATGGCCTGAATCCAGTTACTGTCTTCAAGAGCTTCTTCCACACTCTTAGGTTCAACCTGTGATATGAAGCATGTGAACAGTGATTCTAGAGGTCTTGATCTTCTTGTTTTAACACCTTCATTGATATCTCCAATCACAAGTTCTCTTGGGTGATCCCTGAGCCAAGTCCTGTCAGGCTCAAAGTTGTGTACTGGTTGGTGGACAGTAACCTGTTGATCATCAGCATCCTGTCTGCGGTTACTGTTGGGTTCAGTATCCTGTCTGCTTGCTCATCAGCATCCTGCACCACTGCATTCCCAAATGTAGTAACCTGTGTACTATCTTCAGTAACCACTTTAGCAGGTACTGGAACTCCATTAATGTATCTTACTGCTTAATCTTTGATCCTTATCTTAGATACATCTTCCTTCAGCTTGTCCAACTCAGCACTATCACAATGTGGTTCATCAAACACCACATGTATTGATTCTTCAACAACCAAGCTTCTCTTGTTGAAGATCCTGAATGTCTTGCTTACTGAGGAGTATCTCAAAAACACTCTTTCATCAGATTTTTCATCAAAGGTCTTCAGGTGCTCCTTTCCATTATTCAGAATGTAACACATGCATCCAAAGATATATAAGTATGAAATGTTAGGTGTTACACCATACCATACTTCATAGGGAGTCTTGTCATGGTCCTTGTTGATCAGGCATCTGATCTGAGTATAGCATGTTGTGCTGGTTACCTCTGCCCAAAACCTCTTAGGTATCCCAACATCAGCAATCATAGTCCTTGCAGCTTCCTTCAGAGTCTTGTTCCTCCTTTCTGCAACTCCATTCTATTGGGGAGTCCTAGCTGCAGAATACTACTGATCCCATTTTCTGAATAATATTTCTCTATGAACTTGTTTGTGAACTCAGTTCCTCTGTCAGATCTTATCTTTACAATGCTTAAGCTCTTCTCATTCTGTACTCTCTTCATGAATTTTGGCAGCCTGTTTTGAGTTTCTGATTTCTTGGCCAGGAAGATGGTCCAAGTAAATCTAGAATAATCATCCACAATCACCAAGGAATACTTCTTCCCACTTACACTAACAGGTTCTACTGGTCCAAATAAGTCCATATGCAAAAGATCTAGTATCCTGTGAGAGGATCTCTGAACTTTATCCTTGAATGAGTTTCTCATTTTTTTATCTTTCTGACAAGCTCCACAAACATTCTCTTTCTTATAAGCAACATCAGGTAGACCTCTCACCAGGTTCTTCCTTGCCAGCTTGTTGATTATCTTGAAGTTCAAATGGCTCATCCTCTTGTGCTATAGCCAACTCAACTCAGGAGTGTTCTTTGCAATAAAGCATGTTAGCTACATTGTTGAACTCCAGTCAGCAAGATAGATGTTGTCTCTCCTTGTGCCAGTAAGCTTAACCTCATTTGTCTTATTGTCTCTTATCAGACACCTCATTTATCTAAAGGACTGGATCATGTTAAGCTTCTCAGAACTTGAAATGTCAATTGATTGTGAAGTTACCTCATCATTTTTATTGTCTTTATAATCCTTGGCCATGAGGCATAACAATGTTTCCTCATCAGAGGTAGAGCTATCAGAATCAGTATCGGATGAGCAATCATCCTTGGTTTCTTCTTTTGAGTTGTTTGTTCCCTTTAGAGCTTCAGTTTCACTCATGAGAGCCCTGAATTTTTGCTTGTCATCTCTCCTCATTTCTCTTCTCTGCACCCTTTCATCCTCAGTATACTTGTGTACTTGAGAGTAGGGGTAGTTTTTGGCGAAGTGTCCAAGTTTCCTGCAGTTATAACACAAGTCAGATGAACCTATGTTTGCTTGTTGTTGTGGTCTTACCTGGGGACTTCTTTCTGATGTCTGAGGCTTCTTCCTGAAGTCGTTTCCTTTATGATTGGTTTTTAAAAACCTCTTGAACTTCTTTAGCAAGAGTGTCATTTCTTCCTCAGCATCCTCAGCAAACACTTCTTTCTGCTTGTTCTTCAGCTTACTGCTGCTTGCAGTAGCAGTATCATGTGTCCTTGCTGTAAGTTTTGTAACCTTGGCACTCAATCCTTCAGCCTTTTTTCTTCTTCATTCAATATCAAATTCAAACGCTTTAAGGTCTAAGAAAAGATCGAAGGTACTCATCGCACTGAGGTCCAGTGAGACTCTCATTGTGGTTTCCTTGCTTTGCCACTCCAAGGGCAAGGCTCTCAACACCTTTGTGTTTTTCTCCTTTTGGGTGTAGGTTTTACCCAGAGATTCAAGCTCACTGATAATAGCTGTGAATCTCTGATCAAGATCTTCTAGGGTCTCTCCAAGTTTCATTATAAACTGCTCATACAGTTGTGTAGCTTTGGAAACCCTATTATCCCTGGCAAGTTCATTATCTTTGAATATCAACCCTAGCTTCTCTCATATTTCTTTAGTTGTCTTACAGCACTTCACCTTGCTGAATGTTCATTTATCCATCGTGAGAAATAAGACATTTTTTGCCACATTATCAAGGTTGGATCTTTTTCTTTCTTCAGGAGTGTATTCATGTATTTTCTTGACAATGTACTCTTGTGGTGGAGCAGCTCTTTTCTATGTTGGTGCAGCTCCCCTTGGACCGAATCCTAGAGGTACTTCGGCTTCATCGTCGAAGATTTTTGCACCTTCTATTTCTCCACCTGTTGCCTTAGTTGTTACTGCAGCTTCCTCAACTCGCTTTCGTTCGTGTTGTGCTACAAACATAGGATTTACTTTGTAGATAACTGGTGGTCCTTCGGTTATAACACACCACATCTCATCGTGCATGGCAGATAAGTGGGCTTCCATGCGTATCCACCAGTCATCACATTCTTTTATGGAAAACATAGGTAGCTTGTGATGTGAGAAATCCATGCTAATGCTAAGAGAATGTGTTTTGGTCTATGAAAAGAAAAATAGTTTATCCAACAGAAACGGGTGGATGTGGGTAGGTTACCAGTCAAGTTGGCTTTTAATCCAACTAGCTCTGATAACACTTGTTGGTCCCAAGTGGTTAGAGGTTCAGAGGGGGGTGAATGAACCTCTATCGATTTTTTATTTTAAAAACTTTTCTATGAATAGGTTCCTGATTCTACAAAGAATGCAGTAACCTGACTCGATTCAGAAACCTGGCAGTATGCTGTTTTAGGTTACTGACTCGGTATCACAGTATGCACGAAATAAACTAAGATAGAGTTTCTTTATGAAAACCAGTTTTCTTTTCACAAGTATAATTTTAACAGACTCTTTTGACCAATATACTAATGACAAATGCAGCAAGATAGATATACAATAATGCAAAGCATCAAGTAACAAAAGCAGTAAACACACTTATGATTTATAGTGGTTCGAAGGTGGTGTAATCCTTCTACGTCCACTCTACTCATTCTCAAGGAGTAACTTTGTTAGGTCAGTTTGTTTTACAAGACTCAGCTTTACAAACCTCTTCCTACACAAGTTTACCTACTAGAATCAAAGATTCCTAGGTCAAATCCCACACAGGGTATAATATCCCACACAGAGAAATAGCCTACACAAGACTAAAAACTTAGCAAGGATCTAATCATATTAACTAAGTACATCAAACTAAAACAATCTAACACACATCAAATGGTTAAAAGTATATGTTTTTCTTCAACTGGTGCAACTCGAAGTCAGCCTTAAACTTGAAAGCTCGAATGCTTGAATGACTGCTTCAGAAGGTTGAGTGACTGAACTTAGAAAGTTTGAAAGGCTTGAGAATTTGATCGCTTCTAAGATAGGAAATTTCTCAAGTGTTCAGTAGTCTTCAAGGTCACTCCATCTTTCTATTTATATCATTAGGAAAATGCCCGTTGAAGAGAGGCATGGTCCTTGTTGCAATTCAAAATGATCTTCAAATCTTGACATTAAATGCATCTTGGAAGATTTAGGATTTAGAGCATGTCCTACTCTGATCCGCATTAATGGTGTCATACTCCAGCTACAGTATTTTTACAGAGTCGTTGTCCAGGTGGCAACACCTCAATGGTTCGACACTAACTTCTATCTACTGGTAATTTAGACAAGAATCAATCCTCGTACTGTATCCAATATATTCCTCGTACTGCATTGAACAGGTTAGAAAGACTTACAGCTTGCTGCTTAGGTTGCAGTAGCCGTTTTCTGTTCTACGCCAGGTTTTTATTTCAGAACAACTTTCTGTTCCTGAAAGCTGCTGTCAGCTTCCTAATCTACGTCTTCTTTCTGATCTGCATCAACTTCCTGACTTTGAACAGCTTCTTATTCCATAATCCTGCAGTCAGCTTCCTAACCTGCATCATGTTATTTGTTTACTGCTTCCTGTTCCAGCTTCAACTTCAGCTTACTAACTTTCCATGCTGAAAATCAGTCTTCAAGGTTTCTTTAAGTCCAGAATCATGCTAACATCAGTATCCTATATCTTTCTGATTTATACATCTTCACAAAACACAACTTAGAAAGATATACTTATCAAGCTTAAATCCATTTATAAAATATGGAAAATAGGTACTCTAAAATCTCATCTAATATTACATTGTCTCATCAAAACCTAGTCAGAAATATCCCAACAAATAAAATACAAAATTATAGGTTTCAAATATAATTGAGTATGGAAAAATATTATTTGTTGATTTGTAGTTAATGTGTGAATATAATATAATTGTACTATTATATTCAATTTTTAAAACATGTCGATATATCCTTCATATTGAAAATTTGAAAATCAGGCATCTATGAAAATATATAACAATTTAGATTCACGAGTATAAAATTATAACAAATAAGATACAAAACTATAGGTTTCAAATAAAACTGAGTATCGAAATATATTATTTGTTGATTTGTAGTTAATGTGTGAATATAATATAATTGTACTTTTATATTCAATTTTTAAAACATGTCGTATATCCTTCATATTGAAAATTTGAAAAATCATGCAAATTGTCGATAAATATAAAAATATGATAGTCTAAAATGTGCAAAGATAATATAATTGTACTATTATAATCAATTTTTAAAACATATATCCTTCAAATTGAAAAATTGAAAAATTGAAAAATCAAGCAAATTGTCGATAAATACAAAAATATGATAGTTTAAAATTTTGAAAATATGGATGTCAAATTTTGATATTAATATACAAATAAGATACAAATATATAGGTTTCATATATAATTGAGTATCGAAAAATATTATTTATTTATTTGTAGTCAATATATCGAAAAATTAAGATTTTTTTTATTTATACATTCATATTGTTCACTCTATCATTCGATTTATATGTTGAAAACAGCGAATTTTGGAACTAATGATAAAAATAGATATATAATAGATTGACTTTTATCATGCAATTTTTTCTTCTTTTTTCAGTACTTTCAAATTGCATTTTCCATGCATAAACTACATGAAAGTCACATTGAAACAATAATTACTAGAACTCCAAATTGAGTAAAGACGACCAGTACTCTTAAATTGATTTTCCATATATAAATTGTTAGAAAATTGGTTGTTAAAAGTGGTGAGTGACACCACTTTGATCAATTGTTAAGTAGTTAAGAGTTAATCCTTTTAAGGATTTGATGTCAAAAGATTAATCTACATTTGGAGTAGATAATCGAGGCCTTTTGAATCGCTCAAACTCAATTTTTGGTGAGTGAGAAATTAAGCATCAAAGTTGGCCACTTGAAATGGGAATTAAAGGTATTGAATGTGGGAGGAGTGTTGAACTATCGCATATAGGAAAATGGACTTTGAAAATGCAAGTATAAGTTAAGTCATGAGAAGAGGTTTAGTAATTAGTATATTATTGGAATAGTATGCTTGTGCAACACACGCGCTCACGGGTCTCGGTCCTTACCTGACCTCGGCCGTGGGCCTTGGACGTTGGGTTGGACTTGGGCGGATGGGGTTCGGGTTTTACCCGATCCGGATTTATCTTTTTGGGCAAAAGTTAACGGCGCAGGGTCACTACACGCCCACGCCCAAATACAGCTAGAGCAGCATGCATGCCCAAATACAGCGTATGCCCAGAATCCGTGTTGCAGAATGCAGCGCCGTGAGCGTTTCTTGACCATTTTTTATTTTTGAGCGGACCATTAACTTGCATTTAAAGACCCATTTTTAGGTAGTAAATTTCCATCAATTTCAGATGTAACCCCATGTTGGAGACCTATATATAGGGGTCATCATGCATCATTTTGAGACACAAAATCGAAAATCCTTGCATTGTTTTCCATCCTTGCATCAAGATCAATTCTCTAGCGCTAGAAGTTCATCGGAGCTCTCGAGATTGTGGTGTTACTTCTCTAGAGACGAAGTCGTTTTATCTTTGGAAAATAATACGCACGGACTAGTGAGTACTACCCTAGACGTATCTCATTTTAAGGAAATATGACCTTTCCTTAACTCGACTTGCTGTGTATTTTTATTTGTTCGGTTTGGTTTCTGTTCGACAAGCTCATTGTCCATTGTTGAGTGCTATTTTTCCAACATAAACTACATGAAAGTCGCATTGGAACAAGAATTTCAAAAAGTCCAAATTGAGCAAACATGATATGCTTTGGTATAGGGTTGTAAACGAATCGAATCGAATCGAATATCATGATATTCTATTCGTATTCGTTTATTATTCGAATATTCGTATTCGTTTATTATTCGAATAATATACAAAATTCGTATTCGTATTCGAATTTGAATTCGAATTTGAACTTGGAAGTTTCACTTTTTTTCTAAAATATTTGTTTAATTCCAAATTAATAATATCAAATTACATAGAGCTAGCATATACATATATGATACAATACCTATATAATCTATATATATAATAACAATTACCCCCTATGAATAGAAATGAAAAAAATTTCCCGCTCATTTTCACTTATTAAATATGTAATATATTAATAATTAATAATTCATAATTATTAAATATAGAAAATATATTTTGTGTGATCTTCTACATATAGAAATTGCACCTATCATTAATTATCTCATATTAACCAATCACACATTTTTCTTATTTAGTTGCGGTATATCTAAATTTAAGCATTATTTTTCTTTACTAATTTATCACCTAATATATATATGAGTTAATTTAATTAATTACTACTCACCAATTGAGTAAAAAAATAAACGTCATTTTGTGATTCTCAATGTTCTAAGTTTTTTACACCCACACACACACATTAAATTCAATAAAAAAACTCCACTTTTATAGATAAAAAAGTAACTAAAAAAATATGGTTAACAATATTAAAATAGCAATAAATTGATGATTATGATATAATTTATAATATATAAATTGGTAAACTTTGACTGCATAACTACATTTCAATATGAGATATAAAAAAATTCAAGATTAATATAAAATTAGTTGAAACATGTTTGATTGATACACTAAATAATAAATTAAATGATACATGTTTTTTATTTTAAAATATTTTAAATAAATTTGTATATGTCATTCGCAATCAATTTCTAGAATAAAAGCAACTTATTTTTTATTTAATTTTTATCAAAAAATATTTGAAGTAATTTTTAATCTATTCAATATTTTTAAATATTACAAATAAATGAAAGTATAACAGAACAAGCAACTTACCTATTTTGTTATTTTAATACATTAATTTTAATTTATGATGTGTATATAAGCATAAATAAATTAAACAAATAAATTTGAACAAATAATATGTTCTCCAGAAAATATCTTAATATTTGAAAAATGTAAAATAATTTAGTACAGTTATGAACTTAAATTTTTTTTTATGGAATCTAAATAGAACACTAACTATGAACTTTAAAAGAAATAATAATACTTAATGGAATCTAAAACAAAAAAATATACAAACTGAAAAAAGTCATTGTCAAAATTTAAGATACACTTTTATATTTTGATTTATGCAATTGTATAGCTCTAATTAGACTTTTAATAAAAAAATCAACAAATATATTCTAATAGGGTAAATTACATTTTTCAACCTGTACTATGTACGTTTTTTAATTTTGCATTTTAAACTATTTTTTTCTCCGATCACATCATACTATACGTTTTTTTTACTATTGCAACCTCCGATCAATATTTTATGGCAAGAAAGCGCCCACGTGACTTTCATGTGCTAATTGAGGGTTATTTTTGTCATTTGGACTTCTAAGACATCAGTAAATTTGATTCTTCAACTATTTTCAATGGTAAAGAGATCTGATTTTTTGTTTAAACCTCACTGTAAATCTTCATCTGCTCAAACAATTTGCAAAAAAAATGTGGAAAAAATTAGGGCAAAATTCGCTTTTGGAGGGGGAATTAATTATGACTTAGAAAATAACGAAAATAACCCTCAATTAGCACATAAAAATCACGTGGACATTTTTTCGCCTGAAAATATTGGTTGGAGGTTGCAAAAGTAAACAAAACGTGTAGTATAGGTTGTGATAGGAGAAAAAAAATAATTTAGGATGCAAAATTAAAAAACGTGCATAGTATTGATTGGAAAATGAAATTAATACATTCTAATATATAGTGAAACACTTATTTAATATTCTCCATCAATATGTTATAAGTTTGTTCCTTCAGTAAATCGTCAAGATTTATGATAATATTATAACTATGAGCATCATACTCAAGTTTTCAAGTGAGAATATTAGAAAGTTAAATCATGTCGAAATAGTGACAAATATATGAAAAAAATTTGGTGGGTGTGGGGGTTGATAGAGGATGTAATTGGAGAATGAATGTTATTTGACATTCTACTACACATGGTGATATGATGAAACTTTTTTGAAAAAGAATATTTAAAAAAAGGTTTGTTGTACATAGTCAACGTATCTATATCAAAAATTACAACACTTGAAATTTATATACCATGCATCACACGGGTTACCAAATGAAATTAAAATATTATTAAGAATTTGATTTTTTCGTAAATTGACATTTTCACATTAAACTCAAAATATTTAAATTTTATGATTATGTTTTACACGGGTATCATATTATATTGAAATTAATCTCAAATAATATATTATTTTGTGTTCAACATTTTCATATCAAAACACCAAAATAATAATATTTATATACCCGTGCATCGCACGGGACCTATATTCTAGTACTTATAATAAGCAATAAAATCCATCAATTCTTTGTATTAAGTAAAATAATTCATAAACCAATAAATTACAAATTAACATCCAAAATATTGATCAAATACATGAATATAAAGCTTTGGGCCAAGACCCTAAAATTAAACCAAAAAGGGCCCATGAGACTCGTGAATTGTAAATTTGGGAATCTGGCCCTGGGGACTGGGATTGAGAATATATATACTTATAAATAAATATTTATTAACAATTTATTAAAATTATATATATATATATATTTATTATTATTCGAATATATTCGCGAATACTCGAATCGAATATGATTATATTCATATTCGTATTCGGATAATATTCGAATATAAAAAAATATTCTTGTTCGGATTCTTATTCGGATTTTTCGAATTCGAATCAGTATATTCGAATATCGAATCGAATCAAAAAAGTTTGATTCTTTTACAACCCTACTTTGGTAAAGAGATTTGAAGATGGATTTAAATATATAAATAAAATTTGTTGCTAATTGTTTGAATTAATATCAATTCGAAGTCAATAACTTTTATTTAAAACTGTTTTGAGTAATTAATTAATTCGGATTGTATTTGGATTGAGTGATTTGAAAATTAATATACTTCAAACCAAATTACAGTACTTTTGCAATATACTCAAGTTGCTAAAAAATAAGTTTAAAATAAAAATGATAGATTTTGAATCGATATCAACCCAAACATTAATAATGAATTTGCAATTATAAATTTCAACTCCTTCCTCAAATCCTTCAACCAAAACACTATCTTGGTAAATTTATAATTCCACTCATCTCAAATATTAGATTCAAGAAATTGATTCCACCACCCAAAAAAATTACAAGGGAAAATTACATCAATCATTTTCAAAGTTCAGCCACATTACTAGATATCAAGGTTTTTGGAAATTATAATTTTATACATTCAACGATCAATTTTTAGCATGTATACAACCTCATCAAATCTAAAATATGATAATATAATATGATATTAATGAAAAATAGATAAGTTAATTATTTTTTCATTATTAAAGAATATAATTGTAATTTTCATAAAACTATAAGTTTTTTCGATAATTTGACTAAATCTTGAATATGTTAATTACAAGTAACCCAAATATATTTCTCTTCTCCCATCTTTAAGTTGAGAAAGAAGCCCAGTTGTCCATCTTATGGGCTCATAGAGTAGGAGCATGGGCCCATGGCCCATGGCTCCATTAGAAGGCCCAATTAAAGGCCTATGATTTTATTAAACCATCTTCACTATCGAAACTACCCCTAATTTTTCATTTATTCTAAAATCCTCCCCCAATGTTTGAAAACTGTCCACATTGAGGTCAAAACTGCAGCGGTGGTGGAAGCAACCGGCGGGTGCGGCGGCGCCGCCTCTGTGCCAATAGTATTTATTCAGCTATAGACAGTACCACGTATTCCCCCTTTCTCCTTAAATTTCATAGCTGTCTTCTGTTTTTCCGCCATTTTAGGCGAGGGATTGCATTCTATGGCGGGAACTTAGATGATTCCACGATACTCCGATTTCTATCTGACTTTCTTCGAAAAAATCATCACTATAAACCGAGGTATTTTACTTTGTTTATTTATCTATTTGATAATATTGATCAATTGAGGAATAATCTCATTGAGTGCAAGATCGAAATTTATCGGCTGTGTACGATTATCTCCAATCTCGCATTTTCTGTGAAATTGTTCAAGGAGTATCTAAATGGAAATGGAAATGATAAATCTCAATTAGTATTGAGATAAGTAATTTGTTCTCAAGTTGATCATACTTGTTTCATGTTCATTTCTCATTAGATTTCAATATTTGTTTTAAATATTGCAGATTGATGTTCTCATTCACATCTCAATATCAGTGGATACAGACAATATGGTGAATTGTCAAATGTTTATCGTCTCGGGTTTTCGTTTCTCTCTTATGATCTGAAAATTGCTTTTGTAGTTGACGTATAAGCATGCCATGTCAGTGAGGTGAAATCTAGTGCTTTGTTTTTAGGCTGCATTGTATGGCTTTTAGACTTAGACTTCCTTCTATGAGTAAGCAACAGTCTGGAGTGCCCTCCATGGATCCACATATCTATCTGTCTGGTGTTTTTCTCCTTTTGCCCCGACTTGGTTTGGCATCTTATCGCTCCGAATACTTCAGTTCTTAATAACTTTCTTGCCTACAGGTTTCTTGTTCAACATTGAAGAGCAGTGAGAGTTTTAGACTTCAGAAAGAAGTTCGATTCTTTACTTCTTTTTCATGATATTGCAAGTTCTGATAAACTTCTGTCAATCCAAATATGAAAAAGTTGACGGGCGAGTTTAGCTCCTGAGGTGTAAAAGAGCAGTTGTGAGAAGCTCCAAAACCATCAAAGACGACGATTGTTAGTGGAAAAGTTATGATGTACAAATACAATAGATGTCATCTAATGGGATAGTGCATGCTGTATTTTTTTTGTTAAATACATAGATTATGATTTATTTCTCATCAACATATTTCAACCAGATATTAGTGCAAGGCTTTCATTTAAATGTGAATCTCGCTGCACTTAGACATTTATGCAGTAATCATGCAACTTACTTGTATTTGATGATTGCTGTTGGATTCTTGCCTCCTTGCTTTCTCTCCCGCAGTTGTGGATTCCTTACCAGTTAACCGATCGATACTTGTGAAGCTAATCTTGGAAGTTTTGTCTCCCTTGCAAAACATTCTGCACAAATGAGTATCTCACCGATGACAATTGCAGAAGCACAAAGCTTACACCTGAGTTGTGGAATACTCATTTGAGCAGAATGTCTTCCGAAGGAAACTAGTAATGTTCTATAACTTCTATTACAGTTATGAGCCAAGTTTGCTTATTTATAGTTGTCTTCAGTGCTTTTACTGAGCAAGATTTTTGTAATATGTTACCCCACACGTGAAATTTCAGCAGGTCTTTTCATATGTACTTTTGACTCATAAGGTAGTTTTCAGATACAATATTCCAATCATTGTGTTATTTTATGAGAGCTTTAGCCTTATATTCCAACTAGTTTATAATGAAATTAGAAGATTAAATTAAACTTTTCTGTTACTTAGACTCTGTAGGACAGAGTACAATGTACTGCAACCAGTTAGTGGTTAGTACACTAAGGTAGTACTTATTTGCTTCTATATATAAAGGGATGTGTAGAATTAGGAGTGAAATAGTTGGACTTTTTCCGTCTTATTGTTAAGGTATGTGTATATATGATCTTTGTTACTATTTCATAGTTTTTATTTAACATTTACTTATAATTTAATATGTCACATTATTGATCAAAGATAACCACGGTGTTGTGACTTATTCTTCTGTGAAGCTCCAAGCAACATCCCAGCAGACAGCATTCAATCCTTTAGGTACTTTCGTCTTTATTTTTCTTGCTTTATTGCTCAATTTAATGCTTTCTCAACTGTCTGAGACAAATATAATTAAATAAATAAAAATAGTAATGAGAGAAGGCAGAAGACAGGGATGTAGTGAATTTGTTTATTACTACTTCCATATGGTTTAATGCTTATATATATCTTTTGCATTCAATTGGTTGTGTCAGATTTCATTAAACTTTGTTTCTTTTCAAACATCTTGAACCAAATTAAAATTGAAAATCAATAGGAAAATACCATTGAAGCTGTACAGTCCTTGGTTTTGTTCTCTAGTCTTTCAAGTTTTCTTAAATAGCATCGTGAAAGACCTTTTCTCTGCTTGCATTAGTTGTCATATCGATATATTCTTGCATTACATACAGTGGAGTTCACTTGTCTTAGTTCTTTGGTTTACATTACCAACTTATTCCATTAGACAGTTTTTTTTTTTTTTTTTGTGCTCCGTTATGCCACGTGATTAAAGATTCACTAGTTTTACCATTTTCACAATATGAACCCTGAAAGTTTATGTT
Organism: Scutellaria minor; assembly: GCA_954870855.1. Classification (NCBI taxonomy): domain Eukaryota; kingdom Viridiplantae; phylum Streptophyta; class Magnoliopsida; order Lamiales; family Lamiaceae; genus Scutellaria; species Scutellaria minor. The sequence continues at coordinate 14,031,131 of OX940728.1, read as the reverse complement.
TTGCAGAAAAAGACAATTTGTATTCTGGTTTTCTATTTTATCATATCAGCTTCTTCTACTTTATTACTGCCTCCTTTATTATTGCTACCAGCATCATGTTGTATATGTGAGAAATCATTGCTTTTGTTCCTCCAATGGGTGAATGGATATATTTATAGCATGCTTTCAATGTCATTCTGTTTGTCTTCGCCATCTTCATTGAATTTAAGATGTATGCCCTTTCCATTTCTTACATACCAAACAAATGAATCTAGATTGAAGCAATAGATTTTTATTAAAACTCTTGTCCCTTAGAGCTCACTAATCATATGTCCTGAAGAAGAAGAAATCAACCACACATAAATCATAATACACACTTGCATTAAAGAATACCATCATGGAAGAGATTAAAAACCATCCCTCTTGACTTTTATCATTTTCAGTTCCAATCTTGATTGCATAGTCTAGCACCGAGGATAGTCAGCTGGAGGATGAGGAAGGGTCTCCAATGGTCCTTGCCCATTTTTCACAATGAACACAAAGGACAAACCCCATGATAAATGTATCTCCAAATGGCAGTGCATAAACCAGGCCCCTACACCACATTAATCAACTCTTATAAATTCTGTTCATGCAATTTTGCATATGTGTGTGCGTTATAATATTGGTGAATAATGTTAGAGAATAGTTTTATCATATCAATTTTCAATACCTGGATTATCAGCAGTAAATCTAATTGCTGCCCATCCACCAACAGGAACTCCAATTGTGTTCATATATGGTGGATCCACCAAGTTCAAACTAGCTATGTCCGGGTTGTAGTTACCTTTGCCATAGCCAACAACATAGAAACTATACCCGTGAAGATGAATCGGATGATTTTCAGTCGAAACAGTTCCAGTATCCTGCAAGATGAGCTGGACTCTAGTCCCATACTCAAGCACAAAAACCCTTGTTCCGTTCATTGAGTTTGTGTCATTAGGAGCGTTATTAGGTGCCCCGTTAACAAAATCATAGAATTTGAGGGGTGCCCCTGGAAAATCCTTAGTAAAATGCCCATATACATCTCTGTAATAAGATTCTAGAAGTGAAACATTAGGCCTGATAAAACTTATGTTATTCATGGAAGCAGCCATTACCCCACCATTAAGCCCTTGACAGTTTTGCTGTGGGTTTTTTCTGTTGCACTTCTGCACATTTACACCAATGGTGACAAAAAGATTCCTATCGATTTCTTTTGGAACATTTGAAGTGTTTAGCCCTCTTAGCCCATCCATTACGGTTTTAACAGCAAGATTATCGTTAAAACTCGGTAGAGCTGCTGGTAATGATAAGCTATTTGGTGTGGCTCCTAAGTACTGAAAATAAGCTACTGATGATATGTTCTGAAACGCTATGTTTCTTGCAGACATGTAAGGCCCCACGGCCATGGAATATTTGCCTATAGGTTGGTTTGCAGTGACCAGAACATTGAGGGTCTGGCCCGGCCCAAGCATCACCTTGTCCGTCGTGAAGGGCTTTGTGTATTCTGCATCAGCTTCAACTATGGTTAGTTTGTGATTAGCAATTCCAAAGAAGTTTTCTGTGTTCAATCCTGCATTGATTAATCTCAACAGGTATGTTTTCCCTGGTACTACATCAATCTTGTACACATCTGTGGAAATAACAAAGTTGTATGTCAGTGAATGTGCTGAAAACAGGTCCAAATATATGACTATTTCATCAAGTGTAGCATTTACAAAATACCATTGCCGGAGCAATTATAATTGGGGCCCGGATGGCCGTTGATTGTGTAAGCATCCGCGATCGGAGGACCTCCACCACTTTTAAGCACAGCCTGCTCAATTTTAATTGGATCCCTCAACCAATACTCCCCTTTTATATATTTGCAAGAAAAGATGTTCATTAGTAATCTTGAATCAATAACGAAAGCATTCAAAATCCTTAGTAACAACTAACCTATTACTATAATATGCTCTTCGTAAGGATAAGGAAAGGGATAAGGAACACCGGCTTTAGGATAGACAACAAGGGCACCATAGACTGTTGCCCGGAGCCATGAAACATGAGCATGCCAAAAAAAAGTGCCCTTCTGTTGAACCATAGTGAACTCGTAAGTGAAAGTCTGCCCGGGTTGAATCGGGCACTGTGTTACGTAAGAAGGGCCATCAAACCAACATGACAATCTTTGCCTCACACCATGCCTGAATTAAAATAGGTCGTTAAATAAGTAATAGCGTGATTTGAAAATTGAGCGATATAATTTTTCGTACCAGTGGATTGAGGCATTATAAGGTGATTGATTAGTGACACGAACGATGACTCGGTCGTCTTCTTGAGCATAAACTACTGGTCCAGGAAACATGTCATTGATGGTCACAATGTCCTTGCTATTGCATAGTTTTGTGACCCTTTTGGTTTGAACCTATTGAGTACAGTTCATAGTAAAATTATATATTAATAATTATGAGAAATGAGATTAATAGGTGTTGTTGAAATAGAAGGATTGATTTAAGGATACCTTAAAGTCATAGTATCTTGTTGAGCTCCCACCAGGCCATCTTTTGAATGCATGCACACTATGATCAAAGGATAGTAAACTCAACCATACACAAACAAAGACAGTGAATGTTGTGGCTGCCATGCATGTATGAGAGAGAGAGAGAGAGAGAGAGAGAGAGAGATGGTTGGAAGTGGCTGAAGTGAAGGGGTTTTAATGTAGTAATCAACCAAATTAAATAAAATTTGAAGCCAATGAATATTATTTGTTTTCTTGATAGTTGATGAAGAGGAAGATGGAAAAGTCTAAGTGAAAACATTATGTTTGTCAGCTTTCATGATTCCTCTAACGTGGTTTTTTTTTTTTAATAATTAGTTGTTGGGGGAAGTATTTAGTTAAAACAAAATTTATATGAAACGATTTTACGGATATAAACCATGTGATAGAGCTCTGTTGCCCAAATGTGAGACGACCCATAAGAATCCTTCACTAATTATTAGTGGGTTCCAAAACATAGTATATCAACTACATAAAGAGCCCTCCTACTTTGCTTTCTGATTCAAATGAAATCATGCATTTTGACTTAGAATTGTACATAAAACAAGAAATAAAAATAGAAAAAGCAATTTCTGAAAAGCCCATTTTCGAAATTTTATTTTTAAAAAAAATCCTTAACAAGAGTGTAGACAATCGATCATAGAACAAAGTACAATGTTTCGTGTTACTTTTGCAGAAGAATATTTTTAACTAAAAATCATCAAAATTTAGAGCACGCCTAGTTTTTCCTACGCTTCTTTGCTCGTTCGAAAATTATAATCATTTATTTTAAATTAATCTTTTCCTAATCTAAAATAATGAGTTGTATTTTTGTTTTTTCTGCGTAATTATTTGCATGAGATCATTTTGCTAGAGCAGTTGGCCTAAACGAGTTCATGCAAGCATAAAAGTTTAGCCTAAACAATAATTTATTTATAGAATACAACTCTTATAAAATCATTTTACAAATTTAATATTGTGAGATGAGTCAACTCTAACATATAACCAACAAAATAGATATTGATTTATAAAAATGAGTTTAAGTTTTAGATTGTGGGGATTTGTTGAGTGAATGTCTTGTGAGACCGTCTCACGAATTTTTATTGCATTGCGTGAGACGGGTCAATTAACTCAATTACCCACAACTCAAACCCTATAATTCACATGTTGTTTGTGGGTGATATAAAATTATATCCGTGAAACAGTCTGATACCAATTTTTGTGTAATTCTTAAATCTTAATGCACTAACTTCGTCCTTTTAAATTTTGAAGCTTGACTTAGATGCACTTTTAATATTACTCTAATTTCCTCTACACATCAAAATCAGAATCAAATAATTGGACATGCGTAGGTATTTTTGTATTTAATCAAATGAGCAGTTAGAATATATATACATGAGAGAGAGAGAGAGTCTTGACGTTGTCATATGTACTTGTAGTTTTTTCTTTCTTTAAAATAAAACACTCAGTTCTATGTGCTGACTAATTAAAATTAGATACAAGCTGAGTGTTACAGTATAACTAACTTTTAACAAATCTAATATAAAAAAAGTTTATAATCATTTATATATATTTTTTTTCTTTTCTGTTTTTTAGACGGAGAGTACACTTGAATAGTTGAATTGACGACAATGACGAGGCGTGCACACTCATATTCCTTCTCTTCCTAAATAGGTTAATATCAATTTATTGTCTCTAAATGAATTTTAACTATTTAAGTGTAATGAAACCCACCCTTTAATTTTATGATTCTAATAATTTTGATGAACTAAGAACTTGTTCGGACTGCATAGTTAATTTTTTAAATTATAAAATCATATCAAACGGTCAAACATATGTAATTTCGTGAAATGAAATCCGCTGCTCATAAATCAGACTCTTTTTTTTTAAATTCATTTGTAAATCAAGAATTGACCCGTCATACAAAATTACATCCATGAGATGTTTCACACGAGTCTATCATATTGGCCCATTATAAGTTTTTATCCTAGAAGGCAGCAAGTTTGCTCTTCCAAGAATTCAAACTCACACTTTTCTCAATAGAGATCGAAAGCTACAAGTTTTATCACCCATTCGGGAAAATTACCAACTTCCCAACCAAGTGTAGTGGTGACAAAAGAAGCAAATTGAGAGATACATTGAGCAACCTTATTAGCAGATCTACGACAATGAGAAAGTTTGCAACATTTTGAGCTAGATAACAAGATTTTAATAGTTTGCACACTTGAATGGAAACAATTGGAACTTGAATTGAGAACCAGTTTCTTTCAATATCTGAAGAAAAAGATGAACATCTTCTACAATAGCCAATCTTGATTGTTACCAGTTTTAACCACTCTATGTTTGAATGAGCATATATAAGTTGTAATCACATTTGAATTTATCTCCTGGGATTAATCAGACAAAACTTGAAAACCTGAAATCTAAAGAATAAATCTTATTTCATCAATGATGGAATCCCAATCACTCATGTGTCTATGAAGTTTCATTTCAGCTGTAACACAATCCAACACTGTAAAAATCTCATAGGATCTTGGATGACTCTTATCATCCACAATGAACTTATGGAGTCTTCCTCCTTCCTCAATAAAGCTATGCCCTGCTGCTTTCACAATGTTCGAACCTTTCATCATCTTTCTAAACTTCGCAACGCCATCCCATCTTCCGGCTTTTGCATACACGTTCGAAAGAATCACATAATTCCCAGGATTCCACGGCTCCAACTTAAAGAGTGACTCAGCAGCTTTCTCAGCCAACTCAACGTTTCCATGAAAACTACACGCTCCTAGCAACGTACCCCACACAACCAAATCGGGCTTCATTGGCATAGACTTGATGAGTTCATAAGCTTCTTGCAGCATCCCTGCACGGCCTAGAAGATCAACCATGCATCCAAAGTGTTCTAGCTTTGGCGTAATGGAAAACCTTCGCTCCATCAAGTTGAAAATATCCCGGCCTTTCCCAACCATCCCTCCATGTGTACACGCAAGAATCGCACCCACGAATGTGACATCATCAGGGCTCATTCCTTTTCTCTGCATCATCAATCACAAGAAAAGATTACACTAGCTATGAGAGATTCAACAAAGTAGTGTTAGTTATCAAATAATTAGAAAACTCACCAGCATTTGGTCGAATAGCTTCAGAGCTTCATCACATCTTCCATGGACGGCTAATCCCATGATCATAGTGTTCCAAGAGCACAAATTTCTCTTCCCACCAATTTCATCGAACACCTGCATTGCCTTGTCAATCACACCACATCTTGCATAGAGTTCTAGTACTGCATTACTGACGAACGCATTTTTGAAGTAACCATTCGCACGAGCATAAGCTTCGATCCTCTGTCCCATCTTCAATGCACCAAGATTAGCACAAGCTGGAAGAACACTAGCCACAGTCACTTCATTAGGCCTAACCATTCCCTCTCTCTCCATCTCCAAATACATCTCCAAAGCCTCCCTATACTTCCCATTCTGCGAGTACCCAGATATCAAAGCGGTCCAAGAAACCACATTCCTCGATGGCATATCCAAGAAACAACGCAACGCCTCCTCCAAATGCCCCTTTTTCGCATAGCCCGTAATCAAAGAATTCCAAGTAGGTGTCTCTTTACCATCCATCTCATCAAAGACCTTTCTTGCCAAACGCAACAACCCCATTTTAGCATACGTATCAACCAATGCAGTCAAGGCATAGACATCATAATCCAGCCCGAATTTGACAAAATGGGCATGGAGAATTTGGGCATGGGAAGGACTAGAAAGCTTTGCGCATGCAGCAAAGAGGAAGGTGAAGGAGTTTGCGTTGGGGGATAAACATCGATCAAGAATTGCAGAATAGAGAGACAAGCATCGGAAATGTGGGCCATGATAGCAATAGGCTTGGATAAGCTTGTTGTAGAAGAAGAGAGTTGGGTTAGGAATATTATCGAGCAGCTTGTGGGCATAGTTTATGTTTGGGATTTCTAATAGCCTGGAAATGAAGTGTTTGGAGAAGTCTGCGCCATTTCTTAGTGTGTGCGCGTGAATTTGTTTCAGTTGGTTCATGCCACAGATCAAACTCAGTAATCTGGAGGTATTCTTGCATTTGAAAAGAAGAAAGATTTGGGCAACTCAACTTTTACAACGTTTTTATACCTTTCTATACCCAACTTTTTTTTATTACACTTTACTCCTATCATACACAAGTTGTTTCAGTTTGCAAATTGCAATACATGCGAGTCCTCTCAATTAATGCAGTTTTTCTTTTCTTGTCTTTTTTTTTTTTTTTCTCCTTTCAAATGTAATTTTGATAGATAAATAAGTGGTTTAAACAATCCATTTAGATAGCTACAAATTTTGAAGCACTTCCATTTTAGTTATTTGTAATATATATATATATATATATATATATATATATATATATATATATATATAAAAGGTTTGTTATTTACATTTTAGCATGTATTTTTTTCTAGTTAAATTTGAGTAATTTTTACATTTTTCTCTATACTATCCAATCATCTCTACATAGCTCGTCCCATCAAAATTTAGGTTCATCAACAATTTTTTTTATCCATTTACATCAATTTGTATCATCCTAACACATCAATATAATCAAATCGCTCCATTTACATCAATTTGTATCATCCCAACACATCAATATAATCAAATCACTCTATTTTCATGAGCTTGTATCATTTAAAATTAGATCATACTACAGCATTGTATACCAAAGGTATCATTAAAGTTAAATATAAATTTTTTTTTAAGAGTAAAAAAAAAAAAGATTTTTTTTTTAAATGGATCTGACAGTATTATCATAATATTTGGGGATGAATTGAACAATATCAGGTTCCTCCAATTTCTTTCAAAACCAGACAAGATTGATAAAACTCAAAATACAATTTAAAAATAAATATCCAAAAGCATTATTTTGGTCGGATTTGATCACAAATCTGATTCGAATAGGTACCTCTATTGCAGAATAGCTTAAAATTTCTGCATCCTAATCGGAACATATTAGTCGATGATATATGTTAGGATTTTTGGCACTGCCCATATAGACCAAAAAAAAAACAAAGATTTTGCCAAGAGACAATTTATACAACAATTATGATATATCCACGTATAAAAAGAATTATATTTAAATACATATCACATATTGATGAGAGAAGAGCTTCATACTGTATTCTGAAATATATAATGAAAAGTATTAGAAAGGGAGGCTATGTGGTGGTGGGCGAGGGGTGGGTTGTGAAAGAAGGCAAGTTAGTGAGCATAAGAGGGCGATGATGAGCCTCTTCGTCCACGTCGGAATCGACCGTTGAGATGTTAATGCAGGAGCACTTCTCCAGTGAGGAGAAGAACACGGTAGCCACGCTGCTCCCCACCCAGCTCGCCGCTCTGTCCACTTTCAACCCACACCTCTTCTCTTCCGCCCCCTTACCTCTCATCTTCCACCAATTTTTTTTTTTTCTTTTTCTTTTTCTTGTAGAGAAGTGATGGAGGAGGAAAGAGAAAGAATGAAAACCGAATATTTGGGTGGAAATAGGAATACAATAAGAGGAATAAGATTGTGGGGAATATGATGATGGATATGGTTTAATAATATTCTCTACCTTGTAATGGCCGTTGTTTGTACATGGATTTTTTGGCAATTACAAAAAGATATTCTTAGGTTCGACGTGTGTTGATTAGTGATGTCGAATTATCAAATTGCCGTCCCAGATATCTATCTGATTGAGGGGCGATTAAAACAACTCATAAACAACATATTATCGATGGAATCAGCAAGCAGATAACAGATTTGCTCATTATGGAAAAACAATAGCTAGATGTTTAAAAGTAGTTATCTGCAAATCATTGAAAGGGAAATAAAAGCAAGGAGAATGAAGGCTTACTTACTTACTCCATGAGGTCGAACGGGTGAGCTTCGGCTTTGCAATCTTTTTGTCCTCTTCAAGAGAAACGAGGAGCAGATTGGATGGGTTCTCTATCATAAGCTTTGCAACGAGATACCCCGTGATGGACCACGTCTGATACTTCCTCGCCTGCTTTCCTATGAATCGTCCTGTGATCCCATCGTAGTATTCTGGCCATCCATCTTTCGCCAGTCGCTGCTCCACCATTTCTATAGCTTTCTTTGCTATCTGAGGCCTCCCGGTTTTTATGCTTGCTGCTGTGAGTAGCCATAGAAGAACTGCAATACCATGCATTAGTTCATTACCTGGCCAAGATAAGATGTATATATATTCTAATTCTAACCTGGCCAAGAACCCCCATTGTGATAACTCCATCTTGTGTTCTTTGGATCACATCCAGTAACAATCCTCCATTCATGGCCCTCGAGTGCTGGATACACGATTTTCAGGGGCATCTCTCCGATTAAGTCAGCCCATCGCTCCTCAATCAGATCCATTACTGCTGTAGCTTGTGCTGGTGTTGCTAAACAGCTTAAGATAGCAATGCAATTTCCAACCAAAAACCATCTGAAATCCATTCGGGCTGGGCTCACGTTGCCAATGAAATACCCTCCCCTCAATGGCATGAATTCAAACACCCATTCTGGGATTGAATCAGGAATGACATTGAATTTGTTGACAGCAGTGTGAGAATATTCCTCAGTTTTGTAGCGATAGATGTTATTCAGTTGAGTGAAGTCAAGCCAGTAGTAATTCTGTATGTGATAACTCAGAGCAATGATCCGTTTATCTATGCGCTCAATCAACTCCTTACCATCATGCTCGGGTTTAAGCAGCTGACTTGCACATCTCAGTGCAAAAAAGAAGAGTGCCTGGATCTCTATTGGATATCCATAAATTCCCTGTCCAAAAAATTCAACCAAAAGCAAATATGAATTCAAATGCAACAGTTGTCAGCAAAACCACACGACTAGTGAAAGATAACATATGCAGAATTAACAGAAAATACAAGCATGCATCATTAAACTAGTTTCTTCAACATTAATCCAAAAAAGGAATATAACATGGGAATAAGAATGTGTAGAGATGGAAGGAAGTCTACCATCCGTCTGTCAATCATGCTACATCCATCTGCACATAAGAGTGTAGGAAATGTATCAAATCCATCAGAGAGACACAGGTTAAGTATCAGTTTCATTCCTCTCTGCACCTCAGGCAACTCTGAAAGAGAATAATCATGTGTGCATTTAGTATATGAACGCAGCAATATAATCCACCAGAATCCCGAATCCACTGGTGCAACTCTTCCAATTGCACTGCCTCCAAAGTCTGCTTGTAGAACCTCCTTCTTACGAATAGGGTCTTGGATAACCTTAAAACTTGCAGGCATTACACCTTCTCCAAGTGTGAAATTATCTATTCTCTTCTCCCATCCTTGGAGGTGGAGAGTTTTCAACAGAAAATTTTTCACTATCTCCACATCTGGATCAGTTTTCATCAGGAAAGCCAATCCACACGGAACAAAATCTCTCACGAATACCTGTACATCACCAAAATGTCAGAACTGCTATTCTAAAGTTGTGAACTACCAAATTACCAGCTCTAGGTACAGATCATGCATGTTAATTGTTTCATATTAAATGACTTGACAGTATATGGAAGTACTGATGTTAAATCCCCTGATGATATAATCGATGATCAGTCAGAATTCAAACAGTGGATTTGACTCCAACAGAATTTATGATGTATGAAGATTGATGAGCATATATTAACTTGCCAGAAAACACTAGAAAGAAGAAAACAAAAGTAAATGAAGCCAAATCTACACAAATGAGAAAGGAAAGGGGGACCTGAAATATAACAAAATGAGAATAGATTCCTGAGAAGAGGAGCACTTGAAATCTATTAGAAAGAGCAGTGTGCATCCATATAGCAGCGCTTTCCACTAGACACTTTGCAACAGTTAATTGGATAATAAAATCTCACCGACTAACTACTAAGAGTCCTCAATCCTTTACAGGAATATTATTCACATATGTTTCAGTTTATATCTGAAGAAGTAACTTATTGATAAAAACTTCTCAACAATGATAATACTGTAAAGTGAAAATATCTATGTCTAGCATACCATTGCTTAAAATTTTATGAAAATTGTAAGTGTAAGCGTATGTATGAAATGTATTCTTCTGCAGAATTGCATGATATATCACTACCTGATTGTAATTCAACGTATCGGTCCCTGTCTCAGTATAGGCCGCGATCGCACCAACTCTCTGTCCTTTGAAGGTGGCGTAGGCTTTTCCGAGCTGCTCCCACGCCTCATCCATCATCGACGTAGCGAAGCCATTTTCCGAGCCATTCTTCTTTCCAGATCCCGCGCTCGACACTTCCAGAAGATTCTCCAAACTCGATCCCACGCTAGGCGACGGTTTCAGCATCGACAACGTCCTAGCAGGCGCTACCTCAGATTCTCTACTCTCTGATCCTCCATCGTGGCTACTGCTCTGAGACTTCGTGTTTGAATCCGTGTCTATGTTCATCTGTTGCTCGCCAGTTTTTTCGTCATCCTGCTCGGCGTTAGCTGAGATGTTGGAATCGGAGCTAACATTTGAAAGGTCGAGAACATTTTTCAAATCATCGGCGACATTTTGCACAGCTTCGGTTTCCTCCGATGCCGGATCTTCAGATGAGGTTTTTAGTTCGGAATCATCACTTGATTTTTCGTGAGCAGTCTCCGTAGACATCATGCAGAGAGAGAGAGAGAGAGAGAGAGTGATAGAGGAATAAACACTGCCAAAACAGAGATCATGCAGTGTTTATGAAGTGTATAAAGTTCGAGAAACCAAAAAATTTGCAGTGATGATGAAGTTTCCAACGGTTCAGTTGAATACAAATTATACAATTACGCCTTACATACACTAAAGTCGCTCAGACATTATAACAACATTGAAACTCGTTGGGTGATCAAACTTCCATGGGGAAATGGAGAGAATTGCAGGCAACATGACGTGCATTTTTTGTTTTGGCGGTTAACACAGGAGGGAGAATTTGAAGAGACTGATGCTTGCTAATAACTTTTACCCGTGATATTTCTCATAATAACGGAAGTGCCATTAGAATTTTGTATTGAGTATTCGTTTTGTTGATGGAACTTAGGAGAGCCATGTAGGGGTAATTTGGGGATTCCATAATACTAATCCAGGTGTTTTCTTTGTGGGAATTGCGAGCTGGATGCGACAGTCTGTACTGCATTGGTGAGCCTGTATTCGGATGGATACGAAATAGCCTATGGATTCGCGCCACGTGTGAATATTTCTAACTAATTTCGTTTTAAATAAGAATACAAAATTGTTTGAGTGAATCTCTTGTGAGACCGTCTCACGGATTTTTATTGCATTGTGTGAGACGGGTCAACCCACAGTCCAATTACCCACAACTCAAACTCTACAATTCACATATTGTTTGTGAGTGTTGGGTCTCCGTCTCACGGTAACCATCCGTAAGACTGTCTTACGTGAGTTTTTGTGAAATTGTTTTGGGGCAATTTAAACTGAAAATATATATATATATATATATATATATATATATATATATATATATATTTCCTTTCGGATCAGTAATTAACATTTATATTTTTAAAGTTAAATTTGGATATTTAATTATTCTTGTTCTATCAATTTATTTTGTACCAGCAACATCGGATTGTTTTATTTATATTAACATGCGTTGTCCAAATTCAAGTCATCATTTCCATCAACATATATTATCCAAATACACTAAGTACCACAACATCTCGTATCGATAGTACAGTTGATCAATAATTAAAAAAAATAACAAAAACTAAGAAACAATAAAAAAAAACAATTTTTTTCATATAAGAGTTGACTAAAAATGTTAGTTTCCACTTTTTTTTTTTTTTTATAACTGTTTAGATTTTGATTTTTGTATGGAGGTTGGAATCGTAAAATAAACACTTTTGTAGACAAATTATAGGGAAAACACTTTCTTCTTCTACCAAAAGATAAATATAAATAATCACTCTTACTAAAATCTAAATGGTCTCATCAAACATAAAGTAAGGATGAAATATGATTAATACAAGCAATAGTTTGTGTGACTTAAATATAAATAAATAAAATCACTCTTACTAAAATCTAAATGGTCTCATCAAACATAAAAGTAAGGAACAAGTAGTGGTTTGTGTGACCTGAACCATGACACGCATGAGATATGGTTCATTTGAAACAAATTGAGCAAGGATACTATCACACGAACCATAACTCCCGTATGATTCGTATTTCGTGCCAACTGTAATTTGTGTTATCAATACTCAATTCTATTAGTGAGCTTGTTGATGACATTTCGATCTAACTTGCCTATAAAATGATATATTTTTAGCTATAAAATATATTCAAGTCTAGGAATAACTTTTAGATTTGCATCAGACTATAATAGTTTTGTTATTGATACTAAATTTACTAGAAATGACAATGGACCCGATATGATTTAACTCCTATTTATATGTTTATCCTCCATCAATCTCAATTGCTATAAGAGAATCAATTCATATATTTGAAATAACTAATCATTACCTATAATTTTAGATTCTTTTGAAAATATTATAAATGTTTGGGAGAGCTAAGTAAATTATTAAGAGAACAACAATAAACCACATATTTAAGAGAATAACAATAAACCAATTTCTGAAAATGAAAAATCAACAAATATTTATCATCATCTTACAAAATGCAAATGAAAATAAAAGAATAAGGAGCAACATGTGTGTTTTGGTAGAAAATGAGATATTAGGTAAAGTGATTTACTTTTAAGATCTTTTTAATTTTAAAATAAATAGATACAATAAACACACATTATAATGTAATCTGCTACATTGATTGTTGGTATATATAAAATACTCAAAATCGGTCTCTATGACCATGTTTGAAATCCACACATCCAATTGTCCATTTATTTAATTGGGTCCAAAAAAATTATCTATATCCTTTCCATCTATTCAAGCAACTAAATAGATTTTCAGTCGGGTTTGAAGGAAATTGTCATCCATAAAGTTTACAATAATATATTTCATTTTAATTATATATATACACATTTAATCTATATCTATATCTATATAATAATAATTACCCTTCAAAATAGAAATGCTAAAATTTTCCCGCCCTTTTCCACCTCCCAAAAATAGAAATACATATTATTTCATAATTTATAAATTATAAATTATTAATTTTATTGTATTAAACATGATTTATATATATGGTAATAATATTATTTATAATATTGACAAAATTTTGGAAATTATTATCTATATATGGTATGTGAATGTTAATATGATCTCATCTAATAATTTTTTTAATTGTTGATATAATCAAAGATTAAATATATGACTGTTGAATAAATTAAAATAATATAATGATCGGATTTCAAGAACTATAGATCATCAAAGTATTTTTTTTTATCTCTAATGTTGTACTCCACATACACATATACCACCTCAATAAATATATCATTGCATTAATCGGGAGCGTTTGTAGTGATTGAGGGGGTCGTAGACCAAGAAGTGAGTTATTAATCAAGTCAACCAACATATATAAAACAACGTAAATTAACTATTTTTGTTTACTATATTCGAAATATGTATTGTAAAATTATTATAAACATCACACAATTTTATTTGACAAATATGTCGTATACAATACTCCAATTTTTATATATCTTCTATGTAACAATGTTAATAATATAACATAGTGTTTATATAATTTATTTTATTATATTATATTAATTCTTATTAAAAATCATAAAGTTTTGTAATATATCTTGAATATAATAAAAAAATATACATATGATATATTGTTGCACACAATAACATTTAGGAAGTATAAAATTTATGAATTCATATACTTTCTATTAAAAACTACAAATTAAGTATAAAAAATGATTAAAAAAAAACATATCATTTATACTTATACTTATAAAAAATAATAAAAAATATGTTCTATTTCATAATGTTAAATTATATAAATATATCTTCATTATTAATCATGAAGGATAGATAGTCGATGCTATTTATAAGAGTGATAATACGTAGATGAAGAATTTTTACATATATATTTTAAATACTTTGAATTTTTTATTATGAAATTTCATTGTCATCTATATAAAAACCAACTAACTTCATTTCTACTTTTTAAAGTAGAAATACAAATATTTATTATTTTATAAATTTATAAATTATAAATATTTAGTTTTTCATAATTTATGTATATTCATGGTATGAAAATCATTTTGTATATATATGAAAATTGAGGAAAAAAATATGATCGTATTTGATATGTTATAAAGTTAGTATGATTCGTGTATATATGGTAATAATATCATGTCATGAAAAGTTGTAAATAAAAATTTGTACCTTAATCTAAATCATTTTATATATCCACGAAAAAATTAGCGAATTTATCATTTTTTTTTGTTGTGAGAATAAATAATGTTTCCTCCTTAATTAAAAAGTAAATAAAAATCTGAAATTTCACTATCATGGTAGCATGAAATTCACAGAACAATGATAAAATATATTTAGTTTATGTTGTAATATAATTTCATGGTTTTAGATTTATCAAATTTTGAAACATTTACTGTTGGTCCATCTAATATTACATTGTCTCATCAAAACCTAGTCAGAAATATCCCAACATTTATCATCCAATATGATTTTTCTAATAGATAAATTTTGATTTTAAGACATCTGAAAAAAATAATTATACGGATTTTTTGATGGTATGTTAAATTTAGAAATTTTATTTTGGGGTAATATACAATAATATCAATATTTTAAGCTCATTATGAATAAGTTGTTGAACATATTTGCACAAGTATTTTCTATGTCAATTGTGACAAAAACAAGTACTAAAATAGTTAAACAACATATGATGAATATAATAAATATTTAGATGAATTACATGAGTAGTAGATTAAATAGAAATAACTTTGAAAAACTATATGATTTTTCATGATCATCATTTTTATATCAAAAAATTACTAACACATGAAATTTATTCATTACATAACACGAATACCAAATGAGGTTGAAATATTATCAAGACTTGATTATAATGCTCAATAATATCACCATTTTATACTCATTATGAATAAATTATTGAACATAAACTTGCATAAGTTTGTTTTAGGATAATAGTGACGACAACTTATGATGAAAAAAAAAAATATTTAAATTCGTAAATTATATGGGTAGTAAATTAAACTGAAAACATTTTGAAGAATTATATTATTTTTCATGAACAATATTTTTATATCAAAAAATTACCAACACTTCAAATTATGGCAAAAACTTTTGTGCACAAGGTGCACGGATCCAAATTTGTGCTCAACAATACTGTTATATTATATGAAGTAATACTGTTATATTATATGAGTGATATTGTTATATTATATATAGTTTTAACAGTATCACTCATATAATATAACAATATTACTTCATATAATATAACAGTACTGTTGTGCACAAATCTGGATTTGTGCACCTTGTGCACAGGAGTGTCACTCCAAATTTATCTGTCTATATATCACATGGACACGGTATACCAAATGAGATTGAAATATTATGAGAACTTATTTTTTTTTAAATTAAAATTTTCACATCAAACTCGAAATATTTAGATTTTATAGTCGTGAGTCACAGAAGTAACAAATCAGACTGAAATTCTCCAAAAAAATTTATTATTTTTCGTGTTCAACATTTTCATATTAAAATATATAAATAGTGAAATTTATATGTTCGTGCACCGCACGGGACTAATACTAGTAAGTTAAAAACATATTTACTTGAAATGTTTTTTATTATTTTAAACTTAGGCATTTACACAATAATAATAGTTACATAAAATATTAATTAACTTTTGAAATTTAGATATCATATTTAAATGTATCTCAACTTATAGAAAAATTCATTGGTTTCTTTAATGAAAAAATATGCAATAATAAAGAATCAGCATAAGTCCTTTAGTTTAATTTAATGTCTCTTTTGTATGTCTATTGTCAAAATTATTTACATGCTCTTGAATATAATTTCTCTTGATCATTTGTCACATTATTTTCAAATTAATAAGACATAAACCTATATTTATCAGAGACCACCGGTCACGTTGTTTTCAAATTAATTAGACGTAAATCTATATTTGATTAAAAAAAATTGACTTGATATATGATAATAAATAGAGTATGACCAAAGGCACCACCCTACTTTCTAAGAGCACCACACTCATTTTTGATATATTTTAATAAAATGTGAAAAGACTAAAATGCCCTCCAT
Source organism: Scutellaria minor (assembly GCA_954870855.1). NCBI lineage: Eukaryota > Viridiplantae > Streptophyta > Magnoliopsida > Lamiales > Lamiaceae > Scutellaria > Scutellaria minor. The sequence goes on along the minus strand of OX940728.1, from coordinate 14,014,370 downwards.
ATATATATTATATAAATAAAAAAAATCCCTCCAAACCCTTCTTCTTGCTCCAGCTCTTCTTCCAAAAATTCCTAGACAGTTACGTATAAAATTTTCAGAATTTGGCCCCTCATTTAGTGAAGAAAAGTACAATGGCTGATGAAAATTCATTCGATACAAACAATGTAAGATTTCGTTTGAATGTAGATGAGTTTTAAGTTTTGTTTTTTGAAATTCGCGAAATTGCGCAGAATTGACGAGTTCGGCCAGCACAGACCGAACACTTTTGCAGGCATTCGGTCAAGCCAGCCGAACTTATGCGCACGCGTCCGGCCAAGACAGCCGAGTCTTCTATGCTCCGTTCGGTCAGCTTGACCGAATTCTTATATTGTTGTTCGGTCAAGTTGGCCGAATCTTGTCTTCTATTTTCGGTCATCTCGGCTGAATAGTGTATTCCTCGACGTTCACAAAATACGAACTTGTTTTTTATATTCTTACGATGTTATTTACTCATTTATAACAGGAATACATCTCAAATACCAGTGAAAGAAGCTTCACCAACCGAACGGATGTTGACGAACCGATGGATCAACCGATGGATGAACCGATGAGTCCGATGGAGTCAGACGATGTAGATCCTCATTATGTGTAGATTGATTTCACTGATTACTTCACGACAGATGAAATATTTGAGTCTCGAAATTTGATGATGAAATGGATAGACGGTGTAGCACATCAACACAATATGGTAATATTAGTTCTACGCTCTAATCTCAATGGTGAGAGAGGTCGTCGACCTCGAGTTGATTTGGGTTGCGAACGAGGTGGTGTATATCGTGTACGTAATAAGGTGAAATCTCTACTAAATTCTACTGACGATGGAAAGATTGTTGCACCGAAAAGCTCCAGAAATACTACCACAAAAAAATGTGGGTGTCCATTTCTTTTAAAGGCCATTCAATTGAACGAGTCGGGACAATGGTCATTATCGGTTGTATCTGGTGTTCATAACCATCCAATGGGTCGGAACTTGGTGGGTCATTCATATGCCGGTCGACTAACACCGGTTGAAGATCGATTTGTAGCAGACTTGTCGAAAAATAAGTGTAAACCCAAGGAAATCCTAAGTATTCTGAAAGAGTCATTTGTTCAGAATGCGTCCACTTTGAAGAGTATTTATAATGTTCGTCATAAGCATAGAATAGTGGAGCATGGAGGTCGATCTCAGATGCAATATTTATTGAAGAAACTAGAGTTGCACAGTTATTATTACCTGGTTAAAAGATGCGAGAAAACTGATAGGGTGAAGGATCTCTTTTATGCCCACCCGACTAGTGTGGATTTGTTACGTGCTTTTCCAAACGTGTTGTTGATGGATTGTACATACAAGACAAATTGATACAATATGCCATTATTGGAAGTGGTTGGCATCACATCTACGGATATCACTTTTTCTGTGGCATGTATTTATTTGGAGGCCGAGCGTGAGGAGAACTATAGATGGGCGCTTACGACTTTGAAAGGATTGATGGACCAATCATTTTTGCCACATGTCATTGTCACTGATCGTGAGATTGCTCTAATGAATGCGATGGAAGTTACATTCCCCGACGCTAAGCATTTGTTGTGTCGATGGCATATTAGTAAAAATATTTTTACTAAGTGTAAGAAATATTTTCATTCCAAGTCAAAGTGGGAGTCATTCAATTACTCATGGAATGCATTGATTCTTGCCGAAAATGAAGCAAAGATCAATGAGTACGTGGGAAGATTAAAGTATGATTTCGTCGACTATCCAAACGTCGTGAATTACGTCTGTTTGAATTGGCTTGAACCGTACAATGAGAGATTTGTGTCGGCCTGGACAAATAGTATCATGCATTATGACAACACGACAAGCAGTCGGTACGTATATTGTACGAATATTTTCATCGATTTATTTATAGTGCTATATTTTGATAATACGACTTGGATATGTTCACACAGGGCCGAGAGTGCGCATTCGAGGTTGAAGAAACAACTTGATACTAGCCAATCAAACTTCGAATTGTCTTGGGAAAAGATACATGGCTTGTTGATCACATCCCACACCACAATCAAAGCTTCATTTGAACAAAGCCAACACAGAGTGCATCATAGATACAAGTCTCCTATTTTCAAGATAATTCGTGGGTTGGTGTCGCATGCAGCTATACATAAGATTTTTGAGGAGATAGAGGGGGTTAATACAACGGGTGTGGATTCGTTGTTATGTGGTTGTGTATTGAGAAAGACATGTGGTCTGCCTTGTGGGCATGAACTTGCAGAATTGATACGTGTTGGTGAACCAATCCCTCTTCAGAGTATTGACAGATTCTGGAGGAAATTGGATTGTGAACCATGTAAAACGGACGTTAGTATTGCCGCAGATCTAGGTAGTCGGTGGACGGAGACTGTGGATGATGTGAATGAGTTATTTGCTTCAGCGAATGAGTCACAGAGGTTATTGCTACTGAAGAGATTGCGGGAGTTAACGAACGTATCAACCTCCTCATTGTTGGAACCCGAGGTGAAATTACGTGGTCGTGGTCGTCCTAGCAAGGCTAAACTGCGTAAAGATAAGTCGACCAAACGTGAGAAAAGTGCTTTCGAATATATTGAGTCATTCAATGATAGTAATTCCGTTGAAAATCAGAACATATCTGGAAATGTTGCCGAATCTGTCCAACCGAGTAATTCAGGGATTAAGAGGTAAAAACAGCCAGTTCAACGTCGTTCGACACGTACTTCTTCAGATCTTCCTTTTGTAGACCTATTGCCCAACCGTTTGCGTCCCTTTGTATCCAGTACAAAAAATGTAAAGGGTGACGGACATTGCGGATTTCGATGCCTTGCCGATGCACTTGGTTTGGACGAGGATTCGTGGCCTCAATTGCGGAATGATCTGATGCAAGAGTTGGCGAACAATCGGGATTTGTACACTCGTGTTTGGTATGGCTGTTTGCACACGGTTGATGAAATGTTGAGGTGCTTGAACTGTTTTTTCTCAGAGGTTTGGGACAAAGAATTCTGGTTCACGTTCCCAGAGTGCTACTACCTTACCGCATCTGCATATAATATGGCGATAGTTCACATTTCACCTCAAATGACTGTGCTATTTCTACCTCTGAGAACACAAATGCCGATCAACCCACGTATCATGTATATGGCTCTTATTAGTGACAATCACTTCATACGGGTAAATGAACTGTTTTCAATATTATTAACTTCAAATTGATTAAAATTCTGGATATTGTATTGTACTTACATGAATTTTTTTGTGGTATAATTTTGAAGGTTAACTTGACAGATGGTGCACCGCTACCACCTATCATAAATATGTGGTTTTCGTGTCGACTTCCATGCGCTGCTGCTTGGGGTGTAATTTTCCAACAACGAATTGCAAAGTACAGTGAAATGATTGCAAGTGAATCCGGTTCGTTTAGTGTGGATACTATTAGTTTAGATGATTAGACAATCAAAATGTGAACTTTAGTGTTTGAGCAAGACTGTTAAATACTCGGTCGTATGTATTATGTTGAGCGTTTAGATATTATGTTGAATTGTGGGCATTCTTCATTGTTGCTGTGTAATGTTGATCGCTTCGATATAATGTTGAAATGTGGGCATTGGTAATTGTTGCTGAATGATGTTGATCGTTTGGATATTATGTTGAAATGTGGGCATTAGTAAATATTGCTGTATGATGTTGATTTTTTAGATAAACTATTACAGTTTTAAAAATGTACTGTTCGGCTAGGCCTATCGCGCGCGCACAAGGATATTGGGTCAAGCCAACCGAACTCGGAGAGTATCACTCGGCCGAGAAAACCACGCAAGTTGAGAGCCGTTCAGCCAACACAACCGCGCGCTCTCAAATCCGTTCGGCCAGCGCAACCGCCCGGGCTGTATTCTGTTCGACATACGTAACCGCACGTGCATCGTACCGTTCGGTCCTTCCAACCGAACATTTCATTTTCGAGAATTAATATACCTAACACTTGCGGTTTTTTAAATATCCTCGCCCACAATACTATTTAATCATGGATATCAACGAATGTGTAATAAAGATCACCTCAAATGACTATTCAAGACAATATATTAAACGAACAATGTGTAATACAAACTCCAGGTAGTTCAAAATGTCTCCAAAGTTCACATGTTCGAGAATCAACATTACAATGTGCATGAAATCAAATGACTATGTCCTACGAGATCTACGAGCCCTACTCGAGGATGGACGTCCTTGGGGTTCTGTCGGATGACTGTCATGCACGGATAAGGCCTCGTAAGCTGCTGTCACGTAAGGCATGACGTAGTCAAGGGACATAGATGGATCATGTGTCATCCACTGTTCAACGATCGGCCTAAGATTCGCTCGTGCATTCTCTATCATCTCCCAAGGTTGAGCGTGAGATTGAGAAGCACCTGCACCAGTGGACGTCCTTTGAGGATTCTGGACTATGGGATGTGAAACCGTACGGAACCAATCCATGTAATCGTCACTGCATTCCCATACTGGACAAGCTAGCCTTCCCCGAACCTCATTAGCCAGAACATGACTGCTCCACATCCTCCAGTATGAGCTTATAGTATCAAACACGAGCTTGTATTATGTACCACTCATGTCTCGTTGAACATCAATCGGAACCAACGGTGTATCAGGAACAGTCTGCACATGTCCAAACTGCCTCAGTACACGATCCGGAAGGTATAGTTCGACGACATCGAACGCTCGAAGACATCCATGATAGAATGTCACTTTCTGACGTGGAAATGCATCCCGAACACCAGCATAAGGATTCCAGACAACCTAAAACACATAGCAAAATATAACATTTAATTTAGCGCCCAATATGTATATATGTTAATTTCTTTAATTTCTAGACAATAGCAAAACATAAACTTACAGAATTCGGTGCACATGCATCTAAGATCTCCCGCCAAGCAACTAAACGATCGAGGGATCCCCCAGGAGAGGCTTGTTGGGCCCATCGCGATGCAAGAGGATCCCCAAATGTATAATTCACATTGTGCGTCGGCCTAGCAATAGGAAAATACTCGTATATCCATGCCTGAAGACAAAAAATGATATAAATATATTGGTAGTTTCAACTAAAATTAATGGTAAAATGATAAAAATTACCTCCAACAGTGTCAAGTATCCACTAATCTGCTTCACCCCATAGCGAGATGCAAGCCCTAGTTGGCGATACAAGTACGCAAGTGTTGCGGCTTCCCAAGCATACTTGTGAACTCGGGTTACGTTCTCCAGTAGACGAAGGATGTTAGTTGAAACTCTAGTGCCGCTCTTGTCAGTGAAAATTGTGCAGCCTAGCACGAACCACAAGTACGCCCTAGCAGCATAGAGTCTCGACATTTCATCGGGAGAAGCTGTCATGCCACTAAACTTTGATCTCAACCACTCCAGCTTAACAGAACTCCCTCCCTTCCCTGATACAGCCTCCTTCACCTCGTTTACTGTCAAACCTAACAGCCGTTGAAGCATCGCAGTTGGACGTTCATCCCCCTTTCCGCGCTGGACAACAACCTTTCCTGTAATAGGAAGTCCAGTGATACAGAAAACATCGTCCAGTGTTATCGTCATCTCACCGAATGACATATGAAAGTTGTTGGTCTCCGGATGCCACCGCTCAACAAAAGCACATATAAGGTTCTTGTTGGGGTTCTTATAGGATATGGATCGTAGATCGGCAATTTTTGAACGACGGAGCAGTCTCAACCAAGAGCTTATATCGCCCTCGGAATTCCAAGATTCCATCTTCGTTGTATGACATAAGCATCTCAATATATCTCGTTCCTCACCAAACCAAATCTTCGATGCCACATGCGTCTTCAAACTGGGTAGAAGATGGTGGTCGATAGGGCCTCCGGGAAAAGGTCCAGTAAGTACCTCACATTCAACTACGGGCTCCTCATCAATGCCTTGCTCTTCAACATTACGGGCGTCCTCTTCGACATAGTCGGGATGATGGGCCTTAGGAATATCTTCCATTTCTGGGATTTCGGCCATTTCTTGAATATCCTCCCTTTCTGAAATTTCTGGATATTCGCTCATGTCTGGAATAACCTCCCTTTCTGTTACATCGGGATACTCTGTAGTGTCTGGAATGTCTTGAATTTGCTCTTGCTCTAGACCGAATGACACATGTAGGGTAGATTCTTGCGTGTCCGAACCTTGGCCACGTTCCAATTCCCTACGCGCCCTTTCTGAAGCCGTTGGTCTGTTTTTCCCAAGATATGTCCTACCTGGATTACAAAAAAATTAATTTAGACAACCGACCATAAAAATCAACGAAGCAGGTAAATGTTAAAAAAAAATAGGATCTGTTCGGTCGACACAACCGCCCGGCGTACTGGGTGTTCGGTTGCCTCGACCGCCGCCCTCGCTAGGAGTTCGGTGGCCTTGGTCGTCACGCGTGCATGTCATTCGGTCGACCTGGCCGAACGCGTGCTGGGCGTCGGTGGACCAGGGCCGACCTTTGTCCAGATTTGCACGCACCCAGTTTCGTTTTTTCAACAAATTCGATCAAATAAATGCGTTTTTTCATACAAATTCATCAAATTAAATTAGGAATTCACTAACCCATAACAAATCCTAAACATAAGTCAAAAAATTTCTACAAAAATCGGCTAAATCAATTGCAAAATCGAAAAAAAAACCTTAAATTAACTTACCCGAAAAATTTATCTGTCCAAAAATCTCTTTAAAGTGTGGTGCCATTGTAACCGACCTTCGGACAAATCAACCGAGCTTGAAGTAACGTTGAATTCGTGAAGAACTGAACACTGTATCAAGAACCGAATCCTTCTGTATCAAGAACCGAAGTCTAAACCGAGAAGATAAGTATTTTATTGTGTTTTTTGTTTTTTTTTATATTAAGGGCAATATGAGAAATGAGTGTGGTGCCTTGGAAATATTTTTAAGTGTTGTTTTATTGTGTGCGGTGCTCTTAGAATGTATGATTCTCTTAGAAATGTGTGTTGTGCTCTTAGTCCTACTCTAATAAATATTAGATACCTTTATATAGATGTTTTGAAATAATTCAGTAGATTTTTTTTTTAAAATTTAAAAAGGCAAATAAATTGCATAATCACAATTAAGTGTAGGAAAATAATAAATCTGAGCAATTGCTCCTTCTTCACCCGTCAATGGAGGAGGTCACTTCGGCGGCAGCTGCCGCTTCTTCCCCGCCACCGCCACCACTCGATATCACTTCCCACCTTCCTCTCCAGTTAATCAAATCCGAGATAATTCCATCCGCCCCTCACCGATCCGGATCCGAACTGGCCGCCGATTTTCTGCCGGACTTTGACGGACAGTCATGGATCGCCTACGCCGCCTCGTCGCTTGTAGTCATCTCTCACTTCCCAAACCCTCTGCTGAAGGCCGAAACGAAAATTGGCCCGATATATCGGCAAGTAGTCGAGCTATCTCGAGAGACAAACGGTTATGTCTCCGCAGTGTGTTGGTCTCCCGCCACGCCATCCGCCGGTGAACTCGCGGTCGCGTTGGGTGATCACATTGTGTTGTTATCGTACTGTGAAGACGAAAATTCGAGCAGTAAGTTCGTCATTGTTTGAGTATTTAATTTGTATTACTGTTTTGAATTTTCATTTACATGGCTTAGTTAAGAGGAATTATTGTTTCGGTTTAGGTAAATGGAATTGAAAAGTGTGAGTTGAAATTTGTGGAGGGGACAATCAATCCAAATGAAACATTAGGTTTCATGATAGGTAGTTCTCCAATCTCCCTTGAGTTTACCGTGCTTTATTACTCTTAAGATGATCGTGGAGCGAGCTTGGTAAGAAGTGAGCGTGTCATGTGTGCATGCACTGGGTTATACTTGAGCATATGCAAACCAGAACTCGAAAATAATGAAATTTATGGGACTTGACATTCTGCATAGTTACATACTTCCAGTGGTAACATCATATCTATTTAGTTTATTTCCACTATGTTAGAATTTATGAGGTCTGATTTCCTGATTAAATTATCATGGTACTGAAACTCAGAGGTATACTTGTATGTATAGGGCTGGCACTTTACTTTTGCATACGTTAATAGATGATAGCAATGTTTTTTTGGTTGGCTATGGATGTCATAGAATGGTCAATGGACCATTGTATTATAACTCAAAAGTGAATGCTGATAAGGGCTGCATTGTGGGGGGGGGGAGGTAGCACACTGTGGAATTGGATTGAAGTATAGAACCGGAAACTGTCACCCAACGTATTTAACCAGACAATTGCCACAGTTTTCTGGATTAATGAATTTGGAATGCAAAATTTTATTCAAAGACTGGGGTGAAATTAGAGTGATGGGTTTAACTTTTTAATATTCCGAACTTTAATTTTAAAAACAGTAGCAATTGCTGGCATTGAATATGATCAGTTGCCACTAATATACGCCAATCTAGTGAATGCACTAGTCATCATGTGTATGGCAGACTTTCTTTTTCTCTCTGTCTGACACTTCCCTCCCTTGAAATCGAATATGAACTTATTTACTGAGATTCAGGTTCTTTTTGTTGGAGCCAGACTGCATTGCTTATGCAATCCATGAAGGTGGAGGCCATCCGATGGACAGGTTCAGGGGATGGAATAATTTCAGGAGGCATTGAGGTGGTAATATGGAGAAGGAAGGAGAAATCATGGGAAATAGCTTGGTCATTCAAACCAGAAGTTCCTCAAGTTCTTGTCTCTGCCACCTGGTCTGTCAATGGTCTTTCTGCAACTGCACCATGCTGTGAAGTTCAAGATGGAAGTTCATCTTCTCTAGCCAATGATGCAAGAGAATGTGTTTTAGTTTGTCAATTTGATGGACATTCTAAATATCTACAAACTGAGCTTTATCATCCAATGCCTGTTAGGATGATACAATGGAGGCCATCAACAGGAAAACCATCAAGCAAGCATTCGAGGCATGCTCTAAGGCCAGTCTTGTTAACTTGCTGCCTCGATGGAGCTGTTAGGTTATGGGGTGAAATTGATGATGGAAAGATTAGAAAAGCTGGAAAAGATAACAGTGACCAGAAAACAACGAGGTTATCTTTTTGTGTCCTTGCTGTAATAGAGGTAAACCAAACCCTGAATTGTTTTCTGGGCTCTGATGTGTTTGTGAGCTGGGCGACAGAAGTTGAAGGTGTGGCAATTATTGATGAAAATGTTTGCTATTACTCATGCTTAGACAATCTTCAGCATGGTATGGCTGGTAGGTGTGAGTGGTTAATTGGTTTAGGTCCTGACAGAATGACAACAATGTGGGCTATTCATTGTCTTGATGATTATGCTCCAGTGAGATTCCCAAGGGTCACTTTATGGAAGAAGCAAGATTATGTTGGTCTTGAAATGAAAGCAAGTCAATTGCTTGTTCACAAAGTTTTGATCATGAGAAGTCAAGTTTCTACAGCACCAGCTGTTTGCTCTTTTGTTCAATTGCTACCTTGTAATTCATTTTCCTGGACTCAGTTATATTCTCAAGCATCAGCTAGCATAGAAGGGAAATCTGCTAATGACAACAAAAGTTCTCTGACAGCTTGTGCCAAAGGATTACTGGAAGTTGAAGGTCATCGAGGAAAAATTTTACAAATTGCAATTCATCCTTTTTCTTTTGAAGTCGAACTTGTTGCTTCTTTAGATGAAAATGGTATACTTCTTTTCTGGTCATTTTCTACCTTTTTCAATAGTCATATAGGCCTGCCAGTAGCAACTCCCTCCTGGAAACTCTGTGGAAAGATTTCTGTTATCGATCAATCTCCAAATTACACGTGCTTGAGTTGGGCACCCGCAGTGCTAGGTGAGGACCGTGTACTTCTCATGGGACATGCCAATGGTATCGATTGTTTCATAGTTAAGACTAAGAAAAATAACGAAGAGAAAATCCGTTTTCACAATTTATTTTCTATTCCGTTCAGGATGGAAGGTCATGAACAAGGGCTCAGTAGAGTCAGCTCAATTCCTTTGCCTTCTAATTGTAATGGGAACTTTGTTTCTAGTAAATTCCTGCTGATAGCATTATGTATGGATAGTTTTATGGCTTTATCTTGGGAAATAACCATCCATTGGTACGATTCACAAGGGAGGTGTTCAAAGGAGCACTGGGAAACATTTGAAAGTGATTTCTTTGGTAAGAAATACTTTGTGTCAGTTGATCCTTGCTCATCTGTCTTTCCTGTTCCTCACAATGATGACAAGGTTACAAGTTGTGCTGTGGTCTGCCCCAGTGACTTGGTGTCATCTGTAGAGCAGAAGCTGAGTTATGCCAACGAAATGGGCAGCAGCTTTAATGCATATCATATGGTAACTGGTTACTTTAATGGCAGCTTGAAATTCTGGAGAAGCAAGCCAGCTTATACTTTGAACTCAGATACAAACTGGGATCTTGTTGCTGTGCTTGCTTCCCAGCAAGGTCCTATCCTGGCAGTTTCTCCAAGTGCTTGTGGTCAAAAGATTGCAACAGCTTCCTCTGCGGACCACCCAACCAACTCTAATACACTTTGCATATGGGAATGCATGCATGTGAAAAGAGCAGGCAGCTTCATGCTGGAAGATAAACTGTGTATTGATGGGGAGATTGTTGCTTTTAAATGGTTAAGGTTGGGAATTGGTCAGTTATTACTTGGTGTTTGTTTACCAAATGAACTGCGGATATATGCTTCGAGACGCCGTGGGGGTCAAGATGTGTTGAAATCTGAGAAGCCTTTGGAAGGAAACACTTGGATTTGTATTGCAGTTAACAGTACTGTGCCTGCTATTTCAGACTTCCTTTGGGGCCCTAAGGGCACAGCTGTAGTAGTTCATGATGAGTATTTTAGTCTTTTCAGTCACTTTTTGTCATTACCTGACCGTACTGGCTGCAATGATGATGGGCTTTCTCCAAATCTTATCAATTCTAAAAGAGCTCCAGTTAATATTGGACAATATCAGTTTCAACCCTCTGCAAAGATGAATTCTAAAGATGATTTAAAGTCCATTGTAAAAGCTGATAGCAGCCATTCAACGTACAGTTTAGTTACTGGAAAATGTTTCTGGAGCATGTCAGAAATAGCTGAAATGTTAGGAGGATATCTCCCTCTCTTTCACCCTGAGGCACTCTTGAATAACTTGTGTTCAGGTACATCTGGTTGGGAATTGTTAATAATATTTTTATGTTTTAAAGATTCTTTTTTTTTTCTTCCCTTTCTTGTTTAAAATCATATGCACCTAAAGCTTCAATGAGTGTGAAGAATAATGAAGAATGATTCCCAAATCCACAAATCAAAAGCATTTATTGTGACTCATTTGTACTGTGAAATTATGAGATGATAAGTTCTGGAGGAACTTCATAAAATTTATCAATTGTACACGGCATCCAGACATGTGGAAATATGTAGTATATTACATGAGCAATTTAATTTTTTGTAGGGAGAACTCAATCTGTTTGAAAGTTGTTCAAAATTTTGAGAACTAGTAGTAAAATATATCTTCCTAAAGCAACTCTCTGTCTTAAATTTTACAATCTATGTGAAACTGCTACTCCAATCACAAGGTGAGAGAGATTTTTAAGTTTCATAGGATGACCAGACTAGTTTAGATGCTTGGATATTTGCCGAAGGATTTAATGCACCTACAATTCTCCTATGGACTTTCAAATTTAGGAGTCATTTATTCTTGTTTACTGAATTATAATACTGCATTCTTTTCTTTTGAGTTGGTAAATAGCATGTTGTTGGTAATGAAGGTTCTTTATTTTTGCTTTTAGCTTTTAGTATACCAAACGAATACTCTGCTGCATATTAGAATCATCTGCTGTGGGTAAAGGAATATCTAATGGGCAATGGATCCTGTAGTGGTGGGTATGATTTTTGTGAACTCTGATGGCAATTTTTAATTGCTACTTTAAGGACTGTGATACCAGCAAATCAGTTTGCAATATGCGTTAGACTTTGATTAGAAAAGCAGATGCTACAATAGCACTTGAAAATATATTTTTAAGGGTGTAATTCAATGCTTACTTGTCTACATGTAACCTGAAATATTTCTCCACTAGGGAAATCTTCAAATTTGGTTCTTCAATTGATTTTCTAGTTACTTCCAAGAATCCCATACTTAGCACCACTTTAAATATGTGCCTTAAATTTGCTGCATGGTTTCTGATAGCCTGACCATTGGATTTGAGGCACGTCCTTTTGAATTTCTTTTGCATGCATGGTTTCACAATTGCTGGACTACTTGATGATGTGATAATTTCCATAACTCTCACAAGCCCCCCCCCCCCCCCCAATCACTGGATTGAATACCTATCAACAATCTCATCACTTAGAATTTGCTCTTGCATGAAAACAGATAATTTTTTCCACTGTCATACTTCGTTTTTCTTTTTTTCCCAATAAAAAGGCACACTCGTAAAATGTATTACACAACTTTTGTTCTTATTGACGCTTTATACCAACTTTTATTTGATACTTCATTATTTTTTAACCTGCTTAATGTTATGTGCTCAAGATATCAGGAGATTCACCATCTTCTTTATGGCATCATGTACTTACATAGTTATATACAAAAATGTATTTTAACAGCCATTGCTTCGCTCATTCTGTGTTGTACCTTGTAATTCTTACTCTTGATTGTTAAAATGTTTCAAAATATTCATTATTTTTTCCTTTTATCATATTGTTTTATGTCTTTAGGTAACTGGAAACGTGCATTAATAGCTTTGCGCCATCTTGTTAAGCACCTTGCTTCTGGCAATCTGTCTAAACAAGGACATGGTGCTAATATGCCCAGCAATATAGTTTCACCAGTTCCCTTGTCAGATTATGTTGAAGGGATTCTCCCACCTAGTTCAAGTGATAGATTATTCCAGTGGAGCAGTTCACAATTTGAAACAGGGTTATTGCACTCTGCCCCTATTGGTGGTTATGATGCTCTAAGTACTCCCTTGACTTCATCTTCATCAAGATCTGAATTTGATGACTTTATCAAAGCTCTTGAAAGATTGTGTTGTCATAGACACATAACTAAAGTTGAAAAGATGCAGGGTCTTGCCCTAATTGATCTTCTACAAGAAGTTAGTAATCCTACCTCTAGTTCTGCCTATGGAAGTCTTGATGAACCTGGTAGAAGGTAAGTTTGGACTTCTTTTCATTTTTGTGCACTTTTTTTTTTTTATTAAGCCTGCTCACTTATGCAAATGATTGAAACACACAAAAAAATTGAGATGATTAGATAGCCAATGGGAGTACAAACGTACTTAAAGATGAGCCAGTACTAGATGAGTGACCTCAAATGAACTAACCATAAGCCAAAAATGAGGTTAATGTGCTTTGTTGTCGTACCTGGTATTTCTATATCGACATGATAGAGATGTTTTCATTTGAAAGACAGTTTCATTACCATCACTAGACCGGCCTTTTCCCTTGGTGCTTCCCTGCCTCATGTGTCCAGAGTTTCTTAGACAAGGTCTTAGTGCTCTGCAGGCTGTATAGTGATAAAATTGTCTGTATCGTCTACATCTACCCTGAGGAGATGTCCATTTTAAAACTAATATAAGTTTGACCGCAAACTCTTACTTTCTTTACTTATTGGGTGAGGCTGGTTTTACTTTTTAGAAATCTCTTCAGTATCTTCATGGAAGATGCTATCGACATATTGATTAGGAAAATTGATGTTGACTGAGTAAAACAAATTATGTGACTCATTGAACCATTCTTGTGAAAAATAGCATTACATAGTATTCTTTAGTTACTTTTACTACATCGATTATACATGACTAGTAATGAAGTTTCAAAGTCTCTAAAATCTGTTTTCATAGAATGACGTTGTAGGTTCAGGTTCAGCCCAGAACAAGACATAGTTGGAGTCGACCTTGCTTAATTACTGTACGCGACACCATGGAGTCAAAAAGTTATAATCAAAATAAATTAAGAAATTTTGAATAGCGAAGAAACTTAGTGTCTGAGTAGCATCGGTTTATGTTACAGTGTGTCTCTTTCTCCATTTTTCAATTGTCGTGGGTGTTCATAGTCTTTTCGTTTGTGAACATTCTGGTAATTTTTCTTTTAACTCACCAGCCTTTTTTTTTTGAAGATTTTGGGTTGCAGTGAGGTTTCAACAACTATATTTTGCCCAAAGATATAGTCGATTGCCGCTGGTGGAAGAGTTGGTTGTTCCTTCAGGACTGATAGGGTGGGCTTTTCATTCAGATTGTCATGACAATCTGTTTAATTCTCTGCTACCATCAGAGCCATCTTGGGAAGAAATGCGTAGTATGGGTGTTGGCTTCTGGTTTACTAACGTGTCACAGTTGCAGGTTAAGGTATGATGTGAAACAATTCTAAAAGTAGACTAAATGTTTGCATTTGCTTTTTCTGTGCCTCTTAACTTTACCACAAACTGAATAAGAAAACTTGAAAGTTGTTTCTCTATGTTGCTATGTAATTTATTGATTATTCTTTTATGTCTTCCTATGGGTTTTTACGATAAGATTATAAGCCTGTAAGGTAATCAAGAAATTGTGTTCCCGGTAGCATATTATTGTCATCAGATCAACTGGTATAAGCTTCTATATCCTTTACCTTTTCTCCTTCATATGATGAAATTTGAAGTTCCGTGAAGTTGATTCTTATATAAACTGACATATAAAGAGTGTGTTTTCTTAGATGGTTTGCTGTTGTTTGATCACGTCTTTCTCAACTAGCCATTGTTTCTTGATTAGCCTGTTTTCAATCTGTCGATGACAGTTCTACTGCACATTGATCATATTGATCAGTTGTGCAGCTTGACAAGAAATTGGAACTAGATTTATCTTTAACCTTCCGATTTCAAAATGGTAACAATTAACATCATTGCCGAAGTTTTGAGATGAATATGGAATTTTCAAACTTATTCATAAATTTCCCAAAGAAGGCCTGATATATGAAAACTAACGAGAGAGGTGGCATGTGGCATTAGGATTTCCTAATCTGCAATGTGGTTAAAGAGCTATGCCAGGGGGCTTTGACTTTCTCATTCCTGTTGGTTTTGCCATCGGGCATCCACACAGCAATTAAAGTGGTCTATTATATAGCCAATGACTCATCAGCTCTTAACACAGCTCCTGGTTCAAATCATATATAAGTGTGTCTGCAATTACCAATTATCAACACAATGAGAAATTGCTAGACATTTATAATCTTTTGGATGAAGATGTAACTATTCTATATATATATATATATATATATATATGTAACTATTCTATATATATATGTGTGTGTGTTTGTTTGTGTGTATGTAAAATCATCTTTCTGCTATGGATATCATGAAAGATATTTCATTTCCTTTGTACTTTCAGTTTGAAAGCATATCTCTCACTGCAGATGGAGAGGCTGGCTAGACAACGGTATATGAAGAACAAAGATGCTAAGGCATGTACACTCCTTTACATCGCACTGAACAGGCTTCAAGTTTTGGCTGGCCTCTTCAAAATAAGCAAAGACGAAAAGGATAAACCATTAGCGGGATTTTTGTGTAGAAACTTTGAGGTACTCAGTGGTTTTCTACAGTTATCTACCTTCTTTGGGAATTTGATTGGTTGATTGTAACTATGTCCCTATTCATTTTGGATGTCAGTAGCCATAGCCAATTGCATTACACTCTCTTTCAATTTTAAATTACCTCTAGAATTTTCTTTAGAAAACAGCCTAGAACTGTTTTCCTTTAGCTATTTCTTGTCTGTCTCACCAAAATCCTTATAGCAAATAGGTTGTTAATCTATGCCTATATTAGACAGCCACCAGCTCAAGGAGGCCACGTGTAATCATGGTAAATAAACTTGACCATAGTTTTAACTGAATATTGTCTTTATCTTGGAAAATGTTTAGTTTTTTTTTTTTTTATGGTAAACATTAATTTTTGGTTATGATAACCAATATTATTCTTCTTTCTTTGAACTTTATCTTTACAGGAGGATAAGAATAAGGCTGCAGCCATAAAAAATGCTTATGTATTATTGGGAAAACATCAACTGGAGCTAGCAGTAGCTTTCTTTTTGCTTGGTGGAGATGCTTCTTCAGCTGTGACGGTCTGTGCTAAAAACCTTGGAGATGGACAGCTTGCTCTTGTAATTTGTCATCTCATAGAGGGATGTGGTGGGCCATTAGAACGCAATCTTATTTTGAAGTTTCTTCTCCCATCTGCTCTATCAAAAGGAGACTTTTGGATGGCTAGTTTTCTAGAGGTAGGGAGCTATAATACTTTTTTAGCATTAGAAATTTAGAACCTATTTTGTATTTCTATCATGTTCCTTTTATGCTGGTATTCGGATGGCTCATGTCATTGTTCTTGGTCTTGGGCAGTGGCTATTGGGAAAATTTTCTCAATCTTTTCTGAGAATGCTCGGCCTCGAAGTGGGTTCAGAGGTTAATATTTTTATGGTTTCATCATCTCATGCCTCTTTTCTGGATCCAAGCATTGGTCAATATTGCCTAATGTTGTCAACAAAGACTAGTATGAGAAATGCTATTGGAGAGTTAAATGCTGCTACTCTATGTCAGTGGGCAGCTCTCATGAATATTACTTCCTTCAGCAGATGTGGCCTACCTGTAAGTATTTTGTGCAATCTATCTGGTCTTCTCTACTTATGCTGTCTATTTTAACTTTAGGCTGTAAATTTGATACAAAGTGTTATTTAATGATCCTTACATGTACACTATTGTATTGCCACATGCTACATGGTGCTATAATACAATTTATGATTTCCATTTTCAAATCTTTACTGCATCTGTCATAAGGCAAAATCAATCGGGCGTCTTGATGATATTATAGATTATGGAACAGTACATAACATCTATCTAAATATTCCTTCTTTTTTGCTCTGTGTGATGATGATTTTAACATTAGAACTAAAATTTGTGCAACTTACTCTCTTTATTGTCTATTGTGCTTGATGAGGTAGTTATATCATGCTGTACTTCTGGTTGTTCATCATTTGATATGTATCCCTTTTTCAAAGATGATTTTACATTAACAAGCCTAACCCCCCCCCCCCCCCCCCAACAAGCTTGAAGCGTTGGAGTGCCTTTCATCATCTGCTAGCCTCTTTGGTGGCTCTACCCAAGGGAGTATGATGCATAGTCCAGTTTGTGATCTTCCTGGTGAAATGGTGAAGCCATCTATATATGAGAGCTCCTCAAACTGGATGTCAGATGATACGTCTTGTCATATTGCATCACATTTTAAGTTATATCTGGCCATGCAGTACATATCAAGTTTGTTGAGAGAACATCCAAGCTGTGTAGACAATGATAGGCCATCTTTTGGAGAGTTTATAAACCAGGAGGCTGACAGTCAGGAATTCGGGAAATTACTGAAGGATTTTGAAGACAAATTGACAGCAGCTATTACATTTTTCCAGCAGAAATTCGTTTTGGTTCCTCTCCATTTAATTTGCATGGTAATTATTGTTGATTTTAGTAAGTGCATTCTCAATTTACTATGTGGGCTATCTAATCATTTCTGTTTTCTGTACCCAGATTATATTATCTTTCCACCATAATGGTCTAGAGTTTATTGGACGCTATATATTGCAAGATTATATTTTGGAATTTCTGTCACAAGAAAAGAGTAATGGACCTGATGGTTTGTTTTTGTGTTCATTCAATCTCTTGAGAGCTACTGAAGAAATGTCATGCTCGTTTGTGAAATATGTTGTTGCCTCTTGCAAAAGCTGCTCTCACTCAACATACTTGACCCAGAATAGCCTTGCTAGTGAAAGCAGATTTTGCGGGCTCTCTGCTTGGGGTTTTTCGAATCAAGGGATAGCATGGATATTTAAGCATCTAAGAGCCATGTTGCAGTTGTTCCTAAGATCCTACTCAAAAGATTTTTTGAAGTTACCATTTACTATTCTTAGTTTGTTTGAGTACTACCTACTTTTTGCTTCAGCGTGGCTTCAAAAGAATTTCAAAGCTATTATTGTAACTGTAAGACCTATGTTATTCGAAATAATCAGAGGGAGCGGCCCCTCTGAGTTGAAGATGGAGGATCTGCATAAACTTATAGCTAAGATTGTGGAGATGCTCGCTCATGATTTACTATGTGTTGAGGTGGGAACGCATGTTGAATTCATGGATCAAAATCAAGAGCAAAATAAAGCAGTTCCAGATGACAAGACATGGAATATTTTGAGTGCTACTTTGTGGGTGCACATGTCTAAATTTTTGGAACATCAACTTAGTGCAATGTCTGAAGTACTTGATGGAAGTTGTTCCTCCCCGTCTCTGCCTGTATCTGAAGTCAATGAAAATAATTTACAGTGTCAAACCAGATTGGCTTCTAGCAATTTGGTTGAGTTTCTAAAGCTCACATGCTCAGATATATCCTTTTATTGTTCAAAGCAGTTTGCAACATACCTTCTTCAAGAAATAAATATTTCAAACAGAAATAACTTTTTATACTTTGAAGATGGCCGGTTGCAACCAGGAGCTGATGATAATTATCAGATGGCTGAACATATGTTGGACAATGACAAGAAGTTGCCAGATCTTGAAATATTAAGGCAAATTTGCACTGGTCCAAAAATGACTCGTGGAGCCTTTTTAAAAGAATACCACAAGTGGCTGCCTTATTTTAAGCAGAAGTCATCTAGTGGATGGGGTGAGGCATATGCAAGCATCACAAAAGAGTTTGAATCTGAGGAAACTTGGGATAAAGATGATAGGCTTGGTAGTCCTAGTCGTGCAAGTGGATCACCTTTAGCATGTCTATCCCCAAACGATCATCCTTTCAAAAGCTCTGGTGACAAAGATGTTAACAACTCAAAGAAGGTTATGCCTTTTCAAAACCCTAAAGAAATATATAGAAGAAATGGAGAACTTCTGGAGGTACCTCTTCTACTCTATTCTCACTATAAATATAGTATTACAATTTCATACAAAAGTCATTTATGTTTTCCCTCACCGTTTTTTGGAGCAGGGTTTGTGCATAAACTCCATCGATCAATGTCAAGCTGCACTTGCTAGCAATAAGAAGGTCAGAATCGGCCTCTTGATCTGGTTATGTTTTCTTCAGTGGTCCATCATGATTATTGTGAAAGCTCCTATTGCCATGTTTAGGCTTCTAGTACTTTATTTTGTTTCTGGATTGTACCTACTGCCAGTTTTGAAACGTGTCCTATATTTTTGAAAACTAAGGATATTTGTTATTACTTGTGTACTAGTTAAGGGAAGCAATATAGCATAGATTAGTCAATGATAAGAAAGTGTATTGCTAATTACCTGTGGACTTTTTTTCAATTTCGCATGAAATAGAGTTTAAACTTGTTTCTACATCTTCTGCATTTTATCATAAATATGAACTGTTGTGCTGTTATCCAGGTGTTTTCTATGTTACACAGGTGCTTGTGTCTTTTGGTTGCATTTAAAAGACTGTCTTCCATATAATAAATGATTTCTTGATTGATGTTTAGTCAAACATATGCTACTGTTTTTGAATTCAGGGGATAATTTTTTTCAACTGGGAAGATGGAATTCTTGATAGAGACAAAAATGAGTGTATCTGGGGAGAAGCTGACTGGCCCCACAATGGGTGGGCAGGATCAGATTCTATCCCAGTTCTTACATGTGTTTCTCCTGGTGTGGGCCTGGGGCGTAAGAAGGGTACCCACCTTGGATTGGGTGGAGCCACAATTGGTGCGGGTGCATTGGCGAGACCAGGAGCAAATTTTATAGGTGGTGGAGCCTTTGGTATTCCTGGTTATGCTGGTGTGGGAGCATCTAGCCTCGGTTGGGGGTTCCAAGAAAGTTTTGATGAGTTTCTTGATCCACCTGCAACAGTGGACAATGTGAGGACAATGGCATTTGCATCTCATCCATCTAGGCCTATGTTCTTGGTTGGTTCTAGCAATACTCACATATACCTGTGGGAGGTATATTTCTCTTACTCTTAATCAACATTTTTATGTGTTTCCACTTGCATTTTCTTTTAAAAATTCTGATTGTTTAAGTAGTAGTTGTGCATTTTTCTTTTCTTTTTTGTTTTGGTTTCTTTGTTTTGCTTAAGCAACAGCATTGTGCTTCTTTTGTTTCACTTTAAACTTTATACGCATCCAGATAGGACTAATTTCATTTGGACAACCACACTCACCATGAATCTTGTAAATCAAGTGGTATCCCCACCTTTATAAAAGTGCAGATTGGGTTGACCAGGATTCAAACCTAGATCACCTAGTTATTCTAGTCTTTATTGTCTTCCTTTCCCCACTTCCCCAACTCATTAAAAAAAAATCTACACTCCAGTTGACTGCATAATATAATGTAGGGTAGTTACAGCAATTATGATTGTAAATATATATGTTGCATTTCTTAAATCAATTGACCTTTTGCTATCTTTTTCCTTTTTTGTTGTTATTAGAGAACCTTTATTCCACTTATGCATTCATTCGCAATTTTGTGTGATGTCTTATGTGTTTAGATGATACAAATTAGTATAATGCTATATTCTTTAATCATATGTTTTCATGCTTAAACCTTAAACTTATACAAAATCTTTTCTGCAGATATATAGTTAATTTAAGTGCTAACTGGTTTTTGAACTTTGGTTAGCAGCACATAGTACAACTTTTTGTTGTAGAGCAAAGAATGCTTTAGCTGGATGTTATTTTCCTTATTGCACATTATTTTATTGTTTTATTAACGATAAATTTAAAGAGCAAGATTGAAATAAAATTTATTTGTTAACAAAGGAGGAATATATTTGCATGCTCCATTTGTATAAAACTTTGAAATTCCTTTAGCTGCTCGATGTTACTGTTTAAAATGGAAGTTAATCAAAATATGGTTAATTGTCAGTTTGGAAAGGACATAGCTACTGCTACCTATGGGGTACTTCCAGCTGCAAATGTTCCTCCACCATATGCTCTTGCCTCTGTGTCTGCTGTGCGATTTGACCACTGTGGGCACAGATTCGTAACAGCTGCATTAGATGGAACTGTGTGCACATGGCAACTTGAAGTTGGAGGAAGGAGTAATATTCATCCTACAGAATCTTCTGTCTGCTTTAACAATCATACTGCGTATGTAATCTGTTTCTTATATGATACAAATAGTCTGCATTTTAACTTTTGAGAGACTATTGATTTTAGAATTTTTTGCCTGAGTGGCATGTATGTTCGTATACATTTCTTTTTCCCAATAGAACTGATGAAATCCTACAGAAACCTTCGTCTTGGTCCTTTTCTTCTGTTTTTCTTTGCATGGTAACATCATATTTAAAGGCCAAGACTATTGCCATTTTTAGATGGTTCCTAGATTTGCTTAGTTTTTCTGTGCCGTCGCAGAAAAATTCATTTATTTTTTTCTTTCAATACATGTTATTTTGCACTGATGTCTGAATCAGTTCAAATTTCTCCATAGATTATTACTTGAGAGATCCAATTATTGTTGGCATTTCTATATGTCCCATACCCATATCCCTTTAATTTGTGTTGCCTTTTGATTATATTGAGTTCTTGCAGGGATGTGACTTATGTTACGGCAAGTGGATCAATTGTTGCTGCTGCAGGGTACAGCTCCAATGGTGTTAATGTAGTTGTATGGGATACCCTTGCTCCTCCAGTTACATCTCAAGCTTCAATAATGTGTCATGAAGGTTTGTTTTGTTCAAGTCTCTGGCAAACTATTTCTGTGATTTCTTAAGTTTGGAGAAAGCACTTATTTTAAAGGCATGTAAGATGATCTGGAGTGCCCTGTTGGATAATGTATCCACCTTAGTCTGTCACTGTGAATGTGAAAAATGATGTCAGTGCTGGCGATTCAGCTATATGCTTCAGTGTGAGGAGATTGCTTTTGTGATCTTGGTGGGGGGTAGAAAACCAAAATTGAAATGTCATTGAAAGGTAAGGAAACATGTACATGGACGTGTCATCATGAAATTTGAATCAATTTAGTAATTCTCTAGGCCTCTTGCAACAATATTAAATATGTACTCCTCAATTGTCGTATTGTTTTAAGAGGTGGCACCTCAGTTTTGATGAGTATGATTATAGGCATATATATGTGTGAATAATGTTATGGATAACTGACATGCCTAGATGCACTTATAATTCCTATCAATATGCAGTTCTTATGAAGTTAGTATTTATCCGTGTTGTTCCAGGTGGTGCCCGCTCGCTTTCTGTTTTTGATAATGATATAGGAAGCGGTTCTGTTTCTCCTCTCATTGTAACTGGTGGAAAAGGTGGTGACGTTGGGCTTCATGACTTTCGCTACATAGCTACAGGAAGGACTAAGAAACACAAACACTTAGATGCTGGAGAGCATAACATGAATGCTTCATCTTCTGTTGATATGCGGAGCAAAACTGGGGACCAAAATAGAAATGGAATGCTTTGGTACATACCAAAGGCTCACTCAGGTAATACGGCTTATAATTATTACTTCAACATAATTAGAACTTTGAACTGACTCGATTCTTATCTGCATGAAGGGAGTGTCACCAAAATATCTACCATCCCCAATTCAAGTTTTTTCTTGACGGGTAGCAATGATGGAGATGTGAAGCTTTGGGATGCTAAGAGGGCTAAGTTAGTATTTCACTGGCCAAGATTGCATGAAAGGCACACCTTTTTGCAACCCGGCTCTCGTGGTTTTGTTCGGGTAATTCCCTAAGAAATCACTTTTTTTTTAGAAACAATTTACGCTTTGCCGTTTGAACTACATTTGTTCTTGAACTTTACCTACAAACTCTTTCTTTACACAGTACCCCGGACTATCGACACCTTGTCATCTAGAGTCTGATGCTGGTACCTTTTACTGCTTTTGCTCCCACGTGCTGGCCAGAAGTGTTTTATATAGGTTCCTTTATCATCTAAACTGATTTTCCATAGAAAAAACATTAATGGCCAGTGCATGAGGACAGAAACTATCGAAAATTCGGGCTGGGCAGATTCTAGATGATAAAGTGTGCCAAGTCGTGTAGTTAAGGGGATAATGTCAGCGAAAAAAAAAAAAAGTTTCATGTGGCAAAATGCAGCAACGCATATAATTCGAAAGACAGTATAATTTGAAACTCACGAGCACCTAGTGTTTCGAAATGAAGAACTAAACATCATACCCTGTTTTGCAGGCTGCAGTTACGGACATTCAGGTTGTTTCTAATGGCTTCCTTTCATGTGGTGGAGATGGCATTGTAAAATATGTCAGGTTTCAAGACTTCACCTTTTGACTACAAGACCTAATTCCATCGTTGGTCCTCAAATACGAACAAGAGTTCGTGGACTTGTGGCAGCAGTTACGGAGACACTATCTGCAGACTCGTTATCCCTGTAAGTCTTCCCTGGCCTTTCAACGTTGGTTGCAATTATCCAATGCTCGACTCAACCTTGAAGTTCTTCAGTTCTTGCATATAACTCTTTAATTATACATTCTCGAAATCAATGGGAAACAGTTGGAGTGATAATGCAGAGAGTTCAGCTTCTCCCAAAGAAGTTAGCAACACCTTCGTCATCACGGTACATATAATCTACTTATCCAAGCTTTAGTATTGCTGCAAAGATCTGTGTTTTCTTCTTCGTTTTCGATCAATTATCGGCTGCCATTTCCGATACATCAATACGGACATGTTTTAAAGATGTGTGCACCTCTTCAGCTGGCCAATTTGGTGCCTATTGTTTTGTATAGTATATCTTTCTGGCATAGATTTGATAGCTACTAGTTAGGTTTTGTAATGTGTTGTATATTACTTCAGATTTGTGAAATTTATTTTGCACAGCACCATTTTTCTCAATCTGCATTTGCTTGATATGTGAAATTTATTTGTTGGAGACTTTATCTTTATTAAAAGAATATAGTTTAAATCGAGCACGCATTACATGTTAGTTTAACTATGGTCGTATATGAAAGTAATAATCAAATAGCTTGGTGAATTGCACAAACAATCATTAAAGTAAGAAATTGGAAACTAAACATCAACATTTAACACAAAAACTAGTTGATTTTCCAAACTCACATATGGATTGTGAGTCGTGGATTCACAAAATTAAATTTCTGAGAATGTTTCACAAGAATCCTACTTGATACACATTTGATTGTGTTAAAATGGATATTAAATTCATATTTTTGTATTGACTAGGACACCAACTAATTATTTAATCATGGAGCAAAATTTAGACATAACCATTCATATATGCTTAAAGTGGACATAAATTTTAAGGGGAAGTCTAAAGGCAGCCACCAACTTTTAAGGGCACCTCATTTTTTTTTAATACAAATTAAATAGATATTAAAAGACTAAAATACCCTCCATGCATATATTTTTTTTTTGCAAATTTCTTTTCTCTTTTTTTTTTATTTCATTTTTTTTTATTCTTTGGTGTTGTTTCTTTAATTTTTTTGAGAATTGAATACAAAATTCATGTTGGGCATCTCACGAATTAGTTAATTGTATGAAAATTGAACGAAAAAATGCAAAAAAATCGATCAAACCCGACCATCTCCGTTCTCCTGCGGGGCGAACGGAGATGGTCGGGTTTGATTGATTTTTTTTTTTAATGTAAATTTTTTAATTTTTTGAAGAATGTAATGCCAACGTAATGACAAACATTCAACGGATTTGTTAAATGTGTGAAAATCGTAGGAAAAAATGTAAAAAAATGATTGAACCCAAACAGTTTCGTTCGGTCCCGATTGGCCGAACACATAGAAGAGTGTTCGGCCACCATGGCCGAACATATAGAAGCATGTTCGGTTATAATGGCCGAACGGAACTAGTTGAACAAAACCTAAGGATAAAATTGATATTATTTTTTTTAAATAAATTTAATTAAAATTGGGGTGCCCTTAGAAGTTGGTGGGTGGCTTTAGTCCCACCCAAATTTTAGATGTAACTAATATATAAATTGTGTTGACTTTGATACAAATGAAAGTTTAAGAACTATTGATAGAAATTTGAAATCCAACTATCATTATTCGATGATTCAAATATACAAGTTTAGTACATCCAATAATAGAAAACTAATAGTTTCTACCATTTTCATATAATTGTCATGTTTTTCCAGCCATTAATAACAAATAATAATTTTTTAGCCATTTTTCAAAATACCAAAATGGCTCAAAAAAAAATGTTGTTTAAAGATGTTTAAAAAGAGTGAAAAGAAATCATCTTCCTCGTTCCAAAATGGGTAAAAGAATCCCGACTTGACTTTGATACAAATCAATATTTAATTACTTTTTCTACAAAAATAATATTTTATTAGTAAAAAATAAGCGAAAAGGTGTCGTGGTGTAGTTGGTTATCACGTCAGTCTAACACACTGAAGGTCTCCGGTTCGAGTCCGGGCGACGCCATATTTCCTTTTTTTTTTTAAATTTTGCACCCTCCAAACGACGTCGTATCCTTTGCCAAAATCATTTCATGCCATTTTCAGTAAAATCTCCAATTCCTTTCTTTTGCACCCTCCAAACGACGTCGCATCCTTTGCCAAAATCATTTCCTGCCATTTTCAGTCAAATCTCCAATTCCGTGTGTAACTGACACTTGCAAGCAGTTACAGCTCAACTCCGTTGCAGAGGAAAATGGAAAGCCGATCGCGGCGGAGCTCGGCTAGATCCAAGGCTGACCTTTCGGCGTCGCTGCGCCGCGCTTGGTACCATCTGAGGCTCTCCGTTCGTGATCCTTCCCGTGTGCCCACTTGGGACGCCGTCATTTTGACCGCCGCCAGCCCTGAGCAAGCGGAGCTCTACAACTGGCAGCTCCACCGCGCCAAGCGAATGGGCCGCATTGCGCCGTCAACTATTGCTCTCGCTGTTCCCGACCCCGACGGTCAGCGCATCGGCTCCGGCGCCGCCACTCTTAACGCCATTTTTGCCCTCGCCAAGCATATTCACCACCTCTCGTTGATTGATTCTTCGGTATGTGGTACTATTTGAACTGTTGTGATTGCTCTTTATGATATTGATGTCTACTAGTTGATGATTGAAGTGATACAATTTGTAACTGTATTTTGGCTGCATTGCGTGCTTAGCTACATCGTTCTTTGTTGCGATAAATCTTGTACTATTTCTTTTTGAATGAGGTTTACGTAGGTTGAAGTATAAAATGGATAGTTAGATTATAGATCTCATATTCTTGGGACTCGGCATAATCATTCTTCATCTTGAGCTAGGTTTAATTGGCAGGTGGTGCTCAATTCAATTCAATTAATTAATTAGCTTTAAGTTCTTAATTCTTTAGGTTGGTGGCTATTATTGAATATCATCTTTGATAAACAGGTATCTGGAACAAGCAACCACGACTCTAATTCTTCTATCTCTGAAAGCTCAACTGAAATTCCAGTCCTTTCACTTGTCGAAATAATAAAAAAGAAGCATATCTTACTGCTTCATGCTGGAGGAGACTCTAAGCGGGTCCCTTGGGCTAATCCAATGGGGAAGGTTTTCCTT
Organism: Scutellaria minor; assembly: GCA_954870855.1. Taxonomy (NCBI): domain Eukaryota; kingdom Viridiplantae; phylum Streptophyta; class Magnoliopsida; order Lamiales; family Lamiaceae; genus Scutellaria; species Scutellaria minor. The sequence continues at coordinate 13,987,956 of OX940728.1, read as the reverse complement.
CCACTTCCATATATGGCGGCAGATGACCCCGATGGTCCAGTTCCCTTGCTCTTTGATCATATCATCGCAATTGCTTCTTGTGCAAGACAATCTTTTCAGAACGAAGGTTACTTGTTCTGTCCTGTTAGCTGTAATATATGTTGTCAGGGATCAAGATTGGCTTCATTGTATGTGATACTATCACCTGTTGGGGTTACATTTGCATTAGATTCTTGGCTAGAGTTGTTCCGAAATGCATTCTGTTTTTTTAGCTTGATTAGTTAATTAGTGAAACTCCTAATTTACAGGTGGGATGTTTATCATGACTGGAGATGTTCTTCCTTGTTTTGATGCTTTCAGCATGATTCTTCCAGAAGATACAGCCTCTATTGTCACAGTTCCTATAACCCTTGACATTGCTTCTAACCATGGTGTCATTGTGGCTTCCAAATTTGGGTCAATGAATGATAGATGTTCAGTCTTTTTGGTTGAGAATTTGCTTCAGAAACCTGGCGTAAAGGATCTTGTTGATCACCAGGCAATTCTAGATGATGGCAGAACATTGCTTGACACTGGAATTATAGCAGTTAAAGGTAAAGCGTGGGTTGATCTTGTCGTGCTTGCCTGTTCCAGCCAGCCAATGATATCAGGACTTCTGGAAAGCAAGAAAGAGGCAATAGAACTTTTCCTTGATTGTTTGCATTTGTTCTATTTTGTCCAATTGAACAGCATGTTTTCTACCAGCTGAGTTTGGAGACATTAGCCCTTGATCTTCCAGGAACCTCCCTCACATCTTCTTCTACCTTGTGCAGATGAGTTTATATGAAGATCTGGTAGCAGCATGGGTGCCTGCTAAGCATGAATGGCTGACGCCACGCCCTTTGGGTAGAGAACTTGTCACAGCATTGGGAAAACATAAGTTGTTCAGCTATTGTGCATGTATGTTGAGTGAGGTTAATGTTATTATAACTTCCACTGATGCCTAGTTTACCTCATCCTTCATTTATTATTTAGTTTTTAATATGATCCCAACATAAAACTCAGTTTGCACATTACTTATTTGTTTTTGCTGCCAATATCATTTATTTCTTCTAATCTCGACTTTGTGCAGATGATCTCTTGTTCTTGCACTTTGGAACTTCAAGTGAAGTTTTAGATCACCTTAACAGTACTGGTTCTGGACTCGTTGGTAGGAGACACCTATGTTCAATTCCAGCAACCACAGTGTCTGATATTGCCGCCTCAGCTATACTTATCTCTAGCAAGATAGATCCTGGTGTCTCTATAGGTGAGGAATCACTTGTGTATGATTCCTCCATTTCAACTGGTGTCCAGATTGGTTCTCAGTCAATAGTTGTTGGTGTACACGTGCCTGAAATTCAGAATATAGGGGCTGGGAATTCATTCAAGTTCATGCTTCCTGACCGCCATTGTATCTGGGAGGTTCCCTTGATGGGAAGAACTGAGAGAGTTATAGTATTTTGTGGTCTGCATGATAATCCAAAAAATTCACTCTCAAAGGATGGTACCTTCTGTGGAAAACCCTGGAAGAAGGTTTTAGGTGATATAGGAATTCATGAAACTGATCTATGGGCTGTAAAGGAAAGCAAAGATATGTGCTTGTGGAATGCTAAAATATTTCCTGTTCTTTCCTACTATGAGATGCTGCGATTGGCGACATGGCTTATGGGATTAAGTAGCCAAGAAGATGAAGACCTTCTAGGTTTATGGAAAAGGTCTGACAGGATCAGTCTAGAGGAGTTGCATGGATCAATTGACTTCTCAAAAATGTGGACAGGCTCGACTAACCACCAAGCAGATCTTGCAGCAGGGATAGTTTCAGCTTGCCTTAATTTTGGTTTGCTTGGTCGAAATCTATTTCAGTTGTGCCATGAAATTTTGAAAAAAGAAGCCTCTGGAGTTGAAATATGTAAAGAATTCCTATCCCTGTGCCCTAACCTTCATGCTCAAAATCCTCAGATTCTTCCAAAGAGCAGGGCACACCAAGTTCACCTTGATCTTCTGCGGGTCTGCAATGAGGAAGACCTGGCTGCTGAAATGGAGCACAAAGTGTGGGCTGCTGTTGCTGATGAAACTGCTTCAGCAGTGAGACATGGTTTTGAAGGTAATAATACTAACCTACTTTGATTGTGATTTATGTGTACATATTTCATTTATTTGTTTAAAGGAGCATGTTCTCTAGGAGGCCTTATAATCTTGGTTAGTTTCCTGAATCCTTTTTGCTTTGAGTTTCATTTGTTGGAATAATTTTGGTTCTCTAATCTATCTACAGTTCATTCAGTAACTACTAAGTATAACCATTCTCATTTTCTAGTACATTGACATGGATCCTTTTTGCTTTCATAAAATCTCTGTGAATCCTCTTGTTGGACCTCTGTTATAGAACATGAAGCTAGCACATCTCATGGTACAGTCGAGCAAACTTTTCACCATAGAAAGGTGAAGGTGGAGTTACCTGTTCGAATAGATTTTGTTGGTGGTTGGAGTGACACTCCTCCATGGAGCTTGGAGCGCTCAGGCTGTGTACTGAACATGGCAATAACATTAGGAGGCTCGCTTCCTGTTGGTACAATTATAGAAACAACAACAAGGGTCGGACTACTGATCAATGATGATGCAGGAAACGAATTGCATATTATTGATATTACCTCCATTGCACCTCCATTTGATAGCACCGATCCATTTCGACTTGTCAAATCTGCAATGTTTGTCACTGATGTCATAAACAAGAAGAACTTCCAATCCACTGGCTTGCAGATAAAGACATGGGCCAATGTCCCTCGTGGCAGTGGCCTGGGTACTTCCAGCATCTTATCAGCAGCTGTTGTGAAAGCTCTTCTTCAAATAACTAATGAAGATGATAGTAACGAAAACGTCACCAGACTTGTATTGGTATTGGAACAGGTCATGGGTACTGGAGGTGGCTGGCAAGATCAAGTAGGTGGTCTCTACCCCGGAGTTAAGTGTACTTCAAGCTTTCCTGGAATTCCATTGCGGCTTCAGGTGAATCGCCTGCTCGCATCGCCTCAACTGATCATGGAGTTGCAGCAAAGACTACTTATTGTGTTCACTGGCCAGGTAATGAAACATTACTATCAATACTCCAAATCTTACAAAACTTACCTTAACACTCTCGTTAGGGGGTGTTATCAAGCCAAGTCAAGTCTATACAATATTTGGCTTAATTTCTTGAGCTCTAGCTCGACTTCGATTAGGTAATTTTTAGCTTCACTTGAAACTTGAGAGCTACTTGAGTCAAGCTTGACTCGATTAACTCTTAAGCCAATTCAGAGTAGCTCACCACCCAACTCGACTTGATTTCATTCCATGTTTGTATGTCCACACAATCGTGCAGGTCCGACTTGCTCACCGAGTCCTCCAGAAGGTAGTGATTCGGTATCTCCAACGCGATAACCTTCTCGTTTCTAGCATCAGGCGCCTAGTTGAGCTGGCAAAGATCGGAAGGGAGGCTTTGATGAATTGCGATCTAGATGAGCTAGGGGACGTGATGCAGGAAGCGTGGAGGCTGCATCAAGAGCTTGATCCACACTGCAGCAATGAATTTGTGGACAGGCTGTTTGCATTTTGTGATCCATATTGCATAGGGTACAAGCTTATTGGTGCTGGTGGTGGAGGATTTGCATTAATGCTAGCTAAATCTGCTGAATCTGCTAACAAACTCAGGCAATTAATCACACTAAGTCCTGAGTTTGATGCTCAAGTCTATGATTGGGGTATATTCTTAGGTATTTAGCTCAAGGGTAAAAATTCATTGTAATCCAACTATTAGTAAGCATTTTGTTGTATAAATTTTGAATCGATTCACTCTACTTGATAAAGTACACGGAATTTCCACATTATCCTAAAATAAGCGATTTCGACCACTTTTCCATCATATGCGCCTCATTTGATATTACTAAGAGTAAAATCTTCATTTTAAGTAGGATTTAGTGGACATTTTAAAATCATTGTTGATCAAAATTTCAGCCAATCCTTTCGGCATTTTAAATCACATAACTTGGATGACAAAATATTTTTCATTTTATTTTATTGCTCAAATTGTCATCATATTTTTCATGCATGCTAATATGCTTTAACAATTAGCATCTGCATATATATACATATATGTTGTTAGTTATAAATAAATTACATATTTGTCACATTACATTGTCAGAACATTTGTGTCAATAAATCTCATAATGTCAACTTTAGACTAAACTTAAGCATTTAAACCATTTATGAGGAATTTGTAATATTAATACACTTGCTACTTTGGTAATTTAGTTTCATAGTATGACTTTTTTTTCCCCAAACCTTCCTCCAATAGACACGTGTCCCAAGTCACAGTTCAACTGAAGAGATAAACTTATATTTTTATTTTATTTATTTGGAATTATACTCAATTCATGTTAGGACGAAAGTACAATAAATTTAGGGCTCGTTTTGTAGAGGGACGGGTTTGTAGCACATTGGACAAAAATGTGTGATAACACTGTTCATAGAAGATAAAATAAGGAAAATTCACGTGTTTGGTAGGTTGGTTTCGGGGTGGGTTTAGGTCAAATCTTTTGTTTGGTTTGAGTGGTTATATATTTTTTTGATTGAGTTAGGATGCAATTGTATGCTTAGAAAGTGGGTTTTGATGTGAATTGTCCAAAATGCCCTCTCAAGTAAAAAAATAATTTTACCACCCATGTTCAACTAATTCAATCCAAATAAAATTAGGGCAAAATTGATCGACACATTGGGGACAAGCCTGATGCAATATGGTGGAAACGACCTCAGCGACAGTGTGAAAATCTCCTCTCAAACGGGCTTCTTTCTCAAAACCTATGGGTTGGTAGATTTGTAATTAGGTTGAACAGTAGGGTCAAATGGGTAATTTACATGGAAAAAGTAAGGGCAAAATTGTCCATTTTTTCAAGTTACTGTTGGGTTATATAAACCCACCAAAATTGGTAGGTTTATTTAACCTTCCGTAATCTGACATAATCACGATTATAATACCGGGCCGAAATTATAATTCAATCGACAAACTCTCCTACAAAACGAGGGTTTAGGTTGGTTTGTAATTTTAAACCAACCTAAACCCGCCTACAAAACGAGCCCTTAGAGGAGGTAAAATGCTTAAGTTTGTCTGCATTTCAATAATTAATTAATTTTCAACCTAGAAAATGCCGAAAGGATTAGTTGAAATTTGGTGATTCTATCAACTAAATAAATACAATTAAATTACTTTGGACCGCTGAGTCATGTTTTTATATTCAAACTGGACCATTTATATGATAATTAAAGAGTAAAACTTCTATAAAAATGTTTTACGTATCTATAAATTTTTTTATAGAATTGATTAATCCACAATCTATAATCTATAAAATATATAAAATATAAATAGAGTTGTAAAAATGAATTTGAGTCTTGGATAATAGAATTCCATCACCAAAAAAATTTATTGATGAGAAGATTTTATGATTTTTTTATAATTACATAATTTTGTTTTTAACAACTATGATGCTTGTAACAGTACGTTTTTGATGGGTCACTTTCAGTGCACAAGATGATATGATCAAATCTTTAGGGGAAAAATAATATAATATTTCATTATCAAAAAAATATCAAATTGGAAAATTCAACCAATATGGCTAGCACAGTGCCAAAATAGATTAAATAAAGTGGTCCTGAATATTTTATCTATCTAAAATTTCAAGTAACATGGACCCACTATTGTTACTTGAATATATATATACATATATATATATAAATTTAAAATATCTAATATGGATCAACCTGTATAATTAGAAATTAAAGGAAATTCTCCATTTCATTATGTATTTCATTTTATATTTCAAAATAATAATCATATAGTTATTTGAAAAAAATGATATAATTAATAAATACATAATATATATTAAAGATAATAAAATATAAAATAAAACATGAATATATAACAGAAGATTCAGATCATCTAATAATCGTTTCATGTCACAAATCAAAGTGTCATGAGGAAGTGTCTTTTAGTTTTGATGCATGCGTGATAGATTACTTTCCTAGGAAACATGTTTATTTTGATTTTCTTTCATCTAAACTAAAAGGTTTGATTTTCTTTCATCTAAACTAAAAGGCAAGGCAAATATATGTGGGGATATAAATGATCATAAAAAGTTATGAGTCCGGAAAAAAATCATTTTCACAAATTCATTTATGAATTGTGAAATGTGGTTATGAGTTAACTCGTGTCATATTAGATCCGCGAAACAGCCTTACACAAGAATAATTTATAAAGCTTGCAATAATTTAAATTCTAAACAAAATTGAACTAATAAAGTATTTTGGGTTGATTCAATTAGTCTCCTACTTGGAGTTATAATAATAATAATAATAATATTGTTAAAGTAATATTTTATTTAAATACATTTATTTAAAGTAAACCTCTTATGAGATCGTCTCACGAAATTTTAATGTATTGAGTGAGACGGGTCAACTCACAACCCAATTACCCATCACTCAAACCCTTTAATTTATATGTTGTTTGTGGTGATGAAACTTCATCTCACGGAAACTATCCGTGAAACCGTCTCATATGAGTTTTTGTGATAATTATTTGGGCATAAATCTGATGGCTCTTGCGCCCACCAAAGACCAATAGAACATATTTGGCAGGCAGATGAATCCGACATCGTATGAGGGTAAAAACACGCGATACGACAGCGTTTCACGTGAACGCGCGAAGGCAACAAAACAGACTGCAATGATTTGAAAGCTCAACAAAAGCAAAACTCTCTCCCTTTTTAACAAAAGATGAGAAAAATCCGCAATCTCTGAGATTACACCTCTCTCTCTCTCTCTCTCTCTCTTCAATTCTGATTGATTTTTGCAGGTATCTTACTCAATCTATTCAGTTGTCTCTCATATTATCTGATGCAATGTTTGTGGTTTGATGGTTGAGTTTTTTAGTGAAACTAATTGCGTTGAAGTTTAATTTATTGCAAAGGTAATTGGTTTGATTAGGAGCATCAGTAGTTTAATTTACTGTGTTTTTCTTTTTTCTTTTTTTTTTTGATTTTGGTTGACGGTTGTTAAAATATGATTCTGAGAAGATTGGTTTTGATTTGTGATGGCTACACTGGAAACTGTAATGTTCTAGCCTCTAGGAGTAGATTGCAAAGAAAATCTTTGTTTATTGTTTCTGAATAAGATGTGTGTTAATGAGTGTTAATGGATGTTATCATATCTGTAATATTGAATTGGCGAAAACTTGCAGAAACTGGCATGTAAATTTGTTGTATGGGTGTGCCTATGATTTCAATTTGTGAGACTCCTTTTGAATGTATTAAACTTCATTGTTTGTTTAAGATTGGTATCTTGCTGCAGTTACTTCGTTTCATTGTCTCGTTGTGGATCCCATATATATCATGTTTTTTTCATCTTATCTATAAGAATTGATCTTTTCTCTACTAACATTTGGTTGTTCCGCCTCTTTGAGAATGTTTTCGATAAAATCTAGTGGATTTATACTGAGAGATATTTCTTTTGGAGGTTGAAATTTGCAGTAGAATGGTGAGTGATGGCTCTAGCAGAAGCTAGGGCTGCTTGGCAGAGGACAGCTAACAGATGCTTTGTCCAAGAAGATGCAAAAAGAGCTCCAAAATTAGCTTGTTGCTCTTCGGTTTCCCCTTCTGTTAAACAGGCTGATACGCCTACTAGTGCATCTGGAGGCCAGGATGTTCCCGGCTCAATTTCTACGCCTTTTAATCTGAATGCTTCGTATTCTAACTTATCCCCTAATTCAAAATGGTGGCTACATGTGCAACCTAATCATGGTTATCAGAAGGGTTTGATGGATGAACATAGTAATTCTTTTGAAAGTAGTATGGAACTCTTCCAAATGCCTGAAAGCTCAGAAGTTCTTGCAAAGAGTGAGGAAAATCCTGGCTTTATTGATCAAACTACTTCAAACAAAAATATCACAACTGGTGACAAGAAAGACTTTGGAGTCAAAGAGGATGAATTTAGAACATTCTCCTCTTGGATTTTACAAGACACCCTTGAAGTCAAAGAGGACGTTGGAGGATTAAAAGTCGAAGCTCTTGTTCCAGAGTTTTCAAAAAATGTCAATGAGCCTTGTTTTGACTCCGAATCATCTTGGGTAGGGGTTGATAAAAATACTCCATGGTGGCGAATTGCAGATACGGATGAATTGGCTTCATTGGTTGCTCAGAGTTCGCTTGAACATATAGAAAATTGTGATCTTCCCAGGCCCCAAAATACTCATGTGAAGAAGGATGTTGATGCCCGTGACGGGATTTCCGGCTCGTTGCTAGATCCAAAGCTCAGTACTGGAAGTCATCACCATTATAATGCTCAGCTTCATACAGCCAACCTAACTTCCGAAAGAGCTTGCCCAATACTTGAGGGTCAACCAGTGTCTAGTGAAGACGAGACTATAAGGTAATCTCTTGCTTTCTCTATTTTAAACAAATTCATAAATACGTAATCATGGCACGAGGACTTCAGCAATTATGTTTTGTGTAGTTTTGGTAGATTTTTTCTGATTATGTCTGTGACTCTGTGTATATACAACAAGATAAGCCTTATTTGGGTTAGCTAGATCTTACCCTGCCTTCATGTTGGGTCAAAACACATTTTCTTATTTATATTTAAGTAGAGCATGTATTTTTATAGTTCTTTCCAAGTCTTTTCAGGCCTTCGTATTCCCCTCTTAATGTGAGTTAGTGATTTGATGATTTCTCTGCTTTCTACCTGCTATACTAGCAATTAAGAGGATATTATGTTCTCTTATTTCCTTCATTATAGGTTCTACTCTTATGTTGAATCATCATATAAACTAAAAACATATTTTCATTTAGCTACTGATGATTTTATGACCTCTGAATCAGGGATATCCCAACCCATGAAATGCAAACCTCTGAGAGAGATCCAAACAAGGCTCAACTAATGGAAGCATTACGTCATTCGCAGACACGTGCAAGGGAAGCTGAGACAGCGGCAAAACAAGCTTGTGCGGAGAAAGAGCATGTTGTGAGGCTTGTATTCAGACAGGCATCTCAGCTCTTTGCCTATAAACAGTGGCTTCAACTCCTGCAACTGGAGAGCATGTATCTCCAATTCATAAATAACACGAGCCAATCCGTATCCGAGGTCTTTCCTCCGATGTTACCTTGGGCACCTCAAAGAACTAGGAAATCACGAAAGAATTGGGACACATCGTCCAATGGAAAATGGGGTAAACATTGCTCTCCTCAGTATGAAGCTAGCAAATATGCAGTCGTTTTTGCACTAGGATTAGGGCTAGCTGGCGCTGGATTCTTGCTCGGATGGACAATCGGGTGGATGCTACCAACCTGGTGAATCTACCGCATCTTGAGAATTTTCTGAATTCATGTTTACATAGGAATTAATTGAGCTGCACTTTCTCAACTTTCTTGTACATACTTGTATGCTTAAATTTCAGATTTTCTTTTTCCTTCTCTTTACATGCTTCCATTGAACTCTGTAATTATGTCATGATGAAACTTGTATGTATACAATTGCACTTATGGGAATTCGCACTAGCAATTAGTTATCTGATAGCTTCAGTTTAGTAAAGATGCCGGTGATGGAGAAGTTGATATTGTCGTGGCTTCTTGCATCTTCGTCAGCATTGGTCTGTAATTATACTCTTTCTCACTGTATCTATTTAACTATCTATCTGCACTTGGATATCGAATCGAGCATATATTATATATACTGAGTTGTTGCATTCTCTTACATGCCCGCAGCTCGATTACAGTTTATGTTTACTTACATTAGGAATGTGTATTTTGTTTGACCTCATTATTTCCCTTGAATTAGATTCACAATTGGGAGTCAATTGCAGAGTCAGTCGCTTTGACTGGGATGATATTATTTTCCTTGTTGCTCGTCGGTTCAAGGTCCTTAGTTGCGGTTGAGGTGAATGCAGTTGGCCAAAAAAAGTGAAGAACTTATGCTGACAAAGTCATGAGATTGGTCTTGGTTTGCCTATCAACAATGTTTGATACCAAGTGCTTCACCATTTCCTTTTTAAGGTTTGTGCTCTATAAGCATAGAACTGAGTGATTAGCCTTGTTGCTATTATATGGTTCTATGGGTTCCTTGATGTTTTTAAGGTTTTGTGTAAAACATGCGTCTCTAGAGCATCTCTAACACTGTTGTAAAACATTTGAATCTAAATTTGATGTTTTTCTTCTTTATCAGTGTTGTAAAATGTTGCATCTGAATTTTCGTTCTTTTTCTTTTTATATAATAATAAGTAATATTATGAAATATTTCTTCTTAGTATAAAAAATAGGGCACACTGTTGGAGATGAATAATAGTTTTTACATTAAAGTAATGTAAAATTAATGATAAAATACCGTGCAGTGTGCTGGAAATGCCTAAAAACGACTCTTTTTTCTGGGAAGTAATATTCCAACTTATTGACTTTTTGATGATAACTGGTTTTCTTCTCCATTTTAGACTTAAAGATAGAAGTCATAGACCTTCATCCAAAATTAAAGAATGTAAGCACGAAATAGCAAGAAAGTCAAACCTTGTACAAGGAAAGTGATAACATCGTTGTTCACTTGTTCTTGCAATTATATTTGCAATCATACATGCAGAAAAAACCGTAAAATTGTTAACGATTTACAATAAAGGAATCCAACTCGACTAGTAATAATTAAAAAACGTGTTTACAATTTTTATGTAGCACTCTTTCTTCAGTCCCGGCCTTCTTTATTTGACTTTCTACTACTCTTCCATTGAATGGCTTGCTTTATGCCTTGGTATATACTTGTCTGAAATTAACCCAAAATGAAAAAAATATATATATATTATTCACATATATCACCCAAAAATTCATTTTTGCAATAATATCATCCATCATTAATTTTTCAATAAAATAACACTATGATTGTGATGGTATTTTATGCGAAAATCGCAAAATTAAATGTTAGGGTGTTAATTTTCACAATTTACCGACATTGAATAATAAAAACTTTAGACCCACTTATTTATTTTGTCACATTTAAACATAAATTGTGAGCTGTCTGTTGCTGTAATTGCAGAAAGACTCCACCTACCATATAAATTTTGGACCTAATTTCCAATAATTTTTTTGGTTGCTTCTGTTATAACCAGGTGATGTCCCCATCAATGCGTCATTGCCCTTTATCACTTTTTTTTTTTATACCCATTACCACTGTCACAAAAAAACTCCTCGGCACCAGGTGCATGATCTAAGATCCATATAATCCAGATCGATCCAATTCGAATTCGCGAATTTCTATTTTTTTTTTAAAAAAAATTTCCAAATTTTTGTCTTGACCTTTATGTTATAAATGTGTGACATTTATGTACAAACATTTGTACCTTTATATCTGTAACTTAAAAAAAATGAAGATTTTCAACACAATTTGTATTGTATACCTTTATGTGATATCAATGTGACCTTTATATTATATTATATCACCTTTATGTATAAATATTTAGACATTTATGTAATATATATAAAAGTGTATAAATGTCAGAATATTTGTGTATAAAGGTGACATGATATAATATAAAGGTCACATTGATATCACATAAAGGTATACAGTTCAAATTATGTTGAAAATCTTCATTTTTTTCTAAGTTATAGTACATAAAGGTCATGATAGTTGTACATAAAAGTCATACATTTATAACATAAAAGTCACACTAATACAATATAAAGGTAACAACCTGAAGCAAAAAAAAAAAAAAAAAAAACTAAATTCAAAAACACGTGGATCCGAATCAAAACTGGGTCGACTCGAATTACATGTACACCAAGTGCACACAAGACCTACTCTACCACTATATATGTAAGTGAGACATTTTCATTTTTAGTCTTTCAATATTAAAATATGCAAGTTAAAAAAATATATCAATTTTAGTTTTGTAATTTAAAAATTATTTGATTTCGGTCAATTTTTACACGAAAATATGTAGAAAATTAAAACACGCCTGCATGTGACCTATAATATAGAGATATTCAGTAATTTAAATGATATGACACCATTTTGCTGAGTTTGATGTGTAAATTTGTAAAAGTAAAAAGATCGAAATTTATTTTCAAAGTCAACAAAATGGTGATAGATCACCCAATTGGTAGAAAAATTCCAATTTTTTACATACCAATTTTCAACCGATTTTATATATTCTCATTATAAAAAAAAACACTAGAATTTGACAATTTTTGGAGTCACGAGGATAAATTTGATACTTTGAGCTAAATAGAACTAAATTGAACAAGGTTTAGTTAACATTTTTTTTCCTTATATAAAGTACTACAACTTGCTAAAGTACATTTGTTATCATTCATAACTTTTATTTACACTAAATATTTTTACATTTATATAGAACTAGAGTCTATACTGAAGATTTACAAATGAAATCCTACTTGTATCACTATGAAAACTTTATAGTTTAAAAGTATTTGAACTAATTATTAAGTTATATAATTTTAGGGATAGCAACATTTTCTACTTTAATTAGGATAGTGAATTATTTTTCTAACACGATGGATAATATAAATATTATTTTATCGCAAATATAAAAATATAACAATTTTAACCTTGTTGATAATATAAATATTATTTTATCACAAATATAAAAATATAACAATTTTAACCTTGTTGATAAGACATAAATATCATCTCAAATCACATCAGTTAACAAACTTACACTATATGCATTTGGTGCAAGGGTTATTTTAAAATTTTCACCAAAATTAGGATAGAAAAATAACAAAATTATATGTTTAGTAGAAAAAATTTATTTGATTTTATGACATAAAAATTATTATACCTATAATTTTAATTTTATGAGTGATACACCTAACCTAACACATATGAGATGAGAGTACACTTCACTTATATCATCCACATGGCCACATGACTATTAATTCTTGCAACATGGAGATTTGTCAAACTGTAACAACAGTACTGAAAATAGCAATGATTATAGCAATAATGAATTAAATGAAAACAGCACTAAAAAAAAGTAAAAACAAACTTACCCAGAGGTGAGAAGACCTTGCGTGAGGAGGAACGCTGGAAAAGCTACCGTTTCGCTTCATTTTTACCCCACCACCTTTTTTTACCGTCTCAACACTCTCACACGAGCTACTAACAGAAGACGGTGAAAACCTGCAACTACCACCACAATCAACCTCCTTTTTACCGCCCTTGAATTTACCCAAAAGCCCTCGGGTTTTGCTCTTCTTCCCCGCAAGCAGGAGGTCAAAAGCGGTACCCTCAGGACTGGCGCTGCTGAAGCTGTCGAAGGAATCTTGGCCTGGGCATGGGCCGTCCCGGAAGAGCCTGAAGGAGGAGAATCTGGGCCGGCCCACATTGTAGGGCCCATCAAGAACGGTGGTGGGAGAGGGCGTTTTGGTAAATCTGCAGGGCGGGAGGTCCAGGCACCTGGTCGGTTCGGGTCGGGTCACGATGTCGGTGCAGGGTCGGGGCTTGCCGGGTTGCTCCTCCCATTTGAAGGGGATTGAGGCTGGGGTTTGGAGAGGGTGCTCCGGTGAGTCCATGGAGGGTGTGGGCATGTGTGAGAATGGAAGCTTTAGTGCACTGAAACTACTTGTTTCTCTCTCATCCATGGTGAGAGAGTGAGAGAGAGAGAGAGATGGGGAAATGAAGAGATATGGGATATGGTTGGAACTTAGATCATGCTATCCTATATAGGGTATTAAGGTTTGGAGCAAGAAAAGATAGGTATTGTGTTATGTTTTCTTTGACTTTGGTTGCCATGGGATCAAGTTCATTTATACTACTTCAATGAACCATGATTGTGGCTTGTATTACATATTAGTATTTTTAATAAAAACTTATGTGAAATGGTCTCACGGATAATTTACGTTCAGATGGATTCTTATTACCCACAACTCAAATCCATATTAACAAATTTACATGTGAATTGTAAAATATGGATTGTAAGTTGACCCGTCTCACATAAAAAGATCTGTGAGACGGTCTCACATAAGACTCACTCTTTAATAAGTTTTTTGTATTGCATATTAGTATTTTTAATAAGTTTTTAGAATGTAATTTTTTTTTTAAGAGATACTCATGAGGGCATCCAAAGTGTTTTTATGTGATAGATAATATTTTAATATCAGTGTTTGAGTTGGCAGTGTTCTTCCGCTGGAATATTTTAAGTGTTTTAGAGGAGAGAGAGTGTGAAATGTGATCTAAGGGAGAGAGTGTTAGTTTCAATCATTTCTTGTTTTTTTGGGGAATTTTTTAATATATTAATAATATTCTCAAAACTATTGATGTGGTTGCTCTAAGATTTTGTTAAAATTAGATGATAAAATATAATCGATAGATCAGTCCACACTATAAAACTAGCACACAAACACAAACGAGTCATATGGAAGGACAAAAATATCGGTACTTGTGGATATATCGGTACCTTGATTTTACGGATATATCGACGGATATATCGATATCGGTGGATATATCGGTTTTTGCGCAAAAAATTGAAAAAATTTGAAAAAAATATCTAGTACTTTATATAATATTATAAGTAACATTAATACATATATTGAACTTAAATTTCAAATAAAAAGTTATGTTTACAACAAATTTAGAGATAAACTATTATATAAACGTTGTTTCTTATAATAACATTTTCGTCACTGGTTATAATAACATGACAAATTTTGAATTCAAATACATATTTCATTGTTTAACACACTAGCCATGATAATTTATGATAGGAACCTAAATTCAAATACTTTACTAAATATAAGTTTACTAATTATTTAATTAAAATTATTAGTTGAATTCAAATACGTATTTCATTGTTTAACACACTAGCCTAATTAATTTATATGAGGAACCTAAATTCAAATAATTTATTAAATATAAGTTTACTAATTATTTAATTAAAAATATAGTTGAATTCAAATATGTATTTCATTGTTTAACACACTAGCCTAATTAATTTACCATAAAAAAAAAATTCAAAAAAAATCAAAAAAACCACCGACTGATATATCTTCGATATATCGCCGATTTATCGGCGATATTTTGTCGAATATGTGCACTAATTTACCGATAAGGAGAAATCGCTGATATATCGCCGATATATCGGCGATATTTTGCCGAAAAATTTCGTCCATGCATATCGATATCGGTAGGCAATTTTCCGCGATATATCGCCAATTTATCGCGATATTTTCGTCTATGGTCATATGAGCATATTCATGAAAACCCACTTTATTTGCTTATTTTTTAGCGAAATATGAAGAAAATGGGTTCTTACTATGGAGTTTATAACGACAATATTCAACTAACGAACCAAATTTTGGAAGGAGTAAAGATCATTCACAAAAATTGGAATCCATTTCAAATATCAAAATGTGTACTAATATTATTTCACACATGTAATATATGATAGTAATGAATACATAATAGAATATGTGTTTGCACACTTGTAATCTTTGAAAGACACTTCAAAATCGTATATATATAGTATAGTATCATATAGTAATAAGTGTGATATTTAAAATCTATCCACAATGACACAATATTAAAATAAAAGAGATCCAGAATTCAGATATCCCTATACATACTATGTAGAAATTAAATTATATATTTTTCTTTGGAGAAACAATTGTCATGCACCTTTTTGCAAATTCCAACGGCTTGACCAGCTAAAGATATATCATCAATAAAGAAATAAGGATCCTAAATATAGGAAGAGAAGTCCAGAAGAGTGGATACTTTCCATTAATTATTTCACTCATTATTTATTAATATTTTGTATTTAAATATCTTGATATGTGTGTATTAATAAATATATGCCTAACCTAATGTATGCAACAAGAATTATTAAAACAAAAAACGTCATTATATTATCTACCAATCAAATTCAATTTTACAAATCAATCTTTTATGTATTGATTACAAATTATGAGATGACTTATTTTATGAAATTGTATTCATAAGACTGTATCATAAAAATCATATTAATTCTATGTATGCATTTATTTGTGTATAGTGGGTGTTACAGTGTGTGTATGTATTTCCTGCATGTCAAATCTTTCTTTTTTATAAATAAATGACAAGATTTAAGAATGTAATGATTATTCTTCAACAATATTTGTTGTTTTGTTCACTATATATGCATTGGATTCTATAATATGGTACAATATAAGCAAATGTCAGCTCTTTTCAGATTTTCAACTTGCTCCACTTAAACATTTCAAAACATTGGTTAAAGGAATTTTACCAAAAATAAAATTATTATCATTTTAGAGTTTGAAAGATAATTTTTGAATATATTTAATTGGGTAAAAAATAATGTACAAAGCAAAATATTCCTAATTCTCAAAAGAAATATTCCTTTTATATTTCGAATATAAAATCTCAAAAGGAAAACGAAAGTAGCAAAATTCAAAATCGAAGAGGGATAGAGAAAAGGGGAGTTGTGGCAGTAAAGTAAGAAGAGAAGAACCATTGATATTTTTGATGAATCTGAAATCAAAATAAAGGAAGAAACAAGATTTCATCTCTTTTACTTATTTTCAAATTAAAGATTGAAAAAATATGTACATGCAAAGGGGATGTGGCAGTAAAGTAGCAAACCTATCTCTATCATCTTTCTCCTTTTTAGTTTTCACACATAAAACAACAGCAAAAGAATGCAAGATCATATTTTTTTTATTGGATTTATATCCTTTTCATTGAAATATTTGTATTATATCTAATTTTATCTAGAAAGATGCTAGAATAGTCAGAAAAAATGAATGTATAACTTACGAGGTCATCTCACGAATTTAATTTATTTGGATGAGTTAATTCACAATCTGTTATAAACCATAAATTAATGATGAGTATATCTCATGTGAGTCCTACATTGATCAGTCAAAACTCGATCAACGTGGATCAACATTAACAGTACAGTAAATGCAAGGCAATATATCAGTCAGCAGATTTATAAAGGTATTAATGATACTAAATATTTGTTTTATGGCTAAAAATATTACTATCACAAAACAAATACTTATATATGTATTACTAATACTTTATAAACTTATAAATAAATATTTACAAGCTTCTATAATTGAGATTATATTTATTTGCAACTTCATAAAAGTATTAATCATAATGTAATACATTAATTTAGCCATGAAACAAATACTTAATTATAAGTGTGTTATTAGTACTTTTATGATTGTGTTATCCTGGGTCTATTGACTGACGTTGACCTATATTTACTAGATCATATGACTTATATGGAGATTCATTTTATGTAAGGAGATCCATGAGAAAATTTCATATAAACTTTTATGAATAATGATTAATGAGTTATGAATTTTTTTTTGAATATTCCATCTAATATTTCACTTGTCTTCTTTACTAACTAAATAATTTACTTTAGACTTACAAAAGAAAATTTAGAAAGGAAAAAATATATCTTAAAATTTCGTTTATATTTTTTTAGATTATTAAAAACATATTTTATATTTAGAAAGGAAAATTCTTCCGTTGATTACGATAATTTAATAACGGGGTGAAAAATTATAGTGTGTCGTGCACTAATTAAGCGTGATACCCACAATTATTACCTTTCCTTCTTAAATGATTTAATTAAAACAAATTATATGAAATCGTCAATATCTATTAGACGGGTTCCACTATTCACGATACAAAATATATAAACTTAATTTTTATAAATTAGTTTTTATTTCATGAGTTATGAATTATAAATTAATCCATCTTGGTGGAATTAAACAATAAATCAGTCACAAAAATCCTATTCAATTCACTTTACATGAATATACGATATGCACTTTGATTTTCTGTCTCTTTTGATAAAAAAAAAAAAAATGTTTTCCCTTGTATTTTATTTCTTTCTTTTTAGCTAGTCAAAAATTTCAGACATTTTATTTTTCTTACACATATAGTAGAAGTCAAGTTGTTCCACATACGTTAAATCAAAGCTCAAATGTTTCACTTCTACCTTTACTAAATCAAAACTAGAAAGGTATATACTAGACAAAATAAATTGTTTTCCTTGATTTAAAAAAAAAAAATTGTAACTTAAAAAAAATAATAATAAAAAAAAAAAGTAACCAAGGTTTGGTTGTTTCGTGAATATAAACCAATTGGAAAACATGAGGAAGCCTGGTCCAAAGATTAATGACAGTCAACATAAATTAGAACTTAGCCCAATATTTTATATCGATATGGGCTTGAAGGTTAATGGGCTAGAAGTTTAGGTCTCAATCAAACTACATATTGGCCCAATGGGCTTTACTTATCGTGGAGCCCATAATTATGAAATCTCTGTTTAATAGGAAAAATATACTCCCTCTGTCCCTTCAAACTCTGCACACTTTCCTTTTTAATCTGTTCTCAAATACTTTGCACACCCAAAAATGACAAATTTTATTACAATTATTACCCTCCCAATACACACTTATTTACACACAATGTCATTACTTTTTCTCTCTCAACACTTTATTACTTTTTGTCTTTTTCTCACATATTTGACCATTATACCCTCAATCATAAAATAAATATTCATTTTTTCTTAAAAACTGTGCCCAAATTAGCGTGTAGAGTTTTTCGGGACGGAGGGAGTACATTTCTAGGTAGCTGCGTAAGCAACAAATAGAACAGGTGTTCCCGGGCTGCTTGTTGCTTTGTAGCTTGCAGCTAAGGAGCCCCGTAGCTAAAAAAACAGGATGTATTCCGACGAAATGCTATTGATTCTAGGAGGACTATTCTAAGGCTGGTTCTAAAAATATACATTTCTAAGGCTCATAAGTCATAACCATTTCAGCAAGTCAGCACTCACGCATTTATTGAACATGTTAAATATTTGTTATTATTTTCATTCACATTATTAAACTTTTCAAAAGTTCAATATAAATAAAAATAAATTATAATGGCTCAACTGAATAAATAAATTACAAAAGCTCAAAAATATAAAACTTACAAATTTGAGAGCTGCCAAATATATACATATATCATGCAAAAAATTTTTTAAAAAAGAAACATATATTTCATTTAAAAAAGGCTTTTTAAATTTAAAAAAAAATTCATATTCAAACATTTTTATATGTTCCAAATATTCAATATATTGTAACAAAAAGAAATGATTATTAACATTACATAAAATTCGAGAGTCAAATTCTCATCTGTACGAGTCAAAAGAACAGCCTCACAACCTTGATGCCCATCTAAAGGATATGATCATATGATAAACATTTATATTAAACTGTTTATCCATGAAATAACACTTATTATCCTTAAATCAAACACACTTTCACAATTTATATATGGATTATAGGTTAACTCATTTTTTTTAATTAAATTGATGACACGATGTACCCTAATCTTGAGGTTATTGTGGTAGTCAAAGGTAGGAGGAAAGTGGTGAAGAGCATTATTGTAATGGTAAGACTAAGTAATAAACAACGTGCGACAAAAGTCATAGTTTGTTGGGTGACATACAATATAATGAAATAATAGTGTGACAAATGTGAAAGAATAAAATCCAAAGTCATTGTCAAAAAAGATATTAGACCATTTCAATTCTCTTTTCCATTCCTTTTCAAGCATTACATATGTTTCATAACCACTTTGAATTCCCTATTTTGGGCAAATCCCCTCTAACAACACATCACAAGTCCACCACTTTAACAACACATCAAACTTCAATTTGGTATTGATTTTCATTATTTGAAGTCAAATTTAAATACACCACCACTAAAAAATGTCCTTCAAACTATTCCTTAGATATAAATTTTCCAAATATATTTTCACCATGTCATATTCACATCAGTGTATGTAGATACAAATTGATTGATGAAATAAAATATAGAATTAAAATACAATTAAAAATCGAGTTTGATGGAAGAAATTTAAAAATACAGGTTTTAAGTGTCGTTGTAGAGGCTGAATTTTATTAACATTTATTTGTTTTTTTAGCTATAATTTCACTTTCTTCCAAATTTACTCTCAATCACTAGCTAAAAAATATTTTTTAATTTTCAATTTGGTGTATTCGATTTATTTCACATCATAAGATTCTATAATCTTAATTTATTCCATACCGTATTTCTTTTAGGTATTTTTTGTCCAATTTTAATCTTTTTTAATTTATGTTAAAAATTCTAAAACGAGACTTAAATAAAATCAGACAAAGTATAATGTACAAAATATTCATGCTCATGGTGAAGTCTTCAAACAAATCACATTGTCAACTATTACGTGGAGATGAAAGCCAACAACTCTTATTCCAACACAAGCATTCTTATTCACATTCGTTGGGATTCTTTTGTCTGAATTTCCCTAAAACATTTTCCTCATGCTAATACATTTATTATAATTTGATTTTTCATTAATAGTTTCGTAGACGCTACACATAGAGAAATACATCAAAAGCTATATTTTAGATGCTACATATAGATAAATGCATCAAACATTATATATATTGTTCGTTGTAGACGCTACACATAGAAATACATTGAAAGCTGTATTTTAGACACTACATATAAAAAAATGCATCAAACATTATATCTAATATTCGTTGTGGACGTATAAGTGAGGATTACGCGTACATAAATAGTAGATATTGCAACTAATGCATTTCACCATGTCTAGTATCTATCTACGACTCTCAAACACTTCTAAAAAGACCCTCAAAACTAAGATTCCAAACGATAAATGAAAAACACCCAAACACATATAGGGACCACAAAGCAAAAAAATCTTCTCTTCATAGAGAGAGAGAGAGAGAGTCACATGCACGGTTTCATTTTCAGAGCAACAGAGGACCACTAGCTATCTTCAATACAGAGACACCAGTTTTGAGTGAGAAAAGAGATGGTTACAATTGTAAAATTTGGTTTAAATCAAGAAAATCTAACCCTTCAATTTCAAAACTTTGGCAAATTGATTCATAAGTTTTCAAAGGAAAATTAAAATCTCACCAAATGGCGTATATCAGACATATACAAAAACTCACGTGAAACGGTCTCACGGATAGTTTTCGTGAGACGGAGCCCCATCACCACAGATAACATGTTAATTGTTGAGTTTGGATGATGGGTAATTGAGTTGTGGGTTGATCCGTCTCACGCAATATATTAAAATTCCGTAAGACGGTCTCACAAAAGACTTACTCATTGACATAATAAGAGTATTGACTCTCATGAGACAGGTCTCGATCCATAGTCCAGAAAATGACTTTTGAAAATAGGTTTAGGTTGTGGGTGGTGGGCTGCACCATCTCGCAGAATTTTATTTGTAAGACAATCTCATATAAGTCTGAGTAACAAAATAAAGATTATGGTCCCACACAAAAACAAAAACACTTGAAGTTTGCCATCCAAGGACAAGCATGTTTACATTTTATACAAACTGATGAGCTATCAACCATCAACCAAAATCCAAAGAGCTAGGGTTCTACCATTGTGATCCTACTGTTTTTCGATTCTCGGACCACGACACCCGACCCGAAACTAGCTAATAATTTATCAAACACCCCCCACAAACATTGTATACACAACTTCCAAGAGTGAATTTGGTCTATCGATTATCTTCACGACTATCTTGTCTTTCTACTTCCATAACTCCTAGTCCACTTAATATGCTAACTCTATAGAGCAAGCCCCCCCCCAAAAAAAAAAGAAGAGAAACATAAGATAAGAGGATATACAAACTTCATGCTTCCGATTTGGGCTCCGATTCCGAGCTTAAGATTGTGCCTTCGCCGTCTAGAGATGACAAAGGGAGTTTGCATCTTGGACTCATCTTCTTCACTTCTTCACTTGAATATATGCAGATTTTTTTAGCCATTTTACAGAACTCCCTGCAAGATTGATTACAAAACTTATGATTGATCTTACAAAACTAAAAAGATTGCTTTAATAGAGAGATTTGCACTACACTTACGGCCAAGGGTCGTCGCCCACAAGCATCATGTCTCCCTCATTGTCGGTGTAAACTACTTCCCATTTGTTTCGAGGACGAAGCTCTCCCTTTATTTCAAACATTTTCTCCAACTCAATGATGAGGTCATCATAGCCATGAAAGGACGACAAGTCCACGCCACGACCAACAGCAACCCCTTGCATTTGAACCTAATCGTACACGTAAAAAAAATCTAAGGTTGAGTTTGAATAGATACGGATTTGAAATCCATCATTTTCATTTTGATCTAATCATTTTAGCAATATGGTTGGATTTGAATCCACTCTGACTTGAGTGGATTTGAAAACCATACATTTTAAATCCTGAATTTCGAATTCCTCAATCCAAACTCCACTTAAGGAGAACTTACCTTGACCCGAGTTCTTGAAGATGGAGCCAAGCTCTGATTGGCCGGAATCTCGGTAGGAGAAACCTCGGGCTTTCTTTCTTTCGATGAAGCCAAAAGGTCGACGTTCTGTGCCGCCTCACTTGAAATGACGTTTGGTCGAGAAAAAGGCGCTTCCTTTCCAGACGGAGAGATTGTGTTTGAATTGTTCCTCAAATCAAACCCAAACAACCGGCAAGTGGATGTGTTCTCCGACTTTCTTACAACCTTTGATGAGATAGGAGACTGATGATTCGGAAGAGCAGATTGAAGCACAACGTTTTTATTGTCTTCTATAGATTCTCGAAAAAGATTTAGAGAACCATTCACATGTAAAACAGATGACCAATCTTTATTCTTTGGAGGCCAGAAAACTTGGTTTTCATTGCTCTGCACATCATTCGTACTAGTTAAGTGGCACAATTCAAATGACGTCGTCGATTTTGAATACCAGATGGGAGATACAGCCGAAGCAGCAGTAGTTTCTACAAGCAAAAAAGGTCTCACCACTCAATACATGTACATACATTATCACCATTGATTTATAACAAAAGATGCTATAATGTTATGTACCAGGAAGAGGTAGATCGAGGGGTCGAGGTCTTTTCACTTTCATAGCTGGTTGAGGTACATCTATGGAAGTTGAAGATACAAACGGCTCTATTTCCCATGGAGAGACTTTGTCAGGCCGTACCATAGTCGCCGGTTCATCCCATTGGACCTGTCACGCGCGATTAAATAGAACGTTATGTTATCATAAAGACGTATATATTTCTTTGCATGTCTATGATGTATTAGGAACTGTTAGTAACCTTAAGTGAGCGCCATGTAGAGTCGGTCCACTGGGACGAGAAGTCCCCGACACCAACAATAGTGCCCGTGAACCTGAAAAGACGTGATTTGTTATGTCGATCTATGATCATGAGATGGTCAAGAAACGAGATGTGAAGAGGAAGGAACCAAGAAAGAACCTTCTCTCAGGAGAATCTTCGCCTTCGAATCTCATTTTGAAACGCATACCGACTGAAAATCCGTGCTCCATGGCCACCAAGTACTTATTCAGCCCAATAATGAATTGGCTCGTCCTGTTCGATTATAACACGTGTAAGAGGCAAAGGTGTGGAGTCAAAAAGACGTGACAATAGAGAAATACCGTGGCTTGTAGTAGACAATGAATAGGGTTTGTGTTGTGATGGCATGTGAGGCAGTTGCAAGCACACCAAGGTGCATGCTTTGGCTGGATATGACCGAGGGTGGCATCGAGCTCTGTTGTCGAGCAAGGCGGCGGACCCCAACGCGCAACTCCCCGTTTTCACCCCTTTAATTGATTCGGAGTTGTGAGTTGAATTTTAACATCAAGAATGGACTAATAGGAAAAAGGGAAATCAATGAATACCTCAAGAAAACAAAAGAATCACCGGCAACTAATCGCTTTGAGGTGACAAACGTACTCCATCCAGTCGTAAGTAGGTGTCTCCTCGGTTGACCTGAGCACAAACAACGCGTTAAAAGGGGCTGCAAAATCTCATCATAGCATCGAAGATAAGCAAATTTTACCTCTGAATATGTGCTTGAAACGCCACTCGTACCCATGGAGATCTTTGGCAACCAAATCTTGAGTAGGGGTCGGTTGGGTCATATCCTTAGGAATAAACAACCACCAATCAGCATTGAATCTTGAATAGAATACAAAGAAAAAAGTATCCAATAAGTCGAACAATGTTACTTACTAATGGAGGCAGGCATTCATTTGCATGCTTTCGAAGAACAGAGAAGCCTCCATGAGTGCTCGTATCAGATGCCGTCAAAATCTTGCAAAATGAGTGGACAGCCGGTTTTGGAGGATCGGGCATAGACGGGTCGAGGCTAGTTCGCTCCGTTTGCTACAAAATTGCATGATTTCAACTTGAACGAGCTCTATAATCGTTATAACGACAAATATAACAAAGTTACTACTTACATCTGGTTCGGGTTGTAAAGTGATCTGAGCATAAACTTCATCCGTTTCCGGTTCAGCCTAATAATCGAAGCAACAAATAACACACATAAAACTTAAAACATAAACTCCATTGAAAAAGTGGACCAAAAACAAGAAGTTGGAAACAGTACCAGTAACTGAGTGTGAACAACATGACAAAGGATCTTTGGAGGCAGATTGAATCGAGGGATTTGTTGATCCAATTCCTGATTCGTCGACGCCTCTAACTGCAAATTATTACACTCGTAAATTTAGCCAAAATGAAAATTTCCTAAGTAGGGAATATTGAAGCTTACTTGTTCCATGTGACCTTGAGGAAAGTAATAAACCCTTTCTCCGTTGCACGGAACATCCACCAACGGCCCCGCGCACGCCTTCCATAGTTCCATGTACAGATCATCACTTCCCAAACCTACCAAAGATCAATCAATTCAAATGAAGATTTAATAAGAACACTTTTATCTTCAAGAACATACATTCCAACTACAGATTTCGATTGTTTCCCCCTTCAAATTCGAAGGCTAAAACTTTGCATGAACACAGAAATTAAACTAGAACACAAGAAACCAACCAAAACAATGGAATCATGGTGTAGAATTTCAGTAAAGATCTTCACACAAATTATCAAATATAGCATATCAAAGCATCTTCCAACTGTATGAAGAAATGACTGAGAGAATACACAATTCTGATACAAACAGATAAACAAAATATCTTGAAAGCCCAGAAAAGATTAACCATTTCTCTAACCTGTTTCATGAGAACCTCCTCTTATCAACCCATCACCATGCGCCATTCAAAGCAAGAAAACCAAACAGAAATGGAGAAGAAGAGAGAGAGAGAGAAAGGCTTTCTGAAACAGAGATCAATCAAGAAGCAGGAGAGAGAGAGAGAGAGAGAGAGAGAGAGAGAGAGAGAGAGAGAGAGAGAGAAGCTCCTCTGAAGCTCAACCTACCCCGTTTAAAATCATCATCAATAATCCAAACAAAACCCACCCTTTATTATCCATTCACATTAACAAACAAAAATCACTTAATCAACCCCCCTTTTCAATGCATCCCTCTCTCTCTCTCTCTCTACATAAATGTGTAGTCTAACAGCTTTGGAGAGGTGTAACAAATGCAGTGTAGTTTAGTGTGTAATGGGATGCAAGAATTCAGCTTATTTTTTCTCTCACTTTTCAGTTACAAAACCGCTCTAAGCTTTTGTCTCTTCAGTAACCAAATACCACCACCATCCTTTTCTTTTCTTCTCTCTTCAAAAATCCAATCTTTATCTCTCTTCTTTTTCTCTCTCTTTACACACCACCACCTGAATCAAACGTTACCAACTCCCCAAAAACCCCTTTCCCTCTCTCTCTATACGTACATGATACATATACAGATAAGTGTGTTTCTTTCTTGCTGCAATTTGGTTTTGTTTAAAGACAATAATATTAAATCAGGTTTCTTGCACTTTATTTGCACTCCTCAAACCGAGTTGACTCTCTAGTGGAGATAGAATGATGATCAAGTCTTCTTCATGTTTTTTTATTTTATCATCATGTAATAAATCGTTGAAAAACCACCTTAACGTATCAGAATCTACACTGTAATAGTATCCTATTTAAATAAATAAATATAGATTTATTTGTGTAACTTGTATGATTAATTCAACTGTCTTACATTTTTAGTCACAATTATTATGTTATATTTATTATATTTTATAATAAAACATTAAAACAAAAAGTAATAATAAATGCGATATAGTTGCTTTTTTTTTTGTCTTTTTTTTTTTTTTTTTGCTATAATTCATTTTTTGAAAAATTATTTTAAAATTTTGTTTTTCTCTTTTAAAAATAAAATTATAATTATCTGTTTTTTCAATGTTATTAGTTTCTGTTTAATCTCGATTTTTTTTTTTTGGACTAAAAAATATGTCCTGATTTTTTTTTTACACTTTAAAGCTGCTTTTCAACTTTATATTTCCAAGTTATAAAGAAGCCTATAAAAGTTCTCTCTTTTTGCTTTAAATGGAGTTGAAATATATGCACAGAGATATTTCTCATTTTCCCTTTCACTTTAATAAACCAAATATTAATCTCCAATATCACCACCTCTTAACTTTTTTTTTTTTTTTTTTTTTTGCCTATTTCCCTTTTTTCGGGTCAAAATAACAAACCTTTTGTTATTATTAATCAAAATAAAAAAGGAATTGTTAAAAATTTTAAGAAAGAACCATCTTGAAATAAAAACCAATTATGGTGAATAAAAGTATAGAATTTAAAAAACATACATGTATTGTGAGAGATAATCTTATATTAGTCTCACAATATTATATTCATGAAACTGTATCAAATGAGTTTTTGAGTAAATGTATAATATTATTGAAAAGATCCAAATAAATAGCTAAAATTCAA
This sequence comes from Scutellaria minor, assembly GCA_954870855.1. Taxonomy (NCBI): domain Eukaryota; kingdom Viridiplantae; phylum Streptophyta; class Magnoliopsida; order Lamiales; family Lamiaceae; genus Scutellaria; species Scutellaria minor. The sequence goes on along the minus strand of OX940728.1, from coordinate 13,961,208 downwards.
GTTTATGTGTGTAAACAATTAGATTACTCAATATTTAATAGATAGTTAATATCTAATGATAAATAAAAGTACAGCATCAAAACAAAAACAAAAACAAACAAACAAAAAAAAAAGTGGACAAAGCTGGAAACAAATTATTAACACTTCTTCATAATAATTAAAAAAAAACAGATGAATTAAAATAAATGTTATTTTTTAAAATGACAGGATATTTTCAAACAAAGAGAATATATAGTAAATAAAATTTAATCATATATTTCAATCTTTATTAAACATATTTTATACGTAAGTCAAAATAAAAGTGTATCATGCAGTGAAAGAGCATTTCTTGAATTAATTTCCATGGAAAACACAAAGGCGATGAGAGTCATCCATTTATCTTTCTTATTCAATGCTTTGGAAAATCAGTCATTTCCAATTGAAAGTGCTTTCCTTTTAACCCAAAAAGCGCATTAAATGAATGGGTGTTTTGACTTTTTATGAGTTGACTTTGGAATTCTAGTCCTCGTTTACACGATTATTACAAAGCCCCCTAATATTGAAAATTCTCAGCATTTGCACAACCACGTGGTATTAGTAACTTGTCTTATCTATATATAATTTAAATTAATATATTATTTTTTATTTTATTTTTTCGGTAAAATCTGATTTAGTATATTTTAAGATAACCACGATGGAAGTTCCATAGCATGTAAAACGGTCCAGAGCAGGTTGTTATCATGCGTATGAAGCTGAAGTAATTGGACTTGTTGAGGTTCTTTCATGGATAAAAACATTAGACTTTCAACGTGTCATCTTTAAAATGTATGTTAAAATTGGTTCTAATATTGTTGATCATTCAGAGTTTGACTCGATTGTTTTTCGATGCAGCGATGCTCTATTTCAAATCGCAGTCTCTTCCATTCAATTTGTTAGTAGAGTGTCTAATAGTGTTGTCGATTACCTTTAATGATTTCAATCTTCCCAATCTCTCTATCATTGATTATGCTCCTAATTTTTTAACAAGTTGATTGGAACAAGATTGCAATCTCTAAAATTAAAAAAAAAAAAAAAAGGGAAAAATGTTTATTTTTTCAGAACCAAAATCATCAAAATATCATGTAAAGTATTTTGTAAATTAGGTTTCAAAAAATTAAGTACTTTGTGTAGAATTATTGTAATTGATTTTTTCCCTTCTTAAGGTAGTCTATATTTATTAGGATCCTCTAATTACGGATCTTTTTTTTTTTTTTTTTTAAGCCAGATTCTTTGTATTATAAAAGGATCTCTTGTACATTGTATTTTGCATCAATAAGAATATACATTACAATCCCATTATTTCTTTCAACATGACATCAGAGCGGAGTTTCGATCCTCTTGTTTGAGTCGAACTTTTGTTCTCATCATATGCTATGATCGACCCGACAGAAACCGCCCTCTCACAGACCTCAGAATCTGAATTGTCAACCTTAATCCAATACCTTCAGAGAAGTACAATGAATCAGAATCAAGCAACCGAGACATCACCATTGATGGTGAATCTAAAATTGAATGACCGAAACTATGCAATTTGATCCAAATTGATGGGAATGTTTATCAAATGGAGGGGATGGGGCAACCACATCACAGGCCAACTTCCGACACCCTCCATCAGTGATCCTAAATTCCAAATGTGGGATGCATCGATAACGTCGTAAAAGGATGGATCATCAATTCGATCGAACCAACTTTGGTTCCAAATTTTCTGCAATACCCGATAGCCCAATCACTTTGGGAGGGCTTGGAAGCGACATATAATAGCGGCACAAATTACCTGCAAATATTCGAGTTGATGACTCGAGCAAGTCAAACTAAACAAGGGAGTCAGACGCTGGAGCAATATTACAGCAATCTTCAAGCCATATGGGCTGAGATTGATCAAAGGCAACTGAACAAATTCACAAGAGATGAGAACATCCAATTGTTCAACAGATTGACTGAAGAGGGAAGACTTTACCAGTTCTTAGCCGGAGTAAATGACCGATTCGATCCCGTAAAAAGAGACATTTTAAACCGAGATCCCCTTCCCTCCCTAGCCTCTGCCTACGCGACGATTCGACGGGAAGCACTCCGAATCGGAGTTATGATGTCCACAGATGAACAAACAGCAACTGGTGAAGTATTCGCGGCAAGAGGGGTCTCCGGGGGAGGGGGACGGTCAGCTTCTCAGGGGAAGTCATCATTCCGTCAAGCCGACAAGGAGAAGCTCCAATGCACCCACTGTGGTGGAAATAAACACACAAAGGATACGTGTTTTCAGATTCACGGTTACCCGGAGTGGTGGGATGAAAATCACCACCGACAACGGAACAGTAGTGGAGAAAGAGCGATGGTGGCCACCACCTGCGGCAACACCGACAGGGCTACCAACAGCGGCAGCCCACCCAGTAGAGACACAGCGTTGATGACGACCAGTGGTGGCGCTCAAGCGCCGCCTACCGATCGAGGCATGACAAGCGGAGTCGCAGTTTTTATTCACGGTGGAACCCTAGGAGAAGGATAGAACAGAGGTGAGACAGCGGGAGAAGAGGAGAGAGAAGTGATTTCGGCGAGAGGTATGAAGGGTGAGGGGAAGGGTTTTAACCCTAATAGGAGTGTAATTCCTATTTTACCCTCACCCTATCATCAAATTACTTCATTACACTCAAGTATTAATTCAAGTGCCTTAAGTGTGAACTGTGATAAAAATAAACAGTGGATCTTTGACTGTGGGGCCACGGATACAATGACCTTTGATCAGAATGATATTATTGACCCATCTCAACTAAATAGGGGTTTTATTAAAAATGCTAATGGAGGTTCCTTTCCGGTACTTGGGGCAGGATCTGTTGAAATCTCTCCTACAATTAAACTGTCTAATTGTCTTTATGTTCCCTCCTTATCTTGCAAGTTGTTATCTATCAGTCAAGTGATGAAGGAACTTAACTGTGTGGCACTCATCTATCCAACTTTCTGTTTATTACATGATATTCGTTCGAGGGAGATAATTGGGCGTGGTTCTGAAAGAGATGGACTGTACTACGTTGATGAACTGTCTGAAGGAGGAACTGCTTGTTGGCTCATGGCTCTCAAAACCGACAGATCTGGCTTTGACATGGTCGGTTAGGTCACCCATCAGATGATTATCTTAAGCATTTATTTCCTTCATTGTTTTCAAAGGACTATCGTACTATATGTGATACTTGTCATTTTGCTAAGAGTCATCGAACATCTTTTGCTTCTGCTGATAATAAAAACTCTGTACCATTTTCTCTTATACACTCTGATGTTTGGGGTCCGGCACCAGAGTCAATGGACACTGATTTTCGATGGTTTGTGTTGTTTATTGATGATTGTACCCGTATGACTTGGATATATTTTTTAAAACAAAAATCGGAGGTCTGCAGTAGGTTTGTTGATATTTTCAATCTAGTCAAAAATCAATTTCAGAGCATCGTAGAGATCTTACGCTCTGATAATGGGGGGAGTATGTTAACCATGAACTTCAAACTTTCCTACAGAAAAATGGGGTTATCCACCAAACCACCTGTCCTTATACACCTCAACAGAATGGGGTAGCAGAACGGAAGAATCGTCATATTTTGGAAACCACACGTGCTCTTTTGCTTGAATCACGTGTACCATCTGCTTTTTGGTTTGAAGTTGTTGTTTCATCTGTCTATCTTCTTAACAGATTACCCACACGAGCCTTAAAATTCATGACCCCTTTACAAGCTCTCTCCTCAAAATTTACCCTACTCTCCATTCTCATGTTACAGCCTCGGATATTTGGTTGTTCTGTCTTTGTTCACATCCCGAAAGTTCATCAAAACAAACTTGATCCCTGTGCTGTGAAGTGTGTTTTTCTTGGATATGGAATCCATCAGAAAGGTTATCGGTGCTTCAATCCTATTACCAAGAAACTCTATGTTACTATGGATTGTGACTTTCTTGAGACAGAATACTATTATGCCTCTCCGCAATCAGATGTTGAGGAGGAGAAGAACAATCAACACTCTGATTGGTTGTTCAAAGATAACTGGGAACCGAGTTCTGCTGAAGAAGTACAGTCCATCCCAACTAATCCCAGTCCATTAACCCCCTCATCGAATATCTTGGAGGTACAAATTTCTGATACTGAAACTCTTAGTCCTTCTCCGATTTCGGTGTACTTTCCTAACTCCGCAGGTCAAAGTGAGAATACATATTCTCTTCCACCAAGGCAGAATAGAGGAATTCCTCCTTAGAGGTACAACCCTGAATACAAGCCGAAGAAATCCAGATATCCCATTGCCAACTTTATCACTAGTGGAAATGAAAAAATTCAACGTTTTAGAGATAAGTTGTCCACTACATGGATTCCAAAAAATGCAGAGGAGACACAGAAATATCCAGAATGGAAGGAGGCTATGAATACAGAAATGACGGCTTTAAGTGAAAATGAAACGTGGGACAAGAGCAGACTGCCACCAGGAAAAAAACCAGTTGGTTGCAGATGGGTCTTCACAATTAAGTACAAACCGGATAGAGAAGTAGAGAGGTATAAAGCACGACTTGTGGCCAAAGGATACACTCAAGTGTATGGAATTGATTATGCAGAAACATTCTCTCCCGTTGCAAAGTTGGATACTGTTAGAGTATTGCTTTCAGTGGCAGCAAACTGCGATTGGCTTCTACACCAGTTTGATGTGAAGAATGCTTTTCTTCATGGGGATCTAACTAAAGAAATATATATGGAGATTCCACCAGGCTTTGAAGAAGAGTTTGGAAAATGAGAAGTATGTCGGTTGAATCGGTCTCTATACGGGCTGAAACAGTCACCTCGGGCATGGTTCAGAAGATTTACATCGGCTATGAAGAAATATGGATATACTCAAAGCAACTCAGATCATACACTATTTCTGAAGAGAATGGACTCTAAAATCACATGTTTGATCATTTATGTTGATGATATGATCATTACAGGAGATGATGGTGAAGAGATTAAACTCCTTCAAAAGAACTTATTTTCTAAATTCGAAATGAAGGATCTCGGTGGTTTAAAATATTTCCTAGGGATAGAAGTCATGATGTCAAAGGAAAGTATATTCTTATCTCAAAGGAAGTATGTTCTGGATCTCCTTGCCGAAACAGGACTTCTTGATTGTAAACCAGTAGAAACACCAATAGCTGTAAATCATGGATTAAGAGGAGATTTGAGTGATAGGTCGGCAGATAAAGAACAATACCAAAGGATTGTTGGTAAGCTAATTTATCTCTCACATACGAGACCAGATATAGCTTATGCAATTGGGGTCATAAGTCAGTTTATGCATAAACCCTTGGTGGAACACATGGATGCAACCATAAGAGTAATTCGGCATCTAAAATCCTCTCCTAGAAAAGGTATCTTCTTTCAGAAAAATAAGCATTTGGAAGTCTCCAGGTCTACTGATGCTGATTGGGCAGGAAACATCACAGACAGACGATCTACAGCAGGGTACTTCACCTTTGTAAGAGGCAATCTTGTGACTTGGAGAAGTAAAAAACAAAAAGTGGTAGCACTCTCGAGTGCAAAAGCAGAATTTATGGGGATTGTGAAAGGGATAACATAATTACTTTAGGTAAAGAAATCGATAATTGAGATTGGTCTATAACAGACGGGAGCTTTCAAACTCTACTGTGACAATAAAGCAGCTATGAGTATTTCTCATAATCCTGTCCAACACGATAGAACCAAGCATGTGGAGATAGACAGACATTTCATTAAGGAGAAGTTAGATAATGAAAATATCACTCTGCCATTTGTCAGATCGGAAGACCAGTTCGCAGATATTCTAACAAAAGCTGTCTCAGGGAGAGCCTTTCACAGAGTTCTTGGCAAGTTAGGTATGTGGGATCCTTCACCTACCAACTTGAGGGGGAGTGTAGAATTATTGTAATTGATTCTTTCCTTCTTAAGGTAGTTTATATTTGTTAGGATCCTCTAATTACAGATCTTCTTATTCTTTCTTTTTTTAGGCCAGATTCTTTGTATTATAAAAGGATCTCTTGTACATTGTATTTTGCATCAATAAAAATATATATTACAATCCCATTATTTCTTTCAACACTTTGTAAATCTGGTTTAGCCAACGTTTATCTTAGATTTTATATCGCTCAAATCACTTTTAAAAATCTAAATTTACTTATGAGAGTGACAAATATTAGACTTTGAGTAAGTTCTTGTAAAACTTTAATTCTCAAAAATCAAGTTTTGTAAGACAAATTAGTTTACAATTTATAGTTCATAAAATATAAATAAACTTTTGAAAATGAGTTGAGATTGCATAATGAACTACATATCTATAAAATTTTGAAATGCTACCATGTATGTTTTTGTGTAATTTTTTTGTAATATTCTAACTAGAACTCTCTTATACTTTTGAGCCACTTAATATTTAGTCTAGGAATTAATCAAGTAATAAAGATAGGTTTAACAAATTTTATGATTACCTTCGATCTAATTATTGTAGGTTATTTATAAATTTATATATATGTTATTTGAATTCAACCATTCTTAATCCAAAATAAGTTTTAATATGAATGTGATAAAGTCAATAAACAAAATATATATTAACCATATAGTCGAAATAATATTATGTAAAATGTTATAAATTCTTATCATATTTAGGTTTTATAAAAACATACAAAGAAATTATATGAAACTATCACACAAATATAATCTAATGAGACTAAATTAACGACACAAATCTATTTTTATGAGTCAAACTTTATTATGTGGATTAACATATCTGACGGAATCAGATTAATTTTATAAACTCATATATCATTACCAATACAAATAATATTGGTTATTATTTAGAAATAATTGAAATATATTGCTTTTCCTTTTTCTTTAAACATAATACTATTATTTAGAGTTTACACTTTACATTGACAAACTTATACAGTAAAAATTAGGTGAGTAGAACGATAAATTCAGAGTTATTATTATTATATAATTTTTAAGAAAAGGCCATATCAAAATTTTCAGTTTGAACTTTGAACTGGGGCCTTGTTACACGTCATCATTTATGTCATTGGTGCCAAGTGGCTTATCCACAAAAGTGATGACGTGTTCCCTCCCCACTAGCATGGCCCCTGTCCCAATTCCCTATGCAGGACAGAAATTATGTGCCCTGCCCTTTCAGCAAAAGAGACTTCCTCTTTCCCTTTTTTTTTTTTTGAAAAAAAAATACTATAAAGAATAAATAAGAAGATAAGTAGATAACTAAGAAAAAAAAAATTCCTTCTGTTAGATTGAATGTCGTTTTTCCTTATAATAATTTAGTAAAATTAAATGAGAATCTGGATAAATCTTTGTATTTATCACAATTTGGGTGATTTTATTTTTTCGATATATATATATATATAAAATATAATAATTTAGTAAAATTAAATGAGAATCTGGATAAATCTTTGTATTTATCACAATTTGGGTTGGATCTGATTATATATATATATATATATATACACACTTCTCAAGTAAATGAAGTAATATTTTATGTATTTTAATTAGCTAGCATACATAAAATCATTCGTATTTTAAAATAAAATTTCTGCAGAGCCCTATTAAAGTAACAATATTTAAGGCGAGATCGAATATTAAAACTTGATGGAATTAAATTCCATTAACATAGTTAATTAGGTTGATAATAAATTTTTATATCGGTTAACACTTTGAGTTCAATTCAAACTTGATAAGTAAGAAGATAAAATAAATATAAAGAAGATCAAATTACCCTCAGTGGAACCTTTATTCTCACTAGAGTCGTTCAAAGTTAATGTAAGTGATAATCAATTACATTCAAATGGTATGTGCTACACGTTTCGATACAAAAAATCAAATAAAAAATTGTAAACTATTTAATTGTTGAATTATTTTAGACTGACACGTCACTAATGTTACATAATTGATGGGTTACATAGATTTTATTTTTCATCCTATGATGACTAGATAACCCAAAAAAATCTATTTTCTGTTGTTTCCTCTCATTTTCATAAATAATAAAATATTCACTAATATGCTGGCTATTTTGTCTTATTTTATATACAATTTTCCAGCCACTTTTTGTTTTTTTATTTTTTTAAGTGTAATGGATGTCTCAGTCGTTCACATTTTCTAGAGAAAAGTGGATCATTATTTTCTTTTTATATATAAACATTAGTACCTTGAAATAATATATAATTTGTAGGCGGCCAAATAGTTTTTCAGTCATTTGGTAATGGCCAATGACTATAATAATGGAAAAGACAAAAAATGGTGACTAGAAATAAAAATAATTATTTTATGAGGTAAAACTTCATTTAAGTTTGAACTAAAAAGAATTATATGAGACAATCTAATATCGAATATAATTTTATGTGATGGAGTTTCACTATTCACCATTAAACTTATTTTATTAAATTAATTATAAATTATAAATTAGCAAGTTGTTCATTGTCTCACAAAATTAAAGTCAAAGAATTACATGATATGTAATTTTCCAAGACTTAGGAAAGACTGTTTGCCTTTTGATATAATTATCTGGTCAAATAAGTCATGTATTTATAGTATCCATCAACTAAATACAATATACTATATAAATAATTACTTGTATATATTAATAGTAAATATAATATTTGGTATATTAATTTACTACATTTATACGTGTGTGTTTTATTTTCTTAGGTAATTTTCTCTATGACTTATGTAGCATGAAGGTGGCTTCTCACATTTTAAGTGCATTAATAATTGTGTACAATCAAGAATTTGTAATAAACGAAAAAAAAAATTAATAACTTAAAATACTTGAGTATCAAGAATATACATTAATAGGCATTTTATAAGATTGTTTCATGAATTTAATTATATGAGCTGGATATATTCATGATTTATCATGAATATATATAAGTTTGGCATCTTATATGTGTTGTGTAAGAATATATATTTACTTATATAGTGTGAGTGTTACCAATCTTTTAGAGGAGACAACTAAGCATGCATAAATTAATATATTATTTATAATTTAATGGGTGCACGGATGAGAATATTTTTAGGGCCAATAAAAAATTATTTATTTTGTATCGTGGAATCCAATTGGACCAAATCATGGTCTTAAGTTTCTCCTTATTTTAGGCTAAAATGTTTCACTAATCTTAGACAAGGAAACAAGCTTTATCACCTAAACAAACCCTCAATCTTCTTCATTATTACATCATGACACTTTTCTTGGAAAACTCATTTTAATTCAATTTTTCATTTTCTATTTTATCTTTTGTGCATCATGAACTAATTGTCTATTGAATCGTGTATAAGTATTTAAATACAAAATTGAAATATATATTGTTCATAATAAATTATCTCTAACTTTTACCATTTTTGAAGAGAAGCTGGAACGAACTTATGGGCCTATGGCCAGACACCTACCCCACATAAATGACTAACTAATCAAATTATTGCAATTAATTGAATTAAATTAATGTATTAACACTTGAAATTCTTTTTTGAAGAATAAAAATGGGAAAGAAAAGGAAGTGTTTAAAGACTCAACTTTGAGGATATGATTCCTACTTTGCATCTTTGTGCTAATTAAGCTACTATAACGACCTCCAAAGATTAATATTCTAGTCCCACAATTACTGTATATTGATAATTAATCCCACTTGCAATCCTATGGGATTTCCCCCCCTATTTTACTAAAATGATGATGCGAAAATATTATTGATTATTTGACGAGTTAATTAGAGTAAATTTTGTGTGACCATATACTGATATTACGTTTTATCAATAAAGAAAGGTTATGTAAAACAATTTCACTTACATAATTGCATGAGCTTGAAATCATTAGCGACAATTAACACTCATTTTGGCAATTCATATATGAATTGTGGATCGACCTATTTCAATAAATTTGATAAATGAGACGTATTCACACTAGTCCTACTCAATATATAATTTTTTAATTTCCCCTCTCTTGCAAATGTGATTATGGGTAAATACTATAATAGCAAGACTAAGTTGGTTGAGTAATTTAGTACTCTCTCCGTCCCAAATTATTTGTCGTTTTAACACTTTTCACGCATATTAAGGAAACTAACAAAAGGACCGATCTATCCCTATTTAATACATATTTTCAATGTCTACTTTGAAATAATAGAACATTTAGTAAGGAATAATAAATAGGGGTAAATTTGGAAAAATTTGGGAAAATATGCCTTGAATTCCTATAACGTCAAATAATTTGGAACAAATCTCAAAAGGTAAAACGACAAATAATTTGGGACGGAGGGAGTAGTAAAATTTGAGTCAGTGTCAGACAAACCAATCACATCGAGATAAGAATTTCTAGTTGGACCCTTTAGTCAAAAAATAAATAAAAAGATTAAAGAACACCCTCTTTATAAAATTTATTATTAAATCATATAATTATTGTTAATTGGGGATTAAAGAATGACTCTTTGGTCCTCTCAAAGGTTAAATTCTCCTAATCAGTCCATAAAAATAATAATTAAAGTTGAACCAATCTTATCGGAGATTCTAATTTCTATATCTTTAAACTGTAGATTCCATTTGGATTGGTAGATTTTATACCATTAATTTGTCAAAATTGATGACAATGCCCCTTTTGCTCTAGACTTAGATCCGATTAAGTATTCTTTAAAATTCCAATTCTCCAATACCTATTTTTTAATTAAAAGCAAGGGTATCATATGAGAATCTTCCACATTGCCAAATTTCCATCTCCTAGTATTTTTGTGAAACTATATCATGAATTTCATTTCATAAAATACTTCACAACCCACAAAAATAAAGATGGATTCAAAATAAAATAAGATTAGACTCTGTCTCAATAAATTGTATTCACGAAAGTTTCAATTCTTATAAACTTTTGTGTCCCTTTTACTGCTTAATTAGAGAACTTATTCTTCAGGTCTAATTTATAGAGATTATCTTCATTAAGATAGTTTATTTTATATGATTGAGTTAAATATATACTACATTATTTGGTGTAATGTAATCACATGTTATGTTTGTTCTGAACTTAAGGTGTCTTTTGCAAATTTGGATTTGAGCTTGAGAAAGATTTTGTGAGTTTGAATTTTGAGTGAAATTATAGTTAAGATGTAATTTTCACATTAGAAATTGTAGTGAAAATAGACATTTTTTATTGGGAGTTGTAGAAAAAATAGAAAACGTAGATGTTTTTATTAAAAATTATAGAAAAAATGGGAAAAGTAGGGTGGGATAGTAGGATTTTGATAAGAGTAATTCTATTCACAGCCATATTATTTCTCTTCACAGCCAGTAAATTCTCTATTTTGACCTTTTAAGTCAACTTTTTTTCTTCTTCTTTTTTACAGCCATCCAAATCTAATTTTTTAAAAGTATTAAAAATCATCTCTTCACTCATTTAATTCCTCAATATTTTTTAAATATATCAAGTATTTAACTTAAATAATTAATATTATAAGATATCTCCTTAAAAAAATTTGGAAAATTATTTCTACATTGAATTTTTTTTTTTTTTTTACAGCCACCCAAATCTATTTTTTTTTTAATTATTAAAAATTATCTCTTCACTCATTTCATTCCTCAATATTTTTTTAATATCTCGAAATATTTCACTAAAATAATTAACATTATAAGATACCTCGTTAAAAAAATCAAGAAAATTATTTTCATATTCAGGAACATAGGACAATACTTAAACTTTTTTATATTGATACGATACAAATTAATTAAAGTACCAAATGTAGAAAAAGAGAGTGGCGTGGTTGTAGAGGGATATAATATTTTGAAAAAAAATTAAATCTAAAAATAATTTTCAAATAAAAATGTATGAATATTGATAAAAAAAATTATATATTTAAATCTAAAATATTGCGTAGTTTATGGAAAAATTGAGACTGAAATGAATGGTGTTTTGGTTTGGAGAAAAAGAAGGTAGATGGTTGAGATGATAGTGGAGATATGATAGTTGTGAAAAGAATAAAAATCTTAAAGATAAAATAGAGAAATTAAATGAATTGTGGTTGTGGAGAGAAATATTGGTAGCTGTGAATAGAATCACCATTTTGATAATCCTTATCCAAACATGGACGGAACTCATCCAAAATTCGGATGAGTCAAGTCCAATTCAAACATATCCTAAATGATAGTGATCCATGATAAAATTCATAGTCTAAATCAAATTCAAATATTTATTTCTATGTAACAATCATATAACATGTAAAATGAATTTTCTTTACATCAATACAACCAAAACATGGGGCTTGGGGGAAAATTATCATATCGTCATTTAACGAAATCATAACAATTGTGCGCTTGGGTGGTAAAAATGTTTGCCCCAGACTTGTAGTTTTTTGAGTTTTTTCTTTTTTCTTTTTGGGTAGTTTTAATTAAGGGTAAAGAGTTAAAAGAATAATAACTACATTGCTTTGAAAACTTCTCAATCACACAATTAATCACATTTTTTTTATCGTATTTTATTCATTAAATTTAGAAAAGTATAAGACCCTTCGATTACATATATTAAATATTTCCTATGCATTATTGCATCTACTAGAAAAGGTTATTTCTTATACAAAAAAAAAAAAAACAACTTTAGAAAAGGTAATTTATTTAAATAAGTTAAGCTTCAAGAATAAGTTTTATAATTTATTTTAACTTATTTCTTGAAGCATAAAATCAAGCGCCTGCATAGCAAATCTTGCTGGAAAAAAAGTTGTGCTTTCATAATTTAATATTAGAAGGAGCAATGTCACTATTCGTGGTAATTATTTTTATAAATGAATTTATTTAAGAAAAAATAAATGAATTGTCATTGTGGGCACCAATATATTTGGTTTGTTCATTGTCATCCAATATATATATATATATATATATATATATATATATATAGACACACATAAAATTGCGTGAAAATGTATGTTAATCTTTAAGGAATCTATTCGAATTTTGTATTGAGAATAAAAGTTAAAACAAATTTAAAAAAAAAAAAATCTTGACTCAACTCAATCAATTTTCATCTCTCCACCATTGTTTATATGCACTATTTCCAACTAACTTAATCTCAATTGGCCCAAGAAATTGTATGGAAGAACCCTAGGTTTTAATAAAAGGAACCCTAGCTAGTAACCACTTTCAAATTTTTTATTTTTTTTTTGGTTCAATTATTGAAGTCTTTGGCTGCCTAAAAAGTGGTTGTTGTGGTCCGCTTTGATCAAACCCTGTGTGTATTTGAAAGATTCAAATAGTAAATAACAACCGATAAATTATATGAACATTATTATTCATAGAGATTTGATCAAGCACGCACCTGAAGTTACTGTGCGCACTTTTTTGAGATTTTTTTTTTTTTAATTTTTAATATCTCATTTTATTTTTTTCTCACACTATCACTCTACATACAAAATTATCATCTCACACATAGACCTAACCCATCATCAACATATACAATTTGCATCCCACATATTAACATAGATCTTCTTCCCAATTTTCATAATCAATGTACTTTTTAATATTTTATATTATTATACACATAATTTTCTAAATCATAATCAATGTAATTTTTAATATTTTATATTATTATACACATAATTTTTTCTCACCCTACCACTTCTCAATTTTCATCCCAAAGAAAACAATAAAAATATCCAATTAATCAATTAAAGGAAATAATGAATAATATTCAAGTAATTAATCCTCAAGAAATTCTAAATCATAATCAATGAAATTTTTAATATTTTATATTATTATACACATAAATTTCTAAATCATAATCTATGTAATTTTTAATATTTTATATTATTATACACATAATTTTTTCTCACCCTACCACTTCACATACCGAATTCTTATCTCACACATAGACATAACCCCTCATCAATGTCTACACATACTTTGTTGTATAAATCATCAAAGGAAAAAACAATTTCAAAAGTAAGAGTTCACATACTTTCTTGTATAAATCATCAAAGGAAAAAATAATTTCAAAAAGTAAAAGTTTGCCGTAGTTGTGGCATTAGTGGACACATACTTTCTTGTATAAATCATCAAAGGTAAAAACAATTTCAAAAGCAAGAGTTTGTCGTGGTTGTGGCATTAATGGACATGACAGGAGAAATTGTACCACATCCCTGGAATGGTATAATATTTTTTTATCTTTTCTGAAAGTTTTTACATTTAAAAAATTATGGTACTGATTTGTTTTAAAAAAAATTCACATGTGTAGATCCATTAAATTTGAAGACACAAAATACAAGTAATTAAAGAGACTTGGGGATTTTGAGGATTGATTGAAGACTTCTTGAAAATTGATGATTGAGTTGGAGGATATGATTTGTTGATTTTGTGGATTTGTTGAGTTTGATTGAGTTTGAGGATATGATTTGTCAATTTTAATGATTTGTTGAGAATTCATTCTCTTTGTTGCTTAATTCATATTTCAATTTTTATTATTCATTTTAAGGATTTCATTCAATTTTTATTATTCATTTTGAGGATTTCTTGAATGTGGATTATGATTTTTCTTGAGAATTGACTAATTCTTTAATTGTGGATTACAATAGGATTGATTTTGAGGATTTATTGAGATTGATTGAGGATTTATCATATTTATTAACTAATTCATATTTTGTAATTTTTAACAAATGACTTTTGATTATAACCAAATTTTCATGGTGTAGCATCTGTGAGATGTGAATTGGGAAGATTTATGTTGATATGTGAGATGTAAATTGTATATGTTGATGATGGGTTAGATTATGTGTGAGATCAAAACTTCGTATGTGAAGTAGTAGCGTGAGAAAAGAAATAATATGAAATACTAAAAAAAAAAAAAAATCTTAAAGAAGTGCGCAAGACATTCTTCAGGTGCGTGTCTGATCAAATCTCATTATTCATATATGTTAAAAAAATATAAGAATCATATTTTTCTATACATAAATATGTCACTATGTGCATGTTTACGTGAATAAATATTAAATTAGATATATTTCACCAATGTAGCATCAATCAAATGCAATAAAATTTTGGCTGCAACAATTACTCTTTTATGATGAACCCTAATTTGAAATTTAAAAAGATGAATAAATTGAGAGCCTTTTGTTTTGTTGTCAGAAAAGGATAATCAAATATAACAGCACTAAAACATTTAATTAGAGTACAATTATGGTGACTCAGTGCTGGTTGAGTTAGTGGATTCTCCTTTCTTCATAATTCTTTCTTTATTTATTTATTTAATTTTTTTTTCTTTTTGAGAATAAATTATTGATTTGGGATTAAGGTCTTTGTGTCCGTACAATTTGACCAACTTCTGATTTATTTTGACCCTTCCCTAACCATTGGATTTACTCATTGAATGGAGAATCTTCTAGATCCCCCACTCAATTTGCTACTCCATTTTATTCATAATTTTATTTGAATATAATTGCTTTACAAAAACGGTTATCTTTTTGAATTTATTTGTTTTTCATGTAAAAATGGGTCCAAGAAGAAGGGAATTTAATAACCTAGAAGAAAAATTATGAAAGAAATCAATCCATAATTAATTCATGATGATGAGTAATTGAGTTTCATCTTTTGAAATTATATTTATATAATCGTGTTATTTAAATTTTTTTGAATTATTTGCATTTTGAAAGAATAAATTCCTAGTTCATACAACACACATATATAACAAATATTAGAAAATAGGGGTGTCATTCCTTTCTACTATAATTAGGAGAGTTAATTACTTTTTTATCACAATAAATTATATTTTTTTACCATAAATATAAAAAAAAAATTAATATCATTTCCAATCATATTAGTCAATGACTCAACAACCTTTTATGACTCAACAACCTTTCATCACACATGAATACAGATTCACTCTAATTATGAAGAAAAGTAATAAAACTATATGTTGTGACAGAAAAATTTATTTTATTTGATATTTTGGTATAAAAAGCTATTATAAAAAAATAAAAATCAGACACATAATAGTACCAGTTTATATATATTTAAAATTTCCATGATTTTCTGTTACTTTAGTTTTGCAATATTTTAGTAAGAACCTTACGCATGTCTGTCATTAGCATGATGCTGGCATGTGAAATAAAGCAATATCATTTGTTTAAATATTTTTTAATCACTAAGGTTTAGCTCAACTATTATACATACAATATTAATGTAAATTTGAACATCAAAACAGCATGGTTAGTTCATTTAGGTTTTTCCGTTTCAGAGTTTTGATTGGCACAATGGTCTTCCAAAAAAGAAAAGCAAATATATAAAAAAGATAAAAATGAAACACAAGGTACAACCAACTATTGCACAAGAGCGAGGTGTAACCAGCAACAAAGGAAAAAACATAACCGGATCAAACAGATAAATAGAACAGAAAACAATAATTTCATCACAAGAAATGATTGGCAGAGACCAAGAGACATACAGCTTCAGCGAACATAATTGTTTATCACTTCAGCCCTCCGAAGAAATAGAAGAAAAAAGCTCGATTTCTGTCTCACAATTGCTTCGCGGAACAGCACAAAAAGTTCTATGCAGCTATATGTATAAATGCATGTTGACAAAAATAGAAAGACAGACTTCCCAGACCATATATGATGATGATGATGTAGGTGGGACGATGGTTTCATCCAGGGGACTTGATTCAACCATAGGACTCGATATGAACTGAAAATCTACGAATGGGTGGTGACTTATCTGATCCCAGTTGATCGGATGCAAGTGCAGTGGCTACTCGAGAACGAATGTGAAATGACCAGACCTCATATACTATGACCAAAAGCCACTCCGATTCCGTCTTTTGAACATGTTCCCTGAGAGAGAGATAGAACACGACAAATTAGATGTGGAAATGAATAAATTGGATCAATATCTCCATTAGATTAACAGAAGTACAATCTAAATGAAGAAGCGCGTTCAATACATATACAGTTAATCAGGAGAATGCAGAAACACAAACATATATGAATATGAACAGGTTGAGCGCAACAAATGCTGGTACCATAGAATTAGCAGAGAAGAATGCTCATAAATTACAACCGAGCCATCATTCTCTTGAAAGATGCTCCTATTGCTACCAATTATTCTATGCAACATTAGAGCATAGACTACAAATAGAACAGACAATTTAAATAACTTAAATTATGCACAAGGATTTTACGCAAGCACCAATAGAAACTAATTTTTTTAATGACATGCAATCTTTAATGTGTACTTGTAAGATTGACTTCATCACAATACAGTCTTCTCTCAGTTGCTTTATGTCATCATTACCCATATACATTTGTCAGATATCATGCAGGCATGCAGATGGTGATATTACCTACATGATGATGAAACTAAAAACCCATTTAATGCTACTTAAAAGCATATATTATAGAAGAGACACATAAACTTAATGCAAGTAAGAGTATATATAGCAGAGCAACATATTATTAATTATATATAGCAGAATCACATATAATTAGTTAGCATTATTAATCATGTCAGAACTGTTAATGAGACTAATGTGTCTAATGAATCTTCTATACTCTGTAAGAACAAATAAGAGGACACACAAATAATACCCAATATCTCAAAGACAAGATGTGCAATATCAGCTCTACATTCTGCAAATGTACAACTCATGAGTAGAAACTTGTATAAGACACCAGGGTAGAACTTCACTCCACGATTATAGGTGACAGTATCACATATCTAGATCTTGTATTCTCATTCTTTGTACACTTTTCATGCTTTGGTACAAATATGTATCAGGAGTTGGTGATGTCTCCAGGCAATAAACCAAATAATGCTCTCAAATATCAGTACGAAATGGTGTAATTGAATAGGTATTCGTACGCAATTTTAACATCCTAACTACCTTAGTTACATCCCGAAGCTTGGCCAAGAATATAAAAGGTTTCAAATTTTAAGAAAAAAAATGTGAATTGTCCAAAGTCCTCCTGTAAGACTATAACCCTTATCTAATCCACATCTCAACATTAAAATCAATCTTCAAAGATTAAACAATCTCAATCTGTTCCAAATATCATAACACAATCCATTGCACAATTTTATATGATGAAGGCAAAAAAGAACATGTAACAGTAAAACTTACATAAAATAGGTTCCACACTCAAGAAATGTAGAGATTATAGGAGCTGCAAAGGTGAAATAATGCAGTTTGATTAACTGGTTCAAGTTGTTCAGCAATGATACGAGGGTAGACTCCAGGGGAACGAGCAGAAAGATTTGCTAAAGATGCAACAAAAAAATGCTTTGGATCATTGATTTCTGGAAGAGGGTCCTCTTCCTTCCTCCCAGCATGGTGTAAATTGGAAAATGTGGCATTATAACCAATAGTTTCACCAAAATCTGGAACTTCAGGCTCCTCTACCACTCTGGCCTCCTCTGGACGTGAAAGAAGAGTAACGATGCTGTCAATCATTTTTCCACAAAGCTTTGGATCTGATGGTGACAAAGACTCAGATAACAGTCTAGATGAAGCCACTGAAGTTAGCTTGAGCTCCATAGAACCTGTGATCAGCTTGAGGTGGGGTATCCAAAACTGCTCCAAAATTGTTCGGAAAATATCAGGCTGAACAGAATTCATTGAGCCAGAAAGGTTTTCAAGGCCATGCTTCACCAGAAAAAGTGACATGAATATAACAAGAGACTTGACAAACTTCACAGTTCTGTTGGCCTGCAGCCGTTTAAACAAAGCAACCCATATATGGCTTATGTAGGGAGAGATTACATCGTAATTAAGATTTTCAATCACAGTGTTGAGCACATAAAATCCTTGTTCATCAGTACTTGGAGATGTAACTAGTGTGTTGAATATTCCAAGGATACTAGATAATCTCCCCTGCTGATTTAGCTCATGTGGTGCCTTTCTGAGAAAAGCCTGGAGCAAACGGACAAGTGCTGGAACATTTGCAGACTTTTTCCATGATTCAGGGAGAAGGAGTATCGCAAAAATGTCCATATAATTCCCAGGTAAAGGAGTTCGATTATAGTCAACAAGCTGAGCCAGCAGCTGGAATGCATAAGGGAAGAACTCGCTAACATCTCTGGATAAGATTATCTCTAAGACGGGTAGCAGGTTTGTTTCAAAAGCTGAAATAATTGATGGGTCCTGCTCACAACCCCGTCTGATTAGCACAGCCACCGACTCAAACAGAGAATGGTTGAAGTATGGATTCTTTGGGTTTTCACAGACCCTGTTTAGAACATTCGTCAAACTAGTGATGCAACGTAAAGCTACGTCATTCGAAACATTAGCAACTCCAAGAACACGCATGATGCACTTCATCACATACTGGTTCTCCTCAGATTCTGGCTTCTGCAAGGCACCAAAAAGATTGGACATCAACGAAAGCAGAAATGGACTGACATCTGCAGCTGAGTATCTTAACCTTCCCCCTTCATCCTTCACCAGAAAGAGTTTCTCAATGCAGCTGGCTGCATATGAATGGACCACATTTGACTCAGTGGCCAGGAAGCGAACCACTTCGGGAAGTAGAGCAACTGCAACGGGTTTTGAGATTTGATTCCTAAACATAGTGAAGAACTTCAATGCACCAGCTTTCAACATTGGAAATCTATCAACATCTTGACTTTGCAGCTCTGGAACAATAACAGACCCGAAGAAGCTCTCAATATCAACAAGATCGGTGGAGGCTGAAGTGCCACCAGCTTTTCTTGTGGCAAGGGAGACAACCAAATAGATAGCACAATCTTTATGCTTCCAGTTTGCAGCTGGATTCTGTGCAAATGAGGCCAGAAGACTCTGTATCTGAGCAGAAACCTTTTCAGTAACCTTCTCCTTATAATTCGAAGCAATACCCTTAAGGAGTTCACAAGAAATCCTCCTCCTAGTGTCAAAGTCACTGCCTTCCATATCTCTCCTTATGAACTCTACATAATTCATCTCAAAGAGCTCCTCATCCTCATCTTTTAACATCACATTAGGAATCACCACACTCTTACAAATCTGTTGCAAAATATCATCTCCAGCAAACAAAGTATGATGAACACTTGTGCTAACTACAGTCAAGAACTTGATAGCAGTAACGGTCAGCCTCTCCCGAGCAGAAGAGTTCGAGGCAACCATCAGAAGTCCCCACACTGCCTCTACAAACCCACCCAAATACTTCTGAAATGTCTCCTCCTCTTTCTCCATATACAGGCTAATATTCTCACAAACAGCAGCTCGCAAGTCATCAACCAAAGCAAGCCCATCATTTCCACCATCTTCTAGAGCAGAAAATTTCACCGTCAAGTACTTCTTGAACTCAGTCATCCATTCATCCATATGATCCTCAAAAAACTCTGGCAACTCCATAAAATTAAGTGAATAAAAAATCCTACAACACAACCTCTGTGATTCTATATAACCCTTCAAAACACTAGCATTGGCCCCAGTTGCCACTGCATGGTCTATATAAGTGGCAGTCCTTTTAAACACTTCCAACAAAGGCTTAGCAAAGTTATCAAGACAAAACTTCAAATCAAGTAACAAGTCGTTTGTCTTATAATGGTACCTGAATTTCTTAAACAATGAATTAATCGTTGCTAAAACCCCATTCACTGAAACATAATCGTTTGCCTGACTCAAATTATCCAAAGTTACAACTAATTCAGGCAGCAACGTAGGCCACGCTTTAGGGAAATCATGCTTACCAATAATGGTTAAAGCTTCACTTAACTGAGCTTGAATTTTTGGCGACGTATTAATCATCAGAGTAACAATTAAAGCTTTAATCTGTTCCTTCTCAGGGTCCGGCACAACAATCCGGTCTGGGTCGTTGGGCTGCTGAGCCCAATGAGCTTTGAGGTGGTTTTTGAAATTAACAGCAGCTGACTGGCGGATCTGGTCATCGACTGATGGCTCAGCAACAAGCCGGAGAACTGCCAGTCCATAGTTAGGGCGATCGGCAGCCTCCGCCAGAGCCGCCTCGGCGCGGCGGCGGGGATCAGGGAGCGGGGATAGAGCGTTGAGGAAACATTGGGACAGGAATTGTAGGGTTTCGGGGTTCCACTCCATTACTATCTCACACTCACTTGCTTGAGGTTTAGCGGCTAGGGTTTAAGCTAGATTCCCGATGGAAACTGCAGAAACCAATCCGGTATAGATATTCGTCGAACCAGATACAGATTATAAGTGCATAAATAGCGAATATAGAGAGAGAGAGAGAGTACCTGAGATGAGAGAGAAAGGGGGGGGGGGGGAGAGAGAGAGAGAGAGAGAGAGAGAGATCGATTCGCAGACGCACAATGGAATTTTGAAAAGGAGGGCGAAGAGGGAGGGATTGTGAGAAGTGAGATTTTATATGGAACAGAAACTTTAGTTTTTGCGTTTGTTAAACGGACCTTTATTGCATTTGTTAAATGGGCCTTTATTGGACCACTTCTCTCACTTATTCAAGTAACCAATTGGATCACTTAATGGGCCGTAAAAGTGTCTTCTTAGTAAATTCTATTCATACCACCATTATTTCTTTCCGCCGTACAATATATTTAATTTCTCTTGTTTTATCTTTAATATTTTTTATTTTTTTCACAACCACCATATGTACACCACCTTCATTATCTCAACCATATTTTATTCTTAATATTTTTTATTTTTTTTACAACCACCATATCTCCACCATCTTCGTTATCGCAACCATCAACCCTCTCTTTCTCCAAACCAAAGCATCATTCGTTTCAGTCTCCATTGTTTCATAAACTATGAATTTTAATGATTTGTCACACAATATTTAAATAAAAATAAATAATTAAATTTTATATCACAATCCATACATTTTATTTGAAGTTATTTTGGATTTAGAATTTTTTATTTATTTCTATCCCTTTACAACCATGTTTCTCTTTTTTTCTACATTTGTTACTTTGATTAATTTATACTGTATAAATACAAAAAAATTTATGTATTGTCCTGTGTCCCTCAATGTCGGAACTATTTTTTTTATTTATATTAAGGAGATACATTACTCACAAACTCAATTTTCTTATAATTTTAATTATTTTAGTGAAATATTTCGAGATATTAAAAAAATATTGAGGAATTAAATGAGCAAAAAGATAATTTTGAAAAAAATTTAAAAATTAGATTTAGAATTTGGAGTGTATAGTCGGAACGATTTTATTTATTTATTTTAAGGAGATACATTTATTACCTCACAAACTCAATTTTCTTATAATGTTAATTATTTTAATGAAATATTTCGAGATATTAAAAAAATAGTTGAGGAATTAAATGAGCAAAAAGATAATTTTGAAAAAATTTAAAAATTAGATTTAGAATTTGGAGTGTATAAAATCTTTTTTTTGGTACATAAGGAGAACAGAAAAATGGCGGTTGGAGGCGGTAAAAAGGAAAAAAAAAATTGACTTAAAAGGTCAAAATAGATAATTCAAATGTATAATAGTTGTAGAGAAAAATAATGTAACTGTGAACAACTCTAGCTCTTAATATGCTAAGACCAAATAATCTATATATATAATAACAAAATAACCAAAAGAACTTTCTCGCCCAAATCTTGAATTTTCACTTCCTATTCTTTTTATTTTTTTATTATATTAATCTTAACCAAATATTTAGGAATATATTAAATGATAGTTGAATAAGTCTGGATTTTTAGGAATAGATAAAATCATTTTGATTTATTAAAATTAAAATATTTCCAAAATTATAAATTGATAATGTAACTAATTTTTCTAATTATATTAATCTCAACCAAATATTTAGAATATAATAAATGATAATTGAACAAGTCCAGATTTTGAGGAATAGATAAAATCATTTTGACATATTAAAATTAAAATATTTCCAAATTATAAATTGATAATGTAACTAATTTCCAAAAAAAAAAAAAATATATATATATATATATCAATTTTTTTTTAAAAGTTGATATGGTCGTATAAACTAAAAACGATTTTCTCCAAAATTTGAGGAATTTATTGTGGGTTACATTTACCATAATAATTGGTGATTTAAAATTATTTAGATGTTATTTTAAAATATTTTCTTATTATTAACTCATAATTTAACAAAATATCCTAAAAAATTTGCAGATAATTTTTCAACGCAATATGTCCATTATCTTTTGATATTAAAATCGAACTAATAAAATTATTTAGTTAGAGAAAATTTAGAAAACCCTAAATTTCAAAATTTTGGAAAATCTTTATCAAGAAAGTGACTTGCATATTCAAAAATAATAATCTTATTTGATAATTTAAATGATTTTATATCTCTATTTTTCATCTATAAATACATCATAATAAGATTAAAAGTCACGTTTTAATGATGCATTTTGAAATATAGTTTTGTTATGATGAAGGATGTCATTTATTTATTTTGTATTAATTTTTTTAATCACTTTTGTATTTTCTTTTTATCACAGAATCATAGGAGAGATATGACTCCCGCCAGCTAAGTCCTTTGCAATTTCCTATACAATAAGACACATCTCAACTTTTCATCAATATAACATTACCTTCCGCAATCTCAACTTTTCTTAATAAAAAACTTTTTTCCTCCTCAAGAACTTGATGATTCAACAACAAGAACTGTAAATTTTCGGAGATGATATAAATACTACTGTGTGATTAATTATAGATTTGTTGTGTTGTATATTTGTTGGGATATTTTAGTAGTTATCTTGATAGGACAAAACTGTATGCACAATAAGAAAAGAACAGTTTGCTCAATATATCAATACCTAGTTTCCATAAAGTACATGATCATAAGCTTATTCTCCTCTTATGAAAAGATCATGCAATAGTTTTCCAAGGCATAAGGAAAACCAACCTTAGAGGAAATGAAAATATTTCTAAGGGTCAGCAAGCTGTAGGGAACAGCAAGCTGAAGGAAGTATCTGCATATAAAGCCGATAGGATGCTGCAAGAAGTAGTCAGCAGACTGTAAGGGACAACATGTTGAAAGAGCAACAAAGAAAGCAGAAAGCTGCACAAAGGAAAGAAGGAAGCTGCCAAGCAATTAACAAGAAGCAGGATGCATGAACAGGAAGCTGTTAAGTATCAGGAAGATGGTGAAGAGCAGAAAGCAAACAGTCAGGAAGCTGGTTGCAGGTTTCAGGAACAGGAAGCTGTTCTGAAACAGAATCCTGGTATGAAACAGAAAGAAACATAAAACTACATTCTAAGCAGCAACTAAGAAAGACCTACTGCTATCTACAGAGAAAATAGAAAGTAGCCAACGGATCCTTTAAAAGATAAGGTGCTACTCTCCTTCATGCAGTATCAGGAAGAGCATGCAACGTAAAGAGAAGCAAAACTAATTGACATCAAGTAGCCGTTACATGAACTTCAAGTCATTGACCCATATCGACTAAGACAGGTCAGCAGGAATGTTAGAGAAGTCCAGAAGCAAATAGTGGGCGCATTAAATGCACATGTCAGGAGCAGTTCAGATGCATTTAATACTACCACAAAGAAGATCTTGAAGATCAAAACTTGAACTCAAGTAGGAAAAACATCCCTCTTCAACGGATACTTCCCAACGGATAAATTCTCAAGATCTATATATAGAAGGTGTGACTGATTGAAGAGATTACTGAACAGAGTCGAGAGGAAACTCATATACTTCCTAAAGCTTTTCAAGTTTTTACTTGTTCAGCCACTCAACCTTCTAGGATCAGTCTACAACAGCAATGGAGCTTCAGTGATCAAGACTGCTTCCCACCAGTTGAAGAAATCATCACATACTTTTAACCATTGTGCTGTGTGTGCTAGGTTGTTTTAGTTAGGTGTACTTAGTTGATAGGATTTTATCCTTGCTAAGTTTGTTAGTTTTGTGTAGACTATCTTTCCCTGTGTGGGAGTGTGTTTCCTGTGTGAGAAAGTTTCCCTGTGTGGGAGTTTGTAAATCCTGTGTGGGATTAGACCTAGGAATCTAGGATTCTAGTAGGTTTAACTTATTTTGGAAGAGGTTTGTGAAGACGAGTCTTGTAAAACAAACTGACCATAACGAAGTTCCTCCTCAGAGAAGGAGTAGAGTGGACGTAGAAGGGTTACACCACCTTCGAACCACTATAAGCCATAAGTGTTTACTGCTTATCTTATTTGCTGCATTGCATTGGCTGCATATCTATCTTGTTGCATCTATCATAAGCATCCTGATAAACTTGTGTTGTAAAATCATATTTGGAAAAGAAAACTGGTTTTTATCAGAAACTCTATCAAGTTTATTCCGCTGCATTGTATTCTGATACCGGGATAGTAACCTGATTTTGCCTAAGGCCAGGTTACTGATTCGAGACAAGATACTGTCATCTTAAGTGAGACAGAAACCTGTTAATCAGTTATATGTTTTAAAAGTTTGAAAAATCGATAGAGGTTCATTCACCCCCTCTGAACCTCTGACCACTTGGGACCAACAATATTGCTACTTGATTAAGAACCTGAATTGTGAGAAGGTCCTTGGTGTCATGATTTGAAATTCTTTGTCGAATACTTGAGGACTTTCGACATCAATATTGTTTTTATGGTAATTCATTCTTTTAGTTTCACTAATATTATTATTTTGCTTTAATTAAATTATTTTATATTCATATTTATTTATTATTTTACGTATAAAAAGATATTTTATTGGATGAATAGTCAAAAATTAGAGTCACTCTCCTATGCAACTAGTGCATGGATCTTAGATCCATGCACTTGGGTCGGGTCGGGCAGAATCCGACCCGAATCCGTGTATTTTTTTTTGCCCTGACCTTCATGTTATGTTAGTTATACTTTTATATTATATTAGTCATACCTTTATATTATATTAGTGATACCCTTATTTCCAGATTTCATACCCTTAGTGTAATACTTTAACTTTTTTTAAAAAAATTCACTGGTCTTCATACTATGTTAGTCATACATTTATGTTATATTAGTCATACCTTTATATACAAATATCATACATTTATGTAATACTTTAACCCTAAACCCTAAACCCTAATTTCGGCATAATAAACCCTAATTTCGGTACAAGTTATAGATATTTACATTTATGTGATATTACTCATACATTTATATGAGATTATTTATATATTTATATCAACATAAACATACATTTATGTAATATATATAAATGTACAACTAATATAATTAAAAGGTATGACTAACATAACTAAAGGTATGCCTAATATAACTAAAAGGTATAGAAAGATATTAATATGTTTGTCTAAAAAAATGGCTAAGGTACAACTAGCCTTACAAAATGAATGTCTAACATAACTAAAATGTATGACTAACACTACTAAAATGTATAGTTAACATAACATAAAAGGTATGTCTAAGATAACTAAAAGGTATGACTAACACTACTAAAATGTATACTTAACATAACATAAAGGTCTGGCACCTGGAAACATATTTTGGTGGATTTTGTCTGTGACCTAGAGGTGCGTGCAGACACGTAACGGGTCGATTCGACCCGAGTGTACGAATCTAGGGTCCGTGCACCAAGTGTATAAAAGGTTTTGTCCGAAAATTAATGGTTGGAATTGAAGGATTTAAAGTATGGATCCAAGAAGATTATGGAAATTAAAAGATTCGCTAAAACTTACTTGTCCCTGGTAAGATCCGTGTCCCCAACCCGTCCCGGTGCCTGCGCATCCCCACGCGCCTAAGATGCGCACCCATGCGCCCCTGCCGCGCGCACTTGATAGGTATCTCATATTTGCTCTAAAGATATCTCATATATACTCTTTAGGTATCACATATCTTTAGTTCATGTTTGTAATACCTATAAGACAAATTTGTAAAACCTCACAAACCGCGCCCATGTACCCACGCCGCGCGTGCACCTTCATCTGAAAGGTATTTCATGGATACCTTTGCAGGTATCCATGGATACCTTGAAGGTATACATGTGGTTCAAGTTATCCATGTGGATACCTGCAGAGGTATTCCATGGATACCTTGAAGGTATACATGTGTATTAAGGTATTCATATGGATGGATACCTGCAAAGGTATTCCATGAATATCTTCACATGAAAAAAAAATACCCTGAGGGAGCACGCAGAGGAAAAAAATAAAAATTAAAAATTAATGGGGGTACTGTCACGTCCCGTTTTCAAAATTAAAAATATCAGAGTTTTCTTGTGGGCATGTAGGAAAAGAGAGAAAGAAACGTATATTTTAAAACTCAAAGATATAACGAGCGAATAAAGAAATGGGCAGACTTAGTCAATCTGTCCCCAATCACCCACATGACATGATTTGCTCGCTTGGTTCCCGACAATCCCATAACGAAGTCCATGGCGATGTGTTCCCATTTCCACTCCGGTATCTCCAACGGAGTTAACATCCTGGCTGGTCGTTGGTGTTCAGCTTTCACTTATTGGCAGATCAGACATCTTTTGATGAAGAGTCCAAAGCTTCCCTTCACGTTTCTCCACCCAAAGCTTTCCTTCAAATCTCTGTACATCTTCGTACCTCCAGGGTGTACCGATAATGGCGTGCAATGAGCTTTTTCTAGAATTTCTTTTCTCAGCTTCTCGTCCTTGGATACACACAACCTTCCCCTGAAGGTTAGGGCTCCATCTGCTGATAAAGTGAACCCTTCTATTTTTCCTTTTTCCATGTGAGTCCTCACCTTCGTCAGAAACTTGTCTCTTCCTTGTGCCTTGATTATACGCTCTCGAAGAGTGGGCTTCATGAATAAAGTTGCGACCTTAGTCATGATGCTGCTTGGGGACGTCACCACTACCAAATTCAACTTCGACATCTCTTCTATTAGTTGGTTCTGGTCTGTGATCATATACGTCGCGATCCCCTTTTCTTTTCTGCTCAGAGCATTGGCAACCACGTTCGCTTTCTTTGGGTGATAAGAGGATCGTACAATCATAGTCTTTCACCAATTCCAACCGTCTTCTCTGTCTCATGTTAAGCTCCTTCTGTTCGAAGAACTACTTCAGACTCTTGTGATCGGTGTAGATCTTGCACTTTCCGCCATAGAAATGATGCCTCCAAATCTTGAAAGTGTGTACCAGTACGGCCAACTCTGGATCGTGTGTTGGGTAAATCTGCTCGTGAGTCTTGAGTTGCCTTGACGCGTAGGCTACCACCTTCTCTTGTGTATCAGAATGCACCCCAAGCCCAGCTTGGATGCGCCACTATAGATCACGAACTCCTTCGTCATATCTGACACTGTTAGGACTGGAGTCTCTGTCAATCTCTTCTTCAGCTCTTGGAAGCTACGTTCATACTACTCCATCCACTGAAACTTCATATCTTTCCGGGTCAAACGGGTCAGGAGAGTGACAATCTTGAAAAACTCTTTGATGAACCTCCTGTAATATCCAACTAATCCAAGGAAGCTCCGTACTTCGTTAATGTTCATTGGAACTTTCCAATTGCTGGCAGCTTCCACTTTGTCAGGATCCACTTAAATCCCTTTCGAAGATACAATATGTCCGAGAAAGGCTACCTTGTCAAGCAAGAATTCACACTTCTTGAACTTTGCAAAAAGTTTTTCCTTTCGTAGAGTCTCCAGCACGACCCTAAGATGTTCGTGGTGTGTCTTATCACACGAGTAGACCAGGATGTCATCGTTGAACACTATGATGAAGGGGTCGAGGTACGGGTAGAAAAACTCGATTAATCAAATCCATGAAAACAGTTGGTGTGCTACTTAGTCCAAATGGCATCACTACAAACTCGTACTGGTCGTACCTTGTCCTAAAGGCTGTCTTTGGTATACATCCTTAACTTTCACTTGATGGTATTCGGACCTCAAGTCGATTTTTGAGAACACGCTTGCTCCTCTTAACTGATCAAATAGATCTTCAATCTGTGGCTAAGAATACTTATTCTTGATGGTTCGCTTATTCAGCTCCCGATAGTCAATGCACATCCGAAAGCTTCCGTCTTTTTTTTTACAAAGAGCACTGGGGCTCCCCAAGATGATACACTTGGACGAATAAATTCCTTGCCTAGAAGCTCCTGTAGCTGAACCTTCAATTCTTGTAGCTCATTTGGTGTCATTCGGTATGGCACTTTCGATACTGGTGCTAACTCTAGGATGAGATCAATCTCAAAGACAACCTGCTGGTCGGGCGGTGGGCCGGATAGGTCTTCCAGAAAAACGTCCATATACTCCTTCACGATAGACACCTTCTCAACAGGACTCATTTTTTGTCCGAAGTCCACCATGCTCACCAACCAAGTCCGACAATCTCCTTCACTAAAATGCTCTCATTTCTTATCTTCATGGCTGATACGACCCTCGATTCGACTCCAACTCGTTCCATAAAATGCGAACTCCTCATAGCCAGGAATCTGAAAATTGATTCCCCTTTCATGGTACTTGATCTTAGCGTGATTGGCCTTAAGCCAATCCATTCCCAAAATCACATCGAAGTCCTTCATCTCTAGCGCACGTGGATCGACTAAAAGAATTCTATTCCTAAATGCGATTCTTAGACCTCGACAAAAGTGTCTCATTCTGATAGTTCTTCCCAATGGGATACTAGCTTCTAGGGTTTCAGCGACTACCCTACAGTTCTCAAGCCTTAACAGATTACAAAACTCGATAAAGATGAAAGAGTGGGTTGTCCTAATATTTAACATAATGAGAGCAGAGATATCGCATACTGTTAACATACTTTTCATGGTCTTCGATCATTCGACAGTTTATGTGCAGTTGTGAGTGAAAGCTCAAGACTTGTTTGTCCCTGATCTCGGCTTCTGTATCATTGCCGTGTTTCTAAACTTCGGACATCTAATGGCGACGTGTCCTGGTTTTGTGCATCTAAAGCAAATCTTGGTCTTTAGAAGACATGGTCCTGTATGAGCCTTTCCACACTTGGCACACCAGTTTCTCGACTTAGGAGTAGGGAGGGACGGAGTACTGTTGGTCCTTGGGTGCTTGTTATGATTGGAGCTCGGATTTGGACCAGTCTATTTTCTCTTTCCTGACGTCACTCCCACTCTCTTAGGCGGTGCAAAGTCTAAGCGTAAGCGAGAGGCAATTTCCTGAGCTTTCTCTACAACTTCAGCATAAGTCATGGTCCTCTGACCAGCTAAAATGAAAATGATCTCCGGACGAAGGCCTCTTTCGAAACGTCGGACCTTCTTAGCGTCGGTGTCCACCAGATATGACACATATCTACTTAGCTGATTGAATTTTCTCTCGTACTCACTAACGGAGGTGGTTTCTTGTCGAATATATAGAAAATCTGTTTCTTTTCGGTCACGGTACGACTTAGGTAGGAAATTCTATCTAACCAACTTCTTGAAGACTCCCCAAGACATAACACTTTTATGTTCCGGTGATATAGTCCTTTTGTATGACTCCCACCAGTAGCTTCTTCGGTGAGCTGGAACACGGCGCACGAGACCTTATGCTATTCAGTGCAAGATAAATGTCCAAAAAGATAATCCAACGACCTTATCCATTCTTCGGCATCGACAGGTTCTCCCCTTCCATTGAAGGTCGGTGGGTTGAAGCGTCGGAATTGTTCAATGATCCGATTAGCATCACTCATCGACGACTGTGGCGCAGGCTGTACAGTCTCGAAACGTTGGGCTAGACTTCTTAGCACAGTCACTAGGTCCCTCATCGTGGCATTTGCATCTTGTTCAGGTGGGTTTTCCACTAACGGCTGATTATCCATTGGTGGTAGGCCTCTTCGTGGTTGACCTCGTGGCATATCTTTCTAGAAATGACGTAGAAAAAGCTACCCCTTAGCGTCTACCCCACACATCCTAACAATATAAAAAACAACAACAAGATAAACAAGAAACAGATAGGTGTGATACAAATAAACATTCATTTTATTGAATTTGTGGTATGGGAAAGAAGCGCACAGGAAGAGGTGTTTATCCATTATTTTTAAAAGATTTCTCGTTAAAACATGTTTGAAAAGGAAAAACGAGCTTGAGCAGGGCTTACAAAAGGTAGGACCTGGTTCTGATACCAAATCTGTCATGTCCCGTTTTGAAAATTAAAAATATTAGAGTTTTCTTGTGGGCGTGTAGGAAAAGAGAGAAAGAAACGTACATTTTAAAACTCAAAGATATAACGAGCGAATAAAGATATAAAACAACACCTAAATCAGAAATATCAGAAATCAGTTAAACATACGATTTTACATATTCAAAACCATTGGCATAATGTCGGGAGGAAACATTGAAAACATAACAGCGGAACTCATATAGGATCCATAACAGAGAAAATAGTTTAACTTTACAAACGGTTCAAGACATGTTTTAGGAAAAAATCGAGATACAAAGGGAAAAGCTCAACTTTACAAACGATCAACATAGTTTTGAAGGCAAAACAGGAAAACGAAAATAGAAAATGTTCATAGTTGATATGACACCCCTCTCGCTGTGCTTCTCTACTTCCATCATTTCCTGTAGCGTGAATACACACGGGGTGATTGCGTTGAATACACTCGTGGGAGTAACTTCCGTATTTTAACATTTGTTAAGTAGTTAAGTCGTTTGAACATATACAAATACAACAATTAAACACAGCACGTAAAATGCACAACACATAACATCATAGCGCTCATCATATCTGCAGAAGGGTGTGCGTACTCCCCGTTAACCCTAGGTGCGGGTATTCCTCGACTTATTTTACGGACTACTGGTCCCTCCGTAGCATGATTGTGGACTTTCGTCCCTTCAGTATGAATGTGGACTTTCATCCCTTCAGCATAATTACAGACTTTCATCCATTCATAACATATACACAACGTATGTATGAACACTTAAAACACAACACATAACCCAAGACACGTAAAGTTCAACAATTCATAGCGATCACTTAACAATTCAATATTGTCAGTTTACATACATGCATTTGATCATCATCATTATACCATAAATACGAAAATGTAGATGCGATTAAAGATTAGAAGTTACCCCCACCTTGTTCGGTGGTGTTTTCCTCGTGTATCGTGAGTTCTAGGTCTATGTTCATTCCTTAACACGAAAGCCTACATATGCAAACAAGTCTTATTAGTTTCTTGTTACGTTAATTCCGTATTATTAAAAAAACTCTCGGAAAAAAGCATTTGAAGGAAGGAAAGACGAAGTAAAGGCTCGAAACTTGATCATAAGATTGTAGAGGGATCGATAAGGGTTCGATAGGAGCAAGAACGAGCTTAAACAGACGAGAAATAAGTTAAAATGGAGCTTTTAAAGATGTAGGGACATTTTTGTAAATTCTGGATTAGGGTTGACTTTGACCAGGGGTATTTTTATAAAATCAGAGAAGTTTTGGGGTCACTTTGATATTTTCAAAACCTTAAGGATTGAAATGTAATTTTCAAAAGTATTGGGGGTCAAAGTCTAAAGTTTGAAAAATTTTGGGGTCAAAACATGATTGTTGAAAGTTCAAGGACTAAAACAAAATTTGGAAAAAGTCCAAGGACCAAAACGTAAAATTCTCAAAATTCTAGGATTTGCAAGGAGGTCCCTGAACTTATCAAAATTTGCAGAAGAACCCCTGCCTCCCTCCACCCCTTTCTGTCATCGCACCACCGCCTGGAGAAGACGCCAACCACACACCGGCGACTCCGCGTCGTTGGCCACCTCTACAACACTTGCTGGTGCACCTAGCACCGACCACGCACACATGCACTGCCACGGCGGCACACAGCCAGCCGCGATAACTCCGACCAACCACGGCGGCGCAACGAGGCACCGCCCCAACCAACAAACACTACGACCCACAACGGTGACGACGAGGTAGAGATCGGCGAGAGAGAGAGACCGGGAGAAAAAGAGGAGATGAGAGAGAAATGGGTTTCGCCGAAACTTTGACCGACCATTGCCGGCGGAGGAGATGGCCGATCGGAACTCCGAGCTTGGATCCGTGATGGGTTCGATGAGAGCTTTGATTTGACGTATAGACCGATCAAAACAGAAAAGGAGGGAGGAAGATAGAAAGAGAGAAAATGGGGGAGGAGAGAGAAAGTGGTCGCACCTTTGCTGGCCGATTTCCAGCGGAGACGGTGGTGGCTCGGTGATCCGAGCCCGGATTTGTGATGGGCTCGGCGAGGGCTATGTTTTGACGTAAGAATCGAACAAAACGGGAGGGGAAGAGGTGGCTTCGGTGGCGGAGGTGCCTCCGGTACGGCAGCGCCATGACGACGCTCCGGCCAACCCGCCGAAAAGTTAGAGAGAGAGAGAGGGTAACCTTTTCCAAAGTGTGTCCAAAATTATCATCCAAAGTGTTCCATTTACGATTTTATACTCCTCGTTTTGGGCCGTTTTGGGCCGAGATTGGGCATCGGGCCTCTGATTGGCCCGATTCTCATTTCTATCTTTTCATTTTTTTATTACGAACCTTCCTATAATATATAATCTATGTTTTTAATTCAATTAAGGATTCAATTATTTAAACATATGCTATTCAATTTATTTATGTTTTCGATAATTTTATACATACATATGATTAATTAAATCATACATTTTTCGATTAATCTGGAACGCACGTAATTTAAATCACACAATTAGAAGTTAAATTATTTAATTAACCAATTATGCATCATTTTATCCTAGGCATTACGGGCACCGTGTCCCGGGGGCACGCAAATGTCACCCTAAAAGATTTAGTATATATGATTCATAGGATCCTATATAAACTGAAGGATTGATTATAATTCATAGGATTGAGTATGATTCCATGGAAATTGAAGGATTGAGTATGATTCATAGGATTAAGCATGATTCGTAGGAAATTGAAGGATTAAATATAAAAAAATATTTTATTTATTTTATTACTATATAGTAAATTGTGCATCATATGATTTTTTAAATATTTTGATAAATCATCACATTATAGGCTTTTTTTAATGTATATTCAAAAGGCATAAATTATTTATTTTTCAAAAAATATCATGAAATATCATGGCAATAGAAACTGTAACATTACAATTTTGTAAAAATCACGGACTTATACTACTAATCCAAATAATCCAATTTACAAATTACGAATTTCTTTAATGGGCCATTTCCTACTTGACCCGTTTCAGGAAATACTATCATACATAAATCCCATAAATATAATTTTATGAAATGAGATTTTATTATTTATAATTAAAAAAATTACAAGTCAATTTTCGTTTTGTTAACTCATCCCACGAGAGTCCTCATAAGCGGTTGCTTTGTCATTAGATCTCTTATTTTTAGTGAAATTTCAATTTGTTATGTCGAATTTGTAATGAAATATTTCTTATAGTACTTGAGAGTTGAGCATAAATAGTGCAAATCAAATCCCCTATACCAAAAATCTATGTAGTTTACCACATTCCCAAACATGTTATATTAAATTTGAAAATAAAAATGTACAAAGGATCACACCCAAAACATGTTATATTAATTTTGAAAATAAAAAAGTATAGAGAATCCAGTCTATAAATAGTGAAACATTAAATTACAAGTTAAAATGTGTCACGAATTTAAGTTTGTCAAGATGGGTACTAATACCCTAAATCTTTCAGGTACAAACTATTTTACTTTTATCATGAATCATAGTTTAATTTGTTTAGAATTTTATCTCACGAAATATAACATGAAGTGTCTTACTTAAGTTTTTCAATTAAAGTAAAAATATAGTATGTAGAAACATTATAAAATAGGCGTTGGGATATTTCAGTAGTTATCTTGATAAGACAAAACTGTATGCACAATAAGAAAAGAACAGTTTGTTTAAGGTATCAATATCTAGTTTCCATACTGTACATGATCTTAAGCTTATTCTTCTCTTGTGAAAAGATCATGTAATGGTTTTCCAAGTTATAAGGAAAACCAACCTTAGAAGAAATGAGAATACTTCTAAAGGACATCAAGCTGTAAGAAACAACAAGTTGAAGGAAGTATCTGCATATGAAACAGATAGGATGCTGCAAGAAGTAGACAGTAGGCTGTAGGAAACAGCATGCTGAAAAAGCAACAAGGAAAGCTTCGAGCAGAAAGCTGCACAAAGGGAAGAAGGAAACTGAAAGCAGGAAGCTGCCAGCAGTTAACAAGAAGCAGGATGTAGGAACAAGAAGTTGTTAAGTATCAGGAAGATGACGCAGAGTAGAAAGCAAACAGACAGGAAACTGGTTGCAGGTTTCAGGAACAGGAAGCTGTTCTGAAACAGAATCCTGGTACGAAACAGAAAGCAACATAGAACTACATCCTAAGCAGCAACCAAGGACCTACTGCTATCTACAGAGAAAGTATGAAGTAGCCAACGGATCTTTTGAAAGATAAGTGCTACTCTCCTTCATGTAGTATCAGGAAGAACATGTAGCGTAAAAAGAAGCAAAACTAACTGACATCAAGTAGTCGTTGCATGAACTTCAAGCCATGGACCCATACCGACTAGACAGATCAGCAGGAATGTCAGAGAAGTCCAGAAGCAAATAGTGGGCGCATTAAATGCTCATGTCAGGAGCAGCTCGGATGCATTTAATGCGGCCACAAAGAAGATCTTGAAGATCAAAGCTTGAACTCAAATAAGAGAAGCATCCCTCTTCAACGGATACTTCCCAACGGATAAATTCTCAAGATCTATATATAGAAGGTGTGACTGATTGAAGAGATTACTGAACAGAGTCGAGAGGAAACTCATATACTTCCTAAAGCTTTTCAAGTTTTTACTTGTTCAGCCACTCAACCTTCTAGGATCAGTCTACAACAGCAATGGAGCTTCAGTGATCAAGACTGCTTCCCACCAGTTGAAGAAATCATCACATACTTTTAACCATTGTGCTGTGTGTGCTAGGTTGTTTTAGTTAGGTGTACTTAGTTGATAGGATTTTATCCTTGCTAAGTTTGTTAGTTTTGTGTAGACTATCTTTCCCTGTGTGGGAGTGTGTTTCCTGTGTGAGAAAGTTTCCCTGTGTGGGAGTTTGTAAATCCTGTGTGGGATTAGACCTAGGAATCTAGGATTCTAGTAGGTTTAACTTATTTTGGAAGAGGTTTGTGAAGACGAGTCTTGTAAAACAAACTGACCATAACGAAGTTCCTCCTCAGAGAAGGAGTAGAGTGGACGTAGAAGGGTTACACCACCTTCGAACCACTATAAGCCATAAGTGTTTACTGCTTATCTTATTTGCTGCATTGCATTGGCTGCATATCTATCTTGTTGCATCTATCATAAGCATCCTGATAAACTTGTGTTGTAAAATCATATTTGGAAAAGAAAACTGGTTTTTATCAGAAACTCTATCAAGTTTATTCCGCTGCATTGTATTCTGATACCGGGATAGTAACCTGATTTTGCCTAAGGCCAGGTTACTGATTCGAGACAAGATACTGTCATCTTAAGTGAGACAGAAACCTGTTAATCAGTTATATGTTTTAAAAGTTTGAAAAATCGATAGAGGTTCATTCACCCCCTCTGAACCTCTGACCACTTGGGACCAACAATAGGATAGGTATGGGTGAAAAGTAATGTAATTACTAGTGACATAGTAAAAATATAGTATGTAGAATCATTATAAAATAGAATAAGAGAGGATGAAAAGTAATGTACTTAAAACTCATTTTGTATTAGGCGATTGTGTTTTGATATAATGGATATTGAGGTGAATGTTGGATTTTAGTTTATAATTTGCCACAATTTGTTATTTTATATTTTGGTTCAATTTCAATCAATTTGTCAAGATGATGAATTTAGATGATATGTGCCTTCTAAAAACATTAAAAAATAAATAAATAAGATGACATGTGTATTGCGTATGAAGATTGAAGATACATAGATTTATATCAACGATATATTTAAAGAGTTTCAACCGTAATGATGTTACACTAAGTAAATCACATTTAATATGCATCTAAATATTCATTAGTTCCTATTGTAGTTTATTTTAAATTAATATTCATTAGAGTATATGTATTTTAAATTGTATACAATATAGTCATTAATGTATTTTAAAATTTATTTAAAATATTGTAGTTGTAGGTTAAGTTATAAATTTCAGCCTAAAATTATAAATTTAGAGTGCACGCAAGTTAAAAATCTATATTCGGTTAAAAGAGATATATTTTAATAAGTGCACTTAAATAATAACATTTAATTTTGCGACTTACATTTAAACTTAATTTGTAATTTTAGTTTTAGCATTCAAATTATACTTGCTTTTTGGTTCTAAAATTCTAAAAGTTACTTCAAAGTGTTGTACTAATTATTTTTCATTAAATAAAAAGTTCAATCTCGAGACCGAAATGACCTATAATATTTAGTCGTGATACTATAAATTGAGTTAGACGAGTAATCATGAAAATACGATAATGATTTATGTATAATAAAATAATTTAAAAAATTCTTGCTATATAGGTTATATGTAAAAATTACTAATTATAAAATCTATATAATTTTTCACATAAAATAAATAATAAAACTAATGAAAATAAATCTTATACATTTTTGTGCTTATCGGCTTATCCTGCTAAAATTTGCTAACCATGGTTAATGAAAGAGTTAAAGAAAGCAAGTAGGTCTCCTGGCTCCATCACCCTTTTTGACCACGTGTCGGTGGGGACCACGGTGGTGTTGTGGGGCGCGTGTTACGGGAAAAAGTCTCCCAACAAACACGTGAACCGTGTGAATTTATTGAACAGTTCTCTTCACTAATATCAAGGCCACAAGGAACGTGATTTAACTAGTTTCATGACCATAATTTTACATAATTACCCTTCCTTTTTTACATATTATATTAAAGTTAGGACTAATTACATTTTCTTTTAGTTAACAATCGAAAATTTATTTTCTCCCGATTACATCATAGAGTACACTATATTTTTTTCAATTTATAACCTAAACTCTTATTTTAATTTTTTTCCTTTTTAGGAAACTTGACATTTTCATTCAATATTTGCTTAAATGGAGATTGAATCAAATGAAAATTAGAAAAGTAATGCGGGGTTTTTGTTGATTCTGTTTTGGCTTGTGTTTGATCTATTTTGGTTATTAGAAAAATCGGGACATGAAATTTGATTTTAAGTTGAAAAGTTATCGGAAATAATTTTAAATTGTAAACTTTAAAATTCAATAAACTTATTTAAAAGGGATTATAATTTCTCCGGAAAAATCGACCCAAATTCTTTGACACAATTGGGCTAAATTGTTGGCAAAGCCCAAGTTTTGTAACTATAGCACCCAAGTCCCTTTTTTCTGGTTTGTACAGATAGAAATTTGGGCTTTATTTCTATACCACCACATGCATCAAGTCAACTATACAATTTGTTCTCATAGAAAAAGAAAATAATAAAAGAATTTCCTTAAATCAGATATTTATATACACATACAAAACTTATATAATACAAATACAATCACATGAATATAATTTCATAAGATAATATCTCACTATTTATAATGAAACTTATTTTAATACATCAATATTTATTTTTATGAGTTTTGGAATGACAAGACTCATGAAATTAGATTTTATTAGATGATCTCACAAATTAATGTATTGCAAGATTTTGATCGTGAGCATTGGTTGAATCCATTATTTTCTTAATACATTAATTTTATATCTTTTATTAAAAGATAGATTTAAATCATCAGAAAATTGTAAAATCCATTTTAAATGTTAATAAAATAAATTTTAGAGGAATTAGCTTATAGATGCATACAAAAAAATAATAATTTAAAACTAAATACAAAATACAAAATAAATGAAATGAGTTGAACTAAAACCTGGTTTTTGAGGAGAAAATAAAGTCAATAGTATATTTTTTTAAAATTCTAAATATCATTTCCTTAAAATTAAATTCGAAATATACTTTATTCGGGAGAATTTGAGACAGTTTTATTTTCCCTCCTTCTGAAAGCAAATAAATTAGGATTTAATTTAGCAGCTTTGTGATTGCTGGGTTTGGAGGCTTATCCTTGTCAAACTATTTATTCAATCATCATAATGATTGTATTCTCTCATCATTTAAAAAAATAAAAAATTATTGTGAATTTATCTTACAGATTTAATTATCTCAGAAGAGTTCAATCCACAATTCACAACATTTTTATGGAAAAAAAAATGTTACATATATAATTTATTTAGACAAATCAATGTATCACTCACAATATTTTTGTGAATCAGTCTCATGGATTTAATTTATTTAAACAAATCAATCCATAATCGAGAGATTAACTCGTAAAAATTGATTTAAAGTTATAAATAATGATTTTTGTCTCATTAAATTATATTTATGAGATGTACAATTTTTGTGTTGAAATAGATTAATGTATAATAATTCATTTAACTAATTAATAGTTTATGATTTATGAAGATGAGCTTTGAAATGTCGGCAACCAGCTTAAGTTGATTAAAAGAACTGAAATCAAACACACCAACAATGTGTATGCAAATCTAAATATTATAATGATAAATTAATTTATTCAACTTGTTTAGGTTTAATAATATTTTAAAGTCGTGAACTCTTACTATGATTTTATTATAAGTAATTTTGGTCATTTAATATGAAAGCATTTAAATTCTTGTTTATAATCACAAGTATTTTCATTTTAAAAACAACCTATGTAATTGACGTGTTAAATTTTTTAAAATATCAACTGTTTTATAAACTAAATCTTTTAAGAGCTATCTATCTTTATGGTATTGAATTTGGGATAAAGTAGTATATACATAGTTATAACATTTATATATATATATCACAAAAACTCATATGAGACGGTCTCATGGATAGTTTCCGTGAGACGGAGCCCCATCACCCACAAACAATATATGAATTTTAGGATTTGGGTGATGGGTAATTGGGTTATGGGTTGACCTGTCGGTCCCGTCTCATGCAATGTATTAAAATTTTGTGAGACGGTTTGTGAGACTTACTATATATATATATATATATATATATATAGGGTAAGATTGTTTCAGGGATTTACATCCAATTTATTCTACTTTATCACAAAATTAAAACTTTAAATAATCTAAATGAAATTCGATCTCACGTATCCTGATAACTTGATTCAATATCTCTCATAACAAAAAAATAAAATTAATAGTGATTACGTTTATGTAAATCTAAAGATATATTTTATATATATATATATATATATATCTTCCATATATTATTATATATTTATTTATATATTGGGTAAAACCTACTTTATTTTTCATCCGATTATCCACTGTTAATCCAACCCTGCGATAAAACAGACATCACTGCTCAAAACTAACCAAACCTAATTATCAATCTTAAAAATAAAATAAAATAATTGAACAACCCAAAAAAGTTTTTGAACATATTGAGGAATATAAAATTCTTTTATTCACTGTCATGTCTCACAAAGATTCTTTAACTTTCTTTCTTTGTCCCATTAATTTAAAAAAGGTATAAGATATTAACTATGTCTTCTTGCTTAAAAATACAATTTTTTTTTTTATATTTAATTGTCGATTTAACATTTTTCTTGTTTTCTTTTAACTCCAACTCAAATAAGGACACTTAAAATTAATTTCTGTTCAATTTACAAATCGATGTTGTGCAAATCATCAATTCTTATTAGCAGCTTTCCAAATTCTTTATACCACATCAATAAAAAAAAAAAAAAAAGAATGTTAGGGTTTTTATTTATTTATTTTGATATAAATCACATGTGTTGATAAAATAAATATTTGGCGTAGAGTCAACAATAGGAATTTGAGTCCATCCAATTAATATTTTTTCTTTTTATTCATTTCACTTTCATATTTGTCATTCCTTATCTTAATTCTGAATCTATTTCTTGGTAGAAAATAAGTTTTATGAAATTTTCCATCTCAAATCATATTGAATAAAAACCACCTATTTTTGGAATCCTTATTTCGAAATTGATAGATTATATATTCTTTAGTTGAATCATAAGACTTACTTTAGTTTTGACTTTATCTCCTGATAGAGTCTATATAAAATTACGTTGGATTTTTCTAAAACATAATCTATAATCAGATCTCCATTATTTAAGTGAATCCGAAACATGCCAATGGGAAGTGATTTAGTAATTAAACCCTCATGAATCCATTTTTGTTCTTTCATTCCATGTAAAGCCCCTTGAGGTATCAACTAATGTAGGAGAAACAATATAAGACATTCACCCCTTTTTTTTTTTACAAATACGAAGAGGTTTTGGATTCTTATTTGGATGTTAAAAGGATTACCATATATTAAACAAAATTTTGGCTGTAGTCTTTAATGAATATTTTTTCATTTCACTTGTAATTTTGGCTGTAGTCTTAATGAATATTTTAGAAAAATGATAGTGTATAAGAAAATTATACACAATAAAAGTATGTTGATCAAAAAATGTGCTGAATTTTTTTTTTTAGAGTTATAGAATTACGTAAAGGTTATGATATTTGTACATAAATGTCATACTAATATATATAACATAAAGGTAACATATGAATACAAAAAAAAGTGCACGGATCTGGATAAGATGGACCTAATTGCATGGAAATCCATGCAAATGATGCACATGAGAATATATATATATATATATATATATATATATATATATATATTTTTAAAGATGAGGATATATCTTAACTTTAATTTATATTGATATATAAAGAGGAAGATATATCATAACTTCAATTACGATTACTAAAATGATATTGTAAAATGAGGAATAACAATTAATAAATAATGAATTTTATTAATTTTATGAGTAATATTAATAATATATATACTAAAATGATGTATTGTGTTGGACGTATGTCTCAATAAGGAGAAAACAGACCGGAGAGGTAATATATATATATATATATATATATATATAAATAAAATAAAAAGATGTATTGTGTTGGATGTATCTCATTAAAGAGGGAAAACAGTAAATCAAATAGTAAAGAAGTTAACTAAAGATAATTCCATTATACTCTGTTCATGGAATTGGAGAGGAGGGAAAACAGATGGTGAGTAACGTAGTTTCAAATTAAGTAAATGAAATAGTAAAAAAGTAAACTAAAGATAATTTCATTATACTTTGTTCATGGAGAAAAAAGGCACCAGTACAAAAGACGTGCTCAATTGTCTACTAACCAACAAAATCTGCTTACAATTGCAATGTAAAATGATGCATGCAACACTAGCTAATTAACAATGGTAACAATTAGAATTGTGATCAGACGGTAGGATAATCGCTAAAACCCTAGAGGTTAGTATTCCGTCAGGGAAGACGGTAAAGACAAAACATCTGTACCGTCACCTAAAGATCACTTTTGAAGATAAGATTCTTCTAGCTGATCTTCATGCATTGGAGATGAAGGATTTTGATATAATCCTAGAGATGGACTGACTTGAGTCAAATCACGCAGTGATCAAATGTCATACAAGAGAGATCATCTTTCAAACACCTGGAGAACCAGAGTTCACCTTTCATGGGACACAAGTTAAAGTTGACTCAAGGATTATATCAGTCATGAAGGCAACCCAGATGCTTGGCAAAAGAAATTGCGAAGCTTGGTTAGTCAACATGATGAATCTCGAACAAGGAACGAATTCCATCGAGGATGTGCCGGTGATAAAGGATACATGGACGTCTTTCCAGAAGATTTACCAGGTCCTCCGCCAGATCGACATGTGACCTTCAA
Organism: Scutellaria minor; assembly: GCA_954870855.1. Lineage (NCBI taxonomy): Eukaryota > Viridiplantae > Streptophyta > Magnoliopsida > Lamiales > Lamiaceae > Scutellaria > Scutellaria minor. Next base: position 13,918,645 of record OX940728.1, on the reverse strand, counting down.
GATTGATCTTGTACCAGGATCGACATCGGTGTCGAAAGCTCCATATTGGATGACACCAAAGGAATTACAAGAACTGAAGGTTCAACTACAAGAACTTCTGGACAAAGGTTTCATTAGACCAAGCGTATCGCCTTGGGAACTCCAGTGCTATTTGTAAAGAAGAAAGATGAAAGCTTTTGAATGTGCATTGATTATCGAGAGCTGAACAAGCGAACCATTAAGAACAAGTATCCACTGCCTCGAATTGAAGATCTTTTTGATCAGTTAAGAGGTGTCAGTGTGTTCTCGAAGATTGACTTAAGGTCTAGATGCCATCAGATGAAAGTCAAAGATGCAGATATATCTAAGACAACATTCAGGACGAGATATGGTCATTACGAGTTTGTAGTAATGTCATTCGAACTTAGCAATACACCAGCTGTCTTTATGGACTTGATGAATCACGTCTTCCATCTGTATCTCGATCTTTTTGCCATTGTGTTTATTGATGATATTCTCATATATTCGTGCGATAGAACGCACCATGAACAACATCTCAGGATTGTACTAAAGGTTTTACGAAAGGAGAAGCTTTATGCAAAATTCAATTCTCAAGGGATCGAAGTAGACCCTGACAAGGTGGGAGCTGTCAGTAAATGGGAAACTCCAACGAACGTCAAGGAAGTGAGGAGTTTTATTGGTTTGGCTGGATATTACCGAAGATTCATAAAAGGGTTTTCGAAGATCGCCACTCCTATGACTCGTTTGACGTGGAAGGACGTAAAGTTTCAATGGACTGAATAATGTGAGCGTAGCTTCCAAGAACTAAAGAAGAGACTGACAGAAGCCCCAGTCTTAACGGTTCCGGATGTAATGAAGTCTGCCCATTTCTTACCAATCAAAATGACTTTCGGACTAGATAAGTTAGCACGAATATATCTCGAAGAGATTGTCCGATTGCATGGCATACCGGTTTCTATCGTGTTGGATAGAGATCCTTGTTTTACCTCTAGATTCTGGCAGAGTCTACAAAAGGAGTTAGGGACCAAGCTAGCCTTCAGTACAACTTTTCACCCTCAAACGGACGGGCAGTCAGAGAGAACAATACAAATTCTGGAAGATATGTTAAGGGCATGCGTTTTGGATCTTCACGGGAGCTGGGAGGATCACTTGTGCTTAGTAGAGTTTGCCTATAACAACAGTTACCAATCAATAGTGGGGATGACACCGTATGAAGCTCTCTACGGAAGAAAATGCCGCTCTCCTATCTGCTGGGATGAAGTAGACAAAAAGAAAATATTGGGACCCGAATTGGTGGTTCAGACAGTCGAAGTGATAAAGAAAATTCGGGAAAGAATACGAGTGGCGCAAGATTGATAAAAGAAGTATGTAGACAAAAGATGAAGAGAACTGAAATTCGAAGTGGGAGACAAAGTTTTTCTGAAAGTGTAGAAGGTGCTCGAGGAGTAGTGTTGCGTGTTGTATTGCCACTTTCTTGTGTTTCTCTCGGCACCTCCTCTTCTTCTTCGGCAAAGGCGGCGACGATATTAGGACCTAACGTGGCCTCCAAATCATCTTGATTATATTGAGTCGAAAAAGACTTAATATAATCATCATCATCATTGTCGTGCAAAGATTGTGGTAGCGGCATTGACATCGGACTCTTTCTTTTTCCATGAGATGAACCGACGGAAGAAGAACCTCTTCAAGACTTTTTTTTTTGGAATAAAAATGAAATAGAATTGAAGAACAAAAAAAAAAGTATGGATTGAAATTCATCAAAGATGGAAAGTGTGAGCTTGAGAGAGTTGAATTGAGAGAGAGATTGAATCAAGAATGATAAAATTGGTGTGCAAATCACAAATGGAATGAAAATTCAAAAATTATTGGGTCGGTTCGAACAGTCGGTTCTGGTTCGGTTGAACTAGCGGTTTGAACCATCTCAACCGTCCATCATCAGTCGTTTAATCACGATTGTTGATCAAATTTCAATTTCGAACCGACGGTTTGAACCGCTGGTTTATCAAACAGATAGTTAATCAGAGTCATTGATCATCAACGACTTTATCATCTCGTTCATACACGTGTCGCGATGTCAATTTAAAATATATATATATATATAGACAAACCGCTGGTTTTAACCGATGGTTCGCCAATTCAAAATCTCCGGAACCAAACCCGAACCGTAGAACCACGATTTACGGTTCCGGTTCGAACCGAAACCGGGTCAACAATTCGCCGAACCATTGATCGGCGGTTCAGAATCGGTTCGGTTCTGATTTTTTTAAACCGGTTGCACGCCTTTAGACTATTTTACTAATTTTTTTTTGTTACAATTGGCCTAGAAAAAACTTGTGCAAATATATATTCAATAACTTATTCATAATGAGCTTAAAATATTTATATCATTGTATATTACTCAAAAATAAAATTTCTAAATTTAACATACTATCAAAAAATCTATATAATTCTTTTTCCAGATGTTTTAAAATCAAAATTTATCTTTTAAAAATCATATTGGATGGTAAACATTTCAAAATCTGATAAATCTAAAACCATGAAACTATATTACAACAAAGACTAAAGATATTTTATCATTGTTCATGTAACTGTGAACTTCATGCTACCATTATAATGCAATTTCAGATTTGTATTTACTTTTTAATCTTGGAGGAAACATTATTTATTCTTACAGCAAAAAATTGATATATTTTTTTGCTAAATTTTCATGGATATATAAAATGATTTAGATTAAGGTACAAATTTGTATTCACAACTTTTCTTGACATGATATTATTACCATGTAGACACAAATCATGCTAACTTTACAACATATCAAATACGATCATATATTTATCCTCAATTTTCGTATATATACAAAATGATTTTCATACTATGAATATACATAAATTATGAAAAATTAAATATTTACAATTTATAAATTATAAAGTAATAAATATTTGTATTTCTACTTTAAAAGGTAAAAATGAGATTAGTTGGTTTTTATATAGATGACAATGAAATTTCATAATAAAAAATTCAAAGTATTCAAAATATAAATGAAAAAAATTCAACATTGACATAATTATCATTCTTATAACTAGCATCGAACTTTCTATTCTTCAAGATTAATAATGAAGATTTATTTATAAGATTCAGTATTATGGAATAGAATGTATTTTCTATTAATTAAGTATAAATATAAGTATAAATGATATATTTTTATATCATTTTGTATAAATGATATTTCTTATACTTAATTTGTAGATTTTAATATAAAGTATATGAACTCATAAATTTTATACTTCCTAAATGTAATTGTATGCAAAAATATATCATATGTATATTATTTTGTTATATTTAAGACATATTACAAATCTTTATGATTTTTAATAAGATTTAATATAGCATAGATAAGGTAAATATTTCAAAGTTATCATCATTTTATTATTATATTGTTTTTATAAGATTATATGATAAAATTATACTTAATATAATTAAATTGTGTAAATGCTATGTTATATTATTAATATTGTTACATGGAAGATATATTAAGATGGAGTATTGTATACGACATATTTGTCAAATAAAATTGTACTCCCTTCGTCCCGCGATAAGTGTCACATTTACTGTTCGGTCCTGTTTTTAAGAATTATTGTATTTAAATGTGAGTGGGGGGAGAGTAGTGGGATATATTATTATAATGTAAGTGGGAGGAGAGAGAGGGTTGTGTTAATAAAGTGAGAGGATTTTTTGTGGGGTGGTTAGTGCTAACCTCACCCACCAAATATTTAAAATCTGACTTGCACATTAGATCGAAATCAAGATGGAGAATTTTTTGGAGGGAAATATTTTGCTGCTCCCTCCAAAATTTAACAGCTGGATTCATCTCACTAAATTAAGGAAAAGTAAAACAAGGGAAATTTTCATTTCCCACTAATAATCAAATCCTGTAAAATTGGCTTAAAGTAAAACAATGACAAATTTTCATTTCCCACCAAAAATAAAATCTGCAAACTTCTATAAATAGCCCTACTATATTCATTTCAATAAATACAAAACCTATCCAAGTTCATTCAATGTAGAAGATTTGGAAAGCAATACATACAACCCTTGCCTAAACACAAAAAATTCAGAATTTGTGCACCAAACATTCTGTTACAAGTTCATTAACTACACAACATTCATGGGGAAGAAGAGACCTAATCTGACAACTACTCAAAGAAATGCACTAGCACAATTTCTATTGCTACATAGTGTGGATGGAACTCCAAAACACGGCAAGTTTGCAGAAGCAACAACAAAATGGGGAGTTGATCGGAGGACAACGTACAGAATCTGGAAGGCATCCAAGGATCAAATTCAGCAAGGGCTCCCCATCTTCCTATCATCCAAAAAACCAGGTTGTGTAAAAACAAGAAAGATTACTATAAATATTATTCAAATTATGGATTGTAGACCCATGAAAAGATCAACAATCAGAAGACTTGCTAGTTGTTTAACCAAAAAAAAACTTAATGTTAGCAAGAGTGCAGTGCATTGGTGGGTGCAAGCTGGGCTGCTCAGACCCCACACTAATGCTATAAAACCAGACCTCACAGCCCAAAACAAACTTCTTAGGTTGAAGTTTAGTTTAAATCACATTCATCTTGATAGGATTCTAGGAGTTTTGAAGTTTAAAAGTATGGAGCATGTCATACATATTGATGAAAAGTGGTTTTATATCACAAACTCTAGTCAAAGGTATTATTTGGTGCCAGATGAAACTGAACCACATCGAACATGTAAGAGCAAAAGGTATATCAACAAGGTGATGTTTGTGTGTGTTGTGGGGAGACCAGTTTTTGCACCTACTGGTGAAGTGGTCTGGGATGGCAAGGTTGGAATATTTCCATTGACTACACAAGAACCAGCTAAGAGGGCAAGCAAGAATAGACCAAGGGGCACACTTGAAACAAAAGCAATCCAGGCAGTGACTAAGGATGTATACAAGAACTGTTTGATTAACCAGGTCACTATCTGAACATGGAATTTAGAATTCTTGTTCTGCCTCTTGCTGTTCAATTTCTTATGCATATGTTAATTAGCATTTCATTCAAAGAGACTGTATGTAAATAAGTGTGCTCTCAGATAGTTATTCCTATATTAGCAAGCATTTCATTCAAACATAATGTATGTACACAAGTGTGCTTTATCACAGGTAATCCCAGCATTAAAGCAGAAATGGCCAAGATGTGCTTCAAAGAACATCAAGATACAACAAGATAATGCCAAACCTCACATTACAAACAATGATCTTGATTTCAGACATGTTGCCACATCAGATGGCTTTAATATCACTCTTACAAATCAACCACCAAACTCTCCCGACACTAACATCAATGATCTAGGTTGGTTTAGAGCCCTTCAATCATTGCAAGCATCATCTGCCTCATACAATGTTGATGAGTTAGTGAATGCAGTGGAAGAGTCATTCATAGACTTAAGTCCTTGCACCTTAAACAAGGTATTCCTTAGCCTACAGTATTGTATGATTGAGATACTTAAGGTCAGGGATCAGAACAACTACAGGCTTCCATATATGGGGAAAGACAGGCTGATCAGGGAGCACAGACTGCCTCAAGATTTGGAGGTAGAAGAGAATTTGGTTAGGGACTGCATTCAATATTTGGTGGATGCAGGGGAAGATTTCCAGGGGCCCTTAATGACAGCTTTAGAATGAATCAACAAAAGTAGAGTCTTTCATTTTGCAGCCCAATCTTTTTGGTCATTGGGCTAAAAGTTTAAATCATAAACAATGTTTTGCCTTGTGACTTAGTTGGTCACAAGATTGTTTATGGTTTAACCTTGAATATATGTAAATTTTCTGCACTATTATAAATTGAACTATTTTGGGTTGTGTTAATCATATGAATGTTGGTGAATGCCTCCTAACAAGTCATTGTCATGAACTTTATGAATTGTGGTGGCAAATTAAAACACACAACATTTTAAGAAAGCCTCCAAACAATTCAGTAAGATATGAATTGTGGTGGCTATCAGAAATCAGCTAGAACCACATAGCACACATTGAAACCAACCATGCAGCAATTCATAGAGCAATGAGAGCACACAACTGAATTCAAGCATCACAAAATTCATCATAGACCATTAACAGAGAGCATCCTAACAAGTGTTGAAGCCTGACTACAACACTTGTGGTTGCAGGCAATGATGATATCATGATGAAATACTCAGAATTCAGCTAGCACCACATAGCAAACATTGAAACCAAGCATGTTGTAATTCACAGCGCACACAAAGCACACAACTGTATTTTCCACTGGCCTCAAATAGTGATTAATTCATCATTGACCAGTAATAGAGAGCATGAACATTGACAGAGAACATATCCTCCAAATTTTTACCATTAACAGAGCACACATTTACATTTAGCATAATTTATCATCATCATTGCAGCCCTCACATTACAAACCTACCCACTATACTCTTATATGTAACCAACTAAACCCAGCAAGCTAGATGAATCATAAATAAGCCAAGCAAACATGTATGAGCAAAAATCCAAAGAGAGAATGTACAGAACAACCTGATCATGGCACTGTATCAAGGCAAAGTGGAAAGAATTCCATCAATTGTTGTCTAACAAAACCCTCCAACTCAGGTGATAAATTTCCGCCAATAAGTGTAGCCCTAGGGAGCAATTTAGGACATTCGACAATGGGACGAAGCTTAGGTGGGTAGCCTTGAAGGCTATGTACTGCCGGAACAAGCAGCCCAAGCCACTTCAAAGCGAAGTTTGCTTCGTATTCTTGTCTGACATAGGAATAAATCGAGAACTTTGGTGGATAAGGTGATTAAGCCACCAATTTAAATCGAGAACTAGAGAAAGCGATTGGAGATGAGATTTAGGATTTTTGGGTGTTCATAGATGGGGTTCGAGAAGGTTCAGAGAAAACACAGAATGGGAAGGGTGTTCTTTAGGGTTTGGATCGAAAGAGGGGTTTGGGTGTAATGGATTGGGTGAAAAAATGAGGGAGTAATTAGATTAGTCTGATGTTTAATTGGGTTGGATTATTAGAAATGAGTTGGGTTAGTGAGTGTGGCCCACAAAATTAGTAAAATCAGCGGTGACAATTTTGTAAATAAAGGGAACTTTTTTTATGTCCATTTTTAGTAAGTGTACAGTGTGACATTTATTTTGGGACGTCCAAAAATGGAAAGTGTGACACTTATCGCGGGATGGAGGGAGTATGATTTTTATTACAATTTTTCAATACATATTTCGAGTATAGTAAATAGAAATAGTTAATTTATGTTGAGTTATTTATGTTGATTAGATTGATTAATAACTCACTTCTTGGTCTTCGACCCCCTCAGTCACTACAAATGTCCTAATCAGTGCAATATCAAATATTTATTGAGGTGGTATATGTGTGTGGGGTACAACATTAGAAATAAAAAAAATTATTTTGATGATCTATAGTTCTTGAAATCCAATCATTATATTATTTTAATTTATGCAATAAATATATCTTTAATCTTGATTGTATCAATAATTAAAAAATTATTAGATGAGATCATATTAACATTCATATACCTTATATAGATTATAATTTCTAAAATTTTGTCAATATCATAGATTATATTATTACCATATATAAAAAGCATGTTTAATACATTAATATTAATAATTAATAATTTATAAATTATGAAATAATATATATTTCTACTTTTGGGAGGTGGAAATTGACGGAAAACTTTTTGGCATTACTATTTTTTAGGGTAACTGTTATTATATATATATATATATATACTCTAATTGTTTTTTATTTTATTTTTAATTAAAATTTCAGAAGATTCCGTCCTCATTTGACCGTAGGTCCATCCTGGATCATATGGCATCTAAGAAAATCATAAAAAATATGTTAAAACGAAGAACAATATGTACACAAACATACATTATACAACACATTTTGAAGATTTGAAAATTTTGAGCAAACATTTTTGAAGAAAGAATGTGGTGAATGTAAAAATAAGGGGCATATATTTCATTACAATTACAATCATACAGCAAAGGCACGGAAATCGTTATCCATGAGTGACAACTCTAGTTGTAAATGAATAATAAAGCAGGGAATATAGAAGTCGTGGCACATTATGAACAGTACATTCATTGCTACACCCCACCAATCGGCTAAACACAGCTCTACTTTAATTCCTTCGTCTTTCTCAAAACGATTTCAATATTTCCTTTCTTTTCATTGAGAATCATTCATGAGTAGTTTTGGAGTCTATGGAAATCACCAGTTTCTCGTCGTTAGCCCACCAAAATTACACAAGCTTTCTCTCACTAGAAAAAACTCACTGCTTCAGTTGGATTTTGATGGCGAACATAAATCACTGCTACATGTATCTTCTCCATTTTCCTCCAAAACTTCCACTTCGGACCAAAAATTTCTTGCTAGAGCTGCGTCTACTGCGCCTCTGGGTGGCGAATATTCTGGTAACTATTTTCTGATTCCATATTCTGAAATCATTTATTAGCTATGGATGGGAAGATGGTATGGTAATAATGGGGGAGATATGGGTGCTATAACCCATTGCCCCATTTAGTACTTTTGTAGTAGTGGTGATAAAGTGTTTTGGATAAGTAGCAAATTATGTGAGTTTAGCAAAATGTTGATCAAATGGAGGATAGTGATGAGAAAGAAGTTGGAATTCATAGTTGCTCGTTTTTCGGGTCTCTTATGTGTGCGTTTTTGTTTACTTTTCCCAGAGCAAATGCAAGGAGATAGTTCAAAGCAAAAGAGGAGAAAAATAGCTGGCATGGATCAGGATGAAGTAGAAGATCCAACGGTTATTGCTGATTCTGATAGCTGTTTCTGCGAATTTAATGGGGTGCAAATACACCACAAGATTTGTGATGCAGAGTTATCTCTGAATGAAGGATCAACTCCACATTCCTCTGAGTTTAGAAAAAGGATAGGTTTCCCTATGATTTTGTTGCATGGTTTTGGAGCCTCGGTCTTTTCATGGAGTTGAGTGATGAAACCTTTAGCACCGGTTATTGGTTCTAAGGTTCTTGCATTTGATAGACCAGCCTTTGGATTGACTTCAAGGGTATTCAATGCTGTTAATCAAGATTCAAGACCCTTGAATCCATTTTCAATGATGTTCTCTGTGTTGGCAACACTCCACTTCATTGACTTGTTGGCTGCTGAGAAGGCCATCCTCGTAGGGTATGTTCTACCTGCATCCTTCGTTTTGGTAGATAGATCTAAGACATTTTGTTAAGACAAAGATCCTTGATTTTTTGTTATAGTTTCTGTTAGCATATGTTTAAACATAATGGTGTGGATAAAATATTAGAATTTCATGTTATTACTTACACTGACGAGTTGAAGAGTGTCAGGCATTCTGCTGGAGCACTTGTAGCTGTAAATGCATATTTTGAGGCACCTGAGCGTGTGGCTGCTCTCATCCTTGTCGCCCCTGCAATTCTTGCACGGTTGCACCATTCACTATGAAGAAAGAAAAACGAACTGGATTTGGTAATCCGATCATCCAGGGAAACAGCCCAGATTCGAATACCAGTGGAGAACTATTTGCCAGGTTTTGCAGCGTTTTATCAATGTTGGGTAAATATATTGCAGAGGCAATAAAAGGGATGGCAAACATGATAAACTCTCTGTGTCAGAAAGCTTTGTCAGCTATCCTGCGCTCTGCATTTGGTGTGACAGTGGTAATCAATTTTTTCTACATCATTTTATGGTTTACAAAGTTTGTGTTATGTAACAACCTATTTAATATGTCAGATATGGATGATAATTGATAAATTCGGTATACCAGCTGTTCGAGCTGCATGGTATGATCCAAATCAAGTATCTGATCATGTTTTGCAAGGCTATACAAAGGTAGCAACTACTTTGCTATTCCTCTTTTTGCAAGATGGATCATGCTAAATATATAATCAAATTTGCAGCCATTGAAGGTCAAGGGGTGGGAGAGAGCACTAATTGAATACACAGTAGCATTGCTAACAGACCCTGCATCCAAATTGTAGCCGCCTATGGCAAAACGCCTTAGTGATCTCATGTCCAGGTTTTGGAGCTACCTTTTCTTTTAACCTACTCAATCTCTGTATGCACAGAAACATTAACCTCACGCAGAAAATGATAATGAAAATATTTACCAAAATCATGCGGAAATGTTTCCTATCTTCTTAAGAGTTAGCAGATTAACACTGTTACTGAGTTGGTGAGACTTTGATGATCAAGACTGCTTGTTATGATCCAACTGATTCTCATCCATGTCTTCAACTGGATTCTTAACATATAAACGTTAAGTACTCTTTCTATTTGGAGGCATAACATGTTTTTGACTACACGCCGACGCTTTATGAACACAGTTCTGATTATTACGGGTGATACTGATCGGATTGTCCCTGCTTGGAACGCTGAAAGACTCTCACGAGCCATTCCAGGATCTACCTTTGAACTAATCAAGAACTGTGGCCACTTGCCCCAAGAAGAAAAGGCTGACGAATTTGTGTCTATTGTTGATAAATTCCTACAAAGCGTCTTTGGTGTTGCAGATGAGCCACATCTACAACCAGCTACTTGAGAGATTGGTAATCGTTTATGCAATGCAGTTTGCTATAACAGCATTATTTCTAATTTATTGCGATTAATGGTATTAAATGAAGCTCAGATATCTTATTTTCCATTTCCCATGTTACATAAAACATAAATCATCATCGCGTTTGTGGTTGAAGGTAAATGCTTCTCATATGAAACTGTCGAGGGTAATGTAATTATTGAAATTATGACTTGAAAAGTAGCATAACAGGGGGAATGGCAAATCGAATTTAAAATGGAGGATAAGTTGATAAGGTAACACTCGCATCTCGTGAAGCACTAGGAACATCAAATCCTGACATAAAATCATCTCCGAAGATTACTGCACCAGCGGCTAATGCTCCGGCACCTACTCCCATTCCAAAGCCGGGTCCAACACCATGCCCTGGTGGTGCCACTGAAGACGGCATGTTTATATAACTACTTGTCATTGGGAAAAAATTAGGAACATATCCTACATTAGATGGAGGTGGAGGTGGAGGTGGAGGCGATGGTGCTCTTGGTGGTTGATAACTCAGTCCACTGGCGGCAGGGTAGTTTGGCGGAAATGGCATTCGATAGCTGCTTTCTGGTTGTAGAGATCCATGCCCACTAGCCCCCAGGTTAACACCACCGTTGTTATCTGTTAGGTTAAAACCCTCATTGCTACCTGCATATGATATAATGATATAGATATGTTTAGCAGAGAGCTTTTCTGTAGTTGAAACTTTAAGCTGTTGGTACCTAGATATGATGAAGCAGCATCTTCTTCTGAAACGCGGATTGAGACATCGACAAATCCTAGAGGTTTGTTAGAGTTCTTTTTCCTCAGTTGAAAGCTCCCCACTTCTTCAACAGGCTTGGGATTGGGAACATCACAATTAGAGTTGTATTTCTCCAGAAACTCTTTCAAAGCAATAGTGAGAGATCCCAAGAGGCTTTCTCTAAGAAAGAATGGCTCTCTACTGTAAACTTCAACATGGAGAGCCAACTCTTGGAACTTTGCTTCCGAAGGATCAATCACGGTCGAAAATCTTGTTTTCCAAACTGGATTCACATTACCTGAAGCATCTATTTTGGTGCAATACTTATTCTCGGGATCGACCCATCCAACGGCAAACCACTGGAGCTTCCAAAACGACGATGTTCGCCTCAGCCCCCCTGCTGAAATCAAGCAAACCTCAACCTGTATTTTCCCCATCTCCTGTGTTTCTATAGCAATAGCATAGAATAGTGATACTACTCTGCTATTCTTATCTTGATAGAAAAGATGTCTCCTACTACTTAGGATAGCTTGCTTTATGCGAAGCAGTGATTATATTATATAATTGAAATGTTATAAAGAAGCTTCACCTTTTCTAAATAGGTGCACTACAGTTGGAAAGGAATCAGATTAGTAATAGTCAAATAAATGTTGACAACTATTTCCTAACTTCACTTGGATAAGGAATCAACAACAGTTTTCTACCAGCAGATACCATTTGCTCGTCCTCAGAATCACTAGAGTGAGAACGAGTATACATCATTGTTGTCGACCCCAACCTATCGTTATCAAATCCACACGCTCTGAAAAATTGCCTGTGGAGAATGTCAAAACCATTCAAGCTAAGAAGATTGAGGAAACTTCACTTATACACTGCAATAATATTTCTTAATTTGGAGCATAACAAAGTATAATTATAAAGACAAGTAGAAATTAGTAGGATACTAAGAATTCACCTTTCCTCGTCGTTACAGAGTGCTGCTATGTCATATATGTCTCTGTTAATCAGCATTCTGCAATAAATCAACACACCATATCTCTCACAGAAACATTAGCACTTCCAATCCAAGCAATATGCAAAGTAAAAGGGAAATTACATTTTGTCAAGTGAATTTTTTACTAAACTGTCATATCAAGTACAAAAATTTCTGCACTTCACAATCTCCAACTCCAACTACCCATAACCAATTCTCACAAACATTCTGGTGAGGATTGGAGCAAAAGTTTGAATATTTCAGATATTAGTTAATGATAAAGTTAAATTTATGTCTATCAACAAACCTTATTATTCTCCCAACTATCATCCTTCCTATTCCCCTACCTTGCAAATCAGGGTGAACCTGCAAGACATTGTCAATCATTATTATTCAAATTTGCATAAGAGTTCGAATTACTAGTACTTGCTGCCTGCTGCTAAAACAGTACACGGAGCAACACTATTAGAAATTTCAATCCATTTAAATCAAACTTATTAGGCTAACAAAGAAGCTTCTTCATCTTTGTTTAAGATGTATATTACACTTCTCCAATAATCTTATTAAACTAAAGTATAATTTATAACCAAAGTTTATACAATTTTGCTACTCCATTGATCACCATTTTTGCACTTTGGTATCTAGAATTATTTTTTATATTTTTTATTGCACTTTGATATTTTTTTTAATATATAAAAAAATAAGATAATTGAATAAGTGTGAGTGTTGTTATGAATGTGATACCATGACATCATAGATCGAAGCCGTCAATCCCAAATCAGAAACGGCGCGGCCGAAGCCTATGAGCCGTCCATTTTGGGGCGTGAGCGGCGCCACTTTTCTGATCCAATCTCCACCAAAATTAGGGGGCTTGGTGAACACTGAAACGACGACGGAGCTGTGGGAAAGGGCAGTGCGGAGCTTGAGCTCGTTGACGGGCTCGGCGGTGGGGAATCGGTGGCAGGAATGGTTGCAGACGCCGTACAGCTCTCTCAACTCATATTGGTTGACGTGCGCCGGATTTGTCGATACCACTACTGGCCGCGGAGTAGCGGCGCTCGATTTAATTTTTGGGAATTTGGAGGGAACAAGATTACCGGCTGCAAGTACAACCACTGCCATTACTGCCCCTGTTTCTATTTCATCTCTCTCTTTATTTACATATTTACTACCAATATTGTTATTATTTAGGCTGCAAGTACAACCACTGCCATTACTGCCCCTGTTTCTATTTCATTTCTCTCATTCTCTTTATTTACATATATACTACCAATATTGTTATTTATATATAATTTGTAAATAATACAATGAGGGTGCATAACTTAAAAGTGTTATTTATTATTTATATATAATATACCCTAACGATGGCGGAATATTTTCGAGATCTTAATGAACAAGACGTACTTAAATTTGGTTTGTGTAATATTGGAGTTATGAATGTTTTCTTAACATTATATTCACACAAAAAAAACATAAAAGGTTCTACTATTTTCTTAGAATATAAAAAAATACATAAAACTTCTACTATTTTTTTGCAACACTATTATGAAACTATGAGTTTCAAAACTTATTATGAAAAATGAGGATATATGATAACTTATTATCAAAGATGAGGATATGATATAACTTTAAATTAGGGAAAAAAACATAAAATGTTCTAATAATTTCTTATTGTACTATTTTATTGCAACATTACAATGAAATTATGATTTTCAAAACTTACTATCAAAGAGGAAATTAACAATTATGCTATTTTCTTATTAGTCTTTTTTTTCTTTGCAGTATTATGATGAAATTATGAGTTTCACAATTTATTATGAAAGATGAGGATATATGATAACCTTAAATTAGGGAAAGTATTCTAATATTTTCTTACTCTACCATTTTATTGTAATATTACTATGATATTATGAGTTTCACAATTTATTATCAAAAATGAAATTATATCAGAGATGAGGATATATAATATATTATCAAAGACGAAATTATATCAGAGATGAGGATATATGATAACCATAATTTAGGGAAATATATATGATAATAATAATTTAGAAAAATATCGACTTATATATCTGAGATATTAGGAAAATATTGACACATATATTTCGGATATTCAAAATTTGATTAATTAACAATAAAAAAATTTTATAACAACAATAAATTAAAATGAGGAATAAGAATTAATGAATAATGATTTTTATGGATAATATTAATTATATTTACTAAAATATGAGTTTGACAACTTAGATGAAGATATATTAAAGATAAAGATATATCGTAATCTTAATTTTAGGGAAATATCGAATCATATATTTGGGATATAGAATTTGATTAATTAATTAATTAATTAATAATAATAAATATTAGTAATTTTATATAAAGAAATTTATAAAAGGCATATACTAAAGTGATATATAAAATGAGGAATAAAAATTAATGAATAATGTATTTTAGGAGTAATATTAATAATATATACTAAAATGATGTATTGTGTTGGGATAGTCTTCTAGGAAAAAGAAAACGATAGAAAATAAAAAATTAGTGGTCACGCATAACCCACACACTGAAAACTTAAAGCAATGAAAACCGCACCGATATGTATAAAAATAGGTGAAAAACGTTAAATTAAATTGAATGCGCTTCACGTGATCCATACAAGCCATTACATATCCCTTCACGTCACGTGTTGATCGAATTTCGAGCTGTGAATTGTGTGACCCTGATTAACTCTGTATACACGAGTCAATATCTTGGCAAACAATAAGCCATGCCTTCTCCTCTATTTGAGAATCAAAGTTATAATAGAATTTAAATTTAATATTTAAATTTATTTAAAATATGATTTTTTATTTTTAAAAATAATAAAGATAAATAAAATTTATGGGTAATTTCTAAAATATGGTTTGTTTTATTTTTAAAAATAATAAGATAAATATAATTTATGGGTAATTTCTAAAATATGGTTTGTTTCCACGGCTGATTAGTAGTCATTTCATCTACGCTTATAGATCTGTTAATTTTTTTTTGTTTAAATTTTTTTTTCCAAAAAAAAGTTAATTTAATAAGTTAATATTCTGGCATGCTCATGTTTAATGAGTACTATATTCTCTTTTATATATATATATATGTGTATATATATATATATTAATGTTCAATATTTTTTATATTTTTAAGATTAAATTTATTAAATTTAATATGTGCATATTAGATTATTAGTAGATGAGTTAATGTTGTGTTTGAATGAAATGATTTAGTTTGAAGATTGATTCGAAATTTACAACAACAAATTTAAAATACATTCATTTTAAATATTATATTTCAAATCATTCTATACAAATACTACTTAAATAATTATTACATTATATAAAAAATGCACTCTATATTTGATATATTCAGAAAGTCTATATACATAGGAGAGAGAAATAAAAATATAAAACCTTACTAAAATGAATAATTATATTTCAAATATTATATTTCAAATCATTCTATTCAAATACTACTTAAATAATTATTACGCTATATAAAAAAATGCACCCTATATGAGACACATTCAGAAAGTCTGTATACATAGGAGAGAAAAATAAAAATATAAAACCTTAACATGAATAACATTCCTCCTACATTATTTTTCTAAATAAAAAATACATATCTGAACCTAATCTGTGTGTCTGTGAGTTGTCCCCTAATGTGATTCACAGACTTACATTTTTTTTTTGTTATTAAAATCAATTAAATCGTATTATAAACTGATAATAATAACATTTTAAATTCATTGTCCTAAGTTAATTTAAACAATTAATTAAAAATACTGTTAAAATTTAAATGATTGTGTGACTATGTCATACAAACAAGGATGAAAATATCCCGAAATATCATCGATATTTCTCCGATATTTCCATTTTTTTACGTAATCGATACAAAAAACGGGCGGCAATGATATATATTCAATATTTTCATTTTTTCACATAACCGGTATAGAAACTAAATTTTTTATCAAAATATTAGTAAAATATTGGTAATTATCCATATCGATTTCGATATCTATGGCTTCATGATACAAAGGGTAGGAAAATCGATGAAATATGGAGGAATATCGATAAATATCTGTGAAATATCAATAAATATCGATATCGATTTCGAAATCGGTGACTTCATGTTACAAATTATAGGAAAATCGGTGAAATATCGGTAAATATCGGTAGAATATCAAGGAAATATCGGTACCGATATTTCCATTAATATTGCCGTAAAATTAAAATACTAATCATGAAAATCGAAACTTTCAACCTTGCATACAAGTAAAATACAGGGATCTCATTTAATAATAATAGATTTTCTTTATAATTATATTTGAAGTATGAAAACTTGATTTTAAGATTTTAACTAAGTCATGATTTATATACCTACATAAATTGGTCACGTTGAAATTGTATTTAATTATATACTTTATTATATAACTAACTAGTATAAGACCCATGTAATACACGGAGTATTTTTTAGGATAAATAAATTTTATTAATTATGTATATTATTTTATGTTTTAAGTTTGAATGATATTTATCTTAATTTATGATTTACTATTTATTTATTTCACATGTATATGCTGATAAATGCATAATTTATTTGTCATTTCACATTGATCATATTTTTTCCTCAATTTTGTAATTTTTTTATTTAAGTATATTTTTATAATTTTGGATAAAAAAAAATCTCGAATGCATAAAATAAATAAACCTTTCAATAATGATATATGATGTAATAATTATAGTAAATTAACCAAAAAATATCTCTATCGAAAATTGGCAGTTCACACTTTGCAGATTGAAAACATATGGTCCTCCACCTATGTTAATCGTTGTATCGATTTTTCTTCCCATCGAAGTAAAACTGAACATCAAGTTGTATGTCCGAATATTATCAATGAAATTCTTACTTCTAGAATTACGACCAATGACATCTAAGAATCATCAATCAAACATTTTTAATTAAAAGTAAATTTAAATAACATAAATTAAAAAAAAACAATAAAAATTCATACCTACTAAACGGATTTCTAAATCAGGATATGAGATCATTTCTTCGAAGGCAATAAATTCAAAGCAATACATAGGGATTGGGACTTTAGGACAAAGTTTGATTGTAGTAAATTTATGGATGCTCAATCGATATGCATGTTTTGTAGCCCGAACAATTCCCTGATTTTGACCTATTTGAAAGTTTTTTAACAAACAAATTACTCCCTCTTTTAGCAAGTTTTTGCATCTATTAATTTGATTACGTGCAACAGTAGCCTGGATCCTCGTAAACTGAAAGTGAATCATGAGAGAAAAAAAATGTTAGAATTAAATAAAATTGAATTGTAAGCATATTATAAGATTTTTAAAAACATAAAAAAACTCATCATTGAAGAATATATATATACCAATTTTATGTAATGATATGATGTGTTCTTAAAATACCTTATCATCCATCAAAACCATCTCCATGAGGCTATTTTCCGATGGATAATTTTTTTGAGGTACAAACCATGATCTGATAACTCGAACTCTTATTGCAAATGTCTTCTTGGATGGATCAATGTCAACAATTGCAAGGTATTCCATGCCCACTTAAAAATGCATAAAAAATGATTAGGTTAGAATATTATGTAAAGAAAATTATAATGTTCAATTTTGAAATACAATATCACATGAAATATACAATTCAAAAATTGAGAAGGGTTGGGGTATTGTACGAAATACAAAAGCAAGCATGCAAGAATATAATAGTTAGATGTTGAGATTTATAATGACAAATAAAATTGAAGTTCTCAAATAAGGCATATGTAAAAGTAACCGCCATTTGCATGATTATAGTTTATGCATAATTGCATGATCATAGATTTGCAAGATTTAAGTGTAATTGCAATTTGACATTAATTATCAAATCACATTAATTCTTTTGGCATGACTCATATTACTAAATGTAGGTTTCATATCTAAATATTAATTGACTTGTTCAAAACATATGAGTCGATCATATGAAAATTTAGTATATTAAAATATAAAAAGTATATAATAAAAAAAGTTTATTATGTAAGTTTTAAATTTAAAAAGTATATATGTAAACAAAAATATCATGTATAACACTATATAAATAGTAGAATTTATTTATACATGATATTTTCAAAATTTTATAGATGATATTTTTTATATTTATACATGATATTTTAAAGTTTTATAGATGATATTTTTTAGATAATATTATGGTTATTAAAAATTGTAATTGTTAAAAGTATATTCCTTCAATACTATATATTTCTAATAAAGAAAAAAGCTTACATATATAATAATAGTAGTGGCAAAAAAAGAAAAAAAAATCACTTAATAAGAAAATTTAATGTGCAAAATTTGAAAATGTATTATAAATTTAAATTAGATTTTAAAATATAAATAATAGCATTTATTTATACATAATATTTTTCAAATTTTATACATGATATTTTTCAAATAATATTGTGATTATTAAAAAACATGATCTAATTATTAAAACTATATTCTTTCAATAATATATATTTATAATAAAAAAAATACTTACATATATAATAATAGATTATCTTTAAAAATAACATTTAATAAGAGAAATAAATGTTCAAGTTTTGTATGAATAATATATATTTATAATTAAAAAAAAACTTATATATATAATAATAGATTATCTTTAAAACTAACATTTAATAAGAGAAATAAATGTTCAAGTTTTGTATGAATGTCATGTGACATTCTTGGTCCTTCTTTTATATATATATATATATATATATATATGTAATAAAGATGTATATTATATATAACTGATGATGTCAAACTAGACTACACATGGGTGAATTGAAAATACAAAATAGAAATCAATGGATTTGGACTACATAGACCAATTGTAGCTCAAATTTAAATGAAAAAATTGTGCTCTAAATTAGTCTTCTTTCGAAATATCTATAATAGTATAATTTATCTTAAAGTTCCACCTGTTAACTATGGCTGAAACATAACTGTGGTTTCTCTTAAAAAAAATATAACTATGGTTTGGGGTTAGATGAACTCGTGCTTAATATGGATTCAAACAAATAACTTTGATTTTTTTATTTATTTTTTTGGAATAATAATCCAATAATTGTATCTATCATGTATTGTAACACGACTTTGAAGGGTGAGGGCCCACCCATGGCCCCTAAGGCATCACATGAAATAATATTTTTAATGATCAATAAATTAATTAAGGGGTGGTTTTGGAATCATAGATAAGCTTATGCTTATGCTTTACTCAATTAATATTTTAATAATTAATTAATATCTTAAATGTCTCTTAACTTCCATCATGTGATTATAGTGATTCCTAGGACTCTCTTTTGCTTTAAAGTTGTTCAAGAAAATTAACAAATGTTGCGTCCCAAGTTGTTAGAGGTTCAGAGGGGTGAATGAATCTTTATTGATTTTTCAAGTTTTTTAAAACATCTAACTGATTAAAAGGTTTCTGTCTCACTAGGGAGGACAGTATCCTGTCTCGAGTCAGTAACCTGGCCCTAGGCGAAATCAGGTTATTGTCCCGGTATCAGAATGCAACGCAGCAGAATAAACTTGATAGAGTTTCTGATGAAAACCAGTTTTCTTTTCCAAATATGATTTTACAAAACACGTTTATCAGGATGCTTATAAGAAATGCAACAAGATAGATATGCTATAAAGATAATGCAGCAAATAAAATAAACAGTAAACACTTATGGCTTATAGTGGTTCGAAGGTGGTGTAATCCTTCTACGTCCACTCTACTCCTTCTCAGAGGAGGAACTTCGTTATGGTCAGTTTGCTTTACAAGACTCGTCTTTACAAACCTCTTCCAAAACAAGTTATACCTACAAGAATCCCAGATTCCTAGGTCTAATCCCACACAGGGTTTACAAATTCCCATACAGGGAACACACTCACACACAGGGAAAGATAGCCTACACAAGACTAACAAACTTAGCAAGGATACAATCCTATCAACTAAGTACACCAAACTAAAACAACCTAGCACACACAACACAATGGTTAAAAGTATATGTTTCTTCAACTGATGTAGCTCGAAGACAGCCTTGATTCGTGAAAGCTCAGATGCTTGGCTTGACTGCTTCTGAAGGTTGAGTGACTGAACTCGATAGCTTAAGAGAATGGAGAATGACAAAATAACTTGGAGAGCTTAATTTGTTCAGTAGTCTTCACAATCCTTTTTACTTTCTATTTATAGATGATGAAAAATGCCCGTTGAAGAGAGGCATGATCCATGTTGCAATTCAAAATGATCTTCAAATCTTCTCAATTAATGCGGTATGAAAGATCAGAGCTTCATAGCATATCATACTCTACACCGCATTAATGATGTCATACTTTAAATACAGTACTCTGCAGAACCGCTTTCCACGTGGCAACATCTCAGTGGTTCTTCACAAACTTCTATCTACTGGTAACTAAACAGGATCCAAACCTCGTATAGTATCCAGTGTTTTCCTCGTACTGTATTAAATAGGCTAGAAAGACTTACTGCATGCAATCCTGAATGCAGTATATACTCTCTTGTGCATCAGGATTCTGTTCCTAAACAACTTTCTGTCCTTAAGCAGTCAGCTTCCTGACTCGCGTGTCCTTCCTAACTTGTTTCCTGCTTCTGAACAGCTTTCTGTTCCAGAATCTTGTTGTCTGCTTCCTGATTCTGACTTCAACCTCAATCTTACTAACTTCTCGTTGAGAATTAGTCTTCATGAAAGCTCTAAGTCCAGAATCCTGCTAGCAAAAGTTCTACCTATCTTTCTGATATAAACAACCTCTTAAACTTACAACTTGAAAGACTAGATAGGCAAACAAAAATCCACTTATAAATCGTGGAATATGGGTACTCTAAAAAGTCATCTAATATTACATTGTCTCATCAAAACCTAGTCAGAAATATCCCAACAATTTCCCCATTTTTTATGATGACAACCCATATAAAACAGTAAAAGCAGATGTACTTTTATACATGTAAGTGTACAAGTATAGCACAATGTAAGCTTTTCAACACATCGATACATATGCTTACAATTTTAAAAACAATAAAGGATTTAAAAGAATACAAAAATTCTTTTACAAGAAATGCTTACAGCAAAAGGATCAGAGATAATTGAAAATTATCTTTCATCAAATTCCTTGTCACCAAACAGCTTCCTCTTTACTAGATCATGTCCTGAGGATGCTTGCTGATTTCTTTGATAATTTCTTCATAATTTGTTCCTTTCCACCAATTTAAGATAGAATCCTGGTATGATTTTTCCAACTGTGCAGTAATCTCAGGAATTTGTATCCATCTTAACCAGTAATCGTGACAGTAAGAAACTTTTTCTCCTTTCTTGACTTTTTCAATGAAGATCCTCTGGCGATCCAATTCTCCTTCTCTTGCCATTTCCTCATACTTCTTCAATGCTAATTCACAAGATGGAAAATCTTGAAAAAAGTTACATTTGAGAAGGTTTCGAAAATACCTCCAGTATTCTGAGCGTTTGAACTTAGTGATTTCTTCAAATGTTGGATTCCTGTTCTTGGGTAAGTATACTTGTTCAAAGATACTTGAATCCCAGTAGAGATTGATATCCTCAAGTCTTTGTTCCAACAGTACTAATACTTCAGCTGGAGCATCTTCCTTATTGAAGTCAGGGGGTTCTTGATCTGGGAATGAGTGAAGAGCTGCATCAATCTTCTCTTCAACTTTTGTTCTTCTTCCAACAATTCCCAATCTTGGAATCCAGTCCGCCTGCTTCCTTCTTCTTTCTTCATCTGCAGCTTTAAGCTGTCTCCATCTTTCCTCGGATAACCTTCGATCAACAAGTATAGTCATATAAGGTTGTACATTCGAAACCTGACCTATTTGTAGTCTTCTTCTTCCTCGGCCTCGACCTCGACTAGGTTGCTGCCTGTAAGTTCTTGGTCTTGTTAAAGCAGCAGTAACCTGTCCTCCTTGTTGCAATGCAGTGCTGCTTACTGCTCGAGAAGCAGTACCTCCAGCACCTGCATTGTCGTCATAATCTGGTTTTATAGCACCCCAACCCATCTTTGTAGGATTGAGGCGCCACCTTGACCTTATGCTCAAATGATTTTTGTAAAAAGGATAATAATTTTTCTTTTTAAATAATTTTTGTAAATAAACTCAGCGGAAGACTTTACTAAACACGAGTATTTTTTTTTCTTTTCTTTCTATTTTTTTTTAAATTGAAAAGCTTAGCATGCAAGAACTAACTCGTGTTCTACCCACATTTGTAAATCAAAAACCTTGTCATATTTAAAACGACTAAACAGTTTACTTAAGTTGATATTAGAAGTCTCAAAGGCATCCAACGTTTCGAATTCGTACATATTAAAATATATTAAAACACACACACATGTTTATATATATGCTTCTAGAGGGAAGTCCATACAACCGGCTACTCATCCACTTCGTCATAAATTGATCCTGAAAATATTTAAACATAGCAACATAAGATTTGAGAAATCTTAGTGGATAACGTTTATTAACTGTTACGCTAAAAAGATTAACCGATATGCTAATTACATCATCATCCAAGGTCCGAAGGCCTGGCATCCAAGGTCCGAAGACCTGACATAAACATCCAAGGTCCGAAGACCTGGCATCCAAGGTTCGTCAACCTGGTACTTCACCCGAAGGTGTCATTTCAAGGCATCTTACACTCGTACTCAACATACAAGTTATTCTAATCAATGTAACCGTAAATAAATGTTACCCACTTTCAACGTTGATTCGTAAGCTGGGATAGCTCCTAAAGTATCCGGTCGCTCGTACTGCACTCGGCACGTTCATAAATTCTTAGTCTTTATGTTACATTTCAATTGTATCATACTTATCTAACCTATCATGCGTATCATACATATAATATATGTATATCACACAAAAAAAACATAGCTATTGATTTAGGAGAAATTTTAAAGTATACTTTCAAACAAGCATCGATTGTACCTTGAAGGGAATGAAAACTGTATTTTATATTTTAACTCATAAAACTCTAATTCATATGCTAAAGACTTAAATTATTTAACACTTCACACATAAGCACACATTTAATCATATAATATCAGTTTTAAAATATGGTCAAAATGCATTCTTAAAACATAGGTAAAATTTTGATCTTGAAGTTAGTAATATATAAGAAGAAAAGACACTTTTTACCACAACAAATTTTCATAATTTAGATGATCATCCAAAATTCGTGAAAATAAACATACATTTACATAACAACCCATGCTAAAATATCAGGGATAAATTCAAATCACAAAAGCTTTAATAAATTATTTAAGATAATCGAAAATTGTTCGAAAATGCTCTAAAATTAGTCTGTATTATAAAATTCACCGTAAATTGTATATTTACTGAAAACTTCTGAAATTAATAATTTAGACCTTTAACATCATTTACTTAAACATAGTAAAATATTTTTGAAAAATTATAATGGACCGATTTTATATAATTAATTTTCTAAGGTCTGAAACCGCATAAATCCAATTCAAACTGGACTATTTTTGAAAAATCATCATAATTCATAAACTACTCTAAAAATTACCAAATTTTAACCATATTCTCAAAACTTTATTTAGAATAATATACTAAAACGGTTTTGAGAAACTCAAAGTGTACGATTTTATAAAAATAATTTTCTAGGGTCTGAAACTGCATAATTTTAACTCGAAATGGACTATCTTTGAAAAATCATCATAATTCATAAACTACTCCAAACATTACCAAATTTTAACCATAGACCCAACACTTCATGTAGTATAACATACCAAAACAGTTTTGAAAAATTCCAAGTATAAAATTTTATAAAAATCGGCAAAGTGGACTGCCCCTTTCTAAAGATTTTCTCAACATGATTAAATTCACCTATTTTCATAACTAGAATGTAGATTCGACTTTTATAACACTATCAACCTCAAATAAACCATCTTGACTCAATTTATCACACATGCAATGAGCTTAGACAAGATAATCAAACATGCAATGACTAAATCAACATGCAATTGAACAATCAACTCCCAAAAGTGACATATTTTAAAGATCAACCATACAAAACAAGACTTTGAACAAATTTCTTCACATTAGTAGAAAATCACCCTTGGATCATACATGCAATGTGTTTAGGTAAAGAAATCAAACATACAAAGCTTAATCGATCCAACATACATTTGCTCAATCAACACTTAAAATGACATATTTTTGAAGATGCACTACATATTATCTCTTAGATCACATATGCAATGGGTTTAGGTGAGGGAAAATAAACATGCAATACTTTCTTCAACATGCATTTCAATATTAAGAACCTAACCATGACTCTAAAGAGAAGATTGTTGAGATTTAGCTAAAATACCTCTTGGGTTGCACACAAAATTAGGAGTTCTTGAGTGTTCTTTGAATGGAGACTATCTCTTGAGCTTAACTCTTCTCCTTGCTTTGAAAACTCCTTCTTCTTTGTTAATTCTTGAATTTGCAGCTTGTTTTAAGGTGGGAAAGAAGGCTTTTGGAAGGGGAAAATGGTAGAAAGAAGGAAGAGAAATGAGCTTTACTAAGGAAGCTCAAAATGAAAGAGAGAGAGGGAGATCATCATATGAGGGGGTGTGGAGATTCAATAATGTTGCCCCTTAGCTATATATATGAGGTTCAATTATTCTGTAATACATGTATTATACAAATAGATCATCTCTTGTAGTATTTATCCACTAGAGGTGTGATGATTAGTGTCATTGAAACTTGGTTTGGATTTGATGGGTAATGGAAGAGATAGAGTGTAGTTCTTACCTAATGTGACATGTAAAATAAATGAATCATGGTAATTATGCATAAAATTATTTTCAATTTAATACATCATATAAGTCACATGAGTATGTTTGAAATATATTTAATTTAACACATTATAATAGTCACATACTTTGTTGCACATAAACTATATAATAAAAATCTACATAACTATAATTAAACACATAAGTCACATTTCTTATATTAATTATTTAATCATTTTTATGTGTAACTTATCTATTTTTTGTCATTCTTTTACTCGTGCATGTTGAGTGCATCACGATCGAACTCGATCTCTTCGGATAGCTATCCTGCAAGACGTTTAGACTTAAAGAAACATTAGCTCACACATTCTTGATAAAAAGTAAAATTCGTCTTAAACTCGAAAAGATCATACGCTATAAATTATTTTATAAAGAGTGAAATTTATATATATAAAAATATATGCTATACAATTTTTATGAAAAATGGGGTATTACAGGTTTTCTTCTTTTTGAATCACTACCCTAACCATGTTCAGGAACATCTGATCTCTTGCGTTTAACCTTGGTCAAGGGAGGTTCATCATCATCATCTTGATCAAGCTCCTTGGAGAAGGTTTCAACCATCTCATCATCTGGTTCAATTAATTGTTTATTTTCCCCCTTTTTGGCATCATCACTCTTAGCAACATTGGGGTTAGTAATTGCAGCAGTCTCCCATGGGTAAACCCTTTCCATGATTGCCCTTATCTCTCCTAGCAACAGCTCAATGTTGAGAATGTTGTCATTGTTGCTTCGAGTTGTGGCAATAATTTCTTCTTGAGTTAAACTCTGTGCTGCCTGAGTATTCCTTATCTCCTCTATGATTTTATCTCGAGTCTCAGATACAGCTTGCTGTTCTTTCTCAAACCGTTTTCTTGCAATATGTTGAGTATTGAACTCAGAGTTCAACCTTGTTTGTAGCTTTCCAGGAAGATCATCCAGTGTCTTCTTTAAGTCTTTCAAGGCTTCTGAGTGTGTTCGTTCTCTCATAATAGTATTGGTGGCCAGATTCATTTGATGTATTTCCATGGCCCTCATTAAACCTTGAACAACATTCATCACACCTTGAAGAGTAAGCTCTTGTGAATTAGTAAGGGTCTCAACCCTATCCCCAGATCTTGATTCTTCTTGAGTATAAAGGACCAGGTCCTAATCCAATGTCTTTTTAGCTTCTTCATCAACCTGCTCTTTCTCTCGTGCCTCTAGATCAGCCTGATATTTCTTTCTCTCCTCCATTGTCATTTTCACTTTCGCAAACACATTGTAAGGAGGTGAGTTCTCTGGTTCATCATCACTGGAGATAGATGAATCATTATCATCATTTGGAGCTGGTGCAGTGACAGCAGCTATCAGATCTTTACCTCTTAAAGGCATAGTATCATTTTCCTTTATCCCTTCTAAGTCCTCCACCGGAGCCATCTCAACAACATCCATGCCCGAGGTCTTCTTCGGATTAGTAGTCTCAGCAGCTGCTTGAGGTTTAGCCACCTCTGTCACTGCATCATTAGTAACCTGATTACCCTCAGTAACCTGTTCAGGCACAATGGTTACTTCATTGGATACATCAGTATTCAAAACGGTTGCTTCTACAGTAATCTCAGCTTCCTGTAAGGTAGGAGCTTCGACTACCTCAGCAACCTCCTCAACTACTTCATCAGCAACCTGACCAGTTTCATATGATTGATTGGTGTCAGGAATTGCTTCAGTAATTGGAATTTCAACAACTTCCTCCTCAGTTGCAGCAGAAACTTGATTTACTTCTGTTAGTCTTGAAGCGGCATGTAGAAGTTCTAAAGTCTGATTAGGTTTCTCTAAAATAACCTGTTTTGTCTCCATTTCTTGAGCTTTCTATACTGCAATATCGGCTAGTACAGGGAGTCCTGCCTCTGCATCCTCCTTCACAGATGCTTCATCGGTAATCTCCTCATCAATCTTCTTTAGAACGCCATGGATTATAGGCGATGCTTCCCCCTCAGCAGGTCGATCATGAAGTACAGGGAAAATAGAATAATCAAGCAACTGAATAACAGTATCCATAGTGTCTAGACGAGTCATAGGGGAATGTGCTGCAGTACCTGTAAACGTTGGAGAGTAATGTGTCTCAGCAGCCATTGAACTTCCTTTCCCTTGCTGTAGTACTCTGGGTGGCCTCATTGATTCAGTTCTGCTAGACTTCATTCCCAGTCGCAGCATCCTTTCATTAGCTTCCTCAGGAGTGAGGTTAGCTAACTGAGCTTTAGCCATCTCCAGCTCAGTAGGGTTCCTAATAGTCTTGGCAGTGGGGTTCATCATTGAGTAATCTATCCCAAGTGTCATTGACTGCTCACCCTCATTCTCTTCTACCTCAGCCTCTGCCATTAAATAGGCATTCAGGGTATCCTGTCTATTTTAAATGAGTGAAATCATTTCTTCAGCTTGACGACTAATGTAGTCCTCACTGAAGAAGGGTAGAAGTCCATGGGATAGATCATCCTCAGTCAAGAAGTTTTCTATCCATACTAGTATGATATTTTCCACTTCAAGCCAATCAGACCATTTCACCAAGTCCACTCCAGGGCCCAGTCTCATCCATCTCCAATCATCATAAGCAGCTGCGAATCTTTTCCAAATGGAGTTGGCAGACTCTTTCAATGCTCTTTTTGCTTCTTCTGTAGTGATGAAATCTATAGATTGTGTCATCTTGTTAAGAGTGTTGATCTCTCTTAACTCCTCTTTGGGTCCTAACCACCTTCTTCTCTTGACAGTGGTGTCAACTTTCTTCACTAACCTTCTCCTCTTCTTTCTTGATTCTTGAACCTCTTCAACAACAGGTTCAACAACCTGATCAGAAATCTATTCAGCAGCCATCTCAGTAACCTCTTTATCAGATTCAACAGAGGGTTGAATCACTGGAGCCGCAACCTGAACTTCCTGGACATCTTCAGAATCCTCTTCAGCAACTATAACAGGAATCTCTTTTATTGTCTGCTCCGAAAGTACTATAGCCTTTTTAGGAATCTATTTCTCAATATCTGATGAGTTAGATTCATCAGTAGCCTTTGTTGGAGAAGGTGTCACTGGCTTAAAGGGAACAATATCCTTCTTTGTCACTTTCTTCTTTTTTGAAGGAGCTTTCTTCATCATTTTCTTCTTTGTAAGCTTGTCTTCATCATTGCCTGAATCACTAGAAGGGTCAGAAACCTGTGATTTGTTTGCTGGTTTCTTCTTGGGTGTTTTCTCTTTTTTCTCTCCTTTGATGTACCCCTTCTTCACTCTTAGGTACCACCTAGCAACATAAGATATCCTTCTCTCCAGTGGTAACCTTAATGAAGACAGAATGGATGAAATTACAATTCCAAACCCTCTCCTCTCCCAGGGTTTGATTGTCTCCTCCCAATTTCTCTAAAAAAGAACTTGAGCCCAGTTTACTTCTGCTTCCTTGACAATGACAGTCATCATTTTGAACCGTAGGTTGGTACATTTATCATAGCTTTCACACCTTCCTTCCACAGTGTAGACCAGGATGTCATGCAGAAACTCATACTCTGGATTGAGTTTCTTTTTGGGAAAGTTGCTAGTGGCAGCCTCTTCCTTTACGGAATCCAGTGTGAACTGGTTCCAGCTTTCTTTCAGATATTCTGATCCATACTCTATTAGATCAAAGAGTATCATACCTTTATCAGAAATACCAAAGGCCTTGGCAATATCTGCCACAATGAGTGTGTTAACTTTACCATCATCCTCATCAAACTTGAAGGAGATTGTCTCCTCATCTTCTGAGAGTTGTGCCCAAGCATAGAATTTTTCTACCGTTATGCTAGAGAATCCTTCATATGTAGTTGTGAACAGCCCATCCAACTTGCTGTTGCACACATGATTTCATACTTCAGAAATAAGTTCCTTGTTATCATATGGTGACCTGTCTCCCAGCAGTATGCTTGTGTCAACAAGTCTTCCTTCCAGCACTTTGTTAGTGATCATTCCTCCTTCCATTGAATATATGTGAATAGGTTGAAAGATGAAGAGAGATTTGAGAGAGTTTTGTTTGTAGAGAGTTGGTAAAGGATTTGGAGTGTATCCGATGAGGTGTGATGTTGAAGTCGAGGGAATATGATCAGTTTATTTTCGAAATCACGTTCCAAAAATATCGATGATCCAGATTAGAACTTAAGGATCGTTTATGATCTAACGGTTGAAATTAGATGGCGATGGGGTAATTATGTAAATTGCCAAAGACGTGTCAGACATTTGAACCGTGCCTTTTTCGCCTTCACTGAAAAAACGGTTTTTCGCATTAAATGCGAGAGTTAAACTCTCTTTCATAATCATTACAGAACAGGTTACTATTCCTGGTACGAGGTTGCACGGCTCAATGAATGCTGATCTTAATAAATGTTGTATGCAACCTTCAGGATCCTGTTCCAAAAATACTGTTACAGGAATCTGTTGCAGTATGTTGTGTCCTGAAACTAAATACTATTAGAGAATCCTGTTTCGATTAAAGACAATATCCTGTTTCAATGGGCTGAGCAAGCATAAGAGAAAATTCAAAGGATAAGTTCCTCTTTACTTAGGAAATCCTTAAGATTTTACACATTAGAGCTTGATGATCCCCAACTCTGTTCTCAACATAGAGAATCTTGATTCACACAAAGGTTTTGTGAATATATCAGCAAGCTGCATGTCAGTATGTACTTTGTTTAGAACAATGTCCTTCTCCACATGATCCCTTATGAAGTGATGTCTGACATCAATATGCTTAGTTCTTGAGTGGAAGACAGGATTATGAGTTATGGCAATAGCACTTGTGTTGTCACATAGAATGGGTGTTTATCTCTCTATTATTCCATAGTCTTTTAGTTGTTGTTGTATCCACAAAATCTGAGCATAGCAGCTTCCAGCCACTACATATTCGGCTTCCACGGTTGATGTTGCAATAGATGTTTGTTTCCTGCAAAACCAGGAAACTAACCTGTGTCCCAAGAATTGACAGGTACCATTAGTGCTTTTCCTGTCAATTTTACATCCTGTAAAATCTGAATCTGAATAACCTTTAAGATTAAATCCTCCATCTTTTGGATACCATAGTCCAACATCTTGAGTGTCTTTCAGGTACTTGATAATCCTTTTTACCGCTGAAAGATGTGATTCTTTTGGTGCTATTTGGAATCTTGCACAAACTCCAACTGCAAAAACTATATCTGGTCTGCTTGCTGTTAGATATAGCAGGGATCCAATAAATCTTCTGTACTTAGTAATCTCCACAATCTTTTCCATCTTCATCCTTATCTAGGCTTATGGATGTGGCCATTAGTATACTTAACTTGACTTATGAAAGTCCCTTGTTCTAGCTGTTTGACTTGTAAACCAAGAAAAAAACTTAGTTCTCCCATCATGCTCATCTCAAACTTATTTTGCATGAGGGATGAAAACTTATCACACAGACTCTTGTTTGTAGATCCAAAGATTATGTCATCGACATAAATTTGGACAAGCAGTATACTGTCTTCATCCTGTATCCTGAAAGGAGTTTTATCTATTGTTCCTTTCTGAAACCCATTTTCCAAGAGATATAGAGACAGTGTATCATACCAAGCTCTAGGAGCTTGCTTTAATCCATACCGGGCTTTTTCTAATCTGAATACTTTTTCATCTGCCTGTTCTTCAAAGTCTGGTGGTTGTTCCACATATACCTCTTCTAATGGAAGTCCATTAGAAATGTGTTCTTTACATCCATCTGATATACCTTGAAATCACTGTGAGCAGCATAGGCCAGAAATATTCTTATTATTTCAAGTCTAGCAACTGGAGCAAAGGTCTCATCAAAATCTATGCCCTCTTTCTGACAGTATCCTTTTGCTACCAGTCTTGCTTTGTTTCTGACCACAACACTAGATTCATCCAACTTGTTCGTGAATACCCACTTAGTTTCAATAACTCCTTGATGATCAGGCCGTGGAACCAATTTCCAAACTTGGTTTCTCTTGAATCCATTTAGTTCTTCCTGCATGGCCTGAACCCAGTTACTGTCTTCAAGAGCTTCCTCTATGCTCTTGGGCTCAACTTGTGATATGAAGCATGTTAGTAGATATTCTTGAGTTCTTGTTCTCCTTGTTCTAACTCCTTCACTAATATTTCCAATCACAAGCTCTCTTGGATGATCTCTGAGTCATGTCCTGTCAGGCTCGAATGAATAGATAGGTTAGTGGATGGTAATCTGTTGATCTTCAGTATTCTGTGTGTGATTACTGTTGGTCTGCTGAGTATTGTCTACTTGTTGTTCATCACTCTGCGCTGTTGTATCCTATTGTGCAGTGATCTCCTCTGCAGGCATTGGAACTCCATCTATGTATCTTATGGTTTGATCGTTGATCTTAATGTTCGATACATCTTCCTTTAATTTATCCAGCTCAGCAGTATCACAATGTGGTTCATCAAATACCACATGTATTGATTCTTCCACAACCAGACTTCTTTTGTTGAAGATTCTGAAGGCTTTACTTACTGAGGAGTATCCTAAGAATACTCCTTCATCTGATTTTTCATCAAAGGTCTTCAGGTATTCTTTTCCATTATTCAGTATGTAACACCTGCATCCAAAGATATGCAAGTATGAAATGTTAGGTGTTATATCATACCATACCTCATAGGGAGTCTTGTCATAGTCTTTATTGATCAGACATCTGTTCTGAGTGTAGCAAGCTGTGCTAGTTGCTTCAGCCCAGAATCTCTTAGGAATTCCAGCGTCAGCAATCATAGTCCTTGCTGCTTCCTTCAGAGTTCTGTTTCTTCTTTCTGCAACTCCATTCTGTTGAGGAGTTCTTGCTGCAGAATACTCATGACTGATCCCATTTTCTGAACAATACTTCTCTATGAATTTATTTGTGAACTCAGTCCCTCTGTCAGATCTTATTTTCACAATACTTAAGCTTTTCTCATTCTACAACCTTTTCATGAATTCTGGCAACCTGCTTTAAGTTTCTGATTTCTTGGCCAGGAAGATGGTCCAAGTAAATCTAGAGTAATTATCCACAATTACTAGGGAATATTTCTTTCCACTTACACTAACAGGCTCCACTGGTCCAAATAGATCCATATACAGGAGATTCATTATCCTGTGAGAGGATCTCTTAACCTTATTTTTGAATACGTTTTTTACTTGTTTGTCTTTCTGACAGGCTCCACAAACATTCTCTTTTTTATAGACAACATCAGGTAATTCTCTTACTAGATTTTTCCTCGCCAGCTTGTTGATTGTTTTGAAATTCAAGTGGCTCATCCTCTTGTGCCATAGCCAACTCAATTCTGGAGTACTTTTTACAATAAAACATGTTGGCTGCATTGTTGAGCTCCAATCAGCAAGGTAGATGTTGCCTCTTCTGGTGCCAGTAAGCTTAACCTCATTATTTTTGTTGTCTCTGATCAGACACTTATTGAGATTGAACTCTACTGAATATCCTTTGTCACAAAACTGACTAATACTCAGGAGGTTATACTTCAGTCCTTTGACATATGATACATCACTGATACTTGTATTACCTCTGATCAAGCTTCTTGCGCCTTTGGTGCTTTCTTTGGAATCATCTCCGAAAACAACCTTAGGTCATTTACATGGTTGGAAGTCTCTTAATCCAGCTTTGTTGTCAGTCATATGTCTGGAACAGCCACTATCTATATACCATACATCACTGCTGCTTCTTGGCAACTGTATCTGCAAGTAAATCAGGTAGATTTAGATACTCATACAAGTACGGGTCCTGAGTGGTTAGTCTTCTCTGGAACCCACACTTGCTTAATGATAATTGATTTACCATACGCATTGGTGATTCTCTTTCTGTTAGTATTCTTAGCAAAATACTATTCATGACGTGTGTGTACTGGATGTTTCCAAATTTTGTACTTCCTGTTTGAGAAAGATACTCCCTTATACCTTTCCTGAGCATACACTCTTTGGAATATTGGCATGTAGGCCTTGGTATATGAAGGGTAGAGTTTTTGTTGTTTTCTGGAAATTTGCTGCTTTCTTTCCCTATTGACAACATACTGATTATGCTGTTTTCTGAGGGTTTGAGCAGACTTACCATTGTCTTCCTATAGCAGGGATTTCTTACCCTTATCCGAAGTACTCGTTTTATTCAAATTTCCATTGATTGGATAGAGTTTCTGATCATAGGAAACTCTAGCTTGAATAAACTTTCCATCATTGGATTTGTTGACAGTTCTCTGAGAGGTGCTAGCACAATATCCTATACCATTTCCTGTAAAGGTATTTTCGGTTTCTTGGATACATTCCTGTGTCTTTCTTGCTGACTTGCTATACACATTGAATGTGTTTTGCAGTCCAGCTTTCTCAGATTCTAGCTTAGTGACTAGCAGTTTGAACTTAGAGACCTCAGCTCTAAGATTATTACATTATGTACTGCAGTACTCCAGGTCTACAACATGTTCCTTCAGTACAGTATGCTCATTTTTGAGTTGGAGGTTTTCCTTTTTGAGTTCTTCATGAGCTGAATTTATCTGCTCAAAGTCACTCATGATCTGTCTAAAGGACTGGATCATGTTAAGTTTTTCACAATTTGAAAAATCAGTAGATTGTGAAGTTACCTCATTTTCTTCATTGTCTTCACAATCCTTGGCCATTAGACACAGTAGTGTCTCTTCATCGGAGGTAGAGCTGTCAAAATTGCTCTCGAATGTACAGTCATCCTTGGCTTCTTCTTTGGAACTGCTTACTGCCTTTAGGGCTTCAGTTTCACTCAGAAGAGCTCTGAACCTTTGTTTTTCATCCCTTCTCTTTTCTCTTCTCTGCACCCTTTCATCCTCCGTATACTTGTGAACTTGAGGGTGGGGGAAGTTTCTGGCAAAGTGTCTAGGTTTCCTGCAAGTATAACACAAGTCAGATGTACCTGTGTTTACTTGCTGTTGTGGTCTTTCCTGGGAACTCCTTTCTGATATTTGAGGTTTCCTTCTGTAGTCATTTCCTTTGTGATTAGACTTCAGAAACCTCTTGAATCTTTTTAATAGAAGTGTCATCTCTTTTTCAGCATCATCAGTAGATACTTCTTTTTTGTCTGCTCTTCAGGTTACTTGTTGTTTGTTGTACCAGTATCCTGTACCTTAGCAGTAAGTGTTGTCACTCTGGATGTTGATCCTTCAGCTTCCTTCTTCCTTCGTTCAATGTCAAATTCAAAGGCCTTGAGATCTGAGAATAGATCAAAGGTGCTCATTATGTTGAGGTCTAGTGAGACTCTCATTACAGTTTCCTTGTTATGCCATTCCAGGGGTAGAGCTCTCAAAACCTTCAAATTTTTCTCATTTTGTTTGTAGGTTTTTCCCAGAGATTCCAGCTCACTAATGATTGCTGTGAATCTTAGGTCTAACTCCTCTAGAGTTTCTCCAGAATTCATGGTGAACTGCTCATAGAGTTGTGTAACTTTTGAAATCCTATTCTTCTTGGCAAGTTCATTGCCTTCACAGATTAACCCTAGTTTACTCTATATTTCTTTAGTTGTCCTGCAGTTTTTAACTTTGCTGAATGTGCCTCTATCCAGCGTAAGAAATAGAGCATTCTTGGCTACATTGTCAAGGTTGGCTCTTTTCCTTTTTTCAGGAGTGTATTCATATCTTTCATTGACAATATATTCCTGTGGTAGGGGTGCTCTCTTGTAGCCTGGTGTAACTTCTCATGGGCCTAATCCTGGTGGCATTTCGACATCATCATCGATAGTTGTTGCGCCTTCTTTTTCTCCACTTGCTGTTGTTGTAGCTTCTTCAGCTCGCTTATATTCACGAAGCTGTGCTACGTAAGTAGGGATTGCCTTGTAGATTACTGGCGGTCCTTAATGATAACATACCACATCTCATCATGTATGGCTGACAGATGAGCTTTCATGCGTATTCTCTAGTCATCGTACTCATCCATGGAAAACATAGGCAACTTGTAATGTGAGATATCCATGCTTATGCTAAAATAATGAATTTTGGTCACGTGAAAAGAAAAAATGGTTTATCCAGCAAAAACGGGTGGATCTGGGTAGGTAGCCAGATATATTGGCAGTTAACCCAATGTGCTCTGATACCACTTGTTGGGTCCCAAGTGATCAAAGGTTCAGAGGGGAGTGAATGAACTTCTATCGATTTTTCAAACTTTTTAAAACATATAACTGATTAACAGGTTTCTGTCTTACTAGGGAGGACATTATCCTGTCTCGAGTCAGTAACCTGGCCCTAGGCGAAATCAGGTTACTGTCCTAATATAAGAATGCAACGCAGCGGAATAAACTTGATAGAGTTTCTGATGAAAACCAGTTTTCTTTTCCAAATATGATTTTACAAAACACGTTTATCAGGATGCTTATGAGAAATGCAACAAGATAGATATGCTATAAAGATAATGCAGCAAATAAAATAAGCAGTAAACACTTATGGCTTATAGTGGTTCGAAGGTGGTGTAATCCTTCTACGTCCACTCTACTCCTTCTCAGAGGAGGAACATCGTTATGGTCAGTTTGCTTTACAAGACTTGTCTTTACAAACCTCTTCCAAAACAAGTTATACCTACAAGAATCCCAGATTCCTAGGTCTAATCCCACACAGGGTTTATAAACTCTCACACAGGGAACACACTCACACAGGGAAAGATAGCCTACACAAGACTAACAAACTTAGTAAGGATACAATCCTATCAACTAAGTACACCAAACTAAAACAACCTAGCACACACAACACAATGGTTAAAAGTATATATTTCTTCAACTGATGTAGCTCGAAGATAGCCTTGATTCGTGAAAGCTCAGATGCTTAGCTTGACTGTTTCTGAAGGTTGAGTGACTGAACTCGATAGCTTAAGAGAATGAAGAATGACAAAATAACTTGGAGAGCTTAATTTGTTCAGTAGTCTTCACAGTCCTCTTTACCTTCTATTTATAGATGATGAAAAATGCCCATTGAAGAGAGACATGATCCATGTTGCAATTCAAAAAGATCTTCAAATCTTCTCAATTAATGCGGTATGAAAGATCAAAGCTTCATAGCATATCCTACTCTACACTGCATTAATTATGTCATACTTTAAATACAATACTCTGCAGAACCGTTTTCCACGTGGCAGCATCTCAGTGGTTCTTCACAAACTTCTATCTACTGGTAACTAAACAGGATCCAAACCTCGTATAGTATCCAGTGTTTTCCTCGTACTGTATTAAATAGGCTAGAAAGACTTACTGCATGTAATCCTGAATGTAGTATATACTCTCTTGTGCATCAGGATTCTGTTCCTGAACAGCTTTCTGTCCTTAAGTTTTGCAGTCAGCTTCCTGACTCTCATGTCCTTCCTGACTTGTTTCCTGCTTCTGAACAGCTTCCTGTTCCAGAATCCTATTGTCTGCTTCCTGATTCTGACTTCAACCTCAATCTTATTGACTTTTCGTTGAGAATTAGTCTTCATAAAAGCTCTAAGTCCAAAATCCTGCTAGCAAAAGTTCTACCTATCTTTCTGATATAAACAACCTCTTAAACTTACAACTTGGAAGACTGGATAGGCAAACAAAAATCCACTTATAAATCGTGGAATATGGGTACTCTAAAAAGTCATCTAATATTACATTGTCTCATCAAAACTTAGTTAGAAATATCCCAACAACAAAGGATAAATAAAAAGAAACAAAAATGGGAAAAAAGTAAAGAGGTATTCTCTTATAAAATATAGAAAAATATTTGTAGTTGTTATGAATATGAATATATGTTTTCATGTTTAAAGTAAATGAATAATGAATATTATACTCGGTATAAATATGCTATAATAACAAAACTCTTCTCTCTTACCTCTACCTCTTTATACTTGTGTTTTAAAATTAGAGATAAAATCGAATATGTTATAACAACAAAACTCTTCTCTCTTACCTCTACCTCTTTATACTTGTGTTTTAAAATTAGAGATAAAATCGAACAAATCTGTCTTAATATAGTATGAGCTAAACATGAATAAATTCTACATTTATTACTCACTTATTTTTGAGCAAAAAGTTACTAGTTTGGTGACATTTAAATTTATAATGAGGTGCATATTTTAATGATTATGCTATTCTATTATTTTTGGTAATAATTCCTATTGATTGATCATTTAATGTTGTCATATGATCTAATACGATATCTTACTATTTAATTGTTGTCAAGTTGAGGTAAAGGAAGAAAAAAAAGGTGATATGTAAAAGAATTGTTTTCAAATGTCATGTTCTCAAATAGGAAAAATATCTGCTTTTATATTCTCACTCTAATATGTGAAAACAATTTTTTTTTTCTGTGACACTTTTAGTATACCTGTCTCCTGTAAAGGATCATTTTATATTTCTTCTTAAAAAACTTAAATGAGATTATTTTAGTTATATAGTTTTGTGAGACAAAATCTTAATAGCTATAATTCAAAAGTATTCTTAAAAGTTAATATATATTTGATAAGTTATGAATTATGAGCTGATGAAGTTTTATGAACAAAGTTTAATACTCACGAGATTAATTCCATGATACAATTTTATAAAAATTAGAACCTTTTTGAGGTATATGATCATAATCCTTATGTTCTCAACATAGAGGGTCTAAAATGTTATGTTATTGACATTTAACACATTTTAATATTTAATGTTTTAAGATTATGTAACATACTAAATTAATTGATTTAAAATAAGCTTATGTCATATTATTACATGGAAAAATGCATGAAAATTTGAAACATCAAGAGTTGAAGAACCATATCTAGGTTTAACTCAACTCATGCTTCATCTTTGAATTACATCAAATATAATATCTATCATGGATTTACATAATACTCATATCCACATGTAGATATATAAATACATAATAAATACTGCATTCAATATAATTCACTATGTGTAGTATTTACAAAATGAAGCAACGTGTAGCAAACCATTCACATGGTCTAATAGAATAGAAAATAGAATAAATATGAACTTTTATCAATTTGGGGTTCAAAAGATAATAGGTGATCAGATTGAAAGATAAAAAATATCAATTCAA
Source organism: Scutellaria minor (assembly GCA_954870855.1). Taxonomy (NCBI): domain Eukaryota; kingdom Viridiplantae; phylum Streptophyta; class Magnoliopsida; order Lamiales; family Lamiaceae; genus Scutellaria; species Scutellaria minor. Next base: position 13,880,430 of record OX940728.1, on the reverse strand, counting down.
GATCTAAAAAATAAAATCATCAATTAAAGACTTATAAAGTGAAGGTTTCATTTGACAACTTACAATTTCTAATTATTTTAAACTATTTTCAAAATGATAATTCCAAAATATTATTGATAAACTTTAGGTGTACGAAAAAAAATTCATACAATAATAAAAAATAATAATAATAATAAAAGCTAAAATTTGAGATGTCTCTCCTTGCTTTTGTAGGTCTTTAAAATTGATAATTTCACATTTTTTGTCCTAAATATATATATATATATATATATATATAATTGATGACCAACAAATATTTTCAAACTTTAAATCAATAATTTCTCTATATATATGTTGGAAAGTTAGGTGGTTAGGCGTATTGAAAAGATGCACAACAACGGGGTTAAGTCGAGGCAAGAGCTAGGCTCTTTCTCCGTAAGACGATATTGCCCCGTATCCAAGTGCTCACGGTTAACGGCAATCGTCCCCAGGCAAGAGCTAGGCTCTTTCTCCGTAAGACGATATTGCCCCGTATCCAAGTGCTCACGGTTAACGGCAATCGTCCCCAAACTTAAGGATTATAGCACAACAACCCAAAAGCTATCGGCGAACTTACTCGATACTCGAGACTTTCTTAATATTATAGCACAACAACCCAAAAGCTATCGGCGAACTTACTCGATACTCGAGACTTTCTTAATATTGACTATGCGTGATTTTCACCATCCTTGGATCCAAAAGGTGTATTCACACCTCTTCCCAAGGGTCAAGCCATTTGGACCCAAGGGTCACACCACTTGGTGACACCCTTTCACACCCAAGGGTCACACCACTTGGCCCGACCCGACCCGACCCGTGACCTGGTCCGAATCCAACTTGGTCCGGTCCGGACCCAACCCGAGTGTGATGATGTCTCGTGCGGTTCGGATGGTGCGTGAGTGTTTAGCCAACTAGGTCCAAAAAATGGCACTAGGTTCCACCATAAGGAAGCACACATGATTATTTCTTATACATGTGCTCCTATTAATAAAGTGAAACTTTTCCTTCCATTTTTCCTATGTGGGACAACTTCACTTTTCTCCCATTTTCCTTCACAAGAAGGATCCAAGTTGCCAACTTTGTGTATTAATTTCTCATTCACCCGAAATTGGAAATTCGAAAGTAAATACACTACATTCATCTACACGAAACGTAGATTTCGATTTAGCAACTTATTTCCATTTATTTAAAATGGAATCAACATTAAAATTTGGTCAAAAATTGGTCAAAACCAATCTTCTCTTCCAATTTCCAACAATATATAATTAGCCTATTAAGTTGATGACCAACAAATATTTTCAAACTTTAAATCAATAATTTCTCTATATATATAATTAGCCTATTAAGTTTATATATATATATATATTAATCTTTTATGCTCTAAATTGATGACCAACAAATATTTTCAAACTTTAAATCAATAATTTCTCTCTCTCTCTATATATATAATTAGCCTAATAAAAACTTAAAATAGAAAAATAGGTAAAGTAAAAAAATTAAAATATAAAACAAGTTCTAAAGATAACATGTGACCCCACATTCAGTACACAAAGGCTTAGAAATAAAATTGAAAACACAAGATTGTTGCCGACTACACACAAACCACACCTCTCTCTCTCTCTTCTTTCTCTCACACACACAAACACACACACCTTAACCGTGGTTACTTTTTCACTATTGTGTAGACCTCAACCCCAAACTTCATACACATGCAGCAATTTGGGCAAAAAAAAATAGAGAGAGAGAGAGAGAGAGAGAGAGAGAGACATCCAAAACCTCTTCTTCGTTCTTTTTTACTCTGCGGAATAAAAGAGGCGAAAGAAAGCTTCTCGCTTTCACTCCTCAAACTGCTCCTCATTTCTTCAATCGACTTCTGTTTCGATAAAACTGGATGAACTTGTACTGGTGAGTAATTCCCCTCAATTTCTGTTCTTCCTCAATTGGTTCAGTTTCTGAATTTCGTGTTTTACTTACATTTAAATTGTTGTTTTCGCTGTGGTTTCTGGACATGCATGTTTGTGTAGATTTGTGATTTTTTAGATCTGAGACTAAGATCTATGGCCTATTGGGATTTCGTAATACACATCGATTTCTTTGCGGATGGAGTGGTGTCGGATTGATTCGTGATATGTGTTTGGTGTTGGTGATTTGAAATTGGTTAATCAGGAGAGAGGATTTCGATTGTTTTTTTGTTTTCTGCTGTTTGGGGTTTTGAAGCTGAGAGTGGGATAGAAATTGGGGATTGGTATGGGGGGTGGGGGTTGGAGTAATGAGGATAAGGCGATGGCGGAGGCGGTTTTGGGGACTAAGGCTTTCGATTACTTGATATCGAGCTCGGTTTCTGCTGAATGCTCGTTGATGGCGATGGGGAACGATGAGAATTTGCAGAATAAGCTTTCAGATCTTGTCGAGCGGCATAATTCTGCGAACTTTTGCTGGAATTATGCTATATTTTGGCAGCTTTCTAGGTCGAAATCGGGGGACTTGGTGTTGGGGTGGGGCGATGGGTGCTGTCGAGAGCCGTATGAAGATGAGGAATCTGAGGTTACTCGAATTCTCAAAATGAGACTTGAGGATGAGTCTCAGCAGAGAATGAGGAAAAGGGTTCTTCAAAGGTTGCATACTTTGTTTGGTGGAACTGATGAGGATAGTTATGCTTTTGGATTGGATAAGGTAACGGATACGGAGATGTTCTTCCTCGCATCCATGTACTTTTCCTTTCCTAGGGGAGAAGGAGGCCCGGGCAGGTGCTTTGGATCTAGCAAGCATGTTTGGTTGTCTGATGCATTGACGTCGTCGCCTGAGTATTGTGTTAGATCATTTCTTGCAAAGTCGGCTGGCATGCAGACTATTGTTTTGATTCCAACTGATGTCGGGGTAGTTGAATTAGGATCTGTTAGGTGTATCCCGGAAAGTCTGGAACTGTTGAAGGTGATTGGATCAAGCTTTTCGTCGTTTTCTTCACTTTTGAGGTCAAAGCAAGCTGCGGCTGTGGCTGTGGCGGCTATAAACGACAAAAAAGACATTATTGGCCCCATTTCTAATTTGGTAATTGGTAACCGTCCAGACGTTCCCAAGATTTTTGGGCAGGATTTGAACTCTGGTCGAATGCAGATAAGGGAAAACCCTTCTGGTAGGAAACCGGAAGTGCAAGACCGGAGTTGGGATGCGAGTGGAAACAAGAACAGGCTGCCATTTACAAACACTCGAAATGGTTTTCATGGCGCTACTGCCACGTGGGCGCAGTACAGTAATGTAAAGCTAGGGAATCCAGTCGAGCTTTACAGTCCTCAGACTCCAGCAAGAACTCGTCCCGAGGTTGCCAATGGGAGTAAGGAAGAAGTTATGCTAAACAACTTTCAGCATCAGAAACCGGCACAAATGCAGATAGATTTCTCTGGAGCAACCTCGAGGCCGTTGACCTCACATCCACGTAGCATAGAGTCTGAGCTTTCAGATGTCGAGGCTTCATGCAAGGAAGAAGCTTCTGGGGTATTAGAAGACAAGAGGCCAAGGAAACGAGGACGGAAGCCTGCCAATGGAAGAGAAGAGCCTCTCAATCACGTAGAGGCGGAAAGGCAGCGTCGAGAGAAGCTGAACCAGCGTTTCTATGCTCTAAGAGCCGTTGTACCGAATATTTCTAAGATGGATAAAGCTTCCCTTCTTGGAGATGCCATTGCTTACATAACCGAGCTTCAGAAGAAGCTCAAGGACATGGAGTCGGAGAAAGAAAGACATGGGAACACATCGAGAGAAGCATCAGTTTCTGAAGCTAATTCTAGTAAAGAGATGCAAGACTTGGCTTCGAGCATCAACATTGAAGCGGGCCATAATGAGGTCACTGTGAGGGTTAGCAGCCCGTTGGATGCCCATCCAGCATCAAGAGTCATCCAAGCAATCAAGGATGCCCAGGGAACTATTCTTGAGGCAAGAATGGCCACAGGGAGCGAAAGGGTGTTTCATACATTCGTCGTCAAATCTCTTGGACCAGAACGGCTAACCAAGGAGAAGTTGATAGAAGCCTTCTCGCGTAGATCCAACTCGCCTCAACAGCTATCTCTCGGGTAATAGAAGCGCCGTTTTTAAATGAAGTTACTAGGTACCACCATTATGGAAGGCTCTTGAGAGGAGATTTTGATACAAGCAGTTAATGCTAGAAATAGGGGTAAGAAAAACCGTCTTTTGACCAACTAAGATAGCACATTTCTAGTCGTTTATGGTATAGTATATACATATTAAGTCAAGCCGCTGAGGACGTATTTTGCAAGATTAATTTTATTTATCATATCTAGACTTCATCCTTGGTTCTTTTAGCTTTCTAGATCTCTATACATTTGTTATGAAACTTGTTTCTTGCCTGTGTAACAACAGTTGAAACGTTGATCGTTTGGGACTAGAATAGTGATGCAGAACATCATCATCATCATCATATGTTACATATGATTTCATGTCAATTTCTGTTAGAATTCATATGTTTGTTGGTAGCAGTTAAGTTGAATATCTGCTTTCAAGAACTTATGATGTGTTGCTTTGATTGATGAGTTGACTTTTCTTGATATTTTGAAGCATTATTGATATGTGAAAAGGGGTTTATTTCTTAGACAGAAAAATCTTAGTTGAATGAAGAAGATAAACTGTACTAGGTAAGTGTTTTCCTTGTGTGTGTAATAAGTGAATTAGAATGAATGAAAATGACCAGTAAATGTGAACAAGATATGAAAGTCGTACATTGTTGTTAGTACAAATGTACAATTAGATTGTCTTGAAAACGTGTGGAATATTGGGAGCAGCAATTATTGTGTAGGCCATACTATAAATCTTGCAATCACCTTTTTAATTGTAAACAATTATTAAGGGCTAATTATAACAACCCATCAAACCACTAATTTTTTATTTTAGTACTGATATAATAAAATATACGAATTTGATATTTAAACCATTAAATTAATTTTCCAATCATTTTTCATCGCATTTTGGCAAATGATCTCGGCGTGGCATATATATTTTAAAAATCCTTTTTTGTCCAAACAATTGAGTTGTTGTATTCTTTCTACATATATATTTTTATAGGTTTTTCTGTCCAAACAATTGAGTCCTATTCTTCCTACATATTTAAGGGATTTTATGACTATAACAACTTAAATGTTTGGACAAAAAATCCTCAAAAATATGTTACGTGCAAATAACGTGTCATAATCTGATGAAAAATGACTATAAAATTAGTTTGGTGGATTAAGTATCAAAATGTATAGTTTATAATATTTTAGGTTTTCATATTAGTTTGGTGTATTAGTTAGGTTTTCATATTTTAGGTTCTTTTTGAATTAGTTTCTGTACTTTCATTTTAAAAAATACAGTTCATGTGTGTTATGTGGTTTACACAAGAATCAAAATTTCTTCCATTTGAAGTAGTTGGGTATTTTGCTTTATCTTAGTAATATGCACCTCGTGAAATTTCCTGTATAAAAAGCGTGAAACATACATAAATATTAGTGATTTTAAATTAAGTTGAATTAAAAATAAAAGTCACATCCACATAATTTATACACATGATAAGCATGAATGCATACATACATGCATGCGTTATCTGTCTTCATTATCCTCATCCGCGTGAAGAAAAGTAAGTAGCCTGATTACAATGCAGAAAACATGTGAACAAAATTCAATATTTACACGTCATATTTATTTTAGTTTTCTTCGTCTTTAGTGGGCCCATACTCAAAAGAAAAAAAAAACTGAAGTTTAAAAAAATTAAATCTGTATGGCTATGTTTGTTTTGTGTTTAAGCGAGATTGAGGAAGTAGGACATCTTGAGTTTTCAAAATAAAAGTGAATAGTTAAAATATGTATTTGTTAAAATCTATAGATGTCAAATCAATTATGGAAGTTGGAACAAATGTTTTTTGTAATATTATATTGTTAGTTGATGTAATAGTAATTATTCAATGATTGCAACAATAAAATTTTAGGTATGTCTTAAAATTTGTGTATTAATAAATTATATTGTAGAGTCAATTATAACATTTTTATGTAAAATATAGTTGTATTTATGTTGATTTCATAGTCCGTCCTTAAACTTAACAATAAGATTTGAGGTTTTTTAAATCTTATGAAATTAAAAACCATAACAAATAAGAAATTGTGAAAAAAAAAAAACAACATAGCCTATAAGTTTTTTATGGTGTCGTCATATGGTGAGTATATGACCAAAGTATATAATAAGCTTAAGGTTGCGTAAAAACGTCATACCTATCATCACTCTCCTATTTATTGTTTTATTTACACCATTAAATTTCTCTTATCTAATTTGATTCATGTCTTGAAGGATTGTAATTGATAATCACTCTCAATTAGAGGTCAACTTAACAAGCCACACTATTACTTTATAATCACATTCACATGTGTGTGTATCACGTATGTATTCATTTATGAGAGAGAAAGAGAAAGAGAGAGAATTAATATACTCAAACCAAGGCTAGTGTTAGGTACATAATATTAAATAGGAGTAGAGTTGAATTTAATTTTTCAGTGTAACCTGTACCTAAAGATTACTGAATTTGGACACAATTGTGGTACCATAAAGATCAAGTACTGACAACTTAACTAACTGTTTAAAATGAGGTATTTAAAGGACAACTTTTACACATCCTAAAATGGCAAGTCACAATTAGGGTCATTACTCTTTCATTATTATTCAAACTTGTTTAAAATGTGATCGAGCTTCAAAAGTTAAGTTCGAGCTTATTCAATAAGTAATAAAGTCAAAATTTGACGGGTTTTAATCCAGTCGAACATAGACCGAGCTTGAGCATGAACCGAAATTCAGATTTCATCAAACTCGTAAAAACATGTTCAGGCCTATATAATATATATAAAGAACCAAGCTCAAACAAGCTTACCAAGATACAAATGACCTCGAATCATCTATCGATGAGAATCAGCAAATAGACATAACAGATGAATCTTCATAGCTCTTTGCAGAAAACCCATTAAGAAGGCGTTCAAATCCAATGACACCGTGTTTTTCCTCCATTTGAGCTACGTAAAGTATTCTTAAAAAATCGAGCAACGACAGAATTGTTCGCTGATTCACTTCGTTGTTGCTGCATCGATGATTTTGGTGTCCGTACATGGAGACACAACTCCATTCTCCTTACCATTATTAGAAGCTTTGGATTTCTTATCAGGACAGTTCTTGAGAATGTGGCCTTCCTTGCCACAACTATAGCAGATTCTCTTATCCTCACCTTTTCTCGTTCCAAGTCTAGAGTCGAGCTTGGGTTCTGCAGCGTGATCCTTCTTAGAGGTGGTCTTTTTCTTGTAGCTGCAACGAGACTCTTCTTCAACCCTAATACGATGCATCAACATATTAAGCGGTAAAAAATCCTCTTGCATCAATCGACCGCGAGATTCCTTCCAAGAAGGTGGGAGCTTGGAGACGATGACGCTTACATGGAAGTTTTCTTCTATCCATGTTCCGGAAGCTATAACGGAATCGGCGAGCCTGTGGAGTTCTTGAACCTGTTCAAGAATTGATAGCCCATCAACCATCTGAAAATGGATGTACTTGTTGATCTGTGACCTTTTCGTTCCAAAATCATCATCGTACGCCAATTTGAGTTCTTCCCAGAGCTCTCGAGCCGACAAACCTTTCTGTGAGTATAATTGAAAAAGATTGTCGCATAACGAATTCAAAATGTTGTGGCGGCACATGTAGTCATCATCCATCCACCTCTGGGCAGAAGCCTCGAATTTAACCCTCTCTTCAGAAAGCACGTACGCTATGTTCAACTGGTTCAGGAAAAACTCCATTTGATGCCTCCAAGATTGGTAATTTCTTCCATCAAAACGGGTAGTCTGTATAGGAACCAGTCGTTCTGGATGAACTGCATTACCTGTGTAATGCAAGTGCCCTTGACTAGGAACTGAAGTTACCGAAGCAGGAATATTAGCCTCGGGAGTTGGGTTTTCAGGGAGAACTGCATGAACTGTATCGTGTTGTACCGAAGCTGAAACATCAGATTCAGTTTCATTTCTACTGGCAGCAATCTGTTCCTGATAGTTGGGAGTAGCAATTGGTTCGGAAGCCTTGGGTGTATCAGCCTCGATTGGTTTGCTTTTGATGTGAGGGGGAAAGCTTTGGCTTTTCTCAGCAGTAGAATCCACCACTGAATTTCTTAAGTCTGCTTCACTTTCATTACGTTTCCTCTTGATAGGATGGAAAACGAGTCTTCTCACGCTAGAAACGGCTGCCTCAGATTGGCTTTTCTCAGTAGCAGAATCTGCCACTGAATTTGTTACGTCTGCTTCACTTTGCTTTACAACGGCTGCAGATCTACAGTATAGATTATTTAATGGATGGATTACATACAAAAAGTTAACCAATCTGCAATAATGATTTTATGGATGAAAAATGCTGAACCCTCTACATGAGGTTTTATGACTACGCGTTGATTAGAAACCAGCACTTTTTGTTTGTCTTGCAATTCGAATAACATTTACCTGGATTTGGCTATGATGAAGGATGAAAGATAAAAGCATGTGGAATCTTCGTTAAATTGGATATAAAGATCTAAGGCATGACTACATAGCTTTTCAAGAAATAAGTTATTATTGTCAACTTCAGAAAAAAAAAATTGCCATACCTTGACTGTGATTCTAATTTTAAAATAGCTTCCTGTATAGAAGGAAAGTTATTCTTGAAGGTTGACCATTGTGCAGGTGCCATGCTTACTCCTGAGTTCACACCTAAGTTCATAGAATATGAAGTAGTTGCATCAATATAAAACATCACAAACAGCAGCAGAATATACAAGGAAAGAGCACAAATGTTGGAACAAAAATTTGAAGCAAACAAATGAAACAAGCAAAGCCAATAAGCAAGGAAAAAGCATTCTCAAATGATCAGAACATCTTCGAGGAACTATTAACCAGATATCAGAAGTATGGGCAATCCAACACAATATAATATCAGTGAAACCTAAGATAATATGTGATCCTCACATGCAATTTGCAAAAAACTAATGATTTATTTTTTTGAGATACTGAATACACATTCTCACCCACTAATTTTCTAATGAGCTATGTTTTTTAGTCCGATAAGCATCATTACATGGAGGCCTTACTTAAAAAGAATCTCATGATAATCCGCCCACTAAGAAACTCCTCTTATTGTTCAAAGAGTCGAGCGATTAACATAAAAAATATGAAAATTTTATTACGAAAGAAGAAACCACATATTACAATTTGTAACCTGCCCTAGCTATAAGCCAGATTACATATCGTAATCTGCCCACAGAATGCAATCTGCCCAAGCATACGCCGATTCCAAATAACAATACTCAATGACAATCCCCTAAAATGATTAGGGTACTTAACTACTAAATATTAACCCTAACCAAAAACTCATTGGCCAAAGACTTCTACTAACTTGAAAGACACAGATAGATAAAATCAAATAACTGATATAACAAAAAGGAAAAACAGCAATATGAAACGCATTGCTATCAATTATGAGATACGCAATCTGTGCTTGGAAACCATGTACTTTCCAGTGAAATCAAAATGACAAGACCCCCAATTTTGGTTTTCCGAAAAATTCTGGGATCCCCCAGCTTGAAATGACCAAATGACCATGTCTGGAGTGTTTTAGCAAATTTTAATCACTTCAAGGGAGATGAGTAGAAATCAAGTCCTTTTCTTTTTGGATACAGAATTGAAAGAATTGTTTACTTGTTTAGATTCCAACAAGTAGACATCACACTTGTCAAAATGAGGTGTCAGCCATGTCAACATTACAGATCAGACAAAAGTCAAAGTCAATCTTAACAAGGGATAATAATAATCTCCAGATCAGTCCACGGTTACCTCAGACTGAGATACACGCTAGAGGAAATTCTGGGTCGTTTGGACAGTTTCTCAGACCGAGTCCCCCGACATGGTGGCAGACAGGAGGGCATGCATAGCCTTACCACTTAGTTCCCAACTAATATGTAATTAGCTATAAGATAAGTCTCGTACATGCGGTGATAGATGTTAAAAAGTTTCCATGCTTCTCTTGTCAAAATTCCATCTGTAACACGTAATTATGGAGAGAACACCTTCTTTACTATTTATCTTTACATACATATCCCGCATTCATCCTAGTCTCAAGTATTAAATCTTTCTTCCATCCCACTCAGCAATAACTATTCTGTTGAGACATCCCAACAGAAAACCCGACTGGAGGAGTAAAAGTCCACCTGAGCTGAGGATTTGCCAGGAGTGTGTTGGCATATTGAACTACGACACGGTCTTCAACTGGAGAGACCCCGTTCCCACTATTGTTCGGGTCAGAAGCAGTGATACCAGTGGAGATTGGGCTGCCATCACATTGCATATTGAGCTATAACCAAGATCAGAGTGATGAAGCTTTGAAGGGACATTTGGAATCCTTGGAGGAAAAAAGAATGGGAGCCAAAATGAAAAATGCAGTGTTCAAAGCTTGGGCTGCAAGACACTTTGACTCAAAAGCGGGAGTAAGAAAGTTCGGAAATGGTGATCTGGTTTTGATAAAAGGTCTCGGGGAGTGACAGGTGTTTTTGGTCCGAACTAGGATGGACCATACCGAGGTATAAGGCAATTGAGCTATGGCACTTACGAACGGGAAGATTTGTCCGGTAGGAAGCTGAAGCATCCCTGGAGTGAAGACCATTTGAAGTTGTATTACCAGTGACTTAACATACGTAATCAGCACAGTCTAGTGCACTTGTATATATTTTTGCAAGCAAGTGAATGAACCACTTTTAGTTTTGCTCAGATCAGTTTCATAATGTTTTGCTTTTCACTTGGCAAGTGTTTTAGTTTCATTAAAGGTCTATAAGACTCATTCACTGAGCGAGACCACCACAACCTCGAAGTGGATCAAAATATAAAAGACTCATTCGCTGAGCTCAATCAAAATAACAACAATTCTGTAAGGCTCATTCACTGAGATTGATCGAAATAACAATTCTATAAGAATCTTGTTGAGCTTGATTGTAATACTCAGAAGAAAAAGCTAATTCCTTAGTTTATGGGCAAACTGTGCCCAACAGTTACGGAACTAAAAATACAAAAGAAAAAACACAAAAGTTGACTAACGACTAAGCCCCATGCCCAAGTTTCTTTGCGCCATCACTGCTGCCCTCCCCACCAGCTGGTCCGGCCAACTTGGAGCCAAGATCCGGAAAATCAGAAGTGGGCCCTAAAGGCCCAAAGTTGATATCACAACCTTCGGGTGTGGTGTAGGTTTGGAGATGGCTGATCAGGTCGGCCGTCAGCATGGACAGGTCGGCTTCAGGATCTTTGTTTTTCAGTAGCTTGGCCACATCTATAGCAACACAGAAGTAAGCCAAGTTCGCCTTGACCTGACCGAGGCCCACCCGGTACTCAGACAGGGCCTCCTCCCTGGCCGCTTCTATCTTTTCCGCAAAACCTATCTCTAGGTTTACGTGAATTCTCTTCGCATTTGAAAGTTCAGCCTTATACTGAACCTTCTCCATCTTCTCCTGCTTGAGAGCCTCCTCGGCCCTTGGACTGGTCTTTCAAAATCCTCCAACGCATGAAGGTTGGTTCTCAGCTCAACAGCTTCAGTCATGGCTCGCGTCAACTTTATTTTGGTCTCATTGGCTTGACCATTGGCGACGAGAAGGAAATTCAGCATCTGGCCTCCAAGAACGAGGGCAGAAACCAGATTGTCATTGCCCGACGAGTTAGAGGCCCAGTTGTGGAGGTCGGGTGTCCAAGACCAGATTGGCACTTCATTGGACATAGGCGAGAAGCTTCCTGAGATCCTCAGGGTTCGGAGACCTGGACCGCATCTAGTCCAAAACGTAGGTCGGCATTAGACCCTTCATCTTCTCACAGGTCACCACCTGTTCTGTATCCCATCCCAAAAACGACCTCTCTCGATCATCAGATTGAGTAGTCTCCTTCCCTTTTTGACATATGGTGATGCAGGGGAAAGGAATCCCAGGATTTGCCTTAGACACGAGAGGCTTAGACCTAGTCCTCTTTGAGGCATCGGCCTCCACGTCCCGGATGACGAGCGCACTCGATCTTTTGGCCGGGGTACGGAGTCAGGTCTAGAAAACTGACCTAAGTAGCAATAAACTTAGTGGTAAAATCTCCTACAATCCTGATGAGTAATATGCTATATGACAGGGTCAACGGGTAATTTGGATTTTCAGTCAAATAGAAGACATAAAGGCAGAAATTAGATGAGTAGTACCTCTACAATAAATTTGTGAAAAAGTCATAATTTTCTGAGCTTAACCAATTGCGACATGACTTGTGAACATTTCTATTAAAATTCAATTTGATTTAGTCAGACTTTTTTTTCTAAATGGTAGCAGATTTGGGTATTAATACCTAATGAAGATCATCACCTTTTTCAGGAAGCATATTTCCATCTTTTATGTAGAAATCACGGATTGCAACCATAGTTGTCCCTTTTAGATCATGAACTGTTACCCTTCTCTTGTCTGACAACTGCACACCCCAAGGGCTAGAAATATTAAAGAAGGAAGCATGTGACTTTATAACAGAGTTGAAGCAAGAAATGGGATGAGTTAAATATATAGAAGTCAATTAAAGAACATAAATGTCCACTTAAATTAAATTAAAGATTACACCACTAAGTGTAGATCTAATAATTAGACCTAACAGTTTATACATTTCTGTCTCATTTCTAAGAATTAACAAGTTATTTATTGATAGCTTACTCATCACTAACTTTGACAATCTTAGATTTTTGCTTGTGACCGAACAAATACATCATCAAAATACATCTATAATTTAGCCACTTCAAGCCTCTAAATCGGAAAAAGTGGTTAAACCAAGAAATGAGAATAAATCATATGTTATGATGAGATCACATACCATCCGGCCCTTATGATCCATTATCATGCATGCTTGGTCACAACTCACAAGCAAACACATGCAATTTAAAAGGTCATGTAAATCCATTATCTCTTATGAGGAGAAATGACCACGACATCATTATCTATTGTGGGTCATATTACACATGAAAAGATTAAAAACATAAAACGAGATTTGAAAAACTTTTTGTATAGTTGTCATCATTGGCCTAGAGCCCCTTATAGCTAGAAATTGTATCTTCAAGAATTAGATACATTAGTTTGCTTGCTAGGATTTTGCAATACCACTCTGAAATTGAAAGCAACCTTTTAGATAAATTAGTGTCTCAATTTTCTTCCTTTCTGATGCAAATATTCAACAAACACACAAGGTGAACTCAAGGTATGCTCAAGTTTACAAAGAAACCAATTTTGCGACGAAACTATAATCCACAACTTCACTTTCAACCAGTTAAGAATCAAGGAGATCCCATCATTGCATCGAACATTTTGTTCTGATACTCCTATTCAGAAATTTTCAAATGCATACTCCTACCACATTTCAACATTCTCAATAGAATAGCTAAATTGCATTTAACACAACAAATAATCAATATTTGATCACACTACATCCTTAAGCCAAATACATTTAACAGAACCCCAAAGCAAAACAGCTTTTATACATTCAGCAACATTTTTTTTTCTTTAACTGAATATAATGTGAAAAGGAAAACAACTAACCTTGCAAATGACTTTGCCATCGTATTTCGGCTCCAATTCATCCCCAACACCACTCATTTGCTGCTTCCGCGGCTGTTTCGTTATATGATTTGCGTGTTCAGTGCTACTATTGTCAACAACACGTAACGACGTCGTGCGCAGAATATCGGCAGCTTCGGACAGCAGGAATCTGTCAACAAGCTGTCGAACGAACCGGCGGTGGTTTAAGCCGGATAGTTCAAAGCCGAGCCGGCCGGCGGCCGCCGACCGCACATTGAACTCGGTAATCGTCTCCAAATCGGATGCTTTTAAGATTTGCAGAACTGTGACTTCGATTTTTCGCCGTTGTGGTGAGTTTAAGCAATCTTCGCCCATCATTTTTCTCTCTCTAAAAAATGGAGAATGAAACACAAATGATCTTCTATCCCTAGTTGGTGTTCTATTCAAGTTATATGTAGGTTTTATTAGATAACGAAATTAGCAAGATCATAGTAGATTGGGGCAAATTGAGTTGGACTAATATATACGTGTAATACTTGTTTTATTGTTAAAGATGTGTAATTACTTGTTTTATTGTTAAAGATATTATGTTAATGAAATTAGCAATAAAACCAATTCTTTATATATGTATTATTAACAATTTTAGCCATATGATATTAAGGATATCTCCAGCATCACAGTAAATTTTGCACTATCCTAATTTAAAAATTGTTATTCATTTCCAGCAGTCTACACTATTTGTTCCACTAAAATGGAATATTCCACAATATTCTTTATAATTATTATTTTTTATATTTTCTTTATTTATCATATATTTAATAATATCAATTACCATTGTTAATTTATCAAGTTTTTGATATTTATTATTTTATAATTTATATATAGTTATATATATAGAGGAAATACCCCCAAATACCCAATTTCATAAAACATATTAACAATTCTACCCACATATATAAACAATTACCCCTATATACCCACTAATAAAACATATTATCCCCAAATACTCAATTTTGGTTTTACTAATTATTTTATCTTTTTTTTCTTTTACTATTCATTATTTATTTGATATACGAATATTTATTTGATATACGGTATAGCGTATGAATGCATATTTTCGTTAAACCCCAAAAAAGTAAGGGTTTAACGAAAATTAAACCTAATTTTCGTTAAACCCTACTTTTTGGGCTTTAACGAAAATTATACTTAATTTACGTTAAACCCTTATTTTTTAGGGTTTAACGAAAATTAGTTTCCTAGGTTTAATTTTCTCTTTTCTAATTGATTAAAAAAGAATGAATAATTAATTAAAAAAGAATGAATAATTATGCACGATATTTTTAATTATTTAACAAACAATACCTATTAATTAAAAAAGAATGGATAATTAATTAAAAAAATGAATAATTATGCAAGATATTTTAAATTATTTAACCAACAATACCTCTTGATTAAAAAAGAATGAATAATTAATTAAAAAAGAATGAATGAATTATGCACGATATTTTTAATTATTTAACGAACAATACCTATTGATTAAAAAAAATGAATAATTAATTATGCAAGATATTTTTAATTATTTAAAGAACAATACCTATTGATTAAAAAAGAATGAATTATGCACGATATTTTTAATTATTTAACGAACAATACCTATTGATTAAAAAAAAG
This sequence comes from Scutellaria minor, assembly GCA_954870855.1. Classification (NCBI taxonomy): domain Eukaryota; kingdom Viridiplantae; phylum Streptophyta; class Magnoliopsida; order Lamiales; family Lamiaceae; genus Scutellaria; species Scutellaria minor. The sequence continues at coordinate 13,865,143 of OX940728.1, read as the reverse complement.
AATAATTAATTAAAAAAGAATGAATAATTAATTATGCACGAATATTTTTAATTATTTAACGAACAATACCTATTGTTCGTTAAACCCTAAAATTATAGGGTTTAACGAACAATAGGGTATTGTTCGTTAAACCCTTAAAATTGAGGGTTTAACTAACAATACTCTATTGTTCGTTAAAATTTTAAGGGTTTAACGAACAATACCCTATTGTTCGTTAAACCATATAATTCGATCCTAATTTCCTAATTTAACTAAATTAATTAAATTCAATCCTAATTCACAAACAACATATATCCTAATTCATATATTCTCATTCATATATATCTTAATTCATGAACAATATATCACAAACCCTATAAAACCATATAAAGAAAATAAATTGGTGAAGTTAACAAAAAATTAGGGTTGGAATTGAAGGTAGGGGTTTAATTTTGTTAAACCCTTATTTTTAAGGGTTTAACGAAAATTAAACCTAGGGACAATATTTTCGTAACCCTAATTTTTTTAGGGTTTAACGAAAATTATGGTATAATTTATAATTTTCGTTAAACCCCTAAAAGTAGGGATTTAACGAATAAGTGTAATTTTAGAAGCCTCATTAAACCCTTATTTTTTTTAGGGTTTAATGAAAATATATATATTTTGGATATTTTCGTTAAACCCTAAAAATAAGGGTTTAACGAACAATAAGTATAATTTTCGTGGTTTAATACCTCATTTTGGATATTTTCGTTAAACTCCAAAAAATGAGGGTTTAACGAAAATTAGGTTTAATTTTCGTTAAATCCTCATTTTTTGGGGTTTAACGAAAATATGCTTTCATACGAGTATAAGTATAATACGGTATATGATATATCAAATATATTTATTTCATATCAAAGTAAGCAAATGAATAGTAAAAGAAAAAAAAAGATAAAATAATTAGTAAAACCAAAATTGGGTATTTGGGGATAATATGTTTTATTAGTGGGTATTTGGGGGTAATTGTTTATATATGTGGGTAGAATTGTTCATATGTTTTATCAAATTGGGTATTTGGGGCCGCAGACTCTCTCTATATATATATGTGTGTGTGTGTTTTTAAATTTTATTTAATATAAATATTTAATAACAATATTTTAGATGGTTTTAGAAAATCTTTTAAATTAAATAAAAATAATATTTGTAACACTCTAAATATAAAGAAAACTAAAGAAAGAATGAAAAAAAAAAAAGAAAAAAAAAGAAAAGGAAAATAATAAATTAAAATATTGAAAAAGAAAAAAAAAAAAAAAGATTACCTGCGTTAACCTAAACTACCTAGTGCAAGATTGGCAGTTACAGAAAGTTGGCGCAGGTATTTACAGTACTGTTGGAAATGAAAAACACTAAACTTAGATGAAAATACAGCAGTACTGGAGATATTCTAATAATACATATATTATTAATATTTTTATAATTTATAAACATGTAAATAAGTATTTATAAACTCTTAAAATATTGATGTAAGTATTTTATTTGCAACTTTATAAAAGTATTATTAATACAAGTATAAATATTCATTTTATGGTTAAAAATATTACGTTAATGTAATTTTCGTCATAAAGAGAATACTTGTGGATGTGTTGCCAATGATTTTAGCCATATGATACTAATAATTGTAGCCATATAACCCTTTTTATGGTTAAAAATATTACATTAATGAAATACTTTTAGTCATAAAACGAATATTTATGGATGTGTTACCGATAATTTTAGCCATATGATACTAATAATTATTATATATATAAAAGTGTGGTTTGCTCTCTCCAGGTGTTGACAAGTAGCATTTTTTCAAATTTTCTAAGGAAAAAACATGTTTCTTCTTTCTCTCTCCCACTTAAAAGAAATGTAATGCAAGAAACGGAAATGAAGAGACCTCCTTAATTTAGAGAGAGAGAGAAAAAAAAGAAATAAGAAGTAGTAGCAAGGAAATAATTTAATTTTGAAGGCTCTTTCATTCAAGCAGAAAGTTAAAATCAGAGAAAGAGAGCTTTTATTTATCTGGCTGAGAACTTCAAACCTCAGAAATTAAGGATTAAAATTATTAAAAAATGTGAAAAAAATTATTAAAATTAAGGATTAAAAAAATGTGAGATAAGATTAATAAATAGAATGATAATTTTCTAATACACACAAAGAAAAATTGAATCTAGTTTTAGCAATATAACTCGGTTCCGTCTTACGTAAGGAGATTCATAATCAGATCACATATAAGTTTTTGTAGTTTTGATAGTATATAATAATTTTAAGTACCCATGTTCTATTCATTTGTAAGACAAATAATAATAATTTTAATTTTATGTTCTGAGTAATAAAAAAATATAAGTTCAGAGTAATGAAAAAAAAGATAGTAAGTAAAAAGAAAAGGTTCCACCGAGATTTGAACTCGGGTTACTGGATTCAGAGTCCAATGTCCTAACCACTAGACCATGGAACCATTTTGAGCACTTTGTGAGCTGAAATATTATTTATAAGAAATCAGTTGCAATAGTTGTACTCATTTGTACTTCATAGTTTACTGGCTTTTTATTAAGCAAACATAATTGCAATTTGCAGTTGTATCAATTATCATACAAGAGAAACTGAAAAAAAAAAAAAAAAGTGCTAATCTTAATCACACCATCAAAATTCTGCACTAAACTCCACCAGTTTCCGTTGTCATTTGAAGAAGTTCCAGTGGAGTTGCTGCTGGATCACAGGGAAAAGGTCTCTTTGTTGCATATCTTATGAATTAATATTGTCTGCAGATTATTTGAAGTTTCTCCAAATGTTTGTGAAAATGCCTCAATGACAAAACCAAGAGGATTATTAACCAAAGCTTTGACCACCTGATTTTTTGTTCTCCACAGGAATTGCAAGTGATGTTTCTTCATCGAGCTGCTTCAGAACTCAAGCCTCTGGCTAGAAGTAGGTTCTTTAGCAGTGATAGCTGCCATGATCTTGCTAAGTCTGTCTCTGAGCTCAATCAGGTTGCCTTTTCTACTCTCTGAGAATAACAAACATGGTGTTATGTTTCTCGTACTGACGTTAAGTTATCGAATGTGTTATTTTGTCTTCTGTAATTTATATGCTACTTGAATTACTTTAGCTTTAAACTTGGTTACAAGCATCATAAGAGAACAAGAAGATGTAATAATGTTATGATAAGAGATATATTAGGTAAAGGGTTCAAAGTAGAATCAAGATTGAATTCCATGTTATCAACTCTTGCATTATACGACGCCTTATCTTAGCTCTAAAATTGTTTGCATTGTTAATTTTGGTCATAGGAAATGGAATCCATTTTTGGTGCACCTCCTGCATCCAGTCTTGCTGGTTCTTTGGACGGCCAAACTATGATTCACGACGAATCATCACATCCTGTAACCAATGATGTAAAACGTAAAGAATCTTTATCTAGCTTGACACATGTTGGTAGTAAAGGTGAAACCCAAATGGTTGATATTTCCTCCAAAGAGATCACCAAGAGAGTGGCTATTGCAAGTTGCAAAGTTATTTTAGGCCAAAAGGTGTTCGATTTGGTTTCAGCCAACCAAATGGCAAAAGGGGATGTTCTTTCTGTAGCCAAGATTGCTGGAGTTTGTGGGGCAAAGCAAACGAGCAATCTTATCCCACTATGCCATAACATCAACTTGTCGCACGTTCATGTGGATCTAACCTTAGTGTTGAGGTGCAGGGCCAGGCTGCCTCGACTGGGAAAACTGGGGTGGAAATGGAGGCCTTGACAGCAGTCACCGTTGCTGGTCTCACGGTCTATGATATGTGTAAAGCTACTTCAAAAGATATTGTCATTACAGATGTTAAGCTTGAATGCAAAAGTGGAGACTGGTCCAGGAAGATATGATCCAATTATGAAGGTTAGTGCTTCGTTCGTTGCTCTGATCATGTCACTTAATTTTAACTCGTATTTTCTTGCTATACATCTTGATCAAATTCCAATCACCAAGTTATGAAGTTTTGCCTTTATCTTGAGATTGTATGAATTTACTTAATGTGTGCTTTGTTGGCTTGCATTCTCACTAAATATAAACACGAGTGTTGGTGAGGGAGTGCGATTAGGCCACATAACGGTGAAATTACGCCAAACTTTTACACTTTGTATTAGCCCTTCTTCTCCCTATTCGGTTTGATACCGTCAAGAAAGCTTATAGACTAAGATGACTAAATATCCAATCTTCCTTTTATGATGAGCATTTCTTTTGCCTGCAATTCAATCTTTCCAGCAAGATTCTCTCTCTCTCCCTTTGTGTACTTTTGGCCACTGCCAGACCCACATGTTTGGCAGAACAAAAATACCCACATTATGATTCTTGATTATTATGTCCCCTCAAAGTAGATATCTGTACATATATGCTAGAAAAGTGTAAGCCTTCATCTTAAAATCCACTAAACCTAGATGTTGAAGCATTTCAGCATTTGCTTTTCTTCTCCATTCAAAGCTGTCTTAACAAAAACAACCAACTGTAGCTACTTCACATGAATTCTGATGTAGTCATGAGGAATTTAGGACATAAGGTTGGTTGGTTGGTTTTGTGGAATTAATGAGAAATACTTTCAAAAAGCTATGCATATATTAACATTCATATATACATATATCGAGTGTTTAAAGTATAATTCAATATTGAGTTTCTTATGAAGTCAAATTGTTGATATGACAAACATCATCATTGTAGATGTTAAAAGTTATTTAAAGTATTAAAACATTGAGTTTCTATGAAGCCTAACTGTTGATGTGATAAACATTGTAATCATCCAAATTAATTAAAACAAAAAAAAAAGAAATTATGAATTTTACTTCATAAAAATATTTACTTCAAATGGATTTGGGCAATAGTACAGTGAATAGCAAATGGGCCGACCCAACAACTTATAATAAAGTAATTAATAACTCAAAAGGGGGGTGGGGCCCATATCCAACTGGCCCATTTCTTGATAGTGTAGAGTAATTACACTGTACTACACACTACAGAGGCATAAGTGCTTTACAGGGAAATTCCCAAACTTTATTTTGAGCGTGCATACACTTTGTTATACTATATTACTGTCATTTCTTAAATTCTTGTGGGCCCCTTGTCTTCTTTTATCCGAGCATCTCCAATAGTTGAACCCAAAAAATAAAAAAACATCTATGTCATGTCACTATCGCATCAAAAATAAAAAAACATTTTCCTTTGAATAAATATCTTACCAACCATTCTACCTAAAAAAAAAAAATTATTCATGGGTCCACTTCTCAAATTACTTCTATATCTACTATATTTTTATTAATCTATCATCTCTATTTATAATTTTATTCTATAATAAATAAAAATTCATAATATTTTAATTGATTTAAATAATTTTTAAATTTTAAATATTTATTCAATTTAGTTGTAAAAATAATGTTATTTTTATTTATTCAATTTAAATAAAAATAATGTTATTTTATAATTTAACTAATTTAACATTTATTGAAAAAAAAAAAAAAAAGCAAAATGGCTGGAAACGACTAGTTGCCAAAAAAAAAAAAATTGAAAAAACATTTAAAAAAAAAAAATGTAAAAGTTCTTGGTTGCCCTACCTCTCTCCTATTTTCCTCCCTTCTATCCACTTCTATCCAGGTAGAGATACCTCTACCCCATTTATTTTCCTTCTATTTAACCTTATCCCTCCCAACAATTCTCTATGTTGGTCTCAAGTGGTGTCCGAGGTTCAGAGGGGGTGAATGAATCTTGGTCGATTTTGAAAATATATTAAAACTTACTGTTCTGCAAGTTACTTGAACTTGTAGCGTCAGTCAGTTACTGCTTACAACACTAGGATGCAGTGCTGCACGCTGTAACTTGAGTTTTATACGTAGCGGAAAAATAAAGTTTTTAAGACACAAGACTGGCTTGTTTTCTCAAATATGATCATTTTCAAAATGTTTTATGCATATGACAGAGATATATGAAGGATAAAGCGCAGATAAGAAAGCAATAAAATACTTATGGCTTATAGTGGTTTGAAGGTGGTGTAAGCCTTCTACGTCCACTCTACTGCTACCTCGAGCAGGAACTTTGTTAAGCAAGATTGAATTACAGGACACTCGCTAACAATCTATCAACTTACAAAGCTAACCACCTACTAGAGTCCAGCGTCCACACAACAACTGCAAATTCTAAAGGCTAACCCACACAGGATTTCACACACCCACACAGGATTCCACACACCCACACAGGGTTCTATACTCCTACACAGGGAAGTTGCCTAACACTTAGACAACTATTCATACAACAAAGATCTCTCCTATCAACTGTACGACACCTAAAACAACCTACGCACACAGCTTCAAGGTTAAAAAGAAAATAAAGATCTTCAACTGGTGAGAAGCACTCTTGGTTTCTGAAAGCTCATTTGTTGTTGTAGACCTGCTCCTAGAAGGTTGAGTGGCTGAACATGTGAAAGCTAAAAAGTTTTGGATGATATGTGAGTTTCCTCTCGACTCTGTTCAACAATCTCTTCAATCAGTCACACCTTTTATTTATAGATTTTGAGAGTTTTTATCCGTTGGGAAGTATCCATTGAAGAGAGATACTTCTCCTTCTTTGAAATCAAGCTCTGATCTCCAAGATCTTCTTTGTGGTCGCATTAAATGCATCTGAGCTTCTTGACCAAAGGCATGACTTGCATTTAATGCGACTTGACTTTTCTTTCCGGAGCATTTAATGCGGTGATTGCGGCTCGCAGCTTTCTGCAGTGCGTTAGTCCACGTGGCGTCTCGGCATTGGCTCCGTGTCTGCAACTTCAGTCTTCTCTCGAACGGCTCTATTCAATCTAGCTTGAATCTTCATTCCTCGTACTGCATTTATTCTTTCTTGGATTGCAGGATACTTCTTCAGTTGACTGTTTGTCATTGACGCTGTATCCTAGGTCTGCTTGCAGCTGTTAGTTCTTTGTATTGCTGCTGTAACTTGGACCTTCTTGCAGTGTTTTCGTACAGTACTGCTGTAACCTTTCTTGCAGTACTCCTGTATCGTCTTCTTGCAGCGATGCTGCATGCCGTTCTTACTTACTTTGCTGCAATATTGTAACTGCCTTCTTGCAGCAACTATCTTGCAGACTCAACTTCCTCAGTAACCTCTGCTGCTGTAACCTGGATAGGTTCTTGTGAGCTTGCAGCAGCAGCAACATCAACCTCCTCACGAGGTGTCTCTAGCTGTTTAGCAGTTACCTTAACTTATCCTCGAACATCCTCCAAGGGTACTGTTTCAACAGTTGCCCCTTCAGAGGTCTTCTTATCCTCAGAGAGTGTTGTCAGAACAACAGCCTCGCCTGAGGTCTTCAGCAAGGACCCCGTCTTCAACTGGTCTTGTAACCTCGACAACCTCTGTTGCAAGTATGGGTTCTTGCAGCTCTTGTCAGTTTCTTGCAGCAGCTTACTTGCTTTCTGAATTCTCCTTTTAGAACAACTTTTTCACAGCCTGCTGACAGCTTCCTCCAGTATCCTAACTCTTTTCTACTAAGGATACTTCTTCTAGCTTGTTGTTCCCTACAACATGCTAACCCTTAGAAGTGTTCTTACTTCTTCTAAGGTTGGTTTTCCTTGTCTATTTGAAAACTATTACATGATCTTTCCTTGATCATGTGATGTAGAAACTAGGCATCAATACCTTAAGCAAACTGTTCTTGTCTTATTGTGCTAGTGTTTTGTCTTATCAAGATAACAACTGAAATATCCCAACACTCTACCCACTCTAAAAGTATTTCCTCTTTTGCCATGTTAACAAATACTTCTTCATTGGAGATGTTCTTATGTAGATATATCTGGTGGATTTTATCGAATGCAGTATGTATTGTACGTTTAGACATATAAATATGAATAAACAAACGATAAATATTACACTTTGTATAATTTGTCAAGTATAGTATAAATTATACTATTTTTATGGTGATATTAGTTGTATTAAGAATGAGATTATTTAATCTTGTTAACAAAAATGTATGTTTATTAGGGGAAATTATATATGTAAAAAGCATGTTGTCATTTAATAAGGAACATTCATTATTTAGAGTAGGTTCTTATTTAGGTATGGTTATCTAACATGAGTGATTATAGTAATTATGGACTCTATGCTATTAATTTGATGTAGAGTGTACATTGTACCACCAAATTTCTTATAATTAGTGAAATATAATAGGGTTTAAATTTTGTTTAAGTAGTATAATGACAAATGTGAATTTGAGAGAATGAGGTCATTTGTAGAATAAATGTGAACTTTCTTGAGAAGAAGAAAAAAAAAAAGGAAAGAAAGAAGATAGAAAATAAATCCATACATTTTGCTTATATTATGGAAAAAAAACATTTAGTATATTCTCAATAAATAAAAAGATTATAATTTTGAGACAAACAAATAAGGAAAGTTGACTATCTCCATCTAATCTGTTTGTCTCATCTCAAACAATTACTCTCATTTGTCTCAAAATTACTAGAAATAAATATTGGGAATGTTGTTTTTGTCATAAATTAAAGAATATAAAAATTGGATAAATATATCCATAACTAATTAAGAAATTTTAGGATTTAAAATTGAAAGAATGATTAAATTAATTCTATAAAGTATGATATTAAATTCCTAAATTTTAGCTAAAGAATACTAATATGGAAATTTGGGAACAAAGTTGCATAAAAGTCTAAAATAACGCTTAATTTGAAACAAAATTTAAACTCCAAAATGACACTTATTTTAAAATAAGCGGAGTATTTGATGTTTTTTTTTTAAAGTAGCTTGCAATTAAGTTCTGAACTATGATTTTAATGGTGTATAAGATGTATTTTAAAAAATAAGAAACTACGTTTTATTTTTAAAATATGATTTTATCTTGTTATTAAAATCTCAATCATCTTATTTTATTCAAACATTTTTACTTCTAAAAATTTATAGTCTCTTATAAGCATCATAAACATCTTATATGATGTAATAATTTAATTATTTTATTTTAAATAACTATTTTGCATATAAAACTTAAATTACAACAACTTGAGCTTGTAGTTAAAAGAAAATAGAAAAAGAAGTAAGAAAATAAATCATCAACCGTTCTCTAAAGTGAGAGTTTCATTGCAATTAAAAAAAGAAATGTTCTATTAATTTGAAATTATATTCAACTTTTATTTATCAGACAATGTCGAACAACATTATTAATTAACATATAACATATATTAAATATATTGATATGAAAAACATCCTTGTTTAGATAATTTAATAATATTTCCTTACTTTCCCACCGTAAATTGAAAAATATTAAAAACCACTACCAAGATACACTACAAATCACCCTTAAAATGCATGAAATATCCTAACCAAAATTATATTTCATTTTTGATGAATACATGTCACATGAACTTGGTTGTTCGATATCTATAAACACACATGACATAACAACGTGTATTAATAAAGTTCGAAAATCCAAATAAAATTTGGAAGGAAACATGTCGTGCGACTTTAAACATATACCCACACTAAATCACACACTCACGCACTTCTCCCCACTATTTATACGCTCACACCTCAATCTCCATTCTCAATAACACCGTGAAAAATGGAAACAGAACACAAAAGCCTTTTCCTCTCTCTCTTCATTTTCCTCTCACTTTCTCTCTCTTCATCCACTCCCCTCCGTTACCAGACATTCGTTCCCACCTCTCTACCCCGCCCTCAGCCTCTCTCGTGGAGCTCCGACCAAAACTCCGATGAGCTCGAAACCCTACCATTCTCCGAATCAAGTTTCTCCGTCGATCTACACCACGTAGACAATATCTCTCCTGCTTTCAATTCATCGCCGGAGTACCTCTTCAAGCTCCGCCTCCAACGCGACGCAGTTAGGGTTCACGCACTCTCCGCCGTCGCCGCCGCCGCTCGAAGAAATGTCTCCGGCAAGCCGCGCGACTTCAGCAGCTCGGTGGTTTCCGGACTCGCGCAGGGGAGCGGCGAGTACTTCACGCGCCTCGGTGTAGGAACGCCGACGAAGTATGTGTACATGGTGCTCGACACAGGGAGCGATGTGGTGTGGATCCAATGCTCGCCATGCCGGAAATGCTACACGCAATCGGATCCGGTTTTCGATCCGAGGAAATCGACTACGTTTTTCGGCGTCTCCTGCGCGTCGCCGCTCTGCCGCCGGCTGGATTCCCCCGGCTGCAACAGCCGGAAGAAGTGCCTCTACCAGGTATCGTACGGCGACGGCTCGTTCACCGTCGGAGAATTCTCGACCGAAACGCTGACGTTTCGAGGGAACAGAGTGAAGAACGTCGCCCTAGGCTGCGGTCACGATAATGAGGGGCTATTCGTCGGCGCCGCCGGGTTACTAGGCCTCGGCCGCGGCAAATTGTCGTTTCCTATACAATCCGGACGTCGTTTCGGTAGAAAATTCTCATACTGTTTAGTCGACAGAACGGCGTCGTCTAGGCCGTCGTCAATCCTCTTCGGCGAATCGGCAGTTTCACGAAAAGCCGTTTTCACGCCGTTACTGACGAATCCGAAGCTCGACACGTTCTACTACGTCGGCCTTAACGGCGTCTCCGTCGGCGGAAGCCGCGTCCCCGGCATCACGGCGTCGCTTTTCAAGCTCGACGCGGCGTCCGGCAACGGCGGCGTAATTGTGGATTCAGGAACCTCCGTCACGCGCCTGACCCGACCCGCTTACATCGCCCTAAGAAACGCGTTTCGGGCCGGGGCTTCGAACCTGAAGCGGGCACCCGAGTTCTCGCTGTTCGACACGTGCTTCGATCTGTCGGGGAAGACGGAGGTGAAGGTTCCGACAGTGGTGCTGCACTTCACCGGCGCTGACGTGTCGCTGCCGGCGTCGAACTACCTGATACCGGTGGACACCGACGGCAAGTTCTGCTTCGCGTTCGCGGGGACGATGAGCGGGTTGTCTATAATTGGGAACATTCAGCAACAGGGTTTTCGGGTCGTGTTCGATTTGGCGGGTAATCGGGTCGGGTTCGCGCAGGGTGGGTGTGCCTAGGGATTTTTCTTTTTTCGAAAAATGATTTTCTTGCCTCCTAATTTTAATTATTGGTGAAAATCGATAAATTGGTAGAGAAATTATATTTTCGAGGGAGAAAATGAAAAGAACAGCGTCACATGTTCTCTGCTGAATTCTGTCGTCAAAATTAATGATGTTTATAGATGCATGCACAAAGAGTTCCTCTTTCAGTTTAAATAAGCTTAATTATTACCTATTTTTGCTTATAATGTAAAATAAATATTTATTTCAAAATACACTTCACGTAAAACGCTTAAAATCTACATGTAAATTGCACCTGAAAACACTTAAATTCTGTTATTTGGTTAATTATAATTCAAATTCATTTCACGTTAATGTTTGTTTTGTGGATTTTGAATTAATTCATTTTATTAAATTAAATATATGAAAGGATATTAAAGAAAAAGTTATTAGAATTTATTATTAAAGCGCAATTTCCGGTGATATAACAGGGGCAGGTGAAGGCATTCACATTTCACATGATCTTTCTGATCCACACCTCATTTATTTCCTCTTTCGACACTTTTTTCTTCCTTTTTTTTTTTTCCAGAATTTTAATCGCGATTTTAATCAATTTTGTAATAATAATAATAATATTATTATTATAATATCAAGTTTTTATTATTATTTAACTTTCTGAGAATACCTTTTTCGTGTCTAAGAAGCCAATTAATACTCTCATGGTGAGTCTGGTGTATGATGTACAGTAGAACCTCTATAAATTAATATTATTGGACTGAAGAATTTTATTAATTTATAGAGATATTATATAATCGATAAATTAATAATATATTAATTTAGAGAGGTTTTAACGTATATACATAACTGACCTTTAAAATTTCGGGGTTGTATAATCCACTTACAATGTACATTAGTTATTAATGACAAATAAATTAAAACACAAGTTTTAATTACCATTTAAAGAATGTGTACTCACATAAATTGGAAGTTTGAATGGTCTCATTCATTGTTTTTGCCAAAATAAAATAATGGTTCATGGACTTACGTATATATTTACATTATGTAGAAATAGATCAATATATAATGATTCATTGTATTGTATTGAAGTTCAACAAAAAACAAGTAACAGTAGATTCATATTTTACTAAATTGTCTTCGAATGTTCAAGTGGATAACATATATATTGTATCTGGGATTTTTTTAATAATTATTAATTTATAGTTTCGTTGGGACCTTAAATATACACTAGGATTTTCAAAAAAAAATATTATCTTATTATTTAATTGATTGGTGTCTAAATTTGAACTAGTCCCAAGTTGGGATTGGATAAATTATTAATTTTATCGAGGTTATTAATTTATTGAGTATTATTTTATGGAGATTTTACTATATATCAAATTTAAAAATTTCTTGATTGTTTTGGTCTGGATGGATAGTAATTGTTTTTATTTATAAATCATCATACATTACATGTTATCATGTGCAACATAAACTGTTAATGATATTAATATGAACGGGCTTGGTTTGCCATGTGGCAGGTCTCTTGCCACGTGTAAGTTACACGTCACTTTAGAATTTAGATAACACATGTCTCCTTTATATGAAGCTAATAAATTAAAATGAGTAGAACTCGAGACTTACTGATCTTATTTTAGTAATATGATTTAATTCACATCTCATAAAATTACTTACACGTCACTTTAGAATTTAGATAACACATGTCTCCTTTATATGAAGCTAATAAATTAAAATGAGTAGAACTCGAAACTTAGTAATATGATTTAATTCACATCTCATAAAAACATAATTTAACTTATAAAAATGAATTTGATTGTGAATAGTAAGATTTTGTCTCACATGAATGTGTTCCATCCAACTCTGTCTATTTTTCACACAAATATTTATATAATATATTTGAAAACTCCTTTTATATCTTAAGTTAATAGGTGATATAAACAGTAAATTAAATAAGAACATGTTAAGAATCAAAAATTATATTAGTATTCCAACTATTAAAATATGACAATATCCTTAAGCAAGATCTTCACCCATTTGTTGATTTAGGGATAAAGAATGAAATAAATAAAAACTCTATGATAGATTCCCAACCCATATTACCTAATTTCATATAATGCCATACAATTTTATCCAATAAAATAAATTTTTTGCTTCATATACCCACCAATATAAAATATTATCCCCAAATACCCCAAAACAAATTTGGTACGGATTTTTTGAAAAGACTGTAACATTTGTCGGCACATATATCATATATTTTTGAGAGAAAATACCCCCAAATACCCAATTATATAAGATTTAAACTTTAATGTCATCCAATATAAAGTATTACCCCCAAATACCCTCCAATATAAAGTATTACCCCTAAATACCCACCAATATAAAATATTACCCCCAAATACCCAATTTTTAATTCACACGGTTGATCATTCATTTAATATAAAATATTAATTTTTGCAAAGGATATGTGACTTATGTGTACTTTGTGTACAAATTTTTTTACCTTTTGTTTTACTATTCATTTACTTTGTGTACAAATTTTTTTACTTTTTGTTTTACTTTTCAGTGATTTGATCATTCATTCACAAACAATAAATATCAATTTTGAATCTATTCAAAAGGCATGAAATTTACAATTCCATTCATTCAACAAAATTTACCATTCAACAAGATTCACGCTAAAGTTCTCTAAAATTATGTTAAATTATGGTTTAATTTTCGTAAAACCCTAAAAAATAAGGGTTTAACGAAAATTAAACCCTAATTTTCGTTAATCCCTAATAAATTAGTGTTAATCTAATTAGAGATGATTTTCTCAGTGGCAGTATGGTATGGAGGTTACTGGCAAGGTTTACAGTATGTAAATGATATTCAAACAGTGATAAATCTTGAAAGATTTACATATCAAGATTTATTGAGCTCAGTTCATGGGGTCGTGTTTGCTGATATGAATTGTTGGGGATATTTGCTCAATTCTCTAGTGGAAACGAATGGAAGATTGAAGAAGAAAAAAATCAAGAATGATTTTGATTTGCAAGATTCTTTTTCAGAGCAGTATGGACTATTGGTTCTTTTCGTTTCGTTGAAAAGGATGGACGTCGGAGTATCGGGTGGATCTTTTTATCATGAGCAACAATGTTTAGTAAATGAGGAGACACATGTAGGTGGTCAAAGTTTTAATCCGTTCAGTGAGGACATTTGAAATTTGAATTTGTCACATGTTCCGGTAGGGCTACACGACAACCAAGATTTTTATCGCAGATGGGGTATAGACGACAATTTGGTTGGAACATCTTCAAATGAACTGTGGAAACCTTGGCCGGCCTCACCTGAATGTGTTACGTACAATGATTTAAACTTTCAAGACCTGAATATGGCCCCAACTGAAGAAATTGAAGAACCGACACCTGAAGATAGATCGGAACAAGAAGACCATGATCATCGAATAGGTAATCAAGTATTACTGGACTTATCATATATAAATTTGTGTATACAATTAACAAAAGTTGATATATATCTTTTATTGGTAGATCCAAATGATGAAGAAGATGACTTTGTACTGGATGAAGATGTTGAGGCAAACTTGGATGAGGAGCAACGAGCGGTATTTGAGCAATTCTGCGATGACACAATGAGAGTTGAGTGACACTTTCCAGACATACCAGAATTCGAGGACCCTACTTCAGAAATTGAGCATGCTCCAACTGGTATGCAAAAAGGAGCGATGTTTGGCAGTAAGGTTGAACTGAAGAATGTAGTTGGGTATTATCATCTGGAGAATCAAGTCCAATTCTATGTGGACCACTCTGACAAACACCGATGGGCCGTGAAGTGCAATCAAAATAATTGTCCGTTCGTACTCACGACATCAGAAAATTATAATATTTGGAAAATCGCCAAAGTTGTCTTGCCCCACACCTATTCATATCAGTTGAATGCTAGTGTTTCCCGCAGACTTCCATCCACTTTGATTGGAGATTATTCGTCCAGAGGCTCCGAAAAGATAAGTCTGATATTGCTCCTAGGGACATCATGCGAGAGATGAACGAGCGTGGACTGAATTTGAGTTACAAGCATGCTCGGAGTGCAAAACGCCATGCAATGAGAAATGCATACGATGATCCGAAGACGTCATTCAACATGCTACCAGTTTACTTATAGGTCTTGAAGGAACGCAATCCGGGTACATATACCGCATTAGACACTCAGAGTAATGAGAAATTCAAGTATGCGTTTTTTGCGTTGGGTGCATCCATTACCGGATTTAAGGCATATTCCAGATCTGTTATAGTGGTAGATGGTTGCCATTTGAAGGGGTAGTACAAGGGGATTGGATTCGTTGCTGTGACAAAAGATGGAAACGTTTAAGTTTTTCCCCTCACAATTGGGATAAAGAGTGTCGAGAATGATGAATCTTGGACATGGTTTTTGCGTAATGTTCGAGAAGCCTTCGGTTGCCCAGATGGCTTGGTTATCGTGTTTGATCAACATGTTAGCATTGGTAATGCAATAGAAGATTCATATCCCGAAACTTCCCATTGTCTTTGTTGTTTCCATCTTCAGCAAAATCTAGCCAAGTATGGATCACGTTTGGTTGGGCTGTTCCATACAGCGACATACTATTATGATGAAGATACATTTGATAGGTATATCGAACTTCATGTTTTAAATATTCCTCACGTTTAGGAGCACATATCTATTTTATATCTCTGATTACCCTTTTTGTATAATTAGGTATATGTCTTTAATCAACGAGAGTGGTTTCCAGGGCGCGATTGACAACTTGGAAAAAGCTAACACTACTAGGTGGTCGCGTGTCAAATGCCCTGTTCGAAGATTCAACTTCATAACCTCCAATGTTGCTGAGGTTTGGAATGCTTGTCTTGTGTGGGCAAGAAAGTTGCCTGTTTGTTCCTTCTTGGATGCTACCCGAAGGGTTATTGAAAAATGGTTTGCTGAGAGAAGGTTGGCCACTGATGAAAGAGGTCCCACTTTCACCAAGTCTGTGCATGATGAATTATCCAAATTCATGCGGTAAGGGCGATCGCTGGAGGTCCAAAGGATGGGACGAGCGAAATTCAAGGTCACTGATGGTCGAAAAATATATTTGGTGGGCCTCAGTGACGGTATGTGCAGTTGTATGTTCTTCCAAATCGAGTTGATTCCATGCGTGCATGCATGTGCAGCCATCAGGTACTCCAAAATACTGTTACAATGACTGTTTTTTACTTATTATAGTAGTAAAAAGTGTTCGTTAAATTTATGTTAATCTGTGTTTACTGTAGTGTTGCTAATGAGGAGGTTGTCTCGCACGTAGCCCCTTATTATACGACCCATTGGTTGAGAGAAATGTGGGCTTGTGAAGTTCTGTCTGTGCCCGATCCGACATAGTGGATTGTCAATGATGAGATGCGAAACTATTTTTGTGTCGTGCCGGATCAACCAAAACAAGCCGGTCGACCAAGAGGCAAGCGAATACCTTCTACTGGTGAACATTCGGGAATGCGCCACCTATCATGTACTCGTTATGGTAAACCTAGCCATAATTGCACTACATGTTCTGAATACATTCCCCCATCCACTCAGTGCCACAACGACCATCCTGACGACCAAGGTGGAAAGAAGTCAAGAAGAAAGAAAAGATGTTCTATTTGTGGGTCAGAAGCACACAATAAAAGAACATGTCCTGTATATTTGGCTCGGGAACATGAATGACGAGCAATTGATTGTAGGACAATGCTTTCCAAATGTTTTGTAACTTAATTATGATAAGTACATTAAGGATATTGAAGTAAACCGAGATATATAATAAATGATTGAGTTCTACCAAACCGAGATACATTAGGGAAAATGGAATACCAAACATTAGGAAAAATAAAATACCAAATATATAATAAACCGAGATACATTAGGGAAAATGGAATACAAAAGTAAACATGTAGTTCTACCAAATAAGTACACTAATAATCAAAAAAATCGAGAGGTATGGTGTCACCGTCTGTGGAGTTTTTGTACACAACGAAGGTCATCCACTTTCTGATGTCATTGATACCTTTACGGGCCTCAAGTATCTTCATTTGCCACTCCTGTATCATCCCACTCTCAACTGCGAGTAACGACCAAATCCCACATAAGTGGTTGTCCATCTGCTTGTAGCACATGTCTACTTGTAATGTGACCAAATCGAACTCCTCAATACCTTGTGGGATCCTGCGTCTCTGCATCAATGCATTCTCATAAAACCCACAGTACTCCAACCACCGTGACAGAATGCGACGTAGTGGGAAGGTCTGTCTGAGACAGTGCATGATAATTTCAGTGGTGTACCGATGCCTAAAGCTGTCAGCCAGGTAGATTCGCTGCTCCTCGATATCTATAGAACATGCAACCCAATGACCGTCCAGGTTCAGTACCATCCAAACCTGAAATTTCGATAAAAATAATTAGATACCTTGTACCGATCTTGAAAAAAATAAAAAGAATACTAACTCGTTCATATTAAATACTTACTACTTGTATGTCATCCCACCATGGCTTAATAAAATTCCACTTCGGCCTCGACCCTCGCACATAGGCCGCAATTGGCTCCAATTGTTCTGCCGTGAACATCTCTCTGACCCCCAGCAAGTATTTACACTCGTCTGGTTCGCCAACATGCTTTGTTTTCCAAATTTCTTCATATATTTCCTACGTTTACGACAATTGCTGATCAGTGGCAATATCACTAAAAATGACGTTTAAACTAAAATTTTGATTGGAACTTACGAACAGATAGGTATCCGCCAACTGAATCTTCCCGAGACTTTGGAACCTGGAATGTATGTTGGCCGCTTCTAGGCAGCTCTGTAGTACGTCCAGGTACGCATTAATGGCCTGTATTAGATAGAAATGACGTTTAAAGTACAAATTGTGTAAAATCAACTCTGGTAAAAAGGTAAAAGACTAAGTATTACCTCGAAATCCAGATCCATCTTCGGATCAATGAAATTCCGGAAGAAACTTGTCCTAACTGTCGAACCAGTACCGATGTTGCGCCTGTAACGATAAAAAGACAAAAACTTAATCAAGTATTAAACACTAAACATGAAACAGATAATAGTTGAATCAAAAGGTGTAACTGAAGAATCTGAAAGAACATGAATGCTTACCCCAACACTTTGACGTTGTCACTCAGGTAGTAGGCCTTGAAGTCGGACCAGTTGAGCCTCATCTTTCTAGTCAGCTCTGAAGCCAAAAAAGGACTGCGCACAATTGTAGATGGAACTCTGCATTGCGCTGCAGGTCCAATAGGACCGATCTCTGGGGCGACAGGAGGTTGGGCGTCGTCGGTCCTTATGCTGCGTGGTACCGGCTCTTGAACGCCACTCAAATCAATAGGTACCACCGAGGGTGTGCTCAAGCCCTCTAGAAAGACCCTATCAGCTGGTGTTGGTGTCTGGAACGACTGCGTTGTTGCATTAGGCCACTGTTGCCATGGCCCCTGGCCCATCGACATAAAGTACATCTTAATCTGATCCTAGATTATACTAGGCATCAGTGACTCCAGACATTGTCCTTCCTGAGCGACGTGCTGTCGGAGAATGGAGTAGTCCTACTCCAATCGAGTCTCCATCCATCCCGTCAATCGAGTGAACAGGTCGTCACTGGTCCCTGAGCTTTGTCTGTGACCATGGCCTGCATCGTCATCCTCCTCTTCAGTGGTATTTGCAAGCACCCTCAAAGGGCCTGTCCCAACACCAGAGATCGATCGTTGGCCTGTTTGGACCGTACGTCTTCTCGATGGACCAACAGCTGCAGGATCAGTGATGGGTGCAGAAAGTGCCCTACGAGCAAACGAAGTAGTACGACGACCACGTCGTTGCTGGGCGACTTGGACCCCCTCAAGGATATTATCATCGATATCCTGCTAGTATGTCTGAACCAGTTCATTTCTGTGGGCACAAGCGTAAAAAAACACTCGACCTGTAATAAATCGTATAAATATCAGAAGTAATACATAAACAAATTGTAATAGGCTTTTAATGACAATTTATGGTAATAACTAAATAAATAGAAAATATCAGGCCTTGGAACAAAGGTGTAACGTCCATCTCGGATCTCTTCAAACTCCACTTCAGACATTAAGACGTATGTATTACCGTGTCCAATCTGACCTCGGCATATGAAGAGATAATAGGGATCGCCTCAAAAGCCCATATCTGAAGAAGACATATTTGTAAACTTTTTTAGCAAACAACATTAAAAAAAACTAAACACATTTTAAAGTAATTTCGACAAATGAATTTGAAGGGACATACCAGCAGGGCTATCGAGAATCCATAAAAATGGTAGTGTGGTATGTAGGATCGAACGGGAATAGTGGTCGGTAGCCTATCCATGTACCGCAGAAGGGTGAGGAAGCTGATCTTCCCCCATGGATAGCTCTCCCACAGATCTTCCTGCTCCACCAGCGTCTAAACCCACCGGTCGACAACTGACTTGCCGACGTCCACCCCGAGCAATATGAGGTGGAGGATCAAGATCTTAGCAATCTTCACCGTATCCTCTGCACTATCATTAAACTCGCCGGAGGTGAATCGAGCACGGAGCTCAGACACGGTGACCCGAGCTGACTCGACACGCACCCTCCAGTACACTGCCCCTTGTGGTGGGGGTGTGATCCCCGGCTGGGTTGAAAGCCGAGTTACCGAACTTCAAGCCAGCCACAAGGGGAAACTCCCTCCTCCTGAATCGATAAATACGCCGGTACTGGCCTACAGCAAATCACTTCTCGTCTGCAGGGACCATCTGTCCACGTACCTCATATGACATGAGAACGTGTAAAAAAACCTTACAAGACTCTGTTTTCATCTTCCAGAGCTAAAAATGTCCGAAACAGGTCTTCTAGAAGTCAAGAACATACTGTCGGCCGATCACTCAAAGTTTTGTCTTGATCTCATCGAGTACCGTCAGACGAACGTAACCATTGATGTAGGCGACGCTATCCTGACAGGCCTCACGAACTTACTCCAAATCAAACTACACATTTATAAACACTGAAATAAGCCAACTATTTAAATAAATGAACATTCATACAAGAATTCACAAAATAAAGCAGAATCTCCACACGAACATTACAAATCATCAATATTTCACAAGTATTTACAAATCAACATCATTACAAATCATCAATATTTCACGAGCATTTACAAATCAACATCTAAGCGGAAAAAATCTAAAAAATTGGCTTTAATTTAAAGGATTTAAACCTTAGAAAATAAGGGTTTAACGAACAATACCCTATTGTTCGTTAAACCCTATAATTGTTAGGGTTTAAAGAACAATAGGGTATTGTTAGTTAAACCCTAGAAAATAAGGGTTTAACGAACTATTGCTCCTTAAACCCTTATTTTTTAGGGTTTAACGAACAATACTCTATTGTTCGTTAACCCCTATTGTTCGTAAACCCTTATTTTTAGGGTTTAACGAACATTAGAAAACAAGCTATAAATAAAACTAAATTCAATCCTAATTCACGAACAATATATCATACAACATATATCTTAATTCACGAACAATATATCACAAACCCTATATAGAAAATTCAATCCCTAAATTCAACTAGCAAACAACAACAACATAGGTGAGAAAATCATACAATAAACAAACATGTATTTGCAACTAGGCATGTAAAACATCAATTCTAAATTACAACATCATTAATAAAGTATATTGGTTGAGATTCTAACCTCTTCGGTAACCTCTTCGGCCATTTCACTTCATGAAGATTTTCGGCAATGAAAAGAAGGCGAGAGGAGCTAAAAAAAATTTCTTCAAACAAAAGAGAGAGGAGCCGAGAGGGAGAAGAGAAGGAGAAAGAGAAGGATGAATTTTTTTTCAAAAATTTCATTAAACCCTATGTGAATATGTATGTGTGTATTAAAGTACAAGAGTGATATGTGGTTGTGGGGGTGGGTGGGCCATTAATATTCTTTTATTAACCATTGTCAAAATATATGATATATGGTCAAAAGATGAAAAATGGTACAATCTATAAAAAATATATGATATCAAAAGACGAAAATAAATTTGTAGGGTTTAGAATGTTCGTTAAGGGGTTTAATTTAAAAAGTAGGGATTAACGAAAATTAGGATTTAATTTTTGTTAATCCCTAAAAAAATAAGGAATTAATGAAAATTAAACCTTAATCGTAAAAAGTAGGGCTTTAACGAAAATTAGGGTTTTTCATTAAACACTTATTTTTTAGGAAAATAAGGTTTAACGAAAATGAAACCATAATTTTCATTAAACAATAATTTATTAGGAATTAACGAAAATTAGGGTTTAATTTTCGTTAACCTAAAAAATAAGGGTTTAACGAAAATATCCCAATTAACCAGTCAAAACTATATTATATATAGGTCAAAAATATATGATATATGTGCTGACAAATGTTACAGTCTTTTGAGAGAATCCGTACCAAATTTTTTGGGTATTTTGGGGTAATACTTTATATTACAGTCTTTTCAGAGAATCCGTACCAAATTTATTTTTGGGTATTTTGGGGTAATACTTTATATTGGTGGGTATATGAAGCCAAAAATTTATTTTACTGGGTAGAATTGTATGACATTATATAAAATTGGGTAATATGGGCTGGGGACTCATATATAAAGGTACATCTAACATAACTAAAAATATGACTAATATAACTAAAAGGTATGAAAGATATTAATAGTTGTTTGAAAATCTAAAAGACATGACTAACATAACATAAATGTATAACAACTGAGATCGGATTTAAAAACATGACTAACATAACATAAATGTATGCTTAACACTATATAAATGTATGACATCTGAGATCGAATTTATGGGTGATCTTGTGGCGCTTACGGACACGTGGGGATATATGTACGATTTCAGATCTATGCAACATGTGTATATAAGTTTTTGTCATATATATAAATATTACTTGGGTCTCACTCCATATTAGAGTACTAAAATTGTGTCTTTTTTTTTTAAATTTTTATCGAGTACTAAAAATTTGGTTCTGTCCACGAAAATAATATACTTATTACATAAAATTACATTAACCGCCTTGAACAGTGATCTTCAGTTCAGAAGTATTGAAGGGGTATTATAGTCAATCAGTGCTGATCAAAGTAAATATATAAATAATTGTGATAAAATAACTAAAAACTCAAACCTCAATTGAGATGCCATAATGGAGGAGGAAAGGGAGCAGGTGGCGGTGGTGGCGCTATTGGAGAAAGCCGTCTGCTCTACGGCGGCGGAGGTGGATCCCCGCCTTCTCAAAGCGGTAAAATCGACTGTTCGATATTCCGATTCGGAGCTCCGATGCGCCGCACAAACCCTAATGTCTCTCATGAAGCGCGACCATTCTCAGGTTTGACTATACCTGATTAAAAATATTTGATTTCCTTTATTTAATTTTGTGCAGTTTATGTTGATTTTTATGGTTAATTAGGGAATAATAGTTAATTTGGTTTTGGAGGTTTTAGAATTGTTACGGTATGAATTTGTTTGGATTGAATTTTTAGGTGTGATTAACGTAGAGGTTGGGGCTTTGAATCATGTTAGCATCTGAATTGCAATCTTCCAGTTTTAGTCACGTTTTTGGACTGTTTGAAGCTAATAATTGTTGGCAAAATTTCAGCCTTTGGCTAATTGCAATTTCTTAGTGATTGATTGGATTTTGGAGATCAAATATACTGCATTCTGTTTGTGTCTGAAATCAACTTCGAAAGTTCTTAGAAGTCCAAAACGAATGAAATATTCTGAACAATACATACATGAATTGCCCCATGCCAGTTTTATGCCAGTATGGATTCTTGGGATATGCTTACTTGTATGTAGAATCTCACATTTTGTGTCTAAATTATATGAAATTTGAGAGACATAAACTGCAGTTTCAAATAATCTTCTTAATTCCCCCCTCTGTGTCAATAACATTATTTTCTGAACTATCTTTTGTAGGTGAGATATCTTGCACTTCTTATAATAGATGAGCTTTTCATGCGCTCAAAGCTTTTTAGGAATCTTCTTGTTGAGAACCTAGATCAGTTGCTTAGCTTGAGTATTGGGTTTAGAAGAAATCATCCGCTCCCTGCTCCTGCTTCTGTTGCATCTGTTCTTCGTTCAAAGGCAATCGAGTTCTTAGAGAAGTGGAATGACTCATTTGGTATTCATTATCGGCAACTCAGGTTAGGGTATGACTACCTCAAGAACACCCTTCATTTCCAATTCCCTAACCTGCGAGCCAATGCAGCCCGCATAGAACAAGAGAGAAAGGGAAGGGAAATGAGAACGAAAGAGATCTTACTGAAAAAATATGAATCATTGAAGTCAAAATTTTCATCAATAAAAGAGGAAATACAGACCAATATTGATGAAATTGATGAATGCTTAGAAATTCTTGTGACAGAGGATGACGACATAATGTTGGATCCAGATGATGAAGAAATGGAAGATCTTCGTAACTCAGAACTACGACAGATCCGTCTTGATGCTTTGAGAGAGGGGGAAAAAATCCAAGAGAACAGTGACAACAAAGTTATTTTTGATGCTCTGAGGGAGTTTTACAAGGTTTTAGTCACTAAAAATCTAGCTGCAGTACAGGAGTGGCTTTCTGTTCTTGTAAGGGTGGAAGTGCCAGATACCAGGTTCAGGGACTCTGCTTTGAAAAATCTCATAGATATAAGAAATCTTATCCAATCGACAAAGAGGAAATGTGAAGAATCTGGTTGTGAGATTTCTAAGACAGCATATGTTGAAGAAGAAGATGATATTTGGGAAGATGGTACTGTAGAAACATTTGACAAAGGAAAATCAGGTCCAAGCTGTTCCAAAATGACTGATGCACCCACTACATCGACTGCCAATAATAACAGAGATGCAGAATACACCAATAGTGTGTCAAACAAAATTGAGAAAAAGAATAATCAGACTAGTGGAAGTCAATCAAACCCCTTGCGAAGTAAGCTTCTGGGTGAAGCTCCACTTCTTAACTGGGGTTCGTTCCTGGATAACTGGGGATCAGGCAGGGATGTTTTGGCTAACCAGAGGGGATTGGATCTTGACGGTCACTGGGGTAGGGTTGATGCTGATGCAGTTATACCAGCAGAAAAAATTGCTGAACTAAATGTGCACGCATCTGTTTATAAAGAAGATCCTGTTGAAACCCAACCATGTAGAGCTCCATTGCGGAAAGGTGGATTTTGTCAAAGAAGAGATTTGAGAGTTTGTCCTTTTCATGGACCCATCATCCCACGAGATGACGAAGGAAATCCAATTAATGAAAGCTCTACAAAAGAAGAGAGAGCATCTATTAACCAGATAGAAGAGTCGACCCAAGATTCAGACAGTAATGTAGTGAATCAGCTACTACTAAAGCAAGCTGCAAAAAATATCCGTGAAAGTGACAAAGAAGCAGCAGAAAAGAGAGTATTAGACAAAAAGGCATTAAAGAAAGCAAAGCTTGCAAAAATCCGGGAGCATAATCAAGCAGTAATGAGAGATGCAGCGATTGCTTCAACTTCAGGATCCTATTATATAGGGGAGGATACTGAAATGGGTAATGGGTCAAGTTCTTCTACTAAAAGCAAGAAACGAACACTAGCGTCAATGCTGAAAAAGAAAGAAACTTCCAAAAGCAGACTAGCTCAGAGACTGTTGAACACTCGTGCTACGGATGCTACAATCAGACAGTTGACAGTGGCTGAGGAGGCAACCTATCGGGAAGCATTTCCAAATCAATGGTAGCTTAAAGAAAACGGCACCTCTCAAGTCCCCTTTTATACATATAGATTTCGGTTCATTGGATATAACCTTTGATTAGTTTTGGACAGTAAACTTAGGTTTATTTATTTAAGTAGCTTTAGTTATTTCCTTTGCATCGCCCTTGTGGCCTCGTTACTTTCAGTGGCTTTCAAGTTCTGTATCACATTCTCTTTGCGAGAAATAAAAAAACGAAAAAGTTATTCTGGTACGACAGCGTGAATTGCTCTTGTGGATTCAATCTCATCTTTCTCTCTCTCTCAGATGAATCTCAGGTTAGTATGAAACTTATAAATTCACACATTTTTCATATTTTGAATCTGTAGATTATTGAATAAAATTAAAGTGTCATGTAACAGGAAAAGTAGGGAGCATAGTGGGGAATCCAGGAAAATGTGGAGGCACTAAGTTGATATTAATCATTGAAGAATGTCACAACTCAGCAACCACAACTAATATGCACTGGCAATAATGTGCCTAGGATTTGGATGTGTAAGTTTAATTCACACACACACTGTACAGTTTGTAAATGAGATAATAGCCGTTGATACACAAAATCTAATAGTGTGCGACTTTTCTACCACCAAAGATAGTTTTGCAACTTTTCTATTGTGCTAGTTTTGTGATTTTTGAGAAAAGTCAGAAATCCCTGCACTCAGTGATATAAGAGAATATTTTATATCAAATAGTGTATTATGTTCCAAGATAAAATTGGAATTTCATGCTTTTTTTAACTATGCATTCTCTTACCACTCAATTTGGATTTACATAATAATATAATCAGTGGCTTAAAGGGCAAAAAGAATAATGGAAATCTTGACGGGAGGTGTAAGGAATTCTTGTCAAACCAATCAAGCTTAAGGGAAGATGCCTCTCTCAAATAAAACTTATTATAACTTTTAACTTAAGTCATGCTTTAATGCCACTATAACTCCAAAAATAAATACTTCAACAATCATTACTAATAATTATTGTTACACCTCTATATGTTGGCAAAATTATAAGCATCTTTTTCAATCACCAATTCTTTTGTCAATGGCACCTTTCATTTTTCAATTATTGTTGAAGGGTTGTTTGATATGAGTAAAGAAAACATTTAAAATTGTATGTATAAAACAATTATATTACCCATCATGTAAAAGACACAAATATAAATTGAAACAAATTGTATCTTCAAAAACCATATATTTTAAAATTGATTTTTTTTCCCAATTCATATAATCTAGGGATATAAATAAATTGATACGACTAGTGAGCTACTCAAAATTAGCTCGAAAAATATCTAACCCGATCCGAAGATGATCAAGTAAAGCTTGATATTGTTGAGTTCATCAATGCTCAACTTGACAGACTTGCATGCGTAATAAAATGTGTTTTGTAAATAGCTTATTCATTTTTATATATATATATATATATATATATATATATATATATATATATATATAATTTAACATTTTTCTTTTTCTGAGCATTTTTTTTTTTTTAAATTTAAGTTATTTATAAATATTATTCAGGTATTAAATCAAGTTGAATTCGAGTATATCTAGTTATCCATTGAGCCAAACTTTAAACAAAATTTTGCATTTTATAATCAAATCGAGCTAGTTCGCACTCATTTACCCCATTTTCATTTTTCATAATACAATATAAAAAAGGTGATGGCAATGATCATAGTAGTTATTGTGGTCATAGTAAAGATATTTCACATCTGACAAGCTTATTTAATAGGGTTAGATAGATTGGTGGCAATATTGTGCAACCATTATTTGTAGCATCCAAAAATATAATAATCCAAACTTTGCCAATTTCAAAATTCAAAATAGGGTTTGGTCACAAAACGAAGGCTGTATTTATGAGCTTCCCAACTCTGCCCCTTTTTTAGCAGCAAAAAAGCAATGGGTGCAATGCTTATCTATACAAATCCCTTTTGAGTCTTATCTATGAGGAATATCATATCTTTAACTATATCCAATATGATGTACATCCCACCAATTCTTTTCCTAATAAGATCACCACTTATACTACTTCAATTTCAATTTATCAATCGTTTAAAATTGTTTGTTTTATACATATTAAGAAAACAGTTGATAGATATGATTATGTGCATATGATGATCGCAATATTCATTTTTAATGTAGTAAAATACATGATTCCAACAAATGATTTGATACAAAAAATAAGATAAGAGCACAATAGAAAGATAAATTGAAAAAAAATTATATTTTATAAAGAGACAATTATTTTAAAATGGATGAATCAAAAGTTTCAATATTTTAACTATTTCATTTTACTATCAAGTATCAAGAATTTCATCCTTATAATTGATGCATATGTGTAATTATAAAATAATTTAATAATAATGAAATATGATTTATTATTAGTTGGACTCAAGTATAAGGTGCGATTATTGAGTGGGATCTCAATTATTAAACTAATGTTCATAGTGAATGAGTTTCAAGATTTAATTATTAGCAAGATATCACAAATACAATCCTTATAATCCTAATATGTGTAACTCCAAAATAGTTTGATAGTCAACAACTTATCCTAAATGAGTATAACCTATGACTCAAGTGAAACCTAGATGAAATGTAAATATTTTTGATGCAGAAATGAAATGACTTTTTTTCCCTAAAAAGTAAATTAATACAAACAACAACCAATTTTATTTGACAAAAAAAAAAAAAAAAAAAAAGTCCCCTATAACCACCCATAGATTCTCTCTCTAAAATTCAAAAGAAAAAAGAAATCATAAAAGAAAAGAGAAAGCTCCATCAAGAAAAGCACCTCCATTAGAGAACCCTTTGGCTCCTCCTTTTCTACTGTTCCCCTTCCACAATCATCAAAATCTCTGATTTTTTTTTGAAATTTTGGTACAAAATCCATTGAAGGGAGCCATTTCCCTCGAGGGAAATTCCTCTTACCATCGTCTTCAACCTCCAGAAATGAAGAGTTTTTGATATCGAAACTCAGAGGAAGTAACGAAGAAATATTTTCCAGAAATGGAATCTAGCATTGAATGCGTTTCATCCACTGATGCGATGATGGATGAAGACGAGATCTCTCACCCAAATCCGTTTTCCCAGTTTTCGTCTTCGAAGCCATCCAATATCAACAATATTAACAGCAATAATCTCAATGGCATGGTGATTAATCCAGCTACGAGTGTTCATGAGCTTCTAGAATGCCCCGTTTGTACCAATTCTATGTACCCTCCAATTCATCAGGTTTGTTTATTTTAGGATTTATTTATTTATTTTATAAATAAGATTTAATTATTTTTTGGTATTTTGGGAGAATGGGTTTCGAGATTTCATCATGATTCGTTGTTTGAATTGGCGTTGATTGACTTTTTAGGTTGAAATTCTTCGAAATTTCTGGGTTGCTTTTAGATATAATTGGAAAGGTATTTTTGTTTTTTTTTTTTGTTGAATTAATTGGGATTTTTTGTTAAGAACTTTACTAGGGTTCATCAAATTATCCTCTTTTGTCCCTTTGCTTATTCTATTTAGCTAAATTGCTGCAATTATACGAAACCTCATCATGTAAATTAATTAGATGTAATTGGAAAGGTATATTTGTTTTTTGTTGAATTAATTGGGATTTTCTGTTAATAACTTTACTAGGGTTCATCAAATTATCCTCTTTTGTCTTTTTGTTTTTCAATTTAGCTAAATTGCTGCAAATATAGGAAATCTCAATATGATGCTGAAAGATTGATCCTATTTTGTCAACCTCAATTTGTTTGGGAGCAAAATATCAAATCTTTATTCATTTGAATAGAAAATTTAGACAAAAATTAAAAAGATTTAGTGTAGTCCCGAAGAATTCATCGAAAACATGGGTTTATAGTTTATACACCTCTGCAAAATCCTTCTGTTCTCCATTTTTAATACATTGATCGAATGTAGAATGTATTGATTTAGGATCCTAGAAGAGCTGAACAGATCGAATGTTAAGTTTGCATAAATTAAAAGTATTTTTATGGGTTGATTTTAAGTGATTGTCTTCAAGCTATACATATTACTTATTTTCATCATTGGTCTTAAACTGAAACTGCTCTTATCATTGTGTATCCATTTGTCAATGGCAGTGTCACAACGGTCATACCCTGTGTTCAACGTGTAAAGTGAGGGTTCACAACAAATGTCCGACTTGTAGGCAGGAGCTTGGAGATATAAGATGTTTGGCTCTAGAAAAGGTGGCAGAATCACTTGAACTTCCTTGCAAGTATTGCTCTCTTGGCTGTCCTGAGATCTTCCCGTATTATAGCAAGTTGAAACATGAGGCTGCTTGCAATTTTAGGCCTTACAACTGCCCGTATGCTGGATCAGAGTGCTCGGTTGTTGGAGATATTCCTTATCTAGTTGCTCACTTGAGAGACGATCACAAAGTGGACATGCATTCTGGATGTACATTCAATCATCGCTATGTTAAATCAAATCCTCGAGATGTAGAGAACGCCACATGGATGCTAACTGTGAGTAAATATTTCTGTTTAATGCCTATTACCTCTGTTGATCTTGTCTTTTAGCTAATAAGACCAGTTCATTGCAACCAATACAAACTACTTATCATCCAATTCATAATTGAAGGGCGCTAGCGATCTGTATTCATCTATGCTATCTTTGTTTTGAACTTGAGGTGAATTTGGCAAGTTTGGATTTGAGATGTAGGAGGATTCTGTGAGTCTGAATCTTGAAAATCTTGTGTTTCTTTTGGGATATTGTAGGGTAGAATTATAATTTTAGATATCGTTTTCACATTCGGGATTGTAGAAAAAGTATAAAAAGTAGGGTATGATTATAGGATTTTGTAAATGAGTTAAATGCAAAAATCAACTTGAAGTGTGATTATTTTTCAATTTGCAGCCTTTTTTTTATATTTTTAATCAGATTGCAATCTGAAGTTTAAAAGTTTTTCAAAATGCAATCTAAACCTTTTTGGCAAAATGGACAACATGGGACCTTCATAAGTGGGTTAAAATAAAAAAACACAACCTGAAAAACGACCATTTTTCAGTTTGAGTTGTGTATTTTGCTGGAAAAGTTGCCAGATTTTTTTTTAATTTCTAGGTTGTACTTTGAAAAAATCTCGAATTTTGGTTTGCAATCGGATAAAAAATAAAGTTTAGAATGCAAATTGAAAATTGATCATGCTTCAAGCTGATTTGTGGATCTAATCCTTTGTACATCCCAGTCCAAACATTATCCGGATTGATCCCATCCAAAACATCTTCTAAAACATCTTCATGGAACTTGAAATCGAATTTAGTTTCATGTAACCATTGAAAACCCCTTGAGGACATAGAAATGGTGAAGGCCTTGCTTGTTGCTTTGCTTGTACAGGTATTCCATTGTTTTGGTCAGTATTTTTGTCTACATTTCGAAGCATTCCAACTAGGAATGGCGCCTGTATACATGGCATTTCTTCGGTTCATGGGAGACGAGATGGATGCTCGTAATTACAGCTACAGTTTGGAGGTTGGAGGAAACGGTCGAAAACTCATATGGGAGGGCACCCCGCGAAGCATTAGAGATAGTCACAGAAAAGTACGAGACAGCCATGATGGCCTCATTATACAGCGCAATATGGCCCTCTTCTTCTCCGGTGGAGACAGGAAAGAGCTTAAGCTTCGTGTAACGGGCCGTATATGGAAGGAACAACAGAATCCAGATGGTGGAGCTTGCATACCTAATTTCTGTAGCTAATGAATACTGCTTCTTTTCTTTTTCCTTTTAACTTCTTTGATCTGAAATGTGTTGTTGGTAACAATATGTTTGACATTCTTGAAGTGGATGTTTTACCTGTTGGAGCTTTCTGTCTAAATCATATAAGCTTTCTTCTCATACTGCTCATCTTGTTCCTATAATCTCAATCTCAGAGAGGTAATATGTAAGCATGGGATGAATAATATGGAGGATTATCATTCGAGTGAAAATTAAAGATCGAATGTTCATGCGAAGAGCTGTTAATTCGGGCCATCCCAGATTCCAATCCTATCCTATCAATTATTTTATTCCTGTACAGCCCGGCCCGTTGTATGTCATCTTTAAATCGATTTATATGTGAATAAGTTGTGATTGCATTTTAAGTTTATTATGAAGTGGCATTATCAAGAATATTGTTATATTGCATGATGAAATGGAATGCTATTTTTTGTAGAGGAATCCCAGTATTAAATATATGTTGCTTGTTATTATACAAATACTTAGTTGTATAATGGGAGTTGGAATGAAAATATGAAAGATTAGTTATTTATTTATTTTAATTCACACTTTTTATAAATAATTTCATCTCAAATAAAAGACGTAGAGTATCATAAAAATTGGTAAAAAAAAAAGAAAAAAAAACATATAAAACAGATGGTTTATATTGTAATAAAAGAATTTAATTTCATGAGAGAAAATTGAAAAATAAAAGTAATTTGAATGAAATGATCATTTATATAAATGTAGAGTATAATTCTCGTAAAATCATCTAATTTTGTTTTTTTTTAACTTTATGAGACGTATTAAATTACTGACACGCCAAATAAAATTTGAACTATTAGTATGAATTATGAATTGTGATATTCCATTTCATATAAGTACTTTTGATAAAATTTGAATTATTAGTGTGAATTGTGAATAGTGATATTCCATTTCATATAAGTACTTTTGATAAATAAATACATATTTATTGAATAAATATGTATTAAAAGATTTTAATCGAAAAAAATGAAATTAAAAAATAAAATGACTGCTAATTATCAGTTGTCACCGTCTTCTCCAGGGGTTTAGGCACCATAGTAATACCCTTGGGCCTTGGATCTCTCTCTCTCAATGTGAAGGAATTGCAGCAAATTCATACTCATGGAGTTTCCAAGCTCCACAATATCAATTAATTCACAAATTTCTCCTGCAAATTCATTCCTCACATGGAAATGTAGGAAAAACCCTTCAAGCTTAACTATACCCAACTCAGGAAAAATCCTATCGTGCTCCATGTTTCCCCTCTATCTGTTCCGCTCTATTCCTTCGAGAAGATTCCAGATTTCAGCTCAATTTGGCAGACATTCTAACCGCCAAAATTACCTGAGGAAGAAGCTTATCCAACATCAACAAGGACAGCAGGTGAGTCAAAACCTAGCTCATGAATTTGAAAAAGTTGATAGTTATGAATCAAATTTGAATAGTTCTAGTGAAACGAGTGAAAATCCGGAAAATTGGAGTAGTCAGTTTGATGAACCGAAATTTGATGGTTTTAGTGAAAATGGCAAAAATGTTGAAGTGAGCATTTCTGAGGATGTCAAGGACGTGAGGGAGAAGAAAATTGGGGAATCTATTTTGTGGAATAAATTGGAGAGTTGGGTTGAGCAGTGTAAGCGAGATTCTGAATTTTGGGGCATAGGAACTGGTCCTATATTTACCATTTTTCAAGATGCTGAAGGTAAGGTGGAGAGAGTAGTTGTGAATGAGGATGAAATTATGAGACGGTGTCGAATTGATCCACAGTTGGATAATGAAACTGAGGACTTGGGTGAAGTTAATTTTAAGATATCTTTTGCTAAAGACTTGGCAAGAGATATGGAGAATGGGAGCAATGTCATTCCGAAGAATAGTTCAGTGGCTAAGTTCTTTCTTTCTGGTGGGGGTGGGGAATCACGTCTTATGGACACGATTCGGGGTGTCTCGTTGAAGCCTGGTTCCTTTTCAAGAATGTCGAGAGTTGGAGTCTTGGTATTGTGTGGTTTGTCTATGGCTTGGGCAATTAGAGGGCTGTTCACAGTTGGAAATGATAGCAAGGAGTTTACAAGGTTGGAGAAGGAGATGCTGCGAAGAAAATTAAAAGCTAGAAAGGAGGAAGAGAAGATGGTGAAAGATAGTGTGGAAGTGATTCTGGATCCAGCAGAGCCTGAAGGCATTTGTTTCAGTAGGCCACAGCTTGATAAAGAAGAACTTGTTACTAGCATTATTAAGGCGAAGGGATCGAGTACTTTAGTGGAGTATATTGGCCTCCAAAACAAGGAATTCGAAGACAAAATTGAAGAAATCAGGGCAATGGCAAGGCATGCACGAGAAACTGAGAGAAGGGACTCTTCAACAGGCAATAGTGATGAAGAGTATTATCAAGGATCAAGAGAGTTTTCTAGCCACAGTGCAAGTCCAGAAAACGACTTTCCTACTCAGAAGGGAATATACGTCGGAGATTCTGAGGAAACTAGAGAGTATATTTCTTTCACTGAACAAAACAATGATAATGGACTGTCTACTGATGAAGCCACAAATGAGAAATGTGAGACACAAATTCTTAACATTCCTAATGGTACTGAAAATCTGAGATCTGAATTGAGCAACGAGAAACTGGCTCTGGAATCCTCAGATTTCAATGGATTGAACCTACATTTGAATGGTCCAGGCAGTCAAACCGGAGAAACTGAAAAGTCTTCGAGAAAAAAGTTGAGAATCATAAAATCAGCCAAGGAAGCTAGGGAGTACCTTTCAAAGAAGCATCACTCATTGGAAGTGAACCAGAAACAAGATGCTAGAAATTATGAACACACTGAGATTGCTAGTCCAATGATAAGTGCAGAGGTTGCATCTGGTAACACAAACCAGATAGGGGATTTAACTGACAACGTAGATGACTCTTCCCTGTTAAATAGAATAGATGACTTTTCATATCCTTCTGAAGATTACAGCAGGGGTAGTGAAACTGCAGAAGGAAATGTGGATGACTTAAATGATTTGAAGAAATCCAGAATCTCCTCAGGTCATGAAGCTAGTGTCAGTAATAAAGACTCTCGAATACCCATACATGAGCTCCTTGGGAGAGAAGAAACAGATATTAGCACTAACCATACTTGTAATAGAGAAAATGAGACATCTTCTTTTCTAGGTGATATGCCAGATTCTAAATCTACTGAAGGTGATCATGAAATCTCACTTCAGACAGAAGAAGTGCCTACTCCACTTAAAAATCATAAATCTCAAGATACTGAAAAGAATGAAACATCGATAGGTCTTCAGGAGCCTGCAACTGCTACTGCTCATAAAGTCAAGGATAGAACTGCAGAGTTAGCACCATCAGTAAATAAGGAAAGCTGGATAGAGAAGAACTTTCACGAATTTGAGCCCATTGTAAAGAAGATTGGAGTTGGCTTCAGAGACAGTTACCAGCTTGCAAGGGATAAAGCAAACAAAGAATTGGGTTCAGAAATTGATTTGGGGCAACTTAAGTCTGATGGTGCTGAAAGTGAACTTGAATGGATGAAAGATGAAGAGCTAAGGGAGATTGTGTTCAAAGTAAGAGACAATGAGCTTTCAGGAAGAGACCCATTTCATCTTATGGGTGAAGAAGATAAACATGCATTCTTTGCTGGCCTTGAGAAGAAAGTTGAACAAGAAAATGAAAAGCTGCTGCAATTGCATGAATATCTTCATTCAAATATAGAGAACCTGGATTATGGAGCAGGTAAAGATATATGTTATGTCTTACTTCCTCTTATTAAGTAAAACCCAATTTAGTGTTATATGGAGTGCAAGGTTAAAATCTACACGTACATTTATTAGAGTGCCTTAATTTTAACTCATTAAGTTAATGTCCTCCCTATTATTACTACAGATGGCATTAGCTTGTATGATCCTCCGGAGAAAATCATACCTCGGTGGAAAGTCCCACCTGCAGAAAAGAACCCCGAATTCCTGAACAATTTTGTCGAACAAAGAAAAACACTAGTTTCTGAAAGCCTTAAGAATTCAGTTATCTCAAAGAAAGCTGCAAAAGAAATTGTTCATAAATCTCAGGAACCTTCTTCCCACGAGAATAGTCCTGTGGCAGCAGAAGTCTCCAATCAAAGAACGGAATTCCAAAAGGATAATTTAACATCTTCAAAGACCATTATAGAAGGTAGTGATGGTTCTGTTAGGGCAGGGAAAAGATCAGGAAAGGAGTTCTGGCAGCACACCAAGAAATGGTCCCAAGGATTCCTTGAGTCTTACAATGCAGAAACAGATCCCGAAGTCAAAGCTGTAATGAAGGACATGGGAAAGGATTTGGACAGATGGATCACGGAGAAAGAAATACAGGAAGCAGCTGACCTGATGAATAAAATTCCTGAAAAAGGACAAAATTTCATCAAGCAAAAGCTCGATAAGGTGAAAAGAGAAATGGAACTTTTTGGTCCCCAAGCTGTCATGAGCAAGTACCGCGAATATGCAGAAGAAAATGAAGAAGATTACTTGTGGTGGCTTGATCTTCCCTTTGTACTGGTAAGCATTTGATTCATTATATTCTGTTGATCCAAATGCTTTGAATGAATACTGGCAAGTATCATCTTATTGCATCATTGAAGTACAATTTCAGTCAGTTAGCTTGTGTTAGTGTGTTATGTTCCATTGTAAATGATGAAATTCCCAATGGACAGTAGTTTTTCACTCTATTATATGTCTTAAATGATTGCCCCAGTAACTTCATTGAAATTATACCTTTCTCAGTGCATAGAACTGTACACCATCGAAAATGGAGAGCAAAGAGTTGGGTTTTATTCGTTGGAGATGGCTGCTGATCTAGAATTGGATCCAAAGCAACATCATGTGATTGCTTTTGAGGATTCAGGTGACTGCAAGAATCTTTGCCACATTATACAAGCTAAGATGGAAGTTCTCGGAAATGGAAATGCATTCGTTGTTGCTAGACCACCCAAGGTAAATTCATGAACATATGATGCTTTATCTCTTTCTCATAGATTAATTTTGTATCTTGGCTGGATATGAGATCTCTCTATTTACATAAACCTCGCTAGATAAATGATTCTAATGAAATCAAGTTGGTAGCAGTCATTCATTCCGTTAATGTGACTAAAATTTGTCATTTTCATTGTTTTGTGTCATGAACTAGCAATTCCACACCAATTTAACATGAGAGCTCGCATTGAAACTCAAGGACTACATGCTACTAATGCCTGGGATGTACAATAGATTTCGCGTTCATCATGTTAAATTATCTTTGTAGGATGCTTTCCGCGAAGCCAAAACAAACGGGTTCAGTGTAACTGTCATCAGGAAAGGTAAACTACAGCTCAATGTGGATCAAACATTGGAAGAAGTAGAAGAATCAATCATAGAGATAGGAAGTAAGATATACCACGATAAAATCACAAAGGACCGTTCTGTGGATATAAATGCATTGATGAAGGGGGTGTTTGGCTTCAGAAAACCAGCCAACAGGTAAGCTTGAAAAATCACTGACCCATTCGAGTCTAGTACCTCTTTCCAAACGTGACCTGATAATATAACTCCGTCAATTTGGCTGTAAGTTGTGGCTTCATTTCTGCGTTTCTTTCATTGCAGGAAGAGGTCAAAACGGAAATGATTTGAACCCCGAGTCTCCAACCTCCTCTCTAACACCTCACTTAAGGTGAGTTGATCATTTTAGTACACCATTATATAGAAGCTTATATTATACCTGATTTTCACAAAATACCTTTGTTGAAAATCAAGTATTTTTTATTCAAATGAAGCTAATAGTGTTCTCTCTAAAAGGTATTACTAGTTTTAGTAAATGATATCACAACTTTTCTAAATGATATTACTCGTTTTAGGCAAAAGGTTTTTCTTGTTATACTAAAAGGCATTAGTTGTATAATTGAATCGTTTTACTTCATTGATTGAAATGTATTATTTATCTTACTAAAATGTAATTATTTGATCTACAGATGACAAAACTCATTGGGCTGGTATAAGTGGTTGTCTCTAGTTGGATTGACATGAAAAACAATTGATGAGATGTATAAACTCTATTACAAGCGTTCCCGTTCATAGATTAGATACCACAAAGAAGATGGATTGATATCAAATCATGGAACACCAATCAAATGTTCGATTCTGCTCCAATATATATCAGGATTCTCCACTTGATCAAATTCAAATTCACAATAGTAGCAACACGAAAAGGAGTTAAGAAATCAAGGAGTAGAGTATATTAAAGGCATTTTTTGTGTTCTCAATCAAGAAACATTTGAAATAAGACTTTTCATGATTCAAGAATTCGTGCTATTCGAGTTCTGAATTTCTCAATGTTTGATCCGATATAAATCTTCAAGCCCTTGTATAAATGTTATTATGTATAACACAAAAACTTGTGTGAGACGGTCTCACGGATAGTTTTCGTGAGACGAGTCTTTTTTACCCATAAATCAAATCCATTTTCATTAATTTATATGTGAATTGTGAAGTGTGGGTTATAAATTAACCCGTCTCACATAACATAATCCGTGAGACGGTCTCACATAAGACTTACTCTATGTATAAAACTGATTGTGGAGAAGATTAAAATTTAGAAGATGCTTCAAATATGTTGAAGCTATTATTTAAGATGAGAAACAAAGGACTCAAAAGAGATTGTAACCTACAATATTAAAAATTGTTCTCTTGATCCAATGAAATATATGTTGTGCATAATTTGGGTTTATCTATATTCTATATATGATAACAAGTGTCACTCTAAAATAATAATTTCATTATTTTCACGTTTAAATTCATTTTCTAAAAGTGGAAGTCTATTAGAAAAAAATAAATTTTATATAACTAGTGTTGTTGCAAAAAGTTGAAAAATTAATTATTCTAAATATTTTTTGAATATTGTACGTGATCTCCCAATATAGAATTTTGCATGATTATGATTAGTTTTGCATGATTTTGCTTAAAACATGATTAAATCGAATTTGAGTTTCGCATGATTTACAGATCTTCAAGATAGTCCTAACAAATATGTTGTTATTTTTCAAAAAATTGAATGTATATCTAAAATCAAATTCTATTTTGCTTGATACGTTTTCTTGAAATGTTTTGTGCATATCCAAAATGTATTTTTGATATATATTAATATATATATATATTTATTTATTTGCATCCTCAATGCTACTTATTATTAATAAATAAATCCAATTGAAAAGTACATAAAATCGAAATTTTAGTGTGTATCCAGAATTTATATATATATATATATATATATATATATATAATCATGGCTATGTTTTTAAATGAACTAATTCCTGAAAACTAAAGTTGCAAATTAATAACAATATTTTAAAAAAACTTTATAGTTTTGATTGTCAATTTACAAAGTAGTTGGGGGCAATTTCACGAAATTCCACAACTAATGGGGTCCATCTTCAATTACCCTAAATTCGATTTTCAACTTTTCATCAGATAAGAAAATGGGGGTAGAGCTCCAGTATTTCTCATTTCTTAATTCTTAATCTGTATTTGCTATCAAACTTGCGCCCATAAAATCAATCGAAAGAGTTGAATTGAAGGAACGCTAGCAAATCGTAGTCCCCTAAAATGGATCTGAATCCAGTAAGATCTCTTCTCCACCATTGTTGAGTTGATTTATTTATTTATATATCAAATATCTAAGGTTGAATCATCAATATGGGAAATAGGGAGATTGTGATTGTTTTATATTGCATTGGTTGTTTTTCTGTAGTATGGATGGATCGGTTAATTTGGCATTTATGATTTCTAGTTGGTTTTACTCCGGCTTGGAAGATCGGAAATTGTAGGGTTTCTTGGGTTGGTTTTGAGGGGTTTCAGTTGGTGGGCTTGTGAGTTTTCAGATTTTGATGCGGTTGAAAGTATTATGATACTAATTTGAAGTTGGTGTAAAATGGGGGGATTTATGATATGCATAAGTTTCTTCTACATTTCTAGTAATAATTTCTTTTTAGTTGTGTGATTGATCCGATGAAACAACTATGTTTGATACTAATCGGACCAGTTTTTGGGAAGTTCTGTATGAAAAGAGAGGTCCACCAAGCTTTATTGATGATCGAAATGTTTAAAACAACTTGATGAGATTAAAATGTTTTAATGTTTTGTGGAACAGTAATCCATGCGTTTTGACATGAAGTTCATAGTTCATTCTACGATGTTATCTGATTAGAATTGAGCTATCTTTCAACATAAATCAGGTTTCCACTATCATTATAATGCCAAATTCTTTATTGGTTTCTCCACAATTTCTTTTGTCTCTGTCAAGTATTAGCAGATTCATCTTTTAGTGCTTCCTTAATTTAATTGTAATTGTAAAAATACGAAGCCATTCTTTTGGCTCGCATATCATAGATTTTTAAACACTTTCCGGATAAGTCAAATTTGAATTGTGCATGTTTTTTCACTGATTATCATAATATGTCATCAGTCAGAGTAGAAAGAATCTAGCTGTTGTTTAAGTGAATATTGTTTGACATAATATCAATTAATTCATTGTGGTATCTCGTAGATGACGTTAAGCATCCATGTCTGTTATTTTGTATTGGATTCAGCTTTGGTTATACTCTTGGAATTTCAATTAGATTGAAGCTCCACATATGTAACTCACTTGAACCAGCTCATCGTAGATGTGAAGAATTAAACACACTCTTAAAAATCCTTTCAAAGCTTAACTTCTACAAATTGTGTCTGGGAAACTCTCCTTGCAGGCTTATGTGCCATCATTCCTTGCTGAATCCAGTGAATATATATATTGTACGATTCAAAATTATTATCAGTATCCAGTATAAACTATTTATATCAAGATTGATAGAGAAATCTTCCTCAACCTTTTCTCTACGCTTTGTTTATTTTAGATGATCAAATACTTGTCACCTTTCTCTACTCCCCGTTAATTGTGATGAATGGCTTGGTATTTTAGCAGCATGTTTCTCAGGAACCATCTCTCTTGATACCATGTGTAGATCAAATATGTTTGCTTCTACGGTGCTCAACTAAAACCTATTTAAAATTACTTTTCTGAAAATTTGTATAGAAAATCTTGCCTTCATATGCCATATATATTCATCCTTAAAGTGAAGAATTTGGAGATGTTAAGGAGGTTCTGATTCTACCCTTGGGTTTTGATAATATGATGTCATTGACTTCTAAAATTGCGTGGTGGACCATAATTTATGAAACCTAATATGAGATCACAGTGAAATAGAGAAAATGTGTGGTTTAGTCGGAAACTGCTATTGTGGGTGTCTAGAGTAAAAGAGTTAATATGCACCTTGGTCCCTGGGTACTTGAATTCTGATTACATGGAAAATGGATTTCGAATATACAAAAGAATGCCAATATTTCTGATCTACCTTCTCAAAAATCCCCTGTCCATCCCCCAAAAACACAAGAAAAGGAAAAGAGCAGAGGCAAAAAAATGTGCCAGAGAATTCATCTCTGATTAATATATTTTTTTTCTGCAGCCTCAAGGGGAGAATTATGCTCATCCGCAGATATGCCTCTTCCACGTGCTTTTCAAGGTCAATTACTTTACCTCCTTGACTTTTATTTGGGTACTTTTTTGTGTTTCTTTGAGTTTGTGGATATTATAATATCATGCAATTTCTTTTATCAGGGTGCTGCCTTGGCATTTTATATTCTTTCAGCTCTATTCGTGGATAGCTTTGTCATCATATTTGTAGTCACGGTACTTCTAGCTGCACTTGATTTTTGGGTCGTCAAGAATGTAAGTGGACGCATCTTAGTGGGCCTTAGGTGGTGGAATGAAATAAATGAAGATGGTGAAAGTGTATGGAAGTTTGAATGCCTTGACCAAGAGGTATGCATATTATTGTCACTTGTAGGTTGTCTGTTCTGCACAGTCACAAGCATATTTACCCACTGTTTTCCTCCTCTTCAGTCATTGGCTCGGATGAACAAGAAAGATTCATGGCTATTCTGGTGGACCTTATACCTTACAGTACGTAAATTATCTTGAATTAAGCTACCTTTAAGCCATAGTATATTAAGTCAACTAGAAAGGAATGGGGTGACGGTAGGAACAGATAAAAAAAGGGTAAAGGAAATCCTTGATAAGGGTAAGGGAACAACAGGAGTACAAGAAATACAACTGCTAATTTACATAATAATGGATGTTGAGACAGAGCTCTTATTGGCTGCATTTATCTATTCATGTATAACAATCCCATATATTCTTTATTTTTATTTTTGCAGGCGAAGCTTCTATTTGGTGTCATCAAATTTAACTAAAGCCTTGTCTTGTTTTTGATTATCTTTCAAATTTTTGCAGGCAGTTGTATGGGTCTTTTTTGCCATATTCTCTCTGGTTAGGTTTCAAGCAGATTATCTTCTTGTTGTTGGCGTGTGCTTGACCCTTAGCATTGCTAACATTGTTGGCTTCACTAAATGCCGTAAAGGTATATCTACTAATTGATACCCATCTCAAGTTCAGCTTTTTTTTTTGAATTGTTTGACAGAATGGATATCTGCTTTAATCTTTGATTTGATGGTGCCATGAAAAGTGGCCTTACTTCAAAATCAAGAATTGTGTTGTTTAAAATGAAACTTAGAAATAAGAGCTTAACATGCTTTCGAAAGCCACGAACAAGCTTTTCTGCTGGAATATGTATTTGTTTTAAAAAATATGTAAAGAAATATGTTGAGCTTAGTGGGTGCCCCTACAAGAAGTCTCTTTCATTTTTTCTGGATGCATGGCTTGTAATTGTCGATTTTCAAATGAACTATTCTTTTTACTATTTTTTCACATGTCATTTAACTGATTTATATGTGGAAGGTTAGAAGAGTATGCATATGTTAGTTTTCTGGAAATTCACCTTTTGGAATTGTGTAATTTTCTCATACTAATAGTTTTGATTCACGGTGATAATATCATGAATTATTTCTTTCTCGTTGATATAAATGTTCATTCGCATGTTTGTGATTGCTACATTGATATGAAGGATAACTTAGTATTCAATTTTCACATATGAGATGTATTATTATGAATTCAAATATGGTATGAGCTACTACAGTTGCTGGTGCTATTCAAATATTTAATTCTTGGGATATTATAACTTGTCATTCTTCCAGATGCTAAGAAGCAGCTTCAGGCATTCGCTTCACAGACCATCGCCTCTCGTTTCTCATCTACCATTCAATCTGCATTCAGCGTTGTTTGAATGATGTACACACCATTAGACGAGACTTTTATCCGATAGAGTTTGGTTTCGAGTCAGTGTACCAGTCATATATGTGTTGCCCTTGCAGGAATATATTGAATCTTATAGAAGAGTGTTCGATGTAGCATTTTCATATCTGAAGATCTTGTAATACAAAAATATAGGACTACTTGTTTGTTAGGAATCTTTTTTTTTGTTTGTCTCAACTTGTTTGTTGGATATTTCCACCTCATCCTGCTTAATAGTCTGTTTTGTAATCTTTGATTTTATTCTCCTCAAGCAAAAATGTGTTAAAGACATTTTTCAATATTATCACCAAATCATATTCTTTCATGACAAATTGACAATCTCTCCACAAGTCTTACATGATTCACTTGTATGTGAGTAATGATGATATTATGAAATCATGATATTTTATACTACATTCGTCTAAATGTTGTTTCATAAAGATTAAAAAAAATATTCAATACAAAATGATGGCATTATCCATCATGCTACAGTCAGTTAATATACAAATGCTTAATACAAAAATTGAAATAAAAATTATTTTATTAAACAAACAATTAAATTAAAGCGAGTAAGCAGGTATTAACTATTAAGTAACAACTAACAACACAGATATATAATAAAAGTTGAGGGGCAAAATAGTCATTAAGGTGGCGGGATGGCGATTCTGGAAGAAAATGTGGATATCATATCATATATAGTGGATGCTGTATTGAGAAGTGTAATTCATCATATACATCCATGGCTACTTCGGCGGTGGTGCTCAGCCACAAACAACCCTCTTCCTCCGCCCTTCTCTCTTCTTCACTCTCTCACTTCAATGCTTCCAGATTTACCTCCTCTCTCCAGGTATCCATCCCCCTCTCTCCTACTATGCAACAATTATGCAGTAATTTGCAGTGAATTGCGCATTCAAACTTCTTTAATTGCCATTCGTGATGAAGGTCGAATGTTTTTATGTTCTCTCTCTCTCTCTCTGCAGCTGATATTCACAGTGAGAGATTGTACGTTTGTGAATTTCAATGAAGTTATATACAGTAATGTTCTTATTAGCTGAAAATCTTGTTTGGTATTGTGTGAAATTGAATGATATTTTGGTGCACAGTATAAGAAGAAATGCTTTCTAGATGAAGGTTTGATATTGTCATGTCATGTGCCTCTCTCTCTCTCTCTCAGCTGATATTCATAGTGAGAGAGTGTTGAATTAAGTATGTGAAACTAATAAAGCTAATAAAGAGACTGCAATCTGGTTTTTGAGCTACATGAGATTATAATTATCTTACCTCTCTTAGCAAAATGTGATCTCAAGATGAGGTAGTGAATACGAATGAGCACACAATTAGCTGCAAATCTTGTTTCGTATATTGTGAAATTGAACGATACTTTGTTGCACAGTATAAGAGGAAGTTAAAAGGAGCATTTCGTGTGACTGCATCGA
This sequence comes from Scutellaria minor, assembly GCA_954870855.1. Taxonomy (NCBI): domain Eukaryota; kingdom Viridiplantae; phylum Streptophyta; class Magnoliopsida; order Lamiales; family Lamiaceae; genus Scutellaria; species Scutellaria minor. The sequence continues at coordinate 13,821,973 of OX940728.1, read as the reverse complement.
GTGACAAGAACATTGTTATGATGGGAGGCACTAGATTCATCGACTTATTTTTGTTGAAACTCCATGCCAAACAAGGCCATCAGGTTTAACTATTACACCTCTGCTTCTCAGTTTTTGATCCTGAGTTGTTGATTGATGCTTTGAGTTGCCTTAAAGATTTGAAGTAGTTGCAAAAATCGCAGGTAATGAAGCTCTTCATCAATGGTAAAGCACCGATTGCTCAACAATTACCTGTTGAATCTGACACCGAATTTACTGATTTTTCCTCCAAGGTGTGTTAAGACATATCACATAATCTTCAGAAAGATTTCTATAATATATATGTACATAGAAACCAAATATAACATTGTTTTCTTAAGCTTTCAAATCAACTATGGTTTGTGATCTCAAGATCATGGTTTGTTCATGGCTTCTCACTACATATTCTAATATACATAACCAGAGTAAAGATTTTGCAGTTCAAAGAAGGAAAGCAATGGCTCTGATTCTATCAGGTTTCATCTTGTCCCAAGGTGACATCTACAATTCTGCATTTGCACAAACTGTTGGATTCAGGGAATACGTAGACAAGTTCGATGGCTACTCTTTTAAGTACCCCCAGAATTGGATTCCAGTTCGTGGAGCTGGTGCTGATATATTCTTCAGGGACCCTTATGTTCTCGATGAGAATATCTCAGTCGACATATCCTCACCTTCATCCTCAAATTATAAGAGTGTCCAAGATTTAGGTTCACCAGAAGAAGCAGGCAAAAATGTTCTACGACAATATTTGACCGAGTTCATGTCCACAAGACTCGGTGTCAAGCGTGAATCTACTCTTCTTTCTACATCATCCAAAGTAGCTAGCGATGGAAAGCTATATTATGAAGTCGAGGTCAGATTCTTGCACAATAAATGATCCAATATTTATTCTTTTGTTATTGTTATATTGACATCAATGATGATGTTGATGTGACTAGGTGAACATAAAGTCGTTTGCAAACAACAACGAGTTGGCTGTGATGCCTGAGGATCGGGTGGTGCGTATGGAATGGAATCGACGATATCTTTCAGTTCTTGGAGTCGAGAACAATAGACTCTATGAATTAAGATTACAAACACCCGAAAAGTCATTTGTAGAAGAAGAAGGAGATCTACGTGAGGTTATGGATTCTTTTCGGGTTAATGAGGTGGCTGCTTGAGAAGGGATCTTGCCATTTTTTGGAGGTTTTCTTTGACATGTTTTGTGTTAAATTACTATGTTTGAATATTTAACTGATATCATGTATGCCTCTTTATTGTCACACGAATCTAATTATTTGAATCTAATTATTTGAGACAAGTCAAATTGTTAATCGGTTTTGTATCGTATATTAATTTCTCAGACAATCTTATATGAATTGATAGAGATGCCAAATAGGTACATGAGAAGTTTACTAACCAACTCATAACATTCTCTTCTCAGTCAAAATATAATCCCAAGTTCCCATCCATTAGAAGTACGATTATTTGTTTATTTTGATAGTAACTAATGATTGATTATACAAAAGTATTATTTGCTTAACCGTAAATCTAATTGATTGATAATAGAACAGTTGTTACAAATAAAATTACAGTCTACTGATGAATAATACAATGTAGAAAAGAAATATTGAAACCCAAGATCCAAGGGGGATTATACAAAGGCAAAATAATCATTATTCTTCATTATGTACCAGGAAAAAAAATCAAGATTCACTTGAAATTCATGCTTCAGTACATTAAGATAAATGTACAACAAAAAATCATACAAAAACTTATATAAAACCATCTCCCGAATATAATTCCAATAAACAGAGCATGACTATCCAAAACTCAAAACATATTTTCACAACTCAAAACTCTATGTTATGGATTACGGATTGAGGGTTGACCTGTTTCGCAAGAATCGTACTAAAAAATGAAAGTTCTGCTCAAACTTAGAACACACATAGGTTATGATCTCACTTGAAATTCACCTGCTTTTGTAAGAGCTCGAAAACCTTTATATGGCCGAGAAGGAAGGTTCATGATATCGAGTTTATCTATCTTTAAGCCAGAGAGAGCGACACCCATAATCCGGTAACCAACTTGAAAAGTAGGAAATACAGTAAGGCGTTGCATGCCAGCCTCAAGCACCAAGGTACCGGACATTGAAGGAGCTTTATCTTTTGGGATTCGTCCGATTGTCCACAAGCATGTCTGCAAAAACAGTTTATGCATCACTATGAGCTGAGAAGACGAAGTGGAGCTATATCGTCCATTCATATGGATTTTAAATACAGAACTCCAATTAGTATGCAAATAAAGCCCTTGCTATATTTACAAGTGCACTTATATTATATCTTCAGGATAATGAATCAGATAAGTGCATCAATGCTATATGGTGTCAATTTCATCATGTCATCAGAATTAGTACTATTTGCAACCTAAATATACGAAATTTGCACTTTGTAACCTAATAGCCAATTTTGGCCACATTTTTTTTATATATCAGAATAAGGTCACAAGCATTGCAAGCAGAATTTCAAGGGCTTTTCGGCCTTTTTAACTTAATCTTTATGAGCATATTAGCCATTTACACAAACGAAAGAAAATTCCTAATAGATTCAATTTGGAAACTTTGAATAATTCACACTAAAAAGACTGAAAAGCCCCTTAAAACACTGTGTTTGATACATGTGATCGAAGTATGACTAAAGTAGTGGCTGCAAATATAGCTATTAGGTTGCAAACTGTAACGATACAATATTAACCATAGACAAAATTAACCGCTGCTTTATAGCATATTCAATACCTTGTCAGCAAGAACGTTTACTGCTCCACAATTCGACGAAAGATCAGACGACAATACACAAGGTGGCAATTGGAATTGAACTGTAATAGAGTCGATTGGCTTTCCAGGATCATTCCGTATTCCAACCAAAACACTTAGTCGAGAAGTCCCTGAATCCGAGGTCCATTGAGGCTTCACATAAATTGGAGTATTCTTCAACTTCTTTACCCTGAAACGTAAGAACAAATATTTAAAGCTCAAAAGCGTAGATGTTGCATCCGATATTAAAATCAACGTTCAAGAGAAAATGCCTCCAAAACATCTTCACACCTGTAAGTCATGAGCTTAAACTGTCCATCAGGTGGCACAAAAGATATGATTTGGTTCGATTCCCAAGGTCGAAGCCTTACACAAGGGTGAAATCTCACATCATTAAAAATCGAAGGGTTTGCAAACAACAGAGTGAGATCCGGGAGACCCGATAAATGAGCATTTACTTGAACTTCACCATATATTTCGCATTTGACCAGATTCCCGTCTCTAAGCAGCAAAAAACGAAAAAAGATAAAATAATTCGTATTGCCAGAAATATAATTTGATAAAAGGATGAGAAATGAAAGATGGGTTTTTGAAATGTATAATCATGCACCTGTTTATAGTGGCGTCCATTTCTTCGACTAGACCAACATAAACTTCATTGCTGGAATGCTTGAGGTCCGATTTTCTCCATGGAACGCAAGACGATGTTGCCCCTGGAAGGGTATTGCTGACATTTGACGTGTTACCAGTCACGACACTCAAAACCTTACTAACAATGTTCGGAGGAGCTATCATTTCCCTCAGGATATTAGGTTCCGTTGTTAGAGGAAAGCCGTTGTCAATCATCTCATCTAGCAGCTGCATGGTTAATTTATATCTAGAATACATTAGAAGGATGTCAAACGAATTATGACGATAAAATATAGTCGATGAATTATGTACACCAATGTCCGTCTTAATGTAGTCTTCTTTATCTTATTGTCCTACTAGAGACAATGATGCTATTTATGTAAACAAGTATGAATAGCCATTCTAAAAACTTATGGCATTAAATGATCATGCACTTAACAAACACCAAAGATTAACTCAACATAAAGTTGTTGAATCTATAGAATTGTACAATAACAGCATAATTCCTATGATAATATTGTTCTTGATGCTTTATGATGTTTTTAGTAGCAGCACCAAATGATCATTTGCAACTAATCATACATAACAAGGCTGACATTTATGTCATGAAACATTAGAGTAATTTAGGAACCAGTAAGAACATGTAAATGTTAATGAAAAATACAAAACCAGCCCTCAAATTGCAAAGAATACATATACCTCATAAACAATAACAAAATTATCCTTAATCAGATCTTCATTCAAGCCATCCAGATAATCTGAAAGAACTTCTGCTACCCTGCAAAGGAACTAGAAATCAAACCGTCAAGTGTCTAACAAGTCTTTCAGCTCAATGTAAGTTCGAAATTAATATTACAATCAGAAATAACACTGTAATGCTACAGCTGCACATATTTTCTGATTTGGACAAATTTGACGAGTCCCAAAAATCTAAACACGGACAATTTGATATATATTGAAGGCATCAATATTGAAATTGCCAAATTCCAAATTCATTAGTGGAGTACAAGAATCCACAACTCCTATCAGAGAACTGCAAGAAATCACTTGAATCAAATCAAATAACCACAATTCAGAATGCCCACCTCAATTGCCATCAAAGGCGGCATCTCAACTTGGCTGCACGCCAAAAACGTAATCCCCTCACGAACCACTTGAAATAGGTAGTGGGTTGGCGAAGCAATAACAGGCACAAACTATACATCTCAAGGGAAACAAAATGTAAACAAAAGAGGCTCAATAGTAAAAATGGTGTTAACCAAACCACAAATGCGTAGGCATAAATAATAGACTTCAACTATCAAAATTACAATGCATTAAGTTGATAATAGCTAAATCACCTTCAAAGAATCCCCTTGAGTAAGTATTTGATCCCAGAACCATTCACATATCGCCCGGTCGACTCGGTGACCAGTGAGCTGTTTTTCCAGCATCACTTCCCTGAAATTCCAAATCATATTCACATCATCTGCCTATTTCTTCACCTTTTTGAAATCTAGTTTCCATAACTATTAATCCTCCTCCAAATGTACATTAATAATTATGCAATCCTATTTGAAGCAGAAGATCTTAATAGTATTTTTTTCACTGAGCAAACAGATAAATCTAAAACCAAAAATAAATAGGTAAATAAATAAAATACTCTCAGTTCCAAACTTCCATTGCTGAAGATATGAAAAACCCAATTCCATGTCATCAACAATTTCATAAAGCATAAAATTTGGAAGACTAATTCCCTTGAATCAGACATTCCAAGATTCTCCTTTTTCACATAATCATAATTGATTTCTTGATGCAAATAACATAATGATTTAAAAAAGAATGAAAGATTTGAAATCGTACCCAGAATCTGATAGAAGAAATATGCACTGCAACATGTTTCTACCTCCCAAATTTTCTTGGAATTTGTTGGACCTCTTTACTCTCCCATCTAAGGTCCCCGCTAAAATACTTTGTTCATCTGGTTTTCGTAACACTTTAATAAAATAATGTAGGTTGGGGTTATTAACACTTACATTTTTATTAATATATAAAAAACAATTTTTTTTTAAGTTAATTAAATATTCTTATATAAATAATGGAAAATTAACATACATTGACCAAATTTAAACCTGATTTCTGTTGTATTAGAGTAATATCTTCTGTTTCAAAATAAATGTCATCGTACAATTTTTGTTATATGTTAAGAAATATGAAAATTAGATAAATATATTCTTAAAAATAGAAATAAAATTAAATTAATTCCATAAAAAGTGTCATATTGAATACCTAGATTTTAGTTAAGGAATAGTAATAGGGATAATTTTGGGAATAATATTATATACTAGTCTAAAATATACTTAATTCGAAATAAAATTTAGCCTTCAGACTGATACTTATTTTGAAACGAATGTAATATTATGTTTTAACGTAGCGATACTATATAGATAGTAATAGGATAAAAAAAATAAATTAAGAGGAATACATAGTAAATGAGATATATTAATAAGAAAGTGGGATGTTAATAGCCCCTACTCATTGATTTCACTATTTATTTTTAGACATTGAAAACGTTCGTAGTTACAATTATTCTATGAAGTGTCTCTTAATGTATAGACACAATCTTTTTCTAGAAAAGTGTCTTTGTACACAATAACAATTTCCACCAAATGTTAACCTTCCTTTTTTTTCCTTCATATTACAACTATATAGAATATTATATTATTATAAAAATTAGGGGAAATAACCAACTGTACCATTTTTAACATAACAAGTGACAATTTTACCACAGAATATAGTCAACTTACTTTTGTACCACAAAATATAAAAAAGATACCAAAATACCATAATTTTTGACCGATCTTGATTTGAACAATTTTTGATGGGATTGAAAAATAACTGAGGTCAACTAACACTCAAATCACACTAATAAAATAAGATAAATACTTGCATGTTAAACGAAAATTTTAATGTGCAATTTCGTTTAACATGTTTAATATGTTTATGGGAATTTCATTTAACATTTTAACATGTCTAATATTTATGGGAATTTCGTTTAACATTTTACTTGCATGTCACATTAAGAATATTAAACATTTTAAGAAAATTGAACTTTCGTTTAACATTTTAAGTTTCGTTTAAATCTTATAAAATTTTCTTTTAATATTTTCATTCAAAATTTTCGCTTAAACATTAAAATTTAAGAATTACACTTCTTAAATTTTCGTTTAAATAATGTCTCAAAACATTAATATTTTCGTTTAAACATTGTTATTTTCGTTTAATAATTAATATTTTCTTGATTTTGTTTAAACATTAATATTTTCGTTTAATAATTTATATGTCTCAAAACATTACAAATTTTCGTTAAACGAAATTTGGACTGCATTAATTATTTTATTTAAACGAAAAAATTGGATTTCTTCTTGGTTTGTATAGTTAAACGAAATTTTATCTAACTAAGCATTTATCAATACTTAAACGAAAATTTGCTGTATAAATAGTGGAACTCATGAATTGTTAAAAATGTTTAAACTTCAAACATACATGTCGAATCTATCATTCGTTTCCCACATTCGATGCCAAATAAATTGGACATTTTCTTCTGGTATGCTCTATCGACCCACAAACGGAGCAATGTTTCTGCTTCCTTCGCCTGACTTGACCCTCAACGTGCTCGTCATCGAGTACTTGATACTCGAAGGGCAAGAGTTCGGTACATCTGGACTTATTATGACCGATTTTGCTACAACGACTACATGCAGCGGGCTTACGTGAAGGAATGACATGCTCATCGGTCGAGAAAATACGTCTTGATTTTGGACGACCTGCTTGTTTTGGTTTGTCTGGTGGAATACATCGTATCTTCTTTACATCGTCAGACACATCCCAATCTTGCAGATCAGGCACAGGATTAACATCACCTGCCCACATCCCCCTCAACCATTCCGTCGTGTAATATGCACCAACTTCAGAAGTGATTGTTTCGTTCGCAAAACTACAAGCAGTAATAGAGGGAAATAAAATGTTAGCTTTTATATTTTCATTGCATATTCTGAATTGTTAATCGTCATCAAGTATCGACCGAGATTACCTTATTATTGCACATGCATGTGAACATGATATCAACTCAGCTTGATAAATACAACAAGAGTACTCGTATCGGGAGAGATCAATGAGAAAAATCTTACTGTCATCTATGACTTTGTATTTGAATCGTGAGAGTGGCTCAACTTGCATACACCGTCCAAGCTTGGTGTATTCTAACAATTTCTCATGCGCTAACTGTGTCAAGATGTTTTGTCTCTTTAGTGCAGCCGTCCTCCTCTCGTAAAACCACCTTTCAATAATCCGCCGAGCACACTCCAAAAAGGAACAAACTGGTAGCTTTCTGGCCCAAAGAAGGCGAGCATTCCATGTCTCAGCAGTATTTGACGTCATGAAATTAAATCTTCAAACGGGACATTTAACACGGGACCACCTAATTGTGACTGCTTTTCTTAAGATACTAAGTGCACCTTCTATGTTCGTTTCTTTGATGACGGTGACGTACCTATCAAACAAAAGTGAATATACTCTTCTAAAATATTTCAATAACATATATCTTAAATCGAACAAAATTACCATTCGAATTCACGGAGCTGATAAGAATAGGCTGCTTTGTGGAATAGTCCAACGAAACGTGACCCATGTTTGGCTAAATTTTGTTGCAGATGAAAACAACATAGACCTTGAGTGGCTTCTAGGTACACTGCAGTGATAGCATTACCGATGCTGATGTGTTGATCGGACACGAGAAATAGTTGATCTGGGCATCCAAATGCTTCACGAACATGTTTCAAAAACCAAGTCCACGAATCATCGTTTTCAACATCTCATATCCCAATTGCTAGAGAAAAGATTTGATCATTTCCATCTTTCGTCACAATGACAAATCTGATTCCTTTGTATTGACCTTTCAAGTGATAACCATCCAACACTATCACCGGACGTGAATACCACCGAAATCCGTGAATAGATGCACCCAAAGCAAAAAATACATATTTAAATTTTTCGGATTCATGTGTTTCCAATGTTGTATACGTACCGGGATTTGCATCTTTCAATGTCGACAAGTATAGTGACAATATTGCAAATGATTGTTTGGGATCTCCGTATGTCTTCCGCATCGCATGACATTTCGCACTCAATGCAATCCTATAACTGGGCTTCAAACCATGATGCTGGTTCATTTCTTCAATAATGGTCCTGGGATGAGTCTCGAGTTCTCTTTTCGAACTGTTTCAACATAATACTCACCTATCAAAGCAGATGGAAGTCAACGTTGGGCACTCGAGTTGAGCTGAATTGAACATTCATGTGGCAAAACACTTTTGGTTATTTTCCAAATTCCATATTTCTCCGATGCGTGGATGATGAATGAGCAGTCCCTTAATCTGCATTTCACAAACCATCTGTGTTTGTCAGAATGGTCAACCCAATATTCAACTTGATTTTCCAAATGGTAGAAACCAACAACGTTTTTCAATTCAGTTTTACTACAAAACGTGGATCCTTTCCGCAGACCATTTGTAGACGACTCGTTATCATCAAAATATGCTATACGGGGCTCCTCGAAGGTTGGAATATCTAGGATAAACCAATTTTGTCTTTCAATGTATGTCATAAATTCATCAAGAGCGATTCGTTGGTCTACATCCAAAGCAGTCTGATCCTCTTCATCCAACTCAAGGTCATCTTGTACATTGACAGAGGCTGATCCCGATCCATCTTCTTCATTGTTCGAATCTATACACAAGATAGACGTAAGTTAAACAAAATAATTTTTCAAATGAAATAACTTGATTGAGTTTTTAAAAAATAAAATAAAAGTTATTACCATTTCCATCATGTCTCTGTTGTAGTCCAAAGTCTTTGAAAATTGGAAGTGGTAATTCATTACGTTGTATTTCTTCATGTTGTGTAGATGCAGTCGGAGACCTATTCAAGTTGAACATGTCAAGTCCCGACGTAGTCTACACGACCAATTAACGATGATCAAGATTAAATTCGAATTTAAACAAATTCTTAAATTAAACAAAAAATTAAACAAAATTTGTATTCGAATTTAAACGAAAAATTAAATTCGTGTAATTCTTAAATTTTAATGTTTAAACGAAGATGTTGAATGAAAATATTTTTAAAATATTTAATATTCTTATTGTTTAAATAAAAATGTTTAAACGAAAAGTTTTAATATTTAAATGAAAATGTTAAATGACGATGTTAAAAGAAGTACAATTTAAATGAAAATATTAAACAAAATTATTAAGAATATTAACCATATTAAAATGTTTAAGAAATTAATGATACTTCGTTTAAAATATGAAATGAAAATTTCTTTCAAAATTTTAAACGAAAATTTAGTTCTATTTTAAAACTAAAATTTTAAACTTATTTATAAGTTCTATTTTAAACTATAAGTATTAAAATTTTAAACTTAATTATAAGTTCTATTTTAAACTTATTTAAGAAAGTTTTAAAACGAAAATTTAAGTTTTATAATAGAACTTATGAATTAAACTTAAAACGAAAATTTTAAACTTAAGTTTCATTTAATGTTAAACTTTTCATTTAACATTTTAAAATGTTTAATATTCTTAAACATTTTCGTTTAATATTTTTATTTAAATTGCACTTCTTTTAACTATTGATAAGAAAACAAGAAGAAATCTATTTTTTTTCGTTTAACTATTGTAACAAAAAATGAGTTAAAGAGGGGGAGGGGTATCTTAAACGAAATAGCAAAGTGGTACTATTAAATGAATTCATGTGCAATTAAACGAATTCATGTTGCACTATTAAACAAATTCATGTTTAAAATTTGTAAATTTTCGTTTAATAGTGCAAATTGTGGTAGACATTTAATTTAAACGAATTCTGAATTTAATACATGCAAGTTAAACGAAAATTTAAGTATTAAAACGAAATGCAAGTAATAAACGACAATTTTACATGCAAGTATTAAACAAAAATTTATGACATGCAAGTTAAACGAAAATTTTATGTATTAAATACTTGCATGTCTTAAATAATTGTTAAACGAATTATAATAAGTGCATGAATTAAACGAAATTTTAGTTTAATAAGTGCATAAATTTTCGTTTAATAGTGGTAGACATTTGCACTATTAAACGAAAATTTGCCTAAAGCATGTAATTTGTAAATTTTCATTTAATAGTGTAAATTGAACAAATATTCATTTAATGTGTAAATTTACAAATTTTCTTTTAATACCCTCAAAGTGATTTGATTGTTAGTTGGCCCAATAAATTTTCAATCTCATCAGCTCACTATTTATATTAGAACCGGTAAAAAATTGTGGTATTTTTGTAAGTTTATTATATTTTATGTTATTTGGGTCAAATCACTATATTTTATGATAAATTTGTTATTACTTATATATTTTGTGGTAAAGTAGGTTGGGCACCCATAAAAATTATGTAATATCACATGTAACTATAAATATTGGTTTTTAGTATGACATTTAGTGAACTAGAAATAAAGTTGAGGGGCAAAATCGTAATAATAGGTGTGGTGGTACCCATGCTTGGAACAAAGAGTATTGAGGTAGGGAAAATATGGATATAATGGAGGTTGTGGTTAGAGAGTGGCGTTGTCTTATCCTCATTGTAAGAATGAGAGAAAATCAAACTAGAATGAATAAATATTTATGGCCCATTTCAATTTTGTGGGAAAAGAGTGATCAAGAGTGAGAATCATGATGGCAAGTGTGGTGGTGGTGCAGCACAAACAGCCCTCTTCCGCCGCCTTTCTCTCTTCTTCACTCTCTCTCTTCAATGGCGCCAGAGTTACCTCCTCTATCCAGGTACCCCTTCAAATATGCAGATACTTAGCAGTGAATTGTACATTAAAATTTCCTAATGAATGTACATTGTTGTGTGTGTGTGTGTCTCTCTCTCTATAGCTGATATTCATAGTGAGAGAGTGTACATTTGCTATGAAGCTGTATGTAGTAATGTTATTATTAGCTCCAAATCTTGTTTGGTATAGTGTGAAATTGAATGATATTTTGGTGCACAATGTCAGAGGAAAGGCATTGAATATTGTTGAAGGGTGAATATTCACAATATTCACCCTTCATTCTTGATGAAGGGTGAATATTGTTATCTCTCTCTCTCTCTCTCTCTGATGTGAATTTTTGTGAATTTCAATGAAGCTATGTATAATAATGTTCTTATAATTAGCTGCAAATCTTGCTTGGTTGTATTGTGTAATTGAATGATAATTTGGTGCCCAGTATAAGAGGAAAGGGCTTTCTTGATGAAGGTTGAGTATTGTTATGTGCCTCTCTCTCTGTCTCTCTGATGTTTATAGTGAGAGTGTTAAACTAAGAATGTGAAACTAATAAAGCTATTGCAATCTTGTTTCTGAGCTATATGAGATAATAACAATCTTACCTCTCTTAGCAAAATGTTATCTCAACATAAGGTAGTGAACAACAATGAACACACAATTAGCTGCAAATCTTGTTTCAAATATTGTGAAATTGAATGATACTTTGTCACACAGTACAAGAGGAAGTTAAAAGGAGCATTTCGCGTGACTGCATCATCGAGCAGCAAGAAAATTCTTATAATGGGAGGCACTAGATTCATCGGCTTATTCTTGTCGAGACTCCTCGTCAAAGAAGGCCATCAGGTTTACCTATTACACCTCTGTTTCTCATTCTTTTCACTTTCCATTGTTCCTTAGAATATTCTGAGTCAACTTTACAAATGCAGGTAACATTGTTCACAAGAGGAAAAGCACCCATTGCTCAACAATTACCAGAAGAATCCGATGCAGATTTTTCCGATTTTGCCTCCAAGGTATGTTAGGTGCATCACAACCTCATTCGGGATCTCCAAATGCATAAACTCATTGTTGAACTCTTGATGATGTTATGCATTTTCTTTAATCTCGATATGTAGATCTTGCACTTGAAGGGAGATAGAAAAGACTTTGATTTCGTGAGAAGTAGTCTCAAAGCAGAAGGATTTGATGTTGTGTATGATATCAATGGTATGTATGTATGGTGTTTGATTATTATATTCCTACATGAAATCTCTTTTTTACTCAAAATTTATCGTTGGATTATCAGGACGTGAAGCAAATGAAGTCGAGCCAATATTGGATGCTTTGCCGAATCTAGAACAGTAAGCTTTTCACTCATTTGATCTAAAATTCCAATGGCTTTTCACCTCTTTGTGTGTGTTTTATGTTCAACTGTATTTTTAGGTACATATACTGTTCTTCAGCTGGGGTTTACTTGAAAACTGATAGTCCACCACATTTTGAGGTTAGATATGTAATTTCGTTTCACTTACATTGACAGTTCTGTGTGGCTTATGATTCGGATTATAATGGCTCATGTCTTATGAAGACGGATGCAGTTGATCCGAAGAGCAGGCACAAGGGGAAGTTGGAGACAGAGAGCTTGTTACAATCACGAGACGTGAACTGGACCTCTATTAGGCCGGTTTACATCTACGGACCGTTGAACTACAACCCCGTCGAAGAATGGTTCTTCCACCGGTTGAAAGCCGGTCGTCCCATTCCCATTCCCAACTCGGGGTTGCAAATCACACAGCTCGGTCATGTCAAGGTTAGTCGATATTCATTCAGGTGGTGTTTGGATGGAGAGATTTGAAATTCATGGTAGCAAATCCATTGCTGGAATTTGGATTGATCTGAATTTGAAATCCATCACTTTCATTTTGGACCAATTTTTAAGCAACTCTGATATGAGTGAATAATTTCAAATCTTGTATTTCAAATTTCTTCATCCAAACACTGCCTTAATGAACTCTGTTTAATAAGTGGAATACATTAGTTGCTTGTTGTTGATGCTCTTCGATTGGAACTCTTAGGATCTTGCAACGGCGTTCATAAAGGTTCTTGGTAATGAGAAAGCAAGCAAGGAAATATTTAACATCTCAGGAGAGAAGTATGTTACCTTTGATGGATTAGCAAAGGCTTGTGCTAAGGTAATATTGATCAAGATTCTATTGTGCATTTATTACGACACAATTTAGAGTTCGTGCATCATGCACTAATGTGCACAATAGATGATCCAAATCCATCTTATATTGCTTACTGATAATATGATAAATCAACAGGCTGGTGGCTTTCCTGAACCTGAGCTCATTCATTATAACCCCAAAGAGTTTGATTTCGGGAAGAAGAAACCATTTCCTTTCCGTGACCAGGTAAACATACATGCTTCGATTCTAAAAAATGTAGTATAAGAGAGTCGATTCTAAATCATGATGATCATGAGTGTACCTTATCCGTATGCCACATCAGCAATGAACCTATTAAGCTGTGTTCAACATGGAAATATAAAAATTTCTGATCAATTTTCTAAAATTTTCTAGGCACTAGTGGGTGCTTGACCCACACCTAATCGCCTTCTAAGCGGCGCGAGTTGGGCGCTTGACTAGCGCTTAGTTGCCCAATATTAATTCAACATAACTTCTTGATACTTGGCCATTTTTCTTAATTTCTATCTTAAAAAAATATTTCTGAACTCATATTATTTTGTTTTTTGAGATTATGTTGGAGAAAAAATAAAAACTTAATATTTCATTTAAATTGTGTTTTTATACGACACTTGTGATGATTATAAGATAATTTTTTATTTGTTGATTTTCTATCTTTATCTAAATAATAATAATTGATAGGACTCTATAATACAATAAGAACAACACCATTTTGAAAAGAAATAAAAAATAATTTTATTTTGTTTGGCACCTAGACCTTCCTAGGTCGAACCCACCCGTGGTTGTTTGATGCCTAAAGTGGGCGAATATGCTAAAATCGATGCGTCAAGGTTCCGCCAGACTCGATTTTTAGAATACTGATTCTGAAATAGTTTGCATGATACTTATTGTTTACATTGATTGAAAATACGCAGCATTTCTTCGCGTCGGTTGAAAAGGCGAAGAGCGTGCTAGGATGGAAACCGGAGTTCGATTTGGTGGAAGGACTAACAGACTCTTACAAGCTAGATTTTGGAAAGGGAACATTCAGGAAAGAAGCCGATTTCTCCACAGATGACATTATTCTAGGCAAGACCCTTGTTCTTCAGTAATTTCTGTTTCTTCTTTTTCCCAGTCAAGTGTTTTGATTTTTTCTTTCATATTTGTAAGATAAAAAAACTATTCAAGGATAATGTATTATCCTCTTGTACATGTTCTTATAAAGAAGCATGATGAATGGAATCCAAATTCCTTATAAGGAAATTGTGATCAACATATTAAAAGTTGTTGAGGTGGTATGTTGTGTGATTATCTTTCCAGATAATATTACCTAAAACGACATTGTTTTGACGTAGATAATATTATTTTCATTAGAATTTGTGGCTTATTGATGTTTGACGTGTTAATTAGATAAACATAAATTTAGATTGTTGGAAAATAAAATTTTGAAACGACATTGTTTTGACGTAGATAATTTTATTTTCATTAGAAATTGTGACTTATTGATGTTTGACAGTGTTATTTAGACAAGAGTAAGTCTCTTGTAAAACCGTCTCAGAGAATTTTAATGCATTGTGTGAGACGGATCAACCCAAATACCTACCACACAAACCTTATAATTCACAAATAACATAATTCACATGTTATTTGTGGGCCCTATAATTCACATGTTATTTGTGGGTGATGAAGTTCTGTCTCACAGAAATTATCTATGAGACCATCTCACATGAGTTTTTATGTTTGTCTCTGAGTTTTTATGTTTAGACAAACATAAATTTAGATTGTTGGAAAATAGAATTCTGATTCGGATATAGCAGTAAATAAAGGTTATAATTTTTCTTTCCTAATTTCAAAAAAATCGAAATTAAATTTCAGTTTTCTGAATTGATTGGAAATGAAAGTGCAATTGATGAAGATCAATATAGGATATAAAAAGGAAGTTTTCTCAAAATGGAAGTATCAGCATGCCCCAAAACAGAGTGATTTTATTTATACAAATAAATTTATGTTTTTCACTGGTAGATCAACATATAAACAGAAACGTCCATTGCTCATAGTACTTATAAAATCTTGTTAGCATTTTACATCATTTCACAACATGCAAGAGAAGCTAGAATATTCATTTTACAACATATATCATTTTACAATATGTACCATTATGGCATTATTCAAGATTAAACAACAAACCAAACTCATAAACACAATTAGCTAGGCTGCCGATGAAGCGGACCTATACCGGACCACCACTTCCGCCTTCGATAGGGTTGCCGCCAATTTCCGTCCGTCATCACCACCATTTACGGAGCCGATTGCTACCATACCACCATTACCATCGTTTCTTGCAGAATCAAGATGATGATCGACACCATGATTGAAATCCAAGGTCGTATCGTTGTATATTTCCCACCACTTGTTAATCAGTATTTTGATATCCATTCTATCCATGTACTCTTCTTTTCCGGTATATCTCCATGGCTTCGACCCCGCTACGCAATAATGAACCACTTTCACCTTCTCGAGATCAACCAACTCCGGATGGCGCCACAACATTGCTACCAACAAGTTGTAAATGGGAGGAATCGGCCTCGATTTCTCCCTAAAGAACATGTTCAAGAAATCCTATACGCATAGATAACATACTAATGATTAACAAGGACAGTCAAGAGACTGGTTGAAACACAAGACGCGCATATCCAAAAAAGCCCTAAATTAAGTCAATCCTACAATTTTGGTCTTGTCCAACCTATTTTATGTATTTCGATTTTAGTTCTTTAACTCACATTTTCAAATTTTGCTTAGAATGTCAATTTCTGACCAGCTACATGGATTTTTCAATTTCAACGTCCACATAAGGAAAAAAAAATCCGAGTAAAATCAAATGAAAATTGAAAAAACAAACATATTAAAGGATCAACATTAAAATACATAAAATTGCTGGTAAAAAAGTGGACGACACCTCAGTTACATGACAAAAATTGCAGTTTTCCGATCATCAAGAATTCAAAATTGGAAATAGCAAATTACCTGCTCGGCAAAAGGGGTCGGAGGGGTGACCTTGAGGGTGCTCATTAGTTCATCGTACGTGCTTAGATTAGGCTCGAACATGAACATGCCGCCATTGAGATAGAAGGACGGTTGAGGCCCAAGCTCTTGAGGCCATCGAAGCTTCCGAGGACACGGATTCCCATACATCTCGCATAAGCAGTCCACCACGCCATACAAGTAGCCGCCCGGCATATTGAAGAGGTGGTCTATGTTATCAAACACTTGGATGTCTGCATCCATGTATATCATTTTGTCGTGCTCCACAAACTACATTTCATATCACAATTAAAGCTATATCAAACTTTCTTCAATAAACAACTTTGCCCCTCTCAATGTTCTAATCCAAGTCTTAAACACGAGTTATTGATCGACTTCCAATCATCGTTTCTACTTATGATCGAGTTCGGTTACAAGTCTTCCATTTTAGATATAGGAACGTGCCCTATAGGTTTGATCTAATCAACATTTTATTCTAATAGTTTCAAAATCTAAATATATATTAAGAACGTCAAGATTTATTTCTAAATTAACTTTAGGACTAAAGATCAGTCACAAAGACAACATTTGATTTTAATAGTGAAGAAATTTACTTAAGAGGATAACAAAAATCTTTTTCAATATAAAGTATAACGAATATCTTTTGTTTGTAGTTTCCCATATTTTTACGTGAAATAATTATAACTTTAACTAGTACTTGTACACTTAACCAAAACAAGTACAAAATTTTTGTCTTTTGTTACGAAAAGTATGTAGTTTCCAACATTTTCACATGAAATAATTAAAACTTTAGTAATATACAATTGACCAAAATAATTTCCGCTATAATTTCACACGAATCAAATTTTCTATAATTAAAATATTTTTCACATTTTTCTAAAACATTTTTCTATAATTTCTAATTCTCATAATAAAATACTCACATGCATTCTTACTACAATCAATACATTCAGCTGAGAATCTCTCTACGTATATTCATAATACATATATATATATATATATATATGTATATGTATATATATTCATCAAGAATTCATGAAAAAAAAAAAAAGCAAACATATAAGCAAATTAGTAAATAGAAATATTATTACCTCCCAAAGGCGAAGCTTACAGTAGTTGATAGCAAAGTAAGGCCTCACAAATTGGCTGCCGCCATTGGCCGGAGGGAAAACGGGCTCGATCTCACGGAGGAGACAGCCTTGCTCGGCCAGCACACGGCGGTGCTCCGGCGGCACGTCCGGCAACACCGCCACCACCAACGGAAAAGTGGCTCCCACCTTCCTCAACCCCTTCGCCAACCCCACCACCCCTTTCACGTAGTCACCGTCACCAGCCAAGAAGGTGACGTAAGCCTGCCTCTCTTGCCCCGTCACCACCACCTCATGATGAGCTCCATTGCTGACCGTTGGTTTCACGCTGATTTGTGGTGCCATTTCTGATCTTCAAACAACAGACTCTTTTGTATTCGAGAGATTTCTAGTGGTTTGTTTGTGTAGTATGGAAATATATATAAGGAGCTGAGTTTGGGAGAAAATGCTAACGTGTAAGAAGCCAATGGAATGCAGATGACACGTGGAAAGTCAAGTAGTCATGGATTTGAGTGGTTCGAAACGATTTAATTTCGTGAAATAAATCAACCAACGTAGTATAACTTGATTTGTGTAAATGTATTTGGAAGATTTATAATTGCGGAACAGTTTTATATAAGATTATGTGATCACATTACAAAACAGCAAAAGTAAGGTAAAAATTTATGAGCATAAAAAGAAATATTTATAAATACTTATAATCGTAAAAGACATACTTGAATAATTCATACTTATATTGTAAAAAACATACTTATAAAACACATATTTATAGTTGAAAAACACATTCTTATACTTGTAAAAGACATACTTGAATCTCATCGTATGTGAGACGGTCTCACAAAAGATCAACTCCAAAAGTAATGCATGATATTTTTAGCAAAATTTTGGATGAGATCGTCGTCTGGATCATATTCCGTAAGATGGTCGGATTGGATCGGTAAACGTGTACCTAAATCACTCATTATTACTCGTATGACATATCTCAATTATCAAGTGTACTTATTAGTCGTTCTTATAAACCACTACACTTATTTATGCTCAAATTAAAAATAAAACACTTATTCTTATTTAACAATTGCAATTATTACTATATCTTATTTCTTAAAATTTATTTCTTAACTGTTCTTATTACTCATTATATCTTAATTTTGATAAGTTATTTCCTAACTGTACTTATTAGTCGTGGTTATTTTGAAACACCAGATGAAATACAATATGAAATAGAGGATTCTGTTTGTTATTTCTGATAAAATACTGCTCACTGTATTTATTTTCGCTCAAATCTATTCTCATACTCATATCTTATTTCTGATATTATTCATATCTTATTTTTGATAAAATACTGTCCAAATCTATTCTCATACTTATATCTTATTTATGATATTACTCCTATCTTATTTATGAT
Source organism: Scutellaria minor (assembly GCA_954870855.1). NCBI lineage: Eukaryota > Viridiplantae > Streptophyta > Magnoliopsida > Lamiales > Lamiaceae > Scutellaria > Scutellaria minor. The sequence continues at coordinate 13,802,995 of OX940728.1, read as the reverse complement.
AAAATACTGTCCATTATACTTATTTATGCTCAAATCTATTCTCATACGCATATCTTATTTATGATATTACTCATATCTTATTTCTAATAAAATACTGCTCACTGTACCTATTTCTCCTCAAATATATTCTCATACTTATATCTTATTCCAGATATTACTCATATCTTATTTTTAATAAAGTACTGTTCACTGAACTTATTTTTTCTCAAATCTATTCTCATACTCATATCTTATTTATGACAAAATATTTGTACTTATTTATGCTCAAATCTATTCTCATAAACCACTGCAGCACTCTGCTCAAAACTATTTCTCTTACTTCTACTACACTTATTACTCATATCTTATTTTTGATAAATCACTATGACCACTTACTCCAATAACCACTTACTCTTGTTATACTTATTATTTCTGCTCAAATCTACTACAATTTATAGTCAATAGGAAGAGTTTTCGCCAACTTCTTTAAAGTTATAAAACATTTTCATAAAATTATAAAATAATTAACTATATTCACTGATGATGCAGTTAGTAAGCATTTTTGTAATTTTCCGATTAATTTAACTTGTGACGATGGGCGACATGCAACGTAACAGCCTCGTTCATTCTTTCACCTTTCTACCAATAGTCTTAAAATAATTATATATTTGTTTGAATGCACTCTATTTGGTGGCCCCACATATAGTTCACAATTTTATTTTTCTTTTCAAAATTCACATGCAAGATTACTTAAAAGAACATGATGCAATGTTGCCTTATATCTTGTGTTGATAAATTTAATTCTGGAGTCGATTCACGATTTATATATAAATTAGTGAATGAGTTCTGTTTTACAAAATTATACCCATGAAACGATTTCATATAAGTTTTTGTGATTAATTTATTTGTAATTTTGGAAATAAATGTTTCAAATATACCATTAAGATTGGAAATATTAGTATCACTAAACATATCGATATTTAATTTTGAGTAATTCTCTTATGAGACTGTCTCATGAAATTTTAATGCATTGCGTGAGACGGGTCAACCCACAACCCAATTACCCACCACCCAAACCCTACAATTCATATGTTTTTTGTGGGTGATGGGGCTCCGTCTCATGGAAACTATCCGTGAGACCGTCTCACATGAGTTTTTATGTTTAACTTTTATGAAAGTATTGATGAAAATCAATGGGTTAATTGCACGAAACCCCCTTGTGGTTTCAAAATTCGGTATAAAATTCTCCCGTAGTTTAGAAAATGCACGAAACTACCTTGTGGTTTTCTAAATGTAGCTGACGCTCCCATTTTTCTAAAGAAAACTAACGATGTTAATTTTTCAATCATATTTCCCGTTATACCCTTCATACATAGAGTTGGATTGTTGACTTTTTTATCTAAACAACACAGTTGAGTTAGAGAGAGAAAGAGCGTGGACATAAGTGAAACAGGAGTTTTCTGCCAAAACATGATTCAAAAAATCCATGGCCGGAGAAGAAGGGCGATGACGGAGCAGTGAATAGCAGCAGCAGCGCTGTTTTTAGAGAGAAGAAGCAAATGGCAGACGGAGAAGAAGATGGCGGAGGCTGGTGGTTGCAGCGCCGTGAAGATGCAAGCGGCGGTCGGAGAAGAAAGAAGGGTTGAAGATGATGGTTGGTCGGAGAAGAAGATGACGGAGGAGGGCGGTTCTGAAGAACCGCAGCGGCGGGACGTTGTAGCTGCGAGGAGAGAGATGATGAATAGTGTTAGGGTTTTCAATTTTTTATTTTTCTGATTTTCTTTGAATGTTTCTTCCCAAATCTCATCACTGGTGGAGATGCGCGATTCGTGATGGAGAAGGGTGACGACGATCTGAGGGGAGCTGGTTGTTGCAGAGTCGAATAACAGCAGTGGTTGAACGGAAAAGAGGAAGAGGAGCGGCGCCGCCAAGCTGGAGAACGAGCAGTAGCGTCCAGAAGATTTTCATTTTTTATTTTTTTGTTTTATTTTTATTTCTATTTATTTATTTTTATTTTTCAGATTTATATATATATATATATATATATTTAATCTTATAGTGGGGTAAATTTATGATTTTTCTTATTTGATAATTCCCATAAATGTTAGATTTTAAAGATTTGATCAATCTTTGAATTTTAATTTTTAAATAATTTAAATCCTAATTTTTTATATTATATTTTCAAAGATTTATTTTATTGGTTTTAAAATTAATTAAAAAATAAATTATATGTATACAAAGTTTAAAAGAAAAAAATTAATCAAATGAAAAATAGTTTGAGCATAAATTCATTTTAAAATTAAGGATGTAAAATATTCAAAAAATATATATAAATAGTAATAATAGAAGATATCTTAAATAATAATAATAATTAAAAATAACAAGTTATTATATCTTAAATCTAAAATTTATTCAACTTTTGGCATGATTTTCTAAATGTAGAAGATATTTTTTTCTAAAAAAATTGTAATTAAATAAGCACAATATATATATATATATAAACAAAATTTTATTTGTAAAAATAAATATACAGAAATTTTACCATCTAAGCAATTAAAAATAAAATTACCAGTTGAAAATTGGAGTAAAATTACCAGTTTAAAAATAAAATTACCAGTTTACGGATAATCCTTGCCATTTTGAAAACACAGGGGGAAGCGACGCAAAATTTCCATAACACAGGGGGTTTCATGCATTTAACCCTTTTCATATAGGTAAGGAAGGGTACATATGTCATTTTACACCTTAAAAAGTGAAAAAAAAACACAAAAAATCACATGAAAGGCGCGTGTATAACACTTTCGTTAACAATAACAGAATTGGGGATTTCGGGCTACATTTAGAAAACCACAAGGAGTTTCGCGCATTTTCTAAACCACGGGGGATTTTATGCCGAATTTTGAAACCACGAGGGGGTTTCGCGCAATTAACCCGAAAATCAATAACAAAAATTAAATTTAGCCGATTATATCATGATCCCTCTTTTTTTAATTATATTTTGATGTGTAAGAAGTAGTGATGCCCAAACGGTTTGGAAAACCGGAACCGGGCCGGTTCAAACCGGCGGTCAACGGTTCGGGGAACCGTTGACCCGGTTTCGGTTCCAAACCGGAACCGGGAACCGCCGAGAACCGATTCGGTTTCGGTTCTCAATTTGACAAACCGGCAAACCGCCGGTTTTTATATTTTTTTTGTATAAAATTGGGTCAGTACCGCGGTACTGAGATTTTTTTTATATAAAATTGGTTCAGTACCGCGGTACTGGATATGGGTACCGTGGTATTGAGACGCAAAATTCAGTGCTTTGGTTCTCTGCATCTCAGTACCGCGGTATCCATATCCAGTACCGCGGTACTGACCCAAATTTCTTCAGTTTTCTTCGAACCGCCGGTTCGAACCGGCCGAACCGTCCGGTTCCGGTTGAACCGGCAATTTGGAACCTAAACCGGAACCGCCGATCACACGGTTCGGTTCCGGTTCCACCAATCCGGAACCGCCAAACCGGCGGTTCGAACCGGAACCGGAACCGGCGAACCGTTTGGGCATCACTAGTAAGAAGTTGTGGTGTGTTTCGTCAAAAAAAAAAAAAGCAAAAAGAAAACAAAATTGTGGTGTGCATGGTCTGGATCATTCTAGAGATTTTTGAAAAATCTCCGAAATCAATCATAGTTGGAGAACTTAAAAAATGATCTTCGGAACCAAATCAAAATAAAAAATTTCCACACCCAAATCAAACTAAATTATGGTTCAATTCAATTTGAAGATTCCAGTCTATTGGTTTGACCAATTTGATGTGAAAATTCAGATATTTGGAGATTTTAAATTCTTTTAAACTAACTCAAAAGAAAAAAGAAAAAAAAATGATAAAAATCATTTTAAGACAAAATGCACTGAATTAGAAAAATAAATAACTAAAATTTAATTTAGCATACACATTAAAGTTTCATTAACAACTAAAATTCAAAAATTTCTCTTCAAAAGTTACAAAGTTCTATAATTTTAAAAAACTAATATATATATATATATTTTATGATAAGGGGCCATTAAAAGATATTTATTATCATTATTATTATTATTTAAAAAATAAAAAATTAAGTTATTTATAGCATTGTAAATTATGAACTTAATTACATATAAATCATGTAATTACATCATGAAATAAAATACAGTAATAATAATAATAATAATAACTTTTTAAAATCGATTTTTCGATTTAGTTTAATTCAATTTGATTCGATCTCATGATACGTTTTTACAAAAATCATTGCTCAACTAAAATATCGAAAATATATCAATGATTTATATCTCGTAATTATCAAACGTGGTAAATAAAACAGAAAGAGTGGATAAGGCATATGGTTTGGACAAACATAGGGATAGGGTTACGCCACGTGTGCAATTGCAGGTGCTGCTACAAAAGAAGGGAACTGTGCAAAGAACTAGCCACCGCCTCAGGCAACGATCAGGATATATATTAATTGGGTCTACCGTATAAATTGGTCTTATCAATTATAACTATAGGACAATATACAATAGGAGTTCAAAATAATTTTAAATTAATTTTTTAAAAATATATAAATATTATAATATTATTTAAATTGGGAAAAAATATATTTATAATTTTAGCATACCTTATTGGTGTACTCCTAACCGAGTTAAATAAAATCAGACACGTGGAGTTAAATAAAATCAGACACGTGGAGGATCAATGGCTGACCAGAAATCAAACTGGCCAAGTTCATTAACGTTCAACCAAGTTAATTAACGTTCAAAAATTACATTTTAAATGAAATCAAGTTAAAGTTGATGGCTTTTTGTATAATTAACCCTAAAAATAATACTAACATACTCTTGTAAAGTCATAAATCAGGTTATAGACTTATAGTGGGAGTGTAACGTGTTTGAAAGTAAACTTAATTAATCATAAAATTAAATACACCTAAGAATAATCTATATTAATTTAAAAAGACCAAAGTTATGAAATTGAATAAAAAATCTCATATCCTAGAAATAATCTAGATGAATTTGTATATCTGTTTAAAAATGAGTTAGGTAAATGTACGTGGCATAATATCGAAATATTTTATAGAAGTTTCTTGATAAAATATATAATTCTTCAATTGAAGAATTGTAACCTTTAGATTAGTAACTTGATATCATTCTAACCATTAATTTAGAAGATGTCAGGCTATAAATACAGGCATGAATTTATTTTCTATCAACTAAAACGATTGATAGGCCGATAAAGCTTGAATATATATATATATATATATATATATATATATATATATATATATTTTGTTATATATGAAATTTTTTAACTTTTTTATATATATTCGATTTATATAGAAAAATATGAATACTATAATTTATAGTAATTAATTTCAATAAAAATAGGGGAAGGATAACATCCTAAACAATCATGATTCTCTAACTTTAAGGTTGAGAAATGCTTCCTTAAGTCTCTCAAAACATAAAGATTTTGAGATAAACCATGGTAAGGACGAACAAGTTCTCTAACTTTAAGGTTGAGAAATGCTTCCTTAGGTCTATGTTAGAGATAGGTCTCTCAAAACATAGAGATTTTGAGGTAAACCTATTTAGGATTATCAAATTCATGTGTTAAAATCCCTTCTTAGAAGGATGATTTACATGATATCTCATATGAGGTAATGTTTCGATTACCAAATCCTTGTTAAAATCTCTCTCAGAAGAATTATTGACATATATTGAAAAAAAAAAAACATATGTCCGGTTTTGTTTAGTTTGGGTTAGGTTTTGTTTAATTTGGGTTAGGAGTATAACAACGGCCAAAATTATAAATATATTTTTCCCAATTTAAAAAATATTATAATATTTATATTTTTTTAAAAATTAATTTAAAATTGTTTTGAACTCCTATTATATATTGTCCTATAGTTATAATTGATAAGACCTAATTTATACGATAGACCCAATTAATATTTTTTTTAATTGGAATTTTTTTAAACAGTGAACGATATTTTTAAACACATAATGTTTACCAGTATTTATGGTAGAATTTCGTCCATCCCGGTGGTTGAAGTGGTTGAATCTCGAACGACCTGCTTGAAAACTCTTTGAACATCTGGTGCAACGTCCATCCCGGTGGTTGAAGTGGTTGAATCTCGACGACCTGCTTGAAAACTCTTTGAACATCTAGTGCCTGGAAAATTCTTTAAAGATCTGGTAGAATTCCGTCCATCCCAGTGGTTGAATCTCGAACGACCTGCTTGAAAACTCCAAACTCTTTGAAGATCTGAAAATTCTTAGTGGTTGAATTTCGAACGACCTACTTGAGAATCTTGCTTGCTAATTAGACTGAGCTTGCTAATTAGGACTGAATTTCTCTGATTAAAAAGAAAAAAAAAAGTTCATATAAAATAGACTGAATATCTCTTCTTTAAAGAGAAAGAGAAAACTCAAAACACAGCTAAAGATTTTTGGACTGGCTTTCTCTGATTAAAGATAAAATGGACTGGTTTTCTCTGATTAAATAGAAAAAACATAATGTGTTCGTATAAAACTGATTAAAGATAAAATGGACTGGCTTTCTTTGATTAAATAGAAAAAACATAATGTGTTCGTATAAAACTGATTAAAGATAAAATGGACTGGCTTTCTCTGATTAAATAGAAAAAACATAATGTGTTCATATAAAATAGACTCAAAATACAGTGATTGAATATTTCTTCTTTAAAAGAAAAAGAAAACTCAAAACACAGCTAAAGATTTTTGGACTGGCTTTCTCTGATTAAAGAGAAAAAATATAAAGTGTTAGTATAAAATAGACTCAAAATACAGTGGTTGAATATCTCTTCTTTAAAGAGAAAAAGAAAACTCAAAATATAGTGATTGAATATCTCTTCTTAAAAAAAATAAAAAATTCAAAACAGTGATTGAATATCTCTTCTTAAAAAAACAAAACAAAAAATTCAAAACACAGTGGTTGAATCTTTCTTCTTAAAAAAAAACTCAAAACACAGTGGTAAAGAAAACTCAAAATACAGTGAAAGATCTCTTGGACCGACTTTCTCTGATTAAAGAGAAAAACCATAAAGTTCATATAAAATAGACTCAAAATAGTGGTTGAATATCTTTTCTTTAAAGAGAAAAAGAAAACTCAAAATACAATGATTGAATATCTCTTAAAAAAAAAACTCAAAATAGTGATTGAATATCTCTCGCTTACAGAAAAGGAAAACTCAAAACAGTGACTGAATATCTTTTCTTAAATAAAAAAAAAAACTCAAAACACAGTGGTGGAATATCTCTTACTTAAAGAAAAAAAAAACTCAAAACAAAGTGGTTGGATATCACTTGCTTAAAGAAAAAAAAAGTGGTTGAATATCTCTTGCTTAAAGAAAAAAAAAAAAACTCAAAACAGTGGTTGAATATTCTTGCTTAAAGAAAAATAAAAGAAAGTGTTCATACAAAATAAATAAACTTTTGGTTCTCTGATTAAAGTGAAAAAAAAAAACAGACTCAAAATAAGTGGTTGAATAAACAAACTCAAAATACAGTGGTTGAATGTCTCTTCTTTAAAGAGAAAAAGAAAACTCAAAAAACAGTGATTGAATATCTCTTCTTTAAAAAAAGAAAAACAAAACTCAAAATAGTGATTGAATATCTCTTTGGTTAAAGAAAAAAGAAAACTCAAAACAGTGATTGAATATCTCTTCTTAAAAAAAATTCAAAATACAATGCTTGAATATCTTTTCTTTAAAAAAACTCAAAATACAGTGGTTGAATATCTCTTGTTTAGAGAAAAAAAAACTCAAAACACGGTGATTGAATATCACTTACTTAAAAGAAAAAAAAAATTGGTTGAATATCTCTTGCTTAAAGAAAAAAAAAATGGTTGAATAAAAACCTTAAAGCAAGCAGTGATTGAATATTCTTGCTTAAAGAAAAATAAAAGAAAGTGTTGGTACAAAATAAACTATATTTTGGTTGAATATATTTTGTTTGCACAGTGGTTGAATATCTCTAGTTTATTGGCTTTTTCTGAAAAAAGAAAGTGTTTGTACAATATGACTCAAAGTATAGTGGTTGAATATATCTTGTTTTGTTCAACCTCTATTCATTTATTGAATGAGCTCCGTATTTCGTTCGTTTATATTATTTTAATTTTATAAACAAATATTAATTAAGTTTGTTCATGAGTTGTTCATCAAATGCTTTGTTTATTTACAACTCTACTCTTTCGCACTTTGGAGTCACATATAAGGTATAAAAGACTTTTTAATTTATAAAGATTATCAAATGCAATTGATCTTTGATCAAGTAGTTTAGCACTATCCATTTTATATTATTGAGCCATGAATAAAGCAACCTACTTGATCTTTATTCCTTTCAATTTTGTGACATCAATAGATGATCTTTGTCCATCTCTCACAAAACTAGGGTTATAAATTAATAGAGTTGAATCAAACGGACATCTGATCAAAACTTATTTGAAATGTTATCGAGCTTTATAATTTAGTTTTTAGCTTGTTTGATAATCATTTGAGTGGAGCTTTTATCCAACCGAATACGAGTCGAGTTTGAGTAGTTTGATTATATTCTTACACCTATTTCATTTTTTTATACTTATCAATCTCGATTTCGAACTGACCTATAAATTTAATCAAATGTAAAAGTTTGTTTAAGCTTTTTCAATACATTTATCAAATTGAGTTCAAATGAACTTCCAACAAATGATCTTGAATCAAATATCAAGCAACTCAGTTTGATTTGTAGTCCTACACAAAATTATTTGATAATTAATAGCAAGATCAATTCGATCATCAATCCAATTCTCAATTTATGCATGTCATCCTTGCAGAGGGGCTATGCTAATCTTCTCCGTGTCATTCCAATTTTATTGGATGCCCCAAAAAGACGATCATCAATCCAATTACGAAAACACTAGTTTATAGTATTCTTCATTAACTTCTCCTTTATCATGAAGATCAAATCTACAACATGGTATCACTAAGAAACAACAAATTCTTGAGGAGAAAACACATTTCTTCCATAGAACTCATAAGAATCCAATCACATCATAATTGGATTGGTGAAGAATGATAACATGAAAAATCATAGTAAGAATATGAACTTTGTTTCTATCCCTAAAACACCCTAGTCTTTGAACCATTTTATTCCAATAGTTGTTTGTGTTTGCACCACGCAATCGCAGCTACGTACAAGAAAAGACAACCAGTCGTACCTCCGCCAACGGTCCAAAGAAATTCGGGCATCCCGGCTTTCTCAGCGTCGAACAACTCGATCGTGATGTTCATACCGAAAACCCCGGTTAAGGCCACGAAAGCACTCACCACGACTGTTGCAGTAGTTAACATGACTCCCATTTGAAGAAGATGGTTTTGTTTGTCATCCAACATTATGTTGATGTAATCTTCAGTGTCATCTACGTACTCCCTCAGCTTCGCATGACATCAACACAAAAGAATCGTCATTAACAGAAAAAAGACACAACAACTAGAGGTACAAATGTGTCTTTCTACCCAATGTCCATAACAAAACAAGTTTTTTACCCAAAAAGCTTCTGCGCGTCTCAAATGTTTCTTTTGGTTATCTCACCCATGGTCTCTGTTATTTCTTTTAAAAAATTGCAAAAACCGATTTTCTCTCTGATTTTCCTCCTCCCACATCTTGATTTTCTCTCTAGATCAAATTTTTATTTTTTTGACAAAATGTTAAAGTCTCTATTTTAAGAGTATTTATATCATTTGACATTAATTTGATTTGGTAGAAAAGAAGTTTTATTATGATATTGATATTTTTCATTTTGTATTTTAGAAACAAGAGACGTACCGTGGATAGCTTGTTGAGGGTGCCCTCGATCTGAACAAAATAGGCTTCCAAGATCATTTCAAGCTCCTCCACATCAAGGTGCTTTGTTGCAACACTATGTGAGGTAGCATGACTCCGATGACTCTGTCGTCTAAGCGAATTACGTTCACCAATAGTCTGCTCGTGCTCAGTTTCTGGTATATAAGTATCAGATACACCGGAATTCCTACCAACTCCCATCATCATCTCAACAGGAGTCCTGCATAATGTAATAGAACATTATGTTATAGAACATCCTAGTAAGAATTTCAAAGTATTTAGAACATGTAGTAATGTAATAGAGAGGCTTTCACGTGCCTATTCTCCGCATCAGGCTGGACAGCTTCTTCGTCTATATCATCTAGATCTTTCATGGAAGAAACGGAAGAATTCTCAAGCTGCTGCTCAAACTTTTGGGTCAAATACATCTCCGCCATATCGTCATCATCATCAAGCAAATGCTCTAATTCGTCCCTCACCTGATAAACCATGTTTGTGTCACTAGATGAATATACTAACAAAGAATCAAGAAATGAACACTTTACAAGAATGTGATTTTCACTAATCAAACTTCAGTTAGTCAAAAACAAAATACAGTAAACAAGACCTTTTGTACACGCCCTGTTATAGCAACCAAACGGCTCTTGATTTGTCGCACACGTTCCAAATTGAGAGTGCTGATCTTCGAAGTCAGCTTATCCAATGCTGGATGAGCTTCTTGCTCCAATCTTCTTGCCTTTTTCAAAAAAATATTCAAATATTCACTTTACAAACATTGAGGTAAAAGATAAGACAAATACTACACTAGTATAAGAAATCCATACTTCATTGTCCAAGCTACTACAAGCAGCCTCAAGACAGGCCTCTAAAGCAACAAACTCGAATGGAAGAAGCTTCAAGCCGTGCGCGCTTTGTTGCTCTCTGTATGCATTGCCCTCTTCGTTCTTTTGAGGACTAACTGCCATTGTTTGCGCCTCTCCACAGTTACAAAAATTTGCCCACTCTGCATCCTTTCCATCCACCCCACCTTCCTTAAATACCATCACACCATCTTATCAAAAATGACTTACAAACTTGGTGCAAATGCGTTTTTCTAACCAACAGCCGTAACAAAAACAAGTTTTTTACTCAAAACTTTTTCAAATGCCTTAAATGCCCTTTTAACTTCGTGACCTATATCAACTTCATTATTTGACCTAATTTATCTATTTCACCTTCGTGATCTAACCATCGTGATCTATTTGACCTTTGTGACTGGATACGAACAAAAAAGCTAACTCAAGTTTAAGGGTAGTTATGTAATTTCATTTCAAATTTTGGTAGAAAACATGGGTTTTTACTAAGTATTTTTCCTTTTCAATTATGTATAATGGTAAAAACACCAACGGTTGCCTTAAACTTTACTAATCTATACGTTATTCAAGCCTAAAGAAGCAAAGATTAAATCACAATTCAGAAGAAATTGAGTAGTGACATTGATTAAACTACATTGCCAGAGAATTTGACTGGTTTGCTGACATTAATTAGAAAGAAACTAACAAATATAAAGCAATTGGAAATGCTTCCCGATTCTTGACCACCTTCATTGAAAAAATTCTTTCACAGCCCCATATATTCTTACAAACTCAAACTATTCTACACTACCACACAAGCCTAAAGAAACAAGATTTTATCACAATTCAGAAGAAATTGAGTAGTAAAACTATTTAGAGGGCTAATATCACAACACAACCTATATTTTAGCACTTTTTTCCACTTGGTCTAAAAAAAAAAATCCAATTGCATTTTGATATAAACCCTAGATTAAACTAAAACAAACAAATATCAAGCAATTGGAATGCTTCCAAATTCTTCACCACCTTTATCAAAAAAATTCTTTCAACAGTCCCACATATTCTCCTAAAATTCTCAATTCCAATCACCAAATTCACAATGCACAATCCAATTTTCCATCTTCATACATGCATGCAGTTGAAGAGAGATCTAGAGAGGGGGGAACCTGGGGTGACTTAACAGCTTGACGATGGCGGAAAATTCCTTGAAGCTTCATAATAAATGGGGTGACTAAAGGGTCTTTGGAATTGAGAAACAAAACCTCTTGAGAAGTGATTATTGCCTTTATGTGCTCCAAATTCACCACAATGGCCCGCTCACGGCCCAATACCGTCGAAGGGTATGACAACACCGGGTCCAAAATCCGGAGATCTCGGGCCGGGAGGCCCGTTCTTCTCATGATTTCATGTTTGCCCACCTCCACCACCTGGGCCTTGCCAGATGAATCCACCACCAGCCAAGCACGGACAGACACGCCCTTCTTCCGAAGCCCGCCTCCGGCGCCGGTTGTCGGTCGGAGAAGGGGATCTGCCGCGCCGCCTTCCGCCGCCTCCGGCGGCGGCGCTGACCGTGTTTTGGGCGGTGGACGGTCGTCCTTCATTGTTCTTGATCGCTAGTTTTCTTCTGAAAATTTGAGGTTTTTTTTTTTTTTCCTTTTGTCAAATTATACGCAAAATCTTGAATGGATCTTTTATAATAATTAGTCATCCATCGGCCATGCACGATAATTTGTTATTTTTTTCATTTTTATAATTACAATTTTAATTATAGTTATGAATTTTTTTTAAATATTGTTATATAATTAAACAAATGAAATATTTGTTTATTAAAGAAAAAAAGATTAAAATAATTAAGACAGATTGATAACCAAAATCAAGTTTTATAAATCAATCTCTATTTTATAGGTTATGAATAATTGAATTAAATAGTCGAATTTGATTATAAGACTCTCACAAAAGGAGTTCTTATTCAGCATATAAAAATACTTTATGTTTGTGATTTGAAAATAATCTAGAATGCCATAATAAACTACAAATATGTCATTTACGACTAAAATTGTCCACCTGTCTTCCAATTTTTTTTTCCCACCCAAAAAGAATTATTATAATAATTGTTGAGGAATTAAATTATTAATTTGAAAATAAAAGGCTCGCAACTTATGCATAAGTTGATAATTAGTATAAATGTAGTGTTTGTGTGAACCAGATGCACAGATGATGATCCGTGCAACTGGGTGCGTGCGAGTCGGATCAGGTCCGGTCTGGCCTGGATCCACACTCAGGTTTTTTATTTTTTATTTTTAAATTTATGTCATAATATTTATGTTGTAATATTATAACATTTATATTATATTAGTCTAACCAATATCATAATCTTTAAATGAATAACTTAAACTTTTTTCAGTATCAAAATGCATGTAGTATAGCTGAAAACATTTATATTATAATTTAACTTTTATGTTAAATTAATATAATATTTATGTACAAATATCTTAACTTTTTTGTACTTAAAGAATAACATAAATGTTATATTATTATGACGGAAAGGTAAATTATTATGCATAAAAGTTATATTATTACAACATAAAGGTTTAACCTTATAGGTGTGAAATACACCTTAAAAGGTCAAACTAGCATAAATGTAAAGGTTATGCAAACATAACTAAAATTTTAAGTTGATCAAACTAAAATGTTAGATAAACATAACTGTGAAACTAGAGTTTGGATTAGAGTTTAGACACGGATTTAGGGCTCGTGGGCGCGCGTGTGGGCACACGTGTGGGCGCATGTAAGTACACTCCCGAGTCGGGTCGACCTAACTGCACGGATGCACCTAATTGAGGAATCAAGCTGAGAAATTAAATCATTAATTTGAAAAATAAAAAACCGACAACTTATGTCTAAGTTGGTTGGAGGTTCACGTCCAAGCCCACATTCAATAACCCAAAATATTTATTACATAAAATAATCACTTTATAGGACTTTCTAAAAAATGGTAGACCTTGTGCATAGTTTCTAGAAATTCCTTGTATTGTTGTGCAAAAAGTAGACCTTGTACATAGTTTTCTTGAAATTCCTTGTATTAGTGTATAAGAAGTATGTATAATCTTCTCCGAAACTTGGGGAGAGTTCTATCAACACTTACCAATATACCGTAGAGCCTTTTTTTTAATCATAAAGATCTTCAAGGTGGTTTAGTATAAATAGGTAAAGTAGGATTGATTTAGTATAAATAGATAAAATAGGATTATTTGAAATCCAACTTCCATACACGAGCTTGAAATAAAAAAATTAAATAATAATTATGGGCAGGAAAATTTAGTACTTATTAAATGGATGACTTTCATCATGAAGTCGCTCACGAGTAATCGGAATGTGACGATTTTGAATGCATTTCATTGTGAAGTTGGGAATGCCATGATTTCGGAGGCATGTTATTGAATTCATTGAAATTTATGGGGAATGTTGTCTTGATATTTCTCCTTCTTGGAACAAATTGTAAAAGTTTACAAACGTATTCTCGGTATTTTCTCCTTCTCGGGACAAATTGTAAAAATTTACAAATGCATTGTCGAAATTTCTCATTTTTTGTTCAAAATGTAAAAATTTACAAACGCATTCTCGAATTTCTCATTTTTTGTTTGTTTGGTATTACTTTCTAAATTCTTTATTTTGATTAACTCTGCGGTATTAGAAATCTCTCCATGTTATATACTTTTAATTTAGCGAGTTCTGATCGACTAGTTCAGGTAACCTAATGTCCCCTGGTTTTAGTCGCTCCAGAACAAATTGAAATAGTTATGTAAAGTTTGTAATTCTTATTGGAATTAAATTGTCCCTTTTATAAAATTGATAACCTATTAGGTATTTAATAAAACTTTTTAATAAAATTGCAATTAAATTGTCCCTTTTATACAATTGATAACATATTAGGTATTGAATAATTTGTTACCTATAGTGTGTCATTTTATTCCTAAACATCAAATTCCTACAAAGCATATAATATTATAATTGTCGGTTCTTTCATCTATTAGATAGTTAGAGTGTTTATCTAATGTTTGATTCTTGACGTGGAAGGTTTCTGCTTCTAATTTTCAGCTCACCGTAGAGTATATAAACTGTAACTAATTTCTCATAATTTAATGCGTTTTTATGCTCTGCATTATGAATAACCAATCCAACTCAAACATTATTTTTTGGTTGGTTTTGGTGGTTATAATTGTAGATGATTATAAGTGATTGCATGGTCCTAACATTGTTTGTTTTTTTATTTTATCATTGATTATTTGTACTGTGATTTATTTAGATCATAATTGTTAATAGTTTTCGGCAATGAATATCATTAGCAGTTCACTATGCAAGACAAATATTGAATGATATATACTCAAAGGATGAATTTCAAAATGTTAGCAATGTTATGCAGTAATTTCAAGACATGCGTAGAAGAAGAATATTATGATGTAACCATATTTTGAATGTTGAAATCTAAGTTAATATATTGATTTTTATTGAAAGTTACACTAATTTGAAAATTTAACTGCTTGTGTTAATATCTATGCATGGAGTTTTACTCATTTCTTTTAGACTGTTATTAATGTACGGCTGTTTTGGTTCTTTGCATAAGTAGCTTTCATTTTTACACTGCTTGATTTGCAAACTTTGTATTCCAATTATATTTGTTCCATGCACGGCTGTCAAATTACTGTGTGCTGATGAACATAGCACATTGTATTACTTTTTAGTTTTTAAATTGATTGTGGCGAGGTTAGCTGACATGGCTTTTTGACTGCCACGTCAGCTTCCATTACAAAGCTCTCCAACGATATTGAGTTTTTCAGCCTTGAATTGATAGTTAACTTATCTTTTGGTCTTGGATTGTTAGAGTTGAGGTAGGTAGAAAGATATGCATCAGTTAACCGTGTAGGGCTTTTTATTGATGGTAATAAAGCAATTTATTAACTGCGTCATAAATCCGCAAAATGCAGCTAATTCTTACTGCATTTGAGCTTTGATCTCCATGGGAAAAGACAATTTTTGAGCACTTTTCCCTTGAATGCTACCGAAAGTCGCAAAAACTGGAAGATAGTTCGAGTTTTTGATGCTGGACGTATTCTTTAACAGTTACGAATTGATAAACAAACAAATAGATTGAAGTCATGCATGGCGTGTAAGCTCGTTTTTGTCGTCTTTGGGATAAGAAAAGACATCCCCTTGAATTCTGCGTTTAGGCGGTTTCTTCCTTCATCTAGTCGTGATAAATGTGAATACTGTGAGCAGATATTGCTTAGAAAATATTGTTCGCCCAAACGGATCCTCAAGTTGTCGTTCCAGTGACCATGGACGAAGCTGAGATGGCGGTGCTCAGAGAGATGAATGCTCTTAGGTATGCTTATGTTACTTTCTTGGCAGGTGATGGAGATTATGTGAAAGGTGTCGTTTGTTTGGCGAAGGGGTTAAGGAAGGTTGAAGCAGCTTATCCGTTGGTGGTGGCAGTTTTGCCCGATGTGCCAGAGGAGCACCGCAACTTGCTAGTGAACCAGGGATGTATTCTTCGTGAGATCAACCCGGTTCTCCCGCCTGTTGGCAATGGCGAGAACCCCTTTGCTAGGGCGTATTTTGCTGTCAATTATTGTAAACTTCGCCTGTGGAAGGTGAGTGTGCCTTTTCATTTGTTCTTTGTTTTAATTAAATTTTTGTATTGTAAATATTAGAAAACTTGCATGATTCAAATTCGAACTCTAATCATCACAATCTGCACTTTTATAAATTGATCTACCACTTGAGCTACCAGACTTGTTGTCTTTGTTTTAATCAATTGATCGAGTGTGCATGTTCTTTAGTGTCTTTGAGAAGGTAATAGGATTTTATTTGAAGAGTAAATTTTGTGCGAAATTTGATTGCAGTTTGTGGAGTATGAGAAGATGATATATCTGGATGCAGACACCCAAGTGTATACGAATATAGACAACCTCTTCGATTTGCCATCCGGCCGCTTATATGCCGTGATGGACTGCTTGTGCGAGTTGGATGGCCAATCTTGTGGAGAGGCGATCGAGTGGCCTCAAGAACTGGGCAAGAATCCCCTGTTTTACTTCAATTGTGGCGTGTTCGTTTTCAAGCCCAATCGCTCCACATACTACCGTCTCTTGAGCACCCTCTACGACACTCCTCCAACCCCATTTGCGGAGCAGGTAAAACGGAAAGGCTCAAAGCAAATTCTTTCTGTCATTTGTGATTTTTGAAAAAAAATTTAGGGGTAATTGCTGCAAAAATCACGAACTTTTGCTAAAATTGTAATTTTAACATTACTTTTAACTATTAGCAAATTTAACAAAACTTTTAATGTCTCATGCATCCGTAATCAACCGGTAGATTACATGCATTTGTGTTTCTAGGTCAATTAATATCTGTTTATTACATGTAGTCACATAAATTGGGGGTTTTCTTCATAATTTTTGAAAATTTGGGGATTTCTTAAATACCCGAAATCTCCCTATTAGTTACGGATGAACGAGACATTGAAAGTCATGTTAAATTTACTAATAATTAAAAGACATGCTAAAATTGTAATTTTTGGAAAGTTCATGATTTTTGCGGCAATTACATTTTTTTTTGTTAGATTTAAGTTTCATTCTTTCTACCCAAGATAAGTATTTGGATATCTTTATTTTTTACATTTCTTGTCATACGACATACACTAATATGCACCATCAAAACTTAGGTGGTTCTGCTTTAAAGTATTACAATAGTAAAGTATTACACTAGAATTGGGCAGCTCCACCTACCTACAATAGCTTATGATTGACAAAATATGGTCATTTTTGGTTAAAAAAGATTGATATTTTAAGTTATTTTTGGTTATCAAATGGTCCACACTTAATGCTTAAATAGTGCACACTTTCATTGCTTATCTAATGGTTCAATTTGCAGGATTTCCTGAACTTCTACTTCAGGGATAAGTCGAAACCAATTCATCCGGTGTACAACTTGTTAGTGACGATGCTTTGGCGCCACCCCGAGTACGTTGAGCTCGACCAAGTGAAGGTGGTTCACTTCTGTGTCCCTGGATCGAAGCCTTGGGAGTATACTGGCGAAGAGCCACACATGGATCGGGCGGATGTGAAAATGCTGATTGATCGGTGGTGGGATATTTATAACGATCCAACTCTCGACTTCCCCGGAAATCAAGCAGGTTCTCCACCTTCTGGTTAATGTTGATGATCAATATCAATCTTTCCATTAAATAAAATGAGCTAGAGACTCATGTGTGTGTGTTCTTCAGCTTGAATGTTAATGTTGGAACTCATAATCTTTGCATCTTTGCAAAGGTGAATTACCTATCTGTTTTTAAATATATGTAAGTTTGTCTAGATTTGATTGTGACCATTTGACTCTCAGAAGTTAATATAATAATATTCATTGGTAAAAAACGACCGTGTTTTGAATATAGTGGACCTGAAGCAGTCATTTGTGAGATCGTCTATAATTAATTTGTTTTAACTTAATAATAACGTGGAATGAATTGAGTGCAGATTCGTCTCACATGATTTGTGACTTTTCACCCAAAGGTTTTGAAGGTGAATCATTCTTTAATTATAATAAATAATTATAACAAAAAAGACACCTCTAATGTAGGTTTGTATACTTCTTTTGAGTGATTTTTAATTGATAAGTTTTCATTATAAAAGGAATTTTGGATCTTGATTCAGAACAACTTAGCACTTATTTGAACATTGAAAAGTTGACAATATTGAGAGCATCTAAACATAGACAGGAATGGTTAGAAAGATGAAGTACTAAAGATGTGATTCCCATCAAGAAGTTAATTCCATTTCCAATATTAAACTCCATATCAATAATCAATTTTTATGGGCTAAATTCATTATTATTACTCAACCCATTGCGCGCAGCCCATATTTAAATTAATTATTAAAAATATAAAGATGAGTTTGGTTTATTAAATTAAATAATATGGATATAATCAAAATAATAATATTAATAGTCAAAGATTGTATTATATTACTAAATGCATAATATATATGAGATTGTTCAAATGAAAATTGAACATTATTTACAATAGGAATATTCTAGTTTAGTTTATATTGCACAAACCTTTAAATTAAATGCACAAATCTTGCACATAACTTACACAAGCACTAAAGATTCCCTCAAGCACATTGGAATAGATTGGCCTTTCTCCAATTTTGTATTGTTATCTCTTAAATCTTAATATAATATAAGATGGTTGCACAATTTATTTTCTAATTTAAAATAAGTTTATAGTGTTGGAAATTTCAACGGATCTTGGATTATAACATCAAAGAATTGTTGTTGGAATTCTCAATTCTCAGTTGTTGCTTAGAAAATATTGTTCTTGGAATTATTTAAGGTTGAGCCATCAACAAATGGTGTTCTATGCTACCAAGGTTTAAGGAAATAAAATTGTACCTAAATCAATGTTGAAAGACTTTCAAAGATGTTAAGGTAATTAGTGTAGATAGTAGCAAATGATTTCTTGCTCATTTTTCCATTTGTATGTGCCAAAACAATCACAATCTTCATATAAATTAATGAAATAAATTAAAAGTGGTTGGAATTATAAATCTTTACTATATTTCCTATTTTTCGTTACGTAATCGAAAGAAGTGAACTTATTATTGTAACTACTTTACTAAAAGATGAGTTTTGTTAATAACAAAATGTTTTAAATAGATGTATTTCAATCAACTAAAACATCATTTATATTCTCAATAAGGAAATTGAACTACATATGATTTAGAACATAGGAAAATGGAAAACAAGTCTATTTAATTGAGCATGCACTAATAAATTTAAATTAGTTTCTGATTATTGTGGACTGTGAAATTCTCTCTCATAATTTATGCTCATGAGACCATTTTATGTGAGTTTTTTCATAAATAATTTAGTGTTTGCTTCATATTTCTTGTTATAACTTGCTCATGCAATGCACATGGTGTGTGTGTTGAGTTTTAATAAATCAAATTATTAAAAGTGTTGGTCCCAAATGATCAGAGGTTCAGAGGGAGGTGAATGAACCTCTATCGATTTTACAAACTTTTTAAAATATTTACTGATTAACAAGTTTCTGTCTCAAACAAAGAGAACAGTATTCTGTCTCGAATCAGTAACCTAGCCCTAGGCTAGATCAGGTTACTGACCAAGTATCAGAATGCAACGCAGCGGAATAAACTTGATAGAGTTTCTGATGAAAACCAGTTTTCTTTTCAAATATGATTTTAGAACAAACGTTTATCAGGATGTTTATAATAGATGCAACAAGATAAATATACAAACAATGCAATGCAGCAAATAAGATAAGCAGTAAACACTTATGGCTTATAGTGGTTCGAAGTTAGTGTAACCCTTCTACGTCCACTCTACTCCTTCTCAGAGGAGGAACTTGGTTATGATCAGTTTACTTTACAAGACTCGTCTTTACAAACTTCTTCCAAAATAAGTTAAACCTACTAGAATCTAAGATTCTTAGGCCAAATCCTACACAGGGTTTACAAACTCCCAAAACAAGTTAAACCTACTAGAATCTAAGATTTCTAGGTCAAATCCCACACAGGGTTTACAAACTCCCACACAGGGAACACACTTCCACACAGGGAAAGATAGCCTACACAAAACTAACAAACTTAGCAATGATTAGATCCTATCAACTAAGTACACCTAACTAAAACAACCTAGCACACACATCACAATCGTTAAAAGTATATGTTTCTTCAACTGGTGTGGTGAAGTCAGTCTTGAACTTTAGAGTTCGAACACTTGAATGATAGACTAATTCTGAAGGTTGAGTGGCTGGACTAAGGAAAACTTGAAGTAGCTTTGGAGTATTTCTAAATTTCCACTTAGCTTAGTCTCGCGCATCTTCAGCTCCTCACACCTTCTGTATATATATCTTGAGAATCTATCCATTGTGTATCTGACATCGATTACTGGACCTTGCTGACCTGGCATGACGGTATGGGTCCATTCCTGAGATTCATGCAACAGATACTCCTTCTTGCTGAAAGATAGCTTTGTTCTTCCTTGAGTTGCATGATCTTCCTCGTACTTACTTGGATGAGAGTAGTGTTTATCTTCTCAAGATAAGTTCGTTGGCTACTTCCTGATATCTCAATAAGCTGTTGTAGCTGCTGGCTTCCTGATTGCAGTTTGTAGCTTTCTGCTTCCGCTTCCTGTTGCTGCTTCCTACTTTAGCTTGCAGCTTCCTGTTGTTGCTTCCTGCTTCATCTTGCAGCTTCCTGCTCTTAGAAGATATTTCTCTATATCTTCTAAGGTTGATTTTCCTTATCACTTGGAAAAACATTACATGATCTTTTATAGACGAGGAACTAAAGATCACGTAGTATGAAAATTAGGTTTTGATCCCTTTAAGCAAACTGTTCTTTTCTTATTGTACATACAATTTTGTCTTATCAAGATAACTAATGAAATATCCCAACAAAAAATATAAAGAGGAGTTTGATTTATTCAATAAAATAGTACAAATATAATCAAAACAATAATATAAGCTGTCTCTTTTTCTTTACAGGAAAATAATCATAGAAATTTGATAAAATGAGAATTTTTTTTAAAGATTTCAATATTGTGAATCACAGATACAAATTAAGACAATAAGAATAGGAAAAAAATAAAAAGTATAAATACTAGACTAGAAGCAAATTGACTAAACTAATACGGTCGTCACGTAAAATTATATCTATAAGTTATTTTCGCACAAAATTAAAAAATTATAATTAAGTTGGTTAAAACATTAGGATTTAACTCTTATGCATCTGCTACTTATATCTACTTAATTTTCTAGGTATAACCATGTTATAACAGAAAACAACATATGAAAATATATGTATATTCTAGTTTTGACATTTCATACTTGCATAAACCTCTATAATAAATTGTGCAAATCTTGCACATAACTTACACAAGAGTCTAATGACTAAAATATTGCACAAATCCAAATAAGTACATTATAAAGTTTTTTCAATTTTGGATTGATATCCCTTATTAATACACCAAGATCACTCTTGGTACGTAGATTGCAATAACTTACAGTGAATCCTCTATAAATGAATACCCTTGGGATTAGAAAAAAATATTCATTTAGCAAGGTTATTCGTTTATCGAACATTCATTTACCTCATTGGCCCAAATCGGGACCGAAGAAAATTATTCATTTGTCGAGGTTATTTGTTTATCGAACATTCATTTATCGAGGTTTCACTGTAATTATCACTATTAAAAAAGCTTACACAATTGAAATATTATGGAAATTTGTGTGAAATTGTTTTATGGATATAAATTCCTGAGACGAATCTCCATCCCACATAATTCAAATTCATTTTCATTAGTCAATCTTTATTTTATGAACTATGAATTACTCTATCTTACGAAATTATGTCTGACAAAAAATCCCACTCATTAGCATTTTGTTGTTATGGAAAATCCACAGCAAAAGATGTCAAGATTAGTATAGATATTTGGTGAGTGAAGCACCCAAGCAAATAATTTCTTTTCATTTTCCATTTGTGTGTCATAATCAATATTCATGTAAGTTTGATTCTCAACTCAAGTAGTCCTTTCATCTTGTGGTTGGGGGCATTATGCATGTATATATTAATTAAAGGCTTAGAATAAATAGAAAAAATGCCCCAATGAACAATGAAATATATGCAAATGAAAAAAGTTTTACAAATAACAACACATTGTATGAGTTTTACAAATCTTAGGGGATGTTTGGACTGGACTTAAGGTGGCTTGAGCAAATCTGGATTTTGGCTTGAGAAGGATTTTGTGAGTTTGAATTTTGAGTAGAATTATAGTTAAGATGTCATTTTCACATAGGGAATTGTAGAAAAAGTAGATGTTTTTTTGTTGGGAGTTGTAGAAAAAGTAGATGTTTTTATTGAGAATTGTAAAAAGTGGATGTTTTTATTGGAAGTTGTAGAAAAAGTAGGATTTTGCAAATCCTTGTCCGAACATGGACTAAACTGAGTCCATCCAAAATCCGGATGTACCAAGTCCAGTCCAAACACCCCCTTATAGTTCCAATGATATCTCCATCTGTATTTAAGTGTGCATATTGAGTTGGTTCGAATTCAAATATGGATCACCAGAATTTTCTAATTTTTATTGTCTTTTTTTCATAAAATAAAATATACTTTCTTTAATTCACAATATAAATATCTTATAAGATTTTTTGTAAAACATCAAAGAACATTAAAATTGACTAATATACCTTTACATTACTAACACTAAGCCCCCACTAGCTAACATATATACGTTTTAGGCAAAAATTGATTGGGTGAAACCGTTTTACAATTCACTGAGATTGAGTTCGATTCAATATATTTCACCATATTATTAAGTCAAAATATATTATCTACATCTGAATTTTCTAAATAAATCTCCGTCTCACAAATCAAGATCTATGAAACGGACTCACAAAATAATGTCTCATTAAGATTTTATAATTTCAATACACCTTTAACATAAATTGAACAAATCTTGCACATAACTTACACAAGATTAACAACTACAAAGATTTTGCACAAGATTTGCACACAGGCACATTAAAATGTATTGAGCTTTCTCCAGCTTTGATTGATATTTTAAACGTTATTTTGAAAATAGGATTCGATCAGTTGGTGAATAAGTTCATTATTTGTAATGTAAAACTAAAATATCGATTGACCTAATCAAAAAACGATGTATTGTATTTGATTTTAATCGATTCAACCAATACAAAATGGTCAAAATGATTTGGTCAATCATTTTTTTTTTCTTGTTCATTTTTTTAGAAAGTATAAATTTGATCTTTTGAAAAAATTATATACTCTGTATATATGATTGTTTTTGATGTTGAATGCTAATATATTTTAATAATTATATATACTTTTAATTTTATTTTTAAAAATACATAAAAAGTCTTATCTGTATTTCTATTTGCAGTTATACAAACAGACTTCTATTTTAGAATTGTGATTATATTATTATTTTACGTAAAGGATGTGATTACTTTTCAATAAATCATCACTAATCTCTATAAAACAATGATTGTTCAAACATCCATTTTCAAATCACTTATTCATACAATAAAGTCATCAAAGTTGGGAGGTAATGGTAATTGTTAATAGTTGATGATGGACGTATTCTTTAGCGGATGAATTTATTGGTTCATGTGTATGCACTTTTTTATTTGATAATTCAGTTCTACGTTACGTCTAACTAATTTGGTGATAAAATTTTTGATCCTTTAAAGTTGTTATCATATTGAGGTCAGCTTAAAATACTCATGCTATGACTAATAAATTCTGTTATTAGGTCTACTTGATCATATCAGAGGAAGTGATTGATGTGGATGTTTTCCAATGAACTTGGGCTCAACAGATATGTACTCAATGAATTTAAGAGTCTTACATAATTAAAATTTTGTATTAGAAAGAGATTGTATTTTTTACCCTTACTTTCAAATTATTCATCCGTAATGAAATAATATTTCATTTTCTAACATTTACTTATCTAGTTCTTAATCTTTTATCCAATTCTCTTATGTAATGTACTAATTTGAATAGAGTAGTT
The DNA here is from genome assembly GCA_954870855.1 of Scutellaria minor. Classification (NCBI taxonomy): domain Eukaryota; kingdom Viridiplantae; phylum Streptophyta; class Magnoliopsida; order Lamiales; family Lamiaceae; genus Scutellaria; species Scutellaria minor. The sequence goes on along the minus strand of OX940728.1, from coordinate 13,778,717 downwards.
TTTCGTATACTCTATTGATATCACCAACTTAAAAAAAAAAAAAAAAAAAATGTTCTCTAAAATTTGAACTAGCACGTGTATCACTAACCCTTCATTTTTCATTGGGATAAATTCAGAGGCTTCACGTGTATTATTTGTTCAATTTAGTGAACAACTCATACTATGCGCAATTTATTGTAATAGAGGTAGTTGTAACTTGTAAGAGAATCTTTTAAATATTAAATTAGAAGGGGCAATTTTAATTTTAATTGCAAGTTTCATCACAATCCAATTAAAACAATCAATTGTTTTTGTTTTATAATTCCATTACTAATCCATTAGTAGTGGACAAAGTTTAAGGTAAGATCATCTTATGAATCTCATTTTGTGAGATGGGTTGGTCGTGTTTGATATAAGAAAATATGTAATACTTTTATGTGTATTAAATAATATTTTTCTATAAATTAAGGTAATATATTTGTATTATAAGGATGCATGCATATGTATTTGATCAGACTATAAGAAAATATGTACTATTTTTGTGTGTATTAAGTAATATGTTTTTGTATATCATGTATTGTTTTTGTATTATAGGATACATGATTTGGATTGGGTCGGGTTGGGTATTACCAAAAACATTTGAATCCTCCCCTAGCGTTAGCCCATGCCTCTTCTCCTTTGCGCGTCAGTCGTTTAACATGTAATACTTTTGTGTGTATCAGGTAATACTTTTTTATATTTCAAGTAATACAAAAGTATTACCTAATATAAACAAAAATATTACATAATTTCTTATGTTCGACCAGATCCGCACCATCTCACGAAATGAGATTCGTGAGACGGTTTTACATAAGACTCACTTGTAGTAGTGTATTCATGTGTTCCACAGTTTATCATATAAAATCTAATAATCATATTTGTTTGATTATACATTACAATGTAATGATATATTATTTTCTAATTAATATATAATGCTTTTAATATTATTAATAAAACCTTAGATTTTTTAAATTTAAATTTATGTCACTCTTAAGTTATTTAATAATATTAAAATTTTGAAATATAAACAATAACATAAAAATATATTAATAAATTAAACAACAAATTAAAATGTCTATATTGATAGAAGCTGGTAGTCAGAAAACACCAATTTGGCAAATTAATAATGTTTTGAAATACTTCCTTATGTGCACTTCTAGTTGAACTATTTTGTTGATCTTTTTTTTTTTTTTTTTTTTTTGACAATGAACTATTTTATTGATTATCTCTATTGAAAATTGAAAATTTTAATTCATTAATTTTTTTATATATAATATTTCTAGATAAATATAATATAAGGACTGTTGAAAATAAATAATAACACACATTTTTAAATAACTTAGACAACGAATTCGGAAGTATATTGTTTTATTAAATCTTTTCAAGTATGCGCAGGCACATGTTATGCACATATCTTTCATATATTTCAAGGGAGTTGGTGCACTTGGAGGGAAAAAAAACATAATATTCACCAAACTAACATTCAAAGAAAGTAAGATTTCTTACATAAAAGGTGAAATAAATTGTATATATAAAGTAATTCATCGATAAATTTAAAAAATTAAATAAAAAGAAAACTGAAATTTATATCAATCAATCAATCAGATGATCATTAATAAATAAGTTGTATCAATCAAAAAAAATAAAACCTAAAAAAGAAACAAGTTAACTTAAACGAGGTTACATCAAGTATTAGACGACTTTATCAATACATTTTTTTAATTTTGAGTTAGAGTAACCTTAACAAATTAATGAAATTCCTCAAGAAATTAATGAAGTTTCTCCATGAGAAATGAATAGAATGAAATAGAAATATTACCTCACCTTTGAACCACTCTAAAAAATTTGTTTTAGAACTTGTTTTACATAATACATTACATAATTAATTTTATCTAAGTAACTAAAACTGACGTACACTAAACTGTAAAGCATAGCTTAGAGTAAGTTTTTTTATTTAAGTTTCGTTGTAAGAACATAATTTTTACATCCGACAACAATGAAAACTACTTTAATTATTTTGAAAATGTAAAGTTTATTCACTCCATTTTTGACTTAGAAGCAACAATTCGTATATTACTACTCATGATAGCATTGATATACACAATTTATATCATAGTTGTTTAAATGAAAATAAAAATATTATTTAAATTTAGGACAATCTAATTTTGAGTTTTTGTATTTGCACAAACCTTTAAAACAAATTGCATAAGTCTTGCACGCATCTCCAACACTGTGTTAAAAATGTTCGAATTTGATATTATTCTATTTCAAAAGTATTGTAAAAGGTTGTGCCAACTTTTCTTAACTACCATAGTTACATCAGTAATTAGGGTCAAAACCTATGGTATTCTCCTCTTCTTTTCTTTTTTATTTTTTAATTAATTTTCTTTAATATTCATTCTTTTTCACATCAACATTATATTTTTTGGTGAAAAAATAGTTAATAATTACTGGAGATGAATAACAATATTTACATTAAAATAGTGCAAAATATTCTGTTAAATACCGTGCATTATTGGAAATGCCTTAATTATTCAACCATTGACTACTAAAACACAAAATTAGCACAAGCACATTGGAATGGGGTGAGCTCTCTTTCCAAATTTCTATTGATAACTGCAAATTATATGAGATCTTCTATAATATGTATTTCATCTTATATTTCAAACATCAGCTAATTAAAATAAATATAAAAATGTAACCGAGAACTGATCGTCTCCAAAATAAATGATTTAATTTCTTGCTCATTTTAGTTTTCTATGCCATAATAAGTCTCCAATAACTTTGATTTCTCCAACTCTACTTTAGCCGAGCCTCCCACGAGAAACAATAAATCAGCAAACAAATAAATGTGACCAGGAATACCCCCAAAAAAAAAAAAGAAAAAAAAAGAGAGAACGTATTTAAATGAGAGGTGTAAATTCAACATGTATACTAATTAATGGCTTAAAATTTTTAAAAAGTGCACTAATAAGTAATAAATATATGCAATGGAAATAGTCCTACTAAAGATAAATATATATTATGAGCATTTTATCAAATATATACATTGAATTTGTATAACTATTATAAAGTTGGTATTTATTGATCTATGATATCTAAAAGGTACCTGATTTCAGCCTTTTTGCCCATATGTGTCTATTTCTAAATTCAGATCTAATAAAACACAATTATTTTGAACAAATGTTAATGTATGGTACATTCATTTCCTATCTACACTACAATCTAAAAAAGAGAGAAAAAAAAAAAAAAAAAATAACAAAACAACTCATCATATCTGCATCTATTTTCTCCCAACCATGGGTTCGATAATTTAACAGTTTCAGTATATATTTGTTTAATATGAAAATCAGAACATAGTAGTTGTACTTTTAAAAACATCCATTTCAGTCATGATACCAATCTCCAGATTATTTCAATAAATCAACAATGGCATTTCCCATGCTCAGCAAGTAACCGAGAAATTACTCTCGTTTGCAGTTGACAAAAATGAGCATAAGCCCAAGTTTTCTAAGTCCAACAAGAGAGATGATAAAATCACCACCTGGATCACTTAACCATCTAACATTGTTTCTGAAATCAAATAAACATAACACCAAACAAGATTAGAAACAAACTTAGCATATAACAAAGAATAAGATAAGGTTATTGCTTGGGTACCCATCAGGTTAAGCAGATCATCTTCCCAATAAGGCAACTCGGTCCTTTTGTACAGCTTGCGCCAAATTTATGTCAAATAGCTCACATCGAATTGGCATCTCCACCTCATAGAAAGGGTTCTTCAAAACATAATCTGTGTATAACTCGTATATGTTTTTCAAGAGGTTCTCCATGTACAGAGTACCAGGCTCAGAGACCACAAAGAATTTTGTACCTACATGAAATTAGTGATCACTTAAGTTGCTTCATTTTTTTTTATTTCGGTGAGTAAACAAAAAACAAACTTTATAAGTTTCAGTAAGATAGGTTGGGTGAAATCTAAGAGGGGCCATCCAAGTTGGGCCATATATCTTGAATTTTGATGCAGATCCCCTAAAATGATTCTTCTAATCAGAATTGATGGCCAAATTTAAAAGGGGTGACACAGAAATGCAGAAATCAAGTTTAAGTAATCAACTCTTGTGAACTTTGTGTCCACATCTAATCATAATTAATTTATAACGCACATGCAAGTGTTATTGCATATGCAAAACTATAGCATTTCAGTTAATTATCTGCCTAATTTTAGTTCAAGAAAAAAAAACATGTAAATTTACTGCTAGAGTAGCAAAGAACAGACAACAGTGCGCTAGGATCAAACGAGCCAAGGCAAAGCATTTATTAACACTTTCAAAATCAAGTTTCAGCTCCACCTGGTGAAATTAAAACAAGCTCAAACTTGCATTGCAAAACTTTAATCATAATTATCACTGTATTGCATCTAATAGCTTACACTGAATTGAAAGCCCTAACAGTGCATGTAGTCTACCTAGAAGATGAGACATGATGTGACATTGGGAGATTTTAGAGATTCTTCTAGCATGTTTAGTGTCTCAAAGACTAATTTGGCATAACAACCAATTTGTTTTCCACAATTTGTTTGTTTTTATCGTTGCACAGAAAAAAAAAAAATGTTGCATCAAAATCACTGTTGGGAGTGGCCACAAACCATCAGTTACAACATTCACATCATCAACAAATCATCACTGCCCCTTTATCCACCAGCCACCCACAATCAATTACTTCCGGTATGGAAAAATAATGATGAAATGAACAACAATTTCCTTGGTATGTGTTAGGATCAGCAGTGCAGCTTCAGGAAAGACGAGGTGAGTGCATGACATATAATCACCTCATGCTTAATGGTTAGAATTTAGAAACGAGAAGAGGAAAATGAGTGGTCAACAGTTGTTGTGATGGCAGTGGGAAGGATAATCCTAAAAGGAAAGCATAAGCTTAAATTTGGACAAAATTTAGGTGTTTGTGTTTACTTCTCTTTACAGCTTATACTCAACATCCAATTAAAGATCTGAGACCATCCGTAAACTGTTTTTATCAGCCATTGCCAGATTGGCAATCTTGCTGATTACGAATATAAGCTCTTAACACATTTGGCAACACTAGAGTTGAAGTGATACTAGAACAATCGTTAAACAGCTTGCAACAGATAAATTCATATCATTCCAGAGGAATATCACAAGCAACTGATGTTCTTTTTTTTCTGTTTATCGAGCAGACCATATCATATGCCTACAAATATTGATCCAGTGAACTGTGCGCGCCTGAGTACTAAAGCTTGACCAAGCAGTCAATATTCCATAATCCAGATATGACATTCAGAATGCCCTAACAATGTTGCTGACCAACGAAACGATAACATCATCGACTCAAAAAAAAGAACAACAAATCAATTTGACAACAAGAAACACAACACAAAAGAAAATTTAGTCTTCCAAGTAATTAATCATACTATCAGGAAGCAAGATCAGTAAAGGCAAAACCACACTGAACATCCTTTAACATCCAAGTCTCTTTCATTTCATGAAGAGAGAGAAACCTCAAACAAAAGTAAAAGCAAAAGGAAAAGTGTCTAACCAGTGAGAGATTGGAAACAATGGAGATCGAAAGTATCAGCCTGAAGAAGCTGGATTCCAGTGCAGCCAGAAACAGGAGAGAGCTGCTGAGAAATGGCGTGCATCGAGTGCCACAGACTCGCTAATCTCAAACTATCATTCGTATCCATTCGTCCCGCCGATCCATAATCCTGATTCACAGTAAAGATCTCTCTTCAATTCCTCATGGAAAAATTCAGAAGAACAGTTTGGGGTGGATTGGTTTACCTTGTAGTAAATGAGACCGCCTGATTTGTTGATGATGTAGAGGCTGTAAATTGCTGCCATGGATAATGTGTTAGTCAGATGAGCTCAGTTTCAGAAGATGGTAGTTAGAGAGAGAAAGAAAGAGTCGCCGTCGGGATTTCGCCTGCCGGCGGCCGTCGGATTTGGAGGGATCTCAGATCTTGGTTGGGATATGATTTCTCTCTTTTGTTTAATTTTCTCTGTTTGTTATTTACCGTTTTGACCTGCTACATTTTTTCGGTTTAATTGAAAAAAAAAAAAAAGTGAGGCTTTACAAAGCCAAATTATACTCAATACACCCAAAAAAATGTATTGCTGTAGTTATAATTTTTAAAAAAATGAGGTGTGATTAGTAAATTTAGGAGTGTATAGTTCCACCTTTTGAAAATTCGATTTTCTGTGTAGTTGAATAAAATCAAAGATTAACATCAATTTGCTATTTAAACTATTACATTTTTTTTTAATTGGTGTCCACACTCAAAAAAATTTCATCACTGTTTATACCTAAACTCAATTTTTGACATATTTTCCGCCAAAAACACATCGTAAAACTTGAAAACGCAATTTATCTAAAAAATTAACCAAAATACATAAGTCATACACCAAATGACCCACTTTTGAAGCCAAATTATGTCAAACTGAATTTGACAATTTATGTTGGATTTGAACAAAAATCGATCAAAAGATTTTTGTTCGATTCGGACTCTGATCCAACGGGAATCATAAAATCTACTTGGGATTATAATTTGGCTTTAAATAGAGTTTTTTTTAGCAAATGACTCATGTATTTTTGACATATTTGGAGGTGGATTGCATTTCCGAGTTTTTTGGTGAATTTTGGTTGGAAAATATGTTAAAATTTGAGTTCGGAATGCAACAGTAAAAAGTCGTAAACTATGGATAGTGATCGAAATTTTTTAATGTTTAAACACCTATTAGAAAAAAATGCAATAGTTGAATTAGTAAATCGTAATTAACCTTGAAGCCAAAGATCTCTGACTGTATGTCGTTGGATCGGACCGGTAATCGGTTCTTCCTTGGACCGGTTGAACCGAGACATTCTGGTCCGTGAGTTTATGTTTATAAAATGGAAGATATTTCTAGACATTTTACATAAAATATTATTTCTATAGTGAACTGACTTGACCATATGTAAATCACCACTTCAGCTTAATTATAACGTATGTGATGGGATTATATTCTGTAGAATACAATGTTTTCAAATTGAAAATGTAAGGTCAGTCTTTGATAACAATAGTCTTATTTCGTTTGTTGGTTATCCAAAAATTCATCAATTATTACCTCATTTTGCTATTGTAACATTAACCTGTAAAAGCTAAAAAAACAATAATTATTTTCCAATTACATTAATAAAAATTTCCATACAACTTTTGCCACACATTTTGAACACAAAAAAAATGATTAGAATCAAACACAAGAAAATATCATCTCATGTCTCATGTTAAAGAAAAACATCTAATTAAAAAATTTTGAGCCGGGTTTTGCAATTTTAATTCTCACTGATATTGCAATTAAAAAAATTTAAAGTTGTTGAATGATATTCTTAATTTTGAAAGTTCATCTTGCATTTGCAATCATTCTGAAGATAGTATAATAGCAGAAATTGGTTTTGAATCCGAAAATATAATACAACTAAAACGCATCAAAATCGACTGTCTTCCTTGAACACTTGTGAGTGCTAAGATAGTATAATAGCAGAAATTACAACAGGAAAGAAAATAAACAGAGTAGAGAATTGGTTTTAACAAAAGTCCCAAAATGGTAATGATCTTCTTAAGTCCTAGGATTGACATACCAAGATTAATCCAGCATCTCTTCTTCTTAAGCCTGTTGCGAAAACAGAGAACAAATCAAAACCTCTCGCAATTTGCTTATCAACGGCTAAGAAACACACACACAATCGAGGTCAATGACAAAGAAACTACCTTGCTAGCAATGTTGTTGGAGAGCCAGTCCAACCCCTCGTATAGGCCTTCCCCAGATGTTGCGCACGTGCTCTGGATATACCTGCAAGAAATATCGAGGAAGGCCATTTAAGCAAAGACATTAAGAGATGAACACACACACACACACACACACAAATTGAGGGGGGGGGGGGGGGGGGGGAAGAGAGGTACCAATGACGTTGACGGAGAGAGTGAAGTCCTAGCTTATCAGTAATCTCAGCAGCATTCATAGCATTTGGAAGATCTTGTTTGTTGGCGAAGACCAACAGCACAGCATCCCTTAGTTCATCCTACATAGGCATAGTCCAACCATTGACAAAAATGAGACACTTAAGCTCTGTAACTGTTAGGACTCAAACTGTGTTTCACGGTTTTAACCCAACTTGGCAACTCCAATTTTCTTTCCTTTTTTTTCTATGATTTTGAAGATATTTGTTAATGCAAAAGGTAACTTAAAAGGAATTCTCAGGTTGATTACCTCATTTAACATCCTATGCAGCTCATCCCTAGCCTCAACAACACGGTCTCGATCATTACTATCAACCACAAAGATTAGCCCTTGAGTGTTCTGAAAGTAATGCCTCCACAGTGGTCGGATCTAGACAAGTGATATCAGACATCTCAGAATCAGAAGCCACTTATTAAAATAAATATAAGAAAGCAGGAACTTTACATTCAAAACAAAATATAACAACAATTAACATGTAATCTTATTCACAGATGGACAAAAATACATAGTGCTTTAATCAGCCTTCATGTGACCAAAAGGAAAGATGGCTCACTGCCGTATTAAATTAAGTAGCCTTTCAGATTTACGAATAAGATGCTAAGAAACACTTTCATTTGATAAGGGTGCTACTATTGATACTTGGCAGAGCATCAAGTCCATAAATCAGAATACACATCCAATAAAAAAAGAGTTCACGTCAGAGTCTGGTGCTGGCAGATGAAAGCTGATACTAATGCAACAAACAAATTCTTTTAGGATACTTGGAAGAGCAGAAGTACAGTTTGGTTAGTCTTTCATTGAAACTTTGGTGAGCATCAGCTTGCACTTAGACTATTCTGACTCAATGAGAGTTCAATTAAGGCCTTGGGACAGTGAAAATACCGAAGATGTAAATGATCATGCCTATATTTCATTCGGTAAGCCACTAACAGAACAAACTATCACCACTAATGCAGAATGGTAATATGGAAGGACAGAGATCGCTGACAATACATACATGAAAAACAAATAGGCTAACTAATTCAACCCTTATGAGACTTTTACTTCTTAGTTGCAAATATTGAATTTGAACCCAGCAACATGGACTGTACTACTGAACAATGAACATAGAAATATAGATTGTAAGCATGTGAACATTCATTAGAACTGCAAGGTGCAAGCACAAGCAAAGAAGTGTATGCTAGTGGGACCTGGATTTATAGTCGATATGAAGCAGAAAGAAGATCCATCTGTTGGAACTATAAAATAGTATTGTCTTAGATTGATATTCTATAAAACATTTTTAGGTTCAACTATGAAAACCAAGGCTTCCTATTATGGATATTCCTATTGTATAGTTCAGTAATCCAACTTTACAAGTAAATGCCTAGTGATATCTGACACTGACCCTGTAAGAACTTCAATGAATTGTGGGAGTACTAAATAGATAACTTAGCAGGAAGCTCAGAAAATGACATGACAAATCAAACTGCTGATGCAGCAGATAATTTGAAGCTTTCAACAAAGTAATTCGGAGCAGATCACTATTAAGACCACTCTGTGTGAATAACCAAAACATATAGAGAAAATAGTACACTCTACCTTGTCTTGACCTCCAACATCCCACACAGTGAAGCTTATGTTCTTGTATTCGACTGTCTCCACATTGAATCCTGAACACAACGGCAACAAATTTAACTATTACTCATGATATCCTGTGTACATAAATGTTTTGCCAATGGTATATTACAAGCTAACATCTATGTTTTAAAACATCTGGAGTGCATTTTATTATTTCATCCTCCACCTTAACCTGATATGTTGCATAATCAGGTTAACCTACACATATACCTCTCTTCCAATATGCATGCGTGTGTGACAAATGCACATGAATGTGAGGAAGGCACAACACACAAAGTATCATAGACTCTTAAGTATCTAACTGATGGAATGAATATACATCACAAGGAAACTTCATTTAAACAGAAACAAACAATAACTCCTAGAAAGAAAAACTTGAAGAAGAGAATAGTAGTCGGGCTATAAAAATCCAAAGAAACATACCAATTGTAGGAATGGTCGTCACTATTTCTCCCAGCTTGAGTTTGTACAATATAGTGGTCTTACCAGCAGCATCGAGACCAACCATAAGAATACGCATCTCCTTTTTGGCAAACAGTCGGCTGAAAAGCTTGGTGAAAGACAACCCCATTTTTCTGCACTTTACACCAAGTAAAAAAAATCACGACAAAGATTTCTAAAACTGAGAATCACAAAATTAATTATCTATCATAGTTCTATTACTTATAATTTCAAAGACAACAGAGATGGATAAAACACTATAGGGTATATATTTGACCACAAAGCATTTCAATTGATAAGAAATGGATAGAATCTATACTTATTTCAGCCAACCCCACAAGTGCAGTAATACTTAGAACTACTGAGATTGTGCACGTAGCACCTATCTTTTGAAGCATTAAGAAAAAGGTTCAACTATATACCATGTATAAACATATCATTCGATCTTACAAATTGAGTTAACTAGGCAAGGAAATGTAAGCAAGCACCTCAGGATTTGGCTTCTTGACCTTTTCAGAGGAAATTTTACAGAGTTGCAGATCTTTATTTCAAATTCAAATAAACAATCAACATCATTATCAACATTTCAAATTTCAAATTCAAATATACAACGAACATTATTAATCAACTTTTAAAAATTTGAATTCAAATAAGGAACCAACGTTATTATCAAACATTCAAAATTTCAAATTCAAATAAACAACCAACATTACTCGGATGAATATTAGCATACAACATTTTGCAAAAACATTTCACCAGAATTCAATCGAGTCATTCTGAAATACTATTATGGTGCAGTGATCTCATTCAAATAATGAAACCTCGATCCAGAAATTCGACTTTGAATAAGTCATTACATATTCTATAAACTGCAAATAACTCACAATCACAATCTGGTTTCAAATCCAAACAAATCAGCATAAATAATACGAAAAGAAAATGAAAAAAAAAAAACAAACAAAAACTGTAAGTAGTTAACAAATATATAAAAAAAAATCCAGTGCGAAAATAAGGTCATATGATCAATATTAAAGACGTGTAATCGAACAACAGGAAGGCCGATCCAGTAAAAAATAGATCAAACGAACATGATCGCATACATCACAAAACTCAAGAAATGAGATCAATCAAAACTCTGGAATCGAGATCAACAGATCAATTTACAAACAAACTCAAAATCCGCATGAATTACTGTAAACACAACATGAAAGAGCGGAAGAAAATATACCAATCGTTGACTAACAGAGAGGAGAAAGAGATGCAAAGAAGAAAAGGGCAGATCTTTGTCAGAATCGCTGCCCTTGGAGAGAAGAGCAAAGAAGAGGAGAGAGAAAATATGGCTATGGAACTCTGCGATCTGCAGAGAAGGAATTTAATGGACCTTCCTTTCTAATTTGAATTAATTATGAGATTGGGTCTTCTTTGGTGGGAATATTGCAGAATGGTCCTCCAATTTTGGGTGGCATTCTTTTGTCCATCATTTTCTTTATTTTATTTTATTTTATTTTAATTGAATAATAATTACTATGATTAAAAAAATGCATCAGACATCACCCATTCTTTTGTCCATGAGTTTCATTATTTTATTTTTTAAAATTGAATAATATTTAAAACCCATTTGGTTTGGAGATGGGTTTTTGTTTTCAGGTTACAGTGGGAGAACACTACTCATGCAAAAAGATGTTTGTAATAAGAGGGTGTTCGGTTAAACTTATTTAAAACATCTCATAAATTCTTATATTTATTTCATGTTTTTAAAAAGGTTATAACATGTTTATCTATTTAAAAAAAAAATATTGAAGTGTTTTTTTTTTTTTTGACAAATAAGATGGAGAGATTATGAAATATTAATAATGACAGTGATTTGGATAATCATATTTTAGTGAGTTAATCGAAAATAAGAGTTTTCTTACTTGTTAGTAATGCGCTTGGTCACCATTAATATATATATATATATATATATATATATATATATTAACTAGTGACCCATGTAATACACGGGTTATTTTTTATAGTAAATAAATTTTGTTATTTATCTATATTATTTAAAATTTTAAGTTTGAATGATATTTATTTTAATTTATGATATTTTCATAATACATTTACAATTTATGAAAGTTTTTCAACAAAAAAATTACTCCCTCTTTTAGCATGTTTTTGCATCTATTAATTTGGCTACGTGCAACAGTAGTTTAGATCCTTGTAAACTGAAAATGAATCATGAGGGAAAAAAAATTAGAATTAAATAAATTTAAATTGTAAACTCATTGTAAGATTATAAAAAAAACATAAAAAAAACTCATCATTGAAGAATATATAACATGATGTGTTCTTAAAATACATTATCATCCATCAAAACCATCTCCATGAGGCTATTTTCAGGTGAAATTTCTGTGAGGTACAAACCTGATAACTCAAACTTTTATTGCACACGTCTCCTTGGATGGATTAATGTCAGTTATTGTAAGATATTCCATTAACTTAAAATTACATCAAAAGTGATTAGATTAAAATATTATGTAAAGAAAATTACAATGTTGAATTTTGAAATACAATATCTCATGAAATATACAATTGAACAATTGAGAGAGATTAGTTGGGGATGTTGTACAAAATAAGCATGTAAGAATGCAATGATATAATACTTGAGGTTGAATTTTATAGTGATAAATAAATTTTAAGTTTCGAAATAAATCATATCTAAAAATAACTACAATTTGTATGATTCTATTTTTGCATAATTCTAGTTTTAATTTGCATGTTTCTAGTGTAACTCAAATATCATGTATAAATTAAATCATAGTTTTGCATGGTTATAATGTAACTCCGATTTGTTAAAAGTAAAGGTTTATAAAATTAAATTATATTGAAGAGTAATGAAATATTTTATTATAAAACTTAATTATCAAATCACATCAAGTCTTACATAGATTTTGGCAGGACTCATGTTATTAAATCTAGGCTTTCTATCTAAATAATTGACTTCTTCAGAACATATGAAAATTTAGTATATTATCTTAAATTAAGATTTAAAAAATATATTATCTTTTATAAACAAAAAAGTTTATTACGTAAGATTTTAAAAGTATATATATAAACCAAAATATCATGTATAACATTTAAAAAGTATATTATCTTAAATGTTAAATATAAGATATTAAAACATAAATAATAATGTTTATTTTATATCTCTTATAAATTTGAGATTGTATCATAAACTTAAATTAGATTTTAATGTATAAATAGTAGCATTTATTTATACATAATATTTTTAAAATTTTAATTTATACATGATATTTTTCAGATAATATGACGGTTATTAAAAATCATGATTCTAATTATTAAAAGTATATTTTTTCAATATTATATATTTGTAATAAAGAAAAAAAAATTAAATGTATAATGATAGATTATCTAAAAAGAAAAAAAGAAAAAAACACACTTAATAAGAGAACTTAATGTGCAAAATTTATGATTGTATTATAAACTTAAATTAGATTTTAAAATATAAATAGTAGCATTTATTTATACATGATATTTTTAAAGTTTTATACAATGATATTTTTTAGATAATATTGTGGTTATTAACAATCATGATTCTATTTATTAAAAGTATATTCTTTCAATACTATATATTTGTAATAAAGAAAAAAACTTACATGTATCATGATAGATTATGTTTAAAAAAAAGACACTTAATAATAGAAATTAATGTCCAAGCATTGTATGATTTGACTATTGTCAATTATGGTCTTACTTATATATATAAAGATATTTTTAAAGTTTTAATGTTTTAAAGTTTTAATGTACATGATATTTTTCAGATAATATTGTGGTTATTAAAAATCATGACTTTAATTATTAAAAGTATATTTTTTCAATATTAATATTTGTAATAAAGAAAAAAACTTAAATGTATAATGATAGATTATCTAAAAAGAAAAAAAGAAGAAAAAAACACTTAATAAGAGAACTTAATGTGCAGAATTTAAGATTGTATTATAAACTTTAATTAGATTTTAAAATATAAATAGTAGCATTTATTTGTACATGATATTTTTCAAATAATATTGTGGTTATAAAAAATCATGTCTAATTATTAAAAGTATTGGCTCAAAAAAAAAATTAAAAGTATATTCTTTCAATACTATATATTTGTAATAAAGAAAAAAAAACTTACATGTATAATGATAGATTATTTTAAAAAAAAAAAACACTTAGGGCCCGTTTGGTTGGGGGTTTAGGTTGGATTCGAATTATAAACCAACCTAAACCCGTGTTTGGTTGGGGATTTACGGCCCGAAAAAATGCTTGGGCCCGAGCTTCAAAATATGGTTTAGGTTGTGCAAACTCCCCATTTCTAAGACCATGTTTATCAACCATGTCATGCACCCGGTTTTGAGAAAGGACAAGGAAAAAAAAAAATCAAAATACTCCCCATTTTCCACGAACAGGTCGACTGCACAACCTCTCCAGTTTTGAGGTTGTGCACACTTTCCAACCCCCAATCTTATCAAATCACGCCACTTGTCAAATTAGGATTGGTTTATGTGATTTTTTTGAGATAATTTTTATACACTTAATTATTTATAAAAAATAAAAATAAAAAATTTACCAAAATTCGTGATTTTTTTTTCCTCTATAAATAGAGACTAATATTGATGAGTAGGTCTTGTGTGAGACCGTCTCACGGATCTCATTCCGTGAGACGGGTAGGGTCGGATCGAAGTATTACATAATATATATAAAAGTATTACATGATGCACATAAAAGTATTACTTCATATACATAAAGGTATTATATGATATTAAGTTATGTGATATTTTCAAAAAGTATTACATGATATACATAAAAGTACTACCTAATACATACAAAAGTATTACATATTACACAATTCACGCACGAGGAAAAAGAGTTGGGCGCCTAGGATCCGCGCGTTTTTTGTTGGCCCGACCCAACCCAATTCGGGTCATTATCCCATAATACAAAAGTATTACCTGATATACATAAAAGTATTACCTAATACACATAAAAATATTATATATTTTCTTATAGTCTGACTCAACTCAAAATACATTCTATAATACAAAGTATTACCTAATATACATAAAACTATTACATAACACACACAAAAGTATTACATAATTTTTATGTTCGACCCGACCCTATCCGTCTTACGGAATGAGATCCATGAGACGGTCTCACCCAAGACTTTGTCAATATTGATACATTTTGAATCACAATCTCAAAGCATCTCTTTTGTCTACTATCTTCTATAATCTCTCATAATTTATATCATATTCTATTATTTCTCCTAATTTCTATTATGGATCCAAGTAACCCAATTTTTTTTCCAAACTATTCAGATTATCCAAACTCCCAAAACTATCCAAATTTCCAATCTATTTGTAATTTGACTTATTTATTTATAATTTTGTATTTCAATTATTGTAATTTTATTTTTGTTATTGAGATTGTAATTTATTTTAAGCGTATTATATATATTTTTTATAATTACGAATTTGAAATATCATATAATTTAATATATTTCGTACATATTTTAAATAATAAAAAAATAGATTATAAAATATATGTAATTATTAAATAATAAAATAAATAATTGTTATAGGTTGGGTTGAGTCATTGATAAAGTGTGAAAATTATAAAGGTTGGGTTGTGTTGTAAGTTGTGTATGTGGAGGAGAGAGAAATGAATTTTTTATTAAGAGGTTGGGTTGTGGAAGGTTGTTAATAAACATAGTCTAAACCCACCAAATTTGATGGGTTTAATTTTGTCTAAACAGTAACAAATGTTCAATTACCTATTTGCCCCTACTGTACACATACTTTTGTCAGTAATAACCTTTTCAAACCCCAAATTTACATAAACGTCATTAATCAATTCATATTCCCCTAAATCAATTCATTTCCCCCCAAATCGAATTGAGAACCCTTTCCTTCGTCAGTGTCAAACCCTAGCCTTCGTGGATGCCTCCGATCGAATCCTACCATGCGCCACATCTGATTTGAGGTTTAAGATACCAAAGATTGAAAGACTCAATCGCGAACTGCTAGACATGGAGCCGGTTTGGTAAAAAGAAGCGGACGGACTGTTGCAAAGATTCGGAGTCATTGGAGGAACACAAGGTAATCGACATCTCGTAAGATAAAACTGAGCAAAAAGGTAGTTCTTTAATGGACATTTTTGGGTTTAGGGTTTTTTTTGCGTGACTTTTTGTTTTCGGTTGCTTTTGAAATTTTGGGCACACATCGGTTTGAAATTAGCAATGTTAGGTTATTGGGTTTTATGCATTTCGATTCGTTCATTGAGCTAAACGGTGGGTTTCATATGATTGTTGAAAAAAGTCACTATTTTTTTCCCTAGGTTTTTGGCCTTTTATCAAGAGATGAAACAAAAGAGTACTATTTAAAATTGGTTTAATTGTGTCTATGCATATACAATGCAGTTTTCGTTGTTGGCAGTGCAATCTTTCAATTTTTGCAAAAACTTAAACAGTGAAATTGGACCCCTTGTTTGCCATTTTACACATTCAATCATTGTTTTACATTCAACCATTTTGGTCCCTTTTCACGATCTGTTTGCATGCGTGATTGAAATTAGATGGTTTTGGTGTCGTAGGATATAGAACACAGTGTGAGAAAGGGGAAAGGGGTGCTTGTTCTGTACATGACTGTAAAGTTTGCAAAAAAATACCAGTTTTGTAGATTAAGGCATCAATGACATAATTATATTTGGGAATTCTGATCATCTCCAATATAGGAGTGCTAAATATGCAATTATATTTTTCAACTTAATATGCTTTTTTAGTTGGGATCTCAGATATGCATGATCTGGAATAATCCATCAAATTGAATTCATACTCATCTTTATCATGTGTTGTGTGGCCGCTGTAGATTTTGCACAATTACAATGCCTCAATGTTATGTAATTTGTTTTATAACTTACAGTTTGTGTGATTATTAACAAATAGATACAATTAGAGATGTTTTGACCAAAAGTAATCTGCTAACAATTTTTTGTTTTCATAAATTGGGGATGAAGTGGGGTTGTATGTTCCAATTGTATTGGCCTTGATCGATTCCCACTACCCAGCTTTTTTTTGAAACAAATAATACAAGAATAGTTTGGCCGAGGGAAATATATATATAGTTATACATTTGTTTTCTGCAAACATCTAATATCAGTATGACTACCATGTTACTACTAATACAGTTTGGGTCATCACAGGAGTCACAAATCCGAATTGAGGTGAAGGATCAAGGAATTTAAGAGTAAGCTATTGCAGAAAAAGGTTAGTATAAACACTTCATACTCCATAGCTATGTAGTACCTTCTAAGTTTTGCATAATATAATGTTAGCTTCAGTAATGTGGCTTGGGTTTGTTTGTTGTAGATTTAGGACATATGTGCTCTATGAACTTATACTGAACACTTCCACTCAACAAATGTTTTTCGGATTGCTAAAATTAATTATGGTTTGTAACAAGAAGTTCACATTAATTAAATAGTACTAGGAGATCCTAACTGGATGCCATCTACTTGCAACTATGAAAACTGATTTCTTATTGTTTGGTCAGTGAGCTTGCTTATTTAGTTTAGGAGATCCTAACTGAATGTATGTATTTCATGTTTTCATAGCTTGCTTGATTTTAGTATGTGTGCTTTCTTCAATCCATTGTGCTTGTTTTCAGAGATTGTGTGCTTTTGCTCCCATAGTTATTTGATGAGACCTATGTACTTTAGGTTAGCAGACCATGAGAGTTATTCAATATATCGTAGTAGTTCAGCCTAAGTGTCACTGGTGTCTTTAGGTTTCGAGGTACAAAATTTTCTCAAAATGTGAGGACTACCAACCTCCACATTGCTATCAGGACAAACTATTCCCAGTAATCAAAAATATATGTTCTTAAAGATTCATGTTCCAAATTGTCTTCAATTTTGTTCTTGAGCCAATCCAAACAAAGAACACCAACAACACATCAAATCTCAGGTTTAACAAATCCCGGAGTGCTAATACTAATAGATACTACTATCCAAAGTGTTGTTATTTGTTCAATTTAAAAATTTTTGATAGGCCACTATCTAAAATTTGTGTTAATTGCCAACAAAAATTGTCATTTATGTTCACACGCAAGTGTTGGATGAAAATGTAATGATCGAATTGAAATGTTTAGTAGACCCGAAAACAAATGGAAGATAACTCAGATCTTGAGGTCATTATGTGTGGAGTCGAAGCAATGAATGCTTCATTCAAGGCATTCTTGTTGCTCGTTGCTTTGGCATCGAAATGGAAGGTCGAGAAGGACCCATCTAGGATGGCCAAGAAGTACAATCTGTCATTGAAAATAACCCGTCAATTGGAACACTTGCGTGGCCTGACCCTTCTATATTGCTGCATGTCCATCCTAACTGCAATTTCAGATTCATTCTTCATAATTATTAATCTGATATCTTAATGATTACTATTTCATGTCGTGGGAGGATCTGAAGCAGAAGTTGTTCAGGAAATGCGACTTCCCTAACTTTGAAGCTTGGTCGAAGATCATCCAAGCTCATAAGCTTGGAGATGTCGTAGTTGGGCATGTTGGCTCTTCGGTGGACATCCCGATCATTGTCAAGGACGAGCTATTTGATCCGGAGGCCGTCGACGACTGGGATCGTCGTTGGAACCCTGAACTTAAGAAGAGTCCATTTGATCCCAAGAAGTTGTTTACTCTGTAGGCTTTGGTTTCAAACTTCCACATTGCAAACTTGGGTTTTGGTGGTGTTTTTTTTTTTTTTGCATGCGTGGTTGATAAAGTTTGAACAGTATGGCTTTTCTGCACCCATTTTTTGCTAGAGCTTCCGCTTTTGCATGCTGAAATGGAGCTTTTGTTATGTTATTGCTGGGTATTTTGCCATATTTCCTCCTAAAACCTTGCTTGTTATTTATGTAGATACTATGTTACATTTGTAAGGGACATCCCAACAGGTTCATGGATAATGCTATCAACTATATACATTGTCATTGATGGAGTACTTTGGTAATGTCAAACTCTTTCTGATATGTTTCTCTACAAATTTGCATCAACCCCAAATATATCAATTCAATAAAAGGTGGTAACAAAGAAAATAATGGTTGTACAATCAAATTAATAATGATCCGAACACTCAAAAAATATATGTTAACACGGCTACCAAATGGCTAATTGGTTGTATGATTCATTAACTAAGATTTTTGAACTTAGTCATATACAAAAATGTCCAATAGGCAATTACTATTTGCTGATTTGCTACATAGTCTCTTATTTATGTCAGATAACATGTCTGTATAAAATCACTAGTCTTAAAAATTTCAATTAGGACTTGGGAATTCAAATATGCAATCAAATCTCACATTTGTTTTAATTTCAACATGCATTCACCTTCAAAATGACCAAGACCGACATGCAATCCATTATTTAATGTTGTGGAATGCATCAATTCCTAAAAATTCTGAGGAGGAATAGTAATTTACAACAAAACCAAATTGTTTGGGCCAATTACTACCAAGCTATGTATATAACGTTGTCGTACGTTAAACCATCAATTACAACTTACACAATTCGTTCTTCGATTGAAAGCTCGACCTTTGCATCAACCAAACGGAGATGACGACAATAGAGATCACAAAGCCTACTATGCACAATCTTGCTTGCTTCTTTTTACTTTGTTCACGAGCCCTCATCATCGCTACTTCGGCCTTCAGTGAAGAAATCTTTCGCATGCAATCTAGAGTCACCTCCCTTGCACGACCCTCAAGTGGTGGCTCCAACCAAACGAATACCCTACACGAATCGTTCTACATGAACAAGCCAAACACACAATTGAGTAGATTTAGACAATATACTTGTCATTAATCATAACATAAAATGTTGGACCAATAGGGAAACATTTTAAGGCATACATTAGAGAGCAACATATCCCTCAAAAAAGACAAGACTTAAATCGTCGCATAGCGTTTTTTTGGGTCCCGGAGGTTTAGACTTGCATTGGAATGACATGCCGACATCGGTGGATCATTTCTTGTTGTTCGACATTGGGCGGCAAATCCGCTTCGCAAAATGAAGATGCACTGATATTCGGTAATACAATACGGTTGAATTAGATAAACAAAAAATGAGCAGAAGACAGGATTATCTTATTCCAACAACTAAAACGACCAGCAAAAACTGTAGATATTCAATCCGTCTGTGTGCATCAACAATTTTCCAATACAGTTATTTAAAAAACGTACAACTACCACTCATTTAGATGTGTGTATTTTCATTAATTGAACAACGAAGTTATATATACAAACCCAACAACACAGATCTCTAGTTTTTCAATAGTTGAAGGTACAGTTGCCATTTTGTGAAATCCTACATCAACACCACAGGAAAACAGATTGTAACTAACAAAACATATTTCTGAAAATTTCAAAAGACCACAGTCAATTAAAAACCACATTAGCTTCAAATGTAAAATCTGAAGTCCAAAAAATGCCTCGGTTTTAATAGGACATTGCTAAGCTATACCACGTAAATTGTAAGCTAATATATCGAATCGTCATACCTTTTCGACACTTTGAAATGCTTACGGGCTGTACACATTGGACCTCAACAAGCCACAGTGAGCTTTGGCTTGACCAACTCAATTCCTTGACTTAGAGTCTTCAAAGATTGCAGTTTGGTTCGGCCGAATTTCCCATACCATTGACAGATTTGAAGACAAGGCCAACGCGATGGAATTCACCGGTATTGATGCCCAATTTTTTCAATTCACGAGCTTCACTTGGTGTTCCTCTTGCAGTTGTTTTTGGAGGGTTGAGAATTGGGGAAGGTTTGGATCGATTGAGTGTAGCTCGATTGGTATGATTTAATCTCTCTAATCTCTCGAATTCGATAGATAAATTGGGGGAATTTACCCTAGCCTTTTTTTTTCTTCATTTCTATAATATTATTAGTTGAAGTAAGGGTAAATCCGTCATTTTACATTGCTTATCCGTGTTAAACCAACAAAGCAATCGCAAAAGTTGAAATAAACCCACATTTACAAAAACATAATCATTCAAAGCAAACATATAATTTAACTTAAACCTACCACGAAACCCACATACCAAACACCAAAAAAATGTTATTTTATCTTTGATGAACAGTAAAAGCCCGAAAAGTCCAACCAACCTAAACAAACCCAACACCCAAACCAAACGGCCCCTTAATAATAGCAATTAATGTCCAAACATTGTAAGATTGACACGTGGCAATCTTGGTCTTACTTATATATATATATAATAAAGTTATATAACTGTATAAAAATTACTTTAATTCTTTTCATGCTCGAACACACTTAAAATTAAACAAACAGTAGATAAGGTACATAAAACTCGGCTCGGCTCCGTTGGTTAACACTCTACTTGGAAATTACGATAAATATTTTTTCAAAATTGGTTTTTTCTTTTTATTATATACTCTAAATCCATATATTTAGTTTGAATAAAAACATCCTTTTAATTATAATTAATGAAATAAAACTACGATTCCGAGCTACGAAACCAGACAAAACCACACACATCTTAGTTCTAAAAGAACAAACACGAGCATACGAGTAAAAATAGTAAGAAAATTGTAGTAATCTCAGAGCTACTATGTACTAACCTCATTAGAGCAGTGCAAAAGAGAGGTGTAAGGCAATGACAAAGAAGTATAACAAATATCTCATGACTTGATCGACCACAAACACGTATGATGAAATCAGGATCGAACGGTCCACATCAACGGCTACTGCCTTCAATCTTACCATGTCAAAGATGAAATTTCATATATCATGAAGAAAATGCAAATGAAATGACAGAGTAACTTATAATTGTGATTTTCATAAACTGCAAATGTAGCATGAAAACTTTCACAGTAACACTCTTAGATACTATTTACAACTAAGACCTCCCTAAAATACTTGGTAGAAACTTAAATAGAATATGCTGTCATCTATGCTTCACCAATGGGAACCAAACTCATGGCGTAAGGGACAACAATAGGAGAAAACATGGATTTTGGCCCCAAAGTCGAAACATGACATAGCTTTTTCATCGTCTTGATACCAAACTTATATAGATAAACAACAGTCGACACCCGAAGAAGCAGCACCCCATCTTTAAAGGCCACAGGGTCCATCCAAGCAACCATGTCATTGCACACACGGCTCGCTACTTTCTCTGATATTTTATACAGTACATTAGAATTCTCCTTCTCCAATTCATCCAAGGATATAGAAACCTTCAACTCCCACTCAGATGCAAAGATATCCTCTAAAGCCCAGAGTTGGAGACCATCTTCGGAGACGATCACATAGCACAGCTTGCCTTGTGATTCACCAATACACATTTCAGGTATGCTATTGAATTGCATCTGAGGAATGGGGCATGAAATCAAGCATGACATCTCGTTTTGGGGATCGAACATCACGATTTTGTAGCCATCAGTAAGCCAATACAAAACCCCTTCCACCAAAACACCTTTGTTTTTACTCAGACCATGATTACACAGGCAACGCTCATTCGATGTTCTCCACAACCCACTCTCCGACGAATATATGTCAAATAGGAAGCAGTATTTATCTTCCCCAACCTCAAGATCACTGATAGCAACCAGTTTGAAAACCGAATCACCAACTAAGCTTCTAGAAGGATCAAAATCCAAGGCTATACTGCTATTCTTAGAAACATTAGGCCAATTTACTGATTTCCATTGTTTATTCAAAGGATTGCACACATAAACCCTAGGCTGAGAAGTAGGGAAACAGCTTCGACAACACAATAAACCATTGTTTAACGAAAGAATCACAACATTTTCAGGGAGAAAATTCAAAACAGAGGGCCATACTTTGACATGTTCAGCGTCGACAGGGATATAGCTAATGGACTCGCTATCTTCATCATCGGTCCACTGGAAGATCTCCTGAAAGAAGAATCCAGAAACAGGCTCCCTAGGTTTCAACTGGAGGGTGATGAACGAGCGATCGGAGATGAGATTGAGCCACTCCTTGGAAACATACTTCAAAATGTGCAGTTCCTTCGCCGATAATCGGCTCAGAATGTTGGTCGGAATGTCGTCATTGGAAAACCATCGACGCTTCATTTTCGCACAAACTGCAGAAATATGGAAAACTCAGCTCAGTGAAATGAAACTCACAATTTCTTCTCTGATGAAGAAGACGAAAGCGAGAAATTACCTGGAAATGATTATCGATCAACGCTTCATTGAGATAGCAAGAGCTGTAGTGTAGCCATTGGAGAGAGCTTCCGAAACTGGAAAAGACAAAATATGATGAAAATGAAGAAAGCAAGAGTACAAGTGACAGCCCTAATTACCATGGCTGGTTTTGCTTAAGCATTTTAATGGAAATTCATGTTTTTAATGATCATGATTTCGTAGCTGGGAATCGTAGTTTTATTTCATTAAATTATAATTAAAGGATTTTTTTTTAAAGAAAAAACATGTTTACAAAATATAACGATTTATACTAAATCACAATATTTATACTCTACCTCAAAGTGAGGGTAAAACCGTCTTTACAACCAGAACCGCGTATGGCCCAACGGGCCGAAACACCTAAAAAAAGCCCCATTAACCCTAAATACGGATCAAAGTCAACACACAAAATTCAAATATAATATATGAATTTTAATTTAATGCAACATTTAACATTAGGATGGGACACTACATAACGTTGTCAAGAGAAAAATCAAGTCAAATCTTTTAAGTGCAACAAAAATTAAGAGATTAAAGTATAAATTTAATATGTTATTACGGGTTTTTTCAGCCAGCGTTGAGTTTCGAAAGTTACAACATCAAAATCTTGTTAGTAAATTATCCCATTCATAAAGTTGAAATATATATATATATATATATATATATATATATTTATTTGTATCAATTTGTAAATTTTAAAAGATGTAATTAAATTGGAAAAAATGTTTAACCCCTTACCCTTGATTTCTGTTGTCAAAGAAGTTGGCCGATTTTGAAATTACTGTTTTGTTCATGATTTTCAGCTATATTTAAATTGAACCACTCATAAAAAGAAAAGGAAAGGAAAAAAAAAAAAAACCTCCATTAGGTTGTGCTAAAGGGTAAATGGATACAAATAGTTACTTATCGTTGCATTTATTTTTATTTTGATTAATTGCTATTTTTATTTATTTTTTCATTTGTTATATACATTTGTATTTAATTTCATTTTAATCTTATTTTTTTCACAAAAACTCATGTGAGACGGTCTTACAGATAATTTCTGTGAGACGGAGCCCCATCAACACAAATAACATGTTAATTGTAGGATTTGGATGGTGGGTAATTGAATTGTGGGTTGATCCGTCTCACGCAATGCATTAAAATTCTGTGAGACGGTCTCACAAGAAACTTACTCTTTTTTTTTACGTGCTTGTTTAATTTTGATTGTTTACCTTTATTTCGTTTGGAAATCTAAGTCAAAGATAAATAATCAAGAGTAAGTCTCTTGTGTCCAAACCCTACAATTCATATATTATTTGTAGGTGATGGGATTCCGTCTCACGAAAACTATCCGTGAGACCGTCTCACGTGAGTTTTTGTGATTGATCGAAGCAAATTGATGTCTTACTTTACTTGTTCCATAATTAGATTAATTGAATACTATTCTTTGAATTTGTAATCATTGTTCCCATACAATAAATATAACATGAATATTCATTCGTAGGATGAATGAATTTTCTTATTTGAAGAAATAATTAACACAATTATGAATCAAATCAAGAATTTTCATGAAATTTATCACACGAAAACATTTGTCGTTTTGTATTTCGAATAATTCTCAGAAATCTCATTTATATATTTTTATATTTGAATTATTTTCTGCAAAAATAATCAAAATAATGATATTTATAAACGGAAAACGAAGAATAAATTAAAATTGAAATGAAAATACAACAAAAGAAGCAGAACATTGATGAACTTCGAGTTTCTCAAGATTAATTAATTAAATAACATAGATTTATTATTTCTTAGGAATTTGATTGGTTGGTGATGTCAGCGATTCCACGTCATAAGTAATAGGTGTCATTGGCTTGTCTTTCTCTGCTTCCTCGATATGGTGATCACTGCTAACTTCCCTTTTCTTGCCCCACAGAACTCCATACAGTCCCAATACAATTAATACTGACCCTCCAACCCTACAAAATTAAATAACAATTAATGAGAAAATACGATTTTCATATATAACTCGATGTTTGGTTTATCACATAACCAATATTTCATGTTAGTTGAAATCTATTCATTAGTGAATTTCGATTCTCTGTTGAGTATAGTTCTGTTGTGCGAGTATTCAAATCCTTCAGGAGTACTGAAACGCACATGCATATGTACACGAGATACCATGTTATTATGTGCAAAAAGATGATACATTTTAAACAAAAACTTATATAAGACGATTTCACATATAGTTTTCATAAGACGGAGCCATCACCCACAAACAACATGTGAGCCGTTTCACACAATATATTAAAATTCCTTGAGATGGTTTCACAGAAGACTTACTCTACATTTTATTGGATATAACATCAACAAAATCGAATGTATAAAATAGGAAAGTCACTTACGTTCCGGTGTAGAGCTTTTCTTCGAGTAAGGCCCAACTGAGGATAGCCACAATAACCAGTAGCAAGGGGCTGAACACCGATACGTATAGAGGACCTTTCCTCTCTATACACCACGACATTAGGCAAAACGCTAATGCTGAACACACTACTCCCTGCACATGTACAAAAGTTAAAGTAGCGCAATAAATCATCGTATGATTTGTTAATTTCACTTTTTATCAATATCCAATTAATTTATCAAATAAATAACCTGAAAATCAGAAAATATAACCATCACATACCGCGTAAATGCTTGAGATAATCCTAATGCTGGGCATGAGCGTCCAAGCCGATGGGGTGTGGTCGAAGCAAACGGCAACGATGACACACTGCACACTTGCCATCAGGCACATCAATGCTGAACTCGAGTATGGTGCGCTATAAATCTGGCTAACCTTCGTCTGAAAGAGGGAAGAAGTACGCAAATTGACTCATCTATTGTATTAATTTTACACAAACTTATATAGGACCATTTCACAACTCAGAACTCATAAATCATGCCACATTTTTTATTATACATACATCCTCGTTTGTTGTAGTGGTGTATCAATCATAAGACATGTATTGCTCAATACAAAAATTTAGACGGGTGAATCGACCAATTTCGGACATTCAAACTCTAATACCTTCAAATTATAGTATAAATATATATATTTGTTTACTTACTTGGATGATCAACCAAACAGCCCAAGAAATAGCACTAAGAATGAGGAGAAAAGGACCCAAAATCAAGTTGACATGGTTTAAGGAACTCTTGGTCCCAGTTTTCTCTGCATATTTCCAATGAATAGATGATGGACCTATGTCAACAATGGGTCCATGGTAAAAAGACAATAATAGGGCTCCTAAAACACATATTATTGTTCCAAATATTTTTGCTTGCCCTGCCCTGCTCTTCACTCCCACTTTTTCTAATCTGTCATGACACAACATTATTCATCATCATTTGTACAATTTATTAAAAAAACATCAAAATTTAACGCATATGATACGGTTTTACAGATTCATTGAGTGAGACATAAAAACCCACAAATTATATTCTTTTTCATTCGTAAATTGTGAGTTGTGTGTTAAGGGTAGATCTGTCTTGTAGAACAGATACATGAAACGATTTTATAAGAATTTTATTAATTAAGTTTTTTTTAATTATTATAAGAAAATTCTTACCGAAATGGAACGGCCATGATGAAAGTTACCGCAGGGTTAATATTGGTCAAGGCACATGCAATAGTTGGAGTTGAGTTCTTCAATCCCACAAAATATGTGATCTGATTTATTGTAACCCTGCAAATAAATAAATATTAATTTATTTTGAATTAGCCTTATAACTTTCAATCTTAATGAAACAAAAAAAAAAGGCTAATTGTAAAAAATCACCACATTTCAAAAAACGATAATTTGATCTTATTTTTTCATTTAACAAAATAATTTGTTGACTTCAATATATTATTACAATTTAAATCACAGATGTTTTAAATTCATGTGTCCAACAAAATAATTGGACACATAAATAATCGTGTAAAACATCACATCGTAAACCATTAAACCACACAATTTTGAAAAATAAGATAAAATTTTGATTTCTATATATAAAGACGAGGTAGTTTTAGATGAATTTAAATTGAAACTACGAGTTTTTATTAGATAAAAAGTCACTTTCTTATAATATGGTTATTTAGCCAAAAACATGAAGTCAAATCACAGGAAATTACAATAAATTTCAAATTTTAAAATGTGTACTATATTCAAAAGGACTTACCCAAATATAGAACATAAGAAAATCTGGAAAAAGATCCATGGTGTCATTTTAGGCCTCGTTTTCCTGAAAAAAGAAAAGAGATAATCATTACTAAATTACACGAAAAATAAGATATTTATTTTTTTGGCTATGCAACTAGATGAAGCAATGTCGTAAGCTAAATAATTATGTCAAAAAATAAATAAAAGCTGATGAACACATTGTCTATTTAATCAGTTATTCCTATAATATAAATTATAAACAATTCCATGATAGGTAACAATGTAACCGATTATTATTATTATTATTATTATTATTATTATTATTATTATTATTATTATTATTAATTTTAAAAAACGTATTTACAGCTAACTGAGAGCTGGATCCAAACACAAATGACTAAAAGCTCATATTAATTAATAAATAATCAACATTCATTGAAAGACTTAAATGTTAACTACTTCCTAATCCATTTAATCACTATTTTTTTAATAATTTAATCACAAACTCATGTTCGACTAGATTTTGATTCTTTATTAGCATTTTTTTTCATCGACTGGTGTGATTATTAATTAATACAATTTAATGAAATATAAAGCTTCGAGAAACGACAAAAAATACAAATGTGCGTGCATATAATATACTTGTCCTAAGACACATGTTCCATGAGCAACCTTAGAGAAAAGCCAGGTGTTGTTCATGTGATGCCTATTCATATAGGACAAAACTACGCCGTTTTGTGTTATGCTGAAATGTTTGGATATATATATCTTACACACAAATTAAATTATACTCTTCAAAGAGAATGTTTCTGTACTTGTTCACTGAAATTTCATATATTTTATTTTTAAATGTGGAATAGTGGTTTTTTATTTATATTTATAACCGGGTTTGGTATACTTACATAATTTTAGTTATAGATATTGGGTTCTTGTACGTTATTCATATTAAAATTATCTTGATTACGAAACAAAAAAGTACAACTTTAATGTTATCAAAATTATACTTTTAATACAATTTTATAACTTGAATCAATGTTCATTGTCTGGGAAAAGATTGTTATTTTCCACAGCTAGTTTTTACACGTTTGCTATTAATTATACAATCCGATTTATTTTTTAGAAAAAAATATGACACATTAAAACATAAAAAATGGATGATATTTATGCATATAAAACTATGTTAAGTTTGTGATTTATTTTCTAAATTTTGAAAATCTGTTTTAAAATAACAACTTTGTAAAATTCTCATTTTTTTTTCTTTTATGAACATTAAGCCACGAGTTCACTCCAAAACTCTCAATATTTTATAGACTTTAATATACTTATAAATTATAAACAAAAGTATAAAGATCCAGTTTTAGTAGAACAAATATGAAAAAACTCAATGCTAAGAACAATAAAAAGGAAATTAAACTTATTATATACAACCCTATCACATTGGCTTTTATTTATTATTTTCTTTTTAAATATCTCTTCTTGTTTTCACACATATATGAAGTGTAATGAAGTTCATGAGCACAAAAATTCGAATATAGGGATTAAAAAATCACAAAAATTAAAATAAGAGAAAAAGAAAAAATTAATTACCTCTCGAAGAAAAAAGCAAAAGGGGCAATAGCAAGAGTAGCAAAAAGTTGGCGATAGGCCACGTGGACAAAAGGGTTCATTCCAGAATCCATAGCAAGTTTAGATATAATGTTCATTCCTGCATATCCTACTTGCACCATTATCATGCTCATTAGAACCATCATATCTCCCTCCATTTTTATTTTCTCTCTCTCTATATATATATTGGAAGAGAGAGAAAGCCAAGAGAGAGAGAAGGGAGATGGAATATGGTAAGTATGATGTGTGTGTGCGTGTATATATAGAGAGAGAGGAGAAAGGGGGAGTGATGAAGAAGCAATTGAGAGAGAGAGAGAGAGAGAGAGAGAGAGAGCATAGATGTTGTTGTGTGTGCATGGAGGATGAATGGAGAGAAGGGTGTTTCACGCATCCCCATCCCTTCCTATAAAGCTACTTTCAGTTTTGTTGTTTGCCAGCTTTTCCCTTTTTAACGATATTAATGCTATTCTTTTCTTCTTTTTAAATCAAAAACATTGGCTTGGAGTAACCAAATTGAATAGTCCTCATTTTAAAAAGAAAAAAAAATATATCTACCCTAGATGTGGGCACGGTCCAGTTCGGTTCATGAACTGCTACTTTCCGATTTAATTTCAAATGTGGGGGAATCATAATCCAACTATGTAACTAGCGATTCGGTTCTGGAACAAGTTGTTCAACCAACCTTTTTCTGTATATTTTATTTTCTTCCTAATTGGAATCGGTAATTTCGATTCGGAATAGATAATTCCACCAACGGTCAGAATCTGTTATAATTTCAATCGTTGATCTCCAACGATCAATTGATCTAAGTTGTTGATTAAAAAAACTCGAGAACCAACAGTTATTATCAGACCGTGAGATCCCTAACTGTAACCGTATGAAAATTGATTTTGATTCGATTTTGTAATCAGAACAGGGTCAACGGTTAAACTAAAATATTGACCACGGTTTGGTACATATCCACATTCAAATATGGACCTTCTATTATATTTGATATTTAATCTCGTGTTTCATTGTATTTAATATAGGTAATGACTGATATGGTACTATTAGGTAAAGGGGCACGACACCCCTAAAATTTTAAAAATAGCTAAGGTTAGTTTTGTAATTTCACATTTTATTAAAAAAAAACAGAAAATTATGTATATAAGAATTATATAAACTGCAATTCATAGATTCACGGTAATTCTTCTTCCCAATTATGTGCTCTCTATCTCTCTCCATTTCTTTAATTTGCATTCAATTTCTAAGGATGTATTTTTAGTAATATTAAAAATGAAATTATTATGTAATTCTTTTAAAATATATATGAAAAAATAGTGGAGAAATGTTGTAATTGGGGTAAAGTTGATATTGATATTGTTTGTCATGTTAAGAGATGTTATTAAGTTACTAAATTTAGATCAATATTGTTATTTTACAATGTAATTACTGATTTTATCATAATTGTTTTTAGAATTGTTGTATATTAATTATTTTTATATTAATTGAGTCCCCCAAGTAAATTCAAATCAGCGCACGTCATTATATATACATTATATATTATTTACTATACATAGTGTATAATAATAATTTTATAAGAATATCGAATTAAAGATATATTGAAATATAAGATCTCATATCCAATATTGAATATTAGAAGGGATTTCATGTCGTAAAATAACGTTTAATCATTTTAAGTCATTTTTTTAAAGATCTTCACAATAAAATATAATTCTAAACCCACTCTGATGAATACAACCATATCGTGTATTTTTACTATGTTTTATTTAATTATCATTAATGCAGTCTATGTATATAATGCGAAGAGAGAAAAATGATTAGAAATAGTCAATATTGGATTCTTATAAAATCAAATATATGATATATATATATATATATATATATATATATATATATCATCATAAAATAAAACAGTGAACTGTTTTAATCAATTAATCATTTTGGGTAGAAAAGAATATGAAATTGATTCGAAAGCGTTGTTACTAAATTATTAATTTAAGAGCCATACGTTTACAATAATGATTAGACGAAAAGCCTTATTTTAAGCAATAATTAAGCAATTAATAGAAAGCATTGTTATTTAATTATTATTATTATTTTAAGAACCTATGTTTAAATTAATGATTAGAAGTAGAGCCCTATTTTAAGCAATAATTATTAATTGGGGCTGAACTGGAGCCAAGCAGGAAGCTGGTTGCTAAGTTTATCTATTTCCCTTCTATCAGCTTTAACAATATTTGGGTGCTTTTGCTAAATTAGCTAAACATATAATATGCATCGTTTAAAATCTTTTTCATTTAAAATTGTTTTACAAAGATTAAACATTAACATTTGATACACACACATATAATAAGTGTAGAAAATAATTATATTACCTAATATTTATAGAGATAATTAATATATAATATCAAATAAAAAATGCATAAAAAAAACAAGATAAGGATGAGGTTGGAAAAAGTCATGCATCCAACTCTTCTTATAATAAAAAAAGTGATTAATAAATTGAACCAAAATCTATTTTGAAATTGAGGATTAACTTCTTAAAATATTGCCTATTTTGGGGGTGAGTTCTTGAGTGCTGCATAGGAAAAGAGTTAGTATTATATATAAGTTTATTTGAGTTGAATTATATCTTACACTTAAAGAATTCTACCAAATATAAAATCCGTTATATGGAACGAATGTTAATTTCTATAGCTTTTGGCAAGTGCCTTTTCTTTTTTTATTAAGAATATATATATATATATATATATATATATATATATATATATATATCCTTGAAGAAATGTAATTTTGAGGCACATCAGTTTTTCTATTATACTCTATTCCATCGTATATTAGATGACAACATTAATTAACACATAATGCATATATTAATGCAATAAAACACGACATAAACTCCAAATGTAATAGAGAACTCAAATGATTCATTTTGGAAGACGAAATCTGAAATAATTAGTTGATATCACCATTCTTGTATAGTTTTCATATGATAAAAATATATATGAGATTATCTTACAAATGTAATTTTACGAACTACTCAAATTCTCACTACAACAAAAAAGCTTCTTAGCGACAACAAAATATTATCGCAAAAACATTGATAATTGTCACAAATACATTTTACGACAAAAATTTATCGCAAAATCATTATTTCAAAAGCCATCTCGCAAATAATCTTTTTGCGAGAATATTGTTATCGCTAATATATTAGCTAGTAATAACAATCATGTCGTCACAAATAATTTTTTTTGTTATTTTTTAATTGTTTTCTATGATTAGTTTATTGTCAATTTATATTATCAATTTTTGCAATAATATGTTGTCACAAAAAATAGACTTTTCGCGACAACTTGTGTTATTTTAAAGAAAACTTATCGCAAATGCTCATTTTTGTTGTAGTGTCGTTTTTACGAGTTAATCTTTATTTTAGAAATTATGAATTGTGATTTTGTGAGGAATCTTAACTCATCTCACAAAATTAAATTCATGAGATGATTTTATTAGGGTTGTACTTGTTATGTCCTTAGTTTGTTAGGCTTCATATAAAGAAGATTTCTTCTTTGTATTTTGATTTATGACCGTTGTATTTGTAGTAATTTATTAAAATAAAACCGATATATTCACAACAAGAAGAAACTTCGTAACTTGGAAATTTGCCATTAATTATAATTTTCCATTTAACATAATGTTTTGATATATACATACTTGTATTGGAAATAAACTTAATAATTCAAACAACCATATATATGGTTATTCAATCATACATAACTTCAAGGTCGATATATATATATATATATATATATATATATATATATATATATATATATATATATATATATATATATATATATATATTATTCATTTCCTATATTTTGACAGGAAAACATTATACATGCATTGATTTCCCACGATATTCAGTATTGTTTTACACTGAGTGATATATATCACGAATTCTATAAATAAATAAAATACACTTCACATCAACAAATTGATACAAAAGTGGTTGGAGAAACGGCGGATCAGAAAGATAAATACTATTCTTTATTCCAAAAGTTAATTGCATTTGTCATTTTTATATATAGGGATATTGATTATTTAATTGGATTTAAACAGTGGGTACCCACTTTATAAAAGGAACAGTCTAGATTCATACAAATTATTTTATAAATATAACTAATTATATATATATATAATATTGGTTTTTAATAAAATTATGTTATGAAGTACACAAAAACTTTTAACCAATTGGTTCACGAATTCGACCCGATCCATTTTTACGCACGTATTAGTTGTTAGCGTCCACACTCTCTGGTATATGTTTGTGTTTTGATAAACTTGTAATATGTACCTATATAAATAATACCTGAGTAATATTTTTATATTTTATGTCAGTAAAATGTGGCAATGCCTTTATGTAAATGAATTAGTACATTTATTTAATATAATTAATATTTTTATATGATACAATTAATATATTTTAGTAAGATAATAAAATCATTTTAAAAGTAAAATAAGGTTATACCTATAAGTAAATAGAGTTTTTTTTTTTTTTAACATTATATATTTAATATCTTTAAGTAATACATAATAATATACCCTAACGTTATATTTCAATAAAATGGACTAATACATTTATGTAAATTAAGTAATATTTTTAAGTGATACAAATAATACATTTATATAATACAACTAATACATTTATGTAATATATTTCAGCAAAATGATACATTTATCCATATTTTCTCTACAACTTATGATATTCTTCATTTCTACTGAGATGTGTGCCTATGTGGTTGAGGAAGAATAAGAAAATTAAAGTGAATTGAACTCTATTCTCTGTTTCTTTCACCATCAAATTCACTTTCACCATATAAGATACACATTCACTAACAACTTACGTTGATGTGATTTTGTGTTGGTTTTAAGTGGTAGAAGAAATTTATAGTAGATAATCAAACATTTTTAAATTTCCTATGAGAAGCTTATAATGAAAGTCCAAAATTATACTTTTCCTCAAAGTTTAAATAAAATATCACATTCGATATCAATGATAAATGTAAACAACCTGCAGTACTGATTAGAAAAAAAATCTTTTTTCGTTTCATAATAGTTTACTTTTTTAAAAATCCCATAAAAATGATTATTACTATAATTTCATTCCATAAGTAACAAAATTGCTTGAAAATGATCGAAAATTGAAAAATTAGTTGAACAATATCGTCATATTCTCCCCACATGATGAATATATTGGAAGATTTTGGGATAATTTTATTGTCAAAGTTGCTTAAAAGTCCATGCGAAAATTAAATAGTCTTGTTCCAGATTTTTAATACAAAATTACACACATCATAAATATAAATTAATCCACATCGTTGAGAAAACGGGAGGAATGATGATGATTTCCTTGTGGGTTTGAGAGCACCATAAGTGAAGGGTACGATTTTTTTTTTTTAATCTTCTTAAAGATTGTGAGAATAACAAATAAGAAAGAATTCAGAAATGTATATGAAACTATTTCATGGTTATAATCTCCTTCAATTCTCCATTGTCATGAATGAGTCAATAGACTTTGGTCCAAAAAAAATTGCATATTTTTTTTGGTCTAATAATAATTTATGTATCTATATTTGTTTGGTCACTCTTTAAAAAAAAAAAAAAAAAGCTGATGTTTTTGTAGTACATAAGGAAGAAAAATGAAGGGCTAGATGTTAGTTTTTCATTTCAAAATCATCTTCTCAGTATTGTACTATGTGAAATACTGATTAAAATCATGTTTGTTTTACATATTTTCATGATGATTGGAATAAATCCGATCTTCCTTGAGGCCCGCCTCTATCAAATCAATTTAATATTGCAAAAACTCACGTCAGACGGTCTCACGTAAGGCCTTACATGAGACGGTTGCACTTATAATAGAAAAAAACATACTTATAGCTGTAAAAAACATACTTGAGACGTACTTATAGATATAACAATCATACTTGAATAAACTCATACTTATACTGTAAAAAACATATTTATAAAACACATACTTAAGAAAAATATATACTTATAGCTGGAAAAACACATACTTGAATCTCGTTGCATGTGAGACGGTTTGACAAGAGATGTAATATTACATAAGTTTCAAACATGTCATGAAATTAAATCCACCACAATCAAATCACTATCAAACAAATCTAATATAATATAATAAATTTTAAAAGTTGTCATCTAATGGATCTACCACTTATACACTATTCAAATAAAATATAATTTCTAACCAAAATTTTCAAATATGAATCTGCACCTTTTTTTTTTTTTTTCTCACACAAGAATCAATAAAATCTCAATGTTGAAAATATTGAAAATTGGAAATTGAAGTTGAAAAGTAAATCAAACCTTCCTAAAATTTTCTGAATTTGATGTTTTTTCGTAGTTTAAATTAAGAAAGATAAAGGAAGGGCTAGAGCCCAAGACAAGGAATCCAATTGTTAGCCAAAAAAGCCAACTCTTAAACTATCAAAAGTATCATAAATTAATGTAGTTATATATCATGAATTTATTCTCTGGTAGCGTCTTAAGTGTAGACATCCACAAGAGTACACTAAACTTAATAATACATCAATTGAACTTTAGTACTCATCAATATATATTAAACACACACACACATATATATATACACACACATAAATTAAAATTTAAAAAAATGTAATTTCCATTTGATATTTTTAGTTATGTCACTATCTTATTGACAGTGGTTTAGGAAAAAGGATCCATCATTGATTATTGGATTAATCCTCGTTATTGAAACGATAATTTAAAAATCTAATCCAAACTTGATGTATTCAATTATGTATATTTTCTATTTTTATAATTATTTTATTGATAAAATAATTTACGGTTTGTTAATTTGATAAAACATAGTCAAGTCTAAAAGATTGTTAAAATATATACATATCATAGACCCTCTATGTTAAAAAAAGCAGACAAATTAGTGGTCCTTTTTAAAAACTCAATCCAAGACCAAAAATGGTTAAAGAAAACTATTATCACGAGTAAATCTATTTTCACAATTCGATCGTTTTATCTCATAACTCTATAAAATGGTCTTACAAGAATCTTATTCTTAAAAAAAAAATTAAATCAAAATATAACGAGAATAAGTAGTACTTAACTAACTAATTAATTCATGCCACTACAAAGAAAGATTCAAGTCCAATCCTTTATCTTTCTCACCGTGTTCCTCTTCTGCTCCCTTAGAATGGCTGCCTCTCTCCGCCGCCGGCGCCTCCATGAAATCTTCCGGTCTGAATGTGGGGTTCCAGGGTGTCGCCGCCGCGGCTGGCGGTTTTTCTGCGGCGGCGCCACCGACCAAGCGTTCTCTCACTTCTCTGGTGGTTTTAATGAGTGCAAAAAGTTGCTCCATTTTCTGATCTTCATGTTGTTCATCATCTTGGCAAGAATCCTCCAGTTTTCTTTTCTTTCCCTCTCCATCCATGGCTTAGAGAGAGAAAGGGAGATAATGGAGGTGAGAAAGATATAATGGGAATGGGACAAAGGGACATGATCCTAATATCCTATCCTGACATTTCTATTTTGGTAATTGTGTGTGTGTTCGGTGCATACTATGTGTGTACTTGGGCGTATGCAATTACGTCATGTACTGATTTACATGTTTTTTTTTCATATAAATTAAGAAAATATTTTTAATACATTTGAAAAAACAAATTATATTGATGAATTTCCGTTTTTATTCTTGTTTATTTTACTCTAGAAGGAACATTCATGACAAAAGTGTTAGTGTTAATTTTTAATACTAATTAATTTTTCCTTCTTCTTTATTTTATCCAAATTAATTTATTTTTGATATATGATTTTATGGTTGAGATATTAAGGGAATGGATGATTGGATGATTGGATGTGTATCTAACAAGCTTTATTTATTGAAGGAATCTAAAGGAACTAATGTTCCTTTCCTAGATAATAGGAGATTTTGTTCTCTTTGTATATCTTTGTGATTTGCAGAAACGTGGGAAAAAGAGAAGAAGAAAATGTGGAGAAGCAAGAGGTGGAGAAGTGGAGAAGTGGAAGATTGAAGATGAGGAGCATGACTTGAAGATCATGGATGGAACAAGACATAGAGATAGTGGAGAACATGGATGATGTTCCACCAAGAAGAAGAGGCTGCAGTGCTCTATAAATAGCAGATTCAAAGACTGCAGAAAGTAAGGAAGATAAGCGAGAAAAGCAAAAGAGAGAGTGAAGAACAATTTTTAGTTTACAAAGTAATCTGATGTTGGCACATCTGTGACAACATTTTCATAGTGATTCTAATTTTTGAATATTTCAGTTTTTAGGATTGTTTTGTAAACCATAGAGAGTTTGTCACATTCATAGAGCGTGAGAGAAAACTTTTTGAGTGTGTTTTTCCAAAGAGATTCTTTCAAGATCTCTTTGGGCTTTTGTAATTACTCATTGAAGTAATAAAATTTTGCTCTACTGGCATTCCACAAGTATTTTTATATACTTGTGGATAATTTCTCTGTTCTTTACATCTTTCTTAAAGTTCAATTCCGCTGCTATTTTGGTTGATGTTGTGACATTTAACACAACATTAATCATTCTATTTAGTCTTGCAGGATATTCTGCCCACCAGAATTATCAATTGCCATCAAGCGCCTGATCACTCGACTTCGTAAGTGATAGATCCTGATATACTCATGCAAGACATGGATTGGCGTAATCCTTAAGAAAAGTTGCCCATGCTAGATAGATCGAACTACGCCTATTGGAAGATCCGTACTCGCTCCCAGATTAAGTTCATTGATTCTCGTGCTTGAGACATCATATTGGAAGGTTTTGAATGCCAGAATCAGTCACTTATGCTTGCTGCAATCTGTACTGAGACTGTTAGTGAAAATGTTGCCGATGATGTGGCCACATTAATCGACACATCTGACAGGTACGATTTGTTCAATTTTTCTAACATAACATGTCTGAATGTTGTGGATACAGATTCTCTTCTAGATGATGTGATAGACAGTGATGAAGGTTTTGAAGAGCTTCAAGATCTTTATGCATTTTTGCTTAAAGAATGGAAGAAACAATGCAAGTAAGTAGAAATTCTCTCCAAAGAAAATGATGTTATGAGAGGATCCTTAGCCAAAATGGAGTTTGCTCTCATAAAGAAAGAAATGGAGCTTGACAAAGTCTAATCACAACTGAATGTAGCAGAGGCTACCATTACCAAATGGAATAGTAGCACACTGAGAGTCAATGAAGTCTTGAAAGAAGGTAAATCTGATCGAGCAGGTATTGGTTTTAATTCAAAAGAATCTGTTTTTCCAAATCTTTTTGGGGAAAATCAAACTAAAACCATTTTTGTGAAATAGAAGTCTAAAAGCCTTGTTGAAACTCCTAAATCAGGTCGTAGAAAGAGAAAATTTGTGTCATTACTGCTACTGTCAAGGACATATAAGACCATTCTATTTTAAACTTAAAAATGATATGTCCAGTAATAAAATGTTGTCTGAAATGTTGCCCAACATTTCAAACAACATTTCAGACAAGAACAGAAAATCAGTCTTGAAACAAGTTTAGGTTCCAAAAACTCCCGTTGTTTACAATATTGTATACACTGCTTTGAGAACTAACCTTGCAGGTTCGTGGTATTTTGATAGCGATTGTTCTCATCACATGACGGGAACAAAAAGATACTTAAAGGATTTTATACCACTTACCGATGGTTACGTTACTTATGGTGGAGGTGTCAAAGGGAAAATCATAGACAAATGAACTCTTGATGTGACAGGTTTTCCAAGTCTTAAAAATGTTTTATTGATAGATGGACTTATGGCTAATCTTATTAGCATAAGCCAATTGTATAATGACAATTTGGAGGTATAATTCAACAAAAATTCTTGTGAAGTTTATGATCAAACTAATATGTGTGTAATGACAGGTACAAGATCTCATGATAATTGCTACCTTGTTGGAGAAAAGGTCACTTGCAACAAAGCCCAAGTTGTTGACACAATTTTGTGGCATCAAAAACTAGGACGTGAATTTTCACACTCTTCGGAAGTTGATGAAGTTTGGAGTTGTAAGAGGTTTACTTGATCTAAATCATAAAAATAAAGTAGTCTGTGGTGACTGCTTAAAAGGTAAACAGACTTGTGTTCCCCATAATGTTGTCACATCTGGAGGAACACATGCAGATACTGTTCACTATTTTGAACTCTTTCATATGGATCTTATGGGTCCAGATAAGGTAGATAGCCTTGGAGGTAAAAAGGTACCCTTATGTGATTGTTGATGATTTTTCCCGTTTTACATGGATTTTCTTTTTACGAGAAAAATCTGAATCATTTTCTTACTTCAAAGTGTTTTATACTCAAATCAAAACATCTTTCTTTTCCAAAATTTTGAGAATTAGATTTGACCATGGAAAAGAGTTTGAAAATAGTTTCTTTGTTAATTTTTGTGAAAAGAAGGGAATTTTTCATGAATTTTCGGCTCCAAAGACTCCTCAACAAAATGGGCTTGCGGAAAAAAAGAATCGAACTTTGTAAGAGATAGCTAGAGTAATGTTAAGCTCTAAGAATTTGTCTAGAAGATTTTGGGCTGAGGCTTTAAACACTGCGTGTTATATAGGACATCGAGTTTTTCTTAGGCCCGGTTGTAAAATAACACCCTATGAAATTTTGAAAGGAAAGAAACCAAATCTTAAACATTTTCATATTTTTGGGTGTTTGTGTTATGTGCTTAATGATAGAGATCATCTTGTTAAGTTTGATTCCAAAAGTGATAAAGTTATCTTTCTTGGATATTCCTCGAACAGTCAAGCATATCGTGTGTATAACTTAAGAACAAGGAGTATACAAGAATCTGTCAATGTAGTGTTTGATGACTTTTCTGATCTTGCAGGAAAGTCTTATGAAGATATGGTGATTAATTTAATGGAAAAACCTTCTGTTGCTGATACAGAAATGACCACACCAGATGTTGTGCCCAATGTGCCAATAGTTTACAATACATCTGATAATAATGTTGAGACAGACGAAAGTGATGATGAAATTCATGATCTAATAAGAAGAGATCAACTTGCCCGAATCAGAAAGAACCACCCTACCAATCAGGTGATATGGAGAGTTCATGAAGATATGAGAACTCGAAGAAAGGAACCTGTAAACTATAAAGACATGGTAAGATATGTGTGCATGACAACCACATATGCTGAGGTAAAACACTCTTTTTTGTGTCTTTAATTGAGCCAAAAAATGTGGTGGAAGTTTTAAAAGATGAATTTTGGATTCAAGTTATGCAAGATGAGCTTGAACAATTTACCCGAAATGAGGTATGGACTTTAGTTCCAAGACCTTCAAATACCAATGTAATTGGAACTAAATGGATTTTTAAAAATAAAACTGATGAATCAGGTAATATTGTTAGCAATAAAGCTCGTCTTGTAGCTCAAGGCTATACACAAGTCGAAGATATCGATTATGACGAGACCTTTGCACCTGTGGCTAGAATTGAGTTTATAAGACTTTTGCTTGTTATAGTTTGTTATCTTAAAATTACATTGTACCAAATGGATGTTAGAGGAGCTTTTCTCTATGGTTATTTGGATGAGGAAGCCTACGTGGAACAACCTAAAGGATTCGAAGATCCTTTTTATCCAAATCATGTTTACAAACTTGATAAAGCTTTATACTGGCTTAAACAAACACCTCGTGCTTGGTATGGTAGGTTGACTAATTTACTACTTGACT
Source organism: Scutellaria minor (assembly GCA_954870855.1). Taxonomy (NCBI): domain Eukaryota; kingdom Viridiplantae; phylum Streptophyta; class Magnoliopsida; order Lamiales; family Lamiaceae; genus Scutellaria; species Scutellaria minor. The sequence goes on along the minus strand of OX940728.1, from coordinate 13,737,807 downwards.
TTGGGTTCATAAGAGGGGAGGCCGATCGTACCTTATTTGTTAAAAGAGATGGTAATGAGATAATGATAGTACAAATTTATGTTGATGACATGGTCTTTAGCTCCACTTTGCAAGAAAGTTTGGATGTATTTGTTGATGCTATGAAATCAACATTTGAAATGAGTATGATTGGTGAACTCACATATTTCTTGGGTTTGTAGGTTAAACAATCAAATGATGGCATATTCATCTCTCAAAGTAAATATGCGAGGAATCTAGTTAAGAAATTCAGACTTGAGAGTGCAAAGCATATGAGAATTCCAATGGGTTCCATGCAGAAAATTTCAAAGGATGATGTTGTCGGAAATATTGACACAACACTATATCGATCTATGATAGGTAGTCTTTTATACCTTACTTTCAACCGACCTGATATCATGTTTAGTGTGTGTGTCTGTACCCATTACCAAGCTAATCCTAAAACCTCTCATTTGCATGTCGTTAAGAGAATCATCAAGTATGTAGTCGGTACTTATGATGTAGGTATATGATTTTCAAAAGATACTAACCTTAATCTTGTAGGGTATAGTAATTCTGATTGGGTTGGAGATGTTGATGATAGAAAGAGCACTATTGGAGGTTGTTTTTACCTTGGAAATAATTTGATTTCTTTGTATAGTCGTAAACAAAATTATGTCACTTTCGACTGCCGAATCGGAATATGTGGTAGCCGGAAGTTGTTGCTCTCAATTAATTTGGTTACAACACATGTTTAATGACTATGGAATTAATTGTGATAATCTAATCATATTGGGATATTTCCATTAGGTTTTGATGAGATAATGTAACGATTAGATAAGAAGTTAGAGTACCAATTTTCCACGTTTTAAGTGGATTATAGTTTAACAAGTTTATCTTTCTAAGTTGTGATTTGTATAGATGTAAAAATCAGAAAGATATAGAATATTGGTTATAGTAGGATTCTGGACATGAAGAAGTCTTGAAGACTGATTTTCAGCAAGGAATAACAGTAAGCTGAAGTGGAAACCAAGATCAGGAAACTGGATTAGTAAGCAGCAAACAGATAGCAGGAAGAGAATCTGGAAGCTGACTGTAGGATTCTGGAATAGGAAGCTGTTCGGAATCAGGAAGCTATCGCAGGTCAGGAAGCTGACTCCAGGACTCTTGAATATGAAGCTGTGCAGAATCAGGAAGTTGATGCAAATTAGAGATAAGTTGCAGATCAGGAAGCTGACTGCAGGTTTCAGGAACAGAAAGCTGTTCTGAAATACAAAGCTGGCGCAGAACAGAAAGCGGCTAATGCAATCTGAGCAGCAAGCTGTAAGTCTTTCTAACCTATTCAATGTAGTACGAGGATAAGTTCCTGTCCAAGTTACCAGTAAATAGAAGTTAGCGCCGAGCCAATGAGGTGATGCCACCTAGACCTGTAAAGCACTGTAGCCGATGAGTGGCCCCATTAATGCGGATTAGAGTAGGACATGCCCTACATCCCAAATTTTTCAGACTCATTTAATACGAAGATTTGAAGATTAATTTGAATTACAACAAGGACAATGCATCTCTTCAACGGGTATTTTTCTCATGATATAAATAGAAGGATGAAGTGACTGTGAAGACTACTGAACTACTGAACAATTTACCTATCTTACAATCGATCAAATTCTCAAGCCTTTTAAGCTTTCTAAGTTCAGTCACTCAACCTTCTAAAATAGTCATTCAAGTATTCGAGCTTTCAAGTTTAAGGTTGTCTTCGAGTTGCACTAGTTGAAGAAAACATATACTTTTTAAACCATTTGTTGTGTGCTAGGTTGTTTTAGTTTGATGTCCTTAGTTGGAAATATTAGATCCTTACTAAGTGTTGAGTCTTATGTAGGCTTATAACTCTCTGTGAGTTTTGTACCTTGTGTGGGATAGTGCCTAGGAATCTTTGATTCTAGTAGATAAACTTGTGTAGGAAGATGTTTGTAAAGATGAGTCTTGTAAAGCAAACTGACCTAACAAAGTTCCTCCTTGAGAAGGAGTAGAGTGGACGTACAAGGATTACACAACCTTCGAACCACTATAAACCCTTGTTTGTTTACTGCTTTTGATTACTTGCTACATTGCATTGTTGCATATCTATCTTGCTGCATTTATCATAAGCATTGTGCTAAAAAGATTGTGACAAAATCATACTTGTGAAAAGGAAACTGGTTTTCAAAAGAAACTTTATCTTAATTTATTCCGCTGCATACTGTGATAACCGAGTTAGGAACCTGAATCAGCATACTGCCAGGTTTTTGAATCGAGCCAGGTTACTGTATACTCTCTAAAATCAGTAACATGTTTACAGAAAAAATTTTAAAACAAAAAATCGATAGAGGTTCATTTATCCCCCTCTGAACCTCTGACCACTTGGGACCAACAAGTGGTATCATAGTGAGTTGGGTTAACAGCCAACTTGTTTGGTTTGGTAACCTACCCAGATCCACCCGTTTCTGCTAGTTTAACCATTTTTCTTTTTATAGATCAAAACACATAGTTTTAGCATAAGTATATATTTCTCACATCATAAACTCCCGCTGTTTTTCATAGATGAATATGATGACTGGAGAATACGCATGGAGGTGCACCTATCAGCCATGCACGACGAGATGTGGTTTATAATAATTGAAGGACCACCAGTTATCTACAAAGAAAACCCTATATTTGTAAGATAGCGTTGCAAGCAAGCGCGAGCTGAGGAAGCTGCAGCAGCTGAGATAGCAGGTGGAAAAATCGAAGGTGTAATGATCTTTGACGATGATGCAGAAGTGCCTCCAAGATTCGATCTACGGGAAGTTGCATTAGCACATAGAAGAGCTGTTCCACCGCAGGAATACATTGTCAAGAAGAGACATAAATACACTCCTGAAGAAAAAAAAAGAGCCAACTTTGACAATGTGACAAAAAATGTTTTATTTCTCACGCTGGATAAAGGAACTTTCAGCAAGGTGGAGAGCTGCAAGACAGCTAAAGAAACCTGGGAGAAGCTAGGGTTAATATGCGAAGACAATGAACTTGCCAGAGATAATAGAGTTTCCAAAGTTACTTAACTATATGAGCAGTTCACAATGAAACCTGGAGAAACCCTAGAAGATCTTGATCAGAAATTCACAGCTATTATTAGTGAACTTGAATCTCTGGGAAAAACCTAAACCTAGAAGAAGAAAAACATAAAGGTGTTGCGAGTCTTGCCCTTGGAGTGGCAAAGCAAGAAAACCGCAATGAGAGTCCTACTGGACCTCAGTGCGATGAGTACATTTGATCTATTCTCAGACCTCAAGATGTTTGAATTCGATATCGAAGGTAGGAGAAAAGAGGCTGAAGGATCGAGTGCCAAGGTTACAGCACTTATAGCAAGGACGCAGGATACTGCTACTGCAAGAAGCAGTAAGCTGAAGAACAAGCGGAAAGAAGTGCTTGCTGAGGATGCTGAGGAAGAAATGATATTCTTACAGAAGAAGTTTAAGAGGTTCCTGAAGACCAACCACAAATGGAATGACTTCAGGAAGAAGCCTCAAACATCAGAAAGAAGTCCCTAGATAAGTCCTACACAATAAGCAAACACAGGTTCCTCTGACTTGTGTTATAATTGCAGGAAACCTGCGCCAGAAACTGCCCCTACCCTTAAGTACACAAGTATACTGAGGATAAGAGGGTGCGAAGAAGAGAAATGAGGAGAGATGACAAGAAAAAGCTCAGGGCTCTTCTGAGTGAAGCTGAAGCCTTAAAGGTAGCAAGCAACTCCAAAGAAGAAGCCAATGACGATTGCTCATCCGAGAACGATTCTGACAGCTCTACCTCCAATGAGGAAGCACTATTTTACCTCATGACCAAGGATTGTGAAGATAATGAAGATGATGATATAACTTTACAATCTCTTGATATTTCAAGTTCTGAGAAGCTTAGCATGATCCAGTCTTTTAGACAGACCATGGGTGACTTTGAGTAGATAAATTCAGCTCATGAAGAACTAAAAGAGAAAAACCTACAACTCAAGAGTGAGCATACTGTACTGAAGGAACATGCTACTGACTTGGAGTACTACAGTACACAATGTAATAATCTTAGAGCTGAGGTCTCTAAGTTCAAGCTGCTAGTCACTAAGCTAGAAATTGAGAAAGTTGGATTGTAAAACACAATTGATATATATAGCAAATCAGCAAGAAAGACACAGGAATGTATCCTGGAGATCCAAAATGCCTATCCAGGAAATGAGATAGGATACTGTGCAGGAAGCTCTCAGAAACTTGCTAGTATATCAAATACTGGAAAGTTTGTTTAGGCCCGAGTCTCCTATACTTAGAAACTTCTTCCAATCAATAAAAACTTGAACAAAGCTAGTACACTGGATAAGGGAAAAAAACTCATGCTGCAGGAAGAAGATAGTAACACTGCACAGAAGCTTAAAAAGCAGCATAATCAGTATGCTGCAAGTAGGAGAATAAAACAGTAATCTTCCACGTTACAACAAAACCTCTACCCCTCATATACCAAGACATACATGTCTAAATTCCAAAGAGTTTATGCTCAGGAAAGATATAAGGGAGTACCTTTCTCCAATAAAAAGAGTAACACCCGAAAACCTCCAGCACGCACACATCACAAATAGTATCATGCTAAGGGTACTAACAGGAAGAGAACCACCAAGGCTTATAGTAAATCAATTATCATCAAACAGGTGTGGGTCCCAAAGAGGACTAATCCCCCAGGACCCGTACTTGTATGGGTACCTAAATCTACCTGATTTACTTATAGGAACAATTACCAGGAAGCAGCAGTGATGTATGGTATATTGATAGTGGTTGCTCCAGATATATGATTGGCAACAAAGCTGGATTGAGAAACTTCCAACCATGCAAATGACCTAAAGTTATCTTCGGAGATGACTCTAAATGAAGCACCAAGGGCACATGAAGCTTGATCAAAGGTAATGCAAGTATCAATGATGTATCATATGTCAAAGGGCTAAAGTATAACCTTCTGAGTATCAGTCAATTCTGTGACAAATGATGTTCAGTGGAGTTCAACCTCAACACATGTCTGATCAGAGACAACAAGACAAATGAGGTGAAGCTCACTGGCACCAGGAGAGGCAACATCTATCTTGCTGACTGGAGTTCAACAGTGCAGCCAACATGTTTCATTACAAAGAGCACTCCTGAGTTAAGCTGGCTATGACATAAGAGGATGAGCCATTTAAACTTCAAGACAATCAACAAGCTGGCAAGGAAGAACCTGATGAAAGGTGTACCTGATATTACTTATAAAAAAAAGAATATTTGTGGAGCATGTCAGAAGAACAAGCAAGTAAGAAGCTTCTTTAAGGATAAGGTTCAGAGATTCTCTCACAGGATACTAGATCTCCTATATATGAACTTATTTGGATCAGTGGAACCTGTTAGTGTAAGTGGGAAGAAGTATTCCCTAGTGATTGTGGATGATTACTTTAGATTTACTTGGACCATCTTCCTGGCCAAGAAATCAGAAACTCAAAACAGGCTGCCAAAATTCATGAAGAGTGCAAAATGAGAAGAACTTGAGTATTGTGAAGATAAGATCTGACAGATGAACTGAGTTCACAAACAAGTTCATAGAGAAGTATTGTTCAGAGAATGAAATCTGTCATAAGTATTCTGCAGCAAGGACTCCTCAACAGAATGGAATTACAAAAAGAAGGAACAGGACTCTGAAGGAAGCTGTAAGGACTATGATAGCTGATACTGGAATACCTAAGAGATTTTGAGCTGAGCAACCAGCATAGCATGCTACACTCAAAACAGATGTCTGATCAACAAGGATTATGATAAGACTTCTTATGAAGTTTGGCAAGGAGTTAAGCCAAATGTTTCATATCTGCATATCTTTGGTTGCAGATGCTACATACTAAACAATGAAATGAGCACCTGAAGACCTTTGATGAAAAATCTGATGAATGAGTGTTTTTGGGATACTCATCAGTAAGCAAGACATTCAGGATCTTTAATAAGAGAAGCTTGGTTGTGGAAGAATCAATACATATGGTATTTGATGAACCACACTGTGATACTGTTGAGTTGGACAAGCTGAAGGAAGATGTATCTAAGATAAAGATCAAAGATCAGACAGTAAGATACATTGATGGAGTTCCAGTACCTGCTGAAGTGGTTACTGAAGATAGTACACAAGTTACTGCATCTGGGAATGCAGTGGCGTAGGATACTGAACAATAAGCAGTCAGGATATGCAGATCAACAGTAACCACGGTCAGGATACTACAGATCAACAAGATACTGTCCAGCAACCAGCTTACAATTTTGAGCCTGACAGGATTTGGTTCAGGGATCACCCAAGAGAACTTGCGATTGGAGATATCAATGAAGGTGTTAGAACAAAAAGATCAAAACCTCAAGAATCACTATTCACATGTTTCATATCACAGGTTGAACCAAGAGTGTGGAAGAAGCTCTTGAAGACATTAACTGGATTCAGGCCATTCATGAAGAGCTGAATGGATTTGAGAGGAATCATGTATGAAGACTGGTTCCAAAGCCTAATCACCATGAAGTTATTGGAACTAAGTGGGTGTTCAAAAACAAGTTAGATGAATCTGGTGTTGTGGTCAGAATAAAAGCAAAGTTAGTGGCTAAAGGATATTACCACGAAGAAGACATAGATTTTGATGAGACTTTTGCCCCGGTTGCTAGACTTGAAGCTAAAAGGATATTTCTGGCCTATGTTGCTCATAAGAACTTCAATGTTTATCATATGGATGTGAAGAGTGCATTCCTGAATGGATTACTTTCTGAAGAAGTATATGTGGAACAATCACCAGGTTTTGAAGAACAAGCAGAAGATAAGGTATTCAGAGTAGAGAAAGCTTTATATGGATTGAAGCAAGCTCCTAGAGCTTGGTATGATACGATGTCCTTGTATCTCTTAGAGAATGAATTTCAGAAAGGGACAGTGGACAAGACTCTTTTCAGGATACATGATAGAGACAATATTCTGCTAGTTCAGATTTATGTGGATGACATAATCTTTGGATCCACAAGCAAGGGTTTGTGTGATAAGTTCTCATCCCTCATGCAGAGTAAATTTGAGATGAGCATGATGAGAGAACTAAGTTTCTTCCTTGGTCTACAAGTGAAACAGCTAGAATATGAGATTTTCATAAATCAAGTCAAGTACACTAGGGAGCTAATCAAAAAGTTTGGAATGGAAAGCGGATCATCAGTAAACATACCTTTGGCCACATCTATCAGTTTGGATAAGGATGAAAATGGTAAGGATGTGGAGATAACCAAGTATAGAAGGCTGATTGGATCTTTACTATATCTCACAACAAGCAAACCAAATATAATATTTGCAGTTGCAAGATTCCAAACAACACCCAAGGAGTCACATCTTGCATAAGTGAAGAAGATTATCAAGTATGTGAAGGGTACTCAAGATGTTGTCTTATGATATCCAAAGGAATGAGGATTCAACCTCAAAGGATACTTAGATTCTGATTTTGTAGGATGCAAAATTGACAGGAAAAGTACAAGTGGTACTTGTCAGTTTTTAGGAACTAGACTTGTCTCTTGGTTCTATAGAAAGCAGACATCCATTGCAACATCAACCGCGGAAGCTGAATATGTAGCTGCAGGAAGCTGTTGTGCACAGATTTTATGGATACATCAACAATTGAAGGATTATGGGATAATAGAGAAAGAAACTCTCATTCTGTGTGACAACACAAGTGTTATTGCCATTACACACAATCCTGTCTTCCATTCAAGAACAAAGCATATTGATGTAAGACATCATTTCATAAGAGATCATGTGGAGAAGAAGGATATTATAATGGAGAAAGTGCATGCTGACATGCAGCTTGCTGACATATTCATAACCTTATGTGAATCAAGATTTTCTATGTTAAGAAGTGAGTTTGGGATTATCAAGCTCTCATGTGTAAGGAAAAATAAGTTTATTAAGTAAGGGAAAACTTATTCAGTATTTTAATTTTTTCAGTAATTTAATTCTTTCATACAGTCAGTATACTGGAACAGGATACTGCATTTTATCAAACATGATTCACTAACAGTATTCAGTTTCAGAATACAACAAGTGATAACAGGTTACTGCAACAGGTTACTGAAACAGGTTGCTGAGGGCAGAATACAACATTTATTGAGAATAACATTTAAGAAGCCTGCAATCTTATATTAGAAATAGTAACCTGATTCGCAATCATTTCTTGCGACAAGTCAGCATGTGCATTAAATGCAAAACCAGTTGAAAAAGGCACGATTGAACTTCTGACACGTTTTTAAGTAAATTACAGATTTGTCCCTCCGCTATTTAATCTCAACCGTCAGATCACGCACGTCGCCTACGTCATCAAATCTGGACCATTGATATTTTTGGAACGTATTTTCAAATACAAAATTGATCATTTTCTTCATCTTCCTCTTTACGCTTACATTGTTCTTTCTCTCAAAACTTCTCTTCAAACAAGTTTTCTCTCTCTCTACACTTTCAAACTACTTTCAGATCTTCAATGGCTGCTACCAAGGTTGCGAGGGAGACAAAGGCTCTGGAGGGAATGCTGGTGAACACCCAAGTGTTACTGGGTGAGAAGTCACTATACGAGGACAAGGATCTCATTTCTGAGAACTGGGGTCAAGTATGCAATAGTAAGCTCGATGGGCTATTCACTACTACCTACACATGGTTCTCTATCCTATCTGTAGAGAAGTTCCATGTATTTGTAGAACTTTCTGAAGATGAAGTGTTCATCACCTTCAAGATGGATGAACAGGACAAGAAGGTCTACTTTCTTACCGCTGAGGATATTACCAAGACCTTTAGCATTTCCAACCAAGGGATGGTATATTCTGACCTAGAGAAGTATGGATCAGAATACCTGGAGAAAAGCTGGAACCAGTTCAAACTGGATTCCATGAAGGAGGAGACTACCACCAGCAACTTTGGCAAGAAGAAACTCAAGCTAGAGTATGAGTTTCTTCATGACATCCTCGTCTACACAGTTGAGGGAAGTGTGGTAGCTTTGACAAGTGCACTAATCTTAGGATGAGGATGATGACTGTTATTGTTCGAGAAACAGCAGTCAACTGGGCACAAATCCTCTTCCAGAGGATTTGGGAGGAAGCAATCAAACCCACGGTCAGGAGATGGTTTGGGATAGTAATATCCTCCATTCTGAGCTTCAAAAATATTATCCTGGAGAGGAGGATACCTTACGCTCCTGGCTGGTTTCTTGGAGTGAAGAAGGGTTTCTACAAAGGTGAGAAAAAGCCCAAGAAGATACCTGATGCCAAGCCACGGGTTGTTGACACCGATTACGATGACTCTGACGATGATGATGATAAGCCAGCAAGAAAACCGGTAATGAAGAAAGCCCCCACAAAGAAACCCAAGATGGTGAAGAATGAGTCCCTTATTGTGGGACATCTTCCTAGGGAAGTGAAGAAGGTGACAGTAACTGAATCTTCTCCAGTTATTGAGATGCCTCTTGATGACTCTGATTTTGCTGAAGCTGTTGAGAAAACCAACGCTACGATCATTGAGGTTTCTGAGAAATCAGAACATGTTGCTGAGAAGGCTTTAGAAGCCCCTGCTATTAAGGAACAGGTAGATGAGCAAGCAGCGTGATAGGTTGCTGCTCCAGAGGAACAGGTTGCTGATCTACCTGAGGAACAGGATACCACAGTCAAATCCGAGCTGAGACAGCTGGCTGGTATCTTGGAAAGGAAGAAGAAGAAGAAGAGGTTGGTGAAGGTTAACTAGATGGAGAAAGCTACAGGCACAATCAAAATGAGATGGTTGGGGCCGAAAGAGGAGTTGAAGAAGATTGACACTCTTAACAAAGTAGAGAGATCCATAGACTCCATTACTACGAAGGAGGCTGAAATGGCTTTGGTGGAATCTGCTCATTCCATCTGGAGGAGATTCACCACAATCTATGAAACCTAGAGATGGATGAGGTTGGGATCAGGAGTTGTACTGATCTAGTGGGAGGATTGGTTGGAGATAGAAGAGATTGTCCTTGATTGGATGGTCAACTTTGTGGAGGATCCTGACACACTACCTCATGGTCTACTGTCTTTCTTTTTTGAGGATTTCATTGATTCTCATGCTGATGCAATCATTTCTACTATTCTTGAGAGACAGGAAAAGCTGAATGCTTATTAGCTGGCCAAGAGTGAGGCCGAGGAGATGTAGGGCGAGCAGTCGATGAAGCAAGGGAAAGACAACACATTGATGAACCCCACCACCAAGACTGTTTGGACCCCTTCTGAGCTGGAGTTGGCTGAAGCTCAATTAGCTACTTCTACACTGGAGGAAGCCAATCAAAAAATACTGCAGCTGGGATGGAAGAAAGCAGGGCTCAATTCTCACAACCCCCAAGAATGTTGCAGCCAGGGGAAGAAAGTTCAAAAATTGTGGAGACTCACGACTCTCCAACTTTTACAGGTATCGCAGCTCTTTCCCTTATAACTCATCTTGATACCATGGATTTTGATGTACAATTGGTTGGTTACACTGACTCCTCCATTCTTCTTACTGAACCTACTGAAGAGGAACCATCACCAATTATCCATGGTGTTTGCGAGAACATTGAGAAGGAGTTTGCCGATGAAGCATCCGAAGAGGAGGTTGCAGAGGCGGGACTCCCTGTACTGATCGAGGTTACAATACAGAAAACAGATGAGAAAGAAATAGTACAGGTTCCTGTGAAGAAACCTGATGAAACTCTTGAGCTTCTGCATACAGCTGCTACTAAGCTCGCAGAAGTGAGTCAGGATGTTGCTGCAACTGTTGAGGAAGTTGTTGAAGTTCCAACTGCTGAAGCTACTACTGACAAAGAACCTGTTGCTAAGATTAGTCAGGTTTTTTGTTATAGAAGTTGAGGAAGTTACTGAGGTGACTGAAGCTACTAACATTCAGGTAGCTGAGGTTGCTGAGAAAGCAATAGTTGAAGTTACTGAAGAACACCAGGAACCTGCTGTTGTTCTTGAACAGGTTATTGAAGTACCTGATGAAGCAACTATTATGCCTGAACAGGTTGCTAAGGGTAATCAGGTTCCTGTTACAGAAGGTTAGGAGATTGTTGTTTCTGAAGAAGCTGTTGAGACAGTTTTTCCGTCGAAAACCTCCGACGTGGATGTTGTTGAGACAGCTCCAACGGAGGAGATAGAAGGAAAAAGAGATGAGGATGTTGTGTCTGCTAAAGGTAAAGAAATTGTTGATGTTGTCCCTATCCAAATCCTGATAATGGAGATGATTCATCAAACTATAATGATGAGGATCCTGAAGGTGGCAGTCCTCAATACACAGAGCCTTTCAAGATGAAGAGGACTGCTGATGACAGATTAAAATAGATGTTGGATGAGGATGCAACAAAACAGCAAGAGGAAGCAAGTCAAACCCTGATCCTCTATACTCAAGAGGAAACTAGACCAGTGGTTGGGGTTGAGACTCTTACTGACTTGCAAGAGCAATCACTTCAAAATATAATGGACATTATGCGAGAGCTGATGAGAGCCATAGAGATTCATGAGATGAACATGGCCTCCAACATCCAAATTACTGAAAAAGAACACTCATCATCCATGCAAGAACTAAGGAATGAGTTATCTGAACTCCCTTCCAAGATACAAAAGAGGTTGAATAAAGAGTTCAATGCTCAGTATAAATCCAAATTGAGATTTTAGCGTGAATATAAAGCTGCATCTGATGCTCGTGATGTTACTCTCAAGGATATTAAGAGCTCAGTGGATGAGGTTAAGAGTACTCAGGCTGCACAGGGCTTGGTACTGGAGAACATGCAAAGCAGTCAAGCTGCTCAATATATGACCATCGACAGCATGTAGGAAAACATCTCCATCCAAGGTCGTGATGTTCGCAGTGTCAAGGACATGATTCTGAACCTTGAATTACTTATGGGTGAGATGATAACTATCATGACAAGAGTCTACCCTGCAGAAGTTGTTGCAGTTACTGTCCCATCTGCTGCTAGAGTTGATGATGCCAAAAATGGGGTAAGTAAATAGCGAGCTGAGCCCGATGCTGAGATGGTGGATACCACCACAAAGAAGAATGAAGATGATGATGATGAAGACAATGCTCCTCTGACCAGGATTAAGCACAAATGAACAAATTATGGACATGGTCAGAGTGTAGAGCCAAAAAGAAGAATGAAAGATGATGATGGAGAAGGTGGTGCAGGTACTGGGGTTGCTGGCTCTCAAACAACAGACAGTACTGTTTCACAGTAAGATGGACAGGTTGCTGCTGCGCCTACAAAGCAAAGATCTTATAAGCAGCAAACTGGTTGAGATCGAGGAAGAGGAAGAGGACTACAGCGAACAGGTCAGGATCGTGTTACCAAACCTTATATCGCCAATCCTGCAGGTCCTAGATTAAGTAAAGAAAGATAGAGACAGCTCAAGACTGCTGATGAGGAGAGGAGAATGAAGCAAGTTGATTGGATATTTAGACTTGGAGTTGTTGGAACTAGAAGATCTAGAGCAGATGTGATAGTTGATTCAGCACTATATTCATTTCCAGATCAGGAAGCTCCAGATTTCGATGTAGATTTGGCTCCTGCAGAAGTTTTGATGCTACTAGATCAGAAACCTGAGAACATAAACCTCTATTGGGATTTGAGTATCTTCGATCAAGTATACTTGCCTAAGAACCGAAATCCAATATTCGATGAGCTTATAAAGTTTAAAAGATCAGAGTATTGGAGGTGTTTTCGAAATCTTTTACAGCTTGATTATTTCAAAGATTTTTCTTTTTTTGAGAAATCACTGAAAAGATATGAAGAGCTAGCAAGAGAAGGGAAGCTGGATCGACAGCTTGCTCTGATCGATAAAGTTAAGAAAGGAGAACAGGTTCCTTACTGCCAGGACTGTTGGCTAAGATGGATGCAGGTTCCTGAGATTGTTGAGCAGATAGAGAAATCTTATTAGGATTCTGTTGTGAACTAGTGGAAGGGGACTAAGTATGAAGAGGTTGTCAAACAAAATCAGCAAGCGGCTCCAGGACATGATGTTGTGAAGAGGAAGCTGTTTGGCGACAAGAAACGTGATAAAGAATAGCTTACTGGCTTTACCAGACTTACATTTTGTGTAAACATTCTTTGTAAATAATTTTTGTATCTTTTATTCATTCATTTTATTTATGAAGTTGTAAGCTTGTAAGATTTTTGATGTAAAGCTTACACTGTACTATACTTGTACTTTATACTCATATAAAAGTACATCTGTTTTTGTTGTTTATTTTATGGGTTTTGTCATCATAAAAAAAGGAGAAATTGTTGGAATGTTTCCATTAAGTTTTGATGAGATAATGTAACGATTAGATAAGAAGTTAGAGTACCCATTTTCCACGTTTTTAAGTGGATTATAGTTTAACAAGTTTATCTTTCGAAGTTGTGATTTGTATAGATGTAAAAATCAGAAAGATATAGAATACTGGTTATAGCAGGATTCTGGACATGGAGAAGTCTGGAAGACTGATTTTCAGCAAGGAATATCAGTAAGCTGAAGTGGAAACTAGGATTAGGAAGCTGGATCAGTAAGCAGCAAACAAATAGCAGGAAGAGAATTTGGAAGCTGACTGCAAGATTCTAGAATAGAAAGTTGTTCGGAATCAGGAAGCTATCACATGTTAGGAAGCTGACTGTAGGATTCTAGAACAAGAAGTTGTTCAGAGTCAGGAAGCTGGCGTAGAATAGAAAGCGGCTACTGCAATCTGAGCAGCAAGCTATAAGTCTTTTTAACCCATTCAATGCAGTACGAGGAATATGTTGAATGCAATACGAGGATAGGTTCATGTCCAAGTTACCAGTGGATAGAAGTTAGCGCTGAGCCAATGAGGTGATGCCACCTTGACCGCGGACCTGTAAAGTACTGTAGCCGAGGGGTGGCGTCATTAATGCGGATCAGAGTAGGACATGTCCTACATCCCAGATTTTCAAGATGTATTTAATGCGAAGATTTGAAAATTAAATTGAATTGCATCAAGGACAATGTCTCTCTTCAACGAGCATTTTCCTCATGATATAAATAAAAGGATAAAGTGACTGTGAAGACTACTGAACTACTGAACAATTTGACTATCTTACAAGCGATCAAATTCTCAAGTCTTTCAAGCTTTCTAAGTTCAGTCACTCAACCTTCTGAAGCAGTCATTCAAACATTCAAGCTTTCAAGTTCAAGGGTATCTTCGAATTGCACCAGTTGAAGAAAACATATACTTTTTAAACCATTTGTTGTGTGCTCGGTTGTTTTAGTTTGGTGTCCTTAGTTGGAAAGATTAGATCCTCGCTAAGTGTTGTGTCTTGTATAGGCTTGTTGGGTCCCAAGCGGTGTCCGAGGTTCAGAGGGGGAGGTGAATGAACCTTGGTCTATTTTTGAAAACCTTTTCAAAACAAACTATTCTGCAAGCTACAAGAACTTGCAGCGCCAGTCAGTTACTGCTTACAGCACTAGAAAGTAGTGCTGCTTGCTGTAACTTAGAGTTTTAAGCACAGCGGAAAAATAAACTTCTTTTTGACACAAGGTTGGCTGGTTTTCTCAAATATGCTCCTTTCAATATGTTTTATGCATATGACAGATAGATATATAAAAGATAAAGCACAGATAGGAAAACAATAAAACACATATGGCTTATAGTGGTTCGAAGGTGGTGTAAGCTTTCTACATCCACTCTACTGCTACGTCGAGCAGGAACTTTGTCAAGCAAGATTGAATTACAGGACTCTATCAACTTTACAAAGTAAACGCCAACTAGAGTCCAGAGATCACACAACACTGCAAACTCTAAAGGCCCACCAACTAGAATCCAGAGATCACACAGCACTGCAAATTCTAAAGGCTAACCCACACAGGGTTCCACACTCCCACACAGGAAAACTGCCTAGCACCTAGACAACTATATAAACAGCAAGGATTTCTCCTATCAACTGTTCGACACCAAAACAACCTACGCACACAGGCAACAAGGTTGAAAGTATATATTTGTTCTTCAACTGGTGCGATGAAGTGAGCTTCTGAATCCTCCAAAGGATCTTTTCTGCTTTGAGCGTGCTCCACTTCTTTAAGGTTGAGTGACTGAGACTGAGTATGTAGCTTGAGCGCTTGAGAACTTTTATGAGAAAGCTTTTGATTTAGTTGTTCTCAATTTTTCAGTTGTTAGCTCACTTTGTAATGTTGTAGAATAGTTGCTCAGTTAATCAGTTCTTGAGCTCATCCTCTATTTATATTTTGTAAGGAATATATCCGTTGAAGGAGATATCTTCCATTTTGAATTCTTAGATCTTCTGATCAAAGGCATGGCTCGCATTTAATGCGATTCGACATCTCCTTTTGGACCAATTAATGCGGTGGCTGCGGCTCACAGCTTATCTGCAGGTGCGTCAGTCCACGTGGCGTCTTGGTATTGGCTCAATGTCTGCAACTTTAATCTTCTCTCGAACGACTCTTCTCCTCATATTGCATTTATCCTTTTCGGATTGTAGGTTACTCAACCTCTTTGTCATCAGCGCTGTTGAGTGTCTAAGCTGTAAGCTTCGCACTGTATCCTTGGTCTGCTTGCAGTATTCCTGCAACTTTTTCTTGCAGCGATGCTGCATGTCGTTCCTTCATGCTTTGCCGTAATTGTTTTCTTGCAGTAGCGTCTTTCTGAGACTTTCTAATACAGCATGACATGCATGTGTACTTCCATCTTTCAGCTTTCATAACAAGACTCAAACCTAGTCTATGTTTTTACTTGAACATCGTGAAAAATGGAGTACTCAAACTTCCTATTACATCTTTGGCTTGTCTCATCAAAATCTAAACACTGAAGACTCAACAAGGCTTATAACTTTGTGTGAGTTTTGTACCCTGTGTGGGATAGTGCCTATGAATCTTTGATTCTAGTAGGTAAACTTGTGTAGGAAGAGGTTTGTAAAGCTGAGTCTTGTAAAACAAATTGACCTAACAAAGTTCCTCCTTGAGAATGAGTAGAGTGGACGTAGAAGAACTACACCACATTCGAACCACTATAAACCCTTGTGTGTTAACTGTTTTTGATTACTTGCTACATTGCATTGTTGCATATTTATCTTGATGCATTTATCATAAGCATTGTGCTAAAAAGATTGTGACAAAATCATACTTGAAAAAAGAAAACTGGTTTTCAAAAGAAACTCTATCTTAGTTTATTCCGCTGCATACTGTGATAACCGAGTCAGAAACTTGAATCAGCATACTGCCAAATTTCTGAATCAAGCCAGGTTACTGCATACTCTCTAGAATCAGTAACATGTTTACAGAAAAAGTTTTAAAATGAAAAATCGATAGATGTTCATTCACACCCCCTCTGAACCTCTGACCACTTAGGACTAACAAATCATGTATTGTGATAATATAAGTGCCATAAATATTTCCAAAAACCCTGTTCAACACTCTAGAACTAAGCATATAGATATTAGACACCATTTCATTAGAGATTTAGTTGAGAAAGGTCTTATCCAACTTGAGTATGTATCCACTAATAATCAGCTTGCTGATATTTTTACTAAAGCCTTAGATTTCGAGAGATTTTCGTCTTTGAAAAAGTCTCTCAATTTGTGTGCGATCTAATTGCATATCTGTTTACGGATGTTACACCTTGTGTTCCCACATTCAGAACATCCATTATTTTTTTGGCTTTCTAGGGTTTTTAGGCATATTTTGAAAATATGCTATCTTTTCAAAAGATTGGTAGATATTAACATGTGCTAACTGGTTTTATATAGTACACAATAATTGTTTGAGCTTGTTCATATATTTCTCAGGAATTGTCTTTACAAATGTGCCAACATTGAGGAAAACAAAATTTAGGATCTTTTGTGTACGATTTTTCAAATTTTGAAAATAGGCATCCTTAGATTTTTCATACCTTTTCATGGATGTTGTCTTATTTGTTGGATAATACATCTCCTAAATTTTTTGATTTAATGATATATATATCTTGCTTTGAATTTGGATTTATTGTTGAGAAGTTTAAGGGGTTAAGGGTTTTGTAGCTCTTTATGTATATCACGTCTCTGACCCATGTCAAAATCACCATCTCTCTCTCTCTTATCATACACTCTTCTCCTACCACTCAGTTCAGTTACATACATAAATGCAAATCTCATCTCTATTTTGTATTCCTCATACTCTTCTTTCTCTCTCAAATTTCTCTGTAGTTCACTTTGTTGTTGGTTTCCTACGAAGAAATTCGTTTAAGTGGAGATCAAATTGGTGTTTGCTTTGGACTGTCGAAAATGTCCCTGTTAATGTTGCAACATCAGTTCCAACATTTGTTCTACTAATATGTTTTTATCTTGAGTTATTTTTATTTATGCAGGTCTGAACATGGACTCGACAACTTGATGAGATGACTAGCATTAGAGACATCTTTTTGCTGATCTTTCTACCCAAAAAGAGGGAGAAATTTCTAGCGGTAATGTGTTTTTTTATTAAAGAGGAGATTCTTTTGAGGGGGAGTTTTGTTTTGGTGTGATTTGTTTTAAGAAAAAATTGTTTTGCTAAAGGGGAGTTTGAAGGTTTTCAAAAAAAAAAAGTTTTTCAAAAGTTGATCTTAGTTTAAGGGGGAGTTTAATTTTGTTGTGTTTTGTGAAAAAAGGTAAAAAGGGGGAGATTGTTAGAGTTTAATTTTTTAAACTCTTATTTTATTTTGCATTTCTCACAAAACATAATATTTGGTATTTTTATCCAAAACATAATATTTGACTATTTTGGATATTTTCTTGCAGGCATTAAGGAAGAGTTTATTAATTTGGATTTTGAGCAGAAAAAGTCAAAAAGGGGATATTGTTAGTGTTAATTTTTAACACTAATTAATTTTTTCTTTTTCTTTATTTTACCCAAATTAATTTATTTTTGATATATGATTTATGGTTGAGATATCTAAGGGAATAGATGATTGGATGATTGGATGATTGGACGTGTATTTAACAAGATTTATTTGTTGAAGGAGTCTAAAGGAACTGATGTTCCTTTCCTAGATAATAGGAGATTTTGTTATCTTTGTATATCTTTGTGATTTGCAGAAACGTGGGAAAAAGAGAAGAAGAAAATGTGGAGAAGCAAGAGGTGGAGAAGTGGAAGATTGAAGATGAGGAGCATGACTTGAAGATCATGGATGGAACAAGACATGGAGATAGTGGAGAACATGGATGATGTTCCACCAAGAAGAAGAGGTTGTAGGGCTCTATAAATAAAGTAGACTCAAAGACTGCAGAAAGCAAGGAAGATAAGCGAGAAAAACAAAAGAGAGAGTGAAGAACAGTTTTTAGTTTACAAAGTAATCTGATGTTGGCACATCTGTGACAATATTTTCACAGTGATTCTAATTTCTAAATATTTCAGTTTTTTGGATTGCTTTGTAAACCATAGAGAGTTTGTCACATTCATAGAGCGTGAGAGAAAACTTTTTGAGTGTGTTTTTCCAAAGAGATTCATTTAAGATCTCTTTGGGCTTTTGTAATTACTCATCGAAGTAATAAAGTTTTGCCCTGCTGGCGTTCCAAAAGTATTTTTATATACTTGTAGATAATTTCTTTATTCTTTACATCTTTTTTAAAGTTCAATTCCGCTACTGTTTTGGTTGATGTTGTGACATTTAACACAACATTAATCATTCTGTTTAGTTTTGCAAGATATTCTGCCCACCAGAATTATCAAAAAGGGAACATTCTTCAATAGCTAAACGTAAAATTCATGAATTTTAAATAAGGGTATGTTATAGAATTTATACTATTCTAATGAATGAAAGTAATTGTAATTTAAGAAAGACAATGAATAGTTGGCTTATCTATGTGGTAAAGGAGGGAGTATGATTTTTGTATAAAATTTTGAGTGGTATTTTTCTAAGATCGTCTTCTGGATCTGATTGCTTGTGATGGATCGATTCACAGCTCAAAAACTCTCAATATTCTCATACAAATTTGTGAAAATCAGTTTTATTTGTCGGTATTGACATTCTGACTCACAATAGGTAATTATGAGACAATTTAAGTTTTTATATAAAATTTTAAGTAGAACTTATGTGAGACTGTCTCACAGATCTCATTTTGTGAGACGGTCGGCTCAAGTCAGACATTATAAATTATTTAATACTTTTACCTGTATTAGGTAATATTTTTCTATATATCAAGTAATGCTCTTGTATTATGTACATATAATAAATGATATAACATATAGAAAAATATTACCTAATACACACAAAAGTATTACATGTTACACGAGAGAAAAGAACACCTGGACAGCCTAGGATCCACGTTTTTTTAATAACCCGACCCGACCCAATTTGGGTCATGTATCATATAATACAAAAGTATTATCTAATATAAAGAAAAGTATTACCTGATACACATAAAAATATTACATGTTTTCTTATAGTCCAACTCAACTCAAAACACATCCTGTAATATAAAGTATTATCTAATAAATAGAAAAGTATTACCTAATATACACTAAAATATTACATAATTTCTTATGTTTGACCCGACCCGTCTCATAAAACACAAAAACTCATGTGAGACGGTCTCACGGATAGTTATCGTGAGACGAAGCCCCATTACCCACAAACAACATTTGAATTATAGGTTTTGGGTTGTAAGTTGACCCATCAATTTAATAAAATTTGTGAGACGGTCTCATAAGAGACTCACCATTTTTTGAATGACTCGTGTATTTTGCTTTCAAATCAAATACAATTATGATCGCAAATTTGATCAGAAAATTATACCGATTGCAATTTGAAAAAATAATGAACTTGAAGAAGCAATTACAAAAGAAAATAATTTAAGTTGTTAATTTAAAAAACAATCATATCTTAAATTGATTTTGATATTAACCTTTAAAATAACTATATTATCATCATTATGAACTCAACTTTAAAATAACTATATTATCATCATTATGAACTCAACTGTCTCACTCCCCTAATTTTAGTAATTTGAATTTGAATATGTAAATTAATTGAGTGTTAATGTTTGGTTTTTCCTATTTTGAATAATTAAACTTTTTTTTTTCGAAATACAATATCAATTTTATATTTTTCTTTAAATGATTAAAATAAAGTTTTCTCTATAGGACGTGATATGGTCGAACTAAGTCAAACCGAGTCTTTAGTCGAACTGAGTCGAACCGAGTCTTCTCTTGAAAACCGGAATGAAGTCAAAGTCAATGTATCTGAAGGGTTTAAAGAAACAAACAGTTCGGACACCGTTGGAGCGAACTAAGAAAATGCAAACTAATGCAGCCTTGAAGTACAATGACGAACTGGTTGATGGTGAAAAGTGACGAACAGGTTTTGAATTCAACTAATCCCTATTTTTGTGAAGCCAGTAGCCCATATCCCACGTTTTTTGGGATAAATCTCAACCAACATGTATTCCAGGGAGTCTATATATACCTCTTATATTCATTCTTCTATTTTTTATGCACAACAAAAACACACTTATATGTTTTCTCTCTACAATCAATTATTCTCTTGACTGACTTAAGCGTCGGAGTCCCATCGCCGGGAACCCCTCCCGATGCTTGTTTTGCAGGTTTTTGAGTCTTCGTTCGAGTTTTGGATTGAAGAACAAGAGCGTTGGATTGGAGCAACATTAATTGGCGTCGTCTATAGGAAAGATTAGAGTTTTAAGACGTTGAAGTATTGAAGATGGTGAATACTAGAGGATCTAGGAGGAGGATGGAAGTAGGTGGAACGTCAAGAGGTCAAGAAGAGGGTAATCGGAGTCCTACTCCGGTGGAACCCCCTCGTACTATTATGCTAACGCCGGAAGAACTTGAAGATCTGATATCGGCGGCTGTACAGAAAGCTTTGGGAAAGCAGAGAGTTGAGTCACAACAGGACAACGTTGAGGTCAATAAGAAAAAAAGATTAGATGATAAATCACAGACATATGAAAGAGAAAGTCAGTTTGATCATCCTCGAGGTCAGAAGCGGGAACACGACGAACTGTCGGAGAAAGTTGATGATCTAAAGAGGGAACTGCGGGAAGTCCAGCGCAATATCCGGTGAGTCCTGAGGAGTTCAAGAGGAAATCCCTTTTCGGAGGAAGTGATGGAGGATGAATTACCGGCCTCTTTTCGGCCAGTGAATTTTGACTATGATGGTACCACTGATCCGTGGGATCATCTGTGTCGGTTTGAGAATACCGTCCTCTTACATCGGTATTCAGATGGTATTAAGTGTAGGGTGTTTGCTACTACCCTCACCAAGGCAGCTCAGACCTGGTTTAGTCAATTGAGTAATTGAGCCATTCATGACTTTGCACAATTATCCGAGTTGTTCTTGCATCAGTTCGCGAGTGCTAGGAGACAACGGCGTTCTACCCAGACTTTGTTCAGAGTAAAACAGAAGGCGGATGAGACGTTGAGAGATTACGTCAAAAAATTCACAGCTGCGACTTTGGAAGCTCCGGAGGCTTCCGACGACCTGATAGTTAATGTCTTTATACAAGGCTTGAGAGAGGGCGACCTTCACACTTCTTTGGTTAAGAAGACGCCTAAGAATTTTGACGACTTGTTACAGCGAGCTACCAAGTATATCAACTTGGATGAGGCAGTTCGAATAAAAAAAGGTGAGGGCTCTAGTCGAGCGAACAAGTCACAGGAGCAAGATGTTATAAGAAAGAAAGAGATAGGTGAGTCACGAGCGAAGTTTGCACCACCACCCTTGCGAGATAACAGGGTTGGAAGGAGGTACGATCAGTATACACCGTTGGCTATTTCTCCCGAACAAGTATTGATGGAAATCTGGAATTGGCCTCAACTGAGATGGCCAGCGACTTGGAGTTCGACTCCTAAGAAGTCGTCTACCTTTAGAAATGGCAAACTTTGTCGATTTCATAATGAGTACGGGCATGGTACTGATGAATGCTTGCACCTGAGGGACGAATTAAAAAGATTAGTTAGAGAAAATTGACTCACTCGGTATGTTCGTCAACACCGACAAGATAACAGAGGGCAACAGAATGTTCGAGAGGAGCCAAAAAGGGAAAAAGGACAGGAGCGACCTGAATTACCTCCACCTCCGTCACTCCCACCGTGAAATAGGCCTGAGAGGGAAGAGAGACCTACCATTCATATGATTATGGGAGGACCAACGGATGGAGATTCGAACAGAGCTCGCAAAACGAGATTAAATTCAGTTCGACAGAAAGGAGATGAAGTCCAAACGATCTTTGATGAAGTAGTAGTGGAGTTCGGAGCTCGGGATAGAGTGGCCATCCAAAGTCCACAGTTTGATGATATGGTGATCATAGCTGAGATAGGAGGTTTTAATGTTGAGCGAGTATTCGTCGATACAGGCAGTTCGGTGGACATCATGTTCATGGATTGTTTCAGGAAGATGAGATCGTCGGTTGAGGTCAAACATGTAGAAACTTCTCTTTATGGTTTTGCAGGGGAAGCTGTGATGGTGTTCGGCAAGGTGCAATTGTCTATGGTTTTAAGAGAGGGGGAATGGAGGCAGAATAAGACAATAACTTTCTTGTTGGTGGATGCACCTTCGCAATACAATGTGATACTGGGTCGTCCATCTTTGAGTACCTATGCGGCGATCATCTCGCCTGCACATTTGATGATAAAGTTCCCTGTAGCGAATGAGGAAGGGTGAATAGTGGGAGTAGGAGTAGTTCATGGTGACCAACAGACAGCTCGACGTTGCTATGTCGCTGCAATTCGCCATTCAGAGTCCCGAAAGCGTCATACCGAACAAAGAGACGATATTGATCGAGAAATGGACCAAAGCCGGAAGAAAGAGCGAGAGGCGAACACAGCAAAATTTGAAGAAGGGGAATTGATGAGTGTCGAATTAATTCCAGAGCAGCCTGGACATTTAGTTCATGTAGGCAGCCATTTATCCGAGCCAATTCAAAAAGAGATAATACGGGTGTTGAAAGAAAATGTAGATTTGTTCGCATGGAGGCCTGAGGATATGAAGGGTATAAATCCAGATGTAGCAGTGCACAGGTTGAACATCAAGCCAGGAGTTCGACCAGTTAAGCAGAAGTTGAGACATTTTGGGAACGAACAGAATGAAATTATAGAAAATAAAGTGGAGAAGTTGTTGGAGATAGGGCACATCGAAAAGATTCAGTACCCTCAGTGGTTGGCTAATGTAGTGTTAGTGTCTAAACCTGGAAATAAATGGCGAATGTGTATTGATTTCCGGGATTTGAACAAAGCTTACCCAAAAGATCACTACCCACTCCCCTGAATTGATAAGTTGGTGGACTCAACAGCCGGTTGTGAACTTCTTAGCATGATGGACGCTGCACAAGGATATCACTAGATTTTACTACATCCAGAAGAGAAGCCCAAAGTTGCTTTCATCACTTCGTCAGGGACATATTGTTATACGGTGATGCCGTTTGGGTTGAAAAATGCAGGAGCTACTTATCAGAGGATGGTGGACAAAGTATTCAAGAGTCAGTTAGGTCGGAATATGGAAGCTTATGTGGACGACATGTTGGTCAAAAGCATCCAAGCGAACAATCATGCAGCAGACTTGATGGAAACTATGGCAACAGTTCGAAAGCATGGAATGCGGCTAAATCCGGCAAAGTGTTCCTTTGGAGTAAAAACAGGAAAGTTCTTGGGGTATATGGTTACGGAGAGAGGAATAGAAGTTAACCCTACCAAAATCCGAGCTATACAGGAGATGTCCCCTCCTCGAACTATAAAAGAAAGGCACGTTGGTGGTATACTTAGCAACTGGTAAAGAATCGGTCAGTTCGGTTCTTGTGCGAGAAGAAGGAAATGAGCAGTTCCCTGTCTACTTTGTCAGTAAAGTTCTCCAAGGGGTTGAAACGCGGTACACTGAGATTGAAAAGGTGGCCTATGCACTCGTTACTGCCGCCAGAAGGTTGCAACCATACTTTCTGGGTTATGCGATAATTGTACGAACTGATCATCCGTTGGGCGTTATTTTGGGAAAGCCCGATGCATTGGGAAGGTTAGTCAAATGGGCTGTCGAACTGGGTCAGTTTGACATCAAGTATGAGCCCCGAACAGCAATTAAAGGTCAAGCTTTGGCGGATTTTATTCAAGAAACCACCAAGGTACAGGAAAAGAAGGAATAGGAATTATTCGTAGATGGATCCTCATCCCGTCAAGGGGCTGGAGCGGGGATATTACTGATCAGTCCGGAGAAAGATGAATTACAGTTCGCCATAAAATTCTTGTTTAATGCATCTAACAATGAGGCAGAATATGAAGCTTTTTTGCAGGGCTTAAAGATAGTCGAACAGGTAGGGGCTCGCCACTTAACAATCAAATCGAACTCACAGTTAGTAACTCAACAACTCCAGAATCAATATGAAGTCAAGGAAGATCGCATGATTTCTTATGTAGAAAAAATCAGGGATATGGAGAACAAGTTTGAAAGGCTTAAAATCGAGTAGATTCCCAGAAGTGAAAATCAGAAGGCGGACTTCTTGTCGAAAATAGGCAGTTCGTTACGGGATTGTTCGCAGAGGAGTATAACAGTGATGGGCGTTGGGAGAGAGAATGAAGTTATGAATATTGACAAGGCAAAGTCCGATTGGAGAACTCCTATTTTGCATTTTCTGTAAGGCAAATAGGAAGGGACAACGAAAGAATTGGAAAGGTTAGAAAGGCAAGTTCGATTCTATTATATTATCAATAGACTGTTATACAGAAAAACCTTTTTACCAACGGACGCAAGATGCTTATCCCAAGAGAAAGGGATCAAGGTCCTAAAAGAATCTCATAAGGGAGGATGTGCCGAACATTCAAGAGCGAGAGCTCTAGCTCGAAAAGTAGTACGAGCTGGTTTTTATTGGCCCACGATGAAGAATGATGCCGAGGAGCTAGTAAGAAAGTGTGAATCTTGCCAGAAACACGGGTGGCGAATACACACGCCAGCTTCGGATATGTTAACCACTTGTTCGTCTTGCCCTTTTGCTAGATGGGGGATTGATATAGTTGGTCTGTTTGTTAAAACTAGATGAAGTAAACAATTCTTGGTGGTAGCAGTGGATTATTTCACTAAGTAGGTCGAAGCTGAACCTTTGGTCAGGATTACGGAGGCTGACATGATTCATTTTATTTGGAGGAATATCTGTTGCAGGTTTGGTTTGCCGAGAATCTTGGTGTCGGACAATAGAGCTCAGTTCCGAGGAAAGAAAATTATTGAATGGTGCGAAGAGATGAAAATTTTGCAAGTATTTACCGTAGTGGCACATCCACAAGCGAATGGGCAGGTCGAAGTGGTGAATCGTATCATATTAGATGGACTTAAAAAACGGCTTGAGTCCGAAAAATCGAACTGGGTGGATGAATTGCCATCAGTATTATGGGCTTATCGAACAATATCTAGATCGACGATAGGAGAGAGTCCTTTCAGTTTGGTGTTCGGAATGGAAGCGGTAGTTCCAGTGGAAATTCAAGGAGAAGCTTTGCGGATCACCAATTTTGAACCACAAGAAAATGAAGAGTATCAGAACTGATTTAATGTTTTTAGACAAACTGAGGGATGAAGCCCGAGTTCGTCATAAACTCTACAAAAGGCGCATTCAAGCAGCGTTCAATAAGAAAGTTCGCAAAAGAGAATTCCAAGTAGGAGATATGGTGTTAAGACAGTCAGATGCCCTGGTCGAAATCGGAAAGCTGGATGCTACTTGGGAAGGACCGTATATTATCTCAAAGATTCTTTCAGGAGGATCCTACGAACTTATAGATAAAGATGGGAAGAGGTTGCCAAGACCATGACATGTGAGTCATCTGAAGAAGTTTTATGCTTGAAGTGCCATCCTTCTGTATGTTACTTATTACTTTTTTCAATTCCTGTTACTTAATAAAACGAGAAACATTTACTCTCCATGGACGTAGGTCAATTCGACCGAACCACGTTATATCGTTGTGTCACTTTTTTCTCTGTTTTATTTTTATATTACTGTTATACATGATGATTAAGCGAACCGAAACATTCCTTCGGAATGTTCTGATTAAGCGAACCAAAACATTCCTTCGGAATGACCTGATTAAGCGAACTGAAACATTCCCTCGGAATGTCCTGATTAAGCGAACCAAAACATTCATTCGGAATGACCTGATTAAGCGAACCAAAACATTCATTCGGAATGACCTGATTAAGCGAACCGAAACATTCCCTCGGAATGTCCCGATTAAGCGAACCGAAACATTCCCTCGGAATGTCCCGATTAAGCGATCCGAAACATTCCCTCGGAATGTCCTGATTAAGCGAATCGAAACATTCCCTCGGAATATCCTGATTAAACGAACTAGAACATTCCCTCGGAATGACTCGATTCAAACAAAACTTGATTAAGCAAGTTGAAGTTTTCTTATGAATGATCGGGTTCAGCGAGCTATAACGAAGATTATAACATGAATTACAAATGCAAGCATTTAAAGTAAACATTGATAACATTCAATACGAACAGAAGACAGTTACAAATATGGAAGAAAGTAAAACGTTCAACTAAGGTAGAGTGGGAGGTTCTTCAGGAGGAATCGAAGAAGAGGGATCAGCAGGAGGAGGTGGTGGCATGGGAGTGAACATGTCGTCAGGCAGATCAGCGACCAATCTCGAAGTCGTTTCCCCGAGCTGATTCGAACCGGTACTTAAGGGAAGTATTTCTGAAATGGCTTGCTCTAAGAGGCCGGCCCACCACTTGGCATCAACATGCTCGCTAGGGTCTCCGCACTAGCCAGGAGGAGTGGGGAAGGATTGCCCTAACTTCTTACCTAGCGAAGAGAGACGGAAGCGGAGTTGGGACTCGGGCATAGTTTTCGTCACCTCTTCCTGGCACAGGCGAACACCCTCCTTAAAATAGGCCTCGGCCATGGGAGCGGCTTTAGAGAGAAAGATGACTGAATTCCATAAGCGCCTGAAGAGACTCTCACAGAACTCTTCAGCTATTAGTTCCATCTCTGGATTCCGAGCGAATCTATGGAAGCCCTCTATAATCCCAGCTCGGAATCCCTCCTCCCTCATATCTTCCGTAAATTGAAGCCGCATATTATTCTCCTGCTCCAACTCCTCCCTCAACCTCCTAAGTTCCGCCTCAGCCCCGAGGAACTCTTTCTGCTTCTCCATGGCGAACTGCTATTTTGCCACGAGCAGTTCCTCTCTTTTCGACACCTCGAATCGAGCTGTAGCGAGCTCAATATCGTATTGCTCTAACCGAGCAGATAACTCAGTAGCTCGGCCAGAGTGGATGGCCAAATCGCTCTCTAGGGTTTTTTTCTCTTCCTCCCTCTCCTGCACAAGATCGCGATAATTTCACGCCTGGTCTCACCGCCGAAGGGCCCTCCTGCTCAAACCCTCAAAAAATTTCTTTGCGTTGGCCAAATGCGTGAGATTCAGTCGAATCTCTTTTTCCTCGGCATCCTCCTCGCCCTCTGCCGACTTCCCCTTCCGCACCGCCGCCTCCTCTGGAACCTCCGAAATGACTGACGGTTCCTCAACGGTCTTTTGTTTTTTGCTCACGGACCGCTGCGAGCTGCCAGACCCCCTCTTATTCTGTTGGCAGGAAGAGCCGGTTCCGAGTGCCTCCCTCGCAGCATCTTCAGTCAAATCTATAGGCTCGGATGAACGAGCCATGGGCAGAGACGAACTGACGGAAGCTTCGGCGACAGACAGTATGGTAAGAGGGGGAAAAGCCGACAAGGTAGCCTCCAATCCCCCAGGGAGAACACATTCTGCCTCGTGAACCACATGTTCAGTCGAGCCAGGAGTTTTGTTGGCCAGTTCAACAAGACGAGTTTCCTCCATCTGCTTGAAGGCTACAACTAGGTCGGTATTCACACAATGTTGGAAAGGTGAGTACGGAGTCCTCTCCTCATCAGAGACCTCGTCTGCAAAGCTGAAGAACTGATTCATCTTTCTATCTGCAAAAAGAAACAAATTGGATAAGCCATCATGTACTCAAACAAGTTCGAATTAACACTGAAAAGGACGAGAAAAAGAAAGATCGACCTAAATTAAATCGAGAAGAAACACGGTTGTTCGAATAAAACCCCCAGAATAACAGTAACGACTCGCAAGAGCTCAATTGGACGATATTGAACCACCCCTTGGCAAAAATTCTGTTCAAAACGGAGATCTGGTAGTCAGGAGGGGAGGGGGATCGGACTGAATAGTGGTTTGAACCCAAGGTAAAGAATGGAAGGATTGGTTCGCTAGTCCGCGAATGAAAAAATAGTATTGCTCCCAAGCGCTAACCTTCTCATCACCAGGAGACAAAAAAGCAGCTCGCCTCGCACCCCCACGAGGGCTTAAATAAAAACGAAAAGGATTATTGTTTTTAAGAACGAAGCAAGAACGAAATCGATTGAAAGAGGGTTCGACCTCCATCCATTTACATATCATGTAAAAAGATACTATATAGCTTATAGAATTTGGGTGTAATTGGTTCGGGCATATTCCGAAACCCGAACCAATTTCTAAGAAGAAGGGGTGAATGGGAGGAACCAATCCCAGGGTGACATGTTTCAAAAACCATGTCTGATGACCGTGGGGAGCTCGGTGAGGTCGGTCCTCGGGATTGGGGATTACTACAGAGTAACCGTCCACCATAAGCGAACTAAGGAGTGTTAGATGGGTTTGGGTGGTTTTAGTGGAGGAAAATACCGTATCTACGGTTTTTCTCCTAGATTTCTTAGAAGCCTGAACTATGGGGCGAGAAGATGCCATTGGAAATATAAGGATAAAGGAGAAGAAGATGGGTACCTGATATAATTGAAGAAACCTAGAAATTGGAGAGAAAAAACCCTTGATTGATGAGAGAAAAACTGTTTAAGTGAAGCTACAGTGATTGGTTGCGCAAGAAGTATTTCTGGTGTGATGGAGGAGATATATATAGAGGGAGGATTCCTCGGTTTTAGGGGGGAAGAGTGGAAGGTCGCGAACTCTCGGCCGTTAGATGCAAGAAAATCCAACGGTGGAAGACGAAAGGACACTGGGCGGGAAATCTACCCTGCCACGTGTCGCGTAGGTAGGATTAGCGCAGTTGAAGGGACATCTCACCTCAAAAAGGTGCGTCAAGTGTTTGGATAACATATTAGCGAACTGCACTAGTGCGTGTAAACACGCACTTCAAAGGGGGGGAGTATTTGATATGGTCAAACTAAGTCGACTGAGTCTTTGGTCGAACTGAGTCGAACCGAGTCTTCTCTTGAAAACCGGAATGAAGTCAAAGTCAACGTATCTGAAGGGTTTAAAGAAACAAATAGTTCGGACACCGTTGGAGCGAACTAAGGAAATGCGAACTAATGCAGTCTTGAAGTACAATGACGAACTGGTTGATGGTGAAAAGTGACGAACAGGTTTTGAATCCAACTAATCCCTATTTTTGTGAAGCCAGTAGCCCATATCCCACGTTTTTTGGGATACATCTCAACCAACACGTATTCCAGGGAGTCTATATATACCTCTTATATTCATTCTTCTATTTTTTTATGCATAATTATAACAAAAACACACACATATACGTTTTCTCTCTAGAATCAATTATTCTCTTGACTGACTTGAGCGTCGGAGTCCCATCGTCGGGAACCCCTCCCAGTGCTTGTTTTGCAGGTTTTTGAGTCTTCGTTCGAGTTTTGGATTGAAGAACAAGAGCGTTGGATTGGAGCAACATCAGGACGTTATTTAACAATTTATATACCAATCTCACCCCTTACACCAGAATTTTGGTTCTATACTACAATTATGGTTTCGTCTCTGTTTGAGATTAATTATAATTTCATGACAACATTATTTTAGATAAAAAAAAAAATTAAAAACAAATCTTGGAAAAATGAAGTTAACATTTCCATGAAAATTCACAGGATAACCAATTGAAGAGCCTCGATTTAATTAAGTTGACTTGTATTTATAATTTATGTCAGACTGCATTGACTCCGACCAATTAATTGTTCATTCTCCAGTGCATTATCTTTATTATATATATCAATAAAAATAATATTCTAATTTCTATTGAAATTTCTCCTAAAGAAATAGAAGTTATATTATTTTACAATTTGTATTAAAAAATTTGTTCGAGTCTAGTCAATGCATAAATGCGGGTCCCAGCAGCGACTCATTTATTTTCTGTCAAGAAGTAGATGTCAATTTGATTTTGTTAACTAATTATTAAAAATAAATCATATAAAATAGTCTCATGAATATTAAATTGTTTATATAAAAACAAAGAAAAAGGGATATAAAATTGTACATGGGATTCCATTAATTTTGACAAATTTAAATCAGTGGGTATTGAGTTGTAGATTGTAGATTGATTTATCTCATAAAATTAAACATATAAATTTCATAAAATTAAATTTGTGAGATGATTTTATAAAATTCATATTTTCCGAATAATTATAGGATAAAGAGGTGTTTAATATATTAAGAGGTATATTTATATTCCAACCACTTTTCATATTTATCTGTTTATTTATTAACAAAAAAGACAAAATGCCTTTTGTTACTGTTTCGAACGCATTAAAATATTAAACTTTCATTAAAAAGAGGTGGCTGATCATAATTTGGTAGGAAAAGCTCCAATATTGAATTGAGTAGGGACTAGAAATATACAATTGGGTATAAGCTAAGATCATTAAAAAAACAATAAAAATAAATAAATTTAGACTAGAACTCTAATACAATTGTCATATAAATCTAATTTCCTAGAATAAATTAATCTATAACTCATAATTCTTAAAATAGAGATTGACTTATTAAAATAAGTTTGAATTTTGTATTTCAGGCTTCTTCTTTGGAAATTGTACTTGTGTGACAGCCCTATGTTTTATTTAATGATAAGTTTATAACTATGTTTTATATTATAGGAGTTTGAGAAGAAAAAAACAAAAAAGAAAAATTTGTAATTGTTGTATTATAACTTGCCTTTTGTCTTTTTTTTTTTCCATCAAAATTATGGAGTATATTCTAATATCAGTTTCCTAACTATCTTTTTTTTTTTCTATTTTCTATCCAATCTTTTGCTCGAAATTTCGATTTTTAACTTTGTAGACACCAAAATTGATGATCTAGGTTTTTCAGTCCAACATCCACATAAACAAAAAACTGACGTTTCGAACAAAATAATATGAAAATTGAAAGTAAAAAGATAGTTAAAGAATTAAAATATAAAATAGATAAAAAAAATTGAATAAAAACCTAAATTATGGAGCAAAATTGAGATTTTCAAAAAAATTATAATAATTGTAATAATAACAACAATTTGTAATAATAACAACAATAATAATAGAAGAGTAGAAAGTTATGTTAGGAAAAGGTGTGAAAGGAATCTGAATATCTGATAAGGTGATGAAGTAGGAAAACAATAAACACAATGAATAAGAAGTGATATATGTGGTGATATGTAAGGTGGCGAACCAGTTCAACTGTCGGAATCAACAGTTTGGAAAACCGTGGGTGGAACGGAATTGAATCGTGAGGATTTTGATGTTTTTCCAATTTCTAAATCGGTGATTTATTTATTATTAAAAATCTTTTTTAAACTTTTTTTTATTAAAATTTACATATAAATAATACAATTATTCCTATTATACCAAAATAACAAATTTTTTGAATTAATAAATAAAATATTAGAATTTATATTTACAAGTTACAACAACACAACTTACAACTTGTAATTTTAAAAGCTAGTAATACAATTTACATACAACCCATAAACCCAAAAAAAATTACGATTTACAATACAAATTAAAAAAAATCAATATAAGTTTAAATTAAAGAGTAGGATAACATAATATTTATAATATATAGTATAAATTATTTAAAAAAATAGATAAATCTCCGGTTTAACCGTTGATTCCCTATTTGAAAAAATACAAATCGAAATTGAACAACATTAATGCAATTCACGATTTCAATTTGGATCGAAATCAGATCAACGAATAACTGGCCTGTTTTCCAAAACCGTTTGACCACATCTAGTGATATATAAATATGGCGTTTTGGTATTGTTTTCCTCGGATACAAGTTTTGATATTGTTTAACCATTTGTTCTGGACTTAAGGTGACTTTTGCAAATTTGAATTTGGGCTTTAAAAGCATTTTGTTACTATGAATTTTGAAAGTTTTGTGTGATAGGATTATAATTAGATATCATTTTCACACTGAAAATTGTAGAAAAAATAGATATTATTTGTTGAGAATTGTAGAAAAATTAGATATTTTTATTGGAAATTTAGAGAAAGTAAAAAAAAAAAAAAGATTCTAGAATTTTGTAAATCATGTCCAACTATGAACTGGATTGAGTACATCCAAAATTTGGATGCACCAAATCCAGTCCAAAATTATGTCCTTAATTAAGTTGGAGGAATGTGCCCTTCTAAACAAGGACGTTTTTAGAGAGACTTGTTTTTATGTGATTATTAAAGCCCACATATAATGCACACAATTTTGGTGATTTAAATAATGAAGCTTCCTTGGTGTTTTTGATGTATTGCGAGTCCATGATGAAATGCCATGTCTCTACAATACTACTAATGAAAGAAATTTTGTAGGGTCAAAAATGAATTTTTTTTTTTTTGGGATTGAAGTGTCTTTCTATCATTAAAAAAAAAACACACTATTCTCATTTATAAAACAAGCGCATGTTTTGTGAGCCATCCTCGATGTTGAAAACACTTCAATAATATTAGTAATCACTAAGCAGTATTATACTATTATTGACATCCCATTTATTAAACTCCAATGACATTTTCCAAGTACAAGAAATAGGTCCCACATGCTTTTTTTTTTGTGAAGCACAAGTATGTGCAATCATGACATTTTTTTTTTTAATAAATGACTTACTAATAAGATTATTGCAATAGTTTGATTTAATAATTTCATGAAATTTATAATATCAATAACCAATTCATTGCAAGTGCGCATTACTAGTAAAATACAAGTACAAAGAATTACTTATATAAAATTATTTTATGAATACAATTCTTCAGATTAAATTAATTTTTACAAATGAAACATTATTTTATAAGTTATACATTACAGTTTAACTCGTTTCACAAAATTAGATTCGTTAAGTAGTGTCCTAAAAAATCTACTCGTAATTTCCTCAAGAAAGAAAAAAAAAACAAAAAAGAAATGAAAAAGAAAAAGAAAAAAAAATCTTCACTTAGTTGATACCTTTATAATTTCATCTTGTTGTCCCTTTTTCTTTCTTTATTTCATTGAAAGAGAAACGGTCCATTATTATTATTATCATAATTATTTTATTTAGGTAAAGAACAGGTCCATTATTGCGGTTCATTATTCATGTAACAATGATTACTCCATAGTAAAATACATAAAATAATAAATAATCATATGATATCATTGATATGGTACCATTTTTTTTGTATTTTTATGAAAATAAATATTATCATTGATCTCTCTCTTCGAAAATTCTTGATGAGTCGAGCGACTCGCGAGTTGGTGAGAATCACATCACTCAAAAGTCGAATCTATTCATTAAATGAAACTCAAATCAGTTTTAGGCTGTGCCCAAAAACTCACAAATAATAAAGAAACTAATCAATGTATAGATAAGACTAGTGGTTGAGGCCTTTGGGATATATCTCTTCTTTTTTTTTTTTTACTCTTCAATCAGGTGGGCATAGCTATCAAGAAAAACATTTCAATCTTTACCCAAAGTTGTCGTGATTTGTATGTTCTTCTTCTCTCTCTGATCCACTTGCTGTGTTAATTGCCTGATTTTCTTGATTCTTTGTGTTCAATTTCAAGAGGGTTTTAGTTTCACTACTGATTCTGGTGAGTTTGACCCTGAATTTACTGTTGTTAACTCTTGATCAGAGAGGTTTATGAAGATTAATCAATTATGGGTTTCGTTAATTCTGATAAAGTTTTGATCTTTTTCTGTTTTTCCTTAATTTTTGACTGATTTTGTTTGTTTCCAATTCTCCCTTACCTTAGAACTTTCTGGAAATTTTCATTGTTTTTGAGTTATTCTGTTCTTTATAATTCACTAGTATCATCATTTTTCTGACGGGAGTTTTTTCTTAATTTCTGTTTTTAATTGCTGAAAGTTGTAGAAGGGATTGAATTGAAACAATCACAGATTATTTGTGTTTCAAGAAAGCTTGTAGTGTTGCTAGAGTTTGATCCTTTTTTTTTTACCTTTCAGGTTTACAACCACAACAAGATTTCATACATTTTATGCTTTGACATTGTTGCATATCAATCATTAGGGTGGTTGTCTCTAGATGGGGTCTGAGGGGCCTACTCCTGCAGTTACAGTTCATGTTACAGGATTCAAGAAGTTTCATGGGGTTGCAGAGAATCCAACTGAGACTATTGTTAATAATCTGCAAGCTTATATGAAGAAAAGGGGTCATCCTAAAGGGTTGATTCTTGGTAGTTGCACAATTCTTGAAACTGCAGGACATGGAGCTCTTGTTCCTTTATACCAAACTTTGCAATCTGCTGTGAGCAAGGATGCCATCAATGTGCCCAATAATGGCAGAGTTATTTGGGTGAGTTGCTCGTTTTGCATTCATCCCTACTTTGAATGAGTTGTATTTGTTCGATAGATCAGAAATTGCGTTTACTATATGTTTAGTTTCTTTACTGAGAGTATGTTGATACTTGTACATATTAGAATGATTTCCTCGTTAAGGATATTAGGAGCAGTCTTATTCGTATTCCAAGAAGTGGGGTGGTGTTCTTGGAATGTTATGAGGATTTTATTCATTCAATAGAACTGAAATAGCATCCATTTCCGATGAAAGATTGGCGACGTGTTTGGCTAATTTTTGTTTTAAAAAAATTGGGACAATGTGGTGTCCAATGTGTTAAATTTTCTTGACACATTGATAATCTTTTGCCGGGAAATGGATGGTGATTTGAGTTGCAAAACTATGTTAAGTTCGTGATTTATTTTACTGAATTTGAAAAGCTGTGTTAAACTTGCAAATTGTTAAAGTTCGTGATTGTTTTCTTGCAATGAAGCTTATTTATTTATTAGGAGGAAAAGTAAGTATCATGGAACTTCAACCTTATGCACATCGACAAGAATTTCATCTTCTATCATTGTTTCTATTTGAAATTTATTAAGGGGTTTAAGAAATAAGCATCTGCAAAGAGTTCTGTTGTGTATGAATTCTTGAGGTTGAAAAGAAAAATGTACACTTTTCGATGCGTTCGCTTTCTCTTGTATGTACGAGGCTCGTTTCTAATATGGATACTTAGTTTTCAGGTCCATTTTGGGGTTAATAGTGGAGCAACAAGATTTGCTATAGAGAATCAAGCTGTCAATGAAGCTACATTTCGTTGCCCTGATGAAATGGGATGGAAGCCTCAGGTTTAGACCAACCCCTTATCTTGTTCCGTATTCTTATGATGAAATTGTTTTTCGTATAAGTTTATATCTGTGTTTATTGCAGAGGGTTCCCATTGTTCCAGCAGATGGTGCAATCTCACGAGTTCGCGAGGTACATCTGACGTAACTTATGTTCCTTTTTTGTTGAAACTTTGTATTTAAGGCCGATAAGAGAATTGGTGAGCATTTCTAAAGTCGTTAACATAATGTAGGTCGTGTTTGGATGGGTTTAGAGATTCTTAGTAGTAAATTCATTGGTTGTGTTTTGGTTGATATGGTTTTGAAATCCATCACTTTCATTTTGAACATATTTTTGAGCAAAATGAGTGGATTTGAAAAATTTATTCATTTCAAATCTTGTATATTAAATCCCTCTTAAGAGTCCGTTTGGATAAGTGGATTTGAGATCCATGGTATCAAATCCAACGGTAGTGTTTGGATAAATGTGAATTTGAAATCCATCACTTTTATTTTGAACTAATTTTTGAGACATTTGAGTGAATTCCAAATTCATTCCAACTTGAGTGCATTTGAAAATCCATTCCTTTTAAATCCAGGATTTCAAATCCCTCAATCCAAACGCAACCTTAGAGAAGTTGAAATTCTCTGTGTGTAAGTTGAAAATCTCTGTGTGTGAATATTACCTTTTCCTCTAACATCATTTGTCTTTCATGTCATATAACACCATTGCTAAAGTGCCAAAGTGTACAACACTTTTCCGGGCTCTGTTTGTTTACTCGCATGGTTCAAAATAACGAAAAAACAAACATATGAACCAACAAGAATCGCTTATTCTTGAATATAAAAAATTCCGTGACTGAGTTTGTGAATTGATTGCATATCCAGACCTCTCTTCCTGTTGAAGAGATCACCAAGATGCTGGCGAAGATGGGCTATGAAGTGGCAACATCAGACGATGCTGGTCGATTCGTTTGCAACTATGTATACTATCACTCGTTGCGATTTGCAGAGCAGAATGGGATCAAATCACTGTTTGTACATGTTCCCCTCTTCTTGACTATAGATGAGGAAACTCAAATGCAATTCGCTGCCAATCTGTTGGGGATACTCGCGTCTATAGATTAAGATTTGCTCGTCTAAAGATACGACTTCAAATCTCTTGTCAAAGTCGGGGTCGGATCCAAATTCTTGTATGTGAAGATGGACTTATTTATGAAATGGCAATGGCATTGCTTTGAAATAAACAGTTTCAGTGAGTGTGAATTATCAAACTGTTGTGTTCTTTAATCTATCAATAGCAATGGCATTTTCTATGAGAATTTGTATGTTTTTCTCATCTTAACTAGACATGTGACGAATTGATGCTCAAGTGCGATGATTCTAGATGTGTGATATGTGTCGATTTAAAAAATCTAAAATCTAAATCCTTTTTCTTTTTCTTTTTTTTTTTTCGTTTTCCAAATTGATATATTGTCATACATCTAACAATGTTAATATACAATCATGTTAATATACAATCAATGGAAGTAACATAGAATCACACACCCAAGTAAGTACGGAGAAGTGACATTTTTATCTTTCAAAATATAATGTAACATAATATCGTATACATTTAGTTAATTGTACAAGAACAGGTGATTTTATTCTTATCGGTTGTGTATTAACATTGATGGATGTGCGATAAACATGTTTTTCCTCTTTTTTTCTTGGGTTTATTTTATCGATTTAAGACAAAGTTCATTCATTATTTGTAGATGGATGGATAGAAAATCAATCAAACCCAAGTAAACTAATCAAATATTTTTGCTTTGATTTTAGAGGTGAATTTGAAATATTCGAATTTGAATTCTTTGTTAGATTCAAATAATTTCAAACGTAAATAAGAATATCTATATATCTGATTCCAATATTATATATTATATATTGTTCGGATAAATACTAATCTATAACATAATATATATTTATTATTGTTA
Source organism: Scutellaria minor (assembly GCA_954870855.1). Lineage (NCBI taxonomy): Eukaryota > Viridiplantae > Streptophyta > Magnoliopsida > Lamiales > Lamiaceae > Scutellaria > Scutellaria minor. Next base: position 13,700,475 of record OX940728.1, on the reverse strand, counting down.
TTATTATTTTTGAATAAAAGAAATTTGTTCATTTAGATCATAACAATCATTAAGAAGAACCTGAATGAAGATCAGTGGCTCATTCCAAAGAATAGAATTAGCATGAACACAAACTTGCCTTACAAGAACATGGGCAATCCTATTAGCTAATCTCTTAATAAACTTAATCGAAAAAGCAGATTCTTGTTGAAGATAATTAGAGATGCTCATAATGATGGGACCAAATTATGTGATATTGTGACCCCAAAATGAATTGCATTGACGACCTTCAGTGAATCAAGCTCAAAAATAACATTTTTTAGACCAAGACTATGAATCTAAGAAGTGCTTCCATAAGACCAATGGTTCTTCCTCTTTGATGCTAAAAATGTCTTCCTTAAAACATGATCGACCGACAATGAATATAATAGTTGTGATAATACATACATATTTAAATTAATGTACTTTATGAATTTTTGAATATTGTATAATAAGAATATATGATGATATGCAAATAAGACTTTGACTTTCTTGAAAATAGAAGAGCATAGCACCAATAAACTTGGCAGAGATCTTCAAAACCAGCTCCTTGCATGAGCTCACCATCAATGAATCAACTTTATAAAGCGAAGCAACCCTAAACCCTAAACTTATAAAAGTCACCCGCATACCAAGCCGAACCCACATCAAGAATACTTAGTAACTTTAAAGATATAGAAGTAGCTACGGAGAAATGTGCAGTATACTCATAGCATGTGTCACATAGGTTTCTTAACGGATTCCTTGTACTTTCGGATAAAATACGAAGACACATGTTGTGAGTACATTGAGATCGTTGTACATGAGCACTTCTGGGCCACACCACGGCTGATTGAGTTAATAATACACCGTGGCTCCAAGGTGAACTATCTTGCAAAAGTATGTAAGGAACCAGTGTTAGATTCCAGCAGCATTCGTTAACGAACAAAATAAAACGTGCTTGTTAGTCGGACACTTTCAAGAAGCATATATAACTTTAGATCAAGTAGGCCTGCACACATATACTTGAAGTAAGTAGTCTTTGCTCCAAAAAGCCAAGTCTAACATGGAGATGGTGATTCGCTAGGTGTATGATATGTGTGTGTGTGTGTGTGTTCTAAGCAAGTGTGTCAAGAAGGAGAAAATATTAGGACAAGGCAGAATAAGGTGAGAATTAATGTAAGCAAACAAGAAACTTCAAGGATTAGTAAATTACAAGCTCAACTGTGTATGAAAAGCATGATGACTAGTGCTTTGTATGATATGGTAGTATCCCTATCCCCAATCGATGAAGGGTAAGGGCGGAAATCCACCCTCTGGAGGAGGCCACAAAGATGGTGGTAGGTTTCTCAGTGATGTCCCCATATGCTTGCCGAAGAGTAGAGCTGCCATGTAACGGTTTTAGCAGATTAATAGACATAAACAAAATGTACAATAGTAATTACTAATTATATCATTTTATATTTTTACAAAGTTCAAAAGACTACCTGGAATATCCTGAGACTGGACATTGTTAACAGAACTTGTTCCTGGAAATGGAAAAAAACATCAGCACAACAAGAACATCCAAACCTACTAGTAGAAAACGACAAAAGTAAATATCAGAAGAAATTCACTACCTTCCGTTCCTTCAGTATTCATGTTCGGCACATTCTTTTTCGGATGGTAATACTTGCATGAATCTCCAAACTGGCATGAACCCTTTACATTGAGTGGAGGGATTAGATTCAAGACAACAATGAAACTCAAACAGAACATAAACTATGATGTGGATAAACCTTTCAAGTATCTCTATAGTAAATGAAACTTCATCAAATCATAGGATATATAGTCAAAAATCAGGATTTACACGATCTTGTTGATCATTATATTTATTGCACACAACAAAATCACGCATTAAATTTTCTAAAATGATGGCAGCAAATTCTTCAAATCATATGATCTAGTTGGTATATATGCTTAGCATATTTAAATTGCTTCTCTTAATAGGGTAGTCAATGGTTTGCTGATCTTCATCAATATACAACCTCTAAATCCAGTAAATTAATAACAACAAAACTATTTAATTTTCAATCCCTCCAGGAAAATGGTAATCGGTGAGTTAAATATCTGGAAATCAATGTGCAAAGAAAAACTTATTCATACTTATAATTAAAAGTAACAAGATTGATATAATAGCTAAGTTGCTCTCCTAGCCCTAGCCACCACCAAACAAAGAAACACCATTGATACAAATAGGCATAACACCAATTTTGCAGAATATAATACAGAAACTATAATATCCAACAATATATAATCATACACACAAAAGCACACATAGAAGCTAGATAACCTAATGGGGAATTTACCGTGCGAACAAACCGATTGCAAACTCCTTTTCCGAATTCAATCTGATTCAGAGGCACTAGAGAGAGAGAGAGAATCAACAGAAAAATTCGCGGTGAAGATGCGTTTGTGAATGAGATATTAAGAGAAAAACAACATACAGTGAGATGAAGAACGAACGGTGTCGTACCAGAGAGCTTTGGCTCTCTGGTGAGCGACGCCTTGGAGGTGGCGCCGCCGTGACAACGGCGTGTCCTGAAACTCTTTGTCGCAATAATCACAGTAATATTTCCCAAACGCCATTCTCTCTCTCTCTCTCTCTCTCTCTCTCTCTCTCTCTACCTACCTACCTCTCAATGTTGGTTTTTTTTGATTTATTTATTAAGAAATATTTAGAAATGAGCTTAGAAATAGATGGGACGTGGATACTATGACTCTAATGTAATTCTGTGAATTCTAATTTCAAAATCTTATTTTCAATTTAAAATATTAGTTTCAAAAATCATTTTAATTGGATAAAAAAAACTACAAAAAAATTGAACTCGTAAAATTGTATTCACAATCGTTGGTTTAAATCTACTTAATCTAAGTTTAGTATTAAAATGTAAATCTATTTTGTTTAACCGAATTCAAGTTGGTATTTTAATTTAGCAATAATAATTTATTTTTTTAAATTTGAGCGGTATTTCAATATAAATGTTGTTTATGATTCATTAGTATTTTAAGATGAGTTTAATTTTTTTTAACTTAAATCTACTTTGTTTTACTAATTTATGTTAAATATATATATTTAAATGTATTTTGTTTAACTCATGTCACGTTAGTGTTTTAGTTTAGCAAAAGTAAAAGTTAAATAATTTGATAGAACAATAAAAAAAAGGAGCAGGCTTGTGCCCCAACCCCAACTCTAATATTTTTAATTAATACGATTAATACTTTTACATGTAATACATAATATTTTAAATAAAATATTTCACTAAACAATATATTTTAGTTATACAAGTAAATATATTATAAGTAAACAACTAATACCTATAAATATACAACTAATACATCATGAACATACAACTAATATATTTTAATAAAACATTTCAGTTATATAAATAATACATTATGAGTATACAAATGATATCTTATGAGTATACAATTAATACTCATACTTATGTATATATGGGCGGATCTTTTAATGGGCAGCACTGGGCTCCAGCCCAGTGCAAGCCTAAAATATTTTCTTTTATATGTATATAAGTCCAAAGTTACATTTTAAGTGAGCCCAATCCTAAAATAACATTAACCCATTAAAAAGTAAAATCAACTCCAAAATTTAAAACTCTTATAAAATATGTTCAATTTTTTTTTTTCCAAACATGAAATTTAAATATTGGATAATCTTCATTAACGACAAATATCAATTTTCTTCAAATTTCAAATGTGAGTTTGTTGAAATCTTTCGTCACATTATTAAAAGTAATGTCTTTTTTTTTAATTCATTTAATATTTTTATGAAATATCTATGAATAATGTCTTATAACTCCCATATATTTGTGTCTTGAAATATGTATGGATAATATATTTTTATTTGTTATATCACTAGTATAAGTCTCGTGCGATGCATGGACATATAAATTTTACAATTTATATATTTAGATACGAAAATGTAGAACACGAAAAAAATAAATTTCTTGGAAGAATTCTGGTCTAATTTATTACTTGTGTGATGTACGACCATTAAATTGAAATATTTCGATTTGATGTGAAATCTTTAATTTATGAAAAAAAAAAATTAGGTTCTCGATCATATTTCAATCTAATTTTGTATTTGTGTGATGTATGGACAAATATATTTGAAGTGTCAATTAATTTTTGATATAAAAATGTTAATTATGAAAAACAATATACTTCTTCAAAGTTATTTCAATTTAATCTACTACTCATATAAATTATGAATTTTAAATATTTCTTATTTTCATCATACATTATCTGACTACTTTATTACTGATTGTTTTTATCACAATTCGTTTGGAAAAAGCTTATACTAATATATGCTAATAGCTTATTCATTATAATGAGTGTAAAATGACGATATTATTAAATAGTATAATCAATTTCTCAATAATAATTCAACCTCATTTGGTACCTACATGATGAGCAAATAAGTTTCAAGTGTTAGTAATTTTTTGATATAAAAATGGTGATCATAAAAAACAATATAGTTCTTTTAAGTTATTTCTATTTAATCTACTACTCATATAATTTACCAATTTAGAATATTTCTTATTTTCATCATACGTTGTTCGGCTATTTTACTATTTGTTTTTGTCACAATTGACCTGGAAAAAATAATTATGCAAATATATGTTCAATAACTTATTCATAATGAGTATAAAAACAATGATATTATTGTTTTTTTTTTTTTCCAAATGCTCTAAAATTAAAATTTATCTCTTAGAAAAATCATATTTGATGATAAACATTTCAAAATCTAATAAATCTAAAATCATGAAACTATATAACAACAGAAAGTAAAATATTTTATCATTGTTCATATAATCAGAACTTCATGCTACCATTATAATGAAATTTCAGATTTACAATTGTTTTTTAATCATGGATGAAACATTATTTATTCTTACGTTAAAAAAGATATATTTTTTGCTAATTTTTTTGTGGATATATATAATGATTTAAATTTAGGTACAAATTGTTATTCACAATTTTTATGAACGTTTAGCATGATATTAGAACATTATTTACACAAATCATGATAAATTTATAACATATCAAATATGATCATTTTTTCTCTCTCTAAATTTTCATGTATATACAAAATGATTTTCATACCACAAAATGATTTATGGATATACATAAATTGTGCAAAATTAAATATTTATAATTTATAAATTATAAAATAATAAATATTTGTATTTCTAGTTTAGAAAGTGGAAATAAGATTAGTTGGTTTTATATAGATGACTCAAAGTATTTAAAAGATTTATGGAAAAAAAATCATTGACATATTATCACTCTTATAAATAGCACTGACTTTCTATTCTTTAAGATTAATATTGAAGATTTATTTATATAATCTGGCAAATGGACATAAAAAGTGAGTTTTATAATTTTTTATAGGTATAAATGATATAATTTTATATAATTTTTTTATAAATGATATTTTCATATACTTAACTTGTAGATTTTAATTGAAAATATATAAGTTCATAAGTTTTGTACTTCCTATTTATAATATTAATTGTATGCAATATTGTATCATATATATATATATATATATATATATTCCTTTATTATATTCAAGATACATACATTAAAAAATTTTATACAATAAATAATCTTTATGATTTAAAAAAAGAATTAATATAGCATAGATAAGGTAAATGCTTCAAAGTTATCATCATTTTTATTAGTATATTATTTTTATAAGGTTATACAATAATATTCTACTTTATATATTTAAATTATGTAAAACATTGTGTCATATTATTAGTATTGTTACATGGAAGATATATTAAATTGGAGTATTATAAATGACATATTTGTCAAATAAAAATTATGCGATTTTTATTATAGTTTTTCAACATATTTGAAATACAGTTATAGAAGTAGATAATTTATGTTATGTTATTTATGCTAAGTAGCTTGATTATTATATATTTATTGAGGTGATATAAATATATATATATATATGGAACAAAACAATATCGCATAATTACCTCTTGGTCTTTGAAGACATTCTCATAACTATAGACATTTTTTTTAATATATGTATGGAATAATGTCATGTGATCTAACGAAATAAAATTTTAGTGGCCACAAAATTACGGAAGGTATTGATACCATTGACAACATTAAAAATATGAGTCATATTCGTCAAAATAATTGTTATTGTAACGAAAAATAAAATGATCATTTATCTTGAAAAGGCGAAGTAAAGTCAATGATGTTCAAACTTGTAGTTGACATGTATTTATAGATGAATAATAATTAAGACTATATATATATATAAATCATATATACATATATAGAGATCAAAATTATGAATTTTATAAATCTATTTATAATTACATATATAATAAAAATTATAAAATTATTTGAATCACTTTTTTACATATTGGTGAAATTATAGTAAGTCAACTTAGATTTGATTTTTTTTTTTTTGTTTTTTTTGCTTTTGTTATAAATCTCCTTCTATATATAGACAAAATTGGGGGTTACAACATTAGCGATAATTTTTTATATATTTTTTTTACTTTGATGGTTTAAAATTCTCTTGAAATGAAAGTATTATTTTAATTTATTCAACATATATATCTTTAATCTTTATTATAGCAATAATTAAGCATTTATTAGATGAGATCATATTAACATTCATATACCATATATAGATTATAATTTTTAAAATTTTGTCAATATCATAGATGATATTATTACCATATATATAATCATGTTTAATACAATACTTTTTTTAATTATAAATTATGAAATAACAAATATTGCATTTCTACTTTTGGGAGGTGGAAATGGGCGGGAAAATATTATCATTTCTATTTTGAGAGGGTAATTTTTATTATATATATATATATATATAGATTTGAATTCATTAGTAGTTTAGTTAGTTATTCAATTAGTATTTTCAATTATATTAAGATTTGGTTTGAACTTTGAATTCAATTAAAAAAATCTTTTAGTTAGTTAATTAGTTATTAAATCAACATACAACTACCCGTACCACTTCATTTAATTTAAGGTGCAAAGAATTAAATTTGACATATTACTGCAAATTTATAATTAGTAATTAAAATTTTATTTTCATATGGTTATAATTTTGCAGAAACTTAAGTTTAAGCCTTCCAGCGTATTTCATGTAGGGCACAACTTAAGTGAACATCTAAAGATTTTGTTATGTATAAATTTTAATGTGTCAAAGCGCGTACTTTTCAACCCACCCCACTATTAAATTCTGGATCCACCCCTGTATGTGTATATAACTAATATTAAACTAATGATACATTTGAAGGTATGTAAAACATACATTTCAATTATACAAGTAAATACATTATGAGTATCCAACTAATATTTTATGAGTATAAAACTAATATCAAACTAAAAATATTTTTGAAGGTATGTACACCAGGTATATAAGTTTTTGCCTAAAACATATAATAACATGCTTACAAAGGACTCAATTCGAGCAAAAATAAAAGTTAAAAACTTTATAAAATAAATGTATTAGAAGTGAGGGTCCTTTCCATCCTATCCACGTGGACTGCATCCTGCACCTGATGGAGTGTACGCATTCCGACTGATTGTATCCTTAATGAGAAAAAATGATTTTTAAAATCGTTCACCCTTCATCCATCTCTTTCGTGCGGGTTTTCTCTTAAATTCTTGAGGAAGGAGTAATCACCCAAATAGAATGCAAATATAAATGTGTGCAAATCACATGAACATCGTGTGAAATAACACGACAAATCGATTAGATCTAAGAGCTCATCTTGACCATATTTGACAGAACATAAAGTAGTATGTTTAACCACCAAACATTAAATATATTATAATACATTTTATTTATCCATATCAAACATGCCATATAATGTTTGATCCATACGAATCAAAATTTTGTTTTCAACGATCTTTTCTTTATGGAATATTTAAGAATTGAACGAGGAGCTGCATGAGGTGAAAATCTCATCTACGGTTCTATCATAATTGTTCTTCCCAAAACAAACTTATATCAACAAAGATATTTTAATATTTTAAACTTTATTTGCAATTTGTTTTTTAATTATTAGATGCATTTAAAAAAGGTGGGGGTGATAGTCATAGTCCCATCCATTAAATTAATGAATTAAATTATTTGGAAATTGAAATTTGGGAACGCGGGGTAGCAGATATCTAGGGCAAAAAAACTTTAAATTGAAGAAGCATTGCAGCTGGCTGCGCGCCAACATCTCACCGCTCTCCACCGACGGCAACACCTCACCGCTCACGTAGTCCACCGACGCCGGCGAATTGAGATTCTCAAGGTAAGAGCTTATCACTTTTCTCTTTCTGCAATTAAATTATGTTGTTTGTGAGTTGTGATAAATGAAAATATCTTCTGCATTTCGTTGTGAAATCCGTAGCTAGGGTTGAAAACGCCTTAAATCTCTGTGCGGATGTTTTAGCAAAAAGTGTGGATTTTTGTGAAATAGTTTTATGAATTTTTATATTTCTTTCCTGGATCAGAAATGAAATGTTGATAATCGGAGGAAGCTTTATCTGGTGAATGATGATTGATGAGTAGTATTTTTCGATTTTTTTTATTTTCAAAATTTTCTTAGATTATTTGCTTTTAACTGTTTTTTTGTGCGTGTGTGGGGAGGGCGAGGGGGGTTTGTTGGTACTGGAGTGTGTTTTAAACTATGACGTTTATTTCTTTTTATTTTATTGTTAAGAAAGGCAAAAAAAAAAAAAAAAAAAAGAAAGATTGATGCTAAATCAGAGTATGATGTTTGCATGTGAATGTATAGATGTTGCAACATATTTTTTATTTTAGCTGTCAATATTTATTGCTGTAAACAGAGATTACACAATTCTATGGTATTGCTATTTTCATTTGAGGGTCTTTTTTTTAGGTGTTTCTGTGTCACTCTCTTGCTAGAAAGATGTTCAGTTCTGGTGTGCCTTTTCCAGTTTACTTGTGAAATTCTTTTCTGTTTTTAACAGCTTAGTTTGTTGATTAATGATACAGGATTTCACTAACAAGAACTAGACAGTGGGCTATTCTGTTTTTCCATGGCTGATCATCGCAATGTTAAAGGCAATACTAATAATGGCAAGGCAACAGGAAATACAGCCAATTCTTACTCAATCAATCTTGAAAACTTCAGCAAACGATTGGAGATGCTATACTCACACTGGGATGAGTTCAAGAATGATCTTTGGGGTGGTTGTGGGGTTTTCTCTGTAGCAACTCCTCCACCATCAGATGATCTCCGCTACCTAAAGTCATCAGCTTTGAATATATGGTTGATCGGTTACGAGTTTCCGGATACAATTATGGTGTTTATGAAGAAAGAGATCCATTTTCTATGTAGCCAAAAGAAAGTGTCGTTACTAGAAGCTGTTAAAAAATCTGCCAAACATGCTGTTGACGTGGAAGTTATTATGCATGTCAAGGCCAAAAATGATGTCGGGAGTGCATTAATGGATGATATATTTAAAGCTGTCCAAGCAGAGTCACGGTTGCATGGACATGATACCCCTGTTTTTGGGCAGATTGCTAGAGAAACCCCTGAAGGGAATCTTCTTGAGTTGTGGGATGAGAAGTTGAAGAATGCGAATTTTCAACTCACTGATGTGACTAATGCATTTTCAAACTTGTTTGCTGTGAAAGATACAAGTGAAATTACGAATGTGAAGAAGGCTGCTTACTTGACTTCCTCGGTTATGAAACATTTTGTGGTCCCTAAGATGGAGAAGATAATCGATGAAGAGAAGAAAGTTACTCATTCTTCCTTAATGGATGACACTGAAAAGGTCATTCTTGAACCTGCAAAGATAAAGGTGAAATTGAAAGCCGACAACATTGATATCTGCTATCCACCAATCTTTCAAAGTGGAGGACAATTTGATTTGAAACCAAGTGCATCGAGCAACGATGACCATCTATTCTATGATTCTACAAGTGTGATCATATGTGCAATAGGATCACGTTACAATAGCTATTGCTCAAATGTAGCTAGAACTTTTCTAATTGATGCCAACTCAGCGCAGAGCAAGGCTTATGAGGTCCTACTGAAGGCCCATGATGCAGCAATAGCTGCTTTGAGACCGGGAAATAAGGCTGCTGATGCCTATCTAGCAGCTCTTTCCATAGTAGAAAATGAAGCACCTGAATTAGCTCCCAACTTGACGAAATCTGCGGGAACTGGAATAGGCCTTGAGTTTCGTGAGTCAAGCCTAAGTTTAAATGCCAAAAATGACAGGATACTGAAGACTGGCATGGTGTTCAATGTGTCTCTTGGATTTCAGAATTTGCAAACACAGACAAAGAATCCGAAGGCACAGAAGTTTTCTGTTTTGCTTGCGGACACTGTTATCATTGGTGAAAGTGCTCCAGAAGTTGTGACTTCCATGAGTTCAAAAGCTATGAAGGATGTGGCATACTCATTCAATGAAGATGCAGAAGACGAAGAGCCAATGAAAGTCAAATCCATGCCTAATGTTGCTGAGGCATTCCCGTCCAAGGCAAATCTGAGATCAGTTAACCATGAGGTATCGAAGGAGGAGTTAAGGAGGCAGCATCAGGCTGCGCTGGCTCGCCGGAAGAACGAAGAAACTGCAAGGAGACTTGCTGGTGTCGGCTCTGAAGGTGCAAATCACGGTCCTGTCAAACCTTCAGGTGAGCTTATTGCATATAAGAACGTCAATGATTTACCTCCTCCAAGAGACTTTATGATTCAAGTGGACCAGAGAAATGAGGCCATCTTGTTGCCCATCTATGGAAGGATGGTGCCTTTCCACATTGCTACAGTGAAGAGTGTGTCTAGTCAGCAGGATACTAGTCGAACATGCTATATTCGGATAATCTTTAATGTACCTGGTGCTCCTTTTGCTCAAAATGACCCTAACTTGCAGAAGTTTCATGATTCTATTTATGTTAAAGAAGTTTCATTTCACTCCAAGGACCCGAGGCATATTAGTGAAGTCGTTCAATTAATCAAGACCCTCCGCAGGCAGGTTGCCTCCCGGGAATCAGAAAAAGCTGAGCGAGCAACTTTAGTTACCCAAGATAAACTCCAACTTTCTGGAGCAAAATTTAAGCCAATTAGGTTATCTGACTTGTGGATCCGTCCAGTTTTTGGTGGTCGTGGAAGAAAACTTAGTGGTACCTTAGAAGCTCATACAAATGGGTTTCGTTATGCAACCTCAAGATCAGATGAACGGGTGGATATCATGTTTAGAAACATTAAACATGCATTCTTCCAGCCAGCGGAGAAGGAAATGATAACTCTCCTTCACTTCCATCTGCACAACCACATAATGGTGGGAAACAAGAAAACAAAAGATGTTCAGTTTTATGTTGAAGTCATGGATGTGGTGCAGACAATTGGAGGTGGAAAGAGATCTGCCTATGACCCTGATGAGATTGAGGAGGAGCAGAGAGAGAGGGATAGAAAGAACAAAATCAGCTTGGATTTTCAAAACTTTGTAAACCGAGTCAATGATCTATGGGGACAACCTCAATTCAAGTCACTTGATTTGGAGTTTGATCAGCCACTAAGAGAACTTGGTTTCCATGGGGTGCCACACAAGTCATCTGCGTTCATAGTGCCTACATCGAGCTGCCTTGTTGAGCTCATAGAGACACCCTTCGTGGTAATTACCCTCAGTGAGATTGAGATAGTTAATTTGGAGAGAGTTGGTCTTGGTCAGAAGAATTTTGACATGACTATTGTATTCAAGGACTTCAAGCGAGATGTTATGCGGATTGATTCGATCCCTACATCTTCACTAGATGGCATCAAGGAGTGGCTTGATACAACAGATCTCAAGTACTATGAGAGTAGGCTAAATCTCAACTGGAGGCAGATCTTGAAAACAATCACAGACGACCCAGAGCAATTCATCGAGGATGGTGGATGGGAGTTTTTGAACTTAGAGGCTAGTGATTCAGACTCTGATCACTCACAGGAATCCGATCAAGGATATGAACCTTCAGATGTACAATCTGAATCTGGCTCAGAGGATGAGGATGATGACATTGAGTCACTAGTGGAGTCGGAGGATGATGAGGAAGATGAATCTGATGAAGGTTCCGAGGAAGAGGAAGGGAAAACATGGGAGGAGTTGGAAAGGGAAGCTAGTAATGCAGATAGAGAGAAGGGAAATGAATCAGATAGTGAGGAGGACAGAAAAAGAAGGAAAATGAAAGCCTTTGGGAAATCTCGGCCACCAGAGAGAAGATCAGGAGGCAGCCTTCCTAAGAAGGCCAGGTTTAGGTGATAGATTAGCGTAGAGGCTCTACTGCAGCTGTAAGACTCCATATTAGGTAAAATATGCTATTTTGTTTGATCTCCGTGGTATGAAGTATATTCGTAACTTATCTGATCAGTACTTGAAACTTTTTACCTCATGACCATCGTATTCCATGTTGCTGTTTGTAATTCAGCTATTACCTTGTTATTGGGTCTTTTGGGATCAAATTATTATTGTCTGAACAAAAATGAGGGCTGCGTAACTTGCAACATTGAGAAAATCAGCATGTTTACTGGAGTTCTAAGTTCTAACTTCTAATCACTGTTTTCTTTGAATCTTAGATATGCAAAAAATGCATGTAGTCTGACCCATGATTACTTATGTTCTGTGCATTGCCAGAGAAGCATGTGTGTATACAATGAAAACCTCATGATATGCTTATGGATTTTGGAATTATGGAAACCAATTATCCTTGGCCGAAAATTAGCTCAATATGATGCATAGGGATTATAGAAATAACACTACTTGGATCATTTTAACCTTAACTTTTAGTTGGATATGCTGTGTTGAAGTTTCTAGCAGTTTGTTTGGAAGCATAATATGCTGCACTTTGCTAATGCTTCAGTCTTTACCCAAAAGAAAACCGAATTTGAGAGCATTCAATTTCTTTGAAGGATAACTGTGAGCCCTTTCTATTTTGCAGTCGAATGTTTGCTGATCACCACACTACACAGATGCATAAACTGTTTCTGTTTAAAGTTGCATATTGCTTGTGTATGTTCTATTAACTGTTCCACCGTAAAATACTCGTTTTCCTCGTAAGGTGAAGTGACTTGTTTTCTACTCTGCTTACCCTCTTCTATGTAAAATTATCTCTTGGAGCATAGAAATGGGGTTTACTGATAGTGATAGATGACATGTTTTCCCTGAATGTTGCAAGTGATTTTGTGGGATTAAATTCTTTTTCAGGTTACTTAGCTGTACTGTAATTGTCCTAGGATTTACTCTCATAAGATCACTGTTTTGAGTATCATAAGACCTATACTATTTAGTATTTATAATCGTCACATCAACTGTAGGCACATTAAATTTAAATTGTGTGACAATGGGTCGGAAAATGTGTATGGATATTGTCCAGAAGAGTTTACTGATTATGATTTTCTTGTACAATTCATAGATTCCGTTGGTGTAGGAGAAAGCCAGCCAAGCATGAGGAAATTAAAGGAGTAATTATCATAATTATACAAGTTCTAGTTTTATTTATAGAAATTGTAATAATATATCTATAAATTTAAATTATATTCTGAGAAATTACATAAAACTCCGTAATAGTTTTTCGTGTTACAAACTGTCTTATTGTGTATTTATCTTCGCAGAAATTGTTCATACCAACTACAAGAGATTAAATATATCCATTAAGGACATAGAATGATTAAATCTCAAGCCTTTTCTCTATAAACATTATTCGAAGACAATTAAAAATGAAAGTTTGAACTAGAGAGAGTAAAAACCATGGTGGGGTCTCATCAAAATCACTTAAAAAATTAGTTCAAAATAATGATTATAATTTCCAAATCCATTTAAAATAAACACATTCAACTAATTATAAATGATATGTTACTATATGTATTTGCTACTATGAATTTCTATAGTATATTAATCTCGCTCCGAATTTTTCAATCCAAATTTAATTGAAGATATAGGTGGAGACCACAAATATATACTGTACACGTAGACAAGACTAATTTGTATCAGTTCCAGCATATATAAACATAGTTGGATGTTTAATCACAATATGATGAACTCCATTTTCGTGTATAGTTCATCAATATTTCCTTTGGCATGGGATATTGTGATTGTTATTAGAGAACACTTTTCCATTAAAATTGAATGCAAATACATAATTTAACTCTTTTAAACCAAATGATGTCGCGACTAGAATGATGGAATTTTTGTTTTGCTTATTGATCGAGATGATCTTGCACCAAACTATTGTTGCAATTATCTCAATAATCTATCTTAGAACAACAAATAAATGAAACGTAAGGAGATGTGTTAAGTTTGATTTTACAAGATCAAGTCAAACAATGTCATGTCACATCATTATTGTGTTGAAACCGTTCTTGTTTTTTCGGATTGTTTCAATCCTTGTTGTAAATGGATCAAGATAAATTCTTATTTTGCACCCAATTTTTCTTCTTATTTATTTGTATATATTGTAGATGTGACTATTTGCTAATGGTGTAAATTGATATTATAACATAAACGTTTAGATGCGTTAAATGCATGGGCGGATCTTCATTAGGGCAGCACAGTGCAAGCTCAAATATCCTCTTATATGTATATATGTCTAGAGTTTATTTTTTAATTGAGTTAAGTCCAAAAATCTACACAAACCAACTAAAAGTAAAACTCACTCACAAATTTAATACCCTTATATTTGGATTGAGATTTGCCCATCAAAATTTGGATAGGCAAAATATAAATATTTGTTTGTTATGGGATCTTGGGTGATTCTCAAATTCTTTTTTTTTTTTTTATCATACTTTTTTCTATTATTTCTACAATCCACAATAAAATATCTATTTTTTCTACAATATAAAAAAAAACATTACGTTTTCTACGGTTTCCAATGTGATGATGACATTTGAACTTTAATCTTACCCTATAAAGTTTCAAAACAAACACAAAATTATCAAAATCCACTCAAATTTCAAATTCACACTTGCAAAATTCACCTACGCCCCAATCCAAACACACCAATATTACCCCGTGTGATGCACGGTCATAAAATTTAGAATAATATAATTATGTTGTAGTTAAAAATAAATGTGTATATATATATATAAATTTCATGAAATAAAAATATTTATTAATAGATTATACATTTTAAATAATTGAGATTGATAAAAAAATTATGTTTTGAAGTCTTGTGGAACACAAATTAAGTGAACATTGAAATATTTTGTTATGTGTATATATTAATTTGCCGAAACATTTACTTTTTAGCTTACCCCACAATTAAATCCTACATCTACCCCTGGTTAGACGAGGCTTATATCGACATTAAGATCCCAACAGTTGACAAAACAAGGTATAGTAGTACAAGACTAAGAAATGACACATTTCCACAAACGTTATTACTGTTTGTGCTCTAAATCTCAAGTTTGTCTGTGTCTTGCCTGGTTGGAAGGTTATGCAGATGATGCACGAGTTATACGTGATACGGGTTAAAAGTCTTAACTTGTAAATAATGACATATTTTGTTAGATGTGAATAAAAAAATAACATATCATTAATTTAAACTTGAATCCTCGTTTATTTTTCATAGACAAAATAAGTTTGCTAATATTGAATTTTGGTAGGAACTACTACGTGTAATAATATATATGCGAATTGTGAATGTTTTCAACCCCCTACAATAGTGTACAATATCATATAGATGAATAAAGTGCGTCATCTTCGAAAATAGAAGGACATAACAACATTAATTTGATTTGATTTTATTTGTATTTTTTTGCATGTTGCTTACTATGTGTGATTGCTGCATTTAAATATGGAATTATTGAATGTTGGTTTTCATGTTTTGTACAACCTTTTTATTTCTGAATTTGCATTTAAAAACTATTTTCACATTTTGTGTTTAGCACTAACTGTTGTTATTTTGTACTGATAATTAGTGTGAACAATGTTAGGTGCTAATTTGTTCAATATGTTGTCTAAGATAAACACTTGTATTCTATTGACTTCATCTTATAATAATAGTTAACTATCTATAGCATAATTTTGAATAATGATGTCACATATGATGAAATATACAATATATGTATTTGCGTGGTTCATTTATAACTGTTTTAGCCAGCTATATGTTTGTTTTGTTTGAAAATCATTTATCTATACAACTTTATCTATTTATTAATCATGAAATTATTGTCCAAGTCATTTTAATAAATAGAAAAATTGCAATACATTTACTAATATTTTATGGAGAGAGATATTTGGGAATTTGGACAATAGGGGAGCATGCTAAAGATGTGAGAGGCAGTAAATGATTTAATTGAGGTTTGATATCAATTTACTATTTAAACTAAGATATTTTTTTCCACTTGTTGCCCAAACTTAACTTAATATATATATATATATATATATATATCGATTACTAATTATACGAATTTTTTCGATTGTATCCCAAACTCAATTTTTGACACATTTTCAGGTAGAAAACAACTGCTAGAAATCTCGAAAATGCAATCTAATTTCAAACATCAACCAAAATGCAGGAGTCATATTTCAAAATGATCATCTTTCAAAATCAAATTATAACTCTAAATCAATTTCATGATTCTTATTCAATTCAAATATAAATCGAACAAAAAAATTTCGAAACCCTGGAATTATTTTTGTTCTTAAAATCTTAAAATTAACTTGAAGTTATAATTTGACTTCGAAAGTGTGACATTTTGATATATGATTCATGCATTTTGACTCAAATTTTGAGGTGAATTACATTTTCAAATTTTTCGTCAGGTGTTTTGGCCGAAAAATGTGTCAAAATTCGAGTTCAAATAGCAATTAGAAAATTTCATAAAGTATGCCTAGTGATTGGAAAAGTTTTTAGGTTTAACACCAAGTGACAAAAAATGTCATAGTTTAGGTACAAAATTGATTTCACCATTTAATTAATGAAGATGAGTTGGTCTTGTATGCATTTGGTGTACATGCAATCCGGGTCGACCCAATTTTGACTCAGATCCACGTGTTTTTGAATTTAATTTAATTTTTTTTTTTTGCTTCAGGTTGTTACCTTTATATTGTATTAGTGTGACATTTATGTTATAAATGTGTGACCTTTATGTAGAACTATCATGACCTTTATATACTCTAACTTAGAAAAAAATGAAGATTTTCAACATAATTTGAACTGTATACCTTTATGTGATATCAATGTGACATTTTATATTATATCATATCACTTTTATGTATAAATATTCTGACCTTTATGCACTTTTATATATTACATAAATGTCAAAATATTTGTACATAAATGTGACATAATATAACAGAAAGGTCACATTGATATCACATAAAGGTATATAATACAAATTGTATTGAAAATCTTTATTTTTTTTTCTAAGTTACAGATATAAAGATACCGATGTTTGTACATAAAGATCACACATTTATACATAAAAGTCATACATTTATAACATAAAGGTTAAGACAAAAATTTGGAATTTAAAAAAAAAAAAAAAAAAGAAATTCACGGATTCGGGTCGGATCGACCCGAATTGCATGGATCTTATAGATCCATGCACATTGTGCACAGGGGTTTTTGTGAATGAAGATAATATGGATCAGACAGGAATACGTGATGATTTTGCAGGCAATTTCAACGGTGTGTAATAAATCTGAAGCCAATAATGTATACCAAATCGATAATGGAAATTTAGCTAATCTGTGTTTATTTAATCTAAGATAACAAACAGCCAATTGTTATGATCAAATCACCTTATCTATGATACAAAACACTTACATGACCATTCTTTACAACCCTTTTCCACACAGAACATCAATCTTGATCATGCCAAAGATCTCTACCAAACAGGGACGGAACTATGCCAAGGCCCAGGGTGGCCTTGGCCCCCCCAACATTTTAAAATTTGTATTATATATATATTTTTAGTAAAGAACTTATAATTTTATTAAGGAAGTGGCCTCCTTAAAAGCTTCTTAAATGTAACTAAAACTTATTTTTCCTCAATCTCCAAATTAAAACAAGAGGAGAGTGAAATCCACTAAGGGGCAAGAAGAAGCATATGTCTAGAAAATTTGGGATGTAATGATATATTTTGGGATACTTGATGATAAATATCTTATATATAATTTTGTGTAAATTTTTTTTATTAATGGCCCCCCTCAATTCTGAATCCTGGTTCCGTCCCTGCTACCAAACTAGCCTTTATGAAATTGTAAATACTAGGACATTTACAGAATTACAGTACAGCTAAGCAACAGAGTACTTGGGAGTTAGAACTTAGAATTCCAGTAAACATGCTAAGTTTCTTAAAGTTGCAAGTTAAAGAATACTTCACTGATCCCAACAAACCCAACAAGAAGTTAATAGCAAAATTACAAACTGATTAATGGGATATGATGATCTTGAAGTAAAAGGTTTCATGTACTGATCTGATAACTACGAAAATATACGTCATACCACAGAGATCAAACAAATATACCACATGTTACCTAATAAGGAGTCCTACAGCTGTGCTAGAACCTCTACGCGACTACGCCAATCTTTCACCGAAACCTGGGCTTCTTAGAAAGGCTACCTCCATGTCTTCTTTCTGGTGGCCGAGATTTCCCGAATGCCTTCATTTTCCTTCGTTTTCTCTCCTCCTCACTATCTGATTCGTTTCCCTTCTCTCTATCTGCATGACTAGCTTCCCTTTCCAACTCCTCCCATGTTTTCCCTTCCTCTTCCTCCGAATTTTCTTCAGAATCATCTTCCTCATCATCCTCCGACTCCACTAGTGACTCAGAGTCGTCATCCTCGTCTTCTGAGACAGAGTCGGATTGTACATCTGAAGGTTCATATCCTTGATCAGATTCCTGTGACTGGTCAGAATCTGAATCACTAGCCTCTAAGTTCAAAAACTCCCACCCACCATCCTCGATGAATTGTTCTGGGTCGTCTGTGATTGTTTTTAATATCTGCCTCCAGTTGAGATTCAGCCTACTCTCATAGTACTTGATATCTGTTGTATCAAGCCACTCCTTGATGCCATCCAGCGACGATGTAGGGATCGAATCAATCCGCATAACATCTCTCTTGAAGTCCTTGAATACAATAGTCATGTCAAAATTCTTCTGACCAAGACCAACTCTCTCCAAATTAACTATCTCAATCTCACTGAGGGTAATTACCACGAAGGGTGTCTCTATGAGCTCAACAAGGCAGCTCGATGTAGGCACTATGAATGCAGATGACTTGTGTGGCACCCCATGGAAACCAAGTTCTCTCAGTGGCTGATCAAACTCCAAGTCACTTGACTTGAATTGAGGTTGTCCCCATAGATCATTGACTCGGTTCACAAAGTTTTGAAACTCCATGCTGATTTTGTTCTTTCTATCCCTCTCTCTCTGCTCCTCCTCGATCTCATCAGGGTCATAGGCAGATCTCTTTCCACCACTAATTGTCTGGACCACATCCATGACTTCAACGTAAAACTGAACATCCTTCGTTTTCTTGTTTCCCACCATTATGTGGTTGTGCAGATGGAAGTGAAGGAGAGTTATCATTTCCTTCTCCGCTGGCTGGAAGAACGCATGTTTAATGTTTGTAAACATGATATCCACCCGTTCATCTGATCTTGAGGTTGCATAACGAAATCCATTTATATGCGCTTCCAAGGTACCACTAAGTTTCCTTCCACGACCACCAAAAACTGGACGGATCCACAAGTCCGATAACCTAATTGGCTTAAATTTTGCTCCAGAAAGTTGGAGTTTATCTTGCGTAACTAAAGTAGCTCGCTCAGCCTTCTCTGATTCACGGGAGGCAACCTGCCTGCGGAGGGTCTTGATTAATTGAACAACTTCACTGATATGCCTCGGGTCCTTGGAGTTAAATGAAACTTCCTTAACATAAATAGAATCAGGAAACTTCTGCAAGTTAGGGTCATTTTGAGCAAAAGGAGCACCAGGTACATTAAAGATTATCCGAATATAGCATCTATGACTAGTATCCTGCTGACTAGACACACTCTTCACTGTAGCAATGTGGAAAGGCACCATCCTTCCATAGATTGGCAACAGGATGGCCTCATTTCTCTGGTCCACTTGAATCATAAAGTCTCTTGGAGGAGGTAAATCATTGACGTTCTTATATGCAATAAGCTCACCCGAGGATTTCACAGGGCCGTGTTTTGTACCTTCAGAACCAACACCAGCAAGTCTCCTTGCAGTTTCTTCATTCTTCTGGCGAGCCAATGCAGCCTGATGCTGTCTCCTCAACTCCTCCTTCGTTACCTCATGGTTAACTGATCTCAGATTTGCCTTGGACGGAATTGTCTCAGCAACACTAGGCATGGATTCGACTTTCAGGAACTCTTCGTCTTCTCCATCATCATTGAATGAGTATGCCACATCCTTCATAGCCTTTGAACACATTGAAGTCACCACTTCTGGAGCGCTTTCACCAATGATAACAGTGTCCGCAAGCAAAAGAGAAAACTTCTGTGTTTTTGGATTTTTCGTTTCTGTTTGCAAATTCTGAAACCCAAGAGACACATTGAACACCATGCCTTTCTTCAGTATCCTGTCATTTTTGCCATTTAAACTTAGGTTTGACTCACGAAACTCAAGGCCTATTCCAGTTCCTGCAGATTTTGTCAAGTTGGGAGCTAATTCAGGTGCTTCATTTTCTACTATGGAAAGAGCTGCAAGATAGGAATCAGCAGCCTTATTTCCCGGTCTCAAAGCAGCTATTGCTGCATCATGGGCCTTAAGGAGGACTTCATAAGCCTTGCTCTGTGCTGAGTTGGCATCAAATAGAAATGTCCTAGCTACATTTGAGCAATAGCTATTGTAACGTGAACCCATTGCACATATAATCACGCTTGTACAATCATAAAATAGATAGTCATCGTTGCTCGATGCACTTGGTTTCAGATCAAATTGTCCTCCACTTTGAAAGATTGGTGGATAGCAGATATCAATGTTGTCAGCTTTCAGTTTCACCTTTATCTTTGCAGGTTCAAGAATGACCTTTTCAGTGTCATCCATTAAGGAAGAATGTGTAACTTTCTTCTCTTCATCGATTATCTTCTCCATCTTAGGGACCACAAAATGTTTCATAACCGAGGAAGTCAAGTAAGCAGCCTTCTTCACATTTGTAATTTCAGTAGTATCTTTCACAGCAAACAAGCTGGACAACCCATTCGTCACATCAGTGAGTAGAAAATTTGCGTTCTTCAACTTTTCATCCCACAATTCCAGAAGATTCCCTTCAGGAGTTTCTCTAGCAACGTGCCCAAAAACAGGGGTATCACAGCCATACAACTTTGACTCTGCTCGAACAGCTCTGAATATATTATCCATTAACACTGTCCCATCATCATTTTTGGCCTTGACATGCATTATAACTTCCACTTCAGCAGCATCTTTGGCAGATTGTTGTACAGCTTTTAGTAACGACACTTTCTTTTGGCTACCTAGAAAATGGATCTCTTTCTTCATAAACACCATAATTGTATCTGGGAACTCGTAACCAATCAACCATATAGTCAAAGCTGATGACTTTAGGTAGCGGAGATCATCTGATGGTGGAGGAGTTGCTACCGAGAAAGCCCCACAACCACCCCATAGATCATTCTTGAACTCCTCCCAGTGTGAGTATAGCATCTTTAATCGTTTGCTGAAGCTTTTAAGATTGATTGCATAAGAATTGGCTGTATTTCCTGATGCCTTGGCATTATTAGCAATGCCTTTACCATTGCCATGATCAGCCATGGAAAAACAGAACAGCCCACCCTCTAATCTTTTTTCCCAGAAAAACCTGAATCACTAATCAACAAATCTGTCAGAAACAAGAAAAAATTTCACAAATAAAAATGGCTCACCAAAACTTTGAACATCTTTCTAGAGAGAGACAAAGAAACACCTCAAGAAAATGATACTCCAATGAAAATAGCAATACCATAAAATTGTGGAAGGTTGGTGTACAGTACTACATTTTTTAAACTAAAATCTGTTGAAACATCTATACATTCACATGCAATTATCATACTCTGATTTCGCATCAATCTTTTTCTTCTGAGCAAGAAAAAAAAACCTAACATCATAGTTGAAAACACAAACCAGTAACTACCCCCCACAAAAGATAAAAGTTAACAGCAGATATTCAAAGAAAATTTGAAAAAAAATAAAAAACGAAAAAGACTACTCATCAATCATCATACAGATGAAGCTTTTTTTGATCCAGGAAGGAATTTAAAAACTCATAAAACGCAAGAAAAGAATTTAAAAATTCATAAAACATCCATATGAAGATGTAGGACGCATTTTTCAAACCCTAGTTGCAGATTTCAAAACCAAATTCAGAAGATATTTTCATTTATCACAACTCACAAGAAACATCATCAAAAGAGAAAGTGGAGAAAGAGAAAAATGAAAAGCTCTTACCTAGAGAATTCTCAATTCGTTGCCGTGGAGCAATTTTTCTTGAACCTTCTTCTCTGCTTCTTAATTCTTTGCCCTAGCAATTCCCCCCAATTCCAATTTCCCAATCAAATTCATTGATTCAAATTCTAGTTTCTAAATTTTATTTTGGATTTAAATCATATTTCATTTAAATGGAGTGGATCATAAGTAATTGGGCCGGGCTTTTGTGGTGGGCCTTGGGGCTTGGGCGTTGTTGGGCTTTTGTGTAAAGTTGATTTGAAAATTAAATTTTTTGAATTCGGTAAAATTGTATCCATAATTGCAATTCCACTGCTTTAAACGTTTTTACTCCAAAAAAACATAACGACTTTCTCAAAAAAAGAAGAAGAACATTTTACTTCAATTTTATCAGAGTTCGATTATGTACATATGTTGACTCATTTGGTGTAAGAAAAACCTAGTAAAATATGTATAGTACATTTAACATGTCTAATTCATTAATTTTACTCTTCACTCATGCAAAAAGATATTCATATAACATTGTTATACATTTATTAATTATAAAGGAATATCAAACTAAATTAAATTTAGTACCACAAAAGATTTATTGTGTCATAATATTAAATGTTGGTTGAAATTGAAAATATATTTTTTAAACATTAAAAGTATGTTATGCGTATTTGAGTTTATATATATATATATATACACACACACACACACATACTTAACTATATTAAAAAAGTACCAAAATTAATCAATGTTAATTTCTTTTTGTATAAGAGTATTATATGTATATTTTCAAGTACTATTTTATTAAAAAAATATTATTAAGCAAAATGAAGGATCCTATTTTCTATGAAAACTATTGATTTTTTCTCAAAAGTTTTTTATTTTTTATTTTAAAAAATGTATTTTGTTAATCATTTAAACATTGTTTATTCTCATTCCATTTCTTGTAATTATATTAAGAACACATTTTTTTAACTCTCATATTTTAGTCTACTACTATAGTTCAAGCTACTATGAATCAATAAAAAGATCAACAAATAAAATGAAGGATCGTGTATTCATGTTTTCTATAAAAAGTTCATTAATTATTTTCTCAAGTAGTCTATATTTTTTATTTGTAATAAATATTTTATAAATTTTCTTATATGTAATTCTGTTTATCGTCTTTTTCTCATAGTTGTACTTTCGTTAAGTATAATTTTATTAAGAACACTTTTTTTTCCTTTTAAATCCCACGTGTTAGTCTAATACTGTAGTTGAAACTACTACAGTTCAATTAAAAAAAGAGATACACAAATGTACCACAATTTATACATTTTAGATTTGATTGTGTACTTTTATACATGCAATATAAATAACAAATTAAAAATAATAAAAATGATAAATTTGTTCAAGCTCAAATATATCAACTCGATTCAACTCAATTAACGTATGCATCAAATCTCCATTTGCTATAGCACCCTTCATAATTTGCAGTGTCATTGAAAAGGGCATTACATTACACTTCAAATAATCGAATATTTCAACCAAAAAAATGTAAATCAAGATTTTACACATTCAAAGAAAAAATATTGCCAGATTAATACATTCCTATAGTGGATACACAAAACAACTATGATAAGTTCATTTAGATAAACAATCATCCTTATATCCACATAAGGTAGCAAGAACAGAACAAACATAATAACCATAGATGTTTGGGGCAAAAAGTAAATAGCAGTTTCCTAGATATGCATACAAGGTAATACCAGCACAAAACAACGGAAAAAGGTGAATTATAACGCGAGGAAGGGACACTGCTTCCTAGCGTGTTCGGGGACCAACCGTTTCAAGGTCTCCTCTGGGAGATCTTTCAACTCTGAAAAAACGAGGCAACTAATTAATCGTGTCCAACACTGATTACAAATATCTGTAGTAGTAAAGAATTTCATGGTCGAGAATGTTTACCTTGAGGCTTGAAGTTGAACAATGGGGGAAGGAATCGACCATTTGGCAAACGAGTGTTTGGATCACGTAGCTCGTTGAAAAAGGGATGAATCATGGCATCCAACTGCAGGAAATATTAACGAACCAAGTTTTTAGAAAACGAATCTGGGAAATGAAAAGGAAAAGCTTCAGCCTTCTCTTCTGGATATTCAATAAAAAGTGAAGATTTAATACTCACAGCAGAGCAACGTAAATTAGGAGAATATTGAAGCAATCTTGAAACAAGATCTACAGCTTCTGGAGGCATGCGCTTATGGAATATCTAATTGACAAAGAAAGTGTAAAATAAAAGTGCACATAAAACAGAATATCATCATTAACACCATAGCTTAGAAACTTACCTTGTGCCAAGGATGAGCTTTAATTTGAGGAAATTTGAACTCAGTATAGTTAGGATTCATGCATTTTATTTCCTCCCTGGTTGGAGTACCCAACACCTGAGACAATCATTTTGTTATAGGAGCGAAAACACAATAGTAATGCATAATCCCAAACATGAAAAGTGGATAATTATGTTATTCCAGCAAAAATATAAAGCAACTTTAAGCAATTAAAAAACTAGTTGGTAAAACTTGCAAAAGATAAAATTTTAGGTCAATTCACTGAGCCGTAAACAGAGATGACCTAATGCGAACCCTTAACATATAGGACTGATAAGAGTGCCTAAAAGTTCCCCAGAAATCCAGAAGATCTTGCTCCTCTTCTTTTCATCAATAAATATCCCAAAATTTGAAGAATAAGCAGGCAAGATGGTTCAAGATTCATATTGGCAACAACCTTTCAGCCGTTTGTTTCTCACACAATAGAAATGAAAGCAAGATAATTTTAAGGTGAGTGCACAGGGCGTGAATTATTTTCTTTTCTTTTTGTGTGCCAGAGAGAGAGAGAGAGAGAGAACCTTGATGATCTCAACAAGCTGGTCTACTCCACTCTCACCAGGAAACAGAGGCTGAAAAAGCAAAGGCCAATAGTAACGATATGAGGTTGAAAAACAAAAAACAGATGCTTAATCCTTTTTGTGCTTATTAGGGGAAACAAGAAGCTTGGGAAAACATGATGTAATCACAACCATCAGGAATAAAAATAACCACCTGTCCCAGAAGTAACTCAGCAAGCACACATCCAGCAGACCAAATGTCAATGTTAGTAGTATACTCAGTTGCTCCAAAAATAAGCTCAGGTGCTCTATAGTACCTAGAGCAGATATAAGAGATATTGGGCTCCCCTTTGACCTGCAAAAAAAGTAATAAAACTTAATTATCAATAATCTTAGTTACTATTGTGACACCATCTTCTCCAGAAATATTATGCATACCAACACTTTTGCACTTCCAAAATCACATAATTTGACCTGGTGGGTGTGTGGATTCACCTGCATAATGCAATTACGTTATTATATGGAAAGCAAATTGGGAAGAGGCAAATTAAAAATCCCATTCAAGGAAATTAAATAAATTCATATGAAGCACGGTATCTCCAAATACAAGCAATGTTAATGTAATATGTCCAATTCAAGTAAAGAACAACTGCATAAGCACATATATTACAACATAAGTGGTGCAGTTGAATCTTTGTTAGAGCCTCATCTAGAATCAAACCTATTGACAGTGCCTCCACTCCCTATAGCCTAAGAAGCATCTCCAAATAGGAATGAACAAGAACATCAAAGTCAGCATTAGTTAGAAATCTTTTTGATCCCCATAGACTATTGATACTTATATTTCTGGCACTTGATAAACATTTAGTAAGAGGATCGTAAACCAGCTTCAGGGTAAAGCATAAACCATACAACATTGGTATGAAGAGAAAACTATCATCCTAATTTGCTATCTTATTGGATATTGAGTGTATCATTGCTTTGAGTATCACCACACACGTCTTGAACACCAAAATAATAAAATTGGTGTCAAAGTAGTATTTACTAGCTATCTGGCATAAAGCATGTGAAGGAAGTTTAGTTCATTGTGATTATTTGTTTGTGTCACACCTGAGGGATGACTCAAAAGCATAATAATTAATAAAGTAAGCTAAGATAAACTTACCAACAAGTTTTGAGGTTTTATGTCCCTGTGACACACTCCGATAACACAATGGATGTAAGACAGTGCTCTGAAAATCTGCCAAACAACAACATAGTGAGTTATAAATTCTACAAGGCTGAGCCTCTGAGACACATAATAGTCAACATTCAATTGCTTGGATAGAATAGGAAAGTGTAACATCATTTACCAGCATAAAGCTGAATTTAATTCCAGAATAATATCTATAAGTTGACCATATGTGATATAATTTCTGGAAATATTGATGACAATATAGAGACCAATTTGCTTGCATCTTATCAGCTCAAATAACTTGCTGGTAGAGCAAACATATAATAACAGATTCTGAATTTTAACCAGGTGTCACCCATTGGGTCTATACCTGAATCATATGGAAGAAAAAGTACTTGAACAAGGTTCCTAAAAGACACAATTACTTAGCAGATTGCAACATACAGAAGATAATCCATATGATCTAACCGATCAGAAAACCACAGTTCACAGAGCGCATTCGATCTAAGAAGTGTGCAAAATACTGAAAAATTACCTGGTATGCATACAGCTTCACATATATCAGAGGTATCCTCTGGTTCAACTTATTATAATGCTTGATGACACGGTGAACAGTCTCAGGTACATATTCAAGTACCAAATTGAGGTAAAGTTCATCCTTTTCAGTTGTTGAGAAGAAGCAGTGCTTCAAAGACACAACATTTGGATGGTCGAGAAGACGCATGGTTTGCAACTCTCGGTTCTTATACCTCTTGTCCTGGAGAACCTTTTTTATAGCAACTGTTTCACCATTCTCCAAACATTTTGCCTGGATTATCAAGAAGGTTGAGAAGCAATCACATTGCAGTTGTACTAGCTAATACAAAAAAATAAAAATAAAACAAATCTAGTAGTATCCAGCACTTGCAACACAGAAAAGCAAATAATTATCTTACTTGAAATACTACTCCAAATGATCCATGTCCAACAACACGTTCAGCCATGTAGCTAATAGTCTGATGGAAAGTGAAAGTTGGTAAGTTTAAATTCCAATCTAATGCAAGCAGCAAAATACTTTACAATAATCATTCATCTAACCTGCAAAAACCACATGCATATTGTGTGTCGCAATTCCCAAGTTGAGTGCATTCATTCAAAAAAATTCAGTTTTCAATAGCAATTGATATAATGCACCTTAGTCAGTTTCCTAGATGCAGCAATACTATCCTCTGCAGCATTTACAGTAGGTGTTTTTTTTTTTTAAATACTTTAGCAATGGGCATCTCATATAAATCAGAGGAAATTCAAAACTAGTCCCTTAACTTAGCAGGTTGTCCAACATTGGTCCTACTGATTCAAAAATGTCAATTTTAAGGTTGTATTTTTAAAAAATGTCCAATCTGAATACAGTTTTTGTCAAAAATTGCAGAACTTTCCGAAATTAGCCATATTACTATTGAATTTGGGGATTTTGACCACGTTTTCATTATTTGACACCTGAAAATTTCCACATTAGTACAAAAGCAGTGGCAAGCCATAATTTTTGTCAACACTATTCTGATCTATGTGTAATTTTGCAAATTTCGGCAAAAAATTGAACTCAAATTAGACATTTTTGAAACATACTAGTTTTAGATCACGTACATTGCACGTGGAGATAATATCAATTCAATTAAGGAAAAAAAGTACAAATACCTTATATATTAGAGTTCTAATTATAATAGGATTCTATAGGATTTTGAATTAGGATTCTAATATAAAGTGATTTAAATATGAAAATCTTAAATTACAATTATAACCTTAAATAATAATCTTTGATAAGGATATATTCAATTCAATAATTCATATTTTGTAAGAAACATCCACACTTTTATATAGGTAATAGATATAGGACTAAAATTGGAAATTTTAGATTAGCAGCTAGTTTTGGAGAAGCCCAAAGTTACAGTACTAGTTTTGAACTTTTCCCCATATAAATCTAATAAATTTTACGGTATGCCAGAAAAAAATCATTATTAAGATCCATAAACAAATTCAGACGATAATATTTTACTTTCCACTGTACCAGATCTTTTGTGTTCTTTGCTTTCTATAATTGATTACTTATTGGTTTTTGGTTTCTTTCCTTTTATTTTCTATTGTCAGGGAAGGAAGGGAATCAGGCTCTATTTAGATACAAATACGCTGCACTTTGATTTATGGAAGCACCAGTAGGGTCAGGACAGCAGCAGATTAAGAGAGTAGAACAAAATGGTAGTGAAGGTGGCATGCTACCTGCTTTGGCTGGCCGTTTCGACCACCAATAGTCGTCACTATTATGTGGCCTGTCTCAGTCCCATTGCCATCCACAACTGTTGCTTCCAATTCCTAAAAAATATAAAGATACAACCTCATTTTAACAAATGCCAGTGAGAAACAAAGGTTTACCAAAACACTAATTTTATATAGTGGAGATACCTTGTCATCCCGGATTTTCATGTCATTCATCTCCTCAGGCAAACTATCAACGCATACAGCATGGCTGCCCAACTCCTTCAAGTCAGAAGTAGGTGCCATTTCCACTGAAGTCATTTGCCAAAACAACTAGCAGATAATGTAACCACAATAAGTCATTCACCTATAGAAACCGAAAAAGACAATGTAAGCTCCTGAGCAAAAAGAACTGTACATATACAGCACACTTTCAGGTCAAAGTAAAATGAAATTACCTAATTATCCATACAAAGTAAGTGTAGTAATTATTATTAGAAAACATCTAATTGCCAATCAGATAGGATTCTATATTGTAAAAATATTTAGCATAACAGCCAATTCCATGAAAATTTTATGAAAGTTGGCACAATATCCTTAATGGCATTACTGTAAATTCACAAAACAATATTCTAGAAAAACACCACTTACTCTGCCTGCATAGAGAAAGATTCAAATAATGGACTCATGATCATACATGTAGGGAGCACGATTAATTTTTTATCCCAAGACGTAACAATATATGATATTTTTATTTTTACCCATAATAAAAATTGAAAATTGGATTCTTGACTACATAATCTACAAGTCTGTCAGATTTAAGAAGATATACATGATTTGTGTACTTATTACCACTGAAAAAATTAGGAAAAAGGAATCAGAATAATCCAATTCCTGAAGCCAAATTACAATGATATTATTCCAATGCCAGAAAATGACACGTGTAAGTAGTATTGCAGTAGGCAACATTCTTTAGTACAAAAAAGTAAACAGTTCAACTACGTCAAGTAATATAGCACAAGACCAACCAGGTACATGCTTAAGTATAAAGAACTGAAACAGAAGTTCAATAGGGTTCAAAGATAACTGAGAGGACTGAGGAGAGAGCCTTCCCCAAAAGCATTGCTCAATACCCGCAAGAGAGGCGATATTTAAGATAGTTCTTAATTTTTTTTTTTTTCAGTATTCAGGTCATGTTACGTAGCAAATTGAACCAATTTAAAGCACCCTGAAGTGGTGGCCCTACTCTTAGTCACTAATAGTAACCTGCCGCATCCTAGAGCATAAACTTTGTATTGAGGTACAACACCAACTGAACACTGGTTTAAGATTACAAGAATCTAATGAGAAAGTCAGTAATGTACACAAAACCAATTCAGACCATTGATATTTTCCACAAAAGAGGCAATCTAGCCATGCATTTTTGATTGATTATTCAAGTTAGATCAATCAACAAGTAAGACCACGATACATACATATATATATATATATATATATATATATAGAGAGAGAGAGAGAGAGAGAGAGAGAGGGAGGGAGGGAGGTACATAAATTCTAACATTTGATCCATATTAAGTTACCACAACAAAACCACCAAACTGAATAGCAGGCCAAAAAACAGAGCGAGAGCTGTTTTGGAGAAGGAAGAAAAAGAGTAAAACAGTTCTAACTAACAATCTCTCAATCAGGTTACCTTTCACATATACAAATATAATTATATAACATGTCTTCTGATTAGCAAAGCCTAAGAGACATGGCTGAGACCACAACAAACAAGATTGTCGTAGGATATATCACATGCAAACCAACTGAAGCATAAGATCAAACAAGACGAGGACCTTGACTTCAATGAAGCTAAAATATATTTAATAGTTTCTTATTTTATGATTTTTGGCTTTATGAGATGAAACAAATTTAAGAGAACTCAGTAGCATAATGCTACATATGTCCAACTTGTTATAATTTGCAAAATCTCACAGCAGTAACTGGTGAGCAAGTGTAAGATTAGTAACAATAGAATACATATATTCTTGGATTTCAAAAGGTTGGTTTAAATTTATATATTCGTCACTGTAAGTTTTCATTACACTATAGATGAGTATCCTATATCCCATGGATTCAATGAAGATCTCAAAATATCATCAAAACATTCATTTTGAAACTCATGATATAATGCAGGTTGATTCAAAAGAATCAAAGCTATTCTCAGTCAGCTTCAAAATTTCAAATTCATAGGAATTTAGGTCTTTGTTTGTACAGATGATGAGGCAGCATATCAAATGGAAGATACATAAGCCTCCTAAAATCCGAAAAAGATTTTAAAACCTTCAATTTACACACAACATTTAAAGCTCCACATTGATTCTGGGAATGCATGCCTCCTAATTTCCCACTTTCACATTCACTTCTTACTTTCAACGATCATTAAGCTGCTAAGATGTGGCACAAACAATAGATTCGAGCATGCTCGATCTCTTTCAATGCAAAAAAAACCTTAAGCATCACATGGATAAATTCATTCAGCATTAGATAATCCACCATGGAGACATTACACAAAGCACACCAAGATGCACACTAGCAAAAGACCAAATAACAACAAAAAAAAAAAACTTGACACAACCTAAAAAGTTATAGAATATTACCAAATTTGAAACAATGAAAACCAAATATCAGTGGCAAAATCAGCAAATTCGAAGGAAAGAGATCTACCAAATAGGAAAATGCATCAGCTCCATATCAGGAAAACAATACAAACGAAACCGCTCACAAATTAAGAAACAAATTCAACAGAGCGATCCACGGATCCACGCCGCGTAAGACAAAACACAATCGTCATTAAAGTCCAGAAAAATTACTCATCCCATCACCGCAAACCGAGAAAACAAATTCAATAACGATATTTGAGGAAATTCACAGGAAAATCGAAAAGAAAAACATCGGTGATGAAATCAGAATGCTGAAAAGGATAAAGAGGACGCACCGACGATCATCGGTGACTGACTTCGACGATGAATTTTGTGGATCAATTATCTGAGACAACCACCACCCACAGAAGCAAGAGAAATGGACACTAATTCAGCTTTAGAGAGAGAAAAATAAGAGGGAAATATACACAATAGGTAGATACAGGGAGAGAAATGTGTGTGCTTTTCATGTCCTATGTTTTTCCCCTTTATTTATTTTTATTTTTTTCAAAAGTCTTTATAATTTTATTTTTCCTGCATGTTGCAGTAATGGGGGTGCGTGACAGTCAAAGTTCAATTCTGTTATTTATTCTCTTATTTCTTTTCTTTTTTCTTAACATTATTTAAATAAAAAAAAACACATTTATAACATTGTACAATTCTATAAGGAATATGTGTATGTAATTTGTGTGATAAAAAAATAATAATTTCTAAGATCTTTGATCTTTGAAATGTTATGTAAAAAAATGATGATCATTAGGCATATTACTATTTATGGACAGGATTTATCAAATAATATTTTTATGAAATTAATTAATATAAAAATATAATACATTTTGAAGAAGAAGTATAATAATTTGGAGAATAATTTTGATTTGTATATAAAATAAATATTTTTATGGTAATAAAAAAAATTTAGCGAATAATATTTTAACATCATATAAGAAGTACGTTTGTAATACATATATTTTAACCATATGTTATATTAAAATTAAGTATAATCAAAATTCATATAATAATAAGACATAAAATACAATGGGAAGCACTTATGTGCCACCGGGGCACCGTGCCCCTAATATTATCCACTCCTTTTTTCTTTTTCTTTTTTCTCTTTTTGCTGTAACCTTCTTTATTTTTATTTTTTTTTGTCTTTTTTTATTTCTTCCTTTTTATCGCACTGTTCATTTTTCTTCTTTTTTTTTTCTTTTTTTCTCTCTTCCTTCTCAATTTCTTCATATAATTGTTACAAATCTAATGTTCTTATATTTCTAATATTCCAACAAGTTCTTCTCTTTTTAATATGTATAAAAATCTAGGGTTTTTATTTTCCTATAACTTGAAATTTTTTCTATCTTGCTCCGATTCATAGCAATATACGACAAAATTGATGCAAAAAACACCATAGTTGATTATTGATTGAGTAATATGAATTTACATAAATTTTGGGAAAGAAGATGATAAAAATTGTGTATTTGAAATTTTAAAATTTTAAACTCACATCTGATACCTTTAGAACATATAATTGATACCTAAAGAGTATACAAAGTGATACCTAAAGAGTATACAAGTGATATTTTTCATTGAATGAGCAACTAATACATTAAGAGTAAATATGTAATACCTTATACTATATACATTAATACCTTAAAGGTGTATATGTAAGAGTCCCCAACCCAATTTACCCAATTTCATATAATGCCATACAATTCTACCCACTAATATAAAGTATGTTGAGATATTTCTGACTAGATTTTGATGAGACAATGTAATATTAGATGATCTTTTAGAGTACCCATTTTCCATGTTTTATAAGTGAAGTTTTGTTTGCTTATCTTATCTTTCAAAGTTGAGTTTTGAGAAGATGCTTATATCAGAAAGATAGAGGAAACTGATGTTAGCAGGATTCTGGATTTAAAGAGATCTTGAAGACTGATTTTCAGCATGGGAAGTTAGTAAGCTGTAGTTGAAGTCAGAATCAGGATGCTGGATCAGGAAGCTGACAATAGGATTCTGGAACAAGAAGTTGTTCAAAATCAGGAAGTTGACTACAGGATTCTGGAATAGGAAGCTGACAACAAAATTCTGGAACAGGAAGCTGTTTAGAATCAGGAAGTTGTTCAGAATCAGGAAGCTGTCTACAGGTTTCAAGAACAGGAAACTGTTCTGAAATAGAATCCTGGCGCATAACAGAAAATGACTACTGCAATCAGAACAACATGCAGTAAGTCTTTTGTAACCTATTCAATGTAGTATGAGGAATATACTGGATACAGTATGAGGTTTGGTTCATATCAAAGTTACCAGTAGATAGAAGTTTGTGATGAGCTAATGAGGTGTTGCTACCTGACAGTGGCTTTGCAAAGTACTATAGCTAGAGTATGACACCATTAATGCGGATCAGAGTAGGACATGCTTTGAAGCCCTGATCTTCCACGACGCATTGAATGTAAAGATTTGGAGATCAAATTTGAATTGCAACATGGACCATGCCTCCCTTCAACGGGCATTTTCCAAAAGCTATAAATAGAAGGTAAAGAAAACTAAGAAGAACTACTGAACAACTGAGCATTTTATATCTCTAAACTATCTTTCTTTCAAGCTATTCTCAAGACTTCAAGTTCAGTCACTCAACCTTCAAGAGCAGTCAAGCCAAGCATTCGAGCTTTCTTGTTCAAGGCTGTCTTCGAGCTGCACAAGTTGAAGAAATCATTATATACTTTTAACCATTTGTTGTGTGCTAGGTTGTTTTAGTTAAGTGTACTTAGTTGATAGGATTTGATCCTTGCTAAGTTTGTTAGTCTTGTGTAGGCTATCTTCTCTGTGTGTGATTGTGTACCCTGTGTGGGATTTGGCCTAATGATCTTAGATTCTAGTAGGTTAACTTGTTTGGAAGAGGTTTGTAAAGCTGTGTCTTGTAAAACAAATTGACCATAACGAAGTTCCTTATCTGAGAAGGAGTAAAGTGGACGTAGAAAGGTTATACCACCTTCGAACCACTATAAGCCATAATTGTTTACTGCTTATCTTACTTGCTGCATTGCATTGTTGCATATCTATCTTGTTGCATTTATTATAAGTATTCAGATTAAAGATTTGTGATAAAATCATATTTGAAAAGAAAATTGGCTTTCATAAAGAAACTCTATCTTTACTTATTCCGCTATATACTGTGATACCGAGTCAGAAACCTGAATCAGCATTCTGTCAGGTTTCTAAAGCGAGTCAGGTTACTGTTTTCTTTGTAGAAATAGGAACCTGTTCATAGAAAAGTTTTAAAACGTAAAATAGATAGAGGTTCATTCACCCCCCTTTGAACCTCTGACCACTTAGGACCAACAAGTGGTATCAGAGTGAGTTGGGTTAACAACCAACTTATCTGGTAACCTACCCAAATCCACTCGTTTCTGTTGGATAAATCGTTTTCTTTTTCCAAACCAAAACATATAGTTTTAGCATCAGCATGGATTTCTCATATCACAAACTACCTATGTTTTCCATAGATGAATATGACAACTGGAGGATACGCATGAAAACTCATCTGTCAGCCATGCGTGACGAGATGTGGTATGTCATAACTGAGGGACCTCCGATAATCTACAAGGCAAACCCTACTTATGTAGCACAGCTTCGCGAATATAGACGAGTTGAATAAGCTGCAGTGGCAATAGGTAGAGAAGTAGAAGACGCAACAATCATCGACGATGATACCGAAGTGCCTCCAGGATTTGGTCCACGAGAAGCTGCACCAGGCTACAGGAGAGCTCCTCCACCACATGAATATATTGTCAAGGAAAGATATGAATATACTCCTAAAGGAAAGAAAAGAGCCAACCTTGATAATGTGGCCAAGAATGCTCGATTTCTCACGCTGGATAAAGACACTTTCAGCAAAGTTAAAAGCTGCAAGCAGCTAAAGAAATATGGAAAAAACTAGGGCTAATTTGTAAAGGCAATGAACTTGCCAAAGAAAACAGGATTTTAAAAGCTACACAACTCTACGAACAATTCATCATGAAACCTGGAGAAACCCTAGAAGAGCTTAACCTGAGATTCACAGTTATCATTAGTGAGCTGGAATCTCTGGGAAAAACCTATAAAAAAATGAGAAGAATCTAAAGGTTTTGAGAGCTCTACCCTTGGAGTGGCATAGCAAGGAAACCGCAATGTGAGTCTCACTGGATCTCAAAGCGATGAGCACTTTTGATCTGTTTTCAGATCTCAAAGCTTTCAAGTTCGACATTGAACAAAGGAAAAAGAAGGCTGAAGGATCAACATCCCAGGTGACAGCACTTACTGCTAGGGCATAGGATACTGCCACTACAAGCAGCAGTAAGCTGAAGAGTAAGCAGAAAGAAGTACTTGCTGAAGATGCTGAGGAAGAGATGTCACTCCTATTAAAGAAGTTCAAGAGGTTTCTGAAGACCAACTACAAAGCGAATGACTACAGGATGAAACCTCAAACACCAGAAAGAAGTCCCTAGGTAAGACCACAACAACAAGCAAACACAGGTTCCTTTGACTTGTGTTATAATTGCAGGAAACCTAGTCACTTCGCCAGAAACTACCCCCACCCTCAAGTACATAAGTATACGGAGGATAAAAAAGGTGCAGAGAAGAGAAATGAGGAGGGATGATAAACAAAAGTTCAGAGTTCTTCTTAGTGAAGCTGAAGCCCTAAAGGTAGTAAGTAGCTCCAAAGAAGAAGCCAAGGATGATTGTTCATTTGAGAGCGACTCTAACAGCTCTACCTCCGACGAGGAAGCACTACTGTGTCTAATGACCAAGGATTGTGAAAATAATGAAGAAGATAAGGTAACTTCACAATCTTGATGTTTCTAATTCTGAAAAGCTTAACATGATCCAGTCTTTTAGACAGATCATGAGTGACTTTGAGCAAATAAATTCAGCTCATGAAGAACTAAAAGAGGAAAATCTCCAGCTCAAAAATGAGCATACTGTACTGAAGGAACAAGTTACTGACTTGGAGTACTACAGTACAGAATGCAACAATCTTAGAGCTGAGGTCTCTAAGTTCAAGCTGCTAGTCACTAAGCTAGAAACTGAGAAAACTGGACTACAAAACACAATTGATGTGTATAGCAAGTCAGCAAGAAAGACACAGGAATGTATCCAAGAGACCCAAAATGCCTATACAGAAAATGGTATAGGATAATGTGCCAGCACTTCTCAGAAACCTGCCAACAAATCCAATATTGGAAAGTTTGTTTAAGCCAAAGTTTCCTATGCTCAGGAACTCCTTCCAATCAATGGAAGTTTAAACAAAACTAGTACTCTGGATAAGGGTAAGAAACCCCTGCTGCAAGAAGTTAACAGTAAGACTGATCAAACTTTCAGAAAATAGCATAATCAGTATGCTGCCAATAGGAGAAAAAAACAGCAAACTTCCAGAAAATAGAAAAAACTCTATCCCTCATATACCAAGGCCTACATGCCTATATTCCAAAGAGTTTATGCTCAGGATAGGTATAAGAGAGTATCTTCCTCAAACAGGAAGTATAAAACCTAGAAACATCTAGTTTATACACATCACGAACAATATTCTACTAAGAATACTAACAGGAAGAGAACCACCAATGCTTATAGTAAACCAATTATCATTAAGCAGGTATGGGTCCCAAAGAAGACTAACCACCCAGGACCCGTACTTGTATGGGTACCTAAATCTACCTGATTTACTTGCAGGTACAGTTGCTAGGAAGCATCAGTGATGTATGGTATATAGATGGTGGTTGCTCCAGACATATGACTGACAACAAAGCTGGATTAAGAGACTTCCAACCATGTAAAGGACCTAAGGTTGTCTTCGAAGATGATTCCAAAGGAAGCACCAAATGCACATGAAGCTTGATCAGAGGCAATGCAAGTATCAGTGATGTATCATATGTCAAAAGACTGAAGTATAACCTCCTGAGTATCAGTCAGTTTTGTGACAAATGATGTTCAGTGGAGTTCAACCTCAACAAGTGTCTGATAAGAGACAACAAAACAAACGAGGTTAAGCTTATTGACACTAGGAGAGACAATATCTACCTTGCTGATTGGAGTTCAACAGTGCAACTAACATGTTTTATTACAAAAAGCACTCCTGAGTTGAGTTGGCTATGACACAAGAGGATGAGCCATTTGAACTTCAAAACAATCAACAAGCTGACAAGGAAAAGCCTAGTGAGAGGTCTACCTGATGTTGCTTATAAAAAAGAGAATGTTTGTGGAGCCTGTTAGAAGGGCAAACAAGTAAGAAGCTCATTCAAGGATAAGGTTCAGAGATCCTCTCACAGGATATTGGATCTCCTGCATATGGACCTATTTGGACCAGTGGAGCCTAAGGTTCAGAAATCCTCTCACAAGATATTGGATCTCCTGCATATGGACCTATTTGGACCAGTGGAGCCTGTTAGTGTAAGTGGGAAGAAGTACTCCCTAGTAATCATGAATGATTACTCTAGATTTACTTGAACTATCTTCCTGGCCAAGAAATCAGAAACTCAAAACAGGCTGCCAGAATTCATGAAGAGAATGTAAAATGAGAAAAGCTTAAGCATTGTGAAAATAAGATCTGATAGAGGAACTGAGTTCACAAACAAGTTTATAGAGAAGTATTGTTCAGAAAATGGGATCAGTCATGAGTATTCTACAACAAGAATTCCTCAACAGAATGGAGTTGCAAAAAGAAGGAACAGAACTCTGAAAGAAGCTGCAAGGACTATGATTGTTGTTTCTGGGATTCCTAAGAGATTTTGGGCAGAAGCAACTAGCACAACATGTTACACTCAGAACAGATGCCTGATCAACAAAGACCATGACAAGACTCCCTATGAGGTATGGTATAGAGTAATACCTAAAATTTCATATTTGCATACCTTTGGATGCAGGTGTTACATACTGAACAATGGAAATGAGCATTTGAAGTCCTTTGATGAAAAATCAGATGAAGGAGTATTTTTAGGATACTCTTCAGTAAGCAAGGTCTTTAGAATCTTCAACAAGAGAAGTTTGGTTGTGGAAGAATCAATACATATGGTGTTTGATGAACCACATTGTGATACTGCTGAGCTGGACAAGTTAAAGGAAGATGTATCCAAAATTAAAATCAAGGATCAAATAGTGAGATACATTGATGGAGTTCCAATACCTGCAGAAGAGGTTACTGTAAGTAGTTCACAGGTTACTGCACACAGGAATACAGTAACACAGGATGATGAACAATAAATGGACAGGATTCAGTAGACCAATAGTAACCGTATACATGATATTGATGATCAACAGGTTACTGTTAATCAACCTACTTACTCTTTCGAGCCTGACAGGACATGACTCAGGGATCACCCAAGAGAACTTGTGATTGGAAATATCAATGAAGGTGTAAGAACAAGAAGAACAAGAAGAACAAGACCTCAAGAATCACTGTTCACATGCTTCATATCACAAGTTGAACCCAAGAGTGTGAAGGAAGCTCTTGAAGACAGTAACTAGATTTAGGCCATGCAGGAAGAGCTGAATGGATTTGAGAGGAACCATGTATGGAAACTGGTTCCAAGGCCTGATCACCAAGGAGTTATTGAAACTAAGTGAGTATTCAAAAACAAGCTAGATGAATCTGGTGTTGTGGTTAGAAACAAGGTAAAGCTAGTAGCAAAATGATACTGTCAGGAAGAAGACATAGATTTTGATGAGATCTTTGCTCTAGTTGCTAGACTTGAGGTAATAAGAATATTTCCGGCCTACGCTGCTCACAATGATTTCAAGGTCTATCAGATGGACGTGAAGAGTGCATTTCTAAATGAACTTATATCTGAGAAAGTATATGTGGAACAACCACCAGGTTTTGAAGAACAGACAAAAGACAAGGTATTTAGATTATAGAAAGCTTTGTATGGATTAAAACAAGCTCTTAGAGCTTGGTATGATACACTGTCCCTGTATTTCTTAGAGAATGGTTTTCAGAAAGGGACAGTAGACAAGACTCTTTTCAGGATACTGGATGGAGACAGTATACTGCTTGTTTAGATTTATGTGGATCACATAAATCTTTGGATCCACAAACAAGGGTTTGTGTGATAAGTTTTCATCCTTCATGCAGAGTAAGTTTGAGATGAGCATGATGGGAGAACTAAGTTTCTTTCTTGGTTTACAAGTCAAATAGCTAGAACATGGGACTTTCATAAGTCAAGTCAAGTATACCAAAGAGTTAATCAAGAAGGTTGGAATGGAAAGTGGATCATCTGTAAGCATACCAATGGCCACATCTATCAGCTTGGATAAAGATGAAAGTGGAAAAGATGTGGAGATTACTAAGTATAGAAGATTTATTGGATCCTTTCTATATCTTACAGCAAGCAGACCAAATATAGTATTTGCAGTTGGAGTTTGTGCAAGATTCCAAACAACACCAAAGGAGTCACATCTTTCAATAGTAAAGAGGATTATCAAGTACCTAAAAGACACTCAAGATGTTGGATTATGGTATCCAAAGGATGGAGGATTCAATCTCAAAGGTTTTTCAGATTCTGATTTTGCAGGATGCAAGATTGACAGGAAGAGTACTGGTGGTACTTGTCAATTCTTAGGACATAGGTTAGTTTCTTGGTTTTGCAGGAAGCAGACATCCATTGCAACATCAATCGCGGAAGCTGAATATATAGCTGCAGAAAGCTGCTGTACTCAAATTTTATGGATACAACAATAGTTAAAGGATTATGGGATAATAGAAAGTGAGACTCTCATTCTGTGTGACAACACAAGTGCTATTGTCATTACCCACAATCCTGTGTTCCACTCGAGAACTAAGTACATTGATATCAGACATCATTTCATAAGGGATCATGTGGAGAAGAATGACATTGTACTGAACAAAGTACATACTAGCATGCAACTTGCTGATATATTCACAAAGCCTTTGTGTGAATCAAGATTCACTATGCTGAGAACTGAGTTTGGGATCATCAAGCTCTAATGAGTAAGATTTTATAATGTTCTTTAAGTAAAGGGGAACTTAAGCTGTATTTTAATTATCATATATTCAGTACACTAGAACAGGATACTGCCTTTTATCAAATCAGGATTCTCTAACAGTATTCAGTTTCAGGATACAACAAATAACAACAGGCTACTATAACAACAATCAGAAATAGGTTACTGAAGGTTGCAAACAACATTTATTGAGATCAGTATTCATTGAGTCTTACAATCTCGTACCAGGAACAGTAACCTGATTCGTAATGATTATAAGATACAGTTTGGCATTCACATTTAATGCGAAAAACTATTTTTTCAGTGGAGGTGAAAAAGACGTGGTTTAACCGTCAGACACGTCTTCAACATATTATAGATTTGCTCCTCCGATATTTAATCTCATCCGCAGGATCAAGCACATCTCTTATGTTCTTAATCTGGACTGTTGATAATTTTGGAACCAGAATTCAAATATAAACCAATCATATCCTTCGTCTTCCACTTCACGCTTTCATTGATTCACTCTCAAAATTTCTACTAACTCTCTGCAAACAAGTTTCTCTCTTTTTCTTCTATTTTCAAG
This sequence comes from Scutellaria minor, assembly GCA_954870855.1. Classification (NCBI taxonomy): domain Eukaryota; kingdom Viridiplantae; phylum Streptophyta; class Magnoliopsida; order Lamiales; family Lamiaceae; genus Scutellaria; species Scutellaria minor. Next base: position 13,659,496 of record OX940728.1, on the reverse strand, counting down.
CTTTTCGCAGACCATCAATGGAAGAAACAAGGATAACCAAAAAGATGTTGGAAGGAAGACTGGTTGACACAAGAGTGTTACTGGGAGATAAGTCACCCTACGAAGACAAAGATCTCATTTTTTAGGTCTGAAATCATATGTGTAACAACAATCGGGATGGGCTGTTTACAACCACCTACGAAGGGTTTTCATCCATATCAGTAGAAAAGTTCTATTCTCTAGCAAAACTTTCTAAAGATGAGGAGTCCATCTCCTTTAAGATGGAGACAGAAGATGAAGAAGTCTTCACGCTAACTGTTGTAGATATTGCCAAGACCTTTGGCATTTCCAATCAAGGAATGGTATTTTCTGATCTGGCGGAGTATGGATCAGAATACCTGGAAAAAAGCTGGAACCAGTTCACGCTGGATTCAGTGAAGGAGGAGACTGCCACCAGCAACTTTCTCAAAAAGAAACTCAAGCCGGAGTATGAGTTTCTTCATGACATCCTTGTCTACACCGTAGAAGGAAGGTGTGGCAGTTATGATAAGTGCACCAACCTCAGGTTGAGGATGATGACTGCTATTGTTAGGGAATCAGTAGTTAACTAGGCACAAGTTCTTTTTCAAAGGATTTGGGAAAAGATAATCAAACCCACGGAGAGGAGAGGGTTTGGGATTGTGATCTCCTCCATCTTGAGCTTAAATAGGATTCCACTGGAGATAAGGGTATCTTATGCTGCTGGATGGTACCTGGGAGTGAAAAAGAGGTTCACCAAGGGTGAGAAGAAGGAGAAAACACCCAAGAAAAAGCTAGCAGTCAAACCACGGGTTCTTGACTCTTCCAGTGACTCTGGCAATGATGATGATAAGCTAGCAAAGAAGAAGGTGGTGAAGAAAGCCCATTTGAAGAAGAAGAAAGGGACAAAGAAAGTTGCTGCCCCCTCTGAACCTTTGACCACTTCTCCTACCAAGGCTGTTGATGAAGCCAACGCATCAGCTATTGGTAAACTGGTTCCTGATCAGCCAGCAGAGCCAGTTGCTGAGAAGACTTTAGTGCATTTGGAACAGGTAGCAGGAGAGGTTGCTGCTCCAGATCCTCTTGTTGCTAAAAAGGATCCTGAAGCTGTCCAGGACGTACAAGTTGCTGCTCCAGTGATCCAGGTTCCTGATGAATCTGATGAGGAGGTTGCTGAAGTAGCTGCTGAAGAGGTTTCAGGAGAATAAGTTTCTGATCAGGTTGTTGTACCTGTTGCTGGAGAGACCCAGAAACCTGAGAAGAAGAGGGGGAGACTAGTGAAGAAGACTGAAACCACTATCAAGAGAAGAAAGTGGTTAGGGCCAAAAGATGAGTTGAAGGAGATTAACACCCTTAACAGGGTAGCACAATCCATAAAATCCATCACTGCAGAGGATGCTGAAAGGGCTTTGGAAGAGTCTGTCAATTCCATCTGGAAAAGATTTACCACTGTTTATGATGATTGGAGATAGAGGAGATTGAGCCCTGGAGTGGAGTTGATGCAGTGGACCGATTGGCTTGAAGTGGAAGATATCATCCTGACGTGGATAGAAAACTTTGTGACAGAAGATGATGATCTCTCCAATGGGCTTCTACCTTTTCTCAGTGAAGTTTACATTAATCTTCATGCTGAGGCTATGATCTTTCTCATTCAAGAAAGATAGGAGACTTTGAATGTCTATTGGACGGCCAAGGCTGAGGCCGAGGAGAATAAGAATAAGACAACACATTGATGAACCCCACTGCCAAGACTGTTAGGACCCCTACTGAGCTGGAGATGGCTGAAGCTCAGTTAGCTAACCTCACTACTGAGGAAGCTAATGCAAGGATGTTGCGACTGAGGATGAAAGCTAGCAGAGATGAATCAAAAAGAATTCCCAGAATGCTGTAGTTAGGGGAAAGAAGTTTAACAGCTGCGGAAACACACGACTCTCCAACATTTACAGGTATTGCAGTTCTTTTCTCTATAACCCATCTAGATGCCATGGATGCTGATATTCAGTTGCTTGACTATTCTGTTTCCCCTGTTCTTCATGATCAACTTGCTGAGGGGGAAACATCACCTATCATCAATGGTGTTCTGAAGAAAATTGAGGAGGAGAATGCCGATAAAGCATCTGTGGAGGAGGATGTAGAGGTAGGAGTCCCTGTACTGGCCAAGATTGCAGTACAGAAAACACAAGAAATTGAAGCAGAACAGGTTACTGTGGAGAAACCTGATCCGACTCTTAAACTTCTACATGCTGTTGCTTCAAAGTTGATAGAAGTGAGTCAGGATACTGCTGCAACTGAGGGGAAAGTTGCTGACATTCCAATTGCTGAAACAACTGCTGACATTGATCAGTCATATGAAACCGGTCAGGTTGTTGATGAGGTAATTGAGGAGGTTGCTGAGGTGATCGAAGCTTCTACCCTACAGAAAGCTGAGATTACTGTGGAAGCAACAGTTTTGGTTACTGATTTACCCGATGAAGTAACTACTGTGCCTGAACATAGTTACAGAGGTTGCTGAACCTCAGGAAGCCGTTGAGGTTGTTGATCCTATGAAGACCTCAGGTGCGGATGCTGTTGAGACAGCTCTGGTAGAGGAGTTAGAAGGGAAAGATGTAGAGAATGATGTGCCTGTAAGAGGCAAAGAGATGATTGTTGTTGTTGCTGCTCCAGCCCCAGATGATGGTGATGATTCATCAACCTCTAGTGATGATGAACCAGCAAACTCGCCTCCTTACAAAGAATTTGGGAAGACCAAAATGACAATGAAGGAGAAAAAGAGATATGAGGTTGAATTGGAGGCAATGGAGAAACAACAAGCTGATGAAGAAGCAAAAGAGAAAGCTAATCAGACCCTGGTCTTATATACTCAAGAGGAATCAAGACTAGTGGATAGAGTTGAGACCCTTACTGATTCTCAAGAACTTTCTCTTCAAGGTGTAATGAATGTTTTTCAGGGATTGATGAGGGCCATGGAAACACATCAGATGAATCTGGACACTAGCACCAGCATGCGAGAAAGAGCACATTCAGAAACCTTGAAAGAGTTAAAGAAAGAGCTGGATGTTCTTCCTGGAAAGATTCAAACCAGGATGAATAAAGAATTCAATGCTCAACATACTTCTAAAAGCAGGTTTAAGCGAGAATAACAAGCTGTCTCTGATGCTCGAGATGAAGTCTTAAATAATCTAAAGACATCTGTTGATGATATATAGAGTAATCAGACAGCACAAAATCTGACACTAGAGGAAGTAAATGCCACAGCTCGCAGCGCCAATGACAGGATTCTCAATCTTGAGCTGTTGGTAGGAGAAATGAGAGCCATTATGAAAAAGGGTTTACCCGAGGGAGACTGTTGCAGTTACTAACCCCAATGCTGCTAAAGGTGATGATGTCAAAAAGGGGGAAAGAAATCAACGGCTAGCTGAACCAGATGATGAGATGGTAGAGGTCACCACAAAAGAGATAGATGATGATGATGATGATGATGATGAACTCCCCTTAACCAGGATTAAGCACAAGAGATCAGATGTTTTTGAACATGTTCAAGGTGGTAAGCCTAAAATGAGGAAAAAATATGATGATGATAATGCAGGTGTTGGAGGTACTGCTTCTCAGGCAGTAAGCAACACTGCATTATAACAAGGAGGACAGGTTACTGTTGTACCAACAAGGCTTAGAACTTACAGGCAGCAACCTGGTCGAGGTCGAGGAAGAGGAAGACAACAATCAGGTCAGGTTTCTAGTTCAAAACCTTACATGGCTGAACCTGTCGATCCAAGCAGAAGACTTTCTGAGGAAAGATGGAGGCAACTTAAAGCGTAGATGAGGAAAGAAGAAGGAGACAAGTGGATTGGATTTCAAGATTGGGAATTGTTGGACGAAGAACAAAAGCTGATGAGAAGATTGATGCAACTCTTCATTCATTCCCAGATCAAGAATCCCCTGACTTCAATAAAGAAGATGCTCCAGCTGAAGTGCTAGTTTTGTTGGATCAAAGACCTGAGAATATCAATCATTACTAGGATTTAAGTATCTTTGATCAAGTATACTTGCCCAAGAATCGAAATCCAACATTTGAAGAGCTCACAAAGTTCAAACGATCAGAATACTGGAGGTATTTTCGAAACCTTCTTAAACATAACTTTTTTAGAGATTTTCCTTCTTGTGAGCAAGCGTTGAAGAAGTATGAAAAACTGACAAGAGAATGAGGATTGGATTGCCATAAGCTTTTGATTGAAAGGGTCAAGAAAGGAGAAGAGGTTCCTTACTGCCAGGATTATTGGCTAAAATGGATACAGATTCCTGAGATTGCTGAGCAGATGGAGAAATCTTATCAGGACTATCTTAAACTGGTGGAAGGGAACTAAGTATGAAGAGGTCGTTAAACAGAATCAGTAAGCGTCTTCAGGACATGACCTAGTGAAGAAGAAGCTGATTGGTGACAATAAACCTGATGAAGAATAGCTTACTGACTATATTAGACATTTGGTGTAAGCATCCTTTGTAAAGAATTTTTATATTTTTTTATTCCTTCATTTTATTTTTGAAGATGTAAGCTTGTTTCTTCATGTGTTGTAAAGCTTACATTGTACTATACTTGTACATCTTACATGTATTAAAGTACTTCTGTTTTTACTGCTTTATATGGGTTTTGTCATCATCAAAAAGGGGGAAATTGTTGGGATATTTCTAACTAGGTTTTGATGAGACATTGTAATATTAGATGATCTTTTAGAGTACCCATTTTCCACATTTTATAAGTGGAGTTTTGTTTGATTATCTTATCTTTCGAAGTTGAGTTTTGAGAAGATGCTTATATCAGAAAGATAGATGAAACTGATGTTAGTAGGATTCTGGACTTGAAGACTGATTTTCAGCATAAGAAGTCAGTAAGTTGTAGTTGAAGTTAGAATCAGGATGCTGGATCAGGAAGCTGACAACAGGATTCTGGAACAGGAAACAGTTCAGAATCAGGAAGTTGACAATAGGATTCAGGAATAGGAAGCTGTCTACAGGTTTCAGGAACAGGAAACTGTTCTGAAACAGAATCCTGACGCATAACAGAAAGCGACTACTGCAATCAGAACAGCATGCAGTAAGTCTTTTATAACCTATTCAATGCAGTACAAGGAATATACTAGATACAGTACGAAGTTTGGTTCCTGTCAAAGTTACCAGTAGATAGAAGTTTGTGATGAGCTAATGAGGTGTTGCCACCTGGACAACGGCTCTGCAAAGTACTGTAGCTAGAGTATGACGTCATTAATGCGGATCAGAGTAGGACATGCTTTGAAGCCTTGATCTTCCACGACGCATTAAATGCAAAGATTTGGAGATCAAATTTGAATTGCAACATGGACCATGCCTCCCTTCAACGGGCATTTTCCAAAAGCTATAAATAGAAGGTAAAGAGGACTGAGAAGACTACTGAACAACTAAGCATTCTATATCTCTAAGCTATCTTTCTTTCAAGCTATTCTCAAGCCTTCAAGTTCAGTCACTCAACCTTCAGGAGCTAGAAAGCCAAGCATTCGAGCTTTCTTGTTCAAGGCTGTCTTCGAGCTGCACCAGTTGAAGAAACCATTATATACTTTTAACCATTTGATGTGTGCTAGGTTGTTTTAGATAGGTGTACTTAGTTGATAGGATTTGATCCTTTCTAAGTTTGTTAGTCTTGTGTAGGCTATCTTTCCTGTGTGGGATTGTGTACCCTGTGTGGGATTTGGCCTAAGGATCTTAGATTCTTAGATTCTAGTAGGTTTAACTTATTTGGAAGAGGTTTGTAAAGCTGTGTCTTGTAAAGCAAACTGACCATAACGAAGTTCTTTCTCTGAGAAGGAGTAGAGTGGACGTAGAAAGGTTATACCACCTTCTAACCACTATAAGCCATAAGTGTTTACTATTTATCTTACTTGCTGCATTGCATTGTTGCATATCTATCTTGTTGCATTTATCATAAGCATTCTGATCAAAGATTTGTGATAAAATCATATTTGAAAAGAAAACTAGTTTTCATAAAGAAACTCTATCTTTACTTATTCCGCTGCATACTGTGATACCGAATCAGAAACCTGAATCAGCATTTTGTCAGGTTTCTGAAGCGAGTCAGGTTATTGTTTTCTATAGAGGTTCATTCACCCCCCTTTGAACCTCTGACCACTTGGCACCAACAAAGTATTACCCCCAAATGCCCACCAATATAAAATATTACCCCCAAATACTCAAAACCAAATTTGGTATGGATTCTCTGAAAAGACTGTAACATTTGTCAGCACATATATCATATATTTTTGACCTATATATCATATAGTTTTGACCTGGTTAATTGGATATTTTCATTAAACCCTAAAAAATAAGGGTTTAACGAAAATTAAACCCTAATTTTTGTTTTCATTAAACCCTAAAAAATAAGGATTTAATGAAAAACCCTAATTTTCGTTAAAGCCCTACTTTTTACAATTAAGGTTTAATTTTCGTTAATTTCTTATTTTAGGGATTAACAAAAATTAAATCCTAATTTTCGTTAATCCCTACTTTTTGAATTAAACCCCTTAACAAACATTCTAAACCCTACAAATTTATTTTCGTCTTTTGATATCATATATTTTTCATAGATTATACCATTTTTCATCTTTTGACCATATATCATATATTTTGACCATGGTTAATAAAAGAATATTAATGGCCCCCACCAACCCCCACAACCACCTATCACTCTTGTACTTTAATACACACATACATATGCACATAGGACATAGGGTTTAACGAAATTTTTGAAAAAAATTCATCCTTCTCCTTCTCCTTTCATTCTCCTCTCCTTCTCGGCTCCTCTCTCTTTTGTTTGAAGAAAATTTTTATGGCTCCTCTCGGCTTCTTTTCGTTGCCGGAAAAGTTCATGAAGTTCGTGAAGTAAAATGGCCGAAGAGGTTACCCAATTGGTTAGAATCTCAACCAATATACTTTATTATTGATGTTGTAATTTAGAATTGATGTTTTACATGCCTAGTTGCAAATACATGTTGGTTTATTGCATGATTTTCTCACCTATGTTATTGTTGTTTGCTTGTTGAATTTAGGGATTGAATTTTCTATATATGGTTTTTATAGGGTTTGTGATATATTATTCGTGAATTAGGATATATGTTATATGATATATTGTTCGTGAATTAGGATTGAATTTAGTTTAATTTATAGCTTGTTTTCTATTGTTCGTTAAACCCTAAAAATAAGGGTTTAACGAAAAATAGGGTTTAACGAACAATAGGGTATTGTTTGTTAAACCCTACAAAATAAGGGTTTAGGGAGCAATAGGGGGTTTAACGAACAATGCCCTATTGTTCGTTAAACGCTAAAATTTTTAGGGTTTAACGAACAATAGGGTATTGTTCATTAAACCCTAGAAAATAAGGGTTTAGGGAGATAGGGTATTGTTCGTTAAACCCTAAAAATTATAGAGTTTAACGAACAATACTATATTGCTTGTTATAGGGTTTAACGAACAATAGGGTATTGTTCGTTAAACCCTACAAAATAAAGGTTTAACGAACAAAACCCTATTGCTCGTTATAGGGTTTAACGAACAATAGGGTATTGTTTGTTAAACCTTATTTTCTAGGGTTTAAATCCTTTAAATTAAAGCCAATTTTTTAGATTTTTGCTGCTGAGCTTTATTTTTTGAATTCTTGTATGAATGTTCATTTATTTAAATAGTTGGTTTATTTCGGTGTTTGTAAAATGTGTAGTTTGATTTGGAGTAAGTTTGTGAGGCCTGTCAGGGTAGGGTCGCCTACACCAATGGTTACGTTCGCCTGAAGGTACTCGATGAGATGAAGACACATCTTCAAGTGATCGACCGACAGTGTCTACGTGAATTCTGGAAGACCTGTTTCGGATATTTTTTGCTTTGGAAGATGGAAACAGAGTCTTGTAAGGCTTTTTTACACATCTTCATATCAAATGAGATGTGGGGGCAGACGGTCCCTGCAGACGAGAGGTGGTTTGTTGTAGGGCAGAACCGGCGTATTTGTCGGTTCGGGAGGAGGGAGTTTACCCTTGTGACTGGCTTGAAGTTTGGTGACTCAGCTTTCAACTCGGCTGGGGATCACACCCCACCACAAGGGGCAATGTACTGGAGGGTGCACGTAAAGTCAGCTCGGGTCATCGTGTCTGAGCTTCGTGCTCGATTTACCTCCGGCAAGTTTAATGATAATGCGGAGGATACGGTGAAGATTGCTAAGATCTTGATCCTCCATCTCATACTGCTCGGGGTGGATGTCGGCAAGTCAGTTGTCGATCGATGGGTTTGGACGCTCGTGGAGTAGGAAGATCTATGGGAGAGTTATCCATGGGGGAATATCAACTTCCTCACCCTTCTACGGTACATGGATATGCTACCGATCACTATTCTCATTCGGTCCTACATACCACACTACCATTTTTATGGATTCTCGATAGCCCTGCTAGTATGTCCCTTCAAATTTGTTTGTCGAAATTACTTTAAAGTGTGTTTAATTTTTTTAATGTTGTTTGCTAAAAAAGTTTACAAATATGTCCTCTTCAAATATGGGCTTTTGAGGCTATCCCTATTATCTCTTCATATACCGGGGCCAGATTGGACACGATAATACATACGCCCCGGTGTCTGAAGTGGAGTTTGAAAATATCCGAGATGGACGTTACACCTTTGTTCCAGGACCAGGTATTTTCTATTTATTTATTTATTACCATAAATTGTCATTAAATGCCTATTACAATTCGTTTATGTATTACTTCTGATATTTGTACGATTTATTACAGGTCGAGTGTTTTTTACGCTTGTGCCCATAGAAGATGAACTGGTTCAGACATACTGGCAAGATATCGATGACGATATCCTCGAGGAGGTCCAGGTTGTCCAGCAATGATGTGGTTGTCGTGCTACTTCGTCTGCTCGTAGTGCATCTTTTGCACCCATCACTGATCCTGCAGTTGCTGGTCCATCGAGAAGACGTACAGTCCGAACAGGTCAACGACCGGTCTCTGGTGTTGGGACATGCCCTTCGAGGGTGCATGCAGATACCACTAAAGAAGAAGATGACGATGCAGGCCATGGTCACAGACAGAGTGACGACCTGTTCACTCAGGGACGAGTGACGGCCTGTTCACTCGATTGACGGGATGGATGGGGACTCGATTGGACCAGGACTACTCCATTCTCCGACAGCACGTCACTCAGGAGGGACAACGCCTGGAGTCACTAATGCCTAGTATGATCCAGGATTAGATTAAGACGTACTTCACATCGATGGGCAAGGGGCTATGGCAACAGTGGCTTAATGCAGCAGCACAGTCGTTCCAAACACCAGCACCAGCTGATAGGATCTCTCTAAAGGGCTCGAGCGCACCCTCGGTGGTACCTATTGATTTGAGTGGTGTTCAAGAGCCGGTGTCGCACAGCATAAGGACTGACGACGCCCAACCTCCTGTCGTCCCAGAGATTGGTCTCGTTGGACCTGCAGCACGACGCAAAGTTCCATCTACAGTTGTGCACATAGTCTAAAATATCGCCAAAATTACACAGCCGATACAGAAATGCACTGACGTTTTTTTCATCAAAAAATCATGAAAAATCGACGATTTTTCCGTAAAAAATCATTTTCGATTAAAATATCGCGATATATCACGATATTTTGTATTACTGTTCACGCACGTACTGTTCACGCGCCTGTTTTTTTTTTCCTGCTAATTTCTTTTCCTTTTATCTTTATATTTTTTCCTTTTTTATTTTCCTTTTTTTTCCCTTTTCATTTGAATTCAATTTAAGTGAATTTTTTTTTATTATGAATCTTTTTATGGTGTATTTGAAGGATATCTATTAAAATTGAGTTATTTATCTTCTTTTTTATATATCTATATTTTTGTATATGAGTGATTAGTAGAGCAAACAATTACTTTAAACAAATTTAGTTAAATTGTTTAAAATAAATTAGTACACTAACATTTAGGTTCTCTCATAATTTAATTAAGTTTAGTTAATTTTTTGAAATTTAATAAAAGGACTATGATGTATATAATATTAATGTATTTCTATATTTATTGTAAATATATCATTTTATTTGAAATTTAAGTTCAATATATGTATTAATGTTACTTATAATATTATATAAAGTACTAGATATTTTTTTCAATTTTTTTCACAAATTTTTAAAATTTTTTGCGTAAAAAACCGATATATCCACCGATATCGATATATCCGTCGATATATCCATAAAATCAAGGTACCGATATATCCGTCGATAGTGATATTTTAGTCCTTGGTTGTGCGCAGTCCCTTTTTGGCTTCAGAGCCGACTAGAAAGTCGGGGCTCAGCTGGTCCGACTTCAAGGCCTACTACCTGAGTGACGATGTCAAAGTGTCGGGTAAGCATTCATGTTCTTTCAGATTCTTTAGTTACACTTTTTGATTTAACCATTGTCTGTTTCATGTTTAGAGTTTAATACTTGATTAAGTTTTTAACTTTTTATCGTTACAGACTCATCGTCGGTACTGGTTCGGCAGTCGGGCCAAGTTTCTTCCAAAATTTCATTGATTCGAAGATGGATCTTGATTTCGAGGTAATACTTAGTCTTTTATCTTTTTACCAGAGTTGATTTTACACAACAACTTTAAACGTCATTTCTATCTAATACAGGCCATTGATGTGTACCTGGGCGTAATACAGAGTTGCCCAAAAGCGGCCAACATACATTCCAGGTTCCAAAGTCTCGGAAAGATCCAGTTGGCGGATACCCATCTGTTCGTAAGTTCCAATCAAAATTTTAGTTTAAACATCATTTTTAGTGATATTGCCACTGATCAGCAATTGTCGTCAACGTAGGAAATATGTGAAGAAATTTGGAAAACAAAGCATGCTGGCAAACCAAACGAGTGCAAATACTTGTTGAGGGTCAGAGAGATGTTCACGGTGGAACAGCTGGAGCCAGTTGCGGCCTATGTGTGAGGGTCGAGGTCAAAGTGGAATTTTATTAAGCCATGGTGGGATGACATACAAGTAGTAAGTATTTAATACGAACAAGTTAGTATTCTTTTTATTTTTTTCAAGATCGGTACAAGGTATCTAATTGTTTTTGTCAAAATTTCAGGTCTGGACGGTACTAAACCTGGACGGTCATTGGGTTGCATGTTCTATAGATATCAAGGAGCAGCGAATCTGCTTGGCTGACAGCTTTAGACATCAGTACACCACTGAAATTATCTTTTTCGTCTCAGACATACCCTCCCACTACGTCGCATTCTACCACAGTTGTTGGAGTACTGTGGGTTTTATGAGAGTGCATTGGCGCAGGGGTAGGGCTGTTTCGGTACGGTATACCAAAATTTTTTTAGCATACCGAATACCGTACCAAAATTTTCGATATACCGAATTTTCAATATATTGATATTCTATACCGTTTGATACCGAATTATCGAATTTTTCGGTATATCGAAATTTACTGTCATACCATACCGAAAATTACCGAATTTATCGAAAATTACCGAATTTACCGAAAATTACCGAAATTACCGAATATTACCAAAATTACTGAAATTTATGGAAAAAAATATATATTTTGTGAACAAGTCAATGATAACCTATTCACGACATAATATTAAACAACATAAAATTAAAGTTCACGTCCAAACACAACACATCAAATAATACAAAAAAAGTCCAATTCAAGTAGCAATAATCATGACAATAATAATAAAATTCATGTCCAAATACAAAAATCCAATTGATTTTGAGACTCCAAAACCTCAAGAATCAAGGCACGAGACCTGTAAAAGTTCCAAGTAAATTAGTTACAAATATTGAAGTTGAAAAATATATAGATGTAATCTTATTTTCAAAGTTACATTGAAATAAATAAATATAAATATAATCTTACCTTTAAAATTACACCTTAGATAAAGTGGAGACTGGAGAGAAAGTTTGAGAACGATCTTGATTGGCATTTGCAACGATAAAAGAATCATAAGAGATTATTAAAATAATTCATATTAGATTAACATAAATAAAAACATGTCAAATAAAAAAAAATATTACACTTTTCAATTTCTTCAATTTCCTTGTATAAATCAAGGTCATCATCGGTTGGATCCTTATAAAAGTTGAGCTCTTTTCCTCTTAGCCAATCATGAGTGCACACTAATAGCTCTACCATTTTTGGACTCAAACTACTCCTAAAAGGTCTACAACTCTTTTGCCCAAACTAAAAGCAGATCCACTAGCAACGGTTGAGCTTGGAACGACAAAAATATCTTTGGCAATACTTGAAAGGATTGGGTACCTAGTTTCACTTCCTTTCCACCATTCCAAAAGATTGAAAGAATGATTCGATCATTTTTCAATCTCATCCGCTAGGTATTTATCCACCTCATTAGATATCTCTTGAAATTGTTCTTCTTCATTTTGTGCTTCCACATCATTGAACAATTCATCCCAAAGATCATCACCACCACCACCACCACCACTTGTAGTATCATCTCCACCATCACACTCTATTTGCGTACATTGTTTTTCACTATGCAAGATGTCATTTATATCCTTGTACTCTGTCCACAAAGTTACCAAATTTAATCTAACTGCATCAATGAACTCTTGAACCTTTGTAGGAGTACCTCCCATTTTCTTGATGCTAACTTTGATCATTTGAAGTTTGTTTCTCGGGTCTAAAACATTGGCAATAAAAATCAAAGGATTCAAGTTATTCCAATTTCCCCAATACTTATCAAATTTCAACTTCATTGCACTTGCAACCTTTTCAAGTGTGGGATCGGAATCCTCATTTCTCTTTTTCTCAATCTCAATTTGCAATGCAATTATTGATTGATATATCAATTGAGAGGTAGGAGTTTTTGATGCACTTAGCTCTAAAGTGGCATCATAGAATTTTTTCAAGAAGTGTACAAAAGCTTTTGTATTCTCCCAATCCTCAATAGTTGGAGGCCCTATTCTTTCTTTACCCTTTTCATCTTTTTCACGAAAATAATTCATAAAAGACAACCATTCTTCGGCCATCCTTTCAAACACTCTTCTATATTTCAATGCAACTTCAAGCATTTTATAGGTTGCATTCCACCTGGTTTTCACATCCATAGGAACAGTTGATGTGCTAGCAAACTTGACTAGCACGGCAAACTCCCTAAATTTGTTCAATCTAGAAGGGGAAGAATGAATAAAAACAACTGCATTTCTTATAGATTTAATCGAAGCATTAAGCTCCTTCAAATCATCCTTAACAATCAAGTTAAGTAGATGACATGCACACCTCGAATGCAAGTACTTCCCCTCAAACAACAATGCATTCTCACTTTTCATTCTTTTTTTCAAGTAATCAATAGATGTATCATTAGAAGAAACATTATCTACTACTATTGAAAATACTTTTTCTATCCCTCATTGCCTCAAACAAACCTCAATCATCTTGCCAATTTCTTCCCCAACATGACTAGTGATTTTTGTGAAGTTAATTATTATTTTTATGCAACTCCCAATCATTATCCAAAAAGTGAGCCGTAACAACCATGTAATTTATGTTTTGAATGGATGTCCAAGTATCGGTTGTGATACTTACCCTTTGGCCACTAAGCACACTTTTTATCTTACTCTTCTCAACTAAGAATAAATCATACCTGCAACTTTCTTTCGATTTGGGATTTTGAATCTCAATTGCAACTCATGCACAAGACTTACAAATCCCCTCCCTTCAACAGCCTGAAATGACATTTCATTGATAATCACAAACTCTGTAACCCTTAATTCACACCGTTTTTTATTAAAAGTGTGAGGAACCAATGCACTTTCTTGCCCCATAGTCTCATTCGTCAACACAACACTCCCACTCGCTTTGTATAGTGGACTTGTCTTGCACCTATTCACCAAGTGATTCTTTAATCCACTTGTACTTCCGTAAGCCGCTAGGATCTCAACTTTATAATAATTGCATATTCCAATTTGTTGTACACTTCCATTATCCAACTTCTTCATTTTTGTTTCACAATACATCCAATATTGACTCCTAGGTTGTTTAGGAGCTAAAGGAGGTCTTGATGTCGAATCTGTTCTTGCTCGTTTTTGACTCGTAGACTCATCACGTGTTTCAAATTCCACTGTGTTTAATGTTTCAGATTGGCTTGGTTGTGGCGTATGAGAAGAATCAGATTTCATTCCAAATTAGGATCTTGAGAACTCAAAAGAAGTAGTGGCAACAACAAGTCTATGGTTTGTGGAGTGATACATGCATATGTAAGAGATAAAAATCTATGATTAGGAGTACTGTACATGAATAACATTCCAACAACAATAAGAAGTAAAAAAAATTCTTCTTAATACAAGACCATGTATATATGTATATAGAAAACCACAAATAATAAACAAATAGTGCTGAGAGGACATTTAACTGTATGTGAATGTCAGAGACTCAAGATAATCTTCAGAATCCTAAGATGATTATACAATTCAAACAAATAATTTTAACCACGGAAGTAATAATCCAAAAGTGAGTTGATTTTAAAGATGTTGCCCAACTAATAATCCAAAAGTTAAACTAAATTTAACTGTGTATTTATGAAATTTGTCTAGTACCCCACTTATGGTGACTGCAGAAATACAAGAATTTGAAAATACATGGGGGCTACAATCTAATGGCTGATGAAATACAGTCTAAAATGGAAATAGAAGAAAAATCATTATCGAATATATCAAGGGTTTAAATATTGAATTGAAGGTGAATATCAGCTCTAACATAATTTTGTTTTGCATTTGATGATTAATCTTAAAGTCTCTGTGTCTTAGTTGTGAATGAAGAAACTTCACAAAGGCACACTGTTCTAAAGAAGGCTTCCGTTCTTTCTACAAAGAGTAATCCCCATTCCTAATCTCTTACTATTTTAATTTAAATATGCATTGATTGGCTAAAAGTACCACTAAACTACAACTTCAGATCCAAAAAATGAAGAAAAAATTGTCTCAGCTAATAGATAATACTTAATGAAAAAAAGGAAGCAGATAATACTTAATGAAAAAAAAGGAAGCAGATCCCCTTTTGTGGAGAAGAACACGGCAAATCACCCCCCAATATTTACAGCCACTACGAGCTATAGTTCACCATTTTTTTAAAAAGATATCGCTATGCAGAAAAAAAAATTTAGACAGAAAAAAGTAAGAATAGTTCATACCTTAATAAACTCACCGAAGATGGAAATTGGAGGTGGTGTGGATGGGATGTTTGGAGAAGAAGACGAAGATGGTAGCTGAGATGGAATTGGTGTTGGGTATGCGCGCGGTGCGGGTGAAGGATGAAGAAGACGATCTGCAGAGAGAGAAGATGAATAATGCTAGGGTTGCAAATTTTTTATTTTTGAAGAAATTTGGGTCCATTTAATATAATAATAATATATTATTAATATTAATATATTTCGGTATTTCGGTATATACCAAAATACCAAAAAATTCTTGCTCGTCATGCCGATACCGTACCGAAATTTTTGATACGGTATCATATCGTATCGAAATTTTCGGTATACCGAAATTTTCGACATTTTCGGTATACCGAAATTTTCGACATTTTCGGTATTTTTCAGCACGGTATGTGCGGTATACTGAAAATTTCGATATTTTTGCCCAGCCCTACACAGGGGCACAGGATCCCACAGGGTATTGAGGAGTTCGATTTGGTCACATTACAAGTAGACATGTGCTACAAGCAGGTGGATAACCACTCATGTGGGATTTGGTCGTTATTCGCAGTTGAGAGTGGGATGATACAGGAGTGGCCAAGAAAGATACTTGAGGCCCGTAAAGGGATCGATGGAGTCAGGAAGTGGATGACCTTTGTTGTGTATAAAAACTCCACAAACGGTGACACCATACCTCTCGATTTTTTTGATTATTAGAGTACTTGTTTGGTAGAACTACATGTTTACTTTTGTATTCCATTTTCCCTAATGTATCTCGGTTTATTATATATTTGGTATTCCATTTTCCCTAATGTTTGGTATTCCATTTTTCCTAATGTATCTCGATTTGGTAGAACTCAATCATTTATTATATATCTCGGTTTGGTAGAACTCAATCATTTATTATATATCTCGGTTTACTTCAATATCCCTGATGTACTTATCATAATTAAGTTACAAAACATTTGGAAAGCATTGTCCTACAATCAATTGCTCGTCATTCATGTTCCCGAGCCAAATATACTGGGCATGTTCTTTTATTGTGTGCTTCTGACCTACAAATAGAACATCTTTTCTTTCTTTTCGACTTTTTTCCACCTTGGTCGTCGGGATGGTCGTTGTGGCACTAAGTGGATGGGGGAATGTATTCAGAACATGTAGTGCAGTTATGGCCAGGTTTACCACAACGAGTACATGATAGACGACACACTCCCAAATGTTCACCAGTAGAAGGTATTCACTTGTCTCTCGGTCGACCGGCCTGTTTTGATTGATCCGGCGCGACATAAAAATATTTTCGTGTCTCATCATTGACAACCCACTCTGTCGGATCAGGCACAGACAGAACTTCACAAGCCCACATTCCTCTCAACCAGTGGGTCGTATAATAAGAGGCCACGTGCGAGGCAACCTCCTCATTAGCAACACTACAGTAAACACAGATTAACTTAAATTTAAATAACACTCTTTACTACTGTATTAAGTAAAAAACAGTCATTGTAACAGTATTTTGGAGTACCTGATGGCTGCACATGCGTGCGCGCATGGAATCAACTCAGTTTGGAAGAACATACAACTGCACACACCGTCACTGAGGCCCACAAAATATATTTTTCGACCATCAATGACCTTGAATTTTGCTCGTCCTATCCTTTGGACCTTTATCGATCACCCTTGCCGCATGAATTCGGATAATTTGTCATGCACAGACTTGGTGAAAGTGGGACCTCTTTCATCAGCGGTCAGTCTTCTCTCAGCAAACCATTTTTCAATAACCCTTCGGGTAGCCTCCAAGAAGGAACAAACGGGCAACTTTCTTGCCCACACAAGACGAGCATTCCAAACCTCAACAACATTGGAGGTCATGAAGTTGAATCTTCGAACAGGGCATTTGACACGAGACCACCTAATAGCGTTAGCTTTTTCCAAGCTGTCAATCGCGCCCTGGAAACCACTCTCGTTGATTAAAGACATGTACCTGATTATACAAAAAGGGTAATCAGAGATATAAAATAAATATGTGCTCCTAAACTGAGGAATATTTAAAACATGAAGTTCGACATACCTATCAAATGTATCTTCATCGTAACAGTATGCCACCATATGAAACAGCCCAACCAAACGTGATCCATACTTGGCTAGATTCTGCTGAAGATGGAAACAACAAAGACAATGTGAAGCTTCGAGATATGCATCTTCTATTGCATTACCGATGCTAATGTGTTGATCAGACACAATAACCAAGCCATCTAGGCAACCGAAGGCTTCTCGGACATTACTCAAAAACCATGTCCAAGATTCATCGTTCTCTACACTCCCTATCACAATTGCGAGAGAAAAAACTTGATCGTTTCCATTTTTTGTCACAACAACGAATCCAATCCCCTTGTACTGTCCCTTCAAATGGCAACCGTCCACCACTATAATAGGTTTGGAATATGCCTTAAATCCGGTAATGGATGCACCCAATGTAAAAAATGTATACTTGAATTTCCCATTACTCTGAGTGTCTAATGCGGTATATGTACTCGGATTGTGTTCCTTCAAGACCTGTAAGTAAGCTGGCAGCATTTTGAATGACATCTTCGAATCACTGTATGCACTTCTCATTACATGATGTTTTGCACTCCGAGCATGCTTGTAGCTCAAATTCAGTCCATGTCGCTCATTCATCTCTCGTATGATGTCCCTAGGAGCGATATCAAACTTATCTTTTCGAAGCCTCTGGACGAAATAATCTCCAATCAAAGTGGACAGAAGTCTGCGGGAAGCACTAGCATACAACTGATATGAACAGGTGTGGGGCAAGACAACTTTGGTGATTTTTCAAATACCATGATTTTCTGATGTCGTGAGTATGAACGGAGAATTATTTTGATTGTACTTCACGACCCATCGGTGTTTATCAGAATGGTCCACACGGAATTGGACTTGATTCTTCAGATGATAATACCCAACTACATTCTTCAGTTCAACCTTACTGCCAAACATCGCTCATTTTTGCATACCAGTTGGAGCATGCTCAATCTCTGAAGTAGGGTCCTCGAATTCAGGTATGTCTGGAATGTGCCACTCAGCTCTCATTATGTCATCGCATAATTGCTCATATGCCGCTCGTTGCTACTCATCCAAATTTATCTCAACATCTTTGTCCAGTACAAAGTCATCTTCTTCATCGTTTGGATCTACCAAAAAAAGATATATATCAACTTTTGTTAATCGTATACACAAATTTACATATGATAAGTCCAGTAATACTTGATTACCTATTCGATGATCATGGTCTTCTTGTTCCGATCTATCTTCAGGTGTCAGTTCTTCAATTTCTTCAATTGGGACCACATTCAGGTTTTGAAAGTTTAAATCATTGTACGTAACACATTCAAGTGAGGCCGGCCAAGGTTTCCACGGTTCATTTGAAAACATTCCAACCAAATTATCGTCTATACCCCATCTACGATAAAAATCTTGTTCATCGTGTAGCCCTACCGGAATACGTAACAAATTCAAATTTCGAACGTCCTTACTGAACGGATTAAAACTTTGACCACCTACATGTGTCTCCTCATCTACTGAACACTGTTGCTCATGATAAGAAGATCCACCCGATACTCCGACGTCCATCCTTTTCAACAAAACGAAAAGAACCAATAGTCCATACTACTCTGAAAAAAAATCTTACAAATCAAAATCATTCTTGATTTTTTTCTTCTTCAATCTTCCATTTGTTTCCACTAAAGAATGGAGCAAATACCCCTAACAATTCATATCGACAAGCACGACCCCATGAACTGAACTCAATAAATCTTGATATATAAATCTTTCAAGATTTATTACTGTTTGAATACCATTTACATACTGTAAACCTTGCCAGTAACCTCCATACCATACTGCCACTGAGAAAGTCATCTGTCACGCCCCAAAATCTTTTCATATTTTATCAGAGTTTCACATGGGCGTGAAGAGAGAAATAGTAAGGGACACAAAATTTAAACAGAAAGAAATAGTAAGAGACGATAGAAGAAAGAGGTAAGGGACGAAGTGAATCTTTCACTTATCAACAATCGGCCTCTGCCGATAGCAATCGATCTCACTACCAATAAAATACATCATACACAACTGAATAAATCATTAGGATCTCACATCCTTACGTGTATCAAAAAATATTACAAAATCCGAATATCATAAAACATGGTTTGATAAAGTTTGTGTTACATCATTCTAAATATGCGATTCCAAAGATAGCACCATCACTCTCCAACTAGGGTTCGTCGATCTCATCATCTCCTGTAGTGTGAGTACAGATTAAGGGGTGAGTGCATGAAATATACTCGTGGGGATAAAATCCATCTCTTGTGACTCATAACAGAAATAAATACCGAAGATAATCTACAATCACGTTATCACAGCACATAAAATGCAAAACAGATATTAGAAATGACAAGGGACGAATAGGTGCAGGATTCCCCCATCTTATCCTATATAACGGTCTCACTACCGTTGGTGCATTTCAAGATGACCACCAAACCTCAACAGAGTAGTAGAAAATAGCAAGGGACGAACAAAGTGGACCTCGGTCCTTTCACAGTTATATTATGGCACAATAATTATAATCACAACACTTAGTATTCCTCAGTCATGCATTTAATATGGAAAACAGTAAACAGATAAAGAGATAGGAATTACCCCACCTTATTCGGTGGTTTCCACGTGAGTCGTAAGGTCTAAAGATCTGATAACACAAGCTCAATCCAACAAGTACTCAAGCTCAATCCAACAAATACTCAAGCTCAATCCAACGAATAACCTACACAAGTTAGGGTGTTCTTAGATCTTTATTAATTATAATTAAAGCGATAAATGTTTCTTCCGGAAGAAAGATGACCATTAAATACGCGATGAGTTGAGAGATCTAAAGATTGGAAAAGGAACAAGCTCGTTCGGAGTTGATACAAACTCTAACGAAGTATATAATGTTGGAGGGTATATTGGTAAAAGAGATCAAATGTTTGACTTTGACTAGGCCCACGACCCTCGGTCAACGACATCTCATCGACTAAGTCTCGATGATAAACGTGCGAAGGGAAATGAATGGAATCATGGCGTCACGTGCCCACCGTCACTCGACGTGGCACACGCATATGTCTCTCGTCTCCCGGAGTCCGCTTCCAGTGCACCCACCCAACAACTCCTACAGCTCGCGCACGACCGTGCCCCCTCGCGCACGACCGTGCGCCAGCTTCCAATGGATCCTACCGGCTCGCGCACGACCGTGCTCCCCAGGCACGACCGTGCACCGACCTCCAGTAACTTCTGTCGGCTGGCGCACGACAGTGCACTCCGGCACGACCGCGTGCCAGCGCGCCCAACAGCCTGCGCGCCCAGCAGCTTCTCCGGCTGCTTCTTGCTGCAGCAACGCCGCCCGACATCTCTCCCTCCCGATCCTCCGGCTACTTCGTTCCAACCTGCTACATCTTCGGTATGAAACCAACTCTTCCTTAACCCCAAAACTCACACACACATGTATATATACAAACACAAACATTCCCAAAACACTTGGCTGGCGACCTTCGGTCGCCGAAAACACAACTTCAAGACTCGCTGGCGCATCACCAGCATTGACTATCACTTTTCTTATGGCGGCACCACCTGTGCCGACCCCAACAGAGATCACCCACGCACACACACAAACACACACACATATATGCATAACACTTCCCAACCCGTTATAGCTCCGACGCCAACCCCCACGGCAGCACTGTCTCTCCAACTACTTACCCTTACCTCCACAAGGACCTCCGACAACAGCTCCGGTAAGAAGGTAGAAGAAAAGAGAGAAAACCGAGGAGAGAGAAAAGTTGGCTAGGGTTAGGGTTTAGGGTTTTGAGATGGTTTTTCACCGTTTTCCGGCGAACAAGAAATCGGAATTGAAATCCAAAACCTATTCTAGACTCGTCTCGTTGAGACCTACATCGTGTGCGAAAATCGGTCGAAATCGACAACTTTGAAATTTTCCGGCGAACTCCGGTGGCAGCACCACCGCGCCGGCGCACTGGAGGCCGAAACAGAAACGAAAGAGAAAAGAGAGACTTACGTGTTTTTATCGCTTTTGGCTTGTTCGAAGAAAGGGTGAAAAATGAATTGAAAGAGCCTCCTATTTATAGATTTCAAAGGTTACTATTCACCGATAAATATCCCATTTACTATTCACGGTAAATATCTTTCGATTTTTCCGAAACCTCGTGTTTTATCCTTTTCTTCGTTGTTTGAGCTACAGATCTCCGATTGGCCTCTAGTTCGTTTCTTTCTTCTCGTTTTTCCAATACGCTTTTAATGATATAAAAATATTCTATGTTCCATGTCTAAGGATAAAATCCATCTAAAACATGCTTTAAACACTTATCTGAAACACACTTAATTAAATTAAACAGTTAAAACGTACGCACATAATTATTACATCCTGAGTTTAAACATTTAATTAATATATTATTCTTCGTTTTTGGTCCGGGGTGCTACATCATCTCTCTAATTAAACTAAGAAATATAAACAAAGGATGTGATGTGTTACGAAGTATACTAGAAAAGAAACTCTTTAATACAATAGTCCAAGTATACTAGAAGATAAACAATTGAATAATTCGCACAAATTACAGATTAGAAAATATAAATTCCTAGGGTTTAACGAAAATTAAAAGCTAAACCCTAAAAAATAAGGGTTTAACGAAAATTAAACCCTAATTTTTTGTTAATCCCTAATAAATTAACGAAAATTATGGTTTAATTTTCGTTAAATCCTAAAAAATAAGGGTTTAACGAAAATTAGGATTTAATTTTCGTTAATCCCTAATAAATTAGTATTTAATGAAAATTATGGTTTAAATTTTGTTAAATCCTAAAAAATAAGGGTTTAACGAAAAACCCTAATTTTCGTTAAGCCCTAGTTTTTAAGGATAATTTTTGTGAAACCCTAATTTTTTTATGATTTTATGATTATTAAATACTAATTCTTCACGAAACCCTTATAATTATTACATCAAACCCTAATTGTTTCGTGAAATATTTCATTTTGTTCATGAAATAACAATCAATTTGTTTCGTCAAAACTAGAATGAAAGAAAAATTACTCATCCAACATTAACTAACCTATTCTCTACAATAACTAAACAAATTAAAATTTAAATAAACTAAACTATTCTCTACAATAATTGAACTACTGAGTTAAACGCTTACTTGATTTCAAGCTCGATGAATCTTCTAAATTTAGGGTCGGATGAATCCTCAGAAACTTCAGAAAATTTAGAAAACTTTAGCGTGAATCTTGTTGAATGGTGAATTTTGTTAAATGAATGGAATTGTAAATTTCATGCCTTTTGAATAGATTCAAATTTGATATTTATTGCTGGTGAATGAATGATCAAATCACTGAAAAGTAAAACAAAAAGTAAAAAAATTTATACACAAAGTACACATAAGTCACATGTCTTCTGCAAAAATTAATACTTTATATTAAATGAATGATCAACCGTGTGAATTAAAAATTGGGTATTTGGTGGTAATATTTTATATTGGTGGGTATTTGGGGGTAATATTTTATATTAGATGGCATTAAAGTTTATATCTTATATATAATTGGGTATTTGGGGGTATTTTCTCTATATGTGATGGTTCATAGTGGTCAGAGGTTCAGATGGGGGTGAATGAAGCTCTATCGATTTTCTCAATTTTAAAACTCTTCTATAAAATAAGTTCCTGATTCAACAGATAATGCAGCAACCTGTCTCAGATCAGTAACCTGGCAGTATGCTGAATCAGGTTCCTGATCTGGTATCACAGTTTTCAACGGAATAAACTTAATAGAGTTTCTTTATGAAAACCAGTTTTCTTTCCAAGTATGCTTATGATATGCTCAGCAAGATAGATATAAGATGTAATGCAACAAATATATCAAAGCAATAAATACATATGGCTTATAATAGTTCGAATGTGGTGTAAACTTTCTACGTCTACTCTACCCCTTCACAAGGAGGAACTTCGTTAAGTCAGTTCGAATTACAAGCCAAGCTTTACAAACTTCTTCCTAACAAGTTACGCCTACTAGAATCCCAGATTCTAATTCGAGGCCACAACCCACAAAGGGTACACAATCCCACAAAGGGCAAGTAGCCTACACTAGACTACAAACTTAGCAACGATACAATCCTCTCAACTAAGTACATCGAAATAAAACAACCTAGCACACACAACACAATGGTTAAAAGTAAAAGGGGTTTCTTCAACTGGTGCGAGCTCGAAACAACTTTGATCTTTGAAAGTTCTGATGCTATGGTTGATTGTTTCTTCAAGGTTGAGTGACTGAACAAAGGTAAGCTTAAAAGCTTTGGAGTATATCTGAATTTCCACACGACTCTGCTCAGTAAAGTTTCCAGTCACTCACACCTTCTATTTATAGATTATGAAGATATCCGTTGGAGAAGTGTCCGTTGAAGAGAGGTACTTCTCCATTTTGAATTTGAACTTTGATCTCCAAAGATCTTCTTTGTGGCCGCATTAAATGCATCTGAGTTGATCTGATATGTGCATTTAATGCACCCGACATCGGCTTCTGGAC
Source organism: Scutellaria minor (assembly GCA_954870855.1). NCBI lineage: Eukaryota > Viridiplantae > Streptophyta > Magnoliopsida > Lamiales > Lamiaceae > Scutellaria > Scutellaria minor. Next base: position 13,635,698 of record OX940728.1, on the reverse strand, counting down.
CTCTCTGACATTCTTGCTGACTTGTCAAGTCGGTATGAGTCTATAGCTGAAGTTCATGCAATGGCTACTTGTTGTCAGTTAGCTTTGCTCTTCCTCATACTACATGATTTTTTTCGTGCTGCATGGATGAGAGTAGCACTTTATCTTTCTGCTATTACTGCAAGTTGCTTCCTTCCTGCTTATAGCTTACTGTTTCCATCAACTTGTTGCTTGTTGCTTCTTCCATGTTGCATTCTTCAGCTTGCTGCTTCCTTCAGCTTGCTGCTCTTAGAAGATATCTTACAATATCTTCTAAGGTTGGTTTTCCTTATGACTTAGAAAACCATTACATGATCTCTTATCAGAGGATCATGTAATTAGTATGAAAACTAGGTAATGACACCCTAAGCAAACTATTTTTGTCTCATCAATATAACTACTAAAATATCCCAACAATATGTAATATCTTATACTATAAACATTAATACCTTAAATGTAAATATGTAATACCTTCAAGGTAAATATGTAATACCTTAAAGGTGCATATCTAATACCTTATACTATAAATATTAATATCTTAAAGGTAAATATGTAATACATTAAAGGTGCATATCTAATACATTATACTATAAGCATGAATATCTTAAAGGTGAGCATGTAATACCTTAAAAGGTGCATATGTAAGACCTTATAATATAATCATTAATACCTTAAAGGTACTATGTAATACCTAAGAGTATACAATTGATACCTTAAGAATATACAACTGATATTTTAAGAACATACAATTGATACCTTAAGAGTTGTCTTATACTATAAGCATTAATATCTTAAAAGTAAATATGTAAATAAGAAAATAGAGGAGAAGAAGAAGAAGAAGAAGAATGTACAAAACAAATAATAAAAATAACAAATCGATAAAAAAAATAGATTAAGAAGAATGAGAGAAAAAAAAAGGAAAAAGAAGAAAGTAGTGTTGTTTCTGCACTAATATCTTAAGAGTAAATGTGTGATACCTTAAGAGCATACAATTAGTACCTTCACTAAAAATCTTAAGATTTCAAATATTTCATCATCTTCTTCCTCAAAATTTTTGCAAATCACGATTTCATCATATTTTTCATCAAATTTTCTACAAATCATGATTTCATATTGTTTGAAATAATTTATTTTCATTGTTTTAAAATTACTCATAATAAGAAGGGGAAAAACCTAATAAATGACTTCATGATAGTTTGAAGAAGAATAAAAACAAGAAGATAGACAAGAAGAATAAGAAGAAGAATGTACTAAACAAATAAGAAGAATAACAAATCGATAAGAAAAGAGATTAAGAAGAAAACAACATTGTTTCTACATAATACCTTAAGGGTAAATATGTGATACTTAAAGAGTAAATATGTGATACCTGAAGAGTAAATGTGTGATACCTTCAATGTATATAATCAGGTTTGTGCGCGGCGCACAACAACTATGGTGTGGCTACACGTGGGGGTGCGTGGACACATCTGGGAGCGGCCTACGCGCTAGGTTGGGTTGGGGGCATGGGTCTAAGATCCGTACCCCGGGTGCATATAAGTTTTTGCCAAATATAATATATTTAGGGTTATTTTATAAATTTGAAATAACATAAATTAACATCACATTTTTTCACAAAAACTTGCGTTAGACGGTCTCACGGATAATTTTCGTGAAACGAATCCTTTTTACCCACAAATCAAACTCATTTTCATAAATTTATATGTGAATTGTGAAGTGTGGGTTATGGGTTAATCCGTCTCACGTAAGATGATCCGTGAAACGGTCTCACATAAGACTCACTCCTTTTTTTTAAGAGTGAGTCTTTGTGAGACCGTTTCACGGATTTTTATTGCATTGCATGAGATGAGTTGACCTACAACCCTATCACCTATAACCCAAACTCTACAATTCACATGTTGTTTGTAGGTAATGGGGCTCCGTTTCACAGTAACTATCCGTGAGACCGTCTCACATGAATTTTTGTATTTTAGTATTTGCTTTTATGTATTAACTAACATAAAAACCATTTATTACACGGGTTTAAATAAATTGTATATTTTTCAAAATTTATCTAAGATTTTAAAATACCGTATATTAGAAAGCTTGCTATTTTATTATCTTTAATTACATATATAGCAATAAATTATTGACGTGAGATTAGAAAGAATGTGTTTACAATTAAATTAATTAATATAATGATTAATAATATTTTTTAAGTTGGTTGAGAGGATGACATGTGAGATTAGAAAGAATGTGTTTACAATTAAATTAATTATTATAATTATTAATAATATTTTTTAAGTTGGTTGAGAGGATGACATGTATCATCCTGATGTTATATATATATATATATATATATATATATATATTAGCAAACAATAATTCTTGATAAATTAAGAATTAAGTCAACTATTAAAATTATAGATAATATTTATCTTATATACAACAATATTTTTTTTCTTGGTTTTCTAATGCTAATTTTTTTTTAAATTTTTTTTTATAATCACATGACCTAAAAAGTGTGTCTAGTGTCAATTTATATACACAATTTTTTTATGCATGGTATACATGAATTTTTTTTTCTCATCTTTAATGATTGTATATATATAATTTTGTTATATGCATTTAAAATTGATATTGTATTTGCAATTAAGATAAAACCGTGAGTGCACTTAAAATTTAATCTTCTCTCATTTTATTTGTTTCATATTTTTAATTATATTTTAATATATAATAAATAAGATAATTTTGATGAATAAAATAGTAAATATTTTTTTTCAACACAAAGAAGGTAAAAAGTATGTCATATGCATACAATAATTAAAATAAGTTAAAATTGATCATAAAATAATTTAAAATTAATAATTTAATAGTTAGTAATTTATTTTATTTAGCATAAATTGATATAAAATAAATTTAAACATAATTTAGTTGAGGTTCTAGTTTTGAAGGAAAATCAAATTAATGAGAAAGTGATATATATATATATATATCCTTAAATGATTTTTTTTAATATATATTGAAGATTTATCGTTGAATATATACAAGTCAATGTGTGTGAATACACATATTAAGAGTGAACGTATATATGATTTTATCGTTGAATGTATTCACCAAAATGACCCATCTATTAATATACATGTACTGTTCCTCCCACACACTATTATTATAAAAAAAAAAAAAAAATTGGGAGACTGGGAATTTAGTATTACTTTGATTAATTAATAGCTTTATACTCGTGTATATATAAAACCATCAATCACATAATAGAAATGTATAGTAGGTAAATGATCAATCACAAATTGGTTCGCAATTATCGTTATAGTGAAATGAGTGAATCTTATGTGAGATCGTCTCACAGATCATGTTACGTTAGATGAGTCAACCCACAACCCATCTTTCACAATTCACATGAAAATTAGTGAAAATATGTTTAGTTTATAGGTAAAAATGATCCGTCTCACGGAAACTGTCCGTAAGATTGTCTCACGTAAGTTTTTGTGTAGTGAAATTTGCTTCATATGACTATTGTTTTATTTGGGTTTGTTTTAGTATTTAAGACAGTATATATAGTTCTTGATGACAACATATTGTTTATATATATATATATATATATATATATATATATATTGTAACGCCCCGTTTCTTTTCTATAAAGGAAACTTTTTGACTAAGGCGTTACATACAAAATTCATAAAACAAAACATCGTAAATAAAATTCTTTTGTAGGCTTTAGAACATCGGCTACCCGCATCCACCGCTCGCGCTTAACTCTCAAGAATTCCTTAAACTGTAAACATTTTAAACATAAAGGGGTGAGTGCAAAAGACACTCAGTGGGGTGGAACTGGTGAGCAACTAATGACACCAAGGAAGACTTAAACATTTCATTCAATAACACATAATTGCGGTTGTGAGGCCGCCTTTGAAAATACGGTTCTGAGCCGCCGTAGAAAATGTTTTTGTGGCTTTTTAGCCACCCTGGAAAATATTTTTGTGGTTCTTAAACTACCCTGGTGCGGTTCTCAGCCGCTGTGGCTCTTTAGCTACCCTGGAAACAATTTTGTGGTTCAAAAACCACCCTGGAAAATATTTAATCACATAAACAGTTTCTCTCATTTTCAATAGTATCAATCCATCTACGCCACGTAGTAAGACACAAAATGCAACATTCATCAATTTTAACACATATGTTCACGTAGACACATTATTTCATATCAAATTCGTTTGGAAACTTTGAACGCGAAAACAAGAAATTACCCCACCTCAACTGAATAGCGTCTCGGAAAGGTTATTATGATTTTAGGGGACTAGCAGGGTCCTTAGTTGGCTTCTCCTTCTTAAGCCGTCCATAAACGACGGTGGTGGCACCGACGGCCTAACTGAGTCTGTACCCGTGACGGTCTCGTCGAAAGCTACGATTTGTACCGGTTGCTTGTCGAAAACGGGCGACAACGGCCGAGCTTCTCTGGCGATGAAGATGGCCGTCGGTGGAGTGGAACGATAGCGAACTCCATCGGTGGTCGTGGTTGCTTGGTTGAGAGAGGGATTGAAGGTGAGAGAGAGAGACCGAGAGCGAGAGAGAGGTTGAGAGCGAGAGAGAAGAAGAAACAGAAACGAAGAGGGAGAGAGCAAGATAAAGAGAACTTTCTTTCCTATTTTTTTTTTAATTTTCTTTTTCCTTAATTATCCCCTTTTTCCTTCACTTGTGCAGTAAAGCATAGAAGAGATGTCAACACTTGGTAAATCCATGTGTCATGGAGTGAGAGTGCCCATAGTGATAGGTGTTATAAGCATAACAAGTGTAATATGACTCATTTATTATATCATAATATTTATCCTTAAAGTTTGAGTTATGACAATTAATTAATTAACCCATCTAAACTCACCTGGGATGTTATATCCTTCCCTCCTTCAAAGAAATTTCATCCTCGAAATTTGGATACTTCGCCAAAATCTCTCTTTTTTTTTCTCACATCGCTTCTTTGATGTCATGATGGTTCCAAAGGACTTTGATTAAGACGACTTCTCAATTCCTCAATTTGGGAAAAAAAATTCTTCTGGGATAGCCACTGGAATCTCCTCGTACGTTAAGTCTTTCTTGAGTTCGATATCTTGTCGTTTGGTGACGTGGCTCGAGTTAAATACGTATTTTCGTAGCATGGACACATGGAAGACGTTATGTATTTCTGTGAAGTCCGGCGGCAGGGCTAGTTTGTAAGTCACTTTGCCAACTTGTTTGAGAACTTCAAACGATCCGATATATCTTGATTTTTGTTTCCCTCTTACTCTGAAGCAATAAACTTTTTCTCCACACCTGCATTTTTCTTCTGCAAGAATTTATCCTTCTTCTGAGCTCGGACTACCTATTTTCAAAACATGGACTTAATCATTAGAGCCACGTTTAGAGCTTTAATATTGCTCGGAATCGTAACCACTTCCAGACGTAGCTTGAACATTTCTTTTATCAGTTGGTTCTGACGAGCAAGCATGCTAGTTATCTCGTCTCTGTTATTTCGACTAAGAGCGTCGGCGACCACGTTTGTCTTCTCTGGATGCACAATTAATCGTAGTCTTTCACTAACTTCAACCATCTTTTCTGGCGCACGTTGAGTTTTCTTCTGTTTGAAGAAATACTTTAAACTTTTGTGGTCGATGTAGATTTCGCATTTTCCACCGTACAGATAGTGTCACCAAATCTTGAGCGCGTACACCACGGCAGCTAGCTCTAAATCGTGAGTTGGGTAGTTCTGTTCGTATGTCCTTAGTTGTCTTGACGCGTAGGTTACCATCCTTCCTTGTTGCATCAGCACATGAAATATTCTATGCATCGGTACAAAATGAAGCGAGCGAAAAGTCCGTCCAAGTTTCTTGACCATTCTTCAGCATTCGCAGGTTCTCCTTTTTGTTAAAAGTTGGCGGTTTAAAGCGTTGAAATTGTTTGGTTACCTGATTCACCTCGCTTCTTAATGTCGATGGGGGCGATACCATTCGTGTCGCATCCAACTTTTCCGCTAGGCCCTTGAATACGGTGGTTTGGTTACCAATCATTCCATCATCGTCTTGCTTGTGGAGCTCCTCGACTTGCCCATGGGGCTCCTTGTCTAGTTGTAAAATCCTGCAGGGTCAGCCTCGAGACATGATTCTTGTTCTGATAGCCGTCTTGGATACATCTTCCTTCTTATTCTTCGCTTGATGATATTCAGATCTCAAATCATTTTTTTTAGAATACGCTTGCGCCTCTTAATTGCTCGAACAAATCTTTAATTCGCGGCAACAAATATTTGTTCTTGATGGTTCTCTTGTTCTACTCACGATAGTCTATACACATCCGTTAAGTTCCATGCTTCTTCTTCATGAATAATACAGGAGCTTCCCAGGACGACTTGTAGTTGAACTTTTAGTTCTTGTGTTTCATTCGGCATCATGTGATATATTGCTGATCCGATACTAAGTCGATATAGAATTCGACTTGTCTATCGGGCGGAAGGCCTGACAATTCCTTCGAAAAGACATCCTCGTATTCCTTTACTATCGGCACCCTGTTGGTCGGGTCTGACTCCGGTTCAACATTTTTCCATATTGGCCAATAGAGCCTCGTAATTTCCTCTTAAGCATTTTGGTCGCCTGCATAGCTAATATCACTTGTGGGTCATACCGGTTCGCATTTCGAGGAAGATATTTCCTTCATGTTCAGGTAATTGAAAGAGGATTTCTCTCTCACGACACTTAATTACAACGTGGTTAATTTTGAGCCAATCCATTCTTAAAATTACGTTAAAGTCTTTCATCTCCAAAACATGCAAGTCAGCCATAAAAATATTCTTTTCAAAACAATTGGTACGTCTCGACATGTTATAGTTCTTCCTAAGAGTATACTAACCTCTAAGACTTCCGCATCTACTTTATCGTTTTCCTAGCAACAACCCTAGGCCTAACCATCTTCCATACACAATCTTACATAAGTTTTCGTAGCGAAATCACCTCTTAAACATCATCTTATACTTAAAGCTCAAACAAATAAACGCCTAAAACATTATTCCACAAATCAAATAATAACCTCAATAGACTTCTCTATCATTCGTCTGTCATCATAGCATAACATACCTTAGCGAAACCGAGCGGCAGAGTGAATGTTGGTAGCTAATAAAATTTTCCTTTCAAACAAAAGTTTTTACATCTCTTCAGATTTGCGTTGAATAAAATATTTTTTTTAAATAAAATATTTTAGCAAGTCTACAGAATCGTAGACCCGCTCTGATACCACCTGTAACGCCCCGTTTCTTTTCTATAAAGGAAACTTTTTGACTAAGGCGTTACATACAAAATTCATAAAACAAAACATCGTAAATAAAATTCTTTTGTAGGCTTTAGAACATCGGCTACCCGCATCCACTGCTCGCACTTCACTCTCAAGAATTCCTTAAACTGTAAACATTTTAAACATAAAGGGGTGAGTGCAAAAGACACTCAGTGGGGTGGGACTGGTGAGCAACTAATAACACCGAGGAAGACATAAACATTTCATTCAATAGCACATAATTGCGGTTTTGAGGCCGCCTTTGAAAATACGGTTCTGAGCCGCCGTAGAAAACGTTTTTGTGGCTCTTTAGCCACCCTGGAAAATATTTTTGTGGTTCTTAAACTACCCTGGTGCGGTTCTCAGCCGCTGTGACTCTTTAGCCATCCTGGAAATAATTTTGTGGTTCAAAAACCATCCTGGAAACATTTAATCACATAAACAGTTTCTCTCATTTTCAATAGTATCAATCCATCTACGCCACGTAATAAGGCACAAAATGCAACATTCATCAATTTTAACACATATGTTCATGTAGGCACATTATTTCATATCAAATTCGTTTGGAAACTTTGAACGCGAAAACAAGAAATTACCCCCACCTCAACTGAATAGCGTCTCGGAAAGGCTATTATGATTTCAGGGGACTAGCAGGGTCTTTGGTTGGCGTCTCCTTCTTACACCGTCCATAAACGGCGGTGGTGGCACCGACGGCCTAACTGAGTCTGTACCCGTGACGGTCTCGTCGAAAGCTACGATTTGCACCGGTTGCTTATCGAAAACAGGCGACAACGGCCGAGCTTCTCTGATGATGAAGATGGCCGGCGGTGGAGTGGAACGATAGCGAACTCCATCGGTGGTGGTGGTTGCTTGGTTGAGAGAGGGATTGAAGGTGAGAGAGAGAGGCCGAGAGCGAGAGAGAGGGAGCTGAGAGAGACGAAGAGGGAGAGAGCAAGATAAAGAGAACTTTCTTTCCTATTTTTTTTTTGTTTTAATTTCCTTTTTCTTTAATTATCCCCTTTTTCCTTCACTTGTGCAGTAAAGCATATAAGAGATGTCAACACTTGGTAAATCCATGTGTCATGGAGTGAGAGTGCCCATAGTGATAGGTGTTATAAGCATAACAAGTGTAATATGACTCATTTATTATATCATAATATTTATCCTTAAAGTTTGAGTTATGACAATTAATTAATTAACCCATCTAAACTCACCTGGGATGTTATATATATATATATATATATATATATATATATATATATATACCTTCTTTGATGTCGATGTAAATAGAGATATTGTTTTGGTTTGGGACTCTCCTAAAACTTCATTAATGGTTGAGTAATTTTCAAACTTCTCTTGAGTAATAACCAATCTTACACCATACGTCTCTTGTTGCTATTGGTAACTTGAGGTATTAAAAGAAGAAAATGATGGAAAATGAGTAAAGAAAATAGGAAGATATGGTTGTGATGAAGATATTTAGGGTTTAGATATAAATAAGACTGCAATGCTTTATGAATTTATATATATAATCCATGTATGCATTTTTGCCTCATCATGCTAGCTATATGGTTGTTTTAATGTGATTAGATAAGTGAGTGATGTTTAATTACTTTCAAATATAATGATTGGTTTGATTATAAATATCAACATTCTTCAGCATTGATTTGATATTTAAAATAAAATCGTTCAACTATAAATTAATTTTTTAAAAGAATTTAATGCTCATAACTTACCAAAATTTGTTATGTATACAATGCGATTATAATTTTAATGTTAATATTATATAAAAAAAAATCAAGCGGATAGTTTTATTGAGACAAAATAACAATAACAATTTTATATAAATTCCATGTAAAAAGATGGAGTATTGGTTAAACAAGGTAAATTGATAAATAAGAGTAAATTTAGATATTAGAAATTATTAGAATAAAATTTACCATTCACTCAATATTATGGGCATGCGTATGAGAAATGATTGATGCCCCCAAATATTAATAACATCGTTGAGGTGATGAAGGACAAATTAAAGAAAAAAATTATTTCTAAAAAAATTGATGAATTATCACACTCCATTTTTAATTGAACCATGATTTTTTTTTTCCTACGCGAAATATAAATATACATACAATTTAATCTCACTCCTTTTTTTTTTTTTGGGTGCAATTTCATAAAAACTATTGTGATATTAATCATTAACTCTTAAATTTTTGCAACTCCATACACGCAGTATAAAATTTGTGCTGATTCATCAAATGGTTTCTCAATGATTTTTCGTTGATTTGACTGTCAGAATTGTTCTATTGAATATGTCTTTCAAAAATTGGCAAAAAAAAAAAAAAGACGAAACATGTTGCTATCTCTTCAAATATATAAACGTGATCACACTTTTAAATACATAAAATATTCGGTCCACTTTAAAATCAAGAATTATTGTAAGAACCTTAAAAATTAAATTCAACTTCATATAGAGTGAAGTTTGACATCAACGATTAATATCAGAAATTGAAATTGAGGATGGTGAATATCAGTATTGTATTCCAAACATGAAACTTGTAGTCCGAAAAAATGTTGTTTAATGAAAGTTTGTAAATTTTGGTTGAGATTTGATAAACTTGTATTTCTAGTTTTAAGTTTTAACTTGTAAACTTGTATTAGTCTGACTTTTATGTTTATAACTTAAAACCCCCTTTGCAACAGTGATCAAGGGGAATATACCTACATTGATGGAATTCTGAGGAAGAATGATAGGATTGTGATTGGAGAATCCCAGGAGATTAGGAAGAAGGTGATGGACAACATTCATTCTTCAGCTGTAGGGGTCACTCTGGCATCCATTGCTGCTATCAAAGAGCTAAGAAACTATTCTACTGGGAAGGTATGAAGCAAGACATATATGAACTTGTCAGAGCTTGTGAGGTTTGTGCTCAGTGTAACCTAGTACCCATCCCTTGCTTCAGATCTGTGGATTCCTTCCTCAAATCCACTGTTTCCTTCCTCATTTCTGTCATCATTTGTTCTAGCCTTTTTTTATGCTCATTCAACTCCTTTAATCTTGTATTATCAGCCATGTTTTGTTACCAGAATCGATTGCTTTGATGCCAAAATGTAATGTCCCGATTAATTTATGCAAATAAACACAATAAATATGAATAATCGATGGATATTGAATCAAGGACAAAGGGATTTATATTGATGATTGTGAATTTTCTGGGGAATATTACAGGACAATTTCTAGTATCCAATGGAAAATGAAGAAATATAAAATGAATATTCAGCTGGTTGATCCTCCTTAGCTCACCAATCGATCACCTGGAAAATGGTACTGGGTTAGGATGATGATTGGCTGATGAAATTATGCAGGTGAAAAAAAGAGGAAAGTTTAGAGAGTAAAAGTTGGAGGAATAATACCTCAATCATACACACACTACCCATGATGCAGGGAACGGAAATATATGAATATTCTCTGCCATTCCTGCTGAATTTGTTAGCCAGCTGGACACATCTCCACCCTTCATCAAGATGCCAATCCAATGGTTGTAATTGCTCCTGATATAATATCTTCCCCTCCAAGATTTATGATGAAAGTCACGTGCCCTTTACCAAACGATGACGTTTTCTACTCTGCCCCAATCTGATTGGAAAACCCTTGCCCTAATTTTATTAATGGCGCCAATTTAAAAGCTAAATATAACATATATTTATTCAGGCCATTACAATATATATATATATATATATATATATATATATTTTTAAATGATGCATTGACACGTGTACGGCTGAGATTAAATTAGCCATTGATCATCAACGGCTAAGATTAACTAGCCGTTGATCCAAAATAGTCGTTACAAACCGAACCGGCAGTTCGAACCGTCGGTTCATGAAGAATTTCGAAATCAACGGTCGTGATCACACGACCGTTGATGATCTACGACTAAGATCATCCGAACTGCTGGTTCGAACCGGCCGATCCTTTTTTTTTTTAATTTTCAATGAAATTTATAAATACCCCCATTCCATTTGTATATTTCACACCAATCTTGATTCAATCTCTCTCTCAATTCAACTCTCTCAAGCTCACAATTTCCATCTTTGATCAATGTCTAGTGATACTTTATTTTTTTTGTTCTTCAATCTCTCTTTAAAAAAAATGTCTCGAAGAGGTTTTTCATCCGCCGGTTCATCTCGTGGAAAGGGAAAGAGTCTGATGTCAATGTCGTCACCACAATCTTTCCATGATGATGGTGATCTTGATTATATTGAGTCGTATCAATATAATAATCAAGATGATTTGGAGGCGATATTAGGCCCTAATACCACCGCCGCCGCCTTTGCTGAAAAAGAAGAGGTGTCGAAAGAAACACATGAGAGTGACAACACAACACGCACCACTACTCCTCGACAACCTTCTACACTTCGGAGTGACATTTTCTCCTTTCATTTTAAAAAAGAGAAAGTGTCGAATAGCAACACCGACTACATAGTGACGTGCAATCATTGTGCGAAAATGTACAAATTCAAGCATGGAGGAGGCTACGGGGACATTCAACAACCATGTGTTGAAAAAACATCCCGACAAGGTGGGCATCGATCGAGGGCAAACGCAACTTCGGAGATTTACCGATTCTTCTCAAGGTGGAGGTATGGATGATCTAACGTTTAAATTTAGTCAATTAAATGCTAGGAGAGGTGTAGTTGAATTAATTGCCGAAAAACATCTTCCATTTAATTTTCCTTGTGATGATGCTTTCGAAAAATACACTAGCACTTATTTACAACCGGCGAGTAGAAAAATATCTAGAAACACCGTTACTAGGGATATGGAAAAAATGGTAGTAGAATATAAATTTAAATTAATTGAAGACTTTAAAATTTTAAAACAAAAAGTTTCTATATGTAGTGATATTTGGAAGGATCCTTATAAAATGCATGATTATATAGGTGTTACTTGTCATTGGATAGATGATGCATGAAATATTCAAAAACGTTTAATTGTATATATTGATTTTGATGAAAGACATTCGGCTATAGGAATTGCACAAAAAATTAGACATGTTTTAAATGATTATGGTATATTAAGAAAAATATTTTCCATAGGATTTGATAATGCTAGTGGTAATACGGCCAGTTTACTTTACTTGGAGGAATTTTTTTTCATATTCGTTGTATATGTCATTGTTTAAATATATGTGTTCAAGATGAATTAGAATCATTAAAAGATATTATTAAACCTATTAAAGATGCAATTTATGAAATTGCTAGCTCTATGACCTATCATAAAAAATGGGCTAGGTTTTGTAAGAAAAATGGTTTGGAAGTTAAAAAATTTATAGTCAATGTGCAACATCATTGGAATTATACTTATTACATGCTTCAAGATTCTTATGAGTATAGACAAATGCTTTGTGAATTTTATTTAGAAAATTCACATGATAAAATTGTTTTATTTGAAAATTAATGGGATACATGTCTTAATTTAATTCAACTCTTATAATTTTTTGAAGAGGCAACTAGAGAATTAAGTGGTTGTTATTATCCTACTTCTCATATAGCTATAGATCATTGTGTGAAAATTGCTCTTATTTTAAATGAATATTCAACATGTGATATTTTAGCTAGCACATGCTTAGTAATGAAAGCTAAATAGTTAAAATATTTTCATGAAATACCTGATTTATTTTTATGTCCTAAGTTATTAGATCCTAGGATTATAGAAGATGCATGGCTTAGAAGAATTTCTAAATATATATTATATTGCATTATTCCCAAATATGATATTACTTGATTATGATTTATGTGATTATATTCCTAACCCTAGTGAAGTTGTAGGTAGAACTAAGAAAAAATTATACAATTTGTTTAAAGAATATAAACAAATGCTAGGTGATTCTAGTAATGATATAAGTGATCAAAATGTAGGAGGTAGTAGTCAATCGACACAATCATCTAATTTTCATGCGGCTCCGCCACTTAGTAAATTTTACAATTTTTATGATGTTAGAACACAAAAACGAGCTAGATGTAGTAACTCTTGTCAAGAATTAGATAATTATTTAGGTACCACATTTGAACAAATTATATTTGAAAATCCTATAGATTTATTGAAGTGGTGGTCAAGAAGGACCACCACTTATCCTATTCTAACAAATAATTGCTAAGGAAATTTTTCCAAGTCCTGTCTCAGCCGTTGCGGTCAAACATGCTTTTAGCAAAAGAGGACACATGTTGAATCCAAGAAGATCCAAGTTGACAAAAGAGAATGTATAAAACATTACTCTCCTTGAAGATTGAGTGAGAGCAAACAACAGTCAACAACATCTCGATCTCTCGTATTTAGACGACGATGGAGATGACACGTATGGATACGATTCAAACACGTCCTCCTCTGCCGGAACCAATGAATGAAGGTAAGTTTAGGGTGAGTTAGAGAACTACGTGAGCTTTGATTCATTCGTTTTGATAAGGATACGTAGACAATTTCATTCTAAGTTTGGAAGTTACACTTTCAATCTTAGAGTGAAACTCAAGCTCTTTCAAAAAAAATTTCCTCTTCTTCAATTTATTTTATACAAAGATAAAAAAGTTGTAATATTTTAAATTCAAGTCTTTAATATTGTAGTATGATTCATCATTCATGATTGTAATATATTGAGTTGTAATATATGATTTTGAACATATGTTGTACTTTTATTTCTAAATTTCTAATGTTTTATTGTAATTTTTTAATTGATTGTAATTTTATTAATTTTCACTCATTTTACTTTGTTAAAAGTCTTCAAAACTTTATATAAAAATCTAAAGACTAAAATTATGAAATATTAAACAATTCATGCAAAAAAAAAAACAAGAAAAATCACAAAAAAAAAAAAATACAAAAACTGAAACTGAACCGGCGGTTCCGAACCGGAACTGAAACCGAGCCCCCCATGGTTCGGTTCCGGTTCGCTCTTCCACGGTTCGCCAAACCGCAGGTTCGGAATCGAAACCGGCGGTTTCAGTTGAACAAGTCTACCCGATTGTACTGTGCACCCGCTGCAAAGGAGAGTGTTCTAAAATTTCTAAAATTTCTGTGAACAAGATTTTTTTATTAAATTTCTTCAATTACACTCAGTGTTCTAAAATTCGCTAGGCGCTTGACTGGCGCCTAGCTCCTAGGCGTCGTCTAAATTAAATAGATTTTTTATTATTTTACCTATTTTTCTTAATTTTTTATCCTTACAAAATATTTTTGAAATTCTTATATTATATTGTTTTGGTTTTATATAGGAGGACAAGTAAAAACATCATATCTCATTTATAAAATTATTTTTATTTGTATTTTTCAATTTGTGAAATTTTTATCTATATCTAATTAATTAATAATAATTTGATAGAAGACTATAATACATTAATAATATCATCATTTTGCTAAAAAGTGAAAAAAAAAAAGTAAAAAATGTAAAGGAAAGAAATTAAAAAAAAAAAAAGTATTTGGCGCCTAGGCTAGGCGCCGAATTATTCCGCCTAAACCGCCTAGGACCAAATTGTTCCGTCTAGCGCCTAAAGTGACCGAACATGCAAAAATCGGTACGGCTAGGAGCCGCTTAGGCCGATTTTTAGAACATAGATTATACTTATAATTTTTAGATATGAGCATACTTTGACTTTCATAAATGAATATTTGTTATTATTTAGCAATTGGCATTTCGAATTCGATATTTATAAAAACAAAACAACAAAGAGATCCACTAAGATTAAAATATACATAAAAAAAATAAAAAAATCCAAGCTGACTTACCTGTAATATCTGAATTCTGAGCATGAATGAAAAGGATACATAGCCAATATTATATTATCCTTTATATATACAATTAAATTAATTATTAATAATACTACTAATTTTGCTTCTTATCTGTTTAGCACAATCAAATATTCAAAACCCAAATCAGCGCCAATTGGCAAATTAAAACTTTATTTTTAATTATTTAATCATGTGTGAATTATGATGAGACGTTTAATGTGGTTATTTAGCCAGCAAGATTATATCAGATTGCCGGAAAAAGCAATTATGCGTTAAAGTTGTTATTTGTTTTGCTAAATTTAAGCCGTTAGCATTAATATATATTACAGTTTTTGAAAAGATTTTTTTTTTTCTTTTTGGCTAAATTATAAAGTTAAAATTAAATTGTCATTTTTTTATTTATAAAGTGGTGGTGTTTTTAGAGTTTAGTTTGCTAATTGTTCGAATTATTAGAACGAAAAGAGAAAACTAAGGCAACTGAGTAATTATGCATCTAACAAGTAAACAAAGCTAACTAAAGTAACTTAATTTTGATCAATAGTAGACTATGCTCTAGTTTAAAAAATTTATATACATCTTGATTCATTCAATTGATAATGAAAAAAAAAAAACCTTAAAAATTCATAGACAAGCTACTAAACAAGTGTCAAACGATCAATCAATTTTTCAACATTCAAGACAAGTTTTTAATTCTCTCTCTAATCGTAAAGATAAATCTAAACCAAACAAAATCTTAATTTTGTGAGTATTTAATTGATAATTTTATATTTTAGGTTTTGATTGATTGGTGGGAAGAGGATATGATTAACGTCTATTTCCTTACAATAAAAATAAGACAGGAGATGGGCCATATTTATTTCCACACCAGATCTTTATTTCAGTATATATTTTATTTTCTATTTTATAATAATCGATTATTTTCTATTTTATAATAATCGATACATGTCATATTTATAAATGGCATCATTTAATAATATGTAATATCATTTAAAATGTAATATAAGATGGAATACCAAATATAACTATTATATAAATAAATTTATTTCTCTACATATATAATCAGTTTGGTTATTTTGAATTATTTATATTTAGATGATATTTAGAACATTACCTTTACTATTTATATCAATCATATTACATTTTTTAATAACTATTTCATTTTCATCATTTAATAATGGTCGTTTTCAACTCTACTTACAATTCTAGCGAATATTCCCTACAACTTGATAATACTTATAATTTATGTTTTTTTTAAACATCAAATTAAATTTCCTCTATTTTAATAAATTGAATCCAACCCTTTATAAATCGATCTTGAAATTTAAAATCGAACCAGATCGACATCTACACAAAAAACAAACCAAAATTGTCAATTCGATTTCACTCGCTCATAATATATCGTATTTTGTTAGCCATATCATATCTTTTTTTAAATTAAACCGTTGAAAGAAGAATTGATAAATGAAATGTTCCGATAAGTAGAGCTGGACTGTTTATTTCTACCCGATAAAAAAATTGTTGACATCTTCTTGTGGATCACATTTAATGAGACGAACGATATCTGATAATTTGATTTTAATATTAAATTATATATAACTCATCACATGAATTAAATATTCTAAATAGACCTTGGTCTCGTGAATGTTCTTGATTGGTGAGAATATCTGATAATTAGACAATATCTATTTACCAAACATGGGAGTGGTGTGCAACACAATCAACTAGTTATAAGTAACCATCACAACTCAATAGTTTACTAGTATTTTACCTTATATATTAAACCCTTTTATTCTCAGTTCACTGTGATTATGGATAAGTGTAGTCATGAAAATCATCCCAAGCTTCAGAATACTTGCTCTCATGGAGGTTCTCTCTCCTCTCTCTCTCTCTTTCTCTTGATTCTTACTATTTTGTTCTTAATTAATTTGTGATGTTTTTGGTGTAGAGGGAAGTAGAATTGAATTGGAATTCATAAAGATGAGTGAGCAAGAAGAAGATATCATATGTAGAATGCACAAGCTTGTAGGAGACAAGTAAGAACTTTTTAATTTATTGAAAACTTATGTTTTGTGTGTATTTAAAAGCAACTTGTCCATACACGTCATGTTTTTTCGATCAAGATTCTCTGTTATATTATACTTTTGTATGTTTCATCTTATTTTAAATTATATTATATTTAATACACATCAAGTGTTCATTAATAATGTCATTTATACACGTGATGCTATTGATCAATTTAGCTTAAGGTCAAGGGACACTTTAGCCCCTGAAAATTTTGAATGAACCTAGGGGTATTTTAGGTATTTGGTTATTAAAAAATAAAAATATGTAAATTAATTATTGTTTTTAGCTTATGATAATGTGTATTAATAAAATTATGAGATCTATCTTACGGATATAATTTCGTGAAATGGAATTCCACTCCCACGATTCAAACTCATTGTTCATAATTAATTAATATCTATTTAATTTATATATCGTCTTCCAAAATTAGATTTGTGAATCTGTATTTTAAGAATCTATTGATCATAAATGTGTTCAGGTGGGAACTGATAGCTGGAAGAATTCCAAACAGAACAGCAGAAGAGATTGAAAAATATTGGTTGATGAGAAATAGTGAGAACTTTAAGAGCAAGAGGATTCAACATCAAAGCAAACAACATTCTTGAGATCATCTTTCCACATTCTTTTTTATTTATATGGCTGTTTTCATAGTTTTTGCTACTAATCAAAATAAGTTAAAATAATAATAATAATAGTAGTAATAATAACAACAACAACAATAATAATAATAATAATAAACAGAAAGACCCACAACTATGTACTAGAGTATTTTATTAGTTAAAATTTAGTGGGTAACTATATATACAATTAGTATGTTAATGAGTTTTTTTTTTTTAATTTTTATAATATTAGAATTATGTAACCTTGTTTAGAGATGGAAAAAATATGATAGTGTCTATTAATTTTCTATTTTTAAGAAATAAATTTCTATTAATTCAAGTTATTCGATCTAACTTGATGAGCCAATTGATGTACTTGGGTCGCTTCAAATTTATGTGTTGTTTGGGTTGATCCATAGATCGAGTTCAAATTTTCGATTATATTTATCACAACGTGACAATGGAAATTTATCGGTCTCTTTATTTGAAATTATGCAATCACTTTCTTACTTTATGCAAAAACCATCAAATGTTTCAATTTTTAATATTAAAGGTTTTGGCAAGAATATATCATTTTAGAAATTTATCAAACATGTGGTTTACTCGATGTTTGTTTTGAAAAAATTGCAATCAAAATAGTCATCCTACATATTTTAAATATTACAAGTTCAACCATAAATTTTATGTAACCGTAGATGAGACTGAAATATGGAAATAAGTGAAGTAATTAAGATCGATCTACAATTTTTATTACATTAAATTCATTAAAGTCAAATTAAAATCGTTAACAATTAATGATAAATGTAATGCATTATGCGTTAAAATGGATAATTAGTTAATAAATTGTTGTCTTTTGAAATTTATAATTTTTTCTACAAAACAATTAATGAAGCAGATTTAGCAAGGGATTTGGGAGGAAACCTTCGTACTTTGTATTTCCTCACGTTTTTGTTTTTAGATATAAAATAAATAAATTGATATAGATCATAATTGCACATGCTACCTATCTATTATTCAACAATATATAATAAACTTTTATTTCTCTTTAAGAAAACAATATAATAATTTCACAGAAGTATTATATTAATATTTTATTAGAATTTAATCCAATTTACCAGTATTGAAATGTAATAGTTATTGTATATTATATTAATTATTAATCTATCGAAGATTAATTAATCGAAATTCGCGTGGTTACTTATTCCAAAAAATTCAAAAGTAAACAAAGTCTAAAAAAGGTGGAAGATTTCATAAAAACGTCACATGGACATAAGTTAACATCCGAACAATTAACTTTTCAACATTAATTTTACGTAAAAACATAATTATTGATCATGAGCAGTCACACACGACTAACTACATGCACGACCAAGCTCGATAAATAATACTTCCTCCGTCCCACAATAAGTTTCCCATTTCAAAACTTACTAAAAATGGCAAAGAAAACTTCACAAAAATTACAAATATGTCATCCCTTGTTTTGATAAGTAAGTGGACCCTACTTACTAATCAACCACTTTCCCTTCCACCTTTTTCTACTAAATACTCTCTCTCCTCCCACTCACATTAAAATACACATTTTCCTTAAAAACAACACCCAAAAAGAATTGAGAAACTTATTGTGGGACGGAGGGAGTATATGTTTTTTTAGGAAAAAAAATACTAATTATTTATTTCGACCAATAGAAGGCATAAAGCAACATTATCTAAGGGGCCGCTTGGTATGATGGTGGGGAATGAGAAAAGAAATGGTAATTATAGTAGTGAAGAATGGAATGAATAGTCTCTTTAAATTTGTGTTGTTTGGTTTACCAAAATTCTTAAGGAATGGAATCAACTTAATAATAATAATAATAATAATAATTAATTATTATTAGTATTATTATTAGTTTTATTATAATTATTATTAGTATAATAATAATAATTATTATTATTATTAGTAGTATTATAATAATAATAATAATAATTATTATTATTATTAGTATTAGTATTATTATTATTATTAGTATTATAATAATAATAATTATTATTATTATTATTATTTGTATTATTATTATTAGTATTATTATTAGTATTAGTATTATTATTATTATTAGTATTATTATTATAATTATTATTATTATTTGTATTATTATCATTATTATTATTATTATTATTTGTATTATCATTATTGTTATTGTTATTATTATTATTAGTAGTAGTATTATTATTATTATTATTATTATTATTACTATTATTATTATTATTAGTATTAGTTAATTTATTAATAATAATAATAATATTATTATTATAATTATTAGTATTATTATTATTAGTAGTATTAATATTAATATTATTATTATTATTATTTGTATTATTTGTATTATTATTATTATTATTATTATTATTATTATTATTATTATTGTTGTTGTTTTAGAAAATAAAATTATGGAATGAAAGCCATTCCTTAGGAAAACCTAAGGAATGACTTTCACACCTTGATTCCTTAGTTTTAGGATTTGGAACAATTTTTGGAGGAATCAAAGTCATTTACCAAACACTCATTTCCATTCCATTTTCATTACTTAGTATGAAAGTGTCCAACCAAGCATGCCCTAAATTTTCCAAAAGAAAAAGGAAGGAAAAATCTCTTGCAAGAAAATCTCAAAGATTCTCCTTAAATATATTTCTTATTTCCATCTGATTTTTGACCAACAAGACACAGTAACCAATCACAAAAATACCTCTTTTTTCCTTTAAAAAGACATCTCTTCCATAATAAGCGTAAAATTCGAATATGCAGAGAGTTACTGACAGTCCTTGCGCGCCTTTTTCAAGAAACCACCAAACACACAATGTGTGCTAAACTTACATTCAATTTGCCATAAATCTTCAGCCCTTTCATCTTCACAAAACTCAATCCTTTTTTCCCTTTTTTTTTCTTTAAATTTTTTTTTGTCTGAAAAGGCAGTTTTTCTCTCCTTCTCTCAGTCTTTTATCATTGGTTGATTGCACATCAGGGGTGAAAATTTTGGGCCTGCTTTGATTGGTGAGTCTCTTTCTTAAGCTGTTGTTGTTTAATTCACACAGATACCCGCGTTTGTGTGTGTGTGTTTTCTTGATCATGCATGTGTTATGTTTGCAAGTAAGGGGGTTTGTGTATATACTGTTTCATTACCTTTTTAATTGAACTCTGAGGTTGTTTTTGTTAAACATTCAATTTTGTTTTAGCCCTTTTGTTTATCTTTTTTCCCAACAATCTACTTGTGTGTTTTGATTATTAAAGGCCAATCTTTTAGATAAAAGATTGAATTTTTAAGTCCTTTTCTTGGTTTTCCCTTTAATAGTTGTGGGTGTTTGTTAGTATTCAGAGAAGGTGTTCCAATGGCAAATTGGGAGGTGGGCCCAACAAAGGATGTGATTGAGGCATTGATGGAGACTTTGCTCGATCCGAGGTTGCCTTCGAGGGTATTGGATGATCACCCTCCTTCAGAAGATGCTCAGAAAGCTGTTGCCAAACAGGTCATTTGTTGTTATGTATTACTTTGATCTGCTAAATTAATCATTCATCTTCGCTTTTCATTGTTTATGTATCAAATCTTTAAGGTTGTGTTTCGATGTATGGATTTGAAATCAATGGTAGCAAATCCATTGCTGGTGTTTGGATTTGCCTCTTTTATTTGTTGTGTATATGTGGAAATGTTGGTAGTATTTGGCTCCATACTATTCGCATAATAGTGATAATACAAATTGTGCAAGTGAGACTATAATCATGCATTTTGTTTTAAGTGTATTGCAATAACTAGAAATGAAGCAAAGATGAACTCATGAGATCAAGATATGCTTATGAAAGCATGATTTCTAAGATCACATGAGGTGTTTTCAATACCTAAAAAGGAGATTTAGCTTTGGTTTTCAATTGATTTAATTAGCTCTTTTCATTTCATTAGATACAAGCCATTGTTTTGCTCTACAACTACTACCACAGGAAGCAGAAACCGGACCTTGAGTTTCTCGATTTTGTATCCTTCTCCAAGTTGGCTTTGTCACTGAGACCATCTTTGATCCCATTCATGAAAACGGTTAAAGAAAGCGAACCAGTGGAGTCGACTGACCAGCTTTCATTGACTGAGAAAGCAATAAAGGAAGCTTGCGATATAGCTCTATCTCTTGACGCTTCTAAAGCTACTCCGAGCATAGAAGACTTCTCGATTTCCAAAGTTGCAGTCTTGCTAATTGACTCGAAGAAAGAAAACTGTTGGCTCCAGTTTGGTGCCATCACAGAAGGTGTTTGGGCACTCCTAGAAAAAGAGATCAATGTTAGCCAAGAAATATTCGGAGAAGAAAACGGTTTCAAGAAGATGAAAATAGACAACCAAGCTGATTATAGTAAGCGTCTCCAGCTTGGATTTGATGCCGTTAAGGACTCCACAGGTATATGACAATTGATGACTCAATAACATATTAATAGTTCATATGATAGAAACATTTACATTGATAAGTGTTTGATATTTCGTAGGCATTGACAGTTCTGACCTTGTGGTTTGGGAGACTCGAGTTATGTACTCATTGACTAAAGAAAAGTCGGCTGCTCAATTTTATTTGATGCAATGCTCTACTTCGCTCGACATAAACCAGAGCGTTCCTCTTAGTTTTCTTGTCGAGAAGTTAGTCCCGTTTCACTATCTCATTAGACGGGATTGGTTGGCTTTGTATTAACTTTACTCGTGTTATACTTTGGCAGCTTGCGGGGCCCTTTGGCGGAAAGATTTGGTAATGGTTGGATGACGACAACCCTCGTTGAATATCATCACATGCTTCCTTATGTGGGGTACATCGCAGACTGGCTTTCAAGGTATGATTGGAATCAGCATGGAAGTTTTCTACCTTTATTTCTTTTCGACTCTTAGGAAATGATTTTTGAGAGTAGTTTCTATGTTCTCCTTGTCATGAATTCGTGGATGGTTGATATCAGTTGAATTCTACATAATGTTGTATGTTTGGTTGTACTTGAAATGTTGCAGAAAAGATATGTGTGTGCCAATTTTGAATGGCTACAACCATGCTCGAAGCACTGAGAAAAATGGCGAAGAGCAACGTCCTCAAAACAACGTACCTTCTTTGCCTCGTGTAAAGTATCTTGGTGAAGACTTGGATCACGTTGATGCGAATGGCTCTTACACAAACAGTGCAGCCTACGAGAATAGTGAAAACTTTCAATGGAAAAGTAAACGATCCTCTCGTGCCAAATCTGCAAATGAAGATCAGAGTAATGATAATATCTTGAAGGAATTGAAGAACATATTCGCAACTGCAAATGAAGATCAGAGTACAAAAAAGAATGATAATTTCTTGAAGGAATTGGAGAACACATGTGACAAAACTGCAAATGAAGATCAGAGTACGAAAAAGACTGATAGTTTATTGGAGGAATTGAAGAACTTATGCGACAAAACTGCAAATAAAGATCAGAGTACAAAAAAGAATGATAATTTCTTGAAGGAATTGATTGACATCATCAATTCTACTACCAAAAAAGGTCCAAGTAGAACCAATGGCAGTGAAAAACATAAGAGAGATTTGCTCTTTGGTCCTTTGAGAATGAATATGAATGAGTTTTCTAGAAGCCCCGTTACAAGTGAGGAACGAATGAAGCTGAACTCAAAAAGAAAGATGAATCAAAGGGGCGAGAAAATTGCACCGAATGATGCACTTGGTCCCAAAAATGGCTTCGACTTCAAGGTTAGATAAGTCTTTTCCCTGTACAATGTATCCTAACATATACATGATGCTTCACATTACTCGTTAATGCGCATGTGCCTTTTTACAATGAAAATAGGGAGATTTCAACTCATTTGTTCATTGTTAACCAAGAATCTTTTACTCATGCTCTCTTCTTTGTTTGTTATTTGCATATTACACGAGCTTTTGAATGTCTCGTTTGTTCATTTGTTCGTTTGTTCTTCGGTATATTTTTAGGTGAACTATCTGGAATCAAATGACAGTCCATGGAGAGACGAGAATATAACTGCTGAAAATGGTGGCACGACAATTTCAGGCAATCAAAGAACAGAAAATACGCGAGTGAATTATGAGGCGTTGTACAATATTGAAGTAGGCAACAGAATGGCTTCAAAGGACTTGCAGAACGCATTGGCACTTCTCGATGGGAAAAGACAGGAGCTGGTAATAATATGATTAGTGATTAAGTTGAATATTTTCAATATCTATCGAATTTGGAAAACTCAAATATGATACTACTTGTCTTGACAGTATTCTCAAATTTGCGCTATGGAAGACACTCTTGCATTGTATCAACACAACATTGAACGAATACGGGATGGTATGTTATCTTTCTTTTAACATATTGTGAGAAAGTTTGAACTTAGATCTTATATGTTATGAACTTGTTTTTAGGTGGTGAAATTGGTCTAGCTCGTGAATGCATCAAATGGATCGTAAGTGGGGACGATCATTTGCTGCTAAGTGAAGATCATAGCGACTCTCAATCCGAAAACCGGAAAAGATTTTCTGGCATATTTCTCCCTGGAAAATCTTCGTGTCAAGTGAGTTACAATATGTTTGAGCTTATATTCGATTCTGGAACATCAGATGAAACACTTCGTTTGAGCCCTCTTTTTGCTTATTTCCATAATCATTAATACAAGTTGTTCACTTGTTAGGACTTGGAATATATATGTTTGAAAAACAAGTGGCGACTTCCAAGATACTTCGTACAACCATCAAACGGTGAGACATTTACGTTGTACGGTGTATACCGATGCTTTCTTTATACAAGCAACAAAATAATTTTTTTCGTTTGTCATTATGTTTTGCTTATGTTTGTCAGGTAAATTTGTTTCGAATGTGGTGGTGCTAAGTAAGGGATTCAATGTGTCTTCGGAGGGTGGTTTGGAGTCGAATCCAAGTGAAGCGAGAGAGTCCGCTGCTTTGCGGATGCTCACAAAAATACGCAACACTTTTGATTGAAGTTGATGATTTGTCTGAAGTTGGTAAAAGCGAACAACATTTGAAAGATAGGAAAATTTGAAGAGGTTTTGATCGATCGACATTTTTTGACATCTTACAACTCCGAGAAAATATGTACATATTTTTGATTGATCGACATTTTTTGATATCTTTTAGCTCTGATATTAGAGATATAGGAAAATATGTAGAGGTTTTGATCGATATTTTTTGACATCTTTCAACTCCAACATTTGAAAGATAGGAAAATACGAATATGTTTTGATCAACATGTTACATCTTGTTACTCTAATATTTGAAAGATAGGAAAATATGAAGAGGTTTTGATCGATATTTTTTTTACAACTTTCAACTCTTAACATTTGAAAGATTCATATAAATATGTTTTGGTCGAAATTTTCGATTTTAACACTTTTTAAAGGGGTTTCAATTAGTATTTCTTTATATATTTCAACTTCGATATTTGTAAATATAGGAATCTATTCAGAGGTTTTTATCGATAGTTTTCACATCTTTTACTCCAACAATTGAAATAGCCATTTAATTCCCACATGTTTTAAATAGTCAGACGACATTATATTCATAAAATTGTTTTATATAAGTTGTTTTTTCTTTTTCTTTTTTAAACAACCCAAAAAACAAAAAGGAGGGTGGAATTAGTATATTCCCGTAATTTAGTGCAATAGAAAGGGTAATAATGTAATTATGCAAACCTATATATACTGAAGAAGAGCAGACCCCAGAATATCTGAATCTTCCCCTTTCTTATCAAAAGCAAAAACACGAACCCAAAAGGGGAACAAATGATCCATCATTAATCGCTTCACTAATCTTCTCTTAACCATAATTAACCTCGCAATTATCTCATCTCTCTTAGATGATCGATCTTAGCTGAATCCAACCGATAATGTAAGTTTTAATTCATCCTGTTTAATTTTACTTAATCATTGACGGAAGTCAAACTAGATTTGCTTAATTTAATTTTTATTTTTTTAAATTCCTTCCTGGATCAGAGATTTTGATTATCGAAGGAAACTTCATCTGCTGAATAATGATTGTTGAGTAATTTTTTTCGAAATTTATTATTTAATTTTTTTTTTTTTTTTTTTTTTTTGATTATCTGCTTTGACTTTCTGGTTTGTGTTTTTAACTATGAATTTTTTTTTTTTTTTGCAAAAACGATTGATGCTTATTTGCATGTAAATCTATAGATTAGTTGTAAAAATTTATTGCTGTAGACTGAGCTTCCACAATTTTATGGTATTGCTATTTTCATTTGAGGATCATGTTTTTGAGGTGTTTATTTGTCTCTCTTTGTACAGAGATGTTCAGTTCTGGTTAGGCTTTTTCAGTTTGATAGAAAGATTTATTAGTGAAATCGTTTCTTGTTTCTGACTGCTTAGTTTGTTGATTAGTGATTCAGGTGTAAATATTCACTAACGAGGATTAGAAGGTGGGCTGATCTGTTTTCCCATGGCTGATCATCGCAATGTTAAAGGCAATCCTAATAATGCCAAGGCTTCAGGAAATACAGCCAATTCTTACACGATCGATCTTGAAAACTTCAGCAAACGATTAAAGATGCTATACTCACACTGGAATGAGTTCAAGAATGATCTTTGGGGTGGTTGTAGGGTTTTCTCGGTAGCAACTCCTCCACCATCGGATGATCTCCGTTACCTAAAGTCATCAGCTTTGAATATTTGGTTGATTGGTTATGAGTTCCCGGATACAATTATGGTTTTTATGCAGAAAGAGATCCATTTTATATGTAGCCAAAAGAAAGCGACGCTACTAGAAGCTGTAAAAAAATCTGCCAAAAATGCAGTTGAAGTGGAAGTTATAATGCACGTCAAGGCCAAAAATGATGATGGGGCGGCATTAATGGATGATATATTTAGAGCTGTTCGAGCAGAGTCAAAGTTGAATGGTATTGATACCCCTGTTTTAGGGCACATTACTAGAGAAACTCCTGAAGGGAATCTTCTCGAGTTGTGGGATGAGAAGTTGAAGAATGCAAGTTTTCAGCTCACTGATGTGACGAATGGGTTGTCCAGCTTGTTTGCTGTGAAAGATACTACTGAAATTACAAATGTGAAGAAGGCTGCTTACTTGACTTCCTCGGTTATGAAACATTTTGTGGTCCCTAAGATGGAGAAGATAATCGATGAAGAGAAGAAAGTTACTCATTCTTCCTTAATGGATGACACTGAAAAGGTCATTCTTGAACCTGCAAAGATAAAGGTGAAACTGAAAGCTGACAACATTGATATCTGCTATCCACCAATCTTTCAAAGTGGAGGACATTTTGATCTGAAACCAAGTGCATCAAGCAATGATGACAATCTATTCTATGATTCTACAAGTGTGATCATATGTGCAATAGGTTCACGTTACA
Organism: Scutellaria minor; assembly: GCA_954870855.1. Taxonomy (NCBI): domain Eukaryota; kingdom Viridiplantae; phylum Streptophyta; class Magnoliopsida; order Lamiales; family Lamiaceae; genus Scutellaria; species Scutellaria minor. The sequence goes on along the minus strand of OX940728.1, from coordinate 13,608,592 downwards.
ATAGCTATTGCTCAAACATAGCTAGGACATTTCTAATTGATGCCAATTCAGTACAGAGCAAGGCTTATGAAGTCCTCCTGAAGGCCCATGATGCAGCAATAGCTGCATTGAGACCAGGAAATAAGGCTGCTGACGCCTATCTTGCAGCTCTTTCCATGGTTGAAAATGAAGCACCTGAATTTGCTCCCAACTTGACGAAATCTGCGGGAACTGGAATAGGCCTTGAGTTTCGTGAGTCAAGTCTAAGTTTAAATGGCAAAAATGACAAGATACTGAAGGCTGGCATGGTGTTCAACGTGTCTCTTGGGTTTCAGAATTTGCAAACCGAGACGAAGAATCCAAAAACACAGAAGTTTTCTGTTTTGCTCGCGGACACTGTTATCATTGGTGAAAGTGCTCCAGAAGTGGTGACTTCTATGAGTTCAAAGGCTGTGAAGGATGTCGCATATTCATTCAATGAAGATGGAGAAGACGAAGAGCCAGTGAAAGTCAAATCCATGCCTAATGGTGCTGAGAATTTCCCGTCCAAGGCAAATCTGAGATCAGTTAACCATGAGGTATCAAAGGAGGAGTTAAGGAGGCAGCATCAGGCCGCACTAGCTCGCCGGAAGAATGAAGAAACTGCAAGGAGACTAGCTGGTCGCGGCTCTGAAGGTACAAATCATGGTCCTGTGAAACCCTCAGGTGAGCTTATTGCATATAAAAACGTCAATGATTTACCTCCTCCAAGAGACTTTATGATTCAAGTGGACCAGAGAAATGAGGCCATCTTGTTGCCAATCTATGGAAGGATGGTGCCTTTCCACATTGCTACAGTGAAGAGTGTGTCTAGTCAGCAAGATACTAGTCGTACATGCTATATTCGGATCATCTTTAATGTACCTGGTGCTCCTTTCACTCAAAATGACCCTAACTTGCAGAAGTTTCATGATTCTATATATGTCAAAGAAGTTTCATTTCACTCCAAGGACCCGAGGCATATTAGTGAAGTTGTTCAATTAATCAAAACTCTCCGCAGGCAGGTTGCCTCCCGTGAATCAGAAAAAGCTGAGCGAGCAACTTTAGTTACGCAAGATAAACTCCAACTCTCTGGAGCAAAATTTAAGCCTATTAGGTTATCTGATTTGTGGATCCGTCCAGTTTTTGGTGGTCGTGGAAGAAAACTTAGTGGTACCTTAGAAGCGCATACGAATGGATTTCGTTATGCAACCTCAAGATCAGATGAACGGGTGGATATCATGTTTCGAAACATTAAACATGCGTTCTTCCAGCCAGCGGAGAAGGAAATGATAACTCTCCTTCACTTCCATCTGCACAACCACATAATGGTGGGAAACAAGAAAACAAAAGATGTTCAGTTTTACGTTGAAGTCATGGATGTGGTCCAGACAATTGGAGGTGGAAAGAGATCTGCCTATGACCCTGATGAGATCGAGGAGGAGCAGAGAGAAAGGGATAGAAAGAACAAAATCAACATGGAATTTCAAAACTTTGTGAACCGAGTCAATGATCTATGGGGACAACTTCAATTCAAATCACTTGACTTGGAGTTTGATCAACCTCTGAGAGAACTTGGTTTCCATGGGGTGCCACACAAGTCATCTGCATTCATAGTCCCTACGTCAAGCTGCCTCGTTGAGCTCATTGAGACACCCTTTGTGGTAATTACCCTTAGTGAGATTGAGATAGTTAATTTGGAGAGAGTTGGTCTTGGTCAGAAGAATTTTGACATGACTATTGTATTCAAGGACTTCAAGAGAGATGTTATGCGGATTGATTCGATCCCTACATCGTCACTAGATGGCATCAAGGAGTGGCTTGACACAACAGATATCAAGTACTATGAGAGTAGGCTGAATCTCAACTGGAGGCAGATATTGAAAACAATCACAGACGACCCAGAACAGTTCATCGAGGATGGTGGGTGGGAGTTTTTGAACTTAGAGGCTAGTGATTCAGATTCTGGTCACTCACAGGAATCCGATCAAGGATACGAACCCTCAGATGTACAATCCGACTCTGGCTCAGACGATGAGGATGACGACATTGAGTCACTAGTGGAGTCGGAGGATGATGAGGAAGAAGATTCCGAGGAAGGTTCAGAGGAAGATGAAGGGAAAACGTGGGAGGAGTTGGAAAGGGAAGCTAGTAACGCAGATAGAGAGAAAGGCAATGAATCGGATAGTGAAGAGGACAGAAAACGAAGGAAAATGAAGGCGTTTGGGAAATCTCGACCACCAGAAAGAAGGCCAGGTGGCAGCCTTCCTAAGAAGGCCAGGTTTAGGTGAAATATGGTGAACATATGGTATGTTTGTTTGATCTTGGTGGTATGGAATATGTCGTAAGTTATCAGATCAGTATGTCACACATTTTACTTCAAGATCATCGTATTCTACGTTGGTGTTTGTAATTCAGTTATCAGCTTGTTTTTGGGTCTGTTGGGATCAGAAATATTCTTGTCTGAACAAAAATGAGGGCTGTTTAACTTGCAACTTTAAGAAACTCAGCAATATTCTGTTTTCTTTGAATCTGGGATGCAAAAAATGTATATGGTCTGTGATTGGCCAGAGAAGCAGGTTGATTATGGCACGGATGGACGACAATACCCCTGGTAGGTGAACTTGTGAGGCTGTTGTATCAGGAGAGTTTCGTATTTTCATATGGGCGATGAAGGGCAACGGAAAATGGGTGAATTTCAGGGGTACTTTTGGGATTTCGGTTTTTGCTGATTAGATACTGTGGGGCTATAGGTGAAAGACGGCGTCGTTCTATGGATATATCAAGGACCATTCGCAGAACGACGCCGTTTCTATTCGTGTAATATTTTACACTTTGTGTGTGAAAATGGCGGTATATTCATTTTTCACTGAAATTAAAAAAGTTATTACATAAAGAAATGACACGATTAGACTTCATTTGTATAGATTTGAAATTCAGGATTTGAAATAAACAGATTTCAAATCCACTCAAGTTGGAGTAGATTTCCACCGATTTCACTGAAAAATAGTTGAAAAAGAAAGTGATTATAAATCCTTCCATCCAAATGGAGTCTTAAATCTCTTGAGTTCGATTATACTTTATTTTGTTTGCATTCCTAATAAACTTTTGTTTGGAATTACCAACATGTTCGATCAATTATGTGGAACTCATACTACGAGATGGTGGTTGTAGAGATGATAAAATACCAACATGACATTGAAGTTTAAACAATGATTTTCAAGTACAAATAAGTTAGAGATTAAAATTAAAATAAGCTTATTTTTTAATGTTCACGTTCCATATGAGCCACCACTCACTTTCACTATATATTTTTAAAATAAAACTTTGAGCCAAAAATCATACAAAAACAATGTTTTTATATCTTAAAAGCTATTTAAAGTGGAATATAATTTTTGTAAGACCATTTTACAAATTTAATATTATGAATAATGATGTACAAAAGAAAGCATAATATGAGCAGAGGAATTTACAGCACAGGATATTTGATATTATCGTTAAAAATATTTTATTAAAAAAAAACAGGCGAAAAAACAGCATATAATAACCACCATTCTCAATTTTGTTGTTATCGCCCAACAACCATTACACTGACTCGTCTCCTCCACTCTTCTTACCTACTCAACTCACCTTCCTTGCAGATTTGCTCTTCTTAAATCTCTCCAGTTTCTAGAGAATTCCTTAGAACCTCGTCGGATCTCTCTCTGGATTAATTGGCTTTGGAATTAAGGAAATTAATGGCTAGGAAGAAGATCAGAGAGTACGATTCCAAGAGGCTGCTCAAGGAGCATTTGAAAAGATTAGCTGGCATCGATCTGCAGATTTGCTCTGCTCAGGTATGGAAATTGGCGTCTCTGTTTGTGTATTCTCTACTCCTTTTAATGCTGCCTTCCTTGATCTTTTATTTGGGGGTTTTAACTGAGCTAATTTTGATTTTCATTTGAGAATTTGATCAACTCAGCTAGGTGTCTACAAGATTGGTAGAGTTGGGGATTAATTTTGGTTAGGGGATAAACTTATGATCTGCTCACTTTAGTTTAGAGAATGTCTGAGTTGATGAATGTGAATTGAGTATACAGTGATGTAGTATTCATATTTGATGGTCTATAAAACAAATGTATATACAGAATCTGGATCTGTATATTTTTATGGATAAGGAATGTTGGTGTCTTGAACTATTTCTGTCATGCTTCTGTTTTTATTATTCAATCAAAGATGATGGTATTATTTAAGCTGGCAATGCCATATGGCTTTGCTTGGAATTGGCTTCAAATCTGTGAACTTACGTGTATGATGTGGCTATCTTTATTTCTATGTTAATGTCATGTTCTCAATGTTCACTGGACTTTTTCCTAATTTCAGTAAATGCTCGAAATGTTTGAGCATAGTTTTACTATCCATACTGGGCTGATGAATTTATAATTTGTCTCAGGTAACACAATCGACAGACTTTGCAGAGTTAACTAACAAAGAACCATGGCTATCATCGACAAAGTTGGTTGTGAAACCCGACATGTTGTTTGGGAAACGTGGGAAGAGTGGTTTGGTGGCCTTGAATTTGGATCTTGCACAAGTTGCTGCATTTGTGAAAGAACGCCTTGGTGTTGAGGTGAAAGAATAGTCATTTTCTGTCATTCTCTTTCCTACGTTAGTTTTTATTGTTTTGCTCTAGTTTTAGGACCATTCTTGTTATTTCCGCATAACTAGTAGATTGCTCTCGTTTGTAGTTTAGCTGTATTGCCAGCTTATCTGGAAACCATTTTTTTTCTAGGTTGAGATGGGTGGTTGCAAAGCACCTATATCTACGTTCATTGTCGAACCTTTTATCCCTCATGATCAAGAATACTACTTGTCCATAGTATCTGAGAGGTTAGGATGCACCATTAGCTTCTCAGAATGTGGAGGTGTCGAAATTGAAGAGAACTGGGACAAGGTAAAGATTTTGCTAATAATGTTGGTTCTATGTATTGCCTTTTCCTACTTTTGACATTACTATGTGCAGTAGTTCCAAGATGGAGGCCAATTAATTTATTTGTTTTTGCAGGTCAAAACTATATTTCTTCCAACTGAAAAACCCTTGACCTTAGAGGCATGTGCTCCATTGATTGCTACACTGCCATTAGAGGTAAACATTCGAATAATTTTTTTAATTTTCTTATTTACTATGGTGTAAGCTAACCTAATAATGGTGGATAGTATATCAGCTATTTTTGGTTTACTAATGATGGTGGATAGTATAGCAGCTATTTTGGTTTACATATGATATTCTGAAGTTAGTTGTATGCAATCTTCAATGGTGTATCTATGTCATGTTCTGGAACATAAGTTTACACAACGAATAACCCTGCCTTATTATGTCTTGACAATTGACATTTAAGTTTGTTACATCAGACTGAAACAGGGGGCATTCACATTCATAATCTCTTTGTTTGGCTTTCTGTCATGTGCATTAGCTGCTGCATATTAATCTGGATGTATGTCATGGTAAAAATATATTTTGTTTTTGTTTTTTGGTCTCCATGATACCTAATTCTTTATTATTTGATTCAGGTACGGGGGAAAATTGGTGACTTTTTAACTGGTGTCTTTGCTGTATTTCAAGGTATTTTATTCCTAAGAGAACTGATTGTCTTCGCACTTGTGCAATCAAAAGTGCAGTTTGAAACAGAACAAAAGTTTGTTGATTTCCAATCATCCTTTTCTTAAGAATTTGAATAATGAAAAGAATCAAATTGCATGTTTATCAATTCCTCCCTGACCCCCGAGCCCTCCCTTCATGTGCTTTATTCTGCAGTCCTTTTATCGGTTACATGTTGCATGATGTTTTTCTAGAAAATTTTAACCTGAGAAAATCAACAATTTAATCTTAATCTTGATACGCTGCATTATCCACAGATCTGGATTTTAGTTTTCTTGAGATGAATCCATTTACACTAGTGAATGGGGAGCCTTATCCATTGGACATGAGGGGAGAGTTGGATGACACAGCCGCTTTTAAAAACTTCAAAAAGTATGTTTCTTCAATGCTTTACCCATATTGCAACAAAAATCTTTTATTAGTTTGCTGCTGGAATACTTATCTCCTTATGAAATCTTAATGTTTTCAGGTGGGGTGATATTGTATTTCCTCTACCTTTTGGAAGAGTTCTCAGTGCAACAGAGAGTTTCGTTCATTCACTGGATGAAAAAGTGAGTGCTCCATATTATAGTTTTTCAGCTCATGGCACCTTCTAAAATTCAAAAACTAGCTCGTCTGCAGTGCACTGGTCCATTAATGATGATTTATTTCTGTGGTGCATCCTATTAACTTTCAATTTGTTATGATTCTCTACATCTAAATAATTGAAATAGGCAGAAACACATCCCGTCATACCATTCTCAAAGTTCCTTCATTTGGTGTCCTAGCCTGGTACTGATAGTTTTGCATGTTAACTCTGCAGCTGCTATTAGGGGTGGCAACTTGTGTTTTGGTGTCAACACAATAAAGACACAGCCTCAATAAGGATGAACACGCACACAAAAAAATTCATATTCTTTACTGGTTTGACACAATAATTATACAAACACGATAGGCCTGAACATTAGCCCAATATTTTCATGTTGTGCCACCATTCATGTCGAGAATTGCCACCATTCGTGTTTCCATGTTGACACGATAATAACATGAACATGATATGAGAATTTTGGTGTTGACAAAATAACATGAGATTAACATGAATACGACATGAATCCTTTTTATGACTTTAGCACGTCACCAGGAGTATAACACGAACATGATAGGCATAAGTACTAACATGGCATCCTCATATCTTCCTCGTCGTGTTAAGTCATGTCAGAAATTGCCACCCTAGCTGTAATGGCCAAGAAATGAAATAACATGCTTTGATTCTGGATGTTTACAATAGAGCAACTTCTATTGAGATGCTTTGATGGTGTCATTATGTTTGAAATTAATATTGATCTTAGAATCAACTTCTTAGCTGTATGCATAGCATAACGTGAATCTTGTTTGGCAAATACTGTTTCTTTACTGCATTGTTACAAGAAATCTATCTGCACACCTACTAAATAAAATGTGTTTTCCTTTATTCTTTCTCCTGTTGTAGACCAGTGCATCGTTGAAATTTACTGTCTTGAATCCAAAAGGGCGTATTTGGACAATGGTTGCTGGAGGTGGTGCAAGTGTAATTTATGCTGATACAGTGAGTATCTTGATTTATTCTTTTGATAATCTCTTGTATAGCAAACAGCTACCAATTCTCTTTTGCTCCATGTTTCCTATGTGTTATATTGTTCTACATTGTTCATATTCTTTTCCATTTTACATTTTGGGAAAAAAAGGTTGGAGATTTGGGCTATGCATCTGAGCTCGGTAATTATGCTGAGTATAGTGGAGCTCCAAATGAAGAAGAAGTTTTGCAATATGCCAGAGTCGTTATTGATGTAAGAAATAAGATCCCATATTCCAGTTGCCAAAATCTGCAATTTCTTCTAATTTACTAATCTTACAAACTCTGTCTTGTTGCCGCTTGCAGTGTGCCACGGCTGACCCTGATGGCCGGAAGAGAGCTCTTCTAATTGGAGGAGGTATTGCAAACTTTACAGATGTTGCTGCTACTTTCAATGGAATTATCAGGGCTCTCAAAGAGAAGGTTTGCAGAACCTATTTTGATTCTGATTTGATAGTTTTGCTTTTACTCTTGAGGAATAACTGAGATGTGCCTTTCCTTCACCGAGCAGGAATCAAAGTTGAAAGCAGCTAGAATGCACCTATATGTTCGTAGAGGTGGTCCAAACTATCAGACTGGTTTGGCAAAAATGAGGGCTTTGGGAGAAGAATTGGGAGTCCCTATTGAGGTATAAGAAATGACGTCTCATCTATCACTTATAAGTTATAACCCACATTTTGATTTGTTTCTGGCTTTAACATCTGTATTGCTCAAAGAAAGCAACCTTTGGTCTTTGGGTTGAATTTTTTTCCATTCATCTATTTAGTAATTTACATGATATTTAACCAAGCATAAGAAATATAATTATCTTGATGAATAGTTACAGCAGCTACCCTTGAGGTTTGACCTATTTATAGAGAAACCATTTTGCCAATTTCACCAATTGAGTGTGTGGTTGTAAGAAAAAGTTTGTACTACCTCAATGAGACATTTGTAATTTCTTAACATGATAGGGTTCTCTTTGTAAATAGGTCAGATTTGAAAGTTAGTTTTTGCAATTTACCATTATCTAATGAAAAGTGAACATGTACTTCATGAGCTAGCAATTTTGTTATTACATTGGATAGATAGTCTTGAAGGAGATTTATACCGATTCGCCTATTCTTAACGTGGATTTCATTGATTTAGGTTTACGGGCCTGAGGCTACAATGACCGGCATTTGTAAGCAAGCGATTGATTGTGTTATGTCTGCAGCGTAGTTCGACTATTCGTTTTCCGTTTGAAAATGCGATGAAGATCACTTTGACACCATGTTTCACTCTGATGATTGTTCTATTATGTCTTCCCCCTCTTGACTCTTCATTTTTCTTCTTTCAAAAACTATTCTGTGTATTGAGAAATTGATCATGCTTGCTAGGTGAAATTGAATATTTGGCTTTGTTTATGTTCTTTTGAAAATTGTCTTTCATTTTCTACTGCATTTTTTTTTTACCAAGCAATAAAATCAGCAATAGAAGTGTACTACTTACCTTTTCACCGCTAAATTATAAAGAGTAATCTCACGAATCTGATTTCGAACAACGGGTCAATTCATAATTCACAAAACAGATTATACTTGTTAGAAAGAGTGTTAAATCCATAAGATGATTTCAAATAGGTTTTTTTTATTTTTTTTGAATTGCAATTATAAATTACCTACTCGTTATTGAATGCAATAAGTGTATATATACGTAGCCCTTGTACAGCAAAGGTACATAATGTCATAGCACGAGTAAGGCTGGTACCGTACAAATTGAAGGGTCAGATTTGACAAAAAAGAGCTGTGAAAAAATGAAAGCCATTTAATATTTATATCTAATTCTATCAACCTCCTTTTATATAGTAACTTATAATTGAGCAGTCCTATGAAGTAGCATCATACAACTAGCTATATGATGGTCAATAGAGGTGTATTCGTGTTCAATACATTCATTACAATCCATTCATTAATGTCCGTTGGAGTTTGATTAGGATTCGATTGAGAAGCATATTTTGAATTCAGAATCTTTTGAAAACTCGATAAAATTTAAGCTCAAATTCGCTCAAGCCGATTACTTGTACTTAATTTTGCTTTAACATGTAGATCCATCATTGGGTAAATAAAAACGCTAACGTGAGTTCAGATATTCTTAGTAAGGAATTTTTGCCCTATAGGTTTAACTAGGGTTTTATCAGGTAAAATGTAAAAAAATATTCTTGCAATTTCTTATCAACTGCATTCCTCTCATTTTATATTGTTATTATTCTCTCTTACTTGCAGTATATTTTACATTTTACATGATCCGATTCGTGAGTAATACACATTTGTGTTCGTCAACATATATCAAACGACAAAATTGTAAAATATCTTAAGTTCAATAAAATTTATGAGCCTATCGAATTAGGTATTATTGAGCTTGAACTCACTCGATTAACTTTAATTATGATTTTTCTCAAGTGAATTTGGAATTTTTTTTTTTTAAATTGAAAAGACCATGAATTAAAGACAAGTGGTTGGTGAATGGTTAATTAAATGCATTGCAGCTTGCAGGATACAGCTCTCAATCCTAGTTAGGTGGGAAACCCATTAACTTTGCAGACCTACAAAACTAATGCTTGGGCAAAAACTCCCCAACTTAAAAACTTTTATTTAGAATTGAATAAGGTATTTAAATCCATAATATATTTCTTGGTGGGGGTTTAAATGTATTTATTTTTAAGGTATTTGAAATGAATCACTTTTTTATAACTATTTTCTTAGTAATTTGGGTGTATTAGAAAGTTGAAATTAAAAGGTGGATTTTGAAATGAAATCGTTGATTTCAAATAGTTGACTTATATAGTCTTATATGCAAGTGCAACATAAGTTATTTTCTTTAAGTTGTGGATTGAAGGATTTTGAGTCGTGGATTTTAAATTTATAATAACAAATCCACTTCTCTTCAAAAAAATCAAAAAAATAAATAACAAATCCACTTATTTTCTTTAGACACAAAAAAATTATCCTACAAATATAATTTTATGAAACAAAGCTCTATAATTATAATTTCATTAAAAAAAAAATCATATGTAGATTGTTGGTTGATCTATTAGTTGTCACAGATCCAATTCTATACGTAGACTTAATTAATTATTAATTTTAAGGAGTTTTTTTTTTTTTTGATAATAACTTTGATGAATTCGAAATCTATCTATGGCATTAATTTTCACAGAAAATAATCTATTAAAATATCATCTATATCATCTCTCATTGCTCAAACACTGCAACCTCAATTATTTTTCCATGCATAAAAGTTTTGTTTCTTAATAATATTTCTTGAAAATATCCTCACTTTAGAATGTGTTTGGATTAAGTCTCATCAAAATGGGTCATACTTATATGGATTTCAAATCCATCAAAATCATACTAAAACAGTATAAAATGAGAGAGTGATGATTAACGAATTTATCCAAAGTACTTTCATGAATTGTCATTATTAAGTCTCATCCTTTAATCCCTTAAATCCAAACATTATCTTAAATTAATGGTATACACTCTCATCTAACTAAAACTACTTGTGCTAATTCAATGTCAATTTCTTATAATAACAATTCAAATGACAATTGATTCCTTAAAAGAGACGAAAAAAGAAGACAGTTATGGTATTGAAATGGAGACATTTGAACAAAAAGTGCCTAGTATTATAATATTCTCTAAGAAATATGCAGAATGATCAAATGGACCACAATTACCTGCAATTTATTAGCAATACTATTAACATTAAATATAAGGTCACACGTATACATATTCATGACCATAATTACCTATAATTTAATGATTCCTAATCTTCTTATAATTAGGTGATCTATACTTGCCACTTAAACCACTACTTTGATAGATAACATTAAATTTGGCTCCTTTTATCTATTTATTCCATTTAAGTGGTGTAAAGTTGAAATATTTAAGACTAATATATCAAATTAAAACCCAACAAAGTAAGATATATTTTGTACACACCTTCAAATAATGACTACAATTTAATATTATATCTCAAAATAATGAAATAAAATGAAGTGGTACATATAACATCACAATAACATCATAAAATCAACAAACACAAATATTAAATAATTATAAATTGCTAGTAGTTGTATTAACTACTATGCATCTACAATATGAGTAGAATGTGATAGTGATATCCGTTGATCTAACCTTAAATTTGATCATTCAGACATTTCTCACGATTTACATGCATGATATCCACTTAAAGAGGTTGTGTTGTTATCCTTAAATTAGTCATATATACATTTGAAATTGAGTTATCAATATATATAGATTGTATTTGAAATTCATAAAAATTGCTCAAAAATCAATTTAACATAAATGTATGGACCTCAAATATATATTAATCCAAACATCACAGTGTACATGCAACTGTAATTTCAAATCCTTCCATATATAAGAACACCTTTAAACACTTTAAATTGGTAGTGGTTGCATTAACTAGTATGCATCTACCTCTAACACATTTATTACACAAACACATTTAATATTTTGAATTCAACACAACTAACAAATTTATGCTGCTATAAAAAGGGCATTTCATCATGCAAACCTCTACAAAACTCACACATAACATCATAGTAGAGTAAAATAATTTCAAGAATGGAGTTGGGTTTTGCTAAGGTGGTGCTCATCCTCACAGTGTTTCTTGGTGCACTCTCAATGGTTGTCAATGGAGCAAGACTTCTCAAGGCCAATGAGGAGGTTGATCACCCTCAAACCTTCCCAGGTTTCCCAGGTTTTGGAGGCACAACCTCCCCAAGCACAGGTCTTGGAGGTACAACCTTCCCAAGCCCAGGTCTTGGAGGTACAACTTTCCCAAGCCCAGGTCTTGGAGGTACAACTTTCCCAAGCCCAGGTCTTGGTGGATCTTTTCCTAGCCCAGGTCTAGGTGGATCTTTTCCAAGCCCAAGTCTAGGTGGATCTTTTCCTAGCCCAAGTCTTGGTGGATCTTTTCCCAGCCCAAGTTTGGGCTCTGGTGGGCCTCTTTCATTTTGCTCCTTTCCTGGGGCTCAATGTGCTCCGGCCCAGCCCAATATCCAGTCTGGGTCCAATGGGGGTGGTGCTACTGTGAGTGGCTCCCCATGATAAGGAAATGTGGCTTTAAATAAGGTTCATTTGATTGGTTGATTTGGGGTAGCAAGCTTGTGAGATCGTGTCTTTTTTAAGTATTAGCTTTTAAAAAAAAAAGTAATAGGGTTTTTAAGTGATTTTGTAAGGTCTATTATGTACGTTGATAAGATATGTAGCATTTAATCCTTGTATTTTTTATTGTGTTTTATTCAATTATTACATTTATGTTGCTATTTGTAAGGATGACTTGTTTAGGGCTCAATGTCAACAACAAAAAATGCAATTTTGAGCTAATAGAAAAAAACAATGAATTGTTAAAAAAAGAGTTTATTTTGAATAAAAAAAAACATTTTAAGGACGTAATGGAATATGATAAAAATACGAGGGTTCACTAGAACAAAATATGTAAGCTCAAAAACTAAACAAATATTTATTTCCAAACAACCCCAATAAAAGAATTTATTACATACATTAGCAATCCAGTTGAAATCGTTGATATTTTATACTTTTAATATTCCACCAAGAAAATCTATTTTTGAGATAAATCTTTAACAAAATGGCAAAACTTTGATCAGATCAATGACATTCATTTGATACAGAACTCACAAAATTTCTTCTATCTTATTATTAATTTAAAATAGGTTATCTACTTTCTAATTTTCTAAATCGGTTTCATCTCACCAGTGAGTATATGAAATTTTAGGTGAGATCGCATTATATATATATTATTAAGTTTAAGTATGTTATCAACATTATAACTTTCTAAATGAGACTTCATTTGGTATTACAAAATAGCATCTCATCCAAATATTCAAATTTTTGACAATTTATCTTGAGAACTATGAAAATATAGCATTTATTCTATCAACTTTGATTTACTGTATTTTGTATCTGAGATTAGACAGAGCATGTGATTTTTTGTATATGAATAACCAGTATAGCTAGGACCGTGTAATAAACGAAAAAATTAAATTAAATTTGATATATAAAGTTTTAGATATTATTTATAGATTAAAATTAAATTTATGATTTGTACAATATATATTGTCTAATTTAACATTAAATATAGCATAATATGATTAAATAATTATTTAATTGTTGAAATATAAATCATAAATAATTTTTATCTGTTATTTTGTAAATAATATATATATATATATTATAATTCTATTATATTATTCAACTCACCCATCTTTCTTTTTTTAGTTTACCTTTTATTTTCAGTGTTTATAACAATCCTCAATTTCTTTATCAATTAACACAAAAACTCATGTGAGACCGTCTCATGGATCTCCTTAAGTGAGACGGGTCTAATTTGACCCACTCAAATCAAATTAAAACCCGCAACCCAGCTTCTCTGCCAAGCCCAGTAGCCCATCCACCCCAGCCCGTAACCCACATTCTCTGTCAAGCCCAGTACCCCATGCATCCAGCCCGCAACCCAGCTTCTTTGCCCAAAATATTATGCACCATATTATCATTGAAAATTATATTTAAAATAAACATTAATCTAAATGAAAATTATAACTTTTTTTTATTGATGCCCATTTTTAACCAAGAGTTTTTCTCTACTTTTAAAAAACTTTAGAAATCAAATTTGAAATATAATAAACATTTTAAATATAGAAAGACTCATATTATAGCTATCGAAATATTGAAAAAGATAAATTTTGTCAAACACAAAATACTTCTAGTAAAATCAAAACTATCTCAAGTGTTGTCAAAAAAAAGTACACAAATGTTATACTTTTACAATTATAATTATGTGTTCTACAACTATAAATGTGTGTTTTATTTATAATAGTTATAAAAGTATGTGTTTTAGTGCTATAAGTATGCGCTTTATTCTTAATAGTCATATATGTATGTGTTTTATAGTTATAAGTATGCGATTTACTAAGTATGCATTTTATTCTTAATAGTTATATATGTATGCATTTTATAACTATAAGTATGCGATTTACAACTAAAAGTATGCGTTTTATTCTTAATAGTTATAGAAGTAAGTATTTTATTGTTATAAGTATGTGTTTTATCTTTAATAGATTTATAAGTATGTGTTTTAATGCTATAAGTATGCTTTTTATTCTTAATAATTATAGAAGTATACGTTATACAATTATAAGTATGCGATTTACAGCTATAAGTATGTATTTTACACTTATAACTATGCATTTTAAATAAGCGTTTTTATTTAAGTGTGTGTGATTTACAATTATAAGTATGTGTTTTAAAGAAGCATTTTTATAGAATTATGTGTTTTACAGCTATAAGTATGCGTTTTAAAGCTATAAGTATGTGTTTTTTATTCTTATATATTTCAAATTTTGTTATAAGTATGTATTTTACACCTATAAGTATGTGTTTTTATTCTTAAATACTTAATAAATTAATTAACATAAGTATGTATTTTTTTACATATGTTTTTATGTTGCTATATAAGTAAGCATTTTGTATAAGTATGTATTTTACAGCTATAAGTATGGATTTTAAAGTTATAAGTATGTGTTTTTATTTTATTGTTATGTTGCTATATAAGTGTTTTATATAAATATGTGTTTTAAAGTATGCGTTTTAAAGCTATAAGTATATGTTTTTATTCTTATTGTTATGTTGCTATAATTGGATGAAATTAATGCGATTTTATAATAATCTAATAGATTAGATTTATTATACAAGTAACGTGACTGACTCAGAGCAAATACATTAATTAGTTGGGGAACTTAACAAATTTAAGTGCAAATATTTTATGAGGTGTGCAATTGTAATTGGTTATGAAAGTCGCACCTCAATACTCAGGCAGAAGCTAATATATATCACAAAAACTCCTGTGCACCAGGTGCACGGATCTAAGATCCGTGCAATTCGGGTTGATCCGATCCGGATTCACGAGTTTTTAATTTTTTTTAATTTTTTTTTTCAAGATTTTTGTCCTGACCTTTATGTTATAAATGTATGACTTTTACGTTATAAATGTGTGACATTTATGTACAACTATCTCTACCTTTATGAACTGTAACTTAGGAAAAAAATGAAGATTTTCAACACAATTTGTACTATGTACCTTTATGTGATATTAATGTGACATTTATGTTATATTATGTCACCTTTATATACAAATATTCTGACCTTTATGCATCTTTATATATTATATAAAGGTCAGAATATTTGTACATAAAGGTGACATAATATAACATAAAGGTCGCATTGATATCACATAAAGGTGTACAGTTCAAATTATATTGAAAATCTTCATTTTTTTTCTAAATTACAGTACATAAAGATCATGATAGTTGTATATAAAGGTCACACATTTATAACATAAAGGTCACACATTTACAACATAAAGGTCACAACCTGAAGTTAAAAAAAAAAAAAAAAAACAAAATTCAAAAAGACGCGTATCCGAATCAAAAACTGGGTCAACCCGGATTGCATGTACACCAAGTGTACACAAGACCACCTCAATATATATTGTTGTAATGTTGGCGTGAATTACCGGTAGGCGTATCCTCTTTCCATTTAATGAAATGAGATGGGCCCTCCTCAATTTCTTAAGCCCACACTAAATGGCTGCTCTCCTTTACAATAATTTTCCAGGTCTAATCTATTTCTTCTCTTCCAAAGCATATTCAAATAAGATCCGTCTCACATAAGGGGATCCGTAAGACAGTCTCGTAAGAGACTAACTCATCAATTAAATGATAGAAAATGAAAGTCAAAATTTTACAAACAAATTTCGTAGTTTATTTTAAAACACATTAAAAAAAATTCAATTTCATTAATTAATAAATTTGAAAAGTTTGAGCAATCATTTTCAATCAACCAACTTTTATTTTAGTTTTTTTATTTTAATTTATTATACTTTTTCTATACACTTTTAAATTTAATAAATTTCAAATATGTAAGTAATTTATATTATTTAAGTTTATCCTATGTTATTTACATAAATCTAATTAACATTTTTATATTATATAGTAATGTTTCTTAATAACATAAAATTTGAAGTTAGTCATATTTAATGTGAAAATATTGTATAATTGTCATGTGCTTTTATGATCATTTTTATATTTATAAAGATTAGCTTTGGACTTGTTTGGAATGACAAATTACAATAAATCATAAATTTTAATTTAGGGGATAAGGTGCTAATTTTTAATTCTCTGTAAAAAAGAGGCCACTTCTATTCTATGGAGAAATGCAATTATCCCATTTAAAATCAACCAATTGGTTTAACCAAAATTCCATGTTCATAATTTTATTTTACATTTTCCACATTTTCTTAATAAAAATCCAACCTCTTAACCATACCAACTTGGACTTTTATTAAAAACTCGTAGTTGAGTAGAGAAGAATTTGATGAGGCCCACTGCAAGCCCAGCCCATCATTGACAATTTATCAAAATTTAATCCTAACCCTTCATATCTATAAATAAATATATAAAAGTAGAGTTGCTTTTTATATTATGCTACATAAAATATTTAAAGCTCTCAGAATCTGCCAAGTGTTGCCATGACCTTTTGTTTGAGTGGAATTTTGTTCCATTCATATGGAAATTGTTGGAATCTTTTGGTGAATAATGAAAAGTAGTATTGAAATGATGTCTATTAGATTAAAAAGTATTGTGAATATGGCTGAACTAAAGTTTACCAACTTTTATAAATGATGCAATATATAAAAGAATCAGTAGATTGTTCCTTTTGAAATATGACTAAATTATACAATTTTGATCGATTTAGTATCGAAAGATTTATAAATGAACCATCTTTGTTCCGAAATCAAAACACCGGATTGTTTTATTCTTCCTTATCTTTCTCATCTCGAAGAGGGTTCAAAATATAAGTAAATTAGTTGTTTTTTTTTTGTTTCTATTGCTATTCACCAAAATACGATTGTCATGAACTGTAAGTACAAAAACGCGAGAATTTTAACTATTTCGCATCACTTACTGTATTATTTTTCAATACTTTCACAATTGTGCAACATAACTTGTGTTGTAATCTAGTCCACTTATATTCTTTAGTAAGAATATTTCAAAGTGGTTTTTTCATCACCATTTTCACATTATATAGAAAGGATCTTATTGCTGAAAATGAAAGGCACACTCCATGCACTTTGGAAGCACTATCACAATCAGAAGACAAAGTCCCTTGTGTTAATTAATTATTAATTTGACAAATTGACTATTAATTGTTATTAACAATTAATACATGAACTTTGGTGGATTGAGAGGTCATCTAAACTCTGCCAATTCAGAAGAATCAGAACTATTAAATTGGAAAGAACACTCATCAATAATTATCACACAATTGATGCCTTTCAACGTGGACACCAATACTCTTCATTCTTTATCACATTTACACTGAAAATTATACGAAACCATCTCAAATATATAATAATTCAGAGATGCAGAAACCCATTATACATAATCAAATTAAAATTTAATTTTCATATATTAACCTTTATTTTGTAGTTTTCGAATTGTGGGTTAACCTGTTCCTTTATTGATAAAACGGTCTTATAAAAATTATACTCCATCATTAAACTATTATGGTATCTTATCGGTTCTCCATTACACACTGCATGAGTGGAAAAAGGATCGATTATTGCAGCATTACCAATCCTTGCTTCTTGATGTCATCTCACATTTAAGGACTCTTAATTATTATTAATGTTGATATGAATTGATTAGACTTTGATATTTGAATAATATAATGCACTACACACAATTTTTAAATTTTTTTTGTCACTCCATCATTATTAACTACATAATATTTATACTAAACAATATGTATCTGGATAGAATAATTCCAAATGATTTGTTAGGTTATCTCCATCACTATACGGTATTTTACTGTAAATTTTGCATTATTCTAATGTAAAACTTGACGCACATGATTTCTAGCTGTCTTCACTATTTTTTGGATTGAAAATATATTTCATAATATTCCTTATTACTATTGAAAAAAATAAAAGAAAATGAATTAGAAAAATGAAAAAGAAATAAAAGGAGAACCACATGTTTTGGCCTGAAAAAAAAATTGGCGCAACCTTTTACAATACTACTGGAACAGAAAAACATCAATTTTGAATGTTTTTAGTGTAATGTTGGAGATGCCCTTAACTATTGGGGGTGATTAATTAATCTCAATGGAACTTTAAATCGAATACAAAATATTGAATAAGCAATAATAATATATAAAAGGTGACAAATCCATATTTAAATATGTCTGCCTTTTAATTAGACCTACATATTAGATTTAAGTGGTCACAATTCGCATTTAATATCAGATAATATATATATATATGTATGTATATGTTGACAAGGTAATATTTAACATGTCATTTTAGATATTATGCTATTTAGAATAGAGAGTTTGGTATCTATATCTTACAATAAAAAAAAATCTTTGTTAGACTTAGACTTTCCCGAATATGACTTTCACCATTTCGTCAATCATTTTCTTTTTCGATGCACTTGTTATTTTAGATCCTCCACTATTTAACTTTTATAATATAAATTATTAATAATTCGGAGAACAATCTTAATCTTACTCATGTTCAAATCAAAATTTGAAATTTAATCTCGAATCTATTGATCTATCATCAGTTTAATTCGCAACTTTAGTCACATATAGTGACTTTGAGTTCTAAAAAGACACTGAAATTCGCAACTTTAGTCACATATAGTGTGACTTTATAAAGTGTTATTCCAACCAAATTCTCAATTATTGATGACTTTAGACGAAATTCGTGATTAATTGAAAAAAAATTCTCAAAATTAATTATTTTTCGAACTTTTAGTTTGGAACAACTAAAATTAGGACTAACCTATAGTTACTGACTATAGTTGAAATATACCATGTAACTTATATAATGTCCATCATGATCTGCACATTAGTTTTTGCATTAAAATGAAATATTTGATAATATTTTTATCATTATAATTTTTTGTGTTTATCATATATTTGTTAATATTCATTATTATTGTTAATTCATCAAGTTTTAATCCTTGTTATTTCATAATTGTTAAAAAAACTATATATGTTTGAATCTTTTTTAATATAATAATTATATGGGTTGTTGAAAGAGAAATCACACCATGGATTGATTTAATCTAATTTAATTAATGTTTAACATTTGTTGATAAAAATACTAATACACGGCCTATGATTGAGGTACATAATATTTTTTATTTGAAAGCATATAAAATGATATCATTAAAAAATACATATCATGCATTGATCAAGTAAATCTAATTGGATATGACGTACGTTTTATTGAATAACTCACACTGTTTCTTGAATATTTTATTTATTATGTGTTTTATTTATTATGTTAATGACGTCAGCAGGGACTTTGTGTGTTGATCTTGAATTGGGCTATTAGTATCTTTACAAATAGCTTAAATGTTAATTAAATAACATAGTTTTATTTAATGGGCAACTAGTGCTTGATTTTGTCTATATCTTTACCTAATATAAGAATAACAAATTAAAAGGGAATAAAAGCGTGTCATATTGATTTAAAATCATGTTGAGTCGTCATGAAGGTATATGAAACAACCAAGAAAATAAATTAATTAATTAATAATAACAAGAATTAACCATGAATCACGACCATAAAGCAATACAAAAGGAAAAAAATACAAGAAAATAAATTAATTAATATAACAAGAAGAAACCATGAATCACGACCATAAAGCAATACAAAAGGAAAAAAATAAATATATGTGAGACTGTCTCACAAATATAATTTTTTAAGATAAAATTTCATTATTTATAATATAAAACAATTTTCACAAGTCAATTTTTAATTTGAGAAATTTAAGACGATCTTATGAGAATCTATAATCAAATAAACACACTGATACAACTAGAGCTTCCAATCGTATAATTAAAATGATATATTAAATTTTTTATATACCCTTCAGCATAATCTCAAAAACAAAACAATATAAGAATCCAAAAATAATTTTACAGATTAAAATTTTAAAAAAATAGCTAAAATAACAAGAGGTTAATTTTTTTTTTTTTTTTTTTTTTTTGACATTACGAATTTGATGAATTAATCAAAATGAACATGATCCTAGTCAACTTTGACTCCAACTTGGTTCGAGTACAACAAGCTACCAGTCAAAAGTCAATTAAATTTAAACTGACATTAATTAATTAAATTTTGAATTACCAAGGCACAAGATTGTCTATTATTGAAGATAATCTCAGTACTATAGTCTAATTAATGGTTGAGCTGGAATGAAATTTCTCAATTTTAACGTTCTAGGTTAGTTTTTTAGTCTGATATTAGAATTACGGTCTATTTAATTGGACTCTAGATAGAATTAAGATTTAAATTAACCATAGAGTTTACCATAAAATATTTTTGTAATGAATAAAAATATCAATAAATAATTTTTCTGGTATAAAATTTCAAGAGTTTGAGATAAATAAGATACAATCAATAACAATATTCCGATATAAGTTTGAGGTGTCAACACCTCAGCATATCAAATTACACATGTGCACATGCATGGACAACTCATAAAATACAATGTGATTTTAAGTTAATTAAGACTGAAAAAATAAATAAGAAAATAATTGGATTTTAGACTATTTTAGAGTATTTTAGGTAATTTTCTGTTTTAATTTTAATTTTATTTATATTTACTGTATAATCATCATCATCATTCTCCCCACCTCTGCTACGACGTCGTATCGCTGCCATGTCATCGCCGGAAATTCAATTTTCACCGACATTTTGCCTAACTTCACAAAACAAGTCTAAACCAATCAACAAATGTTTTTCCTTCCAAAATTTTAATAAATCATTGCTAAAAAGAAAATACAAAAAAGATCACCACCCAATTCCACATCTTCACTAGAAAACATCTGTAACGTCTAGGACAAAACGACGCATAATTGGCTAATTAAATAATTAAATCTCTAATTGTTTGATTTAATTACCCGCGTTTCAGAAAAACGAAATAATGCATGATTAATTTATCGGAGTATAATTAAATCGAGAAGTATAGGTTATAATTTAATAACGATATCGTAAAATGAAACTCAAAGGTATCGTAGTCGAAAACCGCAAGTTAAAACGTTAAAGGACGGCTCGTTAAGGGTTCGTAGACAAAAAACATGAAGAATACGAAAAATCAAAAATATGTATATATAGTACGAAACGAAACAAAAAAGTAATAATTCGATCAAAAACGAAAAAGGTAAGATATTTTCTCTCCTTTTCTCTCTCATCTATTTTCTGGCCTGCGGCCGCCGCGCCGCGCAGTCGGCGTCGGAACTTTTTTCTCGGTTTGGATTGATTTTTTCAGAGTTTAAAGCTTTCGTCGAGGTCATTCCAGATCCGGGCTCGGTTTTACGTTTCGACGTTTCCTTTACCGGAAAACGGCCGGTCAAACCCTAATTTTCTCTCTCCTCTCCTTTCTTTTCTCTATCTGTTTCTTCTTTCTCTTTTCCCTCTTCATCGTCTCTCCCCCCCTCTTTGTGAACCGCCGTCGGAGGAGGAATGGCTGGCGGTAGCACTCTCCTCCCTCTCTTCTTTCTTTCATCTCTTCTCCCCTCATCTGCTCTCTTTCTGTCACTCGCTCATTTTCTCTCTTTCTCTTCTGTCTCTCTCTCCCCTCGTCTGTCTCTCTCTCTTGTTTCTCTTCTCTTCTCAAGCCCCCTCTGTTCACCGCCGCCGTGGGATTTAGCCGGCGCTTGGTGCGCCGGTGTGTGGTATGTCAGCCGCATCCGTGAGCGGCGGCAACGTGTGTGTGTGTTTGGATCTGTGTGTGTGTGAAGGATGGGGGGCGCTGCCATGAATGGCGGCACCGTGTGCACAGGTTCCGGTTGTGTTTGGTTGTGTGTTGAGGCACCGCCGTGTGTGGTGGCACCGGTGGTAGTGGTGGAGGTTGTCGGTGACGTAGTTTCGCCGGCCGTGTGCATGTGTGGGTGTGTGTGCGTGAGTTGAGGGCGCCGCCGTGCGTGGTGGTGTCGTGCTCGGGGAGTGGCCGGCGCAGAAGTCACGCCGGCGTGTGGGTGTGTGAGTTGGCGGCGACGCGGTGTCGCCGGCATGGTGTAGGCGGCGGTGGAGGCAGGGGGGACGACGGGTTGGGGGGTTTGGTGGTTGGGGGTTGTTTTTGTGAATTAGATTAAGTTTAGGGACCTTTTTGCAAAACCCTATTTTAGTTTTATTATATTTTAGTCCCTGAACTCTTTGATATCTTATTTTCACCCCCAAAACTTTTGTATATCTCACTTTGACCCCAAAGGTTTTGAATATTTCACTTAGACCCCAAAATTTTTCTGTTTTTTTTTTTACATTTATACCCTCGGTCAAAGTCAACTTTTTTCCAAATTTTACGTTTTTGCCCCTGTATATTTAAAAGCTCCGTTTACGCTCGTTTTTCCTCCGTTTAAGTCCGTTTTCCTCCGTTCAAACTCTAATCATTTTCCTTTCACCCTATGATCACATGTTTAACCTTCCACACTCGTTTCTTCATTCTTATGATCAAGTTTTGAATCTTCATTTCGTTTTCTTTTCTTCAACGCCTTTCTTCGAGAGAATTCTTTTAAATATACGTAACTATCGTAATAAGAATCTAAGAAACCTTCATTTACATGTGTAGGCTTTTGAGTGAAGAAACGATCTTAAAGCTTAGAATTCAACGTATCACGAGGGTTTACCACCGAACAAGATGGGGGTAACTTCTAATCTCTATATGTTTATGTTTTCCATATTCAATATATGAATTGTTGAACCATATGTGCTGTGATTATATGTTGTGAATATTGTGTTCATACTATTATACTGTGAAAGGACTAAGGTCCACATTCTCCCTCGGAGGGACTAATGGTCCTTAAAAAATGCTGCGGAGGGACTGGTGGTTCGTAAAAAGTACCAACGGTATAAAAACTGTGTGTAGGATAAGACAGAAAATACCCGCACCTATTTGTAATTATGTGCTATGCATTTTACGTGCTGTGAACTCATATATGTATGATTTGATTAACTGTTAAATAAATGTTAAAACATGGAAATTATCTCCACGAGTGTATTCAACACACTCATCCCCACGTATATTCACGCTACAGGAAATAATGAAAGTGGAGAAGCGTAGCGAGAGGAGTGTCATATCAGCTGTGTCATTTTTTCTTTTTTGTCTTTCTGGTTTTGTCCCTTTAAACAATGTTGAACGTTTGTAAAAGTTAAATTGTACTTCTTCTTTGTTATGGATCTTGATGTATTTTTTCACTACTATGTTTTCAATGTTTTCTCCCGACTTTGTGCCGAAAGTTTTAAACATGTAAAATCGTATCTTTAAACTGTTTCTAAGGTTTCTGTTTTAAAATGTACATCTTTTTTCCCTTTCTTCATACACGCCACAAAGAAAACTCTAATATTTTAAGTATGAAAATAGGGAGTGACAGTTATAGTATCAGAGCGGGTCTGTGATTCGATAGACTCGCTGAAATATTTTATTTTTAAAAGTATTTTGTCTCAACGCAGATTTATAGAAAAGTATAATATATTATAACTTTTGTTAAATTTTTACTAACTACTGGCATTCATTTCTACCCTACACTCCGGCTTCACAGAGATATGTTATGTTAATATATTTTCTGATTTATGACAATGGGTCTATGTGAGAGTGAGAATCTTATAAATTTTTGCAAATCTCAACGTTATGTTACAAAGATATGTCGATGTGACTATTTAGGACTTTTGCATTTTATTATGGCTACGGAATTGTGTTGAAATAACATTTTACAAAAGTATGAGCTTTTTAGGCTATAATTTGTGTTTGTCATGTTTTCTTGTTAATCGTTTTAAATGAACCATGATCTTATTATTTGATGTCATTGTTATTGACACACTGCTTACTGGATGCCACCACTGAGCTGCTGTCTGCAGCAGTATGAGCTCGTGTGCATAAATGGTCGTTCACAGGAGTTGGTGCAGTGTTGTATGGTAGGTTATTTTATATTATGCTATCTGTGAGCTTTATATATATCGGTGAACACTACCATTAGCCACAGGGTGTTAGGTGAGTTAGTGTGTATGTTTCGCCAAGTCGTTGGGTTACATAGGGATGAGACTACCATGGGCCCTTGTCTATGATAAAATGAGCCAGTGTGTGTGTTTTTCCTAGTACACGGGTGTGATACGTAAAGCCACGACTAATGCTTGAGGTCTATGGGGACCATGTGTGGATGTTTGTGTTATGCAAGTTGGGTATATGTTATCTTATATGACAGATAAGCATCTATCCCTATGAGTTTCTCTCCCAAATCACAAAATTTAATAAAATGAATGTTGATCTGTACCATGTACCTGCTATTTGTTTATCTGTTATTATTTATATTGTTGAATTATGTGGGATAGATTATAAGGGTTAGTTTTCGTATGTCGCCTTTAGAACGATATGCCACGAGGTCGAGCGTGAAGGCCAACCGTCAATGGAGAATCCATCTGAACATGATGTGGACGCCACGATGGGAGACTTGGTGTCCATACAGAGGGACTTGGCTCGACATTACAAGACTGCACAAGTTATGCCACTACCGCAATCGAGGAACGGTGCGAACTTGATCATAGAAAGATTCCAACGCTTCAATCCACCGACCTTCAATAGAAGAGGAGAACCTGCCGACGCCGAAGAATGGCTAAGGTCGTTGGATCACCTTTTTGGATATCTACCTTGCACTGAAGAGCAGAAGATCTCGTATGCCTTATTCCAGCTCACGGAAGAGGCCAGCTACTAGGGGTGTGCATCGGTCGGTTTGGTAACCGAACCGAACCGAACCGAAAAAACCGAAAACCGAATTGTATGTTTTTTAAAAACCGAACCGAACCGAATAGGGCTTCAAAACCGAATTAAAACCGAACCGAAATATTCGGTTCGGTTCGGTTTTAAACCGAAATAACCGAATTTTCTGTGCAATTTTTTTTTTTTTTAACATGCTTGTTCAATTGCAACCTTAAATGAAATATAGTCCAAACATATTCCAATGAAACATTGCAACAAAAACTAATTAAAACATAGTCCATAAATAACATTTCATGTCGAACTACATAAACTCGAGCACTCGACATTATAAATGAATAATAATGTGTTAGTTGGGCTAAGATAGTTGAGCTATTTATTGGGCTACTAATTAGATAGTTGGGCTACTAAAGGTCCACAATATTATCATTAATATAAATATAAAATATATAATTAATTTTTTTTCTTTTTTAATTCGGTTATTTCGGTTATTTCGGTTTTTTTCCCCTCAAAACCGAACCGAACCGAAATAACCGAAATTTATGGAATTCAAAACCGAAAACCGAACCGAAATTTTTATAACCGAACCGAATTGTATTTTTCGGTTTGGTTCGGTTCAGTTTTTCGGTTTTGACCGAAAAATGCTCACCCCTACCAGCTACTGGTGGGAGTCATACGAAAGGACTATGTCACCGGAACATAAGAGTGTTATGTCTTGGGGAGTCTTCAAAGAGGTGGTTAGACAGAATTTCCTGTCGCAGTCATACCGTGAACGAAAAGAAGTAGATTTCCTACATATTCGTCAAGAAACCACATCCGTAGAAGAGTACGAGAGGAAACTCAATCAACTGAGTAGGTATGTACCTCATTTGGTGGATACTGATTCTAAGAAGGCCCGATGTTTCGAAAGAGGCCTTCATCCAGATATCAACTCTATTTTGGCTGGTTAGGAGACTATGACATATGCCGAAGTTATAGAGAGAGCTTAGGAAGTTGCTTCTCGTCTACATTTGGTTGTTGCACCGCTCAAGGTCATAGTGACACTAGAAAAAAAGAAATGGATTGGTTCGAGTCAGAGCTTCAATCAGAACAAGCACCCAAGGATAAATAGTGTTTCGCTTCTCCCTACTCTTAAGCCGGGACACACGTGTGTCAAGTATGGAAAGACTCATACATGACCATGTCTTCTAAGGACTAAGGTTTGCTTTAGATGCAAAGAACTAGGACATGTCGCCATTAGATTTCCGAAGTTCAGAAACACAGCAACGGCTTAGAAGCCGAGGTTAGGAACAAACAAGACTCGGAACTGTTTCAGGTGTGGAGAACCTGGACATATTGCGAGTAACTGTCAAAAGTTTATACACCTAACAGTTGCAACACCGAGGTAGAGGCCAGAGGCAGGCAAGGTTCGGGTTTTCTCTCTCACTCACACGGAGGCTACTGAGGGGTCAGAGACCTTGACAAGTATATTAACAATATACGATATCTCTGCTCTCGTTTTATTAGATATAGGGACAATCCATTCTTTTATTTCTGTCGAGCTATGTGATCTGTTAAAGCATGAGAACGGTAGGATAGTCACTGAAATCTTAGAAATTAGTAGCCCAACGGGAAAGACGATACGAACGAAACACCTTTGTCTAGGTCTAAGAATCGCGTTTGGAAATAGAATTCTTTTAGTTGATCTATGTGCGTTAGAGATGAAAGACTTCGATGTTATTTTGGAAATGGATTGACTTAAGGTAAATCACGCAACGATAAAGTGCCATGCAAGATATCATTTTTTTTACCTGAAGACAAGGAGTTCACGTTTTATGGAACGTGAGTTGAAGTCAACCCGAGGGTCATATCGGTTATAAAGACAACCAAAATGCTCAGTAAAGGAGATTGTAAGGCT
The DNA here is from genome assembly GCA_954870855.1 of Scutellaria minor. NCBI lineage: Eukaryota > Viridiplantae > Streptophyta > Magnoliopsida > Lamiales > Lamiaceae > Scutellaria > Scutellaria minor. The sequence goes on along the minus strand of OX940728.1, from coordinate 13,581,624 downwards.
TGGTTGGTGAACGTGGTGAATTTCGAACAAGAAACGAGTCTCGTTGAGAAGGTGCCTGTCGAGAGAGTATATAAATGTTTTTCCAGAAGATCCTCCGTCAAATCGACATATTGCATTTTTTGATCTCATATCAGGATCGTCATCAGTATCAAAAACGTCATATCGGATGGCACCAAAGGATTCTTCAACTGTAAGAACAAGTATCATTTACCTCGAATTGAAGATTTGTTTGATTAGCCGAGAGGTGCAAATGTATTTTCGAAGATCGACTTGAGGTCTGGATACGATCAGGTGAAGGTTAAGGATACTGATATACCTAAAACAGCCTTCAAGACGAGGTATAACCACTACAAACTCGTAGTGATACCTTTTAAACTCAGCAAAGCACCAACTATTTTTATGGATCTGATGAATCGCCTTTTTCATCTGTACCTCAATCGTTTCATCATAATGTTCGTCTATTTCCTCTCAAGGGATTGAAGTGGACCCTGATAAGGTAGACACTGTCAGCAATTGGGAAGCTCCAATGAATGTTAATGAAGTGCGAAGTTTCCTTGGCTTAGCCAGATATTACAGGAGATTTATCGAAGGATTTTCAAAGATTGCCACTCCCATGACCCTTTTGATAAGGAAGGATGTGAAGTTTTAGTAGACTGAACAGTACGAACGTAACTTCCAAGTTGTGAAAAAGAGATTGACAGAGGCACCAGTTCTAACTGTTCCAAATGTAACGAAAGAGTTCATGATTTATAGTGACACATCCAAACAAGGCTTGGAGTGTGTTCTGATACAATAAGGGAAAATAGTAGCCTACGTGTCAAGGCAGCTGAAGACTCATGAGCAGAATTGAAGCATTAGACTCTTCGTCAAGAAGTGTCTGGTCTGCCAACAAGTGAAAGTTGAACACCAACGACCAGTTAGGATGTCAACTCCGTTAAAGATACCAGAGTGGAAATGGGAACACATCACCATAGATTTCATTGTTGGATTGTCTAGAACCAAGCGAGGAAATCACGTTGTATGAGTGATTGTAGACAGATTGACTAAGTCTACTCTTTTCTTACCGACCAAGATGACTTTCGAATTAGATAAGTTGACTCGAATCTATCTAGAAAAGATATTCAGATTACACTGAATACCAGTTTCTATCATATCGGTAGAGATTTGTGTTTCATGTTCAGATCCTGACAAAGCTTGCAAAGAAAACAACATGGGAACAAGAAAATGAGATCCTAGCAACGTATCCAGTTTTGCCTTTTTTTTAGTTACGCATCTAAATTTCGAGGACGAAATTATTCTAAGGGGGAAGAGATGTAAAATCTAGGACAAAATGACGCATAATTGACTAATTAAATAATTAAACCCCTAATTATTTGATTTAATTACATGCATTTCAGAAAAATGAAATAATGCACGATTAATTTATCAGAGTATAATTAAATCAAGAAGTATAGGTTATAATTTAATAACGATATCGTAAAATGAAACCCAAAGGTATCGTAGTCAAAAATCACAAGTTAAAACATTAAAGGACGGCTCGTTAAGGGTTCGTAGACAAAAAACACGAAGAATACGAAAAATCAAAAATATGTATATATAGTAGGAAACGAAACGAAAAGTAATAATTCGATCAAAAATGAAAAAGGTAAGATATTTTCTCTTTTTTTCTCTCTCTTCTCTGTTTTCCGGCCGGCGGCCGCCGCTCCGGCGCTGGTGTCGGAACTTTTTTCTCGATTTGGACTGATTTTTTCACAATTTAAAGCTTTCGCCGAGGCCATTGTAGATCCGGGCTCGATTTTACGTTTCGACGTTTCTTTCACCGGGAAATGACCGGCCAAACCTCGAAAAACCCTAACTTTCTCTCTCATCTTCTCTTTTCTCTCTCTGTTTCTTCTCTCTTCATCATCTCTCTCCCTCCCTCTGTTGTGAACCGCCACCGTCGGAGGAATGGCCAGCGGTGGCACTCTCCTCCCTCTCTTCTTTCTCTCCTCTCTTCTCCTCCGCATCTGCTCTTTTTCTCTCACTCGCTCCCTTTCTCTCCCTCTCGTCTGTCTCTCTCTCCCCTCGTCTGTCTCTCTCTCTTGTTTCTCTTCTCTTCTCAAGCCCCTTCTGTTCACCGCCGCCGTGGGATTTAGCCGGCGCTTGGTGCGCCGGTGTGTGGTATGTGAGCTGCCGCCGTGAGTGGCGGCAATGTGTGTGTGTGTGTTTGGATCTATGTGTGTGTGAAGGATGAGGGGCGAAGGGTTGGGAGTTTGATGGTTGGGGGTTGTTTTTGTGAATTAGATTAAGTCTAGGGACCTTTTTGCAAAGTCCTATTTTAGTTTTATTATATTTAAGTCCCTGAACTCTTTGATATCTTATTTTCACCCTCAAAACTTTTGTATATCTCACTTTGACCCTAAAGGTTTTGGATATTTCACTTAGACCCCAAAACTTTTATGTTTTTTTTTACATTTATACCCCTAGTCAAAGCCAACCTTTTTCCAGATTTTATGTTTTTTCCCCTGCATATTTAAAAGCTTCATTTAAGCTCGTTTTTCCTCCGTTCAAACTCTAATTGTTTCCCTTTCACCCTATGATCACATGTTTAACCTTTCACACTCGTTTCTTCATTCTTATGATCAAGTTTCGAACCTTCGTTTTGTTTCGTTTCCTTCAACGCCTTTCTTCAAGAGAATTCTTTTAAATATACGTAACTATCGTAATAAGAATCTAAAAAACCCTCGTTTACATGTGTAGGCTTTCGAGTTAAGAAAAGATCTTAAAGCTTAGAATTCAACGTATCACGAGGGTCACCGAACAAGATGGGAGTAACTTCTAATCTCTATATGTTTATGTGTTCCGTATTCGATATATGAATTGTTGAACCCTATGTGTTGTGATTATATGCTGTGAATATTGTGTTCATACTATTATACTGTGAAAAGACTAAGGTCCACATTCTCCCTCGGAGGGACTAATGGTCCGTAAAAAACGTTGTGGAGGGACTGGTGGTCCGTAAAAAGTACCAACGGTATAAAAACTGTGTGTAGGGTAAGACAGGAAATACCCGCACCTATTTGTAATTATGTGCTATGCATTTTACGTGTTGTGAACTCATATATGTATGATTTGATTAACTGTTAAATAAATGTTAAAACATGAAAATTATCTCCACGAGTGTATTCAACGCACTCATCCTCACGTGTATTCACGCTACAGGAAATAATGAAAGTGGAAAAGCGTAGCGAGAGGGTGCCATATCAGCTGTGTCATTTTTTCCTTTTTGTCTTTCTGGTTTTGTCCTTTTAAACAATGTTGAACGTTTGTAAAAGTTAAACTGTACTTCTTCTATGTTATGGATCCTGATGTATTTTTTCGCTGCTATGTTTTCAATATTTTCTCCCGGCTTTGTGCCGAAGGTTTTAAACATATAAAATCGTATCTTTAAACTGTTTTCGAGGTTTCTGTTTTAAAATGTACGTCTCTTTTCCCTTTCTTCCTACACGCCACAAAAAAAACTCTAATATTTTAGGTATAAAAATGGGGTGTGACAACATCATTGTTGGACTTCAAGCTCCGAAATTTTAATCGATTCTTCTAATTTTCGAACATAAAATTTGAAACTGTCAATTGATTGAGAAATAGAAGAAATTGAAATATTGGAGATTGAAAGTTAACAATGATGTTTTCCGACGAAGAAGCAATAACAAATGGTTTGTTCTTTTGGTAATTTTCAAAAATGAATTTTTCAAAATTTTAAAGGTGAAACATTTGTTTGTTGGTCTGAAATTCTTTGTGAAATTTCGAAAAATATTTGGTGAATATTGAATTGTTCTACGGTAGATGATGATGCCGTAGTAAATTTAAATAAAATTGAAAGTAGAACAGAAATTACCTAAAATATTCTAAAATGATTTTAGCACTCTTTTTTTTTTTTTTACTGCCTATGTATATATTTCAAAATTAGTTAGAAATAGGGGTGGGTTGGTACGGTATATTGTGGCGAAAATCTCATATCATATACCATACCGAAAATTTTGGTAAGAAAAAATTCTAACGATACCGTTTCATACCGAAACTTTCAGTATATCGAAAATACTGTTACACCGAAATGAAAAATTTATACCAAAACTTCGGTATATCGACATACCGAAATGAAAATTACATATCGAAACTTCGGTATACCGAAAATTCCGATATACCGAAATGAAAAATATTATATTTTTTAATTAATATAAATATTTTCGATATTTAGGTATATATCAAAATACAGAAATTTTAAATATATCATACAAATACCATACCGAAATTTTCGATATACCGAATATAATTATCATGGTGGAATCATGAGCTATCCATGCATGTGGACAGGTGTAACTTGATGTATGTAGGTGTTGTCACCTCAAAGTTATACTAGAAAGATATTTATTATATCCAATTTTTCCGAAATGTTGTAAATAATTTATGTGTGAGAAATTAGATATTTTATTTACTAAAAAAATATTTTATGATGATCGCTATGAATAATTTAATACTTAATTCAATATCTAAAGCTCAATAATGTAATTATATTATCTCATTTGTCCAATTTATGACAAAAAGAATTCAAATTATGGCTATACATTTAATTGAGCACATTTTAGTCTAATAAATTGGATATTCCCAACAAATTATATATCTTAAGATACCATTTTATTTCTTAAAAATGTCCCAAGACATGGCGACAAATAGGACAAGAAATCTTGGATCCACAGATATTCTCATTTAAATCAATACTTTAATTATATAAATAAGAGTTTTTACTCTGTATTATTTTATATTTTTTTTATGTATTCTTATTATAAAGTGGGATCTACTATTTTAGAAGGGTGATGATGTATGTATTGAAATAAAGGGACAGTGAGAAACTGTGTTTTGGTCATTTAGGATTAAAATAGAACATAAATTTGATGGTCACATGCAAATTAATATGTATAGTGTCGGCACCGCCATAACATAACAATTATTGAGCACATATTAATTTTGACAATATTCTATTCTATAAAGTGAAAATATCTCCATGTGTTTTCTTGATCTAATCTGAAATATATATATATATATATATATATATATATATAATTGTTTTACGAAAATAATTTTATGAGATGGAAACCTACAACCCACAATACAAATGTATTTTCATAAAAATGTATTTTCATAAATAAATTTTTATTTAATGAGAGGTGGATTGTGGATTGATCAATCTCACAAAATCAGATTTGTAAGAATCATACTCTTAGTATAGTCATATATACAGATGAGTTATAATTAGTGTTCGTTTCCAATTAAATATCGTTTTAGAGTATTTATCATTGATTAAATGAATATAGAATTTGGACATTTATATTCTGAACTAATAACAAATTTTAGAATTCAAAATTGGAAATTAAACCAAATTATTTCCAAAAAAAAAAAAATCCTATTAAATTCCTGAATTTGAGCCAAGTAAGGGTAAATTACAAAAACTAAGTCAAATTATAACCCATTTAGACTGAGGAGTACAAAGATGCAACAAAAATTAATGAAAAATTAATTAAATAATTAAAAGACAAAAATACCGTCAAGAATAAACATTTTCGAAGGAATATTCCACCATAGCAGTCTATTAGTACCATCCGCAAAGGTTGACAGTTGTACAATAAAGTTTAAAATTTTAAATATCTTAATATAAAATGAGTTATAGATTGACATGATTTTTGTAATTTACTCAATTATATAATATTTAAATAAAGGTATATACAAATTTAAAAATCAATTAAAAACAAACTTTAAATTTGAAAATCACATTTAATTGAGACTGAAGGGATCAGTATCATGCAGTGATAAAGTACATGGAACTTTAATAAAGAATCATAAATTCGATTGTCTTGACTCTGATGATTTCCTATAGACGTTACTATGTGAGCTTAAATCGTGAATGTTTATTTAATATTATATATATATATATACACACACATACATATATATATATATGGATATATATATATATATACACACACATACATATATATATATATATATGGATTATTAAAATACAAATATATGAAATGTGGATTGTAAATTTCAACTGATATTTTAAAGATTAGCTTGTAAATCACTCCAAAAAAAAATGTAAATTTGCCATTATACATTTGCCCTATTAATGTGTTAATATCAGAGCTGTCCTATGGAAAATGTAGCCATAATATTTGAATATTCAAATTTGCTGCTACAGCAAGAATAGATTTATTATAGGTTTGATTTGGAAAATTCCAATTAAAATATAAAAAGATTTGATCTGGATTACCTAATTTATGATGTGGACGTAGCCATGTATAGTATAAATTATACACACACATATGCTATGAAGTATGAAGTAGTTGATTTCTTGCTTAGATAGTAAAATCAAGGAATAAATGAATATTTGAAAATTTATTAGACGATAGTCGGACGTTTAATTGTGCCACCTAAAACATCTGATATGAATTAAATATGATTTCTTGTTTTATTTTTTAAAAAATTTCTATTCTTTAAAAGATACATTTGAACTTTTTTATTGATATGTATTTGAGTTTATACTGAAGGATACATAAACTTAATATCTCATTTGAATTGTATTTGTATACGACATTTTCAATAAATATAAAATAGTTTTTTTTATTTTTAATCTCTCATTTTGATAATTTAAAAGATCTAAATAATAATTATTTGATAAAAATTTATATTACAATAGGAACAATATCATTTTACTAAAAGGTTAAAAAGAAAAAAGAAAATGATGCATAAATTTGTCTATGGCCGAATAGCTTCGTCTAACCACCTATAATTGTTTGACGACTAAAATAATTGAATACTAAAATCGATATAGCTAGACACTATCTAAAAGACCATCTAACCTAATTTTTAGAAGAGTAGCGCTGGTATGAACAAGTTGCACGGATCTTAAGATCCGTGCAACACTTATCCGACCCGGCCCACACTACCGGCCCAAACAGAAAATATATATACCATTTTTTTCCCCTTCACTTTCACGCTGCTAGGTCGCTGCGCCTCTCTTCTTCTTCTCTTCTCTCCTTCTTCTTCATTTTTTGTCTTTCTTTCTCGATCTCTTCTTCTTCTCATCACTTCTCCCCTTCTTCTTCGTTTTTTGTCTTTATTTCTCGAAGCACGACGTTCTCTATTTCTTTCAAACCTCATCTTCTCCATATCGCGATGCGAGGCTATTATTTTTAAAGTTAAAAATCCATCTTTATCAGTTCGAAAAATATAAAATTGTATCTGATTTCGTGTTCTTAATGTTTTATGATAGATGATCATTTAAATACACATGAAATAGTTGAGTTATCTACTGATGAAGACGAATTTATTGATGTGAATGTCTTGTATATATAACTGACTCATTTTAGTTCTGTTTATAAAAGGTATTCTTAATAATACATAAAGGTCACCTTATTATTTATAAAAGGTATTTTTAATAATACATAAAGGTCACCTTATTGTTTATAAAGGGTATTCTTAATAATACATAATGTCACCTTATTGTTTATAAAAGGTATTCTTAATAATACATAAAGGTCACCTTATTGAGACAAAAAACTTATAAAGGTATACTTAACTAAATCTAAAAAAAATGCTAAGGTACAACTAGTCTCATAAAAGGTATGTCTAACATAATTAAAATGTATGTTTAACACTACTAAAAGGTATGCTTAACATAACACTAAAGGTATGACTAACATAACTAAAAGGTATGTCTAACACAACTAAAAAATATAGTTAACATAATATAAAATGTATGTCTAACATAACTAAAAAGTATGTCTAACACTACTAAAAGGTATGTTTAACATAATATAAAGGTCAGACACCTGGGAGCATATTTGGGCTGAATTAGAAGTGGTGCATGGATCACAGATCCATGCAAAATGTGTATATAAGTTTTTGTCTTATTAGAACAATTATAAAAAGAATTGTTTTCCAACTCAAATAAAGTCAAAGAGGTCATAGATTTATAAGAAAATTCCACAAATTACGTTTAAGTCAATTCTCTTATTTTATGGTATCTAAAATACATTAAATCGTAACTAAAAATATTTATATTTTTCGAGTTTGTTTTTAAATTCAAATTCTTTTAGTTAGGGCAATACTTCCAAATACTAGAATTTTAAATTAACAAAAACACCTTTAACATAAAATGAAAAATAAAGATAATGAAATATTTTTAATTTAAATTTTAGTCTTCCAATAAGTAGTAGATACATAACGGATTCTAGTCATAACTTTCATAACATGTCCAAAGGGTGTTATATTTTTTGAATAACCAATAATACTTTAAAGTCAAATGCAAATACCTTGTCACACCTTGCTAATCAATACCTTTATGTTAAAAAGAATACTCTTGAACTAGTGTAAATGAATGGTAAGTAATAATTAAAAACAAAATAATAGTTTTCAAAGTACAATGTAATATTTCAACTTGAAATAGTAGTACTTTTTAAGTAAAAGAAATTATGGATTCAATTCATTATATTAATCTATGTTGATCTTGTACTAATTAACCCAACTATTGGCTTGAGTTTAAAAATGAAATATGCACTTAAAAATGAAAGTAAAAGGCATTTTCCTAAAAAAAGAAAAGGGTATGCCAAGTTTATACTTCTAGTAGTCAAGAAGCATAGAGAATAGAATAAAATAATGAGGATAATTGCATTATTTTGTCACTAACACAAATTCAATATAAAAATGTTATATATGTGTGTGGAAAATAAAGGTCAAATCAACTAGGCATGTAACATTTTCATCTTGGCCCACATCCGGGGTTGGTGAAAATGGAGATACCATTCCCACCAACTCAAACTCTTAAAAATAATAACAAAGTTTTATGAGTTGTAGTCATGATATAATTGGATGATTAAAAAATATATATAAATAATGTTGAAATTAGTAGTATGATTTTGAATCCTAACTTTAAATTGGATCATTCAAATATATCTCACATTTATATTTTATATAGGACTAATTTAGAGGAACTGAATTGTTGATGAAAGGAGGATCAATTTCTTATTATGTATATACATTCAATGACAAGTGCATTAAGAAGTTTTTTCCTTGTAAAGTACATATTAAGTAGAAATATTATAACACCATTACTCAATTCATATTTAAATTATTGTTAGTATAATTTTCTATATGTTCCTTGTTGCTAATTTTGCCCATACCAAATTTATGGTGAGTTTCTAAAAATGAGTTTAGTTTGTAGTGATGAGTTTGGTGCTACAAATTTTTTTATATGATGATTTCATAATTTTATTTTCTTTTTTGTGAAAAAATTCCACCACCACCCCCCCCCCCCCTTCTTACATGAATTCCTCCGTGTAAATAGATTTCAATTATACCAATCTTTTGAATTATACTTCAAAATCACAAAAAGAAAATACTAAAAAAAATTATTATTAAAAAAAAAGAGGGCAATTTTTTTATTATACATCAAAAACATGAATATATTTGACTTGACCCATTTTAACTAATTAAAATATTAGAAACGGTGTCATAAAAAACTACAAAAATCCCACTTGGTTGTATGTATTACTTCATGCAATTAAAAGAGCCCACTTGGTTGTATGAATTAATTAATGAAATTAAATTAATTATTTAATAATCTCACACGTTAAATACCAACCAAAATCTCACCAGATATAATCTGTCATTCTCCCTCACCGACTCCAATCAATCTCAACCGTCCAAACCAATATTGTGATCATCTCATCAACGGTTGAAAACATCGCAAATATACACACCTACCCTACCCACCTACTTTGTCTATGTGACCAAGAATTAATTTTTTCTTGCATAAAAATGAAAAAATGAAAAAAGAATTAAATTTCACTGACATTGATTTCTATCTGTAAAATCTATAAATAACCCTCTAATTCAGTTCCCAACACTCGCAAGCATTTGGTGTATCCAGAGCAAGAACCCCAAAGCCAAAAAGGTCAAACCTTTGAAGTCTTGTTGGGTTCATCTCTTAAGGTACGCTAATTTTAGCAAATCTTTGGCTTTTCTCTCAATCTCTTAGCAGTTCTTGAGGTTCTGCTTCATGGGCTTTGTCTGATTTGTTGTTGTTCTGCTTAGTTTTTGTTTTCTTGAATTGATGATTATGTTAGAAGCCGTTGGTTCTTTCTTGCTTATTCTGCTAAATTAACTTGTTTTTTTGAGTAAATTTATGGATCTTTCTAGTTAAAGAATTGGGATCATATATATGTGAGGTTGAAGTAACTTGAAAGGGGAAAATGGAGAGATCTAATTGTATTTGGTTATAAATTTGCAGCTATGGTTGGTGAGGGTTATTTCATGGCTTTATCATGTTCAATTCTTATAATATGTTTCAATGGATTGGTTAATTTCAGATATTTGCTAGATGTACAATTTTACTTGGTGTTTGACAAGATTTGCCCTTGAGTAGTGATGATATTCTGTTGCTTTTCGTTGCTGTGTCGGTGGTTTCTTGCAGATTTGATCCTTCTCCATTGATCATTGCTTGATCTCTGAGAAAAGGACTTTCTTTGTGGTCCATTTATGGGTTATAGTAGGCTCCATTTGATGTTAGTAGGTGGTTGAATTTATATCTAAAAGCAAGTATCTTTTGTTAGAATGAAGTGTGTCGAATAACTTTGTCGGTGTGTATAGTGTCTTCAATTCTTTCTTCTTTTACTATTGTATATGATTGACAATTTATATGCGATTTGTTTTTGCAGATTAAGGAAATGGAGACCTTCTTGTTTACATCCGAATCCGTGAACGAGGGACACCCCGACAAGCTCTGTGACCAGATATCCGATGCGGTTCTTGATGCTTGCCTCGAGCAAGACCCCGATAGCAAAGTTGCTTGTGAGACTTGTACCAAGACCAATATGGTGATGGTCTTTGGTGAGATCACAACCAAGGCCAATGTCGACTATGAGAAGATCGTTCGCGACACTTGCCGTAGCATTGGATTCATTTCCGATGATGTTGGTCTTGATGCCGACAAATGCAAGGTTCTCGTCAACATCGAGCAACAGAGCCCCGACATTGCTCAGGGTGTTCATGGTCACCTGACCAAACGCCCGGAGGAGATTGGTGCCGGTGACCAAGGACATATGTTTGGTTATGCCACCGACGAGACCCCTGAGTACATGCCTTTGAGTCACGTCCTCGCGACCAAGTTAGGTGCTCGTCTGACAGAAGTCCGCAAGGACGGGACCTGCCCGTGGTTGAGACCCGATGGAAAGACCCAAGTTACGGTCGAGTACTTCAATGAGAACGGTGCCATGGTTCCGATTAGGGTCCACACGGTCCTCATCTCAACTCAGCATGATGAGACCGTCACCAACGACGAGATCGCGAAGGATCTCAAAGAGCATGTCATCAAGCCGGTTATCCCTGAGAAGTACTTGGATGAGAAGACGATCTTCCACCTCAACCCTTCCGGTCGTTTCGTCATCGGTGGACCCCACGGCGACGCCGGTCTCACCGGTCGCAAAATCATTATCGACACCTACGGCGGGTGGGGCGCCCATGGTGGTGGTGCCTTCTCCGGAAAGGACCCGACCAAGGTCGACCGAAGTGGGGCCTACATCGTGAGGCAAGCCGCCAAGAGCATTGTAGCGAACGGGCTTGCTCGTAGGTGCATAGTCCAAGTCTCGTATGCAATTGGTGTACCTGAGCCATTGTCCGTCTTCGTCGATACCTATGGCACCGGAACGATCCCGGACAAGGAAATCCTGACGATCGTGAAGGAGAAATTCGACTTTAGGCCTGGAATGATCTCAATTAACTTGGACTTGAAGAGGGGCAACAACGGAAGGTTCTTGAAAACCGCGGCTTACGGCCATTTCGGACGAGAAGACCCCGACTTCACATGGGAAGTTGTTAAGCCCCTCAAATCAGAGAAGGCTTAAAGATAATCCTTCCATTCGCTTCGTTGAATAATGTGGCGGTAATGGTTTTTAATCTCTTGTTGTTCTTATTCATTTTCGATATCTTTTATCTTTGTGGTTTGCTTCTCCTTATAAAAGACGTAAAAAACTAGATGTATACCATATGAGGAAAGTAATCTATGTAGTTGTTTATTCAATACATGTGTCGAGTATGTAAGAAATGTTGATGTTTACGGGATCAGCTGTTGGAATCCGTCGTTATATCAATGAATGAATTTGTTTTTCGGGTTTTAGTCCCCAAAATTGTTCGTTCTCATGGAAATATTTGGTCTCTTGATTTCTCTTCGACTAGTTTGGACATTTTTGTGCAGATTCTATTTCCTTGCATTATAGTTTTGAGTTGTTGCATTCAAAGGCTATGAATGTTCTTTCGAATTGTTATGATATTGTACCGAAATATTGTTAACTTTCAGACAAATTGGTAAATATTCCTTTGTATGGTTGTTGCCAAGTTGGCCTCTGTTTATCATATTGTAGGTTGTGTTGCTCCCAAACTAGGTATAATGTCCTAATATAATACTCACTTCAGTTCAAAATAAGTGAAGTTTTAGAAATTTATTTTATTTATTTGTGGCAAAATAAGGGATGTTTTATAGTTTCAAAGAGTAGTAATTTTTCTTCCCAATTTTCCCTTAATTTACCTGGTAAATGTACTTATAATGGGTCTTTTTCCTTTCTATCATGTGAATTTTTCTAAAATGTCATTTATTTTGAATTTATGGGAGGAATACTTTATAACTTATTGTTTTTACAACATAATTAGTGGTACTTTGTGTAGAATTCCTCTTTATACAAATGTTGTCTTGCTGCAAAGTACTAAATTGCATAAAAATACTTTTGAGCATGAATGAACAAGAAGACAATGAGAATTGTGTTCTCAATCTTCATAAACAAATATTCTAATTTGATTTCTAACAAAATAAAACCGAGTAATTATAGGCTATAAGTATTTTATGGATCAATGAACACAAACTAAAAGAAGAGCACCTTTCAAACTTACAATGTGACTTCTTGAATTTTTGGATGTTACTCTCTAAATACGAACTGTTTAACATGTCAAACGAGCCATTTGCCGATCTAGCTTGAGTCAGCTCACGAGCTTAATAAAATAAAATCGCATTGAGCTTGAATTGAACTCGAGCTTATGAAAAATCAAATGAGGCGAGTTTAACAATTAGACTTTGGACTAGATTTGGATGGCCTAAACGATCTTGGGCCTTGAATCTTGTATCTGACCAGTACTACTCCAAAATGGGCTTGTCGTGGCCCATCAAGAAGCCCAAGATGTTTCAGCCGGCCCATGTATGCTGGCCTTCTAACTCCTCAAGTTAGTGAATATACTGAATATGCTGTAAAATGATTTTAATATGATCTCTCTTCAAAAGCAAATCTGCAATTTCCTACATATTGAAGTGTAAGGATTTTCATTAGGGCAGCACTGAATATCCTCTTATATCTATATATATCTAGAGTTTATTTTTTAATTAAGTTAAGTCTAAAAATCTACACAAACCAACTAAAGGTAAAACTCACTCACAAATTTAATACAGATATTTGGATTGGAATTTGCCCATTAAAATTTGGATGGACAAAATATAAATATTTATTTGTTATGGGATCTTGGGTGATTCTCAAATCTTGTTTTCATTTTTTTATATAAATTTCATGAAATAAAAATATTTATTAATAGATTATACATTTTAAATAATTGAGATTGATAAAAAAAAATTATGTTTTGAAGTCTTGTGGAACACAAATTAAATGAACATTGAAATATTTTGTTATATGTATATATTAATATGTCAAAACGTTTACTTTTCAGTCCACCCGCTATTAAATCCTGGATTCGCCTCTGAGTGTAATCCAGTTATTCCATCATTTTAGTTCCTCATAATTTCTAGTTTTACGATGCTGCTAATAATAAGATTAAAAAAATTGTTATTTAGAATATAATGAATAACTAAGGTGAATCACGAGACTTTGTTGCTGTTGTCACAAAAACAGAAAAAAGAGTACAATTCTCAATTTATTACAGGGACTACTTGTAGCAACAAATACTATTACAATACTGTCATGTTGTCTTGTTCCTGTAAAAAACAAAAAAGAAAAAAAAAGAAAAAAAAGAAAGGTAATTCCATCATCTTTATTACATATTTCTTGTTATAAACACAACCCCCATCCTTATTTATCACTGGTTCAACTGGATTAATGGGAATACACAATTGCCTTCAGCTGCAAAAAATAAATAAATAAATAAGCACATGAAATTTACAGTCAATCAAATTGGACTTAATCAGTATTAATGTTTTATATCGAGGTTGATTTCATTAAGGATACTTACAGGGATTTATGTGAGTTAAGGTGCCGAATTGTCTCACACAATTAGTCGTTTTCACGAAGAAAAGGTTAAGCACATACGATGCCCGTTTTCGAATGGTGCTCAAGTAGCATGGGCGACCTCGTTCAATCGCTTTACAATTTAGCGAACACGTTCTTTTATTGTAGCAAACTCGAGAGATAAAATCTATCAATTCATTTTCCGAAACCGTGTCCCCTGCCACGCACCATACATTCGTCTACTCCATATAAATAATGAGTTAGAAACCTTGAGATTTATTAGGTGTTATTATTATAGTACATAGTCAAAAAAATTTTTTGTTATGATCATTATATATACTATAGAATCTCACTTCACTAGCTTGCTAGACGTCATATCAGCGATATGCACATTAAAAATATTTTTGTTATGACATAATATTTCTCGGAGAATTGTAATTAAAATAAATGAATTAACTGCAATTATTTGAGGGGGTGGGCCCGAAATAGAGGGTCGACGGGCCGTGGGTTGAGGAGGTCCACGCTTTGAAGGTTTGTTTCCTGCAAAGACACCACTATATACAAATAACAAGAGGAAGAACATCACTAGATTTAACCTGCCCATAATTAATTTGTGATTATGATGATGATATGCTAAATAGAACAAGAAGTTGATTTATATATGAAGCTTTTCATCACTTAGATCGAGTTATAAGGTATGAGATAAGAAGTACATTTATTTAGGGGCAATATAAAGTTGGTTCAAATTTTATTTGGCAGAAGAGATAATTTAATAATTTATTGTGGTTGATTATGCTTTGGGGTAATGTATGTATCCAAATTGAATACATTAAAGCTTTTCGAGTGTTCTATTTCCAACTATCTTTGCTTAAAATTCAATTATCTTGTCATTGGTGTGAAAATCAACAGCTTTTCCTCAAACAAACATTAAAGTGTAAAGTTGAGATGAAACTAGATCTTTTTTTTTTCTTTTAATATATAATCTCAGCTAGAATTATATAAAATATGAGTCTATCTTCTCCTAAAAAAAGTAAAAAAAATCTTTACATTGTGTCCTTACAAAATAAATGACCTTTTAACTTATAAGATGTGGTACTTTTGGGAAAAAGAATTTAAAATCTTGTTTCTGGAGATCAATTAAATTAAAGTGAGCTATAAATTTCTGAATAATTAATGTTGTAAGGTAGAGTATTCTTTCTACAACAACAATAATAATAATAATCCTTTTGCTTTTCCTTTTCCCCCATGATTTTTTTTTTTCGAATTTTTCTCAATACCTTTGACTAAATTTTAGAGGTGAATCTAAAGTTTTATATATACATATATATATATATATATATAAAAGGCCCAAGCATCTCAAATATAAGAATTTGTTTGTTCTTTAGTTTAGTGTTTATCAACTTTTATCTTTAAATTTTATGATTATTACTTAAAAAATAAGCCAATATAAAGAACTAAACATTTTCTAAATATTGCATTAGAATTGAATAAAAGTTCAAACATAAACTCATTTCACAATTAATTTAGGAAAATATTGAGTTGTATTTGGATTGACCGATATGAAATATGTATACAAGATTTAAAATGAATTTATTTCAAATCCATTCAAATTAGAGTATATTTAATTCATTTAAATTACTAAAAAAATTAGTTCAAAATGAAAGTAATGAGTTTCGAATCCATATCCATCCAAACATCACCAATAAGTTTCAAATCATTTCACAAATTCTTAAATTCAAACTCAATGTTGGTGTAAATAATTAGTTATGATGAACCATTCAACAAAATATATATTCAAACTAGACTATCCGACGTAAATGTATATATATTAGCCTTGCCTGTTAGTTTTTATAACATTTGACGAGTAATGATTAGGATTTGCATTTGTCATTTTGATATTTTCTCACATGATTCATTAGGGTAGAGGTTTTAAATTGGGCCCACATCATTTATTGGAAGGACCTTCGGAATAACGGTGGATTGTTAAAATCTCAACCCAATTTACTGATGAATATGTATCGAATCATCAGTATCTTTAATTTTAATTTTCTCTAAATTAAAAGAAAATAAGTGATATATTAATATTTTGTACATTTTATTAAAATGTATATACGTTCAATTACATATAAAATACAAAAACAATTTTCTCAAAAATAGTTCTTCAATATAAGTTATTTTTTTATATATATAAAAAAAAGACCCTCGTCTATAATTTAAAGATCACTATTTTGTATTATGTAAGGATTTTTATTATTTATCTCATCAATATTTTTAAGAACTTAAAAAAAAAAAAAAAAAAAAGTTGGACCAACTCACTAAAAGTCCAGCCGCTCGGGCCAACCCACTAAGGCCAGCTAGAATTAATACTCAATTCAACCAACTGTTTCGGTGTGGCGAGACGAGACGGTCCAATAAACCTAACTTATTTTGATAACTCTATATTTAATGATGATTACATGATATTTCACTATTTATGTATTAATTTCGATAAATATGTGACATACCTTAATTGAGAAAAGTTGAACATAATTTAATTATTGAATTATTTTTAGTTTAATATATCTCACACATGCATGATCAATATTAATTGAGTATGAGCTATAAGATAGAAATCATCTAATTCACGAGAAGTAGCCATGCATGCGTGTCGATGGGACTTATATATATGGGATAAATTGGTACATTTCTTTTTTGTACTAGACTATAGACTGAACTAAATAAAGTAGTATCCAATGGTAATAATTAAAAATGCATCTTAGGTTTTTTTCTTCATCCTTGTATTATTGTACATATATATGTAGAAAGAAAACATATAGCTTTCTTCAAGAAATGTACAACTTTCCTTGTGGATGCAAAACTCTTCTCTTA
The DNA here is from genome assembly GCA_954870855.1 of Scutellaria minor. Lineage (NCBI taxonomy): Eukaryota > Viridiplantae > Streptophyta > Magnoliopsida > Lamiales > Lamiaceae > Scutellaria > Scutellaria minor. The sequence goes on along the minus strand of OX940728.1, from coordinate 13,564,441 downwards.
CAGCTATGACTACCCTTAACTTTCTTATTTGATGTAATTCTTTCACTAAATCCAAAAAACAAAAAAAAAAAATTTAGACTTGAACAAATAATAAATTAGTTTCCTAAAATCCGATCATAAATTACTTTTTAATAATAGTTATATATGAAAGTTGAAACACACCAATTATTTACCAATTTCCACAATGCGGGGTTAAACTATTTCAGCACCCTTTTTTTTTTTTTTTTTGGTTATTTATGTAATTAATTATTTCTGGATATTGTAATTATTTTTTTCTCAAATAATCTGATAGAAGTTAATATTAGAGTTAATTTCATTGTGTGTTTTTAAAAGAAAAAAAAATTATTTGTAATACAAGTGGTGATTTTCGACACAATGACACATAAAAATTAGTGGGTTGGTGTTATGACTTATCGTACTTAGGTTTTTTTTATCATGCTGACATGATAATAACACAAAAATATTAGTTTCATACCATGTATTTTGATGTAAGCCAAATATAATTAGAATGAATAGATGATATATTATCGACAACTACAAAGAATATAAAATATAGTTTTTTAATAAAAAAAAATTAGTACAAATTATTGAAGTTGACATGCAGATTCTGGTGTGATATATTTGCATATATTTATCATTTATGTGAACAAAGGTAACCCCCTCCCCCCCCCCCCCCCTTTTTCCTTTCTTGTGTTTGTTTTGTTTTCTCTCTCTGTTTTATTTTATTTTTTTCTTTTCAAAATCTCTGGTTAATAAATTTACATGTATTAATAAATTTAAGGGATAATTTCAATTTCGATCATATATGTAAGACCCTTTTCATTTTCGAACAATCAAATATAAGATTTCCAATTTTGGTCAATATGTTTTAATTTTTTCTAATTTCAGTCCAATATTCCAATTTTGATCTTGTATGTTTTAATTTTTTCCAATTTCAATCCAATTTCAATCGGATGAGCGCCGGGAAATCTCACGTAACATTGTTAATTTTGGGAATTCCAACCTAAATTAGACTGAAATTAAAAAAAATTGAAACATAAAAGATCAAAATTGAAAAATTATACTGAAATTAGAAAAAGTTGAACATATATGACCAAAATTGAAAAACATATAGTTGATTATCAAAAAATCAAATCAAAAATAAAATTAACACTAAATTTAAATCCATGTACAATATGGTGCAGAGCATATATGTCAGGGTCACGTGGTTTGGTTCTTTTTAATAAAAAATAGTTTATTTAAATTAAATAACTATATTAATGAACTAATTTTATTTAGATAATATATTCAAAATGTATAGAGTATGAATAATTATTTAATGATGTTAAAGCAAATAAATTAAAATTATTTTTTTCTTCTCTCAATTCTTAATCGCTCCATAAAATTTTGGTGACATCAAGCAATTGAATTGTTATTGACACCCACCATATGTTATAAATTTTTTAAAATAAATATTTTAATTTATATTAAATATTTTTTTATGAAAATCCTAATTATTTTTTGGACAATAATTATTTAAGATGTTAATAATAAATATAATAAAAATTATTTTTTCATGGTAACCCCCATTTTTAACCATCTATACTTGTAAACATTCTTTTTTGTCAAGTTATTAAATTTTATTTTTTTTAGCCAAGAGAAATGATTTTTACCAACTATACCCTTCTAACATTTGTTGTGTGATATGATAGTATGGACTACATTAATTATGGTACGGGTGTATATTATAATGGTACGAACTACATTAATAATGATACAAATGTGTAATATGGTGGTACTGACTACATTATTTGTGGTACATGGGTGTAATATGGTGGTACATACTTTATTAATAATGGTACGTACAGGATGAAATATGGTGGTACGGTCTGGTACGAGCTTAATTTCATTAAGGATACTATGATGCAAAAAATTATTCTCTTGGTTAAAAAAGAATAATTTTTAATTTTTGATTAAAAAAGAATGTTTCGTTTTTTTCTAATTTTCTGAAGAGAAAGATTAATATATATCTTTTAATCTTTTTTAAATGAAATTTATATAAATTGGGGTGTGCCTTTAGTCCCCATCCTTTTTATATATATATATATATATATCATACAACTTGCTTTTTTCTTCCACCAATACTATAGTCTCTCGATGTCGAGTCCTTCTGCCATGCCAAACGAGGTATTAATTTCCATGCATTTTATCTCTCATTAATTTGCAACATATATTCATGATATTTCACAACTTTAATTTGTTCTGCAGATCTGCAATCTCTCAGAAGGAAACCCATCTTTTGATGTGGTTTTATCAAAGTCACACATTTCTCCACCATATCAGCTGGTAATCAATCATTCGTAATTCCAATATATATATATATATATATATATATATATATATATATATATATTACATTCTGCAAATCAAAACCCCATATATATCTCAACTACACTTACATATTTGCTGCAAATAAAAAAATAGTATGTGCCTAGAAGCATAGTTGGGCTGCTTCCACGTGTCAAGACCCCAGTGGTTCTGAGCCATGGTGGGAAGACTTGGAATACTAGTTACATGGGAGGGTCACCGAGGCCAATTCTTTACTCTAACTGGGGTGTGTTTGTTAAAGACAACAATCTGAAACTAGGAGATGGTCTTGTCTTTGAGCTCATGGAGAATAGCAATACTTGTCTGAAATTCAAAGTTCATATTTTGAGAGATGAGTTGCCGCCTCAGTTGCAGGCCATGGTTGAGGCCCAAGGTTGCTCCAAGAAGACTGCCATAGAAATTGAATAGTTATGTTTAATTACTACTACTTATTAATCACTCTATGTTATGAGTTGGATCTTTGCAAAACTAGTTGCTTAATTATGTTGTAGTAATTGTTGTTGTGAAATTGGTCTATGTAACTTTTATTCTTATTTCAAGTTAGGGCTTTGTTTTTTTTTAAGGTGGAATGTCTATTTAATTTAGCTTCAACATGTATGAGGACTCTCAGTTGTAATGTGATGATGTGATGTTTTTCATCCCCAACTAATTGTGGCATGTATATGAACAATGTGAAAATAATAATAATAATAATAATAATAATAATAATAATAATAATAATAATAATAATAATAATAATAATAATGTTAAATTGCAAATTGAGAAGGGGTCTTGGAAATGTAATTTGCAGTTAGTAAGTTTATTGAATTATGTTTGTTTATTCGAGTGAGGGAGAAGTGAATCAATCTGGATCCTCTATTTCATGTGATGTTTCATCTTGTTTACATAATTTTTAATTCATGTCATTGTGTAAATTGGTGATGTTATCTTTTACACATGGTGTATAGTGGTTATTTTGGAACACCAAATGAAACACTAATGTGGAATAGATGATCCTATTTGGAAGTAAATACTCCTCGGGGGAGAGTTTCTATTAATGTAAATAATACACTTATATAGTAATTATTTTTTTTATATAAAGAAATATATTTGTCTACGGCTTTTTACTTTTAAAACAAAAATACTTTTCAATTTGACTTGGAGAAAATATAACGTCTAGCTACTACTTTGTAAGTGTATTTTGGTCCTTCAAATGAAAATTTGGTAATTTTTTTTAACGTTGATAGGTGAAGAAAACATAAATTCTCATGTCAAAACAATATTAAGGGATATTTACTCCTTTTTTTAATCGATATCTATAAGTGCCAACTTAATCATGCATATAAAAAAAAAAGAGTTAAAATATATATATATTGTGCATTGTCTATGATATATATCACCTTTATCTGTTGTTGTTGTTGTTATTATTATTATTATTATTATAAATTTAAATTTATTAATTGAAAGAAAAAGCTTAGAATGGTAATAAAGCTCAATGTAACAGTAAAAGTCATAACAAGAAGAGTACATAGCTTTGGGTAAGGTTATTTTCATATATATGTCAAACACACTTTACAAGGTGAGATGACCACCTATATATATATGTGTGTGTGTGTGTGTGACAAGAAAAGCAAACTCTAAACTATCTAAGAACAGAGAACCAGCTATACGTACAAGATCATGCAAGCTGACAAAAGATAAATATATAAATATATAGGATCATGATTCATGATACTTGTCATGATCCTTTCTAGTCTTGTCTTGTTGGGTATGCCCATTTGATCATCTACATTAGCATTCATGCTTAACATTAATTACATTGAATTTTAAAAAAAATTATTGGATCACTTGGAGGATAATTCTCCTGCAATGCTGATGAAGGTTATAATCCATGGCTATTACCTTTTCTTTGTTGTGATTAATTAATTCTCAAAATATATGCTAGGAATAAATTTGATCATATAAATGGTTGAATATTTTCATTTTTGGAATGAGATTATTGTATCTCGTATATATGCTTAATTCACTTTGGAATTAATGAAATACTTGATCATATAATAATTTCAATATATATATATATATGCATCAATTTTTGTGACTATATTTGTTTCACAAAGTATATTCTAAACATTTTATAAAGATTTTAATTATAATGTATACATTATAGTTGAGATAATTTTCAAATTTCTTGGTAATTCTCAAAATTATTTAAATTTTATTATTTTATTACTTAAAATATTATATTTTCCACACAAGCATATGCAGAGTAAATTAATAATAACAATAAAATAATAATAATAATAATAATAATAATAATAAAAAAAAAAAATTAAATAAATAGATAAATGAACTTGGTCTCATTGAACTATCGTCTCGACACAAATGTTTGTGTTAAACACATGGTAAAGACATGGCAATATTCCACGGTTTTACACCATCTATATTAACAGTTCGGCCCTAAGTTAGGGTGGGAATGTTATAAATATAAATATATATATATATATATATATAAATATAAATAACATATTTATTGTATTTGACTCTAATATGATATATAATTGACAATAATAAATTATCCGTGGTCGATTTTTTGTATATTTTTAAATTTAAATAAGCCCATTTGTGATTGAATGACTTAAAAGGTCAAAATCAATTTTTTTGTTATTAAAAATCAAAATAGCCATCATTTGTGCAATCAAATAATTAGATGACGGAATTAATATAACTTTTCCAATTTCAAGCTGTATTCAACAGTAAAAAGAAAAAAAAAAGGATTATTTAAATTGCACTATTGTAGGTAACAAATTAAAGAAACAACACATCAAAATTAACTGTTATTATATCTTCAAATTCTTCTAATTAATTTCATGATTACATCTTCCAATTTCAATTCTCATTTTTTTTTTAAATACACTAACCTCATTCTATAATTGTGATACGACATCTCAAGTTTGAATTGTGTTGATCGGATTGCTAAAAATTGATATTTGCTTCTCAAAATGTTAGAAAATCTAGATATTTTTAATGTTAATTGAAACTTAATTTTGCTTTTACATTTCTTGGTGTTGCATTTTTCCAACATTTAGATGGACAAAGAAAGATATTGCAACTTGATCTATATACATAACTTTTTGAATGAAAGAGTTTTTTTTTTCTTACTTTTCAGGTTTTAAATTATACTTATTGTTTAGGTAAAAATATTTATTTTTCTCTATAGGGCCCATTTTTTTCTATTTCGTCATGGCCCCCAAAATATCAGTACCGGCCCTCTATATATATATATATATATATTTCTTTTTTTTTTTTTATTTATATATAAACATAGCATATGTATATTTAATTAACAAATAATGGTAATATTATGAATATCTAACCAAAATTATAAGCTCCAGCGATTTCACATGTGTAAAGTATAATGTGTAAAGTATATATTCTGGAGAAAGATATACTTCCTAAAATATTTATTGGCCTAAGTGAAGAGATTAATTAATGAGAGTTATCTTTATTTATTCATTTATATTATAGGAATCATAATGTTTACGATTCACATAATTATCCGGTGTCAACTAGAAGGCCCAAACTGAAAATGTACTAGATAATTAATTCTTCTCCTTCTCACACAAATAATTATTTAAAAAAATTGAAAATCAATAAATTAATATATATAAATATAAGTAACAAGAAGATCTTTCAATAATAATCACGATGATAAAGCGTGCATCTTACTGAAAATAAATGGGTTAGTGTATATTTATATATGACCTATATTTCTTTGTCTAATTAAATTCTATAAATTACACTCTCAAGAGAATACTTATCACTAAAACCTTAGGTACAAAATCATATTGATTATGAATACTTATAGGACCTCTCCATGGTTTATCCTTTTCACATTCTTTTCAATTTGCAACGTTCACATTCTTGGACGAAGTAATAATTTTATTATTACTGATTTCGGCGCGATTGCAGATGGGAAAACCGATAACAAACAGGTAAAATTAGTTAATTTTCTATTTACTTAAAATAATAGTGGTTTATTAATTAAGTTACGAGTACATATTGCTTTTGTGAGACTGTCATAAGATCTTGTGAAACGGGTCAATCTAAAACTTATAGTTTAACTTTTAGTGAATTATTTCATCTCATTAAATTATTATCTGCAAGATAATTTCATATAATTTTTTGTGTTAAATTAAAAGATAATAATGGGTGCAGGCCATTTTAGATGCATGGAAGAAAGCATGTGAAACAATTGGAGGCATAATTTCAATTCCAAAAGGGACATTCTTTGTGAGTAGTGGAGACTTTGAAGGGCCATGCAATGGACAGACCTTTGTTAATATTGATGGAACACTAATAGCCTCTGATGATCCAACACTTGCTAATAATCAAGATTGTTGGCTCACTTTTCTTAGGGTTGATGACTTTGCAATTTCTGGAAATGGTGTTCTTGATGGCAATGGACCCTTGGCTTGGTCTCGTTGCAAGGGTGTCGGTTCTGCCTATTGCGCTCGTCCCGTGGTAAGTTATTATGAACTCTTCTCTTTTACAAATTAATAGACGATATTAATTGTTTTTTTGTTAAAATTGCAATTTTGGTTCTCTATGTATATTGCTTTGTTTGTTTTTTGTGCATCACAAATAGTACTCTAACAAGATTTTGTGTGCATTTAGTCATTTGTTTACCTTGTTCATTCTTTGTGCACTAATTTCATGATTGTTCAAATAGTACCCTAGCTTTTGATTTCATTTGGTGGGCACATGATTTAGGCAATTTTGTTTGATTAATTTGTTAATGTGACCATGAAAATTGTTGACTCAACTTTGAAAATTTGGATGTCATACCTACAATTTTAAGCAAATAGAACCAAATGGTCATGTGTACAAAACAAAAAGGATAGTTGTTGTTGTTTTTCTTTTTTTCACAATTCATTTACTAAGTGCACGAAGTACAATTCCAAGCTATTCTCAATAATTTTCCTCACTTCTCTTCCATGTCAAAAATTTTATATTAATTTCTAATTTATTCAAAGCTAGAATTTTGAAATTAGACACATAAATTGAAACATGGAAAAAATTAACCAAAATATATAATTAGTAGATAGAATAAAATTATATTCTAGAGCAAGATGATCTGTCCCACAATTATGTATCCCAAAATTCTATTTATTTTATCATCAATCCAATCTCCTTCATATTTTTTTCTTCAAATTAAGAACAAGATGAACCGTCCCACAATTTTGTATCCCATAATTCTATTTAATTTGTCATCAATCCAATTCCACTCATGTTTTTTTCTTCAAATTAAATCTCTTTTACTTGTATGACTAATTAAATGTCTCTTATTTCTCAATTCCCTATTGCATTATATATCTCTCTTGCACAAACTAATCAAAGCATTTCTTCTTACATAAAACAGACACTAAAGATCAACCAAGCAACAAATGCCCTAATCCAAGGCATAACCCTACTAAACAGCAAGATGTTCCACGTGGACATCCAATCCTCTACCAACGTCACCATGCAAAACCTAACCATAACAGCCCCAAAAGACAGCCCCAACACCGACGGCGTCCACCTCGGCCGCTCCACCGCCGTCAACATCCTCGACTCCCGCATCGCCACCGGAGACGACTGCATCTCCATCGGAGACGGCAACCGCAATATCAACGTCTCCGGGATCCGGTGCGGGCCGGGCCACGGCATTAGCATAGGCAGCCTAGGCCAAACCAAGGGCGAAACGGGCGTTAGTGAAATAACGGTGAGGAACTGCACGCTCAACAATACAGATAACGGCGTTAGGATCAAAACGTGGGCTCTGAACCTGACGCCGATCGAGGTATCGAACGTCGTGTTTTCGGACATCGAATTGGACGGCGTCGATAACCCGATCATCATCGATCAGTACTACTGCCCGTCGGGGCGGTGCAGCCACGGCGGAGAGTCGAGTGTGGAGATACGGGGAGTGAAGTATGTGGACATAACGGGGAGCTCGTTGACGGCGACGGCCGTTAAGTTTGAGTGTAGCAAGAGTAGGAGATGTTGGGATGTGGAGTTGGTAGGGATTGATATCACTTTCGACGGAAAACCGACGACGGCGGTTTGCTCGAGCGTCGACGATCGGTTTCGGGGACGGGATCAAGTTCCTTCGTCTTGTTCGTGAAACGACATCAAATGTATGGTCGTCTTTCTTTTTATATATATGTTTTTTTTAATTCTCTCAATGTCGTTTTAGAATTTTATCAAGAATTATGGAACACAATTTTTTTGATTTGATATATGATTAAAGAATTGATGAATTTAGGAGCCAAAATTTGGAATTAGTAGATTTTAAGGGATAGTGTGACGGATAATTTTGGAATAAAATTGTGTAATATTCTGATAAGATAATAATTCGAGAAAAATTTGGTTTTTTAATAGAAACTTTGAGAGATTGGAAGGAGTGGTATTTTAGCAACGAGTGAATGGAAATAAATTAATTGAGCAAATGTGAGCAAGATTTACATAGAATTTAAATAAAATTCCCAATAGAAATATTCCCTCTTCTCAAGAAAATATCTTTGATATTTTTAGTACAATGAATCTAAATTGCTTTGGATTACCATACAAAGTAGAAACTAAGTTCCTTATCCTTAATTACTCTTGTTAATTCTTCAACCTTATTCAATTTTCTGTGTGTTATACCTGATACTCAATTATCTTTAATACACACCACATTTCAATTAACAATAAAGTACCTATATCACATGAAACTTCAAAAAAAAAAAAAAATCTGTCATTAGGTTTACTCTAGAAGTAATAAATCTCATTAAGTTAAAGGAAAGGATATGCTAATTGCTGGGACAAAAAATTTATTGAAGTAGACAAGTTACCTAAATAGACTTATAGAGGCTATAAACATTAACTACTTATCTCTACCTTCTTTGAAAGTTGAACTTTCCAATACAAAAAGCAAAAAGGGAAGCAAAAATAAGAGGATACAAAAACAACATGACACCAGCAAGAGGAAGAAGATGGTGTCTATACCCAAAATAATCTCTCAGAAACAATGCCACTGTTTTGGTTTCTCCAAACACTGTAATATTCTCATCTATATCTCCAAATTGCGAAGTAAGCATGGCGTTCAACGACCACGATGTAGGAACCATGTAGTAAAACCATAACCACCACCTCGGAATTTGCTATCAAATGAAACATACATTTATCAAAAAGTTTCTAACATATATACCGGTTAATATCAAAAACAAACCTGGAGTATGTAATTTTTTCACTTTGCAACTTTTTTTTTTCAACTGTAAACCTATGTTTGCGATTTTTTCAAATTGCAATCTAAGGTCATTTTCTAATCACTTTTCTGGCCAAAATTTCATATTTCAAATCAAACAAAAGTATCAAATCAAATTCTGATTTTCATTCGATTCAAACTCAGTAATAGCAAAAATCTAACGAAAATTTCATATTTTGGTAGGAAAAATGGCGTTACGTTGCAATTTGAAAATTTGTTTACTTTGAAGTTGCAACCGAAAAAAGAAAACAGTTGATGTTGCAAATTGAAAGAAAAAAAAAAAAAAAAGCATACTTGAGGGTGGTTTTTTATATATTAAAGATGAGTTGGTGGTAAAGAAAGTAACAAACCGGGTGAGGGATCAAGAATCCGGCGAAGAGGTTAAACATGGTGTAAAAGGCAGACTGTGAGATTGCAGCAACTGGGAAGCTTGGCGTTATTGAAACCAACATCATCCCAAGATAGGTGAAGTATAGTAGCGTACAAAACATCGTATATAAGTACCAAAAGACCTTATATACGGACCAATAGTATCCGATCATTGGATACGTGATGACTGTGAATGCAACTGCTTGCGCAAAGAGATAAGGAATCTCGATTATCACCTGTAAAGATCAATGGATGAGTTGCAAGAAAAACTTAATAGAGGCTTTTCTTGAGGTTAATTCCCAAAGATTATGAGACATATGCTCTTGATAGATGATATTAAGCAACACATAACATGAAGAAATAGAGGTTTCTATCCATGCAAGAAACTATGTTTGTTTTATCCATTTTAAAAGACAAAAATACCCTTGGCATCAGTTCAACTATTATGTCTTGTAACACGCTAGAAATCAGCTAGCTATTCCGACATGTAAAGTCTAAAATTGTTTATTATGTTGTGTAACGCCTATAAATAAATTATTATGTCGTGTAATGCCCTAAAATCGACTGATATGTCGATTAATACCTTAGATTGTATTAAGTCAAATTGAAGGGTATTTTTGTCCAAAATGTAGAAAGTGAGTAGAAAACATTTTTACTATATGTAAATTGGTAGATACCTGCGCGACGGAATAAGCCCACGAAGCATACATCCCGGAAAATCTTTCTCGATACAAAACGGTTCGCTCCGTGCTAACATATGGCAAAACCGAAGAGGAATTGTTTATGCCACAAAATAGTGTTGAGCTATACATTGAACCAAGCAGAGTGAACAAACTCTGCTGATTATTTCTGTTAAAACAGAACAAGAAATGATCAAAACAATGTCATAAAACTGAGAGAAATTAAGTGACAATAGTGCTTACATTTTCTTTCCTTGACCATAGAACACGAGGCCGAATAGCAAAGCCGCGAAAAGCATATGAATCGAACGCATCAAGTTGTACTTGGGGCTTCTCCAGTAGGACAAATGTTGCTTCCAGAGACAGGCTTTGAATTGCCCCCAACCGTTTTGCGGATACCGTGTTGGGAAATGCACGTCTTTTGATCCGGGAGACGGGATACTCAGCTTCTTTACGAGCTCTTTGTTGTTCCTTCAAACAATAACATGGGAAAAGAGGTTTAGTCGAGCTTGTTGCGTTAAGACATCTTGTACTCATGAAAACGTGTTTTTGTTCGACTCACTCGTGCAAAGCAGATTTGTTATAAATCTCGGCAAAGTCTAGGCCAAGTTCGGCTTCTGAGGAGGTGGAAGTGACCTCCAACATCCATGCGGCTGGATTGTAGTTGTCGCGAATTCTTGGCACGCCGGAGATGCTCTCAAAGTATTCGATTATTTTAGAGGATTGCTCGCCCACCGGCCCGCAATAGATCATACGACCTCCGGCTTTTAGCAGTACTAACTATAGGTACGGATGAAGCATTAGCATTGAGGGTTAATATTAAAAATCAACTTCAGAGATAGTCTTTTGCCAATTTGTAACTTGAAGTATTTCCTTCTTCGACTGCACCCTCAAAGATAATGATTTTTTCAAATATTTAGATCAAAAATCAAAATTATTTGGAGACCTTCATTTGGTTTGAAATATAGTTTTGTGGTGTATGTTTCATGTATTTAGTTTAAAATTTTGGGACATCATATTCAATTTTGATCTGAAAAGTAGTCGGAAAATGGCCCTGAATCATAATTTCAAAAAATCGTGAACTTTGGGATGCAAACGAAAAAGAAAAAAGTTTAAGATTACAAATTGAAAAATGATTATATTTCAGGGTGGATTTTGATATCTAACCTTGGAAATAATATTGAGAAATTATCAACCTCAAATGCGAAAATTGCAATTTTCATCGGATAATTTTGGTTTTTTACTTCAATTGTGATCCTCTAATTATCACTTTTTTTTCCAATTTTCATCCAATTTTCACTCGAAATTTCAATTTTTTGCTATGTGGAAGTTTTAATTGACGTGGATTTTTTAATTCCAACATCCACATAGGCAGAAATTGAGATTTCAAGCAAAAATCAGACCGAATTTAGAAAAAAATGATAGTTAGAGAACCCAAATTAAAATACTTAAAATTTGAGGTAAAAAAAATGGATAAGACCTAAATTAGAGAACGAAAATTGAGATTTTCCCATGTTTACCTCATCAAATGCTTCAAATATGTCGATGCTCGGTTGGTGAATGGTGCAAACGATCGTTCTCCCAGTATTCGCCACATTCTTCACCGCGCGCATGACAATGGCTGCTGCTCGAGCATCAAGGCCAGTCGTGGGCTCATCCATAAAGATAATGGACGGGTTAGCAACGAGCTCGACAGCTATGGTTAATCGCTTTCTTTGCTCAGTTGATAGACCATCAACACCAGGCAAGCCTACCAATGCATCTTTAATGCTATCGAGCTCAATCGTTTCAAGGACTTGTTTAACAAATTCCTGCAAGATTTTTCAAAGAACATTAAACTATATACCAATGGAGGATTGCCATAAAACTAGCAAGATTAAAGACATACATATTTTGTCTTTGGCTCGATATGAGGATCAAGACGAAGCCAAGCTGAAAAGATGACCGATTCTTCAACGGTAATTTGTGGAGAATGGATATCGGTTTGTTCGCAATAACCCGAAATCCGAGCAAACGTAGATTGGACTTTAGGATACCCTCCGATTCTTATTTCTCCTTCTATGGTCCCACTGGTTTTTCGACCGGAAAGCACATCAAGAAGTGTCGTTTTTCCGGCCCCACTAACGCCCATGAGAGCCGTGAGAACACCGGATCTAAAAGAACCGGTGATATCACGCAGAAGTTGAAGCCTTTTCTGAGTAAAACCATGTTCTTTCATTGCCTAAAAAGAAACAGAGAATCAGCTACTATAGTTGCTTAATTCGAGTCTTTCTTGATAAAGGAAATTTCGATTCAAGATTCTTGTTTTACCACAGGGGTTTCGACATAGTACTGCACATCTTGGAAAACTATGCTTAGAGGTTCAAATGGTAAAACCATTTTATCTGCAAACAAAATAGTCAAGCAATGAGAAATTGAGAATAGCTCTGTTGTCAAATAAATGTCGCGTTTATTATGAAAATTTGTCGAACCATTGTGAGATCTTTCGGTGGTTGTAGGAGGAGAAACCTTGGAATGTTCTTCTACATCACCTTTCTTATCTAGCTCTTTACTTCCTTGTAGCTTTGAAAGTTGATCACTCGAGATAATAGCGCGAGAACCAGAAGCTGGTGCATTATTTTACAAAAGTACAACACATTTAGATATCGTTGCAAGAAGTGTTTTCTATCGGTACAAAAATGAGCTAAAAGACGACACTCTAAAAGTCTGTTGTAAAATGTCTTTTTAAGCACATTTTCCGCTAAACTACAACATTATAAAAAAGCGTTGCAACTAAGGGCTGTCTTTCTTCAAAATAGCATGTTTTTCAGTGCAACAATTTGCTAAAAGACAATGGTTATCATGAAATTCATTGTAAAATTATAAAAGATAACAAAATCTTATCAAAAGCGTTGTCTTTAAGCATTTTTTTTCTTTTTTTGATTGTAAATTTATGACACTAATTTTTAGGGCCCGACATTGGGACACTAACTTTTCAATTTGGGCGATTTTAGGACAAAAATCAGAAATCAGGAATTTCGGGTCCAATTGTATGAGATTTGGGTTTTTTGCTCATGTGATTTGAAATTCGTGATTTTGAGTTTTTTTGTCTTAAAATCGCATAAATTGAAAAGTTAGTGTCCTTCACTGATAAGTGGTCTAAAGATAATGTCCTAAATTTGCAATTTTTCCTTTTTTTTAGTGAACTTAGAATGAGTTATCTTGTATTCAAACCATACGTGCATTATGAAATAAACCGAAAATGAGTAAAACTCTTACGTTTCAAGTAACTCAATGCCAATGCAAAGCCAATGTTGAAGAGCAGTGTGATTCCAAGCAGAGCAGCAACCGATACCCAAAAGAGATCTCGATCAAAGCTTAAGCCCCGGTTTTCAAGTGTTTGGCGTCCTATCGTTGTATTTCCAACCATCTCCTACGAACAAAACAAGAAATCAACATTCTTGATCTTAATGTGATCATAACATACAAATGTAATAATCATGCACTCACTTTTTGCCATCTTGGAGCAAGAAATTCATTGGATGCAAGGCCTATCTCTCCATACGACAACGGAGAAACCCAAAAGGCCCATTTCAACCAATCCGGCATAGATGCTGCAAAAAATAGCCATTTCTTGAGACCACTATAAATACAACAATGAATACCAAATTAAATTGAGCTGAAAAAACTACTCACGTCGTGGGATCATAAAGCCACTAAATAACATCACAAACAATATCGCCAAACTACCAGCTGTCGTTGATGCAACCACAGTTCGAAACACAGATGCCAAGAAACGGAACATAGATATTGTGGCCATGTGGAGAGCAAATACAAGCACCAAATGTCGGAAAAACCTTGAAAAAATAAAAACGGTCCATTAAACATATGTTTGCAAGAAACGTGCAAAAAGTCGTCTACTACTAACCTCCCAGCCTCCGGGGTGTACCCTATAACGTAGTACGTGAGAGACGTCCATACTATGGCTTCCAATATAGATATTGGAATCTTGAGAATGGAAGCTGGAATTGCGTAAGCCCATGCAGGGTAAAAGTTTAAGTCTCTCTGTTTGTAGAAAACAGGAAGTCTTGCAACAGTCATCGACAGCTCTGGCATTCCATCGATAAGAAGAATGATGAGAGAATAAAACAATGCTCCCAAGTAATTGTTTGCATGGACGATATCTACGTGCATTTGTGTCCTCAAGAATACGGTCATTGTTACAATTGCAATCCAGATAAGCTGCAAAACAACGATACTTAATCAATAGTTAACAATTATGGTTAATATCAAAAATCAACCTGAAGTATGACATTTTTTTCAATTTGCAACCTACGGCTATTTCCCAATCACTTTTTCCAGCCAAAATCAAATCAATTTTCTAATTTTCATTCAATTCAAGCTCAAATTAAGTAAAAAGTCAAACAAAATTCTCGATTTTGGCTAGAAATTGGTCTAAATAAGGCATTGTGTTGCAATCGAAATATTAAAAAAAATTAGGCTGCAAATTGAAAAAAATCATATTTCAGATTGGTTTTTTATATCAATCCTAACAATTATAACAAAAGAAAGAGTCGGAAATGAACTTGGCTTACTTGAACAGCTTTGAATATGTATACAAAAGAATTCCTTTTCATGAGAAGAACTTCTCTTGACATACAGGCTTTGAACAGAGTCCATTTCGAAAGAGAATAGAGGCTAAAACTGATTGCATTCTTGTGGCTCTTCGACGTATCAAATGGCACGGACAGTTTCTCACTAAGCTTCTTTCCATGCTCGGATTCATTGTTTTTCTTCGAAAAAGTATCAACTGATATGTACCTATAAGGCTCGTTCGCTCCATGCCAATACTGTTCTTGATCTTTCTTGGAAATAACCTGTAAAACCAATCAAACATTCAACTCCATTTTCTTACAAAACAAATTAAAAAATTATTGTCCAAAATTTGCAATTTTTGCGAGAAATATGTCAGATGCACTCAATTACCTCTTGGAGAAAATCGGCAACACCCTTTCTTTCAGGACAGTGAAATCCAAAGCTTCTAAAGAAGTCTAGGACATTACCACGGGGACCATGGTAGACGATCTTTCCTTCTCCCATTAAAATCACGTCGTCAAAGAGATCAAATGTTTCCGGGGCAGGTTGGAGAAGTGAAACGAGAATGGTCGCGTTGGTGATGTGTGCTAGCTGTTGAAGACAAGACACAATCTGATATGTGGTTGAGCTGTCTAAGCCATTGGAGATTTCGTCCATGAACAAAGCTTTTGTTGGTCCCACAATCATCTCGCCTTCATCAAGTTAGTGTTCATATTTAACACCTCAAATTAGATGAGAATTATGATCATTAAAAGATCAAAAGTAGTTGGCATGAAGATGAAGATTACCTGTTGTCAATCTCTTCTTTTGACCACCGGAGATGCCTCGTCTCATGGCATCTCCGAAGAGTGTATCAGAACAGATATCAAGACCAAGAATCTGAAATAGTAATAGAATACACAAGGTGAAAAAACAATCTGAAGTATGACAATTTTTGCATTTAGCAACCAACATTTCTCATTTCTTTTGTACTTTGCAACCTAAGCCCACTTTTTGATCATTTTTTGGGCAAAGATTGAATTATTTTTCGATATTCGCCCAAATTGAACTTGAATGGAATGGAAATAAAAAAATTGATCCGGGGCTATTATTTGGTTTGAGATGAGTGTTTTTGCACAGGTCTCAAAGATTAGGACAACAAATTCAATTTTCGCCAGGAAAAGTGATCAGAAAACGTGCTTAGGTTGCAAATTGAAATTTAAAAAAAATTAAGTTGCAAAATGAATAAATTACTATACTTTCAATATGTAGTCTGTTTGAAGACTAGTCTTTTGTCCTTCCACAGATATTGCCTGTACAAAAAACACATATATTAGCACATAACAACATTGTCTTAGATAAATACGAGTCACTTATCGTGTACCTTCATGTACGTGTCTAAATCGGGATCAGGAACAATTTTAGCTTCTTTCTCCTTTCTGCTAACCTCCGACATGATTTCTTCAAGAAAAAATACGATATATCATAAGCTACCAACAATTAGTTTCTAAATAAAACCCGAGTTTCTTAGTACTAACAACGAACCTGCTCTGCTACCAATACCCTGACAACGAGCCGAAAAATCGAGCGTTTCTCTTACAGTCATTTCAGGGGTATGCAGATCATATTGGCTTATATACGCCGAAGTTTTCTGTGGCACAAACTCGTCGAGTTTATATCCATTGTATGAAATATCTCCGGATACCTATTGTAGTCCCAAATACAAACTTTTCTCGTTATTTTTTTCCGATCATTCAACGTTAGACAATCTATTGTTTGTAAATTAGGACAAAACGATGAAAAACACCTTCAATGATTTGTCTAAATTTCCTGATAAAGCTTTCAAAAGTGTAGTCTTTCCACACCCTGGAGGACCAAGTAACAGAGTAATTCTGCAAATACGAGAAATTCATAATGAGAGTACAATTTAAACTCGATTTCGGTAAAATATGGAAAACACATTCATTTCACCTCCCAGGCTTAATGATGCCACTAACACCATTAATGATGTCTATACAAGCCTCTTGCGATGGCAAACCGGGCAACCTCGTGACATCCTGTTGAACAAAAAAATACGAGGTTGTTTTTTTGGTTCGATGTAAGAGAAATGCAAGAGCCAAATGCAGACCAACTGGTCGTATATTTTCAATATTCATGATTATCGATAAACATCTATCTAAGGAACCATTGTTCTAGAAAAAATTCAAAACTCATCATATAATAAAACATCGCATTCGAATCTAATTTTTGTCGGAAATTGCAAAATTTGGGATTTTGATCACTCTGGATTTGAGTTTCAGGAGAAAATTGAACACGATGATTAAAATATACAGAACTAAAATTGAAAATTTTGAATTAACAGAACTAGTTTCGGACACGTTTTAAGTTGGCTTACCATAAGCAAACTTTTCAGAGAATTCCAAAGCGTTGGTAGAGGCTTTCCATACACAACCTCACACTCAGCTGCTATGCACAAATTCGTGTATCTAACTTCAATGGTGGGCAATTTTACCCCAACTCTACGCAAAAAAGTCGAAATCTTTAGCATGACAACGTAAATCATCATCGAAAAAGTCGAACCACGATTTTCGTCCAATAACTTGGCAATTTTTTTTTACCACCGACTTTACGTATTCCAGTTGTGATGCTCCATCAACTTTTTTCCTATTTTCCTTTGATTCTGCTCGAAATTTTCATTTTTGTTTATGAATACGTTGGAATTGCTTATGTGGATTCTCATTTCCAACGCCCATGTAGGCAAAATCAATATTTGGAGCAAAATCGAAACAAAATTGAAGTACGTAAAATTGGTAGTAAAAATAACCATCAACTTTTTCCTACTTTCATCTGATTTTATTCAAAATTTTGATTTTTGTTTACGTATACACTGGAATTGCTGACGTGGATTCTCATTTCCAGCATCCACATGGGCAAAAATCAACATTTTGAACAAAATCAAACCAAAATTAAAAATGCTCTAACTATCAATTTTTTTTCTACTTTCATCTGATTCTGCTCGAAATTTCCATTTTTGTTTACGTATACACTGGAATTGCTGATGTGCATTCTAATTTATGACGTCCACATAAGCAGAAATCAAAATTTTTAAGCAAAATCAAACCACATTTGAAATACGTAAAATTAGTTAAAAAAAAATTGCAAAAAAAAAACTTACTTATCAATTCTTTTCCTCATTTTTTGCAGGAGTTTGAGGTTATCATGCTCAATGTGCTTAATAAGCTTCTCAATGAACAAATGTCTTTCAATGGCAGCAAGCTTGGTAACCTCAACAACCCTTTTGCCTTTACCTTCTCCATCTTCATCAAACACGGAAGATCTCAGCCGTTCAAATGTGGGCAATCTATCAATGGCAGCCCATTGAGAGAGTGCTTCTTCATCTATATTCACAGTGCTCAGATTAGAATCGCTGCGAAAGCTCGAAGCATGGCGTTGGAACGATGATCGCAGGCTTCTTCCAATATCTGATAGCTCATTTCTGAATGACTCTATTTCATCTCTTCCTATGAAGTTGTCCATTTTCTCACTCTCTTTTGGGCTTAAAGTTGCATTCTTTGCAAATGGGATTTATATAGAGCCATTTCTTTTTCTGGGTTTTATTGATCTTCATCTTTTAGGTGGGGTCATGAGGGTGAGGTAAGGCAATGCATCATAGATACTCTGTATTTTCTGCAAGAAATTAATGGTGGAGGTGTTTGACATTGGAGAGTAGAAAATGGTATTAAAATAATGTGAATATATGCAAAAAGAATTGTATATTAGGGGCAAGATTGGAGAGGAGAGTTGACATTTAGAATTTTAGATGATGTGCAAGAGGTTGTTGCCAAAACACATACAAATTCTGCTGTCGTGTGGAATTAGGTAGAAGTTGAAAGCCGCTTTTATTCTAAGGTTAATATTAAAAACCAAGTTGGAGTATTGATCTTTTCTCAATTTGTAATTTGGGTATGTTTGGAAAGGTTTTACGTGGTATTGAGAAATTCGACTTTCGCTGTAGATATTAAATCCATGCTGGATATGATATCTTGGTACAATATTTTATTGTTGTGAATGTAGTTGGTTGGAGACATGTCGCGACAAAGTTATATACAGGGGAGTAATATGTTTTGAGATGTAGGTTTTAGATATTAAATAAGATATAGAATATGCTTTATAGATATAGGTAGCACTAATCCGGTGGGATTGTATTAGAATTTTGTGATCTGAATTTAAATTCGTAAACAAACATACATTGAGTCATTGAAAATCTAAATTCGAGACCATGTAAAATCTCTTCCAAACATATGATTTTTATATTTTATTGCACCTTAAAATTTACAATTGTTTCAGATTATAACTTAAGATCATTTTTAGGCCATTTTTCAAAATAAAATCAAAAATTTCATTCGGTTTTTGATTGAATTGTGTTTGAATTGAATGAAAAAACAGAAAAATTGATTTGAAATTTTGTTTTGTTTGAAATGTAGAGTGTTTTGGCATGAGTTTCATATATTTTGGTTAAAAGAAATTGTTACATCAAATTCATTTTTGCTCAAAAAGTATTTGGAAAATGATTCTAAATTGTCTGGATTTGAGTTGATAAATAAAATTTCTAAAATGATAATTGAGAACAGGATCTAAGTTTTTTTTTCTTTCTTTAATTACAAATAAACCAGTATTTAATAGTCCCAGCGTTGTGTAGCACGCATGCTTCTATTCTAATACATAAATAACCCATACAAACTTGGCACATCTTAGATAAACAAACAAATCTATATATATATGAATGATCCAAGGAGTCTTCTAAAATAATTAGGTTGTGGTTGACTATTGAATTCATGATCGAGGCATGCATTATGTTAATTAATTTTTACACTAGTCTACTTCGGAAATTGAAGCAATGAATATGAGTATTTATCTATTTTCATTATTTAAAGTACGACTCTGGTCATATTGTTTCATGTATTTAATTATATGAAATGAGTAGTTATTAATCAATCATCACAAAATAGAAATTGATAAATCAAATTAACTTGGTTTGTAAATAGTGATATATTGTTTCCTTAAATTATATTTATGAAACTGTGTTATAGAAATTATTTTTTATTTTAATGAAGCATGTACCTTGCAATTCTTATTTTCAAAAAGAAATTGAAATATTAGTCGACTAGTCGTGGACAAAAATACAATTACTTAATTAAATATAAATCGATTTCAGCTATCGCAAATAATATCTCTCGTCACAAAAAAAAAAAAAAAAAAACGAAAAATATATAAGAAACAGTCGCATATCAAATTTTTGGGAGTCGGATTGTATTAGTATTTGTGCAAACTCATTTGATAAGATAATTTTTATTTTGAAGATTGACTTTATATCATAAAATTACATCTGTGAGAATCTCACAAAAATTTTACTCTGAAAGATAAATCTTGTGAAAATTAGTTCAAATTAACAAAAGAATGTTAGTGATTTGATGTGGACTAAGTTAGACACTTAGACCCAATATAATCACTAATACTATTTATTTAAATAAATATATGACGTAATGGATTACATATATCTGCTATTCAGTGACTTAACTGCCAATATTATTTGATCATGCATGATACACTATGATGAATGGCTTGATTGTGGGCTTTTCATATTCTAAAATAATATTTAATTAATTAATTTTTAGCCTACTGTTAATTCTTGTTTTCCAAGGACTAAGAAACATATAGTTTTCAAGTGAGTTGCAAGTGGTCTTTAATTGGGAATTTATGATAATGTCTGATTAATTATTTCTCACCTGCGAACAATTGGTCTCCAATTGATTATTTTTCTATTCAAATTTGTTTAGAAAAATAAATTAATTAATTGAGATCAATTCTTAATTCCTCATGTTCTATGGTTAATTATATGGAAACTTTGTGATTTTAATCTTTCAAGGTTTCAATCTTGATCTGTCGAAATCAAAATTTACTATTTAATAACTTTGGATTGGTAGCAAATTTATTTATTTATTTATTTGATGTATATAGGTTGCAAATTTTATTATGAAATAATTGAAACTTCTGACTTGCTCTAGTATTATGTGACTTTTCAGTTAAATTCTCAATCAGATGACTTTAAATTTAAAACCGTGACTGATACAAAGATATTGGATTAATTAAATTATAAATCAATGTGATGTGAACAGAATCAAAATTGGACCATCCTATAATTACAAAATAAATTTGCAATAAATCCAATAAACATGAAGAGAAGATATTTCACAATTGCTACTTTTTGTTGTCTTCCTCCTCTTACTTGTAAAAACATACTTTTTTTTTTTTATATTAATTTTGTATATCTAATAAAAAGCCTTAAGAATAGGCTTTCTCAGGAGACTTTATAGTTAAGGTTTTGATTCGATCTTTGTTAACTATATATTAATTATCCAGTGATGAGTTTTGCACAATTCTATTATCAATAATTATGTCATAGATAAGTAGTGATGCCCAAACGGTTCGGAAAACCGGAACCGGGCCGGTTCAAACCGGCGGTCAACGGTTCGGGGAACCGTTGACCCGGTTTCGGTTCCAAACCGGAACCGGGAACTGCCGAGAACCGGTTCGGTTTCAGTTCTCAATTTGACAAACCGGCAAACCGGCGGTTCCTTAAACCGCCGGTTTTTGTATTTTTTTTGTATAAAATTGGGTCAGTACCGCGGTACTGGATATGAGTACCGCGGTACTGAGATTTTTTTTATATAAAATTGGTTCACTACCGCGGTACTGGATATGGGTACCGCGGTATTGAGACGCAAAATTCAGTGTTTTGGTTCTCTGCATCTGAGTACCGCGGTATCCATATCCAGTACCGCGGTACTGACCCAAATTTCTTCAGTTTTCTTCGAACCGCCGGTTCGAACTGGCTGAACCGTCCGGTTCCCGTTGAACCGGCGGTTTGGAACCTAAACCGCAACCGCCGATCACACGGTTCGGTTCCGGTTCCACCAATCCGGAACCGCCAAACCGGCGATTCGAACCGGAACCGGAACCGGCGAATAAGGGTGCAAATACAATATTAACATTCAATTGCTGTATATAATTACCCCTAGATCTTATTTTTAGAGCAAATATAATCCTAATTAATGTTTATATTAAGGTGAAAATACACCCTAAACGTTTAAATTATATATAAATTGATTATAAATGCAATCTATTTGATTTTTCATCATTAGAATTCAAAATTGATTTAAGATCATTTTAATGCCCATTATAATTATTTCATATAATAAGATCTATTTTTTACAACAAAATATTATATATTTTTAGGATGATTGTAACTAAATTATCCATTTAAAGAAGCTTAGGGTCAACTTGTCTCTTAACTTAATTGTTGGGACTCTATTGTTCCAAAGAAAATATCAATGATCTACTTGCATCTTAACATAT
Source organism: Scutellaria minor (assembly GCA_954870855.1). NCBI lineage: Eukaryota > Viridiplantae > Streptophyta > Magnoliopsida > Lamiales > Lamiaceae > Scutellaria > Scutellaria minor. The sequence goes on along the minus strand of OX940728.1, from coordinate 13,541,791 downwards.
ACTTTAAGAATATACTTACAATTTATCTTAAAGTATTTTTAAACTACTAATGTCATGTTTATTCTAAAATTGTGAGAGCAATGTTTTTTTTTTTTTTACCTCAATTCCCAATATATACTTCTTTCAAAACTTAATTAGGTCTCTCAAACCTCTCTTTTTGTCTAAGATTGATTCATTCAAGTTAATATAATAATATAATCACACATAATCTTCCAATATAATGATATTAATAATACTGCAATTATATTTCAGATATAATTTGATATCTACAATAAAAATTCAATTTGATCCCTCAATGATATAATAAACACAAACTCTTACTTTTATTCAAAACTTCCAAAAACATTAACTCAGTAGTAAAGTTTTCCTCGATTTTAATACAAACATATATAGTACAATGAATCCATACTTGTTCGTATATAATTATTGTCTATAAATTAAATTAAGTTACTTTGTTATGTGGGGGTGAGCCTTTTAATTTTCGGGCTACGTGAATTAGTTTTAAACTAGGTACTACAATTGCTTGATAGTGTGGAAATTTGAGTACTTCAAAATAAAATTTGATTAATTCACGTATTAAATAAAGAAATGCTAGGTTCTAAGACTTTAATTAATAGTGTACCATCATAAATTAGAGAGTTGGGAAGGATGCTCCCACATATATATATATATATATATATATATATATATATATATATATATATATATTTTCTGCAACTATGTTCACCATCCACGAATCAAACTCAATTTCACTAGTAATTAATCTTTATTTTGTTAATTCACCTCACAAAATTAGATTCGAAATGATTTCACAAAAAAATGGTCAATCACTGTACAAGTGATTGATTTTTTTTTGGTTAATATTAATTTGCTAACTATTACTTTTTTTTTCTAAACTCAAAACGTTTTTTTGATTACCAGTCATTCTCATTTAAATTTTCCAACAAAAAATTTACCGAAAAACTCAAAAATATTATTCATTTCCAAATATCAATCAAAAATACATGAGTCATATGTCAAAATGACTCTTATTCGAAGCCAGATTATAACCTCAAGTAGATTTCATAATTCACATTTGATCTGAACATGATCGAAAAAAATCATTCTAAAATTTTGGACGGTTTTTGTTTGATTCAAGTTTGAATCGAACGAGTAAATTGATGGAGGGTTAAAATTTAGCTTCAAAAGGGAGTCATTATGGTGCATGACTCATGTATTTTTGTTGGTCCCAAGTGGTCAGAAGTTTAGGGGGTGAATGAACATCTATCGATTTTTGCGTTTTAAAACTTATGTGTGACAGGTTCCTGATTCTACAAAGAAGCAGTAACCTGACTCGACTCAAAAACCTGGCAGTAAGCTGTTTCAGGTTCCTGACTCGATATCACAGTATGTAGCGGAATAAACTTAAAATAGAGTTTCCTTTGGAAAACAGTTTTCTTTCACAAGTATGATTTTTATGTAATCTTTTTGACAGTATGCTTATGATAAATGCAGCAAGATAGATATATATATATATATAATGCAATGCAGCAAGTAATCAAAGCAGTAAACACTTATGGTTTATAGCGGTTCGAAGGTGGTGTAATCCTTCTACGTCCACTCTACTCCTTCACAAGGAGGAACTTCGTTAGGTCAGTTTGTTTTACAAGACACTGCTTTACAAACCTCTTCCAAACAAGTTAACCTACTAGAATCTAAGGATTCTTAGGCACTATCCCACACGGGGTACAAAACTCACACAGAGTTATAAGCCTACACGAGATTAACACTTAACAAGGATCTAATCTTGTCAACTAAGGACACCAAACTAAAACAACCTAGCACACAGTAAATGGTTAAAAGTATATGATTTTTCTTCAGCTGGTGCAACAAGAAGTCAACCTTGAACTTGAAAGCTCGAGTGTTTGAATAGATTGCTTCAGAAGGTTGAGTGACTGAACTTGGATAGCTTGAGAATAACTTGAAAATGAAGAGCTTAGAGAATGTTTGCAATAGTCAGTAATTCAGTAGTCTTTTCAGCCCTCTTTACCTTCTATTTATATCCATAGGAAAATGCCCGTTGAAGAGAGGCATAGTCATTGTTGCAATTCAAATTGATCTTTAAATCTTTGCATTAAATGCATCTTGGAAGATCTGGGATTTAGAGCATGTCCTACTCTAATCCGCATTAATGGCGTCATACTCTAGCTACAGTACTTTTGCAGAGCCGCTGTCCAGGTGGCATCACCTCATTAGCTCGTTGCTAACTTCTATCTACTAGTAACTTTGACAATAACCAAACCTCGTACTGTCTTCAGCATATTCCTCGTACTGCATTGAATAGGTTAGAAAGACTTACAGCTTGCTGCTCAGGATACAGTAGTCGTTTTCTGTTCTGCGTCAGGTTTCTGCTTCAAAACAACTTCCTATTATAGAAACCTGCAGTCAGCTTCCTAACTTGCGTCTCCTTTCTGATCTGCTTCAGCTTCCTGACTCTGAACAGCTACCTGTTCCAAAATCCTGCAGTCAGCTTCCTGATCTACGTAAGCTTCCTGATCTGCATCTCCTTTCTAATCTGCTTCAACTTCCTGACTCTAAAAAGCTTTCTGTTCCAGAGTCCTGCAGTCAGCTTCAGCTTACTAATCTTCCTTACTGAAAAACAGTCTTCATGTCTTCTTATGATCCAGAAACCTGTTATGATCAGTTTTCTCTATCTTTCTAATCTTTACAACTTATATATATATATATATGACTTAGAAAGATAAACTTATCAAGCGATAATCCACTTATAAAAATGTGGTTGATGGGTACTCTAAAGTCTCAACTAATATTTCATTGTCTCATCAAAACCTAGTCAGAACTATCTCAACAATTTTAGTGTTGGGTTATGGAGCCTGATCATCTATGTAACGGTATTTGAAAAAAAATTGGGCCGATTTTGGGCCCATCTGGTCGAATGGGCTTGTTAGGGCTACGACCCAGTTTTGGCTATAAATAACCCTAGATTCATTATATTTGTTAAAACACGAAATTAGTAATTCTTCTAGCTTGGTAGTGCCCCCAGACATGGACATTCTTGATGAATTGGGTCAACAAATTGTTGTTCTTTATTTTTCGTTCATGTCACATTCTCCATAATTACTCTTAAATTCCTAACATTTAGTTGATGTTTGAATGTAGATTGTGTTTTGAGTTTTTCAATGACTGTTTTTAATCGAAAAATGTGTCAGAAATTCATTTTGAGTAGATCAAAAAAAAATTAAAAGAATGACTAGTAATAAAAAAAATATTAATTTAAACATTAATTGATAAAAGAATACAATAGTTCAAACAACAAATTGATATTAATCCTTATTATTTCAAATATACACGAAGATCAAGGCCTCATTCAAATTATTTCTCAAATACTTTATCATTATATTAGACATTCAAAATCTTATATTTTATTTTCCAATGTAATTTATAACACAAAAACTTGTATGAGACGGTCTCATGGAATAGACAGATCTTTTTATCCACAAACCAAACTCATTTTTATTAATTTACACATGAATTGTGAAATGTGTGTTGTGGATTGGTTCGTCTCACATAACACGATCCGTAAAATAATCTCACATAAGACTCACCCAATTTATAAAATCTAACATGCATGAAGATCTAGGTGAATGGAGAAGTAAATAATTTGAGGGTGCGTGAGAGACACGCGCCAAATTTTATCGGATTCATTGATAGAAAAGAATTGAAATTGGAGAATTTTTAATTCAAGATGAGAACATCATAGCTATTATCCACCTCATCAAACACTTTAAAAAATGTCAACACGTTACGACTGTGTGCCAGTCAATTTTCGTTTGCTAATTAAGTCCCTAAATTTGCAATATTTTCAAGCTCGATTACAAACTTCTGGGCCCCATTAAAGGCCTTATTCATCAACACTTGGGCCTCATTAAAGGCCCGATTAATTGTGAGGTGCCTTTCTTTGTTGATTACTAGACCACTAATCAGGCTTTTCCCACTAATGCATCTTCGATTCTATTCTAGGCATTCTCAAGAAATTATGGTTAATATCAATAAATTTAGCATTTTTTGCATTTGGTACAAAAAAAGAAAAAAAACCAACAAAGCATCTCCTCAATTAAAATATATATATATATATATATATATATATATATATATATATATATATATATATATATATCAGTCAGTTTAATAATAAATGAATTTTCCGTTAAAAACATGGATTCCTCCTTAAAAATATGAATATTTCATTATAACATATATATATATATATATATACAGTAAAACCTCCATAAAATATTATTCGATAAATTAATAACCTCAATAAATCTAATAATTTATCCGGTCCCAATTTGGGAGCAATTCAAATTTGGACACCTATCAATTAAATAATAAGATAATATTTTTTTTGAAAATCCTAGTGTATATTTAAGGTCCCGACGAAACTATAAATTAATAATTATTAAAAAAATTCCAGATACAATATATATGTTATCCACTTAACATTCTAAGATAATTTAGTAAAATATGAATCTACTGTTACTTGCTTTTTGTTGAACTTCAAATCTGCATTGATCTCATCTTTAAATCTCCCCAATTGAGTGTCTCCCAATTACACCCAAGAGTTGCAGCGTTGTCTTCTCGTATTGCAAAAAACAATGAATGAGACCATTCAAACTTCCAATTAACATGATTGTCTTCTCGTATTGCAAAAAACAATGAATGAGACCATTCAAACTTCCAATTAACATAATTATGTGGGTATATATTCTTTGAATGGTAATTAAAACTTGTGTTTTAATTTATTTGTCATTAATAACTAATGTACATTGTAAGTGGATTATATAACTCCGGAATTTTGAAGTTTAGTTATGTATATACGTTAAAACCTCTCTAAATTAATAAATTATTAATTTATCGATTATATAATATCTCTCTAAATTAATAAAATTCTCCGGTCCCAACAATATTAATTTATAGAGGTTTTACTATATTGTAGTATTAGTTAAAGTTCCCACATTAGACAAAAACCAAAGAAAATAGCAAACTAAAATAACATTTAATTATAGTCATACACCATAGATGATATAGTGGTGTAGTTTTCTCTCAGTGTCATCATTTATATATATATATATATATATATATATATATATATATATATATATAGGGTTTTATCGGATTTGGGGTTGATTTATGGTTGAACTGATCAGTCCATTTTGATCCTACAAACAGTGATCTCGATATCAAAATCCCAAATTAAGTAATTGTTAGGGACCAGCTCAATAAATTCTCTTTTGTAATATGGTTATATTCGAAATTCTACATATGTGCAGGAAAAGAAAAGAAATTTTATTTTTTTATCTAACCCAAAATCGGCATATGATAACCTAAACAAATGCAAAACACAAATAACTTAAACATATATGATATGTATAATTATGCATTGCGTAAATGTATGTATCAACAATTATATATAACATGACTACACGTGCCTAACCTATAGTATAATAAAAACTGATATAAGATTGGTTGGCTATATACTTTAGACACGTGAGTATAACTCAATATATATTGCCAAATTCTTTAATGAAAATGATTAATATTTAAAAATCATAAATTAATATGCATTAATTATGTCAATCTCAAAGCTCGTAGAATCGTATTCTTAGTAGACCATTAAACTCAGATAAATTCTACAATTTGCAGCAAAATATACATCAGACTAAATAAAAAGAAGACATTTAAATTTTCCTCAATTGTTGCAAGCAATTAGAACCAATTCTGATAATTTCCTTTTAATAAGATTAAACAATAAAAGTATAAAGGGAATTGTTATGATTAGGAATGCGAACGAATCAAGCAGTTCGTAAGTTATTTAAAGTTAACCGTTTAATGTAATCGTTAATTTCATAAAAATAAGTTTAAACGTGACGATAATTGACTCTTTAACTCAAGAACATGCTCGTTAAAAGATTTGTGAGATAAGACACAAATAATCAATTTTTTTGGCATCAACACTTTGAACAAAATTAATTATTAAAATTTAGGAAAATTGTTAAAGGAAAATTTTCACAATAAGACTTATTTACTCATTGGTTCTAAAATTTAGGCTCAAATTTTGAGATTTCTCAATTTAAGATTAATTTAATCTTATTTCATAATTAAAGACTTTAAATTCAAATGAGTTCTCAATTCAAGCATAAAAAACAGAAGTGACAATTGAGTTCCATTTTATTTTTTTTATTTTTTTATTTCACTTATCCGAACGAAAATTATAATTATTTCAACCTATTTTTTTTCTCTAAATCTATATTCTTTAAAGAAGAGAAAATTCAAACAATAAAAACTAGACTTGATACATAGTAATTGATGAGAGATATTCTTCTTCTCTCAAGTGAAGAGGAGAGAGAGATGTATTTTTTACTATTTAATTTTGAGAGATTAAAAAAATAATGCAAGTGGAATTCGTAGTTTATGTTATTGCTATTCGTCTATATATTTGAATTGAATTGAGAACAAATTTTAATTGAAAGCCTCAAATTGAGAAATCAGGTCCATTTGAGCCCAGAATTGAGAAATCTCAAAATTTATGTCCATTATTGAAAACCAACAAATAAATTGAATCTTATTCTAAAATTTTCTCTTAAATTTAAAGTTTTAAATTGAAAAAAAAAATTGAATTAATCCCTGAATTGAGAAATCTCAAAAGTTAAGTTTAGAATTAACACAAAAACTTGCGTGAGACGGTCTCACGGATAGTTTTTGTAAAACGGATCTTTTTTACCCACAATCCTAACTCATTTTCATTCATTTACATGTGAATTGTATAATGTGGGTTGTTGGTTGACCCGTCTCACGTACCGTGAGACGGTCTCACATAATACTTACTCTAGAATTAAAAACCAACAAATAAATTAAGTGTTCTTGTAATATTTTTCCTAAAATGTACTATTAATCCATAACACTATGATAGGTTAACACAACATGAAAAATATAAAAATAAAAATAAAAGTATTTGCCATCATTTAATGATCTTGGACAGAAGAGAATGTCTCTATCCATCAAAAACCGAAAAACTTGATGGAATTGAATAAAATGCAACATGACAAACTATTTTTATTCTTAAAAAGTATTTTGTTTGCTCGACCAGCTAGCAAAACTAGCACGCCATGCCTATTTTTTTTTTTCTTTTTTTAAATAATCTTTTTTTATTATTTTTTTGCAATTTTTGTTCTTATCAATCTGGAAGCTATGCAAAAAGTGCTCTATCTTTTTGTGCCACTGATGTATACATACATCATGCATACACAACATTCATGTGGGGGTGGAGTTTTCTATAATTATATCTAACTTTGAACAAAAAACAATTGAAGAAGATAATGATTAATGAACTCCACCTCCCACAGTCAACTTCATCCATTTATTTTCTATGAAATTTAGGCAAATCTGGTAGTATTGACAGTTCATGTGTTTGTGACAAATGCAGCTACCATATCTCACTATTATAAACCAGAAATATATTTTCATGAAGAAAAAACAATGCCTTTGTTTGTTAGAGATTTTTTTATTTTTTTTTTAAATAAATGAATACATAAAACAATGGCTAGCAGCTCAGAAGTTTGTCTTCTCTGACTTTTCCTCTTATTTTTCTTTGGCTGTGTTCAATTGTTTTTTAGGCATTTTCTTATTACCTACCACTGATAACTCCACTCTTCCTTCTTTTACCTTTCACTCTATTCTATTGTTTGTGTATTGTGTAAATAGTCATGATCATGTAAACAACACACATCAATTCATTACCAGTACCACTGATTATCAGTACCATTTTAGCATTCTATGTACCAATACTGTCTTTGCAGTTGCAGCCCTTTTGTTGTTCTTATCTGGGTAAGTGTCTTTAAGGAGTGATGGTGTTGAAAACCACTCACATTTGCTGCTAAGTGAAGCCCAGAAAGGAATTCATCCAGATTTGCCATTTGTTAGGGTTTTTGGAAGTGGGATTTGGGGTTCTTGAAATGTGGGTCTTTTGGGCTGCTTATTGAGAAAGAGATCTGTGGTCAAAGACTTGTTTTTTATCTTCTTTGTTTCTTAAAGATCTGGCCTTGAGAGGCTTTTCTTGATTATCCACTTCTCACAAAGGTAAGAGCTTTAAAGTTTTTTGAGATATCAGAACATTTTTCTCTTTTTGTTTGGCATATAATTTTGGGTTTTTTTGGGATTTCTATGAAAGGGTCTCTAGCTTTTTGTCTTGATTTCTGTTGGAGATGATGATATAGATTAGGTTATCTTATTTAATTTGTGGGTTTTGATCTACTTTTCTGGTTGTAATCATTTGGCTTACCATATTGTTGTTTACCTTTTCCTATGTACAATGTTGATTATTGTGTAAACCAAAAGTAATTTTATCTGCCAAGAAATCCAATTTTATCTTTTGCTCTCTGTTTTTTGAGGCCCTTTGGAATATTGCATTGAGAATGTGAACAATATGTGGACATGTGTTTTGTTTTAAAATTGGTGCATTGCTTTGATTAGGACATGTGCAAAATCGTTTGCAGGTTCTTTGATATCTTAGAGAATGGCTTCTGATCTTAATGCACAGCTCTCCAAGGATATAGGAGTTTTCAATCTCAAAGTTTGGGAATTTATCGGAATCATAGTCGGGTTATTGATAGTCTTCATCCTCTTCGTCTTGACATTTTATCTAACTTCGCAAAAGAAACTACGAAGAGCTCAAGACAAGCTTCCACTGACCCAAATCCCCTCTGTTTCAAAGGAAATTAAAGAAGTACACATAGAGCAAATATCGACTAACGAATTTGTTCCACGCGACGGAATTCTTCTCACGATCCATGACAAGTCAAGTGATAAAGAATCGGACAAGGTCTTGGTCCATCTTGGAATGTCAAAGGTTAAAAATGTGGATAATAGCAGCCAATCAGGCTCGTTCCGAGGCAATGATAGAGACTATTGTGGATCACAATCGGGCGAAGAAGGAAGTTCGGGGAAATTTTCCGTGTATAAACCGTCTTCGTCACATCCGATAACCGCACCTTCTCCTTTAAGTGGTTTGCCTGAATTTTCTCACTTGGGTTGGGGCCATTGGTTCACGTTACGAGACCTTGAACTTGCGACTAATAGGTTTTCGAAGGAGAACATTCTTGGAGAGGGTGGATATGGAGTTGTGTATCGAGGACAGCTTATTAATGGCACTCCCGTGGCTGTTAAGAAGCTTCTCAACAATCTGTAAGTTCGTATTTTCTTTTCATTTGTTAATAGAGTATTCGATGGTTGATTTGTTTGTGGTGCCACGTTTAGAGGTCAAGCGGAAAAGGAATTCAGAGTGGAGGTCGAAGCTATTGGTCATGTCCGCCACAAGAATCTCGTTCGACTTTTGGGATATTGTGTTGAAGGAACTCATAGGTAATGTTTGTCATCAAAATCTTGGCATTGTTATACTTCTCTTGCATGAGAAGCTAATCGACATTTTGAAGTCTAAGGTTGTGTTTGGATTGAAGGATTCATTTCTACATTGCTCAAAAATTAGTTCAAAATGGATTTAAACACCATCCAAACACGACCTAATTAAACAGGATCTTGTTTCAGGATGCTAGTCTATGAGTATGTTAACAATGGTAATTTAGAACAGTGGCTTCATGGCGCTATGCATCAGTACGGTTTTCTAACATGGGAGGCTCGAATGAAGGTTCTTCTTGGCACAGCCAAAGCGTAAGTAAATAAAGACACGATTTTTTATAGTAATAATTGTGTATTTGGTGCTATGGGTATGATCATTTGTTGTGGTTCTTGCAGTCTTGCCTACTTGCATGAAGCAATCGAGCCAAAAGTGGTTCATCGAGACATAAAATCGAGCAACATTCTGATTGACCAAGACTTCAATGCTAAGGTCTCCGATTTTGGCCTTGCCAAGCTACTTGGTGCTGGAAAAACTCATATCACAACTCGAGTCATGGGTACCTTTGGGTAATTAACCTCTCGTATTTCTTTCTTTTATTTGCTCTTTCAAAATTGTACGTTCACTCGATCTTTTTCAAATAATTTTCAGATATGTAGCTCCAGAATATGCAAATTCTGGCCTTTTGAATGAGAAGAGCGATGTTTATAGTTTTGGGGTTCTACTTTTAGAAGCAATTACAGGAAGAGATCCCGTGGACTATGGACGGCCCGCTCCAGAGGTATACATACGTTGTACACGTTTATTGATAGTGTAGTTTGTGTTTGATACTTTTTTGTAACTATGTGTCATCTGGGTAGATTAACTGGCAACAACGTCAAAGTAGGGGAGTAAACAAGCCGAGCTCGAACGAACAGGGTGTTTGTGGTCGTTTTTTTAATAACCAAACATGTTAGTGAATATAAACGAACAAGTTTTGTTGTTTGTTTATGTTCGTTTATGTTTGTTAAGACTAATAAATGAACACTAACTGAGCTCGATTTCGAGTAGTTTGCCAAATGCTCTGTTTGTTTACAGTCCTACGTCAAAGGAAGTTTATGCAGCCAAAATTGTTTAGATTAAGTTCGATTTCACTTTGAATGGTTGCAGGTTAATCTGGTTGAGTGGCTGAAATTAATGGTTGGAAGTAGGCGGTCGGAGGAAGTGGTGGATCCGAACATTGAGACGAGACCGTCTACTCGAGCACTCAAAAGGGCACTTTTGACTGCTTTGAGATGCGTTGATTCCGATTCCGACAAGAGGCCCCGGATGAGCCAAGTTGTTCGGATGCTTGAATCCGAAGAATATCCCATTCCTAGAGAGGTATGTTTTAATCTTTTCAAATTTGTGGACGTTGGATAGGATCGAACAAATCATCGCCTTCTTCCTTAAGGCTGTGTTTGGATGGAGGGATTTCAGAAAGAATTTGAAATTCATAGTAGTAAATCCGTGGTGGTGTTTGGATTGATATAATTTGAAATTCATCTTTAATTATTTCGTATTTGCTTAATAATTAACGGGTTTGGTTCAGGATCGAAGGCATAGAAAAACCCGAGCAAGTAGTGTTGATATGGATTCGCAGCGCGAAAACTATGATACGGATAAGAGTGACAGTCAAGATGCAGGGTCAGAGAGCAAGAGGAATCATTGAACATAACCAAACTAGTTTCTTTTCTTTTTTTAATTCCAAGTATTTTCTTTTGTCACCAATTTAAGCACTGTCCATTCTTGTACAATATTATTATAAATAGATGATTGCTTTGTGAAGAAAATATGGTGGAGAAATTTGAGACCAAGTCCAACTACCCTTTCAATAAATTTGCGGAATCTTAATGTCCACCGTTTATGTGAGGTATTTACGTAAATCCGAATCACGATCATGAAATGACAATATCGTATTATGGGTTCGTCACATCAGCAGTGAACATATAGCATTGTGAGACCTTTTCATGTGACATGGATAGTGATTAGCAGTGTAATATATCATCATTTATGTATTTATGGGTGCTATATTGAATGAAATATTTATTAATTATTATTCATTTGTGCATAAATATGCACATGGTATGCATGTGATTATGTACTTATGAACTGTGCAATCTGTTGAGTCTAGCATAGGTATATGATATAGGTCCACTAATTTAATATTTAGTCTTTAAAATCTATAGACCTGAGATTGAATTTTGTTAATCAGCTATATCTTAATGCTTAATATTCTAGAGTTTGGAGATAGTAAAGATGTTTTTGCTATAAATATATGGAATTGTCTTTTAATCACTCCCTATATATAAACAAAATACACTTCAATGTGACTTCTGAAAATAGAAAGAAACACTTTGTAGAGATATTTTGGTTTTTTAAGAAAAAAAATGTTTGTAAAAAAACTTTTTTTTTTTTTTTTATGTTAGCGAGTAAAAAATATCTATCTTTTTTTTTTTCTCTTTTTTTTTTTTTTTTTAATGTGAAAGTGGCATTAACATATATTTTCCCCCAGGGTAAAATACTCAATCAAATCTCATTCAATAGTGTTATTTTAGAGGCTTAATTTTTGTTTCAAATTATTTTTCTTTTTCCCAAATTTATCTCCAATCTTCCCAAAAATATTTCTTAATTTTCAACTTTCCTTAATTTATTCCATATATGATTTGTTAACGGCATTTAATTGAGATCAGATAGAGTATTTCAAAAAACACAAAATACATGGTGTTCATCAAAACCTTTCAAATCATTTTGCTGATTCAACATTTGAATAACTCATAATATCTCCTCCAAAACTTGGAAGGACAACTATGACATATCCATGTCATAATCCTATCTTCAAGATGTCCAAAAACTAAACAATCATCCAAAAACTTTACAAGAAAAATGTCAATTTGCAACAACTATGTACAGTGTCATAGAAGGGCTGGTTACTACCATCAAAGAATAAAAGAAATCAAATATTGATCACAAGTTTCACAATCTCAGTGAAACTGCACATCGTAATTGTTCAAGATGCCTGCAACATCCTCTGTTTAACACGCTCCGATAGTTTCCCATTTTCTTTCTCATACTCGTCCTTCAATTCCTCCAACCTCTTAGACACCTAATTACCATCCAATTGTCCGTTGAGCAAAGAAAAAAGCCATACATGTATACAAGTAAAATCAAGAATCGAGCAAGAGGGCAAAACCTTTATTGAGTAGGCCATCGGTAGTAATATATCAGGATTCATGGCATCCTCAGGAAAATTGCGTAATGCGTGTATGAGTTTTTCGAAGGGTAACGTCACCTGTTAAAATATATTAAACGTCATTAAGCACAAAAATAAAATAAAATAAAAAAGAATATAAAAAACTCAGATGTGAGAGTATAAAATAATTCCACCAGATTATCGTGGCAGTATTTTAGTAGAGCTAGGCCAACTTTAAACACTATCTTGACCCCCTGGGAAAAATAAATTGGAAATCAGAATCGAACAAGGATTAAAGGGGTGATTAAACGGTAAATGACTTGTAACCTCGTAAAGGAGATGACTAACCTCGAAAAGAAAGACATCCCAAATCCTAAGAGCCAGATGAAATGGGAACGAGTAAGAAAAGACTGTTATGAACCACTGGCTTGCATACATGCTAGGATTTATCATTTCTTGAGAAAAATGATCTCCCAACTTTGGTAACTGCTCTCTCACTAACTGGTCTAGCTGAAAAAGATATTGCTGCACAAGAGGCAATCCCACCTGCACCAAAAACGTGAGTTTTACCAAAGCTTGAAAATTAACGTGAATTAATATGATAAAGAGGCGCTGATGTGATGAAGTAGTTAACAAATATTTGAGCTGCTGGAACAAGTACATCAATCAAACTGCAAAGACAATCCCATGCGCGATTTACTAAATTCCAACAAATTCATTGCATCCCAGTTCTATTAAAAGCTAGTTTTGGTCATTGAAATTATCAATCGTAGGCTTTGAACTTAAAAGTAGATGAAGTGAACACTACCAGAACCTAAAATTGTGACTCTTAGAAGACTTAAAACATGCAAGAATCGGAAACAACAAGGATTCTCTCCTTTATTTTTCTGATCCAAGCAATACATGAAAAGATCAGATCTTTTTTGAAGGTATAAAATCAAGTTCAGCTGCAAGTAACTACGGTTCCTCAGAAAGAAAAAAGTTTAATCACACAATGCCCACTGTCAAATGGCATAATGAAGACCTTCCTCTCTTCCCTCCATTAGGCGTGAGGACTTCTTACGACTTTTTCCTTCTCATCATAATCTTCCACTTATTTTCTTTTAGCTTTTAATCATCAAAATCTTTATATTGCCTGAGCTAACCACTGGTTTATTACCATGCAGTATTCACTAACGTTAGAATTATTTACTATTAAATGGATAATCTGTCATGAAAGGCGTGCTTGAAATTCAGAAATTTAACCTATGAAATATGTAAATGCATAAGTACTGAAACTAATATCAATTTATTGCAGGTATGGGAGTTAGATGCTTTAAGTGGTAGTAGGTTTTGAGTTTAAAAGATTGAGAATCGTGATGCCTGCTCCAGTATTATGGTCCAGCCTTCTCAAATGCTGCTACCTAAGTGTTAATCATAAATAACCAAAGATGTAACGTTTAGCATCTTATATTTCTTCAACAACTAGAGTTTTGGGTTTCAAACCCAGTTGAATGATAGCGGTGTGTGTCATACTAGTAGGGTCTTATATGATCTTATGTTATTTCTCATCAGTAAGACTTTTTGCAAGGATAAATCTTAGGGCAAGTTTGATGTTAATTTAGGTGGTCTGGATAAATACTTCCAAGAAATGTATTTTGCATATGAGATTGGGAATAGATATAAAAACATGTAGTTGAATTAATGCATTTATGGATGACGTAAAAGTGATAGAATGGTTTTTGGAAAATAGAAGTTCGTTGTGGTGAGATGTTTGGGGGAATAACCTTATTCCCCCAGAGCACACATATCAAACACATTTTATTCCCAGGAGATGAAAAGATAATGTTGAAAATAAAAGGAACACAGCGCATGTCTAAACTATACCAGATATAACCCTTCCATTGGAGCATGGACAGCTCCTTTCAATAGGGCTACTAATAACCAGAATGCGTCTTCTTCGCTCATATAAAGAAGCAAAAGGCCTGCTATAAATCCCATACCCTGCAAAAAACTTGATTTCAGTACTAGAGAGACAAAAACTAGCAACTTGGTAGATGACCAGTGAGTTGATATACAACCTGCACATATCCGACATCTCTGTCATAAACAGAGTACGCTTTCAAAACATTATAAAGGGATCTTTGACCTGGACCATGTCTCTGCTGGAAGAAAACATGTGAAGGAAATGTACGAGAAATATCTCGGATAATATCAAGCTCAGAAGCAGATGTCTCATATATGACTAGTTGCTGCAGAAAAAATAAGAACAAGTATGACTTGTTAGCTATAATATAGACCAGCTTTAACAACATTAATCAGTTCAGGATGATATTTGAAGAAAAATGAAATAAAGCCAAATACTTTACTATAAATTAGCTTCCAGTAGTAGAGCGAGTCATTTAATATAAAATGGTCGTGGTGAAATATACAATTCCAGTATTTCAAGCATCATGATTAATGAGGAATTTCATAAATGTTCCTGCATAATCTAAACCAAACACATGAAGTGTTCAAAATGCACAAGCATTTGGAAACAGCTGAAACATGTTGGCTCAAGATAGAGGCATACAAGGTCTAGTAAATCTGTATATGGGAATTGGTCTTTCAGGGAGTTGGGTGATCTAACCAGATTTATCTCTTATTCAAAAAGCAAATCGCAGTCTCACAAGGAAAGTGGACTAATGTTACCGTATTTTTTTCCTTCTTTCTGATAAGAAACAACATTAATAAAAAAATATTTACAATCCATGGACATATCATCCACTCAAGGAACTAGTTCAGCTCATAATATAACTAGACTCAATCTCTAGCAACATCAAAAGCAAACAAATTCCTTGTCTTAGAGAGTTTGGATCCATAAAGCCACCCTGAACCTATTCTATCCCAACAAATGAAGTATCCACTCTTCAAAATCTTAAAAAAGTCTCCTATTCCTCTCCAGCCAAACAGACTAACATACAATGGGAACAATCACTCTGCATAGATGAAAAAGAAAAACTACAAATGAATTACGATGCTCCCAAAAAAGACTCAACTCAGCTAAGACTCTAGACCACAGAAGCTGTGTGAATGGGCAGTGCAGAAAGATGTGATCAACGCCCCCATACCACTTAAGTAAATTGAAAATAGTCAAGACACTAGGTGATGAGAGATGGATTAGATGTATATATCATTAGGACTATTTCACAAATAACCAAAGGTAAGGGTCAATGCAAATATTGTTTCTCATCAAGCCAAAATTCTGAGCACCTCCCATGGAAAATAGCAACTCAAAGATATGTTTGAAACTAACTATGCATTAGAGAGCATAATAGTGAATTCAAGGATGTCATATAAGCATCTGAACCTTGTGCGGATGCCCATTAAATACAATTTTAAATTTGGATGAACATTCAAAGCAGCCATCAATATAATTGTGACTTTTGAGATTGCAATCTATGACAATTTTTCTCTTTTCTTTGACAAGATAAATTATGTATCAAATTTGAAACAAGAGAGGGGCCCCTCCCAAATGTAATGGGCATAAAAATAATGTTATATACCTCATATACCCCTGGATTCATGAGCAAGAGGTCCCGACTCCCAGATATTAATTGCCAGACAAGTCCTCTGAGACAATCAGGAATTCCTTTTCTTATTCTCCTTTTAACAACATGGGGTTTCCTCCGAACATAATGCTTCCAATCACTTCCTCCAACCCCTATCATCTTTCTCCATTTTCTAATCCTTCTTTCCTCCCTGAAAATTGGATATTGAAGTGATGGCATTATCATGTCTGACAACACTGACAGAATAAATAGAAGGGAATGTGGCTACATGGTTCTCAGAAAAAGCAAGTGTAAGGGAAGGCTCTGAAATAAAACAGACTTCATTAAAGATATATCACTGCCAAACCCAGCCTTAATTGAGCTGTTTGGCAGCTTTTTCATTAACTTAAATATTTTTGTAAAACTCTTGTTTCAAATTTGGGTCAGTTCCAAGGGTGCCTTTTCCAATTTCAAGTAATGCTTTAATCAGCTTCGAAACCAAGTGAATTGGCACCCAAATTTCAAAGAATTCAAAGCATTAAGCCTTCATGTTACCCTTTCACTTGAAATAGATAGCTTCAAGTTCCAATAGGACAATGTAAGAGAGGGAGATGCTTTCAACTTAGTGAGAGAAACACTCACTAGGCTGCCCTTGAAGAATTATAAATCTTAATCCCCTGCATAGACAGCAAGGTTTATCCCAGAGAATGTCTTCTTTTCTCAGTCAATATGAAACATGATGGTTTTGCTCAGACTTGATATTAGGTTTTCCGATTCCTAGTGACTATGTTCATGAAAACCCAATTCGACAAAGCCCTAATTCATATATATCATTCATGCAGTTGGCAAACCTTTCAAGAAATTAAGCATCCAGATGAACTTTCTGGCTGAACGATGTTTTGATCCAACTTAGCAAAGATTTTTCATAAATTAGAATTCATGTTTAATCCTAGGAAGTCAGCAAAAACTGATACTCAAAGCCTTGTGTAGAATTTGCACATATAATTACGGG
This sequence comes from Scutellaria minor, assembly GCA_954870855.1. Classification (NCBI taxonomy): domain Eukaryota; kingdom Viridiplantae; phylum Streptophyta; class Magnoliopsida; order Lamiales; family Lamiaceae; genus Scutellaria; species Scutellaria minor. The sequence continues at coordinate 13,524,650 of OX940728.1, read as the reverse complement.
CTTGAACAAATAGTGGTGATCTTAGTCTTATCCAACTATACATCAGAGGTTAAGCAGATACCATGCATCGGCTATCTAGATCATCTTAGCATGTCAAATACAGGATACACGAAATGGCATAAGAATACGTAATAGAGAAGCATCTATCATCAAAAAAGCTACAGCTAAAAACATGTTATACCTCTCATACTCTGAGGCTGATCTGTTCTTTGTTAATACATCAGGCGAGTTAGAATCCTGCTTTACAAATCCAAATCTGTCGACTTTAGGAAGTGGAACAGGTACTGCTGCCTCTTGTTCATCTACTCTTTTCTTTTCCATCTAACAAGGCTTGCCAAAACTAATATCTCCTCAACTTTACGGCAAAACACTACTGTATTCTTCAGCATTGCCATGGAATCCCCATTTCAACATTAAATACAACACAAAATTCTGAATCAAAAATTAAAGTAAAATAAAATCAGTCATTAAACTCAGCTACAACAAAATAAAACCAAAAGGCATTGGTGCAACAATGAGCAAGTTTATCGAACATAGATAATTCGAAAACAAAATTGGAAAATTCAATACGAAATTTTAAAAAAAATGGAGGGCTCATCATGAAATTGGATTTAAAAACACCTAAAAACTATAAAAGGAGTCAAAAAGTGCCATGGAACATTATAGAGATTTCTCCAGCCAACATGAAAATTGATTTATACTATTCCCAGATAAAATTAAACTATTAAACATCTGAATATAAACATAAAAAACAATTACAATTCTATAGGAAAGCTCATATTTTGGCCACAGCTATAGAAATTACCCAAAAAAAAGTGAGAGAATGAGGAGAGGAAACATAACCTGGAGATTTCAATGGATAATTCTATTAATTCAAAAAAATTGAGAAAATTCCTCGTAGAAGAAAGCGGATGGACTATGGCTAAAATTTTGGAATTTGGATTTCGGATTTTTCGGTGAAATTCGGAGGGCATTGCGTGTACCGTCTACGCGTAAGATTGTCGAGGTGGAAACGAATATACGACGTCGTTTTCAGTGCCCCGGTGTATTTGGAAAGTGCATCAATTATAATTGTTTTGACTTTTAATTCACAAATTTAATTTTATAAAATAAGTTAATTATAAATTTATAATTCACAATCCATAAATAAATTTAATATGTTATGGTGAAACTTCATATCACAAATAGTAATTTGTAGGACCACTTTTTATTGCAAACATTTGACCTTTATTTGGGGGAGAAAATGAAAAATTAATGGAAAGCTATAATAATAATAATAATAATAATAATAATAATAATAAATGAAAAAAGAAAAAAAAAAAAAAAGGAAGAGTAAAAAGAAGAAAAATCTATTATAATGTTTAATTTCTTATAGTCATTTTATTTTGTTATAATATATATGATAGTGTCATGTCAAATAATTCATATTCATAATTAAAGCGACAACTATCCATCCACACCATCATCACGGAGAAATTCATTAAAGAAAAATCTTGCAGGCAGGTCTTAATAATTTATTAATTGATTAGTCGACCTAATTATATATTATATATATAAACGATTAAGGTTTCTTGAAGATGGGAATGGACTACCGAGAGTTGGTGTTAGTGTTGGGAAACACAATAATTCTTAACTTAATTAATTGATCTTATATGGAAAAAAAATGGAAAAATTAGTAAAAATACCCCGTATGTATACTCTAATTATGATCTTACCTTTTAATTTTTTGAATTTTTAAAAATACTCCGTATGTTGGCGCTTCTTGTTGAAAATACTCAGTCACCTGTTGTAGGAGGTAACTCGCTGACGTGGCCGATTATTTCACACGTGGAATATATTTCTCTTTTTTTTTTACCAAGTCAGACAATGAATGTCAAGTCACACAACCCTCTCACAAATCCCCAAATCAACGAGAAGGTTAAGCCTCCAACTCCCCAAATAAAAAAATAAAATAAAAAACCCTATTTCTAATCAAGAAAACCAAACCAAATTCTCTCTCAAATATACCTCAAATCCTTACGTATTTACCATGAAATTCAGAGACAAGAACAACCTAAACCGGCAACAACGCCAAATGGAGATCAAGAAAGTTGCTGAAACATAAACACAGGCAAGAAGGTGGTGGTGTCTTCCGGAAGAGACGAGTCTAATCCTAAATAGGAAGCTTCACAGTGGGGCTTGAAACTCTGAATATCCCAAAAATTTAACTGATTCTTCCTCCGACAACCTCTAATCCAATTCCCCCTCTCCTATTCATCTCCATTCGGGGGCTTTGGTGGGCAGAGCATGTTTGTAGGAGAGAGAAGAAGAAGATGGTGGTTGGTCGGAGAAGAAGATCGATGGTGGAGTGGTTGGCTGGATAAGAAGGTCGACGGCGAAGACGTTGCTGTTCGCAGTGCGACGGACAGCAGATCGGAGGTGGTGATAAGCTAAGTTGATCGGAGATGGTGGTGGTTTGCAGCGGCAGTGGATCGGAGCGAAGAAGATGGTGAGTGACTGAAATCGCTAGAGAAGAGGTGGATCGGTGTAAGTCTCAAGCCACAGTAGCAGAATTCTCCCTCATTTGAAGAACTTGACATTCTTTTTGTGGATGGGTAAGAGAAATATTGAGGTGTTATGTTTGGAAGCCTCAATTAGAGTTGGAATAATAATAGTTGACTTAAGAGGATTTGGGAGGGAAATGGTTGGATTTTCCCTCCCTTTCTCAATTGACATGGAAAAGAGAACAAAAAAAATCGGAAAAATAATTACACATGTGTATTTACCTGTCACGTCAGCATGTGACCGGTTAGTTACCTCCTACAACATTGACTGGGTATTTTCAACAAGAAGCGCCAACATACTAGGTATTTTTAAAAACCCAAAAAATTAAAAGGTAAGATCATAATTAGGGTATACATACGGAGTATTTTTACCAATTTTCCTGAAAAAAAATTATGTAATGTCATTTGAAGAGTTTAATATATCAGAAATCCTAGAAGTTTTTAAACTCCTTATCTTATATTCTTATTCGGATAATCCAACAAATTAAATTTTATGTTTTATATAGTATAATTTATATATATATATAATATAATTAATTCATAATAGAATCACTTAATGGACCTCAATCGTATATGACTTATTAAATAATTATAAAATTATTGTTTATTTGTATTTCTCAATTCGTTAATTTTTTTTTATCTATATCTAAATAATAATAATATAGTATAAGCATATAGTTTATTAAGAACACAACCGTTTTGCTAAGAAGTGTAAAAAAAATAAAAAAATAATTGGTGTCTAGGACAGCCTTGCCCCGCCTATGGCTCCTCATGCCTAAGGTGTCCAAATAAAAAATAAATAAATGTGGTTAAGAGTAGTCTACGTCGATTTTTAGAATACTATTTATATGTTGTTTCAGTAATGACTTAATGCACGGATTAAAAGAATGTGGAAGAGAAAGACCTAGAGTATTACAATAATAGTGAAATAGGGTTGAAGATTGTAGTAACAATTTGCAAAGTCAAGTTGAGGTGTTTCTTTGTTTGCAAGATGGAATACACTTTGACTAGAGCTCATGAATTAACCTATTGTTTTCAAAAACGAAACAACTTTGTATTCTGGATTGCAACATTGTAAAATCAGAAGTTTCGACAAATTTGGAAAATGCTAAGAACTGGATTGTACTTTCTAAATGAAAAATCATATGCAAGTGTTTTGTAAGAGTGTTTGTATGCATGTAAAATTTTTAGGTGTTTTCCAATAAAATGAAAATTGGTTTTTTTTAAGGCAAAAACTTACAAATTAACTCTAGTATTAATAAGACTTGATTACTAGGTGTAACAACCTAGCCGATTCAGGTATTACAACACTTGAGGTTTTAGATGAACTTAAACAATTTTTTTGTCCAAGTTCATACGAGTTCTCCAACAAACACAAGCTGATCCAACAATCACTTTAAAACTTGGGTTGAATCCATTACCGAGTGACAAAAAGACTATAATATTAAGATAAACCAAAAAATAAACTAGATCGGACTAAACCCGAGCCAAAGCTCAAAACTACCTAGGCCACCCAAGTCAAACCCACATTTTAATTGCCAAAATTTTAGGCCCAAGCAAAGCCGACCAACCGAATGGCAAGCGCGTATGTGTGTCTCACATTAGATCACCCATTATAATGTATTATTTAATAGGTTATTTCAAAACCCAACCTGAAGTTGGATAGTTTTTCAATTTGTAACATAATTTTTTTTCTTTTTTCGATTTCATCCCAAAGTTCACACTATTTTTCAGATTGCATCCTAATGTAACATTTAGTCCTTTTTTTTTTGGTCAAAATTGAAATTTTCATTCAACTTTTGCTCAAATTAAGCTTGAACATATGAAATCAGAAAATTAACTCGAGACTTTCGTTTGATTTGAAATGTGGAATGTTTTTTATGCAACTTTCATGTATTTTTGGTTAAATAATTGGCCAACTTCATGTGTTAATTTCTTACTCACCAAAATTCGATTATGAGAAGTTCAATATATTACAACCATTTACTCGAAATGCAAAATAATCCTACAAAGTTTAATTATACCAAAATTAAACTTATAATCACATAACTTTATTTATATTTTTTAGTTGAATTAGAATATTAACCAGTAGAAACAAACAATTCCAAATAATATATACTAAACATATTTGAACTTAAAATTTAAAATACATTTTCTTTGTTCCAGAATGATGGAAAATAAAAATCTCTTTGCACGCATTAACGAACATTCCACACATTAAAAATTAGATATAAAAATTAATTAAATAAAAAGTAATTCTAAATACAAAATATAATATTACATGGTTTCGAATCAAAATCATATCAGTACGATTTTGTTAACATTTTAAATATGATTTTTATGAAAAAGTATATAATAAAAGGATTTGATACAGTGTGGCGCGGTGTACAAAACCAGAGAGAGGATTACCAGTACGGTAGTACCGGAGAAGCAATCTCTATTTCCCGCCCAATTGAACATGTCGCCATCTTTCGAAATTCTGCTGCTGAAAAGACAGAAATCGGATCGTTGAGACTCAAATCTAAGCAACACCAACTATGGCTTCTGGAATAGGTGTAGTTTCTGCACATTTACGCACAGAAACAGATCAATTTTCTCTTCCCGTTTCCATTGGCGTAATTTGAACTTAATTTTCAAGCAATTGCAGTTGATTTGTGGGCAGAAATCGTAGCAGAAGAGGAGGAGCATCGGCCGTCAGTTGGAGGAGTTTCCGAGCAGGAAATCGTCGTCACTTACCGGAGGCAGAAGGCCGACGTTATCCCTCAGAAATATGCACCAAGGTTTGTTTCTATGTCGGAGAAAAATGTGCTCTTTTCGTAGTATCTATCGATGTTGTAGTTAGTTTCCAATTTTTTTTTTTTTTTCTGTTTATTATATTTGCAGGAGGCAATCGAATTCAAGTAGCGAGAATGGGAGCCGGAAGAGTCTTGCACCGGTGAAGCGAGTGAGTTGGAATCGGTCCCTTTCCACGAGGTCGGTGCCCTAATTTAACTGCTTCTATTTTTTGCTTCGATGAAGAATAGCTGTAACAGCTTTCTGTATATGCACCTGAGAATTTTTTATGTTTTTCAAAAATTAGAGTGTTTTGTGAGTTTTAGAAATTGGGTAGGAAACACTAGTGAGATAATTATAGTGAGTTGTGAGATTATCTATGTGTGGTGTTGGGTTTAAGTAGAGATAGTATTGTCTAATTGTTATAACTCTCAATTGTTATTGTATAGTAACATTTCTCCTACTCGCCTGTGGGCGTAAGCTTGTTAATAGCCAAACCATGTAAACAATTGTACTGCTTGATCCTGCTTCCAGTCTTGCAGCTTATGTCATAGTGAGCTAAATTTGATTTATTTCTCTTTGTTAATCATTTAAATCAATTTGGTTGTGTGGGCCTGTAGTAGCTGGGAGTGGTGATAAAATTGTTTCGGATGACATAAATCATATGGAATGATGATGCTAATTAAGTTTTATTAGCAAATTTAGATCATTCTTTGGGAAGAACTTGTGATATGGTTTTTAAAATGTATCTGAAAGAATTTATGAAGGACGTGCAGAATGGTATTTTATATTATAGGCCAAATGGCTGTTTAGAACTAATGAATTACACTTGCTTAGCTGGAACGAGCTTTTGAATAAGGTGATGAAATTCAAAGATCTAAGGTTTTTAGCATAGATATGCTGGCAAACTATGTTAAAACGTGAAACGACTAGAATATTGTCACACCATATGGTCGGGTAGCATCAAGCATATAGGACATGGATGGCTGACAAAAAGTATATGACTAGTACGTACATAAATTGATACTAATAACTTGTAATAACTCAATACATGAAATAAAAACACTATCATTTATGGAAAGCTGGAAACATAACATATAAGTAAAGATATGCATTTGGTGTATTACAAATATGTTCTATATGGCACTTAGGAACATAGGGGATTACTTAATAAACACATGAAGTTATGTATTTGAGTTAGAGTTTGTTCATTAGACAATTACAACTAGTTGAAAAAAAAATATGGGACATGTGAATCCAAGTTTATGTTTTGTTAACTATTCTGGTGCAGTTTTTGAGAGTCAACAAGTAACTGGGATTATCTAAGAGCCACATGAGGCTTCAGGTGTTATATGCAGATGATATTTGACTAAGTGTTCACAAGAAAGGCTGAAGTGTGAGATCGCTTAAGGGTAACATTAAGATTATAGCAGTAATGCAATCTGGGTGCTAGGATTGCTAAAAATTTGCATTTTCCAGATTCTCTAAACTTAACCATGATGAAGTGCACACTGAAATTATGCAGAGAAACTCAGGAATGAAAAGGAGAAATATTAGTGATAATAAAAAAACCGTACAGTAGTTTGACATGATAAAGAGGGAGAAAGAAAAAAGCATGGTGGGTGGGGTTAGTATCAGATTGGAGGAGAAGAAAAGCAGAAGAGCAGTTTTATTATGCTCTTAATAATTGCGCATATTAAGTGGTGGCACTGCTATCATAATTTTATTACATGATCTAATAATTTTTGTTTGCTATCTTCAGTCCAGATTCTTATAGTACTAATAATGCTCCAAATAAAATTGTTGTCTTATTTGTGAGATTAGTCTTAATGCCTATTCTTATAAATCCTGTCTTCTTATTATTTAATAATAATAAAAGAAAACAATATACCATCCTGACATTTTAGAACATTGGTTTCCTACTGACAGAGGAAGGACAAGCATTGCTGCCACTACATGTGTGGATCATCAACCACAACAAAGGAAAACTAGAAGAAATGCTAAACCACCACTCCCTAAAGTATGGACAGCCTATTTGCTTACCTTTTTTCCAGTTTCACTGACTATGATTGGGTCTCAAATTTTACCTTTTGGAATAACTTTTTTTTTCAGTGATGCAATCAGCATGAGTTGTTTGTTATTTTGTGACATTGTAAAATGCCTATCATTTCAGATATACTGACTCAATACATATGCAGGAGCCATAAGACCAGAAAAATAAGATAAATAACTCTAAGAATCCAATATGTTGTGACAAAATCTAGTGAATATGTATTGGTTCTTAACAAACCCCTTTTGCTCTGGATAGGGAAAATCTGTACAACCTCCCAATTATGATACAGAACGAGCCTATTTTCAAGAGGTTGATGCATTTGAATTGCTAGAAGAAAGCCCCTCACCCAAGAAACCTGGTACCTGGATCATGGGATCACAAGTTGATAATGTAGTCATACCACATTTGTCCTCGGTATTGCAGAAATGGCTTATCTCCAAAAAACTAAACCGAGCATATGCATTTCCTGGTTCGTTGTCTAAAATATTAGAAACTCCTACATCATCCAAGGATCCTAAATGTGTGGATTTTTCATCCTCAACTACCAAGGCATCAGGAAAAGACCATTTGGGAGTTCAGTTTAGCTCAAATTCTGTTCAGCAAAGCCATAAATCGAGCTTGAATGAGAAACCTCTCTCCAGCTTGTCTATCAAGGAGACTTGTGAAGATATTGAAGTTGCAGTTAGTAAACTATCATTGACTTCAAAGCCTTCTTCACTGGATGGTTATGGTTGGAATTCTTTTTCAGCTCTTTTGGCTGCATGTGGGCAGTCAGTTCCTTCGACACTGACAGACATGCTACTAACTTACTGGTTTGTTTTCTCTTCCTAAATTACTGACTTTTTTCTGATTCCCCAGTTTGGATTGACTTTTCATTTATAGGTCATTTATAGGTTTCTTACAATTTACAGACCCCAAATGATTTTGTTATATCTAACAATGAACTCCAATTCTGTTGTTTTAACATGCTTCAACTATTTTCCTCATATTTCTCATTGGTCTGCTTTCTTTAGTTACTTATACATTCTTTTGGTTATTTCCAGATCTCTTGTCTTGTCTAGTATATTCGATTGTTCCCAGAGTTGAATTATTGAATACCTGGTTCTTTTAGATTTAGCTCGAGAGCTTATGGGACTGTTAGGCTTATTTATGTCCTATATCTAACTTTATATCAACTGCAAAATATAATCAGCATTAAATGTGTATTATCAATATAATATAGTAATAGGAAGCCCAATATAAGTCTTCAATGAATAATGATGTCATATTGACTTAGGGAAAAAGTCTTACGTAAATGAAGCTGCAGTTTATCTTGTAGATTACTTTGCCACTCTATCTCGTAGTGATTCTATTCTGATGCTTTAAGTGCTTGACACAAGGGTTTCTAGTTGTCTGACCACCTTGCTTATTTTTCTTGAATATTGGTGATTTAATATCATTGTAAATTTGTATACTTATTTGAACTGTTAAGTATTTCTTTTTATGTATGTTTGTTTCCCATCTTTCACTGAAATATACTGTTTAAAATCAGCAACCTAGACAAAGTCACTAAGGTTGGGGAAGGAACATATGGAGAAGCTTTCAAGGTTGGCGATAATGTTTGTAAGATTGTCCCATTTGATGGTGATCTGCGAGTCAATGGAGAACTGCAGAAGGTATAATTGTGTATTGCTTTATTAAGATGGAAACCATAATAAATAATTGTATGGATCAAGATCTCCGATTAGTTGGATCATTTGGCCATTTTATGTGAATGTTTTGCATGCTCCCAGAGCCAAAGTTATGTTGCTATGAAACAATATCTTTATAACACCCACCCCCCCCCCCCCCCTTTTATTTATGCTTGCTGGTAATGCATCACTCTATTGCTGAGGTTTGCAGCATTGTCATCCCCATTGCATTTCATCCCTGCATAATTTGATCTCTTTGTGGTCAGGAATATCACAAGGGGTCAAGATGCATAGAAAATTGATGTTATGCCTGTTTGTTTCCTCTCTGTGGGCTTGCCCATGTTGATCTACCAAGTTCTTTCATTGTGAGGTTAATATGTTTAACAGATTTTAGTTTTTGACCTTGGTGCTTTTACATGCTTCAGAAATCAGAAGAGTTATTGGAGGAGGTTGTTCTTTCCTACACTCTGAATCACGTAAGAGGATGTGATGATGATGTATCTAATGGCTGCACTACCTTCATACAAACAATAGAGTAAGCTTTCTGGTTTCTTAATTGGCACCACAGTTTTTCCCTTTAAGAGCTAATGCTTGTTTTCTAGGCATTGTATGCTTTGGTGATTAGTAAGTAGGACAAGAAAAAAAACTGTTTTATTCTGCCATGAAGAGTTATTTATTGGTTATAGGAACATTTTTATGCTGTTTATCTTGTATGATGTCACAGTTACTTTGATTTAAGGTGAATAAAAACAACAAACAGAACAGCATGATTTGAACTCCCACCAGTATGCAGTGAATTTAACTCAAAGGGCTGACAAGCTGATTCGTACAAGACTCCATTTATTTCATTGTTTTATTTTCTAGTTCTTAAATGTGTTAACTATATCGTGTTCTTCTGTTTCAATAGGAAACTCACTTGAGCTCACCACCTTAAAAAATAGTTAAGTTATGACTTTGGAATTATTTCAAACCTGTATCAATGGTCATGATAATGCCCATAGGTTTTGTAGCATTAGAATATGGACAGCAAGCATTAGACAATGCAATGAGTCACTAATAATATATGATTGCCCAGCTTATCTGAAGTAAAAAAGAAAGGAGGTTTTTACTCTGTTTGTTGGCCCATTACCTCTATGCTGAATGCAGTGTCCAGTATATGGTTTCTGGAAATCAATTGACTTCAATTTTCTATTTTTTAATTCATTTTTATTCCTGTAGTAAAAAAACACTTCTTGTATACTTAGTTTGTTATAGAGTTCTTTTTTCTGTCTGAATGGCTGTGCAGGTCCTTTACTTTGACTTCAGTTTATTTTCACCTTTTATTTCTGTATGCATTTTTTATCTTCAAAGTTGCAACAACGACGGTATATCTGCAGGAAGTTCCTCTCTATTGCTTTCTTTCATTAAAGACATTTGCATCTAATTTAAAAGGCTCCATCAGCAATTTTATGTGGTTAATTTAACACCCTACTTATCATTTAATGTCTCATAGTTTGAAGGTGTGCCAAGGATGCTATGATTCTGCTCTAATAAGTGCATGGGAAGACTGGGATGCGAAGAATAGTTCGGAGAATGATCATCCCAAGGAATTTCCTGCAAATCAGGTACCCATTCAATGTTGGCTTCAAAGAGCTTTACTCTGTGAAACAAATATGAACATTCATTTCCTCTTAGTTTTATCATTTGTCAATTTTCCTTTTATTTCTCTAAACCGGCTATGGGAATTGTTTCTAGTGCTATGTCGTTTTTGTTCAAGAACATGGTGGTCGGGATCTTGAGAGCTTTGTGCTTTTGAACTTTGATGAAGCACGGAGTTTATTGGTTCAGGTATGACCTTTTCCATATTTCTGTCTGTTTGCATTAGTTTCTACCTGTTCTGTTACAGGCTATAGGTATATATTGCAGGTCACTCTGGGACTGGCCGTAGCCGAGGCTGCATATGAATTTGAACACCGAGATTTACACTGGTTTAATTGTCATACCTCTTATCAGTTGCAGCATCTTGTTTTCTATTGCTTCAAATTTTGTTCAATTGGGGATATATTTTCAACAGGGGTAACATTCTTTTAAGTCGCAAAGATTCTGCTACTCTGCAGTTCATCCTTGAAGGGAAAAAGCTGCACGTTAAAACATTTGGGTTGATCATATCCATCATTGACTTTACACTCTCAAGGATCAATACAGGTTTAAGTTATTTACATATTTCGATGCTGCGGTTCAGATTCTGATGAAGACTAATAGAACAAAAAATACGATGTCTCAACAGGGGAAGATATACTCTTTCTAGACCTGTCATCAGACCCAGCACTTTTCGAGGGTGCAAAGGGAGATAAACAAGTAAGAAATACAAGTCATGCATGTATGAGTTTTGTCCAGGATTCTATGATAAAGTGGTTCATAATAATATTTGCAGATGGATACGTATAGGAAGATGAGGGATGTGACTGATGAATGCTGGGAAGGAAGGTAATAATGTTACAGATTTACTTTTTTAATGCTTAGAGCATTCTTAATTTGGTGTAGAATTTATGTTTTACAAATGATGACATTCAAGTCCCATTAAGAGTATGGTCTTATTTCAAGGACGGCTTTCTCGTCATCTTTTATCGAAAGGCTAATGTGTGCGTTTTACTAATAACGTTTCACAGTTTCCCCAAGACGAATGTGTTGTGGCTGCAATACTTGGTGGACATTTTGCTATTAAAGAAATCCTTTGTAAGTCTATGAACTGTAACTTCTCAGACATTTTTATATGAATCAAAACATGTCTTGTGGTTTGATGCATGAAATCTTGATTTATCAGGATAGAAGCTCGAAAGACGAGAGAGAATTACGTTCACTCAAGAAACGGTTCAACAGCTACGGTTCAGCCAAAGAGTGTGTATCTGATCCTTTCTTCAGCAACTTATTTATCAATCAAGTATGAAGCCAGCAGTTAAAAGGTGACAAGTATGTATCTGTTTCAACTTATTTCATTCATCTTTGTGTTGAGATTTCTCATACTAGCAATCTGTGATAAGAAACAATCTTTTGATTTTGACTGATTATCAGATACATGCATAGATAGTGGATTAGGCATACATAAGATGAGAAGAGCAATTCACTCAATCTTAAAAAGATGAAAAGTATGTTTGTGTTTGGTGCTTTAGGTGTCAAAACTAGTCAGATAAACATACTTTTGGCTTTGGATGAAATGAGACCACATGGAGGGTCCCTTTCTTTATTTCCAATCTTTATATCCGAATATTCCTTTGTTACATTATTATATAGATATATATGCACAAAAATTCAGGCAAAACCGTCTCATAAATCAAATTCTATCAGACCGAATTCATTCCTGTCAAAAAAGATCATCTAAATCTGAATCTTCTAAATGGGGCTCCGTTTTACCGATCTTTTAAGAGAATGTCTATTTTATAATGTTTGTGTTGGATTTACATGTACATGGGTATATGTATGTTTTGTGAAAATCCCAAGAAATATTATATCTGATAAATAAAAAAACATAGTATATGTGGGATCAGGCTGAAAATCAGGAAAGAATAGTGGGAAAAAGCTGCTGCTGCAGGAAAAGCTTTAGCATGCACTCATCACTCCTACGGTATCAATAATAATAAATAAATTGGTAAAAATTTGATATCACATGTTATATTTCATCAATAAAATCCTAAGCATATTTAAGTATCAGAGCACCCACATCAATATGTTTTTAGCACATCATTTTAGTGTAGGTCTCACATGCCAACACACTAATTAAAAATATCTACTTTTTAAAAACACACCTCTACATCAATTTAACACAAATGCAATCAATTTTATTTCAAACACAATTATTACATGTGGATCCCATTATTCACTAATTTTTATTCTATTATTTTTATTTATATAAGTTTAAATTAATTACTTATTGCTTGTATTTTTTTAATCATATTAAAATTGTATATTGGATTAATTAATTATGACATTAATAATTTTCAATTCACATTAAAAAATAATTAATAATAAATAACAATAAATTAATATTTACTCCAAATCTTTGGTATGAATTTGTATTAATTATATAAAAAAATGCATATACAGGTAGCAATTAATTAAAAATACGCAATTGACATTACAATACATTTGACATACAATTAATATAAATGAGCAATTAATTTTTACAAGTTCCCAAATCGTGTCCAAATGTGTTCAACTAAATCCGTTCGAAGTTGGTGATGAATTTGATTATCACGGAGCTCGGAATTAATTTGAAGAAAATTTCGAAATTCTTGGGGTGATCCTTGAACGGGTTGTGCAGGCTCATCGCGTTCGTCGTTGTACCAATTCGTGACTAAATCTCCCTCATCCTCAACAATCATGTTGTGCAAAATAATACATGTTAATATTATATGTCTTAACCTTTTCTTATACCAAAAACGAGCTAGTCCTCTGACAATTGCCCATCGTGATTGGAGTACTCCAAATGCCCGTTCGACATCCTTTCTTGCTGCTTCTTGTTTTTCCTTAAACAATCGTCTTTTCACATCCTCTGGACAAGGGAAAGCCTTTACAAACGTCGTCCACTCCGGATAGATTCCATCTGTTAGATAGTATCCCATTTTATATAGTGAACCATTCACTATAAAGTTAGTCGTTGGTGCATATCCATGTAAGACATTATTGAATAAATCAGATTCATACAACACATTTATATCATTTCGTGAGCCCGCCACCCCAAAAAATGCATGCCATATCCACAAGTCTTGAGATGCGACCGCTTCGAGCACGATTGTGGGTGATCCATGACCCCGTGTGAACTGACCTTTCCAAGCCACCGGACAATTTTTCCATTCCCAATGCATGCAATCAAGACTTCCCAACATGCCCGGAAAGCCGTGTCGTTCCTCGTGCATTTGGACAAGTCGTTGAATGTCATAAACATTCGGTTTTCTCAAGTATTGATCACCAAATATTTCAATCATGCATTGACAAAATTTAAAAAGACATTTGATGGCAGTAGACTCACCCATTCGTAAGTACTCATCCAATTGGTCGGCCGGAACTCCATAAGCAAGTTGACGGATGGCCGCTGTGCATTTCAATAATGGTGACAACCCTAACCTTCCCGAAGCATCCGGCCTTTGTTGAAAATACGGAGAATGTTCCTGAATTGCATCAACAATACGAAGGAATAAATGTCTTCGCATTCGAAATCATCTTCGAAACATATCTTCATGATATACTGGAGATTCGGAGAAGTAATCATTAAATAGCCTTGTATGTCCGGCTTCACGATTCCGTTGTATGAATCGTCTTCGTCGCCGCTCTTCTAATCTTTGATATGCGTCAAGTATTTGTTGACCGGTTTAAAGTATTATAGACATCATTTCTTCTCCCGGTGACGTAGGCATTTCTCCCTCATCCGAATCAACTTCAGACTCGTCAGATGAATTTTGATTAAAGCTATTCACATTTGAAGACATGTTGGATAGAAAGAGGGAGGAATTGTGTTGCATAATATTTGACCAAGGTGTATCACCTCTTATTTATAGGGGATATATGTATGTAACATTTGTTTTCATTCACATATTGTTCAAATTAGGTATACCAAACTTTTATTTAAACAACCATTCAACTTCATTCTTGTGATTTCTATCATGTGACTTTAATGTTATGGAAAATGGAAAATTAGGTATACCAATCTTTTATTTAATCAACCATTCAACTTCATGATAAATTGCTATCGTGCGACTTCAATGTTATGGAAAGTGAAAAATTAGGTACTAAAAACTTCACTTGCAATAAATTTCTCAAAAATAAACTTTTTGGCCAAAAAAAAAAAAAAAAAAACCGAAAACCGAACCGCCGGTTCCGGTTTAACCGGCGGTTCGGGAAACCAAACACCATGGAACCGGAACCGAACCGGGATGGTTTTGATTGCGGTTTCAGTTCCTAACCGCCGGTTAAACCGGAACCGGCGGTTCGGTTTTCGTTTTTTTTTTTTTTTTTTTTTTTTGGCCAAAAAATTTTGAACATTTTGCTTCTCGGTACCGCGGTACCGAGAAGCAGATTGTTCAAAAATTGCATGAATTGTAATTTTAGTCTTGTAATTTTTATATAAATTTGGGCACTATAAAATTTCCGCCAATGGATAGTAGACAAACAACAAACATCATTAAATAGCTTAATTTGAGAATTCCATTTCTCCATAGCTACATTACATTAAACTAATTTTTACTTATTTTGAGAATTCCATTTCTCCATGATCATATTACAATATTGTTGGTGGAACTTTAATTGTTGAGCATTCATATTGGAAGTGTCCTTATTCATAATCTCATATTCCTTTGCAAGATTTGCGCGGTTTTGTGATTCAATCTACGCCATTCTTAGCTCATTCTCTTGCAATTTCATTTCTTTGTACGCATTAAAATTCTCATACATAGATCCGAATTTTTGCGTCATTTGCGAAAGATTAGTACTTGTAGTTGCCTTTTTTTTTCCTTTTCTCTTTGCCGTTTTTTGTCCAATTGGACGGACATCCTCTTCATTAAAATCAAAATCTAGGCTTCTTTCGCCCCAACTCGTAGCTTGACTTGCTCCATCTTCCGATATTCTTGATTTCTTTGTGCCGCTAGAATGATCGGTAGATTGTGGAGAAAAACTTGGTTGATCTTTAAGGATTCTCCAAACATGCTCCAAATTGAATGCTACACCACCATTTTCTTGAAGATATTTCTCATATGAGAAACGGAGTATATCCTCATCACTGTGACCGCTTCGATATTGGTTATAAATCGAATTGTAATTTGCATTGAAATGATTACACTTCTTTTGAATGGAGTTGTGCCGATGTGACCTTACCATACTAGCGGTTCTAGTTGGTGTACCATTCGGCTTATGTTGGTTGTAGTAACTTGCCACACGTGTCCAAAATGCATCCCCCTTTTGGTCATTGCCAACGATTGGGTCGGTTGAAATTGTTACCCATGATCGGGCAAGCACCTCATCCTCAGCTACGGACCATGAAACTCGCCTTCTTCCCCCATCATTCATTGGATTTGATTGAGGAACATTTGAATCATTTTGAACATTTTCAAAATTTCCAAATAGTGAAGAATGTTGCATAAAATTTGGATTATCACCAAATGTTGGGTGTTGAGGAGAAGAAGAAAAAGAATTGAATAGAGAGTTTATTGAATTGGGTGTTGTTGGTGAATTTGGGTCCGATGGTGTTGCACCAAAAGTATTCGAAGCACTCCACCAATTGTCGGCCATTGAAAAAAAATAAATTTCTTAGATTTGATTGCGTTTGAGTGGATGATCATTGTAACAATTCAAATACATATTTATAGAGATTTCATATAGTGAATTGGTAGGAAATTTCAAAATAATGGTGGTTACTATCTACCATTCCTATGAATTGGAAATTAGGTGTATCACCAATTTCACTTGACAAAGTTCTTTGGTAGTAAAAATCAAAATAATGGTGGTTACTATCTACCATTCCTATGAATTGGAAATTAGGTGGTTACTATCTACCATTCCTATGAATTGGAAATTAGGTGTATCACCAATTTCACTTGAGAAAGTGAATTGGTAGTAAATTTCAAAATAATGGTGGTTACTATCTACCATTCCTATGAATTGGAAATTAGGTGTATCACCAATTTCACATGACAAAGTTCTTTGGTAGTAAAAATCAAAATAATGGTGGTTAGTATCTACCATTCCTATGAATTGGAAATTAGGTGTATCACCAATTTCACTTGAGAAAGTTCTTTGGTAGTAAAAATCAAAATAATGGTGGTTACTATCTACCATTCCTATGAATTGGAAATTAGGTGTATCACTAATTTCACTTGAGAAAGAGAATTGGTAGTAAAAATCAAAATAACGGTGGTTATTTTGATCCAATTGATGAAGATAATTAGATTTAAAATAATGAAGCTTGAAAGATTCATTTCATTAGATCTATCAAGAACTTACATTTTAGAAATATTACGTCACATTGGAAATTGTAGAAAAAATAGATGATATATTTTTTTATTTTGAAAAAAGATATTTTTTATTGAAAATTGTAGAAAAATAGATAAAATAGAAAAAGTAAAATAAAGTTATAGAATTCTACAAATTATATACATTATAATAAACATGAATAGAATTCTGAACTCTAATTTTCTACCAATTTTATTAGTTGCTCATTACATTGTTGACAATTTATATATAATTCAAGTTTATTCAACTTTGGTATGAATTACATATAAGTGACGATTTCATAGATTTTCACAGATGAGTTACATAATAAAGATCATTATCTATAGAAAAAGTAAAGAAAATAAATATATGGGTTTATGAGGGAAAAATAAAAATAAAAAAATTAATTAATTGAAGAGGAGAGAGAGAATGCAAAACCACACCACAACATTAATTTTTAGCACATCATTTTAATGTGGGACCCACATGCCAACACACTAATTAAAAACATCTACTTTTTAAAAACACACATCTACATCAATTCAACATAAATTTACATCAATTTAACACAAATACAATCATTACATGTGGGTCCCATTATCCACTAATTTTTATTCTATTATTTTTATCCACTAAAATACACACTCTTTCCAATCATTAGCTAATAATTAGAAGGGGGACAAGAATGATGTTCAAACATCTTAACACACCCATACTTACACAAAAACACACACTTAAAAACATCCCCACATTAATTAACACCACACATGTTTTTATTAATAACACCTTAAAATGACTTGGTTTGTGTGCCCTAAGAACACACACACTAATTATATAAAAACACACACTTAAAAACATACTACATTAATTAACACACCTTTTGTTTTAATTAAAAACACACTTAAAAATATCAATGTGGATGCCCTCAAGGAGAAAGAGAAGAATTTGTCCATAACAAATAGATGGTCTTGAAAGTGGTAAAAACTGTAGAAATATCTTTTTGTACAGTTTAGGAATTTAACAAATCTAAAGTATAAATTGGATTATTTATATTTTATATTGAAAATAGACGATATTCCTTTAAGATTCACTATTTACTAACTTTACTTTGATTGTTAAATAAATAAACATGACTGATTCTTGTTCGTTTGAGCTCGGCTAATTTACGGCTCTACTCATAGCTCATAGTACTTTTTGAGTGATCTCTCTTGATTGAAAAAAAAAAAAAATGTATTGAAATTTTAATGTTTTAACTTTTCTCAAGCATTTTTACATTATTTGAGTGTGTTTTATCATACCATGCTTACTTATATCTCCTAATCATGATGCCCAACACAATGTCAAAATTGTGCTGATTAAAGAGTTGGAAATTATAACATCATCTCTTCCTTCAAATATAATTTTAACTGATTAGTAGTGTTACATTAAAATCTAATAATATTTTGTGTTACTACAATATCAAGATAATCATTATAATAGTCTCTCGGTCAAAAAAAAAAAAAAAAACTCATGTTTCAATCAAAGTTAATTTGATTTCTTTTATTTTACTTCTTACACAGTTCAACACTTCAACTAAACAAGTTAAATTTAATAGTAGATAGACATACATGAGAATTGATAACTTATAGAAGTTTTTACATTGGTTATAATTTATCAAAATTAAAAAAAAAATTGCAGGTTGGAATTATTACAAAAAAATAAAATAAAATTAACAATAATCATAATAAATGAAAAGAGTATGTATAAACAATACATATATGGAAAAATACAACTCCAACAAGGATTTTCAACTTATTAAATTTGATTTAATAATAAAATTAATTAAATTAGACACAATTTCATATAATATAATTCGTAAAACGATTTCATTCAAATATTTATTTGTAATTTTGTATACATTGTTATTGTTGCTTTTTATTTTTTCTCAACATAACTAACGTTTCCAGCTGCTGACTCTGTCACACAAACAACAAATCCCATTATTCAAAATTACCTGAAAATGTCGGCTAGCCTGACAATTCATTTATTTTCCGAAGGATTTTTGCAAATATTTTGAATTCAAGAATTATTATCATTCTGTGTGTGTTAGAAAAATGATATCTTAATTTGTTTGAAATTAGCAGTGAGTTTGAATTGAACTCTGACAGTGTTATTAGTAACTTCAAACGTTGATTATTTAGACACATCTCGCAATTTATAATAACAATTTAGAATGATTAAATTGGTATCTCCAAATTATTTAGACATATACTTAAAATCGGATATATATCTACATTTATATGACACCTCAACCTTTTGGCTTAGCCATTCCCATTGAACCCACATGTAAAGCTTCATCTTCCTCTTTTCACCTCACCATTGCATATGCACATGCATCTCCCCAACTCTTCTCTCTCTACTCTCTCTCTCTCTCTCTCTCTCTCTCTCTCCACTATTGTCTAATATTGAGAGACTAATATATTCAAACTTCATTCTTCATGACAAAGAAAGCACTTTTTCTTTTTATCATAGTGACATATTCCACCCCCTTTTACTTTATCCTCCCTTCTTTTATCTTACCTTTTCTTCTCTCCCCCCAAATTGCCAACCTTTTCTTTTGATACATAATATATATCTTACAAATCCCATAATATTCACTCTCCAAACCTCATTCAAATGGATACTTCTTCAACCCCTATTCTTCTCTTCTTATTTCTCTTCACCACTCCCCTCATTCTCTCCAAAACAGGGGAGTCGATTTCGCTTTCGCTCTCGCTCTCCCCTGTTAGGAGAAACGAGCAAACATTCCATTCCACTCGCAAAATCCAACACGATTTTGTCAATTTCCCCACCACCACGACCCCAACCCCAACCCCACCCATTGTCACCGTTTCGCCAGCTACTTCAACACCGACAATCGTCACCGTTCCCTCAACAACTCCCGTAACCATTCCTCCGACAACCCCAACCACCCCCGTAACCGTTGCTCCAACAACCCCAACAACCCCCGTAACCGTTCCTCCGACCACCCCGACCACCAATCCGGTGACCACTCCCGTCAACAACAATCCACCTCCCGCCACGACCACACCTGGCGGGCAGAACTGGTGCGTTGCCAAGAGCGGAACGTCGGAGAAAACTATTCAAGTAGCTTTGGATTATGCTTGTGGGATTGGAGGAGCTGATTGTTCAGCCATACAACAGAGTGGAAGTTGCTATAATCCCAACACCCTTCAAAACCATGCTTCATATGCCTTCAACAGTTACTATCAGCATAATCCATTGCCCACTAGCTGTGACTTTGGAGGTGCTGCTACAATCACTAACACCAATCCAAGTAAGTGTAAAGCTTTCAATTGCACCACTTCATTTTTCGGGTTAATATAAATAAATCAACCTGAAATATGACTGTTTTTCAATTTGTAGCCTAAAGTTCACTAATATCCCGGATTTTTAACAAGTTCAATGAGTTTTTGAAATTAACCCTCATTTATAACTACATTGATGTTAATTACTTCTTTGTAATTGAGTTCAATTTCACTGCATATAGGCTCTGGTGCATGCATGTTTACAACGTCGTCGTCTTCCTCAACGCCGCCAACAATGGCGTCTCCGATCACAACGACACCAACTCCAACTCCGATGAATCCATCTCTGACACCACTGACAATGCCATCTCCGATCACGACGGCGCCATCTACATTCGGAGCAGCACCAACAGGGTAAAAAGGCCATTTTACATGGACAATTCTGCATTGTTTCTAAAGTATTAATTATCAATCTAATGACACACACTCTCTCTCTCTCTACTTGACAGCAGTTTAGGTACACCTCCAACACTATTCAATGCAAGCAATCCTGGTTTTGGAGGTACCACCACAGGATTTGGTGATGGCCCTCCCATTGCGAACATGACTTCTTCTGTTTCACTGTCGAACAATATTCAGCCATTTGTCGGTTTGATTGTTGTGGTAATATCCCTAATCACTAGAGTAGTAGTTACTGATATGTAGAAGAAGAAGATGCAGTTTTGGGAGGTACAGTTGTTTGCAGGAAACTAATTCAAGACTTATCACAATCACAATCTGCTCAACTGTATATTGGATCATCAGATGTATTCATTGTAAGAGAAATTATTGTATTAGGGGCTTTTAGTTATATCTATCACTAAATCATATAGAGAGAGAAGCCAAAATCTTGTAGGTGTTAGCTATAAACAGCTGTGGTGTAGAAATAATAACTTTTCTGTCTCTTCTTTCTTGACCTTTTGCTTGTCTTCTTTCATCTCTTTTCCTTTTTTCAAGATGAAAAAAGTAGAGAGATGTTTTCCACCTTTGAGTATTTCATTTTGATGTTGCAATTATTTTCATATTTATTTGGTAGTTCAGATGTGGACCTCCCCAAAAAAAAGGACAAATCATGTGCTATTTTCAAAGAGACCATGTCCCAGATTTTAAATCCAAAGGACAGATTTTCCACATAACTATATCAACACATAGCATCAAATATAACTATGCATATGACTCATTCAAAGGCTGCATAAGCCCCTCTCGATCCAACGGTCGTCAATGGACCTAATGCATCGAATAATTTTAGAGATGCCAATCCGGGCTTAAATTACCAACTCTAAACGATTTCATTATATATATATAAGCACAGCAAAAAATATTCACATGAATACATATGCATCCACTATTTTTCTTTTTCGATTTTCATATGTGGCCATACAATACCAGCTTCATTCTTATAATGATGAGGCTTAGCTGTATGATAAGAACCGAAAGCGACCCTCTAACTACACATTTCTACAAATGAAACAGGATCTGCCGGCCCACGAGTCTACAAGCAACAATCTAAACTAATCCTCATATACTATTTCGATAATCTTAAAGAATTATCGCTTTGAGAACACAACCAAGATCAACATCGACATTGAAACTACAATCTTGAAACCTGGTGTCTCCCAGAAATTCTGTTTCTTGCTGCTTGGAGGCGAAGCCTCGTGTTGTTTGGTTGCCAACTGATCTCTTAGTTCCTTCAGAGCTTTATCCCTCCTCTCTCCCATCTAAGGAATAAATTAAGCAGATTAGAAGACATTAAAACTTGCACATTTTGAGTTGTTATTCAATGTATATGTAACATGGAAGTGATATTACTCTTTGGAGCTTGCGAGTTTGAGATCGTGCTTCTTGAAGACAAAACTCCAATTTCAGAACTTTCTTTTTCAATTCCTGATCTGCCCTTCGGTGCTTCTCTAACTGTCCGATAAACAATTTACATCTTGTCAGTTATGTGAATTAGTTAAAGGGTGTAAAGAAGGCATATAAATAGAAAAAAACCTGAGATTCCAGCTCCTTCGTTTTAAGCTTCCAGTGAGCAGACATAACCCTGATTTCATCTCTCAGCTCAGCTATTTCTTGATCTTTTGTCATCAAAAGCTTATTCATCTTTTCGCAATTTTTTGGAGACACCTCATCTAGAATTTTACGAAGCTCGCAGTCTGTGTTTGCTCCAGCCTTAGTTAATGCTTGCATGATCTCATGCTCAATTCTTGAGACTTCACCTTTTAGTTGCATTTGAGAAACTTCTCTGGCTTGGAGATCCTTCTGTAGAATATCTAATTGCTCTCCCAGTTTAGTTACACGAGCTTCATGCTCTTTCAGAGAGCAGTTTTTTTCTTCTAATTCCTTCACGAGTGCTGAACACTGCAATTGTGCAGATTGTGCGGATTGAGCACTTGCATCCGCAGTTGCTCTCGTAGCTGTTAACTGCAATCTTAGATCATCCAATTCTTTGAAACACTGCAATAGATAACCATGCCATCAGGATGGCTGGAGAAAATGTATACATAAAGACAAGAATGATCACAAAACAAGAGCATAATTTCTCCTGAGTAACAGAATTCTGGCAACACATCCATGGCTATGAAGAAGCAAAGATACTGGTAGATACTATGTGCACTAAGGTCTTTTCGTTATTACAACAATGCTGAACCTGAAGGACACTTGCAAATACACATATAGTGATAAATTGCTTGGATCAAGTAGTGGCAATTTAGCTACAATAAAAAAAAATGTTAAACATCACTGAGTTTGACTCTTCCTCTTCAGTGGCAAGTGAGTCCAGAAAAAAAGTATGAAGAGAATGGTGAGTAATTTCTAATCCTGTTCTTGTTCTTTTTAGTGGAAGACCAACCAGCTTATTAACAATTTTCACAAGAAAATGCAATTAACTTTGTCACATGAGAGATTTTGATTCCAAGAACAATAGAAAATGGGAAAAAAAAAAAAAAAAAAAGCCATCTAAAAATCAGGAAAAGCATCTCCATACCTAAAATCATATGTGGATTTTCTCTATTTAATTTAAGAGAAAACCCTGAAAAATGTGAGATGACAAGGGGAAAAAAAAAAAAGGAATTGTGGAAAAAAAAAATTCATCGATTTAATTGGAAAAGAATAAATACGAGCAAGCAACGTAAATTAAAAGCCATTAAAATAAAGCAGCAAATGACACAAATTAATAAATATTCAAGATTCCAACATCCAGCCAACTACATGCTAAAAACAATGAGACAATTTCCTAGAACCATTCAAATCATAATACTTTATTCTAAAGAGAGACAACTTAAACATTTCAACAAATTTGAATATCATTCCCACTTCCCATAAAGAACAAACAAGAAAAGCCAAAAGCATCCAAAAAGCCCATAAGCACCATTTGTGTTTGGCATTGAAGCTGCATCTAAATAAAACATCAAAGCCCAAATTCCATTTAAAGATTAAACCTAAAAGCCATCAGATCAACTCAAATAGCTACATCCCCAAATCCAAAAGGTAAATCTGAAATTAAATAAGATAAAAACAAGCATGCAAAGAAGAAAAGCATTACCATCTCAGCAGCAGAATTTGAAGCCTCCAACTGCAAAGTTCTCTCCTCTAAACTCTTACCCAATCTACTCATCTCCTTCTCCATGTTCTTCACTTTACTTTCTGCTTCCTACACAAATTCAAATAAAAAAATACAAAAAAATAAATGGCAATCATGAATCAACTCTCTATCTGCAAAGATCCAATCTCTGGTGGGCCCAACCACTCAAATCGTAACAAAAAGATAACAATCATTTCAAACTCTAACTCGATTCAAAAAGCACTTGAAAAATCGGCGCAATCAATTGAGATTTGGAATCGTTTGCATGCCTTTCGAGTTAGGTTTTCTTTGGCAAACGACTGTTCCTGAGTAGCGAGGCGGCTGCGCACCTCCTTGAGCTCCGCCGCCAGCGACACCACGTTTCGCCGGAAGTTCTGCTTCTTCTCATTCAGATCCTTAAGGAACGGATCCACTTCCCTCGCTGATGCTGACATCACCGCCGAAACGACGCCGCTTTAACGCTCCGCAGATGCTCTGAATTTTTGCCTGAATAATGAAAGAGGAATTTGTTTATTCACTGCTCTTTAATTGTTTATCCCCTTGCAATCAATGAACGCTAACCCCCCCCCCCCCCAACCCCACCCCTACCCTCTACGCATACAAATTCATACTTTCTCTCTCTATCTGCATGTGAACAGGTTGCGTGCGGCATTTAATATTGCTTCAAAACTCTTGAATTATAAACCAAATAATAAATGATCCTATTTAAGCTTATTAGTTGACTATTCCCTATATCCAACAGTTCAAAAATTCAAAAAAAAAATTTGAATTTTGAAAATGAAAACAGCAGTCTTACTCATGCAGATTCAAATTAGAGATCGAGCAGATCGCTACTGAATTTTCAAAAAGAAATGCAGATCTTGTGAGTTAACGGTTCTTCAGCTACCTGATCACGATTGCTCCACAAAATTGCTCATAGATACTCATATCTTAATGTAGAGAGAGAGAGAGAGAGAGTTGTGTAGGGCATGCTATAATTTTAGAGAGAGAGAGAGAGAGGTGGCGGAAGTTGACAGAAGGAAAATAAATGCGTCAATTCAACTCGGCTTCAGCTTCCATTGATATCCAAGTGAAGTCGACTGAAATTGAGGATTCTTCGAGAGTCGTTGATTGGATTTGAATCGACGGTAGAAAATGAGGAGGAGAGAAATTAGTGCGAGACAGTGGCGAGATTAAGCACGAGAATCATGCGAGTTAAGACAAAAAGGTATCGGAACCTCAGGCTCGGAGAATACGAGCCTGGGGTATTGGGAAAATGACAAGATTCGAACCTGGTTCGGATGACCTCAGCGCGGCAAATCTAAAACCTTTCATATATATACACGTGGAAATCTTACTAATAGAGCTTTTAAAAATATATATTGAAATATTTTTTAATTTCAATATGGAAATGATTTTTTTTTTAATTTAGTACAATAAAAAAATGAATATTAGAGGTAATTTAGCTTAGTTATGAGCTTTCGCTAGTATCCAAGGATGAAAATTTCGATTTCGATGGAAATATCGATATCTTAATTTCGTAGAAATATCGTGGAAATATCGGTGTCCGTAGAAATATTGGCACATAAATTTATCAATATTTAACATATTTACCGATATTTCCCCGACATTCCACCAATATTTCCATGATATTTCGCAGATTTGTACCATGAAGTACTCAAAATGAAATCGATATTGATATTTATCGATATTTTATTGATATTTTCACAAAATTTCTTGTTTCTTTACCGGTTATATGGAAAAAATGAAAACATCATAGATATATCGATTGCACCCAAGGACAAAAAAAATCGTGAAGTATCGTCGATTTTTCGGCGAAATTTCGAGATTTTGAGGACTCCGACAGAGAAAACACTGGTCATATTTTTTCAACAAAATATTGCGAAAAATCGGCGAAAAATCGATATATATTGCGAATATATCATTTTCGAACAAAATATCGCGATATTTTGGAGTGCGTTGCCACCACGCACCTGATTTCTTTTTTCTTTTTTCCTTTTCTTCCTTCCTGCTGATTTATTTTTCTTTTTTCCTTTTCTTTTCTTCCTTCCTGCTGATTTCTTTTCCTTTTCATTATGAATTTAATTTAAGTGATTTTTTTTTATGAATTTTTTTATGGTCTATTTGGAGGATATCTATTAAAATCGAGTTATTTATCTCTGTTTTTATATATCTATATTTTAGTCTATGAGTGATTAGTAGAACAAATAATTACTTTAAACAAATTTAGTTAAATTCTTTAAAATAAATTAGTACACTAGCATTTAGGTTCCTCTCATAATTTAATTAAGTTTAGTTAATTTTTTGAAATTTAATAAAAAAATTATGATGTATATAATATTAATGTATTTCTATATATATTGTAAATATATTATTTTATTTGGAATTTTAAGTTCAATATATGTATTAATGTTAGTTATAATATTCTGTAAACTACTAGATATATTTTTCAATTTTTTTACAAAATTTTTATATTTTTTAAATAAATGTCCGATATTTCCACCGAAATCGATATATCCGTTGATATTTCCATAAAATCAAAGTACCGATATTTCTACCGATACCGATATTTTCATCCTTGATTGCACCTCATTTTTGTATCGGTCACATGAAAAAATAAAAATATTAAGAAAATATCAAAGATATTTTTGGATATTTTCATCCTTGCTACTATCAATGTCATGTCGTTTTTGTATCGGTCACATAAAAAAATAAAAATATTAAAAAAATATCGAAGATATTTTCAAATATTTTCATCCTTGCTAATATCAATTTCATGGTCTTTGCTAAGCTTTCTTCCAGAGGTCCAAATATAGACTATATATGTGGAAAACGTCCACAAAATATGATGATAGATTTTTTATTTATTATTTAATTGATTTTATTCAAAAGATTAAATAGAATTTGAGTTTGTGTCAAATCTATATCTCATTTATAGGCCTCATTCATTTACTTTACATGATTAGGTTGGATAATCTATTGTCCACGGTTAGGCAAGTTTGTTTGGGAGTGTTAGGTGTGTTAGGGAAATAATAATTAATTATGATTTCGTGAATTTTGTACTAAATGTTAGTATTTATAATTGTGTTTGTTTGAGAATTAAATAAGATAGATATATATTGTAGATGATATATCATTATTAGAAAAATGTTGATATAAATAGAATTTTATTATGAAAATGTGGTGTTGATAATGATTTGATGGTTGTTGTGGTGCCACTGACCCGATCACAATGGATCATCCCAAAAGTGCATGTACGGAAGGACCATGACCATGAAACCCCGACCAAAAGTATATATGACCAACCAAATCTGAGAAGGACAAGCCATGCCCAACAAAAAATAGGAAAGGACCTCAGGTGCTGACTAGATGGGCGGAGCCGACCATACGCAAAATGGATTGCTCGCTATCATTATTGATGAGACTTCCAACTGACCAATATTATCGTGACCGATGAAGGGGTTTGGTAATTTTGTTCGTAACCTTCATAAATCAATTGCGAATCATGAAAACTCATCAATGAAGATAGTCAAACTTGATGAAGCGCGACGTTAGGAAAGAAGTCAAATATCAGTTACAAATCATAGGTATCAGTTACAAATCATAGGTTATAGGTTTGACTCAAGGATTTAACAATCACCATTTATGTATAATCAATAATTTCCCATATTCATAATCTCAATACAAACTGTTGACATCAGATTTAGTTTAAGGCAAAATCCTGGCCAAACACCAAAAAAATCTCGATCCGGCTTAGATTGATTGAACCGAATAAATAACAGTAAAAATTGAATAAAATGAAGAAAAGACGGTGCTCGGTGCCTACTCGGGAAAATTTGCTAGGCTTATTTTGATCGGGCTACTTGGACAAATTTGTTAGGCTTGCTATGCTTATTTTGGTCGGTTAGTTTTAGCCGGCTAGAACGTTTTATATGAGAAAAATATTCTCTAATTGCTTGAATTAAAATAATTTTGGAACCTACTTCATTGAGGCTTAAGGTCCTATTTATAGGCTACATCCAAGATACGAAACTTGAAAAATAAGACTTAAATCCCTTGATTTTTTGGTCTAGATAAGGAAAAATCAACCTAAATCCTATCTAAATCGGATATGATTTGCTTGTGGATTTGTTTCATTATTTGTGGATCTTTTCTTATGAGACTAAATCCTTTGGACTCTTCTAAAGTGATGGCCTTGATCTATGGCCACCCTGTAATTTCCAGAAATGCCTTGGGTGATAATATTTCTGAACCATACCCGATCAAGTACCTAGGCTCGGCTCGACCATGATCTAAATCTAGCATCCAGATTGGCTTGGCCATAGATTAGGTTCGGCGCGCTCGGCTCGAACAACACCGACTCGGACCACCCTTGCTCGGGTTCCCCTGGCTCGGGCTCGGGTCGACCCCCGATTGGGTTGGCCACCTAGTCGGGCCCCGGTTGATCTTGGTCAGGTTAGCCACCTGGTCGTTTTCGGGGTCGGACCCTAGTCGGATCGACCACCTGATCAGGCGGCCATCAGCTCGGTCCGGGATTGGCCCTCCTGCTCGGGTTCAACCCCTAGGCCAGGTCGAATTGTTGAGGGCCCATCACAAACTATAAATAAAGTCTTAATGAGATTAAAAAAGGATTTAAAAATCATTTTATATCTTAAATCAATATTGCAGTTTTCAGTAATAAAAGCAAATAGTCATATTCGACTCGATTTGAATGATAAAGATTAAAAGGATCTTGGATTTTGTGTCTTTTATTTCTTTATTTCACTTAATTTCACATTAATTGTTTGACTAGATCCATTCATTGGAATCCAAACGTCAACATATGTAAGGTAAGTAGAATCCACTCCATACATTATGGGCTAATTTGGTTTAAGTGAGATGGGTTTAGGACTCAAAAAGTGTATAAGCAAGTGTTTGGATTGTGGGGTAGGTTGGGTTAGGAAAGTACTTGGCCCGTGTTGCAATTATTTGAGTCTGGTCTTTCTTGTGTGATAAAGAAGGCTTATTGTGGGTTTAATAAACCATCACTTTTGTGTGGTTAAATAAACTCTCCCTCACATCTATAGTAAATATATATATGAATTTCCAATATTACCCCTTATTTTTTATAGAAAATACCTACAATGCCCTTTTACATAACAATTATCATATTACCCCTTAATCGATCGAGTGTATATTTTGCACCCAAATAACCATAATCAGATTACTTGTTAATCGTTGTTGATTGACTCATATTACTTATTAATCATTGTTGATGGAAAAAAAATTGTAATTCTTTTCTTGATTGTGTCATAATCTTGCGATTCTTCTTCTCCAACTTTTCCACATTCTACCTTAATTTTTGACATAATCTGTATTATGATGCTTAAATCAAAACTCATATCTTTTGCCCAAATCTTTTTTTAAATTTTCTTTAATAATGTTCTGATTCCAGTCTTAATTCATTTGAAAAAGTGTTGGTATTCATGAATAATCTCTTTTAAAAACACAAATGATAGAAGAAGAAAAACACTATATATAACTTGATTTGAATTTTCTTTAACATTGTCTAGATTTCAGCCTTAATAAATTTTGAAAGTGTTGGTATTCATGAATAATCTCTTTTAAAAACACAAATGAAAGAATAAGGAAAATACTATATACAAATTTGGTAGGAAGGGCAGTTAAGTCATTTAATTTGATTTATTAACATTACCATCAATCCAAACAAAAATTTTAAATAATTACCTACCTCAATACTTAATTAAACCATCAATCCAAACAAAAGTTTAAAATTTAACCCAACCCGTAACCAATAAATCAAACATCAAACAATATTCAAATTCAAATTTAATCACATCACAATCCCAACATACTATAACAATTTTAACGAACCTATCATTTGAACCAAACTAGCCCTATAAGGTAACTAGTAAGGGCTCGTTTGGATTGGAGGTTAGGTTTATTCCATATTGGTTAAAAATGAGATTATTTACTATTCATTGAAGACAAAAAAAGTGTTATTTTAGGTGTTTGGTTTGTTGATTTAGGTTAGGTTTGAGTTAAATTTTGTGTTTGGTTTGAAGGTTTAGATATTTGGATAAATTGGGTTAGCTTATAAACCTTTGTTTGTTTTGCAGGTTAGTTAAGTTGAAAATGTGAAATTCCCAAACTACCCCCTTATTTATATTACTTGCATTTTTTTTTTAATATTACTTATAAGCTTGAATAGCTAGGTTGAAGGTCAACAGTAAACCAACACATGAGAACAATTCCAACCATTTGCCCGAGCAACAGAGAATTGGGTGAAATAGAGGTTTTGAATACAACCAATGTTACACAAAGAAATCAAGAGGGATTCTCACTAACTCGTTTTGCAGACAAAGAAATCAAGAGATGTGATTGGAGTGAGGGCAAAAAAAACTGTTTCTCTTGTTTTTCCTATTCCAAGTCCGATTCTCCCAATTTCCAGAAAATTAGTACTATACAAAGAATCAATTTCAGCTTGATTGCCAACATTATGCCCAACAGGTATTATGTTTCTTCCTTCATTTCGATCTAGTTTGTGGATTTTTGAAAGATTAGGGTGTTGTATGGTGGCGTTGGTTACACCACATTTTGCTTGTAATTCGATTTTTTAGATTTGGTGTCTCTTGTTTATAGTTGTGTAGTATCTCCAGTGGGTATGTTTGGAGTGACTCACATGGTTTTTGCATTTTGGAGCAAGATTCGTTGCACTGCTAATTATCGGGATGTTGATATTGTCCATTTTGTACCAAATGGTTCAAGATAATCTTTTTGTTTGGTCTAATTTGCAAATTACTTATGGCACTAAATTTGTTATTAGAATAATGTATTTCCGATGCATAATGTATTTTGTAGTACGTACTCATACAAAAATGGAACGTCTAGATATGAGAATAGTCGTGATGAAATGGACCGTTGCCGATGTTTGATGCCGATGCATATCCAAACACTAAGATAAAAAAAATCCGATGCGGCGTTTCATGACTTGTCCTCTTCGAGGGGTTAGTTATGTCATGCTCCATTTTCCATTTGTGAACAAATTGTTGTGTTTTCATAGTAAAGGTTGTTTTTATTTTTTTAACATATTTGGGTATTGTTGTTAATTACAGAAAGAATGGTGGGGTAATCATTTGGGTTGAGCCGCAGCTTGAGGGTCATGCTAGAGATGTGGCTCTTGAATGCACCGATAAGATTGATCGATTGAAAGCCGATCTTGCCATTGCAAAAGCCAGGGAAACAAAATATAAGAAACTTATAAGAACCATAGGCATTGTGTGTTTGTTAGTAATTTTTGCATTTATGTATCTGTTGTAAAGCACAACCTCGTATCAAAATGTTAATAAAAATTGTAGGTTATCATGATGAAGTCCCTCTAGTTAAGCACCCGATGTCTTGTGAAGTTATCATGTAGTTGTATCGTGGAAACTGTTATGATATCGTACTTGTAGTTTTTTGTATTTTGCATTGTGACTTACAATTCGACCAATTTCAAAAATGAGCTACTTGTGTAATTATAAGTTGTTCTTCCTTGTAGGGTTCCTTTGCAAGGGAATTACATGTATGTCTTTGATTTTATATGTTCTTATTATGCAGATTACATATTTCATATGTTGTGGTCTAATTTGAAAATCTAGCATGTTTTTCTAAAGTGATGAAATGTTACATACATTGCACTACTAAAAGATAGGGTGTTATATGCATTGTGCTTTGACTGAAATGAGCATCTTAGTCATGTTGCACATCCGTGTCCATAATATTAATCAAAAGAACAAGGATGTAGGGTGGACTCCTATGAATCAACGAAGTTCACGTCTACAACAAAACATACATGTTCCCAACAAAGTGTTAAACATGGACATGCCCTTCTAAAGCAAAACATTAACTACTTTAATTTATTAAGAGATTTGGACCTACGAATTATGTATCCGAAACTTCATGATTTGCAACATAGTAGGATACAACCCTACATAGGTAAGTAAAATCCCAAGTACAATGGTGCCTAGAGTGTTGATAATCTGTTTGGGTCGATGGGATGGGTCATCGCCATATGCAAACGTTGATCCCCGTCATCCATCACATTTGGATCGAATGACTCATCCTTTACGATAATCGGCGTACGCGACGATGACCCTACATCGCCAAACAACACCTCACCGGGTCGGTGCCCTTCTACGATCAACAAACATGCAGCGTAGTTTGGGAATTCACATTCCCTGAACAACCTCTGCATCGCGTTCTCCTGCATGTCAAAAATGTTAAGTGAGTAACACATTTATATCATTTGTCTAGTATAAAGATAGTCATATTATCAAGATATGGTATTTTTTTTATTATACATCAATTATGAAAGAAATCTATACATTGAATGGTTCGAAAATAGCTATTTTCCCTACAAATGTTTCAAGAGGCAACAACAATACCTTGCGATTGACCTGCCAATACTCGACATCGACCACGATGCGGTTCATGTTTTGATTATACTTAACTCCCGTGGTCGTGTTCACAAAGTTGATGAACTCTTTGTACAGCCTAAGATTGTTTGCAAAGAATGACTTCACAGCGTGGGGATAGAAGAGTTCATCTCCTATTTCAGCTTTCATTTCATTCGCTAGTTCAGTTAACATGCACGCAAGGGTCATCAGGTCGGATACATCGCGTTTGACGCATTTATCCTTAAGACGTGAAATTAGCTCATCCGTCTATTCGTAACTGAAATCCCTGTAGAAGCAGTCGAGCTGTGGGTTGAGTTTAGGCATCTTCCTGTAAAACAGATTATAAATTTGTGATGATTATCTGAGTCAATTGTTCAATGCATCATGTCATAAGTGATGTGTATAGTGATGATTAGCATGCATACTCAGTGCTAAATAGAAGTACAAATCACATATTTAATGTGTGAACTTATAAAATAATGAGTAGAGCCACACATAAATCACCATAGTTTGAGATTTGAGTATTATAACATGTTGTTAAAGTACTCTTAGCACTGGAATTATATTTTGTGAAGTATGGTATAATTGCATAACTTGTTTTTTTGTCATTATGTTTTTAATGCATCATGTCATAAATACATGCAGAAAGGAGGATATATTCCTAGTTTCCATTGCATATGTATTGAAACAAACAAACAAGTGAATTGGGTTAATGATCAAAAAACAAAGTTATCTTGGATTGACACATGGGTGACAACTGTAGTTATAAGAGAGGGAATTACAAAAT
This sequence comes from Scutellaria minor, assembly GCA_954870855.1. Classification (NCBI taxonomy): domain Eukaryota; kingdom Viridiplantae; phylum Streptophyta; class Magnoliopsida; order Lamiales; family Lamiaceae; genus Scutellaria; species Scutellaria minor. The sequence goes on along the minus strand of OX940728.1, from coordinate 13,491,525 downwards.
TTTCAGATGCAAGGAAACTAAAGAAATTGAGAAGTGCCAGGTAATGTTAGACCCATTAACTACCTATTCATATTGAGGTCAAAGTCTAAACTAATTGTGAATTGGTCTCACCTCTCATTTAATTTGGTGTCAAATCTAATGAATACAAGTCACATACTTCATCTACTCATTCCAGTGCACTTAATGGTATTGGAGAAATTGTATCTCTTCCCCATTACATGAAAGTTTTTTACATTAATTAGTATAAAGAGAAGATGTATGAGAGTGGAGAGCACTCGGTGGAGGCATAACAGACGAATTGAAATGAGAAAAAAATCATGTTGGGGAAAAAGTTATGTCTGAAGCAGGAGGACTACCTCTATGGAGTAGAATGTGATGTTAATGTTGTGACTCTTTTCATTGAAGTGTTAGCCAATCAGGCTAGGATGGGGAAGTTCAACCTTAAGGGTAACAACAGTCATGCAATAAGTACTGCACAATACTTCGTGAATAAGTTTTTCAACAAAAGTCTTGGGTTGAAGGATTGTGTGAAGCAAGTGCGCTTTCTTCGTCAGAGACATTCAACGTTTTCTACCGTGATGATGCGTGATGACGTTGGCTGGTCCCTTGAAAAAAATACCATAGACTGTATGCCCGAGACGTGGGATGAGATAGTGAGGGTATGTATATTGCAATGAACTCTTGTATTTATAAATTTGGCCTCTTGTAACAACACAACTTATGCCCTATCTTTAGCCATTACAATCATTTCACAGATAACATTAATTTTTTGATGATATCCAGGCAAATCCATTTGCATGTGCGTACGCAAGATGTGGTGACCCACACTGGGATGACCTCAAAGTTATCTTCGGGGATCTCGGTATTCATCCACCGCCCATGTCTTGTACCGCAGTCACACCGAGTGTGATCGTGATCCCAGATGATAACCCCTCGACAAATTTGATTGAAAAATTCACCACTTTGGATGAGGTTATTGAGATCTTCAGTGACAGGTCTGAAACTATTTCCACCAACTTCTGGAAGGAGTTGGGCCCTATTGGGAATTCATCGGATGACGACGATTCATTTCGCTACCATCTCTCAAGACGGAGATGAGCTTATCAAACCCTCCTAAAAGGTCCAAAGGGAAATGAAAGAACATTATCGATGATTTGTGTGTGAAATTGTATGGGGCCTCATACGTCTCTCTTCGATTCCTACCACGCCCAATTCGAAGAAGTGAGGTCTTCGTCTGATATGTTCGGCGTACTGTTGGATGGTTCATATGTTATGAATGATGCCTAATACAATTATGTTTTATTTTGTAATTGTTATATATGGTATGTTGTTAAAACTGGTTAGTAATCAAAGACACATATTGATTCATGTTTGCCTTACACTTTATATTGTTATCGTAAAGCCATAGCAATATTTTGGATTTTGTATTATAACAGTGTATATGGCAAGTCAAATGGTGCATCTTTAATATATTAGAATGTTGTATTTAATCTTGTTTGTTCTGTTAATTGCATGCTGGAAAAAGGAGGTTTGAATTTAATTAGACCATGTCCCAAAAAAAGACGCATTAAAGGACTAATATTAAGATAACAAGTGGGCTCTATATAAACCAAGTATGTCATACAAAATTATACAAAATGCATGTGCAGCTTATTTCTTGCTACTGGAACCGTCTTACAGAAATGAAATTATCTTAAGTCTACAGATAAGGGTACATCACATACAACTGACCATTACAAATAACTTAAATGTTATCCATAATATCTTTGACCAAAATGATTCTAGCATCATTTGGTATGCTCAGAAAGAAATCAAGGCCACTCTCGTTTTTGCATAAGTACTGGGCTACATGAACTCTAGCTTCCAAGCAAGGGAACTCGAAGCCTTCAAGCATGTTGTAAACCTTGCTTCTTTTCTCACTTGGGTCCAAGGATGAATTTTTTTTCTTTACGATGTCACCTATCCTGCTTGTTATCTCTCCCATGTGGTCGTCGTTTCGATCATAATACTCACTCACCTTTGAAATGAAAGGGTCTGCATCTTCATTGTCAATCCTCCTACACTTCGACTTTCCGCTTCGTTTAGATGTGTTAGAGCTTCCTGCAACACCCTTTGACATGAACTTCGAACAAGTCTCGTTGTTGTTGTATGGAGTAGGCATGGAGGCCGATTTTTGTGATTCTGTGTTCCCGGTGTTGAGGTAATCTTGCATCACATCTGCAAACCCTTGAGCTTGTTCCCCGGTCGCACGGTCCTTCCATAAAATCTTGACCCAATCATTATAAAAGAGCCAACTCTTGTGACGCATTAGACGAACAGTTGGATCCACCTTCAATGGAATAAAGTTATACATGGTAAGAATTGAGATGAATTGACAAATGGAAGATTAGCTCATGCTCATAGATAGTTTTTGAAATACAGTACCCCCACAAATAATTCAAGGGTAACCACAAACCTTTAAGTATGCATCCCACACTTCATCGTTCACGTCGAGCATGAAGTCGGCCCCGAGTCCAATACCACTTTTGCTAACCATGTGGGACAAGACATTATAACTTTTCTTCCAACTATGAATTTTACTAGAGATGTGTGGTTTTGCCTTCAGGTCAGTACCAGGAAAACAGGCAGCCAATGATAGCTCCAATAAATTAAGATAACCTGTCCTGAAACCATTGTCGGACTTATATCCTCGAACAACCAACTCTTTCAACGACTCAATCAGTTGTTGCTCTTCAATCCAATTCCAAGTCTTTCTTCCTTGGGTTGTTCCTTTTTTGGCTGCCTTTTGACAGTTGTTGTTCATGTCTAAGAGAAATGGGAGATCGGGATATGTATACATAATATCAAAAATTGACTTATTGTAAAACGCAAAATTCTGATTTGTTTAAATAAATTATTTTCAAGTAATGACAGTTGAGCACATATATAAGATCCAACAGATAATTATGAATTAAAGCGGTGTACAACAAAACGACAACATGTTCCCCATGTACATACAAAACACTTCTAAATCGTTTGAATTTTACGATCTTTCTTAAATATAACATATCACATGGATTTTTACAGGAATGATGACCTCAAAGTGTTGCAAAAAGAGTCGGATCATTCCTAGTTGTTCCACATTTTGAGGGCAATATTATCTCTCCAGAGGGTCCATGCATCGAATGTCTGAACTTGGTCGACGTAGTCGACATCCGGGTCATATTCAAAATTGGGATCACTAAAAAGGTCAGGTACCTCACCCTCTATTAGGTCGATGGTGGCGTTGGTACGGATAAAATTATGAAGTAAACAACAGGCCAAGATGATGTGATTTTGCGTTTTGATTGGATAGTACGAGTGGCTCCTAAGAATAGCCCAATGGGCTTTGAGAACACCGAACGAACACTCAATCACATTACGAGCTCTAACATGCATCAGGTTAAAATATTTCTGAGGTGTTTGGGGTCCTTGGAAGACATGTCTCCATTCTTGTAAGTGATATCTTACTCCCCTATATGGTGCCAAAAACCCATTACCATTTGTGTATCCTTCGTCACACAAATAGTAATTGTCTGCCACATATATAGACAAACAACGGGGAATGAGAAAAAAAGAATAACTATCAAGATATAGTGTACTGTTGTGAATTAGTGTGGAATCTAAGACCGAAGCATCGCAAAAAAAATTCACTTTAGGGAAAGGTTAAGTTATTGGGAATCTACTAATCGGGACTTTTAATCCATTCGGGCGAGATATGACATCACGTAAGACTCACCCATCGGCTGCAGATCCTTCCTATCCCACCAAGACAAATGAGTAATTCATGTTACGGTCACATACACCCAACACATTTACGGAAACAAAACCCTTCCTGTTTCTGTATCGAGGTTTGTCTTGGAGACTTACTTTGCAAGGGATGTACGTGCAGTCTAGGGCAATAAGACAACCCTATATTACAAAGCAATGACGACATTGTTATTAAATGAGTTATTAATCTTTAACAAGCCTTACATATGTGAAATATAGGATACACAATTGACAACAACTAGGTAATGACGTTTTTTACCTTAAAATTTTTCCAACGAGACTGTTGCTCGTCGGCTTCGATAGGCTTGGGTTGAACCAGCAGAATAGTGTGTAGTTTTAACAAACACTTCAGAATACCATTGAAGTGCTTGTCTATAGTGTATCCACTTCTGGTGAAATCATGTTTGATGACAATATTTTTCTTGTGATGGGAAAGAATAGAAAGAAAGATTGCAACTTGTTTCGGAATTGGTAGATGTCTAGTTGGTATAGCCCCCCTAAGTGCTCCAACAGATAACACAGACGTCCGAATGTGTCACGGCTCATTCGTAGATGGTTTATGCAGGTTTCATCCGACGTTAGTGTAAGGGCAGCAGTGTGGTCTAATTGAGGACTTATGTTTTTAGTCAAATCATATTTTCTAGCTCTATTTTGGGGGTTTTTTCGTTGCCTATTTTTTTGGTAAAACCTCATATATGCCCAAGTCATGAGCATGATGAAGACCTTGGTAGATGCATTGATTGTCTCTACAACAGATACTATTGTCTCTAGCTCAGAGTTTTCATCCATGTTCGTAGTCTACTTATCATAGGAAAAATGTTAACAGGTAATTATGTGCACACTAGAGTAAACAAAATCATTATAGGATGAGTTTGGAGTACATATATTTGAACAAGCATGCACAATATTGTGATGGGGGTACACATGATACATTTTTTATTAAGATAGGTTGGGGCTTGTTAACATACTAAACAAGTTATTATGTTTTAGCTTTAAACACAACCCCCATTTATGTGGTTTTGGCTGCTTGTTTATTACTAATGCAATTAAGAGGGGTCATTTTATCCAAACATCAGGGGAAATACCATTGACGTGGGAGTGAGTTGCTTAAGAATGTTTGTAAGCTTAGGGCTTAGTTTTGCTGAGTTTTTGTTAGCGTGATTAATCATACGTCAAATGACTTCATATGTTTTAAGGGAAGACAAATTTTGGCATGCCTCGAAATATGTAATGGGTATGCATGGTTCAACACTGCAATATATCAGACACTCAACATTTATAACTTTGAGAAATAAAAAAAAAACCAGTCAAGACATCTTGTGATGGTAAACAAGTAATTGTAACAAATCATGTCTTTGAATTCTAACAACCCAGATATTGTCGACATCCAGTTAGGATCTCCTAGACTAAGAGTTCATTGATGCATGTTTCCATTATCAAATCAATTATTACAAATTCTGACACTCCCGATATTGTCGACATCCAGTTAGGATCTCCTAGATCAAGAGTTCTTTGATGCATGTATCCATTATCAAATCTAAAACCTTAAACACTTTACCTATACATATTGACAAACCATTTCCATGTGTGTTATGAAGTGATACTAGTATAAGCAAGTAGCATGTAATGCACATCGATGGAGTCCTAAAACTACAGCAACAAAACTCAAGCATAAATATTGATATGCTAAAGAATCACAATCAGCTCAATGTAAAACTTATAATGTTGTTGTAATAGTTATAAAGAGGTTATACCACACTAACCTGTATTTTGCAAGCAGTACGATGCGATATCGTTCTTATTCAAGAAGAGTTTCTTGTCAATTGATAAGGATCTGCCCGTTGAGTAAAAATAACCATGAATACTCAATTTTATGTACCAATTAGGAGTAAGTTGTCAGTTCATGCCATTTAATGATTGTGAACCAAATACTATTGTATATGAGTACATAAAAACCTAACAAAAAATGGGATTGTACACAGATACATGACTTGTTAGTTGATTTGAAAACTTTATATGCAATTAATATCCATTTGCTACATTTTCAAAGCATCAATATTCAAAATGTAGGCAACCGACATGGATTTTTACCTACGATATGTGATGGAGATCTTCTTAGCTTGGAGGCAAATGCTTGTCCGATGAGATAGTGTTCTTATACATCCAACAACACGCCTCCAACAAATTAGTATAAAGAATCATCACCAGTACAAGACAACGGGATAAAATACATTTACCATTCAAAACTGATAGATATTATAATCTATAAAGTATACTTCCATATATCCATCAAATATTATATATAATATATATCTTATAATATTTAAAAAAACCTCAAATTGAAATCTTAAGCTACAAAAATAATTTCTCCGTACTACAATCAACAAAGTTCGTCTATATAGTGTACACATATTATTACTGCACCATTCCAAAAAGTAATCATATATTATGACAAACAACTGGGCTTGTCTGTGGAGAATATGAAATTGAGCATTGAATTAAAATATAATAAAATGTTACCCATTGAAAGAAATCTAACTAAACATATATATATATATATATATATATATATATATATATATATATTTTGCAGAGCATAACAGTGGTGTTTTTTATGAGTACAAATTGTAGGTTGTAAGGGCTATTGTCATTAGATTCGGCCTTCATTTTTGGAGGACTGAAATTTTATTATTATCAAAATTTTCATTCACTTATTATACCACAGACAATATTTTACATGGATGCTACCCTTTCTTGGTTGCCAACAAAACTCATTGCTATCTAACTCCATCTCCTTTACTTCTTTTCATTGTCCATTTACAGCAATGTCTCAATTGAAGCTTGAACATTGTTATAATTTATAATAAACATCTTTAGCATCTAGGATTTCAACCTAAACAAAACAGTGAAGACCTTACAAGCATCATTTGTTTTAACTAAAATAGGAAAACATTGGTCAACATTTCCCTATCATTCACTCACTAATCTGTCAACATTATTTTCATAGACAAATCAATGTAATGAATCCGATTCATAACATGATTATTTACTGGTGTACACCTTTTATTTCAAAACGGAGGATGGTGGTCATCAATCAATATAAACATACACTCTTTCATATGGATTTTTAGTTCCCGTGCGTAAACCATTATGCAAAACTGTACCATTTTATCATCGTGTTTTGAAAGCCCATTTTCTGACTGAGAATGCATAGATAAGGATGTCAAAGTTTTGCTCGATTCATACCTGATAATTTACCCGATGGAAACCCGACTCCTTCCCTTATATAATCGATTGCCGGAAAACTCACCGTCGCAGCGCCTTTTACACAACAACAAGGTTCTGCAGCAAAACTTCGACAAAGTTACGAATATTATATCCAGTCCCGATCTCGTGATTACGCTTGAGGGGTCTGCATTGGGATTTCTTTCTTACGAGGATATTTGCAGGTTCGAGGTGTTAGGTTTGGTCGATTTGGGTTTCCAAGCAGGTTCTAGGGTTTGGTCGATTTGGGGTTTTTTAAGTATCGTGGATTTGGGATTCTTGCTCGATTGGGGTATTAAAAATGACGATGACATCTAATTGTAATTATGATGAATAGTAGGGAGTTATTTATCATTTTATTGAACATAGTAAGGGCAAAAATGTCTTTTTATGTTAAGCTAATGTTGGGTTTGGAAGTGGGTTTACAAACCCACCTAAAATGGTGGGTTTACAAACCTGAATTTTATCCGGGCTAAGCCCATGGATTACACCGGGCCCAAATTATAAAATAAGAAGAACACCCCCAAACCAATCGGGGGTTTAGGTTGGTTAGTAATCCGAAACCAACCTAAACCCCCAATCCAAACGAGGCCTAATTGTAGTAGGATTCTAAGATCCCACTTTAGAAGGTGGAAATACAAACATGTACATGTTTTAATATCAAACATCATATATTATTAGGTACGTGTACTATTACTAATTATGGCCCACATCAGCTTAGCAAGCCTAGGACAATTTCAAAATTTTGGTAAAAAATTGATCGACACCACTTCAACCTTTAAACTATGTTTGTTTGGGTTTCATAAGTCAGAATTTGAGATTTATTTGGAGCCTTATTTGACACAAAATACTTATCTGAAGCTTTTAATAAACAAAGATTATGATATTCACTCAAATACTACTCTATTACAAAAAAAAAAAAACTATAAATAATTTTACACTAATGCAAAAGTTTCAATACACAACTAAATTTCTACTATTACAATCATCAAATCATTACTATTACATTGACTAACAATATAATATTATACAAAGACACTTTTCCAGCATTGATCAGACATATATAGTAACAATCATTCCCTATAAACTTTGTTAAAAAACTAGATTTTAATTTTTCATCTTTATTTACAAAACCTAAAGTCGGATTTTCCAAATTCTACATAATTTAATTTCCAACATAATCATAGAGACCCCGGTTCATTCTATCTCACTCAATTATACATCTTTTTTAATTGACACTACATCCCTGAGTTATGAAGTGAGATTATGAAATTAACCTTTCCCAACTTGTAAAAAGAAAAATAAAATAAAAAAGAAAGGTGCTGTTGTACAACTTGTGCACGGATCAGTGAATCTGTGCATAACAATCCGGATCAGTTCTGCCCCTACACACACCACAGGACGTGCTCCAAACAGCTGGCGCGTGTTAACACGCGCCATTAATTAAAAAAAATTCATTTTACTGTTCATCATTTTCTCGTGCGGATTTGGGGGAAAAACTGCGACAACCATTGTTCATGGGTAAGCTCTTCTTTTACCATGAAAACAAACTAATACTCTAATTTAATTTCGATTCATTGACATAACAACAAACATTGATCAAATTTCGACCATAAACACATATATACTGTTTTTGAAAAAAAAAATTCCGCCATTGATACAGTGATTGAAGTTTTGAAGCAGGCGTAGGAGAAGAAAGGGATCCCAAGAGTGTTTTGGTTAAACCATTAATTCAAGCGATTAACGATTCGAAGTCTTATTAGCAATTTGTGAATCGCTAGGGATTTCAAAAATAAGCTGATACAGAGTCTTTCAATTGAAGATTCAAGGACGAAACTGAAAAAAATATGGGAGAAATTACTGGTAATTCGAAGTCTTATTTTAGTGGTACGGTTGTGTTTACTAAGTGGTACTATTTTTTAACAGTACCACTAACTTATACATAACAATACCACTCAATGAACACAACCATATCACTAAAATAACACAACAGTACTACATATATTAATATAACAGTACTATATAATTTATACATAACAGTATCACTCAATGAACACAACCGTATCACTAAAATAACACAACAGTACTACATATATTAATATAACAGTATTATATAATTTATACATAACAGTACTACTTAATAAACTCAAGCGTATCACTAAAATAACACAACAGTACTATATAACTTAGCATAACAGTACTATATAATTTATACATAACAGTACTATATAATTTATACATAACAGTACCACTTAATGAACACAACCGTATCACTAAAATAACAGAACAATACTTCTTCTTTTCAAACTCCTCTGTGTGCGAGAGTGTGTGCGAGAGGGAGACAGGGACAGTTCTTCTTCACGTCGCGCGATTTTTGCAATTTCGAATATGTGTGTGTGAGAATTAATACATATGGGCCGAAAAATTTCATCCTTCAATGGACCGAAAAGTTAATACTATTGGGTCAAAAAATTAATATAATTGGGTTGTACATCAATTGGGTTTGGATGTGGGCTGGACACCAAATTGTGGTGCATGGATCTAGGATCCGTGCACCTCGTGCACAAAAGTTTTTGCCAAAAAAAAAGGCACTCGATTTTAAGATTCCGTTTTACAACCTTACGTATTTATATATTTCTTTTCCTCACCTTTTCTTGTACTTTATGTTGAGCAATCTTTGAAATTTGTATATATTTAATCTTTTTTTGTAAAATTGTAGATGAAAAGAAGAATGAAATAAAATATTAATTCATGATGGCTGCTAAAACTTACCTTATTAAATTTTTATTTGCATCCAACCATACGGGACCACATAAGAGTAAAAATGGAGTTATATTTCATATTTGTTCAAAAGTGTCAAATATTTAGTCAACGATAGACAATCTTTCATAAGATTTTGGAAATTTTTGTCACCGAGATGGTACACAAATTAATTGATAATTAAAAGTATCCAAATCACACATTATTTCCAAAATACTACAATCAATGCCCACAAGAGCTCCTTCACATTGTTGTATATGATAAGAATATGATTTTTTTTTTTAAATGTATGAGATGGAACAACAATTAGTAATCACATCTAATATCTTCATTGCAAGACACACCTCACGTTGAAGAGTAAAATTGTTATTGTAATATTAAGACATATAAATTCATATGAAAACTGTCTTAATGATAATCATAATTCTGTTAGATAAAGTTAATTAGTCACAATTAAACTTATAAAAATTAATTTGTGTTTAATGTGGCTTCATCTCACAAAATTATATTAAAACGATTTATTTTAAGGTTTTTTTTTTTAATTATAAAAGCTCAGGCTTTCTTTCAAAACATATAAATACCATCTAGACATTTTTGTTTTTGTTTCTCAAAGTTTTTCTTAGTCCTCTAACTTTATCATTTTAGATTTATAGTCTTTTCAAAAAAATTTTAATCCTAAAATTTTAAAAACTTCTAAGTTGTTAAGTTTAGTTATTAACCCTTATATAACACATTAAGTTTACTTGACACCCTAGTTTGTGTGGTGTCAATTTTTTGTTATCTACATGGTGTATATAGAATTTTGAATAATTTTAAAATATAAAAGTTTAAAATTACCAATTTTATTTTTTAATTATTTAAAAACAAGATTTTATTTTATTTTGTTACTAGTGAATGAACATAATTTTTACTTATCAATGAAACTCTCCCAGTATTATAAAAATTCACTCTTTTATAAAATATAGTTTGGATTTAACATACATCATAATAGATCATTTTGATCCATGAGATCAAAAATCAAGAATTTTTAAAATTATCAAATTAAATTTAAATGTGAATAAAAAAACAAAAAATCTAAGAAATTGAGGATTAAGACAAACCATTTTCCCCAGAAACATAATTTTGATAAATTTGCTGAAGAAATGAATTCGTATGTATATTGACTGATACCTCCAATGGCTGTAAAGCTTTCACCTTCAACCCTTTCTAGAAGAATTCCAAACTGGGCTTCTGTTAACGCCTATTTTTCCTCGCAATCCTGCGCGATTTCCTTACAGTCGATCCAAGAATTCGATTCGGATTGCGCTGATTATGAATCGAAGATTCAGTTTCTGAAGAACAAGCTTCATCCTGAAACCCTAGTTTCCGCGTTGGAATCCACCTCCGATTTGAACTCCTCAATCAAGCTATTCAAATGGGCTTCTCTGCAGAGAAGATTCAGCCACAGCGCAGATACATACCAGATGCTGATTTTGAAGCTGGGCATGGCTGGAAATGTGGAGGAGATGGAGGGGTTTTGCAATGCAATGGTAAGGGAGAAATGCTATGGCTTCGATAAGTCTTTATTGTTTTTAATTGATTCATTTGTTGGTAATCATAGACTTAGTGAAGCTTTAAGGGTTCTCCATGTTATGAATGCAAGTAGTTTCAAGCCCCCAATAGGCATCTTCAATGCTTTAATGAGTGCACTTGTAGTTGAAAAGAGGGATTTTAAGGATGTGTTGTTTGTGTATAAAGAAATGGTGAAAGCTGGCATTGTTCCTAATGTTGATACATTGAATTGTCTGTTGGAGGCTTTGTTTGAATCGGGAAGAGTCGATTCAGGTATTGATCAGTATAGGAGAATGGAGAAGAAAGGGTGTAAACCGAATGTTAAGACGTTTCAGATTCTCGTTAGTGGTCTTGCTTCTAGGAATCGGGTGGAGGAATCGATTCTTATATTGAACGAGATGTTAGAGTGTGGATGTGAGGCGGATTCTAGTTTCTATACGTGCGTAATTCCTATCTTTTGTAGTTTGCAGAATTTAGAGATAGGATTGAGGTTGTTTGAAATGATGGGAACTTCTGATATAGCTCCGAATTCGATCACTTATGGTGCTATGATAAGGTGTTTGTGTGAGCATCTTCACATGGATGAAGCTATCAAGCTTTTGAACGAGATGATAGATAGTAGCTTCTTGCCTGATCATCAAGTGTTAGTTGATGTAATAAACGGGCTTTGTAAGTCGAATAGACTCACCGAAGCTCGAAGCATTTTGGAGGAGAATAATATCTTGGATACTTGTGTTTGTAATGCTCTTCTAGAATCTTATTGTGATAATGGTGATTTTGTTATTGCAAAGGATATGTTTGATGAAATGTCTGAGAGAAATATAACTGATGCTAGGTCTTGGAATATCCTTATCAGATATGTTTGTGAGCATGCAATGGTAAATAAAGCATTGGAGTATCTTTGTAGAATGATTGTTTCTTCTTTTCGTCCAGATTCTGATACTTGCTCTGCTCTCCTTCTTGGTTATAGCAAAACGGGAGAAGTCATGCGTGCTTTAGATTTGTTTCACAATATTAGATCGAAATGCTGTGTTTTGGACTCTGTCTCTTATGCTGAATTTGTTGAATGCCTTTGTAAGAAGGGAAAGGTTCAAGAGGCTATTGAAGTGTTTCATTATATGTCGGATAAAGGCTGTGGTCTCCAATCCATTTCGTTCGGTTTGTTGATAGAGAAACTATGTGCAAGTGGAGAGGTTAATAGAGCAATCAAATTATTGTCACTGGCTTCATGCGATGATACAGCCTCTTTAGGTTCGTCTTACAATAGCATCTTGAGAGGTTTATGTAAGCTTGGAAGGGAAAAATATTGCTCAATGATACTTTCACGAATGATAGTAATTGGTTGTGCTTTTGATGTCGAAACTTTCTGCGTCATTCTTCGGTGCATGAGTTCACTGAATCAAAAAGACGACTGCATTTCTGTTTTCAACTTAATGCTAAAGGAGGACTTAGTGCCCGATTCAGAAACATTGGCTTGTTTATTATCGTGTTTGGCTAAGCATTCTGAATTGCACTTGATTTTTCCTTCAATAAATAATCTCGTCTCCGACTCTGGGATTCTAGATTCAACTATATATAATGTCCTCATTGATAGCCTCTGGAGAGAGGGATACAGAAGTGAGGCGAGCCACTTGCTGGACTTGATGTTGGAAAAGGGTTGGGTTCCGGATGCTTCTACACACGCATTGCTAATGGGTTCCATTGCAAGAAATGAGGTGGTAAAACTGGACGAAGAAAATCATGGCATTCAAGATAATGTGAGTTGTATACTTGAAGAGGGCCTGGCGAAAACGTGATGGATTCACTTCTCTTGTTTGATAAAGAGACATTGCTAATGTTTTGGACAAAGAAATGTTCAGACTTGCAGAAGAAAGTTTTCAGATTTGAAGAAGCTCAGAGTCGGCTAGGTTCTTATTTATTTCTTTGTTTCTCTCTTGATATAAGTAACTAGTCTCGTTTTCTTAATTGAGTTGTTATTCCGTTTCAGGTGGTCGCCACTGAAGAGCCATCATAGAAACCAGTCAGGGCAAGGAAAGGTTGTCCGAAGTCCGTCTACAAAAAATTAAAGGAGTTGCTAAGGTTTTATGTATGCAATCAAAATGACGCACGAAACATGTTGCTTTTGATAGTTGGAGTAATAGGGACGGCGCCCCCTCCTTCATTGCATGAAAACGACAGTCAAGAGTCGAGACCCATCGGAACAACTCTACAATGTAAGATATTGTCTATTCTGTTCAACTTGATTGCTTTTGTTTCTGAATGATTGCTTTGTTTGGCAATTTCTTCATTGGACCCTCAATATTCTAGTTCTCGACCATGTTGGAGACTAGTAGTGTGAATTTGAAATCGAGTAAAATAACCGTCCCTTCTAAGAATCTAGGGAGCAAAAAAAGAAAAATACTTGTGTGTGTGTGTGTGTGTATTAACCAATTTTATCAATTGCGCAATTCTAGTGATACAACAATAATTAGATGGTACAATCTGATGCAAACAATCTGAATCATAATAAAAAAGGATGAAATAAATAAATCAGACTTGGAGAAAAGCAAAAAATAAAGTTGTGCTGACAATAATTTCTTTCTATTGCAAAGTGACAAAAACCCAACATAGCAAAAGAAGTTCCAAAATTTTTATTACATCAGTTATCAAAGTATATTTATATTCTCCACTTGTAAATTTTATGTATAGTACAGTATAAAAAATGATACATAAAATGCAACAGAGAATATGAGAACACCTGCAATAGTGAAGTGTTAGCATAGCATCAAATTTTATTTTCTTGGTATAGACATTAAGATCATAGGAACAATACCAAGTGTATGATGATATCATTTTCTTGCATTTCTACATTTTCAAATCCAGAGGTTTATTGATTATCATTGCTCGGGATGTGTAGTAATGTGTAATGTCATTGAGAATACGTTGTCGCTGCTATCCAGTGCTGTTACTGTACATACACTCCAGTTGCTGCACGTAGACGAACAATGAAGTGAGCACTTAAATACCTGACAATATCGGCTACTCAACTAAGCGTATATGTTATTAACTCACTATAGTATCGATGAGTGCAAACAAACAGAGTGCAATAAGTAGTCTTTCATTGAAAGCAGAAGAAACACAACTTTAAGCAGTGTAACGAGAACATAGCAAAGTGGCTCTAAACCAATTAGTTCCCTTCCTAATTAATCACTTCAACCATATGCAATTCATCTGAGTAATCTCACATCTCAAATCTCACAACAAATATATCCAATTTTCAAAATTGTCCTCAAATTAAATCCAACACTTTTCAAATTGAGATATGAATAATGGCATAAAATGACCAGGAAATCTACCCCTCCCAATATTGCAAGTTTGAATCTTATTTTGTCCCTTCATTTCTTACATAAGTCTTATTAAGCCAAATGGTCCTAGAATATAATTTACACATACTTCCTTAGCCCATAACTAAGTCAAAAACATGTGCTAGTTTGCAGTTTTTAAAGGCATCATTTATTAACCCTCTAAGACTCTTTGAATCAAGCTATAGCTCAAATGCAGTTGGTAACTTCCCCAATCTGATATTTCCCTTTCTTCAACTCAAATATTATATTAGTATGCTATTTGATCCTGGCCAATAATAAATAAAAGAATTTGCTAGACATGAACAATAAAGAGAAGTTCCATAATGGGAACTTACTAAAGATGCAAAACTGAGAATTGGAAGCTACCAATTAGCTCCAATAACAGTTCCTAAACTACAACAATTTAGTAATCGTAATCATATTAGCAAAACAAGGGGAATGTTAAAGAAGCAACTTCAAGAAGGCTCTTTCCACATTCATAGCAATCATCAATGGTACGAATTAAGCCTAAGAAAAGAGGAGTACCTTCTCATTTCTTAAGTAGAGCACAAGTAAATCCATCTTCTACCAACGTATTCACAGCATCACGAAACCTGTAGTAATCCTCAACCACATTATACACCTGGTGAGAAATCCTCGCATAACCAGTTATCGGATCAACCTCTCCTTCCAACGGCTCCCTATAGTAAATCGGAACCTCAACCTTGAAACACTCCCGTAAATGCTTCCTCAACTTCAACGCATCCGAATTGCTCTTAATTCCCAAGCAAACTGGCATCCCCACCATAGCCATGCTCGAGCACATCTCCGGTGGGGCCCCCAGCTTCGTTCCCCACGCCTCCACCAGCATCTCCGCCATCTCCATAACCGTATCGTGGTTCTTACTCATTATCCCGTCTAATCCACCGTCAAACCTACCTACAAACTCCATCACCTCTGGTAATACGAGCTGGGCACTGTAGTCTCGAGTCCCTGTCCACGCGCTCTCCATTGCTAGCCCGTTTCCGTACTCGTGCGAAACGACCGGGTGGTGCAGGTTCGACAATTCTTCGGACATTTTGCAGTATAGGAATGCTGCAGATGGTGGGCAAAACAGCCATTTGTGTAAATTGCTTGTGTAAAAGTCAACATCTAAATCCTTCACATCTATCTCAATGTTGCCAATGGCGTGGGCCCCATCGATGAAGATCCGATCGACGCCTTCATCTCTACACATTTTGACTAATTCCTTAACAGGTATTAGTACACAGGGCATCGACGTTATGTGATCGATTATGGCCAACCTAATTTTTCTACCATTCGATTTCCCCAATTCTAGGGCTTTTTGAAATTCGGAAACGATTTCGGAATTAGATTTGATAGGGAAAGGGAGATGAACCTCGATTATGTGGCCACCGACTCGGGAAATGTAGGCCTCGACGGATTTCTTCACGGCGCCGTAGGCGTAGTGGAGGATGAGGACGGCGTCGCCGGCGTGGAAATCGGAGGAGAAGAAGGACCAGGTGGTGTGCTGGAGGACAATGGCGGCGGCGGTGGTGGCGTTGTCGACGATGGAGACTTCGTCGACGTGGTCGGCGTTGATGAGGTTTTGGATGAGGAGGCGCGTTTTGAGGATCGAGGGTTTGAGGGTGTTGAAGTAGAAGGCGTCGGGCTGGCGGAGGTAGAGGAGCTGGTGGCGGTGCTGGGCGGCGATGATGGTGGCGGGGCAGCACCCGAAGCTGCCGTTGTTTACGCGGGCGATGTTCGGGTCGTGATGGGAGAATTCCGAGCAGATTTCCGGTTGGGTGATTGGTATGGGTTTGGGGTTATGGGCGGCGGCGCCGCCGTTGAGGTGGTGGTGATGACCGGCCATTTATATGTTCCCGGCGGTGAAGTGAAGGTTCTAGAGAGAGAGAGAGAGGGGGTGAACTGTGATTGGTGCTGATTATAATCCCAATTGAATATAAATTTAATCTTTTTAATTTTTGCGTTTTATTAACTTTTTTTTTTTTTATAATTGCAGTATGAAATTAATTTTAAATTTGTTCGATTAACTTGATAAAAATATAAAAAGTTGATGATTGTATAATGCATATAAATCTAACGTGGAAGGAATCAAAGAATATTTTTTTAGTGCAATTTGAGAAATCAATTCTTTAGAAGTGGCAACCCATTTAGGCTTTAAAGGAAAAAAAAATTGTTATCTTCTATTTGTTTGTACAGTCATACAAGCACCAAAAAGAATAATTAATTAATATAAAAAATAAAGATTATTGATGAGTTGTAGACAATTTCTAAGCTTTAAGATAATGACACATTAACTTCTGCATGATAGAACCAATGTAAATCTGACGATATAAACTAAAATAAAATTTCCGACAATCGATGTGTCAGACTTTTAAAGATTTAGAGAAAAACAGTTTTCTATATGTTGACGTGTCCTCTATCTAAACGGTTTTTATTTGAAATTTTAAATAATTTAAAAAATAAAAAAGATTTTAAAATAATATGTAGTTTTTTTATTTTCTTTTTATCTCATAATTCAAAATATAGAGATTAACTTGTAAAAATATATTTAAATAAAAGTTAATATAAAAGTGTTTTTTTTTTATTTTCTTTTTGTCTCATAATTCAAAATATAGAGATTAACTTGTAAAAATATATTTAAATAATTATTTGTATGATAGGAGAAATTTACATTAAAAGTTTAGTGTTGATTAAAATGAAAGGTACATTTGATTTGAAACATATTAGTTAGCGTATATCTCAAATTTTGAACCACCAAATATGGAGACATCAACTTTCGCAGCATAAAGAATTCCTCACGACTTCTATTGATGACTTGTCCAAATCATACACCTGAAAATTCCACTTTTGTCCCCATCTATTTTGAGTTTATGATAATTTGGATCCGACCCGTGGATCTCATCTGACTCGATATCTATGAGATGAGTTAGACTTGCCCGTTTTAGGAATAGAACGGGGTGGGTCCAACCTGTGTGTGGGTGGGTTTGAGTATCTTTTATGTTTCCTAGTGTTTCGATGTATATTTTATATATTTTATATAAGGATAACACAAAAAACTACACAAATACAAATAAGGAGAGTCATTTTTACACACCTAAATTTAGTTATATCCAAAACCACTCAATTCCTTAAAATAATACCCTAAAACTACACATTTTGTAATATAACTCAAACCCCCATGTGTAACTAATTTGAAATAATCATGGCCCAATTACCCACCCATCACATCAACCGAACTTCAATGTAGTCAAAGTCAAAAAAGAAAGAAAATTAGGGTTTGTTTGGTTCATTTTGAAAAAAAAAAAAAATCGTGTAAAAGGGTGGGGCCATTCCCGTCGTCGCCGCCGCTGTACATGAAATTTCTGCCGCCGCCGTTGTACACGAAATGGATTTGGGGCTTTCTCCAGAACATTTTAGTTTTCGAATCCTTACATGAAATTTGAATTCTTTAAATTTCTTACACGAATGAACTGTATTTGTTTATGGGTGTTTGATTCATTTTTGTTTGAATCAATTTTAGTTATGTTGGGAATCAATTTCGTGTTCGATTTTATTGGATTTGAGTTATGTTGGATTGTATTATGTTTAAACTTACACGAATTCAAAATTATATTATTTAATTTCGTGTAAGGAGAATGTTTAAGCTTACACGCAAATTCCCATTTTCAGTCGAAAATTCTCATTTTTAGGCTTACATGAAAATTCCCAAAATTTGAGGCTTACACAAAAATTCACAGATTTTTTGTCTTACACGAAAATTTCCATTTTTAAAGTTTACACGAAAATTCCCAGATTTTTAGGCCCTACATGAAAATCCCAAATTTTTTAACTTATACGAAATTTTACATAGTTTAAGGATTACACGAAAAAATCTTAATTCTTATACTAATTCATTATACTAAAATGCCTTACACGAATTATTATTAGGCTCATTACCGATCATTACTAATTAATTATTAGACTCTTACATAAATTTGTATAAAATGTCTTGCCCCTTACACGAAAATAATTATAACTTTGATAATTAATAATTTAGTTATATATTAGTAGTAGGTGTCATTTTTCGTCTAAACCTATTTAAATATATAAATTTCGTGTAGGCAACCCCTAAATGAAAATTAGGCCAATAATGTATTTTTTATTTTAAGTCTATTCAAATTATTTTTTTCGTGTAAGCCTAAATAAGCACTTCAACCCTTGCACGAAAATTAAGGTAACTATGGAAATTTTCGTGTAAGGAAAAATTATTATTTTCGTGTAAGCCTATATAAACACTTCAACCCTTACACGAAAATTAGGGCAATTATGGAAATTTTCGTGTAAGGAAAGATTATTTATTTTTGTGTAAGCCTATATAAGCACTTCAACCCTTACACGAAAATTAGGGGAACTTTGGAATTTTTCGTGTAAGCCTATATATGTTGTTAACTCTTACACGAAAATATCAATTTCCAATTTTTAAGTACTAGCCTACAATCAATAATTAATTTCGTGTAAAGTATTAAAATGTTAATATGCCAATTTAGTGTAAAGCAAAAATTATTTTGTGTAAAGCATTAATAATTAATTTATACGAAAATACATACCTTACACGATTTTTTTTTTCAATAGAACAAGCAACCAATAACTAATCTTCTAGAGTTTTATAATAATATGTAAGGAGTAATAATATGTTATGTTGCAATTTTATTATGTGTGAGGCTCTCTTTATATACAAGGTTACATGAAATTATTGTGTGCATGTGAACCCAACAAAAAAACAAAACACTGTCATAATATCAGCCATTTTTTTCAACAACTTTTCAGAGTACACATAACCTCATACTGTTGGCACGTTAAAATCAATGAGTCAAACTACAAAATATGTAGTTTTGGTAATTCTTATAACAAAATGTGTAGTTTTGGTGTTTTTATATAACAAAATGTGTACGTTTGGTATATTACTAGTATAGGTCTTGTGCGATGCACGGACATATATAAATTTTACCATTTTAATGTGAAAATGTTGAATACGAAAACAATAAAAAAATTTAGAGTAATTTCAATCTCATTTGTTAACCATGTGATGCGCAATCATAAAATTTAAATATTTCCAAACTGATGTAAAATGTTAATTTAAGAAAAAAATTAATGTCAATTGGTACCCATATTATGCATGGGCATATAAATTTATAAGTGCTGTAATTTTCTGAACAAAAAAATGTTCATGGTAAAACAATATAGTTATTCAAGAGTTATTTCAATTTAATTTATTGCATATGTGATTTACGAATTTTAAATATTTCTTATATTCATCATACATTATCAAACTACTTTATCAAAGATAATGCTCACATGCCCACCATGAACATATCATAATATGTCCATCACTGTTGTGTAAATATTTCATTCCTTTAAAATTTGAGATATAAATTTGATAGTTGTGTTAGATTTCTAACATCAACGGTGATCACATGTGCCCAAGGTGGGTAGGTTAGCTAAGCTGATTTTGTCAATTATACTTGTCACAATTGGTTTGGAAAAAAATTATGTAAATATATGTTCAATAAGATATTCATAATGAGGACATAAAATGGAGATATTATTGTATATTATTCAAAAATAAAAAAATTAAATTTAACATACTTTAAAAAAAAATTATATTGATTTGTTTAGATGCCATAAAAATCAAAATTTCTCAATTATAAAAGTTTTCTTAACAAAAATATAGATCAATTTTCTTGAATTTTGTACATTATTTAAAACGAAAAGGTGTAAAAGATAAATTAAAAAAAGTCAATAAAAAAAAGTTTTTAAGATAAATTTTAAATTAGTACTTTTTATTTAGAAAGAACATCATATATTATAGGGTTAATTATTGAAAAAATTACGATATTTACTTTAATTACAACTTTAACTAAATTTTTTTGGTAATTTTAAAACAAAAATAACATTTGATACATTGTATAATTATCATCATTGGGTAAACTTTAACTTTATCCTTGTTGATGTGTCCGGATAACTTGATAAATAACTTGATAAAGTAAAGTTAAAAAACATATAAAAATACTTCGATCAAATTTTTGCAAATTTTATATTCGAGATTGATCAAATATTTAGATCATTTTTTTTATCATTTTTAATTTATAATTCTTATTAAAAATAATAAATTATTGCATTTCTACTTTTAAACAGTTGACATGAGCAAGAAAATAGTTTCGTTTCCACTTTTAAGAAGATAATTGTTATCATATGGTAAGTATTACCATAATTACTACATAATTAATTATACCAAAATCGTATATCATTTGATTACCAAACATATTTGTTTACCTTTATCAATTATCAACAAAATGTTAATATATTTTAAAGATATAAAAAATACAATTATGTATGATTCTATAAGATACTTTAAATTTCTTAATGAATTAAAATTGGAAATTATTTTTCCATATTTTGAAGATTTTGATTTCGAAAATTCTTTGTAGTACATAATGTGTTACATAAAAACATCCAATTTCAATACTCATATATTAATTTTTACAAATATTGAAAAATATAGATTAAATATGCAAAGATTTATCATTTTAAAGGATTACTAGTATAAGTCCCGTGCGATGCACGGACATATAAATTTCACTATTTATATATTTTAATATGAAAATATTGAACACGAAAAATAATAAATTTTTTTGGAGAATTTCAGTCTGATTTGTTACTTCTGTGACTCACGACCATAAAATCTAAATATTTCGAGTTTGATGTGAAAATTTTAATTTACAAAAAAAAAAAAAAAAAATTAAGTTCTCATAATATTTCAATCTCATTTGGTATACCCGTATCCGTGTGATGTATGGACAAATAAATTTGAAGTGTTGGTAATTTTTTGATATAAAAATGTTGTTCATGAAAAATAATATAATTCTTCAAAGTGTTTAATTTAATCTACTACTCATATAATTTACGAATTTAAATATTTTTTATTTTCATCATACGTTGTCGTCACTATTGGCCTGAAACAAACTTATGCAAATTTATGTTCAATAATTTATTCATAATGAGTATAAAATGGTGATATTATTGAGCATTATAATCAAGTTTTGATAATATTTCAACCTCATTTGGTATTCGTGTGATGTAGTGAATAAATTTCACGTGTTAGTCATTTTTTGATATAAAAATGATGATCATAAAATCATATAATTTTTCAAAGTTATTTCAATTTAATCTACTACTCATGTAATTCATCTAAATATTTATTATTTTCATCATATGTTGTTTAACTATTTTAGTACTTGTTTTTGTCACAATTGGCCTAGAAAATACTTGTGCAAATATATGTTCAACAACTTATTCATAATGAGCTTAAAATATTGATATTATTATATATTACCTGAAAATAACATACTATCAAAAAATCTGTATAATTATTTTTTTCAGATGTCTTAAAATCAAAATTTATCTATTAGAAAAATCATATTGGATGGTAAACATTTCAAAATTTGATAAATCTAAAACCATGAAACTATATTACAACATAAACTAAATATATTTTATCATTGTTTTGTGAACTTCATGCTACTATGATAGTGAAATTTCAGATTTTTATTTACTTTTTAATCAAGGAGGAAACATTATTTATTCTTACAAAAAAAATGATAAATTCGCTAATTTTTTTCGTGGATATATAAAATGATTTACATTAAGGTACACATTTTTATTTACAACTTTTCATGACATGATATTATTACCATATATATACAAATCATACTAACTTTATAACATATCAAATACGATCATATTTTTTTTCTCAATTTTCATATATATACAAAATGATTTTCATACCATGAATATATATAAATTATGAAAAACTAAATATTAACAATTTATAAATTTATAAAATAATAAATATTTGTATTTCTACTTTAAAAAGTAGAAATGAGGTTAGTTGGTTTTTATATAGATGACAATGAAATTTCATAATAAAAAATTCAAAATATTTAAAATATATATGTAAAAATTCTTCATCTACGTATTATCACTCTTATAAATAACATCGACTATCTATTCTTCCTGATTAATAATGAAGATATATTTATATAATTTAGCATTATGAAATAGAACATATTTTTTTATTATTTTTTATAAGTATAAATATAAATGATATGTTTTTTTTATATCATTTTTATACTTAATTTGTAGTTTTTAATAGAAAGTATATGAATTCATAAATTTTATACTTCCTAAATGTTATTGTGTGCAACAATATATCATATGTATATTATTTTATTATATTCAATATATATTACAAATCTTTATGATTTTTAATAAGAATTAATATAGTATAATAAAATAAAATTATATAAACACTATGTTATATTATTAACATTGTTACATAGAAGATATATAAAAATTGGAGTATTGTATACGATATATTTGTCAAATAAAATTGTGTGATGTTTATAATAATTTTACAATACATATTTCGAATATAGTAAATAAAAATAGTTAATTTACGTTGTTTTATATATGCTGGTTGACTTGATTAATAACTCACTTCTTGGTCTTCGATCCCCTCAGTCACTACGAACGTCCCCGATCAATGCAATGATACATTTATTGAGGTGGTATATGTGTGTGGGGTACAACATTAGAGATAAAAAATACTTTGATGATCTAAAATTCTTGAAATCCGATCATTATATTATTTTAATTTATTTAACAAACATATATTTAATCTTTGATTATATCAACAATTAAAAAAGTTATTAGATGAGATCATATTAACATTCATATACCATATATAGATAATAATTTTCAAGATTTTGTCAATATTATAAATGATATTATTATCATATATATAAATCATGTTTAATACAATAAAATTAATAATTAATAATTTATAAATTATGAAATAATATGTATTTCTATTTTTGGGAGGTGAAAATGGGCGAGAAAATTTTAACATTTCTATTTTGAGGGATAATTGTTATTATATATATATATAGATATATAGATATATAGATTATATGTATTTGTGTATTGAGGGTCATTTCCTCTTTTATATATATGAAATATACATATACATTTTAATATATATTTAATGTGCATATATTCAAAAATATAAATGTAAGTTAATTATAATCATTTTAATTTTATTTTATTTGAAATGTTTATAATAATAAAAAATGTGATTGTGCTGAAAAAACTAAAATTATTTCGTAATAAATCACATAATATAAATTAAAATGATTATAATTAACTTGATTTTGTATTTCTAAATATATGCATAGTATCAATGTATGAAGTTTTTGGACTACATTAAATGTTTCAACATTTTGACATCTTCACAAAAAAAGAAAAGAAAATCCCTCGAATGAATGGGTTGGATTGGGTCGGGTCGGACCGCCCCACACATGACCGGACAGGGGCGAAGTGGATTTACATGCTAATTTACTAGGCATAGATTTTCACTCCACTACATAGGTTAAGTGACTCCTAAAAAAGGAAAAATGGTCGGTTAGATCTTGTTACTTTACCTGCAATTTTAACTAAATTTTTGAATATTAACTTTTTAACTAAATTTTTGAATATTAACAAAACAAACGTGATATTGAACATATTGTGCAATTTGAATCATCCGATAAATTTCGTTTCTTTTGGAAATTAGCACAACAAACAAATAGCACATACGCAGGCCGAGCTAGAGATACAATCATGATAATTTACTTTACATTTGTGAACAACTTCAAAACCAGAATGTAGCCTGTGATCCGAACTGCACAACAAATCTAATGTCATGTTTGTTTTGCTAATATGCAATGATTAAAATTGCAATTAAAGTAAAAGGTGTGATTTAATTGACAATTAAGCCTGAGAAAAATAATCTCTACAGCAGAAATTTTGGGAGAACCAGTAGAACTGAGGTTTCAACTTTCAATAGAAGCAAAGAACACAACTACCAAAGCTTGAGCAGAGTCTCATAAGTCAATCGAACTCACAGATTAATTCACGTCTTTCTCTCATGCATTCTCTGGTTCGATTGTCTCGGAAATTAGTTTTTCGAAGAAGCCTCACAACATTACTTTTTTCGGTCATAGGCTGCTATATTTTGGGGTTCACATTCAGGGCTGAGAAGACGTACTAGCAAAGCGGTGGTTGAGCTCATAGAGATGGCCCCACAAGCAGCCCATCTAAGAGCTCGAGGAATTGTGATTCTTGGACCTGCATCAACATCAAAACTAGACACATCAACTCATTTGAAAATGATACAATGAAGGCAATGGTGGAGCCTTGATATGTATGATCCAAAACCAAAACAGACAAGATGTAATGGCAGCATCGAACTACAGGTTCCCTTAATATAGAGAAATGCTTACAAGTCTTCACATGGCCTCTATTTATAGGCACTATACAAGAGATTCATATAACAAAATAACAAAAATAATGACTACTAAATGAGTGACTTTCAGTGCATCTTTTTATTTCAAATGCTCACAGCTACAGTTAGTGATCCAAGATAAGTGGTCATCGATTTTGTTATATGGTTAAACTACTGATCCTTGGAAATATGGCTTGTTAAAGCCTCTGAGAAAACCTGTGGGGAAATCTTAGTGAAGAACAAATAGTTCAATATTCATGAGTGTTTAAACTATCACATTAAAAACCTTGATAAGAACATGTACTCGATTAGAACCTTAGTCAAAGAAAAGAGCATAGTATATATCAGATCCTCTCATTGTCATATTTACACAAGAAAAGTGTACACTTTTTCCTTCACTGATTTTTTTTTTAATAACCTATTGAAATTTCACCTTGATTAAAATTCCAAGAATAGGCAAAACCATGAGGAGAACAAGTAATAAAACAAATATTAAGAAATATGATAAAACTAAGGACAAGAAATATAGAGAAAGAAAGATATATTATTTCTCTTACATTCTCGAGTGTGTTAACAAGTATTCAAAGACCTCTATCTATAAGCTTAATATGAGAGACACTTGGATTACAGAATAACAAAAAACAATTTTATATTACAGTTTTCAGTGCGCCATATTTGAAAAGTTTAGTCCCCTCTAAAGAACAATAAGGAAATGACCTCTAGTTTCATCATAACAAATGGCAAAATCATAAATCAATTGTTCAAAAGCATCACATGAATGTTGATGAAATCACTTTTCGCACCTACTAGACTCAACTTTCAAGAAAACAACATTGCCCATTCTCAGTATGTGTAAACTATATGAAGAAAAAGACGTGAAATCACCTAAGAAAGACCAAAAAGAATGACTAAAGTTAACTAGACAATAGAAACAAGCATTTCACTAAAATGCAAACAAGTATCACTCTCTTCACATCAAACATAAAAAAAAAAAGGCATAGTACAAAAAGATGAAAGCAATATAAAAACAAACCATAATGTAAGCGGCCTAGAGTCCAAAAGCCCAGTGCTCCTCCCACTGAAAAAAGGCCGGCAGTGTGCCTCATCAATCGGGAACAAGGTTTGCAATCGGACCTCATCAATTCTCCATCAGAGAATCCAAGCGTACGCCTTAAAGCCATCGTCTAGTCTTGTTCACGTACCAAGGTAGTCAAAAGCGTAACGTGTTTTCAAGATGCAGAAAAGCGTATGCCTGTTAAGCCCACCATTCGAAAAACATAATTCAGTATATTCCATTGAACCTTTACCCTATGGATTATAATTTTGATCAACACATACTATTTAATAAAATCATGAAACACAATATGAGGCCTAGTTGTTTATAAATTAGAAACAAATGACAAGCATTGATAAAACGAAAACACACAATTAATACATGAAAAATTATAGAGATTTTGAATTGCAATTACCTAGCATAATCAAGAAAGTGCTTCATGATATCTACAAGTGATTAACTATTCATTCCATAAGAAATCCCTACTCCCATACATAGCTGCAATGCAGGATTCATCAAAAACTACACCAATACTTAAAATCTGAGCATTATTTCTTGCCATAGAAAAAACCACACGTAATTAACAATCTGAACATGGTTTTTTCAACACCCAAAATCAACCTAAACATATAATTGCATGAAGCTTCGTTTGATTTCACTCTAAATCCCCTTTTCAACAACGCAATTGGTTGCGAATTGCACTCTCCAAACACTAAATGAAATGCAGCAAGCAGCTCTAAAGATCATCTATGGAGGAACAATGGCAGGACGACTCTAAACATAGAAGAAAACATGGAGGAAATAACAGAAACACAACCCTAGTTCACTTTATTTCTTAATAAATTAATAAATAAAAGCAAAAGGAAAAAATACCTTGTTGAAGTTCACAGTGGGCTGTGAATCCTTGCCCTAATTCAATTTGAATGGGGCAGATGAGCTCTAGGATACTGGGCTTTGCCGGAAAACTGATTCGGGATTGAAAAAGCTAAAATCTATTAGTTGAGGACCTTATTTGCAAATTTTCTCAAAATAAAAAGGTGCCTAATTGGACAACGTCGCATGAGTACTCGCATCTAAATTATATAGTTTTTTTTTAATTTATTTTTCAAAAACATTTTGGAACTCTTATATTATTTTATTTATGAGTTTATGTACTAGAATAAGTAAAAACATATATAACAATTGAATTATTTTATATATCACTTATTTGTTTGGTTAAAATATATATATATATATATATATATATCACTTATTAAATGATTATAAAATTATTTTTTTCATTGTATATCTCAATTTATTAATTTTATATCCAAATCTAATTAAATAATAATAATTTGATAAAAATTTATAATACAATAAAAATACTATTGTTTTGTTGAATAATAAAAAAACTATTTAACACCTAGGATCACATAATCTCATCTAGGACCGAATAGCTCTGTCTATAATCGTCCAACGTCTATCTATCTATAT
The DNA here is from genome assembly GCA_954870855.1 of Scutellaria minor. Classification (NCBI taxonomy): domain Eukaryota; kingdom Viridiplantae; phylum Streptophyta; class Magnoliopsida; order Lamiales; family Lamiaceae; genus Scutellaria; species Scutellaria minor. The sequence goes on along the minus strand of OX940728.1, from coordinate 13,463,924 downwards.
ATATAATAATAATAATAGGACATTAGGACCATAGCTAAAAATAGCACGTTCAATTTTCCCACCCATTTTGTTTTCCAAAAATGAAAACTAAGAAAAAAAAGGGAAACGAAAATAGAAAAAGAAAAAAAAAGCAAGAAAATATGATTGGTAAAAGAGGCAAAATTGAGAAAAGGGAGGGTGCCTATTGGTGGACGGAGGTGGTGATATATATATATATATATATATTAAATTACAAAAAGTTTTGAGCTACCATAACTATTCATTATAAATCAATTTTTAATGTATAATACATCAATTTAATCATCTTTAAATAATCTTTAATTTGATATCATATTGCATACAAAAATTAATTGGATTTTTTTTTTGGGGTTTGATTGATTTTATTTGTTTAGAATATTTTTATTTTTTTTTGAGAATGTGTTTTGAATGATTTACTTTAAATATTTTTTGTTAATCTAATACTTTTTAAGAAAATATATTATATTTATTATAAGTTTATAACATCTTATACTATTAAGTATACCTATATATATAAATATTTTTTTACTAAATATCTATATATATATTTATATAATAGATAGTTAAAAATAGAAGATCTATTTTTTTCCTTCAAAACAAATTTCCATTGTCTTTTCAGTTCCGTGCCTCGTTAAACTTTATTTGGAAAATAATAAAAAATAATTTATAGTCAATTTATTAATATGAATAATCAAATAATTTTCAATTATTTGTATAAATAGTATAAAAAACCTTATGAATTTTTTTGACAACCTCGAAAATTTAATTTTAGCTTTCATGTTCTAAAGGTTTGAATAAATAACAAAATCACATGTCAAAGGTTAAATTTACAAAAATATAAATTTTTGGAAAATAATGAAAAAAAAATTATGGTCCAATTTTTTATGAAAGTTTTTATTCATTTAATAAACTATAAATTGTACATTTTTACAATTTATTTTGTAATGCCATAATTATATTAAGTAATAACAATTATTATTATCATCATCATCATCATCTACACTACATACCCAAAGTAATGTAAAATTTAATTCAATTGAAACTCTACCCTATTCAATCTAAACTCAAATTTATACAATGATTTTCTAAAATTATTTATAAAAGATAATTTTAAAAAACAATAGATATATGGAAAAATACATCTGTACATATTTTGAAATAATAAAAGATGATATGAATAGTTTTTTAATTTATACAATTTCATTATATTATTATAAAATATATATTTTACAATAATAAATAATAAACCGCGCATCACACGACTATATTAATAATTATAACTAAATAAACAAAAATGGGTATGGCTTGAAGCCGACTAATGTCCAGCGGAGCCAATAGGCCAAATACCATTCTTAGAGCAACTCCAACGGTGGCATCAAAAGGGGCATCAAACTCATTTTGATGTCCCAAAACACTAAAGTTCTCCTCCAACCCACACATCAAATGGTGATTTTTTTTTTGATTCCTCATTCATGAAGAATCAAATTAATTCCAAATCAAATTAATTTCATTTGATTCTTCTCAAATGAAACATCAAAATCAAATTGAAGCCAACTACCAACCAACCAACTAAAAATTAATTCCAAACGGTAATAAAATTTTGATAGCAACGGTCATATTGGGGGAAAAACCTTCTATATAAACCGAACACCATGGGAAGACCTTGCAATTAGATTTAGAAATCTTTTCCCCCACTTTACATAATTGTAGTTTTGAAATTGTTCAAACTCCTCACCTCTGGCGATATCTCCGACGATTGCATTCCGACGATGGTAAGAATGATCAGATTTGGTGGTGAGTGAGTGAGCTTCATTGGGGAAACAGAGAGAACAAGAGGGACAAAGAGAGATAACGAGAAAGACGAGAAAGAGCAGAGTGAGGGGGAGAAGATAAAAGTTTGAGGTATGTCAAGGCTTTATGTTTGGATTGGGTTTAATGGGCTATTTTTTAATTTTTTCATAATTGGGTTTGTGTATGTTTTATATGAATTTGGTTAAAATTATTAGTCCAAAACCACAACATTTTGAATATTGCATAAATGATTAAGTTATCAATTAACGGTTTAAATGTGTTTAATTATTTAATTATCAATCAACGGTAGGCTACTGCATTTAATTAAGTTATCAAAATGTATGAAGAATAAGTTTTTAATAATTCATTTATTTATGAATAAATGATTTAGATAGAAATATTTATTTGATTGATGAATACAAAAAACAATTAATAATTAATAGTAATTATATCAAAAATATATATATATATTTAATATACCAAACGAATAGTGTATTTTGCCTTTTTTTTTGTAGATGGATGATAATTACTATGGTAGTTACACTAATTTACTTAATAACGACTCACCGGCTATTGAAGAAAGCTATGATGTGAACCCGACTATACCTCTTGAAGACATAATTGAGGTTGATGTTCAACGTAAAACACAAAGGTCGGCGAATTTCTCTCACGAGGAAGATATTTGTATTGTCTCGGCTTGGCTTAATACGAGTAAAGATCCCATTCATGGAGCCGATCAAAAATCAAAAGGATTTTGGAAGAGAATTTATGATCAATTCATGGAGAATTACGGTAAAGGAGGGCGGACGAAAGATAGTGTGGAACATCATTGGAAGGATATTAATACCCAATGTTTAAGATTCATTGACATTCTTAGACAAATCAACAATAGACATCAATCCGGTCAAATATATTATATATATATATATATATGCAGCTATTACTTTTTGAAGAGATGATAAGCCAGGGACTCCTAGAGCATCATTTCTTTGCACAAAGTATGGATCATATGCTGACACTAGAAAAAATTCGACAAAAAAGAGATCTACACATTCGGAATCTCCTCTTGAAATAACCATCATGATATACAGGATTATCAGAAAAATAATCATTATAAAGTCGTAGATGACCTTCTGTTCTATTACGATTAATGGCCCTTCGACCAGGAACCGAACCACGACGATGCATGCGTTGTTTCTCTCTATCCACTTCTTTCTCTTATGTTGCTAGTATAAGCATGTCAAGATCATCGTCAGAATCAGAGTCGGTTAAGAAAGCCTTCAAACGTTAGGATCAAGATGCATGGTGAAATAAAAGAAACACAAGATGATAGGAATTGTGGACTATTTTTTGATTAAGTAATGTATGAAGTAGTGAAGAGTTCCTTCACAAACATATCTTTTATAGACATTCAAAGCTACTTCAAGGGGTCTCATGTGGATAAAAAATCTTATCAAAAATTTAGATATCCTATAATTAGATGACACATAACAATTGAATTCCTATCACAAATCTGATAAAAATCTGACAATGGATTCTATATGGATAAAAATTCCCATCACAAATCTCAATATCCTCTAATTAGATAATACATAGTGGTTGGAAATCTCAGAGATAATGACAAGGGGTCTGATGTCGATAAAAAATTCTTTTAAAATTAATTAAATTTTCAAAATAAACATTTATATAAAATGTATTTATTTTACATATTTTTATCTACATATGGTTGTATTTTAATTAACTTCAATTTTAATATAAATATATATTAAAATAAATGAGTTAATTGATTATTTTAAATTTGATGCCTCATTTTGATGTTTGGGGTTGGAGCATGTGAATTTTATAGAAATATCAAAATACTATAACAGAAATCAAATGAATGTTTGATGTCCCATTTTGATGTTTTTGGGTTGGAGTTGCTCTTATACCGATTTCTAGAATGGGGTATGAATTTCTTATCCAAACACAAAAATTCAAACGTTGGTATCTCAATCACTGAGAGTGGAGGAAATTTCTACGCAATTTCTCTAATTAAACTATTGGGTATCTCTCTACGAACGTGGAGAAACTCGATAGGGCGTGTTCGTCACGCCCCACTAAAACCAAACCTACGCGCATGGGTATTATATACACGCGCCACCACCCACCATTCATCCAGTAACACGTGTAAGAAAGATGAAGTCTTTATGACAAAAACCAGCATACCTACCTACTTGGTTGAGAAAATATCAACCATTGAGTACAACTCTCCTTTTTCTTTTTGGACCATACAATATAATTTTATATATGAAACTCTAATCTCTATAATCTTCTCTAACTTGACTTTCACTGTGTTGCTCTGCTCTTGAAGCTCTGAGTTAACAAGGTTTGAAATCTCATCTTCTTCATCTGTAGCTTTCTTGATCATCTACTGGTACTGTGAGTATTGTCCCATGTCTGTTACTTTTCTTTTGGTTTTGTTTTAGATGTTGTGGGTCTGAGCTTGAGCTTCTTTTATTTCAGATATTGCTTTGTTTTGCTTGTTCATTTGATCATATATCAAAGCTGTGGTTTGAACTTTATGATAGTCATATGGGGTTGTGTTAAAGTTCTAAGTTGATTATTAATTTTGGAATTTTTTTTTTGTTGTTTTGGGGTTTCACTATAGGGCTTGATCTTCTCTGTGTGTGACAGTTATATGTTGTTTTACTGGGGAATCAAGAATATAACTTTGGGATCCTTATGAGATTATTACTTGACAAAAGTTGAGCTTGGATAGTTAACTAGGTTTTTAGTACTAATTTTGGGAGCTTTAAGTAGTATTTAAGCTTATTTTATTCTTGATTTTACTCATTCAATGAGAAGGTTTTGGATGATATAAACAGATTAAAGTACATGGATTAAAATAAAGAATGATTAGGGTTCTAATGGGGCTCCTTAGGATTTGTATTTCTTCTCTTCCAGAGCTTTCTTGAGATCCATCATCTTGTGTGTGTGTGTGTGTTTGTATCTTGAGGATTAAGAATCTTGTTTTTTTAAAGCTTGTGGTTTATGCATCACTTCAACTATTGATCATTGCTTTCTTGGCATGGATTCATCGCATTGAATAGGCAAATTTGAAGCATGAAGCTCCACTATCTGTTTGTGATTCTCTGTGTTTGGACCACCATAAGCTCCATACTCCCTTCTTCCGATGCTCTGAGGAGAGTTAGCCTGAAGAAGAGCCCTTTAGACCTGCTCGGAATAAACGCTGCCACGCAAGCTAAATTTGAGCGAAAGTATGGGATTGCGAAGGATAGACAGATCATACTGGCTGATTCAAATGAAGACACAGTTTATCTGAAGAATTACATGGATGCACAGTACTATGGCGAGATTGGCATTGGCTCGCCTCCTCAGAAATTTACGGTCATATTTGACACTGGCAGTTCTAACCTTTGGGTCCCCTCCTCAAAATGCTACTTCTCCGTGAGTTATTTCAAACGTTTTGTTACCTGCTTTTACTCTTATACAGTTCGTGCAGTTACTAATGCAACCCTCATATGTAGATTGCTTGCTATTTCCACAATAAGTACAAGGCCAGCAAGTCGAGTACATACACACAGAATGGTATGATGCTCTTCGATTTCTTATGATCAATCTCTGCTTTGAAGTTCTTGATTGAATATATTTGAACGAATTTCGATGATTCAGGAGAGCCTTGTTCGATTGCATATGGCTCTGGCTCGATCTCTGGCTATTTTAGCCAAGACAACGTTGAAGTTGGTGATGTTGTTGTTAAGGATCAAGTTAGTTTTCTTTTCTTTTCGTTTCTTCTTTGTTTGCCCTTTTTTCCATCACATTGAGGATCAAGATTACGGTTATTCTATTCAGGTTTTCATTGAGGCTAAGAGAGAGGGTAGCCTTACCTTTGTCCTGGCTAAATTTGATGGCATATTCGGCCTCGGTTTCCAGGAAATTTCCGTGGGTGATGCAGTGCCAGTCTGGTATATATATATATGTGTGTGTGTGTGTGTCTGTTTCATATTTTTCTGTTTTGATTCATGTAAAGCACAAACTGATTTGCGTTGCAAAACGACAGGTATAACATGATAGATCAGGGTCTTGTCGACGAGAAGGTGTTCTCTTTCTGGCTTAATCGCAATGCAGAAGAAGAAGTGGGAGGCGAGTTGGTCTTTGGTGGAGTCGATCCAGACCACTACAAAGGAAAACATAGTTACGTTCCTGTAACACAAAAGGGATACTGGCAGTTTGATATGGGCGACTTCCTCGTTGGTAACCAATCAACCGGTAGGTTCAGCTGTTTGAATCAAATTACTAAAATGGTGGGATTCTTTTTTTTTTTTTTTTTTTTAGTGATTTTTTGGGCCTCTTGATTAATGGTTGTATTAGGTTTTTGTGAGGATGGTTGTGCTGCTATTGTGGATTCTGGGACATCCTTGCTTGCTGGTCCAACTGTACGTCTTTCTGTTAATATGCTTTCTCGTTTGTCTTTGCTAAAATGATCTATATATTGATATGATCACCAACAATTATAGACTGTTGTGACTCAAATCAACCATGCAATTGGAGCAGAAGGTGTTGTTAGTACCGAATGTAAGGAACTCGTCTCCGAATATGGAGACATGATATGGGATCTCCTTGTATCCGGGGTACGCCTCTCTCTCTCTCTCTCTCTCTCTCTCTCTCTCGTGTACAGACTAAAATCCATCTTGTAATTGTGCAGATGCAACCTGGTAAAGTTTGTTCTCAGTTAGGCCTATGCTTCTCCAATGGAGCCAAATCCATGAGGTTTGAATATCTCAACTTCTCGGTTTTCAGTTACTTTTTTACTTTTTGCTAGATAGACTCGAAAACTCACTATAAATTCATGCCAGCTCCAACATTGAAATGGTCGTTGATAAGGAAAACACCGTTGGAAGCAATCCACTCTGCGCTGCTTGTGAGATGGCTGTTGTGTGGATGAAGAATCAGTTGAATAATGATGAAGTAAAGGAGACTGTTTTGCAATATGTCAATCAGGTGATTTTACTATTCGTTTGTTGAAGCAAAAGAGCTCGTTTGAAAGTGTTCTAAACAATGCTCGTTTCTTTGTCTGATGATAGCTTTGTGAGAGCATTCCAAGTCCAGGCGGAGAGTCCATTATCAACTGCAACGAGATACCAAACATGCCAAATGTTACCTTCACCATTGGTGGCAAACCCTACGTTCTAACACCCGAACAGGTTTGATCAAACACTTGAATTAATATGAATCGATAATCCCCTGCATTTTCAAGAATTCATTTTCTTAGCTAGCTTGTCTTGTTTGCAGTATATACTAAAAACCGGTGAAGGGATTGCCGCTATTTGCATCAGCGGATTCATGGCCTTCGATTTGCCACCTCCTCGCGGGCCCCTCTGGTATGTTGTGTAATAAAGAATACACACGATACTAGTTGCAAATTGCAATAGTATGAGGTTGTTCTAATGTTCTTGCATTGATGGGGTTTGCAGGATTCTTGGAGACGTGTTCATGGGCGCATACCACACAGTGTTCGACTCTGGCAACCTCCGACTAGGGTTTGCCGAGGCTGCCTGAACCATACTGGCTTGTATGTAGGATGCATTGCCCACTAGTCATGAGTTATTTGCAAGAAAGGCTAGTTTAGGGGGCTGTATGTAAGTATGCAAGGATTTGATACTTGATGCTTTTATCTTGTTGCAATACTTGCTACCTTTTCTGTGGTTTTCTGTGTATATATATAATTCTACCTTCTTAATATAAGACATACTTCTATGTTCTAGTTAACAAGCATGAGCTCGAGGCCAACTTTATATTTTATCAGAAATAAAAATATGTTCAAATTTATTTGATGTATGTATCCAACTGAGCTCACAGCAACGATTCAAAAATTTCGATTGGATTGTGTTGACTTGTTATATCTCACACAACCAATTTAAATTTAAGGGCGTTTATGTCATTTGAATTCTGATTTGGATATGTAATATATTTTGTTATAAAATGGATAATTTTCATGATGAATTATGTATAATGAGTATACATCCCCACCTATACACTTTAGTTGATTGTTTTTATAATATGATTAGCCATCTATACATATGGACTGATCTTAGCTTACAAAATGTCAACTATTCAATTATTTGATATTATTAAAAAATCTAACTTATGTTATCTAATATTCACCCATGACAAGTGCATGACAAAAATAATCAAGAAGACATAGCTAATTCTACATCTCCACAATGTACTAGTTTCCAAAAAGTCACTTATCACAAAATTAAAGAACATTTAAAAATAGCCACCAATCACATATATAAAATTTATTTGCAAATAAACTTTTACATCTTAAAATCCATTCGTAAGTGCTATGAAAAATTCGGCTTAGGTGGATATATCAGTACCTTACAAAAATATTGGTGGAAATATTGGTTTCGGTGGAAATATCGGTAAAATTTAAAAAAACATGGAAACTTTTTAGAAAAATGGGAAAATATATCTAATAGTTTATAAAATGTTATAACTAACAATAGTACACATATTTAACTTAAAATTTCAAATAAAATGATACATTTATAATAAATTAATATAGATAAACTATTGTATAAATGTTGTCTGCTACGATAACATGAAAAATTTTGCAATTGAAATGTTTGGAGTCTTTGAAATGAGTTATTTGAAGGAATTATTTGAAGACAATCAATTGAGTAGTGAAGTGTACTGGGCAATTATTTAATCTTTGAATTTTTTTTGATCTAATATATGCAAGAGAGAAAAAATTCCGATATTTCAGCAATAATTTTGATCCAAATATTGACAATTATTGATCATTATTTCGTTAAAATTATAATGTAAAAATTATAATATTATTTGGGTACAACTTTTTTTCCTTTTAAAATTGGGGTCTTTAAAAAAATTCAAAAAATCGCGATATTTATGTAGAAATCGAAACATGACAATATATAGCTATTGCCGAAATGCTAACAAGATTAAGGGAGATTTACCGAAATCGATATATTATCGATATTTAGACGAAAAATTTCAACATGTTTTTATTTCGGTTACTTAATTTGAACGATATTTCAACAATACGTGATATTTTAATCATTGGTGCCAAACATGCAATTGGGCTGTGTCTAGTTGGTCCCAGTTCAGTTTCTACATTTAATATACTCTTTTATTTATTTATAGATTAGACAGAATAATTGTTAATTTATTTACTAATTAACTAATATTTCGAATAATAATTTTTATCATCGCATTGGGTAGTCAAATTCAGAGGTCTCGACCTCTTACGTATCATAGAAGAAAGGCAGAAGTTAATATTAGAAAACCTGTATAAGAATTTATTTTGATAGTATTATAGTTTTAGAATATTCGAAAACCCTTTTTAGTTAGATATTTCCGAAACTTTATTGATGTAATTCTAGAAATTAGTAGAAGTTTCTTGTGTGTGTTTAATTCACTAAAATCACTAAAAAATAATTTTACTACTAATCACCAAAATCACCTAAGAAATAAGTTATCAATATCAATTCAATTTCAAATATCACCAATAATGTTATACTATTTAAATATTTTCCTGAAAATCCTTCAATCCACTAAACCCTGATTGACACACGTGGATTGGATTTGAGCGAATGTTAAAACATTAGGTCAAATTGAAAGTGATGAGTTATAAATCTCATATCAATTCGAACACCACAAACACTATTATAAATTTCAAATCTTTTCTCAAAATCATTAAATTCGAGTGAATGAACCTAATCAATCATTTAATGAAAAATCTAGTAACTTATAAGAGTAAACGAGTTCTGATTTATATCTATACAGAAAGCTATTAATTAACTTGATATTGAGTATTTAAAATTCAACCCAATTATTAATCCTTCAATACAAACACATATAATCACAGATATTTGAAACTCAATCCAATTGGAAATGAATTCAAAATCCATACATTTTAAATATTTCAAACACATATTCCTCAATCCAAACTAATGAACCTAAAGTTTAATTCTTTTTCTAAAGTGCTTATGTAATGACTGTAGAATGGATATTTACAACTTTAATTGGAGCTAAGAAGCGTATGAACACGTGATTATAGTTTTTTGACAATATTATTGCGATTGTAACTAACTAATCAAATGAGAACAAATGAAATGTAAACAACATTGCAAGAGAGAATATTGGATAATTAAAAAGTGGATTAAAGAAGGCCATAATCATAATTTAATAATGCTTAATTAATTAAATTCAAGAAAAGTTGGTGGGATGCCAATCTAGAAATCGAAGTGAAAGCACGCAAATCATGCCAAAGATGTTAATACCATCCATATTTCAAAGGTTCTATGCCTATTCCTAAAGGAGATTAATTTTATTAATTAATTATTGAGATATCTAAGTACTTTAGCAATATTAATGGGTTGATGCCCTTACTTTCTGTAATGGCTAGCTCTTTCCATATTAAAATACATTGTCTTGAAGACTAGGATTCTTATTATAAAATCACCTTACGAATACAATTTTATGAGACGATAAAATAAAGTTTGATTTGTAGATAGTATTGGAGTTTTAGTCTCACAGAGTTATATATCTATCTTATATAAATTATGTTGTTTTACTATTTTTAATTCCAAAGAGAAGAATATATATATAATTTAAAAAATATAAAGTTTTATGCCATATTGATATTGATATCAAAACTAGTTAAAATCTTATGATTTGTAAAGTGTCTAGAGTGGTTGTGCATTTTGGCATTGGTCTGGAAAGCACATATATACAACATATGTTAATTAACTAGTATATATAATATCATATTATAACACTTTTAGTTTAGATTATTTTTCAAATTATAATAAATTATGTAATTACACTTTTATAGTACTTTGTTAATATATATCATGTAATAGTATACTTTAACATAAGCAACATTTTTAGATAACACTTTTAAACAATCCAACACTTTTAGTTAATACTTTTACATAAATAACCCTTTTAGGTTACACTTTGTAATAAATAACACATACACTATACATTGTATATTAATCATATCCTAACGCATTATATACACACAGACACTCATGCCCATATAATTATTTTTCTCATTCAGTAAAATAATTTATTATGCTATATAAATAAGTACTTAATAAGTAATATATGTATAAAATTCATATACCTATATCTTACTTATAAATACATTTTAAAACATTATTATTGATATACATTAAGTTATATACATCATTTAAACTAATTTTATTGTATAATATAAAAGGAGTATTTTTATTGTATAACAAAAAAATTATACTTTTATTATATAGAATTCTATTGTAATGAGATTTCCTTCAAAACTATACTACTTCGGTCATCACATGTATTCTAAAAATTCACTTAATATCCATTAAAGAATAAACAATAACTAATCGAAATATGGAATTAATGTGACATCCTAATATTTTTTTTCTTTTAAATTTCAAGTTCAAGACGTCTTTTAAATAATTTGTTTAGACTAAACTAGATAAACAATGTAGGATTAATTTATTTTCATGATTAATTAATTAGCATGAAACAAACTTCCACTTGAAGTCTTACAGCCAGCTAGCAGTATCCTCACGGTGACCATATTTGTTAAAAAAATGTACCAACAATATATATAATCGAAATTAGAATAATTTAAATAAAGTATAGACAGCAAATGCACACTACCTTACAAGTACTATAATAAATAGTAACAATTAATATTCTTAAAGCAAAAAATTGTTAAATATTCTTAAAGCAAAAAAATTGCAATTCTATGGGTTCCGTAGTTCCTAAGTACAACACAACAATCTGTGGCTCTTTGCTTTTGTTTTTAGGATTTTTTAAGAATCCCAAAAGGTAGACAGCTTGCAGGCAATGTTGGAAGCTCACAAGAAGTTAATGGGGCTTTAACTTTTAATACTAAAAATTTAGATGAGACGGTTCCAAGATATTTTTCGATATATAAAATCTGATCGATTTCATTTTAATTTTAAAATTAAATTGAGACGGATTCTGCAGTGAATATGTGCATGAGTTGCTGGTGCACCTCTCGATTTTTACTTGCTATGTATGTAGTAGTTTTCGTATAATTTTCTTAATTTAATGATGAAAAATTTAAATAAAATACATTTAATGATCTAAATTGAATCAAGGTATAATAAGATTCTAATGGGAAGCCCAATACATCAACTCAATCATTCAAAAAAGAGACCTATAGCTACCTAAAGCTTTCTTTTGACCCTTTTTTGTTCACTCTTTTCATCATGAGCTAAGTTCTTTATTTGTTGGGTTTTTTTTTTTCTTTAATTCTTCATGGCTAAATTATATCTTGTCATTTGAATTATGAGTATTCTTGTATTTTATCATTTTTTTGATGCATTTAATTTCTTAAACTATCCTATTTATTATATTTTATCATTCATAACTTATTTTCAATGACATATATTCATGTGTCAATTTGCAAGATGGTGAAGTGCAACAAATTAGTAAGATTAAGAGTAAAGTGGAATAAAATGCATAGTTAAGGGTATAGAAGGCTTTTATAGACAGTTAGTAGATAGATCACAACTAAATATCTAATGGAAGATTAATATTGTATTCATAATTGGAATACAATTAATAAATTGCAGTTAATTTACTGTTTCAGTCAAATAACTTTGCTTTGATATTAATATATAGTTGCGTTTCTTGAAATCATACGTGCTTGTCTTGTTCTCTAAATAATATATAATACTAACATTTTCTTTAAGATCTTTATAGTATATAGAGTCTTTAAATATCAATAAGTAATAATTCACGACAAAAATCTCATTAATTAATACGCATTAAATATATATATATATATATAATATTAATATTTTAACTTGAAATATCAACAATATGTACTAATTCAAAAATCCATTCAAAGAATACCTAAATTCATATTTAATCAAAATAATTAGACATGACTACAAATCCGAGAATTTTCAAGCACATAGAATTAACTAGTTTTTGAAGTCAGCAAAATGGTTTTGTCATATGTGATAATTTTTCGAAATTTAATTGAGAACATCTAAAATTTTGGATAACATTATTTTACAATAGGATGAAAAATGAGTTATTCCCGTTTATTCTTAGTTGTAAAACTGAAAAGCAATTTGTAAGTGCATAAATGATACTTGAATAATTAAGATTGGAAAGCAAAATTGTGTGTGCATTTAAAATGATACCCTAGCTTCTTTGAATTCCCTTTTTCATTTGAAATGACATAAAAGAATGAATTTTGACACAATATGGACTGGAATTTTCATTTAAAGTTTTTATTAAAATCCATCCAATCACAAGGAATCATTTTCTGCGACAAACCTTTTGGGACAAAATTCGAAGAATTGGGTCAATGATTTATGGTCTTGTTGAGAAGAAAATGCTAGGAAAAAGACAAAAGAGATCATATGAAAGAAACATATATCCCTATCAAGCATGCTTTTTTTTTTTTTTTTTTAATTTGGGGGGAGCATTGGTTTTTTAATCCCTTGGAATAAGGGAAACAAAAAAAAAAAAAAAAAGGAAGGCTAGTTACATTAAAAATCACGAATTTTAATTTCATCTAATTAGATATATCCATTAAACTTACGAGGTGCAATTGTTTATTATTATTATTATTATTATTATTATTATTATTATTATTATTTTATGAAGAACTAAGCATTTTCATATTTTATTTGGGGAACAAAGATCATATTTTCCATCTTCTCCATCTTCTTCAAGTATATGCATGTCAATTAACCTTTTAATTTATTGTTTAAATTTCTAAGGAATTTATTAATTATTAAATTTATTTAGGAATACTTGTTTCTTCTTTAGTTAATAATATTAAGCATGAAAGAAAACTTTACTAAATTATGGAAGTGTTAGTCAATCTCATAAAAAAAACAAGTTATGAAAAAGAAAGAAAAAAAAACCTAACGACTCCAAAGATTAACATACATAAATTGATATCTTTCAGAAAATAATATTTACAATTTTTTTATACTTTTAATGAATCATTTCAATTAATCAATTATATTATTAAAAGGTAATTACTAAGCTAGTTGATATTGCACTTTCATTTTTGACCATTTGTAGTAAAAAGAAAAATTATTTTTTAATTAATTTTAGACATTTTTATCCTTTTTATTTATACCATTTACACTAACTTGTATCATCAAAACCACCAATCCGGCTCCCCATACCAAAAAAATTAGTTTGTTTCATTTATATTAGTCATTTCATTTCATTTTCCTGAGTCTGTAACACCCTATTTCATATCAAGCATTTAATTGATGAATTAAATATTCAGAAAAAAAAAACTTTTTTTATGAAGTTGTCTAAGAACAAAGGTTTAAACGATGTTATATTCTTTGCCTTATTTACTACTAGCAAAAAAAGAAAAAAACTACTATATGTAATTGCACTTCACTTAAATGAACACAAGTTCACAACCATCAATCAGATCAACGGCTGTCAAAGTCTCAAGATTCTCCACCCTTGGATCACCTCCAAGAACCTACTATAAATATTGCACAACTTCACAACCATTGGCAAACACAACAACATAGTACACAACACACCTTCTACACACAAAACCCCTACATTTATTCTCTTTCTGTTTCTTCTTGCAACAAATCATAAAAAATATGGCAGGCAATAGCAGTAGGAAGAAACAATCTTCTTTCTCTCTCTTCAATCTTTTCAAGAGCAAAAACCCTCGTTCCAAACGGGTCGAAGATTGCAGAGACGACTACATGAAGGCGTACAAAGTGTATCCAAGCGACGAGGATAGAGGCCGGTGGGTGGCTGAGCCGGGGATCGACAAGAAAGCTTCTGCTTACATTTCTTTAACCACCAATAAATGGGAACATGACTTGGCTAGCTAGTTAGTTGGTTCCTGGCTCATTAATTCTCGTGTTAGTTGTTCATTAGCTACGATCATGTTCTGCATTCGTTGATATGTCCGAATTGTAATTCGTTTTATTGTTGTTAGTCGAATCAAATCATTTTGTAGGTTGTGAATTCAATAAGACAATGAATAATAAGATCAACATCATTTATTGACTTGTATAGTTGCGAAAATAATGTGTCTTTATTTCTATTATTACGATTTTAGTCTTATAACTATAAGGTGGTCTCGATAGCGTATGTATCACAATTTTCAATTTTAACCCTAAAACTGGTTTATATAAATTGTGAATTTGACCAGACAGGCTCACGAGCTGCCTAAAACTGGTTTATATAAATTGAGAATTTGACCAGACAGGCTCACGAGCTGCAAGATCAGAATCATGAATTTTTGTGACTTTTGAGATTAAATTTGCAACCAATTGCTGATATTGAATTAAAATACGAATTTTATTAATTTATACCGGACCAAATTAAATGTGACAACTCGCGACTAATTTTGCAATTTTTCCTTCAATCATCCTGTTCTCGATTTATTGATGTGGATATATATTGTGTGTTAAAGTTGTTCAATGATCGGCTAGCACACTAGCAGATTCAAATGGTGATCAAGTGAATCCATTGTTTTAATCCCAGAAAAAGTAACATACTATTGATCTATTCTATTTTATTTTTTCTTTAATTCATGTATAGAAGATGGACACTTTCTTTAATCCACATGCATTATCTTATTACTTTAAAGAAAATTCTTAGTAAAAGCAAACAGATTCTTGGGTACGCATGTCTTTATTTTTTCCAGTGTAAATTCAGTTCATGTTTGGATAAGAGCGTATTGGATTTAGGATTTTGTAAGTTTAAATTTTGAAATTCCTGTATTTATTAAAATTTTATATAATTAAAAATGCACACGCCGAATATTTCGAGGTCATGTTAAAAAAGTAGATATACGTATCATTTTATTGTGATAATTTTTTCTTTTTGAATAGCGTGTTGATGATTGGTAATAATCTTTGATACTATATTGGTATTTTTTTGAGAAATTAGGGTAAAAAAAAAGTGTTTAGATTTAGGAGATGTGTTCAGTATCCTAAAATAATATAAATCTTATTTCGAACACTAGATTGAATTTAACTGAACGTAGTCCATTATAATTTGGATGAGTCAAGTTCAATCCGAACAGAGAGTTAATGATTGCAAGGCAAGTTGCTTCTTGTTGTACTTATCTTTATAATTTTTATTTTAGTAGTGGAATTTTACACTATAGTTGAGGGATAAATTGGAGTGAAGAATGTTTGATGAACTTTATTAATTCAGGAATCCTGAGAATTGTATGGAGGGGGTCATTTTTGGTGCCTTTATACATAATGCAAATCCATCAACAAACACTAGAGCCAGATATTTGCTTCTTCACTTTATTTGTATGCTTTTCTGTAAAACCCAACATCTTTTTTATTTTTAAAACAATATATATACTATTCCCAACGCGAGTTGAGATGTGTTTTAAAGTTCAAATTTCAAAGCATATGAGTTTTGTGAGAGTTAAATAGTGTGAGTATATTATTGATGAAGTACAAACATGAATTAATATTATTTTTAAGCAACATTTTGTGTTAGATAGGTAAAATAACAAGAGTTTTATTTTTAACCACTTGTGTAGAAATTTTTTTTAGTCATAACTTAAAATATATTCAACATTTTTTTTATAATTTAACTTGGACATTTCTATCCTACACGTACCACCTATACTAGATTGTACCATCATATCTTGTATTAGCTGTAGAATCAGGTCGTTCCATTTACATTAACTCTTACATCTAAATTTAATTGTATTACTTCAATTATCGCGTACCAACATAACTCAAGTTGCGCCTCCATATATTATATATTAAGGACATAACTAAACAAAATGACTAAAAAGAGCAAAAGTTCAAAAGAAAAAAATTCTTATGAAAAAATAAAAAATTAATTAGTGATAAAAAAATATACACGTCACATGTTAATTAATAATGACATTTGATATATATGACATGTAATGATTAATTTAAAATATAAAATATAATATAGAGCATAATAGAAAATCTCAGCCCCTTACAAACGGTGTCTTGTTTATGAAAATTGCAACTTTGCAAAATTAATATATATATATATATATATAAATATATTTATTATATTTATTTATTTATAAGGACAAATGGATTAGGTTTTAGTTCTTAGTGCCTATCAAATCTGAGTTGAGTCAACTCGATACTTTGGGTTTGACTCGCTTATCGAGTTATTGTCGAGCTAAGTCCGAACTTGATTTGTTGAAATTTTTTGTGATTTGCAAATTTACTCGAGTCTACACAAACTTAATAATTATTAATTGAACCATTTATTATTTTATTAAAAATAAATTATGTTATTTATGAAAAAGAACAATGTTTTTACTAAATCATTTATCTCATTTAAATGAATAAGTTTGATTGGATATTTCTATGGTTATCATAAATGAAAGTGTAAAAAATAAAATTTGAATGCCAAATTATTAGCTTCATAGTTTATGGATGGTAATTAGTAGGGGATGATATGCTCGATACCATGCCATTTTCATATTGGCCAATTGTCATCCCTAATTTAAATATTGTAATTTTGAGTTCTAAATTAAAGTATAATGTTGGAACGTAAATTGCACTTAAAACTAGAATTTAAAAAAGCTTGAATAAGATGTAATTTTCAGTGCAATATTTATTGATAATATGACTCTATTTCACGAAATTACATAAATAACTTCGTCTCATATGAATTTTTGTTATTTTAGTAAAAAAAATTCGCAAAAATCTAGGATTTAATTCTTATTTGAGTTTGACACATATATTTTAGGTACATAGTTTCTAAGTTTTGAAACCATTAACTAATTTTATGCCATCCATAAAAAGAAAACCCCATAATATGTTCAACTCTATTAACAATGCGCAATTATATTGCAAAATAGAAGGTATAATTTTAACTCATGATCACAAACCCCTCTTTCCAATATTAGTTGGAATTTGAGGATTCTCTCTTTTCCCTCCTACTCCACTTAACCCTATAGTTATAGCAAACATTTTGCATTGCAAAAGCATTCTCGATTCCCGGTCTCAATCTCGAATTTTATTTCATTATATTACACATTACATACATAATTATGAAATGTATTGAAACACTACTTTACTCCAAAAAAAGAATCCAATTTATGTAAAAAAAAAAATGATTCTCAAAGCTAAATTATACTTGTAGCTAGTACATTTCTGCCTTTTTGTACAGCTGGGGTCTAAATTGAAGGATAGCCATCTAATTAACACTTTCACCTTTGAGCTCCATTGTCTTTGTGTGCTACTATTCCTATGCTTCTTTTCTTGGAGAAAAGCCCTTTAAGGCCACCATATTCTACTTTCATTTCCACTATGCTTTGAACGAGGTTCATTTTCACGGAATTATATCCGTGAAATAGTCTTATATAAGTTTTTGTGAAAAAAATGTTTGGATGAAAAAAATTGAATTGAATAGAAATATTTTGACTTCAGGTTTGCTAAAATTAGGAGAAAAAAAAAACTCAATTTTTGTCTACTATTTTTATTATAAATTGTATGTATTTCCATTCTGGTCCTCTAACAATATCATGTTTTTTCCGATTTGGTCCAATTTTGCTCGAAATATCAATTTTTGCCTACTTGAACGCCAAAACTGGAAAGTACACATCAACAATTTCAACATCCACATAAGCAAAATTAGAAAATCATACAAAAATTGGTAAAGATCTAAAAATATCAAATTTAAAATTAATACGTAAAATTGGTGATAAAAAATGAATAAGACCTAAGTCGTAGGACAAAAAATTGTAATTTTCCATTTGTTGAAATATTAAGAATCAACGTATAATTATTGAGACTATAACTAAAAGAATATTAAATTCAAGTGTAATCGATCTAGATAATGTGTCATGATCGATCTACTCTTTCTGATTTTGAAATTAGATACACTAATATCGTTATCAAGATCTTATTCCAAAGGATTTTTTTTTCTTTTTTATTTTTTTATTTTTTTTGCTCTTCAGAATTTAAACCTTCAATATTGTTAGTTTTCAACATGATTCTTATTTGCCATCCAATTATATTTTGGGATTCGAAGCTCACTCTTTTGTTTGGATTTTTTTGTTTCTTTTATTTTTTGTTCAAGTTTCTATATTCACTAAATACAATTAATGCAGGTTAAACATGGTGGAGATGGTTTATTTTGTTGGAATGATAATAATCATGATTATAAAATAAAAAATTACTTAGTGGAGGAGAAATCAACAGATTCCTGCCCTAGAAACTTGCACTATATGTTTTGATATAAAATAATTAGGAATGACAATGAGTCGGTTCTATCCATATTTCGATTTAAATTTGAATTTAAATTAATAATAATAATAATAATAATAATAATAATAATAATAATAATAATAATAATAATAATAATAATAATAATAATAATAATAATAATAATATTCATGTATCATCCGAACCTACCAAGTCTCATTTAAGTTATATATATATATATATATATATATATATATATATATATATATATTTCAGATTTATTTATTTCTCGAGTCTATAATCAATTTTACCGAATTATTGATAAAAAATCTTGCAACGTTTGAACCAAAAATGAATTTCTATTCACTCCAACTTTATTCTAAAGAATAAACCCTAGTCTCCCCTAAAAAAGGAAAACGGAATACCTAGTCTAAATCATTATTTTATCTCATCAAATATCTAATTGCATGCTACTTAACGCCCCAATCATTTTATGCTCTATATTTTAATAGAAAATATATATGGAAATTACATTTTGTTTATCTAATATTTCATTTGCTATAGTTTGCTTTCGATAAGTTCCTACATCGTTTTAACTACGGGTTGTTTCGTTTTAGAAACTTGTGAATTAAAAAAAAAAAGTTCTTCTAAGTTGCATACAACTTGGAAGTCATTCCATTAAAGCTAAGATGATTTTAGACTTTTTTACTCCTCTTATACCATATAAATCGAGGTTAATCATATCTCCTACCAACAAATTCAAATCGTTTCATTTATAATAATCTATACCATTCAAATATAAAATGTTTCATCCTAATTTGTTTGTACGAAAAAAATTTAGGCATTAATTCCAGTATATGTAAACATACACCGTATCATTCAAACTCAAATCATTCCACCATAAGCTATAATACAAAATAGATGTAAAAGGTTATAGTGAAAAAATTGGTTAAAAAAAGGATCAAATTTCAGTTGTGGTAAAACTTGATTTTTTTTTTCCTGGCCTCAATAACTAAATCGGGACTCACTTAATAAAATGAAATAAAAAAACTTTTTTCACTTAGTGTTAGATAGTCATGCTATCTGTTATATGTTCTCATGGGTTGATTTGTGAGTTCTTGATATTGAATATTTAGTTTCAATTTCATCACATTAGTTTATAGGAATAAAAATAATAATAGGTTAAACATTATTCACAAATTGCAAAGTATTGTGAGCCCACTGCTAGAGTTGCTTTCAAGGCTGGACACTTATTTGGAAAGTACCATATTAAATTGGGTTTAATAACTATTTTTGGGCTAAAGTATTCATTTGATTAGTTATTGGACTTTATTACTCCAAGTCCAAAATATTAAAATGATCCACAAGATTGGCCCATTTGGAAAATGAAGAGTAATTAAATAAATAAGATTTCTATAATTATGTTTATAAATTCATGTAGAATAATATTAGGTTAATATAAGACGTAATTGCAAAAAAAAAAAAAAAAAAATTATAACTTTTTCAAAAATTGCAGATTTATCCTCACTTTTTAATAATTATAAAAATAATCACGATTTTTATTCATTATTGCAATTTAGTCCATATTTATATTTTCCGACGATCGGAGTCCAATAAATTTAGACTACATTTATATTTTCTGACAAACATACCACATCACATGTCATGTCAAATGCCACATCATTCCCAACAAAAACAAACTTAAAGATCAAATTGCAAAATAAAATCATTACCTTTTGCAATGTAATCCTACTTTTTATATAATTTGCAAAAAAAATCACAACATTTATTCATTGTTGCAATTCGAATTTATTCTTTGGTGTCTAAGTTCATGTGTCCAAATAAATAAATAAATAAATATATATATATATATATATATATATATATATATATTAAAAAGACCCTTTAGATGGATATGTCAATGGGAAAATTGGAAAAAATATTTTGGGTATACCATCCCTAATGTGAAACTTACTTACTTTTGAATTTCTTGAGTTTCTAAAACTACCAATATATTCATGTTATATTTTGTAAGAAATATCTATATTTTTATATTAGTAATATATATATATATATATATATATATATATATATATATATATATATTGATTTCTCCTTGCTTCCACAATCATCACAAATATACGATTGGTATATGAAGAAAAAAAAATTAGACCACAAGTTAAATGTACACATGAAGGTAATTAAATGTACACATTATATAATTCTTAGAATTTTGCGTACACAATTTAATAATTAACGATCACTCATATCCAATTATATCAAATATTAATATATATTAGATGATCATTGAACCGAATTTAATTAAATAATCCAACAATATATCAATCCAGAATCATTAATAATAAAAATTAACCATAAAAAATATCAAATAGAAATAAAAACACATATAACAAAACACCAAATAACAAAACCCAAAATCCTCAAGGGAAAAAAACATTAGACCACATAGCAGCAGCATGATTATTCCCATCACTAAACGGCACTATCATCTCATCGCCGCCGCCGCCAAACACACCACCACCCATCGGCGGCGGACCATCACTCTGACCCCCCATCCACTCCGCAAACCACTGCCTCTGCATGCCGCCGTCCCCGCCACCGGAAACCTCCGGCGGCGGCGGCGGCGCCGCCTTCTTCAGGCCATCGATCCTCTTATAAATCTCCTTCAAGTTCTGATCAACCAGCCACCCCATGTCGTTCAACTCCGGCAAGGCCAACCCCTGCAACCCTTTTCCGGTCAAGCATTGGTACATGAGATGAGTGATCTCCTTCTCGCGATTGTCTTTGTGGAGCTTCTTCAGCTGGTCCGCCGCCTTGGCGATGCGGTGCCGGATGAATGACTCCTGTGAGTTCAGTGGCGGATCCAGGAATTATAACAAGATTATAGAAAACACTAAGAAAATAATATCATAAAATTTGAATTGTAAAGTAAGTATTTGAAAAAAAAGGACTAAAGGTAAATGTATTTTACAACTTGAATTCTAAAGTAGGTCTAATATAATCTTTATTTATTATTTTAAGTGGAACTAATGTAATTTATATTATTTTTAAATCTTAAAGTATAGTAATAGTGTGTAAAATATATTATACAACATATATATCTATTATCTATTATCTATATAAAAGTGTGGATGTTTGTATAAAATATGGATTGCCGAATATATTCTCATTAAAAATTATTATTTAAGGTTATAATAATAATTTATAATTTTCATATTTAAATAATTTTATATTAGAATCCTAATTCAAAATCCTATAGAATTCTATTATAATTAAAACTCTAATATAAAAGTGTTATATATAAGATATTTGTATTATTTCTTTCCTTAATTAGTTTAAATTGATTTCCACGTGCAACGCACGTGATCTAAAACTATATATATATATATATATATATATATGTGTGTGTGTGTGGGGACGGACCCAATTATGGGCCATGATCTAAAACTATATATATATATATGTGTGTGTGTAGGGACGGACCCAATTATGGGCCAAGGAGCACAAATAGCCCTTGAAAATTTGCAAAAATTTTCGAGGGTATTTTCATAATTTCACATTTATATAAATAAAAGAAAATTGTGAACTTAGTGTTTTTTTCAATTCTTTGTTTTTTTTTTCCCCTCTCGTAATCAACCGAAAAACCCAGCCTCTTTTTTTTTTGCATTTTTCTTCTCTTTCAATTTCTTCTTCATCTAATTAATTGCTACAAATTTGTGCTCTTATTTTAAAATTCTTCTATTTTTGTATTAATTGATTCCCTGAGCACAAATCCTGAGTCCGTCACTATATATATATATGTGCGAATTTTTTGGCGAAATTCAAGTATGCACCCCTACCTGGTTCACCATCTTCTTGCTCTGCTCCATCTCCGGCATGCGCTTGAACTGAGCTAGGACGCGGTGGGCCCCACGGGTGTCGGGCCAGACGTCGGGCTGGGCCTCGTACGGGCTGTAGACAATGGCGCAGGAGTCGATGCCACACAACGTGCTCAGCTCGCTCACCTTCTTCATCAGCCCTTTCTTTCTCTTCTTGAAGGTGGCTTTTCGGGCCGAGTCGTTGGTGATGAATGCAAGCTTCACTTTCTTCCTTGTCATGGTACTACCAATGGTGGATCGAATTGTTATTGTTATTGCAAGGAAAATAAAAATATGTTGCAAGAAGTGATGGTGATGTGATGATATGGTAATATGGGGTTGGTATATATAAGGGTTTGGGGATTGTTTGGAAATTAATATGGAAGATTTGGAATTGATGGTGTTGGAGGTTTTGGTAAGAACGTTTTAATGTTTGATATCAACTATAATATACAAGATATGTTGAGATGTCACATTTTCAATTATTAGAATCTTGGTATTATTTGTTGTGTGTGTATATTTTCACACATTTGTTTTGGGAATTAATTATTGCTTTTCTTGTATAATTAATTGGTGACGGGGAGATGTAATATTGCAGTTATAGTAGTTTTTGCTTCAAATATAAAACTCGGATTCAATCTTCTATCACATTCGTGTACCATTGTTAAGGCTAAGTAATTCAATAATAATAATGATAATAGTACTACTATCATATTAGACAAGAAATTAATTTGGTGATACATATAATCTTGAATGTGTACGTATAAGCCAATTTCATGAATTAATATTCATTAAATTTATACTGAATTTTATTTTGGTTTTTTAATTATTTTATTTAGAATATGTATAAATGGTTGTATACATATCATGATACATAATATATGCAATATAGAATATAAATTAAAATGGAAAATACATCATGAAATATGGTGTATCATTAGTTAATCAGTTATTTTAGTTGCTTTTATAATTATAAATCACCCCTATTATTTTTAGTTACTTTGGCAATAAACATGATTGGAAATCAGCTCAACTTTTTTTGAGTTAGTATAATTATTTACACCTTGATAATGGAGTCAATTTTCTTGGTTAAGTCATTCTACCAGTTAAACTCAATAATACCAATAATATAACATTTGCCAAATTAATAACACTTTTATAAGTGAGCAATTAATCTATACATCAAGTGCATTTTAAGGAAAAGAAACACTTTTTTTTAATTAGGAAAACACATTTTTGCTAGGTAATAAATTTTTGGATTAATTTAAATTTACAACTTATATAATAGTGCTTTTTGTACATTGTGACATACATAATTAATTATTTTTCCTTGGGTTGTGATCTATGGTCCACATCTTTTTAGTTTGCAACCTCTAATCAATTTTAACTTTTTTCTCAGTTCTGATTTTAAAGGTTGTCTTTTTATACTTCTCAATTCTGGTATTTGACATGAGTTTGGTAATCAAATTCCTAACTTAAAAAATATTAAATATGTTTTATCACAAAAGTTCATTGAAAACAATAGCAAAAACCTAATTTTGGTCACCCAAATACCAAATTCAATATGCAAAAAAAAAAATCAGTATATTTTCATCGATAAATGAAGCTGCATCGACAATTTTGATAAAAAAATCAGTAGAAAAAAAACCCTAATTTTGGTCACCTAAATCCAAAATGCAATATTAAAAGGAAAAAATTGTAATTTTTAGGAAATAATATGTTGTATGGAAAACTGTGTGTTAAAAAATGGATTCTACCATGCATAAGCAAAGTGTATAACGTTCAATGTTCCTGTTGAATATAAAATTAATGTAGTGACAGAAATTATGGTTTCTCCTATTCATTTGATCGAAATGAACAAATATATATTTTTCTCAAATTAGGGATTTTTCCCAAATTCATGGGAAAATACAAAAATTCCTTTAAAATTAGATTCTGACAAAAAATGTAGTAGAAAACTAATTAAATGGAGGTTGCAAATTGGAAAAAAGTGTGTGAGCTCTATGTTGCAAACTGAAGAAAAAAAGAAAAGAAAAGTGGATTATAGGTTGTAAATATACCATAAAAAAAACAAACTTTAAAAATAAAATACGACAAAAAAATGATTAGAAAAATAATTGAAGGTTGCTAAATTAAAAAGGATGTGGATTATAGGATTTAATCTAGGAAAAAAAAAAGTTTGTAATGTACAAAAATTTAAACTTTGGAATATGAGTTCCAAATTGAAATTAACCTTTTTTTTTTATATTAGAAATTAAAATAGACACAAAATTCATACTTATTAGAAATTTCCATGTTGTACCATAGTTTAACTGATGTTACAGACACCTCGATATTTGGGTAAGGTTATAGATTCGAATCACCTCCCTCAATTTTAATTTAAAAAAAAAAAGATTTTTCTGAGTTAAGGTTAAAAATCAATTTGAAAAATAAAAACTATTTTGTGAATTATCAAAATTTTCTGGAAGGAATTGGAATCGTAAGGTGCCAAACAAAATATTAATTTGAATTTTTATAATTAATAATTTTATCTTTAAGTTTTAAACCGATTGATTTTGTAAATTGATAATTAACCATCTAATTTCATAGGGATAATCACTATTTAGTTTGCAATGTTTTTTTTTTTTCATAATTCGAAAATACCAAACAGTAAAGTGCGATTTGATTCATAAGTAAAGTTAAAACATTAATTTTTATTTTATATAAAAAATGAATGCGGCTTTATGCCATTTGATGTAGTTTAGTGATTTTATATGTTAATTTATATGTAACAAGAATAGTTGTAAATTGTTACAATATATAAAACGTATTCAACTAACATTATTGTTTCATACATAATTTTATCAAAATTTAATATATAATTTTCAGACATATATTACATAAGAAACTAATCGATAATTTTTTAAGAAATTAATAATTGAATAAATATCCATTTACTTTCAAGAATAGAAAGTGAATTAAATCTTAATTAAATTTTTTTTTTTTTTTTTTATTTGTTTGTTAACTTCTCCTTTTCTTGTTTGTACTTTGCTTGTTCATCGACTGCACGAGAGCTCAACCAAGGTGCTCGTCAATGGCCGACTCCGCCAAATCTTTGGACCTCGCCAACTCTAGCGCGTCAGGTACTTTTCTCCCTCTTTCCCTGCCACTAAGTTATTCTGGACAATTCTCTTTTACCGGCTGATATAGGAGGCGATTGGTGATGGATAATGTTTGATTGTAAGGGACAAACTCTAAATTGGGGTTTAAGATTTTCAATGCAATAAGGCGTTAAGTTGAGCCCGTTGAGCCTGTGTGCTGTTCATGGAAAGATAGTGAGGATGGAAAGTGCAGACCTGATGTTCGATAAAATGCCTCTTCGAAGAATTGGCTGATCAATTGAGATTTACTGCCTTTGTTGGAGAATGAGTTGTTTTATTTTTTAATTTTTAAAGATTGGTTTTGGGAGTGCTTATATTTGAAATTTCAATTGCATAATTGTTGACTTGACTCTACTGATATTGAATTTTTCTAAAATGTAATTTATCCTTATGCAATGTGAAATTTTGGGCCAGTTAAGATGAGGAGGAATTCTTGTTTATGATAGTTTGAAATTGATGCTGGTTTCTTATTTATTGGGCTTGAACTCATTACTCTAATATCCGTGGCTGTGATCTTGCAGGGGGAAAGAAAATGAAAGTGAAGATTGTACGTATCCTTACATACATTAATACATGCAATTGTATGTATGCATTTTATTCGTATGGCTCATTTTAGTATATGCAGTGAACCGGATGATTAGTTTGCTCGTTGTTTCTATCTCCACCCACAGAGACACTATTAGGCGGTGTGGTGTGATTGCTTGGATTAACTTCTCATTAAATTTTATAATTTGTGTAACTTAAAAAAATTTAATTCTTTCCTGAATAGAAAAATTCACTTGATTCTGAAGTAAAGAATTGAGTAGAAATGTTCTCTTGTTGAATATTTTTCATATATTCAAATAATATCAGTTGGTAAATTATTCTTTTTATGGACGATCCTGATTCATGTATATGTTGGTCAATCATAAAGAAACAAAAGAAAGTTGTAGCTCTTTGTATTAGTTTTTACAGGTCCATCATTTAAGAGCAACTAAAATTTTAGACCTTTGAAAATTTCTCCTGATAATGTGATGAATCCACCATTGTAGTTGTTTTCTCTGTTTGACTTCCATCGAGCATCGTCTTATGTCAGATTCATTAGTTATATAGACTGTAGGATTTGGAACCCTGAAATGATTGTTTTAAGTAATCATCATGTGAAAATTTCTGCATCTGAGCTTACATTATCGTCTTCATGTGCACTCCTCAATTTTATTTATTGTAGCATCTGCACTGTAACAAGCTCATTCGGCTTTTGGCTCTCGTATTGAACAGTTATTCCTTAACCCAATGTTTTATGTATCTGCTGGACCTGATGTACAGAGTATGCATCGAATATTCTCTGAGTATCGCCAATTTCCTATTTTTATAACTATCTAAGTAGCTAAACATTTTCTTATGTAATTCCAGGTGGCATGCTGTTGCTTCTTGGACGTGGGATGCCCAAGATGAAACTTGTGGCATTTGTAGGATGGCTTTTGATGGTTGTTGCCCTGATTGTAAACTCCCAGGAGATGATTGCCCCCTAAGTAAGTGCACGACTTTTTGTGCTTCTTATTTTGTTTGGTTTTATGCTGTTTCCTCTTATTGTTAGCTTCAATGCCTGTGAGATGAAAGACAACTTTTTTTTCCCAATATGATCCTCAAGTACTTGTAATTCTCCCAAAAGTTCGTATTTGGCTAAAAGTTGAATTTCTTAGTTTTCTCCTTAGTTGCATAATTTTTAAGCAATCCCACACCTGTTTTGTAATGGCAGCTTTGTACCACTCGAGATGAGCTAGAATATCTGTTCGCCTAGTTTGGTGTGGGAACACTCCATGTCCCAAGTTCCAACTAAGTTTTAGGTTGCATTTGAATTTGAATGATTTGATGTGAATTCGAAATCCAAACCAGCAAATTCATTTTTGTTG
Source organism: Scutellaria minor (assembly GCA_954870855.1). NCBI lineage: Eukaryota > Viridiplantae > Streptophyta > Magnoliopsida > Lamiales > Lamiaceae > Scutellaria > Scutellaria minor. The sequence goes on along the minus strand of OX940728.1, from coordinate 13,435,971 downwards.
CTTGGATTGAAGAATTTGTAGTATAATCTCTCGTTTTGGACTCAATTTGGGTGGATTTGATACGAGCTCAAATCCCTTGAATTTCAAATCTCTCAATCAAAATGCAACCTCATATCTATTCGTTAATGTATTGTTAATTGTTCCAAGATCAACACAAGAACACTGGTGTACAAAGTAAATGTGGTGTCAAACCCTGGTTTAAGGGTAGTATTTTTGTCGTAAAGAAGGCATATTAGCGACTTTTAGGACTTTCTGAACAGACTGGGCCTGAACAATTTTGCACCTAATCATTTGACTCTGTATTTGTGATATCCTTGTGTTTACGGTTTTATGTGGGCACTAAAGAGAGATACATGTTGCAGTATGGGGGTCTTGCAACCACGCGTTCCATCTACACTGCATCTTGAAGTGGGTGAATTCGCAAACTCCTCAAGCGCATTGTCCCATGTGTCGTAGAGAGTGGCAATTTAAAGAATAAACTCTCATACTTCTCCGTTCACATATTGCTTCAACAATGATCAACACCTGCTGCTTCTTTTCTAGTAAGATTTTTTTTTTTTTTTTGTGAAGATGTTGCTCTATCAATTAAAATTTAAAACCAGCCTCTACCATGTTGGCTAAAAAGTTGTACTTGGATATGGTTGGAAGAATTTGATGATATATTTGAAATTTCTAATAGCAAAATTTCCACTGCCAAAATAAGAGTATTGCTTTTTGTAACCAAGTATAGGTATTCTTTTAATAATGGTATAGTCGCAAAAAAATAAATAATAATAACAATAATAATAATAATAATAATAATAATAAATCACCACTTATTTTAAAAAAATGGCATTCTAATTTCGAATATTTGAATTTAGCAAAACAAATGACCACCTTTTTTCAAGATTGCAATTTATTCCTGATTTTTTAATTTAGTAAAATAATTAGTAAAATAATCATCGACCTTAATCAATATTTCAATTTGAAATAGAATTGTATTTTCTAATGATTCAAGTTCTCATGTCAAGCAAAATACCGTGTTAATTCAACTAGCAAAATACCGTGTTAAAGTTGAATTGTTATATTATGTTAAATTTCTAATTTTTATTTGAATGTTACCGTTGTAATCTTAAATGTGATTTGAATTCCAATAATTTGTTACCGTTGTAATCTTAAATGTGATTTGAATTCCAATAATTTGTTAGCACCATGATTGTTTATCCGCTATTTTTGAAAATCAAGATTAAATTGTAAATTTGAAAAAAAAAAATTGATGATTTATTCTCCATAGTAACTGACATGATTCCACATAATATTTTTAAGAGTAGAATTCATGCAAGAATGTATTATATGAATTTTTGCGTCAAATTATTTGCGAATATGCTAATCAAAATGAGGGACATCAATTTACATCATCAATTAAAAACAGGTAATACACAAAATGAGCCAATCACCATACAAGATTCAATATTTGCCGACATGGCTACAATTTAAAAAAAAAAAAAAAAAAAAACAAAATGAAATTCATCTAAAGATTACAAAATGAAAGAGAAGAAAGGGACTTGCCACCTAACAGCAGCACCAATCGAAATCGACCAACACCTGTCCAAACAACTTTTATGCCCATTTTAATTGCATATCACCTATCAAACATCAAAAACAATTAAAATTAGTTTCTCAATATTACTCATTTTTATTCTTTAATTTATCCACTCTCTAGCCATACAATTTATACAAACTCTTGTTTTTTAAGTACGACTATCCATAATAGCAGATCAGAGTGTTCTACTTTATTTAACATTCAAGCTACAAATTATAAATAGAATAATTAAAAAAAATCATTAGTAAACCTAATTTGAATTCATCACCAGTAGCAAAGTGAAAAAATCAATTTGTTATTTGAAAATAATTTAATTTTTTTAAAAAATAAAACAAAAGATAGATATGTATATTATTTTTACAACTTCTTATTTTTAAATTATTCAAAATTAAATAGGCCCCACGTAAGCATTAGTTTCGAGGCCACGTGAATAGCATCAGATAGGTTGGCATGAATGACACGTTAATTGAACTAAAAATCAATGTTTTAAAATCTATATATTAAAATAAAAATTTGATGATAAAAATCTAAAGTGATAAGATTCCAAAGACTAAAAAATTAATTTTCAATTTCTTGGACCACATATTTTAACCCATGCTACTTTATAGATAAATCCGAATTAATTGTCTAGGTAAACTCTGCATAAATCTTAACTAAAAATCTTTGTGATTATCCTTAATCTGTTAACAAATATCAACTCATACACAAAATTTCTCAATGACTAATGGTGGCCAAAAAAAAAGAAAAAGAAAAAAGAACACATTCAAAATTAATCTTGCCTAATAAATAAAGCAAAATTGGTGAATCAATATCAAATTAAATTTTAGTTCATAGCTTTATTTAATCAATTAAGCCAAAAAAAACCATCTTGCTTCACATCCAATAAAATATATTAATTAATTTTCATAAAAACTTATATGTAACCGTATCATTCTGCTCATGTATCTAATTTCATCATACGAAAATAAATTAAAAATATAATTACCTTGTAGAAGAATGATGACTACTTGGTGATGATATAGATGGCATATAAGATTCCAGGGAGATAACCAAAGAGAGTGAGTAGCAAACAAATCCAGAATTCAACCTGTCAAAATATTTACAATACACAAATTAAAATAATTATTATAATTACATGAACATGAGAGAGAGAGAGAGAGAGAGAGAGAGAGAGAGAGAGAGAGAGAGAGAGAGAGAGAGAACGAAGTAAGTACCTCACAACCAAACTTGAGGAAGACACCAAGAGGAGGCAAAAGAATTGCAATGATAATATCAACAAAAGTTGCAGTCCCCATTGTTGCTTAGTTCACTATGAAATATTGCAAAGCAAGAAAATAGGATAAATTAAAATATGAAGAGAGAGAGAAGATATTGTAATTTGGGTTTGCAAAGGATTGACTTTATAGGGGAAAAGAAGTAGAGTGTGAATGCTACGTGGATGTTTGCAATCCATCGTGTACAGCTCACGTATCATTATTTTATAGATTCGTTTTGCCACGTGGATAGCCTCTCTATCAAAGTCTACAAGTGGATATGTTTCTTTCATTTTACAGTACGAGAGTGCGTGTTTTGTACATAACTTAAGCACAGGTTTTTAGATTTAGAATCCCATTTCAAATTTTAACCAAAATTTTCAATTTGAATTAAGAGAAAATAATTTTATGTATGTAGTATGTTTTTTAATTGAAAAAAGAAACACTAATGAATCCACCTATTCAGATGTGAGTAAAAATTGATTGAGATTAAAAAATATATTAAATATATAAGATTTTATTATTTTGATCAATAATGAAAAATTTAGTTAAGATGATAGTTCAAGTAAATGTTGTAATTTTTTTGATAATAAACCATATTTTTTGTATTCTTTTTCATGTTGTGTGATTATTTATAAGTTATAACTCAAAAATTGGATGCAATTTGTAATTTTATCTAGTGCAAAAGGGTGAAGTAGTTGATTAAATTAATACTTCTATATGTTTAAAAAGGGTGCAAGTTTAATACTTCTATTTGCAATAATTAAACCTCGATTCATGTGCTTTGACATAATTAAGGAACTTATTTTCATGCACATGAAAGTAAGATGTGACTTTTACAAATTAATAAAAGTACATTGTTTCAATTCTAACGCAAATAATAGTCTAATGGCTCGATCCCTATCTATAAATAAAAGCAAAAGAATAAAATTCAATAAATATAAAAACATGATGAATAAAGAACCAATTATTTATTTTCTTTTAGGGTATATTTAGATTGGTAGTTGGGAAAATAAACTTTGGTTAAAGAAGGTTTTCAGGGTGTTTGGATTGATGGTTGAAGGTGATGTTTGGGTTAGACCCGTATTTAAAATTGGGTTTAAATTTTGGATTAGATGGATTTGAGCTAGGTTAAGACAACATCTATAGTAATTCAGAGATGATATTTAATATATCCTCAAAAGTTTAAGGGAAATTACATGTATATCCAATCAAGAATTAATAAATTTTTTATTTGGGAGGATGTTATACCAATCAAGAATAAATAAACCTATAAAATATAAACTCACTATAAAATGTTATCAACACTCAATCCAAACATAAAATTATAATAACTAAACAAATAACTGCAACATTCAATCCAAACAAAAAATTCATCATACCGTCCTTGATAAACAACCATATCTAACCTCATTTAACTAACCCAACCCACAATCCATGTCCTTATTTTGTTGGTATATACTATGCAATATATATTATCTTGCTTTGATCACAGTATATATATATATATATATATATATATATATATATATATTGATTTAATATAGTAAAGAAAAACAATATTTGGTGAGTCTAAAATTTTCACCAAGGCCTAATGATATCTCATACCCTAAAAATGTTTTCTTCATTCAATTCCACACGAAACACGATATTTTAGATTATCATATATGATTATTGTTAGGAAAATTAATAAGTTAGATTCTGATGATGTCAAAATGCCAAACAATTGACTCTATATAGACTAATTTAGTTCAGTCAACTTGTTCAGATAGAATGTATGGTCAACTGACATCATGTGTAATTATAGGCATCTAATTTGTTAGGTATAACCACTAAAAACAATTATTAGCGACAAGAAAATATTATTAAAAAATAGATGGTTATTGTAAAATTTTTACGACAATATTCTATAGCTGACATATTATCTTGTAAGTGTTTTTAATTATAATACACTATAAGAAAAATAAGTATTTGCGACACCAAATATAATCGCAAAATAGACTTTTAGCATCTATCAATTTTTTTCTTTTACAAGTATCTTTAGCGACGTACAACTTTTGAGTTACTACAATGGTGTGTTAAATTACTATAATGGTGTTTGTAATGTTGATATTAAGCTTGTAAAATATTAAATATTAAAGATAATAAAGTAATTTTATATTTATATTTTTTTTATATTTTGCTAGTATTTTTCCTGTGCGTTGCACGAGATGTTATATTTGTAGTTATATTTAAACAATTATATCAAAAGCTTGTTTCTAATTTTTTTTCAAAAATAATTTAAAATTTATATTTAAAAATCTTTTTTATTACTTTTCTAATTTATAATTTTATTTATTGACTTCCTATTTCATATTTGTAAATTCTTAAATATGAATTTTACTTTGAACACATATTTTTTTTAAATTCAATATTTTAGTTTACTATTCTCGTCCAAATAATTATATATCAACTAAAAATAGTCAAATATTCTCAAATTTAAATATTTTACTTTTATATATGCAATGTAAATAAAAAATTAAAATCATAAAATTGATAAATTCGATATTACAAATATTAAGGAGAAAGGACGTCATCCAAGCATTTGAATTCGATTGAAAGACGATAAGTACAATTGAGAGTATCAAAGTTAACCTTTTTAAAACATTTGGAGTATAGAAATTTGCCAATGATCCAAAAAGATTTTGTTAGTCATCACTATTGCAACAAATAATAATTTGTAACTCTTTATCTCACTCGCGTAACATGTAATACTTTTATATATATTAATAGATAATATTTTTCTATATATCATGTAATACTTTTATATTATATACATATACTATAATATAAAAGTATTACCTGATATGTAGAAAAATATTACCTAATACATACAAAAATAATATAATAATTTTTAATGTTTGATCCAATCCGAACGAATATTCTAATCAATCAAATGAGGGACATCAATTTACAGTAATTTTAAAATAATAATACACAAACATTGATACAAAATTAAACATTTGCCGACATGCTACAATTTTGTAAAATGAAAAGAAATCACTCTAAAGATTGCAAAAGAAAAAGGAAGAAAAGGACTTGCAGCCTAACAGCAACAGCAATCCAAATCAATCAACACCTGTCCAGCTATAAAAGGAAACAACTTTAATTATTCCCCTTTTGCATCAAATATCCAAACAATAAATATTAATTTTTTAATATTTTCTAGAAGTTTGGAAAAACGAGATTGAGTCTTCCATTACATTTGAGTACATTTGAGGTTAAACCCCATGTTTCATAGTATTTGCTACACGATGTGTTAAATGATAATGTGATCGAAAATATCATGTGGAGAAAAACATTTTATTATTAATTCTTTATCTATTCTATTTCTACTTATGTATTAGAACTCTCGAGTTTTTTTATTTATTTCACATCTAAACTGTATTTGTGAAAAAATAATTATAAAATTTCATAGATAAACAAATTATTTAAAATTTCACTAGTAGTAAAATAAGAAGTCTCCACATTATTTAAAATAACAAAATTTTAAAATAAAATAGTTGATTCTATTATTATTATTATTATTTTTTTAAATTTACTCACAATTTTATAGGCACAATAGTCCACGTAGATAAAAAAGATCAGAAGTTTATCCATATATTGGACCAAAATAAAAAAGTTGATAGATGTAGGACTAAAACATGTAAAATTATAAAGTCAAAGTTCTAAAAATTTAATTTCTAATTTCTATAATTTAAGTTTGGTTATAGCCCCTACATTGCTTTAAAATCTTGGACCACATTTTCAATTAACATTTACTTCTTATCGAGATAATCCATGCTCTGTACTTTATAGATTAATCAGAATAAATTATGCATAAATGGTCAATTCTGCAAAAATCTTAACTAAAATTGTTAATTAATTTGTTATGATCTTTAATCTTTTCATAATCATCAACTTATATACAACATTTCTTAATGACCAGTACTGCTAACAAATAAACACATTCTAATTAATTTTACCCGATAAATAAACCAAAATTGGAGAAGAATCTATATTGAATTTCTACTTCAATGCTTACTTTGATCAATTAACTGGCTTTGCTTTACATCAAAAACTTACAGCTATCTATATATTATTTAAATTTATTTTCACACGTCAATCACTATTTTATGAATTATAAATATTATCAGTTGATCAATTTCAGCAATTAGACCTGATGAGTTATAGTTTGATCATTTTACGAATGAGATCTGTGATTCAATCTTACAAAACTGCTACTCATTAAAAAAAAAAATGAATGTTTGGAAAAGTAAATATATATTAAAAATAATTACCATTGAAAAGAATCACTACTTGGTGATGGCATAGATAGCATATATGATCCCGGGAATGTAACCCAAGATAGTGAGTATTAAACAAATCCAGAATTCAACCTGTCAAAATATTTACAGAATACAAATTATTATAACATGACCAAGAGAGAGAGAAAGAGGAGAGAGAGAGAGCGAGAGAGGAGAGAGAATCAAGAACCTTGCAGCCAAACTTGAGGAAGACACCAAGAGGAGGCAAAAGAATTGCAATAATAATATCAATACAAGTTGCAGCCCCCATTTTTGCTTATTGCTCTATGAATTTACAAACAAGAAATCAAGAATAATTAAATAGCTTCAAAAAATATGAAGAGAAGATAGATGAGAAGATAATGAAATTGCATTAGCAAGAGAGATAGGGCTTTATAGAGGAGAGGAAGTTAACGTGTATCAATGGTGAGTGCCACGTGGACAGTGGTGATTGGTGGGGACATAAACATTTTCATTTGCTTAATTAGATTATAATAAGGAATTGGTAATCCATAATGGGACAGCTCACATATCATTATTGTTACAAGTGGATATATGCTTATTCCCAAATTCTCTCACACAAAAACTTGCGTGAGTCGGTCTCACGAATAATTTTCGTGAGACGGATCTTTTGCATTAACAAATTGGCTCTAGAAGGAGGGGGAGAAGACTATAGCATATCAAACATGTCTTGACCTACTGATGATATTCCAAGGAGTCCAACAAGCTCAATCGATAACCATAATCAAGATAACCATGGTCGAAATAAGGACCAAACGCAAATCAATCAAGTTCTGACAGAAATTGTCGTAGAACATCTTACCCAGGCCGCTGAGCTATGGGTGGTATTGACTTCCATATGCAAGCAGCAACTAGAGGCTGCAAAGCGGATCAATCGGGAGGAACCAGAAGTAGACTCATATATGAAAACCAACAGATGTGGAAGGCCAGAACAACCAATTCAAAGTCAAGTTGCGGAGAGCCCTTGCCCATCCTTGAGAAGAACAACCATCAGAGAACTCACTCTCGAACTGCTAGTGTGTTCGATTGACTAGGAGCAACCGCTAATCTACCACATCAGCATAAACGTGAACACCTGCCAGATACAACATCTCGGTTAGCTAGACGAAAGATGAACCGAGAACCAATACCAGCACCACAAGTTCCCACTCGTGGAAACATCCTAACAAATGGAGCTAATCAAGGGTCGGGTCTCGCTCATGACCTGGTGGAAATTCAACGTCTACAGGATCATATTACAGAGTTGGAAAGTAGACAACGTCATGCCCCTGATCTAGGGGAGAACTCCTTGGAGAAGGTATCTCATTTTTCTCTTCAAATATTATCTGAACCATTACCGAATAAAATGAAACTACCACAAATTAGACTCTATAATGGGGAGACCGATCCGATTTCACACCTAGATAAATATTTGTCTTAGATGGAGCTCCAGGGAGCAACCAATGCGATTTTATGTTGGGCTTTTCCTATGACTTTAGGTGACCGAGCCCACCGATGGTACAAAATGTTGCCAAAATACTCAATCCACTCATGGGAAGAACTTTCTTCACATTTTTCGGTCCAATTTATGGGATCTAAAATTAGGACCGTACCCAAAGAGAGATTAATTGCTATAAAACAAAACAAAGATGAATCACTAAGGGAATACTTGGATCGATTTAATAAACAAATAATGGAGATGGAAAAGATATCAGATGATGCTATTTTGATGGCGGTAATCTCGGGGCTACGTCCACAAAGTCGGTTTTGGTGGTCTATCCATGAGCAGGGGCCTCAAACTTACCAAGATTTCTTAGTGAGAGCAGAAAAACATATTTGTGCAGAAGAGACGGTGAATTCTCAGCATGATAATCGGATAGATAGAGTAAGGGGAGCTCAAGGTCGAAAAGAGACAACAAAAGAGCCGACCGAGGAGAAAACAAGTCGGTCAGGGGCCACTTTCAAACCATTTGATACCACTCAAGAACAATATGTTAAGAGTATATTGACACTCAAACCTGAAGAGGTATACGAACAAGTAAAAGAGATGAGAATTCTCCCTCCAGTAAGACCTTTGATGAAAAATCCTACTGAGTTAGATCATAATAGGTACTGCAGATACCATCGATCACTGATGAGTGTCGTGACCTACTAAGAGTCTTTTTTCATTTGATTGAGAAAGGTAACCTGAAAAGATTTACAAAGAAACCTCCGACCGAAGAGAAGTTGATTGAAGGACCACAACAACAAGGTGAACAAGACCGACCACCAACATCAGAACGCCTTATGCCGGAGATTTTTCCGATAGTCAACATGAACGATTCGTCAATCGGGGTTTCTAATCAGAAAAAAAAACAACGGATACGAGAAGCTACCAACGCTTATCAGCGATGCTTTATGATGTCCTCTGGATCGGGATCAAATACCACATCGGGTACAATACACTATAATGATTTAGAGACGGTTGTAGGGATCATTCATCCTCATAATGATCCATTGATAGTCACTCTTGAAATTTTAAGGACCCCAATACACAGGATAATGATTGATACAGGGAGTTATGCAAATATCATGTATTATGATGTTTATCGACAACTGAGCGCAACCACTTTACCAATCCGAAAGTGCAATGATGTGATAACCGGATTTGGTGGGTGTTCAACAGTACCTTTAGGAGTAATTGATTTGCCAATTGAATTTGGAGATGATGAAATTAAGAAGACAATCATTACAGAATTTATGATAGTGGAAGTAGACTCAGTACCTATCTACAATGTAATTTTGGGAAGACCAACACTCTATCGACTCCATGCTTCAGTATCTATGTATCATTATTGTTTAAAGTTTTCGATTCCATTCGGAAGGGATTGTTCGGGGAAATCAACGTGAAACGATGAAATGTCACCATTTACTCAAACCCAGAGAGATATATTTATTGGAAAATGAAGACCTAGGACATATAGCTGACCGAGTATGTCAAGAAAATTTCGAAGAAGAACAAAACCACCAAGAAGAACTCTTAGTACCTGGACACATTGAAGTATGAGAAACTCTAGATCCATGAAAAGATGATAGAAAGAAGTGAGTAGAGCCTATAGAAGAGATAGATATAGTAGTCATAGATGATGCAGTGCCCTAAAGTGAACTTAGGATCGGTCAAAATTTACAAGAACCCATTCGAGGTGAACTCATGGATTTTCTACGAGCTAATTTGGATGTATTTGCTTGGACCCACTCCGATATGATTGGGATTGACTCAGAAAAAGCATGTCACCGATTGAGTATTGACCCCAAAATTAAATCAGTAGCTAAAAAAAGAAGGAAATTGAGTCCTGAAAGGTATGAAGCTTTAAACTTGGAGGTCTTAAAACTACTGGGAAATGGATTCATAAGGGAAGCAAGATACCCTAAATGGGTGGCTAATCCCGTGTTGGTTCGTAAATCGAATGGGGCTTGGAGACTTTGTATTGACTTTACTGATCTCAATAAGGCATGTCCAAAGGATAGCTACCCATTACCACACATAGATCAGATGGTGGATGCTACCGCTGGGCACGAGCTAATGAGTTTTATGGATGCTTACTCTGGATATAATCAGATTCCAATGCATCCAGACAATGAGGAGAACACTATCTTTATGACCGGCCGAGGACTTTACTGTTATCGAATGATGCCCTTCGGCTTAAAGAATGCAGGAGCAATCTATCAAAGGTTAGTCAATAAAATGTTTGCAAAACAAATCGGTCATATAATGGAAGTATATATCGACGATATGTTGGTCAAAAGTTTGAAGGCGCGTGATCATATCACAAACCTAGTCGAAATGTTTGGAATATTGTGGGAATATAAGATGAAATTGAATCCAAAGAAGTGTGTTTTTGGTGTTGGCTCGGGAAAATTTCTCGGCTACATGGTCAGTCAAAGGGGCATAGAGGTCAATCCTGCCAAGATAACTGCAATCATGAACTTACACCCACCGACTAAGCCCAAACAAGTACAGAGTCTTACCGACCGAGTAGCAGCCCTTAGCCGGTTTATCTCTCGATCCACCGACAGATGTAAGCCCTTCTTTGACACTATCAAGAAAAATAAGAGTTATAAATGCAATGAGGAATGTCAGAGCGCTTTTGAGAAGTTGAAAGAATTTTTAGCACATCCTCTTGTCATGGTAAAACCTTTGCCGAATGAAGTTCTCTACCTATACTTGGCGGTTTCAAATTGGGCACTTAGTGTTGTTCTTATTCGGCATGATGGACACATACAACATCCTGTATATTATGTGAGTCAAGCCTTACATAATACTGAAATAAGATATCCATCGATGGATAAGTTAGCATATGTCCTGATTATGTCAGCTCGAAAACTTCGACCTTACTTTCTAGGTCACTGAATAGAGGTTCTAACTAACTACCCCTTGAGACAAGCTCTACAACGACCAGATGCGTCAGGACGAATGTTAAAGTGGTCGGTGGAACTTGGTCAATACGATATCTTTTACGTACCAAGAACGGCAATCAAAGGTCAAGCTGTAGCTGACTTCATTATGGAATTTTCACCACTGGTTGAGTTGCAACGTGAGTTGATAGTGCCTTGGAAACTCTTTGTTGATGGATCTTCTTCTGCAGAAGGGGCTGGTGTTGGTATAATACTACTCGGCCCTGGTCAACAGTGCTACTACACAACACTGAAATTGGAATTTTCTGCAAACAACAATGAAGCTGAGTATGAAACTGTATTAGCGGGACTACAAATGACGAAATCCCTGGGAGTAACCAATGTCACTCTACATAGTGACTCACAATTGGTTATAAGTCAGATTAGAGGTGCATATGTTGCCAAAGATGAAAATATGGTACGATATCTTGGTCAGGTGAAAAAGAGAATGGATGAACTACAGGTCCAAGTAGAACAGGTACCTAGAGCTAAAAATGCTCAAGCTGATGTCTTGGCCCGATTGACATCAGGGGCCGGAATAGCTAACTTAACAACAATTGAAGTCGGTCGGCAAGTGGCGTCTTCAATTGTGATCGATTGCAACATGATGGAGATAGATGAGAAGTCAAGTTGGATGAGTCAAATTAAAAGTTATCTACAGAGAGAAGAAGTCCCCGATAACCCCATCCAAGCCCGTCAGCTTCGTATTAGAGCTGCAAGATACACTCTAGTAGAAAGGGTACTTTACAAAAAAGGGTTTTCACTAACTATTGCGATATCTTGATGAAGAAGAAGCTCAATATGTCATGAGAGAGATCCATGAAGGAATCTGCGACAATCACTTGGGGGGCCAAGCCTTGGCATTTAAAATCATCTGCCAGGGATATTTTTGGCCAAACTTAAAGAAAGATGCAATCAACTTTGCTCGAAAATGTGAAAAATGTCAGTGTTATGCACCATCGAATAGATTTCCAGCCCATGACCTAACTGCAGTGATAAGTCCATGGCCCTTTGCAAAATGGGGGATTGATTTAATCGAACCACTACCTACTGGGAAAGGTGGAGTTAAGTATGCCATTGTCGTAGTCGATTACTTCACGAAATGGGTAGAGGCTGAACCCCTAGCTAAGATTACTGAAAACAAGATGGTAGATTTCGTATGGAAGTCGATAATATGTCGATTCGGAGTACCACACTCTATCGTGACCGATAATGCCAAACAATTTGATAACACCGAGTTTAAAGAATTTTGTGCGGGGCTACATATTCGAAATCATTTTTCTACGCCATACCATCCGCAGTCCAATGGCCAAGTTGAAGCAGTTAATAAAATTCTCAAGTACATGCTGAAGACTCGGTTAGAAGAATCAAAAGAGTGTTGGCCTGAAGAGCTACCAGGAGCACTCTGGTCTTATCGAACTACTTATCGAACAGCTACTGGGAAAACTCCTTTTTCATTAGCCTTTGGAACAGAAACTGTTATCCCTGTAGAAATTGGAATCCCATTGTATCGAGTTATGAACTATGATGAACATCAAAGTGACGAGAATCATAAAACAGAGTTGGACTTAGTGGAAGAAAAGAGAAGGGACGCTGGCCTAAGGAATGCAGTATTGAAACAAAGAAGTGCCTGTTATTTCAATCGCCAAGTGCGGAGTAGGAGGTTCCAAGTTGGAGACTTGGTGCTAAAAAAGATACAAGACCAAAATTTGGCACCACTCAAACCGACTTGGGAAGGCCTTTTTAGGGTGGTACAAATTTTACCCAACGGAGCTTATGAGTTAGAAACAATGGAGGAGAGAAAATTAAGGCATCCATGGAATGTACAACATCTCAAAATATACTATTAGTAGGTACCTAGTTTTTTAAAAACTTACTTTTTCTTTTCGGTCTTGTTTTCTCTTTTGTCGGTTATCATAAACCTTATGTAAATTTTACTTGTTAAATAAAGTATGTTGTTGTCTTCTTATCTAGCTACTGATCCGCAAAGAAAAAAAAATGAAAATTGAGCATTGAAGTTCAAAGTACGCGAATTTCTTGCATAAAAGAAAATCAGTCCGAAATGAGGAAATAAGTCCTTACAAAAACAAAATATAATCTAAGTCTCGGCGGTATCTTCTCCAGTAGCCTCCTGCTGACCGACAAGCCCCACCTCAGACTGACCAGCAACATCAGCAGCCTTCGTCTCCTCTTCCGTACCAAAATCCGATACCCAAGAGAGATTTTTTTTTCAATAAAAGCCAGTAGGTCGGCCTTCAAAGACTCAACACCAACACTTGGGTCTTTTACCATACTTTTGATGATATCTTCTTTAGCCAACACATAAGCTAAGTTGTAGTTTGTAACGTATTCTGATGAAGCCTTAAAATTCTCCACCGCCTTCTCAGTGATATCATCTTTCACTCGGGCTACCTCTTCAGCAATTTTTTCCTCAAGAGAGCTCTTAAGTGCTTCAATCTCTTTCTCATTCTCAGCCAAAGTCTTCTCCGCTGAGTTTGTCCTCTTTCTTGCCTCTTTCTCGGCCTTCTCAGAATTCTTCAGTCGTTGTCTTAACTCTGTTGAAATCCCATTTTCTGCATCATAGTCGGTCTTCAAAGAACCAAGTTGGTTACCCATTATCAGATATTCATTCTCCATCTTCACCATGTCAGTACTCGCTTTCACAAGGAAATCAAGGCACCGACCACCCATAACCATGGCCGAAGTAATTTGCTCAGAAGTAGTCATGGATCCAACATACTCCTTCATCTTCGGGGTCCAAGATCGAAGTAGGATTTCACTTGTCTCTCGAACATCCTGAGGAAAATCTTCCAAATTGCTCGATGCTGGGGTAACCACCGAGCAGTAGTCTCGATAAAAAGTTGGTTTTTTCCCCTTTTCCATTTGAGCTGACCGACTAGGATCCAAGTTGAAGAAGTGACCACGCTTATCGGTCGGTAACGCCCTCGGCTGAGTAGCTACAGGACTCGGAGCAGGATGCAATGCCAACATATTTGCTTGAGATGAGGGATTAGCAGATACCCGCTGTCTTTTCTCGTGGGCTGCTCTCCCGGCTGCTGGGGTAGGTGCTGAATAAGGCCTCTTCGGTGTTGCAGGAGCCTTCCCATTCCTCTTAGACATACGTGCGAGAATATCGTCTTGCTCCATGAATTGCAAAGGTTTTTTTCTATAACCAACTACAAATCAAATATATATTCATTCAGTAGTCTTAAAAACATATTTTAGATAAACAGTAACAAATAAAAATTACCAAAGATCGGAGGTGTAAGTTCCTCATCGGGATGATAGGTGCTGAGTCTGGCCTCAAATAGTGCTCTCTCGGTCACTAGATATAAAAAATTCTTTTGAGTAGCAGGAAATCGGTCAACCTAAGCTATTCGATCGATAAAGATCTCAGAAATCTCATTCTCGGAGGGTTCAATTAGGCCTATAAAAAGAAAAATTATTAAGGATATTAGAACACTAAAAAATAAAGTGATTTTAGGGAAAATACTTACAACACTCGGAAGCATAAGTTGCTCGAAGGCAAATAGACATTCCATCTCTTTCAAAATTCGGTGTCGACCAATTCCCACCAACAAAAAACCACCTTTCATGCCAATTTTTAACACTATCGGCTACCCCAATCAAAAACCTACTCCCATTCCTCCTGGCTAAGTAAAACCACCCCGAATTTACTCCATCAGCTCTAACTTGAAATAAATAAGACATCTCAGTAGGTGTAGGAATACTCCAACCCTCCCGGTGAAACAGTAGTATGGTCCCAATGAGAAGTGACCACGCATTTGGGGACAATTGACTAGGGGCAATCCCCCACTCAAAAAGGTATTCGGTGATAATCCTAGGTAGGGGAAATCTAAGGCCAGAATATAGCATCCGATAATGAACACTAATACAACCAACAGGAGGCCTATATATAGACTCACCAACTTCAGGTAAAAATAAAGTAACATCACCTGGAATACAATATGTACGCCTATATGCATCTAACCTTTCAAAATCAGTATCACTACGAATTCGGCTAGCTAAAAACTCTGTTACCGAATAGGTACTAGGAGGTGGTCTGGCCCAATTTTTTTCTATTTCCCCTCTGTCGGTCTGAGATACTTCACTAGAGTCTCTAGTCACCCTTGATGGTTCGACCGATATCGTACGAGACTCTCCCTCACCCTCTCCGTCACTATCAAATTGAAATTCATATTCTCTTAGTACACTACTTGTACTTCGTGAATCTTCTCCACTCATTATCGCTATGAATATATACACTACAAGATAAAGAGAGACCGATTAAAGAAAAAAGATGGTGACCAATAGCGTACCTTAATTGGTGACCGTTTAGCTCTCTTTAAAAAGTTTTTTATTAGGAATTTTTGGAGAATAATGATAGAGAATGAAGAGAAAACCACTATTTATAGGGAGAAGTTTCTTGGAAAGTGGGCAACCTAAAATTTTCGCTTAGGTAACCCTAATTTTGGCCAAAAAAAAATTAAATAAATAAATAAATTTTGCGAAAATTCAATAAATTCGAAATATAAACCTGATAAAAAAGTAACCAATAGATTTTGGATCCACTTCTTGGTTATTACCAAGAACCGAATCCAAGGGGCCATTGTTATACTCGGTCAGTAAATCCCTGCTGATAAAGCTACTGGTCATCAGTTAAATTAAGTCATTTAGACTACTGATAAGACTACTGACCATCAATTAGATTAAGCCATTTAGGCTACTAGCCACCGATTAATTTATGCTACTGACAAGGCCACTGGCCATCAATTAAATTAAGTTATTTAGGCTATTGGCCACCGATTAAATTATAAGGCTACTGGCCATCAGTTAAATTAAGTTATTTAGACTATTGGCCACTAATTAAATTATGCTACTGATAAAGCTACTGACCATCAGTTAAATTAAGCCATTTAGGCTACTGATAAGGCTATTGACCATTAGTTAGATTAAGCCATTTAGGCTACTCGCCACCGATTAAATTATGCTATTGACAAGACCATTGGCCATCAATTAAATTAAGTTATTTAGGCTATTGGCCACCGATTAAATTATAAGGCTACTGGCCATCAGTTAAATTAAGCCATTTAGGCTACTTATAAGGCTACTGGTCAAATTAAGCCATTCAGGCTACTGATAAAGGCCATCAGTTAAAATTAAGCCATTTAGGCTACTGATAAGGCAATTGGCCACCGATTTGGCCTTCTTTGCTGCTGACATTAAACACTTATAATCGGTCAGACATATTTTCGGATCAATAAAACAATGGAAGAATAAAGATCAGATGGATAAAGCTTGAAGAATAACACCTATGAAGACAGATGTCAAACATACAATGACATGGTTGTTACCTACTACTTCATGCAGCGGTACATCTGTAAATAGACTCAACACTTGTACAAGCTATTACAGTAGCTATAATGATAGTTTTTACTATTTTTAGATAAAAACCCCACTATAAAAGGGAGAGTTACTGACCAAGAATGGGACATCGAGCAATAAAACTTCTTTTTTACTTCTCATACTTTCATAAATTTATGGCATAATCGGTAACCAAGTAGCCTCAATACCCATCTGCTGTTTCTAATTGCTAATCGGTCGGTAAAAGTAATTAGCCACATTTAATTACCAAATTACTCACAAACCATCACATTTAATTTGAAAGTTGATCTTTTGCATCAACATCTCTTACCCTAAATGTTTTCTTTATATACTTTTAGTCAATTCCCCAATACACAACATTTTAGATGATTGCATAATTATACTGTTAGGAAAGTTTATAAATTAGATTTATTATGATGTCAATGGCTAAAAATCTGATTTGATATAGACCAAGATCAGTCGACTTGTTTAGATGACTAATTTGTTATGAGAATTAGCTAAGAAAGAAAACAATTAAATAAAGTATATATTATGTCGACTGAAAAACAATTTCATACAAACAAGACAAAAAAACGAACACACAATTGACAACAAGAGAGTTGAAAACTTGTCTCATATCTCAAGCCAAACAAGTGGAACATGTGGCTAATAATACGATGCATATTTATCTATAAGTCAACTGTTCTTGTACCCGTCAAACTCTAAACGTTATAAACTCCAATAATTACCTTTTAAAATCGTATATCTAACAAAATGAATTGTATATGATGGCGATGAGATTGTTTTGGCATTCATGGAGAAGCAAGATCGGAGGTTGAAATAGAAGCATTAATTATTTGGTTATATTTATTTTGTTTTATTTCCAATTTGTTGGACTTTTAGTTATTATTTATTTTGTGGGATTGAGCCCGTTTGAGACAATATTTATTTGAGCTTTCTCCTCCTACCAACGTCACCTAGTAAACGTAGTATCTATGTGATCATATTGTTCGTTCATATATGTCTTATGTTGTTTATGTTTGTATTGCATTAGTATAGGGGTTTAAATCATTTTTCATCTCATAATTATGTGTCTTCCAATTTCAGTTTCATAAATATCACGATTTTCATTTTAGTTCAACAATTTAAGAATCCGTGCGATTTTAGTTCAATTTTGGTTGGAAAAATTCTAATTTCACCTGAAAATGTCTTGTGTGATACATGTGTGATCCTCAAATTAGGGTTTTCGAGTGACCTAGAAATGACGTAGAAACATGTGTCAATCAATAAAATTTGACATGTGTCGTCACATCACTTGTAGGTCATCAAAAATCCCAAATTCAACAAAAATGATCCGAAATCGAATTTATTTTTAAATTATGGAATTAAATTAAAAATCATGATAATTATATGATTAAAATCGAGAGCCAT
Source organism: Scutellaria minor (assembly GCA_954870855.1). Lineage (NCBI taxonomy): Eukaryota > Viridiplantae > Streptophyta > Magnoliopsida > Lamiales > Lamiaceae > Scutellaria > Scutellaria minor. Next base: position 13,417,582 of record OX940728.1, on the reverse strand, counting down.
GAGATCAGATGAAAATTGAATTTAACCCTCTTGTTTGATATTATATGTTTGTTGCTTCAAATGTGCATTCTCCCACGTGCCACTTTAATTGGACGGTTCTACGTTTTCCGCGTACACAAGATCAACGGCTGGAAAGTGGTGAACTGTAAGCATCCGCCTTTTGAAACTATATTAATATTCGCACGTGCAGTAGAATCCATTACACGTGTGCCAGATAATCACTTACTTTGAATTTCACTTGCAATGCTCCATTTTTCAAACCAACTTTGAGATGGAATTCCAACTCATTTCCAGTTATTGATGGGAACTCCAAATGTTGTTCCATATTCGATCAAGAATAATCGAACATGTTCATCTACGTTCATGTATCGACTACTATGGATAAAGTTACAAATTTCAAAACTTAATAAGGTAAATCACCTTATATATTGGAAAAAAAATGTAAAATTGGTCTCATAACAATAGATGTGTGCAAAACTAGTTTATTTCATTTTAATTACAATGTTTTTGTGTAAGATTAGTTACATACTTATATACGATAGATATTTTAGATTGTGTAGTCGACCCAAAATGATATGAACTTGACATGACGCTTCATAAGACAAATAGTTTACAAATTAGTGTAAAAGTACAATTATTATCATGTCAAGTTTGTATCATTTGGAAGTCTACCACGCTATCAAAATAGTCGTAGAATACAGAATTCCACTTAAATTAAGGATTTTAGAAAAAAAAAACATGATAATTAAATAAAAATGACTAGTTTTGTAAAAAAATAATAAATAACCAGTTTTGCCACAACTCTAGGGTTGCGCTCGGTTTTTGGAGATTATCGAAATATAATTAAAACTCGAACTGAAAATATTTTCAAATAAAAAATATTATTGACTATTCGACTTTTTCTGAATCAAATCAAAGTAAATAGTTAAAATTTACCCAAATCAATACCCAACCCACCACTAATGATATATAACATTTCAGCCTATTAGAGCATCTCCAACCCTTTGAGGCAATTTTGGACTCAAAATTTGGATTTGAGTCCAAATTTGTTTTTGAGTCCAAAATTGTCTCCAATCATAAATTTATATGTTTTTGAATTTTTAAAATTTTCATAAATTTAAAATCACATAATGTAATACGTATAATATTTAATGTAAATTGATAACTAGATGAAATAAATAGTTTACAATTAAATGAAGATAAATCAAATAAAAGTAATAATTAAATACATAAACAACATAAAATTAAATCAAAAAAAAGATTTGAGTTGTGAATAGTAGGTGGCAAATTTGCCACCACCTACTATTTACTTGTTGCAACTTGAGTCCACATTTGAGGCTCCTTTGGAGAGGGTTTGGACTCAAATTTTGAATTTGAGTACAAATTTGCCTCTCCTTTGGAGATGGTCTTATGCTCGGCCCATTTCTAATAGTTTTTTTTTTTTTCCCGATATTGGGCCTATTCAGGACTAGCCTGTGTCAGGCCCATTTGATAATTTTATTTTTTAGCATCAACGTTCACTGATCGTTCTAATATATTTCGCCAACTCATCTCACTGAATTCATCAGTGGCGTTTCAAATTTCAGTTTTCCCTTCAGAGCTATTATCGTTTTAGTGAAATGAGGGGAAAGAATGTTCCAAAATCAAGAGAAATGGGGTTGTTGCAGGGAGAGTGTTTGATGAAATGCCTGAGAGAAACCTTGTTTCTTGTTCTTTGTGATCATGGTGTTTTTGCAAAAGGTTGATATGGTGAGGTGCTTTGTAATTCACACGATCAACCTTTTGGTACTTTATTTATGTTTTGCATGAATCTATGCAGTGATTATACAAGAAATGTGTCTTCTAAAATGTTAGAAGCTAAGACAATACATCCTTTATTTTCCCCCCTATGATGAACAAGGGAAAGAGAAGGGAATAATGATGTCATTGAATGTGTATGTGTTATAATAGGCCTGGCTTAAACTTGATTGTGTTTCTAAAATTATTAGCTGAAATAATGCCCTCATGAAGTTTGGATATTGTTGTGTTCATGAGTATTGCTGTTGCAACTAATCATATTGTTGGATACTTGTTTTAAAGAGCAAAAATATCTTGCTATTGAGTAGTTGCCCCAACCCCCAAATTTGCTTGATCTTGAAGTGTATATGTTATGAACTTCTCGACATTTTGATGTTTTAATCGTTACTCAATGTGTTATTCGCACTTTAGTGTGGTTGTAGGTGTTGTTGCTTGCTGCATCATACGACTTTCTGTGGATTATAATCGATTTTGTTATAGGATCACAAGAACAAATTATAAGTGATTCGGAAGTACTACAAAAATAATGGTGACGGAATACTGACAGATCAAAATTAACAACGAAAAATATCCCTATTGAGATACTCAAAGATCACCATAACAAAGTCAATATGTTAGAATGAGACTCTTGTAAAATCATACCACAGATCTAGTTCCATGAGATGGGTCAACCGATAAAATGGAGATTGATTTGTTTAATGAGTTTGGATTGTGGATGGTCTTATATAAGTTTTTATGCCAGTGAGAATATAAATCAAGAACTTCTTTTATTCTCTCTATACCATAACTTAGGTTAGTGTCTTTTGTATTTGTATATGTTTTGCCATTCTTGTTTCTCTGGATAATGATTTTAGTACATCATAAGAGTTTATTACTTAGTTATGTACCTCTCTTTATTCAATTCAAGTGAACATGACACCTTTCTCATTGTAATGGATAAACCTCAAAATAGATTCTATCATATATGTATTAAAGATCTCTTAATGGTCTAACTTCCTAATGCATGTTCTGATATACATGTGATGGGCATTGTCTCTTAAAATTGCCTAATTGGATTTGGCCCCTTTAAACCATTGATAATAGCCAATAGAATTAAGGATCTACGCCCTACCTCAAAGGGTCATTACTTCATAGTTGCATCCTAAGCACTACTTCATAGTTGCCATTATAGGAGTTTCAATTGTTTATCCAACTCATCATTGTTCATAAATGGAGTTAATGTAGAGATAACTCAAGTGGGGGGCCATTATCACTTTCAACCATGACATATTTTTGAGTAGAAATAAATCAATAATCATGTACATATATTGTTGGCAACTATCATTCAAAATTATTCAAGTTTCATGAGTAGAAATGTTGAGCCTAGTTAATGTATCATGATATTGTACTACAAATGAAAGATTTTGTTTTAACTCGACAACGATTTCTATTTTTTCATTTGTGTTTTGATGGTACAGGCTGGTACTAGTGTTATGAGCATGAAGGGTAAAAATTTCCAAAAATGAACTCGTGACCTTAAACGAGACCACCTCGTTTGGCATTCGTAACGAATACGGATTGTCAGACGAGGCTACATGTATTGAAATGATCATGTGCAGATTGCAGGGAGGGCAAAGATAATGGAGCAATGCAGGTATTGTTAGCATCAAGAAAGCACTTAATAAGTAGGGATTAAATTAAGTGAGGTGAAGCCCCACCATAAAAGCCATGGGGACTCACAATGAATAGTCAACATTATCCTCTGTTATTCCCATATCCCTGCACCAGGCCCTGTATTTATTTATATATCTCTGGAAATGCTATCATCTTTTTTCTGGTCAACTTTTTACCACCTTGTACAGCTACCACTGCCATGGTTTTGTCTGCAAATCAGTTGGATGTCTTTGGAGGTGCTTTTAATAAAGTATTATTGATTGCAGCTCAATGATTATATAAGTGAAAACCCAACTATATTTTGACGGTTCTTTCATTTACTGTTGGAATTTGATTCAGGTGTAGAATCCAGGCATATTTACTGTTACGAGAGTGGGTTCTACATCTGGTGTAATCAAGGATGAAAATATTGCTATAGTAAGTATTATCACAAACATTAATTTTACGGATATATAGATATCGCGAAATAATTGAAAAAATGATGAAAATGTTATTAAAATTTTGGAAATTTAACATGAAAGTTTAGGGATTGTTATAATGTATTATTATGCATATATTCCATTCAAAATCACAATAAAATGACATGTTTAAACGTATAGACAATAGACCGTATATATACTGTATGACTTAAAACAACTTACAATATAAGACATAATACAACACACAATGACTAAATTAAGAACATATGAGAGAATAAAAAAATTGCATGATATTTCCCGATTTTCATCCAATTTTGTTTTATGACTAAACCGATAATGATATTGATATTTTACGATATGTCGCAATACATCCACGATATTCAAAGAAAAATACATTATCCCCAATATCTTATTTTGTAAATATCCAAATTTGCAATATATGCTATATTTTGCGTTATTTTTATCTTAGAGTGTAATCCAACATGATAATGGTTTCATGTTTTTTTTCACCTTTTCTATTTCATATGTACTTATTTGGGTTCATTTACGAGTATTCTATATTAAAAAAATGTTGATTAAATTGCAATTTTTTTAATTTTCATATATGCAATTGTAAAATTAAAAGTCCTGATAAACTTTTAAGAATAGCCACAATTTGTGTATCATTGTGTAATTTAGCCAATTCTAAGTGACCACACTAGAGAAATTTATCGAATAACCCCCCACACTATGATATATTTTATTAGACAGTTTAATATCTTATTTTCAAAAGTAAATTTTTTAAGTTTATTGAAATTTTAACTTTTTAGCTAGATTGCCTTCTAAAAGTATGAACCTAATATTTCAACACTCTAGTCGAAATACTTTGTATCAAAGGGTAATCTAGCTAGTCAAGAACAAAAAAAAAAGTAACATTTTATGATTTTTATCATTTTATGCAATGATAAATTCAAATAGGTTTGGAAAATATCATGACGTGTTTTTTCTTGACTTTTGAGTGGAAACACTAGGGAAAAACAATAGAAATGTCAAGTAAAGTACATTTTGATGAAAATTTGTTCTACAAATGGTATTGGAGGGGAAAAAAATACTAAAATAAATATTGATTGAAGAGTTCACTAAAAACAAAAATTAATTGATGAGGTGTACAAATTTAGTTGTGGCATCAAACCATCTGATTGACCCGATTTGAAAGATGGGATGGCTCAGGGACAAAAGTGCAAAATAATTAAAATTAATTGTTTTCTTTGCTAACTCATTTACATAAAAGTTAATTTACAATTTTTGGGTTATAGAATACCAAAGATTTTAACTATAAGATGTCAGGAAAAAAATGTTAAAAATAATAAAACAATTTGATCTTTAGAGGACCTTTGAGATTGATCTTCAAACAAAATGTTGGGATTTCAGTGTTTAAATTTTGATGAGATAAATCATGTATGTAATAGGAAGTTTGAGTACCCCATTTTTCACAATGTTTAAGTGAAAACATAGACTAGGATTGAGTCTTGTTATGGATGCTGAAAGATGGAGGTACACATGCATGCAATGCTGCATCGAAGTTTTGAAGAACGAAGTTGCTGCAAGAAAGCAGATACAACAACACTGCAAGAAGGCAGGTACAGCATTACAGCAAAGTAAGTAAGAACGACATGCAGCATCCCTGCAAAAAAAGTTACAGGAATACTGCAAGAAGAGATACAGCTGTACTGTACGAATATACTGCAAGAAGGTCCAAGTTACAGCAGCACTGTAAAGTACAAACAGCTGCAAGCAGACCTAGGATACAGTGCGAAGCTTACTACTCAAACAGTCAACAGCACCAATGACAAACAAAATAAGTATCTTGAAATCCAAGGAAGGATAAATGCAATACGAGGAACGAAGATCCAAACAAGAATAAATAAAACCGTTCCAGAGAAGATCAAAGTTGCAGACACGGAGCCAATGCCAAGACGCCACGTGGACTGACGTGCCGCAGAAAGCTGCGAGCCACAACCACCGCATTAAATGCTCCAGAAAGAAAAGTCAAGACACATTAAATGCAAGCCATGCTTTGATCAAGTACACTTAAATTCAAAATGGGAGATATCTCCTTCAACGGATATATTCTCTACAAGTATAAATAGAGGATGAGCAACCCTGAAGCTGACTACTGGACTACTAAACACAATTGAATACATTTGCACAAAAACTCTCAAGCATTCAAGCTATACTCTCAGTTTCAGTCACTCAACCTCTGTGAAGTGCAACAAGTTCAACACTGAAAGATCCTTTGAAGGATTCAGAAGCTCACTTCACCGCACCAGTTGAAGAACATATTTATATACTTTTTAAATCTTGTTGCTGTGTGCTTAGGTTGTTTTAGGTGTCGAACAGTTGATAGGAGAGATCCTTGTTGTTTGTATAGTTGTCTAAGGTTTAGACAGCTTCCCTGTGTGGGAGTTTGAAACCCTGTGTGGGTTTGCCTTTAGAGTTTGCAGTTGTTGTGTGTACGCTGGACTCTAGTAGGTGTTTAGCTTTGTAAGTTGATATATTGTTAGGAGTGTCCTGTAAATCAATCTTGCTTAACGAAGTTCTTGCTCGAGGTAGCAGTAAAGTGGACGTAGAAGGCTTACACCACCTTCGAACCACTATAAGCCATAAGTGTTTATTGTTTTCTTATTTGTGTTTTATCTTTTATATCTATCTCTGTCATAAAACATAAAACGTTTTGAAAATGATCATATTTGAGAAAACCAGTCAGCCTTGTGTCTTAAAACCTTTATTTTTCCGCTGCGTATAAAACTCTAAGTTACAGCGTGTAGCACTACATCCTAGTGTTGTAAGCAGTAACTGACTGGCGCTGCAAGTTCAAATAACTTGCAGAACAGTTTGTGTTTTAATATCTATTTTTAAAAATCGACCAAGGTTCATTCACCCCCCCTGAACCTCGGACACCACTTGGGACCAACACAAAACTATAAACAAAAATATTGTATGTAGATGAAGCAAAGAAACAATGTAAAGGTTGAGTTAATGAGACATTTTCTCTCAAGAACACGTCCTAACCAGTACTAAAAAGGTATTTTACTATTAAATATAGTGGATAAAACAATTGAATTAAATTAATATGGGAATTTTTTTTTAAAAAAAATAATCCTTCATATTTTCAAATTAAATTTTAAAAATTTATAAAATCATAAATCATATTTAATATGTTGGTCCCAAGTGGTCAGAGATTCAGAGGAGGTGAATGAACCTCTATCGATTTTGCATTTTTAAAACTTTTAGTAAAACAGGTTCCTGATTCTATAGAGAAGCAGTAACCTGACTCAATCAGAAACCTGGCAGTTAGCTGATTCAGGTTTCTTACTCGGTGATCACAGTATGCAGCGGAATAAACTTATTATAGAGTTTCTTTGGAAAACAGTTTTCTTTTCTAAAGAATACTTTTAGCAGAAACCTTTTGTAGGATGCTGATGATGTACGAAGCAAGTAGATATAAATCAATGCAATACAACATGTAGATAAAAGTAGTAAACACTTATGGCTTATAGTGGATCGAAGGTAATGTAAATCTTCTACGTCCACTCTACTCCTTCTCAAGGAGGAACTTCGTTAAGTCAGTTCGTTTTACAAGTTTTAGCTTTACAAACCTCTTCCTAACAAGTTAAACCTACTATAATCAAAGATTCCTAGGCCAAATCCCACACAGGGTACAATATCTCACACAGAGAAAATAGTCTACACAAGACTAAAACACTTAGCAAGGACCTAAACCTCTCAACTAAGGACACCAAACTAAAACAACCTAGCACACAACAAATGGTTGAAAGTATATGTGTTTCTTCAACTGGTGCAAACTTGAAACAACCTTGAACTTGAAAGCTCTAGAACTTGAATGACTGCTTCAAAAGGTTGAGTGACTGAACTTGGATAACTTGAGAATAGCTTGGAAATGAAGAGCTTAGAATACTTGAGAATAATTGGTAGTCAGTGGTTTAGTTGTTAGGATGTATACTATAAGCCTAGCTTTTTGTATGAACATCGTTTATGGAATGAGAATCACATTGGTCATATGTTTGCATTTTATATTTGTTATATATGTTTATGCAATGTCCAATTAATTTATATTATAGATAACTTGGTGTGTGGTGCCACACAGAAGATCATGTTATCAGTTTCTTATAAATTATAAATAGTAGCTCACAACCAAGATGAATTTGGACAAATCATCGGAATGGTTGTAGTGTAGTTTGGTATTAGTCTGTCTTGACTATAAAACTACACTAGTACACTTTGTGTGTATTGAGCAGGACCATTTGAGGTTGTTCGTTTTATACTGACTATATAATAGAACAAGACCTCTGTTATTATGGATGTACATCTTCTTAATCCCTATATAATAACGGGCACGTATGCTCAGTGTTTATTTCTTTAATTTGCCAATGGGTGAGATTTATTCATAAATCAATAAACTCGGTGAGTTGGGAGATAGCATTGTTTATATGGTGTTCTGTTGATTATAGAAGGAATCAGTGTCCTAATTATTTAGGATGATAATGTCCCCTTGAGGAGCTCATAAGGATTATCATGTAAACCCTGCAGGTGGATTTAATCCGACATGATAATAAGGATGAGTGGTACTACTCTTGGAATTAGATGTAAATTAATTAAGTTGTCAGTAACTTATTTAATTTACGGACATTCGATATCTTAAACACGGGGAAATAAATGTACACATAATAAGAAGGAGCCCATATTAAATATGGGATTGGGACGGTAGTTCAATAATAATTCTCTAGTGGACTGAATTATTATTGATGGACTTAAGTTATGTGTTCGGGCCGAACACAGGATACTAAAGCCCATCAGGAGGCCCAACCCAATTCCTCCTCTAGGTCCCTGGTGTAGCCTATATAAAGCTCGTTTCATCAGCGCCTCTCATAACACATAACACAGATTACAGAAAACACGTGATAAGTGAGAGAGAACAGAACTGATTTTTCTCGAAGGATCGTTGGCCACGCAACGTTCGAGAAGGGCTCAGAGGAATACATCAGAAGATCAAAGAGGTCTACAAGGGTATGATTACTTTCCGCTGCGTTTTATCCTTGGATCCCGATTCTGATAGCATAGAGCCGGCGATCCGTCGGTTCCAACATTAGTAGTCTTCATGGTCACTCCATCCTTCTATTTATATCAGTTGGAAAATGTTCGTTGAAGAGAGACATTGTTCTTGTTGCATTTCAAATTTGATCTTGCAAATCTTTGCAATTAATGCATCTGAGAAACTGCGGATATAGAGCATGTCCTACTCTGATCCGCATTAATGGCGTCACTCCTCGAATTGCTTCCTGATCAAGCTACCTGATTCTCCTTCTTCAACTTACTGACTTTCCATGCTGAAAGTCAGTTTTCAAGAAAACTTACCTCCAGAATCCTGCTAAGATCAGTATTCTACATCTTCCTGATCTATACAACTTTACAACTCAAGACTTAGAAAAATTAAACTTATCAACCAAAAATCCACTTATAAACTGTGGAAAATTGGTACTCTAAATCTCATCTAATATTACATTGTCTCATCAAAACCTATCGAAAATATCCCAACAATTTCTCCCTTTTTGATGATGACAAAACCCATAAGATAAGAAGAATAAACAGTAGAACAGATGTACTTTTATACATGTAAAATGTACAAGTATAGTATAATGTAAGCTTTACATCACATGAATATGCCAACTTACATACTTCATAAATAAAATGAAGAATAAAAGAATATAAAATCAATTCTTTACAAAGAGAGCTTACAAGCAGATAGTCTGATAAAGACAGTAAGCATCTCTCCATCAGTTTACTGGTCTCCAAACAGCTTCTTCTTCACAGGATCATGCCCTGAGCTCCCTTGCTGATGCTGTTTGGTTACTTCATATTTCGACCATTTCCACCAATTTGAGATAGATTCCTAATATGATTTCTCCATCTGCTTAGCTATCTCAGGAACCTGTATCTATCTCAGCCAGAAGTCTTAGTAGAAGAAAATCTGCTCTCCTCTCTTAACTCTTTCAATCAGCGTAAGCTGTCAATCTAATCTTCCTTCTCTTGCTAGCTCTCGATACTTCTTCAAAGCTATCTCACAAGATGGAAAGTTTTTGAAAAATTTATTTTTGTAGAGATCTCTGAAGTATCTGAAGTACTCTGACCTTTTATAAAAACGGATCTTTTCAAATGTTGGATTCCTGTCTCTAGGCAAATGGACCTTTTCGAAGAGAGCCAAGTTCCAGTATGCAGGATTTATGATATTTTCAGGTTTCTGATTAAGCATGACAGAAACCTCAGCTGGAACATCATCCTTCACAAAGTCTGGAGCTTCTTGATCAGGGTAGGAGTGTCTTATGTCAAACTTAGAACTTCCAGAACCAACAACTCCTAGCCTTGATATCCATTCATTCTCCTTCTTCTTTCTTCTTTTTTCATTAGCAGCTTTCAGCTGCCTCCATTTATTTTCGCTTAGCCTCCTGCTTGGATCAACAGTTTTAGCCATATAAGGATTGGCTTGAGAATCAGCTTGCTGTTGACCTCTTCCTCTACTAGGTTGTTGTCTACTTGTTCTCTGCTTTGTAGGAGCAGCAACAACCTGACCTCCTTGGTGTGTCGCAGTACTGCTTGCTGTTTGGGAGTCAGCAACCCCAGTACCTGTTCCACCTTCTCCATCATCATCATTTTTCCTCCTCTTAGGATCAACATCCTGACCATGTCAAGTATCTGATCTTCTTCGCTTGAGTCTGGTCAAGGGTACTTGATCTTCTTCTTTTTCTTCTTCTTCATCAATCTCCTTGGTTGTGGCCTCAACCATAGCAGCATCGGGTTCTATCTACTTCCACTTCTTATTACATTCCCCCTTTTTGGCATCATCAACCTGCACAACTCGTCAGTTGTTAATCTCAGCAGCTTCAGCAGGGTAGATCTTTATTAGTATAGCCCTCACTTCTCCTATAAGCATCTCAAGGGTCTTAAACCCATCCTTGAGACTTGTAATATCACTGTCTTGAGAATAGATATTCTCTTGCATATTTTCTATTACTATCCCATAAACAGCCTGCGAGTTTTGTATCTCTGTCATATTCATCTTCAGAATATTAGTTAAGGCTTTCTGTATGCTCTCAAAACTTGCTCTGGACTTGTATTGAACATTGAATTCAGCATTCAACTTCTCTTGAAGCTCAGAAAGTTCCTTTCTTAGTTTTTCCATTGAAGAAGAGTGTTTGTTGTCATTGCTCTGAATGCTGGCGGCCATGCTTACCTCATGTGCTTGAATAGCCCTTGCTAGCCCTTGAACAACATCCATTACACTTCTGAGTGAGACCTCATGAGAGTCAGCAGTAGTCTCAACCCCAGCCGCTGGTCTTGATTCCTATTGAGTATATAAGACCAGGGCTTGACTGTATCTTTCTCTTTGCTCTGCTTCAGCTTGCTGCTTTAACCTAACCTCCTCTACACCCATATATCTCATCCTCTCTTCTACTGTCATTTTGTTTTTCCCAGGTACTTTGAGTGGAGGGGAGTCTAGTTCATCATCACTGTCACTTGATGAGTCATCACCATCATCATTAGGAGCAGGAGCAGCAATAACTAGTTTTTTTCCTTTCACAGACGCATCATCCTTGTCAGCGTTCTCTTCTATCTCCTCCACAAGAGCTGTCTCGATAACATCCATGCCCGAGGTCTTCTCTAGAGAAGTTGTCTCAACAGCTTGCTCTGGCTCAGCAACACCTTCAGTTATTTCTACAAAAACCTGACTACCCTCAACAACCTATTCAGGCACAGTACTTACTTCATCGAGTATAGCAGCAACCTGTTCAACTGTTGCTTCCTCAGTAACTTCAACTACTAAAATAGACGCAACTTTAGTTACCTCAACAACCTCTTCAATTGCTTCATCAACAACCTGACTGACTTCAAAATTATGTACAGTGTCAGTAGTTGCTTCAGCAATTGGCATCTCAACAACTTCCCCCTCAGTTGCATCAGCATCCTGATTGCCCTCTGCAATCCTGTTGGTGGCAACTTGCAGAACTTGATTTGCAAGAAAATTGAACAGATTATCATCTGTTACTGCTTCCACTTGCTTAGCATACTGCACTGCTACTTCAGCTAGTACAGGAAGTCCTGCCTCTGCAACTTCCTTCGGAACTGCTTCATCGGCAAACTGTGTCTCGTTGGATTGACAAACTCCATGGATGATGGACGATGGTCCTCTCTCAGCAGATTCAACATTAAGAATAGGGGAATCGGAGTAGTCAAGTAATTGTACATCAGAATCCATTGCATCGAGATTAGTGATAGGGGGAAGAGCTGCGATATCTGAGTAAGTTGGAGAGTCATGAACCTCTGTAGCTTTTGAGTTTTTCCCTTATCTGCGGCATACTCCTGTCAGCTTCCTACTTCGCTGACTGAGCTTTCTCCAGCTCCACTACTGATGAGATCCTAACAGTCTCGGTGCTGAGGCTCATCAATGTGTTATCTATCTCTACAGTCATCGACTGTTCCCTCACCATCTCCTGTTCATCATGCTGAGCCGTCCAGTAGACATTCAGAAGATCTTGCATTTCTTCAACAAGGTTGAGCATTGCATCAACATGATGTTCCATGATTTCCACACTAAGGAAGAGTAGGATTCCCTGGGTGGTATCTTCCTGATCAGCGAAGTTCTCTATCCATGAGAGGACAATATCTTCAACATCAAACCAGTCCTCTCATTCAACCAGCTTCCTTGCTGATCCCAACCTCATCTCTCTCCAATGGTCGTAGGCAAGCACGAATTTCTTGAAGATTGATTCTGCAGACTCTTTCACTGCCTTCTCAGCATCTTCGATATTGATGGAGTCAATGGAGACCTTAACTCTGAGAAGAGTGTCAATCTCCTTCAACTCCATGTCTCTCACCCAACTGCTCCTATAGGAGCCGTCAACAACTTTGATCAGTCTCCTCATTCTCTTTGGTGCAGGGGCCTGCTCAGTAGGGATCTCTTCCACATTATCTTCCTCATCAGGAGTCTGAGTCACTACTGGAGCAGCATCCTATCTCTCCTAGTCAGCTTCAGGATCCTCAACAGGATTTGGATTAGGAACCTGTTTGTTTTGAATAACTCCAACCTGAGCGTCCTGCTCCACCGGTATTATAGTCTTCTCAGCAACTGGCTCCGTCGGTAGGTCAGCCAACTATTTACCAACAGCTGATGCGCTGGCTTCATCAACAACCTCATCAGAGGGATGCTCCAAGAGCAAATCATCCTCAGCAGTTGGGGTAATGCTAGTCGTCAAAGATTCAGAAGAGGTAGGAATCTCTTCCTCGGGGTCAGAATTCTGCAACCTGAGGGTCGGTGCAGGTTTATTCACAGGGGCCTTATTTGCTCTTATCTTCTTCTTGGGGGTGGGGGCAACCTTCTTCTTGGCAGGGGCAGCAACCTCCTTGGCCACTGTCTTCTTCTTTTCCTTCTTACCTCCATTGGAGAACCCTTTCTTTACTCCAAGGTACCACCCTGGGGTGTATGGTACTCTCTTCTCCAAGGGAATCTGCTTGAAACTCAGGATGGAGGAGATAACAATTCCAAAACCTCTCCCTATCGAGGCTTTGGTGGCTTCTTCTCATATGCTGTGGAAAATGATATGTGCCCAGTTGACTGCCACTTCACTAACAATGGCAATCATCATCCTGAACCTGGTGTTGGTGCACTTGTCATAGCTTCCACATCGTCCTTCAATAGTGTGGATCAGGATGTCATGGAGAAGCTCATACTCGAGCTTGAGCTTCTTCTTCCCAAAGTTTCCTGTGGAGCTCTCTTCCACGGAATCCAGTTTAAACTGGTTCCAACATTTCTCCAGATATTCTGACCCATAGGAGGCTAGGTCAGAGTACTTTATGCCCATGTTGGAGATGCCAAAAGCTTGGGCAATATCTCCAGCAGTCAGGGTATGAACATCATCATCATCTTTATCCATCTTGAAGATGATAGTCTTCACGTCATCAGAAAGTTCCGCGAAGGCGTAGAACTTCTCTACAGACATGGAAGAGAACCCTATGTAGGTGGTGGTCAACAACCCATCAAGCTTGTTGTTGCACACATGGTTCTAGACCTCAGAGATGAGATCTTTGTTCTCGTAGGGGGACTCGTCTCCAAGCAACATATGAGGGTTCACCAACCTTCCCTCAACAATTTTGGTCTCTCTTGCGTCAGCCATTGATAATCTATGAAAAAGTTGAGAGTAGAGAAATATTTTATTTTGCAAAGAGAGTTAGAAAATATGAGAGTAAGAAATGTGTAAGTGTAGAGGGAGATGAGTGTTTTGGTGGTTTAAATATGACTCTTGGTTTCAAATTGCATTGACGGTTTAGATTGAGGAGTTTAAGAGACTCCTTAGATCAGTGGTTGAGATTTGGGGGTGGAGGGTCAAATCGGTAATCATCCAAAGATCGTGTTAGAATAAGAGCCGCTTCTTTTTCTCTCTCATCTGAAAAGTAATTTTTGTATTTAATGTAGTTGCCAAATTGTCCCGCTTAATCATTGGGTTAAGGTTATTGTTCCTGGTACGAGGTTGCAGCTCAGTGAATGTTGATAATAAATGTTGTATGCAACCTGCAGTAACTATTCTCATGAACTTGTATTAGCAACCTGTTGGAGTAACCTGTCTCAGTAACTTGTCGTTACTAGATGTATCCTGATGCAGAATACTGTTAAAGAAACCTATTTCCATATACTGAGACTTTAAAGAATATCAATGCTGAGAATTTTAAATGCTGCATAAGTTCCCCCTTACTTAAGAAACTTATATACCCTTATTCATTCAAGCTTGATTATCCCAAGCTCATTTCTCAACATCGAAAACCTTGATTCACGTAAAGGTTTTGTGAATATGTCAGCCAACTGGATGTCAGTATGCACTTTCTCAAGTGCAATATCCTTATTTTCCACATGATCTCTGATGAAATGATGTCTCACATCAATATACTTTGTTCTAGAGTGGAAAACAGGATTGTGTGTAATGTCAATGGCACTTGTGTCATCACACAGAATGGGAGTTTCATTCCCTATTATGTCATAGTCCTTCAGTTGTTGCTAAATCCACAAGATCTGTCACAGCAGCTTCCTGCAGCTACATATTCAGCTTCTGCAGTAGATGTTGCAATAGATGTCTGTTTCCTGTAAAACCAAGAAACAAGCCTTTGTCCAAGAAACTGACAGGTTCCACTGGTGTTTTTCCTGTCTATCTTGCAACCTGCAAAATCAGAATCTAAATAACCTTTAAGTTTGAATCCTCCATCTTTTGGATACCATAACCCAACATCTTGGGTGCCTTTTAGGTACTTGATAATCCTCTTTATAGCTGCAAGATGTGACTCATTTGGTGCTGTCTGAAATCTTGCACATACTCCAACTGCAAATACTATATCTAGTCTGCTTGCTGTTAGATATAGTAGGGATCCAATAAGCCTTCTATACTTAGTGATCTCCACATTCTTTCCATCTTCATCTTTATCCAAACTGATAGATGTGGCCATAGGTATGCTTACTGATGATCCACTCTCTATTCCAAACTTCTTGATCAGTTCCTTGGTATACTTGGCTTGATTAATGAAAGTTCCATTATGTAGTTGTTTTACTTGTAGACCAAGAAAGAAGCTTAGTTCTCCCATCACGCTCATCTCAAACTTGTTTTGCATGAGGGATGAGAACTTATCACATAGATCCTTGTTTGTTGATCCAAAGATGATGTCATCAATATAGATCTGAACAAGCAGTATATTGTCTCCATCCAGTATTCTAAAAAGAGTTTTATCTATTGTTTCTTTTTGAAAACCATTCTCCAAAAGATACAGGAACAGTGTATCATACCAAGCTCTTGGTGCTTGTTTTAATCCATACAAAGCTTTCTCCAGTCTGAATACTTTGTCTTCTGTCTGTTCTTCAAAACCTGGTGGTTGTTCCACATATACTTTTTCTGTTAGGAGTCTATTCAGAAATGCACTCTTTACATCCATTTGATAACTTTGAAATTATTGTGAGCAACAATAGGCCAGAAATATCCTTATAGCTTCAAGCCTAGCAATAAGAGCAAAGGTCTCATTAAAATCTATGTCTTCTTGCTGGCAGTATCCTTTTGCCACTAACCTTGCCTTGTTTCTGACCACAGTACCAGATTCATCTAGTTTGTTCTTAAACACCCACTTTGTTTCAATAACTCCTTGATGATCAGGCCTTGGAACCAACTTCCATACTTGGTTCCTTACAAATCCATTCAGTTCTTCCTGCATGGCCTAAATCCAGTTACTGTTCTCAAGAGCTTCTTCTATACTCTTGGGTTCAACTTGTAATATGAAGCATGTGAACAGTGATTCTTGAGGTCTTGATCTTCTTGTTCTAACACTTTCGTTGATATCTCCAATCACAAGTTCTCTTGGGTGATTTCTGAGTCATGTCCTATCCTGCTCAAAAGAGAAAGTAGGTTGCTGGGCAGTAACCTGTTGATCTGCAGCATCTTGACTGCGGTTACTGTTGGTTGGATGAAACCTGTCTTCTTGTCGGTCAGCATCTTGTGCTACTGCATTTCCTGGAGCAGTAACCTGTGAACTGCTTGCAGTAACCTCCTCAACAGGTATTGGAATTCCATCAATGTATCTCACTATTTGATCATTGATCTTCATTTTGGATACATCTTCCTTAAGCTTATCCAGTTCAGTAGTATCACAATGTGGTTCATCAAATACCACATGAATTGATTCTTCAACAACTAAACTTCTCTTGTTAAAGATCCTGAAGGTCTTGCTTACTGAGGAGTATCCTAAGAATACTCATTCATTAGATTTTTCATCGAAGGTCTTCAGATACTCTTTTCCATTATTCAGAATATAGCACCTGCACCCAAAGATATGCAAATATGAAATGTTAGGTAGTTTACCATACTATACTTCATAGGGAGTTTTGTCATGGTCTTTATCGATCAGACATCTATTCTGTGTGTAGCATGTTGTGCTGGTTGCTTCAGCCCAAAATCTCTTAGGTATCACAGCATCAGCTATCATTGTCCTTGCAGCTTCCTTCAAAGTTTTGTTCCTTCTTTCTGCAACTTCATTCTGTTGAGGAGTCCTTGCTGCAGAATGCTCATGACAGATTCCATTTTCTGAACAATACTTCTCAATGAACTTGTTTGTAAACTCAGTTCCTCTGTCAAATCTTATCTTCACAATGCTCAAGCTCTTCTCATTCTGCACTATTTTCATAAATTCTGGTAGCCTATTTTCGGTTTTAGATTGTTGGGATATTTCAGTAATTATCTTGATAAGATAAAATTGTATGCACAATAAGAAAAGAACAGTTCGCTTAAGGTATTGATACTTAGATTCCACACTGTACATGATCATGAGTCTATTCTTCTCTTGAGAAAAGATCATGTAATGGTTTTCCAAGTCATAAGGAAAACCAACTTTAGAAAAAATGAGAATACTTCTAAGGATCAGCAAGCTGTAGGGAACAACAAGCTGAAAGAAGTATCTACATATAAGACAAATAGGATGCTACAAGAAGTAAACAGCAGGCTGTAGGGGACGACATGCTGAAAAAGAAAAGAAGGAAACTGGAAGTAAGACATTTCCAACAGTTAACAAGAAGCAGGATGCAGGAACAGGAAGTTGATAAGTATCAGGAAGCTGGCGCGGAGTAGGAAGCAAACAGACGAGAAGCTGGCGGTAGGTTTCAGGAAGTTGTTCTGAAACAGAATCCTGGTATGAAACAGAAAGCAGCGTGAAACCACAACCTGAGTAGCAACCAAAAAGGACCTACTGCTATCTACAGAGAAAGTAGGAAGTAGACAACGAATCTTTGAAAAGATAAAGTGCTACTCTCTTTTATGCAGTATCAGGAAGAGCATGCAGCATAAAGAGAAGCAAGTTAACTTACATCAAGTAGCCGTTGTATGAACTTCAGCCATGGACCCATACCGACTAGACAGGTCAGCAGGAATGTCAGAAAGGTCCAGAAGTAAATAGTAGGCGCATTAAATGCTCATGTCAGGAACATCTCAGATGCATTTAGTACAACCACAAAGAAGATCTTGAAGATCAAAGCTTGAACTCAAATAGGAGAAACATCCATCTTCAATTGATACTTCCCAACGGATAAACTCTCAAGATCTATAAATAGAAGGTGTGGCTGATTGAAGAGATTGCTGAACAGAGTCGAGAGGAAACTCATATACTTCCCAAAGCTTATCAAGCTTTTATATGTTCAGCCACTCAACCTTCTAGGAGCAGTTTATAACAGCAATGGTGTCTTCAGAGATCAAGACTGTTTCCCACCAGTTGAAGAAAACACTTACTCTTTTAACCATTATGTTGTGTGTGCTAGGTTGTTTTATTTGGTGTACTTAGTTGATAGGATTTTATCCTTGCTAAGTTTGTTAGTCTTGTGTAGGCTATTTTTCCTTGTGTGAGAGTGTGTTCCCTGTGTGGGAGTTTGTAAACCCTGTGTGGGATTAGACCTAGAAATCTAGGATTCTAGTAGGTTTAACTTATTTTGGAAGAGGTTTGTAAAGATAAGTCTTGTAAAGCAAACTGACCATAACAAAGTTCCTCCTCAGAGAAGGAGTAGAGTGGACATAGAAGGATTACACCACCTTCGAACCACTATAAGCCATAAGTGTTCACTGCTTATCTTATTTGTTGCATTGCATTGCTTACATATCTATCTTGTTGCATCTATCATAAGCATCCTGATAAACGTGTGTTCTAAAATCATATTTGGAAAAGAAAACTGGTTTTCATCAGAAACTCTATCAAGTTTATTCCACTGCATTACATTCTGATATCGGGACAGTAACCTGATCTAGCCTAAGACCAGGTTACTGATTCGAGATAGAATATTGTTCTCTTAAGTGAGACAGAAACCTGATTATCAATTATATGTTTGAAAAAATTTGAAAAATCGATAGAGGTTCATTCACCCCCCCTCTGAACCTCTGACCACTTAGGACCAACATAGATTTCTTGGCCAGGAAGGTGGTCCACTTGAGTAATCATCAACTATCACAAGAGAATATTTCTTCCCACTTACACTAACAGGCTACACTAGTCCAAATAAGTCCATGTGCAGTAGATTCAGTATCCTGTATGAGGATCTCTGAACCTTATCCTTGAGAGAGCTTCTTACTTATTTGCTTTTCTGATAGGATCCACAAACATTTTTTTTCTTGTAAGCAACATCAGTTAGACCTCTCACTAGGTTCTTCCTTGCCAGCTAGTTGATTGTTTTGAAGTTCAGGTGGCTTATTCTCTTGTGTCATAACCAACTTAGCTCTGGAGTGCTCTTTGCTATGAAACATGTTGGTTGTTCTGTTAAACTTCAATCAACAAGGTAGATGTTGCCTCTCCTGGTGCCAGTAAGCTTAACATCATTTGTTTTGTTGTCTCTTATCAGACACCTGTTGAGGTTGAACTCCACTGAACATCTTTTGTCATAAAACTGACTGATACTCAGGAGGTTATACTTTAACCCTTTGACAAATGAAACATCACTGATACTTGCATTGCCTTTGATCAAGCTTTATATGCCCTTTGTGCTTCCTTTGGAGTCATCTCCAAAGACCACTTTAGGACCTTTACATGGTTGGAAGTCTCTTAATCTAGCTTTATTGCCAGTCATATGTCTAGAGCAGCCACTGTCAATATACCATATATCACTACTGCTTTCTGGCAACTGTACCTGTAAATAGATCAGATAGATTTAGGTACCCATACTAGTACGAGTCCTGGGGGGTTAGTTCATTTGGGAACCCACACATGCCTTATGATAATTGGTTTACTAAAGACATTGGTGGTTCTCTTTTTGTAAGTATCCTGGGCAGGATACTGTTTGTGAGGTGTGTGTATTGGAGTTTTTCAGGTTTTGTGCTTCCTGTTTGAGGAAGGTACTCACTTATACCTTTCCTGAGCATAGACTCTTTTGAATCTAGACATAATTGTCTTGGTACGTAAGGGTTTTAGCTCTTGCTCTAATCTAGATGACTACTGTTTTTCTCTCCTACTTGCAGCATACTAATTATGCTGCTTTCTGAGGTTTCTTGCAGTCTTACTGTCTTCTTCCTACTGTAAGGGTTTCTTTCCCTTATCCAGAGTACTTATTTTGTTCAAGCTTCCATTGATTGGAAGTAGCTCTTGAGCATAAGGAACTCGAGCTTGAACAAACTTTCCAGCTTTGGATGTACTGGCATTATTCTGAGAGGTGTTGGCACAGTATCCTAGACAATTCCAGAATTGGCATTTTAGGTCACTGGATACATTCTTGTGTATTTCTTGCTGATTTGCTGTACACATTAATTGTGTTTTACAAGCAAGCTTTCTCAGACTCTAGCTTAGTAACCAACAGTTTGAACTTAGAGATCCCAGCTTTGAGGTTATTGCACTGTGTACTGAAGTACTTCAGGTCAGAAACCTGTTCCTTCAGTACCACCTGCTCACTCTTGAGCTGGAGGTTTTCCTCCTTAAGTTCTTCATGAGTTGAATTTATCTGCTCAAAGTCACTCATGATTTGTCTAAAAGACTAGATCATATATGCTCAGCTTTTCAGAACTTGAAATATCAAGGGATTGTGAAGTTACCTCATCTTTTTCATTATCTTCATAGTCCTTGGCCATGAGGCATAACAGTGTTTCCTCATCGGAGGTAGAGCTATCAGAATTGCTCTTAGATGAACAATCATCCTTGGTCTCTTTCTTGGAGCTGTTTGCTGCCTTTAAGGCTTCAACTTCAGTAAGGAGAGCCCTGAACTTTTGCTTGTCATCTCTCCTTATTTCTCTTCTATGTCCTCTTTCTTCCTCAGTATATTTACGTATTTGAGGATGGGGGCAGTTTCTGGTGAAGTGACTAGGATTCCTGCAGTTATAACACAAGTCAAAGGAACTTGTGTTTGCTTGTTGTTGTGGTCTAACCTGGGGACTTTTTTCTAATGTCTGAGGCTTCTTCCTGAAGTCATTCCCTTTGTGATTGGTCTTTATAAACCTCTTGAATTTCTTCAGTAATAGTACCATCTCTTCCTCAGCATCCTCAGTAAACACTTCTTTCTACTTACTTTTTAGCTTACTGCTCTTTACGCTAGCAGTAACCTAGTTCATTGTTGCGAGTGTTACTACTTTAGCATTCGTTCCTTCAAACCTCCTTTCTCCTTCGTTCAATATCGAACTCGAATGATTTTAGGTCAGAGAAGAGGTCAAAGGTACTCATCGCATTGAGATTCAGTGAGAGTCTCATTACGGTTTCCTTGTTGTGCCACTTATAGGGTAAGACTCTCAGCACCTTAGTATTTTTCTCCTTCTAAGTGTAGAATTTTCCTAAAGATTCAAGCTCACTTATGATGGCCGTGAATCTCTGATCAAGCTGTTCCAGGGTTTCTCTAGGTTTCATGTTGAACTGTTCAAACAGTTGAGTAGCTTTGGAAACCCTATTGTCTCTGGCAAGTTCATTACCTTCACAGATCATTCCTAGCATTACCCATATTTCTTTGGCTGTGGAGCAACTCTTTACCTTACTGAACGTTCCTTTGTCCAGTGTGAGAAATATGGCATTCTTGGCTACATTGTCAAGGTTAGCTCTTTTCCTATCCTCAAGAGTATATTCATGTCTCTCCTTGACAATGTACTCCTACGGTGGCGGTACTCTTCTGAGTCCTGGTGTAGTTTCCCATTGGCCGAATCCTGGTGGTACTTTGGTATCATCATCGACAATAGTTGCGCCCTCAACCTCACCACATGCTGCTTCAACTCACCTATATTCGCGCATCTATTCTATATAAGCAGAGTTTGCTTTGTAGATCACTGGTGGTCCTTCAGTTATAATGAACCACATCTCGTCGTGCATGGCTAATAGATGAGCTTACATGCGAATTCTCCAATCGTCATATTCCTCTATGGAAAACATAGGTAGCTTGTGATGTGAAAAATTCATGCTTATGCTAAAAGAATGAGTTTTGGTCTTGAAAAAGAAAAAGGTTTAACCAACAGAAACAGATAGATCTGGGTAGGTTACTAGAAAGTTGGCTTTGAACTCAACTTGCTCTGATACCACTTGTTGGTCCCACGTGGTCAGAGGTTCAGAGGGGGGGTGAATGAACCTCTATCGATTTTGCATTTTTAAAACTTTTAGTGAAACAGGTTCCTGATTCTACCAATAAATAGTAACCTGACTCGATAAGAAACCTGACAGTTAGCTAATTCAGGTTTGTTACTCGGTGATCACAGTATGCAGCGGAATAAACTTATGATAAAGTTTCTTTGGAAAACAGTTTTCTTTTCTAAAGAAAGCTTTTAGCAGAAACCTTTTGCAAGATGCTGATGATGTATGAAGCAAGATAGATATAAATCAATGCAATGCAACAGGTAGATAAAAACAGTAAAAACTTATGGTTTATAGTGGTTCGAAGGTGGTGTAAACCTTCTTCGTCCACTGTACTCCTTCTCAAGGAGGAACTTCGTTAAGTCAGTTCATTTTACAAGCTTCAGCTTTACAAACCTCTTCCTAACAAGTTAAACTTACTAGAATCAAAGATTCCTAGGCCAAATCCCATACAGGGTACAATATCTCACATAGAGAAAATAGCCTACACAAGACTAAAACACTTAGCAAGGACCTAATCCTCTCAACTAAGGACACCAAACTAAAACAACCTAGCACATAACAAATGGTTGAAAATATATGTGTTTCTTCAACTGGTGCAAATGTCACACCCCGAAACTTAACCATATTTTATAATAAAAGATTAATAAATTTAGGAAAAACATTTTTAAATTATCAGAGTATCCCCGACAGGCGTGCAGGAAAGAAGAAAAAGAAAGAAAAGAGAACGAAGATGATATATATATCGAACTTTGAAAGTTAACTATGTACAGCAGCGGATTCTAAAATACGTGTTTAAGCCAAAAGAAAACGTAAGCGTTCATTGTTCCGAAACGGTTTAACAAATCATCATAACAAAATATCGTAACAACAAAAGAAATCTTTAACAGACAGGGCACATCTCTCCCTTCAACTCCTCCCAACAAAATCATCACCTGTAACGAACACGTAAGCGGGGTGAGTGCATAGAAATACACCCCGTGGAGGCAAGTTCATAAATTAACATAAAACTTTAAATCAGATAAGCAGTTAAACACAGCAAGTACAATGCACATCACATAAATGACGTGGGCGCAGGTATATCCCACCTTACCCCACCACCTTATCCTCCTGGTGATTATTTGGTCAGGGGGACTTCACCAATCCTCCGTTTTCCTGTTAGGACTTAATCCCAACCTGTCTTCCCAAAGACCGTGTACATGAACACATATCTTATCTTAATCCCAATAAAAGATTCAATTCACAGCACGTAGACAAAACACATATAACGGACATGTATAACAATTAATAGCATGCTGATATCATCAATCATATTTCATGCTCATAATCTCAAATCGCATATCATATAACGTTCATCATCATATCATAGTTTATCGGAAACCCTAGCATGCGACTATACAGGATAAACATAAAGTTAAACGTTAATTCAGAAATTACCCCCACCTCAGCCTGGGCAGTGCGATTATCACGTTCTTTTCCTTTTAGTTTTGAGATGTGTACGGAGCGTTTGGGCCTACAAACACACAATGTAAATTATTAGGTTATATACTTATTAATTAAGCATTTATAATTGAATGCTCGGAAGAAACAACGAATTGAAAACAGAATAGAACTCGACCCGACTAGGTCTAGAAATATAGAGGATTTAAAAAGGAAGCTTTAGAGACGAGAACGGATTAAAACGGATAAGAAACGAAGCTAAACGAAGCATTTTAGGGTTTGGAGGGTTTGAGGGGTAAAACTGGAATTACAGATAAGTTTTGGGGTCAAAACGAAGTTTTTGGAATCTGGAAGGGGTCGAAATGCAATATATAAAAGTCTTGGGGAGGAAAGTCAAAGTCTTGAGAAGTTTTGGGGCGAAAAACAAAGAGTTGGAAACCTCTGGGGGTGAAAATATAATTCCCCAAAAGCTTTAGGACCAAACTGCACTTAACAAAAGTTTGGGGGACCAAAGGAGAATAAGCACAAAATAAGAAAATTGCAAGTTGGTCCCTGAAGAATATCAAATTCTCAAAAATCACCCCAACACCCAAACCACCCACTGCCACCCCCCGTCGCCACTGCCACCTCTGCAAGTCACCACCGGCGACACCGTGTCGCTGGCCACCACCCGAAACCACCACCACTCATCGGCGCACCGAGCGCCGGCCTCCTCCGGTCATGGCGGCGTCGGAAACGCCGCCCCAAACTCCATCCAAACACAGACACTACGCATGCATATATACACTCTTCCGGCGGCTATTGCCACCGGCTCCACACCTCCACATCGTCGGCGCTCCTTGCGCCGGTTGTCCACCCACACGGCGGTGCTGCATGCGCCGCCTCCGACACCGGATCAGAGAGAGAGATGAGCGCGAGAGAGAGAGAGAGACGAGAGAGAGAGATCGAAGAGAGAGAGAGAGAGTTTAGAGAGAGAAATCACTTTTGCATAAACTTTGACCGGCCGTTGCCGGAAATCGGCCGGTCCGATCAACGATCCCAGCTCGCAATCGAGATGGGCTCGGCGAGAACTTCAAATTAGACTCAAGATTCGACCCGATTGATGACCGGATGGCCGAGAACGAAGAGAGAGAAAGTAGAGGGTTTTTAGAGAGAGAAACCGAGATTTCTCCGCCAATTGCCGACGAACGAGACGACGGATGACGATTCCGAGCCCAGGGTTGGAACGGGCTCGGCGAGAGCTTCAAGATGGTGTAGGATTCGATACGTTTGATCGGAAGAAAATTTCGGCGACGGTGGTCGCCGGCGACGGCGACAGCGGCGCTCAGACCGGCCGGCCGCCGGAGAAGATGAGAGAAGGAGGAGAGCATAAATTACCTTGGGTTAAAACTTTAGGATATGGTTTTACTTAAGATTATACACTGTTTTATATTTTGGTTAATTAAGTCATTAAATATATTATAATCTTAAACTTTATATTAAACTTTCTTATGATATTAATTAATTTGGGATATCAAACGAACTCCGATTTGATCTATTCTTTTTGCATTTTGTTTGATTTTCATTCTCGTTCATCTCGTCCCACTTATGAATTATTTTATCGACTTTGTATTTTTACGAAATAAATCTCTCAAACGTTAAACTTAATTAAAGCGTACTTATAATTAAATTTTCTGAAACACACGTAATATAAATCAAATAATTAGGGGTTTAGATATTTAATTATCAAATTATGCATCGGTAAATCCTAGTCGTCACAGCAAACTTGAAACAACCTTGAACTTGAAAGCTCTAGAACTTGAATGACTGCTTCAGAAGGTTGAGTGACTAAACTTGGATAGCTTGAGAATAGCTTGGAAATGAAGAGCTTAGAATACTTGAGAATAATTGGTAGTCAGTGGTTCAGTAGTCTTCATGGTCACACCATCCTTCTATTTATATCAGTTGAAAAATGCTCGTTAAAGAGAGGCATTGTCCTTGTTGCATTTCAAATTTGATCTTACAAATCTTTACAATTAATGTGTCTGAGAAACTGCGGATATAGAGCATGTCCTACTCTGATCCGCATTAATGGCGTCATTCCTCGGCTACAGTGCTTTTGCTGAGCCGCGGGTCCAGGTGGAATCACCTCATTGGCCAGACACTAACTTCTATCTAACGGATGCTTGACAGGTTCATACCTCGTACAACATTATATCATTCCTCGTACTGCAGGGGTTGCAGTGGTTGTTTACTGTTCTGTGCTAGCAATCTGATCTGCGTCAGCTTATTGTTTCAGAACAGCTTCTTGTTCTTGAAACCTGCAGTCAGCTTCCTGACCTGCGATAGCTTCCTAATTCTGAACAGCTTCCTGTTTCAGAATCCTGCAGACATCTTCCAGTTCCTCTTACTGTCATCTGTTTGCTGCTTCCGGATCCAGCTACCTGATTCTGGTTCCTTCTTCAGCTTACTGACTTTCTATGCTGAAAGTCAGTCTTCAAGATAACTTACCTCCAGAATCCTGCTAAGATCAGTATTCTACATCTTCCTGATCTATACAACTTTCAACTCAAGACTTAGAAAAATTAAACTTATCAACCAAAAATCTACTTATAAACTGTGGAAAATGAGTACTCTAAAGTCTCATCTAATATTACATTGTCTCATCAAAACCTATCGAAAATATCCCAACATAATATCTTATAATTATATAAATGAACTTAAAATGAATAGATTCGCGAACTCTAGACGAATAGGCCCACGAACATACTAACGAACCTTTCATGAACTTCCTTAACGTACAGGCTCGCAAACTCTAAACGAACATATTCGCGAACCAGTTCGCGACTTTCCTTAACGAACCTGTTCACGAACATGTTCACGAGTCAGCTTAACAAACCTGTTTGCTAGCTTTTGAGCCAAATTTGCCTGAGCTCAAGTTTGGCTCGATAAGTTAACAAGCTCGAAATTCAGCTCGTTAAACTTATCAAACGATCTCGAACAAATATTTATTGAACCGAGCTATAAATAGTTCGCGAATGGCTTGACTCATTTGCATCCCTAATCAAAACATGACCATAATATTTTGTCATTGTCAAGTATTAAGTCTTGAATGCTAAAGTATTAAGCTAAAACTTCCAATATATTTGTCCTTGATTTATTATACATACAATAACATGTTCAATTCATTTGATAAAAGAATCATATTTCTTCAGGATGAATCAAAATTTTCGATTAACTAAATGCATGTATAACCTTCTACAAATCATCAAAATTACTCATAGCTCATCATGTAAATATATATATATATATAATAACAATTACCCCC
The DNA here is from genome assembly GCA_954870855.1 of Scutellaria minor. Lineage (NCBI taxonomy): Eukaryota > Viridiplantae > Streptophyta > Magnoliopsida > Lamiales > Lamiaceae > Scutellaria > Scutellaria minor. The sequence continues at coordinate 13,390,822 of OX940728.1, read as the reverse complement.
TACAAATAGAAATGTAAAATTTTTCCCGCTCATTTTTACTCACTAAATATGTAATCTATTAATAATTGATAATTATTAAATATAGAAAATATATTTTGTGTGATCTTCTACATATAGAAATTACACCTATCATTAATTATCTCATATTAACCAATCACACATTTTTCTTATTTAGTGGCTGTATATATAAATTTAAGCATTATTTTTCTCCACTAATTTATCACCTAAATAAATAAATAAATATATATATACACACAATTGGTGAGTAGTAATTAATTAAATTATATATATATATATATATATATATATATATATTCATTGAATAATAATTACAATTAAATTCAATAAAAAAACTTGACTTTTATACATAAAAAAGTAACTAAAAAAACATGATTAACAATATTGAAATAGCAATAAATTGATGATTATGATATAATTTATAATACATAGATTGGTAAACTTTGACTACATAACTACATTTCAATATGAGAGATCAAAAAATTCAAGATTAATATAAAATTAGTTGAAACATGTTTGATTGATACACTAAATAACAAATTAAATGATACATGTTTTTTATTTTCAAATATTTTAAATAATTTGTATATGTCATTCGCAACCAATTTATAGAATAAAAGCAACTTCTTTTTTATTTAATTTTTAGCAAAAAATATTTTAAGTAATTTTTTCAGTCCATTTAATATTTTTAAATGTCACAAATAAATGGAACTATAACAGAACAAACAACTTACCTATTTTGTTATTTTAATACATTAATTTTAATTTGTGATGTGTATATAAACATAAATAAATTAAACAAATAAATTTGAACAATTAATATGTTCTTTGGAAAATATCTTAATATTTGAAAAATGTAAAATAATTGAGTACACTTATGAACTTTAAATATTTGATGGAATCTAATAAAAAAACTAACTGTGAACTTTAAAACAAATAATAATACTTGATGGAATCTAATAAAGAAAATATACAAACTAAAAAAAGTCATTATTAAAATTTAAGATACCCTTTTATATTTTAATTTATGCAATTGTATAGCTCTAATTAGACTTTTAATAATGAAATCAACAAATATATTCTAATAGGGTTAATTACATTTTTCAACTTGTACTATGCATTTTTTAAAATTTTGCATCCTAAACTATTTTTTTTCTCCGATCACATCATATACTATACATTTTGTTTACTTTTGCAACCTCCGGTCTATATTTTCCAGCGAGAAAGCACCCACGTGATTTTCATGTGCTATTTGAGGGTTATTTTCATCATTAGCACTTCTAAGACATTAGTAAATTTGATTCATCAACTATTTTCAATGATAAAGAGATCTAATTTTTTGTTTGAACCTCACCGTTAGTCTTCATTTGCTCAAACAATTTGCAAAAAAAAATGTGGGAAAAATTAGGGCGAAATTCATTTTTGGAGGGGGAGTTAGTTAATGACCTAGAAAATGATGAAAATAACCCTCAATTAGCACATAAAAATCACGTGGGCATTTCTTCGTCGAAAAATATTGGTCGGAGGTTGCAAAACAAAACAAAACATGTAGTATGGGTTGTGATCAGAGAAAAAAAATAGTTTAGGATGCAAAATTAAAAAAAACGTGCATAGTATAGATTGGAAAATAAAATTAACCCATTTGAATATATAGTGAAACACTTATTTAATATTCTCCATCCATTTGTTATAAGTTGGTTCCTTCAGTAGATCGTCAAGATTTATGACAATATTATGACTATGAACATCATACTCAAGTTTTCAAGTGAGAATATTAGAAAGTTAAACTATGTCGAAATAGTGACAAATATATGAAAATTCATTGGGGGTTTGATAGAGGGATGTAATTAGATAATGAATGTTATTTGACATTCTACTATATATGGCGATGTGATGAAACTTTTCTGAAAAAAAATATTTAAAAAAAGGTTTGTTATATCTAAAAGATATTCTAAATAAACAAAATTTGTTTTATATAGTCAACGTATCTATATCAAAAAATTACAACACTTGAAATTTATATACCATGCATCATGCTGGTTACCAAATGAAATTGAAATATTATCAAGAACTTGATTTTTCTGTAAATTGACATTTTCACATTAAACTCGGAATATTTAAATTTTATGGTCATGCATCACAAGGGTGTCATATTATATTGAAATTAATCTCAAATAATATATTATTTTGTGTTCAATATTTTCATATCAAAACACCAAAATAATAATTTTTATATGCCAATATGACTAAAATTTATTACCCATGTTAAAAAGAATCTCATCTAATCCGAAAATATAATATGTATTAAGAATAATTAATCTTTCAATTTGGTATCTAGATCATTAAATCAATTTTGTTTATTTGATGAAATTGATTTCAAATCTTAGCATGTCAATTAGAAAATAAATTCAATTTTGTTCATATCATTATGAATCTGACACCTTTTTTTAATTAGAAGAAAAATTGTTATCACAAATGAGTGATAAAAAATGTAATTAGAAAATAATGATAAAAAAAATGATTTTTGAAGTTGATCACATCATTATTTCCCAAATGTTCGTTCAAATATCAAGCATGCAATCATTTTTTCCCTATAAAAATACCATATTTTAAAATATAATTATTTATTTTTTAATATTTGACAAATTATAGGTTATAAAGGTTTCATGTTTTTTTTTCTTCCAAAAATTCTATATATATATATATTTAATTTTAAAATCATTTATTATTTTATTCAAGAAAAGCACAAATATCGGGATTTATTTTAAAAATTAAATTATTATTAATAGTTTTCCCAATCTAATATTCATATCTTATAATTTATAAATTGAGGAGACCTTTTAAAATCAGAATTCCTTTTTTAAAATTTCATAATTATAGGGAGTTTTCCAAATTTAATCTTATAGCTTATCATATTTATAAATTTTGTAAATCATTTTTATTTTGTGTAATATTTTATCACATTTCTATTCTTTTATTTTTATATAAGTCATAAAAATGAATAGTGGTGAAATCAAAACGTCATGGACACACACATATTTATATTATTATTTCCTACGTTTTACATAAATAACCAATTTTTATATTTTTGTTTAAAAACCTATTGTAATTTTTTTTTTAACAATTTTAAGACATTTAAAAAAGATACAATATAGAATTCTTCAATAGTATTATAAATTTAGAAATTCAGTACAATATCATAATTTTTTCCCATTATGAATATTTTATTAAGCATATATTTGCATAATTTTTTCCACATTAATTATGACAAATACAATTCGTAAAATAGTCATATAATGTATGATGAGTATATGAAATATTTAAAATTAATAAATTATATGGTATTATATTAAATTGAAATAACTCTATTGCACTATATTGTTTTTCTTGGTTAACATATTTATATCAAAAAATTACAACACTTGAACTTTATATACCCAATCATCACACGGTTACCAAATGAGATTGAAATATTTTTAAGAATTTGATTTTTTTCTTAAAAATTAACACTTCACATCAAATTCGAAAATTTAAATTTTATGGTCATTAATCATTGAGTGACATATTAGATTGGAATTAGTCTAAAAAAATTATTATTTTATATTCAACATTTTCATATCAAAATATTAAAATAATACTATTTATATACCCGTGCATCGCGCGGGACCTATACTAGTTTTGTTATAAACAACTACAAATTCGAAATCAGCATATTATAAAAAAAATCACATTAGATACCCATTTTAACATTTGATGCATGAGTCACTTAACTTGCATGAATTGGATACACTGAAATAGAGTTGGAATCTTAGAAAAAAAAAAAAATAATAATAATAATAAAAAGGTATTAGGAAAGAATATGTCACATCGACATATGATGAGTTTCATTCAATCACGTTCATAAAATAAAACAAGGAGCCACGTGATGTTCATAGTAGCACGTGAAGTGCACCTGATGTATATTGTATATGTACAACTTTTTGTTTCTTTATCCCATGGACCGCATCAACGTCTCCAAATATCTTCTATATTGTGGATTAGATGAAGCCACGTCACCCCTCTAATTCCAAACAAAATCTTTTATTCCGATTTATATTGCATCTCATATTTTAAGATAATCAACCACAATGCATTTAATAATATTCAAGGGGAACACCAAAACTTATATGCCCCAATCTGATCCGACGCGTGGACCGCTCCTACGATTGCCCACACGCCCACGCCGCACGCGCACCTGCTTATATATAATATATTATGTTCCGGTATCATACATTTTCTCTTCAGGTATCATACATTTACTTGTCAGATATCACATATTTACTCTTCAGGCCACTCTTCAGATATCACACATTTTCTCTTTAGGTATCACACATTTATTCTTCAGGTATCACATATTTATCCTTAAGGTATTTTCTTCTTTTTCCTCTTTTTTTTTCTTCTTCTTTCTCCTTCCTCTTAATCTCTTTTTTTTTTTCGATTTGTTATTCTTCTTATTTGTTTTGTACATTTTTCTTATCTATCTTCTTGTTATTATTCTTCTTCAAATCTATTTTTCATAACTTACATATCATTAAGCACGTAATTATGTAATACCTGTAGTTCATGTATGTAATACCTATAAAACAAATCTGTAATACCTCAAAACTATTTTTCATAACTTACATATCATTCAAACATATAATTATGTAATACATGTTGTTCATGTTTGTAATACTTATAGAACAAATCTGTAATACCTTATATCTTAAAATTTTCACTTGCAGCTGAGGGAAGAAAAAAAAATATATATATATATATATATGCGGTCAACATGGGTCAAAGCGGGTTGGGAGCATGGATCCAAGGATCCGTGGCTCGGAGGCACAAGAGACATTCTCCAAGGAGAAATGTATTGTCTCATTTGCTTTTTCACCATTTATATTTTACATTTTGTTTTTCATTCCATTATGTTTAAAAAAAAATTATCTTTTGATCCATTTACCTTCTTCAACATGTAAAAGTCTTTTAATTTTTGGATAAATTACATTTTCGCCGTCGAAATTTGGATAAATTATCATATGGATCTTGAGATTTGTGAAAATTACAACAACATCCTTTAACTATGAAGAAATTAAAAACTCACTAAACGTTTTCACTGATTTCTATAAGTAATTTAATTTAAAATCACTAATTTTTATTGATGTTATACTATATTATCATATTTTAAATTTGAAGTGATCATATGTTGAAAATTTGATTGAAAAGTTTAATTTGTAACGAAAAATAAAAATAAAACACATTTACCTACTGTAGCAGGTAAATGAACCCAAAAAAAGTTTAATATAGAGGACTAAAGAAAAAATATAGAGAATTGTAAACTCTTTTCTTTTCTGTATTATTAATTAACACATAAAATATATTTAATACAATGAAGAATAAAAGAAAATATAAAATGTGATAGAACATAGAATTTAATTTAAATCTAATTTGGCATACACTTGTTACTCACTTGTTACATCGCACCAAACAAAGGCAACTATGGATCCCACGCTAAGATGACAGCACAACGCATCAAAATCACTATCTTGTTGATGGGAGAGTCCACGTGGAAAGTTATAGATCATTAGATTTTCTGGGCCCACATGTCCAATCTACTTTATGTCTTTGTTGCTACAAACATACACCATATTAGAGCGTTTACATCAATAACCAAATTTTGAGTCGTAGTTACACTCTCCTCCATCCACCCCTTCCACCTCAAGATTTTATTAACTATAACTCATACTTCTTAACTCCTTCAACCATATCATTGATTAAATACTATTTGAAAATCCACAATCAAATCACATTTTTGTCCAAATATTATTACATTTAATTTGATATTTTTAGAATTTTGGAAATATTATTATTATATTTAATTTGATAATTGTTATCATCTAAAATAATTTTATATTTATAATAATGTGAATAAAATAAATATCATTTTTTTAAAATTTAGATTTTTTTCAATATATTGTAAAAAATTTGATAAAATAAAATTATTTAATTAATTATATATTTAAAATTGAGCTAATAAGAAAAAAAAATTATTCATGGTTGCTTATCTCACAAATTGGAAAAAAAAAAAAAGAGGAATGGACAATATGGAATATAAAATAAAAAAAATACAAAGCATTAAAAAAAATAGGAAAAAGGAAAAAAAATAAAAAGCCACTCACATGGGGGCAGAATTTTTTTTTTTTTTTTTTAATTTTTCTGGGTTGACCATGGTGAACCAACCGTACAATTGAGCTATGAATCAGATTTGACAAAAAAGACTACAATGCACATGAGTTATAGTTGGATAACTATAACTCAATTTTTTTTTAGCATTGGAAATGCTCTTATACATTAGGACATTTAAGGATATAAATAAGATAATACAACTCATACGATGTGAATAATTTGGGATCGACTCGAAAAAAATCGAATTGGGATCGACTCGAAAAAAATCGAATTGGGATCGACTTGAAAAAGATTGAATTCGATTTGAAAAATATTCAAGCTGAATTTATTCAAGTAACTTTGATCTCGAAGCCAGAACATATTAATGGAATATATGTTAAATTTACAACTTTGTCCTTAAGAATTTAATTATTTATATTAAAATTTTCATTTTCATTTTCTTTTTTAGGGAATTTAAGTTTTTTTATAAATATTTTTAAGTTATCGAGTTGATCTGAGTTGAGTCAGCTTAAGCTTATTGAGTTATTTGTCGAGTTGAGTTTGAGCATTAAAAAATATGATCGGTCGAGTTCGAGTTGAGCTTGAGCTTTAAATTTTAGATTCAAGCTCGAGTTTGAACCTAATAGTAATCAGTTCGGTTCAACTCGCTTACATTCCGACCCTATTATATATTACATTTGGTGCTTTCATATTATCTTACTGATTGTTTATTGATTCATTTAAAAAAATAATGAAATCTTGTTCTTGTATATTTTTTCATATCAACATACATCATAACTCTATTGATATTTATGCATAATCGATAGAGACAACATGAAGTCACTAGTAACATACATCACTTGTTTTTCTTCCCTTTTTTTGGGTGGAAGTATTGCGGATAAGGTTTATGTTTGTTGACTTTGTGGTACATGGATTTCTTGTCTGCTTTTGTAAGAAAAAAGATTTAAGAAAAAACGAAAAAATAAAAATAAAGTGGAAAAGAATTGTTGATACTAGGGTTTTATCTTCATTGAATGATTCATATATGGACATGTGTGTATGTCCACATGTTATGTTGCGTGAGAATTTATTTCTCTTACTTTATCTCATATCAGGGGACATGCATGGTTGGCTGCAATTTATATATATCTGCATTATAATTAATTTCAAATCATGATAATCATAGATAATATAAATATGACATATTAACGACAATTAAATGTGTCATGATGAATACAACTTAGGTATGGGGGCATTTTTCTTAGAATCTTTGAAATCATTTCAAGTTTTGAGAGTTTTTTAAATTGAATTTTCAAATTAAATCTGAATATATAAAACTATTAGGATGGTTAGATATGAGGATTTGAGTTCAACAGAATGTTTTATAATCTTAGAAATAGAAAGGTCATTTTGGGCATGAGTTGATGATGTGGCAATGGTGGGTGAAAATGTCCACGTGGCACTTACATAGTGTGACCACATTGTGATTAATTAGGAGTAAACCTTACTATATATATACACACACGTATAATTGTTTTGTCAAATTGAATTGTAGCGAAAAAAATCGATATTAATATCAATTTCAAGAAAGTAATATACAAATAAATTAAATTAATGCAATAGTTGCACCTTTGCCCAAAATTTAATACTCTAAAATTGACGAAGAAATTAAGATTGGCTATCAATGAGTGAAAATTAGTTGATAGAATATGTATTTATAGGAATAAATAGTAATAATATGTATAAGTATTTTTATGGGTATGTAGTAGAGTTGGAAATAGGTTAGGTTGGATTGGATTTTCTTGTGATTAACATATGCTTGAATTGTAAATATTAGGTCTATATTTAGCCTATTATATATGATAGATTTTTTTTTTCCCTCAAGTTTGACTTATTTTGTGGATGTTTGACTTATTATATATGATGTATAAGTTTGACTTATAATAAATTTAAAAAATTATGTTGAAAAATAAGAAAATCCAACAATTCACTTAGTGATGTGTCTAAGTTGAATTCTTGAATATATTGATTATGGGCTTATAAAATTAAGGTTTTTAGTATTTAAGCACAAAACTAAAAAAATATCTATATTATATAAATATATATTATATACTTCTATAATAAAAGGCCGAATCATAGGTCCCTAACGATTGAATAGTTTGATGTATTCTTACCCTAGTATGTAGTTACATTGTAGCCTTGTGGGGTTGCATCTGAATTATTAGTTTTGGAACCCAAATAAACATACTTTGGATTTTGATATCCAAAATTCTCACTGAAAAAAACCAATTAAAAACTCTTCCAAAGATGGGCAATGATTGAGGTACATAAGAAGTACCACATACTTGAAATTTAATGAAAGTCACACATTCAAATTAATACATATAAATAAACATTTTTGTTTTCAAAATTATATAAAACTAGTAGTACACCCGTGCGATGCACGGTTTATTATATAAAATCTAATAATCTTTAATATTGATGACATATGTAATGATATATAATTTAAATGTAAAATATATATTACTTTTAATATCTATATTAATAAAAATGTTAATATTGCAACTTTAAAATTATGTTATTTTAAATAATTGTATTTGATAAAATTAGAAATTTTGAATGCAAACAATTTTGAAACTCAACATTTTAAATTTGATATAATTATATATGCAATGTAAATAATAGATTATGAATTTTAAAATATATATGAATTTAATATAACATGCATTAAAAATGAAATCAAATGAAATTATGAATATAATTAATTTATAAATATAACACAATACAATATAAAATAATAAAATAATAAATTGAACATCAATATTCAATAATTAAATTTAAAAATAAAATTGAACACAATATATAATAATAATAATAATAATAATAATAATAATAATAATAATAATAATAATAATAATAATAATAATAATAATAATAATAATAGTAGTAGTAGTAGTAGTTTTGTGTTTTTTAGTTTTAATTTCTGAATAATTAAGAAGTGATTTATTATACTTACTAATATGTTTTGTTCATATTTTTGTTCTTTATATTTTAGAATTTGTAAATAATTTTCTGCATTGTTTTTAGATGGATTTGTTAAAAAAAATTAAATTTATTCCAAAATTTAGTTTATATTTAAAATATTTAGCTTCTAAATTATTTTTACATTTTAAAATAATAATTTTTAGATTTTTGAAACCATGTTTCAGATTATTTCAGAACAAATTCTAGTTTTTTTAAAAGAACTTTTAGATTAATTATATCTCTTTATTTGAAATAATTTTGAATAAATTACCAAATATTTTTATTATTTATATTAAGCTAATTTTTATTCAATTTATTGATATTTATATCTTTCAAAATTAATATTACATATATATTTGAATTAATTTTTAAATTTTATTTGTTGATTTTAAATTGTTAAACCTTGTTATTATTATTAATTTAATTTTATTATTATTTTGATATTTTTATAATAATTTTTCAAACTTTTAAACATTTTATAACTCCTCGTAAAATTATTTTTCGATTTTAAAACTATTTTCCATATTTATATATTAAAATTTTAAACTAAATTTTCAAATTTTTAATTTTTGACATAATGTTTAAATTTCATTATTTTTAAATTTTAATCACATCATGAAAATATAATCATAACTTAAAGTATATGATTACCAAAGTGAATATGTATGAAATTATGTTGGTATATGGTGCTAAGTTTCTCCACAATTTATATATGTGGATAAATCTTGTTTAGTACTTTTCTTGCTCTTTTTTATTTCCTAAAAAATGTATTGAGTAAATTTAAAATTAGGATGCAAGGAAGTGAATTCTATTGGAATAGGGCCCACAATTGAATTTTTAAACATTACAAATAGTAGGGTCCACAATTGATTTTTTAAATATTATTATCATAACATTTTCTTGTAGATGACCAAAAAAAAAAAAAACAAATACATGATTAGATATAAAATATTATTTTTTAGAGTCTACAAAAAAATTCAAAACAAAATATTTATACAATCATCAATTTGATGTGACATTTTTAGGAAGAAAAGTGGCAAATCATTAAAATTTGTCAACTTCTCTCATTTTATATATAGTATAGATACATGTGATAGAATCCACTTCTGTGCTTGAATTAGAATCAAATCTAGTTTGATAACATATTAAAGTAGTGGAAGATAAGAACTACAAATATTTTATTTTAATTAATGACAAAATGATAATAAATAAATGAGGTAGATAATTTATAAGTTGAAAATAATTTAGCTGAGAATGCAGAGAATAGTGGCAAAATGCACTGTACCTCTTTTATCTAATAACAACTGGGAGAACGTCTCCACCCTGTTCCCATACACCCGCCCGTATCCTACAATTTCCGCTTAATAATTAATTAGATGCTCGTGTAATGCAAGTGATTTATTATTATTATTATTATTATTATTATTATTATGAAATAATATAATTTCTTATATCATGTTTTTATTTTCAGTAATTAAGTTTTAGTTTATCTTTTATTTTTTTTCTATTAAATATCATTTAGAGAGTCATTAATATATTTATAATTATTTAAACAATATTAAAAAAAAGGATCTTAAGATCACACTTTAAAAGAAATTTTTTGTTTAATTACCATCTTTAATTTTAACTCCAAGTGTAAAACTCTAAAGAATAAATTTACATTCTTTTCTTATTTATTTACATTGTTAACTTTCATCTAAGTCGTGTCATCATCTTTTATCCTACTCGACTACCACTACGATAGTCTGATATGATGCTATCAACATCCCCACGAACAAAATTGTACAGAGAAACAATTTCACATTTATATGACAATACTCTATCTGTATACTATTTACAGTAAATTTTTCGCAAAAATCTTATAATGATATCTATAATTTTTAAAATGAAAATAAAACAATCATAACATACTACACAAAGAAGAAAACCTTAGAAATTCAATTAGAACAATAATGTAATTAAGGATAGTAATGACCACTAAAAATCTTTCACAAAAACTCATGTGAGACGGTCTCACGGATAGTTTCCGTGAGACGGAGCCCCATCACCCACAAAAAACATATGAGTTATAGGGTTTGGGTGGTGTTTAATTGGGTTGTGGGTTGACCCGTCTCACACAATGCATTAAAATTTCGTGAGACGGTCTCATAAGAGACTTACTCAAAATCTTTAACCTTCTCAATGATTAAAAAGGATGGTTAAGGGAGAGTTCAAAAAATTAATCAGAACCTACTATTTTATTTATATTTATTGTTCTTTCAATTTATTTAATATTTATAAAACTTGATATTAAATTTTACAATATCACACATCTGACAATGAAAATTATCAGTAATTGCAATATTGATGACGGTGCAATTTTTATTAGTTTCAAAAGGAGTTGTGTGCAATTAATTATAAACGAGATATTGCTATTTTTTTCCATGTATATATACACTCTAAAAAAATTCTAAATGTTTTAGTTACTAATGTTTTCTATTAGAACAATATCTTATAAGACGGTTCAAATTTTTAATCTCGAGTCAACTCATAATTCAAAATTTAAATACAATTAAAATATTAATTGATAACAATGGATTTTAATTGAGGATAACAAAATACCATTTAATTAAATTTTCTGCGAGATGATATCATATATACGTTTTTGTATTTTCTATTGTTGTATGAATGGTCAAGCTTAATTATTGGTATTTTTCTTCTAGCCACAAATATTAGGGTTATATAAGGAAAAAATAATAAAATAATTTAGGGACACATGTAATTAGAATCCTATTTGCACACTGTACCGTTTTTGAATTTCAAAAAGGCAAATAAATAAATAAATAAATAAATCCAATAAATCGGAAAATATAAAATGGATCTTGAATTTCTACTGGTCGAAAAAAGGGTTTGAGTCTAGAAAAAGAAACTTTTGGGATGTACTTGATCATTAAAATAAATAAATAGACAACGCATGCCAATAATTAAAGTTATGTTTGGTAATTATTAGGTAGCGCGCGGTTAATTGGTTAATCAACTCATTTTTCAGATAAAAACTTTGGTAAGAGCATTTTACGAATCAAATTATATGAATGAGTTTAATTCAATTCATATTTTATTATTATTATTATTATTATTTCAATAAGGGCATTATTATTATTATTTCAATAAAGACATTTTTAATGAGATTTCGTCTCACAAATCAATATATATATATATATATATATATATATATATATATATATATATATATATAATATGACAATTTATGTGGATTACCAATTTCCCACACAGGGGATGATAATAGAAGAAGCAAACTAGATATACAATGAACAATATACCTTATTCACAACAACTTATTTCAACTATCTAAAATTGTCAGTATTAATTTCACATCTATAATTTAACAAAATTATTATTTACTTAAATATTTTTCACTACTCAAACATTTTAAAACCACAAAGAAGAAGGGAAAATGCCCTGAAATACCACAATTTATATAATAGATTACTTTTCTACATTATAAGCTAGTTTTGTTACTTTTCTACCACAATTTAGAAAAATATTGATAAATTTACCTTTTTGATAAAAACTAAAAGGAAGTTAGATTTTTTTCGAAGGTTACATAATATAATTTTTCATAGGATTACACGATATGATTATATCTTGTAACCCTATAAAAAATCATATCGTATAAACTCCGATAAAAATTCAACTTTTTTTTAAAATTTTATCAGAATAAAATAATTGTCAAATTTTCTTAAATATGATAGAAAAATAATAAAACTATTTTATATGATAAAAAAATAATCTATTATATAAAATGTGCGGATAAATCCACCAGACACCATTTAAGAATGTGTTTGTTTCCTTCCAAAAAAGATGTATATGCAAGGACGAAAATTTCGATTTCGATAGAAATTTCGGTATCCTAATTTTACGAAAATTTCGATGAAAATTTAGATTTCAGTGGAAATTTCGGTAAAATTTAGAAAAATGATGGGAACTTAGTTAAAAATTGGGAATTTAGATATGGTATTGTACATAATATTATAACTAACATTAATACATATATTCAACTTAAAATTTCAAACAAAATAACATATTTACAACAAATATAGAGATTAACTATCATATAAATGTTGTTTGGTATAATAACATGAAAAATTCAAAATAACTGAATACATTGTTACTAATATCAAAATGAACTTCTATGAGGTTCAAATGAATAAGTTGGCTAGTCATCTTGATTTAGACAATATTAGTACCAACTCATGACGTTAGATTGATTTTGAATATAATTATGAAATTATTTGATAGTAAACATGTGACAATTATAATGTGCAAATTATAATATTATTTTCATACAAAATACATTTTTTTTCCTAAAAATTTGGTGTAACTCATTATAAAATTCTATTATAATTATTGTAAAAAAAATTACCAAAATTTCACTGAAACCGAAACGATATTTCACCGAAATTTCAACATTTTCAAACATTTTTTACTATAATTTCATCGAAATCGAAATTTACTGAAATTTCATCAAAATTTCGGTGAAACAGTAATGAAATTTTTATAACCTCTATTTTTGTTTCGATAACTCGAATTTACCAAAATTTCCACGAAATTTGTCGGGAATTTTTTTCCTTGTCTATATGACAGCCACATGTGTCGTTGAAGAGGTAGGGTAGCTTGATAATGGAAGCCAAACGGTTTGTACTTTAATGGGTCCACCGTCCACATCATAATAATCTTAAAGAGTTCTTGAAATAAATTCAAAGCACAATATTCAACATCTGACGACCCTATCACTAAGGAATTAACAAAATATTTTTTATAATACTCAACAATAAGTTTTGTACTAATCAAACAAGAATTAAGATCTCAAATTCTGCGTTTAAGGTAAAGCTGTCGTCTTTATGTTCTTAACAACAATGTCAAAACCTTAGCTTAACTTTGCTTAAGCTTTTTAATGTAAATATTGTTGAAATATTTTGCATATATATATACCAAAGGTCCAATCTTTTCCTTGCCCTTTTCTTTGTCACCGCTAAATTGGCAACCCCTCTCTCTCCCCCTCTCAGACCGTATAGCTTTAAACCAAGAAGATTGTGTGATGCATCTGGATTGACAAAATCTTTTGGTGACTTCAAGAAAATCATCATTGCTCATAGTGAGATGGAGTAATAGAAGGGGGAAAATCTTTGAAGATTGAAACTGGGAAAAATTTCCAAGAAAAGTTTGTATCTTTTGGGAGATGTGAAGGTGTTGTGATTTTAGAGGTGGGTTTTGTTTTCTTGATAGCTTTTTAGTATGAAATATCATGATTAAGGAGAAAGATCTGTGGGTTGTTGAATAAATTAAGAAAAATCATGTGGGATAGTCTTCTAATGATTGAATTTGGATTAAACAAGCTCAATTTGGTAGTTTTTTAAGCATTTCTGCTCTGATTAATTAATTAATTAGCTTTGACTAGAAATCTAATTGCTTTTAATCCTGTTTTGGGTTTTTTATATCTCTGCTGATTATGACATGAGTAGATGAAGCTATACATGGTATTTCATACTGTTTCATCTATTCAAAATACTAATTGTGTCATGAGTTTTATAGGAGTTTGTTTGGATGTGATTTTGAGCTAATTGGTGTGATTCTTTTATACAGTTAAAACTGGGGAGATTTCATTCAACAATGGATCTTGAGAGGGGATAATAGTTTGCATCTTTTAACAGTAATCTGTTCTTGAAATTCATCAATCTTGGGTGCAATTTGTGTTGTTTTCCATCATGCCTCTATCAGAGTTCTTGAGAATGGCTAGAGGAAAGCTTGAATCTAGCCAGCAGAAACCGGGCCCTACCGATTTCTCATCTAGGTGGGCCTCTTCTCTTTACAATTCTTGCCTTAGTTTGTTGATCAAATTGTTCGATTTTGGTTGCCTTCAGTGAATTTTTGCTATGTTGTGTGTGTTTTAATTCAGGTCTGAGAATGGTTTGGTTGAGTTAGTTTGGAATAATGGGCAGATTGGGGTGCAAGGTCCATCCAGTAAGGGTCCCATGAGGAGCCCTACTCGTAATGCACGTAGCGAGTCAAGCAATGCAAGATTCACGAAGTTTGGTGGGGTTGAGTCGATCTTGAATGACATGGCGCCTGTGGTGCCTTCAGGGGAATTGGATCTAATTCAGGATGATGAAATGGCTCCTTGGTTGAGTTATGATGATCACGTGGGACGAGATTACGTTTCTGACCTTTTACCTGAAATATCCGGTGTTACAGCTAATGGAATGTCGGCCCAGAATAGTTTTGTATCAGTGGATAAAACGAGGACTGTTGGTAGTACTTTGAATGCTTCGTCTAATAAGGATCATTGTCTCCTGTCTTCGTGGCCGAGTCAAGGTGGAAACGTGATGAATGGTTCGACCAGTGTGAATATTAGGCCATTGAATAACTCTTCGAGTTTTCTGAACTTTTCCCATTTTTCGAGACCAGCAAGCCTTGTCAAAGCGAACAGTGATGGGATTGAAAGGGTGGAAGTTAAGGAGAAAGGTTCGGTGAAAGAGATCGACTTTCATGGCTCGTCGGCTAAGCTTGCCATGGTCGATTCTAGAGAACCGCAGAAGGGGTCTCGTCCCGATGAAAATTTATGCCAAGAAACTTGTGGGAAGAATGAGAAGCCACCGATTCTTGATAGTTCAAGAAAAGGGGTCCCAGATGGGGAGAGAATTGTCGAGCCTATGGTTGCTTGCTCGTCTGTCGGATCTGGCAATAGTGGAGATAGAGTTTCTTGTGAACAGACGCAAAACTCGAAACGAAAATTTGTTGACATTGAGGAGTCGGAATGTCGCAGCGATGTAAGTCTGTGATTCAAAAAGCACTACATTGAGCGTTTTTTTTTTCTCGAATATTGATTTTTGACTTGCTTTTTTATTCACAGGATCTTGAAACCGAATCTCTTGATGTCAAAAGAGGAACTTGCGTTCGAGGATCAAAGAGAGGCCGAGCAGCCGAAGTTCATAATCTCTCTGAAAGGGTGAGCTAGAATAATTGAAGAATTTGGTGTCTTTTCTCGTTTCCACGCTTTGAATGTACAACGATTGATCTCCGTTTATGATGTGTGAACAGAGACGAAGAGATAGGATCAATGAGAAAATGCGTGCTTTGCAAGAGCTCATACCGAATTGCAATAAGGTACTGAACTATAAGTCACTAAAAGTTGCTCGTTTTTATTCATTATTTCTTGTTTCGATTTTCATTGTTTCCATCTCTTTCGTAACAATCAGGCCGACAAAGCTTCGATGCTCGATGAAGCCATTGAATATCTAAAGACCCTCCAACTACAAGTTCAGATCATGTCCATGGGTACTGGATTATATATTCCGCCAATGATGTTTCCGACTGGGATGCAACACATGTATCCGCATTTCCTGCCGCCAATGGGGGTCGCAATGGGATACGGGCCAATGGGTATGGTCGATATGAACGGTGGATCTTCCGGATGTCCTATTTTTCCGGTACCTCCTATGCAAGTAGCACACTTTCCTCCTCAAATGCCGGGCTTCCAGAGAATGCCGGGCCTGAATGGGGCCGTGTTTGGGAACCCTAGCCAAGGACCTCTGAGTTCGGGCTTCCATAGAATGCCGGGCCCGAATGGGGCCGTGTTTGGGAACCCTAGCCAAGGACCTCCAAGTTCGGTCCCGAGAGCACCCTTTGGTCCTTTAGGATTCGGTGCTTCGAGGCACGGAAATAACGGTGAAGTGCCTAGCTCGATTATGAACCCTAGGGATCCAATGACGACCGTAAATCCGCAATCAACGTGCAATGACGTAGCTGGTTCGATCAAAGGAAGATCTAATCAGGTTTGACTTCAACCGTTCGATTTTACCTAGACGACACATAGTTTAACCCTTTCTTAAATTTATCTCGTTCGTTCATCTGCAGGCGACAAACGAAGCTTTAGATCAATGTATTTCGTTGCAAGAGACCAACGTAAGTATGGATTCGGGGGGCCCACCGGCAGCTCCTACCTCGACTACAACCGACATTAGCAAAGAACCAGGTGAGCATCGTAGTTTGTTCCTTGGTTTCCACACATGCACGACCATCTATGTTGTCCTAACTCGAGGTTTCGTTGTTATTGATTCAGGGTGTGATTAGCACGACGAATTGGATGTTGTTGATGAGAGTGCATGGAAGTCTAACGATAGTTTCGAGACTCGGGTATTTTAGTGTGTGTCGAATGAAGTGAAAGTCTAACGATACGAGTTCGACTGGTGAGGACTATGAATATAAGTTGCAAAGGGTTTGATTTTTTTTCAGGAGAATCATAATCACTCACCCTATACAGTATTGTACATTATCAACATGATTGTGTTAAGGGTTGAGCAGTGTTAGGTTTTGGCAAATGATGTGATACAGTTTCTTGTTTTGGTAATTTGCATACATTCATACAAATCTTTCTTTCTTTCTTTTTTTTTTCTCACTAAAATTGTTCTTATATATTGAGAATAGTGTTGGTCAATTGGTATTATTGATTCCTTCAAGTTGTGACAAAGACAATTTTTATTAGTTGTTTCAAATGCAATACCAATAAATAAAGGTTCACTCTATCATGTTGGCCTTTTGATGTGTAATGATGATGAGTTTGAGAGAAGTATAACAAGAAATGAAGTATTTAGACTTTATAAATTGTGTAGTTTGTTTTGGATAGTTATATGTAGATGAAGCACTTTTTACACTCCTTTTATTGCAAGTTTTTTAACATTAATTATGAGTACTATTGATAATATCACTCATTATTCCAAAGATTTTTCCCACCAACCAAATATCTTAATAACTACACACACACAGAGATATATATATATATATATATATATATATATATATATATATATATATTCTCATCAGATAACTACCAAAACAAACATTTGAATAAAAATTGTGATGTTAAGTTGAACCTACTTAATAAATTCTATGGATATAATCAAATCCAATCAATAATTCAAACAAATAGTTGAGTTCTCAAGGAAAAGAATGTTGGGACATGTGACCAAGATTTTATGACCACCAAACATGTTCATGCATATAATGAATCATTCTTGATTCATTGTTCTTTGCAAGTGAAAACACTAATTAACCAAACTAAATTTATACAAAGATGCATTACAACACTCAAATTTGATGTTCAATACTAAGATACCAAACACATAAATGTATTTACAACCATCAACCAATCAATTGAATATCTTCTTGCATCAAACAATACACAAACCACCAAACAAATAGAAAGCTATATCAAGAAGAAAAAAAAAAGACCCTTGTTTCTCAGCAAGACTCTAGTATACCTAAACAATTCATGCAAGCAATCCAACAACAAACATAAACACAACTTTGAGCAAACAAAATATACCACACCAATAAAACAAATCATATTATTACCAATTCCTATTTGTTACCACCATCCACAACATCCTTCGCTTCCGGTGGTGGTGCCGTTTTCGAGTTCTTCGAGTTTCCGATGATTGCTTTCTTCGCCTTCACGAGTGATTGCTTCACAATCTTAACAATCGACTGCTTTTGCGTCTTCACCGGAACATCTTCTTTAACAACATCTTCAGATGTCTTAACGCATTCGGGCTCGTTGATTTGCTTCTCATCCTCTTTCTCTTCACTAACTTGCTTCACTTCCTCCAATTTAGCCTCAATGGCTTTCACTACAGTTACGACACTTTTGTCGTCCGGGGCTTCGGCTTCCGCTTTGTTCATTACCGGCTCGACAGCTGTCACCTCGACAGTTTCGTTACAGGCTTTGACTTCATCTGAACTTTCAACCAACTTGGTGTCCTTAATCTCTTCTACCGGCTCAACTTCTCGGGTTTCTATCTTGACTTCTTCGGGCTTAGCTTCATCCGAGCTTTCAACCGGGCCCCTTTTTTCTTCTACTTGGCTAATGGGAGCTTCGGGCTTGACTTCATCTGAGCTCTCAACCAACTTGGTATCCTTAATCTCTTCTAGTGGCTCAGCTTCTCGAGTTTCTTTTTCGATTTCTTTGGGCTTGGCTTCGTCTGAGCTTTCAACCGGGCCCGTTTTCTCTTCTTCTACTTGGCTAATGGGAGCTTCGGGCTTGACTTCATCCGAACTTTCAACAGGACATATTTCTTCCTCCTCTTGGCTAATTGGAGCCTCGGGTTTGGCTTCGTCGGAACTTTCAACCAACTTTGTATGCACGATCTCCTCTAGTGGCTCGGCTTCTTTCTTGACTTCTTGATCAGCTATGGATTTGACTTGATCCGAACTTTCAACGGGACACGTTTTTTCTTCTACTTGGCTAATGGGAGCTTCGGGTTTCACTTCATCTGAACACTCGATCGCCTTTGGAATCTCCGTATCCTTAATCATGTCTACTGGCTTAGCCTCAATTGCTTCCACTACGTTTCCGTCCTTTTCCTCAATGGGCGCGACATGCTGAGGCTCCGTTTTATCCTCTGTTTCGCAGTCCACTTTCTCAACTGTGGGTTCACCAATCGGATCAACCTTTTCTTGCTTTAATTCAACCAACGAAGCAGCAGCTTCCGCCTTTTCTTCCACTTGAGGCGGTGGGGCTGGCTTTTCTTCAATCTTTTCTTCGATCTGTTCTTCGATCTTTTCTTCGACCTTTTCTTCGATCTTTTCTTCAGCCATGGGAGCAACCACTTCAGCCGACAAAGCTTTCGGCTTTATATCAGCATTACAAACACTCACATCTTCATGTACTATAGGAGGCTCAATGATCACCACCTTTTCCTCCATCTTTCCTTCTGATTCCTCTATTTTTGTGTCATTGACACACTCTTTCGATGGTGGAGAAACATCTTCGGCAGATTCCATTTTCTTCACCAATTCTTTCTCAACTTCCTGCAGAAATCCAATCTTCTTGATGAGAACCTAGAACCAAGATTATGTAGCTAAGGAATAATAGCTTCATTTTTACATTCTGTATTTTTTGCACAACCATAACAAGTTCCTATATTTGCTAGCTATATCTTATCGAGTAATTCACTAACAAATGTCACTTAATAAGCAGAAGCAAAAAGCCACATAGGTGAAAAGAAAAAAAACATGCAAACTACCTGTAAAATTTAGTCCTAATTGCCAAAAATTTCATGATCTTTGCTTTTTAATAGTAAATTTAACCAAACTTTCGGGATTTGGCAAATAAAAACACAACTTTAATTTTTTATAATGATGTGTTTAAACACTTATACAACTCATCAGTCATAGATGAGTTGTAATTAGTGTTAGACATATCATATTTCAAACACCGAAAAAATTCACCGATAATTCGAGTTGCAAGGTATAACTAAAGCCGTCTTTTTTTGTTAAATTTGGTGAAATTTGCAATTAAAGCAAAGATCATGACTTTATTTGCCATAGGCTTAAGATATACCAGTTTAAGTTGCAGACAAAAGGGTAAACAAAATTTTTCTTCAACTCTTATGAGATTTCTAGTGTTAATACTTAATACTACTCCCCAAGTTCAAATTAATTACCAAAACTATTTCAATCATTTGCAAAATTGCAAAAAGGGCCCTAAACTAATTCAAATCCAACAAACAAAGCAACAAGAATCAAGATTGCAAAAAAGAGTAAAGTTTTTGCAACAAGGATCAGATCATAAACATATGAACAAAAAAAAAAAAAAAAAAGAAAAATCAAGAAATTAACAATCTGCAGAAAACACACCTCAGAAGGAGCAGAATGATCTGATACATTCTCAGTAGCCATGAATTATGAGCAGGGGGGGGGGGGGGAGAGAGAGAGAGAGAGAGAGAGAGAGAGAGACCTTCTAAAAAAGAAAGGAATGATATGGTTGGCAACAACCACAAAAGGGGCACAAAGCAAAAACACTGAGAAGAAAGTAGAACCACACCAGTGTTATACTTTCACATGCTTGATGATCTGTCATCAAACTCAGTGTAGATTATCAAGAAAATGAAATTAAATAAAAAATTGATTTCAATGAAAAAATCACATATATCGATAATAATTCATATAATTGAAAATGAATAAATATTTGGGAATAGGCGCTGTCATTGCAAAAGTGACAAGCTTTATTGTGGGACCATTTATGATTAACGGCCTAATTTCTTTTAATAATTTTTTTTTTGGGCAACAGTTGTCTGTTTTTGTCGGTTATGAAAAACCAAGAATTGGAGAAGAGATGCTTTTAGTTAGAGACTTATATTATAGTTAGTGCCACCTTTTTGTGCTTATCATCTATCGATTTATATTTATTCCTACTAATATTCATTCCAATCTCATTTAATTGTTCCTTTTAAATTTCTATTCTTGATTTTTCAATTATCCCTATCATTATCCATCAAAATTCTCATAATTTTCAACCTAATATGACTATATGAGATTCCTAGCTAAAATTGTAAAAATTGATAATTATTATTATTTTTTTCTTAGATTTTGATAGTCTTTGAAACTGAATTTGTTGTTGTTTATTATTCAAATTGCCCAATAAATTAGGCGGTCCAACAGTTCAGGATAATAAATTTTTTAGGGGGTTTTATGTGAGACTATTTCACGGATCATGTTACGTTGAACGTGATATTGCTCCGATCCGCTACTCCAGCTCTTCAACTCTAAAAACTCAAAATCTTGAACCCGATTACCTGCAAGACAAACACCGGTAGAGATTCCCGGCGATGGGACTCCGACGCTCAAGTCAATAGGGTTGCTAAGTAAAATCTCTCAAATAATATGCGTATGTATTTAATATAATTGTGCTTAAAAATAGAACAATGAATATAAGAGGTATATATAGACTCCCTGGAATACGTGTTGGTTGAGATTTATCCCACGAAACGTGGGATATGAGTTACTGACTCCTCAAAAATAGGGATTAGTTGGATTCAAAACCTGTTCGACACTTTTTACCATCAACCAGTTCGTTAATATACTTCAAAGCTGTGTTAGTTCGCGTTTCCTTAGTTCGTTCCAACGGTGTCCGAACTGTTTAATTCTTTAAACCCTTCAGATACGTTGACTTCGACTTCATTCCGGTTTTCAAGAAGAGTCGGTTCGACTCAGTTCGACCAGACTCGATTCGACCTAGTTCAACCATATCAAGTACTCCCCCCTTTGAAGTGCGTGTTTACACGCACTAATGCAATTCGCTAATATGTTATCCGAACACTTGGCGCACCTTTTCGAGGTGAGATGTCCCCTCAACTGCGCTAATCCCACCTACGCGACACGTGGCAGGGTAGATTTCCCGCCCAGTGTCCTTTCGTCTTCTACCGTTGGATTTTCTTGCATCTAACGACTGAGAGTTCGCGACCTTTCACTTTTTCCCCCCAAAATCGAGGAATCCTCCCTCCATATATATCTCTTCCATCACACCAGAAATACTTCTTGCGCAACCAATCACTGTAGCTTCACTTAAACAGTTTTCCTCTCATCAATCAAGGATCTTTCTTCTCCAATTTCTAGATTTCTTCAATCATATCAGGTACCCATCTTCTTCTCATTTATCCTTATATTTCCAATGGCATCTTCTCGCCCCGTAGTTCAGGCTTCTAAGAAATCTAGGAGAAAAACCGTAGATACGGTATTTTCCTCCACTAAGACCACTCAAACCCATCTAACACTCTTTAGTTTGCTTATGGTAGGCGGTTACTCTGTAGTAATCCCCAATCCAAAGGACCGACCTCACCGAGCTCCCCTCGATCATCAGACATGGTTTTTGAAACACGTCACCCTAGGATTGGTTCTTCTCATTCACCCATTTTTTTTAGAAATTGGTTCGGGCTTCGGAATATGCCCGAACCAATTACACCCAAATTCTATAAGCTATATAGTATCTTTTTACATGATATGTAAATGGATGGGGGTCGAACCCTCTTTCAATCGATTTCGTTCTTACTTCATTCTTAAAAACAACAATCTTTTTCATTTTTATTTAAGCCCTCGTGGGGGAGCAAGACGAGCTGCCTTTTTGTCTCCTGGTGACGAAAAGGTTAGCGCTTGGGAGCAATACTATTTTTTCGTTCACGGACCAGCGAACCAATCCTTCCATTCTTTACCCTGGGTTCAAACCACTGTTCAGTCTGATCCCCCCCTGACTACCAGACCTCCGTTTTGAACAGAATTTTTGCCAAGAAGTGGTTCGATATCGTCCAATTGAGCTCTTGCGAGTCGTTACTGTCATTCTGGGGGTTCTATCCGAACAGCCGTGTTTCTTCTCGATTTAATTTAGGTCGATCTTTCTTTTCCTCGTTCTTTTCAGTGTTAACTCGAACTTGTTTGAGTACATGATGGTTTACTCAATTTGTTTCTTTTTGCAGATAGAAAGATGAATCAATTCTTCAGTTTTACAGACGAGGTCTCTGATGAGGAGAGGACTCTGTACTCACCTTCCCAACATTGTGTGAACACCGACCAAGCTGTAGCCTACAAGCAGTCGGAGGAAGCTCGCCTTGTCGAACTAGCTAATAAAACCCCTGGTTCAACCGAGCATGTAGTTCATGAGGAAGAAGGTGTTCTCCCTGGGGAATCGGAGGCTACCTTGTCGACTTCTCCCCCTCTTGTCATACTGTCTGTCGGCGAAGCCCCCGCCAGTTCGCCTCTGCGCATGGCTTGTTCATTCGAGCCTATAGATCTAACTGAAGATGTTGCGGGCTCATCTCGCCAACAGAAAAAGAGGGGGTCTGGTAGCTCGCAGCGATCCGTGAGCAAAAAACAGAAGATCGTTGAGGAGCCACCCGTCACTTCGGAGGTTCCGGAGGAGGCGGCGGTGCAGAAGGGTAAGTCGGCAGAGGTTGAGGAGGATGCCGAGGAAAAAGAGATTCGTCTGAATCTCACGCGTTTGGCCAATGCAAAGAAATTTTTTGAGGGTTTGAGCAGGAGGGCCCTTCGGCAGCGAGACCAGGCATGAAATTATCGCGATCTTGTGCAGGAAAGGGAAGAAGAGAAGAAAGCCCTAGAGAGCGATTTGGCGATCCACTCCAACCGAGCTACTGAGTTATCTGCTCGGTTAGAGCAATACGAGATCGAGCTCGCTACAGCTCGATCTGAGGTATCGAAAAGAGAGAAACTGCGCATGGCAAAAGAGCAGTTTACCATGGAAAAGTAGAAAGAGTTCCTTGGAGCTGAGGCGGAACTTAGGAGGTTGAGGGAGGAGTTGGAGCAGGAGAAGAATATGCGGCTTCAATTTGCGGAAGATATGAGGGAGGAGGGATTCCGAGTTGGGATTTTAGAGGGCTTCCATTGATTCGTTCGGAGTCCAGAGATGGAGCTAATAACCGAAGAGTTCCGTGAGAGTCTTTTCAGGCGCTTATGGAACTCAGTTATCTTTCTCTCTAAAGCTGTTCCCATGGCCGAGGCCTATTTTAAGGAGGGTGTTCGCCTGTGCCAGGAAGAGGTGATGGAAACTATGCCCGAGTCATCTCTCCGCTTCCGTCTCTCTTCGCTAGGTAGGAAGTTAAAACAGTCCTTCCCCACTCCTCCTGGCTGGTGCGGAGATTCGAACGAGCATGTTGATGCCAAG
The DNA here is from genome assembly GCA_954870855.1 of Scutellaria minor. Lineage (NCBI taxonomy): Eukaryota > Viridiplantae > Streptophyta > Magnoliopsida > Lamiales > Lamiaceae > Scutellaria > Scutellaria minor. The sequence continues at coordinate 13,366,089 of OX940728.1, read as the reverse complement.
TGGTGGGCCGGCCTCTTGGAGCAGGCCATTTCAGAGATCCTCCCCCAAAGTACTAGTTCGAATCGGCTCGGGGAAATGACTTCGAACTTGGTCGCTGATCTGTCTGACGACATGTTCGCTCCCATACCACCACCTCCTACTGATCCCTCTTCCTTGATTCCTCCTGAAGAACCTCCTACTCAACCTTAGCTGATTTTTTTCGAATGTTTTGCTTTCTTCCATACTTGTAACTATCTTCTATTCGTATTGAATGTTATCAATGTTTTCATCAAATACTTGTATTTTGTAATCCATGTTATAATCTTCGTTATAGTTTGCTGAATCCGATCATTCATAAGAAAACTTCAACTTGCTTAATCAAGTTTTGTTTTAATCGAGTCATTCCGAGGGAGTGTTCTAGTTCGCTTGATCGGGACATTCCGGGGGAACGTTTCGGTTCGCTTAATCAAGACATTCCGAGGGAATGTTTTGGTTCGCTTAATCAGGACATTCTGAGGGAATGTTTTGGTTCGCTTAATCATCAAGTATAACAACAATATAAAAATAAAGCAGAGAAAAAAGTGACACAGCGATGTAACGTGGTTCGGTCGAATTGACCTACGTCCACGGAGAGTAAATGTTTCTCGTTTTATTAAGTAACAGGAACTGAAAAAAGTAATAAGTAACATACAGAAGGATGGTCTTTCAAGCATAAAATTTCTTCACATGACTCACATGCCATGGTCTTGGCAGTTTTTTCCCTTCTTTATTTGTCAGTTCGTAGGATCCTCCTGGTAAAATCTTCGAGATAACATATGGTCCTTCCCAAGTAGCATCTAGCTTTCCAATTTCGATCAAGGCATCTGATTGTCTTAACACCATATCCCCTACTTGGAATCCCCTTTTCCGAACTTTCTTATTGAACGCTGCTTGAATGTGTCTTTTATAAAGTTCATGACGAACTCGGGCATCATCCCTCAGTTCGTTTACGAACATTAAATCAGTTTTGATTAACTCTTCATTTTCTTGCACTTCAAAATTGGTGATTCGCAACGCTTCTCCTTGAATTTCCGCTGGAACTACTGCTTCCATTCCAAATGTCAAACTAAAGGGACTCTCCCCTGTTGACGACCTTGATGTTGTTCGGTAGGCCCACAATACTAATGGAAGTTCGTCCACCCAGTTCGATTTCTCGGACTCAAGTCGTTTTTTGAGCCCACTCAATATGATCCGATTCACCACTTCAACCTGCCCATTCGCCTGTGGATGTGCAACTGCGGTAAAAACTTGCAGAATTTTCATCTCTTCGCACCATCCGGTGATTTTCTTTCCTCAGAACTGAGCTCCATTGTTGGACACCAAAATTCTAGGCAGACCGAACCTACAACAAATATTCTTCAAAATAAAATGGATCATGTCAGTCTCCGTAATCTTGACTAAAGGTTCAGCTTCGACCCATTTAGTGAAGTAATTCACCGCTACCACCAAGAATTGTTTACTTCCTCTAGCTTTAACAAACGGACCAACTATGTCGATTCCCCACCTGGCAAAAGGACAAGGCGAACAGACTGTTAACATATCTGTAGCCGGTGTGTGAATTCTCCACCCATGCTTCTGGCAAGATTCACACTTTCTAACTAGCTCCTCCGCATCCTTCTTCATTGTGGGCCAGTAGAAACCAGCTCGTACTGCTTTTCGAGCTAAAGCCCTTGCTCTTGCATGTTCGGCACATCCTCCTTCATAAGCCTCTTTTAGGACCTTAATCCCTTCTTCTTGAGATAAACATCTTGCATCCGTTGGCAGAAAAGTTTTCCTATATAACAATCCATCAATGACATAATAGAAGCAAACCTGTCTTTCTAACCTTTCCAATTCTTTTGTTGTGTCTTCCTTTTTACCCTCCAGAAACTGCAAGAAAGGAGTTCTCCAATCGGATTCTGCCTCGTCGATACTCGCAACTTCATTTTCTCGCCCGACACCCATCATGGTTATAGTTCTTTGTGAACAATCCTGTAACGAACTGCCTATCTTTGATAAAAAATCGGCCTTCTGATTTTCACTTTTAGGAATCTGTTCGATCTGAAGCTTTTCAAACCTGTTTTCCATATCCCTGATTTTGTTCACATAGGAAATCATCCTGTCCTCTTTGACTTCACATTCATTTCGAAGCTGTTGTGTTACCAACTGTGAATCTGATTTCACTATTAAATAACGAGCTCCAGCATGTTCGGCTATTTTTAGACCCTGCAAAAAAGCCTCATATTCTGCTTCGTTATTAGATGCTTTGAACAAGAATTTTATGGTGAACTGTAACTCATCTTTTTCCGGACTAATTAGCAATATTCCTGCTCCAGCTCCTTGACGAGATGAAGACCCATCTACGAACAACTCTCATTCCTTCTTTCCTGGTACTCTAGTTGTTTCTTTAATAAAATCCGCCAAGGCCTGACCTTTAATAGCTGTTCGAGGCTCATACTTGATGTCAAATTGACCTAGTTCGATAGCCCATTTGATCAATCTTCCTGATGCCTCAGGTTTCCCAAGAACCACACTCAATGGATGATCAGTTCGCACTGTTATCGCGTACCCCAGAAAATATGGCCGCAATCTCCTGGCTGCAGTAACTAATGCGTAAGCCACTTTTTCAATCTCAGCGTACCTCACTTCGGCCCCTTGAAGAACCTTACTGACAAAGTATACAGGGAATTGATCATTTCCTTCTTCTCACACAAGAACTGAACTGACTGATTCTTTACCGATTGATAGGTATACTATCAGCGTACCTCCTTGTCTTGGCTCCTTCAACAACGGCAACGAAGAAAGAAAAATCTTCAACTCCTCAAATGCTTTCTGACACTGTTCGTTCCAGCCATACTGGCCACTTTTTCTCAAGACCTTGAAAAAAGACAACCCTCTATCCGCTAGCCTTGATATAAACCTGCTTAAAGCAACAATGCGACCAGTTAGAACTTGTACCTCTTTCATAGTTCGCGGGGGGGACATCTCCTATATAGCTCGAATCTTGGTAGGGTTGACCTCTATTCCCCTTTCTGTCACCATATATCCCAAGAATTTTCCTGTCTTAACTGCGAACGAACACTTTGCTGGATTTAGCCGCATTCCATGCTTTCGAATTATTTCCATGGTTTCCGCCAGATCGGCTGCATGCTGACTCGCTTGAACACTTTTTACCAACATGTCATCCACATAATCCTCCATGTTCTGTCCTAACTGGTTCTTGAACACATTGTCCACCATTCTCTGATAAGTAGCTCCTGCATTCTTCAAACCAAATGGCATCACGGTATAACAATATGTTCCTGAGGAAGTAATGAAAACCACTTTGGCCTTATCTTTCGGATGTAATAGAATTTGATGATATCCTTGTGCAGCATCCATCATGTTGAGCAGTTCGCAACCAGCAGTTGAGTCTACCAACTTATCAATTCGGGGAAGTGGGTAGTGATCCTTCGGACAAGCTTTGTTCAAATCTTGAAAATCAATACACATCCGCTATTTGTTTCCCGGTTTAGGCACCAACACCACGTTAGCTAACCACTGAGGATATCGGATCTTCTCAATGTGGCCTATTTCTAACAACTTCTGTACTTCTCTTTCTATTATCTTGTTTTGCTCATCACCGAAGTGTCTCAACTTCTGTTTGACCGGCCGAGCTTCAGGTTTAACATTTAGCTGATGAACTGCTAAATCTGGGCTTATACCTTTCATATCCTCCGGTTTCCATGCGAACAAATCCACATTCTCCTTCAATACCTGTAATATCTCACTTCGAGTTGGTTCGACCAAATGACTACCAATACGAACTATATGTCCTAGCTGTTCTGGAATTAATTCAATACTCATCAATTCTCCTTCTTCAAACTCTGCCGTGTTCGTCTCTTTCCCCTTCTTTCGACTTTGATCCCTTTCTCTATCGATATCATCTCTTTGCTCGTTGATACACTTTTTGGACTCTGAATGGCGAACTGAAGCGACATAACAACGTCGAGTTGTCTGCTGATCGTCATAAACCACTCCTACCCCCACTATTTGGCCTTCTTCGTTCTCCACCGGAAATTTCATCATCAGATGTGTGGGTGAGATAATTGCTGCGTAAATGCTCAAAGACGGACGACCTAATATCACATTATATTGTGAAAGTATGTCAACCAGGAGGAAAGTCACTGTTTTGTTCTGTCTCCACTCCCCTTCTCCCAAAACCATCGGTAACTGGACCCTTCCGAATACAATCACTGTATCCCCTACAAAACCATGAAGAGAGGTCTCTACATGTTTGACCTCAATCGATGATCTCATCTTCCTAAAATAGTCCATAAACATGATGTCCACCGAACTGCCTGTATCCACAAATACTCGCTCAACATTGAAACCTCCGATCTCAGCCATAATTACCATAACATCAAACTGTGGACTTTGGATGGCCACTCTATCTCGAGCCCCGAACTCGACCACTACTCCATCGAAGATTATTTGGACCTCGTCTCCTTTCTGTCGAACTGAATTTAGTCTCGCTTTACGAGCTATGTTCGAATCTCCGTCTGTTGGGCCCCCCATGATCATGTGGATGGTGGGTCTTTCTTCCCGCTCTGGCCTATTCCGTGGTGGGGGTAGCGGAGGCTGAGGTAATTCAGGTCGCTCCTGTCCCCTTTCCCTTCTGGGTTCCTCTCGAACATTCCTCTGTTCCCTGTTATCTTGTCGACGTGGATGAACATACCGAGCAAGTCTATTTTCCCTAACCAATCTTTCCAGTTCGTCTCTTAGATGCAAGCACTCATCAGTGACATGCCCGTATTCATTGTGAAACCGACAAAGTTTGTCATTCCCAAAGGTAGGCGGTTTTTTGGGAGTCGGGCTCCAAGTCGTTGGCCATTTTAATTGGGGCAGATTCCAGATCTCCATCAATACCTATTCGGGAGAAATAGTCAACGGTGTATATTAATCATACCTCCTACCAGCCTTGTTACTTCGCAACAATGGGGGTGTGAACCTCGCTCGAGACTCCCCTACCTCTTTCTTCCTCGCAAACTCCTGTTCCTGCAACTTGTTCATCCGACCAGAACCTTCGCCTTTTTTCATCCGAACTGCCTCTTCCAGGTTGATGTACTTGGTGGCTCTTTGCAATAAATCATCAAAATTTTTAGGCATCTTCTTAACCAAAGAGGTATGAAGATCCCCTTCTTTTAAGCCTTGTATAAAGACATTGACTATCAGGTCATCTGAGGCCTTAGGAACTTCCAAGGTCGCAGCCGTAAACTTTTTAACGTATTCCCTTAATGTCTCATCCCCTTTCTGTTTTACTCCAAATAGGGTTTGGGTAGATCGCTGCTGTCTTTTAGCACTAGCGAACTGATGTAAGAATAGATCTGATAATTGTCCAAAATCGTGAATAGTCCCATCATTCAATTAGCTGAACCAAGTCTGAGCAGTCTTAGTGAGGGTGGTAGCGAATACCCTACATTTGATGCCATTCGAATACTGATGTAAGAGAGCGGTATTTTCAAATCTACACAAATGATCCCATGGATCAGTAGTGCCATCATAGTCAAAATTCACTGGCCGAAAAGAGGCTGGTAATTTGTCTTCCATAACTTCTTCTGAAAAGGGATTTCCCCTGGAACTCCTCGGAGCTCGTCGAATACTCCGTTGAACCTCTCGCAATTCTCTCTTCAAACCATCAACCTTCTCTGACAGTTCGTCATGCTCTCGTTTTTTACCACGAGGGTGATCAAATTGGCTTTCCCTCTCCCATGTTTGTGATTTATCGTCGTTTACCTCTTTTCCTCGATTGGTATCAACGTTGTCTTGTTGCGACTCAACCCTTTGTTTTCCCAAAGCTTTTTGAACAGCCGCTTCCACCAATTCTGTAAGCTTTTCCGGCGTTAGAGTGATGGTATGAGGGGGCTCCACCGGAGTGGGACTCCGGTTACCATCTCTATCTTCAGATCTTCTAGAAGAATCACCAACTTCTATCCTTCTCCTCGATCCTCTGGTATTCACCATCTTTGATACCTCAACGTCTTAAAAGCTCAAAAAATATAGTTTCCCACAGACAGCGCCAATTGATATTGCTCCGATCCGCTACTCCAGCTCTTTAACTCTAAAAACTCAAAATCTTGAACCCGATTATCTGCAAGACAAACACCGGGAGAGATTCCCGGCGATGGGACTCCGACGCTCAAGTCAATAGGGTTGCTAAGTAAAATCTCTCAAATAATATGCGTATGTATTTAATATAATTGTGCTTAAAATAGAACAATGAATATAAGAGGTATATATAGACTCCCTGGAATACGTGTTGGTTGAGATTTATCCCACGAAACGTGGGATATGAGTTACTGACTCCTCAAAAATAGGGATTAGTTGGATTCAAAACCTGTTCGACACTTTTTACCATCAACCAGTTCGTTAATATACTTCAAAGCTGTGTTAGTTCGCGTTTCCTTAGTTCGCTCCAACGGTGTCCGAACTGTTTAATTCTTTAAACCCTTCAGATACGTTGACTTCGACTTCATTCCGGTTTTCAAGAAGAGTCGGTTCAACTCAGTTCGACCAGACTCGATTCGACCTAGTTCGACCATATCAGGACGGGATAATCCACAATCCACACATTTTACAATTCACATAATTTAGTGAAAATGGATTTGATTTGTGGATCAAAATAATCTGTCTCACGAAAACTATCTGTGAGATCGTTTCACGCAAGTTTTTGTGTTGACAATTTAGGATCTTAACTTTTTAAAATTCGAAAATTTTGCCCAATATCAACTTAAAAAGTTTGAAAATTTTGCCCAATATCAACCTGAATGTGATTTAGTAAATTCTAATTGTAAATAAGAATCTTATCAAAATAGAACAACAAATTTCACATTAAAGTCACGAAGAGTTTGATTCATTATTGCATAAAGGTACTTGGAGCATTGAACTAACCACATGACAAGACAAGCCACTCGCACAAAACTTCTTGATTTTGAAGGTCATTTTTCATTCATTCATTGACTTGATTTTGATTTGGTTGTAGTCAATGCGAAAATCAATTTTAGAGAACACTTGTGTAAGAAACCTATATTTGATAATAATCTGATTAAGTGTTCTGTTATCAAGACACATTCTTCATGAACAATTCTCCAATAAAACTCTCAATTTTTTCTTAAAAAAAAATAATTTATTGTAAAAAAAAAAATCACCACCTTTTTCAAAATTACAATTTAATCACAATTTGAATTCAAAAAAAAAAAAAATAATAATAAAGAAAAAAACATTCACCATCTCTTGAAATTCTTGAGGCATCCTCTTAAAACCTCTACTCATTTATTTTTAATGGAGGGAATTAAATTGAATACTCTTGATTAACTCTTTTCCACGAGACACCACAAGTTTCCACAAAAGAAATAATCCTAATTAACTCCTATACGACAACGTAACAAGTAAATCAACCACACAATACAATCGCAATTGGTTAATAATCAACGATCAACAATTAAATATATATGATCAATACTAGATATTTTATAAAAAATGAATATGCTAGAAACTACGTCATGATTCAGTGGATTTTCATTTCAAATATTACAACTATACAAGTTTAATCAACATTTACGTTAGGGATAAGTTACCCTAGGTAAAGTTGACTAGCATGCTTTTTTATGTACAATTAAAAATAGTAATTTTTGAAATATACATTAACATATTTTTCAAACTATAATATAATTATATTTTTCAAAAATCACGATTTTAACATGTACATTATATATATATATATATATATATATATATATATATATATATAATTGTAATTTGAATGTCAATATTGAATTTTTTTTGGCTAAATTAAAAAATTATAATCAAATTGCAAGTTTAGTAGAAGGGGTGAAAATGTTACACTAACCGTATAAATATTATACTACCCGTATTCGTCTTATTCTCATTTAAAATTTATTTGTATTATCCATATTCGTCTCAAATTCGGTTACCATGCTATTCGCATACTACTCATATACACGGCATACGCCCAATACTTGATTACTACACATAAATTTTTTTATGTGAATTTAAGCGAGTATTTTAAATGGATATCCTATCCATTTTGACTTTAAATGCAACCAAACAACAACAATATATGAAACAAAAATTATGCAATATAGAATTTCTTAAGAATACATACCAATTACCATAGAACTCTTATAAAAATATTAATCATGAAAAATAGTGTTGAAACATATATAAATAAAGCTCGAAAAATAACTGCACAAATCTCAATTTTCTACGAACTCTATTATATAAACAAGTGATATAGTCCCAAACCTTACTCGAACCCTAACCGGATTATTTTTCCCTTTCCAAACCATCCCAGTCCCATTTAATACTACACATACGCATCCTATCATGGTTTGGACAGAGAGAGTATTTGTAGAGCCTTAAAACTGTCATTTCTAATCAGAAGTATTTTATTTTTTCTACCAAGTAATTTTATTTATTCGAAAGTTAAGTTAAATCAAAATCAACAAACAGAATAATGAGAGAAATATGGTGCAAAACAAGTGTCATAATAACTATTTTTTTTTAAATCAGATGATTAAATACAATTTAATAATTTTATTTATTATATTTTGAAAAAACTAACTTGCATATCAAACGAGTTTTACACCATGTTTGTGGCTCTATCTCCATAGATGGATCAACTAGAGAGTAATTAAGGCCTGCTTCATTTTGGGCCTAGAGAATAATAAAGAACAATGCAAGAATTATTTTGGGCTTGCCCTTCAGGAACGCCCACCTCCATACAACATTTTTTCTTTTTTATTTCATATTAATTTCTGTTGGGCCCATTTATCATATATAATAGATTGATTCTATTGATAGCACCAATATTTCTCTCCACCTCCACAACTAGAGCTGTCAAAATGGGCTAGGCCCGTTGGCCCGCCCCGCCCCGCACCGCCAAAACGGAGGGTTGGGTTGAGTTATTATAAGCCCGCGAAAAAGTGGGCCGAAGTGGGTTTGGCCCGCAGTGGGTTGGGCTTTTGGTGGGTTGGCCCATGGACTAGTGGGTTGGCCCGCCTTTATTTTTTTAATATTTTTTAATTTATATATATATATATTAAAAATATAGACAATAAATGAATAATAATGATAGAAAATCTTATCTAATGCAAGTAATGATTTATAAAAATATTGATATGAGTCATTTTTATATAAAAATGAAAAACATTTAGTGAAAAACTATTTTTAAAAATTTGTTTTCATATATTATACGTAACTAAATGCACATATATCTTAGTTAATGTATATATATGTAATATATATACATATATTCCTTTTCCTTTGAAAAAAAAAAAAAAAAATTTGGTGGGTCGGCCCGCCTAACCCACGACCCACTAGTGGGTTGGGTTAGGTTGAGATTTTGAGGCCCGCCATTAAAAAAGTCCGCCCCGCCAAATAGTGGGTTGGGTTGTGGGTCGGCCCGCCCCGCCGACCCGTATTGACAGCTCTAACCACAACTCATTTAATTTTTTTATTTTATCCTTAATATTTTTATTCTTTTCAAAACTACTATATCTTCACTATTTTCTCATCATCTCAACGGTTTACCTTCTTTTTCTCCAAACCAAAACACCATTCATTTCAATCTTCATTTTCCCACAAACTACGCAATATTTAGATTTAAATGTATAATTTTTTTATATCAATATCCATACAGTTTTAGACGTCTCACGGTTTCGGAACCGCCGATTCGGCGAACCGCGGAACCTTGAACCAGAACCGAACCGTGGGGGGTTCGGTTCCGGTTCCGAACCGCCGGTTAAACCGGAACCAACTAACCTAACCAACTTATAGTTAGGCCAAGTCGGAGTCGATCCCACGAGGAGTGATGATTAAACTATGCCACCTATGTTCAATTCAATCAAATAACAAATTATGGAGGGTTTTTTAGATTAATTAACTATCATTAAATTAAATAAATAAAACCTAGAAAATAAATTAAACAAGAAATCAATATATGCAAGTATTCCAGTTAACAGTTCAATTATCCCCCGATATCAATTGTTCCCTAATCAATGTATTACTCCTCTCAGATTATCATGAAATTATCACCCCTAATTTAACAACAAGCTTTGTTAAATCAAATCGTCTCTTAAGATTAGTTAAATTAGGATAAGATCTCTAACTAACCCTATTTAATTGAATAACCTAGAATAAGCTCTCAAGATTTAATTCATTAAATGCATTAATCACCAAGACGATAGGATGAACTAGACTTCGAATACACAAGCTCGATTCGATAATCTAGGATTATGCTACTCTAGAGATGCACGACCTCTAGTTTACCACTTATGAAAATTAAACCACAATGATTATGATTCATGATTTAAGATTCTAGCAATCAATTATCAAATACTTAATCTAGGTGGCCAATCCAAATCAAACAATAATAATTGAAAACATTATGCACAGATAACATAATCAATTCAAATCAAACATCGAGAAAGGAATACGAGATTAATTAGAAAATAAATAGATATACGGGTTCAAACATCCCTGCTAACCGGAATTGAGAAATTAGCCGAGTATCTTCGAAATCGAATCCATAAAAGCAATTGAGAAATCCATCAAACTTAACCTAGAAAATTAAATTGTTTCTCTCTCTCTAAACTTTCTCTAAACTCTCACTCTCCAATCTCTTGCCTACATGAACAGTGTCTTTGCTTGGAGGAAAAGTCAAATAAATAGGTTGTGTTGTTTTGATATTGGGGTGACTTTGCCCTCAAGTCATGGGCCATGGGCCTTTTTTTTCCTTCATTCTCTCTTCTAATTCATTATACTCAAGTGGATTTCTTCTCTAAGCCCATGTGCTATGAATGTTGAAATGATCATAGGCCTGCTACTCTTCAATTTGGGCTTTTGGAATAAGATTCGCCAAACAACTTGACATAACCACGATCATTCTTTTATTCACTCGAAAATCCTCCAAAAACCACTAAAATAATCAAGAAAATAATATATGAAGTATTTGGAGACCAAAAACACATATAGGTAAGAAAATAGTGCATTTACTCACATCAAATATCGTAAAATCTCAAATAAATCAACAATAAAATGCACCTATTTTCTACCTATCAATCGGTAAATCCCCGGAGTTGCGTTTGCCCTCGATCGAGCCCCATCTTGTCGGGATGCTTTTTTATCACATGGTTGGAGAATGTCCCGTAGCCTCCTCCATGCTTGAACTTGTACATCTTCGAACAATGGTTGCACGTCATAATGTAGTCGGTGTTGCTATTCGGCACTTTCTCCTTCTTAAAATGAAAGGAGAAAATGTCATTTCGAAGGGTAGAAGGTTGTCGAGAAGTAGTGGTGCGTGTTGTGTTGCCACTCTCTTCCGTTTCTCTCAACACCTCTTTTTCTTCGGCAAAGGCGGCGACGGTGTTAGGGCAACGTCGCCTCCAAATCATCTTGATTACATTGATACGAGTCAATATAATCAAGATCATCATCGTCATGGAAAGATTATGGTGGTGGCATTGACATCAGACTTTTTCCTCTCTCACGAGATGAACTAGCAGATGAAGAACCTCTTCGAGACAAGTTTTTTTAGAGAGAGATTGAAGAACAAATTGAAGAACAACAAAAAAGTAAAGTGAGCTAGAAATTGATCAAAGATGGTGTTTGTGAGCTTGAGAGAGAGATTGAATCAAGATTGGTGTGAAAAAATACAAATGGAATGGGGGTATTTATAGATTTCATTGAAAAAAAAAAAACGATCGGCCGGTTAGAACCGCCGATTCCGATTGGGTTGAACCGGTGGTTCAGGCCATCTCCACCGTTGATCATCAACGGTTATGTGATCACGATCGTTGATTTAAAAAATCATCATGAATCGACAGTTTGAACCGCCGGTTCGATTCCAACGGCTAGTTGATGATCAACAATTAGTTAATCTCAACTGTTGATCATCAATGGTTGGTTCATCCGGGCCGTCCATGTGGCATCTGTAATTAATTTAAAAAAAATTAAATATATAAAAAAACCGACGGTTCCAACCGCCGGTTCGGCTGTTCGGAAAAACAGAAACCAGAACTGAACCAAAGAACCCCATTTTCCGGTTTCGGTTCGAACCGGAACCGGGTCAACGGTTCGTTGACCCGCGGTTCTGAACTGGTCGGTTCCCGGTTTCCGGAACCGGTTGAACACGTCTATACATTTTTATTTGATGTAATTATTTTTAGATTTAAAATTTTTTCAAAATATTATATCCCTCTACAACCACGACACTCTCTTTTTCTACATTTGGTACTTTGATTAATTTGTATTGTATCAATATATAAATGTTTAAGTATTGTTCTACGTTCCTCAATGTAGAAACAATTTTCTTGATTTTTTTAACGAAGTATCTTATAATGTTAATTATTTTAGTGAAATATTTTGAGATATTAAAAAAATGTTGAGGAATGAAATGAATGAAAAGATAATTTTTAATAATTTAAAAAAATTAGATTTGGGTAGCTGTAAAAAAGAAAAAAAAAATTCAATGTGGAAACAATTTTCTCGAACTTTTTAAGGAGATATCTTATAATGCTAATTATTTTAGTGAAATATTTCGAGATATTAAAAAAATGTTGAGGAATGAAATGAGTGAAGAGATAATTTTTAATAATAATAATAAAAAAGATTTGGGAGGCTGTAAAAAAGAAAAAAAAAATCAATATGGAAACAATTTTCTTGAACTTTTTAGGGAGATATCTTATAATATTAATTATTTAAGTGAAATATTTTGAGATATTAATAAAATGTTGAGGAATTAAATGAGAGAAGATATAATTTTTAATAATTTAAAAAAATTAGATTTGGGTGGTTGTATAAAAGAAAAAGAAAAGTTCAATGTGGAAACAATTTTCCAGATTTTTTTTAAGGAGATATCTTATAATATTAGTTATTTAAGTTAAATATTTCGAGATATTAAAAAAATGTTGAGGAATTAAATGAGTGAAGAGATAATTTTTAATACTTTTAAAAAATCAGATTTGGGTGGTTGTAAAAAAAAAAAAAAAATTTAAAAGATCAAAATAGAGAATTTACATGTATAGCTATGGCTATAGAGAGAAATGATATGGTAGTGAAAAATATTATCCTATTATGTTCGGCCCATTATCATATTAATATTCTGTTCGGCCCATTTCTTTAAATGCATTACGTTTTGGGCCTACTTTTCGTGTGTAATTCCTAGTTGTCCAAAAATTCTTGTCCAACAAACTTGTAATAAGTAGGATCTTCCTTAAACTGCAAAACAATACGAAAACAAAGATTTCATGCATAGTCAATATACAACACAACATGATTATTATGAGATCGCCTCACTAATTTAATTATATAAAATAAATTAATTAAATGGTAAGATTATACATATCCATGAAATATTAAACATTTCTAAATTAAAAAAAAAATATAAAAATTCATTTTTTAGGGTGTGTTTAGTATTTTTAGGGTGTTGATAGCCTCACTTTTAATTAATTTATCAAACATAAATTAGAGATTAATTTGTGAAAATGAAATTGCGGTATGAATAGTGAAACTCTATCTCAAAAAATTATATCAGTATAACAAAATTATATAAATTTTTATATAAGATATCAAATTTGGCAATTGGAATCAATCTTGATTAAAGTTATTTCCTATTCAACCAATGATTTACATAAAAATGCTCATATTTTTAGGACCTACTCTCATTATACGTTTATTCAAATATAATAAATGTTCAGAATCTTTTAATTTAATTTGGAAATACAAAAAATTATTTGTCTTTTAATGTAACCCTTAGAACCAAGTTGTTCCAACAAAGCTAGATCTTCTATAATTCCATGTAATATAATAAACCAGAGTACCTGGGGGCACATATACCATGTCGTTCCAGAGTAAGTTTTATGTGAGATCGTCTCACGAATTATGTTACGTGAGATGGGTCAACCCACAATCCACCCTTCATAATTCACATGTAAATCAATGAAAATAGGTTTAGTTTATGAGTAAAAAGGATTTGTCTCACGGAAATTATCCGTGAGATCGTCTCATGCAAGTTTTTGTGGTCGTTCCATCATTGGCAAAAAGTTATCTATTTTGGCTAAAATAAGAATGAAAAATTGTGGCAAAAAAAAAACTTTATTTCCATAAGTGGTTAAATATGAGGACATAATAAAGATATGATAATAATTAGAAAAAAAAGGGTTATCCTTTTGTGTATTTCGTAAGCATACTTGGCATGTTTATTTATCATTAATTTGCTCATGCTAGATTTTATTTTCTTTTTAGAAAATTCATGCAGAACTTATATATAGATAGTTAAGTACGTAGAGTTAGTCTCATATGCAATTGATGCACGGTATAATTGAGTTGATTCGGATCAGTGGGTTTTTTTTTTTTGATTCATGTGTTACCTACTTATCTTTATGTTATATTAGTGTGACCCTTTTATGTTATATCAGTATGACCTTTATGTTATATTAGTATAACATTTATGTACAAATATCTTAACCTTTATGTAATGTTTTAACTTAAAAAAATGAATTTCAACACAAATTGTATGTATATTTGTATGTGATATTATTATACTTTTATATCAATATAGTCATACATTTATGTAATATATAAAGGTCCAACTAACATAACTTAAAGGTATGACTACACAACTAAAATGTATAACTAATATAATTAAAAGGTATGAGAGATAATAATGTTTGTCTAAAAAAATGTAAATATATGAATGTAATAATATGAAGGTATGAAAGTGATAACATAAATGTATGAAAATTATAATTAATAGGTATAATATTTTTTTTTAAAAATATAGATAATAAACCAAATGTGTGATGTCATGTCTAGAACGTGTAAATACACATGCCGACGCGTGAAGGGTCATGTCGGATCGAATCGACCCAAACTGTACGAATATAGAATTCATGCACTAGTTGCACAGGAATTTTTGTGTTGTCCTAATTAATTGTATGGCATCAAGTTGTCTAAAAAAAAAAGTATAAGTGAAGCCAGGTCATACATGGCGGCTTTGAATTTTAATTAGTAATAACTAATAATCTTCTCTCAGACAAGAGAATCAAGCTAGTTTTGATACCAATTATTATGCTTTTATTCAAAATTGTTTTGTATAATTTGTCCCCTGTAAAGTCAAATCCCATATTCGCAAGTTTCCTTTGTGGAATCAATGTCTCTCTGCATAAACTCGTAAACAAAAAGTTGAAAAATCAAGCAAAAAGATTACGAGAATCTTCATGAATAATTATAACACTTAATGGGATATATTAATATAGTGTTTGCCTCTTTTTTATTAGACACAATATTCTCTTTTTTCTTCCATTGATAGGCTACCTCATTTCTTGCAATATCTAGTCACAAGTTTTGAATTATGAAATAGTGACTCTTCTTTAATTGGAGAACGCATTGTGTTAGAAACTAGCTTCCCGTGAGGTAATTAGGCAAATTATATATATATATATATATATATATATATATATATATATATTCAGTTGGATTTTTGTAAGATCCTCTTATGAATTTTATTGTATGAGACGGGCCAATTTAAAACCGATAATTCACAAAGAAGAATTGATTTTTGAACATTGTTTTGAAATGTAGGTAATGGAACTCAGTAGAATCAAATTATATCTGTAAGACAAATTTATATAGGTTTTGTAATTTCACAAAAACTCATGTGAGACGGTCTCACGGATAGCTACCGTGAGACGGAACCCCATTACCCACAAATAACATGTGAATTGTAGGGTTTGTATTGTGGATGATTGAGTTGTGGATATGCAATGCAATAAAAATTTATGAGATGGTTATACAATAGACTTACTCTTGTATTTTTTATGTTATTTGAGTGATACACATGTAATATTTGTATATTTAGGAAGAGTAAATTTTGCATTCTCTTAAAATAAACATATTATATATTATAGGAAGTGGCACAGTTGCTTCTTTAATTGATTCTTTTTTTTTTTGTGTTGTTATGACAATTTATTTTACACAAAAATTCACGTGTAACGGTTTCACGGATAGTTTTCATGAGATGGAGCCCTATCACCCACAAACAACATATGAATTGTAGGAGTTGAGTGGTGTGTAATTATGTTATGGGTTGACCCGTTTCACACAATGCAATAAAATTTCGTGAAACGGTCTCACAAGAGACTTACTCTTTATTTTATTGCTTCAGCTAAGTTATTATAAGCGATTCTCCCAAAAAATAAATTCATGCTTATCTAAATATTTTTTTTATAACCCCATTCTTAACCAATTCCCATAAGAGTTTTTCTTCTTCTTGTTTTTTTAAGCCATTTTCATCTATATATTTAATCATTCATACGATTTAAGCCATTTTCATCTATATATTTTATCATTCATACGAAAAGTATGGTACGATCAAAGTTTTGAAGGTACATACTAATGAAAATAGAATGACTTGATTTTATTGGTACAAGATGAACTGATACAACCTGTGTTTTGGAAGGTACGACCTGCATTTTGAATGGTATAAGACTTTTATGTGTAAATAAAATGATTCGATTCCCGTGTATGTAATATGGACAAAAATGGTAAAAATATCAATTTTTTTATTAAAAAGAATGTATTGTAAGTTGTTGCTAAAAATAATTTTTTTTGTCATGAGTGGTTATAATAAATGAAAATAAATGAAAACATTTTTTTAATTGTATAGTACTAAATAATGTATAATCTTTTATAAATCATCAATTTGCATTAATACTAATATATATCCGTCCACCATTTTATTGATTAAATGCATGTATCATCTAAAATATAAAGGTCTAGATTCATTAATTACAACAACAATTATAATAAGAGTATTATAGAAAATTCAATTTTGACTTTTGTAATAAATCTTTTATTCAGGGTCATTCTTTTGCAAACTCGTCTACTTTGGAATGGATAGATCAGTAAAAAGTTGCTAGTTTTCACCTATTAAAAGAAGAAGAATTATCGAATTCAAGATTGAGACTTAGCTAGGAACCATTTGGTATCAACACAAAACCTTTCATTCAGCTATTTGGGGACAAATTAATGTAGGATTTTGTAATTAAAGTCATCCGAATAGAAGGTATTAACATGATTTCATTTATCTTCAACTCGTAAATATTTTTAATCATTTTATAGATTCAAATTTGAGCTAAACATAAGTAACCCCATTATATCGTCTTTAAAGTAAAATATATATCATGTCTTAAAACAACAAATCCACAAGAGATCAGATGAATATAGCAATCCAATAGTAACAGTTATCTCTTTGATAACAAAACTGATCTCGATCTGTTTTGTATTAAGTACTACTGAAACCTAGAATTTCTACATCACGATTTTTTTATTTTTTTTAAAGAACTTTTTAGAAGGAATCTCACCTATATTTTCCATATTTTCTTAGTTTTTTTTGTGCAAAGCTTGACAAAAACCATAAGTAATTCCAATTAAGAACATCAAACTTCTATAAGTATACTTCAATATCTCATATAAATTGATTATGTATAGTTATTTGGTTATTTCATCAATCCTTACAATGTACTTTCTTGTCCTCTATAATTTTGTCTTTGGCCAAGCAACTATAGTAGGATCCTTTTATTGGACTTTATATGGTATCCACATTAATATGATATTGCCCGCTTTGAGTCGAGTGCACCCCAATTTATTTTGAACTTAATTAATCCTTCAGATGGTCTCATACAATTGCAATACTTGTTATATATCTATGATATTTTTCATATTTAATCGATGTGAGATATTGTTTAGATTATGTAACGATAGCTACCCTATGCTCTCTTTATAGTTGATTTTCTCTAGACTTGTTTGACCCCAAGTCTATATTGGCACTATCCTACAGTGAATTTAACCCTTACAAAAAACCTAGTGCAAACTGCAAAGTATGCTTTGTACCATCAAAGTTTATGTATAACAAATTTGTGAACAATTTTTCTTTTAGAGGATAACAATTCAAGTCAAAGCAAGAATCAACAATAATAGTCTCAAAGCGCCAAACAACTAGAAGTAATCATTTGGCAATAATATGTAATTTTATTAAAACTATATGGACTATTTTATAATGTTTACCTCTTTTTCATCGACACATGAATAATCTATTTGTATAGTGCTAAATCTTTTTTCTGTCTTACGGTCTTGTAACCATTATGATTTTCAAAATTCATTTTTCGTCCTACAATTATAATATATTTAATCTGACAATTTAACAATCTATTCGATGTTAGTCTAATTTCGTCGAATTGGGCTTTCCAGAGACATTTTTTGGAAAAATTCAAATTCCCGATCAAATTAGATTGAATTCGGACAAATTCTTAAATTGTGAAGTTAAATTGAAAATTGTGATACTTATTAGACCACAATTGGAAGACACCATATTTATATGACGAAAAATGATTTTAACCCTATTTATATATTTAGGACTCACAACTAAAATTTGTTTTCTCCTAAAATAAAAACATATTAAAAGTGACATATTTATCTTAAATAAGGCTACCTCTAAAATTATTAGATTCAAATAACTCACTCTAAATATATTTCTTAGTAAGCTCTTAAATTCGAGTTTCTTCAATTTCAATTTTAAATGAAAAAAACTTCCACATCTATGCCCCTACTAAATACGTACAGTTTTAAAAAAAAAAAAATGCAATAGCACTTTAATTAGGCTCTTCAAATTAGTTCCCCGCCTAGTCATACAGCACCAGTGAAAAATGATGCTAAAATTGAAAAAATCAAAAAGAAGAATATAAAGTTGAAACAAATGGAATAATACAAAAAGTAGATTACATAAGATGTGGCGTGATTGCGCAAGCATTCTAATACATAGTATATATCATTTTAATGAAACCGTTTTAAGGATTTAATTTTCATTTTTTTAAGACAGGTTATTCTAAAATTCACTACAATTCATATGAGTTTTTTGTTTTAATAAATACTTAATTATGTTGGATCAATTCTTTATAATTAGTGTATCATTGTATAATTATTCGTCCATCTAGTCGTGTTAATTTAATTAATAATATTAACTGCCACGGATAATATATGGGGACATTGACCAAATTAGATGTAATTAAATTAATATTAAGTTTGTTTAAAGGTGGAAAGGTAAATACCTGTTCCTTTCATCTCCTAAACCTAACACAAATATGTAATAATAATTAACTAATTCTTGTCTAAAGTCTGTATGTTTGACTCTAATCTAGAATAGAATCTTAAATATAATTTTATATCTTAATCGCCTCCATTATCATTAACACCGACATCTTAATTATATTCATTGCCATATAATTTATTTTGCTTTATGTATATGTTTGTTATGTGGGTATGCACTTCTAATTTCATTTCATAAATCTAATTTTTTTACAACTACTAATATATAACCCAAAATATATACAAATTGATTTGTGAAAATTGATTTGAGTGGTGGATACATAGTGGGATCTCGTCTCATAAAATGATACATATGAGGCGAACTCATATAAATTATTTTATGTTGTTATATATATGGATCATTCTTTGGCTTGTTCATAGATTGGCGTTTTCCATTCTTCAACATTTATTTGAAGAGAATTATTCATTATTTTTTCACATTTGATCAACAATAATGATCATAACCTCTTCTATCATTTTAGTGAAACATGATTTAATAAATAAAACACAAAATTAATTATAAAATAATTCAGTTATTAAAACAAATTCAGGAACAAATCTAGATTTTTCTTTAAAGATATTTCTGTTTCATATTATGACAAAAAACGCAGGGAAGGTATACTTTATGAAGTAATGAACAAATTTAATTTTCTAAACTAATAATATAAATTTAAAAATAAGTTACATATAAAATATCATTTGCATCCCTCATGATAACATGAAATAATACTTTGAATTTGAATTTTATAATCCTCTATGTCTCTTAGTATGTATTTCTTTTTGTCATTGATCCCTTGTATTTTCTTATTCATATAGGGCAAATTCAAGAATGGATTATATATGTTGAAAGTTTTGGCCATCTCATCTTTTTCTTATTTTGGCTGCCGATTCCATTCTTTTGATCTTTGTTCTTTTGTGGTAGAAGATTAAGGTAGGGCCTATGTGAAGGACTCAATAATTTGGTTCACATGCATCCATTGAGACTATGAATAAAAATATTACACATGTAATGGGTGTACCTCTCTAAGGAAAGTTGAATTTAAGGCCAAATAAATACTAAATAAATAAATAGAGAAACATCATATTTAATTAATTTTGGGAGTCTACATTTTCTTGTATGCACGTGGGCACACAAAAGAGACTCTTGGATTAATACCCCACAAACTTATACGTTTCATGTGGTTGAGTTCATGTATATTTGAATGGGCCTTTTTGATTCTTCAAATCCTTAGCTTTCCATGATTGAAATTTTCCTATGCATTATTGGATGTTTTTTTTTTTTCTCTCTCGCTATACATGAAAATATATTTGTCCTTTTGCAATGTAGCTTGTAGAAAATGTGCAATTGGGTCCTTTAAGAAGTATGTATGTCATTCATCACTGTGAATTCTATACAGTCAAAGTCGTGTTAAAAATTATGTACAGAAACTTGTCAAATGGATATGTGTTTTTTGTGTGTCGTAATTTTAAGAAGGTTATGTTTGGGTTGATAAGTTGTGTACTAGTATTGAGTGCAAGTCCACCTCAAGAACAATTGAAACTATGGCTTTTTGTGTACCATGATGGTGATGCTGGTGAATGAAAAGGTTGATATCACATGCAAGTTGGTCCATTTTTAATGTATCTACAATGTGATGTATCATTGAAGGGAAGTAAACATCACCTAGTTCTTTATGGTAAAAGAAAAAAAGCTAGAACACCACCAAAAATGGTAATCCTTTATAGGAGTAGATGGCTCTTGCTAGTGCTAGCACATAATATTAATAAAAAAAAAATTCTTCTATTATATATTCTTATGTTTCAAGTAACAATAGAAATTCTCCATTCTCTTATTTCTTTTACAAGCATCAACATCAATATTTGTCCAACCGTTAGCTAAGGGCCCTCTTCTTTTTGTTCCCCATGTTTGGAAAGGTTTAAATGAGTTTGAGACCTCGATAATGTAGTAATGATGAATTGTAAAAATGTATTTTTGTATTGTGATTTTATAATGTATGATTATATATATTATACATATCAAATCAATATTAAAAAAAATAGGTAATATTATATTAAAAAAAATAGGTAATATTATATTGTAATAGCTGATATTGATAATGATTGGATGATTGCCAATTTGTCTGGAATTTTTTGATCCAATTAATTTATAGGTCTGCAACAAACATTTTTTGGATTTTGAAATTCGAAATTCTAACTAAAGTCAAATTGTTTGCATACACAGTCTAAGCAGTACAAAATATATATTCTTAGTATCTTACCCACATATTTTAAAAAATTTAACCAATCTTAAGGATAACTTTAATTTCCTTTGGCTTATATTAATGGAAAATATTGATTAATTTGCCGGTGATATATATAATGCTAGTGCTTAAAGATAACAACTAGACATTGGATTAATGGCCCTTTCCCATATCAAATTGCTAGCTTGTCACTTTTCAATTGTACTATAACTTGTGACCCTCACATTTAGTAGTGGGGGCACTAGCTATAGCTAGCTTTTCTCCTTAAATACAAATTATATGTATTTATATAGGTATACCTTGTAAATGTTGGTATATGTCAATATGATCTCATATCACTATAAATTTCGATTTTTTGGTGTTGTTGTCTGATCAAAAAACATCAACACAAATTACTAGCACTTATTCATGTGCAAAACAGATGATTCAAATCCGTATTTGTACACGTGACCGTACACGTTGTGGATGACTTTGAATGGAAATCAAATGGTGAGAACTATAGTACATGAATTTTGTTTTGTTGATGTGCCCACTTAGGCCAAGGAGAGTGGGGTGAAGAATTGACTAAAAGTTAGACTGTGAAAAGTGAAAACTATCTCCATCCATTGGAGACAACAATAGACATCCATTTAAGTGAAATGGTTCTTTGCATCTTGAATTACAAAAGCAATTTTACTCTTTTTTCCCCCTTTTTTTAACCCTTTGATTTGGATAGGATAGCAATGAAAGAGATTGGTGGTAAGCAAGTGCTGAAAAGTAAGGAGAGAATTTAATCACAGAACTCATAATACAATGTCACAGATAGTCATTGTCTTGAAAGGAAATTTTTTTTTTTAGGAAAAAAAAACTCAATAAAATAATATAAAAAAAACTCATATGAGGTCGTGACAGTCCTGCTTGCAAAATAATAAGACAACTCGTAAATTAAATTCGCATATTACAGAACGATGAAATTAAATTAAACCATGTATTTCACAAATACTTTCTCTACACTACCACCATTCATTTCCACACAAAAGATGAAAAAAAAATGTAATTATAAAACAGAAGCAACTTTTAATATCGGCAAATATCGGTATCGAATAAGTGAGATCAAATTCTCTATATGGTCCCTATTTACAGATTAATTGAAAATAAAAACTCTATAGCACACACTTGTTGAAGAAGAATTAGAAGAGAGAGAGAGAAGCTATGAAAATTGTCCAAACGTGGCTCCATGGAAATTCTTGCTGTATATTTCTGTTGCTTGCAATGACTGCAAAGAACCTTCTCCTCCGAAATGCACCTCCGATTGCGCTTTCACCGCCTGTCCGTACACATGATCTTGATGCTGAAGATGATGATGAATGTTCGGATTATGATTATGAATCGAATTTGCCAGAATAAATGGAGTGTGAAGATATTCAGACCACTTGATATCTTCGGTGTTGATTTCACATTCTTTTTCTGATTTTCCGCAATCCGATACCCACCCGAATGCATTGCTTTCGAAAATGCTTTGCATCTGTTGCTGATTATTCCCGCCTCGTCCGCCATTGTTGGAGCTCTCCCAAGCTTCGAACTTGACTGTACTGAACGGGGCCGAGCCCTGATCGGATGGGTAATTCAGGCATGGATGATGAGAATCACAATTGTTATTTCCACTGAAGAACAGGTTCGAATTAGGGTTCATGGAGAGCCCGATGTTGGGCCCATAGCTCGGGTTCATGAACGAGACGAGGTCGGGCTTGCTCGCGACGAACCGGTTGAGGAAGAACTCATGTTGTGATGTCGTATTGGAAGACACTGGTAAATTATTGCTGTTGTTGTTGTTATTATTATTGTTTTCCAACAGAACATCAATCGGCTTCTCCGATACGATGTCGAAGCTGACGTCACTAGACCCCTCCGATGTTTTCTCGTTGTTTTTGCTATTGCCAGAGCCTTTCTCGTCGTGGCCAACCTCGGACAAGGGTTTGTGCGTGTTGGGGTCGATGCCTTTCTGTCTTAGCTTTTTCTTGATCGAAGAGTTCCACAGATTCTTGATCTCATTGTCTGTTCTTCCGGGCAACTGGGCAGCTATTTGCGACCACCTGTTCCGATTCTGGTCTCATAATTATTCAAAAAAAAAAAAAAAATTCAATCACGGCTATAAAATTAAAGATACCTATTTCCGAGAACTGCATGCAGTTCGACGATCAAATTCTCTTCGTCTTGAGAGAAGGTTCCTCGTTTCAAATCGGGCCTCAGGTAATTGATCCATCGCAACCGACAGCTCTTGCCACACCTTTGAAGCCCTTTAAGAGAAAATGTGAGGGGCAAAGAGTAAATAAGGGAAAGAAGAGGGGGTGAAAGTGCAAATACCAGCAAGTTTGGGGACTGAGCTCCAACAGCCATGGCCAAATTTGGTTATGTGCTTTATAAGCTTCTCATCTTCTTCAGGAGACCAAAGCCCTTTTCTTAACTTCTGTTTGTAACAGCAAGAATGCCTACCCATTTGGAGAGCACTATTCTGCAATGCTGGGAAAAGCTAAAACAAATATATTCCCCAAAAATTCTTTCTTTGGAGTTGGAATAGTGTCAGCAAGGAGAGGAGAGAGAGAGAGGGGTTGTTGTCTTCTTGACAACGAGATAGCAAATAAGGAATCAAGTCAATAGGGATGAGCTTTAAAAAGGAGGTCATATTCAAGAAGATGTGATTAGTGTTGAGTTTTATTCTCTTAATCATGATTAGGGATTTATTTTCTTTAAATAATATGAAGGTTGTCAAAAAATGATTTGCCAATGTCTCATCCAAGAGGTTTTTTTTTTTTGTGAAAATTATAATAATGAGATTGACAGCAGTTGTGGGGTACAAGGACAGATATTTCTTTGGTGGAAATTACAGGAATTTTCATGCATCTATGTACAGTAGTAATTATTCGAATAACATTTTTTGGGAATTTCATTTTGGGAGATTGGTTGACTTATAAAATAGATTTTGACGAGTGAAAATGAGTTTGGATTATAGGTTTTGAGGGTCACATGGGTTCCATTTGATCTTATTACCATTTGATCTTATTATGTTCATAAGACGATTTTATATAGGTTTTTATGTAATTTAGGAACAAAATTAAACTTTGATTAACACATTCTTCACACATTTTACAGAACAAAGTGCAAAATTCAAATCCCAATAACTTGTATGTCATTCATAATTGGGTTGTATTAATCCAACTGAATTGGAACATTAATGTGTCCAATTAACTAATAGTTCATCGTGCATAAAATAAATATATAAAAATTGATTTGAATTGTGGATAGTGAGACTGAACTATATCTACAAGATGAGTTTTATATATATTTTGTGTACATTATATTTGACAATTAATAGTTATTCAAATATTTCCTTCATTTAATTTACCACGAATCTTGTAGTTTAAGTGGTATCCCACCTTTATAAAGATGAATGCCAAATTTTATTTTTCCACTCCAAACTCATTAAAAAAAGCATGTCTCATTTAAGGTTTTTTCATAAAGGTTAAGAAAACATTTTGGTATGATGATTATATTTATAACATGGCAATATTGCTCGGTATTTAATCAACATAACTAATGTATAACACTAAGTAAAAGTCTGGTACAAAAATAAAACGGATTCATATAAAACTGTGGTTACTAAAACTCCATTTGACGAACTTATATCTGTAATATGATTTCATATAAAAAAAAATTAAAATAAGTTTAATCAGTTTGTATTGTCTAGTAATGACACCTATGCCATGGAGTAGCTAGTTATCCAAAAAAAGAGTGGGAAGATTTGAAATGGGGAAGAAGTTCTTGAAAACAAGAAATTGCCATGATTAGTTATGGCATTCAATCATAGTAATCCGCAATTAATTTATGATAACAAAATCCTCTCAGAGTTAGACATTCTCCTGTCTTTCCTAATCGAATATTCATATATATAATACATTGTACCCTATTTCTTTAGTAACCATTCTGCCACCTGGCTTTGCAATTACTGCCTTTTTTCTCTTTTCTTGGTTTCTTATTATAATTGGTGAACCCATACCCCTTTTAACACATACATATTATAATTTCTTTTCTTTTCTAGACTAATCTCTTTCCTTAGCTCCTAATATATTTCACCATGTAGTGTTCTCTCTCTATTCTCTTACATAACCTAAAGTTAGTTTTGATATTCCCATATTACTACAAGAAAAATAAGTATTTTGCGATAAGTTTTTTTGTGACAACAAAAGTAGTTGCGAAAAGTCTAGTTATTGCGACAACAAATTGTCGCAAAAAATGTTAATATAAATTGATAATATATTGTCACATATAGTAATGAAAAAAAGGTTTTCTGCGACAACATTGTTGTCGCAAAAAAACTATTTGCGAGAAGACTTTTGTGATAATAATTTTACGACAATTATATTATCGCACATACTCATTTTTTTTATTGTGTATAATTTGTATTGTATTCACAGTGTAATCTGCATTCAAATTGGCTTTATGAAAAACTAACATTGAGTTTCGTATCAGAGTTCTTTTATGTGTCTATATATAAATGCGGATATATATATATATATATATATATATATGTATTCTTTTGACCTTTATTGTGCTTTCATTGGTATTAAGTTCCTTTTGAATTGAATATTCATAATTGATGATGATTGAGAGAGTTTCCTATTGTTTTGATTAATACAACACTTAGCATTGTGAATATTATATATTTTTTCAATACAATGATATTAATGAAGTTCTTGAACAACGGAGAAAATATATTATGGCTTTTAAATTCATGATACTGAAGCAAATTGAAATATAGTAAATTGGTTATAATAAAATTATTTGACCTTGTATATCTATATATATATATGATAATAATATGGAGAATTAAGGGTGTAGGTAATGGTAGCGATTTACAACACACACACACACACACACACACATATATATATATATATATATATATATATATATATATATTGTATCTTCGTTAATTGGATCTTCGTTAATTTGGTCTAGTACAAATTGGACATGACTGACATGAAAAATATTTAGAACAAGTCATATCAATATAAGATAAGTTTAAGATGATGAAAAACACAAATATTAGTTAGATATTCTTCAAAATAATAATAATAATAATAATAATAATAATAATAATAATAATAATAATAATAATAATAATAATAATAATAATAAAATCCTTCCAGAAGATCACATCAAACTCAATTATATACTCCCTTCCAAAATCTTTTATTTTTCACAAAATTTTAATCAATTAAATTGTGGGTTGCTCTTAAATTTTACAGATTGTTCGAGTATTAATTTTTCATATCAAACATTTTATGTCGATTACTGAAAGTTAAATAAATAGTTTTTAAATCATAACATTTGACATAAACAATTAAACAAATCTTATTAAAATTCATGTAAAACATGTAATAATCGCATTTGAACTCAAACCACTAACCTAAGTATAGGAGAAAATAGGTAAAACCCATTTCCATTGAAATCCTCTTGATTCTACCAACTACTCGAATAATTTGATCAATTGGAAATAAATAAATAAATGGGGAGACTTCTTCATTATCCATGATTGATTTTAACACAATATTTTATTGATGTTCCATTTATTTCCCGAGGAAGAATATTAATCTTTCCCGTAATTAATTATTATATAGATAAGTCTGAGTAGAAATGATTAAAATCTTAAAAAAAGATTAGCATAATTAATTAATTAAAAGAAAAGAAAAGTGTACATGGTAAAAGCACAGCCGACAATCACAATAATGTAGTTGTCCGCTCTGCATTCTGCAAATTGAATACAGACAAATTTGGATGAATTATTTAACCACGTAAATGACTTATTTGATCACCTCTTAAATGCATTTTAAATTGGAATCTTTCTGTATTAATTTACTAGAATAATTACACAGGGAAAAGAAGAAAGAAAAGAAAATAAATATTGCAAAGGCAAAAGACGTCTGTGTTTTAATCATTTACTAATTAGAAAACATGGAAAAAGACAACAAAAATATATAAAAATTACTATGATGTGTGTAGTATTTGGTGACTTATTATGTGAGTAATTGTGAATGGATTCCAAGTGCAGGTGTCGTCGTATGATTCTACGTCATTGCATTTATAATTGTGCAAGCCAAATTTTAGTCCTTATTATAGGAAAATTTATTTGATAAATAAATAAATATACATAAATATAATATATATCGGAATTTTGTGTGAATAAAATCACCCATTAGTTATGAGAAAATTATGAGATTTTAAGTTGAGACCCAAACCAAGATGATGATTATTATTATTTTATTATTATTATTATTTTTTTTTTTTTGGTGTTTGCTCATCTTTAGAAAACTTTTAATTTAATTGTGTCTGACCTAGAACACGGTTTACTCTTCACCATTGTCAGATATAGGAAAATCGATCTGCACTAGTTTCCTTAATCAATCTTATATTAAAAAGAATATTAAAAAGGTTTTGAGTAAATTTTTCAAAAGTTTTCATTTTTGGTCTTAATTTTGTGTTAAGTAAGGATCAACTTTCAAAAATTGAACTTGATATCGAATCGATGGAAAATGAGAGTAATCAAATGCAATTGGTTTTGTGAAGTATCTTATGGTAAGTACTTGTTATTGATTATATTGTTAGTTATGTTGCTTGAGTAGATACATGTTTAATCTCGGAATATCTCATTGGAAATGATAAGCAGAAAAATGTGTATTTATTTAATGGTATAGAATGTATTTTTAACGGAAAAATAATACATGTGTAGATGAACTTTTATACATATTGTAACTTTGTATCCAAGTGCTATAATTTTTACATTTTATGTGTACGTCAAATTTATTGGAGTTGAGTTGTAGTAGATGAAATTGACTTGAGCTAAAAGAAAGCATAGTTGGACCAAATTTCATCAAACAACCCGACATCAGGTAGGCCCAACACGACATTGGATCGCTCCAAGACTATCCAGTGTGGCCCAAAATCGGAGATTTTGATTTTGGGACCAAACTTTTTTTTTTTTTTCCAAAAATTAGAGGATGAAATGATTTTACTTTTACAATCTTTATTGCAAGAACATAAAACTTAAGTGTAGCTAGCAGATACCATTTACCAATAGTCTAACATGCTTCGTCTTGGGGACTAAACTTGAAGTCTTGCAACTTGTTTTTCTTAGATTTTAACCACTGAAAATCTTTAGAGTACAACAGACAACATGTAAGAGAGGAAGAACATAATACTTAGATTAACTGTCTTCTTTTTAACAATTTCTATTTTTGTTTTTCATAGTTTTAAATATGAAAATGTTTGACTAGACGTTTCATTCGCCACTGCAACATATTGTTGTTCTTTCTAATATTGAATGATTTTGAGTGTATTGTTGTAATTAAAGCTTTGAAAGAGACAATTTGGTTGAATGGTCTAATTTCTAAAATTAAATTACGATGATAAAGAAGTAGTGTTTTCTGATAGTCAATTAGACATTCAACTATGTAAGGATCCTCTTTTGCACGACAAAATAAAACCATATTAATTGATGTAAGGTTTCTTTATATTGGTAATGTGTTGCCCATCTTGAAAAAATCGCATCTCATTTTAATAATGATCATATTAGGTTTAAGTGCCTTCCATTTGAGAAATTGCTAAAGAATATTCCTAAAAAAAAGTTATAACTTTAAGGAAATATCAAATTAAATATGGAAAAATTCACTCTAATCATGAAGTGTTTGTTATTAAAATATATAGTGATAGATTAGAAATGAAATCATTATTCATTACTCATTAGAATACTGATTATAAAAATTTCGAGATTGTACAACTTCGACTTTAAATTTAGAGACCAAATTTTGTTTCTAATGTAAAATTTAGAGATCAAATTAGTTACAAATTGAAGACATATAACGTCTATCTCTAATATTCAATCAGTGATTCGTCATTAATCATATTTTAATTTTGCAACAAATTTTGTGTTACTTATTATGTTATTATTTTTCTCTATTTCGCGACTATTTAACACTAATTTTTTTTTTCTCTAATACTTCAATTTCTCACAATGTATATCATTTAAAGATGTGTAAAGTTACAATTAAACTTAGAGTAAATCTCTTGTGAGATCGTCTCACGAAATTTTAATGCATTACGTGAGATGGATCAATCCACAACTCAATTAGTCACCATCGAAACCCTACAATTCATATGTTTTTTGTGGGTGATGAGGCTCCGTCTCACGAAAACTATCCGTGAGACTGTCACACATGAGTTTTTGTGTTAAACTTAAAGGTCCGAAATGATTAAAAAGAGGTAGACTTTTTAGAGACCATTTATCCAATTTGCGCTTTCAATTGTTAGTCTTTAATCAATATATGTATATCTTTTTGAAAGAATAACATTTATATAATTTAAACGAAAATGATTTATCTACAAATAATAAACTATTTATTTCTCCTCGTGAGATAAACTCAATGTCTTCTTCTTCTTCTTCTTTTCGTTTTACTTGGAAATGTACAAACAAATGTAGTATTTTCGATAATAACATCTTCTCTTTGAAATTTGTTTCACTGTTGTTGATGTATCACACATCAAACATAATACATAGCTAATTTCACATTATGCAATCACTAAAAAATTGATCTTCAAAAAAAGAAAAAAAAGGATAAAAAATATGATCTTCATACAAAATGGTGGACATAATTTTTTGCATAAAGTTTATATTATAAGATTGTCTCAAACATGTAACTACGTTAAACACAATCTCACCACCTGCAACTCTAACAAATCATTAATTTTCATAAATCAAACTGTATTTTATGGATTATCGATTGTGAATTGACCTGTCTCATGAAATTAAACTCGTGAAACGACGTACAAGAGTCCGACCCTTAATTTTATTCAAGACAGATAAATAATCATTTTCCTTCACAATAATGGAGATATAAGAATATTAATTTAAGATGTACTTGAAGGGTTATGACAAATGAAGTTTCCTTGACTTTAGTAAGGTCCTAAACAAAACATCCAATCCCAAAAAAGGCCCCATAACAAGATACATTAATCTCCCCATGTCCCAATCATTCAACTCGTGACCTTTATCTTAATCCCTTTAACTTTGGGTGAGCTGTTCTTACAAGTCAACCATTAATACATTGCTTATTCCCTTCCATTATTTTCATTATTTTCATCTTTAATTAATATTGGATAATATCTTCTGCTTTGCTGTAGTTCCCAATTTAATTAACCCACCATTTGTATATATATTATGGATATGCCAACAATAATATCCTATGATTTCGTACTCGATTTGATGCTCGAGAATAAGAAAAATAATACTTGAAAATAGGAAGTTGGTATAAATAATTATGTTGTATTGATACACAAATATCACACCATATTGATAAATACAACATGTATTTTCCTACAAAATCCTTGAATTACTCAAGAAATATAACAATAAGTTTTCACAAGTCACAACACCAAACATTATCTTATAAGATTTTGGTAATTTTGTGTATAGACACATGCAAAATGGTATAATCATGAAAATTACAAGTAGGGTTATTAACCTAAATATTAAATAAATACAAAATTGCAAACCCATATCAACTTCAACCAAACTCAAGCAAAGCTATGCTCTCATCGACTTCGGTGACATAATCTTCTGTCTTTTTTACTTTTTACACATTTTATTTATTAAAGGATTAGTATTTTTCATATTTATTGTTCTGTTTAGTTTATTAATAAGTTAATTTGATATTATTTGTTCATAAATTAGGATTAATGTTTTTTCATGTGTGTGTGAAATTTATTAATTTTGTGATAATAAATATGTTGTCAAATTTTTTTTAATTGTTGTGGGTAGTTAAAGGATTGTTTGGTCACTTCCATTGAGAATTATGTGTTCTTACAAATTCCTAATAATGACGTCGTAGATTGCTTCCAAAAAATTGAAGTCTTGATAATTCAAATTTTAGTTTGTAATTATAATTTTTATTTGAGTTATAATAATACCATACATATTTAGGATTTTAAATATTAAATAATGTTTATCTCTGATATTTTTTTCTATAATTTATTGTTTATTTGTTCGCACCTTGATTTTAAAATTCTAGATCCACCACTGTTATTCATCATCAATGTATTGCCTATTTGACAAAATTGTGAATATTGTATATTGAAATTAACTACCTTCTTAATGACATGACATTAAAAATGGACACATTAGATGGGTGAATACTCTTTTATATATATATATATATATATATATATATATATATATATACAAAAACTCATGTGAGACGGTCTCACAGATAATTTCCGTGAGACGGAGCCTCATCACCACAAATAACATGTTAATTGTTGGGTTTGGGTAGTGGATAATTGGATTGTGGGTTGATCCGTTTCACGCAATGCACTAAAATTTTGTGAGACGGTCTCACAAGAGACTTACTTTTATATATATATATATGTGTGTGTGTAAAAGGTGGGGAAGAAAAAAAAAAGAGCTATATGGGTAAAAGTTTTTGGCAAATTTTATTTTAAAGCTCTTTATTATCATGAGTAAGTCTCTTGTGAGACCGTCTCACAAAATTCTAATGCATTATGTGAGACGGGTCAACCCACTTACCCACCACCCAAACCCTACAATTCACATGTTATTTGTGGGTGATGGGACTCCGTCTCATGAAAACTATCCATGAGACCGTCTCACATGAATTTTTGTGTATTATCATTAATCTAAGGGTTATTTACATAAGAAATCATGAATTATGGGTAAAAGTTCAATTACAACATGAACTATTATTTATAACAATGTTAGTCATAATTTAGAAAAATTCAATTACAACATCAACCTCATTTTTGAACACCTAATTTCCACACGACAACCATCATGAGACATGTATTGACAAGGTCTTCCAAATCCACATCAATTGTATAAGGATTCAATGCTACAATTGTTGTGAATCGAGTAGAAAGTTAGATTTTTCGCACCTTCCGCACCAATTTATGATGACAGTGGTGTTAGATGATAAAATTAGTGGTAAATTTGAGATTAGTGTCTCGTCAAGATGCACCCAATAAAATGAAGACATCATAACTAGGTGCTCTAAAATGAAATCTTTTGTTCCTCTATAAAATTAGGAAAAAAAAAACTACTTCTCTTAGTGATTTCTTGTGGGTATTTTTGGTGGGTGAGTTTTATGTGTGTAACGACTAGGACAAAACGATGCATAATTGGCTAATTAAATAATTAAACTCTTAATTGTTTGATTTAATTATGTGCATTTCAGAAAAATAATATAATGTATTATTAATTAATCGGTTATATAATTAAATCGAGAAGCATAGGTTATAATTTAATAACAATATTGTAAAACGAAACCCAAAGGTATCGTAGTCGAAAATCGAAAGTTAAAACGTTAAATGACAACTCGTTAAAGGTTCGTGGCCAAAAAACACAAAGAATACTAAAAATCGAAAATATGTATATATAGTACGAAACGAAACGTAAAGTAATAATTCGATCGAAAAAGTAAAAAGGTAAGATATTTTTCTCTTTTTTCTCTCTTCTCTCTCCTCTGATTTTATTTCGGTCGGCAGTCGTCGTGCCGCCACTTTCTTCTTGGTTCCGGTCGATTTTCACACCAATCGTAGCCCTCACCGAGCCCGTTCCAGATCCGAACTCAGATCGTCGAGCCGCCGCCGTCTCCACCGGCTATGGCTGATTAAAGGGCAGCCAAACTCTCTTTTCTCTCTCCTTCTTCCTCCTTCCTCGTCTGCTCTCTCCCTTTCTCCTATCTACTCTTTCTCTCCCTCTCTCGCTGTTCCGAGATGCAGTCGCCTTCGCTGGAAAATGGCCGGCGAAAGCTCGGTTCTCTTCTACCCTCTCTCCCTTTCTCTTTATTCTCTCCTCTCATCTCTCTCACCTCTCCTGTTGAATCTCTCCCTCGCTGTGGCTGGTTGTTGTGGTGTGGGTGTGTGTTAGGGCGGCGCCTCATTGTGCCGTTGTGTGTTGTGAGGAGTCGCCGGTGACGCGAGGTCGCCGGCCATGGAAGTGTATTGTTGTGTGTGTATATATAAGTATGGGGGCAGCGGCATGAGTGGCGGCGCCGTGCTCTCTGTGGTTGGTGGTTGTCGGCGTGTGGTATCGCATCGGCGAGTTTAGAGGGGGTGGTTGTCGGCTGTGGCTTGAAGTTGGAAGGTGACGGGACTGTGCGCGCCGGGTGTTGTTGTTTCTCTGGTCGCGCGCGGCGAGCGTCGAGGCGAGGTGTGTCTCGGCCGCGCTCGCCGGGAGAGCCAAGTGCGTATGTTGCGCACACTGTGTGTGCCGGGCAGACGATGGGGCACGCTATGTATGCACCGGGCTGGTTTTTGGGCTCGCTGTGTACACGCCGGGTGCCGGGAGTGGCGTTGTCGTGTGTTGCGTGGATGTGTGTGTTTGGGGCTGCGCCTTATTGCGCCGCCGTGTTTGTGTGGCGCCGAGAGGTCGTCGGCCGTACGATGGGAGTGGGTTTTGGGAGACGGGGGCCGATCTGTAATTTCGTTAATCCCGAGGACCATATCGCAAGCCCTAGATTCTTAGGGTTTTTGCATTCTAGCCCTCCATCTTTTATAAATCTCGTTTTAGCCCTCAAACTTTCGTATTTTATGTTTTAACCCCCAAGGTTTTGAACATATCAAAAAGACCCCAAAATCTTTCTAATTTTACAATTTTGCCCCTAGTCAAAGTAAACTATTTACCAGAATTTACGATAACGCCCCTGTACCTTTAAACGCTCCGTTTAAGCTCGTTCTTTCTTCGTTTTAACCCGTTTTTCTTCCGTTGAAACTCAAATCGATCCCTCTACACCCTAGATCAAGTTTCAAGCTTTCATTTTGTATTCTTCCCTTCGATGCTTCTTCGAGAGAGAGTTCTACTTAATTATGCATAATTATCGTAATAACGAATTTAAGAAAACCCTCGTTTACATGTGTAGGATTTCGAGTTAAGGAAAGATCTTAAGGATTAGAATTCAACGTATCACGAGGGTTTACCATCGAACAAGGTGGGGTAACTTCTAATCTCTATAGGTTTATATTTTTCGTAATTGATATATGAATTGTTGAACCCTATGTGCCGTGGTTATATGCTGTGAATACTGTGTTCATACTATTATACTGTGAAAGGACTAAGGTCCACATTCATGCCTCGAAGGGACTAATGGTCCGTAAAAAACGCTGCAAAAGGAGTGGTGATCCGTAAAAAGTACAAACGGTATAAAAACAGTGTGTAGGGTAAGACGAGAAATACCCGCACCTATTTATAATTATGTGCTATGCATTTTACGCGCTGTGAACTCATATATATTTGATTTGATTAACTGTTAAATAAATGTTAAAACATGGAAATTACTCCCACGAGTGTATTCAATGCACTCACCCCCCCGTGTATTCACGCCACAGTAACAATGAAAGTGGAGAAGCGTAGAGAGAGGGGTGCCATATCAGCTGTGATCTTTTTCCCTTTTCATTTTTCCGATTTTTCTCTTCTATATAATGTTGATAGTTTGTAAAAGATAAACTGTTCTTCTTTTCGTTATGGATCCTGTATGATGTTATGTTGCTATGTTTTAAATGTTGTTATAAATCCTTTCTCGTTTGTTATATTTGCATCCTTTAAAAATGTATGTTTCTTTTCCTTCTTTTCTTGCACGCCCACAAGAAAACTCTGATATTTTATGAATGAAAACGGGGCGTGACAATGTGAGACCGTCTTATGAATCATGTTACGTGAGACGGGTCAATCCGCAACCCACCAATCACAATTCACATGTAAATTAGTGAAAATATGTTTAGTTTATAGATAAATAGGATCCATTTTACGGAAACTATCTATGAAACCGTCTCACATGTGATATTTTGTTTCGTCAGCTGACTTGCTGGTTAATATCATGTGCAATTGAACAAATAATTTCAATATAAACTACACTGGAAGTCATTACTATTTAAAAAAAAAAAAGTGAGTAATAATAATACTTAATTGGCAATTTTTTTTATATCCAACCTTTTTTTTTATATTGGGTTGGTGAAGAGATATTTTATTGATTTTTCCACTCATAATAACTAAAATAAAGGTTCTATTTACTTTCCAGGATTAGATTAGATTGTCACGTTGTATGTAGTATTTCTATCCCTCATTTTATCCCAACCCTAATCAAGACCATGATTCAAGTTTAGATGCTCTACTCGTATATATGTTGGAGCAGTGAGTTGTGATAACTAAAGAGTAGTCACATTTATTTTATGAAAATGTATGGATTATTTCATGTAAAACTATTTTTCATATATAAGTGATGTATATATCTTAGAAACGATATTAGTCTTAATTATTTTGTAGACAACTCATATATTGTAAGATAAGGAGTTGAAAATACGTCATATCATGTTCTTTTCAGTTTCATTTTTGTCTTGGAGAGCAATTCATTTTGTGTTCGAACACATATTTTGTATTTTGCACAATATACACAAGTACAAAAAATATTATTTTCTAAAATCTAATGTAATACGTTGTTGATCAACATGTCCTTTATAAAACAAACATATTGATATAAATTTGTTGTGTTTCATTGAATTGACGAGAAAATTAGAGTGAATGTCTTGAACTTAATGAATGAATGTTCTGAAAACTTTATTTTAAATGGGTAATTATCGCAAAATCACGAATTTTTTCCAAAATTGTAATTTTAAAATGAATTTTTGTTATTAGCAAATTTAACATGATTGTCAATATCTCGTGCATTTGTAACTAATGAACAAGTTTTCAAACATTTCAAAAATCTCCAAATTTTCAGAAACTAAGAAGAAAATTCTCAGTTGATGCTACTACATGTAGTAACCAAATATTGATTGACCTAAAAATATGAATTTATTGAATTAAATAGATGTCTGAAATCTTTCTGTTGGTTACAAATGTATGAGACATTGAAAGTCATGTTAATTTCCTAATAGCCAAAAGTCATGTTATAATTGCAATTTTAGTGAAAGTTCGTGATTTTTGTGGTAATTACCCCTATTTTAAAACACTTTAAAATATTTTATGTAGTACATATATATAAATTTCAAAACAGTTCATTATTGGATTCAAATAATATATATAGCGATTCAATATTGTGATATTTCATTTAAATTCTATTCAAAAAATTAAATAGCTAGTGACGAAAATGGAATTGATCACCTTAACTTTGAATGTCATATTTCCCAAAATTGAGAGCCTTCTACATGTAGGGCAGACATATGAGGAACTTCAAGTATGATCAACAAAGTAATGCTACTTTTATCATTTGCACTACTAATTAATATGCCCATGAATAACAACTTGTGACAAATATGAAAATGACATCCAAATTTCTAGCTAGGTTGACTATATTTTTACAAAATAAAAAAATTAAGTCTCAAAAATTGAGATGGCTTTTGTTACTAATTTGCTAATCACCCCTTTGTATTGTCCAGTCCTACAAACCAATAATAGAACTAAATTAACCCTCCAATATATTAATTTTAGCCACTAAAACTTTAAATATGAGGATTTATCGATCTAGAATCTGGAAGATAGGTTAATGATTAAATGGAAATCATAACCGAAAGAAAAAAAATTATGAATTTGGAGTTTGAAAGATGAAATAATATAATCGTTTTAATACCCATAAAAGTAAACTCATGTTTGATATCTTTAATTTGGTGAATTCTTGTGTCATACGGTGCGACGTCAGGTCAGGTCAATTCACCTCCGGGTTAGCTGGCGTCACTTGATACATATTTTTAATGTGTATGATGTAATACTTTTACGTCTATCGTAATATATTTTTATAAAATATGAGGTAATACATTTGGTTTCGAGACTCCAAATCTATGATTAATTTGAGAAATGTTGTAACCTAACATGTAATACTTTTATTTTCATCATGTAATACTTTTATGCATATTATGTAATACTTTGTATTGTTTTTATAATATTTACGAGTAATATTATATGATACTTCTACATGTATCATGTAATACTTTTGAAAATTATAATTAGACAAATAATATCAAATAATAAATATACATGATATAAAAATAATACTTAATACATGCACACATAATTAAGTATTACCTCGTACAAGTTCCCGCATGTTGACTTACCCGATCACACCTTGAACCAATCTAACGCAAGAGTTGATCCTCCAATTTTTACAATTATTATTATTATTATTATTATTATTATTATTATTATTATTATTATCCACAATTCAAATCTATTTTTAAAAATCAATATTTATTTTATAATTATTACATTATCAGTTGATCATAATAAAATTAAATATGAGGACAAAGTCTCACGAAAATGTTACTATTATCCAACAGTAAGTACTAGTAATTTGTCGATAATAAGTTGTGATGAGCTGGAATCATTAAAGGGGAGATGAATAATTCAAGTACATGAAGTTAATGATAATAGGAAAAGTGGTCCCTCAATTTATCAATAGACAGAAACAGAATCACAGAAACTTATACGATCAATAAATTGAGAAATTATTAATTATAATAAATAGAAAAGGGTGTGGGGGCTTTTATGAAAAGAAAAACATTTTTCATATCACTGTGTGTCGGTCCACTTTATTTCTTTATTAACTTATGAGACTGCTACAATTAATACATCCAGGGCTACCTTTGCCAATTATCACTAATATTAAATAAATTCAAAATGAATGGATGTCATTATTTTTTATTATTTTTAAAAATAATAGTAGCATTTTATCCATGGAAATAAGTAAAATCCTGCATTTAATTCATATATGATACTCATCGCAATAATGGTTTTGGATAGCAGTGCAATTTATGCCATGTTTGGATGTGTATCAGAAGATATCAATT
This sequence comes from Scutellaria minor, assembly GCA_954870855.1. Lineage (NCBI taxonomy): Eukaryota > Viridiplantae > Streptophyta > Magnoliopsida > Lamiales > Lamiaceae > Scutellaria > Scutellaria minor. Next base: position 13,327,768 of record OX940728.1, on the reverse strand, counting down.
TTACAGATATAATTTTATGAGTAGGTCTTGTGTGAGACCGTCTCACGGATCTCATTCCGTGAGATGGGTCAACCCGACTTGGTCAAAGGTCAAAATCAAAAAGTCAACGGTCAATGGTCAAAGTCAACGGTCAACATCGGTCAATGGTCGGTCAACACCGTTGACTTAAAAGTATTACATGATACACATAAAAGTATTACCTCATATACATGAAAGTATTACATGATATTTTTATAGTTATTATGTGATATTTTTAAAAAGTATTATATGATATACATAAAAGTATTACACAGTGATATTTTCAAAAAATATTACATGATATACATAAAAATACCACATCATGTTTTATTCTCATAATGTAATACTTTTATGTGTACTATGTAATACTTTTATTTATATCATGTGATACTTCATAATGTAATATTTTTATGTATATCATGTGATATTTCATAATGTAATACTTTTAAGTGTACCATGTAATACTTTTATGTATATCATGTGATACTTCATAATGTAATACTTTTAAGTGTACCATGTAATACTTTTATGTATATCATGTGATACTTTATAATGTAATACTTTTAAGTGTATCATGTAATACTTTTATGTATATCATGTGATACTTCATAATGTAATACTTTTATGTATATCATGTGATACTTTCAAAAAGTATTCTATGATACACATAAAAGTATTACGTGGTGATATTTTGAAAAAGTATTGCATGATACACATAAAAGTATTACCTCATATATATAAAAGTATTACATAATTTTTATGTTCAACCCGACCCGACCCGTCTCACGGAATGAGATCCGTGAGACGGTCTCACCCAAGACTTTGTCTAATTTTATAACACACAATATCTTTATTCGTATAAATCAGATTTATTTTCTAAAATCAATATTTATTTTGTAGGCCTCACAATCATATTTTTGAAAGAATAAACAAATTAATGCCAGTAAGAAAAGTCTTAAAAAAAACTAAATTAAACTACATTCGTGCAATTATATAAATTCCTCTATTGTTCTTACTAAAAAGCAATAGAGACGTACTTTTTCTAACGCTACCACTCCACATACGAAATTTTCATCTCACACATGGACCTATCCCATTATCAACATGAGGCGTGCTGCTGTACACCTTGTGCACGGATCAGTGGATCCGTACACAACAATTCGAATCACTGGTGCCCCCACTCGCACAAAGGACGCGCTCCAAATAGATGGCGCGTGATAACACGCGCCATCAATTAAAAAAAAATTAGTTTCACTGTTCATCATCTTCTCGGCGACTTGGGGGAAAAACTGCGACAGCCATTAATCACGAAGGCAAGCTCTTCTTTGACCATGAAAAAAGACTAATACTCTAATTTAATTTCGATCCATTGACATAACGTCCAATATTAATCAAATTTCGACCATAAACACATAAATACTGTTTCTGAAAAAATAAAATTCCGTCATTGATGAAGGTTTGAAGATGAGACAGTGATTGATGAAGGTTTAAAGTTGATACAGTGTTCAAATACCCATTGATCGAAGGTTTTAGTGTTTGAATTGAAGATTGAAGGACGAATCTCAAAAAAATTTGGGAGAACTGCGACATCGATTAACAAAATCGCGAAGGAAAAATTTTCGTCATTGATACAGTGTTATGTACAAATTATATAGTACTATTATATAAATTTATGTAGTACTGTTGTGTTATTTTAGTGATACGGTTGTGTTTATTGAGTGGTACTGTTATGTATAAGTTAGTAGTACTGTTATGTATAAATTATATTGAACTGTTATATTAATTTATGTAATATTGTTGTGTTATTTTAGTGATACGGTTGTGTTTATTGAGTGGTACTGTTATGTATAAGTTAGTAGTATTGTTATGTATAAATTATATAGAACTGTTATATTAATTTATGTAATACTGTTGTGTTATTTTAGTGATACGGTTGTGTTTATTGAGTGGTACTGTTGTGTTATTTTAGTGATACGGTTGTGTTTATTGAGTGGTACTGTTATGTATAAGTTAGTAGTATTGTTATGTATAAATTATATAGTACTGTTATATAAATTTATGTAGTACTGTTGTGTTATTTTAGTGATACGGTTGTGTTTATTGAGTGATACTGTTATGTATAAGTTAGTAGTACTGTTATGTATAAATTATATAGAACTGTTATATTAATTTATGTAATACTGTTGTGTTATTTTAGTGATACAGTTGTGTTTATTGAGTGGTACTGTTATGTATAAGTTAGTAGTATTGTTATGTATAAATTATATAGTACTGTTATATAAATTTATGTAGTACTGTTGTGTTATTTTAGTGATACGGTTGTGTTTATTGAGTGGTACTGTTATGTATAAGTTAGTAGTACTGTTATGTATAAATTATATAGAACTGTTATATTAATTTATTTAATACTGTTGTGTTATTTTTGTGATACGGTTATGTTTATTGAGTGGTACTGTTATGTATAAGTTAGTAGTACTGTTATATATAAATTATATAGAACTGTTATATTAATTTATGCACTCAACAACAAAGGCACGAAATTTGTAAAAAATCAGAAAAACAAACAGAGAACACGAAATTGAAAAATAAATCACGAAAAATAAAATAAAAATCACGAAAATGAAATTTTGAATGTCAAATAGAAGAACACGATTACAAATTCGAACTAAGTTTGCGGAGAGAAGAAGACGATTACTGAAATTGGCAATGTGAGAGAGAAGAAGACGCTGAAGAAAATGAGTTTGTACTGAAATTTTGAGAACTTGAGTTTTTCTTCTGAGAGAGAAGAAGACGCTAAAGAAGGAGAGAGAAGAAGACGCTGAAGATGCGTGAAACTGTCTGCCTGTGTGTGTGAGAGAGAAAAAAAATTGTGGTGGGCTACATCATATAAGTTTGAGCCTGAATTTATATATATGATGGGTCAGCTGGGTTGAATACCAAATTATGGTGCACGGATCTTAGATCCGTGCACCTCGTGCACAAAAGTTTTTGCCTATCAACATATACAATTTGCATCCCACATATCAATATAGATATTTTTCCCAATTCTCATCTCACAGATGCTACACCATAAAAATTTGGTTATCATAAAAAATCATTTGTTAAAAATTATAAAATATGAATTGATTAACAAATATAATAAATCCTCAATCAATCCTCAAGATCAATCATATTATTCATTTTGAGGATTTCTTTAAGAAATATGAATTAAGTAACAAAGAGAATAAATTCTCAACAAATCCTTAAAATCGACAAATTATATCCTCAAACTCAATCAAACTCAACAAATCCTCAAAACCAACAAATCATATCCTCCAACCCAATCATCAATTTTCAAGAAGTCTTCAATCAATCCTCAAAATCCCCAAGTCTCTTTAATTACTTGTATTTTGTGTCTTCAAATATAATGGATCTACACATGTGAATTTTTTTTTAAAACAAATCAGTACCATAATTTTTTAAATGTTAAAACTTTCAGAAAAGATAAGAAAATATTATAACATTCCAAGGACTCAAAATCCCCAAGTCTCTTTAATTACTTGTATTTTGTGTCTTCAAATATAATGGATCTACATATGTGAATTTTTTTTAAAACAAATCAGTACCATAATTTTTTAAATGTTAAAACTTTCAGAAAAGATAAGAAAATATTATAACATTCCAAGGATGTGGTACAATTTCTCCTGTCATGTCCATTAATGTCACAACCACAACAAACTCTTGCTTTTGAAATTATTTTTTCCTTTGATGATTTATATAAGAAAGTATGTGAAGATATTGGAATTTCGTATGTGAAGTGGTAGGGTGAGAAAAAATTATGTATATAATAATATAAAATATTAAAAATTACATTGATTATGATTTAGAAAATTATGTGTATAATAATATAAAATATTAAAAAGTACATTGATTATGAGAATTGGGAAGAACATCTATGTTGATTGTGGAATGCAAATTGTATATGTTGAAGATGAGTTAGGTCTATGTGTGAGATCAGAATTTCTTATGTGAAGTGGTAGCGTGAGAAAAGAAATAATATGAAATATTAAAAATTAAAAAAAAAAAAGAAATCTTAAAGAAGTGCGCACGATGCGCATTCTTCAGGTGCGTGTCTGATCAATTCTCTCTCTCTCTCTATATATATATATGTGTGTATAATTTAAAATGTGTCAATCTTTGTGGAACAAAGTGAATAGCAATTTAAGAAAAAGTACAACTGCACAAAATACCCATAATCTATGTTCGTTTGACCTCATAACATACAACAGAGAAACTCATATAAATCAATTTCATATTTACAAGTGGCATGTGATCAAATACTCGTAGAAAACACAAACACTCTTCATACGGAAGAAAAAAACAATATAGTTGAAAACGAAATATCTAAAAGTCCGCTTACAACCAAAGAAGGCCTTATTTAAAGCTCAAAACCCTAACCGGAAAGAAATAAAATAAAAGAAAAAATAGAAAATATTAATTAAAATAGAAAAGGGCCGAACAGGCTGCCAAACATTGGAATTAAGACTTAAGACCACGTAGATAAAAAACGCAATGAGTTCGATCAGAATCTTCATTCCGCTACCAGAACAGTATTATAACAGACGATTCTGAACCCAACTCTAAAGCTATGTCTGTTTCGATTTCTCCCGACGACTCCCTAATGCTTGATCCCAGTTGCCAAAAACGCGTCCGTAAGGTGTTCCACATCAATAAATCAATCTTTATTTATGAAGATCGAGCTAACCCATTTCATTGAAACAAATTTGCAAAACGATCTCATAAGAGTCGTATTCAAAATACGGGACCCATCACATGAATTATTAAGGATTGCTTGAAAGAGGGAGCCACCTATTATGCAAATAGGGCACGTACGGGTTGTGATTTGTGTCGATTACACAAGACATGAGATACGGAAAAGGAAAATACTTATGCAATGAATAGGTATGTCTTTATCAAGATGTGGCTATAATTTGTCAGCGGACTTGCAATATAATTCTAACCCCAATTATTCCAATGATCAGGTCCATTTTTTGCCACCCAGTACAAATCTATAATCCGTACCCTAAAAGCTTTATTATCCACGCGAAAATATTTCATTTTTTATCATATAAATATATATGGCCTAGTCTTCCAGTTATAATGCATGAATTTAGTCATGTATTAGTACTCTGGTAGGGTTTCTTACATGATTTATTGATGTTGAAATTCAATATTTTAGATCTGAAGTGTGTGTTTGCCAGCGAATGTTCACCAAATATGGTACTCTATGATTATACATTTATTCTGTTTTTAACGTTGTTTATTTCATTTTCTCATCTGAATTAGATGTGATTAATTTGATGTTTTTTTTTTATAAATTTTGAAACATTTCACTTTATTGTACATATTTTAAAATTTGATGTTTTATACAGTATCGGACAAATTCTAGTTGTACATATGTCCGAAATTTACGGCTAGGATTTCTCTGATATTACCATATATATAAAATGCATTTTAAAATTCATACAACAAAAATGTCAAGTCATGTAATATAGTTCAGATACTAAAATGTTTATAACCCTACATTTTAACTTAAAAATTCAATTCTCATCATGATAGAAAATATTACCTTTAAGGTGAAGATTTTACAATGAAATCCAAAGAAATATATATGTCAATGAAGAATATGTAAAGTACACAATTACAATGAAGTACTTCATGCTCACCTTCCATTTATTTTAATTATATCTTACATAAAGTTAGATATTGTGTTAAAGAATATATCTGGTTATCTCAAACTGTATATTTGGAGTCTATTGTAAGCAATGTCCCATCTATTCTCACACTGGGTCATCTTAAGTACTACTTGACAGCTTATTACTCTCACTGGAATATGCCTATTGCTCCCAAATAAATAAATTATATAATTTATATGGGAGGTAATTATTTCAATTTTGGTATTGTATATAAGACATTTTTTTATTTTTTAACAATCAAGTATTCGTTTTTTTAAATTTTGGTCTTATATGTTTTAATTTTTTTCAATTTCAATCCAATTTTGATTGGATTTTCAAAATCACCAACGTGGCTGCCGAAAATTCTAACAGCCACGCCAAATGACAACCACGTCAGCGATATTTAATATTTCAACACTGAAATTGGAAAAATTTAAAATATAGAAGACCAAAATTGAAAATGAAATACTTTATTCTTAAAAAAAAGAAATGTGCCTTACATATAGGATCAGAATTAATGAAATTAACACTATATTAAAATTTTTTTTTTTTTTTGCACTGATAAGCCCAATATTTTTTTCAAACATACCACAAACTTATTTCTTGTCTCTCTTAGAGATGGATTTCACTAGTTAGCAACTACAAATTTTGATATTGACTGATCGATCTCCTAAATTCATTTCACCATAGCAAATGTTTATTATATAAATCAACTTGGTCATCTTATTTTCTCATTATCAAATATTGTAATTTGCTCTCAAGTGGGTAGAAGTTTAAAATTTTATTATAGAGTTAAAAAAAATTCAAACAATGTAGGTTTCTTTAAAGATCAAGTTGCCGTTGTCTTCCCCTCTTTTCTTTTCTTCCATAATCATTCCATCATGAAAGAATGAGAAAGTGTGGTTTTATTATTTGTTTTTTTTTTCTTTGTTTTCTATTTAATTTATTTTTGTTTATGTTGGGATATTTCTGATAGGTTTTGATGACACAATGTAATATTAGATGAGACTTTAGAGTACCCATTTTTCACAGTTTATAAGTGGATTTTTGGTTGATAAGTTTTATTTTTCTAAGTCTTGAGTTATAAAGTTGTATAGATCAGGAAGATGTAGAATACTGATCTTAGTAGGATTCTGGAGGTAAGTTATCTTGAAGACTGACTTTCAGCATAGAAAGTCAGTAAGCTAAAGAAGGAACCATAATCAGGTAGCTGGATCAGGTAGCTGGATCAGGTAGCAGCAAACAAATGACAGTAAGAGGAACTGGAAGATGTCTGCAGGATTCTGGAACAGGAAGCTGTTCAGAATCAGGAATCTATCGCAGGTCAGGAAGCAGACTGCAGGTTTCAAGAACAGGAAGCTGACGCAGATCAGATTGCTCGCACAAAACAGTAAACAACCACTGCAACCTAAGCGGAAAGTTGTAAGTATATCTAACTTATTCACTGCAGTACAAGGGATGAAATGAATGTTGTACGAGGTATGGAACCTTCAACCATCCGTTAGATAGAAGTTAGTGTCTGACCAATAAGGTGATGCCACCTGAACCCGCGGCTCTGCAAAAACACTATAGCCGAGGAGTGGGGCCATTAATGCGGATCAGAATAGGACATGCTCTATATCCCCAATTTCTCAGATGCATTAATTGCAAAGATTTGCAAGATCAAATTTAAAATCCAACAAGGACAATGTCTCTCTTCAACGAGCATTTTCCAACTGATATAAATAGAAGGATGGAGTGACCATGAAGACTACCGAACTACTGAATACACTGCGTATATTCTCAAAGCTCTTCATTTCCAAGCTATCATTCAAAACTTACCAAGTTCAGTCACTCAACCTTCGAAGCAGTATACTCAAGCACTCGAGCTATCAAGTTTAAGGCTGACTTCAATGTTGCTCTAGTTGAAGAAAAATACATATACTTTTAACCATTTGTTGTGTGCTAGGTTGTTTTAGTTTGGTGTCCTTAGTTGAGAGGATTAGATCCTTGCTAAGTGTTTTAGTCTTGTGTAGGTTATTTTCTCTGTGTGAGATATTGTACCTTGTGTGGGATTTGGCCTAGGAATCTTTGATTCTAGTAGGTTTAACTTGTTTGGAAGAGGTTTGTAAAGTTGTGTCTTGTAAAACAAACTGACCATAACGAAGTTCCTCCTTGCGAAGAAGTAGAGTGGACGTAGAAGGTTTACACCACCTTCGAACCACTATAAACCCTAAGTGTTTATTGCTTTATTATTTGCTGCATTGCATTACATTTATATATATTTGTCTTGCTGAGTATATCATAAGCATTCTGTGAAAAAGATTCTGATAAAATCATATTTGGAAAAGAAAATTGGTTTTCATAAAGAAACTCTATCTTAGTTTATTCCGCTGCATACTGTGATCACCGAGTAAGAAACCTAAATCAGCTAATTGTCAGGTTTCTGATCGAGTCAGGTTACTGTTTCTCTATAAAATCAGGAACTTGTTTCACTAAAAAATTTTAAAAAATCGCAAAATCGATAGAGGTTCATTCACCCCTCTGAACCTCTGACCACTTGGGACCAAATGCATTTTAAGATTTTCAATCTTAGAGACAGCTTATATACCCCCTTATATTGAAAGAATGTCTTTATAATAAACGAAGTTCGTATTATATGATTCAGTCATCATTGTGTTTTATCTAGTTTGATTTGATCTTTTCTTAAATCTTTAATCGTTGGAGATTAATTAACCAATTCGAGATGAGATATATTTGCAAGATTCGTCCATTGTAATTAATATTTAATAAAGGGTTAAATATTGTTTTCCTACATGTGTTACACGCATTTTTTCACTTTGAAACTTAAACTTTTTTTTTATCGTACTATACTTTTTTTTTTTTCAATTATGCAATCTCTGACAACAAATTTCGGTCAAAAAGTGTATATGGGATCTACACATGTACATCTGGATATTTTGGTCATTTTTCTTTAATTAATTGATTCACCCTCCAAAATCGACTTTAATCCTTAATTTGTTCCTCATTTCTAAAATCAGTCACTAATCTAAAACATTTGTGTTTCATCATTAAAAACTAGTTACAACGCCAAATTTTCTCATCTCTTAGAAGAGAAAATGACAAAAATATCTTCCATTTGCACATAGGCAAATCACATGTGCGATTTTTGGTCGGAATTTGCTAACAAAGGTTGAAAATTTTGAAAAAAAAAAAAAAAAACTTATACACGTTATAGTCGGAAAAAAAAAAAAGGTTCCAAGTGAAAAATGTCTATGATGTAGGGTTGGAAAAAGATATTAAATAGATATTATAATAGATTAATATAATCTAGTAAGCTATTGTTCAACTGGTTTGATCTCTCTCTATATATATAGTTGTTTTTGATAAAATAAATTATTCTTACGTGGCAATTATATGTAGGCCACAAATGACAATTAAAACTGGTCAGAACTAAATAATGTCGGGCATTCTAGTTGTGCTTTCTTGACTCCAAAAATAAAAAAATAATATGTTAATATATATGCTTTTCATAGTTGTATGTAATATGTCGGTTAATAAAAAGATTTTTAATATCCTCGATCGTGGGTTTCACAATTGACTACTTTATTCATAAGGACCAAAAATTGGCCTACATATATACATGGTCTTCTGTCCATAATTATGTCTCTCTGTTTTCTTTTTTTTACATTAACAAATTTTCAGTAACTATATTTATTCAAAATTATGATCTAATTCTTAGAGTAATTTTATTTCATTCAATTAGATTAAAAATTTGTTAATTATTCATTAAAATGATGAATAATCAAATTGGCTGATCAATAACACCATTAACTTGTAAACTTAGGATAGAGGAGGAGGTGGTATATATTTGTTAAATCTCATAGATATAATTTTGTGAAGCGATCGAAGTCTTATTATCCTGATCAACTCAAATTCATATTCACAAGGTTATGATAATCAGTCGACTAGTTTAAGGAAATTTTATTTGTGTTGGTCCTAAGTGGTCAGAGGTTCAGAGGGGGTGAATGAACCTCTATTGATTTTACAAACTTTTTAATGACACAGATTCCTGATTCAAGAGTGAATGCAACAACCTGACTCAGATCAGTAACCTGGCAGTATGTCATATCAAGTTCCTGATCTGGTTTCACAGTATGCAGTGGAATAAACTAGATAGAATTTCTTTATGAAAACCAGTTTTCTTTTCAAAGATGATTTTAACAGAATCCTTTCTCAGAATACTAAAGATATGCTCAGCAAGATAGATATCAGATAAAATGTAATGCACCAAATAAATAAAGCAATAAACACTTATGGCGTATAGTGGTTCGAAGGTGGTGTAATCCTTCTACGTCCACTCTACTCCTTCACAAGGAGGAACTTCGTTAGGTCAGTTCAATTTACAAGTCTCAACTTTACAAACCTCTTCCTAATAAGTTATACCTACTAGAATCCCAGATTCCTAGGCCAAATCCCACATAGGGTACACAATCCCACACAGGGCAAATAGCCTACACAAGAATACAAACTTAGCAAGGGTATAATCCTATCAACTAAGTACACTAAAAATAAAACAACCTAGCACACACAACACAATGGTTAAAAGTATATGTTTTTCTTCAACTGTTGTGGTGAAGTCAGTCTTGAACTTGAAAACTCGAACACTTGAATGATAGACTGCTTCTTGAAGGTTGAGTAACTGGACTTAAGGTAAGGTTGAAGAAGCTTTGGAGTATATCTGAATTTCCACTTGGCTCAGTCCAGCAAGGTCTTCAGTCACTCACACCTTCTATTTATAGATCTTGAGAATATATCCATTGAAGGAAAGTATCCGTTGAAGGGAGATACTTCTCCATTTTGAATTCGAGTTTTGATCTCCAAAGATCTTTTCTGTAGTCGCATTAAATGCATCTGAGTTGCTCCTGATATGTGCATTTAATACTCCCAACATTGGCTTCTGGACCTCTCTGACATTCTTGCTGACTTGTCAAGTCGGTATGGGTCCATAGTTGAAGTTCATGCAACGACTACTTGTTGTTAGTTAGCTTTGTTCTTCCTCGTACTGCATGATCTTCTTCGTGCTGCATGGATGAGAATAGCACTTTATCTTTCTGTCATCACTGCAAGTTGCTTCCTTTCTGCTGCTTCCTTCAGCTTGCTGCTTCTTGCTTGCTGCTTCTTCCATGCTGCATCCTTCAGCTTGTTGCTTCCTTCACCTTGCTGCTCTTAGAAGATATCTTTATATATCTTCTAAGATTGGTTTTCTTTATAACTTGGAAAACCATTACATGATCTCTTATCAGAAGATCATGTAATCAGTATGGAAACTAGGTACTGACACCCTAAGCAAACTATTTTTGTCTAATCAATATAACTACTGAAATATCCCAATAATTTGTAAAATGGTTTTACAAAAGTCATGTCACGCCCCATTTTCATACTTAAAATATTAGAGTTTTCTTTGTGGGCGTGCAAGAAGAAAGGGGAAAAGAAACGTACATTTTATAACGGATAAATTTCATAACAAGACCCAATTTATAGAATTATTCTCGATTTTAGACACAATATTTAAAAGGGTAAATTACATAATAGAAACCAAACTATGGTCACTTTTCCACTTTGTTATCAAAACTTTCAAAGTTCACTGTAAAACAGCTTAACTTTGTTTTTTTACTAAACGGCCGCCATAAGTCACCACCGGTGGAATATTCCGAGAATATTCCATCCTGAACTTTCAAAATTAACTGTAAAACAACTCAACTTTGTGGATTTACCAAACGGCCGCCAGAATTGAATTAAATTAAATTAAAAATAACTAAAAAATACAAATCAAATCAAATTAAATAAAAAATACAAATTAAATTAAATAACTAAAACCCTCAAATCGGCCCCCCCAAAATTGGCCGATTTAATTTGATTTGATTAGATTAAATAACTAAAACCCCTAAATCGGCACCCCAAAATCAGCCGATTTAATTTGATTTGATTAAATTAAATTAAATAACTAGAATCCCCAAATCGGCCGATTTAATTTGATTTGATTAAATTAAATTAAATAACTAAAACCCCCAAATCAGCCCCCCAAAATTGACCGATTTAATTTGATTTGATTAAATTAAATTAAATAACTAAAACCCCCAAATTGGCCCCGCAAAATCGGCCGATTTAATTTGATTTGATTAAATTAAATTAAATAACTAAAACCCCCAAATCGGCCGATTTAATTGATTTGATTAAATTAAGTTAAATAACTAAAACCCCCAAATCGACCCCCCAAAATTGGCCGATTTAATTTAGTTATTTAATTTAATTTGTATTTTTTATGTAATTTAATTTGATTTGTATTTTTTTAGTTATTTTTTATTTAATTCAATTCAATTCAATTCTGGCGGTCGTTTGGTAAATCCACAAAGTTGAGCTATTTTACAGTTAATTTTGAAAGTTCGGGACGGAATATTCCCAGAATATTCCACCGGCAGTGACTTCTGGCGGCCGTTTAGTAAAAAAATAAAGTTGAGCTGTTTTACAATGAACTTTGAAAGTTCAGGTAACAAAGTGGAAAAGTGAACATAGTTTGATTTCTATTATGTAATTTACCCTATTTAAAATTTCTCAATAAATTTAAAATTTCTTAATTTTGGATTTTTTCTCTATTTAAGGGTTGAAATTTAGATTGAGTTCTCAATTCAAAACAAAATTCTATTTTTATTTTCTTTTTATTTAAATTTTATAAATTTATTTATATTTCAATATGCATTTATATTTTAGAAAAATTAAGTCAAGTCAGTGCAATTTTCAAACGATCTTCATCAGTTTATATTAATTTATATAAAAAATAAAATAAAGAAAGAAAAATATAATAAATTCAATTCATAAAATAAAATTTGTATTAAATTGATTAATATTAAAATTTATTTTCTATACTTTTATTCATAAAATTAAGAAAATAAAGGAATCTTAATTTTATGAATTGCATTAATTATATGTATATATATATATAAATTAATACTAGTCGGATGAAAATCGTTTCAAAATTGCACTAACTTGTCTTAATTTATCAAAAATATAAATATATAGTGAAATATAAATAAAGTATAAAAAAAAATATGAAATTTGATCTTGAATTGAGAACTCAATCTAATTTTCAAACCTTAAATTAAGAAAATATGTTGAATTGAGACCCTTATCAAGAAACTTTAAAATTTGGGTCTTGAATTGAGAACTAATTTATAAATTGGGTCTTGTTATGAAATTTATCCATTTTATAACTTACAAAAGATAATCGACGAATCAAGGATTTAAAACAACATTTTAAACAGAAACCTTGAAAAACAGTTAAAGATATGATTTTACATGTTTAAAACCTTTGACACATAGCTGGGAGAAAACATTGAAAATATAACAGCGGAAAAACATCAGGATCCATAACATAGAAGAACAGTTTAACTTTTACAAACGATCAACTTTGCTTAAAAAGCAAAACCGGAAAGAAGAAAAGGGAAAAAAGACACAGTTGGTATGACACCCCCTCTTGCTACGCTTTTCCACTTTCATTGTTACCTGTAGTGTGAATGCATGTGGGGTGAGTGCGTCAAATACACTCGTGAGAGTAATTTCCATGTTTTAACAGTTATTAAGCAATTAAACAAATCAAACATATATAAGTTTGGTAATTAGACATAGCACATAAAATACATAGCACGTAAATCGGTTCCTTAACAGACGACCCAGTCCAGATCATAGGCTCATATCTGCAGCAGGGTGCGGGTACTCCCCGTTAACCCCAGGTGTAGGTACTCCCCGACTTACTTTACGGATCACTGTCCCTCCATAGCATGAATGTAGACCTTCGTCCCTTCAGCATGAATGTGAACTTTCATCTCTTCGGCATGAACATGGACATTTGTCTCTTCATATCATAATCATAATGCATGCATGAACACACTAATTACAACATATAATCACAGCATGTAGAGTTCAATAATTCATTTAACATTAAGCTCATATGCATGCGTTCGTTCATCATCATTGTGCGTTAAATACAGAAACGTAAAGTTATTAGGGATTAGAAATTACCTCCACCTTGTTCAGTGGTAATCCCTCGTGATACGTTGAATTCTAAACCTTAAGATCTTTCCTAAACTCGAAAGTCTACACATGTAAAATGAGGGTTTCTTAGATTCTTATTACGATAATTACGTATTCTTAAAAGAACTCTCTCGAAGAAAGGCGTTGAAGGAAAAAAAATGAAATGAAGGTTCGAAACTTGATTATAGGGCATAAAGAAATCAATTAGAGCTTCAACGGAGGAAAAACGGGCTTAAATGGAGGAAAACGAGCTTAAATGGAGCGTTTAAAGATGTAGGGGTATTTTCGTAAATTTTGGTAAAGAGTTGACTTTGACCAGGGGCATAGTTGTAAAATCAAAAAGGTTTTGGAGTCTTTATGAAATATTCAAATCCTTTGGGGTCAAAGTGAAATATCCAGAAGCTATAGGGGTTAAAACAAAAATAAATTAAAATATAGGATTTGCAAATAGGTCCCCCAACTTATCAAATTTGCAACCAAACCCTCACTCCCCCAAACCCCCTACCCGTCGCCTCCCCCTGTTTCCACCACCACACCACGACCGGTGACACCGCATTGCTGGCCACCAATCCATCACCACACATGCGCGACCTCCGCGCCAGCCACAAACACTACGCACGGTGCCGTCCACAACACACACACACACACCTGTACACACATACTGTCACCCGTTGCCGGTGACCCCTCACAACCACACACACGACAGTACAATGAGGCACCGCCCCAACACACAACCACACACACAGTGACGCAACAAGGTGCTGCCCCAACACACAACCCACACACACAGCAGCGCAACGAGAGTCGACGGGAGAGGAGAGAGAGAAAAGAGATGAGAGAAGATGAGAGAAAATGAGAGAGAAGAGAGATAGAAGCAGCCGAAACTTCTCTGGCTGATTCTCGATGAAGCCGGCGTCGGTTGGACGATTCGAGCCCGGATCCGAAATGGGCTCGGTGAGGGCTACGTTTCGACATAAAAGTCAAACAAAATGGAGGAGGAAGCGGCGCGGCGGCGACCATCCGGAAAGTGAGGAGAGAGAAGAGAGAGTGAGGGAGAAAAATATCTACCTTTTTACTTTTTGATTCGAATTATTACTTTTAGGATTCGTTTCGTACTATATATAGACATATTTCGATTTTTCATATTCTTCGTATTTTTGTCCATGAACCCTTAACGAGCCATCCTTTAACGTTTTAACTTACGATTTTCGACTACGATACCTTTTAATAAAAATATAGCATATGTTTTTCGATTAAAATATACACCTGATAAATTAATCATGCTTTATTTCATTTTTCTGAAACACAGTAATTAAATCAAACAATTAAGGGTTTAATTATTTAATTAGTCAATTATGCATCATTTTGTTCTAGACGTTACAAGTCATACTCCATTCATAGTGTTTTCAAACCGAATTGAACCGGAATCGAAATCAAATTGGATTGAACAAGACTGAACTATTACGTTTCGGTTACCCATTTTAAACTTAGATTCGTAAAATGATTTCAAAAAATCGTAATCCACTGTGTTGGTCCCAAGTGGTCAGAGGTTTAGAGGGGGTGAATGAACCTCTATCGATTTTGCGTTTTTTAAATTTTTTAGTGAAACAGGTTCCTGATTCTATAGAGAAGCAGTAACCTGACTCGATCAGAAACCTGGCAGTAAGCTGATTCAGGTTTCTTACTCGGTGATCACAGTATGTAGCGAAATAAACTTAAGATAGAGTTTCCTTAGAAAAACAGTTTTCTTTTCTAAAGAATGCTTTTAACAGAAACCTTTTGCAGAATGCTGATGATGTATGCAGCAAGATATATCAATACAATGCAGCAGGTAGATAAAAACAGTAAAACACTTATGGTTTATAGTGGTTCGAAGGTGGTGTAACCCTTCTATGTCCACTCTACTCTTTCTCAGAGGAGGAACTTCGTTAAGTCAGTTTGTTTTACAAGCCTCAGCTTTACAAACCTCTTCCTAACAAGTTTACCTACTGGAATCAACAGATTCTTAGGCACTATCACACACGGGGTATAATAACTCACACAGAGTTATAAGCCTACACAAGACTAACACTTAGCAAGGATCTAATCATGTCAACTAAGGACACCAAAAAGATAAAACAACCTAGCACACAGCACAAAGGTTAAAAGTATATGGTTTCTTCAACTGGTGCAGCAATGAAAATAGTCTTAAACTTGAAAGATCGAGAACTTGAATGACTGCTTCAGAAGGTTGAGTGACTGAACTTGGAAAGTTTGAGAAAATAGCTTGAGAATGAAGAGCTTAGAAAGTGCTTGCAATAATCAGTAGTTCAGTAGTCTTCAAGGTCACTCCATCCTTTTATTTATATCTGTAGGAAAATGTCCGTTGAAGAGAGACATTGTCCTTGTTGCAATTCAAATTTGATCTCCAAATCTCTTGCAATTAATGTGTCTGGAAAAATTGGGTACAAGGGTTCGTCCTTGTCTGATATGCATTAATGGTGCCACTCCACAGCTACAGTACTTTTTGCAGAGCCGCGGGTCCAGGTGTCACAACTTGATTGGCTTAGTACTGACTTCTATCTACTGGTAACTTTGAGCAGGAACTAATCCTCGTACATCACCAGAATAAACCTCATATAGCGACTGAAAAGATAGAAGGAACTTACAGCTTTCTGCTCAGGTTGCAGTGGCTGCTAACTATTCTGTGCCTACTTCTTGATTTGCGTCAGCTTCCTGTTTCAGAACAGCTTCCTGTTCTCGAAACCTGTAGTCAGCTTCCTGACCTGCGATAGCTTCCTATTCCAGAATCATTTCTTATTTCAGAACAACTTCCTGTTCCTAAAACATGCAGTCAGCTTCGAGTCTTCCATACTGCTATATGTTTTATCTGCTTACTGACTTAGCTTTCCAATCCTGATTTCATCTTCAGCTTACTGACTTTCCTCACTGAAAATCAGTCTTCAAGAAATCTTCATCTCCAGAATCCTGTTACATCAGTTTTCTCTATCTTTCTGATGCTTACAACATTACAACTCAAGACAAGAAAGATAAACTTATCATCTAGAAATCCACTTATAAAACGTGGAAAAATGGTACTCTAAAGAGTCATCTAAAATTACATTGTCTCATCAAAACCTACATGGAAATATCCCAACACACTGCATTTTCAAAACTAGTTGGTTGAATCGGAATCGTGATCTGTCGAACCGGATTGAACGGGATTGAACCGTTAGTTAATTCAATAATTCTATTTGTTCAAATTAATTTTACTTCTTCAAAACCACCTATATTCTTATTTATTAAGTTGATGTTATACTTATTTTTCAATTTTATAAGATATATTTTTAAGTGATCATCTATTTTCTATTCATAATAATATTTACATTATATCATATAGAAAAATATAAAATCAATCCTAAACATTTATACTCCAATTAGAAACATGATCACGATTCCTCAAATAATACATAATCATTGTACAATTGTTTTGCTGAGGGGGTTTGGTCTTAATTTCTTGTTTATAGTTTACTAAATTTTACTATTTTTCTTAGAGTTATTAGCACACGGCTTCTCCTATTATGGAATATTCTTATTTTTATGAACTGTCAAATCCAAATTTCATATTCTATTTTTCAAAAACATTTCCAAAAGTACTTATGGTTGACGTGTTTCGAGATTGTAACAATAATTGTGTTTCACCAGATTGTATAAATTTTCAATTCAACTTATAATTAATTAGTTTGAATTCTAGTGTTTCATTTATTATTATTGCAAATCATGTATATATATTAGTGAAATCATCAAATATATGGCATATATGACCTGCATTTGCAACATGCATGTATTTATAATGTGGTTGTAACCTCTTTTTAGAATTATTTTGATCCTTTTCTAGAGATAAGATTTTAAAAAAATTAATTAGTTAAGTGTATTATTAATAAAATTTTATATTTCTTAATTTTTTACAAAAACTCTAAAACAACACTTAAACGAGATTTAAAGGAATATCAAAGATAAAAATATGTTCACTAAATTTAGAGACAGTCTCTATATTTTAACAACTAATGATTTCATCTCAAACTCATCACCAGTGTATACACTATAAGTATTTTGTAATTAGAGATAAGTCTTTCTATTTTTATTATGATATTTTCTTGTAATGGTATATACATATCACAATCAAATTCTAAAAATGTTTGGATATTAAAATTATCATTATCCCTATTAATTATATATGAATTGAATTAATGTGGACTGAATGAATCACTTTTAGCTAATCAAATTTAGTCACATGAAATTGTCCATTAAAATTAAGAAATGGGACCGGATAAGCAAAGGAAAAGATGGGCAAACATGTGATAATCCTCCTTGTTCTAACAATAATACTTAATAATAACAATAATCGCAATTTTAGGTTGATGATTACTATGTCCTAAAGTGCAAGGGAATGAGGAGATAATTATGCAATTCAAGATAATTTAAGCACATGTTAATTAGATTATTATCATAATTGATTGTTTCTACAGTGGAATCTCAATACTTTTTGCAAAATATTAAGTCCCGGAGTGAGTCTCTTGTGAGACCGTCTCACGAATTTTTATTACATTGCGTGAGACGGGTCGATCCACAACCCAATCATTTACAACTCAAACCCTACAATCCACATGTTATTTATAGATGATGGGGCTCCGTTTCACGGTAACTATCTGTGAGATCGTCTCATATGAGTTTTTGTGTAAGTTCTCAAAGAGTATGATAAAGCTTAGTGCTCACTCTGCAAGGAGGGAAAAATATATTTGTTAATTCTTTCTTAGTAAAAACTAAATATAATTTACATAAATATGACATTTTCATTTCTTGATTAATAAAAAATAACACATAATATGAAGATTTCATTCCCTTGCGTTTTTATGATGTCCATGATCATCGAGAAAGATAAAAAATTGTGTGAGACCGTCTTATATATCACATTTAATCAGACATATTCATGATTCATGCATCCAATTCATTTTGCTTTTTTAATTTAAGTGGAAAATTTTGCAACTTTAATTGAATGAAATAATTTTGAAAATAAATAATCCAAATCCCTAGTAAATACGTTTGCATACATACTTTTGTTGCAATTTTTATTGAAAAAAGAAATTCAGTCTTATGTATTCAACTAATTAATCTCTTCTAGAAATTGTTTTATTTCTAGAGGGCATGCAAATAACTTCTAAATTCACACAAGATGTTTCATTTTATCAATATATAATTTCAAAATAACCACAACACACATGTATAAATAATATTATTATTACATAAAGGAAATTAGAACTAATATTGGAAAAAAAAAGGGAAAACTAATTAAATGTAATAGAGATTCAAGTTTGCAAGGAAACTAAATAGCTTTTTATTAATTATCATTACATTGGTATGAAAGAAAATTAAATCATAATTTATTGAAGCATAGCACATTACCCGTGGGGAACATTGAGATAGAGAGATTTTGATTAGTGGTCCAATTGTGATGTGACATTAATATTTACTGTTAAAGCAGGACCATTTGGTTTACAGTACTATTAGGGAACATAATCACATGCATATCTTAATAAGTGTTAGTTCAATCATATCTAAATCTAATTATTTATCTTATGTCTTTGTCAATCCCTCCCATTTAACCTAGCTTTCTTCATCATCATGACAACAAATTAAATTAACATATAAAAATTCATATAAACGGCTACACGGATATAAGTTCGTGAGACAGAACCCCACTTTATTTACAGATCAAACATATTCAATTTCACAAATATATAAACTGAAAATTACAGGTTGTATATCTATCTCAAAATTGGATTTGTAAAACTGTCTCATAAAAGTTCTGCGCATTAAACTATACTTTATTTATCACCATTTATGGAAAGTTAAAATCTCAAGAATAATGATTAGTTTGTAGTTAAACTCAAGGTCTATTATTTAAACAAGTATGCATTAAGCTTAACCACAATATTTAAATATGAAAGAATTATAGCACGCTACCGCTCATGACAATTGACAAGTATGGATAGAAATAAATTATAAAATTATAATAGAAAATTTGGTTTTCAAGATTAAATTAACACCCAAGATTTATACTTGTTTTGATTATATTATTCATCTCAAGCATGCAAGCATTATCTAAAGCCCTTTAATCAACTCATCCAATTAGTAAAAGGTAATGTCGTTTTGAAATGCACCCTTTATCCCCCTACCCTAGAATAATTACACACTAGAAGCATTAGATGCCTTTTTTTTTTTTAGTGGGAAAATGATGGATAGCTTTCTTCTCACATTAAAATAATAACACATTTTAACATGTGTTTTTTTGGGAGAGAGCTATAATCTTATTTGAGATTCTAATACTCAGTAAAGTTTTCTTTGTGACACAACCAAGATTTAATGATAGCATGTACTTTAAAATAAAGTTCTAACAAATTTTTATATTTAAAAAAAAAAAACTAGTGTTTGTGGAAGGTGTGCCCGAAAAATGTCAAAGCATAAAGTAGTTTATTAGTCTTTTTAGTCCTTTAAAAAAATAATTAGATTTTAGTCATTTATCTGTTAATTTTATATTTTGGTTTTATAATTAAAAAAAAAAAACCTTCTGATTTTTAGTTCTGGTAATATGCTATAATAGAATTCATAAAAAAAAAAAAAAAAAAAAATTCTGCTATCATAGATTATATTGATATGATGTTATTTACTCGAAATCCAAACTTATATATATTGACTTTATTTTTTTTGATGTAGAGTCTAATATTTGGAATATTGACTTTATACTTATCTCTGTCATATTTATTTTTTAACATGTTAAAGTTATTTTAAGATAATATGTATACTTCTTTCTTTTGTAACGTACTATAGAATTAAATAAATTAATACAATACTTTTTACTTAAATGAATTTTTTGTAATTATTTTAGAAACTTATTCATTTATAAAACGTGGTTTGGATGTTAAGTGAATAGAAACATGTCATTTTGACTTGTTATTGCAACTAATCCAACTAAAAATTGAAAGTTTTGTATAATTAAAGAATTAAAAAAAAAAAAAAAAGGATAGATATATACTAAAATCTTTGAAGGTAAAGTTAGATAGAGAACTATTTTTTATTTTATATTAATAGTATAATATAAATATTTTGACTCAATTATGTAAGGTTAACTCAAATATTAATAGGTAATTAAATTATTAAGGTTACTTACAGATGGGTTTGGATCAAAATGAATGAGGTTGATTTTCAGTTTTGAGATAATTATTTATATATGGGATTGAAAATTGGAATATATATTAAAAATATATAATATACTATTAAAAGTCATTTCTTGAAATATTGAATTGGCTAAAGCAGCCTAAAGTGCGTGTAGCCCAATGAAGGCCTAGTGATGTCAATCAATGAAAGTGATAATTAACTAATTTGTCGAATTTGAATTGGACAAAAAATATTGGCCTAAAGGTGTCATAATTCATAATAAAATTTAATTAGTAAGAAAAGGTCTGAAGGAACCCCATTTCAATATATCTAATCAAATCTCAATTCGATTAATTACAAGGGGGCATGCACATACACCTCCATAGTATTATCAATCATGTGTATCAACCACCCCCATCTTATATTGCTTCAATATATTTTACTTCTCAAACTCTAAAAGTTTAAGTTTAAATTCGATGATTCTCGTCTTGTTGGAAAGCTAAGAAGATGTTCAACAACTTTCATGTCACTTTTCTTAATTTTGCCTCCAAGAGAGTAGAAAATTGCAAGAAGGCGGAAGTTGTATAAAATCGTCCAATTTTTTATCTTGGATAGTCAATTTCAAGGGCTACAACTTTCATGGAGATATAAAAGACCAATTCGGTCCAAAAAAGTCCCAAAATGCATCTGAAAGTTGAGATCTGTGTCCATCCGGGTCAACCAGGATTGGAAGTGTCAGGTCGCGAGTGTCCTACTCGAATTGGATTCTTTTTCAACTAGGAAATCCGATTTTGACTTTTCTAACCTAAATAGGGACTGGAGGAGTCATTGGAAAAGGGAGGAGCACTGATATCCAAAAAAAAAATACATCTAGAGAACAAGCAATAAACCAAGAAAATTGAAGATTCAAGATCAAAGAAGAAGCATCAAAACACGAACTCACTAAGTTTTTCTTTGATTTTATTTCTAAATTTTATCATGTCATCTTGTAATTTATTTTGCATTATGAACATGATTATTGGCTAGGGATCTCGTGATCTTAGGGGCACGAGAGTAGTTCTATGGATATTTTGTTGAATTTCTAGTTTTAATCTTTCCTCTAAATCCATTATATCTTGGTTTACATGTTTTCAAATATATTTATTTGGCAAAAATAAAGTAATGTTGGAATAGTCAAGAACATTATGTTAGGTGAAATTTTTATAATATCTCATATTAATATTAAACAAATAAAAAAGAGAGTGGATTATAACAGATAATTGATGGATATACATGGTTGTATATAAATTGAGTTGACAAAAAATAAAAAATTGTACATTAAAAAAAATGACACTTTTTTTTTTTTTTGGGTTGTGTTGTGTTCTATATTTGTTTTGGTTAGAGCATCCCCAGCAGGGTGCTTCTCTAGTGCCCAGCGCCACTTTTCTTCTTCCACCTGTGCGCCATCTTCAGCTCTACTCCAGCGCTTCCAATTTCTCTGCGTCAGATGTGAACAGGCGCTATTCCTGCGCCATCTTTTCCTTTTTTTTTTTCCTTAAACATTATTCAAATTTTTGTGAAAATAGGCCAATTCATGGGTTAATTTTTGGGTCATGTGGGAATGTAAATGGGCTAAATTTAATAATTATTTGACCAATTTATATATTTTATAAATGTTTATTAATTTTATAACAATTTGAGGTAATATAAGTGTTAATTTTTCAATATGGATGATGATATAAAAATGTAAAATAATATGGGTGGTAAGTTAAACGATGTTGTTCATAATATAAAATTTTAAAATTATTGAAAATTGATTAAATACATGAAATAAAACGTGAAATTACTGAAAAATAGAATATCGGAAATATTACATAAAATTACGAAATTGTTTTTTTGTTTTCATTTTACATTGAGTTTCAATCAATTAATAATATTAATTTTTATTTATTAATTTAAAATACAAAAAGTTAAAACTATATTAAATAATGTTTACATATGTAAATATGTTATCCAATTATAACAAAATTTTAAAAATATAATTTGTCACGCCCCGTTTTCTTTTCGTAAAATATCAGAGTTTTGCTTTGGGCGTGAAGAAAGAAATAGAAAGAGACGCATACACAACAGAAAGAGATAAGCAGGGGACAACAGAAGAAAGAGGTAAGGGACGAAGTGATTGTTTCACTTAACAACAATCGGCCTCTGCCGATAGCAATCAGTCTCACTATTGATAATATACATCACACGTAGCGGAAATAACATCAGGATCTCTCGTTCACAGAATACCCAGAATATATATATACAGAAATATTACAAAACGTGAGTAAACTTAAAACATTGTTTTGAAAATGTTTGGAGACCTCGTCTCATACAACAAAAGTCAGAAAACAGTTCATCCTCTCTCCGACTAGGGTTCCTCATGCTCATCATCGCCTGTAGTGTGAGTACAGAATAAGAGGGTGAGTGCGTGGAATACACTCGTGGGAATAACTCTGCCCTTGTGACTCTCAACAGATATAAAAATACTAGTAAAATAATCTTAAGCCACGTTACCACAGCACATAAAATGCATAGTAGATATTAGAAATAGTAAGGGACGCATAGATGCGGGGTTCCCCCGTCTTACCCTGTAAAACGGTCTCATATACCGCTAGCGTATTTCAAGGACCGCCAGACCTTTTCAGAGTAGTAGAAAATAGCAAGGGACGAACAGAATGCATGATCAAGGTGGACATCAGTCCAACCACAGTAATAATATGGCACAACAAATATATTCACAACATTTAGTATTCCTCAATCATGCATTTAAATAGGGAAAAACTGTAAACAGATAAAAGGATAAAAATTACCCCCACCTCGTTCGTTAGTACCCACGTGAGTTGATAAATCCGAAAGTCTAATAACATGATAACTCAAAGCTTAGTCCAATAAGTAGCCTACATAGTTACAGTGTTTCTTAGATCTTAAATACAGTATAAATAAAGCTGTAAAAGGTTCCGGTGGAAAAACGTTCGTTATCGACGCGACGGATCGAATGATCTAAAGATTGGAATTTTGGAGAAAAGTCTGAAAGTCAATTCTAAAGGGCTGAGATGATAGGAAATGAAATTTGGGTCACGATAAAAAAAGAATAAGCTCGATCGGAGTTAAAACGAGCTCGAACGGAGCATTTTAAGTTTAGGGGTAAAATGGTCATTTTGGTCAAAGAGTTGACTTTGACCGGGCCCATGGATCCCGATCTACGACGTCTTGATACGGATGAACAACGGAAAGAAAATGAGGTTCGGATAAAAAACACGGCGTCGGCGCCGGCACCCGATACCCGACGGCTGCCGAGTTTTCTCGACAGCTAGGCGCGGCCCAACCCGGCTGGTCGAGTTTTCTCTGCCAGCCTTGCCCGGTTCTTCTCGACGGTGGCCTGCTTGAGAAGGCCACTTCCCGGCGTCGCCCGGCACGGCGGCACCGTCTCCAGCCACCACCACCTACCTCTCCGGATACCTCGCACCGCCGACTACCACTTCCGGCCGTCCATCGCCGGATTTCGGCATGAGTAGTGCCCGGAAATTACGCCGCAAAATCCTTCGACGCTCAATTTTTTCCAAAAAACACCACCAATCAAAAACCTCCGGCCGGCGATCCCAATCGTCGGCGACCACCCCCAGCTACTCCACCGGCGACTCCCCGTCGCCGGTAACCCATTCCGGCCAAGCCCAACCTCCAACACAACCTATACATACAAGCTTGAGCTCACACACACACACTGTTTCCTCTCCGGCCGGCGGCCACCTGCAGCCGGCGACCACCACCCTCCACTGTCACCTTGGCTGGCGACTAGGGGGTCGCCGGCCACCACCATCGCCGTGCACCCACACACACACAGCAAGTCACACACACACACACCTAGCGTAAGGTGTAATCACACACACACCTTCACTACCAAGCTTGGCCGGCGGCCACCAGCCGCTGGCCGCCTCCTCCTCCACCTCGCCGGTGACCTCCCGTCGCCGGCCGTTCTTTCCCTCACGGCGGCGCCGCCTCCAACAGCATGCACAACAACACACACAAAAACACCATACAACACACACATGCATGCATACACATATATACATCACTCTCCTTCTTAGGCGCCACCACCTACGGCGGCGCTGGCCCTCCAGCATGTCGTCCTACCTCCGGCGGCCCTCCGGTCGTCAACTCCGGCGAGAAGAGAGAGAAAAGGTGGTGCAAGGAATAGGGTTAGGGTTTAGGGGCTATTTTTCGCCGTTTTTTGGCGAACGAGAAATCGGATTTGAAATCCGAGACCTATTCTAGAATCGTCTCGTCGAGACGAATGTCGTGTGCGAAAATCGTCCAGTTCCGACAACTTTGCAATTTTCCGGCGACCAACCGACAGCGGCGCGCCTGAAACAGAAAGACGGAAAAGAAAAGATGAGAAAGAAGGACTTACGTGTTTTCGTCAGGTTCGGCTCGATCGAAGAAACGGTGATTTTTGAATCAAAATCACCTTTATTTATAGATGTTCGAAAGTTACTATTCACCGAAAATATCCGGATCACTATTCATCCAAATATCCAAACATTATTCATCGGTTGACTTTTCCGATGTTACTATTCACGTAAATATCTTCGTTTCCATTCTCCGTAAATATCTTCCGATTTTTTTTCCAAAACTTTCGATTTTGCCCTTTCCATTACCGTTCGAGCTATGGGTCTCCGATTGACCCCTAGTTCATTTCTATCTTCTCATTTTCTCGATACGCATCTAATGGTATATAAAAATCCTATGTTCCACATCTAATAAAATTATCGATCTAAAACGTGCAATAAACACTTATCTGAAACGCACAAATTAAATTAAACAGTTAAATCATACGCACACAATTATTAAATCATAGGTTAAAATGTTTAATTAATTAATTATGTTTGTTTTGATCCGGGGCGTTACATTCCTTACCCCTTAAAATAATTTCTTTCTCAAAATTGAACGAGTACTAAGAACAACTCATAACTAAACGTGTACTAAAAGCTGCGAGACTGGATACTTTGTTACAAAGCTCATTGTCGTGTATCTGTGTTGCTTCTATCTTTCCATTTCTCGTTAAGGAACTTTCTCAGGCTTGCAAGTTCCTTGATTATTTGGCTCAAGCTTGCAAGTTCCTCGATTATCTGTCTAAGCTCAATGTTCAGAACTTTCGTCGATCCTGTGCTTTTCCAATTCTTCCTCGAACTTTCCTATTCAAATCTCACTTTTGTTTCTCGTTCCTCTTCTTCTTCAACTTGTTGTACTATTCATTGTATTAATCATTCTATATACTTCTTATCTTCATCGTTCACTTGCAGAGTAGGACGAGGAATAGTTGGTACTGATAAGTCGTATTCCTTCGTCAGTGAATGTAAATAAATTTTGATAGAGGTAAAGAAAAGAGAGAGAGGAATGGAGAATGAGAAAGAGAGAGAGAGAGTTGAAAAGACGAGATTAATCTCGAATATCACTTGTCGATCCGGTGAAGAGCTAGATAAATCCTCAGTAAAAACGTCCATGCATTCCTTCATCACCGGCATCTTCTCGGTAGAAGTTGATGGTTGCTCGGGTTTTCCTATGTTGACCAACCAAGCTTCGCAGTTCTTTTTGCTAAGCATCTTGGTTGTCTTTAAGTCCAAAATATTCCTTGAGTCGACTTTATCTGGGTCTCACGGAAGGTGAACTCCGGTTCTCCAGATGCTCTGAAAGACAGTCTTCCTTGCATGGTATTTGATTACCGCGTGATTGGACTCTAGCCAGTCCATTCCCAAGATTGGATCAAAATCTTTCTTCTCCAAAGCGTGGAGATTAACTAGAAGGATCTCATCTTCGAAAGCAATCCTAAGGTGACGGTATAGATGTTTTGTCCTTACAGTCTTTCCTGAGAGAAAGCTAACTTCTAAGGTTGGAGCGACTATCCTACCGTTCTCATGCTTCAACAATTATAGCAGTCAACAAATATGAAGAAAGTATGTCGCTCCAATCATCAAGCAGGATGAAAACAGGTATATCAGATACTGATAGCATACCTACCATCATCTCGGCTCCCTCAGCAACTTCCGGGCGAGTAAGAGTGTAGGCTCGCGCTCTACCTGTTACTGGTCTCGAGTTTGGTGTCGTAGCCGGCAAATTCCTCGTCTTCCTACAATTCACCGCAATGTGCCCCGGTACCCCGTAATTATAACAGGTCTGCGTCTCTGGCTAACACGACCCCATGTGCACTTTTCTACATCTCGGGCATGGATTTCCTGGTCGAGGAATGGGAAGAAAGGGAGCATAGCTTGTCAGGAAAAACTTATTCGGGACAAAGCTCTGGCTTGGGCCAGTCTATTTCTTCTTGGCAGGAACAGGAAAAACTCTCTTGAGGGGTGCAACATCTAAACCCATCCAGGATGCAATCTCCTGGGCTCTTTCGATGATATTCGCATAAGTCATCGTCCTCTGCCCAGCAAGGATCGAGCTGATCTCTGAGCGAAGACCTCTCTCAAACCTTCGGGCATTCTTAAGATCTGAATCCACCAGATGTGGGGCATACCGGCTCAAATGATTGAACCGCCGCTCATAGTCCCCTACAGTCGAACTTCCCTATTTGAGATGAAGGAACTCTGTCTCCTTCTGATCTCGATATGATTGAGGAATGAAATGACGAGAAACTATCTCCTTGAATTCCTCCCAAGTCATCCGCTCTCTTTGAGCGGCCAACAGTGTACGCTCATACGAGTCCCACCAGTGACTCGTTTCGTTTGTCAGCTGGAAGATTGTACAGTTGACCCTTTTCTCTTGGGAGCAAGTTAGGTGGCCAAATAAACGGTCGAGTGATCGTAACCACTCTTCTGCCTCCATCGGTTCCCCATTTCCGTCAAAAGTTGGCGGGTTGAATCGCTGAAACTGTTCATAGATCAGGTTCGGATCAGATCTCCCTGGCTGTGGTGCGGCCCGGGTTTCTTCGAAGTGCTGCGCTAACCCTCTCAACACAATAACCAAATCTCCGACATTGGCAGTCTATTCTCGCTCCGGCTGGTTAGCCGGCTGGGGTTGCTCCTTGCGGGGTCTTCCTCTCGACATAATTCTGTTACGATATATATATATATAAGTCGTTGAGATAACACGATACTTACTATACATAAGTAGATTAACGCAATATATGTGAAAAAGCATAAACGTATATTATATAAAATAAGCGAGAACGTAAATACGCGTTTATACATAGGAACCTATTTAGGGTAGTCTTACACCATCCAAAAGATGTATGTACACTATCTATGATGTAAAAACTACTTTATACATATACATATAGAATACTAAAAGTTCATCATCCGTAATCTATCCCTTCGACAGTTCTAACCGAGTGAATACAAATGTTCAAGTCGGGCCTGCTTCTGGCCTCGAATTCGGTATGGTAGCTGGTGGTTTTCTAGACCTTAAACAGTGGGTGGAGATGTGTCCCGACATTCCACAACGGTAGCAATTCCGTGTCTCCTGTGGGCACGGTCCCTTGTGTAATTTTCTACACTGGGAGCATAAATTCCCTGGCCTCGATGTTGGGACAAAAACTCCTAGATTTCGGGGATTCTGGCAACTGTATGCTGGGTGGCCCGGCTTCCCGCATTTAAAGCAGTCTTGGGTCCCTTGAAGGCAGGGCCCCTCGTACATCTTCCCACACTTGGGATAGATATTTCCTGGCCTTGGTGAGGTAGCCACCGAGTTCCTAAACTTCTGGCAGTGAAACGCGATATGTCCAGGTTCTCCACACCTGTAACAGTTTCGGGCCCCAAGGTGGCAGGGTCCTGCATGCGACTTCCCACCCTTAAAATACAAGTTCTCTGGCCCGGGAGTAGGGAGAAGCGGAAACTGGTGTTGATCAATGTCTTGACTAAGACTGATCAGTTTTCTCTTTCCCGTTGCTATCTCCATTCTCCTGGGTGGCATCACGTCTATGCAGAGATGAGTGACGATCTCTTGAGCTCTCTCAACGATCGCGGCATAAGACATTTCACCATGTCCTGCCAAAATGGAGCCGATCTCTCTACGAAGTCGCTTCTCAAAGTGTCGGGCTTTCTTGACATTCGTGTCCACCAGATGGGGCGCGTACCTACTTAATAGGTTGAATCTCTTCGCGTATTCTTCTACGGAGGCAGTTTCTTGACGAACGTGTAAGAAATCTGCTTCTTTTAGTTTACGGTATGCCTGAGGCAGAAATTCCTGTCTAACCACCTCTTTGAAGATTCCCCATGTAATTGTCCTTCTGAATTCTGGCGACGTGGTCCTTTCTTGTCCCTCCCACCAATAGCTGGCTCCTTCAGTAAGTTATAATACAACACAGGAGATCTTCTGTTCTTCTGTGCATGCTAAATGTTCAAAGAGTCTATCCAGTGTCCTCAGCCACTCTTCAGCTTTGATCGGTTCTCTCATTCCGTTGAAGATCGATGGATCAAAATGTCGAAATTGTTCAATAATAAGATTTGCGGCGTTCTTTGACGATGGTGACGATGCGACTTGGGTGATCCCTAATTATCGAGTCATGTTCCTCTGTTCGAGCACCGCCACTAAATCCCTTGTTATGGCGTTTATGTCATGTTCAGACAGTTTCTCCATCGACAGCTTATTCTTTCGTGGTTTACCTCATGACATATCATTCTATAGACGACATATATAATTGATCCTTATAATATATCCCACATTGTGGCACCCCGTTCCCCTTAATTGGAAATAGGTCACCACCCTTTACTTATTTAGGAACTAAAGAAATCATAATTACTTTTCAAAATACAGCGGAAGACTTAAAAGTGAAGACACGAGAGCCATATATATATATTTTTTTAAAACGTAACATATATACATATATATCAACATATCATTCTCAAAGGAAACCTTATTCTAGTATAACAACTTGAAGGGACAGTGAGAAGTCAGCCCAGTCTGCTACACGTCCACGTCATCATCTGTCGAGCCTGAAAATATAAAAGTAGCATAATGAGACACCTCCGAAGAGGGATCCCAGTGGGATAACTTTACTGTCTAATATATTGAAGCAATTAAATCATTAAGCAAGTACTACATGTGGTTCTTAGCCACCCTGAGAACATTTTGTGGTTCTTAGCCATCCTGAAAACATTTTGTGGTTCTTAGCCACCCTGAGAACATAGACCAGACACTCTCGCCCTTTATGGTCAACATAAAGGAATGTGGGAGTCGCTCGCCCACTAAACCTTGCTTTCCATAGACCAGGCACTCTCGCCCTTATGGTCGTCGCCCAGTATGGAAGTAACATACTAGTTATAGCTACGGGCTTCAGCCGTAGATTTTCATACATAACTTATCATCAATTCAATTATCAACACATAGTAGAGAGTAGAAGTTACCCACTTGCAACCGATAGATTTGACTTTATGAGGATATCTCTGGATCCACCGACCGTCTCGAACTACGCTCGACATACATATAATTATTTAGTTTATTAATTCATATAATCACACATTAGTATCAATTATCATATTCTAAAAATTCACAATTTTCCACAGTGTATATAATTAAATAAAAATAGAATCCTAAACAAGATTGTCACTTGAATTTTAGCTCAAAATCAGTCTATATTGCAAAATTCACCATACCCTACAGAATTGATGAAAATCTTTCATATTTTTACAGAATTTAGACAACATTCTGAAGTATAACATATAAAAATATCAACTGAAAATAAGCTTTACATATTTAGTTATGAATTTTCTAAATTAGCAGAAAACAGTGCATAGTGTATGCTGAAAACAGGTTATGTTGTAAAATTCGGCATAAATCATACAAGACTCAAAAAAATGCATACTAAATTTCTACACGTACCTAAGAACTGGTTCTAAAACATAGTAAAAGATCATATTTAAATTCGAAGGATACAGTTCCAGATAATTGTTTGATTCAGACCTAAAAACGGGGCAAAAACTGTCTCTGATCAGCTTATCTTAGAAAAATCATATAAAATCGGGTTTAACTCCGAGTCTTCTGAAATTTAACATGCATATTCTACACTTCACATAATACACTGTGGTAAAAGGGTTTAGCCTAAATCGATTTCTACAACACACAGAAAATTATCGAACAGCAGGGAAAAGCACACACATGTACAGCAGCAGTAAAATACAGTAATAGCAGCAGCAAAATACGTAGCAGTAGCATACTTACGTATAGCAGCCGAGTAACGGAGCAGCAGGGAGAGGGAGAGAGAGATAGAGAAAGAGAGAGACGAGAGAGAAGGCTGTGTATGTTTTTTCCTCTTTCTTTCTTTCCTTGCTGCCCTTTTCCTTTCCTTCCAACTTGACCAAGATGAGTCATAAGCTGCGTTGACTATTATTATTATTGTGAGGAGAGAGAGTATTGTGTGGCATTGCATGGAGGAGTGATATTGCCGAGAGAGAGAGAGAGATATGGAGCAAATATGTTGACTTTCTCTTTCCAGGTTGCAAAATAAAAGAGGAGTCACCATGGAGTGTTGTCTAATTTTGGTGGAGAGAGGGAGTGGGCTAGGTGGCAGCTGCAGGAAGTGGGAGAGGACTAGCCATTCTCATGGATTACTTCTTAATTAATTAAATACTATACTTAACTAATAACTTTGGTTTAGTTAGTTAATTACTTAGCTCACTTAATTTATTATTTCTTAGACTTAATTAATTAATTCTTATACATAGTTAATTGATTAGGGTGTTATAATTTTACTTGTGTGGTGAGAAGATATTTTGATACACAATAAATTAGAAACGCATGCTTGAGCAAAATATTTTATCACATAAAATCACATAAATAGATCATACGTAAAATTACATTAAATAAAGCATTCATAGGCACAAACGAGTAAATTAAATGTCTTAACCTAATATAATCTTAATTCATTTAAACTTATCTATTATCTTATCTTTTTACTTCCATCCATGTTTGTCGAGTGAGTTGAGATCAAGCTCGGTTTTCTCCGTGAGCAATCCTGCAAAAACCCTTAAAATCTCGAAAGAAATATATATATATATATATATATATGTCATAAAATCTTTAAAATCATCAAGCATAACGTAATTAGTAAATGATAACTTTAAGTAATATAAGAACTCATACTTAAATCATATAGATGCTAAAGGAATTTTCTTATAAAATATACAATGCCGGTTTTCTTGAAAATGGGGTGTTACACACATAACCCAACAATCTATAATAATCGATAAATCAATAACAAAAATCACGTTACAAACAAACATTTATTCCGCAAACCTTATGTTCAAGGAGAGTCACCTATGGAGAGAGGATGGTGCCTATGTGTGTATTTTTCCGAAATACCCGACCACATTTTAAAAATACACTTTTGAAATCACGTTTTTCCCATTTTTAAAACCAGTTCGAGCAAGTTCTCAACATTAGAACGGCTCTGATACCATCTGTCACGCCCCGTTTTCTTTTCGTAAGATATCAGAGTTTTGCTTTGGGCGTGAAGAAAGAAATAAAAAGAGACGCATACACAACAGAAAGAAATAAGCAGGGGACAACAGAAGAAAGAGGTAAGGGACGAAGTGATTCTTTCACTTAACAACAATCGGCCTCTGCCGATAGCAATCAGTCTCACTATTGATAATATACATCACACGCAGTGGAAATAATATCAGGATCTCTCGTTCACAGAATACCCAGAATATATATATACAGAAATATTACAAAACGTGAGTAAACTTTAAAACATTGTTTTGAAAATGTTTGGAGACCTCGTCTCATACAACAAAAGTCAGAAAACAGTTCATCTTCTCTCCGACTAGGGTTCCTCATGCTCATCATCGCATGTAGTGTGAGTACAGAATAAGGGGGTGAGTGCGTGGAATACACTCGTGGGAATAACTCTGTCCTTGTGACTCTCAACAGATATAAAAATACTAGTAAAATAATCTTAAGCCACGTTACCACAGCACATAAAATGCATAGCAGATATTAGAAAAAGTAAGGGACGTATAGGTGCGGGGTTCCCCCGTCTTACCCTGTAAAACGGTCTCATAATCGCTAGCGTATTTCAAGGACCGCCAGACCTTTTCAGAGTAGTAGAAAATAGCAAGGGACGAACAGAATGCATGATCAAGGTGGACATCAGTCCAACCACAGTAATAATATGGCACAACAAATATATTCACAGCATTTAGTATTCCTCAATCATGCATTTAAATAGGGAAAAACTGTAAACAGATAAAATGATAGAAATTACCCCTACCTCGTTCGTTAATACCCACGTGAGTTGATAAATCTGAAAGTCTGATAACTTGATAACTCAAAGCTTAGTCCAATAAGTAGCCTACATAGTTACAGTGTTTCTTAGATCTTAAATACAGTATAAATAAAGCTGTAAAAGGTTCCGGCGGAAAAACGTTCGTTATCGACACAACGGATCGAACGATCTAAAGATTGGAATGTTGGAAGCAAGGCTGAAAGTCAAGTCAAAAGGGCTGAGATGATAGGAAATGAAATTTGGGTCACGACAAAAAAAGAATGAGTGCGATCGGAGTTAAAACGAGCTCGAACGGAGCATTTTAAGTTTAAGGGTAAAATGTTCATTTTGGTCAAAGAGTTGATTTTGACCGGGCCCACGGACCCCGATCAACGAGGTCTTGATACGGATGAACGACGGAAAGAAAATGAGGTTCGGATCGAAAACACGGCGTCGGGTGCGCGTCGGCACCCGACGGGCGCGCACAGTGCGCGCCGGCACCCGGCACCCGACGGCTGCCGAGTTTTCTCGGCAGCTAGGCGCGGCCCAACCCAGCTGGTCGAGTTTTCTCGGTCAGCCTTGCCCCGTTCTTCCCGATGGAGGCCTGCTCGAGTAGGTCACTTCCCGGCGTCGCCCGGCGCGGCGTCGCCCGGCGCGGCGTCGCCCGGCGCGGCGGCGCCGCCTCCAGCCTCCACCACCTACCTCTCCGGATACCTCGCACTGCCGACTACCACCTTCGGCAGTCCATTGTCGGATTTCGGCATGAATAGTGCCTGGAAATTACGCCGCAAAATCCTTCGATGCTCAGTTTTTTCCAAAAAACACCACCAATCAAAAACCTCCGGCCGGCGACCCCCAGCTCCTCCGCCGCGCGACTCCCCGTCGCCGGCAACCCATTCCGGCCAAGCCCAACCTCCAACACAACCTATACATACAAGCTTGAGCTCACACACACACACTATTTCCTCTCCGGCCGACGGCCACCTGCTGTCGGCGACCACCACCCTCTACTGTCACCTTGGCCGGCGACTGGGGGTCGCCGGCCACCACCACCGCTGTGCACCCACACACACACAGCAAGTCACACACACACACACCCAGCGTAAGGTGTAATCACACACACACCTTCACTGCCAAGCTTGGCCGACGGCCACCAGCCGCTGGCCGCCTCCTCCTCCACCTCGTCGACGACCTCCCGTCGCCGGCCGTTCTTTCCCTCACGGCGGCGCCGCCTCCAACAACATGCACAACAACACACACAAAAAACCATACAACACACACACATGCATGCATACACATATATACATCACTGTCCTTCTCCGGCGCCGCCACCCATAGCGGCGCAGGCCCTCCAGCATGTCGCCCTACCTCCGGCGGCCATCCGGTCGTCAGCTCCGGCGAGAAGAGAGAGAAAAACAGAGGAGAGAGAGAAGGTGGTGCAAGGAATAGGGTTAGGGTTTAGGGGCTGTTTTTCACCGTTTTCTGGCGAACGACAAATCAGATTTGAAATCCGAGACCTATTCTAGAATCATCTCGTCGAGACGAACGTCATGTGCGAAAATCGTTCGATTCCGACAACTTTGAAATTTTTCGGCGCCCGGCCGGCGACGGCGCGCCGAAAACAGAAAAACGGAAAAGAAAAGACGAGAAAGAAGGACTTACGTGTTTTCATCGGGTTCGGCTCGATCGAAGAAACGGTGATTTTTGAATCGAAATCACCTTTATTTATAGATGTCCAAAAGTTACTATTCACCGAAAATATCCGGATCACTATTCATCCAAAATATCCAAACACTATTCATCGGTTGACTTTTCCGATGTTACTATTCACGTAAATATCTTCGTTTCCATTCTCCGTAAATATCTTCTGATTTTTTTTCCAAAACTTCCGGTTTTGCCCTTTCCGTTGTCGTTCGAGCTACGGGTCTCCGATTGACCCCTAGTTCGTTTCTATCTTCTCATTTTCTCGATACGATCTAATGGTATATAAAAATTCTATGTTCCACGTCTAATAAAATTATCGATCTAAAACGTGCAATAAACACTTATCTGAAACACACAAATTAAATTAAACAGTTAAATCATACGCACATAATTATTAAATCATAGGTTAAAATGTTTAATTAATTAATTATGCTTGTTTTGATCCGGGACGTTACATGATTAAATAAATTATTAATTAGAAATAATATGAAATATTCCTTTTTTTAATAAAATTTAGTGCAGACTACTGGAGATAAAACACTGTTTCTGCACTACTCTAGTGCAGAAGCTGCACTAGAGTAGTGCAAACTGCTGGAGATGCTCTTACATACAATGTATTAGTATTTTATATTGGATTAACTAACAAGTGCTTAATATTTTATTTATTTATTTGTGTATATATAGGAACTGTAACAAGATATAACAGCTCAATTGCATTAACAAAAACAATATGTCTATAATAATATATCTTTCTTTCGAACTCGATTTCATTATCACTTTCTACTATCTCAAAATCTTATTTCTTGAGATGAAATTTCATTTACAAGATTTAGAAATAAACTGTTTAAATTAATAATAAGATATAATTAATTGAATGAAATTCCATCTCACATGAATTTTTTCTTTTAACTATTTTATGTTTGTGTTACATACGTTAGTGTTAGATATTGATGGGCCAAATTTTATTTCATTCCCAAGAACCATGTTTGAAGCCCATTTAGAGCGGGCCTAAACCAGTGTACACCAAAGGCTATTGTAATGTCATGCACCACATCACACTGTAACATATCACCTTCCTTCATCCTTTTAGGCCCCGTTTGGTATTCGGGTTGGGATTGTTTAAGTTGATTGGGCTTTTCGAGCTTTTACTGTTCATTGAAGACAAAAAAGCATTTTTTGAGTGTTTGGTATATAGGTTTTGAGATAGGTTAGAGTTAAATTTTATGTTTGGTTTGAATGATTAATGTTTTTCAAAAATGGGTTTAAATGAAAAAGTGTGTTTGCTTTGTTGGTTAAGGTTGAAGTGAAAAATGAAATTACCAAATTACCCTGAACATAAATTGTTCGATGAAATTATTGGATATTAATTAAAAGGAAATGAGTCACACAAAATCACACAAAATTAAAAATCTACTTCTAGGGCTCGAGAAACCAAAAAAATGCCCATATTATTTCCTCCATCTACACACTGTTGTTCATCGATGCCTTGGCAAATAAACGAGGATTAAGATCTTCGATCGTTCTCCCAACGAATACGTAGCCTTCAGATCTATCCTAGTTTCTTAAAATTCCGGTTCGAAGCTTTATTCTTCACAAACTGATTCAAAATCTCATACTGGAATCGCGTGTTTGGACTTCAAGATCGTCACCGGTTGGATATCGGAGGTTCCTCAATTAATGAAATGAAAAGTCTCAAACTACAGCAAAAAATGACGAGCAGATATGACATTTCGATTTTGAACAAAATGAAGAATTTACGGGTTGAATGAGTATGTCGTTAACTTTGAACAAATAAAGAATGTAATGTTGATTTATGAGTTACCATACATCCGATTCTAAAATCTTTTTTGTAACACATTTTTTGTGTGGTTGATTACTCGGAGAAAAAAATCGTTGTTCAGCTTTACGCAAAAAATTGTTTCGGACAGTGACAGTTTACGGTATTTCCATTTTTGGCAAATGCTGATTTGTGTGTTTTTTTTATTTGTACACTTTGAAGGTCCTTATAGTTACATGATGGGTAAATGTATGGCAACATATGGGTAAGTTAGTTTATGGGATGCAAGTTAAATTGCCATAGACTTGATGTTAATGAAACTAGTAGTAAATGGCTATTTCATTTCCTTTATATTACTCCAAAAATGTGGACAGAAACTAGTTATTGCCGAGTTATGAATATATAGTACAACCAATGATACATGTATGTCGTTATTAATAACTATCATTTGGTTTCATATGAAAGTAGTGTTCTATATTGTAATTGATAGATGATTGTTTTTGCGGTTTTAGTTGTACTTCATATTACGAAGATTTTGAGTCGAATTCTCCACCCAATGATGTTTGCCAACGATGTCGACATGCCCTTCCAATGCATATACAAACCTTTGGCTACCAAAAAAATTTCATTGCGACGTTTTAAAGCTTGTCCTTTTCGAGGGGTACGATGATCTTACTTTACTCGATTTTGGTTGGGATCTCTTTATTGTGTTTTTACAGTTGTTTGATTACTCTTGTATATTATAAAACGAAACAGTTAAAAATTGTTGTTGTTGTTGTAGAGCGAGTCGTGTGGGGTATTCATATGGTTGGAGCCACTGCAAAAGGGTCATGCTAGAGATGTCGCGGTTGAATGCATGGAAAAATTTTCAATTTTGAAGGCGGAAATTGCGATCACAAGAGCTCATGAACAAATGTATAAGAAGCAATCAAGAATCTTAGGTATTGTCATTGTCTTGTTTACCGTCCTCACGTTGTGGTGTATGCAACGTTCGAGCAACCGTTCAAAAGCAAATGAAATTTGTATTGCTTCTATTTTTATGTGTTTTCTTTACCAAAATGACTGAGAATAAACTGCATGATATATAGGATCTTAGAAGTTCTTTTAAGATGGATAATTAATCGATAAATATGTGGTTAAATGCACTGCAGATGTGTTTATATATATTCTACAATGTCCGGATGTCGAACCCTCAATGGGCTAATAATAACTATCTACAATGCACTAATAACTGACACACACACATAGAAACAAGTACAAAAACTTGATAATAAAAACGGCTAAATCCGACCCCCAAACTTAAATGTGATTCGTGCCCAAAATGTCATTACAACAAATTTTGAGGATATAATACAAGTTATCAAGTATTATGCGGCTGCGTGCCGTCACTCTGGTGCGCTTCCTCATCTTACACATCTGGTGGTAAGGGTGAACGAGCTCGCCACTGCATCTGATCACGCACTTGGAAGAATTCCGATGGGTCGAGTTCCGGTGGGATTGTTGAACACCCACAAGCGACAGCAGTAGCCTCGAGGGCCTTCGGAATCCAAGCGAAAAAGTTCTTCATCGCCTCGAGCATTTCAGATTGCTTGTCCCAAAGTTGCCCTAGCTCCTGTGACACTTCGTCAAGGGTGATGGCTCGCTCGGGATGTCCCACGTCCGGTGGCCCATGCGGCCGTGCTCTAGCCGCATCGACATCCATTTGTCGAATTACTGCGGCATTAATCGGATTCTTAAGTTGTACTACAGTATCCGACCCGAGGCTCTGAACTCCGCTGAGAGTGCACAACCCCGTAATAAACGCAGGGAATAAGTTCGACTTGTGAGAGTCCTGTATAGAGTCTACGAGTCGGGCTCGAATGATTTGGGCCACCGGAATATGCTCCCCCTTCATTATATAGTAGATACGAGCGCACCGTTCGAACGTTACATTTGTGAGTGCGGAGGTCGGCATGAGGTGATGACATACAAAGTGAAACTAAATCTTAGCCTCTAGTTTAAACTCGGATCTGGGAATCATCCATTGAAGCACCTCTTCCTTGGTCTTCCACACCGGCGGCTGGCGGCATAAGAATTCCCCCACTTCCTCGGGCATCACCCGACCTTTCATGTCATCCCAACTTCCTTGATGGAACGCATCCCCCGGTAATTCATAAAACTGGTGAATATCTTCTCAATAAAGACGACCGCTACACCGCGCACGGTTGACCGTGGGGTCCCACGCATGCCCTGTGGTGTGTATTTCGCCGTTGGAATATTGTGGTTCGCATAAAACTCTAGGATAAGAGAGAGGTTGTACTCGGTTGTCTTTACACACAATTCAAACCATCGACGTTGCCGAATTTGGACGGTGATCTCCTCGTACTCTCCCAGAAAGAGTTCAAAACCTCTCTCTAGAATAACCGTCTTTGCCCTCCGTTTTGAGTATTCCTCCTCTGCAATGGCGGTAAAGAATATTGTGGAGCCACTCAAGGACGGTAGTTTTTCCCTTGCTCTTAGCACCGGTGCCTTTGGATAAACCGGCACCTTCATGCCTCGGTTTCTTTTTTGGAGCCATCATGCTAAGAAGAAACCCCCAAACTTGGTTGAGACAATCTATCGAAGACATTGTGGGTGAGAGGTGAAATGAGTGGTTTGGTAATGTGCTCTTGGTAGCAACTACCCAACCTATACAAAGAAATCAATCGATCATCAACAACTCCACAAACACATATTTTGATGGATTTATAATGCACATGAGTGTCGCGAGTAAACCCGAATTGCCTCAAAATTAAAGACGTCACAATGAGGAGACAAATCTGGAAAGAATCAAGACAAAATCACAAGGGATTTGTTGTCTATAATCTAAGAATAACATCCAAAGTATGGTCTTACCTGGTATGCTAACAATGTGTTGTGGAATTTGATGAAGAGGTACTTAGGTTGACAAATGGTTAGAGGAGGGAAAGAGCAGTGTTTCAAATGGGGAAGAAAATCCCCCTTTTTCACGAAAAATGACCCGATACCGCCGTATATATATTGGATACCGTTGTTTCGACATCCAGTGTAATTGGGAGGAAAAATGCATGACAACTCAGTACCGCGGTATCAATAACGTATACCGCGATACCCACTTCCAGTGTGTCCAATCCATTACCGATACTGCGGTACTGATATCGGATATCGCGATCTCGAAAGACAGTAGTGAACAATTGCTCCATTCGATCGGGTATCGCAGTATCCATAAAGGGTACTGCGGTTCTGGACCTATTTCTCTCGTTTTGTTAAATTTTTCCTGCGGCATTGATTGTATCAGAGTTATTAAGTCATTCGATGCGTGTACTGAGGTTGTATAAGTAACGTATTACTTTGACACCGAATATGTTTTGTTCAAAACTTATTATAACTCATTGCCCAAGAGAATTCAAAATTATATTGCATAGTAGTTTGATAACATCAACGTTGCTAAGCTGTATGTAAATTAATTGTAGGTTCAATTAAAATATATAAACAACAATGAGAAGGTTTTGACACGTGGGTTTCAGTCATCCTCGACATATATGATCGCATAACCGGTTTATGGGAAGCAAAACAAAGGGTGAAAGCAGTGTCCAAAATTGCCCTATCATTAGTTATGGATCTAGAGATCCAAGTTTTATAAAAACATTAGTCAAACATTGTTTCTTCAATGTGCGGGGTAAAAGAATCATGCAGACTATAGGATGGTGATCTTATCTGATTTGAATGGGGACTGTTTGTTTCCCGATAGGAAGTAACGTTTAATCACGTCGACCGCATTACTGTCGAAAGGCTCCTCCTTTACAATAATCAAGAAGTCAGCTGAGGATCCAACCTCCCCCATCAACACCTCCCCCGGCTTGTGTTTCGATTATTACGGACCATCATTCGAAATAGGGGAACCCGCATTCCCTGAACAGCTTCTGTGTTGGGTTCTCCTGTCAAAGGCATTTAATACATACAAAAGGTGAGATTCGTAGATGATACACTGGACGAGTATTCATAATGCACTGCAGTTTACTACCACTTAAAGTTAGAGAATCCTTAAGATATGACACGTTTAGATGTTAGCCCGCAGTAAGAAGATGTATTGAGGTTGAGTTTTACATTTGCATTACCTTTTTGACGAAGTCCCAGTAGTCTCCTCCAACGAAAACTCTGTTGGTTTTGGGGTTGTACTTAACACCCTGAGTGTCATTCACGTACAGCACAAATTCTTTGTAGAGTTTCAAGATATTGAAGAAGAACTTCTTCACGCTGACTTCATCAAAGTAGAGAGATCCTATGTCCTTCTCCAACCGATTAGCCAGTTCGGTGCATGTTGTAGTCAATGTCTTGCTGTCGGCAACATCTCGGATGATGCAAATGTGGGAAAA
The DNA here is from genome assembly GCA_954870855.1 of Scutellaria minor. Lineage (NCBI taxonomy): Eukaryota > Viridiplantae > Streptophyta > Magnoliopsida > Lamiales > Lamiaceae > Scutellaria > Scutellaria minor. Next base: position 13,286,692 of record OX940728.1, on the reverse strand, counting down.
TTCATGCCTAAGCAGATTGGCCTCCTCGTAGGTGAAGTAATGGTAGAAGTTTTTTAGATCTGGGTTTCTCCTCGGCATTTTACTGTTTCAAAAAATTCGATTTTTAATGCATAGCTTCGTTAAAATATAAAATGGCCACATGTATTGCTCAAATGGTATCTTACATGCTAAAATAAAATAGAAAATCTTACAACAAGACATATAGCAGGGAGTTTCATGAATGTGTTGCCCATTAATGCAGAAAATCCCCCAACGAAGGGTAATGGACGTTGTTGATTATACATCTGGGAATTAATGTATGAATTTTTTTGACTAATAGTCTAAGTAAATAGGAATTTATTTTAGTCCCATGTATAGCATGCATATGCAGTTTATAATGAGTTGCAAAGTATGAAATGAAATCGGGTGTTTTCATAAATATTGGTCACACTTTTAACATTGGGAGGCACATATACTATGCATTGAAAAGGTTCATGAAATTTGTCAATTTTTGTAGGTTCAAAAAGATATTTGCCCCTACTATTAAATGAAAGCATTAATGCACACCAGATTTGACAGTTTAATGGTATAAATATGTGTTTAGGGTCAAAGAAGTTCATAAACGTGATGGAACAACACATCAGAGGCTACACTTTCAGAGTAAAATATTAGGTTTGACATCTAATAGAGGAGACATCAAAAGGGACCCACTCTTGTTGATTTCCAATGATAATTAATTAGAAAATCCAAGTGAATATTTTCATGAGTCCACTTTTCAGCTTTAATAAATATATGTTATAAATAAGTCGTGGATTAGTAACATAAAGCTACATTCAAGTGCTGTGAGACTCAACTGCAAATTCTTTACAATTTCAAAAAGAATTACCGTTTCGGAAAGGAAAGATGGTCAGGAGAGATAATGGCCTACGTCAAGACAACTACATCTACGGGTTACATTGGGATGTCAATGTGGTCACACTCTTCATCGAAGTACTCGCCGACTAGGCGAGGATGGGGAATTTCATGCCTAATAACAACAATCGACTTGTCGTGCAAACGGCTCAGTATGTTGTTAACAAGTTTTTCTCACCAAATTTCGAACTCATTGATTGCTTCAGGCAAGTTCGCCTGCTTAGTAAAAGACATGCCACCTTCTCAAGCCTAATGCTTCGTGATGACCTCGCTTGGAACGAGAAGACCAAGAGGTTGCTTGTAACGATGACACAAGGGCACAAATCGTTAAGGTAAGTTGCTGAGTTTTGTATACGCATAACATGTCAAGGTTGAACATTTACATTTCTACATGTGAGTGTGCAATCAACCAAGAATTTTAACAGTTGTTTTTTTTAGGATGACCTGTTTGCGTGGGCGTACACGAAATACGGGGATCCGTATTGGGAGGAATTGCAGGTCATTTTTGGGTTCCTATCCAACCCCGCGGAGGTGTCGTCGCCAGTCGGAGACCCAAATAAAGTGATCGTCATCACCGATGAGGTCCTACAACAAGAGTTTCGTGCTATGTACACCCCATTGAATGAAGTGATCGATATCTCTAGCGACAAGTTTGGATCCCTCTCAACGAACTTCTGGAAAGAGTTGGGATACCTTGGTGGTGATTCCGACGATGAAGGCTCCTTCCGATCTCTGTCTTTGAAGACGGAGATGAGCTCTTCAAACCCACCTCGGGACGCTAAAGGCAAAGGCAAAGTGAAGAACAAATTTGTAGATAACATTTGCATGAGCCTGTACGGTGCGTCGTACGTGAGCTCATCAACTCACACGTCCCCTAATTCGAAGAAGTGATTGGGATTGAGATTTGGTGTGTTCAATGGTTGCTTGTATGAACACTATTTTATATATTTGCATATGTTTACTATTAGTCACCAGTACCTTAGTACCACTATGAATAGCTTGACAATTTTGTATCTTAGTAGTTAGACTAACTATTTCTTACTATCGGATTGTCTAAATGTGTGTTTTTATCGTGTCCTTATATTAAGCTTTAATGAAAGACCTTGCCACTAAATCTAAATCTTTATCGGAGTTGACAGGTGTTAATATATTTTAACAACCAAGATTGGTAGACTTTCATCAGAATTCGATAAATACACCTTTATCTTGTCTACATATGTATAACCGATTTTAATTGAAGATTATTGAAAATGTTTCCAGTCAACATTGTTGTGGTGTATTATTTCAGTTTTGCTTAGTAGCGCTTGATACTATGAATGGAATTAGTGCAAAAATAGGGGGTTTCCATGTGTCTCGGTAATCTGCATGTATGCCGACTATGTATTATAAATTACGACACATAATAGAAATTTTTAGCAGTTATTAAGACAAGAGAATAAACCCAAGTGACAAAGATAAGGATGAACCTCAGTTTTATTGAGAGAAACACGCACAAATAGTTATGGATCTGATTCGCATAAAACTTGGCAATAGTTGACAAAAGAGCATGTAGAAATTATTTTTCCTATTACAACAAATTAGGAGTTCCTTCTCCACACAGCAACCAAAGCGTTGCAATCATCAACAATTTTATATTACAAAATATATTAACAACTATACGTTATACAAAACATTAGTTGGGATAGATTGTCGTTGTTTTTGGGGGTCACTTCAAAAGCATATTATACAAACAAGTCAGATTTTGTCCATTATCGCCTTCAACAACACCATCTTTGCTTCCTCTGGAGCACTCATGAATAAATCCAAGTCGCTTTCACAGTTGCACAAGTATCGTGCAACGTGTACTCGTGTCTCCAAGCAGGGAAATTGGAAACCTTCGAGCATGCCATAGACTTGCATTTGTTTCGCACTTGCTGGGTCGGATTCTTGCTTCCTGTTTGCAATTTCACCTATCATTTGGGCAATGTTTGCCAATTGTCTATCATTCGCCTCATAGTACTCGCTCATTTTAACAACTAATGTGTTAGGATATTTCAGTTGTTATCTTGATAAGACAAAACACTAGCACAATAAGACAAGAACAGTTTGCTTAAGGTATTGATGCCTAGTTTCCACATCACATGATCAAGGAAAGATCATGTAATGGTTTTTCAAGAGACAAGGAAAACCAACCTTAGAAGAAGTAAGAACACTTCTAAAGGTTAGCATGTTGTAGGGAACAACAAGCTAGAAGAAGTATTCTTAGTAGAAAGGAGTTAAGATACTGGAGGAAGCTGTCAGCAGGCTGTGAGAAAGCTGTTCTGAAAAGAGAATTCAGAAAACAAGTAAGCTGCTGCAAGAAACCGACAAGAGCTGTAAGAACCCATACTTGCAGCAGAGATTGTCGAGGTTACAGGACCAGTTGAAGACGGGGTCCTTGTTGAAGACCTCAGGCGAGACTATTGTTCTGACAACACTCTCTGAGGATAAGAAGACCTCTGAAGGGGCGACTGTTGAAACGGTACCCTTAGAGGATGTTCGAGGAGAAGCTAAGGTAACTGCTAAACAGCTAGAGACACCTTATAAGGAGGTTGATGCTGCTGCTGCTACAAACTCACAAGAACCTATCCAGGTTACAACAGCAGAGGTTACTGAGGAAGCTGAGTCTGCAGGATAGCTGCTGCAAAAAGGCAGTTTTAGCATTGCAGCAAAGTAAGTAAAAATGGCATGCAGCATCGCTGCAAGAAAAATACAGGAGCACTGCAAGAAAGGATACAACAGTACTATATGAAGATACTGCAAGAAGGTCTAAGTTACAGCAGCGCTGTAAAGAACTAACAGCTGCAAGCAAACCTAGGATACAGCGCCAATGACAAACAATCAACTGAAGAAGTATCCTACAATCTGAGGAAGGATAAATGCAGTACGAGGATTGAAGATCCAAGCAAGATTAAATAGAGTCATTCGAGAGAAGACTGAAGTCGCAGACACGAAGCCAATTCCGAGACGCCACGTGGACTGACGCACTGCAGAAAGCTGCGAGCCGTAATCACCTCATTAAATGCTCCAGAGAGAAAAGTTAAGTCGCATTAAATGCAAGTCATATCTTTAGTCAAGAAGTTCAGATACATTTAATGCGACCACAAAAAAGATCTTGGAGATCAGAGCTTGATTTCAAAGATGGAGAAGCATCTCTCTTCAACGGATAATTCCCAACGGATAAAACTCTCAAGATCTATAAATAGAAGGTGTGGCTGATTGAAGAAATTGCTGAACAGAGTCAAGAGGAAACTCACATATCATCCAAAGCTTTTTAGTTTTCACATGTTCAGCCACTCAACCTTCTAGGAGCAGGTCTACAACAACAAATGAGCTTTCAGAGACCAAGACTGCTCCTCACCAATTGAAGATCTTTATTTTCTTTTTAACCTTGAAGCTGTGTGCGTAGGTTATTTTAGGTGTCGTACAGTTGATAGGAGAGATCCTTGATGTTTGTATAGTTGTCTAAGTGTTAGGCAACTTCCCTGTGTGGGAGTGTGGAACCCTGTGTGGGTGTGTGGAACCCTGTGTGGGTTAGCCTTTGGAGTTTGTAGTTGTTGTGTAGACGCTGGACTCTTGTAGGTGGTTAGCTTTGTAAGTTGATAGATTGTTAGGGAGTGTCTTGTAATTCAATCTTGCTTAACAAAGTTCCTGCTCGAGGTAGCAGTAGAATGGACGTAGAAGACTTACACCACCTTCGAACCACTATAAGCCATAAATGTTTTATTGTTTTCTTATCTGCGCTTTATCCTTCATATATCTCTGTCATATACATAAAACATTTTGAAAATGATCATATTTGAAAAAACCAGCTAGCCTTGTGTCTTAAAAGCTTTATTTTTCCGCTGCGTATAAAACTCAAGTTATAGCGTGCAGCTCTGCATCCTAGTGCTGTAAGCAGTAACTGACTGGCGCTGCAAGTTCAAGTAACTTGCAGAACAGTAAGTTTTAATATATTTTCAAAATCGACCAAGGTTTATTCACTCCCCCCTCTAAACCTCGGACACCACTTGGGACCAACACAATAGGTCCTCATCATCATGTGACTCAACTCGTCTACATTTGGACTTTTCAGTTCGCTTGGAAGTGTTGGAGCTTTCAGCATGGTTGTTCGATGTGAAAGCATTAGACGATGCGTCCTTGTTGGGAGGAGTTGGCTTCGGAGACAAACTGACTGGTGAGGTGTTGCCCGTGTTCAAGAAATCTTTGATCGCTTCAGCAAAACCTTGAGCCTGCTCACCAGTAGCCCGATCTTTCCCAAAAATCTCAACCCAATCATTGTAAAATGGCCAAGTTTTGAAGCGCATTGACCTTAAATTGTTGTCTTTCTGCCAACAAAGACAATAGTTGTGAAAATCCCACGAGTGGATATTTTATATTTCTTTATCCGTAAATAAAACTTGAGAATATTCAAATGGGGAACAATAAATGTATTGATTACCTTAATGTAGCTTTCCCAAACATCATCGAGTACTTCGATCATGTGATTCGCAAAGAGACCAAAACCACTAGTTCCAAACATGGCCGATAAGTTGACGTATGATTTTTTCCATCCATGTATTTTGGAAGAAATATGGGGCTCGACCCTCAGGTCTGTGCCGGGAAATTATTGGGCCAACATTGGTTCTAACAGTTGAAGATACCCAGTCCTAAATCCGTTATCAGATTTGTAACCCCTCGCAATCAACTCCTTCAACGATGAGATTAGGTGTTGCTTCTCAAGTAGACTCCACGTCCGTCTTGATCCACATCTAGTTTTTTGTCCATCCGCGGTAGATTTCTTGCTCATTTCTAACACATACGCGACATTTGCATACGCTCAACTTAGGGGGTGTTTGGTAGGGGAAAATATTAAATGCAACTTGAAAGGTCGATTGTGGGGTCGAATAAATACAAATTTCATAAATGGAAGTTGTTACGAAAGCCAAATTTGGAAATGAATTATGTCTACAAAGCATTCACAGTAGCAAATGAAATACAACAGTGAGTAATTCAAGCATGGAAATTGTTAACAACGAATACTGATCTCTAAGAGTACACGGACATAAAAAACTTATTAGAACACCCTAAGACTTATTATCCTAAGGTAGAACTAGTATTAGGAGTTTCTACAGTCCCTCATTTGTGTAGCTATATTATCTCTCCATAAAGTCCACCCAGGAGACGACTCCACTTGATCAATGTAGTCCGGATCGGGAATAGGTTCCCAGTTTGGATCACTTGCGATGTCGGGCACCTCATTCTCAATTAGATCGATGGTTGCGTTTGTGCGTATAAAGTTATGAAGCAAACAACAACCAAGGATTATGTGATTTTGTGTTTTGATTGGATAAAAAGAGTTGCTCCTAAGGATCCCCCAACGGGCCTTCAACACTCCGAAAGATCGCTCGATGACGTTACGTGCTCTAGCATGCATCAAGTTAAAATATTCTTGATAATTTGTTAGTGTTTGGGATGCATGATTCCATTCTTGCAAATGGTATCTTACACCCTTATAAGGTGCTAGAAACCCATCTCCATTTTTGTATCCTCCATCACACTAGTAGTAATTGTCTGTGAAGGGACAATGGACATTTGGGAATGAGTTGTTGGTCACAACAATGAATATTGTGTGTGGGTTTATTGATAGTAAACAGAAATTTTAGTCTAAGGAAATTGTTACTTGTTTTTTAACGTGTGGTAATACAAAATTTCAATTTTGGAAAATATACCAGTCGGGACTTTCAATCCATTTGGTTGAGTGATTGCATCACGCAAAACCCGACCATCGGCTGTGGATCCTTCCCATCCAACCAACACGTACATGAAGTTCATGTTTCGATCACATACTCCCAACACATTGACGGACACAAAACCATTTCGGTTCCTATGTCGTGTCTTATCCTTAAGAGGTACTTTCACGGGGATATAAGTGTCATCTAGGGCACCTAGACAACCCTACATGGCGAAACAATATGTTGAAGGGAACATATTAACGTCTAGCATGAAGGAATTAACAATAATGTATTTCTGTAATTGAATTTAGAAAATCGTTGTTAACTTAAAACTATGTAGATTTTTACCTTAAAAGGTTTCCAACGGTCGGTGGATTTATCTTCTTCAATAGGTTTTGGTTGGACGAGAAGTACTGTGTGAAGGGACAACAGACACCTGAGGACTTCGGTGAATTGCTTGTTAATTATGTATCCAGTTCTAGTGAAATCATACTTAACGACTCTATTTTTTTGTGGTGGGCAAGAATCGAAAGGAATATGGCTACCTTCTCAGGTATGGACAGGTGTTTGCTGGGTTGAAGACCCCCAAGGTGCTCCAACAGGTAACACAACTGACTGAATGTATCATGGCTCATTCGGAGGTGATTGATGTAAGTCTCATCACTTAATTGGGTCAGGTTACGAACATGGTCTAATTATCAAGTTATTTTACTTGACAAAGTGTATTTTTTGGTTCATCTATTAAGGGACAGCCTCGAAGTGTTTGTACGACGACATATTAAGATCAATGTTAGGAGCCATAAGAAAGTCTTGAATGAACTCTGAATGGCCTCTAACCCACAACTAATAACCTCAAGCTGTAACATTTCATCCATGTTGTGTAGTCTATTAAATGGAAATGAAAATGTGTTTATTATACATCTACATTGTTAAGAATCAATATGTTAAGAATCAATATTATGTTGAGGTAACACTACAAAATGAAATGGCATATAAACATAATGCTAACTAAGGTTGTTATGAAAAAATGCTAGCAAATTAGTTTATAGGTGTTCCTTTGTATTAAACTGCAAACGTGGAATCAATATCGATATTACGGACATAGTACTATATCATTGTTTTGTTTAAAATTTGAAATAAAGTTAAGATAATTTGTATGTTAGTTTTGGTTCGGCCTTTTCCATTTTCCATCAAGATCACATTATATAAAATGCTGAAGATAAAATTGAGTATTGGGATGATTCAGTGGATCGCCGAACGAACCGAAACAAAGAATTATAAAAACAGAAATATTAGATCTAATAGAAGGTGGAAAAAAACTCCAAAATAAACTCGGTAATCATTTAAAGTTTTTTCATTATAAAATATAGAATTGGTGGAAAAGTCATGTGCTCTCTCCCTCAGGTTTGAAGAGATAGGAATACAAAAAACCATATGATAACAAAACGCAGATAATCAGCAACATTTCAGATAATCATACACCCTCAGAAGGCAGATATTAGATTTTGCAAATAAACATAGGATCAAATTGTTCTTTATACATAAACATTAAATCGTTTGGTATCCAATGTTCCATTTGAAAATGACCATTTCTCCAACTTCAAATTCAATATTAACACAAGTAATATACAAATCAATTGTAAAGTAGACAGAAACAGAAAGATACTACGTTCACTGTTATACAACCTCCAATTCATCTGCTTGTGGGTGCCCTCTGAACCCTCCCCCACCCACCAAAAAATAAACAACATCTTAGCCAATCTATATTGTATGTGATTTAATGATTGTGTATAGCTAGGCATGTTAATGGACCAATAGATGTTACTGATGCAAGAAAAGAAAGGGAGTTACTATAAAAGCAAATCAGGCAAGATCTCAATCTTTTGGGGGTTTAGGAACAAACTGATGCATCTCATAAGTCTTACAAGTTGTTATAGTAAAACTTTGAGCTCATATTCTATTATGTAATTTATAAAACTACACCTCATGACATCTATATTTGTTTTTATCTCATCAGAGAAACCAAATATTGGATGAGTTGGCAGATTTGGAAGGGGGCAGATGTATCATTCTTTTTTGTTTGTTAAGTACAGTGAGAACAAATGGATGCTAATAGGATGGGTTTTATGAACTGTACCATTCCTTGCTTTGGTGACTGTAATGCTTTTGATGTAGAGGGTATTGTTATGTCCCGCACTCCGACTTTTATGGATTGACAATGTTGGTCCCAAGTGGTGTCCGAGGTTCAGAAGGGGGTGAATGAAACTTGGTCGATTTTGAAAATATATTAAAACTTACTGTTCTGCAAGTTACTTGAACTTGCAGCACCAGTCAGTTACTGCTTACAGCACTAGGATGCAGTGTTGCACGCTGTAACTTGAGTTTTATACGCAGTGGAAAAATAAAGCTTTTAAGACATAAGGCTGGCTGGTTTTCTCAAATATGATCCTTTTCAAAATGTTTTATGCATATGACAGAGATATATGAAGGATAAAGCGCAGATAAGAAAGTAATAAAACACTTATGGCTTATAGTGGTTCGAAGGTGGTGTAAGTCTTCTACGTCCACTCTACTGCTACCTCGAGCAGGAACTTTGTTGAGCAAGATTGAATTACAAGACACTCCCTAACAATCTATCAACTTACAAAGCTAACCACCTACAAGAGTCCAGCGTCTACACAGCAACTGCAAACTCTAAAGGCTAACCCACACAGGGTTCCACACTCCCACACAGGGAAGTTGCCTAACACTTAGACAACTATACAAACATCAAGGATCTCTCTTATCAACTGTACGACACCTAAAATAACCTACGCACACAGCTTCAATGTTAAAAAGAATATAAAGATCTTCAACTGGTAGGAGCAGTCTTGGTCTCTGAAAGCTCATTTGTTGTTGTAGACCTGCTCCTAGAAGGTTGAGTGGCTGAACATGTGAAAGCTAAAAAGCTTTGGATGATATGTGAGTTTTCTCTCGACTCTGTGCAGCAATCTCTTCAATCAGCCATATCTTCTATTTATAGATCTTGAGAGTTTTTATCCATTGGGAAGTATCCGTTGAAGAGAGATACTTCTCCTTCTTTGAAATCAAGCTCTGATCTCTAAGATCTTCTTTGTGGTCGCATTAAATGCATCTGAGCTTCTTGACCAAAGGCATGGCTTGCATTTAACGCGACTTGACTTTTCTCTCCGGAGCATTTAATGCGGTGATTGCGGCTCGCAGCTTTCTACAGTGCGTTAGTCCACGTGGCGTCTCGGCATTGGCTTCATGTCTGTGACTTCAGTTTTCTCTCGAACGGCTCTATTCAATCTAGCTTGAATCTTCAATCCTCGTACTGCATTTATCCTTCCTCGGATTGCAGGATACTTCTTCAGTTGACTATTTGTCATTGGCGCTGTATCCAAGGTCTGTTTGCAGCTGTTAGTTCTTTACAGCGCTGCTGTAACTTAGACCTTCTTGCACTATCTTCATACAGTACTGTTGTATCCTTTCTTGCAGTGCTTCTGTATTTTTCTTACAGCGATGCTGCATGCCGTTTTTACTTACTCTGTTGCAATGTTGTAATAGCCTTCTTGCAGTGTTGTTGTATATGTTTTCTTGCAGCAGCTTCTTGCAGACTCAGCTTCCTCAGTAACCTCTGCTGCTGTAACCTGGATAGGTTCTTGTGAGCTTGCAGCAGCAGCAACATCAACCTCCTCATGAGGTGTCTCTAGCTGTTTAGCGGTTACCTCAGCTTCTCCTCGAACATTCTCTAAGGGTACTGTCTCAACAGTCGCCCCTTCAGAGGTCTTTTTATCCTCAGAGAGTTGTCAGAACAACAGCCTCGCCTGAGGTCTTCAGCAAGGATCCCGTCTTCAAATGGTCTTGTAACCTCGACAACCTCTGCTGGAAGTATGGGTTCTTGCAGCTCTTGTCAGTTTCTTGCAGCAACTTACTTGCTTTATGAATTCTCCTTTCAGAACAGCTTTCTCACAGTCTGCTGACAGCTTCCTACAGTATTCTAACTTCTTTCTACTAAGGATACTTCTTCTAGCTAGGGATGTCAATTTCGACCCGACCTGTGGGTACCCGACCTGACCCGTTATATTTGGGGCGGGTAAAACCCATCCCGTGCTAGAAATGGGGTGGGTCCACCCCGACCCGTAAACGGGGCGGGCCGGGTCTGGGTATCACATAAGCCCCGCCCCGCCCCGTCCCGCCCCGATCCGACCCGACCCACCTAGGGTTTACTATTTATTATATTATTATTATGCCCTTCAATTTCAAATTTCGAAGGATTGTAGCTTGTTTTGAGTTGATTGTTGTTTGTATGTTTTGTAGTTTTCTTTGAATATATTGTATTTTATATGCTTTGAATGATATTAATTATGTTTGCTTAAAATTATATTTAGAAAAAAAATATAAGAACAATGTGGGGCGGGACGGGGTGCGGGTCGTTAAGTAAGACCCACGGCGGGGCACGGGGTGGGGACGGGTCCGCGGGTCTGTGCACGGGACGGGTCTGGGTAGTCAACTACCTGCCCCGGCCCGGCCCCGTTGACATCCCTACTTCTAGTTTGTTATTCCCTACAACATGCTAACCCTTAGAAGTGTTCTTACTTCTTCTAAGGTTGGTTTTCCTTGTCTCTTGGAAAACCATTACATGATCTTTCCTTGATCATGTGATGTGGAAACTAGGCATCAATACCTTAAACAAATTGTTCTTGTCTTATTGTGCTAGTGTTTTGTCTTATCAAGATAACAATTGAAATATCCCAACAGACAACTTACAAGAATTACAGAAAATATAAACAAAGGGATTAGTTTTTTATGAATAAGTGTTATCTTTTAGTGGAAAAGAATAAACTACAAGGAGACTAATATTGATCAACATTGAAGATGGATAGAGTACCTGGTTCGTAGTTCTGTAAGACACGATTTAATGACATAAACTGTTCCTATGGTCAAATTTCCAATTATGAGATGTGAAGTGATGGCTTGCAGTCTCCATCGCCTTGCACTATGAAATATTTAAAGAACACAGAGATCAATTTACTCGGGTATAAACTATTAACAATCAACTACAAAACACTATATAAATTTTGTTGAAAAACTTCAACTAAGTAGATTTATTATTTACTAATTGAATGTCTTTGTCTTAAAATTGAAGTATTCATGATGTATTTATTAAAGAATAATTTTGACAGAAATAGAGAGAGAGGAAAGCTATACAGCTGTACGTAGAAATCATGGTTCAATTATACTGAGATGTTTCTTAAGGCATGCAACGTTTTTGTGGAGAACAACCACTAAAAAGCTCTCTCAAAAAGGAAAAAAACAAAAAGCCACAGAAAAGATACATATATAAAGACTTGTATAAGATGTTTCTTTATAAGTATGAAAATACATGAAATCAGCAAATTATATACCCAACTCACCACCTCTTTTCGTTTATAAATCCATAAACTTAAACCAAAATTAAATTTGATCCTCCAAGTGCAGATGAATACAGATAATGCAGTTGGCACAAGCATCCTTCTTTTCCTATTCTTCGTCTTATATTCTTGGTGTTGACCATTTATTTTATTACAATTATTACTGACTTTGAAAACATCACACCAAACAGATAACTTTCCAGAAAACAACAAATCCATATCCATTAAAACTGAAGAATTTTTTCAGTCAAACAAAGGTAAACTATCCCAGAAATAGTTCAACATAAAAGTCACATAATCACATAATTGTGAGTCAACATTTGCACAAAAACATCGCATTTTGAACCTAAACACACTGGTTAACTATTTTGTTCGAGTTAAAACTAACAAACACAATATTGTCCAAAATAATAGACGCAAACAAATGAAGAATCCATGAAAGGGCTAAACTCAAGAAAAAACACATTTGCGAAAGAGACAATCAAATCTGTCTTTCCAGATTCAAACACCATTGTTCGAAATATAACAAAATCTAAACAAGGTCATCCTAATCTATCATGTTTAACACATATTTTTACTAAATAAACCTTGTATTACAGATTAAAAAACACAAAACGATTAACCTTTTTCTGCAGTCATCGCATGAATTGCACAACTCCCGAACTACATTATACCGGCGAAAAAGCAGGACTCCATTTTGCGTCGCGGAAGATCGATTGGGTTTATTTTTTATTGGATTTGCTCGGAAAGTTGGAAACTGAGGATTGGGTTCGATTCTTCTCCAGGAATCCCGACAGCGAGAGAGAATCTAGGGTTTCAGATTGCTAGTTTAGGAAAAGGGGATTTGATAATATATGATGGTAATTTTGTGGTTTGTTGAAAAATCAGGGGTGAAGAAGTCATTTAGCATGGTAAAGTAGGGGTAGTTTCGGCATAAAAATAGGGTACTGTTGGGCTTCAAATAAACCCACCAATTTTGGTGGGTTTATAAACCCACAGTTTATCAACCGTTAGCCCACTTTTTGCACCGGGCCGCATCCAAATTTTCGGGCCACTAACCACTCTCCCAAACGTGTGTTTGAGTTTGTTAATAAACCCAACACACCCTAAACCAGCCTACCAAACAGGCCCTTATAGTTCTATTTGCTAATATATATATTTCTGTTATTAGCTTACTATGCATAAAATAATAAGAAATGTTCCATGTACATCGTGGATAACTCTTAATATATTAATTGATGATGTGTAATTATTTCTTTTTTTTTTAAATTATGTAATTTAAAATTAATTAATATGTTAGATATGTGATACTAGTGGTGTTCAAACAATTCCGAACCACCAGTTTTGGTTCCAAACTGGCGGTTCAGTGAACTGTAAAAAGGCGAACCGGAACCGAACAATGGGGGGTCGGTTTCGGATCCGATTCGAAACCGCCAGTTCGGTTTCGATTTTTTTTTTTTTTTTTGGCATTAGTTGTTTAATAGTTCATAATTTTAGTTTTTAGATTTCTTATAAAATTTTTAAGATTTTTAACAAAGTAAAATGAGTGAAAATTAATAAAATACAATCAATTCAAAAATTACAATAAAACATTAGAAATATTACTAATACAAGTACAACATTTGTTCAAAATCATATATTACAACTCAATATATTACAATCATGATTGATGAATCATACTACAATATTGAAGACTTGAAGTTAAAATATTACAAATTTTTCATCTTTGTATAAAATAAATTGAAGAAGAGGGAAAAAAATTGAAAGAGATTGAGTTTCATTCTAAGATTGAAAATGTCACTTCTAAACTTAGAATGAAATTGTCTACATATCCTTGTCAAAACGAAGGAATCAAAGCTCACGTAGTTCTCTAACTCACCTAAACTTACCTTCATTTGTCGATATTGGTTCCGGCGGAGGAGGATGTGTTTGAATCGTATCCATACATGTCATCTTCATCTTCATCCAAATACGATAAATCGAGATATTGTTGACGATTGTTTGCTCTCACCAAATCTTCAAGGAGAGTAATGTTTTGTACATTCTCTTTCATCAACTTGGATCTTCTAAGATTCAACATATGTCCTCCTACGCTAAAAGCATGTTCGACGGCCACGGTTGAGGCCGGACTTGCAAAAATTTCCTTAGCAATAATCGTTAGAATAGGATAAATGGTGGTCCTTCTTGACCACCACTTCAATAAATCCATAGGATTTTCAAATAAAATTTATTTAAACGTGACACCTAAATAAGAATCTAATTCTTGACAAGGGTTAGAACCTCTAGCTCGTTTTTGTGTCCTAATATCATAAAACTAGATGAAGTTGTCGATTGACTACTACCTCCTACATTTTGATTACGTATATCATCACTAGAATCACCTAACATTATTTTATATTCTTTAAACAAATCATACAAGTTATGTTTAGTTCTACCAACAACTTCAAGAGGGTTAGGAACATAATCACAACAATCATATTCGGATAATATACCATTTGGGAACAATGCATTATAATACATTTTTAGCAATTCTTCTAAGCCATCTTCTCTAATTCTAGGATCTAATAACTTAGCACATAAAAATATATCGGATATTTCATGAAAATAGTTTAACCATTTAGTTTTCATTACTATAATTGTGTCCCCTAAAACATCACATGTTGAATATTCATTCAAAATAAGAGCAATTTTAACACAATGATCTAAAGCTATTGGCGAAGTAGGATAATAACAACCACTTAATTCTCTAGTTGCCTCTTCAAAAAAATTTAAAATTTGAATTAGATTAAGACATGTATCCCATGAATTTTCAAATAAAACAATAGAATCATGTGGATTTTCTAAATAAAATTCACAAAGCATTTGCCTATACTCCTACATATCTTGAAGCATGTAATAAGTAGAATTCCAACGATGTTGCACATTGACTATAAATTTCTTAACTTCCAAACCATTTCTCTTACAAAACCTAGTCCATTTTTTATGATATGTCGTAGAGCTAGCAATTTCATAAATTGCATCTTTAATAGGTTTAATATTATCTTTTAATGATTCTAAGTCATCTTGAACACATAAATTTAAACAATGACACATACAACGAATATGAAAAAATTTCCTCCAATCGGAGGTCGACAAAAATCAATCAAGTGAGGTAAACTAGCCGTATTACCGCTAGCATTATCAAATCCTATGGAAAATATTTTTCTTAATATACCACAATCATTTAAAACATGTCTTATTTTTTGTGCAATGTGCATAGCTGAATGTCTTTCATCAAAATCAATATATGCAATTAAACATTTTTTAATATCCAATGACAAGTAACACCCATATAATCATGCATTTTATAAGGATCCTTCCAAGTATCACTACATATAGAAACTTTTTGTTTTAAAATTTTAAAGTCTTCAATTAATTTAAATTTATATTCTCCTACCATTTTTTCTATATCCCTAGTAACGGTGTTTCTAGATATTTTTCTACTCGCCGGTTGTAAGTAAGTACTAGTGTATTTTTCGAAAGCATCATCACAAGGAAAGCTAAATGGAAGATGTTTTTCGGTAATTAATTCAACTACGCCTCTCCTAGCATTTAATTGACTAAATTTAAAAGTTAGAGAATCCATACCTCTACCTTGAGAAGAACCGGTAAATCCCCGAAGTTGTGTTTGCCCTCTATCGATGCCCACCTTGTCGGGATGCTATTTCAACACATGATTGTTGAATGTCTCATAGCCTCCTCCATTCTTGAATTTGTACATCTTCACACAATGGTTGCACGTCACTATGTAGTCGGTGTTGCTATTCGGC
The DNA here is from genome assembly GCA_954870855.1 of Scutellaria minor. NCBI lineage: Eukaryota > Viridiplantae > Streptophyta > Magnoliopsida > Lamiales > Lamiaceae > Scutellaria > Scutellaria minor. Next base: position 13,270,846 of record OX940728.1, on the reverse strand, counting down.
ACTTTCTCCTTAAAATTAAAGGAGAAAATGTCACTCCAAAGTGTAGAAGGTTGTCGAGGAGTAGTGGAGCGTGTTGCGTTGCCACTCTCTTGTGTTTCTCTCGGCACCTCCTCTTTTTCTTCGGCAAAGGCGGCGGCGGTATTAGGGCCTAACATCGCCTCCAAATCATCTTGATTATATTGATACGACTCAATATAATCAAGATCATCATCGTCGTGGAAAGATTATGGTGGCGGCATTGGCATCGGACTCTTTCCCTTTCCACGAGATAAACCGGCAGATAAAGAACCTCTTCGAGACTTTTTTTTTTTTTGGAAATTGGAATAGAAGTGAAATAAGATTGAAGAAAAAAATAATAATAAAGTATGGATTGAAATTGATTAAAGATTGAAAGTGTGAGCTTGAGAGAGTTGAATTGAGAGAGAGATTGAATCAAGATTGGTATGCAAAATACAAATGGAATTGGGGTATTTATATATTTCATTGAAAATTCAAAAAAAAAAAAATTGCATCGGCCGGTTCGGTTGAACCGGCGGTTCGGATGATCTTGGCCGTAGATCATCAAGGGTCGTATGATCACGACCGTTGATTTTGAATTTGATCATGAACTGGCGGTTCGAACCGCAGGTTCGGTTCCAACAGCTATTTTGTGATCAACGACTAATTAATCTAAGTCGTTGATCATCAACGGCTATTTAATCTCAGTCGTACACGTGTCAATGCATCCTATTTTTAATATATATATATATGTGAACCGGCGGTTGGAACCGCTGGTTAAACTGCCGGTTCGGTGGTTTGGAAAATGCCGAACCGAAACCGAACCGTGGAACCCCGGTTGAACACCACTTTGTGATACATCAATGGTAAACACATTAATATGTATCCACGGTGGGTAGGTTAGCAGGATTGTATATATATAAAAAAAAATTCAACCTATAAGTATAAGAAAATATATATTATATCCACTCTTTTTTTTAAAAAAAAATACCCTTCTATTTGACTTAAACAACCATATTATCTTAGTTTCATGGATAAAAATAAAAAAAAATTATTTCCTTATGTGAAAGTGGCAACAACAGATATTCCCCTAACTTTTCTATTCCACACAGATTCCTTATTCCATCGTGTTTGATCTAATATGTCAAAATAATTATCATTCGTCATATATATCAAATTAGATCACTAATTTACAAGTAGCGTGTATTAAAAATTTAAAAGAAATGATATATTAGATGAAACACCAAATGTAATAAAATCTGAATCGTTTCTATTCCATATCAAGTCCATCAAATTTAATAGAGAAGATGATTGAACACTTTATGCGACAACAATCATAATGAATTTCCTTTACTTTTTTCCATATAACTTTTCTAAGATTATTGTTTCATTACCTTGAATGAATAGTTACAACACAAATGAAACTTCATGTGATCACTATATCACATGTAATGAAAAAATTAATCTAGGAAGAAAACCCTTTGTCAAGGTTCAATTGAATGCCAGGTTGTGACAAGATCTATCACAAGGGTATGCACAATCAATCGATTTCACGTTTGCTCGATCGAAATACCAATCTCCCACAGATTTTGCAATTCCCTGCATAAGAAATTTTATTTATGATTTATAAGACGATCTATCAAGTTTCGTACTCAAAAATAGATTTTAACAAAGAAAGTGTGTCGTAGGAAGGGATTCTAACAAATATATAGAATATGTGATTCCGAACAAGTAATGTTTAAAAGGGTGTTCCCCAAACTATGGTAGTTTTTGCATCTTGATATCTAAATCTATTATGTTGCAATTTGCAAACTAAATTAAGCGTGTACCACACTTGGTAAGTTATATTACGCAATGTTTTTAGACGAAAACCTAAATTCCAAGTGCATTTGTTATTTCACAAGGATCCCAACTAAAGACATTGGTGGCCACCGGTAGGGTTGCATTGTGCAACAAAATTGTGAAAAAACATTTTCTCATCTAAATTATACATGATTAGATTTTTTATTTTTCGTTTAAACTTTGAATCGTTCTATTTTGTATAGGAACTTTAAATTTGATGCATATTATTGTATCAGACAAATCCTGACAATTGATTTCTGACATGTGGATGACTATAATTTGTCTGAAACGATAAAATGCGTCAAGCTCATACAGAAAAGTGGAACGATTCAAAGTTTATAAAAAAAAAGGTGTCTAGTCATATATAGTTTGGATGATAAATTGTAATCAATCCGCAACAAAATAAAGTTTAGATACTAAGTACAAACGGCTACAATTCGGGTGACAATCCAAGATTCAATGCAAGTTTTTCAAAAACGTGTTGGCACTAATGAAACTTGGAATAGAGAAAACAAGGATGAAAATCACACAAACTAACTACTTTTACGATATACTTGTCATAGATTTTGATGAGACGAAATTAAAACAGTGATTATGGTTATACCTTGTTGCCTATAACAGGAGAATTACTTCCAAACCACGTATCCTGCCTCTCCGACTGACAGTGAGCGAAACACGAATTTAAAAACAACCCACTTTGTCTATATGTTGCAAACCCTTTTATTTGGTTCAGTATATGAAGCCTAAAACCTGCTCGAAATGATAATTACGTCTCAGAAAAGTTCAAAAGTCATGATAGCAACTTGGAGAATATCAAATAGAAGTATATACCCACCTTGCAAAAATCGGATTTGTGAACCCGAACAACGATCAATATTTAATCTGCAATATTTCCAGCTGCCACGCGGATCGGCTTTTGGAGGAGCCAAGCTTTCTTGGACCTAAAAACACGAGAAAAAGAATCGGTATTGACATAAGAAATCATTGAATCAAAAAGGTATTGAATTTGTGGCCTACCTGCCATGCATCATAGACTGCATTTAGAATGAAGAGAGGGGTTTTTATGTTGGCTATCAAATTCTGAGGGAAGAAACACTGCAAGGGGAAATAAACAAGCAAACTCGAATCACATATCAACTTACACAAAATGAAAAAATAAAACAAATAATATTATCGAACGAGGGACTTACTGAAGTTGGATCTAGGTGGTTGGTACAAGTGCTAGGTAGGTTTCTCGCAACGCCCTGTTTGAACGAGTAAAAGTATCGTTTATACGAGGATACTATATTAAACAAAGCTCAACTATGTACCATTTTCAAATACATTTTCCTAATGACACAACCAAACATATACACGTTTTCCAAACCGTTGCGTTTGGATTGATGGATTTCAAATTCATATCAATCGAAACACAAGCAATGGATTTACTATTATGAATTTCAAATTCTTCCTCAAATCTCTTCATTCAAACACAACTTAAGACCAAGAACAGTATACAAGCAGTCGTTTTGATGGGATTATTAGTACCTGTAAGCTAACAACGCCACCGAAGAAATCTCTGATCGAGCGCCCACCAGAAACATCTTGCCTGCAAAAAAAAAAAATTCTTGCAAGTGAACACTTTGAAATGAAATCGACTCTACTCAACACACATTCAACTAAAACGTGAAAAAGATTTGAAAATTACGTATCCATGAATAATCCAGCATCACTTAGGCACTTCACTTTGGTATTTCCTCTAAATAAATTTCGAAACTCGTCACAATGCAATATAGAAGCTAGTCCACCAGCCGAACAACCAGATAGAAGCACCTGAACGAACCACAATTTATATATGTGACAAATCATCAAGATTCAATGCTAATTAGCAACAAAAACGCAATCAAATAGTGACGATTAATTCATTACTTGATTAGCATTACGCATTCCTTTGGCCATGAGTTCGTCCATCGCAGCTTGCCATATTCGCTGCCCTCTAAACTGCAATCCTGCTGCCTATATTGCAACGAATCGTGATGAGGACAAAATGGTAAAACAAGCCTATATTTGTGTCTGAATCGAAGGATTTGATGATGGATATCAACAAACCTTGTTTTCACTGTCCCCTGAAAACGAGGCCCCATCACAATACCGTATCTTTACTCTATTCCAGTTGTAAAAATCTATACATTCAAACATAACCAAGAAAACTATCAGCCATAGAAAACAGGACAAAACCATAGAATCGAGATAAGTTTTGTTCGAATGTGAATTAACCTGGATTTTCCCAGGGCTTATTGCTAAGTATCCCAGTAAACGGAATTTGCCTCTCGAAGTATGATGAAGACCCTCTACGCGTCTTTTTGCGATAAACACATGTTCTGATATTATTACACCACCCTCCACCCTGAATCAAAATGTCGAAAAGGGAAAGTTCAAGAACGAAAAAGGGACTAATTTTTGCATAAATTTCTCAAATATTCGTGTCACAAACCTCCAATTGAACAAGCCAACTATTCGATCCGCTCCCAAATCCATGATGCAAGTGATAACCAGGTAAGGTACCATCCAAACATACTGCCAATATTACATTCAAGAAAAGAAAAGGATGTTCAATTTAGAAACATTCAAATGTTAGATTCATTTGAAAATATCTTCATCAATGCATAACATTAAATTTCTACAGACTATTCAGTAGCCATTCTCATTGACAACAAGAAATACTCAGTAGAATTTATTACAAATTTACAATAAAATAAAGCAACTCAGTAGAATTAAATAAATAGAAATTAAATCTTATTTATTACCTTCTAAGAAACCTACTCCAAACCCTTCTAATCAAGAACTTATTTAACAATTCAAATTGAACAGGAAAAAATTGACAGTGATTAAACAAACATAACAGCCATTCATTAAACTAAGAACAACAGTAAAAACCCACCGAGAGAGAGAGAGAGAGAGAGAGAGAGAGAGATACCAGCTCCTTTAGCAGCAGCTCCTTGGATAAGAGAAAGACCCACCATGAGAGCATTGGGAGGAGGAGAAGCATCTGATAATTCATATTCAGATTCCAAGAATGATTCATATGTTCCATTACCACTATAAACCTCGTCAAGTTCGAAACTTTGGACAGCCCATTTGCTCGAAATCCCAAGAAAAATCAGACAAAAAAATCCCACAAACCTCCCCATTGAAGCACCCTTAATGAAATCTTGAAAGAAAATTAAAGCAGTAAACAACATCTATAAATTAACATAATTTCTGTGTTTATTGGAATGTCATTTTCTCAGTGTTATTATTTATGGAAGTGAATCTGTGGGATATTACTTTGCCAGTGTGGTTTTACATGGTAAGTACTTTTGTTTTCTGTGTAATTCCACGACCAAAATCTATGTAATGAATCCTTTCCTCAGAAAATAAATAAATAAATAATAATGAAAATAGAGATAGATTTCTTTCTTGGGTTACTAAATTTATTTCTTTTCTTCAAGAGAAAATTGGCAGAATGTCTTTCGAACCACTTTAAATTAAGACCTAAACAAGGTATTAGTCTATGGGCATAAATAATTTTACTAATATTTTTTGTTATAAATTATTTGTGACATACTTTTTATTTTATCTTTTGCCGGGAATTTCAAAGAATATTATATTTGCATATTTGGATGAAACAGATGTGATGCCAAAAGTAAAAGTACCAGTGTGAACACCACGTTTGGAATCTTGAGAAAAGTTTTGGCAAAAATAGATTCCCAAAGGAAGGATGTAAGAGAAAGAGTTGAAAGGCCAAACAACAATTTGTTTGATGCAGATATGTAGAATTGTCAAATTCATATTCAATCAAATAAAGTAGGTTAGTAATTTATATTTGTTTCCTTCTGGGCAGTTCTGGTATTGATATAATTGATAAATTAGTTCATTCAAAGTTCAAACATCCACAATTTGTATGGTAACAATTTAAAAGATCTGTATTATTATTTTCAAATTATTCAAATATAAATCTCGAATTGAGTTTTTTTAGTAGGTTACTAATTTATAGGAAATGCGATTCATATTTATATTTGGATTTAGAGGTAAATCGAATTGAATTTGAATATCGAAGCAAGATATCTAGAATTGCTATCATAATATAATTATAATAAATGTAATTAATATTAAGAATCATATTTAATTATCTACTATTCATATCTTTTTATATTGGTAAAATATTTAATAAGAACTTTTGTTTGCATTACAATTGGAAAAATATATTAAATTTAAATTTTATATTGGTGTAATAGTCTTTAATTTTAAATCATAATGTCCATACTATAAAAAACTAGAAGGGACAATTAATGAATTTTCCTCAAAAAAAAAAAAAATGTAGAAGGGATTATTAATTAATTTTCCTCAAAAAAAAAAATAGAAGGGACAATTAATTATTTTTCCTCAAAATAAATGTAGGGGACAATAAATTATTTTTATTAAATCAACAATTGTTACAAATTACAATTGTTACAATTAATTTAGCCCACAAATATAATGCAAATTGCAATCTGTTTTGGGTGGGAAATGGCATCCCAGCTGTAAGCTGCTGAAAGAGCTACTGTCACCGACAGTCATAAGCAACAAGAATAGAATTTTATAAAATTTTAAATTATATTTTATATTCTATTTCAAAAAAATTAAAATATGAAATTCAAGAAGTATAATTTAGAACAGAAGATGGAATGTTGAGGTTTGAACTGTACAGGAAAAATATATATTGTGTGATTCTATAATTCAAACTTTTAAAGTAGATTTGATTTTGGTACTTTTATTGAAACAATTAAGTTTCTTTAATTTTATTACAAGTCCAAAACCTTAAGGTTTTTTATTTCGGTTAAATTTGTATACATTTTCTTTTTCTTTTATAAAACCAGTTTCAATGACTTACATCTTACTAATTGAAGATAACAATTTCGATTATGTGAAGTTTCTACCATGTAATCTGATGATAATAACTTTGATTGTTTAAAATTGCTACCATGTAAATTGTAGGATGTGTCTCAATAAAACAGTTCAAAATATATATATCACAAACAAGATTTTATCCAAAAATAAAGACCAACATAACTAATAATCCCCCATTTGCCATTGAACTAACTTCTTATACTTTTATTTACATTAAATTTTTGATCATTATACAATGCCATCAAATACAAGATTTCAGTTTTATTCAAATACAAGTACAAATGACTCAATTTTTACAAATAGTTCAAGAACTTATTTCCAAAGGAAATATGTGTTTATTTTAAACGCAAACTCCGCCCCTTTTTTCTTAAACTTAATGATTCAATATTTTTACTATTATTCCTTAGCTTAAAGTTTTGAATTTGATAGGATTTCTTTTTAAGGAATTGACTTGTTTTTTTTTTATTTTGGATTCTAAATTTCTTGATTAATTTAAAATATATTTATCCAATTTTTATATTTCTTAATTATTACAGAAACTTTAGAATGGCGCTTAATTAAAGATGGAAGAAAGTATATTCTAGAGATTATAAAATATCTTAATACTAGAGTAAAAACCTTAAAACATATTTAAAATATTCTGTATGCAATGCATGTATAGTAAAAACCATTGTAATTAATACTCAATATTATATAATATTTATTTTATAATAAAAAAATCGGTTTCGATTGAACTCATAACCATAAATTAATAATCTCAATAAAATAATAACATAATACTTTTCAAAATAAATTTTATATAATTATATATGACTCATTTGATAACATAACTTATAGAAAGCACCAAATTAATGTTCGTGAATGAATTGAATAGGAAATATATTGTCTTTATTTTTCTTATGATTTTAAACTTATAGGTTGATTTAAAGATAACAATTTGACTCATCTAAATTGCTACCGGTAAATCACAAGATAAGATATCTAAATGATCAGAATTAAGATTAATCCATTGATACAACTATCTTTAATGACGGACAAAATTCATTTTTCATCATTCCCTAGGAACATTATCCAATTGTGGTCCTCTTGTTTTCCGATCATCAATTTTAGTCCTCCTATCTCTAGATGTCTCCAATTGTGGTCCGATTTGTCCAATTTTGGTCCTCCTATAACAATTTTCCAACCAATTCCGGGCGAATGACACACACTCGCCACCAATTTCATGAGTTCCGACAGCTGACGCTTATGTGGCAACTATTTTCACATGTGGTATTTCTTTTTGTTTTATTTTCCTAATTAAAATGTCACATCATCCGTCATGTCATTAAAAAATTAAAATATATAAAAAAAAGGAAAAAAAATTAAATTAAAAAAAAAACATGAACAGAATTTTAAAAAAAATCTTTAATTTTGTTCCTATGTTTTTATATTTTTTTAATTTTTTTATTGCATTTAAATGCAATAAACAAAAAACAAAAAATGAGAAAAATTTAAAAAAAAAGGAATATAATTTAAATTAAAATAAACAAAACACAAACGAATTAAAAAAATATTTGTTTGTTCTTTAATTTTGTTCTTTTTTTTATATTTTTTTAATTTCTTATTGCATTTAAATGCAATAAAAAAACAAAAAAATATAAAAAAAGAAACATAATTAAATTTTAAAAAAAAAACACAAACATAATTAAAACATTTTTTTTGTTTTTTTTTTAATTTTTTTCCTTTTTTTATTTTTTTTTATTTTTTTCTCTGTTTTTTTTGTTTTTTTTATTACATTTAAATGCAATAAAAAAATTAAAAATATATAAAAACGTAGGAACAAAAATAAAGAATTTTTTTAGAATATATATTACATTTATTTTGTTCGTGTTTTTCTTTTTAGATTTTTTTAATTTATTTTTTTTTCTTTTTTATATATTTTAATTTTGTAATGACGTGACGGATAATGTGACATTTTAATTAGGAAAATAAAACAAAAAGAAATATCACATGTGAAAATAGTTGTCACATAAGCGTCAGCTGTTGGAACTCATGAAATTGGGGGAGAGTATGTGTCACTCGCTTGGAATTGATCGGAAAATCGTTATAGGAGAATCAAAATTGGACAAATCGGACCAAAATTGAACACATCTAAAGATAGGAGAACTAAAATTGATGATTGGAAAACAAAATGACCAAAATTGAACAACGTCCCTAAAGAAGGACGAAAAATGAATTTTGTCCCCATAATGTGATATCCCAAAAGATTATAAAACTTTTTTATTCGCTTTTAACAATATTTGCAATCATTTTATTGTGTTTTGGTTGATGCAATTGTGAGAGGCGAAAATTGGTGCCGACAATAGCAAAGGAAAGAGAAAGGCATTTAATCATTATATACTTTTCTTTTCATGCGACTTAGGAATTATGACTACTTTTGAGCTGTGCCACTCCTCTTTTCTACCTAAAAATTATACATTGAAAATTACAAGCATATATGTTGTCTATGTTTGGAATATCATAAAAATTTGTACTCCTCCCTTTTAAAATAAATATCGTTTATAAATTTTTGTTAAGGAGTATTAAAAAATATAAGAATTGGATAAATATATCCTTAACTAATTAAGGAATTTATGATTTAATTTTTTTTTTAATTTTTGTTATTGAGTATTAAAAAACATAAGAATTGGACAAATATACCCTTAACTAATTAAGGAATTTATGATTCAAATTTGGAAAGAATATCAAATTAATTCCATAAAAAGTATCACATTAAATTTCTAAATTTTAATTTTAGCTAAAAAAAAAAAACAGTAATATGAATAATTTGGGAATAAAATTGCATAAAAGTCTAAAACGACACTTACTTTGAAATGAAAAGAGTATAAAATTATTTCACGAAAATAATTATGTGAGGCAGAACTTGACAATCTGAATATCATAAGTTGGCTCGACCAATTCAAATTTAATTTGAGCAAAAATTGAATATATTTTTTTATTTCTACCAGAAAAGTATTGATTAGATAATGACTTTAGGTTGTAAGGTGAATAAGGCTTGGACTTTGAGGTGAAATTGAAGGGGGGAAAATAATTCTGGATTGCACAGTGTAAAAGGAGTCATGTTCCATGTTAATTTTTATTTTTTGTTAAGATATAAATTCCTCAGAATTTAGATGTATATAAGTAGTTTCAAGGGACTATCTTTATGATGCAAAACTATACCACTAAACATTGAAAGACACACTTTCCAATTTTTTTGGAGCAATAATGCAAATTCAATGAAAATAAAATAAAGAAAAATATGAAGGAATTGGAAGAAAGAATTATAGCTTGAAAAAAGTAGAGTATATGTTTCTAGTAATCTGTTTTGAAATTGCATAATTCATAGGATTACATAAATTGCAATCAACAATTTCAACTCAAATTAAAAGACAACTTTTTGTGAAAAGTCATGTTTCGTTCCAATCAAAAGATGCATAAAATTTATGTAAAAAGGCATCATCTAATTTGTCCTTTTTGAAAGACATAGAATCAAACTGATTTAGCCTATAGTCTTTGCCTGTTGAAATCATCACTTCAATCCAAAGTGATGCAACTAATTTTATTTATGAACTAATGCCACGTTATATTTAGGGTTACTATCTTAAAAATCACTAATGACTATTAAAATATATTAAAAAATTAACAGGTAGATTTCGAACATATCTTCATTAAAAGGAAGAAAGTTTTAAATTTCCGTTGGATGATGATTAAGTGTTAAGAGATAGGTATGTATATTGGGTTTAGTGCACTTAAAGAACGGATCTTTACAAGTAAGTATATCCGAAATTTTCCTGTTAATTATGAATGCACGGAACATTAAATGTCATGTTATATTTGCTGATAGACAATAATCTAAAAATTAATTTCAATTATAAAGAATTCGTAATTTTTGCAATAATTTACCCTTATACTTAATTAATTATTTAATTTATAGTATATGAGTTTGAGTCGAAGTTTAATGGGTTTGGAAGTTAATGGATTAATGCAATATTGTAATTAATTATGGTGATTGAATTCTAAATATTTATCATATTGAAATTAATAAATACATGTAAATCTGATTTTCAATTTATATGGGTTAAAAATGTTAGACGGGGCTAATCATACAAATAAAAGTCGGTTCATCTTTTGATTTCTAATAAGTATATAATAAATGATTTTAATTGAAATTAATAATATGTTGAATAATTTCAATTTTGAGCTTGTATGTAAGATATTTTTCATTTTTTGACAATTAAGTATCGTGTTTTAATTTTGGTTCTTTATATTTTAATTTTTTTTTTCAGTCAAATTTTGATTAAAATTTTCAAAATCGTTGACGTCACGTCAGAATTTCCAACAGCCACATCAGCGATTTTGAAAATTCTGAACAAAATTGAACTTAAATTTAAATTAATAATTAAAATATAAAGGATCAAAATTGAAAAACGGGTACTTAATTGTTAACAATGAAAAAATATCTTATATACTCGAGCAAAGTTAAAATTAACTCTAATTTATTATTATTATTATTATTATTATTATGTTAAAACAGTCTTACTCAGCCTAATGCAGCCACACACAGTGCTACATCTTTTCTCACACTGTATAGGCGATCTAATTAATCAAACAAATCAAAGGATTAATAAAATAATAAATGTGAGTGTAAGTAACATCATTTGATAATCCATCAATACAGCCAAAGCCCAGCTGGAAATTGGACGTTATACCACACCATATTAATGACCAGATTATAAATTAATCCTGATTAATAATAATAACTAGATTATACAATAAATGGGACAACATTTAAACAACATTAATTAGACAATATTAATCCCCATCTCACGTCTATGTAGCTTGTAGACGGGGACTGTTTTCTCTTAAAGGAACAATTTTACATATTATAAAATAAAATAGGGGATTAAATTTTACTAAGTAAGGAACAAAATTATAGAATACAAGAAATGTGAACATTTAGGGAAATTATTTTTTTACTCATTGAAGTTTGCTTCATTGGATTTTTTTCATTTATCTTTCATTTTTTAATTTTTAGTTCTCTATATTTAAGAATTATCATTCTTAACTACTATAACTTTCTTTAGCGGATAATTTTTTATAAAATTAAAAGAAAATTTAACACCAAAAAAATGTTCTTTTTTTTTAATTGAGAGTATATTAAAAAAATTAATCAAAATCTGTATTCTTCATCTAACACGTCTAAACTAATATAATAATAAAAAATACACGTTTTATTAATTATTAATTTTAATAATTAATAAAAGATTCTAACTCACGTATTAGAATGGAAAATCAATTGTTTAGATTATTAATATTAATTTATGCATGTTAGATGAAAATTACAAATTTGTGATAAAAAAAATAGTGTTCTCTCAATTAAAAATATATTTTTTTTGTTTTAAAATTAAAATTTTATTAAATAAAAGGTGCGTGCTATAAAATGGTATTTCTTTAACATTGAGGACTAAAAATTAAAAATGATAAATGATGAAAAATCCAATGAGACAAACTTAAATTAAAATTAAAAAAAAAACTTTTTTTTTCCCAACTTTTATAAACTAATAAAAATATATATAATTATATATAAATAATATTTTTAATAGTCCAAGAAATGGTCCGGTAAATGGATCCACCCCTGCATGTAGGCCATGGAAGTAGCTGTCATATCGAGGTCTAGACGGACCCCACAGCTCACATGCAAAATTCCTTCTCTCATTTTGTTTTCTAAATTCAAGTAAAATTTATTTATTAAGAATATTCTGTATATTACATGAAATATGTGTTTTCTTATTTTTACTTTTAGATATCAAAGTTGAAATTTTGTTTTTTTCTAAAATTCTACCACTTTCATATAGTAGATCCTTTTTTCTAGTCATTAAAAAAAGAAATCATTTTTCACTTAAATGACTAAAAACTCCTAGAAAGTAAAACGGTAAATGAATCGAATCAATGTATGTAATTTTAAGTATATTTTTTCGTATTAATATTTTCTTTCATTATTCTAATCACAAATCCAATTCATATTCAATTTGCATGTAATATTCGAAGTAAGAATATATTCGAAAATTTACACCTTTATTTCATTTAACTTTAAGTCCACAAAAATATTTTTTTTTCGCATACTATTTATAACACCAAATTGAAAATTCATATAAAAGATTTTATGATACAAGTACCTATTAAATACTAATTAAGCAATTATTGCTATGGATATAAATTTATTAAACTAATATATACATTATAATTATTCGAATGAAATATTATTATACTTATTTTTATATTCGAATAATATTCAAATCTAAAAATTATTTTATTTGGATTCTTCTTCGAATTCAAGATATTCGAATGCGAATATCTAATCAAATAAAAAAGATATTTTATATTTTATTCTTAACCCTACTAAAAAGTGGCTAAAAATATGTTTAATTATATTGTTAAGTTAAATTGAAAAATATTTTTATCAAAAAATTATTATTAATGACAAACAAACATTTTTCTTATCAACAAGAGGTAAAAATATTATATTCCTTGTATCGTACACTTTTCTACACATTATAAATTTAGGATGATTTTATATACAACCATCAAATTTCTCAATACAATTATCATGAATTGAAATTTCATTTTTACCCTTGAATTTCATTATGACGTTTTCACTTCTCTCTCTCTCTCTCTCTCTCTCTCTCTCTCTATATATATATATATATATATATATATATAGACATTGTATATTCAATCAAGTTTCAATCCTATTGTTAAAAAAAAAAATATTATTATTTGAAGTGCATTTAATTTTTTTTCATGAATATTCCAAATAACTTTGAATTTTTTTATGTTGAATTTCAAGCAGTGACGGACTCAGGATTTCAATCTAGGGGGCCCGTGATGACTAATAAAAAAAATACAATAATTTTAAATTAGGAATATAAATTTATCAAAATTTGATAGAGTTAATATATTATTTTATACAATTATAATAACATCCAAATTAGTAACTTAATTACAACCTTACATGACAACATCAACGTAAAAAAAAATTAATTAAACTAACACATTACAACATTTTTCTTATATTTTTCGTGTTTTGAAATTGGTGCATTATATTTTCATTGCTAACACAGTATACATTGGAATTAGATGAAAAATGAATTGAGAGAGAGAGAGAGGGGCAAATAATGTAAAAGAGATCCTTAGAATTAGATTTGTATAGACTCTGTGAAAGAAAAAAAAATAAAAGATGAAGAAGAAGAACACATATCTACATTTTCTAATTTATTCTTAATACTGAAATGCTCACATAATATCAATTGAAAAACCTTATCAAACTCAAAGAAATTATCTTAAATCACTAAATTTTTTGATCAATAGTATATTGTTGGCAACAAACGAGATAAATAAATTGATGAAATCTAACGATAAAAAATATAATAAATTTCAGTTAAATTAAAAAAAGAATAAGATAAATTTTGTGTTTAAATTAATTTATAAAGAAGGATTGAACAAGAAAATACTTAACTAATAACAAAAATATCCACAGGCAAATACAAATAAAAGTTAGGAAAAAATAGGTGAATGGATGAGAATGTTAAATTAAATCATGAAAATTAATATTTATTTATTTATTTTTTAATTAAAACATGAAATTACTAAAATACCCCTATATTTTTTGAAAATTTTCAGGGGGCACTGCCCCTACATGGGTCCGTCACTGATTTCAAGTATCTTGAAACTATTGTGCTACAGATTTTTTTCCCTGGTATAATCAAAAAGTGGATCTATCATATATATTCGAAAATACTAACATCAATATAAATCAAAGCCTTAATGAAAAAAAGAAAGGCCCTGAACAACGATGTTCTCTATCTACCTCTATTTTCTTTCTTTTTTTCAACGGCTGCATATGATAAGAGATATAGAGTTCTCCAAAAATCTTATTTGAGGTTCTCCAAAAGGGATTTGGGGTTTTTCAACAGCTGTTGTTTACTAATTTCTTTTAGCTACTTCCGCAAGTGTACGGTGTAGGGTGTAAAAGTTGTGAGTAAGGTCAATCCCACAGAGACTAGTTATCTAGACACTAACTAATTACTCAAATTCAGTTTCCAATTTTATCTAGGAAAATCAAATCACACAGATCGCAAATTAATTCAATAGAAAAGTAGCTACGCAGATAAATTCACTCAAGAATAACAGATATCTAAGACAGGTTCTAGGACATGCTTTCATCTAATTCTCATCAAAACATCACTTTAACCAACTCAAGTTCATTAATCAATCATCCTATATGAGCAATCACATATGTCGAATTAATAGCTCTCCCGAGTCAGTTAACCGGTTGATTATTATGCCACCAGAGGTATCCCTACTCAATCTGATTGAAACATAACAACTCCCAAAAGTACCTAAGATTGATTCCTCATTACATAAATTCCTTAATCTCCCGATCTAAGTCTTTTTATGTATCATTTGTTTATTCGTCCATAATTAAATCTCATCTCCTGAATTTTGATCTAATTACTAAAACATGCTCAATTACCGGCTGGACAATCAAACAAGCAATCAATTCATAAACACACAAATAGGATAAACGATCATGAACTTTGAATTGAAATTAAAGATCCATCAAGATTTGAATTAAATTACTAACAAGCCCTAGAAACCCTAGGAAATTAGCTAGACATGATGATAAACAAACTCATAGACAAGATTGGAAATATCATATCCACTAAAATCTAACAAGAGAGGAATGATTAAAAACTCTAGTAACGATGATCTCACGATTCCTCGATCTCTTGAATCCTTCTTCAATTCATCTTGTTGCTTCTCCGACTACCGTGTTTTTCTCTGTATGAATCTCTCCTTCTTTTTTCGCTCCCCCTTTCTTTCCTTTTATGTTGAGTATTTATATGGCTTTGGGAATCTTCCAAGTGAAGCAAGAGGTGAAAACACTCCAAGAAAACTAAAATTGTACGAATTCCTGTTCACCCGGGCATGGTGTGCCCCACAGCACCGTCGTGCCCCATCATTGTACAATGGCGCACGGTCGTGCTACATGGCATGACCAGATCGTGCGCCACCAACTCTTCCACGCGATCTCGTATTTCACTTCTATTTTTCCTCGTTTTTCCGTGATTCCTTCCTTGATCATCAATTACACTTGAAACTTGCACTTTTCTCATCAAAATCATGAAACTAAGCACAAACACGTCAAATGCAACTTATGCAATATAATATTAGAAATCATCATAAAAACGTATCTAAACATATTCACATGAATACATAAACATACGCAAAAATACGTGAAAAACGACACTTATCAGCTGCATATGATCAGAGATATGGGGTTCTCCAAAAATCTTATTTGGGGTTCTCCAAAAATCTTCTTCTTTTCTTAACGATTGTATATGATCAAAGATTCGAGGTTCTCCAAAAATCTTGTTCTCCAAAAATATTCTTTTTTTTCAACGATTGCATATGATCAGAGATTTGGGGTTCGCCACAAATTTTCACTCCCAATAATTTGGTTGGGCAATAAAATTTGTCTTTCAGTTTGTGTAAAAATGGTTGTGTGAGTTGTGAATAAAAATAAAAAAAAGCTGTGCAGAGGAGAAAAAAAAGAAAAAGAAAGAATGTAGCTCTAGAAATTAGAAAATATTTTCGAAAAGGAAAAGAAAAACTAAAAAAAAATCAATAATAATGGTAAAATTGAGATTTTATTTTTATTGTGGCTTGTATTGAGAAATTTCTTGTTGTATATAGAACCACTCATAAATTTATAAATTTATAGTATAATATCACAGCCCAGTATTGAATATTTTTAACGTAAAGTGGGCCATCTTTTGTTCAACTAATGGCCCATTACTATAGGTCGACAAAATTCACTCTCTTTGTATATTATGTGGCCCATTTCTAATATTTTCCGGCCCTTTTTGTTAAGGGCCCAAATAGAAGGTTTGCTATGGGATTAATGCAATTTTCCTAAAATCCAAAATTAGATTTTCATTTAACTATTATTGCTTATATTCATCTTTCCTTACACTAATATATATTATCACAAAAGAATCAAGTTCTAAAACTTTTCCATCCAAATATATCGATTCTATGTTCTTTTTTGCAAAAGGAAAAAAAAATCCGATCTTGAGTGCTTTTAAGTGCACATTGACCTTTTAAAAAAAAAATTGTAATTATGTCATAAATTTGAAAATTAGGCAAATTTGAAGTCAAATTGACCATGTGTGTAGTAATGCATGTCCATGCTTAGCTATACTTGCATGAATAACATTTTGAATAAAATGAATAACTAATAATATTTTTTGCATAAACATTGTATTTGAGTGATTATTATTATTATTTTTTTAATATGAATAACTCTTCAATCGTGGCTGATGTAAGACCCCAAAAGAGATGGGAGGGAGAAATTGCCAACAAAAAAAAAAAAAGGGAAAAAGAGGGATGGAAAAAGATATTTTCATGGGTATTATCATGTTTTTCATTTTTAATCAATTTTTATAAGAGAATATTTTTATTTTTCAGATATTTTGTTCAATCATACACTTGCATTGGAGATATAGTGATATGACTTAAGTTTGAGCGATACAAACTCATAAAAATGAAACAATATAATTATGTAGAAATGTAATAGGAGTAGGATAATTTGAGTGGTACGAGCTTAGGTAAATTGATTAGATCAATTATATCGGTTTGAAATGAAATAATATGATATAAATTTAATGATACAAACTAGTGCAGATTCTACAAGCGAAATGGTAATAGTTTCCTTATTTCACCACAAAATAATAAATGCTAAATCATGTCCATAAAAAAAGCTTTTCTAATACAAGTCACTACAAATAAAAGTGTTCTAATCATAAATTGCAGAATTGTATTATTTATTATTTATTAAAAAAAAGAGCCAATCAACTGAAAAGTTGAAAACCAAAAACCGTACAAGGAATTATATCAACCGTTAACGTTTCAGATAGACAAAATGTGTCACCGTAAGAGTTCCACTTTTCTTCTCACTGACAAAGACATGATCTATTTTTTAAATACCGTTTCTTTGTCACTTAAAAAAATGCACAAAAACATTTGATTTGTCCCTTTTTTCTCCATCGGAAAATCCAAGGAAGTTGGGCATTCTTAAGTTGCTTAATTGATTGTTGCTTACTTTTGCTAATTTGTCTTTATTTGTTTGCTTAGAAGATGGGTTTTGCTTTTCCCTCGATCACTTTCTGGTTTGTAGTTTAAGGTGGCGGATTTAACATTAGACTTTGTCTGATTTTAAGGTTACAGCTTGTTGACAGTTGTTTCTATAATTAATTATGAGTGATTTCTGTTTATAAATACTTAATTATCAATGTTTGGTGGTTGGGGTGTGCAGATTGTGATCGATGGTGCAAACTCCATTTACATGGCGCTATGGAGGTTCTCAAGTTTCTCTCTCTGGCTCTTTCAATGGGTACTTTTCTTTTTCCCAATTTTTATACTATTTTGCTGTGAAATAGTGTGTGTTTTTGGGTTTTGATTATGTGTATGTGTGTGTATTCTTGTTATGATGCAAAGATATTGCTTGTGTGAATGTGGGGTTCTAAGTTCTTGATTTTTTCTTCTAGAGAGAGAGAGAGAGAGGCTAAAATCATATTTGGTCCATAATTTCAATTTTGGTCTCGTAATTATCACGATTTTCAATTTAATCCCGCGATTTAAGAATATGTTCGATTTCAATCCAATTTCGCAGGAAAATGTTATGTGTCAAATTTTTATTGGTGGGACGTCAAAATCATAATCCTAATAAGAAAAGGTGACATTTTGACAAAATTCAAAATTTCCATGCAAAATTGATTAAAATTGGACAGATTCTTGAATTGTAGGACTGAATTGAAAATCGTGTTAATTATGAGACCAAAATCTAAAGACACCATAGTTATGAGACCAACCAGGATTTTAACCTGAGAGAGATGATGATGGTGATGGTGATGATGATGATTTTGTGTTGTATATAGGTGGAGTGAGAGGATACCTATGGTTTTGATGGAAGGTTTTGATTCCGTTTATCATAAAATCATCGATCTTCCGCCCGGGTGTTATCAGGTATACTGATTAATATTAGCTAAAAAATAGCATCACATTGTGAAATTTCAATTTGATTGCATTTTGGATAAAGATTTTGAAGTTCAGAATTTGAAATCCATTTGGTTCATATATGGGATAATTTTGAGTAGAATTTGTACTTAAACCACTTGAAATTGGGTTCGTTTGAGATTCATACGTCTTGTATCTTCCTTTGTGATACAATTTGTCGAACAATTTGTTGATTAATTGATATTTTCGTTGATAATCATTTGGGCTGATCAGTACAAGTTCTTGGTGGACGGTACATGGCACGTTGATCAGCAGCAAATCTGTGATGTAGACGAGTATGGAATCGTAAACAATATAGTTCTAGTTAGTAGAATCGAGGCTTTTCAACCTAGTACGAGCAGGGTAATTAATGCTAGATTCACACACACACACACACACACAAGCGCACCGATAGGTTCAACTGCTAATATTTCCAATGCTTCTCTGGTTAATATCAGGGTTCATCGTCGAGTAGTTCGTTTAACGAACCAATTATGCAATTATTAGATGGTGAGATGGATGTGTTTCGTCAAGTTCTATCCGTGCATTTGCTATCATCTACAACCTATGAGCTTATACCCATTTCAGGCAAGGTTTGACTGCCATTGCTTTTTTGCTTCAATATTCGTAATATAATTTGAATTTCCGTTATGATCATTCGTATTCCAAATGGCTTGTTTTAAATGTATAGGTCGTTGCGTTGGATGTTGAAACGGATGTGAAACAAGCCTTCCATGTCATGTACAATTCGGTATGTCTCCTTAATTTTCTTGCTCGTTTATGTTTCTATAACAACGATAGTTGCTTAAGATTGTTAATTCCATTACATAGATTTCACAAATATTACGCTTGATTTATCATTTATTAGGGGCTTACGGTTGCACCTTTGTGGGATGAAAACATCGGCCAAATGGTTGGGATGTTAACTGCTTTGGATTTTATTTTGATATTACTTCAGGTAGTGCACATTTTGCATAGACATGTTCAATATTATTAGCAACATTGTAAAGACGATCCTTCTTGCTTGTAGCTACATAGAAATCGTGCAATGTTTGCAAATGAAGAGCTTCAAGTCCGTTCAATTTCTTCGTGGAAAGGTTGGAAACTCCAACATCATAGAGAGATAATTGGGCATACGGTTCCATTTCAAAGAAGACCTTTAGTCCATGTAAACACTCTCTTCCTAATTCACGGTTTTTGAGCTTGTTCTTAGGCAATTAAATTTTGCGAAGAAGATAAAATGTGAGTTATGAAATTAAGCATTAGATAATATAAGGGAAAATTGCGATTTTCATCCTGTAATTTAGGTATTGTCCACGTTTTTACCACCAAGTTTATGTATTTTAATTTTAGTCCTTAAATATCATTTTTTTCCACTCTTCTTCCGATTTTGCATGGAATTTTGATTTTTGTCTACATGGAAGAAATTGACATTCCAAGTAAATTGCAAAAAATGATAGTTAGAAAGACCAAAATTGAAATACAAAAAATTGGTGGTAAAACGATGGATGATGTCTAAGTTACAAAAAGAAAATTGAGATTTTCTCTAAGCATTATTTCTTTGAATTGATACTATGCGCGCTCGTATTATCACGTCCACAGGCTGGTCCTGACGAGTCCTTTGCAAACATGGTTTCAAGGATTCTACAAAATAACATCTCAGCTATACCCATTATAGATTCGATAAACGGATCATGTTCTCGTTTGTTGCATGTAGCATGCCTTGCCGGGGTTCTAAAAAGTAAGTTGGTCAACTTATTCAAAGATCTAATGTTCTGAATCTTTAGGTTATAATGTTTTCATACTTACCTTATATGAAAATGTCAGATATATGCAGCCATTTTAAGCACCATCTCGGATATCTGACTCTTTTACAGCGACCTGTTGGTTACCTCCCCATAGGCTCTTGGGCTATGGAAGTTCGAAGAACATGCAATCGTACATTATTAACATTATTGCCCAATGCGACTCTTAGTTCCGCTCTTGCTTTATTACTTGAAGGTGAATTATCGTATCCTTTTTTTTTTCCAGATATTTCTATGTGAATAAGATCATGTAACTTGCAAAAATGATTCTTCTTCTTGTTTGCTTTGTTTTAGTACAGCTCAAATAAGCTCAATACCTATAGTCGACAATGGGGGTAATTTTATGAATGTGTTTTCTAGAAGGTAAACGATCTCTACGTATTGGATCATTAGTCCATTATATCGTTTCTGCTATATCAATTCTACGATGGTAAATGTTCGTTGCAGTGATATTACCTCATTGGCGAGGGACAATCTATACACTGGCATTCAACTTAATCAGATAACTGTATCTCAAGCAAGTTCATATGAAACTTTATCATATCATAGTGATTTTTTTTTTTTTTTTGTATTGTGTGTGAAAAAATTGAGGTTATTAATCATGTATAGGCACTGGAATTCGCTAGCGAAAGAGGTCAAAGTCGATACAAGACATGCACTAGGTTCGATTCTTTGTATCGTGTAATGGAACTTCTCTCAGAACAAGGTTAGTTTTTCCGTTTTTTCTAACGTTACAACATGTGCTAAAAATATTTGACGACGCAGTCGTTTTGTCTACAGATGTGCGTCGTGTGATTGTCATTGAGGCATCGAGTAGGCGTGTTGAAGGCATAATCACTTTGAGGGATGTGTTTGATTTTTTTTTCTCGAGATGAATAAGTGCTAGTATTTAGTTTTTCTTCAATATATGAACCTATTGATAAAATGGCCGGTTCCGTGTTTTATGTACAACAGAGAATCCAAATCCATTCATTTCGAATATTTTGAGATGTACATTCTTGATTAACTTTCTTTACTTTTTTTTTTCAAAAGATCAATAGACGTAACTTTATTTAGTACGATATATGGTCATATCTAATCAAGAAGAATCAATCGGCTCTGGCTCGATTTGTCATGAACGGATGGGTGACAAGTTTTATCGCAAGGATAGGCGCAGTCAATCGCCTTTATATTTGCACGATCAAAATACCAATCTCCGACTGACGTTGCAATCGCCTACGCAAAGAAGTATTAATAAAACTAAAATATTAAAATTATACACAAAGAAATATATATTTAGGGTTAAAATGTACCTTGTTATCAATTGCAGGAGAATGATCTGCAAACCACCTATTCTGCAACTCTGACTGACAATGGAGAAAGCATGAATTTATGAATAATCCACTTTGCATTGATGTTTCAAAGCCTTTGATTGCATTGAACATCTGATCTCTAAAACCTGCGATTATTTCACATAAAAATTTATATTAGACATTTTAACGAATATAATTCTGTGAAACATGGTCCCGCTGTCACATCTGATCAAACCTATTTTCACAAGTCAATCTCTGATTTGTAAGTAATGGGATATCGATGATCCTCAATATAAGCTCCAAAAACTATTGACTAGAATTACGACCTTGTAGAAATTCAATATGTGATATTGAACATTGATCGATATTCCTTCTACACGATCTCCATTTGCCCTCAGGATTGGCCGCTGGAGGAGCCAAGCTTTCTCCTACCTTAATAAAAGCAAACGGTCAATTTCAATTTGCCACTTGAACTATGATCCTTTTTTTTATCAGTTTGCAAAACTATACAAGTTTTGCACTTAGCAACCTTAACAGGAGCCCTTGAAATAGTGTTTTGACAAGGTTGTGAAGTCCAGAATTTCGCATAGTTCAGGTAGCAAACTGTAATAATGAAGTTCGGTACTAATTTGCAAAAAGTACTTGTCCATCCTTACCTGCCATGAATCGTAGGCGGCGTTTAGAATAAACAGTGGGGCTTTTACATTGGCAATCAAATTCTAAGGGAAGAAGCACTTCCATGTTGGAAATAAAAGATGTTAATTCAGTAGTTAAATCATGTGTAAATTGAATGAGTGAAATGATTGAGCAAGAGACTTACTGATGTTGGATCTAGGTGGTTGGTACATTTGCTTGGTAGGTTTTTCTCAACACCCTGTTTTTGATTATTAAAAGCATTTATAGACGGAATATTATGTTAAGCAAGGCATTTCAAGATATAGCTATAGATATAGAACGGGAAGATTGCAATTTTAGGATATTAACTTAAAAATTCATCATTTTAGGACACTAACTTATCTGGTTTTGAAATTTAGACACCAACTTCTTGACAAGCCTCTTTAGAACATATTTTCCCAAATTCGAGCTAATTCCGCATGCAAAGTGGGCGTGACTCCCTATTTGGGCTTTTCAATAATTTTATTCAATCCTAACTAAAATCGAGTTTGAATCGAACTGAAATTGGTAAATTGATTTGCAAATTTCAAGAAACTTATTTTCTACCAAGAAATAGATTCAGAATTAAGATAAGGAATGACAAATTAATATGAAAATAATGTCGACTAATCTGTAGACGAGGGCGCATTAGAGTAATTTGTTCCAACCCGAGACATAAACAAAGACAAGGATAATCAGACTCACTAAAGGTCTCAACGAATTAGCATGGTTTGAGGAGGGGAATGAGGGCGTAAGAAACATCATTTTGGTTAAATTTTGAAGGAGATCGAATTTTGGAAGATTATGATTGATCTCCTTCAAAACTTAACCAAAATATATGTTTCATACACCAAAACACTCACCGCCTCAAACTATAGCAAAACACCAAATCAATTTATTGATTTCAGTTTGATTTAAGCTCAATTCAAACGAACATCGAATGAAATATTCAATAGGCCCGAAAATAGAGAAACACGAGCAACATTAGCACAAAATCCTTGTTCTAGATTGGCTCCAAATAAAAGGCTAATGTCCAAATTTCAAAGCCTAATAACTGTCTCCTAAAATGATTAAGCCCCAATAATTAGTGTTGATTAAGCCCAAATAATTAGTGTTTTAAATTTGCAATTTTCCAGATACAGATTATAGTGTTTTAAATTTACAATTTTCCAGATACAGATTATAATACCTGTAAGCTAACAACACCAGCAAAGAAATTTCGGATGGTCCATCCACCCGAAACATCTGAGCTGCGGAAAATATGTAGAAATTAATAGACTGCTGAAGAAGTATGTATACGACTATAGAAGTGAATTTTTTTTTTGAAAATTACACATCCAAAAAGAATCCAGCATCGCTTAGGCACTTCACCTTGGTAGTTGCTGGAAATAAATCTCGAAACTGATCGCAATGCATATAGAAGCTAGACCCCCAGCAGAACAGCCAGAGAGAAGTGCCTGAATTTACAACATTTGTATATATGTATTTTAATCCACCAAGAGGGAAACGAGAAACAAAAACTTCATATGAGACTATTTTACAAATATAATTCTGTGATACGAAACGCACTATCTACAATATATTTACTCATTTTTAGAAGTCAAACTCTATTCTGTTGATTATCATGTACGTGGGTTGATCATTTCAGCGAATTAGATATGTGAGGTGATTTCACAACAATTCTACTCTTAAGAAGTGAGATTAATTTTGGGTTAATATATAAACAATATGAATATGATTTTTTTTTCATTTAATTAAAACCTTTATTTCTCCGATTGCACCTTAAAATTCACATTTTTTTTTTCAAATCTAGTGCCATTTTTCGACATCTTATCCATGCAAATTGAACGATTTTTTTAACCAAAATTCATGATACCTAATCATAACATTGACATTTCAAATCAAATAAAAGTCTCAAATCAATTTCTGATTTCCATTCAATTCAGCTCAATATGAGTGTAAAACTAACTAAAATATCAATTTTGACTGGAAAAATGGCTTGAAAATGAAAATGGTGCTCTCTCTATATATATATCTCGCAATTTATAAAAAAATCAGCAAAAAAAAAAAAAAAAAAAAAATCAGGTTGTAAATTGAAAAAAAAAAAGTGTTTTTATATTAACATATTAATTTATTACTTGGTTAACATTGTGCATTCCTTTGGTCATGAGTTCTTCCATTGCAGCTTCCCATATACGTTGTCCTCTAAACTGCAATCCTGATACCTATATTGTAATGAATCATGACAAGG
Organism: Scutellaria minor; assembly: GCA_954870855.1. Lineage (NCBI taxonomy): Eukaryota > Viridiplantae > Streptophyta > Magnoliopsida > Lamiales > Lamiaceae > Scutellaria > Scutellaria minor. Next base: position 13,245,959 of record OX940728.1, on the reverse strand, counting down.
ATAAAATGGTAAAACAAAAGAAAGAACTTCTTTTTTGGATCGAATGATTTGATGATGGTTCATTTAAAATTCTTCGATCCAAATGCGATGACATAAAATGCAATAAACTTTGTCTTCACTATCCCCTGCAAACGAGGCTCCATCACAATATCGTATCTTTACTCTATTCCAATTAAAGAAATTTGCACGACGAATATAATGAGAAAAAATTATTGCAAACTTACAGATCAACCCGACTCAAATATAACACGCGTGCAAAATTACTGCGTAAAATTAACCTGGATTGGCATCGGCTCTATTGCTAAGAATGCCGGTAAATGGAATTTGCTTCTCAAAGTACGTTGCGATAAACACATGTTGCAACGTCATTGCACCACCCTCCGCCCTGCAATAAATGTCCGATATTGCAAGTTAAGTAATCGAAAATAATTTTACTAGCTTACAACATAATTAGCAATCACCTCGTTTGTCAACATTTGTGTCTGCATTAAGCTGTTAAGCGCAAAATGAATAAAGATAGATGTATCAAATTAAGTTCAACAAGTTAGTAGTCCAAAATTTTACTACCTAAAGAGAGGTCAAATACAAAAAAATAAAAAATAAATCAAATATTGTTGAGTCTTGCTATTTTGATCTTTTTCCCCCCCAAATTAACAATTTAATATTGCTTTTATCAATTGTTTGCACTTTTGGTTTCTTTGTGAGATGAATGCAAAATTTGCTGACTGTAAGTATGAACTTAGAGATGCTAATTAAAAATGATGCAAAAAGAACCAAAATTAGTTCAAGTTTAATGTATAAGACTAGCTATAAGGCCCCACGTCATTTCATCACCTAATCTCCCATTCGTTTTAAAGATGGACCAAAACTGCAATCAACTAACAAAATTATATATAACTATATTAATTTGAAGAAAAAAAGAAAGACCAAGATACTATAAGACTCCAAATAACTTCTTCTTCTTTTTTATTAGACCCCTGAATATACACGCTCTCATGAAGAGATCTCAAAAAAAAAAAAAAAAAAAAAAACAAAACAAAACATCATGACAAAAAGTCATGTTAATTAACTACGGGTTAAAATCATTTTTTATTCAATAACTATGATATTTTTTCGATTTTGATCTCATAACTGTTACGATTTTCAATTAAGTCCTATAATTTAAAATTTTATCCAATTTCAGTCCAATTTATTTGATCGGGGCTTTTCGGTGATCTAAAAATGACAAGTGACACATGCCAAATTCTTTTTGATTGACACGTGTCATCAAGTCGTTTTTTAGTTACCGGAAAGCCATTTTCTGAAGAAATTTGAATTTTCTGGCCAAAATTGGATTGAAATTGGACAAATTGTTAAATTGTTGGACTGAATTGAAAATTATGATATTTATAAAATCAAAATCAAAAGACACAATATCTATCGCACGAAAAAAAGATTTTAACCCATTAATTACATTTCATTTAGTTTCATCTAAACATAAAAAGACCAAAAATATAGTGTAACCAAGGATGAAAATATCGGTATCGGTAAAAATATCGGTACCTTGATTTTATGGAAATATTGGCAGATATATCGATTTCGGTGGAAATATCAAACATTTTTTTAAAATATGGAAACTTTGTAAAAAAATTGAAAAATATATCTAGTAGTTTAGAGAATATTATAACTAACATTAAAACATATATTGAACTTAAATTTCAAATAAAATGATATATTTATAACAAATATAGATATAAACTAATATATAAACGTTGAATCAAATGTAATAATTCTTATGTTTAAATTTCAAGATTTTGGACCACTATTACTATTCTGTGTTTCAAAAATTATGAATCAAATTTCATATAAGAAAGAGTCTCATAATTTATTTATCAAAATATTATGTTTGATAAATTTTTTTATAATTACCATACATGTTTATAAGGATTGATAGTAATATTTAAGTACTAAATTGCACAAGCACATAAGTATTAAATATTGCATTACATGTAAAAAAACAATAAATAAATATAGATCACAACATCATTTGAAAAAATTAAATATTTTAGTAAAGTATTTGAATAACTAACCTTTTTATTCTCTAAAAATCTTGAATCCTCACAATACTTGTAGAAGGAGAATTATAGAACAATAGTTGAAAATTGAAATTGTTATGAAAATTGAAATTGTTATTGAAAATTGACTACTTTTATTTTTGGGATAAGAAAGCTCATCCATTACTTCAATAAATTCATAAAAAAAAGAAAAAAAATTATAAAAAAAAGAAAAAATCCAAAAAAAAAATCGCCGATATTTGCAAAAAACCAATATATCGCCGATATACTGCAATTTTATAAAGACTCTCACTGATATCGACATTTTACTGATATTTTACCGATATTTCCCAATATATTGCCGATATTTTGACAAAAAAAAATGCGTATTATAATTTCGGTATATGAATTTTAGCGAAATTTCGGAAATAAATCTTTCTCTTAATATATCTCTTCTTGTTTCTCAATCTTTTGGGAATGCGGCGTTGTATTATTGTAAGTTCTATGTTCCAAACATTTCCTGAAAGTAGACGACAAGTTTTAAATCTTAATGCAGGCAAGGCATATCTCGTTGAATCAGTCTTTTTCGCCACATCGCATATAACAGGAATCGAACCCCTCTGCTGCTGTCGGGCGGATGGAGAATGCAATACTTCGACTCAACAACTTGAACTTGTTAGGAGTGGGGTTTAGCTTGCCCTTTTATTCATGAAATGGAATTAAAGAAAAATCAAAATGCTGACGTGGAAAATCAACTCATGGATCAGTTGAGGAGTAACTGAAGCTGATATAACAAGATTGGATCAGTTAATTGAAGGAGAATTCAGTTAATGCATGCAAAACAGAAACTAGGGTAAAACTAGGGTTTATGCTCAAGATCAGTTATAATCAGTTAAAGTCGAGCAGTTTCAGTTGCGTTTTAGCTCAATTGGCAGAGGGTTATTGATCTCTATATAAGCATGCACATTTCATTTTAGTTTCATAGAGAGATATAGTGTAAATCGTGAGATAGCGTATTAGGGTTCTTTCATTTTCATGCACGGAAAACCCTAATCTGCGCGATTGAGCTATTACTTGTAATTCTTCGTTAAGCTCTGAATATATTGATTGTGTTCTCTGTCGTGGATGTAGACTCACGTGCTAAACGAGTCGAACCATGTTAAATCTCTGTGTGTTGATCGTTTTTTCGATTTCTTGTTCATCATTTTCTTGAGTTTGAGTTCTGTGAATTAAGAGGCTGTGTTGGTGTGTTTTGATCGTACGTGTATGAGCTTGATTAAGGCTTTAATCCTTACAATTTGAAATTTCGCGATTTTTTCATCCTTGAGTGTAACAAACCTCGAGGTTAACGAGCCAACTGTTTGCTCCATTTCCAGATCCAGAATGCAAGTGATACGTACCCCGACAATGTTCTATCCAAACACACTGCAAAATTCACTCTTTTACATTTTTCACTACAAAATATATAAAATCGTCCACATATATAATTAATTAAGTTCCAATTCATAATTCAAATTCATTTTCACGAGTTAATTAATCTCTAATTTGCGCCTTGAGGAAGAGAGAGAGATACCAGCTCCTTCAGAAGCAGCTTCATGAATGAGTGTAAGATCCACCAAGAGATCATTTGTTCTATTCCCACTATAAACCTCGTCAAAATCAAAACTTTGGACATCCCATTTGCTCAATTTACCCCCAACAATAATCACACCCAAAAACCCAATATATGATCTCTTCATGGCCCTCAATGATTTCTTGAAAGAAAATTAAACTGGTAAACAAAATTTATGGTTATGAATGTTGACCAGGAAAAAGTAGAGATGGAGAGATAATGTTACTTTGCCAATATTAAGTAAATTGTATTTATACATATTACTGCAATATAGTATTTCTCACATTCATAATAAGGATTTTCTTAAAGTGTTTTTCAAAAGTTAAGGAAGATAATGAAGAGACTAGTATACCACCCTTACATAATCAACAATTTATAAATTAACTCAAAGAAAAATCCAATCAAATACCTAAATTTTAGAAAAAAAAATATTTATGAACTATGGATAGAGATAATCTTGAAATAAAATTATACAATAATTTTAATAATAATTAATTTGAAATGAAATATAACCTCTTAAAAGCATATATTGTGTATTAGGGGGACCATTTATATCATTATAGTTATATGATTTATATATATAATCAAGCACGTATATATTTTTTCTTTTTTATTCAGATTTGGGAGATATTCTTACATATAATAGGATTTTGAAGATCTAACCAAATAGTGTTGTTCTCTAATTGCATAAATATAGATCCGTGCAATTAGGCAACCCGGACCATAAATAGTCACAAGAAATATTGTACTATTTTAAGTGCTAAAATTAAAGTATTATATTGTTTATGAAAAAAATATTTCTCAAAATTTTTTACTTAATTTTTATTTGATCAATACTCTGGATATTTGGATTTTTACATAAAGTATTACTTTACTTTATATATATGTTGAAAAATATTATTTTGCATACTTAATTGTATTACCTTTTTTTCTTATGAAAGTCATCACTTTGCAGTATAAAACGTATTACGATTTTTATGAAGATGTATTAAGTATTATGTGTAATATATTGCGTATTTTACATGCTAAGAAATATTACTTTCAATGCTAACAACATATTATACAAGAAAAATGAAATCTTAAAAAAAAAAAAAAAAAAAACATAGGTGGGGTGGAGTAAAGCTCTCATGACACAAAATGAAGAATACTACATGAAACAAAGATTCATTATCCATAATTCAAATTAATTTAACAGTTATATTTTATTTATAAATTATAAATTATGAAATTATCTTATAAAATTAGATTTATAAAACAATATTCATAATTCATACTCTTTAATCTTACATTTTCACTATGCTCTCAAATTCACAATATACCGACTTATATATGAAGTTAACTAGCTCTGAACTAAAATTCTTCGAAGCTAAGAATACTTTATAGCCACTACTGAAAATGCTACTTTATCAAATATGTTATGCACTGAAAAATATTCATCGATACTTACGTGTCAACGTGGTGGACAAGATAGATGATTCTGAAAAATGATTTAACCATATAATTGAATGTTACACTTCATTTTCCTATTATGCCCCGACATGACAATTTTCGTGCTTGTATTCAAGTACAAATATTTTATGATGTCTAGATTAATAATTTTAAAAAAAATTCCTCAAGATGAATGAGAAAAATATTATGGGCTTGGAAGACTTCGGGCCGGGGTAGAAGAAGCCCAACAAGATATTTACCCCAATAAAACTCTTTTCCTTTTTCCTTTTTTTTTTCTTTTTGCTTTTTTTAGGCTATTCATGTCTCAATAGTACTAAACGCATCTCATATTCTATTTTTTATATCTTTTATTTTCTAAAAATGTGATGTGTTTAGTATTTTGTAAATTTTGGGGTGAGAATATATAATTATGTGAATTCGATCACCAAATTAGTCTCCACTTGTACCTCCTTTTCAACTATTATTTCACATACTATCCTTTTTTTTTTAATCTTAGTAATCCACAGTCATCATAATTTAATCAACTCTTTAGAAACATATATATAAGTTTATTACAAAACAGAGTAAACAAAAATATCAATGAAAATAAATAAGGCATCTAGAAACAATTCTCCATTTCCTCAAAGGCATTAATTTCCTTACATCATTATTTAAAAAAAAAATAAGAAATTGCATCTACAACATGATCAAATATTTAACACACGTATTAAAAATAAACACTCTTGCAACTAAGTTCATCATCAGGTCCCCTCCGCCGGCGCCGCCGCCTCCTCCGCCGCGGCCGCGGCCAGGAACGGCACGGCACTTATCGACTGCGACACCGGAACCTCCTCCTTAACCCCCACCACATCACCACCATCATCAGTTCTCTTGTACTTATACCACATCGCCCAATACAAATAGTGGAAAAAATTAATCACACTCAAGATCGCCAAAAGCCAGTAAAACAAATTCAAATTATTCTGATCCAAAACCTGTCCATGCAACCACCCTTGTTTGCTCGGCGTAACCCTCCTCGTCACCGCATTAACTAGGCTCACCAGAACACTGCTCAGAAAATACCCAAACGAGATCGAAATCCACGTAAACGAAGTCGAGAGCGATTTCATCCCATTAGGAGCCTCTTTATAGAAAAACTCCAACAACCCCACCATTGTAAACATATCTGCAATACCGAATATCCCAAACTGGAACGATAGCCAGAAGAGGCTGATTGGCTTCGTAAAGTCCTTCAACGACTGCTCCCTCCGGCGCACCTCCACCAGGGCGGCGGCGGACATGGAGGCGGCGGAGAGGACGAGGCCGACACCGACGCGCTGGAGCTGGGTGATGCCGGAGGGGTTTTTGGTGAACTTTCGGGCGAAGGGGACGAAGAGGTACTCGTAGGCGGGGATGAGGATGATCATGAAGGCGAGGGGGATGACGGGGATGGAGGCGGAGGGGACCTTGTAGGAGCCGAGGTGGGGGTCCATGATGTAGCCTTGCTGGACCGAGAAGGTCTGGAGCTGGGCTAGGCAGGTGTTCATGATGATGGTGCTGGCTATGATGGGGAGCATTCTTGTGAGGATTTTGACTTCTTCTACTTGTGTTACTGTGCAGACCTTCCATGGCTGGGGGTCTGTGTTTTGGGGGAGGATTGCTGCTTTGTCTAGCCATCTGGTTGAGTCATTGGAGTGATCATCATGTTAGTCAATCAGCAAATGGGATTTTAATTAACCAATTACGGTTGGTTTGTGTGTGTTTGTGGAATCAGATCCGTGGTCAAATCGCTTTGCTCAGCGGGTAATGGTGGATTGAATAATGATAATCTTTGTTTTTTCTTTTGCATTTTTACTTTACATTATATGAGGGTTAAAATTATTTTTCGTTTCATAATTATAAATATGTCTTCCGATTTTGGTTCTATAATTATCACAATTTTCAATTTAGTCATGATTTAAAAATCTGTCCAATTTTAGTTCAATTTCTCTAAAATGGGGCTTTCCGATGACCTAAAAATATCGTGGCGACACGGATCAAATTCTTATTGATTGACAAGTGTCGTCACATCACTTCTAGGTCATCGGAAGCCATTTTCTGATGAAATTCAAAATTTCCAGCTAAAAGTGGACTGAAATCGAACACATTTTTAAATTATGGGATTAAATTAAAAATCACGATATTTATGGGACCCAAATCGAAAGACACCATAGTTATGGAACGAAAAATGATGAAAAATCTTATAAAGTGGTTATAAAATATTTATCTTATACTAAATTATGTTTTTAATGTATAATTTAAATGGTGAAATTAATAAAATGAGTTTGTCAAAAATAAACCTATAGTAAAAAATTAAGATGTGTACATTATTTTATTTAAAGATGAAATAAGATGTTATTTTAAAAAATTTACAAAACACCCTTTAAATTCAGAACGCAGTACCTAAATTGATCGGTATGACCAATTATTGCGACGGTCGATTCCAAATCTTTCTTGTTAACTTCATACAACTCAATCGAGCTCGTCGGATGTGGCAAGCGACAATTCTTCACAGCAACGACTATAACCTGATCAACACAAGAACCAAAAGTCAAATTTGCACGACGAAAAAAATGCAACTTTTTCCGTATAAACATACCCTTGCAATCGTAACGAGCGGACTATCTTTAGGGATCTGGAGACGATAGAACCGCTTTCCAAGAGCAAGATAGACGAAACCAAGGAAGGTGGCAATGGTGGTGATGAGAAAGCCCATCCACCAGTTACGGTTGTTCTTGTTGGTGGCAATGCCAACAATGACAGTTACTCCAACACTTGCACCACACACTATGCTGAGCAATAGCCAGTTGAAATAGCTTGCAAGACCCTTTGCTTCCTTTGGGTCCTTACGATCAAATTGATCTGCACCGAGCGCGGGCAGGGGCCCCTTTACCCCGCCCGCGCCGAGTGCTAGTAAACATAGAGATGTGTAGAAGTAAAGTGCCTCCCCACCTTCCAAGCAGGTTGATTTGCCAATGCAAGGCTTTGGCAGCAAACTAGGGTTGTGTGCTTGAATTGTCATCATTGCCAAAGCCTTGGAGTGATAGTGAAATTGTCAGAATTAGTGAGTTGAATGACAACAGAATAAATAGTGGAGTTAATTTCAATTTTGATCTTGTACGTGAGACATTTTCATTTTTGAATAATCAAAATATCTATTTTTCAATTTTGGTTATTTATATTTTATTTTTTTCCAGTTACAGTTTAATTGTGGTCGGAGTTTTCAAAACCGCTGGAAAATTTGACATGCAGGTGGCAGTCAAATTTCAGCGGCTACGTCAGCAATTTTGAAAATTCCGATCAATATTGACCTGAAATTTTTAAAGAATAAAACATAGAGGATCAAAATTGAAAAAGAAAACTTGATTGTCAAAAAATGGAAAACATCTTAGAACAAAATTGAAGTTACCTTTAATGGTAAATACATAAGCTTGAAAAAAAATATTGGAATAATTGATCGAGTTAGTGGAAATCATGTCGTTTAGAAAATATTTTCTACTCAAATAAGAAAACATGTTTTCTATTTATTTACATTTTTATTAACTTTGGTCCACCATTTATTTTAGTTTTCTAATGAGTGATCTTGAAGCTCATGAGCATCGATATCTGATTGATTTCGTTGTTGTAGATCGATTCAAGATCTATCATCTCTATCATGATCTGATCTGGGGTTTCGAGTCAAACTCTTAAGTAGTCTCTGTTCCTTTTTAAGTGTCCCATTTTATCCATTCACACAAACCAATTTTTCCATTAATTACTTCTCTTTTACTTCTACAAGAATTGTAGTATTCCACCATGTTTATTTATTAGGGTAATTGATGAAAAAAGGTAGGTAAAAGAGTATCAATAATGACATGGTGACAATTAAAAAGGAACGTCATATTGGATAAAATGAGACACTTAAAAAGGAACGGAGGGAGTAAGAATTTATAATTTAATGTCTGAGTAGTTGCAATTGAGAGACACATCTTGAAGCTCGAGATCAAATCACAATCGAGAAAACCTATAGATCTCAAAACTCGAGATTTTGAATTAATCTTTAGCTTCAAGATCCGTCAGATATCGATGCTCATAAGTTTCAGGATGTGTCATCCAAAACTCCGAAAAGTGTATCAAAGTTCAAAAAAATAGGTAAAAAACATAATTCCTCATGCATAAAGAATATTTTCACACATTAATTAACACAATCTTATGAATAAATTAATTACCACGACTTCAAGGGCTCCAAAAATAAGAGATGTTTGAAGCCTGTTGATGTAAGTGTCGGAAATGAAACCACCAACAATGGAGAGCAAGAAAGTTGATCCCACGAAGTTTGTGAGAGTGTTTGCTGCTGTTGGGAGATCGAAATACAACTTGTACGAGAAATATAGGACCAAACTCACCATGTTTGCCACAAAACCCATGTTTTCTAGAGCCGCCAAAACTACATTATAAATATCCACAATATAATTAATTAATTAATTCAACATTTCTTGTGTAATAATTGACTGATTGTGCACAATAATTTTGGTATTTAGTGGCAAATATGTAAATTTTTTTATTTAATTATCCAAGCAAACTGGGCTATTTGGAACTAAATTTGTGAAAAATGAAAAGATGTGGGGTTAAGTACTTGTTAACTTTAAAGAATGGAACCTATTTATGTATGACCCTGTATGTCGAGTCAGAATGCTAATTTGAAATATTATTGGGCTTCAAAAATTATGTTTCAATTTGTTTGATAATTAATCAAGTTCAACACGAGCTGTAATGTGATATTTTATACTAAATTTATTTGTGTTTTACACATCAAATTCGAGTCATGCATGCTTTAAATTTTATCAATGTAAAAACATGTTCAAACTAGTTTGATAAATCTCCTGATTCGAGCCACGTCTAGCTCAAAATCAAATATATATAAAGTGAATCAGTTCGTTTTTCATCCTAACTTGCCACATCCCTATATTCACAAGTAACAAAGATCCAAATCCATTATACCTTATTCCTAATAGGTATATATCAATTTCATGTTTTTTTTTTAAGCAATAAAAGAGAATGAAGATCACTTATAAAAAGCTTAGCTCACCATAGATGAAAGATGCAGCTCTAAAACCTCCTTTGCCCTTGCTTTCTGATGGGCTCACTTTACCATCTTCCCCCTGCATCAAATTCAAACATTAACTTAAATTACCCTTTTAACTATTTAGCAGGATTATATATGTCCCATAAAATTATATTTGCGAGAAAGTTTCATATAAGTTTTCTTTAGGGAGGAAAAACTAGCTAGACACTCACCATGTTGGAAGTTGGTAGCAAAGTAGAGACACTTGAGAATATAGAGAAATAAAAAGTGAAAAGGTATAAATGTGATTAATGAGATTAATGACAAGTAAGTATATATAGTTATATGCAATAAATTAAGACTAAAGAGCATTGTATATAACGTCGAATGTCATAAAATTTATCGCCTTCTTGTTTTCCAATTTATTCCCCTTTTCCCTCCCCACAATTCTTATCGCACCACCAGCTATACTTTAGCTATTTTTCTTGATTTTTTTATCTTAAAAAAAAAAAAGTTGAACTAGTTTAATTATATTTGTATACGGCTTTTCAATGATTAAAAAAAGGTTATTTTTATTTTTTCAATTTGTTGATTTTGTGTTTAATCTAAATAATAATTATTTAATACAAATTTATGATATAACAAGAATAATATCGTTTTACTAAAATGTTAAAGGAAAAAAAAAAAATTTGACGTCTGAGACCAGCTAATCCGATAGCTCCACGACACCACATTTGCGCCTAAAACCGTCTAGGCTCATCTAGGACTAAATAGCTCAATAAAATCGTGTTTATGGCCATATGATAGCCTAAAGTGACCAAAAAGGTGAAAATCGATACGATTAGATACAGTCTAGTCTGATGTTTAAAGTATTGAATTTTAATATGAAACACTAACAAAATTATATTTCAACTTCTCTTTAAAAAATTAGGAAAATAAAAAGAAAAAGAAAGAAAAACAAACGATTTTAACTAAGGGGTATGGGTACAAATTAAAGCTATATATCTAGGATATGATCCACATGATTTAAAAGATGCTTTTGAATTCTTCTGAATTGATTTAAGCTGCCTCGTTCTTGGACGACAGTTCACTATATACTGCCATTCACATAAAAATAAATAAATATATTTATATATAACATTAAACAATTACCAACTTTAAATCTCATGTTGTCATTTATGGTGATGTTAACTATATTGATCAATCAGTGTTTGCATGTCATAATATGACATGATCATTATCATCATACTATGTATTGTTGGAAACTTTATTATTTCTTTAACTTCACTTTTTACATTAATATCAAGGAAAATATAATATACGCACACTATTAGTGCAATTATGATTTTTTTATAATGTAGTTTATCAAAGCAATACTTTTTAAAGTGTAAGTGAAGGGTGTAAGCATGCATAAGCAAAGGCTATTGAAGCCTGGAAGGAAAACGTGTATTTTGACTAAGGAGAAGTCGCATTTTACTTAAAGAATCGCATTTTGGAAGCACGATTTCAGTCAGTTTTTTCTGGTAAGTTCAAGATCAAGTTTCAGTGTATGGATTTCAGCGGCAATCTTGCGGGAGCATTTTCTTCGTTGATTCTCAACCATTTCTCAAGCGGTTTTCAGCATTCTTCTCTCTATATAATGTAGTTTCTTCCATTAGTTAGAGTTAGAGTGAGATTTGTTCTAGAGAGAGAGTAAAATCGTCTGCAAGCTAGCTCGTTTCTTAGGGTTTACTGTTTCTTGTGAAGTTGTAATTTTAGAAGTGTGATCAATAAAGGTCTTTCCCCTTTCTCCTGTGGACGTGGGCATTTTAAGCCGAACCATGTAATCTCTGTGTTGAGTTTGTTTGAACTTTGATCGATTTCGTTTTGGGTTTTTGGTGGATTATTGTTCTTGCATGCAATTGAAGTATTGCATGTGTTCTTGAAGCTTGAATTCCTGTCAAGTGGTGCCGTCTGTGGGAAAGGTAGAAGACTTCAAGAATGGGATCCAAGTTTGACATCGAAAAGTTCAACGGCTCGGGGGATTTTGGCTTGTGGAGGATAAAAATGAAGGCACTTTTGGTTTAACAAGGCTTGGCTTTGGCATTGCAGGGCATCAAAGCTCTTCCTAAGACCATGAGGGCAGAACAAAAGGTTGTGGTTATGGAGAAGGTACACAGCACCATAATTCTCAGTTTAGAGAACAAGGTTTTGAGAGAAGTTGCTAAGCTTGAAACTGCAAATGAGGTTTGGGAAAAATTGGAAAGCTTGTATATGGTGAAGACTCTTGCAAATCGGCTCTATCTCAAGAAAAGGCTCCATGCATTCAAGATCTTGGAAGAAAGGTCATTGCCAGATCAATTAGAAGATTTTACCAAAATGCTGGATGATCTGGAGAATGTAGATGTTGTATTGGAAGAAGAGGATAAAGCCCTTATGTTGCTGAGTGTTTTGCCTAAGAGTTTTGAAAATTTCTGTGACTCAGTTCTATATGGAAGACAACACTCGATCACCTTAGATGAAGTGGTTATTGCGCTCAAAACAAAAGAACTATCAAAAGAATCTGATCTCAAGAATGTAGGTGGAGCTGAGGGGTTAATTGCAAAACATAAGAAACAAAAGAAGTAGCAATTCAAGAAGGGATCAAAACATACAAACAAGAAGGCTCCACTACAAAGTCAAGAGACTAAGGATGGTATTGAAGGTCAGAGATGTTTTCATTGCCATAAGCCTGGTCATTTTAAAAAGGATTGTTTCAAGTTTAAGAAGTTACAGCAAGGAAGAGGATCTGCTACTGAAAAACAAGCAAATCAAACGGTTGAGACATCTGGTTCTAGCAGTGGATATGAATCTGCTGAAGTGCTTGCCATCACCACAAACCAAGACTGGATATTGGATTCAGGATGCTCTTTCCACATGAGCCCTATTAAGTATTGGTTTCATGATTTGGTTCTAAAGGATGAAGGAGCAGTGTTATTGGGTAATAACAAGACTTGCAAGATCCATGGAATTGGATCTATTAGATTGAGAATGCATGATGGGAAGATAAGAGCACTCTCAAATGTGAGATATGTTCCAGAGTTAAAAAGGAACTTGATTTCACTAGGTATGCTTGACTCTCAAGGATATATGTTGCAAGTTCAAGGTGGAGTCATGGAGGCAGAAAAGAACTCCAAGATTGTACTCAGAGGCTTCAAGAAACATGAGTTTTACTATATAGATGGATATACAGCAACTGGAGAATCTCATTCAGCAAAAGAAACAGATAAAACAGTGTTATGGCATAGAAGACTTGGCCATATCAGCTTAAAGGGTCTTCAGGAGCTGAGCAAACAATCTGTGTTTGGAAAAGATAAGATTTCAACCTTAGATATGTGTGAGCATTGCATCCTTGGCAAAGCAAAAAGGATGAGTTTTCAATCTGGAAATCACTCTACATCTAGCCTTTTGGAGTACATTCACTCAGATCTTTGGGGACCTGCAAAGACACACACTAGAAATGGAGGAAAATATTTTATGTCTTTGATTGATGATTATTCCAGGAAAGTTTGGGTTGTAATACTTAAAAGCAAGGATGAGGCTTTCACTAAATTCAAAGATTGGCTAAAAGAAGTGGAAAATGTCACTGAAAGGAAACTAAAGTATCTCAGAACTGACAATGGGCTTGAATTTGTATCTGAGCAATTCAATGCTTTCTGCAGAGAGAAAAGGATCACAAGGCACAAGACAGTACCAGACACTCCTCAACAAAATGGTTTGGCTGAAAAGATTAATCAAACCATATTGAACAAAGTCAGATGCATGCTTGTTAGTTCTGGATTATCTAAGGGTTTTTTGGGAAAAACTGTGACTATTGCTGTTTATTTGATCAATAGGAGTCCATCTTCAGTAATTGATTTTAAAACTCCTCAAGAAAGGTGGACTGGAAAGGCTGTAAATTACTCAAGACTAAGAGTATTTGGTTGTCAAGCCTATGCTCATGTAAAGCAAGACAAGCTGGAACCTAGAGCACTCAAATGTGTCTTTCTAGGATATCCAAAAGGAGTAAAAGACTATAAGCTGTGGTGTTATGAAAAGGATCAAATGAAGTGCATCATAAGTAGAGATGTTACATTTGATGAGTTTAAAATGCCTTTCAATAAGAATGAATCTAATGATAAACTTGTTTCTTTGGATGACAGGTTGCAGCTTGAGGTGGAGCCTACCAAAGTCTTCAATGAAGACCAGATTGCAATGGATAACCAAAGAATATCATATCAGATTGATGCTAATAATAATGCTTCCTCAGATGATGATCAGTTTGATAATGATGATGATCCACAGCTGACAAACTACTAATTAACTAGGGATAGATCTAGAAGACAAGTTAAACCACCTATAAGGTTTGATCACACTGCTAATACTTCTTTTGTTTTGCTTACTGCAGAAACTATTGAGCATCATGAGCCAAAAGACTATAATGAAGCTATGAGATGCAAACAGAAAGAGAAGTGGAAGAGGCAATTGATGAGGAGCTAAATTCTCTGAAGAAGAACTCCACTTGGATAGTTGTCAACAAGCCATTAAATCAGAAGCTGGTGGGATGCATATGGTTATTTAAGAGAAAGGTTGAAGCATTCAACAAGGATAAAATCAGGTTTAAAGCCAGATTGGTGGCCAAAGGATTTACTCAAAAGGAAGGAATAGACTATTCAGAGATCTTCTCTCCTATGGTTAAACATTGCTCAATAAGAATATTGCTAGCAATGGTAGCTCAATACAACCTGGAGCTTCACCAAATGGATGTCACAACTACATTTTTGCATGGAGAACTAAAGGAGCAGATATACATGGTTATTCCAGAAGGATTGGATGTGAAGAATAAAGAAGGAAAAGTTTGCTTACTAAAGAAATCACTATATGGTCTCAAGCAAAGTCCAAGGCAATGGTACTTAAGGTTTGATGATTATATGAGAAAAATTGATTTTATTAGGAGTAAGCATGATCAATGTGTCTATTTCAAGCATGAGAATAACACTACACACACATACTTTTGCTATATGTTGATGATATGTTAATTGCTAGCAATTCTATTGAAAGTTTGAATATTATTAAATGTTTGCTTAACCTTGAGTTTGAGATGAAGGATCTTGGCGAAGCTAAAAGGATGTTGGGCATGAATATAAGTAGGAATAGATTACATGATGAAGTATTTCTGGACTTAAGTTCTTATTTCTTGAAAGTACTTATTAAATATCAGATGAATCAATGCAAGAGCTCAATTATACCTATTGCTCAACATGTAAAGTTGTCCAAGGATCAATGTCCTAGTGATCAGGGAGAAGCTGATAGGATGAGAGCAATTCCATACTCAAATGCAGTAGGAAGCATTATGTATGGAATAGTGTGTTGCAGGCCTAATCTTGCACATTGCATGAGCTTAATTAGCAGATACATGGCTGATCCAGGACCAGCACACTGGGAGGTAACCAAAGGAGTTTTGAAGTATTTGAATGGAACAGTAGAGTGGGGATTGGTATTCAAAAAAACTACAGATTCAGATAAACCTATTGCAGGTTATGTTGATGTTGATTATGCTTCAAATATTGATACAAGGAAGTCACTTACTGGATTTGTGTTCACTCTATTTGGCACTGCTATCAGCTGGAAATCGACTCAACAATCAGTGGTTGTTCTATCCACAACAGAGTCAGAGTTCATAGCACTTACAGAGGCAATAAAGGAAGCAATTTGGATAAAAAGGATGTTGAAGGAATTTGGCTTTAATCAGGAAAAAGTTTAAGTGTTCTGTGATAGAAACAGTGTTATACAACTAGCTAAGCATCAAGGCTATCATGAGAAAACCAAACATATTGATGTTAGGTTGTATTTCATTCGAGATATCATTGAGCAAGGTGCAATTGAAGTCAAGAAGATTCCTACTGAAGAAAACCCTGCTGATGCATTTACAAAGGCACTTCCAGTTGGAAAATTCAAAATGTGTATGTCTGTGATTGGGCTAAGAGGAAAGGCTTCCATAAATATTACTTGAATCTCAGTTGGAGAGAAAGCTTAGGCATGCTTAAGGTGGAGAATTGAAGGGTGTAAGCATGTATAAGCAAAGGTTATTGAAGCCTGGAAGGAAAACGTGTATTTTGACTAAGTAAGGAGAAGTCGCATTTTACTTAAAGAATCGCATTTTGTAAGCACGATTTCAGTCAGTTTTTTCTGGTAAGTTCAAGATCATTCTTCTCTCTATATAATGTAGTTTCTTCCATTAGTTAGAGTTAGAGTGAGATTTGTTCTAGAGAGAGAGTAAAATCGTCTGCAAACTAGCTCGTTTCTTAGGGTTTACTGTTTCTTGTGAAGTTGTAATTTTAGAAGTGTGATCAATAAAGTTCCTTCCCCTTTCTCCCGTGGACGTAGGCATTTTAAGCCGAACCACATAATCTCTGTGTTGAGTTTGTTTGAACTTTGATCGATTTCGTTTTGGGTTTTTGGTGGATTATTGTTCTTGCATGCAATTAAAGTATTGCATGTGTTCTTGAAGCTTGAATTCCTGTCAGTAAGAGTTTCGATAATCACATAAATATAAATAACTTATATCAATAATGATTTATCCATCTGATATATTAATTGAGGCTATAGAGATTGAAATATTAATAGTACTCAACAAAACTAACTAAATAATAATATCGAGTTTAATTAATCATTCCACGAATGATAATAATTCATCAAAATTTTCATGAATTATTGTCCACATTATATTTATATCTTCTCTATGTTCATGGCCCCAAGCCATATCTTTGGGCCATCAATTTTCTTGTGAATCAAGCCCATTCCCAAATAGCAAGAAGATAGGTGTATTAATTTTTCACCAATCGAAAATCAATCGGTTTTGAAATTGTAAATACTCTTTCAATTAAATTATTAAATTATTTGAAATGAATGAATTTCAAATTTATTCAAATTAAAGTGCATTAAACACTTAAGTTTTTAAAATTAATTGAAAACAAAAGTGATAATTAAAAAACTTTATATCAATCCAAAAATAATTGATTGATTTATTACTTTTAAATTCAAATTCATCGTCAAATTCTACTATCCAAACACAACCTTCGATCGTATACAGGGAACATAGGATAGTTCGATATACTTTGGAAAAGTCCAATCTAACAAAAAATTAAATAAACGAAGATCCCAAAGGAGAATATATATAAATAAATACTTGCATGTTCCAAAGAACAGCTAAAAGTCCGAGTCTATGTGTGGAATCTATGACCGACATCAAATTTACTTATTAGAAAAACAAAAAAATTACTAATCGCAAAGCTAGTACTTAGATTGAAAAAAAAAAAAAAAAGCCAGTACCTAGTTTTCAACAATTTCTCTTAAATTCTTAGAAGAATTGAATAATTTAAGAAGCTAAAGTAACTTAATTAGCTCATGACTCTTATTGTCACACATAAGACAATTAATTGATGATTTTAAGAAATTTGCTAAGCACTTCAACCAATAATCAATTAGAGGTAATGTTGGTAAGATATTTTCTTTTTTTTTTACAACTAAGCGTTTGATTTTCAATTTTGGTCTTTCATATTTAAATATTTTCAATTTCAGTTCATGTTTGATCGGAATTTTTAAAATCGCTATGTGACTGTCGGAAATTTTGGCTGCCAAATTTGATCAAAATTTTCAAAATCGTTGACGTAACTATTGGAAATTTTGACGTTGTAGCCAAACTCTTAATAGTCACAAAAACGATCTTGAAAATTTCGATTAAAATTGGACTGAAATTGAAAAAAAAATTAAATTAAAACATAGAGAACTAAAATTAGAAAACTAATGCTTAGTTGTAAAAAAAAAAAAAAATCTTATTTACAAGATCAAAATTGAAATAATGCCCAATATTAATTGTAAAAAATCTTAAAGATTGGAGAGTAACGTCATGTGTCTTGAATAATACTCATATATATCATTTTCTAAGAATGTCTTAGCAAACATCGATGACCAAATAATTGTTTCCCTTAAGCATCAATCCAACTCTTTCCATAATTGCACAATCAATAATTTCAGATACAAGCAAATAAAATTCCATATATATTAATAAAAAAACATGGCTATTTTGACCTCTAATCAAGTCATGGGCTTCTCCAAAAGAGCAGAGAAATACCACTCATTCTTCTCAACACCACGATCCAACTTCCTGCCATTGAACCACCTCAATTTCTTGAACCCAACTCGATTAAACATTGGCACATAAGTCGTGTTCATCTGCGATCCGAAGCAGAAGAACCGATCGAGCCAAAAGAGCCCCCCAGGCCTCAACACTCTGTATATATCATAGAGAGTGAACTCGAGCATTGGATCAGGGATCCAATTGCTAAGAACATGCATGGAATGTACAATATCCAGTGTGTTTTCAAAGAAAGGAAACCTCTGAGCAATGCTCACGTGCATGGGGACCAACCCACGTGATGCAATGAAGCTGTTAAAAGGGCCATCGAAGTTCATCGATGTTGTGATGATGGTCACATTCCTTTCCTGCATTCTAGCTGCAAATGACCCGGACCCACCTCCTATGTCGAGCCCTATTCTTACACTGCCACGTGGCTTCATTGCAAGAACCCGGTCGATCCCGAAGTCGAGCCCCCCGTTGTCGACGAGCCACCTCGTTTTCTCCCTCCCTTGCAAGTGGAAGCAGTCCTTGCAGTCATATATGCCCGGATGGTTCCTTCTATCTATTAGGCATGTGTAGTTCTTGCAAGTGTATGGGTCCCACGTGATGCTCGTGTCGGGTGGGGTCGACCAGAGGCTGTTCGGCAATGGTGTTGGTTCGACGTAGTTGGGTGGCGACTTGGGGTGGCACCGGCGTCTGGGGAGGGGCTCGCAGCCTCTGAGCATTAGGGTTTGGGCAAAGTCGTCGTCTGAGGGGCATTCTTGTCCAATTTTATACGACATGTATTTGATGAGGTCTTTCTTGTGCTTCAAGCAACCTCCCCCTATGGAGGAGTAGATGTGGGCCCCCATTTTCGGGGTGTTTCCCAATGGGAGGCTGTGTGGGCCGAAGGCTAGCTGGGTCTCGTCGTGGGTTATATCTGCGAGGAGGTCGTCGTAGGTGCCTGTAGTCGGGTGGGCCCCATTGAGTTGACCGATGAGGTCTTCCAACATGGTCTGAGACGACGTGAGCTGCTTTTGCAAGTCTGCGATTTGGGAGATGAGTTGTTGGTCATCTTGTGAGGCATTGGTGGTTGAGATGGGGAAGTGGAATCTGGAGTGGAAAGGGGATGTGAAAAAGTATATGGTGACGAGATTGGTTAGTATTACTAGAATTAGTATCTTGAGGCTGTATTTGGTCTTACTTTGTTGTGCCCATGTTTGCTTCTTGAACATTGATTCATCATCACTTCCACTTCCCATTCTTTCTCTCTAAGAGACAAGATCACTTGAAAGAAGAAAAAAGAGTATTTATTATAAGGGAATTACTGATGAAGGGTTTTCACTTTATAGAAATGTAGTGTGAATAGTAGTGTGTACAATGTGAAAGGGCAATTAATATGATCACTTGCTTTGCGCTTAGTTAGGCGCTTGAGACGATCGAGACACATAGAAAAACAAAGTCAATCTAGGAATCTTTGAGTTTAGATCTAATCATGTTTTAATAATTAATTACAAATGTCAAGTTGTGTTTATTCATTGTTATTCCCAGTTGAAGAGTACGAAAAGTCTACTCTTTCACATAAGGGTATATTGTTTGGATAAAACGCGTTCAATTTTGCAAGTATTGATCTTGAAAATTTTGTGTGGATTTGCAAATCTGCATTTTGAACACTTTGTGGTTGTTGTGAGGTAATTATGATTAAATTATAGTTAAAATATCACGTCAAATTGAAAATAATTTTAAAAAATTCAATTATATTAAATCATGAGTTACCAAGTGATTATTGAAAATTTACTTGTAATAATTAAACATAAATAAAATAGATTTTTTTTTTTTTTTATCAACTTCTGATTTACATGTAAAATCCTAAAACGACAATTATTTTAGGAAATGAGAGTATTTACTTGTTAAAAATTATTTGAATAGTAAGTTTTTACAGAGATTTGTGCATTACATAGGGGTAAAATTGCATTATGGTAAACTTATGACTGGACTAGGCAAATCCCGAATTTGGAATTGACAACTCCAATCCAAACATACTAAGATACACATTGATTAGAGCTGTCAATACGGGCTGGCCCACAATCCACCATAACCCACCATTTGGCGGGACGGGGTGGGGTGGGCTTTCTTAATGGCGGGCCTCAAAATCTCAAACCAACCCAACCCACTAGTGGGCCGCAGGTTAGGCGGGCCAACCCACCAAATATATATATATATATATATATATATATATATTTTTTTTTTTTTTTTTTTTTTTTTAAATTTTTTCAAAGAAAAAATAGTATATATGTAGCTTATATATACATTTACTCAGATATATATGCATTCAATTACATATAATATATGAAAATAATTTTTTGAAAATATTTTTTCATTAAATTTTCTTCATTTTTTTATATAAATGACTCATATCAACATTTTTATAAATCATTACTTGCACTAGGTAATATTTTCCATAATTATTATTCATTTCTTATCTATAGTTTTAATAAAAGCATATTTAAAAAATTGAAAAATATATAATAAAATAAAGGCGGGCCAACCCATCAAAAGGCCAACCCACCGCGGGCCAAACCTACTTAGACCCACTTTTTCGCGGACCTATAAATACTCAACTCAACCCTCCGATTTGACAGTGCGGGGCAAACCGGTCCAACAGACTAAGCCCATTTTGACAGCTCTAACAGTGATACATAAATAGAATTCTGTATAAACGATTTATGAATCTAAATCTAAATTACTAAAAGTGCATGTCATAGAAGACTCAATTAAATTAGCAATCGAGTCTTATTTAGGATGTAAAAAGTTAAAATAGTAAATCCATCGTTATAAAAGACCTAGATACATATTTTAGAAACTCAGAAGTTATCTATAATAATCTGTAATAAAAAAATAAAAATAAAAGATCTATTATAGTCAAAATAGTTGAAAAAAAAATCTTTGTCAGTCAAGAATATGGAAATACCCTTAGGGCATGTTTGGTACATGGGTTTAGGTTGATTTGAAATTATTAACCAACCTAAACTCATGTTTGGTACATAGGTTTGAGGCCCCCGGGTTTAAATAAAGTTTTACTATTTAAGTGGGTTTAGTGGATTTTATTCATGAGTTTATAAACCCACCATCTTTGGTGGGTTTAAACTAATCCCAATAGTAAAAAATGATTTAAATTACATAATTATCCCACCCTCAAATGAAAAAAACAATACAACTTTTTAATAAAAAATACAAAGTGATATAATTTATAAACCCTATTTTTTCCACTAAACTTAAATAATTAATTAAAATTGTTTAGTGAAATTGTTAAAAAAAAATTATATATAAATTATTTACTAAATTATTAAATTTTGGGATATTAAATTATATATATATATATATAATTATTTTTTAATCTTTTAATATATTAAATTATTAAATTTTGGGATATTAAATTATATATATATAAACTTATTTTTTAATCTTTTAATATATATATATATATATAATTAATTTAATTCATGTTTTTTAAATTATTATAAGTAAGAGCATAATCGTCTTTTCATATTTTTTATCAGTCCTAATCCACAAAGCAAACACCAAATTTAAATTAAACCCACATTTACAAACTCATAATCCTTCAAAGTAAACAATAAATTTAACTCAAACCTATCTCAAAACCTACATAGCAAACACCCAAAAAAATGTTATTTTGTCTTCTATGAAGAGTAAAAGCCCACAAAAATTATCAAACCAATCAAACTCAATCTTCAAAGGAAACGGGCCCTTAATGAGTTGACTTCCCAAAAGATGCGAAAATGGATGACAAGATCGTTTCGTGTCATCAATGGATCGTACGACACGAATCACTTAAATGGTCTATAGGTCATGTGACACGAACCATGATACAAGATCCATTATTTGTGTCATATATGTTTGGCACACACTAGCCAGCCACATGGACCATGGGTCATGTGAACGATTCACATAGTCAATAGCTCGTGGCACACGAGATCCCTGGTATGTGTCATGGTTCGTGCCATTAGAACCAATACTCAATGTTATAACACTTGCATTATTCTAGTCATAACAACCACTTATTATGTACTTGAATATGTAATTAGTCACACATTTATAGGACCACAATACATGGTACAAGGTAAGCAAAATCAACATCTCAATTAATCTAATCTATATAACTATCTATCTAAATCTAAATCTACTGTAAAAAGTATCCTTCTGACATGAGACTCGAGTAATTTACGAAATAGTTGATGTAATATCAATACATTCCAATTGTCCCAAAAGTAGAGTTGATAAAAACAGTGGGAATGAAACAGTAACGAGATAGACAATTCCTATTCGTATATTATGGATGAAAATATTTTTTCCATCTATACACTATCGGCACAAAAGCGTTGTCTATAAGCATCAAAAACTAATATACTATTTAGTTTTACAAAAAAACAACAATGTGTACACACATTGTTAAATGCTTATAAAGCAACAATGTGTACTTCAGAGTTTTGGCAGATGATTAAATGCTTTCAATAATATTTTTTATAGAAATGTAAAAAGGGAAAATACCAATTCCTATTTGCTTGCATACCAACGTTCATGAACATTTATACTACCAACATTTATAAAAAGTAAATGGAAGTTCGATAACTATCTGAAAACAAACCAACTAAAGGAGGTCAAAAAGAAGAAACATTACATGCATATTTTGGATCTAAACCACCTGTCATTTACTATCATCACGTTCTCGAGTGTTAAAGCTTGAAAAATTAAACAGACACCTCATCAACTCAAGCTCACTGTTCCACTGCTTCATGCATTTCATATAATTAGTCTATTCTGGACTGCATTTCAGTTCACTTCAATATTTTCATTTCACTTCAGACCTTATGTTTCATAAAATAACTCCAACAAGGATGGCAAGGTTAGGTAGCTTGTCTTGCACTATATCAAGAATTTTCAAGTAGACTATATTTTAGGCACCAGCTTATGAAAAATATGTGATTCTAATGTAAAAAGAACTTCTTCCTACCTTGTTCAAAATAACAAAGAAACCATTAAAAAAACCTTTTTTTTTTCTTTTTTTTTTTTCTGGCAGCATACGAGTATAAAAGATTTAGACCGAAAAGTATATAACCTCAAACACTAATGCACAAATAAGTGAAATCATAGATAGGGCACTTCAAGGATGGAACATATTCACCAATAAAGTTAGAATTCATAAACAGCTATTTAGGCCCTTTCAACCCAATGCCCTCTACCACCTTAGCCACAATGAAATCCCTCACACAGGCATCACATACCTCCACGCGAACACAATATGAGGTTACCATAAATCCATACTTTCTAGAACATTAAATGATTAGGCAAAGGACTTTGTTTCCACTTTACAAATTAACTAAAAGAGTCAACAATATTTTTTAAGCTTCTGAAGCTGCCTTTCTCTGTCTCAAAGGTCACCATCAAACCAGATAAATAATCTTCCTGAAGTAGAACAAGCAATCTTATCTCAAGTTACTATATTCAAGAGCATGGAGATTATGCTAGGAAGCAGTATTCAGCAGAAAAAACTCTACCTACAATGCAAAATAGTCCAGTGAAGAATCTTTAACTTCTATCTTCCCAATCTAGTACAACCCATTCAAAAGGAGGTTCTCATACTATTTCAAGCACATCTTAGCAAAAGTTCTGAGATAAAGTTGACTTCTTTGTAGCTAACCAGAATATTGGCTAATCTTTTTCCAAGCTGATAGTGCTATCGAATTAGATTGAGGAAACAGCCATCTACTAATCCTCTAGAAAGTCACCAAGTTCACAATTCCGTTGAAGCAGCATTTAGAAGAACTAGAATTTAAGTAAATATTTCTGAAAGCTAGAAACCCTTATCCCACTATGCAAATTTCTTTCTCTTATTTTACACTTTCTTAGATACAACAAATGGAGCAATCAGTATAGCTTCAACTCCCAATTTTCGAGATTCAGAGAACACTAAATTGAGCAGGTCAAGTACTCACACTTCATAAAACACAACAGAATGGGAACCAAAGGAGAACCACATGACGGTCAGTGTTCTGTACATAAAAAAGCAAACTAGACATAAGAGAAGACCTGAATAGATATCAAATTCATATCTTAAAAAATAATAAATCCAATATTTCTTTCAATTAAAAAATAAAAATAAGAAATTCTTAATCCTTCAAGAAGAAGCTCAAATCTAATTAATTAACAGAATCACCTCACCCATCGTCCACCTCGGACTCGTCCTGCGTCTGTTGATTGGCCACCAAATAGGCCACCCTCTCAATAGCCTCCTTGGCCTTTCTCTTCGCGATTAACGCTCCTCTAGCTTTCAGCTCCGCATCAGCTCTAGCCACGGCTGCAGCCTTGTGCATAGACAAGGCGGCGATTTTCGCCGCACATAGCAATTGCTTCGCCAAATCCCTAGTAAAGACAATTCCGTTTCCGCCATTAGAAGTTGAAGCAGCGAAATCGAAGAAGGAAGAAGAGGGGTCGGAGCACTGGGGGCAGAGGAAGCGGAAGGAGGGGGATGAGCGGGTGGAGGGGAGGCAAGAGAGGTGCGCCATGGCGGGGCAGCGGTGGCACATGATGCGAGAGTGAGGGGAGGAGCGGTGGTTGCCGGTGGCGGCGTCCTCGTACACGTCAAAGCAGATGGGGCAGAATCTGCCGGAGTGGTGGCGGAGGACGCAGGGCGTGCAGAGCGAGGCGAATACGCCGTGGTGAGGGATGTTGTGGACGATTGTAGCGTCGATGGACCTGCAAACCTGGCACTCTCGGGTCTCCATGGAAGGGATTTGGAGGTGATAAATTAGGGCAAAATTGGATTGAATTGAATTTTTCTGTAACTGCAAATGTGTGCGTGTTAAATAAAACTCAACGACAGGAATGAATAGTAGGCGGGAATAGCGTCACGTGTTAAAATAATTGCTATACTTTTAAAAATAAAAATAAAGAGTGACACTGCTGTATACAAATCCAGATTTGTGCACAACAATATTGTTATATTATATAAAGTAATACTGTTATATTATATGAGTAATACTGTTAAAACTATATATAATATAACAGTATCACTCATATAATATAACAGTATTACTTCATATAATATAATAGTATTGTTGTGCACCGATTTGGATCCGTGCACCTTGTGCACAAAAGTTTTTGCCAAAAATAAATAATTATATATATATATATTATAACTTTTTATATAAAAAAATCAAGTTAATATCAATTTACTATATTTTATTATAATTTTTTTCTCAATAGTTGTCTAAACTCAAAAAGTTTTCAGATCATTAGCTATTATTTTTGAAATATTTTGATTGCAATCCGAACTTAATTTTTTACACATTTTCAGACCCAAAATTCGTCAAAGATTCAAAAATGAAACTCACCTCAAAATATGCATGTGTCAAATGCCAAAATGACCATTATTCGAAGTCAAATTATTACCCCAAGTCGATTTTATGATTCCCATTCGATTCGAACACTAATCGAATAAAAATCATTTTAGGATTTTGATCAATTTTTGTTCGATTCCAATTCGAATTTAACGAGAATCGTTAAATTGATTTAGAGTTATAATTTGATTTTGAAAGACGATCATTTTGGTGTATGACTCATGTATTTTGGTTGATATTTGGAGGTAGATTTTTTTTAAGTTTTTTGGTAATTGTTTTTTTTTATAGGAAAATGTATCAAAAATTGAGTTTAGCAACCTAATTTATTTGAAAATAATGACTAGTGATCGAAAAACTTTTTAAATTTAGACATCCACTGAAAAAACATACAAACTTTTTAAGTTTAGACATCCACTGAAAAAAAACATACAATAATTTAGGTAGCAAATTGAAATTAAACTAAAAAAATATTCAAACTCTCAAATAGATTTATGGTATGAAAAAAATTGTCCATTTATTTATAAGTTTGGAAGTGCAATAAATAATACTCCCTCCGTCCCAGCTCAACTTGTCTATTTGCCATTTATGTTTGTCCCAGCCAAACTTGCCAGTCCAAAAATGGCAAAAAAAAAATTACCAAAATATCCTTATTTTTCAACTTTATTACACAAATGTCATCCAAATTTGTTGCATTAAATATGATTTCTTTAAACTAATTTGATTAATTAATCCCTAAACCTAATTCAACTAAACTAAAACACTAACCCACCCAATACCCTACACACAAGAAATCGATCCCTCCCACTCCCACTCCCACCCCTGCGTCGTTTTGAAGATTGCCCAATTTCTCTCTCAAACCCTCTCCCTTTCTCTGTCAAACCCTAGATCTATGAGATGAATCTCTTCGATTAAACGACTATCATAGTTCCAAGATGAGTATTGTTTGTACGTATCTGTACTCAATTTTAGTAAATAGAGTGTTGTCTCTTCCTCCATCTGACACTGCACAACATTCTGGTTGCATACAATGCGGTAAAGCTTCTACTTTTGTTGGACCATCTATTTGGAATTATCGATTCGCAATGCTACGTCCCAACTCCTGGAACTCCCGCTTTCTCTTTCACATTTATCAACTTCTCACTGCCTGATTGTTTCCATTTTGTGATCTATCAAAACATTGCGGTGGATTTGTTGAATCTTTGAAGGTGGATTTCCTTTACTTGCTTATTTAGTTTTCGATTTAGTCGTTTTGATTAAAGGGATTAGTCAAACAGTCTTTTATTTTCTGCAGCCTTTTTTTTTGTTTGACCTTTTCTCTTTGTCGGAGAAAAGAAGGCGAGGTAATGGGTAATGGGATTTAATATTTACTTCTTTGGTGTTTTGGGAGATGGGTTTCTTTAATTCTTGGAAAATTCCTCCTTTTTTAGTGTGTGATTTTGGTGGTCACATTGTGTTGTGAAATGTGAAAAATGAGGAATTTGGTAGTGAATTTAGCTGAAATATTCATAATTCATCAAAATTGTGATACTTTGAGATCAAGTTCTGATGATGAGATTCTTTTTTAATGATTTTTCAGTGATCTTCTGATCTGGGATATATGCATATGATTATTGGCCTAGGCTTAAATTTTGAGGTGAAGTTATATAGATGAGAGTAATTATGATAATTCAGTGATTTGCTGATCTGGGATGTCTGCATATTTGTTGGGCTCATTGATTTGAGGTTGATTTCTTTGAGGAGGTGTGAGGTTGATTTCTTTGATCTATGATAATCTTGTTGCTCTCATCTTGTTGCTGGTAAAATCTCCAGTTTTTTGGGGTGTCCATGGAGTTTTCGTCTGAGATTGCGAAAGAGGGTTTCGTTTGGGATTCGGAGGAATCTTTCGTGGAGGAAACTCAGTTTGAAGAGGATGGCTTTGTTCTCCCAAAAAGGATAGAGGTACCCCCTTCAAAACTGGTTCTCTCTTCGACGATCTAGAAATGCTTCATTTTTTCTATGAGTGGTTGGCGATATGGGTTCCCTCAGTGACCAGGTTAAACTATTTGACCCATTTGTTAGAATTATTTGCCTGATTTCTTGGTGAAAATTTTTGTGTTATGCTGATGCGAATTTATGCATGATTTGGGGTGATTTATGCCGATTTATGGAAAGCCCTAATTTTATGATGATGTCGATTTCAATTGGTTTCTGCAATTTATGCATGATTGTGCTGGTAAATTGAACTTTGAGGTGGAGATTGCTTGCTTGGTCTGTTAACAAAGTGATGATTGTGCTGATTGTTTTTCAAACTTGATTGGGTGTTGGTTGTAGTAGCTTGAATTGGTCTGTTGTAAGGCCTTTTTAATGCTGTCATCTCACCTTTTGTGGCCACTGGATAATCTGCATGATTTGGGGTGTTAGATGTTGTTTTCTGGAAACCCCTAATTTGTGGAAAAAAGAACTTGTTGGTAAATTGAACTTTGCTCTGATTAATGCTTGCTTGGTAGCTTAACAAAGTGATGATTTCTTCTCTGATTGTTTATAAAGCTGCCCAACAACTACTTGTTGTTGCACTTGCATGATCTTGTTGAGTTCAAATTGTTGTGTGTTTGAATGATGATTAGTTGCATGGTAGCTCATCAAAGTGATGCACCCCTGCTGATTGTTTATGAGGCTGCTCAACTTGAATTGTTGTTGCAACTGATCTATTTTTCAAACTTATGTTAGGGTGTTGGTTGTAGTAGCTTGACATAGTCTGTAAATGGCTATATTAATACTGTCATCTCACCTTTTGTGGCCATTGGATAATCTCAATGATGAAATTTTTCTGAGGGAAAAAAAAAACATGCAAATGAAGATATCATTAACATTTACTGGATATTGTTTACATATGGTAATCAAAATGAACACTGCATGTGTGTTTACACTGTAAACAATAAAGCAAAATGACAAAAGCATTCTAAGCCTACTTATATATACCCTAAATCTGTTAGAATGCCCCCAATGTTATAAGAGGTTGTGGCTTCTTCATTTACAATGAGGTAGTTAATTGTGTCCCTTACTAGTTGCTCATCTACATCAATTGCTGCTGGCAATGAATCTGTTCTTGCTTGTGCTTCCTTTCCAATGTGAGGAAGCTTGTAATTGTTTCCTCCATTTGCCTTCAATATCTCAACCATGCATGCTTGTAGTGAAAGAAAAATGTTGTTCAACTTATGATGCTCAAGATCTTCAAATGATTTAAGAATATTAGAAACCAAGTCATCAACATTGTAGCTTCGGGTTTCAATCTGCAAGGATTGAATTGCCCTGAAGTGAGCACATTAGTGTCTGGTGAATTTGGTGGTTAACACATCAAACTAATATCAAAGCCATCTTCTGTGGCAGCCCTCCTAAAATCTGCATCCATATTGCTTAAATGAGGTCTAGCATTGTCTTGTTGAATGATGATTCTTTTACTTGCATTTGCTGGCCACTTTGCCTTTATTGCTGGGATTATCTACTTGTTGTGTCGTGTGATGAAAAAACAACAAACAAAACACCATAAAATGTGTTAGTAATGTCACCAAATCTACCCAATAGTTAATCAAAACATTGAGGCAGTTTCAGGAGACTTACTAAACACACTATGTGATGAAATTTTTGTTGTTGTTAGTGAGTTACCTTTTCCAAAAGGCAGCTCTTAATGACTTCTTTGTTTATGGATTCAATTGGTTTTGTAACCATTGCACCTCTTGGTCTGTTTGCGCTATTTCTGATGGCGGGGACTTGTTTAGTGAATGGGAAAATTCCAATCTTCCCATCAAACAACTCCCCTTGGTCTGTGTATTGTGGCCTTGCCACAACAGCCATAAACATGACTTTTGGGATGAATCGCTTACTTTTACATAAGGATCATCCTCAAAGGGCAGTTTATAAGCCCTTTCACTTGCCCGTTGCATATAGAACCACTTCTCATCAATGTGGACTACGTTATGCATGCTTTCAAAACCGATGTTGTTGCTGATATGTTTGTGTAAGAAACTTAGGCTGTATTTGATTCTACTGAGCTTATTTGAATCTGTCAAAGCTGGTTTGATTGCATTAGTGTGTGCTTTAAGCTTGCCCGATTTTACCCACCTGCCCACGCATGATTTGCTGACCTCAAGCTCTTTCGCTAACCTCCTGATTGTGCCTCTCTTGGAGAAGGAAATCTGTTTAATGGCTTCTTCATCCAACCTTAAAAGTTGAGATGAAGGTGGGCATGGCCGTACCTCCGGAAAAGAAATAGGCAACCCTTCATTAATTTATTTCTTTGCAGCTTGCCATATGAGTCGGACAGTATGAACAGAAACTCCAAATGATGTTGCGACTTTTGCAGTGATGTCGTTCTTCAATTTGCCGTTGTTGTTTACGAGAAGACGCTGAGCTATAAGAAGTCGTTCTGATGGAGAAAGGTTTTTTCCTTTTTTGTTGCAAGTCATATTTGAACTGTAATTTTTAAATTTTAGAGCAGTCTGTTGAAAATGCATTCAATGCATTTGTATTTGTATTTATAAGAAGTGGAGATGATTTGGTTTGCTTGTAATAATTCGAATATTTTAGGTGGGAGTAATACCACTCTGTTGCAAATGTGTTTGAGGTGATTTGGTGGGAAATTTTCCCACCAAAAATTGTGTTGAAAATGAATGGCGGTAGCTATGATTTCTATGCTTTCCATTTTTTTTTTTTAATTCATTTTTCATTAACACACTAATCAAAAGTTAATCCAATTCCTAAATAAAGTGAAAAAAGCAAAAAGTAAGCATATTTAATTGAGTCAACTGTGTTTTTTTAACCTCCGTGCCCGGTCAACGTAGGCAAGTTGAGCCAGGACGGAGGGAGTAATGAGTTATTTGGCCTCTGATAACATGCTAATTGCACTAAAAATCAGATAATATTAATATAGAACTAAAATAATAAATTAAACAGATTAAAAACTATTTTCACATCATTTATATTTAAAAAAAATAAAAATTAGTACACACGTGTAGAAGTCTCATATAAAGGCGCTCAAAAAGAGGCGGGAAATTAAGAAACCCTACTCCCCTTCTTCGAGTTCTCTGTCACTGTTGATAGAAATTCACAGCGATTTTTTTCTGTTTTCTCTGCTAATCAGATGGGAATAAAGGTTTATTTCGTCCATAATTCATTCCTAGACGGTATGATTATATGTGTATATGCGTGTGTTCTCAGAAATTGTATTTTTGCGAATTTTCTAGGGTTTAACAAAGCTATTGGCGGACAATGCACCGAAGGCGATGAAAGAGCAAAAATTTGAGAGCTATTTTGGCCGCAAAATCGCTGTTGATGCCAGCATGAGCATATATCAGTTTCTTGTACGTACACTACCTTTTCTTCGTGTAATGGCTTAAAAAGACCAAAAGGGTCTCTGTATATGAAGAAATGATTATGGGACTCACTGAAATGTTCTATCAGTTCGTTGATTTTATTTAGTTTTTGAATGGGTTGATTTCTTATGATATCTTACAGATATGTGCTCGTAGTTAGCCTAATGCATGTTAAATGGTTTTGTTGTTTGAAATAACATTGATATATTGGTTTTGAAGTATGCGCAGTTGCGATTATTGGTGGTGATAATAACTTTTTAATTGAGCATAATCACAGAAACTATGTCCTACTCATAGAATTTGATGCTTGGATGATTTTGTGGTGACTTATAATGACAGATTGTAGTTGGAAGAAGCGGTACTGAAATGCTTACCAATGAAGCTGGTGATGTGACTAGGTACTTAACCTCTACATGCAAACTGTTCTTTTCTCGGAATTGGTTATTAGTTTGGAACCGTAGATAATAGTTAAAGATTTTATTTATGGAAGTGTATGGCTTGTTGTAATCTGAAACTAAGGACAAGCTTTTCAACTATGTATTAAAGCTTCAATTTTTTTTTAAAATTTACTAGGTATCTGCTTCTATGTTACCCCTCTCGCCTTCCTTGGGTTGTTTGTTATTCTCCATTAATATGTATTAAATACTCTTGTATTTGAGTAGCATGCTGGGAAAGCAAGTTTGTAGCTAACATCGTTGAATTACTTCCATAGAAGTGATAAGAGAAACTGCCATCTTATAATACTTTCCTTGTAATGTATTGCAGTGATGCAGTCATTAGCACATGCATGCAGCAGCTGAACGCACATTTATGAACTTGCTTGTTGCAATAAAAACTATTGAACCATTATATTTATCTGTTGTTTTTCCCTTTCTGTTTATCAGTCATTTGCAAGGGATGTTCAGTCGGACAATCAGACTGTTGGAAGCTGGAATTAAACCTGTGTAATTTGTTCACTTCCCTCCTGTTTGTGGTAGCTTATCATATTTTGTTATTATTTGTGCTTTACCAAAGGTTCTTGCCTTTGTTACAATAGCTATGTGTTTGATGGGAAACCTCCTGATCTGAAGAAACAAGAACTTGCCAAACGGTATTTGATGCTCAGCCTCTGCTCATTGTTTGGCATATTTAAATTATGGATCTTGGACTGTTGGTTACTGTTGAGGTTCACTTAATACAGATACTCAAAAAGAGCTGATGCTACGGAGGATCTAAGTGATGCTCTGGAGGTTGATTTTTAATAATTTAAATGCTCTAAAAGAAAAACCTCATTCACCTATATCCCTTCTAATAGTCCATTTGTTTCCTTTAATTAGGTCTTTTAACACTCTTCTCAGCTTTTCCTGTAATATAGATAATTATCTTTTATCATTGCAGACTGGGAACAAGGAGGATATTGAAAAATTCAGTAAAAGAACGGTAAAGGTAAGCTTGTGAAATATTGTAATTTATATGGCCTTTCAACTTTGTAGTCTTCTCTGTTTTTCCTAATAGGATGTATACTTGGGTTTCGTTTTAATGCTGCCATGTTGAAGGCAATATTGAGTAGGAAGCTTTGTATATAGAACATGCTTGAGTTGATTGCTGCTGTAGAATGGTATATATATGTGTTTGTGTATATGTATATGTATATTACCTTTTTGGAGGTGTATTCTGTGTTGGAAGTTTCTGAGGTGTACACACACTAACATCATAATTAGTATGTATGAATGGAGTGGGAATAGAATAACCATGTGACTAGCCATTTGTTCCATCCCATGGAATTTGCTATTCCTAACCACTCATGATTGAACATTTGTATCTGTTTTTGGTATTACTATCATCACAATCTATTTTTGACATTAATTAATTTTTTAATTTTTAATTAAACTTAATTAAAGAGCTTGATGACTGATTTAGTTTGTTTTTGTTCTTGTTGTTACTATTACTATTATTAATATGTTAATTGGGTACTCTTATTGTATTGATTTGTCTAAAACATAAACAATAATAGTTAAAAATAAATATAAAATTGTTATCATATATGCTGTGTTTTTTTTTTCCTGTGTTAGTGAAAAAATGGTGCCTAAATAAGTACTGCAATTATAAACGTACTTTCATAGATTAATAAAGGTATAAATAATTAATTTTAAGTTAAGACAAAGTTCAATAAATTGAAAAAAGAAAAGAAACCTATTGAATACCAAAATCGTATGAAATTAAAATTGAATATCAAAACCTAATAAGAATCCAAATAATTTGCTTTTTATGTATTGTTGTATTGTATCCTTCTTTCCTTTAATTATACCATTCCTGCATTATTTCATTCTTGATACTAATAATATGTTTGGACAAGAGCGTAGGCGAGTTTTGCAATTCTAGATTTGAGATTTTTTTTTAAGTCTAGATTTGAGATTTTGCAGGTTTAGATTTTGAATCTTCAGTTTGTTTTGAGATTTTATAGAGTACGATTATAATTAAGATTTTACCAACATCGGGAACTATTTAAGAAGTTGATGTTTCTTTATTATTTTATTGTGAAAAGTTATTTGAATAATTTGTTGATTGGTGGTATTGGATACTTTATTGGGATTTGTGAACAATGGTTTGGGGTGGGATTTGGATTTTGTATATCCTTGTCCAACCAATGGACTGAACTTGGCCCATCCCGAATCCTAATGGGGCCAGTCCCAGTCCAAACATAGTAGAGATGGGAGTCAAACTTAAAATTTAACAACGAATAGTTAAAAAGTTCAATTAGATATTTGTCAACAACTTTTGTTCAACTTTTTTTTTTTGTCATAAGGATATGAAGCCTGTAAGATATGCAGAGCATTGGGTTATATTGAATCTTCTAGCCTTTTAAGTCTTATGTGGAGCACTCATCTGTTACGTAGTCAGAGGTATCCAAGTTTCATTTGATGACGGCAGCACTTGTATCCTCTTTGAACTTAAGCAATTTTGAACTCAGCTTTGCATCAGCTTTGACATCGTACACCTTTTAATAGATTTACTCTCTTATTATTTTCTCTCTTAGTTGTATTATTAGTCTAGGTAGCTATATTTGAAAAAACATGTAATATTCACTCTTTAGCTATGCAGGTTACAAAGCAACACAATGACGACTGCAAAAAACTTCTAAGACTTATGGGAGTACCAGTGATTGAGGTGATTCAATTAAATGAAGTTCTTTTACCAAATTCGTCTACTTACACATAGTTCATACAATCTGTTCATGTATTGTAGCTTCAGGATTTTCAGTACCCTTTTCTCCTTCCAGAGAGACTAATTGGGTCCTCCTATATATGACATTTTGTTTGGTAACTTGTCAGGCTCCTTCCGAAGCAGAGGCTCAATGTGCTGCACTTTGCAAAACAGGCAATGTAAGATTATTTATCGTTGCTGTTATCTGATAAGGCACAGTGCCATAACTGTCCTTGGAAAGTCATGTAAATATTAATGCCTATTAGAAAATGTTTTAAAATTTTATGTACCATTTTCAGTTAAATTTTTTTAGACTTTTCTAGACAAAAGCATTATTATCTTTACATCAGTGTATGCATAGGTTTATGACTTTAGACTCTACTAAGAATGTGATTGATATTAATTAATGATTTAATGCTTTTATAAAAGCTCAGTACATTTCACCTAGAAACATATCTTGAGTTTATTGTGCATCAGGTTTATGCTGTGGCTTCTGAAGACATGGATTCCCTCACTTTTGGAGCTCCGAGGTTTCTGCGCCATTTAATGGATCCTAGTTCAAAAAAGATCCCAGTGATGGAATTTGAAGTCTCAAAGGTACTACTAAGAAGTTGTTGATCAATTTTAGCTTGTTTGTTGTATCTGATACATTGATATGTTGCAGGTCTTGGAGGAACTAAACCTCACAATGGATCAATTTATTGACCTTTGCATCCTCTCTGGCTGTGATTACTGCGACAGCATTAGGGGTAATGCTCTATCTTGGTCCCTAGTGGTGGGAAATGGTCTATATTGGCATGGAAAAGATTCTTTTTGCATTGATATTGTAGTAAATTCATGTAAGCTGTACTTCACTTCTCAGGTATTGGAGGATTGACTGCTTTGAAGCTGATTCGCCAACATGGCTCGATCGAAAACATTCTGGAGAATATAAATAAAGAAAGGTAGGTTTTATCAAGTGATGAAGTTTTCTGATTCAATTAATTCAATTGTAGGATAAATTTCTTCCAATATCAGAGATGGCTAAACTCCCATTATCCATCAGAAAAATTTGTGTAGTTGGCCATCCAGTGATGTTTATGTTTCAATCTATGACCTTAACATGACGAGAAAAATATAAAGCTTAATAGTCATGAGGATTCTCAGTGAAGTAGTTAAATAAGCAATAAAATCGATTGATTCTGTTTTATTTCCACACGCCTTCATTATAATTATTCTTTGGTTCCTCATGATGTAGAATTGGTTCCTCAAGTGTGAGGGCAGATAGTTGCACTAGGGAATTGCTAATCAATCTCTAGTCTCACAGATTTGGGGTGTGCAAGCTAATGAGGAAATCATTTTCCATCTGTATTTGTTGTTTCCAAGATCTTGCTTCCTTGGCTGTTGATGTCTGCACAGACTACTTACAACATTATCAAACAGAAGTGAATGCATTAGAGATGGTTGCTCTCGTACAAAATTATTTATTTCCTGCACTTTTGTTATATGTCTATATCGACTGCCTATATATATATCCAGAAAATGTGTATGTTAATCCTTGAAAATTGAGTACTGTTGAGTTTATTGCATACTGACTGTCAAAGTGAGTACATCGTAATTTCTTTTTCTTTTACTGGTGAATAGATAGAACAAAATTAGATAAGTAGCTGCTTTTTCCCTTTCCGGTTAGCGCATATAGGACGCCTGATTGATTTTGTATTTTGTATTCATAGTTGCAAGTACATCTTTGTTCTTGATGATATTTTACACGGACATATATGTCTGTAATTATATTGTTGCAGGTATCAAATACCAGAAGATTGGCCATATCAAGAGGCTCGAAGGCTCTTTAAAGAACCATCAGTTTTGACTGATGATGATCAACTTGATCTTAAGTGGTCACCTCCAGATGAAGAGGTGGTTGACTTTAGAAACATCTTTAGATTGCTTTTCATTTTGCTATGAGACAATTTATGCTCTATGACTCGCTATATTTGTTTTTCCTTCAGGGATTGATAACCTTTTTGGTAAATGAAAATGGCTTCAACAGTGACAGAATAACTAAGGCAGGTTCTCGTTTTCCTTTACAGAAATAACTTATTTTCCATCCCTCGTTGTACTGGCAGAAAAGAGAAACCATATCAAATTGTTGACTAATCTGTTTTGTTCAGGCTATTGAAAAAATCAAGGCTGCCAAGAACAAATCGTCGCAGGGCCGGTACGAGTTCACCTTTAATAATTAATAATTTACCTTGATATAGTTCACCTTTTTCACTCAATTACTCTGGACAGGTTAGAATCCTTTTTTAAACCAGTTGCTAACTCATCAGTACCTGCTAAACGGAAGGTATGTTTTTACACTTAGCATCAATACTCTTGTCTACTGGTTGATTGCCATATTGAACAGTTCAGTTATTTCATAGTAAATACTGGGTAATGAGATTTCTATAGAAGTTTCCAGGCAATTCCATCTGCTGTCGACTAGATTTTTTGGTGAAATTGCTATGAGTTAGCCTTTAAGTGATGTTCAAGGCTGTAATGCCCATAATCTCATGAATTTGGTTTCCAAGGCTGTTCTTTTGCATCATCAATTTTTTAGAAGGGGCTAAAAGTTTTTGTTTTTCATGAATGTCTGTTTTACCTTTTTATATTCATGCATTTTGCTTGTCATGAGACTTAAATGTTCTTCATTCTTTTATCATGCTTGCCCCTGTAGGAGAAGTTTAGCTCCAGAGACTGTAAAATATGTTTGGCTTAGAGACTTTAGGTGCTAAGATTATTAAGTTTCATTACGACAAGTCCATTCACGTCTTTGGACTTTGAGTTGGTTCTCAAATTCACTAGCATTCAGTTTCACCTATTTTTCCACTGGTTTTGTGGATCTGAAAATCTTTGGATCTTTAGCTTCTAATCCTCAAATGTAATCCTTTGAAGTTTGATCCAAGTGAAACGTGGGATAATTGACCAATGACTCAAATCAAATGCTTCCTAGACTTGTACATAATATTGCTTTTAATCACTTTTGGTAATGGTAAATAGGGAACTAGACATATTCGTGCAATTCCAGAACCTCTTATCATGCTTCCAGTGCATGCTATGACAGCATCTCCTTCTTCGAGGTTTAAAGCAATTGGCAGCATAGGCTGGCATCTTTTGGTCTCAGCGTGACACTACCCATCATGTTTTGCAAATAGTCATCCAGTAGTTCATGAAGTTGAGAAGCCTACACAAGACTGGATTTGGAACCATAATACACCTTAGTTAAGCTACTTAATAGCAACACAAGTGTTGCTTATGCTATTGTGCATGAAATGATAAACATTGACCTGTGTTACATACATACGTATATACATGAGCCACATTTACTTTACTAATGTACATATTAAAACTATAGTTAGCCTTAGCCACATTTACTTTATTCTACATCTCGTTGGACTCATAACACATCCGTAAATATCGTTGGTCTAGTAGTTAGTAGTAAAACCATCACTGTTTTTGTAGATTTGCCCAAGAGTTTGTGATACCAATTCAACTTATGAGCACCAGTGCATTGTAATTTAATGAAAAAATCTTGTCGGAGTTATAGTCTAGCTATTTAAGAAATCTACTATAGTTTTACCATACTATTTGCTGGTAAATGCCCTTGTCATATTTTTGTTTCACATGTTGCTTTGAAACCATGCTTGTCTTCCTGTTTCCAAATCTTTTGGGACATGGTTGTGTGATATATCTCGTTTCTTTTTTTATCGTCTCGTGCAACTTAATGACAGGAGACTACTGGGAAAACTGAGAAGGAATCATCTGCCAAAAAGACAAAGGCTGGCGTTGGTAAGAAAAAGAAATAGTTTGGTCCTTAAATCAGTAGTTGGAGTTGGTAATTCTCAAAACTTACCAACTTACCTCTATCTAGTAGCTATTTGTAACTTCATCAATACTAGTTCTGATGTATTTCAAATGAGTGAACACGTTATTTTAATCATCTTTGTCTAGTCTCTGATTTATTTATTTCTGGCTGGTGCCTGGTGGTAAATCAGGCTTTTTTTTGGGGGGTGGATGTTAATTCTATGATATCAGAGCATGTACATTGCAAGATTTGTTATAACCATAAGTCCTTTTTATCACTATTCAACCAACTATAACCAATTCCTTTGATATCACCTTGGTTGTATCCCACTTTTCTGCGTCGCACCATCATTGACACTATTTTTTTCTATATCTTCCACTAAATAAATACATAGTTCATTGATTTGCTTTCGAGATTTTCCAAATTTTCATAGCGTTGAAAATTTTGAGATAAAGTAGGAGGATAAGTTGAAATTGAGAAGTTGGGTGGATTTTGTCGATTTGAAATTTTTCTTTCGAAAATTGGTTGAAAAGATTGTTGAGAAAATCTTGATTATTTTTTGCCATTTCAAAGAGAAAATTGGAGATGATGTTTTCTAAAATATAGTAGAAAGAAAAATTGTGAAAAACGATATAAGGTCATTTCCAACCCATAAACTCAAATTTGGACTCAAATTTTGTTTTTGCCGTTAAATTTGCCACTATTTCTAACCCTTCAAACTCAAATTGGGATATTCTCTTACAATATTTTTAATTTTTTTTTTTGAATTTTCTTTAATATCAAATATTTGTGTATTTAAGTTCATAAAAAAAAATTAACTTAATTGATTTCAACTATAAATAAATATTTATAAACTATAAATCTTATTAAAAAATACCAAACTTATATTATAAAATTCATCACAAATACATATTAATATACTAAAGAAAAAATCTAGTCATACAACACAATGCAAATAAATTACATAATGACAGAACAATATAAATTATATAATGATTATCACTAACATTCCGAATTAGACCATTTTTCCCAAAGATGTTCGATCAATTATATTTCTATTAGTTATAATTCGTACTTATATTTAATAATTACACTATTTTTCAAAAATATTCGATCAAGATATCTCAAAGTTCATAATACGCATCTACATAGTAAAATATTATATAGTATATGTGTATTAATATCAAATGAGTGAAAATTATTATAAAAGAAAATTAAAAAAAAAATTGAGTTGTGAATAGTAAGTGGCAAATTTTGCCACTTATTGTTCAAAGTGGCTGATTTGCGTTCATTTTTGCGGCTAGGTTGGAGATGACTTAACTCAAAGTTTGAGTTTGAGTTGTATTTTTGCGTCTGCATTGGAGATGGTCTAAGTTAGAATGATTTTGAGTTGACGAAAATATAAATGAGATATGTAGTATATTTATAGAACGATTTTGTAACTGTTCTTAAAATAAAAACAGTATCAATTTTTTAGAATGTGCATAAAAGAAATTTGACAAATCAATATTTTCTTTTTATTTAAAGATAAACATAATATAGTCGTTTGATGAATTCTCTCTTCATCCATATCATTTTTGTATTTGGGGAGGACCAATTATATCCAAACATCACATTGTGAGAGATGATTGGTTGTATTAAATATAACCCAAATTTTGGATTGCAATATACATGCTTTAATACCAATTCAGTCACACACACACACACACACACTCTTATTACTTGGAATGTTCCAAATGTCAAAGGCCCTTCACATCCTCTCTCTCCTCAACCAATGCAAAAACATTCCCACACTTTCAAGAATCCACGCACAGATCATCACCAATGGCTGTTTCATCATTCCCGCCATTTCAAACAAGCTTTTGAACTCCTACGCTCTCCTCAATTCTTTACTCTTTTCTCAAATTCTCTTTCACCAAATCAAGAACCCATTAACCATACACTGGAATTCCATCATCAAAGCCTTTTCTCGGGGCCCAAATGCTCCACAAGCCATCCATTACTATAATCACATGGTCTCCCATTGCTCTTCTCGCCCCGATAATATCACTTTCTCGTTCGTGCTCAAGGCATGTGGCGAAACCAAGGCTGCAGGCAAGTGTAAGGAGGTTCATGGGTCGATGATACGGTCTGGGTTTGGATTAGACACTGTGGTTTGTACTAATCTGATGCGTTCTTATGCTGCTTGTGGGGGGTTAGATAGTATGAGGAAGGTGTTCGATGAAATGCCTGTGAGGGATTTAGTCACTTGGAATTCGATGATTTCGTGTTATTCCCAGATGGGTTTTCATTGTGAAGCTTTGGGATTGTTTGATGAAATGAAGATAATGGATGTCGGTTTTGATGGGTTTAGCCTCGTTGGATTGCTATCTGCTTGTGCTCATGTTGGGGCTCTGAATATTGGGGTGGAGTTGCATGAGCTGGCTATCGAAAAGGGCCTAATGGATAACATTTTTGTTGGAAATGCTCTGATTGTTATGTATGCTAAATGTGGCAGCTTATACAATGCAGTTTGTGCGTTCAATGCGATGAAAAAAAGAGACGTGTTCTCATGGAACTCGATCATAGTTGGGCATGGTGTTCATGGTTTTGGTAACAAAGCAATAGCCTTTTTCACGAAAATGTTGAATGATGGAATAAAGCCCGACTCTGTTACGTTTCTTGGTTTGTTATGTGGATGCAGTCACCAAGGTTTGGTACAAGAAGGTGTTAATTGCTTCAATTTGATGAGCTCGGAATTTAGCTTGAAACCAGATGTCAAGCATTATGGTTGCATGGTTGATTTATATGGGCGCTCTGGAAATCTTAACAAAGCACTCAAGGTTATTGAGAACTCTCCATTTTTCAATAGTACAATCCTCTGGCGTACTTTTTTAGCCTCGTGCAAGATTCACAAAGACGTTTATAGTGGTGAGAAGGCAATGGAGAAGTTAAATGAACTTGGCACATTGAATGCTGGGGATTGCATACTTTTAGCTGGAATTTATGCTGATGCTAGAGACCTTCAAGGGGTGGCAAGAATGAGGAAATTGATCAAATATGAAGACCTAGCAACTACTCCAAGTTGGAGTTGGATTGAAATTGATGGCCAAATACATAAGTTTGTTGTGAATGATAGATCATATCTTGATTCCGAGGAAATATATTGCAAATTAGAAGAGATGGTTCGTGAGGCCACTATTGTTGGATATGATAGAAATTCTGTGAATGTGGAGTTTGAACAACTTGAGGGCAGAATTGGTTCGTGCCATAGTGAAAAGCTAGCAATAGCTCTAGGATTGTTGAGAACTAGAGATGGAACTTGTATTCGGATTGTGAAGAATCTGAGAGTGTGTAAAGATTGTCATTCATTCACCAAGTTTGTCTCAAAAGTGTATGGTAGAGAAATTGTGGTGAGAGATCGAGTTCGTTTTCATCACTTTAAGAATGGTTTGTGTTCATGTAAAGACTATTGGTGAGATCTTGAATGTTTTCTTGTGAGTTTGGTTTTGCCAACACTGTAAACAACAAGAAACTAAGCATTTATTCGATCTATATGGATCATATCTTATCATTGTTAAAGCAAGTACGAATTAAATTAGTGTTAAAGTAACAACTAGATAATGCTTCATAGAAGAGTAGTCAACTAGGTAACAACTCAGTATCTATAACTACTAAATCATTTTTTCAAGAAGAAAAATATGAACAAGAATCTGAACTGCGAGGCACAGAATTTACACTTAGACACCGAATGTAAGTAAAAGAAAAATTTGCCAAAGCCTAAAGATTAAATAAACTTCTAACTGCGAAGTATCATTTTCAGTTGAGTAACTTGATTGTAATTCGACGGATTCAACAAATATAGGCTAGAAGTGTCGAACCCTGAATTTCAACTCCCCTTGAACTGGATCATAAGAAACAAACTCAGCTCCTTGTTCCGAGATTTTCTTGATCACCTTCTCTTTGTAACTACGAACTTGAGGGCCTTCAACATACTGCTTCCCTGTCTTTTTGCTAATGCATTTAATATTCAGTAAAGTGACCTCAGAACGCTTGTTGAGGCTCTGCCCAATGGGTGGCTTCTTTCTCTCATCTGGATAAACAATCACTTCTCGACCAACGAACTGGACAATAGATTCAAGATCAAGAAGGCGGACATCTGTTTCTCCAAGAAACTTGATGCTTCCATATCCCCGTCTTCCAACAACAAACTCATTCACGCGGCGGCACCATCCTGGTTCGGCCATTTCCTTTGCTGCTAGCTCCTTGAGTGAAGGTTCCGTGTAATATTCTCTATTGGTAAGCTTTGGCATTATTGCTAAGATATCTGCCTCACGTTTTTCAGCTACTGCATCAACATGATCTTGATGCGAGTTCAATATAGCAGACAAGTCTTCCTCTTGAGTGGAAGAATCATCAGTCAATCCCGTTGAGTTTTTGTTATCTTCAATTTCATGACCTTTATCTGCAAGTTTACGCATTTGGAACCATATTTTTTGCATGTGTGTTGGATCAATGTCAAGATACAGTACAGCTGTAGTGCCAGTAAATAGCATAAATGCATTGTAACTTATCCTTACCTTTTGAACGTGAATGAAGAGACAATGAGTTCTTAACCCAAGCCCTGGGGTTTTCCCGTGGAAGAAAAGGTGCAACTGGACTGGGTGCATCAACTTCATCATTGAAAAATGGAACCTGAAAATGTGATTTAGTCATTTTCTTCTGGAGAGTGCAGAATAGTCTGAGTATTGTGATTAATAGACAAGTTTTTTGTGGCAGTATTGGATAGATGTAAAAGGAAAAGGGATAGCATAGGGCCAAATGGCTAGGACACTTGCAAACCATGATATTATCTTTGTCTAAAAACTCATGTATATTTAGTACTCACCTTAGTTTCACTGCTCCCATAATGAGGACTCTGAGCAGGCAAAGAATGGTGTCTGAAGGACACATGTCGTAGTCTCATTAAGGATGACTTTCTGATGGATGAAAGAGTGTTTGAGACCTGCATAAATGAATTCATCAGGTAAAGAATAGGATAACACACAGAAAAACTCGACAAAATATAAACATTCTTTGATTAAGCGGCCACCAAAAAGATTAAATTCTCTGATTGAGAACTTCTGTA
Organism: Scutellaria minor; assembly: GCA_954870855.1. Classification (NCBI taxonomy): domain Eukaryota; kingdom Viridiplantae; phylum Streptophyta; class Magnoliopsida; order Lamiales; family Lamiaceae; genus Scutellaria; species Scutellaria minor. The sequence goes on along the minus strand of OX940728.1, from coordinate 13,202,808 downwards.
ATGGCTTCGAAATTCTTTCCATATTTAGGGAACTTCATCTTTTTTCTGAATATGATGCAGTTAGTGCTTTACACACGAGATTCCTTAAGATATCTTGCAAGGTGCTTGAAATGAAAATTTAAATTGATGCCACCAATAACCATGACTTAAGTAATAACTTGTGCTAATGATTTGTAGTATGTATGTATTTTATCTTGTTTTAAATATGACGTACTCAAGTTATATCTACACAACTCACAGGAATGAGTATACCAAAATAAGTGTTTTATGCACATGGTATTTATGTGTGGTATAGAGTCCAAGATCTCTAAAGAGATTCTAAATTACAGATCAAGAGGACATTCAGAATCCCTCATCAATGCTTCCTTAAGTTAATACTATCTAGGAATGAAACTATTTATTCCATCACCTGCCATTTAAACAATTCATACTTGACTGTCTGTCATTTTCATTTTAATGGTGAGGTGAGGGACGGGTGTTAAATTGTTACCTAATTGTGGATTTGAAGTTTCATTTAAAGAAAACCAATAATCTGAAGAGCATCCTACCATATGTGTGGAATGATGTGACTTACCGATATGCTAGATATTCCATGTAGTCTTGATTTTGCTGCATTGGATCGTTCAATCGGAGATTCCGTAGAAAAAGGATTCATCACAAGTGATGACTGCATGCCCAAGGTGCTTGAAGTAACATACCTAAACATCACGAAACAGATAAGATCATGAAACATTAAAACCAATTGGAATATTAAGAAATCATAGACGTAGCTACGCATCTACTGGAGACAAGGGGCAGATTACAGATAAAAGCAAAGGCCTGGAGTTTATAAGTAAATGAAACTTACTGTTGTCCATTTATGTTATGACTTCCAACTTGCACTATTGTTGTTGAGCAATTTGGAGCTGTTTAAATGGAATAAGAGAATAATTCAGTTGCATGGGTGAGTTTTATGTCATAGCACATATCAAGAAAATCATGAATGAAAAAGTTAACGTACCTTGTGATGGTTGAATTTGGTCATTAGTAGGAATATCGACTTTGTCAGCAGTTTGTCCAAGCTTTGATGCATTTGGTGTAAATGGCCAAGAAGCTACTGTTTCGGAGGTAGACTGTATGGATGGGAAGAGTGTGACAGTACTCGGTCCTATAAAAGATGGACTTGGGAGTGACGTAGATATTTTGGGGAATTGATTACTATTTGCAGGCATTGACTCACTAAAAGGGTTAAATGCAGGCATAGAAGAAACTGCAGTAGGTTGAGGGATAGAGGCTTGTGATTGCGAGGTATATACAGATGGAAAAAGTGTTGTGGCTGTGGAGATTGTATTATTAGGAGCACTATAGTTAGCTATCTTCGATACAAAGAGACTGGAGTTGGAGGTTTGACAAGGGTTAGATGTAAACATAGAAGAAACTGCAGTAGTTTGACTGATAGAGGCTTGTAATTGATAAGGATATACATTGGTTGGAGAGAAGGGATTCACAGATGGAGAAAGTGTCGGAGCTGTGGAGATTGTATTGTTAGGAGCAGTACCGTTTCCTATATTGAACACAGAGGGATTAGAGGGTTGAAAAGGTTTAGGTGCATGTTGAGGAATAGAGGCTTGAGAGGAGGGACCTAAATTGGTGGGACGAAAGGGATTCACAGACGAAGAAAGTGTTGGGGATGTGCAGAATGTATTATTAGGTGTAAAAAAGTTTCCTATCTTAGGCCCAGAGATATTGGGTTTAAAGGGTTCAAATGGTGCAGGACAGAAAATATTTGGAGAAGTCGATGAACTTAAAAATCGACCACCCTGAGGTTTTTGTCCACCTGGTGAAACAGTACAAAAGAGTCAGTACATCTGTTTTTTGTGAAATTGAAAGAAGAAATTATACATAGAAATAAGTACAGCCTTTTAGGCTTACCTTTATTGCATAGTTGACAATTCTCCCAGTGCTCCCACCTCAACTCTTCATGACTTTTATCTTTGTAAAATGGCATAGCAGAAATAGACTGTAAACTCTCAACAGAATACATATTATCCCTCGTTGCAGAATAAGATGCTACTCCACTTCCTTTACACTGTTTGGAGACAGTACATTCATTTGTTGTGCCCTGGAATCCTGTAGTAGGAAATAATCAATGCATAATGAATTCTTTAGTCTAACTGGAAATGAAGAGAAGATTGCTTCAGGAGATATTAGTTAAATATTCTACCAGATAAAAATTTCATTTGATAAAAAAATTAACAACGTTTGTATACTCACCAGAAGAAGTCTGAATTCCAAATATGCTACTGTTACTAGATGCTGAAGTTGACCAAGATGAAGGCGTTGATATAATGCCAAATCCAGATGTTGTTGAGACTTTGAAGGCAGAAATGTTTGATGCTTCTCGACCAACATTTCCTTCAGCAAATCGAAAAGATGCCAATGGACCAAAAGCGGCAGTTGATGTACCACTGAGAGGGTCAAACATGGATTGGCTTGATGGCACAGGCCTGGTCCGAAGATCAAAAGGGGAGTTTAATTGCTGAAATGCATTGCCTTGGTTCTGTTTTGGAAAAGTAAATCCTGCAACGTAAAATTTAATCCAATAAGTCATTATGGCATTAATTTTCTCCCAACTATAGGAATGTGAAACAATGAACGTAAAAGACATTAGAATACGCAGAACATCTTACCCTTGCGTAACACATAGTCCTCTGACCTCAACTCTTCATGACTTTTACTTTTGTAAACTTCCATTGCTGATATAGACCTGATTTTCCCATCTACTACCGGTGTTGCAGAATATGATGCAACTCCACTTCCTCGACATTGCTTTCCTGCATCACGTAAAGGTAGATATGGAAAATGAATATTCTTCTCTCCCAACTCAAATGAAACAATAGCCATGTCCTACAGATGTTTCTCTTTTGCTGTTCTGCAAAAACAGAAGTACAGAAACTCAATTGAAATACATATTAGTCTGTATAAGTGAGGGGAAATACACTCGCACTTCCTTTGTCGACTATACATGGAATCATTGATATAACAATTGGTCCCTAAGTATGAGAAACTCAATCAACCATTGCACTTACCTGATGAAGTGCTTCGAAAAGGAGATGATTGGTTTCCAGGAAAAGCTGATCCACGAAACGCAGCAGGAGACCCAAAACTAAAAGGAATCGAAACATGATGGGCCGAAGAATTACTTGTTGAACTGACGGTTTGCCCAAACGGACTAGCATCGCTGCCATGAAAGAAATAACCAGGAGCTGGCAACAAAACACACATTAGCATTACTAACTTGCTTCTTGCGAAACAAAGAAAAAGAAAGAACCTATAGAAAAAATCTCAAATCAAATTTAGTTTGATAAACTACACGCATTATTGAACATGACAATGAAATTATCTAAATATGTATCAACGGTGAGATCGATGTGGATTTTCCTCATAATAATCATGCAGTACCTTCCAATAAACCTAATTTCCCAGATACATTCACCATGAACAATAATCAAAAACATAAAACATTCCATCTATATTGCAAAAGAAGACGAACAAAACTAAGTAATTAATCCAACTACATGCAATCGTTGAAACTCTACGTAGCACGGTACCATAAGAATACTAGAGAGAGAGAGAGAGATTTAGAGAGAGAGACTTACAAGAAGTAGAAGCAATCACCATTATTGCGAGAAGATTAATTATCAAGTCTGTAAAGGTAAGAGTATATATAGTAGCGTCGGGTTCGCGGGGGAAACTGACGAGTAGCTTATGGAATAAGCTGTTTTTTAATTATTTTAATTTAATTAAATATTTAAATTAAAAAAAGAATTTATTTTATTTTAGGTAATTAAAAAAAGCGTGTAGCTTGAGTTTAAAGCGAAGCGGGAGTGGAAAACGGTTGGGGAGATTTTGCAACTGCAGTCCCCGAGTTTAAAAGAATTCTACTTAAGGACCTCTACTTTTCCAATTTTCCATTTTCGTCCTTTTTTTTTTTTTGAGCTGATTTGTGGTATATTTATTTTTAAAATTATCATGTATGTATATTTAATTTATTTGAAATTTATTTTTGATAGAGTAAATCTTTTGTAAGACCGTCTCAGTTTTAATGCATTGTGTGAGACGGGTCAACCCACATCTACCACCCAAACCCTACAATTTACATATTGTTTGTAGGTGATGGAGTTTCGTCTCACGGAAACTATCTGTAAGACCATCTCACATGAGTTTTTGTGTTTTTAATAACATGCAATTAAGTTCATTGTTTTATTGTATTTTAGATCATTTAGAAAATATATATGTACATATTTAATGGGAATATTTTTGTAATGTTGTGAGTTAATTTTTTTGATTATTGAGGAGCATAACATAAGAATTGTGGTGAATCCCATAATAAAAGTAAAAAATATAAATAAATAAAAATCTTTAACAGGAATATTTTTTAATTGTATTTAATAAAATTTTGATTTTTTTCGGGACCCTTGTTTAAATTTAAAGACGAACAAGAAGCAACTCTAATTTTGAGTATAAGATTTGTAAGATCTCACGGATTTAATTCCATGAGATAAATGAACACATCATCCATGAATAAATTTGCAAAAATTTATGAACGCGGGACATTATCTCACGAAATTATATTCACACAATCAGTAAATCTTGCACTGTCATTACGAAAAGGGTATGACAATGGAAAAACGGCTCATGTGGAAAAGATAAGAAAATGTGCCTAAAATGCTATCAAGACTATCATTATCTATTCCCCCTTGTTAAGAGAGTCTGCTGACATGGCACAATACGTAGACGTTTTAGTCTCATAAATGCTACTCCTGATGAACTACATCACGAGCTTTCACCCGCCATAGACATGTCACAGTGTGTTTCACATACTCCATACACAGCCTCAACTGACAACTGATACTTTTTGGATAGGGAATTTGTGTGCTGATCGATCATGTTAACGTCCAAAGTTCATACAAAGTAAGGTATGCATTCCGATCACAATAGCACCTGAAAAAGTAACTCCTTAGTATTGATGACAGAAGTCGAGAGAGATCCAAAACAACGTAAAACCATGTAAGATGTTCAAATACAGTATTAATTTGATGATAGCTCAAACATATTGCCCATGCCAATAATAAAATTAATTCTAGCTTATCATTGTTCTCTTTTAGGCAAAGAAACGGGTACGAGAACAGACCTTGGTATCATCTAGTCTTGTCTTTGCTTTGCTTAGCTTCGGAAATGTGAAACATAAGCTGCATATTTGGCATGACAATTTAAATCAACGAATTGCACCAAGAAACAGACTAAAAATTCATTAGAATATCTCTGGTGTCGTACCTTTGTTCCAACATAAAATGTAAGTAACAAGCCACCAAGTGTAGGTAGACCTGCAAAACGTGTAAAATGTAATGTGCTCTGCAGCCTATTAATTATAAGAAGAAAGTAAACGGGACGAACCTTCTTTTTGGAGGAAACCCGAAACCAACCAACTTATGCCTGATGGGCCGATAACAAACCCAACAAGATTAGCCACCTGCATTATCATAGATTCAGATATGCTCTTCAGATTCATAACGCCACATATGTTCATATCAAAGAAAAGGTTTGATTGATTCATGAAAGTCAGATCAGGCTTTTCAAGGTAAGTTAAAATTTTATGCTCATCTAACTATGTAACAATAATGAAGAAAATAATAAGAAAATCTATAACATTATAAATTGTGGCATAAAAATGACTTAGAAGAAGACAAACCATCAGACAAGCTATAGTTATTGCACCAGCAATAGCACTAAGTTCACGGAAAATAAATTTCCCAAAAGCACCCTCAACCTGAAACAAATGTAATACAAAGAACATGGTGAGAACGGAGGTGATTTAGCAGTCAAATTAATAGTTTGAATTTAATTTTTAGGGCACGGAAATACATCATTTAATAAATCAACTTTTCCTCTATGCATTCCTGAAGAGTATGCAAGATCCTATACGCCTATACTCATCTCAAACAAATTCTGTGAAACATAATTGCATAATCCTTCGAATCATTAGTCTTCCTTTTCTTCTCTTAGTAGAAAAACGAGCTTTTCTCGAGGAGTTTCAGGAAATATAGGTACACTTTTACCATATCTATCAGCTTGACGCTTAACCATTAATCCATAATAAGACTTCAAGACTCTTTTTTCTAGTGTCTGAATTATACAGGAATTGTACACATTATATTTTTACACGGAATGATTCAGCAGGATCATGACAATATTGGAGTTCTCTTTTCATTCAAGATTGGTTTTTTCATCATTAAAATTTTCACATAGAACCACCAGTTCTAATTCAGTGAGTTTTTTCATTATGTAAAGATGTATAAGAAGTTTGAATTTACTCGTCAGTTCAAGATAAAGTTCTCAATTTAATTGTAAGTTGATATGCAAAGGTCATCACAACAGAAATGATCATAGAAAAAGGAGATGGAACACGAAGATACCTGAATCGCATTTGCTGCTGATTTAATGAGCATTTCTGGAACAAAAAATATACATGTCAGCCATGCCCAAGAAAGAAGCTTCCTGAAATCATGGAAACGAGCTGTCATTTTAGCAACTGGGCCGTGATAAAGGAAGGAAAACATCCTGCATATGAAAACCAAGAGTCTAATTTACCACTCTAAATCATGCCACAGAGCAACAAAGGTGAAGACAACCCAAATATTCAGCAGCTTCTTCTGGGAACCCCCAAGAGGAATATAAACGTACCTAATTGAAAAATGAGTGGTTATTGTCGTCTGCTATAATAATAAATTGCTAAAATAATACTTAAAAAAAGAAAGAAAAACAGAAAATCTTATACCTAACAAGCCATTTGTTGAATGAAGCATGCCAATTTTTCCAAAAGCTTTCCAAGTTATAGCAATTATTTACACATCTCGGCATATTCTCCGGAGCCACAATGCCATTAATCTACAGACATATATTAGTAGTTAAAACACGGAAGTTGGCATGGACAGGAAATGATGTGATTTTGAGAAAACATACCAGTGACCAGAATCTGAAGTAGCGCCAGATCAAGAAAAATTTTAGCCACATGAAGATCAGGACCTATTTGTATCAATGCACCGTCAAGTTACAGATATTATACTCTCTGTACAGCGAAATACTAATCAGACATTATGTAAAAAAAATCTAAATTTTCTCTCAGTGCGTTCTGATATCACAAGTATCGAGTTCAAATGAAGCAATGCAAGGAAATCCACTATTATCTACTAAAACCTATGGTGGGTAGAATTCATAAATTAAAATCAACATATATGAATATCATCAAAGACTACTTGTTTCATACTGCAATTCATTTGGTTTCGTATGTTCTTAGCATAAGATGAATCCAACTAAAAAAATCTGTTTCTGATCTTGTTCTTTTTGGCTAACCTATCAACTTAAAAAAAAAAATTAATTAATTAACTGGCCAACCTTTGCATTTAAAGGGACTAATTTCAACAGCTAGACCATGTTACAAAAAACATGGATTCACGAAAGTAAATCTGTTAAGTCAGTTATAAGAGAACAAGAGAATCTAAAGATCAGAACTTACACCATATCCAATGATAGAGATATCCGCAGGAGACAATTGTTTCCATAAACCACTGCAAAAAAAAATAAATAAAAAAAATTTAATTCTTAAAATATACATAGTTCAATAACTGTATGTATAGCCACTAATTTATAAGCCACTCACCTATTGGCAAAGGCATTATAGTAAAAGAAATGTGTCATCAACTCCATTAGGGAAAGACTAAAGACCCAACGAAGTCCATACAAAGCCACTTCTCGAGATGAATAAATGTTCTGAGGAGAATCCAACTGCCACAAACATGACAATTCATATTTTATATTCCTTTTAAATAAGTCACTATATAATAGTACGATGTGGTTTTTGAGGAGAAGCATCCATAAAAGAGAATAGAAAGTGCAATTACATTGTAAATGGTAAATTTCACATAAGTTACATTCACATAAGAAGTCCCATTAGCACATATCATATAGAAATATATACTACGACAAAGATTCTGTTTAATGTATTTTTTACTGAATAAACCCTGTTTGTGTCATGTTAAAATACACAGATTAGAACAATAAGCATAACATACCTGAGAAGCAAATGCATTGAAGCTGATGATTGGTCCAGCAATGTAAAGAGGTGCATACATCAAATAGCACAAGTATATAGGAAATGAGAACTTGTCATTTGTGACCCTTCTCTCCTGGAAAGTGTATCAAATAGATTTGATAAAAAGACTCAAACGTCAGCTTAAGAAGATGTTGAAGTTACATTAATGTTGCAATTATCGTATAGCATAACTGTGGTTGAGACAAGAGCTGACCTGTAGGAGCAGGTAGCATGTCTTGCCTGTTGAACAATGGTCACAGCGCTGAATATGCTTCTAACATAAACAAAAGAAACCTTAAATGACAAAGTGTCCATAAAAGTACATAAAGAAATTTCAACCTTTCTCAAATGTCAACATAGATAGACCAAACATTAAACACTCAGTACCAGTAAAGAAAATAAACAATGGTAAGAAAAAAACAGTTATGTAAATTATGCATTGTCGACTAACTTACAGTCCATTTTTGTGTGCTATTTATGATAGTATTTACAATTAATTCTAGATAGTTACTGGTTGACTAATACTAATAAATTAAGTACTCAGCAGAACCAACTCATGACTAATATCAAAATGATGATATCACCATATATTGTGCATTTAAACCACAAGGAAGTCAAATACTCAATGTGGGATTCCCATCAACACAAAAGCGACTTCATGAATTTTGCATATGTTGGTTGGGCTAGGAGATTCACCCATATCCAAGCTTACATTTCATAGCCCAAGTACTTAGCTCACCACATTTCATAGCCCAAGTACTTAGCCCACAAAAGTTCACCTTAGCCCAATACTTATTCTCTAGAAAGTTGTAGGGGCATCTATATAGAGTTTTCTAGAGAATCTTGAAGTGGGTAGAAAGTATGTATGAGAACTAGTATAGAAGATCTTTAGAAAGTAGGAACTTTAGAAAGTAGGAATTTGAGAGCTTCTCTCCACCATTAGATCAAAAATATAGTATAAATAGGTAGACTTTCTTATATAACACTGTGAGAAGGAGTTGAGTGCAAGTCCATGACAATCAACTCATATACTTTAGGTTTCAATATATAAACAAGTAGTAATAAAGTTGATGGTCCATTCAAATATCAAAAAAGATTTTTTTTTTGTTTCAACAATAATATTTACCAAATGAGACACACAATCAGTTTTTAAGAAACATAGAAGAGAGATTATTATCAGAAAAGTGATACTAAGAACATACCTTTTGATCAAAATGATTACATTGGTCAGTCAAATGGAAGTCATGACCAAAGCTAATCATACGCAAAACAACTGCAAAAAGAATTTAACATAAAGAAAGAAAAATAAGTCTCAATGCAAAATTAAAAAAACATAAGGGACATATTTAGCAAAATGCTAAAGTATTCAACTCATTTTATGACATTCAAAGACTAGAAGGAAATTCTTTCCTTAACAACATAAGGAGCATATTTTGGAAAAAAGGAAAATGCTAAATTATTCAACTCATTTGTGACATTCAAAGACCAGAAGGCAATTCTTACCTTAAAAACATAAGGAGCATAGTTTGGAAAAAAAATATGCAACTCATATTGTGACATTCAAAGACTAGAAGGAAATTCTTTCCTTGTAGTATGAGAGAAAAGTTTTAAATAGAAATTCATATTTTACACCTTAAGCGACATCACATACCCAGAAAAAAATGAGAAGGGCCTATTTTCCTAGTAATACGAAGAGAAAAGTTTTAAATAAGTAAAAAGGAGCATCAAGTAATAGAAATTCATATTTTACACAACATCATATACCCAGGAAAAAATAAGGACCAATTTTCCTAGTAATATAAAGAAAAAAGTTTTAAATAGAAATTCATATTTTACAATCACATACCCAAAAATAGAATAAAAGTTTGAGAATGACCTATTTTTAGGTCAGAAATGAGAAGGGTTATATATACATCCAAAACGATCACATATCAAATTCACACGAACACATCACTGAAATGCTTAAAATAAAAACTACATATCAAATTCACATAAACACATCATTGAAAGCTTAAAATAAAAACTACATATCAAATTCACATAAATCAAATTTGCATAAACAACATCACTGAAATGCTTAAAATAAAAACTACATATCAAATTCACATAAACACATCATTGAAATGCTTAAAATAAAAACTACATATCAAATTCACATAAATACATCATTGAAATGCTTAAATAAAGACTAGAAGGGAATAGAAATTCATATTTTACCCCAGAAGAAAATGAGAAATGAGAAGGACTATGTCCGACAAAATCATAAAAGTTTTAAATAGAAAATGCTTAAATAAAAGACTATAAAGGAATAGAAAATTTTTAAATAGAAATTCATATTTTACCCTGGAAGAAAAATGAGAAATGAGAAGGGCTATGTCCGACAAAATCATAAAAGTTTTAAATAGAAAATGCTTAAATACTATAAAGGAATAGAAAAATTTTAAATAGAAATTCATATTTTACCCTGGAAGAAAAATGAGAAATGAGAAGGGCTATGTCTGACAAAATCATAAAAGTTTTAAATAGAAAATGCTTAAATAAAAGACTAGAAAGGAATAGAAAATTTTTAAATAGAAATTCATATTTTACCCAAGAAGAAAATGAGAAATGAGAAGTATACATATCAGATTCACATAAACTCATCACTGAAATGCTTAAAATAAAGACTAGAAAGGAATAGAAAATTTTAAATAGAAATTCAATCATAAAGTTTTAAATAGAAGTTCATATTTTACACTCAGACAAAGTCATAAAATAATATCAAGAGATAAACATGAGAAGAGCCCATGGTCAGACAAAATCATAAAAGTTTTAAATAGAAATTCACATTTTACACTCAAAGAAAGTCATAAAATAACATCAAGAGTTAAAAATAAGAATAAGGATGAATACATACATCCAAAATGATCATCATAAATGTTTACATATCAGATTCACATGAACCAAATGCTTAAAATAAAGATTAAGTATACCAAAACTGAAGCAGATATGCCATCTGAAGTCATCATAAATGTTTACATATCAGATTCACATGAACCAATCACTGAAATACTAAGGATATCAAAAGATTCACATGAACACATCAATGAAATGCTTAAAATAAAAATTATGTATGCTAAAAAAATGCTTAAAATAAATATACCAAGAAAATGCTTAAAATAAAGATTTAAGTATACCAAAATTAAAGCAGATATGCCATCTGAAGGTGCCACGAAAGTTATCCAAATAAGCCCAACGTTCCCTTCACCAAGTTAAACAGAAACATAATTATGAGTATCAACACTTCAATATAAAGTGCAAATATAATAAGATAAAAGATATCTAAGTCAGACAAGCTTTACCCGAAACTAGAGAATCGATATCCCTCATATAAACGATTACATACAAGAAATGATAAGTTAAAGATCCAGAGCACAAACGAGAGGTATTTTGTCCTTCCAAATATCTGCATAAGCAAACATCTGGTGAACATGAGAGTATTAGATGCTTTATTTTCATAACATGACAGAAGCTAAAATAATCAATTTAAAGTCCACAAATAGATGACACTTGAAAGATTGATCAGAACACAATATGATATTTTGGTACTTTAACAATCAAAATAGCATTCATTGCAAGAACATCAAATCAAAGTAACCACAGTAATTAAGATATCTTCTTTGCTATAACAAGACTCTACAATCCCTCGGTTGAAAGACCCAAGATTAGATAATTCAACAAAAACCTATGAGGCAACAAGTTCTTTTGGCACATCTGCAAAAGCACTCCATATGAAAATGTGGTCGAAATTTTAGAGAAAAACATCGAAAGCTTGAACGCAACGAACCTTTACAAGGAAAAAATTGGCTGAAGCAATAGCAATGATAAATATGACACTGCAAGGTTGGAAGAAGAAAAGTTATTGTTATCATAACAAGTTAAGCACCTCCAAGCATAAAACATGTCTATATTGCAACATATCCTTCATTTACCAGGCCCCGTGTAGGTATATAAGATAAACTAGAGAAATCAGAATCCAGATGATAGACATCCCCTTGGCCCTCAAAGAAAATAACTTTCTAAGCACATTGGCAACCAATGTGAAAATCGCAAACACGCTAGTGAGAATCAGTAAGTTCCCCCTGAAGTTTCTCCATTGGGCATCAGATGCATCCTATACAAGAAGAGAATAGAAACAGTATGAAACAAAAATGCATTAAACAAGTCAAATAGACATTTTTTCACATCATCAAAACAATATGTCCAAAATGTAAGGGGTAATTGCCGCAAAAATCACAAACTTCCCAAAATTGTAATTTTAACATGACTTTTAGCTATTAGCACATGATTTTCAAGGTCTCGTGCATCCATAACTAACGGACAGATTTCGGACATTTCAGAAATCCCCAAATTTTTAGAAATTTTGAAGAATACCTCCAATTGATGCTACTAAATGTAATAAACATATATTAATTGGCCTAGAAACATAAATTTATAGAGTTAAAAGATGTCCGAAAACTGGTTGTTGGTTACGAAATTCACAGGACATTGAAAATCATGTTAAATTTGTTAATAGTCAAAAGTCATATTAAAATAACAATTTTGGGAAAGTTTGTGATTTTTGCGGAATTTACCCCAAAATGTAATCGACAGGCAGTCATTTATTTGATTGTTAGCTTTCAATAAACAAGCTCTAGCTATTTTACAGTGCCATCTTAAGAGAAATTTCCAAATTAGAAAAATAAAAAATATATATCAATAATAAACTGCATTAGGCTGAAATCATGAAACACCAGTAAACACAATCGTAATTCTAATCAACGTAGAAAATTATATGAACAAAGTGACATACATTAAGTCGACTGGAGATCCAGCCAGAGCGTAAACCATAGAGCTTGGCATAATGATCTGTAGACGATTAGCAGAACCAAATTATATCAGTTCAAATTTATTTTAAAAAATAATTAAAAAAAATTAAAAGCACGCAGATTTACCGTGGGAGAGCTGGAGAGAGCGACGAATGACAAGGGCGTAGAAAACGACGGCGTATAGGACGAGAAATATGAGCTCTTTCTGCTTCCAGGAACTGCTCTTCATTACTAGTGTTGCCTTTTCTTTCCTTTGTGGCGAGGAGACTAATGATGAATTCAGATGTCGCCGGCGAATCGGCGGTGGAGGTTGGAATTTTCCGATGGCTGAAATCGGGTTGTTGCTATTGAGATGAAAGGACAATTTTGGAAAGAGAATGAGGTGTGATGTGGAAACGGGTCGGGTTATTTGCACCGCGATGTTGTGTTTGGGATTGGCTAAGTTTATTTTAAAAAAATATTATGAAATATATTTTAAAATTAAGGTATCGAAGTGTGTTTTTTTTTTTTTTAAATAAATAAGATGATTGAGTTTATAAAATGTTAGTAATAATAATTATAGAATTAAATAATTAAATCTGAATAGGGTAATCGAAATAAAATCTTATTAAGAAATAAGATAGGTCATCTCATCTTGCTTCTTAAATATAATTGTAATTTATAAGCTCTTAATTATTTTATTTTAAGATTAAATAAAATACAATTTAAAAAATTTATCAAACAATTTTGAGAAACTTATAAATTATTAAACATCTTATAAGTACATTTGACTATGCATGATTATAAAAAATAAGCATATAAACAATGATTTAGTAATCTACAATTTGGTGGTTTTGATGGTTCATATTTAAATTATTTTAATAAAAAAATTAGTAAAACAAATATATCGTTGAGTCAATAGGTTGTCCTAGCCAGATGGGCTGAATCAGTTGGACTGTTCGAGCCCATCAAACTTGTATTGAGATCATTTAAATTGAATAAGGGTACAAGGAAATTAGGTGCATTGTAGCGAAACTCCTATATTTGACACACACACAAAAAATAATAAAATATCAATTGATATCATAATTATTGCATTACACATCCTTTTATTTTGTTGGGGTAGAAAGATAAATTTCATAACAAAACTCAAATTTATAGTTTATCTCTCAATTCTAAATCTAATTTTTAAAGTTTCTCAATAAGAGGTTCAATTTAACATTTTTTGTCAATTTTATGCTTGAAATTTAGATTGAGTTTTCAATTCAAAACAAAACTCCATTTTCTTTTTCCTTTTTTTAATAATATTTATAAATTTATCTATATTTTAATAAGTATTTATATTTTAGATAAATTAGGACAAGTTGGTACAATTTTGGAACGATCTTTATCTGACTTGTATTAATTTATAAAAAATATATATATATAATTAATTCAATTCATAAAATATAATTTATATTAAATTGATTAATATTAAAATTGGGTTTCTGTACTTTTATTCATAAAATTAAGAAAATAAAAAGAATCTTAATTTTATGAATTATATTAATTATATATATATAAATTAATAAAAATTAGATGAAAATCGTTTCAAAATTGTACTAACTTGTTATAATTTATTTTAAATATAAATACATATTAAAATATTACAAATCTATGAATATAAAAAAAATAAAAAATAAATTGTCTTGAATTGAGAACTCAATCTAAATTTCAAGCCTTAAATTGAGAAAAAAATTAAATTGAGTCTCTTATTGAGAAACTTTAAAAATTGGGTTTAGAATTAAAAGCTAATCTATAAATTGGATCGTATTATGAAATTTATCCAGATAGAAATTGATGATCAACTATGCATGTCTTTTGTTAATTACCGAGAATTACTCTTATATGATTGTTTCATAAATTTAATTCTACAAATCAATTAATCTCACAATGATAAAACCACAAATAAATATTGATTTATAAATATGTTTTGTTTTGTTGGAAACAAAGCTCCTCTCTCATAAATCATAATTATATTTACGAGACCGTTTTAAATATTAAAAAAAAAAAATTATTATTACTATAGTAGAGTTGGGAAAAAGAAAGTCTAACGCCACCTAACATGAGAAATACATGCAAGACTAGTTAGTTAATTAGTAGCCATCGAATAATTAACCATTATCATTGTGACAAACATTAATTTTGATTTTGAATAATTTCGACAGAATTAGAAGTCACTTATAGATGAGTGATAATCAGTAACAAAGACATTAAATCGTGGTAGATAGCAGCTTAAATAATGCTATTTAATATATTCATTATATGCTGCGAATATTAATGAGACTATATTAGTAAATGTTAGCATTAAACCCCCAGTCCCATATAGAGAGGTTTGATTTAATTTAAATAATATAAAAATATATAAATTCATAACATGAATGTATTTTCGTAGGATGTGGAAATCCCACTTATATACAATTTAAACTTGGTTAAATTTTATTTTGGATCATAAATTGTGGGTTAGACCTATTTTACGAAACTAAATTCTGTTGGGAAATTAATTTCCAAGGGGTAAATAAACAAGAAATAAAAAAGGAAGAAAAAATCAACAACACAAGATTTTAACGTGGAAAATTCCAAAATCGGAGAAAAACCACGACCCACCAAAGTAATACCACTATATGATAAATTTCTACAATCATACAGAATTTCTCTCTTTCACTCGACACTCATACATTATTACAAGTCTACAATGATTCTCACCTTTCTCACAAGACTTGAGAAAGGAATTTTAACTAGAATCAAACACAAGATTAAAGTGTATTGATTGGTGTGTTTGAAACCAAAATACTCAGGCTTCTTAAATAGCATTAGAAAGTCTCCTCCTCTTTATCTCCAAACCAATGTGGGATAAGAGAAACATTCTTTTATTTTAACGAACTCCAACAAATTCATGAAATGATTTTTCAAGAATAGTATATACTATTTAATAAATTATACTCATTGTTTTATTTGAATGCTATGTACTAATCTAGCTACTCAAAAATGCATACTCAAAAATGCTAAAATGACAAAGCAACCGATTGAGAAGAAAACAAATTCCAAGTTCAAAGTTGACTAGTCACATTCAATTTCTCAACGATTAATCCAATTAAAGAAAATATAAGTTGAGATTAATATGTATTGCCCCTTGAATTAAAGTGTTTTGTCACATTTACTTTTTTTTTTTTTTTTCTATTTTTCAATTTGCAATCTTTCCGGATCAAATTTCCAATCATTTTTTTTCTCGAATTTTGATTTTAAAGGTTTTCATTTACAGTTTTTGCAACCTATAATTCACATTTTTTTAAACTTGCATTATCATTTAGCCTTTTGTTATCTTTTTCATCAAAACATAATTGTAAGAGGTTGTTTTCATATTTTTCCATGAATTTGAGAAAAAAAAAACCCACTAACAAAATCGTTTTTTCATAAAAAAAAAGGATCAAAATCAATAGTAAAGACCTTAATTTTGGAAGATACAGAATTAAGAACCATTGCATCGTGTGAACGAGGGTTTTTATGGAAAATCATTTTAGTTTTTTTCTTTTTTTTTTATTGGTCCAAGTCCTCAAATTATGGTGAATTCCATGCTTTATTCCACAAGCAAGTCATGGGTGCGTGAGTTTTAAGGCAATGGAAAAATTATTTATAGTCAAATTAAACCTCAATCTAGGGTATAATTGTCGTTAATTATATATAAAGTTAATTCTTGCTGAGGGAAGATATATGATTAATTTTTTAATAATTTACTTGTATTTTTTTTTTTTATGAAATAACTCAATGATAACAAAAGCTCATACGAAATGATCACGTTGATATAAGTTTGCAAGACGAAATTCCACTATCCATTACTCAGCCTCATTTTTCACCAACTTGTATGTGAATTATGGGTTATGAATTATGAATTGATTCATTTGATAAAATATTTAGATTTGTTAGATCACAACTGTCATACTCCTCAGTGATTTATAGACTTATAGTTCTAGGCCCAATTTTTCAAATTTATATTTTTAAATTAAACAAAATAAAATAAAATTTCAAGTTGAGAAAAAAAAATTTGTGTAGAAAATGTGAATATTCTTTCATACTAATTAGTACTGAATTAAAACTCATCTTAATACAAAATCCATCTCAATGTATGTAAAAAAAAAAAAAATTCGATTTTAAGTCCAAATTACTAGCAATAATAGTTCAAAGTGACATATTAAAATATAAGTGACTTTTTTTTTATTTTATAAATGACATATTATAAATGACTTATAAAAAAAATAAGTAGAGAGAAATTCATAGATAGGTAAAAAACATATTAAATAAAATAAAAGTAAGTCTACATGTTATTATAATATAAATTTTTTTAATAATAAAAGTAAAATAGATAAATTATTATTATTATTACAGATTTTTATAATTATTCAAAATTTTCAAGTAGACACCTTGTAGATAAAGAAATTTACTCATGTATAAGTTTGGATATCAGGTTATCAACACTGGATAACTTTGACATGTTATTATAGGTAATTGAACTAAATATCAGATGATCTTAAAATAATATGATTGAAAAAAAAAAGATAAAAAATTAAATAAATTAAAATTATAAGACTTAAAAAACAATTTTTTTTTTAAAAAAAAACTAATCCAATTATAAGACTTCATGGATCATGCTTTTTTATTCTCTTTCTAAATTCTTAATTGATAATTATAGAATCATTCTAAACAGAGAAAGTCTCCTCTCAAAGAAGAAATAAAAAAAGAAATAAAGGAAAAAAAAAAAACCACATCGAAAGTCGTCCAGTGTATAAAATTCAAGACGACATCTTGTTAGAGTATAACTTAACAATAATCTTTATTTTTATATAGAAATTAAGAATATATGATTTTATATATAAACATTTGTGGTATTATATATCAAAATATATTTCTTTAGCCATTTTGTAACTAATATTCACCTTAAAACTCATGATATTTCTTGTTACATTTTTCGAAAATGATTTTACTAATATGGATCACCAATTAAAGTTAAAATAATAATCTTTCATATTCAAGTACTTCAATCTCCAATATCAAATACCAAATGCAATTTAAATAGTGGAAGTAATTGATGGAAAAATTAAATGCATTAATCAAGATTATCAGATCAATAAATATTGTTCCCATTTTTTTATTCGTTAATTGTTGGAATAAATTACAAATATTAATTTCAAATCAATTAATCTAATCTGTAGATAATAAGAATCTTAATCCAACGGTTTAAATTGTCTAGAAAAACAAGTGCTCCAAATGCATCCAAGTAGGACTCACCTATATAACATGAATTAGAAATTCCAATTAGCACCAAACAATGATTCTTATCAGGGATTTAAACGAGTCAGAGCACTGCTAGGTTCAAGTTTAAACGTAATTCTTAAATTCGTACCTGAACGAGTTAGACTCGAATTTTACTGAGCTTATCTTTTTTATGCTCAAACTCGATTCAAGTGATTATTCGATAAGTTCAAGCTCGGTTAACTTGACCCAAGACCTGAAAAATATTATAAAAAAATAAAAAATTAAAATATAATAAAAAAATGTAACTATTAAAAGCAACATAATATATTTAACATATGCTCGATCAAACTCGCAAGCTTGTCAAGTCGGGTAATAATAATCAAAAGATATTAAAAATCTCCATTTTATGACATGCTCGAGCTCGACTCGATCATTTCGAGCTGAATTAGATTTTTTACCAAGTTGATCCCTTTACACTCGTTGATTCCTAATAATTAATCACTAAAAACAATTTAACTAAATTAAACTCAAATTACTAAAAAACACAAATATGGCCACAATTTCCAATCACAATCAATATTAATCTAAAATGGCTGGATACAATGAATCTTTTTTTTTTTCTTTTTACCAGAAACAATTTTTTCTTTTTTCACTTACAATCAATATTATATTATCATTTTATTTAATCAATTGTCCCATAATAAAGGGCTCAGATCACGTGCAAGGCACGATGGAAAATGAAGCCTATATCTATTATTATTATTATTATTATTATTATTATTATTATTATTATTATTATTATTATTATTATTATTATTATTATTATTATTATTATTATTATTATTATTATTTTAAAATCTATTGTTCCAAGTCAAAGCTGTCTTCATCCTCATCCCTTTGTACCTACGAAGGCATGTTTCGTGCTTTTGCAAACACCCCCCCCCCCCCCTATAGCTTGGGTTATAAATAGGACAGCCACCTCTTTGTCCCATATAAGATTAACCCAACTTGGCCTTTTCATTATTACATCCTTTTCAGCATAAACACACACAAAAACACACACACAGAGTTTGTGTTATCCTAGATTATAAAGACATGGGTGTTTGCAAAGGGGTGCTATTAATCATGGCTGTGGTGATATTAAGCATCACAGTCTCTGCAGATCCAGATGCTCTTCAAGACATTTGTGTTGCTGATCTCACTTCTGGTATTTAATTTCTTCTTTTTTCTTGTTTTTCTATTTTTTTGGAGTTTATTCCATGCCCAGTATGATATTTTTGGTGAATTACATGAATTTAACTTGAAAGATTGAGTTGTTATTTTCATGTTAGCAGAAATTGGATATATGTTGGTTTCAACATTTTGTTTTCTTTAATTGATTAAACATCGTTGGTGAAAATTTGATTTGCATTATTTCATTTTAGCAAAGTAGGCCCCACACTCTCACTGATTCTTTTACTTCAAGCCTTCAATTATAACTTGTTTTGTTCAAACTTATTTCATTGTGGAGTAGTTAAGATTTTTCTTTTCTCTTTTGGATTTTAGTTCTTTATTTATGTATTTTTCGTTTTTGTTTTTATTGTGTAATTGTAGATATTTTTATTTTGAATTTGATCACCTACTTGTTAATAGACTAATGCGATTTTTCTTTTGGCTACGTATGCTTATTTTGAACTTTAATAAGAAAAATAATACATTATCCTTATCTCACCGAGTCAACCATATGGAATAAATCTCTCCTTGTAATAAATGTTAAATAAATAAATGAATGAATTTTAAAAGTTATACGAGTTTCAACTTTCAATATATGATAAAAGTATCATTCAAAATTTTAAATAGGCACACTATATAGTCAACACATGAGTTTAAATTTTAGGTAAACAATAAGTTACTTTAACATATATAGTAGGTAAAATTTTTTTATAAATTATATGATTATAAAATAAAAAACATGTTGATAGATAAAATTTAAAAAAAAAACTAATAAAATAAAGTTTGAGGGCAAAAATACATGTTTTCCCTTAAATTGATGTCCTTCTTCAAACAACGTGTCATATATTCTTTTAATATTTTCAATACACAAAAAGTATATATCAATGATGTCTATTTGTATCATTTTCAATGCATGATATATATAAATTGGTAATGTAATTATTTGAGGTGGCTTGTTGAAATAACAGATGTTATTTTATTTTTTTTATTTAATCTACACTCTTCGTTCATCTTATTAGTAAACTATGTACAAATATAAATCACTCAATAATTTATCCAATTATATAGTATTCAATAATAGAATAAAATTATTTTGAAATCAGTTCATAAATCTAATATTACAAAATAGGTCAAACTATTACCAATCAGAACTACATTTCATAACAAGTGTCGTTTTGCTTGAATCTTAAACAGCTGTGAAGGTCAACGGGTTCCCCTGCAAGTCAAACGTGACGGCGGAGGACTTCTTCTCCGACGTGCTCGCCAAGCCGGGGGCCACCAACAACACCAACGGGGCGCTCGTCACCGGCGCCAACGTCCAGAAGATTCCGGGCCTCAACACTCTGGGCATCTCCCTGGCACGCATCGACTACGCGCCAGGGGGCCTCAACCCGCCGCACACGCACCCACGCGCCACCGAGGTCGTCTTCGTTCTCGAAGGAGAGCTCGACGTCGGCTTCATCACGACCGCCAACGTCCTGATCGCCAAGACGATCAAGAAGGGGGACGTCTTCACCTTCCCCAAAGGCCTCGTCCACTTCCAGAAGAACAATGGCGAGGTCCCCGCCGCCGTCCTCTCCGCCTTCAACAGCCAGCTGCCGGGAACTCAGTCCATCGCCGCCACGCTGTTCGGGGCGGCGCCGCCGGTGCCGGATAATGTTCTGACCAAGGCGTTCCAGATTGGGACTAAGGAAGTGCAGAAGATCAAATCCAGGTTTGCACCCAAGTGAAACAAGTGAAGGTTAATCATCCATGGTGTTTGTGGGATGAAAATTTGAAATGTTTTTTCTTTTTTAGTTTTTTCATAATTTGATTTATATTGTTTTTTCCAGTTGGTTGGATGCTCATGCCACATGTGTATGAGAATCTTCTTTCTTTTGATGTAATAATAAATTAAAAAAAATTGAATTGTCTTAATAAATTCTTTGTTTTTTCTTTTTGAAATCAAAATTCTCTGTTTTTTCTTAATTAATAAATAGTTGTCTTTTTCCGTGATAACAAATAATATAAATTTCAATTTATGACTTGTATTACAATGCTTTTTGCACATTACATTTTGTTTCTCCAATTTCTCTCTACAGTCAATGTTTGTGAAACCTGATAGATTAGAGAAAATTAAATTATATTTTTCTAAAATTTTATCATATAATGTAATGTTTAATATATTTTGTAGATGATATAATAATACATACAAAATCATTTTTAAATAATAATAATATCATGAATAAATCAAAACCCCTTTTAATAAAGTCTAAAATATAGTTCAAAATAACTAAAAAATAACATTTCAAATAAAACTACATATATAAATATAATAAAATACCAAGATTTTATCTTTCAATTAAAAAAAAAGTTATTCATTAAGTTTAATAATATATGAAGAAAGTTCGATCATTTCAATCCAACATATTAATTTCAGGCAGTGAAGCTCTGTCTGACAAGATTATAATTGTAAGATGGTTTAATGTAAATTTTCGTTTATATGTTCATAAATCATATTGTTTGGGTAATTATGATTCATATACGCATTATCGGTTAAATAAATTTTAAATTATTTTCAAGGGTATGTACGTAATACTTAAAATATGAATAGGATAAAAAGAGTCCAAAATTTGTTTCTCAGATCACATCACTTCTTAATTACGATTTGAATTGGCATCAAATTCTAACAAAGCAATAGGTGGCTGAGCTTATCATATCAGTACTATGAATAATATCCTTATAAAACTACATTTGAAATGAACAAATTCAAATCCCAAATCCTTAACTAAAACATGATCTGATTTCCTTCAATGTAAACTATCCTCTCAGAAATAAAAATTCCAAGTTAACAAATCAACTCAAAATCATATGCCCTATTTAAAATGATGATAAACATGAACTAATTTTTCCACTGTTATTTGAAGTATACAAACTTATACACTTCATCTCAAATTACTTCAAAGCAAGCACATCATGCTAGCAATGCAAATCATCATTTAAGAACTCAAGCTAGTGCATGCTTGTGCAGTCAACAGGAAAGAAATCAAAGAGATAGATATAAGAAAACATGATAGAGATTAACTGTTAAACCAAACATAAGTAGAACATTAAGTACACAAAATTAAGTGTTTAACAAGGAGAACACTTTTCAAAATTTTCTTCATTCAGACATACCCAGTTGTATCCTTACTTAGCTACAGCTTGCTGCTTCCCGTCTGGAATCGCGAACAGGACTATTGGCTTCGAGGGTCGAACGAGAGGAGCATCGCACCTGTAATATCCCTTCCTCTCCAACTGTATAACGTCGCCACGTTTCAAGTTGCGCATATCAGACTCCCCAAGTGCTAATGTTTCCGTTCTTGTACATGGATTGACCACATCAACAAAATCTTCATCTTCCTCGAGCTGTAAATATCAGACAGTTTCAATAAGCAAATAATCATGAAACATTAGCAAAAGGTTAAAATGAAATCTCAACTTTTTTGCAACAAAACAAAAGCATTACCTTCTTCTTTGTGATAAGATAACCAAAGTCAACCAGTACGAGTCTAACAAGCTCATTCGTATCCGAGAGCCAGGTGAGCTTCAACTTTGTCTTCTTGACATCTCCTTCAAGGTGCAAAACTCCTTCCAGCTGAGTGACAATTCCATTTTCGTCCTTCTTGATATCCTTCACGATTGCATTACCCCAATCCTTCAAAGTTACTTCCTCATTGATGGAGATCGATTCAGCATCAGCATAATCTATCCACAATTTATTAGAATAAGTGACAGCTTTCTCTCCAGCACCTTCATATTTTTTGTGTTTTGGTAAAATGCGTACAAAAGGATCTTTGGGCCCATCAGTTAGAATTAGTAAGACACGCCGTTCTTCGATCACAGCAGTATGCCTAGGACACACTGGATCAATGATTCTTTTATTGATGGCCCAAAGTTTGTCCCACTCCATCAAATTGAGGTTCTTCGATGCACCCTAATCAATTCAGTAGTGAAGATATTAATTCTCCATAAAAACAAATGAACTAAGCTTGTACACCATAACACGCACAAGCACTAAAACTAAATCAAGAAAATATATACATATAGGAGTATATAATAAGATAAAATATCGAGCCATACTTCATCAATAAATGTGCTACTGCATTATTAATAAATTACTGGAGCTGAAACTTACTTGTTCCAAAATGAACTGTATTAGTGCTTCAATCTTCAGACCCCTTCTCACTATTCCTTGGACAGTGGGAAAGCGAGGATCATCCCAACCTTCAACTTTTCCATTCTGAACAAACCATAGCAGCTTGCGCTTGCTAAGAAGTGTATAAACCATGTTCAACCGACTAAATTCATAAATATGGACCTTTCTGAATCCCATATCAGTCTGAATTCTGTAATATTGATCATTACGATCATGGTACTCACTCGATCTAAGAGCATGTGTGATACCTTCCACAGCATCAACAAATGGACAACAGAAGTCATATGTTGGGTAAATTTTATATTTGGCTCCAATCCTATGGTGAGGAGTCAAATTGCAGCGATAGTATACTGGATCCCTAAGTGACTTGTTTGGATCCTGCATGTCCAACTTCCCTCGAAGACAACACATCAAACCCCTTTCTGAACCAGCAATCATTTCTTTCCACAAATTCAAGTTCTCCTCTACGGTGTTACTTCTGCACTTTGACTCTATGCCTTCCATCCTTTCATGCTGCATTTTCTCACGTGGTGTATCATCAATGTAGGCTTTACACTCACGAATCAATTTCTCAGCCATTTCCATGAGCTGGGGAAAGTAGTCTGATGTGTATGTTACAGTATTATATTTAATCCCAAGGGTCTCAATATCTATCAGAAGATTATCCACAAACTCACTACTTTCTTTGTCTGGGTTCGTGTCATCAAAACGCACAACCAGCTGGCCTTTGTACCGATCAGCAAAATACTGGTTTAACAATGCAGCTTTTGAATGGCCAATATGAAGGAAACCACTGGGTTCTGGTGCAAAACGCAATTTCACCTTACCAACCACGGCATCAGGGAGATCTACCTCAATGGACCGTGTTCCAGTCGTTTCGGTTGCTTTGACACCATTCTCCACTGCTTTTGATCGAGCATTAGAAGATTGAGGTTCCTTCGACTTAGAAGTTGCTGCCTTTGTAGAACCTTTCTTCCCAAGATACATTGAAGTAAATTCACTCAACACAGCATCATATTCAGTAGATATTGAGTTGAACCACCGAACCAAGTTTTGGTATTTCTTAGATTTTCTTAAACTTTCCCATCTCATACCAGCACCTGAAAGAGAACAGGCCAGCGATACAGGGAATAAATATCATCGAAGAATTAAAATTTAGAATGCTTGCTAGCAAAAGACTATATCAAATAGACATGGCAATCAAAGGCCAAACAGAGTGCTCAAAGAAAAGTTGAGTGTCATCTTCATCAGGAAAAAAGTCCACCAGAGAATTAGAGAGGTGTTGACCATTTGACAACTGTCAGAGTTTTATTTGCGTGGAGTCAGAAACTTAATTCCATAAATGAAAAACATTACCTGCTAGACCAACCCAGACTGCAACATCTGCAATTGACAGGCTATTACCAACAAGAAAAGTATTCCGAAGTAAATACTCATCCACAGAGCTGCACGCTCCCTCAAAATCAGATCCAGAACCAAAGATAGGTGCATAATCAATCCATTCATCAATCTATAAGACCAAAAGAATTGTTAGCAAGTTTTATGAACCGGTCGGTTATAATTTACAAAATAAAAGAACAGCAGCCAAGATAAGCACAACAGGAAATATTATGATGCTTTAAATTGTAATAAAATAACATTAAAATTGAAAGAGATTAAAAAACGGCACCTGACTAGTTTGATAAGCATCTCGTCCATAGAAATCTCGAATGCTGGATATTCTACCAATATACCTAAGAAGCACATTCGCTCCATGCAGCTTCTGCCTAAAATTTAAGTAACCATAGAAAAAGTTAGCTTTTATTTTCTTCCACACAACCAAAATTAGAAGAAAGGCCAACAACAAATTAATACTAAAGAGTCAAAACCTGTAGACAGTAATCCTTCAAGCCTCCACGAAATCCATACAAAATTTACCCCCTGTAACTAATTCTTGATCACTAAATATTGATCTAATGTCATGGCAATAAGTTTTCTAACTCCAACCATTACTTTATTCAATCAAACACCCTGTTTTTTTTTTTTCTTAAATTACAGGGAAAGATAATTGGGCCACTAACTTCACCATGAAACCGAATCCAGTTCCCCATTTGGGATCAGTTTATATATATGTACATAAAATCCAGAACAGATACTCTGACCTAGATCAACTCACAGTCCTTCGAAAGATTAGAAATTACCCCTTTCACATGAACACAGTTAGAAATATACGTTCATCCAGAAATTCCATAAACTTCAGTACAATGTTCAAACTGAAACTGTATAAAAATAAAAGCAAAACAGATGCAAAAAGAGGCACGCAATTTGTATATCAGTTGATAGATAACTATATTCTGAAAGAAAAACGAGAATAAGCCGAGAAATTACCCGCTCTCTAGAACAAGAGTCGGCGGCGAGCCGGAATCGAGAGTAGCGGCGGCGGCGAGAGAAATTCCGGAGATTTTGGCTGCGGCGATGGCATGGAGCGGAGGAGAATCGGCGGAATAGTCGATTTCCATGGCGGCTGCTGCAGTTGAGCCGCCGCTTGTTGGTCGAATAAACAAAGAAGAAAGATCTGCTAAGCTAAGAAGGGGTTTTCCCAGAAAGGGGTGCGCACTAGGGAAAATCCTTATGAACTCGTTAAATGACAAATCTGCCCCTTGAAATTCTAATCCAAATTTTATTTTTAGGTGTTTGCAAGAAATTTTGACAGTTTTTCATCATTTATATAAGTTTTATGAATCAATTTTTAATGTTTTAATTCTCTTCTAGCAAATTATAAAATCTACTAGAATCTATAATTCAGAAGCGGGTTGGGGGTTGCTTTGACAAATTCTCAATTAAATTTTAAAAAAATATCATTTTTTTATTCCAATTTTAAAATTATTTTGCAAACATAATCTACTTTTGCTAGTAAGTGATTTCTCCATAATCACTAAATTTAATCACTTTCGCAACCATACAATTTTTTGCAAACACCCTTAGTCTAACTAAATTGCTTCATTAGGTTTAATTGGAGGTGATAATTTCCGACACGATACGAATTTAACATGAAAGTAGTTGGTTACAGTTGGTTTTTTTAAGATTCAAGTAGGAAACAAGATTCGAGTTGGAAACGGGTGGGTCGAAACCACCGACACGAAACAATAATGGTTGGGTTAGGGTCAACCATGGGTTGACCTACTAATTTTTTTTATTTTTTTTAAATTTCATATAATGTGTAATGTTAGTTTTGTAAATTAAATATTTAATGAATTAAATAATGATAATTATCTGATGACTATTTGTTTGTAAAATGTAATTTTGTGAACTTGTCACCCTTATTTCTTTATTAGTTCGGAAAGATCTCTTAATTTAAGATGTTACATTTTGAAAATTTAAAAAATAAATTTATAATTAGAATTTTTGTATCAAACGGATCAAGTCAAGTTGTCCCATGAAGTTTTCAATTCGTGTCCAAGTCAAGAATTTTGGCACGAAATGAAAATGGGTTCAACTTTGGATTCGTGTCAAAATTGTTATTATCATTTCGCAGCCCAACCCACCAACCCGACCTGATTGCCAAGTTCAATGTCTAAAGAATCCTCATAAAAAAAAATTCATATAAGATTTTTCACTGCCAAAGTTTGTCAATTCATGTAATCGCTCTAAGAATCTCACTGGAAAGCCATGAAACGAATCCTGAGACATCTCTTTGGAACTTTGGAGCATATCTTATATTTTAAAGGTTTGAGTCAAATTTCAATTACAACACAAATTTTAATTTGTAACAATGTTAGTCGTCAATTTCAAAAAGAAATTCAATTAACATGATTGACCTTATTATACAACACCTAATTGCAACACTACCACCATCATTAGGCGAGTCTAGACAAAATTACTCCAAATCCACCATCAATTTTGGGATTCAATGCTACGACTGTCGCGAATCGAGAGTGGAGTTCGGTTTTTCGCATCTTCCATCCTCGATTTATAATGGTAACAATGATGGATGACAAAATTTATGGTAGATTTGAGACAACTTCGTCAAGGTCTATCCAATTATAATGGTAAAGTCGCAATCAAATGTCGTAAAATGAAGTTAGTGTTATAAGTGAAAAAAATAATAATTAAAAGTCGATGGCAAGCATTGTTACAAATAATAAATTCACGTAGTAATTAATTTAAATTTATTTAACCTAAAATCCATGTTTTTTTTATATAATTAAATACTCTACATTTTTGTTTGGGTATATGTGGAATATTATTAGCAGTTTCATTAGGTGACCTCGAATACCTAATGCTCAATCGCACGACTTCCAATTGATTTAATATATAGTCTCTGAGCCTGTAAAGAGCAAAAAGTCTAATGTGCAGTTTGGATAATATTTTTAGATACATATTTCTTATACATACAACAATTTGAGTATGTATTATTAATAGATCCAATTGTCGTAATTTAATCACTTAATCATTGAACATTATTGCATAAGCTTTATCCTTATTACAATACTATTTCATTGCTACAGAAACAAGGCAAGCAAACTATTATGACAACACAAACAAAAATGTGGACCATTCTTTTGAGGCTTTGAGGTTTCCTTTTTGCATTTCTATTTAAATTTGTCTTTTATTGTTAATATTTTGAAAATCTTGTATAACACTTAACTATTTTCAATTTTTTTTCCATCAACTTGATAAATATAAGATCTACAATATATCTGTCAATCATTTATTATACATCTACGTTATTTTAAAATACATATAACAACAGGTTAATGATCGGTACATATGATGAAGCACATTTTTGGAATAGTATTTCGTTTAATACGTATTGTCTACGAACTGATTTTAATGTAATATAATGTATCGGCGATGGAGAACATTATTTAAATTATTTACAAAAACTTATAAATAAGAAACCGTGTGAGGTTATAGGAGCTCCATTAAATACAACAAAAATCTATTTTCACATATCACAAGAATCCCACTCTTATTTATTTAATTAAGACACATCATTTTGAATGATTACTTGTTATCATCAAGCCAAGTTGATTAAGTAGACTTTAAATATCTTATCCATGATACTATAGGTTGCATGATATATTCCATGTTGGTTGAAAAACAATTAAATCTTTCTTTAAACAACTAAAGCTTGTTATGATGAAGTTGAGGTTGTAAAGATCAAAAGCACAAGCTTTTAAAAACCAACCCATGGCCCTCTCCTGCCTTTTGATCATCTCATAAAATTATAAAGGGCAGTTAACATATAGAAAAGTGATAAAAAAATATTCCTATTATAAGTAAAGGCTATGAATTGATCAAGGGTTTTCACTTTTCATATCAAGAATGATAAGAAAAGGATCATATCGAAAAATGTGGTGGGTGGTACCTTTCAAGAACAAGAAGAGCTTGAGAAGAGAATCAAGAATGGACATTGAAGAAATACTCAAGATGAAGCTCGAAACCATCAACGAAGAACCTGAGTTAAGCCACGAAAACAGGGCGATAACGAAGCATAGAAGCATCACAAAGAAGGTGAAGATGGGTAAGCTTTTTATCTCCCAAATGAGTTTGAAAGAATCTTATGTGATATTCATGACTGGATTTGCATCCAAAGGTGGTCTAAGTGGACTTCCTAGATACTAATGTGTATTATTATTGGAGCTTATCATCACAAGATTATATGATAAGATAATAAGTGGATCTTGATTTGTATATATTTTTCAAATTATAGTCTAAGCTTTCATCTCATAATTTGTGTTAATTATGTATTCAATGTAGCAGTTAGAACTTCTCGATTTAAATTTGGATGTAGTTGTTATTTTGGCAATTTGTTCCATCTTAAAGTTCAAAGAGTTGTCACATCAAAGTCTCGTTTAGAAGATGAAGATGTATATTAAGTAGAGACCGACGAAATATTTAAAAAACAACTAGAGATATTTAATTAGTTAAGTTTTAACTCAAAAAAATTCTTTAATTTTCACCCAAGTTGAAGGTAAGTTGTTATTTTTATTTTATCCTTTTGCTTTGTACTATATAAATTGCTACTAGTTTTTATTATGATCTTATTTTGAGAATTATTGTGTATTAATTTTTTATTAGTTAGCCTATGAATAAAAATTTTGGATGATGGTAAGGAATGAAAAAATGAAATTCCTTAGTTATAATTATAGTTTAGGAAAGAGTACCTTCGACACATTTGGTAATTATAAACCCCCCCCAAAAAAAAAACCATTTTATTTTGTTACATCATTCTCACGTAAAAAACAAAAAAATAATTCTATATTATTAATTTCTAATAAAAATCCACAATCATAAATGCAAAACCAACTTTGTAATGAGCGCCATATCAATTCAGACATCATTATTATCTATATTTTTTCATTTAATATATTGTTATATATCATTTTCACTTACTATATTAGATCAATATATTTGGAGTGAGACTCTTGTGTCCCGCGACCAAGGACTAAAATATCTGTATCAGTAGAAATATCGGTACCTTAATTTTACGGAAATATCGACGGATATATCGATTTCGGTGGAAATATCGGTTTTTACGCAAAAAATTTAAAAAATTTGTAAAAAAAATTGAAAAATATATCTAGTACTTTACATAATATTATAAGTAACATTAATACATATATTAAACTCAAAACTACAAATAAAATGATAAATTTACAATAAATATAAAGATACACTAATATTATATACATCATAATCCATTTATTAAATTTCAAAAAATTTAATTAAATTTAATTAAATTATGAGAGAAACCTAAATATTAGTGTACTAATTTATTGTAAATAATTTAATTAAACTTAATTAAATTATGAGAGGAACCTAAATACTAGTGTACTAATTTATTGTAAATAATTTAATTAAATTTATATAAAGTAATTGTTTACTCCACTCATAGATAAAAATATAGATATATAAAAATTAAAGAGAGAGATAAATAACTCAATTAAAGAGAGAGATAAATAACTCAATTTATAATTTATAACTAACATTAATACATATATTGAACTTAAATTTCAAATAAAAAAATATGTTTAGGCTAAATTTGAAGTAGAATTGAAAAATTTGTATAAATTTGTATAACTAACAAACCTTGGATCCAAATATATGAACTCATAGAAGTGATCTATCATTTATTTATAATTTACAACAAAGAAGATAAAATACATAATGGGGGACAAAAAATATATGTATGTCCTATAACTTCATTACACTTGACCAATTTTGGATTCTTCATATCCTAGTCCAATATAGTATTTAAAAAAAAAAGAGAAAAATTTAAAAATTCCACCGAAAAGGATAAATTACCGATATATCCGTGATTTCCGGATATATCCGCGATATGGTGCAAAAAATGAACACAGCCTTACGGATAACGATATTTTATCGATATATCCACGATATTTTCGGATATATCCGCGATATTTTGATGAAAATTTACGTATGGTGTTTTTAAAATCGGTGACTCATTTTTAGCGATATATCACGATATTTCAGTCCTTGCCCGCGACACGATGTGTCCCCAACCCACCCGTGGATCCCGCGTTAATTTTAATTTTTTTTTTTCGCTCAGGTTTTTTTTTTCATGTATACATTGAAAGTATCCATGGAATACCTTTTCAGGTATCCACATGTATACCTTCAAAGTATCCATGGAACACCTTTTTTCAGACATGACATGTATACATTGAAGGTATCCATAGAATACATTTTCAGGTATTGTTGGTCCCAAGTGGTCAGAGGTTTAGGGGGTGAATGAACCTCTATTGATTTTTGTGTTTTTAAAACTTATGTGTGATAGGTTCCTGATTCTAAAAGAAGCAGTAACCTGACTCGACTCAGAAACCTGGTAGTAAGCTGTTCAGGTTCCTGACTCGGTATCACAATATGCAGCAGAATAAACAAAGATAGAGTTTCTTTTGATAAACAATTTTCTTTCACAAGAATGATTTTAATGCAATCCTTTTAGGCAGTATGTTTATGATAAATGCAACAAGATAGATATGCAATAATACAATGCAGCAAGTAAACAAAAGCAGTAAACACTTATGGTTTATAGTGGTTCGAAGGTGGTGTAATCCTTCTACGTCCACTCTACTCCTTCTCAAGGAGGAATTTCGTTAGGTCAGTTTGTTTTATAAGACTCTGTTTTACAAACTTCTTCCTAGCAAGTTTACCTACTGAAATCAAAGATTCTTAGGCACTATCCCACACAGGGTACAAAACCCACACAAAGTTATAAGCCTACATAAGACTAACACTTAGCAAGTATCTAATCCTGTCAATTAAGGACACCAAACTAAAACAACCTAGCACACAACAAATGGTTGAAAGTATATGATTTTTCTTCAACTGGTGCAACACGAAGTCAGCTTTGAACTTGAAAGCTCGAATGCTTGAATGACTACTTCAGAAGGTTGAGTGACTGAACTTGGATAACTTAAGAATAGCTTGAGAAATTGATTTCTTGTAAGATATGAAGTTGCTCAGTTGTTCAGTAGTCTTCAAAGTCACTCCACCCTTCTATTTATATCATTTGGAAAATGCCCGTTGAAGAGAGGCATGATCCTTGTTGCAATTCAAATTGATCTTCAAATCTTCGCATTAAATGCATCTTGAAAGATCTAGGATATAGAGCATGTCCTACTCTGATCCGCATTAATGGCGCCATACTCCAGCTACAGTACTTTTACAGAACCACTGTACAGGTGGCGTCACCTCATTGGCTCGTTGCTAACATCTATCTACTGGTAACTTTGATAGGAACCAAACCTCGTACTGTATCCAGTATATTCCTCGTACTGCATTTAATAGGTTAGAAAGACTTACAGCTTGCTGTTCAGGTTGCAGTAGCCGCTTTTTATTCTGCGCCAGATTTCTATTTAAGAACATCTTCCTGTTCCAGAAACCTGCAGTTAGCTTCCTGACCTGCATCTCATTTCTGATCTACTTTAACTTCCTGACTCTGAACAGCTTCCTATTTTAGAATCCTGCAATCAGCTTCCTGACCTGCGATAGCTTCCTGATCCCGAACAGCTTCCTGTTCCAGAATCCTGTAGTTAGCTTCCTGATTCTCCCTTACTGCTATCTGTTGTTGCTTACTGATCCAACTTCCTGATCCTGGTTACTTCTTCAGTTAACTGACTTTCCTTACTGAAAATCAGTCTATAAGACTTTTTCATCTCCAGAATCCTGCTAATATCAGTATTCTATATCTTTTCGATTTATACATCTATACAAGTCATAACTTAGAAAGATATGCTTATCAGCCTAAAATCCACTTATAAAACGTGGAAAATGGGTACTCTAAAAGCTCATATAATATTACATTATCTCATTAAAACTTAATCAGAAATATCCCAACAAGTATCACATGTATACCTTCAAGATATCCATGGGATACCTTGAAGGTATCATATGTATACATTGAAGGTGCGCGGGCGGCGTGGGCGTGCGGTTTGTGAGGAACACGCGCGGCGTGGGTGTATGGGCACGTGATTTGTGAGGTGCGCGCAGGTATCCACATTGATACTTTCAAGGTATCCATGGAATACCTTTCAGGTATCCACATATATACATTGAAGGTATCTATGAAATACCTTTTTTCAGACATCACATGTATACCTTCAAGGTATCCATGGAATACCTTAAAGGTGTGCGAGCGACATGGGTGCATGACTTGGGCGCGCAGTTTGTGAGATGCGCGCGCGGCGTGGATGTATGGACGCGCGACTTGTGAGGTGCGTGCAGGTATCCACATGGATACCTTTAAGGTATCCATGGAATACCTTTCAGGTATCCGCATATATACATTGAAGGTATCCATGAAATACATTTTTTCAGACATCACATGTTGTTGGTCTCAAGTGGTCAGAGGTTCAGAGGGGGGTGAATGAACCTCTATTGATTTTACAACTTTTTAAAACATTTACTAATTAACAGGTTTCTGTCTCAAACAAAGAGAACAATATCCTGTCTCGAATCAGTAATCTGGCCCTAGGCTAGATCAGGTTACTGACCAAGTATCAAAATGCAACGCATCGGAATAAATTTGATAGAGTTTCTGATGAAAATCAATTTTCTTTTCCAAATATGATTTTAGAACAAATGTTTATCAGGATACTTATGATAGATGTAACAAGATAGATATACAAACAATGCAATGCAGCAAATAAGATAAGCAGTAAACACTTATGGCTTATAGTGGTTCGAAGGTGGTGTAACCCTTCTACGTCCACTCTACTCCTTCTCAGAGGAGGAACTTCGTTATGGTTAGTTTGCTTTACAAGACTCGTCTTTACAAACCTCTTCCAAAACAAGTTAAACCTACTAGAATCTAAGATTTCTAGGCCAAATCCCACACAGGGTTTACAAACTCCCACACAGGGAAATTCTCCCACATAGGGAACACACTCCCACACAGGGAAAGATATCCTACACAAGACTAACTAACTTAGCAAGGATTAAATCCTATCAACTAAGTACACCTAACTAAAACAACCTAGCACACACAACACAATGGTTAAAAGTATATGTTTCTTCAACTGGTGCAGTGAAGTCAGTCATGAACTTTAGAGCTCGAACACTTGAATGATAGACTGCTTCTGAAGGTTGAGTGGCTGGACTAAGGAAAACTTGAAGTAACTTAGGAGTATTTCTGAATTTCCACTTAGCTTAGTCTCGCGCATCTTCAGCTCCTCATACCTTCTGTATATATATCTTGAGAATCTATTCGTTGAAGGAAAGATACTTCTCCATTTTGAATTCGAGCTTTGATTCTCCAAAGATCTTCATTGTGACTTCATTAAATGTATCATCGTTGAAAGGCAAGTTGGCGTGTAAAACCTTCTATGAACATTTAATGTGTCTGACATCGATTACTGGACCTTGTTGACTTGGCATGGCGGTATGGGTCCATTCCTAAGATTCATGCAACGGATACTCCTTCTTGCTGAAAGATAGCTTTGTTCTTCCTTGAGTTGCATGATCTTCCTCGTACTTACTTGGATGAGAATAGCATTTATCTTCTCAAGATAAGTCTGTTGGCTACTTCCTAATATCTCAGTAAGTTGTTGTAGCTGTTGGCTTCCTAATTGCAGTTTGTAGCTTTCTGCTTCCGCTTCCTGTTGCTACTTCTTGCTTCATCTTGCAGCTTCCTATTTTCAGCTTCCTGTTGCTGCTTTCTACTTCAACTTGCAGCTTCCTGTTGCTGCTTCCTGCTTCATTTTGCAGCTTGTTGCTCTTAGAAGATATTTCCCTATATCTTCTAAGGTTGATTTTTCTTATCACTTGAAAAACCATTACATGATCTTTTATAGACAAGGAACTAAAGATCACGTAGTATGGAAACTAGGTTTTGATCCCTTTAAGCAAATTGTTCTTTTCTTATTGTGCATATAGTTTTGTCTTATCAAGATAACTAATGAAATATCTCAACACATGTATACCTTGAAGGTGCGCGGGCGGCGTGGGAGTGCGGCATGGGCGCACGACGTAGGCACGCGGTTTGTGAGGTGCGCGTGCGGAGTGGATGCATGGGCGCACGATTTTGTGAGGTGCGCGCAGGTATCCACATGGATACCTTCAAGATATCCATGAAATACTTTTTTTCAGATATCCCATGGATACCTTGCGCCTGGGCGCGCGTGGGCCCCCGGCGGATTAGATCACCGTGTCCTGGGGACATATAAGTTTTTGCCATATATTTGTCATAATTTTGTAAATCAACATAATAAATATAGAAACAAATTCATTTTGATACTATAATAACTAAAATTGATGTAGTGAGAAAAATATTCAATTCTTTTTAATAATGCTCAAGAAAGCGAAAGTCCCTTTAAACCCTTAATTATTATTATTTTTTTTTTTACTATATGTTGCTACGTAAAAATATTCCTCCGAGTATCAACTATAGGCTATAGTAAATTAATATTTGAACATCAAAACAGTAAAAATATGAACATTATTTAAAACATACAAATTATTACAATCAAAATTCACAATTTATGAAACATCACTTCTGCAAAGTCAATGTTTACATCAACAGTTATCATAGAAAATCGAATTTTCTATAAATATAGGACTAAAATTGGGAAAAAAAAAGTTGAAACTTAAAAGACATTTAGTATTATATGAAATTTTTTTTTGATATTTTATAATTTTTTCTCTTCTTTACATGACCAATTATTTTTCTTGTTTTCAACCTCTTGAGATCGATTTCAATTAATAATCATATCAATTCAATGCGAATAAAACCGGTATTAATAATTAGAACATAAGAGTTGCTAATATATTACAATTCTAGACATAATTAAACCATGCAAGATCTAGAGAGATGAAACCCTATCTTATACTAAGAGATGATGAATGAGAAAGGATAGGAAGACCCCATTGACAAGAGAAGATAATGGCAGGTGAAGCTTCATCCATTTTCATTATTCTTTTCACAAATCCTTCATACATCTTAGAGATCTTTCTCGACAACGTAAACATGATCGAAAATGGCTTCCAATGAAGCTTTCGTGAACGCGTAAGCTTCACACCTTTCACTCTTCCATACACTATCTTCTTCATCATCATCCAAACCCTAGCTCTTTTCTGGTCATTGCTCTTGAGCCTATGGTATCTACTTGGCCTCCAATGATCCATTTGCAATGCACAAAGGTTTAAGGTTAAAGATGGAAGTTATTTATAGATGGGGAGTGGAGATAGCAATATTGGAAATAGCAATTGGTGAATTTTGCCAGGGTTTGGATTCCTCAAACACATGGCTATGCATTGCATTCATAGGGCCAATTGCAAGAAAATATTTCAAGTACTAACTTGGCCTTTTGCTTAAAGGTGAAGATGCTATTGCTATATATCTTTGTACCACATGGCTATAATATGTTGGTTGAGTGTTGAGATATTGGAGGAATATGTAAGCCATGTGAAATGATTGGTTTCTCTATTGTAAACTCTAATGGAGGATATGGTTTGTGGATTTTAGCGAGAATAATGTATTTGTGGTGGGAAAATTAAAATCCTAATTATGTCGGTTCATGATTGATTGAGATCTCAATTTCAATCCGATTTTGAACTACTAACTCTATAGATTCCTATAATAGTTTTTTTAATTTTATTTTTAAAAAAATTTAGTCTGATTTAAATGAAAATTAAATTTCTCTAATGATAATTGCAAGTAGAAACACTAATGATGATGATACCATGGTTCCAATTGAGGTTTTTTTTCTTCATGTGCATAACATTATAAGGATGGAAAATCCTCAATTTGGACGTATATATTAGTTTCACCTCAATTTAATGTCACCACGATTAATTTTTCAATTCATACACTGCAATATTCAATTTGGAGCGTCACATTAGCAGCACCAGCATTCATATCAACAATTAGTATTGAAAAACAAGAGTACTTTAACTAAAATCATATTAAAATTGGAGAAAAGATAAATAAGACTAGTGGATTTGAGATTAAATCATATATAATATGATTCATTTGAGACTAAATTCAGAACAAAATAATTAAAAGATTGACGTGGAGATAAATTGCAAATTTAAAAATAAATTGGACCTGCCCCACCTCTATAATTATAAGATCAATTTTACAATTTTCCAATTGAGATGGACACCAAGAGTGAGAGGATCTGTTGTATGATCCATTTCAATGTATTTTAAGAGAGATTAGATTGAATAGTTAGTCCAATTTGACAGTTATAAAGTGAAGTTGGAATATTTGAAGGCCCAATATTTTGTCCATTTTGAAGAAAAACATCCCTTCAAAGTATATTATAATATGCAAGGAATCATTGGAGCCTGTTTTAGATCTCATTTCACATGATACCCATATATAGCTTACACATTGTACTTTTTCTTCTTTAATTATATTCATTTAGAAAAAAAAAAAAGAACCATTTAAGAAATATATAAACAATTGATACTTAATATAATGACAAATTTAATGATCAGCAATATGCATAACGAATTGATTTATGTAACTTTTTAGCTAAGAATATATTCCCTATCAAAACAATATATTAAGGTCAAAACAATAAATTAAGTATTCAACAGCAAGTCACATGAGGTGCAAAATACTAAGAACATAAAAAAAAAAAAAAAAAAGTTTCTAAAGTTTCAGATTCTTTTGACCAGTGATTCCATACTATTTTTATCGATTGTGTATTAACACATATCAGTGGATGGTGATGGGTTTCAATTTAAAAAAAATAGAAAAATAATTAGTTATTAAGTTTTTTTTTTGTTAATATAAATGTCACATATTCATCAGTTTAATATGTAATTAATCACCCGATTTCACTGCTAAAATAATACAATATTATAAGTTTTTTAGTTGTACCACCAACTACCAATATTTTATGTAACTTAATATGATTAATTTTGAGTTTCCATCATGGAGAGTTGGCTTCTCTTCCTTTGACTCTAGGTAGCTGTAAATTAAGTCTTCAAAGCAATTTTGTGTTATTTTTATTATTTATTTATAGATATTTATAATATATACTTTTTGTGTGTGGTATAGAAGATGCTTTAAGCTAATAAAGGACAAGGTTTATAGGGGCATTCATCTATTTAATATATCAGCCAAAATATTAATACATAGATGCTGCCAAATGATTGCTTCATAAAGAAAATAAGTGATGGACTTTGCCCAATGAATATAGAGAATTTCTGGCCATTTATGGGCTAACATTGTGGACCAAAATATAAAGGGTCTACAAGCTATCTCCCAATTAATTAAGATCCAAGAGTATCATTTTTGTCAGACTTTTTCGTGAATTCGATTTTTATGAAAAATAAAATAAAGATTGACTCGCAATTCGCAAAACGTAAAAGTAAATCTTAATTGTAGCCAAACTTTACCTTATTAAATTATATTTATGAAACAGATTTATATAAATTTATTAAGACCATTAAAAAACAATATATCAAAAAAAAAATTGATCATATATATATATATATATATATAAATATAAAATAGAGAAATAATGTGACTTCATTTTCCACGACGAGAGGTTATATACTGTGTTACGCTTTACCTAACTTCCATAGGTATATTTCTCTATTATATACAGGGAAGGAGAGGGTGTAGGGCCAGGGGAATGGGCCCCCCAAATTTTAATTTTTTTTCAGGGTTATAATAATAAATTCATATATATTAATTTAAAAAAAGAGAAATATTAATTAAAAATATGTTTCATATTCTCAAAATCTCATTAAGTTCATTAATCTTACCCGTTGCCACTGCCAATGTAGAAAGAACTTTTTCGGCAATGAAATTCATCAAAAGTTCATTGCGTAGCCGAATGAAAAACGGGTTATCAAATGATTGTTTAGTAACATATATTGAAAGAGAAAAATGTATTTCAAAGTGTTAGCAATAAAACTATTATGCAACGGTTTCAAAATATGAAGAATAAAAGAGAGATGTTGTGATGTAAGTATTTAGTTTTCTATTGTAATTAAGTTAGTATTTTGAGTTTATAAAAAAAAAAAACTAATTTTTCATTTTATTTTTTGCATTTATTTAAATTATTTTATTTTATAATATTGTTAATTGGACCCCTTCACTTAAAATCCTGTCTTCATCACTAATTAATATATATATATATATATATATATATATATATATTATGCTACGTATGATGCCCCTTATTCTACAAACAAATATAATAATAATTTTAAAGATCAAATCTTGTTCTAATTATATAAACTCTATAAAAACAATATATAATCTCATCTAAAAGAAAAAAATATATATTAGAGAAGAATGCTTAGCAATCTCAGCTAGTAACATCTGTCATGGAACCCAGATGCCACCAAAAGAATTAAATTGAACTAATTAAATTAAACCACGATTCAAAGGATCGTTCACTTTCACTAAAGAGACGTTCACTATTTATTTAATTAAGTCAAATTTTAAGCACATAAGTTTCCTGTATCTAACTCAGCATGTTGAATTTTTTTTACATCGTAGTAGAGTGAAGATAATGAACAAGTAATATTATTGGTTGATCCATTTCCCTTAATTTCTGCCATCAATAAATTTTGAAACTAATTTATTCTGTGAGGTAATTATAAATCATGATTAATTGAGTCTTTCTCATTATATATTATTTATGAAAAAATTAGAATCAAATATTCAAAAATAAGAAATCTCATATGAAATTTTGTTGTAGTGCTTATTGATTAAAGTTATGCCTAATTATGTGCATAATAAATCAGCTAGAAAAATAGGGGAGTTACTAAAATACACGAGATCTTCTATTACGCTGTTTTATGTTACATCTTCTATTTAAAATAATCATCATATATCATGTGTATCAAATGATAGTATTAATTAATATGTGACGTCATTATATGTCATGAATCATCATGAGATGTAACATCAATTATAAGATACGATCTAAACCAATATGTCATTTGTTTTTTAAAAGTTAGTTAGTCTCACTATAATACAATGGCAATAAAAGCATATATAATGCGCTATAATAATAGAACAAACATTTTAATTTACAATTCAGAATTGGAAGGAATTAATGTTAGTTAACGTGTGGGGTTGATATTGTAAAATAATGCACCTTTCATTCTATAAAATACAGATCTATATATAAATTTTTTGCACACTTATTATGAAATGATGCTTAATATACCTAAAATCAAGATTTCGAGGGCAAATATGGAAATAAAAGATTAAATATACTAATCTTTTGTATGAAAGTGATCTATCTTTATTTAAAAAAAAAAATTGAAATTATATACAATTTATTTGTGGTATAAGGAAAAACAAACTAGATCTTTTATGTGTTTCATCTAATATTTTAAATAATTAACTGCCACATACTATATGTTTATACAACATTATTAATTAATACATATATAATTCGTATTAAAAAGTAAAAACAATAAAATATAAAATGGAAAAACTAAAATATAACATAGGATTCACACTATAGAAAAATTTAGGTGGAACAAATCATAAATGCAATTTATCGTGGGAATCAATGAATATGGGCAAGCATCCTATTTAATTATTTAAAAACAGTATGTGTAAAATAAAAGTAATGACACAATTCCTACTGTCTTTATTACTACTATATCTTATTCCCTATATAGTTTCATAACTTCGGATACACACTTTGAGGTTTGAATATTTAATACAAATTTAATGCCAAACCCAATGTGAATTTAAGTCCTCTGTGAATGTTCTGTTCAAAGTGGAAACAAGACAATTTCCCTTTACCTTTAAATCAAATAATAATAATAATAATAATAATAATAATAATAATAATAATTATTATAATATATAATATAACAACAATAATAATAAGAACAATTATTTTGGGACCATCTAAAATTTAGTAATTCACTTGATCAGATTGTGTGGTTATGTGGCCATCTGAGAGTTGATTGATTGGTTTGGAATTATGATAAAATTAATATAGAAAATGATGTGTTCGTCGACATGATCTAATAACTGCACTATGCATGAATTCCTTTGATCTCATATTTTGGGATATTTAATTAATGTTAGGTGTATTAGTAGATGAAATTCTATTATATCATATTAAAACACGAATAAGTATATTAAAGATATGAGAAAATCTCAATTATTGTCCAGGTTGTGTCTATTTCTTATCATAATCTTTATATATTTTTTTTTATCTTTGTGAGAATGTTTTACGGAAGAGTTTCATAAAACGATTCCGCACGATCGTGTCATGGGATATGATCCGACCATACGCGACAACTTACATCCGCATGTGTTTGGTGCACGGTCGTATCTCTAGTCACGATTAGAAAGTGCACGAAAGCACTTTGTTATGAGTTTTGTTGCGCACGGTCGTTTTCTCGTACTACAAGAAAAATGAGTATTTGCGACGACAAA
This sequence comes from Scutellaria minor, assembly GCA_954870855.1. Taxonomy (NCBI): domain Eukaryota; kingdom Viridiplantae; phylum Streptophyta; class Magnoliopsida; order Lamiales; family Lamiaceae; genus Scutellaria; species Scutellaria minor. The sequence continues at coordinate 13,161,292 of OX940728.1, read as the reverse complement.
ATGTTGTCACAAAAATATTAATAATTGTCACAAAAAATATTTTGCGACAAAAATTGTTGCAAAATTATTATCACATAAGCCTTCTCGCAAGTAGTTTTTTTTTTGCGACAACAATGTTGTCGCACAAAAACTTTTTTTTCATTGTTTATTGTGACAACATATTGTCAATTTATATTAACATTATTTACGAATTTTTTTTGTCATAATAACTAGACTTTTTGCGACTAGTTTTGTTGTTCCAAAAAATCTTATCGCAAATACTCATTTTTCTTATAGTGTCGTGGACGATTCGACAGCGCTAAAAAACACGTTGTTGTGGGTTGTGGCGCACAGTCATGTTCTAGTGGACAGTCCGATCGTGCGCGAAAACATGCTATTGTGGGTTATCACGAACGGTCGTGTCTTAAGACACGATCCGACCATGCACGACCGTCTCATGAATCCCTTCCGTGGAACGGTCTCATATGCGTTTTTGCATTTCAATTTGGTTCTCTTACAATCATTTTTTTCCAAATTTTTAATATGATTTCGCTTGAAATGTCAATTTTTATCTATATTACTAAAATTGGAGAGTCCACATCAACAATTTCACCGTCCACATAGGTAAAAATCTGTTCACAATTGAAAAAAAAATGATAACCAAAAACATCAAACTTAGAATACGTAAAAATGATGGTAAAAATATGAAAATTGTCTAATTTAAAATTGTCTATGAATGTTGAATAGAATAAAGTGTTTTAAATATATTAAAATATGAGATTTAACTCTATTGAAAAGAGAAGATTCGACTAAATGAATGTTTGATACCAAGAACACCAATACCAAGATTAGTACAATTGCATTGAGGCCTGCAATATTTTAGTGAGATCATTATTACATTTTTAATTTACTCAACATATATATTTGCAGTTGGAATGTCACTCTCTCAATTTATGTCTTCACAGCCATGCTGATGAAACTTTGGTGAAAAATATAGTACATTTAATCATAATCATGATAAGATATAACTGAAGTAAGTCTCTCAATAAATATAAGTTTTAACAGTAGGTAGAAATATAAATGAGTTCTAGGCTTCTAGCACAATACAAATGACACTACTTCCTGCAAAAGAGATTCATTTGATATTCTAAAATAATGTGTTGCGTACAAATAAAATAAAATAAAAATTCTTTTAATATCAATAAACACTTATCCATAGACTCACACACATTAATATCATTCTATATTTTAAATTAAAATTAGTTTCAATTTTGATTACGTAAGACACTCTTCATTTTTTAATAACCAAATATCCGTTTTCTAATTTTAATTCTCTATATTTTTTTTTTTCAATTTCAGTTCAATTTTGATTGGAATTTTCAAAATCATTGACATGACTGTTGAAAATTATGATGTGACAGCCAAATTCCAACGATTTTAAAAATTTCGACCAAAATTAGACTGAAATTGAAAAAAAATTAAAACATAGAGGGCCAAAATTGAAAAACAAATACTTGATCATCAAAATATGAAAAATATCATACATGCAAGACCAAAATTAGAATCACCCCTTCAAATTATAAACAACTATAATTAGCTTCATCTTATTTATGATACAATAGGATTTGTTTTCCCAATATACCCAAATTAAATTACTTCCTTACCCTATTTATGGAGTAAAATCTTCTTCTCTTCAAGTCCAACTAAAATATGTCAATTTAGAGTCATTTTAACTATATACACATATATAACTTCTTTACTGCTATTCATGAAATTAAACAACCTTATGTATATGTCATCATATATATATATATATGTGTGTGCTATATATAATCCAATCAGAATCAATATCTGACAAAAACATAGAACTGAGAAATCATAAAAATTCAAGGATGTTTTGAACAAGTGGTCACTACTACAAGGAAATCCAAATTAATGAGAAGTAAAAAAAGCTAAGCAGAAACAAGATAGTGAAGAATGGCATTATTTATATATAGTTATGGAGACGAAGAAAGAAGAAACTTCTTCTGGTGGTGAAGAAGAAGCCATTGTTAATCTTGAGCTTCAACCTAAGCTTTCTTGCTGATGATCTGAATGGGGCCCACATCACCTTTCTCACTCTAAACAAAGTTTTCTTGATTCTTTCAGACATGCTCTGCTTCCTCGAGAACTGGTAGCTTCTCAAGAACAGCTGTCTCTTCTCCACCTCTGTGACTGTGTAGCCCATTTGATGATCACCTCTCATCATCAACATGTATTGTATGTAATGGTTTTAGAGAGAGAAAGAAGAGAGAGAAGAGGGTTTTGTTCTTGTTTGTGGTGTGGGAGGCTATATATATAAAAGGGTTGGTTCACGCCATTAGTCACACCTGCTGTATTTATTTTGCTTCTGCGACAATCAATACGACGTCGTAGAGTACTTAGGGTTGGACTTTGGGCTTCTACTTCTCTTGCTCTTTTGAAAAATAATATAATTACTTTCTTTATATCAAAGATTTTTTTCCCCTTTTTTCATCTTTAGTCTCTTTACGTGGGGTGACATTTTAAAGGAAAAAAACGATGATTGATAGCTTAGGAAAGAATAATTTATTTGGCAAGAAAGTGAAATTTTATTCCACGCAGATTTTCCTGTACATCAAGTGTACGGATCTAAAATTCATACAATTCGGTTCAATCAGATCTGGATAAATGAGTTTTTGATTTTTTTTTTTTTTTTTGTGATTCATGTGTTACCTTTATATTATATTTACATGACCTTTATGTTATATTCATATAATATTTATGTACAAATATCATAACTTTTATTTACTGTAACTTAGAAAAAAAGAAATTCAACGCATTTTTTTGATCAAAATAACTTTATATGATATTAATCATACATTTAAGTGATGTTAGTTGCACATTTCTATATTACATAAAAGTAAAGATGTTTGTACATAAATGTGACATGAATATAACATAAAGGTGATATGAATATCACATAAATGTATATATGTACAAATTGTGCTGAAATTCTTCTTCTTTTTTCCTAAATTACAGTACATAAAGGTAAGAATATTTGTACATAAAGGTGATATGAATATAATATAAAGATAACACATCAATCAAAATAAAAATAAAATAAAATAAAGGTCCATAAACATACGGAACCAGGTCGGGTCAACCTAGTTGCATGAATTTAGATTCATGCAATTGATGTATAACAGTATAAGGGACCAACTCTCTATTCCAAATACCAAACTGAGCCACACATTACAGTTATCACTTATCATCCTCAAGATTTTGGTAAATTATCAAATGCACTTAAAATATTGTAAAATTACAATAAAATTACTTAACTATGGAAAAAACTGAAAAAACAAAAGAGAAAAACTCACTCACATACATTGACAATTTTATCATTGAAAGTGTCTAATTGTAAATTTCTCAAACTTTTGAAGTGATTTAAGAATTTGTCGAAACCTTGAAGATAATAGATGTAATTCACTTCAAATAGTCAATAAGATCAATCATCGAATCAATGGGTCATTTAGTATTTCGCTTCACAATTTAAAAATCATTGCATCATTTGAACCATTCATTGAAATTTTCATTAACTATCAACTTTAAACAAATATTATCACACCCATACATATCCGATATTTTATATTGTAATTCATTATAATCATCATCATCATAAAACTATATATTAATTAAGATGTAATTAAATATTTATTAAAAAAATAGAATACATGATAAAACATCAAATGTAAGATTGACCTCAAACAACTCCTCAAAAATATATATCCATATTTTTCGCACTTAGTTTTAAACAAAACTTATTTTAAACAGAGTTGAAATACCAAACATCAAGTAAACAATGAGAGAAAAATAAATCGTTAGGTTCTTGTAAAACCACATCACAAATTTAGTTTAGTCAAATTTAGTGGCAATGATGGTGGTGTGAATTTTCTTTCTAAAATAGGCGTTTTGGAGTTAACATAAATTCATCGTTGATTTAATTGATTTACTTTTTATTTGTTGGCCTTCTAGTAAAAGAGCAAAATAGGAAAGAATTTTAGTAACCTTTACAACACATTGACATTTAATATGTTTCTTAGAAAACTTATCCACGCTTACAATATGTTCACAATACATCTTAGTGGATCTAGGAGAGGATAATAAAAGAGCTGCTTAATAAGCAACAAAACTTAAAACAATTTTTTTTAACACATGTTTTATGAATTATAGATCCACAACTAAATTATAGATGAATTTCAATTATGAGTTTTAAATAATAATACTAAAGCAAATGACATGGTTCCGAATATTCTAAAAAATTATATGAGATCAGATATAATTCTCAAAATTTAAATTCATTTTCATAAGTCAATCGAACGTTAACACTTGATAGATTCTCATAAGAATCTTGTTTCTCAATATATAATAGTTTATAACTTTATTTTGAGTTACCTATAGTCAATGTCTTCAAAATTCAAATCTACTGGTACAAAGTCATTTAAGCTGATAGAAAAGGAAAAGAAAAGTATAGTATTTACTTTGCAAGTAATTGGAAAATTTAAATCCCAACAAACTAAATGTCAAACCCCACCAACCTAAATCATGGGTCAATGTTATTCACAATACACAAACAAAATTTATCCAACATCAAACAAGTTCGATAGAATACGCGTAGCTCATATCCATCTTCATAAGTTGCAGATAATCCCTTTTTATTCATATCAGACACTTCCTAACCATGATTAGATTACACAAAAACTCATATGAGACAATCTCAACAGATAAAATCCATGAGACGAGGCTCAATAAATAACCCACAAACAGAACCCATTTTTCACAAACTCATGTGGGTTGTGAATTTTGGATTGACCTGTCATCTCATGAATTAATTCCATAAAATATTCTCCCAAGAACCTTATTCATTAGATTATACGTAACAATGTCATAATTTCAAGTTATAACATCATCACTAGATAAGTGTTCAATTATCAAAAGATGATGAGAGCCTATAAAACTGAAAGCTCAAGTATTATTAGAAAGCAATCAGATAAACATATTAGAGAAAGACAAGTGGGAAAGAGAGTGATTAAGTAGGAGAGTAATCATTGATTAATTCAATAAAATAGTAATCAGATAATCAAAACAGATACAACCAACCATCCACAATGCATTCCTTGTCTTACTTTGTAAGCTTTGATTTTTCTACAACTCATTAATCAATTATCAAAGTAAACTTATAATACCAGCAAATGAAGCACCTATGAAGGAGATTCTTATTTCTAATCCCATATTACATCACCAATATGTAGGAATCCTGATAATCAAACAAGCAGCTAAAGAAATTTAAAACAAAGAGTTATATGCATTGATAGAGTTTACTCACCCCAATATTAGTCAGCTTTATACCACATTCTACCATATGATATATTGATATGTAAACTAAACTACATACAAATCATAATAAAGTCTTTGTGGAATAAAAGGTAGTAGCCTAATATGATCATTTAGAGTAGAGAGTAACACTAGAGTACAATGTTCTAATTCATGGTGAATAAAAGCCTAAAACCATCCCAGTATACCATTCTTTCAAGAAATTATCATATCTCATTACTTTATTATTCCAGACAAAAAATTATAGAACAACAGTCATTTTTCATCAAATAAAGTTAATTCAACATATTCCTTGAATGCCATCACATAAAGCAAGCATTAAGCAACTTACCAAAGAATGTCCAAAGCTACTGAAATTTGTGATAAATATTCTTCATACAGATGACATGTCTTGTAGTGCAACATGAGCATCATTGCTGCAGAAAAATTTAGACCAATGTATAAAATCTGTTAAAACCTTAATATACACATTACAGACGAAAAACATCAAAAGAGTGAAATATATCCTAACTTGTCAATGGCAATGAAAAATTCAAGAAGAAACGACTACAAATACGGTTAGCTAGATAATAAAGGAAATCAGACATCTGAATTTCTTTTCATTAATAGTAAAGACCTGTACAAATTCTAGTGTCAGAACTCTACTAACAAAATAGAATGACCTGACATCAAACGTAAAGGAACATAAAAACATGTAGATACACAACTTCGTACATCTCATCTTTCCCCATCTCCATTAGCAGCAGGTACTTCTGATGGATAACTAGAAATATCTATGTCAATGAGAGAAAGGTCATAAGAAACAGAGTTTGATGCATCACTGAGCAATGAGGAGTCCATTGCCTCCGATTTCATCGTCTCTTGACTCTCACTAGAATTTTGAGTTGAACCAACTGAAGATGATAGATTGGACAGCTGTACATCATCCAACTTGTTTCCAAAAATGAGTTTGTTTCTTCTGACTGCATCCATTTCTGGGCCAGTAGGAACAAAAGTGCGGGCCCTATACTTTCCAGCTCCTTCATCACCCTCAGCATGGTTGTAGAGCACATAATCATGATATGTTGGCGCAAACTGTGTGAAATTAAATATGCACATAATGAGTGTACTTGTATCAAGCAAATGTACAATGAACTTCCTAAAATTCTCATCTAGAATAAACATAAATTGGACGCCAGAGATGCCCGTCAAGAACAAAAAAGAAAAAAGGTTCTGAATTGCAATCTTTACCTGGTGTACTGTGTCGTGGTAAAAGTCGTTCAATTTCAAAGCATGCGCAAGGCTTGCCGTAAAGCCACGACTTGCACCGATATTTGCACCAGCATACTCTTTGTACGGAAAAGCATATAAATGACCTACTGCAGCAATCAACATCTCAACACAAATTATAAAATTTTGAAATTCTGCAGCTTCGGCAGTATCTTTTATGAATCCAGATTTTGCAGCAAGAAAAACCAAAACACCCTGCAGGAGAGATGTTATTAAAACCTAATTAAAATTACCAGAAATTAAGTTCAAAGAAGAGCACAAAACAGATATCAAACTTAATATAGACAAGATTGTAGCCACATTCTGGTGCTAATACCAACTCTAATAACAAAAAAATTCAAGAAAAACCCACAACTTCTAAAATGTCTAAACAGTATAAAAAGTGAGCACGGCATTCGAGGTGGGACACAGAGCACTGCTAACAACAATAGATAACAGTCTAACATTGACAATTTCCAAAAGATGTAAAAGACCAAAAAGAAAAGAGTCACCAATCTTGATGACTGTTACAGCTGTAGTTGGCATATATTACAACTGTGATACAAGCGCCTCATAATTACTTGTCAATCCAACAAAAGCACACGACAGCAGTGTACATAGTTAATCTCCATATTCAGCCGTCATCAATTACAAGTAAAGAACCTATGGAAATCATGATGGCTGCTGGATCATGGTGATGTGGCAGATTGGGGTATTGAGAAACAGGAAATAATAGAGAGGTGTGGAAAGGATTGCATGTCAGGGGGAAAAGCTAATGATGCCAAGTCTCTGGCAAATAATTCAGCCATGGATTCCTTTCAAAAAACAACTCATCCCATCATTTGAGGCTGTGAAATAAACTATACCAATATTCTACACCGTTGGTTTGCTGAGATCTGTAGTGTTAAAAATAACTATAGATCTCATTAAGTATGGATAATAAACCACAGAACCAAAAATAAAAAACGAAGGCAGTCCCAACACTATAAGATGAATAATGAATTGTAGCTTATGGCTCCAACACAACTCTGTAATTAACCTTCATACTGAGAAGATAACATGCATTTAAGATACTAATAGCATGTTAGCATATATCAATAAAAGGACAGGTCAAACCAAAAAAGTTGGTAAGATAACCAATGGTGCAATACAATATCAAGGAAAAATAGACCATCAACAAGAACACTTTTAGCCTCACCAGGCCACCAGGTAGATAATATCACAGCAAGGTATGTCTTTTATATACAAATGATGAAAATAAGAAGTAACATGAAAATGTAGCAGGAAGACTTGATATTGCAATTGAAATTATTAAACTTTCAGTATCACTTATTTATATTGATAAGCATATTTCAAACAATCATACCTGCCAGTACGTAAGAAATACAACAGATTTGATTATGATAAACTTGGGCACTGGATTGAATGGCTGAAGCAAATCTCTGCAGGACACATAAAACAAGGCCAAAGCATAAAGTGCCACTGAGTATGAGATCGTATAGATAATGGTGAGGTAGAGATATGATTGCATTGGATTGAAATTCCCATCTTCATATTTTCCTCTTGCATATAGTATTAATGTAACTATGACTAGGATGGGCTTGAGGATCACAAATTGCAAACATCCTTGTTTGCACCTTCGTATAAAGCGCCTGCATGGCATCAACAAATTAAAGACAAACGAAGTAATTTGGAAGGTGCGATATACATGTGTGATGCATACTAATCCAGGAAAATTAATAAAATGCTTTCAGAAACGGTCAAATCTAGAAGAAAAGCATATCAAACAAGATAATGACCCATCAAACTAAAAGGAACCTCGAACTCAGGTTTAGAATGGAAGTATCCGCACTTTATCCTTCTAAAGCATTTGCCAAATTGCATTTAGAGCCAAAGAAACGGAAAAAAGAAAAGGATTAATGAACAACACTTCAAATCAATCATTAAACTAGAATAGCTTTTTGTCAATTTACATAAGTACATTTTGGATGAGTTATATTAGCTGATTGACTAACTTCTGGCATATAGCCAATAAACAAAAATGAAAAAAAAAAAAGAGTTTGAAAATTATAATATCTACGTATGCATCTATTCTTTTGCTTGCACTTCACACTAATACAACATCGCCTTGAACTTAAAGTCAGTGATGGACAGAAACTGTCACCATGAAAAAGATTTGTCAAACAAATGGTAGTTCTTGTACATAAATACTCACCCATCCAATGGAATTGGGGGGAAGCAGCATGTCATTAAGCACCAATTAGGTTTCAAAACTTTTCCAGACAGACTTAGCACAACAGCACCTGGACCACCTACCCATGCTAAGCATAGAGATAGGAAATTATAAATGACCCAAGCTTCATACCTGCAGTCAATTTATCAGAACCATCAAAATCTGGAATCTTGATGCAAAAGAAGTAAGCCATAATAGATAAAACAGTATGTACAATCTATCAGTTAAAGATCATCAAAATCAGAAAATTCTAAGGGGGGCAAATATAGCATAAACATGTTCAAAGGGGGGTTGGTCACTGCATGTTGATGGTATACCTTTGATTCCGAGGTATTATTGATTCTACACAACGCATGACATACTCAAATTAGATAATGAATTTAAACACAGGAATTAGCACAGCATCAAAGAATAACATCACAACAAACCATGGATGTCATGTATTGACTAAAGAGAACATAACTTCATGCAGGCAAACAGACAGACTTGTAAATAGCTCAGAAAGCTATTGAAAGAATTACATGCAATGGAGTACAAGTAAACAAAAACCAAACTCCAGAGTTTTAGCTCCACTATTCAGTGGTTATTCATGCACCTATAGTGTCAATCTTATCACATATCAGTACTTCAACTGAAAAGAGTTGATTAAGTGGGTGATATAAAGTGTATGGAGTCATTTCTATAATGATAAGAGCTAAATCCGAGCAGATAGAAACTTCATGACCACTCTAAATTAAGAAAAATTCATGAAACTACACTTTTACCTCAAAGATAGACATGTCATACTCAATTTCCAGTCATAAAAAATTAATGATGATCAATGTAGACTACATTAAGAATACCATATAAGGATTAACAGTTCTTAACTACCAAAAATCAAGGATTATTCATGAAATTAAATTCTTAGCTCAAAGATACACGTTGAACTCAATTTCCAGCATAAACAAAATGAATGATATTTCAATCTTGACTACATTGAGAATAACAATGATGTGTAACGTTTAAAACTTTTCTTTGAACAGACAAGTTTACTCACATAAGATCTATTACTGGTGTCAAATATATCATATACTAGCTATTATAAATGATATTTCTCCATAGTAATGTAAACAAAAATTACAGATGAACTCATAACCATGAAATAGCTGCACTATTAGAGAAATTAGGAGCAGCATTGAGTTTCATTCATTACTTCAACCTGTTCAAATAAAGGAAATAAATTGTGATAACCATACTTACATTTCTCTGATTGAATTGAAATAAATTGCACTTTTATTCATGAGCAAGGACAAGAAAGACATCAATGCATAAACCTGTCAGTGAACCAATTTAAGGATGATCAGGACACATTTGTAAGTAGATTGAAGCAATGAATAATATGAAGACACCAAAATGAATGTTACAATTTGATGCTATAACCTCATACAACCAACTTAACAGGAAAAAAAAATTCCAAACAAGGATAATTGCAGAAGAATTTAGATTGATTTTATTAGGATGATAAATTTAAATTTTATTCTGAAAAGGCTTGTGAGCCAATAAATCTCTATTAGTTGCAGAAGAAGCCTTTGATTTGAAGTAGCCTACCAGAATTTTAAGAGATTTTCTTGCTTAATTAGTCTCCTAATATAAACTCAGAAAGCTCCAACAGATTCATATTTGCACTAACATATTCTATTAAGACAAGTAGAAACTAAGGATCTGCACATTTTCTTACAACTCCCTCCCACCAATAAAAAAATATATATGCACAAAATGAGTTGAAATCATTTAAAGGACTAAATATAGCAGTTGATAAAAAGCAGGGAATTGACCAAAATGAGTGAACAAAAACAAATTAGTGAGGGAATACTAATCAGCAAGCTCATGATAAAAAAACTGACAACAATTCTAAAGCCAAAGTATCAAAATACTCACAGGAACCATGAAGATGATGCGGACAATGTATCTCTGATATGTGGGCTCAGTATAATTCGATAGATGCTTGTGAATGTGTAGAATCACCAATGTCATTGCCCCGACTGTACAAGGCAGTGCTATCAGTATGTAGTATATAGGCCCCATTTGTGGCCAAGAGGCAAATTAAACACCAGATGAAGAATCCTGTCCCAAAATTTTAGAAGTAACAATCCCATCAGCAATTTACAAGAGTAGCTGAGTTGATAGAAAATCAGAAGGAAAAGCAGGAAGCAAGTCCATCTAACAAATACTCACTACAAACTTCAAATACTAAAGAATTCAGTTTATTGCCCTGCCACTGGATTGAAGTAATTTCTACTGAAATTTTCATCAATTTGCTCAGAAAAACTCAATAAAACCTAAACCCCACAAAAAGGCATACATTTCCGCAGAAAAAACAGAAAGAAAAAGCAATAAGTAAAGATCAACCGCCAACTGTTTGATGAAATGAGTAAATGAAGTTGAAAGCAAAAAAATTATCCCGCAGATTACATTAAAATTAAAAAATGGCTGGAATTTGAAAAGGGTTTCATGATATGCTTCACGGCTAAGAAATTACGAGTTTGAATAAATCCTGTCATGGAAAAAATTAGTAAAAATGAGCGCAATTGCGTAACCAACTCACCTTATGAATGAGATCAAGAAAGCAGGGGATAAACGGGAATTAATCCAGCAGTTCTTTGGGGCAAAAAAGCAACGCAAGATAAACCCACAAAAACAAATAATAGATCTATTAAACAACAACGAAGATTAACAAGAAGACAGAAGGAGAATGATTCTTGTCGAAAAAAACAGAAAAAAAAAAGGAGAAAAAGCGTTTTGGGGTTAGTTGGGGTGTGGGGGGTTAAAGGCAATTACGGCGGCTTCTAGTTTTAGTTTTCGTTTTTGCAGATTAAACAATTTTACCACAATATATTATTTACAAATTAAAATCATTTTTACAGATATATTTTACAATATATTATTATATTCTATAGATTACAATTTAGTTTGTCTTGCAAAATTATATTCGTGCAAGGTTTTGTAAGAATCCGACTTGTTAATCAAAATTTCTTTCATTATATTCTTTCCATTGTCATTGCACAGACAAAAATAAACATTAAGTTATTGAAATTAACAAATAAATATTAAAATATTATTTAAGAAAATAAAAGCATGGTAGAAGAATAAAATTATTGTAGAATTCAAATCAGGAAATGATCATATGATCATATGTCTCAAATAATCAACACATTAAATCTAAAAAAATGTTTGACTATAAAATTCATATTGATAATATTAATAATTAACAATAATAATATTAATATTAATTATGTTTGAAATTAATAATAAAATTTCTTTTATTACCCGTTATAGTTATTACTATTTAAATTCGTTTTTTTTTTTTTTTTATATATTTTTTAATATTAATATTATATTTCAACTAAGTTTTCTTTTAAAAACTACACATTATTGTTATTGTAGTTGTTAAACAACTTTTTTAGATTTTAATTGTTGATTTTGTTACTTGTTTCACAATTATTATTTTATATACATGTTTAAATGAATTTTCAAATTACCTTTGTTGATTTTACGTTCTCAAATTTAACTTTGCGACCTTATTATTATTATTATTATTATTATTATTATTATTATTATTATTATTATTATTATTATTATTATTATTATTATTATTATGTTCCCTATTTTATTGTTGTATTGAGATTCTATTATATTTTCTTGCCTATGTTTTTATTCGTCTACTTTTTATAATTAATTTCAGGTTTTTAAACTATTTTGCAGATCTTGGAGTTATAAAATAATTTCAAAGTTGTTAATTTTCTAATTTAAAATCAAACATTTTCAGAAAAAATCAAAGAATCGAATATTTTCTTTTATTTAGAGTTGTTGAACACTTTTTCATCTAGAAATCGATTACTCGTGGTTCAGTTTATTTATCAAGAAGCTAATATTTACTCTCTAGCGACAAAGACTTGTTTCTATTTAAGTCTTAATATCTATGAAGAAGTTTCTTCTTCTATTCTACACTAGGTTTGGACCCGTGTGTTGCACGGACTACATGATTGTCATCTAATTTTACATGTTAACTATTATTATCAAGATATTAATATCCTCTCATGACTATGATACATTTCCATGTCATTCTAAACCAAATTTTGATGACCATCACTACTACATAGTAAATATAACACAAAATAATACCATAATTATACAACATAATTAATTCAAATTTATAAAATTCTCATTCAAAAAATAAATCCTTAACGTGACAATGTAAACCGAAAAGTAATTTTAATATATATATATATATAGAAGTACAGTTTGTTCCCTCAAGTGGTGACACTTGGGTTTTTCTCCACACCTTCACAATCATAAAAGTGACTATCAATCAATTTGTTATGTGCTTCCATCTCTTCATAAAGCTCATGCTCTTCTGCATAAACGTCCACAAAAACTGTCTCTATAGTTTTAGATGACGAGCCAATCAAGCCTTTTTCTTTTGTTCTCCTTAAATGTATGGCTGCCATAAGAACCATATAAATTAATGTGAACTTGACAGGGAATCTTATATTTTCTTCCCTTCCCCACTGGTTTTGGCACATTAATGTATGTTACATGTTCAATACATATGATGTTAAATATTAAACATGATTTGAATTGGAAAAGACATGACAGCTACCAAAGTTGGCTTCAACATAGCTATGACGACTAGGACTTGCCGACACATAATTTGACAACTAAATATTTAAACCTCTAATTAATTGATTTATCTTATGTGCGTTTCAGAAAATTAAGTATATGTATGCTTCAATCTAAGTTCAATATTTTTGGATGTTTCATAAAAAGAAAAGTCGATTATATAATTAGTAAGTGGGACGAGATTAACGAGAATGAAAAATCGGACGAAACGTCGAAAGAATGAACCAAATCAGAGTTCAATTGATACCCCAAATTAATTTATATTATAAGGGTGTATAATATAAAGTTTAATAATATAAACTAAGGTTAGTGGTATGCATAATATCATGATATATATAGTCCTTTCCTCTTATGGTAAAAACATGGTATAATTTTTATCCTAAGGTCAATTTTGTTGCTCCTCCTTCTCTCTTCTTCCTTGGTTTTTTCGGCAGCTGGCCGGCCGGAGCGCCGCCGTTATCACCACCGGCGACACCACCGTCGTCGGATTTTTTCTTCCGACCGGAACTTATCGAAACCTACACCATTTCAAAGCTCTCGCCGAGCCTGTTCCAACTCCGGGCTAGGAATCGCCATTCGCCGCCGTATTCGTCGGCAATTGGCCGGAGAAGATTCAACCCTTTCTTTCTCTAAAAACCCCTTTCTTCTCTCTCCTCGTTTCCGGCCATCTGACCATTGTTCAAGGCGATCCTTGAGCTTAAGTCGAAGTTCTCGCCGAGCCCGTCATGAATCCGGGCTTGGATCGTCGATCGGACCGGCCAATCTCCGGAAACGGCTGGTCAAAGTTTCTACAATTTTCTTTCTCTCTCTATCTTTTCTCTCTCTATCTCCCTTCTCGATCTCTCTCGTCTCTCTCATCGGTTGGGATGGTCGGGGGCGGTACATGCAGCGCCGTCGTGTGCGTGGGTAGCTGGCGTAAGGAGCGCCGACAGTGCATGTGGCGCCGGTGGCATCGACCACCGAGAGTGTGTGTGTGTGTTTATGTATGCGTGAGATCGGCTATGTTGGGATGGTGGTTTTGGGGCGGCACTGGAGGTGCCGCCGTGATTGCAGGCGGCCGGCGCTCGGCGTGCTGACCAAGATTGGTGTTGGGGCTGCCGGCAGCACGGGCTGCCGGCACTGGTGTTTGGACGACGACAGGAAGCTGGAACGGGGGTAGGAGAAGGTGTGGGGAGGCAGGGGCCTCCCTGCAGTTTCCGGGTTTTCCAAGGACCTTTTCACAACTCTTAAGTTTTTGGATCTCTTCTTTTCAGTCCCCAAACTTTTCAAGTTCTTATTTTTAGCCTCTAAACTTCTAGAATTTTCAGTTTCCTCTCCAAAAGTTTAAGTTATATCACTTTGACCCCAAAACTATTCTGATTTTATTTCTTCGCCCCTGGTCAAAGTCAACCTTTTATCCAAATTATGGTTTTACCCCCCCAAACCCTAAAACGCTCCGTTCGGCCTCGTTTCTCACCCGTTCTAACCCGTCCTCATTTTTAAAGCTTTCTTATCGAATCTTCTATCTCTCTTAACCTAGTTAGATTATATTTCGCTTTCTTTTCATTGTTTTCTTTTTTCGAGAGTTTGGATAAAAACGTTTAATTCATCTGATAACCTAATAACTTACATTGTTTGTATGTAAGCTCGAACGCTCCAAACTCACCTCAAAGCTAAAAAGATAAGAACGTGAAGGTCGCACCGCCCAGTCTTAGGTGGGGGTAACTTCTGAATTAACATTTAACTTTACATGTTATATTGAATAGTCGCATGCTAGGACTTTGGATGATTTATGATATGATGATAAGAGGATATATGTTTTATGATATGATGATATGAGTACATAAGCATGAGATGTGAATTGATAATATCTGCATGCTAGTAAGTATTGTACATGTCTGTGTTTATGTGTCTTGACTTACGTGCCGTGATATAAATGTGTTGTTGCGGAAAAAATAAGGATATGTGTTCATGATGCATGGTTCTTGAGAAGACAGGTTGGGATTAAGTCCTAACAGAAATATGGAGGATTGGTGAAGTCCCACTTACCAAATAATCACCCGGTGGATTCCGTTGTGGGGTAAGATGGGATATACCTGCGCCCACGTCATATACGTGTTGTGTATTGTACTTGCTGTGTTTAATTGTTTATGTGATTTAAAGTTGGGTGTTAATTTATGAACTTATTTCCCACGGGGTGTATTTATATGCACTCACCCCACTTATGTATTCGATACAGGTGATGATTCTAGTGGGAGGAATTGAAGAGAGAGAAAAGTGCCTTGTCTGTTAACGATGTTTTTGTAAAAATGTTTCCTTAAACTGTTTTGGAACAACGTATTATACGTTCCTTATTTGTTAAACATTTGTATATACCATCTGCTGCTACAAACTTCCAACTTATATAGTTATGTCTTATATGATTCTCTCTTTTCTTTTTCTTCTTTCCTGCACGCTCGTCGAAGATACTCTGATAATTTAATTTATTTTTCATAACTTTTATTAAATTTTAATAAATTCTAAGATTAAGATTTTGGGGTGTGACAATAGCAATCAACTTGAAAAGAAGTTACAAGTTTTCATTCATTTCTAATTGGCTTGAAATCTACAGAATTCTTGACGTCTTTATAGAGAGGTCATCTTGAGGGTGAAAATCCTTATAAAGTGGTAGAAGTGAGAGTTGTGATTGATTCTTGGTTTGATCTCTTTGTTGTTTTGTAGTTTTCATAGGTTTTATGTGCAAATCTTGACACTAACAAACATCATATAATCGAATCAGAAGATAATGGATAAAAAGAGTCATTTTTCCTAACTTTACACATTCGTTTCCATGTAAACACATATTACAAAGGACAATTTTGAAGAACAATTTTGTTGTGATTACCAATATTTACTGACACAGATCAAACAAAAATCAAAATACCTTCGACGTTGATCAAACCAGCATCAATCAAAGGGGACAAACCGGCGAGGGCGGAGAGCTCAATGTATCCCACCTACACCGAGATACCATATTGAGAACTTTAACGGTGTTTGAAACATGGGGGTTCAACTCTTCACAAATCAATCCCACCAGTTCGAAGCCGCTGTAGTTCTCTGGTAATGCTTAAGCCCTACCACATTAACAATCACAAAACTCACCAATAATATTTCAGAGTACTATCGTTAAAATCCCTTATTCTATTGTTTGAGAAGCTAGTTCGCCTTAAAACTGAAATTAAAAAAGCCAACCTACATAAACTTATTTCCTGAATCATAATGGAAAAAAAGAAAACAGTCTTATGCAAATGGAAAAATAATGAATATTTCATATACCATATACCATTGTCTGGATCTATTCAATCAAAAGGGGATAATCGTTGCATACTAAAAACAAAGATCATGTAAAACTATCATCCATCCAAGTTCAATTCACATTACCAGAAAGACTGTTTGTAGTGAGTGATTTGAAATGGAAGAGATTTTGAACAGATCACGTAAATTAGTTAAAACTGAGAAAAATAGATTTCAAATCGATCTACAAATCCAAGCCATGCACAACCCAAACGTATATAATCCAAATGTTAGATTTGTTTGCAAATATAAGCATTACATGAACTTAAATACAAAGTGAATCTTAAAAATTAGTCAACGTAAACCAGCCTCAAATCAAAGAATAAGCTACACAATTAGAATTAGGATAAATTCAATCATGTGGGGCACATACACAAAGATTAAATTAGGTAACAAATAAAGTAAGCTTTATTACGAAGCGCCTAAACAGGCAAAATAACAAAATAAGAGTATAATTAACCAAAAGCTTGCGATCATCATCAAGCATAAATTCCTACATTCATAAATATGATAATCGCAAGAACAAAAAATTTTGAAAATAGAAACACAATTACATTTTATACATTTTTCTAGCA
The DNA here is from genome assembly GCA_954870855.1 of Scutellaria minor. Classification (NCBI taxonomy): domain Eukaryota; kingdom Viridiplantae; phylum Streptophyta; class Magnoliopsida; order Lamiales; family Lamiaceae; genus Scutellaria; species Scutellaria minor. Next base: position 13,143,895 of record OX940728.1, on the reverse strand, counting down.
AGAAAATTGAGCTTTAAATAATGCCACTTAAAATGAATGTGAAGTCAGAGGATTCAAACAAAATTAAATGTACCATTCAGTGATCTATGAGGCAAAAGGAGCCCAGGCAGGCTCTTCTTCAGAGATTGTGGTCTACCCGTCTAATCTTTCAACAGTTTCATCTTCGGAAGCTTCCTTACCTTCCACTTTTCAGAGGAAGACCACTCAGAATTTTCGGAGAGGCGTACTCTGTTATTGATGCCATTTTCTTCCAGTTTCAAACCTGCTTAAATAAAATTCAAGAAAACTGCAAGAAAAAAATTATTCAAGATCTTGGTAGTGAATTGAGGATGAAGGGAAATGAACAAAACAGAGAATGGTGGGTTTTCAGCTGCACGATAGGGATCCCACATATGCGAAGAAGAAGGTGTAGAAGAAGTCAAGGAATTACTACCTGATTTTGGAGGAATCTTGATTTTTGGAGATAGCAAGGGATGACTTGAACTGTAGTTATGCTTTATATTTTCGATTATCTTCTGAGACAACATACTTTTCCCCTCAGGTTTCTCTCTCGCTCTCATTTACTCTATCTCATTAAACTTGGACATCTACATCGTCGTACGTTTCTCTTGTAACAGTCATGCGTGGGTATATCTTCTAAAGTAGCTGTGCATTTCTATTGTAATTAAAATATGAATTTTTTTTCCTGTATAGAGATGCCTTTGTAATATACACATGGCAGCCTAAGAGACTCTAAAAGAGTTGATGTGTCAATATTATATAACTCATATTAATTAAGTTAAAATGCTTATGTGTCAATATTTCAAAGTGCCAAATGTCAGCCCAAGGTTCATTTGGAAAACATATGTGACACAATTTGAGAGATCCAAACCCTCCTTTTATATATATAGATTTGTTAACAGTTTCTTATAATTTGGTTGATCATTATTGATTGGTTGATCATTATTGATTTTTAAAAAAAAATCAAATTATTGTAAAAATTATATGTGAATTGTGAGTAAATCCACCTCACAAAATTATATTTATGAGACGATTTTACAAAAGTTCTACCCAACACTAGATAAAAGTTTATTAAAAAAGAAGATGATTTAAACAAAAGAAGCCATTATCACTTCTTAGTAATGGAAAAGCAACAAATAAATTTAAACAAAAACTATTTTTAAAACGAAAGTTATTGTGGGCATCATTATTATTAAAGTATAAAACACAATTACAATAGAAGAGTATTTTTACTGAAGAGCCTTAGCTTTATTGAATTTGCAAATTTTTATTTGACTAATTTGACTTTGTAATTAATATGCAGTCCCATAAAATTTATAAATTAATATTGCAACATTACCTTAAAAAAACAAAAAAAAAACAACTTTGTGGAATTATATGAAAAACTAAATTGCAATTACGTATAAGAATTGAGATGAATCAAATCTATTTATTTGATCATCTTATGGAAAAGAGATATAGTCCAACTATACATCAATCCACGAAGAAAAATATCTAACGTACTAACTAATTAACTAACTAAGTTAGAAAATATTTAGACTAAAAAAACCCTGAAAAAAGATTATAAACTAGAAAAATTAATTAAATAGCGGGGGGCTATAGCACTCCATTTTTTTTTCTTTTATAAAATCTAATTTTGTGAAATAAATCAACTCATAATTTATAGTCAAACTAATCAATAATTAACCCATAAAAAAATCGGGTTGTACAACTCTATTTTATTAAAGTGTATATATATAGACAGTGGCGTATCCAAGAATTTTAAATTGAGGGTATGAACAAGTAAATAATAGATAATAGAAAAAAATTACGCATAAACATTATTTCATATATAGTCTTACAACCAAGATAATCAAATACATAAGATATTACAAAAGATTCAAGTTATAAGCTACAATTTGGTTCTTCGACTCTTCATTTTTTGGAAATGATCTATGACATCATCATCAGGAATTTGCAAGAACATATCTTTCTCAATGAAAGTGACCAAACAATCATTTAATAATTGATCACCCATGCTATTCCTCAAGTTATTTTTGACATAGCCCATTCCTGAAAACACTCTTTCAACACCTATAGTAGCGATCGGGAGAATCAACACCAACTTGATAAGCAAAAAAATTACCGGATAAGTAACATGTTTGTTCGTTTCTATTAGCATCTTCAAAAGGGCACCAAGATCGTGCAAATCCCAAAACCTGTCATCTTTTTGCATATCTTCAATGAATATATCGAGTTGCATTCAAGAGTCATCAAATCAATATTTGAAAATTCAGATGGATAAAATGTGGCAAGTTTAGTCACTTTTTCTTTGTCAAAAGAAGAGAAACCATCTTTAGGATTTAAACAAACCATGCATGTAAGCAATTCCATATTCACCTCATCAAATCGATCATTGAGTTCATTAAGTTGTAAATCAATCACTCCTAGAAAAACTTGCATCCGAAAATGTTGAAGATTCGTCTCTTGCTGTATAAAACGTCTTGATCGTCCCCTTGCCTTATAAGGAACATCCATAATGGGAACCTCAATGTCATACTTGTTGCAAAATAAAGTGACCTTATTCAAGAGAGTTTTCCATCCACAATCTCTTATTTTTTGCAATAATTGCTTGGTTAAAGAAACAAGAGACATATCATTAACAATCTTGATCTTTTTTTTGCAAAGTAAGACACAAATCATTAGTGTACCCAAAAATAGTCAACATCAAGTGTGCCATGAACACAAAATCAAACAACTGTAATGAGAACAAAATGGCTTGAGTTTTTACCTTATCTTCTGAACATGAGACATTCTTCCCAACCATGACGAGTACCTCAACAATTGTAGAAAATAAATGGATAACATTGAAAAGAGTTTTATAATGAGACCCCCAACGAGTATCCCCCAATCTTTTCAAACCAACCTCTTCATTTCTCTTCTCTTACAAGAAACTCCAACTATATTCAACAAATTTGCAAGTGTTTCAAGCCAACCACAATCGTTGTTTTTTTTAGCAACAGCAACAAGTGTTAATTGAAGTTGATGAGCAAAACAATGAACATAGTAGACACATGGAGTATCTTTTATAATCAAAGTCTTAAGACCATTAATCTCACCCTTCATGTTGCTCGCCCCATCATACCCTTGCCCTCGAATCTTCGATTGTCTTAATGAATGCTCCACAAGTAAAGATATAATTACACTTTGAAGTGTCAAAGTAGTGGTATCACCAACATGTATTAGTCTAAGAAAACGCTCCACTACCATTCTTGTTTTACAATCAACATAACGCAAGCAAATAGCTAATTGTTCCTTTTGAGACACATCACTTAACTCATCAGCCAATATAGCAAAGTATTCATCACCAAGTTCTTCTATAATGCACTTAGTTGTTTCTTTTGCACAACAATTGATGAAATCTTTTTGAATTAAGGGAGACGTCATTTGATTATTAGCTGGAGCATTTGTAAAAATAACATCTCTAACATCTTCATTATGTACTGTTAGCCATTTCAAAAGCTCAAGGAAATTTCCCCTATTAATTGACTATTCACTTTCATCATGCCCACGAAATGCCAACCCTTGACGCAAAAGATACCTCAAACAACTAAGTGACGCTTTCAAACGAGTTTCATACTCACTTCGAATCGTATCACCTGCATTATCAAAAGCATATACAATAGATTTCTTTTTTGAGTCTCTTAAATTCACGTACTTTTCATAAGCAAGATTATGAGCACTTTTAACCCCACTAACATGCTTCTCAAACCTATCCGGCTTATTCCATGATCTAAATCCTCCATTAACAAATGCATCTCCCCCCACATTAAGAAATACTTCATTCTTGAACAAATAACAAATGAAACAAAATATTGCATCTTTCTCAATACTATATTCAAGCCAATCATACTTTTTGAAAAAATCGATGTATACCTCCAAGTTCTCTTTGAGGAAAGTCATGATTTTTTAGTTGACATGGTTCTTTAAGAATATATGCTCTTCTCACTGCATTTCGTTGTTTTGGAGAATAATCCATTATATTTATTCTTTTCCCTGTATCGTGGGGAAGAAGTTTGACATCATATAAAAATTCTTCATTTTCTAATGCTACTCTACTTTCCTTTGAACCACTCGATTCCATTTTGTTTTCTTGAATTTGGGGTGAATTAAGTGATTGAGAAGAAGACTCACCATCTTCTTGAAGAACTTCGATATCTCTTTGTGAAGAACAAGAAGTTCCTTGAGATTTTGTTTCCTTAAATATAAATTGTCGAAGATCGGGTTGCTTTTCCATTGTCTTTATTTTCTTTGATTTAGGAGTATTCTTCATCCTAATAGAACTGATAGTAAATAATAAAAATAAAATCAATTCTATAGTAAATTAACAATTACAATTACAACCCATAAAAATATAATAACATATTTGTCACAAAATCAAAAAATTTCATTCATAAACATGAAAAAACACAAACCTTAAATAATAAATTATGAATAAAAATAACATTAAATTCACTAAATAATATTCTAAATCATATAATAAATAAGAATACATATAAAATATGAAGATAAAATAAGTAAATAAATTAAAAAAAATACCTCAAAAAATGGCCAAGCTCACCACCTTTCTCAGCTCTCTGTTTCTTCTCTATCTCGAGCAGTAGCCAAGTTTGGGCATTTGTAATGGCACTTTAAAATTTTAATTTAGGTGTAATGGCACTTTTGTAATTATTATATCAAGTAAGGTTATTATAGGAAATATCTAAATATATATTTAAAAAAAAATCAATTTAGGGTACAGCTGTACCCCCTTGTACCCTTCTAGATACGTCGCTGTATATAGGGGTAGTAATACAAAATACCACAAAAAATATAAAGTGTGATAAAAAATACCACCAAAAATAAAATTGGAATTTTTGTACCATAAAAAATAAAAGTATGATACTTTATATCATGAAATATAATTTTATGTCAAAAAATACCACAAATTTTATTGACTTTGATTGGGACATTTATTACCCCACAACAACCTATAACAACCTCCAATCAAATCGGTCAAATGGAATCTTGGTCAAATCAATTTGAATTCAAAAATTATAGGATTAGACATGGATTATGGGCATAATCCAAGTGGAATCCTAATTTTGTCAAATTATCGGGTTAAATGGAGGAGTTGTGCACGCGTGGATGGGTGGCGTTAGGCGCCCGACACGCGCGGGGTCACCTGTCGGCATGCGCACCTGGCGGGAGAAAATGGGTGCCCGCACGCACGCACTGGACACCTATCCTCATCCTCGCACAAGCACAGCGCCCCATCACCCGTCGGGCGTGCACGCACACAGCGTCCCCCGTCGTTGGAGTGCACGCCCGGTGTGAGACAACTAGTGCGCGTGCGCACCGAGCACCCATCCTCATCCCCGCGTGCGCGCGCACAACACCCCGTCACCTATCTGACGTGCGCATATTAATAATAATCCCCCTTTAATAATTAAAACAACATAAGTTAATAATCCCCGTTTAATCCTCGTTTACTAATTTTAATAATCCCCTTTAATAATTTTAATAATCCTCATTTAATAATTAAAACATCATATGTTAATAATCCTCCTTTAATAATTTTAATAATCTCCGTTTAATAGTTAAAGCAAAATAATTTCCTAATCCTTGGTAAATAATTGTAATAATTTTAATAATTCCCATTTAATAATCCCCGTTTAATAATTAAAGCAACATAATTTTCTAATGCCCTTTCAATAATTTTAATAATTTTAATAATCTCCGTGTAATAACCCCCATTTAATAATTAAAACAACATAATTTACTAATCCATGTTTAATAATTTTAATAGTCCGGGGTTTAATAATCCCTGTTTAATAATTAACACAACATAATTTTCATATTTCCCGTTTCATAATTTTAATAATTCCCGTTTAATAATTAAAATAACGTAATTTAATAATCCACGTTTTATCCACCTCTGCTAATTTGAATAACAAAAAAACCCTGCTTTATAAGTTTGATATATTTATTTTCCACATCGATAGTAAGATAATAATTCGTATATGTACTTTCAATCTGCATATTAATTAATAAATTAATATGAATATTTTTTCCGTTATTTTAGCTCGATTGGGTATGTCTGGAGTGTCAGGTCCGACAAACATACATTAACAGGTATACTCGTATTAGCATAGCGGATGAAATAAAGAAGATCTTACAACGTACTTTTGAGGATTGTGTGAGGGACTTTGAGAGGACGTGTTTCGGCGATTTTTTACATTGGAGTACCTAGCGTGATAGTTGCAAGGGGTTTCTGCATGCCCTTATGTCACGTGCTTGGATGAGGCGTGGTTTCTTATTGGTCGAGACCGTCGTCTATGTCGATTCTCAAGGAGAAAGTTCGTCTTGGTGACCGGTTTAAGGTTTGGTGACTCCGAATTCAACCCGACTGTTCTTCACATGCCATATAAAGACGGTGTTTTTTTGCGAGTCTGTTCACTTACCCAGCCAAAGATTACTGTGGCGGATCTTCGTCGTAGATTTAATGATGAGGAGTTCATTGAGCAGCAGGATGACACGATGAAGATTGTCAATATTCTCCTCTTGTATAGCATTCTACTTGGAGTTGACCTAAGAACCACTTCAGTTGACTTTTGGGTTTGGGACTTGGTGGACCAGGAGGAGTACTGGGAGAGCTTTCCATGGGGTAAGATTTCTTATCTTAACTTGATGAGCAAAATCAAGCAGCTACTATCAATATTGCCGAATCCAGTGGGAAACAGGCCCCCGACGTACCACTTTTACGGATTCTCATTAGCCCTTATGGTTAGTATTAATTGTCACACTTTAATGTTTTCATATTTCGAGTTTTTGTTCAATTTACTTATAACATGAATTGTGCTTGAAATTTTCTAAATATAGGCTTTCGAGGCGATTCCGTCCACCGGTGATTATGTCGGATATCTTCATATGGCTAATCGCAACGTGTCACCATGATTTTTGAAGTGATCGACGAAGATTCCTGAAAACGACGTGTCGAGAAAGCTGGATGAGAAGGTATGTTGACGTACAAAAATGGTATTCATTATAATCTTATTCTTTACATTTCCTTACAATATCCATATTTATGAATTCATCTTATTTTAACTATGTCTACTACAGGGTCTGATCTGTTATGAGAATCTTACCCCGTCTACTGCTGAGACACGTCAGCCATTCTAGTAGTTTATCGATCAGGACCTCTCCGAAGGCGTTCAACTTCCTGTGCGTACTAAGGGTCGTCCGCGGAGGTCTACTGTCATCTTATCTATTGGAGGGACTGCATCTGTGCATGTTGGTGGTCCTCAGGTCGGAGAAACTCGACCTTTGGCTCTTGTACGAAGGTCGACTCAGACGACCCAGCCGACACGATGGAGTTTTGGGCCGACAAGCCCCGTGGCCATACTCGATCCAGATCAGAGTACATATCATGGTTCGATGCTGCAGATTGTAGAAGGAGATGAGGGTTTGTCGGACGAGCCAAGGGAGGTCCTTATATCAGAGATGCATGAGATTTTGATACAGGGGGATTACAAGCTGTCGACCTATCAAATTGAGTTTTCTTCATTCTACCCACAGCCGTAGTATTGTCATGATGATATGTCCAGTTATCCACCATAGACATCCCCCTTTGCCGATCATGATGAGATGCCATGTTGTTCGCCACATACATCTTCTTTCGTTTTCCATGATGAGATGCCCAGTTATCCACCACAGACATCCTCCTTCGCCGATCATGATGAGATGCCCCGTTATTTGCCACATACATCCTCGTTCACCGATCAGGTGGGTCCATCATACATAAGTCCCAAAGATGATAGGGATAGCCAGCTTCTCCATTCGATGAGGAAAATGTTGAACACAGGCATCAACGGGTATAGAATTACATGGGACAACAGTACTCTGATCTCTGGCAATATGTAGAGGATACGATACGGGATGAGGTACAGTGTTTGGAGTTGGAGATTTCAAACATGATTCGATCTGAGTTGTCGAACTACTTCGACCAGAGACCCTCGTTTCAGGGTGAGCAAGATTTACCAACACATAGACCCTCGTTTCATGAGTCCTACTATCTAGAGGTAGAACATGATTATAGGCAACATTTGCCAACACATAGACCCTCGTTTCATTACTCCTACTATCCAGAGGCAGGACAGGGTCAGCAAGATTTGGCGACACAGCAGGGTGTTGGTCACTGGTCTACTCCCATTGAGCTGCCGACCACTAGTTTCCTTCAAGGACAACATTCACCTATACATTTTGATATGGAGACTTCTACGGCTGGTGATGCACAGTCGAGACACATACCAACTGTTCACTAATTTCTTTTAGTTACTTTCGCAAGTATACGGTGTAGGGAGTAGAAGTGGTGAGCAAGGTCGATCCCACAGAGACTAATTATCTAGGCACTAACTAATTACTCAAATTCAGTTTCCAGTTTTATCTAGGAAAAACAAATCACATCGATCGCAGATTAATTCAATAGAAAACTAACTATGCAAATAAATTCACTCAAGAATAACAGATATCTAAGACAGGTTCTAGGACATGCTTTCATCTAATTCTCATCAAAACATCACTTTAACCAACTCAAGTTCATTAATCAATCATCCTATATGAGCAATCACATATATCGAATTAACAACTCTCCCGAGTCAGTTAACCGGTTGATTATTATGCCACCAGAGGTATCCCTACTCAATCTGATTGAAACATAACAACTCCCAAAAGCACTTAGGATTGATTTCTCATTACATAAATTCCTTAATCTCCCGATCTAAGTCTTTTTATGTATCATGTGTTTATTCTTCCATAATTGAATCTCATCTCCCGAATTTTGATCTAATTACTAAATCATGCTCAATTACCGGCCGAATAATCAAACAATCAATCAAATCATAAACACACAAATAGGATAAACGATCATGAACTTTGAATTGAAATTAAAGATCCATCAAGATTCGAATTAAATTACTAACAAGTCCTAGAAACCCTAGTTGCATGGCGCACGGTCATGTTGCATGGCACGACCAGACCGTGTGCTACAATCTTCCTCGCGATCTCGTATTTCACTTCTATTCTTCCTCATTTTTCCATGATTTCTTCCTTGATCATCAATTACACTTGAAACTTTGCACTTTTCTCATTAAAATCATGAAACTAAGCACAAACACGTCAAATGCAACTTATACAATATAAAAACAGAAATCACCATCAAAACGTATTTAAACATATTCAAATGAATACATAAACATACGCAAAAATATGTGAAAAATGACACTTATGAAATCCCCCAAACTTGAACTGTTGCTCGTCCTCGAGCAACATCAACAACTCAAAAGACACTCCTAAAGAGAATTAAACAAGCAACTAGAAGAAACACGAGTCATGAACTTACACATCACAAACTATAGATCATATACACCTAATTGATGTCAAAAAAATTCATTCAAACTTCTAATAAATACTTCAAACAATTCATAACCATGTACTTTCAAGGAGTAATGAACCTCACAAGGTAAACTGTATCACTCACACTCAAAAGTGTTTAAAAACAGGACGTGTATACGCTCAAAACGATAAATCAAGTAAAACCTACCATAAGCTTGCAAATCGTCTCACTTCTCCACCACGTGTGTACATGTGAATATTAAGAATCAAAAAGGACTTTATTTGGACGCAATGAGGCTTTTTGGATAGGGTAGAAAAAATTTGGAATAAAAGTGACTAATCAAATAGATATTTGAAGCTCCTCCACAAATTGCAATTCTAATCATTCTTCATGAGGTCTTTTCAAATGACCACTTTTCCCAAAACATGAGTTCCAGAGATATGTCAAAAATTAATTATTCAGTTGAGTTCCAGAAAAGGCACAACTCAAAACATATCAAAAATAAGCACAACTCATGCAAAAATTCTCCTTCCAACAATTACCTCTACAACCCAAGTATATATTATTTTTCTTTTTTTTACACTTGGTCTTTTTTTTTCCTCTTGATATTCTCTACCAAATGCTTTCTCCGACTCCACATATACTTCACATTATATTTATTCACCCATCACTTCTAGCTGAGCTTCAAAATCATAGATAGGTAGGCTCAAAATAAAAGTTGTGGTAATTTACCCAATTATTTGGCTAATCAAAGAATAAGGCTTAAAGGCTCAACAGGGCTAACTAAGGAAATATATCAAATTTGGTGAGAAATTATTTGGCTAAGTGACTTATCAAAACAAAGATGACTTTATATCATTTTCAAAAATTCACACGTACTTGTAGTCTCGAAAAAGATACCAAAGCAAGTTCTAGAGGTATATACAGAAAATAAGACTTGGTGTAATATCAAGTCAAGACTCAAATCTCACAAGCTTATTTTCATACTCCTCAAAACTACACAATCATTGTATGCTCAAATATATTCACCAAAAATTCCGAACAAACTTTCAACTTCAATCAAGCAATATATACCTACTTTCATTTTACTCAATTCATGTTTCATATAACTTCAAGGATTCACTTCATATTCCTAATCACAAGATCTTCTATCATCCTAAAAACAAACAAAAAACAAAAAACATATAACACAACTACTCATATGATTCAAACACAAGAAAAAAAAAACGAGCACAAGTCACAAGATCAGAAAATTACCATCGATTTTAACTTTGTTCTTCAAGTTACATACCCCATACTTATAGTCGACAATTCCAAAGACGACACAGAAACATAGAAAGAGAAATTGAAGAAGAAAAAGAAAAAAAAAATCGAAACAAAGAGAAAAAGAAAGAAAAAAAAAATCTCTCATCACTCTAATCCTTTGTCGGCGGTGGCGGTGGTGGATAGACATGCCCCATAGAAATCCTCCAATGATCCATGCGCTCTATAAACTCCGTCATCGTCGTCCGGTAATCCCGGAACTCTCCTCGCAGTTCAGTCAGACCAGTCTCCAACGCCTCCAGCCTAGCATCGTACTGAGGAGCATACTAGTGTTGCTGTTGTGCTGGCCTCTCGTTAGGTGGTGGTGGGGGATATAGTCATTGGTCTGCTGTGGTGCGGTATAATCTTGGTCCGTCCCCTGCTCATATGTCTCTTCTTCCTCGACCGCCTCCCGATACTCATCTCGCACATCCGATGGAGCTGGTACATACAACGCACCCTATGAGAGGGCTATGTGCTTCGTCGTATCCACGGACCAGTTTCGTCGGTCTGCCACTCCGTTAAAATCACTAACTTCTCCAACAATTGTGAGATGAGGATTCGGCAATGAGAATCCAATTCTGTCGTTCTGCTGGAAGAAGTAGCCATGTCCTGCCGGGTCCGGGCTAATAAAGTGTTGGTTAACCAACACTTGCATATCGATCGCGGTCGAGCCTGACACATAGGACACATTGTCCAAGGCCATGCCAAAATGTAGGGCTAACGGAGTGATCATGCCTCCGATGACAATGGGGCCACTCGTCTGCTTTGCGATCCTACTCATCTGTTTGAGCAGAAAAGTCGCAGCATCCACTGGGCGGCTATAAACCATGCAGTATAGGATATACAACTCATCCACCCTAAAGACCCATTGTCATGTTGAGCGAATATGGTCTTGGCTATGACACGCTAAATGTGGCGGAAAATCGGTTGTGTAGCCAAGTCGTTTTCACCCTCTTCGCATCCCATGGTACCAGATCGCGCATGCTGCAGTCAGTCAGAAATCCCCAAAATTCCGCCGGCCTAAAGTTCCGGTGATGCTTCACCGTAGTAGCCTCCTCCGGGAGATGATATATCTGTCGGAACTGCTCTATAGTAATCTCATGTGGACGGTCTTGCAATCGGAAACTGATGCTTGCCGGGGTCATCAGAGCTCTTGTCCTCTCGTTAACCTTCAACGTGCTAAGCACTTCTAGCACTACCTTGGGGTAGGTTCGCCATCGACCTCGGAACAGGAATGTCCACCCAATATTCTCAATCATCCTCCAGAAGTCATCATGCAACTTAAGGGTCTGTAGGGTCGCGTCATCTATATAACGGGTGGCCTCGATCGGTCTCCCAACCAAATCCTCCCACCGAGCCTGATGCTCAGGTCTGTCAACCGGACTTCGTAGTGTGTGGGAGAAATAGAAAGGAGGATCGAAGTACTCATCGATGCACCCGTCGTAGTCTTTCATTTCTTTCATCCGGTCATTACAAACCTGCAAAAATCCCATAATTAGTTTTAAGCGGCATCAGAACGTAGCCAATGTACTCACTAATATCCTAGAACATGTGTATGCTCTACTATTCAAACAGACCGTCATTCGCTCTTCCAAGTCCACATTGACATCGCATGAGAAAAACCACACACATAGCATAAACATGGAACCTAGCGTCCCATCATAACGTAGCAAAAACACATCCCATCATGCATTGCAAGTTCCTCACCCATGTCTCCCCCAAACTTAAACACATGCACAACATATACTTTGTATACCCACGTCACCAAATCATGTAAGTGGAACCCCAAATAATACATGTAACATGAATTTAACATAGCATGGTAATAGAAATATCATGTTTTTGAAGAACCATAGTAGATCATGCTCAAAAACTCAAGAAAAGATCAAGAAAAATCATGCATTCCAAGTGTTTGACAAAAGTCCCCAATGACATAATACTTCAAAATGAAATTCTATTCCGATCAAAATATTACCCAAGTCATAATCAACACATCTACAGAGAAAAGAATGACAAACATTGGAAAGAAACGTACCTTTTTTATGAAAACTCGAAAATTCAACTTGAGAGTCTAACACTTCAATGGATTCAAATTTCTTCCAAATCATTTGATGATTAGCGTTATGGAGTGGGGGAGTGATGAATTTATGTTTGAGAGTGATTAATTGGTGAGAAAATGCACAATTTGATGGATTGATTTAGGGTTTGAATTGGAGAAGAATTGTGAGAAATAAGCTTTGCCCCTTTTCATCCCTTTTTGAACACGATCTGGTCGTGCACAACCGTGCTGTATGGCACGGTCGACCGTGCCCGGTCAGTTCAACACATTGTATGATGGGGCACGATCGTGCTGCATAGCACGGTCTATCGTGCCCGATCATCCCAAATCGCTGCATGATGGGGCACAACCGTGTCTGGTGGCGCACGACCGTGCTCCCAGATAATATATATATATTATTTATTTTATTTTTTTTAAAATATCTACTACTACTACTACTTAACTAATTGGGTTGCCTCCCAAACAGCGCTAAGTTTATCGTCTCCAGCCGGACGAGATAAAAGATGAAAGCGTACCTTTCATGGATCATTTAAGAAATAGACTCACCTAGCCGTCTCTTTTGTTCCATTTCCATAGTACAACTTGATTTGTTGTGCATTGATGGGGAATGTACGACCATTCTTGGCCAACAGCTCTACATAGCCCGAATCAAACACCTTCTTAACCCAAAAGGGTCCCGACCATCTTGATTTCAATTTTCCAGGGAACAATCGGAGAGTCGAATTGAACAACAATACCGGATCTCCTGGCTTGAATGTCCTCCTTTGAATCATTTTATCATGAAAGTGTTTGGTCTGTTCTTTGTAGATTCGAGCATTCTCATAAGCATCATTGCGGAACTCATCTAGCTCCAATAGATTATGTACTCGATCAGAACTTGCCCGTACGTCGTAATCAAAATTTAGTGCTCTTGTAGCCCAAAATGCTTTGTGCTCTAATTCCACCGGAAGATGACACGACTTACCGAAAATGAATTGGTAAGGGGACATACCAATTGGTGTTTTGAACACCGTCCGATATGCCTATAGGGAGTCATCTAGGCGAAACGACCAATCTTTTCGATTTACACTCACTATTTTCTCCAAGATCGTCTTGATCTCCCGATTTGACACCTCGACTAGCCCATTTGTTTGAGGATGATATGTCAACGTCATTTTGTGTTTCACTCCATATTTCTCCAACAACCTAGCAAATTTTTTTTGTGGAAATGTTTTCCCCCATCACTAATGATTGCCTTAGGTGTCCTAAATCTATTGAAGATATTTTCTTCAAGAATTGAAGAACAACCTTAGCATCATTGGTTTTGGTGGGAATAGTCTCTATCCACTTGGAAACATAATCAACAACTAGTAAGATGTAATTGTAGCCATTAGATGGGAGAAAAGGTCCCATAAAATCGATGCCCCACACATCGAAAATTTCCACTTCCAATATGTTGGTTAGAGGTATCTCATGCCTCCTTGATATTGTCCCCATCATTTGACATCAATCACAACCTGCCACAAAGTTATAGCAATCCTTAAATAAAGTTGGCAAATAAAAACCTGATTGTAGCACTTTGATGGCCATCTTTTTTCTATTGTGATGTCCTCCTACGAGTGACGATTGACACATCCTCATTATGTCATCCCACTCTTCTAGCGGGACACATCTCCGAATCATCGAATCTGCACATCTCCTAAACAGGTGCGGGTCATCCCACATATAAAAAGTAACATCATGAAGAAATTTCTTTCTTTGATACCCATTTATGTCTGGTGGGAGGACCCCCTCTGCCAAGTAGTTCACAATATCTGCGTACCACAGTACTAGAGCATCATTTATCGCTAGTATGTATTCATCTGGAAAATTTTCCTTGATCTCGATGCTTTGATCAACCTCTTCGTTCTCTAGTCTTGACAAATGGTCGGCTACCACATTCTCACATCCCTTGCGATCTTTAATTTCCAAATCAAATTCCTGCAAAAGTAAAACTCAATGTATTAGACGTGGTTTAGCATCTTTTTTATCGAAAAGATAACGAATTGCGGCATGATCAGTATAAACAATTATTTTAGTGCCGATCAAGTAAGGATGAAATTTGTCGAATGCGAAGACGACTGCCAACATCTCTTTTTCCGTAGTGGTATAGTTTTGTTGAGCCTCATCCAACGTTCGACTGGCATAATATATCGGCCTTAGCAATTTATCTTTTTTTTATCCAAGCATAGCTCCCATGGCATAGTCACTTGCATCACACATTAATTCGAATGGTTGTGACCAATCCGGTGTCACCAAGATTGGTGCACTTGTTAATGTTTTCTTCAATGTTTCGAATATTAAGTGACACTCTTCATCGAACTTGAATTCGACATCTTTCTCCAGCAGTCGGCTCAATGGCTTGGTGATCTTTGAAAAGTCTTTTATAAACCTCCGATAGAAACCTGGATGCCCTAGGAAACTTCGGATTGCTTTTTCTGTTTTTTGTGGTGGCAATCTTTCAATCGCCACGATTTTTGCTCTATCTACTTCAAGTCCTGCAGACGAAACATGGTGACCCAATACGATTCCATCTTTTACCATGAAATGATATTTTTCCCAATTGAGAACCAAATTAATCTCCCTGCATCGCTGCAAAACTCGAGATAGGTTAGCTAAACACACATCAAATGACGTTCCAAAAACTGAAAAATCGTCCATAAACACTTCCATCATGTTTTCTATCAAATCATGAAAAATCGTCATCATGCATTGTTGGAAAGTGGTTGGGGCATTACATAATCCAAATGGCATCCTCTGGAATGTGAAGGTACCATATGGACATGTAAAAGTTGTTTTCTCTTGGTTTTCCGGTGCAATGACAATTTGATTGTATCCAGAATACCCATCGAGAAAACAATAATAATCATATCCAGCCAACCAATCCAACATTTGATCAATAAAATGAAGAGAGAAATGATCATTTCGGGTGATGGTATTCAATTTTCTATAATCAATGCACACCTGCCACTCTGTTACCGTTCAAGTGGCTATAAGCTACTCGTCCTCATTCTTTACCACCGTCATTCCTCCTTTCTTTGGTACTACCTGTACCGGGTTTACCCAATTGCTGTCGGAAATGGGACAGACAATTCCAGCATCCGACCATTTTAGGACTTCTTTCTTTACCATCTCCTACATGATTGAGTTAAATCTCCGTTGGTTTTGGATTGAAGATTTATAAGTATCCTTCATTCTTATTTTGTGCATAATAATGGGCGAACTTATTCCCTTCAAATCTGAAATTGACCAACCAAGAGCTCGTTTTTGTTCTCTCAATACCCGTAAAAGTTTCTCTAATTGGACTGAGTTTAGAGATGAGGAAACGATTACCGGATTAGTATTATTGCTACCCAAAAAGGCATATTGGAGATGATCCGAAAGGTGCTTCAACTCTGGAATGAGTGTGTTCTTTTCCGCATCCGAAACACCATCTTTGTGGTCGAGCACGGTCTGACCGTGCTATACAGCACAGTCGTGCTCGACCTGTGTACACGCCAAATGTCCGGGCATAGTCGACCGTGCCGTGTAGCACGGTCGTGCCCCATTATCCAGTACTGTCTTTCCATCGGGCACGGTCTGACCGTGCTCCACAGCATGGTCGTGCCCGGTTTTCTCTTCCTTGAATTGTCTCTCGTTTCCTCCTTTGTTTTCCTTTCCGTAACTCTTCTTCTTTGGTATTTCCTGTAAAGCATCCAAACAATACACATAGTCAATAACATCGTCATTTTCAAAATCAAGATTTTTTCACTTGAGTTTGCAAAGATTTCGTCAAACAAAATTCCAACGAATCTTTTATCAAGATGTGCTCCATTTGATCCTCCACACAACCATCCTCAACTCCAATGAAGCTATAATTCTCCTCTTCATCATGGAATCTTATGGCCTTGTAGATGTTGAACAGGATGTGTTCGTCATTTACTCTCAAGGTCAGCTCTCCTTTTTGAACGTCAATCAATGCTCGTCCGGTGGCTAGGAACGGTCTCCTAAAATAAGAGGCACAACATGATCTTCCTCCATGTCGAGAACTACGAAGTCCACTGGGAATATGAATCGATTAACCTTGACTAGCACATCCTCGATGATTCCCTTGGGGTATGTTATCGATCTATCAGCCAATTGCAATGTGATTGTAGAAGGCTTTACATCACCAAGACCAAGCTTCTTAAAGATGGATAACGACATCAAATTTATACTTGCCCCAAGGTCACACATAGCCTTATCAAAACTCATTTCTCCAATTACGCACGGGATTGTGAAGCTCCCTAGGTCCTTCAGCTTTTGTGACAACTTTTGTTGTAGGATTGCACTGCACTCCTCTGTGAGATTCACTCTTTCATAATCCGCTATCTTTCTTTTCTTTGACATTACATCCTTCAAGAATTTCGCATAGTTCGACATCTGTTCCAAAACATTTACAAAAGGAATGTTAATGTGAATTTTCTTGAAAATTTCCAGAAATTTAGCGAATTGAGCATCTAGCTTTTTCTTTTGAAACCGTTGAGGAAAAGGGAGAGAAGAAATTGTAAATGGAAGTGAAGGTTTAGAATTCGATTTTGATTTCTCAGCCCCTTTTTGTTCGACAACGTCTTCCTTTTCCTCCACCACTTTTTCTTCCATCCTCTCATTTTCATCTTCTTCTGCCACCGGCATGCTTGACCACTCATATTCCATTCCACTTCGCAATTGAATTACCTTACACTTCTCCCTTGGGTTTATTTCAATGGTGCTTGGATATTGTCCCTTTTTGTGTTGATTTCCCATGTTTTCAGCCATCTGCCCCACTTGTAACTCCAAGGTTTTCATCCATGCATCAAATCTTTCCTTAATCCTTGTGAATCTATCTCGTGATTCATTCACAAATGCTCCTACCAAATCTTCTAGTGCTGGTTTCTTTGGTTCATTGATAACTCCATTCATAACAGAAAAGCCCGGAGGGGGTTGCAGAACATTCTTATTATTTGCATAAGAGAACTTTTCATGATTTACCCCTCCGTGCTTATACTGATACATTTCCCTATTTCGGAAGTTTTGGTGGTTGTAATTTTGCCCATTCATATAGTTGACATCTTCTACTTCCTCTTGTTGGGTGAAATCACTTCCTCGACTTCCTATACTTCCTATGTTTTGAGTTTGAACCGTTGCCAGCGCAGATACTTGATTTGTGAGAGCAGCTATTTGTGAGGATATAATAGATAATTGATCTTGACTTTGGATCTCCGCCACTTTCCTATATGTGTTTCTTTCAGACGGCCATTGGTAGCTGTTTGTTGTCATTTCCACCAAAATATATATCTCATCATCTGGACTCTTTGCTAACAAAGCTCCTCCTGCCGCTGCATCTATCATAGCTCTCGTTGATCCAAACAGTCCGTTATAGAAGAAACAGACCTGTTGATCTTCGGGGAATCCATGCTGAGGACATCTCCTCAACATATCTCTGAATCTTTCCCAAGCTTCACCCAAGGACTCCCCATCACATTGCTTGAACTGTGTAATCTCACTCTTCAACTTCAACGTCTTACTTGGTGGAAAGTACTTAAATAGAAACTTGCTACTTAATCCATCCCACGTAGTAATTGAGCCTGGAGGAAGTGAGTTGAACCACAGCTTCGCTTTATCTCGTAAAGAGAAAGAAAATAATTGAATTCTTATGGCATCATCAAAAACACCATTCAACTTGATCGTATCATAGACTTCAAGAAACTGCGCCAAATGCGCATTGGGATCATCTAAAGGGCTGCCCCCAAACTGATTCTGCTGAACCATATTGATCAGAGCCGGCTTCAACTCAAAATTATTCGCTTGAATTGGTGGTCGCACAACTCCCCTTCTATTTTATTTTGGTTGAAAGTAGTCTCTGATGGCTCGTTGAGCACCAACTGGTGGTACTTGGTTCACTCCTCCATCGATACCTTGATTGTTGAGTACTTGCATATTTGGATTATCGTCAGCCATCTGAGTTTGTGCAAACAGTTGCCTTCGTGTTCTACTACGTCTGCAAGTTGCTTCAATCTCCGAATCTAATGCAATCAAATTCACCTTTTTAGAACGAGTGTTCATGCACAATCTGAAAACACCTAAAACACAAGTTTCAGATACTCTCTAAAAATCTAAAAAAACAAAACAAATAAAACCTAGACTAAAAATAAAAACAAAATTCGAATATTAATTATCCTAAATTTCAGTCCCCGACAACGGCGCCAAAAACTTGTTCACTAGTTTCTTTTAGCTACTTCCGCAAGTATACGGTGTAGGGTGTATAAGTGGTGAGCAAGGTCGATCCCACAGAGACTAATTATCTAGGCACTAACTAATTACTCAAATTCAGTTTCCAGTTTTATCTAGGGAAAACAAATCACATCGATCGCAGATTAATTCAATAGAAAACTAACTATGCAGATAAATTCAATCAAGAATAACAGATATCTAAGACAGTTTCTAGGACATGCTTTCATCTAATTCTCATCAAAACATCACTTTAACCAACTCAAGTTCATTAATCAATCATCCTATATGAGCAATCACATATATCGAATTAACAACTCTCCCGAGTCAGTTAACCGGTTGATTATTATGCCACCAGAGGTATCCCTACTCAATCTGATTGAAACATAACAACTTCCAAAAACACCTAGGATTGCTTCCCTACGTTGAAGGGATGCATCCTAAATGGAGACGCATTAGACCATGGTAGAAGGATATTGATAGTGTAAGTTTTACTTTAATGAGCACATTAATGTCTTAAGTTGTTGATCATATATAGATTATAATTAATTGATATAGATAACATTAGGTATCATGTTTCAAGCAGATACTGACAGTGATGAATATCGAAGATCATTGGGTGGCCTGTGAGATACAACTCAATGAAGACAATGTTACGATTTTTGATAGCATGATGCATACTTTTAACAAGTTCAAGATACAGAGACACTTGAAACAAACACTACCGATCTGATGTGTTCTTCCAGCCCTTCTAACTATGTGACCTTCAACCATAAAAGACGAGAGAAGGGTCTTGATGCTTTTGCTGTCCTCGGTGAGTATCAGTTGTTCTTAGGAGAGCTAGCCAAGTGTTATGTACAGGAAGACAACAGTTCTTGCGCTAATTTGCCTTGATGTCCATCGAGAGTTGTTTGAGTCGTACTTGGCCTAGACCCTATTTAAGCACTAGTATAGATAGGATTAGGCGAATGATGGCTTTCGACATAAATAGATGGAGTACTGATGCAGACACAGTTGCCCTTGATTTTTTGGACAATTGAACTTGTATACAGGATCCTTTTGTCTGTTGATATTATTATTCGAGAAACCTATTATCTCCGTATTTACTCATTTATGCTGGTAAAATATTATTGATATTCATATATCGTCCACTTGCGTGTAATACATAGGGTTAATCCTGTATATGAAAATTTATATCGACTATAGCAAATCTTATTTCACAATTTGAGGCAGACACTATTTTGTTTTTAATAGCTTTCATTACATAGAATTTACAAAAATTTACCTACCACTGATGCACTTTGTGAAAAAAACCTGATGTAGCAATTAGTGTTTTTGAAGATAATAGTCTACATCAAATGATATGAATTGATACATATTTTATAAGTATTCACTTCAAACACGGACGAAAACAATATCTTGAGAAATATACGTGATGCATACCATAAATATGATGGTCTTCAAATAATATACTATCCAGTAGGATCAGGATTGGATTGATAGAGAGGATATTTTCTTCTCGTATGTTCTTCGGAGTGACACAAAGAGCATTTTTTATATTTTCTCACCCTTACTATGTTGTGGGCTGGTGTTGGGTTTTCCTCACCTAGTGAACCTTCACCTCGATCTTGGATTATGGGCATAACGTTTTTGGTATATCTAGCTATGTTATGCCCTGATCCGCCACAATGACTACATGTCCCTATGGTCATTCTTCGTCCAGAAAACTCACATGTTGAAGGAATTCATTTCTCTTTGGGTCGGCCAGCTTGTTTTGATTTGTCAGGCACTCGACAAAATACTTTACGAACATCATCCGACACGGTCCAATCTTGTGCTTTGGGTACAGGGTTAACATCACCAGCCCATATTCCCCTAAAAGACCTCATCGTGTAGTACTCTGACACACATGCAGTCATTGATTGGTTCATAAAACTGTATGAAAATATTGAGAGTGTTTTCTGGTGTAAGCTTATTTCAAATTAAAACATGTAAGAGAAGACAAGAGAGTATTTATGGTGAAGTACAAACCTTATTACGACACAAGCATGCGAACATGGTATCAAGTCCATCTGAAAAATGGAACAGGTGCATTGATATGAATTAAGGTCCATGATGAAAATCTTATGATGGCCTGTGATCTTGAATTTGTGGCGTCCAAGCATATCCACATGCATTTATCGGCTAAGCTTTGTATATTCGAGAACACAATCATATACAACTTTTGTTAGATTGTGTTGTCTATCTTCGGCAGCCGTTCTTCTCTCGTAAAACCATTTTTCTATTATCCATCGAGCTCCCTCTAGAAACGAACACATAGACAGCCTCCGTACCCAATGGAGGTGAGAATTCCACATCTCGGTGGCATTCGACGTCATGAAGTTAAATCTTCGAACAGGGCAGTTCACGCATGACCATCTACTCTTTTTTGTTTTATCTAATGTATCCAGTGCACCTTTCACCTGTATTGCATTAAGATCTCGTATGTACCTGAAAAAAATAAGAAGAAGGATTTTTAAAGACTTTATAACGACAACATGTGTATGTGCATAAAGATCAAGTGAATTATTGAAACTGAATAAGATTATAACGTACCTCTTGAACTCATCACGATCATAACAATATGCAGTCCTCTTGAAAAGTCCAACCAAATGTGATCCATACCTCGCTAAATTTTGTTGAAGATGAAAACAACACAACTTTTGAGTTGCTTCTGGGTATGTCTCGGTGACGGCATTACCAATGTTAAGGTGTTGATCAGACACAATAAGCAGTTGATCTGGGCATCCAAACGCTGCACGAACATTTTTCAAAAACCATGTCCAAGATTCATCATTCTCGACATTTTCTATGTCAATTGCGAAAGGAAATATTTGATCATTTTCATCTTATGTAACAGCAAAAAATCCAATACCTTTATACAGACCTTTCAAATGACACCCGTCCACCACAATTATCGGCCGTGAATATCTTACAAATCCCACAATTGAGGCGGCCAATGCAAAAAACACGAATTTGAATTTTCCATTCGAATCGGTCTACAAGTCTATATAAGTACTAGGATTAGTGTCCTTCAACACCTACAAGTAAGATGGAAGCATCCAAAATGAATTCTTTGGGTCACCATAAGCGAGTCTCATTGCATGACGTTTTGTCTTCAGTGCAGACCTATAACTGAGGTTCAAACCATATTGTCGGTTCATTTCTTCAATGATCCCCCTCGGCCCGATAGTCGATTTCTCATTCCGAAGTGTGTTTGCAAAGTACTCACCGATCAAAGTAGAAGGAAGTCGACGTGGAAAACTATGGTTCAGATATGAAGAACAATTATGTTGTAAAACACTTTTTGAGATTTTCCATATACCATATTTCTCGGTTGCATGAAGTATGAAAGGACAGTCTTTTTGGCTACATCTTACAAACCATCTGTGTTTGTCGGAATGGTCCATACGATATTCTACTTGATTTTCCAAATGGTAAAACCCAACAACATTCTTCAATTCCACCTTACTGCAAAAGGTGGAACCTTTTTGCAGAATGTGTGTAGCTGGCTGAGCCTCCTCAATTTGGGAGGAATTGGGTGGCTCGATTTCCTACATATCGGGGATAGACCATTCTGGTCGTAATATGTATGTGCAGAATTCTTCATACTCCTCTCGTTGCTCCATATCCAAAGCATTCTCTTCATCATCATTTAATTCGAAGTTATCTTCTTCATTATTTGAATCTACATACAGATAGATATAATTACAAATAATGCAAGCTCGAAATCAATTTTCAGAATGAAATGAACTAACTAAGAGTACAAAATTACAACTTCGTTCATCATCTTCATGGTCTGGTCTTCTTTCACTTACCGTTTTTACAAATTCTTCACGTTGTTACACCTCTTCTCGTCTATAGCCTGTCAGAGCCCTGTTTAAGTTGAGTCTGCCACCGAAGTCATTTCGATCATACTTTGGTGGCGAAGGTTCCCATTGCATTCCCGAAGAAGTCCCAAAGTAAGTATTGTCATCTTTATTGGGTATGGCCCAACTTACACGAAATCCCTCATCATTTTGTAGTCCAAGGGGAAATAGTCATTTCGGTCGGTATACACATATGAGTTCGGTTCCTCATAGCTAGGTGTAAACGGTACACCACTTTCACCACATCGCTGATTTTGCTCATCCATAGTGATATGTTATTCCGAATGTTCGGGATAAGATGATCGACCTCCAGGGGGTGTATTTTGAGTCTCCGGAGATAAGATAACATCGGATACTCCAACATCTATCATCTTCAGAGAGACAAAAACAACAAAAACATCATTGATCATTGACAATATTTGGTGCAAAACTGCACCATTCTTTATTTTTATCTTCTTCACCCTTCCGTCAATTTCAACTAGTACGTGAATCACATATCTCCACTGCATCATGTCGGCACCCACAACTCCATAAATGGAAGACAGTAAATCATAATATGTTATTTCACGAAGGTGAATGACCTCTTCAAAATCGTTGGTGTATTCTAAATCTTCTCAATAGCCTCCATACCATACAACTTAAGAAGTCATCTTTTTGTGGATACTCCTAAAAAAACATTAAAATTTGTGAGTATTATGAAACTTCATAATAAATAACAAATCAAATAAAAAAAATAAAGTACATTAATTATTTTCCACTCGTAAAACAATAAATTATTTAAAGAATAAGTCCAATTTCAATAATAAACTACTAAAGTCTAAACACAATAAATCGAACTTCAATTAATCATAATATACTGAATAAACTTTCACTTCAGCACTACTGTGCATCACATTATTCCATTCCATTTACTTCAGGAGTGACTGCACCAAAAAATGAATTCACGTTCACATAACTAATCTGTATATGTAATAATATTCGTTTCACTTTTAATGTTCTTTTAATTAAAATTTTATAACTAATTTATAAGTAATGTTCGTTTAACTTATAAACTAATGTGACTAAAATTAATCTTCGTATGACTAATAATTCTCAATAACTAATATAATTACATCCTAATATAGTTATATTATTAAAACTAAATAATAATTCATCACGAAATCGTCCTGTAACATTGTAAAAAAGATAATTTAATATACACACGAAGATTATAACTATTGTAACTAAATAATAGGTAGATAATAATTTTCCTTATTAACAAAATAAATAATTAATAGTGGGTTTTTCTTCTTAATAAAATAAATAAATTAACCCTATAATAAATAAAATTAACCCTATAACAAAATAAATTAACCCAATAAATAAATAAATTTTCCTTATTAATATAATATATAAATTATTAAAGGGGGATTATTACACCTTATTAAAATTATTGAACGGGATTATAAAACGGTGATTATTAAACAAAAATTATTAAATTATGTTGTTTTAGTTGTTAAAGGGGAATTATTAAAGGGGGATTATTAAATTTATTAAATGTGGATTATTAAATTATGTTTTTTTAATTATAAAATGAGGATTACTAAAATTATTAAAGGGGATTATTAAGATTATTAAAATTATTAAAGGGGATTATTAAAATTATTAAAATTATTAAAGGGGATAATTTTAATTATTAAAACTATTGTCGTCCGATCGACCGCTC
The DNA here is from genome assembly GCA_954870855.1 of Scutellaria minor. Lineage (NCBI taxonomy): Eukaryota > Viridiplantae > Streptophyta > Magnoliopsida > Lamiales > Lamiaceae > Scutellaria > Scutellaria minor. The sequence goes on along the minus strand of OX940728.1, from coordinate 13,119,260 downwards.
GATGACAGAAATGCGGTGCGCGCACGCACGACGGGTGACGGGCCGCTATACGCGTGTGAGGACGAGGACGGGTGCTGTGTAACGTGCGCGGGCACCCGTTCTCCCATCGGGCACACATGACGATGGGTGACCCACGCGCACCGGGAGTCTACCATCACTCGTCCGCACGCAGACAGCTCTTCCCACTGCCGTCGAGCATACGCGACAATGTGTTCCCAACTTAAACGTGGATTATTAAGTTATGTTGTTCTAACGGGGATTATTAAAGGGGATTATTAAAATTATTAACACTAAATTGTGAAATAAAATAGGGTTAAACATGGATTACACCCATAATCCACGTTTAACCCGATAATTCGAAGAAAATAGGGTTACACGTGGATTATTTTTATTATCCATATTTAATCCTAATTTTTTCGAAAATAATAGGATTAAAAGTGTATTATGCCCATAATCCATGTTTAATCCTATAATTCGAAACAAAATAGGGTTAAATGGGGATTTTTCCCGTAATCCCAATTTACCCCTATAATTCGAAAAATATAGGGTTAAACGGGTATTATGTCTATAATCCTCGTTTAACTATTAAACATACCTTTCTTATTTCAACGATAATTTTTCAAACCTTCAAAGTGCCAAAAATTCGAATTTTTTTAACAGAAAATTTGTTATTCAAAATGTTGTATGATAATTTCAGTATCAAGTATAAAGTGAATAAACAGGAAAATTACATGTGAATTCATAGTAAATAATGTGAACAAAAAAATAAAAAATTTGGTGTAATAGTAACTCAAATTAATACATGTGCATGGCCAAATCCAATGAACCCTAAAATAAATAATGAGAACAAAAAAACAAAAAAATTAGTGTAATAGTAACTATGAGTTGCATGGCAAATTAATAGTTGCATGACCAAATTAATTAATACACATGCATGCTTGAATCTAATGAACAAAAAAATAAAAAATATATTAATTATCATTTCATCCACAATTTCTAGTTGACTTTGACAAAAAAAGTGGTAGAAAGTACCCACTATTATATTTTGTGGTATAAAGAGACCAACTATTATATATCATGGTAACTTGGATAATGGATTATATTTTTCATGGTAAAAAGGATATTTTCCAATATATATATATATATAGGAAATGATGTATGTTGAGATGTTTCTAACTAGGTTTTGATGAGATAATGTAATATTAGATGAGCTTTTAGAGTACCCATTTTCTACGTTTTATAAGTGGATTTTAGGCTGATAAGCATATCTTTCTAAGGTATGGTTTGTATAGATGCATATATCGGAAAGATTGTTAGCAGGATTTTGGAGATGAAGAAGTCTTATAAACTAATTTTTAGTAAGGAAAGTCAGTAAGCTAAAGAAGTAACTAGGATCAGGAAGTTAGATCAGTATATAGCAACAAATAGTAGTAAGGAAGTATCAGAAGCTAACTGCAGGATCCTGGAACAGGAAGCTATTCAGGATCAGGAAGCTATCACGGGTCAGGAAGCTGACTGCAAGATTCTAGAATAGGAAGTGTTCAGAGTCAGGAAGCTGAAGCAAATCAGAAAGGAGATGCAGGTCAGGAAGCTGACTACAGGTTTTTAGAATAGGAAGCTGTTCTGAAACAGAAACTTGGCACAGAACAGAAAGCGGCTACTGCAACCTGAGCATCAAGTTATAAGTCTTTCTAACCTATTCAATGCAGTATGAGGAATATACTAGATACAGTATGAGGATTGAGTCCTGTCAAGTTACCAATAGATAGAAGTATCTCTAGGATGTGCTTTATACGGTGCGTTATGCGCTCCTTCCAATATTACTTTTCTTAACATGTCATCCTTTTGTACGCAAAGCCTTCCTCTAAAGGTCAGGGTTCTATCTGTTGATATCATGAATCCCTCTGCAACTTCTTTCTCCATACACGTCTTTATCTTCTTTTGTAAGAATTTATCCTTTTTCTGAGCTTTAACTATCTACTCTCGAAGCGTGGACTTAACAACCCAAGCCGCGATTCGAGCCTTAATATTATTCGGAGGCGTAACCACTTCCAGATTTAACTCGGACATTTCTTCTATCAATTGGCACTGACCGGTAAGCGTGCTAGCTACCTCGTTTTTGCTCTTTCGATTAAGAGTTTCGGCAACCATATTCATCTTACCTGGATGGTAATCTTTAAAAATCCCCTCAATGAATCTTTTATAGTACCCAGTCAGACCCAGAGAACTTCATACCTCATTTACATTGGTTGGCGTCTTCCATTTACTAACCATCTTCACTTTTACTGGAGCTACCTCGATTCCCCTTAAAGAAACTATATACCCGAGAAAAACGACTCTATCCAGCCAAAACAACTTTTTAAATTTTTTCGTATAACTATTCTTTTCGCAAGGTACCCTACGTAACTCTCAAGTGTTCTTCATGTTAGGTTAAATGAAGGTGTAAGGAATAGAATTTAGAACGAAATATCCAATTTACATCTAAGAGAAAAGTTAGGGTATTATATTCCTGATTCGATTTAACTTTAGCACGTCTGTGGTCGTTGCTCTTCTTCCTAAATTGTCCCACTTGGAACTGATCAGTACTAACCCAAAATCATGTAACTATTATGTATGCAAACCTTGGGATTCTGTTTATTTTGAGATCTTCAACATCATTCTATCCTAGAAGTTTAAAACATGTGAAGTCCATCCTGAGCAGGTATGTAATTCTAGTTAACATCACCTTTTATGAAAGTTATATCCTACATTTGTGTCTATGTGATATTAGAACACTCGAGAAATATTATACTCAACCAATAACATTATTCCATAAATCCATTAATAACCTCAATAGATTTCTCTGTCATTCGTTTATCATCATAGCATAATATTGTTATGCAGGATAACATATACCCAACTTGCATATATCAACCATAAAAGTACATCATAAGCAAAACACCATGAAACATATTTCAATCATCCACACATGGTCCCCATAGACCTCAATCATTAGTCGTGGTTTTACGTATCACACCCGTGTACTAGGGAAAACACACACATTGGCTCATCTTATCACCGACAAGGACCCATGGTAGTCTCATCCCTACATAACCCAACGACTTGGCAAAACATACACACTAACTCACCCAATACGTAATGGCTAGTGGCAGTGTTCACCGATTCAAATAAAGCTCACAGATAGTATAACATAATATAATCTACCACATAACACTGCACCAACTCCTGCGAACGATCATTTACACACACGAGCTCATGCTGCTGCAGTCAGCAACTCAGTAGCGGCGTCTAGCAAGCAGTGTGTTAATAATAATGACATCAAACAACAAGAAGATCATAGTTCATTAAAGTGATTTAACAAGAAAACATCATTAAGCACAACTCTTTCCTCATCTGGAACCCTACTATATTGAAACATGTTCTCTATAGTTTTCAGCCAGTCTTCTGCATCAGTGAGATTTATAGCATCCTCAAATATTTGTGAATTCAGTTTTCTAAATCTTTCTCCCACTACTTCTATATGTTCTGCTCGATGTGGTGGTTGATTCATTTAACCCTCTAATTGTCCATCCATATTTCTTTGTTGGACGAGTTATTGTATCTATTGGGACTGTTGTTCTATTGTTCTGTCAACCTATTAATGACAGCATCACAGTCGTTACTTAATCCTTCAGTGGATGCCTCTTGTTCTTGGAATCTATCTCTTCCACTATTATCACCTCGAGTTCTTACCATTGTTATCAACTAATATATAGAATCCTAGATCACATGGCAAATATGAATCATGAAATATATGAATACAAAAATAAATAAATAGAACAAAACCTACTGACATTAGGTCACATTCCACAGGTTCTAAGATCATGTACATGGACAGTCTACAGAACCTCAGCTAGGCTCTAATACCACTCTGTCACGACCATATTTCTAATATAGCTAGACATGTAATAGATTTTCATATTAAAAGACCTGTAAGTGAGTGTGTGACTTTTTTTTTAACAAAATAACATAAATCACTTTTCTTGCACATGAAAATCCAGTAAGACTATAATACATTTCGTAGCGTGTACCATAAAGTCAAGCCACACCCACTTCTATATTTTACATGTTTATATACATCAGAAGATCAACAGAAGAAGTCCAAGTACTTTATCAAAATATTATTTAAAGCAAAATAAGCTTATAGCATAACCCAACAGGTCGTCATCCATGTACACCATCTCCGAACCAGTAGGAACTCAACAACACGGTCAGTAAGTCCATGAGCTTATACATTAGTAGGTTCACCTACAATGCATGAACTACATGAGCTAAAAAGCTCAGTAAGCAGAAATTATGCACATAACATTAATGACATGGAATGATGTCAATGATGCATGCTAATGAACGAAAACATTTCTTATAAAATCATTTTCCTTCATTGGACCCTTGACCACCTAGCTACTAGGCACCGGATATAGCTCAATATAACATCATTCATCATAATAGCCATATCCATGTCTCACATGCCACTGGCTAAGCATATAGTAATGGTAGCCATATTCATATCTCACATGCCACCGGCTGAACGAATCAAGCATATCCATGTCTCACATGTCCCCAGCTACCCATATAATATATCGTATTACATACCTCGGTGCACTAGTAGTGGTCAATAAAATCATTTTCATCTTGAAATCATGTCTTATATGCAGAATACAATAACTTTCATCATTTACGTATGCACGTGTTGATGCTTGTGATTGATATTTGAAATGCATCACATATATCTTCACATAACATCGCTCAAACATGTCATTCTCAAGGAGATATAAAATCACGTAATATCACTTAATCAATATACATATATATTATGAAATACTATGTTCATACATTGTAGTTGCTATGAATTTCTACTTACCTTGCTTCTCCGTGAAATTCCTTGTCTCATGTGTTATCAAGATTAATCTAAAATAGCAAGTTAAATATTTTATTAGGCTATTAAAACTAATTGATGCAATTTCAAAGGATTAAAACATACTTAACCGATCTTATTCTCAAAGATATGTTATTAGATGCTAAAAACAAATTACAGAAACTCATTTATGTGTTTCATTAAATAATAAATTAGCTATATAATTAAAATCACTATTAACTTAATAACTTAACCAATTCATTATCTCATCCAACAAATTAAGAATCAACCTACTTCATTTGAATAAATTGGCATCTACATATATATGCCATACTTTGTAGATTAAATAAAAGAATGGAAATTCAAGTTTAAATTGCATATCTTATTTCTTTCTTTCATCGTCTTCTCCCTTTAAGCACTCCTCTGTCTCTAACTGTATTTCTTTTCATTTTTATTTTAGTTTCTCACTAAAATTTTCTCTCAATTTTCGAAGTTTAGAAAGAGCATAAGAGGTAATGTCTTTTGTAAGCTATCATCATACTATATATTAAAATATGTGTACATATGTGTGGGTGATGCACGTGTACAGAGAAAGCTTGGGAAGCTATGACACCTAATCTATGTTATTATCATTTCTTTGTTTTGCTTTTTTTTTATTGTTATTATTATATTATTATTTATTGATGATGGCCAAAACTCAACCACTTACTTACACGTGTGTTTATATTTGTACATTAACTTTAGTTTTATTATTATTATTATTATTATTCATTATCATTATATTTATACAATGTTGTCATATACATGCAAATATATACATATTACAATGCTTAGCATATAGGCTACGTACTTTATATATATATATATATAAATATTGTATACTTAATATCTCCATCTAATGTATTTTCTAGCAAATAATTTGGGACTTTCAATTACGAATTACAAACAAATCCAAGATATGACAAGTTTAGATAATAAATAAATAAAACAAGATATCAATGTAAAATCAAGTATCACATAATAAACAACACGCAATTTATAAAATGCATGGATGTTTGAACTATGTTAGTTAATGCATTACGAGGGGCTCGGGTCTCACATCCTCCCCTCCTTATAAAAATTTCATCCCCGAAATTTAATCTACCTAAAAAGTTCTGAATATCTAGACCTCACATCGTTCTCTCTTTCCCTAGTGGCTTCTTCCATTAATTGATTTTTCCATAATACTTTGACCAAAGGGATTTTTTTATTTCTAAGTTATTTTTCCTCTCATAGCAAAATTTTCACAGGTCTTTCTTCATAACTCAGATCTGTCTATATTTTAGTTGGTTCACTCTTCAAAACATGAGATGGGTTCGCCACATATTTTCTTAGCATTGAGATGTAAAATACGTTGTGGATTTGAGACATTGATGCTAGCGAGTCAAGTCTATAGGCAACTTCACCAATTTTCTCTATGATAGGAAATGGGTCAATGTACCTTGGACTAAGCTTTCATTTCTTGTCAAATCGCATTATTCCTTTCATCGGAGAAACTTTCAAGAACACTTTATCGCCCACTGAAAATTCCAGTGCTCTTCTTCTTTTATCTATATAGTTTTTCTGTCGACTCTGAGCAGTTTTCATCTTTTCCCGAATTTGTTTTACTATTTCTGTCATCTCTCGGATCATATCGGGGCCTAAAAGTTTTCTTTTACCAACCTCATCCCAATGTACTGGAGATCAATATTTTCTTCCATATAGTGCATCGTACGGTGCCATCTCAATTGTTGATTGATAGCTATTGTTATAAACGAATTCCACTAAATACATGTTGTCTTCCTAACTTTCATGTAGATCTAGGGTACTGTCTTGTAGTAGTTCTTCTAAGATTTTGTATTGTTCGTTCTATTTGTCCATGAAATGTCGTACTACAAGTTAACTTGATACCCAATTCTCTTTGTAGACTCTGCTAGAACTTGGATGTAAAACGAGGGTCTCTATCTAACACAATAGAGACTGGTGCTCCATGAAGTCTGACGATTTCCTTAATATAAATCTGGGCCAAATTGTCCAATTGGAACATCATTTTAATTGACAAAAAATGAGCGAACTAGATTAATCTGTCAGCAATAACCCATATGGCGTGGTTTTCACGATTAGTTTTAGGTAATCCTACCACAAAGTCCATAGTGATGTGTTTCCACTTCCACTTAGGTATTTCTAGTGGTGTTAGCATTCTGCCAGTCATTGATGTTCTATTTTTTTTTCTTACCTATTGGTACACCAAACACTTCTTCACAGATTTTCCAATGCTCCCCTTAATATCCCTCCATCAAAAGGTTCCTTCAAATCTCTATACATCTTTGTATCTCCAGGATGTGCTTTATACAGTGCGTTATGCGCTCCTTCCAATATTCATCTTCTTAACATGTCATCCTTTGGTACGTAAAGCCTTCCTCTAAAGGTCAGGGTCCTATCTGTTGATATCATGAATCCCTCTACAACTCCTTTCTCCATACGTGTATTTATCTTCTTTTGTAAGAATTTATCCTTCTTTTGAGCTTTGAATATCTGTTCTCGAAGCGTGGGCTTAACAATCCAAGCCGTAATTCGAGCCTTAATATTGTTCGGAGGCGTAACCACTTCCAGATTTAACTCGGACATTTCTTCTATCAATTGGCACTGACCGGTAAGCATGCTAGCTACCTCACTTTTGCTCTTTTGACTAAGAGTTTCGATGACCACGTTCGTCTTACCTGCATGGTAATCTTTGAAAATCCTCTTAATTAATCTTTTATAGTACCCAGTCAGACCTAGAGAACATATTGCTGAAACCTGTTGTAGTAACCTGTTGTACTTGTTGTATCCTGAAACTGAATTCCGTTAGAGAATCCTGATTCGATAAAAGTTGTATCCTGTTCCAGTATACTGAATGCATGAAAATTAAAATACTACATAAGTTCCCCCTTACTCAAGGAACTTTTAAATTCTTACTCATCCGAGCTTGATAATCCCAAGCTCATTTCTCAACATAGAAAACCTTGATTCACACAAAGGTTTTGTGAATATGTCGGCAAGCTGCATGTCAGTATGTACTTTTTCTAGTACAATGTCCTTTTTCTCCACATGTCAGTACTCTGATCTTTTAAACTTTGTAAGCTCATCGAAAGTAGAATTTCTGTTCTTGGGCAAGTATACTTGATCGAAGATACTTAAGTCCCAATAATGGTTAATGTTCTCAGGTTTCTGGTCCAGCAGCACCAAAACCTCTACAGGAGCCGATTCTATATCAAAATCTGGAGCTTCTTGATCTGGAAAAGAATGTAGAGCAGAGTCAATTAATATATTAGCTCTGGATCTTCCTACTCCAACCACTCCAAGTCTTGAAATCCATTCAGTTTTTTGTTTTCTCCTCTTTTTCTCATCAGCAGCCTTGAGTTGTCTCCATCTTTCCTCACTCAGAAGAGGGCCTATAGGAAAAGACATGTAAGGTTTGGCATTGGGATCAGTTTTCTGCACAATTTGTTGTTTGTCTCTTCCTCTGCCTCGACCAGGTTGCTGCCTGTAAGTTCTTTGCCTTGTAGGTGCAGCAGTAACCTATCCTCCTTGCTGTAATGCAGTACTGTCTGCTGTTTGAGAGCCAACAACCCCAGTACCTGTACCACCTTCTCCATCATCATCTTTTTTCCTCCTTTTAGGCTCACCACATTGACCATGTTCAGAAACAACTGATCTCTTGCACTTAACCCTGGTAAGGGGAGTTCATCATCATCATCATCATCATCATCATCATTATCATCAATCTCCTTTGTGGTGGACTCCACCATCTCAGCATCTGGTTCAGTCTACTGCTTCTGCTTACTATCCCCATTTTTGGTTTCATCAACCTTTTCAACTCTGGGGCCAGTAACTTCAACAGCTTCAGCAGGGTATACTCTCATTATTATGGCTCTCATCTCACCCACAAGTAGTTCAAGGTTCAGAATCTTATCCTTGACACTGCGAACATCACGGTCTTGGGTAGAGATGTCTTCCTGCATGCTGTCCATCATCATATTTTGAGCAGTCTGATTGTTCTTTACCTCATCCATTGAGGTTTTAACATCATTGAGAGTCACATCTCGAGCATCAGATGCTGCTTGCTATTGGCGCTCAAACCTCTTTCCGTTTTGGTACTAAATGTTAAACTCATCATTCATCTTGGCTTGTATTTTGGAAGACAAAGCATCCAATTCTTTTCTTAATTCTGCCAAGGTAGATGAGTGTGCTCTGTCACGTATCATGATGTTGTTAGCCAGATTCAGCTGATGTATTTCTATGGCCTTCATCAACCCATGTACCGCATTCAAAATCCCTTGAAGGGATTGTTTTTGTATGTCAGAAAAGGTCTTAACCCAAACCACTGGTCCTGTTTCCAATTGAGTATAAGGGACCAGGGTCTGACTTGCTTGCTCCTCAACTACTTGCTTCTCCTTATTCTCAGCAAGATCCTTTCTCAGTCTCTCCAATCTTGCTTAATCGTGAGTAAGTCTTTGTATGGAGCATCAATATTTGCATTCAGGTTGATTCCCCCTGCAAAATCCTCATCCTCATAATCAGAAGAGTCTTCACCATTATCAGGATTTGGGGCAGGGGCAACAACCACTAACTCTTTGTCTCTAGCAGGCATATCATCCTTAGCTTTCTTCCCTTCTAAATCCTCCACCGGAGCTATCTCAACAGCATCTGTGCCCAAGGTCTTCGATGGCAAAGCTGTCTTAACATCTTCCTCAGGAACAACTATCTCTCCAAAAAAAACCTGACTATCCTTAGCAACCTGTTCAGGCATCACAGTTGCTTCATCGGGAAGTTCAGTAACTTCAACTGTTTCTTCCTCAGTAACTTCAACTACCTGAATGTTAGTAGCTTTAGTCACATCAGCAACCTTCTCAACTGCTTCATCAGTAACCGGACTGATCTCTTTGTCAGTAATTGCTTCAGCAGTTGGAATATCAACAACTTCTTCTACAGTTGCAGCAGCATCCTGACTCACTTCTGCTAGCTTTGAAGTAGCAGTATGTAGAAATTCTAGAGTCTGATCAGGTTTCTCTACAACAACTTGTTCTGCTTCTTTCTCATCTACTTTCTGTACTGCAACCTCGACTAGTACAGGGAGTCCTGCCTCCGCAACCTCCTCATCGGATACATCACCGGCATACTCCTTCTCTATTTCTTTTACAACACCACAGATAATTGGTGAAGCTTCCCCCTCAACAGGTTAATCATGAAGAGTAGTGGAAGCAGAATAGTCAAGCATCTGAATATCAACATCCATGACATCAAGGTAAGTTATAGAGGAAAGAGCTACGATACCTGTAAAACTAGGAGAGTCATGAGTCTCCGCAGTTTTTTGAGTTTTCTTCCCCTAGTTGCAGCATCTTTGGGGGTTGATAGAATTGTGTTCTGCTTGTTTCCATCCCTAGCTATAACATTCTTTGATTAGCTTCCTCCAGTGTAGAGGTAGCTAATTGAGCTTCACCAACTCCAACTCAGAAGGGGTCCCAACAGTCTTGACAGTGGGGTTCATAAATGTGTTGTTTTTCCCTTGTTTCATCAATTGTTCGCCCTGCATCACCATCTCCTCAACCTTGGTCTCCCAGTAGGCACTCAATGTCTCCTGTCTTTCTTGAATGAGAGAAATCATATCATCAGTATGAAGATTAATGTAATCTTCGCTAAGAAAAGGTAGAAAGTCATTAGAGAGATCATCAGCCTCTATCACAAAGTTATCTAACCACATCAGGATGATATCTTCCACTTCTAGCCAATCCAGCCACTGCATCAACTCACTTCCAGGGCCCAACCTCCTCCATCTCCATATATCATAGGCAGTGGTAAATCTCTTCCAGATGGAATTGGTAGATTCTACCACAGCCCTTTCAGTATCTTCAGCATTGATGGACTCAATAGATCAGGCTACCTTGTTAAAGGTGTCAATCTCCTTCAACTCCTCATTTGGGCCCAACCACTTCCTCTTCTTGATTGTGACTTCACTCTTCTCCACCGACCTCCTCCTCTTGTTCTCAGGTTTCTAAGCTTCTTCAGCAACCTGCTCAGAAACCTGTTCTTCAGGAACCTGTTCATCTTGAGCAGGAACCTCTTCAACAATGAGAGGATTCTCCTAGCAATAAGAGTGCTTGGAGCAGCAACCTGTCCCGCTGCCTGCTCAGCATCCTATTCCTCCTCTACAGTGGCTTCTAAAGCCTTCTCAGCAACTTCAAGGAGTAGCTCAGGAACTTCAGATGCAGCATCCGAAGGTGCTATCAAAGGGACAACAACCTTCTTTGCCCTTGTCTTCTTCTTTAATAGTGCTCTCTTGACCATCAGTTTTCTTGCTAGCTTATCATCATCATCGCCAGAGTCATCGAAACCGGTGTCAGCACCCTTGGGCTTATCGGCAGGTTTCTTAGTGGGCTTCTTTTTCTTTTTCTCACCCTTGCAGAAGCCCTTCTTCACTCTCAAGTATTACCTAGGAGCATAAGGTACCCTCCTCTCCAGGGGAATCCTCTTCAAGCTAAGAATAGAGGAGATAACAATCCCAAACCATCTCTTCTCTGTGGGTTTGATGGCCTCCTCCTAAATCCTCTGGAAAAGAATTTGCGCTCAGTTGACTGTTGTTCCATGACAATTGCAGTCATCATCCTCATCCTAAAGTTGGTGCACTTGTCGAAACTACCATATCTTCCCTCCATGGTGTAAATAAGGATGTCATGAAGGAATTCATACTCTGGCTTCAGCTTCTTCTTGGTGAAGTTGCTGGTGGCGGTTTCCTCTTTTACGGAATCCAGTTTGAACTGGTTCCAGCTTTCTTCCAAGTATTCTGACCCATACTCCACCAGGTCATAATACATCATCCCTTGGTCGAAAATGCCAAAGGTCTTGGTGATGTCCGCGATGGTTAAGGTATGGACCTCCTTATCTTCTTCTTCTATCTTAAAGGAAATTGACTCCTCATCCTCACAAAGTTCTACAAAAGCGTAGAACTTCTCTACTGAAAGAATAGAGAACCCTTCGTAGGTGGTGGTAAAATACCCATCAAGCTTGCTGTTGCACACATGCTCCCAGATCTCTGCTATGAGATTATTGTCTTCGTATGGTGACTTATCTCCAAGTAACACACTTGTATCGATGAGTCTTCCTTCCAACATCCTGGTTTTTCTTTCGATTGCCATTGATGATCTGTGGAAAGTTGTTTGAGAGTATAGAGAGAAAAACTTTGACTTGCAGAGAGTTAGAAAACTTTGAGAGAGATAACAATGAAAGCGTAGAGAGGAAGATGAGAGATATGATCGGTTTATATTTGAATTCAAGTTCTGAAAATATCGATGGTCCAGATTAAAAACTTAAGAGACGTGCTTGATCCAACGGTTGAGATTAAATAGCAGAGGGGTAAATCTGTAAATTGTTGAGAATGTATCAGACGTTAAACCGCGTCTTTTTCGACTTCACTAAAAAGTGGTTTTTCACATTTAATGTAGTTGCCAAATTGTCTCTTGTAATCATTACTAATTAGGTTACTGTTCTCAGTACGAGGTTGCATGACTCAATGAATACTGATCTCAATAAATGCCATTTGCAACCTGCAGTAACCTGTTTCATTAATATGTATCAGAAACCTGTTGGAGTAACCTGTTTCTGTTTGCAGTTTCAGCATGCCCAAAAATACGACTTTTTGATTAAATAACCAAAATAATCCTAAGACACTCATGTGAAATCATTATTTAATAACTAATTCCTTGTCTTATTTGATAAATTTAATTATATTTTTCCAAAATTGTTTAATTAAATCCAATCCAAATGTTTGCTAGATCCGGACCTCAAAATGGTATCAGAGTCTAGGTTTATTGAAGAAATAATTTATGATTTATATTTGTAATATTGATTTTATGCCTAACGGATGAGAATATCAAGAAAATATGTATCCAAAATATTTTTCAAGATAATACAAATTTCAGGAATATCAATCCAATGATGTTCAACAAGGATTGGAACAAAATTGTTCCTGATAGTTCTAAGATCTCACAAGATCTTAGAAAGATCCAGAAGAATATCTAGTTCTATGGAGGTCAGATGGAGATGATGATCAGATCTCTATCCGAGATCCAACGAGAAGTTTTAGATTTGAAAAAAAAATTATAAATCTGAAAATAAAGTTACCAAAGGATCCAACAGATCCATGAATGAACATTTTGAAGATGCGTTCGTGGATAAACCACTTATTCCCAAAGAAAAAGCTACTGAAATCCCAGAGTCAAAGAGTCACGATGAACTAATATGTGAAATCATTAGAAAAATCTGACATGAAGGCATCATGAGTTGATATCTCAGAGTTAACCGAATCACTCTCCAATCTTAGGATAGTGGATCTGGTTAATATCAAGATGAACTCTCAAGTTCCTAATCCAGAAGGAAGTACGAGTTCAAATACATCAGTCCTTGAGAGATCAAGGGTAGAAGGAAAATCCAAGGTTGACCCGGATGTTTGGACAGGGTTAAGAAGACCACTAGGGAGGAATAAAACAACTCCTAACAGTCCTTAGACAAAGACAATGTTAGAACCAACACATCCATATAGATTGGTTCTCACAACAGACATCATCGATTTCCGAAATATGGAAAAATTAATCGATGAATGGATGGCCTCGTTAAAAGTGGCCTCAATAACACTGGACATAGAAAAAGAAAACTTCAACAGACTAATCGAAAGTAGTCTGGAAGGTTCAGCGAAGATGGCTTGGGAATCAACATCTACCCAAGTTAAAGAATAAGCTTTTTTCGGAGATAGTTTATACGTTATCATCGAAAAAGTTGGAAGAATGCTTAAGGTCTACTTCATCAGAGATAGATACTCTGACCAAAGCAAGAATGAGAAAAGTTGAGAATATACACAGCCTTGTATGCTCTCGAGTTGAAAAGTATATGTACGGTCGATGAATACATTTATTAGTTCCACAAATATTACTTTCAAATAGAGGTCTCACTAAATGTGGCAATAGAGATGTTCTTTGTAAAGATCTGTAGCCCATGGCGAGAAATGTTGATCCAGTCCTATCAATTACCACCAGGACAGGTTGACAAAGTCGCACGAAGAATGTATTTTCTAAAAGATAAGCTGCGAGAATGGTGTCAACAAGCAACCATTCAAAAGAACAAGAGAAAAATTAGAGGACAAATCAAAAGAACTCCTCTTTGTTGTGATAGCAATGATTTTCCATCGGTAATTGGAGAATCAAAACAAGTGAGACATGAGAAGAGAAAGAAACACTTCAGAAGTGTATCTTATGCCAAGTCTAGAGGATCACAGAGAAGACCTTCTAACCAAGGAAGATCATGGTGGTCCAAGTCCAAAGCCAGAACTTACAAATCTAGTCAGAAATCCGGTCCTTCCAGGTTTTCTTCACAAGAATCTAGATCCACAAGGAAGTTAATAGAAATAACACCAACGAGAAGAACTTTCAAACGAGCTCATACTCGTACAAATGAAAGTTTCAAAGACTACAATTGCTGGACATGCGGTGCAAAAGGACATATTTCGCCAGACTGCCCACAAAAATAGAGAGAAACTCACCAATTCAAGCCGACTGCAGACATCCTTGATGCAGTTTTTATGGCAATTTGGTACCGGTTTACCATTTCGAGGACATCTCTTTAGATGAAAGCATCTATGAAGAAGAATTTGAGACTAATTCAAATGAATCTTATGGATCATCAACAGAATCAGACGAATAGCCTCAAGACGGAAGATAGACTCCGAACTTCAAAAAGTCTATCAGGATTCTTTTCACAAATGACCATCTCAAACAAAATGATGGAAAGAATCATGAGGCAAGATAACTCTGAGCCCCTATGACGATTTCAGAATTGGAGGTGTTAGTTGGATCATTCACCAGATCGGACTAAGGCAATGCAAGCACCATATCATCTATCGGGTGAACTCAGGTGAGTTTTTAATTTTCAATGGAATTAACCGATAAAATAATTGATATGCAGCTTATTTCAAAGGAAGAAATTCTGGAAGAACTGAGCCGAATCAGGGAAGAAGTAGTAGTGACTATGAAATGGATCCATATCGGAACCATTGAAGTAGTAATCAAAGCTACCTTCAAGGAAGGTATTGATTCTGAACTTCATCTATCAGTAATGGATAGAAGAATCAATAACCTCAGAGATGGTTGTCTTGATACAATAGTAGGTAATTTGTATGCTAACAAACTTATGTTTGACATTCATCCTAGGATTGCATACAACCTAACTGACCAAGATTTCAGTCGAGTCTTAACCTTTTATCAAGATTTTAAAAGAACAGATCTAATAAAAGAGGGTAACAGACCTTATTTTATTACATATAGAATTGCATATGCACTTTCCAATACATATCATTCTGATTTGTTCCTTATGAAAGAGTATATTGAGATTCCTAAAATTTTCAAGAAATTCGTCAAAGTAATGACTCCAGACTCAATCCAAATCCCTAGGATAGATGGTGTTAATATACTGATTAAAGATCATCATGTTCTTAACAGATCAATGAGATTAGAATCTGAAGTCAGTAATAGAATGTCTTTTTCCAAAGATAGGATACTAAGCCTAAAAGAAAAAAAACCATTAGTGGATTTCAACCCACAACAAATTAGGGTCAATAATGTAAAAATGCATTGCCCTGAGGGTTGGAAAGAAATTTGTATTGTTTTTTATATATCAGAAAAACTTAACCTTTTTTCTTGTGACGAATTATATCATTTACAATAACCAGCGATTGGAAGATACGAATGCATGCTAGAAATAACGGGCTATGAAGTATCTGTCAATGGTAATGCAGGTAGAACCAAAGGTACTATGACTTTGGGTCTAAGTTTCCTCGAGGAACACAAACCCTGGGGACAAAAAGGAAGATGTATGGAATTCAGTGTCGATGGATACCCTATAAGGGTGGAATGACGAGCCCATTTTCCATATACATATCCGTTGGGATGATGTATGAATAATATAAGACAGAATACTTTGCTGCTTATATTGATTTAGGATCAGGTATTTACATGGCAAAACTAGGAGTTTTCCCCAGCGAAATTGTGGATACATTACCTATTATTGCAGGAAGGGATTTCTCTCAGAAAATCCTGATACTCAATAAAGATATTCGTGAAACAGGGATCATGATAGGAGGAGCATTTGATACATCTTGGTTTAAGGTAAAAATATCACCGATCTATATTCACGATACAGGTGTTGCTATTTTGTTGGGTAATAATTTTATCCAACCTTTTACAAAATATGAGCAAGATAATCACAAGAACCTGTTAACCTTTACTACTAATTGTGGTAGTTTGATACAGGTTTTGCGACGAGAAAAGGTATTCAATAGAATAATGTCCATAAATTTTTGCAGCAAATATAGTGATGATGTCTAATTAACACATCCTAAAATGCAAGATAAAAGGAAATTTGGTAAAGCTCTTTTGTCTTTTAGACAACAGGGTTTCGAAAGGGCATCTGAAGAAGATATTCAACTTCTAAAGGATGTTCTTAAAGAGAGCACACCTGTTGAGGACATTGATAAGGAGAAATTACTTTCCTTTGAGAATGTCAAAAGACTTATCTAGAGAAACGTCAATGAGGATCTTCTGGCTTGGTGGAACAGGAACAAAATTGAAGTAACTCTGAAAGTAAAGGAACAATTCTAATACGAGTTGGTTCGATACAAGCCAATTTAGATTAACATAACAGATAAGAAGGATATGCAAAAAATTATCAAAGAGCATATCAATCTTAAATTGATTGAAGCTGGAGTCTCCTCTTACAGTAGTCTAGGTTTTCTGGTAAGAAACCATGATGAAATAAAAAGAGGTAAAACAAGGTTAGTATTTAACTATCAAGGTATTAATAAGATACTTGATTTTGATGGTTATTACATCCCAAGTAGGGAACATTTAATTGACTGTATTAAAGGGTCAAGAGTGTTTTTCAAATTTGATTGTAAGTCTGGTTTCTACCAGATTAAAATAGAAAATGAGTCAAGAAAGCATACAACCTTTTCTACTCCACAAGGTCGGTATATCTGGAATGTAATGTTAATGGGACTTGCAAATGCACCCCAGATATACCAACGAAAAATGGATAATCTATTTAAAGATTATTTCGAGTTTATGTTTGTCTATATTGATGACATATTAATTGTATCTAAAAATATGAAAGAGCATATTAAGCATCTTGAAATATTTTCTTAAGCATGTCATAAAGAAGGGTTAGTGCTACCTGAAAAGAAGGTAATAATCGCAGTTAATAAGATTGAGTTTCTCGGTGTTATTATTGACCAAACAGGTATGGAACTTCAGAAATATATTGTTGAAAAATATGTAATTTTCCTGATGTTCTAAATGATAAAAAACATCTCCAAAACTTCTTGGGTGTTGTTAATTTTGTAGGTAGTTTTATTAAAGACCTATCAAAATACAGAAAGGATTTTCATCCTTTATTACAAAATGATGAAAAGACAAAATGGAAATGGGAAGATATACATTCCCAAAGAATTCGCGAGCTAAAACAGATTTGTAGTAATATGCCGAAACTCGCAATACCACATGATGAAAATCAATTAGTTGTCTATACAAATGCTAATGATTTTTGATGGGCAGCAGTGCTCATGCGAAAGACATTTATAGGAGAAGAACCTTGTAGATATACAGGAGGATTGTTCTCGGAACAACATGCCAAATTATGGTATATTAATGAGAATGAATTCTTTGCAGTTTGGAAGACTTTTAAAAAATGGTCTTTATTCCTATCAACAAAAGAATTTACCTTAAAAATGGATAATACGAATGTTAAAGCTTTCCTAAAAAATAAACTTGAATTAAAAATCGAGAAAGCCCGTATTATCAAATGGCAAGCAGAATGTCAATATTATTTATTTGATATTGTCATTGTGAAATCTAATGAGAATGTTCTTGCAGATTTTCTTACGAGAGATGGATATCCTTGAAGCAGATTCCATCACAGTACGAGCTAGACACCTCAGGGAAAACCTTGAGAAGTTAGATAAGAGATATGGCTTGCTAAGAATGTGTGTTGAAGCCGCTGCCTATGTTCAAAGGGTAGATTGGGATTCGGTCCAGAAAGTCATAAGTGCTACGAGAACAGCTCATGCCCATTTATGGGATGCGCTTGAAATTCCTCTACTCAAAGCAGGTTCACCATTAGTAACCTAGAGAAAGGTTTACGAGAAATGTTCATCATCGATGAACCCTTAGGGTAATTTTATACCCGAGGCAGGAAATCCTGTGGATACAAGTTTTTCATCAGATTCTGGTGAAAAGACAGATAATTCCGAAACGAGTGATCTATTGGACTCAGATAGAATAATTAATTTGGAAAGTCAGGACTCTGTTCCGGACAAACCAAGTCAACCCAGCACCTTTGAGGTTAAAGAGGGAGAAGTTAACCTTAGGCCACAAACAGGCCCAAGAAAGGTTAACACTAACGAGCCATTTTCTCCTTTATAGGTTTATCAAAGAATGTGGGAGAAACTGGTGATAAGGAATGAGATCAATCCCAGCAAAGTAATTACTGATTGGTCTGGAAAATATCCACGAGTGTGGATGTTGGTGGGTGCAAACCCACAAGATATACGAGAATGGTATGATTTTGGAACCATTACTTCAATTCTTACCACCGCACCAAGCTTTTCGGAGATTTCTAAATTATCAGAATAGATTGCCACTGTAGTGCATGATTCATGGCAAAATAATCCACACCTTGGCTGCGGAGACATCATGGAGCTTAAGTTCATTTCAGCAGCTCTAGAAATTACAGGAAAAATGTCTCATCCAGTCTTCCATTTCATGAAGCTACAGAGACCGGACATGGTGACGTTTAATAAAGTTAAAGCACCACCAACCAATAAACCTCTGGTCATCGCCCTCACCGAAGATAATATATCTACAAGATGAGCATAGAGATTTTGGGTCTGTCTCATAGAGATGGACAAGGTAAAATATTCGTTCAACATATTTCAAAGTTCTGTGAACGGGTCATTCTTGTTAAACTCTATGACAGGAAATACTACCGGATTTGCTGAAAATTTATTCGAGAATAAAAGAAAGCTGATTTGGGAAAACAAGGTTTCGACAACGGACAACACAAGAAAGATAAATGATACATATCGGACGATGGGAAGAACAACTACATTCTTTCTGTCAACTATAGGAGAAGCCAATATTCGGACAAGGCTTCAAAATAAAAAAAAAGGCCCGAAGCGCAACAAAAGAAGAAGGGCCCAAAAAGGGGTTTTTAGAAAATAAAATCCTAAGATGTAAAAGAAAGCGAGTCTAATTGGACTCGATAATAAATTCCCGTATAATATAGAAATTTAATCTTCGTGTAGCATAGGAATTTAATCTTCGTGTTGAATAGGATTTAATTCCTGTTTAGTGTAGGAATTTAATCCCCATGTAAGAGATAAATTTCCGTATAGAGAATAATTCTCGTGGAAGATCCCACAAAAATACTATACCAGTGGAATTTTAATTCCCGTATAAGGTCCTACCATGATAAAGGATAAGCTGTCGACACTACAAGATAAAAGGTTCCACCCAACAAAGGATGGTGGAGAGACCAAAGCTCCACAACCAAACAAGGAAAGTGGGTGAATTCACGTGGCCACTTACCCGACAGAAGAAGGTGGAGAAGTTGGCAGTAGGACAAGGAAAATGACAGAAGGTAAATGAAAGAAGGATTCCGCATATGAAATCTGCGGAAGACGTTTATAAAAAGGAGGTCTCAGTCATTTGAGAAGGGCATCAGAAATCACCAATATTTGTTGAGCATTTCTCTCTCAAAGTGTTTAAAGAGTTTAAGTTTTAAGCTTTTCAATTGATGGGGGTTTCCCCAAAAGTTTAAGCCATGATCGGCTAAAACAAATATTCTCTTCCACTGGCGGAGAAATATTATTGTAATGTATGTTGTATTTTATTTCTTCAATAAAAAAGAGGCTTTTGTTTACTTCATGCTATTCGAAAGTTTATAAGTATTCTGTGAGGTAATACCGGAAGTGCGTCTCCCCGTGATCTCCTTGAAAACTCTATCAGGTGGGTAGAAGTAAGGATTGTGATCTAGGTTCTCATTGTGAAGACGGAGTGGAATCACCGACTGTGGGCGTGTGGTTGGATCGTTGATCCATAAAAACTAGCCGGAATCGAGAGGATTAAAGACAAAGACAAATGTATGAATTGAATAGAATATGATTTGTAAAATTTAAACCTTTAAGGTTTGATTATCTTTTGGAATAAGTATATAGATTGGAATACTTTCCTCATGTCAATACTGTCTAAAAAACAGTGGTCTGGAATGAGTAACAATGCCACGTACAAATTCGTTAGGAAAATTGAATCTAAAAGGATAAAAAAATATAAAAATACAGAAGCATGTTGGCCTGATATTAATCAGTTTACGCTATATCCAGATCTAATTATCTAAACCATATGAGACTACCTACTAACTCCACCGGAATAGCCTGCATATTTCTTTAAAGCAAACGATGCGAGTTTAGTTTTGATCTTGTTTCCCACCTTAAGAAGAAAATGGAGTGAATTTTGTTTAAATAACAAAAAGGAAAAATTAATGATTTTTGGAAGTTAATTAAAGTCAATATAGGACAATTACTGTTTTATGGTAGTTTTGAACATGATTTTATATTTGATAGTATATTGGACATATTATTATATTTAGTGGTATTTTAAATACAAGTTTATAAGAATTGTGGTAGTTTTGAGATATGGATCCCCTGTTGGGGCAAAAAACCCAGCACTTCATGCTGGGGTACAAATGTCGTCGTTTTGTTATTTTTTTCTTTTTCTTTTTCACTTTTTTTGTTTTTGTTTTTCTTTTAATTTGTAAAGATTTGTAACTTTAATTTGAAAATCAATATAACGTGTTTTGGGATGCGGTATACGCGTGGAATATGGATATATGGTATAGAGGATCTGATTTGCCCATCATGAGGTGCTGGGTTTTTTTGCCCTGCTGGGGATCCAATTTCGATAGTTTTGGACATTCACCCTATATATATATATATATATATTATTTGTTATATATAATTGCGCATCAATAACGCCATTTGGTGCTTCGGGACAGGGGTATTATTTTTTTGTTTATTTTATACTCTTTGGGCTGGCCTTTCTTAATTCTTGTATCTTTTTTTTCTAAGCAATAATACAAAGAATTTGATTCTTATGAAACTTCTTATAAATATAATTTTGTTAGATAGATTAATTAATAACATGAATTAATTTGATGGTAAATAATATTTTATTTTCACAAGTCTTGCAAATTTAAATAGGTGAAATAGTTTAATCTTTAAAAGCGAAAATTAAAACTAGAAGCCGCCATAATTGCATTACGCTTTCCCCTTTTTTTCTTTTCGTTTTTAAAAATTTCAACAGGAATCATCCTCCTTTCTTATTGTTGATCTTCGTTGTTGTTTAATAGATCTATTATTTGTTTTGCTTGGTTCATCTTGCGTTGCTTTTTCGCCCCAAAGAACTGCTGGATTAATTCCGGTTATCCCCTTGCTTTCTTGATCTCATTGATAAGGTGAGTTGGTTCCGCAATTGCGCTCATTTTTTCTATGTCAAAATTTATTGCCACTCGTAATCTCTTTACCATGAAGCAATTAATTACTTTACGTGATGTCATTCATGAAACCCATTTCAAATTCCAGCCATTTTGAATTTGTATGTAATCTGCCATATGTATTTTTTGTTTTTCAACTTCATTTACTCATTTCATCGAACAGTTGGCGATTGATCTTTATTTATTGCATTTTCTCTCTGTTTTTTGCTGTGGAAATGTATGCCTTTTGTTGGGGTTTAGGTTTTAGTAAGTTTTTCTGAGCAAATTGATGATAATATTTCAGTAGGAATTACTGCAATCCAGAGGCAGGGCAATGAACTGAATTCTATAGTATTTGAGTTTGTAGTGAGTATCTGTTAGATGGGATTGAACTGCTTTTTCTTCTGATTTTGTAACAACTCAGCTACTCTTGTAAATTGCTGATGGGATTGTTACTTCTTAGATTTTGGGAGAGGGCTTTTCTTGGGGTGTGTGATTTGCCCCTTGGCCACAAATGGGGCCTATATACTACATACTGATAGCACTGCCGTGTACAGTTGGGGCAATGACATTGGCAATTCTACACATTTACAAGCATCTATCGAATTATACTGAGCCCACATATCAGAGATACATTGTTCGCATCATCTTCATGGTTCCTGTGAGTATTTTAATATTTTGGCTTTAGAATTGTTGCAGTTTTGTGATCAAGAGTACACAACTGAAACTTTGAATTTTGAATGCAGGTTAAGAACCCTCACAAAATTGTGTTTGTTTGCTTATACATTTTGGTCAATTCTCTGCTTTTTATCAGCTGCTATATTTTGTCCTTTAAATGCTGTGCATATCCTTAGTATCTTCTTGTCTTAATAGGAATATGTTGGTGTGAAAATGATTCTATTGGAGTTTTCTGAGTTTATATTAGGAAATTCATTAAGCAGAAGTTTCCTTAAAATTCTGGTAGACTACTTCCTATCAAAGTCTTCTTCTGCAACTAATAGAGATTTATTGGCTCGCAAGCCTTTTCAAAATGAATTTAAAGTTATCATCTTAATAAAATCAATTTAAATTCTTCTACAATTATCTTTGTTTAGAATTTTTTTTTCCTGATAAGTTGGTTGTATGAGCTTATAGCATCAAATTGTAACATTCATTTTGGTGTCTTCATGTTATACATTGCTTCAATCTACATACAAATGTGTTCTGATCATCTTTAAATTGGTTCACCAACAGGTTTATGCATTGATGTCTTTCTTGTCCTTGCTCATGAATAAAAGTGCAATTTATTTCAATTCGATCAGAGAAATGTAAGTATGGTCTTCACAATTTCTTTCTTTTATTTTGAACAGTTTGAAGTAATTAATGAAACTCAATGCTGCCAACTTCTCTAATAGTGCAGCTGTTTCATGGTTATGAGTTTCATCTGTATTTTTTTACATTACTTTGGAGAAATGTCATTTATAATAGCTAGTAATGTGATATATTTGACACCAGTAATAGATCTAATGCGAGTAATGTGTTCAATGAAAAGTTTTAAACCTTTGCCATCATTGTTATTCTCAATGTAGTCAAGATTGATGTATCATATATTTTGTTTTGGCCGAAAATCGAGTTCAACATGTCTATCTTTGAGCTAAAAATGAAATTTCATGAATAATCATTGATTTGTAATGGTTAAGAAGTGTTAGTTATATGGTATTCTTAATATAGTCTAGATTGATCATCAATTTTTTTTATGGCTGGAAATCGAATACGACATGTCTAAGATATAAAAATGTAGTTTCATGATTTTTTTCTTAATTTATAGTGGTTAAGAAGTTTTAATCTGCTCTGCTTTAGCTCTTATCATTATAGAAAATGTCTCCATACTCTATGTTATCCATTTAATCAACTATTTGCAGTTCAAGTACTGATATGTGATAAGATTGACCCTATAGGTGCATGAATAACCACCGAATGGTGGATCAACTTGGCTGTCAGGAAATCTGGGCTAAAACTCTTGAGTTTGACTTTTGTTTATTTGTACTCCTGCATTGCATATAATTCTTTCAATTGCTTTCTGAACTAGTCACAAGTCTATGTTTGTTTGCCTGTATGTAAGTTATGTTCTCTTTAGAGTTTAGTCAACATGTGACATCCATGGTTCACTGTGATGTTATTCTTGGATGCTGTGCCATTCCTGTCTTTAAATTCATTATCTAGTATGAGCACGTCATGAATTGTGTAGAATCCGTAATACCTTGGAATCAAAGGTATACCATCAACATGCAGTGACCAACCCCCCTTTGAACATGTTTATGCTATATTTTCCCTCCCTAGAATTTTCTGATTTTGATGATATTTAACTGATAGATTGGACATGCTGTTTTATCTATTATGGCCTATTTCTTTAGCATCAGAATTCCAGAATTTGATGGTTCTGATAAATTGTCTGCAGATATGAAGCTTGGGTCATTTACAATTTCCTATCTCTATGCTTGGCATGGGTAGGTGGTCCAGGTGCTGTTGTGCTAAGTCTGTCTGGCAAAGTTTTGAAACCTAATTGGTGCTTAATGACATGCTGCTTCCCCCCATTTCCATTGGATGGGTGAGTATATGTACATGAACTACCATTTGTTTGACAAATCTTATGCATGATGACAGTTTTTGTCCATCTCTGTCTTTAAGTTCAAGGCAATGGTGTTTTAGTACGAGCAAAGAGATCTTCATTATATATCGATTCATGGCATGCAAGCAAAAGAATAGATGCATATGCAGATATTAGAGTATTTCAAACTATTTGTTTTCATTTTTGCATATTGCTATATGCCAGATGTTAGTCAATCCATATATAACTCATCCAAAATGTGCTTTTGTAAATTGACAAAAGCTATTGCAGTTAAATGTTTGATGTGAAGTGTTGCCCATTAATCCTTTTCTTTTTTCCGTCTCTTTGGCTCTAAATGCAATCTGGCAAATTCTTTAGAACGATAAAGTGCGGAGACTTACATTCTAAACTTGAATTCGAGGTTTCTTATAGTTTGATGAGTAATTATCTTGCTTTGTTTGGAGTGAAATAGGTCCTTGAAGTTCAATAAGTTTCTTTTAACGTTTGTGAGGACTTAGAATAGTATATCAGTTCTGTGATTTCTGATCATAATCATTTTATGCCATATTTATGGGCTCTTGTAATATGAGAAGAAACTGGTGCTATTCGTCAATGATTGTGGAGCTTTTGTAAAATTATTTTTCAACCAGGTCAATTTTTGCCTCATAACTATGGATAAATTGGATGCTCAGTGATTTACTCTCTACTTCTTGCTTTGGCCATTCTGAAAGCATTTTATTAATGTTTCTGGATAAA
Source organism: Scutellaria minor (assembly GCA_954870855.1). Lineage (NCBI taxonomy): Eukaryota > Viridiplantae > Streptophyta > Magnoliopsida > Lamiales > Lamiaceae > Scutellaria > Scutellaria minor. The sequence continues at coordinate 13,094,397 of OX940728.1, read as the reverse complement.
TATTCTGCCTAAAGCCACCACACATGAATATTGCACCTTCTAAATTACTTCGGTTGGCTTAAATTTGTTGATGTCATGCAGGCGTTTTATACGAAGGTGCAAACAAGGGTGTTTGCAATTTGTGATCCTCAAACCCATTCTAGTCATAGTTACTTTAATACTTTATGCAAAAGGGAAATATGAAGATGGGAATTTCAATCCAATGCAATCGTATCTCTACCTCACCATTATCTATACGATCTCATACTCAGTGGCACTTTATGCCTTGGCCTTGTTTTATGTGGCCTGCAGAGATTTGCTTCAGCCATTCAATCCAGTGCCCAAGTTTATCATAATCAAATCTGTTGTATTTCTTACGTACTGGCAGGTATGATCGGTTAAAATATGCTTATAGATATGAATAAGTGATACTGAAAGTTGAACTATTTTAGTTGCAATATCAAGTCTTGCTGTTACATTTTCATGCTTCATACTTCCCAACGTTTGTATACAAAAGACATACCACATCTGCAATTTAGGCACCTCTTTCTTATGGTGCTACCTTGCTGTGATATCATCTGCCTGCCTGGTGGCTTGTTGAGGCTAAAAGTGTGCTTATTGATATTGCTAGTTTTTAATTGCTGATGGTCTTACGCTCCTTCTGAGCTTCTCTACTGTTCCCATGTTTCTCAGTATCCCAATCAGCCATATCACCATGATCCTCAGCCAATGGTTTCATAGGTTCTTTTACTGTTATCCATGTCAGTTGAATATGGAGATTATACACTACTGTCTTGTGCTTTTATTGGATGGACAAGTAATTATGAGACACCTCTATCACAGTTGTAATATATATCAACTACAGCTGTTATAGTCAACGAGATTGGCGGCTCTTTTCTTTTTGGTCTTTTACCTTTTTGGAAATTGTCAGGTTAGACTGTTACTATTGTTGGTTGCATCACTCTGTGTCCCACCTTGAATGCCATGCTGACTTGTCTATGTTGAGTCTGATGTCTGTCTGGTGCTCTTCTTTGATCTTAAGTTATGATGATTTTAGTTCTCTTGCAGGGTGTTTTGGTTTTTCTTGCTGCAAAAACTGGATTCATAAAAGATACTGCTGAAGCTGCAGAATTTCAAAATTTTATAATCTGTGTTGAGATGTTGATTGCTGCAGTAGGCCATTTATATGCTTTTCCGTACAAAGAGTATGCTGGTGCAAATATTGGTACAAGTCGTGGCTTTACAGCAAGCCTTGCCCATGCTTTGAAATTGAGCGACTTTTACCACGACACAGTACACCAGGTAAAGATTGCAATTCAAAACTTTTTTTATCCTTATGTTCTGGATGAGATCTTTACGATGTTCAAAGTTCATTTTCTTGATACAAGTATACTCACTCTGTGCATTCATAATTTCACACAGTTTGCGCCAACATATCATGATTATGTGCTCTACAACCATGGTGAGGGTGATGAAGGCACACGGAAGTATAGGGCCCGCACCTTTGTTCCTACCGGCCCAGAAATGGATGCAGTGAGAAGAAACAAACACATTGTAGAAAACAAGTTGGATGATGTACAGATGTCCAATTTATCATCTCCAGTTGGTGCAACCCAAAATTCTAGTGGGAGTCAAGGTACGATGAAATCCGAGGCAATGAGTTCCTCATTGCTGAGGGATTCATCAAGCTCTGTTCCTTATGACCTTTCTCTCATCGACATAGATATTTCTAGTTATCCAACCAAAGTACCTGCTGCTAATGGAGATGGGGAAAGATGAGATGTACCAAGTTATGTATCCCACTTGTTTGTATGTTCCTTTACGTTTGATATCAGGCCATTCATTCTCTTTTGTTTGTAGAGTTCTGACACTAGAATTTGTACAGATCTCTGACACTAGAATTTGTACAGATCAGTATCAATCCATATAGATAGGAGTTTGATTTAGTTTAATTATCTATATGGCTCTGTTTACTTCATGGGATAAGGTAGGATTAGGTATTATTACCCAGTCAGACGTGTGTTTCGTATGAGTTAAAATGACGGATATCCTAAGGCCCGTGATAAAATTGAAATATGAGACAAATTGACTGATATATAGTATCCTATTCCTACCTTCCCCTCATATATATATATATATATATATATATATGTGTGTGTGTGTGTGTGTGTGTGTGTAGAATATACAATTATTATGTCTAATCCTTTAATGCTATTAACAGTCCCTAAGGTGCACATCACAGCTTATTTACGTGTTCATAATGTAAAAGTATTGAAAATTTGGATGTAGTTATTTTAAAAGAAAAAATGGTGAATAAATATAAATGTTTAATAAGAATCCAAAGTTATGCATTGATGTTACAGATACAAATAATACTCACTCATTTATCTATTTATGAATTTTATAATTATACTAATTAAACTCTTGACTGAAATGAAAATTCCTATTTCCAAATACCCTTTCTCATTTATTACATTTTAGTTATAATAATTGAAAATTAAAATCTATAGATACACATATGATATATTACATTTATTTATGAAATTTGTGTACCAACTCTATACATAAAATTTTAATATTCTTCATAAAAGTATAATGTTTTGAGTTATTATTTTTTATTGCTGAAACTAATGACAATTTGGTTGTCAAAAATTTGGTTGAAAAACAGATACTTCTACGTAAAAAAAATGGGAAGTGTCTTGCAAGATTAAAATTGAAATTAACTCAATAATTAAATAATCATATAAATTAGTAAAGTAATCTAAATGACATGCATGCAACAAGTGCTTTCTAAATTGTTGCCTATAAAAAAAGAAGTCTTGAACTTGGCACTTATTTAGTGTTGCTAAATTCTTGGCGTGGTGCTATCTACAATTTCAAGAAACACAATCAACATGACATAATAACAAACAACACGATCAACAAGACATATTAATAATACCTACGTCATCTAACAAATTTTGGTTTTGGATTGTGAAGAACACGATTTTGTATTAATCAGATGAAGAATTCAAGAAAATGTATCCAATCCCAAATAAGATAAAATTAAGTATACTGGACCATATGTTCTCACTAATTGTAAGAGCAATAGCCTAATAATCATCAGTGGTTTGAGTTTCTTCGTGGTCATTTGGTTCTTGAAAAGCTTCATTTGTTGGAGATGTTGGTGGGGACTTTCCTTCTGCTTCAGTAGCTTCTGATGGAACCTGCTCCTCCTCTTTCGTCTCAGATGGTGTTGGAGCATCCGTCTTTGAATCAGTCGAAGCAGGTTCAGAAGTCGGTACACTTTGATCTGCAACCCCAGATGGATCATCAGCTTTTGCATCAGTCAAAGCAGGCTCAGAAGTTGGTACACTTTGATCTGCAGGCCCGGATGAAGCATCTGTGCTCGTAGGCTCCACGTTAGAGTTCTGTGAAACGGCAACTGGTTCAGCCGAGGGAGTCGGACCTTCCAATAGCAACTGTTTGCCAATTTGCTGCTGTGAACTCTGTGGACCCGGACCAGGACCAAGACCGGGCTTCTTTGAATCAGATTGGCCGGGATTGGGAGCATATAAAGAGGCCATCCCAGGTGGGAGGATTTCGATAGGAGGTTTCTTGGCTGAATCTTGGAGGCTCTTGATCTTGGATTCGACGAGGGAGGCTAAGAATGCAGCTGCAGCATCCATTTTCGTGGTGTGTTTGTGTTCCATCTCTTTTTGCAGTGTCTTGTTCCATTCTTGAACTAGGCTACGTAATGAAGTCCGACCATGGGCCTGGAGAAATCGAGCCACGAAATGAGATATGCTTAGTAGAACTATTTCAGCATTGCATGTAAAAAAGGTAGCAAATTAACCAAAGCATACATGAGCATGCAGGACAGCCTCAGCGAGCATTCCTGTATCGTGCCAACTCTTTTCCATGAGTACATTGTCGCCTAAAAGAACTGCTGCAAAAGCAGCTTCTCGTCCATAACCAACGGATATTAAATTGATCACCAAGTTCTGCAATAAATGCACACATATAGTTGATAAATAACATTGTGTGAAACTATCCGATTCAATTTTCACTACTAGTGTTTTTTTCTTCTCCCTAGTGATTTATCATTCTATCTTTGTCACACTCTTCTTCCCCTTACTCTCCGCATTTAACTTCACTCATCAAAAAAGGCCATGTGTTGTTTGGATGAGATAGTTTGATTGGCAAAGTATAATTGCCCCTAATCTGAGGTTCAAACAAGAAGCGCGTAAGGTTCTGAGAGTCACAGGTTACTCCTATTTGTGCACAAACTTGGCTAGAAATGGCCTCAATGAAAAGCTTTAGACATTTGTTTCTTCATCTTAAAAATTGTAATTTCCTTGAGTACTAAAACTCAGTATGATCCAAGTAATTTTCGAAGACTAGGATATAGAGACGTACGCTGAGGCGTGTCAACTCCCCATGGTTTGCAAGGCGTAAAGCAAGTCCTCTCAACTCATGGGGTGGTAGAGCTCCTTTGATAGAACCTGCAGCAGCTAATCTCTTAAGAGCTTCGCGAGCAATGTCAGATTGTCCAGTAGCATCAGCAGTATCAATAAGGTTAAGAAACTCCTTGGCAAATTTAGCTACTCCTTGAACAGCATCCACAATGTCATCCTTCTTTGATGACATATTCATAATGTCATTCAAGTTCAACCCCAAAGCTTCTCGCCCAATATCCATACCGTTGCTCATTGTAAGAAGGCACAGGAGAGCTCTTTTCAAATCATAACTCTGCAATGCTAGATCAAATTCCAACCTCTTGGATAAACCAGGCAAATGAAGTGCTTCGGTTGCATAGCCCATCCCAAGCATAAATTGTGCCAAATCATCATGATGTTCTCTGCCAAGCCTACTTGCCCATTTTACTGCACTAACAGCATCTCCATAGGCTGCAAGACATCGACAACGGATACCAGGATGGCTGAGTGATATTGCGTGAGCATTCATGTATCTGTCTATTAACCAGAGGGCCCCATCTCTCACCCCTACAACAACGAGGGGTCCTACTGGTCGTTTTTGTTCTGCAGGAAATCTAGTAACAGCCACTGCAACCCCACCACCACCAATTGCAACCTCATGGACCTTTCTTTCTTCCAGTATGGATGAATTATTTTCAGCTTTCGGTTGTTTAGGCTGTGTTATGTAAGGAGGTATGGAAGGAACATGCTGAAAAGAAGCTAGTCTGACAACCTGTAACATAGGAGGTCTCAATGCTATCCTTTCTTGTGATGTCGATTTTTGACTTTCAACCGTTATTAATGCTAATTCTCCATGTTCTGCGAAAGCTCTAGATTGTGCCTCTCTCAGCTGCATCTCTTCTTTCCTTTTTTTCGTCTCTATGTCAATAGGAGCAATACCAGCATCCACAAAGACACACTCTATAGTGGTTGGTGTGACAACATATAACTGTCTTCGGTGCCAAATAGCCCCAGTAGCAAATGGAATAGCCACATCCCCTAAGCAGCGGAACTGAGGGCGCAAGGAAGATATGACGATATAGTGTTGATAGGCAAAAGCACAATACTCTACAGTTTGGTCCCATGCTGTCCATTCTGGTTGAGGAAGAGGGCCTCCAACTGGTTGAAAGGTTTCCCAACTGTATAACATGAAGTTGTGAGACGATGCATCAGCAGAAGATTTTGTTGAAGAATATACATCATCCATGAGGCTAAAAGAAGAAAGGGAACTACTTCCATATCCTGACATAGCAGTGGCACCACCTGAGAATATCCTTCTAGATGGCCGATAGGCAATACCAAGTAGTGCTCCCCCCTGCAAACTAACAACTGGTTCATTTCGGCTACCAACAGACTTCATTAATATGTTTGATGTTCCATCATCGAGCAATATACGAGCTTGAACGGTGGCAGACGAAGCTGCCGTAGCTGCTGCTGCAGCAACTTGTGCAGCAGCAGCTGCAGCTTCCTTTGCTTTTCTTGATGAGCTGCCTTTAGGAATTATAGGCATTCTCGGAGGTAATGCAGACTCCAGCAAGGCAAACCTGTCTCTACAAGCGTCCCATACCAAAAGCCTTGCACTGCCTGAATCAACAATCGACCAGTCACTGACCTTATAAACTGAGAAGTAGGGTATATCAGGCCAAACAATGGCTAGGTACCTTCAAAATTAACAAAATAAAAGCAGAATGAATACACTAAATTACTTAATAGTCAGGCAAATGAGAAATGTAATAGCTACATTCACATGGAAGTGTGAAATGTTAACGTTGATAAGATGAAAGAGCAAGAAAATTAAGGCTCGACTGTGAGACCACGTGTCACTTACTTCCCCGACCAACTAACAGAAAGAACTGAGAAAAAATCATGTGGAACAGAAGTGCTGATACGCTTTTTAATCTGCTTCACGTTGAGCTGTTCTGGTATGTCTCCCCTGAGTCTTCCCATGTCATTCATTGAGTTTTCTGTGATAGACAACTGAAACTGTAGTAGCTTCAATTCCCTACCAACAACAAAGATAGCAGCATGTTCTCGGCTTCCCTGTATTGCTGGGAGTGGAGCTACAGGTGGGAGTGCTTTGACATCAAATTCACAGACAAAGACACCGATGTTGGTCCCAGTTGCAACAAGATGTGGTTGTAGAGTGTGTGCAACCATGGAGTAAACCTACATCAGAAATATGAAGTACAGTTCATAAGGTCCAAACTCAACGAAAAGTTAAATCAATACTAAAATATACCTTAAGCTTCTTGTGAGATGCAAGATACTGGGGAGGAACTAATGAAGAGAGTTCACATAATGGCCTTGATACAGCAGAATAAGTGGGATGCTCGATCGCCCTGAAGAAGATTTGATATGAAAGGAAGATTTAAAACTAAAGAACAAAGATAAAGTAAGTAGTATCAAGCATCAAACATTATGCCATTGAGTTAAAAGAATCTATAACTTGCTTCCAAGATAGTTGAGACGTATTAATACTATGGTATTGTTAATCTGTAAGGTGGAGCCACCTAGGACAAAAAATATACTGACCATATATGAGAATCTTTAACACACGTCAAGATGTCAAGATTTGGAGCTCGAGGGTGACACCAAGATGCCACACTACGGCAAGCCAACTTCGGAACAGGTTTTACTCGCCGCAGTTCCTGGAAATGAGAAGAATAGGTAGAAATTCAGGGGGCGGGGGGAGGGGGACCAACAGCTCTTGATTGATTTACTTTTTACTTATTATTTTGATAAATGTACCACAGAAAAATTCATTCAAACCTTAAATGACATTGTGTCCCAGATAGCTAAGGTCTTATCAGCACCAATCGAAATGAGGTGTGGTGGAGCACCAGTTACTCGGGCAAGCTCAACAGCAACAACCCCACCGTCGTGTGCCTTAAAATAGCATAAGGCTACATTTATTTAGTACCAATCATCAAAATGAGTGATGCAGCAGTATGTAACAAACTGATATCCGTCAAATGTTTTGAACATTAAAACAAGAATAAAAGTAATAGAAAGAAAAATACTTGGTGATAATTACTTTCAAGATTAGCTTAGGGATAAGTTCCCTTGAATCTTGGCCATATTCCGCATTCCAAATCACAAGCTGGCCATCGCCACCACCAGAAACCAAAAGGGCCTAATTCAAAAGCATAAGAACAGAAGAGAGGCTAATGCATAAACAAACTAAACCAATAAAACAAAAATCAAGAAAATACACAAATTATGATTTCCTACAGAAACTGGAAAGCAGTTTTTAGAGCATGGCAATGTCACTGCAATTGGGAGAACATTGAACTTCCCGATATGCCTTAGTAAAGATTTGAAAAAATTATATTTTTATTATCTAACAACAGAAATGGAGATTTTACGTTGCATGCCACTCTAGACCAAGTAATAAAGATTCAATGTTTGTTATCCTTTTCAGCAGAGGAGTAAGGTGTTGTTTTTGCAAGCAAGCATATAGCTCAGGCAGAAAGAGTTCCATCTAAACGGAAGCAGAATGGACCATATGACATTTTGCAACTAATAATAATAGATAAATATGATACATAGAGTTTCTTTTGACACTGAACTCTCCAGAGTCTAGAATTCACAGTTTAGTTCTCAGTAATAATTCTGATTTTTCCTCATTATTTGCCATCAATCAGATTTCTGAAACCTTAATTCAATCCTTCATCAGAAACTTGATATTCCAGTGACTAAATTTCCAACATCCTGGAGTAGATAGGATGACCTCACCCTTGAACATAAAATGTAGCATAATTATTCCCTTTGCTTAATATTTATGCTTCTACTCTTATTGAAGAAGATGATTACTCATCATGTTGAAGATTAAAAAAGAGAGAAAGAATGTAATTGGTTTATGACCACAGTAACAAGAGATCTATTCAGCACTCTCTGAAACAACAAAAGTGAACTCCAGTGTATCATATCATAGCCAAATATACAGTATTTTGAATTACACGAATGTTATCTACACTGAACCCTTCCACGTCAACTAGCCCTGACTTCATTCACCGAGCATCTTCCAATCATGATGGTGTTACTTTCCTGAATGCAGTATGAAGAACCTATCTTATTTTCTCAATAAAGACACAACTGGACACAGTCACATGTGTTGTTCAGTTAAAATTATGTAGGGTGTGATCACATTGTCAAAGCCACACGTACTCCCTCTGACAAAAAGAGGATTTCTAATTGTATAACTATGAAACTACCTCACCAGAAGAAGCCCTGAAAGTTATCATACAAGAAATTGATCCTTTATGACCTCCTGTATATCTTCGAGCAAGCTGCAGCCAAATAATGACTTAATACAGTGTTACATTTCATCTTTCTTCAGTTGACATAGCAGGAGTAACTTCAGAAGTAAAAAGCGAAGATGATATAAACTGGAGAGACCTTCCAAGTTAACATGGAAAGAACTCTAATTGCACCATCCGACCCACCAAATGCCACACAAGGACCTTCAGTAGAAGCTGGTCTTGAAAGGAATTCCATACTGCATGAATGTAATGTGATTTGGTCAGGAAAGTTCATCCTTCATTTGATAACCAAATAGCTTTCAATGAGCAAATTCACTGCATAAAAGCCACAATGGACCAAGATTCCAGCCAAGGAATTACATATTCATCTAAGCATCGAATGCAGACATGTAGTAAAACAAGATAAAAAGTTATCGAATTGACAAAGTCTGATGATACTATTAAGATCACTCGAAGGAAGGGAAGCATAACTGAGATTTCAGGGCCATATGTGATAAGTGTAGAGTTATACACTTTTTTAGCTATTCATTTTTCATCAACAAACCAAAGTAGACTACCAATCCTTCAGAACTTTGAATTGTGTGTCAACATGTTATATCAAAGTTTTCAATATCCAAAAGAAAAAAAGTGAGCACCAATTAGGCACTCGTGTAACTACATCATCAATCTACTTGTGTGAGTTCTAATCTGACTTTAAGAAAACCTATGTCACAGTTGAGCTCCTCCTTTACTTCTGCAAGCCCTATCACCAACATCAGATTGCAAGAAAAGCTTCCAAATGTGACTTTATCTAACAGAATCTCAACGCCTAAGCAGTCTTCTAAATATTGATTAGATTCCAGCCTCTGGCACATGCACTACCAGACATATGGAAGCATGCCATCTTAATAATGGAATCTTGCAAACAATTTTATAAAAATCTTGCTCATGACAAAGCATCACACAGTCGTATCTAAAGTTATAGAATTGCATGCCATAGGTAAAGAAAGATTCAAGACTTGCCATATGAGAGATCTATTGTCCAATTCCTGCTTTGGTACATCCCGGCCACGCATCGTCACCAGATCCAGAAAAATAGCTTTGTTCTCACAACATATTACAAGAAAATGCCGGCCTTTCGTTGATGGGGCAGGGGAACTGAAAGCTGAAGTGGTGACAGCGTCCGGAGCTTCAGCAGCAGCAGTGCGGTTATACCATAGTTTCCAGTAGTGGACCTCATCATCATAAAAGCTAACCTGTTTGACACTAGAACCATATGCAATTAACAGGCTCAGTATATAAAAGCAGGCGAAATATGTCACCAAGGCATTACGACATAGGCATCAAGCTATACCTCCCACCCCGTAAGGCTTCTGCAAACTTGCCTCTAGGCTCTGATGCATCAAAAGAATGGAGTCGATAACCATTAGTACATAACCAACAGAAGTGAAATCACTGTATTAAGCTCAGAAACACATGATCTTTTCAAAGAGGCATATAAATTTCAAAATTCAGAGTGTCAAAGTGCATAAACAGTGAAACATCATCCCATAATTTAGAGAGAGAGAGAGAGAGAGAGAGAGAGAGAGAGATAATGGATCTGCATGCAACGTCAATAGCATTAAGAGATAGATATCCACACCTGATTCTGGTTCACCTTCAGCCAGCTTTTCCAATTTAGCACCAACCAAACGCCTCTGATCTACACCCCCAGCTTTCAGCTCATAAATCACCTTCGAATGAAGAAATCAAATTCGATAAAAAAAACATGTAAAACCACCAAATGTTTGACAAAATGCATGCAAGGTTTGCAATTGAGAGAAATTCAGCGAACACACAAAAAAAAAAAAAAAAAAAAAAAACCTGGCGATGTTCCCAATTCCAAACGGAGACATGATCGGAAGCATCGGCGGTGACAAGCCATGGGTGAGTGGGGTGCAATTGGATCTTCACAATCTTGTCATTGGTGGGGCGAAATGCTCTGAGTTTCATCATTTTGTTCCAGATTCTTCTACACACTAACAAATCCGATGTTGAAGAAAGAGAATTCCAACACTGGTAAGCATTTTCTCTGGAAGAATGAGGTTTGCCTGCACTAATGTTAGTAAAACAGAACAGAACTGCAAGGATCTGCCTTCAACTTCCTATTATAAGACTCTCTCTATATATTATAATTGTTTTTTGTTTTAAAATATGGCAAAACCAATTCATGCAAATAAATAAAGAAAGGGCGCATTTTAGCTGAAGAAACGATTTCATAAAACAGAAATAGGCAAGGTTGTTTTTCCACTTAAAGAAACGTTATAGGGCTAGCACGTTTTCAAGATTACTGATCAAATCAAATGTCATCAAAGTATGATAATGTTTTAATTCATAGAATAATCTTGACTCCTTCAAATATATTCCGTGAATTTCCAAAATTCATGATTGATAAAAAAATGATATTTTAAAATATATCTATTTGTGGTTTAAAATTTATCGATATTTTTGAAATTCGTGATTAAAACAAATTGAAAGACTTACGTTTGGAGATTATGCATCAAATGTCATCAAAGTATGATAATATTTTAATTCATAAAATAATCTTAGACTTCATATGAGTGATTACTCTTTGTTAATATATGATATATAGGTTTGAGGAAATGGTATATAATGAAGTGTTTCAAATTTTGTAAACTATGCGTTTAATTAATTTTGTAAATCATCCTTACACTTATTATATATACTATTTAGGTTACAAAACTTATGAAGTAAGTTTAAATACTACAATATTTCAATTTATTCACTATTTCTATAGTTAGTATCCATTTGAATATTTTAAATATACAACTTACTTATTTTATATCTTTTTTTTTTTTAACTTCAAACACTTTAATATAAAATATATTATATTAAAAAAAAAAACTTAATCTGGAATCAGAAAACTTGTATATTATAAGCACAAGTTAGTTTCATAAACCTACTTAAAAAATTAACCATCATTTAAATCAAACATACAATCTACTCTAAACTCAATTTCCATTGTCTAAAGTCTAAACCAAATACACAGATAAAATCAACCGGAATCAGAAATGTTGTCTTTCAAAGTCATTAGTTAGAAATGATCATATCAGAAAGATGTGATCTTTTTGAGGTTTTGATCATATAATTTAATCTCATTTCTTGTATATGATCGATAACATATAATGCAGTGTTTGTGGAGATGTATATAGGACTTGTGATATGATTACATTTTAATTGATTTCAAAAGATACCTCTGTGATTTAATAAATATTAATTTGATTTATATAGATGCAACCTGACCTAATTGTTACATTTTCTTGTTTCATTGTATATCCAACATTACCTCATTGTACACTAAAAATGTTGATTTAAAAAAAAAAAAATTAAACTTAGCAAAAAGATAGAACCCATATAAAAATAAATCATGGAATATGAAAATCCATAACTTGAAGCAACAATATTGTAGAATTTTTTTAATACATTTTGTTTGACTTGTGTTCATTTCTTCCTTGAATTTGTCTTTGATTTCGGTGAGGGAGGGTTTTGTTTGGTTTGAAGGATGAATCTTTGCTGTTTTGATTGAAACTTCCAAATATAAGATTTGAAAGTGATATGTTGTAAATCCATTTACATTAAAGTGCATTCGAAATCCATCAAAATTATTCAAAATAAAAATGATGCATTAATTTAAATCATTTCTCAATTACTAAATCCAAACACAGCCTTATAGAGTTGCATTGGATCCATTTTGGGCCATGTGGCTTTTTTAGAGGCCCAAATAAAATCTAACTGCCCCGGCCCAGCATTGATAACGATGATATTGAAATAGGTGCGGCTATCTGCACCCCAAGAAATACTAAACACACCCTACTTCAAGTGTTACTATTCACACGTGATGTGAACAGTAACACTTGAAGTGGGTGTGTTTAGTAAAATAGTGGGGTGCGGATAGCCGCACCCTATTGAAATAGCTATCGCGCCCATTTTCTCATTCAACTGATTCGGGTCGGGTCACCTAATTCGGGCTCCAGGCAATTTTAATTTTTAATTTTATTTTTTCTCAATTTGGAGACTCCCCCACTCTGCGGGAAAACGAACCCTAATTCTCAATTCTCTCCTAATCTTTGATAACGCAACAAATTTAGCCAGAGGATTTGCATCAGAATTGGCTTTTGTCCGTACACGTGTATGTATGTTCTTCGATTTTTTTGTAATATTTAGGGCGCGAATTCTAATTTTAAATGCAACAGAAAATTAGGGTTTGCAAACTTAGTTGTCGTTTTCTTCTCAAGTTGGTCTATGTATCATTGTTAATTTATATGACTTACGATCATGAATGCTGTATATGCGTTTCCTGAGAGCGCTAATAATGATTCTTGTTTTTTTTTTTTTTTTTTAATTTTTATTTTATTTTATTAAATGTGGTGTTTTAGTGTGGGAAGTGGCTGGAGGCCTATAGATGAAAGATTGACTGGGGGATGAGTTGATGCTATGACTAGACTCTCATTTAGGCCTCGACCCCTTGACATCAACAAGAAGCTTCCCATTGTAAAATCTGTTAAGGATTTTGAGGATGAAGATGCCCCAAATTCTACTCGTAATTACCAGATACTCCGTCTTGCAGCAGAAGCTGATAATGAGGTGCATTATCTACTTGGTAGTTGAAATACCTAGTTGTTCGATTCATTGGATGATTATCATGTGATTTTATTCTGTTTGCTGTTAGAAATTTTACGCTTATTATGTAATTTTGTATGTTGGATTTTATTTGACATAATGTCATAGAAAATGTTGATTCTTTGGATCAGTCAAGGCCTTAATGAAACTTCCTTGTACCTCTGGAATAAGGTTCTTCTACATTCACTTGGGTGGGACAGATTCAGTGATAAGGGAATCCAAAGGTTCAAATTGCAGTTTAGAGGTCTTAGAATTTGTTCTCACCCCTTTTCATAACTTCTTGAGTAGTATTTTTACAAGGATAAGGTTTTGGGTCTTAACATGTCAGCTTGCTAAGTTTCATTGCTTTATAAAATAAGTCCACCTTGTCCTTGAGTCAAAGAAAGTGTTGCCTGAACTACAGGTTTCAGTTTGCCTAGAGTTCGTATTATCTGTGGCTTAAAATCCTTTAACCAACATATGGAATAGAGAACTGGTGTTTTGTGTGCATGTTTGGGTCATACAGACTGATGGGTGAAAATTTTCAGACACATAAACTGAGTTGTCCTAAATGATGCGTATAAATATATTAAAATTGCCACTGCTGTAAATCTAATAGATGCCACAAGTATCTGCCAAGAAAGTTGCTTCAGAAATACCCATTCCTGAGTTTGTGGTTGTGGATACATATGAAAGGGATTACTCCCGTACGTTCAGTCAACCGACATCATATCTGCGAGCAAGGGGAGGTAATTCAACTTCGTGGGTGCTAATGATTGGAACATTTCTTGCTTGACATGCATCACAACATTGATGATTACATGCAGCTCGGGCTGAAATTGGAGAATTCATTGAGTATGATCTCGATAATGAGGATGAAGATTGGCTTCAAGAGTTCAATAACGAAAGGAAAATTCTCGTGGCTGAAAAGTAATTATCTTTCCATTTTCTGTAGTCATTTCTTAGTAAGTATTATGTCTTTATGTCAATCCTCTGGTTTCTGCATATTGCTTCCTTGCCAATCATTTGTTGAGTCCTCCTCTTACTATTATCTGTGCAGGTGGTATCTGGGAATATTAATGGTTACTTGTAATAAGAATACTTGTATTGAGTATTATCCTTGAACAGTAGCAAGATAAATATATTTTGAACAGAAAGAGGGAATTATGATATGTAATACCCCCAGATTCTAAGATATAGATATAAAATAGATAATTAAACTATTATAATGATAGAGAATTATGAATTGAATTAGGTCTTATAATTAAACACATTTACATGTAGGTTTAAGCCTATTAGACTTTTTTAAGCCCTTTAATTATTATTCATATCCAATAAGATGGTAAATAAATTGAAGTTTTCTAAACCTAATCAAATTTTATTCGTTACGTCTTTGGGAATAAGAATTCTAATTTTGTTGGACTCTTTCTAAAACCTAAGATAATTAGATCTAAATATATACCATAACTTTTCCAACAATCAAACATCCATGAAACTATCCCTTTTCATGCCCTAATTCAACCATAATAAAAGAAGTTGATGTCATCACCATCTTGATTTTAAAAAACATAGGTATTCGTGTTCTTTATATTCAAAAATTCAAATTCATAGTTACACACCTATGAAATTTTAGTATGTTGTTCTTTGCTGTGTTTTTAAGATTTAGTAAAAGTTTAAAGTCAATTAGAGTTGTATTTTATTTAATATAAATTTTTCTATTCCTCTCTGATGTGTCAAATCTTGCACTGAAGGAATAGAAAAATCATATTAAATAAAATACAACCCGATTGACTTGAAACTTTTATTGAATCTTAAAAACACAACCTGGAACAATATACTAAAATTTCATAAAACCTGGAGGTGTGTAATTACGAATTTGAATTTTCGAATATAAAGAACAAGAATACCTATTTTTGAAGATCAAGATGATGACATCAACTTCCTTTATTGTGGCTGAATTGGGGCATGAAAAAAGGATGGTTTCAAGGATGTTTGATTGCTGGAAAAATTATTGTATGTATTTAGATCTAATTGTCTAGGTTTTAGAAGAGTCCATCAAAATCAGGATTCTTATTTCTCAAAGACTTAGCGTATAGAATTTGATTAGGTTTAGGAAAATTAAAATTATTTATCATCTTATTGTATATGATAATAATTGATGGGCTTAAAAAAAAGTCTAATGGGCTTTAACATGTGTTTAATCATTAGACCTAATTTAATTCTCTGTCATTATAATAATTTAATTATCTATTTAATATATATCTTAGAATTTGGGGATATTACATGTTATGCTCCTTTGATGTGTGAAATTTGTATTTGTAAAAGGTGGCTAAAGTGTTGAAGTTTTTATTATTAATTATATGATATGAAGTTGTTATTCTTTCCACCTTGCTAGCTCCTGATTAGAAACCCTAGTTTTCATTTAAAATTGGGATGGGATTTCAGGTCACTCAATTTTTTTGATTCTTTTCCTTCTGAACTCAATAGCTATCATCTTCAGAGGAAAAGAGAGGGGTTTGATGGGTCAAGGGATTTGATGACATCATAGCTCATTATGAACTTATTTGTGCTTGGCTTGTTTGATTTTTGATGCAGATTGGAGGCAATAATTTTTAAGTTGGAGGTTTTAGATCACAGGGCTCGTGAAAGAGCAGGAATTATTATTCCAACATTTAGCTCACCTATTCCGGTGCTTTTCTCTTTAGATGCTGCTTTCGAGGTAAATGTTGCAATTATTTAGTGTTTTCACTTGACAAAGTTCTGTGTTGGCTTTCTGGTATTGGTGATTCTAGTCGTGTAATTTTGTTATTCCCTTTTGCCTTTTGGATTTTAGATTTCATTCTCTGTGATCTGAAAGACAATTTGTTTTCTTGACTACTTTCAAATAGCAACCTGCAAATTTAGAGCTCTTGAATTTTCACATGAAATTTGTTCTATTTTGGAGCATTTATTCTTCTGATTTTCCAGTAAAACTTAGAGAGCTGTACTTAATAATATTTTGAAGGTTAGCGTATGTGCAAAAGGTTCCCCCTCTCAGAGAATTCCCATCTCTAACTTCAAAAATATTGATGACTAGTGGGCTATTGGCATGTCCCATTAAAAGTTTCCAAGGTGGTTTGAAGTTAAGTTTGGCAGTATAAAATAAACTGATGGTCGCTATGGACCAAGGACACTTTTTCAATCTAAATCTTAAAAGTTAAATAGCTGATTAGGACCTCAAGGGAAGTGATATCGATTTAAGGAAGTTTTGTAATGCTCCTCTTGTTATTCTATCAGGCGCTGTTTTGGCTTAAATTTATATTATGAAGTGAAATTATGATGGTGGTGTTGTCTCCATGCTTTCATGATATTTGCACATACATTTGAAACATTGAGTGGGAAGCTTTGGTTTCAGTTATATCCAGGAGCTGTATTTTTCTTTTATATGTTTTCTCTTTGTTATTTCCTTGAGATGGGGTCTTGTTTAGAGAGTTCTCTAATTTTTTTTTTTTTTTTTTTTTGCAACTAACGTGCTAGGCATTACAAGCTCTCTCCATAGATTATGATGTCTTCCAATCTATATATTGTTACTGGAAAGAAAAGGTAAGTATCACCTTTCTGATGTTCTTTACAATTTAGGTCTCATTTGTAAGAGTGCCATTTTTAAACAAATACTTGCTGATAATGCTGTGTTCCTGTAGAGATTTTGGAAACTTTAGCCATTGTCACTTTCTCACCTACCTTTTCTAGTAAATTCTAGGCCTGTACTTGTAGGCATCATTTACAAATGATGATGATTTCTGAAAAATGAGTTAAATCTCAAGTCCTCAGTCCCCATAGCTTGAGCAAATTTTATGCATTATGGGCATCAGTGAGGGGATGTGCAGAGTGATGCTTCTAGGACATCAGCAGTTATGTGTATCTCATCTATGATTACAACACATTACTTTTTTAAAGCTAAAACCGGTGGATTGTAATTATTTATTTCCTTCTAGTGGTTTACAGACATATAACTTGCAATGTACAATAGCATGATGAACTTCTAGTTTAGAATTCTAAGGAGAACTTACTGAGATTTCTGTAGTCACACATATGCACTAGAGTGCTTTGATGATGAGTATATTGCAGCTTCTTTTATGAACTCTTCCCGTGGTAAATATGGATTGGGATATTCTAAAATACAAAAAAGCATGTGACTTGTAATGACTTTGGAGATATCTAGCTTTGTGGTTGGTTATTTTTGCTAAGGGATCTAATTTTAATAAAATGTGTGACTTGTTAGTAATGTGTATGCCATCTTTATTTAATTTATTGCGTAGTTTGTGGAAATAAGAATATCTAAAATGATTTGATACAATGGGACCCTCCTATGGTAAAGAAAATCTGTTAAGTTGGGGGTTGAACTAATAATATTCAGTGGAAGATGTACTATGTAATTTTGGTATATGTTCAATCAGCTGAAGAAGTGAATGTAGATCTTCCTTTTATTGTCAGTTCCATAATCTAGAATTGGAATTGGTTTTCAATTTTCAAAATTGAATTTTGAAGTGTTAATTTTCTGGTTTATATCGCCTTACTGGGTCGTGACCGAATTTTGCTTTTTATTAGTACATCATTGCTTTAAAATGAGTTCTCATGTAATCCTTTTACCTTTTTTCATCGTTATCTTTGTCAGCGTGAACAATGGCAAAAGCCTGTACTTCGACGTTTACAGGTTAGTCAACTGTAGCTGGTTATCAATTGTAATGAAAATTGCAGGCAATGGATTCGTAGTTTTCTTAATTAATAATCATGGCTGCAGGCTGGCATCCTTTACTTTCATGCATTAATGATATGTTACTATGTCATTGCAATTGTCGCTTGTCTCCATACAACAACTACAGAGAAGCTATATGAAACTTTTCTCCTTTTGTCCTCTTATTCATTGACCTTAGATGCTGGAGTCACAAAATTTTGGTACCACTATTCCCCTTTGTTCTCTCACCATTTAACCTTTTGAGCTACACTTGACAACCATGCTACCATTTGCACATTTGGCATAGTTGTGTAAGGATTTTAGTCTAAGATTTATGTTTGGCTGCTTATAATCTGCCCGCACTTTACAGCCACCTCCGCCATCCAATGACACCAATCCATATAATGTGTTTAGACCAAGGGAGAAAGCTCATAAGCTTCATACAAGAAGGGTATGTGATTTTTTTTTTTCAGTTACTCCTCAAATAGTTAAATTTGCTTTAATTTTTTTCATAATGTAAGTGATGTGCTTGTTTGGGACTCACACCTGCCTCTTTGAACAGATGCAAAGGAGGGAAAACAATGTGCAATCTTTTGAAAAGCTTCGCCAGGTGATCCCTGATTGTTTTAAACCTTCTAGTCAGCTTCTTTCCTAAATTATGTACTTCGTAGTAAATAGAATTTAAATCAAATGTTCCTTTTATATATAGATTTTCAAGAACTTGAGTAGGAAGTAATATTCATTATTTGAATATATTTTCCTGTTGAGCATTACGACCTTTTCAGCCCTTGAATAATCATGTTTGTACTTATCATATATATTTGGACTGTGTAGGATAATTTGAGATCAAATCATAAATAATATTGTTGTCTGAAGCTTTAAAATATATTAAACATCCTTTTATTGTTCTGTTTGTTGTCATGCGATGTATTGTCTTCACTAGGGATTTACAATTTAGCTGTTTCTTACTTGGATCTAAAAAGGCCTATCCATTAAGTTCTTAGTGGCCATCAGTTCTTCCTTGAAAATTTGATGTTCATCTGCATTAAATAGTAGTTGATGCACCATTGATAAGAGGGATGTTCATTCGTTTTACTCAGGTGAGACGAAATCTTGATCAGGCAAATACCATTCTTGAGGCTTTGATCATGGTATTGTTGCTTATGGTTCAAATATCTCTATTTAATTTCTAATACTCTTCCTGTTTTCATATGGTGGTGGAACTTTTGTGATGATGATTAATTGTTTATTTCTTCACCATCCGTTTTATGTAGAGAGAAGAGAAAAAACGAGAACTTGTGAAAAGTGAGATCACCCTTCAAAGAAGTCAAATGAAGTATAAGGTTTGACCATTATCTATGCTCATATTTATCATTTGGAAAGTTTCCTGCCTTTGTACCATCTAGGCTTGGCAGTGGGGCGGGATGGGGGCGGGGGGACAATCCTCGTCCCCGTAAAATTTTCCCCCCTCCCCTGTGGTGAACCCTGCCCCAAGTTTCTTCTTTTTTTGTTTTTTTACTAATGGACTAATAATACATGAAACAAATTCATAAAAGTATATTAAAAAACATAAAATATATGATGTCATCAAAATACATAAAAAATGATCCATGGAGTCATAATTCGATTAAAAGATGAAAGCACAATCTGATCAAATTACACAAAACAATCTAACTAAAAACACAGACAAATTATCCAATTATACTTTGATGAATTTCCATTCTCATACAAATAAATTTTTTTGATAAATATTAATTAAATTATCTTAAATAGTATATATAAAAATATATGGGATTCCTGCAGGGAATGGGGTGGGGTCCCAGCAGGTGTGAAATTTGAGTAATTCCGTCCTATTCGGGCGTATACCTGCAGGCTGCAGAGAGCAGGATTTCCTGCCCCCCATTGTCAAGCCTAGTATGTCTGTGGAAAATCAGTAGACAGTCCATATTGCATGAAGGGTGGGTAGTTGTTCATAAGAAGCTCCTCGGAAAGGAATGCTGAATATTTGTTGAGAACTGGCGAAACATTAGTAGGATTAGAAATAAGTGGAATGGCTAGGAGTAGCCACATGGCATAACAAAAACTTTATTCTAGCCAACTCATGACAATACCTTTTTTCTTGCCAAAAAAAGTGGTTACATGACCCATGGGATAGTGTGACACGAACCATTGGTCCTGTCGTGGTCATGTGTGGGTTGTTCATGGGGTTTGGAGGAGAGTGGGTCCATTCCATTAGAGTTGGTGCCGGGGGGGGGGGGGGAGTTGTGCATGGGGATTATGGGTGGGTGGATCGTACTGGGAGGTGGCTTGTGCCATGGGGTGGGGTGGGTGGAATAATAATTCAAAATTCAAATTTTGGTAGAATGGGGTTTCACTTCTTTGTGGGTAATAATATCATTTGGTTATTAATAATATTCTCTAATCTTTTGGTTAGTTTAATTTTTCCCTTTTGCAAAATGCCTATTTTGACAGTATTCCCATTGAATAATGAGTAATGATAAGATCTCTAGCAGAACATGGTGAAAAAAGAGCAAGACTATGTGGAGTTGGATTGAGGATTGAATAAGGGGTACATAGTTGGTTCTATTCCTTCGGAGATTACTAAGTGTAGCTTCATTGGATGTTTAAATTATTTCACGCCTCTACTGCGGTTTGAGATTGCTTTTGACTGATTTTTCATAATAAATTGTACATTTCAGTATGAGACTGAGCTCCTTGAGGATTCCTTGGCCATACCTGGATTACCGTCTTTTCCCAGCAAGGCTGGGTCAAGCGAAGAGGAGTTTCTTGATTCTGATGATGTGGCAAACAGCCGTCCACCCAGTCGATCTTCTGTTGTACGAAATCCACCTTTCACCAAACGAAAACTGGTGATGGTTCCTCCAGTTAACATGAGGCGAAGGGCTAGAAGGGATGTTCCTTATCTTCGCCTTCATAAGTTGGTAAGAATAATTCTCTGTAGACCCCTTTCTTGTAATTAGGTACGAGAGGAAGGGGCAATCGGTAATTTAACTATTTGTTAGATAGCTTGAAAAGGTTTCCTATTTATGCAGGATCCTAATGAGCCAGTATTGCTGTTTACGAAGCATCTTCATCTCGATAAATTAGCAGCTGCAGGAATCATACCTCCTTCAGATCTTCCGAACCTAAATGGTGTATCTGCTCGTTCGTTTAACTTGCGTGGAAGGATTGGTCGTGGGGGCAGAATAGTATTTGATAGATGGAATCCTTTTATGCATACTCGGCATTCACCACATCATTGATTCAGGATGACTCAATTCCTCCAGATTTATTAGAATTTTTCCGTGTTTTAATGGAGTCGTAGACCCAAAATAAATACAGAGATGGTAACGCTTGAAGGAAAGTGGCTAAGATACACGAAAGCTTCTAACATGAGATTGGTGCAGGTACTATCAGAAACTTTGATGCTTTAAGTTGCTCTTGTATGAATAATGTATTTGTTAGTGCCATAGGAGATTTAACAGTGTGTACATATATATGTACTGTAAATAGTGAGTGAATTTAATTGATGAGGGCAACATGTTACAATCTGTTGTAACTATTCTTTAGTAGAGAAGAACCAAATAGAAATGTGTGATTTTTAAAAGAAGAGTGGACTTTTGTAAGATTGTCTAATGGATTTAATTTGTGAGACGACTCAGTTCACAATTTGAATATGAATTTGGGAACAATTTGCATATGAATTTGTGAAAATGAGTTTGGCTTGTAAGATTCTATTTCACAAAATTATATTTGTGAAAAAAAAAAAAGTTGCATAAAATTAAGTTGATATAACTTAAATTTGCAAGTAGTTTCCAAAATAGAAAAGTAGGGCATCCTTCTCCCCAATGTTCTATGTTATATTTATGTGGTTCATCTTATATTCTATTATCCTTAATATATGATATGTATGTCATTTTATACAAAGATTTATGATTATTATGGAACATGAAATTAATGAAACACATACTTGAATAGAGGATCTCATGTGCATGTCGTGCTAGTTTCATCAAAGATGACACGAGATTGCTAATTGTGCTCGACATGTTTGGCATCAACAATCGTCGCCTAAACTGGGTTGAAGGCTCGAATTAATCCTTCAACTAATTTTTGGAAGAACACCAGCATGTAAACGAGAAAATTGCACTTTCAATCCCAAGATATTTGACTATTTCGAAATTGTCTCACAACTTGGTACTTTTAATTTCATTATGTATATAGGTTAACCATCTTTTGGGACAAAATAATCTCACAAAACAAAAAAAAATAAAATTCTCTTTTCTATAAAGTCTCTAAACTTTAAAGATCATAAGCCTTTTAAGATTCCACTGAAAATGACTTCCAATTTCTCTCAAAATCACAAACACATAGTTGAATGCAGTGGTGCAAATGAATCAAGTCATTCATCAGTTATTCGCAATGATTTGATAAAAGCTTGTTAGAATAAAAAATAAACTCACATTTAATAAACATTCGTTTCGCTAACTTGTAAGGAGGCTTGTGAAATAGTTCATCAATATACTAATAGTTTGTCATTTTAATTTATATTTTTTATACTTTAACTTATGATGATAAATATGAATTATCAATAGTTGGATGCAACTCAAGCGGGAAAATTAATAAGGTACTTTGGGAGTTATATATTGACAAAATGAACAAAAAACCAATTGATTAAAGTAGTACATGATTTTGCAAGCTAATAGATTCATAAAATAACATTGTTCTTTACTTGGTGAAACCTTGTTAATTTTCCCCTACATAACATATACTTTTCCTTGAATCCTCAATATTCTTAGCTTCTTCTCCATTCAACCTATAGTTATATTGTGCATTTGCGTATATATAAATTACATTGTTCTTGAAATATCATGAAATTGTAGATCAATGGCAGGTGGGGCAGAATCAGGGCGATCCTTCGAGTATACGCCCACTTGGGTCGTTGCCCTCGTTTGTTTCGTTATTGTTTTCATCTCCGTCATTGCTGAACGTGCTCTTCACAAACTCGGAAGGGTATATAAGTCAATCTCTATTCTGTGAATTATGACTTGTAGGTTAACTCGTCTCTCTTCTGAATCTGTTAATTCTTGTTCGTTGTTATGATGAATTAATCAATAGTGCTTCAAGCGTAAACACCAAGAACCACTCTTCGAGGCTTTGCAAAAACTCAAGGAAGGTTTGTAGTATATATATATATATATATATATTCATTGTTATAAAGTGTAATCAAAATCTTGCATAATTTATAAAATAATTGTTTAATTAATGAATAAATTATTGGGTTTAATTTCAGAATTGATGCTTCTGGGATTTATCTCTCTTCTGTTGACTGTGTTTCAAGGGCTGATAAGCAGTATATGCATGCCTGAGAATCTCTCCATTATCATGCTCCCATGCAAATTACAAACAACTCCTTCCCATATTAGTAATGATTTTAATTTTGGAAGAAGGCTTTTTGCTGAAGAAGCTTCATCCAGGCAGTGTTCCAAGGTAGGGGGTATACTAGTAATTTTGAAATTTTTTTGGATTATTACATGCTTGTTTAGTAACATGTATTTTGAAAAAGAAAAAAGAAAAATTAAGAAATGTTCAAGTAATTAGACACAATTCCAAAATATGAATAATATAAAGAGAATATGCTTAATTATGATGTAATTGTATTAAATTATATATTTTTATAATGTTAAGATATATGTAATTAGTTAACAAACTTCATCAGAAAGATTTCTATAAATTTGTATGTAATGTGTCAACATTTAAAAGATGACAACTTAATTTTGATGTGTATTATTTAATTTTTATTAAATGTAGTTGGACCTTTTGAATCGAATTTTGAGATCAGTAACTGTGTGTGTGTGTATATCATCATTAACCCATTATTTATTATAAAATCATATAAATTTTTCAAAATTTGATGATGAGTATATCAATCATGTATGTATCATAATCTGAGAAATATTAATTAATGATAATCGGTTCTTATTTTTTAATTTGTTGCAGGGATATGTGCCATTTCTATCTTTAGAAGCATTGCATCAACTACACATATTTATATTTGTTTTAGCAGTGGTTTATGTGGTCTTCTGTGCCTCAACAATGGTACTTGGAGGATTCAAGGTATGTTTAGATATACCACCATTTGTAACTCAAATATATATATATATATATATATATATATATATATATATATGTGTGTGTGTGTGTGTGAAATACATTTTATTTTCTAATTTGTTTTTTTAATCCTTTATTTTTTGTCAAATAAATAGGCGTTTGATTCTTCGAAATAAAAGAAGAAGGATTTTATGTACTGATTATTATATTACTAAATTATTGTAACTCGAAATGTATGTATTACTACATCATTTCATTAAAATCCATACATAACTAATAACATTATATGAGATATGTAGAATTATACGTGAAAATATAATCTCAAACATCATTATTGTGGGTCTAACAACTTGCATATCATCTTGACAAAGTATTACGATACCTAAATAGAATTTGTAGAATGGACTTCACTATCTTATCTGATTGATACATGATTATTTTCTAAATACATTTTTGAATGGAATCCATTTTGACTACTGAGTATAATTTTAATAAATTGTAATACTTAACTTAGAAAGAAGGAAATGATCTACATCTCAGAGATTTCAATGAAAAACTAACTTTGATTTTTGATACTTGATCTTTAAATGGAACGGAGTATATTGTATAATATGTGCGATTAAATCAAACTAGTAATGTTGTATTGTAAAAATAGTAATCTTAGATTAATATATCCTTCTTTGTAGATAACGGAATGGAGTAAGTGGGAGCACTCAATTAAGAATGAAAGATCAAGACATCATAGAGGTTAACAAATATTATTATTATTATTATTGTTGTTGTTAATGTTGTTGTTGTTGATGTAATATTATTTGTTTTGTGCGTAGTTCACATTCTACGTGGTCAACTGAAAGAGTTCAGGGATCGAGCGGGCAATTATTGGAGAAAATTTACCGTAGTCAGTTGGCTGGTAATTAATAAAACGGTCTCACAAAAGTGTTATTTCTTTCTAATAATATTTAGATATCTTCTAATATTGTGCTTATATATTAAATTACATACATCTAGGTCGCATTCTTCAAACAATTTTATGGCTCCGTCACCAAATCCGACTACATCGCTTTGCGCTCCGGATTTATACGTGTAACTAGCTCTTCTATATGTTGAGTTTGAAGTTCAATATCTCCTTAATATATATAACTCGATATTTGATTTTTTATGAAGCAAACTCAACATTGAAAGACACCTTAAAGTTAACTTCATAAAAAATAGATATCGAGCTATGTATCAATATACAAATTAATTTGGATGTATTAGCTCAAAATTGATCATTTCTTTGTTTGTCTTGATATAGGAACATTGTCCTAGCAACCCAGATTATGATTTTCATAAATATATGCTGAGGACATTGGAAAAAGATTTCAAAAAAATCATTGGAATAAGGTGTTGCATTTAAGATAAAATACCAGTAATCCTAAATGATTCAAATGAAATTGAAGTGAAGCTTACATTGATGATGAATTACTTTTTCGCAGCTGGTATTTATGGCTCTTTGTGGTCATCTTCTTGCTTATCAACATAGCAGGTAAAATAAATTTTATCGATTTAAGATTCAAATGATAGATTAAATATCAATTCAGTCTAAAAAAAATTATTGTTTCAGAGTTTGAAAATGAAATTATCAGTTTAAAAAACCACAAATTTCATGTTTAACATCTTGACACTTTATTATTATTATATTTTTTTTTATTGTTGTTGAAGTCTCAAATTGATAATTTACTATGTTTTGAACCCAAAATTGATAAAAAAAAATCCTACCAATTTGCTATAATTTGAACTCTAATTGACATTTTGTGGGTGATTTACTATTTATATTCATTTTTTTGCAGGATGGCATGCATATTTCTGGATGTCGTTTTTACCTCTAGCAGTAAGTAAAATTATTTTTACAATTGCAGGAAATTATTATAAAAAGAAATAAAAGAAAATAAAAAAATGGATTGGTATTTCAGCTTCTGTTAATAATAGGAGCAAAATTGGAGCATATAATAACAGAACTAGCAAAAGAAGCAGCAGAAAGAGCAAGAGATAGTGAAGCAACAACTGTGAGGCTTTCTGATGAACTCTTTTGGTTTCAAAGCCCAGACCTAGTTCTTTACCTCATTCACTTCATCTTGTTCCAAAACTCATTCGAAATCGCCTTCTTCCTTTGGATCTGGGTGAGTCTTACCAAACTAGATTCATGAAACAATCTCACAAAAATCCCTTATATCACTTCATATGATTTAATTCGTTCTTTTTTTTACCGAGCAGACCACTTATGGCTTCAAATCTTGCATCATGGAGGGGTTGAGTTTCATCATTCCACGACTTGTCATCGGGTTAGTACACAAACGAAGCCGTTTCATGAAACACAACACTTGGTTAATTGGTGTCACCAATTTGAGTAAATCCTGGTTTACAGGGTTATTGTTCAAGTCCTTTGCAGTTATAGCACTTTACCTTTATACGCCTTAGTTACACAGGTAAACAAACTAACCTACTTAGAAACAGAGTCTCATCTATATAAATCAAGTGTTAGGATTCTGTAAAACTAGCTGCCATTAATCTTTATGCATTCAAATGCAATGCAGATGGGGAGTAAGTTCAAACAAACCGTGTTTGATGAGTATACACAGCAGCTGATTCGATTATGGGCTCGATCATCAGATGCCGGAGGAAGTATGGGTCGACTCACCATTGAATCAACCAACCCGATTTGCCTTTCCCAACGACCAGTGGTTGATAATGATGCTGGAAATACACCATCTGAAAGTCAACTTCCTTGTTCCTACAATTCTTCAAACGAGTACTAGGCAGTACAACATTAGTTTTCTCACATGCTTTTTCAAATGTCAGTTAAGTGTATCGGCCAACGGGTTACTTATTTTCCTAAGAGATCTACAATAGTCATGAGCTACGGTAAAGACAATGTAAAACTAGGGTTATGTTTTTTCGTTGGAAGTTTATGCAACTCAAAACTGCTATTGTCAATGGCAGAGCCTTCGTTACTGGTGTCTTCTGTCTTCAGATCATTTAGCGTTCTCTTGGCATATAAAGTGAAAACGACTATGGTGATGATTGCAATGATAAAGGAGATGACATTGTAAATGATCTCAACTGGAGTGAGGTGATGGTTTCTGTACTTGACATCGGCTAATGTCCTTATTAGCCGACCACTGCATAGAAAGAGAACTAGATATTACAAATCTGTCTTAAAATATAGTTATCTTATGCTTTACATAATTTTGATGGTTTTAAGAAAAACCCAAAATCAACTTGAAACTAAATATAAACACGACTTGATAACCCAAACTGTTAGCCCACTTGTGTAATCATCATCAGAAAATGGCAAAAAAAGAAAAAAAACGGGAGAGTTTTTGGACTGACCTGTAGATGTAAATAAAAGCTTCTGGGATCATTCCAGTAACCGATCCACATAAATAGGGCCAGAATCTCATGCTTGTAACTACTATAGCATAATTAAAGATTGTGTAAGGAAAAGGCGAGATCCTAAAAAGCGCAACTACTTTAAATTGATGGAACCAACTTCCTTCTCCAGCCAATCTAATCATAGCAGCCTTTTCAGGCCATCTCTTCATCCATTGCTGTTGGTGAAAAAAGAATATAAGAGTAAGTGTAGAAAAATAAACAAAGGCAAATATAGCAAATATTGTAAAGCATCGTTGTAAGTTGCTCATTTTCTAACATGAATTTGTTCACGAAAGAGTAGACCAATTAAGTAGGGTAGGATCATTCCAATGGTTGTTCCGACCATGATTATGACAAACCCCAGGCCATAGCCAAAGATCATCCCGGCTAGCCACATGGAAGGACCAGAAGGAACTAGAAACACAGGGAACAATGCCAGAGAAGCAACAAGTACAAGTGCGAGTACTGGACGACCAAATGCAGTGGCTTCCCATTGCAAGATTGGGAAAAGAACCTGATGAATCGTAGAAGTAACATGTCACGTGCTTTTGATTAAGTTGAACAACCAAGAAGATTTCCGACATGGAAAGTAAAAGTTAGAAGTGCACATGACATAATAACAAGCTAATGGAGACTGAAATAATTGTTGTATCGTTCTTCTAGGAGATAACATTGATTATTTTCATGAAGGCTAGCTACCCATAGATTCAAAGCTTACATAGATATGGTCAGAGTCACAGTGGAATAATGCATAATGGATGAAATCATCATTTACAAATGTAGCCTTTTTCAACTTTATTACTCAAAATCATCAGAACAACATCTAGCATGTGAGAAACAAAGTTTGAAAAGCTCTTCAAAGGCTAAATCTGTTTACCTTGGTAAATAGTGTGAGAATTTGAAAACATCCAATTGCTTCCGTAAGTTAATCGGGAAAGTTAGAATCATATCTTCTTCAGTGTTTACCAGTAACATAGCAAGGAAGAAAGGCATGTAAGTTAAAAACATGAGTTGAAATACCTTCTCTACAAGAAAGGGCACTCCCCATTTCACAAATATAAGAAGAAAAATTATGGTTATTGAAAACCAGACAATGGCCTTCATCCACCATAACAGAAAGCTCTTCCTCTCCTGTGTTTGAGAATCCAAAATATCTGCTTCAGGTTTCCTTAGTCCGTTTGGTATAACCAATCTTACATACTCACTGTCTTCCCTAACTTGACACCCATTGTCAACATGGTTTTTCTCTAGCTCATCATTGGAATCTGGCATCTTCATTGAGATACCAGATCTCTGCCAAGTAAAGAAAACACACATCAGAATTTTAGCGAGCATGGGGGCCAAGCAGTCATTAATAAAATCAATGCTGATCAAGAAAAATTGGACATGAAATTCACCTATGACATTAAGTCCTACAATGATGCAACATATATCCAGATAGAACTTTCAAACATTCACGTTGTCCACAGAAATATGTGTAACAAACTTACTATGACAAATGAAGTATAACAACAAACTGTAAGACTTTCTCCATAGAGGCTTAACTTAATGCATGAGACATATTGCAGAGTGTGAATGGTTAATGCTATGCTATCTTCTTTATTACCTTTAATCATGTTATGCGAGCAAGTTGTAAGATTTGATTGTGTAACAACAAATTAGCATCAGAAATCGAATATTAGGAGACAGTTCAACTAATCAAAGTCCAGGCACCAAATTTCCATTGCTCCTTTTAGTTGAAAGCATATACACATTAGAAAAGCTCTTAACTAGGGTGACAATGATTTGAAAACTAACACTGACTCAACACAACAATATTCATCCATAAAACTCTTCGCCACATAATCATTGCAGTTTGCAGATTGCAGAACATAGAGCCAATCAGCATAGTACAAAATTGTTTCGATATTTCAAATTTGAACATACTCGAAAGTATAAAGAAACTAAAACCCTTCATCAAAGTACAAAAAACGGAGTTTCTAATTCTTCAAGACTTCAGCAATTTACTGAAACAGCAAAATCCCCAATCTACAAGGGCATATAGAGAGTGAATACACTCCACAGGTGAAGAATTCGAAAAACTTGAACTAAACGATGAATTCAAGGATAAAGACTCACTCAAACGAAAAGGAAGTGTCGATTGATCACCGCAGTGATTTCCTTTACTGCAAATTTCTTTCTTCAGCGAATTTTTATTTTAGGTTTTTCAGAAATGATTTTGAAAAATAACAAGAATTAATGGAGATGATGAAACGGAATCCAATTTCTGGGTTAGTGGAGCGAAAAGGGAATTGTGGGTGGAGCACTGTTGCGGTGGAGGGTACCGTGATTTTCTTGCTTTCCATAATTTTTTTTTTAATTAATTAATTATTATTATTTATTTTTTTTGCATTTGTTATTTCTCATCCTCTTTTAGTGTTGCAATTTTAAAAGCAAGCAAGAGTGCACGTTTAAACTTTAAAACCCCATTGTGACAACATATCATATACACTTTATGGAAATATACTACACAAAATCAGATTTATTTAATTTTCAAAATAAGTCCATAATCTCAATTGTACAAATTCGATCTAAAATGGGGAATTTAAATCACTTACAATATTGAAAATATTTATATTGCCAAAATAATACAACTTATGGAGGTAAAATATTGATCAAGTCTGTTTCTATCAGCAATTTATTTATATAATTTGGTATCAGCAATTTTTTTTTTCCAAGTTGAGGGTTCAATTTGTTTTATCAACACAGTCACACACTCCACTAGCTAATTATATCAATATTAATTATTACTTATTCTTCAAAAAAAAATAATTAATTATTACTTATTGAATATTTATATATATACACAGTATATAAAATATTTTTAGGACTTTAAAAATTTTGTATCTTTTTTAGTCAATTGACTTGTCAACTCATAAAAGGTAGGTATTGACAAATTTAAGTGGATTTTGGATTGGGACTTAAATTATAAATTAATATGTTTTACGAAATTGCATACATAAAACGGTTTCATAAGATTACATAAAAAATTGTAGGTATATACAAGCATGTAGATGTTCTTTCACCACACTCTTTATATTCTCGTGCACACTTCATTAATATCAGTGCACACTTAATTAATATCATAGCCCAAAACCTATTACATAAGTATACGATTATTTAAGAGTTTTTAGTAACAATTCATTAATAATGTAACTAAATTGTTTAATCGAACTCAATCAATGGATCGAATTAATGAATGACTTTATGGATTAAACAAATTTTATGTATCATAAAATGCAGAATTGAGAATACAATACATGTGATATTCTGGGGGTGTTTGTCATGTGATTAAAGATATGAGATGATAGTTTAAAGATTTTTTAATTGACTTAAAGATAAGGGTAAATAAATTAAGAATTTAAGATTCTAGATGGATTCCTTGTGAGATATTTGTCGTTAACTTCTAGCTAGATAATTGGTTGGGTTTTATTATTGTGGATCGAGTAGATGTGCCAATAAACTACCGTTCGAGTTTAATGCAACCTAGTTGTGCGGGATATTCTTTTTTCCGACTATAGATTTTTTCCTTTAAATTTTTCTAGACTCAGATTTTAACAAGACATTGCTTCTTCGAGAATGACTAGTCGGCTTGTGACTAGCATTTTCTATTTTCTTGATTTTCTCTTATATATATATTTTTCTTTTATGATATCTATGATTTCATTAAAACAAAGTTTTAATCGATAATTGGCGATGAAATGTAACATACCTATTACGTATGGCAAATAAATTAAGGATAACAAATACCTAAAAAATAGAAGAAACATTAATTTAGGGATTTAGAGCTTAATTAATTGAAATTCGTCCATAAATATTGTTCATGCGTTACAACTTACAAGATGTCTCTTTCCATATGCACAATGAGAGTGAAATGATTCTTTAGTCCACCAAATCCGTGCCCTCAGTCCCTTTAATAAGTGTGTTGTTTGTCTTTTTTGCCCCTCAATCACGTGCATATTATTAATTTGTGTGTTTTTCCAAACGAAACTCATTCATGAGATGAAAAATAAATTAATATATAACATACACAGTATTTGGATAATAAATAGTGGATTGTAAAATTCTATAGACTAATAATCAAGTTATAAATACTCATATTACATTTACTCTAACAAATAATAATAATAATAATAATAATAATAGTATTTAAACCCCAATGTCATGTATGCTAAAATATTTGTTTATAATGATTAATTTTATAACAGAATTATGAATTAATCTATCCTTTAAAATTAAATTTGTGAAAAGATTTTAAAAAATTAATTTTCCTTGAGAAATGGTAGCATGGGTCACCGACAGTGGTTAATATTTCTTATTCTCATTTTCTAATTAAAAGTTTTAAATTTTAATAAACAATTAGCGAATTTCAACTTCAGCTGTTATCTTTTCTTTGTCGTACACGTACCTAGAATTTTTTCATCATAAATAATAAATTATATTTTCTATAATAATTATATATGGTACATGTTATCTGTCCGTTGCAATAAAATCTAAATAGAAGAAATAAAATAAAAAGTCAGAATAAGTTTGTTGTGGGTCCCAGTTTATTAGTTATTTAATGGAAATTTTGACTCTGTGTGCCTGGCAAGGAAAGACATCTCTTTACTGTCGGTGGACAAAAAACAAGGTTCTTTTGGCCTATTATTTAATTAAACACATAAAATAAATACCTTAATTAATTAATTAATTTACCATATAAGAATTTATTCTTTCTTGGTCAGACATCCACCGTTAGGTGGAATATTGCATTGTGTGTTAAGCAAAACCACCTTCAAGAAAGCAAAGGCTGAATCATATATTCATATCCCTTTTTACACTCCACCTCACACTAACCATTTTTTTATTAAAACTCTAATTAAATCATTTCACATATCTAATTTTGTAAGAATAATTAATCCATAATATAGAAAATAGATTTGAGTTGTAGTTAGTATTCGGTGGAATTCTGTTCACTAAATCATATTCACGAGACAATTTTATATAATTTTTATGATAATCAGGTAGATTTGTTTTTGAAATATTCTATATTGATACGCACATAACTCGTATTTGAATTTTTTTTTTGTGTACCTCTCCATTTGAAGTTAGAACTCACTGATACATAGTATGGTAAGTTTATAAGAATATGGTATTTTACTATTTTATTCTAAATATATTATTTATTTACTTATATTTTTATAGATAGTATTTGAATCAATCTTTTGGAAAATTGTTGATTGATAGAAATATATGATGAATTCTATAAATAATTAAGTTGGAGTTACGTCTCCTGTGCAACCGTCGCACATGCGACGGTCAAAAGTATGTGATTTTCGGGCATAAGTATGTGATTTTCAAGTATAAGTATGTGATTTCAAGGCATACTTATGGTCGAAAAAGACATACTTGTCAAAAGACATACTTATGGCCGAAAAAGGCATACCCGTCGCATGTGCGACGGTCTCACATGAGTTTTTGTGTAAGTTGGATTGAGCCTGACTTTATTGAGTTTGTTAGAGAGTCAATTTTAAGATTTAAAAATATCATGTTTAATAATTTTATATCAATTCAATTCGGTTACATCCTTACTCATCCTTTACTACTCACCATTTTACCAAATAATGTAAATGTGGTGTTTAATAAAATTGGATACATAAATAAAGAAAAAAAAAAGGGTACCATTACTCAGTCAAATTTGTTTGTGTTTGTTTTCATAATACTCAGTCAAGTTGAACTAGTATTTCGGTAACAAGTTTGAGAAATGATTGTGATAGTATAAACTTACACTTTAACATCAATAGTAAATGTTTATATGATTATTAAATTATAGTTCTTTCATAATTAATAAACCCTAAATAAATTAGTGTACAAATACAGTGTTCATGTAGACCATTTTTATTATTTATTTGATTATTATTAATTATAAAGATCCTTGTTATTACTGAGAAATATTTGTTATTACTTTTTACAAAAATAAATTATTATTTACCTTTGTAAAAAATTAGAGAGAGTGTCAGTGTCGGTTAGTGGGGTGTCACTATCAACAACTAATTTGCACAATTATTTAGCAATACAAAATTGACAAATAATCACCAATCACCAATAAAATAAAATAAAATAAAACCAAAAAAGAAATATATACATACAAAAAAACAGCAAATTCACAGCCCAAATCCAGCCATTAATTATTATTGCCACTCCAGTTGAGTCCACACGCAGTCCCTTTTCTTTCCACACAGAAAAAGCTAGATCCACACCACACCCATTTCCTCACATCTCTACTTTACTCAACTCTCTTTCACTCCGAATCAAGCTCCATTTCTGACATTCATGATCATCATCGCTTGTTGATTTCGTGAAAATCGCGCATCGGAAGCTCGGAAGATGAGTATGTACGGTAGGGATCCGTGGGGAGGACCGCTGGAGATTGCGGCGGACTCCGCCACCGACGACGACCGGAGCCGGAACTTGCAGGACTACGACAGGGCGGCGCTGTCGCGGCCGCTGGATGAGACGCAGCAGAGCTGGCTGCTCGGGCCGGGGGAGCAGAAGAAGAAGAAGTATGTGGATCTAGGTTGCATTATTGTGAGCAGGAAGATCTTCGTGTGGACTGTCGGAACTATTCTCGCCGCCGGATTATTGGCCGGATTTATTACCTTGATTGTTAAGACGGTGCCGCGCCACCACCACCGCCCGCCGCCGCCGGATAATTACACGCTGGCACTCAATAAGGCTCTCATGTTCTTCAATGCTCAGCGCTGTAAGTGTGTACACATTCATTCTGTTTTGCAACGTGATTTGCTAGGTTTTGCTTGATTTAGTTTACGGTTTTACTGGATCTGATTTATTTAAATATACTTTATTGGAAAGATTCCTGTTGTGGAGATACGATAGGGGGATGTTTGTTTTTCTCATGCATTTTATATTTGATTTGAAGCTGATGAATAGATTTGAAATGTGTTTGGAAAATTTTATTAGTTAATATCAACTTGGAGTCAGTGAATTATAATTATTATCGTTCGATTTCTGAAGATTATGACTAGATTTGAATTGTGTTTGGAAATTTTTATTATTTAATATCAACTTGGAGTCGGTCAATTATAATTATTATCATTCGATTCCTGAAGATTATTATATTATTGTTGTCATCTGATAGTTCTATAGAAATTTGGGGATCTATATATATTAAGCACATTTGACCTTGGATCAGAAGTTAGGCTCTATCTGAATAGTCTTTTGATTTTCTACAAAAATGATAATTGGAAAGCTTATATGTATGATACTGTGATTTTAGTTTTGTGTGTTTGATTGATCAACTAATGCACTTAGTTCAATGTCTGATGCTCTAATATACAGCTGGAAGATTGCCAAAACACAATAATGTATCGTGGCGGGGAAATTCATGTGTAAAAGATGGAGAGTCTGATTCTTCAACATTGTTTAAAGATCTGTCTGGTGGCTATTATGATGCTGGAGATGCGATCAAGTTTAATTTTCCACAATCTTTTGCCATGACTATGTTGAGTTGGAGTGTGATAGAATACAGTTCAAAGTATGAAGCAGCTGGGGAGCTTAACCATGTTAAAGAAATCATCAAGTGGGGGACTGATTACTTCCTGAAGACTTTTAATCACACGGCTGATAGCATAGACCGAATAGTGGCGCAGGTAATTCTGCGGAATTGTTGAGGCTAACCTAACAAATTTACTATTTTGTGTCCCACCAGATTTTATCAGTCTCCACATCTCTGTTGATTGTCTCTTTCTAGCTATAAAAAGGGATTTCTTCTACTAACTTGATGGTTGATCACTTTCACCAACAAGATGGTTCATGTTGTCATGATGGATGTGCTAATTTCACTGCTCAAGTTCATTTTTCATGGGCTTGATTCTCAGAAGCCCATTATGTGGGAATGGTATTGATCATCTGTAGTTTCTAATTGACAGGTTGGGAAAGGGGACACCACAGGAGGGCCTGATCCCAATGATCACTACTGTTGGATGCGTCCAGAGGACATTGACTACGATAGACCTGTTACTGAATGCCACAGTTGCTCGGATCTTGCTGCAGAGATGGCTGCTGCTTTGGCTTCCGCATCTATTGTTTTCAAGGACAACAAGGCCTACTCGCAGAAGCTTGTCCATGGTGCCAAGACTCTCTTTAAATTTTCAAGGGACCAACGTGGTAGATACAGTGTTGGTACAGAGGCGTCAGTTTTCTACAATTCTACAGGTTATTATGATGAGTTTGTGTGGGGAGCATCTTGGTTGTATTATGCTACGGGTAATACTTCCTATCTTCAGCTTGCTACAACGCCTGGTATTGCTAAGCATGCTGGTGCCTTCTGGGGAGGCCCCTACTATGGTGTGCTAAGTTGGGACAATAAGCTTGCTGGCTCCCAAGTAAGTAAAATCTAATTCTTTTTTGTTTTTCTGTTGTGTTTGTGATTTGGATGTTAGCTTCAACTTGTTGTTCATCTGTGTTTTTAACCAAATTGAATGGGAATGTGCCTTTTCTGTGAACAATGGGAATGTGCCTTTGAAACAATGTACTTACAACTGATAAGTTTTGCTAAAATGATGTGAAATTGTCTAGTTTCAACTTGTGCTTGAGAGCTTTTACTAATTAATTGTGAAACCTCCTTTGATTCTCTATGTAGGTGCTTCTGAGTCGTTTAAGATTATTCCTGAGCCCTGGCTATCCTTATGAAGAAATTTTGAGTACATTTCACAACCAGACGAGAATATTCATGTGCTCATACCTACCTTATTTTACATCATTCAACAGAACAAAAGGTATTCTATATTTCTAAGTTTTGCAATATGTGGAGAATAAGTGGTCTTCATCCCGTTAAATGTCTTAGTAATATAAGCATTTGATGAACTTGAATAGGTGGGATGATCGAGTTAAATCATGGAAGTCCTCAGCCTCTTCAGTATGTAGTGAACGCAGCTTTCCTCGCTACAGTATTTAGCGACTATATGAAAGCTGCTGATACACCTGGATGGAACTGTGGGCCCCATTTCTACTCAACAGACGTCCTCCGAGATTTCGCAGAGTCCCAGGTACGATACAACACATCATGTGTGAAAAATGCTGCTATTTTGACTTACTGGTGATTATTTACGAAAACTAGCATATATTTTTGTTCAGATCAATTACATCCTTGGCAAAAATCCTAGAAAGATGAGCTATGTTGTGGGGTTCGGAAATCATTATCCGAAGCACGTCCACCATAGAGGTGCGTCCATTCCTAAGAACAAGGTGAAGTATAACTGCAAGGGAGGTTGGAAATGGAGGGACTCCAAAAAGCCGAATCCTAATACTATAGTTGGAGCCA
Source organism: Scutellaria minor (assembly GCA_954870855.1). Lineage (NCBI taxonomy): Eukaryota > Viridiplantae > Streptophyta > Magnoliopsida > Lamiales > Lamiaceae > Scutellaria > Scutellaria minor. The sequence goes on along the minus strand of OX940728.1, from coordinate 13,057,467 downwards.
TGGTTGCGGGGCCCGACAGGCACGATGGTTTCCATGATGTGCGTACAAACTACAACTACACGGAGCCAACACTTGCAGGCAACGCTGGCTTAGTTGCAGCCCTCGTCGCCTTATCTGGGGAAACGAGTGTTGGAGTTGACAAGAACACGATTTTCTCAGCTGTGCCGCCCATGTTTCCGACACCACCACCGCCACCAGCTCCATGGAAGCCGTAAGAAGGGATCCACTTCCATAATTTTCTTTCGACTTTGTGAGTGGACGATCGATACTTCATGTTTTTTGCTAATTTTGGGAAGATCTTCAAGAACAAAGGAAAAATTCATAGGAGTAGGCTCTTGAAGAGCACTTTGATGGCCATGGCTGGAAAAGTTGTGATATAGTGTGTATGTATGTATGTATGTATTAAAACAAACATATATTCTTTGGACATTAGAGTTTGAACATCAACTCTCAATTTGCTTCTAAACAAATTCTCCAAGTCTACACATTAGTCCCATGTATCAATTCTCATGTTAGAATCAAATTTTTGTCTCTTATGTTGTGAGTTGATCTATATCATAGAACTAGATAAAATAAAGGCCAAATAGCTGAAAAATCCAAAAGGTTTCTGTTTTGGCCAATCCTTTTATTTTTGTCAATTCATTCATAATTTTTTAAGAATTAATTGTTATTTTGGTCAAATCAAGTTTTGAGTCAAAATTAAATTACATGACTTATACGTGGTTGCTACATGAGTTTCTTTCTAATACACATTATCAAAATGTTCTCTCTCAAATTAATCATGATTAATATCTTTTTCTCATTATATTTCTTAAACAATTTGAGCAACTTAAAAGTCAAAACAAAAACCCCCCTTTCTTATGTCTTTAACTGAAGAAAAAATTTACCAAACATCTCATTCTTTTTCTACCAACAAAAATCTCACTTTACCAACAAAAATCTGCAAAAGTGAGATTAGTCATGACATTAAGTGCAAATTCAACACTCTTTTCAGCTCCTTTCAACTTTAAACCACTAAATAACACTGCAAAAAGCAAAAGAGATGCGCATAGCACGTTACCACTAGTAAAGCAGAAATCAAAACCAGCGCTCTCGACAAGCTTGGCACTTAGTGCGTCGAAACAAGCAGGGCCGAGGTGAATGCCAGGAGCCTCCAAAAGCCGGCGGAGGGACCTCGCCGGAGAAGCGGCAGAGGCATCAATTCGATCAGCTGCCGATGCGCGAACACGGTGATCAATTCGATCAATTCAATTTGATGATTGAACGATGATTCCACTCATCTGTTACACCAATTTTAGGATACAAACCCTAGTTTTGAGATGAAATGGAATTGGGAGATTTGAAGAGGGATTATAAATGTTATAGAATGGGGAGAAAGACAGACTCATCTCTCTGAAGCTTCGCCTTTTCCGAAACCCCCCTTGTTTACCAGTCTGAGTTTTATGGTATCCATTTTTGTCTTTTCCAGTTTTCCCAATTTAATGTCATGAGATATTATAATGAATAATTGATCGATATTAATTTGCTATCTATATTGCATTTCATGAGTAATTTTACTTTGCAGATTTTTGTTGTTAAAAGAAGAGTGAGATGTTTTGTAAATCTTTTCTTCAATCAAAGATGTTAGTGTTATTTTAACACTAATTAATTTTGCCTTTTCTTGGATATTTTATTACCATATTTAATTTTAAATATATTGATGTATTTAATAGTATATTTTATATACTTTAAGATACTTAATATATTTGATTTGGATGTTGAAATTTTGTAGGATCTTTTATCCAAGGAATTTAAAGATTTGAAAAAGTCTTTATGATTAAGTCTTTCCTACAAAATAGGAGATTTGTTTCTTGCTCTCACTCTCTTTTGCAGATTTAATCACGTGGAATTTATCAAGAGAGAAACAAATCAAAGACGTGTCAAACACAAGAGAAAAGACGTGCAAGAAGAAAGAGTGAAGAAAGTGGATCAATTCCATAAAGATGGAGAAAGAAGGAATGGAGAAAGTGGATCAATTCCATAAAGAAGGAGAAAGAAGAGAAGTGGAAAGGTGGAGAAGATGGAATCATGGAGCGTGTTGAAGATGGATGAAGATCATGAATCATGGAGAACATGGAAGATGGATGATGAAGATCATGGATCATGGAGAAGGTGGAGGATGATGATCATGGATAGATCATGGACAAGAAGCACGATTTGAAGGAGTCTATAAATAGTTCAATTCAGACTGAAGATCGAAAGGCACTTTCCAGAGAAATCCAAGAGCTAAACAAGAGCGTAGTGTGAGAGTTTTAAGGACAATTTCAAAGCAACAGATTGTTGGAACATCTGTGACAACATTCTGTTTAATAGAGTCTTTCCTTTGTTAGATTCTAGGTTTGTTGTTTTGTAAACCCTATAGAGGGTTTTAACATTCTTTGAGAGTCGGGAGATAATCTTAGAGTGTTTGAGAGTTTTCAAATAGATTCTTTCAAAGATCTCTTTGTGATTGTTTTTGTAAATTACTCTTGTAGTAATAAAGAGTTTTGCCCTGCTGGTGTTTCCACGAGTATCTTTAAATACTCGTGGATAAATCTTCTGTCCTTGTTCGTTTTTATATTCCGCTGCATATTCTGATTTTTACTAAGTGTATGAATGTGTTGGTAAATGTTGTGACATTTGGAACAACATTATCAATCTGTTCATATTGTTTTTAAGTCTTGCAGGTAATTTTGGGGCACCAATCCTTTCAAAAGACATAAGTTTTTGTTTTAGCTTTTTAAGTTCCTCAGATTGTTTAAGAAATATAATGAAAAAAAGATATTAATCATGGTTAATTAGAGAGAGTTAACATTTTGATGATGTGTACTAGAAGGAAGCTTACGTGGCAACCACATATAAATCATATAATTTAATTTTGACTCAAAACTTGATTTAGCCAAAATAACAACAAATTTTTAAAATTATGGATAAATTGACAAAAATAAAAGAATTTGCCAAAATAACAAAAACCTGAAAAGAGTTGGATTTTTTTTAGCCATTTGACCTAAAATAAAATATCTTTAATAATCTTTACAATATTACTCCACAAATAGTTGTTGGGAGTTTGAGATATACATGGTAGCATAAAAGATAAAAAACAATATGTACTCTATGAACATATAATCTATTTTACATTTATCAATACTATAATATATTTGCAAAGAAGTTGATTCTAGAGGTCAAAACTGTGGCTGTTGAAATGAAAAACAGCTTCATTGGATCTTCTACTCAGATTTTTGGCTCTGCATTCCTTGGCAACACTTGTTTGAAGAGTTGAGGGCCCACAAACTATAACCCCAATATCAACATTCCCCCATCGATTTGACATCAATTCAAATATTCCTGGTGTTATTCACAAAACTTATATGAGCCCGTTTCACAAAATCAGATTTATAAGCAGTCTAATAAAAAACGATCATACGTACCTTGAAAGTCCGGTCTCAGACCGTACTTAATAGTGTTTATACATTGTTCTTTGCCAGAAACCTTAGGCACCCTTCTTGTCTCTATTGTCTCCTCCTCAATTTCATGAGTTGAAGTTTTTATCTCCCAAAAATGCCACAAACCAATCACTATACCTCCAAAGAGGACAACACTTGCAACCATACATACAATGAGCAAAAGCCCCTTGTACCACCAATTGTCTACATTGTAAGGATTTATATAAAACACATCCAACAAAGCCACTGTAATAACCAAACCAACCGTAGACACGACAATGTAAATCCCGGACCAGATTATGTTTCCTGTGCCGACCAACACAGACATTCCTCGTCCGTTTGAAGCAGGAAAAACGGTAGGGTTAATGGGCTTTATAAATGCTTTACCTTCTTCCTGTTAAAAGTAGAGATTGTTGGTCAAGATTGGATAATATGAAGTTGCAAATGTGTGTATGATGTATGGTTTTTACCAGGGAAGGTTGTGATTCTCGCGTGACATAAGTCTGAATATCAAGGTTGAAAATATCGGAGAAATTTGGGCAGATAGACTCCATGTTGATGGTTTGAAGAAGCGGAAGCTCTTCAGACGTCTTAACTGCCCAAATTATCACTACATTTCTCGGAAGACAAGGTTTGCCATTGTTGATACGGTGTAGGATATCGCTTAAGATAGCCAAGAAAGGCGATATTCCTATGCCCCCCGCGACTAGTATGAGGTTCTCGTATCTGAAAAGCAAAAATAATATATATGATTAAAATGAGCTTGATGTGCATAACAGACGATCCAAATCCATACAAAACAGAGAAAAACAGAGTACATACGTCAAGTGGTATGGTGACTCATGACCATAAGGCCCCTCAATAGAAGCTGTTAATTTTGAATAACGTTGCATGAGTTGATCCGACTGTGATCCTTCCTCAGAAATGGTGACATGTCTCGCGAGTTTCTTAGTCCAATCTCCGAGAACCTTTATGAGGATCGCGACATGGTGTTTACCATCAAGAGGACTAGACGAGACGCTGAACGGATGCCATTGAAGCCAAGATAGCTCGCGGATTTGAAGAAAAACCCAACCAAGAGCATTGTAGTGCAAATCTACATAGCACAAGGTAAACAATCAATCACACAATGTTGCTAATTCAACATTCTTTATAACAAGGAAAAATAATTTTTTTTTCCTACACTTTCAATTTCCCCGTCTTTTGTGAGTTTATTACTCATTTTGCCTAGTATCTTTTGAGGTTCGGCAGTTTAGGACACTATTGTTTCGGGTTTGGCGATTTATGATATTATTAAATGACAGGTCGGAAATTTAGGACAGTTTGAGCCTGAATACACCAATTGGGCCTAATTGCATTTGATCATCAGAATTCAGGTTTCTTGGGCTGACAATTTAGGAGATTAATTAATGATATGTCACGAATATAGGCCATCTCCGGACAATCACATGCGGATTAGTTCCAATGGTGCATTCAGATTCAAATCGTTCTAAATTGCAACTCTAGGACATTAATTGATGTCATGTCGTGAATCTAGGATTAGTTGAGCCCAAATGCACCAATTGAGCCTAATCTGCACGTGAATCTTGTGTGATCATCCGAATTTGGGTTTCTTGAGCTGACTATATAGGACATTAATTAATGACATATCTAGAATTAGGACAATTTGTGTCGAATGCACCAATTGGGCTCATCAACACATGGTTATCCGAAATTTGCAGACATGACATTAATTAATGTTCTAAATTGCCAGTCCGAGAAAATAGTATTCGAAATTGGCAAACACCAAAAGTTATTGAACAAAATAGATAATAACCTCATCTTTTGCGCTTCATTAGCAATGCAAAGGAGTAAAAAAATCTTTTGCCCTTCATTAGCAATGCAAAGGAGTAAAAAAAGCAAATATGAGTGAGAAAATAAGAAAAATTACTTGGTGGTTTGGAAAGAACAATTTCAAGAGTTCCACAAGGGAAGCATCTTGCTGAAAGCACATCAACTCTCCTTCGAGATTGGCAGAATCTAAGGAAACGATCGAGCATGAAAAGGAATATTCCACCAGCAGCATATGAGAAGATGAAATCGCCAACGTGGAATGCCATGAATACCACAAACACTATATATAGTTGGTGAGTATAGAAGAATAGCTCGAAATTCACCCTCCTAACTCCCGGGAGTGACGTCACCCACATCAATAGGCCCGCCACGAGGCTGATCACTCCCGGGAGGTTAGCCACCCCGGGTGCGTTTGTCCACTCGATTAACTGCATCAAATTTATCACTATCATGCATTGGATTTTGTTCGAAAAGTCTCGAAACTAGTTGTGCTGAATCAAGTTCAAATTTTCAATTCTAGTCTTGTATGTTTGAAAAAATGTTCAATTTGAGTTCAATTTTTGTTGTAAGTAATAAAAGTTGTCGGAATCAGTCATGTCATCATTAAATTTATGGATTTTGATCATGTAAATTTTAGGAATGTTGGAAGTTATGGTGATGTGGACTTTTAAATGATCAAGTTATGAAAAGGTTGTTGAAATCTCAAATTTCGGGAACAATTTTAATTTTTGGCGTACTGGGATTCAAAATCGGGTATTTTTTAAACGTACTGAAAAATAATACTAGAAATGTAATAACAAGAGAAGCTAGTTTTGGACATAATTGTTAGTTTGAATTTGGATTAGTTATATAAATGATCGCGAACTTTGAGTTAGATTTCAATTACAACACAATTGTTTATTTGTAATAATATTGGTCACAAACTATGAAGTGTTTTTCGATTGCAAAATCGATCTCATTTTCATGCACTTAATAGTTACAATACTGCCACCATCATTGAACATGTTTTGATGAGGACATCCAAATCCACCATCAATTTTGGGATTCGGCACTATATCGTGAATCGAGGGTGTAAGTTAGGTTTGTCGCACCTTCCACCCTCTATTCACAACAATTGTAGTATTGAATCTCAATATTGATGGTAGATTTGAGACGACATTATCGAGACACATCCAAGAATGGTGCATCTACAATTAGATGCCGTAAAATTAAGTTGATGTTGTAAATGAAAATTTCAAAGTTGATGACCAACATTGTCACAAATCAAAGTCCGTACTGTAATTGAAATTCGAACCAAAATAGTGATTTTCCCATGTTATCAATCCTTTAAATATTTGGGTATTTGTTAATAAGTGAAAAGTAGAAATGGTATGTTCAAAAAGTGGAGAAATACTAACTTTGTGAATGAGGTGGCCCTCCATTGCCCATCCAATCCCAATGAAAAGACCATGGAGAGTAAAGAGAATCATGGTAAGATGGCCCAACCAAACATGATATCTTGTAACATGTTCAAATGGAATGTCTATAAGCCTTAGAAGAATTGATCCTCTTGCAACTGGCAAAAACAAAAGTGATAGGCAAAATTGTCCAATCAACCCCAGTTGTCCACCTAAGTATGCCAACATCAAAACACTAAAATAGCCACAAATCAGTATTGTCTCGATACATTCATTTCAAATTTTATATTTCAAAACCGTCAATGAGTATACCTCTGCTCTTTGGAAGTCTGATAAAATAAGGATGCAATTTCACTACTCCTCACAGTTTCAGCATAAACAGCCCAAATTATGTATGTTGAAAAGAAAACAATCCCAATAACTTCGGCAGCCGAGACAACCCCAAATGGCCCATCGACAAGAATTGGAAACGTCCATAATCGTAATTGTGGATTTTTCCAACTCTTCTTCGTTTTCCTCGTCCTATTTACACAATTTCAAATCTCAATAGATATATAGAAGCAATGATCAAATTAAATTAAGGGTGTATTGCAATTTGCAATTACCATCCTTAAGACTGGCAAAATAACCAAATAAGTCTCAATATTTGTAAAAATTACGATCATGCCCTTTAACACCAAATTTTCAATATAATATTAACAAGAAATAAATTACTTCACTCTAAAAAAACCAGACCTGATCGTAATTTGGTATTTTGACTAAAACTTGAGAATATTAGATTTAATTTATCATTAAATGAAGTAGGAATTTCCTTGCATACCCATGAATCTCCTCTTTTCCACATAGATAAATATATGGAATTGCAAGAAATGCTATTAGGATTATAGGGACACTGAAAAGCAAAAATATGCTTCCTGCAACATAAACACATGGATTAAGAGCTAAAATTAATCCTACAAATATAGAAAAAATTGAATAAGCGTCGAAAAAGCATAAAAAATCGAACCAGTGATCCCGAAAAGAGTTCCTTGCGTAGCTAGAAGCCATTGTATAAAGAAATGATTCACAGGATCAGATGGAAATAGAAAAATCAGAGCAGCCCATGCAATGAAAATCACCCACATCACTATTTTCAGAATCCATTTTGCTGATGAATGCAAAAAGCTTATCTTGTTAGTATACTCATCATAACTAATTTCAACATCTTTTCTTGAGAGAAGAGGTTTTTGTTCTGATTTTTCATCCATTTTTGTGATTAAAAATGGGTTTTTTTTTAGCTTGCTTTTGCTCACTGGGAAAGTGTTAACGCTTCACATCAATATATAGAAAGATTCAGATGGAATATCAAATCAATGAACATTCAATATCAAGATTATTTAGGAAATGAAGAAACATTAACCACACAAAATATGGACCACTAATTTGTACTTGTATACATTTGGATTTTTTTTTTCTTTTTTCTCTAATATTGGTTTTATTATATACACCCAAGATGATATGAAAAGAAAGAACATTATCTCTACGCTAGTGGGTTCTGTGGTAGTTATTTCTGTTGCAGTTTAATTTTAATAAACACTATAGTAATTATTTCTAATTTTAGTTATTTTGTCTTTATTATAATTTTTTTGTTTTATGTAATGGTGCAATTTCTATTAGGTATACATTTTGCAAGCTGATTGAAACCATTATGTGAAGATCGAATCAGTCTTGGATTATGGAGAAGAAGTTGGGATTGATCTTCTCAATCAAGTATATAGCTTGGTAACCAATGTTAGAGTGTATTTGACTAAGTTTAAAATGTTTTATTTTATTTTAAAATTAAGTTGTTGGATTGAGTTGCATAATTAAGATGGTGAAATTTATAAGATTTTAATAATAACAAATACGTAATTTAAATAATCAAAATTTATAAGAATGTTTCTTATTTTAGAAATAAGTTGGAGTTGTCTTATTTAATAAAAGTGAGTTCATAACATTTTAATGAAATAAAATCTTTTTTTTAAATATTTAACAAATGAGGAATTTATAAGTGACTCCAAGTCGTAACGAATTTACAAGATACATATTTGAGAGATAAAAAGAGTCAATCAACTATGTTTTAATGTTGTTGATAATGTCACGTAATATTTCTTATAACGTTTTCTATTTTGCTATTTAAACATCCGTAATTGTCAAAATCCATCATAACCACCCTTAAGCTCATCAAAAAAAAAAAAAACCTCACCCAAAAATTGACCACCCTTAATACTACTTAATAAAAGTGTGTGATTTCTAAATCAAAACACACACCTCCTGAAGTCGTGGCAGATTTTTTGAGTGTTCGGGTTTATTTATGGCATGAAACAACCCGCAGTATGGGTCTAGCTTACTGATACATTCCATAAAACTCTACTTGAATCCATTTTCTTTTTTTTACCGACAAAATCCGTGCTCAAAATCAAATTAAATTGAGTACGGATTTTTCTGGCCCCAAGTGTATCTTGTCTTTATTACGAACCATTTTCCTTGCTTAACAGTAATTGTAGTTTTGCCAATATTTGCGGGTTGCTTAATTTTTTTTCTTCCACATAGGGGAAATAGAGTAATTCGTTGGTATACTATATGTATTTGTATATTAGAAGAAGCATTTATCGAACTAAGTTCGATTCTAGCTCAAATTGAGCGAATATCGAATAAAATTTTCGAAATGTCCAAAGGAGAATACACTCTGCACATGCGATATAGCTCAAAATTTTAGAGTTTCAGACTAATTTGTCTTGAATTAGTCCAAATAAAAAAGTTAGTGTCATATGTAAAAGTTTGAAAAAATTGATGTCCCTAAATAATAAATAATCAAAAATTTTATTGTCCTAAATTTGAAAATTTCCCAATGTATAGCAAGTATTTCAAGATTTTTTTTTTTTTTTTTTTTACTAAGGAACAAAGGTAAAAGGACGTTCGAGTTGCAACTAATATAGACCTATATTAAGAATTTTAAGGTATTTAATATTTAATGAACTATATATACTCAAAATGAGATTTTTTTTTTCCTTCACAAATCCATTTAAAACTAATATATACCAGTCTTATTAGGAATATTGGACGAATAGGTTATGCATTCCTATCTATTTATAAAGATGGCCCCAAAATTTGAAAATATTAATAGAAACGCTAAAGAATCGAATGTATGATGTTGAAATTTCAGTAATTAAAATCATAAAACAAATAATGAAGTTTGAGACACGTTAGCTTCTTCTTCTTTTTTTTTTTAATTTTTTTTTCTTTTTCTTTTTCTATGGTTCAAAAATGTTGGTTAGAGAGTGGACGTTAGCTTTTTTCTTTGTATGGTTCAAGAATTCTGGCTAGAGGGTCCATTCTCTATCATCACTAATTTGGAGTTCAAGATTGTGGTTTCAAAATCTTTGCATCTTAAAAGTTAAAAGTTCAAATTAATCTTAGATAATCATTTAAGTGGCTTTTGTTTAATAAAATACAACTCCTTTTGAGTTTCATTTTATGTACTTATTTTGTATGATTATAAAATAATTTACTTGTTCAAAAGATCATTTAATGAATTATCAAAACCCAAACCAAATATATGAGTCAACATGGGCATAGGACTCGTCTCAATTTTATGTCTTTAAATATAGTTTTAGAGTTAAATACCCATTTTACCTGGTAGTTAGTTTATGATGCTTGACATTTTAAAATACTTATTTTTGGAGTTGACAATTTATGACATTAATTAAATAATACAATTAAAATACTTATCTTTTGAGTTGACAATTTATGATATTAATTAAACAATACATCAAATTGAAGACAACTTAGTCATGAAACATCTAGATTAAGTCTAAATATCTCGTGAATTGCATGTGGGGGCAAATATTCAAACTTTTTTTTTTGTTTAAGAATTTGCTGGAATTCAAAACTTGAATATTTTTGGAACAAAAAATCAGAGAAATTTGAGTTCTTATACGAATCAAAACAATTATATTACAAGAAAATAATTTAAAATTCCTAAAATATCTATCTAAATATATAAATAAATAAATAAATTATTTTTTATAATTTACTGAAAAATTAAAAAATTGTTTAAACAAATAAAAATCATACTCTAATTTTAAATGTCTCCTAAATTGCTTGTTCGATGAATTAGTGTCTTAAAATGTCAAATACTAAATGTTATTTGGCGAAATGGGTATTTAACTCTTTCCCTTTTATTTTTATGTGGTTTGATTTATTCCATGTAACACCCTAATGTGGCACAAACTGCCACCTGGGGTCCATATCAACAAAAACCCCACACTGGGTTGATCACGTGCTGCTTATTATCGTTCAAAATTTGGAAGTTCAAAATTATAGTGTATTTCTTTTATCAACCTCCAAAGTTAGTGTCTTTATTTTGTAATTTTCATGATCATATGTGGAGTAAGAAGATTACAAGTCAAGTGTACTTTCTACATACACGAACAATACAAATCATCAATATTTCACGAGAATTTAAACATCAACATCTCAAATCAATATCTCAGAAGATAAAATCTAAAAAATTGACTTTATATCCTTTAAACTGAACGAACAATAGGGTAATAATTCGTTAAACCCTTAATTTCTAGGGTTTAACGAACAACACCCTATTGTTCGTCAAACCCTATAAATACAAAATGAGGGTTTGACGAACAATATGGTATTGCTCGTCAAACCCTCTAAATTATAGGGTTTGACGAACAATAGGGTATTGTTCGTTAAACCCTCATTTTGTAGGGTTTAACGAACAATACCCTATTGTTTGTCAAACCCTATAATATTTAGCCAATTTTTTGAACAATACCTATTCGTTAAACCCTTAAAAATAAGGGTTTAACGAACTATTACCCTACCTATTGTTCGTTAAACCCATATTTTTAAGGGTATAACGAACAATACAAAACAAGCTAATTCCACAAAACAAGCTAATTCAATCCTAATTCCATATCATACAACATATATCCTAATTCACGATCAATATATCCTAATTCACGAACAAACCCTATTAAAAAACATATATTGAAAATTCAATCCCTAAATTCAACAAGCAAACAACAACATAGGTGAGATTACAACATAGGCATGTAAAACATCAATTCTAAATTACAACATCAATAATAAAGTATATTGGTTGAGATTCTAACCTCTTTGGCCATTTCACTTCACGAACTTCACGAACTTTTCCGGCAACACGAACTTCACGAATTTTTCCGGCAACGAAAAGAAGTCGAGAGGAGCAAAAACAAATTGAAGAACAAAAGAGGAGAAGAGCCGAGAGGTAGAGGAGAAGGAGAAGGAGAAGGAGATGAATTTTTTTGAAAATTTTCGTTAAGCCCAATAATTGTCCTATGTGCATATGTATGTGTATTAAACTACAATAGTGATATGTGGTTGTGGGGGTGGGTGGGGCCATTAATATTCTTTTGTTAACCATGAAAAATGATATAATATATGAACAAGATATATGATATCAAAATGATATCAAAGACGAAAATAAATTTGTAGTGTTTAATGAAAAATCCCTAAAAAAATAAGGAATTAAAGAAAATTAAGTTTTAACGAAAATTTAATCATAATTTTCGTTAAACCCTTATTTTTTAGGGTTTAAGGAAAATTAAATAATAAGTATAATTTTCGTTAAACCCTAAAAAATAAGGGTTTAACGAAAATTAGGTTTAATTTTCATTAAACCCTTATTTTTTAGGGTTTAACAAAAATTAAATAATAAGTATAATTTTCGTTAAACCCTAAAAAATAAGGGTTTAACGAAAATTAAATCATAAGTATAATTTTCGTTAAACCCTAAAAATTAGGGGTTTAACGAAAATTAGGTTTAATTTTCGTTAAACCCTTATTTTTAGGGTTTAACAAAAATATCCAATTGAAATGTGATAATACGGTATACATGTGATAATACGGTATACATGTGAAAATATCCAAATTTTAAAGTAAATGAATAGTAAAAGAAAGATAAAATAATTAGTACACAAAGTACACATGTGAGGACAAAACCAAAATTGGGTATTTGGGGACAATATGTTATATTGGTGGGTAGAATTGTTATCATCTTATATCAAATTGGGTATTTGGGGGTATTTTCTCAAAATGAAATAAGATTCATAGAGCTTATACATGTAGCTAGTTAGACATTTAAAAAAAAAAAAAATTGGTGACCGATATTGGATCTTTATAGTTTTAGTTAACCAACTTTAATGTGTGATCATCCTTAATTTTTCAACATTTAACAGGAAAATTATTATACTATAGATAATTATCTATCTTTATATATTGTAATAAATTTGTATGGAGTATTTGATAACTAAGATGACAAAACTAAAATGTTTAATAACAGATTATTAAAAGTTTACAAACATGGGTGACCATAAGTGTAATTGACACATTTCAATTTCCCAAAAAAAAAAAAAAAAAAAAAACCTCACATCGATCAACTTTAGTATTTGTATATTTTTTGAATATGGTCATAGAATTAATGAATTAAAGGTAAATTAACAATTTGTTGATTTCAGTGTTACACTACATAATAATAGTTAATTTTTTGGTGTTACATGATTTAGTAGTCAATTTCAGATGTTACATGACATAACAAGTTACACAATATTCATTTAGATGTTACACAACATAATATTTGAATTCGAAAATATTGAAGCCCACTGCCACCACCAATAATGTATAATAATCTCACCCTAACATTATAGAATATAAAATTAATAAATATATTAATTATATAACCCATCAATATTCAACGCATGTTATTAAAGCCCACTGGTAATTACACAACATAATTTAGCTAACCCCAACAGCGTGATTGGTATGATGTAATGGGGTGGGAATGAAATCATCATTCTTACCTTCATTCATATTCCTTTGATTGATATGTTTTATAAGTGGGAATGGTGATTCCAGCATGAATTGGTATTACCATGGATGAGAGAATGATCATTCCTTCATACCCCCATGATATTACGTATTCTTGTCTTAAAAAAAATGAACGTTTTTTTTTATTAATTTTGACAATTATCATTATTTATTTTATGTTTTCACAAATTAACTTCCTAAAGTTGAATTATTATATAAAATTTTGTAAATAATATTAAATTATTTATAAAAAATATAAAATAATAACTAATAATTTAAAATAAATATAAAAAATATAAAAAATAGCAAAAAAAAATGAAATACATAAATAGTATAAAAATAATTAATAAATATAAAATCTTAAAAACATAATAAAATAATATGAATATAATTTTAATAATACAAATAATTGTAGTTCAAGATTTATATATATATATACATATTTATATATATATATATATATTTGTAAATACATATACTGTAAATAAGATAAATGAATATTAGTATAGATAATAAATTATTTTAAAAAAATATAAATAAATTGTAACTAAAATATATTTTTAGAAATATAAAATAAGATATTAAGATTTTAATAATAAAAAATCATATAGAATAATTAATAAAAAAATATGAAAATTATATTATTATTATTATTTAACTCCTTTAAAAATATGTAAATAATACAAAAATAGTAAACTAATAATAAAATTTAAAAATAAAATATATAAATATAATATATCTTAATATTAGTACAATGATTAATTTTCTGTAAAAAGAATTATTTTTAAATTTAAATATGTCAAATATTTTAAATTTGAGTGATATATAGAATATGAATATTAAATAAAATTGACAAAGTCTTGGGTGAGACCGTCTCACGGATCTCATTCCTTGAGACGGGTCGGTCGGGTTGAATATAAAAATTATGTAATAGTTTTATATATATGAGGTAATATTTTTATTGTATCATGTAATATTTTTTCAAAATATCACCACATAATACTTTTATGTGTATCATGTGATACTTTTTGAAAGTATCACATGATATACATAAAAGTATTACATTAGAAAGTATCACATGATATACATAAAAGTATTACATTAGAAAGTATCACATGATATACATAAAAGTATTACATGGTATACATAAAAGTATTACATGATATACATAAAAGTATTACATGGTACACTTAAAAGTATTACATTATGAAGTATCACGTGATATATATAAAAATATTACATGATATACTTAAAAGTATTACATTATGAAGTATCACATGATATACATAAAAGTATTACATGGTACACTTAAAAGTATTACATTATGAAGTATCACGTGATATATATAAAAATATTACATGATATACTTAAAAGTATTACATTATGAAGTATCACATGATATACATAAAAGTATTACATGGTACACTTAAAAGTATTACATTATGAAGTATCACGTGATATATATAAAAATATTACATGATATACTTAAAAGTATTACATTATGAAGTATCACATGATATACATAAAAGTATTACATGGTACACTTAAAAGTATTACATTATGAAGTATCACGTGATATATATAAAAATATTACATGATATACTTAAAAGTATTACATTATGAAATATCACATGATATACATAAATTAAAAGTGTTACATGGTACATTTAAAAGTATTACATTATGAAATGTCACATGATATACATAAAAGTATTACATTATGAAGTATCACATGATACACATAAAAGTATTACATAGTACACATAAAAATATTACATTATGAGAATAAAACATGATGTGGTATTTTTATGAATATCATGTAATACTTTTTGAAAATATCATTATGTAATACTTTTATATATATCATGTAATACTTTTGTATATATCATGTAATACTTTTTGAAAATATCACCATGTAATATTTTTATGTATATCATATAATACTTTTTGAAAATATCACATAATAACTATAAAAGTATCATGTAATACTTTCATGTATATGAGGTAATACTTTTATGTATATCATGTAATACTTTTAAGTCAATGGTGTTGACCGACCATTGACTAACGTTGACCGTTGACTTTTTGACTTTAACCGTTGACTTTTGACCGTTGATCGTTGATTTTTTGATTTTGACCTTTGACCGGATCGGCTTGACTCGTCTCACGGAATGGGATCCGTGAGACGGTCTCACACAAGATCTACTCAATAAAATTATAGTGGAAGGTAATTTAGTCAAATAAAGATTGATTTAATATTATACATATTTTCTATAGTTATCAATCATAAAATATAATTATAATGATTATTTTATTCATTTTCTATTTCTTTGTGATACCAATTACTGATATCAATATTTTTTTTACCATTCTTTTCTCATCACCATTCAATTCTTGAGTTCACACCATTCCATTCTTGAGTTCATTCCATTCTCACCTAATTTCATTCAATCGTACCAATCATGTGGTATGAGTATTTTTATGATATTATCTTAAGGGAAAGAACGTGGATTAAACACCAGTCATTTGATGATTTCATATTTATTGAAAAGAGTCGGACAATAATTATATTCCTCGATCATACTCCAACATTAATGAGATGGGACAAGTGCGTTCTCGTGTATTCACAAAAAAAGATATTAAAATTATTGCATAATGTGGTGATGTGAAGTATGGCCATCACCATTTGGTAATGTGTGGACCATACTACTAGATTAATACACTTTGGAAGTGTGGTAGCTATTAAAGGAGATAATTAATTAAGAATCATATATATATATATATATATATTTATATATATGAGTTTTAGATCATGTGCGTTGTATGTGGAGATCAATTCAAATTAAGGAAAGAAATAATACAAATACCTTATATATATCACTTTCATATTAGAGTTCTAAGAGTGGTCTTGTGTGCACTTGGTGTACATGCAATCCGAGTCGACCAAATTTTGACCCGAATTCGCGTGTTTTTTAATTTAGTTTTTTTTTTTTGCTTCAGGTTGTTATCTTTATGTTGTATTAGTGTGACCTTTATGTTATAAATGTGTGACCTTTATGTATAACTATCATGACCTTTGTGTACTATAACTTAGAAAAAAATGAAGATTTTCAACATAATTTGAACTGTATACCTTTATGTGATATCAATGTGATCTTTATATTATATCATGTAACTTTTATGTACAAATATTCTGACTTTTATGCACTTTTATATATTACATAAAAGTCAGAATATTTGTACATAAATGTGATATAATATAACATAAATGTCACATTGATATCACATAAATGTATACAATACAAATTGTGTTGAAAATCTTCATTTTTTTTTAAGTTACAGATATGAAGGTACGGATGTTTGTACATAAAAGTCACATATTTATACATAAAAGTCACACATTTATAACATAAATGTTAAGACAAAAATCTGGAAAAAAAATAAAAAATAAATAAAAATTCGTGAATCCGAATCGGATCGACCTGGATTGCATGGATCTTAAATCTATGTACCTGGTGCACAGGAGTTTTTGTGGAGTTCTAATTATAATGAAATTCTATAAGATTTTGAATTACGGATGTTTGTACATATTTTTTTCTAAGTTACAGATATGAAGGTACGGATGTTTGTACATAAAAGTCACATATTTATACATAAGAGTCACACATTTATAACATAAATGTTAAGACAAAAATCTGGAAAAAAAATAAAAAATAAATAAAAATTCGTGAATCCGGATCGGATCGACCTGGATTGCATGGATCTTAAATCTATGTATCTGGTGCACAAGAGTTTTTGTGGAGTTCTAATTATAATGAAATTCTATAAGATTTTGAATTACGGATGTTTGTACATATTTTTTTCTAAGTTACAGATATGAAGGTACGGATGTTTGTACATAAAAGTCACATATTTATACATAAAAGTCACACATTTATAACATAAATGTTAAGACAAAAATCTGGAAAAAAAATAAAAAATAAATAAAAATTCGTGGATCCGGATCGGATCGACCTGGATTGCATGGATCTTAAATCTATGTACCTGGTGCACAGGAGTTTTTGTGGAGTTCTAATTATAATGAAATTCTATAAGATTTTGAATTAACTAGGATTCTAATATAAAATTATTTAAGTATGAAAATGCTAAATTACTATTATAACCTTAAATAATAATCTTTGATAGAGGAGTGTGTCTCTTGTGTCCCCTGGATCCGTGTCCCCAGCTCAATCCGCGGGCCCCACATATTTTTTTTTTTCGCTCAGTTTTTTTTTTAATGTATATATTGAAGGTATCCCATGGATACCTTGAAGGTATCCATGGAATATCTTCAAGGTATTCACATGTATACCTTCAGGTTTCCATGGCGTGGGCGCGCACGACGTGGGTGGGCGCGCGACGTGGAAGTATGGGCGCGCGCGTCTTGGTGACCAAGGTGCGCGCAGGTGTCACATGGATATCTTCAAGGTATCATATATATACCTTCAAGGTATCCATGGCTGGATACATGAAGGTATACATGTGAATACCTTTAAGATATATATGGGATACCTTCAACATATACCTGAGATACCTATCAAGTATACATGTGAAAACCATCAAGTATACATGTGGATACCTTACCCATGGATACTATCAAGATATTCATGGGATACCTATCAAGTATCCCATGGATACAGGTGCGCGCATGGAGTAGGTTCCATGGATACCTTCAAGTATACATATGGAAACCATCAAGTATACATGTGGATACCTTACCCATGGATACTATCAAGATATCCATGGGATATCTATCAAGTATCCCATGGATACCTATCAGGTGCGCGCATGGAGGGGCTCGCCAGGTGCCCACTCGCGCGCGTCCAGGGCGCGTGGATGCGCGTGAGCGCGCGTGGGGCGTGCGTTGGGCGCGGGTCGGGTTGGGGACACGGATCTAAGATCCGTGTCCTGGGGACACACAAGTTTTGGCGTTGATAGAGATATATTCGACAATCCATATTTTGTAAGAAATATCCACACTTTTATATAGGTAATAAATATAGGCTTTTGGGAAATTTAAGACCTTTCAATCCTAACTCAGTGCACACCAATTAATGGATCTTAGAATCATAGACTAATATAATCCATATAATGATCAAGATTTGAGTGACAGAGAAAACTGCAGGCATGAGCTTTATTGGTTGTATTCTTCAAAATATACCATAATGTTCCCTGGGTGGCATCACTCGACAAAAGCTATATATATATGAATAAAATAAAATAAAATAAAATAAAAGGGTTTTCAATTTTTTAGGTTTTTGGCCGATTTTATTTCTTTAAAGCAAGGTTTTTGGCCGTGACTCTTTGTATTCGACAAAGATTCTTTCTCAAGAAAAATAAAAGAAACTTGAATATTTGTTTTATTACTTGATCGCTCATCACGAATAATGTTTAATCCATGTTTTGCTAATTTGATTGACCAAGACCCTTTTTTTATGCAGCCAATAGCTGGACTAGTTATTATGCATAAATATTTTTTTAAGTGTTTATACTCATAATATATTTAATTGTAAGAGTAATTAGTGTTATTGATAGCAGAATCAATTTTACTATATATGTTAATGAACAGTACTATTGTACTCCTATACTTTTTATATGTACAATTTTGTTATAAAAAATAATGATTACATGACTGTAGGTGGACATGCCTTATCGTGTCAACCGTTGATATTGTGCAAAGATTATATTCTTTAAATTTTGCTTATCGTGAAGATGTTTAAATATATATATATATATATATATATATATATATATATATATCCATCCATCGCTGAAGGATAAAGATTCTACTCTTTAAATCTTGAAATTTGAAATTAATAATTATGTAAGATTTGTAATATATCAGCGATGGACACGTTAAACACTACGGTGGATAAGGGAGAAAACATGTTGATATTAATATCAAGGACAAAAAATATTGGTACTTGTGGATATATCGGTATCTTGATTTTACGGATATATCGACGGATATATCGATATCGGTGGATATATCGGTTTTTGCGCAAAAAATTGAAAAAATTTGAAAAAAATTTGAAAAATATATCTAGTACTTTATATAATATTATAAGTAACATTAATACATATATTGAACTTAAATTTCCAAATAAAATTATATATTTACAACAAATATAGAGATAAACTATTATATAAACGTTGTATGTTATGATAACATGACAAATTTTGAATTCAAATACATATTTCATTGTTTAACACACTAGCCATGATAATTTATGATATGAACCTAAATTCAAATACTTTACTAAATATAAGTTTACTAATTATTTAATTAAAACTAATAGTTGAATTCAAATAGGTATTTCATTGTTTAACACACTAGTCTAATTAATTTATGAGAGGAACCTAAATTCAAATAATTTACTAAATATAAGTTTACTAATTATTTAATTAAAAATATAGTTGAATTCAAATACGTATTTCACTGTTTAACACACTAGCCTAATTAATTTCATTATTTCAAATATGTATTTTGCATGGACTTTGTCATAAATAATTGAACAAGAAATTTATGTCATTTTGCATGGATTTTTGTCATTTTGTATTTTATATTCTTCACTTCCAGGGGCACTAATACATTTACCATTAAAAAAAGATATTCAAAAAAATAAAAATAAAAAAATCAAAAAAAATTCAAAAATACCACCGACCGATATATCTGCGATATATCACCGATATATCTCTGATATATCGCCGATATTTTGCCAAATTTGTGCACTAATTGACCGATAACGATATATCGCCGATATTTTGCCGAAAATTTTCGTCCATGCATATCGATATCGGCAAGTGATTTTTCGCGATAAATCGGCGATATATCGCCGATTTATCACGATATTTTCGTCCATGATTAATATGCCTCATTTCGAAGTTGTCCACCATCATTATACTTTGCATATTTTTAATTTTTTTTAGAGTTTATTATACATTTTGTCTAGTAACTAAGGGGATTTTCACTTTCAGACAATAACTTTTCAGGCTGGTAATTTAGAATAATAATTTTTAAAAATTCAGAAATTTTGTACAATTTCAACCATAATGGCATAATTGAGCTAAAAGTGCACATGGAACCCAAATTTCGGGGTTTTTTTTACTCAATTCCCTGATAACCTAACATGTTGCAGTCACATATAAATTTAATAAACATTTATTGTATTTTAAACAAAAAATAATACACTAAAACCACTATAAGAATATAAAAAAAAATACATTAATTAAAGGAAATTGAGTTTTTCCACAAGAATTTAAATTTATATTCCAAATTAAATAACAATTTTCAAAACATAAAAAAACTAATAAAAAAATATAATTTAAATGATAAATGAAAAATAAATTGAAAAGTTATTTTAAATACAAAATTATGGTTTAATTTAAAAGTTCATTTAAAAAATCTTAGATTATTTGTAGAAAATCCAAATATTACATCAAAATTCAAAAAAATTAACAAATGAAGTTAAAAAAAAAAATCAATTAAATCTAAACATTACTTTACAAATTTGTAAATTAATAAGAAAAGCCAGATGAATCATTTTAACTAAATGAATAAATATAAAAATAAAGTTAAAAAAACATATGTTAAATAATTAATATTATGTTTCTATGTTTTTGTCAAATTCCAGATTTTAAAGTAAAATATAAAATCAAATATTTACATAAATTAATATTAATTTAATTTAATTTTCTAATTTTTTAGTTTTTAAAATAAAACTTAAAAATAATTAATATTAACTTTCAATTTAATTTTTAATATAAACTTAAGTTGTTTTTATATTTAATTTTTTAAATAAACTAAGATTAATTTTTAATTCTAATATAAATCAATATTATATTTTTTTATTTTGAATTATTAGTTTATAAAAAATATTTTTCGAATTTTATTTGAATATTTACAAATTTTTAGTCATATTTTCAAATAGAATGAAATGCGGATTTGAATATTATAAATTACTTATTCTTAGTAAATTATTAAAAATAATTTATTTATCTAAAATTGAATATTTCGGGATTTCAAAATTATTGTTTGGAATGTAAATTTAAATTCTTTTGTGAAAACTCAATTTTCTTTAATTTTTTTATTTTAGCAGTTTTACTGTTTTTCATTTCTTTTAAAGATAATTAAGGTATTTTAAATTAATATGTGACTATCTCATGTAAGAATATAAGCGAATCAAATAAAAATTTCCTGAAATCAGGGTTCTACATGCATTTCATGTGCGATTTGAGTCCAATTGGATCATTCAGACTAAAATTGAACAAAATTGTCGGATTTTCAAAAATTATTATCCAAAATTACCAACAAAAGATTACTATTCGAAAATACCAAATTTCCTTAGTTATTGTGCAAATCGGATAATAAACTCAATATTTTATATGTTGAATTTGTTGATGTATATATTTTGGCTACGACGACCAGGAAATAGATCCTCTCCATTTAGTAAATGATAAATTTTGTAAACTTCTTTTAATCTCAACCCTTTATTTTATCAATGATCAAGATCATGCCACATAATCCATTTTTTAGAATATGGTGGTTAACCCACCAAACAATAATTGAATAATTCTTCTTCTCTTTTAATCACTGATAAGCAGAGCTGCAAACATAAATAAAACACAAATTTTATTAAAGGCATTGGAGAATTACTTGAGCAAAGCATATAACAGAATCATCATGATAACTTTTGAAAAAGAAGTGCATTTATCCTTCAATTATTTTTTCCAACAATTAATTACGTTTACGGAAAATAATTTACACAAATATACAAATTAAATGGCTTCGGATCCAAAACTTCCCATGTTTCACATAGATAGAATTACTGTTCATTTTGCATATAAAAAATATTTTACTTAAAAAAAGACCCCTTAAAAATCAATAGTAATGTCGAATTCAGATCTAGATCGTATATATATACTCGATGCATTAGAGCTTAAATTAGATGGCAGAAAATAGTAGAAAAAATGGATGAATTAGAGCTTAAATTTAATTAATTAATGTGTATAAGTCGTAGGGATACAACAAAAAAAATGTTCCGATACAGGTGGTGGTACATAGCGGAGACAAAAAATTTTATACACCTGGTGCACGGACCCTACATCCGTGCACTCGGGTCAGGTCGACCCGCCACACGCCCGTACGCGCCTCTAGGTCACGGACAAAATCCGCCCAAACATGCTCCCAAGTGTCTGACCTTTATGTTATGTTAACTATACATTTTAGTAATATTAGACATACTTTTTAGTTATGTTAGTCATACCTTTTGTAAGACTAGCTACCTTAGCATTTTTTTAGATTTAGTTAAATATACCTATATGTGTTCATAAGATGACCATTATGTATTTTTAAGTATACCTTTATAAGTCAACCATTTAAGAGACATTATGTATAAATTCCAAGACCTTTATGTTAAGTTACTTATACTTTCTGTCTCAATAACATGATCTTTATGTATTATTAAGATGACCTTTAGATTCAGAAATTGTATCAATTGCATCGGTAAATTCATCTTCTTCACTAGATAACTCAACAATTTGAAGGTTAGGTATAATTTCACCTATGATAGAATATTACGAACACAACATCAGCTAACCTTTTCGCATTAATCTCGTCCCAACATTCTGAGGCATAGCCACTCGTGGAAGCTTCAAAATCCATGGATTTACTACAAGAACACGAAATCCTAACAGTTTCTTCTTCAACTATAGTTGCATTATCATTTGAAGCCTTAAAGTCGCTATTCCGGATAACACACTTTTTACTCTTTCCCCGATTGAGTCTTTTGAGAAGGGAACCAAGGATACCAAAACAAGTGGTTTTATTACTCTGGGGTTTCTGCTGCTTCTGTGTTGGTCTTAAGTAGTCAGAGGTTTAGAGGGGGGTGAATGAACCTCTATCGATTTTTCAAACACTTTTAAAACATATACCTGAATAACAGGTTTCTGTCTCACTTAAGAGGACAATATCCTGTCTCGAATCAGTAACCTGGCCCTAGGCAAAATCAGGTTACTATCTCGGTATCAGAATGCAACGCAGCGGAATAAACTTGATAGAGTTTCTGATGAAAACCAGTTTTCTTTTCCAAATATGATTTTACAACACACGTTTATCATGATGCTTATGATAAATGCAACAAGATAGATATGTTATTAATGTAATGCAACAAATAAAATAAGCAGTAAACACTTATGGCTTATAGTGGTTCGAAGGTGGTATAACCCTTCTACATCCACTCTACTCCTTCTCTGAGGAGGAACTTCGTTATGGTCAGTTTGTTTTACAAGACTCGTCTTTACAAACCTCTTCCAAAACAAGTTATACCTACTAGAATCCCAGATTTCTAGGTCTAATCACACACAGGGTTCACAAACTCCCACACAGGGAACACACTCCCACATAGGGAAAGATAGCCTACACAAGACTAACAAACTTAGCAAGGATAAAATCCTATCAACTAAGTACACCAAACTAAAACAACCTAGCACACATAACATAATGGTTAAAAGTATATGGTTCTTCAACTGATGCAACTCGAAGATAGCCTTGAACGTAGAAGCACAGATGCTTGGCTTGACTGCTTCTGAAGGTTGAGTGACTGAACTCGAAAGCTTAAGAGAATGAAGAATGGCAAAATAAGTGGAATATGCTTACAGTTGAGTGACCAAACAAATATCCACTTATAAATTGTGGAATATGGGTAATCTAAAAAGTCATCTAATATTACATTGTCTCATCAAAACCTAGTCAGAAATATCCCAACAATTTCCCCCCTTTTTGATGATGACAAAACCCATATAAAGTAGTAAAAACAGACGTACTTTTATATATGTAAGATGTACAAGTATAGCACAATGTAAGCTTTTTAACACATCGATACATATGCTTACAGTTTAAAAACAATGAAGGATTTAAAAAATACAAGAATTCTTTTACAAGAGATGCTTACAGCAAAATGATCAGAGATAATTGGAATACTATCATTCATCAGATTCTTTATCACCAAACAACTTCCTCTTTACTAGATCATGTCCTGAGGATGCTTGCTGATTCCGTTTGACGATTTCTTCATTAATCGTTCCTTTCCACCAATTTAAGATAGAATCCTGATATGATTTTTCCAACTGTGCAACAATCTCAGGAATCTGTATCCATCTTAACCAATAATCCTGATAGTAAGGAACTTCTTCTCCTTTCTTGACTTTTTCAATCAAGATCCTCTGGTGATCCAATTCTCCTTCTCTTGCCAGTTCCTCATACTTCTTCAATGCTTGCTCACAAGATGGAAAATTTTGAAAGAAGTTACATTTGAGAAGGTTTCGAAAATACCTCCAGTATTCTGAGCGTTTGAACTTAGTGGTCTCTTCAAATGTTGGATTCCTGTTCTTGGGCAAGTATACTTGTTCAAAGATACTTAAATCCCAGTAAAGATTGATATCCTCAGTTCTTTGTTCCAACAGTACTAACACTTCAGCTGGAGCATATTCTTTATTGAAGTCAGGGGGTTCTTGATCTGGGAATGAGTGAAGAGCTACATCAATCTTCTCTTCAACTTTTGTTCTTCTTCCAACAATTCCCAATCTTGAAATCCAGTTTGCATGCTTCCTTCTTCTTTCCTCATCTGCAGCCTTAAGTTGCCCCCATCTTTCCTCAGACAACCTTCTTCTTGGATCAACAGGTATAGCCATATAAAGTTGTACATTCGAAACCTGACCTGTTTGTTGTCTTC
Source organism: Scutellaria minor (assembly GCA_954870855.1). Lineage (NCBI taxonomy): Eukaryota > Viridiplantae > Streptophyta > Magnoliopsida > Lamiales > Lamiaceae > Scutellaria > Scutellaria minor. The sequence continues at coordinate 13,032,120 of OX940728.1, read as the reverse complement.
CTCTTCCTCGACCTCGACCAGGTTGTTGCCTGTAAGTTCTTGGTCTTGTTGAAGCAGCAGTAACTTATCCTCCTTGTTGCAATGCAGTGCTGCTTACTGCTCGAGAAGCAGTACCTTCAGCACCTGTATTGTCATCATCATCTGGTTTTCTTCTTTTAGAATCACCACTTTGACCATGTTCAGAGACATCTGATCTCTTGCGTTTAATCTTGGTCAAGGGAAGTTCATCATCATCATCTTGATCAAGCTCCTTTGAGAAGGTTTCAACCATCTCATCATCAGGTTCAATTAACTGCTTACTTTCCCCCTTTTTGGCATCATCACCCTTAGCAGCATTGGGGTTAGTAATTGCAGCAGTCTCTCTTGGGTAAACTCTTTCCATGATTGCTCTCATCTCTTCTAGCAACAGCTCAATGTTGAGAATGCTATCATTGTTGCTTCGAGTTGTGGCAATAATTTCTTCTTGAGTTAAACTCTGTGTTGCCTGAGTACTCCTTATCTCCTCTATGATCTTATCTCGAGCCTTAGATGCAGCTTGCTGTTCTTTCTCAAACCATTTTCTTGTAATATGTTGAGTATTGAACTCAGAGTTCAACCTTGTTTGTATCTTTCCAGGAAGATCATCCAGTGTCTTCTTTAAGTCTTTCAAGGTTTCTGAGTGTGTTCGTTCTCTCATAATAATATTGGTGGCCAGATTCATTTGATGTGTTTCCATGGCCCGCATTAAACCTTGAACAACATTCATCACATCTTGAAGAGTAAGCTCTTGTGAATCAGTAAGAGTCTCAACCCTATCCCCCGATCTTGATTCCTCTTGAGTATAAAGGACCAGGTCCTGATCCAATGTCTTTTTAGCTTCTTCATCAGCCTGCTCTTTCTCTCGTGCCTCTAGATCAGCCTGATATTTCGTTCTCTCCTCCATTGCATTTTAACTTTCGCAAATACATTGTAAGGAGGAGAGTTTGCTGGTTCATCATCACTGGAGCTAGATGAATCATTATCATCATTTGGAGCTGGAGCAGCAACCGCAGCTATCAAATCTTTGCCTCTTGAATACACAGTATCCTTTTCTCTGATCCCTTCTAAGTCCTCTGCAGGAGCCGTCTCAACAGCATCCGTGCCCGAGGTCTTCTTCGGATTAGTAGTCTCAACAGCTGCTTGAGGTTCAACCACCTCTGTCACTGTGTCATTAGTAACCTGATTACCCTTAGTAACCTGTTCAGGTATAGTGATTACTTCATTGGATACATCAGTATTCAGAACTGTTGCTTCCACAGTAATCTCAGTTTCCTGTAAGATAGGAACTTCGACTACCTCAGCAACCTCCTCAGCTACGTCATTAGCAACCTGACTGGTTTCATACGACTGATTGGTGTCAGTAATTGCTTCAGTAATTGGAATTTCAGCAACTTCCTCCTTAGTTGCAGCAGAAACTTGATTTACTTCTGTTAGTCTTGAAGCGGCTTCATGTAGAAGTTCTAAAGTCTGATCAGGTTTCTGTACTGCAATATTGACCAGTACAGGGAATCCTGCCTCTGCATCCTCCTCCGCAGATGCTTCATTGACAACTTCTTCTTCAATCTTCTCTAGAACACCATGGATTATAGACGATGTTTCACCCTCAGCAGGTCGATCATGAAGTACAGGGAAAACAAAGTAATCAAGCAACTGAATAACAGTATCCACAGTGTCTAGACGAGTCATAGGGGAAAGAGCTGCAGTACCTGTAAATGTTGGAGAGTCATGTGTCTCAGTAGCCATTGAACTTCCTTCCCCTTGCTGCAATACTCTGGGTGGCCTCATTGATTCAGTTCTGTTAGCCTCCATCCCCAGTCACAACATCCTTGCATTAGCTTCCTCAGGAGTGAGATTAGCTAACTGAGCTTCAGCCATCTCCAGCTCAGTAGGGTTTCTAACAGTCTTGGCAGTGGGGTTCATCATTGAGTAATCTACCCCAAGCATCATTGACTGCTCACCCTCATTCTCTTCTGCCTCAGCCTCGGCCATCAAATAGGCATTCAGGGTATCCTGTCTACTTTGAATGAGTGAAATCATTTCTTCAGCTTGATGATTAATGTAGTCCTCACTGAAGAAATATAGAAGTCCATGGGATAGATCATCCTCAGTGAAGAAGTTTTCTATCCATACTAGTATGATATTTTCCACTACAAGCCAATCAAACCATTTCACCAAGTCCACTCCAGGACCCAGCCTCATCTATTTCCAATCATCATAAACAACTGCGAATCTTTTCCAAATGGAGTTGACAGACTCTTTCAATGCCCTTCTTGCTTCTTCTGTAGTGATGAACTCTATAGATTGTGCCACCTTGTTAAGAGTGTTGATCTCTCTGAACTCCTCTTTGGGTCCTAACCACCTTCTTCTCTTGACAGTGGTGTCAGTCTTCTTTACTAACCTCCTCCTCTTCTTTCTTGATTCCTGAATCTCTTCAACAACAGGTTCAACAACCTGATCAGAAATCTGTTCAGTAGCCACCTTAGTAACCTCTTTATCAGTTTCAACAGAGGGTTGGATCACTGGAGCAACAACCCGAACTTCCTGGATTTCTTCAGAATCCTCTTCAGTAACTATAACAGGAATCTCTCCTACTATCTGCTCCGAAGGTACTATAGCCTTTTCAGGAACCTGTTTCTCAATATCTGATGAATTAGATTCATCAGTAGCCTTAGTTGGAGAAGGTGTCACAGGCTTAGAGAGAACAATATCCTTCTTTGTCACTTTCTTCTTCTTTGAGGGAGCATTCTCCACCATCTTATTCTTTGTCGGCTTGTCTTCATCATTGTTTGAATCACTAGAAGGGTCAGAAACCTGCGGTTTATTTGCTGGTTTCTTCTTGGGTGTTTTTTCCTTCTTCTCTCATTTGGTATACCACTTCTTCACTCTTAGGTACCACCCAGCAGCATAAGGTACCCTTCTCTCCAGTGGCAACCTCAATGAAGTCAGAATGGATGAAATTACAATTCCAAACCCTCTCCTCTCCCAGGGTTTGATAGTCTCCTCCCAAATTCTCTGAAAAAGAACTTGAGCCCAGTTGACTTCTGCTTTCTTGACAATAGCAGTCATCATTCTGAACTGTAGGTTGGTACATTTATCATAGCTTCCACACCTTCCTTCCACAGTGTAGACTAGGATGTCATGGAGAAACTCATACTCTGGCTTGAGTTTCTTTTTGGGAAAGTTGCTGGTGGCAGCCTCTTCCTTTACGAAATCCAGTGTGAACTGGTTCCAGCTTTCTTCCAGATATTCTGATCCATACTCTATTAGATCAGAAAATATCATACCTTTATCAGAAATGCCAAAGGCCTTGGCAATATCTGCCATAGTGAGCGTGTTAACTTCACCATCATCCTCATCAATCTTGAAGGAGATAGTCTCCTCATCTTTTGAGAGTTGTGCCCAAGCATAGAATTTTTCTACTGTTATGCTAGAGAATCCTTCATATGTAGTTGTGAACAACCCATCCAACTTGCTGTTGCACACATGATTCCAGACTTCAGAAATAAGCTTCTTGTTATCGTATGGTGACTTATCTCCCAGCAATATACTTGTGTCAACAAGTCTTCCTTCCAGCACTTTGTTAGTGATCCTTCCTCCTTTCATTGAATGTATATGAAAAGCTTGAAAGACGAAGAGAGATTGAGAGAGTTTTGTTTGCAGAGAGTTGGTAGTAGATTTGGAGTGTATCCAAGAAGACGTGATGTTGAAGACGAGGGAATATGATTAGTTTATTTTTGAAATCACGTTCCAAAAATATCGACGATCCAGATTAGAACTTAAAGGGATGTGCATGATCCAGTGGTTGAGATTAAATGACGGAGGGATAATTATGTAAATTGCTGAAGACGTGTCAGACGTTTGAACCGCGTCTTTTTCACCTCCACTAAAAAAATGATTTTTTGTATTAAATACGAGAGCCAAACTCTCTTTCATAATCATTACGAAACAGGTTACTATTCTTGGTACGAGGTTGCACGACTCAATGAATACTGATCTTAGTAAATATTGTTTGTAACCTTCAAGAACTTGTTTCAAAAATTCTGTTACAGGAATCTGTTATATGTTGTGTCCTGAAACTAAATACTGTTAGAGAATCCTGTTTCGATTAAGGACAATATCCTGTTTCAATGAGCTGAGTAAGTATAAGAGAAATTCAAAGGATAAGATAAGTTCCCCCTTACTCAGGGAATCCTTAAGATTTTACACATTAGAGCTTGATGATTCCAAGCTCTGTTCTCAACATGGAGAATCTTGATTCACACAAAGGTTTTGTGAATATATCAGCAAGTTGTATGTCAGTATGTACTTTGTTTAAAATAATGTCCTTCTTCTCCACATGATCCCTTATGAAGTGATGTCTGACATCAATGTGTTTAGTTCTTGAGTGGAAGATAGGATTGTGAGTTATGGTAATAGCACTTGTGTTGTCACACAGAATTGGTGTTTCTCTCTCTATTATCCCATAGTTTTTTAGTTGTTGTTGTATCCACAAAATCTGAGCACGCAACTTCCAGCCCCTACATATTTAGCTTCCGTGATTGATGTTGCACTAGATGTTTGTTTCCTGCAAAACCAGGAAACTAACCTGTGTCCCAAGAATTGACAGGTACCACTAGTACTTTTCCTGTCAATTTTGCATCCTGTAAAATCTGAATCTAAATAACCTTTAAGATTAAATCCTCCATCTTTTGGATACCATAGTCCAACATCTTAAGTGCCTTTCAGGTACTTGATAATCCTCTTTACTGCTGTGAGATGTGATTCTTTTGGTGCTGTTCGGAATCTTGCACAAACTCCAACTGTAAATACTATATTTGGTCTGCTTGTTAGATATAGTAGAGATCCAATAAATCTTCTGTACTTAGTAATCTCCACATCTTTTCCATCTTCATCCTTATCCCGGCTTATGGATGTGGCCATTGGTATGCTTACAGATGATCTACTTTCCATTCCAAATTTCTTGATTAATTCCTTGGTATACTTAACGTGACTTATGAAAGTCCCTTATTCTAGCTGTTTGACTTGTAAACCAAGAAAGAAACTTAGTGCTCCCATCATGCTCATCTCAAACTTACTTTGCATGAGGAAAGAAAATTTATCACACAGACTCTTGTTTGTAGATCCAAAGATTATGTCATCCACATAAATTTGGACAAGCAGTATACTGTCTTCATCCTGTATCCTGAAAAGAGTCTTATCTATTGTTCCTTTCTGGAACCCATTTTCCAAGAGATACAGATTCAGTGTATTATACTAAACTCTAGGAGCTTGCTTTAATCCGTACAGGGCTTTTTCTAATCTGAATACCTTTTCATCTGTCTGTTCTTCAAAACCTGGTGGCTGTTCCACATATACCTCTTCTGATAGAAGTCCATTAAGAAATGCGCTCTTTACATCCATCTGATATACCTTGAAATCACTGTGAGCAACATAGGCCAGAAATTTTCTTATTGCTTCAAGTCTAGCAACTGGAGCAAAGGTCTCATCAAAATCTATGTCTTCTTCCTGACAGTATCCTTTTGCTACTAACCTTGCTTTGTTTCTGACCACAACACCAGATTCATCCAACTTGTTCTTGAATACCCACTTAGTTCCAATAACTCCTTGATGATCAGGCCGTGGAACCAGTTTCCAAACTTGGTTTCTCTTGAATCCATTTAGTTCTTCCTGCATTGCCTGAACCCAGTTACTGTCTTCAAGAGCTTCCTCTATGCTCTTGGGCTCAACTTGTGATATGAAGCATGTTAGTAATGATTCTTGAGTTCTTGTTCTCCTTGTTCTAACTCCTTCATTAATATTTCCAATCACAAGTTCTCTTGGATGATCCCTGAGCCATGTCCTGTTAGGCTCGAAAGAATAGATAGATTGGTGGATGGTAACCTATTGATCTTCAGTATTTTGTGTGTGATTACTGTTGGTTTGCTGAGTATTGTCTGCTTGCTGTTCATCATTCTGTGCTGCTCTATCCTGGTGTGAAGTGACCTGTGAACTGCTTGCAGTGATCTCCTTTGTAGGCATTGGAACTCCATCAATGTATCTTACTGTTTGATCGTTGATCTTAATGTTCGATACATCTTCCTTTAATTTATCCAGCTTAGCAGTATCACAATGTGGTTCATCAAATACCACATGTATTGATTCTTCCACAACCAGACTTCTTTTGTTGAAGATTCTGAAGACCTTGCTTACTGAAGAGTATCCTAAGAATACTCCTTCATCTGATATTTCATCAAAGGTCTTCAAGTATTCCTTTCCATTGTTCAGTATATAACACCTGCATCCAAAGATATGCAAGTATGAAATGTTAGGTGTTATACCATACCATACCTCATAGGGAGTCTTGTCATGGTCTTTGTTGATCAGACATCTGTTCTGAGTGTAACATGCTGTGCTAGTTGCTTCAGCTCAGAATCTCTTAGGAATTCCAGCGTCAGCAATTATAGTCCTTGCTGCTTTCTTCAGAGTTCTGTTTCTTTTTTCTGCAACTCCATTCTATTGAGGAGTTCTTGCTGTAGAATACTCATGACTGATCCCATTTTCTGAACAATACTTCTCTATGAATTTGTTTGTGAACTCAGTCCCTCTGTCAGATCTTATTTTTACAATACTTAAGCTTCTCTCATTCTGCAACCTTTTCATGAATTCTGGCAGCCTGTTTTGAGTTTCTGATTTCTTGGCTAAGAAGACGATCCAAGTAAATTTAGAGTAATCGTCCACAATTACTAGAGAATATTTCTTTCCACTTACACTAACAGGCTCCACTGGTTCAAATAGATCCATATGTAGTAGATCCATTATCCTGTGAGAGGATCTCTTAACCTTATCTTTGAATACGTTTTTTACTTGTTTGCCCTTCTAACAGGCTCCACAAACATTCTCTTTTTTATAAACAACATCAGGTAATCCTCTTACTAGATTTTTCCTTGCTAGCTTGTTGATTGTTTTGAAGTTCAAGTGACTCATCCTCTTGTGTCATAGCCAACTCAATTTTGGAGTACTTTTTGCAATAAAACATGTTGGCTGCATTGTTGAGCTCCAATCAGTAAGGTAGATGTTGTCTCTTCTGGTGCCAGTAAGTTTAACCTCATTAGTTTTGTTGTCTCTGATCAGACACTTATTGAGATTGAACTCCACTGAACATCCTTTGTCACAAAACTGACTAATACTCAGGAGGTTATACTTCAGTCCTTTGACATATAATACATCACTGATACTTGTATTGCCTCTGATCAAGCTTCTTGTGCCTTTGGTGCTTCCTTTGGAATCATCTCCGAAGACAACCTTAGGTCTTTTACATGGTTGAAAGTCTCTTAATCTAGTCTTATTGCCAGTCATATGTCTGGAGCAGCCACTATCTATATACCATAGTCATTGCTGCTTTCTGGCAACTGTATCTGCAAGTAAATCAGGTAGATTTAGGTACCCATACAAGTACGGGTCCTGAGTGGTTAGTCTTCTTTGGAACACACACTTGCTTAATGATAATTGATTTACCATAAGCATTGATGGTTCTCTTCCTGTTGGTTTTCTTAGCAGAATCTTGTTCGTGATGTGTGTGTACTGGATGTTTCCAAGTTTTATTCTTCCTGTTTGAGGAATGTACTCTTTTTTACCTTTCCTGAGCATAAACTCTTTGAAATATTGGCATGTAGGCCTTGGTATATAAAAGGTTGAGTTTTTGCTGTTTTCTAGAAGTTTGAGCAAGCTTACTATTGTCTTCCTGTTGTAGGGATTTCTTACCCTTATCTAGAGTACTTATTTCATTCAAACTTCCATTGATTGGATAAAGTTCCTGATCATAGGAAACTCTAGCTTGAATAAACTTTCCATCATTGGATTTGTTGGCAGTTATTTGAGAGGTGCTGTCACGATATCCTATACCATTTTCTGTAAAGGTTTTTTGGGTTTCTTGGATACATTCTTGTGTCTTTTTTGCTGATTTGCTATATACATTGATTGTGTTTTGCAGTCCAGCTTTCTCGAATTCTAGCTTAGTGACTAGCAGTTTGAACTTAGAGACCTCAGCTCTAAGATTATTACATTCTGTACTGTAGTACTCCAGATCTACAACCTGTTCCTTTAGTACAGTATGCTCACTTTTGAGCTGGAGGTTTTTCTCTTTGAGTTCTTCATGAGCTGAATTTATCTACTCAAAGTCACTCATGATCTGTCTAAAAGACTTGATCATGTTAAGCTTTTCACAATTTGAAATATCAGTAGATTGTGAAGTTACCTCATCTTCTTCATTGTCTTCACAATCCTTGACCATTAGACACAGTAGTGCCTCTTCATCGGAGGTAGAGCTGTCAGAATCGCTCTCGGATAAACAATCATCTTTGGATTTCTCTTTGGAACTGCTTACTGCCTTTAGGGCTTCAGTTTTACTAAGAAGAGCTCTGAATCTTTGTTTTTCATCCCTCATCTTTTCTCTTCTCTGCACCATTTCATCCTCTGTATACTTGTGAACTTGAGGGTAGGGGCAGTTTCTGGCAAAGTGTCCAGGTTTCCTGCAATTATAACACAAGTCAGATGTACCTGTGTTTGCTTGTTGTTGTGGTCTTTCTTGGGAACTCTTTTATGATGTTTGAGGCTTTATTCTGTAGTCATTTCCTTTGTGATTGGTCTTCAGAAACCTCTTGAATCTTTTTAATAGAAATGTCTTCTCTTTTTCAGCATCATCAGTAGATACTTCTTTTTGTCTGCTCTTCAGCTTACTGCTGCTTGTTGTACCAGTATCCTGTACCTTAGCAGTAAATGCTGTCACTCTGGATGTTGATCTTTCAACTTCCTTTTTCCTTCGTTCAATGTCAAAGTCAAAGGCCTTGAGATCTGAGAATAGATCAAATGTGCTCATTGCAGTTTCCTTGCTATGCCATTCCAGGGGTAGAGCTCTCAAAACCTTCAAATTTTTCTCATTTTGTTTGTAGGTTTTTTCCAGAGATTCCAGCTCACTGATGATTGTTGTGAATCTTAGGTCTAGTTCCTCTAGAGTTTCTCTAGAATTCATGGTGAACTGCTCATAGAGTTGTGTAGCTTTTGAAATCCTGTTTTTCTTGGCAAGTTAATTGCCTTCACAGATTAACCCTAGTTTACTCCATATTTCTTTAGCTATCCTACAGTTTTTAACTTTGCTAAACGTGCCCCTATCCAGAGTAAGAAATAGAGCATTCTTGGCCACATTGTCAAGGTTGGCTCTTTTCCTTTCTTCAGGAGTGTATTCATATCTTTCCTTGACAATATATTCCTGTGGTAGGAGTGCTCTCCTGTAGCCTGGTGAAGCTTCTCGTGGGCCGAATCCTGGAGGCATTTCGGCATCATCATCGATAGTTGTTGCGTCTTCTTTTTCTCCACTTGCTGCTGCTGCAGCTTCTTCAGCTCGCTTATATTCACGAAGTTGTGCTATATAGGCAGGGTTTGCCTTGTAGATTACTGGCGGTCCTTCCGTGATAACATACCACATCTTGTTATGCATGGCTGACAAATGAGCTTCCATGCGTATTCTCCAGTCGTCGTACTCATCTATGGAAAACATAGGTAGCTTGTAATGTGAGATATCCATGTTTATGCTAGAATAATGAATTTTGGTCATGTGAAAAGAAAAACAGTTTATCCAGTAGAAACGGGTGGATCTGGGTAGGTAGCCAGATACGTTGGCTGTTAACCCAATGCGCTCTGATACCACTTGTTGGTCCTAAGTGGTCAGAGGTTCAGAGGGGGGATGAATGAACCTCTATCGATTTTTCAAACACTTTTAAAACATATACCTGAATAACAGGTTTCTGTCTCACTTAAAAGGACATTATCTTGTCTTGAATCAGTAACCTGGCTCTAGGCAAAATCAAGTTACTGTCCCGATATCAGAATGCAATGCAACAGAATAAACTTGATAAAGTTTCTGATGAAAACCAGTTTTCTTTTCCAAATATGATTTTACAACACACGTTTATCAGGATGCTTATAATAAATGCAACAAGATAGATATGCTATTAATGTAATGCAACAAATAAAATAAGCAGTAAACACTTATGGCTTATAGTGGTTCGAAGGTGGTGTAACCCTTTTACGTCCACTCTACTCTTTCTTTGAGGAGGAACTTCGTTATGGTCAGTTTGCTTTACAAGACTCGTCTTTACAAACCTCTTCCAAAATAAGTTATACCTACTAGAATCCCAGATTCCTAGGTCTAATCACACACAGGGTTTACAAACTCCCACACAGGGAACACACTCCCACATAGGGAAAGATAGCCTACACAAGACTAACAAACTTAGCAAGGATAAAATCCTATCAACTAAGTACACCAAACTAAAACAACCTAGCACACATAACATAATGGTTAAAAGTATATGGTTCTTCAACTGATGCAGCTCGAAGATAGCCTTGAACGTAGAAGCACAGATGCTTGGCTTGACTGCTTCTGAAGGTTGAGTGACTGAACTCGAAAGCTTAAGAGAATGAAAAATGGCAAAATAACTTGGAGAGCTCAATTTGTTCAGTAGTCTTCACAGTCCTCTTTACCTTCTATTTATAGATGATGAAAAATGCCCGTTGAAGAGAGGCATGATCCACGTTGCAATTCAAAAAGATCTTCAAATCTTCTCAATTAATGCGGTATGAAAGATCAGAGCTTCATAACATATCCTACTCTGCACCGCATTAATGATATCATACTTTAGATACATTACTCTGCAGAACCGCTTTCCACGTGGCAGCATCTCAGTGGTTCTTCACAAACTTCTATCTACTGGTAACTAATCAGGATCCAAACCTCGTACAGTATCCAGTGTTTTCCTCGTACTGTATTAAATAGGCTTAGAGAGACTTACTGCATGCTGTCCTAAATGCAGTAGTTACTCTCTTGTGCATCAGGATTCTGTTCCTGAACAACTTTCTGTCCTTAAGTCCTGCAGTCAGCTTCCTGACTCGCGTATCCTTCCTGACTTGTTTCCTGTTTCTGAACAGCTTCCTGTTCCAGAATCCTGTTGTCTGCTTCCTGATTCTGACTTCAAACTCAACCTTATTGACTTCTCACGTTGAGAATTAGTCTTTATGAAAGCTCTAAGTCCAGAATCCTGCTAGCAAAAGTTCTACCTATCTTTCTGGTATAAACAACTTCTTAAATTACAACTTGAAAGACTAGATAGGCAAACAAATATCCACTTTTAAATTCTGGAATATGGGTACTCTAAAAAGTCATCTAATATTACATTGTCTCATCAAAACCTAGTCAGAAATATCCCAACATTCTGAATCCTCATTGCGGCCTCCACGAGGAGGCCGGTGATTTTGGACGGAATGTGGAGGAAGACGGCGGCGGTGGGGGACTTCGCCGGCAACGGAAGAAATGACGATCTCGTAACGTCCGACGAGTTCTAGAAGGAGAGGAAACACGAGTGTCTGGAGAGATTGTTTGTGCGTTTTGTTGAGATGAGATTGCATTTTAGGAGGTGTAAAGAGGATTTCTTCAACTAGGCCGGGCCGGGTCTGAGTTGCACGAATCTTAAAATCCGTGCAATAAGTGTACACCAACCCAACTCTATAGCGGAAAAAAAAAAGTGGCGCTATTTTTTTTTCCTTCATTTTAGAAAATGGATGATGTGGTATGATCTTATTCATTAATAAAATAAAGAAATGATATTAAAAGAAATTTATAAATTTTATCATTTACTAAATGGAGAGATCCATTTCCCTACGAACCATCTTAAAATTCACCCCTCTCCATTATCCTGACTTCGACATTATTTAATTGAGGATCACAACTTTGTCCTCGGAAAAAAAAAAAAAAAAGCGACACGTAAGAAAAACGATAAGGTAAAGTCATCAACTTGATAGTCTTGAAAATGAGTTTTTATTTTTTATTTGTAAGATATGGTTAAAAATATATTCACTTCAAAAAAATTGGTTCAAACAAGAATAGTCCCAGTAAATAAATATATATTTGTTTGTAAGTTAACAAATACCGGTACTACACTTGGTACGTTAGGTACGACAAATTTTTCAAGGAGGATTCTTTCTAGAACTCTACTAATAATCACTTCATATTTATCGAGACATAATTACATAAGTTTATATAAATAGTAGAATTTTGGTGAGACGGTCTCATGAATTTTATTTTATGAGACAACTTAATCCATAATTTACAATCCATAAAACATATTTAAATTTGTCAAAATGACTATAAATTGCAAATTTAGAATATTATCTTTAGATCATATATCAATAATGGATAATAACTTTTCGAATCTCAACATTGAGACACAAATTTTTTAATTTGGACGATTTTAGAATAAAATAAAATCCGCAATTATGAATTTCAAGCCTAATCACATCAGCAAAAAACTCAAATCTCATACAACTGGACCCAAAATTCAATATTTCAATGTTTTTTTTTTCTCTAAAATCATCAAATTGAAAAATTAGTATCTTAATGTTGGGATCCGAAAAGTTAGTATTTTTTATTAGTGAATAACCTAAAAACAGTGTTCTGTATTTGCAATTCCCCGAACTGTATCTATGAGATCGTTTATATAATTTTTTTTGTTACATAACTATATATAGACAGATGGTTAATGTAAATATTTGAGAGCATGCGATACCACCTAAAAGAATAGGTCTATATATATGAGCAAGAAAGTATCTGCAATTTGTCCTCATATTGGGGCAGTTATATAGTATATAAATAAATTAGAGACCAAGTCTTTTGGACTTGTTCACCTTCTCTGTCTGGTTAGGCATTGTGGTCAACGATCATTGTTTAACAAGTTTGTCCAAAGCTTAAGAAACATTGTTTCTTCCACCACTTTTAGAACTTCTATGAGGAATACGAAAAGTGTGTGCAAAATGAGTCGTGGATTTCTGCTCTTCTTGTTGCTCGTTTCTACTCGGATTCTGACTATATTTGCAGTTACTAATAGTGGCGATCGTAAGTGTTTCTTCTCTTCTCATATGTTTTCAATTTTCTATAGAACTTTTTTTTTTTTTTGTGCATTAGATGTTCTTGATTAATTGAGGCAAAGGTTGATATAGTGATTAGTTTTTTGATTATGGCGCCATGTTCATTGGATTTGCTTTGATGATTAAAAACCAAGAAAATTTAGATGTAATATAACAATAAACATGCTTGTTGAGTTGTTATTTAGAGAAATAAATGAGAGATTGGTCTCCTAATTATAGGGATTTTGCAAAATTGGTTGCTTCATTATTAGTAATTTAGTCTTGTATCTTTTAATTTAACGTTAGTAATAGCAGAATAAATGTAAACAAGATCGATCACACAAAGATTATGAGTTAAATCATATTAAGTACTGCAATTATGATAATTTAATCCTAGTCCGACGACCAATTTCAAGATGTGATTTATATATTACCAAAATCTATCTAGTATTATCACTAAAGTGCACAAGAATTTCTTGAAAAAGAGTAAAATGAAATCAACAAATTCCTCAACTTTACCGGAAAATTGTCACGTGGGTTGCAAGTGATTGCAACAATTTCAAGATTTTATGGATTTCGTCATGGTCACGTGGCAATTTCGGATGAACTTGGGGTATTTAGGACCAAATTTACGAAAAACTAAAAGATGCTTGACTATATCGTCAATTTTAAAATGAACAAGACCAATTTTATTATACCCTTATAATTTATCAGATCAATTTTACATTTATTTTTACCTCAAATTCGATGTGTGATTAATCATGTGATAGCTACTATCCTCCATAGATAACATTGTTTTCTAAATATGATTTCATGGAAAAACTCCTTATCTACATAGGCATCTCAATTACATCTAAAACATTATATTAATTGAATTTGCTAGATTATAACTATTAAGAATCCAACCATTTCATATGTGTTGTAATGCAGTTGCTGCTCTAAAAGCACTGAAATCTAGCTGGAAAAACCTCCCACCAAACTGGGTGGGCGCAGATCCTTGTGGCAGCGGCTGGGACGGAATTGATTGTGCCAACGAACGAGTCACCTCCTTGTTAGTCTATATATCGTTTTATGTTATTGTCGGGTGATTCCATGCTATCCTATCGATTGTGTTTTAACTTTAAAAAAAATCCAACTAAATTTTTTAAATTTTTAATTTTTTTTTAAATTGACTCATGTCACACATGTATCAATGTTAATACATAACCGGTGAAAATAGTATAGAATCACCCCTCATGATTGATGCTTCAAAGAGTTCTCTCTCTGTGTTTTCTTTTATTATTTATTTTTTAATATGATCAATTGAATTGCAGAATATTGGCTGGATTAGGTGTGGAAGGTAGCCAATTCAGTGACATTTCATCATTGACATCATTAATCTTTTTGTATGTTCCTTTGAGTTTTTTTTTGTTTTTGTTTTTTGTTTTTATGCTCATTTGTTGTCTTACTAGTTTTAACAAGCTTATATTTGGTCTCGAAGTCGCTGGAAATTAATTAAACAAATTGGTTGAAATTTTGCACATTCATCATGTGATCCTCAAATTTTGGGCTTTTTGAACAATTTTAATGACGTGACATATAAATCTCATATAACACTGATCATTTGGTGTGTATTTCACCCCTCTTTATTTTAACACAAAATTACACATCAATATTGATAAATACACACTTCCATGTGATCATCCAAAATTGTAAAAAACAAAAGGAACTAATGTCATATGAATGTGTCATGTGGGACTAAGTGTCACATCACTATAAATAGCATATAAAACCCAAATTTGTGATTACATAAGATTTTCCTAGCAATTAAGTTTTAATTTCTTGCGACTTTTGGGGCAAATGAGATAGATTAAAGATTTTCTTTTAAAAACTATTTTTGGAGAAATGAATAATTATGAGACCAAAAATGAAAATTTCTTTATTTTGTAATGTAATGCTTTTTTTTTTTTTTTTTGGTTTTTTTGTTTTTTCAAGGGATCTTTCCAATAATATTGGTCTTAAGGGGATCCTTCCACCTTCTATAGGAAACCTCAAGAACCTTTCTACATTGTAAGGAAGAACTACACTATTTTCTTGTACTTAATTCCAATGAAACAAATTTGAATTCTCTACTGTAAATTTCTTATGAATTTCGAAGTCAGTTGAAAAAAAAAAGGGGAAAGTGGGCCCTGCACACTTTCTACTTCTGTCTGGCCACTTTCTACTTCTGTCTTCAAAATTCATAAGAAATTTACAGAAAGAGAAATGTACAGGATTTTTTAATATCGAATTTACAACTTCTCCTTGCATGTAGAATATTGATTGGTTGCAGCTTTTTCGGCCCGATTCCAGATTCAATAGGATCTCTCAAACAACTTGTGTACATGTAAGAAGCATTGTTACAATGTACTCATTTTAATAATTTGCAAAAAAAAGCACACAAAGTAAACAAAAATTGCTCGTTTTGCAGATCGTTGAACTCAAATAGCTTTAGTGGGGGAATTCCGGCTTCGATTGGGAATTTATCTCAGTTGTCATGGCTGGATCTGAGTTTGAACAAGCTTAATGGCACCATTCCTGTCTCTAATCAAACTTCACCTGGTTTGGATATGCTACTTGGTGCTAGACACTTGTAAATCTTCTCTAATTGAACCATTGAATTTATTCTGTATGTTTTTTTTTTCCTTTGGATTTGAATTTTTCTTGTTTGTTATTTGCAGCCATTTCTCGAATAACCAGCTCTCTGGCTCGATCCCTGCTCAATTGTTCAGCCCGAATATGAGCTTGATACATGCGTGAGTTTGCACTTTTTTCGTAAATTTTTGTTAGGAAAAATTGCAATTTTGCGTCCTGTAATTTAGGTCTTCTGTCCACTTTTTACCATAAATTATACGTATTTCAATATTGGTCCGATTTTACTTGGATTGTTAAATTCTGCCTATATGGAAGCCGAAATTGCAGAAGTGAATTTTTTCAATTCCGACGTCCATGTAGGCAAAATTCGAAAATTTGAGTAAAAGCGGACCAATATTGGAAAAAAAAAATGTAATAGTTTGACAATCAAAATTAGAATATGTAAAATTGGTGATAAAAAAAGTGTACAGAACGAAGTTATAAGTTAAAAATTACAACTTTCCCTTTTTGTTATACATGCGTTGTTAAATTGTTCTTGTTAACTAACAAGAGATTTTTTTTTTTTTGGTTTAGGATATTCGACAACAACAAACTCACTGGGAGTCTACCTGTTTCTCTGGGAAATGTTAGCAAGTTGGAAGTGATGTGAGTATGTCAATATTATACGAGACTTGTTTGCCCCTCGACTTTCTTTGTACAAACGAGATTTTCTATTCCAGTGGGTATTTCATTTGATATTTCAAAATGATAAATTAATCATGCTAAATATCTGATCTTGAACACAGACGCTTTGACTGGAATTCTCTTGACGGACCTATCCCTCCGAATCTCAGCAACCTTACAAATCTAAACGAGTTGTAAGATCACCACAACAATAAATTTAGGATAGATATATCCATCAATTTTAATTTCTCGAATTTAGAATATGGAACTGCATAAATTGCTAACTAAAGTAGTTTGTTTTGGTGGTTGTCTTCTACAGGTACTTGTCTAATAATAATTTCAATGGAGATATTCCCAACCTCTCAGGCATGAACTTCTTATTCTATGTGTAAGTTAGCAAATTCATTCATCTAAATGTATTATTGTATAAGAAACTTTCATTTCTAGCCACTTCGATTTGATAGAAAATGTTCGTTTTTAACCACAACTTAAAATTCATTTTTGCTGGTTAAAGTTGGACATTTTTACTCTTCTTGTCTTTAACATCAAAATTTAGGTAGGACAATTTCATCATGTACCAATAAAACCATGTTGTTCCATTTTCATGAGAAATTGATATGATTTGGGACTTGCATTCAAATGATGATGAAATGGAAATCTCCTTGTTTTTCCTTTTTTTTTTTTTTTTTTTTCATTTCCTCTGTTGCATCATTGGCATTCTAATGTATCAATTATACTAATTAGCAACAATATATATGCAGGGATATGAGCAATAATAGCTTTAATGCATCGCAAGTTCCAGAATGGTTCTCAAGCCTTCAGTCTTTGACAACTCTGTATCTCTCTCTCTCCTCTCTTTTCTCTCTCTCCCCTTGTTGTGAACACATGCTTTATACATGACAATTTAGCACAATTGGAAGTGTTTGGAGTAAATTTGCAAACTTAGAATATGTGGGGTTGAATTGCAATTTAGAAGGGAAAAAATCATTTTCAGTCAGTTGAGCTAAACACTGTCCAAAAATAGTTATACTTGGTAACAAATACCAATTAGTTCTGCAACTCCAAAATTTGTCTAATTTCAATCTTTTTATTTTTTTTACGAAATTGACACGTGGCCTACATGTCGTAAAAAACTTGTGGGGATTTTCAACCACTTAAATATGTGACACCATCTTGCTGATCGACTTGAATTTCTAAAAAAATCTATACATACCAATGATGTCACATCATTTAAATAGCTTGAAATCTCTAAATTGTTGGGTCACGTGCTAAATTTTAGCAGATTATATAAATTCTGGTCATAATTGGCTTAAATTTGTCAATTTATAGGGTTACATGACTAAATTTATATATTAACTTAGCAGACTATTTTCGGATATGATCTAGTTAACAGGGATTTTGGGAACAGGAGATCTGAATTGCGTAATTTTATTTTTCTAGTGATCTAGCCATGTATGAACTATTTTGATACCTGCTAATCGAATGTTTTGAGTCTATTTTAGCAAAAACCCCAATTAATTAGTTGCTAACCAATGAATAATTTCAGGATGATGGAGAGAACAACACTTCAAGGACAAATTCCTGTTGACATCTTCAAACTTCCTCAATTGGAGACTGTGTAAGCTCATATGAAATTGGAATTTCTTCAATATCCCAATTATAATATAGAATTCACATGTTTTAATTTTTTTTCATCATCATGATCACAAATATATATTGATCTCAGGGTGCTTAGCAGCAATAATTTTAGTGGAATCTTGGATATTGGCAATAGCTACGGCAGCAACTTGACCCTTGATTTACAGAACAATTCCATCACTGATTTTCGACAGAAATCGGATTACAATTTGAATCTAACGTAAGTACGCATACATCTCGTCTCTATTGCAACCAAGGGTTAATTTTTGGTCCAACTTATTTGAAACAACTTATAAGATGTTATTACCTTATTTTTGAAAACAAGTAGTTGAAATGTCCAGTTGTGTTATTTTAGTGAAAAGATTCGAAGAAGTTAATCAAAACAAGATTTTATTTTAGAAATAAGACCGAGATCATTATTTTCTGAGGTTAAAATCATTTTTCATCTCATAACTATAATGTCTTCCGATTTCGATCCCATAAGTATCATGATTTTCAATTTAATCCCACAATTTAAGAATCTATCCGATTTCAGTTTAATTTTGGTCGGAAAATTCGAATTTCTCCGGAAAATGATAATAAGAATTTGACGCGTGTCGCCATTACATTTTAAGGTCATCGGAAAGCCCCAATTCAGAGAAATTTGATTAAAATTGGACAAATTCTTAAATCATGGGATTAAATTGAAAATCGTGACAATTATAAGACCAAAATTAAAAGACATCATAGTTATAAGATGAAATATGATTTCAACCCTTACTTTCTATAAATGCTCGTAACATCTTATTATAGGATGAAATCTGATGTTGTCCGTCTCTTGCAGACTTGTTGGTAACCCGATTTGCAAAGGAAACGGAGCAGCAACAGCCAGATTTTGTTCGATTGCGAAGCCTAGTAATAATCTTTTTCCATCGAACAAATGTGAGTCGAAAACGTGCAGTGGAAATGAAGTATTGAGTCCAAATTGCCAATGTGCACATCCATACACTGGAACATTGCACTTCTTTTCCTTTGCCTTCACAGATTTAAGAAATGCAACTTATTATGGCACTCTTCATGGCTCTCTGATGAAAGCTTTTCTCTCTCAAGGCATTCCAGTTGATTCCCTCAGCTTTAGCAATCCTACTATAGATGTTTTTTCATACCTACAGATTCCATTGCAAATGTTTCCTTCAGGACAAGATACGTTCAATCGATCATCTATCCCCGGTATAAGTTACTTGCTCAATCGCCAACCGTTCCAGCTTGAATATTTCGGACCCTTCTACTTTATTGACGAGCAATATTGTTGCTTCGGAGGTAATTTTGTTATGATCGTAGAGAATCTCTGTCTAATCCAATGTAGGAAAAATTGCAAATTTAAGACAAAATTTGCAATTTGAGGTTGAATTGAGCTGAATTCGGTAAATTGATAATTGGAGGTTTTGCTATGAGAAAATGAGTGTTTGGTGTAGAAATGTACATTTTGGTATAGTTCTTTTAGGGAGATAAAATTTTGCTTTAGCTTAGTGGATTCGGAATCTCCAACTAATTTATCCTAAATTGACCCATATTAAAAAGTTAGTATCTATAAATGATGAATGACAAAAAAAATATTGTCTTAAATTTGCAAATTTTTATCAAATGTATGAGTTATTGATTATAGTTATTTTATTTTAGGATCAAAGAAGTCTCATGTTGGTGTTATCATTGGAGTATCAATTGGTGTTTCGTTTCTTGTTCTATTGGTTTTGTTGGTCGGAGTTTATGCTCTTGGACAGAGGAGAAAAGCGAAAAAGGCAATCGAGAAGACCACCCCGTTCGGTAAGACCATCTCTTGAAGTTGTTTTTGGGTTGAAGGAATTTTACTGACAGTAGCAAATTCATTAATGGTGTTTATTCATTTCAAATCGCTCTGTCTAAATGCAATATAAATAAAATGCAGCATCTTGGAATACTGATAAAGAAAGTGGAGGAGCAGTTCCGCAGCTTCAGGGAGCGAAATGGTTCTCGTTTGAAGATCTAAAGACATGTACAAACAATTTCTCCGAGTCTAACTGCATTGGCTCTGGAGGATACGGAAAGGTTGTTATTAGGCTTGTGTTCTTCTCATTTCATTGATCCATGATGATCTATTTAATTGACATTTTTGTGCAAACTTTAGATTGTTCTATTTTGCTCTACGAACTTTAAATTTGATGCATTTTAGAGTACCAGACAAATCAGAATCATTGATTTCAGACTTGTGTACGTCTGGGAATTGTCTGATACGGTAAAATGCAATAACTTTAAAATTTATATGTTAAGGTGGAATGATTCAAAATTTATACAAAAAAAAAGTATAAAATCATGTATAGTTTAGACGATAAATGTTTTTTCACTTATTTAATTAATATGAACCTCGTGTTTCATGATGTTTCGATAGGTTTACAAGGGAATCGTTGCTTCCAACCAAGTAGTTGCTATAAAACGAGCTCAACAGGGGTCAATGCAGGGGGCACTTGAGTTCAAAACAGAGATTGAGCTTTTGTCGAGGATTCATCACAAGAATGTCGTGAGCCTTGTCGGATTTTGTTACGAGCAAGGAGAACAAATGCTCGTGTATGAGTATATATCTAATGGCACACTAAGAGATTGTCTCATAGGTAAATATAGATTGATCACGTTTTTTGTATTTTGCATTGATTTGTTGCTATATATTGATGCATATATTTGCAGGGAAAACTGGGTTCGGGTTGGATTGGAATACGAGACTCAGAATAGCAATTGATGCTGCAAGGGGTCTTTCGTATTTGCACGAACTTGCAGATCCTCCAATCATACACAGGGATGTGAAGTCTACGAATATTTTGCTCGACAACAATTTGAACGCAAAAGTCGCGGATTTTGGTCTTTCGAAACTCATGGGTGATACCGGCAAGGGTTATGTCACCACACAAGTTAAAGGGACACTGGTGCGTAAATAAAAGTATAAGAACTTAATTTATTGGGAAAATCTCGATTTTCATCTTCTAATTTAGTAATGTCCACTTTTTTACTATCAATTTTACGTATTCTAATTTTGGTCTAATTATGCTCAAAATGTCAATTTGTGTCTATGTGGACATTGAAATTGAAAATTTACATCAACAATTTCAAGAAAAATTGGAAAAATTTGAAAAAAGTGGTAGTTAGAATTGAAGTATGTAAAATTGGTTGCAATAAGGTGGATAAGACCTAAATTACAAGATGAAGATTGCAATTTTCCCTTATTTATTTCTTAGTTTCTAATTTTTTTTGTTTTTGTTTTGGAGTAGGGATACATGGATCCGGAGTATTACATGACACAACAGCTAACGGAGAAAAGTGATGTATATAGCTTTGGAGTTGTCATACTGGAGCTAGTAAGTGCTAGAGCCCCGATACATCATGGAAAACACATCGTGAGATTAGTTCAAGAGGCAATTGATGATACTACAAACGATCCTCAAAATAATCTCGATCAAATTATTGATCCGAGATTGCAACCAGCATCAAAGCTTGGCGGACTATGGAAGTTGGTGGAGCTAGCAATGAGTTGCGTTAGAGAAGGCGCGTCTGAGAGGCCCACGATGGGGGAAGTAGTGAGAGAAATTGAGAACATCATGGAGTTGGCGAAGAAAACAACAGATAATAATAAGGTGTTTTCTTCGTCTAGCTTTGAGGAAACAACAGACGAGAGTACTCTCCATTCTAACACAACCGAGGGCTTTGATGTGAGCTACGGTTCGTTTCCTTTTCATGTACAGCGCAAGTGAATAAGTTGATATTCTTTTTGAGCAATTAATTGTATCCTAACATGTACGTTCCACCAATGTGTTGAAAATGGAACATTATTGATAAGAGTCTGTTTTATGATCTATTGATTATAGAATGTGAATAAGTAATGAATGTAAACTATTTTTTTGGTAGTGTTATATATATTGCAAAGTGACTAAGATATATAATTGCAGCTACATCCAACAAATAGTTGGCATAATTTTGTATTTCTTTCTTTTCTTTTTCCAATGTATCTTTATAATTTTGACACTTAAGGAACTTTGTTGTCTTCGTATATATCTTTAATTACATGTTGGCAGATGACATATTGAGGTGTTTGGATAGGTCAGCACCTTCAAAACAAATTTTTTGCATGTTGGTTAGCTTTGTCCGAGATTATAAGATCATTTTATATTTGATAATGTCAAAAAAATTAATTAAAATTGATGATTTTAATGACAATTAACTATTATTATTATTATTATTATTATTATTATTATTATTATTATTATTATTATTATTATTATGTTATTTCAATTGTTGTGTTTTATTGAAATAATAAGATACCGTTCTAGATATTGTTATGTACATATTTATTTTTGTTGTGACATCATTTGCATCTAAATTTACCAACACTTCTACATCAATGACATTGAAAATTAAAATTAAAGTTTTGAGATGTTAATATCTTTGATATGAAAAATAAATAAAGATGAAATATATATGTTTGCTAAAAGTAGTAATTAAACAAAAATGGCTTTTGGTTTCAAATGAGATATGAGTATAAAGAAATTCGAAAATGGGACCAAACGATCCCTTCAACTTCTAAAATTCTTTATTATTATCGAATTTGAAATGAATACACTATTGTCAATTTCGAGGAGGCGTTTGTCAGTAACGCAGACTTAATATAATACATGATGGATTCAAACATCAGCACCACCCAATGGACTTGAGAAAAAGCCACTAAAATTTGAAAATATCAAAATTATTAATACACGTCTTGTATGTTTAATTTCATAAGACGAGTTCATATATGATCTATTGCGCATGCAATATAAAATAATTTGTGAAAATGAGGTTGAATTATTATCGGTGAGATTTCGTTTTGTAGAATTAAATTTGTGAGATGATTTTATATTAATTTTTATGAATAAAGAAATATTTTGCTTTTATTTTTTAATTTTGGGAATTTTTACATCATAACATGTATGATAATATATACACAAAAACTCCTGTGCACCAGGTGCACGGATTTAAGATCCGTGCAATCTGGGTCGATCCGACCTGGATCGGCGAGTTTTTTAATTTTTTTTATTTTTTTTTTCAGATTTTTGTCCTGACCTTTATGTTATAAATGTATGACCTTTACGTTATAAATGTGTGATCTTTATGTACAACCATCTCTACCTTTATGCACTGTAACTTAGGAAAAATCTTCATTTTTTTCTAAGTTACAGTACATAAAGGTCATGATAGTTGTACATAAAGGTCACACATTTACAACATAAAGGTTACAACTTGAAGCAAAAAAAAAAAAAAGCAAAATTCAAAAACACATGGATCCGGGTCAAAAACTGGGTCGATCCGACCTGGATCCACGAGTTTTTAATTTTTTTTATTTCCAGATTTTTGTCCTGACCTTTATGTTATAAATGTATGACCTTTACATTATAAATGTGTGACCTTTATGTACAACTATCTCTACCTTTATGCACTGTAACTTAGGAAAAATCTTCATTTTTTTCTAAGTTACAGTACATAAAAGTCATGATAGTTGTACATAAAGGTCATGATAGTTGTACATAAAGGTCACACATTTACAACATAAAGGTCACAACTTGAAGCAAAAAAAAAAAAAAATTCAAAAACACGCGGATCCGGGTTAAAAACTGGGTCGATCCGACCCGGATCCGCGAGTTTTTTATTTTTTTTAATTTTTTTTATTTCCAAATTTTTGTCCTGACCTTTATGTTATAAATGTATGACCTTTACATTATAAATGTGTGACCTTTATGTACAACTATCTCTACCTTTATGCACTGTAACTTAGGAAAAAAATGAAGATTTTCAACACAATTTGTACTATGTACCTTTATGTGATATTAATGTGACCTTTATGTTATATTATGTCACCTTTATGTATAAATATTCTGACATTTATGCATCTTTATATATTATATAAAGGTCAGAATATTTGTACATAAATGTCGCATTGATATCACATAAAGGTGTACAGTTCAAATTATAATGAAAATCTTCATTTTTTTCTAAGTTATAGTACATAAAGGTCATGATAGTTGTACATAAAGGTTACATATTTATAACATAAAGGTCACACATTTACAACATAAAGGTCACAACCTAAAAAAAAAAAAGACAAAATTCAAAAACACGCGGATCCGGATTAAAAACTGAGTCGACCCGGATTGCATGTGCACCAAGTGCACACAAGACCAACTCTAATATATATATATATATATATATAATTTGAAAGGATGATTGATATTAATGCAAATACATGTTCACAATCCACAGCTAATTTTCACCAACTGCTCATTTTTGTATTTGATTTAGACCAATACTTGTTTCTTGTTTATTTCTTGCCCAGCTGGAATATTTCCTTATAGAAAATGACCCACAAGTTGAATCTTTTAGAGGGATTAATGGGTCTTAATTTGCATAATCATGATCAACTTGATACTAGTTTCTTTTTCAGATTGAGTCATCAACAAAGTTAATTAAAAATTGGGGAAAATTAAATTTGTCACATAGCTATAAAGTGAACAACAAAACTGCTCTTTTCATTTAAAATCGACAATTTGGCCTACATATTCTAACTTTTCTCGAACTTGGTTCTAAATTCCACAATTTCGCTGGAAATTGCAATAATTTTGGGATTTTATGGAATTCTAACTAAAATTTAATTACTTATCTGATCAAAGTATTAATACTTCTTAAAAACTTCACTAACATTTTAGGCGAGAATATATACTTTATGTTTCCATCTCTAGATTAACTATGATTCACAATAAAAGAAAATTGTAAATTCAGGACACTATAAAATATTGTAAATTCAGGACACTATAAAATATTGCGGGATAAATTGTCAAATTAAATATGAACAAGACTCGTTTTAACCAAACCCGTAAAATTAATTAAATGACTAATTTTACTTTTTTCAAAGAAAAATCTTTGGAAGAAAATTAGTGGCTGCCTCACGTTGAAAACAAATGGTTGACTTTGCGCACTTGAGAATAAGTTATCCATGTTTTGCCCAAATTCTTGTTTAATGAAAAAATAAAATATTGTTTAATGAATATATGATGGTGGACATTGTTTAATGAATATATGATGGTGTGAACAAATAAAATAAGTTTAATTACTTGGACATTTTCTGCAATCTCTACCAAATAAAATGGAACTGGTAAGAGACTTGAGGATGATGAGTTGACTGGGAAAATTAGAGACAATATTGCATTCAGCTCTCTGTAAATCAAAGTTGAATCATTTCTTGAGCTTCTCAACTTCACTTCATCTCAGATTTCGATCAGTTTGAGATTCTATATGATTGCTAATTGAGTTATAATGATGATTTGGAGAATTCATCTGTCTTTGCTGCTTTCGTTGATCCGAGTTTTAGCGATAGCTGCATTGACAAATACCGATGATCGTAAGTTTTCTAATTTCAGTATGATTTGCAACCACTTCTTCGCCATCCAACTATACATTGGGATTGCTAATTCATACTATTCTTAATATATGTGTGAACTTTTGCTTTAATTATGTTACCAACAACATTTTCACACATAAGAGGTATTGATCTCAACCAATGTTCAACATATTCAACTGTTTCGAGAAATCATATATGTTGATTTCAACTTTTTCACATTGATGATAGCTTGATGAAGTTGAAATTAGATTCTAGGAGGAATTCTGCTTGTATTGGAGAAAAATGTAAATTTCATCTCATAACTATAATGATGTCGTAAAATTTGTACCTTTTATTTTGAAAATGACATTTTTAACCCTGTCGAGAATTTAGTCAGAAAAACCTCCCAATGCGACGATATGAGGATTTTGCATATTCCAATACGTTTGGGCGCCCTCTATGGCACATCAAACCTAATATTTCGGGTCATGTGACAATTTCCAGTGAAATTGAGATTTGAAACTGATATATTGGATCTAAAATATCAAATTTGAAAATGATATATTGGATCCTAAAAATAAAATTTCTCAATGTTAAGTAGTTAAGAATAAAGAAATTGATACATGTGTTATGCAGTTGCTGGATTACAAGCATTGAGAGAGGAATGGAAAAATGTTCCACCAAATTGGGGAGGGCCTGATCCTTGTGGAGCTGGTTGGGAAGGAATTACCTGCACTAACAATCGTATTGTGTCTATGTAAGTATTTTCGTTATCGTCACATTGTATTAAGGTTGTGTTTGGATTTAAGTGATATATATGAATTCAAAATTCAGGATCTTTATTTTGAACAATTTTCGTAAATTTTGAATACATACACTCCAACTTAATTGGGTAAATTTGAAATGCGTTCATTTTAAATCACTGAATTCAAACATAACTTAAGAGAACTATAATGTGATTTGTTTTCTAATTTGTTCGTTTCAAATTTCAGCACGTTAGCGAATATCAACTTGATTGGTCGGCTATCCTCAGACATCACGAAGCTATCCGAATTGCAAACTTTGTACGTTGTCTCTTCTAGACATCTCTTTGGAAATGTGTGTGTTCGTTTTCTGATGACAATCTTTCTATGTATAGGGATTTATCGTATAACAAAGGTATGACCGGACCTCTTCCTCCTGCCATAGGAGAGATGAAGAAGCTATCAAGCTTGTAAGAATATCTAATCTACAAATTGGTCTCAAAACTATAGCGATGTGGTAAAAACGGTCACACTTATATAAAATTGCTCATTTGTCCCCTCATCTTTTAATTTTTATGAATTTAGTCCTATATCCCTAAATTGTGATGATACACAATTTGAGGATTTTGTTAATTCTGATCATTTTGAGCACGTGCAAAATTTTCAGAAAAAATTTGGGGATTTGAAGAAATGATGAGGAACTAAATAGTTGATTTTAAAATGAATGAGACCAGTTTCACCACATCCTATAGTTACAAATCATCTTGCATTTTTTTTCAATCTTATCATATTGTAAATGATATGTTAATCTTAGTTTTAAAACTCATATTGTGACAAATAATTGGCATATGGATTGCAGAATACTTGTTGGTTGTGGATTTTCTGGTCCAATACCAACCTCAGTAGGATCTCTTCAACAGCTAAGATACTTGTAAGGATCTATGATTTTTAATTTCTAGCATGATATAATGCTAATGCTAATGCTAAGTTTCTCTGCAAAACTTATTCTCTATATATATAGTTATATTGAATATTTGATGCTCTTTTCTTTTCAACAAAGGTCACTCAATTCAAACAATTTTATCGGAGAGATACCGCCTTCAATTGGGAGTTTATTGAATCTATATTGGCTCGATTTAGCTGACAATAAACTTACCGGAACAATCCCCGTCTCTGATGGAAGCACACCGGGTCTTGACATGCTCATTAACACCAAACACTTGTATGTTCATTCTCGTTTAACAATAACTACATCAAGTTGCTTTCATGAAATTGATACGATTGTTAGTTTACTAACTAACTCGAATCCTATCAATCTTACGCAGCCATTTTGGAAAGAATCAGTTGTCCGGTGAAATACCATCTGAGCTGTTTAACTCAAATCTTACTCTCATACATTTGTAAGTACTATGAATTTAGTTGTATTTTCATTGTACTTTTTATTAAATTAATATACAAGGCGAGGATCTGCCTTTATCCTTCAATTAGATGGTTTTTAATTGAAATTTTTTAAATAAAGTACTATAAATTTGAACACTTGCACTATATATAAGAATTATTTGGCTTTGTCCTAACAATGTTTATTTGAGTAGGCTTCTTGAAAGCAATCAGTTCCAAGGGAATTTACCTTCCACACTTGGGCTTGTGACAAGCCTGGAGGTTGTGTAAGTAACAAATTTTTTTTACATGATATGACTGCAAAATTGGTCTTGTAACTATGGGGTTGTAGCAAAACTTACCCCGTTCGAATCAAAAATGACAATTTAGACCGATATTTTTTGCTGATTTTGAAATGGTACGGGGTGTAGTTGTTACACCCCTATAGTTAATAGAACCAATTTTGCAATTTTTCCCATTTATATATCGTTTTCGCTTCTAAAAATTTAAAATGAGCTTTCTTCTTTGATCACAGGAGGCTCGATAAGAATTCTATAAGTGGGTCTGTTCCGAGAAACCTCAACAACCTCACCAATGTTCAAGAATTGTAAGTTAAAAAAACAAAGAACAGTATTTCCATTGTCACAATTTTGAGAGTGAAGGAATTTCTCTTTTGACAACTAAACATTTATTTTTTCTTGTAAAATTTGGTTATTTTGAGTTTAGAAAAGTATGTTTATGAGAGTTGGAATGTGGTTTCCACAAATTAAAACTCAGAGAAAATGTTTGAACATTTCAGGTTCTTGGCAAATAATAAGTTCACTGGAGCCTTGCCCAACTTAACAGGCATGAACTTGCTCAACTATGTGTAAGTTGTTTTTAGCATAAAACTACAGCAAAACTTTCACATAAGACCTTACGTGAGACGAGACTTTATTTAGTTTGTGATATCGATATTAATCTTGTTGAATGAGTTGACCTGTTTTTAATCATTTATATAACTTCGTCTTACATAAGATCTTACGTGAGACCGTCTCACATAAGACCTACACTAAAACTATAGTGTAATATGAAATGCATAATTTAATAATTACCTGCAATTTTTACAGGGACATGAGCAATAATTCATTTGATCCAACGGATATTCCTCCCTGGTTTTCGTCTTTGCAATCTCTAACTTCGCTGTATGTCTTCTCTATCCGAGTTTTTGCACTTTACCAGATTTCGCGAAAAAAAAACTTAATAAAATACCTCTTCAATTGCAGTATAATGGAAAGCACAAGAATTCAAGGCCCACTTCCTGATTCTCTGTTTAGCCTTTTCCAATTGCAAACTGTGTAAGAAAACTCTTCCATGACTATATTTATGTAAAAAAAAATCTTGGATTTACGATTATCATTCCTTTTGTTCAATCAGATCATTGAAGAACAATCGGATCAATGGTACGTTGAATCTTGGTACCAACCCCAGCAGCCAGCTACAACTGATTGATTTACGGACAAATTTCATCGATGGGTTCACTCAACGAGCTGGCTCCACTATTCAAATTGTGTAAAAGCCTATGCACCTTTTTGTGCTTAAACAATGGAAAAATGCAAAATTGGTCTCATACCAAAACCTGTTTCTGTCCATTTCAAAATTACCAATTTAACCATCTTTTAATTTGTAACTGATTTGGTGCCAAAATCTCAAATCTGACTAGATATGAGATTTTGAATCCAAATCTACGACAGATTAAATGACATGGGACCTATTTTGTCACACCTTAATGATTATAGATTCAATTTTGCATTTTTTTGGTTCATTCTTCTAGTATTTCATTCTTGAATATATTTATATGAGTAGGTCTTATGTGAGACCGTAACACGAATCTAGTTATATGAGACGGGTTAATCCACAACTCATATTTCACAATTTATATATGAATTTGTGAAAATGAGTTTTGCTTATAGAAAATAAGAATCTATCTTACAGTAACTATCTGTAACACCGTCTCATATAAGTTTTTGTTTATTTATATAACTTCAATAAAGCTTACTTTCCTGTGGATTGAATCATATATATTGCAGGCTTTTGGGCAACCCTATATGCAACGAAGGACTAAAGGAGAATTACTGCATTACCCCTGATCGATCAAACACAACATACTCAACACTACCTCAAAACTGTGCACCACTTTCTTGCACTGCAGATAAAATCTCAAGTCCCACTTGCAGATGTGCATATCCATACACAGGGACATTGTTCTTTCGAGCTCCTTCGTTTTCCAACTACGAAAACTCCACCATATTTGTATCTCTTGAGCAGGGCCTGATGAAAACGTTTCGAGATAATGGCCTTCCAGTTAACTCTGTTTCTCTGAGCAATCCAACCAAGAACTTGGATGATTACTTGTTGATCAGTTTGCAAATATTCCCATCCTCCTTCGACTATTTCAACCGATCCGGGATTTCCGGCCTTGGGTTTATGCTTAGCAATCAAACCTTCAAACCGCCTAAAGCGTTCGGACCCTTTTTCTTCATTGGCAATAACTATCAGTATTTTGAAGGTAGCTGACATCAGTTACCTGAAAGTGGATTTGAAATACATTCATTTTTTATATTTCATCTGAATTGTGTATTGTCATTCAGGGCTAACGGTGGGGTCTAGCAAGTCATCAAACATGGGGGTTGTTATAGGAGCTGCAGTTGGTGGGGCTATACTATTTCTGTTGTTAGTTGGGGCTGGAATTTATGCTTTTAGACAGAAGAAAAGAGCTGAAACAGCTAATAAACAGAATGATCCTTTTGGTATGTTTGAGTTTTTGCAATAAAATACTTAGCAATTGTGATCATCAAATTTATGAATGTGTATGTATATTTTTGCAGCATCATGGGGGGACCAAGCTGATACGACTAGTGGTGGAGTTCCTCAGTTAAAAGGCGCGAAAAGTTTCTCGTTCGAAGAGCTTAAACGAAGCACGAATAACTTTTCTGAAACTAATGATGTTGGAAGTGGTGGCTACGGCAAGGTAAAAAATTACATAAAAACTTATATGAGACGGTTTTACAGATATATTTGTCTTTTTTTTTTTTTAAATACAATTGCAATTTGTGGAGAAAATACAAATTATGTCCGAAACTAGAGTCATAGCAAAACTAGTCCATTTCATATTAATCATTGCGTTTTTTGTCCCAAAATGAGTCGATTTTTTTCACATTATAAGTATTTTAGATTATATATAAGAACTTGACACGACACTTCATATATAAGATAAATAGCTAACATGTTAGTGTAAAAATACTATTGTTATACGTCACATGTGTGGCGTTTGTGTCACATTTATTAATTTTGGGGTCTTTCACTACATTTGAATTAGCCATAATATGTAGATTTCCAACTAAATTAAGAATTTTAGGACAAAAAACGCGAGAATTAAAATGAAACATACTAATTTTGCATTTTGTGATACCTTATTAGTTATGAGGCCAATTTTGCAATTTTCCCAGCTATTTGCTGTGTCTTTCTTTGGACAATTTAACTAAATCTTTGTCCTAATTGTCAGGTATACAGAGGAACTCTATCAAGTGGACAATTGGTTGCCGTAAAAAGAGCTCAGCAAGGATCCATGCAGGGTCGTCTAGAGTTCAAAACAGAGATTGAGCTCCTCTCTAGGGTTCATCACAAGAATGTTGTCAGTCTAGTCGGCTTTTGCTTCGATCAAAGTGAACAAATGCTTGTTTACGAGTACATTGCCAATGGCACATTGAAGGACAGTCTTTCAGGTTCTTAACTCTATCCTACTTTTCCATACATTTTGCAATACCAATCTATCTAGCATATACTATATTTTGTTGGCTGGTCAATAATATATAGCGTAGAACTTTTGATAGTCTGTCCCACAGATCTAATTATATGAAATGGATCAACACATAACTGATAACTCATAAAACAAATATTGTCTATTGAAAATTGATTTGGGTTGTGGGTCAATGAGACAGTCTCGTATAAGTTTTTTGTATAAAAGTCTGGTAAATATTTGAATAAATATGTTTGCAGGAAGGACAGGGATCAGATTAGATTGGATGAGGAGATTGAGAATAAGTCTTGGAGCTGCAAGAGGGCTGCAATATCTGCATGATCTTGCAAACCCTCCAATCATACATAGAGATATCAAATCAAACAATATATTGTTGGATGATAGATTGAATGCTAAAGTTGCAGATTTTGGCCTTTCTAAACCCCTTGGTGATTCTGAAAAGACTCATGTCACCACTCAAGTTAAAGGCACAATGGTTAGTACTTCTCTCAAAATCTCCTTCAATATATCACCCAAAAAAAAAACATATATATTGCAAATCATAAAGTCAAGTGGTTTATTTTCTTTCTTTGATTTTTTTGCTAAATTTAGGGCTACTTGGATCCGGAATATTACATGACGAACCAGCTGACTGAAAAGAGCGACGTATACAGCTTTGGAGTGTTGTTGTTGGAAATTCTCACTGCGAGGAGCCCAATTGAGAAGGGAAAATACATAGTGAGAGAAGTGAAGCAAGCAATGGATACAAGCAAGGATATCTATAACCTTGGTGAGATTCTCGACCCACTAGTCGCCTCAAGTCCATCTCCAAGAAGTGTCGAAAAATTTGTTGATCTTGCTTTAAGTTGCGTCCAAGAGATGGGCGTAAATAGGCCAACAATGAGTGAGGTGGTTAAAGAGATCGAGGGCGTGATGGAAATGGCCGGTATGAATCCTAATGCGGAATCTGCAGCATCTTCAGCAAGTTATGAAGGGGTGAGCAAAGGCTCTAGCCATCCATATAGTAATCAAAGTCTCTTTGCTTATAGTGGGGCTTATCCTCCTTCCATGTTGGAACCTAAGTAGAATGTTGATTTTGTCATGGAATTTGATTGTTTTGTATATTTTTTTGTGAATGTAGAAACTCATTTGTTAGTTAAGGAGATTGGTTTATTTGGAACAAAAGTATTGTAGATTGGAATATTGTTTGAGTGTATGATTGTGTTCGTTTTGCTTTATACATACCATCATTTCTTCATTGATTTCATTAGGTCTATGTACATTTGGAATAAAATTACCAATTTTTGTGTTTTCTTGACTAAAGACAACGGTTGGCACAACAGTTCTTATCCGTTGTCTTTTACATTTAAGACAACTGTCGTGGGACATGTAAGTTTCTCGGTTGTCTTGTACTAAAATCAAATCATGGTTTTTTTAGAATTGTTGTATTTGTTTCAAAAGCCCATTTCTCACAAATAACCATAAACACTCACAAGAATAATAATAAATTATTTGATTATAGCATACATATGTACAATCACAATACACTACATTGAACTTAACATCTAGACCAAAGATAATTTAAAACAATTTTCATATAAAGCAAAACAAACCAAATCTCATCTATCTCTTATGTTCTTGCAAATGTAGTATCATATTTGGATAATGATAATATGAAGTGATATGTGGACCTAAATGGCTCGATAGGAATTTAGTGGGGTAGGCTTTTTCTAATTTTGTATAAAAAGGTTCCTAAGGCCCAAAATTTGTACACAAAAACTCTTGAGAGACGGTTTCACAGATAATTTCCGTGAGACGGAGCCCCATCACCCACAAATAATATGTGAATTGTATAGTTTGGGAGGTCGGTTAGTAGATTGTGGGTTGACCCGTCTCACATAGTGTATTAGAATTTCGTGAGACGGTCTCACAAGAAACTTACTCAAATTTGTATACCATAAGCATAAATTAATGTCTCACCTTAGATTTGTTTTTCTTATTTCAAAAAAAAAAAAAATCATTTCAATAAATTATTGTAATAATGTTGCTGCTATAGCTACCATGCTTGGCAAGAAAAAATTTAAAAAAAAAAAAAAAAAACTTGGCAAGAAAAATTTAAAAAATATATATTTGTCAGAAGTGGGATTTGAACCCACGCCCTCTTACGAAGACCAGAACTTGAGTCTGGCGCCTTAGACCACTCGGCCATCCTGACATTTTATTAATATGAATCAAATTATTTAATTTATAGGTTAATCAGAATATTTCATCAGCTTCTATTACATTAAAATTTGAGGTTATTTTAGTTGTATTAGGCTTCCCTAATTTCAGCATAATCAGTACTTTAATTATTTATTGTGTGTGTGAATAGTATGCAAACAATAAATTGAATAAAGTATTTAAAAATGAATTGAGACACGATTGAAGACTTGAAAATAATAATACTTTTATTCTTCTTTGTTTTTTCAGCATAAAAATTTATTCATGCATAAATATAAAGTTTTTGAACACTTGAATTCAAAAAACTACCCAAATCAGAGTTGTCAGGATTCAGTATGGTCTTTCGAAAATTGAAATTGGTAGAAAAGTTAACACTTTTGAGTGTGTGAACAAGACAATTCTTTCGTAATACAAGATATGTATCTTAACACTCTTCATTATTTAGTTTAGAATTCACACGTTCATGATTCTTTTTTTTTTTAATCTACAATATCAACATCTTGACTGGTTAACGAGTCATGATCCAACTCTAAATTTGTATTTCTGTGATTCATTTTTTATTAATTTGTATTTTTCCAATTCAATATTGTAAAAGATAAAACCAATCAGGTATGTTTGGATTAGATTTGAGTGGTTGGGAGAAATAATATTTTTGAAATATTGTAGTTGAGAAATGCTGATTAAATATTGAAATTGTATGTCTGTAATTAATTATGAGTTTGGATTAGGTAGATAAGTGCATCATTATGTAAATTGAATATCTCGTTGTAGTTGTAGTAGAATCCGCGAGAAAAATAAATAAAATCATGAGTAATAATGATATTGAGATCATGATCATGACAAACAAAACGTAGAATATAATATTTGAGGCCTTAATTAATGATTTAATGACAATTACTATTAATTATAACTTTGCTTTAATTAGTTACTTTAATTTATAAAAAAAAAAAAAAAATCATATAGCAGGGGTGGTAGGACATGGCAGCACCTGCTTTCTAAGGTTTTCAATAATCATAACCAGTTTTGTATTGAAACGATTCACAAAGCATTTCGGCAGCCATCCTGCAGGATCCAACTGTCACACACACACACAAATAAAAGAGTTAATTAATAATTCATTCATGAAATTTAAAAATTAAGTGCAATATCGAGCACAATTATATTATTCAACAATGATACAAGTTTACCTATCAAATAAAATTCAAATCAAATTGTAATAGTGTATTTAAATCGTGTTTTTTGATATAAATGTTAGAGTTCTGATCATTGGAAAATAATTCAAAACATGATTATTAATTTGTAAGTTTAGAAAATATGGTTTCTTTTTTTTTGGGGGAAAATTCAAAACATGAGTTCTGGTCTTTGAAAAATATAATTGTGATTCAAATAATAGTGTTTTTTTTTTTTTTTTTTTTCCTAAATTCAAAAAATTATGATTATTAATTTTAGAAAATGTAGTTTTTTTTTTTAATTCAAAACATGAGGCTTAAAATTGTGATTTTGATTTTGTTCTTTTAATGCATCAAGCCTAGTTCTTATGACAAAGTGAATCTAATTTACCCTAAAATACATTCCAACTAATTTTTCATTTCTTTTAGAATAGAAAAGAAAATGAAAGACAGATATATAAAGATTTTTATTTGTTTTTTGTAATATATTTTTTACCTGAGCAATGTAAGTGACCATGCAAGAATCATGTTCAAGCTTCTCAACCACCCATCCAGATTGCAGCAATAGCCCTCTTATTGAGTTGTTCTGCTTTGGATGCAATCCTGCTGCTATCTCTTTTGGAAGAGATGCCACTGCCACTACCTGTATAAATATATCAAAACAACATGAGACGAGTCAACTCACAATCCACATATAAATTTGTAAATAGTGATATTTACATATATGAGACTGTCTCATATAATTTTTATGTTTAATCAATTACCAGAGTCCCATCATCCATAGTCTCACATCGTTCGTAGACTATGAATTCTCGGTTTCTGAATAACGGCTTCGATCTCTCGCCAAACCTTAGCCGGATAATACTCAGGTTTTCTTCGAGGTCTTTTATGTACTTTCCTTCGACTAAATCCGCATCCCATTCCTGCAAAACTTGTAGCTTGTTTTTAATTGAAATTTCTATAATACCCCTATAACCGTCAGACATATGTATAATTTATCAGGTGTAGCATGAAAACGTACCTTTGCAGCATTGATTGCATTGGCGACCTTGATGAATTGGTGAGGAGAGATTGATTCGAGCATCCAACGGCTACGAAAGGTGTGAAGGGATCCAGATCTGCGCTTGGAGATCTCGATCCCATTCTCAATGCCAACCACCTTCCACCCGTCATCGTTCACAGACGAGGTGTTGGTGTTGGCGTTGGCGTTGGAGTCTGAGGCCGATAGCAACTCCTGGATGCAATTATCGCTCGCGTGGAACACATATCTTCTCAATGAATCCTCACTTATAGACCTGCAAGCCATTGCCAACTTGTCAACCATGCCTTCTTCATCATAACTATAATGAAAGGATGCTTAATGAAATTAATTACCAGGATCTACTGCACAAATTGGAAGGAACTGTACGCATTTTCCAGCAGAGAAGTTAATGCTAGAGTAACTGAGAATGTGATTATATTTATATAGAGAGAGAGAGGGAGAGAAGAGAGAGAATACCAAGTGTATATCAAAAAATCTGAACATACTTTTATGTCTGATAAAATCTAAAGTTGGTTCAGCTTGACTCGATTAATTATCGAATTGGTTGAAGCTCGATAAGATTTCAAACAAATTTGAACAGTTGTTTATTCGGCTCAGATTAATATAGAAGGCTAGTGGTGGTGTGTAAGAAATAATGTGAAGTGGGGTGGGATGATAGAAGAGGCACATGGAATGGCAGAGAGACACATCCATGATTAAAACTTGATGTCTTTTATCTTTATTTTCTATCTTCTAATAAAACCCACCATCATTCCATGTGCATCATCTTCCCCACCTCTGTTTACTCTTTTTAATCATTCTTTCTCTCTCTACTCTTTCTCTCTCTCTCTTAAGGGTGATCAAAGAGTTTAGGCCACATTAATACTTTATCTAAGCTTGCCTGGTTTTTGGGGTGACATTGACAAGATGAGAAACAAAAGAAATCATTCAACCCCTTTCCAATCACGTGCTTTGAATGAGTTAAACAAATTTCAATGCACTGTGAAATATGCTCTTTCTATTTTCGATCTGATTTTCTATTATATTTGGTATTTCTTTTTACATCTTATTGATTTTGAAACATCGGATGTGATTTATACCTATAATTTGGTCGAAATATTGCATGAGTTCTGTTTTTTCATGGGTGAAGGGTGTGATTGTATTTGCATAGATCTTCAAATTTGTTTTGTAACTTAACCAAACCTCAAAGAATGGTAAAATGTAATTCATTTTAATTGTTTTGAACCCAAAACTGTAACCAAGATTTAGGACAAATTACATGTAGTGATTGCTATTGCATTATTAAACATTTTTCTATGATTTAACATTATCAATATGGAGTTGTAGACTCCAAGAACAACTTTTGGATCTTTCCTATAAAACATGGATGGGTGATTAAGATAATAGTGAAGAACTCAATTACACTACTTGGGAAAAAAAAAAAAAAAAAGATATAATTTATTTGAGTTGGGTTGTCATAATGATTGCCATCAAATAAACAATGAAAAGATGGAGCAGAATTTTTTCAAACTTCAAAAATGACTCAAGATGATGTCTTTTCCAACAAGGCTTTTCTTTTTAGGCTAAACACTGTTTCTCTCACAGCATCTTCAATTGGAATAAAATTTATTCCCAAATCAATCAGTCTCTTTGCAGCATCCTTGCAGGCTACTAAACCTGGTTGAGTTTCTCCTTCAAACCTACATTTTGAGCTCAATATTACCTTGTATCAGACAATGAAATACAAAATAAAACACCAAATGTAACAAAACATCTGAACCAGTGATAGACAATTTTTTCTTACATAATTAGAGGCTTTGATTGCTCATCATCACAAAAAGAAGTAAAGGATCAAGTATCAACAAATTCACTAGTTTCTCTATTATAGCATGCCAAAGATAAAGAATAAGATACAATTATGCATGATGAAGCGAATTACGAACAAAATCTGTTTTTATGAGTTAAGATATCACTTCTTATGACCATGAGCCTTATGGCTGAAGTGGTATAATAGTGTTCGATTGGGATGGTTAGGGTTTCAACTTTGGATCATCAATCATGTCTAATGTCACAAACATTGAATCAGATGCAATCTTGTAGGTGTATTTATCGAACGACTATCAAATCAAGATTCTTTAACACGAGACATGTTCACATAAGCACAACCCTGTATATGTAAAAAGGAAATCACTAGCAAGTGCATATGTGAGAGAAAGAGGAGAATTAATACAGACCTGTGAACTGGAAATTCAGGAAAGAGTTTTGAAACTTTCTCGGCAAAATCACCGAACTGATAGATACCATTGGTGCAAAGGTATCTACCCGAGGCTGAAGGAGTTTCGAAAAGCAGTAATTGCGCCATAGCTACGTCTTTGACGTGCACTGCCCCCAACCAATGGTACTCCTGCGTATCCTTTGATCCCTGCAGAAGCTGTTGCAACACCGCACAGCTGGCATTCAGACCAGGTTGCAAAAGTTCGCCAAGACATGTTGCCGGATTTATTGCTACAATGTCCACACCGTTTTCCTTTGAATATTTCCATGCCGCTTTCTCAGCCAATGTTTTTGACACCGGATACCATTTCTGTCATACTAGACGACTCTTATTAAATAACTCGTTCTTTAAATTAAAATAAAACTCATTTAGGATTGAACAGATATTATCATTGACTTGAGAATTCCATTAATCGCTTTAATCTTGATGATAGATGGCTCAACATTGCATTTTCTCACTCAAGAAAAGACATGTTGGAATCTTTTGGTTCTTTACAAACAAGCTGAGGACCACTGTGCTGATGAGTTTCGGCTTTTGTAAAGTAAAAGTCATACTTTCTATAGTCACTACCACTATTCGGTTACTCTATGCTATGTAAAGAACATGTTCTTCGCCAAATCACATTTTAGCACATATTCTGGTATCTATCATTTTCTCTACACTAACAATGAAATAGCTACTTATGCCTGCCTTCCTTGAGTCCATTTTCACTCGACTCACCATTGCTATAATGAGGAATTCCAAACATACAACTAGTTAATTGGAATGAGAAGCTATTAAGCTCTTTTGGTTTGTGTACCGTTTATCTTCTGATATAGCCATTGAATGCTTGAATCTTTCCAAATTTAGCCATTAAATCATCCTTCCTTTAACAAAGCTCAAGACATTTGGTAGAGAAATTTGTAAATTTAGAACGCTAACTTTTTGGGCCCTCGACATTGGGACACTAACTTTTCCAATTAGGTGATATTAAGAGCAAAAACCTGAAATCACGACTTCGGGCAAAATCTCTTCAGCAAAAAGCCCAAATCTCATGCGATTGGACCCGAAATTCGTGATTTCTGGTTTTTTGTCCTAAAAATTGCCTAAACTAAAAAGTTGGTGTCCTAAATTTGCAATTTCTCCGAATTGGTACAAGGAAAGAAAAAGGAATTTGTCCCAAACACTGAACTTATGGTTCTTCTTCATAACTCATTACATCAGAATCAATCCAAACCATAATTCAATGATTGCAAAGAAATCCACTTCCCAGGTTCTAAGTGCATGAAATCCACTTCCCAGGTTCTAAGTGTTTAATGTGAAACAACCACAGAGTCAGAGTGTAATTAAATGCACCAAAAATCACAAATTAGTTTATGTGCATATCATCACAACCATGTCAATGTAGAAAATTTTTCAGCTAAATCAAACAAGAAGAATTTTCTTGAAGGTGCAAACAAGAGAGAGAGAGAGACCTGACGATGCCTGCAATAATCAAGATCAGTCCAGGAAGACTCATCAACCACCGTGGCAGGGGCCCACCCAGGGTTAGGCACCATGGCGGAGATCGACGACGTGAGCACCACGCGCCGCACCCCGAACTTCTTCGCGGCGGCGAGCACATTCAGGGTGCCCTTCACGGCGGGGTCCACCAGCTCCGCCTGGGGATCGAGAGGGTCCTCGAGCGTGCACGGCGACGCCACGTGGAAAACCCCGCCTCCGGCGCACCCCTCCACGGCCTTCTCCACGGCGGCGGAGTCGAGGAGGTCGGCCTGGTGCACCACCAGGTTTGCGGCGGCGCCGGCGAGGGGGAAGAGGTGGGAGGCGTCGGAGCCGGGGAATATGGAGAGGTGGATGGTGGTGTAGCCGTGTTGCACTAGGGTTTTGACTATCCATGAGCCGATGAAGCCGTTGGCTCCGGTGACGCAAACTGGCGGCTTAGTGGTGGCGGCGGCGCTTCGTGGTGGCTCTGCCATGGTAGTCTGAGCTATACAAACACCGAATTATATGTGTCGTATGGTATATATACATTGAAAGGAAAAGATTGTTGGAGTGATTATGAGAGGATTTAGCAATGTTTATCCACTAAACTTTATCCATTAAATCGAAATTTGTTGGAGAGTTGTTGTCTGAGGAGATCCGAGTGTGACATCATAGTATCGTACTAAACTGTTTGGAACTCTAGTTAGGATAACATCTTCATAATCTTGTCCTTTTTTCCTATAAATTTTGCAAATTTAGCACATGTAATTTCCATTTTGGTTGATTTAGGACATTTTTCATTTTTTTTACAATTAAATTTTCCATTTCTTAATATTGATTATCTATATTTTAATTCTTCTAATTTCTGTTTAGTTTTGAACGGAATTTTCAAAATTGATAAAGTTGCCTTCGGAATTTGGCTACCAAGTTAGATGATCTAGGGTTTATGATCCTGCCAAATACATCCATTTATCTACTGCTTATCCAAAAAAAAAAAAAAAAAAAGAACATTATATTTGTATTATGTTAAAAATACATTAGACATGAAATAAATACATTATCTCAAAAAAAAAAAAACTACTTCAAAATGAGCATTTGCACTAAGTTTCCAGTTAAAAAATCAAGGATTAATTTGCAGCAACACAACATAAATACTGAGGAATATCAAGAACAGTGCTGGTTACTTACATATAAACTAATTACCAAAATTTGTCTATCAATCCATGTCGAAAAACCGAGACATTGTGTGTTAGATGTGTAAACACTGAACAACCCAAATCTTGCAATTCTGCATCCATGTATTCATCGAACTAGAAAGATATCTCCTTAAGATCGATATATGAAAGGAACGCAGCTTTTTGTAGCAGCACGTATTCATGAAGTATAATAAAGAGCAGACAAAAATATTAACAAGTCAGACAGAAGAAGGCCTACCACATCGAAGACAAATTTTGGAGCAAATAATCCCCAAACCTGCATCAAATAATACGAGTATAACATTAATTGATAACATAGTACATGAAAATTTTAAACGTATTGGCTCAAATAGGAGGGTACCATTAAATGCCGCCTTTGTATTGTGACGCATAACATTGTAAATGTGGCTGTTATGGCTGTAATCAATCCGTATATCAGATACACCTGAAAGACAATTTGGAGATCTGTAATTTGTGGCTCGGATTTCACCATATAGTCTTGTAATAGGAGAGATTCGAGGAAGAAACTTACATGGCATACTCTTACAGAAAATTGTTGTTTGTTTTGCCTCAACGGATTATAGAAGGCCACGAGGAATGGGAGTCCAATTATAGGGAGAATGTGAGAGAAACCGAATGTGTCAATGGTGAGAAGGATTGCTTGGCGAATAAGGTTAAATTCATCAAATCTGAAATAAAGAAAATTGTTACATAATATCATGTGTATATATACCCATACTATCTTCTATTGTAAAGTAAAAAAATGTTGTGTTCTCACCCAATAAATGCAGCTGCATATCTGAGGCCATCAAAAGCACACCTACAAATAGTTTTTCAACAAAAGAAAACATCACAAACATATTAAGTCGATTGCTTAAGATGGTTGCAGAAACTACTAAATCTTCGAGATTTAATTGATAAAGATCAAACAACTGTGATCGAACCTTAGAAAAAGTGCAAAGCATCTTACCAATGACCCGTACAGAAAAACATGCACACAGCCAGAAGGCTCCATTGGGTTACAGGAAGTGCATAAGAGAGTGAAGATCCAGAACGGTCATCCTCGGTATCCTGTTCCAATGCCATTAACCTAACTAAGCACCAACCTACAGAGAATAAATTCAAATAAAACATATTCATCATTTCAGGAAATAATCCATCAAAATACAAAATAGACAAGATACTAATGCACTGAAAAAAAGGAGAAAAGGAAACACAAGAAAGAGCAAGCACCTCCGATCAACGATGCTAAGACAACCAAGGGGCCTTGTTTCCCGGACAAGATAATGATCGTGGGACTCCATGCAGACAACAAGGCCAATGCTTTAACAACTGTACTTTCTTTAAAATTTGAAGCTTTTTCCCTAACAATCAATGGACCTATAGCCAATAATGAGAGTTGTAGAAGTCCAGTGGCATAGGTCACTCGAGGAATTAGGTCTCCCTTGACACTCCCAAGTAACACATCCAAGCTCAAAAGGCTGCTATGTGAGGCCCAATATATGGGTATAATCACATAATTAAATAAAGTTCCGGCAACAACATACTTCAAAATGCCCTGAGAAGACCAAGAAGTAATGCCCTTGTACAGCAGATGTGCAATGAAAATAAGAGCTAGCATCGGCAGGATTTCAGCAACATACATCCAGAGCTTAGAATCATTGGCAATGCCCAGCATTTTTGAAGAATCAACCTTTAAGAACAATGAGTTCACAGCCTGCTTCAATTGCCCAAATTCAATACTGATTCTGAGCAGAGGAACCAAAAGACAAAGCACGAGTGCCTGCAGGTTCCAACACAACTTTTAGCAAACACACCAGAAATTCAATATGTTCATGAAGCATAAAACCACAAAAGTAAAATGATGATAGAAACCTACTTCAAGTAACATAATATTCTTCGTTATTGCATGACGTAGTTGAAGAATTGCACTTGTTGCCAACAGAAAACTAGCCACTCGTCCTTCTTCCACTGCATCAAAGTAATATGGAATGAGGACAAATAGCAATAAACAAACCATAACGGATAGTATCAGAATCAGATACAATGCTTACAAATAAAACTGTTAGAGAGGAAACTTGAGGCACGTATCAGCACTACAATACATGCAAGATTTATCCCAAAAGAATTCTTAGAGTAGCCAGAAAAAAAGGAACGAAGTCCACATAGCTTGTTCAGCCTCCTGATAAGAAATATATGCAGATAAATTGAACATAACATGATGCAGAAGCCTATGCCCATCATCTTCAAATTGAACTCGGTCCAGTTGGATCTTGCTAGTGCTGCAACACTTTCCAAAAATAATTTATAAGCATCAAGTTGCTTCTTGACTAAAGGTAACGACACAAAATCCCTCTGACTTTTGTCAACTGAATTTTTTTTCGAAGTGATTGACCAAAGCTCCTGTGCCTCTGAATATAGCTCTGATACATGCAGCAAGTCTTTTTCCGAAAATCCAATTAATGACAAAGATGAATAGACATCAATGTATTTTTTCACCT
Organism: Scutellaria minor; assembly: GCA_954870855.1. Lineage (NCBI taxonomy): Eukaryota > Viridiplantae > Streptophyta > Magnoliopsida > Lamiales > Lamiaceae > Scutellaria > Scutellaria minor. The sequence goes on along the minus strand of OX940728.1, from coordinate 12,989,106 downwards.
ACATAAGTAAATCCTGAGTCATAGAAAAATATGGCAGCCCTTCAAATTCTTTATAGCATAAAAGAGTAGGTAAATTGTTCAATGCTGACTTTGAAAACCAACCAAGTGCTAACAAGTCAAGTAACAAGACATCTTAAATCTCAATCTACTTTCTGAAGGAAATTTATAAATGTACTACTTCTCAAAAAAATGTGATGACTACGCTTCAATATAAAGGGTCTACACAATCCATTTACACGTGTGAGGAAGACTTGATTCCATAGTTTGTCAAAAAGTGAAACACAAACCAGACTAGAAAATCTTGATGACTACAAATGCTATTATCAATCACCAGAAATAGGGGGAAAAATGCAAAGCATTGTCCAAGAACAGGTACAAGGTGAAATGAAAACTTAATTGAAACTAGGCAATGTGAAAGTGAACAGACGAACCAAATCACCTTGTAAAATTCTAGTCCTCTTATAAACCATTTCTTGCATCTACATTAGAGTAATAGTTCTCTCATTGGTCACCCTTTTTCCCCAATTGACAAATTGAGTTGATGAACAGTTCTGGTCAAATGACTCAAATACAATTAACGTACCTATGGGTAAATAAATGTTACATTATCATCATATTAACTACAGATGCAACCAGTTTCGAGGCTCACATGATTGTGTTGTGCTTCAATCCGATCATAAAAGTATCATACTGCATGGCTACCACAATGACTTATCATATTATGTATGGCAAAAAAAATGTATGGTACAGAATTTTGTACTGGCCTAAACTTTAGACCAAAACCTGGCTCTACTCTCTCGTTGAGAAAAAAATAAAAAATCGAATACCCAAGTTAGCATCTTGAAAGAGAGACAAAGATCCAGGCCCTTAAACAAAAAAATTATATTAATAAGAAGGTAAAAGATAATGAAATGATAAGAAACATGTACCTGCCAAGAATTAATACAAAGCACATTGACATAGTTCTGCATCCAACTGTCAACTTCTGGAGGACTTTGATCATCACCAGTAGTTGACTTATCCTGATTCCAGATGCTACCAGCTAAGGAATAGAGTTCGGAATTCACACTCCCAATACTGAAGATAGGTTAACCTCATATTAAAGGAATTTAAACAAGAAAAAGAGAAATATTATCATATTGTTTTTTATCTTACTTATAAACAAGGTTTTCTAAGAAATCAATATCTTAGAAAAGGCTACCCAATCATGACATTAGTACCCAAAGAAAAAGTGAAGAAAAATAAGTTATACAAGAAGCCTTCAAAGGATTCGTATACCATTACCTTCCAAAAGGAAATGGAAGACCAAGCAGGGCAGACACAGTGGAGGCAAAATCAAGCTGCAAAGACAGGCTAGATTGAGTGAAATTCTTCAGAAAAACTAATTACCATAATTCTAGAGCACCCAGTGGTGAAGAAATAACAGACCTGCTGAATAGAATCTATGCAAATTTGCCTCCCATGCTGTAAATAAGAACAGAGTATATATATAAGAAGAATTGAATTTTTTTTATCCAAAGACATTAAGATATAGATGATTGGTATTTGGCAAAGGAAAAGACATAGTATGCAACCAAACTTTTTATTCTATAAGTATGCATAAAAGGAGTAGTTTTTGTGAAATTGATTGGCACTGATCATATAATTGACTATAATATTAGGACCAACTGAATTAGAGGAAAGATTTCGGATAGAATCCATGTTTATTCACTATGTTAATATATGCATACATATATGCATTAGCTAACAATTGTACTTACAACTTGACAAGATTTCCATGATGAGAGCCATAACAAGCCTTGAGATCTTTTATTTTCTATTTCATTGGTTGGTAGAGATTGATATAAATATTGGACATAAGAGTTCTTTCCTTTTTTTTTACCCTAGAACTTGGCAGTGTTATTTTCATAAAAGAGAAAAGAATCAGAGGGCATCTTCAACCTCACCCAAAAAGACAAAAATCCCAAGCGACGGGATTTAGATCCGGGTTCACCAGTAAGGTGGCAAGGGCATTTAGTGGGGAAGTTAATTAGTGTAGAATGAAGATGACTATGAGAACAGAGTATCAGCACTACATCTTGTAACCTCATTGTAATTTTCCTTTCATGAAATTCCTTTGGATCATGTGTAGCTTTTGGCACTTCAAACTATTTCTTGATCGCTAAAACTTGACTCTCACACACACAGTAAATGCATTCTAGTAATGTTGTGCTATATTGATTGCATACCACGTCCAATACGCAAGATGATTGATCTTCTGTAGCAATTCGTGGATTCAGAGGCTTCTTTAAACTCAATGCAAAAAGTGCTGTTTCCACCTGTACATGAGATTGTTGGTAAACGAAATATATATTTTAGATACAATACATCCCAAGAAGAACTAAAGAGAGTCAGGACCTCCTCGGCAGTGCCTCCCCCATGATCACCATTGATGGTTTGCCCATGATCACCCATAACAAGAAGCATTGTATTTTCATGTAAACCACCGGGTCCACTTTGGCTTTCCAGCACTCCAACAACTTTCTAAAACATTTATATAAATGACATTTTATCATTACAAGAGAAGAAACAATTCAACAAAAGAAACAGTTATCCATATAAATCTAAGATTTTTACCGAGCTTGCCTTGTCCACAATGATAAAATGAAATAAGAAGGAAAATGTTATTGGCATTTCTACTTAGGAATTAGGATTTAGTTGCAATCTTATACTCACAGAAGATGAAGTACCTTTACAACTTCATTGTATTGCTCCAACTTTTCTATCATTGGTTCAGAGTCGACACCAAATATATGCCCAGCATGATCCTGTATTATGACTTTCTTTATGTAACAAAAAATATAAATATACATATATATGGACTCATATAAAAGTGTGCATGTGCGTGAGTGTGTGTGTGTGTGTGTGTGTGAGAGAGAGAGGGGGGGGGGGGACATATCCAAGACAATAACGTATGGAATTAATTATGTGAGTATGAGGTTTGGAAACAATGATGCTTGGAGAAAGTGATGATAACACAAGTGCCACTAAATGGAGTTTCATTTGAACTAATTGTCAATCGTAAAGTCCTTAGCCATAATCAGCAGTAGATCAACATCAACAACATATCCCACTGAATTTTCTCTCTCCATTTTACAAAACTGCACTATTTTAACTTCTGGTACTTTGGGAGGTCGATCCTATCTTAAGTTGGGAAAATTTTATGATTGGCTGTAATATAATCCAAAGGAACCCTTGAACATAATCTACTGAAGCATATTCGAGGAAGGTTTTCCTATAGTACAATATAGTTCTCTAAGAAAGATATATTAGATTCTAATAGAAAGTTTAACTTCTGATGTTAATTTCCATATTAGATTAGCATATAGCCATCATAAGTCGCAGCTATGTCTCATTCCCTTCAATAAAGCTCTTGTTTTTCCCTTTGTGGATAAACATTATCAACTATCAACTACCACTGTTAGATATTGTATTTGTTATATGTGATAGGAACAATAGCCCATTTCTTACAGTGCAGCTGGGATAAGGTCATTGAAATTAGTGTCAACAGAGACAACCTAAGAAGGAAAGAGAGAGGAGTGAGAGAAACAATAACAATAAGATAAGCTCACCACACCCAAAAAATGTGCTATTAACACATCCCAATCTGCATTATTTAGGGCGGGGAGTAAGTTTGTGATGCACCCATTGTCTACCTGACCAAGAAAATGACATGGATAATTAAAAATATATGGAAGAAAAAAAAGAGAGAGAGAGAAACAACTATGATGCCTTAAATTAGGAATTTCATATGTAATATTATATTAATTGACACAGGTACATCCCATGACCACAACAAATGTTCATTACCGTATGAAGGTCCTTAACATTAAAAGACGGGAATGGATAGGATGTGACAAAATGATCTGGAAATAATTGCAACCATGTGTCATCCCCCATCATCACCACTCGCTTCCCATTTTGAACCAACTATAAACAAGATTGATGAGTTAAAATGCATGAGAAAACCGAAAAGAGAAAGGGTAATAGTACAATTCATCAGATATGTTCGGCTGTTAAGCATTAGTAAGACATAGGACAGACCTGATGTATTAAGTTATCCTCCACAATTGCTGGAGCACCAAAACTATTCCCCACATCAATAAAAGTGGGAAGCCCACCAGTAGTCAAACCCTAGATGAGAAAAAACTTAACAATTACAGTAAAAAGATACATGTCAAGGTTGGTGAGGCATACTCTTTTTACTACATCAACATATCAAAGCAGGTCTTAACCTGCTAATGTAGTTAATATTGACTCATAAAGTAATAATTAAGGGATACAATTAAATAAAACATCATCCCCTCCAATGTCAGGCAGAAATACTGAGCAAGGATATACTGGAAAATAAAAATGCTAGAGCTCCTACATGCAAAATTACTTCTCAGAATCACTAAGAGAGTAACAAGTGCTCAACATTTTGAAACCAGCATTTGGTTATCAATTCTAGTAAATATTGCTTGTTGAGTACTTAATGTTCAGTTGGCAATTCTGAATAAAACCCATACTATCAAAGACATAAAATGACAGCCTTCAGAAAAATTAGTCTCTTAATAGTTCATATACTGAACTTATTACTTATATTCTAAGTCAGCCTTGGAAGATTTCAACTTCTTGTTCTCACTTCTAAGAAAGTATTTAGAGAATATATACATCAAGTATCAACAAAGTTACGATATGCTATGGCATATACACACGATTACTCCCCAATATATTCTTATAACATAGGCGTATCAACAAAGATTCATTATGGTTCCTTGTCTACTGATCCAAACTCACATTAACTTTCACAACTTATTTTTTAACATCAACAGGTCTCTGATCAAGCTTGAACAAGTTTGAGCTAAATTAAAATCTCCAAGCAAGTTTGAGCACCCAATGCCAGTTCAGTCTTTTCTTACGGGAAGGCAGATATTTATTATGTACCAAAGCAAAAAAAAAAAGGGCATACATACAATTAATAAATTGAAATTTGACTGAATTTTATCTATTCTATTGTCTCGAAAATAGATGATAATTGGTTTTATCCGAAAAGGTCGACATTTATGAGCAACTATCATTATCCCACTGGAAACAAAGACACTACACTCCCAAAAGCCCAATAAATACATGAACGTTTGAAGTAATAATGTTAATGAAATTGTTGAATAAAACTACCACAAAAACTACAGAAAGAAAGATGCACCTCCACCTAGTGCTAACTGCAAAAGGTAAGAACAAATATTCACCTTTAGACGCTGCAAGCTGGTGGTAGGGGGATCAGCTATAGCTTTGAAAATTCTAGCTGATGATTGATTCCGACCAGCAAGCTCGTGAAACACTTGTAACCTATCCATCCATGGTTTTTTCTCTATAAGATATAATAAAAACACTCTTTAAATGGAGTAATTGCACAAAACTACTCAACTGTTGAGACCTCCAAAAGGAAGCAAATGTGTGTGTTCTTGAAATTATCCATCATGGAGCATGATCAAAATGGAAAAGAAAGGCAATGCAACACAAAAAATACTCACCAGGAAAAAATGTGCTTGGAGCAACAAAATCAAACCTACATTAAGAACACTCGAGTATAACCACAACCAACAAATAGATAAAAGAATTAAACAAACTAGGGTATAATTGCAAAAGGGGGTCGACCTGAGAGCATCTAGAACAATGATAACAATTCGATTGACAACAGGTTTGGTCCAACAACTAGTGTTGGCACTTTGATCGTGAGGAGGAGAAAAGCAGGGAGACTGTCCAATGTCCTCGCATTGGCTGTATTGGGAAAGCTCGGAGCGAGTAAGAAGGAAACCTCTTGTAAACAGTAAGATGGCAGAGATGCGAATCAGCATAATTCCGAGGAACGCAGTGAACGCCCATTTCCACCCGATCAAGTTCTCACTTCTCGAATTAGGCGATTTTAGAGACATTCTCCTTTTCCTTTGTGTATGTAAGTGGAAAGGATTCAGAGTATCAACAAGTGAGTGGCTTCGGCGAAGAAAATAGTGTGAACGCCATGGCAATGGTCGAGAAATGCAGAGCGTCAAGGAGGGCGAGGCGAGGAAGAAAGTGAAAAGAGTAGAGGTTTTTCCTATTGAAATCTTAGTGGTTTACAGAAAGTCGAGAAATCTCAATAGAATGTCGAGAATTCCAGAAGAATACTAGAGATGTTCGATGAACGTGGTGGGAATCTGTTGGATCATTCTTTGTGAAGCGTCGCCGGCGGTTGATGGTCGGAGATGGCGGCTGCTGCAGTGGGTCAGTGGTCCAGTGGATCTGTTAGCACGAACAAGGAAAGGAAACGAAGAAAATCGATTTAATTCTTAAATAAGGGGGCAATTTTGATATTTTCAATAAAATTATGGGTATTTTTGTATGAACATGTTTTATGATTGCATGTATCTTAGAATAGAATCCAAGTCCTTTGCAAAAAACAGACTAATGGAGTTTGTATAGAATTAATGCAGGCAACTCAAACAAGATAATACTTTTGCATCTGAAAATGGCTCTGTAACTTTTCATGTATATTCATACATGTACTCTAATTGTGTAATTGTATACTACTAATAGAAACTAATCTACAAATCTGTGGTCCTAAATTAGCAACTAAATCATATTCTTCTCAGTTCGGATATGACTTCATTGAATAAATCTTGACAGCAAGGAATGGTGAGGCCACCCATTGGATGATCGAATCCGTATTCTTCTTCAGATTGAAATAGCAATTCTTGAAATGAATGGTGGTTCAAGTACGACACTGGAACCACAAAGCGCTTCTTCTCATTCTCCCCAACGTAAACAGCAAAATGGCCCTTTGGAACTTCACACGAAGCTGATCTTCTTTCATTTGATAAAGATCGTCTAAGCATTTGGCGAATGGCCATTCTTGTATAAGTTGAATGGTGGTGAAGTGAAATGGAAAACAATTGGGAGATTAATAGAGTAGTGAATAAGAGAAGATTCAGAAAGCTTAAGTATTTTTTGTTGCTTGTTGTGATCCAGATAAGTGTTGTGTATATTTATAGGCTATCTAGAGTTGTGGCCTGTGAAACTTGATGAACATTAACACATGGGAAATCACATGGATTTGTCTATCATTATAAAGATATTAAGCAACAAAGTGATGAATTTGTGGTGTTGAAAACATTGTTCCCTAACCACTCTTGAAAGATAGCCCACAAAAGACCCAACTCTTAATCAAATGTATAACAAAATGGGATGTCTCTTCTTTATCTATTAGTCCATCTGGTCATCTGGTTTGTGAACATAGCATTAAATTCTCATTGCAACTAATGAAACAGAATGATCCATATATAATTATGATGAGGCTATTGAAGAAATTATAAGCTTTTGGTTTATGTTATGTGGGGTCTTTTGAGGGATATGTTTTCAGTGTAGTTAGGGAACAATGTTTCCAATCACATAATATGTTTTAATTTTAATTCTTAAAATCTTTATAGTGATTGAAAGACAAGGCCATGTGATTACTAACATGCTTATTTTATCCACCACTCAATGATTCAACATTTCTAATTAAGTTCTCACCTATATATATGCAAGACATTGCTGGATCACAACCATCATCAAATCCTCAAAAAACACTTCAACTTTTCGAGATTACACTTTTTTCACTTCACCACCATTCAATTTATAATACAAGAATGGCGATTCATCAAATGCTGAAACGATCTTTATCAAGTGAAAGAAGATCAGCTTCGTCTGAAGTTCCAAAGGGCCACTTTGCTGTTTATGTCGGTGAGAACGAGAAGAAACGGTTTGTGGTTCCAGTATCATACTTGAACCACACTTGGTTTCAAGATTTGCTATTTCAAGCCGAAGAAGAATTCGGATTCAATCATCCAATGGGTGGCCTCACCATTCCTTGCTGTCAGGATTTGTTCACTGATCTCATCTCTGAATTGAGAAGAGCATAATGTATTTGCAATGTTTAGAAGGATCGGACCACATTTTAGATTAGTTTCTCTTAGAAATGTAATTACAAACAATAGTATATATGTGAATGAATATACATGAAAACTTATTGAGCAAATCCTTGTAGTGAAGGATTTCAAGAATTTCTATGTCAAGTTGAAATTGGTGGCCCCACCATTCTCTGTAGTGAAGAAGATTTATTTGTTGATCTAGTTTCTCACTTAAGCTGAGCATGATGTATGGTTTTAGAGGAAACAAAATTTTGTAGAATTAATTTATCTAACACACATTGATTTCTTTCCCCTTTTCTGTTCTTCCTTTCATGAAAAAATGCATTTGAAACAGGTTTTCAATACATTACTGACCAATTTTTATACACATTGCTTTTATCTGGTCTGAGTTGTTACTAAAAACTATACACAGACTCAAAGCTTGCAAAGAGAATTTTCGTTAAATACTCGATCGAGCATTCTCTGGTTTGATTTGTTACAGCATTCTTGCCGTAGTTTACCTTCTCAATCTGAGTTTTGCTACAGAGTAACAAGTATAAACACATTATGAATTAAATTAGTTAGTGAATTGGATTTACTGAGCTGGTATTGGCATGCAAATAGTGATAATATCTCAATTTAATGACTCTTCACCAAACTTCAAAGTTTAAGTCTCACCATTTATAAATCTATAGTAATATATAGCTTTTGTGATTGCATGCATCTTAGAATAGTATTCACGTCCTTTTGCATAGAACAAACTAGTTGAGTTTGTACAGAATTAATGCTGCCAACTTAAACAAGATAATCCTTTTGCATCTGAAAATGGCTATGTAACTTTTCCATGTATATTCATCTAAACTAATTTTGTCATTGGTTATATTTCTAATAGAAACTAATCTACAAATCTATGGTTCTTAATTAGCAACTAAATCATATTCTTCCCAATTCAGAGATGACTTCATTGAATAAATCTTGACAGCAAAGAATGGTTAGGCCACCCATTGGATGATTGTATCCAAATCCTTCTTCTGCTTGAAATAGCAATTCTTGAAATGAAGGTTGGTTCAAGTACGATAATGGAACCACAAACCGCTTCTTCTCGTTCTCACCAACATAAACAGCAAAATGGCCCTTGGGAACTTCAGACAAAGCTGATAAAGATCGTCTCAGCATTTGGCGAATGGCCATTCTTGTATTATAAATTGAATGGTGGTAAAGTGAAATCTGGAAAAGTTGAAGTGTTTTTTGAGGATTTGTTGATGGTTGTGATCCAGAAATGTGTTGTGTGTGTGTGTGTATATATATATAGGTGAGAACTTAATTAGAGATGTTGAATCATTGAGTGGTGGATAAAGAAACTAGAGAAACATAATCATGTTAGAAATCACATGGATTTGTCTTTCAAGCATATTTATGTGATTATAAACAATGTTCCCTAACTACACTAGAAACATAGCCCTAAAAGACCCCACATAACATAAATCAAAAGCTTATAATTTCTTCAATAGCCTCATCATAATTATATATGGATCATTCTATTTCATTAGTTGCAATTAGAATTTAATGCTAAGTTCACAAACCAGATGACCAGATGGACTAATAGAGTTTGATGGGTTGAGAAGAGACATCCCATTTTTGTTATAAATTTGATAAGAATTAATTGGGTGTTTTGTGGGCTATGTTTCAAGAGTGGTTAGGGAACAATGCTTTCAATCCCACAAATACATCATTTTGTTGCTTAAAATCTTAATAATGATTGATAGACAAATCCATGTGTTTGTGTTATCAAGATTTCCACTTGCCATGTTCATCACTCTACCTAAATTTCTTTAAGATACAACATCTCTTGATAGCCTATATATACAACACATATTTGGATCACAACAAGCAACACAAAATATTCTGAATCTTCACTTCATCTCACAACACTATTAGTCACTCAAGTGTTTTTCATTTCACTTTAGCAAAATACAATTTATACAAGAATGGCAATCTGACGAATGCTTAGACGGTCTTTGTCAAGTGAGAGAAGATCAGTTTATGTTGGAGAGAATGAAAAGAAGCGATTTGTAGTTCCAGTATCATACTTGAACCACTCTTCATTTCAAGAATTGCTATTTCAAACTGAGGAGGAATTTGGGTTCAATCATCCAATGGGTGGCCTTACCATTCCTTGCTCTGAGGATTTATTCAGAGATGTCATCTCTGAATTGAGAACAACATAATGTGCATGCAATGTTTTAGATTAGCACAATTTTGTAAACTAGTTTCTCTTAGAAATGTATACATAGCAATGACAAAGGTAGAGCATATCAGCATACAATTGGAAATTATGTCCAAGAGAGTAATAAATTGAATAATAAAAATTATTTGAGATAAAAGTATATATTTGGCCAAATTTTTGGAGCAAAATTTTCCTATTTCTACTTCTACACTAAAAGCAAAAGAAAAAAAAGACTTTGTATGAACATAAATATAATTATTTATCTCATGAATAACACAAGAATGTAGTGAATGCTTCATTCAATGAAATACATAAAGTGTAACAATTTCACTTAGTCCAACATTAATCTATAGTATTATATCTCTTACATTGTTTATCTAACTAATTGAATTTAATCAGAATTTGTATATATTATATGTTAAAAAAAAAAAAACTAATGTTTAATTGTACGTAGTACATTATACCTACCTTTTTATTTATGGTGTGACTATATATGACTTGGCTCAAATAAATCGACTCCTAATTGTTATTATTTCATGAACATTACTACCATTTTATTTATGGTGTGACTATATATGACTTGGCTCAAATAAATCGACTCGTAATTGTTATTATTTCACGAACATAATTAGATAATTTTGTGAACTCTTATTATTTTAATGTAATTGTTGTTATCCTATATTGACATTTAACCTTTGAAATAGTACATCCCATAGTATTTTCGATAATATTTTCGATATTCAATTCAAGTTACTACAAATTCAAAATATTAATTTTAATAGAAATATAAATTCAAAATGTTAATTTTGATAAAAATATAAATAGTTTGCATTTAAGGATATTAATATCCATCAAAATGTTTCGATTAACATCAAAATATTTTCGAAGTTAATATGAATTAAAAATATTAATTTCAAAAGAAATATAAATGGTTTGAATTTGAGGACATCAGCTAGTCATTCATTTCTCCATCCAAATGTTTCATCAAAATTGCAGTTAATATTTAAGTGTTTCTGATAATCAATTCAAGTTGCACTATAAAGTCAATATATTAATATCAATAAAATATAAATATTTTAAATTTCAAAATACTAATTTCCATCGAAATATTGTTCAATATTTCATATCCAATATCTAACCATATTGAATTTAAGAATATCAATTATTCTCACACTTTGATGCATTGTAATATTGTATTGAGGATTTATTGAATAAAAAAACTTTGTCGAATCTATCTATTCTAATATTCTTACACTTTTTCGTTCAATATTTTCACATTAATATTTATATGGAGGATTTCGTGATATTTTACAATTTGGGATACCTATCCTTTGTAATCTTTTTAGCAAGCTGAAGATTTTATTTGAATACGTTTTTAACAATTTGAAGATTCTCTTCGAAAACGTTCTTAATATCCATTGAAAAATAAAATTAACTATTCTTGATATCATTAGTCACTCTATACTAGGGTACTATGTCATAAAAAGAGTATCATCAAAACATACATCTATATCGTAAAAATATATATATAAATAGAGTAACACTTTTGTGCACCAGTTGCACAGAAGTGAATTCGTGCAATCCATACCTTTATGTTATAAATGTAATACCTTTATGCATGTTCATTTTAAAAGGTACGGATATTTGTACATAAAGATACTACATTTATTGGTGCAACTGGTGCACAGAAGTTTTTTTGATATAAATAAGTATAAGTTGTATATCAAAATATATATTTTTTTTTTCTTTTTTGTCCAGCAAGTAATGTTAGAATTAAATTTGTTTATATTTTTGTTTTATCTTTATTTATCATTATTTAACCTTCTTGGATTTAAATTATAGATCAAACATTTTTTGTTTACTTTTATTTGGTTGCGTTTTCATTTTGAAATTGTCTAGATTTAACAATATATAAAATAATAGGTAGCGTGAAATTACCCTTCAATGTAGCTAATGCATTTTCATCATTGATATTTCTTTTCTCCTACAGAGTTTATGCATAATGCATCCCATTTGCAAAACTATACATCTCCATTATGTTCACTTGCAGAGTTTGCCACTATCCTTTGCAAAAGAGAACTTGCCTTCAAACAGCACCACGGGTTTGACCATTTGTCTGAAGAATGGGAAAGCTTGCCACTGTCCTTTGCAAAAAGAACTTGCCTTCAAACAGCACCACTGGTTTGACCATTTGTTTGAAAAATGGGAAAGCATGGTTCGTCTCACGCCACACAGGAAACCGACAGGTGTATATAGCAGCTGGTTGGAGGGATTTTGTGGTGGAGAATGACCTCAAGGTAGGTTATGCTTGCCTCTTTCAAGTTCAAATAGTGTTGCATGGAATGTTGATATTTTCCGAAGCTGATTAAACATTGTAATGCTCTACTTCTTCACCAGATAAAGATTGTATTGTGGGATAATGCCTTACTTTTATCCTCAAATAAGCCATCTCTTTTAAATTTAATAGAACTCTGGAGAGATTATTTATGTATTACAGTCAGGGACGGAACCAGGATCTAGAATTGAGGGGGGCCATTAATAAAAAAAATTTACACAAAATTATATATAAGATATTTATCATCAAGTATCCCAAAATATATCATTACATCCCAAATTTTCTAAAATTTAGAACGTTGCTCTTGCATATCACGAAAGTCATCTACAAGTGAATCTATGCTAAACTTTTTTGCATTTTGCTTTTCGATATACACTACTAAACAATCACTGAGAAAATCATCTTCCATTTTGTTACGAAGTGCAATCTTCACTATGTTCATTGCAGAAAAAGATCGCTCTGTAGTAGCCGTAGAAACAGGAAGCATGAGAATAAGAGTTACCACTCTAAACACAAGAGGGTAAACTTCTGATTTTCTAGTTTTCACCATCCACTGGCATAAATCAGAAATAGTTGTCAATGTTCTAAAGTCAGAAAGTTGTCGTACATGATCAAAATGCTCAAACTGCATTCTCAACTGTAGTATCTCATGTCCTTCAAAATCACGTGGGTAAAATTTTTCCACCAACTTGCAAATATCATCAATTCTGAATGATATACACATCTCTCTTGGATCAAGTGTTGATGCAAGAATAATTAACTCCACAGTGTTATCATTAAAGCTACTATTCAATTCTTACAATTGAGAGTTGATCACTTCATGAAAAATATCAAATTTGTAATGATGTCCAATAGTGATATCACCTGCTTTATGACGAGTTCTTCCTCTTCTTGCAATATATTGATCATCAAAATCCAACATTGGTATATTGACTGCTTGACAAAAGGCTTTCACATTTGCAACTAGTTCATCCCATCCGTCATCTCTCAATTTCCGAATAAGCAACTTAGTAGATGACACAAGATGCATTGCATTCAAAATATCTTGAGACTGAAGTTGTAAAGCTTGACAAAGTATATTAAAAATTTCTAATATTTTCTTCATGAGATGCATAATGAAAACAAATTCAAAAGAAGTCAAGACCTCATAAGCAAAATCGGCATCTCCACGTTGAGCATATGTATTTCCATCTTCAACAATATTCAATAGAACTTCACAAGTTGCACTATACATCTTCATCAAGCTAGAAATAGACTTCAGATGAGAACTCCAACGTGTGTCACCCGCTCTTTATAAAGAGCCTACTTGATTAAGTCCTTTCCCACTTTCAAGCTCATTAATATCAAGTAGATGAGCAATATTTGAAGAATTAGCAGCTTTTAATTGGTCATTACGCTTACATGAGGCACCAACAACATTGATAATAGAGTTCAACTTGGTAAAGAATTGATGAACCGATATAACTTCCTTGGAAGCACCGACTAGTGCCAATTGTAGGCGATGTGCATAACAATGAACATAGTAAGCATGGGACATTCACCTAAAATTAAAGCTTGCAATCCATTCCATTCTCCACGCATGTTACTTGCACCATCATATCCTTGTCCCCTTATATTTTGAATATCGAGAGTATGACGAGATAGGATAGAAAAGATACCTTTTTTCAATGTTGATGCAACAGTATCTTTAACATGAACAAGTCCAAAAAAACGCCTTGTACATAGCCATCTTTATCAACAAATCTCAAGACAACTGACATTTGCTCTTTTTTAGATTCATCTCGAGCCTCATCAACAATGATACAAAATTTTGCACCACCAATTTCTTCTCGGATGTCATTCTTGACTCTAGTTGTCATGGCTTGCAAGATTTGTTTTTTGCATTTTAGGTGATGTATATGTTGCATTTCATGGAGCTTTATCCAAGACTTCTGCTACTTTGTCATTGTAAGAGGCTATGAAACTCAACAGTTCTAAAAAATTTCCACGATTGGTTGATGTTGCTGACTCATCATTGCCTCTAAATGAACATCCTTGAAATGCAAGCCATCTAGTAGTCTCAATTGAAGCTCTCAAATGAAGTCTATTTTCAATAACTTCTTGAGATGTGAACCTCTCAATACTTTGAACAATATGTGATTGTTGGTTCATGATATCGGCACAAGCTTTCTCAGCATTTCTATGAGGTGAAGTAAGCTCCTTACCAATATGAGCAGCAAATGAACAATTTATCCCATCTCTTACCTTCTTCCAGGTTCGAAATCCATTAATAGTAAACGCATCTAATCCGGAAGGTTTGCCTTGAGAATGAAATAAAAAGCATGGGAGACAAAATGTAGCATTTACGCTAGAAGAATATTCCAACCAACTCGGGAATAACTTAAACCATGATGCTTGAAAGCTCCAAGGATTTTTTTCACCAGATTTTTGGATATTTTGTAAGTAAACATTGATATGGACCACTTTTGATATAAGCTCTTCTAACTTCATCGTGTCTTCCGATGGGATATTCCCATATTGGTGGTCGTAATCCCGGATCACACACCAATGATTGGATATCAAACTTTTCATCAATTGCAACTCTTAAGGATTTTTTAGGACGACTTTCTGAGTTCGAACAATCAATATCTATAAGTCGATTTGATTGTGAAGCTTCATTATTAGGAATTTTCCTTTTAAAGATTGAGTCAATCTTTTGTGTCTTCATCTACAAAGAGATGAACAAGTGTCAACTACAAATTTTCAATTTTTTTCATTACATTTGAAGTCTCTCCACCAGATTCCCAACTTATAATTAATCAATTTCGAAATATAATTTTTCTTTGAAACTATATAGTGAAATTTATAAAACTATCATCTAATTAGTAATCCATTCGATGTTCATAAAAATTGTAGATCATGAATTTTATTTACTCAACAAACAAATCAATAAGCAAATAAAGAATGTTATCATTCACCCTCACAAGTCAAAATGCCAAGAACACACACAAAATAAAATGAATAAAAAACTTGCAGTCCAAAAAAATAAAAGAAGCTTACATGGTGAGTGAATAGTGATGTCTGGACTGAAGACTCAAAACTGGCGCTTCTTCCCCCTTTGTAGATTTCTCTCTCTTAATTAGTAATTAGATTATTGTTTTAATTTGGGGATTGAGGAAAGTTGAGTTTTTCTTTAAATTTAAGAAGCTTCTTGGGGGGCCACTTCCTTAAAAGTTTTTACTAAAATATATATAATATAAAAAATTTACACATATTGGGGGGGGCCAAGGCCACCCTGAGCTTTGACCAAGTTCCGTCCCTGGTTATAGTTATATCTGGACAACATATATGAATTGTAAGGAACCACCCATTGATTATTCAATTCAGCATTGCGAATTTGAACAACCATCTCATTTTTTCGTCTTCTATAGATTGAATAACTATCTTTACCTTGTATAGTACTCTCACAAAAAGGTCTTGGATAATGACATTTGTACTTACCTACATATTAGAGAGGAAATAAGTTACTAAAATTTGGTGAAGTATAAACAAAATAAAGATAGAGAATGGCGTAAAATTTTATAACATTAGCATTTGATTACTAGCAAGTTAACAACGAAATATTAGAGACGGACATCATTCGTGCATGCATGATACACCTCTAATTAAATTAATATTAATGGATCTTCAATTTCATATTAGAGATGAAAATTCAGTAGAGATAATAAACCTCTACAAATTAGAGACTAGACTAATGATTTCTTAGAATTCGTCACTAATATAGATTGATACATATATATTTTAATGAGTTTCTATTTTTTTTTTTGAATAATGACATTTGCACTTATCTCTCAACATACATGAATTTTTTCAAATTTTTTTCACCACACAGTCCATGTAACATGTGTTTATTGCTTTATTCACCAATTCGTATATTCGAAGATTATTTTCTTCATTAAAAATTTCAGCACATACAAACTTATTAAACTGTTCAGCTATATGAATTTTATATTCGTCCTTTAGAATTATAAGTAGATGAGAATGTGGTAGTCCCCTTTCCTGAAATTCGACCACATGAACATGTGCATCAACTTTTCTGAATATTTGGTTCTTAAATGATTAATATTTCAAATCATGAAATTTTGCTTGGAAAACTCTCACAACTAAATCTTGACCATCTTGAGCTTTTTGACTTTCATATAGATTTTCTTGTATTTCTATCCAATCAGGATTGCAAGTCATGGTGATAAATATATTTGGTTTTCCATATCTTTGGACTAAACCAATGCATCAAGATATCTATGTCGCATATGCCTTAGGCCACCAATAAATGATACAGGAAGAAAAATTTTAAAAGTTATTTTATCCTTTTTTGACTAAGGAAACCATTTTATCCTTATTGTATGACATAAATTATATCGTGTCGTATTACTTTAATCCTGCCCATCCTTTAATAAGGTTATTTTAATCTTGAATGCAAAAAAAAAAAAAGATTATAAAGGGTATATTAGTCTTTAATGTATAAGAAAAGGTAGAAAAATGAGTGTGGTTACTTTGGTATAACGTGTGGGCAGACAACGATTTTAGTATTATAATCTTGTTGGCTCCAATTTTATATAACTATCAACTGCATATTGTTGCAACAATCTTCCCGCAAATAATAAAATAGAGTGTCTTGGATCTCTAATTTACATCTTATAACAGATATATTCTCTGCAAGAGACTCTTTTTGCATTTCCTTTTACGACAATTGATTATGAGAAACAATGATTGGAATGATTAGAATGAACATAAAATTTTAACTGTTATCAAAGCAACTCTGATCAAAACAGAAAGTGGCTACTGAATCCTAGCGCAAAACATGGAGTTTGGTTACTGAACCAAAACAAAAAGTGGCTACTGAATCCTAGCGCAAAACAGAAAGTGGCTACTGAATCAAAGCAACATGCAGTAAGTCTTTCTAACTTATTCAATGTAGTACGAGGAATATACTGGATGCAGTACGAGGATTGGTTCCTGTCAAAGTTACCAGTAGATAGAAGTTTGTGACGAGCCAATGAGTTTGTGACGAGCCAATGAGGTGTTGCTCTGCAAAGTACTGTAGCTAGAGTATGACGTCATTAATGCTGATCAGAGTAGGACATGCTCTGAAACTCTGATCTTCCACGATGCATTAAATGCGAAGATTTGAAGATCAATTTGAATTGCAACAAGGACCATGTCTCTCTTCAACGGGCATTTTCCAAAAGTTATATATATATATATATAGAAGGATGGAGTGACCTTGAAGACTACTGAACAACTGAGCATTCTATCTCTCTAAGCTATCATTCTTTCAATCTAATTCTCAAGCCTTCAAGTTCAGTCACTTAACCTTCAGAAGCAGTCAAGCCAAGCATTCGAGCTTTCTAGTTCAAGGCTATCTTCGAGCTGCACCAGTTGAAGAAACCATCATATACTTTTAACCATTTGTTGTATACTAGGTTGTTTTAGTTTGGTGTCCTTAGCTGGAAGGATTGGATCCTCGCTAAGTGTTTAAGTCTTGTGTAGGCTTTGTAACTCTATGTGAGTTTTTGTACCCTGTGTGGGATAGAGTCTAGGAATCTTAGATTCTAGTAGGTATAACTTGTTAGAAAGAGGTTTGTAAAGTTGAGGCTTGTAAATCGAATTGACTTAACGAAGTTCCTTCTCTGAGGAGTAGAGTGGACGTAGAAGGATTACACCACCTTCAAACAACTATAAGCCATAAGTGTTTACTGCTTATCTTACTTGCTGCATTGCATTATTGCATATATATCTTGTTGCATTTAATCATAAGCATTTTGGTCAAAGGATTGTGATAAAATCATATTTGAAAAGAAAACTGATTTTCATAAAGAAACTCTATCTTAATTTATTCCGCTGCATACTGTGATACCGAGTCAGAAACCTGAATCAACATTCTGCCAGGTTTCTGAAGCGAGTCAGGTTACTGCATTCTCTTTAGAATCAGGAACTTGTTCATAGAAAAGTTTTAAAGCGCAAAATCGATAGAGGTTTATTCACCCCATTTGAATCTCTGACCACTTGGGACCAATAATTCCTTCTGATACATGTGAATTCCTTCATTTTCAGTACCAATACTGAAAAATTAGTTTGTTTGTTTCCATTAAAACTCAAACTTGGGAGATTGTGATAAATCATTCCTTGTACTTGAAAAGTGAAAACTCCTCATCGTGCCGAAGCAAACTCTTTATCCAATTTCACTCCAAATTAAGTGGATGGGAATTTAGAATTGTATGAACGTATAGTTTTACAAAAACCAATAGACTCTTCCAACTGAGAAGTGCATAGTTCATACAATTTTTTTTGAAACTTCTGAAGCTGCAAGTTTAACTTTTCCATTATCACAACAAAATGTGGGAGACTCATACTCAAATCTTGTTGCACCACAGTTAATGCAACTTCATATTGTTTTTAGTTTATGTCCTTCTAACATTAAAATTTATAATTAGATAAATAATTAAAATACAATTTTTAATTTTAAATGAAAGATGTACTTTAATACAAAGTTTAAAGAATATTTAATAAAATACCTTCAGAGTTACTTAGATTCGTTTGAACTTGTAAATTACATGTTGCTTGTCTCTTTTCACGATTCTGCAAAACATGTTTTACATAGTTTTTTTTCTTAACATCATTAAGATTTGTGTATCTTCTCTTTTGTCCAACAACTTTCCTTTGACGCCATTTATATTTGGCATCAACTGTTTAAACATACAATCATTCAGAAAAGAATTAAATATAAATTGAAAACGCAACCAAATAAAAGTAAAAAAAAAGGTTAAATAATAGTAAATAAAGAAAAAATAAAATTATAAACAAATTTAATTCTAACAAAGAATGAAAATAGATCTTATGGTTATCACCAATTTTATGATTGGTATCAATTCCACTCGTTTCAACAATTGACATCGCCACTTTTCTTTGACTATATTTCAAAAACAAAAGGAGTTAATTAAATATTCACAAAAATAAGATTTTGTTTCATATTTTAGATTTTCAAATATTTTCGAATAATGTCACTACTAAGGCTGATTTATTATGTTATGCTTCTCCAAGTACTGCATGAGAAAAGAACATCAATGATGAAAATGCATTAGCTACATTGAAGGGTAATTTCAAACTACCTATTATTTTCTATATTACTAAATCTAGACAATTTCAAATATTTTAAAAAAGAATCAAACATACCTATTACCACAACCCACGATTTCAAATTTAAAACTTCAATCTTTAATTATTTGTCCTAATTTGTTCGAACTCTTGCCATATAATCCTCACGATTTTCACACTAATCACAAAAATATTAAACAGATTTGAAGACAAACCACTATCGCCAATGATTTAATATGTGTTCATATTAAATTATAATCCTAATAAATTTCTAATGAAATTAGATATAACTATTAAAGTCGTGTTGTCTGATTTTGGTGTATCATCACATTACATAATGAAATAATGTAAACTGCCTTAGAAAATCTTAAACTCTGTCACTAAAGATAACAAATCATTAAATCTTGTATTTTTGAACTATCATGCAGGACATTGAAGGTGCTACCTCAAATTACCATAAACTCCTTCCAAAAGAAAGAGCAAGAAAAAAGAGGCAACTTCTTCATCTTAAGCATTGTCCTCAGACACCAAGATTCATACTGTTGAGGCATCTCCAGCATTGAACTATAAGTTCATTTTAGTGTGGCTCTTGTCTCAATTATCATTTACATTATTCTTGGGAATATATATTAAGGTATGTGAGTATTAGATTTCATACACAAATTGAGGGTTTTTTTTTAATTATTATTATTATTATTATTATTATTATTATTATTATTACTATTTCTTTTTGGTTCATTTTTAAAATTAATTAGTTTGTTATTGGAAGAAGTGTATGAAAAGTTTTGTTGGTATTGAATTTTAGTTTGGGTTTTGGTTTTATAGTCAGGAAAATGGTTTTCATTTGAATCCTGACATGTAGCTATAGTTGGGAAAAACAACATGAAATGTGTGCACGTGAAACTCACTTTTGAGGCATGAATAATGTTTTCTAGAAAATTACAAGTACTAAAATATAATGATAAAAGGTTAAAGTGAAATAACAATTACGTTTTATTTTTTTAGAATAAAGCTTATAATTACTAACTCCAAGTATAGGTTTAGTAATCTATTGGAAAAAATTATCAACTTCCTAATACACAAAAACATAATGATTTGGAGGATTTCTTATTTTTTAATTTAAATTTTTTGATGTATATTGATTTTCGTACAAATTGATATTATTCAAATTGTAATCTAAATTAACTACTAAAATAATTAGGATTTTAATTAAATTAGATATGAAGAGTTTTCTTTAATTAGGACTTTAATCAAATTATATGAAGAATTGTGATTTGTATGGACTCTAAGAAAGAAATAGTGATTTGTATGGACTCTAAGAAGGTCACTATATTATATTTAAAGAAACAAATAAGATTTTGAAAAAAAAAAATTGCATAAGAACATAATTTCTAATAATAACATATTTTAATAAAAATATTAAATTTATAGTTTATTTTTTTGTATAATTTTTTTAAATATGCTTATAATATATCATTGAAAAACTCTTTAAATATATATTAATATAAGATTGATTTTAATTTAAGATTCAAAATGATCAAGATTATAAAAGAAAAATAATCAAAACATGTATTTTTTTCAAAAAGAGTTTAAAATGTAAAGAACTCTTACTTTTTATAATCAAATAAAAAAATAAAATAAATATTAAATTATGTTACTATCCCTAATAAAGAGTTTTATTTTTAATTGTGACTCTAATTTAATTTGATTTGATTTATTTATGTAGGAGGGTTAAAATAGGTATTATGAAAAATGGACGAAACATCCATACTTATACAATGTAATAGATATATATATATAAATATATATGAAAAAGGTTATTGAGCCTTATTTTCAGATACAAAAGCATTACTTGGTTTAAGGAGTTATCTTCAATTCAATACATAGTTAGTGAATTGAATTTATTGATTGTTTGAAGGCAGGAGGAGAACCAAGTGATTCTTGATCTATAGTATTATATTATCTTGATTCAGATTACAGTAATATATAGCTTTATGAGATTGCATGCATCTTAGAACAGATTAATTGAGTTTGTATAGAATTAATTCAGTGCAGCCAACTCAAACAAGATAATTCTTTTGCATCTGAAAATGGCTCAATAACTTTTCATGTATATTCATATAAACTAATTTTGTCGTTGGTTATATTTCTAATAGAAACTAATCTACAAATCTGTGGTCCTAAATTAGCAACTAAATCATATTCTTCTCAGTTCAGATATGACTTCATTGAATAAATCTTGACAGCAAGGAATGGTGAGGCCGCCCATTGGATGAATGAATCCTAATTGATTAATTCTTCTTCAGCTTGAAATAGCAATTCTTGAAATGAATGGTGGTTCAAGTAAGATACTAGAACCACAAACCGATTCTTCTCGTTTTCCCCAACATAAACAGCAAAATGCCCCTTTGGAACCTCAGACGAAGCAGATCTTCTTTCACTTGATAAAGATCGTCTCAGCATTTGGCGAATGGCCATTCTTGTATAAATTGAATGGTGATGAGTGAAATAAGTGTAATCTCGAAAAGTTGAAGTGTATTTTAGTGGATTTGTTGATGGTTGTGATGCAGAATTGTCTTGTATATATATAGGTGAGAACTTAATTAGAAGAAATGTTGAATCATTGAGTAGTGGATAAAGAAACTAGAGAAACATAAGCATGTTAGAAATCACATGGCTTTGTCTTTTAATCACTATAAAGATTTTAAGAATTAAAATTAAAGCATATTATGTGATTGGAAAAATTGTTCCCTAACTACACTGAAAACATATCCCTCAAAAGACCCCACATAACATAAACCAAAAGCTTATAATTTCTTCAATAGCCTCATCATAATTATATATGGATCATTCTGTTTCATTAGTTGCAATGAGAATTTAATGCTATCTCCCAATTGTTTTCCATTTCACTTCACCACCATTCAACTTATACAAGAATGGCCATTCGTCAAATGCTCAGACGATCTTTATCAAGTGAAAGGAGATCAACTTCATCTGAAGTTCCAAAGGGCCATTTTGCTGTTTATGTTGGGGAAAACGAGAAGAAGCGGTTTGTGGTTCCAGTATCGTACTTGAACCACACTTGGTTTCAAGATTTGTTATTTCAAGCTGAAGAAGAATTCGGATTCAATCATCCAATGGGTGGCCTCACAATTCCTTGCTCTGAGGATTTATTCACTGATCTCATCTCTGAATTGAGAAGAACATAATGTATTTGCAATGTTTAGAAGGACCACATTTTTGTAGATTAGTTTCTCTCAGAAATGTAAACAACAACAAAGTTAAGAGTATATGAATCAATTGATATACATGAATACTTATTGAGCAATTTTCAAGAGGCCTTAGCACTATCTTATTTTAGTTGGATGTTAATACTATACAATACATGATTTTGGGATTACAAACCAGCATCAACGCTTAAGTGTTATCTCACTTTTATATAAATTTGCAGATTATGATGATTATATTCAAACGTGGATCATTCAAGTTTTCTATTTTTTATTTCAATTTTTATTCCCTCTCTTCCACTCCCTCTAACTCATTAAAAAAAATAGATTTACAAGAGATTATTTTATTTAAATATTTTGATAGGGTATTAATACCCACCCTAAATTTTGTTTACCACTGGTTTTGAACAAACTAAAATATTAGGTGAATTACTCAAATATCCTTGAAGTTTGATCAAATTATCAAACTTAATTCAAAATTGTAGAAATTACAATCAAGTCGCATAGTTAGAAAAACTAAATAACCACAATGTTTCAACCAATTTCTATAAGTGATTTAATTCGAAATTATTCATTTTTTAGTGATATCATAATATACCATCATATTTTGTAAGTTTTAAATCTATCATTTATAAAAAAAAATTGATTGTTGAAAATTTTAATTATCATTTTTTCAAACCCTGGGGTAGCTCCCTTGCAAACTAAGATGATTGTTTACGAGTAAAGCATTCATAGACATTCTCGTAATCGAGCTGAATTAGTGTTTGTTTATTAATTTTGACAAACATAAACGATCAAAAAATTCATATTTGTTTATATTCATTAACATCTTTACAACATGTTCATCAAACATATATTTAATGTCTGTTTACTACTTTATTATCTATTGATTAATATATTATCTAGTTATTATTCAAACTCATGCTGAAAATTATAATAATCATAAATTTCTTCCCTTTTCCACTGAAAGCATCCCCATACACCAAACAAAAAGTGCCCAAATAGTATAAAACATAAAACTGATGAACATACTAATATATTTCAATTTTCATGAATTACATTAAAGGTTAAGATTACATGTTCATGAAAATCAAATCAATGAGAAGTTGGATTTTCAGACAGCTTATCTCTGAGATCCTTGAGAGCATCAACAACATGTGAATCAAGATTGTGCTTTAGCAACTTACCCTGCATTGAAGTTGATCTGCAAAATATAGCAAAAGCAATCGCGTTTAAGTGACGACACGTTCGTGTACTTTTATAGGTAAAGTTAAACGATTAACAGAATTCACGATCACCTATGTTCTTGTAGCATCTGCTCTAACCCCTTTTGTGTCGATTTGATCTGCATTTCACTCGTAGCATCAGAAAAAACGGGAGAAAAAAATGGCCACGATGATCAGAATACATATAGTTCGGTTGATATCAGTGGTTACCTCAGTGACTAATGCCTTCGAACTCCACACAAAAGCACCCTGCAAGGAATCATCACATCACGAATTCCTCAATCCTTTTTTTTTTTTTACGTAAAAAAACCATAAATCATAACTTAATACATACTGCTCCATAAGCTGCATTCTGTTGACAATGATCGGACGTTGCGACCCAAACTCTTGGACAGCCATCCTCCCGCAAAGCTACGACCTAATCTTGAAAACGAAGCTATAAGTGGAAGCATAATTACAAAATATTTTGGATTAAGAATCCAAAATATCAGTTTCAATATTTTGGATTAAGAATCAGAATCTCTAAATTGGGCATGAAATTTCAATGATTTTTCTCACCTCTTTCTCAATCCATGCATCAGCACAGGTTTCAGCTGAGTATACTATATCAATGCTGCAAAACCATAAAGTTGACATTAAATAAACAATGAGGTTGCGTTTGGATGGAAGGATTTGAAAATGGTTTTGAAATCTATAGCAGCGCATATATATTGGTGGTTGTTTGAGTAATTCAAGTGGATTTGAAATTCAGTCATTTCAAATCCTTCAATCCAAACACAACCGAAGCAAACATAATTGGTCCATCAAGAGACAACATTTGAATGGAGAAATTATAGTAAATTATCGAATTTACAACAAACAACCATAAAAGATGGGAGATTTCACGTCCATTTTGAGGATCAAGATAATGTCCAGACTACATTCTCTCTAGCATTATGAGAGCCATCTAAATGTAGACTTGTAAATGCTACACGTTATATTTTCCATGGAACCAATTATCTTTAAAAAGCAACTAAAATGTAAGTGTGAAAAACCCAACTTTTATCTAACTTTCATGAGAAAATGTAAAAGAATTTTAGCCTATAAATTTTTGGAATTGATTCTTATTTACTTCATGTCAGCAAGAATTTTGAATGTAAACCAGAAAAAAAAAAAGGTAATAATTTAATAATCGAATACAAAAAAAACAGAGATATGTTCACTATTTCCAGGGTGCAAAATAATGATATGTAATGATCAAAACAATATGCACATTGCTTTTTGAATCAAAACACAGTCAGTGAATTGAATAAGGAATTAGCAATTACAAACAGCGGCAAAGAAGCAATTTTCAGATACAATAGAACGAGCTAAATAAACTCCAAGAAAACTAGGTATTGCCAATTAATTCGGGTTCACAAAAGAGTACCCAGCAAAATTTTCTTTATGAGTTGGCAGGCCAGACATCATAGCATCAAATACAACCACCACTTTCACCTCTGTAGATGAAATAGTACATGAGATAAGTAATAGTAAACAATAGAGCCTAATTTGAGATACATACATATGAATTTATACCATGCTTCATAAGCAATAAACCACCATCAAAGCATGGTAGAGAGTATTTCATTGCTAAGAAAACAAAATTGTTTTTTGTTTATATGTATCTTGCACAAGTCACAAAACACCATTCAGCTACCATAGTTAAGAATGACTTAAAGCACAAACCTCTTAGCATACTAAATGTTACCAGTTCATCTACAAGCTTTTGTCGAGCAATGTCGAGTCTTCCACTCATGAAATGCTTCTTCAACTTTGCCCAATAGCCACACACATTATAACCATCAACGAGCAAGACAGGCGAAGCTATCTCTATACCCTGGTTTGTACTGTTAAACAAATTACGTTCATAGATTGCGTTTTTTAGGTTTTAACTAAATCATAACTAGAGGTGTGAAGCATTACTAGTATAAGGTCAAGGTAGGATCACGATACAGATCCGTATCTTCTGGCAATTCCTCCTTCTCTACCCTCTTTTTGCGGTAGCTAGTACTAGGCTTCACCGTGCTCGATTTTCTCTTTTCAAACTCCTACAAGGCTCCAATCAAAGCATCTAATAACTACCATACTAACAAGAAATTTCAACTCCAAAAAAAACAAAAAGTAACCTTCCATAGTCTTAAGAACTGCAAATTCTGCTTCACATTAGATGTGATTCTTGGAGGTGGTGGCTCTGAACCCTGTTGAAAGTGAACGCTTCACTCATCAAAAATCAAATCTCATTTACATAGAATCTAAAATAAAAATCACAACACTAACACTAAACCCTTCAATTCACTGCATCCAACATAGCTTTACACCACTCATCTCCAATTCATATACCCAAATACAATCAAGAAAGTCACAACACAAACACTAAACACTTTAATTCACTGCATCCAATTACACCACTCATCTCCAATTCATATACACAAATACAATCAAGAAAATCACAACAAAAAAATAAAAAAAGAAACCCTCTAAGAGTAGAGAAATACCTTTGGAGAGTGTGTCTGAGGTGTCTTACCCTTCTTAGCAACAATCTTGGAAGAGTAACTGTAGCTACTGAATGGCAATGACAGAGCTGTTGATGATGAAGATGAAGGGGATGATATGGGTTTCATGGGTCTGCCACAAACTTATTCTTATCCCTCATCTTATTCTTGAATTCCCACTACAATTATTCATCTTTCTAATCTTCTCAACTATCTTGGCAAAGGGATAATCAAATCACATGACTCTGAATATTGCACACAAATCTTGCAATCTCACTATCTCAATATGAAAGTTGAGTGTTTTTTGAGTGTTTGGGTGGAGGGTACAAGAAGCTCCTGGTGCGCAATATGCCACGCCAATAATTTGCTTCTATCCTAGCTATATTTGGTTTAAGATTAAATCCTAATTTTGAAATTATATAATAGTTAAATTCTTTATGACTTGTGAAATTATATTTATTTTGAGTTTGTATAAGATGGGATGATACTGTAATGTTAAATAAATGTTGTAATAATTAAATTATATTGAAAGACATGGAATGATAACGGGAACTAAATTTTATAAAAAATTGTCAAAATATACTTGGTGTTAACTAATTATAGTTAAAAGTTTATATTAATAGTTCTTAGAAAAAGAATCCATTTTTAAGCGAAATCCAAATTGAAAAGTAAAATATAAATATAAAAAACTGAAAATATAAGATGATAAAATAAACTAAAAAGTCGGAATTACTAAAGAATCAAAATTGTCAGTATCTTATATCCAAGGATGAAAATATCGGTATTGATAAAAATATCGGTACCTTGATTTTATTTAAATATTGGTGGATATATCGATTTCGGTGGAAATATCGGACATTTTTTTTAAAAATATGAAAACTTTATAAAAAAATTGAAAAATATATCTAGTAGTTTAGAGAATATTATAACTAACATTAATACATATATTGAACTTAAATTTCAAATAAAATGATATGTTTACAACAAATATAGAGATAAACTAATATATAAACATTGTCTGTTAGTGATAACATGATAAATTTTATCAAAATTAATACATGGACTAGTAATAGCTTGAATTCCTATAAGGTTCAAATGAATAAGATGACATGTCATCTTGATTCAAACAATATTGATGTAGACGTGCTCACGGTTTGCGAACCGACGGTTCGGCAAACTGCCAACCCCCAAACCGGAACCGAACCATGGAGGTCACGGTTTCGGCTCCGGTTCCAAACCGGCGGTTAAATCGGAACCGCCGGTTCGGATTTCAGTTTTTTCATTTTTTTCATTTTTATTTTTTTGCAAAAATTGTTTAATAGTCCATAAATTCGAAAGAAAATGAAGTTCACGAAAAAATGAGGAAAAGAAACGTAAATTGAGTGAAAATCATAACAATACTTGAGAAACCAAAAGAGTATAGAGTCCGAGTAAGTAGTGATTGGCATATATCATATAATGTTAATTGGAATATTTTCGTTAAACCCTATAAAATAAGGGTTTAACGAACAATACTCTATTGTTCGTTGGGTATTGTTCGTTAAACCCTTATTTTATGAGGTTTAACGAACAATACCCTATTGTTCGTTAAACCCTATAATTAACATTATATGATATATATGCTGACAAATGGTACAATCTTTTCAAAGAATCTGTACCACAATTGTTTTTGGGTATTTGGGGATAATACTTTATCTTGGATGGCATTTGGGGAGAGAAATTTATTGTATAAGGTATTAAAGTTTATATCTTATATATATTTGGGTATTTGGGGGTATTTTCTCTTTAAAATAACATATTACGTTTTGCATGATATAATACTTATTTATAATAATTTTCTTTATTTAGAATTTGATTATTAATTAGAGCATTTATGTAATGTGGCAAAAATATGGTTATAATCACTTAATTATAATTTATAACCAATGCATAAAAGAAGTTATTAGATATATTACAACTTTATAAACATAATAAACTCATCTTTACATTCATAAAATACATTCATTACAATTATTTACAAGTACAAGTAAAACATTACAAATGTCACAATTTACAACTTCAAAATTTTAAAAATTACAATAAAACATATTACAAATTATAATTATAAGATTGAAGAAGAGGAAATTTTTTTGAAAGAGCTTAAGTTTCATTCTAAGTTTGAAAGTGTAACTTCCAAACTTAGAATGAAACTGCCTATGTATCCTTTTTAAAACGAAGGAATCAAAACTCACGTAGTTCTCTAACTCACCAAAACTTACCTATTCATTGGTTCCGGCGAAGGAGAACGTGTTTGAATCATATCCGTAGAGGTCATCTCCATCGGAGTCTAAGTTGGATAGATCGAGATCTTGTTGACGATTGCTTGCTCTCACCCAATCTTCAAGTAGAGTAATATTTTGCACATTCTCTTTCGTCAACTTCGATCTTCTTGGATTCAACATATGTCCTCCTTTGAAGAAAGCATGTTCGACCGCAACGGTTGAGGCGGAACATCCAAACACTTCTTTAACAATAATGGTTAGTATAGGATAAGTGGTGGTCCTTCTTGCCCACCACTTAAATAAATCCATATGATGTTTAAATATTGTTTGTTCAAATGTGGCACCTAAGTAAGTATCTAATTCTTGACAAGGGTTACTACCTCTAGGTCTTTTTTGTGTTCTAACATCATAAAAATTATAAAATTTACTAAGTGCTTGAGCCGGTTGAAAACTAGATGATTGACTATTACCTCCTACATTTTGTTCACTTGTATCATAACTACAATAATCACCTAATAATTGTTTATATTCTTTAAACAAATTATACAAGTTTTTCTTAGTTCTACTTACAACTTCATTAGAGATAGGAATATAATCACACATATCATAATCATTTAATATCATATTTGGAAACAATGCATTCACTACAAGAATTTCGCACAACGACAATGGTTATTAACCGTTGTCGTAGACGTTTTTTTACCGTTGTGGTAGATGGTGTTGTCGTAGACCCTATCTACCACAACAGTTAATAACCGTTGTCGTAGATGATAACCACAACGGTTGGCACAACGGTACGCCAACTATTGTATTCCAGCGATATTTTACAACAGTTATTAACCGTTGTCGTTATGGTCAACAACAACACTGGGACAACGGTTATTAACCGTTGTCGAAGATACAAACCAAAATGTCGACACGTCATCATGACACGTCATCGTAGCTCATCATAGTGGTGACACGTCAGCATGACACATCATCATAAACGCTGACATCATCATATGTAATATTTGCATTGTCTGGGATTCGAACTCGGGTGCCAAGGTGGTACTCATACCACTAGACCACTAGTGCTTTAAAATTAGAGCAATCTTAATACAATTATCTAAAGCTATAGGAGAAGTAGGATAATAACATCCACTTAATTCTCTAGTGACCTCTTCAAATATTTTTAAAAGTTGAATTAAATTAAAACATGCATCCCATGAAACTTCAAATAAAATAACATCATCATTTGGATTTTCTAAATAAAATTCACATAGCATTGATCTATATTCATACGAATCTTGAAACATATAAAAAGTAGAATTCCAACGATATTTAACATCAATTATAATTTTTTTTAACTTCAAGACCATGTCTCTTATAAAATCTTGCTCATTTTTTATGCAATACCGTAGACCTAGCAATTTCATAAATTGCTTGTTTAATAGGTTTAATATATTTTTCTAATGATTCTAATCCATCTTGAACACATAAATTTAGGATATGATACAACGAATATGAAAAAAATTGCCCTCAATCGGAGGTTGACAAAATTCAAGCAAGTAAGGTAAAGTCATCGTATTATTACTAGCATTATCAAATCATATCGAAAATACTTTTCTTAAAATACCGTAATCATTTAAAACATGTCTCATTTTATGTGCAATGTGTTGTGCCGAATGTTTAATATCAAATTCTATATATGCAATTAAATGTTTTTTAAGATTCCATGCATCATTTATCCAATGACAAGTAATACCCATATAATCATGTGTCTTATAAGGATTCTTCCATATATCACTACATATAGCAACTTTTTATTTTAAATTTTTTAAGTCTTCAATTAATTTATATTTATATTCTAATACGGTTTTTTCTATATCCCTAGTAACAGTGTTTCTAGAGATTTTTCTACTTGCCGGATTCATATATTTATTAGTGAATTTTTCATAAGAATCATCGGTTGGAAAATTAAATGTAAGATATTTTTCGGCTATGAATTCAACTACACCTCTCCTAGTATTTAATTGACTAAATTTAAAAGTAACTTCATGCATACCTCCACCTTGAGAAGATCCGGTGAAGGCCCCCGGAGTTGCCTTTGTCCTCGATCGAGCCCCACCTTGTCGAGATGCTTTTTGATCACATGGTTGGAGAAAGTCCTGTAGCCTCCTCCATGCTTGAACTTGTACACCTTCGAACAATGGTTGCACGTCACATTGTAGACGGTGACGCTATTTGACACTTTCTCCTTCTTAAAATGGAAGGAGAAGTGTTACTTCGAAGGGAAGAAGATTGTCGAAGAGTAGTGGTTTGTGTAGTGTTGTCACTCTCTTGTGTTGCTCCCCTCGGCACCTCTTCTTCTTCTGCAAAGGCGGCGGCATTGTTAGGGCCCAACATCTCCTCCATTTCTTCTTGATTACATTGACACGAATTAATGAAATCAAAATCTTCATCGTCGTGGAGAGATTGTGGTAGCGGCATCGGACTCTTTCCCTTCCCACGAGAGGAACCGGCGGATGAAGAAGTTCTTCGAGATATTTTTTTGTGGGAATTGAAATGAAATAGAATTGAAATCGAATTGCAAATTGAAGAACTACAAAAACTAAAATTGAGAGACTAGAAACTTGAAATTGTGAGCTTTAGAGAATAGAAATTATAGAACTGAGAGAGAGATTAGTGTAGAAATCAAAGGGTGGAATGGGGGTATTTATAGATGTAGCATGAAAAATTAAAAAAAAATTAAAAAAAATATGATCGGCCGGTTCGAACCGCCGGTTCGAACTATCTGGGCCGTCGATCATCAACGGTCGTTTAATCACAACCGTTGATTTCAAAATCACGCCCGAACCGCCAGTTTTTGAACCGGTTTCCAACGGCTATTTTGGCTCCAACGGCTCTTTAATCTGAGTCGTTGATCACAAACGGCTCTTTAATTTGGGCCGTCCACGTGACATTCATCAATTAAAAAAAAAGGGTAAACCGACAGTTGGAACCCCCGGTCAAACCCCTGGTTCGGTGGTTTGTATATATTGGAACCGAAACCGAACCGATTAGGGCCGGTTCCCGGTTTCGGTTCGAACCAGAATCGGGTCAACAATTCCCGAAACCGTTGACCGGCCGATTCCGAACCGCCAGTTCCCGGTTTTTCGAACCGGGTGAGCACGTCTATATTGATGCAAACTTAAAATATTACACCAATAAATTAATAAAAAAAAGAAAAAAATTTAAAATAAATCCAAAAAAAAAATCGCCAATATTTGTAAAAACTGATATATCGCGAATATATCGGCGATATACCGCAATTTTATAAAGACTCTCACCGATATCGATATTTTACCTATATTTTCCGATATTTTGCCGATATTTTGATGAAAAAAAATGCGTATTATAATTTCGATATGTGAATTTTAGCGAAATTTCGGCAAAATTGCTTATATCGGAGAAGTCTTTTTATATTTATATGAAAAAAAAAAAAAGTTCAATTTGGGCCCATTAATCAAAGCAACGGAAATAAGAGCCTATTAGTTCAATCTTGGCCTTTCAGCAATATGAGCCCATCAAAGGAGAAAATTAAACCAATGAAAATTGACACTTTGACAGGCCCAATGCAAATGGGAGTGAAAACAACCTTATCTTTTCTTTCTTCCTATTTTTATTTTATATTATTTTTTATTAAAAGAGAATTAGATAGTGAAAATATCTGCCAATAAAGCAAATGTGTCAATTCATGGGTTGCCGTCACATTAATAGCAAAAGTTGCAATGTGTTTGTCTCGAAATTTCGACTACAAACATAATAAAATATTTGGAGCCACAATTATATTTGATTTTGGAACTATCTCCAAACAAGCATTCAAATGTGACACATATGCACGTGATTCCAAATTATTTCTCTCCATTTATAAAAATGGTTCAACTTGTAAATTTTACAAAAGAAATTCAAATTGTAAATATTGAAAAATATAAGTTGAATGAAAAATGAAATTGAAAAAATTGATGTACCTTTTTCAGAGTGAATGCTGAAAACTATAAGTTGAATTAATATATATTGACAAATTAAATTACAATTTTGACATATTTTTCTTTACTCACTTAGTACTTTTATTATTTTCCACATTGAATTATTTTTATGTAGGTATTGATTCGTTTATTTAAAAATACACAATGTAAATAATAATTAATTATAAGAGTACAAGAGTAGTAGATCTGATTTTAAAGAAACGGAGGTTAAAACTAGGGGTATAAATGAGTTGATTGGAGACTGTCAGACTCCAATTCAAACTCGATTATAAAATTCAAGGCTCACTGAACTTATTTGTTTAAATTTTGAGCTCGGTTCAATAGATAACTAAATAAGTTCAAGTGTGACTCAATTCAACTTGATACCTAAATAATAATTATAAAATAACTTGAATTCCAAAAAAACATGCTTTCAATTAAGTTTTCAAGTTGTGTATTATAATGTTCAAGTTCAAGATCAAAAGCTAATCAAATAGCGCAAACTCAAACTCGAGTTATTATTGATATCAAGTAGGTCGGTTTGTCATATCTCATTAAAACCTCTCGTTAAAATCATACAAAAATGACAAGCTAACTAGAATTGGATAGATGGGAAATTTTCTATTTGCGAAGTAAAGAAAGGGCCAATTCATGGCTTGCCGTCTCATTAATAACAAAAAGTTGTAATTTGTTGGTATTGCTAATGTGAGGCTCAAAATTTGGAGTGTAGATATTTATATTATTTAGAGCCACAACTAAAGTTGATTTATATCCATGTTAGTTTGGCACAAGTATTGAGAAGTGACACTTTGCACATATATATGACTCAAGATTCCCAAGTGCAAATAAATTCAATTTAATGCTTTTTGGATGGAAAACCAAAATATTTGAGTTGATAGGACCATTCAATATACACCACAAAATGTATCCTTTACTTGTCATCTTCTTATTATTGTTTGAGATTCACAATTGATTGAATATGAAATATATATATATATATATATATATATATATATATATATATATACTTTATTGAAATGAAAGAGAGAATGTAAAGATCGATGAAAACTAGTTAGCTTAAGTCAATTTTACATAAAAAAATTATATGAGACTGTTTCATGAAAATAATTTTATGAGATGTAGCTTTACCACCTACAATCTAAACCTATTTTGGTATGTGAATCTTTGATTGGTAGATTATGAATTGTTGATTGACTCAATTTATATAATTACATTAGTAAAACAGTATCACAGGAGTTGTACTCAGACTTTGAAGTAATTTTAGTACTAAGCTTTTGGGGTTACATAGATATTTTTCTAGTTAAGGTTATTTCCAATGATTTTATGGAGTTGGTAATATATTAAATCAAAAGAAAAGAGTGATAATCAATGTGAAGAATGGTGACAAAAAAGTGTAGAGCGCTTAGCACAATTAGGATTGGTCGGTGGGTTATGAGAGAGAGTCGGTTACGTTTGGGGTTGGTCGGCTGTGTTTGAATATGTATTGCATTAATTAGTCATATTTTATTGTTCTTGCATATTAATTGACTACAAAGCTACCTTATTTAGAATGTTCGAAGATCATTGCCCACAGAATGGAGATCATTTAAGATAGATAGGTATTATAACTATACAAATCTTATCCTAAACTTAAAAGATCCACTTTCTTGTGGAAACGTAAATGATATATTTTAAATTGAATAATGGAGTAAAATTGAATGAATTAATTTGACATAATATAGTTTTATTCAAAATTTTATCAATTTGAAATAGAAAATCACCTGAAAAAAAAGGTTTATAATAGTGATAGAATAGTTGACAAGGATGCGTATGAGAAACTGGTATTTTGAGAGAAGGTTATGATCTTGGATATCTATAAATAAGTAAAATTTTTGTGAGATCGTTAAACGGATCTAATTAGATATTGACTCGTGAAATTGGGTTATTTCTAATTCTACAGTAAAATATTTCTCTCACATGTTTTATAATATTAATTTCATGAGAAATCCAAGCAAAGAGCATCGAAAATCCTTCATTAGTGTACTATGGTACTTGAACTACATCATTGATGTTGGGATGCAATACATAAAATATCTAAGATTACTCTAAGAATATTGTGATGTTAATTGGAGATCAAATGCAAAAGACTCATTAATCCACGAGTGATTATGTATTCATTATTCGAAATGAAGTGACACTCTGAAAATCCACTAAACAAATGTATATAGTCTGGTTCACTCTGATAGCTTCTGTATAAATTAAGTTGGTGAAAAATCAGAATAACTTCATAACTTCATTGAAGATATTTCATGTAGAAACAAACTTGTGCCTACATGATGATTCACTGTGACTATGAAGCTATCATTGGTAGGAAACAAAACAATATATGTAACACCGAATCCGGACATAACATAGCACATTTGATGTAGACACAATAAATATGAGATATTTGATTTTAAATAGTGCAATATCTATTATGTTAATCCAAAGATAACTTGGTGGATTCACTCACCACATGACTGAATTGAGATTACATGAATAAGTTGTTGGATGGAATATGTTTAAAATCCTCAAAGTAAAGAATCGATCATCTGACCATGTTGATTGGAGATCCAAAAAATTTAAATTTTAAAAGTTCTTTTGAAACCACTGGAGATAATATCTCAATCCTTCTTTAGAAAACAAACACCAAATATTGAAACCTTCAAGGTTGTGATCAAATCTTTTAACTTTCAATGATTCGTTGAAGTATGGTACAATGCAATACAAGTGATTATTTCATATAAGACATTCCTCGGATGTAGAGGCATACACAAATTCATACATATTGTCGAATATCCAATACACTATATATTATTTATGTAAGGATGAAGATTGAAACAAAATAAAATATCTTAACAAGATTGAGGTATAAATACCTCAAATGTACAATAGAAGGATCCAAAATTTAACTAACCCTACAAAATTATACAAGGTGGAAATGGCCTCTTTCAAAATCTGATCATAAGACCAAGACAGTATTGATGAAGGAAAGGTTTGAAAAACTTCCAAAATGGTGGAGACCAAGGATTGATGGGCCCCCATCCAGCATGGCCCAATATCCGCAGCCCTACAATTAAAGCTTTTAACCTTATTGGCCATAACGATTCCCCAATCTTCTTTCTTCATTTTTGGCCTTTTCTATTTTTAATATTATTTATTTATAGCTCTGTGGATATATATATATATATATATATATATATATATATATATTTATCTTTTGCTATCTGAGTTCCTTGCCTAGTGCCTAGGATGGAATATGCAAATTTGGCAGATGACAATAATATATTAGAATACTACTTTTCCGTATATCCTATTTATGTGGGTTCATTATTAAAAAAACAGAAGAAATTGGTAGCAAATTTTAATACAATATGAAAATTCATATATAATAATGTAGGCCAAAAACTATGATTTTTTAATTACAAGACGATTACAAAATTAGTATAAATTAGAGACTGTCAGATTGAGGAGTATCTGTATTGTATTAAATATCGTAATATAAAGTTGATGTCGTGATCGAAAATTTTCAAAATTTGTGACCGACACAATGACAAATAAAAATTCTGTTAGTAAATAATATAGTATAACAGGCAAGTCGAACAAAAACAGAAACGAGCAGGAAATTGAACAACAGTAAGCAGCAAGTCGAGTCGAGGAAACCCTCTCTCCTTAAGACGAGATATGCCCAGGGTAGTGTTCACTGGAACCTTGCGTATTGTCTCCCAAAGATAAAACGACTTCGTCTCTGGAGTAGTAGCACCACAAACTCGAGAGCTCCGGCGAACTTTAGTACTTTGAGAATTGAGATGATGCAGATGGAAAACAATGCAAGGTTTCGATTTCGATGTTCAAAAATGATGCATGACGATCCCTATATATAGATCTCCAATATGAGGGGTTTCACCTAAAATTGATGAGAATTTACTGCCCAAAAATGAGTCTTTTAATGCAAGTTAACGTCTCATTCAAAAAATAAGAAACGGTCAAAAAACGCTCATGGCGCTGCAACACGTTACTGCATCAATAAGCTCACGTTTCTGTTGGGCACGAGCGCGCTTACTGCTCCCGTTGCAGCAAGCTGGGTGCGGACGCGGGTGCGCTTACTGCTCCCGTCACAGCAAGTTGCAGCTGCATTATGCTCCCGGCGTCGTAAGCAAGCTGCAGCAATAGCACCCGGCGCATTAGCATACTGCGGCAATAGCAACCCGGTGTAGCAAGCAAGCACCAACAGCATGCTGCTCCCACTGCATCCCGGCACGAGTGAACAAATACCGGCGCCGTTAACTGCGTTGCAACTTTTGCTCAAAAATATAAACACCGTCAGCAAGCTGCAGCAATAGCAACCGACGCATTAGCATACTGCAGCAACAACAACTTGGTGTAGCAAGCACCAACAACATGTTGCTCCTGCTGCATCCCGACACGAGCGCACAAATATCCGACGCCATTAACGGCGTTGCAACTTTGCTGCAACCCGACACGAGGGCACAAATACCCGGCGTCGTTAAGGCGTTGCAACTTTTGCCCAAAAATATAGTCGGGTAAAATCTGAGCCCGATCCGCCCAAGTCCAATTGCCAAGGACCAATGCCCATGGTCGAAGTCGGGTCCGGTCCGAGCCGCGCGTGTGTGTTGCACAAGCATACTACTCCAATAGTACACTAATTACTAAGCCTCTTCACATGACTTTTCTTATACATGCATTTTCAAGGTCTATTTTTCTATGTGGGATAGTTAAGCGCTCCTCCCACATTCAACACCTTTCATTCTCATTCCAAATGACCAACTTTGATGCTTAATTTCTCCCTCACCAAAAATTGGTTTTGAGCGATTCAACGTGTCTCGATTATCTACTCCAAACGTAGATTAATCTTTTAACATCCAATCCTTAAAATGATTACCTCTTAGCCACTTAACTATTGGTCAAAGTAGTGTCACCCACCACTTTCAACAACCAATTTTCCAACAAATTCGTATTCTATATATATGTGAGTATATATAATGCATAGTTTTTTAAGTTTCTATTATATTAATTTTCTCATTTATTTTAATGAGTGACCGAGACATGACAAAAAAATGTATCTAATATATTTAATGTTAGTATTGCATATCTTCAATCACTGTGTTTTCAGCTATCTTTTGATCAAAATAGATTTTAGATCTATTATTTCGTATTACATAATTTGGGACGTTTTGGCATCAACATCCTAATTTTGAAAGTTGACTAGTCTCTTTTTACGAAGAATTTTGTTAAACAAAATTGACTCAAGTTGGCAGATAAAGAATAGTATTGACTATAAAAAATGGACACTCTCTCGTATATCATGGATTGTTGAAAAACTGAAGAATAATCTTATTATAGTAATCATGCATTTACACTTTTTTTTTCTTTTCTCATTCTTTTCCTACGTTACAAAATAGGAAAAAAATAGAGATTGACTTAATAAAGATAAAATATAATTTACAAAAATAAATAATTTGAATTATGAATATCAATTTCACGAAATTATAATCCATGAGATGATATCATATAAGTTTTTACATCTTATTATTAAATTAAAACGGAACGTTTACATCTTGATGTGCTGAATGATGCCCCAAAAAGAATAACATTGACTAAAAAAAGGACAAATTATGTATTTTGCAATCAGCTGGTATTGTTGAAAAAGGAAGAATAATATTCATACCCTTTTTTTTGTCTCATCTTTTTTCTTTCCTTACTCTTTTCCAGCCTTAGAAAGTTGCGAAAAATATCGAACGCAAGTTCGCTATCGTAACAACTAATACATTAATTATAATTGAGTTATCATTAAATTGTAACAAAATAATACATACAATATGTTGCAGTTATCATAATTCCCACAGAGATTGAAAATTTTGAGTACTAAAACTGTGTTGAAATCAATTTTATTTGGCTTGATTCAAATGATTAGAAATGGGTTTAAGTTTTTGGTCGTAGATACAGTACATCTGATGCATAAAATTATTTATATTAACGAAATAATCTAATATAAGTTTTTGTATATATGTAATGATAGAGTCAAAAATCTTACTAGGATTAAAAATAGAACAATATGAATAATTTATAAATATTATTACTTATCCTTCCATTTTGTAATAATAATAAATTGAGATTATAGCAATCCAAATCTGAAATCATATTAGTTCAGTGGATAATTGAAATGATAAATTTAAAGGTTAGATACTGTATGTTGCAAAATTATATTTAAAGGCATATATATATATATATATATATATATATGGGATAATTTTAATTTTGGTCATGTATGTAAGGTCCTTACTATTTTTGGACAACCAAGTATACGTTTTTCAATTGGGTGGGACTATCCACATCCCAAGCATTTCTAAGCACACCCCAACTTTTTGATTTTTTAGTTAAAAAAATTAAAAAATAATTTAATTCCAATTTTATCCTTAAAATTTAAAAAAAGTTTGATAACCCTCACACTCTTCCCTCTCTCTCCCGTCGTTTCTTTTTTTCTTCTTTCATTTTTTAACTTGAGTTTTTAGGAATAGCACAACAATATAATAAAAATCATTTCACAAGTTAACTAAATATGTAAAAATCATCTAAAAATAGCATAAAATCATGTAAAAAAAAGTAATAAATGTATCAAATTTGATGATTCCGTTTGACCCTAAACACAACTCTGTGTGTTCGGCCACCAGACGTCGAACATGCTACAGGTGTGTTCAGCCACTAGGCGTGAAACACATAGTATATCAAATCCGATGACTCTGTTTGATCTGGTTGGCCGAAACGCCTGATGGCCGAACACACCTTTGTGTGTTCGGCCAACCAGGGTCGAATGGAGCCATCAGATTTGATACTTTTTTTTTTTTTTTGTGTTTTTTACACGATTATACATAATTTTTATATATATTAGTTAATTTATGATATAATTTTCATTATATTATTGTATTATCTCTCAAAAAGAAAGGAAATTAGAAAAATGAAAGCAAAAAAAAAGAAGAGAGAAGAGGACCGGCCTGGAGGTCAACATGGAGGGGCAAGAGGGGGGGGGGGGCGGTTTTTAAGGATAAAACTAGAATTTAATTGTTTTTTTTTTTGTTTTTTTAATTAAAAAAATTTAAAGTTGGAGTGTGCTTAGAATTTCTTGGGATGTGGATAGTCCCATCCTTTCTAATTTTAGTCCTACATATTTTAATGTTTTCCAATTTTGGTTCTATATATTTCAATTTTTTTCAATTTCAATCAAGTTTTTTAATTTTGGTCTTATATGTTTCAATTCTTTTCAATTTCAATTCAATTGTGATCGAATGACCACCGAAAAATCTCACGTGACATTGGTGATTTTGGGGATTTCGACAGAAATTGGAAAAAAATGAAACATTCAGGACCAAAATTTGAAAATTGGATTAAAATTGGAAAAAAAATTGAAACATATAATACTAAACTTAAAAATTGTATATTTGGTTGTTAAAAAATAGAAAATGTTTTATATATAGGACCAAAAATGAAATTATCTCTCTCTCTCTCTCTATATATATATATAACCCTAAAAGACTTGTGTGAGATGATCTCACAAATAGTTTCCGTGAGACAGATTCATTTTACCTACAATCCTAACTCATTTTCATTAATTTACATGTGAATTGTGTAATATGAATTGTGGGTTGACTCATCTCACATAACATGATCTGTGAGACGGTCTCACATAAGATTTACTCTATATAATCACATATTTATGTAATTTACTCTTTTTGGCTGCCAAATGGAAATTGACCCTCTCAATTTATTGATTGATGAATTTAGTAAATTTCTTTTAATCTTATCCGTCTATTTCATCAACGAACAAGAATATGCCACATCATCCATTTTTCAAATGCTGAAATTTAAGTGCCTTTCTTTTTCTTTTTCTTTTTTTCTTGTTTTTTCCAGTTGCAAGTTTTTTCTCATATTTCCTTACTGCTTATACTATTTAATTAATTTAATTTAAACCTTAATTCATACATTTTCTACTATATTTTCTACCATATCAATTATTCTAAATCTTCTTAAGATCAAATAATTTGTTTGTCTTTATTAAATTATTATACTCACTTTTTTTTTTGTTTATGCTGGAAAGTTGGTAAGTATCTTTTCTTTTGTACTATAAATTACATATACAATCATGTTGAGAAAAAAATTATTTGATGACCTAAAAAATTAGATTAATAAATGAATTCATAGTGATGAGAACTTTAATTGAGAAAAAGAAATGAGAAAATCGATTTTAAAATTTTCAAGTCTTATGTCAAAAAATCGAAAATAAATTCTAAATAGTTTTTAGTATT
Organism: Scutellaria minor; assembly: GCA_954870855.1. NCBI lineage: Eukaryota > Viridiplantae > Streptophyta > Magnoliopsida > Lamiales > Lamiaceae > Scutellaria > Scutellaria minor. The sequence goes on along the minus strand of OX940728.1, from coordinate 12,947,891 downwards.
AAATAAAATTTCAATCACAAATTTTTGATGTAAATATCACTTTAATTGAAATGAACATAAATGATATTTTCTCTCTTTATTTCCCTTTGCTTATCATCAATGGTGAAAGAATAAGAAATAACTAATTATTATTTGATGAGTTATTTATATTTTAGAAAATGGATGATGTGGCAAGATCTTGTTTATTGATGAAATAAAGATATGAGATTAAAAGAAATTTACAAAATTTACCATTTCCTAAATGAAGAGGATCCATTTCCTTGCCCAACTATGAATGTTCTATATTTTAATATTTGTTAACTAAAATGAAAAATATTAATAAAAAAATAAAAGGTTAAAATTTATTCAAAATGCAAAAATGCAACATGTATAATTTGAGCCGAAACAATATATACATCATCAACTCCAAAAATAAAATTAAGTTATATATAACATTTTTTATAAAGTCAACATCTTAAGTACTCAGTTAAATCTTAATTTAAAGATATTAATAATTACTTAATACTATTTTATTATAACATTTTCTCAATTATGTGTATTTAGTTAGAGATTTTAAATTACTAATTAAGAAGTTATCGGAACTACTATACGCACCCATATTTCTTTTTTTTTTTCCTGTCGCTAAATATATGATCATATCACCTAAGTTGGGAAGAAATAGGTTAATTATTTTTCGTTTTTCTTTAGACAGCAAATAGGTTTTATTTAAGAATTATGAAATACTAGAATATAAGTTGGCCACTAGAATAATGTTGGAAAGACGGTGACAAAATCTTGACATTGATGTTACTCAAAATAGTGTGAAATTGAAAAATAGGTATACTAAGGAAAAACGTTTCTACCTACTTACCATTTTAACCGATTCAAGACTTTCTATATACCCCCCTTTTTAAAGAACTTTCTAAACACATTTTGATCCTCCAAGAAAATAATTTTTGAACTAGAACAATCACCAAAATCTCTTCTCAAACCTAACTCACTTACTTTTAGTAAATTAAGTTTAATATGCCATCGATGATGATTAATATATATTTTTTTAAAAGAAATTCCAACTTCAATTCTTCAAATATCTTTCATCATTCAATTTTCATACTTCTTTTAAAGTTTATTTAACATTACAATGCAAGCTTAATTTATTAATTTAAAGTCTGAAAGATAGAACCGTCATCAATTCGAGGTCTAAAGAAGTGAAAATTATCAATTTGAAACTTGAGACATAAAAATTATCATCACAAAAATAAGGTTATATTTGGTTTTCTTGCAATTCTAATCACTTTTATCATTATTATTATTATTATTATTATATATATACATAAAGGTTTACACATGAAATTCATCCATCATATTTTCTAGAACCATCAGTCTAAAAATATTTTGAAATAATTAGATATTTCAATATATTGAATGGTAATATTCAAGGGATAGTGATGGATTCTAAGGTTTTGATTTCAACCAAAGAACATATGGGAAAAAAACAAGTGGAGAAATAATCCAAATCAATTGAATAAAGAAATTGAGGGTTTATTTGGGTGCGTGGATTTGAAATTCATGATAACAAATTCATCTGTGAGAACAACTCCTGTGCAACTTGTGCACGGATCAGTGGATCCGTGCACAACAATCTGGACCGGTTCCTGCCCCACTCGCACCGAGGACGCGCTCCACATGGTAGGCGCGTGTTAACACACGTTTTTTAATTAAAATATTCGATTTCACTGTTCATCGTCTCTGCGCGGCGGCTTGGGGGAGAAAACTGCGACATTAATTGAGAAAAACGCGAAGGTAACCTCTTCTTCGAACATGAAAACATACTAATACTCTAATTTAATTTCGATACATTGACATAACGTCCAACATTGATCAAATTTTGACCATATTATTTCTGACAAAAAAAAAATTTCCGTCATTGATACATTGATTGAAGGTTTGAAGCTGATATATTGATTGATGAAGGTTTAAAGCTGATATAGTGTTCGATTACCCATTAATTGAAGGTTTGAAACTAATATAGTGTTCGAATTGAAGATTCAACGACGAATCTGAAAAAATATGGAAGAAATTATTGGTAATTTCTTTGTGAATCGCGAGGGGACTGTTATGTGAAGTTATGTAGTATTGTTGTGTTATTTTAGTGATACTGTTATGTTTATTAAGTGGTACTGTTATTTATAAGTTAGTGGTACTGTTATATTGTTTTAATGACACTGTACTTAAAATTGCAGAACATATGACTGAGATTATTATAGAAGATGAAACAACAAATGTTGAAGTTTTTGCAAGTACTGCAACAATTGAAATTGATTCACGGAGTAGTCAATTGGTTGATGACATTGAAGATATTGAAGCCCTATCTGGTTCACTTATTGGATACAAACGGAAGACTATTGATGAAATGTATGAGCTCTACAAAAAACATTCTCATTTGATCGGATTTGGAGTACGGAAATCCAACAGTAGATACTCTACAATTGATACATCTATACTACTTGGGAAAATATATGTTTGCTCATCTGCTGGATGCAAAAACAAACAAAAACAGGTCATGTAGTACTGTTATGTATAAATTATACAGAACGCTTATATTAATTTATGTAATACTTTTGTGTTATTTTAGTAATACTGTTATGTTTATTAAGTAGTATTGTTACGTATAAGTTAGTGGTACTGTTATACTGTTAGAATGACACTATACTTACAATTGCAGTTTTCAACAAAGAAGTCAAAGCAACAAGGACAAACTGCAAGGCATCACTTACAGTGAAATTGAATTATGAAAATGAGTACGAGGTAGTAAAACATGAGACTATCCATAATCATGAACTGACAAGAAAAGAGTGGAGTCATTTGCATCGTTCAGAGAGACATATAACAGATGAAAAACGTGCAGCGATTCAGACAATGCTAGATTCAGGAATGAAACCGTCAGACTCTTATCGTTACATGACATGTGATTTTGGTGGAGAGGAAATAGTTGGGCATACAATGAAAGATCACTTGAATTTGGTGCATCGAATGAAAATGAAGAAAATCGAAGCAGGTGACGCACAAACAATTTTAGATATGATACAAGAGCAAGATGCAGAGGAAGATGGTTTCTTTTATAGAGTAAAATTGGATGACGAGGGCAGATTATCAAATATGTTTTGGAGGGACTCTATGATGAAGGAAGATTATGCATTATATGGTGATGTGATGATATTCGACACAATATATAGGACAAACAAATACAATTTGATTTGTGCCCCCTTTGTTGGTGTCAACAACCACATGAAAAATGTCATGTTCGCTTGTGCATTCATTTCAGATGAGAAAATAGAAACATTTGAATGGTTGTTCAATGTTTTCAAGAAATCAATGTGTAGACAAAGTCCCATCACAATTTTCACAGACCAAGATCAAGCAATAGCAAATGCAATTGAGAAGGTATAACTAAAATTGTACTGTTTATTTTTTTACTGTTTTTTTTTCATCATTCAATACTGTATAGACTAGTAAGTAATACTGTATAGCGTATTTAGTAATACTCTTTAGTATTACAAATATAACTGTTCAGTAATATTTTTTTTACTGTTTTTTTTTCATCATTCAATACTGTATAGACTAGTAAGTAATACTGTATAGCGTATTTAGTAATACTCTTTAGTATTACAAATATAACTGTTCAGTAATATTTTTTTACTGTTTTTTTTCATCATTCAATACTGTATAGACTAGTAAGTAATACTGTATAGCGTATTTAGTAATACTCTTTAGTATTACAAATATAACTGTTCAGTAATATTTTTTTTACTGTTTTTTTTTCATCAATCAATACTGTATAGACTAGTAAGTAATACTGTATAGCTTATTTAGTAATACTCTTTAGTATTACAAATATAATTGTTCAGTCATATTGCTGTATTACTAATTTTATCTTGACAGGTTTTTCCAGCAACAAGGCATAGATTGTGTATATGGCATCTTCAACAAAATGCAATAACCAGATTTGCAAAGTTGAAATCGGACAATTTGTTTAAGAGTCAATTCAACAAATGTTTAACTGGATGTGATGATGAAGATGAATTTGAAATCTGTTGGAAAAACATGGTGCAAAAATATAATCTCGAAGATCACTCTTGGTTCACACGACTTTACGGATTAAAGGAAAAGTGGTGTACAGCTTTAAACAAGAATTACTTCTCTGCTGCTATTCTTTCATCACAAAGAAGTGAATCGACAAATAATGCAATTGGGTTTCATGCTAAGAAGACAACAAATTTGACAGATTTCTATATACTTTTCAGTAACACAGTAAAACGTTGGAGGATGACTGAACAACAAGATGAATTCAATTGTGCAAGGTCACTTGCGGAAAGTCAAATGCCTATGGATGGAATATTGAAACATGCTTCTGAAATATACACGATCAATGCTTTTAGATATTTTGAAGAGGAGTTTAGAAAGTGCATTGTTTGTCTTTCAAAAGTCATTGGAATGGAAGATACCACAATACTTTATGAAGTGTCCAATCCTGGTAAAACTGCAAATAAGCAAGTAATATTTGATTACCAGTTGATGATGGTGACATGCTCTTGCAAGTTTTTTGAAGAAATGGGTATTTTGTGTTGCCATTCCTTGAGAATACTCCACATAAATTCAGCACAATCTATACCTGAAATGTATATTAAAAAAAGATAGACAAAATTGGCAAAGTCGTTGGTGTAGGACAAACTCAATAACAATGATAACAGCATAGCAAGGGGAAATGAAGGGGTTCTTTGGCGTCACACGATGATAAGAAAATACTATAATTTAGTCTTGAAATCACAAAACAATAGGAATGCGAGAAATCTTTTGGAAGAAAGCTACAACAAGGATTGTATTATTGTTGATTCTTTAACAACTTCTATTAGTGATGCAGGTGGTGAACAAACTGAAAACGACACAAATTCTTCTACTTGTATTCTTGATCCAGAACGTGCAGTCACTAAAGGTAGGAGCAAGAGACTAAAGACACATTTTCAGAAAAACAAGAAGAGAGGAAGTTCATCAAAGAATAATTCAACATCAGAATTTGGCAGTTTAACACCATACATACCAAAAGAAACTTTGTTTTAGAAAATAGCTTTAAGTAATATTGTTCTATTTTTTTCAGTAATACTGTTACTGTTAATCACTAATACTGTTTTATATTATGCATTAATACTTTATATTTTTGTGTAAGTAATTTTTATGTTCAAGAATTACTGTTATTACTTATGGCTATTAGTGTTTATGTTTAATAATATTGAATGATACTGTTGAGTCTTATAGCTAATATTGTTTATGTCTGATACTAATACTGTTAAGTGTTATGGCTAATACTGTTTATGTTTGATACTAATACTGTTAAGTGTTATGACTAATACTGTTTATGTTTGATACTAATACTGTAAAGTGTTATAGCTAATTCTGTTTATGTTTTGGTACTAATACTGTGAAGTCTTATAGCTAATACTATTTATGTTTCATACTAATACTGTAGAGTCTTATGGCTAATACTGTTTATGTTTGATACTAATACTGTTAATTCTTATTGCTAATTCTGTTTACGTTTGATACTAACACTGTTAAGTCTTATAGCCAATACTGTTTATGTTTGATACTAATACTGTTAATTCTTATAGCTAATACTATTTATGTTTGATAATAATATTGTTGAGTCTTATGGCTAATACTGTTTATGTTGGATACTAATACTGTTAAGTCTTATAATTAATTAAGTTTATGTTTGATACTAATACTATTAAGTCTTATATCTAATACTGTTTATGTTTGATACTAATACTGTTGAGTATTATGACTAATATTGTTTATGTTTGATACTAATACTGTTATGTTTTATAGTTAATTCTGTTTATGTTTGATACTAATACTGTTAAGTGTTATAGCTAATACTGTTTACGTTGAATACTAATACCGTTACTAATGTTATGTTCAAGAATGATACTGTTAATGCTTATGAATATTACTGTTTATCTCTTATACAAATACTGTTAAAAAACTATACAGGTTACATTCATTACCTTATTTTTCATTTTATACTTTCCAACTGTATACCTACATCAAAAAATATATAATATAAAGTTATAACCAATATAAATATATTATAATTGTAAAATGATATCAAATACTGTTAAAAACATATTTTTCAAAAATACTAATTCAACATCACAATTGATTTCAACAGACAATTATATAACACAAATATTGTTGTTTTTCTTCACCCAAAACCTAAACTAAGATTGTTTTTTCTCAACGCACTGCCTTTTCGGTCTCACATTTTTTGACATCTCTGCCTTTTTTTTCTTCATTGCTGCAACAACCTCTTGTCTCTTAAACACAATGTATTTGGGTTTTGACAAATAGAATCTTGTAACCCTATCAACCACATCTCTCCTTTCCTCATTTAAAGGTGACATAACAATAGCAGCAGCAAATTCTGCCCTCAATACTTTCCTCAAAACTGGCTGCAATGAGAAAAAAATAAATTAAAAACTAATAATACTGCATAGCATTATTCACTGTACAATTTAGTTATATAACTAATTCTGTTTATGTATTGTCATATCAGTATTACGAAATACTGAAATATCTCTTTTGAAAAGAAGAGAAATCCTGTCCATTTCCTAAACAAAAAAGAATAAATATACTCAAAAAACAACATATGTAATCATGTTATAAAGTTAACAGCATTACTAACTTATACTTAACAGTATTACTACTAATACATAACAGTATTACTAAATAGTACTAAACAGTATTACTAAATAATACTAAACAGTATTACTTAGTAATAGTTAACAATATTACTAACTAATACCTAACAGTATTACTAACTTATACATAGCAGTATTACTAACTAATACTATTTAGTATTAGTAAGTTATACTTCACAGTACTACTAAGTAATACTAAGTAGTATTAGATAGTAATAAATAACAGTATTACTAACTAATACTTAACAGTATTACTAACTTACACTTAGCAGTATTACTAAATAATACTGCTTAGTATTAGTGAGTTATACTTAACAGTACTACTAAGTAATACTAAGTAGTATTAGTTTGAAAATATAACTTTAACGTACTATTATATATGTTTGAATAGTAATGTTTCTCAAAAGAATAACATACCTTTTTTAAATCAGGTTTATCATATATAGCACCATTGAAATACGTCATATGGTGCATCATGAAAATTCCACAATCATTTGTTCCTTTAAAGTTTAATGCTCTCCATGGCAAATCCACATCTTCCATTTCATAATTTTCAATCTCAGCAGCCCTGGGATATTGTTTTCGAAGAAGATATTTTCCCATGCAAGACTTCTGCAAACAGAAATATATAGGTTTTAGATTGTACAACAGATAGTTATATCGTAACTTTATTAAAAGGACATACCATCAATAGAGCAATCTTCTTGTACTTGTTATCATTGTTTTCATAGAGCTGGTTGTCAAGATAATGCACTTTCTTGTTTGCAAAGTTTATTGCAATACAAAAGTAGTGCTGGGACAACCAGACAGGAACAAATATCTACAATGAAAAATAATAATAATTGTTAAACTAATACTATATAGTTTAATAACTAATATTGTCCTATATTAAAACAGTATATTAATAACAATTAACATACCAAATCAACTACATTGAGAACTAGTTCCTGCAATGAAAACCAAGAATCCCAAATACTGAAGATATCCTGCTCCAGTACTTCCATCTTCTTCGAATCTTTCTCTTCTAGCAGTTCAATCATGTACATCTGTAAAAAAACACAACAATTTTAAGAATAGAAACAAATAAAAAACAGACTACAAAAAAAAATTGAAATTATACTTACGGAATGATCAAGTGTAAAAACAAATCTACTTAAACCATCATTTGTAGATTTGTTCAGTATTAACGCCCATGCGTTCAATACACACGATTCGATTTGTGCATCGGGGAACAAAGAGAGCATGTCTTTTCTATAAAGAATGAGGAGTGGTCCATGTCGAAATAGAGTTTCACTGTAAATATAAACATAAAGATTTAAAAATACTGGAAAATATTAAATTAATAAGTACAAATCACAGAACTTACTCATCAGTGTCATGATTATCATCAAAAAATGCGTAGTCAGCAAACTCTTTCGATTGCACATCCATTTTGCTCAAAAATCTACCCATACTACGAAAGAAATTTGACACAAATCCATTCTTCCGTTCAACATGGATCAAAGTTTCTTTCTCATATCCCTTCCTCTTGTAGGACATTGACCCATAAATGTCAGAAATTTCCTCAGTATTCACTTTCTCAGGATCATCTATATGTTCAGTTGGAGTTGCAGGAAGACTGGCATCATCGGCTTGTGGTGAAGCACTCAAATGCAGATCAAATGAAGGCATCTCATTTATATCTGCTGCAACTTCAGAACTTTCTTCATTTATGTCTGCAGCAACATCAGGACAGCTTCTTTTGTTAGTGTCTGCTGCATTTGAGGAAGGGATATCTTCAGTAAATTCAGGACATGTTCCTTCATTTGGCCCCGCTTTATTTGATGGAACATCCTTCTCCTTATTCATGAAATCAAGAATGATTTCATCAATGACCTTGTGCACTTTCTCATCTGAAAAAAATTTCTGAGAGTCGGACATCTCTTCAGTGTCACTCTCCTTCATGGATTTGAAAATTGATATGTAGTGGTGAGATACCACTGAAATATCTCTTTTGAAAAGAAGAGAAATCCTGTCCATTTCCTAAACAAAAAAGAATAAATATACTCAAAAAACAACATATGTAATCATGTTATAAAGTTAACAACATTACTAACTTATACTTAACAGTATTACTACTAATACTTAACGGTATTACTACATAGTACTAAACAGTATTACTAAATAATACTAAACAGTATTAGTTAGTAATAGTTAACAGTATTACTAACTTATACATAGCAGTATTACTAACTAATACTAATTAGTATTAGTAAGTTATACTTAACAGTACTACTAAGTAATACTAAGTAGTATTAGATAGTAATAAATAACAGTATTACTAACTAATACTTAACAGTATTACTAACTTACACTTAGCAGTATTACTAAATAATACTGCTTAGTATTAGTGAGTTATACTTAACAGTACTACTAAGTAATACTAAGTAGTATTAGTTAGTAATAGTTAACAGTATTACTAACTAATACTTAACAATATTAGTAACTTATAATAACAGTATTACTTAAATTTCATATAACACTATTAAGTCAGAAAACTTACATCTTTGGCAGCAATCTTTATTTGATCATCATTCATCTCATCTTTCATCAATTCAAAACTGATAAATTGGCCACTTCCTTCTCTTTTTGACTCACCAGCTCTCTTTTTGGCCCCTTCTTGATTTAATTTCTCTTCTCCAACCTTCTTCCCATTCTTGCTAATAGGATACACATCATATACAAGTTCACCGTCACCATACGAGCCCGCAGCAGCCTCTTCAATGCATCTTTTATGCAGTTTGTCGTCATTCCAATGCTGAATTAGAGGCAGTGAAGAAGGTGCAGCAACACCTTTCCACTTCAGTCTATGCATATAGACTATTTGTAGGAAGATCGTTCAGCCGGAAATATTTTTTGATTGTGTGTTATTATACACATGAACACCTTCACACAATCTTTCTAATATATATTCACACCAATCAAACTGAGACATCCTATCAACATCTTCTAATGACTTCAACACACTAATGTTTACTGTTTTGTTACAAGTTGGAGTAAAAAATGAATACAAAGCATACAAAACAAATAATCTCTTAAAATCATCACCACCACAAGAAAAACGACTAACTATCAAATCATATAAAACTTTAACCTGAACACTAGCTTGTACCCCCATATCCCTAAAATGCCTTAGTAATACCGAATCTTCATGCTTATTAAAATTTATCACAGAAGAACCTACATTTCTAGGCAACATGAACACATCATGAACATCATCTGCAGTGATCACAAAACTTCTGTCTTTTCCTACAGACAACATCCTACTACTTCCGTTAAAGCTCCTCACCAGCCAACGAATCATATGAAGATTCGCACATTTTGTGATCGACATAGAGAGCAAACCACCAAAACCAATGTCAATAATATCCTTCTTCTGCTTGTCAGATAACTGACAGATCAAATTGTGTAGACCCTTAGGCCTAGATTGTGTCACAAAATCACTGCCCAATAAAAAAACAATGAACATTATAAGCTACAAACAGAAACAGTATTAGCCATAAAGCTTAACAATATTAGTATCAACTATAAACAGTATTAGCTAAAAGACTTAACAGTATTAGTATCAAACATAAACAACAACAGCATAAACATTATTATACATGTTTTATAACAATATTAGTATCCAACATAAACTGAATTAGCTATAAGAATTCATAGTATTAGTATCAAATATAAACATAATTAGCTATAAGACTTGACAGTATTAGTATCAAACATAAACAGTATTAGACATAAGACTTAACAGTATTAATATAAAACATAAACAGTATTAGCTATAAAACTTAACAGTATTAGTATCAAACATAAACAGCAATAGCATAAACATTATTATACATGTTTTATAACAGTATTAGTATCCAACATAAACAGAATTAACTATAAGATTTCACAGTATTAGTATCAAACATAAACATAATTAGCTATAAGACTTAACAGTATTAGTAGCAAACATAAACAGTATTAGCCATAAGACTTAACAGTATTAATATCAAACATAAACAATATTAGCTATAAAACTTAACAGTATTAGTATCAAACATAAACAATAATAGCATAAAAATTATTATACATGTTTTTTAACAGTATTAGTATCCAACATAAACAATATTAGCTATAAGACTTCACAGTATTAGTACCAAAACATACACAGAATTAGCTATAACACTTTACAGTATTAGTATCAAACATAAACAGTATTATCCATAAGACTTAACAGTATTAGTATCAAACATAAACAGTATTAGCTATAAGACTTAACAGTATTAGTATCAAACATAAACAGAATTAGCTTTAAGACTTAACAGAGTACATACCAAACATCATAGTAAAAGTTGTCAATGGACTCCTTCTTCAATTTCTTGTCAATGGCTTCCTTCTTCGGAGCCTTCTTTTTCTGCACAATTTGTTTCAAATATTTTTTCACTGGCCTTTTAGATGATTCGTCAACTGCATCACTATTTGACATCCTGGTTTTCATCTTGCAAACTGTATAACATTGTAAGCATCAATAGTCAAACATAATCTCACTGTTTAAACTTCAAACAAACAGAAGCACAAAATTCAAAGAGCAGAAGGAGCATACATATTTTCTTAGGCAAAAACTTTTCCCATTCAGTATTCAGCATCTATCAGAGAACATATATACTGAACTACTACATTATTTCTCCCAATTTCATGTAAGATTTAATTAAACAAAATAGCAGAAACTTACATAAAATCAGGATTGAAGAAAATACACTAATACTGTATAACAATTACACTAATACTGTATAACAATTACACTAATACTGTATAACAAAATACACTAATACTGTTTCATTAATACTTTACTAATCTAAGAAACACATAAAAAACAGAGACACATGCAAATGTGTGAAAAACAGAATGAAAAACCTCTCATATTGCAAATGGTATATCTTCTCCTGTTCAAAATCACACTTGTAAAGTCATTTTCAGAGATTCAATAATATGTCAAAACCACACAAAACAAAATGCGCGAAGAACACACAACACATACGCGCGAATAACACAGAAAGGTGAAAAAAAATATAGAACACGAAGTGTAAAAATAAATCTCGAAAAACAGAATAAAATTCAGAAAACTTACCGTTGAAGAAAGTAAATCAAAATCCAGACAATGAAAACCTAAAATGTAGAAACAAATAGTATATTAGACGATTGAAATACAATTGCATGTAGGGTTAAATAGACAAATTCAAAATCAAAAAATATTTTCGAGATTGAAATTGGGGGAAAACTAGAAAGAAAACTGGCAAAATGTTTAACTTTTAAACCGATTGCATGTAAGGTTTAAACAAAATCTCAGAAACTTACAGAAATCGGCGTTGAAGAACAAACCATAGAGAAGAAGGACTACAACTTCGAACTGAAATCGCACTTCGAAACAAAGTTTGCGCTTCGAATTAGGTTTGCGGAGAGAAGAAGATTACAACTTCGAACTGAAATTCTGAATGTGTCTGAATGTGAGAGAGAAGAAGAGAAGACGAGTTTCTCAAATATAGTCTGTGGAGAGAAGAAGATTACAACTTCGAGTCGCGCGAGTTTTTCGAATTAGTCTGTGCGTGTGTGAGAGAGGGAATATATTGTGGGCTTTTCAATTGGGTTTTGGCAGGAAAATAAATTGTTGTTTGGATGTGGGCCGGAAATAAAATATTATTGGGCTGAAAAATAAATATTATGGTGGGCTGGATAAAATATATTGTGGGTTGGGTGGATACCAAATTATGGTGCACGGATCTAGGATCCGTGCACCTTGTGCACGAAAGTTTTTGCCTTCATCTGTGATATTCGGATAGATGTGAATTTAAAATTCATCATTTTTATTTTGAATTAATTTTAGAGTTATTTAAGTGGATTTCAAATCCTAGATTTCAAATTACTATATCCAAACACAACCTCTGTAATTCATGAAGTTGAATGACAAAAGAAATTCAAAGTTTGGCGAGTAGATTGAGGAGGTGATCTTCTATAGAGAGAAAAACTCTCAAACATTTCATTTGATATTTTAAATTAATCTTCCAACATCATATATATCAAATAATATTATTAATTCATATTCATCACATAATAAAATTGTGTTATATGAGATAAACTATCAAATATAACAATAGAGTCAACCTTCTAACCAAAGGGCTGTTTTATAAAATTTGATTAGATAAATATATATGAGATTTTTGTAATTTAAAAGAAAGATCGTTCTCCTTAAAATATAATGATATATTAGGCCTCGAAAAAATTAACTAGTTCTCAGAAAATGATAGATCGAGTACTAGAGTTCTCTCAAATAAAGTCAAAAACAATATAGTAGTATTTCATTATTTAATTAGCTACAATAAATTAATTAAGAACTAATTGGTAATGCATGCGTTACGCGTTACCTAATCAAATTAATTATAATCCAACAAAATCTTTGTTTCTATTGGTTTCTAGAATTGGAAGAATTACAACACTCTTTTGCTGACCTAAGGGTCTCATAATTTTTTATTTGTTTCAAATTTTTATGAAAACTTTTTTTTTTTTTTTGTCATTTTCATGAGAAAGAAAGGGGGAATGAGAGAGAAGGAGACTTGTCATTTTCATCGAGAATACTTCAATTCTCTGTTTTGCATGAATTAATCAACTTGCGTATTCTCGAATATTCCAGAAATACTATTAAGACTTGATAAAAAAAATTATAAACCATCTCACGTACATAATTTAATGAAATATGTAGTTCCATTCACAATCCAAATACTTTTTTTTTTTTAATTGATTATGGATTGTATTGGTTTAAATTCATAAAACTGTTTTACAGAACTCTACTCTTTAAAACATGAGACATCTTCCATATGCAAGGACAAAGTATTAGTTTCCCAATTCAATTTGTATTTCTATGTATATTTATACATAAGAATAACAGATAAATATAAATATTAAAATATATAATTTAATTAGAATTGAATTTCTTATGAAACCAAAATAAACAATGATCACTACTTCTCCCATCCTAAAATATGAGTTGCTTTAGCAAAGTCAATTTATTCAAGAAAAAATGTTGTTTTACAAATTAATTCAAGAGATAATTACTTGAATTTTCCAAATTAACATATGTATACATGCTTTTCAAACTACATAATTTACTAGTTAAATACTTACATTGAAACAAAAACACCCGATAATCAAACATATGGATAAATCAATTATTTTACAAGACTCCCTAATTCATACATAGGGGTGGAAATCGGACGGATCGGAAATAGGGTGTTTCGGAAAAATTCCGAAAATTTTCGGAATTGAAAAACCAATTCCGATTCCAAAATTTTCGGAATTGTAAAATCCATTCCAATTCCGATTCCAAAATTTTCGGAATTGTAAAATCCATTCCAATTCCGATTTTTCGGAAATTTTGGAAATTTCGGAATTCCGAAATTTTGGGCTCTTCGGAAAATTTTCGGAAATTTTATCATTAAAATAATAAATTTATATAAAATGTTATCATTTTTAATGAAATTTATGATATATTTACCTTTGAAATTAGATATTCACTTTTTATTTTATATAAAAAATATATGATATATTTACTTATTTTATTTTGCTATTTAAAAATCGGAAATGATGTTTATTATCTTTTGTCTATTACGAAAATGTTCGAATTATTTGCAACATGAGTTATTGATTTAGTGGTAAGTTTCTTGTTTTGAATGTGAGAGGTCCTAAGTTTGATTCTCTAAATGCCTCTATTCTATATTTTATATTCCAGGAGTTGTTGTGCACTTGACAGAATCGAATTTCGGAAATTCCGAAATCCTTAAAACTAATTCCAATTTCGAATTTTTTCCAAGAATTGTTGTGCACTTGACAGAATCGGATTTCGGAATTTTCGAAAATTTTAAAACTAATTCCAATTTCGATCCGAAATTTTTCGGAAAAATCGGAATTTCGGATTAAAAATATTCATTCCAAAATCGAAAATTTTCGGATCGGATTCGACGGGTATCAGAAATTCCGTTCCGATTTCCACCCCTATTTATACACGATTTAAAATAAACGACATTTGTTTTATTTAATAAACGACATTTGTTTTATTAATTGAGATTATGTACTAAATGTGTGCGTGTGTAAATAAATAAATAAATATATATATATATATATATATATATATAATATTTTTTCCTCGTCCCATCTAAGCGACATATGTTTCTAGATTATGTCCAAATATCTTGTGTATTTTTTCTTCAATGAGACAAGGTTTGGCTTTTCACAATGTATGTGCAAACTTTCACTAGACCACATGGACCCTGAGTTCGTGATTAGTTGTTTTCAAAAATTTATAAAAATATCATTTCAGATATATACCATATGTATTTTTAAAATTTGATCGAGGGATTCTGATCTATCAATTTCGATCGAATTGAAATGTTGTGTTCATTGTTGGAACATTAATATTGTTCCAAGACAAAATGGTATATATTCAAACTTTTTTTTTCCTCTTTATATATTTATAGTTTACCTTGATGTTACAAATTTGAAAATGAATGTTTTAATTACATAAGAATGATGCTAGTTTGGATCCTTAAATCATGTCCCCCACTTATTGCATGTTGTAATGGAAATGAAATTGAAAAAAAGGTAGATAAGAGGTAATAAAAACAAAAGGGAGTGATTCAGTTGTTATTGTCATAATGGAGGGATGAGTGGTCACGGGTTTCTCTTGACTATGCAGATCCATCCCACTCACCCCCCCCCCCCCCCCCCAAGTATGTATGTATGTATGTGTGTGTGTATATATATATAGTAGAGTCCAATATAATCCCCAGGCTAAGCTTAAGCCATCTACACTTAGCGGCCAATTAATGCTGTGACATCACCCATACCTAAATATACATATAATCTACCTATCTTAATTTATTTATCTAAATTAGCCTTGTAGTTATTTAGTATGCCAACTAATTCTTTCTGCTCACAAATTTAAGGAAATATATTGATTCTTATTTCAAACCAACTAATTAATTCAAAAGATGAGTACCCATACTATAAATATTGTACAGCTTAACATAGTACTTACACATCACAAAAATTAAGGTAGAGTTATGATGAGATAAATTAACTCATAACTCATAAAATGGAATTTGATTTGCGAAAATAAATTTGTGTCTTGATTTGGGAAAATTAATTAAAAAAAAAATACACAATTGCAGTGGGTCTGAATGTGTGTGTATATATATATATATATATATATTGGAGAAAGAGGCATAAACTATAATCGAAAGAGGGTGAGAAAGGGAATTTCAAGTTTATGTAGGTGCAAAAGCATAACCATTGTTTAATTTTAGTTAAACCCTCATTTAATTTATACTGCATTATAAATGTGGCCCACTAACTCTACTAAATCAAGAATGATCAAGAATTTAAAGTTTTTAATGACAAAAAGAAGATCTTAATTAATTAAAAGCCTGAAATTTTATATTTGGTATATCTATATATAGCTTTTAAGACGGCCATAGCATATGAATAATTTGCACGTGAAACCATTCGCCTCTTTTAGTTTATGTATACAAATTATATCATACAATATTTTAGATATAATTTTGTATGATGGAGTTCAGTTATTTACAAACTGAAATCATTTTCACAAGCTCATAACGAATTATATAGATTGTGGATTTTGTCAATATTCAAATGTTGATTACAAATTACAATCAAAGTAAAAAGTTCTGTTTTTTTTTTCTTTGCAAATTAAGTCAATATAAATAAAAGTTTTTATTTTCATGTTGGCAGCAGAAGCCTCAAGTTGTCCGAACACATTAGTAAGAATAACGTCAAAATCTGTGCAGTGATTCAAATTGCACAATGTCATGTTTGTTTTGACATTAAAAACTTGATTAAACTTAGAGTCCAATTATGTAAAGATCGTGACTTATATATGACTATTAATACAAAAATAAGAGTTTAGTCCCTTTAATTTGCTACAGTGTAAATCTCGAAATGTGTTTTAATGACTAGATGGATTTGAGGTCGGATCCACTGCTATCTTGCACCATTAATATCTACAATTTAGTTAAAATAGTTAGTTAGATTTTTGAGAGAGTGATGACATCATTTTACACCTAGAGACAAAAAACAAAAGGGAGAATAGTAGTAGTAGCTACTAAACTAGTAGTGTTAGTTATTTCACCAAAAGAAGCACATAGTAACATTGGAAAAGTAACAAAATTTATGGTGAAAATAAAGGAGAGTCCAAAGGCACCGCAAAATATAATACTTGGCCACTCTGTCCTCTATTTGTTACGTCCCTTTCTCATCTTAAACACCTTAATTCATCATCTTCTCATGTAGGCCCCACCCCTCAATAGAACTAGAATATATCTTTCTCTCAACCCCATTTCTCTTCTTCCCCACTATAACATTCTTAGAGAGAGAGAGAACAGGCCTACAATTTGGATCACACCCAAGTGTGAAGAATTATTAGCAAAGATCACAAGTGTTGAAGGTTAGCATGAACAATCAAGACGAGCATGAAAACGACGTGGTTATGCCGGGGTTTCGGTTCCACCCGACGGAGGAAGAGCTGATCGAGTTTTACCTTCGGCGTAAGGTGGAGGGCAAACGGTTCAACGTGGAACTCATCACTTTTCTAGACCTCTATCGCTATGACCCTTGGGAGCTTCCTGGTACACACATTTCTTCTTCAATCTATATATCTGTCATTTGACTTTTTAATTAATGTTTATTATTATGAATCACAGCTATGGCGGCCATAGGGGAGAAAGAGTGGTACTTCTATGTGCCAAGAGATAGGAAGTATAGAAATGGCGATAGGCCCAATCGTGTCACCACTTCCGGTTATTGGAAGGCTACGGGCGCGGATCGGATGATCCGAGCCGAGAATTTGAGATCCATTGGTCTCAAGAAAACCCTCGTTTTCTACTCCGGAAAAGCCCCCAAAGGCCTCCGAACCACCTGGATCATGAACGAGTATCGCTTACCTCATCATGAAACCCAGCGCCTTCAAAAGGTATTTGTTAAATATGCTCACAAGATTTTCATGAAAATAAGATTCATGTCTTTTTACAGGCGGAAATTTCTCTTTGTCGCGTGTACAAAAGGGCGGGAGTGGAGGACCACCCGTCTCTCCCACGGTGTCTTCCAACGACGGCGACGGCGACATCATCATCGTCGTCAAGAGGATCACAACAAGCAAGAAAGAGGCAAGAGATGATGAGTGAAACAAGTCCAAGTAGTAGCACAGATGTAGGCACATCACTTGCTCTTTCACACCAAAATTCTTCTTACAATAATATCATCAATAATCCTTTAGTCCCCATGCCTTCTTCAACATCCACCATTGATGATCTCCAAAAGCTAGTTAATAATTACTCCTCACAACATCAACATGAACCACCCCCTTCAATCAACCATGATAGTACAAACAATCTTCTCTCCACATTGCAGCCACAGCAGGCCGGGCCGGGCCTCAATGCTGTTCCGGGCTCGCTTCAGCCCGCCTACTCTGATAGATTGTGGGATTGGAATGCTGTTTCTGAGGCAAGAAAGACTACAACTAATTTATCAAGTAACTACTCATGGTTGTTCATGTAGTACACATATACATTCTACATACATGCTCAATTATCTGCCTGATTAATCCTGATTTTATGTTAATTACATCCATCTTTTTCTTCAATTATACTTCTAGACTTGATTTGTGGCAAAAGGCTTATTTTCCAGTGGGAATAATTTAATTATTGCTAGGGTTTTGGTTTTTTGTTTCACTTACAATATTAATTAGTTATTGACTTAATTGGAAGCTGGAAATTCATGAATTATAGGTCTTTAGTAATTTTCAGTTAATTCTCGTGCTGCCTATTAAATCCCTCTTACATATTTTATTTAAACCCCTTTTAAAATAGATTTATATTCCAATTATGCCACAACAAATTTCAATTTGAGAATCACATGTTGGGTTTGAGATTTTAAATTATTTGGAAAGTAATATCACATGAGGCTTAATTTTAATATATAATTGTTTACATTATAAATTATTGCACAACTCTCTTCGATTTCAATCATTACTAATGAAAAATTGAACTCAAAACTCCATAGATAAGGCAAAGAAAGAAACCACATGTTTTGTAAAACTGATCTCCAAACAAATATTATATGCGATTTTTCCTTTTATTTTAAACTAGACAAGCAGAAAATTAATCAGTTCAAAGAAGAAGACCACGTGCATTTCACGTACATTTGCTAGTATAAGTATAATAAGTTTGTTAATATTAATCCACATGATAATTTATAGGGCAATCCAATCTTAGTTCTATATTTAAAAAGTCTCGCACACGAGATTTTAGTCTTGTGTGTATTGAAGTTTTAATAAGTGTAGGACTAAAATTGTGAATTTTAATAAACAAGTAGATGACAAAATTGTAATACATATACAGATATACTCATGTAGGACTAAATTAAATAAATAGAATATTGAATTTTTAGCATTATATATAATTAAAAAGGGGGTCATGGGACAAAAATACCACCAAACATATTTTTTACATCCTCAAATAACACCAAACATAATACCATACATCCATATACCATAAAATTTAAAACTATGCCCCTAAATGCCATCAACCATGAATAGTGAATTTTGACTTTTAACTATCTTCCAAAATGCATTAATTCCCATAATTTTCAACACCCATTCAAAATACTTGTTATATCCGGAAAATTATAAACAGATCAATATCAGGCCCAACATGCTTCCGTAAAATAAATTCATCCCCTAAAATTCATACCTCTGTTTGACCGTAACAGCACCGGGTGAGATGGTTTGCAAAGCCACCAGCTGGAAAATCACTGCCCCCAGACCTTTCTACGAACAGCTCCTCACTGTTCAACTTCAACCCTCAGGGAAGATGGTCTGCAAGTTATCCAACTCCTTCAGCAACTGTACAGCACAACCTTGGTTCGTTTCCTACACCAGGTGTACGAAGTATTCCTTCCAGGGGACGAACTAATAATACTAAAAACTCATGTTGAAAGCAAAAGCCTTTCTTTTATTAAGAACTTATAAATATTTATTACAACATATGTAATCTCCTTTTGGGAGGAGAATTACTTGTTTAGCCTCTCATAGAGAAGGCTTGAACTCCTAAATACATAAACTGTAAACACTCAAAACTATTACAGAAGAAAGATAGATGTTTTGAAGAAAACTGAGGGGAATGCTCGATGTCCTTAGCTTCCTTCTATCTCTTTATTTATAGAGTGAAATCCGGATGTGAAATGCGGATTTCAATCCCTCTTGAATGAGCTGGCTGCTTTCTTTAGTGCTCCATGTGACAGTTTGTTGGGGAGTCACTTTCAGCTGTTAGTGTTCTTCCTCTTTTTCTTCCCCTTGACCCATTCCATGTGATAGTGGTTGGAGTTGTCGGGGAATCCTTTCTTTCTTCACATGGTCCAACCCATGTGATCTCTCGTCCTATCCCATTTAACTTTGTCGGGGACGCTTTAATAATTTGGTCGTTGTGGTTCCCGGGGATACCTCTTCTTTTGTGCTGGGCCCTTGGATCCAGCTACCTGTCGGTCGGGTTTGGGTCGGAATCCTTTCCCAAACTCGGGTTCTTTCTGTTCGGGGCACGCTTGACAGATCCGATCAATCCATCTTCCAATGTGTGCCATATTACAGAATTTCCGGTAAGTATCCTTGCTCGCCGAAATCTTGTTCTCCCAAAGGATCTTTCTTTTTGTTTCAAAAAGTTCCTCTGCGAAACCTGTTGTCGATCCAGTCATTGTATTCAGCATGAAGGATCCATTGGCTGAATTCTGGAAGACCTTAAATGAATACTTGACCTTGTCCATTTCTGTTAGACAAGTCCAAAGTCCCCAAGCTCGTCGTGTAGAAGCTTCATCTTCAGTGAATGCTCCTACCAGTATCGGAACCTTTTCCGAGGATGTTGCCTTTATGTATTTTAAGGCATTTTCGTCTGGTCTCTGAAGCTTGATAAAATGAAAGGCCTCATGGAAGCCCTTCTTAGCTGGTTCTGGAGCGGCACTAATGAAATAGAGCTCCAGGATGTCTCCTCTAGACAAGTGTGGATTGTTCGTCCAGGTTTCATGAACTGCTTCTCCTATCCATCTCGGTAATTTCGAGATTTCTGGGAATCCTGGTGATGTGGTATAAATTGAAGCTAGAGCTCCAAAGTTATACCATTCTTGGACTTCATTTGGATGACTGTCTGGTTTCATCCAAACCCTGGGATATTTTCCCGAGATATCAACTGTCGTTCTTTCCGGGTTGATACCGTTTCTCGTCACTAATTTCTCCCATTGACGCTGATAAACCTGCAACGAAGAAACCTCGTTAGTGTGAGTTTGAACCTTAGCTTTGCCTGTCTGAGGCCTCAGGTTCAACTCGACCTCTTTAACCCCAGAGGTACTGGGTTGACTTGAAGACTCGGGTTGTGACACCGGAGCTTCAACATTCGTTACTGATGGTACATCCTCAAGGAATGCATCACCTGTAACACTCGTAGGCATGGTATTTGAATCCATAGCCTTCGGGTTAGAGTCCCGATCTCGAAGTTCTCATTTTAGCATCGAAGAAGATGCAGCCTGGAGAAGAGGTTTATGCAACGCTTGGAACATATGTCCCTGAGCGTATTGGCATGCTCGTATTAGATCAGAAACGGATTTCTGATCTTCTCGTTGAAGTCGTCCAGCAACTTCGGCATTGAGACATAACGTCCCAAATTCTCGTTCAAGACTCTCTAGGTTTTCCCTGAGATGTCTTACTCGTTTGAGGACCTCGTCAGCAACGTGTCCTTCCATCTCGTGTTAAGAAATCTGCAAGAACATTTTCGTGAGATTTCACAATGACAATATCATAATCATAATATTGGCATTCAGCTTGCCATCTAAGTATCCTAGCCTTTTCTGGTTTAGATTCAATTTTATTTTTCAGAAAAGCTTTGACACTTGAATTATCAATTTTGAGGATAAACTTTTTAGCCAGTAAAAAGAGAGGCCATTTTTTAAAAGCCTTTCTGACTGCAAAGAACTCCTTCTCGTTGATATGCCATCTGATTGCTTCTCCATCTGAAAACAGACCGCTGCAATATCTACATGGCACTTCTCCGTCTGGTGTAGCCTTCATAAGAACTGCTGCCCACCAATGATCACTGGCGTCTGTGTAAAGAACCAGTTCATCTTCGTCTTGGGGTATAGCAAGTTTTGGAAGCTTGCTACAAACTTCCTTAAGCTGCTTAATCTCTTCTCGATGTTCATCTTCCCATTTAAAAACCACATCTTTCTTAAGTAATGGGCTGAACACTTTCCTGTGAAATGCTAGATTGTTGATGAACATTCCAGCAAAATTAACAACTCCGAGAAAGCTTTGAAGTTGTTTCTTGTCTGTGAGATCATCTAGAAATCCTTGTATTTTTTCCACAATATGATTTTGTAGAATGATTCCAGATTCATCGATTTCAATTCCGAGGAATTCAATCTGTCTTGTTGCAATTACTGCCTTCTTTTCAGAAAGCACTAATCTTTCTTTATGGCAAACATCTGAGAAAATCGTCAAATGTTTTAGATGCTTCTTCATGTTCTTCGATGCAATGAGAATATCATCGATGTAGACGAACATAAAGTTGAAATAATCCTTGAAGAGATTATCCATCTTTCTCTGATATATCTGGGGTGCATTTGCCAAACCCATAGGCATGACATTCCAGACATAGTGTCCTTGTGGTGTGGAGAATGCGGTGAACTTCTTACTTTCTTCCTCCATCTTAATCTGGTAGAAACCAGACTTGCAATCAACTTAGAGAATATCTTGGCACCTTTGATACAGTTAACCAAGTGTTCTCTACTCGGGATATAGTATCCATCAAACTCCAGAATGTTATTAATCCCTTTGTAATTAATAACAAGTCTAGGTTTACCTCTTTTGATTTCTCCATGATTCCTCACAAGGAATCCCGGGCTGCTATATGGAGAAACTCCTGGTGATATCAACTTAAGGTCCAGGTGTTCCTTAAGTATCTTCTGCATATCCTCATGATCATTTTGATTCATCAGGATAGGTTTGAGTCTTACGAACTCATGTTCCTTTCCAGGTTTAACCTTTAGGGATGCTTTGAGCTCGTTTCTGTCCCACCATGCTAAAGGATCTTCATTGTAATTCCTATGGATCCTTTTCTTGAAATCCTCGAGTGATATTTGTTCTTCAATAGTAACATCACTCTGTGGATTCTCCATTATGGTTTTTCGCAATTCTGCAATAGCCTCTGGAGGAACTCGTTCTTCTCCTTGTCTTCTGAATGAATACAAGGTAGTATCCCATCTTTTGGTAACTTTCTGTTTCGGACCAAATTGTCGATAGGATAATAAGACATCACCAAACCTTCTTTTATCCGCCATTTTTTGGATGTCGAAGTTTGGCTTCATCACCACGCTTGCTGCGAAAAGGAAAAGGCATTTTTCTGTAAAATGCTTCCCGCAGTCTCTGGACAATAATCTTATGATCACATAATGTTGTGAAAATAAGGCGTCTTGTCTCATTTTCCTGTGTAAAACGTTTGAATGTTTGGAGGAAATTGTTTCCCAGCAAAACATCTGCACCAGTATCATGGAAATAGATTGGTGGCGTCTTCACCTTATACCATGGGGTATTGCCGGCGCCTCCGATCATAATTTCCGCTTGTTTGATTCCTCTGTTAAGGATAAGAATCCTTTTGGAGAAATCTCGTCCTGCAATGGCTGGTAGATCTTCTCCCATTTCTTTAGGAAAAACCTCCTGCTTTGCAGTACATATTCCTGCTCCTGAATCCACATAGGCTGCGAAATATTCAGCCTTGTATTCAATATATAACATTCCAATTGAAATGTATATAGAGAATGGACTAGTGGTCATCTGATTCGGTATCTTTTATCAGCCACTGTAAACTCCATTCCATCTTGTAATCTTTCCCAAGGCATATGATCCTCAAGAAAGTTAAGACCCAGTGTTAACTGTTCTGGGATTCTTCCTGCGACTCCGGAGATAGTCAATTCGATTTCACCCATCTTTAGGCATCCTTGAAATCTACCAACTATCGGTTGTTGCAGGTAATAGAGGACATCACAAGGAAAAATATTATCCTTCTGGTTGATGTCAAATATTACTTCAACTGCTCTCCAGCCTTCTGGACATTTTAGCTCTCCTGGTGTTTTAAATACACCTGGGATTCGCTGAACTGTACTAGGCCTTCTTTCTTCCCAACGACTGTTACTCATCAGTCTATCTTGCTGGAAAGACATTCTCTTTGTCTCCATTCTGAGGCTTTGACTCCGATTGAAGACCGGTTGATCTTGTATTTTCATATCTATCTCCTTTATGGTTGGAGATTCAATGAGTTCTGGCAAGATAACCTTAGCGAAATCGTCGAAGATTTTTGGGACTTCGATAAATTCCTTTCTCAAGAATACATCTGAATGATGCGAATTTGATAGAGCATAGGAAATCTTGTATGTGATCGAGTAGGGCCTATTCCCTTCTTTCATCAAGTCTTCTCTTTTAAAATCCTGATGAAGGGTTAGGACTCTGTTAAAATCTTGATCTCCCAGATTGTATGCAATTCTAGGATAGACATTGAATGCCAATTTCCCTGCACACAAGTTTCCGGTGACTGCTCCAAGGCATGAATCCTTGAGATTTGAGATTCGCTTGTCAAATATTGCAAGATTGAGAGGCGAATCAATTCCTTCTTTGAAAGTTGCTTTAATGATTACTCTTATGGCTCCGATATGAATCCATGAGAGTGTATTTGCAACTTCTCTCTTAACTTGATTCCTTATATCCTGAACTTCTCAGTAAGGAATCAGCTGCATCTCGATCAGGTTACTTGTGAATTCCATAGGAATGGCGAATTCTCCCGTAGTAACCCTATGGATAATTTGGTGTTTTCTTTTACGAATTCCAAATTTATCCAAGGCTTTTTCCATTGCTCCAATGGTAAAACCATCATAGATTTGAAGCTTTGGATCCTCTTTCATAATCCTCATGAGAGTCTTATGAGAAACCGTTGTGTGAGAGAGAAATCCTGACATATCCTCTCTCATTGTTTGAAGAATTTCTTCTTCACTCTGATTCTGATGTGGATTCACTTCCATCATCCGAATAGATTTCTTCTTCATAGATGCTTTCATCTGAGGGTAGATCCTCAAATTGATACACCTGTATAAGATCTTGGTAATAGACAGCTTCCTCGAATTCTGGAGTTGCTTCGAACTGTCTAAGACCTCTCCTTTGGTTATCTGGGCAATCTGTTGAGATATGCCCTCTTGCTCCGCAAGTCCAACAATTACAATCTTTGAAACTTTCATTAGCTCTGGTGTGAGCGCGTCTGAAAGTTCTTCTTCCCATAGATCTGCTGGAACCTCCTTGGTTTGAACCTGTTGATGAGGTCCTACTCCTGCTGGGTGCTGGTCTTTGCCCTGACTTATAACTCCGGGCTTTTTGTTTAGACCACATCCTTCTGGGTCTCCAAGATCTCCTTGAAGGCATGTGATTCCGCCTGTTATTGTTGATTCCACGGCTATAAGGGTGACTTATTTGTTTCATCCTTTTATGCCTTCGTGGTT
The DNA here is from genome assembly GCA_954870855.1 of Scutellaria minor. Lineage (NCBI taxonomy): Eukaryota > Viridiplantae > Streptophyta > Magnoliopsida > Lamiales > Lamiaceae > Scutellaria > Scutellaria minor. The sequence continues at coordinate 12,922,491 of OX940728.1, read as the reverse complement.
GACCTCCCACAATTGTTGGGATGTCATTTTCTTCGCAACATAAATGAACCATTTTGTTGATTCCTCTTAATCTCTTGTAATTTTTATAGAGTGCTGTCTGGTGGCACCATTCAGATAACTTGGCTTTTAGGAAAGACATCCTTCTGGCCACTGTATCCAAATCGTCTGCACTCTTATATTCCCTGATAAGCATCTCTCTCCAGGGACTCGGTATCTTCGCAAAGAAAAGCTGCGAAGCTTCTTTGTCATCCACCTTGGATTTCCATCGATATTCGGTGAATAACTTGATATATTCGTCAATATGACAAATATCATGCAACTCGAGGCAGTAGAGGGCTTGCTTATATCTTTTTCTCTTTTCCTCTTCTATTCCCTCGAAATAGCCTATGCCGATAAAATGGATTTTGAATAATTTGGCCATATTATCGACAATTCCTTTCAATGACTCACCAGCAGTTACATTGTTCCTCATATCTGTTGGTGTCATATCCCACGCTATTTTTACAGATTCTTCAAGACTCATTTCAAGGAGTAAAATGAATCCTTCCTTTGTAAGATCGAGCGTTCCTGCTGCAATTCTCATTGATGCTGCCCAGTCATCAATAAGGACTTCTCGATTTTTGAAATCTAGAATATCTAGATTTAGCATTAATCCATAAGGATGTATCGGATTAAGCTGTGACTTTCCATAAGGCGTATTCTGAAGATCTGGCCTTTTGGATCGTTGTCTAGTTCCCGAAACAATCGGGTCTCCTCTAGTAGAAAAATCACCAGCGTGTGGCATTGGTTCATCCACATGATGTGAACCTGAACTTTCTGCAACATTGGGATCTACTGGTGGTTGTGGAGGTGGTCTTGTATGTTGGTCACGAGTAACCAAGGCCGAACCATCTCCTGTATTCATCTTTAGATCCACTATACCTAATCCTGCAAAGGACTCGGCAAGTTCTTGTAGATCTTCAAGATTCATCCTTTCCATATCCATATTAATTTATGATGGATTTTCCTTTGATGATAGCAATGAGCTTTTCATCTCGGGTCATTGGTCGTACGACTTCAGTTGGTTTCCCTTTTTGATGTAAATAGGGAACCGTTCCGAAATCTATACGTCTCCTTCCTCCAGGAACAATTGGTCTGTCCTCCAGATTCTTGACTCTTTTTTCAATATCATGAAGGATTTCAAGAGTTTCCTTCTGATATTTAATCATCATCTCCATCTGGTTTTGGATCTGATGGATTTGTATCGGTAGATGATTATGGCGGTTGCCATAATTCTACACCGTCTTCTGGATTTCTCTAAGATCAAGGCCGATCTTAGATGTATCCGGAATTATCTCGCTCCAGTCTGGTTCTCCTCTAAGACCCATGCTCCTGTCGATGGGCTGCCTCCTGTAAGGTTACCAGTTCTGCGTATAACATTTGGTTAACCTGAAGGTAATCCAATTGATATGCTGCTTGTACATTGCATTGCCTCAAAGCTTCTTGGCAAGCTCCAACATTGGCTCGTTCAACATATTGGTCTTCCCAATATGTCATCTTGTGTAGGTGTTCCTCTTTATACATCGTCAAAATTTGACGATATCTCCTGTATGGAATACATCTTGGACAATTGTCCAGATCCATAATTTCGCGAGAAATTCTCCTCACCAAAGTTAATTACATAATAATAAAAAATATTATAAAAGTTCTTAATAAACCTAGGCTTTGATACCATTTTGGGTCGGATACAACAAGTAAATATTCTGATGTTTAATTTTCAAAGAAATTTGTACGTGGCGTTGTTACTCATCCCAGACCACTGTTTTTAAGGCAGTATTGGCGCGAGGGAAGTATTCCAGCCGATATACTTATTTCAAGATAATTAAACAAAATCTCTTAGAATGGATCAAATTGAAAATATTGGGAGATAAGAAATTAAATTACAAATTTTTAGAAGTAGTTAAATGGTTGCACATGGGTAGTTAGGGTTATTTTGGTCTTTTTACCAAAAAGTGGCATTTTTGGGTATGGTATTATCTTTGATGGCATTTGAGGGTTTAAAAAATAGTTTTCATGGCATTTTGGTATATTTCCCCATTAAAAAGGTATGAATGAGGTAGCTGGCATGAGATGAGAATGCATATAATGATAATGTGATGATTGAATAGTTAGAGTCAAATCATGACTTGCAGAAGACTGCTCAGAGACAAAGGTACCATTACATTACATTACAAGTGTTGCAAATGAGGTTTGGTCCCTCTTTTCATCACAAGACAAATTTATCTTGTCGGAATTGCCCCATTTCCATACCCAATTTCAACCAACTAATTCTTTCTTTTATTATATATGTTACAAAAACACTGTCAAAATGTGCTAGCTACAAACACAAACTTTGCCAATTTTTCCAATGTAATTTGCAATTCATTTGTGTTATCAACACACAAGTAAAATCACGTACAAACTTAATTTATTCTGTAGTTCAAAATCACTGTGAATAAAAAGAGTTCAAACACATGTTATATGCACATTAATTATTTTGGATCACAAATTACCCTCTCTTTAATCAAATATCACATGGGCCTTGTGAGCATATTGGAGATTGAGAGAACATGTTTTTCTAATACAAAATCCTATTTGGATATGCATGATATCTTGTAAAAATATTCCATAAATATGTAGAGTATATATTCAATATATGTTAATTTATTAAAGATATAATTCTAATGAAATTAGATTTCAACTAAATAAAAATTATACTTTAGAAGATCTCTCTACACCAATTTTTCATTTTGTACATACAGAAACCAAGTCACAATGCACTATCATTTCTGTTATTTCTTTCTGGTAATTTTTAAAGCGAATATTTGGTTTATATGCTTTTTTTTTTTTTTTTAATAGTGAACCGATATTTGGGTGAAACAAACGATTGTATATTATTGTGTGATGAACATGCAAGTTAGAAGTTATCGAATTGAGTTTGGAAGAACTCGTTCGACCATCAAAAAGATTCCATAATAGTTTCGTCAAAAAAATCATCAATAGAAGAATATAGATTAAACATAGCTGAATGGAATTTATCTTATAGACTACATATATACGTACAATAGTTATGCACAACTACTATCAATGATAAAAGTTCTAGCGTAATGAACGATTCAATCAAAGTTTAAAATCCATATGTAATTTAAATTGCATGTTTTTCATATAACGAATTTTGCTTCCACACGATTCCTGAAACTTCAAAGTTAGACAGATTGTTTTATTAGCTGTGTTGACCTGCTCATTGATCGTGTTGACTGATCAATCAAAGTATCTCTCGGAGTATAATCCATTTTATTACAAATAAGTTTTATATGAGATCGTCTCACGGATCATGTTATGTGTGAGATGAATCAACCCACAACCCACCCTTCACAATTCACATGTAAATTGGTGAAAATTGATTTAGTTTATGAATAAAAAAGATTCGTCTCACGCAAATTTTTGTGTTTTATTACACACTTGATAAATGAAATGTTTGTTTACTTTAAAATAATTAAAATAGATACATTCTTCGTAATTTAGAAACTAGAAAGGAATGAAAAATGGAAAATTAATCGAAGAATTTTAGCTAAAATTAAAGAATTTAAACAAACCTTCCTTAAACCAATCATTATTATCTTTAGCTAAAAATAAAGAATGGGCCCGGCTATCCGCACCCCACTTATTCTAAACACACTCCATTAAATTAAATAAAAAAGAAATGATTTAGTTAAAGACATTTATACCCTTAAAGATAATTTTATAAATAATTATACTTAAATTAAAGTTATACTATACACACCCCAATTATTAAAACACGCCCCACTCCAACACACCCATTTACAACACACCCAATCTCTTCCTTCCTCACTTCATCTTCTTGCTAAACCTCAAAACAAAACCCTAATCTTGCAAACACTCACCTCACATCTTGCTCGTACTCAAAAGTTATCATGTCCGAAGAAAGTACACATGAGATGGACAATGTAAGTCGTTTACAAGCTTTCTACGTTTCTGTATTTTTGGGCTTAAAAAAAAACTTCGAATTTCCCGATCGGCCATTACAGGCCGAACAAATCGAAGAGTGTTCGACCTGTAATGGCCGAACATAATGAAGACTATTCGACCACTACTGGTCGAACAAATTGTATATGTTCGAATAGTAGTCGAACAGTGTGTGATATGTTCGGCCAACTTTGGTCGAACAACCTGTTTTTTAGAACAATTGTTTTGTTTGATTATCAATGTATTTACTTGTACATTTCATACATACATTATAGGAAATCGATTCACATGAATCTAAAATGAGCATTGTGAATGTAAACGTGGAAGACGATCCGATGTATGAACAAATTGATTTTTCAAACGATTTTAGAACAAATGAAGTATTTGATGATCGTGATGCGTTGGTGAATTGGGCAACTAGGGTGGGAATTCGTCTGAACATGGTCATATTGGTTAGACGATTGGATAGTGGACAAAGTGGAAGGCGAGCTCGGGTATTTTTGAGGTGTGAGAGTGGTGGTAAGTATCATCCATCAAAGTCAAAAGTTGTTGCAAGCACGTCGAGGGAAGATGGTAAGAAGTCGTTAAAAGGACGGAATACTGGCACTAAGAAGTGCGATTGTCCTTTTATGCTGAAAGGAGTACAGTTGAAAGAAACTGACCAATGGTGTTTGGTTATTAAATGCGGATCGCATAATCATCCAATGGGGTTGAACTTGGTCGGTCACTCATTTGCAGGTTGACTAACAAGTGCTGAAGATCAACTTGTACCTGACTTGACTATTAACAATACGAAACCGAAGGACATATTGAGTACAATCAAGCTTTCTTTTCCCAAGAATGAGTCGACCTTGAAGACCATTTACAATGCCCGACTGAAGCATAGAGTAATCGAGCATGGAGGTCGTACTCAATTACAATACTTGGGAAAATTGGAGTTGGAGAACTACTACTATTTGACCAGGAGATGTGATCAGACAGATAGTGTTACCCATTTGTTTTATGCTCATCCAACATCTGTGGAGTTGTTGCGTACATTTCCAAGCATGTTATTCATGGATTGTACCTATAAGACTAATAGGTATAAGATGCCGTTGTTGGAAGTAGTTGGTATCACGTCCACAAACTTAACTTTCTCAGTTGCTTTTGTGTATATGTCCCATGAGCGTGAGGACAACTATAGATGGGTGTTGACTACATTGAAAGGATTGATGAACGACATATGCTTATCTAAGGTGATTGTAACCGATTGAGAGCTTGCACTCATGAATGTTGTATCTGTTACGTTCCCCAACTCTACAAATTTGCTGTGTCGAAGGCATATCAACATTGGCAAGCTGCAGGACAATTTTCGGTCGAGTTGAGAGGTGGGAACAATTCAATCATGCATGGAATTTGTTGATATTAGCTGATGATGAACATAGGTTTAATGAGTTGATTAGGAGACTTGAAGCTGACTACAGAGAATATCATAGGGTTGTTACTTATGTGATGAAGAATTGGATCCAGCCGTACAAGGAGAAGTTTGTTTGCGCATGGACTGGCAATATCATGCATTTTGATAACACGTCTACTAGCAGGTATGTTCTAGAAGTAGATTGACCGCATGTCGTAACGCGATAAAATTAAATAATTTCTTTCCTAACCTAACCAAATAGTAGCTAGGGTAAGTCAGAGTCGATCCCACGAGGAGTGAAGAATAAACTATGTCACCTATGTTCAATTCAATCAAAGAGCAGATTATGGGGGGGGTTTTGATTTTGATTAACTACTAATTAACGAACTAGAAAACAAATTAAACAGGAAATCAATATATAAAAAGCATCCCAGTTAACAGTTCAGTTATCCCCCAATTTTAATTATATCTTAATCAATGTAACACCCCTCTCTCAGATTATCATGGAATTATCACCCCTAGTCTAACAACAAGCTCTGTTAAACCGACATGGAATTATCACCCCTAGTCTAACAACAAGCTCTGTTAAACCGAAATCGTCTCTTAAGATTAGTTAAATTAGGATAAGATCACTAATTAACCCTATTTAATTGAATAACCTAGAACAAGCTCTCTAAATTTAATTCATTAAATGCATTAATTACCAAGACGATAGGATGAACTAGACTCCGAATACACGAGCTCAATTCGATAATCTAGGATTATGCTACCCTAGAGATGCACGACCTTTAGTTTACCACTTATGAAAATTAAATCACAACAATTAGGATTCATGATCTAAAATTCTAGCAATCAATTATCAAATACTTAACCTAGGTGGTCAATCCAAATTAAACATCAACAATTGAAAACGATATTCACAGATAGCATAATCAATTTCATTCAAACATCGAGAAGGGGAAACGAGATTAATTAAAACATAAAAGAAATATGAGTTCAAAACCTGCTAACCGGAATTGAAAGATTAGCCGATCATCCTTGAAATAGAATCCATCAAAGTAATTGTGAACTCCATCAAATTGAATCTTTAAGATAAAGAATTAAAATCTCCCTTTTCTTTCTCACTCTAACCTCTCTCTCCAAACCAATGTCTCAACAGACTAATATCTCTACTCTCTCTTCCTAATCTCTACGTGAACAGTGAATTGAGAGATGTCTGATAAAAAGGGTGTGTGGCATGACTTGAGGGCAAAGTCACGGCCATGGGCCTTTTCTTTATAATTCTTTTCTTTTAAATTCTTGTCCCAAATCATTTTCTTTATTCTTCAATTAAAGCCCACTTGCTTCCTTCAATTTTCTTTTGCCTCTTGAACCAAGAATGACCCAATTAATTCCACGTCTCGTTCCACTTGCTTTCCTTGCCTCCAAAATCCTCCAAATCTCCTAAAATAGTCAAGAAAATAATATATGAAATATTTGGAGACATAATTCACACATATGTAGGAAAATAGTGCATCCAATCAAATAAACGATATTAAAATCTCATATTGATCACCATAAAAATGCACGTATTTTTTTCATATCAAATTCCCCCACACTTAAACTATTGCTTGTCCTCAAGCAACAAAAGAATTAAAGCACAAAGGGAATCAAAATAAAAAAAGATCATTGTTTGCTCAGATTCTCACCAACTCGAATCATTGTCAGGAACAAGACACAAAAACATGTTGGACTCAATGCGCAATCTCAAGAAATCACAAAGGTTGGAAGGGTATTAGAAATCAAACTTCTCATAGACAATTAATTAATTCACTCTACCACCTACATCAATCAACATACTTCAACTCCTTTTACGATATCCTTCATTTAAATTAGAACTCGTTAAGATTTCACACACAATGAATCACCCCATTTTTCTTAATTTTTTTTTTCTCTTTTTCTTCTTGTTTTTTTTTCTTTTTTCTTTTTTTGTTTTTCTTCTCTTTCTTTCACATAGACGATGATTCTTCGTCTTTTAATTTTTTTGAATGGGGTTGGCAGCTCCACACCATTCTTAGGTTAGTCCATGAACTACTACGAATTTTTTTTTGCATTTTTTCCTTTCAAGTCTTTGGACCCCTAAGAATAGGCAACTGATTCCACATCCCATCATCTTTTCACTTCTCAATTATTTTCAAATCAACACCTTTATCTCCAACCACATCAATTTTTTTTTTCAACTAAGGGGGTTCATCAAAAGTGATCAAACTTTCACAAATTCCACTCTAAACTACATCCATCAAGGAATTAAAAAGTACATCTCAAGACACAAGTAGGCAAAGTAAATCAACTCAAAGTCACAGATTAATTCTCAAACCAACATTATCCTTCATAGCAGCAATTTCCCAAGACGACATTCAACAATTTTTAACCAACAAAGCTCATCAACACATTTCCCAACACATCATTGAATTCCCAAATAACAACAATAAACAACACTCGAATCATCATTGCAAGCTCTCTTACTTAACACTTTTTTTTGTTTATATATATATATATATATATATTGTATACATGCAAATGCAAGCAAAAATTAAAACGTGCTAAAGCAAGTAAACATGCATCCTAAAGCAAAAAAAATAAAAACAAACTACATGCAACTATATGAATCTAAATGCAACTACATGCAAGATATGTGATCTACTCCACACTTCATCAAATGTGCAACAACTCTTCATCCCTCCACACTTAGAATCTTGCTTGTCCCCAAACAACTCAAATCACAACACAAGATAAAGAGACAATAAGATCCAATCATGCATAGAGATAAGAGAAATAAAAGAAGTATAGAATCATGTCACCTGATCACCAAGGAGGTTTTGGAATTGGTCTCAAAGATGACACATCAAGAACCATCATGTTCAATACCCCTCTATTGAGCTTTCTTCTCTTTATTGATTTGAAGTTTGAGAATTCTGTGAGAAGTGCTTTAGAAGGTGTATGGATTTCATTTAAGACAAATATTTTTTCATCATGCTTTCTTCTGTCCTCTAAAATTGAGTTCACCCTATAAGAAAGATGAAGAGGATCAACATTAAACTGAACAGAAATTGATTGGTTTACCAAATTCTCACAGGCTGACAATTTGACACTGGATGTTGGTTTCACACTGGGTAATCTAGTGTCTAGCTGATTGACGAGTTTTTCTTCCTCCTCATCGTCTTCCTGTAAATGTTCCAGCTTTTTAGGCTCTCTAAACTATTTCTCACTCAAAATTATTGCATTGATATCCTCTTTTGCTGCCCTCACCAACCTGGAAGGAAAATGAACCAAATTAGTAGGACATTGTGTAGAAAAATCATTCCTGACCTGTGCAGATTTCGAAGTTTTCACACTGGATGATGGTTCGACACTGGGTAATCCAGTGTAGACCTATTCAGTAGGTTTTTCTTCCTCATCATTTTTCCGATTTTTCTCAGGCTTTTTGGGCTCTTCCAGCTGCTTCCCACTCATCAAGGTTACTGCACTAACATTCCTTGGATTTATCTCTGGTTGAGATGACAATTTTCCTCCATTCTGGGCTTCTAATCGACTCACCGCTGTCGCTAATTGACTCATTTGCATCTCAAGATTTTTGATACTCGACTGAGTATCTTTTTGGAACTGCATTGTATTGGAAGTCAATGTCTTCAGCATATCCTCCAATGACGTGTTGGAGTTTTGTCCAGATGATTGCCCATGATAATTAGAATTTTCTCCTTGGTAGTTTGAATTTCCTCCTTGATAGTTTGAATGTCCTCTTTGGTGGTTAGGATTTTTCAAAAGTTGTGGAGCTTTATTATTCTCTCCATTGTAATTGTCTTGTTGATTTCACCACCTTAGATTTGGTTGATCCCTCCAAACCGGATTGTACGTATTGGAGTAAGGGTCATACTTCATTCCTTGGTAGTTTCCACTTCCCACAACATTGGCATGAGCCTCGATTTTATCGAGCAAAACTCGGCACGAATCTGTGTTGTGATCGGTGGTATTGCAGATACGACATGGCTTCACTTAGGGAGTACCTGCAACAGCTTGACGAACAAAATAAGTTAATTTAGTTAATTTATCCTCGATGGTAGAGCTATTTACCTCCTTTACGGATTGTAGTTGTTGAGTGAGAGAGGGGTTTGCTAGCTCCCTCAATGTTCGTTCCTCTACCATTTGAGATGTAGCACCCCGGACCAAAACGAGCATAATTTATTAATTAAATATTAAAAAAACTCATAATTTAATAATTATGTGCGTATGATTTATCTGTTTAATTTATTTCGTGCGTTTCAGATATGTGTTTAATGTATGGTTAGGATGGAAGTATGTATCTAGACGTGAAACGTAGAATTTTATTTTACCATTAGATGCGTAATGGAAAAACGAGAAGATAGAAACGAATTAGGGGTCAATCGGAGACCCGTAGCCCGAACGACGAAGAAAGGGGCAAAACTCGAAGTTTCGGAACAAAAAATCGAAAGATATTAACGATGAATAGTAACGAGATAGACATGATGAATAGTAACCCGGAAAAGTCAACTATGAACAGTAACTTAGATTTTTCACGTGAATAGTAACTTTCGGATTTCTATAAATAGAGGTGATTTCGATTCAAAAATCACCGTTTCTTCGATCGAGCCGAACCCAACGAAAACACGTAAGTCCTCCTTTCTCGTCTTTTCTTTTCTGTCTTTCTATTTTCCGGCGCGCTGCCGCCGGCGCCGCCGCCAGCCGGTCGCCGGAAAATTTTCAACGTTGTCGGAATCGGACGATTTTCGCACATGACGTTCGTCTCGACGAGACGAATCTAGGATAGGTCTCGGATTTCAAATCCGATTTCTCGTTCGCCAGAAAACGGTGAAAAATAGCCCCCAAACCCTAACCCCTTCACCCTTTCTCTCTCCTCTGATTTCTTTCTCTCTCCTCGTCCTCTTGCTGGAGCGGTGGCCGGAGAAGCTGGTGGTGGTGTGGTGGTGATGTCGGGGAGGTGGCGCAGCCATGGGTGGCGGCGCATGGCCGGAACAGTAGGTATATATGTATGAACGTGCATGTGTGTGTGGGTTTAGGTGTGCTAGTGTGTGTGAGTGTTGAGTTCGCTGTTGTGGGCGGCGCATGGTGGCGCCGCCATGCGTGACCAGTGAGCCGGCGATGGGAGGTCACCGGCGAGGGCTCAGGTGGAGGGGGCCGGCGTCGGGTGGCCGCCGGCCAAGCATGACAGGGTGTGTGTATATGTTTCCATGTGCGTGTGTGTGTATATGTTTCCATGCGTGTGTGTGTGAGAGCTGCTGTGTGTGTAGGTGGTGGCCGGCGACTGGGGGTCGCCGGCCAAGGTCACGGCGGGTGGTGGTGGTCGCCGGCGGCAGGTGGCTGCCGGCCAAGGGTCGGTTTGGCAAGGGTTGGAGTGTGTGTGTTGAGCGTGGGTTGCATATGTGTATATATATGGCTATGTATGTGTGTTGGCCGGAGTTGGGTGGTTGCCGGCGACTGGGGAGTTGCCGGCCGGTGTCTGGAGGTCGGGGGAGGTGGTCACCGGCGACGAGAAGTCGCCGGCCGGAGTTTGGTTGGAGTTGAAATTTGGAAAAAATGTGACTTCGAAGGATTTTGCGGCGTAATTTCCGGGCACTATTCATGCCGGAATCCGGCGATGGACGGCCGGAGGTGGTAGCCGGCGGTGCGGGGTATCCAGCGAGGTAGGTGGTGGTGGCTGGAGGCGGCGCCGCTGCGCCGGGCGGAGCCGGGAAAGTGACAGGCGAGCAGGGCCGACGTCGGGAAAATCTGGGCGCCCGCTGCCGAGAAAACTCGGCAGCTGCCGAGACGGGCCACCCGCTGCCGAGAAAACTCGGCAGCCGTCGGGTGTCGGGAACCCGCGCGCGCACCGTGCGCGCCCGTGCGCGCCAGTCGGGTGCCGACGCGCACCCGACGCCGTGTTTTCGATCCGAACCTCGTTTTTTTTCCGTCATTCATCCATATCGAGTCGTCGCTGACAAGACGTCATTGACCGAGGGTCGTGGGCCCGGTCAAAGTCAACCCGTTGACCAAAATTACCATTTTACCCCTTAACTTAAAATGCTCCGTTTGAGCTCGTTTTAACTCCGATTGAGCTCATTCTTTTTGCGTTGCGATCCTTATTTCATTTCCTACCTATTCAGCCACCCATACAGATCTGACCCTCTCGTTTCTTGAACTCCAATCTTTAGATCGTTCGATCCGTCGTGTCGTTAGCAAGCGTTTTTCCGTCGGAACCTTTTACAGCTTTATTTATACAGTATTTAAGATCTAAGAAACATCGTAACTATGTAGGCTACTTATTGGACTGAGCTTTGAGATAGCAAGTTATCAGACTTTCGGATTTATCAACTCACGTGGGTACCACCGAACAAGGTGGGGGTAATTCTTATCCTTTTATCTGTTTACAGTTTTCCCTATTTAAATGCATGATTGAGGAATACTAAATGCTGTGAATATATTTGTTGTGCCATATTATTACTGTGGTTGGACTGATGTCCACCTTGATCATGCATTCCGTTCGTCCCTTGCTATTTTCTACTACTCTGAAAAGGTCTAGCGGTCCTTAAAATACGCTAGCGGTATATGAGACCGTTTACAGGGTAAGACGGGGGAACCCCGCACCTATGCGTCCCTTGCCATTTCTAATATCTGCTATGCATTTTATGTGTTGTGGCAACGTGACTTAAGATTATTTTACTAGTATTTTTATATCTGATGAGAGTCATAAGGGGCAGAGTTATTCCCACGAGTGTATTCCACGCACTCACCCCTTTATTCTGTACTCACACTACAGGAGCTGGTGAGCATGTTGAACCCTAGTTGGAGAGAGGTGGTGATGTTCCTGATCTTGTGTTTATTTAGGATGTGTCGCACAAACACTTTCAAACAATGTTTTAAGTTTAACTCACGTTTTTTGTAATATTTCTGTATTTATATTTTGAGTACTTGTGAGGATGGGAGATCCTAATGAATAGTTTCCGCTGTATATGATGTATATTATCGGTGTGAGACCGAATGTTATCGGACGAAGCCGATTTTTGTTATGAGATAGATTCTCATCGTCTCTTACCTCTATCTTCTGTTGTCCCTTACTTAATTCTTTCTGTATATGTTAAGCGACCCTTGCTTTTCTATCTTCACGCCCGGGTAAAACTCTGATATTTTAACAAAAGATTTCGGGGCGTGACATGAGAAATCCAGATATTTTTCTTTTCGCTGAAGCAATCTGCAAAATTGACACTGGAAGACCAAAATCACACTGGAACTGCCAATGTGAAAAGTACGACAGAACAAAGCAGACTTGGAAACAGAACCAAAGCCGAACAGAACTGAAAAGATGCACAAAATGAACAACAATTTTTTTTTCCTTCGGTTTTTTAATTTTTTTTTAAATGAACAAAATAAGAAAAGAAACAAGATGACACAATAAATGCAAATCACTCCCCGACAACGGCGCCAAAATTTAACCGCGCGTCGTAACGCGATAAAATTAAATAATTTCTTTCCTAACCTAACCAAATAGTAGCTAGGGTAAGTCAGAGTCGATCCCACGAGGAGCGAAGAATAAACTATGTCACATATGTTCAATTCAATCAAAGAGCAGATTATGGGGGGTTTTGATTTTCATTAACTACTAATTAACGAACTAGAAAATAAATTAAACAGGAAATCAATATATAAAAAGCATCCCAGTTAACAGTTTAGTTATCCCCAAATTTCAATTATATCTTAATCAATGTAACACTCCTCTCTCAAATTATCATGGAATTATCATCCCTACTTTAACAACAAGCTCTGTTAAATCGAAATCGTCTCTTAAGATTAGTTAAATTAGGATAAGATCACTAATTAATCCTATTTAATTGAATAACCTAGAACAAGCTCTTTAGATTTAATTCATTAAATGCATTAATTACCAAGACGATAGGATGAACTAGACTCCGAATACACAAGCTCGATTCGATAATCTAGGATTATGCTACCCTAGAGATGCGCGACCTCTAGTTTACCACTTATGAAAATTAAATCACAACAATTAGGATACATAATCTAAAATTCTAGCAATCAATTATCAAATACTTAACCTAGGTGGCCAATCCAAATTAAGCATCAACAATTGAAAATGATATTCACAGATAGCATAATCAATTCCATTCAAACATCGAGAAGGGAAAACGAGATTAATTAAAACATAAAAGAAATATGAGTTCAAACATCCCTGATAACCGAAATTGAAAAATTAGTCGATCATCCTTGAAATCGAATCCATCAAAGTAATTGTGAACTCCATCAAATTGAATCTCTAAGATAAAGAATTAAAATCTCCCTTTTCTTTCTCACTCTAACCTCTCTCTCCAAACCAATGTCTCAACAGACTAATATCTCCACTCTCTCTTCCTAGTCTCTACGTGAACAGTGAATTGAGAGATGTCTAATAAAAAGGGCGTGTGGCATGACTTGAGGACGAATCACGGCCATGGGCCTTTTCTTTATAATTCCTTTCTTTTAAATTCTTGGCCCAAATCCTTTTCTTTATTCTTCAATTAAAGCCCACTTGCTTCCTTCAATTTTCTTTTGTCTCTTGAACCAAGAATGACCCAATTAATTCCACCTCTCATTTCACTCGCTTTCCTTGCCTCCAAAATCCTCCAAATCTCCTAAAATAGTCAAGAAAATAATATATGAAATATTTGGAGACATAATTCACACATATGTAAGAAAATAGTGCATCCAATCAAATAAACGATATTAAAATCTCATATTGATCACTATAAAAATGCACGTATTTTCCTCGTATCATAGATGAATGATTGAATTTAGTGGATATTTTCTATTTTATCTCTTGTGACATAGGTATGTGTATTTATAGGGTCGAGAGTGCACATGCCAAACTTAAAAAATAATTGGGCTCTAGTCAGGGGAATTTTGAGACATCATGGGAAAGAATCACTTGCTTATCACGTCACATACCAATGTGAAGGCCTCATTCGAACAAAGTGTACATATGACAGCACATCGTTATGCTTCTCCTCTGTTCAAGAACATTCGAGGATTCGTGTCTCATCATGCACTTTCTAAGATGCTTGACGAGATGAGTGGCGTGGATAGTTGCGGTGTAGATTATTTGATGTGTGGTTGTGTGTTGCGGAGGACGTGTGGCTTGTCCTGTGCACACTAACTGGGATGTTTGATACGAGATGGTCAAGTTGTCCAACTTGATATGATTGACAAGTTCTGGAGAAAGTTGGATTGTGAACCTGCACTATGTGAAGACTCTGTGAACGTTGATGTTGGAGCCCGTTGGGAAGAAACAATCGGTGATATAAATGGGTTATTTGGAACGGCCTCGAGTCTCAAAAGTTGTTGTTGCTTAAGAGACTTCGCGAGATATCCATACCATTGACAAGTTCATTACAAAAATCCCAAATTGTCGCTCATCCCCGTGGTAGGCCTAGGAAAGCGAAGTTGCGGAAGGAGACGTCCACAAAACGCAACCCTTCAAAGTTTGAATACGTGGAATCGGTGCATGACAGTTGTTCAACACCTGTAGAAGATGATGTTACTTACGTAGGTGAATGCACCATGACGACTCCAATGTTCACAACACTGAAGAGAAAAATGCTTCCAATTAGGCGACGTTCGGTGCGCAAGGCGGGTGATGAAATATTCATAAGTTAACTTCCTCCGATCATGCAAGAACACGTGCTCAGTATAAAAAATCCATTGGGAGACGGGCATTGTGGTTTCTGATGCATAGCTCATGGGGTTGGTTTGGGAGAGAACTCGTGGGCACAAGTTCGTAGTGATCTCATTGATGAGATACAAAACTTTGAATGGTTATACCATCGGTATGAACGACCGAATTGAACAAATTACCAAGAACTTAATGTGCTACGAGAAGCCTATTTACCAGATCAATTTTTGGTGGGCAATCCCTGAAATGACCTACTTGGCCGTCAATGCTTACAACATGGCGATAGTCCACCTATCGCAGAACATGTGTGTCACCGTTCTACCCATGCGCACCCAAATACCAACAAAGCCTCGACTTGTATACATGACCTTGTTTTGAAACAATCATTACGTTCAGGTAATTTGCATATGTTACCTTAAGTTATGGGCTCGCGTGTTTATTAATACTATCATTTGTTGATGAAGTGTGTCTGTTTTTATAGGTGAAATTGGATGACAATGCACCATTGCCACCAATTATTGATCGCTGGTTTGAAACTCGCCTACCATGTGCAACTGGGTGGTCTGAATTTTACAAAGGTCGAATCATGAAGTATGCCCTTCAGAGTCATAGTGAAAGCTCCTCGGCCGTGAAAGTTTCAATCGATATAGATGATGATTAGGGTGCAATTCAAATGTTGGGTTGTATTATACAATATTTTACTGTTAGTTTTTTATTCCGATGTTTGAACAATTGTTGTAGCATAGCTTGTTTTATGGAATGTTCAGCGTATCTTGTTCCTTATACGATCTTCTGAATGAGATACTTTATTGAAACTTCAAGAATTCAAGAATATTTCCTTATGTTCGACAACTACTAGTCGAACGTTGTCAATGTTGTTCGGCCATAAGGTGAACACATCTACGCTTTAAAAAACCAAGATACGCATTGTTCGACCAACGTTGGTCGAATGGATTGCATAATGTTCGACTTATTTTCGAACATGTCAGGTAGTGTTCGGCCAGCGTAGGCCAAACAGTTTTCAAAACGTTCGAACTGTACTGGTCGAACAGAAGATAATTCCAATTAAAATCACTGTTCGGTCACTACTGTTCGAACAATACGAAGAAAGTTCGAACATTCATGGTCGAACAGTACACATTTGTAAGTCAAATTTCAATGTTTTAGCCAATATTTTCCCACATTATTTCATTGGCACACTGTTTTCTATTTAACATTTATAACACACAATATTTAACAAATTTAAAAAGATAATTGGCTACGACGAACAACAATATTGTGGAATTTAGAAAATAAAACACATGTAAATAGTTGTCTGCAATACACATGCTAAAATCAAGGAACCGAACAGATAGTCATAATTGTTTAAGAAGAATACATTACAAAATAACATAGAGCCCTATTTCTACCCTCTACGACCCCGTTGTGCTCTAGATGTGGAGGCACGTCTGGATGACTATGGTTGTTCACTGTCATCTATCTTCAGTGCACGATATGCCCCCACTAGGGCTGGGACCAACATCGATGCATCGAGCCCATCCTGCTCCACCATCCATTGTTGATACACCGGCTCCAGATGTCCCAACGCCGAATTAATCATATCCCACGATTGAGGTCCCCGAGGTCGAGATGGAGGAATGCGATGCTCGGACACGGTCGCTGGATTTTGGATTATTGGATGCGAGATGTTGAATCGGAAATAGGCTCCGAGTGCATCCCACGTGACCTTGTACTTTGCACCCGTAGTTCCCCGTCGGGCGATCATTGGGACGAGTGGCTCATCAAGGATATGTTGAAGATGCCGAAATTGGCGAAGGACACGATCTGGATGACACGACTCAACGATCTCGAACGCTCGTATACACCCTTGATAGAAGGTGACTTCATCAAATGGATGGTGATCCCAAATATCACTATAGGACATCTACATAGAATAAAAATATAATTAATGCGTATTTGTAAGACTTGGTAAAAAATCTTCTTTTCGACAAATTAAATACTCACGTTTGTCGGTGACATAACATCCAAGATTTCTCGAGTGGCAATTAACCGTTCAATGGTTCCACCGCCGTGGGCTCGTTGCATCCACTTTCTCGACAGGGGCTCATCCCATCGGTAGTTGACATTATGTGTTGGCCTGAAAACCGGAAAGTACTCGTATATCCAAGCCTGCCACAAGAACACATGTAAACAAGTATATACAAATAAGAAGGACGACATCAAATGAGGCTCGTCGCTATTGTATCTCGAGTAGTGTCAGATAACCACTCATTTGTCTCACCCCACTTCTAGAGGCGAGTCCGAACTGTCTATATAAGAATGTCAAACACGCCGCTCCCCAAGTGTAAGTGTGGACACGGTCTAGACGCTCCAGAAGTGCTAGGATCTTGGTGTCGGCTCGGGTTCCAGTCTTATCGGCAAAGAGTGTGCAACCCAACACAAACTATAAGTAAGCCCGAGCAGAATATGCCAACGTGTCCACATCATCTGATGAACAATCTCCTACAAACCGACTCCACAACCATTCAAACTTCACACTACTGCCTCGAAGACCGGAAAGAGTCTGTTGCGTCTGCTGTAGAGACGCCCAACAACCAATAAATCTTCGAATGACCACGTTCCTCTACGCCCCTAGTCTGTAGAAACATGACCGAGTGCCCACTGACTGGAAGTCCAGTTATACATCGCACGTCGTCCAATGTGATGGTCATCTCACCCCACGGCATGTGAAATGTGTTGGTTTCTGGTTGTCAATGCTCCACGAACGCACATATTAGATTTTTGTTTGGCGTCTTGTACGATGTCCACCTCAAATCTGAAATGTTGTTTCTTTCCAGTATCCTCAAAAACTCCTCATTGGGGTTCTCAAACATCCACGTGTCCATCTTTGTGGTGTGACACCAACACTTCAAGATCGCTCTTTCTTCCCCATGCCAGATCGCATAGGCAATATGTGTCTTGAAGCTTGGGATCAACTGTGGATCAACGGGTCCGCCAGGGCAAGGATCCGTCAAAAGCTCCTCTTCATCATCCTCATTCTCTGGCCCCTCCGGTGCCTCGTGTAACAACCCATTTCAAGTAAATACCCTGTATTGCATATTTTATAAAATTTCTTTTATCGTCCAAGTATAAATGATTTAAGTGCAAGTTCTTATACTATTTAAAGTTATGATTTACAAATTATATTATGATCGATGATTTTAAAAATTTTATGATCTAATATCTCTTTCAAGATTTAAGAATTTTTACAGGATAACTTATGGAGGAAACCGAGCTCGATCTCCACTCACTCGACACATACGAAAGGAAATAAAAAAAAAAGATAAGATGCTAATTAGATTTAATTGAATAAAATGATTTTAGGTTTTCATGCTAATTTTATTCATTACCGCTTTCGAATACTTTGTTTTTATAAAATTAGACGTTTTACTTGAACGAGCATGCATTATAGTAAATATTAAAATAACCACAATACTTATTAATTTAAGTACGTATGAAAATTTTAATACTTGTTTTTATGCTATTTAATTTTTCTTTCATTTATATGATTACACATTATACTATTATTGTTAGTCTCTTTAATAATGTATACATATATTTATGTATATATATGTGATATAAGACACCAAAGTAAAAATTGAGACAAGCTATACATATATACGTACACATGAGATTTTTTCACAAAATATCAAGATAAACAAATTAATTTAACTTTTTTTTTAATCTAAATCTTCCATGGTAAGTCAAGACTAGACACCTAGCCTAGCCACCTCATCATCCTACTTCAACTTACAACATGCAATACATCCATTGCTTGATGATACATCTCTCTCGTCCACACTATATAAAGAGGACCAAAAATAAGCCATAGGTAGTTGAACATAAGAAGCAAAGAAAGAGAAGAAAACACACCCATACTCTCAAACCCTCACGGTCTTGTCCTCACATCTCCCTCTTGGTAAGTTTTGGCTAAACTCTCATAATACTTTCATTAATCTTATACTTTATGGCTGATATCTTAAGTTAGAAAGTCCAAAGATGTTCTTTGGCATTAGGTTGAGAATTTTCTGTTGCTTGAATGAAGAAAGAAGTTGTTCTAGGATATGCTTAAGTGTTGTGCTCTTTTCTTCTATTTTGGAATTGTTCGAAAAACTTAGAAATTGATTTAAGATAAAATCCTTTTGCCAAGTTGAAACATATGAAGTTAAGAGTATGTCTGTAAAATTTCAGAATTTTTGGACTTGAATTCGATTTACTATGAATTTTCAAACATGACCCTGTTCTGTGACAAATTCGCCCTGTTTTTAGGTCTAAATCATATAATTTTGTTGAACAGTATACTTCGAATTTATGTATGATCTTCTACTATGTTTTAGAATCAGTTCTTAGGTACGTGTAGGAATTTAGTATGTATTTGTTTGAGTTTTGTACGATTTATGCCGAATTTTAAAATATAGCCTGTTTTCTGGGTAAACCATATCCTGTTTTTAGTCTTATTCTAAAATTCATAACTATTTATTGGAATCATGTTTATAAGCCATATTTTACTATGTTTTAGTACACGTTCTTATAGAGATGCAGAAATTTACCATATAATTTTTAGAACCTTGTAAAATTTATGATAATTTTTATAAGAAAGCCTGTTTTCAGCATATACTATGTCCTATTTTCTACCGACTTCGAAAATTTATAACTAATTATGTGAATCTTATTTTTAGCTGATATTTTTATATGTTATACTTGAATATGTTATCTGATAACCGTAAAAATATGAAAGCATTTTATCAATCCTATAAGGTATGGTGATGTTTTCATTAAAGGCCATTTTTCAGCTGAAATTGAAGTGAAAAACTAGTTAAATGTGTGATTTTTAATTCTTTGTACAAACAGTTAAAATTCTTGAAATTTCAGCATGTTATAATAAAAGAAGTTATGTGATTATATGAATAATTATGTGATTTTAGGAATTATATGTGAATTATTAAAATTATTACATCTTTATATGTCATTTTTATGTCCAAAATTACTAGTTTAGATGCTTAACAATTAAGTTATAAGTATGAATATGCTTTAGGTTAGAGTAACCTAATATAAATACAAAAAATTATGTTATATGACATAAAGAGACTAATCAGTTAAGTGTGTCGAGTACAGTCGAGACGATCGGTGAATTCAGAAGCAATCCTTGCATTATCAACGTACAAGTGGGTAACTTCTACTCTCTACTATATGATGATAATTGAATTGATAAGTTATGTATGAAAATCTACGACTGAAGTCCGTAGCTATAACCAGTATGTAACTTCCATACTGGGTGACGACCATAAGGGTAAAAATGCCTGGTCTATGAAGCAAGGTTTAGTGGGCGAGCGACTCCCACATTCTTTTATGTTGACCATAAAGGGCGAGAGTGTCTGGTCTATGTTCTCAAGGTGGCTAAGAACCAAAAAATATTTTCAGGGTGGCTAAGAACCACATGTAGTACTTGTTTAACGATTTAATTGCTTCAATGTATTAGACAGTAAAGTTATCCCACTGGGATCCCTCTCCGGAGGTGTCTCATGATGCTACTTTTTATAATTTTCAGGCTCGGCAGATGATGACGTGGATGTGTAACAGACTGGGCTAACTTCTCACTCTATCTATAAAATTGTACTAGTATAACGTTTCCTTTTGAGAACAATATGCTGTAAATATGTATAGTATGATAAACTATGGGCCTAGACTCGTATCCTATTATATATATGTATATATATATGTTTTGTTGTGTAATTCATGTAAGTCTTTAGTTCAAACATTTTTCCTAGAAATGTGGGTGAGACACGACTAGACTTGATTAATAGTCAATATATAATTACATATATATGTTATATTTAAAAAAATTTAATAACTCTCGTGTCTTCACTTTTAAGTCTTCCACTGTATAATAGAAAGTAATTATAATTTCTTTAATTCTTAAATATGTAAAGGGTGACAATCTATTTCCAATAAAAGGGAAATGAGGCATTACACCTCGTCTTCCTCTTCAGCTTCAGTGGCATCCGGGGCCACATACTCCATCAACAAAAGACCAGAAGATAAAGCAACCGCTTTCTCAGTGGCCCGAGGCTCGGGCTCGGGCTCGCGCTGTTCCGTCCGACGTCTTCTATTGGACGCAGTTGGTCTCCTCCTTTGATAAATACGACCCTCTCCTGCAATATACACATCAATTTTATGAACGAAAGATAATACATAATAACATAAAAGAATTGTTCATATAAACTTATTATATGAAAATGCGGCAAGCTAACTGTTCGACTGTAGTTCGAACACACTGTGATGTGTTCGAATAACTGTCGAACATACTACATAATGTTCGAACAGTAGACGAACACATTACAGTGTGTTCGACTGTAGTGCGAACACACTGTGATGTGTTCGAACAACTGTTGAACATACTACATTATGTTCAACAGTTGTTCGAACACATCACAGTGTGTTCGCACTACAGTTGAACAGTTAGCATGCCGTTCGGTCGACCAGGGTCGGACCGAATGCGTTCCAGAATTAAAAATGCCAATCACGATTTTCCATTTTCCGTCTAAAATCTACCACAATTACACATGTTTTCAACAATAATACATCCTAAACATGATTTCTACACAATGTTCCTCAAATTCTAACAACAAAACAACAAATTTACCCAAATATATCAAAAAATTTGTAGAGAAAATCTCAAACTTACTGAGCTCTTCATCTTGTTGGAAAGGATCCATTGTACTCCAATGTGTTGTTGAATGTGAACTAACAAAAGTTTGTTCGAACTTTGGCCGAACGATTTCTTCGAACAAATCCGGATTGTGAACTTTGATTTCTTGGGTTAGGGTTTAATTTGGGGAAAAATGAATTGTGGGATGTGTTGGTATGTTGGGGTGTGTTTAGTATGTGAGTATAATTTAGGTATCAAGGGTATTTTAGTAACTAGCAGTGTACCCGCGCGTTGCGCGTCTTGCAATATAATTCAATTACTTTAATATAGTACAATTTTAATCATAATTACATAATATATGAGCATCATATATATATATATATATATATTTATATATATACACACTGTTGAATAACACTATTTATAATAGTACAATATAAAGATGTATATGTCTGATTTTATATTTCAATCATTATTATGCCTGATTTTATATTTCAATCATTATTGTTTGGAATTTTACGTATATGTCTATTGATCATGGAATAGGTAAAACCGTATCTATCTTTTGAGGAGAACTTTTTTTATATAATTCTCTAACTTCCAATTCAATTAATTCAATATTTAGAATGTCAAATTATTGATTATGAGACCAAATTCCTTCGCACTATACTTAATTAGCTAATTTCTTTTTTCAATTGTTGGCTTGTTGTGAATTTTCAAAAGTTAATTGTGCTCCTACAGAAGAATCATCCAAAAGCTCTTAGGAAACCCAATAAATACTTGACTTTTATTCTCAATTCTTTGAATTGGTAGTTTGTTTGTTTTTTTTTTTCATTTTTCCAGGATAATCAAAATGAAAATTCATGAATTGAGGTATGTACCTTAATTGATATAACTCAAATTTTCATATGGATGAATCCATCCCAACCATAAACTCCTAACAATTGATATTGGGAAGATACAAAAACTTCATCATAGATCAGAGAAGAAAAAAGTAAGAGGAAAAAAAGGAGAACTAAAATTTATAACGACGAAAATTTAGAAGACCATCTCACATATGTGAAAGTGTTTTTGTTGAAACAACCACACACATCTTTACTTATATAATCCAATGGCTTGTAGGGAAAGCCTGATTCAAGAGTCTTGGAGAGAAAGACAATCCAATGGCTTGTAGGAGAAACCTAATTTAAAATCCTCAGAGAAAAAGACAATCTAATGACTTGTAGGGTAAGCTTGATTCAAGAGACTTGGAGAGAAAGATAGATTAAAAATTATTGAGTTATGAAATATTAAAAGAAAAAAAAAATATTTACACAGTTAGCATTGTGATGTGATATTTTTTAGCGGAAAAATGATATTTCGGTAAATTTTTCCAACTTACCTGCTATTAATATAGTATAGATGTGTTGGGGTGTGTTTAGAAATTTTAAAATGAAATTGATTTAATTGTAGGTATGTTTAGATAAATGGGATGTGTTTAGAATAAGTGGGGTGCGAGAGCTTCCATAAATGGCAATTAACACAAGTAAATTGAGGCAATAATGAAGGAAGAATTAAAAAAATCTGAGACAAAAATGGCAAATCATTACGAGAGAATCTTGGGAGCCTCTTACGCCGGCATTGAATCAAGGAGGGAAGAACTCGAACAAGCTTTTCCCATTTATATTTCTTTTCTTCCAAAAAGATCCCGTTAAACCAGGGAAATCATTCTTTCTTGCAGTTTAGTTTTCTTTTTGCAAAACCCTTTATTTATCTTTCTTCATTAATGCCAATAATATCTGTAGATCTGCAGTTACTGCTCCACCGATTTGTTATCTTGAATTCTTGATTGAAGTGATGTCAGTAGAAGTGGGTGGGGGTTTTGATCCTAGCAATCTTCATTTGAAGAAAGAATTGACTCAAATCCGCAAGGCTGCGAGGGTGCTTAAGGACCCTGGAACGACGTCGTCTGCAAGATCCCTCACCAAGCATCACTACGTTCATCACAGAAAGAAAAGTAATAATAGGGTGTTTTTGTATAACTGGAAATTTGAGGGTGAAGATGATTCTAAGAGTGATGGTTATGTAAGTGATAGGTTGCTCAAATGTCAAGATTCTAACTTTACGCCCTCGATTAGGCGAGCGATGAAGAAGAAATCGAAGAGGAGTAACTATTCTAGTGCTAGTGCTAGTGCTAGTGCTAGTTCTAATTCTAGGCATCACTATGATAGAAAATTGCAAATGAAGATATTGTTGAGTAGGTACTCTAAAAATGCAGTGGATGATTTGCTGAATTTGGTTCATAATTCTGATGATACTAATGAAGACTATTATTGCTATTCTGAGGATTTGAAGAGTGATTCTGCAGTTTCACCTTTGCTTGTTAGGCTTAAGAATAGGAAAGAGGATGATTCTGTTTCATATAATACATCAGCATTGTCAACTACAGGATCATTGAATGATGCTGATGATGAGGTGGATGATGCATTAGATTTGCAGGGATGTGGAATCCCATGTTATTGGTCTAGAAGATCCACACCAAAGTCTAGAAACGGGAGTTCTTGTTCCCTGTCTCTTGGTGGAAGTAAGACCTTGTCTTTGGTTTCCAACAAGAGGAGACTTAGGTCTAAGGCTTCGGCTATGAGAAGCGAGAATAGTGATGATGAGCTCTCCACACATTTAGCGGAGCTTGATTTGGAGGCGTTGAGCCGGTTAGATGGGAAGAGATGGTCTTCGAGTTGTAGGAGTCGAGGAGAAGGGTTAGAGTTAGTGGCTCTTAATAGGGATTTACATGAGGAAGGTTCACCTGGGAATATGAGAAGCCTAAGCAACAAATATAGGCCAATGTTTTTCGAGGAGTTGATTGGGCAGAATGTAGTTGTCCAATCTCTCGTGAGTGCTGTTTCGAGACGAAAGATTGCCCCCGTTTATCTATTCCAAGGCTTTCGTGGAACTGGAAAGACTTCAACTGCTAGAATCTTTGCTTCTGCTTTGAATTGCCTTGCTAGTGAAGACACTAAGCCATGTGGGGTCTGCAGGGAATGTGCCGATTTCATATCTGGGAAGAGTCGTTATCTTGAAGAAGTTGATGGCTCCAACAAGAAAGGAGTTGATCGCATAAAAAGGCTTTTGAAAAACATGTCTGTGTCGTATCCACATTACAAGGTTTGGGTCATTGATCAGTGTCATTTGCTGCCCTCGAAAACATGGCTGGCGTTTCTTCGGCTTCTTGATAAACCGTTGCTAAATGTTGTCTTCATACTCACAACAACAGATATGGACAATGTGCCGCGCAGTATATTGAGCCAGTGTCGGAAGCACCTTTTCAACAAAATTGGCAATGGCGATATTGTTAGTAGACTAAGGAAGATTTCCATTGATGAGAGTTTGGATGTTGAATTGAATGCATTGGAGTTGATTGCTTTAAACGCAGATGGTTCACTAGGGGATGCAGAAACCATACTGGATCAGTTGAGTTTGTTTGGAAAACAAATCACCAAGTCCTTGGTTAATGAGCTTGTGAGTTTAAGTGAACTTCTATTCGAATCTTTACTTAAATCTTATTACATGTCAACAAATTAACTGATACGTATAATGGTGAATAAAGTTGAATAATGTATTGAAATCATGCCAAATTCTACAGATGGGGGTTGTCTCTGATGAAAAACTGCTGGACCTATTGGAGTTAGCCATGTCATCAAATGCTACGGAAACGGTAATAAGAGCCAGAGAATTGATGGATTCTGGTGGCGATCCAGTGGCTATGATTTCTCAGTTGGTGACCATTATTGTGGATATTATTGCTGGAACTTATTCTAGTGTTGATGCAAAGCATACGGATTTGTCATTTAGTGGGAAAAATAGTAAGTTTTCTCTGTTTCTATTTCATATTTAGATGTTCCATTTTTACTGTCTCTGTGTCCCTAAATGCTGCTTTGATCTTTAAGTAATGTGAGAGGATTGTAGTTAAATTTCTTGACACTAAAAGTACAGTATTTTTGTATTCCTATATACTGATAATTTTTGCAACTTGAATTTTCAGTGACTGAAACAGAACTAGACAGGCTAAAACACGCATTAGGTCTTTTGTCTGAGGCCGAAAAGCATCTGAGAGTTTCAAGTGAACGATCAACCTGGTTCACGGCAACCTTATTGCAGTTGAGTTCTGTTTCATCCCCTCATAGATCTCGATCCATGACTAGTCAACAACAGAGTTCCAGGGCTACTGAAGAGGACCATCTAGGTATGCCTAGAGAGGCTACTACCTGCAATATGGCGAGTAAAGAGAATCACCTCACTCTGATTCCGAAATCCTATCATAGCCTATTTATCGATGGTAAAGAATCGACTGTTTCACTTGATGACCATACAAGTGCTATGACCACATTAACTTGCATTGATTCGAAGATGTTGGCTGATATTTGGCTGCGAGGCATCGAGAAGTGTCATTCCAAGACGCTGAGGCAACTTCTTCGTTCTTATGGGAAGCTTGTTTCGATTTCTGAAAGTAAAGGTAACATTACTACCCAAAAGAATGGACACATTTAGATCCATACTTCATGTTTTTCAGTTTTCATCTTTGATTCTCTGAAGGCTTCTTCCAAGTGCATCACAGTGCTTTATTTGAATTAGAAAACTAGGTTGGATTGAATAATGCATTAGAAATAAAGTAGAGATTGTCCAAGTAGATGAGAAAATCATATTAACACGCCTAAGAAAGATGGTTTGAACATGTTGAACATTTAGTTGTTTCAGTATGACAGGTAGAAAGTAGAGAATCATTTATGCAACGTAAAAGGGCAAAGGAAAGACCTAAAAATTACTCGATAAGAAACAATTCAAAAAGATATGTTATACTTAAATATGACTGAGAACATTTGTCTTTACGGAACATGAAGAGATATGATCCATATAACCAACCCCATATAGTGGAATAAAGGCTTAGTATATTGTTGGTATTGATTCATGGATATATAGTCAAACGAGAATAATCGTAATTATTGTAACATATGGTTTGTTTAATCGGTCTTGTCAACTTGAGCAATGCTTCACATTTGAACTTAAAAACGTTTATATACAGGTGGTTTTATTGCCCACATTGCTTTTGAAGATAGTAGTATCAAAGCCAGAGCAGAAGGTTTTCTTAGCAGCATCACAAACTCATTTGAAGTTGTTCTACGATGCAATGTGGAGGTCGAAATAATTCTACTAAAAGGTTCTGCGGGTCCTAAGCCGATAGCTGGAAACCCATTGAACTCCGAAAACAAATCAACATGTTCAAATATAACAAGGGATGATTTTGATCTTGATCTAGATATACATCAAGATTCATTGAAGATATCAAGAGGAAGCTTTAGTGTGTTAGAAGGGCATCAAAGCCAAGGTATAGAGTCTGTCTCTGGAAATGCTAACGCAGAAGATAGCAAGCCAGATGTCCCTCTACGGAGAATAGAATCCGTCATTCATGAGGAGAGATTGGAAACTGCATGGTTGCAGGAAATGGACAAAAGTGCCCCTGGTTCGACAAGCCATTCAAAACCCGAAAGGAATCAAGTCCTCCCACAAGATGGCATGGATCATCCAAATGAGTTGAATCATGAAATCAGTGTTCTGAAAACCAATGATGGAACGGAAAAACAGAAGGATCAGATTATAAAGAAGATCGAACACTGCCCCATCTCTCCGAGCTTGCTGCATGATACCAGGTTCACAAATAATTCCAAGTTGCTTAAACAAGCTTATAGTTATTTCAGTTTTCACCTTCTCTATATTGATCAGTGCATAACAATTTAATTTACTACTTCTTTTTCCGTGTACAGAGGATATGAATCTGGAGGTGGTTGCAGTGGACTCTTCTGTTGGAATAACCGCAGACCTCATCGAAGGGAAAAGGTAAGCTGCTTCATGTTTCTTCCAATAATGATATCAGTGTGCAATTCTTCGATAAATCAAATGTGCTTGAGTTTGCAATTCATTGATATATTCATGTTGAAAATGCGGATGTGGTTGTAAATATTGCACTTTTAACTCTTGTACATTGCATCTCCAGGTTAATGAAGGCAAAAGTGGAGGGTTTTGTTTATTTGGAGTGTGCAAAATCAAGGAGAGACAACAGATAGAGTAGATAATAGATAAAGGTTTGAAGTTTCAAGGCTACCTTTTATGGTTTCTTTGCAATTGTTTTCTTGCATTTATAGGCTTTTTGTATATTTCTGAAAATATGATGGTCATTCATGGAAATATAATGCTAAAGTTGCTACACTTGGGGTTTTGCATTTAGGTCAATCCAATTCTATAAAGAGTGCGACTCTTGTGAGAATGTTACAGGTTCAACGCCTCCAAATTTTGAAGAAATGATGTAAATTATATTAAAATTTTGAAATTTTAACATGAGATTATAGATAATATTATAACAAATTTTTTTACATAAATTTAATTTAAGATACTGACAAATATTCCGTTCATTTCAATTTATCTGTCGCTTAAGGTTCATTTTACACAAATTAAGAAAACATTTGATGAGTAAATATGATTTTGTCACTTATAAACCACATGGGAATGACATTGAGCTAATGCTTTCCAATATGTATGCTCATTATATGTATTTCTAACTTTGTCATTGCTTTACATTTCTAAGAGAAACTATTTTACAAAATTGTGCTAATCTAAAACATAGCATACACATTATGTTCTTCTCAATTCAGAGATGAGATCAGTGAACAAATCCTCAGAGCAAGGAATAGTGAGGCCACCCATTGGATGATTGAATCCGAATTCTTCTTCAGCTTGAAATAACAATTCTTGAAACCAAGTGTGATTCAAGTACGATAATGGAACCACAAACCGTTTCTTCTCGTTTTCCCCAACATAAACAACAAAATGGCCCTTTGGAACTTCAGATGAAGTTGATCTCCTTTCACTTGATAAAGATCGTCTGAGCATTTGATGAATGGCCATTCTTGTATAAATTGTATCTTGCTAAAGTAGAAAACAGTTGAGAGAGGAATAGTATTGTGAAATATAAGTGAAGATTCAGAAGGCAAAGTATATATTTTGTTGCTTCTTGTGATCCAAATATGTGTTGTATATATATAGGCTATCTTGATGAATATGGCAAGTGGATATCTTGATAACACTACCACATGGATTTGTTTATCAATCATTATCAAGATTTTAAGCAACAAAATGATGAATTTGTGGCATTGAAACCATTGTTCCCTAACCACTCTAGAAAGATAGCCCACAAAAGACCCAACTCTTAATCAAATGTGTAACAAAATGGGATGTCTCCTCTCTATCTATTAGTCCATCTGGTCATCTGGTTTGTGAACATAGCTTTAAATTCTCATTGCAACTAATGAAATAGAATGATCCGTATATAATTATGATGAGGCTACTGAAGAAATTATAAGATTTTGGTTTATGTTATGTGGGGTCTTTTGAGGGATATGTTTTCAGTGTAATTAGGGAACAATGTTTCCAATCACATAATATGCTTTAATTTTAATTCTTAAAATCTTTATAGTGATTGAAAGACAAAGCCATGTGATTTCTAACATGCTTATGTTTCTCTAGTTTCTTTATCCACTAATTCAACATTTCTTCTAATTAAGTTCTCACCTATATATATACAAGACAATTCTGCATCACAACCATCAACAAATCCACTAAAATACACTTCAACTTTTCGAGATTACACCTATTTCACTCATCACCATTCAATTTATACAAGAATGGCCATTCGCCAAATGCTGAGACGATCTTTATCAAGTGAAAGAAGATCAGCTTCGTCTGAGGTTCCAAAGGGGCATTTTGCTGTTTATGTTGGGGAAAACGAGAAGAAGCGGTTTGTGGTTCCAGTGTCGTACTTAAACCACACTTCATTTCAAGAATTGCTAATTCAAGCTGAAGAAGAATTCGGATTCAATCATCCAATGGGCGGCCTCACCATTCCTTGCTGTCAAGATTTATTCATTGATCTCATCTCTGAACTGAGAAGAATATGATTTAGTTGCTAATTTAGGACCACAGATTTGTAGATTAGTTTCTATTAGAAATATAACCAATGACAAAATTAGTTTATATGAATATACACGAAAAGTTTTTGAGCCATTTTCAGATGCAAAAGAATTATCTTGTTTGAGTTGGCTGCACTGAATTAATTCTATACAAACTCAACTAATCTGTTCTAAGATGCATGCAATCTCATAAAGCTATATATTACTGTAATAATGTACTATAGATTTATACATGGTGAGAGACTTCAACTTTGAAGTTTAGTGAAAAGTCATTAAATTGAGATATCAGCACATCAAGAATCACTTGGTTCTCCTGCCTTAAAACAATCAATAAATTCAATTCACTAACTATGTATTGAATTGAAGATAACTCCTTAAACCAAGTAATGCTTTTGTATCTGAAAATAAGGCTCAATAACCTTTTTCATACATATATATATATTTATTTATTTATTATACTATATAAGTATGGGTGTTTCGTCCATTTTTCATAATATCTATTTTAACCCTCCTACATAATTAAATCAAATCAAATTAAATTAGAGTCACAATTAAAAAAAAAAACTCCTTATTAGGAATAGTAACGTAATTTAATATTTATTTTAATTTTCTATTTGATTATAAAAAGCAAGAGTTCTTTACATTTTAAACTCTTCTTCAAAAAAATACATGTTTTGATTATTTTTCTTTTATAATCTTGAACATTTTGAATCTTAAATTAAAATTAATCTTATATTAATATATATTTAAAGAGTTTTTCAATGATATATTATAAGCATATTTAAAAAAATTATAAAAAAAATATACTATAACTTTAATATTTTTATTAAAATATGTTATTATTAGAAATTATGTTCTTATGCTTTTTTTTTTCAAAATCTTATTTGTTTCTTTAAATATAATATAGTGACCTTCTTAGGGTCCATATAAATCAATATTCCTTTCTTAGAGTCCACACAAATCACAATTCTTCATATAATTTGATTAAAGTCCTAATTAAAAAAAAACTCTTCATATCTAATTTAATTAAAATCCTAATTATTTTAGTAGTTAATTTAGATTACAATTTGAATAATATCAATTTGTACAAAAATCAATATGCATCAAAAAATTTTAATTAAAAAATAAGAAATCCTCCAAATCATTATGTTTTTGTGTATTAGGAAGTTGGTAATTTTTCCCAATAGATTACTAAACCTATACTTGGAGTGAGTAATTATAAGCTTTATTCTAAAAAAATAAAACGTAATTGTTATTTCACTTTAACCTTTTATCATTATATTTTAGTACTTGTAATTTTCTAGAAAACATTAGTCATCCCTCAAAAGTGAGTTTCACGTGCACACATTTCATGTTGTTTTTCCCAACTATAGCTACATGTCAGGATTCAAATGAAAACCAGTTTCCTGACTATAAACTCAAAACCCAAACTAAAATTCAATACCAACAAAGCTTTCCATGCACTTCTTCCAATAACAAACTAATTAATTTTAAAAATGAACCAAAAAGAAATAGTAGTAATAATAATAATAATAATAATAATAATAATAACCCCTCAATTTGTATGAAATCTAATACTCACATACCTTAATATATATTCCCAAGAATAATGTAAATGATAACTGAGACAAGAGCCACACCTAAAATGAACTTATAGTTCAAGGTTGGAGATGCCTCAACAGTATGAATCTTGGTGTCTGAGGACAATGTTTAAGCAAAAGAAGTTGCCTCTGATTTTTTCTTGCTCTTTCTTTTGGAAGGAGTGGATGGTAATTTGAGGTAGCACCTTCAATGTCCTGTATGATAGTTCAAAAATACAAGATTTAATGATTTGTTATCTTTGGTGACAGAGTTTAAGATTTTCTAAGGCAGTTTACATTATTTCATTATGTAATGTTATAATACACCAAAATCAGACAACATGACTTTAATAGTTATATCTAATTTCATTAGAAATTTATTAGGATTATAATTTGTTGGGATATTTCATTAGTTATCTTGATGAGACAGAATAGGTTGCGTAATAAGAAAAAAAACAGTTTGCTTAGTATATCAGTGTCCAGTTTCCATAGTAATTACATGATCTTCAGCTTCCTTGACAAGATCATGTAATGGTTTTCTAAGTCAAGGAAAACCAACCTTAGAAGGTATAGGAAGATATCTTCTAAGAAGCAGCATGCTGAAGCAGAAAGCTGGAACAAGCAGCACACAGAAGCAGCAAGCTGAAGAAAGCAGCATGGAGGACACAGCAAGCAGCAAGTAGCACTTTGGAAGCAGTATGTTATAAGTAAGCTGAAAGGAGAAGTAAGCTAAAAAGAAGTAAGCTGAAAGGAGAAGTAAGCTGAAGGTTGCAGCACACCAGAAGCAGCAAGCAAGGAAGAGCTACAGCAGCTTGCTGAGATGACTATATTCAACCAACGGATCTTTCATCAGAAAGATAAGTGGTACTCTCATCCATGCAGCACGAGGAAGAACAACAAGACTAAGTAGTTGTTGCATGAACTTCAGCCATGGACCCATACTGACTTGACAAGTCTGCAAGAATGTCAGAGAGGT
The DNA here is from genome assembly GCA_954870855.1 of Scutellaria minor. NCBI lineage: Eukaryota > Viridiplantae > Streptophyta > Magnoliopsida > Lamiales > Lamiaceae > Scutellaria > Scutellaria minor. The sequence continues at coordinate 12,890,137 of OX940728.1, read as the reverse complement.
CCAAAAGAAAATGTTAGGCGCATTAAATGCACATGTCAGAAACATTTAATGCGACCACAGAAGAAGATCTTGGAAATCAAAGCATGAATTCAAAAGTGGAGAAGTATCTTCCTTCAACGGATACTTTATTCTAACGGATATATTCTCAAAATCTATAAATAGAAGGTGTGGCTGATTGAAGACAATGCTGGACAGTGTCAAGTGGAAACTCAGATATATTCCAAAGCTTCTCAAGCTTATCCATGTTCAGTCACTCAACCTTCAAGGATCAGCCTACCTCAGAGATGGAGTCTTCATGTTCAAAGGCTGATCCAAGCTCACCAAAGTTGAAGAAACCCTTTTTTCTCTTTTAACCATTTGTACTGTGTGCTAGGTTGTTTTAGGTGTACTTAGTTGAGAGGATAGTATCCTTGCTAAATGTGTAGTCTAGAAGTGGGCTACTTGCCCTTTGTGGGATTGTACCCTTTGTGGGTTGTGGCCTTCGACTAGAATCTGGGATTCTAGTAGGCATAGCTTGTTAGGAAAAGGTTTGTAAAACGAGGCTTGTAATTCGAACTGACCTAACAAAGTTCCTCCTTGTGAAGGAGTAGAGTGGACGTAGAAGGCTTACACCACCTTCGAACCACTATAAACCCTTGTGTGTTTATTGTTTTTGGTTCTCTTACTGCATTGTTCTTATCTTGTTATATCTATCTCTCTACACATCATAAGCATCCTGCATAAAAGACTTTGAAAATAGCATACTTGCAAAGAAAACTGTTTTTCCAAAAGAAACTCTATCGTTGTTATTCCGCTGCATACTGAGAAAGCTGGGTCAGAAACCTGCATCAGCATTCTGCCAAGTTTCTGATCAAGTCAGGTTGTTGTTTCCTTAAGAATCAGGAACCTGTATCTCTGATATATTTCAAAAGATCGAAAATTGATAGAGGTTCATTCACCCCCCTTTGAATCTCTGACCACTTGGGACCAACATAATTTAATATGAACACATATTAAATCATTGGCAATAGTGGTTTGTCTTCAAATCTATTTAATATTTTTGTGATTAGTGTGAAAATCGTGAGGATTATATGGCAAGAGTTCGAACAAATTAGGACAAGTAATTAAAGATTAAAGTTTTAAATTTGAAATCGTGGGTTGTGGTAATAGGTATGTTTGATTCTTTTTTAAAATATTTGAAATTGTCTAGATTTAGTAATATAGAAAATGATAGGTAGCTTGAAATTACCCTTCAATGTAGCTAATGCATTTTCATCATTGATGTTCTTTTCTCATGTAGTACTTGGAGAATCATAACATAATAAATCAGCCTTAGTAGTGACATTATTTGAAAATATTTGAAAATCTAAAATATGAAACAAAATCTTATTTTTGTGAATATTTAATTAACTCCTTTTGTTTTTGAAATATAGTCAAAGAAAAGTGGCGATATCAATTGTTGAAATGAGTGGAATTGATACTGTTAGGATATTTCTATTAAGTTTTGATGAAGACAATGTAACTTTGGTTAGAAAGTTAGAGTACCCATTTTCCACGATTTATAAGTGGAAGTCTGGTTGTTTAAGATAGATTTGCTAAGTCTTGTTTTAGAAGTTGTATATACCAGAAAGTAGCATATACTGGATTTAGCAGGATCCTGGAGTTGAAGAGGTTTCTATGGCAGGATCAGAAAGCTGGACCAGTAAGCAGCATAATAGGAAGATATATGAAGACAGGAAGCTGTTCAAAATCAGGAAGCTAGCAAACAGGAAGCTGGTTGGAGGTTTCGAGAATAGGAAGCTGTTTCGAAATAGAAAGCTGACGCAGATCAGAATATAGGCACATAACCATTAGCAGCTACTGCATCCAAAGCAGAAAAGCTGTGAGTTCCTTCTATCTTTTCTATCACTAAACGAGGATTATCCTAGTGATGTACGAGGATTAGTTCCTGCTCAAGTTACTGGTAGATAGAAGTCAGTGCTAAGCCAATCAGGTTGTGACACCTGGACCTGCAGCTCTGCAAAAAGTACTGTAGTTGTGGAGTGGCGCCATTAATGCGGATCAGATAAGGACGAGCCCTTGTACCCAGTTTTTCCAGACGCATTAATTTGAAGATCAAGTTTGAATTGCAACAAGGACAATGTCTCTCTTCAACGGGCATTTTCCTACAGCTATAAATAGAAGGAGGGAGTGACCTTGAAGACTACTGAACAACTGAGCATTTTATCTCTCTAAGCTATCATTCTTTCAAGCTATTTCTCGAACCTTCAAGTTCAGTCACTTAACCTTCTGGAGCAATCAACCTATTCTTAGAGCTCTCAAGTTCAAGACTGTCTCAAGTTTGCACCAGTTGAAGACTTTATATACTTTTAACATTTGTGTTGTGTGCTAGGTTGTTTTACTTTTGGTGTCCTTAGCTGAAAGGATTAGATCCTCGCTAAGTGTTAGTCTTGTGTAGGCTTTGTAACTCTGTATGAGTTTTGTACCTTGTGTGGGTCAGTAGGTTAACTTGTGTTAGGAAGAGGTTTGTAAAGCTGAGGCTTGTAAAACGAACTGATTTAACAAAGTTCCTCCTCAGAGAAGGAATAGAGTGGACGTAGAAGGATTACATCACCTTCGAACCACTATAAGCCATAAGTGTTTTACTGTTTTTTTCTACATGTTGCATTGCATTGCTATATCTTGTTGCATACATCATCAGCATTCTGCAAAGGTTTCTCTAAAAGCATACTTGTGAAAGAAAACGTTTTCCAAACAGAAACTCTATCATTATATTTTTCCGCTGCATTCTGTATTTACCAAGTCAGGAACCCGAACCAACTTACTGTCAGGTTACTGATTTGAGTCAGGTTACTGCATTCTCTATAGATTCAGAAACCTGATCACGAAAAAGTTTTAAAAAGTTAAAAATCGATAGAGGTTCATTCAACCCCTCTGAACCTCTGACCATTTGGGACCAACAGATACCAATCCTAAAATTGGTGACAACCATAAGATCTATTTTCATTCTTTGTTAGAATTAAATTTGTTTATAATTTTATTTTATCTTCATTTACTATTATTTAACCTTTTTGTTTACTTTTATTTGGTTGCGTTTTCAATTTATATTTAATTCTTTTTTGGATGATTGTATGTTTAAACAATTGATGCCAAATATAAATGGCGTCAAAGGAAAGTTGTTGGATAAAAGAGAAGATACGCAAATCTTAATGATGCTAAGAAAAAAAACTATGTAGAACATGTTTTGCAGAATCGTGAAAAGAGATAAGCAATATGTAATTTACAAGTTCAAGCGAAGCTAAGTAACTCTGAATGTATTTTATTAAATATTCTTTAAACTTTGTATTAAAGTACATCTTTCATTTAAAATTGAAAATTGTATTTTAATTATTTATCTAATTATAAATTTTAATGTTAGAAGGACATAAACTAAAAAAAATATGAAGTTGCATTCACTGTGGAGCAACAAGATTTGAGTATGAGTCTCCCACATTTTGTTGTGATAATTAAAAAGTTAAACTTGCAGTTTCAGAAGTTTCAGAGAAATTGTATGAACTATGCACTTCTCAGTCGGAATAGTCTATTGGTTTTCGTAAAACTATACGTTCATACAATTCAAAATTCTCATTCACTTAATTTGGAGTGAAATTGGATAAAGAGCTTGCTTCAGCACGATGAGGAGTTTTCACTTTTCAAGTACAAGGAATGATTTATCACAATCTCCCAAGTTTGAGTTTTAATTGAAACAAACAAGCTAATTTTCAGTATTGATACTGAAAATGAAAGAATTCACATGTATCAGAAGAAATTTTACAAAAGCTCACTGAAATACTAGAGGAGAATCCATATGCCAAAATCTTTAGAAGACTAACAGAGTATTCTTCTTTAGATGATATGCAACTTTATTTCACAAAAGATGTGAGATTAGATCTGCGAGTTTATAATGCCCCAACAGCAGATCAAGTTGCAGTTGTTTGGATTGAGGGAAATATTTATAATGTAGGGTTTGAACGGGATAGTATTGTTAGTGCTTATTTCGGGGACCAATATAGAATAATGCATGATTTTGGATGTTATGACCTTTTACAATACCCTCTTCTATTTCCACGAGGTGAAACAAGATGGCACCAAAATATTCATAAGGTTCACATATAAGAACATGTGCATGAAAAAGAGTGAGGTACATATTTATGTTATAATATATTCAAGAACTAGGTTGCACGGACACGGACACTGGAACGGGTGCGGGTACAGTTCGGGTATGGGATACGGTGGAAAAAAAAAGGATACGGGTACGGCAATATATATATATATATATTCCAATAAAATACATAAAAAATTGTATACATCCAAATAAACTAAAAGACTCCAATCGTAACCCAATAAACATCAATATATAAATTAAAACACCATACTAAATTAAATAAAAGTGTTACAAACTAAGTTCCCAAGTTCACCATTTTAAACAGTAAACACCAAGTTCACCAATCATACAAACAAAAAATTAAAGCAAAATATGTCTCAGTGTCTTACAAACATAGGTCAAAAGTTAAGTGAAAAGTTCATCATCATCATCAACAATATCATCCCCGACAATAAAATTCTCTATTTCGGGTTCATCAAGTGAGAGTTCGGCCATCTCAAGACTACCAACATCTTCCAAGTTGTCATGATCATCTCCACCTACATCCCACATTTTTGTATTCTCCTTGATGTATGTTTCACTTCTTCTAGAAAGTAGACGAAGGTTGTTGTGAATGAACACCAAGTCTTGGGCACGTTTAGGAGCAAGCTTATTTCTTGTATAAGAATGGACGAATTTATATGTGCTCCAATTTCTTTCACAACAAGAGGATGAAGAAGGTTGTCCAAGCAACTTGAAGGCTAAACATTGAAGCATAGGTACTTGTGAACCATAAGTAGCCCACCAATTTTTTGCATCCATAATACCCATGTCATGCAAAGAATCAACATCTTTAAAAATACCTTCGGATCTTTGAGAGAAAATTGCAAACTCCGTGTTGATCTTTCTCTTTTCCTCGGGATCTTGGTAAAGCCTTCTAAAACAACGCAATCTTTGAGTGGAAATCTCATTATCAACATTTGGAGGAACTCGACCAAGGCCCTCACCAAGCCACACATTGGTATAAAACCTTGAGGAAAAAAACAAATTAAAAGAAGAAATTTTAACATAATGTAGAAAAAAATAAAAAGATACAGATAATACCTTGGGTTTAAAGAATGTGCCAATGAATGAATTGGAGTACTACCCTTATTCCAACGGCTAACAAGAATGTTTTGAACCACATTGAAGAAAATACTTTCCTCATTATCACTTTTGTGCTCGTACTTGTAGATAGCTTCCTTAACTCCCAATATCATGGTGTCCCACTTCTCATAGACCAAATGAAGAGATGCTTTGTCGGTGTCACACTCTCTAATCATATTATAGATAGGTCGTGTAAAGTTAAGAATGTAATCAACTTTATCCCACCAAACTTCATCTAAAACTCTTTCTCTTACTGTGTTTGCTTGCCCCCGATTATCATCCCTATATGTGGACCATGCCTCACTAACCACCATCAATTGAAGAGCTCTTTTAAGGAGTTTAATCCTTTTTAGCATGACAACAATTGAAGCAAAACGAGTATCCGCAACAGAAAGCAATTTCAATGTTGAAAACTTGTTAAAAATGGCAAGCCTCATTTGATGATTCATTATATAATTCTTGACAAACATAGCCTCATCATGAATTACAGTTATCCAACTACACTCTTGATAAACTTCTGCATTGTTTAAAGAATTTTTTGCAGCACATATACTTTTCAATCCAATATTAAGAGTGTGCACTACACACGGTGTCCAGTAAATCTAAGGGTATCTTCCCTCAATGAGCTCCCCAGCTGCTTTGCAATTAGCTGCATTGTCAGTAATAATTTGCACAACATTATAATGTCCAATTTCATCAATTACTTCACTCAATAATGCGGCAATGAATTCTTTGTCCTTCACTTGACCCGAGCAATCAATAGCTTTCACAAACATTGGACCAGATTCACTAGCAACCATGATATTGATCAATGGTCGCCTTTGTGGATCACTCCATCCATCACTAACTATACTAACCCCTTTGGATCTCCAAGTTCCTCTAATAGGTTCTAATAACCTATCCACGTTTTCTTTTTCCGCTTCAAGCAATGTGGTTCTTAACTTATTATAACCGGGAGGCACGTAACCAGGGATGGTGTTATTAGCAGCATACGTATAGGAACTCACATAATAAGGGTTCTTTGCAAGATTAAAAGCCAACTCGCCTGTATAAAACATCCTAGCAATTTCTGCATCTAATTGTTTACGAGCATGCAAATTAAAACAACTTAGAACTGAATTATCAACTTTTCTTTTCTTTCCAGATGTAGATATATGCAACATTGAACTACCTTCAGTAGCATTGGAAGAGATAGGTTGGCTAGGCAAAGGTGGTCTCTTATCTTGCAAAGCTTCCTTAAGGGCCACAGCACCATTTTCATGATTTTTCATTCTAGTAATATCGTCATGTTTTACTTTATCGCATATTTTAACACCTTTATTAGATATGCGAAGCAAATGAGCTCGCACTCTTGTGTACGAACTCACCTTACAAACTCCACAAAAATTACACTTCCAATAATAGTTCCCTCCACCCCCAAGTGCTTTCTCACCCTTAGTCACAAAGGTCCACAACGGATATAACAAGTCATCCTCACTAGGAGTAGCACTACTATTAATATCACTGTTGGAACCACTACTATGGCCAACACCACCACTAGACATTTTCAAACCAAATAAACACCTGAAAAAAACCAAATAATGAATAATGTCATAGAAACATAATGCTCAATTCTCTAGAGTCACTGATAAATAAGAAATAAAAGAAAAAAGACATTTAGTACTGTCTACTGATTCATTTTTGCAAGTTTCAGCTTTATAGTGAAAGGAAACACACTTTAAATTCTCACAATTTCTATTGCTATAATGTTATTCACTTAGTTTTAAATTTTTAATTAATTGCATCAAATTTCAAATAAAGCTTCCCTCTCCTCTGCAAACCCATACTCATTACTCCATACCCATACACAAATTTGAAATCAAATTCAATAATAATATTCTAAAATTATAATGAAAAGATAGGGCAAAAAACAAATATGAAGTGATGAAGGAGGACCGACCTTTAAAAAACAAGACAAAATTCAGAAGAGTGCCAAATTTGAAACTCCAGAGAGTGCTATTCAGCAGTTTTGTGAAGATACACGCCCACGGACCGATTTGAAAAAGAAGATGAGGAGAGGTTGGGGTGGCACTCTGGCCAAATAGACAAAGAAGAAATACTTCTCTACGAAGAAGTGGCCAGGATATCAGAAAGAAAGGACATTTGAATAGAAGAAGGGGAAAGTTGAAAATATAGGGCAAGAATTTGAAATTAGGGCAAGATTGAGAAGTGAAACTTCATCCAAAACATAAAACGGTCTGAATCCGCACCCGCCTGAACCGTATCCGTACCTCAAACACTAAAAAAAACCGGATTCACGATTAACCGTCTCGAACACCTCTACACCCGTTTGCACCCGTACCCGTACCCGTATCGGTACCCGATTCGCGATTCTTTGCCATATTGAAGTACCCATGCAACCTAGTTCAAGAACATATATATTTTAAGAAATAATAAACTTTTTTCAAAATTTAATTTTATTGGATTTTTTAATACATATACAATTGCATCAAATGTACCAAATGTCCTGAATGCTTCTAGACTTACATCAAGGTCTACTCCAGAGGAAATAATCTCCCAAGAGCAAGAAGGTATGTACTATAACATACATATTCCTAAAAAATCTGTAAGCATACTTTTTTTTTTAAATAGTGATAAATTCAAGGAACCTATCATTAAACACTCTAATATTGTTAGTGATTTTTTTTACAAATGTGATATTTCTAATTAGTATTGAAGTTGAGGGCGTGTCAAAGTCTGCATTTTTTGTGATTATTAATTCCTCTAAAAAAAAGGGCTCTATATATTGTTTGCAGATTTAGTTAAAATTTCTAGAATCATTACATTTAAGAAAAAAAAACTCAAATAATGTGTAAATCATATAAAAATTACACATACTTGTACACTCGATTAAAGATTTTCTCACAACTCATATTGTTAAAAGTTTTTCCTCAATGTTGTAAAGAAAACAATTTATCTTTCTTCACGATTTTTTTTTAGTGCTGAAGAACATTTTGCAACGTTGATTTTAATTTTATTTTTCTATCACCAGTTCTCGGTTAATTCTACTTCATTTTTTTGAAGAATCTTCATTTATATGTTAGTTTAACTTATTAATTCAATAACATTTGCTTCTTTAGTTTAAATCACATATTTAAAATTTAAAATTTTGGTATTTAATAGAAAATTAAAATTTTATGTTCATTCTAATCATTCCAATCATTGTTTCTCATAATCAGTTGTCGTAAAAGAAAATGCAAAAAGAGTCTCTTGCAGAGAATATATCTGTTATAAGATGTAAATTAGAGATCCAAGACACTCTATTTTATTATTTGCGGGAAGATTGTTGCAACAATATGCAGTTGATAGTTATATAAAATTGGAGCCAACAAGATTATAATACTAAAATCGTTGTCTGCCCACACGTTATACCAAAGTAATCAAACTCATTTTTCTACCTTTTCTTATACATTAAAGACTAATATACCCTTTATAATCTTTTTTTTTTGGCATTCAAAATTAAAATAACCTTATTAAAGGATGGGCAGAATTAACGTAATACGACACGATATAATTTATGTCATACAATAAGGATAAAATGGTTTCCTTAGTCAAAAAGGATAAAATAATTTTTAAAATTTTTCTTCCTGTATCATTTATTGGTGGCCTTAGGCATATGGGACATAGATATCTTGATGTATTGGCTTAGTCCAAAGATATGGAAAACCAAATATATTTATCACCATGACTTGCAATCCTGATTGGATAGAAATACAAGAAAATCTATATGAAAGTCAAAAAGCTCAAGATCGTCAAGATTTAGTTGTGAGAGTTTTCCAAGCAAAATTGCATGACTTGAAATATTAATTATTTAAGAACCAAATATTCAGAAAAGTTGATGCACATGTTCATGTGGTCGAATTTCAGAAAAGGGAACTACCACATGCTCATCTACTTATAATTCTAAAGGACGAATATAAAATTCATACAGCTAACCAGTTTAATAAGTTGTATGTGCTGAAATTTCTAATGAAGAAAATAATCTTCGAATATATGAATTGATGAATAAAGTAATAAACACATGTTATATGGATTGTGTGGTGAATTTTTTTTGAAAAAATTCATGTATGTTGAGATATAAGTACAAATGTCATTATTCAAAAAAAAAATAGAAACTCATTAAAATATATGTATCAATCTATATTAGTGACAGATTCTAAGAAATCATTAGTCTAGTCTCTAATTTGTAGAGATTTATTATCTCTACTGAATTTTCATCTCTAATATAGAATTGAAGATCCATTAATATTAATTTAATTAGAGGTGTATCATGCATGCACGGATGATAGATCCATTAATATTAATTTAATTAGAGGTGTATCATGCATGCACGGATGATGTCCATCTCTAATATTTCGTTGTTAACTTGTTAGTAATCAAATGCTAATGTTATAAAATTTTACATCATTCTTTATATTTATTTTGTTTATACTTCACCAAATTTTAGTAACTTATTTCCTCTCTAATATGTAGGTAAGTACAAATGTCATTGTCCAAGACCTTTTTGTGAAAGTACTATACAAGGTAAAGATAGTTATTCAATCTACAGAAGACGAAAAAATGAGGTGGTTGTTCAAATTCGCAATGTTGAATTGAATAATCAATGGGTGGTTCCTTACCATTCATATTTGTTGTCAAGATATAACTGTAACACATAAATAATCTCTCCAGAGTTCTATTAAATTTAAAAGAGATGGCTTATTTGAGGATAAAAGGTAAGACATTATCCCACAATACAATCTTTGTTTGGCGAAGAAGTAGAGCATTGCATTGTTAATCAGCCTCGGAAAATGTCAACGTTCCATATAGCACTATTTGCAACTTGAAAGAGGCAAGCATAACCTACCTTGAGGCCATTCTCCACCACAAAATCCCTCCAACCAGCTGGTATATACACCTGGCGTTTTCCTGTGTGGCGTGAGACGGACCATGCTTTCTCATTATTCACAAATGGTCAAACCAGTGGTGCTGTTTGAAGGCAAGTTCTCTTTTGCAAAGGAGAGTGGCAAACTTTGCAAGTGAGCATAATGGAGATGTATAGTTTTGCAAATGGGATGCATTATGCAAAAACTCTGTAGGAGAAAAGAACATCAATGATGAAAATGCATTAGTTACATTGAAGGGTAATTTCACGCTACCTATTATTTTATATATTGCTAAATCTAGACAATTTCAAAATGAAAACGCAACCAAATAAAAGTAAACAAAAAATGTTTGATCTACAATTTAAATCCAAGAAGGTTAAATAATGATAAATGAAGATAAAATAAAAATATAAACAAATTTAATTCTAACATTACTTGCTGGACAAAAAAGAATATATATATATATATATATATATATATATTGATATACAACTTATACTTATTTATATATATATATTTTTACGATATAGATATATGTTTTGATGATACTATTTTTATGACATAGTGCCCTAGTATAGAGTGGGTAATGATATCAAGAATAGTTAATTTTATTTTCCAATGGCTATTAAGAACGTTTTCGAAGAGAATCTTCAAATTATTAAGATCGTGTTCAAATAAAATCTTAGCTTGCTGAAAAGATTACAAAGGATAGGTATCCCAAATTGTAAAATATCAGGAAATCCTCCATATAAATATTAATGTGAAAATATTGAACTAAGAATATTAGAATAGATAGATTCAACAAAGTTTTTTTATTCAATAAATCCTCAATACAATATTACAATGCATCAAAGTGTGAGAATAATTGATATTCTTAAATCGAATATGGTTAGATATTGGATATGAAATATTGAACAAATATTTCGATGGAAATTAGTATTTTGAAATTCAAAATATTTATATTTTATTGATATTAATATATTGACTTTATAGTGCAACTTGAATTGATTATCAGAAACACTTAAATATTAATTGCAATTTTGATGAAACATTTGGATGGAGAAATGAATGACTAGTTGATGTCCTCAAATTCAAACCAGTTATATTTCTTTTGAAATTAATATTTTAAATTCATATTAACTTTGAAAATATTTTGATGTTAATCGAAACATTTTGATGGATATTAATATCCTTAAATGCAAACTATTTATATTTTTATCGAGATTAACATTTTGAATTTATATTTCTATTAAAATTAATATTTTGAATTTGTAATAACTTGAATTGAATATTGAAAATATTATCGAAAATACTATGGGATGTACTATTTCAAAGGTTAAATGTCAATATAGGATAACAACAATTACATTAAAATAATAAGAGTTCACAAAATTATCTAATTATGTTCGTGAAATAATAACAATTAGGAGTCGATTTATTTGAGCCAAGTCATATATAGTCACAACATAAATAAAAAGGTAGTAATGTTCGTGAAATAATAACAATTAGGAGTCGATTTATTTGAGCCAAGTCATATATAGTCGCACCATAAATAAAAAGGTAGGTATAATGTACTACGTACAATTAAACATTAGTTTTTTTTTTTACATATAATATATACAAATTCTGATTAAATTCAATTAGTTAGATAAACAATGTAAGAGATATAATACTATATATAGATCTTGTAGATTAATGTTGGACGAAGTGAAATTGTTACACTTTATGTATTTCATTGAATGAAGCATTCACTACATTCGTGTGTTATTCATGAGATAAATAATTATATTTATGTTCATACAAAGTCTTTTTTTTCTTTTGCTTTTAGTGTAGAAGTAGAAATAGGAAAATTTTGCTCCAAAAATTTGGCCAAATATATATTTTTATCTCAAATATTTTTTATTATTCAATTTATTACTCTCTTGGACATAATTTAAATATTAAAGGATTTAAGATAAAATATTTAAGTAGAATAAGCTAAATTAATTAAATATTAGACAAAAAATGTGAGGTACCCATCACCTTTACCGCTTGAGGTACAAATACAAAGAGCAATTTAAGAGGAAAAATCATAATCAATCACTTCAAATCAATTACATAAATTAATAATTATCCGATCAACTTGTAGATAATATATATGAATTTTATGTGAGATCTTACGTGAGACGGTCTCACATAAGACCTTATATAAGACGAAATTCATATGAATGTGGGTCAACTCATTCAATATGGTCAATATCGGTTTCTCATAAGATCATAAAAGCTCACCCGTCTCACATATAATTTTATGTGAGATGTTCTCACGTGAGTTTTTTGCCAAATATTTTTCTATGTTTGAAGTGATTTTGATTTTATTCAGATTCTTGAATTTCATAAATTTATTTTCCATGAAATGAATAATTTTCCTCCAAAGTAAAATATCAATTAATTATGATATATTGTTTAATGTATTTAAAACATTAACCTGCCACAACTTATTATAAATCAGAGTGAAGTTGATGTCAATCTTCGAAGCATTTGAAGACTGGCAATTCTATCTATCAATTTAGACTAACGTATTATCCTTACTGTGCTTATTGGTTTAATGCGTTATGGTGATATTAGGTTTCTATTAATTGTGCTCATCTTATTAATATATGAATTATTTAATTATTTATTTATTATTAATCTTATCTAATTTTTATAGAATTACTTAAATATATATATTTTTAAATTCATTAAGATTATTATAGGCGTTACAAAAACTGGACGAAACTAGGACACTTTTATAATAGATTTAGATAGATATTAGATATTAGCGAAAATGATGAAATGCCCACTACGGGTAACTCTTAATATGCCTATGTAATGATTAAATGTAATGATTAATATGCCTATCATTTACAAAATTAAATTGATTCTTTGTGTTTGATGAGTTATAAAATCGCTACAAAATGTGATTTTGTTGGGTCCCAAGTGGTCAGAGGTTCAGGGGGTGAATGAACTTCTATCGATTTTTCAAACTTTTCTAAAACATATAACTGATAATCAGGTTTTTGTCTCACTTGAGAGAGCAGTATCCTGTCTCGAGTCAGTAACCTGGCCCTTGGCTAAATCAGGTTACTGTCCTGGTATCAGAATGCAACGCACGTGAATTTAAAATATTAATTTCAACACACATTTTCCAAATATGATTTTACAACACACGTTTTATCAGAATGCTTATGATGGATGCAACAGAATAGATATGCAAACAATGCAATGTAACAAATAAGATAAGCAGTAAACACTTATGGCTTATAGTGGTTCGAAGGTGGTGTAATCCTTCTATATCCACTCTACTCCTTCTCTGAGGAGGAACTTCGTTAAGGTCAGTTTGCTTTACAAGACTCGTCTTTACAAACCTCTTCCAAAACAAGTTAAACCTACTAGAATCCCAGATTTCTAGGTCTAATCCCACACAGGGTTTACAAGATTCCACACAGGGAAATTCTCCCACACAGGGAACACACTCCCACATAGGGAAAGATAGCCTACACAAAACTAATAAACTTAGCAAGGATAAAATCCTATCAACTAAGTACACCAAATAAAACAACCTAGCACACACAGTACAATGGTTAAAAGAAAGTGTTTCTTCAACTGGTGGGTAGCAGTCTTGATCTCTGAAAGCTCTATTGCTGTTGTAGACTGCTCCTAAAAGGTTGAGTGGCTGAACATGTAAAAGCTTGAGAAGCTTTGGGAAGTATATGAGTTTCCTCTCGACTCTGTTCAGCAAATCTCTTCAATCAGTCACACCTTCTATTTATAGATCTTGCGAGTTTTAACCGTTGGGAAGTATCCGTTAAAGAGAGATGCTTCTCCTATTTGAGTTCAAGCTATGATCTCCAAGATCTTCTTTGTGGCCGCATTAAATGCATCTGAGCTATTCCTGACATGAGCATTTAATGCACCTACTATTTTCTTTTGGACCTTTCTGACATTCCTGCTGACCTGTCTAGTCGGTATAGGTCCAAGGCTGAAGTTCATGCAACGGCTACTTGAAGTCAGTTAGCTTTGCTTCTCTTTGCGCTGCATGCTCTTCCTGATACTGCATGAGAGGGAGTAGCACTTATCTTTCAACAGGTCCGTTGGCTACTTCCTGCTCTTTCTATAGATAGTGGGTCCTCCTTGCTTGCTGCTCAGGATGTGGTTCCATGCTACTTTCTGTTCCGTACCAGGGTTCTGTTTCAGAACAGCTTCCTGTTCCTGAAACCTGTAGCCAGTTTCCTGTCGTTGTATGCTGTTTTGCTGCTTTGCTCTTTCAGCTTCCTTCCACTGCTTGTTACTTCCTGATTACAGCATCCAGTATTTTTTATCAGCTTACAGCTTCCTGCTCTTAGAAGATTCTCCTTATATCTTCTAAGATTGGTTCTTCTTTTGTGTAGGTTTCTGCTCGAAGTTTTTCTGCTTTCTGTTTCTCTTTCAGCATGTTGTCTACTTCTTGCAGTATCCTATCTGCTTTCTATGCAGATACTTCATTTCAACTTGTTGTTCCCTACAGCTTGCTGACCCTTAGAAGACTTATTCCAATTTCTTTTAAGGTTAGTTTTCCTTATACCTTGGAAAACCATTACATGATCTTATTCATTGACAGATAAGTTTATGATCATGTAATACGTGGAAACCTCTTTTAGCAACCTTCATTATCTTATTATACATCCTGTTTTGTCTTATCAAAATAACTACTGAAATATCCCAACAGATTTACAAATTAAATATGAACACCATTCCGTTTCAACAGAAAGTATAAATGGGATGGACATCAAAGATTAATATGGTCAATAATATGTTTATTTTATTTTCTAAAATAATTGACATTAATAGAATATATCTAAACTTAACATTGTATATTACGAAATCTACTAAAGTGTAATTCTTGCTATGTCAATTATATATATATATACATATATATATAATATTAAATCGGCTGTGCAATAATTTTATAAGGTTTTCTATATAGATAGTTAAATTTACAAAGTGACCACAAATGTGATTAATATACACTTACTGACCAAAATAATAAGTACATTGTTTTTTGTGCTGGCCTAATTTTAGTAATGAATTACGACTAGGAAAAGACAAAAGTATACATGAAAATTTAGTACTTGTTATTTCAGGAGAAATTAAGTATGATTAACATGTAACATCACCAATTATCAATTAGTTTAGGTTAACTGGTAAAGTAAATTCATAAAAGTTACTACAATTGTGATTTATACAGTTGAAGAAGAAGTAGAATTTTAATAGACTGCCTAATTTTTATTATGAACTATATATGACATATAGTATATATTTATGAACTATCGATGTCACATTTATTTCAAGAGAAAGTATGAGGACCCATGCGTGTACTGTATTATTTGTTCTTTATTATAAAAATGATATTAAAAAACTAATATTCATGTTAGAGCACCTGAATTATTTGTGACCCAAAAGAATTATTCATAAAAAAAAAAAATTATTTGTATAACCCAAAAGTTTCAGAATTTTCAATCATTTAAAAGATATGTACGTGATACCATTGTGCTACCGTAGAACTAGTGTGTGTGTGTATATATATATATATTATGCATTAATAGAAGCATGAGCAAACAATTTGAAAATATATCACTAAAAGAAGGTCTCTCATAGACGACGGTTATTAACCGTTGTCGTAGCTAGAAATCCATTGTTGTCGTAGGATCAGTAAAAAACGCTCATAAACAACAATTATTAACCAATGTCTTAGACATCTTCCACAACAGCTCGGACAACGGTTAATAACTGTTTTCATATGCTAATTTTATGATTGTTCGATTTTATGGCCGCCATTGTCTTTCCTACCTACCACAACAGTTAGACACAGTTGAAAACCGTAGTCATACACAACAAAGAAAACACTGTCGTAGGATCGTTGTCGTTTCTGTGTTGTGTTCTGTCACCAAGCCTTTTCCAACTGCCAACATATGGAATTCTAGACTGTATGCTGGGTTGAGCTAGTCGGGATAAATCATGATTGTAACTATCATTCTACAAATTTCTTGTAGTGTACCGGACCATTGTCAGTTGGTTCGGTTAACTGTTAACTCGGTTTCTGTTCCAAACCATAGTAATATTGTTAGGATATTATTTTATATAATGTAAAATAATATTATGAATTATACACTGTAACTTCAATTGTATTTTTTAAACTTTTGTAATTTATATTGTAAAGTGTAATTTTTTTAGATTTCTAGTTTTATATTTTGTTGTTTTTAAATTGTAATTGTTGTTTTAAATTGCAATTTCTTTAACTTTTGTAATAGTAAGTTGTAAGTAATAATTGTTTCCTCATCATTGGATTTTAAGAAAAAGCAGGAGCAGGAGGTAATTTTAGGTGAAACAATTGATAGATCTTATATACTTTCCAATTGTATGTTGATATTGATATAGTCGAGAGGTAGAACAATCCGAAATGATTATCTCGTTCAGAGAATTCGAAATGCTATTATACTAATACGAAATGAATTATTATTTCGTTTAAGTTAACTCGAGCAATATATTTCGAAGATGCAGATAATAGAATATCTCGCTAGACTAAAGGTAGATTCCTGGATCCTTAAATCTTTATTCTACATTTCGAGATAATGACGTCGAGATACATTTATGTAAACGAAAAAGTATACTCCAGTTCGAATATTTCATCTCGCTAATAAAGATGGCGAGATACTTTGTTTTATTTCGAACCCACGTTCTCAAGCCTTAGTAACTGTTCTTTGTTAGTGGCTTAGTGGTGCTATATTTTAGGAGCAGTTAAACCATTTTAAACCTAGGTATAAATACCATTTTTTTCACCAAAAATAAGGCAGAACAGTTATATTCAGAAAAGAGAGAGAAAAATAATTTAATAGCAGAACAAATTGGTGTCGTCTATGGGAATTTTTTGGTCTTAGACGTGAGATTTTATCATTGTTATCATGGTGGATACACGAAACTCTCGAAGGAGAAGGGAAGTTGGAGAAGGATCGAGGACTATACTGAATGATAATCAGTCGAGAGACCCAAATGTTGTTCCAAATCACCCTCGTCCGGATATCATTACTTTAACCCAGGAAGAATTATCTGATTTGGTTGTTGCGGTTGTTCAAAAGGCTCTGGATAAATGTCCCCTGGCATCACACCAGGGTGATACAGATGAACATGAGGAACAGAGACGAGGTGAGAAAAGACATGTTGAAGAAATGGAAAGTTATCTGCTATCTCTTGTAAGTAAAAGGCGAGTGCATGATGAGTTATCAGAAAGGGTAGAAGACTTGCAAAGGGAGATCAATGAGGTGAGGGACAATTTCAGAATGAATTCTTGAGGAATAAGAGGTAATCCTTTCTCAGAAAAGGTAATGGAGGATGAATTACCGACTTCCTTTAGGTCGGTAAATTTCGAGTATGATGGTATCTCGGATCCCTGGGATCATTTATGTCGATTTAAGAATACGGCATTATTACATCGTTATACTGATGGTGTGAAATGCAGGGTTTTCGCTACTACTTTGACAAAATCAGCCCAAACATGGTTTAGTCAGTTGGCAGAGGGGATTATTCATGATTTTGACCAGTTATCAGCTCTCTTTTTGCATCAGTTCGCTGGATCTCGTCGGCAGATGAAGTCGACTCAAATGTTGTTTGGAGTTAAACAAAAAGAAAATGAATCCTTAAGGGCTTTTGTAAAGAGATTCACTGCAGCTACGCTAGAATCCCCAGAGGCTTCAGATGATTTAGTTACTAGTGCCTTTATGCAAGGGATCAAAGAGGGAGATCTACATACGTCGTTGGTGAAGAAGATGTCAAAAAATTTTGATGATTTACTTCAGTGAGCAACTAAGTACATTAATTTGGAAGAAGCGCTTCGTATTAAGAAAGAGGGAGTTGCATCTCAGGAAATGAAAACAAGAGATTCAAACAGGATGAAGAAAGAGGTAGATTCGAGAGGTAAGGGATTAATATCAGAATACTCGGATGGAAATAAGAAGAGGTCCTAGGTATGATACTTACACCCAATTGACACTTCCACCTGGTCAATTATTAATGGAAATATGGAATCATCCCCAGTTGCGATGGCCGACCTCATGGGCTCCTAGTTCGAGAAATCCTCCAACATTTGGAAATGAAAAGTTATGTCGATTTCATAATGAGTATGGGCATGGCACTGATGAGTGTACGCATCTCAGAGATGAATTGGAGAGGTTAGTTCGTGATAATAAATTAGCAAGATATATAGCTTGATCTCGACAAGATAACAGCAATAGGAGGAATGTCAAAGAAGAACCTCAGTGAGAACAAAGGACACAGGGAAGAGGGTATAACCCTCGAATTGATCCACCTACAACAGTTTTTCCTCGTCGAGATCAACAAGTTCAAGAAGAACGACCAACCATTCACATGATTATGGGTGGACCTACTGATGGGGATTCAAATCGTGCCAGGAAATCTCGCTTAAACTTCATTCAACAAGAACAGGGAGTGTATACCATTTTACGGGAGACAGTTATAGAATTTGGAAAGGATGATATAGTAAATATTCAATCACCTCAATCTGATGCCATGGTGATCACTGTTAAGATAGGGGGATTTAATGTAGAGAGGGTCTTTGTGGACACGGGCAGTTCGGTGGATATTATGTTTTTGGATTGTTTCAAGAAGATGAGATCATCAGTAGAAGTCAAGCCGGTTGGGACATCGCTATATGATTTTTCGGGAGATTCAATTAATGTATATGGGAATGTACAATTACCCATGGTACTTGGCAAAGAATTGTGGAGGCAGACTAAGACTATTACTTTCTTGCTTGTAGATACCCCTTCACAGTATAATGTCATATTGGGCCGACCATCCTTGACTGAGTACGCCGCAATCATTTCACCAGCTCATTTAATGATGAAATTTCCAGTAAATGGTGAAGATGATAGAATAGTTGGAGTTGGAGTAGTGCGGGGTAGTCAGCAAGCTGCTCGGAGGTGTTATGTTGCAGCTATAAGACATTCGGAATCTAGAAAGAGGGTAACTTGTCAGCGGGATGAAGTAGACAAAGTGTTGGGATTTCAGTGTTTAGATTTTGATGAGACAAACCAAGTATGTAATAGAAAGTTTGAGTACCCCATTTTTCACAATGTTTAAGTGAAAACATAGACTAGGATTGAGCCTTGTTATGGAAGCTGAAAGATGAAGGTACACATGCATATAATGCTGCATTGAAGATTTCAAGACGAAGCTGCTGTAAGAAAGCAGTTACAGCAATACTGCAAGAAAGCAGATACAGCAACACTGCAAGAAGGCAGTTACAGCATTGCAGCAAAGTAAGTAAGAACGGCATGCAGCATCGCTACAAGAAAAGTTACAGGAATACTGCAAGAAAAGATACAGCAGTACTGTACGAAGATACTACAAGAAGGTCCAAGTTACAGCAGCACTGCAAAGTACAAATAGCTGCAAGCAGACCTAGGATACAGCGCGAAGCTTTCTACTCAAACTGTCAACAGCGCCAATGACAAACAGCATAAGTATCCTGCAATCCGAGGAAGGGTAAATGCAGTACGAGGAACGAAGTTCCAAGCAAGAATAAATAGAGTCGTTCCAGAGAAGATCAAAGTTGCAGACATAGAGCCAATGCCAAGACACCACGTGGACTGACGCGCCTGCAGAAAGCTGCGAGCCGCAACCACCGCATTAAATGCAAGCCATGTCTTTGATCAAGTACACTTAAATTCAAAATGGAAGATATCTCCTTCAACGGATATCTTCTCTACAAGTATAAATAGAAGATGAGCAACCCTGAAGCTGACTACTGAACAACTGAACTACTGAAGAACTAAAAACATTTGCATAAACACTCTCAAGCATTCAAGCTATACTCTTTCGAGTCTACTCTCAGTTTCAGTCACTCAACCTCTGTGAAGTGAAGCAAGTTCAATACTGAAAGATCCTTTAAAGGATTCAGAAGCTCACTTCACCGCACCAGTTGAAGAACAAATCTATATACTTTTTAACCTTGTTGTTGTGTGCTTAGGTTGTTTTTGGTGTCGAACAGTTGATAGGAGAGATCCTTGCTGTTTGTATATTTGTCTAAGATATAGGCAGTTTTCCTGTGTGGGAGTTTGAAACCCTGTGTGGGTTTGCCTTTAGAGTTTGCAGTTGCTATGTGTACGCTGGACTCTAGTAGGTGTTTAGCTTTGTAAGTTGATAGATTGTTAGGAGTGTCCTGTAAATCAATCTTGCTTAACAAAGTTCCTGCTCGAGGTAGCAGTAGAATGGACGTAGAAGGGTTACACCACCTTCGAACCACTATAAGCCATAAGTGTTTTATTATTTTCTTATCTGTGTTTTATGTTTTATATCTATCTCTGTCATAAAGCATAAAACGTTTTGAAAAGGATCATATTTAAGAAAACCAGCCTTATGTCTTAAACCTTTTTTCTGCTGCGTATAAAACTCTAAGTTACAGCGTGTAGCACTGCATCCTAGTGCTGTAAGCAGTAACTAACTGGCGCTGCAAGTTCAAGTAACTTGCAGAACGGTTTGTGTTTTAATCAGATTTTAAAAATCGACCAAGGTTCATTCACCCCCCTCTGAACCTCGGACACCACTTGGGACCAACAAGTGGTATCAGAGCAAGTTGGGTTAAAAGCCAACTTATCTGGTCACCTACCCAGATCCACCTTGTCTCGCTTTTTCTCTGCATTCTTAAAATCTCATTCTTTTTCAGCATATCATGGATTCCTCTAATTATAAGTTACCCATGTTTTCCATAGAGGAATATGACGATTGAAAGATAAGAATGCAGGCATATCTTTCAGCGATGAATGATGAGATGTGGATGGTCATCACCGAAGGACTGATTATCCCTATGAAGGTGAATCCCATGCTCGGTAGAGAGATGGAAGAAGGAGCTCAGCCACCATCCAACTTCCTAGTCAAACCAAGACAAGAATGGAACAATAAAGACAGGAAGAGAGCCAACCTAGACAACGTGGCCAAGAATTCTCTATTCATCACCTTGGATAAAGGCACATTCAGCAAAATCAAAACTTGCAGAACGTCCAAGAAAATTTTGGAAAAGTTGGAACAAATATGTGAGGGGATAGAGATCACTAAAGATAATAAGATATCCAACGTCACTCAACTATTTGAGCTCTTCGAGATGAAGAATGAAGAGACTCTTGAGCAACTAGATTTAAGGTTCACATCCATTGTGAATGAACTAGAAGCTCTGGGTAAGCACTACACTTAAAAGGAGAAGAACATGAAAGTGCTTAGAGCCCTGCCCGTGGAGTGGGATAGCAAGACCACTGCCATGAGAGTGTCCATGGATTTGAAATCCATGAGTACATTTGATCTATTCTCCGACCTCAAAGCATTTGAATACGATATCAACAGACGGAGAAAGGAGATAGAAGAATCTAGTTCCAAAGTTACAGCGCTAACTGTCAGAGGACCTAAAGATACAGCAACCACCAGTTGCAGCAACCAATCAGAGGTTGCAGCAGAAGATGCTGAAGAGGAAATGGCTCTTCTTCTAAATAAATTTAGAAGATTCATGAAGAGCAACAACAACAATAACAACACCAACCTCAATAAGAGGAATGACTTCAGAAGAAGTCATCCACCTCCTCAGGTATCCCCCTCTCCTCGCTCAAATACGACTGATCTTGATTTGTGCTATAACTGCAGGAAGCCTGGACATTATGCCAGAAGTTGTCCACACCCAATGGTGCACAAATATCCTGAAGGAGAGAGAGAGAACAAAGGAGAGAAAAGAGAAGAGAGGATAGACACAAGCTTCGAGCTCTCATTGGAGAGATAGAGAAGGCCAAGGATACAGCAGTCTCAAAAGAGATACTGAAAGTTACATAATCCTCTGACAGCGACACTGAAACCTCATCTTCTAATGAAGAAGCACTGATATGCCTGATGGCAAACAATTGCGAGGACAGTGATGAAGAAGAAGTAACCTACCAACCGCTGTCTATACCAGAAAAATAGGAGCTAGACATGATCCACTCTTTAAAGAGGATCATAAATGATTTCGAGTAGATTAACTCAACTCATGAGTAGCTGAAGGTTGAGAATAAAAATCTAAGAATAGAAAATGAGATCCTCAGAGGTAAAAATATTAATATTGCTGAAAAGCTCACTGCATATGAGTCTGATAACTCAAGGTACAATAAGCTACAAAAGTAGGTCTCAAGGCTAAGTCTGCTGGTCACTAAGCTAGAAACTGAGAAGGAGAACTTGCAGTCCACGATCAGAACATTTAGCAAATCAGCTAAAGATGCAAGAGAGTGCATAAGTCAAAGCAAAAGTCTTTTTGAAAAATCGGGCATAGGTTACTACACTCACACCTTTCAGGATACAGCAAGTTCATCCAAGGCTGTAAAATTTGTTCAAGTTGAAACTTCAATGGAGAATGAGTTACTCTGTAACTCAGAAAGAATCTTGAATAAACCAGCATTAATGGATAAAGGAAAGAAACCCCGATGCTCAGCTGCAGGAAGTAAGCCTGCATCTAAGAACTGGCTGCAGCAGAAGCTATCTGCTGTAAGCAGCAAGAAGATACAGCAACCCACAAAGTTGCAGCACAAGAGGAAGTTATCCATCTACACTAAGACTTATGTGTCTAAACCTAAAAGAGGATATACTCAAGGGAAGTATGGTGGAAGACCGCATCACAAGGATTTTGGTAACACATATTTAGTTTCTGCACACACAACTTTTAAGCAGTTTAAAAACAAAACTGCATACATTCAGAGAACCAACAAATCTTACAGCAAAACATTGACTGTTAAGAAAATATGGATTCCCAAAGTAACTAACCCCAAAGGACCCTTACAGAAATGGGTACCTAAATCTGCTTGAATTTGTTGCAGGTTTCAGTGCCAGGTTGCAGCAGCGATGTATGGTACATAAACAGTGGCTGCTCAAGACACATGACAGGCAGTAAAGAAGTTCTGAAAGACTTCCAAGAATGCAAAGGACCAAAGGTCATCTTTGGAGATGATTCCAAAGGAAGCACAAAAGGAAGTGGATGCCTAGTCAAAGGAAACGTAAAGATCAAAGATGTATCCTATGTGAAAGGCCTCAGATACAATCTTCTGAGCATTAGTCAATTTTGTGACAAAGGATACACAGTGGAGTTCAACCTCAACAAGTGCTTAATCAAGGATAGTACATCAAATGAAGTCAAGCTTACAGGAACAAGAAGAGGAAACATATATATTGCAGACTGGAACTCTTCTATTCATCCAACATGTTTCATTGTGAAAAGTCCACCAGAGCTGAGCTGGCTATGGCACAAGAGATTAAGCCACCTGAACTTCAAGACAATTAACAAGCTAGTAAGAAAAGGTCTTGTAAGAGGATTGCCGGATGTGGCATACAAAAAGGAAAATATATGTGGAGCTTGTCAGAAGGGAAATCAAGTGAAAAGCTCATTCAAGGACAAGTTGCAGAAGTCATCTCATAAGATACTAGACCTTCTACATATGGACCTCTTTGGACCAGTAGAACCAATAAGCATAAGTGGGAAGAAGTACTCACTTGTGATAGTAGATGACTACTCCAGATACACATGGACCATATTTCTTGCTAAGAAATTAGAAACACAAAGCAAGCTATCTAACCTAATGAAGAAACTACAAAATGAAAAGAGCTTGAGCATTGTGAAGATCAGATCAGACAGAGGAACTGAGTTCACAAACAAATTCATTGAGAAATTCTATTCTGACAATGGTATTCATCATGAATACTCTGCTGCAAGAACACCTCAACAGAATGGTGTAGCTGAAAGGAGGAATAGAACCCTCAAGAAAACAGCAAGGACAATGATAGCAGAGGCAGAGATACCCAAGAGATTTTGGGCTGAAGCAACCAACACTGCATGCTATACACAGAACAGATGTCTAATCAATAAGGATCTAGATAAAACCCCTTATAAAGTCTAGAATGGATATACACCGAATGTCTCACATCTGCATATCTTTGGATGCAGGTGTTATATCCTCAATAATGGAAAGAAGCATCTAAAAACCTTTGATGCAAAATCAGACGAATGAGTATTCTTAGGATACTCTGCTGTAAGTAGAGCCTTCAGAGTCTTTAACAAGAGAACCTTAGTGGTTGATGAGTCAATCCATGTGGTGTTTGATAAACCACATTATGACACAAAGAAACTAGAAGAACCTGCTGAGGATACAGCTCCAAGGAAAGAAAGTGATGTTCCATACATTGAAGGAGTTCTACATATAGGAGAAGACAAAGAAGAAGAAGTTGCACCTCTGGATGCAGTAGATAATCTTAAAGCAGCAGAACCTCCAATCTTACAGCAACATGAGGAGCAACCTAGACCGGTACATGTTTTTTAGCCTAACAGAACATGGCTGAGGAATCATCCTAGGGATCTTATCATTGGAGATCCATCCATAGGAGTAAGGACAATAAGGTCCATTCCTCATGAAGCAATGTTTACATGTTTCACATATCAAACAGAGGCCCAAAATGTTGAAGAAGCCCTACAAGATAGCAACTGGGTACAAGCCATGCAAGAAGAGCTAAATGGATTTGAAAGAAATCAAGTTTGGCAAATAGTTGCAAGACCAACTCATCAAAGAGTTATTGGAACAAAATGAGCCTTCAAGAACAAGCTAGAAGAATCTGGATGTGTTGTGAGGAACAAAGCAAGATTAGTTGCTAAAGGATATTGCCAGGAAGAAGGAATTGATTTTGATAAAAAATTTGCTCCAGTAGCAAGGCTGGAAGCCATAAGGATTTTTCTGGCATATGCAGCTCACATGAATTTCAATGTATACCAGATGGATGTGAAAAGTGCATTCCTTAATGGTATTCTTACAGAGGAAGTGTATGTAGAGCAACCTCCAGGTTTTGAAGATCAAGCAGAAGATTAGGTGTTCAGGTTACACAAAGCCTTGTATGGACTCAAGCAAGCACCAAGAGCTTGGTATGACATATTATCTATCTATCTGCTGGAAAATGGCTTCAAGAAAGGAACAGTGGACAAAACTCTGTTCAAGATACACGATGGAGATAGTATACTTCTTGTACAGATATATGTGGATGATATCATCTTCGGATCCTCCAACAAAGAGTTATATGAGAAGTTCTCCAATCTGATGCAATTGAAATTCGAGATGAGTATGATGGGAGAATTAAGTTTCTTTCTATGGCTGCAAGTAAAGCAGCTGGTTGCAAGAACCTTCATCAGCCAAGTCAAATACACAAAGGAACTTATCAAGAAGTTTGGTATGGAGAATGGGTCAGCAACATTTGTTCCTATGTCTACATCCATAAGCCTTGACAAAGATGAAGATAGTAAAGATATAGATATCACGAAGTACAGACGGCTCATAGGATCCTTGTTGTATCTTACAGCAAGCAGGCCAAACATCATGTTTGCAGTTGGAGTCTGTGCAAGATTCCAAGCAACACCAAATGAGTCACATCTTTCAGCTGTCAAAAGGATTATCAAGTATCTGAAAGGAACTCAGGAAATAGGCCTATGGTATCCCAAGGAATAAGGATTCAAGCTCAAAGGATATTCTGACTCAGATTATGCAGGCTGCAAGATTGATAGAAAGAGCACCATTGGGACTTATCAATTTCTGGGAAATAGATTTATCTCATGGTTCTGCAGAAAGCAAACATCAATTGCAACATCTACAGTAGAAGCAGAATATGTTGCAGCAGGAAGTTGTTGTGCGTAAATTCTCTGGATATAGCAGCAACTAAGAGACTATAGGATTGAAGAAAAAGAGACTCCAATTCTCTGTGATAACACGAGTGTAATTGCAATTACTCATAATCCCGTATTTCACTCAAGAACAAAGCATATCGATATACGACATCACTTTATTAGAGATCACGTGGAAAAGAAAGATGTCGTGCTTGAGAAAGTTCATATGGATCTCCAGCTTGCAGATATATTCACTAAACCGCTGAGTGAATCGAGGTATTCTATGCTTAGAAACGAGTTGGGAATTCTAAAATTATGAGTGAAAATGAAAATACAGAAGCCCAGGGGGAATAATTGCATGCTTACGAGAAGCTGCAAGTATAGTGTTGTAAGTTGTGTCTGCATACAGCGTTGGGTTCAAACAGCGCTGCATCTTTTATGCTTACAGCACAGCAAGAAAATGGGAGAGTAAGCAGCACCTGGTTACAGCATTTATTTCAAAGAGTATTTAATACTTTGCAACCTCATACCCAGGCTGCTGCAACCTTAAAAGGACAATAAATTAGGCGACAAATCGCATATCTTTCAGCATTTAATGCAAGTCTGCTATGTCAGAAGTCGAAGAGGCGCGGTCAGAGCCTACGTCTGCGCAAGTCATGATTATTTACGATTTAACCCCTCCGCCTTTTTCTAAGGACCATAAGATCATTTCCATCCTTTTAATCTCAACCGTCGATCTTACTACTCGTCCTTTAATATTCTACAAAACCCCATAACCTTCTCTTTTCAAATTTACTTCGCCTTCATCACAAATAGAAGTTTTCATTTCCTCTCATCACATATTCCCTAGCCCAAATATCTCATATCTTTCTCAAATCTTCATCAATGACGACCCGACAAACCACAGTCTTGGAAGGACGCTTGATCAACCAGGAGCACGTTTACGCTTCTAGGTTGTACGACAACTCCGTCATCCGCAGGATTTTTTACGCCCTTGAACGGACCCAAATCCTAAGGCTGTTAACCACCATCTACACTGGATTCTCTGTAGAATCAGTTCAAAGGTTCGACTCATTCGCCAGGACTTCCAAGAAGAGGAACGACATCCTATTCAAGATGGATGCAGATGAAGAAGAAAGGTCTCTAACCATCAAAGACATAGCCACCACCTTCAGCATCTCGTCAGGAGGCCTGACCCCCAGTCAACTTGCGACATATGGGGAAAGCAACGCTCAAGAGATGTGGGATCTCTTTAGAGTTAGAGATGCAGGGGCAGAAATCAAGAGAAGTGCCCCGAAGAAACTCTTCAAACCGGAGTTTGAACTGCTCCATGATATCTATGCGTACTCTATTGAAGGCAGAATGGGGAGTTACGATAAATGCACAGATTTCCGGTTCCGGATCATGTCTGTCATCATGGTCGGAGAAAAGGTGAACTGGGCGAGGTTCATCTTGAAAAGATTATAGGAGGAAGCAGAGAAAAGCACAGTGAGGAGGAGCTATGGGATCACCATTTGCTCTCTGCTCTACAAGCTAGGCCTTCAGCTTGCAGCTCTCATCCTCATTCCCATTGGGAAGTATCTTGGAGAGAAGAAGAAGGGTAAGACCCAACCGAAGACAGCTGTTGTTGAGATTGCACGAAAGAAAACCAAAGATAAAAAGAATGCAACCCTGGCACAGCAGCATGAAGATGCAGGCAGCAAGGGTGAAGATGATGATGATGATGATGATGAAAATCCTCTTCCTGTCATCAAGGGGACACCAAGGAGAGCAGAACCTGAACCTGAATCCTCATCCTCAGATGATGACGCACCCCTGGTCAAGAGGGCCCCGCGCAGCAAGAAGAAAGTTGTTGCAGCTGCTAATTCCCAACTCTCTACTGCAAGTTTGTCAGTAGATGCTGTTGCGGATGAGTCACATCAGCAAAGGGTTCAGCCAGATAAAGAAGTTGTTCAGTCTATGCTCGATCCAACCTTCCTAGCTGCTAGAGATATGGAGCAGTGGTACAGTCTTTGGAGGGAGATGAGACTGTCCAAAGGGGAAATCTTGTTGTAATGAAAGGATTTCCTTTCTGTGGAGAAAGCAGTCCTGGAGTGGGCCAATTCAGAAGATATACTGGCGCTCCTGCAACCTAAGTATGCAGCAGAGGTGCAAGATAGATCAAAAAGCACTGCTGCTCAGGGAGCACTGGACAAAAGGAAGGGCAAAGCTCTTGCAGAATCCCACTCTGCAGAGCTGCCAATGAAAGCAGCAACGGAGGATGCTCAAATATTCCTAGTCCCGGCTGCAGAGGCTGTAAGAAGGGGCGATGACATCGTATTTGCACAAGAGCAAATCGACACCCTGGAAGTGGAGCAGGCTGAGGAGGCCATGCTGCAACAGGCGCTGCAAGTAAGTGTCAAGGAGACAAGGATGCAGCACACTCCCAAGAGGATGCGGGGAGAAGGAAGCTCAAGTCATCACAATTCAAACTCCCTCGTATATGAGCAAATGGTTGAAGGCCTCTCCAATATAGTCACGTTTGATTCTTTGGAGGATGAGGAGTCTCAACTAGTGGACTACGGCGATTTTTCGGTGCATACCGTTCCTGATGTTGTTGCAGACATTCAGGGGGAACCAACCGCCATCATCAGAGACATTCACTCTGACATTGCTGAGATTGCCGATGATGCAACCATGGAGGAAGTTGTAGAGGCGGTACTCCCTGTACTGGTAGAGACAACAGTACAGCAAGCAGCCACCCTATCAGAAGCTACAAAAGAAATAGGAAGAGTGGATACTGAGATTCTTGCAGCAGTCGAGCTTTTAGTGCTGCATACAGTGGAAGTTGCAAGAAACCAACAAGAGCTGCAAGAACCCATTCTTGCAGCAGAAACTGTCGAAGATACAGGACCAGCCGAGGAGACGGGGTCCTTACAGAAGACCTTAGGCGAGGCTGTTGTTCAGACAACACTCTCTGAGGGTGAGAAGACCTCTGAAGGGACGGTTGTTGAGACAGTACCCTTAGAGGATGTTCGAGAAGAAGCTGAGGTAACCGCTAAACAGCTAGAGACACCTCATGAGGAGGTTGATACTGCTGCTGCACGCTCAAAAGAACCTATCCAAGTTACAGCAGCAGAGGTTACTGAGGAAGCTGAGCTTGCTGAATTCCTCCGGATAATGGTTGACCGTAATAGAGCCAAATATGGAAATATTGGTGACGTGACAATCACGATATCATCCGATGAGAAGGAAGAAGTCATTGAAGAAAATCCCACCTCAGGCTGTCCAAGTCCCTTATCAAGCCTTCATGAGGATGAGGATGAAAAGATTGAACCAGAGGCTCCAAGGTAGGATGCAGCACAGCCCTCAAGTTCTTTAGTTCCTTACGCTGCATCGGCTGCTGCCTCTCAAAGACGGAATGCAGGCCTGACCCCTGATGAATCGATTGACAGGGTAGTTGCTGTTGTTAGACACCTGATTCATGCTCTTCAGGATCATAAGTTTAACATGCAGAACAGCATGATGGTGGCGCCAAGTTCCACGCTGAAACCATGTCCTGCTTCAAGGAAGATATTGAAGCACTGCCTGAGATGATCAAGCGAACTCTGAATGATAATGCTCACAGGCTGTACATGGACAGGGTTAGAATGGAGGGAGAACTGAATAGAAAAACTGCAAGCACCCGAGCTGAAGTCAAACTCTGCAAGAGACATGCAGAAACAGCATCGAAAAGGCTGCACACTCACTCCATGGTGCTAAAGACATTTCTGGATCATGTAACCGATTAATCCAGAAGAACCAAAAGTGTCGATGATCGATTGGGGAACCTGGAGATAATTGTAGGAGAACTAATGGACTATATTATGGTAAAGCCCCAGCACCAGTATGCCCAAGGATCTAGAAAAGCCCCAGCACCAGCAAGAGGACTACGTTCTAAAGTGGTTCCAAATGCCCCCGCTCCACCCCCGGCTTTTGATGATGCCAAAAAGGGGGAAGGATTTCAAGATAGATCCCGGAGCTCTGGGGAGAAAGAAAGTGAAGAAAGTGATGAAGAAGATGATGACCAGCTTCTAAGCAGGAGGAGAAAGATGTCTGGATCATCTGCTGTTGTTGACGCTCCTTCTCCAAAAAGATGGAGAAAAGATGATGAATGAGGAGCTGGTAATGCAGCTGCTGCAAGCAGATCAGTAGCAGGCGCTGCATACAGCAGTGCTACAAGCAAAGATACAGCACCTCCCTCTTCTCATCATACAAAGAGAGGGAGAGAGAGCCAACAGCAAGGCTCAAGAAAGAATGTGAGCAAAGTCGAGGCTAAAAGACTTTACAACGAGAAAATGGCTGCTCAGAGGGTGGAGAGAACCAGAGCTGAAAGACAAGAATATGTCTGGTTGCAAAGGCTTGGAGTGATTGGTGAGAAGAGAGTCTTTGACAAAGGTCTCTACCAATACCCCTCTCAAGAGATTCCACGTCTCGACACGGACAACATATTTGTTGAAGTGTCAGTGTTGATGGATCAGAGGCTCGATGGAGAGAACATGGCCTGGAGCTTAAACATCTTCAAGGCAGTCAAGTTGCCTACAGATAGGAATCCATCATTCGAAGTAATCATGTTGTACAAGAGATCCGAGTATCTCAGAAACTTCAGATTTCTGTGCAGAAAGGGCAAATTCAGTAGATTTCAAACCTGTCAAACTGCACTGAGAAGATATGAAGAGCTTACTAAGGCTGGAGAGCTTGAAATCCAGAATCACTACATAGACCTAGTGAAGCAAGGCCATATAGTGTCTTACTGTGAGGACTTTTGGCTGAGATGGATTCAGATCCCAAAGTTTAAAGAGAAACTTGAAGAATCCTATCAGGAGTCCATTCGAGACTGGTGGAAAGGATCAAGAGAAAGAGCAAAGTAAGAAGGAATGACTGCTGAAAGAAGACCAGATGAAATATCTACAAGGAAGTCCCTGTTTCAACAATAATTTATATATTTGATAAAGGAGTAGACAAGATACATCTCTGATATATCCAGGGTTAGACTTTATTTTTCAAAGATTATCATATATGTAATCCTGATGTAAAACGATATGATGCAATGTAAAAACTTTCTTCATGAACGAAATAATGTAATGGTTTTGTCATCATCAAAAAGGGGGAAATTGTTGGGATTTCAGTGTTTAGATTTTGATGAGACAAACCAAGTATGTAATAGGAAGTTTGAGTACCCCATTTTTCACAATATTTAAGTGAAAACATAGACTAGGATTGAGCCTTGTTATGGAAGCTGAAAGATGAAGGTACACATGCATATAATGCTGCATTGAAGATTTCAAGAAGAAGCTGCTGTAAGAAAGCAGTTACAGCAATATTGCAAGAAAACAGATACAGCAACACTGCAAGAAGACAGTTACAGCATTGCAGCAAAGTAAGTAAGAACGGCATGCAACATCGCTACAAGAAAAGTTACAGGAATACTGTAAGAAAAGATACAGCAGTACTGTACGAAGATACTGCAAGAAGGTCCAAGTTACAGCAGCACTGCAAAGTACAAATAGCTGCAAGCAGACCTAGGAT
Organism: Scutellaria minor; assembly: GCA_954870855.1. Taxonomy (NCBI): domain Eukaryota; kingdom Viridiplantae; phylum Streptophyta; class Magnoliopsida; order Lamiales; family Lamiaceae; genus Scutellaria; species Scutellaria minor. The sequence goes on along the minus strand of OX940728.1, from coordinate 12,858,723 downwards.
ACAGCGCGAAGCTTTCTACTCAAACTGTCAACAGCGCCAATGATAAACAACATAAGTATCCTGCAATCCGAGGAAGGGTAAATGCAGTACGAGGAACGAAGTTCCAAGTAAGAATAAATAGAGTCGTTCCAGAGAAGATCAAAGTTGCAGACACGAAGTCAATGCCAAGACACCACGTGGACTGACGCGCCTGCAGAAAGCTGCGAGCCGCAACCACCGCATTAAATGCAAGCCATGTCTTTGATCAAGTACACTTAAATTCAAAATGGAAGATATCTCCTTCAACGGATATCTTCTCTACAAGTATAAATAGAGGATGAGCAACCCTGAAGCTGACTACTGAACTACTGAAGAACTGAAAACATTTGCACAAAAACTCTCAAGCATTCAAGCTATACTCTTTCGAGTCTACTCTCAGTTTCAGTCACTCAACCTCTGTGAAGTGAAGCAAGTTCAAAACTGAAAGATCCTTTAAAGGATTCAGAAGCTCACTTCACCTCACCAGTTGAAGAACAAATCTATATACTTTTTAACCTTGTTGTTGTGTGCTTAGGTTGTTTTTGGTGTCGAACAGTTGATAAGAGAGATCCTTGTTGTTTGTATAGTTGTCTAAAATATAGGCAGCTTCCCTGTGTGGGAGTTTGAAACCATGTGTGGGTTTGCCTTTAGAGTTTGCAGTTGTTGTGTGTACGCTGAACTCTAGTAGGTGTTTAGCTTTGTAAGTTGATAGATTGTTAGGAGTGTCCTGTAAATCAATCTTGCTTAACAAAGTTCCTGCTCGAGGTAGCAGTAGAGTGGACGTAGAAGGATTACACCACCTTCGAACCACTATAAGCCATAAGTGTTTTATTGTTTTCTTATCTGTGCTTTATGTTTTATATCTATCTCTGTCATAAAGCATAAAACGTTTTGAAAAGGATCATATTTGAGAAAACCAGCCTTGTGTCTTAAACTTTTTTTCCGCTGCGTATAAAACTCTAAGTTACAGCGTGTAGCACTGCATCCTAGTGCTGTAAGCAGTAACTAACTGGCGCTGCAAGTTCAAGTAACTTGCAGAACAGTTTGTGTTTTAATCAGATTTTAAAAATCGACCAAGGTTCATTCACCCCCCTCTGAACCTCGGACACCACTTGGGACCAACACAAAGAGTTGGAGAAAAAAAGACGAAAAGGGAAAGAGTCGCGGGTTTCTGAATTTGAGCCAGGAGAACTGATGAGTGTAGAACTCATACCCAACGATCCCGGTTATGTCGTTCAGATCGGTAGTCATTTAGAGGGTGAGCTGAAAAAAGATATTGTCAAGGTATTAAGGTCGAATGTTGACTTATTCGCTTGGAAACCCGAAGACATGATAAGGATTAATCCCGACATAGCTATGCACAGATTAAACATCAGGCCAGACGCTAAGCCCCTAAAGAAAAAAATGAGACATTTCAGAGCACAACAGAATTAAGTTATTAAGAAAGAAATTCAGAAATTGCTGGAAATTAGGCATGTTGAAAAAATCCAATTTCCTAAATGGGTAGCCAATGTGATATTGGTACCTAAACCGGGAAATAAATGGAGAATGTGTATAGATTTTCGGGATTTAAATAAAGCTTGTCCGAAGGATCATTATCCCTTGTTGTTGATTGATAAGTTGGTTGATGCTACTGCGGGATGCGAGTTATTGAGTATGATGGATGCAGCACAGGGATACCATCAGATAGCTCTGCATCCAGAGGATAGGCCAAATGTTTCTTTTATCACATCATTTGGGACGTATTGTTATACGGTGATGTCGTTTGGGTTGAAGAATGCAGGAGCTACATATCAGCGGATGATAGATGAGATGTTCAAAGATCAATTGGGGTAAAATATGGAGGCATATGTCGATGATATGTTGGTTAAAAGTGTGCGAGCTGAATCACATGCATCAGATCCAAGAAAGACTTTATCCACAATCCGACGTTATAGAATGAAACTTAATCCTGCAAAATGTTCATTTGGAGTTAGAGCTGGTAAATTTTTGGGTTGCATGGTTACCCAGAAAGGTATTGAGGTTAACCCCCTTAAGGCACAAGCCATCCTGAATATGACTCCACCAAGAACCCTTAAGGAAGTTCAGATGTTAACCGGAAGAGTTGTAGCTCTTAGTAGATTCATTTTGAAACTAGCAGAGCGTAGTTTGCCATTTTTCAGAGTGCTGCGAAAGAGTGGGAAGTTTGGATGGACAAGTGAGTGTCAAGCTGCATTCGAACAATTGAAGGATTTTTTGAGTACCTTACCGACATTAAAACAACCAATCAAAGGATCTCCGCTAATTGTATATTTATCAGTGGGAAGAGAATCGATTAGCTCAGTTGTGGTTCGAAAAGAAGGGAAAGAACAACATCCTATTTATTTTGTTAGTCGGGTGTTGCATGGAGCCGAGTTGAAATACTCGGATATCGAAAAAGTTACTTATGCTTTGATCATTTTGGCACGGAAGTTAAGGCCTTACTTTTTGGAGTTTACCATTTATGTCCGAACTAATGATCCATTAACATTGGTTTTGGGTAAACCTGATGTCTCTGGGAGGATGGTGAAATGGACTGTTGAACTTGGTCAATTCGATATTCATTATGAACCGCGAACAACCATTAAGGCACAAGCATTAGCGAACTTTATTCAAGAAACTACTCGATTGGAAGGGAAGTCAGAATGGGAATTGTATGTAGATGGGTCATCAAGCCGATTGGGTACAGGAGCCGGGATACTTCTCGTCAGTCCTGAAAAGGATGAGTTAGAATTTGCTTTGAGATTTCAGTTTAAAGCTTCTAATAATGAGGCTGAATATGAGGCTCTTTTACAGGGAATAAGGTTAGCCGAACAGACTAGGATAAGATGTTTGAAGGTGAAGTCGGATTCACAATTGGCTATCCAACAATTGTTAAACTAGTATGATATCAGGAAGGATCGGATGCGAGTATATGTGGAAAAAATCAGGGAGCTTGAGAAAAGATTTGAAAAAATACAGATCGAACAAATATCTTGAGATGAAAATCAGAAAGCAGATTTTTTGGCTAAAGTGGGCAGTTCATTACAAGATTGTACGAAAAGGAATATAACGGTAATAGAAATACCTAAAGATCAGGATGTGATGGCCTTGGAAATGGATGAAGAAGATTGGAGGTACCCAATACAGCAATATTTGAAAGGAGTTCGACATGGGACTGCTAAAGAAGTAGAGATCATGGGAAGGCGAGCAAGATTCTATTACTTCCTGAATGATGTTCTTTTCCGAAAAACATTTTCGCCATCAGATGCGAGATGTCTTTCTCGTAGAGAAGGTTTGATGGTGTTAAGGGAAGTGCACGAAGGTGGATGTTCGGAACATACAGGGGCAAGGTCACTAGCTCGGAAAGTTGTTCGGGCTGGATTTTATTGGCCTACGCTTAAGAAAGATGTAGAAGATATGGTGAAAAAGTATCCGACTTGCCAGAAACATGGCTCTAGGATCCATACGCCGGCAGTTGAGTTGATCGCAGTTACTTCGCCATGTCTATTTGCAAGATGGGGAATTGACATTGTTGGGTCATTTCCAAAAGCAAAATGGGGTAAATAGTTTATTGTTGTGGTTGTGGATTATTTTACTAAGTGGGTAGAAGCAGAACCTTTAGTTAAAATAACTGAGTTCGAAATGATGAAGTTCATATGGCGAAACATTTGTTGTCGTTTCGGCTTGCCGTGAATATTAGTTTCGGATAATGGGCCACAATTCCGAGGAAAGAAGATAGAGAAATGGTGTTCTGAGATGAAGATTACACAAGTCTTCATGGTTGTGGCGCATTCACAAGCTAACGGACAAGTAGAAGTGATTAATCGTATTTTGTTGGACGGAATGAAAAAAAGATTAGAACACGAAAAGTCGAATTGGGTTGAAGAGTTATCTTCTGTTTTATGGGCTTATCGCACCACACCAAGATCCACTACAAGAGAAACACCTTTTAGCCTAGTTTATGGGGCCGAAGCAGTTACACTAGTGGAGATACAAGGAGAAGCCATGTGAATTGTGTATTTCGATCCCAATCGAAATGATGAGTTACTAAGTGTTGATAAAGTCTTTTTGGAGGAAAACGTGATGAAGACAGAATTAGACATGATCTTTACAAGAAGAAGATGCAGGCTATGTTTAATCAGAGAGTGAGGAAAAGAGATTTTCAAGTTGGTGAGATGGTTCTTCGGCAAGCAGATACCTTGCGAGAAATAGGTAAATTGGAGGCGACATGGGAAGGCCCATACAAGGTGACCAAGATCTTATCCGGTGGAGCATACGAGTTGCAAGATGACAAAGGAAAATTTTTGCCTCGACCGTGGCACATCAGTCATCTCAAGAAATACTATTTATAGGTCGACCTTATAGTATGTCATTGTTTGGTTTCCTTTTTGCTTTGTTTTACATGATGTATTTCGGTTAAGACATTTGAGTAGTAGTGAATCTCCTTTAAATTTCTCCGTGGATGTAGATCTCAAATTATATGGGATCGAACTACGTAAATCTCTTGTTCCATTCTTAAATGTTCGACAATAATTAATATTGGGAGATCGAGATCATCAAGATCCGATCTAGGGAGTTGATTAACCAAAAGGTAATCAACTATTGAAGATGGGAGATCGAGATCATCAAGATCCGATCTAGGGAGTTGATTAACCAAAAGGTAATCAACTATTGAAAATGGAAAATCGAGATCGCCAAGATCCGATCTAGGGAGTTGGTTAACCAAAAGGTAATCAACTATTGAAGATGGGAGATCGAGATCATCAAGATCCGATCTAGGGAGTTGGTTAACCAAAAGGTAATCAACTATTGAAGATGGGAGATCGAGATCATCAAGATCCGATCTAGAGAGTTGATTAACCAAAAGGTAATCAACTATTGAAAATGGGAAATCGAGATCATCAAGATCCAATCTAGGGTGTTGATTAACCAAAAGGTAATCAACTATTGAAAATGGGAAATCGAGATCATCAAGATCCGATCTAGGGAGTTGATTAACCAAAAGGTAATCAACTATTGAAAATGGGAGATCGAGATCATCAAGATCCGATCTAAGGAGTTCATTAACTAAAAAGTAATCAATTATAAAGATCTCGTGGATTTAAGCGAGTTAATGGAAAATATCGTAAGCATAATAAAAATGAATTTGTTGATAATATGTTTCCAAGATGATCTAGAAAATTGAGTTTGATTACATCAACATGTTTCCGAGATAATTCAGAAAATCAAGTTTGATTACGGACAAATAAAGTATGAATCTAGCAAGAGAGATCATTGTATCTAGCAAATTTCATGCTTCAAAAATATATAAACAAAAGAGAATTGTTTTTCAATACAGTTTATTCATAACCCCACATCTCGGGGACCTTCATTGTTGAACATATCTTCAGGTAAGTCGATCAAGGTATTATCATCTTCCACACCACCCAATAGCGCCACTTCGGCTAATGATCGAGAAGATTCTCCAACCAAGTCATGGGGCAAAGGAAGTGGGTCAGGCAAAGGATTGGCAAGGATTGCTTGATGGAGAAAGTCTTTCCACCACTCGGCATCTTCTGCCTCATCCATATCTCCATGCCAATTCGGAGAAGGCCCAGAATAAATTTGACTTCCCAGTTCGGCTAAGTTGAAAATTAAGCTGTCTTCTGGTAGGAAGGTATTGTTCGTCGCCAAGTGAGCTTGCACTGTCTCTAAATACTTGTTTACCTTTTCTTGATAGACTCGGACTCGGACTCCTTCGATGAAAAAAGATTCCGCCATAGGAGCAGCTTTGGAAAGAAACAAAACCGAATCTCACATCCGATTGAACAGTTTGGACCTATACTCTTCGGAGATCTTCTTCATCAGTTCACTTTCCGGAAAAGCCGAAAATCCCTTCTGATATCTTATCTTTAATCCGTCTAATCGTCCCTCATGAAAGCAAAATTCAGTCTCCACCCTCCTCTTTTCTTTCTCCTCTTCTAACTCTTTTCGCAGTTGGGAAATCACAAGATCTCTACTCCTGATTTCTTTATGTTTTTCTACCATCCCGGCATTCAGAATGCGAAGCTGCTCATCCTTCTTCTCAGTTTCAGACCGAGCCATTGCTAGATCCATCTCTTCTCTCTCCACCTTTGAGAATAGCTCATCAATCTTACTGCGGAAGGCGGCGAAGTCTTCATCAACAGTTTGTTTTTCTTCTCGCAACTGTTCGATTACCTCTTCCTCCTGCGCCATTTCTTTGACTAAAGAAATAAGATATTTTTGAGCGGCAGCTAGGTGAGATATGTGTCTTTTGCATTCTGTTATCCTCTGTGATCCTTGTGAAGTGCCGATCTTGGTTAATGCAGTTTTTTCCGGGAGTGTCACAGGGGAAGAAGAAGGAGTAATATCTTGCAGAGTTTCCGGGGTTTCGGTGGGAATGTTAAAACGAGGACGAAGAACCATTGATCGAGATTGGAGCGAAGTGGAAGAAGTGGCTTTTCTTTTTTGAGCTGTTAAGGTAGGCTCTTTCTCGATTTCTTCATTATCAGTATCTCCAGTTAGATCAACAGGAGCTTAAGTGGTTGGGAGAGATATGAGCAGGAACTGGCGAACTTTTGGTGGCAACAGTCGGTGATAAAGATATGTCTGAAAGGAAAGCTGAAGGATCTCGATCAGTGGACAAACGAGCTTCTGCTTCTGCTCGATTAGCTTGAGCTTGAGCAGGATCCACAGCATGTAGAGAAGCACGAAAAGTAGTTTGTTCTTCCTTAGGAACATCCTTCATGAATGAAAACCATTTGTTTATCGACATATCTACAAAATCAAATATGTTTGGAAGTTAGACATATGTCGGTTATTAAAAAAAAATGTGTGTATATACAACCTAAATCAAGTCCCCTGGCTATCTCGGCGTTTGGATGAAAACCCCAATAGGCGAGTAAGGGTGCGTCCGACGTCAACCCCACTATATTGAACCACCCTTTCTGAAATATGATGTTCAATTTAGCTATGGCCTGATCTAATCCTAAACTGGGAGTATTTACTTGAGGATTTAGGTATGTCACCGAAGGCGGTGTGGTAAAAGGGTTATCTTGAGGAGCTTTTATATACACAAAGGACTTTTCCCAAGAAGAACTCACCTTCTCGACACCCGAAAAGAGAAAGGTGGTTTTCTTATCATTAGCTCGGGGGGCCACATAAAATTGATAGGGTTTAGGCTTCGGATAAGGAAACATGTCTTAAACTGGCGAGGAGTAGGTTCTACTCCCATCCATTTGTATATTATATAAAAAGCAACGAAATAGCGAATCGAATTGGGATGGAATTGGTTGGGATTGACACCATATGATCTACCCATGGTGATGAAAAAGGGATGAATTGGTGGAACTAAACCTAGGGGAACATGTTCGAGGAACCAAGTTCAGAAATGCTCAGGTGGACTCTGTGGTCGATCTGAAGGATCCGGGATGGCTATTTCGTATCTCGCACCCTTATGATACCTACCCCGTAATAATTGTTTTAGTAAAGCAAGGTATTTCTCGGTTACTTTTGACGGACCGAACACTTCGGATTCTGACTTTTTTCGGGACTTCTTAGGAAGGGGGATTGTCGGATCATGAAGGGATTGGGAAACTTGTGTTTTCTTTCTCGCGACAGGCAAGTTTTCTGTAGGAAGATTACTAATTTCTTCTTCTGAGCCGAGCTCATCGTGCAAAGAATGGAGAGAAGCAAAAGAAGCCATCGATTGGTGGAAATACGAAATATAAGCAAAATGATTATGGAAAAAAGAGTACCTGAAATTGCCTGAAGAAAGAGGAATCCTTGAACCACAGAAGGAAGAATATGCAAAAGTGTTTTTTAAATTCTGATGAGGGTATTTATAGAAGATCTTAATAGGTATTTGAAAGGTCTCGATATCATGGTCGTTGATTTTGAAACGAAGCGAGAGTTCAGATTAAGAGAGGCCTTTTTTGATTTTCAATCTCTTCAATCAAGGCGGGAAAATTTGGACGCGTGTCTCACCCAAAACATGCTAGATACGCCTCGGTTTTCGTAAAGATTGAAAAGATTGCTCTAATTTATTTTTCGATGTGTGTGCACACACACATCATTTTGGGGGGGAGTGGTTGATATAGTCGAGAGGTAGAACAATCCGAAATGATTATCTCGTTCAGAGAATTCGAAATGCTATTATACTAATACGAAATGAATTATTATTTCGTATAAGTTAACTCGAGCAATATATTTCGAAGATGCAGATAATAGAATATCTCGCTAGACTAAAGGTAGATTCCTGGATCCTTAAATCTTTATTCTACATTTCGAGATAATGACGTCGAGATACATTTATGTAGACGGGAAAGCATACACCAGTTCAAATATTTCATCTCGCTAATAAAGATGGCGAGATACTTTATTTTATTTCGAACCCACGTTCTCAAGCCTTAGTAACTGTTCTTTGTTAGTGGCTTAGTGGTGCTATATTTTAGGAGCAGTTAAACCATTTTGAACCTAGGTATAAATACCATTTTTTCACAAAAAATAAGGCAGAACAGATATATTCAGAAAAGAGAGAGAAAAGGATTTAATAGCAGAACAGATATGCTCTACCTTTGTCATTGCTATGTATACATTTCTAAGAGAAACTAGTTTACAAAATTGTGCTAATCTAAAACATTGCATGCACATTATGTTGTTCTCAATTCAGAGATGACATCTCTGAATAAATCCTCAGAGCAAGGAATGGTAAGGCCACCCATTGGATGATTGAACCCAAATTCTTCCTCAGTTTGAAATAGCAATTCTTGAAATGAAGAGTGATTCAAGTATGATACTGGAACTACAAATCGCTTCTTTTCATTCTCTCCAACATAAACTGATCTTCTCTCACTTGACAAAGACCGTCTAAGCATTCGTCGGATTGCCATTCTTGTATAAATTGTATTTTGCTAAAGTGAAATGAAAAACACTTGAGTGACTAATAGTGTTGTGAGATGAAGTGAAGATTCAGAATATTTTGTGTTGCTTGTTGTGATCCAAATATGCGTTGTATATATAGGCTATCAAGAGATGTTGTATCTTAAAGAAATTTAGGTAGAGTGATGAACATGGCAAGTGGATATCTTGATAAACATAAACACATGGATTTGTCTATCAATCATTACTAAGATTTTAAGCAACAAAATGATGTATTTGTGGGATTGAAAGCATTGTTCCCTAACCACTCTTGAAACATAGCCCACAAAACACCCAATTAATTTTATAACAAAAATGGGATGTCTCTTCTCAACCCATCAACCTCTATTAGTCCATCTGGTCATCTGGTTTGTGAACTTAGCAGTAAATTCTAATTGCAACTAATGAAATAGAATGATCCATATATAATTATGATGAGGCTATTGAAGAAATTATAAGCTTTTGATTTATGTTATGTGGGGTCTTTTAGGGCTATGTTTCTAGTGTAGTTAGGGAACATTGTTTATAATCACATAAATATGCTTGAAAGACAAATCCATGTGATTTCTAACATGCTTATGTTTCTCTAGTTTCTTTATCCACCACTCAATGATTCAACATTTCTAATTAAGTTCTCACCTATATATATATATATATATATATATATATATACACACACACAACACATTTCTGGATCACAACCATAAACAAATCCTCAAAAAACACTTCAACTTTTCCAGATTTCACTTTACCACCATTCAGTTTATAATACAAGAATGGCCATTCGCCAAATGCTGAGACGATCTTTATCAGCTTCGTCTGAAGTTCCCAAGGGCCATTTTGCTGTTTATGTTGGTGAGAACGAGAAGAAGCGGTTTGTGGTTCCATTATCGTATTTGAACAACCCTTCCTTTCAAGAATTGTTATTTCAAGCTGAAGAAGAATTCGGATTCACTCATCCAATGGGTGGACTAACCATTCCATGCAGTGAGGATTTATTCAGAGATGTCATCTCTGAATTGAGAAGAATATGATTTAGTTGCTAATTTAGGACCACAGATTTGTAGATTAGTTTCTATTAGAAATATAACCAATGAAAAAATTAGAGTATTTGAATATACATGAAAAGTTACTGAGCCATTTTTAGATGCAAAAGTATTATCTTGTTTGAGTTGGCTGCATTAATTCTTTGCAAACTCAGTTAATCTGTTCTAAGATGCATGCAATCATAAAATCTATATATTACTGTGATTCTAAATCAAGATACTATAATGCTATAGATTTAAACTTTGAAGTTTGGTGAAGAGTCATTAAATTGAAATGTTAGCAGATGAAGAATCACATGGTTCAGCCTTCTAACCATCAATAAATCCAATTCACTAACTATGATCATAAATATTAGAGTTGTTGAGTTTGTATAGAATTGAAGATAACTCCTTAAACCAGGTAATGCTTTGGTATCTGAAAATAAGGCTCAATAACATTTTTCATGTATATTCATTATATCTTCTAACTTGGTTTCCCTTAAATGGTTTTACTTAGTTTCCTCAATGGTGAAGCCCATAGCAAGCAAAATTACAATATTTTCTTAAAACCAATTCTCCATATTCATAATGCTTTTATACTTGTTACTCTCTGTAACAAAACTCATATTTAGAAGTTAACAAAAAGGTAAACTATGGTATGAATAAAGAGATTTAAACTTGTGGAGATTGTCTAGGATTAATTAGCTGTAACAAATCAAACCAGAGAATGCTCTTGTTTCTGAAAATGACTCTACAATTAATTAGTTAGACTGTTTCATGTAAGTTTTTGTGTACTATAAATTGTATCAATAAAGGTTTGACAAACAATTTCTTTTCTAATTTGATATTAAGATTAATATCTTCTAAGATAAAAAAAAAAAAAAATTGTAGAGCATGGAAGTAGACATGGCCAAACAATTTGAAAACTGTCATTGCTGTACATTTCTAAGAGAAACTATTTTCCAAAATTGTGCTAATCTAAAACATTGCATACACATTATGTTCTTCTCAATTCAGAGATGACATCACTGAATAAATCCTCACTGCAAGGAATGGTGAACCCAAATTCTTCTTCAGCTTGAAATAGCAATTCTTGAAATGAAGTGTGGTTCAAGTACGATACTGGAACTACAAACTGCTTCTTCTCGTTCTCCCCAACATAAACAGCAAAATACCCCTTTGGAACTTCAGACGAAGCTGATCTTCTTTAACTTGATAAAGACCGTCTCAGCATTTGGCGAATGGCCATTCTTGTATTATAAATTGTAAAACACTTGAGAGACTAATAGTATTGTGATAAGTGAAGATTCAGAATGCAAAAGTATTTTTTGTTGATTCTTGTGATCCAGATATGTGTTGTATATATAGGCTATCAAAGAGAAGATGTATCTTAAAGAAATTTTGGTAAGAGTGATGAATATGGCAAGTGGATATCTTGATAAAACAAACACATGGATTTGTTTATCAATCATTATTAAGATTTTAAGCAACAAAATGATGTATTTGTGGGATTGAAAGCATTGTTCCCTAACCACTCTTGAAAGCTAGCCCACAAATTTATAACAAAATGGGATGTCTCTTCTCTATCTATTAGTCCATCTGGTCATCTGGTTTGTGAACATAGCATTAAATTCTCATTGCATAACTAACCAAATAGAATGATCCATGTTTATGATGAGGCTATTAAAGAAATTAGCATTTGATTTATGTTATGTGGGGTCTTTTGAGGGCTATGTTTCTAGTGTAGTTAGGGAACATAGTTTTTAATCACATAAATATGCTTGCAAGACAAATCCATGTGATTTCTTTTGTTTATGTTTCTCAAGTTTTTTTATCCACCACTCAATGATTCAACATTTCTTCTAATTAATTATTTCTCACCTATATATATACACAACACATTTCTGGATCACAACCATCAACAAATTCTCAAAAAACACTTCAACTTTTCCAGATTTCACTTTACCACCATTCAATTTATAATACAAGAATGGCCATTCGCCAAATGCTTAGACGATCTTTATCAAGTGAAAGAAGATCAGCTTCGTCTGAAGTTCCCAAGGGCCATTTTGCTGTTTATGTTGGTGAGAACGAGAAGAAGCGGTTTGTGGTTCCAGTATCGTACTTGAACCACCATTCATTTCAAGAATTGCTATTTCAATCTGAAGAAGAATACGGATTCGATCATCCAATGGGTGGCCTCAACATTCCTTGCTGTCAAGATTTATTCAATGAAGTCATCTCTGAATTGAGAAGAATATGATTTAGTTGCAATGTTTAGAAAGACCATTATTTGCAGATTAGTTTGTCTTGAAATGTAACCAACAACAAAGTTAGAGGATATGAATGAATATACATGAGTACTTATTGAGCAATTTTCAAGAGGCAATAGCATTATCTTGTTTGAATTGCAGCAATAAGACTATATAAACTCAGCCTTTCATGATTTTGTTTCCTTTTTCCTATCAACAAGTTATATGTGTGTGTGTGTGTGTGTGTATATAATCTTGCCTATATATAAACGACACATGATTTTGGGATTACAACCAGCAACAAGTCCTCAAACTACTGTTAGCTTTCACTTGATAAAACATTCAAAAAAATCCTTCATTTTGCCTCAGCAAGATTTAGTCTGATACAATCATGGCTATTTGTCAAATGCTTAGACTGTCTTTATCGTCTGAAAAAAAGATCAACTTCATCAGAAACTGTATTTCCAAAGTGGCATTTAGCTGTTTGGGTTCCATATTCATCCAATTAGTGGCCCACCATTCCCTGTACTCAAGATTTATTCGTTGATCTAATTTAGAGGAACAAAATTTTATAGAATTAGTTTATCTAACAAACATACATTTTCTTTCCCTTTCTCTGTTCTTTTCCATTTCATGTAAAAATGCATTTGAAACAGGTTTTTAGTTTATGATCAATACATTACTGACCAGTTATGAGACACTTTAGTATTATCTGCTCTGAGTTGTTACTACAAACTATATATGGGCTCAAAGCTTGGCACTAGAATTTTCATCGTCAACTCTTGCAAATATATGCCACAGGATTTTCTTGAATGTTTTATCAAGTGAAAGCTAACACAAGTTTGTATGGTATTAATGCTGCCAACTCAAAAAAGATAATGATATTTCCTCTTGAAAATTGCTCAATAAGTTTTCATGTATATTCATTCATATACTCTAACTGTGTTGTTGGTTACATTTCTAAGAGAAACTAATCTACAAAAATGTGGTCCTTCTAAACATTGCAAATAAATTATGTTCTTCTCAGTTCAGAGATGAGATCAATGAACAAATCCTCAGAGCAAGGAATGGTGAGGCCACCCATTGGATGATTAAATCCGAATTCTTCTTCAGCTTGAAATAGCAATTCTTGAAATGAAGGGTGGTTCAAGTATGATACTGGAACCACAAACCGCTTCTTCTCGTTCTCCCCAATGTAAACAGCAAAATGGCCCTTTGGAACTTCAGACGAAGCTGATAAAGATCGTCTCAACATTTGGCGAATGGCCATTCTCGTATAAATTGAATGGTGGTGAATTGAAATAAGTGAAATCTAGAAAAGTTGAAGTTTTTTTAGAGGATTTGTGTTTGGTTGTAATCCTGAAATGTGATGTATATATATAAGTGAGAACTTAGAGATGTTAGATCATTGAGTAGTGGATACAAGTCAATTTGTAGTTGCCTGTGAAACTTGAGAAACATAGGCATGTTAGTAATCACATGGCTTTGTCTTTCAATCACTATAAAGATTTTAGGCATTAAAACTAAAGCATATTTATGTGATTGGAACATTGTTCCCTAGCTACACTGAAACCATTGCCCTCAAAAGACCCCAAATTAATGCTAATTTCTTCAATAGCCTCATCATAAATATATATGGATCATTCTATTTGGTTAGTTGCAATGTCATGTTTGAGAACATAATGCAGAATTTAATGCTATGTTCACAAACCAGATGACCAGATGGACTAATAGATAGAGAAGAGAGATCCCATTTTGTTATAAATTTGATTAGAATTAATTGGGTCTTTTGTGGGCTCCCTTTCAAGAGTGGTTAGGGAACAATGCTTTCAATCCTACAAATTCATCATTTTGTGTTGCTTAAAATCTTAGTAATGATTGATAGACAAATCCATGTGTTTATGTTTATCAAGATATCCACTTGCCATGTTCATCACTCTACCTAAATTTCTTTAAGATACATACAACATCCCTTGATAGCTAGCCTATATATACAACACATATCTGGATCACAACAAGCAACAAAAAATACTTTTGCTTTCTAAATCTTCTCTTATTCACAACTCTATTAATCTCTCAAGTGTTTTTACATTTCACTTCACCATCATTCATTTTATAATACAAGAATGGCCATTCGCCAAATGCTGAGACGATCTTTATCAAGTGAAAGAAGATCGGCTTCATCTGAAGTGCCAAAGGGCCATTTTGCTGTTTATGTTGGGGAGAATGAGAAGAAGCGGTTTGTGGTTCCAGTATCTTACTTGAACCACCATTCATTTCAAGAATTGCTATTTCAAGCTGAAGAAGAATTCGGATTCCATCATCCAATGGGTGGCCTCACTATTCCTTGCTGTCAAGATTTATTCAATGAAGTCATATCTGAACTGAGAAGAATATGATTTAGTTGCTAATTTAGGACCACAGATTTGTAGATTAGTTTCTATTAGTAGTATACAATTACACAATTAGAGTCATCTATGAATATACATGAAAAGTTACAGAGCCATTTTCAGATGCAAAAGTATTATCTTGTTTGAGTTGGCTGTACTAATTCTATACAAACTCAATTAATTTGTTCTAAGATGCATGCAATCATAAAAGCTATATATTACTGTAATTCTAAATCAAGATAATATAATACTATAGATTTATAAATGGTGAAAGTTTGGCGAAGAGTCATTAAAGTGGGACACTTGATTGAGATATAGAGCCTACTATTGGGATGTCAATGCCAGCTCAATAAATTCAATGCTAGAATACAAATTTTTAGCTTACAAAGTATTCTTGATTAAATCAAGAAATTATTGAATACTGTAATTTCTTGAATAGATGGATAGTCCACCTTAATTTTGTGTTGGTACTTGATACACTCAGTAACAAAACTCATATTTGGAGAAGTTAAGAAACAACTAAAACTATGGAAAGAATAAAGAGATCCAAAATGTGGAATTTGTCCAGGATTAATTACACTCAAACCAGAGAATGCTCTTGTTTCTGAACTAACTCTACATTTTTTCATGTATATTTTATATTAAAACATTGTCCTTGGATACATTTCTAAGAGAACTAGTTTACAACTAATGTTATGACTTATGAGTTGTAGTTTACAATTAATAATAATACAACAACAACAAGAACAGATATAGTAAATTGATTCCAAATAAGAATTATAAAATAAAACAATAACTATAAAATTAAAAGGGAAATATATTTATTCTATTTTATTATATTTTTGTACTTACAGTTACAACAGACATATCTTTGATTATTAATAATACAGAAAAGGGAAAAACTCAAAACTTCGCCATGTAAATAAATCATAAAACCTCAACAGAATTGAAAAATACAAAAAATTCAATTCAGCACCATATTTAGAATCTCAGGCATCAGGGTTCAATATCCTCTCAGCAAGTAATAAATCATCTGGAGTGGTAACCTGTATTTCATGCAATATAATTCATATTAGTTTCTGCTACAAGTTTAAGCTAAAAATCTACTTATTATTTCACTACCTTGATGTTGGTGTAAGATCCTTCAGTAATGTACACTGGATGTTTAAGATGCTCCACTATTGATACATCATCAGTTACTTCAAGTCCTTCTCTGTGGAGATAGACATGGATAAGAATACCGAAACACGTGCCAAAATAAGTGTCGTTTAATAAAATTTCACACACCAAGGAGCCTTATTAAAAGACTTGTTTATCCTTATTTAAGTTTAACCATTCAGTGTTTTTTCGAAGATCTGATAACTCTCAGAAATCCTAAAACGACACCGACACTTATTTTTTTGGCTTTTTTTTTTGTTGCTAAAATGACACTTATTTTGGGGTAGAGGGAGTCTATTCAACGTAATATTCACATTGTTCATAATAATAATGTTTTGCCCAATCAAAAAATCAACTTTACACTGAGCTCTATACTATTGTCATCTTTAATATTTTCAAAAAGTTTAACAGGCTGACCTACCCATATGGATTTTTTTACGCTAAAAAACATATAGAGGGTTTACTCCAGGAAGGATGAACAATTACCTATTAACAAATTCGAAGCCTTTCTTAAGCAAATCGGGCTTGATAACCTGCACAAATCAGTAGAGGGTTAAAGATTTCTCAAATAGTTCAAGAAAGATGGGTAATTGAAGTTTTAATGCTCAGCTATGAACCTGTGGGGTCTGCATTTCCCAGAGTGTTTTCCTGTCCAGAGTTTTCACCACAAAAGATTCACTATTTGCCTGAATCACGCATACGAGCAAAAGCCATAAGATGGATATATATACTTTTCTACAGAATGTGCAAGATGATTTTTAGAGACAATCATTGCATGGTCATTCTTTCATATTGAAATACAAGATAATGTTGGAATCCAGTTATAGTATCAAGGCTATAGACCTTAAAAGGTTACCCCAGCAATTGTCCATCTTCATTCTGTGAGAACTCAAATAACCAAACCAATATTTCAACACTCAAATGTGAAATTGATATTTCTAGTGAAAACTATTAATTTCCTAATTCCATGCAAAATGAAAATCTTCACTTGAAAATGAATAATTAAATTGAAGACTTTAAGTTTTTTTTAAAGCATAAGCATCAATAACAATGAATTAGAACACCCACCTCCTTGATTGTAGCTTTAGCAGGTACACCAAGCACAGCTGCACCAATACGCTTACCATCTTTTATAACCTGGTAGAAGCAAAGATGGGGTTAACTTTCTCTCAAAAAAAAAAAAAAAAAAAGAACAATGTAAAATACAAAAGCTTGGGTATTTAAATTTATTTTCAGCCAAACTTGAAAGTGAAAAGTCGATAAACAAACAAAGAAAAAGGTGTTTCCACAGAATTTAAATTTCAAGTAGTTAGGTGTGTGTTTTTTCGAAATTCTAGATTAAGTCAGATTGAGATTGGGTTCTATGTATCCATCGCCGGTGAACAAAAGTTACTCCCTGTGTCCCAATACATAAATAAAAAAAGAGTTCT
The DNA here is from genome assembly GCA_954870855.1 of Scutellaria minor. Lineage (NCBI taxonomy): Eukaryota > Viridiplantae > Streptophyta > Magnoliopsida > Lamiales > Lamiaceae > Scutellaria > Scutellaria minor. Next base: position 12,841,531 of record OX940728.1, on the reverse strand, counting down.
TATTTGAGAGACTCCAGTAATTGAAGAAGTCGTTGTATGGGCTTTAGCAATTCCCAAGAGCTGATTTGAATTTAGAACAAATCGCTTGATCCATAAAAGATCAAGGATATGTCCAAGTCATGAAGGCCTGTAATAATGGTAGGATTGCATTATTGCAATTTTGATAGTATACATACATAGTTTTATTCTTACTATGGATAATGTTGATAAAACAGACAGTTTAAAGGAAACCTTCTGAAGATGAATTAACTAAACAAACCAAAAGAAGGGTTTTCAATGGAATTCAAACTCTGCACATTAAAGATTTACTCATATTGTAATGTGAAAGCACAGCCTTCCATTTAGGCCTTGGATTTGATGACAACAATCAGAAAGCAAAGAAAATAAAATTTATGACAGGAGCAGGAGTGTGTTATGCTTGCACTTTATCTGATTGTTAATGAAGATCTCAATGATAACACAAGGTAGACTAGAAACATATAAAGTGAAATATAAATTCCAACCTCTTCGTACAGTTATATGTTTTTCAGCTCATGTATACATATCTCTTTCTCATAATTAATTTAATTAGTATTTTAAAGGCAAGGCATTTTTATTCTTTCCACACGATCCCCTTTTACAGTCTTAAACACTAATTGGATAAGTAACATTGTGTAGACAAGTAATGGTTTTGTTCACATCAACAAAATCCTATTTCAAACTTGTCTAGATGATATATTTCTGCAATTACATGCTCTAATCTGAGTTCTTGATTACATTAAACTTTACACAGCACATAAACGATACACAAAACCGAAATGCAAACCGGATATGTAGATAAGCTTTTGTACATTCTTCTTCTTAATAACAAATCAAAAGAGGAATATCATGATAGAAACAAGGATGCAACCATACCTCTGCTATATCTTCAGCTAACACAAGAGGTCTCGCAGAATCATGTATGCAGACTAGCTCAGAATTTATATCAATTGCCTGATAGAAAGTCCTCACTTGTTAGTGAAAGATTATAATCATCATCCTACAATCAGGCACTAGATGGTTCAAAGAAGGAATCAACCCATTAACTTCTAGTTGACGTATTATTAGTCACCATACAAATTCCATGATTGAACCACAAAACTCTAGAATATGAGGTTTTATTCTAGTATTTATCTTCTATAGTAAATTATTCCAAGAGTGATTGTTCATGACTTCACCATAAAACATATGGGCTTGAGTTTCAAAAAACCAACATCATGAGTTCAGGGGGATAAGTACTATCATGTGCATTTAAGTGGGAGGTCTAGTACAGAAATTCCATCAGACCACACTAACTTTCATACAGGAGAACATCCAGCCCTGTAAATCTTTGAAAGTAATATATTTCTATTCGGGACGGAAGATCTTAACTGTTTTGCTAGGACATCATGCTTAAGTTAGTTACCCACTTTGTAAAGCAATGGCAAGATTCTACTCATTTCGATAAAATAGGAGTTGCAGTATGGTAAATTCAAAAGTTCTCATTATTGCTGATGAGGAAAAATAAGAAGAAATATATACAAGAGATAAGTCTCTGTATAGTCAGAGTCAACAGAAGCAAACAATAGGTTAGAACATGTACCTCCAGCCCGTTGTAAACAGAATCTTGCCTTTCCTTCCCGGGCAATGCGAATTTCAGGTCCACATTGATATTCTCTTTGGCATCTAACAAAATATAACCAGGTTATTAATTGTCTTATGATGGTAACTAACCCATTTTCAGTGCACTGTGTGTATCTGGAAACAATTTCATTATTTTATTATATTTGCCACTAGCAATTCTGTTAGACAGTACATAGAAATCATTTGCAGACCTTCAAAAATGTCTTGATAAGAAGGATCACATACTACAACAATTTCCTTCACTTCAGGCATCTTTGAGAAAGTGTAGAAACTGCAAGGCATTTTATATTTGTAATTCAACAACAAAAAGATGATAGAAAAATAGGAGCAAATAACTTATTTTTGTATTAAGCAAGTTTGAATAGATGACATGAGCAAAGTAATCATCATATGGCTTAATCACATTGTAAAAGTTGTTGCACTAACCTGTATAAAGCAATTGGTTGGCCAAGAAGTGGAATATACTGCTTTGGCATGCTTGCCTATGAACCAAGTAACAAAAACTATAATCAAGCAGATGAAAAATGGTCTTTAGAAGAAGAAAATGAATAGGTATATGAATAAGAAGAAGCACAAAGGTAATAAAATTATGCAAGGACAAGTTCAAAGTCCACCAAATCTCAATCAACTGAAATATCAATAACCTACCAAAACCATGAATTTATTTTATGGTGACTGCGGTTCTGTACATAATCATGAATCAAATAGTGCAGGCATGTACACAAATATAATCCAAAGCAGCAAATGATAGCGTCTATCTCATAGAGTCCAGTATCGTTGATTGGAATGATATACATGTCCACACATAGAGTCTATCATTTGCTGTTTTGCTTAAATCCATGACCCAGTCACCATAAAATGAATAAACGGTGAATAAACGGTTTTGTTAGGTTAATGATACATTCAGTTGATTGATATTTGATGGACTTTGCAAAACATTATCCTTAGCTTTCCATATTCACAGAACTTTCAAAAATCAATTCTCTTCTGAGTTATCATATAATTTCATCGACTTCTCTCAGTTTCCAGCATTGACCAACATAACATACCACACAATTACGCAATAATTCATTCTCACAAGAAAATATATAAGCAAACTAGTGAATAATGAATGACTTACACCCATTCTTTTGCCCTTTCCTCCTGCAAGCAGTACAACAGAAACACACTTTTCTTTGACCACCGCATCAGAGCTCTGTTAATCAATTATACAAACACCACAAATGCATCATTATCTTTTCAAAATAACTCCAATTTGTCCAACAATTCAAACAACAGATTGAGGTAATATCCACCATTCTTACCTCTGCTGCCTCTGTAGAACAACTGATTCTAAAACATCTCGGGTTTCTTAAACAATCGAGCTTTTGAGCACATCTGGTCGTCAAAGCAAAATTCTTGAAATGGTGCGAGTAGAACTTGATGGAAACCCGCGAATTAGCTCCCAAAAATGGTGGAAAAGAAAGGTGGGAAGCAGAGTACGAAGTTGAAGAGAGTAGATTGCCCAATTGGAGCGTTGACATCTTTGTTTCTTTCTCACTTTTCCACAGAAAGTTTGGCGAGGCACTGAATGAATTATGAATGCTCACAACCAGAGAAAGGACAAAAACACAAACAGGAGGAGCATGCTCCTGAAATGAAATTTCTCCATGTTGTTTATTTCCTATTTTTAAATTCCTCATGCATTTATTTATTATTAAAAAATATATTCATTTTGATTCGAATTTTTAAACATTGAAATGAAAATATCATATCCGTTAAATAATTTTTTTGATAATTATCCATGGACATTTGGGATGAAATTATAAATATTCTATAAAAAAAAAAACATTTTCTTTTAATTAAGAGTTTGGAATTATACACTTTAGCTTAAGGTGATTTTTTTTCTATTATATTCATAATGAAGTTAACTTTGTACTAACATATACTTCAATCAATACCACTATATTATACCACATATCATCATTAATATCGTTCGTATTATCAATTATACATCGTATTTTTATAATGCAGTTCGTACTAACATTAATGAAGTATGTACCACCTAGTGGTGCCCGGTTTAACCGAACCGCCGGTTTGGCCAACCGGAAAAGTGCAAACCGTAACCGAACCGGGGTATGTTCGGTTACGGTTCCGGTTTGAAACCGACGGTTGAACCGTAACTAGCGGTTCGGTTGACCGGTTTATCCCGTTTTCTTTTTTAATTTTTTTTTTTGTTTATATTTCTGTTTATGGTTTGACTCAAATTTTTACGATCATACAAATATACAATATGACAATATAAAACAAACTATCTATGTTAAAAAATAAACAACTTTGTATAAATATCCAAAAATTACAACTTACAAACTTCTAAGTTTTAATTAAAAAAAAATTAAGGACTTAATTGAATTGAGCAAAGAATGTTGTGTAATAGATGATGTGTCTCAAAGAAAGGAGGACATAATAAGACGTGCAATTCAACACATCTCATTATTTCCTCCTTTTTTTGAGACACACCATCTATTACACAACATTCTTGCTCATTTCAATTAAGTCTTTTTTTTTTTTAATACATGAAAGAAGAGGAAAAAAAAATTGAAAGAGCTTGAGTTTCATTCTAAGTTTGAAAGTGAATTTAAAACTTAGAATGAAATTGTCTACGTATCCCTAAATTGAATTAAGGAATCAAAGCTCACGTAGTTCTCCTACCTCGCAAACTTACATTCTTTGTATAAATATCTAAAAATTACAACTTACAAACTTCTAAGTTTTAATTAAAAAAAAATTAAGGACTTAATTGAAATGAGCAAAGAATGTTGTGTAATAGATGATGTGTCTCAAAAAAAGGAGGAAATAATAAGACGTGCAATTCAACACATATCATTATCTCCTTTTTTTTGAGACACATCATCTATTACACAACATTCTTGCTCATTTCAATTAAATCCTTAATTTTTTTTAATACATGAAAGAAGAGGGAAAAAACAAAATTGAAAGATATTGAGTTTCATTCCAAGTTTGAAGGTGAATTTAAAACTTAGAATGAAATTGTCTACGTATCCCTAAATTGAATTAAGGAATCAAAGCTCACGTAGTTCTCCTACCTCGCAAACTTACATTCTTTGTATAAATATCTAAAAATTACAACTTACAAACTTCTAAGTTTTAATTAAAAAAAAATTAAGGACTTAATTGAAATGAGCAAAGAATGTTGTGTAATAGATGATGTGTCTCAAAAAAAGGAGGAAATAATAAGACGTGCAATTCAACACATTTCATTATCTCCTTCTTTTTTTGAGACACATCATCTATTACACAACATTCTTGCTCATTTCAATTAAATCCTTAATTTTTTTTAATACATGAAAGAAGAGGGAAAAAACAAAATTGAAAGATATTGAGTTTCATTCCAAGTTTGAAGGTGAATTTAAAACTTAGAATGAAATTGTCTACGTATCCCTAAATTGAATTAAGGAATCAAAGCTCATGTAGTTCTCTTACCTCGTAAGCTTACCTCTTAGTTGGTCCCGGCGGAGGAGGATGTGTTGGAATCGTAACCATACTCATCTGCGTCATCTTCATCTAAGACCGTTGAATCTAGATGTTGACGTTTCTTGGCTCGAAGTCAATCTTCAAGTAGAGTAATGTATTGAACATTCTCTACGGTCAATTTTACCCTTCTTGGATTCAACATATGTCGTCCTTTGGAGAAGGCTCACTTGACGGAGACGTTGGAGGCGGGACTTGCAAAGATCTCCTTTGCAATACTACTTAAAATAGGATAAGTGGTAATCCTTTTTTACCACCACTTTAAAAGATCCATAGAGTTTTCAAAAGAAATAAATTCAAATGTGCAAGTTAAATATGTATCTAATTCTTGTGTGGGATTAGACCCCCTAACTCGTTTTTGTGTTCGGTTATCATAAAAATCATAAAATGTGCTAAGACTACTAACATTATATGGATATTGTGAAGAACTACTACTATCTACATTTTGAGCACCTAAATCATCCCCACTATCATCCCCTAATGATATTTTATATTATTTAAATAATTCATACAAAGTTGATCTAGCTCTACCTACAACTTCTATATAACTTGGAACATAGTCAAATGCATCATATTCTCCTAACTCAAAATTGGGGAACAAAGCACTATAATACATTCGTAATAATTCGGTTAGGCCATTTTTTCTAATCTTAGGATCTAATAATTTAGTTATTAAAAATAAATCGGGAATTTCAAAAAAATATTTACACCATTTTGCTTTCATGGATATAATAGTATCACCTAAAATAGGACATTTAGAATATGCATTCAAAATTAAAGCAATTTTGACACAATGATCTAAGGCTAATGGAGAAGTAGGATAATAAGTGTCACTTAATTCTCTAGTGGCTTCTTCAAAAAAATTTAATAGTTGAATTAAATTAATACATGTTTTATACAAATATATATGGTCATAGGGGTTTTCTTCAAAAAATTCAATTAGCAAATCTTTATAATTATAAGAATCTTGAAACATAAAATAAGTTGAATTCCATCTATATTTTACGTCAATCACAAATTTCTTAACTTCCATTCCATTATTTTTACAAAATCGGGCCCATTTTTTATGACATTGTGTTGATTTAGCAATTTCATGAATTGCATCCTTAATAAGTTTAATTTGATCATGCAAAACATCTAGACCATTTTATACACATAAATTCAAACAATGGGGTACACAACGAATATGAAAAATCTTACCATTTATTGGAGGCCTACAAAATTCTATTAACATAGGCATACTAGCGGTGTTAGGAGCGACATTATCAAAACCAACCGAAAAACCTTTTGTAAATATATCATAATCATTACAAATTTTTATTATTTTTCTAGCAATTGCTACGGAAGAATGTTTTTCATCAAATTCGGCATATACAATTAATCGTTTTTGCATATTCCATGCATCATCTATCCAATGACATGTTACTCCTAAATAATCATGCATTTGATAAGGGTCTTTCCACACATCACAACAAATAGATACTCATTGTGTTAAAAATTTTAATTCTTCAATTAAAGTATATTTATATTTGCCATAAAAAAATTCTATGTCACGTGTAACGGTATTCCTAGAAATTTTTCTGCTAGCGGGTTGTAAATAAACACTAGTATATTCTTCAAAATCATCGTCCGTTGGAAATTGAAAAGGAGGATGTTTTTTTGCAACTAATTCGGCTACTCCTTTCCTATGAAATAATTGACTAAATTTAAAAAGGAAATAAGGGTTATTACCATCGGTTTCCAAACTGGAACTGGTTTGTCGAGGAAGATGGGTTTGAGAGCGGTCACTACCCATCTTGTCCGGATGCTTCTTTATCAAATGGTTGGTGAACGTTCCATAGCCCCCTCCATGCTTGAATTTGTAGCTCTTTCCACAATAGTTGCACGTCACCGTGTAGTCCACGTTCGAATTTGATACTTTCTTCTTTTTAAAATGTATGGAGTTAATATCACTTCGAAGTGTCGAAGGAGTTCGAGAGCCGCCACGTGTTTCACTCTCTTGAGTTGGTCTCCTCGTTTCCTCCTCTTGCTCTTCTTGCTCATCAAAGGCGGCGGCGGTATTAGCTCCGAGAGCTTCCTCCAAATTTGCATACTCCTCACTCCAATGAGAGTGAGGAGTGTATTGATCGATAATTTCATCGAGTTGAACATCTTGTGGTGGTGGCATAGGCTCATTTTCTTTACCACAGGAACAACCGGCGGAAGAAGAACCTCTTCGAGATATTTTCGATCGAAATATAATTGAATTGAAATTGAAATTGAGCACAAAGTTGAATCGAAACTTGAAAATTAAGGGAGAATTAGAGAGAATTGGAAGATTGGTGTGAGAAATGAATTGAGTTGAGGGGGTATTTATAGAAAAATTTGCACAAAAAAAAAAAAGTAGCCGGACGGTTCGAACCGCCGGTTTGCAACGGGCAACTAATCTCGACCGTTGATCTCCAACGGTCGAGCGATCCGGGTCGTACACGTGGCATTTAAAAAAAAAAATATTCGCGCGAACGGCAGGTTCCAAACTGCCAGTCAATCGGCGGTTCCGGCGATAATGACTACTTTTCGTCGGAGCTCCGGCGACACGTGTCATTTTTCGGCGGACACGTGTCATTTTCTCGATTTTTCAAAAAATTAAAACTAAAATTAAAAATCGGCAAAAACCGCCGGTTCACGGTTCTCTAATACACTGAACCGAAACCAAACAGGATGAAACCGGTTGACGGTTCCGGTTTGGAACCGGAATCGGTCAACGGTTCCCCGAACCGTTGACCCTCGGTTTCGAATCAGTCGGTTCCAGTTTTGGTTGAACCGTGGGCACCACTAGTACCACCTATTACACTTTGCACCATCGTTAATATAACTCGTATTATCTAGCTTATATCTTCATATTTAATTATGTATCATCATATACTCAATTTGTATCACTATATAGTTAAACTTCTACCACCATATAGTGGAAGAGTATAGTTGAGTAAAAATCATTTCACCTCAATAAAAACGTATAAAATTGAACAGCTTAACAAAAAATAATGTTTCTAAATAAAGATGGTTTTTTTTTTTCAATAAAGATGGTTAAGATTGAAAGTTGACACTGAAGAAAATTTTAAAATAAAAGAATAATAGATGAAATGATTTATGAAGGGTATAATGGAGAATTTAAATTTATGATGCCACAAAATCCTTTTGGGCCCAAATGGCCGAAATTCGTAAAAGGGCAGTCCATATTGAAGCCTAACCCATAAACATTAGAGGCTCATACAAATATAGGCCCCAATTCTGCGATGCACAGTTCATTTCATTTCATCATCAGAGACAAGAAGAAAGAAGAAAGCAGCGTCAATGGCGAAGCCACTTGGACCCACCGGTGAGTTTTTCAGGCGGCGTGATGAGTGGCGGAAGCACCCGATGCTGCACAAGCAATGGCGCCATGCCACCCCGGGCCTCGGCATCGGGCTTGTCGCATTCGGCATCTACCTCGTCGGTGAAGCTGCCTACAACAAGATCTACGCCCCCCACTCTCATTCTCAATCTCACTCCACCTCATCTGCTTCTCACTGAACCGGTGAGATTTTCAATCTAGCTTGCTATTGGTCTTTAAGAAGTTTGCAGATTCTCATATTCCGAAAATTTGGGGGTTTTGATTGTTTGTATGCCTGTACCTTTTTGTTTGCGTGAGGATTTGGTGTGTCAATTTAGGTTCTCATACTTAATTTTGTTTTCTGAAATTTAGGGTTCCAAACTCGAATTTAGCTTTTGTTTTCTCCACTTTATAGCTTCTTTGTCAAACGCTCTCTATGATATGGAACTCGAGTTTAGTTTTTGTGGGTTAATTTAGGTTCTTTTCCATGATAAATTTGCATAATTGCCGTGATCGTTGGTATGTGTTTGGTTTATTTTGAGTTAATATCATTGCCTTGAATTATGATATTCTTAGGTTAAATGAGGTTACATTCGAAAGTAGGATGTTTCCGATGCATCTAGATATCAGTTTAAATTTCCGAGCAGATATCTCATACATCTAGTGCCCCTAGGCCAAAGTGTAGTTTAAAACATGCTCAATCAATTTGAGATTTTCTTAATACCTCTGTGGTTATGGATGAATAAGCGGTAGATTTTTGCTCTCTTGTCTTACGTGTATTGTCTATATCAGCCAGTTGAATCATTGGCCAGGTGGTTTGCAAACTACTGATTCAATTGAGTATTGCAATTTGCGCCTACTAGTTTTACCGACTTCTTGATAATCGTATACACCCCGTTTCCTTCAAATGTTACATTAAGAGTTCCAAAGCAGGGAAATTGGATCTTTAACTTTTAATTGGTTGCTCTCAAATGTTTGGTGCATTTGGGTTATTTTCTCGGATCAGAAGAGCTCAAAAAAAATCCTATAGTATTGTGATCTCATAAAGGTATTTGATGTTAAATCTCATGGTGGACTTTGATGCTTTAAAAAAAAAGAGGAGATGAAACTAACAAAATCGATGTTTCTTGTACTTTCTGACACGAGACTGGTGAAAATAAATTATGTTGTATACTGTTTTGTTTTTGGGGCGTTGCATTTGACAGTTTCAGTTTCAAGAAGACGTTCATTTTCTGTTTTCAGTCCCATGTGTTTGCTACATCCTAGGAATGGTTTATATAGAATGCAAGAGTTCCTTATAATGTTTTGTTATGAACTTGACCCCTGGAGATTTAGCCGTTTCTGCATAATTCAAATTTCCAGGTGTGAGTTTAGATTTCGTAATTGCATAAATTTTTATTCTTTTTTGCAAGAAGAGCACTTTAAATTTGTGATTGCTAAGAAAGTAGATGAACCAGTTTTGGTTATAGAAGTAAGATGCTAATGCCACGCTTGGATTGAGATTCGCACATGTCGTATGAGTAATTTGGAACATACTGGTTCTACCATGTTTCCTTTTTCTAGTACTTAGATCATCAATCGAAACGTGATCTGCTAAAAGCAATGCTTCCATCCTAAACTTTTTCTTGTTATAACCTGTTTTTTATTTTCTTGCCAACATCTCAACTCCCCAAACAACCCCACGAAATTGTCACTCCAACATTCCAATATAAGATGAGTGGCCTGCCTCTAGTATCTTGAGAATGGTTTACTTAAAGTGCAAAAAGATATTATTGTTCAATCTGAGAACCTCAGCATGGTTGCTTCATGCTAATTAAAGATTTTTCTTTTCTTCTTTTTTTTTGCCCAGCAATTATGTGAATAATTATCCTTGAGTTGTCGCTCAAGTGTCATGCTCTCTGTTTTGGTTACTGGTGGAGCTAAATCCATATGCAAGATTGGTTTGCATTTTTTATTTGGGATTGAGTTACTGTCGTCTCTTCATGCAAAACTGATGAAAATCCCCACCAAGATTGATGTTTATTGTGTATATTGAATGTGCAGGTGAAAAGGTGGAATCAAAGAATGGAGCAGAATCCAGTTTCTCAACTTGTTCCGTTTCTCTGAGTGTTGAAATAAAGCATTGCTCAGACTTGTGTTTTGACTGGGAATCAGCTAAAACCTTACTTTTAATTTGTAACCAAGTGAAGAATCATGATTATTTTTAGTGGCTTGTTTGTTACTATGACTTTACATGTGTCATGTGTGTCAATGTGTTTGAGATTTGTTCAAATAAGAACAAATTCGATAACTAAATCATTTTCATGCGTATATTGTTTTTCTTTATAAGGAAAATAGATCCAAATACTCATTTTGGACAAGACAGGACTTATTTTAGTCATTATTATGAAATAACTGTTTTACCGGTACCAAAAGGGTAAATGGGTCATACGTAAATTTGTGTTGGGCGATATGAATACATTGTGTCATGATATAAATATTATGGCAATAATTATTTTAAACAATAATTCAGGATTTTTTTTTTTTTTTTAAGCCAGATAACAAGTAATAAGATAGCTTGAAAATCAGAACATTTCCGTTTAATTATAATCGTATTTTATATTAAATATTAAAACCAGTAACTTTTACTTTATATGCTAACATGCTAATGCGTAAAAATGGCATTCGTATATAAGAGAAAACGATTTTTACTCATTTTATAAGACATGTTTTATACTTTTTTAATTGTCGTTTTTTTTTTTTTCAAATCTGCAAGATTTGAGATCTAATGTTTTGAAATGACAGATGATGATATTCATGATAAATCACAATCGAGATGATATATATTATCTTAAGGCTCTAAAAACGCAGTGGTAGATAAATAATACGTTTTTTTATTAAAATATAAAACAAATTTTATTATGGAATGGTAGAAAATACATTTTTTGATCATTAACGTTATAAAACATGTTTTCTATAGGTGCATGCTCTTCATTCTCTCGAGACTTCCAGAAATCCCCAGCCCCGACCTTTCTGCCTTGCTCTAGAATCACGTACATTTTCATCCTCTAGAACAATGTACGCACCCACCTATAAATTCCCCACCCTCCATTACCAAACCTCCACAATACACACACCAGAAACACGCACTAACACACACATTCACTGCCACGATCAGATCAGATATGGAGAAAGGAAAGCTTACGATCTCGATTACCTTCCTGGCTATGGTGGCGGTTTTTCTGCCATCCCCTACGACTGCGCTCGTGCCTTACACGCGCCCTATCTGGGATATGATGTTCCCCTCTCTCGACGATCCTCTGAAAATCCTCGAACACTCGCCGCTGGCGGCGCCGAGAGTCACCGTGGACGACAACGCGGTGGCTCTGGCACGCGCGGACTGGAGGGAGACGCCGTCGGAGCACGAGATCTCGCTCGATATTCCGGGGATGAAGAAGGAGGACATCAAAATCGAGGTGGAGGAGAACCGCGTGCTGAGGATCAGCGGCGAGAGGAAGGCGGAGGAGGAGGTGAAGGAGGAGCGGTGGCACAGGGTGGAGCGCACCGTCGGGAAGTTCTGGCGGCAGTTCCGGTTGCCGGCGAATGCGGACATGGAGAAGGTGAGCGCGCGTCTCGAGAATGGAGTGCTGAGGATTAGTGTGGGGAAATTGAGTGAGAAGGAGACGAAGAAGGAGGCGAAGGTGATCAGTATTGTTTCTGATGAGAAGGAGAAGAGCGATGGTCATGTTGTGGAGCCCACCAAGAAGGAGCTCTAGAACGAACTTTTCTTTTGAGTGAAACGTATTATAAATATGGTTTTATTGTAAAATAAATATTGGTACGTGAAGAGTGGTCTTGAGCTGTAGATAAGAGATTTTCGTCTTGTAAAACCATATATTAATGAGATGATTTTATATGAGAATTTGTGTTTTATAATTAGTGAAGAACTTGCATGCATGGTTGAAAAGGATATCCAATATCGATCATTCCATCTTTGGATTTTTAAATGGATGGATTCTTATCATATTATATGACCAGTACAAGAACCAAAACACAATTGTTAAGCGATGAACAAAAGAAACCTTAACATTTATTAGTGATTATATATACTGGCAAAAGGTGACAACCGTGACATTTTTCACTGAAAACATAAAGATCTTCCACAAACAAAAACACCATCGTAAAATTCATCCCAAAGCCAGATCTATTTTCTCAACCTCATTCCATGTCTTCTTAGATCCACTCAAGAAAAATGTACCACAAATTCTCATAACCATTCTGCACATAACACAATAAATGTATTGTGAAGAAATACAATCTCTTCTAGCCATATAGACAAAAAAAACTTGACCAGAAGCTTCAATATGATGTTCCAATGCCCAATATCTAATTTTCCTTTTTTTTTTTTTTTTAAATGCCATATTTTAACAAGTTATATTATCAAATGTAGTCTATTTGGTTAAAAAAAAAAAATTGGTAGTGAAATTCATCAATAATATATATATATATATATATATATATATATACAATCTTACATGATATAATATATATTACAATAAAATATTTAATATATAAATTTACACTTAAATAAAAAATATATATTTAAACATTAATATAAATATGCCTTAATTTACACCTACCTCAACACGAGTTTAAATATCACAAAAACTCATGTGAGACGGTCTCACAGATAGTTTCCATGAGACAGAGCCCATCATTCACAAACAATATGTGAATTATAGAGTTTGGGTGACGGTAGGTCTCAATGCATTAAATTTCCGTGAAACGGTCTCATAAATATATATTTGTACCTTTCTCCTTTTTACAATCACCTTTAGATGAAAAGTCTTTATGGACGGACCCAATGGGCCGAATGGGCTGATTAGTCCTTTGTGCATAAAATGATACTTTTCGACCCATATCTATATACCATACCCCTTCGCCAAGTTAACCATTTTTATATTCAAAATCTCTCTCCCTCTCTCTCTCTCGATTCTCACTCTAAACAAACACATACCGAGCTCTAATTGAAGCCAGCTGACCAGAGATGGCGACACCGATGGTGGAGGACAGCTTTGAGGATGACGAGCTTACTACTATGACCACCGAAGACCTTACTCGCGCCTCTCGCCTTCTCGATAACGAAAACCGTATCCTCAAGGTTTGTTTTCCGATGTTTCGTAGGCGTAATCGGATGTGTATTTAGTAAATTAGAATTTGTTAGCTTTTGAAATATTTTTTGAACTTTCCTCCATTGTTTTTACAGGAAGAGTTGCAAAGGACGAACCTGGAATTGGATTCGTTCCGCGAGAAGATAAAGGAGAATCAGGAAAAAATAAAGCTGAACAAGCAGCTTCCTTACTTGGTCGGAAATATTGTGGAGGTATTTGTTGTATAACAGATTTGGTTGAGTTTTGCTCAGTACTTAGAGCATTTCATACGCTTTTTAGAACATATTGTTTGATTAGGTACTTCGGTTCATTGTTTGGGCTTTAGAAGTAACCTGACTTTATTCGAATGAATTATTAGTTTCGTGTTTCTTCTGTGCTTGGTTCAGATTAAGGCCTGCATCACAGGTTGGTTGGGATGATCTGGGGGAAGTGAAAGAAAATTAGAACTCAATGAGTAAGGGACAAGGGGATCTGTTTGCATTAACATTGGTTTGAGTGTATATATGCTTCTTGAGTCAATGTACCTACAATTAACTGATTGTGTTGCCAGATTATTTTTCTTAGTTGAGTGGAGGCTAGTGTCATGTTTTGCCAACCCTGTATATAGGCTGGCCAGTCGAACAATAGGTGATTGGTCATTTTTGTGTGAAAGCTTGTCCTTCCCTTTTCTTTATGGGACGTTAAAACACTGCAGAGGAACACAATTGGGTCAAGAAGATGCTTATACTGGAAACTAAATCAGAGATGATGTTGTTGAAGTGATGTTTTAAATGCATTGTAGTCAGCTCTCCATTTTATCCAAAAACAGAAGGCAATTTTTGCTTTTATTGTCATCAATCATCTTAAAGTCAGTCTGAAGGGTGTATTGAAGATCTTTGACAATGATGGGTCAGAAGGGGGATGTGTTTCAGGGAGATTGTGGTGAACATGTACCTAGTAGCTGGCATGTATGAGGGTAGCTTGTGTAGAATTATATAGTGTGTATAGGAAGACAAATAGTATGGTGGTTGTGAGCAGCAACACCTTTTTTGGTATATATAAAGGAATCACCTAAAAAATAGCAATCAGATCATTGACAGAGCTGGGCTCTGAAGTTTATCCACTTCATACTCTTATGGAGTGTTCCCAACTTACATTGTCGTCATAATATAGCTACATGCATTCATAGTTACTTTATTTTTTATGCCTGCGTTCTTTCTACCTTCTGCACTGCTTATGAGATGTGTCTGCATTGTATCCCTTAGGGGAAGGGTTAACTGACAAGAATACTTGGAAATGAAAATGCTAGGCTAGTTTTTTTTTTTTCAGTACTTATGGCTACTCTGGTGAATCTAAGTTGCCCTTAAATGCTGCATCATGATGTGTATTGGTGGCATTCCATGCAATTTCTGATAATATTTTCCTAGATAATTTGTGTCTTTAGGTGTGGGTTAGCCTGCTATTGTTGAGTGAATAGCACGTTTTTTCTGTTCTCAGATTTTGGAAATGAATCCGGAAGAAGAGGCTGAAGAAGATGGTGCAAATATTGATCTTGATTCACAAAGGAAGGGTAAATGTGTTGTGCTAAAAACATCAACACGCCAGGTAAAAGCACACTCACATGCATTTCTCTCTCCGTCTTCCCTCCCTATCCTCCCCCTGTTTCTGTCTTCATGTTCGTGTGGTTTGGTGTGGGCATTGGGAGGGAGCCTCTTGTGTATATTTTTCCACAGCCATTCTAGTGCTTTCCTGATCCATATGATCATCTATTAGAATAGAAACTTCTCACTAGACTTAATTATACTCGGGGAAATCCTAAACATTAAATCTGATGTAATGGTTTAGGAGTGCAAACATTTAATAGAACAATCTGTTCTCTTGATTTTCAGCAGTAAGAATATATAATAGGAAGCCGACATCTGAGAAGAAATACTGTATAAGAATCATCTCGAGAGAGCCTCCATACTGGATTTCTGATCCATATGGGATGTATGATTATTTCTGACTTAAAGATAATAATTTACTTTTCTAATCTGTCAATTGCAGACAATTTTCCTGCCTGTAGTAGGTCTGGTTGATCCTGATAAATTGAAGCCTGGTGATCTTGTTGGAGTTAACAAAGACAGTTATCTCATCCTCGATACTTTGCCATCTGAATATGATTCTCGTGTGAAGGCTATGGAGGTTGATGAGAAACCTACTGAAGACTACAATGATATTGGAGGCTTGGAGAAACAGGCAAATATTCCCTTTTTAATCAATTCATTGTCTGATTCTTGACAGTTTCTGATGTGTGTGTGTGTGTGTGTGTGTGTGTGTGTGTGTGTGTGTGTATATATATATTTTTTTTTTTGCTTAAACTTCTTGTGGATGCTGCAGATTCAAGAGTTGGTTGAGGCAATTGTGTTGCCTATGACACATAAAGAGAGATTTCAGAAATTAGGAGTTCGTCCTCCAAAAGGAGTGCTTTTATATGGTCCTCCTGGAACTGGGAAAACTCTGATGGCTCGTGCATGCGCTGCTCAAACAAATGCTACTTTTCTGAAGCTAGCAGGTCCCCAGCTTGTGCAGGTACATTACTCATGGAATTCTTTTTAAGTGATTCAGATGGTTTACTTGCTTTAGCTTGGTGGATGTGGATTTTTTTATTTTGATCTTAATGTTCCATGATTTACACATATAATCTTGCTTGCTATTGCTTGTATGTTTGTTGCAAAATGATTTGTGTTCCTAAACTACCTCGAAGGGCACCTACTTGACTTGCTTTCAGCTGAGTATTATATTAATTTGGAGTTTAAGAACTAGGGTTGCTCTGCTAGTTTTTGACTTAACCTGTTACGTGCTTTACATATATCATATGCTCTTGTTTTAGGCCTTTGGTGTTTGTGATCATAGTGTGTTTGGTGTTGTTCTTTGTTGGTAGGGGTGGGATTGGCTTGTATTTTATCAGGTTTGTTATAAGGTATTATAAAATGGGTACCAAATTGTGCCGCCTTAGGTTCTGAGAGCAAGGACTAGATTGCAAGTGGTTCCTATTGGTTTTCGTGCTACATAACTTGGGCTTTTAGTTTATTTTGTCATCCGAAAATTATCCCCCTTACTCTATTTATATATTTCTATGAAATAATGGAACATCAGAAAATCTGTCCATAAAAATGTACTGGTATCTAATGAGAGAAGTGTACACATCTGGTGGCAGGTAGAGACCGTAGAGTAAGGAGATGAGGCGAGATGTGTGATGGGCTAGCAAGATGTGTGCTAAATGGTTGGGGCCGTGGAGGGCAATTTAATAGAGATGTGGAGTTATGAGATTGAGATTGAAGAAATCCACAGCGAACTATATGTAAGTAGTCAATTGGCTGCAGTGTTGGATGCAGCTTTAGGGAGATTGATCTCAAAATAGATTAGTAAGTTCTAACTTGGGAGGATTCAAGTGAAATTGGGTTAGGGGCACTGTAGATTTTTTATTTCTTCTAATGTTTCCGATGGTCAATTAATTCAGATTTTTTACTGGATTTTTAGCTAATGTCATAGTGGAAAATTTTGCATGAAGTGGAAATAGGGAACTCTATATCCTTTTCATACATTGTCAATGTTTTCTCTGTCTGAGGGAGTGAAATGTTGGGATAGTTGTGACTGGATTTTCCATCAATAGAAGACCTGTTTCTTTCCAAGTTTTTAATCTGTATCTGTGACCATACAGCTTATTGCCCTTCCCTTTTGCATCTGATATCATATATTGCATTTGCTCATATTAAAGCCAACTGTTGGTCTGCTTTCCAATAGTCAATTGGATATCAATTTTGACCTTGATGGACTCTCTCCTTCAGAGATTAATATCTCATGACCCAGCATCCCCTGTTAAAGTTCTTTGAATGTAATATACACCCTTGTCGTGTGCTGTTCTGCTTTTGATACTTATCTGAAGAGGCTGTGTAATTGGTGTGTTGAACTCTGCATTACGTGATGCTTTTTGGCTGCTTTCTTAGTTTCTTTATTTTCTGTGCATACTTGAATAGTTTTTTTTTTCTGTATTTAGATGTTCATTGGTGATGGAGCTAAGCTTGTTCGTGATGCTTTTCAACTCGCTAAAGAAAAATCCCCCTGCATCATATTTATTGATGAGATTGATGCTATTGGTACAAAACGTTTTGACAGGTAGGCACATATTTGATGTAAGCATTGTTGTCATGTGCCCTTAAAACATAAATTCTTCATGTAGTGGATGAAGTATCTGACAATTCTTATGTATTAAGGTCTCTGGTGCTAAATGCTGATAATGCATGATTTGTTCCTATGCAGTGAAGTTAGTGGGGATAGAGAAGTGCAACGGACTATGTTAGAATTGCTCAATCAGCTTGATGGTTTTAGTAGTGATGATAGGATAAAGGTTTCTCTCTACTTCTTTGTTTGTCTCTTTACTTTTCTTTTCATTTGATTTACTCTGATAGTCTTCTGCAGCATGAGAAATTCTTTTACAGTTATCAACATCGGAAGTTGCTTAAATATTAAATGGTCCTCTGCATTTACATCTATAATACTTTGTGCTGTCATGTCAACATTGTTTCTGCATATCTTGAGTACAATTCTTGTTTTCCTATACTCAGGTGATAGCAGCAACAAATCGTGCCGATATCTTAGATCCTGCTTTGATGCGGTCTGGTCGATTGGATCGTAAAATCGAATTTCCTCATCCTACTGAGGAAGCCCGGGCTCGTATTTTGCAGGTATAACTTCTAGTCAAGAATTTATACACTTTTGCTCTTCAATTGCCAATTTATATGGTCTTGAAGTGGGTTTTCGTAAGATATCTGATTTATCTGGATGACAAGGCTTTGGAGGTGTGTGCCTACTGATACTTAATTTCTATATCATAGATCCATTCGAGGAAGATGAATGTTCATCCAGATGTCAACTTTGAGGAACTTGCTCGCTCAACAGATGACTTCAATGGGGCTCAACTGAAAGCAGTTTGTGTGGAAGCAGGCATGTTGGCTCTTCGCCGTGATGCCACCGAGGTCAGTGTTTGTGACTGTGCATATGTGAAGCTTCTGCATTTATCCCTATTTAACAAGCTTTACCTCGAGAAAGGCGTTTTAGAGCTTATTACCTTTCTAACCTTATATAAGCAAAGCAAGTGAGGAAACCCCAAGTAACTAGTAAGAATTGAAATCGTGATAATAAGACTCCCAATTTAATGATGTTAAGCCCCAACTTAAATGGAAATTGTGGCCAACAGTAGATGTCCTGCAGTTATATTATCAGGTGATGACATGATTGTAAAGATTGTAAATGATGACATGGAAATTTAAGTATAGCTGTAGCAATTGAAAATCGTCTTTTGATGATGGCAACGAGGCGCTCCATTTGAGTTCTTGGGTTACACACTACATATAAAAGAGTAGACAGTGTAAATAGATCACCTTTGTCCTGGGTATTAAAATATTAACATGTAGAGATGTTCTTTACCACAAACTCTCATTAAAAGATCCATAGCTCTATTTGTGAAGCTTAGATTCCTTTTTCCCATGATATTGTTTGGAGCTGCATTTCTTTTCAACTTCTTTACGGAACAAATGAAATTGATATTGTTGATTCTTTTTTTGAAACACGATTTATGCAGCACGGCTTCTGTGCTTTTATATCATAAGCTAGCTGTAATTCAAGCGGAGCATAACTTAATGCATTCATTTGGTTTATTAGGTGAACCATGAAGATTTCAACGAAGGCATTATCCAAGTTCAAGCGAAAAAGAAAGCAAGCTTGAATTACTACGCGTAGATTTCAAGTTTGCTGTTTTGTGCTACCGATTACGAGCATCGCCGTTGCGTGAAAGATTCAAGTAGGAAGTGAGCCCTAATCCTCTGATTGAGCTGTTGAGTCTGAGCCACTCCATGCAAATTATAGCTTGAGTTTGAACGTGAAAGAGCATCCAAATGTTCAATGTACTATTGTTACAAAAGGCAGGGTGTATGATTGCTTTCTTGTTTCATGTTAAAAAAACACAACCAAAGAAAAAGGGATTTTTATTCATCATGATCCACAAACCAATTAAATCGTAACACGTGCGGGATATTATATTAAATTAAAAATCAATTTAAATTATTTATTTGTGTTTGTGCATTTGGGGTACCGAATCAAATTTGATTTCCATGGTAAATCAGTTGCTATTTTTAAATGTCTATAATTTATTCGCAAACCATATATTGCAAGTGTCCGGATTTTTTGTTCTTAGCAGTTGGAAATAGTTTTGCAAGCATTAAAGATAATACCAAAATACCAGTATTTTTAATAGCAAACCGCATTTATCTACAAAGATAGAAAACACGTATGATTGTTGGCAAGAGCTTATCCATATTTACATTAAAGCAAGAAAATTGGCTAAAATTACAGGAGTGCTGCTTTCCCACTGAAAAATGTAATGTCATTAGTTTTGGTTTCTTTTCCAAGCTTGGCTTCTTTTCCAAACCTGAATTTGACTTCCCCTGAAAGACATCACATTATATAAGCAAAGTTATTCAACATATTTCATTTCACATCAAATGTTAATAAGAAAACAATTCATGGAGGATAAAAATATCGAAAAAAGAATAGAGATGGGAGAAGAAAAAAAGTTATTTCAAATATCAAAAGAAGAATTAGAGATGAGAGTCATTCAACAAATCTCATTTCACATCATAAAAGTTGAAAATAAGAAAACACATCAAATGTTAATAAGAAAATGATTCATGAAGGATAAAAATATCAAAAGAAGAATAGAGATGGGAGAAGAAAAAAAGTTATTTCAAATATCAAAAGAAGAATTAGAGATGAGAGTCATTCAACAAATCTCATTTCACATCATAAAAATTGAAAATAAGAAAACAATTCATGGATGATAAAAATATCAAAAGAAGAATAGAGATGAGAGAAGAAAATAAGTTTTTTCAAATATCAAAAGAAGAATCAGAGATGTGAGTCATTCAACAGATCTCATTTCTCATCATAAAAGTTGAAAATAAGAAAACAATTCATAGAGGATAAAAATATCAAAAGAAGAATAGAGATGAGAGAAGGAATTAAAATATCAAGAGAAGAATCAGAGATGGAAAAAGAAATAATTTTTTTTTCAAATTTAATGAGATATTGACAACATTAATCTGATTGTCATTAGTTTCGTTATCCAAATACAATAATCTTCCGATGAGGAACAACATTACAAAAGAAAGATAGGAAAAATACATAAGAAAGATAAAAGAAAGATAGGAAAAATACATAAGAAAGATAGAAAAAATACATTTGAACAACATTACAAAAGAAATATATGAAAAATACATAAAAAAGATAAAAGAAAAATAGAAAAAATACATGTAAGAAATGGAGAAGTAAAGGAGAAGAGAGATTGAGTGTCGCTGTCATGGCTGCTACTTTTCCGTATTTAATGGGAGGATGAACAACATATTTGCTTACTTCTAAAACACACTATAGACAAAAGATTTGCTTACTTCTATAAATCAAAGATCATGGGGTCAATAATATGAAATTGTGGACTTCGTTATCATATAATGAAGAAAAAGACAAAATCTAGATAGAGTGTAGACGGTGTTTGGAGGCAACTGTTGAATGTAGAATTAATCTTAAAATATTTTTGTATCTAATCTATTTTCTTACTTAATCGTTTCCTTATATTTAAATTTTACTTCATTTTTTATATATTTTTTATGTGGTTTTAACAAATAATTATTATGTATCTGTGACTTAATTGATAGATTTAATATATATTATTTATGTTATCTAACTACTTAATTCATTGTTGTTTTTTATGCACGACCTTTGTTTATTATTATTTTTTTGATACTTATAGTACATATATATATAATATGTATATATTCACTGTTTATACAACAAACCGCGCATCGCACGAGTGTACTGCTAGTTTTATTACTAAATGTCCTCTTCACCATTCCAAATGAGTACAAAAAATTTAGTAATATTTTCCTAAAATATATAATACAGTATTTTACATTATCTGTAAGAATCGAATTTAAAATGTGGAGCGGAGCAGGCGAACCGACCCGACCCGATTCAAACTTTCTCCATCTCTGGGCTCTTGTTTGGAATATATTCTGTAATTAGCTCCACTCTAACTTTCCCCGGAAGCTTCAAACAATGGCGGATTCTGAAACCCTAGTTGTTGCTCAACCCTCTGGCGTAGAAGAAGACACCAACAAAGACGAAGAACAGTCCATGCTTGACGCTCAAAGCCCTACTGAAGGTTCTGATTCAGACTCCGACTCGAGCTCGGACTCCGAGGATGAAGCCCAGGCGAAGGCTCAAATTGAAGCCCTAGAAACAGAGCTACAGAATAATCCATCCAATTACGATTCTCATGTCCAAGTAAACATCTATCACTCCTGAAACAAACATAATGGATGTCCAGTTCCTTGCTTGTGCTCTTAGTTTTTCCAGTGAACGAATCGTCTTCTCCCAATGAAGAAGATTTGTTTTAAGAAATTATACCAGTCTCATGAAACTTTAATACTTGAATTACGTAGTAGCTCGCGCACACATATTTCCACAAACATGATGATGTTACCTTATGCATTGTTTTGTCTTCCACAAGTTTGAAATTTGAAGGATATGCACTTATTTTTATACTCTGTGTCTTCTTTAAGTACATTAAACTTCTGCGGAAGCAAGGGGATATAGAGAAGCTCACACAAGCAAGGGAGGTCATGAGTTCATTATTTCCATTGAGTCCTGAAATGTGGCGGGAATGGGCTAAAGATGAAACTACCATTAACTCTGGGTGAGTTCTTCATTTACTTGAATGTCCTCTATTTGCTTTTTTTTGGTGTGACTCTAGCATCCCTGCCCACTATATTCACCTAGTTGAAGCTATTGTTTTATTGTGATAACTTCGTCTCATTAGTCTAATTCTAATTTCTTTTAAAGGATTTCATGGGGTTCCTTTCTTATTTATAATCTACAAAAATAGAACACTAATAATTTGAGTTACTTAATTAACACTAAACAAGTTAATTATGGATTTTACTGCTGAATCATGTACAATGCTAGCTGTTAGGATGTATTGGCATATCCAGTTGTTGTATTGGCACTCAGTGCATCTCATTATGCACATTTATCCTGTCTGGTGGTTAGCATTATTCTTTAACTCCATAAATCCCTTGGTGGTTATATTTGCTTCTCACATTGGTAATGAAAAACTTCGGAGCGGTAAGTGAGATTTTGCATCATATCGTTCAGTGGAGTAAAAGGTGGATGACTGAATTATTGGTGGAAAACAGCAAGTTTTTAATGGTAAATATGTAAAGTTAAGTATATTGTTTAGTAGTTTATCGTGGTCTCAGCTATGACTTCATGAATATAGTTGCTAATTGTTTAAGATGAAACAAAAGATGTATACTATGTGAAAGAGTGAAACTGATCTTTATGCATGATGAAGTCCTGGAACAATATAAATTACATTAAGTATCCAGCTTTCCATCTTTAAAAAAAAATGATCTATTTAGGAAATGGTAACTTTTGTATTCATTTGCATGAAAGCTAATGAAAATATGTTTGTATGATAGAACAATGCTGTTTCTAATGAGCTTCTTCCTACTACTCAAAGGACCCATTTAGGAGATGCTGACCTTTGTATTCATTTGTATGAAAACCATTGAAGATATGTTTGTATGGTAAAACAATGCTGTGCTTCTAATGAGCTAATGTAGCTGTACTGGAGTTGTGTATCTGGAGTGTTTACTGCTTATAATAGCCAGACTTCTTTCTGCAGGAACTGTAGACCCTTAGTCTTTTCCCTATGAGAATGGAATAGTTTGTTTGTTGCCTCCTTTTGTGTTTTAAGCATGTTTTGGTGATGTTCTGAATCGGACCATGTTTTTCGCTTAGAGTTATTAGATAACATAGGTAATATCTTGATATGGCCGGTAGTTTTAGATAATTACTTAATTATAATATATGATAGAATATACATGCACTCTATTGCTTGACCATCAATATGTCAACTAGCTAACATTTGACTATCTTTATAATGAAACTTGTGTCATTCTATGCACCGTACTGTACGAAAATTGTGTGCTATTTCTTTCCTCCCTCCACCCCAACTATTTCTCCTGTTATATGTTGTGTTCACTTGAACCCTGGTTGATATATGTTAGAATGAAGTTTCAGGTTATATCTTTTTTCAACTTTTCATCACATTATGATGTGGTAATACTATTTCCTTTTTCCATTTTTTTGCAGTGTGGAAGCCTTCTCTAAAGTTGAAAAGCTGTATGAACGAGGAGTATCTGATTATATGGTTGGTTTCTGTAAATTGTTTCTGAAAAGATAAATTAAAACTATCAATCATCTTTTATTTGTACCCTAATATGTTTAGATTCTGTTTAGAGGTCAATATCTTCCTTCTTTACATGCTTCCATGTTGATGACAAGCTTATAAGTGCATATTTTACTAGTATCAGGCTAAATGTAGTTTGAAACTGTTCCAGATCATGTCCGAAATAGTAAAACCAGACTGGTTTTCTGAAGTAAGTTAAAAGATAAGTGCCATCAAAGTGGTGTAGTGGGCCAACTTCTTGTGATTTTGTCCATTGAAGTTTGGCTCAGATATCTTTTGAGTTTGCCTTGCATTACTTTTCTATAAATGAGGTTGAAGAGATCTTGTTGGCTGAGGGTTTGGTGCTTTTCTGCTGTTACTGAATTAGTCATGCAATTTCCAATTTTTCTGCTGCCCAATTGTTATTGGCTGGATTTTTTTATTCACTTTTCACTCAAGGAAGAGGCAGGCTTACCTTTAGAGGACAATCAACATGATGAAGTATTGAAATCTATTCTTATTGATTAATCCCAACTGTCTTCCAGGGTGTATAATTGTCTCAATGGTCCAATATATATATATATATATATATATATTCACACACATACACTTTGAGTACCAGAAGTTATGAATATGAAAATTTGAACATTTCACCCAGATATTGCAAAATATATATTGGCATTCTAGAAAGACATTTTCCATTTGCTTTCTTGACTCACTAAATTAGATTCCACTTACATTCTATTTTTAACAACTATGATGCAGATTTATTTTAAGTAGATTGAGTATGGTAATGTTTTGAAAGGTTGGGATACCTAAATCTGCTACTTCGTGAAGTACTATAGTTGTCATTGTCAACATTTTCCAAAAGCCTTTTTGTCCTCGAGTTATGAAGAGTAATTATGAATTGAAGCAGGGAGGAAGGTCATTGGACACTTGGACATAAGCTGTTATATATTCATGGGGGTGTCTCCTAATTTGTTCTGGATGATTACTAAGGACTTTGGGTGTATCAGTTTGTAGATTGTTTGTTGATGTCCCTTTATTCGGAGCAGCATTAGTGAAATTATTTTTTCTGGAAACAATTAATAAAACTTGCTGTTGTTTCTGGAATGTAGTGAGATTTATGTATCTCCAGTAAGAGATTGGCTTCTGGCCTATTCTGTTATCCATTTTGATTGGCTTTTATACAGTCAAAATAAGAGTATAGAAGTTTTGAACCTCGTTTAAATTTAGGTGTAGACATAGAGGGACCTTGTTTTTGATATCAATTGAATGAAGTAGATAATGAGAAAATGTAGGTGTCTCAGCAGTTAGTTGTTACTTCAGACACTTAAAATTTGACTGATGTTTCTTTGTGTAGTCTGTTGACCTGTGGTGTGACTACTTAAATTTTGTCCAAGAATATGATCCATCTGTCCGTGAATGTTCTGCCTCGGGCATCTCAAAAGCAAGGAATCTCTTTGAGCGTGCTATTACTGCTGCCGGCTTGCATATTACTGAAGGCCACCGTATATGGGAACTGTACAGGGAATTTGAACAAGCTATTTATTTCACCATTGGAGAAACTGACTCTAAGGTTAGAAATTCAGATTCCTTTCTTATTTATGTTTTTTCTGTAATTTTACTTTCTTTCTGTGTACGATTGTGTTAGACCTTCATTTTAGCTGTATATTATGCATTATGCTGGGATATGCTTGTGGTAGTTAATATGAGAATGTTTTTTTCCTTCTTGCTTTATCTTTGCTGTTTTCTCACATCAAGTGATTGATAAAATTAATGTGATGCCTGAGGTTGGGTCGGCCAATGCTTGTCATAGTTTCTTGATTGTTGACAATTGACAGTTCTGATTTTGGTTTAAACATTGGATCAGATCAATGAACTTGATTTTTTTATTTTTTATTTTTGGCTGGAAAATATTACGTTTTGACAAATAAACTAAAAGTGGTTTTTTAATGATTATCCATTTAACTCACATTTGTCATATCAGTCTTATAGGTGATTGGTTGCAGTCACACCTGGCTTTAATGCTTCAGTTTATAAGTTATTTAATTAGATTAGTATACATCTTAATAGTAGTATTTTACTTGTGTAATTCTAAACTAAATATTTAATTATACAAAATGAAACACAGTAAAGCAATTGTGAAAAGGAAAAATAGAAAGGAGTATGTTGGAGTGGATGAGCTCACAACTTAGTGAATTTTGAATTTTGCTTTTACAAATTTTTTACGAGAATCATTGTGTTGGATGAGATCTTGAGTTGTGTAGCTAGTAGACCTGGCCTAGCTAGAGTTTGAAGCTATCTCTCCAGAGTCCAACTTCTCTCTTCATTTCACTTTTTGTTAGTACTTCATTTCACTTTTTGTTAGTATCAGTGATTTTAAGAGACAAGTGTTGTTGGGCTCTGGTGACATGGAGGTTTAGTTTATATTGTTTGATTGTTATAGAACAGCGCTAGATCCCTGACTTTGATCATTTTTTACAAGAAGCAAGATTTGACTGCTACAGCTTTAGATGCATGAAAATTAATGTTACCCCCATGTATGTGGCATTCAGGGTTTCAACATTCTATGAAACTGATTGCCCCAAGGGCCAATTCTTGTTAATTTGTTTTGACTGTTCTTGAATTGAATTCTACGCTGCCAATTGATAAAACTTGACTAGCATGATGCAATAAGCATGACTTGAATATCTGGCATGCTGACCTACATGTAATGAGTAGAATCAAAACATGCATAATCATGGGCTAATAAAATACAATCAATCTTGGCTTAGCTTATTTTCTTCATAAAGAATTTCAAGTGCTCTGTCTTTGATTTCCAAACTAGTCATTTGCTTGCGCCTCTCTTCTAAATTTTTGAATGTAGCCTCAGTTAGATTTATCAAAACTCAAATGGGTCTAAGTTTCCATTATGTTGGGAAGGAGGACCTAGTGCATAAGTCTCCTAGATCGTTTTCTTTGTGATTTTGAGAATCTTGGGATATCGACCTACTGTTTCAGCTGTTGTTTTTTTAGAAGTATGTTCTTCCTGTCAATCACTGTTTCCTTTGCACTCTGTATAAGTTTCTGAAGTTGATGATCAACAGTAATTTTTCAGGCAAAAGAAAAGCATATCCAGCACATACGACGTTTATTTCATCGCCAATTGTCTATTCCCCTTGCTGATCTAAAATCAGCTCTTGTTGCTTACAAAGCCTGGGAAGCTGATCTTGGGAATCCAAATGATGTCAACAGTGGAGAATTCGATGGTCTACCATCTCATTTTGTTTCTGCATACCAGAAGGCATTGGAGATGTTGAATGACCGTTCTCATTTTGAAGAAAAAATTTCCAAGAACAATGTTGACTCTGAAAAACTTCAAGAATTCATGGTACTTCTGTGAGAACATTCATCGTTCTGTCTGCATAGCAATTAAAAGTATTTCTTTTAATGACAAAAAGTAGGTGTTATCCATTACTAAAAAATATTGCAGGCCACCTTGTTGGACGTTTAAATTTTGATTAAGGTGTAGGTTAACATAATAAAAATGGGAACTCCAATTGAAAAATATAGCATGAATATTTAAATTTTGATTAAGGTATAGGTTAACACCATAAAACTGGGACCAGAGGAGTTTTCTTTTATTGACTGGACTAGTTATGTGCTACACTTTCATCAATCTTGTAATAACATTCATATCTCACTCTGGAACCTTCACCAGGAGACCAATTTATAGCACAATTTAACAAATTTCCGCACTACATGAGGCGGTAGCTTAATTGTTTGGCATCCTAATCATTTCAAGCATCTTATTCAAACTTCCTGTTATGATGGAAAACATCTAAGCAGGAAAGTTGTAGGTCTTTCTATAGTTGTTTTTTATATTCATTATTCTTTAGTCTTATACCTTCGTATAAGTACATCCCCTTTAGATTCTTAGCTGTGTTTCTTTTGGACATTTTATGTTTTTATGTTATTGGAATAAGCAGGGTTTAGTCACTCATTTTTCCTTTTCTCATATATTGTGTTGAAGTGTGAAGATGCCATTGTTCTCATCATATGCAGCCAATTCTCATCATCATTAACAGACAGATGATATCAAACATCTAAATTATTTATTTATATAAAGGCCCTAAAGGGTCAAAAACATTTTTCGATCCGAACTATATGTGATTTGCCACTTTTTTGTATAAACTTTGAAATGTTCCACTTTGCCGTATGAACTTCAAATTTGATGCATTTTATGGTATCGGACAGATCCTTGCCATAGGCGTGTCCAAAATCAACGGCTAGGATTTGTCTGATACTGTAAAATGCATCAAATTTAAAGGTCATGGCAAAGTGGAACATTTCAAAGTTTGTACTAAAAAAGTGTCAATTCATGTATAGTTCGGATGAGAAAATGTTTTTAACCCTTATGTAAAAGTTGTTCAATTTTACAACTTACTATTTTTTCAGAATACTTCTGTAAAAAGTTAATCATTATTTTCATGCTTCTGCAGACCTACTTGAGATTTGAGCACTCATCTGGAGATCCATCCCGCATACAGATCTTGTATGAACGTGCTATAGCCGAGTTCCCCATTTCTACTGATCTGTGGCTTGACTATACACAGTACCTGGATAAAACATTCAAGGTTTTGTATTTATTTTGTGTCTTATTGTAGCCCTTATTTATGTGATCTTGGGTTGTATGAATCTCATTCAAAACTGATGCATTGCAGATTGCCAGAATTGTGAGGGATGCTTATTACAGGGCCACAAGGAACTGTCCCTGGGTAGGAGAATTGTGGGTTCGTTACCTACTCTCTCTAGAACGCGGTCATGCTTCCGAGGAAGAGATATCAACTGTATGTTTCTATTCTAGACATGGTTTGATATGCCCAATAGATTGAGGTTTTATTTGGCTGTCGTACACATGTTGGTAATTGCATTTTCTATTCATTGCTTCAATATGATTGAGTTACTGTTACTGGAACTTTAGATTTGTCCATGACAACAAATGAAAAGGTGCAAAGAGAAGATATCATGTTCCTTTTTTAACCTTGATCTGCATCTTTTTCTGCTATTATGCCTTTTATGGAACCTGTTGTTGACAATTTAGCTTAGTAGATATAGTTAAATAATGACAATTATGAGCCTTGACCTGATAAGGGATTGTAGAGTTAAGTGTCCAAGATACATTGTGGGAGGCATATTCATGACCTAGATATGCAAATTTAAGTACAAATTAGGCTTGCCATTATAATGTAGCATCTAGCTTTTCCTATGTATTTTGTTTGCATATTTGATCTTGTATAAGTTATTATTCATAAATTTAATTTGAAGTTATATTTATTCATGACCTTTCATAGGACTTATTTGATTTCACCTTCAGCTCTAACACAACCATTTTGTGACTCATGTTAGGACTTTATTGGTAATGGCTAAAGAAATAGCTGATATTCATATAAGTATTTTTGTGACTGACATTTCTTGTGCTGGTCAATCCAGAAAGCTGTTTAATATCATTTTCTTCAAAATAAGGTTCAAGAACCCTCACTGCATTATTGTTGAGCTCCACATTATGCAGTAATACAGAATTCAACATGCAAATTTCTCAAGCTGGATTCTATCATTGGATGACACTATTTTTCTTATAAAAATGTCACATAATAATATCGGACCTCCCTCCGTGTTGTTTCACTAGTCTGGAAAATTTAGCCATTTAATTAAACTCTGTTATCTTGGAATTAATTCTTTATGCAGTTCAAATAAAAAGGTGGAAGTAAAAATGTTTGTCATACTCTTTTTGAAATTACTGAGCAACTTAAACTACTATGGTGTTCTACTCCACATAATTGAAATGTGGCTGATTGCAAGTCCCTGACTTTCAAGGAGGTGGAAAAAAAAAAACCTTTTGGTAGAGGAGTTGTTATTTAGCCACTGACAGGAGCTCAAGGGCTCAAATCCTACCAACCTCTACTTCCCATTTTTATGAGGATTTGAACCTTTTTCAATTAAAAAAGAAAAAGAAAAATATTATGCTCCTTATTAATTTAACAGAGGCGAAAAGAGAGGGGGCATGTTAAGAATCACATGGTTATGTCATCCTTTTGTTTTTTGACTAACTGAATCTTGTACACTCTAGTAAAGTTCGATTAAGCAAACTACATTTTGTTGTTTGTGTAATAGGCAAAATATTTTCTGCCTCATGCTATTCCTATCTCATACGTGGTCTTTTACTTTAGAATTGCTTTTTTCTTGCTCTTCCAGTACATAGTTATCTCATTTCTCATCATTTCAGGTATTTGAGAAATCGCTGCAGTGCACTTTTTCAAGCTTTGATGAGGTACAAGGATGTATCGGCATAATACTTATTCTGGAAATAGCTTTATTCTAAGTTACTCGATGTTGTGATTGTGTGGCTCTCTTGAATTGCTTGTGTAAACTGTAGATTTTCAGAAAGGGGAGGGGGTTGAAATGCACATTTGGTTTGTATTGGTTATGCTTGTGGTTTTATGAATCTATAATTTCCAAATGAAGTTTAAACTTAATGATTTAGGATGGAATTCTCTTGATTGCTGTGTTTGTTAATTTCTAACTTGACATGTATTTTCTGTTTCAGTACCTTAATATATTCCTCACTAGAGTAGATGGGTTAAGGCGGAGAATTTCTGCATCTACAGCTGTGGAGGATGGCATGGATTATGCAGTTATAAGGGATATATTTCAGGTTTTTACTCTGTAGACTTTGAACTTTTGAGTTTTTATTATTGCTATGGTCCTTCGTTTCAAGTTAGCGTTCTATAATCTGCCACAATTAATTGCCTGTTTCTTAGTGCATGTGAGGTTAACACTGATTTAATCAAACACTAGTGTTTGTCTCAGTTTGTTGCATTCGTTGATGCTTTAGCTAGTTAGTTGATGCACCTAGAAAGTTGGGTCTCACTTGTAAAGAACCTTGAAGTGGATTGACAATGATCCTCCTCTTCGTCCATTTCTTGCCTTTTCCAAATCTTTGTTTTGTATTATACATATCTATAAGAACTTATGAAATCTTCACAACTTCTCAAAAAAGTATGCTTTCCTTGAGATGATGTAGAAAAAACAGCCCATGGGACTTTCATTTAATGGGCAGATGCATATAACCTTGTGTACCACACCACCATATGTTACTTTTGCCAAATGGTAATTTATTCATACCTATATTAATAAGGGCTCTTGGAATTTGGACAACTTAATAAGCAAGATTTTTTCATTGCGCTGATGCTGAAAAATAAAACCCACAAGACTTTGGGTCGATAGGCAGATGCATATGCTTTTGTGAAACACACCTTATCATCATCAAACTCTCCAGCTGACAGGTTTCACAAGCTTCTCATTAATATTTCATTTATTGAGTTCAGTTCATTAAGCATTGTTGGCTGATAATTGGTGCTTTGCAACAATAAGCCTTGGTTATAACACTACAATGATCTCATTTAGTTACATGTCTTACTTTTGTGATATGCTTCATTTAACATTATCGAGCAAGTTCAATTAGTTATTTTAGAGCTTTTAGTTATCAGACTTGAAGCCCATGAACAAGGCAAATGTGCTATCTCATTGAATGCTTTAAAATCCCAGCATCTATGGTCGATGCATACTAAACCAAGACCCTTATTGTGTACATTATGGATTAGTTGTTTTGCTTTATTGATTTTGATGTGTGGATATATTTACTGAGCCAGGACTTCCCATTGGCCAAAACTTGAGTTCTCAGATATTGAAATTTGAATCCTGTATCGAAGTCTCAAAAGAATATACTGCTTAATACTTCACATTGGCCAAAACTTGGGCCAGTATGTCTTTTGCATTTTTACTTAGCCAGATATTTTTAGCTATGGAATTGTGTGGGGTTCTGTTATGTCCTCGAGGTGAATGCTATTCTGGTAATTAGTAACACCTTATATTCATTATATATGCATAATTTTTGTTTTTCGGGTTTCAGCGTGCATCAGATTATTTGTCCTCATACCTCAACAACACAGACAGTTTACTTGGAATGCACAGTTATTGGGCTCGATTGGAGTGGAAATTTGGAAAAGATTTGACTGCAGCTCGTGGTGTCTGGGAGAGTTTTCTTAAAATTAGGTATTCCCCTTTCCTTTGCCACTTTTGGTTGGTTACAGTGATATATTGATTCTCATAACATAGAATTATGGAACTTATGTTTGCCGTTCTTTTCCAGTGGGTCTATGCTGGAAGCTTGGCAAGTTTATATAGCATGGGAGATTGAGTTGGGCAACACAAAAGAAGCTAGATCCCTTTATAAGAGATGCTACAGTAAAAGATTCCCTGGGACAGGCTCTGAGGTATATTTGAATTTAGTTCAATTCATATTATTCATTTTGTATGGAACTCACTCTTGATTTTAAACTCCCTTTATTGTATGCTCCGATGTTTGATGGTTTCTTACATGTTATTGGCTTTTGTGTTGAAGTTTGAACTTTTAATGTGTTGTTGAACTTTAAATTTGATATTGTGATTTTTTCTACGTGATTTATATTTTTTATTGATTTTTTCTGTTTTTTGACCCCTTGTTCAAGAGGCTCATGCCTCAGGCACCAGGCCAGCCCTTGTGCCTCTGTGCGCCTCTCACCCCTATAAACTATGTTGGGAAATATGTAAACAGAGAAAGTTATATGTGATCAGAGGAAGTCTTACTATTAAATGTAATGTATGCTCAGATGATTTGCATGTTCAGCAAATAAGGATTGAGCTTGTTTCACAATAAGAAGAATTGGAGAGACTGCACGAGAAATTTATGATCAGATTCACTTTTACTATTAATTGTAATATCCTGCAGATAATTGATATTTTCAACGAATAAGGATAAACTTGTTTTACAGTAAGAAAAACCAGAAGCTTGATTTGTAGATTTTAGAAGTCACTTTGGAAAGTTCATGAGAGTTTGTGCTCCTTCAGTGATAAAGCCAACTGTGTTAGTGATTGCTAGAGTAGGTACCAGTCAGAGAATCTTTTTATTTTAGGCATACATAGAGATTGAGGCTATGAATCCTGTTTAACATCTCCCCAATTGACTGTCAATTAGATCTTAGACTATTCTGCATATTCTTTTTGCTTTATCACTGTCAGGATGGAACATGTTCGTGTAAAGATATTAATTCAATTGTTTATTTTGCTGATGCATGTAGGCTTGAAAATTTTCTTGTGTTATTGTTTTAGTGCTTTTTTCTTACAGCTTGAGAGGAGTAGACATCCAGAAAGTACATGATTTGGACTCACTTGATATGGAAAACAGGAAATTTCTCCACATTTCTTCTGTGTGAATTTCATGATGGTTCCTAAGCAGTCGTTGGAGCATTGGTGTAGAATAAAAGTGTTGAGATATATATACATGGGACAGGAACACTTTCCAGAGTGTGAGTATATTCTTAGCTGTTAAATAGAGGATTTAGCGTGAAGGGATTGAAAGAAATTGCTTATGGTTATAAACTTGCGGAATGGTTTGAGATGGTAATGGTGCTGGTATGTGGGTTTGTGATAGAATAATCCTATATTTATTTTGATATTCTTGAGGGACTGCAATGGCCAATAATTGAGGACTAAGAATCGTCACTTCTTTGGAGATTTAGGTTTACATTCAAATGATGTCAAATTAAAGATGTCCAATTTAGGGTGTAGATGGTACTTCCTCCTTGACATCAGATACTTCAAAAAAGTTTCTTTAAAAAAAAAGAATTATTAAGCTTTTTTCTAAACATAATCAAGTTGATTCTTTTTTTTAAAAGGTTTTGATAGCATAAAGTAATTTAGTTTCTCAGTTAGACACTTTCCAAATTATAGGATGCCAGTTTGCGTATTAGTTGGGTGTGCGTGCTTGTTGGTTTATCTTGGTTTCATATATCGACTAATTTATCTATTTCTGCAATAATAAAAACTTGAGATAGAAAAGTAGATCATCAATATGATGGTGTTATTGTTGGTAAAAAAAAGAGGCTTTTTTCTAGCCTCTAGGAGATAGATGGGTTAGAGAAGAGAGATCTTGGCAATCTGGAAGGCATGTTTAAGGTGATTTTTGGTTGGATGAATTCTTTATTATACTTGACTGAATCTTATCCTTCATCAGACTTGACTGATTCTCTCTCTTGGTTCTTGAAGACTTCTTGATGTTTCTTAATTAAGATATATGCGATACCTTGAATTAGATGATACCTTCCTTTCCTAAAAAACAGAATCATTCAGGACATTTGCAATGCATGGGTGCGCTTTGAGAGAGAATATGGCTCATTGGAGGACTTTGATATTGCTGTTCAAAAGGTACTTTTTTCTCTTTTATGTAAATTTTGTTTTCGTTTGTGTAACCTGCTGCATATTATTTTCAGATCACATTTGAGGCCAATAATTTCAATTTAGTGTCTTTACGTCATGAAGTTTCACCTCATACTTGGTATAAATGGTGCACTACCTGTTTGGCCTTGAGGCCAATAAGATTCTTACTCTATATGAATGAAAATTGTTGTGAAAAATGATAGAAAGGTGAATTGATTATTTATTTATCAGATGTATACTTTTGTGAGTCTTTAATTGATAATTTTATCATTCTGACCCCAAAATGATAGTTTTTACCTTTGAGGCCCAGATTGATAATTGTCTCGTTGCTTGGTAAGGTTACTTAAATTGAGAGATTTTGGCTTCTTGTAATTCCTTTCTGGATTACATTTTCCAGCTCCACATCCAATGTTCACATTGTTGCAGGTGGCTCCCCGCCTTCAAGAGTTGCAGCTATTTAGGTTGCAGCAGGAGAGCAAAAATATTGGTCCGGCTACAATTGAGAGAGAGAATTTTTCCAAGAAAAGTATTCGTGAAAAGAGAAAACCGACACCGACTTCGAATTCAATAGATGAACAGGCTCCAGCTAAGCGTCGCAAAAATATGGCTCAAAACTTGAGTACAACAACCGAGAATGACCAAGGTCAAGCAAGGCAATCAACTGAAGCAAGTGAAACTGCTGTATCAGATCGAAACAAAGTCGAACATGCTAGTAGCCAGGAAATGAAGGATAAGTCCTCTAAAAGATCTCGGCGTTTTGATGATCAATGCACTGTCTTCGTTTCCAATCTAAGCCTCCAGGCATGTTGTCTGTTGCTATCGCTTTCTTTGTAACAGTTCATCACAATCATGGATAAAACAATTAATTGTAATTCCTGCAGGCTACTGATGATGATCTGAAAAATTTCTTTGCTGATGTTGGTGGAGTTGTCGATGTTCGGATATTAGATGACAAGTTCACCAAAAAATCAAGAGTAAGTTCCAGAGGCATTGTACTCATCTTGAGTCTTGACTAGTAAAGTTGACAAAGGGTCAAACTGGGTAAAAATGAAGTGGATAAATATTATTACAATTCATATACAATGAGTTTAATACTGTCTTCTGAGGTTTTTGACATTCTTTTGAACTGGAATGCTAATGAATTTTAAATCTGTTTTGTTGATAGGCACCACTGCTAATTATGTTTTATTTGGACTTATTGTGACAGTTTATTAAGTTGTTTAATGTCAGACCAGCAAGCAACTCAGCTCTTTCTGGTGTTTAGTTTTCGGATATAGTCATATAGAGGATTTGTTCTAGTGGTGGTTAGGTGTTCTCTGGTAGTTTTGTAGTATGTTTGCTTTGTACAAACGCCTGGTGAGTGACAAATATATCATTTTTGACATGGTACCTAGAGCATAAGTAAATGTTTTGAATATAAAAGAAAAAGGAAAAAAGAAAAGAAAAATAAAATCCTAAATCTTCAAACGTCGAGGCAGTGCTGATGCCACCTCTAAAATGCCACCAGGACTGCTAAGTTTATCTGCCTAGGGGGTCGACAACATTGCTGGCACCGCAAGCTAATCTGTCAGCCACTGCAGGTTTTAATGGTCAATCAGCAGTCTTTGGAATCTCTAGTTTGCATCATCCCTTCCTATTTCAGTTTCTTTTCTGTTTTTTTTGTTTGGTCAAGCTTTTATAATCAGCATCCTTGGTTGTAGATCTGTGTGCTCTCTGCTTGATTCTTGGTGTTGGCTTGGGGTATACTTTTGTGCATGCGTCTTCCACTGTTGTTTCTTCGTTATCTTCGGATCCTTTTATCACTATCAGCTGACTGCTGTTGACCGTTCGGTTCTGTTGGTTTTATTGGCAAGTTACTGTCATTTGCTGTTGACTATTGACCATTTTGCCAGTTATTATTTCATGAACTGAGTCAGCGCTAAGAGTTTTTATAGTGAAATTTATGTGTTGGTTTGTTTTAGGAAATAAAATAGCATGGAATGTCTTTCAGGAATGTTATTTCCCAACAGCTTGCGTTATCTATGCATTTACTCCCTCTTTTCTGCATTTCTCAACTAAAACTGTCATTATATGTCTGTTAACTAGTAGTTCACTGTAGTATTGGTACCCATGTTCTGGTTTAAGACCCTTTAATTAGATTTACTGGTATAAAAGAAATAAAGGACTTGGTATTGTTGAATGCCTGACCCCCCCTGTGACAGTTTGTCTGTTAATAATAAATTCTATCTCTT
The DNA here is from genome assembly GCA_954870855.1 of Scutellaria minor. Taxonomy (NCBI): domain Eukaryota; kingdom Viridiplantae; phylum Streptophyta; class Magnoliopsida; order Lamiales; family Lamiaceae; genus Scutellaria; species Scutellaria minor. Next base: position 12,805,024 of record OX940728.1, on the reverse strand, counting down.
TCCTTTTGATCTAGATCTTTTACAGTTGGTTCATATGAAGTAGCGACTAACTTGTTGCAAACTCTTCTTCTTTATGTTAGTTCAACTTGTATTTGCATGTGCTGAAATGTGTTGCGTAAAGCATATTGGTTATTCGTATTTATATCTCTGTTTCTTGGTGAAGGGATTAGCATATGTGGACTTCTCAGATGATGCACACCTTGCAGCGGCTCTGGAGAAGAACCAGCAAATATTTCTCGGCAAGAAGTTAAAAATTGAGAAGTCAGATCCCAAGCAAGCCAAGAAAAAGGGAAGTGCTGGACGTATCATTAGATCAGAGCATGGTAAGTTGACATATTTAGCCTTTAATCATTCATCTTCATTTTTGTGGAAGAAGCAATCAATGTTATATTGTCAGAAAAGAAACCGTACTACTATTTCTTTAGCCACCTAAGTTTTACCCTTTTGTGGGTGCCGTAAATCCTCCACTCATTCTATGTGGATCCCACCACTTGGTGGAGTGCATCCATCACATCCCATACTAGTCTGTTGAGGGAATTGGATCCTCTCCGCGCACTTGCTGCGTTGTCAGTTTACATCCTAATTAAGACATTGAGTCAGCTTTATTGCTAACTGTGTGAAATGATGCTGTTTGGTGTTGTGTTTTATGCACAAGACAATCCGAGTCCTCTAACAAGATGTTACCTATTTATATTTGGTGTGTAAATTTCTTCTTTCTGAAACTAATTTGAACAATTATTTGATGCATCTCGAGATGACAGGTAAAGAGTCGAAACGGATGGGTTCACATGAAAAGGCTTTCAAAGGAAAAAGGGAATCTCAGCAACAATCCTCGTCCAGCGTCCAGCTCGTGGGAAACATCACATTCGCAGTGCCAAGAAACGTGAAACCCCTCGGTTGGAATACTGCTCCAACTAAACCACAACAACAGGATGATGAGAACCCGAAATCTAACAATGAGTTTAGGAAGATGTTTCTGAAAAAATGAAACATACTGTGTTTTCGAAGGCTCTTTATATCCATGCTCGATACAACTGTTACTTTAACAATCATACAATCGTGTCATGGTAGAGTACGTCTGTTTGCAGATGTTATCAGTTGGATATTACTGTTTGACTCGTGTATCGATGTTATGTTATCACGTTAGATATGAAAACCGATCACGAATATTTTTGGGTCGTTGGATATGAATGAACGATGGTGATTAGTGGCTGCTCCATTGATGCCTTGTATTTGCTTTTAGTTTTGGCGTAAAGCAGCAGATCAATCTATATATGTGTTTGTTATGCACGGGTACAAGAATATGTGGCGAGATTGAATAAAGAACTCTTAATCAACACACAATCTTTAATTTTTATAACACAAAAACTTATATACACATTGTGTATGGATCTGTGATCCATGCACCACTTCTGACCCAGTCCGTCACGCGCTCTGACGCGCCCGCACGCGCCTGCACGCGTCTCTAGGTCGCGGATAAAATCCGTCCAAATATGTTTCCAGGTGCCTGACCTTTATGTTATGTTAAACATACCTTTTAGTAGTGTTAGACATACCTTTTAGTTATGTTAGACATACCTTTTATGTTATGTTAACTATACTTTTTAGTTGTGTTAAACATACCTTTTAGTCATGGTAGTCATACCTTTAGTGTTATGTTAAGCATACCTTTTAGAAGTGTTAGACATACCTTTTAGTTATATTAGACATACCTTTTGTAAGGCTAGTTGTACCTTAGCATTTTTTTTAAACTGACATATTAATACCTTTCATACCTTTTAGTTATATTATGCATACCTTTAGTTATGTTAGTCATACATTTCAATTATATTCGTTGTACTCTTATATATATTACATAAATGTATGTTTATGTTGATATAAATGTATAAATAATCTCATATAAATGTATAAGTAATATTACATAAATGTAAATATCTACAACTTGTGCCAAATTAGGATTTATTGTGCCGAAATTAGGGTTTAGGATTTAGGGTTAAAGTATGAAATCTGGAAATAAGGGTATCACTAATATAACATAAAGGTATGACTAATATAATATAAAAGTATGTCTAACACAACATAAAGGTCAGGGCCAAAAAAAAAAAAAATGCGCGGAAAAAAAAAGAAGAAAATGCACGGATCCGGGTCGGATTCAGCCCGACCCAACACGAATGCATGGATCTAAGATCCATGCACTAGTTGCACACTAGTCCAACTCTTTTTATAAATAGTTAATTCGAGCAGCCACATAAATGGAGCTAGCAAATTGGAGGATTCGAACTAGGGTGGAAATCGGACAGATCGGATCGGAAATAGGGTGTTTCGGAATTGAAAAATTAATTTCGAATTTTTGAAAATTTCAAAAATTTCGGAATTTCGAAATTTTGGGCTTTTCGAAAATTTTTCGAAAATTTTATCATTAAAATAATAAATTTATATAAAATGTTATCATTTTTAATGAAATTTATGATATATTTACCTTTGAAATTAGATATTCACCTTTTATTTTATATAAAAAATATATGATATATTTACTTATTATATTTTGCTATTTAAAAATCGGAAATGTTGTCTATTATCTTTTGTCTATTACGAAAATGTTTGAATCATTTGCAACATGAACTATTGGTCTAGTGGTAAGTTTCTTATTTTGAGTGTGAGAAGTCTTGAGTTCGATTCTTTAAATGTCTCTATTCTACATTTTATATTCCAAAAATTGTTGTGTACTTGACAGAGGATCGGATTTCGGAATTTCGGATTAAAAATATTCGTTCCAAAATCGGAAATTTTTCGATCGGATTCGGCGGATATCGGAAATTCTGTTCCGATTTCCACCCCTAATTCGAACACATTTCTTGAATTTCGATTTTAAAGGTTTCTTTTTCTTTTCTTTTTTTTCACTTTTGCAACCCGAAATCTTGGTGGCTGAAATTAAGTTTTTTTCTATCGGTTTTGATCGATTTTGTGATGACATGAAATAAAAGTTTTCAAAATTAGGAAAAAATGTTCTCAAATTCATGGAAGAATACCGAAATAGAAATCCTTTAAAATTAGATTTTGACTAAAAAAGTAGCAGAAAGATTAAATTTATAAGGTTGCAAATTGAATCCAAGAAAAAAAAATGGAGTAAAGGTTGCTAAAAACACCAAAACCACGTTTAAAATCAGAATCTAGTGAAAAAATGGCCAGAAAAATGATCGAAGATTGCAAAGTGAAAAACATGTGGACAATAAGATGCAATTGAAGAAATTATTTTCCTATAAGTTTCAACTAGTAGTTTGTACCCGCGCGATGCGCGGTTTATTATCTACTACATTAATATTTACAATTGAAACTAACATGTTATTCGTTACATCTTTTATTATATAAAAGATAAATATGAATTATTTTATAATACAATATAATTAATTTTTTGCAAAAAAATATAAATTGAGTTTTTTTTAGGGAGAATATAAATGGAGTATTAATAATTAGAAAATTTTAAATTTACATGCATATGATTTTAAATATTTGTTTCATCATACATAATTGTATTTTTTTTAATTAAAAAATTTGTATTAGAAATATAAACAAAATGAGTATAACTCAATCAATTGAAATAATTGTAAATATAGAATCAAAGTTTTAAATGATTATTTCATTGATTATTTTGCATAAAAAAATGCAGCAACTGTATATGTGAATGTGCTAATATGAAAAATAATTTTTTCTATAAAAATTATCTTATATAAATGTATATAACAAAATAATTAAATTTTTAGTGGCCGATCATTCCGTTCTTCTCTATGACTGACATTGAGCATCAACCAAATTATTCTTTAAATTATTAAAATTCAATTAACCTATTTTTTTTTCGACATAAACTTGTAGAGGTCGATTCTCAATTCACCCACCCAAACATAAAATCCATATCTCGCTAAGTTTTATTTCTCATTAATTTCTTGTCATGTACAAACAAATATATTTGATTCCAAACATTTAATGTTTCAGGGATTGAATTTTATTAATTTTTGTCACGACCATATTTCTAACATAGCTAGACGTAATAGGTTTTCATATTAAAACACCTGTAGATAAGTGATTTTTTTTTAAACATAATAACATAAATAACATTTCTAGTGTGAACCATAAAATCAAGCCACACCAACTTCTATATTTTACATACTTATATACGTCAGATAATCAAACAGAAAAAGTCCAAGTACTTTATCAAACATTAATTAAAGCAAAATAAACTCATAGCGTAGCCCAACAGGTCGTCATCTGATATGTGGAAAATACATGCAATTTTGTAATGTTTAATATGCGATTTTATGATCGATTATTTGATTTAATGTATGGTTTTCCTACATAATTGTGTTTTGTGTCTCCAAATACTTCATAAATCATTTTCTTGATTATTTTAGGAGTTTTAAAGTGTTTTGGAGACGAGACGAGATAGTATGGATCAAGGGACGAAGAGAAGTCAATTGGGCCCAACTCAATTTTTAATTAAAGTCCAAAAGAAGGCCCATTATTTGAGAAGAAAAGAAGGCCCATTGCTAGAGGAGAGTGCGGCCCAGAAGGGTTTGGTCGGTTTGTTAGACCAATCAAAGATAAAAACCTAGGGTTTTAATTAAATCAATTAAAACACAAATGAACTATAACCAAAGATAATTATGATGATAAAATATATACAAATAGAGACACATCAGGGTTGTTCACACATTTGATCAGCCATATATATTTGACTTTTCCTTTAAGTTGCTGGACACGGGAGTTAAGAGATTGGGTAGAGAAAGAGGATTAAAGAGGCAACTTTGGTGGGATTAGGTTAGAGAGAGAAAAGTTAGAGAGAAGCATATTCTATTTTATTAGATTAATTTGGATGATGAATTCCTCAACAACTATTGTGGATTTAATTCAAGGATGTTCGGCTAATCTTTCAATTCCGGTTAGTAGGGATGTTTGAACTCGTTTATTTAATTATTTTCTAATTAATCTCGTATCTCTTTCTCGATGTTTGATTGGAACTGATTGTGCTATCTGTGTATATCGTTTTCAATTGTTGATGCTTAATTTGGATTGGCCACCTAGGTTAAGTGTTTATAATTGATTGCTAGAATCTTAAATCATGAATCCTAATTGTTGTGATTTAATTTTCATAAGTGGTAAACTAGAGGTCGTGCATCTCTAGGGTAGCATAATCCTAGATTATCGAATCAAGCTTGTGTATTCGGAGTCTAGTTCATCCTATCGTCTTGGTGATTAATGCATTTAATGAATTAAATCTAGAGAGCATATTCTAGGTTGTTCAATTAAATAAGGTTAATTAGAGAACGGATCCTAATTAGCTAATCTTAAGAGACGATTCGGTTTAACAGAGCTTGTTGTTAGACTAGGGGTGATAATTTCATAATAAACTGAGAGAAAGGTGATACGTTGATTAGGGAATAATTGATATCGGAGGATAATTGAACTGTTAACTGGAATATTTGCATCTATTGATTTCCTGTTTAATTCGATTTCTAGTTTAGTTAATTGATTTAGTCATAGTTAGTTAATCCAAAACCCCCCCATAATCTGTTAATTGTTTGAATTGAACATAGGTGACATAGTTAATCATCACTTCTCGTGGGATCGACATCTTACTTGCCCTAGCTACTAGTTGGTTGGGTTGGGAAGTAATTAATAATTTTGTCGCGTTGCGACGCGCGGTCAAATTTTGGCGCCGTTGTCGGGGAGTGATTTGAATTTATTATGTCATCTTTTTTCTTTTCTTGTTAAAATAAAATAAAAATTAAAAAAATTAAAAAATTAAAAAATAATTTTTCTGCAGTTCGAATTTCGTTGTCCTGCTCTGTTTTTACTCACTTTGGTTCTGTTCCTAAGCCTGCTCTGTTTCGTCGTACTTTTCACACTGGCCGTCCCAGTGTGACTTGAGTTTTCCAGTGTCATATTTTGCAGATTGTTTCGGCGGAAATTTCTGGATTCTTCTTGCTGAGATTCGAATTTTCTCACTTGAATTTCACGATTTCAGGTGGTGGATGTGTACTCGATCTCAAGGTAACAAGGATTTGGAGTTTTACCCTGAAATAACTCAAAGAGATCGAATCTTGAGGCGACAAGCTAAGCGGGCCTTGGAATTTTTACCTTCTTCTTCTGAATCAGAACCCAACGAATCTGAACACGAGGAGGAAGCAATGGCACAGGAACGAACATTGAGGGAACTAGCGAATCTTGCACTTACTCAACAACCTCTTTGCATCACCTTTTTTGATCTTGATGAAGATACTAACTTTGAACTCAAATCTGGGTTAATCCATTTACTTCCTTCATTTTATGGACATGCAGCTGAGGATCCTCACAAGCACCTGAAAATGTTCTATGGTGTATGCTCAAGTATAAAGCCAAAGGCTGTGACGGAGGAACAAATCAGACTCCGGGCGTTTCCTTTCTCTCTAAAGGATTCATCACAAGATTGGTTGTATTACCTTCCCTCAAGTTCCATTAAAACATGGAGTGAAATGGAACAACTTTTCCTGGAGAAGTATTTCCCTGCATCTCGAGCAACAAACATTCGGAGAAAAATAAGTGGAGCTCGACAAATGCATGGAGAGACATTGTATGAATATTGGGAGCGCTTTAAGAAATTGGAAGCAAGCTGCCCTCATCATCAGATTTCTGAACAACTTTTGATCCAATATTTCTATGAGGGGCTGTCCACTATGGATCGAAACATAATTGATGCAGCAAGTGGAGAGGCTCTAATGAATAAGATGCCTTCAGCAACAAGAGCTCTTATCGCAGATATGGCTGCTACTTCCCAACAGTTTGGCACTTGGGATTCTTCATTACGAACTGTGAAAGAGGTAAGTGAATCTACTATTGAGAATAGACTAAATGAATTAACTTCTTTCGTTCGTCAAGTTGCTGCAGGTGTGCCCCAGGTAAAGCCATGTCGTCTTTGCAACACCACTGACCACACCACAAATTCATGCCGAATTCTGCTCGATGAGATCGAGGCTCATGCTAATGCCGTGGGAAGTGGAAACTACCAAGGAGGAAACTCAAACTACCAAGGAAGGAAGTATGACCCTTACTCTAACACGTACAATCCGGGTTGGAGGGATTATCCAAATCTAAGGTGGGGAACCCAACAAGGAAATCAGCAAGACAATTACAATGGAGAGCATAACAAACCTCCACAACTTTTGAGAAATCCTAACCACCAAGGAGGACATTCAAACTACCATGGGCAATCATCCGGACAAAACTCCAACATGTCATTGGAGGATATGTTGAAGACATTGACTTCCAATACAATGCAGTTCCAAAAAGATACTCAGTCGAGTATCAAAAATCTTGAGACGCAAATGAGTCAATTAGCGACAGCGGTGAGTCGATTGGAAGCCCAAAATGGAGGAAAATTGCCATCTCAACCAGAGATAAATCCAAGGAATGTTAGTGCAGTAACCTTGAGGAGTGGGAAGCAGTTGGAAGAGCCCAAAAAGCCTGAGAAAAATCGAGAAAACGATGAGGAAGAAAATCCCGCTGAACAGGTAGACACTGGATCACCCAGTGTTGAGCCATCATCCAGTGTGAAAAATTCAGAATTTGCACAGGTAAAATCCGATTTTCTCTTAATATCCAAGCTAACATGATTCATTTTCCTTCCAGGTTGGCGAGGGCAGCGAAGGAAGACAAAGAAAAACAGCTACTTGATGTTTTTCGCAAGGTCGAGATTAACATCCCTTTGATTGATGCGATCAAGCAAGTTCCAAGATATGCGAAATTCCTCAAGGACTTGTGCACAAACAAGCGAAAACTTCAAGGGAATTAAAAGATTTTGATGGGGGAAAACATGTCTGCAATTTTTCGAAAGAAACTTCCTCAAAAGCGAAAGGACCCAGGTATGTTTGTTATTCCATGTCGCATAGGAAATGTTAGAGTTGAGCGTGCTATGCTAGATTTAGGAGCATCAATTAATGTTATGCCACGTTCTATCTATGCATCTCTGAATTTAGGGCCATTGAAAGAAACACATGTTATCATTCAATTAGCTGATCGTAGTAATGCATATCCTGATGAAGTCATTGAGGATGTTCTTGTTGAGGTTAATGAGCTTGTTTTCTCTGCGGATTTTTATGTGTTGGATATGAATGGCGACCCATCGATTTCATCACCTATTTTGTTAGGGAGGCCATTTTTAAACACCTCTCAAACAAAAATAGATGTTCGTGAGGGGACCCTCACGATGGAATTCGATGGGCAGATAATTAAATTCAATATTTTTGATGCCATGAAGTATCCTGATGATGAGAATGATTGTTTTGCTGTGAGTATTATTAACCCTCTTGTCGAGGAAATTTTCGAGATGAATTTCAAGGATGATTTGGAACTCATACTAACCGAGAATTTGAGGGATGATATTAGTCAGTTGGCAGCACACGAACACCCGGATCTGATCGAAATAGTGGCTGCACTTCAGTCACAACCTTCATTGTCACCAAGATATGATCTACATTTCATTAGTTTACCTACATCTGACAAAAGAATTCTTCCATCTGTTTTGCAGGCACCGAAACTTGAGTTGAAATCATTGCCGGACCATTTGAAGTATGCTTATCTAGGAGAGCAAGACTCATTGCCTGTAATAATTTCAGTAAAGTTGGGCTCCCTTCAAGAAGAGGCTTTACTTCAAGTTCTTAAAAAATACAAGGAGGCTATTGGATGGACAATTGCAGATATTAGGGGTATTAGTCCAGCCTTGTGCATACATCGTATCCTTCTTGAAGACGATGTCAAACCATCTCGAGAGACGCAAAGAAAATTAAACCCGCTCATGATGGAGGTTGTCAAAAAGGAAGTATTGAAACTCTTAGATGTAGGAATCATCTACCCTATTTCTGATAGTCGGTGGGTAAGTCCTACACAAGTTGTGCCTAAGAAATCTGGAGTCACGGTGGTCGAAAACAAGGAAGGTGAGTTGGTTCCTACTCGAGTACAAATTGGATGGAGGGTTTGTATTGACTATCGTAAGTTGAACTCCATGACTCGAAAGGACCATTTTCCCCTTCCCTTCATTGACCAAATGCTTGAACGCTTAGCTTGACACTCTCACTACTGCTTTATAGATGGTTTTTCAGGATATTTTCAGATTGCCATAGCTCCTGAGGATCAGGAAAAGACCACTTTCACCTGTCTATTCAATACGTTTGCTTACCGACGAATGCCCTTTGGTCTCTGCAATGCCCCAGCCACTTTTCAAAGGTGTATGGTAAGCATATTTTCTGAATATGTGGGTAGTATAATTGAGGTTTTTATGGATGATTTTAGTGTTTATGGTGATTCATTTGATAATTGTTTGAAAGCCCTCGAGTTGATTTTAAAGCGATGTGTAGAAACTAACCTTGTTTTGAATTGGGAAAAATGTCATTTTATGGTAGAATAAGGCATAGTTTTGGGTCACATTGTTTCTTTGAAAGGCATAGAAGTTGATAAATCTAAGATAGATCTTATTTCGGCATTACCTTACCCCACGAATGTGCGGGAAGTGCGTTCTTTTCTTGGCCATGCAGGATTTTATCGAAGATTTATCAAGGACTTCTCCAAGATATCAGCTCCAATGCGCAAGTTGCTGCAACATGACGTGGAATTTCTGTTCGATGAGGAGTGTAAGGCCGCTTTTGATAAACTGAAGGAGCGGTTGACGACACCACCAATCATCCAAACCCCGGACTGGGAATTAACCTTTGAAGTGATGTGTGATGCTTCGGATTACGCCGTTGGGGCTGTTCTAGGACAGAGAGCGGGGAAGGCTGCCCATGTGATTTATTATGCGTCAAAAACTTTGAACTCGGCGCAAGCAAACTACACTACTACTGAAAAAGAACTTTTAGCTGTAGTTTTTGCTTTGGAAAAGTTTCGATCTTATTTGTTAGGAACTAAAGTGATTGTGTTTTCTGATCATGCAGCTTTAAAGTTCCTACTCACCAAGGAGGAGGCCAAGCCTAGACTAATTCGATGGATTTTACTTCTCCAAGAATTTGATCTTGAGATTCGAGACAAAAAGGGATCTGAAAATTCCGTTGCAGATCATCTCAGTTAGCTGGTACTTCCAGAAAGTAGTCTTCCACTCGCCGAAAGCTTTCCCGATGAACAGCTGTTCGTCGCATCATCGCACTGGCAGACGCAGACGACATTGGATCGTCTAGTGTCAAATTCTGACTCTGAGCCCTAGTATGCTGATATTGTGAATTTCCTTGTTGCAATTTTTTTTCCAGCAGGTATGCCAAGGCTCGACGAGACAAACTGATGAGTGATGCTAAGTATTACGTTTGGGATGATCCGCATGTATGGAAACACTGCTCGGACCAAGTAATACGTCGGTGTGTTCCCGATTCAGAGTTTCACTCCATACTTGAGTTTTGTCATGCACACGCTTGTGGGGGCATTTTGGCGCAAAACACACAGCCCATAAGGTGTTGGAGTGTGGATTTTATTGGCCGACTCTCTTTCGGGATGCGTTCACTTTCTGTAAGTCGTGTGACAATTGCCAAAGAACAGGTACTATTTCTCATAGAAATCAAATGCCTCAAAATCCCATCATGGTTTGTGAAATTTTTGATGTTTGGGGCATGGATTTTATGGGACCATTTCCTACTTCCTTTGGTAATTCTTACATTCTACTTGCAGTTGACTACGTCTCTAAGTGGGTTGAAGTAAAAGCCTCTAGGACTAATGATTCTAAAATTGTGGCTTCTTTTGTCAAATCTAACATATTTTGCAGGTTTGGAATTCCACGAGCTATAATCAGTGATCGAGGCATTCATTTTTGCAATCGGACCATTGCAGCTTTGTTGAAGAAGTATGCTGTTACCCATAGGATTTCTACGGCATACCATCCTCAGACAAATGGCCAAGCAAAAACCTCAAATCGCGAGATCAAACTGATTTTGGAGAAGACGGTCAAGCCAAATCGGAAAGATTGGAGTCTTCGGCTTGAAGATGCTCTTTGGGCATATAGGACAGCTTACAAGACGCCGATTGGGATGTCTCCATATCGTATCGTCTACGGCAAACCATGTCATCTCCCCGTGGAAATTGAACATCGCGCATTTTGGGCGGTTAAGAAGTGCAATATGGATTTTGATGAGGCCGGGGTGCATATGAAGTTACAATTAAGGGAACTTGAGGAGATAAGAAACGATGCTTTTGAGAATGCACTGATATATAAGGTGAAATCAAAGGCTCTTCACGACACCCGCATTGCAAGGAAGGAATTTGTTGTGGGAGATAAAGTTCTACTTTATCAATCTCGTCTCAAGTTATTTCCAGGTATGTTGCGTTCTCATTGGTTAGGACCTTTTGTTGTCACTGGCGTTTTTCCCCATGGTGCAGTAGCAATTCGAAGTTTGCGAACAGGAAAAATGCTGAAAGTTAATGGCCATCAACTTAAACCATATTTCGAGGGTTTTCGCGAGATGGAGGTTGAACGAGCCACACTTGAGAATCCACCCTGCAATTAAAGAGGGAGTTTCGTCGAGCCAACGATGTTAAACAAGTGCGCTTCATGGGAGGTAACCCACATTTCTCAGCCGATGATCTGGTGCTTTCTATTCCTCACTACTTGTTTGCTCACTTTTCTCCTTTGCCTTTTGTCTTGTGTTGTCTTTACTTTTGCTGTGTTGTTGATGAGTCGCTTGAGGACACGCTCGATTTTAAGTGTGGGAGAATGAAGATGTTGCATATCTGATGAAGTGTGGAGTATGTTTGCATTTGCATATAGTTTGCATTTAGGTTCATATAGTTGCATTAGGATGCATGTTTACTTGTTTTAGCATGTTTAATTTATGTTTGCATTCGCATAAAAAAAAAAAACTGGAGTTTGCTGTGAAGTTTGCTGTTCTGCCCTAGTTTCGCCTGCTGTTCTGTTCTGTTTTCCACACTAGCAGTTCCAGTGTGTCTCTGGTCCCCCAGTGTCAATGAGTAAATGAGTTTGCAATGATGATCCGAGTGTTGTTTAATTATGTTTTGGGAATTCGTTTGTGTTGAATGAGGTATTGCTGAGCATTGCGTTTTGTTGGTTAAAGTTGCTGAATGTCGTTCTGGGAAATTGCTGTTAGATGTCGTATAGGATAACATTGTTTTGAGAATTGATCTAAGACATTGAGTTGATTTATTTTGCTTACTTATATCTTGAAATGTACTTGAATCCTTGATGGAAGTACTCTTGGTTGAAATTTTTGAAGGATTGATCATTGTTGATGAACTCCCCTTGTTTGAAAAAAAAAAATTTGATGTTGTTGGAGATAAAGGCGTTGAGTTGAAAAAAAATTGAGAAGTGAAAAGATGATGGGGTGTGGAATCAGCTGCCTGCTCTTAGGGGTCCCGTGTGAAAAGTAAAAATCGAATACAATGCGTATTATGGACTAACCTAAGAGTGGTGTGGAGCTGCCAACTTCATCCAAAAAAAAAAACGACAATTCATTATTGTTTGTTAAAAAAAAAATGGCGCTAGGAGAAAGGGGGTGATTCATTAAGTGAGAAGTCTTAATAAAATTTTGATCTAGATGAAGGATATCGTGGAGGAATTAGAGTATGTTGATTGATGTATGTGGTAGGATGGATTAATGATTTGTCTATGAAAATTTTGATTTCTGATGCCCTGCTGACACTTGTGATTTCTTGAGATAGTTACATTTAGTCCAATGTGCTTTTGCTTGCATATGCTTTGTGTTGACATGAATTGAATTTCTATGTGTGTTGGTAAGGATCTGAGCAAACGATACTCCATCTTTTTCTTAATCCCTGATGTGTTTCGATTCTTTTGTTGCTTGAGGACAAGAAATGATTTAAGTGTGGGGGAATTTGATATGTGGAAAATACATGCAATTTTGTAATGTTTAATATGCGATTTTATGATCGATTATTTGATTTAATGCATGGTTTTCCTACATAATTGTGTTTTGTGTCTCCAAATACTTCATAAATCATTTTCTTGATTATTTTAGGAGTTTTGAAGTGTTTTGGAGACGAGACGAGATAGTATGGATCAAGGGACGAAGAGAAGTCAATTGGGCCCAACTCAATTTTTAATTAAAGTCCAAAAGAAGGCCCATTACTTGAGAAGAAAAGAAGGCCCATTGCTAGAGGAGAGTGGCGGCCCAGAAGGGTTGTTCACACATTTGATCAGTCATATATATTTGACTTTTCCTTTAAGTTGCTGGACACGGGAGTTAAGAGATTGGGTAGAGAAAGAGGATTAAAGAGGCAGCTTTGGTGGGATTAGGTTAGAGAGAGAAAAGTTAGAGAGAAGCATATTCTATTTTATTAGATTAATTTGGATGATGAATTCCTCAACAACTATTGTGGATTTGATTTCAAGGATGTTCGGCTAATTTTTCAATTTCGGTTAGTAGGGATGTTTGAACCCGTTTATTTAATTATTTTCTAATTAATCTCGTATCTCTTTCTCGATGTTTGATTGGAATTGATTGTGATATCTGTGTATATCATTTTTAATTGTTGATGCTTAATTTGGATTGACCACCTAGGTTAAGTGTTTATAATTGATTGCTAGAATCTTAAATAATGAATCCTAATTGTTGTGATTTAATTTTCATAAGTGGTAAACTAGAGGTCGTGCATCTCTAGGGTAGCATAATCCTAGATTATCGAATCAAGCTTGTGTATTCAGAGTCTAGTTCATCCTATCGTCTTGGTGATTAATGCATTTAATGAATTAAATCTAGAGAGCTTATTCTAGGTTGTTCAATTAAATATGGTTAATTAGAGAGCGGATCCTAATTAGCTAATCTTAAGAGACAATTCGGTTTAACAGAGCTTGTTGTTAGACTAGGGGTGATAATTTCATGATAAACTGAGAGAAAGGTGATACGTTGATTAAGGAATAATTGATATCGGGGGATAATTGAACTGTTAACTGTAATATTTGCATCCATTGATTTCCTGTTTAATTCGATTTCTAGTTTAGTTAATTGATTTAGTCATAGTTAGTTAATCCAACCCCCCATAATCTGTTAATTGTTTGAATTGAACATAGGTGACAGTTAATCATCACTTCTCGTGGGATCAACATCTTACTTGCCCTAGCTACTAGTTGGTTGGGTTGAGAAGGAATTAATAATTTTATCGCGTTGCGACGCGCGGTCATCATCCATGTACAGCATTTTCGAACCCGTAAGAACTCAACAACATAGTCAGTAAGCCCATGAGCTTATACATCAGCAGGTTCACCTACAATGTATGAACTATATGAGCTAATAAGCTCAGTAAGCAGAAATTATGCGCATAACATTAATGATATGAAACGATGTCAATGATGCATGCTAATGAATGAAAACAAAATCATTTTCCTTCATTGGGCCCCATGACCACCTCGCTACTAAGCACCAGATAGAGTTCAATATAACATCATTCATCATTATAGCCATATCCATGTCTCACAGGCCCCCGACTGAACAAATCAAGTTGTAACCATGTCTCACATACCACCGGCTAAGCATATATTAATGGTAGTCGTAACCATGTCTCACAGGCCCCCGGCTGAGCGAATCAAGCCGTAACCATGTCTCACTGTCCCTGGCTACCCATATAATATATCGTAAGCATGATTACATGCCTCGGTGCTGGTAGTGGTCAATAAAATACTCTTCCTCTTGAAATCATGTCTTGCGTGCAGAATGCAATAACTTTCATCATTTACATATGCACATGTTGATGCTCGTAATTGACATTCGTAATGCATCACATATATTTCCCCATAGCATTATACAACCACATTAATTCTCAAGAATACATGAAATCACGTAATATCATTTCACATAGCATCACTCAAACACTCCAATACTCAAGGAGGTATAAAATAACATGATGTCACTTAATCAATATACATATATATCACGAAATACTATGTTCATACATTGTAGTTGCAAATGAATTTCTACTTACCTGAATTGCCGAGGATTTTGGTTGTGTAACCTCCTAATTTACCTTTCAGTCTTCTCTTCTATTTTCCCTTAATTTTTTCTTTTCTAAACCCCATCTTCCCTGTCTTCTGCTCTGTTCAACCCTTTTTTTTTTTCCTCTTTTGAAGGAATTGAAGATATTTATATATTACATATTCCACCGCCTCTCCGTCAAGCTTCACTTCTAAGCTTTCTTATTTATAATTATAATAATTATTAGGTCAACACTTGTCCACCCCTTTTTCTTTAACGTATATCACTTTTACATATATATATATGTTAATATTAAAAAGATGCATGTGTGTATATATGCAACTACACTTTATTTTATGTATATACATTATAATATTAACCAAACTTCTTAAATGTATATGCACTGATGCACGCTGCTAACTTACCTTTATATATATATATTATATTATTATTATCATTATCAATGACTTTGCAAACCTTATACACATTACACGTGTATATCTCAAAGGCATGAATATTATATAACCCATTTCATATACACAACATACACGGCATTTACGTGTGTGTATATATATATAATATTACCCACATTTATATATATATATATATATAATTAATATAAAATTATATAATTAATTATTAATACTATTAATTAAACAATTTATATTATGAACTTGAACATTATTAGAGTCTCAACCAATTATGATAGAGTTTTCTCAACACCAATTATGTAAGAGCATATAAGTAATTCAATATTTGAAAGCTAAACATAATCATGCAAAATCACAAGTAGCACATAAATAATAAGATATGCATATGATGTATGAGGCGTATTGGTCAATAAGTAATGAGGGGCTCGGGTCTCACATTTTTTATTCTGAATTTCTTTACAAAACTCACACTCAGTCACTTCTAAGCTTTATTTCAATTTTTCTCATATTTTTCTTTTCGTCTTTAAATAGTATAATTTTTTTTTAAAACTTTTTTTCTTGATAAAATATTTTTTCTATAATTATTATTTTATTTAAGGATCATTGAGATTTTATTTTGTGTTATACTTGAGATTTCCTTTAATATATTTTATTTTGTTGTTAAACTTGAGATTTCATCAAATTTTTAAATACGTTTTTCCACATTTTTTTTCGTTTTTATGTATGTAGTTTTCATAATTGATATCAGATTTTAAAAATATTTTCTTCTTTATCTTCTTAATTTTGTAAAATATCTTTCAATACTATTGACCGCGCGTCGTTACGCGATAAAATTAAATATTTTCTTTCCTATCCTAACCAACTAGTAGCTAGGGCAAGTCAGAGTCAATCTCACGAGGAGTGAAGAATAAACTATGTCACCTATGTTCAATTCAAGAAACGGAAAAGATGGGGGTTTTTTCAGATTGACTAACTATCACTAAATCAAATTAAATAAACCTAGAAAGCAAATTAAACTAGAAATCAATGGATGCAAATATTCCAGTTTACAGTTCAGTTATCCCCCAGTTTCAATTATGTCTTAATCGATGCAACACCCCTCTCTCAAATTATCATGGAATTATCACCCCTAGTCTAACAACAAACTCTGTTAAACTGAATCGTCTCTTAAGATTAGTTAAACTAGGATAAGATCGCTAATTAACCATATTTAATTGAATAATCTAGAACAAGCTCTCTAGATTTAATTCATCAAATGCATTAATCACCAAGACGATAGGATGAACTAGACTCCGAATACACAAACTTGATTCGATAATCTATGATTATGTTACCCTAGAGATGCACGACCTCTAGTTTACCACTTATGAAAATTAAATCACAACAATTAGGATTCATGATCTAAAATTCTAGCAGTCAATTATCAATTACTTAACCTAGGTGGTCAATCCAAATTAAGCATCAACAATTGAAAACTTTATTCACAGATAGCATAGTCAATTCCATTCAAACATTGAGAAGGGGAAACGAGATTAATTAAAATATAAAAGAAATATGGATTCAAATATCTCTGCTAATCGGAATTTAAAGATTAGCCGATCATCCTCGAGAGTAAATCCACAAAAGCAATCGAGAGTTCCATCGTAAATTATCTCCAAAATAACATATCAAAACTACTCCTAACCTTCTCTCTCTAAATTAGTCTCTTTAAAATTCACTTTCCAGACTCTCTCTCTCCTTCACGTGAATAATGCTCAAGGATAAGAAAGATTTAGAAAATATTTCCTTCTTTAATCCCCTTGTGTGAACAACGCCCCTTTTCCTTGGCTTGGAGGACAACTTTTCGTCCTTTTCTTTCTCTTCAGTAATGGGCTCTTCCTTCCTTTACTCATAAGGCCAATTTAGTCATCTTTAGTTCTCTTGGGCTTTAGGAATTAAGTTTGGCCCAATTGACTTCTCCTCGTCCCATGATCATCTTCCTCGATTCTAAAATACTTCAAAACTCCTAAAATAATCAAGAAAATAATATATGAAGTAATTGAAGATCGAAAACATATATAGATATAAAAACGGTGCATTCAATCATCTAAAAGATTATAAAATCATAAATATGCCCTCGATAAAATGCACCTATTTCTTACTTATCAACTATATTTCATTTCATTACTTAAAAAAAAACCTAATGAAAGAGGAAATCTTTGTTTTTTAAATCGTACTATCAAAACCCAATAAAAGAGGAAATCTTTTTTTTTTCTAAATCCTACCATCAAAACCCAATCTTGATAGGCCCAATCTTGTTAGATTATACTAACTTTTCATTACCCCATACACACCTATATATAGAAGAGAATATGAAAACGAAACCCTAATCCACCACCGTCTCTTCAGTCTTCAACACCGCTTCCACCTCATCTTCTTCTTTTCCACCACCACTGCCTCCTCTTCCTCTCTCCATCACCGTCTATTTCCACCGATCGAGATCCTCTATACATGATCACCAGACTCTAAAACCACCACCGCCAACGCACTCCTCCTTCACTTCTTTATTTGTTATTCTTCTATTTTCCTTTCCTTTCATTCTTTCTTTTTAGCACCTTCTTTTCTTTCTCCATCACTCTCTCTTGTTGGAAATGAACACAATATTTTTATTTCTTATTTTCTGCAAGTTTGTAACATTTATTTTGTATTCTTATATTCCTTTAATGGAATTCTGTTTTTTTTTTAGGTTTTAATTTAATTCTTTAAAGCTTATAAAGAAATATAAAGAATTTTTCTTTACATTTATAACAGAATATATTGTATTCGAATTCATGTTATAAGTTTTTAGGAATTAATTTTAATTATATACATCATTAACTTGAAAATGAAGCCAAATCAAGTCAAGAGAATTGAAAGATCTTAAAAATCAATATTTCATTTTTATTGGACAAAATTTTCATTTGCATTGGACAACAAAAAAAAAAGTATTATTATATCTCCCTTCATTGAAATTCCAAAAGGTGTTGTAATCAGGGATGAAAATGTTGTAATCATTGAAATATCGCCGAAATTTCGCTAAAATGGATGAAGCGAAATAATAATATGCAACAATTTTATTTCGTCAAAATATCGTCGATATTTCGGCGATATTTCAATAAAATATTGTTCAAATTTTGATTTCGGTGAGTCCCATCATAAAAATGCGGTATATCGGCGATATATCGGTCTTATGCATATGTCGGCGATATACTATTTTATTTTTTGATTTGTTCTTTTTTTTTTTTTAAATTTTTTCTTTTTTTTATGAATTTATTAAGTGGAACATTAAATAATGATTTTACATGAATCATGTGCTTGTTGCATAGATTGTTTCCACTTTTCACATCATTTATTAAAATGGAGATGAGATTTCTTATCCAAAAATTATTCATATAATGTGTTGTCATAACAGACAATGTTTATATAATAATTTATCTATATATTTGTTGTAAACATATCATTTTATTTGGAATTTAAGTCAATATATGTATTAATGTTAGTTATAATATTTTGTAAACTACTAGATATATTTTTCAATTTTTTTTTTTACAAAGTTTCCATATTTAAAAAAAAATATCCGATATTTTCACCGAAACCGATATATCCGTCGATATTTCCGTAAAATTAAGGTACCAATATTTCCACCGATACTGATATTTTCGTCCTTGGTTGTAATGCATTGACAATTTTAATAAAAAAAATTGGATGCATAATTACAACAAAATATATATATATATATATTTTTTTTTTTTGATGTGATGTTTTTTAGCGGAAAGATGACAAAAGTGTAAATTTTGCCAACTTTTCTTCTTTTATATAAAAATATAGATATGTTAAAAAAAAAAAAAAACATTATAACACAGATTACAAATTGAATTAACCATATATATTATATATAAATATTTGGGCATGCAAGTTTAGATAATCCAAATTAGGATAGGGATTATACAAGGACTGAAAGAAACCCTTTGATAAGGTGACCAGAGCCAGTTCCACTATATAGTGATAATCATCTTGTCCACCCATCCATGTCCACATTTTATTATATATTCTCTACCACTACTTGATCAATTCTTGATTCAACACCATTTATATCTCATCTCATCATATACCACTAGACCAATGAAATTTCTCTGTCTCTTCCTCCTCCTTTCTCATGTTTCAAGAGCACAAGAAGAGGTTGTGAACATTGGTGCCATATTCTCCTTTGGCACCATCAATGGCAGGGTCTCCAACATTGCCATGGCTGCTGCTATTCAAGACATCAATTCTGACCCCACCATTCTTGCCAACACCAAGCTTCATCTCTCCATCCATGACTCCAATTACAGTGGCTTTCTCAGCATCATTGGAGGCTTGCAGTACATGAAGACTCCCACTGTAGCCATTATTGGACCTCAAACTTCTGGCATGGCGAGGAGCCTTTTGCGCCTCGCTAATGAGCTCACTATCCCTATGCTTTCATTCACTGCCTTGGACCCAACCCTAGTCTCTCTTCAGTACCCTTTCTTCATCCAAACAGCCCCTAATGATCTCCATCAAATGAATGCCATTGCTGATCTGCTAGGCTTCTATAGCTTCAGAGAAGTCGTGGTTGTTTCCCCAGACGACGAGCATACACATGGCAGCATAGCAGCTCTAACTGAAAAGCTAGCTCAGAACCGTTGTCGAATCTCTTATAAAGCAAATCTTGCCCCTGAATCCCTTGCCACTCGCGATGAGATCGCGAACGAGCTGGTTAGGGTTTCGTTGATGGGGTCTCGTGTGATCATCGTTCATGCGTTCTCTATAATCGGGCTTGAGGTTTTTAACGTGGCATATGGGCTTGGTATGATGGATATGGGGTATGTTTGGATTGCCACTTCATGGCTCTCCACTGTGCTCGATTCGACTCCCATTTCCGAAGAAATAGCGAAAACCATTCAAGGGGTTATCACATTTAGGCCTCACACACCAGATTCTGTGAAAAAACAAGCTTTCTTGAAAAGATGGCATGAATTGAGCAATGGTTCAATCAAGTTGAACCCTTATGGATTATATGCTTATGACACTGTTTGGATGATTGCGAACGCGATAAAGGGGTTCAAGGACGATGGTGGGGCCATCGCCTTTTCCAACGACCTGAGTTTGGATGGTACAGACAAAGGGTTGATGAGATTTGAAGGAGGGAAAAAGCTTCTTAGCTACATATTAAAGAGTGATACCATAGGTTTAACGGGCCGGGTCGGGTTTGATGGCGATAGGTCCGTGATAAGTCCATCTTTTGACATTCTCAATGCAATTGGAAAGGGTTACAAGCATCTAGGGTATTGGTCAAATTATTCGGGCCTTTCTGTAAAGCCTCCAGAGAGGCTCTACAAAAAGGCGGGTAGTGTTTCAAGGTCGGGCAAGCAATTGTACAACGTGGTGTGGCCCGGGAAAACGACGACGAAGCCACGAGGGTGGGTTTTTCCTCACAATGGAAGGAGATTGAGGATTGGGATTCCAGATAGAGTGAGTTACAAAGCATTTGTTTCAAAAGATGATGACTCCAATGAGATCCAAGGATATTGCATTGATGTGTTCCTTGCTGCAGTTCATTTGCTGCCATATGCCTTGCCTTACGAGTTCATCTTGTTTGGAGATAAAAAAGGGAATCCAAGCTATAATGAGCTCATCAACTTGATTGCATCCAATGTGAGTACTAGGAAAATATGCAAAACTTTTTTGTTCTATACCTATACCTATAGTATCTTTCGGTTTTGGTCTCATAAGTATCAAAATTTTCAATTTAGTCTCATAATTTAAGAATCTATCTAATTTCAATCCAATTTTGGCTAGAAAATTCGAATTTATCCGGAAAATGGCTTTCCGGTGACCTAAAAGTGACATGACGACACGTGTCAATCAATAAGAATTTTACCCGTGTCGCCACATCTTTTTTAGGTCACCGAAAAGCCTCAATTCGGAGAAATTTGACTAAAATCGAATAGATTTTTAAATTGTGGAATTAAATTGAAATTTTTGATAATTATGAGATCAAAACTGAAAAATATCATAGTTATTAGACAAAAAATGATTTTGACACAGGTTATTTTAAATGTGATAATTTAGCCTTGCATCTTTTAATTTTTTTCATAATTTAAGGCAAAAAAATCTCCAAATTTTTGGATAAATTGTCACTTGAAGAGCATGTTATCATGACAATTTAGGGATTTATGATTTTCAGCCAATTTGGATTATTTTTTAGCCAAACTTTCAAGTTTCTTTAAAATTTCAGAAGCATATTCGATGAGAACACTTATATTTCAATCTTGATATTGATTGGACTTCATAAAATCCAAAAATTATTGCATTAATGAAAAGACAAGGTGACTAAATTACAACTTTTTGAATGAACGAGACAAATTCGCTACCCTACTAAACTTTTGATTTAGATTTCGCAAAAAGGACACGACTCTAGTTGTACATTGCAACTTGAATTATGGACCGACCTTTTAATGATCGAATTGTGATTTGTATAAGCATGGTTGAAGAGTTGTCTAAGTGTCCTCAAACGTACACATCATCATCTGATTCAATTTGCAAGTTATAACTAAAGAATTGTCTTTCGCCAAATCCTAAAAAATTAAAGTAAACATACTATTTGTTTTAGGGATAATTGCCCCAAAAAAATCACCAAATTGCAATTTTAATATGACTTTTGATTATTAACAAATTTAACATGACTTTTAATGTCCAGTGCATTCTTAACCAACAGGCAGATTTCAAATATTTTTTAACTCTATATATTTATGTTTCTAGACCAATGAATATCTCTGTTAATTACATGTCTGAAATGCCTGAAATCTTCCCGTTAGTTGCGGATGCACGCGACATAGAAAGTCATATTAAATTTGCTAATAGTCAAAAGTCACGTTAAAATTGTAAATTCTTGTGAAAGTTGGTGATTTTTGAGACAATTATCCCAAATTTTTATATAATTAGGCCCTAACTTTTGAATTAGAGATTGCATAAATGGGTTGAGGTATATGCAGGAGTTTGATGCAGCAGTTGGTGACATAGCCATTGTAACCAAGCGAACCAGGGTGGTGGACTTCACACAACCATATATAGAGTCAGGGCTAGTCATTGTGGCTCCAGTGAGGAGGCTGAGCTCGAGCCCATGGGCTTTCCTGCGCCCATTCAGTCTCTCAATGTGGCTCCTCACTGGGGCCTTCTTCATTATTGTTGCAGTTGTTGTTTGGACTCTTGAACACAAATTAAACGATGAGTTTCGGGGCCCACCAAAGAAACAGTTGACCACAATGCTATGGTCAGTCATTCATTGCTATTTTACTCATTTGACCAATTTTAATCTATGGATATTTTGGAGATGCATTAATTGATTGGTTTTCGATTTTTGTGAATCAAAAATTGGTCCCCAAAACAAAACTTAAAAGAATTGATGCCAATGATATAGAACCAAAAATTGGTCACCATCCACGTCATTCATTTTCACCACAATATAATTGATGTATAATATATGTAACACATCATTATAACATGTAACATGCTTTTAATATTTTTGTACATTATATAGCATTATTGAAATATACACTATTACTCTGTAACAATTACAATATTTAATATAAATTCGTTATTTCATATAAATAAATATTTTTATTGTATAATTAATAAATAATATTTCATTTCTACATATAATACATGTATATTATATACAACAAATTAATTTAAACTAAAAAAAAATAAAAAATGGGTTGTTATGATCATTAAGCTCATAAGTTAATTCAATTTTGAGCATTTATTATAGAAGAATAAATGAGTTAGTTGAAATATCTCATGTTGTTGATTTCTTCATCTTGCAGGTTTGGATTCTCAACTATGTTTTTTGCGCACAGTAAGACGATTTCACAAGAATTCTATTAAACCTTTATTGAGTATGGGTACTAAATATATTTGACAATATTTCAGGAGAAAAGACGTTGAGCACTTTAGGACGTATGATCGTAATAATCTGGCTATTTTTGGTATTGATCCTTACTTCAAACTACACAGCAAACTTGACATCAATCCTGACAGTAGAGCATTTAGGTCCATCCATTAATGGAATGGAGTCTTTGATGAGTAGCAAAGAGCTGCTTATTGGATTCCAAGTTGGTTCTTTTGCTGAAAATTATTTGAAGGAAGAACTCAACATCCCTAAATCCAGGCTCATCCCTCTTAGCTCCCCTCAACAATATGCACATGCTCTCAACACACAAACTGTTGCTGCCATTGTAGATGAAAAACCTTATATTGACCTCTTTCTCTCTCTACACTGCATGTTTCAAGTCGTAGGAAAACAATTCACCAAAACTGGCTGGGGATTTGTGAGTATCTCTCAACTCATTTTGCATGTATATGCTGTCTTAATTCCGATTTTATTTTCAATTCACTCCCACAATTTAAGAATGATCTGTACAATTTCACCGAATTGGGGCTTTCTGACGACCTGAAAATGACGTGACAACATGTGTCAAATTCTTGTTGATTGACATGTGTCGCCACCAGGGGATAAAGGGGGCAAGTGGGGGTTGTTCCCCCCATTGTTTATATTATCCACATCAAAATATTTATATATATGCATATTGTGTCATGGAATAATCATAAATATATTTTTAAAATTAGATGTATGGTCATAGAAAATATATAGATGTAGTTCCTTCCCCACCCCCCACAACCATTAAATCTTGGATCTATCACTGGTTGCCATGTCACTTCTACGTCATCAGAAAGCCATTTTCGGTCTAAAATTGGACTAAAATCAGACATATTCTTAAATTATGGGACTAAATTGAAAGTTGTGATACTTAAAGAACAAATGTCAGAAAACACCATAGTTACGAGACGAAAAATGGTTTAAACCCCACATCTGCATGCGAGGCCACATGTTAATCAGTGATATCTTGTCCACAGGCATTTCCAAGAGACTCTCCATTAGCCATGGACATGTCTACAGCTATATTAACATTATCAGAAAATGGAGAACTTCAAAAGATACATGACAAATGGCTACTTAATACAAGGGCATCATGTAGTGCTACTCCAACTGTGGATTCAGAGCAACTTGAATTGAAGAGCTTTTGGGGCCTCTTTCTCATATGTGGCATTGCATGCCTTCTTGCTCTTCTACTCTATCTTTCTTCTGTTGTATACAAGTTTAAGCGACATTTTCGTCCACAGTCTGGTCAACCCACGACCCACAAGTCCTTTAGAATCCAAAAGTTTATATCGTTTATGGATGCCAAGGAAGAGGAGCAAACAACCAAATGGAGGAAGGCAAATAAAGCATGGGATCAGTAGTGCACAACATCCCTATGCTTAGATAACATAATTAAACATCATATATCTATCCACCTAGCTACACACAATGAGTGCTCTCTCATTTTTTACAAATTATTATATATACTTGTACTCTGAGTTAATTATGCTATGCTTTGATAACATAATTAAACATCATATATCTATCCACCTAGATACACAATGAGTGCTCTCTTATTTTTTACAAATTAATATATGTACTTGTACTCTGAGTTAATTATGTACCAGTCAAATTTCCAGAAACGAATCCAATTATTGGTACTAATTGAACATGTCAATTATATTAACGAGAAAATGAAATCGATCATCTTACTAAACCACGTCATGTAGATTTTTTTGGAGGAATTTTGACTGTTGATTCCACATGTGGATGAATAAAAGAAAACACCACTGGGCCCAAATTGGAGCCTCAAAGAAATTAAGAGAAATTTAATAGTCTTCTAATTTTATCATTTTAGATTTTTAGTTTTCCATCTATCTATTTTTTATTGTAGTTTTGTAATTTTAAAATTTTCTAATTTTTTGTCCTATTTAACCAGCTACAGGAGCATCTATAGCACTGTGCTGAAAACAGAAGATTGCATGAACTTTTCTCAACTGTCATTTTTGCACTAAGTTAACACAAGGTTAGAACATGCAATGTTCTCCTATTTCTCTTTTTATTCATTTTCTTTTCTATTTCTTTCATTTCATTCCTTTTTTTTTTTAATAATATGAAATATTATGGATATCTGTAAAAAATAATAAAAAATGTGTCATGCTGGAAATGTCCTAATAGACCATCAAGTGACATGTTTATTTGACATCCAAACTTATGTTTTGACTATATATTTATCTACATAGTGTCTATTTAAATTTTAAAAATACAAAAATATATTAATAAAAATATTATTATTTTTTATTGTTTTTATTTTTGAAATAAAACTATTATTTTAAAATAATATTTTCTATTGGTGAATTAATAAAAAAAATTATATGTTATTATTTTATTAATTCACAAATAGCAAAATATTGTTTTAAACTAATAGTTGTATTTCAAAATAAAATCTAAAATAGAAAATCATAATATTTTTATAATTTTTTGTTATGTGCTCGTATGTTGAAGAAGGAAAATAGAACACAGAGCTGATAGCTAGAAGGTGCTATATTATGTTGTAAGATGCTAAGCAAGTTTTATGAACACAAAGATATTCTTCAACTGACGTGGAATCAATTTTCCCACCCCCACCCCCAGCCTATAAATTATAATTAAAAAAACATATTTACAATTTCCCCGCAAGCCAAACCATAGAAGGGATATATAGAGAACACATCGAAGGATAATTAAAATGAAGATAAATGAAGTTTATATATTGTACGTAAGTGTGGGAATCCATGCTAGACTAAAATGGATTTAACAAAGTATTTCTACCAAAACCCAGTTTCCTTAACTATTATTGTCATAAATATCATAAAGCTTATAAATAAATGCTGAAAATGCAGATAGATCCAAGATGGAGAGATCCCAACACATTTAAATAAAAAAATAAAAAAATTAAACTAGTTGGTGTTGGTGTTGGTGTTGTTGATCATCATTGTTCTTCTTAGCAAGACTGTGCTTGTTGTTATGCATCCAGACTTTAAGCACCCTTCTTTTGACCCCAACCTCTTGGCAGAAGCTCTGAACAACACCTTCTTCTTGCTTCTGTATCTTCCACCCCACCTTCTCTGCGAACTCCAGCATTTTCTCCTTCTGCTCTGCTGTGAATTTCGTTCTGAACCTCTTCCTCACCACCTGCTGCGGCGGCGCCTCCTGCTCGTCCGACTGGGAGCCGCCGCCGATGTTGTAGGACATTATCATCTGGTGGGGAGGCGGCGGGGCGACGGCTCTGAGGGCCCCACCGCCGTGGTGGTGGTAGCCGAGGGCGTGGTGGCCCACGAAGAGCTTTCTGGCCATTGTGGAATTGACGTGGTAGCCGCCGTCGGTCTCCTTGCGGTGGAAGTTGCGGTGGCAGTGGCAGGCGGAGCAGGTGAGGGCTTCGAGGGTGCCGTCGTCGCCGCTGGGCATGAACTCGCCGCAGCCGTCGGTGGCGTTGCCGCCCATGGCGGCGGCGTGGTTCTTCAGGCACTCTCGGTAGCGGATGGGCTTCTTGAAGGGGGTGTCGGCGTCGTGGTCGAGGGTGGAGGAGGAGGAGATCGGGGGGCCCACTGCGGCGGCGATGAGGTGGTGGTTGTTGGATGATGGTGGAGGAGGAGGAGGATGGTGTATCATGTGCCCATATGTGGTGTTGAGTGGGAGTGGCATTTCTCCATCTTCACTTTGAACTACTTCCATTTTCTCTCTCTAGAGAAAAAGTTTGTATTTAAGGAGGAAATATGTGTTGCTTGTTTGGAGACCAAAAGGGATTAGGCTAAATTAATGATTAAATTAAAAGTAATGATTGACTTAAGACAACAACATATATATATATATATTCTATGTCCTTATGCTTTCTAAATTTCTTCTCTATAATAATTAATGGAAACACTATGAATCTGTGAAGCATTAATAGAAACCTGTGTTATTTGTGTCTATTGAAAAGGAAAGTAAGCAAGGTTTACCTGAAACCAGACAAGAGTAGTGTTGTAAGAGTACTCAACAAAGAAGAAGAATGACAAGGGGAAAGTGGAAATAAAGGGATGAAAAACTTATGTATACTAAGCACTATAAAACTTGAAGTAGCTATATACTTGCCATTAACAAATTAACAAAGAAGAAGGGATGTAGAGAGAGAGAGAGAGAGAGTGAAGCACTAAGCATGAGCTTATAGGAGTAGTAGTAACATCCAATAAAAGGGTTGAGAGACATAAATATCAAAGGGAAAACAAAAACAACTAAATTCACACATACCACCTCTAAATTTGGTCTAATTATCAAATTCACCTAATGTTTGTAAAAATTACAATTAAATCCTTTTAGCGAGTAATTTTTACATGAGACTCCATTGAACATAATAGAGGAGTAAGTTCAAATCAAATTATTCATAAAATTTGTCAAATATTTTCATAGTTAATGGTTTGGTTGTGATTCTCATGAACAATGTTAGAGTGTATTTGATAATTTGATCAAATCGCGACCAAATTAAAAAAAAAAAAAAAAGCAAAGGCAAAAATGGAATATTAAAGTGGGTTGCTTTGCTTGCACTACTTACTACAAGGAAAGGAAGGCATCAAGTTTACGCCACATACAATATTACAAGAGAACTGTGTCAGTGTGTGTGTCAGAGAGTGGAGAGAAGGACAATGGAAGAGTGTGTGTGTGTCTTCTATGTATCTATATTGTATGTATACATGTGTCATGAGGGAGAGGGGAGAAGAGAGAATTGTTGTGGAAAAGAAAGAAAGGAATAAATGTTAGAATAAGTCTCTCGTGAGACCGTCTCACAGAATTTTAATGCATTGCGTGAGACGGGCTTCTGGCGGCAACATGTTTGGTCCTGTTTATGGGGTCAAATCCAGGAGCACCCTCATTCCTAAACAAATCGAAAATGGTGGATGCATTATTGAGAAAAGGTAATAAAGATAAAATACGAGCGAAAGTCGTATGTACGGTTTGGAGGGAGATCTTTACAACTCAATTACCCACCACTCAAACCCTACAATCCGCATGTTGTTTGTGGATGATGGGGGCTCCGTGAGACTGTCTCACATGAATTTTTATGGTAATGTTAAGAGGATAGTAGATGGTAAATATAAAAGCAAAAGTGGGAAGAAAGAAAGAAGAAACAAGTAAAGTTTAGTTGATAATAATGAATGATTGTAATAAACTTGAGCACAACAACTTACCAGGTTTGGACCAGCCTAAAGCTGCCACTAATTCTCACCCTTCCCCTTTTTTTTTCTCCTTTTTTTTTTTTTTTAATTTCATATAATTTTATTTTCAACACATCACTATTAACACTTACTAAATCCCAATCTAGTGTCACTCCTAGGATTACATCATTAATATTCCCAAAATTCAATTTTGGTCATATAATCTGAGATATGTACACTTTTGGATCATAACTATTTGGGTTTTTACTATAAAAATCTTTTAAGTAGTTTATTTTTTTCAATTTTCGTCTAATAATTTTAATCCGGTATTTGATTCCTAACGGTAATGCTGACTTGAATTTATTAGAGAAACTTAAAGGATCATTATAAATATCCATAAAATCAATGCTAAAAAAATTGACTATATAGCCCAAAGTTATAGAACCAATATTGATTTTTTTTCTATAAATTTTAACAAATAGTGATTATATACTTTAAAGATTGATATTTTATGGTTAGAGGTAAATATGATTTTGTTTCAACAAAATATTAAAAAGAATATTTTCATGTGGTTAGAAATGATACAAATCTTAGAGATGCAAATTGATAATAATGTGGCTGATCTCATGATATAGTTACAGCTATAGTTAATGCAAAACTACCACAAAAAAGACTTGTATTGACCAATTATATTCCTATCCCCCGCAACCCCTGTGATCATCATTTATTGACCAATATTATTATTATTATTATTATTATTATTATTATTATTATTATTATTATTTTGTCAGCAAATAAATTAAAACCCTGATCTACTACACTTAATTTTTGATGAGTTGGTCCTGCTATGTGCATACACTAATTAACTGCTAAATTAAAAAGGGTAACCACTAGATGTAATACTTTAATTTCTCTGTTATAGTTAAATTCTCTAGTACTAGTGTTCATAAAATCTCTGCTATTAAGGAAAATTTCCTAAATTTGTCATCTTATTTATTATGGGAACCCTATGCTATTATGGGTTGTGAATATCTGAACTCGTTATTCGTTGTTGAAGAATTCTTGATAATTAGTTTATATTCATCAATTTTAGTCATTTATGTATTTTACTGAATTGTTTAATTTTCACAAACATTTGGGGCATGAATATACTCAAATCATGAGTGGTGCACGTGTGATCAAGGGCAGAATTAGTCATTGAATTATCTTTGTGGTTGTGAGTATGTGCCTTTTTACCCAATAATGAAATATTGGATAACATAATTAATTATTTATAGCTACTCATAAATTTGATTGGTAGTTTGTGAAGATGAAAAGAGTACTTAATTAGATATATGTCAAAGCATTTAAGATTGTTAAGTATGGAATTTACGCATTATCTGTCGTCAAAGATTTTGGTTGTCTGCATTTATTACTACAACACTAAGAATCTATACTCCCCCAATTAATTCTTTTGAGCCAATTTCTCCACATCATCATTATACTGATTTTGGATTTAATACCCACACGCTATCTAAACTACTCCCTAGTCCCTGATTATTATTTTTGTCTATCTTTGTTATTATATTATTGATATGTTTTTTAATTTTCAAATTCATATACTCCCTTGATTAATATACATTAATATTACCCCACTTTAACTTTTTATATTACTTTTTTGAAAAATGGTCCATTCAATGTGTGCCTCAATTAATGGAACTTTAACGGTATAAATAAAACTTCAAATATTTTAATTATATAAAATATATTTTCTTAATTTGTGTGAAAATAACTATAGATCTATATTTGTGGGAGAGGGAATATCTATTTACATCAAATTATTCTCAACTTTTTTTTTTATTATGATCCATATAATTTCAAGTTGATAAAATTTGGTTTTTTTATTCGCTTGCATTAAAATGTGGTGTTTATTATAAGTACTTGATACACCAAATTCTAATACAAATGAAAGTATAACAACTTAATTTCTACGAATGAAAGAGTAGAATCAAAAAAAAAAAAGGATTAATACTTGCAAAAAAAAAAAAAACATATATAGGAAACCAATATGCTTTTTTTATTCTCAATAATGTATGGCATTCTTTTAATTATCATATTATATGAGCTCTCCCTCTCTTTATGTGTGTGTTTTGCAGATAGTTTTTTAAATTGTTTGAAGCAATATTGAAGATAAACATATACTATAATATACATGAGTAATACTTAATGTAGAATAATTAATATTTGCAAGAGAAAATTGATGTAGGGTGAGTTGGGCATGGTAGTTGTTGGTCCTTATTAATTCAACTCATATGTAAGCCATGAATATTATTTTGATGTCAATTTCGTGGGCCATTTTTGTCCAAAAAGAATAAATAAGAAGCAAGGAGATGATGATTTATTGGAATATGGAAATGCTGGCTCTAAATACGATACAACAAATTAAGATACCAAATGCTTTTTTGTCAAGTAAAAAACAAAAATTCAGGGATAGTATATTCTTGATTTCATTGTATATTATCTTTATAGAAAGTAAGTATAATTCATGGAATGTGGATTAACTTATCCCAAACTCACTTTATTCCTCAATTGCATTTGTCCCTTCCTTTATTCCTCAATCCACCATATATCCCTCCAAATTAAAAGACTCTTTAATTTGCCATCTTTTTTACGTTTTTATTTTTGTCCTAAACTTTTCTTGTCTAATTCACTTGCAATTTAATCCTCTCTCAAAATGCAGATAAATTGAATTGG
Organism: Scutellaria minor; assembly: GCA_954870855.1. Taxonomy (NCBI): domain Eukaryota; kingdom Viridiplantae; phylum Streptophyta; class Magnoliopsida; order Lamiales; family Lamiaceae; genus Scutellaria; species Scutellaria minor. Next base: position 12,773,784 of record OX940728.1, on the reverse strand, counting down.
TGGGTAATTATTAATTAAAATGAAAAAAAAATATAATTAAATTAACCGTATTAAGTGCAACTAAATCCTTAATTATTACAGATTAGATTTATTTAAGTTTGTTGGTCCCAAGTGGTCAGAGGTTTAGAGAGGGTGAATGAACCTCTATCGACTTTGTATTTTTAAAAACTTTTAGTGAAACAGGTTCCTGATTCTATGGAGAAGCAGTAACCTGACTCGATTCAGAAACCTGACAGTAAGTTGTTTCAGGTTCCTGATCCGATTATCACAGTATACAGTGGAATAAACTTAGAGATAGAGTTTCCTTGGAAAACAGTTTTCTTTTACAAGAATGCTTTTAACATAAACCTTTAGCAGACCTTCTCTGAGGAGGAACTTCGTTAAGTCAGTTCGATTTACAAGCCTCAGCTTTACAAATTTCTTCCTAACATAAGTTTACCTACTAGAATCAACAGATTTCTAAGCTCTATCCCACACAGGGTACAAAACTCACATAGAGTTACAAAACCTACACAAGACTAACACTTAGCGAGGATTTAATCCTTCCAACTAAGGACACCAAACTAAAACAACCTAGCACACAGCAAATAGTTAAAAAGTATATGAATTCTTCAACAGGTGCAAGCTTGAAACAGTCTTTAACTTGAAAACTCTAAGAAATGATTGATTACTTCAAAAAGTTGAGTGACTGAGCTTGCGATGCTTGAGAGGTTGATGGCTCGAGAAGATTTGCAAGAGATTTAGATAAAACTTCAGTAGTCTCAAAGGTCACTCCATCCTTCTATTGATATCAGTAGGAAAATGCTCGTTGAAGAGAGGCATTATCCTTATTGAAATTTGAATTGATCTTCAAATCTTTGTAATTAATGCGCCTGGAAAAATCGGGTACAGGACCTTGTCCTTCACTGTTCTGCATTAATGGCGTCACTCCTTGGCTACAGTACTTTGGCAGAGCCGCGGGTTCAGGTGTCACAACCTGATTGGCTTGACACTGACTTCTATCTACTATATCAACAGAGAAGATAGAGGAACTTACAGCTTTCTGCCCGGATTGCAGTGGCTGTTAAAAGTTCTGTGCATACTTCCTGATTTGCGTCAACTTCCTATTTCAGAACAGCTTCCTGTTCCTGAAACCTGCAGTCAGTTTTCTGTCTGCGATAACTTCCTAATTCTGAACAGCTTCCTAATCCAAAATCCTGCAGTCAACTTCTTGTTATGTTGCTTACTGCCCCAGCTCCTTGATCCTGCTTCCTTATACAGCTAAGACTAAAAAAAAACTCTTCAAGTCTAGGATCCTGCTAAACTCAGTATGTGCTACTTTCTGGTATATACAACTTTCAAAACAAGAATTAGCAAGTTTATCTTAAACAACCAGAATTTCACTTATAAAACGTGGAAATTGGGTACTCTAACTTTCTAACCAAAGTTACATTGTCTCATCAAAACCTATTAGAAATATCCCAATAAAGTTCGATGATTTAATTGCAAAAATTGGTATGAATGAGAGTGAAGTTGTCAATTCCCAATAATTGTGGGACCATTTTTTAAATTTTAAATTCTAACAAACCCATAAATTTAGAACTAAAAAGTCAATTTATTTAATGTTTTGGGCCATAATTGCAATATTGATTGGTATAAGATTGAAATTACCAAGACCCCAAATACAAAAAAAAAACACATATTATTTATTTCTTATTATTATTATTTTTCTTTTCTTTTCTTCTTTTGATAATACACACACGTATAGAGAATGAGAAAAAAAAAACATGATATCCAATGTTGGATGTCTTACGAAAAACCAACCTCGACACAAATTACTTGTACTCTGTGTTGTAATAAAAAAAATACATATCAACATTCCACAATTTAAATACAACACAAATATTTATTAGTAATTTGTGTTGAAATTACCTCTATAAAAAAACACTTAACATATGTGTATATATATGCTCTCCAACAATACATCCACACAACTGACTTTTCAATATATGTTTTAAAATGATATGCGTCATAGTTTTGAAATATATATATATATATATATATATATATATATATATATGATTATTTTCTTCCAAAATACAACCAAAAACATTTGTTAATGTGTTGTTTCGTGTATTTTCTTCGAGTTTCAATTTCGTCTCCCGAAGAACTTATTCTAAATAGATCGAATTATCGTCCTTAATATTGAAGAATCTGATCATTTCTTAACCTAAATATTACTTAGTAAACTTTTTTTTTATTATATATACTTTTCATTACATAAGTCTCTTCAGATTTATAAAATCGTTTGGCATGCCATGTATCTGAATATGGGAAAATAAAAATCTCGAATTTGCTCTATTTATAAGCTACATCACAATCTGCACGACAAGAACTATTAATTATTTTGCAACGACATATATATATATATATATTTATTTATTTATTTATTTATGCATGTGTACACACTAGTCAAATTTTCAGTATTCATTTTTGTTTTGTTGAGACACTTTGAAACTGTTCATGAGATGAAATCTTTCATAATAGGATAGATTTCATAATAATGTGAAATAAATTGGGTGATCAACTGTCACACCCCGTTTTCCTACTTTAAAATATCAGAGTTTTCTTGTGGGCGTGCAGGAAAAGAGGGAAAGAAACATACATTTTAAAATCTATAGATACAATAAAAGAGTAAGAGTTTAAAATGATATACGAATCAGAAGCCTCGGGAATCAGTTAAACATACCAATTTTTACATGTTCAAATCCATCGGCATATCGCCGGAAGAAAGCATTTTAGACATAGCAGCGGAATATAAACAGGATCCATCGAAAATAAGGATAGTATAGCTTTACAAAACGTGAAATATAAAACTATCGTTTCAACATCAAGTTTTGAACAAAAACAAAAGGAAAACAAGATATGACACCTCCCTCTCTGCATATTTAATTCTCATCATTTCCTGTAGTGTGAATACAGTTAGGGGTAAGTGCGTTGAATACACTCGTGAGGATAAATTCGTATAATTGAGTTCATTAATTAGTTAACATTCAAATTAATCAATCATAAAGCAGAACAACAATTAAACACGGCACATATAATACACAACACGTAAATCGATACATTAACGGACGATCCAGTCCAGAAGGTGCGGGTACAACCTGTCTTACCCCTTCAATACAAGATTTTCTCTCATCAATACCTTTACGGACGACCTAGTCCTTACACAATTATCGGTGTCTTTACGGACGACCTAGTCCTTACCCAACATACTAGAGTTATGAAACAAGTACATGTAATCACGACATTTAAACACAACATATAATTCACAAGACATTACATCTGAAGGTCATATCATTATCATGTATTCATATAACATAGCATACGTGGTTCGCTTCGTCATACCAAGTTCATAATTAAGTATTCGTTTATCATTAATTATACTCATATAAATATAACATAAAAGTAAAGTATATGTTTTACCCCCACCTTATTCGGTGGTGTTTTTCCACGTGGCACGAGAGCTAGATCCTAATTCGTTGGTTTCGAACGTGAGCCTACACATGCAAACAACTTAATTTAGTGCATTTCTTATGTTCATTTAAATTTTAATTTAATATAAACTCTCTCGAAAAGAAACGTCAGATAAAAGGGATCAAAAAGAAACTTTAGAGGTCATGATGTCGAAGAGGGATCGATAATGGTTCGATAGGCGAAAGAACGAGCTAAAACGGACGAGAAACAAGTTAAAACAGAGCTTTTAAAGATGCAGGGACATAAACATAAAATCTAGAAAAATGTTGACTTTGACCAGGGTTTTTTTGTAAAATCAAAGAAGTTTTGGGGTTTGAGTGAAATATCCCAATACTTTGGGGTCAAAGTGAGATATACAAAAGTTTTGGGGGTGGAAATAAGATATCAAAGAGTTCAGGGACTAAAATGTAATGAAACTAAAATAGGGGCTTTGCAAAAAGGTCCCTGGACACAAAATCAACCCCCAACCACCAAACCCCCTAAACCCACGCTGCCCTCCTCCCTCCGCCGCCTACACACGCCGGTGACACCATGTCGCCGGCAAACTCACAACAATACCACGCACACACGTCGGCACACATTGTGCCGGCCACCCACGCACACGGCGGTGTGTCCAGCGCCGCCCAACTCATGCTCAAACACACACACACACAGCTCGGCGCCTCCGCCCACGGCGGCGCCCCCAACCCCAACACCACACATGCGACACGGCGACGACGAGCGAAGGAGAGAAAGAGAGCTCCAGCGAGGCGAGAAAGAAGGAGAAACGAAAAGAGGGAAAGAGAGAAAGGGGGTTTGTCGGAACTTTGACCGGCCGTTGCCGGTGGAGGAGGCAGCCGATCGGAATTCTCAGCCTAGATTCGTGATGGGCTCGACGAGAGCTTCGATTTGGTGTATAAATCGATCAAAAACGGAGAAGGAAAGGGAAGAGAGGAAGAGAGAGAAAATGGGGAGAGAGAGAGAGAGTTGTTGCGCCTTTGCCTGCCGATCTACGGCAGAGGCAATGGCAGACGAACGATCCGAGCACAGATCTAGAACGGGCTCGGCGAGAGCTTTGATTCGGTGTAAAGTCGAGCGAAAACGGGAGAGGGATGGACGGCGGCAGCACGACGGCGCTCCGGCCTACCGAAAACCTAGAGAGAGAGGGAGAAAATTTTACCTTGGTGAATTTTTTTTTAGCAAAGTGTGGTAATTTTCTTTCAACCCATATGTATATCTTTTTCATCTCATGCTTTGTTTTGGGCCTCGAGCCTCCGATTGGTCCGATTCTCGTTTCTATCTTTTCGTTTTTCGATTACGAATCTCTCTATTACGTCATAATCTATGTTTTCGATTTAATTATGCTTTCGATAATTTTATCATACATTCGATTAATTAAATCATGCGTTATTTCGATTAATCTAAAACACATGTAATAAAATCGCATAATTAGGGATTAAATTATTTAATTAACCAATTATGCATTATCAACTCCGTCCATTTTATACAGTGAGATTCATAAACAATTTTGCTCAAGTTTTTGCCTTGGTTTTTTTTTTTTTTTTAAAGGTATTTCTTGAAGTATTTCTTTGGTTTTTTTTTTCCTCAAAACAAAACAAAAGTTATAATTAACGAAAAATCATTAACCTTGCATCAGTATTTTTAGGAATGTGAAGACGCACCACTCTTTTTTATTTTTTAATGTGATGTGCTAAATTCAATTAATTGAGTTCCCTGTTTGTTTAAATCAAAATTTAATGTTGAATCCCAATTTTGTTAATCTCTCCATTATAACATCATTGGACATAACAAATTTCTGTGGAAATTCTTATAAATTTTTAAAGTATACAGACTCACTAAGTGTATAGTTAGTGTTCATATCCTCATTTAAGGTTTCTAAATAAGATGTTACTCTCACAAATAAATAAATAAAGATATTAAAAACACATGACCTGTTAAAAAAAAAATTCGACATATCTTAACAAATATTCTATTTGAGACTTCTTTAAACTTAGTTAGTTTATTTTGAACTTTAGTATTATCATGACTATCATTTTAAAAGCTCTATTATATTACTTTACTACAACACTTTTAATAACTCATTTTAAAAATAAAATCTAATATCTTAAGGATTTATAAGATTTTGTAAATGAACTAAATCGAATTTACAAAATTCAAATCCCACTTAATCCACTCCTAAATCACACAACAATATACTTGTCTATGCTCATCGATCTATCACACTTCTCAATAAATAAATTTAAAAAATTCAATATTAATTATCACAATAAATAATATAGTTATATCAACTTTGTAACCAAACTTAATATGAAGTGGCATTTTAATTATGATTTCACCTCACAAGATCTCAAAACAAACATCAAACTTTCAAATTTCAAACTTTGCAAGCTGATAAATATTAAATTCTAATCTACAAAATGAGAGCATATAGCATCGGATTTCAAAAGTACTTAAGTACATTAAATTAAAGAAATATTAAATTCGACAATATCCATTTTAGACATTACTTCTGAAATCCCCAAGAAAGTGTTTGTTCAGAATTCCCACAGAGAGAGAGAGAGAGTACAGTGTAGTGGGGCCATAAAAATAAATGATGTTGATCACATAAAATTTAAAAATGGTCAGAAATAATTTGAAGTTTAATTTCTTTAACTTTGAGGAGAGACACACAGACAAATACTGCCACCCCTATTTAACCAATGCCTGCAACACCATACCATACTTAATCAACCCTAGCTAATTATGATCAATAAAAGATGAATTAAATTATTAGTAAAATATGTATTAATTATTATAATTTAATTAAGACTCAAATAATAAAAATATAAAGATTATGGTGGTGGGAGTAATTACTTATGATCTCTTGGTTGGGTTTTCTATTTACATAAAAATATTAAAAAAGATATTAAGATGAAGGTGCCATTGCCTTGGAAAATCATTTGACAAAGGTTAAAAGGGTTAATTGGGATCCAATGTTGTCAATATTTAAGCCCTCAACATGCTAATATAATCCCAATACAATTTGGTAAGGTCCAATATGAAAAAATGTTTTGAAAGCTTCATAAGCTCAATCAAAGATTCTCTTTAAAAGCAGAAATTTTGTGAAATTGTTCCACGGGTTGAATTTCATAAGATCCACCAATAAGGATTGAATTGTAAAAATGAATTTGGACTTATGATAATGAATTTATAAATTAAGCTTTGTATATATCCACTAAACTATATCATGAAATAAAGCGATCTCATATTTGCGTGTCTTCTAAACAGTCCATTTGCATGCAATTGATAGTCTTCTGTAGTAGGCTAAATAGCCAAAAAAATCCAAACTTTTTTTGGTTTTTGCTATTTTGGCCAATCATTTTATTTTTGTCAATTCATCCATAATTTTAAAAATTAGTTGTTATTTTGGTCAAATCAAGTTTTGAGTCAAAATTAAATTACATGGCTTATATGTGGTTGCCACATAAGCTTCATTCTAATACACATCATCAAAATGTTAACTCTCTAATTAACCATGATTAATGTTAACTCTCTCTAATTAACCATTTCTTTTAATTATTTTTTAAAAAAATTAATAAAAAAAATCAGAAATTTGCAACCCTATCACTATTCCTTCTCTCTCCTCACACACACTCTCTCTCTCTCTCTCTCTCCAGATTTAGTGCCGCTACAGTCAATTCCGGCGACAACCCGCTGCTATTCTTCAGAACTACCATCTTCTCCGTCCATCAGCTTCTCCTCCACCTTCTTCAATCCGTCACGATTTAACGGTCCTTTTATAAAATATAATACTTCAATTTATCTGTCTTTTTTTTTTTTTTATCAAGGAAGATTAATAGCTTTTCTTTTCAACTTTCTTCCTATCTTATTTTTTGTATGCATGCCTTCATTTGTTCAAAGTCTAATTTAATTAATTTGCATAATTAATAATCACAAAAACTCATTTATTATACACATAATTATACTTATACTTTTATTTTATTTTTTGGAAAAAAATAAAATTTATAGTACGTACGGAGAATTAAGTTGGTATATGGGTTGGGCCAAAGTTAGTGTGTTTAAAGAATTGACCTTAATAACAGTATTTAAAGCAAACAGAAGCAGTATTCTTCTGCATGCTTCTAATAAACTCAGACAACTTTTTTATCACAAAATTATCATCTTCAAAAACATGCCCAATCATCATCATTGCATTTACACAACACTAGAAATTAATAAAGAATTGTGTTTCTATATATATAGGCTGATTTGCTTTGTGCAAATGCATCTCTCTTTTGCTTTTCATTTCTTCTTCTGATTTCAATTTCATCATAATTCTCTTCTTCTGAAATATACACATGGACACCTCATGTTGACACAGTACTACCACTTAGGTTAACACACTATACATATAATAGTATTATATTATTGTGTCTCAATATTTAAGTATATTTTACGATTCATGGTTTGGATACTCTCAAAATTAATGGTTGATAGGCAAAAAAACTCATATTAGACAATATCACTGATATAATTATTAACTGAGAATAATAATAATTCACATAATAATAGTTAAGTACTCAATGACAATATTACAAAGAATTTAAGAGTAATATATATTTTTTCCAATCACTTCATGCTTTAGGAAGCCAAAAAAAAAAGGATTTATTAATTCCTAACATTAATTTTTTGTTAATCAAATATACTAATATTAAACCAATATCGCCTAGATAAAGCTAGTAAATAATTTTGTGTGTGTATTAATTATATTAATCATATAATGGTCCTGTAAGGGAAATATCTAATTAGATCATTTTTACTCCTTGTATGCAAATATACCTTTCGCAATCTTCTTCTCACATATTTTCCAATAATATTGGAAGGAAAAAAAAAAAAAGAAAAAAAATACTAATAATAATAACGTACAACAAAAAGAAAAAGGAAAAAGAAAAGAGTAGCCATTGGGAACATTCTCTGTGCTTCTAAAGTAGGCTTGGAGGGATACCAAACCAAAAAAAAAAAAACTAAAATTGAAGTTAAAGGTAGGCATGAGATTCAAAGCAACTTATAAGAGGGACAAACATATAAAAAGTGTATCTTTCCTTATACACAATATATATGTAGTAACTAATCTATAGTATTCAACCCTACCATCATCTACTTCTCCTAATATTTAATCATTCACAAGGGCCAAAACTCTTTTTGGAAAAGTAAATTTTGCTTTGAATCCTCTTTCTCATTTTTACTTTATGTTTCATGAAAATATCCTTACGTATATTTCGTGCAAAGAATAATGGAAAAAGAAAGAGAAAAATATTTTTGGTGTCTTAACTTTTTTAAAGGGATTGATTGCAAAAAGAAAAATAATAATAAAAAGGACAACTTTTATGATTTTTTTTTTTTGCAATTTAATAACACCATTTTAAAAGTTGCAATCTTAATTCTTATATATGAACTAATTGGTTTTTCTAATTTGATGTGCTGGTAATTAGTGTTCAATTAGATTTTGTAGATGTGGTGCAATTAAAGTTACAAGAATGCTCTTTAATCTTGAAGTAATCACAAAATCTTAAATTATGTGGCATCCACCATTGCAACGAGTGTTGAGTTTTGAGAGACATCATGTGTTACTATTTTGGAAAATTGGTGCTTATATATGGACAATTCTTTAGAATTGTTGTCTTTGATATATTAAGTGTTTTCTTTGGATCAGTAGAGACTTTAATTAGAGCTATTGTCCTTAAGATAAACTATTCCTTTTATGACAAAATTCACTCATTGGCAAAAAAAATTAACCGTCATCTTTACGCTCATATAATACGCTTTAGAAATGTGTCTATGGGTGAATTATGTAATATGAAAACAACAGTTTTAAAATCCACAATATTTAACAACTGTTGTTTTTATTAAAAATTGATCTAATCTTTTTTTCAAGTGTTGTCTTTGATTATCTAACACTACAATTTTCTTGCTCCAATCTTCATCTATTTCTTTAACAAAGAAGTCTAGGTTATAATCAATACATATATTGAAGATATTCCACAATTAAAACGTTAATTCTTCAAGAGTTATGAATACAAAAATCATATAAAAATTACATCGTCTAAAAATAAAAAAGTATGTTTGGTGTACTTTATAACGTAGGGTACATAAAATTGTTTGAATTTGAATAAGGGGGTTGGGTGGAGCGAACTGCCCAAATCACTCAAATTTGACTACAAAATTAATTTTCTATGTGTGTTATAATATTTATAATTAATCTTGGGCACTTGGCACGAGGCATGTGTGCATGTAGTATTTCTGTACAATATATTGAAACATTATAATATTTATTTTATTTCAATTTTGGGACATATGCATGCATATTCGAGACAATTGTGTCTATTAAGAAATCAACAGTTGATTTTGGTTCAAAATGAACTGTTATATTATATCTGTTTAAATTTCAAGTAACTATTCAGACAGATACATCCCTTTGAAAGGGTGTATAATTCTGTATAAACACTGCATTTGTGTCGCAATCAAATCCACACTTTCAATAACAAATACTATATTAATTCTCCATCGTTTCATTCAAATATGAGAACTCCTCTCGAATTCTATAGGTATTATTGTCTATAGAGTTCTTGACTTTATTGTATCTTGAAGATATATTGTCTTAATTTTGCAGTAACCATAATGGGGGTAATTCATACCTTAAAACATGAATTGAATAAGTTATAAGTTCATCTTATTCATAACATCATATATAGTTCTTTTCAATTTACATTTGCATAAAATGGCTATCGGACTAGTTCATTAAATAAAATTAGATCGACAACCTTACTGATACAATAGATTAATTAGGCACTCAACTAAAACAATGAATTCTACCTACTAGTACGACCATTCATTCATAAAAACAAAGCTTATCACTCATAAAAGCAAAGCTTATAATAAAGTTTACAAAATAATCAGATAAGTTCAAGATTTAAAAAACAAAAACAAAAAAATAGAATAGTAGATGAGCACAATTTTGATAGAATAGGAACATATATTTCTTGAAATCCTATAATTAATGACACTTATTTTGAAAGCGAACTAAGCAAGTTAAAAGCAAAGGACCACAAATTCTCATCCAATTCGAACTCACAGTTACAGAGACGAAAGCAATTTAATCACGCAAAACTAAAGACATTACATTATGCCAATACGTGATTCAGAACTACTCGGTACATAGTGTGACATCAGGAAACTAATGTTAACGAGATGATAAGAAGAAAAACTGGAAAGCAAATGAGAAATCATCAAAACCGAAGAATATACATTACTATAGGAAGGAAAATTCATACGATAAAACAAGCTGCGGTGGAACAATATAAAATCTGCACCTGTATTGTTAACCCATCTCTCATCCAACTTCCATAGATAACATCTTCGTATCTCCAAAGGATCGATCATACACATCATTCAAGACCAGTACCAATTTTTGGTAAGAGTCGTCACAGAAAATTCACAGCTTTACTGCCTTGCTATATGAATCCACCATTATCGACCCAATTCAGAGACAACAGAGCTCTTTGAAATCCTCCTTAAACTTTCTATTGAAATTATAGAAATGAGAATCTTATCTCACCAATTCACAGAGACGTGCTTTGCCAGGATTAAGTAGTGATTCTGACATAACCCACCCCTGGAAGAACGAGAAATCTATTAGAAGAATATGGGATAACCTAATTCTTAACACGCATCTGAAGGACCAAAAAACACTTCTTAATAATCGATTGTTGCAAAGAAATTCATCGCCTGATGCAAAACATTTTTTTCCACAGACACAGCATCAGTATCAACTCTGCAACTTATTATTACGCATAAAATAAAGGGTTACGTGCAAATCCTAGTCTATGAAACTTCAACGTACCAAACACTAATTAGCTATAAAGCCACTCAGTTGAGAAACTTTATTCTCTTGTTTAGAGACCAGAATTAATAATCCATTGCATTATGTTGTCGCACATTTAAAAAATGGATCCACGAAAAGAAGTAAGCAGGTCATATAAGAGTCGTAAAGCGCAGTTGGTCTTGTAGCAGTTGAATGAGAAAAAAAAGGATTTTGTGCAAATCCGTGATTTGATATTTTATCTAGGAGGTTAACTATTAAATCTATAAAAAATAACCAAAATAATTCATAATCATCCAGTTAGGATCAAACTAAACCAACCCATTATGTTTATTTCAACATGCCAACTATTAAACAACTTATTAGAAATACACATATTTGTACAGCTCCCCAGAATATTCCAGTAAATCAGTACATCATTCCAATTTTAAGTGTGCTCTAAATAAAGGTGGTGTTGTGTTACCTGTTCCTTAGCTTTGCTTTTAAAAGGATCATACAAAGCTGATACCATCTTATACGATTCTGCAATATGAGATTCAAGATCACCCACTGCAGGCAATACAGCAGAAACATCATGTTCATGATTTCTTAAGGATGGTTGTTTCTGATTGGAGGAACGAACAATGTGAAGCAGAACATGAGCCTGTAATAAAATTGGAATTTAGAAAGAAATACTATCCATTGAGATTACAAAATCAACAGGTTATAATCTTACATGAAAAGCTGCTTTCAGAATATCATCAGACTTTGCTTGATCCTTGAACAAGGCATAGATGTTGCCCTTGGAAGGATTATATGTCACAATGTATTGTTCTTTCTGTTATCAAGAAGATCTGGTAAGTGAATTACTCAGAGAAATTTTAATGATATTATAGGCAATCAGGATAAGCACAAGCAAGTGCACTAACAAAGCACATGCATAACAGAGGTATAAAGCTTGATTATTGTGAATCATTTTCCCTTGACAAGTAATATACCTCAAAAATGGACTCTAACGCAAGATATGAATCAGGGTCTTGGAATGCATCTTTAAACCTTGGCCCTGCAAAAGATTATAATTCACTCTACGGTTATAGCAGGAAAAACATGTTGAGAATGCACATGCAACTGGAAGTCCAAAGCATCCGTCTTTGTGTGTGTGTGTGTGTGGGTGGGTGGGTGTGTGTGTGTGTGAGAGAGAGAGAGAGAGAGAGATGGGGGGAGGGGGTGTACCAAGAACAATGGGCCTGTGTTTTTTCCATGGGGGAATGAAAATATTTTCCATTGAATTTCCCTCTTGCAAACTTGGAACTCGCCCTGAGAATTGAAACATGAACAAACAGTCAGAGGACTTACGATTTTTTATTTTTCGGTCTTTTTTGGGTTGAAGTATACGAAAATCATGCTCTACTTCCTCTCAAACACTGATTTTGCTCAAGCATGATGCTGCAAGATGAGCTCATTGATTTGCAGAATTGCAATGCAATCTTACAACTTTCAGTAAATCTCACAAGAAATATAGTGTCAAAAAGTACTCCAGCAACTACAACCCAATGGTTACTCTGGGACACTTTTTACACTTAATTTGATTTTTATAAAATTATTATCCTAAATCAAACTAGATTTGCTATGCGATAGCTGCATCAAGAAGTGATGCATCTAACAACTTTTTCAAATGTGCCTAGGCCTACTCATGGCTGTTACACAATTCATATCAAGTCAACAAACACCGCCTGAACCAACTTACAGTGTTCACATTCTTATTCTAACTATTTTAGTTTTACTTCAAGTCCGCATTGTCAATTTCTCCAATTATACCTGATCTATGTAGTTCAATAGTTATTGATACTTCATATCTAAACAACTAAAACATTGCAATTTCAATTTAGAACCTACAAAACTTCCATTGGATTTAGCAAGAATTCTTAGTCAGATTAGAGTCCTTTCTACTAAAGTAACAAAGTCTATATTTGAGTAGCTTCAAGTAGATCTCTCCAATATCCCTTTCCCTGGAAATAATTAAGCCCATAACACCAATTATAGAATCCTCAGACACCCAATTACGTGTCCTCCTTGCATCATCCAAAAATTCATCTCCATCTCCTACTTGTATCATTCCATAAAGCTATTTTACGAATAAATAGCATACTGCAGCTAAAAGACTAAGATAATACAAATCTTCCCAGAATCAGTATACTCAAGTCTAAATCAATATTTTCTCTCATGGCTTCTTTATGTGACTAGTAATTACTTCAAAACGTTTTTTTTATTGTAAGGCGCAGATCCTCCATCGATCCACCATCATCTTCATTAAGTTGATTTTGGTAAATTCAATTCTAGTCCTGAAGCTAATAGATCCTTCTTCCCGTGCTGCTATTCATTTACTTAGTTCTCAAAGTAAAATATTTTTATACATGTCTGATGCATCGTTTTACAAGACCCTTTCAATAACTCATCCTTAATGCACTCCTACACTTGAAGTGATCTCCAAGTTTTATTTTCCTAACTTCATTAATCAATAATCAGGTATAATTCACCCTTCAGGTTGATGTAGCAGAAGCTTGAATGTACTTCTTAGCTTCTTAATTAGCACATTCACTTTCTTCCCTCCTATTCATTGGCAGCATAATGAATGTCTTAACTAGGGCATATCCTTTACAATAATATGACCTTATTTTTCACAACACATCTCTTATATCTTCTTCATACCACTCCTTCCAAATACCATTTTGAGCAACACCAATATTTCACCTAGGTTCTCTCTAAAAATGAAATTGACCGAGTGTCACAATGACAGAGAGAAGAACAAAGCCCACATCTCACCTGTTTTGAGAAAGGATTCTACTGCCACAGTGAATCGTGCACGATTTAGTGTATGCAAGACAACAGATTTCACCTGAAACAATACATGAGATACAGTTTCAGCCATACTCAGATAAAAGACCATAGAGTCATAAAAGGAAAATTGGGAGGTGTATGATATATCCATGTCATGTAACCTCTTGATAAGAGCTCATCACATATCCACAGGAAAGCAGAGCAAATGTCGTGAACAAGGATGGGTTTCTTTTAGATATCATTATGCTGAGTCCAGTTCCAAACTTCACAAAAAAAGAATCTAGATTAGTTCCTACTCAAAATCACAAAGAAAAATAGTAAACAGAGAATATGAACTCAATATCAATACTTAAGGTAAACTTTGAACTCAAAATATTATTTCAAAATTACAAATGGTACTTGTTAGCCTCAAGTCTAAAGGTGGTGAGATTGTGGCACATCCTTTCCTTTTGAAACTATGGTTAACACCAGCAAATATAAGCAGTCTGTATTTGTCCATAGGCCTTAACTACCCCGACCCCATCCCAACCCATTAAAACAAAATCATGATTGATATCACAAAATATCCCATCACAACTTCAGCTCGAGCAGCTATTCTTAGTGAAAGCAGAACAAAAGAACATTCCTTGCTAGGAATATCCCAAGGATAGCCCTTCACTCATTTCAAAGTCGTAAATTATTCAATAACCAAACTTTGTCAAATGATAACGCGCATCAGATTAGGGTAAGCATGAACTAAAAGATATATACCCATAATGAAAATGGGTTCACCAAACTCAAAGGATTTATGCTATCCAAAATAAGATAGTCACTTGATGCTTCTTTCAGGGAAAGATGTTTGCTTATACCATAAGTCCAAAACAAAATTTTGCGTGGAAAAGTCTCTGGCATCAGCATGCTTGGTAACATGAGTTAATTGCAGAATATAGAGATTTTAAACAATCTAACTTGAATGAACAAGCGTACCAGATCAGCAATATTTCCAACACATTCCCCCTTAGCAGTGACATCTCCTATATTTTCTCCTTTAGCAAAGGCTTTGTATATTGGAGTTCGAGTTGATGTCGATGTCACGGCAGCAACATTCTATTAGCAAGATTTTTGAAGTTAATTTGCAAGCATTGTTAGATATTCACAAGTTAACAGGACAATCAGCGACTAAACCTTAGCCACATTGGCAGCACAAGCCAATGGAAGAAATAGATGGGGAACAGCTGCAGTTGCCAACTCTACTCCAGCTCCTAACTCCATCAGGAGATCACCAGCAAACCTAAGCTGAATGAAGTCCAAGACATGAAAATTTAAAGAATTATATTGGAAAACATTGTGACATACTAAAATCTCTGACCAGAAAAACTGAACAATTTAATACCTGTTTTAAGTCATAGTCAAATTTCTTTCCCTGCCTAGCAAAGAGCATCTTCCCAACCCGTCCAGCGCCATCCTATAATAATTAGTCATGCCACACAATCTGAACTTAGATGCCTTTTCAACTAAGCATTACTTAAATTTACAACTTGCTTGCAGAAACAATCATTTTTCACTTGAAGTAACATATGTATGTTCCTTCAATAACAAGTGCACTTCGATCATGAACTCTCATACGACCTTTTCTTACGAAGAATTACAATTCAGAAAATAAAAAAGAGTACCTCCAAAATATAGGTGATAATTCAACTTATGGTACACCATTTGCCTCAAAATATCACAGCTCTAGAAGCTTGAAAAACTTGTGACCAAGCCAAATAAAGCAACAACTTTTGATAACTCAACTAATACATACAGAAGTTGTATAATGTTGAGGTTTTATGCAATAAATTTCATCATAACATGAAAATAGCTCGTCTTAGTTCTGATCCATACCTTAAGAATCCAGTTGATAGCTACAGCACCTGGTGCAGCTGTGTTTCTGGAGACTCCAAGAGAACTTAGAAGTGTTTGTGTTGTGAAAACACCCATTGCTCCACCAAAGAAGTGCTACATTTAAAAATGGAAAAGAAAGAAGGAAAAAGCATCAATATCACCATACTGGAGCCACTTGAAAATACTAGTATTGAGAAACCATTTGATGGAACTGCATTCTTGGTAGCATCCATTAAAAGAGCACCTTTAAGGCTCTCCAAGACATGTACGGCACATATGAAGGTGTGACGCTGTCCGGAAAACCTTCTGGAACGACATAGGACCTTATAAATGTCACCAACTCCTGTAAACACAACTATAGAGAGCATTAAACTCATGACCAAAGATCCTTTTAGTCAAATGATTTCAGTGAAGTTCCCTCCCCAAGTGCTTCTCTCTTCTTTACACATTACAAGTGGCACAAGTATATGTCATGACAGACACGAAGAGATGTAATATTGCAGTTAAACGTTTACCTTCTTTGACTTCTTTATGTAAACCAAAGATCGACTCTCTGTTAAATGTTATGATCAACCAATTAATTGACCAGATATAACTGCAATTCCCTTCAACTAAGATTTCACAAGATAAAGTATTGAACTCCTTACAATTATTGCAGTTATTGGATATTCGTATAATGTAATTATTCACAGGGGATAATTATTACACTACAACCTATTTCTCTGCAAGAACTAAACTGGTTCTTCTACATCAAAGCAAAAATCAAGAAGTTTTCAACTCTATGAATTGATGCCATGGAGATATCTCTGTTAGCATCACAAAAGAAATTAGAGAATGTAAATAAAACCCTTATTTGTGATGCATGAATTATATAGACAAACGCAGCCAACAAGAAGTTGAAAGAGACAGAGAGACACTGACATCAATAGGAGCTTGTGGAGTCTGGAAACTGACAGCGCGAATAGAGTTTTTCTTCAATTGCTTAGAACCACTAGTCCTCACGCTATTGGTATTATCGGCGAAGTATTGCCATCGTCTACCATCAATCTCCTCGCAGCAGATCAACCTGAGGCTCGAATTCAAGAACTGATCGTCGACGAGTCCACCGAAGCTGGAATCCTTGAGAGCCGTCTGATCCTGAGGCGTGACGACGGCGGCGGCGGGCGAGGGCGGAGGTGCCGAGGCAAGATTGGCGCTGATGCGGAGAGTCTCGCGAACGAGCAGGCGCGTATCTGAGGAGGTCAGGGTTTGTGAGGCGGAATTGGATGGGTGCTTAAGCTTCATTGCATCCAAACAATGCAGAATTTGAAATCGAATTGACAAAAATGCGGTTTCTGTGTATATGAATGCACAAATAGAGGGAGGGAGAGAGAGAGAGAGAGGAATGAGAGTAAGAGCGAGAGAAATTTGGAAACTATATTTAGGTGAGCGGAGATTAAGAGAGAGATTTTCTTGTTGTGATTTTGTAGTTATGCTCTGCTCTTCTTTTTCTTCTTTCTCTTCTTCTCTCTCTAGAAAATAAGAGCGAGAGAGAGAGAGAACCACAGGTGGTGTGGGGACTGGGGAGGAGCAATTTTGAGGGGAGGAGGGTTTTGAGCGGGTGACGAGTGGGGGCACAGAAGAAGGGTGAGATGGACACGTGGCAGTTCGTGGTCTACTCTGATGTGATTTTGTCAGCCGCGTTTGTGTTGCACGCGCTATAAGGCGTTAATACCAAGCGTTTCTCTTTCCTATGTTTAGATTGCGACTTAGGTCTACTTTGCAACTTTGGGTGCTGGCATTTTCTAGATAGAATTATAATTTTTTGAGAGATCTAGATAGAATTATAATTAATATGGGATCACATATTGGAAATACATATAATTGTATTAGTTTTATTGTGAAAAATTGGTTGAATAATGAGTTTTTTATTTGGACTTGTGAGAAAGTATGCATTATATAAAGGATGAGTTTGGTGAAATTGGGAGAGGTTGGGATTTCATAAATCCCTACACAAATGAGGAACTGAAATTGGCAAATTTCGAATTTGGATTTCATTTATAATTGTTTACTAGTATAGGACTCGTGTGATACATGGGATTTAATAAAAAAAAATTAAATTTAGTGAAATTAAAAATTTTAATATCATTTACACAACAAAATTAAATATATGATTCATGCAATATATATATCGTCTAATTTAACATTAAATATAATCAAATAATTAATTAATTGTGAAAATATGTGTTGCATTTGTAGACAATCATTTAAAAAAATTATTATTATTTTAAATAAAATATACATTGCTATACCTATTATATTATTCAACCCACCCACCATTTTTTTTAGTTTGCTCTTTATTATTTACATTTGTAATTAACAACCCTCAACTTTTATTTTCAATTAAATGAAACAAAATGAAAGTCAAAATTTCACAAATAAATTCCATAGTTTATTTTAAAGCATATATTCAAAAAAATTATTTGATTTCAATAATTAATAAATTGAATAATAATTTTCAAGCTGCCCACATTTATTTTAGTTTTTTTTCTTTTGTATCTATTTATATTTTTTCTTTACAATTTTAAATTTAACAAATTTCAAATATATAATAATATCTATCATTGACTCTAGCATATGTTATTTAGATAAATCTAATTAATATTTCTATATTATTTATTATTTAGTAATTATAATATTTTTTATCAACATTAAATTCGTAGCAATTAATTAGCATATTTAATATGAAAACATTGTAGGTTTGACATATGGCACGCTGGTCTTACTTTTATATATATAATGATTAGTAGTTCTGGTCATTGATATTTTCAAATCAGCAATCTGAAAATTTAAGAACTTATGAATTGTAATTAAATAGTGATAAACATGATTTCAATTCTGTTTTGAAATCATTTATTACAATTTCAACTAACATTCAGACGGTTTTTATTTTTTATTTTTTTAAATCAAATAATAATGTGATGATGTATATCATACTAAATAACAATTGTCTAAGTTAACATATTGAAAGAAGAATTTGAATTTGAATAAATAAATACCTTCGATATAAAATAAAATTTAGAACTTACACTTCCAAGTTACAATTTACAACTTTAATACAAATCACAATTATAATACATGTTAGATTTAGAAGTGCGTAATTTACAAAATATAAAGTAAAAACTACAAATTTTAAAATGTTACAATTTATTTATAAATTTCAAATTTTAAAAATACAACTCAAAGTTAAAAGGCATACTTCATAAATAAAAAAATATAAGATATATAATATAATTGAATGAAAAGGAAAAAAAGGGCTGAAAAAAACCTTGAATTTTATTCTAAATTGGAAAGTATATAGTAAAACTGCCTAACCACAAGTTAATCTAGAGTGTGGTCTGTACCATAAGAACAGAAAATGACTTGGACATGTGAATACCATACGTCTCCTTTATCAACAACTTCCCTAGAAATCATTAACCTTTAATTTTTGCATACAAAGTTGGTTATCAGCCTTAAATGCACCACATTTCTTTTAATTCTAACTTTGCTGCTAAATTATATCTATGGACAAAATGAAGATATTATTCTTCATATCTCTTAAGTTCCCCATTGTTTTTTTAGAAGGAAAAATATTATCCCTAGAATTATAAACCAAACAAGAAAAACAATTAGCACCTCCAATAATGAGGTTAATAATCAACCATAACTGAGGTCTCTTTTTATATTATGATTCGTGCAACTTGATTCAATTTGAAGTCACGACTAGATATACTAATATTTCATAACATATAAAGTAATATTTTTCAATTTTAAAAATATTTTACATTAAAATCCAAATAATTAGAGTACTGTTTAACAATTGAATGATACATTTTTCAATGTTATTCAGTTTCATGGTTCCACACAAGTTTTCTATGAAAATTATGTTATGGAGTAATAATAATCATCATATTTTTCAATAATCAAATGTATATAAATGAAACTATATCTTTTACACATATGAATTAAAATGTAAATAAACGTGCATGTCATTTTTTATTAGTTCCAAGTTTTTTTTATTAATTCCAAGTTAAATGCTTGACTTGACATTGAAATTATCGAATAGCTAAGAGGATGCATTATAATTTGGAATGTGGACCCATAAGGCAAGTTGGTTGACA
The DNA here is from genome assembly GCA_954870855.1 of Scutellaria minor. Taxonomy (NCBI): domain Eukaryota; kingdom Viridiplantae; phylum Streptophyta; class Magnoliopsida; order Lamiales; family Lamiaceae; genus Scutellaria; species Scutellaria minor. The sequence continues at coordinate 12,753,588 of OX940728.1, read as the reverse complement.
GTTGAGAAACCATGGAAGGCAACTAAACTATTTATTGTCTAAATTTTAGTGTGGAAGTTATGTCACATCGGATTTGAGATGATCACAGCAAGATTGTTAAAATTGTTTTTTTTTACTAGGATCGTAAAATGGTCCATAAAATCAGATCGTAAAATTGAATTGTAAAATCGTAAGATTTTACAATCGTTATAAAATAGCATAGTAGAATGATACACTTATAGCGGCATATATATATATATATATAACCATTAACTAATGATTAAGTTTAAGTATGTGTATATATATGTATGTAAGAAAAAATAATTAAGATTAAAAGTACAAGCGTGTAATTTATTTCAACTTTAAAGAGATATTTAAATATATATATTTATTTATTTATTTATTTATATCCAACAAATTAAAATAATAATTTTATATTATATATATATATATATGATTACATTTCTAAAGTTAGTATTTAGAATTTAGTAGGTCGAATTTTTTAAGTTTTTATTTATAGTTTTAACAATGCACTAAACAATTTAATTTAATTTTTTTTTTTTTTGTATTTAACTTACAAATATGATAATATAGTTACACTTCCCTATTATCTAAAAATGATACATTTGGTCTAGTGGTTTGAGTGTTTTTAGTTTGGGGTTATTCTACCATAAAGTCTTGAGTTCAAACTCCACACAATACACAAAAATTTCAAGTTTTTTTTTTTCTTTTGAAAAATAGCTTATTTGTAGAATCGTAAAATCAGTCCAAATTTACCACGATTCTACCAATTTCATGGGGGTAAACTCACTATTTTATTTTGATTTTATCAGAATCCAATTTTGTATACATATTGAATCGGTACATGATAAAAAAAATCGTAAAATTGTAGAATCGGTCGATCCGACTCGTGGTTTTAACAACCATGGATCATAGAAATGTGCAATATTTTACCCATGAATTTAGCTGGACTCAGTTTTTTTCCTTTTCTTTTTATATTTTATATTTTATTTTTTAAATTCATGTTTGTTTTCTTATAAAAAAATTTCTCCAAGCCATCTCAAAGCTAATGTGGGATTTTGGTTTTTAGGAATTGGCTTAAATTTTGTATTTTGGATACGACTTACAGAAACAATGGATGGCGGAGGCGACCATACATAATCTTTTATTTCATTATTTGTTTATCTTATATTTTGAAGTAATCTGTCACATATATAAAATGATTGTTGGTTCACACAATGATTCCAAAAGAAAAAAAAAATTGTGACTTATAAATTTTCTCTTCTATTACAAAAAACAGAAGTCACCTAACAAGGGTCGGCTATCTGAGGTCGGTTGAGCAGAAGTCTACTGAGCAGAAAGTTGGTGAATGTGATGTCTACTAACAAAAATGAAGAAAAATCGAGTCGATGAAATTTTTTCTCCTTGAGACAAAACACGTTTAGGTAGTGCTCACTGGAACAATGAGTTGTCTCCAAAGATAAAATGATTTTGTCTTGTGGGTGGCACCACGAACTTACAAGCTTTAGTGAATTTCGGAGACTGAAAATTGAATCAAAAATATAATGCTGATGGAAAATGAGTTTTCGCAAGTGTAAAAAATTGTGTAAAATTTGTATGTGAAATGCATGACATGTTCTTCAATTTAAAGACATCCACACCTGAGGGTTGGAAACGAATTAAAAATGAGAATTTAATTTCTATTTATAGACATCCATATCTAGGGGTTGGAAACGAATTAAAACTAAGGATTTAATCTCAGTGTAGTATCCAATCACAACACTTGTAACGGTCTCATCAAAGAACTCATAATGCCTAGTTTTGAATTTCAGAAGTTAGTATATTATAGTTCCTAACAGATCAACGGACACACTCTACTTGTTGAAACTCATTTGAGCAATCGAGCTCGTTTTCGAGTTCTATCAAGCTTTGGCCAAGTCCGTCCCAATCCACCCAAAGTCCAATTGCCAAGAATCAAGAACCACGATCAGCTCGAGACCAAAAGCGTGTGTGTTCCACATGCTCTCTACTCCATGAATAGACTAACTTATAGGCTCATATAGCAAAACTACATTCATACTAGCTTTAAGTGTTCACCTCTTTTAATATGAGATGAATAAGTCTTCATACTCCCCATCAATTGACTATCTCATTTCAAATGATTAACTTTAATAATAATCAACATTTAATCCTCAATCATTAATTTTAATAGTAACCAAATAATTGGTTAAATTATGCCAACAACCACAGACTCAAAATCAATTTCAACAATAATATTATTAATTAATACATGACATATATTAAATATAATAAAATACGAGATTAAACAAAAAAATTCAAGAGATGATTAAATCGAGTGGCAAGGGATGTGAAGACATGTTGATCCTAGGTTACTAGGGAGGGTTGGATGAGGTCGGGCCCACAGAAACCAATTTGGCAAATTGCACATGAAAATTCCCTTTTGGCTGCATACTATCACATCACGCAGGTACAAAGGCCTCCCAATTCCCAACTATATATCTAAAAGTTTTATTTGCTATTTAATTTTTAAATATATATTATCTAATATATTCATTCATTCTCACACACTAGGTAAAACAATACTATGTCCCTTTGCTCTATTTCATGTGGTGACCCCTACTTAGCCAACCCGATCCGGCCGCAGTGATCGAGCAAACCAGAATAGTGAATCGGACTGACAAAAACTCATTCCAAGAGTTTGATCCGGCAACAAGACGTCGGGTCGTAGTTGTCCCGACCAGAGATTATCCGACCAGAAGCCGATCCAGTCCAAGGTCGATCTACCCGACCCGAGAGTTCTGGCAAGGATCGATCTGACCAGGGCAGACTTGACCAGAGTCATACCGACCAAAAGGTATGTCGATTAGGATCCTTCCAACCAATGCGGGTCCGGTCCCGAGCCCGGAAGTGATTTAGACATGTCTCTGACCAAAAACTGACACTATTCTCCTCAAATGAGGAGAAAAAAGTTAGAATATTTCAAGGAATAATTCCCAAGAAAGGAAACAAATCAAGATCAAATCATATTCAATTTAGATAGATTTTAACCCAATTTTTCTTTATCTAGACCCTAAAATCGGGGGATTTAAGTCTTAATCACCAAGTTTCATATATTACATTTAGTCTATAAATAGGGCTCTAACCCTCATTTAAAAAGGAAAAAAAAAGATTATATTCAAGCAGTTAGAGAGCTCTTTTCTCTCAATTCTTATATTCTTATATAAAAAACGTTCTATCCAACCAAAACTGATCGGCCAGAGCAAGCCGAACAAATTTGCCCGAGTAGGCACCGGGCACAGTGCTTTTCTTAATTTATTTAATTTTTATACTTTAATTCGATTCGATTTACTTGAGAGCCAAATCGATATTTCTTGGGTGTTTGGCTAGGATTTTGTGCTCTACAAAATCTGACGTCAAACAACATGAATGAAAAATAATTTGATTGTGTGCATTAAGAAAAAGGTTTTTGATAGTAGAGATAACGAGCTATCATGCAAATATTTTGTTCAATGAAAACTCATCGATTTTAATTATAATTCTTAGGTTCTTTTGTAATAAAGAAAATTTCTTAAAGTAATCTATATTTATATTTATTTGTGTTGTCGTTGTTGTCCTAAAATTAAACTAGTGTTATTTCCTTCTCTTTAATCACTGAAAAATAAAAAGATTTAGGTTATTTTTGTTTCAATTTCATGAGTTAGAACTTCTATCTTATTTGAAGCATCTAACAAATAAAAGTTTTGATATCTACTCGAATACTATCTTACTTTAAAAAAAAAACACAATAATTAACTCTAAATTTGAACCATTAATACACAAATTACAACACACACTTTCTACTATTACAATCATACAATCATTACTATTGCATCTACTAATAATATAAAATTGCACAAATATATTTTTTCAAACATTAATTTGACATCTACAATATTAGTCATACCCAAGGACTAAAATATCCGTATCGACGGATATATCGGTACCTTGATTTTACGGATATATCGATATCGGTGGATATATCGGTTTTTGTGCAAAAAAATTAAAAATTTTGTAAAAAAAATTGAAAAATATATCTAGTATTTTACATAATATTATAAATAACATTAATACATATATTGAACTTAAATTTCAAATAAAAAGATATGTTTATAAAAAATTTAGAGATAAATTATTATATAAATGTTGTTTCATATGATAACATGACAAATTATCTAACAAAATTAATACATGACCTAGTAATATTTAATTTAATTATTGATATAAAGCCCGAAATATTTAATTTAATTATTGATGTGGTATTTTAAATACTAATAATCATCCACATGTAAGTAAAAAAAAAATCCTTTAATACTTAAACTTATCAGCATAGATTTAATAAGAAAAAGAAACATAAAAAAAATGGAAAAGAAAAGAAAAAAAGCCCAAGCCACATGCTAGTGCTAGTGCTACGGCTACCCCACCTACCTTCTCCTCTCACCAAACCCACCATCCTTCATCTTCTTCATCAATACAACAACTACAGTGCCTGAAAAATTGCAGGAAAAAATCCTTGGGTGTATGTGTATCATGCGACTCTCCGATTTAATGACGAGAAATCGGCGATTTTCTCAGCGAAATATCACCGATTTCTCGCGAAAATTTGACAGAATTACACAGGGTGGAGCCGATATACCATAATCGGCGATTTATCACCGATTTTTCGACGATTAATCGCCGATATCATAACGAAATTGAACAGCAGTGGTATTCCATATTGGAGCCTCCGATTTTCCGATAAATCGTCGAGAAATCGACGATTTCTCCCGATTTTGCAGACCTTGGTCATACCCTTAAAATACTTAAACAAACACACATTTTAACTATCAGTAGATTTCAAAAATCCAGAATTTCAAAATTGAATTTCCCCAATTCGATATACACCCAAAACAAACATAATTGGTACTATGTACGTACATACAACATTTACAACATTCCAGCTTCATCACTATCCCCCATTTTGAATTTATATTTACATTACTTGTATAAGTCCCGTGCGATGCACAGACATATAAATTTCACTATTTATATATTTTAATATGAAAATGTTGAACACGAAAAATAATAAATTTTTTTTGAAGAATTCTAGTCTGATTTATTACTTTTGTGACCCACGACCATAAAATCTAAATATTTCGAGTTTGATGTGAAAATTTTAATTTACAAAAAAAAAAAAATTAAGTTCTCATAATATTTCAATCTCATTTGGTATACCCGTGTCCGTGTGATGTATGGACAAATAAATTTGAAGTGTTGGTAATTTTTTGATATAAAAATGTTGTTCATGAAAAATAATATAATTCTTCAAACTGTTTTTAATTTAATCTACTACCCATATAATTTACGAATTTAAATATTTTTTATTTTCATCATACGTTGTCGTCACTATTGGCCTAAAACAAACTTATGCAAATTTATGTTCAATAATTTATTCATAATGAGTATAAAATGGTGATATTATTGAGCATTATAATAAAGTCTTGATAATATTTCAACCTCATTTGGTATTCGTGTGATGTAGTGAATAAATTTCATGTGTTAGTCATTTTTTGATATAAAAATGATGATCATGAAAAATTATATAGTTTTTCAAAGTTATTTCAATTTAATCTACTACTCATGTAATTCATCTAAATATTTATTATTTTCATCATATATTGTTTAACTATTTTAGTACTTGTTTTTGTCACAATTGGCCTAGACAATACTTGTGCAAATATATGTTCAACAACTTATTCATAATGGGCTTAAAATATTGATATTATTGTATATTACCCTAAAATAAAAATTCTAAATTTAACATACCATAAAAAAATCTATATAATTATTTTTTCCAAATGTCTTAAAATCAAAATTTATCTATTAGAAAAATCATATTGGATGTTAAACATTTCAAAATTTGATAAATCTAAAACCATGATACTATATTACAACATAAACTAAATATATTTTATCATTGTTCTATGAACTTCATGCTACAGTAAAAACTCCATACAGTCATATCGTTGGGACCGGGAAAAAATATTACTATAAGGAGTTATTCTTATATAGAGTTTTACAAAAAAAAATAATTTTTTCGTATAAAAAATAATATAAATATAAAAATAACATATACATTGTATATTATCTATCTCACAAGTTCATGTAACTAATTTAATAGTTTTGACTAAGAAATTTAAATACATACACTTGAATTAAATCAAAAAATGAATCTAGAGACCATAAGCTTTGACAATTTTTAAGTCATCTTAAAAATGTTATTGATTTTGATAAACAAAAATATAATTAATAAATATTTTTATAATATATTAATCATTTATTCCTATATAGAGGTATAAATCCTTAAGACGAGACTTGAAAAATGTATGACTTATGACAATGTGGAGTTTATTCTTATTTATAACTAGTCCCAAGTTGGGACTTGAACTTTTTATTACTATAGGGAGTTTATTCCTATATAGAGTATTACTATAGAGAGTTTTTACTGTACCATGATAGTGAAATTTCAGATTTTTATTTACATTTTAATAAAGGGGGAAACATTATTTATTCTTACAACAAAAAAAATGATAAATTCGCTAATTTTTTTGTGGATATATAAAATGATTTAGATTAAGGTACGAATTTTTATTTACAACTTTTCATGACATGATATTATTACCATATATACACAAATCATACTAACTTTATAACATATCAAATATGATCATATTTTTTTCCTCAATTTTCATATATACACAAAATGATTTTCATACCATGAATATACATAAATTATGAAAAACTAAATATTTATAATTTATAAATTTATAAAATAATAAATATTTGTATTTCTACTTTAAAAAGTAGAAATGAGGTTAGTTGGTTTTTATATAGATGACTATGAAATTTCATAATAAAAAATTCAAAGTATTTAAAATATTTATGTAAAAATTCTTCATCTATGTATTATCACTCTTATAAATAGCATCGACTATCTATTCTTCTTGATTAATAATGAAGATATATTTATATAATTTAGCATTATGAAATAGAACATATTTTTTATTATTTTTTATAAGTATAAGTATAAATGATTTTTTAATCATTTTTTATATTTAATTTGTAGTTTTTAATAGAAAGTATATGAATTCATAAATTTTATATTTTCTAAATGTTATTGTGTGCAACAATATATTATATGTATATTTTTTATTATATTCAAGATATATTATAAATCTTTATGATTTTAATAAGAATTAATATAGTATAATAAAATAAAATTATATAAACACTATGTTATATTATTAACATTGTTACATAAGAAGATATATAAAAATTGGAGTATTGTATCCGACATATTTGTCAAATAAAATTGTGTGATGTTTATAATAATTTTACAATACATATTTCGAATATAGTAAATAAAAATAGTTAATTTATGTTGTTTTATATATGTTGGTTGACTTGATTAATAACTCACTTCTTGGTCTTCGACCTCCTCAGTCACTACGAACACCCCCAATCAATGCAATGATATATTTATTGAGATGATATATGTGTATGTGGGGTACAATATTAGAGAAAAAAAAATATTTTGATGATCTATAGTTCTTGAAATCCGATCATTATGTTATTTTAATTTATTCAACAAACATATATTTAATTTTTGATTATATCAAAAATTAAAAAAGTTATTAGATGAGATCATATTAACATTCATATACCATATATAGATAATAATTTTCAAGATTTTGTCAATATTATAAATGATATTATTACCATATATATAAATCATGTTTAATACAATAAAATTAATAATTTATAATTTATGAAATAATATGTATTTCTATTTAATACAATAAAATTAATAATTTATAATTTATAAATTATGAAATAATATGTATTTCTATTTTTGGGAGGTGGAAATGGGCGGAAATTTTTTAGCATTTCTATTTTGAGGGGTAATTGTTATATATATATATATCTATATATATATATATATAGAAGATATATAGATTTATTAATCTGGGCCTCGCACATTTGTTTAATAACAAATCATGTTTTTACTTTTTTTGGGACAAAGCCCAAACATCTCCACCTGTTCAAACCCCATTTTATTTAGTCTAGGCCCAAAAATTAGAAGTTCCTTTATATTTATATATGCAAATGTGCGGTTTATGAATATCGTGAAGCGGCTTCAGCAGCAGAATGTCTGCAGTACTACGATGCTCCACCTCCAAGCTCCGACGCCTAATCACCGCATTCGCGGTCGCCTCCAGAGCGGCCTCGAGTTTCCACTTCTCCGCCGCCCTCAATACCACTTCATTCCTCCAACCTCTTCTCTTCAAACCCGCCAAATTAGGGTTTCAGGAGCGCCACAAATGGGACGGAAGCTCCGACAACTTCGACCAAATCAAAGCCCTGGTCAATTGCCCTCGCTGCTCCAAATCCATGACCGTGCTTTTCTCCAACCGCCCCCTCTCCATCGCTGCCGTCGAGCATGGAACTTACCAGGCCGTCAACATGTGCTACAACTGTCGCACCGCGTTTTATTTCAAGCCGTTGAAGCTGGAGCCGCTGCACGGGAGTTTCATTGAGATTGGGAGGGTTAAGGGTGGGAGAGAGAATTTTGGGGATGAGGCGGGGAAAATTGGCAAGGATGGAGTTAAGATTTGGGAGAAGTTGAGGTCTTATAGTGGAGTTGAGAAGAATGGCGACGATGATGCTGGTGGTGATGGTGCTCATTATGCTGAGGAGGATATCTCGGATTCGGCAAAAGTGGGGCAAGTGTTGCCAACTCCTAAAGAGATATGTAAGGTGCTCGATGAGTTTGTTATTGGGCAAGAGAGGGCAAAAAAGGTTTGTTTGTTTGTTTTTTTCTTGCTTAGTTTTCTGTTGGAAACATGTTTTAATAAAATATTATGCTATGGTAGTATTGTGCTAGAATGGATGGACCTGGCCTTAAGCATATTGATGCACTTTTGTGCCAATCATGTGCCCAAATTGTAATTTGAGGCCTCGTACTGTAGCTACATTTTGTAGTTAGTTGATGGTTATTTGGATATCACTGATTGTGAATCTTGAAATTTACCCATGCTTGTGTTTCGTTATGGAAATTGACTTCCTACACCCACACAAATTCAGTCTCCTCTGTATTATGCAATAAGAAGAACTTTTGTATATCATATTTTCCAACTGAATTCTTGGCAATGGAAAGACCTTTGAATTTGGTGTAATTTATATACCTAACCAGTTCTTACTATGACCTTTTAGTTCTAAATCTGTATTAGGGATTATTTGGTGTGATATTTTGTGAAATTTATATTTGGTAAGACATGGTATGATGGAGATCGTCTTTTCCAATTCCATCATATGAATTGTATTCTCTTTTTATAGTTGTATTAAAGTATGGAGCTAAATGACTCTATTTTATATGACAGGTGCTTTCTGTTGCTGTTTACAATCACTACAAAAGAATAAATGACACCTTGGTGAAGAACGAGTGAGTCTTGAATCTTTTTATCTAGTTCCTTTGAGGCAATTGTTAAGATCACTCTGTTGTTTTGCTAATGTATCATACTGAGTCCAAATTATGAAAAAATCAATTTGTTAGCAACTCATTGTATAATATCTGATTTGGTTGACTTTTTACATTTATTGATAAGACTAAATCTCTGTTATGTTGGTTACCAAAATATTTATGTTACTGACCATCTATATTCAATAGAGGTTTAAAAAAATGCTCATAACATGTATTCTTAATCTAGATCAACTTTAGTTAATTTAATTTTATTGGTGAGCCATGAAAAAAATAGATTTCAAGCACATGATCTTCTTTGGATTTGGATCTTGTTATAGTTGGTGATCTTTATCAAAATCTGATCGTAACTTCATTAGTCTTGTCACATTCTTTGTCTGTTTATACTTTTCTGTACTCTTTGATTGATTTTGGCCGTATTATTGATAGACAACGTCCATAATATTTTATGTTTCACTCTAGAGTAGCATGATATGCAATCACTTGACTCTATATTGTGTATATTCTTGCTAATTGTGTGTTTCCTCAATATGTAGGATGCATAGTCAGTATGTTCTTGATCATTCGTTTTCAATTTACTATCAGGATAGCAGCTGAATCAGGTCATTCAGAGGCTGAACAAGATTTCTGCAATGATGATGTTGTTGAGCTGGAGAAGAGCAATGTCTTAATGATTGGTCCAACTGGCTCAGGCATGATCTGCAGTATTGTCTATAACATAGATATTTGGTGGTTACAGTTTTGTTTGGTGCAACAGAAATTTCGATGTGTCCTGCATAGTGGATACAGAGATTAATTTACACATTGTGCATTATTATGATTTATACATCTCTCCTTGATTGAAGGACAGGGAAGACACTGCTTGCAAAAACTCTAGCTCGGGTTGCGAATGTGCCTTTTGTCATTGCTGATGCTACAGCACTAACACAGGCAGGTTTGATATAGTTTTGTAATCTTATATAGTTGTTAAGTACTTGCTCTAATGTTCCTGTGGTACATGCCAATCAATACCTATTTCCGCAATTTATTTCTTCTCTCTCTGCGTGTGTATGCTCCAGGCTGGCTATGTTGGGGAAGATGTTGAATCCATACTGTACAAATTACTCATGGTATGTAATTGAGTTTCTAAGAAAAGTCTTAAAAGTGCTTTAAGATGTGTATGAACATCAATGCATTTAGTATTTATGCCTTTTTACTCAAAAGGAGAAACAACAAAGGTATGCTAAAAAAATGTGTGGATATGATAATGAATGTATTGGAAAGAAAGTAGGGGTAGCCTCAATAGATGATCAAATCCAAAAAATTGCAGTTAAGATGGTTTGAACATGCACATAAGAGTCCTATGGATGCCCAGTATGCCATGCAGAAAGTAAAAAATCATTAAGTCAGGTTTAATGGGGAAGAGGAAGGCCTGAAAAGACTTGGAAGGAAATTATTGAAAAAGATATGCTTTACTTATATAAAAAAGAGGGCATTTTTATTGACCAAGTACAATGACAAGATATGATCTATAGTGGGATTAAGGCTTAGTTTGTTGTGGTTATTGTTTATGTGAAATGATAATTCTGTAACTTCTATTTCAAAAAGAGTAACGATTCCAATTTTTTTGGGCAAGTTCAGTACATGATTGTCTCTGTGTAGATTGTCCTTGCAGAGTACTTATCAGTTACAAGATGTATGGCATATTTCATGTTGATTTTATTTCTGGACATTTTATAGTTATGGAAGTTGCGTATCATAATGGATTTGTTGAGGGTTCAAGTAAGAAAGGATCTTCTCATAACACTTGGTATCTAACTGTTGCGTTATTAATGGTCTAATCCTGCAGCGATAAGAACTTAAATCCATGTTTTTCTTATGAGTATCTGATTCATGAGGTTGACATTGTCATCCTTGTGCCATTTGTTAGGGAAGGAGGGGGAAGGGAATGGTTAAATATAAATAAGGAAAAAAATAATAATTTGACTGTGCTTATATGTTATTTTCTGGCTGCTTTCACTTCCCGACCCTCTTCCTATCCCTTCCACATATTTGTGTTGGCACTTGGCGCAGTCTAATGTGTATTTTTAGTTCCCTTTTCACCTAATAACTCTGTGTTAACATATACTGTAAATCCAGTTAGTGTGTCCAGAAGTGAAGCAAAAATAGGAGAGCAAAACTGAAAAGAAGAACTTAATATCCAGATTTTGCTAGTTGAAAAAAGTTCAAGCCTTCAAATGATTAGGTTTACATAAAAAATGCCATTTATTCGGGGAGCCCTCCCCCCTTCCCCTTTTTCTCCTGCTTCAAAGTTCCTGTGTAATATATTGTGTTTTTGTTATGTCCATTACAGGCTGCTAACTTTGATGTTGAAGCAGCTCAGCGAGGAATTGTGTATATTGATGAAGTTGACAAAATAACCAAGAAGGTATTGCAGATGTTCAATATTTCTATTCTAAGTCATGCTTTTCCAAATTATTTTTCTTGTTTTTTGATAAACTTTCTTCGTGGAAGCACTTTGCAGACTGAGAGCTTGAATTTTGGAAGAGATGTATCTGGAGAGGGTGTTCAGCAGGCACTACTAAAAATGCTGGAAGGAACTGTCAGTAATATGTTTGTGGATATTCTTCCATCTTTCATTTTGTAAATTGTTATTTTAAATTATTGTGGTACAAAAATAATGCCTTTTGCATTGCATACCCAGATTTTGATGAGTTCACTCTATAAATTTTAAGTCGGGGGGATAATTTAAGATACTCTCTCATTGTAATGTGACATTGATAAAAATGACCGTATATATATATATTTTTTGTCTAGATTGTGAGTGTTCCTGATAATAGAACTCCAAAGCATTCACATCGTGACAGCATTCAGGTATCCATCTAGTACGTGTATTTTCCTCATTTGAAATTTCTATTCTCCTCTATTTTTCTGTGAACATGCTATCAGATGTTGTCACAATGTGTTGTCCCATTACTTGCTACATATTGTATTCATACAGTTACCTTCACTTTCTGTCCTATTATTCTGTCCTTTAAAGTATGTGGATATTTCTGGATTTTGGATCTCTTGGAACACGTATTCAATAATTTGACTACCTCAACTTTGAAATCCATGGTTCGCTGTTGAAGTGAATTTTACTAGCTTGTTATTAGCTTTACCATTGTGGCTCGTTTTTGGTTTTGCTCTCTGGTTCAAAAAACTGACTGGCTGTATTCCTTTACTAAACATGATATATGCATTATTTTTTCGTAAATTACTGGGAATGAAATGTTTCTTGTTCAAATTAGGAGATTGGATAAATGGATAATATCATTCTGTGAATTCATCTTATTTCCCAGAAGCTGATTTTTCTTCTACTTTGTGCTATATCTTGCAGATAGATACAAAAGATGTCCTCTTTATATGTGGTGGAGCTTTTGTTGATTTGGAGAAGATCATTTCTGAGAGGTAGTCTGCTTGTTGTAAGTTTTGTACCAAGTGATATATCATATTTGTCATCATCTGCACTTATTTGTTATTTTTCTCCTAGACGACATGATTCGTCAATTGGTTTTGGAGCGTCTGTCCGTGCGAATATGAGACTTGGTGGACTAAATATTTCTGCAGCCTCATCACTATTGGAAACTGTGAGCAATGCTTCATCATTTTTTAGATATTTTGTTTCCTTTAAAGTTTCATTGTCTAGTATCTGAACCATAACACCTTTTCATCTATATCCCTATATATTACTTACGGAATTGTCCTTAAGGTTTTTTCTGGCATTACAGGTAGAGAATGGTGATCTTACTGCATATGGCCTTATACCTGAATTTGTTGGGCGGTTTCCTGTTGTAATCAGCCTGTCAGCTCTTGATGAAGACCAGCTTGTTCAGGTGTGCTTTCTGTATTACCTTCATTAGAACTGTTCTTATGACTCTTCCTGTCATTCTGGTGAACTGGGCTGTCATTTTTCTACTGCAGCTATGCTGAAGAAACTTAACTAATGTTTTCCATACTCAATTGAATAGGATTGTAGGTTGTCGACAATGTCTCTTGTTTGGGGGACATATTTCTGATTTTAGAATACTTAAATCAAAATTAGGAAACACTGTAACATGCTTGTGATAATTGGGAGAGAAATTTGCTGAAATTTTGCTATTTCCGAGTTGGAATCCTTCACTTACCAAATCACAGTGAATGAGTCTTCATCATGTTATCGATATTAGGAAACTCTATACGAACATCAAACTTATGCTTCATAAGATAGGTCCTTGTCACACCAGCACTATAAATAAGTGATGAACAATGTAGCACCTGAAACATTAGAAACCACAGATGGTCCCTAAGTGTCACCATGAATAGAATTCATAGGAAGAAATGTTTTGTAATTGCTTTTTTTGAAAAGGACGCCGCTAAAACTGACCTTTCAAAGAATGAAAGAAATATGATCTTAAAGACCAGTAAATGAAGGCAACCTGGGGACCATCAGCAAACCAGATTTTGACAATGACGACCTCTGGTAAACTTTGAAGATATGACAGTGAACTCTAAACAATAGTTGTCCCACTTGTGTTTCCAGTTAATAAAATCACTCTCTTTCGCTAGAAGGTTGACTCATCTTTTTTGTGTGCCTGTTCCTGAAACACACAGGTGGATGGATAAAACATCACACTGCACTCTGAATCTTTGGTGAATTTGTGGATTTTAACAAAATGATGTAGCCAATCTAGGAGCATAGACATATAAGTTGACTGTGAACAATCCACTATGTCTGCTTCAATTGTAGCACCTCTTCTCTACGTTCTTTAGCGAGAATAAATGGAATTGTGTAATCTTGGTGGTATATATTCCTTCCGAAATATTCTCTCTTTAGTGCATCAAACTCCACATTTTTCACATTTTCACCTGCCCAGAAAATTAGAAATCTATCCATAATAAATCTCTTAAGAATGTCTGCATCATCACTACACTTCATTTGAATAAATTTGTAGTTGTCATCTCTAGCCAAACCTTCAGCATCATTCACATTTGGAGCAAGTCTACTTGATAGTATCCTATATCTCCTTTTCTGTTCTCAGATACACATGTCATTGATTTCTGGTAGAGTTGAGTTCCATAAGTATAGGCGACCCAGCCTGACTCTTCCCTTTAGGAAAGTTTGGACATTGGGTTCCCTTCGAATAAATTTTCCTATTTAGCCTATGAGCTGCATCAATGTTCTGCGGATTCCTTTACCTTCCACCTGAGGAATCAGAAAAAACTTCTGTCCTATAGCTGGTTGCAGATAAATCTGACATGAATTTTTTGGGGTAAATAAAATTACAGTCATGAGGGGATAATGAGAGGGAGGGGTTGAAGAAGCAGTCAGAATAAGATAAAAGGAAATACAACCCTGACAGCAATCAAGGCTGGAAAAAAGAATGCATGAATCAGAAATTGATACATAATGTTAATCCTTTGAAGCAAAAAGAAAGAGAAAAAAAAAAAACCTTGAGAAGTGTTCTGGTCGGTGGTGTGAACGGTAAAGGGGAAGATATTTCATTGACTAGTATAGTCACATACAAACGAAACAAACTAAGCCGTCATTCCACTATATTTACAATACAAGGCTAATGAGCCAAATCAGGAACTAAATTCTACAGATCAGGAAATGACCCTGAACTAAAACGTACAGGCTCAAGTAATACCTTGAAATTAGGGATCTTATTATCACCTATACTGCGCATGAATCCTCTCATAATCATCTCTCTGGACATTAACATCTTTTTTGTGTGTAAAATTTTAAATTGTTAAACATTTCTCTCTCTAAGTTATTGCAATAGGTTCTTTGTGTATAAATTTGATAATTGTTAAACTATTCTCATAGGTTCTTACTGAGCCAAAAAATGCTCTGTGTAAGCAATATAAGAGGATGTTCAGCATGAATGATGTAAGTCATGATCGACAATGTTATTCATATGGCATTTTACATACCTTCTTACTAGATGCAGATGGATCTTCTGTATTTTTACCGAGTACTCTAATTACAGGTAAAGTTACATTTCACAGACGGTGCAATAAGATTGATTGCCAAGAAAGCAATAGCCAGGAATACTGGTGCGCGTGGTTTGAGAGCCATATTAGAAAATATTTTGACTGAGGCTATGTTTGAGGTATGCAAAAGCTAATGCTACTCATTTCGGCTGTATAGACAATTTTGATCATCTTATGTTCCTTTACAATGAAGACATCATACAGAGCTGGTCTCTTATGGGTAACTTATGACTTGAACTATTTCTATATCAGGTTCCAGATGCAAAATCTGGAAAAGATTATGCCAATACTGTTTTGGTTGATGAGGAGGCTGTTGGTGCACCAGATGCACCTGGATGTGGAGCAAAATTGCTCTCTTCAAATCGTGTGTTGGAGGAAATTCCTAAGCAATCCAAACCAAGAGATACAAATGTACGTTCTTTGATTCCTTGCATCATTGGCTAGCAAGCATATTCCACTATGATCATCACAAAACTGTCTGGTTCTCATAGTTTACTCCTTTGATCCATTACACTTGTTTAGTTGTCTCTATTTGTAAACTTTATTGCTCTGATGCAAACAATGGGGTTAGAGAAAAAGGGGTCATTGCCTTTGTCCACTGAACTATGGGATTGTATACTTTACTCTCTCAACGTTTTCTTGGCACTTAACCACCTAAAGTAAACATAACTACACTTGCTGTATTGACCTGCTGGCAGAACCATCTGAGAGACATGTGACATGTTGTGAAGGGCAATAGGGTGTTTCCCATTGTTTTCTTCCTAAATTTTGGCATACTTTATATTCTAGTGGTTTGTTTTTCTAATCATGAAAATACCACATATAAAAGCTGAAGAGACCCCATTGCCCTTATAATATGTCATATTCCTTTCACATGATGGAACTCCGTCGATATATGCCTCCGTCAATTGGTCTCAAGTGGGTTAGTGTAATTACAATATACTTTATGTGGTTAAATGCCAAAGAATTAAGCTCAAAGAATAAAGTGTAGAAAGCTGCAAAGTTCAATGGCAAAGTGTAATTACCCTAGAAAAAATTGTTGCTAGAACAAACTTTATGTTGCATTGCATATCATTCATTACATTCATTATTGACTATATTTGATCATTTTGTGCTTGTTAGGAAGCGGACATTCCTGTGAAAAGGAAGCTAACAGCAAGAGTTGGAGGATCCATTGCCTGTTAATTGACATGAGTTTTTAATTTAATTGAGGCTCAATTAGATCTTTCTTGTATATATGAAAAATGTGATTACACAAATTCTAGCTTAATGGAACATAGAATTCAAGCAATCGTTTTCAAGTCTCCATTGCCCCATAATCATTTATTCAATCTTCCCAGATTTTGCCAAGTCTTCACTCAATATTCTAGATAACCCAGAAGAGAAACCATGTCAGAGATATGATGGTTATTGAGAAACATCTATCAAATGAAACAAATCCAACACTGTTTATTAATATACCAACTTAAAAAAAATATTGTCAACGAGACAATTTTTAATGAAAGAGGGCGAGAAGCAACAGGACAGTGATGTTTGAAAGAAAAAGAAATCATCAAGTAAAATATATAAGTAAATATTGTATGGTTTTCTATTATTTTTAAGTGATATTAATTGTAAATTGGTAGGAATAATTTTGTATGCATGTAGCCTCTTGAATATCATAAACAATCAAGATATAGAATGTGACATATAAAATAAAAAGCAAATTTTTAGAAATATTAGTTGTTAACAGGAATTTGTGAACTATTTCATTTTATTAATAGGATATAATTGAAAAAATATATATTTAAACAAATAAAAACATTACATATAATAAACTTGAGCTTTGACAAATGAATATCATGTTTATACTTTCAAGTTTTAAAATATCATTAAGTAATATATCAGTTATTTTTTAGGAACATTACTAATTGTAAGTCTATTTTTTAATGAAGTATAAATTAATGTCTTGTAATTTTTCTCTGTTTTTTTGTAACTTCATGGATATTTCTACCTTTTTCCTGGGTATTCATTCATTCGTGCCTTGAGATTAATGCTTGTTAAATATAACAAGAAATACTTTTGTGGGTAAAATGTACAGAGTGATCATAGTTGAGGGACAAAAGTGCAATTACCCTTGTATTAATTGGGTATTCCAATTTCAGGTGGATTTGGCAACTCCGAACATAAAATTGGGAGAGTCTAAAAGCACCCCATAAATTTCTAAGGGCACCCCAACATTTTATAATTAAATTTAATGAAATGTGAGAAGACTAAAATACCCTTAATGCAAATATTTTATTTAAAAAAAAAAAATTCTCCCTCCATTCTCGATTTTCATTTCAAGAGTGTATCAAATTGCATCCCTCATTTTGTTAGATTCAAGTGCAATGGCTGATGAAGATTCAAACCCATCAAATAATGTAAGATTTCGCTCAAATGTACATCGTTTTTAAGAAGTTTATGTTTCGTTTCATGATTTTCACGAAAATCGAAAAAATCGCGCAGAACTAACCCGTTCGGCTAGCACAGACCGAACGCTACTGTATGCGTTCGGTCAGGCCAACCGACCAAAGAACAGTATGTTCGGTCCACATGACCGACACTTTTAAGCCATGTTCGGTCCAGATGACCGAACAGTATGCCACTTGTTCGGTTGTCTTGGCCGAACAGTTTCATTTTCTGACGTTAATCTTATACCACTGAAATAAGCTTCATATATGCAGATGTATGAACAAGAACTGACAGATTCGGACGATTTAGAGGCTCCCTATATGCAGATTGATTTCACTGATGATTTTACCACTGACGAAGTATTTGAGTCTCGTACTTTGATGATGAACTGGATTAATACCGTAGCATACCGACATAATATGATAGTATTGGTTGTACGGTTGGATAGTGGGAGTAGTGGTCGTCGACCTCGAGTTATGTTGGGTTGTGAACGAGGTGGTGTATATCGTCCGCGTAATAAGGCGAAACATCTTCTAAATTCAATTGATGATGGGAAGAGTGTTTTAAAAAAAAGCTCTAGAACTACAGCCACAAAGAAATGTGAGTGTCCATTTCTTCTAAAAGCTATTCAATTGAATGAGTCGGGACAATGGTCGTTCTCGGTTGTCTCTGGTGTTCATAACCATCGAATGGGCCGGAATTTGGTGGGTCATTCATATGCCGGTCGACTAACACCGGTTGAAAGTCGATTTGTAGCAGACTTGTCTAAGAATAAGTGTAAAGCCAAGGATGTTCTAAGTACTTTGAAGGACACATTTGTGCAGAATGCATCCACTCTGAAGACTATTTACAATGCTCGTCACAAGCACAGATTATTGGAGCATGGAGGTCGGTCTCAAATGCAATATTTATTGGAGAAACTGGAGCAGCACAAATATTATTACCTTGTCAACAGATGCGAGACAACAAGTAGGGTGAAAAATCTCTTTTATGCCCATCCAACTAGTGTGGACCTGTTGCGTGCCTTTCCAGATGTGTTGCTCATGGACTGTACATACAAGACTAATCGATACAAGATGCCACTATTGGAAGTCGTTGGCATCACATCTACGGATATCACATTTTCTGTGGCATACATTTATTTGGAGGCCGAGCGCGAGGAGAACTATAGATGGGCGCTCAGTACTTTGAAAGGATTGATGGACGAATCATTCTTACCACAGGTCATTGTCACTGATCGGGAGATTGCTATGATGAATGCTATTGAAGTTGTGTTCTCAAACGCAAAACATTTGTTATGCAGATGGCACATTAGTAAAAACATTTTGACTAAGTGCAGGAAGGAATTTCATTCGAAGGCGAAGTGGGATTCATTTAATTACTCATTCAATACGTTGGTTCTTGCGGAAAATGAAGTGCATTTCAATGAGTTCGTTTCAAGATTGAAGGCCGATTTCATCGACACTCCAAATGCCGTGGATTACGTCATCTCGAATTGGCTAGATCCGTATAAGGAGAGATTTGTAGCATGTTGGACAAATAACGTAAAGCATTATGACAACACTACAAGTAGCCGGTACGTATATTTCTTGTATCTTATTCATATTTTTCGCGATCGATCAGTATAGTGCTATATTTTGACAATACGATGTGGTATGTTCACACAGGGCGGAGAGTGCTCATTCGAGGTTGAAGAAACAACTTGGTACCAGCCAGTCTAATTTTGAAGCCTCTTGGGAGAAGATACACGGGTTGTTGATCACATCTCACACCACTATCAAGGCTTCATTTGAGCAGAGTCAACACAGAGTGCATCATAAATATAAGTCTCCTATTTTCAAGATCATTCGTGGGTTGGTGTCACATGCAGCCATACATAAGATTTTTGAGGAGATGGAGGGGGTCAACCCGGCCGGGAGTGATTTGTTGTTGTGTGGTTGTGTATTGAGAAAGACATGTGGTCTTCCTTGTGCTCATGAGCTTGCAGAATTGATACGTATTGGTGAAGCAATCCCTCTTGACAGTATTGACAGATTCTGGAGGAAATTAGATTGTGAACCATGTAAGACGGACGTAAGTGTTGCTGCAGATTTGGGGAGTCGGTGGACAGAGTCAGTCGATGATGTGAATGGGTTGTTTGCGTCGGCCAATGAGTCACAAAGGTTGTTGCTACTGAAAAGACTTAGGGAGATAACGAACGTCTCGACATCCTCATTGCTTGAACCTGAGGTTCATACATGGGTTCGTGGACGCCCAAGCAAGGCTAAGAACCGTGCAGAAAAGTCTACCAAGCGTGAGAAAAGTTCTTTCGAATATGTTGAGTCTTTCAAGGATAGTAATTCCAGTACTTCTCAGAACATATTTGTTAGCGATCCCTCAACTTGTGCACCAGTGTTTTCGGCAAAGAAGAGGCCACCGAAACAACCGATTCTACGTCGATCTGTGCGAACATCCTCGGAGATTCCATTCTTACAAGTGCTACCCAATCGTGTACGTCCTTACGTATCTAGTACGAAAAATGTGAAGGGCGACGGATATTGTGGTTTTCGGTGTATAGCCGACACACTTGGTTTGGGTGAGGATTCATGGCCGCAAATCCGAAACGATCTAATCGGAGAGTTGGTAAACAATCGGGATTTGTACACTGCTTTATGGTTTAACTGTACGCACACGGTGGATGAGATTTTGACATTGTTAAGCTGTTGGAAGGATGAGGTATATGACACTCGTTTTTGGTTCTCATTCCCTGAGTGCTATTACCTTGCGGCTTCCGCCTATAATATGGCCATAGTTCACATTTCTCCCCAAATCAGTGTTCTATTTCTTCCTCTCAGAACACAAGTGCCGATCAATCCGGGATGCATGTGTATGGCACTTGTCGGTGATAATCACTTTATTCGGGTAACAGTCTTGTTTATTTTGATCACATAGTCAAAGTTCATTTCGTTGAGCAACACATTAATTGGTACTTACATTAATTTGTTCTATTTCTAATATGAAGGTGAATTTGGTCGACGGTGCGCCGCTGCCGCCTATCATAAATATGTGGTTTGCGTGCCGGCTTCCTTACGCAGTTAGCTGGGGGTACTTTTCCAACAACAAATAGCAAAGTGGGGCGCGACTGATTCAAGTGAAAACACCTCGATCGGAGTAGACACCATTAGTTTAGATTCCGATTAACATTTTAAAACGGAAGATCAATTTGTAATACTTAATAGTGTAATATATATTATTGAGTACGAATTGGTCTTATTGTGTTATATGTATTTTCTTGCACAACCGTACACATTGAGAACAGGTCACACGTTACCGCGAGAAAACGGTCCGGATGTGGGATGCAAATCCACACTGTTCGGCCGTCGTGGCCGAACAATCCCTCTTGTGTTCGGCTGAATCGGTCGTACGTCGTGAAGCTATTTCGGTCTATATGACTGAACACCGGGAGAATCCATCGGTCAACTCGGCCGAACAGTTCCATCACCGTTCGGTTGGAATGACCGAACAGTTCCATCACCGTTCGGCTGGAATGACCGAACAGTTCGAATAGAAAATTCAAGATGGAAGAACAATTACATTGTAACATGTTTGTTTGACTTTGTGCAACATATTAAACACGCTAAAGTCGAAATATTTGTCTTCACATAGAAAAGTTAAAAAAAAGAGTTCACAACATCTAAGTCATCCAAAACACATACAATCACGGAAGATCAAAATATTTGTCTTGCTCAAAGTTGCAATAGAGGTCAAAGTACGAATACATAATGTAATGAGCTAACTATGTCCTACGAGAAGTGCGAGTTCTACGAGACCTGCTCGTTGATGGACGGCCGTCGGGTTCTGTCACATTACTATCATCCACCGACAAAGTCTCGTACGCCCTAATCACATAAGGCATCACGTAATCCAATGACAGGTCGAGATCGTTAGCCACCCACCGTTGGACGATCGGATGAATATGCGCACGTGCACTCTCAATCATATCCCACGGCTGTGCTTGAGAATGAGCAGAACTGGCGACAACAGACGCCCTCTGGGGATTTTGGATCATCGGATGTGAAACGGTACAGAACCAGTCCATGTAGTCGGCTGTGCATTCCCATGCTGGACTGGCTAGCCTACCCCTGACCTCATCGGCCAAAACGTGACTGCTCCACATCCGAAAGTAAGAACTCATAACATCCCAAACAAGCTTGTAATGTGCACTCGTGCTACCTCGTCGAACTGATAGTGGCACCAACGGATCCTCAGGAATCGTCTGAACATGTCCAAACTGCCTCAGGACGCGGTCAGGATGGTACGGTTCGACAACATCGAAAGCTCGGATGCATCCGTGGTAGAATGTAACCTCATGTCGTGGGAATACATCCCTCATACTCGCGAACGGAGTCCAAACAACCTATGAAAATTATCATGGACAATCATTATAGGTTGAACTTTTCTTCTATATATATATATATTAACGAGATGCTCGCAAAACCTAAAACTTACAGAGTTCATAGCACAGGCATCTAGCGTCTCTCTCCAAGCTATTAAACGATCGATTGAACCCCCGGGAGAAGCTTGTTGGGCCCATCGCAACGCCAAAGGTTCACCCAAGTTGTAGTTGACATTATGTGTCGGCCGCGTAATAGGAAAATACTCGTAAATCCATGCCTGAAAATAAAAATGATGCTCAATCATATAAAATGTCCATATAGTTTGAGAAAAATAAAATAAAGAAATAGAATTTACCTCCAACAATGTCAAGTAGCCACCCATCTGCTTCACTCCAAATCGAGATGCGAGCCCTAACTGTCGGTACAAGTACGCTAGTGCAGCGGCTCCCCAAGCATACTTGTGGACTCGGGTAACATTCTCCAATAGTCGGAGAATGTTTGTACCCACTCTGGTGCCGCTCTTATCGGTAAAAATTGTGCAGCCTAGCACAAACCATAGGTATGCCCTTGCCGAACAAAGTCTCTTCTCTTCATCAAGAGAAGTGGCATCACCACTAAATCTCGATCGTATCCACTCTAACCTCACAGAGCTGCCTCTTTGGCCCCTTACAGCCTCGCGTGCCTCATCAGATCCCACTCCTAACAGCCGTTGAAGCATCACCGTTGGTGCTTTATCACGTTCTTCCCGTTGGACAATAGATTTTCCAGTAATAGGAAGCCCGGTAATGCAGAGAACGTCGTCCAGGGTTATTGTCATCTCACCAAACGGCATGTGAAAGCTGTTGGTCTCCGGATGCCAACGCTCAACGAAAGCACATATCAGGTTCTTGTTAGGGCTCTTATACGATATGGATCGTAAATCGGCAATTTTTGACCGGCGGAGCAACCTAAACCACTGATCCAAATCACCCTCAAACTTCCAAGAATCCATCTTCGTTGTGTGACATAGACACCTAAGAATATCTCTCTCATTGCCGAACCATATCCTCGATGCAACATGTGTCTTAAAACTGGGCAGAAGGCGGTGGTCGGTCGGGCTTCCGGGAAAAGGACCTGTAAGTACCTCGGACTCCTCTTCTTGTTGCTCGTCTGCTTGTTGCTCCTCTTCTTCTTGCTCTTCATAATCACGAGCGGCCTTTTCAACATAATCAGGATATTCGGCCTCGGGAATTTCTTCTTCATCTTCATTATCACGAGCGACCTCTTGCTCGTGAAAATCAGGATATTCGGCCTCGGGAATTTCTTCTTGCTCTTCATTATCACGAGCGACCTCTTGCTCGTGATAATCAAGATGTTCGGCCTCGGGATTTGCTGTCGTGACTGGGATTT
Organism: Scutellaria minor; assembly: GCA_954870855.1. Lineage (NCBI taxonomy): Eukaryota > Viridiplantae > Streptophyta > Magnoliopsida > Lamiales > Lamiaceae > Scutellaria > Scutellaria minor. Next base: position 12,729,843 of record OX940728.1, on the reverse strand, counting down.
CCGGAATATCGGCAACCACTTCTGGCTCTATTTCAAATTCCACATCCAGGTTAGGTTCTTGCATGCCCGAACCTTCACCACGCTCCAATTCCCTACGCTTCCGTTCTGAAGCGGTTGGTCTATTCTTCCTAAAATACGTCTTACCTGTAATACAAATAAAAAAAATTGAGTCAACGGAACACAAAAATTAATGAATTGGAAAAAAAAAAAATTCAGACTGTTCGGCAGAGATAACCGAATGCTCGAGACACTGTTCGACCAGGCCAGCCGAACGCATGCGAACCTGTTCGGTCAGGCTGGCCGAACGCGCGAACTCCTTCTCGGCCGAGGGGACCGACTGTCAGACTATATGTTCGGTCAGATTGGCCGAACAGAACCAAAAATTTCGACCAACCAGTGTCGAACAGTTTTACGATTTTCCAGTTTTCAAACCTTCGTTTTTTTCAGAAATTCGACCGAAAACATAATTTTTACACACAATTTCATCAAATTGAATTACTAATTCACTAACCCATAACAAACCCGACAACATAAGGTAAAGAAATGTCTACAAAAACAAAGTAATCAATTGCAAATCGAATGAAATTATTGAAAATTAACTTACCCGATAAATTTAGCTTTCTAAATATCTGTTTGAAGTGATGTTCCATTGTTGGCGACGTTCGGACGAATCAACCGAATAATATTGAAGATGGTGGAGGTTTGAAAATGGTGAAGAACCGAACGGGAGCTTGGCCGAACAAAGTGCTGTATTGGCCGAAGAAGATGGGAAATCTGTATGAGGAACTCCCTTTTGTTTTTGTTTTTTTAAATTTGATAAGGGTAGTGTGGGAAATAAATGGGGTGCCCTTAGAAATGTTTTTAAGTGGTATTTTCTTTGTTGGGGTGCTCTTAGAAAATGGGGTGCCCTTAGAAATCAATGGGGTGCTCTTAGTCCATCCCCATAAAATTATTGGCGCGTCTCTTTTCAAAAACTTCTCCCCTTTTCAACCATACAAATTGAAGCCCTAATTTCATATTTCCATTTTCGCTCTGCAAATTGAGGAATTACAGGGTTAAGAATGATCCTCAGAACGCCGCCACCGAGGAAGAGAAGGGCGGAATCCCAGCTACCGGATGATGATAATAATACTACTCAGTGCCCCAGTTCCGATAAGCAGCTACTGATATACGAGGATCTTCCGGTGCCGGAATATTCTCATGACCAGTCAATCCCCATTACCTCCGACCAGATGCTCTGCACCTACCAATGCCGCCAGATGGTATGCTTTTTTTGTTTTCCAGTTTGATTTCTCACTTCTTATTTTGTGTTCAAAAATATTTTTCTGACCCGTCTTCTGTATACTTCAGATTTCGATTAATATACTGGTATTGCTGAAATGTTTGATTTCTAGCGTTTTATTGCACAAAACTCCGCAGTAGTTTAAATATACAGTATCCTATTACAATCATTTTAAAGGTTTATTATTTAATGGATGAGTAAAATGATTTATTTACTTTTTCATCAATAAAATATAATGATTTATTCTTGGTTGGTACCATTTGATCCCAAATGTATGGGACAAATCGACTTCTACTCTATCTTTGTTAATACGGATTAAATCTCTTGATGTTGTGTTTCCATGATGTTGAAAAATTATGATTTGATTAATCAATATAACGTGAACCACTATAGACTATTGATTCATCCCCTGATCTAGGAATCTGAATTTAAGGATGACAATGTTAGTTTCACGTATACAACTTTGTCTCAGGTATCATGAATGTATGTGTATCTTTCAATTGTAATTTACTATGAACTCCTATCACAAGGGGTAGGATACAAGTCTATAAGGCAGTGGTGGATGACTTTTTCTAATACTTCTCAGCTTTCTGACTTTGGTGGTATGCAGAATATAGTTATACTTATTTATTTATCCAGCAGAACAATGTCCAATGTTGTATGCCAACATCTGCATCTGTGATATCTACTTCGTCCATTTTGACATCTGTTCTCAACCACAACAGAAAATGGAGAACTTAGAATTTTTAAAGTTGGTAGTGTTATAAACAGTGTTGGATTTGTTTCATTTAATTGATATTTATCAATAACCATGATATCTTTGACATTGTTTCTCTTCAGGGTTATCTAGAATATTGATGCTTGTGCTAAGAAAACATTTAATAGCATTTTTCATGCCAACAAAAATATGGCTCTTGTAGGTGAAATCAGAGTTTTTTGATGCCCTAAGTAGTGCAGAAAAACAAGTGCATGATTATCGATCTAAGTTTGAAGCACTGAATGAAGACTTCTCAAAATCTGGTAAGATTGTATAAATAATTATGGTGCTATGGAGACTCTTGTAGGAAAAATATTCATTTGAATAAATCTTTGTGTTTGTTTTATTTATTGGGTAAAATGCTTAAAATGGTACCTTAGAGTTGTAGACTGGATAATACTCCTTCAGATTCCCGTGGCAAAGTAGCCAATCACTTAATCTGGTTATGTTTCCTTGACAATGGGGCAATGGGCTTAGAAAAGCTTTAAAATATTTACCTGTCCCAAACATTCCAAAGTTGCTTGGTCCTTCCATTATTAATTAGGGAAATTGGTTATGTTTTCCTTGCCAATGGGCTTATTAGCCTGAAAAGTATGTTCTAAAATGTTCCATAATAAAGGAGTTGCCATCTATTTTTGTTGCCACATGCAAGTTGTTTGGTCCTTCACATGATTCTACCACTTTTTGTTTATTATTTATGAATGTAGAATTCCTTATTACTTTATTTTGACTTTCATAGTGATGTTTTTTTCTGGATTAACAAACATTTTATTAGAATACTTTTTCATTGATGTTTCTTAGATGTACTTATATACTTAGGGTATTGTCTATAAGTTCATATTGTGATGATGTGGGATAGGGTTAAGTTTATGGTTGCTTGGTGGAGTAGATATGTTAAGACTTCCTTCTTGTCAAATATCACGAGAGTGGAGTTATGTTTTATGATTTGACGTGATCGTAATGTGAGGATAGCTCGTTCCTTTGTACTTTCTTTCTTTACTTGATTAAACTTTTAGTTTCATAGGAAAATATCATATTATGATGGTAAGTTGTATCATAACATAAATTACTTCTTACAGAATCTGAGAGAAAGAGATTTCATGATAAACTCCTTGATTCTGAACAAGAACTTGCAGCTGCTAGAGGATGTGAACAAATGTTACAGGAGAAGATTAGGAAGGAGATTGGTTTTTATCAAGAACAGCTCAGAAAACAAATACAGTCCTTTAGTGAGCTCGAGGTGTGGTGATATATCTTGGTTTAAGTTATATTATTGTTCTTCACTTCTTCTGAATTCTGCAATATCAAATATACTATTGAAGCATCTGAGTTTGTGTCATATCCTAATGCACTTTTTAAGACTGAATTTATGCTATTTATAGATAGCAGAGAAGGAACAATTAATTTTTTTGATATCACAATTCATTCGATGTGTTCAGGTTTGAACCCATGGACTGTCGAAAATCGTTTTGTAAGGAGGTTTCACATCAACCTCATTTAATTTCTCATAGTTTCATCATTTTTTCAGGTAGGAAAATTCATTCGTGTGCTTATTGATACCTGAATTATAAAATTGTCTAACAGATTGATACCATAGTTGGTAGGGGTGCACCTGCAGCTGTGCAAATTGCATGGGGCGCAATCTGTAGTGCCTCTACATGCAAGAGACTAGCTCTGTGTATGAGACGGGCAACTCTTGTTTACAGTCTCTCCCAACCCCAAACACATTTTCAATACCCCTATTAAGATTTTTAAGACGTTTTTCTTTAGGAAAACTTAAGAACAATCAGAACTTCATTTCGAGAGGGAAAAACACTTGGGAACTTAAGGTTTACTGGAGAGAATTTCTCACAATAGAAGAAATATTAGATATGCTGCTGGACCTTGACAACCCATGCCATCCGACCACCGTTGTCGTTGCTTACCCACATTTTTACATCTTTTATTTTAATCTGGTTTGTTATTATGTTTTTTCTGTTCTTTACTAGACATTTAATATGGTTCCAACAATTAAATATACCAATTTTTGCAAAGTACACACACATTTAATATTTTTAAAGAATTTTTATATTGTTTTTGGATTTTTGCATCACGTGTTCGTGCATGCCTCTCACCTGGGGTGCTAGAATCATCTTTGTGCCTTCGTGCACCTTATGCATCTAACAACTATGGAAGACGCTACCTTCCTGTAGTTCCCTTATCTTAGTGAAAGATCCAAAGATACTACACTTTTTTCTACTATCTCCACTGCTTGTTGTAGTAACATTTTGTGGCAATTATCTTCCTTAATCAAGCTTTAAGTTGACCCCTTTTGCTCTCTATTGCCTCATTTATTGGTTTTCTAATTCTTTAATCCTCAGTTTTTAGTAGTTTCTGCTATGAGGATGGCCCTCAGGGTCTGACTTCGAGTTCAACTTGAACAATACATTGTGCAGCATCTTTATCTTTAACCTCATCTTTCTTCTTCGGGTGTTTTTGAGTGGAACCAAGTTTGTCGTCTTCCCCATGCCAAGACTGTATATGTTTTAAGCTTAATTAGATCATTCTTCCGTTCTGAACAATGTACATATTTATTTATTATCTTGATCCTCAAATCCAATGGAGAACCGAAATGTAACTTAATCATTTGAGGTCTGTCTTTAATGTGGACTGACATAGCCGTCTTACATATGCCCAGAGGAGCTTCAAACTATATTAATATGCAGGTCTCCTGAGCTGTAGAGGCATAACTGACCATCATTTTGTATCCGTAAGGACCATACTGCACTTTCATGTTGTTAAAATGAGATGAAGGAAGATTCTTGATGGTGTGGCCCTTGGCCCATTTTGATATAAATTCAACGAATTTGAATGACTGCTAAATAACTGCCTTTTTTTTTGGAACACCATGTATGGCCCAATGCTTTTACATGTGACGTGGTTTAATAATTTTATTTCTAGGACTGATAGTGTTCTATCATTGTTTGATACAATAAATTCGGCAACTATCCTGTTGCTCTTCTTTTCATGAATTATTACGTGTTTGTCTGCCAGTTTTGAATTGTTCATTGGTAACTGCTGTTGGTGTACTTTTTGTTACCAGTTTTTGTCGATTACAGTTTTCAAAGGGTATATGTACTCTTTTTCCCCTGGTTGTGCTTTCTTCATTATTTGCTCAACAAAGAACCTTTCCTGTTTCGTTTTGTAGATAAAGTTCCAGAACGAGATGGACCTACGCAAAAATGCAGAGCTATCAGCAACCAAATCTGAAGAAAAAACAAGCCTTTTGGAGGAAAAGCTAAGTACTCTATCAGAAAGCATAAATAGGGAAAAGGGTCGTCTTCAAAATGAGCTTGTTCAAATGAAAAGTGAAACAAAGCTGTCAGTTTCTAGAATAAGTGCTGATGTCAGTACTTCAATTTTGTTGTCGGTAAAGTGCTTTTCATGGTGATATTATTACTTAGTACTTAATCATATTTTTCTTCAGCTTGAGAGAATGGCATGCAGAGCTAAAAATGCAGAAAAAGAGTCAGCATTACTGAAAGAGCAGCTGGATGAACTTAAAAAGAGATTGCATGAGGTAACTCTTTCCCTGTTTCACTTTCATGGAATTTATGAGCTTTTTAAAAAATTGTAGCTGATCAGGTCTCATATAGTTTGCACTTCATATTACTTTCCATGTCCAGTGGACTGAGCTTCATTGACTTGTGGGGCTGTTTATGCATCTTATATTATCTATTGTCTAGGTGCTGCCTAGTTCATGCCACACTGTAAAATATTATTGGTTTGTGTTGGACAGTTCTGCGGAAGGACATTTGGTTTTCTTCATTTGTACTTTTTAAAAAAATATATCAAAATGCAACATGTTTTTATTTGAAAAATTACATACAATATGAGAACAACCTCATTTCATAGGTTCTGTAATATAGTTGACTGACGGGGACCAATCTTAGTTAAAAATGAAGATGTCTTGGTGCAGTGAGTGTTTCTCTGTTATCATGCCTGCATGAAAATAGTTTGGGCATGACTGCCTTCTTTATGAATTGTATTTAGCATCATGGCATAACTATCTTTAATTCCCTTTGCCACTTCGTTAATCCTCTATAATTATATGACAATTGTTGAATAATGCAGTTGTCTTTCTTCACCAGTGCATGCAGGAGAAATCTGAGGTGCAGAGAAAGTTATCTTGCAGATCTCCAGAAGCTCCTTCTAAGGACACAAGTTTGTTGGTGAAGCATTTGCAAGAAGAACTGAGGAACTATGTAAGCACATTGATCACATTACATATTGCTTATTGCTTCAGATATTTCATGAAAACTAGTGAACAAGTCCGTAAAGAAACAATGAGACTACAGTTGCAAGAATGAAAAGGAGATGAAAAACCAGAATGGGAGCAAGGGACAAGAAATACATCCTCCTTTTGATCATCCAGAGAATTCTGATAGAATATTTTATGCTATTATTAAAATATAAGCTGCAACTGTTACAAGCTGAGGTCTGTCTAACTAGCCACTTTGGTAGTCTTAAACTGGAAATTTCCTCTTTTATTAGGAATTACCTGAGCCCAAGTGTTCTCCAACATACCATGTGGTTCATAACTGAGATATTCTGATTGATTCATGCCTTTTTCAGTTTAACATAAGAGCATGCTTAATAGGCCTGTCTCAATATATTACTAGGAGTCTGAAGTGCATGAAGCTAGAAAAATAAAAGCTTCTCATGAAGATATCACATTGTTGAAAGAAAAGTTATATGAAGAAAAAAGCCGCAGGGAGAGGGCAGAGTTGGATCTGCAAAAGTTTTCTGACATCCTGTTGAACATGAAGAAGTTGGAGGATGAGTTATCTGCATGGAAGTCAGTGATTAAGGAACTTCCTGGTGTGTCATCTGCAGATGATATACCTCCTATATTTGCAGACTTACAGAAGTACGTATCTAAGTTGTATTTTGCTTCATTTTTCTGTTATCTAGATTTCGCATTATTTGAAAAACTGCTAATTTACTTCTTGTGCTGTACTGTGTTTTACAAACTTGGTTTTCATGGTGCTCCAAAATTCAACCAGTATTATCCTGTTTGTGATATGAAGTAATTTTTTCCTCTTATAATGGTTTTGATACACAAATACTGAATGTAACACCTACCATTTCTGTGTTTGTTGTTCAATGCGTAGCTTGGTTTTGAGTGCTCCAAGTTATTTTGCGTTATTTGTACGTCGATCTTCTGACCTCTTTAATTGACCTCATGCAGGGAGGTGGTTAATACCATGATGAAAGCAGGTGAAACACAAGCTAACCTGAAAGAAGTTCAAGTGGCTCTTGAATCAGCAATTCTTGATAAACAAAATGCAGAAACTGAGGCTGCAGTTGTGAAAAAGAAGGCAGAGTCTTATAACGAAGAAATCAAAAGGCTGGAACTGATGGTTAGTACTATATTGAATCTTTCATAGTCTGATGGTTATGTATCTTTATTTGCTCTATTAAAGTTCACTTGTTTGTTGTCCTACATGGAGTTTATTGGAACTGCTTCCTTGCTTTTTTCGTAGCTTGGTTTAGTTACAGAGGAAAGAAACTGTTTACAAAATGTAGTTAAGGAATTAAAAGAGCGTAGGAACCTTGAAGGTGGAACTGGATTGGTCATTGGAACTTTTGTTCAGGTTGGGGTACCGATTTTCATTTACTTGGAGTTTTCTGCAACCTTTCTGCATCGTCCTGTCGTTGTTGATCTCTCATATTGACAGGAGCTTGAAACATCTCTTGACAAGAAGGAAACCTATGTCAGGGAACTAGAGAACAGCTTATCTGAATTAAAGGAAATTAATAGCCGCCAGCAGAATGAGATAAAGTTGCTAAATGAGAGACTAACAAATGAAGCAAGACGAGTAAAGATGTTGGAGCGAGAAGGTGATAGCCTCCGTTCCGATATATCTTTGTTGGAGTCTAAGGTTTGTGTTCCTAATATCTTTGTGTCTTAGAATGATATTTCTGGTCCATCCTCAATAGCTGTTTCATTATTTGCTATTCTTGTGCTTCTCGAGTTTAACATGACTATGATAGTTGAAGTTCTTAACAAATGTCATAGAGTTTAAATATTATGTGGTCCGCCAGGAAAAAAAACAATTTCATTTGCTTGACCAAAAAGTCCACCGGATCTCACTTCTCTCCTTGCACCGGTCTCCTGAAATCCAAGCTGAAAGTTCTCCATGAAAGCAATTTAATGGAAAGCTTGTCCAATTGTCTGTAATGGTGAAGCCCCCTACTCACCCTGAGATTTTGATTTATTTATTAAATACTAATCAATAATAAAAAGCAAAAGCTGCTTGTCGTCGTCTTCTCACAACAGGATACTTTGGTAAAATAAGTACTATCATGCAATCCAAGTAGTCTCAAGTCTGGCAGTACTCCCACTTAACCAAATTTTGTGGCAGTTCTCTTCAACGATTTGTTTGTTAATCCCCACTAACCAGATATCCATGTTGACACAAAATGGATGATATTGGAAAATACTCAAATGTCATAGATCATAGCTTGGGCATCATTGGATGGCTGACACTTAAAGCTTATATATCTACTGTGGTTTCTCTCATACTCCATATTCTATCATGTTTTTCCATTGGAAATGGAGTTTGGGCAAGTAGTAAATTCTGAATTCATAGTTCAGAGCATTGGTTATTTGGCTCCAGGAAATGCTAACAAGCAAAATTCCATCTAGTCAATTACTGAAGCAGCTGGCACACAAGCATTTCTTTTCCTCTCTAGGGAGTGATTGACATATATAATTACTCCTCTACTTCCTCTGCTGTCATTTTATTATACAGTCTTGTACTTTTGTTTGCAGCTGGGACATGGTGATTTTTCTTCTGCTAATACAAAAGTTCTGCGGATGGTCAACACCCTAGCTGTTGAAAATGAGGCAAAACAAACAATAGAGGCTCTGCAAAATGAGCTGCAGAAGACAAAGGAAAAGTTGCTGGCTGTTGAAGAACTGAAGAAACAGTCATGTAAGTACAATGATTTTTTTGTCAAACTTGTAAACCACTAAATTGGTCTTCTATTTACACTTCTTATCTCACCAATAACAAGACATAAAAAGACTTGGATATAAACTGTTAAAAGTAGAGAGCAACTATTAAAAAAGACATTTCATGAAGATATAATCCATATAGCTGATCCAACATAGAGGAATGAAGACCTAGTTTGTTGTTGTTGTGCCCTCATCAATAACTGTAATAAGTTACTCTTATAGCTTGCCTCATAGGGTGTGAGGATACTTTAGTGCATCTATGCATGATGTGATGTCACGGGATAATCTAACTAGCTTCTTAGAAAGTGAGAACTGCCATATTGTATGTTGCAATTGGAGCAACAGACAAATTAATTATAATTGATGAACTCCACTATATAATCTTAATTGTTGGCTCTGCTAAATCCAACTCAGAGAGTGACTAAGTTGCTGCAGATTGTGTCCAAGAGTATATAGGATGGTTAAAAGCTAGAGTTATTTTCCTTTTGCCGCCTCCCTGGTTCCTACCATTTTCTCTAATGAAAATTAAGGAAAATATCAAATGTAGAGTTGTAACCAAACCGGGTTGAGAAATGTGTTACTGTTTAAGCTTGTCGAGTTTCTTACCAAGTTTCAAAAATTATATTGGAGCTTGGTTTGATTTTCAACCAAATATGCCTTAACGAGTTCTAGTCAAGCGAAGTAAGAATTAGGTTTGCGATATTTAACTTTTTTAATAATTTCCTTTTGTTTCTAATTGAGTTGAGCTTGAATGAGACTTCTGAGCTTAGTGAAGTAAACATTCTCTTGATTTGTTCACTATTCTTATGAACTCAACTCAAAGTGCTCTAGTGGCCAATAAAGAGTCGAGTATCAAATATTTTGGTTTGTTTGCAGCCGTAATTAAAGTTGATGTAGCCAAAAGTTAAAACCTAGATGATTCATATAATTCTGTCCATAAATGGCCTAAAGTTTGCACATAATGTTTCATTTTCTGAATATAGCTTGTACGAAGATGCAAAGCAATCATTTGAGCCATCATCTAATGATGTAGATATACAATCTGCCCAATGCCCTTAAGAATATAATATAAATTTTAATCTATATCTTGAATTGATTCTGTTGGTTCAGATAGTATTTTGATGTGCTCTTGTTCGTAATACTTTGCTGTATAGCTGATGCTGGCACTCATGTTGACTCGTACATTGCTGGGAAGATTAAACAGTTAAAAGAGCAAATTGCAACACTTGAAAAACGTGAGGAAAGGTGAGTGTGCATATGTTTTGTAGTATTTCTATAGCTTCCAATTGATTTAAGCTTGTAACTTACACCATTGATGGAAAACAGATACAAGACAGTTTTTGCAGAAAGAATCTCTGTTTTTAGAAGGGCGTGCTGTGAACTTTTTGGTTACAAGGTATTTAATTCAAACTTTTTCTTTTTATTTCTAATGTTATGATGGATTATGCTATTATGTCTCCTATACTTGCTTTGCTACATGTCTTAAATACAAATAAAGGCATAATAGAATGGCTCCAATGTAAAAACATTGTCTATAGGTTGGCAATAATCTTTTCTGACAAGTTTCTACAATTATATTTTATTTATTTCGTTAAAATTATGAAAGACTTTCTGTTTTTTTCTTAAAACTTCCAGTTCTGGTACTTACCTTCCGCCACCTTGTACTGTGTGAAATGGTTTCACTTATGGAACATGTGTCTACTGTCTATGGCTGGTCCTGTTTTTTTCTGACAGTCCTGCTAATCTCAGATGCAAAACCTTTAGCTGTTTTAAAATTTGATTATTTAATTTTCTTCATATTACTAGAGAATAGTAGAAGTTCTTGATGGGAAAAGTTTAGAGCTCGCATGATATCTATAACTTTAGCTTCGTATATGCACTTATAATGACAAAACAACCAATCATGTTATTGGGATGGATTTAGACATTCCCACATGCTAATGGTGCAATAAGATTTTCTGGTAATGTTAAGCATGCTTAAATTACCAACTCTTTTGTGTGTGTGTGTGTGTGGGCGCGCGTGTCTTTTTTTTTTTTGAAGTGTCTTGGATCGACATGCTTTGTATGAAGGCAAATGCTATGCAACTGTACAACTTCTAGTACCCTCTTGATTTTTTAATAATCTTGTATCTTCTCAATGTGCTTCAGATTGTAATGGATGACCATCAGCGCCCAGATGGAATCCCAGTCACACGATTTACCCTTCATTCTATTTATGCCATGAGCGAAGATGAGAAACTTCAATTTGAATATGAATCTGGAAACACAAATATTGTGGTAAGCTGACACTTATTGTAGTCCTTTTTAGTGTGGCTAAGATGAGGCGGTGGTAGCTGGCTTCAAGAGCCAGAAAGCATGGACCTTATATCCGCCTCATATTTCTTTACTCCTTTTCTTATATTTCTAGTTGTATGAAGTTTCAGTCCAATGAAATTGACCACCTTTATATGGACACATCTCAAGCAATCTGCTACGTAGTTCTGTAAATACAATAAACTCATTTCGTTAGGTTTATCTTATTTCCTTAGGTTGAGAAAGTTTTAAGGTCTTTTTCCAAATTATATTCACTTTAAGGAGTAGCTATGTCACATCTTGAAAATTGTGCTGAAATATGGCAAATAGAAAATGTAAACAGTTCTTTCGGGGGAAAACGAAAGTTATGTTAATTGACTCTATCATGATAGCTTGTGTGCTAGGATTGTATATAAAACACTTGTTGTAAGATATTTTTCTATTTGATGTAACTAATTTTATTCAATATCAGAAACTAAAGTCCCTTGATTCATAGTAAAATGGTTTCAAGTTTACGCTGTCAGAATAAGTATGTTTGATGCATCAATTTTTCTGAATAAATTAATTAGCATGCTTAAAATTGAAATTTCTAAAGTGAGAACTCATATCAAGCTCCATATAGGCACACTATGACACTAATACACTCATGCATATTATTGCGATAATCAACTAGAACTGAAACTTCTTTTTGTCCTTTTTTTTCTTTTGTTTTTCTATTATGGCAGGTGACTGAGTATACTTCACAGCCTGAGATATCTCGGCAGGTCTGATTTATAAAGCTTTCGAACTTGTTGATTTTTTTTCCATTTTGTTATTCTGAATCCTATGTGCCATTGCCCATTGGCTTCAATTTTTTTCTGACTTCTTTGTCTGTTCCATATATAATTTAAATTGTCTATATGGCTTAACGTTGTGATGTATATGGCTTAAGGATGTGATATGGCTTAAGGATGTGATGTATATATCTTTACTAAAATCAAATGTTCAGGATTAATGATTAAAGTCCCAGTCGTTGTTTGTGTTTATACTTTGACATTTATGAGTCCTCGAAGGAATAAAAAGCTTCTTCAGTTGACATAGAGTCTTATCCCTTTCTTCAGATATCCCATATGGAAAGCTAACAGAAAGTACAAGCACTAGGATATTTTAGCTGCTAATACAAAAGCTTTTGAGCAATGGTTATTTATTGTAAGGGTTTCAAGATTTGAAATGCTCATGAAGTACATTAATTCGGAGATGTAAACTTTTAATTGATGATATTCTTTTTGCTAGGACAAAGTATACTTTTTGTCAGATATAATGGAGAGTTTGCAATTTTTTTAAGTCATAAGAAATCCAATACTCTAGCCCTTCTTAATGACCATCAATAAACTAATTGGAAAGGTGCAATCCTACCTGAAAGAATAAATAGTCCTGTATCCCATAGTGAATCTACCAGCCTGACAATTTCTGGATTTTGGTCGACCTTCCATCTCTCTGACTCATCCTACACTGAACAATTATACTGCATCTGCATGCTTTCCAGATTTGAAAATTCATGCTCATTTGCCATGTAAAGTCTCCTAGCTAGTATGGAAATTGGAAGGCGTTTATTACTTTGCTCACTGTAGTCCTACCTCTTCAACTGTCACATAGGCATGTTCAGCTTGTCATCTCCTAGAATTGATTTTAAGAGCCATCATCCAAGTCTAATTTTAATATTGTCTTTGCAATGCTTAGCAACACCCATAGCCTGCTCCGATACCTTTTTCTTTTGAGGAATATAAATATGTTTCTGTTTCATCATTTATACAATTCTTCATATCTTTGCTTATTAATGTCACATGTTTGTTGCCTACTAGACCTTAGTCACAATACATTTGCATTGTTTTATGTATTTATCATTTCTTCTAACAACTTAGTGCATCCATTGATTTTTCAACAAAACATTGATTTAACATGTTACTCGCACTCTAAATTTCTCAGCTTAGAAATGATAAAATTTGGAAACAGCATTTCTCAATCTGTATCCTGTCAAATTCTGTTCTCCAGAAAATTATAACTTGTTTGAGATGCATTTAACATTTCATGATAATTCCAGGTTTCTCCATGAATCTAATATTCTCTTCATCTTTATCTTGAACTGACAGACATATTTTTAGTTATGGCTCCTGCTTCTTTGTGTTAAATTATCCTTCAGTTCCAGGAGGCATTAACATTGTACTCAGTTTCTAAAACAAACGTTATTTGGTTATTATTGTTGTTTTGTCGCATCTCAGAAAGTTTGATTTTTCCATAAATGGTGTTTGACAGGTTGATATATTTATCCGGAAGATGAATTCAATTCCTGCCTTCACGGCGAATCTGACAGTTGAATCTTTCAATAAGCGTACTCTCTCTTGAGGTGTGGCCGTGTCATACTTATAAATTATCATGCTATAACCATGTCTAGTATTACTCATGAATCGAAGTTTTTGTCGTTTAGTTTGTTTTGGGGTGCATACATTTGTGTATTTGCTTTGCTTTTCTTGTGAGTGGCTGGTGCGGTGGGTGTAAGATATAGAGCAATGGAAGTATTAGTATGTGATGCTGATAATGGGCATGCATTCTTATATTGATAGCCACACAAACGCAAAGAATGAAATTTATTGACTTAAGAAGGTTCAACTTTGTAAACTAAAGCATGAAGCAGTGGAAACATAAAGCCATTAGAGAAGGCCCTATGTTTGCGCGCATTGGAGAATTCTCTGTTTAAATTCAACCACGATACAAATCCCACCTAATCTTTCATCACTAATTGTGTGATTTGACATATAATATTTTAATTAAATGTACTTCTAATCCATGCAAATTAAAGTACATTTAAAATCCATTTAAATTATTAAAAAAGTCAGTTCATTGCATCAAAATTAAAGGCGTAAGGATATTTTTACAAGACATTTAGACTCTTAGAATTTTACTGAGAAAGAAAACCTTAATGATTTTAAATTCTTTTTCAACCCACAAACGCCTCAACGTCTTTCTGACAAAAACGACTAAAAGGGTAAATATTATGAATTTATAATCATCTTAGTCGTAAAACTCAAACCTGAGTGTCTTAATCTTTCATTAATTTTTATGCTTCACTTCATTTTATATAATAAGACATGTTCAAACCCAATAGTTATGATCTAACACATTGATTTAGCCTATCATGTAGGCTTACAAAAGTAAATAAAGAAAAAAAATTTGAAATATACTTGTTAAAGATCAACCAAGAACAAAAATTATATTTAAACACACAGGGTTATTACAAAGAGGGTGGAGAGTGTGGAGGGATAAAATCCATTTAAATCAATTAAAAAGTCAGTTCAATATATAATTAAATTAGTTTATTTTAACTCTTAACATATAATTCTGAAATTGAAAAAACCAATGAAATACTTTTGTAACTTTATATTTTTATTTATTCATTTAGTTAATTTAATTCATCTGAATGTTCTTATTAATTAACAAGTTTTTAAAGTAATGTTCAGATTTATTTGATTATTATTTTGAATTTACAAATTCAAATTTATAACTAAATTTCTAGCCGAAAAATGTTTATTTCTTAAATTGCGAGATCTCTAAGTTACTGGGTAAATTGGATATTTATTGGGTTAAATGGTGGTAAAATCACTGCATTTACTTACAATTTGAATTAAACTCTTAAACATCAGCTAAACAAACATGACTTTAGATATATCGTGCAATTTGAGTAATTTAAAAAGTTCAATTCTGATGTTGTTGACATATCCAAGCAACTCAACAGGTGGTCTACCGAAGTGTAATAAAAAAAATCACATGAGATAAACATCGTTTTATACTTGCCTCGTTTAAATTGGGACATTCACTTTAATTGTGATTTTAACCAAACATTTGGATATTGTTAAAATAAAATGACATTAGCTATGTTGTGCAATCCGAATTATTGACTTTATGTTTCGACTTTGAAGTGGTTGATATGTCGATGCAGATCAACATGTTAACCAACATTAATATAAAAAACACAAAATTTCATGCTGTCAAAATAACATCATTTTAACTATACTACTTAATTTCACATTAATTTTGGAATCAAGAGAAAAGTTTTTTGGTTTGAGATTTTCAAATGATTTTTTTGTCGAAATGAGTTTGATTCGAATTGAAATTATAAAAATTGACTCCGGGTTTTTCATGAACTTGAGAAGATGATCATTTTAGTGTATGATTTGTTTATATTAATTGAGGAATCAAGAAAAAGAGTTTTAATTTTGGGGTTTTAAACGATTTTTTGTCGAATTGGGGTTGCTTAGGATGAAAATCATAAACTTGACATGAGTTTTTATTTGGTTTGAGAGGGGGCAATTTTGGTGTATAATTCGTTCATTTGATTGGGAATGGGAGAAAATTAGAATTTTTTAGCATGAACAGGTAGACATAAAGTTTTACAACAATAATGTAATGGTGGTTTTGGTGTTTTGGAGGTATTATGGCTGCACGGTTTCTGTTAAAAATGAATGAGAATTGGTTGTCGATTGATTTCTATTGTGTTGTGATTCTCAGCAATATAACCAGAAAACGATCAACCAAATCGATAAACCCCTAGCTATGAATAAGAACGATCAATACACGTAAAGAAACGAAGATAAAACGCAAGAATTTAATGTGGTTCGATCAAGCTAACTGTGATCTACATCCACGGGCAAGCCGAAGCAATCAATCCACTAAAACGAGGAAGAAAACGAAGATTACAAAGAGTTGCGCAGATTAGGGTTTACAGTGAATACCCTATCTTCTTCACACACTATCTCACTAATCACTCTATGAATTGTACTTCAACTAGAATCAGTTATGCACTTATATATATAGGGAGAAAATCCCTGGTAACAGATCTTGAAAACCGTCGCTAAATCTCCGCGATTATCCGTTGGAAAGTGAGCTGCACGCGCAGGTTTCTGGTATCCAGGTTCTTGTTTCTGGTATGCAGGTTTCTGTTCCTGGTCAGGTTTCTGTTTCTGCGTTAGGTTTCAGGTTCCGGTTTGGAAGCCTGGTTGATATCAATCTTCTGCCGCCCGGTTCACCACTTTCTAGGCCGGTTCTTCCACCTCTGAAACTGGTTCTGGATTCCTTGCATCATTTTCTAGCTGACAGTATCATATTCAATTTGTGAAGTTCAGTTAAAAATGCATGTGATTTGAATTGCACTAGATAAATAAAGTCATCTTTGTTTTGCTAATATCCAAAAATTTAGTTAAAACTATACATAAAATAAAGATGGTGGTTTGACAAGCAAAGAACCCATATTTATTTGATAAAACATTAAAATATATGAGAGATTCTGATGATAAAGTGTAATTAATTTACTCGGAGCATTACTTATGTGTTTTATTATCTTTTTCTAAGAATTTGGTATAAATGCAAATTCTTGAGTGGGAGAAGTAGAATTTCTGTGCAGCCAAACACAAATCCAGAAGGGGGAAGAGAGAGAGAGGTATCATGACATTATGAGAGGAAGAATTTATTTAAAAGAAATGGAGGTTGAGAGAACACGTCCTCCATATAGATATGATGACCATAAAACATTAGTGTTAGGTGATATCGTTCCATAAATATATAATGGGGGTTGTATATGTGGTTGTGGAAAGCAGTAAATAAGGAAAATGTGACATAAAAAAGATGCAAGTTGGAAAGCCCTCCTTATTTTACGGGGGAGCCCAAATATGTGATGACCTATGGGTTTGTAATTTATGATGAAATAATATGAGTTGTTCTATAACATATATAAGATATATTATATTATATGTTATATTATTTTAAGATATACTATGTTTAATTATATACGATACTATATGTTATTGCTTTGAAAATAAGTTATTAAACTACTTAAATAAAATAAATAATGAAACTTTCAAAATGTTAGCAATATAAATTTTGTAATTAAAATTATTAAATGTAAGAAGTTAATTTAGTATTTATTTATTAGAGAATGTTTAGATGGGGCTATAAATTGTTCAAAATTTCTTATAACATGCATAAGGTCACCTTTTGAACACTTTTAAATGTTACTACCAATTATATTTCATTCTAAACTGGGTAAATTCTTGTGTCAAACTGTCGTACAATGTGACTAGATCAAGTCAATGTGGATCAATCAACGGTCAAATAATATTATGTAAACACTTTTACGTGTATCATAAAATAATTTTATGTGAGGTAATACTTTTGGTTTTAGGATTCCAAATACATGATTAATTTGATAAATTGTAATTTGACAAGTAATATTTGTATGCATATCATGTAAACACTATGTAATATTTTTATAATTTCATAAGTCATACTATATAATACTTCTACATGTGTCAGATAATGCTTTTATAAGTATCACATGTTAATTTTGATTCTTTATAATTTTGACAAGTAATAATATGTAATATATATGCATAACGTGTTTATGATATACACAAAAATATTACCTAATAAGAGTTGACTCTTTCGTAGACCTGACTCAAATATGATCGCACCGTGCAACCGATGCACACAAGAACATCCTCTAAACTAAGATGTTAGGAGCTTATATAATTTTTCTTTTTTTCTTTTTTCCTTTTTTAAGTCATGAAGTGTTTCTTATTTCCAGCTAAAAAATATATTGACAAACTATTTCAAAAATTCTTTGTTGTATCATGCAATTGTTTACTAGTGTCTTATTAACTCAATCATGGTATTTTATTTTTATGTGAACACTTCAACAACCTATTTTTAAAATCAGATCTAACATTTTATAAATTTTGAAAACATATTATAATATCTTTTAATACATTTAGCCAAACATCCTTTCTTTTAGAAAAATAGTTTATAATCTCCTTTCATCTTCTTTTCTAAGAAAATAAAGTCTTATTTTTTAAGTATTACCAAATTGATTAAAAGCTGATCATAATAACTTGTATAATTCTTATTTTAAAGAGTTTAATTATAAGCTCAACTAAACACTCTCTTAATCAAAACTAGTACCTTACCTAAAAATGAATCATAAGTATATATTGAACTTTTGTGAAGCCATAGAATCTAATTTCAAAGATACATGGGTTAATTTACAATTCATATTATATTCGTGAAACGATTTTATATATTTATTTATCATAAACTATGACATATTTTTGTGAGAACCGAACCACCGATCCTAAAATCACTAGTTTGGAATATTAAACTTGGATTGGAAACTCATGATTGTTATGACTCATGAGATATGTACATATGAATCGAGATTCTGCACGAAGCTACCACACATTAATGTAGTTTAATAAATTGTAAAAATTTGAAAACGACACCACTATTAATATTGATCTATGTATAGTCAAATCAATGTTATTATATAGCTATAATATAATAATCAATGATGCTTGAATGGATGAGTGGATCAAAGGATGACAATTTAGGTTTTGGAAAATCAAAAAAATAAAAAAGAAAAAATCTCCCCACGTTCCCTTAATGGTCCATAACTTATTGCTTCTCCTTTTTTTTTTTTAAATCTCATAATTAGTTGACTAGTGAATTTCATCTCATAAGTAATGAAATGACTTGATTTTGATTTGAATTTGGTTGGAAATTAAAAAGTCAAATTTGCCAAATATGTAATATTAGATATACACAATCGTAGCGGTACACTAGTGTGTACATGTGTGAGATCAATTCTTTTTATGCAAACAAAGTGATCTACATTTATTTTTTAAATATATATACGTAGAGAAAACATTTTAAATGTAATGTTCCGATCTAAAACAACCCTTTTCAAAATTGGGATATCACTCTTTTCTTTTTTTTCACTTACTTTTTGGAGCAAAAATGTACTAATTCTTAAAGATGTCCCTAAAATAGCAAATATTTTTTAACAAAAAACTTAAAACAACTTTTTACATACAGATTGAAAATAAAACTTGTAGGTGATCTGATCTAGATTGTACTAGCCGTATTTAAAAGAGCTTTATCCGTGTAATCATCACAATGTTCAAGAGTTCTGACTTTGAATTGAAAAAATTGAGATTAATTTCTGCTTTAAATATAGAAAGTATAGTACATAAATCTAAGTAAAGATAAAAAAGATCCACTAGCAATATATATCAAATAAAAATAATTTAGTAGTTGTTATTTTATTCACACCATCATACCTAATAAACCCTAATATATCCATATGTGGGTTACATGGCCCACATAAATTCATATTTCAATTGCAAGTCATTTTCAAATAGTGGGTTTTATTAACATGGTATATGGTGCACCTTATTTTATATTAGGCTTGTTCACTTTCGCCGACAGATTTAAAATGGTTTGGTACTTATTTACCATCATACCCTCTAAAACCGTAATCCATATGTGGATTTTTTCATTGGAAGTCATTTCAACTTGTGGTCTTTTATTAACATGGTGCACCTTATTCTATACTAGCCTACTTTTTCACTTTCACCGATACGTACTTTAACTGCCGCCAAACTTTATTTATTTATTTATTTTTGCCTTTTCTTCTTCTTAAGCTTTTGCGCATTTATATATATATATATATATTGATAATTAGTAGTTTGTTGTCTTACTTAGTTTGATTTATATTAGGATGTCAACTAAACCTTGTTGTCATATATTTTCGATTTTAAAATGAGTCATTTTAGGTCGGGGTGTTACTAGTTAAATTATTTTTAATGTTTAGATATTATAAAAATAAATTAATGTATATTTTTGTTCCATAAATTGCAAATTTGCAAGCAACCTTATTACATAAAAGGAACTCCCATTGTACACATTATCATGAATATATAGTACACAAACAATTGGATAATTTTTTTGGCTGTAATTCTACAATTAATATTTTTGATTGAAATTGTTAAGTGTGTGTATATATATATATATGATGTTCTAAAACATGTAAAATTTGATCATAAACTGAGGTTCTTATTTAGTTTGATAGTTTTTTTATATCGTATAAGAGTTGGATTTTTGAAAAAAAGTAAATAACTTAGGGAAAACTATTCAATATCCGTAAAAACTTTTGTGCACAAGGTGCACGGATCCTAGATCAGTGCACCACAATTTGGTACCCGCCCAGCCCAATAATATATTCTCTAGCCCACCACAATATATATTCTACAACCCAATAGTATTTATTTTCCAGCCCAAACCCAATTGAAAAGCCCACAATTCATAATATTCTCTCTCTCACACACACATGCATTGAATTTCAAAACCCGCGTGACTCAGAAGAGAACTCGTTTTCTTCTCAAAATTTCAGCGTCTTCTTCTCTCTCAAATTCAAAATTTCAGTAATTGTCTTCTTCTCTCTGCAAACCTAGTTCGAAGTTGTAATCATCTTCTTCTCTCTCACATTCAAAATTTCAGTAATCGTCTTCTTCTCTCCGCAAACCTAGTTCGAAGTTGTAATCCTCCTTTTCTCTGCAATTTGTGTGCGGTTTTCAGTGCGATTTTTGTGCGTCTCTTTTGCAGTTTGTGTGCGATTTTTGCGCGGTTTCTTCATCCTCGATTTTGTGTAAGTTTCTGATATTTTGTTTAAATCTTACATGCAATCGGTTTAAAAGTTTCATTGTTTTTTGCCTTTTGTACTCTTAATATCTTGATATTGATTATCATGTTATTTTGTTAAAATGATTAAACTGTGATTGTACGGAATTTATGACTCGTGCTTCTGAAACTATGAAATTGGGAGAAATAATGGAGTAGTTCAGTATATATGTTCTCAGATAGATGCTAAATACTGAATTGGAAATGTGAGGTGATAAGAAAATATGTATGCTCCTCCTGCTCTTTGAATTTTGTGCTTCTGTTTGTTTGAAGTTTAAACAGTGAGATTATGTTTGACTATTGATGCTTGCAATGTTATACAGTTTCCAAGATGAAAACCAAGTTGTCAAAGAGTGATGCAGTTGACGAATCATCTACAAGGCCAGTGAAAAAGTATTTCAAACAAATTGCGCAGAAAAAGAAGGCTCCGAAGAAGGAAGCCATTGACAAGAAATTTAAGGAGTCCATTGACAACTCTTACTATGATGTTTGGTATGTACTCTGTTAAGTCATATAGCTAAGTCTTATGTTTGATACTAATACTGTTAAGTCTTAAAGCTAATTCTGTTTATGTTTGATACTAATACTGTTAAATCTTATAGCTAATACTATTTATGTTGGATACTAATACTGTTAAGTCTTATAGCTAATACTGTTTATGTTGGATACTAATACTGTTATAAAACATGTATAATAATGTTTATGCTATTGTTGTTTATGTTTGATACTAATACTGTTAAGTCTTATAGCTAATACTGTTTATGTTTGATACTAATACTGTTAAGTCTTATAGCTAATATTATTTATGTTTGATAGTAATACTGTTAAGTTTTATAGCTAATTCTGTTTATGTTTTGGTACTAATATTATGAAGTCTTATAGCTAATACTGTTTATGTTGGATACTAATACTGTTAAGTCTTATGGCTAATACTGTTTATGTTTGATACTAATACTGTTAAGTTTTATAGCTAATTCTGTTTATGTTTGATACTAATACCGTTAAGTCTTATAGCTAATACTGTTTATGTTGAATACTAATACTGTTATAAAACATGTATAATAATGTTTACGCTATTTATGTTTGATACTGTTTATGTTTATGTTTGATACTAATACTGTTAATGCTTATAGCTAATACTGTTTATGTTTGATACTAATTTTGTTAAGTCTTATGGCTAATACTGTTTATGTTTGTAACTTATAATGTTCATTATTTTTTTATTGGGCAGTGATTTTGTGACACAAAATGTGTGAATCTTCATATGATTCGTTGGCTGGTTAGGAGCTTTAACAGTAGTAGTAGGATGTTGTTTGTAGGAAGAGACAAAAGTTTTGTGATTACCGCAGATGATGTTCATGATGTGTTCATGTTGCCTAGAAATGTAGGTTCTCCTGTGATAAATTTTAATAAGAATGAAGATTCGATATTACTTAAGCATTTTAGGGATATGGGGGTACAAGCTAGTGTTTAGTGTAAGTTTTATTTGATTTGATAGTTAGTCATTTTTCTTGTGGTGGTGATGATTTTAAAAGATTGTTTGTTTTGTATGCTTTGTATTCATTTTTAACTCTAACTTGTAATAAAACAGTAAACATTAGTGTGTTGAAATCATTAGAAGATGTTGATAGAATATCTCAGTTTGATTGGTGTGAATACATATTGGAAAGATTGTGTGAAGGTGTTTATGTGTACAATAACACACAATCGAAAAATATTTCTGGCTGTACAATCTTTCTACAAATAGTCTATATGCATAGACTGAAGTGGAAAGGTGTTGCTGCACCTTCTTCACTGCCTCTAATTCAACATTGGAATGACGACAAATTGCATAAAAGATGCATTGAAGAGGCTGCTGCAGGATCGTATGGTGACGGTGAACTTGTATATGATGTGTATCCTATTAGCAAGAATGGGAAGAAGGATGGAGAAGAGGAAGTGAATCAAGAGGGGGCCAAAAAGAGAACTGGTAAGTCAAAAAGAGAAGGAAGTGACCAATTTATCAGTTTTGAATTGATGAAGGATGAGATGAATGATGAACACATAAAGATAGCTGCCAAGGATGTAAGTTTTCTGACTTAATAGTGTTATATGAAATTTAAGTAATACTGTTAGTATAAGTTAGTAATACTGTTAAGTATTAGTTAGTAATACTGTTAACTATTACTAACTAATACTACTTAGTATTACTTAGTAGTATTGTTAAGTATAACTTACTAATACTAAACAGTATTATTTAGTAATACTGTTAAGTATTACTAACTAATACTATTTAGTATTACTTAGTAATACTGTTAAGTACAACTTACTAATACTAAGTAGTATAAGTTAGTAATACTGTTACGTATTAGTTAGTAATACTGTTAACTATTACTAACTAATACTATTTAGTATTATTTAGTAATACTGTTAAGTATAACTTACTAATACTAAGCAGTATTATTTAGTAATACTGATAAGTATAAGTTAGTAATACTGTTAAGTATTAGTTAGTAATACTGTTAACTATTACTAACTAATACTACTTAGTATTACTTAGTAATACTATTAAGTATAACTTACTAATACTAAGCAGTATTATTAAATAATACTGATAAGTATAAGTTAGTAATACTGTTAAGTATTAGTTAGTAATAATGTTAAGTACAAGTTAGTAATGCTGTTAACTCTATAACATGATTACATATGTTGTTTTTTATGAGTATATTTATTCTTTTTTGTTTAGGAAATGGACAAGATTTCTCTTCTTTTCAAGAGAGATATTTCAGTGGTATCTCACCACTACATATCAATTTTCAAATCCATGAAGGAGAGTGACCCTGAAGAGATGTTCGAGTCGCAGAAATTTTTTTCAGATGAGAAAGTGCACAAGGTCATCGATGAAATCATTCTTGATTTCATGAATAAGAAGAAGGATGTTCCATTAAATAAAGCGGGCCCAAATGAAGGAACATGTCCTGAATTTGCTGAGATATCCCTTCCTCAAATGCAGCGAACATTAACAAAAGAAGCTGTCCTGAAGTTGCAACGGACATAAATGAAGAAAGTTATTCTGAAGTTGCAGCAGATATAAATCAGATGTCTTCATTTGATCTGCATTTGAGTGCTTCACCACAAGCCAATGATGACAATGTTGCTGCAACTCCAACTGAAAATATAGATGATCCTGATAAAGTGAATACTGAGAAAATTTCTGAGGTTTATGGGTCAATGTCCTATAAGAGGAAGGGATATGAGAAAGAAACTTTGATCCATGTTGTTCGGAAGAATGGATTTGTGTCAAATTTCTTTCGTAGGATGAGAAGATTTCTGAGCAAAATGGATGTGCAATAGAAAGAGTTTGCTGACTATGCATTTTTTGATGAACATCATGACACTAATGAGTAAGTTTTGTGATTTGTACTTATTAATTTAATATTTTCCAGTATTTTTAAATCTTTATGTTTATATTTATAGTGAAACTCTATTTCGACATGGACCACTCCTCATTCTTTATAGAAAAGACATGCTCTCTTTGTTCCCTGATGCACAGATCGAGTCGTGTGTATTGAACGCATGGGCGTTAATACTGATCAAATCTACAAATGATTGTTTAAGTAGATTTGTTTTTACACTTGATCATTCCGTAAGTATAATTTCAATTTTTTTGTAGTCTGTTTTTTTATTTGTTTCTATTCTTAAAATTGTTGTGTTTTTTTACAGATGTACATGATTGAATTGTTAGAAGAGAAAGATTCGAAGAAGATGAAAGTCCTGGAGCAGAATATCTTCAATATTTGGGATTTTTGGCTTTCAGTGCAAGAACTAGTTCTCAATGTAGTTGATTTGGTATGTTAATTGTTATTAATATACTGTTTTAATATAGGACAGTATTAGTTATTAAACTATATAGTATTAGTTTAACAATTATTATTATTTTTCATTGTAGATATTTGTTCCTGTCTGGTTGTCCCAGCATTACTTTTGTATTGCAATAAACTTTGCAAACAAGAAAGTGCATTATCTTGACAACCAGCTCTATGAGAACAATGATAACAAGTACAAGAAGATTGCTCTATTGATGGTATGTCCTTTTAATAAAGTTATGATATAACTATCTGTTGTACAATCTAGAACCTATATATTTCTGTTTGCAGAAGTCTTGCATGGGCAAATATCTTCTTCGAAAACAATATCCCAAGGCTGCTGAGATTGAAAATTATGAAATGGAAGAAGTGGATTTGCCGTGGAGAGCATTAGATTTTAAAGGAACAAATGATTGTGGAATTTTCATGATGCACAATATGACGTATTTCAATGGTGCTATATATGATAAACCTGATTTAAAAAAGGTATGTTATTCTTCTGAGAAACAATACTATTCAATAATATATAATAATATGTTAAAGCTATATTTTCGTAATACTGATATGGCAATACATAAACAGAATTAGTTATGTAACTAAATTGTACAGTGAATAATGTTATGCAATATTATTAGTTTTTAATTTTTTTTTCTCATTGCAGCCACTTTTGAGGAAAGCATTGAGGGCAGAATTTGTTGCTGCTATTGTGTTTAAGAGACAAGAGATCGTTGCAGCAATGAAGAAAAAAAAAGCTGAGATGTCAAAAAATGTGAGACCGAAAAGGAAGTGCGTTGAGAAAAAACAATCTTAGTTTAGGTTTTGGGTGATGAAAAACAACAATATTTGTGTTATATAATTGTCTCTTGAAATCAATTGTGATGTTGAATTAGTATTTTTGAAAAATATGTTTTTTAACAGTATTTGATATCATTTTACAATTATAATATATTTATATTGGTTATAACTTTATATTATATTTTTTTTGATGTAGGTATACAGTTGGAAAGTATAAAATGAAAAACAAGGTAATGAATGAAACCTGTAGGTATACATGTTTTTTAACAGTATTTGTATAAGAGATAAACAATAATATTCATAAGCATTAACAGTATCATTCTTGAACATAACATTATTATACATTTTTTTATAACAGTATTATTATCAAACATAAACAGTATTAGCTATAAGTATTAACAGTATTAGTATCAAACATAAACAGCAATAGCGTAAACATTATTATACATGTTTTATAATAGTATCAGTATTAAACATAAACAGTATTAGCTATAAGACTTAACAATATTAATATCAAACATAAACAGAATTAGCTATAAAACTTAACAGTATTAGTATCAAATATAAACAGTATTAGCCACAAGACTTAACAGTATTAGTATCAAACATATACAGTATTAGCTATAAGACTTAACAATATTAGTATCAAACATAAACATAATTATTTATAAGAATTAACAGTATTAGTATCAAACATAAACAGTATTAGCCATAAGATTTAACAGTATTAGTATCAAACATATACAGTATTAGCTATAAAACTTAACAGTATCATTCAATATTATTGTCAAACATAAACATTAATAACCATAAGCATTAACAGTATCATTCTTGAACATAAAAATTACTTACACTTATATATAAAGTATTAATGCATAATATAAAACAGTATTACTGATGAACAATAACAATATTACTGAAAAAAATAGAACAATATTACTTAAAGCTATGATCTAAAACAAAGTTTCTTTTGGTATGTATGGTGTTAAACTGCCAAATTCTGATGTTGAATTATTCTTTGATGAACTTCCTCTCTTCTTGTTTTTCTGAAAATATGTCTTTAGTCTCTTGCTCCTACCTTTAGTGACTGCACGTTCTGGATCAAGAATAGAAGTAGAAGAATTTGTGTCGTTTTCAGTTTGTCCGACACCTGCATCACTACCAGAAGTTGTTAAAGAATCAACAATAATACAATCCTTGTTGTAGCTTTCTTCTAAAAGATTTCTCGCATTCCTATTATTTTGTGATTTCAAGACTAAATTATAATATTTTCTTATCATCGTGTGACGCCAAAGAACCCCTTCATTTCCCCTTTATATATTGTTATCATTGTTATTGAGCTTGTCCCACACTATCGACTTCGTCAATTTTGTCCATCTTTTTTGAATGTACATTTCAGGTATAGATTGTGCAGAATTTATGTGGAGTATTCTCAAGGAATGACAACACAAAATACCCATTTCTTCAAACAACTTGCAAGAGCATGTCACCATCATCAACTGGTAATCAAATATTACTTGCTTATTTGCAGTTTTACTAGGATTGGACACTTCATAAAGTATTGTGCTACCTTCCATTCCAATGACTTTTGAAAGACAAACAATGCACTTTCTAAACTCCTCTTCAAAATATCTAAAAGCATTGATCGTTTATATTTCAGAAGCATGTTTCAATATTCCATCCATAGGCATTTGACTTTCCGCAAGTGACTTTGCACAATTGAATTCATCTTGCTGTTCAGTCATCCTCCAACGTTTTATTGTGTTACTGAAAAGTGTATAGAAATCTGTCAAACTTGTTGTCTTCTTAGCATGAAACCCAATTGCATTATTTGGAGCGCGTTATCTGTCAAACTTGTTAACACGCGCCAGCTATTTGGAGCGCGTCCTGTGGTGCGTGTGGGGGTAGAACTTGATCCGGATTGTTGTGCACGGATCCACTGATCCATACACAAGATGCACAGTAGCACCTCTCTTCAATATCATGATTTGGCTTCTTTTTTTTCAACCTTTATTTAATATATTTGTTAAGCCCTAGAAGATACAAATTGCGAATTATTATATTATGTGTCCATCGAGATTATTTATTAACCCTAGTTAATAAATAATACATAACAAATATGGAAAAAATCAAACTTTACAAAAGAAGATAAACTAAAAAAAAAAAATCACCATAAATTTAACGAAAAAACAATAATTATAGAAGATTAAGAGTTTTCTTTTTCGAACTTTAGGAATAACTTACTGAAATGAAGAAAACAAAATTCTAAAGTGTCTACAACTTTGACACAAAACTATACTCCTTCCATTCCTAAATAAATGTCGTTTAATTTAGAATTTTCATACAGATTAAGGAAAATGATAAAAAGATTGATCTATTCTTAATTAATATGCGAGTTTTGTTTCCCTTTCATTTAACAACCCTTTTTAACTCATTTAACTTGATAGGAGTGAATGAGGATATTTTTGGTAGATTATATGTAAATATGTCTTGGAATTCTATAATAACACTTAAATTGGGATAAATATTTTGGTTAAAATGATATTTAATTTGGAACAGAAGGAGGATCAATAAAATAAATTTGCTGGTCTTTTGAAGACGTAGCGTGTGTTTCATTAGTATATTCTACAAGACTTCACGAAAAATAACCTAATATGACTTAGCTTTTAGATCGGGAATATTCACAAACAATGTTTTGTTGAAATCCTAACATAAATTAAACTAAGACATAACACACTCTTAATTGTCATTGAATATGTATGCAAGTGAGCAAGCCTAAGAAGAAGAAAAAAGAAAAATAAAAGAATATACATACATATATATATATATATATATATATATATAGTTGACGGCAGTTATAAGTATCGGTAAAACGGAAGGGGTAGAATCCGGACGAACGGTAAAACGAAAAAATAATATTTTAATGAATGGTAATTAAAATTTACTTGGTAAATAGTAACTTTAAAAATCTATAAATAGGGGCTCAGTCAGTTCAAAATATTCATTTGGCCGACGAAAATGAAAGCGACGAAAACGAGTAAGTTTCTCTCTCCTCTCTTTTCTTCCCATTTTTCGGTCTCCGGCGCGCCACCACCGTGGCCGGAAAAGTCGCTGGAGCTCCGCCGCCGGCGCGGCGGCGCCGCCATCGACGGTGGCCGAAAAAATTGAAAGTTGTCGGTTTCGGCCGATTTTCGCACACGACGTTCGTCTCGTCGAGACGAGTATAAGATAGGTTTTGGATTTCAATTCCAATTTCTTGTTCGCTGGGAAAAGGTGAAAAACCGACCCAAAAACCCTAAACCCTAGCCTCGGTGTTGTGAATGTGGCAATGAAGGATTTTGCGGCGAAGTTTTGGGTACTATTCACCGCCGGAATCCGGCGAGGGGTGGCCGGAGGTGGTAGCCGGCGGCGAGGGGTTTCCAGCGGACTTGGTGTCGGCGCCGCCGCCGCGGCTGGTGGCGTCGGGAAGAGGGGCAGTCGAGCAGGCCGGCAACTGGAGAGCTGGGCGCGAGCTGCGCGCGCCGGGAAGCCACCTGCCGAGTTTTCTCGGCTGCCTGCCGAGTTTTCTTGGCCACCTGCCGAGTGCCGGGTGCCGCTGCCGAGTTTTCTCTGCCACCCGCCGAGACCCGCGCCACGCTGCCGAGTTTTCTCGGCCAGCTGCCGAGCCGGGGCGCCACGCTGCCGAGCCATGGCCTAGCCGCCGGGTTTTTCCACCCGGTGCAGGGTTCGAGTGTGCCGACGCGCACGCGATGCCGTGTTTTCGATCCGAACCCCATTTTTTTCCGCCGTTCGTCTTTTTCGAGTCGTCGCCGACGAGACGTCGTTGACCGAGGGTCGTGGGCCCGGTCAAAGTCAACCCTTTGATCAAAATTACGAAAACACCCCTCAATCTTAAAACGCTCCGTTTGAGCTCGTTTTAACTTCGATTGAGCTCATTTTTCTTCCGTAGCGACCCTACTTGTTCCCTCTTCCTCACCTTTCGATCAAAATTACCAAAATACCTCTGAAGCTAAAATGCTCCGTTTGAGCTCGTTTTAACTCCGATCGAGCTCATTCCTTTTCCGTCGTGACCCAAATTTCATTCTCTATCATCTCAGCTATATGGATTGATTTTCCATTTTTATTTCTTCAACTCTGATCTTTAGAGCTCTAGATCCGTCGCGTATTTAACGATTATTTCTTCGCAGGAGTCTTTTACAGCTTTAATTATACGTTATTAAGGATCTAAAATACGTTATAAGTTATGTAGGCTACTTGTTGGATTGAGCGTTGGGTTATCTGACTTTTGGTATCCGCTACTCGAGCTCTGAGTTATCAGACCATCGGACCTAGCTACTCACGTGGTAACCACCGAACAAGGTGGGGGTAACTTCTAAATCTTAATGTGTTTACAGCTTTCCCTATTATAAAACATGACTGAGGAATACTAAATGTTGTGAATATACGTGTTGTGCCATACTATATACTGTGAAAGAACTTCGGTTGACATTGCATGTTCGGAGAGTCCTACAGGACTGTAAAAAATCATCTCCCTCCCTTCTACTACTCTATTGAGGTTTGGTGGTCCTCATGAAATACACCAGCGGTATTGAGACCATTTTATAGGGTAAGACGGGCTGTTCCCGCACCTATCCTTACCATTTCTAATATCTGCTATGCATTTTACTTGCTATGTCTTTGTGCCGATTGTTATATATCGTTAATCTATATATACCCGTTGAATGTTATAAGATGCAGACTTCATCCCCACGAGTGTATTCAACGCACTCACCCCTTAATCTGTACTCACACTACAGGAGCTGGTGAACATGTTGAACCCTAGATGGAGAGAGATAGTGCCATCTCTGGACCTTTTTATCTTTAAGCTGATGTCACACATACATTTCTAAACAATGTTTTATTTAAATCCCATTTTGAAATTATGTTTGATACATGTGATGGATATGAGATCCTGATGTTTATTCCGCTGCTGTATTTTGTTAAATATATCGGTAGTGAGACCGAATATTATCGGTATTGAGACCGATTGTTGATATGTGAATGATCCATATCATCCCTTACCTCTTTCTTCTGTCGTCTTTAATCCCCTTCTTTCTGTTGTGATATGTGTCCCTCTCTATTTTCTATCTTCATGCCCGTGTGAAAACTCTGATATTTTAAGTGGAAGAAAACGGGGCGTGACATTTTAAATTATTTGTTTCCCTAAAAAAATATGTTAAAATGTATGAAAGGAAGAGCTACGTGCAAAATTTTGACATTTCTATTTTTAAATTTTTTCTTTTTTCCTCTCCTATTTTTTTTTTCTCTTTTTTCTTGAGGTTTAAGTGTACATGTATATGGTTTAATTTTTTGTTTCGCACATATAATAGTTCTTTTATTTTTCCTTTTCTTTTACAATATATTTTACATATTATGTTTCTGTAATTATTTTCTAAAATTTATCTTATATTTATACTTTATATATTGTATCTTATCCCTTAAATTATATTATGTTCATCTTATTTACCTTAAATTCTAAACATATTTATATAATGAGAATAAAAAAAATTATTTAACAATACATATGAATTATAATGATTATTGTTGTATCATAAATCCGACCATAGGATTAATGGACAGTCTGAGGGCCCACCTCGTAATTAAGAAAAATAATTAGGCTTAGAAGCATTGGGTTGAAGGATTGGATAAGTAGCCGAGCAATGCTCAGAGGGCGGCTCATGGAGATCGGTCACTCAAAAATAGGATAAGTAGCCGAGCAGTCAGAAAGTCGGGCAACCGAGGGTCTAATCTCCTGACAGCGGTCTGATCATGACAGCCCCCTCTAACCCACCCCTGTCAGCGCCCACATCTAGATATGCAACCAGCCGAATCAAAGAGGCAATCGCATTTAATGCAAACATGATTTGTTTCCTTAAAAGAAGGGATTATGGTGTGGAGGGGGGGTGCCCACCTATAAATAGAGACTCATTAATTACAAGAAAGGGAGGAAAAAAACTTGGAAATAAAAAAGAACCGAGCAACCTACGACAACGACAATCCAGGCCGACCTAAGGGAAAAGAAGAAGGAACATCGGAACCCCATGGATGGAATCTAATTACATCTCCCTAGAGTTTATATCAATATTTCCTTGTTAAACCTTCGTAAACTCTGCTTATCGATTATAATTAAATAATATTGATTGTATGGCTAAGTAAATACGATTACACCATTTTTTACCACCAACAATTATAAATAAATGTTAAATAATTAAAAAAAACCAAATCAATCAAAAAATATTTGATTTTTATTTGTTTATATTTTTTAACCACTCTTAATATTTTTTTTAAAAAGTATTCAAACCATGCACGTGTTAATAAATAAAATTTGTTTAATTTTTTTTTTATCTATTCTAAATTATACTTTCAATAATTCATTATTTTAAATTGTTAAACAAAATTTGTTTTTAATTGATGTAAATATAAAAGATTGGGTTGGTGGGTAATGAAACTCACATATAATGATTATTAATGTTAAATTGATGTGAGTGTGTGTTATTAAAATGAGTATTTTTTCAAATTGAGGATGTGTTATTTTAAATTGAGGATGTGTTATGTGGGACCCAGAACAATGAGTGTAAATGATTATTAATGTTAAATTGATGTGCGTTTGTATTATTAAAATAAATATTTTTTAAATTAAGGATGTTT
Organism: Scutellaria minor; assembly: GCA_954870855.1. Taxonomy (NCBI): domain Eukaryota; kingdom Viridiplantae; phylum Streptophyta; class Magnoliopsida; order Lamiales; family Lamiaceae; genus Scutellaria; species Scutellaria minor. The sequence goes on along the minus strand of OX940728.1, from coordinate 12,697,642 downwards.
TTTTTAAATTGAGGATGTGTTATGTGGACCCATAACAATGAGTGTTATTAACACTCATTGTTGTGCATGTACCAACAACAATGTTATTGTGGGTGTGATTCACTAAAACATAATTAAGTTAATTAGTGTACATATATTTTAATGTGTGTGTTTTCGAGGTGTTTTAGTGAGTGTTTTACATTAAAAAAAACAAAAATGCCTTCTATGTGTGAGAGAGGAGAGAGGAGAGAGGAGAGAGGAGAGAAAGAGAAGAGTGAGGAGAGATAAAATACTTTATTTTTTATACTAAATTGATGTAATTAATATGTTTTTAGATTGGTGAGGTGTCACGAGGGATCCGTAATAATGAATGTGATTCACACTAATTGTTGTAGATATTTTTAGACACGTAAGTTAGTAATGAATAAACACTGATGATTAAATATTTATAATTGAATAGTAAAATAAAGAATATAACTTTTACATTGTTAACATTCGATTAGTAACCAAGTGATAAAAAATTTAGAGCACGAATTATTCAGTCTTCAGTTTATAGGTAATTTAGTTTCTAATTTTATATTAGAGATGATCATTCGATCTTTAAATTTACAGACAAATCTTTTTCATCTCTAAATTTAAGAACTAGATTTAGTGATTAGTGATTCCATTTCAAATCGTTTACTAACATACTATGGTTAAAAGTGAATTTACATATACTAACACATGCATTAAATTGTGTTAGTAATATTTCTGTTTGATTTTGATAAGACAAAATAGTTTTGTATAGGAAGTTGGAGTACCCCATTTTTCCATATTGTTTAAGTGGAATTTAGTTTTGTTAAGTTTATTTTTCTGAGATGTATTTTGAAGATATGTAAAAATCAGAAAGACGGAAGTTTCTGATCTCAACATAATTCTGCATATGAAAAAATATCGGATGCTGATTCTCAGTAAGTAGAATCAGTAAGCAGAAACAGAAAGCAGAATCAGCAAGTTGGATCAGAAAACAGCATACAGAATGGTAAGGAGGACTGGAGGCTTTCTGCAGGATTTAGAATCAGTAAGCTGGATTCAGAATTAGCAAGCATGATTCAAAAACAGGAAGTTGTTTCAAAATCAGTAAGCAGAAACAGAAGCAGAACAGAAAGTTGGCGCAGAACAGAAAGTGATCAATGCAACCTGAGCAGGAAGCAATAAGTCTTATCACTCTTATTTATTGCAGTACGAGGAATGATTGAATGCAGTATGATGAATATGTCTTATCAAAGTATCCGGTAGATGGAAGTTAGCACCTAACCAATGAGGCGCTGTCATTTGGACCGCGGACCTGCAAAAGTACTGTTGCCGAGGAGTGACACCATTAATGCCCTGTAGAGTAGGACATGCCCTATTTCCCAACTTCTCCAAAAGTAATTAATATGAAGATCAAATAAGATCAAGATTTGAATTTCAACAAGAAGTGTGTCTCTCTTCAACAGACACATTTCCTACAAGTATAAAAGAAGGTGAAGTTGACTCGAGAAAAACCACTGAACATCTGAAATATTTTAGCTCACAATCTCTCAAGCAAAATGCAAGTTTTCTCACAGTTCAGTCACTCAACCTTCCTGAAACAGTCAAACCCAAGATTTCAAGTTTTCAAAGATCTTAAGACTGTCTTCAAAACACTAGTTGAAGAACATATACTTTTAACCTATTTGTTGTGTGCTAGGTTGTTTTAATTTGGTGTCCTTAGTGAGAAGGATTTAGATCCTTACTAAGTGGTAGCTTTAAAGTTGTTAAGACTTTTTACTCTGTGTGAGTATTTGTAGGGATTAGCCTAGGAATCTTACTGATTCTAGTAGGTGATAGCTCGTTAGGAAGAAGATTATAAAGTTGAGACTTGTAAAACAATCTGACCTAGTGAAGTTCCTCCTTTGTGAAGGAGAAGAATGAACGTAAAAAGATTACACCACCTTCGAACCACTATAAACACTTGTGTGTTTATTGCTTTATATTATTTGCTGCATCTGATATATATCTTGCTCATATTGCATAAAGCGATCTTGTTAAAATCATACGTGAAAAGAAAACCGTTTTTACAAAAGAAACTCTATCTAATATTTCCGCTGCACACTGTAATCTCTGAAACAGTAAGTTGATTAATCATTCTGTCAGCTTACTGATTTGGCCAAAATTGTTGTATTCTGTTTAGAATCAGTAACTTGTTTACAGAAGATTTTTAAAAATAAAAATTTGATAGATGTTCATTCACCCCCTCTGACCTCTGACCACTTGGGACCAACAAATTGAATTTTATATTTCATCAAAGTGGATCTTTTTACCTTTAGACTTATATGTAATATACTAATTTCTATATTTAAAGAATAAATTAATCTAAATGATTTCATTTCAAAAGTCAGAACTCTTGAATATATTGTGATGATTACACAAATAAAGGTGCCCTAGCTCTTAATGCTATATACTTAGGTTCATGATGTAATTAATTAATTTCTTAAGGTAATTTTAAAAGAAAAGAAAAATTGAAAGGATTTAGAATTGGTGGAAGTATTGAAAGTGATCACATGATGGAGAGTTTATTTTTATTCTTAAATAATCATCAAATCTATATATATATATATATATATATAATAACAATTACCCCTCAAAATAGAAATACTAAAATATTTCCGTCCATTTCAACCTCCCAAAAATAGAAATACATATTATTTCATAATCTATAAATTATAAATTATTAATTTTATTGTATTAAACATGATTTATATATATGGTAATAATATCATTTATAATATTGACAAAATTTTAGAAATTATTATCTATATATGGTATATGAATGTTAATATAATCTCATCTAATAACTTTTTTAATTGTTGATATAATAAAGATTAAATATATGTTTGTTGAATAAATTAAAATAACATAATGATCGGATTTCAAGAACTATAGATCATCAAAGTATTTTTTTTATCTCTAATGTTGTACCCCACATACACATATACCACCTCAATAAATATATCATTGCACTGATTGGAGGCGTTCGTAGTGATTGAGGGGGTCGAAGACCAAGAAGTGAGTTATTAATCAAGTCAACCAACATATATAAAACAACGTAAATTAACTATTTTTATTTACTATATTCGAAATGTGTATTGTAAAATTATTATACACATCACACAATTTTATTTGATAAATATGTCGTATACAATACTCCAATTTTTATATATCTTCTATGTAACAATGTTAATAATATAACATAGTGTTTATATAATTTTATTTTATTATACTATATTAATTCTTATTAAAAATCACAAAGATTTGTAATATATCTTGAATAAAAAAAAAAAATATACATATGATATATTGTTGCACACAATAACATTTAGGAAGTATAAAATTTATGAATTCATATACTTTCTATTAAAAATTACAAATTAAGTATAAAAAATGATAAAAAAAAAAAACATATCATTTATACTTATACTTATAAAAAATAATAAAAAATATGTTCTATTTCATAATGCTAAATTATATAAATATATCTTCATTATTAATCATGAAGAATAGATAGTCGATGCTATTTATAAGAGTGATAATACGTAGATGAAGAATTTTTACATATATATTTTAAATACTTTGAATTTTTTATTATGAAATTTCGTTGTCATCTATATAAAAACCAACTAACCTCATTTGTACTTTTTAAAGTAGAAATACAAATATTTATTATTTTATAAATTTATAAATTATAAATATTTAGTTTTTCATAATTTATGTATATTCATGGTATGAAAATTATTTTGTATATATATAAAAATTGAGGAAAAAAATATGATCGTATTTGATATGTTACAAAGTTAGTATGATTTGTGTATATATGGTAATAATATCATGTCATGAAAAGTTGTAAATAAAAATTTGTACCTTAATCTAAATCATTTTATATATCCACGAAAAAATTAGCGAATTTATCATTTTTTTGTTGTTGTAAGAATAAATAATGTTTCCTCCTTAATTAAAAAGTAAATAAAAATTTGAAATTTCACTATCATAGTAGCATGAAGTTCACAGAACAATGATAAAATATATTTAGTTTATGTTGTAATATAGTTTCATGGTTTTAGATTTATCAAATTTTGAAATATTTACCATCCAATATGATTTTTCTAATAGATAAATTTTGATTTTGAGACATCTGAAAAAAATAATTATACAAATTTTTTGATGGTATGCTAAATTTAGAAATTTTATTTTGGGGTAATATACAATAATATCAATATTTTAAGCTCATTATGAATAAGTTGTTGAACATATATTTGCACAAGTATTTTCTAGGCCAATTGTGATAAAAATAAGTACTAAAATAGTTAAACAACATATGATAAAAATAATAAATATTTAGATGAATTACATGAGTAGTAGATTAAATTGAAATAACTTTGAAAAACTATATGATTTTTCATGATCACCATTTTTATATCAAAAAATTACTAACACATGAAATTTATTCACTACATCACACGAATACCAAATGAGGTTGAAATATTATCAAGACTTGATTATAATGCTCAATAATATCACCATTTTATACTCATTATGAATAAATTATTGAACATAAATTTGCATAAGTTCGTTTCAGACCAATAGTGACGACAACGTATGATGAAAATAAAAAAATATTTAAATTCGTAAATTATATGGGTAGTAGATTAAATTGAAAACACTTTGAAGAATTATATTATTTTTCATGAACAATATTTTTATATAAAAAAATTACCAACACTTCAAATTTATTTGTCCATACATCACACAGACACGGGTATACCAAATGAGATTGAAATATTATGAGAACTTAATTTTTTTTTTTTTTGTAATTAAAAATTTCACATCAACTCGAAATATTTAGATTTTATGGTTGTGAGTCACAGAAGTAACAAATCAGACTGAAATTCTCCAAAAAAAATTATTATTTTTCGCGTTCAATATTTTTATATTAAAATATGTTATATATACTAATATATATATTGTATTTTATAGGTAATGAAATATCATATGAAACATTAAATGTAATATAATATATAAATATGGGGAAAAAGGTAATACATTTTGCAGTGCTTATGCACCAACTTATACCTTTTTTGACAATATTGTTATTCATTGGACATTACGTGTTTAAAAGTTAGCGGGCCTAAACCGAAAGTGGCTAAGAAAACGTACACGAAATCTAGTTAAGCTTTGATTCTCAAATCTCAAAGGAATACAAAGGAAGACTATTTCTCAATGCAAATATTTGACCTCCAGAACATAGATCTAGCTATAAGAATGAATAATGATTTGCTTTCTTTCGTCTTTCTTCTTTTTCAAATATTTTTAAAGATATAAACTAGCACGAGATTTAAAGTTGCAATTTTTGGAGCATTTATTAAAGATGTTTCTCACCATGAAACTGGTAATTTAAGTAATAATCCATCTTTATAAAGATACAAATTGTAAATGATTAGAATTCGAACTTAGAACATACAAGTTTTATAGTATTTAAAATTTTAATTAAGCTTCAAACATTTTATCAATCTTTTAAATTTTGAGAAAATAAAATATATTGTTTCAAAAAATTAACAAATGTATCATCCCCAAAATTTCTGTCAAGTTTTAGTGGCATGGCAAACTGAAGTCAAACTCTATCAATAACTTTTTGCAAATTCAACAATACTTTTAAAACTATTTTAATACAGATATAGTATGTATATTTGATTTTGTTGATAAATAACAAAATTTTAAAAACAAAAAAGTGCACTTATTTGCATAAACTAGTTAACATGTACATGTACTTTGACTTTCCCTCAGCCTGAGTCTGCAAAACATAAAATAAATTCTATATTTGTTAAACATCACAAATTTTGTAGGGTATATATATGAATATGAATATGATCACTGTATATTATATATAGCGATTAATTAAAGTCATATACTCTTTTTTGCACAAACTTGTGTACGTGTATTTTATATATGCTGCAAATAACACATGATGAGTTAATTGGCCTTTTTATTATACGTACTTATATTAATTAATTGAGAAGGATGTTTAGCTTAATTTGTCCAACTTATATAATATCTAGAGCATTATATTTATATATAAAAGCCACGTTTTGCTTTTGTTCCTTGTTTGAAAAAATAATAAAGTTCATGCCCTTTTGACCATTGTGTACATCACTTCCCATAACTCAAAGTACATACACTGATGAATAAACTAAAGTTGTCCTTATATATTTTTGGAATTAATACTTTTAGCAATAATGTTCAATTGGATGCATGTTTAGTTGAGAAATAACATTTAAAATTGCAGTTCCTTATTTTGGATTTGTTAAAGACCTCCAACCTTTTTTTTTTCCTTTCTAAAACATGATCACGTGTAATTATATTGATCAAATGTGTCTAATTAAATGGAATTAAAAAAATATGGAACAATTATTGTAATTTCGACTACACTGTTGTTGAGTCTGATCATCTATATAACGACCCCCGATCACGGCGATTCAACTTTGGGCCGTTTTGGGCCCATCGGGTCGAATAGGCTTTTAGGGATACATACCAATTTTGACTATAAATAACCCTAGATTCATTGTATTTGTCAACACACGAAAATTAGTAAATTCTTCTGACTTGGTAGTAGTGCCCTCAGACGTAGTCATTCTTAACGAACTGGATCAACAAATCACTGTTTTTTTATTTTCATTCATATCAAATTCTCTATAATTGCTCGTAAAAATCCTAACAACAACTCACTTCTCTTCCCATTTTTATCTATACGAGTTTTAGATCATGTGTGTTGCACGTGAAGATCAATTCAAATTAAAGAAATAAATAATAATACAAATACCTTATATATAACACTTTATAAGATTTAGATAGCACTTTATCTAACACTATATATAACAATACAAATACCTTATATATAATAATACTTTTATATTAAAGTTCTAATTATAATAGAATTCTATAAGATTTAGAATTAAGTAGGATTTTAATATAAAATTATATTAATATAAAAATTTAAATTACTATTATAACCTTAAATAATAATCTTTGATAGAGATATATTCGGCAATCTATATTTTGTAAAAAAACATCCACACTTTTATATAAATAATAGGTGTAGATAGATTTCGATATTCAATGAATTATATAGTCCACAATGAAATTCAAAAGGCATGTCTCCACTTTGTCTCCCACCCCTCCATTGAATGATATAAAAGAGATTATGGGTGTTTTAGGTTGTCATGCACTTCATCTATACTTCTGTATGCCGACAACCCAATGATTCACTGCCACGTGTCATCTGAATATCCAGGACATAGATTTTGGATTGACAATCACTACTAAATTTGAAATGCGGTTCAAATCTTTTATCATATTCAATGTTACATTTTATATTATATTATCTTCAATATACATATTATATATATTAATGAATGATATTGTTATTTGATTCACATAATTATAATGATTATTTTAAAATAGAAGATGAAATATATAATGAAATAGAAACTCTTTCAGAATGAAATGAAAGCCCCATAATTTTTTCCACCCCAGGAGAAAGGTGGGAGGGACAGAGTTGAAGATGTTAGCTTAGGAAAAAGCCATCTTTGTTCCATTGCAAGCCTACAAACACCTATGAAGTGGTTTTAAGGTGGATTCCAAATTATTGCTTTTTCTCTTATCCATCAAGTCTTCTTAAAAATTTATGCATACGCATCTTACTAATATAAATTTGAGAGATGGAGTTGTACTATCTACAACGTAAATTAACTCATTTTCACAAAATTATAATAATCCTTATTTTGTGATTTCTAAATTATGTGTTTGATCCACGTTTCATGAATTATATTCATAAGATATTTCACGAAAATCTCGCTTTTAATTCTTCAATTAATTTGTCTTTTGCAATTTATTTTTTCAGCTCAAGACAAAATGTAACCTAAAACTATAGACAAAAACTTTTGTGCACTTGGTGCACAGAACTTAGAACTCGAATCGACCCGATCCGTCACACGCCCGTACGCGCCCGCACATGCCACCAAGTTGCGGACAAAATCCGCTCAAACATGCTCTCAGGTGCCAGAACTTTATGTTATGTTGACTATACATTTTAGTAGTGTTAGTCATACATTTTAATTATGTTAGTCATAACTTTTGTAAAACTAGTTGTACCTTAGCATTTTTTTTAGACAAACATATTAACCTTTCATTCCTTTTAGTTATAATAGTCATACCTTTTAGTTATGTTAGATATACATTTTAGTTATATTAGTTGTACCTTTATATATTACATAAATGTATGACTATATTGATATAAAAGTATAAGTAATATCACATAAAAATATGAGTATTATCACATAAAGGTAAACATGTACAAATTGTGGCAAAATTATGATTTTTTTAGAGTTAAAAGTATTAAATAAAGGTATGATATTTGGACATAAAACTATAACTAATATAACATAAAGGTCAGGACGAAAAAAAAAAAAAGAGTAAAAATGCGCGGATCCGGATCAACCCACACCCAAACCCAACCCAAATGTATGTGTGTATCAAATGCACATGAGTACTACTCAAAACTATAAGTTCCCTTTTAGAAATATGAAGATTTTAAATTATACTCAAAGCTTTTGACAATATCCTTAATTTGAGAATTGCTAGTCGTCATTGATCCATAATATTATTTTCAGCATTGATTTCAATCAATTAATTAATTTAAAATAATTGATATCTAGCCTCATATATATACCTACTCTAAAAATATAAGATATTTTATTTATTATTTGTAAATTTTGGTTAATTCAAAATGTTACAAAGATTAAAAAAATATTATGAATTATCTTAACCAACCACCCACTTAATTAACTTGCTCTTTACAAACCACGAGCTTGATTGTAGTTTAAATGGTATCTCTTATTTATAAAAATGTAGATGGTGTGATGACCAAAGTTTGAATCTGTATCACACAAATTTTTTAATTTTTATTTCCTCCCTTCCATTCCTTTTAGTTTATTAAAAAAAAAAAATTGCTCTTTACAATTTGAATGTCATTTTCAAACGCAATTTGACTATTTCATTTTGATTAATCGGTTCATATAAAAGAAAGATGAGAGTTTGAAAGAAAATAAATTATGATTGATCAGTTCATATTAAAAGAAAGAAGAGAGTTTGAAAGAAAATAAATTGGTGGTGTCTTCCGTATAATTTGGATGATAAATATGATGGTAGTAAATTATGCTGAAGTCAACTTTAATCCTAATAAACATATTTCATGATTTACATGAATGGTAACAACTTATAGGAACTGGATTATATATTATCCCAAAATTAATGACAACATAACGTTAAAATTGAGTTATTAATAAATAAATAAATAAGTGGGGGCAAGTTAGTGGGGTTGAAATCATGACTTTAATGCTTGCCCATAATATATTCCACTATTTAGGAAATACTCTTAGCATTTTTTATAGTTAAATATTTTTCAAATTAGAACGCTAGATCTAAATTCTGATTAATATAGTGAGTGATAATTCATACAATATACTAGATCCAATTGCTGTGATTTAACTTTTTTTTTTTTTTTTTCTTTTTATCTAGACAGAACATTATTAACTAATTAACATTAAGTAGAAATTCATTATCTAATGTAGTTAGTAATATTGGTGTTAATTATTTTCAACTTAATTAATTTTTATTCTAAATCAGACCAAAACTTAAAATAGAGCACGTTCTAACTTTTTTTAATTAATTAATATCTCTGTATTAAAAATCGTCATATTAATTTCTAATTTATTGTTAAAAAAACTATATTTTAAAATTCAAATATTATTTAATTAAAATTTGTATACATACATATATATATATATATATATATATATATATATATATATATATATATCTGAGGCTCTATACTAAAACTGCTTAAGAGCAGAGAGCTGCAGCCTGCAGCCTAGGAATATTTAATTGGGTATTATAAAAAGATCGTACTTTCATTAAGCTGGTCAAAAAAAATAAAGAATTAAATAATTAATAGAAATACAACACTTATTTATTTATTTATTTATGGAACAATAGTATTATTTTATTTAATTTATGTTTTTTTTTTATATTTTATAATTTTATTTTTTATTCAACTCTGCGTAAAAATATGGGACACTTGTTCACCAACCAACAACAGTCTCATCCCACTGAGAACCAATCAGAGTTGAAAACATACATTAACTTCAGCAACACATTAATTAATACTTGTTCTCACCTTCTTGACCCAATACATGCATGTGTTTTTCATTATATATTCTAACGCTTGTAATATTAACGAAGAGATTAATGGAAAAGAAAAGACCGTCCACTAGTATTTGAGCTACCTCCGCCACGGTGCTTTTTCATACATTCACATTTTCTTATCACATTGAAAACCATGAATTTTACCTCAAATTTCAATTGCAATATAAATTTTTATTTGTGAAATTATATAGGTTATTAATTTGAAAAATTTCAATTACAACATTGATTTCACTTTACGACACACACTAAACTACAACATTACTATTGTTGCTGGATGTATCTCGTATTTACTACCAAATTTGTCATCCACCATTTTACCATCATAAATCAAAACATGGAAAGTACGACCTCAGTTTCACTCTCAATTCATGACAATTATAGAGCTAAATTCCAAAATAGATGATGGATTTTGGACCGCCTTATCCAGACACATCCAATAATGATGGTAACATGACAATTAATTGTTGAAAAATGAGGTCAATGTTGTAATTTTAATTTATTCTCTAATTTGTAATCAACATTGATACAGACAAAAGTTCATGATAATATAATTGAAATAGGATTGCAAAAATATTTTCTCATCTAAATTATATGTGATATATATCACACTTTTTCTTTATTCTGTAAGAATTTTAAATTTTATACACTTTAACAAATTATAGTCATACATGTGTTAGAAACCAACTATTATAATCTGTCTAATACAATGAAATGCATTAAATTTAAAATTCTAATTATGGTAAAATAGAATGACTCAAAATTTAGACAAAGAAATGACAAATCATGTATAGTTCCGATGACAAATTATCACTATAAACTCATAATTTGATCCATATAATTTGTTGTACCAAAATATACCGACCAGACCCCACTTGGTCAAAGGTGCCACCTGGGCGATATTCTGCTCTAGGATGAAGAAAAGAAGACCGGGCTCATTATAAATCGGCATCGGAGCCTGGCTACCCGAATCCCCAAACGCGTCAAGGAAGAGAATCCTGACGAGACCAGAAGTACCAAGCTTTCCCTAAGCTCGGTTAGAAAAGCGATCGAGAATGCCCCCTAAGCCACCTGCCAGATCCAGCAAAAGACGACCGATCTCTTAGGTATCAACTCTAAGACTATCTTCATCAACAACCTCCCACAACCCAATCTCACAATAAAATATTAATTTTTCTTTCATCCACATATATAACCATAACCCAATTCAATTCCAATTTTTTTATACTTTATCAACAACCTAACCCAATCTAACTTTTTAATAAAATATTCATTTCTCTCTCATCTACAAACACAACCTAAAATCATTTTTTCTCATAGAATAAAAAATCAAAAACCAAAAATATTTAAAAATATATTATTTTGGAAGTTTTTTTTATTATATCTAAAAATATAATAATTACATAGATTAAAATCTTTTTTGATATAATTTGTTTATAATAAGGAAAATATTTTTCTCATACACTTAAATAACATACAAACACAATAACTAAATTAAAATCACAATAGTTGGAATAAAAACCGAAAAAAGGCATGAAATATTAAATTACAAACATAGAAGATACAAATTATATATTTAATTATCATTGCCGAATTTTTGCCATATATGCTCAATCAAGTCAATAAAATTTGAATAATTTTGGGAGTAACTAAAATAATTTGGATTGTTTGGATCCATAATAAGAAATGATAGAAATTATGTGAGAAAAGAGAGAATATCAAAATATAAAAAAAAGATAGAATTTGAGATTGAAAGAAAATAGAAAACTTCAAATTGTGATTCAAAATATGTCAATATTAGACTCTACTTATAGAAAAAAAAAAGGAATTTTAATAAGTTTAAAAAAAAAATTATATCATTTATCAACAATCTAAATTATATCCATAAAAATTTAATTCAACCAATGATGTGTTGACACTTGGCATAAGGAGATTGAATGAGTTGGGTTGTATTTTAGGTTGGTTGACAAATCCTTTAATTTATGGGTTATGTCTTTAATTTTTTTTTTTTCAATTATTTTGTCTTCTTGCCCACGACCCTTGCTCTTTGTCATTGATGAACTTAGTCTAAAGCTTTGACACAAGGGTAAGACAATAAAAGACGCCCTTATCAACTTCTACCAACTCACACCAACAAGCATGAAATGTGTCATATTAACATCAAATCCCTTACAAAAGTATGATGGCTAAGCAAGGTAGCTCCCCAAAATCAAGAGATTATATCCATAAATCCTTACAATCATCCACTACTATAAATAGGCCCTCAAATGTAATGATAAGAGTTAGCAATTTTATACACATAAAGTCCTTAAAGAAGCTACTCTAAAAACACCTGAGCTACCAACTGTTCTTCCTGATTTGACTGACCTGGTAGCAACTTTGAAAATATTATACAACATAAATTCAACTTTGAAAATATTATACAACATAAATTCAAAAAACGCAGGGAGGACCATAATCGAAATGATGGGCGTATAAGATAAGTAGGTGATGCATACAGTCATGTATGACGATGAAAGCATTGGCTCTAGCTCCCCTTTTAATTGGGAGGTTGACCATTGAAGATACGTTGTATATAAAGCTAATGAGTACTTGATCGATATTGATGTTGGTGAGTGGAAGAAATTAGTCAAAACTGCAGCTTCCTCCACCCCATCTCAGTTATTTATTCTTAGAATATTGTGTGGTATGTGATGTATTTAAAAATATCACTAATCCAACTTTTTTTGGTTTTATTGTTTAAAAATTATGATATTTACTTTAGTAGCAAATTAATTTTAACTAATCTTTTGAAATTTGAAATATAAAACTACTGACTTAGTCATGTCTTGCAAGTCGAAACACCGATCAATTTTTTTAAAATAATATTTATATAATTCATTTGATGTTAATATTAATGTGGACGGTATGATATATGAGTTGTAATCAATGTTGAACATATCATGGTCATATCACCAAGTTGATGTGCGGGTGCGTGATTCGAGTTGTAATTAAGATATATAACTAATTAATATCTGTGTATTTTTTGTCAAATATATCCTAACTAAACATTTGATTAAACTTGCATCTAAAGCAAATGTCATGACTTTCAATGCGATTAAACTTTTTGTAATTTTTTTCTTCAAGAGAATTAACAACATATCTTACATTTTATAAGCTATATTGTTACCTTTATGGACAGCATAACATAACTTTTTAAGATCAATGTTATATATGTTTTGGGTTAAGTTAAGTTTTATAACTAATATTTCTATTGTGTTGCATGTCATAATTGTAATTATAATTTAATTATTATATCAAAAGTTTGTTTACAAGTTTTTTCTCAAGTAATCTAGAATTAATAAAAAAATTATTTTATTATTCTTTTAATTTGTAATTTTATTTATTGTCGTCGTATTTCGTATTTGTAAATTCTTGAAGTATAAATTTTAATTATTTTGAACACATATTTTTTTAACTTGAATATTTTAATTTACTACTATCTTGAAACTACTACATGCCAATTAAAAAAATTTCAATGCTAAAAAATTTAAATATTTTAGATTTGACATTTAATTTGTTTTTATATATGCAATGTAGGCAAATAAAAAATCATAAAAATGATGAATTCTATATGTACGTCATACATCGAAAGCATATTTTAAACGAATAAGTTTTAATTTGAAATTATGATTTTCTTAGAAAATAAATTAAAACTCCTTAAAATTTACAAAGAAGAACAAAACTAACAATAAACAAAATTACAAATAAAAATGATAAATTTGATGTCATGTATTAAAAATGAATTTTAAATGAAGAAGTTATTTAATTTTAAATTAAAACTTATTCATTTAAAATATGCTAAAACTGACAATAAACAAAATTATAAATATAAATTATAAATTTGATATGTCATGTATTAAAAATGAATTTTAAATGAAGAAATTATTTAATTTCAAACCCTCCAACTTATAAATAAAATTACAAATAATAATAAAAAAATTGATACATCATATTAAAAATAATCTTCAAATGAAGTTATATTTAAATTATTATTATTTATTTAGAAAATAAGAGTTCTCAAATAATAATAAAAAATAACTTCATTTAATTAAAAAATAATACATGCATGTATTAAAAAAATTCAGAATAGTTCTCTCCTCTAAAAAATTTCATAACTATTATGTTTTTCAATTTAAAATCAAATATTGAATAAAAAATTTTAAAGTTACATTAATTAGTAGTCAATAGTTAAATTAAATAATAAGTAAAATTAATCATGGAAAATGATAAATGCAAATAAATTATGCTAAAAAAGTTAATATATCAAAAATAGAAAGAGATTTTGAGCGGGAAAATTTGGCTTTCTATTTCGAGCTATTGTCCTGTAATTATATATATTGGCACTAGGTCCGTGTAATATACGAGATTTAAAATAAATTAAATTGAACTTAATAAAATTAGAAAAATTCAAATATTATGTACAGGAAAAATAAATTTATGGTTTGTACAATGAATATCACCTAATTTAGCATTAAATATAACATAATGTGATTAATGTATTATTTAATTGTTGAAATGTATTTGCATTTGTGTAAAGGAGTATATATAGTTTTTTTATTTATTATTTGAAATATATATTGCTATGTTTATTATACTTTTTAATATTCCCACCATTTTTTTGTTTGATTTTTATTGTTAAAGTCTAGAATAGTTCTTAAATTTTCTTTCAATTAAACGATAAAAGAAGTTAAAATTTATTTTAAACCATATGTTCACAAAAATTATTCAATTCCATTAATTAATAAATTTGAATAGTTTTTTAATCAGTCCACCTTCATTTTATTTTTTCTTGTCATTTATTTATATTTTTGTCATAACATATTTGATTTAAAGCATTACATATGCGATTTATTAACAAATGTTGGGATATTTCTGACTAGATTTTGATGAGAAATGTAATATTAGATGAGCTTTTAGAGTATCCATTTTCCATGTTTTATAAGTGGATTTTAGACTGATAAGCATATCTTTTTAAGTTATGATTTGTGAAGATATATAAATTAGAAAAATATAGGATACTGATGTTAGCAGGATTTTGGAGATAAAGAAGTCTTAAAGATTGATTTTCAGTAAGGAAAGTCAGTAAGCTAAAGAAGTAACTAGGATCAGGAAGCTGGGTCAATAAGCAGCAAACATATAGTAGTAAGAGAAACAAGAAACTGACTGCAGGATTCTGGAATAGGAAGCTGTTCAGGATCAGAAAGCTGACTGTAGGATTCTAGAACAGGAAGCTGTTCAGAATCAGGAAGCAGACGCAAATCAAAAAGAAGACGCAGATCAGGAAGCTGACTGTAGGATTCAGGAACAAGAAACTGTTCTAAAACAGAAACCTGGTACAGAACAGAAAACAGCTACTGCAACCTAAACAGCAAGCTGTAAGTCTTTCTAACCTATTCAATACAGTACGAGAAATATGCTGGATACAGTACAAGGATTGGTTCTTGTCTAAGTTACCAGTAGATAGAAGTTAGTGCCGAGCCAATGAGGTGTTGCCACCTGGACAGTGGCTCTGCAAGAGTCCTATAGCTGGAGTATGACGCCATTAATGCGGATCAGATAAGACATGCTCTAAATCCCAGATCTTCCAAGATGCATTTAATGCGAAGATTTGAAGATCAATTTGAATTGCAACAAAGACAATGCCTCTCTTCAACGAGCATTTTCTTAATGATATAAATAGAAGGATGGAGTGACCTTGAAGACAACTGAACAACTGAGCAATTTCTTATCTTACAAGTGATCAAATTCTCAAGCCTTTCAAGCTTTCTAAGTTCAGTCACTCAACCTTCTGAAGCAGTCATTCAAGCATTCGAGCTATCAAGTTCAAGACTGTCTTCGAGTTGCACTAGTTGAAGAAAACATATACTTTTTAAACATTTATAGTGTGCTAGGTTGTTTTAAGTTTGGTGTCCTTAGTTGGAAGGATTAGATCCTCGTTAAATGTTTAGTCTTATGTAGGCTATTTTCTCTATATGAGTTATTGTACCATGTGTGGGATTTGATCTAGGAATCTTGTGATTCTAGTAGGTAAACTTGTGTAGGAAGAGGTTTGTAAAGTTGAATCTTGTAAAGCAAACTGGCCTAACAAAGTTCCTCCTTGAAAAAGAATAGAGTGGACGTAGAAGGATTACACCACCTTCGAACTACTATAAACCATAAGGGTATGTTTGGACTGGACTTGTCCCATCCGAATTTTGGATGGGTTCAGTCCAGTCCATGTTTGGACAAGGATTATCAAAATCCTACTTTTCCTATTTTTTCTACAATTTCTAATAAAAACATTTACTTTTTCTACAATTCTCTATGTGAAAATGACATTTTAACTATAATTCTACTCAAAATTGAAACTCATAAAATCCTTTTCAAGCTAAAATCCAGATTTGTAAAAACCACCTTAAGTCCAGTCCAAACATACCCTAAGTGTGTTTACTGCTTTTGATTACTTGCTGCATTGCATTTTTGCATATCTATATTGTTGCATTTGTCATAAACATATTGGTCAAATGATTCATTCAAAATCATATTTGTGAAAAGGAAACAGGTTTTCAAAAGAAACTCTATCTTTGTTTATTTCACTGCATACTGTGATAATCGGTCAGGAACCTGAATCAGTATACTGCCAGGTTTTTGAATCGAGTCAGGTTTACTGCATACACTCTAGAGTCAGTAACCTGTTTACAGAAAAGTTTTAAAATGCAAAATTTGATAGAGGTTCATTCACCCATCTCTGAACCTCTGACCACTTGTGACCAACAAGTGGTATCAGAGCGAGTTGGGTTAACAACCAACTTGTCTGGTAACCTACCCAAATCCACCCGTTTCTGCTAGATAAACCGTTTTTGTTTTCATAGACCAAAACACATTGTTTTAGCATTAACATGGATTTCTCACATCACAAGCTACCTATGTTTTCCATAGAAGAATATGATGACTAGAGGATACGTGTGGAGGCCCGCTTATCAGCTATGCACGATGAGATGTGGTATGTTATAACCGAAGGACCACCAGTTATCTACAAGCAACCCTATATTTGGAGCACAGCAACGCGAGCGAAGGTGAGTTGAGGAAGCTGCAGCAGCAGCTGGAGAAGTCGAGGGTGCAGCGATCTTTGACGATGACGCCGAAGTACCCCTAAGATTCGGTCTACGGGAAGCTGCACCAGCATACAAAAGAGCTGCTCCACCACAATAATACATTGTCAAGAAGAGACATAAATATACTCCTGAAGAAAGGAAAAGATCCAACCTTGACAATGTGGCCAAAAATGCTTTATTTCTCACGCTGGATAAAGGAACTTTCAGCAAAGAAAAGAACTGCAAGACAATCAAAGAAATCTGGGAAAAACTAGGGTTAATATGCGAAGACAATAAACTTGCTAGAGATAATAGGGTTTCCAAAAATACACAACTGTATAAACAGTTTACAATGAAACCTGGTGAAATCCTAGAAGATCTTGATCAGAGATTCACAGCTATTATTAGAAAGCTTGAATCTCTAGGAAAAACCTACACCCAGAAGGAGAAAAATACAAAGATGATGAGAGTCTTATCCTTGGAGTGGCAAAGCAAAGAAACCGCAATGAGAGTCTCACTGGACCTCAGTGCGATGAGTACATTTGATCTATTCTTAGACCTCAAGGCATTTCAGTTCGATATCGAATGTAGGAGAAGAGAGGCTAAAGGATTGAGTGCCAAGATTGTAGCACTCAAAGCAAGGACTCAGGATACTACTGCAACAAGCAGCAGTAAGCTGAAGTATAAGCAGAAAGAAGAGCTTGCTGAGGATGCTGAGGAAGAGATGTCACTCTTATTGAAGAAGTTCAAGAGGTTCCTGAAGACCAACCATAAAGGGAATGACTTTAGGAAGAAACTTCAGACATCAGAAAGAAGTCCCTAGGTAAGACCTACACAACAAGCAAACAAAGGTTCTTCTGACTTGTGTTATAACTGCAGGAAACCTGGACACTTTACCAGAAACTGCCCCTACCCTTAAGTACACAAGTATACTGAGGATAAAATGGTACAGAGAAGAGAAAAGATGAGGGATGACAAGTAAAAGTTCAGGGCTCTTTTGAGTGAAACTGAAGCTCTAAAGGCAACAAACAACTCAAAGGAAGAAGCCAATAATGATTGCTCATCCGAGAGCGATTCTGACAGCTCTACCTCTGATGAGGAAGCATTGCTATGCCTCATGGTCAAGGATTGTGAAGACAATGAAGATGATGAGGTAACTTCACAATATCTTGATATTTCAAGTTCTGAAAAGCTTAACATGATCCAGTCTTTTAAATAGATCATGAGTGACTTTGAGTAGATTAATTCAGCTTATGAAGAACTAAAAGAGGAAAACCTCCAACTCAAGAGTGAGCATACTGTACTGAAGGAACAGGTTACTGATCTGGAGTACTACAGTACAGAATGCAACAACCTCAGAGTTGAGGTCTCTAAGTTCAAGCTACTAGTCACTAAGCTAGAAGCTGAGAAAGCTGGATTGCAAAATACAATTGATGTGCATAGTAAATCAGCAAGAAGCACTACAAGAAAACACCCAAATTCCAATGGACTGAAAAACCGTTGGAATTTTGTCAAATTCCAACGACATTTCCAATGACATTTGTGGCCGTTGGAATTTTCCAACGGAAATTCCAACGACAAGTAAAAACCGTTGGAAAATGCATTGGGATTACTATTTCCAACGGACTGAAAAACCGTTGGACTTTTGTCAAATTCCAACGACAATTCCAACGGCATTTCCAATGACATTTGTGGCCGTTGGAATTTTCCAACAGAAATTCCAACGGCAAGTCAAAACCATTGGAATTTTGTCATTGGAATTACTATTTCCTACGGAAAAATTCCAACGGACTGAAAAACTGTTGGAATTTTGTCAAATTCCAACGGCAATTCCAACTGTATTTCCAATGGCATTTGTGGCCGTCGGAATTTTCCAACGGAAATTCCAACGACAAGTCAGAACCGTTGGAATTTTGTCAAATTGAAATAAAAGAAATGTATGTAAAATATTATTACATAAAACACTAATGGTCTAGTGGTTGGAGTACCACCTTGTCACTCGTGTTCGAATCCCAGACAACGCGTAATATTTGACATGATGATGTGGCATGATGACGTCAACATTTCGTCGACATGGCATGATGACGTCAACATTTCGTCGACATGGCATGATGACGTCAGCACTGTTGGAATTACCGTTGGAATCATCAATTCCAATGGAAAAACACCATATAGCTCTTAGAAACCTGCTAGTACATCCAATCAATGGAACTACTTTCAATCAATGGAAGCTTGAACAAAGCTAGTACACTGGATAAGGGAAAGAAGCCCATGCTGTAGGAAGAAGATAGTAAGACTGCACAGAAACTCAGAAAACAGCATAATCAGTATCCTGCAAGTAGGAGAAGAAAACAACAATCTTCCAGGTTTCAGCAAAACCTCTACCCCTACTATACCAAGACATACATGTCTAACTTCCAAAGAGTTTATGCTCAGAAAAGGTATAAGGGAGTACATTCCTCCAATAGGAAGAGGAACACTTGGAAACCACCAGCACACATACATCACAAACAGTATCCTGTTAAAGGTACTAATAGGAAGAGAACCACCCAGGCTTATGGTAAACCAATTATCATCAAGCAGATATGGGTCCCAAAGAAGACTAACCCCCTAGAACCCGTACTTATATGGGTGCCTAAATCTACCTGATTTACTTGCAGGAACAGTTGCCAGGAAGCAGTAGTGATGTATGGTATATTGACAGTGGCTGCTCCAAACATATGACTGGCAACAAAGCTGGATTAAAAGACTTACAACCATACAAAGGACCTAAGGTTGTTTTCGGAAATGACTCCAAAGGAATCACCAAGGGCACAAGAAGCTTGATCAGAGACAATGCAAGTATCAGTGATGTATCATATGTCAAAGAGTTAAAATATAACCTCCTGAGTATCAGTCAATTTTATAACAAATGATGTTCAGTGGAGTTCAACCTCAACAGGTGTCTGATCAGAGACAAGAAGACAAATGAGGTTAAGCTTACTGGCATCAGGAGAGGCAACATCTACCTAGCTGATTGGAGTTCAACAGTGCAGCCAACATATTTTATTGCTAAGAGCACTCCTGAACTAAGCTGACTATGGCACAACAGGATGAGTCACCTGAACTTCAAGACAATCAACAACCTAGCAAGGAAGAACCTGGTGAGGTCTACCTGATGTTGCTTATAAAAAAAAGAATATTTGTGGAGCCTGTCAAAAAGACAAACAAGTAAGAAGTTCTTTCAAAGATAAGGTTTAGAGATCCCCTCACAGGATACTGGATTTTCTGCATATGGATCTATTTGGACCAGTGGAGCCTGTTAGTGTAAGTGGGAAGAAGTATTCCCTAGTGATTGTGTATGACTACTCTAGATTTACTTGGACCATCTTCCTGGCCAAGAAATTAGAAACTCAAAACAGGCTGCCAGAATTCATGAAGAGAGTGCAGAATGAGAACAACCTAAGTATAGTGAAGAGAAGATATGACAGAGGAACTGAGTTCACAAACAAGTTCATAGAGAAGTATTGTTCAAAGAATGATATATGTTATGAGTATTCTGCAGCAAGGACTCCTCAATAGAATGAAATTGCAGAAATAAGGAACATGACTCTGAAGGAAGCTGCAAGGACAATGATAGCTGATGCTGGAATACCTAAGAGATTTTGGGCTGAAGCAACCAACACATCATGCTATACTCAGAACAGATACCTGATCAATAAGGATCATGATAAGACTCCTTATGAAGTTTGGCAAGGAGTTAAGCCAAATGTCTCATACCTGCATATCTTTGGATGTAAATGCGACATTCTGAACAATGGTGTTGGGATATTTCTATAGTTATCTTGATGAGACAAACATGATGCATAACAAAATAGAATGCATAATAAGACAATGAAAGTTGCTAAAAGAAGTTTCCACGTATTACATGATCATAAGCTCATCAGACAATGAATAAGATCATATGAGGAAAACCAACCTTGGAAGAAACGGGAATAAGTCTTCTAAGAATCAGCAAGCTGTAGGGAACAACAAGTTGAAAGGAAGTATTTGCATAATGAAGCAGATAAGATATTGCAAGAAGTAGATAGCATGCCGAAAGAGTAACAGAAAGAAGAAAAACTTCGGATAGAAACCAGTGCGAAAGAAGAACTAATCTTAGAGGATGTGAGAATCTTCTAAGAACAGGAAGCTGGAAGCCAATAGAAAGTATTAGATACTGCAAACAGAACAGCAAGCAGCAAGTAGCAGAATGAAGCTGAAAGAGTAGAACAGCAAGCTTCGACAGGAAGCTGGTTGCAAGCTTTAGAACAGGAAGCAGTATGAAAAACAGCAAGAAATGAAGTTTCACTATCTACAGGAGGAGTAGGAAGTAGACAACAAATCTGTTGATCTATTAAGCACTACTTCCTCTCATACAGTATCAGGAAGAGCATGCAAAGTAAAGGAAAACAAAGTCGACTAACTTCAAGTAGCCGTTGCATGAACTTTAATCTTGGACATACCGACAAGACAAGTCTGCAGAAATGTCAGAAAGGTCTAAAGGCAAATAGTGGGTGCATTAAATGCTCATGTCAGGAACAACTCAAATACATTTAATGCGACCACAGAGAAGATCTTAGAGATCAAAGCTTGAATTCAAGAAGGAGAAACATCTCACTTCAACGGATACTTCTCAACGAATAGAACTCTTAAGATCTATAAATAGAAGGTGTGGCTGATTGAAGAAAGTGTTGGACAGAGTCGAGAGAAAACTCATATACCTTCCAAAACTTCTTGAAGCTTTTACATGTTCAGCCACTCAATCTTCTCGGAGCAGTCTACAACAACAAAGAGCTTTCAGAGATCAAAACTGCTTCCTACCAGTTGAAGACACATATACTTTTAACCACTATGTTGTGTGAGCTAGGTTGTTTTATTTGGTGTACTTAGTTGATAGGATTATATCCTTGCTAAGTTTGTTTAGTCTTGTGTAGGCTAACTTTCCCTGTGTGGGAGTGTGTATACCCTGTGTGGGTTTAGACCTAGGAATCTGGGATTCTTGTAGGTATAACTTATTTTAGAAGAGGTTTGTAAAGACGAGTCTTGTAAAACAAACTGACCATAACAAAGTTCTTCCTCAGTGAAGGAGTAGAGTGGACGTAGAAGGATTACACCACATTCGAACCACTATAAGTCATACGTGTTTTACTGCTTATCTTATTTGCTGCTCTATCTTTATTACATATCTATCTTGTTGCATTCATCATAAGCATACTGTTAAAACATGTTCTGCCATATCATTATTTGAAAAGAAAACTGGTTTTTCATCAGAAACTCTATCAAGTCTTTTCAGCTGCATTATTTCTAATATCGGGATAGTAACCTGATTGAGCCAAGGGCCAGGTTGCTGATTCGAGACAGGATACTGCTCTCCAAGTGAGACAGGAACCTGTTATTCAGTTACATACTTGAAAAGGTTTTAAAAATCGATAGAGGTTCATTCACCCCCCTCTAAACCTCTGACCACTTGGGACCCAACAAATGGAAAGGAGCACCTGAAGACCTTTGATGAAAAATCTGATGAATGAGTGTTTTTGGGATACTCCTCAATAAGTAAGGCTTTCAGGATCTTCAACAAGAGAAACTTGGTTGTTAAAGAACCAATACATGTGGTGTTTGATGAACCACATTGTGATACTGCTGAACTGGACAAGTTGAAGAAAGATGTATCTAAGATGAAGATCAATGATCAAGTAGTAAGATATATTGATGGAGTTCCAGTACCTGCTGAAGTGGTTACTGAAGACAGTACACAGGTTACTGCATCTGGGAATGCAGTGGCGCAGGATACTGAACAGCAAGCAGTCAGGATACTGCCGACCAACAATAATCGCAGTCAGGATACTGCATAACAATAGGTTACTGTCCAACAACCAATTTACAATTTTGAGCTTGACAGGACTTAGCTCAAGGATCACCCAAAAGAACTTGTGATTGGAGATATCAATGAAGATATTAGAACAAGAAGATCAAGACCTCAAGAATCACTGTTCACATGGTTCATATAACAAGTTGAACCCAAGAGTGTGGAGGAAGCTCTTGAAGACAGTAACTGGATTCAGGCCATACATAAAGAGCTGAATAGATTTGAAATGAACCATGTATGGAGACTGGTTCCAAGGCCCGATCACCAATGAGTTATTGGAACTAAGTGGGTGTTCAAGAACAAGTTAGATGAATCTGGTGTTGTGGTTAGAAACAAAGCAAGGTTAGTGTCTAAAGGATACTGCCAGGAAGAAGACATACACTTTGATGAGACCTTTGCCCCAATTGCTAGGCTTGAAGTTATAAGGATATTTCTGGCTTATGTTGCTTACAAGAACTTCAATGTTTATCAGATGGATGTGAAGAGTGCATTCCTGAATAGATTACTGTTTGAAGAAGTGTATGTGGAACAACCACCAAGTTTTGAAGAACAGGCAGAAGGTAAGGTATTCAGATTAGAGAAAGTTTACTGCTTTTGATTATTTGTTGCATTACATTTTTGCATATCTATATTGTTGCATTTGTCATAAGCATATTGGTCAAAGAATTCATTCAAAATTATATTTGTGAAAAGGAAACATGTTTTCAAAAGAAACTCTATCTTTGTTTATTCCGCTGCATACTGTGATAACCGGTCAGGAACCTGAATCAGCATACTGCCAGGTTTCTGAATCGAGTCAGGTTACTGCATACTCTCTAGAATCAGTAACCTATTTACAGAAAAGTTTTAAAATGCAAAATTTGAAAAAGGTTTATTCATCCCCTCTAAACTTCTGACCACTGGGGACCAACAACAAATCTAGCTGAAATGCTTATATTATTTAGTAATGTTTCTTAAAAATATTAATTTAAAGTCATTAATTAATTAGCCATATTAAAAATTAATGTATTTAAAATTTCATTTACTAAAGATTTTATTTCAAAATTATAATTATGACAAAAAATGTGGACTTGATATTTAATTAATATAAATGGTCATTCTTTATATATATATATATATATATATATATATTAATGATGATATTTTGCAGTGACATTTTGGACATCCATCGAATAGTGCAGAAAGAAAAATTACTCTTAAAAGCCGTTGCATGCATTTATTAATTTATAATACATTAATTGCTAATAAAATCACAATTTTTTTTTTCTAAATTGTAATTTTAATCAAAATTATCAATATTTAGAAAAAAAATAATAAGATCTTATATGTAAGTGCAATTTTATTATCATCACAAATTTCCAATTCCCTTTTATTTCTGATTAAACTGCCATACTTGGAAGCCTAAGTCCACACCAAGCAGTGACAGCGATTGTATAAATTTCTGTTTAGTATAAAAATGTGTGGTTATATTAAGAGAGAGAAAGCAAGTAAAATGTGTGAGTTTGTTGTTGACGATGATGTAATATTGGAAAGAGGAAGTGGTGTGCACGCGATGGAGAAGTGGTGGTTGTTGTTCACGATATTAAACAGGGTGCCTGGGCCTCGCTTATATAAATTAGAGGCCAGACTTGCCTTGATTTCAGTATACCACATCTCCTTCTTTCTCAAATATAAATATAATTGGTGTGTTTGTGTTTTGTGTGTGGAAATGGAAGTATCAGGAATTAAGGAGTTGAAGGGAGAAAATATTAATGCTTCTCATCAAGATCAGACAACTACTGTTGATTGGAGAGGAAGGCCTTCCAACCCTCTTAAGCATGGTGGCATGAGAGCTGCTGCCTTTGTTCTAGGTAACTCTCTCTCTCTCTCTCCACCTTTATAAAGGTGGTGGGATACCACTTGAGTTTAATTGATAATATTTGTGCAGGGCTACAAGGATTTGAGATAATGGCAATAGCAGCAGTTGGGAACAATCTGATAACATATCTGATAAATGAGATGCACTTTTCCTTGTCAAAGTCTGCAAACACTGTCACTAACTTCATAGGGACTGTCTTCCTCCTTGCACTTGTTGGAGGCTACCTTTCTGATTCTTTTCTTGGTTGCTTTTGGACAATCCTCATCCTCGGCTTTGTCGAGCTTTCGGGTTTCATCCTGCTCTCTGTGCAAGCCCATCTCCCCCAATTGAAGCCAGCAGTGTGCAATATGATGGCGATGCCATCGTCATGTGAGGAAGCAAAGGGGTTGAAAGCCTTGATATTCTTTATGGCACTTTATTTGGTGGCTTTAGGGAGTGGTTGTGTGAAGCCAAACATGATAGCTCATGGGGCAGATCAGTTCAACCCCAGCACACACTCAAAGAAGCTCTCCACATACTTCAATGCAGCATACTTTGCATTCTCCATGGGAGAACTCGTTGCTTTGACACTTCTTGTTTATGTACAAACACACTCTGGTATGGACGTTGGCTTCGGAGTCTCCGCAGCTGCCATGGCCATCGGACTAATCTTATTTGTCTCCGCCGCGCCTTTCTATACCAATAAACCTCCTCAACGAAGCATCTTAACCCCTATCGCACAGGTAAAAATTATAATTTTTTCACCGTATACTAATTTTTCGGGACCTGATGTTGAAACACTAGCTTTTCAATTTGGACGACTTTAGGGTAAAAAATCCGAAATCACGAATCTCGAATCCAATCTCATGAGATTTGGACTCTTTGCCGATGTGATTTGGCCTAAAATTGTGATTTTGGATTTTTTTTTCTAAAATCGACTAAATTGAAATGTTAATGTCCTTCATTGGTGAATAACCTAACAATATTGTCTTAAAATTTACAAATTTTCATATTTTCACATTACCTAATATTTTATACATATATATTTTTTAAAAATATTTTCTAGATATATATAGTGCTGATTGCCACTTCAACTTCTTTATAACTCCATGTTTGACTTTAACATCAAAATATGGTGCATCGAGATGCCCTTTACAAATTTGGTCAACGAAACATTTTACCGACATGTTTGGTAATTGTTTTTTGGCTGGGATTATTTGTTTATTATAAATATATATATTATATATCCGATTATACCAATTTTATATGCACGTAACGCCAAAAGTTTACAATTTTTGTATATGAAAGGTTGGCAGTTATTAGCTTCAATAATTTGGCTGATTATGTATGCATTATTTCTTGTTTCCAGCTTTATCCTGATTGATGAAGATAAAATAATCCTTAATTAGGTTGTTGAATAAAATAATCTGCAGTACTTTTACGTGTGTGTGACAAAGACAATAAATTTGTATTTCAGGTGGTGGTGGCTGCAACTTTAAAGAGAAAGCAGGATTGGGCATCGGAGTCGAATGTAGAGGTGAGTGAAAGATTCGGATTCCTGAACAAGGCATGCATGAAGGTAGAATCAGATGAGAAGAAGAAGAGTGAGGAATCTCCATGGAAGGTGTGCAGCGTGGAGCAAGTTGAGCAGGTGAAGACACTGATCTCAGTAGTGCCCATCTTCGCGTGCACAATAGTATTCAACACCATCCTGGCCCAGCTTCAGACATTCTCAGTCCAGCAAGGGAGTAGCATGGACACTCACCTCACCAGATCCTTTCACATCCCACCAGCCTCGCTCCAGTCCATCCCTTACATGATGCTCATATTCCTCGTCCCTCTCTACGACAAATTCGTCGTCCCGTTTGCTCGTAGATTCACCGGCCACGACTCCGGCATCGCCCCTCTCCACCGCATAGGAGTCGGCCTCTTCTTGGCCACCTTCTCCATGGTGGCGGCGGCGCTGATGGAGCGCAAGAGAAGGGACGCTGCCTTGAACTCCAACCACACCCTCTCCATCTTCTGGATCACCCCACAGTTCCTCGTTTTCGGGGTTTCGGAAATGTTCACTGCAGTTGGCCTCATTGAGTTCTTCTACAAGCAGTCTCTCAAGGGGATGCAGTCTTTCCTAACTGCCATCACATACTGCTCCTACTCTTTTGGCTTCTATCTCAGCTCGCTTCTTGTCTCCCTTGTCAATAGGCTCACCTCACATTCATCTGCTGCTGGATGGCTCTCTCACAACGATCTCAACAAAGATCGATTGGATCTCTTCTATTGGTTCCTCGCTATTCTTAGCTTTCTCAACTTTCTCAACTATCTTTTCTGGTCAAGATGGTATTTGCGTTCCATTACTAACCCTAAAGACGTTGCAGTTGCACGCTTCAGTCACAATGTCTAGAGTCTGCATGATAATGTATAGAAAATATTTATATATATGGATCAACTAATAATTGCTTATTTTACTTTACTCACTCATAATTACTTTATTATATAATACAACCCCCGTCTCACTTCCAAGCTCAATTCAACTCTAACTTCTCCATGCTCATTCCATCTACTACAAGATTTAAATCATTTTTAGGCCACCGAAATGCTCCAATTAGGAGAAATTTGACTAAAATTGGATAGATTCTTAAATTATTAGACCAAAATCAAAAGACACGGGATTAACCTCCAATAAGCTTGAAATAAACATAAAATGCCAAAATCATAGTACTTGAAACTAAATAATGATTTGTAAGAAAAACACATTTACATATAAATTATTACACCACAAACCACACAATATATATTCTACTTTATCACATCATGTGATGCATTGAACTGTAGCTGAATAGTAATACTGCATCAGAGAGTTGATATTAAAGATCCCTTAATCACATGAATTCACAGCACATGTGCAAGCAGTGTAGGACTAGCTAGATTGTAGTAGGTGGTGCATCTTACTTTATGTTGATTGGACAACAGGGCCCTCTAATCTAGTGCAAGTACTGTTATCCAATGCATATTCACAAACAAAATGAAACTATCCAATACAACAAAGAGGGCATTGATATGGGTTATAACTTCATTTTCTTCATAGTAATTTTCTTTTCCTGAATGATTCATCTTTTTCACAAAAAGGAACATGTCTCAAACATGTTGGAATGTGGACCCCAACCCCCATTAAAACCCTTTGTAATTCCTATATATATCCATTTTCCCTAACACACGTTACAAGCCATTGGTTTAATTCTATTGTGTTGCCTAAAAGATGAGCATCACTGGTCCCTCCAATCCAAATCAAGATACCATTTTTTCCATGGTGGGCATGATCAAACCTTAATATAATCTATACCTAGCTTACATAGTATATGCATACACTATATACCTGGCCTGTCCATGTGCTTTCAGGGAGCATGGCGCCCTTTCATGATGCTTACATGCAAAGATTCTAGAAATAAAACGTGCACTTTCCATTTTCCTTTTTTATTTTCATTTTGTCTTATATACTTTATTTTCTACTTTTTAATTATCATCTACATTTTCAGTTTTCATTTTTTCTTTTTTGCGCATTTACTTTATATGCATTTTATTTTATATGTGTTTATTGTCATCTGCACTTTTATTTTTGTAAATTTTTGTCTCACATTGACAAAGCAAAATTAAGGGGCAGAATTATAAGGGTTAAAGAAAAGGGCGTGAGGGGAGAAGATATAGATCGAAAATAGAAAAAATACGGAGGGAAGGCTGATTAAACTAAAAGTGCGTGGAAAAAAAAAGTGGGACTAAAAACACCCCATCAATTTCTAAGGACATCCCAATTCATACATTTTTCAATTTAAAAAAAAATTAAAAATAAATAATACCAATTTTATTTTTTAGGTCAAATTCTATTAGCTTCATTCGGCTATCATGGCCGAACATACTTCTTCGTGTTTGGTTATTATGGCCGAACTTGCTTCTACATGTTCGGTCATTCTTCTATGTGTTCAGTCAATCAGGACCGAACAAAACTGTTTGGATTTGATCGATTTTTTACGTTTTTCATAAGATTTTCACACAATTTTCATACATTTAACAAATTCGGGAAATGCTCGTCATTATGTTGACATTACATTCCCCAAGACATTAATAGATTTAACATTAAAAAAGCAAGAAAGATGAAAAATAGAGAAATGGAAGGAGAAGAGGAAGACCAGGATTTCATTTTTTTTTTCTTTTTCGTTTAAAGGGTAAAATTGATATTTTAAAATTTTTTGGGTGGAATCTTCAGTTCCACTAAAAAAATAGAGATTAAAAAGCGTGTTTAAAAAAAAGAAAAAAAATTGAAAATGCAAAGAAATGCATTTTTCCAAGATTTAATTTGAGCTAGATTTTTAGTTGGAAACGACAGACAAGCGTGAGATATATGGCCATGTCACACACCAAAGAGTTTTATTTGAAGCATGTTTTATATGTAGAAGTGCACATGGGTCTTGCTATTTATGGACCCGAAGTTAAACGAGACAATTAAATATGTATGATTTTGTGAGATGAAGTCTTATAAATTCTCAATTCAAATTTTATAAAGGAACATTTATTTTATGTGTGGTGGATTGACTCATCTCACAAAATTAGATTTATAACACAATTTCTCGATAGAGAACTACTCTTCACGGATCATGCATATCTGGATTAAGGTGAGTATATGCATCGGCTTTTTTTTTTTTAACTTTTATCTTATTTAAATGATGCTTCCCACTCAATGCAGTGAAGTTCATAAGTTTATATTGATCAATGATATAAATAGAATTGCAATTTTTTCTCTGGGATGGAGCAGAACTCAAAAGAAAAAACAAACATTGGACTGAAACTTTTCTCACCTGATTCTGCGACATTTGTCTTTAGGTTGGTTTCTCATTAACCCATATTACACTGAAATGATTTTAATAAATGTGAAACTGTTTCATTATTGACCGCATAGCGCAGTGGATTAGCGCGTCTGACTTCGGATCAGAAGGTCGTGGGTTCGACTCCCACTGTGGTCAGTTTCTCATTTTCCCTATCTTTTTTTATTTGGCCCGGCTATCTTTTTGTTTTCCCCAAGATATACTAAACACACCCCACAAAATTAAATAGAAATGAAATAATGTATTTAAGAGTTGGTCAGTTTCTCATTTTTCCTATCTTTTTTTATTTGGCCCGGCTATCTTTTTATTTTCCCCAAGATATACTAAACACACCCCACAAAATTAAATAGAAATGAAATAATTTATTTAAGAGTTGGTCTTATGTGCACTTGGTGCACATGCAATCCGGATCGACCCAATTTTTGACCCGGATCCACGTGTTTTTAAATTTTGCCTTTTTTTTTTGCTTCAGGTTGTGACCTTTATGTTGTAAATGTGTGACCTTTATGTACAACTATCATGACCATTATGTACTATAACTTAGAAAAAAATGAAGATTTTCAATATAATTTGAACTATACACCTTTATGTGATATCAATGCGACTTTTATGTTATATTATGTCACATTTATGTACAAATATTCTGACCTTTATATAATATATAAAGATGCATAAAGGTCGGAATATTTGTACATAAATGTGACATAATATAACATAAAAGTCACATTAATATCACATAAAGGTACATAGTACAAATTGTGTTGAAAATCTTCATTTTTTTCCTAAGTTACAGTGCATAAAGGTAAACATAGTTGTACATAAAGGTCACACATTTATAACGTAAAGGTCATACATTTATAACATAAAGGTCAGGACAAAAATCTGGAAAAAAAAAATAAAAAACTCGCGGATCCGGGTCGGATCGAAGTTTTTGACCCGGATCCGCGTGTTTTTGAATTTTTTTTTTTTTTGCTTCAGGTTGTGACCTTTATGCTGTAAATGTGTGACTTTTATGTTATAAATGTGTGACTTTTATATA
The DNA here is from genome assembly GCA_954870855.1 of Scutellaria minor. NCBI lineage: Eukaryota > Viridiplantae > Streptophyta > Magnoliopsida > Lamiales > Lamiaceae > Scutellaria > Scutellaria minor. The sequence continues at coordinate 12,666,597 of OX940728.1, read as the reverse complement.
CAACTATCATGACCTTTATGTACTGTAACTTAGAAAAAAATGAAGATTTTTCCTAAGTTACAGTGCATAAAGGTAGAAATAGTTGTACATAAAGGTCACACATTTATAACGTAAAGGTCATACATTTATAACATAAAGGTCAAGACAAAAATCTGGAAAAAAAAAATTAAAAATTCACGGATCCGGGTCGGATCGACCCGGATTGCACGGATCTTAGATCCGTGCACCTGGTGCACAGGAGTTTTTGTGTTTATTTAAAGACATTTATACCGTTACTATTAATTTTAAAAACAATAATCAATAAATTAGAACATTACTAAACACACCCCTTAATCCTACATCACTAAACACACCCCATTTGCAACACACCCATATACACTACACACCTTCTCCTTCTTCCTCACTTTCTTTTTCTTTCAAATCCATTAAAACTCAACCCTAATCTTCCAAACTCTTAACTCTTACCTCAACTTACTCAAAAAACATCATGTCTCAAGAAATAACACATGAGATGGACAATGTAAGTTGTTTAGATACTTTTTACTGATTGTTTTTGTGTATTTTGAGCTAAAATTTTTTTTACAAAATTCCCGATCGGCCATTACAGGCCGAATAGATCGAAGTGTGTTCGACCTGCAATGGCCGAACAGAATGCAGTGTGTTCGGCCACTACTGGCCGAACATAATACTGTCTGTTTGACTAGTAGTGGTCGAACAAATTGAATTGTGTTCGACTACCATTGGCCGAACAGTATGTTCTGTGTTCAGTCAATGTTAGTCGAACAGTACGGTTTTTTAAAATTATTTTGTTTTTTATCAATGTATTTACTTGTACATTTCATACATTATAGAAAATCGATTCAAATGAATCTCGAATGAGCATTGTCAACTTAAACGTTATCAATTCGATGTATGAACAGATAGATTTTTTTGAAGAGTTTAGAACAAATGAAGTATTTGATGATCATGAAGCATTGGTGAATTGGACAACTAGGGTTGGAATTTGTCTGAATATGGTCGTGTTGGTTAGACGATCGGATAGTAGAGACAGTGGAAGGCGAGCTCGGGTATTTTGGGGTATGAGCGTGGTGGTAAGTATGGTCCACCAAAGATAAAAGTTACAGTAGGCACGTCTATCGATGTTGAAAATAAGTCGTTAAAAGGAAAGAATACTGACACTAAGAAGTGTGATTGTCCTTTTATGCTGAAAGGAGTACAGTTGAAAGAGACTGGCCAATGGTGTTTGCTCGTTGTATGCGCATAATCAGCCAATGAGGTTGAACTTAGTCGGACACTTATTTGCAGGTCGACTAACAAGTGTTGAAGATCAACTTGTGCGTGACTTATCTATGAATAATACGAAACCAAAGGACATATTGAGTATGGTCAAACTTTCTTTTCCCGAGAATGAGTCGTCCTTGAAGACCATTTACAATGCTCGACAAAAGTATAGAGTTGTCGAGCATAGAGGCCGTACTCATTTGCAATTTTTGTTGGGAAAATTGGAGCTGGTGAACTACTACTACTTGGTCAGGAGATGTGGACAAACAGATAGTGTTACCGATCTGTTTTATGCTCATCCGACATCTGTGGAGTTGTTACATGCATTTCCAAACGTGCTATTGATGGATTGTACCTATAAGACCAATAGGTATAGGATGCCACTGTTGGAAGTAGTTGGTGTCACGTCTACAAACTTAACTTTCTCAGTTGCGTTTGTGTATATATCCCACGAGCGTGAGGACAACTACAGATGGGTGCTAACTATATTGAAAGGATTAATGAACGACGGATGCTTATCGAAGGTGATTGTAACCGATCGAGAGCTTGCACTCATGAATGTTATCTCTGTTACGTTCCCCAACTCCACGTCGTTGCTATGTCGGTGGCATATCAATAAAAATATTTTGAGCAATTGCAAGCCGATTTTCGGTAGAAATGAGAAGTGAGAATAGTTCAATCATTCATGAAATATGTTGATATTAGTTGAGGATGAACACAGGTTCAATGAGTTGGTTAAGAGACTTGAAGCTGACTACAGAAAAAATCCTAGGGCTATTACTTATGTAATGAAGAATTTGATCCAGCCGTATAAAGAGAAGTTTGTCTCATGTTGGACTGACAATATCATGCATTTTGATAACACGTCTACTAGCAGGTATGCTCTTACGTAGATGAATAACTACAATTAGTGGATATTTTCTATTACAATTTATGTGATATAAGTATTTATGTATTCATAGGGTCGAGAGTGCACATGCCAAAGTCAAAAAATAATTGGGCTCGAGACAAGGAAATTTTGAGACATCGTGGGAAAGAATCTATCACCTGCTCATCACGTCACATACGAATGTGAAGGATTTTTTCGAACAAAGTCTTTATGTGGCGCCACATCGTTATGCTTCTCCTCTATTCAAGAACATTCAAGGATTGGTGTCGCATCATGCGCTTGGTAAGATGAGTGGCGTAGATAGTTGCGGTGTAGATCCTCTGATTTGTGGTTATGTGTTGAGGATGACGTGTGGTTTGCCTTGTGCACACGAATTGTTTGAGTTGATACGAGATGGTCAAGTTGTCCAACTTGATATGATTGACCAATTTCGGAGAAAGTTGGATTGTGAACCATCGAAGTGTGAAGGCTCAGTGAACGTTGATGTTGGAAATCGTTGGGTGGAAACAGTCGGTGATATTAATGACATATTTGGAACGGTCTCGGAGTCTTAGAAGTTGTTGCTTAAAAAACTTCACGAGATATCCATACCGTCAAAAGTTTGCTGCAAGAATCCCAAATAATCACATGTCCCCGTGGTAGGCCTAGCAAAACGAAATTGAAGAAAGTGATATCGACAAAATGTAACCCTAGTAAGTTTGAATACGTTGAATCATATCACGACAATTGTTCGTCACCTATCGATGAAAATACTTACGTAGGTGAATCCGTTAAGGCCACTCCAATGTTCACAACCTTGAAGAGGAAAATGCTTCCAATAAGGCAACGTTCTGTCCGCAAGGCTGGTGATGAAATATTCGTAAGTCAACTTCCTTCAATCATGCAAGAACACGTGTTGAGTATAAAAAATCAATTGGGAGATGGGCATTGTGGTTTCTGATGCATAGCCCACGGACTAGGATTGTGAGAGAATTCATGGGCATAAGTTCGTAGTGATTTTATCGATGGGATCAAAAACTTTGAATGGTTATACAAGAATATCATCAGTATGCATGATCGGATTGAACAGATAACTACGAACTTGACTTGCTACGAGAAGCCTATTTACCAGATCAATTATTGGTAGGCATTCTCCGAAATGAAATACTTGGCGGTCAATGCTTACAACATGGCCATAGTCCACCTCTCGACAAACATGTGTGTCACGGTTCTACATATGAGAACACAAATACCAACGAAGCCTCGTCTTGTATGCATGGCCCTAGTTGGCAATGATCATTACGTTCGGGTAATTTGGATATGTTACTTGTTTTGTTATACTTGATGAAACATTATTAATATGTCTTTTATATTGACATAATTTTACTTATTTGTAGGTAAAATTGGATGACGACGCACCATTACCATCCATTATTGATCGGTGGTTTGAAACTCGGCTACCATGTGCAAACGATTTGTCTGAATTTTATAAAAGACGAATCATGAAGTATGCTCATCAAAGTCGTAGTGAAAGCTTGTCGATACGTATTGCATCAATTGACATAGATATGATTAGATTTATATGAACAATTGTTGGGATGTATGAAATAATATTTTACTTGTTTTTTTTTTGGTAATGTTGATTGGCTTACACATGGATTGTATATACTATTGTTCTGGTGATAAACATAACGCATTGTCGTTATATAACAAGATTTTCAATATATCTTGTTCTATTGGATTGACATGCTTGTAAAAGATCAAATGAGGTTAACTTTGCCACTGTTCGGCCACTAGTGGTCGAACACCAACTATCTTGTTCGGTCACTAGTTGAACATAGGAAGTGCCTTTATATGATGAATTTGCCACTGTTCGACCCATATTGGTCAAACGATATATATAATGTTCGGCAACTAATCGAACAATATACACTATGTTCAGCCACTGTTCAAACAATTGATGTGCAATATATGGTGAAATCGGCTACTGTTCGACCAAGACTGACTAAACACTATACAGCATGTTCGGCCAATGGTTGAACAGTTTGTATAGTGTTCGGCTAGTCTAGGCCGAACAGTCTGTACACCATTCGACTGGTATCGATCGAACAATGGCCAATTCGCCATATAAAGGTTTTCCTATGTTCAATTTATAGGTTAGCCTATTCTGTTGCATTTGTTTTATTATATGAAGGTGTCGTGCTAAATTAACTGAAATCGGTCGAACCAATAAAACAATGTGTTGAACATAATTATTCATCGAATATTAGAACAGATAACAAAGTTTTAAAAAACACAATATTACAATTGTTTTTCAAATAGTTTCACAAGCCAAATACAAGTACTTGAACATGATGTACAACCCTCTACGACCCCGACGAGACCTACTAGATGATGCCCGTCGTGATGACTCAGGTTGATCGTTGTTCTCGATCTTCAATGCACGATATGCCTCTACTAAAGTTGGGACCACAATCGATGCATCGAGCCCATCCTGGTCCAGTAGCCACTGTTGATACACTGACTCCAAATGTTCCAATGCATTTCCAATCATCTCCCACGGTTGCGGCCCCCGAGGTCGAGCAGGTGGAACATGATGCTCGACTACGTTTTTTGGATTTTGGATTATCGGATGCGAGACCAAGTTTAACCAATCCATGTAGTCCTCCGAGCACTCCCAATCCGGGCACGCACGTCTCCCTCGGCTATCTTCAGAGAGTACATGGTTCCTCAAAACTCGGAAATAGGCTCCGAGGGCATCCCATATAACCTTGTACTGGAGGCCATTATTTCCCCATCGGGCGAGCATGAGAACGAGTGGGTCATCAAGAATGCATTGAACAAACCTAAATTGGCGAAGTACATGATCAGGATGATATAACTCCACTATCTCGAAGGCTCGTATGCACCCTTGATAGAAAGTGACTTCATCCAATGGATGGTGCTCCCGAACGTCACTATAGGACATCCAATTAAACACAATGCACAGTGTTCGGTTGACTAGGATCGAACTGAGCACGTCCAGAAACCACAAAATACCGATCGCGATTTCATTTTTCCGTCCAAAATCTACCACAACTACACATGTTTTCAACTACAATACATCCTAAACATGATTTCTAAACAATGTTCCTCAATTTCAAACAACAAAACAATAAATTTACTCAAATAAATTCAAAAACTTTGTAGAGAAAATTGTAAACTTACTTAAAACTTCATCTTCTTGGTAAGGATCCATTGTACGGAGATGCTTTGTCGAATGTGAACTCACAAAAACTTGTTCGAACTTAGGCCGAACGATTTCTTCAAACAAATTCGGGTTGAGAGGGTAGGGTTCTTGGATTTTTTGGGTTAGGGTTTTGATTTGGGGGTGAATGAATTTTGGGGTGTGTTTGGGTATGTTGGGGTGTGGTTAGTATATGTATATAATTTAGGTGTCAAGAGTATTATTGTAATATGTTAGGGTATGTTTAGAAATTATTTAATGAAATAGATTTAATTGCAGATGTGTTTAGAAATTGGGGTGTGCTTTGAAGGTTTTTGGGGTGTGGATATTCGGGCTTTTTTTTTTCCCTACATTTTTGTTTTTCAAATGGGTCCGGCTATCCGCACCCCTAATTCTTTTAAACACACCCTAATTTTTTAAAAAATGATTTAAAAATTCAAAAAATAATAAAATTTCACTTTACCCTTATCAATAAAAAATAAAAAAAAAACTGAAATTTTTTCTTCCCTTTCTTCCCCAAACCCGTCTGCTTGCTTCTCCCTTTTTTTTTTTTTTTTTTCTTTTCTCCCCTTTCTTCCGCAAACCCGTTTGCTTGCTTTTCCCTTCTTCTTCTACTTTTTTTTTCTTTTCTCCCCTTTCTTCCCCAAACCCGTCTGCTTGTTTTCCCCCCTTTTTTTTTCTTTCATTACTCAAATCTTAAAATGGTAAGGGGATAACGTATGAAAAACCAATTTATGAGTTAACAAATTATATAATAATCGTGTGAAATCGTGTAAAAAGAACAAAAAAACAACAAATCTGGGATCCGTTCAACCCTGGTTTGTCGAATGCAAAGAAGTGTGTTCGACTAGTGTTCGAACACACCTCTTTGCGTTCGACTGGTGTTCGAACACAGAGAGGTGTGTTCGAACACAGAGAGGTGTGTTCGACCACTAGTCGAACACACTTTTTTGCATAAGGGTAAAATTATAATTTTGTTATTTTTAAAATTTTTTAAATCAAAAATAAAAAAAATGGAGTGTGTTTAGAAATTTGTGGGGTGCGGATATCCGGACCCTTTTCAAATATTCTCAACCTCACACGGATACATTGAGGGGAGAGTCTAAAAGCACCCCATAAATTTCTAAGGGCACCCCAACATTTTATAATTAAATTTAATGAAATGTGAGAAGACTAAAATACCCTTAATGCAAATATTTTATTTAAAAAAAAAAATTCTCCCTCCACTCTCTTCTCCATTCTCGATTTTCATCTCAAGAGTATCAAATTGCATCCCTCATTTTGTTAGATTCAAGTGCAATGGCTGATGTAGATTCAAACCCATCAAACAATGTAAGATTTCGCTCAAATGTACATCGTTTTTAAGAAGTTTATGTTTCGTTTCATGATTTTCACGAAAATCGAAAAAATTGCGCAGAACTAACCCGTTCGGCTAGCACAGATCGAACGCTACTGTATGAGTTCGGTCAGGCCAACCGAACAAAGAACAGTATGTTCGGTCCACATGACCGACACTTTTAAGCCATGTTCGGTCCAGATGACCGAACAGTATGCCACTTGTTCGGTTGTCTTGGCCGAACAGTTTCATTTTCTGACGTTAATCTTATACCACTGAAATAAGCTTCATATATGCAGATGTATGAACAAGAACTGACAGATTCGGACGATTTAGAGGCTCCCTATATGCAGATTGATTTCACTGATGATTTTACCACTGATGAAGTATTTGAGTCTCGTACTTTGATGATGAACTGGATTAATACCGTAGCATACCGACATAATATGATAGTATTGGTTGTACGGTCGGATAGTGGGAGTAGTGGTCGTCGACCTCGAGTTATGTTGGGTTGTGAACGAGGTGGTGTATATCATCCGCGTAATAAGGCGAAACATCTTCTAAATTCAATTGATGATGGGAAGAGTGTTTTAAAAAAAAGCTCTAAAACTACAGCCACAAAGAAATGTGAGTGTCCATTTCTTCTAAAAGTTATTCAATTGAACGAGTCGGGACAATGGTCGTTCTCGGTTGTCTCTGGTGTTCATAACCATCGAATGGGCCGGAATTTGGTGGGTCATTCATATGCCGGTCAACTAACACCGGTTGAAAGTCGATTTGTAGCAGACTTGTCTAAGAATAAGTGTAAAGCCAAGGATGTTCTAAGTACTTTGAAGGACACATTTGTGCAGAATGCATCCACTCTGAAGACTATTTACAATGCTCGTCACAAGCACAGATTATTGGAGCATGGAGGTCGGTCTCAAATGCAATATTTATTAGAGAAACTAGAGCAGCACAAATATTATTACCTTGTCAACAGATGCGAGACAACAAGTAGGGTGAAAAATCTCTTTTATGCCCATCCAACTAGTGTGGACCTGTTGCGTGCCTTTCCAGATGTGTTGCTCATGGACTGTACATACAAGACTAATCGATACAAGATGTCACTATTGGAAGTCGTTGGCATCACATCTACGAATATCATATTTTCTGTGGCATGCATTTATTTGGAGGCCGAGCGCGAGGATAACTATAGATGGGCGCTCGGTACTTTGAAAGGATTGATGGACGAATCATTCTTACCACAGGTCATTGTCACTGATCGGGAGATTGCTCTGATGAATGCTATTGAAGTTGTGTTCTCAAACGCAAAACATTTGTTATGCAGATGGCACACTAGTAAAAACATTTTGACTAAGTGCAGGAAGGAATTTCATTCGAAGGCGAAGTGGGATTCATTTAATTACTCATTCAATACGTTGGTTCTTGCGGAAAATGAAGTGCATTTCAATGAGTTCGTTTCAAGATTGAAGGCCGATTTCGTCGACACTCCAAATGTCGTGGATTACGTCATCTCGAATTGGCTAGATCCGTATAAGGAGAGATTTATAGCATGCTGGACAAATAACGTAAAGCATTATGACAACACTACAAGTAGCCGGTACGTATATTTCTTGTATCTTATTCATATTTTTCACGATCGATCAGTATAGTGCTATATTTTGACAATACAATGTGGTATGTTCACACAGGGTGCATCATAAATATAAGTCTCCTATTTTCAAGATCATTCGTGGGTTGGTGTCACATGCAGCCATACATAAGATTTTTGAGGAGATGGAGGGGGTCAACCCGGCCGGGAGTGATTCGTTGTTGTGTGGTTGTGTATTGAGAAAGACATGTGGTCTTCCTTGTGCTCATGAGCTTGCAGAATTGATACGTATTGGTGAAGCAATCCCTCTTGACAGTATTGACAGATTCTAGAGGAAATTAGATTGTGAACCATGTAAGACGGACGTAAGTGTTGCTGCAGATTTGGGGAGTCGGTGGACAGAGTCAGTCGATGATGTGAATGGGTTGTTTGCGTCGGCCAATGAGTCACAAAGGTTGTTGCTACTGAAAAGACTTAGGGAGATAACGAACGTCTCGACATCCTCATTGCTTGAACCTGAGGTTCATACACGGGTTCGTGGACGCCCAAGCAAGGCTAAGAACCGTGCAGAAAAGTCTACCAAGCGTGAGAAAAGTTCTTTCGAATATGTTGAGTCTTTCAAGGATAGTAATTCCAGTACTTCTCAGAACATATTTGTTAGCGATCCCTCAACTTGTGCACCAGTGTTTTCGGCAAAGAAGAGGCCACCGAAACAACCGATTCTACGTCGATCTGTGCGAACATCCTCGGAGATTCCATTCTTACAAGTGCTACCCAATCGTGTACGTCCTTACGTATCTAGTACGAAAAATGTGAAGGACGACGAACATTGCGGTTTTCGATGTCTAGCTGACGCACTTAGTATGGGTGAGGATTCGTGGCCGCAAATCCGAAACGATCTAATCGGAGAGTTGGTAAACAACCGGGATTTGTACACTGCTTTGTGGTTTAACTGTACGCACACGGTGGACGAGATTTTGACATTGTTAAGCTGTTTCAAGGATGAGATATATGACACTCGTTTTTGGTTCTCATTCCCCGAGTGCTATTACCTTGCGGCTTCCGCCTATAATATGGCCATAGTTCACATTTCTCCCCAAATCAGTGTTCTATTCCTTCATCTCAGAACACAAGTGCCGATCAATCCGGGATGCATGTGTATGGCACTTGTCGGTGATAATCACTTTATTCGGGTAACAGTCTTGTTTATTTTGATCATATAGTCAAAGTTCATTTCGTTGAGCAACATATTAATTGGTACTTACATTAATTTATTCTATTTCTAATATGAAGGTGAATTTGGTCGACGGTGCGCCGCTGCCGCCTATCATAAATATGTGGTTTGCGTGCCGGCTTCCTTGCGCAGTTAGCTGGGGGGTACTTTTCCAACAACAAATAGCAAAGTGGGGTGCGGCTGATTCAAGTGAAAACACCTCGATCGGAGTAGACACCATTAGTTTAGATTCCGACTAACATTTTAAAACACTATATCAATTTGTAATACTTAATAGTGTAATATATATTATTGAGTACGAATTGGTATTATTGTGTTATATGTATTTTCTTTTACAGCCGTACACATTGAGAACAGGTAACACGTTACCGCGAGAAAATGGTCCGGATGTGGGATGCAAATCCACACTGTTCGGCCACGACGGCCGAACAATCCCTCTTGTGTTCGGCTGAATTGGTCGTATGTCGTGAAGCTATTTCGGTCTATATGACCGAACGCCGGGAGAATCCGTCGGTCAACTCGGCCGAACAGTTCCATCACCGTTCGGTTGGAATGACCGAACAGTTCGAATAGAAAATTTAAGATGGAAGAACAAATACATTGTAACAAATTTGATTGACTTTGTGCAACATATTAAACACGCTGAAGTCGAAATATTTGTCTTCACATAGAAAAGTTAAAAAAAAGAGTTCACAACATCTAAGTCATCCAAAACACATACAATCACGGAAGATCAAAATATTTGTCTTGCTCAAAGTTGCAATAGAGGTCAAAGTACGAATACATAATGTAATGAGCTAACTATGTCCTACGAGATCTGTGAGTTCTACGAGACCTGCTCGTTGATGGACGACCGTCAGGTTCTGTCACATTACTATCATCCACCGACAAAGTCTCGTACGCTCTAATCACATAAGGCATCACGTAATCCAATGACAGGTCGGGATCGTTAGCCACCCACCGTTGGACGATCGGATGAACATGCGCACGTGCACTCTCAATCATATCCCACGACTGTGCTTGAGAATGAGCAGAACTGGCGACAGCCGACGCCCTCTGGGGATTTTGGATCATCGGATGTGAAACGGTACAGAACCAGTCCATGTAGTCGGCAGTGCATTCCCATGCTGGATTGGCTAGCCTACCCCTGACCTCATCGGCCAAAACGTGACTGCTCCACATCCGAAAGTAAGAACTCATAACATCCCAAACAAGCTTGTACTGTGCACCCGTGCTACCTCATCGAACTGATAGTGGCACTAACGGATCCTCGGGAATCGTCTGAACATGTCCAAACTGCCTCAGGACGCGGTCAGGATGGTACGGTTCGACAACATCGAAAGCTCGGATGCATCCGTGGTAGAATGTAACCTCATGTCGTGGGAATACATCTCTCATACTCGCGAACGGAGTCCAAACAACCTACGAAAATTATCATGGACAATCATTATAGGTTGAACTTTTCTTCTATATATATATATATATATATTTACGAGATGCTCGCAAAACCTAAAACTTACAGAGTTCATAGCACAGGCATCTAGCGTCTCCCTCCAAGCTATTAAACGATCGATTAAACCCCCGGGAGAAGCTTGTTGGGCCCATCGCAACGCCAAAGGTTCACCCAAGTTGTAGTTGACATTATGTGTCGGCCGCGTAATAGGAAAATACTCGTAAATCCATGCCTGAAAATAAAAATGATGCTCAATCATATAAAATGTCCATATAGTTTGAGAAAAATAAAATAAAGAAATAGAATTTACCTCCAACAATGTCAAGTAGCCACCCATCTGCTTCACTCCAAATCGAGATGTGAGCCCTAACTGTCGGTACAAGTACGCTAGTGCAGCGGCTCCCCAAGCATACTTGTGGACTCGGGTAACATTCTCCAATAGTCGGAGAATGTTTGTACCCACTCTGGTGCCGCTCTTATCGGTAAAAATTGTGCAGCCTAGCACAAACCATAGGTACGTCCTTGCCGAACAAAGTCTCTTCTCTTCATCAAGAGAAGTGGCATCACCACTAAATCTCGATCGTATCCACTCTAACCTCACATAACTGCCTCTTTGGCCCCTTACAGCCTCGCGTGCCTCATCAGATCCCACTCCTAACAGCCGTTGAAGCATCACCGTTGGTGCTTCATCACGTTCTTCCCGTTGGACAATAGATTTTCCAGTAATAGGAAGCCCGGTAATACAGAGAACGTCGTCCAGGGTTATTGTCATCTCACCAAACGGCATGTGAAAGCTGTTGGTCTCCGGATGCCAACGCTCAACGAAAGCACATATCAGGTTCTTGTTAGGGCTCTTATACGATATGGATCGTAAATCGGTAATTTTTGACCGGCGGAGCAACCTAAACCACTGATCCAAATCACCCTCAAACTTCCAAGAATCCATCTTCGTTGTGTGACATAGACACCTAAGAATATCTCTCTCATTGCCGAACCATATCCTCGATGCAACATGTGTCTTAAAACTGGGTAGAAGACGGTGGTCGGTCGGGCCTCCGGGAAAAGGACCTGTAAGTACCTCAGACTCCTCTTCTTGTTGCTCGTCTGCTTGTTGCTCCTCTTCTTCTTGCTCTTCATAATCACGAACGGCCTCTTCAACATAATCAGGATATTCGGCCTCGGGAATTTCTTCTTCATCTTCATTATCACGAGCGACCTCTTGCTCGTGAAAATCAGGATATTCGGCCTCGGGAATTTCTTCTTGCTCTTCATTATCACGAGCGACCTCTTGCTCGTGATAATCAAGATGTTCGGCCTCAGGAATTGCAGTCGTGACTGGGATTTCCGGAATATCGGCAACCACTTCTGGCTCTATTTCAAATTCCACATTCAGGTTAGGTTCTTGCATACCCGAACCTTCACCACGCTCCAATTCCCTACGCTTCCGTTCTGAAGCGGTTGGTCTATTCTTCCTAAAATACGTCTTACCTGTAATACAAATAAAAAAAATTGAGTCAACGGAACACAAAAATTAATGAATTGGAAAAAAAAAAATTCAGACTGTTCGGCAGAGATAACCGAACGCTCGAGACACTGTTCGACCAGGCCAGTCGAACGCATGCGAACCTGTTCGGTCAGGCTGGCCGAACGCGAGAACTCCTGCTCGGCCGAGGGGACCAACTGTCAGCCTATTTGTTCGGTCAGGTTGGTCGAACAGAACCCAAAAATTTCGGCCAACCAGTGTCGAGCAGTCTTGCGATTTTCCAGTTTTCAAACCTTCGTTTTTTTCAGAAATTCGACCGAAAACATAATTTTTACACACAATTTCATCAAATTGAATTACTAATTCACTAACTCATAACAAACCCAACAACATAAGGTAAAGAAATGTCTACAAAAACAAAGTAATCAATTGCAAATCGAATGAAATTATTGAAAATTAACTTACCCGATAAATTTAGCTTTCCAAATATCTGTTTGAAGTGATGTTCCATTGTTGGCGACGTTCGGACGAATCAACCGAACAATATTGAAGATGGTGGAGGTTTGAAAATGGTGAAGAACCGAACGGGGGCTTGGCCGAACAAAGTGCTGTATTGGCCGAAGAAGATGGGAAATCTGTATGAGGAACTCCCTTTTGTTTTTTTTTTAATTTGATAAGGATAGTGTGGGAAATAAATGGGGTGCCTTTAGAAATGTTTTTAAGTGGTATTTTCTTTGTTGGGGTGTTATTAGAAAATGGGGTGCCCTTAGAAATCAATGGGTGCTCTTAGTCCATCCCTACATTGAGAGGTTGGTCTTGTTTCCCATTCGTAATTTTTTCGGCATTAAGAACGCAAATTGAACAAGGCCGACGAAAGAGGATCAACGAAAAGTAAGGTATCGGATGTAGTACCGGTAATGCGTTAGGGTTTTCTGAAATTAAGGGTTTGTTAGAGGAAAAGGATAAATAACTCGATAGATTTTGAAATGAATGATAATGGCGGTTTCAAGTAACAGTTTTGCGCTAGGGTTTCTTTAAATTAATGGTTTATTGTTTTGGGTCTCTCAGGTGAGGTGGATTGCAATGGCGGTTTCAAATAACAGTTTAAAGAGAAACAGTAGCAGTAAATGGACATCGAGCGAAGGGGATGAGCTTATCGTAACACCCCTTGGCGCCGGCAGTGAAGTCGGCCGCTCCTGTGTTCACATGACTTACAAGGGCAAAACTGTCATGGTGAGCGTTTTTGTTATGATTTTTTGTTTTCTTTTTTGAGATAATTATTAGTTAATTGGATCTTATCATTTTCCTTAGTTCGATTGCGGCATTCATCCAGGTTTCTCCGGTATGGCTGCATTGCCTTATTTCGATGAAATTGATCCTTCGAATATTGATGTCCTTCTTGTTACTCAGTAGGTTCTCACTTCTTTTTCTCTACTAATTCATTTTTTGTTTTCATAGTGTTTTTCCGTAATGGTTTTTGTTGTTGTTGAATACCCTTTGCTACTGTATGAGAGCATGTGACTGGATTGAAAACGATAGCCACATAAGACCTATATAGTGGTATAAATACATCTAGTTGTATCCGTAGTCCCCCAACATCACTCTCTTTTCGATTCCCACATTTTGTTTTTCTTTCTGCATTGGAGGAGGGTGTTCATTTGGTTAATGAATATCATTCTGGTGGAATCTTGAAAATAATATGTTTTCTTTTTTTTTTCTGGATGAATTCCTTCTAGCCAGATGCTTTTGGTGGTTTCATTGATCTTTACCTTCCTTCACTTCAATGTACATCACTAATGATAAGATGACCTTTGATTCTTGGGTTTTGCTAAATATGTAACTGCATTTGCGATGTGTTATTTGTGTAGCTTTCACTTGGACCATGCTGCTTCACTTCCATGGTTTCTGCAAAAGGTTGGTTGGTTTGATCATGAGCTTGCAATAGGTTATAATTTGCAACATATGCTGATGGGCTCATCCCCTATGTTTTTTCTGTTGCAGACAGAATTTAAAGGACGAGTTTTTATGACTCATGCAACTAAGGCCATCTATAAATTGCTTCTGTCAGATTACGTTAAAGTTAGCAAGGTCTCTGTTGAAGATATGTTATATAATGAAGATGATATTTTTAACTCCATGGAAAAAATTGAGGTTCGTCTATACGACATTTATTTTTCCAGCTAAATTATTTTTACTTCTTTATCAACTTTTGTGAAATCAACACCTACATAACTTATGAGAAATGAATTGACCTCCCTTAACTTATGATGATTATACCTCATTGAGTAATCTTTCTCATCTTTCGTGTTCTGTGTTTAAAAGGACAATTTCCTCGACTCTTGAGGTATGTGGGTGCAGAGGTTGACCTTCTATTGATTGTATTTGAGATTTTTTGAAGTTATGGAAAATATTAATTAAATTTTGTTAATTGACCTATTGATTGTTTTGAGATCTTTTTGAATACGCCATTTACTAGCCAGCGAACATGTGCACTGGTGCATGTATACAATTTACATTTATTTATAGTTTTTTAAATTTAGCAAACCTCAGCACAGATTATTATTTAGTTTGTGTTGTAAAAAAACAATGCATTGTAAAGTATTAGTACTTTGCATTGAAAATGGTTTCTGTAAGAGACCCAACACGGGTTCTATATTAGGACTATATGTATGTATGTATAATGAAGATACAAAATTGCTTGAGGTTTTTGTCTGTACTGGGTGTCCCATTTGACATCATATCCACCAGTTTTATTTTGGTATATGCTTCTAGTTGCTTAAAAATGAATGGCATTGTAAAACTGGATTTTAGAGTAAATGGTCGTGAACATGTATTTATCTTCTTAGATTTGAGATGCTTCAGTCCTTACTACAATTCTCAGAAGATACCAGTTAAGTAGTGTGACTGTGTGGTTTGACTTTCAACTATTCAGCCTTTTATGAAGTTATCTTTATTTTCCAGGTTATTGACTTTCATCAGACTCTGGAGGTTAACGGGATCCGCTTCTGGTGTTATACTGCTGGTCATGTGCTTGGTGCTGCCATGTTCATGGTTGACATAGCTGGTGTTCGTGTGCTCTATACCGGAGATTATTCACGTGAAGAAGACCGACATCTTCGTGCTGCTGAGCTCCCACAATTTTCACCAGATGTTTGCATCATTGAATCAACGTATGGGGTTCAAAACCATCAACCGCGCCATACACGGGAGAAGCATTTTACTGATGTGATTCATGCCACGGTATCTCAAGGTGGTCGTGTTCTGATTCCTGCTTTCGCCCTTGGCCGAGCCCAAGAATTGCTATTGATATTGGATGAGTTTTGGAGCAGCCATCCCGAACTCCACAATGTCCCCATATATTACGCTTCTCCTCTAGCAAAAAGGTGTATGGCAGTTTATCAGACCTACATTAATTCTATGAATGAGAGAATCCGAAATCAATTTGCCACCAAGAATCCCTTTGACTTCAAACACATCTCTCCATTGAAAAGTCTTGATGAATTCCGGGATGTGGGACCCGCAGTAGTGATGGCGAGCCCTGGTGGGCTCCAGAGTGGGTTGTCAAGACAGCTGTTTGACAAATGGTGCTCGGACAAGAAAAATGCTTGTGTTCTACCTGGGTATGTTGTGGAAGGGACACTGGCAAAGACCATTATTAATGAGCCCAAGGAAGTTACACTTGCAAGTGGTTTAACTGCTCCTCTCAACATGAAAGTGCACTACATTTCCTTCTCGGCTCATGCAGATTATAATCAAACAAGCACGTTTCTGAAAGAGCTCATGCCTCCCAACATCATCTTGGTGCATGGTGAAGCGAACGAGATGGGAAGGCTCAAACAGAAGCTTCTCTCTCTCTTTTCTGATGGTAACACCAAAATAATTACCCCAAAAAATTGTCAATCTGTGGAAATGCACTTCAATTCCCAGAAAATGGCCAAAGCGGTTGGAAAGCTGGCAGAGAAGACACCTGCAGTTGGTGAAACTGTCAGTGGTTTGCTTGTCAAGAAAGGTTTCACCTATCAGATAATGGCTCCTGAGGATCTCCACATCTTCTCTCAACTTTCCACTGGTAATGTCGTTCAGAGGATTACAATCCCATATTCAGGTGCTTTTGCTGTTATAAAACACAGGCTTAAGCAAATTTACCAAAGTGTGGAATCCTTAACAGATGAGGAATCTGGTTGTGCAACTTTGAAAGTTCACGACAGGGTTACAGTTAAACAAGAGTCGGAGAATCATGTTTCGCTGCACTGGTTAGCGGATCCTATCAGCGACATGGTTTCAGACTCGGTTGTGGCTCTTGTTCTAAATGCTAGTCGAGAATTGCCTAAGCTTGTGGTTGAATCTGAAAGTGAATCAAATGACATTGAAGAAACTAAGAAAGCAGACAAAATTATACACGCCCTACTTGTTTCTCTGTTTGGTGACGTCAAATATGAGGGCGAGGGCAAGCTATTGATCAATGTCGATGGGAATATGGCACATCTTGACAAACAAAGTGGTGAAGTTGAATGTGAGAACCAAGGCCTTAAAGAACGAGTTAGAACTGCATTTAGAAGAATCACAGGTGCAGTAAAGCCAATACCGCTCAAGGAATTATAGGATCTCCAACTCTCATTTCGAGACTTATATTTTTTTGGTTAAAATGCTAAACGTTGTAATCTTTGTTGTTCAGGACCTTGTACTGATGAACTTGATGGTCGAATGTTACTGTATTGACTAAAAAATCTTGTTTAGGTGATTGCATTTGCGTGACAATCATAATGTTTTCATGATTTTAGTTATATGTGTAATGTTTTAGTATGGCATCTTTTAATGTTTCAATTTGCATTATAATCTTTTTTTTTTAAACCTAAATGCTAACTTTGTCACCACATTAATTTCCATGAAAACATGATTTGTATAAATTTTGTTGTTTGGGGCATGATTTTAATATATACTAAAAATTTTGTTGCGATTCTTATGATAGATGCCACGTCATGTTTGATACTATATCGTAATACTTACTACTCATCTATATTATGATGTATTGGTTTTAAAATTAATCAATAACATAAAAACTTGGAACCAGTGGTTTCTAGTCTAGTCTAAATAAAAGAGAGTGGACCAATTACATTTCGGCAAATAATGAACAAGAAATTTGCAATGGTGATCTTTTCAAAAGTTGTTACCACCAATCACTACTCATAGCCTGTCTATGGCGCTACTGAAAAAAGAAACATTACATGCAAACATTTTGTCTCATCAAGTCTCAAAAAAACGGAGTTCTATCATGAATTCTCTTTGTTTCGGGGAATACCAAGCTACGGCTTTTGCTGAAGCAAGAACATGCAACGCATATTCAACAGCAAATACGGGATCATTCACGTTTAATTGCCAATCTTTCTTCGGATCAAGGGTCAATCCAGCATCAACTCTTAAGCTGAAAGGTCCTGCAATCTGCATGTAGGAAGAGTATCAGATAAGTATTACATATATCCCAATTCTATACATCAATTTTCTCTGTTGTTTCTACAGAGGCCACTGGCCATAGAATATAGTAACTCAACATTGTTATGCAACATGCCAACTTCATGAGGTCATGGTTGGCTATGGATATTTGGTATCAAAGTGACATGGTCTTCCATATTCAATGACCTTTGGATATGATATGGGCTGCTGCAGAGTTTTTTTCTACAGAGGTCCATGAATTTAAAAACCACACACATCTACAAAGAAGGAAACCAAGCGGTGGATTTTCCAGATGACTATGCTGTTTCAACAAGGTAGGACTTTGAGTGGAATGCCACAGGTATTCCATAGGAGCTAAAAAGATGCATTCAAATTTCCTTTTTTAGATTTAATTAAGAAGGGAATAAAAAACTTGTAGGATCCAGGGGGCTAGCCAAACCCTCAACTAGGCACAGGTGGTTCATGCTTTATGCATTTGGAATTAGAATACATGTAACCAGTAATTACTGTCAAAAATATGTGAATTTAATCATGAGTTTAAATATAATGAACCATGAAATAAAATTAAATAGCCCATGCACGAGGGTAAGGTGGTTATTTTCCAGTTTAATAAAAGATTTGAAATTGGATTGAATGTTATTTTACATTTTTTTCTGAAACAAATTGCCTACTTTTAGATGCTTGATGTACAAAATCCTCTTAAGAAACATGGAAAGAAAATACTATTAACCAGTAATCAAAGGCTAACTTTATGATAAAGGTTACCTGCTGCTGAAATGAAAGGCTGGCAGAAGGTATAATTTCTTGAACCGCTTCCACACTTGGTACTTGAGAATTGTAGAGGGCATATGCCACCCTTGAGGCACCATTTAGAAATTTTGATCCGGAAGAAAGATGTAGTCGTGCATAAAAGCGGGAAAGATCCAAAAATAGCTTTTGGAAATTTCCATGCTGAACAGAAAGGGATGCAGATGCAAAAAGATCAGCTGAAATGGTAGAATTTGCCCCTTCAGCGTTAAAGCCATATGAACCACCTTCTGCATGGGCTCTGACTGAATTATCCCCAAGCGATGCAGTGACAACACTACCTACTCGTGAAAAGTAATAAATTATACCACATAAAAGTGAAAAGTATAGAATACATAACACCCGTGAAACTCTAGAGGAGAAAAATGACAATAAATGGCTTACAAGAATCATCAAGCACAAAGTATTGGATGTCCAACAAAATAAAAATCCAGTAAACATGTGCAACATAGCTAATCAAGGGTGCACGTGTTCTTATTTGTATGAAGTTACAACAATGAAATGTACATCAAATCCTCTTCAATGTTTTAGCTGATAAAGGAAAGCAAGTAAGTATTAAACAGACAAATCCTGGAAACCATCACTAACTAACCAATGTATCTCAAATTTAAATAATCGAACATGAGCAAACAATCAGACTACATTATGCGTACCAAAAGTAGACATTATTGCTTCAAGCATTTGTTTTACCTTCAACCATAAACAAATCATGACAAAAGCCAAGATGTGATTACCTAGGATAGCTGAAGCTGAAATATGAGGGTTAGAGAGAAGTATATCATATGGTTGCACCATTCTACTTTTTGGTGCTTCACTCCTCCAAAGGTAAAAATTCTTCTTGAACGAAACCGCACATTTGGCACAGAGACCAGGAAGTAAACTAGGAGGCACTGAGCTCATATTTTGGGCTTCACATTGTTTAGGTGAACCTGCAGTGTGGTTAATGCAGAAATGGCAGCTAGTACCAGAATCAGAAGATACTGAAGCAACATCCATGGCCAATGTGAAAGGCAGATCCCAGTAATTACCAAGATGATCAACAAAAAGCGCCGGAGAAGATGCCTCCAGAGTGAGATTATGATTGGGAAACTGCAAAAACAAAAAAAAAGATAAATTCGTACTGATTGCAACAAAATGAATGGAGATTATGAAATTCGATAAGAGGTGCCAATGTCAATCATACAGGCTTGCCTTGTGATGAATTACAGCCTTCTTTCTAGGAGGAGTCTCGTCATCGGCATATGCTTCAATACTGAGTAGCACTGTATCTTCAGGTGTAAACAACCATTCTGAAGAGAAATTGAGGGCATACAATTTAGGATCAGATAAATGTCTCCATATTCTCTGCAAAAACGGCGAATCTGAATCTGACGCTCGCTTCGACCCATTTCTAGAGAGAGAAGTTACAAAGTTGTGCACATTAAACTCTCCGAGCAATGAAGTAAAGCAGGAATCGAAGGGGAGAGGGAGAGAGAGGAGGCGGTGGAAGGAGAGGCCCTTGCGATTGGAAAAGGAGGGGACGAAGGGCATGGCCATGAAGCGCTGGAAGAAATCAATCTGTTTGGGGCGAGAAAGCCTCGCTCCACGACTCAGCCCCAACGGAAGAACTTCGTCCGCCGCCGCCACCGGCCGCGCCAATCCGTCCATCGTCACCGGTGTCGATAAATCCACCTCCCAGAATCCACCATCCATCGCCCATCTCAGCTTCTTCATTCTTCTTCTCCAGTTCACAGCTTCATCAAATTAATATTATTATTATTATTATTATTATTATTGAAGAAAATCGTCCAGAAATTGGAACGCTGACATTAACTTAGTGAACGGACCGTCTCACAATGGTACAACGTTTCTAATTCGTTTAAATATATCAATTTAATTCAAAGTTCATTTAACATGAGATTCATTCGGTCCAAGCCGAAGATTAATCGATTTGCCCACTAACACATATTCTTCTAAATCTTTTTTGTTTTAAGTATATAAAAAGTAATAAAAACCTTCATTATATATTTATTTTCTTAAGTCTGATATCTTTAGATTTGATTTATAAAAGTTAAATATATAAAATAAATTAAATGATAGCATAGTATTTATAGATTATATAATATCAAATATTTATTCGATAAATACGTACAAATAACAAATATTACTCATATTATATTGTAATTTATAGTTTTTTAAATTGTTCGTCCATGAATTACAACAAATATAAATATTATCAATATCAATCTAATTGTAATGATGCTTTTGTAAAGAATGATCTAAAGTAAAAAAAAAAATTGTTGTATGACGATTTTGAAATTTGGAACTTAAAGGTTCCAACAATTTGACTTATATTGTTGCATTGAAATCATAAATTATCTATAATTTTATTACTATGAATCATTTCATTTTATATCATAATCATTTCATTTTTAATTTTATATATATGTTTTAATTCAAAATTTTATATCTAAAATATAATTTTTTTTCTTTATTAATAGCTTGATAATAACATATTTAATCCGAAGTTCAATAGAGTTAGAGTTAGGTACACAATATTAGAGGTCATTTAAGTTACGCCAAAACTTATATGCCCCCAACCCGATCCGGCGTGTGGGTCACTCCCACGCGTGCCCATGCGCCCACGCCGCGCGTGCACCTATTTATATAATGTATTATGTTCAGGTATCACACATTGTCTCTTCAGATATCACACATTTACTCTTCAGGTATCACATAATGTATTATGTTCAAGTATCACACATTTTCTCTTCAAGTATCACACATTTACTCGTCAGGTATCACACATTTATTCTTCAGGCCACTCTTCAGGTATCACACATTTTCTTTTTAGGTATCATACATTTACTCTTTAGGTATCACATATTTACCCTTAAAGTATTTTCTTCTTTTTCCTCTTTTTTTTTACTCCTCTTTCTCCTTTTTCTTCTTAATCTCTTTTCTTATCGATTTGTTATTTTTTTAATTTGTTTTGTACATTCTTCTTCTCTATCTTCTTGTTATTATTCTTCTTCAAATCTATTTTTCATAACTTACATATCATTAAGCACGTAATCATGTAATACATGTAGTTTATGTATGTAATACCTATAGAACAAATCGGTAATACCTCAAAACTATTTTTCATAACTTACATATCATTCAAGCATGTAATTATGTTAATACCTGTAGTTTATGTTTATAATACCTACAGAACAAATCTGTAATACCTTATATCTTAAAATATTTTCATTTGCAGCTGAGGGAAGAAAAAAAAAGTATATATATGCAGTCAACGTGGGTCAAAGTGGGTTTGGGGCACAGATCCATTCTATGCCCCCGGCACAAGAGAACTACTCTTTAAGTTAACACGTATAACCTGAAGCTTGCTAGGGTTATCCCAAAACCGCTAGAACTAACTTGTTTAATATCCCTAGTTTGTGCAGTACCTATATATTTGATATAATTTTAATTAGGGGTGAGCAACCGAACCGAAAAAAAATGAAAACCAATTTTTTTTAGATTTCTATAACCGAACCGAATCGAACTTACACTCTCAACCAAATTTTTTTGGTTCGGTTTGGTTGTTGGTTTTGGGTTTTTCAAGTTGAAAATTTCATTAATTAAAAAAATCCTATTTAAAAAAAATAAATTGAAAAGGTTTAAAAAAAAAACTAAAAACATTTTAGTAGCTCCATATTAAACAAAACAAACATAACCTATTAAACAATGAGATTACTAACAGAAAAACAAACACATGCATATTAAAATCTTGTTAATTAGCAAAATCAAAACATTAACATATTAAAAATGAATAAAAAATTTGTACAACAAAACACTTTAATTTGGAAGTGCATTAAAATTTCAATTTCTTTTAATCTAATTCATATAATATATTATATAAATATATAAAATAAAAAAAATCCTAAAGAAGAATAAATATGTCGGTTTGGTTCGATTAACCTATTAGTTTTCTAAACAAAACTGAACCGAATTTTTTTCGATTCCTAATTTCTCAACCGAACCAAACCGTATTAGTATATAAAACCGAACCGAAGCGAATCGAATTGATCGGTTCGATTTTGCTCACCCCTAATTTTAATCATTACACATCTAGAAAAAAACATATGTTACTCCATCCAATTCAAATAAATGTCATTTTGAAAGTTAATTTTATTTCAAAATAAAGTGTTGTTTTAGCTAATTTGCCACCACTTTTTCCAAGTTAACCCCTAATCTCAATTCCTATAAGATTTTTTAATTTTAACATACTTATTTGTCTTTAGAATTTATTAGCACAAGAAAATACAATTTTTTCTTATCTCAAATTTCCCTATTTCTTTCTTTATACTATACTATCTCAACGAAATAATTAAGGGAAGAGAGAAAAAAAAAAAACATGTTAAGCTCTAACAAAAACAAAAAAAAAACATTTATTTTGGATCAAAGGAAATATTCGATTCCATCTCACTTTATTTCCATTTGAAGTATGAAATTAAACCATTTATATGGCTAAGAAAGAATCATACACACTGAGTACACGACAGAGACCGCAGGCTCCGATTATGCATGTTTCACAACAATCAAAATTGAAAGAATCATGTTTGAATTTATTCAATGTAAGCATGAAGATTGAATTACATATTTTGCAAGGGATCATGATTTTTCATCAATTAACCAATAAATAATTACAACATTTGATGCTATTGTAACTCGTAAGTTAAAACTTATAAGAAGATTGAATAATTTTATCAAACAACGACTGATATCCTTTTTAATACTTGGGTCCAAGATAAAAGTCCTGTTTTTTTAGCTATAGAAACAAGACTCGTTTTAGGACAAATGGAGTATTTGTTTCCTTGCCTTATGATATAATGAAAAACAATAAGAGATGCTTTCACACTAAACAAAATAGCAGGAAAGAAACAGAAACAGATAGGCACGAGTACATTTCCTTGAAATTACCAATCGTTCATCTTCCATAGAATAATATTCGCAAAATCTCCATGAATATGTCGAAAAAAACATGAAAACTAGTCAAGATTTTCAGAAACAGCAGATTTGCTACAGTTATGCTCGGCCGGTCTGTCAACATGCTTTAGGTGGTTGAATGAGTAGGAATCATGAGCAAGAGACTGCACCAAATACTCGAAACAAATGAGATGTATATTGGAAAAACGACAAGCAACAATCTACAATGTGATAGCAAGTTGCAAAAGGCTGCCCTCAGCTTCAATAAACTCAGATAACGGACGACCACAAAGTGGGAATACACATATGAAAGGAAGTATTTGGTTCTTACACCACTCAAAAAAAAAAAAAAAAAAAAAAAGGAAAATGAAGTATAGTATATTCACATGTTGAAGACACCAGAATTTACACACTTTGCCACACAAAAAGAACAAAAATCCCCTAAAAGGTGTGTGGGTAAAGAGAGGCACATTTACACATCATTTAATGCTCCAACGACATAGTCAAACACTCTAATCATTTTCACGAAGGAAGATTAGACATAAACAATCGACTCCACCAAAGTTCATCTGGGGGAAACTATTTATAGCTCTTAATACTAGGTATAAGCATCACGAAACATAAACTTAGCTTTCCGTACCTGTTCCTGGGCTCGGAAATACATGAAAGGAGTATAATGGAGGAAATTAGAAACCCTTGAAGTATAAATATCAGCATACCTGAAGTTTGGGAAATAAAAACAGTTAGAGAGTAGATAACATCTTCGAACCACTATACAAAGGTGACAGCTTGCTCCACCTACTTCTCGATTTGTCTCATTAAATGGCTTTTGTCCCAGAGGCCAGCTCGGGAAAGAAAACCCCACCTGAAAGAATATAAGAGCCATTGTTTTAAACCTAACCTCATATTTTGAAACAACACACACATATGTCCTAAATTGAATTCTGTCACCTTCTGTTAAAGAGCTCCCCATCTGATTCCATCAATGGAGCGATTTTATCATCTAGTCTTTGCATCACAATAAGTAGCTTCTGAATGCTCTCAATAAGTTCTTTGTCATCCATATGAGTAGCAGCAAGAGTCTGAAGGAAAAGAAAAAAAAAGCTCCTCTGGTTCAAGTAATTACAAAAATAAAGGAGATTAAATATATAGGATGTGGGAAAGATCACTTTAAGTGAGCTAGTGTACGTGTGCATATTGCACATACATGTCAAGTTTTGCGTGCAATCTACAAGACAAGAACATAACATATATGGTGAATAAATATTTGAAGAGTTATTATTTGAAATCAAAATCGACGTTCACTTATAGTTTATCACTAATAATTCCAATTTTCAACTAATAATTCCAATTCTCAACCCTTTAAAATTCAATTCAACATTAACAAGTTCTAATCATGCATAGCATTAAATAAATAAAAAAACAAAGTTTATTCTCTAGAACAAACTAAACAGAAGTCGTTAAAACGGCTATAACCATCATGCCATCAACATATATGCCAGATGAAGCATTTGTAGTGCTATTTGTGATGATATAATACTGAAATTTTCTTTGAACTACATATTCTTTTTATTGATGACATGCACCACACGTTACAATGAGTTACAGTCGTGACTTTATATTCAACTGATTGTTTTTCATGACCTCCCTTCAGTGAGTCCAAATCGAATAAATATACTCCAATTTTAATGGTTTTCACATTTCAAATTACATACAGATGAAACATTTTTACAGTAGGGAAGGTAATTCTCATAGTAGTTTTACTATATTAACTTTGATTTCACTCATCAACATAAAAACATTAAATTAAATACCAAATATTATATTCCTTGTAATTGCAAAACAAATATCTTCAAAACTTGTTCTCTCAATTTTATCATATGGAGCAATAGAAGTTTGGTTGTTGGTTTCTTCCCAACATGTGATCAAATTACCTGAGCTGGGCGTTCTTTACTTCGCCTCTGGAGAGCAAGACGGAGTTGGTTGAAGAGGTCTCCTACAACCTCCTTCTGATTTACAAGCTCAATCAATGTGGCACGATGACTTCGACTATGAATTAAAGCATTATACTGCAACATAAGGGTCAATACTGGGGATCTGTATAATGGCAGTTCCTTTTGCATTTGGTCAAAGATAAAGGACAATTACAAACCTCTTCTTCTAGTTCTCGGCAAATTAGAGCTGTACGCCATCGAAGATGAACTTTAGATTGACTAACATCCGTATAAATATGATCACCAACATACAAAATTTCATCTCCATGAATGCCAAGTGAATTCTCAACCATCTGTGCGCTTCCTCCAGAGTATAATCCCCCTGCATGAAAATAGTAAAATGACATGAACATTAGTAGTTCAGAGTAGGGACAATATATGCATTGAAAATTCATTTTGAAAAAAAGAAAGAAAGAAAGCAAGGAATTCTGTTGAAGTTAAGAGAACGAATCACAATAACATGAGATAACCAATTCAACCAATCCAAAATAACCACACCAATCGAAAGAAAGATTCTTCTATTCCAAGCACAGTGCCGATGGACTCATTACTCAAAATATCTGATATCCTCGACCCCTCCTACGAAAGACTCCTTTATACTACTAGATACTATTAGAGTTGGATATTTGTTATTGGAAGAATCTTGCTCTTGTAGTTAGTTTTCAATTTTGTTTGTTGTAACCAACAGCTGACTCAGCAGCCATGTCAGCTGCCACATCAGTCAGTTTGTTGAGGTAGTTAGTTAGCGTACTGAGCAAGCTTCTCTTCTCTCTTGATCTATATATATATCCTGTAAATCTATTATTCAAAGCAATGGAAAATCATATTCTCAGATCTTATATTCAAGTTTAACATGGTATCTTAGGGCTAGAGTCTTCTTCTGCAGAGCTGCTCATGGCTCACATATCTCTGCCAACGTTTACCACTCTCACGATTCGTCTCGATCGCACGAATTTTTCATACTGGAGATCGCAAGTGATATCAACTGTTACTGCGCATGGTTTTGAAGAGTTTCTTTACGCTGATGAAGAAGCAATTCCAGAAGAATATGTTCTTAATTCGGATGGGGATCGTACTAGGAATGCAGTATGTTTTGTGGATTCGGTGTGATCAATTTCTGAAAAGCTGGCTGCTCAGTTCGATTTCAGAGAGTATGCTTGGTTTCGTGAGTCGGTATGCTCATTCTTTTCAGATTTGGACAGTTCTAGAACAACTTTTTCGATCTCAATCCAAGGCGCAGGTGATGAATTTACGATTCCAGATGCAAACGTTTGAGAAAGGAGATCTGTCGATGGCTGAATTTGTTATGCAGATGCAGAATTTAGCCAATCAGATACAAGCTGCAGGTCAAACGATCAGTGATGATGAGGTGATGATGCATATACTTGGGGGACTTGGTTCTGAATATGACAGTGTTATTGTTAATCTCACTACACATGGTGATGTTGTTTCGCTTCCTGAAGTTCAATTCATTCTTCAAACACATGAGTTGCGTATAGTTCAACAACAATCTGTTACTGCTCATGTTGCTAGCACAGGTTCTAATGGCTCGTTTGCTCCTACTGTTCATTACACCTCTACTCGAAGTCCTTCTCCTTTTAGATCTCCTCACTGTGGCTCTTCTTATCGTGGTCGTGGTCGTGGTCGTGGTCGTGGTCGTGGACGTGGTAGGTTTGGCAGAGGTGGTCGAATGTTATGTCAGATATGTGGCAGAAACAATCCTACTAATGTCAAGTGCTACAAAAGGTTTGATGTTTCCTATCAAGGTTTGGAAAATTCAACTTCAAATCAATCTTCTCAAGGATCTTTTGAGTCCTATTCGCATTCTCCCTCTCAGGCAAATTGTGTTAGTACAGTTAATTTTTCTCATTAGGCTCTTCGTTCGAACTATCCTCTTGTGGATGGATCATGGCAGATCTTCTCAGCACTCTGCTGCAGTGTCAGGGTCGGATTGGTTCATTGATAGTGGAGCTACTCACCATGTAACCTCAGCTTTGGGTAATCTTCAAATTCACTCTCCATATCAGGGTAAGCAACAGCTTGTTGTTGGTAATGGTTCTGCTATACCTATATCTCATGTTGGTTCCACTAGCTTTTCTTCCCTTGATTCTTCTAATCAACTTGTTCTTCAAAATGTTTTGTTTGTCCCTGATATCACAAAGAATCTCCTTAGTATATCTCAATTTCTGCAAGACAACTTAGCTTACATTGAATTTCATTCTTCCTTTTGTCTTGTCAAGGATCTGAAAACTCAACTGGTCCTCTTGAAAGGCACTCTTAAGGATGGACTGTACCAGCTTGATCTTTCTCATCTCTCCGCTCACTCAAGAACAATTCAGTGATTTCAAAGCAGCCTATTTCCTGTCAAAATTTCTATTGTAGCAAGTCCTTGCATAACACTACTCTATGGCATAATTGTTTAGGTCATCCTTGTAATAAAACTCTCACTCATGTTTTGAAAGAAATAAAAGTTCCATGTTCTCTTGCTGATCATTTCTGTTGTGATGCTTGCAAAGTTAGTAAAATTCATCAAATGCATTTTTCCTCATACAAGCGCACCACTGTTGCACCTCTTGAAATCATACATAGTGATGTTTGGGGTCCCTCCTCTACTGTATCTGTTGAAGGTTACAAGTACTATGTAGTATCCATTGATGATTTCACTAGGTATTCTTGGATATATCCCATGCACTATAAATCTGATGTGTCTACTATTTTTCATAAGTTTCTTCCATTGGTCCAAAGACAATTTTCTACTAAACTTAAGGGGCCGCTTGGTATGATGGTGAGGAATGGGAAAATGAATGGTAATTATAGTAGTGAGGAATGTAATGAATAGTCTCTTTAAATTTGTGTTGTTTGGTTTACCAAAATTCTTTAGGAATGGAATCAACTTATTAATAATAATAATAATAATTATTATTATTATTATTATTAATATTATTAATATTATTAGTATTAGTATTATTATTATTAGTATTAGTATTAGTATTAGTATTATTATTATTATTATTAGTATAATAATAATAATAATAATACTAATAATAATAATAATTATTATTAGTATAATAATAATAATTATTATTATTATTATTATTTGTATTATTATTATTATTAGTATTATTATTAGTATTAGTATTATTATTATTAGTATTAGTATTATTATTATTTGTATTATTATTATTATTATTTGTATTATCATTATTATTATTATTAGTATTATTATTATTATTATTATTATTAGTATTAGTTAATTTATTAATAATAATAATAATAATAATATTATTATTAGTATTAGTATTATTATTATTATTATTTGTATTATTATTATTAGTATTATTATTATTAGTAGTATTAATAGTAATATTATTATTATTATTATTATTTGTATTATTATTATTATTATTGTTGTTGTTTTAGAAAATAAAATTGTGGAATGAAAGTCATTCCTTAGGAAAACCTAAGGAATGACTTTCACACCTTGATTCCTTAGTTTTAGGATTTGGAACAATTTTTGGAGGAATCAAAGTCATTTACCAAACACTCATTTTCCATTCCATTTCCATTGCTTAGTATGAAAGTGTCCAACCAAGCATGCCCTAAAGCTTTTCAGTGTGACATGGGAGGAGAATTTAAGCCTCTTCTTCAATACTTTCAACAACATGACATTGCTATAAGACATTCTTGTCCATATACACACCAACAGAATGGTGTTTCTGAGAGGAAACACCAACACATCACTGAACTTGGTCTTGCTTTGCTTGCTCAAGCATCCATTCCTCTTAAACAATGGAGGGATGCTTTTACCACTGCGGTTTTCCAAATTAATAGGCTTCCTACTCCTGTCCTAGATGGTAAGTCTCCTTTTTCCAAGCTCTATCACAAGTCTCCTGATTATAGCTATCTTAAAATTTTGGATGTGCATGTTTTCCTTTTCTTAGACCATACAATCATACTAAGTTGCAGTTCCGAAGTCAAAAATGTGTTTTCATGGGTTATAGTGTCAATCATAAGGGCTACAAGTGTCTATCTTCAAGTGGCAGGCTCTATGTTGCTAGAACTGTTGAGTTCAATGAGTTTGAGTTCCCTTATACATCTCTTTTATCACATTCCTCTTCCACTGTTATCCCTTCTTCTTCTTCTATAAGTTCAGCTCTTCCTATACTTCCTATATCAATTCCTCCCCCTCTTGTCTCTACTGGTTCTAATACTTCGTCTTCTTCCTCTTCCACATCTCCTCCTCCTCCAAATCCTCCATCATCATCTTCTTCTTCATCTTCTCACAGTCCATCTCTCACTTCCAAACATCCTATGATCACAAGATCCAAGAATGGCATTTACAAGCCCAAATTATTCAATCTCATCTCCGTCTCATCTTCTTGTGAAGAACCTTTTACTATCTCACAGGCTCTTGCTTCTCCAGAATGGAAGGATGCAATGGAAGAGGAATACAAAGCCTTGATGTGGAACCATACATGGAGATTAGTTCCTTACCATCAAGATAATCACAAACAAGTGGATATTTCGAATTAAGGAGAATCCTGATGGGAGTGTGAACAAGTACAAAGCACGACTTGTTGCAAGTGGTTTTCAACAGAATGTTGGGGTTGACTATTTTGATACATATAGCCCTGTTATTAAGCCTATCACTATCTGGCTTATCTTCAGTTTAGCTGTCACCAAGGGATGGCAAATTCACAGGTGGATGTGAATAACGCCTTCTTAAATGGTGACCTTAAAGAGCTTGTGTATATGCAGCAACTAGAAGGGTTTGTGAGCACTGAACATCCTTCTTTCGTGTGTAAGCTTGACAAAGTGTTATATGGCTAGAAGCAGGCTCCCAAGGCCTGGTATGATAAGCTCCGAAGTTATTTTCGTCAGCTAGGATTCAGAAATTCTATCTCTGATTCCTCTTTGTTTTACAAACACCAAGGAGATCAGATGTTGTTCGTTTTAGTGTATATCGATGCCATTCTCTCATCACTGGGGATGATCCTAGTATGATTCAAGATCTGATTACTCACTTACATAAACAAGTTCTCTTTGAAACACTTGGGTGAAGTTAGTTTCTTTCTTGGTCTTGAGGCTCTCAAAACTTCGGCTGGATTACACTTAACACAAAGGAAGTATATTAGAGATATACTTCATCAAGCAGGCATGGAAACTTGCAAGCCTAATCCTATACCTTATCTAGCTGGCATGAAGTTGTCCTTATATGACAGTGCTCCATTTGATCAACCTACTCTGTACAGAAGTGTGGTAGGTGCTCTTCAATACTTAACTCTCACCCGAACAGATATTGCTTACATGGTGAATAAACTAAGTCAGTTCTCTCAAACCCCTACCTCTAAACACTGGATTGCCTGCAAGAGAGTTCTCAGATATCTTCAGGGTACTCGAAGCATGGGTTTACTCTTTAAACCTATTACTAGAATGGAGCTTCATGGATATGCCGATGCTGATTTTGCAAGCAGTGTGGATGATCGACAGAGTACTAGTGGTTTTTGCATATTTCTTGGTTCAAATCTTCTCAGTTGGAGCAGTAGAAAACAACATGTAGTTGCTCGTAGTAGTACAGAAGCTGAATACAGGTCTCTTGCTCTTGCTACCACTGATATTGTTTGGCTTCAAAGTCTATTTCATGAGTTTGGAATCAAAGTGAGTTCTCCAACTATTCTTTGGAGTGACAATATGGGAGCAGTCAAGCTTGCTTTTAGTCCTACTTTTCATGCCCGTACAAAACACATCGAAATAGATATCCATTTCTTGCGAGAGAAAGTTCGGCTCAAGCTCTTGCATATCAGATTTGTACCATCCGAAAATCAGACAGCAGATGTCTTCACTAAGCCTCTCTCTGCCACTAGATTTGCAGCTCTTCGTTCTAACCTTTCACTCGTTCAAGATCCTGGTTGACTTTGCAGTGGAGCAAATTGTAGTTAGATATTTGTTATTAGAAGAGTCTTGCTCTTGTAGTTAGTTTTCAATTTTGTTTTTTGTAACCAACAGCTGACTCAGGAGCCATGTCAGCTGCCACATCAGTTAGTTTGTTGAGGTAGTTAGTTAGCGTACTAAGCAAGCTTCTCTTCTCTCTTGATCTATATATATATCCTGTAAATCTATTATTCAAAGCAATGGAAAATCATATTCTCAGATCTCATATTCAAGTTTAACAGATACTCTTAATCAACGCAAGCCCATGAACAAAGCCCATCAACTAATAAAAGACTCATACGATAAATAATTAGAATCCAAAAAGACACAATTAAGTAAAATAACCAAATCACACGAACTCCACCCAATCGGAGCAGAGCTACGTGCACACCATGGTCCTCCACCAGGAATAAACTTTGTACGCAACAAATTCATTAGCAAACAATGAATGACTTCACGAGAGATCTAGCTATATCCATTGAGGTCTAATGCAACAACAAACTTAATATCATACATCTAGAATGAAATGTGTCTATTTATTTACACAATATATTCGATTATAAATGACATCACTTTAATTTTTCAATATTGCACAAAAACACTTTAAATACATTATGTTAAAAATACAATTCATGCAATACTGTTGGGATATTTCAGTAGTTATCTTGATAAGACAAAACTGTAAGCACAATAAGAAAATAACAGTTTGCTGAAGGTATTGATACCTAGTTTCCACAACTGTACATGATCATGAGCCTATTCAGATCATGTAATGGTTTTCCCAAGTTATAAGGAAAACCAACCTTAGAAGAAATAAAAATACTTCTAAGGATCGGCAAGCTGTAGGAAACAGCAAGCTGAAGGAAGAATCTGCATAGAAGCAAATAGGATGCTGCAAGAAGAAAACAGTAGATTGTAGGGGACAGCAGGCTGAAAAAGGAAAAGAAGGAAACTGGAAACTGGAAGCTGTCAACAGTTAACAAGAAGCAGAATGCAGGAACAGGAAGCTGGCGCGGAACAGGAAGCAAACAGACAGGAAGCTGGTTGTAGGTTTCAGGAACAGAAAACTGTTTTGAAACAGAATCCTAGTACGAAACAGAAAGCAATGTGAAACCACATCCTGAACAACAACCAAGAAGGATCCACTGCTATCTACAAAGAAAGTAGGAAGTAGCCAACGGATCTTTGGAAAGATAAAGTGCTACTCTCCTTCATGTAGTATCAGGAAGAACATGCAGCGTAAAGAGAAGCAAGATAACTTACATCAAGTAGTCGTTGCATGAACTTCAGCCTTGGACCCATACCGACTAGACAGGTCAGGAGAAATGTCAAAAAGGTCCAAAAACAAATAGTAGGCGCATTAAATGTTCATGTCAGGAATAGCTTAAATGCATTTAATGCGACCACAAAAAAGATCTTGGAGATCAAAGCTTGAATTCAAATAGGAGAAGCATCCCTCTTCAACGGATACTTCCCAACGGATAAACTCTCAAGATCTATAAATAGAAGGTATGGCTGATTGAAGAGATTGCTGAACAGAGTCGAGAGGAAACTCATATATTTCCCAAAGCTTCTCAAGTTTCTACATGTTCAGCCACTCAACCTTCTAGGACCAGTCTACAACAACAATAGTGCTTTCAGAGATCAAGATTGTTTCCCACCAGTTGAAGAAACATATACTTTTAACTATTGTGCTGTGTGCTAGGTTATTTTATTTGGTGTACTTAGTTGATAGGATTTTATCCTTACTAAGTTTGTTAGTCTTGTGTAGGCTATCTTTCCCTGTGTGTGAGTGTGTTCCCTATGTTAGAGAGTTTCCCCGTGTGGGAGTTTGTAAACCCTGTAAGGGATTAAACCTAGGAATCTGGGATTCTAGTACGTTTAACTTATTTTGGAAGAAGTTTGTAAAGACGAGTCTTGTAAAGCAAACTGACTATAACGAAGTTCCTTCTTGGAGGAGTATAGTGGACGTAGAAAGATTACACCACCTTCGAACCACTATAAGCCATGAGTGTATACTGTTTATCTTATTTGTTGCATAACATTATTTGCATATCTATTCTGTTGCATCTATCATAAGCATCCTGATAAACGTGTGTTGCAAAATCATATTTGGAAAAGAAAACTGGTTTTCATCAGAAACTCTATCAAGTTTATTCCGCTGTGTTGCATTCTGATACCGGGACAGTAACCTGATTTAGCCTAGGGCCAGATTAGTAACTCGAGACAGAAACCTGATTATCATTTATATGTTTTAGAAAAGTTTGAAAAATCGACAGAGGTTCATTCACCCCCCGAACCTCTGACCACTTGGGACCAACAAATACTTTAAGTTTGAAAAAAAATCATGAATGGTAGATTGGTTACTACAACCATTATAATATATTTGAAGTTATACACACAAATTATGAAGTTACAAAATCAAGAAAAAGATAAAGCATAAAGAAGAAAAGGCAAAACTAATAAAAAAAAAAATTAAGTAATTATTAAAATTAGAATATTAATATATGAAAGGTATGATATATATATATATACACACACACATCATCTGATAACAGGAACTCTAATGTTCATATTAAATAACATCAAGACCAATGACCAATCCATCAAATGCATGTAGTTTCACAAAAATAAACTTTGCAAAGTAAAGAACAAATAATATTTTACTCATAATGCATGGGAACAAATAATTAGAAAATTTAAGAACAAAAGGTAACTAATGGGAACAATATAAAAGACTATTCCACTAACCTATTTTTTTGATTTAGGCATGTTAAACGTACTCGTAGTTTCTTAACAACATTAAACTCATAATAATTGAATCAACTCATCAACATTAAACTCATAATAATTGAATCAACTCATCAACATTAAAAGTTTGAGCAGTGCCTCACAACAAATTACAAATAAACTATTCAAAGGACCAATAGATTAGATCTAACTTAATAGAGACTTAAACTGAAACATTTTCTTTCAAGAATTTAAATAAAAAAACAGAAGTTAAAGAAAAAAAAAAAAAAAAGAAATCATCAAAGGGTCTATAGGAAATAATTAAAAAGATAAAGATAATAACAAAAATTTACAGAAAAAATTAAACAAATACCTTGAAACTCAAAGGGAATGAAAATACAGTACTTAATCTTCACTTTAAAATGTGTTGAAATTTATAAATTAGAAGAATGAAGAAAAGAAACAAGAAAGATTTTTTTTTTTTTTTTTGCTGCTGCCAATTGAAAACTGCGATTGGAGTTCATGCTTTTGAGCAACAATCACATGATCTATATTTCAACACTCCAAATTCCAAAACATAATTAAAACCAGGTAATTGTAATGCTTAGAATCAACAACTCAAAAGATTAAAGAAAACTTGGAAGGTTTAAACACTATGTATGAGATCACCTGGACGAGCCTTAAAACAAGGACGCATAAGACCTTCACCAGTAACCACTTCATACATTGGGTGTGATGTTTGAAAAAACTCTGGTTTCCTCGCAGAGACTATTACCTATAGAAATGATTTGTCAATGCATTGCAGCCTTGAAGGAATCCATACTTTTGATTTCGAGTAGTTACATTAAATTGTGCTAGCAACAAACAATTCTATTAAAGAACTGAAAATATGTATCTCAAAAACATCTTAGCCTTGCTGTGTTAAGGAACATTGCAGCATCAAATTTCGGAAGTATGTAATAGAATTTTTTCTATACTCTGGACAAGAAAAGGAAGACACAAAGTTGAAGCCAGTTTGCTTTGCAGTCAATGTTAGCAAGAGCCCAACAATTCTACTTACCATGTCAAACAGATCTTGCCAGCTCATGTCATTTGGAAGAAATCTATTGAAAGAATGCTGCATCATTTTTTCAGTGTAATGGTAATCTGAGTTGGTAATAAGCAAGAGCCTTTTGCCTGCCTGAACAAAATTAACATAGTATATGTGGACACAAATGTACAAGTCATTCAGAAGTAACTGCATATTAATCCAGCACTTGTAAAACATAGATAAGAAGTACCTCCTTCTGATCTAATAGTGCCAAAGGTAGCTCAGGATCAGGTTCTACAAAGAGTTCGGGTTTGGACATGATCTCACTCTGTTGCAGTGTCCTCTGATTAGTTGATGTTTGAGAAATTGGATACACAAAAGACAAAAATATAAAAGGTGACTACCTTCAGCTGGCCTTCAACATGTGCCCTAAAGAGTGCTTTTCCAACAGCCTGAATTCAATACAATAAAATTAAGGCATTGTAATGTGTCCAAGATCAAATTTCACATAATGCTTTCAACAGCAAACCTTGTAAAGCCCTTTATAATCAAGTGGACTAAGATCAGCAGATATTGCACCTTCATCCAATCTATCTACCATCTGCATATAAGAATAATTGTTGTATAAACCAACAGTACAAACAATACTTAAGTGAAACAGGACAGAAACAATAAATAAGATTCAAAAATAGAGAAATATGCCGTGCCTGTAAGGAATGTTTTAGGTTAATTAGCAGTTCCACATAATCAAGTGTATACAATTCTACATTTCCACATAGAACCATCCATTTACCACCATTATTAATGCTCACATTGACAACTTAAAATCATAAAGACTCTAATCCTAGAACAAAGTTTGCTTGGAAACACTTCCAAAATGGATTTTCTATCAAGTGCTTCTTGAGAAGTGATTGTGATATTATTAAGTGTTTTTGCCACCAATTCATACTTCTCAATGGACTTCTGAGGATGTGATTTTTTCAAAAGTCCATCCAGAATAAATTTACCAAACAATAAAAAAAATTATAGTGGACTTTTATGATCAAAACTCACTCCAAAAGTGTTACCAAACAAGCTCAAAATTACCATTTCCACAAATTGTAAGATAAGATAAGATAAAATAAAACAGGTTTGCTGGGATCTTTGGAAGTATGATAAGTGGCATATCAACATAATACAATCAACATTCACATACATAGATCTTAAGTGTAGATGCTACTGTTTGACCACATAACATTGACTTTATAACTCTCAAGTAGTTAACTTCAAGAGAGATTGGGTCACCCTATTCAAAATCAGATCATCCATGTAGCCTGTGCATAGTCACTTTGCAAGTGTGTTACATAAATAGAAGTTCACGATGACATACTAATCACCATTGACATCATAAAGGACACCATCTCATCAATTGTGCAATATCATCTTTAGAATCAACATCTCCAAATACAGAGTTGGTATTAGGTTATTCAGATAATTTAACATCCATGACCATTCACATCATATTAATAGATCAGCCTTTCAGGCCAGCAAAGTAAAAGCAGAGTAACAATATTAATTTACCTATAAATGTAAGCAGGTTTTAAATTTCTATTTATTTTTCTTCTGGAAATAGTTGTAGGACATTATTTTTACTCAATGAGAGATATATAATATAACAAGGGAAACTGAGGGGAACACTTCTAATGCAAGCATAAAAGGAAACAAAAAAATGTGTGGACAAAAGCAAACTAAAATTAGATCAGTGTCCCGGGAATTTCACATAATAAGTAATAACCACTGAAAAATCTGGAAGCCATCTATGATCTACCTGCATATAAGCAACCGCCTCTGAGACAGAGAATAGTGTATTGAGGAACTCCCATCGGCCCTCCTTTCGTAAATCTAGAAGTTCTCTCCCGTACATCTCACTTCCATTCAAAGAGAGTTAATGGTTACTAGTGAGTTATAGCTTAAATTCCATCAGCACTATAACAGGAAAGGAGAAGCTTAAACCACACAGGAAACCTCAAATTAAAGTGCAGACAATTCAGTCAAAGCAGCAAATGAAGAGGAAATAATAGAATACAGTTGTTCAGAGAATTTCCCTTGGAAGTTGGATCCCTATAAGTTTGAGATTGTGTTGCCTTTCACTTGGACTAACTTTTGGAAAGATGTTTTTCCATTCACAAGAAATACTTAGTAAGCAAGGGAGCAAAGTTAGAACCACACCTCACTTCCTGAGTAGATAACATGTTTGTCCCGTGCATAGCTCTCTTAACATATCCAAATCGATCTGCTTTAACTAAGTTCCCTTTTTCTTTATCTATCACTAAGCCTCGAATGACCTACAAGCACAATGTAACTGAAGATAATCAGAAAAGGAAAATATACTGCCGTACTGATGACATAGACACACAGCAACATACCAGTTTTGGGTCAAATGCAAGTCCATCAACAGGAAAACCCATATTTCTAAGATTGTCCATACAGTAATCATAAGCCCTTCCCTCCCAGGCCTGCAAAGACATATCCACTATCATTCAAAGTTTGAATTCAAATAGCAAACCTTGGGTTGAACCTATGAAACATGATGAACAAATTCTGAAGTTGCTTTAGAATAATTACCAATTTAAGTAATTTAAGCTGGCTCCTGAGTGGATGATATTAGGTACAAAATAACCCCTGACATAAGCATATGAAAATGAAGCCCAAGCAGCGCAACTAAGATAATAATTGGGAATGACATTCATGTTGAGTATATGTGCACGTTTTCATCACACATGTATGTGTCACTAGACATAATTATTTAACCATTGGATTCCCAAAAAAATGAAGGGTGCCCAAATAAAAGAGAACTTTTGGCTCTCATTTTCTGTAGTGATAGCAGAACTGTCATTACCATCACATTATAATGCATCAACGTGTAGTCCATGTCATAGCCAATGGCACTGATTGAACGCAAATTAAGCGTTCGGCTACAAAAAATGCCACGAGGAGAATCTCTTGCAGAAAATGGATCCTGCAAAATGTCCCATGAAACTAAAGTCAGCAAATTCTGCACCTTCTTCTACTATGTTCAATGATCTCAGGGATTTGCCTTATGTTTAAATAAACTAGATTCTCAGTGGTAAAAGTCTTATATGCATAGTATATTAAGAATGAATACCGGAATGCCCAAGTGATTAAGCAAACGCTCGGCTTCTTGAGCTTCCATTTTGGCCACATCCTCAATGGGTCCATCCAAACTCGTCTCTCCGTTGGCAGTCCCTACAGTTTATCAGTTAAAATCAGTAATTAAAGATTGATTGTTTGATGGAACATGAATGAATTACCCAAGTTGAGGTCGATGTTGAGGTCGCCCTTGGTGCTCTGGCCGAGGTAGTCAAAGTCGGCCTTGTTGGTGGGTGTTACAGAGAAGACGCCGCTGCTCTCCACGGAACAACTAGGCATTTTCATACTAGTTTGAAAGTAAGGAAAAATGAGTGAAGATGGTCGGACTCGGAGGAGACCAGTTTTCATTCTCCTCCACCCCAAAATTACATTCTCATGGGTCGCGGGGGCTTTGGCCGCCATTAATACGATTGGAGAAGGTGAGAGGTGCGACAGCAAACAGAAACAGGGACAATCAGACAAGGATTGAAGAATCGTCGCGCCGCTCCCCTCCCATTCCAATTATTATTTACCTAACTGGCAGCATTTCCAACCGGGCTTTTATTTTAAAAGCTTAGTCAACATAAAATATCATTTAAAGAGATCAACTTTGTAAATTTTTAGTTAAATAGCCATTTGACTCAAAATAAAGTAATTGTTTAAATAAGAAAAAGTTGGAGGATTTTTTAATAAATATGGACAAGTTTTATATCTTTCAAAACAAACCCTCTCCAAAAGCCACGATCAGATTCGATCATTCTTCCCATTAAATGTTGACATTCGATTATTCTCATTGACTTAGATTTCAACACTCATTTTCATTGCTTTCTGTAAACTTATGGATACAAGAATGTTCTCAATCTCAAAAAAAAGGAGGTATATTGCAAGGGTTTTATTGTAAAACTTCTCTTTGGGAAAAAAAGTATGTTTTATGATTATACAAACAAGGGTATGCTTTTGTGATTATAAAATCCGACTATGCAATTATAGAACACAATTTTTTGATGAAATCATTATTTTTTTGTTTGTATACTGTCATAACAAATCTTTAGTTGTTATATTTAATTCGTAACGACACTGTGTCGTTATCGTGCTTCTGAATTTTATGAAAAACAATCATATTATATTTCTATCTTATTCAAGGATTTGTGTCATTTTTTAGTTATAAGACTTTTCCTAGTCTAAATTTTTCATAACGACATGTAATTTTGTCATAACGACTCTGAGGATGTTATATGTTATGAATAATGATACGTTATTCTTGTTATGATTCTGCTATTATATGCACATATAATAATTATTTAGTTCGTTTTATAATTATTGTGGTTATTTCTGTAAAGTTTGATATATTTAAATAATTTATAGATTAATGTGGTTTTTTTAACGTAATATGCAGTCATGGATATTAATGATACAGTGTGGATTACATTATGTCATAATGTCTTTTTTAGGAGAAGGCTGATGATGGATGAAGTTAGAAGTACAAGGGGAACAGTGAAAAAATTTGACACCGCTCTTGGTTTCAAAGTTCATTTCGTATGCAGAATTATATAAGAAAGTAGAAGAAGCATTGGACATAGATATTAGACTTCAAAAGATGGAGTTTGCAGTACTTGTTCCCAAAATGTATAATCTTCATATCCCACCAATGAAGATTGACAGTGACAATAATGTGTTGTGGTACATATCTGTTTGTAAAGAAGTCCTCACTTTGTGTTACTATCTTAACAAAAGATATCTTGGAATTTAATGAAAGCTTGAGTGATCATGATGCAAATACTTTAGCATATGGAGTTCAATTAGATCATGATATGGTTCAGAATCATAAAATTGTTATTCTTGATAGATTTCAACAATTTATATCATACATTAGTAAGTAGAAGAATTGACTATAAGAGTAGAAAAACATTTTATACAAAATTACTTTTGAATTTCTTTTCATATAAAACCTAATAAAATCAACTTATATCAACTCCAAGTTATTTTTGAGATTATCCCACAAGACGAATGTTGATGTTATTTTTCGATATAACGCTTTGTGTTTCGTTATAACGCTACTCTTATCGTTATTGAGTTCTCGAGTGAATTTTGAGCTGAAATTTGTCATTAATTCCTCAAGTACATATCTAAGATGGTTTTGAGATTATTCCGCAAGAAGGTTCTTAATTTCGAGTGTTTTTCGATATAACGCTATGTGTTTCGTTATAACGCTACTCTTATC
Source organism: Scutellaria minor (assembly GCA_954870855.1). Classification (NCBI taxonomy): domain Eukaryota; kingdom Viridiplantae; phylum Streptophyta; class Magnoliopsida; order Lamiales; family Lamiaceae; genus Scutellaria; species Scutellaria minor. The sequence continues at coordinate 12,625,879 of OX940728.1, read as the reverse complement.
GTTATTGAGTTCTCGAGTGAATTTTGAGCTGAAATTTACCATTAATTCCTCGAGTGCATATTTGAATTGATTTATGTTGAGTATAGATGAATTGTAAATGTAAAATTATTATTCTTGATAGATCTCAACAATATATATCATACGTGAGTAAGTAGAAGAATTGACTATAAGAGAAAAATATTTTATACAAGATTACTTACTTTTGAATTTTTTTCATACAAGATCTAATAAAATCAACTAATATCAACTCCAAGATATTTTTGAGGTTATCCCGCAAGACGGATGTTGATTTCAAATTATTTTTAGATATAACGTTATGTGTTTCGTTATAACGCTATTCTTATCATTATTGAGTTATCGAGTGAATTTTGAGTTCAAATTTGTCATTAATTCCTTAAGTACATATCTAAGATGGTTTTGAGATTATTCCGCAAGACAGTTGTTGATTTCGAGTTTTTTTTTCGATATAACGTTATGTGTTTCGTCATAACGCTACTCTTATCGTTATTGAGTTCTCGAGTGAATTTTGAGCTGAAATTTACAATTGATTCCTCGAGTGCATATTTGAATTGATTTATGTTGAGTATAGATGAATTGTAAATGTAAAATTCTTATTTTTGATAGATCTCAACAATTTATATCATACGTGAGTAAGTAGAAGAATTGACTATAAGAGTAGGAAGACATTTTATATAAGATTACTTACTTTTGAATTTAATTTCATACAAGACCTAATAAAATAAACTTATATCAACTCCAAGATGTTTTTGAGGTTATCCCATAAGACGGTTGTTGATTTCGAGTTATTTTTCGATATAACACTATGTGTTTCGTTATAACGCTACTCTTATCGTTATTGAGTTCTCGAGTGAATTTTGAGTTGAAATTTGTCATTAATTCCTCGAGTACATATACACATGCCCAAACGGTTCCAAAAACCGAAACCGGGCCAGTTCGAACCGACGGTCAACGGTTCGGGGAACCGTTGACCCGGTTTTGGTTTCAAACCGGAAATTGGTTCGATTTCGGTTTGTATTTTTTCAAACTGGCAAACCAGCGGTTTTAACCGCAGGTTAAACTGCCGGTTTTCGTATTTTTTTTATATTATAAAGCATGCCACGTGTACGGCTGTGTTTGATTCAAATATAGCCATTGAGGATGAACGACCACGATTAAATGATCGTTGGAAATCGGCCAAACCGAAACCGAACCAAAACCGTCGGTTCAAACCGGCGGTTTGTGCGATTTTTTGATCCAACGGCTGAGATCAAGTGGCCATTGGAGTGCAACGGCTGAGATGAGGCGAACCGCTAGTTCAACCGAACCGGAACCGGCGGTTCAAACCGAAGCTTAGCAATTTTCCTTTTTTCTTTTTGAATTTTTGAGATCTATAAATAGGGGTTCAAATTGTGTATTTGCTCACATCAATTCTCTTGCTCTCTCTCTCAATTCTTGCATTCTATCTCACTTTAAATTATTTCAAGTTTAAAATCTCTCAAATTCTTGTTATATTTCAATTTCTAGTTCTTCATCATCAACTTCTAGTTCTAATTCTATTTCTACTTGTATTCTTTCTATTTTACATTCATCATGTCTAGAAGAGGTTCTTCTACTTCATCCTCTCATGGGAAGGGAAAGAGTCTCATGCCACCTCCACCATCGTATGAAGATGAGCTCATTGATCGATGGTGTGACGAGCTTGATCCAAATGTCGATTTGGGGGAACAAATCGCTCAAGCCTTAGCCGACGAAGATGAAGACAAAGACAAAGAGAAAGTGCCACCGATGCAAGAGAGTTTGAATGCCACTCAAACCACCTCAAGTAGAGCATCTTCTTCACTTCGAAGTGATATTTTCTCCATTCACTTCAAGAAGGAAGTCGTGCCTAGTAACGTCGACTACATAGTGACGTGAACCATTGTGGGAAGCAATACAAGTTCAAGCATGGATGGGGCTATGGAACGCTCACTAACCACGTCACGAAGAAGCATCCCGACAAGATTGGATTGGAACGCTCTCAAACATAACTACGAGGATTCACCGGGTCTTCACAAGGTATGGATTCTTTAACCTTTAAATTTAGTCAACTAGAACTTAGGAAAGACACCATCGATTTTATTGCTTCAAAACATCTACCTTTTTCATTTGCTTCTGATGACCTTTATGAAGATTATGTGAGCACATATTTACAACCACCCACTAGAATGATAAGTAGGAACACGGCCACTAGGGATATTGATAAAAGAGTACGTGAAAGAAAATATATATTACTACAAGATTTAGCTAACCTTACACAAAAAATTGCGATTTGTTGTGATTGTTGGAAAGATCCTTACCAAAAAATGATTATATGGGCATTACTTGCCATTGGATTGATGATGCATGGGATGTTAAAAAATATTTAATTGCTTTTGTTGCTTTTAATAAAAAAACATACCGGTTTACATATTTCACAAAAAGTAATACATGTGTTAAATGATTATGGTATATTAACAAAAGTATTTGCTATAGCTTTAGATAATGCAACTAATAATAAAGCTAGCTTGCCTACACTAATTGAATTTTTTAAACCTTCATTAAATGGTGATCTTTTTCATACTAGATGCATGTGTCATATTTTTAACTTATGTGTTCAAGATGGATTAAAAACTTTAGAAGAAGAAATAGAAAAAATTAGAGATGCAATTAATTTAATTGCACATACCGTACAAATGCAAAAAAAATGGGCCGCGTTTTGTAAAATGAATGGATTAGAAGTAAAAAAAATTGTGAAAGATGTGCCACATAGGTGGAATTCTACTTTTTATATGCTTCAAGATTCGTATAATTATAGAGAACTTTTATATGCTTTTTTTATGGAATTTGGTGATACTCTTGATGTTAATGTTATGTTATTTGCCCATTCTTGGGATTCTTGTATAAACATGATGAGTATGTTAAAAAAATTTGAAGAAACCACTAGGGAAGGAAATGGATGTTATTATCCTACATCTCCTTTAGCTTTAGATCAATGTGTTAAAATTGTCTTGGTAATTAACTCTTATAAAGATGATCCTATTTTATGTGATGTAATTATTATGATGAAAGCAAAATGGTTAAAATATTATCATGAGATACCCCCCTATATTTATGTGCTAAATTATTAGATCCTAGGATTAGAGAAGATGGATTAGAAGTACTATTAATTATGTACTATAATGCATTGTTCCCACTTAGATTGATTAGTGAATATGATCTAGTAGAATATATCCCTAATCCTAGGGAAGTAGTTGCTAGGGCTAAAGGTTATTTGTATGATTTATTTAAACAATATAAAATAATTCATGGTAGTTATGATGATCTAGGAGATCAAAATGTAGGACATAGTAGTTATTCATTCTCTTCATCTAGTTTTGGTGATACCCTTGGTCAATATTACAACTTTTATGATATTAGAACGCAAAAAAGAGCTAGAAGTATGAACTCATCACAAGAATTAGATTCTTATTTAAGTGTTACTTTTGAATCGGTTGCTTTCGAGAACCATTTGGATCTATTAAAGTGGTGGGGACGAAGGGCCACCACATATCCTATACTAACAATTATTGCAAAGGAGATGTTTGCATGTCCCGCCTCAACAGTCTCGGTTGAACATGCCTTTAGCGTATCGGGCCACACTTTGAGTGCGAGACGAGCAAACTTGGTCGCCGAGAATGTCCAAAACCTTATGCTCCTTGAGGATTGGGTCAAAAAAACCAAATGTCAACAAAAACTCGATTGCACACGCTTTGAGGAAGGTGAAGCGGATTTGTATGGCTACGACTCAAACACAACATCCTCCGGCGGTAGTGGCATCAACCTAGATGATTGAAGAAGGTAAGTTGAGGTAAGAGAACTACGTGAGCTTTGATTCCTTAATTCGATTTCAATTAAGGATACGTAGGCAATTTCATTTTAAGTTTGGAATTAAAATTCCAAACTTAGAATGAAACTCAAGCTCTTTCAAATTTTTTTCCCCTCCCTTTCGCTAATGTTGTTTAAAATAGTACTTAGTTAGATACTTAGATCTTAGACTTATATTATATAATTCAAGATAGATAGATAGATAATTGTAATTGTAATTGTAATTAAAGATAAACTTTTATTTCTTGTAGATAGACATGGACTTTTGTAATTGTAATATATAGGAACTTTTGTAATAGATTAGATCATAGATTAGATAGAATTCTAACTTGTAATAATTTTCCAAGTTATAATAAAAAAGTTTGTTCACTTCAATATTTTATATTCCAAATTTCAATTTCTCATGGTATGATATACTTCAAAACAAACATTGTTGAGTAACTTGAGTGTGTAAAATACACTCAATACATATGGTCGTGAACACGATTATTGTGTTATCTTAGTTAAAAAACTGAATCATAACTACAAAATATTGCTTGATATAGGTACAAGAGGAGAAAACGGCGTGACGGAGACAAAACGTGCGAAAAAAGGAAGAAAATGGACGAAAAAGGGTGGGTACCGCGGTATCCATATCCAGTACCACGGTACCTGAAGTGGAGAACCAAAACGCTGGGTTCTGCATCTCAGTATCGCGGTACTCAACTCCAGATTTAAAAAAAAAAAGAACCGCTGAACCGTGGGTTCGAACCGGCCAAACCGTCCGGCTCTGGTTGAACCGGCGGTTTGGAATCGAAACCGAAACCGTCCATCACATGGTTTGATTTTGGTTCCACCAATCCAGAACCATCGAACCGGCAGTTCGAACCGGAACCGGAACCGACGAACCATTTGAACATCACTAAGTACATATCTAAGATGGTTTTGAGATTATTCTGCAAGACAATTGTCGATTTCAAGTTTTTTTCGATATAACGCTATGTATTTCGTTATAACGCTACTCTTATCGTTATTAAGTTCTCGAGTGAATTTTGAGCTGAAATTTATCATATAAAATAACATGACTTATTTTATATACAAAATCATGTCATTTTTCATTTGCATTTCATCATCATGCTAATTATACCAAATTTACAATAGTTATCATCTAACCAGTTCAATCTAGAGATATAAAAAATGAATTAGAAATATCAAAAAAGGATCAACTTGGATATACATTTATTCTGGACGACCCCCTGAATATTTAAGCTGCACAAAATCATGACATTTGTTAGTTCTTTAATCCTCAACCTATTCATTGAATTAAATTCTCATAACATATTCAATAATTTAAAAAAATTACCTAAAGATCAAAATGTTGTGCAAAGATTTAGCCGCAAGTTTTTTTCTTCTTCCGCAATATTCTCTTCTCCATGCTCGTCGACATTTAGGCCCGTCACTATAGTAAATTCCCTCAAACCAAATCTTGCCAACTTACACTTGAAATCAAACCATAATTCATTAATTTTATTTGTTGTTACTTGTCTTAGCATCAATTGTTGGAAAAGTTGGTAGGAAACAACAATTTGTTTCAATTCTATAAACTTTCCAAAACATGAATTTGCAAAAACATTTCTATAACGACCATTGAGACAGTTATATATATGGTCAACCATATTCAAACAACTTAGACTTGATATTTTTGCATGCATCATGTCGTTTTTTGTTGTAAATGAACTCCATGTACCTGTAGTAAATATAGAAAATATCACAAATAATGAGGTCATTTTGAGTAGATAATTTTCCAATCTTGAATTCATTTAGTATCCTATCATCCATTTGTATGTGATAATATAAATGACATATCTACAAATAAATATTGACTTCAATTAATATAACGCTCCTGCTAAGTTTTATAAAATTTCGTGTTCTACTTATGCATGGAAATCAAAATAAAACAACTCAAACCAAATCAATCACTTAACTATGCAATTATGGTTTATCTAATTGGGGATTCCATCATCATGTGCATAACAATTTTTTTTATGAATTTAATATTTTAGTTATGGAGGTTTCTATATAAATCAGAGATTAGCATTTTCTAAGAGTCAAACTAGCCGTATTATAAGTTTTGAAGGACATAAAGTTTTTTATTAAAGTGAAATTTACTAAAATAATTTTTTAAGATAACCTTTAACTAGATAAGTAGCCTCCTAGATAAAACATCTTGGAATATGATACTCTTAACCACAACTGATGAAGCCACTAGAGAGTTAATATAGAAGAGAATAAGCCATTTTCTAAATACAAACCCATAATCATTCAATATAAATATTCAACCGGTATAAGTTTCAATTTGATATGATTTCCATAGTTTCTTCAATTGAGATAGACAAGAAATTATCTAAATTGCATCTACAAATAGAAGCTGAATTTGAAGCAAATGATAACTATGGTGTCCAAGAAAAGATGAGTTTGTGTATTTTTTTCACAAAAAAAAAAAATAGATGTAATGTTGCTCAACTTAAACGATAGATATATATTTGCACTTGTGCCCATCATACAATATACCAACTAATTAAATAATATGATAAATCAAACATTATTTAAACATAATCAAACTTTCGAAAAAATAAAACTAACTAGTCATACCTATTATCAAACTTTTGTTGGTGAACTTCAATTTTCCTACTCATATAGTTATTACAAACTCAATCACAACCCCTGTTGTTGTGTGAAAACTAACACTACGCAAGTGCACGTATCGTGATAAGTAATCTAGTGGACTAAAAAGTCCGAATATCGAACCCACAGGGAAAATAATAACTATCTATCCTAAGTACCAGGTTTTTACAACTTATGATCCTATCCAACAAATTGAAATTAAGAGTTGGTTGTTTTAAAATACGAAAACAATAAAAGAGTGATTGCAATTAAGCAAAGAAGAATTAAACTAAGATTTATCAAAATAAACAAACCTAGGATTTTATCTCTCCCTATGTGTTTTAATCCCCCTTTATTCTTTTCTCATGCAAGAGTCAATTCTCGATTCCTAACCTGAGATGCTAATATAATCATACCCCGTTTCCACGTGATGCATGAATCTAATGCTATGAACAATTTACTGTGTTCCTACGCAATTAAATTCATAACAAAGCATTAAACATAAATCCCAAATATGGCTTCCTAAGGTGAAATCTATATTCCTACGATTTCACATGCAATTAAACATTATCCTGTTCAATTAACTCGAAAGATCTTCTACCACAATTCTAATTATCAAACTAATCTTCCGATATAACTTTGACAATAATATAGAGATACACAAATTGGCCAAATTCATGCACTTAATCAACAACAAGTAGAAGAAGGAATTGCAAATCAAACTTTCATTAGAATCGAAATAAAGGGTTCATAAGTCACACATAGGGTTCAAATAAAACCCTAGAGAGGAAAGATTCTAGCTACACATTGTTTGATCAACAAAGAAATTTATAAAGAGAAAAAAAACAAATGGAAATAAACTCTTGAATTGATACCGATCTTCGCTTCTTCGCTCGATCGTCTTGTTTCTCTTGTGGGGTAAAAGGTTTGTTTCTCTAAGCCTTGACATGGTTTATATAGACCCTAAGAGGCAAAGGACTCCTAAAATCATTGGAAGCATGAAAATCACGCCTTTCTAACAAACTGCGCAGCGGGTACCGTAGTACCAAGACAAAGGCTTGAATTTTCTAGAGTCGAGTACAGCGGTACCGAGATATGGGTACCGCGGTACTGAGGTGCAGAACTCCAAGCTTTGGAACTTCACTTCGGGTATCGCGGTACTCAATTTGGATACCGCGGTACTGACCATATTTCTTCCATTTTTCACACGCTTTATCTCTTTTATGTCGTTTTCACCTCTGGTACCTATATCAACTAATATTTCGTAGTTATGATTCATTTATGACCAAGATAGTACGATAAACACACTTACGACCATGTATATTAAGTGTATTTCACACACTTAACACACCCCCAAACTTAAATGTTTGTGCGTCCTCGCACAAAGACAATCTTACAACATTAACGACACAAACCAACAATCAATCCAACAACATATAACAACTTCAAATTCCCAAGGTTATATACAAATCGAGTCTCAATCTTTTAAAACACTTAGCAAAAACCACATTCAACACAAATATCTCCCTTTCGACTTACTAAAAGACTCAACATCAAATTCTATATCGCTAGCACATCCCGACTTCTTAAACATCAAAGAAATTAACCAAATCATTACATCGTGGGGTTTTTCATTAACTTAGCTAATCAAGCATCACAATAACCAATATATCATCATAATCATCATAAACTGCATATATTTGGCACTTATTCTTTATCTTTTTTTTTCTTTTCATATGACTATCTCATTTGTCGAATCTAATGCAATCCACTAGGCTTTCTAATTGGTCCATGTAGCGAACTTTCAACCAATGTCTCCCAAACCAGATGGCTTTAGGGCATTAGGTGTAAAACACCCCAATGGTTTACTTGTTCGAACCAAAAAGGCTTCGAATCACACTTCTTCAACTTAGAGATTTTTCACATATCAACTTTCTTTATCATTACCGTTTAACGTTACTTAAGTGACCCATGCACCGATCTTTCAATCAAAAATCCCAAGCCAGTTGGTTTTAGGTTGCTAGGCATAAAGATATTCCTAAGGATTTACTTATTCAAGTAACCTAAGCATCAAAAACTTGCCCTTGGCCATAGCCGAATTTTTCATAATATAAAGCAAAAACATATATTCAGTTCGTAATAACTCAACATGCTAAGTTTATGATCAATTCACCCATAAGTGCAACAATTAGTTTCAACCCTCAATGCTCAATAATTGAAATAGCCCACAACATAAAATCCAATGCATAAATCGTAAAGTAAAACAAAAAGGTTCAAATTTGTCGAATCATGCAATCACGGCTAAACACTTCATATCATGACTCTCAAAGCGTATAACAAAGGGAACTTTGAATTTTTTTTATATATAACTAAAGACTCGATAACGATAACGCAAACAAGCAACATAAGCAAACAAGCAACATAGGAGAATCCCACCCCCAAACTTAAATGTGACATTGCCCTCAATGTCATCAGAGCGAAGTTTTGAGGATAAAATACACCTGATCAAGTATCATGTGGTGAGGTACCATCGGCCCTTGGTTTCTTTCTCGGAACCATTAACACAATGTCCGTCCTTGGTTAAATGCAGCAATAAGAACCCCCAAACTTGGTTGAGGCAATAGATTGAACACCTTATAGGCGTCAAGGAAAACTAGGTGTTGTGGTAGTTGTGCTCTTGAAATCTTCCCCAATCCTAACAAACAAACACAAGAGAGTAAAAAGATGAGAAAATGGAAAAGTGGATTCTATGGAGGAGATTTGTGGAGGAAGAGTGAGGGATGTTTTGTGAGGGAGAGGGGTTGAGAGTTGGTGGGGCTTGATATAATTGTGTTTGAATTGTGTTTGAGGCGATTTGGGGTGAAATCCCTGATTTTGGGTTATAAGGTGTTCAGTATCGCGATACTGGTAAGTGGATATCGCGATACTAGGCTCCAATCAAAAGACCCTCGAAAAACCTATACTTGGATACCGCGGTATCCAGATTGGATACCGCGGTATCGGCCTCCAGTCATCCCATACCTGCAAAAAGATATGAACTTGATTAAGTATGCACATGTGAGGACTCAAAAAACATACTAAAAATGAAAGAAAAATGTGGGACACAAAGAAGAAAACAAAAACAAGAAAACTTGGGTTGCCTCCCAAAAAGCGCTAAGTTTACAGTCTTCAGCCAGACTTATGTCACAATTTCTAAGCTCGTGCGATCGAAGTTGGATGGCGCTCCACGACACCACCATAATAGTGCTTCAATCATTGCCCATTAACTTTAAAATTTCTTCTCAATTTGTTGTCCATTATCTCCGTGGCTCCATGCGGATACACATCGAGCCACTCGATGATCTCCTTTTTTACTACTTCTTTCCTGATAGGGTTCAGCCTCCTTTGGTGCTCAATTGATGAATTGTGCCCTTCCTCAAGTCCTCCAATAATCTTTGTTCTAATGGTTTGAATGCACTTTTGGGCTTTAGAGGTGCCTCCAAGCTTTCAAATTTCAGCCGAGGTTTCGACTTCGCCGAATCTAGGTGAGTTGCTTGCTCTTCAATTTCCACATCCAAAAACTCTTCACCTGCAAAAAGAGATGCTACCAAGGGGTCCAATAACCGAGTATCATCAAATAACGAGTCAATAACATCAACAAAAAATACTTCATGTGAATCACTTTGATGCTTAGGGCTTTGGTACACATTGAAAGTAGTTTTCTGATCTCCTAAAGACATGGTTAATTCCCATTTTATAACATCTATCAAAGTTTCCCCCGTGGCTAAGAACGGTCTTCTTAAAATGAGAGGGACCTTTTTATCCTCTTCCATAACAAGCACTACAAAATCCGCAGGAAATATAAATTCATCAACCTTCACAAGAACATCTTCTACAAACCCTTAGGATAAGAAAGAGATCTATCCGCTAACTGAAGGGTCACAGAAGTAGGCTTAATCTTTCCTAAACCTAAACTTTTGTAGACAGGCAAAGGCATGAGATTTATACTAGCCCCCAAATCGAAAAGTGTCTTCTGAAAATGTTTATCCCCAATCGTGACAGGAATAGTGAACTTTCCAAGATCCCTAAGCTTAGATGGAAGTGGACGAGTGAGAATAGAGCTACACTATTCAGTTAATGCAACCATTTCAAATTCACCTAGTCTTCTTCTTTTAGACAAAATATCTTTCAAAAATTTAACCCAACTAGGCATTTGTTCTAAAGCTTGAGTAAAAGGGATATTAATATACAGTTCATTCAATTTTTTCAAATTTTTTTGATATGAAACATCAAGTTTAGCCTTTTTTAAACGTTGGGGAAAAGGTACCTGTGGGGAAGGCTTAGGCGCAACCTCCCCTTTTTCAGTAGGATCTCCCATCAAGTTTGACGGTTCTGCTTGCACTTCTTTCTCAGCTTCCTCTGTTTCTGTTTTGTCCTTACCTTTGCTTGTGTTGCCTTTTTGAGAGACTTCCTCTAATTGTTTTCCACTTCTCAGGCTAATGGCTTGACATTGCTCATTCTTCCTAGGATCTTCTGTGTTAGATGGTAGAGATCCCGGTGGCCTATTACTTCTTTCAGCAGCGATCTGGCCTATTTGGTTTTCTAAATTTCTGAAAGAGGCTTGTGTCATTGCGATGAACTGCGCTAACACCGAACCTAAATCTTCAACTGGAATTGGTGCCACTGAATTTGATGGCTGAGAGCCTTGTTGCTGCTGAAATGCTGCTGAAATCCCTATTGAAGACGTGGCTGATACTGTACTTGTTGTGGGTGTGGTTGAAACTAACTTGGCGGCCTGTAGTAATTCTGGCCCTGCTGGTTCCCTGTGAATCTCTGCTGGAATTGAAAATTTCCATTGTTCACATAATTCATAGCTACCGGCTCGGTAACGTACTCATTGGTGTAGTGATTTCCAGCCCAAATCTCGCAGCACACTGTAGTGGCTGCTGGAGTGTATACACTTGAACTTGCTGTGTTCGAGATCCCTCCTCCAACTTTTGCAAAATCATCTTGTTCTGTTCTGCAAATTGCTTCGCGAGGAGTTGATTTTGTAGATTTAGTTGTGCCATCTACGCTTGCACAACTATCATCTGATCGACCTCGAACATCCCAGGAATCTTTGTTGTGCCGCTTGTGTTTCGGCTAGGAAGCTTTGCATGTCTGTTCTTTGAGAGATTATCCAGCAAAACTGTAGCATCCAGAATACTAAGGCCCAAAAAATTTCCATATACAGCAGCATCGAGCATAGTTTGAGCATTCTCTTTTAGTCATGTGTAGAACAGCTGTATCTGACATCATTTCTCTACTCCGTGATTTGGGCATCTTCTCAACAACGCCTTGTATCATTCCCATGCCTCATATAACTCTTCCACATCCTCCTGTAGGAATGTGTGAATTTGATTCCAAATTTTCTCTTCCTTTGTAGGAAAACTGAAGATGGTCATAAAGAGCTGCGCAAGCTGATTCCATGTAGTGATGAAATGGGGCTCCAGTGATGTAAGCCAAAGACGAGCCTGGCCTTGCAGAGAGTGCTTGAACAAGTGAAGTTGGACTGCTTCAGGAGAGACTCCGTTTTGCTTGTGAGAGTTGCAGATTTCCAGAAAATTCACTAGGTGAATGTATGGATCTTCGCCAGCTAATCCACTGAATAACCCGTTGTTTGCTAGCATTGTCAGTAATCTTGCCTTAATTTCAAAATTGTTGGCATCGATGGATGGATAAAGAATGCTTGGCTGGAATCCATCCATAGTCGGGACATAAAAATCCTGGATGGGTCTGGTGTTGTTATCCACTGGTGGAGCAACTAGACGAGGTGGAATTGGCGGGGGTGGAACATTATTCACCTCATTCAGCTCATTGTTATTTTCTTGCTGGTCCATTCTTTGGTTCTCAACTTGATTTCTTCTGACTTGCCTGAGTGTTCACTCAATCTCGGGATCAAACGACACTAGGTTTCGTACATCTCTTCTTTGCATAGACTGTACCTTCTACCTGAAATTCAATAAAACAATAGCTGGAGTAAGAAAAGTTGGTCAAATCTAATATCAAGATAAACTAAACAATTAATTATATTCCCCGGCAATGGTGCTGAAAACTTATTGTGTGAAAACTAACACTACATAAGTGCACGTATCGTGACAAGTAATCTAGTGGACTAAAAAAGTCCGGATATTGAACCTACAGGGAAAATAATAACTACCTATCCTAAGTACCAGGTTTTTACAACTTATGATCCTATCCAGCAAATTCAAATTAAGAGTTGGTTGTTTTAAACTACGAAAGCAATAAAAGAGTGATTGCAATTAAGCAAAGAAGAATTAAACTAAGATTTATCAAAATAAACAAACCTAGGATTTTATCTCCCCCTATGTGTTTTAATCCCCCTTTATTCTTTTCTCATGCAAGAGTCAATTCCCGATTCCTAACCTGAGATGCTAATATAATCATACCCCGTTTCCACGTGATGCATGAATCTAATGCTATGAACAATTTACTATATTCCTACGCAATTAAATTCATAACAAAGCATTAAGCATAAATCCCAAATATGACTTCCTAAGGTGAATCTATATTCCTACGATTTCACATACAATTAAATATTATCCTGTTCAATTAACTCGAAAGATCTTCTACCACAATTCTAATTATCAAACTAATCTTCCAATATATCTTTGACAATAATATAGAGATACACAAATTGGCCAAATTCATGCACTTAATCAACAAGTAGAAGAAGGAATCGCAAATCAAACTTACATTAGAATCGAAATAAAGGGTTCATAAGTCACACATAGGGTTCGAATAAAACCTTAGAGATGAAAGATTCTAGCTACGCATTGTTTGATCAATAAAGAAATTTATAAAGAGAAAAAAAACAAATGGAAATAAACTCTTGAATTGATGCCAATCTTCGCTTCTTCGCTCGATCGTCTTGCTTCTCTTGTGGGGTAAAAGATTCATTTCTCTAAGCCTTGACATGGTTTATATAGACCCCAAGAGGCAAAGGGCTCCTAAAATCGTTGGAAGCATGAAAATCGCGTCTTTCTAACAAACTGCGCAGCGGGTACCGCGGTACTGAGATGTAAGTACCGCGATACCGAGACAAAGGCTTGAATTTTCTAGAGTCGAGTACTGCGGTATTGAGATATGGGTACCATGGTACTGAGGTACAGAACTCCGAGCTTTGGAACTTCACTTCAGGTACCGTGGTACTCAATATGGATACCGTGGTACTGACCATGTTTCTTCCGTTTTTCGCACGCTTTGTCTCTTTTACGCCGTTTTCACTTCTTGTACCTATATCAACCAATATTTCGTAGTTATGATTCATTTATGACCAAGATACTATGATAAACACACTTACGACCATGTATATTAAGTGTATTTCACACACTTAACACCTGTTAACAAGCAAAAACAAAGAGTTAGTCAAATGAAAAATAAATGCAAACACAACAAAGAGAGACGTCTAAATCATAACAAGGTAAACTATGCAGACATGAATCACTTATGAAGGTTGAAATCCTTTTGTTTTATAGGACGAAGACATGCTTTAACCAAATACTAGGAAAGATTTTAATTATAGCTTGACTACACTTATTGTTTATTGCTTCATAGCTTCATGGATAGTTGCCCTTTCATGGTCTCTCATGTTATAAAAGAAAATGTCAGTATCATGCATCGGAAGCGTATATATTATACAGGCCAAACAATTTACAAAATGGAGAGTATATTATAACATCAATTAGTAAAAACCTAATTAAAGAGAGTCGGTTTGGTATTATAAACAATGATTGAAGATTACACAACAAAATGAGATGTAGCATTATAGGAAACCTAAAGCCTTATCATATTACAATAGATAAATGACATCAGAAAAAGATGACGACTAAGAAAACATTAAAATGTCATTAACTAACTACATAAATTAATGTCTACACAGAAATACTGCTATATACTTAATTATACTTAATTGATCAAACAATCAACTGTAATTCATTCAAAAATTCTGTATTACCTAAAATTTCTAACTTTTAATATTAAGATTGAACAACTTGGCTAATCTCTGAAAGTTCAAATGATAGACTAACCATTGACATACTATAATATAATTCTTTCATGAACCCTATCTAGAGTAGTCGCTAGCATGCCTCTTATACATGTTGTTTTGTGTCTTACGTTTTCTTTTGAAAATAATTATAGGACTATGCTTTACAGTTCTTTGAATAACCATGTGTAATTTTCTGCAGCCTGTGGGTGCGTTGACGAAGAACGATTATGATACTACTCAAAATCTTCTTGAACAGGTATGCCAATATGTATCTTGGAATCATTCACTAAATATGAATCTGGAAGTAATGGAAAGGTGTATGCATGAGCTCTCTAATCATATTGACAGGGCGCCGCCCCATACGGCAGCGCCTTACACTCGTACTAACCAAACACGGCGCCGCCAAGCCCGACGGTGCCCAACACACACATGCACCAATTCTTAATGTTGTTCTTTCATGCAACCTTAATGACTCCAAATATTAATTGCCAACTCTTTTAATTGTGATTTACATAACCAAACCACACACTTTGAAATGGTTAAGTACGTCTATTGGATAAATTAAGTGTCGGCTCCAAAAGTTTCCATAGTTTTTTATAAGGTTGGAATTTTAGGAATTTTATACTAATAGAAATTCTAAAGCAAGCACAAAAACAAAGACCCACATACCCAAAAAAGAAACCCACTTGTCCTTTACCCACACCTCCACAATCATGAAAATAGAGGTGCAATAACAGAACCAGAAATTAATTGAACAAAAAAGATTATAAAAATTTCTTTATATCACAATGAATAGTTTGACATATCAATATAAGTGAACTCACCACAGGTGAATTAATTTTTGAGGTTGAGCAGTTTCAATGGCGACAACACCGGCGGTGGTGGAGCATCAAGATTGGCAGTGGTGACGGTGGTGGAGGGGTTTCACTTCTCAATTTCACGTGGACGACATCTACAACAATGTGGACTAGTGTTGGAGATCAATGAGAACTTCTCAAAATGAATTTCGGTGAACCGGGAAGAAGGAATCAAGAATTTTAAGGTGAATTTGATTTTGGTGAATTGAGAAGAAGAAGAAAGGGAAATTAGGCGTTTTAGTTTGGGTGAATTTGGGAGAAGAACCAATTAATTTGGGTTTAAGTTAATTGGGGGTAATGTGTAATTTTACAAAAAAGTAGGATTTGATTTGGACTTTTAATTTTAGTTTTCTTTTTTCATTTAAATTTTAATTTTTAATAATTGGTTAAAGGCTATTTGCACAATATTTTTTATTGAGAGTGCTAGCGCAACTAATTTCCCTTAAACACCGATTATCGTATTTGCCAGTGTATTTTTTTTATTATTATTATATCAAAACTAATATTTACTCCCTAGTTCCTTTTTTTTTAAACCATTCCTTCAATCCTTCCTACTCATATTTGAATATAATTATGGGTGATTCTAAATGCATCCCACAATTTTCCTTACACATCTCATATTTCATTGAACATAAATAGACATTATTGAAAAAACTAAAATATCATTTTATTTTAACATTATCCTAATATTAATATTTCTTATTAATTATTAGAAAAAAAACTCAATATTCATTATCTTTCATGCGACACATTTCTCTTTCTTCTTCTTAAACCTTTCTAAACCTTAATAATAACATATTTGAGAAATTATTAGATACATTGAAAGAAATAAAGAATGGAGCACAATATCTCATCAAACAAGCACAATGTAAGTTTATCCATCTTTAAAATACTATAACCACATGTTTTTAATATGTTTTTCGTCGCGCTTTATTGTTCATGTAGAGCCCAGGACAAAAATGAAGCATAATTGATTAATTAAATAATTAAACCCTTAATCGATTTATTTTATATTGTGTGTTAACCCTTGATTGTTTAATTTAATTATATGCGTTTCAGAAATACGATAAATGCATGTTTTAAATGGAAGTATAATTTAATCGCGAAACATAGATTATAATTTTACCATAAGATGTGTAATGGAAAAAAGAGAAGATAGAAATGAATTAGAGGTCAATTGGAGACTCGTAGCTCAAATGGCGAAGAAAAGGGCGAAATACGAAGATTCGGAAAAACGAAAGATAATTTCAGTGAATAGTGAATCCGAGATATTTTCTGTGAATAGTAACCCAAGATTTTTACGATGAATAGTGATTTCGGAAGTATATATATATGGGTGTTTTCGAGCTGAAAAATCACCATTTTCGAATGAGGCAAAAAATCAGGAAAAACACGTAAGTCTCTCTCTCCTCCTTCCTCTCTCTCTCCTCTTTTCTGGTCACCGGCGCCGCCACCGGTGCCAAAAAATCTTTTTTCTCGGTTTCGGCCAATTTTCACACAAAACGTAGGTCTCGTCGAGATGAGTCTATAACAGGTCTCGGATTTCCATTCCGAGGTCTATTTTGCTGGAAAATGGCAAAAACGTCGCCGGAAAACCCTAACCCTTTATTTTCCACCCTTTCTCTCTCTTTGGTTTTCTCCAAAGTGGTGGCTGATCTTCCCAGAATGATGGGCTATCAGTTGGGGGTGGTGGTGCCGCCGTGGGCGGTGGCGCCGGGGCTGGAAGTGGTGGTGGAAAGTGGTTGTGTGTGTATAGGCTGGTGTGTGTGTGTGTGTTTTTCCGTGATAGTGTGTGTGTTTTTGGGCTGTTGGTTGCCGGCGATGGGAGGTCGCCGGTCGGAGCTGAGTGGGGGTAGAGCCTCAATGCACCGCCGTGTCAAGTAGTGTCGCCGGCGACATGAGGTTGCCGGCCATGGCCGGAGTTTGGGGGGGAGAAAACTGTTGAGGGGCTGGTTTGGGCGCCGGGTGCTGGGCGCGCTGGGCACACGGCGCCGGGAGACGCCGGGTAACTGGGCTCACGACGCTGGGTGATGAGCAGTGCGCGACGCCAGGAGATGGGTGCGTGCGACGCCGTGTTTGCGATGCGATTTGCGTTTTTTTCGTCGTACGTTATCGTCGAGTCGTCGGCGACGAGATGTCATCGGCCGGGAGTCGGGGTTCCCGATCAAAGTCAACCTTTTTACCAAAATTACCAAAACGCCCCTCAATCTTAAAACGCTCCGTTTGAGCTCGTTTCAACTCCGATTGAGTTCATTCTTTTTCCGTAGCAACCCTAATCTTTCCCTCTTCCTCATCCTTTTTACCAAAATTACCAAAACACCCCTCAATCTTAAAACGCTCCGTTTGAGCTCGTTTCAACTCCGATTGAGCTCATTCTTTTTCCATAGCAACCTTAATCTTTCCCTCTTTCTCATCTTTTTTACCAAAATTACAAAACGCCCCTTAATCTTAAAATGCTCCATTTGAGCTCGTTTCAACTCCAATTAAGCTCATTCTTTTTCCGTTGCAATCCTAATCTTTCCCTTTACCTTATCAGTTTATTGGTTTTACCTTCCACACTCGTTTCTTCATCCTCGATCTTTAGATCTTTCATTCCGTCTCATTTTTACCAGTCGTTTCTTCTTCGAGAACATCTATATTTTTATTTAAACGTATTTCATCTAGTAAGGATCTAAGAAACATCGTTACTTGTGTAGGCTATCAGTCGGATCATACATCTTGATACTTAATACTTGTTACTCGACAACTCACGTGGTAACCACCGAACAAGGTGGGGGTAACTTCTAATCCTTAATAATTATACGTTTCTGTATTTAACGCACAATGATGATATATGAACGCATGCTTATGAACTTGATATTAATAGATTTGTTGAACTTTATGTACTGTGATTATATGCTATGATTAATGTGTTCATGCATGGTTTATGATGATGTTGTGAAAGGATGAAAGTCCATATTTATATGAAGAGACAAAAGTCCACATTCA
The DNA here is from genome assembly GCA_954870855.1 of Scutellaria minor. Classification (NCBI taxonomy): domain Eukaryota; kingdom Viridiplantae; phylum Streptophyta; class Magnoliopsida; order Lamiales; family Lamiaceae; genus Scutellaria; species Scutellaria minor. Next base: position 12,607,480 of record OX940728.1, on the reverse strand, counting down.
TGATTGAATGAACGAAGGTCTATTATCATATTACGGGGGAACTAGAGACCCATACAATAAGTCGGGGAGTACCCGCACATGGGGTCAACGGGGAGTACCCGTCCTCACTACATATATGAGCTCTATGGGACTACGTGTCCGTTAAGGATCCGATTTATGTGCTATGTATTCTATATGCTATGTCTATTTGCCGAACCTGTATATGTTTGATTTGTTATACTTACCTAATAATTGTTAAAAATATGGAAAATATCCACACGAGTGTATTCAACGCACTCATCCCCATGTGTATTCACGTTACAGGAATTTATGAAAGAGAAGAAGTGTAGAGAGAGAGGTGTCATGCCAGCCGTGATCTTTTTCCCTATTGTCTTTTTCCGAATCTGTCTTCCTGAATGTTGTTCCATGTTTTGTAAAATTAAACTATCCTTCTTTTATGTAATGGATCCTGATGTACTTCCGCTGCTTAAGTTTTTCAAACCCTTTGAAATCGGTCGTATCCGAAGGCTTATATGTAATATTTCTGATCGTCTCTTACCTCATTCTTCTTATGATCATCTCTTACCTCCTTCTATTTTATATCATGCACGTCTCTTCCCCTTCTTTCTTCACACCCAAAAAAAAAACTCTGATGTTTTTTAGAATGAAAACGGGGCATGACAGTTCATTTCGTGTTGAGTCGTCAATATGTTTCGGTCTGAAACTACCAAATTTTGTACATTTTTTCAGCAGATAAAAGTCAAAATATTGGACACTTTTTAAACCTTAATTGCCAAAATATTTAAAACATTTCGGCAGCTAGCAGTTAAGCTGAACAAAATAATTTGGTTGTTAATATTCGAAAATTGTAGAGCTATTTAACAATTATTGGTTGGATTTGTCCTAAGTGTGTTTGTATAACACTTATTGACAAAATGCATTACGTCGAGGTACACTTATAGATTTATTTTACACTACATGTAATATATTTCTTATATGGCTATTTTTTTTAGGTTTTCTTGCGTTCAGATTCATTGATACCCCCTATCAATGCAAGTGGTACGGATGTCGTCATCCATGTACTTCAGGATTGGATGTGTTATTCACACAACAAGTATCAACATACAATAGAGTTGAAAGAAATGAGACAATCAACTTGGATGATTAATGCATTGTTTGTATCTTAATGAAATGATCAACTTGGATAATTTTTAGTTTGTTTTATTTCTTGTATCATGATTGTTCTATCTTAATGATTTTCACTTTGTTTTCTTTCTTATAACATACTAGAATGGATCATGATTATTCTACCTTAACGTTTTGTTATGTTAAACGTTTCAGCAAATACATAACAAAATTCACTAACACTTTTGAAATATATATAACAAAATAAACTAAAACTTTCAGCAAATACGTAAAGAAGTTCACTAAAATTTTCAACATATAGATAATAAAACACACTATAAACCTTTCAGTATTATAAACCTTTCAGCAAATACGTAACAAAATTTTCTAAAATTTTCAGTGTATACATAAGTAAATTCAAGAAAAGTTTAAGCTAATACATAACAAATTTAAACATGTCTAGGTGGCCCTTAATTACTAAATTTACTGAAATTAACTAAACATGTCTGGAATATAAAAAGTTAAATAAATTTAATAGTCAAAAACTCGCAAAAGACCCTTATGCTATCTTTTGGTGGTTAAATGTCGAAACAAGTTCATCATTTCTACAAGTGTTGAAATTATTACATACATTATTACAGTGTTTCAGTGGATACGAGTCGAAATTCATTCAACATTTTGGAAGATAAGTGCCGAAATTGATTTATTATTTCAGTGTATAAGTGCCGAAATCGTACTAAAATTTCAGCAAATAAGTGCTAAATGTATACATATATTTAGATAGATAAGTGTTGAAACTTTACAAAAATTTCAAGCTCTAAACACCAAAATTGAGCAGTATTTTCGGTGGACCAGAGCTAAAATACTGCTGGCGATTAGAAGAAGTTCGAAGGTTTTTTATTTTGGCAAAAAAGTAACGAAATAATGATTCAGAAATAAAAACACCTAAAATCATTCATACATGGTTCAAACCGTAAACATATAAACCCTAAATACATGTAAGTATTTCTAAACTCTAATAGTTGAAGAAGTATACAAAAATATGAACAATATGAAAGTAAAAACTAGCCCCATCGAGAGGATGATTTCGCAGGCGATGAGGTCTTCAACAGTCTTGTCTTCTTTGTTCTTTCCACCGTCTTCTCTATGTTCCTTCCACCATCTTCTCTGTTCTTTTTTTTTCTTTTGTTTAATTTATTTTAATGAAATTTGATAAAAAGGTAGAATTATCCACATTTGGGGTGCATAAAGAAAATGATGTTAATTTTTGCATTTTTATGGGGTGTATAAAGTAATTGGGGTGTGTAAGGAAATTTATGGGGTGCATTATTCCTTACACACCCCAACTACTTTATATACCCCCCAAAAATGCAATGACATCATTTTCTTTATGCACCCCATATTTAAGATCGGATCATCTCTACCAAAATCTATGTCCCACTTGTATGCCATATCAAAACTACATAGTTTTGATATTGAAAAAAATTTATATATTGTAACCACTTTTATTTTGAAAATCAATATAACGTGTTTTGGGACGTGATATATGCGTGGTACAAGGATTTTTGGTACATGGGATCTGATTTGCCCATATTTGGACAATTCTACCCTTATCATCAAATCTTATTAAAATCAACTTAAAAAAAAATAGAGAGTATAGTATCTACTACTCTTCACAATAGAATTGGAGACAAAAACTGTATATTATTGATAAGCAATCAACAATATGAAAAGTGTTACAAGTGTTTACAATATCTAAGCTAAACTCTCTTCTTCCAAAATGGTAGCATCTTATACTAGTACAACAAACTCTCTCACTCTCTCAATTCATATCAACCAACCCAGAAAATGCTAACAAAATCTAAGCTGACTAATTGGTTTTACTAACCCATATCTTTTGTGATACAAAACGATGCCGTAACAATTCCAATTTATAAACTCATGTTTTCCTTTTTATAATGAGAAGGACTTATGTGCCCAACCCGCTCTAGCCCCATATATATATATATATTTCCCTTTCTCCTCTTTTTTTTTCTCTTCCTACACAACTTCACTGCGCACTATTCCTTCTTTTTTTAGTTTCCTCTCTTCCTTCTCAATTTCTTCATATGATTGCTACAAATTTAGGTTTCTTATTTTTCTAATACTCCAATAAGTTATTTTCTTCTTAATTTGTATAAAAATCTAGGGTTTTTATTTTTCAATAACTTGCAATTTTTTATATTTTGCTCCAATTCATAGCAATATACTATATAATTGATGCAACAAACATCAAGTTGGTTATTGATTGAGTAATATGAATTTGCATTTTGGGGAAGAAGATGATAAAAATCTTGTATTTGAAAATTTTAAGATTTGAGGTATTACAGATTTGTTCTGTAGGTATTACATACATGAACTACAGGTATTATATAATTGCATGCTTGAATGATATATAAGTTATGAAAAATAGTTTTGAGGTATTACAGATTTGTTCTATAGGTATTACATACATGAACTATATGTATTACATAATTACATGCTTGAAGGATATGTAAGTTATGAAAAATAGTTTTGAGGTATTACAGATTTGTTCTATAGGTATTACATACATGAACTACAGTTATTACATAATTACATGTTTGAATGATATGTAAGTTATGAAAAATAGTTTTGAGGTATTACAAATTTGTTCTATAGGTATTACATACATGAACTGCATGTATTACATAATTACATGCTTAATGATATGTAAGTTATTAAAAATAATTTTGAGGTATTACAGATTTGTTCTGTAGGTATTACATACATGCACTATAGGTATTACAAAATTGCATGCTTGAATAATATGTAAGTTATGAAAATACTTTTGAGGTATTAGTAATTTGTTCTATAGATATTAGAACAAATAAATGACTCCATGACAATTTGGAAATGAATAAGAACAAGAAGATAGATAAAAAAATATACAAAACAAATAAGAAGAATAACAAATGGATAAGAAAAGAGATTAAGAAGAAGAAGGAGAGAGAAGAAAAAAAAAGAGGAAAAAGAAGAAAACAACACTATTTCTGCATAATACCTTATGGGTAGATATGTGATACCTGAAGAGTAAATGTGTGATATCTGAAGAGAAAATGTGTGATACTTAAACATAATACAATATGTGATACCTGAAGAGTATATGTGTGATACCTAAAGAGCAAAAGTGTGATACCTGGATATAATACATTTACATAGGTGTGTGCGGCGCACACCAACTATGATGTGGCCGCGCGTGGGGGTGCATAGATGCGCGTGGGAGCGGCCCACACACTAGATTGGGTTGGGGGCATAGATTCTAAGATCCGTGCCCCAAGGGCATATAAGTTTTTGCCTTTTATAATTTGTTTGAAGAGTGCGTTCTTTCTTTTCTAGCCATACTTTGTAGAGTGTAACATACACTCTTCTCCTAATCTCCTTCTCTTCTCTCTAGCATGCAATATGTTTTTTTCAGTTCTATATTTTTGTATGGGTGATTCTAAATACACCCCATAAATTTCCTTACACACCCCAAAATTCATTGGACAAATATAGACATTGTTGAAAAAATTAAATATCATTTTCTTAAAAATTATTAATATTCTTTATTAATTTAAAAAAAAAAGCACAATACTTATTTTCTCTCCTATAAAACATTTCTCTTTCTTCTTCATTTCTAAACCCTAGTAAGAATATATTTGAGAAATTCTTAGATATACTAAAAGAAATCAAGAATGGAGCATACTATCCTATTAATCGAGTACAATGTAAGTTTATCCATCTTTAGAATCTTGTAAAATCATGTTTTTAATACATTTTTCATCATATTTTACTGTTCATTTCGTGCTGAGTCGATGATATGTTCAGTCTGAAACTACCAAATTTTATCCACTTTTTCAGCATATAAGGATCAAAATAGTAGAAAATTTTTGAACCTTAATTATCGAAATAGTTAAAATATTTCGGTAGCTAGCAGTTGAAATGGAAACAATAGTTTGATAGTTAATTGTCGAAAATTGTGGAGTTGTTCAATAACTATCTACCGAACTTATCCTCATATTTCAACTGTTAATGGATGAACATTATACCACTTATTATTCATATTTTTGTCAAACATGCTTCTTTTGTTCATGCTTATGTTTTTTTTTTGTATTTTTGTCAATATGAAGCAAACACGCATTCTAGTGAACATAGAGTTGCCAATCTCATTTATCCTCAAACTACTACAGATTTTACAGATGAATTTACTATTGATCAAATATATGAATCTCATCAACATTAATAAATTGGGTCTACAACGTTACAAGAATGATTACCACAATTGTAGTGATTGCACTATTTGATAGTACTGGTGATAGTGGGAGGCGTACTCGGTTACTTTTGGCATGCAAACGTTTTGAAAAATATCTTGAGACCAAGGCAAAAGAAGATGGGAAAAGTTGTAAGAACTTAAAAAAGAGGATGTTGAGAAACATGAAATAAACTCGAGCAAGTCCAGAGATATTGGTATAAAGAAATATGAGTGTTCGTTTTATCTAAGAGCTACCAAAATATCAACTGAAGGTGGTCTCTAAGTGTAATATGTGGATGACATAATCACCCCATCGAGCATTATCTTGAGAGTCGAAATGAGACAATCAACTTGGGTGATTAATGCATTGTTTATATCTTAATCATTATCAACTTGGATGATTTTCAGTTTGTTTTCTTTCTTGTAACGTACTATAATGGATCATGATTATTCTATCTTTATGATTTTTCAGTTTGTTTTCTTTCTTGTAACATAGTTTAATGAATCATATGATTATTCTACCTCACTATTTTGTTATGTTAATGTATAATAAAATCCACTAAACGTTTCAGCATATACACAACAAAGTTCACTAAATTTTCGGCATATACATAATGAAATCCACTAAACATTTCATCAAATATGTAGCATGATTTCCAATATTTCATCATATATCGCTAGTCTACGTCGCAATACCTCAACGTCACTTGAGTCTTTCCACTTCATTGCTTTTTTGATTGGATGCAATTGTCTATGATTGAAAACTTTACTTGTAGAAATAATATATACTCATTAAGTCAGTATTTTAAGCACTTAAGAACAACAAAAATAAGAAAAATAAAAAATATATTTTGGTGGTTAAATGTCGAAATAAGTTCATCATTTCAAAAATTATGTACTGAAATTATTTTAGTCTTTTAGCGGATAAGTATTGAAATTGTTTCAGCATTTTGGCAAATAAGAGTCGAAACTGTTTCATTATTTCGGTGGATAAATGCTAAACTTATACAAAAATTCCGGCAGATAAGTGTAGAAATCTTAAAGAAATTTCAAGCTTTAGACACCGAAATTAAGCACTATTTTCGGTGGACTAGAGCCGAAATACTACTGGTGAGAATTTTACAAGAAGATCGATTTTTTTTTTGAGTTTGAGATTGAATTACTTTTGTACTAATTCAAAAAAAAAAATGACGAAATAATGATTTATCATCAAAAACACCTAAAATCATTCATATATAATTCAAACCCTAAAAATATTTATAAATCCCAAACACATGTAAGCATATTTCTAAACCCTAATAATTGGAGAAGTAAACAAAAAAATGAGTAATACGAAAGTAAGAACAAACCCCATCGTGATTTTGATAGCAAACCCATATTTTTCGACCCCTAGAGGACCATTCACAAGCGTGGAGGTGGTCTACAACGGTCAACTGTCTTCTCTGCTACTTTTCTACCGTCTTCTCTTTTTGCTCTTTCCTTTTTTTAGTTGATTTTAATAAGATTTGATGATAAATGTAGAATTGTCCAAATATAAGGTGTGTACAGAAAATGATATTAATTTTTGTATTTTGATGGAGCATATAAAATAATTAGGGTGTACAAGGAAAATTTATGGGTGCATTTAAAATCACCCTTTTTGTATAGGGCTCAACACTATATCTCCGATTTCATACCCATGGCCATATCCGACAGCTTCACCCCCTCCTTTGGAGGCGAAATGTTCGAATTCAGATAACACTGAATCATAATCATCTACAGAACCTTTAACCTTCGTATGCTCAGACTTAAGATTCGCTAAATCGGTCTTCCCCAAATCACTGTTTTCCCCTCTCGGAATTAACGAACTCGATTGATTCCCTCCTTCGCTTGCATCACCGATACCAGTGTCCACATCTTCTTGCTTCAAAACCCTAGACTCGTTTATATCATCAGAAGACCTAGTTTCAACTAGTTTATCGTCCTCAGCGAGTGAAACACTAGCTAAATCACCACCGCCGCTGGTTGAAGGGACGGCTTGATCTTCGCCGACGATGTCGTTTTTCAGGTCCGGCGGCGACCTAGGACCGCCGTGGCTGCTTGCGGTCATCACAGATATCGCCCGATCTCCCTCAATTCGAAACCCTAACACGGAATTTCAACGAGGAAAATGGATAATTGTTCCAAATTGAGATGAACCAAGTTCAGTAGAAATTGAGGGAAACTTTGAACCCTACAGAAGAAGAGAAGAGAGGGGGGAGTGCGTTGCAAAGTGCCGAAACGTAGGAGTGGAAATTGATGAAGTTCAAAACCACGACTGCCATTTGCATAATTTGAAGCACCGTTTATCACAAACTGTTGGGTTTTCATTCGAATTTACGTGCAAAACGTGGTAAGTTTGCTTCTTGCTTTTATTGCGTTCTTTATTCAATTTTTAGGTTCGAATTTGATTGAGGACAGCAGCTGTTCTTTCCTTTTCTCTTGTTTTCTTTCATTTGGAGTTCAATTCGTTATTCTGGATTATGGAATTTTAGGCTTGTGATTCTTATGCTGTTTATTTTATCTTGAATTAAAAAAAAATTATGTGTTGGGTTAGGGATAGGAATTGGGTGGCGTTTGAGCTAAAGTGGGGATTAGGGCTTTTCTGAACCCGCATTTCATGATTATTGGTTGATATTAATGTTCTATTTTCTCTTGATATTCTTGCTGGGAATTAATAAGGTTCCTTCTATTGGCTATACGAGTTGATTTTCTAATTCTTGTGGTTTGAATTTTAGTTAATGTGCTGCAGTTTGATGAAGGTCTTCTTTTTAGTAAGATATTCCTGCATGGGGTTTTATTAGTTTTTCGACAAGTAGTTGGGAGGCTGAACAAATCAATGAAATGATGGACACATTTTGGAAATACAAATGATTTGAATAGGGGTAGTTATTGTCGCCTTACATCTTCTGGAGTGTCATTTTTGTTGCCTTTTGGCACTGCTACAACATTGACCTGTCAAGGTTAATCTATTTTACTTCCCACTTCCGAGTTTGATGATTGAGTCACAGGTGTTTGCCATTTTTCTATAGTGTCCTGTATTTGAACAGAATAGACTGCTGAATGAAAGCCTGCTTTGACTAAATTGATGCATGGACTCAAAAACGAGAACTTCTTTGACCGAATAACATGGATGATTTCTTTCTATCTATAGTATCATATACCCTTTCTCTTGAACTTTTTAGTTTATTTCACCTATGTGCCAGAGTTGGATAGTTTGCAGGCTCTGCCAGAAATGTTCTCTTTCTTTTGAGAGTATTTTGTATTGTTGATTTGGGGTTAGATGGTCCGTTGGGTTTTAGGTGGGTTACTGTTGAGATTGGACTGTTGAGGTATTGTTTCTTGGGTGGATTGACTTCCTGTGTATTATGGTGCTGGTGGCAGAGGAACCAGAAATCTCATCTGCGATGAGGTGTGATCTGGGGACTTGGGATAGTGGGAAGTGAGAGAGACTAAGTATCAGTTTAGAAAAAATATATCACAAGTCACTATCCAGAAGTTGTCAATTTGAGAAAGAACATTTCAAATTTGTACTATGGATGCCAATATTAGTAGCTTTGAGTCTGTACTTTGCTCCTATTTTTAAATTGTCTGCATGCATTAACTTATTCACTGGGTGGAATATTTCTTCTTTTACATATAGATAATTATAATTTGCTTATTTAAAAGCTTTGTATTGATGAATACGAATTGCAATCCTGTATATGAGTTTCAAGACATTATTTTGAGTGTCCTGTGATAAATTATGCTGCAACTCAAAATTGGGCTCCTAAAATAAAGAGGATAGACTTTTTTTTTTTATATGTAGAGGGATTGATAGTTGGGGTGATAAAGGAGGTGGAAATATAGATTATATGATGGTTGTGAAAAAAATAAAAACAGAGAAGTTAGATATACCATGAGTATAGAGAGAAATATTGTGGCCGTGAATAATTCACCCTTTCCTAAATTATCAAATAAAAATAAATTGTTAATTCCCTAAAAATAATTTGTTAGTAAGCTCTCAATTATATGAGTCCAACCTAATGTCTTTGTTAAATTTATATGCTCTTATCTCGATTATCGGCCCAAATCATGATATACTTGAGTAGTTCTAGGCTGTATTTTCTGGACCTTTTGTTTTTAGCCCAACAGAAGTATCCAAGGCCCATCTCGCTTCATATGGTGGTCCTTCTTTTCATGTTTCAGCGACGTCGTTGTAGGCTACTTCTTTCAGCACAATCGACTCGGTTGCTGCTGATTGAGTTCTAATTCTGCGGTGGTCCTTCTTTTCATGTTTCAGCGATGTCATTGTAGGCTACTTCTTTCAGCACAATCGACCTCTAAGTTGCTGCTGATTGAGTTCTAATTCTGCGTGAGAACGACGCCATTTCCGCGTCGGGATTTACCTCTGTGTTTTACTTTGGTTCCGGCAAGCTCCGGTATACTGCTATTACTCTGAAAATATTTAGAGTTTTTTTTTTCATTGTTTCCAATTTTGTAGGATTTTATTTCTTTCGGTTAATTGTTTGATCAGTGAGGCTTGTTCTTCACATTGCTGATTGTTCGATGTTCATTTTATTATGGAGGTTCACAGGTTGAAGGATTATGTTCATTTCTAGGTTTTACAAGCAAGGAGTTCATACAATCAAGAGAGTGGTAAAAGGTGTGTTTTATCCTTTGTTTTTTTATTTTTTGGGTGTATATATTAATGTCAAGCTCTAACTAGAAATCAATTTATGTGTATTTTTAATATGTTTTGGATTAAAAATGAATAAGATATTTTGCTTATTGGAATTGAATTAGGCTTCTGATATGTGTGCATGCTATATGAATACATGAATAATTTGTAATACTGCATAAGACGTCAAGGAAGATTGTCCCGTGTTTGTTTTTAATTTCTTAGAAAGTTTCGAGTAGCAAATCTAATGGAATGACAATTGCAGTGGTGCCAACTAGTTAGTCTTGGAAAAACATAAGTACAGAACTGCCTTTTCTGGACTTACAAAAATTTGTTGTCTTAGGTGATACTCTTTGTTCACAGATGGAGTTGAAAACTTGACCGATAATAGACATGGGCTTCATCATCTTCTGTGTAGTTATATGGCTTCATCATTTTCTGTGGAGTTTTGTGCTTGTAGTTCTATTAAATTGGTTTTTATTCCATTGCAGCTCCAACTCTTACACCGAGGACTTCATACTTCCCCAAGGCTCATATTCAGCATTTGGGTTCCCTGGTCAGTACATTTTTACGTTGCACCAAAAGCTTGAGCTTCTCGGTTTTCTGTTTACAAATCTGAAGATGTTTAAAGTACCCACTTGGCTATAGCTATAGGCCACTGATAATGATTAAATATAATTAAGTTAATGGACTTATGCATATTTTGAGTACATAGCTTTGAGGGTAATGGGGCCTGGTAGCACTAATTAAACTGAAAAGCAACATCTAAGTGCTTGAGGCCTGACTTTACATCTAGGTGCATATGGCCTTTGATCATCTTCTTTTCAATGGTTTCGTTATGAATAATAAAGTTAAGTTGAAGTTGAACCACTGTAAAGTTTTGAAAAAATAAGTAGTTCCATAAGTTGTGCAAATAGATGAAGTGGGTACAATTATACAAATTTTAGTTCACATAAGATGGAAAACATAAAGCAATGTTGTAAAAGATGGGAAATGGGAATTTAGGATACCGATATCAAACAAGAAAATGAGCTTGGTAAAACTCCAAAGAAAAATTTGCAAGCCTGCAGTGATATTTGGGTTTCATGTGTTTAAGAAACACAATTCATGATAAAATTATGTTATCATCTGCTCACACAGATAAGTTATCTTTCATTATGTTTTAAGGCTTGAATTTGACTTCAATATTTTCCTTTACTCTTTGTGGACTCCTTTTGTTTTTTTTTTTGATCTCTCCATGCAATTTAATTTAAACCTAATACACATGTGTTCTCTATCTATATGTAATTCAGAGACATGAATTATTTAGCAGTACAACAGATAAACAGGACTCAGAGCAAGGAAATGAGGAAAAAGAAAAGTAAGTCATTTGATATGGGTACACTTCTCTTTTTTTTCCCCCCTCGAATGACGGTAGTTGAGTCTGATCAGCAGTTCACTGAAGTGTTTATCTGATGAGTTTTCTTGACATTCTCAGTTGGTGCATGAATTATCGAGCAAGCATGTGATGTTGAAAGCCATCTTAATTATACGTATCTTTATGCTCTTACTTTGCAGAATATATGTGACATTTGTTGACAAGGATGGAGAAGAGACGCATAGTAAGGTTCCAGTTGGAATGTCAATGTTAGAAGCTGCACATGAGAATGATATAGAACTTGAAGGTGAACTTACTATAATGGGTTTTGTTTTGTGACTCAGGGGCCGCTTGGTATGATGGTGAGGAATGGGAAAATGAATGGTAATTATAGTAGTGAGGAATGAAATGAATAGTCTCTTTAAATTTGTGTTGTTTGGTTTACCAAAATTCTTTAGGAATGGAATCAACTTAATAATAATAATAATAATAATAATAATAATTTATAATAATAATAATAATAATTATTATTATTAATATTATTAATATTATTAGTATTAGTATTATTATTATTATTAGTATAATAATAATAATAATTATTATTATTAGTATTATAATAATAATAATTATTATTATTATTATTATTATTTGTATTATTATTATTATTAGTATTATTATTAGTATTAGTATTATTATTATTATTAGTATTAGTATTATTATTATAATAATAATTATTATTTGTATTATTATCATTATTATTATTATTTGTATTATCATTATTATTATTATTAGTATTATTATTATTATTATTATTAGTATTAGTTAATTTATTATTAATAATAATATTATTATTATTATTATTAGTATTATTATTATTAGTATTAGTATTATTATTATTATTAGTATTATTATTATAATAATTATTATTTGTATTATTATTATTAGTATTATTATTAGTAGTAGTATTAATATTAATATTATTATTATTATTATTTGTGTTATTATTATTATTATTATTATTGTTGTTGTTGTTTTAGAAAATAAAATTGTGGAATGAAAGTCATTCCTTAGGAAAACCTAAGGAATGACTTTCACACCTTGATTCCTTAGTTTTAGGATTTGGAACAATTTTTGGAGGAATCAAAGTCATTTACCAAACACTCATTTTCCATTCCATTTCCATTGCTTAGTATGAAAGTGTCCAACCAAGCATGCCCTCATTCTTTATCTTAAAGTTAGCTGTTTGCCACTTGTTAAATAGATACATACTTATACTCTTTAATTACAATATGATGTCTTGATTCAAGGGATTTCACTAGCTAAATTCAGTAAATTTATTACAGGAGCATGTGAAGGGTCACTTGCTTGTTCAACTTGTCATGTTATTGTGATGGTGAGTTAATCAGGGCAAAACACTTCTCCTCCATCCCCTTTTTTGTATATGTTTAGATGACCTGTTGGAAACAGATATACGTATTCAAACTCATTGAAGTCTGTAATCTGACGCTTTTGCCAGGATGTGAACCATTATAACAAATTACAAGATCCAACTGATGAGGAAAATGACATGTTAGATCTGGCATTTGGCCTCACAGAAACGTAAATCTCGTGCCTCAATATCAATTGATCATTTTTTTGTCTATAGAGCTATCTTATACGACATTTTTCTGCAGGTCTCGTTTGGGTTGTCAAATTATTGCTGAACCTGAACTTGATGGCCTTCGTTTAGCAATTCCTGCTGCCACACGAAAATTTGCCGATGATGGATTTAAGCCAAAACCTCACTAAATCATTTTTGCAGATTAGATGATAAGAAGAGTCCATTGTGCCAATGGCCAACAAAAATCATGCATTTTTTGTGTTGTTAACCCTTCACTTGCAAGTGGCTGATAATTATCTGAACATTTCAGGAATTGACATATATATATTTTTTCTCACCTTTGATTTACGAGAGTAAGTTGTGCTAGTAACCTATGTAATGAACTATACCGATAAACAGGATATTTCTATTTTTGGGAGAGGATCGCATGATATGGTTTCTTGCATTTCATCCAAATTTCATGTTCTTTGTCATGGTTTTCTGCTTTTGGTGTTAGAAATCAAACATATTGTATCACAGGTAATTTTCATCATTGGTATTGCTATCCACCCCAATCATCATCTCAGAGCAACTAAGAGCTAGATGCGCCAATTGTTTTGCTTGCACAAACGGCCAATCACCAACTATTGAAATTCAAAAGGTCCATGTGAGCTATTTGGATGCAGCATTTTTATGGTTTCCTCTATAAATACTTCCATAACCCCTTTCACCAATCTTCAAGGCTTGACTAAAGTTCATTGTTGCCTCTTCAATTTCCAAGAAAGAGAATTCAGAAAAGAACTGAGATACAGATGAAGTTGATGCCTGCTCAGCTTGTGTTTTTCTCAGCTGCCTTGAGTGCATTATCACGCTCGACTTGTAATTCATCCCTTTCCGCCGCCTTGTATGTTTGCAGGAGTTCAATAGCAGAATACATTTTCTGTTCCAATTCATTTACCACCTTATCAGAATCTGTGATTTGACGCTCTATGGACAACTTTTGCTCCTGAGCCTCTCCGAGCTCTTCCATTACTTCTCGCTACTTCTTTAATATCTCTTCTGCGTCTTTGCTCCTCAGCGTACATTTTTTCAGATGCATATGCTTGAAATGTGAAATAGATATATGTATCAGTAATCTGAAAGGAAGTCATGATAAAGTATTAGCTTAAAACATTTAACAAATTTTGAAATCAGATAGGAAAATTAGATAAGAGAAAGGATAGTCTCTCAAATGCAGTTTTAACTGAGATGATTAACAGTTGAGGAAATTGTTGGAAAAATATTATGTACCGTAATAAGCAAATAGCTACCATCAAAGTTAGATCGGAGAGAAATGATTGTAACATTTTTAAATCTCTGTGTGACTATCATATCAGTATATTTTATTATAAAAAGAAAACAAAAGATAAGAAAACAGTATCAAGACTTTACTCGGTGAGTAACACCAATGACTTCCTTTTCAGTTTTCCTGCGCCTGATTGATTCGTCATACGCTTCTTCCCGCCATAAAATGCTCAAGCCTACCATAAAGTTCATCATTCATATTGCCTTCCTGTTAAGTTTATCAACTGTTCAGCGAACATAGAATCCAAATTCATATTTGATATTTACACCCATTGGGTGTTTTCGAAACTTTGCGACATTTGAATTTTCGACAACGAGTCCAACGGAATGACTTAATGAAATGTCCAAACAATATATGTGAGGAAAAACTAGCATCACGTGGCCCTTGGAGTCAGTTTTTGACGATATGTCTAAATGTCTCGTTACGCCCACATTTTGATTCATGAAATTTTTTCGCTCTTTTCGGATGAGAAATATGGATGGCTACAACACATATTTGTAGCTCGTCGAGTTAGCTTTCCAATGCATAAAAAATGAGGCCATCCGGACATTTCAGTTGGGAGTTACGGCCTTTTTCCTAAAATTGTACGTCGAGCCCGTAAAAAACCCAAAGGGGTATCCCTTTGGGTGTTTTCGAAACATTGCGACATTTGAATTTTCGACGACGAGTCCAACGGACTGACTTAATGGAAATTCCGAACAATATATTTGAGGAAAAACAAGCCTCACGTGGCCAGGAAGACCCTGGATTCAGTTTTTGGCGATACGCCTAAACGTCTCGTTACTCCAAAATTTCGATTCATGATATTTTATCGCTCTTTTTGGATGAGAAATGTGGATGGCTACACAAGACATATTTTTAGCTAGTCGAGTTAGCTTTCCAATGCATAAAAAATGAGGCCATGCGGACATTTCAATTGGGAGTTACGACCTTTTAACTAAAACTGTACGTCAAGCCCGTAAACAACCCAAAGGGGTGCCCTTCGTTTTTTCGAATATTTGCGACGTTTGAATTTTCAAGAACAAGTTCAACAGACAGACTTAATGAAAGTACAGTTTTAGTAAAATGACCGTAACTCCAAACAGAAATGTTCGGATTGCCTCATTTTTTATGCATTGGAAAACTAACTCTACAGGCTACAAATATGTCTTTACGGGCTTGACGTACAATTTTAGTAAAAAGGCTGTAACTCCCAAATGAAATATCTGGCTATTCTCATTTTTGATGCATTGGAAAGTTAATTTGAAGGGCTACAAATGTCTTCTGTAGCCATCCCCATTTCTCATCCGAAAAGAGCAAAAAAATATCATGAATCAAAATTTGGGCGTAACGAGGGGTTTAGGCATGTCGTAAAAAACTGACTCCAAGGTCTACCTGGCAAGGTGAGGCTATTGTTTCCTAATATATATTGTTTGGACATTCCAATAAATCATTCCGTTGGACCCTATGTTGAAAATTCAAATGTCGTAAATATTCGAAAAAACCCAAAGGAGTACCCCTTTGGGTTTTTTACAAGCTCGATGTACAATTTTAGTAAAAAGGCTGTAACTTCCAACTGAAATCTCAGCATATCCTCATTTTTGATGTATTGGAAAGTTAACTCGAAGGGTTAATAATATTTCTTCTTTAGCCATCCACATTTCTCGTCCGAAAAGAACAAAAAAATATCATGAATCGAAATTTGGGCGTAACGAGAAGTTTAGGAGTATTGTAAAAACTGACTCCAAGGTCTTCCAAGCAAGGTGAGACTAGTTTTTCCTCATATATATTGTTTGTACATTCTATTAAGTTAGTCCATTGGATCTGTTGTCAAAAATTCAAAAGTCACAAATATTCGAAAAAACCCAAAAGGGTCCCTTTGAGTTTTTTACAGACTCGACGTACAGTTTTAGTAAAAAGACTGTAACTCCCAATTAAAATGTCAGGATGGTCTCAATTTTGATGCATTAGAAAGCTAACTCGACGGGCTACAAATATGTCTTAATTAGGATCAACATTTCTCTTCCGAAAAGAGCAAAAAAGTCAGTCTGTTGGACCCATTGTTGAAAATTCAAACGTCGTAAATATTCGAAAAAACCCAAAGGGTATCCCTTTGGGTATTTTACGGGCTCGACGTACTATTTTAGTAAAAAGGCTATAACTCCCAACTAAAATCTCTGGATATCCTCATTTTTGATGCATTGAAAAGTAACTCGAAGGGTTACAAATATGTCTTTTGTAGCCATCCACATTTCTTATCCGAAAAGAGCAAAAAAATGTCATGAATCGAAATTTGGGCGCAACGAGAAGTTTAGGAGTATCGTAAAAAACTAACTCCAAGGGCTCCAGGCAAGGTGAGACTAATTTTTCCTTATATATATTGTTTGTACATTCCATTAAGACAGTCCGTTGAATCCGTTGTCAAAAATTCAAAAGTCGCAAATATTCAAAAAACCCGACGGGGTAAAAGGGTTTTTTACGGACTTGACGTACAGTTTTAGTAAAAAGACTACAACTCCCAACTGAAATGTCCAAATGGTCTCATTTTTTATGCATTAGAAAGCTAACTCGACGGGCTACAAATATATCTTTATTAGGAATCAACATTTCTCTTCCAAAAAGAGCAAAAAAATATCATAAATTAAAATTTGGGCGTAATAAGAGGTTTAGGTGTATCGTATAAAATGGACTTCATGGTCTTCCTGGCTACGTGAAGCTAGTTTTTCCTCATATATTTTGTTTGAACATTCCATTAAGTCAGTTTGTTGGATACGTTGTCGAAAATTTTCAAACGTCGCAAACATTCGAAAAAACCCAAAGGGATACCCTTTTGGGTTTTTTATGGGCTCGACGTATAGTTCAAGTAAAAAGGCTGTAACACCCAACTGAAATCTTTGGATATCCTCAGTTTTGATGCATTGAAAAGTTAACTCGAAGGGCTACAAATATGTCTTCTATAGCCATCCACATTTCTCATCCGAAAAGAGCAAAAAAATGTCATGAATTGAAATTTGGGTGTAAGAGAAGTTTAGGAGTATCATAAAAAACTGACTCTAAGGTCTTCCAGGCAAGGTGAGACTAGGTTTTGCTCATATATATTATTTGTACATTCCACTAAGTTAGTCAGTTGAATCCGTTTTCGAAAATTCAAACGTTGCAAATATTCAAAAAAAAACCCAAAGGGGTACCCTTTGGGTTTTTTATGGGCTCGACGTATCGTTCTAGTAAAAAGGCTGTAACTCCCAACTGAAATCTCTGGATATCCTCATTTTTTATGCATTGGAAAGTTAACTCAAAGGGCTACAAATATATCTTCTGTAGCCATCCACATTTCTCATCCAAAAAGAGCAACAAAATGTCACGAATTGAAATTTTGGCGTAACGAGAAGTTTAGGAGTATCGTAATAAATTGATTCCAAGGTCTTCCTGGCAAGATGAGGCTATTGTTTCTTCATATATATTGTATGGACATTCCATTAAGTCAGTCCGTTGAATCCATTGTCGCAAATTCAAAAGTCGCAAATAATCAAAAAAACCCAAAGGGGTACCCCTTTGGGTTTTTTACAGACTCGACGTACAGTTTTAGTAAAAATACTATAACTCCAAACTAAAATATCTGGATGGCCTCATTTTTGATGCATTGGAAAGGTAACTCGACAGGCTAAAAATATGTCTTTATTAGGAATCCACATTTCTTTTCTGAAAAGAGCAATAAAATGTCATGAATTGAAATTTGGGCGTAATAAGTGGTTTAGACGTATCGTAAAATTTGACTTCAGGGTCTTCCTGGCTAGGTGAGACTAGTTTTTCCTCATATATTTTGTTTGGATATTCCATTAAGTTATTCCTTTGGACTCGTTGTTGAAAATTCAAACATCGCAAATATTTGAAAAAACCCAAAAGGGGTACCCATCTGAGTATTTTATGGGCTCGACATATAGTTTTAGTAAAAAGGCTATAACTCCCAACTGAAATCTCTGGATATCCTCATTTTTAATATATTGGAAAGTTAGCTCGAAGGGCTACAAATATGTCTCTTATAGCCATCCACATTTCTTATCCGAAAAGAGCAAAAAAATGTTATGAATTGAAATTTGGGCGTAATGAGAAGTTTAGGAATATCGTAAAAAAACTGGCTCCAAGTTCATCCAGCCAAGGTGAGGCTAGTTTTTCCTCATATATATTGTTTGTACATTCCATTAAGTTAGTCCATAGAATCCTTTGTCAAAAATTCAAATTTCACAAATATTCGAAAAAACCCGAAGGGGTACCACTTTGGGTTTTTTACGGACTCGACGTACAGTTTTAGCAAAAAGACTATAACTCCAAACTGAAATATCCGGATAGTCTCATTTTTTATGCATTGGAAAGCTAACTCGACCGGCTACAAATGTCTTTATTAGGAATCCACATTTCTCTTCTAAAAAGTGTAAAAAAATGTCATGAATTGAAATTTAGGCGTAATGAGTGGTTTAGGCGTATCGTAAAATTTGACTTCAGGGTCTTCTTGGCTAGGTGAGGCTAGTTTTTCCTCATATTTTATTTGAATATTCCATTAAGTTAGTCCTTAGGACCCATTGTCGAAAATTCAAATATCGTAAATATTCGACAAAACCCAAAGGGGTACCCATTTGGGTATTTTACGAGCTCGATATACAGTTTTAGTAAAAAGACTGTAACTCTCAATTGAAATCTCTGGATATCCTCATTTTTTATGCATTGGAAAGTTAACTCGAAGGGCTACAAATTTGTCTTTTATAGCCATCCACATTTCTCATCCAAAAAGAGCAAAAAAATGTCATTAATCACAATTTGGGCGTAATGAGAAGTTTTGGAGTATCGTAAAAAACTGGCTCCAAGTGCATCCAGGCAATGTTAGACTAGTTTTTCCTCATATATATTGTTTGTACATTCCATTATGTCAGTCCGTTGAATCCTTTGTCGAAAATTCAAAATTTGTAAATATTCGAAAAAACCCGAAGGGGTACCACTTTGGGTTTTTAAGGACTCGATGTACAGTTTTAGCAAATAGACTGTAACTCCCAACTGAAATATCCGGATGGTCTCATTTTTGATGCATTGTAAATCTAACTCGACCGGCTACAAATACGTCTTTATTAGGAAGCCACATTTCTCTTCTGAAAAGAGCAAAAAAATGTCATGAATTGAAATTTGGGCGTAATGAGTGGTTCAGGCGTATCGTAAAATTTGACTTCAGGGTCTTCCTGGCAAGGTGAGGGCAGTTTTTCCTCATATATTTTATTTGGATATTCCATTAAGTTAGTCCGTTAGACCCATTGTCAAAAATTCAAACATCATAAATAATCGAAAAAACCCAAAGGGGCCCTTTGGGTATTTTACGGTCTCGACGTACAATTTTAGTAGAAAGGCTGTAACTCCCAACTGAAATCTCTGGATATCCTCATTTTTGATGTATTGAGAAGTTAACTCGAAGGGCTACAAATATATATTCTGTAACCATCCACATTTCTCATCCGAAAAGAGCAAAATAATGTCATGAATCGAAATTTGGGCATAATGAGAAGTTTAGAAGTATCGTAAAAAACTTACTCCAATGTCATCCAAGCTAGGTGAGGCTAGTTTTTTTCATAAATATTGTTTGGACATTTTATTAAGTCAGTCTGTTGAATCCGTTGTCAAAAATTCAAAAGTCGCAAATATTCGAAAAACCCGAAGGGGTACCCCTTTGAGTTTTTTACGGACTCGACGTACAGTTTTAGTAAAAAGACTATAACTCTCAACTGAAATGTCAAATGGTCTCATTTTTGATGCATTAGAAAGCTAACTCGACGGGCTACAAATATGTCTTTATTAGGAATCCACATTTCTCTTCTTAAACGAGCAAAAAAATGTCATGAATTGAAATTTGGGCGTAATGAGTGGTTTAGGCGTATCGTAAAAATAAAATATTCTCAGAACTGCATTCTGAAAGTTTCATTGGAAAGAAAATCCAAAATTATGAGAAAATGCAAAAAATTACATGAAAATTCTATTCCAGAATCATCACGAAAACCAAGAAGCTCTAGAATCATCACGAAAATAAAGATTCTTCTCATTTTCATGAAAAATAAAATATTCTTCGAATTGTGTTCTGAAAGTTTTGTTGGAAAGAAAATCCAAAATTATGAGGAAATGCAAAAAATTACATGAAAATTCTATTCCAGAATCATTACGAAAGCCAAGAAGCGCCAGAATCAACACGAAAATAAAGATTCTTCTCATTTTCACGAAAAACAAAATATTCTCAGAATTGCGTTCTAAAAGTTTCGTTGGAAAGAAAATCCAAAATTATAAGGAAAAACAAAAAATTACATGAAAATTCTATTCCAGAATCATCACGAAAGCCAAGTAGCTCCAGAATCATCACGAAAACCAAGATTATTCTCATTTTCACGAAAAATAAAATATTCTCAGAATTGTGTTCTGAAAGTTACTTTCAAAAGGAAATAAAATATTACATGAAAATTCTATTCAAGAATTATCACGAAAGCCAAGAAGCTCCCGAATTATCATGAATGCAAAGATTATTCTCATTCTCACGAAAAATAAAATATTCTTAGAATTGCGTTCTGAAAGTGTCGTTGGAAAGGAAATCTAAAATTTCGAGGAAATGCAAAAGATTCTAAGAAAATTCTGTTCCAGAATAATCACAAATGCAAAGAAGCTCCAAAATTATCACGAAAGCCAAGATTCTTCTGCTCCGTCACTTTCACGAAAAATAAAATATTCTCAGAATTGCGTTCTAAAAGTTTCGTTGGAAAGAAAATCCAAAATTATGAGGAAATGCAGAAAATTACATTAAAATTCTATTCCAGAATCATCACAAAAGCCAAGAAGCTCCAGAATCATCATGAAAACAAAGATTCTTCTAATTTTCATGAAAAATAAAATATTTTTCAGAATTGCGTTCTGAAAGTTTCGTTGGAAAGAAAATCCAAAATTATGAGGAAATGCAAACAATTAAATGAAAATTCTATTCCAGAATCATCACAAAAGCCAAGAAGCTCCAGAATTATCACAAATGCAAAGATTCTTCTCATTTTCACGAAAAATAAAATATTCTCAGAATTGTGTTCTGAAATTTTTGTTGGAAAGGAAATCCAAAATTATGAAGAAATGCAAAAAACTACATGAAAATTATGTTCCAAAATCATCACGAATGCAAAGAAGCTCCAAAATTATCACGAAAGCCAAGATTCTTCTGCTCCGTCACTTTAACGTAAAACAAAATATTCTTAGAATTGCGTTCTGAAAGTTTCGTTAGAAAAGAAATCCAAACTTATGAGGAAATGCAAAAAATTACATGAAAATTATATTCCAGAATCATCACGAAAGCCAAGAAGCTTTAGAATCATCACGAAAACAAAGATTCTTCTCATTTTCACGAAAAATAAAATATTCTCACAATTGTATTCTGAAAGTTTCGTTGGAAAGGAAATCCAAAATTATGAAGAAATGCAAAAAATTACATGAAAAT
Source organism: Scutellaria minor (assembly GCA_954870855.1). Lineage (NCBI taxonomy): Eukaryota > Viridiplantae > Streptophyta > Magnoliopsida > Lamiales > Lamiaceae > Scutellaria > Scutellaria minor. The sequence goes on along the minus strand of OX940728.1, from coordinate 12,585,649 downwards.
TCTGTTCCAGAATCATCACGAATGCAAAGTGATATAGGCTTTAAATAAAACCCTAAATCTAACCCTTGAACCACCCTTTCTCTCTCTACTGTTTTTCTCTCTCTCTTCTCGTCCTCTTGCTGGAGCGGTGGCCGGAGAAGCTGGTGGTGGTGTGATGATGATGTGGAGGAGGTGGCGCCGCCGCTGGTGGCGGCGCTTGGCCGGAAAAGGGGATGTGTATGTAGTATGTGCATGTACGTGTGTATATGTGTGTGTGAGTGTGTGTTGTGTTGCATGCTGTTGGGGGCGGCGCCGGGTGGCGCCGCTGTGTGGGAAAGGACGGCCGGCGACGGGAGATCGCCGGCGAGGTGGTCAGGTGGGTGGCCGACGGCTGGTGACTGCCGGCCAAGGAAGCCCGATGTGTGTGTGTGTGTATGTAATCCCATACGTGTGTGTGTGGGAGCTACTCTGTGTGTGTGTGTGTGCACGACGGTGGTAGTGGCCGGCGACTGGGGGTCGCCGGCCAAGGTGAGGGTGGTGGTTGGTGGTCGCCGCCGGCCGGAGCTGGGAAAATCAGTGTGTGTAAGGAAACGTGTGTTTGTGTGTGCTCATGCATAAGTATATAAGGCTGTGTTGGTGTGTTGTGATGGCCGGAATGGGTTGCCGGCGACGGGGAGTCGCCGGCGGAGGAGCTGGGTGTGGTCGCCGGTGACTGGGGTCGCCGGCCGGAGGTTTTGAAATTTTGTTGATTTTGGAAAAAATGTGACTTCGAAGGATTTTGCGGCGAGAATTCAGGTACTATTCACCGCCGGAATCCGGCAATAGATGGCCGGAGGTGGTAGCCGGCGATGCGAGGTATCCGGCAAGGTAGGTGGTGGCGGCAGGAGGCGGCGCTGGGCGACGCCGGGAAGGTGGCACGTCGAGCAGCCTGGGCGCCGGCGACCTGGGCATGGCTGGCCGAGAAAACCCGACCACCGTCGGGACGCCGCCGAGACCTGCCGAGAAAACTCGGCAGTTGCCGAGAGCTACCGAGCCACGCCGCCGAGACCTGCCGAGAAACGCCGGGAGCCGGGCGCGCGGTCGTGCACGGTGTGCACGGGCGTGCACGCGCCTGGCCGAGTGTTCTGCACGTTGGCGCACGGCTGTGCCGGGTGCGCACAGGCGTGCGCTGGGCGCACCCGTCGTCGGGAGACGGGGGCACGCGCGGGTCCCGTCGGGTGCCGACGCGCACGCAACGTCGTATTTTCGATCCGAACTCCGTTTTCTCCGCCGTTCGTCTTTTTCGAGTCGTTGCCGATGAGACGTCGTTGACCCGGGTTCGTGGGCCCGGTCAAAGTCAACCCTTTGACCAAAATTACGAAAATACCCCTCAATTTTAAAACGCTCCGTTTGAGCTCGTTTCAGCTCCGATTGAGCTCATTCTCGTTCCGTTGCAACCCTAAGCTTTTCCTCTTCCTTACCGTTTATACTAAAATTACCATTTTACCCTTACACTTATAATGCTTCGTTTGAATTTGTTTTAATTCCGATCGAGCTCATTCTTTTTCCATCGCGATCCAAATTTCATTCCCTATCATCTCAGCCAGTTAGACTGATCTTTCTCTCTTGTTTATTCGACCCCAATCTTTAGATCTTTCGATCCGCCGCATCTTTAATGATCGTTTTCCGCCGGAACCTTTTTATAGCTTTATTTATTCTTTATTAAGGATCTAAGAACACTATAACTTGTGTAGGCTATTTGTTGGATTGAACGTGCGTACTTATTGGATTGAGCTTGCGTACTTGTTGGACTGAGCTTTGGGGTGTTGAGTTATCAGACTTACTGTTCTCGCTACTCATGCGGTAACCACTATACGAGGTGGGGGGAATTTCTAACTCTGTAACTGTTTACAGTTTTCCCTATTGAAGTATGATTGAGAAATACTAAACGATGTGGTCATATGTTATGATACGTGATCTTAATGTGTTTACTGTTTTCCTTATTTGGATGCTCTATTGAGAGATGTTAAATGCTGTGTTTATTTTTATAAGTGCTGTGTCATACTCATACTGTGCATGGGCTGCGGTCCACCTCTGATCATGCATTTTGTCCTCACTCTTTTCTACTACTCCAAAGGGTTGGGTGGTCCTGAAATTCACCTACGGTAATGAGACCGTTTCTATAGGATAAGACGGGAAATACCCGCACCTATTTGTCCTATACCATTTCTAATGCTTGCTGTGAATTTTATGTGCTGTGACAACGTGACTTAAGATTATTTTACTAGTATTTATTATCTGTGAGTCATAAGAGGTAGAGTTATTCCCACGGGTGTATTCCACGCACTCACCCCCTTTAATCTGTACTCACACTACAGGAGCTGTTGAGCATGATGAACCCTAGATGGAGAGAGACGATGCCGCTTTTGAATCTGTGATTTTAGATGTGTCGCACAAACATTTACAAAACAATATATCTTAAGTTTATTCACGTTGTATATTTTCTGAGTATTCTGTGAATGAGAGATCCTGATGTTATTTCCGCTGTGTATGATGTATATTATCAGTAGTGAGACTGATTATTATCGACAGAGGCCGATTATTGTTAAGTGAAAGAATCACTTTATCCTTTACCTCTTTCTTCTGTCGTTTTTTGCTTATTCTTTCTGTTGTGTATGCGTCTCTTGCTATTTCTATCTTCACGCCCAAATGGTAAACTCTGATAAAAAAAAAATATACGAAAAGATTTTGGGGTGTGGCAGATTTATTCTAAAAAAAAAAAGAATCAGTTTATATACAAAGTAGCATTGAAAACATACTTTTCAGTATATCCCTAACATGCACAACAAAGCCTCAAGCACCTTTGTTCTCACGTTTTTGTCCTTTTCGGCCATGGACACGTCTTTGGTTCATAAGTGTTCATTAGAAGCGACCACCACTTCTCACTTACATAGGTGATATCCGTATGAGTATACTACCATACTCAACCTCCTCGAGGTATTTTAGAATAATTAAAAGTCATAAGACTTAACCTCACCACGGTAGACTTAACGCTTGATTTACTTTCTAGGGAAGGATTTTACATTTTTCAAGTGTTCTCAACTAACTTTCTTAGTTTAGTTTTCCCATTGAACCATGTTCTTGGGATCTCCAATCCACATGGTTGGGTATGTACTTCAAAAGTTTTCAAGTCGTGGATTTTAATCTCATTCCCCTTAGAAACTTGTTCATTTGATCTCAATTAAATCCTTTCATCAAAGGATGCCAAATTATCTTTAGACTTCACGTAGTTGATCGACATCATGCCGGTTGAGATCAATTATCTCACGGTATTATGTCGATGATGTATATGTCTCGACTTATCATTGTACATGTTATTCATTGTCCTACCTATGGTAGCTTGACAATCACAATGTACCATCACCGTCGGAATCGGCTTACTCCAATATGGAATGTCCTCGAGAAAGTTACGAAGCCACTCGGTCTCTTCTCCCGCCGTATCCAAGGCTATAAACTCGAATTCCATGGTAGAACGTGCTATGCATGTTTGTTTTGTGGATTTCCATGACACGACTCCGCCACTTATAGTGAAAATGTATCCACTCGTGGAAAATGAGTCATTCGTGTCTGAAATCCAATTTGCATCACTATACCCTTCAAGCACAGTGAGGTATCTCAAGTAATACAAACCATAGTCGAGAGTGTACTTTAAGTATCTCAAGACTCTCATGAGAGCTTTCCAATACTCGTTACTTGAATTACTCATGAATCTACTCAACTTGTTCACTGTCTCATACAATTTGTTATATACATTAGGCTTCCTATACATGTTCAACTTGAGCTACAGGCTACCCTTGGTTTTTACTCAAGTGTACGTTGAGCTCTAAAGGTGTTTTGGCGATTGGATCGTCATAAGTATTGAATTTTCTTAGCACTTTCTCAACGTAGTGAGATTGCGTTAGTGCTATTCCTTCAGACATCTTTAGAATTTTGATTTCAAGAATCATGTCCACCACATCTATATCTTTCATATCGAAGTTTTGTTTCAACATGCGCTTCGTTTCAACTATTACTTCATGGTTGCTACCCATGATTAGCATGTCATCTATGTAAAGACACACGATGACATAAGTCTCGGATGTGCCCTTGATATAGACACATTTGTCACACTCGTTGTCTTGAAGCCATTTGATAACATAGTGTTATCAAATTTAACGTGCCATTACTTTGGCACTTGCTTAAGTCCATATAAGGATCGAACAAGTTTACACACCTTATTTTCTTGTCCATGTGCTATGAACCCTTCAGATTGATCCATATAGATCTCTTCTTCTAGCTTACCATTTAATTAAGAATGTCATTTTCACATCCATTTGGTGAATTTCAAGATTGTGCAAAACAACAATCGCTAGAAACACACGTATCGATGTGATTCTCATCACAGGTGAATACGTGTCGAAGAAGTCATCGCATTCTCTTTATCTAAAGCCTTTGGCTACTAGACGTGCTTTATATTCGTCTATACTTCCATCAACCTTATATTTCCTTTTTAGGATCTATTTGCATCCTAAGGGCTTACAACCAGGAGAAAGGTTAACTAACTCCCATGTGTTGTTTTGTATGATGGAATCGATCTCACAATTGATCACTTCTTTCCAAAATGGATCATCAGGGCTCGATAGAGCTTCCTTGATCGGCCTCGGTTCATCATCCAACACATAAGTGATGAAATTGAGACCGAAGTTCTTAGCAACTTTTGCTCTTTTGCTACGTCTAGGTTCCTTTTCTAGAGGACTAGATCTACTTGTAGCTTGATTTAACGCTCTTTTATTAGAGCTCGTTTCTATCATTTCTTTACAAGGATACACATTTTCAAAGAATACAGTATTCCTTGATTCTATCACCATTCCCTCCGTCATGTCGAGTATTTCCGACTTATGCATTAGGAAGCGATAAGTACTACTATTTAGTGTATATCCCACAAATATGCAATCAATCGTCTTATGACCAACTTTTATTTGCTTAGGAGGTGGTACCTCCACATTAGCCAAACCCCCACACTTTGAGGTATTTATACGACGGTTTACATCATTTCCACATTTCATATGGGGTTTCGTTCTTTCCTTTCAAAGAAATCTTGTTAAGTATGTAATTTACCGTTAAAACGACTTCCCCTCCACAGGTTCTGTGGTAACCCTGAGCTAATAAACATGACATTTATTATCTCTTTTAGAGTATGATTTTTACGTTCGGCCACACCATTTGATTGAGATGAATAGGGAGCCATAGTTTGATGAATTATGCCACTTTGTGAACACAACTCCTCAAATTGTGCCACGTACTCTCCACCTCTATCACTTCTTATAACTTTGATCTTGTTATTTAATTGATTCTCTACCCCATTCTTATAATTCTTAAAAGTTTCTATAGCTTCATCTTTACTTTTCAAGAGATAGACATAGCAATACTTTGTGCAATCATCTATACAAGTAATAAAATACTTTTTTCCACCTCTAGTTTGCACAAACTTCAAATCACACATGTCAGTGTGAATTAATTCTAGAGGTTTTTTGCTCCTTTCAATATTATGATAAGGTAGCTTAGCCATTTTAGCTTCAATACACACTTCACATTTATTTTGTGTGTTAATTTCATCGACTTTTAGCAAGTCCAAGGTTACTAACCTTTTTATAGCATTTAGATATACATGTCCTAATCTATTATGCCATAAATCACAATACTCAACAATATAAGAAGTTGTTGCATTTTCATTAATTATTTTGGGTATAACTTGGCGCTTGGCCATTACATTGATTTTAAATAACCCATTGGCCAAATAACCTCTACCCAAAATACACTATGCTTTGTGAGAATGAATTTTTCAGCCTCAAAGACGAGCTTGAAGCCATGGTTTACAAGTAGTGACCCGCTAACTAGGTTCTTGCGGACGTCCGGGACATGCAGCACATCCTTCAATGTGAGCTCTTTGCCCGAAGTGAGGTTTAGAACCACGTTCCCCACTCCAACCACCCCGGATAAAGCTTGGTTGCCCATGTGGAGCTTTCTTCCACCTACAACTTTGTAGGAGGAAAAGACCTCCTTATCTGAGTAAATATGACAAGTGGCTCCCGTGTCCACGAACCATTCTCTTGGGTTATCCACCATGTTGGCTTCAAACACCACAACACAAAGATCATTGTCATCCAAGTCTTTCTTGTGTTTGGCCAAATTTACTTGCTTACCTTTTTTTTTTCTCAGACAGCCTACAATCTTTAGCCATTTGGTTAGACTTACCACAATTGTAACAATTATCATTGAATCTCTTCGTTGGCTTCTTTTTCTTCTCATTTTGATTAGGGTTAGGACGCTTTCTTTTGTTGTCCTCCAATAGGTTGGCCTTAGCATCCATTGGCATACGAGGCCTAGGATCAGCCTTCCTATTGTCCTCCTCGATTTGGAGCTTAACAATCAAGTCCTCAAGGGTCATCTCATTTTGTTTGTGCTTCAAGTTATTCTTGAAGTACCTCTAACTAGGTGGGAGCTTCTTGATCACACAAGCAACAATGAAAGGTTCGGGTAAGTTCATGCCCTCGACTTGAACCTCATGCACAACTAATTGGAAGTCTTGCACTTGGTCCATCACAGGACGTGAGTCCACCATTTGATACTCCAAGAACCGAGCCACCACAAATTTCTTCACACAAGCATCTTCGGTCTTGTATTTCTTTTTAAGATTATCCTATAACATCCCATAGCTCTTGTATTTCTCCCATATTTCTTTTCAAGAGCATCCCATAGCAACAACAGAGGAGGAGGATGAAGCAACGGTAGTTGTAGTTACTGCATTGGTAGTGACAGTAGGAGGAACTCAGTTTTCATTGCCAGTAAGAGGAACCTTGGTAGGAGAAATCTGGTTTCCGTCATTGTTCTACATTGTTATCTCATCTTAAGATTAAAAGAAAATAGTACGCTACAATTGGCAAGTCGAGCAGAAACAGAAATGATCAAGAAGAAACAGTAAGCCGAGTTGAGTAAGGCCCTATTTCCTTAAGACGAGACACGCCCAGGGTAGTGCTCATTGGAATGTACATATCATCTCCCAAAGATAAAATAACTTCATCTCTAGAGTAGTAGCACCACAAACTCGAGAGCTCCGGTGAACTTTAGTGCTTTGAGAATTGAGCTGATGCAAGAATGAAAATAATGTAAGGATTTTTGATTTTGATGTTTTTAAAAATGATGCATGATGACCCCTATATATAGATCTCCAACATGGGGGGTTACACCTGAAATTGATGAGAATTTACTGCCAAAAATGGGTCTTTTAATACAAGTTAATGCCTCGTTCAAAAATAAGAAACTATCAAAAAATGCTCACGACACTGTATTCTGCAACACGGCGTTTGCAGTATTCTGGAGTAACTTGCTGCATTTCAGCTTACTAAGTAAGCTCAGTATTCTAGCTTACTAAGTAAGCTCCAGCTTACTTGCAACATTCCAACTTACTAAGCTCGCTCCAGTTTACTTGCAACATTCCACCTTACTAAGTAAGCTCTAGCTTGCATGTTGCATCCCAGCTTACTATCTCAGCTTACTCCATTGCAACCATGGCCTAAAAAGATAAGACGAGTCGGGTAAAACTCGAGCCCATCCGCCCAAGTCCAACCCAACATCCAATTGCCAAAGACCAAGGTCTACGGTCGAGCCGCATGCATGCACGTGTGTGTTATACAAACATACTACTCCAATAATATACTAATTACTAAGCCTCTTCTCATGGCTTATCTTATACTTGCATTTTCAAGGTCCATTTTCCTATGTGGGATAGTTAAACACTCCTCCCACATCCAAGACCTTTCATTCTTATTTCAAGTGGCCAACTTTGATGCTTTATTTCTCATTCACCAAAAATTGGTTTTGAGTGATTCAAAATGCCTCGATTACCTACTCCAAACGTAGATTACTCTTTTGGCATCCAATCCTTAAAATGATTAACTTTTTGCCACTTGACTATTGGTCAAAGTGGTGCTACCTACCACTTTCAATAACCATTTTAAAAAAAATATGATATGAAACAAATAGACATAGCTTCATGTGGTCTCGATCTTCTTGTTCTAACTCCAACATTAGGGTTTCCAATGATGAGTTCTCTTGGATGATTTCTGAGCCACGTTCTATCTGGTCAAAGGTATATGTGGATTGGTGATATGTAGCTTGATGTTCTGATTCGGCTTGCTGAATTTTGCTCGACTGTTATATTCTGTCCGTGTTGTAACTTGTGCTCCTGTATTCTCTGGTGCAATTTTTTCTATACTGATTTCTACAGAGATTTCAGCAGGGATAAGAATTCTATCAATGTACTTAACACAATGATCCTTGATTTTCATCTGAGATAGATCTTCTTTTAGCTTGTCAAGCTCAGCTGTATCACAATATGGTTCATCAAATACCACGTGTATTGATTCTTCAACTACAAGGTCCTTTTAAAAATCCTGAATGCCGTACTTACTGATCAATATCCCATAAATACTCTTTTATCTGATTTCGCATCAAAGGTTTTTATGTGTTCTTTTTCATTGTTCAGAATGTAACATCTGGATCCAAAAATATGTAGATAAGAAATATTTGTCGCATAACCATACCAAATCTCATAAGGGGTCTTGTCATGATCTTTGTTGATTAAACTTAAGTTTTGGGTATTGCATGTTGTATTGATAGCTTCAACTTAAAATATTTTAAGAATATCAGCTTCTACAATCATGGTTCTTGCTGCCTCTTTTAGGGTTATGTTTCTTCTTTCTGCAACACCATTTTGTTAGGGTGTTCTTGCAGCAAAATATTCATGATTTATCCCATTTTCTGAATAATATTTTTCGATGAACTTGTTTATGAATTTTGTTCCCCTGTCAGATCTTATCTTCACAATACTCAGACTTTTCTCATTCTATATTCTCTTCATAAATTCTGGTAGCCTATTCTGAGTTTCTGATTTCTTGGCTAGAAAGATTGTTCAAGTGAATCTTGAATAATCATCCTAAACTATTAGTGAGTATTTCTTCCTACTTACACTTATAGGCTCAAATGGTCCAAATAGATCCATGTGCAGTATATCTAGAATTCTGTATGATAATCCTTGTACTTTGTCATCAAATAAGCTTCTAACTTGTTTTTTTTTTTCCTGATATGCTCCATAAATATTTTCATTTTTGAAGGCTACATCTTGTAGACCTCTTACTAGATCTTTCTTTGCCAACTTGTTGATGGTTTTGAAGTTCAAATGACTCATCATTTTGTGCTAAAGCCAGCTCAATTCAGGTGTACTTTTTGCAATGAAGCATGTTGGCTGCACTGTTAAACTCCAATCTACAAGATAGATATTTTCTCTTCTTCCAGTAAGCTTCATCTCATTTGACTTTTTACCTCTGATCAAACATTTGTAGAGGTTGAATTCCACGGAGCATCCTTTGTCACAAAATTGAACAATGTTCAGAAGGTTATACTTTAGTCCTTTCACATAGGACACGTCATTGATGCATGCATTACCTTTGATTAAGCTTCTTGTACCCTTGATGCTCCCTTTTGAGTCATCTCCAAACACTACCTTAAGGCCTTTACATGGTTGTAAGTCCTTTAAGGCTTCTTTGTTACGAGTCATATGTCTTGAACAACCACTGTCAATGTACCATACATCACTGTTGCTTCCTAGAAACTGTTCATGTATGTAATTCAGACAGATTTAGGTACCCATACAAGTATGAGTCATTTGTGGTTAGTTTCCTTTGGAATCCACATTTTCTTAATAACAATTGGTTTGCCATAAGCCTTGGTGATTCTTTTCCTGTAAGAAGTCTTTGTAGGATGCTGCTTATGAACAGTGTGTGTAAGGACTTTTCTTATATTACCTCCACTTCTAGAGTGTGGTCTTCTCTTATACCTTCCTAAAGTATATGCTCCTTTAGGTTTAGACATGTGAGTCTTGGTATAAGAGGAATATAAGTTATTTTGTTGTAACTTGTGAGGTTGTTGCATCCTAACTTTGGTTACTACAAATTAACTCTAATTCATTCTGTGAGTCTGTGCAGTCTTAATTTCTCCAGTTTCCAGCAAGGGTTTCTTTCCCTTATCAGTTGTGCTTGGTTTGTTCATGATTTCCATTGATTGATAAAACTCTTCATGAAAAGATTTTTTTCTTGAACAAACTTCTCAGCTTTGAATGTGTTTGTTGTATCCTAGACCATTTCCTTTATAGGTGTTTTGGGTCTCTATGATACATTCTCGTGTCATCTTTGTTGATCTGCTGTATATATCTATTGTACTTTGCAGACTCACCTTCTCAATTTCTAGCTTAGTGACCAACAACTTAAACTTAGAGACTTTTGTCCTAAGATTGTTGCATTTTGCACTGTAATACTCATAGTCTGAAAGTTTGTCTTTTAGTGCAGTTTGCTTACTCTTGAGCATAAGATTTTCTTCTTTTAACTCCTCATGAGCTGAGTTTATCTGCTCAAAGTCACTCATGATATGTTTAAAAGACCGGATCATGTTCAACTTTTCTCTATCAAAATCAATAAAAGATTGAGAAGATACCTCATCGTCATCTTCATCTTCACAATCTTTGGCCATCAGGTATACCAATGCTTCTTCATCAAAGTTAGAGCTATCACTATCACTCTCAGATGATCTTTGTTCTCTTGTTTCTTCTTTGGATGAGCTAATTACTTTAAATGCTTCAGCTTCTCCAAGAAATGCTCTTAGCTTTTGTTTCTCATCTCTCCTATTTTCTCTTTTTTGCTTTCTTTCCTCGTTAGGGTACTTATGCACTTGAGGATGAGACAGTTTCTTACATAGTATTGTTGGAACCGATGGATCGCTGACTCTATGCAATCAGAATCGGGATCCATAGGGATATGATAACGTGCAGCGGAAAAAAAAGTCATACCTTTCTTAGAGACTGGTGAAGACGAATGAAGTTAGACCTCTCGATCTTCTGCTGTATTTCTAGCCCTTTCTTTGGACATCATGTGGGCGATGATCCTCCAAAGACTCAGCAGTCTCGCCTCCTTTCTCTTTCTCGCGATTCTGCCTTTTGACTTACGCATGAGATTGAGAGTTCTATGGAGGCCGGCTGATATTAGGGATATATATAGACTACAACAGGGACCCAGATGAGGAATTAAGGTTGGGCTTCCTGATGGGCTTAGGCATCCTGTGTTCAGCCCGAACACCTAGCTTAAGTCCATCAATTATAACTCGGTCTACTAAGGAGTTATAATTGAACTACCACCCCAATCCCATATTACAATATGGGCTCCTTCTTATTATGTGTATGTTTATTTTCCCGTGTTTAAGATATCGAATGTCTGTAAATTAAATAAGTTACTAACAACTTGATTAATTTACATCTAATTCCAAGAGTAGTACCACTCATCTTTATTATCATGTCGGACTAAATCCACCCGCAGGGTTTACATGATAATCCTTATGAGCTGCTCAAGGGGACATCATCATCCTAAATAATTAGGACACCAATTCCTTCTATAATCAACAACACAACATATAAACAATACTATCTCCTAATTCACCGAGCTTATTGATTTATGAATAAATCTCACCCATTGGCAAATTAAAAAAACAAACAATGAGTACACATGCCCATTATTATATCCGGATTAAGAAGACGCACATCCATAATAATAGAGGTCTTGTTCTTTTATATAGTTAGTACAAATCGAACAACCTCAAATGGTCATTCTCAATACACACAAAATGTACTAGTGTAACTTTATAGTCAAGACAGACTAATACCAAATTACACTACAACCGTTCCAATGGTTCGTCCAAATCCATCTTGGTTGTGAGCCACTATTTATAATTTATAAGGAACCGATAATATGATCTTCTGTGTAGCACCACACACCATGTTATCTACAATATAGATTAATCTTGACAATTGCATTAACATATATAACAAATATAAAATACAAACATTTGACCAAAATGATTCTCATATCAAAATAGATGTTCATACAAAAGCTAGACTTATAGTATACATCCTAACAATGGTCTGGTTTCCTGTAGTTGTAACATAAATAAGAGGAAACTGTATTTAACTGTGGGCTTTGAAAGATCCATGATATACTAAAGATACAAGACTTTGAAAAATAGATATGAAAATGATTTTCACAACAGAAACGGGTGGATCTGGGTAGGTGACCAGACAAGTTGGCTTTTAACCCAACTTGCTATGATACCACTTGTTGGTCCCAAATGGCACAGAGGTTCAGAGGGGGTGAATGAACCTCTATCGATTTTTTAAAATCTGTTCGAACTTGCAGCATTATGTTCTATAATAAAACACAACACAAAATATAGTATAGTTTACTATACAAGAGTTCTTATACAGTGGAAACTTAAACTTTTTTATAGAGTTTCTTTTGAAAATCTTCTAAGAAATATGATTTTTAGAACAACTTTAATACAGTATGATAGAGATGTGTGAGCAATAAGATATAAACACAGAAATGCAAAAACTTAAAGATAAACACACAAGGCTTATAGTAGTTCGAAGGTGGTCTAATTCTTCTACATCCACTCTACTCATTTTCTAAGGAGGAACTTTGTTAAATAAGATTGTTTTATAAGGCTCGACCTTACAATCTATCAACATAATAATTTTTCACCTACTAAGATTCAGCTTCCATATAGGTTGTTTGAATCAAACATATAGACCCACACAAGATCTTAAACTCACACAGAGTTACAGCCTTAAACTCCTAAGACTAAACACTTAGCAAGGATCTAAATCTTGTCAACTGTGAACACCACTAAAATAACCTAAGCACACAACACAAAAGTTAAAATTATATGTGTTTTCTTCAACTGGTGCTTGAAGTAGCCTTAATGAATCTTGAGCTTGAATGTTTGAAAGGCTTAACTGTTTCTCTTAGAGGTTGAGTGACTGAAAATTTAGATTGTTGAGAGTTGAGAGAGTTCTTTCTTGAGAGCAAGAGTTCAATATTTCAGTTGTTCAGTAGTAGCTTCAGTCAAGTCTTCCTTTATTTATAGGTGAAGAGATATGTCCGTTAAAGAGAGAAACATCTCTTTGATTTGAATCCTCTTCATAATGTTCTTGAGCTTGGATTAATTACCTCTGAAATATTGTATTTAATTTTTCTTGACTTGCACTCTAGGGTATTTAATGCGGATGTACTAGGTTGCAAGTTTATTACAGTCTGTCAGAGCACGTGTCGGCAGATTACTAGTTTTTGGTACTGCTTGATCATTTTTTCTCTAGTAGCTAGTTTTGAAAAGATATTTCCTCGGACAACAATGATATTCCTCATACTACATTGTTGTGTGTAATGGTTCATTCATTCTTTATGTCTTTCTTTTGACTTTAGAATGCAATACATGTTTTCTGCAACCACTTCAGTATTGCAGTTATCTGTTCAGGTTTCTGTATTGCTGCATTATTCTGCTTACAGTATCTGAATAATATTTTTCACTGCTGCATTCAGTAGCAATCTTTCCTACTGATTCTAGCTTCCAACCGAAAGTTCTTCTTGAGTAGATGGCTACTGAATTTCGAAATCCTTCTTTCTTTAACTTAAATTTTAGTCTCAAAGCTATTCTAAACTTCACTTAAATAATATGAAAAATTGGGTACTATAAATTCCTATTACATTTCTGTTTTGTCTCATCAAAATCTAAACATAAATTACATAATAGAATTATTGTCCATCACTAAATCGATTTAAAATAAATGCATTTGCATCAGAAAAAAATGGACAAAATCCTAGTTTCCAGCACGCCAAACAGCTTCATACTACAAACATTAGAGAAAGAAAAAAAAAAGGGAAGTCAGCAATTTCAAATAATTCATACAGAGAGAGTGAGGGAAAAATTTAATGAAAAAATATATATATCAACCAGCAGCTTCGAAAATTCCAAATCGTGTTGAAATCGATCTCTCTTAAAGGTCGAAAATTCCAAATCATGTTGAAATCGATCTCTCTAAAAGGTCGAAAATTCCAAATCGTGTTGAAATCGATCTCTCTAAAAGGTCAATCCTTGATAATATACATCCATCACAGATCATATCATATCATATCAATACCTTTTAAGGCTTCTTGCATTATACCTTTTTCTATTGTAAAGGAGGACGCATGCTCTGCCTGTTGAGAACTCTCCACAAAAGAATAAGGTGAACCACTTATTCACAATGTTAGCTCCGAGCAGACTTGCAAATCATAGTATTCAAGTGCTTTACTCCAATTATCGCATGTTCAAAAGTGCTAATCTGAGAGGCCAGTTGTGAATCAAGAGAGGAGAAAATGCTTCCTCAATGTTAGGATAAATTTTTGGCACATTTCTGAATGTATATAAAACATATGTGAATTTAGTGGATATGAGCTTTTGCTAGCAAGCCATTATCTAACTTAGAAATTCTATTGGAAAATTTAGAAGGAAATGTCATAACTGCATAGACTACTCAAATGAGAAAATTCAAAAAAATATTAGACTAAAACTTCCAAATCTTATATGTTAGAGAAACTCTAAATATGGTAAAAATTCAGAAATAAAATTAATTCAAAAATGGAAACACTGTAATTTCCTCTGGATTGTCTGACTTTCTTATAATACACTTCTGATAGAGAATAACAAAATTCAAAATACTTGAATATATCATAGAATTCCTATCTGATTTCATCATCACGATTATTGAGTTGATTAAGAAAATTAGAGTCATGCATTGAGATAGAAAACCAGCATCTGCATTTTATGTTGATTCTATTGCAAAGAAGAGTGCACCTGTAATACTCTTTCCATGGCCGTCTCACTATTTTCTTCATCAAAATTCTCCATCCAACTCTTGTTTCTCATTATTCGTGGTATTTGAACACATTAAGCATCATTTCTGAATATAGAACATAACAGTCCAAAAATAACTTTGGGCAAATTAGGTCATATGATTGCCAAAATTTTCCCATTTGCTTCATTTTTCTGTTATATTTCACAAAAAAAAATACATTGCCTTCGGATACTAATTGGAACTAATTGGAACTAACATTGTATTTTACCCTTATCATAAAGATTAATCAGGTTCTAACCAACTAACAGTAATTGGAACAAAGACATCAGATTTGAACAACAAATTTACATGAGAAATGTTTGTCTATTTCATTGGTATACCTTCAGCAACAACTCTGTACATTCATATGAGAGGGAGATTATTGCATATATTAGAGGATAACAACCAAAAAAATATTATATGTTGAAAGATAGTATATGTGTACCAACCTTCCACATTCATGTTGTTTCAAAATTTCTTCCCCATTTAAACTTCTTGCAGAATCTACTATCCATATGGTATGAGAAATTCTATTATCATTGATACTCCATATAATTCTGAAAGAAAATCTGCATTAGTTTAATATGATCTAATGTGTTAGGACTGAGGCTTGTAAAACACTAATGATATATCGTAGCTATCTCGTTTTTTAATCTTTACATGAACACAATAACGAAAATTAAGTTCAACTCTATATCATTATACTTACATGAGGTTGTATTTTGGTAAAATCAATAAAATGCAGAACTTATTGATTATATAGCTAAAACAATCATTAA
The DNA here is from genome assembly GCA_954870855.1 of Scutellaria minor. NCBI lineage: Eukaryota > Viridiplantae > Streptophyta > Magnoliopsida > Lamiales > Lamiaceae > Scutellaria > Scutellaria minor. Next base: position 12,570,061 of record OX940728.1, on the reverse strand, counting down.
TCCTTACATGAAGTTTGAATTTGCTTGGCATCCTAAATACTATAATTTTTTTTACACATAACCATAATTCTAAACGCAATAAGTTATTCAACAAAACTACAATTATGTTATGTTATGCCGTGCCCAAATTTAGATGAAATAAGAAGTAAATAATGATACTAAAGGTTGTGTTTGAATCTTGACACCATGAATTAACAGAACTTTACAATTTTGAAGCTTCCAAATGAAACAACACATTGTAGAGGTGTTTCACCCACACCCACAAAATTAGTTTCTATATAACACCTTTTATCAGAAATAATTTCATAAGCTCCCTGTTCTCTAATACACATCTAATCAACACAAACATTAACGGACAAAAAATTCTTCTGAATAACAAACCAATGCATAACCAATCTTTTTGTGCAACATAATGCAATCGGTTAAATCCCATAGAATCACTCATAGAAATTGCAATACCTCGTTTAATATGATGTTTTGTAGTGTTGACATGCCCTTCTTTGACAACTTTTAGTAGAGGAGTATTCCTGAAATCAGAGAAGTATTCCAAATCTTAACATATTGATGAACATTTTAGAGAGAGAGACTTAAGAGCTCTAACATCAACTTCGACTTCGACTTGTTCAACTATAATGATCTGCAGATCTTAATAAAGCCCATTCTAGTAGCATAATGCAAAACACTCTAGCCCTCAATGTAATATCAAAGAAAATACATAAAAAAGCTAAAAAACTTAAGAATGCTGTTTGTCAACTAACCAACTTTTGAAGGAGAATCAGTTTCGTATTTCTCTTCCACTGATTCTTGAAAAAATGCTTTGCTTGCTTCCAAATTAAAGAGTGTTGGCATCGGAATGCTTTCTATTTTGATTGTTTGAGAAGGTGGGCGAAGAAATGCTGGAGTGAGAGGAGGGAGAAGAAAAGAATTTAATCTTCTGTTTTTTTTTCATTTCTATAAGAAGAAATGCTGGAGTGGTAATAAGAGAGAGAGAAAAGACCTTGGGAGAGATGAGAGAAGAATTATTTTTGAAGTCTTGGAAAAAACTGACATGGCATGTTTTTAGAACTCCACTTGTCAATGTTTGAGAGCTCCAATTGTCAACATTTGAGAGATCCATCTCTCTTTTATATACATAGATTTAAAGTTGATCCATTTAACTGAAAAAAGTATAACTGATGAACAAAGAAGATCAATATCCAAATAGGAAAATGTCAATCAAGTCCCTAAATTTGAAATATGACCAATAAAGATAAAACTAATTATTAACAATCTTCCCAACAAATAGGAAAGTGACAACTGGACTGACACTCTACAATAATCAGCAACCTTCATAGTAAAGTAGGTTTCTTCATTGCAAAGCTGCGAACCTACATAACGCAAACAAAATGGTTCAACTCGTATCTAACCAAATTGCAATGCTATATAAAGATGAAGAGGTGCCTGAGAAGGTAACTTAGAGATTGAGAATTTTAAGAACTAAAATAACTTTGCAATGATCTAAGTCACTCTTCAAGAAGAAAACTCACATCTAAAGTTAATCCTCCAAGTCGTCAATGTCTGCTTCAAGTTGAAGAAAAAATATCTTTATCTTAATCTCTATGTGAGGTTATTTTAAGAGTCATTAGTTAAAAAAAATCAAGTTTCTTAATAAGTGCTCAATTTTTTGTAAGTGAAACTCTATGTGAGTTTAGTCTAAGTAGGTTGAGCTACCTGTGTGGAGGCTAACTTATTTTAGTATGTAGATGTCTTTGTTAGGTTTTGTATTTGTAAAGAATTGTGTATGTTGTAAACACACTTAAGAAAATTCACACTCAAGAGGAGTGAAGTACTAGATTAGAGGGATTACTCCACTCTTGAACCACTATAAAAACTTGTGTATATATTTATAGTATTTAATTACGCTATTGTACAAGCACTCATATAAATTGTATTGACAAAATCATATTGGCAAAAACATTTTTCAAAAGAACTTTCCAAAATTTATTAGTTACATAAAACTCCAAGATTTTCTAAGTAGTGGTGAACTTACAACAACACTGCAAGTAGCGTTGTAATAAGCGACAACCACAAGATTTCAATTCAATGGGCCCAATTCAATTAGTAGAAAAATACAATAATTTTAAACTCAAAACATAAATATATCATAATTTCGATAAAGTTAATACATTATAACATTTCTCTTCTATTATCATATTCTGAAATCATTGCATAATAACTTTATTACTAACATTTCTAAATACATCTTTTTTAATGTTTGTAACTAAGCAATCATTCAATAGTGTATCACACATTTGATTGCGAAAAAAACTCTTAATCAACTTCATTTCCAAAATCTCTTTCTAATGTGGCAGTACGATAATATCAACAATAATTTAATCAACAAATAAACAAATGAAAATACAATGTGCTTCCTTATAGAGACCATCTTATGAGTAAGCCTATTCCATTTACTCCAAAGAAGTTTTTATCCAAATGCACATAAAAAACAAAGTTCTCAAGTTGACTCTCAAGTTCATATAGAGCAACTGCAGAAAATTCAAGTGGATAAGTTTTGCCAGATGAAGTAGCTTGTTTTTGTCAAATTCAGCAAATGAGCCTCTAGGATCAAAACATGACATACATAGAAAAAAAAGTGTTCACTTCATCAAAACAATGTTTTTGCTCATGAGCTTGCTTGTCAGTCATAGAGTAATATAATTTAACTATGTAATAGTGAAGATTAGTGAAACCTTCGGCTCTAATCTTCCTCGAAATGCATATATATTTTTCATGTTTAACAAAACCTGTCACGCCCCCAAAACTTTTCGTATATATATATTTTTTTTATCAGAGTTTTACCATTTGGGCGTGAAGATAGAAATAGCAAGAGACGCATATACAACAGAAAGAATAAGCAAAAGACGACAGAAGAAAGAGGTAATAGACGAAGTGATTCTTTCACTTAACAACAATCGACCTCAGCCGATAATAATCAGTCTCTCTACTGATAATATACATCATATACAGCGGAAATAACATCAGGATCTCTCATTCACAGAATACTCAGAAAATATACAAACATGAATAAACTTAAAATATATTGTTTTGTAAATGTTTGTGCGACACATCTAAAATCACAGATTCAAAAGCGGCATCGTCTCTCTCCATCTAGGGTTCATCATGCTCAACAGCTCCTGTAGTGTGAGTACAGATTAAAGGGGGTGAGTGCGTGGAATACACCCGTGAGAATAACTCTACCTCTTATGACTCACAAATAATAAATACTAGTAAAATAATCTTAAGTCACGTTGTCACAGCACATAAAATTCACAGCAGGCATTAGAAATGGTATAGGACAAATAGGTGCGGGTGTTTCCTGTCTTATCCTATGAAAACGGTCTCATAAACCGCTGGTGCGCTTCAAGGACCACCAAACCTTCTTAGAGTATTAGAAAAGGGATAGAAGAAGAATGCATGATCAGAGGTGGACCGCAGCCCATGTACAATATGAGTATGACACAACACTTATAAAAATAAACACAACATTTAACATCTCTCAATAGAGCATCCAAATAGGGAAAACAGTAAACAAATTAAGATCACGTATCATAACATATGACCATATCGTTTAGTATTTCTCAATCATACTTCAATAGGGAAAACTGTGAACAGTTACAGAGTTAGAAATTACCCCCACCTCGTATAGTGGTTACCGCGTGAGTAGTGAGAACAGTAAGTCTGATAACCCAACACCTCAAAGCTCAATCCAACAAGTACGCAAGCTCAATCCAATAAGTACGCACGTTCAATCCAACAAAATAGCATACACAAGTTATGGTGTTCTTAGATCCTTAATAAAGAATAAATAAAGCTATAAAAAGGTTCCGACGGAAAACGGTCATTAAAGACGCGGCGGATCGAAAGATCTAAAGATTGGGGTAGAATAAACGGGAGAGAAAGATCAGTCTAACTGGCTGAGATGATAGGGAATGAAATTTGGATCACAATGGAAAAAGAATGAACTCGATCGGAGTTAAAACGAACTCAAACGAAGCATTATAAGTGTAAGGGTAAAATGGTAATTTTGGCATAAACGGTGAGGTAGAGGAAAAGCTTAGGGTTGCAACGGAATGAGAATGAGCTCAAACGGAGCGTTTTAAGATTGAGGGGTATTTTCGTTATTTTGGTCAAAGGGTTGACTTTGACCGGGCCCACGAACTCGAGTCAACGACGTCTCGTCGGCAACGACTCGAAAAAGACGAACGATGGAGAAAACGGAGTTCGGATCAAAAATACGACGTCGTGTGCGCGTCGGCACCCGACAGGACGCACGCGTGCCCCCCGACACCCGGCGCCGTGTGCGCCCAGCGCATGCCCGTGCGCACCCGGCACGGCCGTGCGCCAACGTGCAGAACACTCGGCCAGGCGCGCGCACGCCCGTGCGCACCGTGCACGACCGTGCGCCTAGCTCCCGGCATTTCTCGGCAGCTACCGAGTTTTCTCGGCAGCACTCGGCATCCTCGACGGCGTGGCTCGGCAGCTCTCGACAACTGCTGAGTTTTCTCGGCAGGTCTCGGCGGCGTGGCTCGGCAGCTCTCGGCAGCTGCCGAGTTTTCTCGGCAGGTCTCGGCGGCGTCCTGAAGGTGGTCGGGTTTTCTCGGCCAGCCATGCCCAGGTCGCCGGCGCCCAGGCTGCTCGACGCGCCACCTTCCCGGCGGCGCCGCCTCCTGCCGCCACCACCTACCTTGCCGGATACCTCGCATCGCCGGCTACCACCTCCGGCCATCTATCGCCGGATTCTGGCGGTGAATAGTACCTGAAATCTCACCGCAAAATCCTTCGAAGTCACATTTTTTCCAAAATCAACAAAATTTCAAAACCTCCGGCCGGCGACCCCAGTCGCCGGCGACCACACCCAGCTCCTCCGCCGGCGACTCCCCGTCGCCGGCAACCCATTCCGGCCATCACAACACACCAACACAGCCTTATATACCTATGCATGAGCACACACACAAACACACGTTTCCTTACACACACACTGATTTTCCCAGCTCCGGTCGGCGGCCACCTGCCGCCAGCGACCACCAACCACCAACCACCACCCTCACCTTGGCCGGCGACCCCCAGTCGCTGGCCACCACCACCGCCGTGCACACACACACACAGAGTAGCTCCCACACACACACGCATGGGATTACATACACACACACATCGGGCTTCCTTGGCCGGCGGTCACTAGCCGTCGGCCACCTACCTGACCACCTCGCCGGCGACCTCCCGTCGCCGGCCGTCCTTTCCCACACAGCGGCGCCACCCGGCGCCGCCCCCAACAGCATGAAACACAACACACACTCACACACACATATACACACGCACATGCACATACTACATACACATCCCCTTTTCCGGCCAAGTGCCGCCACCAGCGGCGGCGCCACCTCCTCCACATCATCATCACACCACCACCAGCTTCTCCGGCCACCGCTCCGGCAAGAGGACGAGGAGAGAGAGAGAGAAAAACAGTAGAGAGAGAAAAGGTGGTTCAAGGGTTAGATTTAGGGTTCTCGTTTCCCGGCGAACGAGAAATCGGATTTGAAATCCGAGACCTATCTTAGATTCATCTCGTCGAGACGAACGTCGTGTGCGAAAATCATCCGATTCCGACAACGTTGATATTTTCCGGCGACCGGCCGGCGGCGGCGCCCGCAGTGGTGCCGCCCACTAGAAAAAAAAAATGAAGAGAGAGAGAGAAGAGAGAGAACTTACGAGTTTTTGGCGCGTTCGGCTCGTTCGGAAAAACGGTGAAAAACGAATTGGGAGAGCCTCTATTTATAGAATTCCGGAAAGTCACTATTCATCCAAAATATCCAAACACTATTCATCGGTTGACTTTTTCCGAGGTTACTATTCATGTAAATATCTTCGCTTTCATTCAATGTAAATATCTTCCGAAACTTCCGGTTTTGCCCTTTCCATCGTCATTCTAGCTACAGGTCTCCGATTGATCCCTAGTTCGTTTCTATCTTCTCGTCTTTCCAAGAGCATCTTATGGTATAAAAATATCCTATGTTCCATGCCTAATAAAATTATCGACCTAAATCGTGCATTAAACACTTATCTGAAACGCACGAAATTAATTAAACAATTAAAACATACGCACAAAATTATCAAATCTTAGGTTTAAATATTTAATTAATCTATTATGCTTCGTTTTGGTCCGGGGCGCTACAAAACGTCTCATGTATGCTACAATATTCTAAAACTTCAGTCAATAAAGTCTCACAACCATCTTCTTTCAATACTTGCAAATGACTTTTGGATACTTTTACAAGATTCATTGTATTAGCTATATCATTATCCTTTCTTTGAAGAACTTGTGATGGTTCATGTGTGATTCCAAAATTTTTTCTCATGAGATGTAAAACAAAGATAAACTTTAATTGAATCACAATATATTGCAAATCAATGCCTTGGCCATTTTTGAATCATCATTATCTTTCTCTCCAACATACTCAAGAACATCAAAATAGATGAAAATAAATGCATCAAGTCAATGAGATTACCATAATGACAACTCCAACAAGTATTCCCGATCACTTCAATGTCATTTCTTGATTTAATACACATATAACAATATTGAAATAAACAATCGACATAGTAAGCAACAATGAATAAAACAATCGACAATTAAGTTAATCCTCTCGAAGCATATCCGTGTACTTACAAGAACCTATATTACACCACAATTAAAAATTTAATATAATATAGGATAGAATTCTTTTATTTATTTGTTTGAATTATACATGTCATTGTTTTATAATTGAATAAAATAATATTAGGTGTTAGTCTAAGCTTTGGCCCAAAAATTTAAGTGATTTAATTGTAGGGGTTTAGAGCCCAATGGGCTTGAGGGTTACACCATTTATCCTGGTGTGGAGTGTATAAATAGGGATTCCCTCATTTTTTTTGGAGGCTTAAATATAATTAAGGCACCAAGTGGATAAAGGGAAATACACCCTAGAAAACTATCTCTCTCTTCGGTGCCGCCAGTCGCCGCCATGGGTATCTTTTTTTCAGCTTGATTTTTATGCCATTTTGAAGATCTCACTGAGCCCATTTTAGATCCAGGATCAGATTCACCATTCATCACCACCTCCATTGCGTATGACCGACGAAAGGTGTGACTTCTCTCTACCTTCTGTAACACCTCATTTCAAGTAAACACCCTGCATTGCATATTTTATAAAATTTCTTTTATCATTCAAGTATAAATGATTTAAGTGCAAGTTCTTATACTACTTAAAGTTATGATTTACAAGTTATATTATGATCGATGATTTTAAAATTTTTATGATCTAATATCTCTTTTGAGATTTAAGGATTTTTGCAGGATAACTTATGGAGGAAACCGAGCTTGATCTCCACTCACTCGACACATACGAATGGAAATAAAAAAAAGATAAGATGCTAATTAGATTTAATTGAATAAAATGATTTTAGGTTTTTATGCTAATTTTATTCGTTACCACTTTCGAATACTTTCTTTTATGAAATTAGACGTTTTACTTGAACGAGCATGCATTATAGTAAATATTAAAATAACCACAATACTTATTAATTTAAGTACGTATGAAAATTTTAATACTTGCTTTTATGCTATTTACTTTTTCTTTCATTTATATGATTACACAGTATACTATTATTGTTAGTCTTTTTAATAATGTATACATATATTTATGTATATACATGTGATATAAGACACCAAAGTAAAAATTGAGATAAGTTATACATACATACATATACATGAGATTTTTTCACAAAATATCAAGATAAACAAATTAATTTAACTTTTTTTTTTAATCTAAATCTTCCATGGTAAGTCATGACTAGACCCTAGCTTAGCCACCTCATTATCCAATACACTAAGTGATATTTCACAAGGTAGATGGAACACATCACAACCTCTCCACAACTCTCGACTCTTTTCCTCTCTCGGTTCTCTCTCTCCATCGACTCTTTCCCTCTCTCGATTCTCCCTCTTCCTGCTGCTATATGTAAGTATGCTACTTCTATAAGTATTTTATGCTGTTCTATGTAAGTATGCTACTGGTATAAGCATGTGTATGCTACTGCTATATGTTTTTCTGCTACTGCTGGGTATATTTCGCTGCTGTTCGAGAGCTTTCGTAGACTTGTAGGATTTGAATTAGCCTAAACTCTTTTACCACAGTCTAGTAAGTGAAGTGTAGAACATGTGTATAAACGTTCAGAAGATTTGGAATTAAACTCGATTTTCTATGATTTTTCTAAGATAAGCTGTTCAGAGACAGTTTTTGCCCTGTTTTTAGGTCTGAATCATATAAATTTTTTGAACAGTATACTTCGAATTTATATATGATCTTCTACTATATTTTAGAACCAGTTCTTAGGTACGTGTAGGAATTTAGTATGAATTTGTTTGAGTTTTTTACGATTTATGCCGAATTTTACAACATAGCCTGTTTTCTGCGTAAACCATGTCCTGTTTTCAGTCTTGTTCTAAAATTCATAACTATTTATTGAAATTATATTTATAAGCCATATTTCACTTTGTTGTAGTACACGTTCTTATGAGCATGTAGAAATTTACCATGAAATTTTTAGAATATTGTACAATTTATGATGATTTTTACAAGAAAGTCTATTTTCAGCATGTGCTATGTCCTGTTTTCTGCCGACTTAGAAAATTCATAACTAATTATGTGAATCTTATTTTCAGTTGATATTTTTATATGTCATACTTCTGTAAGGTATCTATAGCTTGTAGAAATTTTGAAGGATTTCATGAATTTTATAGGGTTTGATTATTTTTTTCAAAATCGGACTGTTTTGGAGCTAGAATTGAAGTGAAAAACTAGTTAAATGTGTGATTTTTAATTCTTTGTACCAGTTGTTAAAATTTATGAATTTTCAGTATGTTATACTGAAAGAAGCTATGTGATTATATGAATAATGTCATGATTTTAGGAATTATATGTGAATTATTAAAATTGTTACATCTTTATGTCATTTTTAGGTCCAAAATTACTAGTTTAAATGCTTAACAATTAAGTTATAAGTATGAATATGCTTAAGGTTAGAGTAACCTAATATAAATACAAAATATTATGTTATATGACATAAATAGGCTAATCAGTTAAGTGTGTCGAGTGCAGTCGAGACGATCGGTGAATCCAGGAGCAATCCTTACACTATCAACGTACAAGTGGGTAACTTCTACTCTCTACTATGTGTTGTTAATTGAATTGATAAGTTATGTATGAAAATCTACGACTGAAGTCCGTAGCTATAACCAGTATGTAACTTTCATACTGGGCGACGACTATAAGGGCAAAAATGTCTGGTCTATGAAGTAAGGTTTAGTGAGCGAGCGACTCCCACATTCCTTTATGTTGACCATAAAGGGCGAGAGTGTCTGGTTTATGTTCTCAGGGTAGCTAAGAACCACAAAATATTTTCAGGGTGGCTAAGAACCATATATAGTACTCGCTTAATAATTTAATTGCTTCAATGTATTAGACAGTAAAGTTATCCCACTGGGTTCCATCTCCGGAGGTATCTCATGATGCTACTTTTTATAATTTTCAGGCTCACAAATGATGACGTGGACATGTAGTAGGCTGGCTGACTTCTCACTATATCTATAAAATTGTACTAGTATAACGTTTCTTTTTTAGAACAATATGCTGTAAATATGTATAGTATGATAAACTATGGGCCTAGACTCGTATCCTATTATACATATATATATGTTTTGTTGTGTAATTCATGTAATTCTTTGGTTCAAACATTTTTCCTAGAAATGTGGGTGAGATACGACTAGACTTGATTAATAGTCGATATATAATTACATATATATGTTATATTTAAAAAATAAAAATTAATAACTCTTGTGTCTTCACTTTTAAGTCTTCCACTGTATATTAGAAAGTAATTATAATTTCTTTAATTCTTAAATATGTAAAGGGTGATGACCTATTTCCAATAAAAGGGGAAATGGGGCGTTATACCTTCTTTTCCTTATTTCTCTCTCGCCAGGCTCACGTTCTCCTCCTTTGCACTGTCATATATGTGTATTGTCATGTTAGTGAGCCATCGTTCGCAGTGCCGGAGTGCACACCATGTGGGAGAGTTCGGGTTTAGGAAGTGTGTGTAAGTGTTGTGCTTGTTTGTTGAGTGTGTGGGTGCATGAGTGTGTGTGCATGTTATTGGGTGGTAGGGGTGGTCACTGGTGACTTTGTGTCTCTGATCGTGGCGACGCAACAATCGGGCTGGTGGTGCTTGCTGGTGGGGGTTAGGAGTCTGGCCTTAAGGGTCTTTTTGCAAGGTTTCAACCTTTTCAAAATTCTTTTCAAACCCCCTAACTTTTCAAAATGACTTAAGGGCATAAGAACAAATGATGATTTTCAATTTAGCCACTAGAATTCAAAATAATTTATAGAAAATGCAGTTTGGCCCTTTTAGTCAGAGTCAAACTGTAGCGCACTGGACCAAAAACGAAGCATAATTGATTAATTAAATATTAAACCCTTAATTTAATTATTATGTGCGTAAATTTTGACTGTTTAATTTAATTACGTGCGTTTTAGATACGTGTTTAATGCAAGATTTAGATGGATATTTTTCCTAGACATGGAACATAGAATATTTTTACACCATTAGATGCGTAATGGAAAAATGAGAAGATAGAAACGAACTATAGGTAAATCGGAGACCCGTGGCTCAAGTGGCGACGAAAAGGGCAAAACACGAAGTTTTGAAAAAACCGAAAGATATTTACGGTGAATAGTAATGAAGATTTTTACGTGAATAGTGACCAAGATTTTTTCAACCATGAACAACAATTTTAAGATTTTTACGTGAATAGTGATTTCAGGGAAATCTATAAATAGGGGCGTTTTCGATTCAAAAATCACTTTTTTTCCGAACGAGGCTAAAGCGACAAAAACATGTAAGTCTCTCTCTCCTCCTCTCCTCTCTCTCTCTCCTTTGTTTTCTATCTCCGGCGCGCCGCTGCCGGTGGCCGAAAAATTTCAACTTTATCGGTTTTAGCCGATTTTCATACAGAACGTAGGTCTCGTCAATACGAGTCTAGGATAAGTCTCGGATTTTAATTCCGATGTCTCGATCGCCGGAAAACGGCGAAAAACCGCCTCCAAACCCTAAACCCTAATTCTTGCCAACTTTTCTCTCTCCTCTGATTTCTCCCTCATTCTTGCCGGAGCTACTGCCGGAGGACCTCCTGGTGGTGAGGGTGAGTTGCTGGAGGGGCGGCGACGCCATGGGTGGCGGTGCCAGAGCTGAATCGGGCTGTGTGTGTGTGTGTGTGATAGTATGTATGAGTGTTATGTATATGCATGCTGTAGGGCGGCACTGTGCAACGCCGCTGTGGGGAAACAGTAGGCTGGTGCTGGTGATGCACCGGCGAGGTTGGTGGTGGGTGGCCGGCGGCGGGTGGTCGCCAGCCAAGGCTGAGAAGAAGGGTGTATGTTTATATGCATGTACGTGTGCGTGTTTAAGGGTTTGGGGGAGGGAGTATTATTCATGCCGGATTCCGGTGGGGGTGGCTGAAAAAGGTGGTGGTCGGAGCTGGGTCAACGACGGTCAGGTGGGGGCGGCGCCAGGCGGCGCCGCTGCAGCAGGTGGCTGCCGAGAGTTGCTGGGCACTGGTGCGTGCCGGGAGGGCCCGGGCGCGCGCGGTCCTGCACAGCGTGCACGGTCGTGCGCTCGCTGGATGGAGCTATTGGATGATGGCGTACGGCCGTGTTGGGAGGGCACAGGCGTGCGCTGGGTGAGCACGCCGGGAGGGAGCGACGTGTGTTAGGCACGCGCTGTGTGGTGCCGGGAGACAGGTAGCGCGCGCGACGCCGTGTTTCGGGCGTGCGCACGATGCCGTGTTTTCGAACCGAATTCTGTTTTTTTCTATCGTACGTTATCATGGAGTCATCACCGATGAGATGTCGTTGATCGGGAGTTGTGGGTCCCAGTCAAAGTCAACCCTTTGACCAAAAATTACCAAAATACCCCTAAACTTAAAACGCTTCGTTAGAGCTCATTTCAACTCCGATTGAGCTCATTCATTTTCCGTTGTGACCCAAATTTCATTCTCTTTCATGTCAACCTTATAAACTGAACTTTCACCCTCATTTCTACAACCTCAATCTTCAGATCTCTCGATCCGTCGCGTCTTTAACGAACACACTTTCTCCAAAATCATTTATATTTTTAATTATACTTATTAAGGATCTAAGAAACACTGTACCTTATGTAGGCTATCAGTTGGACTGAGCTTTGAGATACTTGATCTTTGATACTTGCTACTCACGCGGTAACCACCGAACAAGGTGGGGGTAATTTCTAACTCTTTATTTGTTTACAGTTTTCCCTATTTTGAAGCAGGATTGAGGAACACTAAATGCAGTGATTATATGCTATGTATATGTGTTCATGATATACTGTGAAAGGACTTCGGTTCACATTGCATGTTCGGAGGGTCTTATGGACTGTAAAAAATATCTATCTCTTACCCCCTCTACTACTTGAAAGGTCTGGCGGTCCTGTAAATGCGCTAGCGGTATTTAAGACCGTTTGGTAGGGTAAGTCGGGAAATTCCCGCACCTAATGAATGAGTTACGAGATACGTGTCTTGCATTTTACGTGCTGTGACAACGTGACTGAATGTTACATTTCCGATATTTTATATCTGTTGATTGTTATAATGTCACGCCCCAGTTTCTTCCATACGTATATTATCAGAGTTTTAATTAAAACTGAGGCGCGCAAAAGAAGACGAAGACAAGGGACGATCAGAAGTAGAAGAAAACAGAGGACATCAGAATCTTTCTCATATCACATCGGACACTGCCGATACCATATCATACAAAAACATTGGTCACAGCCGATTCTCAAAATGTCATCACAGCGGAATAAACATCATCAGGATCCATCGTCATCAGAGATTACAGAAAACATAATTACATGTCAAAAGATGTAGAACATTGTTTCTTGATACTTCATAAAAGTCATTTTATAAAAATCCCCAAAAGTGGCACCATCTCTCTCTACTGCTCTACTGTTCGTCATCTCCTGTAGTGTGAGTATAGATTAAGGGGTCAGTGCATGGAATACACTGGTGGAGATAAACTCTGCATCTTATAACACTCAACAAAGACATTTATATATAGTAAATCGAAAATTCACGACAAGGAGGCACGTTGTCACAGCACGTAAAATTCACAGCAGGCATTAGAAATGGTAGGGGACAAATAGGTGCGGGTGTTCCCCGTCTTATCCTATAGAAATGGTCTCATTACCGTAGGTGTATTTTCAGGACCACCCAACCCTTTGGAATAGTAGAAAAGAGTAAAGACAAAATGCATGATCAGAGGTGGACCGCAGCCCATGCACAATAATAATATGGCACATCACTTATAGTACACAGCATTTAGCATTTCTCAAACGAGCATCAAAATAGGGAAAACAGTAAACAGATTAAGAATTAGAAGATACCCCCACCTCGATAAGAGGTTATCACGTGTTCTGACAAAATAAAGAGTCAAGCCTAATGCGTACGATCCAACCGATAGCCTACAAAAGTACCGTGATAGCTTAGATCCTCAAAAGATTAAAAGACGGATATAAATAAAGAAAAGAACGATCAATCGAGAAGAGTGTGAAAGGTAAACTTGGTAAAAAGGGTTGACTCGACCGAGACCCCAGACTCCCGACACAAAAATGGAAACAAACAACTCGAAATGACCCGCGAAAACACTCGCCGGTGCGCCCACGACGCACCCAGCAAAACCCGATAAAACCCTACACACAACACCCCTCGCACGGTCGTGCAAAAACTGCACTTGACCGTGCCCCACAACACTCGACCGTGCGCCACCTTCCAGTGGCCGCGCACGGTCACTCACCCCTGGCGCACGGTCGTGCCCCAACGCACGGTCCTGCGCGCAACAGCCCACACAGCAGCGCCGCCTTCACCATCTTCTTCCTTTAGCTTGGGCCTGCGACGAGAGTCACCGGCAACACCTCTACCACCATAACCGGCAACCTCCAACAACACACAACACAACAACCCAAGTAAGAACATCACACACACAACACACACACAACACACACACCAAACCCAAGCTTTTCCACCCCAAAAACCACACAAATCCAACTCCGGCCACACCGCCCCTCCGGCGGCTCCACCGCCTCCAACCCAAAGGAAAACATCCCGGAATGGTTATCTACCACCCCGGTAAGGAAGACGAGAGAGAAAAAGCAAGAAACGAGGAGAGAGAAAAGGTGATGGACCAAAATAAGGTTTTTGGGAAGATTGACCGGCAATTTGCCGGCGATCCGACCATCGGAACGGAGAAATAAGACCGTCACTAGACTCGCCTCGACGAGAGCTACGACCTATGTGAAAACTGTTCGATTCCGAGATGGTTGACTTTTTCGGCCACCGGCAGCGGCGGCGGCGGCCGCCGGAAAAAGAAAGAGAAGAATGAAAGAAACTTACGTGTTTTTCGATTATGAGCTCGCGTGACTTATCGATTTAAAACTAAGCTATATATACTCCTTCAAGAGAGACCACTATTCATCAATAAATATCCTTCGCATACGTCTCGTATACGTCGTATTCTTCGTTCCACTGTTTTCTTCACTACTCGAGCTACGAAACTCCGATCGACCTCTAGTTCGTTTCTATTTTCTCATTTCTCCGTTACGCATCTCATAATATAAAAATCCTCTAGGTTCCATGTCTAAAAATTACGTCCTTCTAAAACGGCATCAAACACATATCTGTAACGCACACAAATAAATTTAAACACCCAAAATTAACACACATAGAATTATCTCAATTAAGGTTTTAATTATTTAATTATCAAATTATGCTTGTTTTGTCCTGGGCGCTATATATAAGATGCGGATTTTATCCCCACGAGTGTATTCTACGCACGCACCCCCTATTCTGTAATTCACGTTACAAAAGATGACGAGCATGATGAACCTTAGAGAAAGAGAGATGGTGCTCTATCCGGACTCGTGTATTTAAGTTTGATGTCCCACAACTATTAAATAATGATTTTATTAATTCACATTTTGTAACAAATAATCTCGTTTATGTTTTGGATGATGGATCCTGATGTTTATTTCCGCTGCTATGTTATGTTAATCGGTTGAAACCGATTGTTGATATGTGAATGATTCTGATCGCCTCCTACCTCATTCTTCTGTCGTCTCCTACCTCCTTTTTCTATTTATGAAAATGTCTTTTACCATTTCTTCTTCACGCCCAAAGGAAAACTCTGATAATTTTATGTAAGAAAATGGGGCATGATAGTTTGGTATCAAAGCAAAGTTCTAACGATTTTGAACTTGCTCAAACTTGCTTTATAAAGAGAAAATGAGAAAAATGTGTTTTTTTTAAAAACATGAATTGGCTTTCGAAAAGAAATAGATAGGCACTATCCTCTCTCTATAGGAGTCTCTCTCTGATCTTAAAACTTACGGAAAAGAATGATTACCTGTTGTGTGATACCTTGCTAGCGTGATATAGACCGTTAAGGTTTAAAAAGAGATGTTACGGATACAAAATAATGATAAAAAAAATCATGTAATTTATACTGGACAGATGAATAGGATTTATGTTGCCGCTAGAGGGAGAGTACCGGTTATAGAGACGCGTGAGGAGAGACTCCGATGCTGTTTTTATAAGAGCAGAGTGACGGACGACGTATCAGTGGGTGAGCATGTCGCCAAACTTCTGCACTGCTGGAGGGAGATAGGGGGTACTGCAGGTAGGATCAGTGGCGTCCAGGCGTGTCTCCATATGATCCATACTTTACCACGCGAGTGGGAGATTAGGGCTCGTTTAGTCTATCGGGATGAGTTAGTATTCTCATCAGTAGATCATGTACCCATCGCCAACTTCGGGAACGTGGCAAGGCAGATGCTAGAGCTATGGGGTCGACACGACCTTTCGACTGCTCCTGAGCCGGGATCCTACGATCCGTCTAGCAGTAGTTTTGAGCCGGAGGACGACGATCCTAAGGAGGATGACCTGGAGATAGATGACCTTAGGGATGGGCCACTAGGACTACCGGGGCCTCCACCGCCTTCCGCTGCAGTCGTATAGATGATATGAGAGAACTTTTATGATATGTATATATTATGCCACAAATGATAAAACATTCTATATATATAGGGTAGTTTCTATATCATAGATAGTGTATATACACCTTTTGTTATGGTGTAGGGCTACCCCTATTATGCTTCTATGTATATTACACATGTATAATTCCTCGCTTATCTTATGAAATATATGTTTATGCCTCATCACGTGTATCGCGTTTATTTCTATACCTATAGTATTATTGTGTAATCTCAACGACTTATATATATATATATCGTAACAGAACCATGTCAAGAGGAAGACCACGAAGAGAACAACCACAACCGGCTAACCAGCCGGAGCAAGAGAAAAATGCAAATGTGAGAGACTTGGTAACGGTGCTAAGGGGGTTAGCAAAACACTTCGAGGTAACTCGAGCCACCCCACAACCAGCAAGACCTGACCCTAACCTTATATACGAACAGTTTTGGTGATTTAACCCACCGATGTTCGATGGGAAGGGGGAACCAGCAGACGTGAAAGAGTGGCTGAGGTCACTCGACCGATTATTTGGGCACTTAATGTGTTCTAAAAAATAGAAGGTCAGCTGTGTGATCTTCCAGCTTACTGACGAGGTGAGTCACTGGTGGGACTCGTATGAAAGGACTCTGCTGCCCGCTCAAAAAGAGGGAATGACGTGGGAAGAGTTTAAGGAAGTGGTTTCTCATCACTTCATCCCTCAATCCTACCGGGATAAAAAGAAAACGGAGTTTCTACATCTCCGTCAGGGGAGTTCAATGGTGGAGGAATACGAGCGGCGGTTCAATCATCTAAGCCGGTACGCCACACACCTGGTGGATACCGAAATTAAGAAGGCCCGAAGATTTGAAAAGGGCTTTCATCCGGAGATTGGATCCATTCTGGCTGGGTAGGGGATGATGACATACGCAAGTGTTATCGAGAGAGCTCAAGAGATCACCTCTTGTTTGCGTCTGGATGCTATATCTCCCAAGAAAGTCTTCCCGGCTCCTATAAAAAGGAAGTGGACTGGCCCGAGCCAGAGTTTTGCCTAGAACAAATTTCCAAGGACAAGCAACGCTCCACTCCTTCCCACTCCCAGACCTGGGAACCCGTGTCCTAGATGTAGAAAAGTACTTGTGGGACCGTGTCAACAGGAAACACGGAATTGCTTTACATGTGGGGCACCGAGGTATATAGTGACTAACTATTGGAGGAATATGAACTCGCCGGCTACAACCCCGAACACGAGGCCAGTGGCAGGCAGAGCGTGAGCATTCGCTCTTACTCACCTAGAAGCTGCTAAAGAAGCAGAGACGATGACAGGTATGTTATCAGTATGTGATATACCTGCACTCATCCTTTTTGATACTGGAGCGACACACTCCTTTATATCTGTCAACTTCTGTAATTTGCTGAAGCATGAAGACGGTAGGATAGTCGCTCAAACTCTAGAAGTAAGTATATCTTCATGAAAGACGGTAAGGACAAAACGCCTATACCGTCACCTGAAGATCGCTTTTGAAGATAAGATTCTTCTAGCTGATCTTCACGCTTTAGAGATGAAGGATTTTGACATAATCCTGGGCATGGACTGGCTAGAGTCCAATCACGCGATAATCAAGTGTCGTGCGAGAGAGATTGTCTTTCAAGCACTAGGAGAGCCGGAGTTCACATTCTATGGAACGCGAGTTAAAGTCAACTCAAGAATTATCTCGGCCATAAAGGCAACCCAGATGCTTAGCAAAAGAAATTGCGAAGCTTGGTTGGTCAACATGGTGAACCTCGAGTAAGGATCGACTTCTATCAAGAAGGTGCCGATGATAAAAGAATACATGGATGTATTTCCAGAGGATTTACCTGGTCCTCCATCGGGTCGACAGGTGACCTTCGAGATAGATCTCATTCCAGGATCAGCACTGGTGTCAAAAGCTCCTTATCGGATGGCACCGAAAGAATTGTAAGAACTGAAAGTCCAATTACAAGAACTGTTGGACAAAGGTTTCATCAGACCAAACGTGTCATCCTGGGGAGCTCTAGTGTTGTTTGTGAAGAAGAAGGATGGCAACTTTCGGATGTGTATTGATTACCGAGAGCTGAACAAGAGGATAATAAAAAACAAGTATCCACTTGTTAGGATGTATACTATAAGCCTAACTTTTGTATGAACATCTTTATGATATGAGATTCATTATGATCAAATGTTTGCATTTTATATTTGTTATATATATGTTAATGTAATTGCCCAGATTAATCTATATTGTAGATAACATGGTGTGTGGTGCCACACAGAAGATCATGCTATCAGTTCCTTATAGATTATAAATAGTAGCTCACAATCAAGATGGATTTGGACAAACCATTGCAACGGTTGTAGTGTAATTTGGTATTAGTCTATCTTGACTATAAAGTTACACTAGTACATTTTGTATGTATTGAGCAGGACCATTTGAGGTTGTTCGATTTGTACTGACTATATAAAAGAACTAGACCTCTGTTATTATGGATGTGCGTCTTCTTAATCCCTATATAATAACGGGCACATGTAATCAGTGTTTGTCTCTTTAATTTACCAATGGGTGAGATTTATTAAATAAATCAATAGGCTCGGTGAATTAGGAAACAACATTGCTTATATGGTGTGTTGTTGATTATAGAAGGAATCTGTGTCCTAATTATTTAGGATGATGATGTCCCCTTGAGGAGCTCATAAGGATTATCATGTAAACCCTGCAGGTGGATTAAATCCGACATGATAATAAAGATGAGTGGTACTACTCTTGGAATTAAATGTAAATTAATTAAGTTGTCAGTGACTTATTTAATTTACGGACATTCGATATCTTAAACGTGGGAAAATAAACGTGCACATAATAAAGGAGCCCATATTGTACTATGGGATTAGGACGGTAGTTCAATTATAACTCCTTAGTGGACCGAGTTATAATTGATGGGCTTAAGTTGGGTGTTCGGGCCGAACACAGGACACCTAAGCCCATCAGGAGGCCCAACCCTAATTCCTCCTCTAGGTCCCTGTTGTAGCCTATAAATAACCCTAACTCACGCCTCCTAGAATCACAAGAAACTCATGTCTACATCAAATACACAGAATCACGAGAGAGAGTGATAGGAGGCGAGATAGTTGAGACTTTGGAAGATCATCGCCCACACGATGTCCAAGGGATAGGGATATGAATACGGCAGAAGATCGAGAGGTTCAGATTCGATCAGTTTGTCTCCAAAATTTCTTCCGCTGCGCGTACCTTTTGGAACCCGATTTCGATCACATAGGACCGACGATCCGTCGGTTCCAACACCACTGTCTCGAATTGAAGATCTCTTTGATCAATTAAGAGGTGCTAGTGTGTTCTCGAAGATTGACTTAAGATCTGGATATCACCAGTTGAAAGTCAAAGATGCAGATATATCAAAGACGACATTCAGGATGAGATATGGCCACTACGAGTCTGTAGTAATGCCATTTGGACTGAGTAATGCTCCAGCTATCTTTATGGACTTGATGAATCGCATCTTCCATATTTATCTTGATCTTTTCGTCATTGTATTCATTGATGATATCCTCATCTATTCGTGCGATAGAGCGCACCATGAACTTCTCAGAATCGCACTAGAGGTTTTAGAAAGGAGAAGCTTTACACAAAATTCAAGAAGTGCGAATTCTGGATGGACAAAGTGGGTTTCCTGGGCCACATTGTCTCTTCACAGGGGATCGAAGTAGATCCTAAAAAGGTGGGAGCTGTCAGTAAATGGGAAACTCCAACAAACATTAAGGAAGTTCGGAGTTTCATCGGCTTGGCTGGATACTACCAAAGATTCATAGAAGGATTTTCGAAGATTGCCACTCCTATGACTCGCTTGACAAGAAATGACGTGAAGTTTCAATGGAGTGAGCAATGTGAGCATAGTTTCCAGGAATTAAAGAAAAGACTGACAGAAGCACCAGTCTTAATAGTTCCAGACGTAACTAAGGAGTTCGTGATCTACAGTGATGTATCCAAACAGGGTTTAGGGTGTGTTTTGATGCAACAATGAAAAGTAGTGGCATAAGCATCACGCCAATTGAAGATTCACGAACAGAATTACCTAATGCACGATCTGGAACTGGCCGCTATGGTACACGCCCTCAAGATATGGAGACACTATCTCTATGGCGTGAAGTGTGAGATCTACACTGACCATAAGAGCCTGAAATACTTCTTTGAATAGAAGGAGCTCAATATGAGACAAAGAAGATGGCTGGAGTTGGTGAAAGATTATGATATTACGATCCACTACCATCCTGGAAAAACAAGCGTGGTGGCTAACGCTCTTAGCAGAAAAAGAAAGGGAGTGGTGACGTCTATGATCACCAATCAGCACCAACTGATCGAGGAGATGTTAAAGCTAAATCTGGAGATAGTCACGTCTCCGAACAGCATCAAAGCTAGGATGGCAGCATTATTCGTGAAATCCACACTACGCGACCGAATTGTTGAAGCCCAGAAGAGAGATAACTTCCTAACGAAGATGAAAGCTCTTATGGATAATGGAAGAGCCAAAGGTTTCTCTTTGACTATAGATGGAGCTTTGATCTTCAGAGGAAGAATGTGCGTGCCCAAGGATGAGAACTTGAGAGAAGAAATTTTCGAAGAGACACATTTCACACCGATGTTTGCATACCCTGGAGGTACAAAGATGTACCGGGATTTAAGGGAAAAAATTTGGTGGAGAAACATAAAAAGAAGCATAGGGTTGTTCGTCAAGAAGTGTCTCAACAAGTGAAAGCGGAGCATCAACGGCCAGCTGGAATGCTAACTCCTTTGGAAATACCAGAATGGAAGTGAGAACACATTGCCATGGATTTCATGGTCGGTCTGCCGAGAACCAAATGAGAAAACCACACCGTATGGGTAATCATTGATAGATTAACGAAGTTTACCCATTTCTTGCCAATCAAGATGACTTTCAGACTGGACAAGTTGACACAAATATATCTCGAGGAGATTGTTTGATTGCACGACGTACCGGTTTCTATCGTATCGGATAGACATTCTCGGTTCACCTTCAGATTCTGGCAAAGTTTACAAAAGGAGCTAGAGACCAAGCTATCTTTCAGTACAGCCTTTCACCCACAAACAGACGGACAATCAGAAAGGACCATACAAATCCTGGAGGATATGTTGCGGGCATACGTTTTGGATTTTTCCGGAAGCTGGGAGGACCACCTGTGCTTAGTGGAGTTTGCCTACAACAACAGATACCAATCAACAATTGGTATGGCGCCCTATGAAGCTCTCTACGGAAGAAAATGTCACTCACCTATCTGCTGGGATGAAGTGGGCGAAAAGAAAGTCTTGGGACCCGAATTGATAGATCAAATGGTCGAGATGATAAAAAAGATTCGGGAAAGAATACGAGTGGCCCAAGACCGACAAAAAGCGTATGTAGACAAAAGGCGGAGGGAGTTGACATTTGAAGTAGGAGACAAAATTTTCCTCAAAGTGTCACCCATTAAAGGGGTCCATCGTTTTGGGAAGAGGGGAAAGCTAAAGCCGAGGTACGTGGGACCATTCGAGATTTTAGATCGAGTTGGGGAGGTCGCGTACCGTCTAGCTCTACCGCCGGACTTCACTGGAGTACACAACATTTTTCACGTGTCTATGCTACGAAAGTACATATTCGATCCGAACCATATAATCGAACAAGAAGGCATAGAACTTGAGAAAGATCTGACATATGAGGAAGTTCCGATAGCCATCTTGGATAGAAAGAACCGTCAACTAAGAAATCGAGAGATGGCTATAGTGAAGGTCCAATGGAGCCGTCATGGGAAGGAAGAGGCGACGTGGGAATTAGAAGACGAAATCCTGAAGAAGTTTCCCGACTTATCTTTCCTAGGTACATGTTTAATTTCTTTCTAAGTACACGTTCAATTTCGAGGATGAAATTCTTTTAAGGGGTAAGGGATGTAGCGTCCTGGACCAAAAACGAAGCATAATTGATTAATTAAATATTAAACCCTTAATTTAATTATTATGTGCGTAAATTTTGACTGTTTAATTTAATTACGTGCGTTTCAGATACGTGTTAAATGCATGATTTAGATGGATATTTTTTCTAGACATGGAACATAGAATATTTTTATACCATTAGATGCGTAATGGAAAAACGAGAAGATAGAAATGAACTAGAGGTCAATCGGAGACCCGTGGCTCAAGTGGAGACGAAAAGGGCAAAACACGAAGTTTCGGAAAAACCGAAAGATATTTACAGTGAATAGTAACGAAGATTTTTACGTGAATAGTGACCAAGATTTTTTCAACCGTGAACAGTAATTTTAAGATTTTTAAGTGAATAGTGATTTCCGGGAAATCTATAAATAGGGGCGTTTTCGATTAAAAATCACCGTTTTTCCGAACAAGGCTAAAGCGATGAAAACACGTAAGTCTCTCTCTCCTCCTCTTCTCTCTCTCTCTCTTCTCTGTTTTCTGTCTCCGGTGCGTCGTCGCCGTCGATGGTCGAAAAATTTCAACTTTATCGATTTTTATCGATTTTCACACAGAAAGTAGGTCTCATCGAGACGAGTCTAGGATAGGTCTCGGATTTCAATTCCGATGTCTCGATCACCGAAAAACGGCAAAAAACCGCCTCTAAACCCTAAACCCTAATTCTTGCCAACTTTTCTCCCTCCTCTGATTTCTCCCTCCTTCTCGCCGGAGCTGCTGCCGGAGGACCTCCTGGTGGTGAGGGTGAGTTGTTGGAGGGATGGCAATGCCGGAGCTGAATCGGGCTGTGTGTGTGTGAGTGTTTAGCGTGTGTTGTATATATGCATGTTGTGGGGCGGCGCTGGGGAAACAGTAGGCCAGCGTTGGTGATGTGCCGGTGAGGTTGGTGGTGGGTAGCCGGCGGCGGGTGGTCGCCGGCCAAGGTTGAGAAGAAGGGAGTATGTTTATATGCATGTACGTGTGTGTGTTTAAGGGTTTGGGGGAGAGAGTACTATTCACGCCGGATTCCGATGGGGGTGGCCGGAAAAGGTGGTGGCCGAAGCTGGGTCGCCGGCGAGTCAGGTGGGGGCGGCGCTGCCGCAGCAGGTGGCTGCCGGGAGTTGCTGGGCGTTGGTGCGTGCTGGGAGGGCGCGGGCGCTGGGCGCGTGCGCCGGGAGGGAGCGACGGGTGTTGGGCGCACACTGTGCAGCACCGGGAGACGGGTAGCGCTCGCACGACGTCGTGTGACGGGCGTGCACGTGATGTCGTGTTTTCGAACCGAATTCTGCTTTTTTTCCATCGTACCTTATCATCGTGTCATCGCCGATGAGATATTGTTGATCGGGAGTCGTGGGTCCCGGTCAAAGTCAACCCTTTGACCAAAAATTACCAAAATACCCCTAAACATAAAACGCTCCATTAGAGCTCATTTCAACTCCGATTGAGCTCATTCTTTTTCCGTTGTGACCCAAATTTCATTCTCTTTCATCTCAGCCTTATAAACTGAACTTTTACCCTCATTTCTACAACCTCAATCTTTAGATCTCTCGATCCATCGCGTCTTTAACGAACGCACTTTCTCCGGAATCATTTATATTTTTAATTTTACTTATTAAGGATCTAAGAAACACTGTACCTTATATAGGCTATCAGTTGGACTGAGCTTTGAGATACTTGATCTTTGATACTTGCCACTCTCGCGGTAACCACCGAACAAGGTTGGGGTAATTTCTAACTCTTTATCTGTTTACAGTTTTCCCTATTTTGAAGCAGGATTGAGGAATACTAAATGCAATGATTATATGCTATGTATATGTGTTCATGATATACTGTGAAAGGGCTTCGGTTAACATTGCACTTTCGGAGGGTCTTATGGACCGTAAAAAATATCTGTCTCTTACCTCCTCTACTACCTAAAAGGTCTAAAAGGTCTGGCGGTCCTGTAAATGCGCTAGCGGTATTTAAGACCGTTTGGTAGGGTAAGTCGGGAAATTCCCGCACTTAATGGATGAGTTACGAGATACGTGTCTTGCATTTTACGTGTTGTGACAACGTGACTGAATGTTACATTTCCGGTATTTTATATCTGTTGACTGTTATAAGATGCGGATTTTATCCCCACGAGTGTATTCCACGCACTCACCCCCTATTCTGTAATTCACGTTACAGAAGATGACGAGCACGATGAACCTTAGAGAGAGAGAGGTGGTGCTCTATCCAGACTCGTGTATTTAAGTTTGATGTCCCACAACAATTAAACAATGATTTTATTAATTCACATTTTGTAACAGATAATCTCGTTTATGTTTTGGATGATGGATCCTGATGTTTATTTCCGCTGCTATGTTATGTTAATCGGTTGAAACCGATTGTTGATATGTGAATGATTCTGATCGTCTCCTACCTCATTCTTCTATTTATGAAAATGTCTTTTACCATTTCTTCTTCACGCCCAAAGGAAAACTCTAATAATTTTATGTAAGAAAACGGGGCGTGACACAAACTTCTAAAAATTGGAAAGTTCTATTTGATCATTGTAAACCTTAATTTCAAGGTTTAATCCCCAAAAATTATTTCCAAAATCTAAAATTATTTCCAAGTTCTCATTTATCTTTGACAACTTATTTTTCCCCATATCGAAACTGTCTTTAAGCCTCGTTTTGTAATCAAAAGTATTTTTCTTTTTAAAACCTTGAATCGATCGTCCACTCTCCTCAATGTTCCCAAAATCTAAGAGAGAGCTTTAAATTAATAATTTATTATGAGTTACGATATGCAATTAGATGTTAAGACGTGTATATGTACTATTAAGAAAATTATGTTTAGATTTTGATGGCACAAAAAACTCTTGTATTAGGAAACTAGACTAACCCATTTTTCACAATGTTTAAGTGAAATTAGACTAGAATTTAGGCTAAAGAATGCAGAAGAAATAAATAAATAACTGATGCAAGTAGTGAAGAAAAACGGTTGCTGCAAGAAAAACGAGAATATAGCGCAGCATGCTGTAAGCAATAAGGTTACATCAGAAGCACTATAAATGGGATTATTGCATAAAGACCAAGGTTTCAGGGACTGTATGTTGCATTCTCCAAGAATGAAGAGATAAGAAAGATAAAATAAAGAAATATAATATCAATGTAGTATGAGGAAGATCAACATCAGTCCGAATATTGATCACTTTAGCGGATAATACTAGCCAATAGAGACAAATTGAAGGATGCAATATAGAGAGCCAACATACAGCAGACACTTGGCCTGAGAGACTGCACAAAAGCTGCAACCTAATACAACTGCATTAATGAACTGAAGTGCATGACAAGAAAACATTTAATGCAAACCTCATAATTAATACAAGCTTTACACGAAGGAAGAAGATTCAAATTCAAGGAATTGTGCCTTATTCAACGAGCATAATTCTACACCTATAAATAGAGAAAATGAAAACTGAAACCACAACTATCTAAATCTTAAGCAAGAATCTCACAGAGCTTTCAAGTGTTCTAACAGCTACCAAGTTTCAGTCATTCAACCTCAGAAGTAGTCAAGCATTCGACTTAAGATTCAGAAATCTCAAGCTACTTCAAGCACTGGCTTTGAAAACATTTTATATACTCTTAATCTTGTGTTGTGTGGTTGGTTGTTTTAGTCCTCAGTTGAAAGGAAGATAGTTCATTGTTGAGTGTTTATGTTGTCATAGAGTTTGGCAATAACCCTGCGTAGGTTGTAGAGATCTTGTGTTGGTCTGTCTTTGGAACTTATAATAATCTGTATGAAAGCAAAGTTCTAGTAAGTGTGTTTTTATTAAGTTAGAGTTTGTTAGGAAAGTGTACTATAAGTCAAACAAGCTTAACAAAGTTCCTCCTTGAGAAGAAGTAGAGTGGAGTCAGTAAAGGGATAACACCACCCTCGAACCACTATAAGACATGTGTGCTTATTTTTTGCTATATATTTTGATGTTCATATATTTGTTGTATTTATATCTCATATCATTCTGCATAAAAGACCTTCAAAAGTTCATATTTAAAAAGGTTTTCAAAAGGACCCTATCTATCATGTTATTATTTCCGCTGCAAGAACTCTAGGTTACAATAAGTAGCATTACTCAATAGTACAGTAAGTTGTACTACATTTTGTATTATAAGTTGTTATAGATTGCAGTGCAGTAAGTTTAGAAGTTTTAAAAATCGATAGAGGTTCATTCACCTCCCTCTGAACCTCTGTACCACTTAGGATCAATATGTATCTTGTAGGGAGCTTGGAAGAGACTTAGCGCTAGATTCTCATAGACTTTATGATCTTGCAAGCACCTTTAAAAGAGATGGGGATAACTTTGAAATTCTATATAATCATAAATTGCATGTTCGATATGTATGTTAACATGAAACGTGATTGCTTAATTAGATGATATTATATTACTATTGAATGTGATACTTTATGATTAATCCTATAATTATTGCAAGATGATATATGTCTATAATTTGAATGTTTACTAAATGTAAAATGGTTACATATATGTGATTGATTGATTGCAAATGCTACGTCAGGTTAAGGTCCGTACAAAATGCTAGGTCGGGTAAGGTTCCATTCCAAATGCTTAGTCAGGTTGAGCTCTCGAGATAAAAGTTAAGTTGAGTAGAATCCCACGACAAGGATAAGACAGGAAAGCCTCATACCTAAGCTAAGAAATGATCCTACGTGTTTGATGTTGAAAATTAAATTTCTTTATATTGTTGGTCTACTTCTACCTTATGTGCGAAATTATGCTCACGAGTGTATTTCAAGCACTCATCCCAAATAAGTATTCACATTTCAGATCCAAGCTATAATGGAGAAGTGTGAAGAGAGATGTCATATCAGATTTAACTTAATTAGGATTGTTTTATTTCATTTTCGAACCTTTGTAAAACTTAAACCCGATGGGTGAATTTCTGAATGTTGCTTCTCACTGTTTATTTTGTCAAGCGATGAATGCTTAATGATGACCACGCCTATTTCATACGTTAATGTTGTATGGCAGAAATTGTCTAATCTTTATTTGAATTTTGAGCTTATGATGAGTTGTTGGATACCCATATGAAAACTCTTTTTCTTTATATTTCTTTTATGTTTCAAAATTGGACTGTGAAAACCTCCAACAACATTACATACATGTGTAACAGTATTGAAAAAAGAACTAGTACTTGTATGTTTTTTTAGCAACAAGTGTCAATTAGAGTTCATGAGCAAAATAATAGACATAGTAAGCAACTAAATTGCTATTTCGTAGCAAACTTTATAAACCATGTAGTTCACGTGTCATATTGTTGGCTCAATCATAACCTTGCCCCCTCAAGCCAAAAATACTTAAACCATAATTGGAGAACAATAAATCGATATCTTTCTTGACTGAAGTTGCAGTTGTATCACTAACTGCACAGACCAAGAAAACATTCAATAATACATCCATTCTTATTCATTTAACATATAACCACTTCCATTTTCTCTTTAATCACATCTCGACACTTATCGTCAAAAATTGAGAAAAACAATCATTTTCAATGTCCTTAATAATAGCATTAGTCCTCAATTTCAGTTGTCCTTATAATATCCTTTTGAATATTTGGAGATGTAAGCTTGAGATTTTCAGGAGCAATATAATACACAACATTATTGATTTTTTTATTTCACGAAGCAATATCTTTCAAAAAAGAGGTTTCCATGATTCAATGATTCTTCAAACTCATCATTTTCTCAAAAACTTAACCTTTGCATAATGAGATAACACATGCAAACAATCGATGCATTCAACTTATAACGATAATCAACCTTTGATTGGTTTGATATCTTAGAAAATGATACTTAAATGTGCTGACTTTGATTCATCAAATCTTGACAAATCAATTTACATTTACTATGATCACTATCATGATCTCCAACACGATCTTTCAATATAATCTATCTGTCTTACACCAAACTTTTAATCTCTTAAACATAAAAATAATATTTTTGCTATTTCACTACATCCCGTAGAGAAAAATAACAATATAAATAAAATGTCACATCCTTTATATTATACACCAACCAATCATTAAATTCATTAAACCAAGATGCAAATAATTTCTGTTTTCGATTTCCATCTATCTTTTGAGGAAAATCATGTTCACGTGGTTAATATGAAATTTTTAGTAAGTAAGCTCTACGAACATGTTCAATTAAAATAGATTTTCCATGTCAATGATAGTTGAGGTTGAACAACAGGTGCATTGACTCAAGAGGATGATGTCTCTACAGTAGGTCATATTTTTCCGTAATATCTTTCCATTATCTATAAAAAAAATAGAACAAATAATATAAATACATTATAATTTCAAGATCTTGGTAAAGAAAAATGAGATTTGGTAAAAAAAAAATTAAATTTCAAAAGCTAAGTAAAACATAATAAAGATATGCTCAAAAGTTTGTCCCATACTTTTAAAAGAAAAGTTACCTCATACATTCTTCATTTTCTCAATGCTTGATATATTTTTTTCTATATCTTCACCAAAACTTAAATATTGATTTTCATTATTAGAATACAAAAACTAACTAATTGATTAGTTTCTTTTGACTGACTAATTGATTTTCTCAATGCTTGATATATTTTGATTTTTTCTTTCTCAAAAGAAACTAAATCTTATAGTAATTTAAACAACAAAATAACTTGGTCAGTCAAAAAATAAGTTTGCCCACTCCTACCACAATTAAATTTTTTCATAACTTCAAGCATTGATAAAGAATCAGTAAACAAAATGCAAAATTATGTATCAATCTTTTTCAACTATTCACTAAATCACATATATAATTTAACGCATAATAAATTAACAATAATAATGAAGAAAAAATAAATAAAAAAATAATATAAAGTTAACACTTTACCATTGAAATTAGATGGAGAAACAATTGATAGAGAGAAAAAATTAAGGTTTGTGTTGTCAAAGAAATGAGGGGAAAATTTTGAATCAGGAAGATAGGAAACAAATTGTCTGCTCCCAATCACACACGTAGAATAACACGTAGAAGATAATTAGATGTTGTAATATTTTTTTAATAAAAATTGTGAAATAATAATATTACCCCTAGTGCGTCTGTCATTGGATGTAAGTAATCACTTTAAGTTGTGCTGTAAGAATTATTTCTTACAGCTTGTAGCAAAAATGTTTACACTTAAAAAGAATGTTTGAAAGCTTGGAGAGTTTATTCAACTCCCTTCTAAACCTTTCATACCACTTGATGACCAATACCTCTTTTTCATATTTTAACTTATGATATTTTTTAGCTCAATGACATTGATAATGATTAATACTAAAAGTATTTACCAAGAAAACACCAGTTACAGTGATATGTGTGTGTATATATATATACACACACAACATGTATATATATATATATATATATCTCAAAAGTCTCAAGGTTAATAAAGCATTACGCAAGTTAAGTTAAATTCAGCCAATTAATATAACTAATCATGAAGCATAAAAACTCACTTTAAGTAACTACAAAGTGCTAATACTGTGAAATAGAAGTAATAATACACTACTCCCTTTAAAGTGATAGATGGTACACCAGTACCTCTATGGAACTCCTCAAACATTACCTAGAAAAAAAAACCTATAATAATCTGCCACAATATAAACAATAATCTACCATGGACAAATATTATGATATATACATTCATCTATAAATGAATCCAATGATTGTGGGCCAAATTGGACAGACCAATTTCATCGAGAATAAGTCACTGGTCAGGTCCAAGTAAGGAAAAAATAAGAAAGACGGTTAAGGTGGATTGAATCGAATTGAACAAGTTGAACTAATGAACCAGCAAAACGTTAAACCGGTTGTAATTTTAATTTTTCGTTTTCTAATTTATGTATTTGTTATTTGCTTCTAAAGTTCCAATTTCAAAACTTAAGTTGAAACACATTTTTAAAAAATAAAAGGAAAAAATGCAAAATAAAGTAATGTAGGTTTAAGCTCACCCACTTTTCACATTACAAACTTAAATCAAACTACAATCACGTGCTTGACGTTTGTCATCCGCCTCCCAAGACAAGAATATTTTTTTTACTATTTGATGGTTTTCTCTTGTTCATTTCATTTCATATCTTTAAATTTTTAAAGTATAGTTTTTACTTAGAACACTTCTTTTTAACTCAAATAAACCAAAATTTAAACAATTTATTTTGATATATTACTTTTATATGTGCAATGCGTAAATAACATATTATAAATCATAAAAATGTTAGATTATTATTTTATACTTAATATGTGATTTATTATTAAGACAAAGATCAAATATTTTATTTATTTTCATAACTACAAATAAAAATACAAAAAATCACTTGTTGTCTATTAAAATGATTTTTACTTCTCTACATGTAATAAAAACAACAAATTAAAAATAGTATAATAAATATAATAAATTTGATATATAATGAAAAAATGAATTTTAAATGAAAATATATTAAATTAAATTTATTATTAAAAAAGAAAAGGTAAAACACCCACCTATCCCAACACTCCCTAACTCCATGCCTCATCAGCCTCTTGCAGTCTTTTTGTGGTAATTTAGGAAGGTTATAATAGTATAATAAATAATAATATTTTATTATATTGCATTTAGGCGGGAAAATGGTTTTTTAATGTAAGTTAGGAAGGTTATAATAATATAATAAAAAATAATATTTTATTATATTGTATTTAGGCAGAAAAATGGCATCGTAATTTCTTCAAAAGGTCTTCTTTATATATATATAGATATGAAATATATATATATAGATATGAAGTATTATACTATTAATTATTTGTTCTTGCAGTGAAGAAAAATAGAACATCAACTTTGTCTTCATAAGGTTGATCGAGATATCAAGTTTTATTTGTCTATTTTTTACTAAGTACAAATGAATTCGTCATCAAGCGGTTAACAGTCATCTAAGACTAACTCTCAAGATGACAATCATCAACGAGGATGAACATTATTCTAACTTGGGCACATTTTAGAGAGAATATGATTAATGGAAAGAAATGATGAACTTGCTTAACCAGCAACAATATATAAAGGTGTAGGAATAAATTGAATGAAGAAGCACTACTGATGCACAACCTTCCATTAAAAGCACATTTGTAAGTCAAGAAACTTTACATAATGTTAGACATGGTCGTTAGTGGATTTTTCTACCATACTTGTTTTCTTAAGCATATAGTAAATTCTTCTTATTTTTAATACAAGCAATTATTAATGTTGATCCTAATTATAAAGTACCAAATTATGATCAATTGCAAAAAAGTTTATTAGTAAGTTTGAAGAAATAGGTTCAACTACTACTGGTTGATAGCTATTAAAGCTTTGAGGAAGATCGATCTAACAGAAAACTAATAAAATTTTTGGTGTATTACGTAAAATCAGTTGATGCATCTAACGTTGTGAAAGATGCAACCATCTACAACTTATTTCATGAGTTATAATGTTTTGGATCAAAAAATGTCATCCATTTAGAAACTAATAACGGAGCTAAACTGATAAAGTCTGTTAGGAAATGTATGTTTAGATTTTGATGAGACAAAACAATATTCTAATAGAAAATTAGAGTACCCTATTTTTCACTCTGTTTAAATGAAAGCTTAGAATAGTTTTGAGTCTTAAAGTCGAAGCTGAAGCATGGAGAATTTCAAAGATTCAGTAGCAAATCATTTTAGAGAAAGTTTCTGTTGATAGTCGGAGGCATCAGAAATGCCACTACTGGATGCAGCAGTAAAATACAATACTTTAATATCGTAAGCAATTTGATGCAGCGAGCATAAAGCAGAATGAACAAAGTAAGAACAAGAAACTGCATCACTGCAGTAGATTGCAGTAAGCTGGCATAGAATCCTACAGCTAGAAGGACTGAAGTATGTATGGACGTTCACGCACAACAATGCAGTACGAGGAAGATCACTGTTATTCGAGAAAATGTCTTTTCCAAACTAGCCAGTGGAGATAAAATAATCAAGCAATATCGAGGACTAGTGTTCTGCTGATACGTGGGCCGACAGACTACAACTAACCTGCAACTTAGTACAGCTGCATTAAATAGCCTAGAGAATAAGATAAGAAGATCATTCGTAGAATTTCAGAGGTAATTAATACAAGCTCAAGGACAATTGAAGAGAATTCAAATTCAAATGAAATGTGTCTCTCTTCAACAAACATATTTCATGCATCTATAAATAGAGGAAGGGTCGACTGAAGCAAGTACTGAAAAATAAAAATTCTAAATTCACACGCTCTAGCAAGAACAAGTTCTCAAGTCCCCTACACTCTTAAGTTTTCAGTCACTCAACCTCTAAGTGAAATAGTCAAGCCTATAAACCATCAAGCTCAAGTGTCATCAAGGCTGCTTCAAGCACCAGTTGAAGAAAAACCTATATACTTTTAACCTTTGTGTTGTGTGCTTAGGTTGTTTTAGTGGTGTCCTCAATTGATAGGATTTAGATCATTGCTGAGTATTTTTATCTTAAGTTGTTAAGACAATAACTCTGTGTGAGTTAGTATGATCCTATGTGGGTCAGCTTGTTTGATTCAAGCTGTCACGCCCAGTTTTCGCACTTTAAAAATATCAGAGTTTTCTTTTTGGGCGTGAAGAAAGAAGGGGAAAAGACGTGCATGAAATAAAACAGAAACCTTTGGAAAAGAAAAACATAAGATTTTACATGTACAAATACTCGGCATCTAGCCGAAATAAATCATTTAAAACATAGCAGCGGAAAAACATCAGGATCCATTACATAAAAGAAGGACAGTAAAATTTTACAAAACGTTGAACATTGTTCAGAAAGACAGATCCAGAAAAAGACGACGGGGAAAAAGATCACAGCTGACATGGCACCCCTCTCTCTACACTTCTCCTCTTTCATAAATTCCTGTAGTGTGAATACACGTGGGGGTGAGTACGTTGAATACACTCGTGGGAATACTTTCCATGTCTTTAACAGTTTATTAAATAGTTATAACAATTCAAACATATGAAAGTTCGGCAAAAAGACACAACACGTAAAATGCATAGCACATAATTCGTATCCCAACCTCAGGTGCGGGAATTTTCCATCTTACCCTATAAAACGGTCTCATATACCGCTGGTGCATTTCCAGGACCACCAAACCTATGATAGTAGAACAGAAGAGACGTTTTTTACGGACCATAAGTCCCTCCGAGAGATGAATGTGGACCTCAATCCTTTCACAGTATAAATATGACACATAATTCATGGCATATAATCACAACATTTAGTATTCCACAAATCATACGTCAAAATAGGGAAAACTGTAAACATATAAAGACTTAGAAAATACCTCCACCTTGTTCGGTGGTTACCACGTGAGTTGTCGAGTAACAAGTATTAAGTATCAAGATGTATGATCTGACTAATAGCCTACACAAGTAACGATGTTTCTTAGATCCTTACTAGATTAAATACGTTTAAATAAAGATATAGATGTTCTTGGAGAAGAGACGATAGGTAGAAATGAGATGGAACGGAAGATCTAAAGATCGAGGATGAAGAAATGAGTGTAGAAGGTAAATCCAGCTCTGGCGCCGCCGCCCACGGTGGCGCCACCACCCCCAACTGATAGCCCATCATCTCGGAAAGGTCAGCCACCACTCCGGCGAAAGAGGAGAGAGAGAGAGAGAGAACAGATGAGAGAGAAATGGAGAAAAAATAAGGGTTTAGGGTTTTTCCGGTGATGTTTTGCCGTTTTCCGGCGAAGGAGATATCAGAATTGAAATCCGAGACCTGTTCTAGACTCATCTCGATGAGACCTGCAAGCTTTGCAAAAATCGGCCGAAACCGAGAAAAATGATTTTCCGGCATCGGCGACGGTGACCAAAATGAGAAGAGAAAGGAGGAGAGAGAGACTTACGTTTTTTCTCGATTTTTACCTCATTTGAAAATAGTGATTTTATGACTCGTTTTTGTGTTATTTATAGACTTTCGAAAAATCTTACTATTCATCAAAATATCTCGGATTTACTATTCACCGAAATATCTTGGAGTTACTATTCATCGGAAAAATCTTGGTTACTATTCAGAAATATCTCGGAATACTATTCATCTAAATATCTTTCATTTTATGTTCCTTTATTTACGGCGTATACTTCGTATTCACCGTTTTCTTCGTTATTTGAGCTACGAGTCTCCGATTGACCTCAAATTCGTTTCTATCTTCTCATTTTTCAAATACGCATCTTATGGTAAAATTATAGTCTATGTTTCGCGATTAAATTATACTTCTATTTAAAACATGCATTTATCATTTTTCTGAAACACATATAATTAAATTAAACAATCAAAGGTTAACGCACATAATGAAATAAATCGATTAAGGGTTTAATTATTTAATTAATCAATATGCTTCGTTTTTGTCCTGGGCGCTACACAAACAACCTTTATAGAAGCTGAATCCTAATAGGTGATAATTTGTTAGATTGATAGATTGTAAGGTCGAGTCCTGTAAAATAATCTTGTTTAACGAAGTTCCTCCTTAAAAAAGTAGAGTGGACGTAGAAGGATTACACCACCTTCGAACTATTATAATCCTTGTGTGTTTATCTTTCATTTTTAGCCTCTGTCATTATTTTGTGCTACATTTTCATATCTTATCTTTTTACACTTAAAGCCTTTTAAAAAGTCATATTTCTGAAAAGGTTTTCAAAAGAAACTATGTCGAAGTTTAAGTTTCCACTGCATAAGAACTCTGGTACAGTAAGCTGAGTTGCATTCTCGCCTAGTACACTGTACTATATTATGTGGTGTATTATACGATAGAATACAATGCTGCAAGTTCGAACAAATTTCAAAAAATCAACAGAGGATCATTCACCCCTCCCTCTGAACCACTTATGACCAACAAAGTCGTTGGTGTCTTGCCTCAAGATATATATGTACTCCTCTATCAAATAATTGCTTGCACTACCCATTCCTTGACTTTGGTTGTTGGTGACATTGAAAAAAAATGGAGCTTGTGAATAACCTTGAAAAGAAAGCATCTCACGTGATAAAAATTGTCTATAATCATGGATTTTTGTTGGACAAAAGAGAAAAAGAGAATGATGGACAAAGATTATATGTTCTGGACCAACTCGCTTTATTTCTCATTCATTGCATTGAAGAGTATCCTTGAACATTTGTTAGGAAATTAATGTTTAGAGTTTGATGAGACAAACCAGAAATGTAAAAGAAAATTTGAGTACCCTATTTTTTACAATGATTAAGTGAATAGTCTAAGATTTGAGTTTAGATTTTAGGATAAAAAAATGGTGGAAATCAGTATACAATAGTTGAAGATTCAAAGTGAAGAACTACTGAATGTAGTAAGAAGATCGCTAATGTAAGGTAGATGAAAAACAACAAAGTAAGTTGTAAGCAGTAAGTATATATAGTTACTGCAAGCTGTAAAGATACAGCAGGAAGACAATAGCTATATTACTGCAGAAAGAATTGCTACAGAAAGAGAGTGTTGCATTCTAACTAGTCAAGGAGAAAAGAAGAATGAAGTTATATATTACTTAGTCCAATGCAGTACGAGGAATATGTGCAAAAGTTTGAGATTCAATCACTTCAACAAGTGAAAACTAATCAGTAGAGACAAAGTGATTAAAGCAATACTGAGAACTAGTAACATCGAACATATGACCTGACATACTGTTGAAACTTGCAACCTAGTATAGCTACATTTAATACCCTGGAGTGCAAGACAAGAAAAATTAAATGCAATCCCTTCAGAAACAATTAATGCAAGCTCCACAACATTGAAGAAGATTCAAATTTAAAAATGTTATGCCTCTCTTCAACGGGCATAACATTTTACCTATTAATAGAGAAAGAGGCTGACTAGAATTACTACTAAAACTCTGAATATGCAAAGCTCAAACAAGAAAGCTATCAAGTTCTAAGTTCTACAAAGTCTACAAGTTTCAATTACTCAACCTCTAAAAAAGCAGTCAAACCTTAGTTCAAGTTCAAGAATTCTCAAGGCTGCTTCAAGCGCCAGTTGAAGAAAACCATATATAGTTTTAACATTTGTGTTGTGTGCTTAGGTTGTTTTAAGTGTTCTTAGTTGAAAGGAAGTTATTCCTTGCTGATTGTTTAGCCTTATGTGAAAAGGCAATAGCTATCTGTGAGTTAGCAAGATCCTGTGTGGCTCAGCCTTTGGTATTTGAGTAACATGTGTGGCAGCTAAGTCTTAGTATAACTTGTTAGGTTGATAGTTTGTAAGGTCAACGTCCTGTAAATCAAACTTATTTAATGAAGTTCCTCCTAAGAAAATGAGTAAAGCGGACGTAAAAGGATTACACCATATTTGAACCACTATAAAAGCCTTATTGTGTTCTTTCTATTTTTATATATCTATGCTTATTTAGCTGCAATTATATATCTTATCTTCTGCATATCGATTTGCTAAAATGCATATTTGAAAAGGTTTTTCAAAAGAAACTCTATCTTAAATTGAACAGAAACTTGCGTTGTAAGCTTTCTAGGTTACAGTGCAGTAAGTTCAAAATTTTTTAAAAAATCGATAGAGGTTCATTCTTGATTTTCGCATGCCAGCTGAGGGGTATTAACTAATTCCCTCTCTAAAATCAAATTTACCTCTAATTTTTTTCTCATTTCTTCTGCAAACTATTTTGAGTAAATGGTGGTGATGGTGAGGTTCAAACAAAAATAAGATCTCTTTACCATTGAAAATAGTTGAAGAATCGAATTTACTCATGTTTTAGAAGTGAATGATGAAAATAACCCTTAATTAGCACATGAAAATCACAAGGTCCTTTCTTGCCGGAAAATGTTAGCCAAAGGTTGCAAAAGTAAACAAAACGTGTAGTAAGTTGTGACTAGAGAAAAAAAGTTTAGGATGCAAAATTAAAAATATGCATAATACAAGTTAGAAAATTAAATACTTTAAATATTAGAGAGACTGAATTCTTCATCTCGTAGCCTGTAGAATTTTTCTTATGTATAATGGGTTATCTTTTGATTCTACGAATGATACAAAATTTATCTACAAAATTTGCAAAATATCTTGTAGGATTTATTTTATGATTGATACTCCTGATCTTCTATGATTTTTCTTACGAATGATAGTTATATCGTAAAAACGTGTTTTTTTTTGTGAATGTAAGTCTAAATATCAAGGATTTAGAGTATTTAGTAAATCTTGATATCAATGATATATCAAGAACTTACGATATTTAGTAAATCTTAATATCAAGAATTTAGGATATTTAGTTAAAAAAAAAATATATGTTCTTTTATATGTTTGTTTACATATCATTACTAATCATTTCGTACTTTGTACAGGATTTATTTTGTAAAAATCCTATAGCTTGATAACATAAATACTCTACATTGATAGACTTCATAACAAGTCTTCTAGTAAAAAAATTCATTTACAACTAAATGTTCAGATATCTCAGACAAACCATTTTCACTTTTTCTTGGTGGATCAAATACAACGATTCTTCTCATACATCTGCAATAATATATGCACAAAATTAATATTAAAAATAATCAGTAACAATAATAAATTTACAAATGAACTAATATCATAAAAATAATATATTTTCGATCACCATATAGAACAATCTGATTATTGACCTTGATAATAATAATCTCATCAAATGATTTAAAAATCTAGAGATTGTGAGGGAAGTGATCATCTTGATACTCCTCAAGATGCATTTTTCCATAAAATTGAAACTTTAACATTGATTAGGATATTCTCAAGGCAGAGTCGTAGTTGAAAACAATAAAGTTAGAAAGTATGTATAACTTTCCTTCAACAATTATGTTACGAATCTTTTCAAGGTGAGGGTTTCGAGCAACACCATGAGATTTATCAACCTAAAATTAATGGGAAAAAAATAAAATTAGAGAATACATTCAAATATAATATGAATGAATCTCTATCGGTTTTTAAAAATCTTTTGAACATGCAGCGCTGTATTCTATCGTAGATACACCACAAAATACAGTTAAGTTTACTGAGTTAGAATGCAGCGCAGCGTATGCAGCTTACTGTACCAGAGTTCTTATGCAGTGTAAACTTAAGCTTTTTGATAGAGTTTTTTTTGAAAACCTTTTTAAGAATATGATTTTTAGCAAGTTTTGATACTTAGGATATGATGTAGAATGCAACACATTATGATCATAGAAATGCTACAACGAAATGATAAACACGCAAGGGTTATAGTGGTTCGAATGTGGTAATCCTTCTATGTCCACTCTACTCCTTCTCTGAGGAGGAACTTCATTAAGCAAGATTGTTTTACAAGACTCGACCTTACAATCTATCAACCTAACAAGTTTTCACCTGCTAAAATTTAGCTTCCACACAGGTTGCTTGAATCAAATAGGCTGACCCACACGGGATCTTAAACTCACACAGAGTTACAACCTTGAACTCCTAAGGTTAAACACTCAGCAGGGATCAAAAGCCTATAAACTGAGGACACCACTAAAACAACTTAAGCACACAACACAAAGGTTAAAAGTATATGGATTTTCTTCAACTGGTGCTTGAAGCAGCCTTGATGAATCTTGAGCTCGGATGCTTCTAAGGCTTGAATACTTCACTTTAGAGGTTGAGTGACTGAAAGCTTAGAGAATTGAGAACTTGAAAGCTTGTTCTTGCTAGAGCTTGTGTTTTCAAGATAATAGTTTTTCAATAGTCGCTTCAGTCAAGTCTTCATCTATTTATAGGTGTAAAAAATGTGTTTGTTGAAGAGAGACACATTTCAATTGAATTTGAATCCTCCTCAATTGTCCTTGAGCTCACATTAATTGCCTCTGAAATTCTGCAATTAATTTTCTTGTCTTGCACTCCAGGCTATTTAATGCATCTGTACTAGGTTGCAGGTCTATTGCAGTCTGTTAGTCCATGTGTCGGCTGTTTATTGGCTTCAGGTACTGCTTTATTAGTTTGTCTCTATTGGGTTTCAAAGAGACATTTCCTCGGACAACATTGATTTTCCTCATCATTCTGTAAGTCTTCTTTTAACTTTAGAATGCAGCACATACTTTCTGCAACTTATTGCAGTTACTGCAACTTTCTATTCAGCTTGTCGTATCCGTTTTTCTTTCTATATTGTTGCATTCATCTGCTCACTGTATTTGAAACCATGTCTTACAGCTGTATTCAGTAGCGGTTTTTTCTGCTGTTTCTGGCTGTAAACAAGAACTTTCTTCTTGAGCAATTGTCCACTGAATTTTGAAATCCTCCATTCTTCAGCTCGACTTTTAGACTCAAAACAATTCTAAGTTTTACATAAACCATGTGAAGAATGGGATACTCAAATTTTCTATTATAATTTTTGTTTTATCTCACCAAAATCTAAACATAAATTTCCTAACATATCATAAATAAAAAAAGAGATTATTCATTTGTAGTAAAGCTCTGATCGACTTCCGAATAAGGGAACAAGTCCCAACACATCTCGCACGAAGGCTCTAAAGTCTTCTATTAGTATCAATATTTCAGATCATATTCCAAACTGGAGCATGAGAATACATGCACATAAAGGCTCCAGAGTCTTCTAGTAGTATCGATATCTCAAATCATATTCCAAATTAGAGGATGGGGATATTTTAAATATAAGAGAGCTTTTTTTGTGTTCTAAGGATGTGGTTGTCGTATTGTGTATTTATAAAATTTGAAAGTTATGAATGATGTCTGCTTAACCAAATAAAAAACTTTGTACGATTTACTTTGTGGAAATTATGTGTGAATGTGGATCGTAAAAGAATGTGGTAGATAAAAACGTTATTTAAGAGGGAATAACCGTGGGAAAAAATGTGAACAAATTATTTGTGGTAGATTAATTGTTGGTAAATATTTGAAAGAGAGTTAACGCTCGAGAAAAAAACATGACAACAATTATTTGTGGTAGATAAAAATCGTTCGTAAATATTTGAGATAAAGTAACTGCAATTTAAAAAAAAAAACGAAGTAAAAATAGAGTAGGAATAATTATTCCAAATATCGTGGGAGGATTAAATCCCAAGTTATTGTGAAGTAAAAAACCGATGAGAATTTAAAAAAAAAATGGTATTTAAAAGAAAGGATTTTTTCTCGTTATTCAAAAATAAAAAGAAATCTTAACTTTCTATTTTTAGTTAGCAAAATTTAGTGGGAAAAAATTTAATTACTATATTTGGAATGACTTATGTTATTATACATCTATACTATATATAAAATTAGAAAAGTTGGCAAATTTTACCGATTTGTCATTTTCCTTATCAAACTATCAACCAATAGAAAAAAAATAATTATATAACTTTTAAGTATTTTATAGAATAAGTTTCACATATATATTACGTAATAGAACCCAAAGACCTCCCACCCAAAACAAGAGACACTAAAGTGCAAGAAGTGCAAACTCAACTACCCCTCGCTACTCCTCAACCAGATGAAATTGATGTGGATGTTAAGGCAATTCTGGATGCCTTCAAAAACACTGCAACTGTGGTGGAGGAATCTCTGAAGAAGATTCAGGAGAAGATAGAGCAGGGATCCTTCAATATGCAGCTTGAAAGTTATTTGGATGTAGATCGAAGTAATTTATATATATTATCACATAATATATAGTTTAGAAAAAATATCCATAGAATTGACTATTTATCCAACATAATGATGTATTCTGAATAATATATTAGTTTAAACAACTCTACTATTGTGTTTTCCATATATTATAAACATAGTAAGATGAATATGTTATTTAGCTTTAATATATATATATATATATATATATATATAAAATTGATCAAAAAAATCAAATAATGGGAATAAATTCTCAATTAATCAAATATAACCAGCAATACAATAGTAAGAATACATACTCAATATAATTTCAATAAGAAAGCTTGTAATAATATGTTAGCAAGAAGATATTAAGGATATATCCTCAATATAATTTCAACCATAAAGTTTATATATGTATCTATAGAATTGTTAACTTTTTCGATTTCTTAATTTTTTCTATATCATTGTTGTTTTTTCGGTTTATTAAATTTGTTCTTCTAGATTAGGTACGCTTATTATTTCATTGTTGTTTGCGTTGAAAGATCACAACAGGTGTTCATATCCAAATTCCACTTGGATCAAATTTGATTGTTACAAAATTATCTTCTGTATTTTCAATATGTTCTGTCTGCGAAAAAGTTTTTGTGGACAGGACTGTTAAAACCCATGACATAGATTAATATTGTTTGAATTGAAGGCAATCCTTACATATATATATATATATATATATATATATATATATATAAAAGTAAGACATATCTCATACATTAAATTCCCTTATTAAATATATTTTTTTCTTTTTTGTTAACATAAATGTCTTATAAATATAGATGTGATTATATAAATAAGTAAAAATTTAAAATATTGAAAGATATTATTGATAATTTTTCAATACAAATCATAAAATATTTTTCGTGCGTTAAACATACCAATTTCTTTAACAATATTATGTATTACACATCTATGATACATATAACATTAGATGTGATCCATAAAACATTTTTATGATTATTAAATAAATCAATAATTTCCATGTGTTAAATCAACCAATTTGTTCACATCTGTAAATAATATTTACATTTTTAAAAGTTTATTAAGTTTAATTTAATTTTTTTTACTCCCGTGTATTACACAAACTCTATACTAGTAATATATATATATATATATATATATATATAAAAGAACATTCGGATGACACGTGTCATATTCTCCATCAAAGAATATTATTAATAATTATATAAATTAATTTTATTGTAAACGTAATCTTTCTTCCCACGTTAATAATTTACTAAAGATTATAAAATAG
This sequence comes from Scutellaria minor, assembly GCA_954870855.1. Lineage (NCBI taxonomy): Eukaryota > Viridiplantae > Streptophyta > Magnoliopsida > Lamiales > Lamiaceae > Scutellaria > Scutellaria minor. Next base: position 12,528,044 of record OX940728.1, on the reverse strand, counting down.
CAAGCTTTCAATATAAAATATTTTAAAATTTTAGATAAATGTTGAAAAAATATACATGTAAAAATATAAACTAAATACATGATGAACTTCAAATTGATAAAAATATGATCAAAAAAATAGTTTATAATATAATAATCAAATCATTTTTATTCAATTAAAAGTTTCATTCAAAGAACATTTGTTTAGGCTTAATTATATAACAAACATACTATAATCATAATTAGTTATAATTTTTATTTTTAATTATTGCAACTTATATCTTTAATCATGATTAGGCATAATCAGTTACATTCTTTTTCTATTGCATGTCAATCGCATATTAATCGATTTGTTAAACTATATTAAATATATTACTATCTTTGATTCATATCCTAATTAATAAAATTTGATTAAAATTCCTTCTTAATATATCATTGATTCATACGGCAATAAATTATTAATGTGGGATTAGAAATATTGTCATTATACATAAAATTAATTAACATAATTAATATACTTATTAATAAAAAAAAATTTGAGTTGTTGAGAGGATGATACATGTTATCCGGATTCTTTTATATATATAAGGATTAAAGATTGAAAATAAGATTATAAAACTATTTATTATAATAATTACAAAATTACTGTTTTTAAAATATAAAATAAAGATCATAATCTAAAACTTTTGAAACACTTCTTTATATACGACCTCCGTCATCCATATATAAAATTTAGGGAAATTTGACAAAAATACTCATTAAATTTATTCCTGATTAAATTAGAATATTTATTTTAAAAAATAATATTGTTTTAAATATCTAAAATCAACAAAAAAATTCTAAAATAAAGGGTATTTTAAATTCGAATATTTTAAGAAACTTGTTTCTAATAAATAATTTAGTATAAAATCATATAATGAATCATAGCACTACAAAGTAACATTCAACAATTATTAAGGAATGTTGCAACTTATAGAATTTTGCATATGAAATGATTTCCTGCTATAATTAGGATAATAAAATCATTTTATGTAATTTATTTATTAATTTTTTTTAATTATTTCCGAAAATAGTAAGGACTTGGATGGAAAAATCTTGGTTACTATTTCTGTCATGTTTCTGTTTATATATATATATATATATATATATATATATATATTTATTTATTTATTTATTGGTCACATAAATACTTTTATTAGTCAAATTGAGTAATACAAAAATTACCATTATCCATTATCTATATACACTCAACAAATAATCAGATATGTTCGTGTAGTTGAATGAACAAAGTGTTGGAAAATTGGTTTTGACCAAGGTGTAACTACACATATTTGATCGTAAATTTGAGAGTTGAAATGTGGGCCATTGTGAAATTGAAAGGCATAGGATTAATCTACATTTCGAGTAGATGATCATAATGTGTTTAAACACTCAAAATCGATTTTCGGTGAGTGAGAAATTAATATATGAAGTATATGGGTTGAGAATGGAAAGTTTAAAATTGGAAAGTATCTCACATCGAAACTTTAGCTTTCTTAACTCCACTATATACGAAATAATGTTTTAGAGGTTTACAAAGTGTGTGACCAAGTAATGGCCCCACACGTGCACAATGGGTTGATTTGGGCTTTGGGCCTAGATCTAGTCGGCCTAATAAGGATTTATTTTGGAGCACAAAAATGGGTTCGACCCATTAATGCTGGCCCATGACGAATGTTGTCCAAGATGTTGGCAACCCATTAATCCTGGTCCATGACGGATGTTGCAACATCGATGATTGAAGTCTTTACTCCCTGAGCATGAAGTGTGGAGTGGAGTAGTGGCCTTTTGCATTCTTGAGAGTTTCATTTCTATCTCATTTTTGCTGCATAAAAATTCATAGCATCTTTGTAAAGTAAAAGTGCAAGTGCATTCGATTTCCATATAGATCATACATTCTAGTCCTTCTCATATTCTAGTTCATTGGAGCTTCAAGTTTTGTGGTGCTAATAACTTGAAGACGAAGTCATTTTACCTTTGGGGACATCACGTCGTTCCGTGAGCACTAGTCGGGACGTGTTTGTCTTTGAGGGAAAAGGTCTAACCTTGACTCAACTTTCCCCTGTTCGTGTGTTGTTGTTGTTGTGTTGAAGGCCAATTCGTGGTTGGAAGCTACTGTGAAGACGGAGAAAGAGGAAGCGGAAGACTGCTCGAAGGAGTTTCTGTTGTGGCTGTGTTGCCTCCGGTGTTCCAACATTTCCGGCAACATTTTCTACAGATTAGTGTCGTCTGTATTGTTCCCAACATTTTGAGGAACGTTTTGCTTTTCTACAGATTTACATTTTGCATTTCCTACAATCTGGTGTCCGTCTCACTTTATATATTATTTTCAAGACGACATTTCAAATAATAGTTATTAAGTTATATTAATTATAACTTGAACTAATTGTCTCGTTTTGATAGTTGTATACAAATGGGTTAAATAAAATTGTGGGGCACAACATTATGTTTAGGGTATAGGATCCATAGCCAGATTATTGAAGAAACTGCAATGTTGTTATTTATTAAATTTTTTTATCATATCCTGATCAACTAATTAATGACGATTGATTAACTAAAAAATTGACATCTCTCCTCACCTATCCACGGTAGATACATTTTATATATGTTGGATGTGATATATCTCATATCTAACGTAATTATTAATTTCACACTATAAGATTTAAGGACATGATCTTTACACATCAACAATTGACACATTAAAATATGAATGATAGACACCATGTGAACTTATTATAAAAATAGGTAAATTTCAATTTTGGTCCAATACGTAAAACATTTTTCATTATTGACAACCAAGTTATTGTTTTTCAATTTTGGTCCTCTGTGTATTAATTTTTTCCAATTTCAGTTCAGTATTTGTTGGAATTTTCAAAATTACTGAAATGGTTGTCATGTCAGAATTTCCGACGACCATGTCAACAAATTTGAAAATTCCAAGCAAAATTTGATTGAAATTAGAAAAAAATAAAACATAAAAAACGAAAATTGATAAAAAAAAAAAAAAGACAAATATCTTACATACAAAACCAAAATTTGTAAAACCAAAATTAAATTAAACTTTACGAAAAGCTAATTGGATATCTTCTTTTAACATTATTATTATTACAACATAAAATGGCACCATATGGAGTATAATACAACGTGGATAGGCTTTCAAGTAACAGAAAGAAGTCTTTCATACACACTATTTGTTGTTTCCAAGTTGGTTACTAAGTAAAAGCAGAAACACACGACATAGTAGGTTAAGACAAATTAAAGTCCTATAATATAAGCATGCATCACACTGACTCACACATACAATACATAGTTAAACACTCCTGAACGTATACAATCACAGCCTCCAAACCCTAATTTAGCCATGATTCTTTTTGCTGCCATGCTCTTCGTTGCCACCACCAGCGCCGCCACCATTTCCCCCGGCACCGCCACCGCTGCCACTTCCATGACCGCCTCCGTGAGCGCCACCACTGCCATAACCATAACCATATCCAGACCCTGAACCGGACCCGGAACCAAACCCGGACCCAGATCCCCGCCCGAACCCATTATGAGACTTACCCGAGCCTGACCCATAACCCCACCCGGACGTAGGGCTGGAACCCCACCCCCAATTGTATTCCCAGTTGGGGCCATGGGCGGAGCCGCTACCTCCGGTTGGGATTTCCGATGGGCCATCAGGCCCAGAGGTCAGTTCCGATGACTCAGTCTTTTGTCCACCACCTTCGATTCCAGTTCTATAAGCACAAGAAGTAGTGATGGAAATCAAGAAAAGTAGGAAGAGAATGAATTGGAAAAGTGTGGAACACATTTTTTTTTTTTTAGGTTTTATGTATTTGGATTTGAGAGTGCAAAAATAATGATGAGATTAATTGTTTAGGACTATGGTGTTATGCAATAGATTGAGGGAAGCACTATATATATAGTGGTGGTGGTGGTGGAATGTATGATATTATTAACTTTTATGTCGACAAAAGGAATGATACAAATAAACTTCGGGGGTGGGGTGGGGTGGGGTGGGGGCACTTGTCGGAATGAGGAGATTTCCCCCCACAATATGTATGATGTGCATCGCCACACATGATTTGCACCACCGCCTAAGTCAAAAAATTATTGTTAAAACCACAACTTTAACAATTGCATGGTCCCAAAATAAATAATATCTTGGATTCTGAAATTGAAGAATTTGGATGGATTTAATCTTGTTTGTAATTAGGTTCTTATTCACATCTATCTTAGATAGAGATAGCCATTATAAAGAGAAAATATTTGTCAACTTGCCAAATAGAGGTATCTCCACTAGTTGAATTCATGCTAATTATATTTATGAATCATGATGAATATTTGATATATTGATTTGGAGTTTGCTTCTCCAAGATTAAGCTTTTCGCCACTTTTATGGACTTTTAAATCCAGCTTATTTGAAGTATTAGTGGAAACCATAATTGATTTAGCTTTTAACCAAGAATTTCCAACATATATATAATGTATATCACTATTAAGGACTCACATATCTCACTCAACCATCTTACATACTTGATGTACGTTGTGTATCAGCTGCTGTGATCAGCTTTCACTCCATCTGTCACATTGCTCTCAAATCCATTAATCATTTCCAGTACACCATTTTTGGCATGTGTTTGGATTGAGGGATTTGAAGAGGCATTTGAAATTCACTATAATATATTTATTAATGGTGTTCGCATAAATATAGTTTTGAAATTCATCACTTACATATTAAATTATCTTTTTAACAGTATGGGTGTATTTCAAATACACTGATTTCAAATCATAAAAGTGAATTGGGTTTCTTTTTTGCTCAATCTTCATATTTTTCCCACCTCAAGTTGTATCCATGAGTCGATAATCTCTGTTATATTAAGCAACGACTCTACCACATGTTGTTTCGGGATAAAAAGTTTTCCTGCTTAAACTATAAATATATATATTTTTTATTATTATTGTTGTTAATCACGATTTTGAAAACATAAGATAAATCACTCTGTCAAAAAAATCTTAACTAATTCCTATTAATTAAGAGTTTGAAGATTACAACTAAATTATTTTTAGCATTACGATTTTAAAATTTTCTTTTTTTAACCGTCGGTTTGATATGTATCAGGTTTTTGTTTTAGAATTCAAACTAGGTCAACTGTTGACCAAACTGTTGGCTCCCAACTTGATTTTTTTTTTCTTCTTTGTTTTTTTAACTGTTTGTTTGTATATGTCTATAGACAATCATTTTCTTTTTTGGAGAGTACGTATGATTGAGAATATCCGATTTTAAAATTATGGGATTTGTAAATAAAAGTGTGTTAGAGTTTATTTTTTAAACTCTTATTTTATTTTTCATTTCTCACAAAACATATTATTTGGTAGTTTATCCAAAACAAATTAATATTTCGATTGATTTGTTTGGAGTGATTTTAAGAGATTTGATTTTTCTCTAACGATGTTTTCTTGCAGGTATTTAGAAAAAAAAAATTAAATATGGTTTTGAGCAGAAAAGCCAAAAAGGGGGAGATTGTTAGTGTTATATTTTAACACTAATTAATTTTGCCTTTTCTTGGATATTTTATTACCATATTTAATTTTAAATATATTGATGTATTTAATAGTATATTTTATATACTTTAAGATACTTAATATATTTGATTTGGTTGTTGAGATTTTGTAGGATCTTTTATCCAAGGATTTTAAAGATTTGAAGAAGTCTTTAACGTTAAGTTTCTCTCCTACAAAATAGGAATTTGTTTCTTGCCATGTACTTATTCTTTTGCAGGGATTTAAAGATCAAATCACGTGGAAAAGAAAAAAGAAACGTGGTTGAAGAGCAGACGTGCAAAGGAGATAGTGGAAAGGTGGAGAAGATGAAAAGAGTGGAGAGAGTGGATCAATTCCATAAAGAAGGAGAAAGAAGAGAAGATGGAATCATGGAGAAGATGGAAGATGGATGATGAAGATCATGGATCATGGATCATGGAAGACATGGATATCATGGATCACCAAACACGATCATGGAATCATGGAGAGTGTGGAAGGTGGATGAAGATCATGGATAGATCATGGATGGAGAAGCACGATCTGATGGAGTCTATAAATAGAGCAATCCAGGCTGAAGATCGGTGTGCACTTTCCAGAGAAATCCGAGAGCAAAACAAGAGCGTAGTGTGAGAGTTTTAAGGACAGTTTCAAAACAACAGATTGTTGGAACATCTGTGACAACATTCTGTTTAATAGAGTCTTTCCTTTGTTAGATTCTAGGTTTGTTGCTTTGTAAACCCTATAGAGGGTTTTAACATTCTTTGAGAGTCGGGAGATAATCTTAGAGTGTTTGAGAGTTTTCAAAGAGATTTTTTCAAAAGATCTCTTTGTGATTGTTTTTGTAATTACTCTTGTAGTAATAAAGAGTTTTGCCCTGCTGGCGTTTCCACGAGTATCTTTAAATACTCATGGATAAATCTCCTGTTCTTGTTCGTTTTTATATTTCGCTGCATATTCTGATTTTTACTAAGTGTATGAATGTGTTGGTAAATGTTGTGACATTTGGAACAACATTATCAATCTGTTCATTTTGATTTTAAGTCTTGCAGGTAATTCTGAGGCACCGATCCTTTCAAAGTGAATAATTAAAATCTGTGTGGTTATAAGATTTTATAGGGTATAATTGTTATTGTAGATGTCAAGTCAAAAGTGGAAAAATTAGTAAATATAAAATTATATTGTTAATTGATGTAATAATAATGATTAAATGATTGTAATAGTAGAAATTTAGGTGTGTATTGGAATTTTTGTATTAATAGATTATAGTGTATGAATAGTTATAATTTTTTTTTTTTGAAAATAGATATTTGAGTAGAGTTTATAATCTTAATTAACAAATAAGGATTTGAGATTTTGAAATCTCAAATCCTGACTCATGAATATCCTAACAAACATACCCTTATGACCATAACTATTGGTCTTTTTTTCTAAGATCTAGTGTAAAGGTCAAAATTAATGAACCTAATAGTCTAAATACATGCCTGAAAAATAATTTCAGTTGATATGTATATATAATAAGAGTACTTGACGAACCTGTAGTTTTATTGATACATCATAATGGTTTTAGTTTTATATGAAATTTTCCAAATATTTTAACACCTTTTTTAACCGGGAAAAAAAAAACTTTAATACTTATGTGGATATTTTTAAGGATGGGAGGCTCATGCCAAAGTTGAGCCATAGATCCATCACATAACTATTGATCATTTTTCCTAAGATCTAATGTTAAGTTCTTGAGCATTGAGGTCAAATCTACTAGAATGGTGCTGACATTTGCTAGGAGTCACATCGATAGCAACAATTTATGGACACCGATTTCAGTTCTGTTGGGTCTCATTTGGGCCCAGTAGACCTCCACACAATTTTAATTAGGGCTTTTGAGATGAGGAAATGTCATTTTTACTATCATCTTAAGAAATAACTATTAAGATTTGTAATTTGTAACTTTATTCCCATGTTATAACATATTTTTAGAAAGATGTGTGTTTTTAGCATGAGGAGTGTGTTCTTGAGTATTTATTTGGGTATAATATCTTACTTGGGTATTTATTTTCTTTCTATACCTTTTACACATGAATTGTATATAAAAGGGTTTATCGCATTTGAACAATGCGATTTTTTACAATTTTTTTGTATAAAATTGTTTTAATGTAATTGTTTTATAACTTGTTACATTTTGCCAACTTGAGCAAATCATCATCATTGATTGCTAGAGTTTTTAAATTACAATAAATTATAAAGTTTAGATTATAATGTAGAATATAAAATACAAAAATCATATAGTCATGGATGGTAAAATGTCACTTACCCTATAAAAGATTCGTAAGGAATATTCCAATAATTATTAAAGACAGACGCACATAAATTTTACATTGATGTCATATCTTCACTGTTTCATGAAAGAAGTAAAAGGATGAATGTAAATGTTGGTCCCAAGTGGCACAAAGGTTCGGAGGGGGTGAATGAACCTTTATCGATTTTTCAAAATCTTTCGAACTTGCAGCACTGTATCCTATAACAGAATACAATGTAGAATGCAGTACAATTTACTGTACAAAAGTTCTTTGACAGCGGAAACTTTAAACTTTGATAGAGTTTCTTTTCAAAATATTTTCAAAAATATGAGTTTTAGCAAAGCTTTAATGATGTATGATGCGATGTAAAATACATCACGATATAGCAACAGAAATGCTAAAATAGAAAAGATAAACACACAAGGCTTATAGTGGTTCGAAGGTGGTGTAATCATTCTTTGCCCACTCCTTCTCTGAGGAAGAACTTCGTTAAGCAAGTTTATTTTACAGGACTCGGCCATATAAACTATCAACCTAACAAGTTGTACCTACTAAGATTCAACTTCCACACAGGTTGCTCGAATCAAACATATTGACCCACACATGATCCTACTAACTCATACAGAGTTGTTGCCTTAAACTCCTAAGGCTAAACACTCAGCAAGGATCTAAATCCTATCAATTGAGGACACCACTAAAACAACCTAAGCACATAGCACAAAGGTTAAAAGTATATAGGTTTCTTCAATTGGTGCTTGAAGCAGCCTTGATGAATCTTGAGCTTAAATGCTTCTAAGGCTTGACTGATTCTCTTTGAGGTTGAGTGACTGAAAACTTTGAGTGTTAAATGATTGAGAGTTTGAAAGCTTGTTCTTGCTTGAGAGCTAGTGATCAGATTTTCAGTAGTTGATTCAGTCAACTTCTTCCTCTATTTATATGTGAAGAAATATGTTCGTTGGAGAGAGACATACTTCTTTGAATTTGAATCCTTTTCAAGTGTTCTTGAGCTTGCATTAATTGCTTCTGAAGGATCGCATTTAATTTTTCTTATCTTGCACTCCAGACTATTTAATGCGGTTGTACTAGGTTGTAAATTTATTGTAGTATGCAAGTCTACATATTGATAGATTATTGGTTCTCAGTACTGTTTGATCAATTTATCTCTACTGACTAGTTTTGAAAATATATTTTCTTTGACAATACTGATCTTTCTCGTACTGCATTGTTGTGTGTGATAGTACATTTCATTCTTTCTGTCTTTTTTTTATTCTAATGTAATACTTGCTTTCTGCAACCATTGCAGTAATGCAGCTTTCTGTCAGCTTGCTGTATTCTGCTCTCCTCACTGTGTTGCTACATTACTCTGCTTACAGTATCCAAATATTGTTTTCTTCTGTTGCATTCAGTAGTGCCCTTTTTTGTTGTTTGTAGTATTTTCTTCTTTGATCAATTAGCTACTGAACTGCAAAATCCTCCATTCTTCAAATTGTTTTCTTGACTCAAAATTTAACTAAGTTTCACTTAGACAGTGTGAAAAATGGGGTACTCTAAATTCCTATTACAATGTTGTTTTGTCTCATCAACATCTAAACATAATTTTTCTAACAATTTCATCTTTTTTTATGATGACAAAACATTTACATTATGCAGTTCATTGCGAATTTTTAGAGTAAGATCATAGTACTTACTTTTCATTCTTCTTATGTAGATGATTACAAAGTAAAATGGAACTTCATGTATTGGTCTGGTCATACTAGCATCCTATGTTAAATAATATCAGCACATAAACTCAAACAATGATCTCTAGCATGCTTTCTTATATCAGAAAGTAAAATATATAAAGTTCACATGTTGTGAACTTGTTCCATCAGCAGTAACTTGATTATATCATAATTTAGGAATACAAGTTATAAGAGTTCAGAAGTTTGATACAGCTTACAAAGATACTTTACAATGAAAATGCAGTAAGCTGTTGATTCTTGTGTATGCTTCTTCAAGGTTGCTGATGTCCGAAAAACTTTTTTCTTACTATATCATCTTCGAGTCTTTTTTTTTCTCAAATTTGGTTCCCTTCCACTAGTTGATGATGGATTCTTGATATGATTGCTCCAACTGCATCTTTATTTTCAGAGATTGAATTCATCTCAGCCAAAAATCTTCACAGAATGCTATCTCATTACCACTCTTCACATCCTCGATCAGATACTTCTGCACTTCAAGTTCTCCTACTCTAGCTAACTCTTCATATCTTATCAGAGAATCTCTACAAGTTTTGAAGCTTGCAAAACAGTTCTTTTCATATAGATATCTAAAGTATATAAGGTATTTTGGTCTTTTAAACAAGGTGATCTCTTCATATGTAGGATTTCTATCTTCTGGAAACTTTACCTTGCCAAATAACTTCAAATCCCATCCTATGCTCTCTTTCAGAGGTCTTTGATCCATCAGCACTGAAGATTCTAGGATCAAAGCATGGAAATTCTTGTGGTGGGAATTGATTTAGGGCATCATCTACCTCTCCATGAGCTATGTTTTTTGTGGTGCAACAAAACCTAATCTAGAGATCCAGGCATATTAATCTCTTTGTCTTTTCTCCTCGGCTTCTTTCAGCTTTCTCCATCTATTCTCATCTAGCATTCTAACAACAGCCTGAATTAATTGTTTGTTTTTCTTGGGGGTTGATGTTGTCTGCAATTTCTTCCCTGTATGGAGGGTGTTATATCTTTCCTTTCCGACAACCTGGATGCAGTGTTGCTTACAGCTTTGGATACAACATTCTCAGCACCTGCACCTTCTTCATCTTTATCATCTCTTCTTATTTTGGATTGAGGACTCTAGCCATGCCCAGATCCTGATCTTCTCATTTTCTTACTAGCCAGAGACTCCTCATCTTCATCATCTTCATCTAGAGATTTCATCACATCTTTTACCGCAGCATCCATCTCTTTCTCTTCAGGTGTTTTCTTCTCTTCTCCTTTTTTTGTCATCATCAACTGGGGTTGCTTTGGAAGATGTTGTTGCTGGTTGTTCAGTAGGGACATATTGAGGAAAGGCTCAAGTCATTATCATTTTGAGTTCTTTAACAAATAGCTCCAGATTGAATAGTCTATCATTTGTACTCTGTGACTCATGAGCTTGAGCAGAGGCTTTTTCCTGCAGGAAATTCAATACCAGATTTTGTGCAGTAAGGGTGTCCTTAATTTCATCAATAGATTTGTCCCTTGCTTCATTTGCACCTTTGGTTTCTCTCTCTACTCTTTTCTTTATCTTAGCTCGAGTATTACATTCATCATTCAGTTTATTCTGTATTTTGGTGGGGAGCTCTGTAAGATCTCTTCACAATGTCTCCGTGGATGAGGCATGTGATTTGTCACTGATGTTTATGTTGTTTGTCATGTTTACCTCATGATTTTATAGAGCACGAACTAACCCTTGAACAAATTCGACAATACTTTGGAAGGATTGCTCTTGTGCAGTAGATATAGTCATTGTATCATAACTTCTCTTTCTCAGATTGTCCTCTGTTAGCTGTTCATATGGAATCAGAGCTTGATTGGATTCTAGGGATTGTTTCTTGGCAGCTTCAGCAAATTGTTCTTCAATAAGCGTAATATCAGCTTCTTCAATCTTCTTTCTAATGGCCTTTTCTGATTTTATCATTGTGAAAGGGGAACCAGTTCCAAGAGAAGGGTCATCTTCTTCATCATTATCATCATCGTAGTTAGAGGAATCACTTCCATTGTCTTCAGGATTTTATGTTAATGCAGCAATAAGAGCATCATTCTTTTTAGGAAGCAGAGCAGTTTTCTAATTAGAAATTGTTGCTTCACTGCTTGCTGGATTCTGTCCCATCAGGAATTCTGTAAAAAGAGAAGGATTAGATAAATCAGCATCTGGTGTTGCACTGATATTCATCTGTGGCAATTCTGGCTGTAGTTTTTCTTCTTTCTCCAAACTATTCCCTTCTACTTCTTCCACGAGTATTGTCTCAATAGTAACTGCCCCCAAGGTCTTCTCAGGGGATACTGTCTCAACAGTAATCCCATCAGTATTCTCTTGCTGCATCGGATCCTCCAACTGCATTCTTGTATTCTCACGTTCCTCGATAATTCTGGTGGCAGCATCAAGTATCTCCAGATTTCATGCATCAATATAAGTGACTTGAATGATTCTCTGGAAATCCACTAAGAATTGGTTATCCTTCAAGGTTTCTATTTCAGCCTTACACACAGAAACGATGTCTTACTCAATGTTTACACGAATTACAACATCGATGTCTGCTGCAATCTGATTAAAACCAATATCATGTACTACTAACTAAGCCAATACAAGGAGTCCTATCTCAGAAACTTCCTCTATGGTTGCATCATCATCGATTTCTTCATTAAGGCTTGTGAGGATCCTTTAATCTTGGCAGATGTTTTCCCTCAAATTTATCTCTCCTTAATGTGGGAGAATCGTCATAATCCAGTAATTCTTACTCATCTGTTTCCATTGCTCATCTAGATTGATAATGGGTAGCAAAGCAGGAACCATGACATGAAAAGTGGTGGAGTCGTAAGTCTCTGTTCTGCTCAATCTTTCCCCAAGTTGCAGATTGCGAGGTGTCTTCCTTGGTCCTTCTGTTATACTTGCTTGCATGCCAAGCTGCAGCATTATGTCATTACATTAGCTTTCTCCACCTTAAGATGTGTCATCTGTGTTTTTGCAATCTCTAGCTCTGTTAGGTTGTCTACCATCTCAGTGGTGGGGTTCATCAATGCGTTGTATTTCCTTACTATCATTGATTGTAAACACATTACTTCAGTTGCCTCAGCATAGAAGATCATTTTTTTTCCTTTGGTAGCTATGTGCACTCTCAGCCTTTCTTGTCCTTCAACCACTTTCTTTAGTTTTACTTTTCTGTAAGAATCAGCAAATCCTGGTTGCACGAAGGATAGAATATCATCAATTTTGGTCCAATCAAACATAATTTTCTCTACCCTGAGAAAGACTTTCCATGTTAGCAGTTTTTCTCATCTGGAGAGACGCATGATTCTCCATAATTGGTAGAGTCTTATGAAGGTTTCGCATATTAACTTAGAAAAAACAAGAAATGATCGTGATATATTTAAATCAATGTCACTGATTATTTTTCATGATCAACCCAAGCTTCCAATTGATTTAAGGGCTCTCCAACTATATCCACCATTTCCACAGATTCTCTCTTCTTCAATTTCCTTAACTTCCTTAGCATTTTGGCTTTATTTTCTTTCTTTCTCAGCTCTCGCTTTTCTCTTTTCAGCTTCTTCATTTGTTTTCTGCTAGGCAGGATCAGATGCCTAACTTGCTATATTGGTTCCAAGACCATGTTTCATCAAATTTTTTTAGTTCCAAGGTTACATCTTCCTGTATAGGAGGGACTTCATCTTCTTGTAGTTGTTCCTCTTTTATGATCTTCTTCGGTTGAGCTTCCTAAGATACCGATTCTTTTTACTTTCTAGATATCCTTGTAAGAGGCATATCATCATTGTTGCCATCATCATCATCATTGTTGTTGGAAGAAATAGGCTCATTGTCTTTCTTATCATCTCTTTTTTCAGCATCTGTGTTGCATTCAGCCGTTGCATCCTGATTGGATGCACTCGTTGTATTGCTCCTTTCTACAGGAGTAGGAGACTTAACTTTCTGTCTGCGAATAATGGATGTTGCAGTTGTTCTTCTTCTTTGCTGAACTGATGTATCCTTCTTAGCAACCTTCTTATTTGAAGGATACTTTCTATCACCCATGCAGCAGGGATTGATATAACATCCTCAATGTTGATGTCCTTTTTGTAGAGAACAGAGGTGATGGTGATGTCAAAGCTTCTCTGATAATTTTCTTGGCAGCTTCCTCCCAGATTCTCTTCAAATGAATTTGTTCCAGTTTACTTATGCATCCTTCATGATAATAGTCATGATCCTGAAATGGAGATCAGTGCATTTATCGAAACTTCTGCATTTTCCTTCAATGGATTATACACTGATATCATGATGAAATTCATACTTCGGCTTGAACTTCTTCTCGCAACTTTTCTTAATAGGATCAGTGATGGAATCTAGTTTGAACAAATTCCACATCTCCTTAGTATACTCAGTCTCATATTTCTCAAGTTCTGATAGGGGCAAACCTTTTACAGAAATATTGAAGGTAGAGGTAATGTCCTTCGAGGTCAGGGTATATTCTTCACCATCAGCATCCATCTTGAAGATGATGTTTTTATCATCATCAGTAAGCCTTGCAAAAACTGACAACCCCTTGTATCTTGTGGTCAGAAGACCAGCAAGATTGTTCTTCCTTATGCATCCCGAGATTTTTGAAATAACATCTCTCATAGATGTTTCTTTCTACAGTTCAAGCCTATAGGTTGATGAGACGTCTTTCAATAACTTTGGTTTCTCTTGTAGTAGCCATGGATGAATAATGAAGAGTTTCTGAGAACGGTTTTTAGAGTTTATGACATCCAGTGAGTTGTGAATATATCTGCCAGCTGCAGATCTGTATGAATGTTTTCCAACACAATATCATTCTTCTCAACATGATATCTTATAAATGATGTCTCATCAATATGCTTTGTTCTGGAGTGAAATACTGGATTGTGTGTGATAGTTATGGTACTTGTGTTGTCACACAATATAGGAGTTTCTCTCTCACTTATCCCATAATCCTAAGTTATTGTATCCACAGGATATGTACACAACAGCTTCCTACAGTGATATATGCTACTTCAGTTGTTGATGTTGCAATAGATGTTTTATTCTCAAAGAACCGTGGAACTAATATTTCTCCAATAAATTGACAAGTACCACTTGTACTTTTTCGGTCAATTTTACATCCAACAAATTTTGAATCTAAATACCATTTCAAACTGAATCCTCCTTCTTTAAGATACCATAACCCGACATCTTGAGTTCTTTTCAGATATTTGATTGTCCTTTTCAAAGCTGCAAGATGTAACTCCTTGGGGGCTATTTGAAATCTTGCACACACACCTAGTGCAAACGTAATGTCAGGTTTACTTGCAGTAAGATATAACAGGGATCTAATCAATCTCCTGTATTTTATAATTTCTACATCTTTTTCATTCTCATCTTTGTCAAGGCTAATTGAAGTTGTCATAGGATGCCTATTGCTGATACATTCTCCATTCCAAACTTCTTGATCAGCTCATTGGTATATTTGACTTGGTTGATAAAGATATCATTTTCAAGTTGCTTAACTTGCAGTCCTAGAAAGAAACTTAGTTCTCCCATCATGCTCATCTCAAACTTTTTCTGCATGAGGGTTGAGAATTTTTCATAAAGGTTTTTGTTTGTGGATCCAAAGATGATGTCATTCATATTGATTTGTACTAAAAGAATATTGTCTCCATCTTGTATTCTAAATAGGGTCTTGTCTACTTCCACTTTCTGAAATCTATTCTCCAATAGGTACAAGGACAACGTATCATACCCTCTTGGTGTTTGCTTCAAGCTATATAGAGCTTTCTATAATCTGAATATTTTATCTTCAGGTTGATTTACAAATCCAGGGGTTGTTCCACATAAACTTCTTCAGATAAAAGACCATTTAGAAATACACTTTTAACCACCATCTGATATACACTGAAGTTGTGTGCAACATAGGTTAAGAAAATTCTGATTGCATCAAGTCTTGCTACATGGAGAAAGGACTCATCAAAATCAATCCATTCTTCCTAACAATATCTCTTAGAAACTAATCTTGTTTTGTTTCTGACAACAACTCCAGATTCATCCAATTTGTTCTTGAATACTCACTTGGTGGTTAGATCTGGAAACTAACTTCTACACTTGATTTCTTTCAAATCCATTCAGTTCTTCCTACATAGCTTGAATTCAATTACTGTCTTCTAGAGCTTCTTCAATAGTTTTGGGTTTGTAATATGAATGAGCAAACATAGCTTCATCAAGTCTTAAACTTCTTGTTCTAACTCCAACATTAGGATTTCCTATGATGAGTTCTCTGGGATGATTTCTGAGCCATGTTCTATCTGGTTCAAAGACATATGTGGGTTAATGATCTGTTGCTTATTGTTCTGGTTCTATTTGCTGAATTCTGCTTGATTATTGCATTCTATTAAATTGTTATGTTGTAACTTGTCATCCTATATTCTCTGGTACAATATTTTCTATACTGTTTTCTGCAGTGATTTCAGCAAGGATAGGAACTCCTTCAATATACTTGACATGGTAATCCTTGATTTTCATATTTGATAGATCTTTTATCTTGTCAAGTTCAATTGTATCACAATATGGTTCATCAAACACCATATGCATTGACTCTTTAACTACAAGGGTCCTTTTATTGAAGATTTTAAAGGTTTTTCTTACTGATGAGTATCCTATGAATACTTTTTCATCTGATTTGGCATCAAAGGTCTTCAGGTGCTTTTTTCCATTGTTCAGAATATAGCATTTGCATCCAAAGATATGCAGATATGCAATATTTGGTGCATACCCATACCAAACTTCATAGGGGGTCTTGTCATGATCTTTGTTGATTAAGCATCTGTTTTGGGTATAACAGGTTATATTAGTAATTTCAGCCCAAAACCGCTTAGGAACAACAACTTCTACAATCATTGGTCTTACTTCTTCCTTGAGAGTTTTGTTTCTTCTTTCTACAACACCATTTTACTGGGATGTTCTTGCTGTAAAAATATTCATGGTATATCTCATTTTTTTAACAATATTTTTCAATGAATTTGTTTGTGAATTTTGTTCCTCTGTCAGCTATTATCTTCACAATACTTAGAGTTTTCTCATTATGTATTCTCTTCATGAATTCTGGTAGCCTGTTCTGAGTTTCTGATTTCTTATCCTGTAAGATTGTCCAAGTAATCTTGAGTAGTCATCCACAACTACTAGAGAGTACTTCTTGTCGCTCACATTTACAGGCTCAATTGGTCCAAAAGGATCCATATGCATTAGATCTAAAATCATGTGAGATGATCTCTGTATTTTATCTTTGAATGAGTTTTCGACTTGCTTTCTTATATGACATGCTCCATAAATATTTTCCTTCTTGAAAGTTACATCTAGTAGACCTCTCCAAGACCTTTTCTTGCCAGCTTGTTAATAGTTTTGAAGTTCAAATGGCTCATCCTTTTGTGTCAAAGCCAATTCAATTTAGGTGTACTCTTTGTAATAAAGCATGTTGGTTGCACTGTTGAACTCCAATTTGCAAAATAGATGTTTCATCTTCTGATTCCAGTGAGTTTCACTTCATTGGACTTGTTATCCATGATTTGACACTTGTTGAGGTTGAATTCCATAGAGTATCCTTTGTCACAAAACTGACTAATGCTTAAAAGATTGTATTTTAGTTCTTTCATATAGAACACATCATTGATGCATGCATTGTCTTTAACTAAGCTTCTTATACCCTTGGTGCTTCCTTTTGAGTCATCTCCAAACATCACAAGCTTCTTGTACCCTTGGTGCTTCCTTTTAAGTCATCTCCAAACATCACCTTAGAAGTCTTTTAAGGCTTCTTTGTTGCCAGTCATGTGTCTTGAGCAGCCACTGTCAATATACCATACATCACTACTGTTTTCTGGTATATGTTCTTGCATATAGTTCAGACAGATTTAGGTACCCATTCTAGTATAGGTCCTTCGGGGATAGTTCCTTTTGGAATCCAAATCTACCTCATAGCAATTGGTTTGTCATTAGCTTTGGTGGTTCTTCTTTTTTTAGCAGTACTTGTAGAAGTTCCCTTGTGAACAGTGTTTGAAGTGACTTCCCTTGTGTTACCTCCACTGCTAGGGTGTAGTCTTCTTTTATACCTCCTTGGAGTATAAGTTCTCTTAGGTTTAGACACATAGGTCTTGGTATAAAAGGAATAAAAGTTTTTTTTACTGTAAGTTATGAGGTTGCTGCATTTTGACTCGGTTGTTGCAGAATGATTTTGTTGCATCCTGTGAGTCTGTACAGTCTTACTTCCTGCAGTTTCCAGCAAGGGCTTCTTTCCCTTATCACTTGTGCTTGTTTTGTTCAAGACTTTCTTTGATTGATAGAGTTCTTCATGGAAAGGAACTTTGGCTTGAACAAACTTCTCAGCTTTAGATGTACTTGCTGGAACCTGAGAAGTTTCAGCATTGTATCCTAGACCATTTCCTTAATAAGCATTTTGGGTTTCCGTGAAACATTCTTGTGTCTTTCTTGCTGATCTATTGTATACATCAATTGTATCTTACAGATTTCTCTTACCAATTTCTAGCTTAGTGACCAGCAGCTTGAGTTGGAGACTTCTGTTCTGAGATTGTTGCATTCTGTATTGTAATGCTCACAATCTGAGAGTTTGTTTCTCAGTGCATTTTGCTCACTCTTGAGCATCAGATTCTCCCCTCTGAGCTCCCCATGAGCTGAGTTTATCTGCTCAAAGTCACTCATAATATGTCTGAAAGACCGAATCATGTTCAGTTTTTCTCTATTAGAATCAACAGAGGGTTGAGAGGATACGGCATCATCATCTTCACCTTCACAGTCTTTAGCCATCAGACATAACAATGCTTCTTCATCAGATGTAGAGTTATCACTGTCACTTTCAGATGAGTTTTGTTCTCTTGCGTCTTCCTTAGATAAGCTTGCTGCTTTCAGGGCTTCTATTTCTCAAAGAAGTGCTCTCAACTTTTGTTTCTCATCTCTCTCTTTTTCTCTTCTTTACTTATTTTCATCTTCTGGGTACTTATGCACTTGAAGATATAAGCAGTTTCTTGCATAATAGTCTGTTTCCTTTAGTTGTAACTCAAATAAGAGAAAACCGTATTTGACTGTGGGCTTAGATTTACCTGTGGGGTAGGAGGTTTCTTCTTGAAATTATTTCCTCTTAATCTTGGTCTTTAGAAAATCTTGAATATTTTTAAGAGTGGTGTCATTTCTTCTTCGGCATCTTCTGCATGCAGCTCCTTCTGCTTGCTGCTACTTGTGGTTGTTTTATCCTTGGATCTTACAGTAAGTGTAGTGACCTTGATGTTTGATTCTTAGCCTCTATCTTTCTTCTATTGATGTCAAACTCGAATGCTTTAAGGTCTGAGAAAAGATCAAAGGTATATTGTCTACAAATCCATGGATACTCTCATGGTTGTGGTCTTACTATACCACTCAATAGGTAGTGCTCTAAGCAATTTGATGGTTTTTTTTCTGACTGTAGAATTTTCCCAATGATTCTAACTCGTTCACAAATTATGTGAATCTCAAGTTTTGCAACACTCCCAAGCTTTACTAATTCGAAATACTTTTAAAAAACACATGTATGAGAATGTTAGATTCTTGACTTAACTTGAAAACGCAGCTAGCCATTAAAGAAGGTCCCCAATATTTAGTTTTTGCAAGAGAACTTCATAATACTTGAAAGGAACTTTGTCGATTGAAATATACCATCATTTATATATGGAATCCAAAATATCTATTTACAACAAAAGACCCTCAACAGTTTAATTGTCCAAAAGATAAGTAACTGAACATAAGCTTCAAAAGTTCATCTCGAGCATGGCATATGAATAAACTGACTGGCCATTTAGGAGACCAATTATCACTGCACATCATTACCTGCATTACAAAAACTTATTAATGAGCAATAAGCTCAGTAAGTTGAAACTTATACACACAACCACGTATAATGAATCATATCATGCAATATGCTTTTTCTATACTCATTTATTCTAAAAACATTCTTTGTAGGGTACCCGGAAGGCTGGTACTCAATCAATATCAGTAGGCCGTATAAGCGTTTCATTAAGATTGGCCAATCATCATATCATGATATCTACTCTCTGTTAGTTAAGCACTATCATTAGTACTCAACCAACATCAGCAGACCGTACACATTGTGTCTACTCTCCGATAGCTCTACTATCATCTGTAGACCGTATAGTGATGCTGCCCACTCTCAATCAATCAAGTACCATACTTCCTCTTTCAAAACATCTTTTATATGCATCATGTATCACGTTAATCTCACCTACTATTCAATCGTAGACATAGAACAATCATTCACATATCATTCAAATTACATGAATATCAATTAGTTGTTGCAATGCAACAATTAAAAGCTTTAACTTACCTCAAATCCAAAGCAAGTACAATAGTGGAAGTGTTTGGCCCTTGGGGAAGATACGATGTGCTTAAAAACCTAAAAGGATCAAGCATGCATATACATACCTTTAAATGCTCATTCAATGAAGAGACACTATCATTCAATTAAACACATCAAAACCTATAATTCATCTTAATATCATTTCTTAATTCAATAAATTAAGAACACTAATAGGGCAGTCTCTAACTTTGCAATAATAAAAACTCACATGAACCGAACTAATTATGTTCTTGCATAACTTAACCTAAATAACCACTTGAGTTACCTATCCTCTAACTCTTCAAGCATACTTCCAATCATTATAACAATACCAAGCATCAATAGAATCAGCCACAACTTATCAGATTCACAAGTTTAATTAAACTACTTCCACTAACTTATTTATCTTCAATTTATCTTCATAATACTACATATAAAATCAGATCATGTAATCATCATATAAACATAATTTTAAGCATAAAACACAGAGATAGGATAGACCTAACAATTAAGCTTAAGGATACAACGTTTTCACCAAAAGAGTCACCAACTAGCTTCAATTCATCTCATATTCAACCTCCATGATATATTTCAGTTTTTGTATGGTATTTGGAGTTCTAAGGTTGAAGAAAGGAAGATGAGAAGAGGCTGGTCGTTTTTGAGTCTCATGTGAACAAAAGAAAGTATAAAATGACATTTCCTACCATATTTGACCATGTTAAAGGCAAACACTTGCTTTGTCCTAATTGGCTGAACTAGTATGGGTGTCAAATGTGTCATATGTCACGTTTTTGACTTTAGGAAAAGGTTGGTGTTGGAGGAAAGATCAAAATAATCTAGTGCAACACATTAAAAGTGCTTTTGGTGCACCCTAGTCAACTAACCAATCAAATTGCAGCATATTACTTACTTTAGAATTATAAATAAATGAAATGAAATTCATAAATTAGAAGTGTAATCAAGTTAATCTAGGAATGTCGTTTTAGAGATATTATGCATTTAGCGTATTTATAACCATTTTCAGCACATCTATCTTCTCTTCCCAAGCCAAACCTTACCACTGTAAAAGAAGAAGCACTAAACAGAGTATATTAGGCTATAGAGTTGGAACGCCATAATAATATCATGCATAGATAAAGTAATCATGACTAATTAGATCATAAAATAGGCATATACTTGAGAATTCAGCGCATTTTGTAATAAGATGCTTAGAAATATAGATTGAATGCTCATGAATGCATTTCAATGTAAGATGCATGTGATTAGAGAATTGGGCATTACAATCCTCCCCCCTTATAAAATTTCATCCTCGAAATTGGCTTACTGAAAAGTTCTGGATGCTTGTTTTGCATTTCTTGCTCTCTCTCTCTCCCACGTTGCTTCTTTCATCGTGTGATTTTTCCACAAAACTTTAACAAGTGAGATCTTTTTGTTTCTCAACTCTTTTTCCTTTCGATCGAGAATTTATACTGGTTTTTCTTCGTAAGTGAGGTTAGAGGTTAACTGCAACTCCTTATAGCTCAAAACATGAGATGGATTCGAAATATATTTTCTCAACATAGATACGTGGAATACATCATGGGCAGCAGATAATGATGGAGGTAAGGCGACTCTGTAAGCTCTATCACTCACTCTTTCAAGAATTTCAAACGGACCAATGTACCTAGGGCTTAGTTTTTCCTTTTTACCAAACCTCATAATCTCTTTCAATGGTGCCACTTTCAAGAATACAAGATCATTAATGGAAAACTCTAAATCCTTTCTTCGTTTATCTGCATAACTTTTCTGTGTACTCTGTGCAGTTTTCATTCTTTGTCATATCTTTTCTACTAATTTTGCAGTTTGTTGCACCATCTCTGGACCAAGCAAACTTCGTTCCCCTACCTCATCCCAGTGTACTGGAGATCTACACTTCCTTCCATATAGTGCTTCATAAGGTGTCATGCCAATTGTAGCTTGATAACTGTTGTTGTAAGTGAACTCTACCAATGGAAGTTTTGAATCCCAACTCCCCTCAAAGTCTAGAATGCAAGCTCTCAGCATATCCTCCAATATTTGAATTACTCTTTCCGACTGCCCATCAGTTTGTGGATGAAATGTTGTACTGAATGTAAGCTTAGTACCCATTGCACTATGCAAACTCTTCCAAAATGTAGATGTGAATTTGGGATCCCTATCCGAAACTATAGAAACAGGTATCCCATGTAATCTGACTATCTTCCTGATATAGATTTCAGCATATTGATTCATGTTGTATGTAGACTTTACCGCAAGAAAATGTGTTGATTTTGTTCATCAAAGGATATAAGAGGAGACCATCAAGCCCAGAACAGGAGAAGTTATAAAATTGTCATCTCTTCCATACTCTTTAAGAGAGACATTTCACTGAAGAGTCATTTACCAATTGCTCCTGGATGGTACTTGGGAGTGAAAAAAAACTTCTCCAAAGGAGATGAGAAAAAGAAGAAGATACCCAAGAAGAAGCCTGCAGCTAAGCCACAGGTTACTGAGACCGATTCCGATGATCTGGCAATGATGATGATAAGCCAGCGAGAAAGTTGGTGAAAGTGAAGACATCTCAGAAGAAGAAGCAAAAGGTGAAGAAGACTACTCAAGTAACTTCTCCTCCAGTTGTTGTTGTGGAGGTTCCTAAGTTACCTCTTGATGTCTCTAATTCCGCTAAAGCTGTTGAGAAAACCAACACTGCGATCAAGTTTCTCAAGGCTGCAGAACAGGTTCCTAATGATGAGAAACAGGATGCTGAGCAGGCAGCGGGACAGGTTGCTGCTCCTGATGCACATGTTGCTGATCAACCTGATAAAGAGGTTTCTGAGCAAGTTACTGCTCCATTGAAGAAAATAAGGAGGTTGGTTAAGGGCAATGGAGAGCTTGCGAAGATGCCTGAGGCCAAGACCAAAAAGATGTGGCCAGGTCTAAAGGAAAAGTTGAAAGCGATCGACACTCTTAACAGAGT
This sequence comes from Scutellaria minor, assembly GCA_954870855.1. Lineage (NCBI taxonomy): Eukaryota > Viridiplantae > Streptophyta > Magnoliopsida > Lamiales > Lamiaceae > Scutellaria > Scutellaria minor. Next base: position 12,505,097 of record OX940728.1, on the reverse strand, counting down.
TGAAAGCTCCATTGAATCCATTGATGCAGAATCAGCTGAGAGTGTCTTGGTCGAATCTGGTAAGGCTATCTAGAGAAGATTCGCCACCATATACGAGACCTGGAGGTGGTCGAGGCTAGGCCCAGGAACAGAGCTAGTTTAGTGGGAGGAATGGTTGGATGTGGATAAGATCATCCTGACATGGATAGCCAACTTCGTGGAGGATCCTGATAAACTCCCTAGTGGGCTCCTACCTTTCTTCAGTGAAGACTTCATTGAGCTGAATGCTAAGCCTATTATTGCTAAGATCTATGAGAGACAGAAGAAGCTGAATGCTCATTGGATGGCCAAGTGTGAGGTGATAGTGAGAGAGCAGTCGATGAAGGCTGGGGAAGATAACACACTGATTAACCTCGACACCGAGATTGTTAGGACCTCATCAGAATTGGAGCTGGCGAGAGCTCAATTAGCTACCTCTACATTGGAGAAAGCTAATAAAAAAATATTGCAGATGGGGATAGAAGCTAGTAGAGCTCAATCCACTCAACCCCCAAGAATACTGCAATTAGGAGAAGAGAGCTCAAGAGCTACTGAAGCACATGACTCTTCAACTTTTACAGGTATTGCAGCTCTCTCTCTCTAATTACTTAACTAGATGTGATGGAAGAATAATTGTTTGATTACTCTAACTTCCTCATTTATCATGTTGTACTATCTAAGGGGGAACCATCACCAATCATCCAAACCATGATAACCGACATCATGAAGGAGTATGCCGATGAAGCATCCGAGGAGGAGGTTGCAGAGGCTAGACTCTCTATGCTGGCAGATGTTGCAGCACAAAAGGCTGAAGAGAAAGAATCAGCACAGGTTGCTGAGGGAATAGTTGATGAGACTCTGGAACTTGTGCACGTAGCTGCCACTAAGCTTGTAGAAGTGAGTCAGGATGTTGTTGTTGTTGATGAGCCAATTGTTGAGGTAACCGAAGTTACTATCATTGAAGTAGCTAAGTTTACTATGGAAGCTGAAGCTGAAGTTGCTGTTGCTGAGGTTCCTATTGAGAAATAACATGTTTCTAAAGAAAGTCAGGAACCTGATGTTGCTGCAGAACATGTTCTTGTGGATAAGAAAGCAACTATTTAGTCTGTACAGGTTGCTGAGGAAAGACAGGTTGCTGAAGAGGCTGAGGTCTCTGAAAAAAGCTGTTGAGACAGCTTTTCCAATGAAGACCTCCGGTGTGGATGCTGTTGAGACAGCTCCGACAAAGGAGATAAAAGAGAAACCTGAGGATTAAGTGCCTGCAAGAGGCAAGGAGATTGTAGTTGTTGCTCCTGCTCCAAATCCTGATGATGGAGATGACTCATCAAGTGATGATGATGAGGATCCTGAAGGTGGCAGTCCTCAATTCACAGATCCTTTCAAGATGAAGAGGACTATTGAGGACAGATTAAAACAGATGTTGGGTGAGGATGCAGCAAAACAGCAAGATAAGGCGAGTCAGGCCCTGGTTCTCTATATTCAAGAGAAAACTAGACCAATGGTTGGGGTTGAGACTCCTACTGACTTGCAAGAGCTATCTCTTCAAGGAATAATGGATGTTGTATGAGGGCTGATAAGAGCTGTAAAAATTCATGAGATAAACATGGCCTTCAGCATCCAAATCACGGAAAAATCATACTCATCATCCATGTAAGAACTGAGGAAGGAGCTATCTGAACTCCCTTCCAAGATACAGAAGAGGATGAATGAGGAATTCAACGCCCAATACCAAAATAGGAAAAGGTTTGGGTGAGAACAACAAACAGTATCTGATGCTCGTGATGTAACTCTCAAAGATATTAAGAGCTCAGTTGATGAGGTTAAGAGTACTCAGACTGCACAAAACATAGTAATGGACAGCATGCAAGAAAACATCTCCACCCAAGGACAGGATGTTCGTAGTGTCAAGGACAGGATTCTGAACCTTAAACTCTTTGTGGGTGAGATGAGAGCTATAACAATGAGAGTCTTCCCTACTGAAGCTACTGAAGTTATTGCCCCCAGAACTGGAAAAGTTGATGATGTCAAAAGGGATGAAAGTAAGCAACAAGATGAATCTGATGATGCAGTTGTGGAAGCTACAATAAAGGAGATTGATGATGATGATGATGATGAAGACAATGCTCCTCTGACCAGGATAAAGCGCAAAAGATCATATTCTTGACATGGTTAGAGTATTGAGCCAAAAAGAAGGAAGAAAGATGATGAATGAGAAAGTGGTGCAGGTACTGGGGTTGCTGGCTCCCAAACAACAGGCAGTACTGCAACACTGCAAAGAGTTCAGGTTGCTGCTGCACCAACAAAGCAAAGATCTGACAGGCAGCAAGCTGGTCGAAGCCGAGGTAGAGAAAGACAACAAGGACAAAGACTGCAGCAAAGAGGTCAGGATCTCAATGCTAAACCCTATATAAGTCATGCTGCAGGTCTATTACTCAGTAAAGCCAGATGGAGAGAACTTAAGGCTGCTGATGAGAAAAGAAGAAGAAAACAAGTTGATTGGATTTCGAGGCTAAGAGTCGTTAGACCTCAAAGATCTAAAGCAGTTGAGAAGATTGACTCAGCACTACATTTATTTCCAGACCAAGAAGCTCCGGATTTTAATAGAGATGAGGTTTCTGTAGAAGTTTCTGTGTTGTTGGATCAGAAACCTGAGAATACAAGCTTCTACTAGGACTTGAATATCTTCGATTAAGTATACCTACCCAAGAACTGAAATCCTACATTCGAAGAGCTTACAATGTTTAAAAGATCAGAGTACTTGAGGTATTTTTGAAATATCTGCAAACATGGCTATTTTTGTAATTTTCCTTCCTATGAGAAAGCCTTGATGAAGTACGAAGAACTAGCAAGAGAAGGGAAGCTAGATCGTCAGTTGGCTTTGATTGAGAAAGTAAAGAAAGAAGAATATGTTCCATTTTGCCAGGATTATTGGCTCCGATGGATACAAATTCCTGAGATTGCATAGCAGATGGAGAAATCTTATCAGGAATTTATCTTGAATTGGTGGAAGGGGACGAAGTATGAAGAGGTTGTCAAATAGAATCAACAAGCAGCTTCGGGACATGATCTTGTGAAGAGAAAGTTGTTTGGCTACAAGAAACCTGATGAAGAATAGCTTACTGGCTTTATCAGATATACATCTTGTGTAAGCATTCTTTGTAAAGAATTTTATTTATTCTTTATTTCTTCATTTTATTTATGAAGCTGTAAACTTGTAATTTTATTGATGTAAAGCTTACATTGTACTATACTTATACTTAATACTTAAAAGTACATCTGTTTATGATGCTTATTTATGGGTTTTATCATCATCCAAAAGGGGGAAATTGTTGGGATATTTCCGTTAGGTTTTGATGAGACAATGTAACTTTGGATAGGAAGTTAGAGTACCCATTTTCCATATTTTATAAGTGGATTATAGCTTAATAAGTTCATCTTTCTAAGTTATGATTTGTAAAGATGTAAATATCAGAAAGATATAGAATACTGATGTTAGCAGGATTCTGGAGATAAAGAGGTTTCAAAGACTGATTTTTCAGCAAGGAGAGTCAGTAAGCTAAAGTGGAAACCAGGATTAGGAAATTGGATCAATAAGCAGCAAACAGAAGGCAATAAAGGAAATTGGAAGCTGACTGCAAGATTCTGAAACAGGAAGTTGTTTAGAATCAGGAAGCAGACACAAATCAGAAAGCTATCGCAGGTCAAGAAGCTGACTGTAGGATTCTGGAATAGGAAGCTGTTCAGAATCAGGAACCTGACGCAGATCAGAAACCTGACGTAGACCAGAAAGCAACTACTTCAACCTGAGCAGCAAGCTGTAAGTTCTTTTATCTTATTCATTGCAGTACTAGGTATATACTGAATGCAGTACGAGGATTCGATACTGTCTAAGTTACCAGTAGATAGAAATTAGCGCCGAGCCAATGAGGTGATGTCTCCTGTACCGCGGCTCTGTAAAAGCATTATAGCCGAAGTATGACACCATTAATGCGGATCAGAGTAGGACATGCCCTACATCCCAGATTTTCCTAGATGCATTTATTGCGAAGATTTGAAGATCAATTTGAATTGCAACAAGGACAATGTCTCTCTTCAACGGGTATTTTCCTCATGATATAATTAGAAGGATGGAGTGACTGTGAAGACTACTGAACAACTGATTATTTTCTTAAACTATCAAACTCTCAAGCTATTCTCAAGCTTTCCAAGTTCAGTCACTCAACCTTCAGAGACAGTCAATTCAAGCATTAGAGCTTTCAAGTTCAAGGCCTTCTTTGAGTTACACCAGTTGAAGAAACCTATATATACTTTTAACCATTTGTTGTGTGCTAGGTTGTTATAGTTTAGTGTCCTTAGTTGGAAGGATTAGATCCTCGCTAAGTGTTGAGTCTTGTGCAGGCTTATAACTTTGTGTGAGTTTTGTACCCTATGTGGGATATTGCCTAGGAATCTTGTGATTCTAGTAGGTTAAACTTGATAGGAAGAGGTTTGTGAAACTGAGTCTTGTAAAGCAAACTCACCCAACAAAGTTCCTCCTGTATGAAGGAGTAGAGTGGACGTAGAAGGATTACACCACCTTCGAACCACTATAAACCCTTGTGTGTTTATTGCTTTTGTTTACTTGTTGCATTGTATTGTTGCATATCTGCTTTTGTTTTCTTGTTGCATTGCATTGTTGCATATCTATCTTGCTGCATTTATCATAAGCATACTGCTAAAAGGATTCTGTCAAAATCATATTTGTGAAAAGAAAACTGTTTTTCAAAGAGAAACTCTATCTTTGTTATTCCGCTGCATACTGTGACACAGAGACAGTAAGCTAAATCAGCATTCTGCTAGCTTACTGAATCGAAAGGTTATTGCATTCTCTGTAGAATTAGTAACTTGTTTACAGAAAAGTTTTAAAACGTAAAAATTTATAGAAGTTCATTCACCCCCCTCTGAACTTCTAACCACTTGGGACCAACAGGTATAAAGCCAACTCATCAATAATATTGTAAAATATCGATATCGATATCTGTTGTGATGTGTTTCACTTCAAAATTTGACAGAGATTTGATTTTCCTAATATAATTTTTTTTATTTTTTAGATATCATATCAACATTATTTGACAGCACCAACTCATAAGGGAGAGAATGGTAACATTCTTGAGAGAATAACAACAATGTTAAATTTAGAAATCGTAATTTAATAGTTTTAAATATTTCAAACTCTAAATTGATAAGCATAATTTACAATAATAGTTGACCTATCTTTCAGAGCATAGACCAATAAAATTCCTTTTATTTCATTTTAATCAAATATACTCTTCTTCATTTGGATGTATATGTTTGAATAAAATGAGCTGATAAAAATGAAATATTTTGATTATGTTGGTGCGTGATAGGTGGTCGTGCAATCATAGTTTGAATGTTATGAGTTGATGTACATGAAAAGATTGTAATGGCTAGTGTATGTGATATGGCTTAGAAAAGTAAAAGTGTTCAAATTTGTTCTTTAAAAAAGGCTTAATTGTAAAATTTCAAAACTATACAATTTTTTTCTCTTTTAGTCAATTATTTTAAAATGAGTAAACGGTCATTTCTACCACAAAATGTATAATCTATTACCCTTTGTACCACTCAATATAAGTTTAAACCCATTTTACCACAAAATATAAGTTTTGATCCATTTTTACCACTTATTTTGACCAAGTCATCCATGAATAGTGTTTGATGGGACATAAGACTGATTTGTACTTTTGGCGGTGTGATGAGATTGAATAGTGCACTTTGGAAGATATGACATATACTTTGGCTCACATGATATATTGTACATATTTTGAGTTTTATTTAATCAAATGACTTGCACAAAAATAGTGCACAAAACAAAACTCTCCCAACAATAAAAGATCAAAAAAAATTCTTTAAAAACAAATTATTTGGGTTACACGAAAATTAAATTAGTTTTTGTGTAATTTTTTTTTTTTTTGGATTACATGAAAATTAAATTAATTTTCGTGTAAGAAGAACCAATTTTTATTTTTATTTTTTGGGTTATACGAAAATTAATATAATATTAATTTTCGTGTAAGAAAAAAAAATTATTTTTTTGTTATGTTACACAATTGTTTTATATCACATGGTAATTATAACATGTAATGTTACACGAAATTTCTTTATCACATAGAATTATCACATGTAATGGTAATGTGACTTTACAGGAAAATTTGTGCTACATTACCAAAGTCCATGTTTTTAGTTCTTGAATTTTTCTTTTTTTGTGCCACATTACACGAAAATTTCTGTCAAAAAAAATTCTTGGATTCTTTCTTTTTTTAATTATCAAAGTTATGTTTTTTAACATACACGAAAATAGTGGCACATTACCATCCTTTTTTATACCATTAATTTTTTTTTATAATTATCAAATTTTGTGTAATGTTGTTTTTTTTTTTTTTTTTTTTAAGAATTTTGGTGTAATGCCTAGTTTACAGAATTTTCGTGTAACGCCTAATTTTTTTAAATTGTAAGACCTAATTTGTAGAAATTTCGAGTAAAGCCTAATTTCTAATTTCGTGTAAGTCCTCTGATAGGACTTGTGTGGAATGGTCAACATTTGTGTCCAATCAATATGATAAAAGTGAGGGTAAAATAGTATTTTCCACAATTTGTGGTATTTTGAGCTATTTTATTATATTGAGCGATAGTTTGGGATTATTATAGTTGGCATGTGGTAGTTTGGGCACCCGACCCATTTTAAAATTATCAATTTTAAATATGATTTGACTGATTGATTTTAGTTTTAGTCAATTTGTAATTTTGGTAAAAAGAAAAAAAATTGATTGTGTGGTGATGTGGATGTCATGTAATAGTACAGTAAAACCTCCATAAAATAATACTCGATAAATTAATAAACTCAATAAAACTAATAATTTATCCGGTCCCAACTTGGGACTAGTTCAAATTTGGACACCAATCAATTAAATAATAAGATAATATTTTTTTTGAAAATCCTAGTGTATATTTAAAGTCTCAACGAAACTATAAATTAATAATTATTAAAAAATTCTCAGATACAATATATATGTTATCTACTTAAGCATTCTAAGATAATTTAGTAAAATATGAATCTACTATTACTTGTTTTTTGTTGAACTTCAAATCTCATTAATCTCATCTTTAAATCTCTCAATTGCACCCAAGAGTTGCGGCGTTGTCTTCTCGTATTCCAATAAAAAGTTATGAAGAGTTGTTGCCGCTTGCAATGTTTCTTTTCGAGTGACCAGTTGCATTCTTTGAATGATAATTAAAACTTGTGTTTTAATTTATTTGTCATCAATAACTAATGTACATTGTAAGTGAATTATACAACCCCGAAATTTTGAAGGTCAATTATGTATATACGTTAAAACCTCTCTAAATTAATAAATTATTAATTTATCGATTATATAATATCTCTCTAAATTAATAAAATTCTCCGGTCCCAACAATATTAATTTATAGAGGTTTTACTGTAGGTAAATCATATATCACTTAAAATTAATCAAACTTGATTAACCGTAGATTAACTCACTTTAACATAACAAGTCAAAAAAAAAACACACACACACACACAAGAAATATTGATGAAAACAACACACCACAATAAAAATTCATGTATCAACATTAGACAACAAACAAATTAAATTAAATGAGGTTTATCTTAAGTAGAAATAAGATTAAAGAACAAATAGTTTGATTCATAATTTTTTTTGTTGTATTACTTTTTTTTTTTTTTACTTTGAAGTGGGTTAACTCACATTAATCAATTTTGCTTAATTTTAAGTGATGTATCATTTTGATATTATCTACATGACATCCACATCACTATACAATAATCTGATTTTGATCATATTCATAAATTACAATAATCAATAGGTCTAATTTTGGTCAAATTGACAATTTTAAAATGATTGGCTAATATAGAAACATTGTGTAAAGTTTTAGATTTTTTTCTTTTTTTGTTATTAAACCTTTAAAAAAAATAAAATTTAAGTTATGATTAAAAAAATAACTTTTTTATAGCACTAGTGGTTGGAAATAAAAGTAACCCAAATTGATATTGTTCAACCAAATATTCGAAAAAGGAGCAGGTTTTACATGAGACGACCTCATGTGAAACCTTATGTAAAACAGAATTTATATAGATTAATAAGGTGGGTCAACCCATTCAATATGATTCATATCAAATTTACATAAAATCGTAAAAAAATTCGTCGCACATGAGTTTTTGCATTCGAAAAATACACTTCATAAGTGGGCTTCTAAACATTTTAACTTCAACCACCTCATATCATATTAGTGACGCAAACCATGTATGTGGCATTAGCATGAATCATGGATCATATATAGCCATAAATCGTGTCACACGAATATGTTATGGTATATTCATGTGACAAACCTGCATATTCATATGACACTGTTTAATTCATGTAATCCATAAGTTTTGTTAAGGTACTTTCATTATAAATGTTTTAATCTTCAAGTATAAAATTGTTTACAATAGAAAAATTTATTATCGATCTTTTGATTTGAAAATAGTTTAAATTACTTTAAAAGATTAAATGCATCTATTTTCGCAAATTATAAACTAATTCCAAAATCAAACTCATTTTCTTTCTAGCATAATCATTTCATGATTCCTGCCTTTTCGTTTTTTCTTTCCTCTAATCACCGTGGGGATTAGTTTTGTCTTCTATTATGCAAAGGATGATTACTGGGTTTACGAAACCTGCAAATATTAAATAAATAAATCACAAGTTCGTCAAGTTGCACGGTACGATCAGGTCGGGTATTAATGGGTCAACCAATAATAATAATATTTGTATACCTATGAGGTAATACTTTAATATTTTTAAATATAATCAGGTAATACTTTTGGTTTCAAGACTTTGATTTATGATTAATTTGAGGATTTAATTTGTAATTTGACTAATAATATTTTTATGTATATCATATATTATTATGTAAATTTTTTATAATTTTGATAAGTAATAATATTTAATATTTAGGGTTAATTTCATTTTTGGTCTTGTATGTATGACTTTTTTCCATTTTTTGACAACCAAGTATACGGTTTTCAATTTTAGTCTTGTATGTTTCAACTTTTTCCAATTTTAGTCCAATTTTCCAATTTTGATCCTGTATATTTCAATTTTTTCCAATTTCAGTCCAATTTTGATCGGAATTCTCAAAATCGCCGATGTCACGTAATATTTTTCGGCGACCATCCGATCAAAATTGGATTGAAATTGGAAAAAATTGAAACATATAAAACCAAAATTGAAAAACTTGACTGAAATTAGAAAATTTTGAAACATATATGACCAAAATTGGAAAAAAATTGAAATATATAAGACCAAATTTGAAAAACGTATACTTGGTTGTCCAAAAATAAAAAAAGTTTACATACATAATCAAAATTGAAATTATCCCTAATACTTATGTGTAATGATACTTTTATACATATAAATAAACTAATTTTGAAAAATATGCATAAAATATTGCATAATATATATAAAACTATTACCTAATATAAAAAAAATGTTTCATCCCATACAAATGACTCATGCGTTGATTCGCACATTGACGTGGCCCAGATCCAATCACATCGTGCATCTGCCACACACAATACTAGCTCAAAAAAATGAAGGGGAAATATACCAAAATACCATGAAAACTATTTTTTAAACCTTCAAATGCCATCAAAGATAATACCATACCCAAAAATGCCACTTTTTGGTAAAAAGACCAAAATAACCCTAACTACTCATGTGCAACCATTTAACTACTTCTTAAAATTTGTAATTTAATTTCTTATTTCCCGATATTTTCAATTTGATCTATTCTAAGATTTTTTGTTTGATTATCTTGAAATAAGTATATCGGCTGGAATACTTCTCTCGTGCCAATACTGCCTAAAAACAGTGGTCTGGGATGAGTAACAACGCCACGTACAAATTTCTTTGAAAATTAAACATCAGAATATTTACTTGTTGTATCCGACCCAAAATGGTATCAAAGCCTAGGTTTATTAAGAACTTTTATTATATTTATTATTGTTATGTAATTAACTTTGGTGAGGAGAATTTCTCGCGAAATTATGGATCTGGACAATTGTCCAAGATGTATTCCATACAGGAGATATCGTCAAATTCTGACGATGTATAAAGGGGAACACATACACAAGATGACATATTGGGAAGACCAATATGTTGAACGAGCCAATGTTGGAGCTTGCCAAGAAGCTTTGAGGCAATGCAATGTACAAGCAACATATCATTTGGATTACCTTCAGGTTAACCAAATGTTATATACAGAACTGGTGACCTTACAGGAGGCAGCCCATCGACAGGAGCATGGGTCTTGAAGGAGAACCAGATTGGAGCGAGATAATTCCGGATACATCTAAGATCGGCCTTGATCTTAGAGAAATCCAGAAGACGGTGCAGAATTATGGCAACCGCCATAATCATCTACCAATACAAGTCCATCAGATCCAAAACCAGATGGAGATGATGATTAAATATCAGAAGGAAACTCTTGAAATCCTTCATGATATTGAGAAAAGAGTCAAGAATCTGGAGGACAGACCAAGTGTTCCCGGAGGAAGGAGACGTATAGATTTCGGAACGGTTCCCTATTTACATCATAAGGGGAAACCAACTGAAGTCGTACAACCAATGACCCGAGATGAAAAGCTCATTGCTATCATCAAAGGAAAATCCATCATAAATTAAGATGGATATGGAAAGGATGAATCTTGAAGATCTACAAGAACTTGCCGAATCCTTTGCAGGATTAGGCATAGTGGATCTAAAGATGAATACAGGAGATGGTTCGGCCTTGGTTACTCGTGACCAACACCCAAGACCACCTCCACAACCACTGGTAGATCCCAACGTGGCAGAAAGTTCAGGTTCACATCAGGTGGATGAACCAATGCCACACGCTGGTGATTTTACTACTAGAGGAGACCCGATTGTTTCGGGAACTCGACAACGTTCCAAAAGGCCAGATCTTCAAAATACGCCTTATGGAAAGTCACAGCTTAATCCGATACATCCATATGGATTAATGCTAAATCTAGATATTCTAGATTTTAAAAATCGAGAAGTCCTTATTGACGACTGGGCCGCGTCGATGAGGATTGCAGCAGGAACGCTTGATCTTACAAAGGAAGGATTCATTTTACTTCTTGAAATGAGTCTTGAAGAATCTGTAAAGAGAGTGTGGGACATGACACCACCAGATATGAGAAACAATGTCACAGCTGGTGAGTCATTGAAAGGAATTATCGATAATATGGCCAAATTATTCAAAATCCATTTTATCGGCATAGGCTATTTCGAGGGAATAGAAGAAGAAAAAAGGAAAAGATATAAACAAGCCCTCTACTGCCTCGAGTTGCATGATATTTGTCATATTGACGAATATATCAAGTTATTCACCGAATATCGATGGAAATCCAAGGTGGATGACAAAGAAGCTTCGTAGCTCTTCTTTGCGAAGATACCGAGTCCCTGGAGAGAGATGTTTATCAGGGAATATAAGAGTGCAGACGATTTGGATACAGTGGCCAGAAGGATGTCTTTCCTAAAAGCCAAGCTATCTGAATGGTGCCACCAGACAGCACTCTATAAAAATTACAAGAGATTAAGAGGAATCAACAAAATGGTTCCTTTATGTTGCGAAGAAAACGACATCCCAACCATTGTGGGAGGTCAACCACGAAGGCATAAAAGGATTAAGCAAAGAAGTCACCCTTATAGCCGTGGAAGCAACCATAACAGGCGGAATCAAATGTCTTCAAGGAGATCTTGGAGACCCAGAAGAATGTGGTCTAAACAAAAAGCCCGAAGTTATAAGTCAGGGCAAAGACCAGTACCAAGCAGGAGTAGAACCTCATTAGCAGGTTCAAACCAAGGAGGTTCCAGTAGAACTATGGGAAGAAGAACTTTCAGGCGAGCTCACACTAGAGCTAATGAAAGTTTCAAAGACTGTAATTGCTGGACGTGCGGAGCAAAAGGGCATATCTCAACGGATTGCCCGGACAACCAAATGAGAGGTCTTAGACAGTTCGAAGCTACACCAGAATTCGAAGAAGCTGTCTATTATCAAGATCTTATACAGGTGTATCAATTTGAGGATCTGCCCTCAGATGAAAGCATTTATGAAGAAGAGATCTATTCGGATGATGGAAGTGAATCCACATCAGAATCAGAGTGAAGAAGAAATTCTTCAAACAATGAGAGAGGATATGTCAGGATTTCTCTCTCACACAACAGTTTCTCATAAGACTCTCATGAGGATTATGAAAGAGGATCCAAAGCTTCAAATCTATGATGGTTTTACCATTGGAGCTATGGAAAAAGCCTTGGATAAGTTTGGAATTCGTAAAAGAAAACACCAAATTATCCATAGGGTTACTACGGGAGAATTCGTCATTCCTATGGAATTCACAAGTAACCTGATCGAGATGTAGTTGATTCCTTACCGAGAGGTTCAGGATATAAGGAATCAAGTTAAGAGAGAAGTTGCAAATACACTCTCATGGATTCATATCGGAGCCATAAGAGTTATTATAAAAGCAACTTTCAAAGAAGGAATTGATTCGCCTCTCAATCTTGCTATTTTTGACAAGCGAATCTCAAATCTCAAAGATTCATGTCTTGGTGCAGTTACCGGAAACTTGTGTGCAGGGAAACTGGCATTCAATGTCTATCCTAGAATTGCATACAATCTGGGAGATCGAGATTTTAACAGAGTCCTAACCCTTCATCAGGATTTTAAAAGAGAAGACTTGATGAAAGAAGGGAATAGACCCTACTCGATCACCTACAAGATTTCCTATGCTCTCTCGAATTCACATCATTCTGATGTATTCTTGAGAAAAGAATTTATCGAAGTTCCAAAAATCTTTGATGATTTTGCCAAGGTAGTCTTGCCAGAACTCATTGAATCTCCAACAATAAAGGAAATAGATATGAAAATACAAGATCAACTGGTCTTCAATTGGAGTCAAAGCCTCAGAATGGACACAAAGAGAATATCTTTCCAACAAGATAGACTGATGAGTAGCAGTCGTTGGGAAGAAAGAAGGCCTAGTACAGTTCAGCGAATCCCAGGTGTATTCAAAACACCAGGAGAGCTAAAATGTCCAGAAGGCTGGAGAGCAGTAGAAGTAATATTTGACATCAACCGGAAGGATAATATTTTTCCTTGTGATGTCCTATATTACCTGCAACAACCGACAGTTGGTAGATTTCAAGGATGCCTAAAGATGGGTGAAATCGAATTGACTATCTCCGGAGTCGCAGGAAGAATCCCAGAATAGTTAACACTGGGTCTTAACTTTCTTGAGGATCATATGCCTTGGGAACGATTACAAGATGGAATGGAGTTTACAGTGGCTGATAAAAGATACCGAATCAGATGACCACTAGTCCATTCTCTATATACATTTCAATTGGAATGTTATATACTGAATACAAGGCTGAATATTTCGCAGCCTATGTGGATTCAGGAGCAGGAATATGTACTGCAAAGCAGGAGGTTTTTCCTAAAGAAATGGGAGAAGATCTACCAGCCATTGCAGGACGAGATTTCTCCAAAAGGATTCTTATCCTTAACAGAGGAATCAAGCAAGCGGAAATTATGATCGGGGGCGCTGGCGATACCCCATGGTATAAGGTGAAGACGCCACCAATTTATTTTCATGATACAGGAGCAGATGTTTTGCTAGGAAACAATTTCCTACAAACATTCAAGCGATTTACACAGGAAAATGAGACACGAAGGCTTATTTTCACAACGTTATGTAATCATAAGATTATCGTCCAAAGACTGCGGGAAGCATTTTACAGAAAAATGCCTTTTCCTTTTCGCAGCAAGCGTGGTGATGAAGCCAAACTTCGACATCCAAAAATGGTGGATAAAAGAAGATTTGGTGATGCCTTATTATCCTATCGACAATTTGGTCCGAGACGGAAAGATACCAAAAGATGGGATACAACTTTGTATTCGTTCAGAAGACAAGGAGAAGAACGAGTTCCTCCAAAGGCTATTGCAGAATTGCGAAAAGCCATAATGGAGAATCCACAGAGTGATGTTACCATTGAAGAACAAATATCACTCGAGGATTTCAAGAAAAGGATCCATAGGAATTACAATGAAGATCCTTTAGCATGGTGGGACAGAAACGAGCTCAAAGCATCCCTAAAGATTAAACCTGGAAAGGAACATGAGTTCGTAAGACTCAAACCTATTCTGATGAATCAAAATGATCGTGAGGATATGCAGAAGATACTTAAGGAACACCTGGACCTTAAGTTGATATCACCAGGAGTTTCTCCATATAGCAGCCCGGGATTCCTTGTGAGGAATCATGGAGAAATCAAAAGAGGTAAACCGAGACTTGTTATTAATTACAAAGGGATTAATAACATTTTGGAGTTTGATGGATACTATATCCCGAGTAGAGAACACTTGGTTAACTGTATCAAAGGTGCCAAGATATTCTCTAAGTTCGATTGCAAGTCTGGGTTCTACCAGATTAAGATGGAGGAAGAAAGTAAGAAGTTCACAGCTTTCTCCACACCACAAGGACACTATGTCTGGAATGTCATGCCCATGGGTTTGGCGAATGCACCCCAGATATATCAGAGAAAGATGGATAATCTCTTCAAGGATTATTTCAACTTTATGTTCGTCTACATTGATGATATTCTCATAGCATCAAAGAACATGAAGGAGCATCTTAAACATTTGACAATCTTCTCAGATGTTTGCCATAAAGAAGGATTAGTGCTTTCTGAAAAGAAGGCAGTAATAGCAACAAGACAGATTGAATTCCTCGGAATTGAAATCGATGAATCTGGAATCATTCTACAAAATCATATTGAGGAGAAGATACAAGGATTTCCAGATGATCTCACAGATAAGAAACAACTTCAGAGCTTTCTCGGAGTTGTTAATTTTGCTGGAATGTTCATCAACAATCTAGCATTTCACAAGAAGGTGTTCAGCCCATTACTTAAGAAAGATGTTGTTTTTAAATGAGAAGATGAACATCGAGAAGGGATTAAGCAGCTTAAGGAAGTCTGTAGCAAGCTTCCAAAACTGGCTATACCCCAAGACGAAGATGAACTGGTTCTTTACACAGATGCCAGTGATCATTGGTGGGCAGCAGTTCTTATGAAAGCCATACCAGACGGAGAAATGCCATGTAGATATTGCAGCGGTCTGTTTTCAGATGGAGAAGCAATCAGATGGCATATCAACGAGAAGGAGTTCTTTGCAGTCAGAAAGGCTTTTAAAAAATGGCCTCTTTTTCTACTGGCTAAAAAGTTTATCCTAAAAATTGATAATTCAAGTGTTAAAGCCTTTCTGAAAAATAAAATTGAATCTAAACCAGAAAAGGCTAGGATACTTAGATGGCAAGCTGAATGCCAATATTATGATTATGATATTGTCATTGTGAAATCTCATGAAAATATTCTTGCAAATTTCTTGACACGAGATGGAAGGACACGTTGCTGACGAGGTCCTCAAACGAGTAAGACATCTCAGGGAAAACCTGGAGAGTCTTGAACGAGAATTTGGGACGTTATGTCTCAATGCCGAAGTTGCTGGACGACTTCAACGAGAAGATCAGAAATCCATTTCTGATCTAATACGAGCATGCCAATACGCTCAGGGACATATGTTCCAAGCGTTGCATAAGCCTTTTCTCCAGGCTGCATCTTCTTCGGTGCTAAAAGGAGAACTTCGAGATCGGGACTCTAACCCGAAGGCTATGGATTCAAATACCATGCCTACGAGTGTTACAGGTGATGCATTCCTTGAGGATGTACCATCAGTAACGAATGTTGAAGCTCTGGTGTCACAACCCGAGTCTTCAAGTCAACCCAGTACCTCTGGGGTTAAAGAGGTCGAGTTGAACCTGAGGCCACAGACAGGCAAAGCTAAGGTTCAAACTCACACTAACGAGGTTTCTCCGTTGCAGGTTTATCAGCGTCAATGGGAGAAATTAGTGACAAGAAACGGTATCAACCCGGAAAGAACGACAGTTGATATCTCGGGAAAATATCCCAGGGTTTGGATGAAACCAGGCAGTCATCCAAATGAAGTCCAAGAATGGTATAACTTTGGAGCTCTAGCTTCAATTTATACCACATCACCAGGATTCCCAGAAATCTCGAAATTACCGAGATGGATAGGAGAAGCAGTTCATGAAACCTGGACAAACAATCCACACTTGTCCAGAGGAGACATCCTGGAGCTCTATTTCATTAGTGCCGCTCCAGAACCAGCTAAGAAGGGCTTCCATGAGGCCTTTCACTTTATCAAGCTTAGGAGACCAGACGGAAATGCCTTAAAATACATAAAGGCAACATCCCCGAAAAAGGTTCCGATACTGGTAGGAGCATTCACTGAAGATGAAGCTTCTACACGACGAGCTTGGGGACTTTGGACTTGTCTAACAGAAATGGACAAGGTCAAGTACTCATTTAAGGTCTTCCAGAATTCAGCCAATGGATCCTTCATGCTTAACACAATGACTGGATCGACCACAGGTTTCGCAGAGGAACTTTTTGAAACTAAACGAAAGATTCTTTGGGAAAACAAGATTCCGGCGAGCAAAGATACTTACCGGAAATTCTGTAATATGGCACACATCGGAAGATGGATCGATCGAATCTGTCAAGCGTGCCCAGAACAGAAAGAACCCGAGTTTGGGAAAGGATTCCGACCCAAACCCGACAGACAGGTAGCTGGAGCCAATAAAGATAGGGGCCCAGCACAAAAGAAAAGATATCCCCGGGGATCACAACGACCAAATTATTAAAGCGTCCCCGACAAAGTTAAATGGGATAGGACGAGAGATCACATGGGTTGGACCATGTGAAGAAAAGAAAGGATTCCCCGACAACTCCAACCACTATCACATGGAATGGGTCAAGGGGAAGAAAAAGAGGAAGAGCACTAACAACTGAAAGTGACTCCCCAACAAACTGTCACATGGAGCACTAAGGAAAGGAGCCAGCTCATTCAAGAGGGATTGAAATCCGCATTTCACATCCGCATTTCACTCTATAAATAGAGAGAACGAAGGAAGCTAAGGACATCGAGCATTCCCCTCAGTTTTCTTCAAAACATCTATCTTTCTTAGTTTCTTCTGTAATAGTGAGAGTGTTTACAGTTTATGTATTTAGGAGTTCAAGCCTTCTCTATGAGAGGCTAAACAAGTAATTCTCCTCCCAAAAGGAGATTACATATGTTGTAATAAATATTTATAAGTTCTTAATAAAATAAAGGCTTTTGCTTCAACATGAGTTTTTAGTATTATTAGTTCGTCCCCTGGAAGGAATACTTTGTACACCTGGTGTAGGAAACGAACCAAGGTTGTGCTGTGCAGTTGCTGAAGGAGTTGGATAACTTGCAGACCATCTTCCCTGAGGGTTGAAGTTGAACAGTGAGGAGCTATTCGTAGAAAGGTCTGGGGGCAGTAATTTTCCAGCTGGTGGCTTTGCAAACCATCTCACCCGGTGCTGTTGCGGTCAAATAAAGGTATGAATTTTAGGGGATAAATTTATTTTACGGAAGCATGTTGGGCCTGATATTGATCCGTTTATTTGTTTCCGGATATAACAAGTAAATAGAATAAGTGTTGAAAATCATGGGAATTAATGCATTTTGGAAGATAGTTAAAAAGTCAATATTCACTATTCATGGTTGATGGCATTTAGGGGCATAGTTTTAAATTTTATGGTATATGGATGTATGGTATTTTGTTTGGTGTTATTTGAAGGTGTAAAATATATGTTTGGTGGTAATTTTGTCCCATGACCCAAAAAATGAATTCATTAAGTAATTAATTCTTGAAATTTCGTCTTGTTTTGTTTTAACATATGTGATAACACCTTCATTGCACGTACAATATCCAAAAAGTAGAAATGTCAATAAATTAACACTTGAGATGTTTTATTATATTTCATGTTTTATTTTTTATTTCAAATCAATGATCTAATTTATCAAATAATAATATATACAGAATGCAATGAAACATCAAATGCAATTGAGGATATAGAACTGAATAAATGACAGTTGGAAATGATAATTTAAATTGCCCCTAATCAATTTAGAATTTCAACTTTTATATATATATATATATATATATATATATATATATATATATATATATATATATATATATATATATATTGGATAAACGCGTTATGAACACTAGACTAGTTCCGTATTTGTAGCCAATCAGAAGGGCCCAATTGAGCAATTGGTATTTATGCGACAGGATGGATCCACTATAATTGGCCCATCAAACCCACATTTCTATGCACCCAACTTGACCTACAATTGGAATTTATCGACATGCCAATGTGATTTATTTTCTATTTCAGTAATTTCAATACATGACATGTACATGAACGTGTCAGATATATAAAATGATATCATAAAAAAAAAAATTCTTATTTTATTTTTTATCTTAAAATTTTCAATGTGTACCACATATACAGAGTGACATGTTATATAAATAAAGTGATGTCATAAATATGCACATACTGCATATTAAAAGTTTCTAAATGACAATTGTGACACAATTTGGGTAGATGTTGCATGCCCAACTGAAATATTGAATTGTTACTTTATGGAAAGTCGCATTCTGGATAACTTCAGTAAGATATTGACACAATTGATCCTAGTTTGAATGTTTTGTAAATTATACAAAGACTAATTGGAAATTTTAAACCTCAATACCTATATGAGCTCGAGATACCATTCTAACTAATTAAATGATGAAAGCTTTTTTAAAGTTGTTTTTATTTCTAAAAATCTGGATAGGTGGCCGTTTCGGTATTTGGAGGGCATCTAACCGTACCGATCGATTTTAGGTTATATGGCTACTTTAGGCACCAAACTGTAGAAGAAGTTAGGCGAAGCTATTTGACTTAAGGCAGACAAAGACAATCGTAGACATCGTATTTATTTGCTTGTTTATCTATTGTTTAAACCATTATGGGCTCAGACAAGACTATGCAGAGCTAGAGAGGGTTATTCAGTCTTTTTATTTATATTTATTTTGTATTTTTCTTAATATTGAGTTTTATCTTTTTAATAATTATCTTCATCAATAGCTGACATTAATAACAATAAATTAGAAAAAAACAAAAGTAAAGAAAGAAACATACATATCAACTGTTGAATTAATAACAATAGCAAAACAAAAATTAAAATTGAAAAAATGAACTGAAATAAACAAAAGTAAAAAAGAAACATCTATTAATAAAAAATTAACATTGTAAAAAAAAAATTGAAAAAAAAACAAACAAAAGCAAAATAAAAAATTAGGTGTTAGTATAAAGAATAAGTTTGAAGGAAGTGTTTGCAATTGTAAGAAACCCTCACTAGAGAATGAGTCTTTTAATATAGTTAAAGGGTGAATATATCATTATATATATATATATCATAGTAATTATAATAATTTAATTATATATTTAACATATTATTGCTATGATTAGGTTGATTTATCAAGAGGTGAAGACTTGTTTATGTTTCACTCACAGACAAAAAAAAATCGTGAAAGTCGACGATATTTCAATTTTCTCATATGACCAACATCGAAATGAAGTGTCATAAAATTTTGTCAGAATATCAATAAAACATCGATAGTAATCGATATCAATTTTGATTTCGATGACTTATATAGTACAATTTGTTGTAAAATTGAGGAAATATGGGGAAATTATTGATATAATGTTGATTTCTATAGAAAAAAATATTATTTTAGATAATAAATGTTTTATTTTGTAATATATAGAATTTTATAATAAATGGCCACTTTTTAAATTAAAAAATGTATTTTTACCCAAATAATATTATAATTTACACATTATTTATAAGATCAAAAATTTGTCAAAATTGAAATAATTGTCCGACACTACCCCAATTCTCACAAGTAAAAGAAAATAATTCTCTATACTTGTGAATATGTCAAGTTGAGTTTATGTATTAAGGTTAGTAATAATATTCTATAAAATATCATTTTCAATTTCTCATTTTTTACAAAGGTGCCTTTATTTTTTAAAATTTTACCAATATTTTCATAGATATTTTCGTAATATTAAGATATCAATTTTTCTACCAAGATTGAAATTTTGTCTTTGGTTTCAACTAACTAAAATTTTATAATAAATTAGTTAAAAATATATAGTTATATATATATATTATTATAATTGGAGGCGGGGACTTGGAAGATATTTCTAAATTAGACTAACAGGGACGAGAATGTGGATTGTCTGGGTCCCTACCGAGCCCACTGTGAAGTCTAACCCCCTTAAGGTTCCGTTTGGTTTGCATGACTACACCAGATTGGAGCACATTATCTCACAATATTCAAGACGGTTGGCATGTACAAAACTCATGATGAAATTAGCTAGGGTCCAATTAAAAATATCAAATTTGATAATACATTTAAAATTTATGTAGTAATACAATCAATGTCACATGCAAAACATGACTTGACTTCATAGTAAAATCATCTCTTTCAAATTTTGCCATTGATTATTTCTCTGTTATATCCCCAGACATCTTCATCTAAAACTCCCCAGTTTCTAAATAAACATACCCTTAATTAGGATTTTTTTTTTTAGGACTCTTAGTCTTTACCGCCTCTATATTTCATATATTTGTTAAATTGTTGGAATTTTTTTTAAAACAATTAGTGTGTGTATATATATATATAAAGTCCTGTTACCGTATACGGAAACATTAATATGTATTTACTGTTGATGTGTTACATATCTAGTATATCTATTAATTTTATTTTTCATAATTTCAGATGAAACCATTATTCATCATCGATGGACATGTTAAGAATTACACACGGTCGACATTTTAATATTTTTAGTATGTTATGATTAGGAATATGAGGAAATTTTCCCTGCCTCTCCTTAAGTGGTACAGTGGACTTTGTGAGCCCAATACTATTGTAGATGATGTACATGAACATGCAGTGTGGCCCATTTTGTATAGGCCCATGATTCCACCAACTGTCGATACAGCTTGGTTTCCATATGCTATTAATCTAGTCTCCACTTCACTCACTAGTCACTACACGTGATCAATTTTTTGTTTCTCAACGCATATAATACTCAAAAATCATTTATCACCAAGGCCATGCATAAACTATAGTGTAATTAAAGATATTCAATAAAAATAATTGTATACTTCAATACTATTTTTATATAGAAATGTTCGAAAATTAATGCCCAAAAATCTCATTCTCTTAACTCTTATAATATTTATTTATTTATATATTATAGTGGCATATTAATCTTGAGGAGGTAAATATTATTTTTTTAATTTAAATTACTCATTCTAATATTTCATTTAACTTTTTTCTTATCCAGTGATCTCTATATTGCCCAATTCATTATTTGTAGTATATTGTCAAAGAAAATAGGACCAATAGGTAGACTACTGCATTTAAATGTAGCGCTCAGGACAAAACGAAGCATAAATGGATAATTAAATAATTAAACCTTTAATTGAAAATTTTCTATGTGTGTTAATTTTGGGTGTTTAAAATTTATTTATGTGCGTTACAGATGTGTGTTTGATGCCGGTTTAGAAGGACGTAATTTTTTAAGACATGGAACCTAGAAGATTTTTATATAATGAGATGCGTAACGGAAAAAACGAGAAAATAGAAATGAACTAGAGGTCAATCGGAGTTTCGTAGCTCGAGTAGTGAAGAAAACAGTGAAACGAAGAATACGACGTATACGAGACGTATGCGAAGGGTAGAATACGAGATATTTATGGTGAATAGTAGCCTTTCTTGGAGAAGTATATATATAGCTTGTTTTAAGTCGAAAAAGTCACACGAGCTCATAATCGAAAAACACGTAAGTTTTTCTCCTTCTTCTCTTTCTTTTACCGGCGGTGGCGGCGGCCGCCACCACCGCCGGTGGCCGGAAAAGTCAACCTTCTCGGAATCGAACGGTTTTCACATAGGTCGTAGCTCTCGTCGAGGCGAGTCTAGTGACGGTTTTGTTTCTCCGTTCCGACGGTCGGATCACCGGCAAATCGCCGGTCAACCGCCGGAAAAACCTAAGTTTGAGTCCATCACCTTTTCTCTCTCCTCGTTTCTTGTTTTCTCTCTCTCATCTTCCTTGCCGGGGTGGTAGATAACCATTCCGGGGTGTTTGTCCTTTGGTTGGAGGTGGTGGAGCTGCCGATCGGTGTGGTCGAAGTTGTGTGTGTGTGTGTGGTTTTGGGTGAAGCTTGAGTTTGTGTGTGAGTTTGGTGTGTTGATCGCGTTTGGGTTGTGTGTTGTGTCGTTGTTGGGTGTTACCGGCGACGGGAGGTCGCCGGCCATGGTGGTAGAAGTGTTGCCGGCGATGGGAGTCGCCGGCCGGAGCAAGAAAGCTTGGGAAAGTGATAGTGGCGCTGCTGTGTGGGCTGCTGCGTGCAGGACCGTGCGCTGGGGCACGACCGTGCGCCAGGAGTGAGCGACTGTGCACGGCCACTGGAAGGTGGCGCACGGTCGAGTGTTGTGGGGCACGGTCGTGTGCAGTTTTGCACGACCGTGTGAGGGGTTTTGTGTGTGGGGTTTTACCGGGTTTTGCCAGGTGCGTTGTGGGCGCACCGACGAGTGTTTTCGCGGGTCGGTTCGAGTCGTTTGTTTCCATCCTTGTATCGGGAGTCGGGGATCTCGGTCGAGTCAACCCTTTTTACCAAGTTTACCTTTCACACTCTTCTCGATATCCTTAATCTTCGAGTCATCTTATCCGTCTCGCCTCCTCGATCGTTCTTTTCTTTATTTATAACCGTCTTTTAAATCTTTTGGGGATCTAAGCTATCATGGTATTTTTGTAGGCTATCGGTTGGATCGTACGCATTAGGCTTGACTCTTTATCTTGTCAGATCACGTGATAACCTCTTACCGGGATGGGGGTATTTTCTAATTCTTAATCTGTTTACTGTTTTCCCTATTTTGATGCTCGTTTGAGAAATGCTAAATGTTGTGTACTATAAGTGTTGTGTCATATTTATATTGTGCATGGGCTGCGGTCCACCTCTGATCATGCATTCGTCCCCTACCCCTATTCTAGTACTCTTGAAGGTTTGGTGGTCCTAGAAATGCACCAACGGTAATGAGACTGTTTCTATAGGATAAGACGGGGAACACCCGCACCTATTCGTCCCTTACCATTTCTAATGTCCGCTGTGAATTTTACGTGCTGTGACAACGTGCCTCTTTGTTGTGAACTTTCGAATTACTATATATACATCTTTGTCGAATGTTATAAGATGCAGAGTTTATCTCCACCAGTGTATTCCATGCACTGACCCCTTAATCTGTACTAACACTACAGGAGATGACGAACAGTAGAGCAATAGAGAGAGAGAGATGGTGCCATTTCTTTTGGGATTTTCATAAAATGTCTTTTACAAAGTTTCAAGATACAATTGATCACAATCTTTTGTAATGTAAATATAACTCCTGTAATTTCTGATGATGATGGATCCTATTAATATTTTCTGCTGTGATGATGTTTGAGAAATCGGCAGTGACCGATGTTTTGTATGATATGGAGAAATCGACTGTGTCCGATATGTTATGAGAAAGATTCTGATGTCTTCTATCCTCTTCTTCTTCTGATCGTCCCTTGCCTTCTTCTTCTTTTGCACGCCTCTATTTATAATTAAAACTCTGATAACTTTTGTATGGAAGAAACTGGGGCGTGACATAAAATGCAAACCATTAAAAGCTCTAGAAGAGTCAAGTCACATTAAATGCAAACCATGTCGTTGGTCAAGTAGCTCAGATGCATTTAATGTGACCTCAGAGGAGATCTTGGAGATCAGAGCTTGATTTTGAAGAAGCAGAAGTATCTCTCTTCAACGGATACTTCTCAACGGATAGAAACTCTCAAGATCTATAAATAGAAGGTGTGGCTGACTTAAGAATGTGCGGAACAGAGTCGAGTGGAAATTCACATATCATCCAAAGCTTTTAGCTTTCACTCATTCAGCCACTCAACCTTCTAGGAGCAGTCAACAACAACAGATGAGCTTTCAGTGAACAAGACTGCTCCGCACCAGTTGAAGACTTTGTTTTTCTTTTTAACCTTGAAGCTGTGTGTGTAGGTTGTTTTAGGTGTCGAACAGTTGATAGGAGAGATCCTTGTTGTTTGTCTAGTTGTCTAGGTGCTAGGCAGCTTCCCTGTGTGGGAGTGTAGAACCCTGTGTGGGTTAGCCTTTAGAATTTGTAGTGTTGTGTGATCTCTGGATTCTAGTTGGCGGGCCTTTAGAGTTTGCAGTGTTGTGTGATCTCTGGACTCTAGTTGGCGTTTGCTTTGTAAGTTGATAGGTTGTGAGGAAGAGTCCTGTAATTCAATCTTGCTTAACAAAGTTCCTGCTCGAGGAAGCAGTAGAGTGGATGTAGAAGACTTACACCACCTTCGAACCACTATAAGGGATAAGTGTTTTATTGTTTTCCTAGCTGCGCTTTATCTTTCATATCTTTATCTGTCATATGCATAAAACATCTTGAAAGGAGCATATTTGAGAAAACCAGTCAGTCTTGTGTCACAAAAGAAGTTTATTTTTCCGTTGCGCTTAAAACTCAAGTTACAGTAAGCAGCACTGCTTTCCAGTGCTGTAAGCAGTAACTGACTGGTGCTGCAAGTTCTAGTAGCTTGCAGAACAGTGTATTTTGCAAAGATTTTCAAAATAGACCAAGGTTCATTCACCCCTCCTCTGAACCTCGGACACCCCTTGGGACCCAACAAGTGGTATCAGAGCAGGTTGGGTTATAAGTCAACGTGTCAGACTACTTACCCAGATCCAACCTCTTATGCTGGTTAAACCGCTCCATCGTTTTTATCAGATCCATACCATGTCTTCATATATGCATAACCGCTTATCCAAGCTCTCATTCCTAATCGATATATTTTGTTTATGCTTTGAATGAAAATCTGAGAAAATCAACGAAGAAGATAAGGAGAAAGCAAGAGTATCCATGACCGAATGGCTGAAGATTCCAAACACACAGATCCACCAGACATGAAGTCTCACAACAAAGATATTTGAAAAGTTGTTGAAGTAATCATGACTACATCTTTTATAGTAGCTAAAGTTACTAAGAAGGGAACTACGAAGGCCGATGAAAGAAGAAACAAGCACTACCAACAAGTGGTATAACCAACATGAGCCTTTATCGACAACCTGGAATATCTATCTGATGAGACAACAAGTGATATCACAATCAACAAGTGGTGTGAAATGATCAAGAAATCAGACAGCCCAGAAACTTAGTAAACCTAAAGGGAGTTATGAGGTCCCTAAGCAAGGGAGAACTCATCTTATCCTCTGTATATTTCAGTTAAAGATACTCAGGAGTACTGAAGTAGTATGCTAAATCTAATCAGGAGAGAACTCTCCAACAAATGTCTCATAGGCTCAGTATCAACAAACAATACTACTCAACAAGTGATATCAGCAATCAACTAAAGTACAGTATCTCCAACAAGTGGTATCTTGCAGCAATTAAGCTTTCAGAGCTACATACAGCAGAAGTTGCAAGAAATCAACAACCAGAGGAATGATAGGATTCTGCAAGGACATCACAGGATGCACAACGTAATATCTAACGAGTGATATCTCTGACAAGTGGTGCTAGTCGTGAAAGATACCGTGCAGAAACTACAGAGAATGGATGCCAAGATTCTTGCAGCAATCAAGCTTTTGGAGCTGCATACAGTGGAAGCTGCAAGAAACTAACAAGTAGCAACAAGTGGTATCAAGTGCAGAAGATACAATGCAGAAGATACTGAAAATGGATGCTGAAATTCTTGTAGCAGTGGGCTTTCAGAGATTCATACAGTGAAAGCTGCAAGAAATCAACAAAGAGCTATCAGGGGAAGAACGCAGTAGCTCAGGGGGAATATTTACATGATTGCGAGGAACTGCAAGTATAATGCTGTAAGCTGCGTCTGCATACAGTGCTGGGTTCAAACAGCGCTGCATCTTTTATTCTCACAGCACAGTAAGAATATGAAGGGACGTCTTGACTGAAAGAGGTGATAGAAGATCTGGAAAGGCGGCTAACCTATCACATCAACACAAAGGCAAGATCTACCTTTTTAGAAGACAAAAAGGTGGAATGGAAGTCTTATCCAAAGGAACCGGCAAGTGACGGTAACTGCCTTCAGAAATAAAAGGGAAACTCCTCCACCCTTTTAAGATTGATCGTCAGATCGTGCGTTTCATCTTCCAACCTTTGATCAAGAAACTGCTCAAGAGTGTCTATATATATACCCGACCCCTCACCATTCTTCTATACATTTATTACTCACCTTTCCATCAAGTTATCTATATTTCCCATGTGAGTTACATTCTCAAGAGAAGAAGATGGAGAGCCAAGAAGGTAAAGAAGGAAATGGAGATGAAGACGACGATGAAGATACTTCTCTGTTATCCTAGAAGTAGAGAAGGTCTTTAGAAGAATGAAGTGTGAAGGATCTGTTTTCCTAGAAGCAGAGAAGGTCTTCAGATAAGAAGACGACCTCTATGAGATGGATGCCAAGGAGCCGGCATTCATCCTCCATTCAAATGACACAGGTCCGGCTTTCTCAACCCAAGATGAAGATTTGGGACCAAGAGGAGCCATCAAGGACCAATCCTTGGACAGAGTGGACACCTGCAGCCATACATGGAGACAAACAGAACTGCAGGTGGTTTCACAAGGCATCCAAGGATCAAGTGTCAAGCAGCTTCAAGCTGGGAGTCTGGACTACTCAAGGGATATATATACCAGACCAGCTGTCATCTAGGATCCAAGGTGAACGTGCTTGGATATTGACGAAGCTGCACAGGTAAACTGATCATCCACCGATCAGTTTCCTGGTCTCTTATCGCGTGCTGAAGCCGAGCAGCTTATTTCCTATGGTAGGAATAAGAAGGATGATGCTTGGTGGGAAGTGCAAGCAGGTTACTGTCTTATGGCCTTGGGCAGTAACTGATGGGTAAGAGAAGACCCTGACTCGCTAGACCTGGCGTTGTAGCTCCACTCCTCCCTGGTAACCATGTGAAAGAAGATGACAAAAAGGGGGAAGAGCTACAAGTCAAGAGCCAAAAGATGCTGAAACCTTATAGCAAGGGGGAAGCATATAATAATTGCGATCAGAAGTCTCCTACCATCTGAAGCACATTAGAGCAGAAAGCTAATCATCCAAGAAGACTGATTGAAGGATACAACAGGCTGATGAACATGCTAAAAAAAGGACATGCAGAGATCAGAGATGGTAGAGAGGGAGGAAGAAGAACTCCCTGGTGGAAAAGTGTGGAAACAGCAAACTGGTTGAAGCTGAAGAAAGAAGTGAAGCTAGATGGAGTAGGAGTAGCTTACTTACTTTTGCACCTTAATAGAATTTGTACTTGTACAATATCTTAGTTTCAGCTTCAATAAAAGAGCATTCTCTTCTTATTGACTCTTGTCTTGTTGTGTTTTGTCATCATCAAGATAAAGGGGGAAATTGTTGGGATATTTCAGTTGTTATCTTGATAAGACAAAACACTAACTCAAGAAGAAAAGAACAGTTTGCTTAAGGTATTGATACCTAGTTTCCACATCACATGATCAGGGAAAGATCATATAATAATTTTCCAAGATACAAGGAAAACCAACCTTAAAAGTAGTAAGAACACTTCTAAGGGCTAGCATGTTGTAGGAACATGAAGCTAGTAGAAGTATCCTGAGCTGAAGAAGAGTCAGGATACTGGAAGAAGCATGCAACAGGCTGTGAAGAAACCGGAGTCAGGAAGCTGCAGACAGTAAACTAGGTTGCTACTATGTAAGCTGGCCTAGGTTGCAGGAGCAGGTTGCTGAGCAGGAAGCTGTTCTGGAAAGAGAATTCAGAGAGCTAGCTGCTGCTGCAAGAACCCGACAGGAGCTGCAAGAACTCGTGCTTACAGCAGAGGTTGTCGAGGATACAGGACTGGCTGAGGAGATGGAGTCCTTGCTGAAGACCTCAGGTGAGGCTGTTGTTCTGACAACACTCTCTGAGGATAAAAAGACCTTTGAAGGGGCGACTGTTGAGACAGTACCCTTAGAGAATGATCGAGGAGAAGCTGAGGTAACTGCTGAACAGCTAGAGTACCTCATAAGGAGGTTGATGCTGCTGCTGCTGCAAGCTCACAAGAACCTATCCAGGTTACAGCAGCGGAGGTTACTGAGGAAGCTAAGTCTGCAAGAAGCTGCTGCAAGAATCTATATACAACAAGACTACAAGAAGACAGTTACAACAAGCAGCAAAACATGAAGAAACGGCATGCAGCATCCCTGCAAGAAGAAGATACAGGAGTATTGCAAGAAAGGTTACAGCAGTACTGTATGAAGACACTGCAAGAAGGTCTATATTATAGCAGCACTGTAATGCACTAACAGCTGCAAACAGACCTAGGATACAACGCCCATAACAAGCAGTCAACTGAGGAAGTATCCTGCAATCCGAGGAAGGATAAATGCAGTATGAGGGAGAGAGCCATTCGAGAGAAGACTGAAGTTTCAGACACGGAGCCAATGTGAAGACGCCACGTGGATTGACACGCTGCAGAAAGCTACGAGCCGTAATCACCACGTTAAAAGCTCCAGAAGAGTCAAGTCACATTAAATGCAAACCATGTCGTTGGTCAAGTAGCTCAGATGCATTTAATGTGACCTCAAATGAGATCTTGGAGATCAGAGCTTGATTTTGAAGAAGCAGAAGTATCTCTCTTCAACGGATACTTCTCAACGGATAGAAACTCTCAAGATCTATAAATAGAAGATGTGGCTGACTGAAGAATGTGCGGAACAGAGCCGAGTGGAAATTCACATATCATCCAAAGCTTTTAACTTTCACTCATTCAGCCACTCAACCTTCTAGGAGCAGTCAACAACAACAGATGAGCTTTCAGTGAACAAGACTGCTCCGCACCAGTTGAAGACTTTGTTTTTCTTTTTAACCTTGAAGCTGTGTGTGTAGGTTGTTTTAGGTGTCGAACAGTTGATAGGAGAGATCCTTGTTGTTTGTCTAGTTGTCTAGGTGCTAGGCAGCTTCCCTGTGTGGGAGTGTGGAACTCTGTGTGGGTTAGCCTTTAGAATTTGTAGTGTTGTGTGATCTCTGGATTCTAGTTGGCGGGCCTTTAGAGTTTGCAGTGTTGTGTGATCTCTGGACTCTAGTTGGCGTTTGCTTTGTAAGTTGATAGGTTGTGAGGAAGAGTCCTGTAATTCAATCTTGCTTAACAAAGTTCCTGCTCGAGGAAGCAGTAGAGTGGATGTAGAAGACTTACACCACCTTCGAACCACTATAAGGGATAAGTGTTTTATTGTTTTCCTAGCTGCGCTTTATCTTTCATATCTTTATCTGTCATATGCATAAAACATCTTGAAAGGAGCATATTTGAGAAAACCAGCCAGCCTTGTGTCACAAAAGAAGTTTATTTTTCAGCTACGCTTAAAACTCAAGTTACAGCAAGCAACACTGTTTTCCAGTGCTGTAAGCAGTAACTAACTGGTGCTGTAAGTTCTAGTAGCTTGCAGAACAGTGTATTTTGCAAAGATTTTCAAAATAGACCAAGGTTCATTCACCCCCCTCTGAACCTCGGACACCCTTTGGGATCCAACAAAGAATCTGACAATGTGATCTTCTGTGATCTTCTACACACCACATTGTCTACAATGTAAAGTGTATTGAACATTTATGTATTTAAGTAAATAACATTCATAATATTTAATGCAAACAATGATAAAAAGATTTATTCTTATAAAAACAAGAATCAGTTTATATACAAAGTAGCACTAAAAGTAGACTTTTCAGTATATCCCTAACATGACATGCAGCTTGCTGACATATTCACAAAACCTTTGTGTGAATCAAGGTTTTTTATGTTGTGAAGTGAGCTTGGAATTATCAAGCTCTGATGAGATATAACAAGTAACAATAGGTTACTGCCACATGATACTGCAATAGGTTGCTGAAACAACAAACAGAAACAAGTTACTCCAACAGGTTTTTAATACAGGTTTATAAAAGAGGTTACTGTAAGTTGCAAACAATATTTATTGATATCAGCATTCATTGAGTTCTGCAACCTCGTACCAGGAACAGTAACCTAATTAGTAATCAATACAAGAGACATTTTGGTAACCGCATTAAATGCAAAAACCATTTTTTCAGTGGAGTCAAAAAAGGTATGGTTTAACGTCTGACATGTTTTTAGCAAATTACAGATTTGCCCCTCCGTTATTAATCTCAACCATTGGATCAAGCATGTCTTTTAAGTTTTTAATCTGGACCGTCGATATTTTTGAAACTTGAATTCAAATATAAACCGATTATATTTTTCATCTTCTTCTCTACGCTTTTATTGTTATCTCTCACAAAGTTTACTAACTCTTTGCAAGTCAAAGTTTTTCTCTATCTACCTCTTTTCAAGCTTCTCTCAAATCATCAATGGCTTCTACAATGTTTGCGAGAGAAACCAAACCGCTGGAAGGAAGGCTGGTGAACACCCAAGTGTTACTGGGTGAAAAATCACCATATGAAGATAAGGATCTCATTTCTGAGATCTAGGGTCATGTGTGCAACAACAATCTCAATGAGCTGTTCACTACCACCTACATAGAGTACTCTGCTCTGTCTGTAGAAAAGTTCTATACATTCTTGGAACTTTCTGAGGATGAAAAGACCATCTCCTTCTGGATGGATGCTGATGATGAGGAGGTCCACACCTTGACCATCGCGGACATCGCCAAGAACTTTGGCATTTCCAACCAAGGGATGGTGTATTCTGACCTAGTGGAGTATGGGTCAGAATACTTAGAAGAGAGCTGGAACCAGTTCAAACTGGATTTAGTGAAGGAGGAGACCGCCACCAGCAACTTTGCCAAGAAGAAGCTGAAGCAAGAGTATGAATTCCTTCATGACATCCTCGTCTACACCGTGGAGGAAAGGTGTGATAGCTTTGACAAGTGCACCACCTCAGGATGAGGATGATGACAGCTATTGTTTGAGAAGCAGCAGTCAACTGGGCGCAAATCCTCTTCCAGAGAATTTTGGAGAGACCATCAAACCCACGGAGAAGAGAGGGTTTAGGATTGTTATCTCCTCTATTATGAGCTTGAAGGGGATTCCCCTGGAGAGAATGGTATCTTATGCTCCTGGATGGTACCTGGGAGTGAAAAAGGGCTTCTCTAAAGGTGAGAAAAAGGAGAAGAAGCCCAAGAAGAAACCTGGTGACAAGCCCAAGGGTGCTAACACAGATTTCAATGACTCTGGCATGATTATGATAAGTCAGTGAGGAAATTGGTGGTCAAGAGAGCACCATTAAAGAAGAATACAGGGGTAAATAAGGTTGTTGGACATCTTCCTAGGGAAGTGAAGAAGGCGATAGTAACTAAATCATCTCCAGTTATTGAGATGTCCCTTGAAGACTCTGATTTTGCTGAAGCTGTTGAGAAAACCAACACTAAGATCGTTGAGGTTTCTGCGGATGATGAACCAGTTGCTGAGAAGGCTTTAGAAGCCTCTGTTGTTGAGGAACAGGATGTTGAGCAGGCAGCGGGACAGGTTGCTGCTCTAGGTGAACAGGTTCCAGAAGAATAGGTTTCTGAGCAGGTTGTTGTCCAGGTTGCTGAAGAGGCTCAGAAACCCTAGAAGAAAAGGAGGAGGCTGGTGAAGAAGGCTGAAGCCACAATCAAGAAGAGGAAGTGGTTGGGCCCGAAGGATGAGTTGAAGGAGATTGACACCCTTAACAAGGTGGCACGCTCCATTAAGTCCATCAATGCAGAAGATGCTGAAAGGACTGCGGTAGAATCTGTCAAATCCATCTGGAAGAGATTTACCACTGCCTATGATACATGGAGATGGAGGAGGTTGGGCCCTAGAAGTGAATTGATGCAGTGGATGGACTGGCTTGCGGTGGAAGATATCATCCTGGTGTGGATTGATAACTTTGTAAAAGAGATTGATGATATCTCCAATGGCCTTCTACCTTTCCTCAGTGAAGATTACATTGATCTTCATGCTGATGATATGATCTCTCTTATTCAAGAAAGACAAGAGACATTGAGTGCCTACTGGATGGCCAAAGTAGAAGAGATAAGTGAGCAATCGATGAAGGCAGAGGCAGATAACACATTGATGAGCCTCAACACCTAGACTGTTAGAACCTCATCTGAAGTGGAGTTGATGAGAGCTCAGTTAACTACATCCTCTGTTGAGGAAGCTAACAGGAGAATGCTGCAGCAAGAGATAGAGGCAAGAGAGCACAATTCTATCAACCCTAAAAAATGTTATAGCCAGGGGAAGGAAGTTCAAAAGTTGTGGAGACTCATGACTCTCCAACTTTTACAGGTATCGCAGTTTTTTCCCCTATCACAAATCTCGATGCCATGGATTCAAATATTCAGTTGCTTAACTCTTCTGTTTTCCCTACTCTTCATGCTCAACCTGCTGAGGGGGAAACATCACCTATCATCCATGGTGTTATGAAAGAAATCAAGAAGGAGTACACCGATGAAGCATCCAAGAAGAAGGTTGCGGAGGCAGGACTCCCTGCAGTATAGAAAGCAGATGAGAAAGAAAAAGAACAGGTTACTATGGAGAAACCTGATCCGACTCTAGAACTTCTACATACTGCTGCTTCGAAGCTGGCAGAAGTGAGTCAGGATACTACTACAACTGGAGAAGAAGTTGTTTTCCCGACTGCTGAAGCAACTGCTGACAACGAATAAAAAGATGAGATCAGTCAGGTTGCTGATGAAGCAGTTGAGGAGGTTGCTGAGGTGACTGAAGCTACTAACATTCAGGTAGCTGAAGTTATTGAGGAAGCAATAGTTCTGGTTACTGAACTACCCGATGAAGCAACTGTGGTGCCTGAACAGGTTGCTGAGAGTAGTCAAGTTTTTGTTGAAGAGGTTGTTGTCCCTGAGAAAGCTGTTGAGACAGCTTCTCCATCGAAGACCTCGGGCACGGATGTTGTTGAGATAGCTCCGGCGGAGGATTTAAAAGTGAAGAAAGCAGAGGATGATATACCTAGAAGAGGCAAAGAATTAGTGGTTGCTGCCCCTACCCCAAATCCTGATGATAGTGATGACTCTTCTGATGATGATGATGAGGATTTTGCAGGGGGAATCAACCTGAGTGAAGATATTGATGCTCCATACAAAGATTTACTCAAAGCATAATTCGAAGAAGCAAGATTAAAGAGACTGAGAAAGGATCTTGCTGAGGATAAGGAGAAGCAAGTAGCTAAAGAGCAAGCAAGTCAGGCCCTGGTCCCTTATACTCAATTGAAAACAGGTCCAGTGGTTAGGGTTGAAACCCTTTCTAATGTGCAAGAACAATCTCTATAAGACATTTTAGATGCAGTACATGGGTTGATGAGGGCCATGGAAATACATCAGATGAATCTCACCAACAACACCATTATACGAGACAGAGCACATTCATCTACCTTGGCAGAATTAAGAAGAGAATTAGATGCATTACCTTCCAGAATACAAGCCAAGATGAATGATGAGTTTAACACACAGTAGCAGGATAGAAAGAGGTTTGAGCGCCAACAGGAAGCTGCATCTAATGATCGAGACATGACCTTAAAAGATCTTCAAACATCTGTTGATGAAGTCAAGGACAATCAAACAGCTCAGAATATGGTACTGAATAATATGCAAGAGGACATCTCCACCCAAGACAATAATGTTCGTAGTGTCAAGGATAGGATTCTGAACCTTGAACTACTTGTGGGTGAGATGAGAGCCATAATGATGAGAGTATACCCTACTGAAGCTGCTGAAGTTATTAGCCCCAGAGCTGGAAAGGTTGATGATGCCAAAAAGGGGGAAAGTAAGCAGCGAGCTGAGCCAGATGCTGAGATGGTGGATACCACCACAAAAGATATAGAAGATGATGATGATGAAGAAGACAATACTCATTTGACCAGGATCAAGTGCAAAAGAACATATACTGGACATGGTCAGAGAGTAGAGCCTAAGAGGAGAATGAAAGATGATGATGGAGAAAGTGGTGCAGGTACTGAGGTTGCTAGCCCTCAAACAGCAGGCAGTACTGCATTACAGTAAGGAGGACAGGTTACGGCTACACCTACAAAGTAAAGAACTTACAGGCAGCAACTTGGTCGAGGTAGAGAAATAGGTAGACAACAAGCTGTGCAGAAAGTTGATCCTAATGCCAAACCTTACATGTTTTTTCCTACAGGTCCTCTTCTGAGTGAGGAAAGATGGAGACAGCTCAAGTCTGCAGATGAGGAAATGAGGAGAAAACAACAAACTGAATGGATATCCAGACTTAGAGTGGTTGGAGCTGGAAGATCCAGAGCTGATGTGATTATTGATTCAGCACTGCATTCCTTTCTAGATCAAGAAGCTCTAGATTTTGATATAGAATCGGCTCTTGCAGAGGTTTTGGTGCTGCTAGACCAGAAACCTGAGAACATAAACCACTACTGGGACTTAAGTATCCTCGATCAAGTATACTTGCCCAAGAAACAAAATCCAACTTTCGAGGAGCTCACAAAGTTTAAAAGATCAGAATATTGGAGGTATTTTTGAAACCTCTTAAAGTATAATTATTTCAAAGATTTTCCTTCTTGTGAGAAAACGCTGAAGAAGTATGAAGAACTAACAAGAGAAGAAAAACTGGAGAGACAACTTGCTCTGATCGACAAAGTGAAGAAAAGAGAACAGGTTCCTTATTGCCAGGATTATTGGCTTAGATGGATACAGGTTCCTGAGATTACTGAGCAGATAGAGAAATCTTATCAGGATTCTATCTTAAACTGGTGGAAGGGGACTAAGTATGAAGAGGTTGTCAAACAGACATAATAAGCTGCTTCAGGACATGACCTAGTGAAGAGAAAGTTGTTTGGTGATAAGAAACTTGATGAAAAATAGCTTACTGGCTTTATCAGACATATTTTTGTGTAAATATTCTTGTAAAGAATTTTTGTATTCTTTTATTCCTTCATTTTATTTGTGAAGTTATAAGCTTGTAAACTTAATGATGTAGAGCTTACATTGTACTATACTTGTATATTTTATTTTTACTCATAAAAAGTACATCTGTTTGTACTGTTTATATATGGGTTTTGTCATCATCGAAAAAGGGAAAATTGTTGGGATATTTCTAACTAGGTTATGATGAGACAATGTAATATTAGATGAACTTTTAGAGTACCCATTTTCCACGTTTTATAAGTGGATTTTAGAGTGATAAGCATATCTTTCTAAGTTGTGATTTGTAAAGATGTATAAATCAGAAAGATATAGGATACTGATGTTAGCAGGATTCTGGACTTAAAGAAACCTTGAAGACTGATTTTCAGCATGGAAAATCAGTAAGCTGAAGATGAAGTCAAAATGAGAAAGTTGGATCAGGAAGCAGCAAACAGATAGCAGGAAGGAAACAGGAGACTGACTGCAGGATTCTGGAATAGGAAGCTGTTCAGAGATAGGAAACTATTCAGGATCAGGAAGCTAACACAGGATCAGGAAGCTGACTATAGGATTCTGGAATAGAAAGCTGTTTAGAGATAGGAAGTTGTTCAGGATCAGGAAGCTAACGCAGGTCAGGAAGCTGACTGCAGGATTCTGGAACATGAAGTAGTTCAGAATCAGGAAGCTGATGCAGATCAGAAAGAAGATGCAAGTCAGGAAGCTGACTACAGGTTTCTAGAACAAGAAGCTGTTCTGAAACAGAAACCTGGCGCAGAACAGAAAGCAGCTACTGCAAGCTAAGCAGCAAGCTGTAAGTCTTTCTAACCTATTCAATGCAGTACGAGGAATATACTGGATACAGTACGAGGATTGGTTCCCGTCAAAATTACTAGTAGATAGAAGTTAGCAACGAGCCAATGAGATGATGACACCTGGACAGCGGCTCTGCAAAAGTACTGTAGCTGGAGTATGGCGTTATTAATGTGGATCAAAGTAGGACATGCTCTATATCCTAGATCTTTCAAGATGCAATTAATGCAACGATTTGAAGATCAATTTGAATTGCAATAAGGATTATGCCTCTCTTCAATGGGCATTTTCCTAATGATATAAATAGAAGGATGGAGTGACTTTAAAGATTACTGAACAACTGAGCATTTTATATCTTACAAGCGATCAAATTCTCAAGCCTTTCAAGCTTTCTAAGTTCAGTCACTCAACCTTCTGAAGCAGTCATTCAAGCACTCGAGCTTTCAAGTTCAAGGCTGACTTCAAAGTTGCACTAGTTGAAGAAACTTATATACTTTTAACCATTTGATGTGTGCTAGGTTGTTTTAGTTTGGTGTACTTAGTTGACAGGATTAGATCCTTGCTAAGTTTTAGTCTTGTGTAGGCTATTTTCTCTGTGTGGGATATTGTACCCCGTGTGGGATTTGGCCTAGAAATCTTTGATTCTAGTAGGTAAACTTGTATAGGAAGAGGTTTGTAAAGTTGGGTCTTGTAAAACAAACTGACCTAACAAAGTTCCTCCTTGAGAAGAAGTAAAGTGGACGTAGAAGGTTTATACCACATTCGAACCACTATAAACCATAAGTGTGTTTACTGTTTTTTATTACTTGTTGCATTGCATTATAGCATTTCTATCTTACTGCATTTGTCATAAGCATTCTAGTCAAATGATTCTGTTAAAATCATATTTGTGAAAAGGAAACTGTTTTCAAAAGGAAACTTTATCTTACTTATTTCGTTGCATACTGTGATACCGAGTCAGTAACCTGAAACAGTATACTGCCAGGTTTCTGAATCGAGTCAGGTTACTGCATTCTCTGTAGAATCAGAAACCTATTCATTGAAAAGTTTTAAAACGAAAAATCGATAGGGTTCATTCACCCCCCTCTGAACCTCTGACCACTTGGGACCAACAAAGAGGTACGTAAATTAGGGTCAGACTCAGGTCGACCCTAGATCCATGCAAATGGTACATACGAATTTTTGCCTATAGTAAAAATAGCCTTAAGCAAAATATAGTACAAAATAATAAAATTAAATTCTAATAAAATACTATCTCCGATTTAAAATAATGATCGTTTTGGAAATCAATTTTATTTCAAATTATGTGTTGTTTTAGCTATTTGGTACCCTTATTTTTTTTCAAGTTTATCCCTAATCCAATTCCTAAAATATTTTTAATTTTGAACTTATCTATTTAATCTCTTTATAATTAATTCACACAAGATTCTACTTTATTTCCTGATCTCAAATTTTCCATATTTCTTTCTTTTATACTATCTCATCTCATGTTAATTTAGGAGTGAGTGAATAGAGGTGATATTATCTTAAGAGAATTTTTATTCAATTTTTTTGTTTTTTAATTTATTACAAAAACTCAAAAATGACACATATTTTGAACGACAAGTAATACGCCAAATACATTTAATGTCATTTAAAGACAACATTAAATGTTCAACTAATAATATAAAATGTTTTTCATTATCCTACCAATATTTGATCAGTTTTTTTTGTGAATTATTATTATTATTATTATTATTATTATATATTTTGATAAAGTTTGTCATCAATGAGTATTTTAATCAGTCATGGACGGTACTAGTTGGGTTGTCACTTGTCAGTGGATGTCTCTTTTGCTTTCAATCCCAAATTTGAGGCATCATCTGTGAGACTCTTGTGGTGTAAATTAAGTTTGTGGTTCGATGTATTTCATAGGGATGTTTAATTCACTGTGGTAAAGAATTGGATCATTTATTTCAATTTGGTGTATCATCTTATATTACACTGTTTTTAATATTAAATATCAATTATTGATATTATTTTTATACTTGATGTGTGGTGTTTATTTTAAAACGTCAAATGAAACAATGAATTGAATAAAGTATTGTGTTTGGAGTAAGTCTCTTGTGAGACCGTCTCACGGAATTTTAATGCATTGCGTGAGACGAATCAACCCACAACTCAATTATCCATTACCCAAACCCTATAATTCATATTTTGTTTTTGGATGATGGGGCTCTATTTTACGAAAATTATCCGTAAAACCGTCTCAGGTGAGTTTTTGTGTTCTACTTGTTCTAATTGAAGAAAGCAACAACCTTAGTCGAATAATATAGGTGATAAAGTTGATTATTCGCAGGAACAAAAAGTAACTTAGAATTTCTCTCTTTCTTTTTAAATAAAATTCCATTACTTACGGGTATTGGTACCAAAAGATTCAGTTTAAAAAATTCCAGTACTTACGGGAATTGGTACCAAAAGATTTAGACAAAGAAATCTAACAATTCAGAATCAATACTATGAAGAAAATGAATATTTGCGATAATAAGATGTTTGTCGCAAAAATATTAATAATTATTACAAAAATAATTTGCGACAACATTTTATCGCTCAATCATTATTTATTAAAATAAAATAAAATAAAATTCACCTTAGTTCCAAACGAATTTTAAGATATTAAAACCATTCATAAAAGTAAAGTTTAGGCCAACTGGCACTTTTTGTGCTCATGGGTCTAGCCCTACAACGCATTTAGTATTTGGATTTCATGTATTTATATCCATTCACAAAAGTAGGCTAACCTTTGGTATTTGCATATATAGTCCAATGTCCACATTCATGAATCATTAGACAAACAAAAAAAATGCAAGACAGGGTTAGATTTCCATGAGTTATAAATAACTCTCAATAGTAATAATATGTATTTAAAAGTGTAAAATAAATTGTAAAAAGGGGTTTTGTTTCTTCCCTCACGAGCTTCTTTGCCTTTTATCTTCTTCTTCATTTGTCACATTCATCCTTTTCTTCGTATCGCGATTTAATATGTCGATTATTTTTTCTATAACTATTTTTTTTCATAATCATAATCACAATCATTTCTCTACAGTGAAGAAGATTAACAATTGCAACAAAAATATGGATACAAAATGATGCATTAGTTTACTAAAATTTATTAGTTGTGTCACATAATTGTATTAGTTGTATTACATAAAAATATTAATTGTATCACATAAATGAATTATTTCATTTACAAAAAGGTATAGCCTCATTTTAATGAAATATAACATAAGTGTATTG
This sequence comes from Scutellaria minor, assembly GCA_954870855.1. Lineage (NCBI taxonomy): Eukaryota > Viridiplantae > Streptophyta > Magnoliopsida > Lamiales > Lamiaceae > Scutellaria > Scutellaria minor. Next base: position 12,465,943 of record OX940728.1, on the reverse strand, counting down.
TTGGCATGCAAATCCGGCTAAGCATATCTTACATAAAATAATAATTCTTGATATGGGCCTTTTCCACAGAAAATGGGAATCTTGTGTTATAGTAGAAGCAGAAGTGATGTGGATTATTTAAGAATCGAAGTTGATTTGCTTTATAAAAAAAATATATCAATGAACTTCTATGAAATGGTTTCATTGGATTCAACCAGTTGTCTTGATTGTGGAATATCATTGAGAAATATGAATTCGCATTGTCAAAGGATTTCCTGCGATTATTTCTAGTATGGAATGATATAATATTGTAAATATATTCTTTAGAATATTCTAGACTATGTTTTGATTTAGTCAATTCCTTCCATACTTGTAATTATGTATCTGTATATATTGGGGTTTTACCCACATCAATAGAATATCTCATTCCCATAATATCTCATATTATACATGGTATCATCCTCCACGATCTAATTCTTCCGCTGAAACCTAATTTCCACCGTCTTTCTTTTCTCTCCTGCCATGTCGTCCGACGATGAGACTCAGTCCAATATTCACACCACTGAAACTACTACTCTTCCTCCACTAGTGACAATTCCCACATCCATGCAACATATAAAGAAACTCACCCGCAAGAATTTTCCACAGTGGAGATCGTATATTCTTTTGATATTGAATGGACTTGATTTGCAGGGTTATGTCTCCAGTGAAGTTACTTCTCCGGTGCGCGGTATACCAGAACTCCATCGCTGGTTTCAACAGGATCAACTGATCCTTACAACGATCATGGGGTCTCTCTCCGAGGAGGTCTCCCTGTTCGCATCCACTGCTCCTGATAAACGTATGATATGGAAAACTCTACATTCCATCTTTGCTAGTCGTTCTATGACTCGTGTAATGACCTTGAAGGTTGACCTTGGGAGTGCCCATATCAAGGATGAATCCATCACTGAGTTTCTTCATTCACTCAAATCGAAAGCTGACGAGTTGGCTTTGATTGATACGCCTATGCCCGATGATGATTTTATAATTTGTGTTATTAATGGCCTTGGCCCGAAATATAGGGATATCGTTACCTAGATTCGAGCCCAGCCCTACTCCATTTCTTTTGTAAATCTCCTCGACATGCTAGTCGCTCAGGAATGTTACATTGATCGGCTGGAACAGGCTGATACCAGTCTCGTTATTTCTGTAAATAAAACCCAATATCAGAATCAGACCTTTTCGAACTCTCGTCCAAAATCTTCAGGCCAAAATCATTTGACCGGTGGATTGAACAAAGGAAAACAACAACAATCTGGTGGTGGTGACAAGTATAAAGGTCATTCAAATAATAATTATACCTTTGATAATGTTATTGTTTGTCAGATTTGCCAATACAAGAGATATAGTGCACTGTTTTGTCATCGTCTTCCTCCCATAGTGAATTCTGCTCATTCTCCAGGATAATTTCAACCTCCTAATGCATGGATATTGGACTCCAAGCCTCTCATAATCTGACTTCGGATCTGGGAAATTTATCGCTACACTTTGAGTACGATGGTACTGACGAAGTACAACTCACAGATGGTTCCCCCATGCCTATATCCCACACTAGTACATCACTCATTCAGTTTTCTAATCGTATTTTTCAATTGGATAATATGTTGTGTGTCCCGTGGGCTAAGAAAAACTTATTGCCAGTGCATCAATTTACTCGATCGAATAATGTATCTGTGGAATTTTTTTCGTACACTTTTGTTGTGAAGGATAGAGTTATGGGGCACCTCTAGCCACGGGAAAATGCAATAATGGGGTTTATCACCTGCAACCTCCTGCTTATTACTTAAAGTCTGCTGTGAATTTTGCAACTCTTGGATTACATACTGATGTTGGGACGTGGCATGCCTGGTTGGGTCATCCTTCCCAACGAACTAATAGTTTTGTTATTTTACATAATAAACTACCCTTACGTAGTAAATTTGGCCTGTCAGATTTTGAGTGTGACTCGTGTTTTTTCTGTAAGACTCCTAAATTGCCTTTTAGGAATACTTTTTTAATTGTTTTGTTTATGGTGATGTTTGGGGTCCAACTGTTACGTCTGTTGATGGTTTCCGGTATTACTTGTTGCTTGTTGATGCTTTCACTAAATATATGTGGATTTTTCCGTTGGTATGCAAGTCTCATGTTAAGCTTGTGTTTGAACAGTTTGGCCCAATTGTCAAACGTCAGTTCGGTTTTTCGATTAAAATTTATTACTGTGATAATGGAGGTGAATTCTTAGCACTTCGATCTTATTTTTCTACACATGGCATTTCTTAGTTAACCACAGCCCCACATACTCTCAAGCAAAATGGTGTTGTTGAACGTCGATACCATCATGTCGTTGAAACAGGCAAGGTCTTGCTACACTATGCTTGACTACCGGCTAATTTTTGGTCTTATGCTTTCCAGACTGCGGTTTATCTTATCAATCCAATCCCCATCTCGATTTTGAATCACATGTTGGAAAATTGGTTGTTGAAAGTGATGGATGACACTACTTTAACAAATAGTTAAGTGGCTAAGAGTTAATCCTTTTAAGGATTGGATGCCAAAAGATTAATCTACGTTTGTAGTAGATAATTGAGGCATTTTGAATCGCTCAAAACCAATTTTTGGTGAGTGAGAAATTAAGCATCAAAGTTGGTCATTTGAAATGAGAATGAAAGGTCTTGAATGTGGGAGGAGTGCTTAACTATCCCATATAGGAAAATGGACCTTGAAAATGCAAGTATAAGAAAAGTCATGTGAAAAGTCTTAGTAATTAGTATACTATTGGAGTAGTATGCTTGTGCAACACACACGCGCGTGTGTGTAGGGCTCGGCTCAGCTCGGTCTGAACCCAACCAACCCAACCTCGACCGTGGGCCTTGGTCCTTGGCAATTGAACTTAGGCGGATCGGGCTCGGGTTTTACCCGACCCATATTTACCTTTTTGGGCAAAAGTTCTGACGTCATTAACGGCGCCGGGTATTTATGCGCTAGTGCTGGGATGCAGCGGGAGTAGTACTTGTTGTTGGTGCTTGCTGCAACAGGAGTAGCATGTTGTTGGTGCTTGCTGCAGCGGGTGTTGTTTACTGTAGAATGCTGATGCGTCGGGTGCTGTTTGCTGCAGCTTGCTAATGGAGCCGGGAACAGAATGCAGCTGCAGCTTATTACAACGGGGCAGTAAGCGCACACGCACCTAATAGAATTCTGTGTAGTAACGTGAGCTTACTGATGCAGTGCCGTGAACAGCAACGTGTTGCAGTATTTTTTACCATTATTTTTTGAATGGGGTATTAAATTGCATTAAAAGACCCATTTTTGGGCAGTAAATTCTCATCAATTTCAGATGTAACCCCTCATGTTGGAAGTCTATATATAGGGGTCGTCATGCATCATTTTACAACATCAAAATCGAAAACCTTGCATCATTTTCCATTTTTACATCAACTCAATTCTCAAAGCACTAAAGTTTGTCAGAGCTGTCGAGTTTGTGGTGCAACTACTCCAGAGACGAAGTTGTTTTATCTTTGGAAGAAAATACGCATGGTTCCAGTGAGCACTACCCTGGACGTATCTCGTCTTAAGGAGAGAGGACCTTCCTCGAATCGACTTACTGTTCTTTCTTACTATTTCTATTTCTGTTCGACATTGCCCATTGTAATTATACTATTCCTAACAATCTTAAGATGAGATATCATATCGAACAATGGTAGAAATGAGAATCCTCCTACCGAGGTTCCCCCTACTGTTGACTAAGTTTCTCCTACTATTACCACTAATGCAGCAACTATGAATACTGTTGTTGTATCCTCCACTTCTGTTGCTGCTGCAACCATGAGTGCAGCATTGCGCCCTGCGATTCTTCCTACTGCCGAGAAGCCCGAGAGGTTTACGGGTGAGAACTTCAAGAGGTGGCAACAGAAGATGTTGTTTTACCTGACCACCGTTGGAGTGGCCATGTACCTGAAGTGGATCTTCCAACCGTTGCTGAAAATGACACAAAGATGGAAGCGTGTACTACGCTTGATACATGGTTGCATAGTGATTTTCTATGCAAGAACTATATCCTGAATAGGATGAATGACTCGCTGTATAGCGTGTACGTGGGCTGCAAGATGGCCAAAGAGCTATGGGATACTCTTGAGAAGAAATGCAAGACCGAGGATACCGGTGTGAAGAAATTCGTGGTGGCTCGGTTCTTGAAGTATCAAATGGTGGACTCACATCCTGTGATGGACCAAGTGTAAGACTTCCAATTGGTTATGCATGAGGTTTAAGATGAGGGCATGAACTTGCCTGAACCTTTCATTGTTGCTTGTGTGATCGAGAAGCTCCCACCTAGTTGGAGGGACTTCAAGAATTACTTGAAGCACAAATGAAAGGAAATGACCCTCAAGGACTTGATTGTCAAGCTCCGAATCGAGGAGGACAATAGGAAGGCTGATTCTAGGCCTCGTATGCCAATGGATGCTAAGGCCAACCTGTTGGATGGCAACAAAAGAAAGCGTCCTAACCCCAATCAAAATGAGAAGGGAGAGAAGCCGGTGAAGAGATTCAACAGCAATTGCTACAATTGTGGTAAGCCTAACCACATGGTTAAAGATTGTAGTAGGCTGTCTAAGAAGAACAAAGACAAGCAAGTAAATTTGGCCGAGCACAAAAAAGACTTGGACAACAATGATCTTTGTGTTGTGGTGTTTGAAGCCAACATGGTGGATAACCCAAGAGAATGGTTCGTGGACACGGGAGCCGCTTACCATGTTTGCTCAGATAGGGAGGTCTTTTCCAATTATAAAGCTTTGAGTGGAAGAAAGCTCCACATAAACAATCAAGCTTCATCCGAGGTGGTTGGAGTGGGGAACGTAGTTCTAAAGCACACGTCGGGCAAAGAGCTCACGTTGAAGGATGTGCTGCATGTCCCGGACATCCGCAAGAACCTAGTTAATGGTTCATTACTTGTAAATCATGGCTTTAAGCTCATTTTTTAGGCTGAAAAGTTAATTCTTACGAAGCATGGTGTGTTTTTGGGTAGGGGTTATTTGGTCAATAGGCTATTTAAATTAAATGTAATGGCTAAGCGCCAAATTATACCCAAAACGATTAATGAAAATGCTATAATTTTTTCTTATATTGTTGAGTGTTGTGATTTATGACATAATAGATTAGGACATGTAAATCTAAATGCTATAAAAAGGTTAGTAATCTTGGACTAGCTAAAAATCGATGAAATTAAAACATAAAATAAATGTGAAGTGTGTGTTGAAGCCAAAATAGCTAAGCTACCTTTTCATAATATTGAAACGAGCACAAAACCTCTAGAATTAATTCACACCGACGTGTGTGAATTGAAGTTTGTGTAAACTAGAGGTGGGAAAAAGTATTTTATTACTTTTATAGACAATTACACAAAGTATTGTTATGTCTATCTCTTGAAAAGTAAAGACGAAGCTATAGAAGCTTTCAAGAATTACAAGAATGAGGTAGAAAATCAATTAAATAGCAAGATCAAAGCTATAAGAAGTGATAGAGGTGGAGAGTATATGACACCGTTTGAGGAGTTATATTCATAAAGTGGCATAATTCATCAAATGACGACTCTCTACTCACCTCAATCAAATGGCGTGGCCAAACATAAAAATCGTACTGTAAAAGAGATGATGAATACCATGCTTATTAGCTCGGGGTTACCACAGAACCTGTAAGGGAAAGCCGTTTTAATGACGAATTACATTCTTAATAAGATTCCTTTGAAAGAAAATAATGAAACCTCATACAAAATGTGGAAATGACGTAAACCATCGTACAAATACCTCAAAGTATGGGGATGTTTGGCTAAAGTGGAGGTACCACCTCCTAAGTAAATAAAAATCGGTCGCAAGATGATCAATTGTATATTTGTGGGTTATGCACTAAATAGTAGTGCTTATCGCTTCTTAATCCACAAGTTAGAAATACCCGATACGATGGAGGAAACGGTGATAGAATCAAAAAATGTTATATTCTTTGAAAACGTGAATCCTTGTAAAGAAATGATAGAAATAAACTCTAATAAAATATCGTTAGATCAAGCTACAAGTAGCTCTAGTCTCTAGAAGAGAAACCTAGACGTAGCAAAAGAGCAAAAGTTGCTAAGAACTTTGGTCCCGATTTTATCACTTATATGTTAGATGATGAACCGAGGTCGATCAAGAAAGCTCTATCGACCCATGATGCTCCACTTTGGAATGAAGCAATCAATAGTGAGATCAATTCCATCATGCAAAACAACACGTGAGAGTTAGTTGATCTTCCTCTCGGTTGTAAGCCCTCAGGATGCAAATGGATCCTAAAAAAGAAATATAAGACTGATGAAAGTATAAATAAGTATAAAGCTCATCTAGTAGCCAAAGGCTTTAGACAAATAGAAGAAGATGACTTCTTCGACACGTATTCACCTATGATGAGAATTACGTCGATATGTGTGCTTCTAGCGATTGCTGTTTTGCATAATCTTGAAATTCACCAAATGGATGTGAAAATGGCACACTTAAATGGTGAGCTAGAAGAAGAGATTTATATGGATCAATCCGAAGGGTTCGTAGTACCTGGACAAGAAAAAAAGGTGTGTAAATTTGTTCGGTCCTTATATGAACTTAAGCAAGCACCGAAGCAATGGCACGTTAAATTTGACAATATTATGTTGTCAAATGGCTTCAAGATCAACGAGTGTGACAAATATGTCTACATCAAGGGCACACCCTAGACTTATGTTGTCATGTGTCTTTACGTAGATGACAAGTTAATCATGGGTAGTAACTATGAAGTTATAGTTGAAACAAAACACATGCTGAAACGAAACTTCGACATAAACGATATGGGTGTGGCGGATGTGATTCTTGGAATCAAAATTCTAAGGATGTCTGAAGGAATAACACTAACACAATCTCACTACATTGAGAAAGTGCTAAGAAAATTCAATGCTTGTGACGATCCAATTACCAAAACACCTTTAGAGCTCAACGTACACTTGAGTAAGAACCGAGGTAAGCCTGTAGCTCAAGTTAAATACACGAGGGTTATAGGAAGCCTAATGTGCATAAAAAATTATACAAGGCCCGACCTTGCATGCTCGGTGAACAAGTTGAGTAGATTCACGAGTAATCCAAGTAACGAGCATTGGAAAGCTCTTGTGAGGGTGTTGAGATACTTAAAGTATACTCTCGACTATGGTTTGCATTACTCGAGATATCCCGCCATGCTTGAAGGGTATAATGATGAAAATTGGATTTTGAACACGAATGACTCATTTTCCACGAGTGGATACATTTTCACTATAGGTGGTGGAGTCGTGTCATAAAAATCCACAAAACAAACATGTATAGCACATTCCACCAGGGAATCCAAGTTTATAGCCTTGGATAAGGTGGGAGAAGAGGCTGAATGGCTACGAAATTTTCTCAAGGTTATTCCATATTGGAAGTAAGTCGGTTCTGACCGTGATGGTACATTGTGATTACCAAGTTACCATAGGTAGGGTGATAAATAACATGTACAACGGTAAGTCGAGATATATACGTCGTCGATATAATACAATGAGATAATTGATCTCGACCGGCGTGATGTCGATCGACTACATAAAGTCTAAAGATAATTTGGCCGATCATTTGACGAAAAGGTTAAATTGAGATCAAATTAACAAGTTGCTAAAGGGAATGTGATTAAAATCCACGACTTGAAAACTTTTGAATTGGATACCCAACCATGTGGATTGGAGATCCCAAGAACATGGTTCAATGGGAAAACTAAACTAAGAAAGTTAGTTGAGAATACTTGAAAAATGTGAAATCCTTCCCTAGAAAGTAAAGAAAGTGTTAAGCCTACCAATGTGGTGAGGTTAAGTCTTATGATTTTTAATGATTCCAAAACACATCGATGAGGTTGAGTACGGTGGGATACTCGTATGGATATCACCTATGTAAGTGAGAAGTGGTGGCCGCTTCTAATGAACACTTATAAACCAAAGACGTGTCCATGGTTGAGGCCGAAAAAGACAAAAATGTAAGAACAAAGGTGCTTAAAACTTTTTTGTGCAAGCATTGTTGACTCGGTGTTCACGAAAGTGGAGTAGTTCAAGACATAATGTCCACTAAGCCGCCGCTGCACTCGACAACATGAACTATGGAAGGTATCAAGGTCAAAAGTCACCTATCCTTATACAACAAGGTCTCTTGAGGATTGAGCTTCGAGTCTGCATTCATGCATTAATTTCCACTCATGTGGAGGATTGTTGGAAAATTGGTTGTTGAAAGTGGCGGGTGACACCACTTTGACCAATAGTTAAGTGGCTAAGAGTTAATCCTTTTAAGGATTGGATGCCAAAAGATTAATTTACGTTTGGAGTAGATAATCGAGGCATTTTGAATCGCTCAAAACCAATTTTTGGTGAGTGAGAAATTAAGCATCAAAGTTGGCCACTTGAAATGAGAATGAAAGGTCTAGAATGTGGGAGGAGTGTTTAACTATCTCACATAGGAAAATAGACCTTGAAAATGCAAGTAAAAGAAAAGTTATGTGAAAAGGCTTAGTAATTAGTATACTATTGGAGTAGTATGCTTGTGCAACACACGCATACGCGCGGCTTAGCTCGGCACGGCCTGAACTCAGCCCGGACCCAACCCGACCCAACCTGACCTCGGGCCTTAGTAATTAGACATTGGGCTAGATTGGGCTCGGGTTTTACCCGACCCCTGTTTATCTTTTTGGGTAAAATTTGCGACGTCATTAATGGCGCTGGGTATTTGTGCGCCCGCGCTGGGATATAGCGGGAGCAGTACTTACTGTTGGTGCTTGCTGTAATGGGAACATGTTGTTGGTGTTTGCTGCAGCGGGTGTTGTTTGCTGCAGAATGCTGATGCGCCGATTGTTGTTTGCTGTAGCTTGCTGATGGCACCGGGAGCAGAATGCAGCTGCAGCTTACTACAATGAGAGCAATAAGCATGCCCGCGCTCGCACCCACGCCCAGCTTACTGCAACGGGAGCAGTAAGCACACCCGCACCCAACAGAATTATGTGTAGTAATGTGAGCTTACTGATGCAATGCCGTGAACAACATGTTGCAGCATTTTTTACCATTTTTATTTTGAATGGGGCGTTAAATTGCATTAATAGACCCATTTTTTAGCAGTAAATTCTCATCAATTTCAGATGTAACCCCCCATGTTAGAGGCCTATATGTAGGGGTCGTCATACATTATTTTACAATATCGAAATCGAAAATCTTGCTTCATTTCCATCTTTGCATCAACTCAATTCTCAAAGCACTAAAGTTCGCCGGAGCTCTCGAGTTTGTGGTGCTACTACTCCAGAGATGAAGTCATTTTATCTTTGGGAGATGATATGCACTGTTCTAGTGAGCACTATCTTGGGTGTATCTTGTCTTAAGGAGAGAGAACCTTCCTCGAATCAACTTACTGTTCCTTCTTATTGTTTTTGTTTCTGTTCGACATTGCCCATTGTAATTGTACTATTCCTAACATTATATATCACCATTTGAGTCTTTATTCTAGCAAAAACCCGATTATAAGAAGCTTCGTACTTTTGGTTGTATTTTCTTCCCTTGGCTCCGCCCGTATGCCTCACACAAACTGGAGCTTTATTCACGTCCATGTATGTTTGTTGGGTACTCATCCTCCCAAAGTTCTTATCGGTGCCTTGATATGACCACTAGTCGTATGTATATATCCCATCATGTCCGTTTTTGCTGCTTTACACCAATCCCACCCCATCACAACACATACCCCTTCTCTTGCCTTGCATATCTTGGATCTGGTGGCTCGGCCCCCAACCACTCCTCTGGCTACTTCAATATCTATTCCTGAGCCTGATCTATCTTCTGCTCCTCCGACTACTCCCATCTTGTCTCAATTGCTACTTTCTCCCCCCACTCGTACACATGGTATGGTTACGAGGAGTCAAAATAATATTTTCAAGCCAAAGGTGTAGAGTTCCACTAAACACCCCCTCGATTCAAAAGTTGCTCCTACTTGTGTGACTTAGGCTCTTCGTGATGCTCGTTGGAAGGCTACTATGTCAGATGAATACATGGTATTATCGAAACATGACACATGGGATCTAGTCTCTCCCCCTGCGGGATCAAATATTATTGGGTACAAATGGGTATTTGTGATTAAACATCATCCAGATGCCTCTATCGATCGCTTTAAGGTACGGTTAGTTGCGAAGGGGTTTCATCAGCGTCCCGATGTTGATTATCAAGAGACATTCAGTCTTGTGGTTAAACCAGTTACTATTTAAACCGTTCTTACTTTGGCCCTACATCACAAGTAGGATCTTTGTCAACCTGACATTAGCAATGTCTTCCTCCATAGGCATCTTTCCACTCCTGTCTATATGGTTCAACCTCCGAGATTTATTGACAAATCACATCCCAATCATGTTTGTCGTCTCCATAAGTCGTTGTATGGTTTGTGCCAGGCCCCTCTTACCTGGTTCAAACATTGAGTGTTGATCTATTATCCTTTGGGTTCACACAGTCTCTTGTTGATACTTCTCTATTTATCTATCGTCGTGCTAATGACTGCTTGTTTGTACTTATCTATGTAGATGATATGATTTTAATAGACCCTTCTTCTTGAGAGGCTTGTATCTCATCTTGGGTCCAAGTTTGCAGTAAAAGATCTCGGTACACTCACATACTTCCTTGGAGTTGAGATGATCAGGTGTCGGGATGGTCTACTTCTTTGGAAACAAAAGTATATGGTGGACCTATTGCTCCAATTTCAGATGGATGGGTCCAAGTCGGTTACTACACCTATGTCTACCTCCTCCGCATTCTTAGTGTCTGGTGATGTTGACTTCTCTGCCTACAGGAGTGCTATTGGAGGTCTCCAGTATGTCACCATTACTCGACCAAATATCACCTTTACTGTCAACCGTCTAGCCCAAGCCATCTCTTCTCCTATGTTCGATGATTGGCTTGTTGTCAAGAGCCTCTTTCGTTACTTGAAAGACATGTTACAATATGGTCTTCTATTGCGGTGACCTACCTCACTCCAGCTCACGGCCTTCTCAGATTCTGATTATGGCGGGACACTTACTAACGGCAAGTCCACCTCCACTTATATTATTTTCCTTGGCCAAAACCAATATCATGGCAATCATGTAAACAGAAGGGTGTTGCTAGATCTTCCACTAAGGCTAAATATCGTGCTTTGGCCTCCACTGCTTCTGAGGTCTGCTGGATCTCTAATTTGTTCAAAGAACTCAGTCTCTCTCTACATTCACCACCCCGTCTCTTGTGTGACAATTTGGGGGCTACTCGTCTTGCACTACATCCGATCATACACTTTCGATGAAACATATTACTTTAGATTTGTATTTTGTTCGTGATCTCTTTTCCGAAGGCTTGTTCACCGTAGCTCATGTGAACACACTTGACCAACTTGTTGATATGCTTATAAAACCACTAGCTCGTTCCCATTTCCAACTACTTCGGTCTAAAATTTTTGTGGCCGATGACACGTCAATTTTACGGGGGTATATTAAGTGATATAATATTGTAAATATATTCTTTAGAATATTCTAGACTAGGTTTTGATTTAGTCAATTCCTTCCATACTTGTAATTATGTATCTGTATATATTGGGGTTTTCCCAACATCAATAGAATATCTCATATTATACATCATCCACTTTGGTATTTTATTGAACAAAAGGGGTGTTCCTCCATTAATCAAGAATTTAGATTTTTGAGAAGTATCATGATCATCCTTTAAGAAGGGTTTCCATTTTTTCAAATGTATAATTTGAAGACCTATTGATTCTAACAACTAATTGCAAAGTTGATCATTCAGACCTTTCAATTCATAAATGTAGAGCTCAGACCTATGAATGGGGATATTCTCGAAACTCACATAGAAAAAAAGAAGTGGGTTCGAAAAAAAGAAAAGCAACTTGGACAAAAAAAGAAGTTACTTGGACAAACAAAGTGGCTTAGACAAATATTTTTTGTCGATTACCTCAGACCAATCAATCAAATATTGATTAATACATAATCAATCGAACACTATTTGAAAATTTCTCTTCTGCTCAGAAACGAAATATTCCTGGAAATTCTTGCTCCCATTGGACAATTTGTATCTATATGCATCAGGATCCCAATTCATGGATATCTCGATTCGAGATATCAAGATAAAAGAAATCGAACCATTTCTTCTAACTCTTTTTCAAATTCGATAAATGTTGGTTGATAATATATTTCATTAGAGTTCTATGATTCAGAGTATCCTTTCATATTTGATCCCTTTGAATTCCATATTCAAAGTTGCGATCGGATCTATTCATTAAAAAAAATCGATTCAATACATTTCTTATGTACCTATAGATACTATATTGGATCTGAATCAGATTTCAGATCAATCTATATTGATTGACTGTCTCCACTATATTGCTAGCAAATACCACTATTTTTTATTTTGAATCTTCCAAATCATTCCCGTAAGAGATCCAGACCCTTTTTTTATCCTTCGAGAAAAACATTCATTCTCTTCCTAAAAAATAGGAGGTAGAACCAATAAAGATTTCCTTTTCAATTCACCCCTGGCCTCATTCAAGAATTATTTTTGATCTAATCCATAAGAATCAATAGAAAAGGCAAATCCCTTATGATATACCAGATCCGGCTCTGTTATTGATAGAGTGAATAGACTGTCATTTCTTGAAATCTCTCTTCTGATTCAAAATCATGGTGTAATGTGTATCCTCCCATGTTCCGGTCCTGGAATAGAAGAAATAAATCAAAAAATGGATTTTTGTTCAATATTGAAATCTTACTGAAGTTGTCCATATCCAATTTATCCTTCGGAACCCTATCATACCCCGGATTTGATGAAATAGGATGAATTGAGATAATATTTTGTAAATATGTAATTATCTTTAATATATTAACTAAATCAAACAACCAAATAAAAATGAACAAAAACAATAAGAATAAACTTGGACTTCCTGCTTGGTTAATCAAAATAGTATGAAATACAAATGAACAAAAGAGGAATAAGCTCGGGTGAACCTAGCCAGCTTATTCAAGTTGTCGGTTAGATCGAGTTATTTTATTATCTTATCATAATAGTTGATTACAATAATTTTTGATTTTTTTTGTTAAAATGATGCACTATTTATTGTCTAGGCTAAAGATCACAAGATTAGGGTAACTAAATCAAATCAGAACGACCCTAGGGATGAAGATCTTCTAAATCAACTATGATTTTATTCGGATTTGTAACCTTATTTGAATATTCCTTGTGTTTTGGGCTTGATGATCCCTACAAGAATATTCCTACCTTATCAGATGTTTGTTGGTGGGTATCTCAGTTTTTTGTTGTAGGACTAGACCGACTTGGTCGGCCTTAGTTGACAACTTCATATCAAACCTTTCAGGGCGGCTTAATCTTCCTAGGATGGTCGGATTGGTCATGCTAAGTCGGCTCACCCCAATCAGGTAGGCAAGGTTGGTCCAATTTATTATAGGCTCCCAAAAAGACCACTTGAGCCAAGTCGAGTCGATGACACATCATGTATTACCTATATCATATAAAAATATTAAACATATAAGATAAATGTATTAATCATATAGCATAGATGTATTACATTTACTTAACTTTATTATCTTATTTTACTTAAAAAATAAATTTATTATTATACTGGAATATATTAGTTGTATTATATAAAGGTATTAGTTCTATCACATAAATGTATGACCATATTACTGAAATATAATGTAAGAGTATTACTCGCATAACTAAATTACATTACTCGCACAACTAAATAGTATTAGTATAACAAAAATATAATGCATGTTTGATAGATTTGAGATATAAGTGGAAGAGCGTGGGCACCGACAAGAAGCACGTGAAAGAAGGTTGAATCAAGTTGCACGGATTTGGGTTACATAGACAAAAATATTTATATCTACTTCCATTACATGTAATGAAAATTACAAGTTGCACGGATCTGGGTTGAATCAAATAGCATGGATCTAGGTTGAATCAAGTTGCACGGATCTGGGTTGCATAGACAAAAATATTTGTATATGCTTCCATTACATGTAATGAAAATTACAAGTTACACGGATCTGAGTTGCATAAACAAAAATATTTGTATCTGCTTATATCACCTGCAATGAAAAATATTCCTATTATGAGATAAGTTAATATGTCAATAGGTGATATATCAATCACAATGATTATAAATATTAGTGGTTGGCTCGTACGTTGTACGAGATCAATTTATAATTATTCTATATATTATTATTTGATCATGAAATTATTATTTAACTTTGTTTATAATTGGTTATAAAAGTATAAAAAGATATACAATTTCTTTTATTAATTTTTTTTAAGATGACTTAGCAATATAAACATATTATATCTTTGAAAGTCATATAATTTAAGATCTCCATATGACTTTTATCTCCATGACTCCACATCTTTAATATTTTCTTAACAATAAATACTATGAAAAATAAAATTACACATGTATAATACGTGGACTAGCACATGTCGAATCAAGAATCCTTAAGAATACTAAGATGTCGAAAGCTGGAGAGTTTCAAGTCTCTGATTATATATATATTATATGTAATTTAACCATTTTTCTATATGTGTAAACTATGAACTATACATTGAACACTCATATTGATAATTGGCTCAGTTTCTAAGTTGCATTGCTTATTTGTGAAATTTCATATTAGTTAGGAAAATTATCTGGCTATTGGCTAAGGATAATTGAACAAAATCCCCTTGTGGTTTGGAAAATCAGCACGAAATCCCATAGTGGTTGAAAAATGCCCAAGATCCCTCTGTGATTAATTAATTAAGATAAAAACTTATATACACCTATTGCACAGATTTGGAACCATGCACTCACCCCCCATGCCCAGCCACGTACCCACAAGGTCGTGCACAAATTCACCCAAATTCGATCCCATGTGTTATACCCTTATATAGTGTTAAACATACCTTTATGTAGTGTTAAATATATACTTATGTTATGTTAATAATACCTTTTAAATTTTTATCTTACCTTAACATATTTTCAAACAGCTATTAATACCTTTCATACATTTTAGTTATGTTAGTCATACCTTTTAATTATGTTAGTTATATCTTTATATATTACATAAAAGTATGTTTATGTTGATATAAAGGTATAAATAATATCTCACAAATGTACGAGTAATATTATATAAAGGTAAACATGCATAGCTTGTGCCGAAACTAAGGTTTTTTTTGGAGTTAAAGTATTACTTAAAGGTATGATATTTGTATATAAATGTATGACTAACATAGTATAAAGGTCAGTGAATTATTTTTTTTTTAAGTTAAAGTATTGCACTAAGGTTATGAAATCTGGACATAAAGGTATGACTAATATAATATAAAGGTATGATTAATATAACATAAAAGGTCAGAAAAAAAAATACACGGATCCGAATCTAATTTGACCCGACCCGAATGCATGGATCTGATCAATGCACCAATTGCATAAAAGAACTACTCATTAAATAAAGCATGAATCTCCTAACTCTGTTAATGATAACTATGATGTGAATAACACGCACCCTTATTGCATTGTGGAGTAGTTTTTTTAACTTTTTTGCTTGTTAAATGATTTTATTACCCTTATTTTAGTATATTTTTGTATCATTTATTTTGCAGATATTTTATGTAGCATGTAAATCATATTCTATTAGTAAAATTAAGGACAATCATTACCCAATAAATTAATACATGAACTAATCAAAACTACATCCAACATACATATAATTAACTAATAAATAAATTACATAACCCAAGTCAAACTATGACCACTTTTGCACTTACGAATACGAACTTTGAAAGTTTACTGTATAACCGCTCAACTTTGTGGGTTTACCACACGACCACCAAAATATCGCCGCCGGTGAAATATACTTAGAATATTCATTCCCGTGCCGACGACGTGACTTTTGTTGAGGGCATTTTGGTCTTTTTAAGTGATGGTTCAATTTAATGACACACTAAAGGGCAAAATAGGAAATTTAATAATATAATTAAATTAAATTAAATTAAAAGTTGAAATCAAATAAGACCTAACTAACCTACAAATTGCACCCCCAAATTAATTTCCAACACCCCCAAATTGAAGAAATAAACCTTAGCTTCAAAATACCCTAATTTCCATTGAAGTACGAAAGATTCTTGCAATAAGATGGGTTATTCGCACGAAAGAATGCACTACAAAACTCAATGGAAAGCCAACATCTGTATCTCTCATTTTCCTCCCCTCTTTATGTCAATTTTTTATATGTTCATGAGTTGGAAAATGTCGATTATAGTAATTGTTTTGTGTGCTAGCAAAATGTTAAGTTTTTCTTGTTTTACATTATTGCTTTCTTGTTTTTGCAATATTATTCCTATGATTTGTGGATTTGTATTGAATATGCTATGAAATATGCTATGTTTAAACTTATTGTTGGTGTTTTATGCAAAAAACAATAATAAGAAGGATGAGTTTTGAAATTTCTTTGTTGGTGTTTTCTAAATTAGGTGGTAATTCAGATAAGTTTATTATAAGAATTATCCACTCAGCCAAATTTACTTGTTTTGGGAAGATTGTATATTGTGGGCCAAATCTGACTTTAGACCATATAGATTTTTGTGATGTTGATGAAGTTTCTATGCTTGAAATTGTGCAAATGGGTAATGAGATAGGGTTGGAGAAAGTTAAGGTTTTTTACTACAATAGAGGTGGTGTTAATGACTGTAATAACTTGTACACCCTATAAGATGACAATGATGTAATGAAATTAGTAAACTGTATAGATAAAGTTAGATTGATAGGCATACTTGTGCAACATGAGTGTAAGAGTGACATGGAAGATGATAATCCTAAGGAAAAAGATGGTGACAGTATGACAGAGGTAGAAGATGATGAAAGTTTGGCAGAGAAAGAAGACAGTAGGGCTAGAGTTGTTGATTAGGAATAAGGTGTTGATGAATTGTTGAAATCTGTTGGTAATGAGGCTGTTGAGGGTGATGTAGGGATGAACCAAGGTGTAGATGATGAAGTATGACAATTCACTGATCCATTATACAATATAGTAAATGATAATCCTAGTGGTGATAGTGATGGTGTTCAAAGCATAGGTTTTGATTTAGACATCTCTACTAATTTAGTAGACAGTGAAGAAGATTTTAGTTGTTAGAGTTTAATTTTTAAACTCTTAATTATTTTATTTTGAATTTCTCACAAAACATAATTTTGATATTTTTATTCAAATCAAATTCAATTTAAATTGATTTGGTTGGAGTAAATTCGGGAGATATGATTTTCTCATGTACGTTTTCTTGTAGAAGGAATGAGTTTTGACTAAATCAATTTTATCTGTTGGAGCATATTTAGAAAAGATTTGTTTTATCTAACCATTTGATCTCACGTGTTTTGAACAGAGTTTGAACTTGAATCAACAACCATTCATATTTTATAGAAAGTGGTTTATCTTTCACATATTTAAAAGTGATCAAACAACTAATCTTAGTTTATAGGAGTTTGTTTGTTTCATATTCTTAGTGTAGGATTTAAAAGTGACTTAAGGAAAAAGAGATTCAAAGAGCAAATGAAGAAAGACAGAACGTGGGAAGTAGAGCATGGAAAGTGAAGTCCAAAACATAAGAGAGATAGAAGATCTACACTTGATGAAAGTAGAGTTAGTGGACAAGCAAGATCATGGATGACAAGATCATGGAGCATCAAGACCAAGATCATGTCTACATAGAGTAGTGTCACTAAATCATTGAGTCACCAAGAGTTCTATAAATAGACATACTCAGATTGATGATCAACAAGAAAGAAATGAGAGCAAGAGAGCAAGAAGAGTGAATTGTGAACAAGATAGTTTGTTCAGTGTTCTCGTCTATGTTGGTCACATTTCGTATAACAGTCTTATCTTTTTTAACATAGTTATAAAGGTTGCATACTCTTGACTATTTAGCAAGATAGGATCTATTACGTGATCAACTAAGTTTTCATTTGAGTGTATACGTCCTAGGTCTCATAGATATTCTCATAAGACGTATTGAGTTTTTCAGAGAGAGTCTAATTCATAAGATCTCTTTGTGTTTTATACTGATAAGATCAATCTATAAAAGTTTTACCCTGGTGGCTGTCCACAAGTAGTTATTATACTCGTGGTTAAAAGTTTCTCTTCTTGTTATTTGATTTTCTGTTGCATGTTATCCATAGTGTTGTCCACATCGTAGGCAATATTACGTCTTTGGTTTATTTACTCTTATTTGTTCCGCATAGGAACACCCACCGTATAATTTTCATTATTGATGATGACTCATTATTTGATAAAGTTATAGGTGATGATGTTGAGTGGGTTGGGCTAGGCAAATACATGGATGTGGTAGAGAAATGTAGCAGAGTCAATCAGCAAACAAACCGTTCGAGTAACATTGGGATAAAAATTCCAATGTTCACAAAAAAAGGGCTTTGTGATCCTAACTTTAAGCTAAGCATGAGATTTCCAGATGCTGCAACTTTCAGGGATGATATTATGTCATGAACCTGTTATTTATTATCCTTTTTTTATTTTTTTATAGGGGAGAAATGTACAAGCAAGTGAAAGACATGAATGAGAAAATGTAATGCATCATGAGGCCGCTTCTACAAGGGTTTTTTTTATTAAACTCTTAATTTATGCAATGGTAATGTTAACCTGTTAAAATCATTTATGTTTTTCTGATGATAAAGAGGAAGAATATCGATGAGGATGGGGGCAGTTAAGTGCCAAAAGAAAGAACCTTACAACTAAAACACCAATTATGCAGTGCAAGAAGATAAATTTACTAACACTATAAGTGTAATCTTTCTAAGAGCCACTTCAATTCACTGTAAGTTATAACAAAGGTTTCTGTCATTTTGTTAGGTGCATACCAATGAGAAGCCCAATAGTACTACTGAACTACCAAGTAGGGTTACAAGAAACAGAGCCCAAATGACTTCCACGCCTCAAGAAATAATGAGTATTCAAATGGAGTAGTTCAAGAGTGCTACTAAACTGCTAAAAAAGAATTTCAAGTCCAAGGTACTAACACTCTAAGACATTCTATAAGAACCACTGTAATGTTTCAATAGCCTGTAAGTTCAAGTATAGGTTTATGTAATCTGTTAGGTGAATATCAATGAAACAATGAGTGCTCAAATGGGTTGCACAACAAGTCCTAGTAGGATTACAAGAAGCACTGCAAAACAGACTTTCAACCCTTAAAATGATGAAACAATTTAACTACTAAAGGGGAGTATTGCACCCAAAAGAGGTAGACCAAAGAAGGTTATAGTCACACTTCCAGAGAGTAGCACCCAACAATCTTCAAACAAGGCTATGGTCACACTTCTAGGAAAGAGTGGTGTGAAAGTATCAACCACCAAAAGACAGAGCTCAAAGAGAATGGTTGTACCATAAGTTTTGGAAAATTTGACTGTGATGAAGACTTGTCTGAAATTTGTTGCAATTTGAATGATTATGGTTCATATTTGAAAACTATTGTGATGTTAGCATCTATTTGACAAGTGTTTTGAATCAAAGACATGTACTCATCTTTGGAAGGATTTAAGCATTTTAATGTATTTATTCTAGAATTATACTTGGAGTTTCAATAAGGTTATTATACTATTACTTGAACTTTGATTGTTGAGTGTGAATTTTTGGACAAGTTATAGGTTGCCTAGAATTCTATTGTTGTGCTGAAAATGTAGTGCATGGCTCTTTTATAGGTTGTTTGGATTTGTTTTGCAATTCAATATATAAAATGATACTATTTGTTATATTCAAGCAACATGTAAAGAAAATTGCACTAGTCAAATTGCATTAAGCCAAAAATGTCTTTACAGTAGGAAACTTGCATTTTAGTAGTGAACTAGAAATTACATTGCATTATCATATTGAACTAGGCATTACAATAGAGAAAATTGTACTAATTCATGAATACTAGAAAGATTCCAACTATTATTAATAAACATGAAACTTAATCACTTCATCACATACATAACTATCCAAGATAGAAACAATGACACCAACAACCATTTCTCCCTTGAACTCTTTCATTTTAATTCATCGTCAAGGTTATTATTAACCCGATCAATTTCACATTCAAGGTTATTGATTCATCTTAATAATCTCAAAATAATTTGTCGAGCTCTAGTGCAGATAGAGAGATCAATCCAAATGAAAGTAGTTGCATCCTCCATCCTACAACACAAAATGTTTAAAATAAGAGTGCATCAATTGAACTTTAGGGATACACAATTAAAGAAAAACTTAGTTCTACAATCATATATCAAATTAGGGCTAAAATTTAGGATACCTTGAACCTAAACCCTATATAATAAAATACTAACTGTAATGCTGACCCCCAATACACTAACTAATAATACACTAACTAAAAGTACACTAACTAAATATTAGGTCAGATTCACCCCCAAATCTCCAAATGAACGACATTCTCCATCATTTCTTGTCAAACTAAATGAGGACAAACATAGTTATGCAATGTTGAAACCAAAAAAAAGAGGAATATATATCAAAAGAAATTTAAAAACACTAAGGTTCTCCATCAATTAAGGGGAGAAGTTTTTGAATTTGAGCTTACCTGCGAATTTTGGCACGCTTCATATCTCCTTCCCGGGATCAAATTGGTCCATGAAGTCTTCTTTGTTGTAATATTACCACAAAAACGTACCTCCTCCATGTTCAACTATTTTCTTCGACGATAAAACTTCAATTTTGGGGTATTTTGAAGCTAGGGTTTATGTCTTCAATTTGGGGGTGCAATTTGTGGGTGAAAGTTTGAGAAGCATTTAGGTCTTATTTGATTTCAACTTTTAATTTGATTTAATTTTTAATTTTAATTTAATTAATTATATTATTGAATTCCCTATTTTGCCCTTCAATGTGTCATTAAACTGAGCTAGCACTCAAAAAGATCGAAATGCCCTTAGCAGAAGTCACGTGGTCGGTACGAGAAGGAATATTCCGAGCATATTCCGTTGGTGGTGACATTTTGGCGGTCGTGTAGTAAACCCGCAAAGTTCAGTGGTTATACAGTAAACTTTCAAAGTTCGTATACCTAAGTACAAAAGTGGTCATAGTTTGGCTGGGTTTATGTAATTTTCTCTTAACTAATCCTAACACAAGGAAAAAAATATTGCTAAAGAAAAAGAAAATCCCCAAAGTTCAAAAATTATCCAAAAAAATAAAATAAAATTTACACTCATCATCAACTTTAACCATGTACAACGCATTAGTGGAGATAGAGTTGTACATCGAAAAGAAACGGTGGAAATTGAGTGAAGTTGAAGTTCTAACCTTTTGAGGGGCCGAATATGAAAATTTGGAAATACGATGACGGCGGCTGATGTAACACCCCGTTTTCCAAGAAAACCTGCAATGCATATTTTATAAAATTTCTTTTAATGTTCATTTAAGAATGATTTAAGTGTGAGATCTTATATTACATTAAGTTATGATTTATGAATTTTCGTTGTGCTTGTTTATTTTTAAAGATTTTATGACATGTTTTTCTTTCGAGATTTTAAGGGTTTTGCAGGATTGCTCACGAAAGAAACCGAGTTCGATCTCCACTCACTCAACACATATGAATGGAAGTAAAAAGATAAGATGTTAATTAAATTTAAATGAATAAAATGATATTAAGTTTACATGCTAACTTTATTCGTTACCGCTTTCGAATGCTTTCTTTTTATGAAATTTTACTTATGATCTTTATATGTGTTTTCATGAAATAAAACATTTTACTTGAACGAGCATGCATTATAGTGAATATTAAAATATTATTGTTAGGATGTATACTATAAGCCTAGTTTTTTGTATGAACATCGTTTATGGAATGAGAATCACATTGGTCATATGTTTGCATTTTATATTTGTTATATATGTTTATGCAATGTCCAATTAATTTATATTATAGATAACTTGGTGTGTGGTGCCACACAGAAGATCATGTTATCAGTTTCTTATAAATTATAAATAGTAGCTCACAACCAAGATGGATTTGGACAAATCATCGGAATGGTTGTAGTGTAGTTTGGTATTAGTCTGTCTTGACTATAAAACTACACTAGTACACTTTGTGTGTATTGAGCAGGACCATTTGAGGTTGTTCGTTTTATACTGACTATATAATAGAACAAGACCTCTGTTATTATGGATGTACATCTTCTTAATCCCTATATAATAACGGGCACGTATGCTCAATGTTTATTTCTTTAATTTGCCAATGGGTGAGATTTATTCATAAATCAATAAACTCGGTGAGTTGGGAGATAGCATTGTTTATATGGTGTTCTGTTGATTATAGAAGGAATCTGTGTCCTAATTATTTAGGATGATAATGTCCCCTTGAGGAGCTCATAAGGATTATCATGTAAACCCTGCAGGTGGATTTAATCCGACATGATAATAAGGATGAGTGGTACTACTCTTGGAATTAGATGTAAATTATTTAAGTTGTCAGTAACTTATTTAATTTACGGACATTCGATATCTTAAACACGGGGAAATAAATGTACACATAATAAGGAGCCCATATTAAATATGGGATTGGGATGGTAGTTCAATAATAATTCTCTAGTGGACTGAATTATTATTGATGGGCTTCAGTTATGTGTTCGGGCCGAACGCAGGATACTAAAGCCCATCAGGAGGCCCAACCCAATTCCTCCTCTAGGTCCCTAGTGTAGCCTATATATAGCTCTTTTCATCAGCGCCTCTCATAACACAGAACACAGATCACAGAAAACACGTGATAAGTGAGAGAGAGCGGAACTGATTTTTCTCGAAGGATCGTTGGCCACGCAACGTTCGAGAAGGGCTCAGAGGAATACATCAGAAGATCAAGAGGTCTACAAGGGTATGATTTCTTTCCGCTGCGATTTATCTTTGGATCCCGATTCCGATAGCATAGGGCCGGCGATCCGTCGGTTCCAACACTTTATATGTGTTTTCATGAAATAAAACATTTTACTTGAACGAGCATGCATTATAGTGAATATTAAAATAACCACAATACTTATTAATCTAAGTACGTAAATTTTTAATACTTAATTTTATGCTAGGTAATTTTGTTGAGTCTTCAGTGTTTAGATTTTGATGAGACAAACCAAGGATGTAATAGGAAGTTTGAGTACCCCATTTCTCACGATGTTTAAGTTAAAACATAGACTAGGTTTGAGTCTTGTTATGGAAGCTAAAAGATGGAGGTACAAATACATACCATGTTGTATTAGAAATTTTCAGAAAGACACTGCTGCAAGAAGGCAGTTACAGCAAAGCATGAAGGAACGGCATGCAGCATCGCTGCATGAAAAAGCTACAAGAATACTGCAAGCAGGCCAAGGATACAGCGTGAAGCTTACAGCTTAGACACTCAACAGCGCTGACAACAAAGAGGTTGAGTATCCTGCAATCCGAGGGAGGATAAATGCAGTATGAGGAAAGAGCCATTCGAGAGAAGATCAAAGTTGCAGACATTGAGCCAATATCAAGACGCCACGTGGACTGACGCGCCTGCAGATAAGCTGTGAGCCGCAACCACCGCATTAATTACTCCAAAAGGAGATATCGAGTCGCATTAAATGCGAGCCATGCCTTTGATCAGAAGATCTAAAAATTCAAAATGGAAGATATCTCCTTCAACGGATATTTTCCTTACAAAATATAAATAGAGAAAGAGCTGAACTGAAAAACTACTGAAGAACTGAATCACTGAGCAACTACTCTATAACATTACAAAGTGAGCCATAACTGAAAAATTGAGAACAACTGAACCGAAATCTTTCTCATAAAAGTTCTCAAGCATTCAAGCTACATATTCAGTCTCAGTCACTCAACCTCAAAGAAGTGGAGCACACTCAAAGCAGAAAAGATCCTTTGGAGGATTCAGAAGCTCACTTCATCGCACCAGTTGAAGAACAAACATATACTTTCAACCTTGTTGCCTGTGTGCGTAGGTTGTTTTGGTGTCGAACAGTTGATAGGAGAAATCCTTGTTGTTTATATAGTTGTCTAGGTGCTAGGCAGCTTCCCTGTGTGGGAGTGTGGAACCCTGTGTGGGTTAGCCTTTAGAATTTGCAGTGTTGTGTGATCTCTGGATTCTAGTTGGCGGGCCTTTAGAGTTTGCAGTGCTGTGTGATCTCTGGACTCTAGTTGGCGTTTACTTTGTAAAGTTAATAGGTTGTGAGGAAGAGTCCTGTAATTCAATCTTGCTTGACAAAGTTCCTGTTCGAGGTAGCAGTAGAGTGGACGTAGAAGGCTTACACCACCTTCGAACCACTATAAGCCATATGTGTTTTACTGCTTTCCTATCTGTGTTTTTTCCTTTATATCTCTATCTGTCATATGCATAAAACATATTGAAAGGAGCATATTTGAGAAAACCAGTCAACCTTGTGTCAAAAAGAAGTTTATCTTTCCGCTGTGCTTAAAACTCTAAGTTACTGCAAGCAGCACAACCTTCTAGTGCTGTAAGCTGTAACTGACTGGTGCTGCAAGTTTTCATAGCTTACAGAACAATTTATTTTGAAAAGGTTTTTAAAAATAGACCAAGGTTCATTCACCCCCCTCTGAACCTCGGACATCGCTTGGGACCCAACAAATTTTCACATTTATGTGAATTACACATATTGTTAGTCCCTTCAATAAGGTATACATATACTTATATATATATATGTGTAATATAAAACACCAAAGTATTAAGATAACAAAGTAATTTAAATTATTATTATTATTAATCACAAGCTTACTTGCTAAGTTATGACTAAGCAACCTATAGTCTAGACCTAGCCACCTTATCACCTTACACACTAATTGATATTGCACAATGTATGATGGATCATATTCACAATCTCTCCACAACTCTCTACTCCATCTCTCTTTCTCTCTCTCTCGATACTACTCTATCTCTCTCTCCAACTTTTTTTTCTTCTCTCTCTCGTCCATGATATATGAAGGGAACCAAAATAATTCATAGTAGTTGAACATAGCAAGCAAAGAAGAGAAGAGAAACAAAAGAAAGAAAAGATCAAGTATATGTCAAAGTTCTTCCTCAAATTCTAAAGGTATTTTGGCTAAACTCTCATAACACTTTCATTAAATCTCATGATTTATGATTAATATCTTAGGTTAGAAAGTCCAAATATGTTCTTTGGCAATTGGTTGGGAATTTTATGTTGCTTGAATGGAGAAATAAGTTGTTTCTAGAATATACTTAAGGATGTGCTCTGTTTTACTTCTATTTTGGAACTGTTCGAAAGACTTAGAGATTGAATTAGACTAAATCCTTTTAACAAGTTGTAATATACTAGGTGAAGAACATTTCTGTTAATTTTCATAATATTTGGACTTGAATTCAATTTACTATGAATTTTCAAACATGACCCTATTTTGTGACAAATTCATCCTGTTTTTAAGTCTGAATCATATAATTTTATTGAACAGTATAATTCGAATTTATATATGATCTTCTACTATATTTTAGAATCAGTTCTTAGGTAGGTGTAGGAATTTAGTATGCATTTTTTTGAGTTTTGTACAATTTATGCTGAATTTTACAACATAACCTATTTTCTGCGTAGATGATATCCTGTTTTTGGTCTTGTTCTAAAATTCATAACTATTTATTGAATTTATATTTATAAGCCATATTTCATTATATTGTAGTATACGTTCTTATGAGTATGTAGAAATTTACCATGTAATTTTTAGAACCTTGTGCGATTTATAATGATTTTTATAAGAAAGTCTATTTTCAACATGTGCTATGTCCTGTTTTCAGCCAACTTATAAAATTCATAACTAATTATGTGAATCTTATTTTCAGTTGATATTTTTATATGTCATACTTCTGTAAGGTACCTATAGTCTGTAGAAATTTGGAAGGATTTCATGAATTCTATAGGGATTGATTAATTATTCAAAAACAGACTGTTTTGGAGCTAGAATTGAAGTAAAAAACTAGTTAAATGTGTGATTTTTAATTCTTTGTACAAGCTGTTAAAATTTATGAATTTTCAGTATGTTATACTAAAAGAAGCTATGTGATTATATGAATAATTTTGTGATTTTAGGAATTATATATGAATTATTAAAATTATTACATCTTTATATGTCGTTTTAAGTCTAAACCTGCTAGTTTAAATGCTTAACAATTAAGTTACAAGTATGATGATGTATTTAATGTTCTAATCTCACTTAGATGAATTATGTATGATAGGATCATCTTTAAAGCTTCATATATAAATAAAGTATGTATTGGATAAAGTACGATTTTTATAAACACTTGAATGATGTGTACAGAATCATTTTAATATTTGCATTTAGGACAAAGTGTTTACATTAGGTTATTAATGATTACGCTTTAGGTTAAAGTAACCTAATATAAAATACAAAAGATTATGTTATATGACATAAGAGGCTAATCAGTTAAGTGTGTCGAGCGCAGTCGAGACGGTCGGTGAATCCAGAAGCAATCCTTGCACAATCAATGTACATGTGGGTAACTTCTACTCTCTACTATGTGTTGTTAATTGAATTGATAAGTTATGTATGAAAATCTACGACTGAAGTCCGTAGCTATAACCAGTATGTAACTTCCATACTCGGCGACGACCATAAGGACAAAAATGTCTGGTCTATGAAAGCAAGGTTTAGTGGGCGAGCGACTCCCACATTCCTTTATGATGATGATGATGTAAGGTTTAGTGGGCGAGCGACTAGACTTGATTAATAGTCGATATATAATTACATATATATGTTATATTTAAAAAATAAAAATTAATAACTCTCGTGTCTTCACTTTTAATTCTTCCGCTGTATATTAGAAAGTAATTATAATTTCTTTAATTCTTAAATATGTAAAGGGTGACGACCTATTTCCAATAAAAGGGGAACAGGGCGTTACAACTGAAGCTTCTAAACTTTTGAATCTAAAAAAATTGGAATGAAAATTTGGAACACAATGGTTGAATTTGAAAATTTAGAATGAGAATTTGGAAAAAACGACGGTGCCATTGCAGATGAAGGCGATGACTGTGTGAAACATACAATGAACACAATTATTTATGTGCACCAAGTGCGCGGATCCTAGATTCGTGTAGCTGGGTCGACCTGACCCGAGGATGCATTTTATACGTTCCATGTGCGCCTCACGCACCCACACACTCGCCACACGCCCAAACCCTAGTTTCGTAGTTATGTTGGCCTAACCTTTTAGTTTGACAAACCTAACCTTTTATTTATGTTCACATAACCTTTTGTAATGTATGACAGACCTATAATACCTTTCAAAACATTTATATTGTAATAATATAACCTTTATGCATATTAATTTAACTTTTTTCGTTATAATAATATAACCTTATGTTATTCTTTAAGTACATAAATGTTATGATATTTGTACATAAATGTTATAATAATATAACATATTGGTTAAATTATTATAACATAAAGGTTCAACTATACTACATGAATTTTTATAGTGAAAAAAGTCTAAGTTATTCACTGAAAGGTTATGAAATATGTACATAAAGGTTATACTATTACAACATAAAGGTTATGACATAAATTTAAAAAAAAAACTAAGCGCAGATTTGGACTGGAGCCGACCCAACCTGCGCGTGCTTAGTTGCATAAATCATGATTCATACACTTGATGCACACAAACACTACTCTACAATGAAATATTCACAACCTGCAAGCTAGGCTCATTTAGCCCAAACTTTCGTTTGCACAAATCAACAAAGAAAATTTCCAAGAGATTTAAAAGAAATCGCTTCACTTGTGTATTTGCAAGAGATCTTCTTGTGGGGATTTCCTATTTTTTTCATTGATTTCAATTAAAAACTAAACTAATTTATTTTTTCTTTCTCTGAAACATTCTTTTTCTAAAGATTAAAAGAAACAAACTATTATTCATCTAAATGACATAACAGAAAAAGAGTAAAATATAACACTGTCAACTCATTTTCAAAAAAAAATGGGCGTTTGCTTTATTTAGTTAACCACAAAAAAATCTCACACATTTTCTTAACTACGAAAAGATTTCAAAATCATAAGAGGGTTTCATACAATCATCCCCTATTGGCTATTGGCTTAGGACGTGATTTATATATATACTTAATACCATCACTATGTTGTTGGGTTTGGTAGCAATTTTACATACTAAAAGTTATTTTTAAGGACGGCCATTAAAAAGAAAAGAAAAAGAAAATTGAGCGTATACACGTGGAAACCAACCATAAGTCCGGTGGGAAATTTTATAAACATGAAAAACAGTAACCACTTGAAAGCATCAACAACTGCCTCCGATGCTGCTTGTCGCCATTCGTATCCCACGGTTGGAATTTCTCAACTCTTCAAAATTCCTCTTTGTTTTCTCCCCAAAATGCTATGTTCAGGTCGGATTTTAACTGTTTCTACCGCCACGACGCCGTTTTCTTCATCCCACTCAAGATGCTACTTCCATGGAAAGCTTGAATCCACTCTCAAATGGCGCTCCATGGCATCTGACGGTGGCGTCTCCCCGATCTCCGCCTCTTTTGGTTCTGATTCCTCCGATGATAAAAGCTCCACACCGTAAGGATATAAACTAAGTTAATTTTGTTTTTGTAATTGCCTAGGAATTATTATTCTTATTTTGTTATTATTATTATTTATTTGTTTTTCTTTAATGGTATTGGATAATGGATGTTGGATTGCATTTTGGGGGACGTTTGGTTGCAGATTTTGTATAATAGAAGGGCCTGAGACGGTACAGGATTTTGCAAAAATGGAATTGAAGGAAATTCAGGATAATATTCGGAGTCGAAGAAATAAGATTTTTTTGCATATGGAGGAGGTTAGTATTCCTCCTCATTACCTGTAGTTTAGTCGTAAACAGCAGAAAGTACTGGAGATAGATTACTAAAATTAAGGATTTTTTGTTGAATTTTGGATTTTATATATGTTATTTCATTCTTGTTTTAAACCCTTGTTCAAGGACAATTGTATTTATGTCACTATCCTGAAATTTGGTAGGTTCGTCGGCTTAGAATACAGCAAAGAATAAAAAACTCAGAGCTTGGAATTGTTAAAGAAGTGCCAGAAAATGAACTTCAGGAATTCCCTTCTTTCATTCCGTTTTTGCCTCCTTTGGTAAACTCCTTTCTGTTGAATTATGTTGGCTTTTGCAACTTAACCAGTATTCAGACAGTGGCACCTGATATGTGTATTCTGTGCAGAGCTCCTCGAACCTTAAACAATACTATGCTTCTTGTTTCTCTCTTATTGCGGGAATCATGCTTTTTGGTGGACTTCTAGCACCCACTGTAAGTTCTACTACTTCAAGGATTCTCATAATACGATTGATTAATTTTGGTTAGGAAAAAAATACTACATGGTTTTACACTGATCCATTTGTGTTTATATGTTTGTAAATGGTCATGGTATCTTTCTTGCATTTGGTCTTTATTTGTAGGAATTTTGTTAGTTTCTGTTCAGATTTGAAATTTTCATCATGGATTTGGATACATATGTTTGTATTGATTAATGTGGACATAAGATGAATATTTTCAGAATCATTTTAACTGGCTGTGACTCTACAAAACGATGCTATTGTAGGATTCTTATTTTGCCACTTGTTTTGTCTTTGTTCTTCAAAAGTCTTATAGATTCTAATATTTGTAATGCTTATTTCAGCTAGAGCTAAAACTTGGATTAGGAGGGACTTCATACAGTGATTTTATCCGTAGCATGCATCTTCCAATGCAATTGAGGTATGCTCTTGGGATTGTCTGATTCATCACCTCAAGCATGTTCTTTGTCTTTCATTCCTTCCCTCACTAGATTACCTAATTACTTGTTGCTATGGTTGGGAACCTGTGATTGTGTCTTTCACACTATAAGATCACATATGCTGTTCATGGAGCCTAACCGATGTCCCTACACATATTTTTTCAAAAAATAAAAAATAAAAATTGTAAATAAGGACGCTTTTGTCAAGTTCTGCTTACTCATTCATGCTCATAGATAAGAACACTTTCGACTGATGTGCGTTCTTGTTAATAATTCCTAAACCATCATCAAGTCATAATTGCAGCAGTGATATGTTCTTGAAAGTAGATGTTTTAGCCTTTTCTTAGTCTTAAATCCAAATCTTAGGAAGTTTTGGTTATATCTCAGAAATATGATCTACATTCATGTGCAACTGTTGTTGTAGGGAGTATGCCTTTTCCTATTGGTTTAGTAGCACCACAATGGTAATCTACTGCCAAAAGAAATATGCCCTAGTTGTTCCCATTTGTGGTTCAGGAGTTTTCCTCTCCTATTATTTTACCATAGTTACCAGGATCATGATCCAAGGTCGGGGTTGGCATGAGAATGCAAATGGCATTAACCGTGCCTCGACCACATGCAAATTAATAATCATTTCCTTAACCTCACTAGCTAATAGCAAGGACAAGTAAATGTCGATCACATAGAGCAGATGAATTTATTTGTGCCTCTTAATTGTTAAACAAACAAAAAAGTGGGTTGGTTTGACTCCAATTAGTAAACTACCCTAAACCATAAAAATAAAAGTAAAAACTAGACAAAATATTATCAAATAAAATTCTCTAAAGGAAATCTCCAGTCGCCAGTTCAATTATCCCGACACCAATTATATCAGAACCAATGCAACATTTCCATACATTCAGTCCTAAAACTAATATCCATAGTTTAACAACAAGCCATAACACAATCGTCTCTGACATTCAATTACTTAGAACAAGCTCCCTATATCATCGAACAATTTAGAACAAACTATCTAGATTTAATTCGTCAAATGCATTCAGTCACCAAGACAATTTGGTAAACTAGACTTTGAAGTCATGCTCGATCCAAACAATCTAGGTTTTATCCTAGAGGTGCACAAACTTAGTTTACTATTTGTGAAAATCAAATTATAACAATACGTATTATGATTAAACTTCCAGCAATCAAGTATCAAAAACTTAATTTAGGTCGCCAATCAAAATCAAGCATTAATAATCAAAATCAAGTAAATCAAATAACATAAATAATTTCGGGAAAGAGTTCAAGAAAATGTTACTGAATTGGTTAAGAACTAACCAAAGTGTTTGGGTTCAAACATCCGACCAGAATAATAATTGTCTAGCCTTGCATCTTCGAGTCTAAATCGGTAAATTTCAGAAACCTAATTTTGGAGTATTAAAATGTGCAGATAAATAGGGAAACCAATATTGCGACACAGTTAAATGCTTAAAAATATAATCCTAATAAATAAATCATGCACATTTTCCTACTTATGCAATGCGGAGGAGTTGTCTCTGTTGGTACACAATTTTGGGTATCAGCATGGTAAAATGTGCATCTTGGTAATTTATATGGATATGTATAAAATATTGAAAATGTAATAATGCCAGTTCAAGAAATTATAGTGTTGTTAAATTATGAGAGCACATTTGATATAAAAAAATAAGAATAAAAGTTTACCCCAAATGCCAAAAAATTAATAGATCTCAATATTTTGAAAGTTAGAAGTTCTAAGAAACTACATAAACTTAAAGACTTAGAATGACATGAATCACATAACAATAGCTAAAAATGAGCAGTTGTGTAGTTTTTATTTACTTTCCTTTTCACCTCCCTATCACAAGCAGTCCCAAAGGTTATCAATGATCTATCTTTGCTTGAACTTCAAATTCTTTAAGAAATCACTAGCCTTAGCCTGTTTATCTATGGTTTTTGTGAAACTGTAATGAAATTGTTGTATTTTATTAAGAATTTGGTTGCGATTACTGGAACCTTAATCGAATCACCCTTTCACTGGATCATGTACCCCAATCAATCCAGCTTCATAATCTCAAGCGATCCTGGTCAAAATGACCTGTGATCCTGGTCGCAGATCTGTGGGTGGATGAGACTGAATGGGTAACTATGATTCTTACTGATGAATTTGTCTCGATGAACTCTGCAGTCTAGTTG
Source organism: Scutellaria minor (assembly GCA_954870855.1). NCBI lineage: Eukaryota > Viridiplantae > Streptophyta > Magnoliopsida > Lamiales > Lamiaceae > Scutellaria > Scutellaria minor. Next base: position 12,433,876 of record OX940728.1, on the reverse strand, counting down.
ATCCCATTGTGGCATCTTTCTCGGGTGGAGCAGTTGGAGTAATATCTGCTTTGATGGTGGTGGAGATAAACAATGTGAAGCTGCAGGAACATAAGAGATGCAAGTACTGTCTTGGTACAGGTAATCAATAGATGTTATCATTCATTGACAATGAATCATTGTCGTTAATGTTCATACATCAAGATGGCATTTGAGTGCTACCCAGTCTGACTTATTTTGGTTTGACATCTATGACTGCATAATATTTCTACTTGCTACCCAGGTTCAGGTATTTTTTTTTGTTGTGTCTTCTACTTCTTCAAGTTTATTACTTTTAATAATTTTTTTACCGGAATTTAGTTGACTCTTCATCCAACTAGAGCATATGAAAAACTTGAATGTTAAAAGGAAATATTTATTCTTAAAAACACATGAAGCTGGAATGTTGTTCAATATTGCTTCTTTGATACAATAAAATTTTGCTTGCTCCTTGACCTCTGTAAGGTAGTCTTTTATGCTTTTCAGCAGTGCATTGGCTTTCATAGCTACACTTTTTTGTGCTTTTCTTTTTCTCCAACTGAAGGTGGACAGTTCTTCTCAATAAAAAAATTGAGATGCCTACTCTATTATTACGCCATGCAGATAGAAAGCATGTTTATGCTTATGGGACTTGTTTTCTTGCAGGGTATCTCGCATGTGCTCGCTGTTCAAGCTCGGGATCTCTTGTGCTTATTGAACCAGTCTCAACATTAAATGGTGGAGATCAGCCACTGTCACCACCTAAGACAGAAAGGTGTTCTAATTGTTCAGGAGCCGGAAAGGTATGTGCTCAGGGTTTCATGCTGAATTGATATTCTTCCAACTCATGCTATAAATTTTCTTTCTATGACCTGTACCTGAGAGCTAAAGAGGTACATGAACAATACACAAGGGGAAAAGGCTTGTCATGTTTACCAACTAATTGTTGTGAATTGCTAAAAAATTCACTAATTTGCCCTAATTTGCAATTACAACATAAACTTTTAAAGTTGGCAATTTGTATCACAAACTTTAAATTTTCGCAATTTCTTACATCAACCCAAAATCCAGCCATTTTCAAGGCTTTTCACTAATCTTGTTTGGAGGATTTGAGAGATATAATTATGGAAGAGGGTTAATTAATGGGCTGTAATCCATTTGATTAATTTGTAAAATCGTAGAGTTTTCATTTACTTTTATTTTAATTTTAAAACTTTGAAAACAAGTTTGCCCTCGCTTGTTGATTGGGAATTAAGTGGTTGCCACATCAAAAATAGACGGATTTTTGGTTAAAATTCCAAAAAATTAAAAGTTTGTGATAAAAATTGCCAATTTTGAAAGATTATGTTGCAATTGTAAATCAGGGTAATGTTTGAATTAGTTAGCAATTTACACATTTAACTATTAAAACATAATTAAAGTATCCCTTGAAACTTAAGTTGTGCACTTTATTTCTGTCAAAAGCATTAGGTCCCTTGATCCGTATAATGTAAATTTATGGAAATCTCCAGTTCCATGCCAAGATTCAAACCTCATCAGATTAATAACTGAAGCATCCTTTAAGTGATACCTTCGATATGCTCTGAAGTTTGAAGTATAAGTGAAATACTGTATCTTAACATAGCCTTCCAGAAGAAAACAAGATGATTTTTTCCAACAATGTAGGAAAGTGAATTTCAGTGAGAACACTGGTTTCCTTTTCTTCCCTTGTAAGTCAATACATGTGATGAAAGTTGATGCTTTATCTATTGCTGTTGTGCTGATCATATTGAAGTAGAAGATGGAACTATCCCCTATTGCTTTATTGAGTTATTTATTAAGATTATAACAAGCAAAGTATTTCAGTCAGTTCCATTTATAGAGAACTTTGTATAATTGTGTTGTAGCATCCAAAATTTTTGTGGTACAAGAAAGAGATTACTTGATTTTGACGTTTGCTACTTTTAATTGGTGAACTCTGTATAGAGGTGTCCTTTTGGGTCGTCATTTCTGAAAAGTAACTGCAGACTTGGCGACCCCTCTAAATCAATCTAGATGAATGTCCATTTTTTCTTCCTAGCTTGCTCCTTTCCAAACATGGTAAGTAGCTTCCACCACACAAACTAAAAAGCCTGCAGATTGAATGAAAGGAAAAACATATATTACTTCAATACTGTCCTTTGGCACTTAGAGAAACATGTTCATTGAGCTCTCCTAGGATATATTTTTGGGTCTTCAGATATCATGATGCACATTTATTTACCATATCCAAGACTTAATTAAATTGCATTCTGTTGGATTTATTTTAGGATTGAACTATCTGGTTCTGCCAATGATAAGGAACAGGAATAGACCTATCTGGCTTTTTTTTTTGTCTTCCTGTCTCTTTTCGCCCTGATTTTACCTCTCCGTTCTGCTATTTGTCATCACCTTTGTTGCCAACCACTATCTATCCATCTGTTAATTTGTTATTTTCTCCTCATCATTTACCTTTCTTTTGTCCTTTCTTTTGTGTTCTCTTGCGGCTTCCTTAATCACAAAAGATTAAACTCATTTCATTCTTTTCAAGGCATAGCAAGAACAATTTGTTGCATTGATATAATATAAAAAGGTTCTTGTTTAGAGAATCGTTAGATGTTACTTGCGATGGTATTGGGAAATGATAGTGATCAATGACTAACATGAATTAGTATGTGTATGTTGGATTAGTTCTAAGCATCATCCTTATCTATATTATACAGGTCATGTGCCCTACGTGTCTCTGTACAGGGATGGCTATGGCGAGTGAGCATGATCCAAGAATCGACCCCTTTGATTGATTTGTTTGGCCTTCGAACTATTCAATATGAAGTGGGGCTTTTCTTTGTTTCTCTAATTATCATATCTTGTGATAATACGAGTTGATATTTCAGGCTGATGATGAACTTTTCACTGATTTCAAATCCATATTATGATCTGTTCTTGGTTGGGATTTTCGTTGATGCAAGAGCTTGCTGGAATTTTCATTTGCTAACTATTGAAAGTAAGGAAAAACTTCATTTGCAAAACCTATTAATTTTATGAGGCATATTAGGTTTAGGAGACCATTTCTTATTTATGACAACATTTGGAAAATGCAGAGGAGAAATTTCCTACTGTAACTAAATGCTACAGGGTCAACCATAACTCATGATTTTATCCCGATTAAAATATCCAGAATTAACCCGATTTCAAGTGCATCTCATTTTGAGTAAGGTTTAGAATTCAAATCTCCCATTTTCAAAATTATTTCTCAAAAAAGTGGTTATAACTTTATTTCGGTTAAAATTACAATCTAAAATTGTGATGGTGCAATCTGCCAAATAATTGATTATTATAGGGTGCAAAGTGCAAACTATATATGTCAAAAGGGACTGTTTGAAAATACCAATTAACTGAGAGTGTAATCGAGATAAAGTCTAGTTGATATAGTTAATGATGGCAACAAGGCGGGGCCGGGGAGCAATCCCCATCCTCATCCTCATCCCCACGTTCAAGGGGAATCCCCATCCCTACGAGTGAAATGGGAAAATTCCCCCGTGCCCTGCCCGTCCCATCTTGTTTTTTTTTTTTTTTTAATCTAATTATTACATAAAAATAATCCATATAATTAAAATATCAACAAAAAAACATTAAAAAAAAATGGCTCATAATCCAAATAAAAGATAAAAACACAATTTAATAAAACTAGCTAAAACACAAATAAATTATCTTAATACATTTTCATTAATTTTTATCATTCTTCAATACTTAAATACACTAAACTCTTCAACCTCCATATAGTTTAATTTTTATATTAATTTCATTATATTATTTTAAAAGTATTTTTATATATATTTAAAATATATACTTTAAATATATACATTTATGCCTATATATTATATATATAAAATTTTCGGAGCCCCACGGGGAATGGGACGGGGATCCCTGTGGGGCGGGGAATACAATCCCCACCCCACCCCCGCCAATCGGGGGAAAGATTCTCCCCAGTCCCATCCCTGCGGGTATATTTCGGGGATTTTTCGTCCAGTTTAAAACGGATCTCTACGGAGAACGGGAAATCCCCACCCCACTGTCATCCCTAGATATAGTGCTAGGTTCAATTGAGTTTTATTCTTTTGAGCTCAAATTCATATCAATTACTTATACAAATTGTTATTATTTAAAAATATAATTCAATTAAAAATAATTGAATATATTAGGAAGAAAATAGTAAATTTTCTAATCTTTGTAAGATTTCTAACCTATCAATTTGGAGTAGATTTTGTGTGAGATTGTCTTGTGATGTCATTCCATGGGTGAGCTGATCCAAATAATGCGGGTCAATGCCAATCAACATTGTTAATCCATATATATATATATATATATATATATATATATATATATAACTAATACTTTCATATGTTTTATGTAATATTTTAAAGTATTACATATTCAAACTTCAAAGTATGAGATAGACTTATCTGTACCCTACCCTACCTATTTACGTTTCTATTGATAATATTGTAATTTCAAGCTCAACTTATTGAGTGTGTTTTGATTGATTTTGTTTTCTCTTTTTTTAACTAAATAGGTGGTGAGTGGGCTCGACTCGATTACACATGATATAAATAAGGGTGAGACTATCCACACCCCAAGAATTTCCAAGCACGCCCCAACTTTTTGCTTATTTAATTAAAAAAATTAAAAAATAATTATATTCTAATTTTGCCCTTAATTTTTTTTTTTTTTAAAATGAGACTATAGCGTGTTCGACCATCAAAGTTGAATGCGCTTTAGCATGTTCAACCACCAAAGTTGAACGCGCTATGGCGTGTTCGACACTTGATGATCGAACACAAATGTATCAGTTCTGATGGTTCCGTTCAACTTTGGTGGTCGAACATGCTATAGCGTGTTCAACTTTGGTGGTCGAATACGCTATAGGGCGTTCAACTTTGATGGTCGAACACACCTCTGTGTTTAACCAACCAGGGTCGAACGGAACCATCAGATTCTGTATATTTTTTTACATTTTTTACACAATTTTTACATGATTTTAAGAGTATTTTTAGATATTTAGTTAACCCATAATATAATTTTTATTAATTGTTGTATCATTACTTAAAAATCTAAGTGAGAAAAATGAAATAAAAAAAAAAAGACGAAGGGAGGAAGGAAAGAATGAGAGAGTTTTCAATTTTTTTTTTAATTCATAGGAATAAAATTGGATTTTTATTATTTTTTAATATATTTAATTAAAAAAAGAAAAAAATTAAGGTGTGCTCAGAAAAGCTAGGGTGTGAATAGTACCACCCTATAAATAATTCAAATAGGGGACTATCCACATCCATTATTTTCTAAACACACCCCCATATACTAAATACACCCCTATTAAAATAAGAGTTGGACTCCTATGAACATGGTGCACGGATCTTAAGATCCGTGCACCACTATTTGACCCAGCAATTTTCTTCTTTTTTTCCGTGTTTTTTTTTTTTTTTTACCCTAACCTTTATGTTGTGTTAGACATACCTTTATATTATATTAGTCATACCTTTATGTTATATTAGTGATACCCTTATTTCCAGATTTCATATTTTAACCCTAAACCCTAATTTCGGCACAATAAACCCTAATTTGGCACAAGTTGTAGATATTTATATTTATGTGATATTACTTATACATTTATATGAGATTATTTATACATTTATATCAACATAAACATACATTTATGTAATATATATAAAGGTACAACGAACATAATTAAAAGGTATGACTAACATAACTAAATGTATGCTTAATATAACTAAAAGGTATGAAAGGTATTAATATGTCAGTTTAAAAAAAATGCTAAGGTACAACTAGTCTTACAAAAAGTATGTCTAACATAACTAAAATGTATGTCTAACACTACTAAAAGATATGCTTAACATAACACTAAAGGTATGACTAACATAACTAAAATGTATGTCTAACACAACTAAACAGTATAGTTAACATAACAAAAAATGTATGTCTAACATAACTAAAAGGTATGTCTAACACTACTAAAAGGTATGTTTAACATAACATAAAAGTCAGACACTTGGGAGCATATTTGAGCGGATTTCATCCGCGATCTAGAGACGCGTGCAGACGCGTGATGGGTCGGATCAGAAGTGGTGCATGGACCCTAGATCCATGCAAATGGTGTATATAAGTTTTTGTGTTAAAATAATTTTAACTTAAAAATTTCTAACCACACCCCCAATAAATCTTAATTTTACAGTAAAAAAAAAAAAAAAAAAATCTGAACGATCTTCTCCTCCCCGACTTTCCCTCTCCTCTCGACCTTCTTTCTCCCCTCCACTCTCTGGACCATATCTGATATCTCCCATTATTTTTCTTGCTTCTGCTATTCGGCTGTTCCACCCCACGTCGCCACCTCCTTCTTTGGTTCGACCACTTTAGGTCCAACTCAACTAAAAGGTGTGGTATGAGCGACCGGTAGTGGTCGGAACACATCATCTTTCAACTTAATTTGTTAATTGATCAAGAGACGAAGCAGCGGATGTGTATTGGAACTTGGAAGGTCTATCGATGGATGCCCTGAGAGCAACGTATGGCGATGCTTCATCCGACTCCGATTCGGATTCGGATTCGGGTCCGACCCGTATAACCGAACCGACTCAATTGCTCACGCCTCTCCCTCCTCCACCCCTCTCTCTTCTCCAGCCCCCACATTCTGCAGGTCACTTTTTTTTTTCTCTTTCCACTTTTAGCTCATATATTTCCCACGTGCTCCAAGTGTTTGATGTTTTGCCTTTGACAGGTTCATCTGATTTCTTTCTACAAACAAATAATCAAAATCGAGTACGTAGCTTCCCTCACGTTGAGGGTAACTATGCTTTGCATGTTTATATCCCAGGTAACTTCACCTTTTCTTTTTATAAATTGATTAACTATATTGCTGCTAATTTCAGTTATCATATGAAAGATTAAATTTTGTTTGCTCGGTTTAGTTACTATACCAATGTCATCGAGAAAGGAGCTAGCGCTGTTCCTGAAAAGAATTGCAGCTGTTGTAAGTGAGCTTCATGTGGTTGATATAGACATCCCTTTAAGTAGTTTAATCAAAGAGGACCGAAAATTCGAGCAAGTTGTCTTAGGTAGGGAGTTCCATGTGAGTTTGGGAAGGACTGTTCCCATTCGAGTGCATCAACGAGACTCGATGGTGGCTATGCTTAGACAGAAGCTGCAGTCTCATAAGAGGTGAGAAGTGTCCTACCTTAGGCAATTGGAAATTCTTTAGCAATGTTTTGAGCTTGCAACTAGTTGATCATTGGTGTTCTTGAAATGGAATAGGTATTGGATTGACTTTAATAAGTGGGAGGTTTTTGTGAATGATGATCGCACGCGAACATTTGTTTCACTGGAAGTTACCACTGCAGGTTTAGCTGAGGTATGGTGGAATTTTCATTGTTGATATGCTTGTTTTATATTTTACTTGCATTTCTTCTCATCCGTTTCTCTTCAGTAGGTATTCTTTTGGATCTTTTCTGCATCTTTTTGGTGTTTTTGCTTTTTGGTTTTTCATAGGCCAAAGTGTCAATCATAATTCATATACGATGCAAAGAAATATAACACGAATGAAGGTGCCTTCTTGTCTTATAAAAGGTTAAAGATAAAAAGTATACATAGTCAATTGAAGTTTCCCTTTAACCATTCAAAATGTATGGAATACTTATACCACCAACCTTATTAGTGCCCAACTCTTCTTAGTCTCATTTCGAGGTGAAATATTCAGAGTTTGTTACACTTTCCTCCACCATCCATCTGCCAAAATATCTGCAGATTACAGCCAAAATAACAGTTTCAAGCTTTGCAATTTATCATTGAATCCTTCTCTTGGTGGATAAATATGGAATATTTTGCTAAAACTATTCAATTATGCACTCTATAGCATTTCAGTCTTTTCAAGTTTTCTTATAATCATAAAACTAACTTGTGGTTGTGCTTTTAAGTTTATATTCATAAAGTGTCTAAATTTTTTTTTTTTGGTAATTATCCCCTGTGATGTGTCTTTTGTAAATAATTTTAACCTTATCTGTTGGTCAGGGATATGTATCATTTGAGGTTTTAATTGAATATATATAAGAGAATTGACATTGTCAATGGAGATCGAGGGGAAAAGAGTAGATCTTAGCATCAGCATTAGTACTTCATCTATTCTGAAATTTAAATGCAATAAAGCTGAATATCTTTGAGCAAATAAGTATGCATGAGTTGATTTATACACTATCAATAGTTTGGGTGATAACCACGAAAGAACTCTTTATAATCTTATGCATAAACCCTAAACCCAAATCCTTGTTTTTCTCTTTATAAGCTTATCTGTTAATGAAGTGTGTGGATCATTTGTGATTTTCGTTTAATATCAATGAAAGAGGCCTAAAGAGTGATTTTAGATTATCATTGTCTCTTCGGTCTATTTTAAACTTGGGTTAATTGCTAAAAAGTCATTAACTGTCCTAATTTGCAATTACAACATAAACTTTCAAAGTTGGCAATTTCTATCATATACTTTCAATATATATATATATATTTTTTTTTCAATTTCAATTACCAATCCAAAATCCCACAATTTTCAAGGATTAATTTCACAAATCTTGTTTGGAGGATTTGGAAGTACGATTTTGGAGGAGAGTTGACGAAGTGGTTGCAATCTTCATTTGTAAAAGTTGTGGAGTTTTTTCTTTTCAATACGTGGATAACAAGATGACTCTTGCCTGATGACTGGAAATTAAGTGGTCGCATTATCAATCATAAATAGCTGAATTTTGGATTGGTGAGTGAAATTGTAAAAAATTAAATTATGATAAAAATTATCCACTTTGAAGTTCATGTTACAATTGCAAAAAGGGTAAAGTTCGTGAATGTTTAAACAATTAACCCTTAAAATATTAAATGCAAATAGCTTAATGTGTTCTAGTGAACAAATATGCATAAAATTGTGTATGCAATAACAATACCTTGGGGTTTAACCATGATCTAACTTATTATTTTATGCATACACACTAAGAAAAATATAATCATGAACTCAATTTCTAGTTATGAGTTATGATTGGTGTAAAATTTCATCATTGGCAATTGAACTAGTCAAAATGATATTGTTGAGGATGAAAATTTATACATAATTATGAAAGTAAGATTCAATGTGCTAATGCAACATTTATAATATTTGGTGATTAAATGCATAGTTTCACAAATTCCTTTGGGGTGCAGTGCAACAAACTCTAAGTGTGAGCGTGTTGAGCATAAACAAGAGTGTTTGCTAAAAGTTTAAAAATAAAATTTTAATTCATCCTAAAATAAGATTTTAAGAGCTTCTAGTTTTTTAAGACGTAAGGAGATTCCATCTTATTTCTAAAATAAGATTTTATGTTTTTTAAAACTTCATTATTTAAGTTGCACAAATTGACATTACTAACATTTTATAAGCTCATCATCTTATTTATCCACACTCTTCTACAACTTTTTAAAATAAGATAAATAAGATAAAACATCATATAAATGTTTCAACCTGTGGTAAAATACAGCTGCGACTTCTTTACAACTTGCATCAAGTGCAATTATATTCCAAGTAAAATATGGAGCCACTGAATTACTCAATTCATTCTTATGCTAATAATGATTTGAATCCGTTTCATTTTCTTTGGTTTAGATCAACAAGCAAATTGAAGCTGTGAATGGAGTCTACAAGTTTCATAGGCTTCCAGAGTTTTACCAGGTTGGTTTCACATATGGTAACAACTTTTTGCATTTAAACGAATTTTCTACATCTCAATTGACAAGTTTACCTTTCCATCTTCACAGAATCCACGCCCACATATATCCGTAGCTTGGGCAGTTGGTGATATAAGCAATTCTTTGACGAGTGTGATTGCAGATGAGCTGCAGAGGCATACTGCTAATGCTATTGGAGTTTTATCAAACAAGCACATTTTTACAAGTATATTTGGTGGGATTTCATGTAAAATAGGCAATCGAACCTACGAGATATGCAAAGCCCAGGAAGAATGAGCTGTGTAATAAATTTCAATTGGAGTATACAAAATCTTCGATGGTGGTAAGATGCCCTTCCCCCTTGCTCATAAAGGAAAATAGTGGGTTGTTTGCATGGAATGTTTGAAAGCATACCACAAGTCATTTTGTATGTATATAATGATTATTAACATAGTTGCACTTGTCCCTGACACAAACTAATTTATTCTTAGATTCATTATGATGCATCTGATTCTAGAATGTTACAAACGAGTATCAAGAATCATGAATCTTGCTAGGGGGATTGGAAGAATCATGAACATTTCAATGCAATTTCTTTTTTACTTTATTATAGGTGTGAAAATCATAGAGCTGGACTGGTTAATATACCAACTCACCTACGGTACTAAGTGTTATGGTGAATTGCATTCGAGTGGGCAGTTTTCATATGAAATAGGGCGATAATGTTTTGAGTATGATATGGTTGGATTTTGCATGGAGGGCTGGGTAATTTATGGAGCAAAATGGGACATGAATTGATTCTTATTTATGTCAAGTAGTTTAGCCACTGTCATTCTTACACAACCTATTGGTATCGTTTAAGTGATTTTCTCATTGTAAAAAACAATGTTATTGCCTATCAATGTTGTAAAAGGTGCTACAAGTAATGTGGGCATCAGATTGAGTTGTAGTGAGTGTTTTATGACATGGGAGAAAATGTGAAGACCACATGCGCTCTTGCTTAAGTTTTTATATTAACAAAAAAATGTTTTTTTATGCCTACTTTATCACTTTTGGGGTATAAACAGACTATTTTACCCTTAAGTAGTATAAGTGGTCTCGCAAGTAATACAAGTGGTCTTCCAAGATTTAAACATTAAGACAAATGGTCTCATAACAAATTCGCATTATGACCACTTTTTGCATTGAGACCTCTAATCTCGCAGCTCAGCTCACCAACATCGCGACAAGTGGTATTAAAATAAATCTCATAGTTCACTAGCATTGAGACACATGGTCCTACAATTTATTTACATCATGACCAACATATGTGTCGAGACAACTAATCTCGCAAGCTACTAGCATTGAGACAAACTATTTATCATTGAGACTAGTAAATAAAATCCTAATTTCACAAATTAATTAAAATTATAAAAAACCCAACAATCAGGTTCGAAAAATAACTCCGACTCCAAACAACCCAACAATTAATTTCAACAAACTAATTTGGATTCTCTCTCCGTCTCCACCCATACTTGTCGTTGCTGATTGTTGCTTCTTGTTCATAAGTCATCTTTGTTTCATATGAGCTCAAATAAGATGGGTCTCAGTGGGGAATCGAGAGAAAGACTAAATGAAGAAGAAAATTGTCTCGATGAGAGAAAGGTTCGAAGAAGGGCTTGATGGAAAGGAGAGAGAAGACTCGATGGATTTTCGAGAGAACACAAAAATTTACATGAGACGACATATTTAGTTACCATGAAACCGATCCTTATTATCTACAAACAAAATCCATTTTTACAAATTTATATGTGAATTATGAAGTGTGAATTGTGAGTTAACTTGTCTAACGTAACTAGATTCGTAAGACGGTCACACATAAGATTCTCTCGGAGTTGGGAAAATATGGATGGATGGATAAGTTGGAGTAATTACACTGACATTTTTTGAGGACACATAATTTCGGTTATAATAGTTTGGTTTTCTATTAGATACCAAAAGCTATAATAGAAAACCAAACTAATAGAAAACCATGTCCTCAAATTAATAGCAAAAAATGTCGTGTAATTACTCCAACATATCCATTAGAAAAGCTATATTAATAGAAAATCAAACTAATTTTTACGTTTTGGCTTCCTATTCTTATTAGAAAAATTTCGGTTATCTTTATTTTTAGCACAAACGATCATAAAACGGTCACCTGGATGTATTCTATGAGGTGGAGCCATACTGCTCAAATCAAGTTTCACAAACTCATGTTTAATGTGGGTTGACCATTTTCATGGATCTTTTCGTGAAACGTTTTCTTTAATTAAAACTTTGAACTTTAATACTCAGGTTCAATAGTTAATAAAAATAATAAAATGATAAGATAAAATGAATAGAAATTTTTGTTAACTTAATAATGAACGGATACACCATTAAGAGCATTTTCAACTGTGCTCATAAGGATATGGTAAATTTTGCATTGCATTAGAAGAGTAGAACTTTACGTTGCTACCCCCACTCTTCAGATCGTAGATACCTTCACCAACGTCAAGCTTGAAGGGGTAAAAAAGATACATGAGATATTTAATCAAGATTTGGGAAAATAATAATTGATTTATTTTTTGATTTGAACATATCCTGAGATGTTTCATTTCCTTTTGTAAATCTTGTATGTACAATTAGTAGCACCAATATTCATTCCCTTTTACTTTTTCTTAGCAATATTTGTTGTAGAAAGCAAATGATTCTCATGAGAGAAGAACTCTTGTTCAATACAAGGATTATGATGATATGCTAACTTGAGGAGTGTAAATTTTCGTTCAGCTTTCTTTTTCCATCGTTTTACATTCAGAATATTCAGCCATGAATATTAAAAAATAAATAAAATACTTACCGATTGAATAAAAAAAAAAAAGTCTCAAAAGGAGAGAGTTGTGGTTAAGAAGAAAGATTGATATCCTGCGAAGAAAAATTGTGAAAAAAAAAAAAAAAAGATTGATAAAAAATAAATAAAAAATATTAATTGCATTGATTGCACATAAGCAAGAGTGACTGTATAAGAAAACACAGGTAAGTTAGTGAGAACAACATTTTAACACACAGTAAATCAGTTACATATAATCTTCTACTTAATGTTTGTTTAATTTTCGGATATTATATATATATATATATATATATATATATATATATATTAATACACGACTTTTATTCATGAAAATGAACTATAAAATGAAATTTGAATTTATGAGACAATCTGATCTTAAATTATTAGTTGTAGACTTGTAGCAATGAATTGACCCAAGCGAGGTCTTCACATATTAGGTCCTATTTGTTGTAAATATATTGTTTAATGGACATTACTCCATAGACTTTTCATTCTCTATGTCTATTGAAATTCTTAATCCTTGTATATATATTGGAACTCTTTTTAAATTAAGAGGTTGATCAATAAAATTCTATATCTTTCTCTCATATTCTTTCCATCTTATTCATTTTATATTGTTGATATATTGTCCATGGAGATCGATGCAATTGAGATGACTTATTTTACAACATATTATCAACACGAGTGTTCTATCTCTATTGGTGAAAGGTACTAATTCAATCACATCTGATAATTTTTATTTCATTGACTAGAGATATATATTGTTGGTAAGTGCCACTAATTTATGTATATTTATCTATTCGTTGCTTAACCCCGTCTGCTAATTGATGAGTTGGTTTTATACCAACTAATCAAATCACTTTGCACTCACTTTTGTTTGTTTTTCAAGTGTTCTTATTCATTTTCTTATTTATTTTTCTTGTTTTCGTTTTCAGGAGTCCGTGTGGAAATATTGGTGAGAGATGCTTGGATTTGGTGGAAAATAAGAGAAAAGATGTCAAAAAGCTCAAAGGAGAGGTCGAGAATTGAAAGGAAGCAAAAATGTGAATAGGCAAAATTGGTGGAAAAGGAACCCAGGGACCGCGGTCAGGTCTGAAGCAGACCGCGGTCCTACGCACAAAACTGGATATAGAAAATGCATTTTATGTCTAATTTTTGTGTCCTTTTTGGTAAAAACAAATTGTATCATTAAAGGGGCGTTTAAGGACGTGTTTAGGGGATAAAAAAAAAGAGATTAGAAAAAAACTCGAGGGGGGGGGGGAAATTCTCTTCTTCTTTAGAAACCCTACCATTGATTGAGAGAGTTTTTTTTGGCATTAAATTGAAGATTGCAAGCACACAATTGGAGGAGACGATCAATCTCTTCAACTCTTTGTTGGTAATCATTAATTTTCAAGGGAAGAAATTCACAATTTTGTTATCTCTTTTCATGGATCTTGTAATGGATATATTTATTATATTTTTCATGATTATGAGTAGCTAAATCTTTCGTATGGGGTTTTAGTTTGAATTTGCTCATATGATGTTTTGATGGTATCAGTAATTGATGGAGTTTAAGATTATTTCCTATTTATTGGACTTGATTGATATTTATCTTTGATTGTGTATAATTGACTAGCCATCGTTGTTTACAATTTTAGACAATACAAAGAATTAGGAATACAGATGATCAGACCTGATTCCTGATTTGGCTTGGTAAATAGGTGTTTAGGTTAAACGTCATTGGTTTGAGTTTGCTTAGATGATTCATAAGTCCTTGTTCACGATCCAATCTTTTAATGAGCAAATAGATCATATGAGTAAGTTAATAGATTGTAAGTTTAGGATCTCCCGCCATCAAACAGAATTCTATAGTCTTAGTGGACGGATCAATAATCTGGAACTTGGTTTTGTATGTTTAGGATAACATAAATTCATCGTATGAGTAAACATAACTAAAATTCTCATACATCTTTATATTATTGTTTTCCCTGATTAGTTTAATCTCATCTATTTGAATAATTTAGTTTTAGTTCATCAAATCAATCAAAAATCATTTTAACTGTTTTCACATATCTTCAAGTAATATAGTTTAGTAATTGAATAATTTATTCACACCATGAGTCCTTGAGAGATCGACCTCGGAGTAAACTTATCAGCTCTACAATTGATTCGTACACCTGTGAGAACTAAATTTAAGTCATCACTAATCATCTTTTTCTGTATGTGGTTGAATTTTGAAAAAAAAAAGTTCATTTATTTATAGATCTTAATTGATTGCAATTCACTATTGTATTTGTATATATGTGTGGGTGTTTTCTTGTGGCATATAATTAGGCTGTTTCTGACTAATTTTGGATATCTTTGTGATAATTGGGAATATCATATATTTTTGAATTCTTTCATAGTTACTTTAGAGAATTTGGGAAAAATTTATAAATAATTAGAATGCGGTGGCATTGATTTTTTCTAAGGTAAATCTTACCAGGGACTCCTAAAGGAGGAATTCTAATGTATCAAGCTTCATCTTTTTTCAGTTTGTCTTCTCATTTAGGTTAATGATGGTTGTTTGGATAATGAATAGCAATTGAGTCTGTAATGTGTAACTGCTTTTAAAGCAATACTTCCTGTTAGAGTGCTAGTCTAACCTAACTAGGTTAGGATGTGATTATTGGGTTTTGATATTTCACTTATGAATTCTAATATTCTGACAATCGATTCTTGATCCTTAATGTGCTCATCAAGATGCTCATCAGAATAGCTTCATTAATTAAGTTTGGTGCGAGCTTTGGTGTCTTTAAAAGTTAGTATTTGAAATCTTCATATAATATATAGATGTGATTAATGATAAATAAAAAAATAAACTGTATGGTCAAAATATATTTACTAAATTTGCATTCCTAATTATATTAGACCTTCAATTGTTCGTGTTGGGATATTTCCATTAGGTTTTGACGAGACAATGTAATTTTAGATGATATTTTAGAGTACCCATTTTCCACATTTTTAAGTGGATTATAGCTTAATAAGCTTATCTTTCTAAGTTGTGAATTGTAAATATATATAAATAAAAAAGATATAGAATAATGATGTTAGCAGGATTCTGGAGATGAAGAAGTCTTGAAGACTGATTTTCAGTAAGAAAAGTCAGTAAGCTGAAGTGGAAACAAGGATCAGGAAGCTGGATCAGTAAGCATCAAACAGATAGTTGTTTAAGATCAGGAAGCAGACGCAGGTCAGGAAGCTGACTGCAGGATTCTCAAACAGATAGTTGTTTAGGTCAGGAAGCTGACTGCAGGATTCTGGAATAGGAAGCTGTTCAGGATTAGGAAGCAGACGCAGGTCAGGAAGCTGACTGCAGGTTTCAGGAACAGGAAGCTATTCTGAGACAGGAAGCTGGCGCAGAACAGAAAGCAGCTACTGCAACCTGAGCAGCAGGCTGTAAGTCTTTCTAACTTATTCAATGTAGTATGAGGAATATGCTAGATACAGTACGAGGATTGGTTCCTGTCGATATTACCAGTAGATAGAAGTTAGCACCGAGCCAATGAGGTGATGCCACCTAGACAATGGCTCTGCAAAAGTACTGTAGCCGAAGTATGGCGCCATTAATGCAGATCAGAGTAGGACATGCTTTATATCCCAAATCTTCTAAGACGCATTTAATGCGAAGATTTGAAGATCAATTGGAATTGCAACAAGGACCATGTCTCTCTTCAACGGGCATTTTCCTAATGATATATATAGAAGGATGGAGTGACTAAGAAGACAACTGAACAATTGATTATTATCTTCAAGCTATCAAACTCTCAAGTTATTCTCAAAGCTTTCTAAGTTCAGTCACTCAACCTTTTGAAGCAGTCATTCAAGCATTCGAGCTTTCAAGTTAAAGGCTGACTTCAAAGTTGCACCAGTTGAAGAACCAACTTATATACTTTTAACCATTTGCTGTGTGCTAGGTTGTTTTAGTTTGGTATCCTTAGTTGGAAGGATTAGATCATCGCTAAGTGTTTAGTCTTGTGTAGGCTTATAACTCTGTGTGAGTTTTGTACCCTGTGTGGGATAGTGCCTAGGAATCTGTTGATTCTAGTAGGTTAACTTGATTGGGAAGAGGTTTGTAAAGCGGTGACTTGAAAAACAAACTGACCTAACAAAGTTCCTCCTTGAGAAGGAGTAGAGTGGACGTAGAAGGATTGCACCACCTTCGAACCACTATAAACCCTTGTGTGTTTACTGCTTTTGATTACTTGCTGCATTTGTCATAAGCATACTGGTCTAAGGATTCATTCAAAATCATATTTGTGAAAAGGAAACTATTTTTCAAAAGGAAACTCTATCTTTATTTATTCCGCTGTATACTGTGATAACCGGATCAGTAACCTGAAACAGCATACTGCCAGGTTTCTGAATCGAGAGGTTACTGCATTCTTTGTAGAATCAGTACAATGTTTACAGAAAAAGTTTTAAAATGAAAAATCAATAGAGGTTCATTCACCCCCTCTGAACCTTTGACCACTTGGGACCAACAGTTCGGGTGCCTCTATGAATATGCTAAAATTATTGGAATAAATAAAAATGAGAAAATAGAAAGGGGCAACCCGTATTGGAATATAATTGAATGACAAAATAGAGAAGATTGAACATAAGCCATCATCCTTATTGTCATTCATAAGAAGCACGCAGTGGTGTTATGCTTTAGTTGAGTTTTCCATCTCATACTTTGGTTATTACTAATTGCTAATAACATATTTTAAGTAGTAAATTTTAAATGAAAATAAAATTAATGAAGAATTAGAAAATTGGTTTTTGAGCAGATAATCATGTCCTCAATTGATGGTAATATTTCTTTGGGGGATTCTTTAGCTTCAATTCGCTTGAACAACATCATATAGCCTTATTAATTAAATTATGAACCTTATAATTCTCTCTTATCATAATGATTAACAACTAGTATTTTAAGTTAAAGTGTTGTTTATTTTAGTATGGGAGTGGAACCATCCACTAGATTTGGCCGACATTCATGTATTTTCCCTTCCAATACTCACTGTTTTATGTTAGTCAATATCAATAAGAGGCATCATCTAATTGATTATTGTTGATGAGTTTTGTCCTTTGTGGTTTAAGTTTGGATTACATTATCTAAAATTATAGATCGTCACATGATTATAGGACTTTTTGATGTGAAAACATTTACATATGCCCTCGGTGCATTGTTTCTTTCTGTTGGCTACTCTATGACGACATAATTGCATAGTTATCTGCAAGAACATGTTTTTTAACCATAAGTGGTAACACACAATACGCTGGTGGATTATACATATACATATATTATATTGTATTTATTTACAACATATATACAAATTAAACGTATTGGAACTTTGAAGGTATGAAGTTATAGTTCTTTCCAAACCATGTTGATATATTGATAAATGAAATAATTTGTACATGGTTCTCAATATATTTTTATCTTGAAGACAAAGACTCTAATTTTTCTTCGAATTTCATTACACTAACTTGCCTGAAGCAAACATGAACTTGAATATTGCAATTGGTATTTTTTTTGAAGATCGAACTTGAGTCTTTGGAGATGATGAGTGGTTTTTATTTTTCAAATTTATTTTTATGTATATTTTTATGAGAATGTTATGATCTATAGTTTCCTTCGAATCATACTTCATCGCTTTAATATTTAATGATTTAGTGTACTGCATTAACTTAGTACATTTTTTTATTTTTCTGACATATGGAGAATAAGAAAATTTTATCCTTCGTAGATAGTGCTACCACTTACACTACCCTTAAAGATTGAAAATTCTTCTTTCAAACTTTGAATAATAAGAAGAAAGGGAGTGTGACTTCTCTTGCGAATGATAATCTCTTGAAAGTAGGCTCCGGTAGAGCTTCACTAGTTCTTCCTATGGGTACTGAATTAACTATTGAAGATATGTTGCTATACCCACAATCAAAAAGTACCCTTCTTAGTTTTAAAGACATCCAATTGAATGGATTTCATATTGAAACCGACACTGGGAATAATATATATAGAGTATCTCCTAATAATTCGATCCACAGGGTGGCGGAAATAAGTTGTTGAAAAATTTCCTTCTTTCCCATCAGGATTGAATATACTTACATTCCGTCCTTCTAATCTCCACATCTTGATGAATATTAAATTTCATGATCTAAATTCATTTAAATTATGGTATGAAATATTGGGTCATCTAGGACGAAACATGATTCGTCGAATTTTATCTAATTCTATTGGGTATTATATGTCCAACAAAAGAATATATTCTGTAAATGAATTTGTTTGCGAAACTTGTGCAAGAGGAAAACTTATAGTACGACTTTCTCATACTAAAATTCAATTTGAATCTCTTATTTTCCTTGAATGAATTATGGAGATATATGTGGATTAATTTATCCAGCATCGGGATCATTATGATATTTCATGATCTTGACTGATGCATCTCCACCCGAAATAATGCTTTTGCAAAATTCATTGCCAAAATTATTAAACTTAGAGCCCAATTATCGATTATCCAATTAAATCCATTAGAACGGATAATATCGGTGAACTCACATCGAAAGATTTGAGACTATTGTATGTAATTGGGAATTAATGTGGAACATTTGTTACTTATGTCCACACTCAAAATGGTCTAGCCATATCATTGATCAAACATACCAATTTCATGTTGGGTCATCCATTTTTGCATGCTTGGGCTCTAATTCAAATTTGTCCTACTGGATATCATGACTACTCCCCTTTACAACTAGTGCTTGGAATGAACCAAATATTTCTCATCTATGAATTTTGGATGTGCAATATATATCGCCACCATAGTGTACCTCTATGGGCCCTCAAAGAAAACTAGGTATATATATTTATTTTAAATCCCCATCCATCCTAAAACATCGAGTGCTCATGATAGAGGATCAATTTACAGTTCGTTTTGCTAATTGCACATTTGATGAAGATCATTTCCCGGCATTAGAGGGAGATAAGAGCTCAAAAGAATTAAAAGAATGCCGAGAATTTGGATCCACGCACAAGTCAAACAGAACTCTGAACTAGAAGTTCAAAGAATAATTAACTTCCAATGTTTAGCAAGTAATCTGCCGAGGATAATTAACTTCCAATGTTTAGCAAGTAATCTGCCATATGTGTTTATTGAGTGACTAAATCATATATACTTATTATAAATGCACCACAATGAGTGGAAGTTTCTAAAAAATCGAATATATCAGCTGATATTAATGCTTCTAGATCTACACCTGAAGCGTAAAAGACCTATGAATACAAAAGATATGAATCCATGGAAAATAAAAAGTAATAAGAATATACAGTTATTCTAAATATCTACTAAAGAGATTCATCCCGAAGATGAAAATCCTAGTAACATTGACTGTGCACAAAATAATTAAAATACTAGGGTTGCGGAACAACTAGATCAAACTATTTTGGAAAATGATGAAGATCTAGTTGATGAAAATATCAAAGTTGTTGTGAATTTTATAGATACAGGAGAAACTTACTATATAAATATTATTGTTGTCGACAACTTATTTGCCTCCACAATCGCTCTTCTTTTCTCAAATAATAATTTGGATCCAAAACCCAAGCGAATGACTTAGTGCCAAAAGTACTCAAAATGGGTAAGATAGAATGATGCAATTGAGGCTGAGCTAGACTCGCTGAATGAAAGAAAAATTATGAATTTATTGTATGTACCCTGAGGATGTTATCCCTGTAGGATATAAATGGGTATTTGTATGGAAAATAAATTAGTATAATGACTAATAAGGTGGTGATGTACAAAGCGAGACTGGTAGCTCAAGGTTTCTTGTAGAGTCTCGATATTGATTTTAATCAAACATATTCTCCTGTTATGAATGATGTAAAATTCCGCTACTTAATATCTCTGGCAGCAAATATGAATTTAGAAATGCAATTAATGGTAGTTGTTACTACACATCTATACGAATCTTTAAATGTGAATATTTATATGAAAATCCCTGATGGATATTATATTCCCCTAATAAGGAAAATGAGAATCGTAATATGTATAATATATTAAATTACAAAGGTCATTGAATGACCTAAAATAATCGTGTAGAATGTGGTACAATCAAATAAGTGAATTCCTCTTGAAGATATATGAATAATAATACATTTCATTGTATGTTTATAAAGAAATCTTAACATGAATTTTGTATCATCTTTGTGTGTATTGATGATAGAAATTTTATTGGAACACACAAGGATTTTGAGGAAGTTAGTTCAATCTTAAAGACAAAATTGGAAATGAAAATCTTGAGTAAAACGAAGTGTTGACTCGGCCTGCAGATCGAGTATCTTCCCGAATGAATTTTCAATATACCAGTCAACCTACATGAAGAAGGTTTTGAATAGATTCTACATGGATAAGTTTCATCCACTAAGTACACTGATGGTTGTCCGATCCCTTGAAAAGGACAAGAACCCATTAAAACCTCAAAAAGATACTAAGTATATATTCAGGACTTGAAGTTCCTTATTTAAAGTTCAATTGACGAATTACTTTATCTAGCAAATTGCACTAGACCTGATATTGTTTTTTTGAGTAAATCTAGTAGAAAGGTTAAGTGTTTCTCCTACAAGGAGAAATTAGAATGAAATTAAACATACTTTTCGGTATCTTCAAGGTTCCCAAAATTTTAGTTTACTTTACACTAGAAATCAAAGTAAGTCATTAATACGTTTCTCAGATGTTGGTCACATATCTGATCCTTATAATGCCAGTTGCGCACTGGTTATATTTTCTTTGTGATAGCACTACAATCTTATGGAAGTCTGTCGAGCAAACTATGGTTAACACTTTCTCAAACCACTCAAAGATTATTGATTATATAAAACTCTCACAAGAATGTGTATGGTTAAAATCTTTGATAAAACATATTTGTGAGTCATGTGATATTAGTAAATATAATATATCCCTCACTGTTTTTTTTATCAGGACAATGTAGTTTGTATTGCACAAAAGAGTAATGAGTATGTTAAATGAAACTTATTGAAACACATAATTCCTAAATTCTTTTATCTGCATGAGCTCCAGAAGAGTGGTGAATTTTTTTTATACAAATGAGTGCTATAGTGTTAATCTCGCAGATTTGCTTACTAAATCCGTTCCTACATTTATTTTTAAAACATATGTTCATGGTATTGGAATATGTAGGCTCGGAAGACTGTTGTCTTCAGGGGGAGCGATAACTTTAAAACAACCTTGAAGGTTGGGTCTTGAAGACCAATGAATGTATTCTTTTAACCTGAAGGTTGGGTCCTGAAGACCAGTGACTATGCACTTTTTCCCTTTACTAAGTTTTTTCCCACATGGTTTTCTTAGTTAAAGATTTGGGTCCTGAAGACTAGTGACTGTACTCTTTTTCCCTTTACTAAGTTTTTTCCCACAGGGTTTTCTTAGTTAAAGATTTTTAATGAGGCAGCTGGTGCAACATATAAGAACATGTATGTCATGTACTCTTTTCTCGTCTAGTTTTTTTCCACCGGATTTTTCTAGCGGGTTTTTAATGAGGTATGTACATTAATCATAATGTCCAAGGGGGAGTGTTGTAAATATATTGTTTAATGGACATTACTTCATAGACTTTTCATTCTCTATGTCTATTGGAATTCTTAATCATTGTATATATATTGGAACTCTCTTTAAATTAACAGGTTGATCGATAAAATTCTATATTCTTTTTCTCATATTCTTTCCATCCTATTTATTTTATATTATTGATATATTGTACGAGAAGATGGATGCAATTGAGATGACTTATTTTACAACACTACTGATGCAACATTCATGACAATTGGATTCTGGATCAAAGATAATAATAAAAATATTAAATAATCACAGCTTGCACACAAAACCAGGAAAATAATTCTCAGATGCTGAAACCTCTCCACCCTCCACTAAAATGCGCACCTATCAGCCGCCGCCAGTCGACGCAGCCTCCCCCGCCGAAGCAGCGGAGCGCCGCCTGAGAGAAGCAGAGCAGCGTCTGAAGGAGGCCATGGAAGAGCTGCAGCGCCGCCAGAGGGGCCCACCTGAAAACCTACACCCCCCTTGCGACCACGCCGACGAGTCCTGTGTTGCGAATGCCGTCGGAAACCTATGCCAAAGCTTTTTGCTTTCCTACGGAATTCGAGTCGGGATCGGAATTCTCCTCCGTGCATTTAAGCTTGCTCGTCTCAAGTCCTATTCCTCTCTCCTTGATATCAAGGTTTCACAATACTTTCTCTCCTCTGTGTACCTTCGTTTCCTTTGATTATGGACGAAATTCAGATTATGAAGGGGTTTTTATTTTATTTGAGCGTTCGATTAAAGGATAACGATGTGTGGAGGTGGCAGCGAATTTGCTACCTGAATTAACCACTTGTGTCTAGTTAAAATTGGATTTAGGTTTCTTACTCATTAGGCGTTCAAAAAAGGTTGCTTTCTGCCATTAATTTCATTTGATCATCAATCTTTTTGTAAAGGTCTTGAGGTCCACTTGGGGATGATGAAAGCGGAAGGATAAGTTTGGTGGTAAATTATTTACGGGGGTGGTGTTGAAATTGTTGTACATATGTTATTATAATGAAGATGTAGTTTAAAATTCAAGCAACGTCAGGAAAATTGAAACCCTAAATGTACTATGGAGAATTGATGAAATTTTTAGATAGTTGAAGGGTAGAGTTCAGTAAGGAAGAAAATGAAGCAGTTCTGATGAATATAAGAACTTTTGAGGGGTTTGTTTATTTATTCTTCTTCTGGGTTTCTGTTTTTGATAATTAATAGTTATCTCTATCATGAGATTTTGCACTCTTTTTGTCCTACTGAGGTTCTTTTAACCATTGAATGTCAATCTGGCTGAAGCTGCCGAACTGGTTCTTTATACGTTAGAAAAGATTCGAGTCCTAGAAGCTCGATCAATGTGCCTTTTGAATCAGCCAAGCCTGAACTCTTATTCTCTCTGCCCTTCAGAGTTTACCATTTCAATCTGTTGTTTGGTGGATTTCCTGTTTGAATTATTTTCTCAAGTGATTCATTTTCAGATTCAAACTTTCATGATAATATTTGTGGGGCTACAAATTGAAGTATATGCTGAAGGATTACTGCATTGTTACTCTTAGTATTTCATCTTCAAGTTGGCTTATAATTCATATTTGCATTTGAAAGATATATTGGAGATAAATCATTCACTCTTGGATCTTTGAACAAAAATTGGTGGCAGAACAATTCTAGAACTAGTTTTCCTTCTGGACTAAGAGAGATATGAAAATGGAACACAACATTAAGTAATTGATGCTCCTGCTGTTAGAATTGTGAGAGACGTATTACAGCCTTTTACTAGGCTTCAGCCAGTTCTGCTCATCTTGAGTTTGTGAATTCTTACCTGCTCAATTTTTTACTACTGTTCATCTATGCTCTGCAGTTTGGACTAGTCTGGAAATCAATGTCAAGGTCTCCAAGTTTTGTGTTTCATATTTTCCATCAAGAAAGCCGTCCAATGTGGTTAGGATAATATTGTGCTAGGTATAATTTACCGTTACCTAATATGTGCATGGTCCTTTTGAAAGAACGGAGATGGGATCTTGGAGATTGGTCTGGTATACAACATTATCTATAAATCCCACTGCAACGTATGTTGCACATCTCACAAAAATCTTCCCTTTCTAGCTTTAACTGTTATTTGGTTTACTATATTATTGTACCTAACTAGAAGAATAGTAAAAAATGGTATTGTAATACTTAAGTGATCACACACACACACAGACAAACAAACCAAATAAGGTGCAACTAACACTTGCTAGTAACGAACCCTTCCCTGCCTTAAATCCATATGTTTGAGTAAGTTATTCAGTGTTTTAATAGAAGATATGTGTTGCTAGAGTTTTTTGATCTTGCTGTCAACTATCAATGTAATTGCAGCAACTTGTATCGGAGAAAGACCTTATAGTGAGAGAGGAAGCATGCCGAATTGGTTTGCTGTTCGGGGGATTCACTGGTTCCTACCATGCTCTGAGGTGTTTGCTGAGAAAGTTGAGAAAGAAAGAGACGCCAGTAAATGCGTGAGTTAACAATCACCACTTTTTATTAACTTCTACAACTTAGTATATTATCCATAACTTCATGCAGTGTGCTTTAGAAGTGTATTTGTAAGTCTTGACTAGCTTCAATACAATCTGAGAAGTGTGTGTATATAATTCTTGACTAATCTGATTGTCAATCTGTCATGTAATTCTTGAGATTGATTCTTTTTGCATGATTATCCAATTCCCTTTACATGACTTTGTTAAAGGTGATGATGGAACAGAATTTTAGCAGGTGCAGTCTCGGGTTTGTCTATTTTAGCATTGGACGATCCCAGTCGCAGGCGGACACTGGCTTTGTATCTTTTGGCTAGGGTTGCTCAGGTACAAGTACCTTGCCCTGCATTTTCCTAGTCTTTCCATGTACTTATTATGACTTATGGGGATCAGACTTCTACTTTCTTCCATCTAATCAAATATTTTTTTATTATTATATTAGTGTGCGTATAACTCTGCTAAATCCAAAAACAAATTCCATCTCTGGGGGAGTCATTGGAATCATGGGGATACACTACTCTTTGCAATAGCCTGTGCACAGGTAATTTAGAAGTCTGATGTGACATTTCTGTCTTTGCTATCATTGATTGTTAGATTCTAGTCGTTGGTAGAGTTGAGGAGACCTAGAAGGACCTGATATTATATTTTTATGAAATGTGAACTTTTGTTCATAAAATTCTCATGTGCCCATACCCAGTTTAACACGTCCACTGTTAATTGCTATTTAATGTTTTATGTTCCTCCAACTTTCACTTTCAGTTTGAGTAAATCGTTTGGTTCCTTGGTTATCTAATTATAGAAATTTCTCAGGTTATGTATGCCTTTGTTATGCGCCCTGAGAGCCTGCCAAAATCATATCAAGATTTCATTCAGAAAACAGGGCCAGTTGCTGCCCCTGTATACAAAGCTGTGAGGGATTGCTGTAGAGGTTCTCCAGTAGATGTTGCTTCGCTATCTGCCTACTTGTCCAGTAGAAGGTTATCCAACACTGTGAAGTTGAAAGCATTACCTGATATTCTTCCCTGCTCTATCATTCACCCAGATACAAGCTCATGTTTGGTCCAAAATGCAAATGCCATGAAGGCTACTTTCAAGAAAACATTTCCATTATACTTCTCTTTGACTTTTGTCCCATTCGTTGTTCTGCGTCTACAGAAGGTATATTCCTTTCTTAAGTAATTGGACAATATTGCCTCAGCAAATTTCTACATTTTTTTTTTATATTAATGATTTACTGAAGTGAAGAAACTACAACGATTCTTTGAGCTAGAAGCATGTTCCAACTTCTTTGCCTTTATACTCATACCCAGATAATCCCTCACCGTGATGACTTTTCTTTTATTTACATTGCACCCATTTAATATATATATGTGTGTGTATATATATATATATATATATAGATACTCAGATAATTGGAGTGAAAGAATTATGAAGCCCAGCTCAAAAATAGTGAAATCTTTGCTCCAGCAGATACTTTTTATAGTTTCTACGCGCATATTTCAGAATATGTCTTCTCTATCAAGATAAGATGTCAAAGAATATCTCATGAAACTTTTGTGGTCATTCAGTGTTGGATTATAACCTGTATATCCTGTACAAGGATGACCATAGTAAAAGATGTGCATGACTAGATAGTCTCACCTTCTGTGGTACATTGCCAGTTAGATTACTCTGTCACTGTGGTAGATTCAATTCTATATGTTAGAAAAATAAATATAATCAGGAATCCAGGGTTTAATTGATACTTTTCCTTTTTTGGTTTTTTTTGTTCATCAGTTCAAGGATTCTCCAGTTCGCACCTGCTGGCTTGCTGTTACAGGTGCTGTTCGTTCCACTACATTCTTGTCTGCTTTCGTTGGTATCTTTCAGGTAATTTTTCTGTCTGCCACATCTATATCCATTTATATCCATCATAATTGTACTGATTTCTCTCCCTGAACTTAAAGGGAGTAATATGTCTGCACAGGAAAGTGGCACTGAAGGACCACAAGCTTTTATATTGGCTTGCAGGAGGGCTATCTGCCCTCTCGGTATTATTAGAGAAGAAGGCTAGACGTGGAGAGTTGGCCTTGTATGTTCTACCAAGAGCTGGAGAATCTTTGTGGTATATTCTGGTGAATCGCCGTTTGCTTCCAGATATTAAGAATGCTGAGGTGAATAAATGAACTGGTCTATCTGATGGTGCTTTATAGTCATTTTGGTGCTTCACTTGGTATTGTACAACGGGTGTAGATCCATCCTTCATTTGCACGCACTCACACACGTGTATTTGTGCTAATCAAATATGGACTTACACCCAGTGTAGTACCATCACTATGTGTTGCATCTCAAAGACCATACTTTATGAAAGTCCTTCGAAAACATTATTTTAGTTTGATGAATTGTTAAATGACTAACGCAAGCACATTCATGTCCAAATTCAAAATCATTATACTGAATATTCTTTATAATCTCTCTTAACTTTTTTAGGTGGCTTTGTTCTGTGCATGTATGGGTGGAATAATGTATTACCTGGAGCATGAACCAGATACTATGGCTCCTTTCTTGAGGGGTCTGATTCGTCGCTTCCTTGCCAGCAGAATGAGCAATCCAGGCCCTTCATCAAGTCGAAGTGCTTCTTACACATATTTACACACTCTCGATGCCATGAAAAAGCCAGAGGTGCTGGAAAACCAAGAGAGTGGGACTTCATCTCCCAGAAAGTACAATCTTGAATCGATACCTGGCCTGTGAGCATCCTTTTACTTTTGCTCATCAGAGGTAGCTATTAGTATTCAGCCTTGACTTTTGTCACGATTCATCTAATCCAGATTTGTTTGATTGGGCTGCTGAGTTCTGTCAAGGATAGGAGGGGAGGGACTGATGGTGGTTATGTCCTTCCTCTGATGGAATTATAAGTCTCAGTATTGATCTATACTTAGAATTCTTGAATTGATTGTTTTCCAGATTATTATTCTAATAGTGGAAAACTGGAATGAAAATTCAGGACGGGTATGTGTGCTTGTAAATAATTGGAGATCGTATATCATGTAATAGTGAACTTTTACCTCCAATAAATTAGACAAAATTAGTGCCAGTGATGAATGGTGATTATGTTTTTCACCTCTTTCTAAAAAAACAATAATAAAGGAACACCTTCTGCTCATATGGCACCTGGTAGTATCCATAAGTGACTGTGCTTGGAGTTATGCACGATGCTCGACTGCAGTTTCAATTTTATTTATTCATAAAATTTAATGTCACTCTTCAAATTGTTTGAGCGTATGTGCTTAAGGGACTTGTCAAAAAACTAAAATTGGGAAATCTGAAATCTCTGTGCCTATAAAAAATTCTCAAAATGAGGATGGTATTTGGTTTTATTGCGAAAATTGTATTTGATGTAGTGTTTTGGTACGGGGAAATGAGGTCATTCATTGATTGCTAACGTAAAAAGACAAAAGGAAAAGTATATCAAAAAGGGTAAAAAAAATGGTAATTTGTACGTAAGACTTTTGATATTACCAAGTCCTTAAAAAATATCCTTTCATTTTACTATTGAATTGAAACATTTAGAGAAGCTTTAATATTTTTTTTCTCCAGTATGCCTAATAATATTGTTAAGATCTCGACAAATTTATTAAACAAGGGTAATATCATAACCTTTAGTCAAGTTGTCATTTCAACAAAACTGTTTACTATTTGCAAAAATTATATTATTTTATCATAAAAACTTGCGTGAAACGGTTTCACGGATAGTTTTCGTAAGACAAATTCTTTTTACCCATAAACTAAACTCATTTTCACTGATTTACATGTGAATTATGAAGGGTGGATTGTTAGTTGATTTGTTTCACGTAAAATAATCCGTGAGACAGTATATATAGTGATCATTTAAACATCGATTCAGTTTTTGAATCTTTTCTTCTAATGTGTCCTATTGTCCGAACACATGCTCCAATTTTTTTTTTTTTAAAAGCAAAAAAATAAACCTCGTCAAAACATGACGACGTCGTTTTGTGAACCCTAATTTCTTCCAATTTTGTAATGGCTTCGATGGTACTCATCGATTCATTTTCTTTGCCAATACCTTTGATCAGTTACGTGGTCTTCTAGCAAAGGTCTATTATTCCAGAGAGATGATGATAAAGACTGATATCCAGACCGAATCTAAATTTGAAACCGAGCACCAAACTGAGGAAGAATTAATTGTCGAGCGATTTCTAAAGAAGGCTATTCAACAAGCAAATCGTAAGCCTTTGACTATCAAATAGCAGTGAAGATGTGCGGAATCGTAAACCTTGGCAGTGCATCGCCACCTCTAATTTCAATGAGAACTTTAGTTTGACTACCTTCAGCATCGCCGTCGAAGAATAATCTACCTTCACCTCGGCAAAGGACAACGTCGTTTGTGCTTTTCCGGGCTATTTCTTGGTCGCCAGAGGTGTCCTCGTAGTCACCCCAACTGATTTGGGGATGTCCGGCCAACATGACACGTTAGCAAAAATTAATTTCAAATTAACCCTGCCGACTATATATAAGATCATGTTATTTTTGCAAATATAAAAGATTTAATCAAATTGAAATAGTGCACCTACACGCCTTCATCGTTGTTGTTTTTCGACCGGAAGACCGAGAGCTAACTATCGATACTTTGGACTATCTGGACACATACTTCGTGAAATGGTTCATGCATGTTTGTTGCCAGGAGCAACAAGATCAAGTTGGTAAGGATTAATCATATAAGGTATGATTTTTCTGATAATTATTAACTCATTCAACAATTATCTATCAATTTAAAAATGTATAATCATTCTCAAAAATCTTATAATATCTTTTGACATCACCAATATAGCATTCTCACATATTAATCGATCGATTCAGTTATCGAATCGAAATGAAAATAAAAAATCGAAATTATTTTATATTTAAAAATCGAAACTAAAACTGAATAACAAACGAATCCGGATAATATTTTGGTTCGGTGCTAAATTCGATTCCAATCAAATTCGGCCAGAATTAAAAAAAAAAAATTCAACAAATTAGGCAAAAAAAAATCAATAAATTGGGTCCATCAAAACAATAATAGATCAACAAAAATCAAACCATAAAATTAAATATAACCTATGTTCCAAAAAAAAAAAAATCGCATGAAACTTAATATTATATAATGTATATGTTATTTCGGTTCGATTTTCGATTTTGCAGTATTTCAACTTATGAAAATGAAATCAAAATTTGGAATCCAAAATCTTTGAAAAATGCAACCGAAATCGAACGGAAATGTTCAAAAACCCAACAAAAAATACTAATTAAGATTCAATTCAATTTGGTGTTTCGGTTTATATCGAAATATGCTCACCCCTAGAATCTATATGAGGTTTAAGTTTTCCATTCACGACTCAATATCAACATAGAAATTATTTATTTTTTAAATTCATAATGATTCTCAAAGTAAATATAATTTACATTAATATTTTTATAATAGTATTATATAAATCTTTCAAATCATTATTAGTATATCTATTTTAATAAAAAATTAAAATTATCTACTATAATTTTTTAATATATATTTATAATATATCATTGGATATCTATTTAAATCTATATTAGTATGTAACTAATTTTTTGTCCAAGATTCAAAATATTCAAGATTTTAGAAGAAGAATAATCAAAACATATAATTTTTTAAAAAAGAGTTTGGAATGTAAAAGGACTCTTATCATTTATAATCAAATTAAAACAAAATAAATATTAAATTACTTTTTTTATCCTTTAAATTTAGCATTTGTAGTGTTAATATGTGTATCACAAAAAAAAAAAGGATGAAAAAAACAAAATTATTCGTGTTTTTATAGTATATATATATATATATATATATATATATATATATTTTATTTTAATGGCTAAAGGATTGTCAATTTTTAATAACTACGAGGTAATTGAATGTTTAGATGATACTTAATTGCATTTTAATAAAAGTAATATTAGTGATACATGTATAAGCACGAATTTTATAATTTTATAAGTGTTTTATATAAATATGTATTTTATAGCTATAAGTATGCATTTTAAAGCTATAAGTATGTGTTTTTATTCTAGTTATTATGTTGTTATATAAGTAAGCGTTTTGTATAAGTATGTGTTTTACAACTATAAGTATGTGTTTCAAAGCTATAAGTATGTGTTTGTATTCTTATTGTTATGTTGTTATATAAGTAAGCGTTTTGTATAAGTATGTGTTTTACAACTATAAATATGTGTTTCAAAGCTATAAGTATGTGTTTGTATTCTTATTGTTATGTTGTTATATAAGTAAGCGTTTCATATAAGTATGTGATTTACAACTATAGGTATGTGTTTGTAAGTTAAAAGTATGTGTTTTTATTCTTATTGTTATGTTGCTATTTAAGTAAGTGTTTTACATAAGTATGTGTTTTGCAGCTGTAAATATGCATTTTAAAGCTATAAGTATGTGCTTTTATTTTTATTGTTATGTTGATATATAAATGAGCGTTTCATATAAGTATGTGTTTTTATTCTTATTGTTTATGTTGTTATATATATATATATTAACATTTTATATAAGTAAGTGTTTTACAACTATAAATATGTGTTTTAAAACTATAAGTTTATGTTTTTATTCTAATTGTAATGTTGTTATATAAGTATGTGTTTTACAGTAAGTATGTATTTTTATTCTTATGTACTTTATAAATTAAATAACAAAGTACATGTATTTTTATACATAAATAAAATTGAAAATAATAAATTTAAATTGATCAAGAATGAAAATTCCTATAACGGGTTGGGTGGAGGTACAAATCCTAAATCAGTGCTGCATATGTTTTTAATTAAAAGAAATTAAATACAAGTGGGTTTCAAGTAATGTTAATATAAGTACTATATTTCCAATAAATGTCAAGGATAAAAGAGAGATAATTGGGAATATGATTAAAGCTTTATTAAGAAGAATATTTGTACTACTATGGTGGTGGTCAAAAGAAAAAAAAAAAAATTAAAAAGCAAAAAAGTGAATTAGCAGCTGAAGTATAGTTTATTGGATTAGTTAACAGATTCTTGTAAAGTAACAAAAAATAGGAAGTGTGAGTAGCAATGCAAAGGCACAATATCCCATATCGAAAAAGCAATAGAAATGGGGTAGAGAGTTTCTCTTACAAAGCAGCAACTGAAACAGTGTTAAAAATCACGCAGCTGCGCATTGAACACAAAGCGAACTATTCTTTCGCCTTTTACTAAAGAATACCGTGTGTTCGTTGCAATTCAAACAGCATACGCCTTTTTTTGGGAACTGCCCCAACAACTCAGTTCAACTTTCTCTTGATTCAGAATTTACTAATTTGATTTCACTATATTTCTACTTCTTAACTTTGTATACATTAAGTTTCTATTCAAGCATTATATCCCCATAATTTGTTCGAGATGTTTATAAAATGATAAATTTGTTGCGTCTCGAATCCTTCTTCACTTTGATAAAATTAGATATGAGTCCTTGTTCAAAGTTATGAACGCTAACTATAAAAATTACTCTCATTTATATATATATATATATATATATATATATATATATATATATATATATATATATAACTCATTTATTTATTTTACTTTCATTTATTTATATCTCATTTTTGTCATACTCTAAGCAGTGAATAAAAGCTGCGGATTAATCTCATTAATGGTGGGTCTAGTTAATTTTCATTTCTGATTAATTTTTAGTTCTGGTGTTAAGTATGATAGTGTTAAAAAAGGAAAAAAAAGATTAGAAGACGTTGAAATAGGTATTTGGTTAGATAGAGAAATTGACGTAAATGGGGTTGATGGGTGACCTAGCTTG
Organism: Scutellaria minor; assembly: GCA_954870855.1. NCBI lineage: Eukaryota > Viridiplantae > Streptophyta > Magnoliopsida > Lamiales > Lamiaceae > Scutellaria > Scutellaria minor. Next base: position 12,401,350 of record OX940728.1, on the reverse strand, counting down.
GCAACTTCCATTGCAGCGCCTGTCTAAGGTCGGCCCAAGTGGTTGAGCCTACATCATAATTTGTGTTAGTGTGCGTTTGCGCAGCCCCTCCCCAAATATTAATTCAAATTTATTAATTAGTTATTTCATTATATTCCAGTGTCAAATATTAATTCTAATTTATTAATTAGTTAATTCATTATATTCCAATGTAACATTTTCTACAAAACAATCAAGTATCAATGTGTGAAACACAAGGGACAATTGTAAATTAATCCTCTATTATTGGCCCTACATATTTTATAATTGATGTCAATTTGTACCCATATTTAGTTTTTGACAAGAGTCTATACGTTTTGTTATATAGATATTTGGTTATGTAAGATTGCAAGCATAATGTCACGCACTTGAAAGTGCTTGGGCCAAATATTGCATAAGTTGATTGTGGAGGTTTACCTATATTCAAGTCAAGTAATCACCTTAGTATGCATGATTATCTAAAACTAGTCTAGAAGATAGGAAACTTGAGGGAGAATTCTAGAGAGCTAGAGAGCTTTCTATCCAGGATCAAATACATCTCCACCCTCCATTAGAGGAGTGATCTAGTATAAATAAGTAAGGTATGATTCATTTATAACTAACTAACATTGAAGAAAAGAGGTGATCTAGTATAAATAAAGTAAGGTAGGATTCATTTATAACCAACTAACATTGAAGAAATTCATTTATAACCAACTAACATTGAAGAAAAGATTTTTTTTTCATAGAATGATTATCCCATTGAAAGGTTAACGAGGGTTGGTTAATGAGAAATGTTAGATACTTACCTCGAAAAAAGAATTATTTTCATAGAATGATCTAGTATAAATGAGTAGAGTGAATTATTTACATAGAAGAATTATCACACATCGAAAAAAGAATTATTTTCATAGAATGATCTAGTATATATGAGTAGAGTGAATTATTTACATAGAAGAATTATCACACATCGAAAGTGGTGTTTTGTTAATGAGAGTAGAAGAATATCACTTTTTCCAAACAAGTATTTTTGATGAGAGTAGAAGAATTATCACTTTTTCCAAACATGTATTTGGTTAATGAGAGTAGAAGAATTATCACTTTTTTTAAAGAGGTGTTTGGGTTTGGTTAGGCATTTGGTAATGAGGTACAAAATGTTACATACTTACCTGGATGGGGTATTTGGTTAATGAGGTACAAAATGTTACATACTTACCTGGATGGGGTCGATCGGAAGCAGAATAATGATTATCTTACTTGGATGGGGTATTTGGTTAATGATGGTAGGTTAATGAGGTACAAAATGTTACATATTTACCTGAATGGGTCGATCGGAAGCCCAAAAAAGATTATCTAATAGGAGGTATCTTACTTGGATGGGGGTATTTGGTTAATGATTGTAGGTTAATGAGGTACAAAATGTTACATATTTACTTGGATGGGGTCGATCGGAAGCCGAAGAAAGATTATCTAATAGGAGGTACAAAATGTTTGATACTTAGTCGGACAATTATCAATTCTAGTCCCAGATAGGCGTATAGAATTCTTGATACTTACTGGGTAGATGGTCGAACAATCACCAATTTTAGTTCCCAAATCTAGTTGTAAACTAAAATTATTAAATTATATGAAAATGTGATATATAATCACAAAATTCAATTATATTTTTCACTGATTCAAGAACACATGCTTCTTCCATCTCTCTTCGAATTACATTCTTCACTAAATTCAATTACATTTTTCACTGGTTCACGAACACATATTTCTTCCCATCTCTCTTCCAATTAGATTCTTCACTAAATTTACAAACAAGTGCTTCTTCCATTCCATCTCTCTTCCAATTACACTCTTCACTAAATTTACAAACAAGTGCTTCTTCCATCTCTATTTCGAAAGTCTTCCAATTACATTCTTCTGTAAACTAAAATTATTAAATGATATGAAAATATGATATATAACCACAAAATTCAATTATATTTTCCAATTACATTCTTCTATAAACTAAAATTATTAAATGACATGAAAATGTGATATATAACCAGAAAATTCAATTATATTCTTCACTGATTCATGAACACATGCTTCGTCCATCTCTCTTCCAATTACATTCTTCACTGAATTCATAAACAAGTGCTTCTTTCATCTTATTGGAGATCATAGCTTTCACCACCTTTGCATGGCTACTATTCATTCATTCATGTATCTTGTAAATATGATTAGAAGTTACAAGTTAGTTAGCAGAGGCCATGCCATCATCCCTTAAGCTGTTAGGTGGTTAGTTTGTTAGCTTAGATAGCTTGGAGATTAAACTAACCTTCTCTTGTCTATATATATGTATTGGATCCTCTCCTGTCAATTAGTGAAGAATTACATCATTTTATCTTTCTCTTTTTTTTCAACATGGTATCATGAGCAATAATTTCTTCATCTTCTTCTCCGATTGCTCGATGTGTTGAATTTTTTTCATTTCTCATAGCGCAATTTACTCTTCCCACATTCACTACTCTTAATATACGTTTGGATAGATCGAATTTTTCTTACTGGAGATCACAAGTGGTTGCTACTGTTACTGCTCATGGCTTCGATCTGTTTTTACATGGCGATGAAGATAGTATTCTTGAAGAATTTGTGATGGATGCTGAAGGTATTCATCGTCGAAGTGCAAAGTATGTTGTCTGGATTCGTAAGGATCAATTTCTGAAGAGCTGTCTTCAAAGCTCTACCTCTGAGTCAATGCTTGGATTTGTAAGTCGATTCACTCACTCTTTTAAAATATGGCGTGCGTTTGAATAACTCTTTCATTCTCAATCCAAAGCTCGTGATATGAATCTTCGATTTCAGTTACAAACATTGAAGAAGAGAGATCTGTTAATTATTGAATATGAATTAAGGGCTGCTGGTCAGGTTATTAGTGATGATGATCTGATGTTATACATTTTAGGAGGTTTAAGATTTGAATATGATAGTGTTGTAGTCAACTCACCACTAGAAGTGAGTTTCTCTCTCTAGCAGAAGTGCAATTTTTACTGCAAACTCATGAAATGCGATTGAGTCAACAAACCTCTGTTGTTGTTAATATTGCTACCACTGCTCCTACTGCTCATTATGGTGCTGCTCGTGGTTCATTTGATCGTTCTCGTAGAGGTGATTCACCTAGAGGACAAGGTCGTGGTCGATTTTCTAGAGGAGGATGAGTTGTGTGTCAGATTTGTGGGAAAAACAATCATGATTACTGTTAAATGCTTCAAGAATTTTGATGTATCCTTTCAAGGACTGGAGAATTCTGCTCAGACTTCTCAAGCTAATCTGCTGAATACTGTTAATGCTCCAACTCAGGCTCCAAATCCTGGACATCCACTTGTGTATGATCATATGGTAATTCTAGTAATTCCTCTAATTGGATTATTGATAGTGGAGTAACTCATCATGTTACCTCAACTTTGGAGAATCTTCACTTGCAGCCTCCTTATCAGGGTAAGCAACAGTTAGTTATTGGTAATGACTCATCTCTTTCTATATCTCACACTGGTTCTACCTCTATTCCTTCTCTATCTTCCTCAAGCATGCATTTTAAAAATGTGTTGTTTGTTCTTGATATCACTAAGAATCTCATAAGTATATCTCAATTTTTGAAAGATAATGTTGTCTTTATTGAATTTCACCCTTCTTGTTATTTTGTTAAGGATCTGAAGTCCCACACAATCATGTTGAAAGGAGTGCTAAAAGATGGACTGTACCAGCTTGATCTCATTCACTTTCATTCTTCTCAACCATTTTATGCTATGTTAGTTAATCCTTCTAATAAACTTGTTTCAGAACAAGCATCTTCATGTAATTCCTCTAGTTTGATTGCTTTATGACATCAAAGATTAGGTCATCCTTGTACTACTACTCTTAATCAAATTCTTAATTCAATAAATATTTCTTGTTCTAATGCAAAATTGTTCTATGATGCATGTGAAGTTGGAAAAATTCATCAAATGTATTTTTCTTCTGTCTTGCATACCACCTCTCAACCTTTAGATCTTGTTCATTGTGATGTTTGGGGACCTTCATCTTCTGTCTCAACTGATGAATATAAATACTATGTTTGTTTATTGATGATTTTACTAGATTCTCATGGATTATCCTCTTCAAGCTAAATCTAAGGTTGCCTTGATTTTCAAATTTATTTTGCCTCTTGTTGAAAGATTGTTTAACATTAAACTTAGAGACTTATAATGTGATATGGGAGGAGAGTTTAGAGTTTTATCACCTTTTCTTTCTAGTCTTGGTTTTACACTTAGACACTCTTGTCCTTATACACATCAACAGAATGGTCTTGTTGAAATGAAACATCAACATGTCACTGAAATTGGCTTAACCTTGCTAAATCAAACTTCTCTTCCTCTTAAATTTTGGTGGGATGCTTTTCAAACTGTTGTGTTCTTAATTAATATGCTTCCTACTTTTGTTCTTAATGGCAAATCTCCTTATTCCAAATTGTATCACAAAGAACCTCATTATCACTTTCTCAAAACTTTTGGTTGTGCATGTTTTCCATACTTAAGGCCCTATAATTAGCATAAATTTCAATTTAGAAGTTGCAAATGTGTGTTTCTTGGATATAACATATCTCACAAAGGTTATAAATGTTTGCATCTTAGTGGTAGGATTTATATTGCTAGAACTATTGCATTCAATGAATTTGAATTTTCTTTTTCTACTAAGTTTTTTACATCAAATTGCTCTTCTTCCCAATCACATTCCATTTCTTTTCTTCTTGTTCTATCTACTCCTCCATCTCTACCCTTACATCATATATCTTCTCCATCAAGCTTGAGTGATGGTTCATCTTCAAGTTCTTCTTCGCCAGGTAACTCTACACACCCTATACAATCTCCTACTATTTCTCCTTCTATTCCTATACAACTTCCTACTATTCCATCCAGGTCTTTCTTTCCTCATATGTCATCCTCTATACACTTTATGATTACAAGATCAAAAAATGGTGTTTCTAAACCAAAGATCTTTACTGTTAATCTTTCTACTCAAGAACATGTTATTATCAATGAAGTTTTAGCTTGCCCTTATTGGAAACATGCAATGGAGGATGAATTCAAAGCTTTGAAAAACAATAATACATGGGAGTTGGTCCCTTGTCATTCTTACATTAATCTAATCTCAAATAAGTGGGTGTTTAGGATAAAGAAAAATCCTGATGGTAGTATTAATAAGTATAAGGCTAGATTGGTGGCAAGGGGTTTTGAGCAGAATGCAGGTGTTAATTTCTTTGACACATTTAGCCCTGTTGTCATGCCTCTTACTCTCAGATTAGTGTTCACTTTGGATGTTACTAAAGGGTGAAAGATTCAACAGGTTGATGTTAATAATGCATTCCTTAATGGTGATTTGAAAGAGGTTGTTTGTATGTCTCAGCTTGAGGGTTTCATTGATGCTACTAAACCTTCTCATGTCTGCAGATTAGTGAAAGCACTCTATGGCTTGAAACAGGCTCCCAAAGCTTGGTATGATAAACTCAAAGGCTATCTCATGTCACTTGGTTTGCAGAAGTCAGTTTCTGATAGTTCTCTTTTTCACTCTCACATTGGTGGTAAACTCTTACTTGTTCTTGTTTATGTTGATGACATATTAGTCATTGGTAAGCATAGTTTCAACTCTTATTTAGAAGCTCAACTCTAAATTTTCTCTTAAACATCTTGGTGAAGTGAGCTACTTTCTTGGTACTGAAGCTCATAGAAGTTCTCATAGGATTCACTTGTCTCAAACCAAATATATTGGAGATGTTATTCATCATGCAGGGTTGTCTCAGTGTAAACCAAGTCCTACACCATATCTTACAGGTTAGAAATTATCATTACATGACAGCCCTTTGTTTGATCAACCTTCTCTATATCGAAGTATTGTTGGCAACCTACAATACTTAACTCTCACAAGACCAGATATTGCTTTCATGGTGAATAAGCTCAGTCAATTTCTACATCAACCCACAACTAAACACTAGCTAGCATACAAATGATGAGTTATTAGATACTTATAGGGTGCTCCTCATTCTGGTATTTTGTTCAAACTTGTCACTAGAATGGTTCTAGAAGGATATGCTTATGCAGACTTTGCTAGCAACATAGATGATCAAAGAAGTACTAGTGGTTAATGCATTTTTCTTGCTCAAATCCTCTTACTTGGATCAGCAAAAAGCAACATGTCGTGGTTCGTAGCAGTACTGAAGCTAAATACAGGTACTTAGCCTTGGCAACAACTAATCTTCTCTAGCTTAAAAGCTTGTTTACTGAGCTGAGTATTCCTCTACAACATCCAACATTGCTTTGGTATGATAACATGGGTGCCATCAAACTTGCTTTCAACTCTTTATTTCATGCTCATACCAAACACATTGAAGCCGATGTTTACTTCCTCAGAGGAAAAGTACAGAATCTTGAATTTGATATTCCTTTTGTTTCCTCAGAACACCAAGTTGCTGATATTCTTACTAAGTCTCTTTCAGCAAACAGATTCCATACTCTTAGTTCTAAGCTTTCACTTGTTGAAGATCCGGGTTAGCAACAGATCAGAGCATATTGGAGATCATAACTTTCACCACCTTTGCATGACTACTATTCATTCATTCATTCATGTATCTTGTAAATATGATTAGAAGTTACAAGTTAGTCAGCAGAGGCCATGTCATCATCTCTTAAGTTGTTAGGTGGTTAGTTTGTTAGCTTAGATAGCTTGAAAATTAAGCTAACCTTCTCTTATCTATATATATGTATTGGACCCTCTCTTGTCAATTAATGAAGAATTACATCACTTTATCTTTCTCTTTTTTTTTCAACACGTCTCTATTTCGAAAGTCTTCCAATTACATTCCACATAATTCACAAACAAATGCTTCTTCCATCTTTATTTCTAAAGTCTTGGAGTATAGAGATGTTTAAGTAACTATGCAAATTATTTAGCACAACTATTTATGAGTGAGAATGATCGTAATATATAACCAAAAAAAGATAAATTATGTAACAATAAGCATAAATCTCACATCTTCTTTCAGTAAGTCATCATCATTGTTCAAAGTCATGTTTCTCCAACAAACTCACATGATGTGGATGAGGTTCGTATAGAGAATTGTGTAAAAGGAGTTTTTCACTATTACCGTATAGGCAATTGCCTTTAAATACACAAGATTACAATTATTCTAGAAGATACAATGAATACTCTAGAAGATACATACAACAAGAAAATATTCCTAACAAATTATGTAGATATGTTCATATCTCCCTTGATACTCCCCCGCAAAATTGACGTGCCATCGGCGATGGAGATTTTGGAGCGGAGTGCCTGAAACCACGTACGAGCAAGCGGTTTAGTCAACAAGTCAGCTAACTGATCTTCAGTGGTAACAAACGAAGCAGTAAAAATGCCCTTACTCGAAAGGTCCCGAACAAAATGTAAATCCAGTGTAATATGCTTTATGCGAGAGTGTAAGATGGGATTCAAAGCCAATCGTTGGCCCCAAGATTGTCACACAAAAGTCGAGGAAGCGAGACAAGGGAAAGACCAAGTTCGCGAAAGAGATGATAAAGCCAACAAACTTCAGAGGCAGTGGACGCCAGGGCTCGATACTTAGCCTCTGTAGACGAGTGAGCAACACCTTGCTGTTTCCGAGACCGCCAAGAAATAGGTGCCGAATCTAAGAAGATATAATACGTAGAAGTAGACTTGCCATCAGTCAGATTGCCACCGAAGTCAGAATCAAAGTATGCAGTGATAGTGAGTGGTCGGGGTGTGAGAAGCAGTAGGCCATGATGAATAGTACCCTGGAGATAACGGAACACCCGTTTGACCATCATCCAATCAGCCGTTGTGGGACAGGACATGGCTTGTGCGAGTTCGTTGACAGTGATTGATATATCTGGCCGAGTCAAGATAAGATATTGAAGAGCCCCAATAGCACTCTGATACTTGGTGGGATCAAAGGTGTCAGAGACAAAGAATGACTAAGAGGTCGCCATGGGCGTGATAACAGCCATGTCAAACTTGTGAAGTAAATCATTAATATACTTGTGCTGGGAGAGAAGAATGCCCTCGCGACAATGTGACACTTCAATTCCAAGGAAATACGTCAGAGGCCCCAAGTCCTTTACGGCAAACTGTCCCTGTAAATGGGAAATTAGAGAACGAATAGTATCATTATTAGAACCAATGATTATTATGTCATCGACATAGATAAGGACTAGCAGATAAACAGCCTGGCGACGAAGATAGAACAAACTATGATCGGCCTGAGATTGTCGAAAACCAAACTGTACCAAAGCATTACCCAACGTTTGATACCAAGCACGAGGAGCTTGACGTAATCCGTATAGGGATTTTCGAAGACAACATACATGAGAAGGATATGACTTATCAACAAAGCCAGAAGGCTGTTGCATATATACGGGCTGAGCAAGGTGTTCGTACAGAAAAGCATTACTGATGTCTAACTGTCGCAGATCCCAACCATGATAGAGGACAAGAGAAAGAACCATACGTATAGTCACCGGTTTTATCACAGGACTAAAACTATCATGATAATCAAGTCCTGGTCATTGGTCAAACCCCTTGGCGTGCTTTGTATCGGTTAATAGTGCCATCCGGTTGCCGCTTGACGGTGAAAACCCATTTGTAACCTATAATGTTGCCATTCGGAGGAGGAGGGACCTCGTCAGCCATGGTCGCTCGCCACGGAGCAGATTTCAACGCCTGAGAAGCAGTTGTGGGTATGTAATCAACTTCTGGTGTCTGTACTTCAACTGTATGCGCAGCAGGTGGACGAACAAGCGATGGCGCGAGTGAGGAGTCAAAGCCCTCAAGCCTAGTGGACAATTATCGATTTCGAGTGCTGCGGTGGAAAGATTCTGGGGCCAATGGTTCTAATGACACAGGATTGTGCGAAACCTGTGGGATGTTCGATATGGACTGTTGGGTTGGAGTTGGTGGAGGCTCCGGAGTAGCAGTGGATCGGGGTAGAGGCCCTAAGATGGATAACGACACTTTAGAGGAGGCAGGCGGTGCAGGTAGCGTAGAAGAAGTGCCAAAATCTGCAATTTGATCTTACATGGCACGAAATGTACAATCGACCAGAAATAGCATCAAAACACTGGTATGCACTCTGCGTAAGGGAGTAACCGACAAATATGCAAGGACGGGAGACCGGCTGTAACTTGCTCGAAGAGTAAGGCCGAAGCCAGAGGTAGCATATACAACCAAAAACTCACAGTTTAGTATAGTTAGGCTGTCGCAGAAATAATGCCTCGAAAGGACTTTTATTTTTCAGCACAGAAGATGGCATGCGATTTATTAGATAGATTGTAGTTTGAAATGCGTAAGACCAAAAAGACATCGGTAATTCGGCATGGTGTAGTAAAGTCTTACCAGTCTCGACGATATGTCGATGTCGGCGTTCCACAAGTTCGTTTTGCTCTGGGTATGAGGTGTTGTTGTCAGCCACTGTATCCCATGCGACGGAAAATAAGAGCGAAGAGCAAGAAATTCAACCCCGTTGTCATTGTAAAAATTGCAAAGCGTATAACTAAATTGTTTCTCAAGTAATGGATGTAACTTTGCAATTATATCGCGAACCTGTGATTTTTGAGATAAGGGATAAAACCAATAGTACTTGGTAAAGACATCAACCACCAACAAATAAAAACGACAACCATCAATAGAATAAGTAGTAGGACCCCAAACGTCCGCATATAAATAGTGTAAAGGATGTTCGGCAATCAAAGAGTTCGCCATAAAGGGTAGCTTGTGAGTTTTACAGCAAAGACACGAAGTGCAGCTAACATCCGACCTGTCAGATTTATTTAACGATAAATTAAATTGTGAAATAATAAGTGAACTAGTCTGTCTGGAGGGATGTCCAAGTCTGGAGTGTCATGTTGAAAAACTAGTACGAAGGCCAACAACACCAAAATTAGCCGAGATGGGTGGTGGCGGACATAGATGATAGAGCCCATCTTTACATTGACCGCGAACCAAAGGCACCCCCGTACGCCGGTCCTTAATAACAAACCAGTATGGAAAAAATTCCACAGAGATATTATTACACTTGGTAAATTGATGGACAGATAATAAGTGTTGTCTCGAATTAGGCACATGTAGTACATTCAAAACCATAAAATTGCGAGAAGGAAACCGAAAAATAGAAGTACCGGTATGTGCGATCGGGAGGGAAGAGCCATCGGTCAATTGTACTTCCTCCGTGCCATCATATTCGGAGTGCAGTGAGAGACCGCCAAGGTCGTGGGTCATGCTATGGGTGGCTCCCGAATCCAAAAGCCACGCATTTGGGTGCTGTTGTGGTACTGGCGAACGAGCAAGGTTGACATTGGGGGAATTGGTAGTAATGGTGAACTGCCAGCAATTCCTTGCGGTATGGCCGGTGCGGGTGCATAATTGGCAGGTTGTATTCGAACTACCTGTCTGGGAAGAAGCAGCCGACTGATTCTGGCAACCACGGCCACGGCCTGAAGCACCACCGCAACCGCTGTTCGAAGCCCCACCCCGGCCTGAATTTTTTTGAGGTCATTGCTTAGTGAAATTGGCGGAGACAGTAAGGTCAGAGTGAGGTCCTTCCATGGCGTCGAGGTACTTTTCCTGTGCAACAAGAAGATCAAGAAGTTGAGCAAAAGAAATTGAAACAGTCTGCGCACGGATGGAAGCAGCAAGATCACGAAATTTGGGGTGCAAACCACCGAACACGTAAAGTGTAAAATCATCGTCGGACACAGGCAACTCGATTAAAGACAGTTCGTCGGCCTTCGACTTCAGGGAGTGAACAAATTCAAAAACGGACTTGGTGCCTTGTTTCGCATGTTGTAAATCTCCCTTTAGTTGCATCACCCGGGCGCGCGATTTACTTGCGAAAATGGAGTGTAGGGCAGTCCATGCTTCTGCCGAGGAGGAGAACGCAGTGATATAGGGTGAGACTGTTGGAAATTGGAAGAGAAGATTGGTTTTGACCAATTTTAGACCAAATTTTATTGTTGATTCCATTTTAAATAAATGGAAATAAGTTGCTAAATCGGAATCTACGTTTCGTGTAGATGAATGTAGTGTATTTACTTTCGAATTTCCAATTTCGGGTGAATGAGAAATTAATACACAAAGTTGGCAACTTGGACCCTTCTTGTGAAGGAAAATGGGAGAAAAGTGAAGTTGTCCTACATAGGAAAAATGGAAGGAAAAGTTTCACTTTATTAATAGGAGCACATGTATAAGAAATAATCATGTGTGCTTCCTTGTGGTGGAACCTAGTGCCATTTTTTGGACCTAGTTAGCTAAGCACTCACGCACCATCCGAACCGCACGAGACATCATCACACTCGGGTTGGGTCCGGACCGGACCAAGTTGGATTCGGACCAGGTCGCGGGCCGGGTTGGGTCGGGCCGGGTCGGGCCGGGTCACGGGTCGGGTCGGGTCGGATCGGATCGGGTGGTGTGACCCTTGGGTGTGAAAGGGTGTCACCAAGTGGTGTGACCCTTGGGTCCAAATGACTTGACCCTTGGGAAGAGGTGTGAATACACCTTTTGGATCCAAGGGTGGTGTCCATTGTGGGAAATGATACATCTCCTTACTCCTATAAATAGAAACCCCCCATTTCATTTCATTTCATTCGAACATTCAGATTTCCAACGTTCATTCAGAAAATCACGCATAGTCAATATTAAGAAAGTCTCAAGTATCGAGTAAGTTCGCTGATAGCTTTTGGGTTGTTGTGCTATAATCCTTAAGCTTGAAGTCGTTGTATCTTGGGGACGATTGCCGTTAACCGTGAGCACTTGGATACGGGGCAATATCGTCTTACGGAGAAAGAGTCTAGCTCTTGCCTCGACTTAACCCCGTTGTTGTGCATCTTTTCAATACGCCTAACCACCTAATTTTCCAACAGCGTAAGACGATATCTTGTGTATTGAAGAGATGACATCCACATCTTCCGCACCAGTTTTCACCGAGAAACCGCCAAAGTTTGATGGAAGTGAGTTCAAAAGGTGGCAACAGAAGATGTTGTTCTACCTGACGACCCTCGGTCTTGCAAGGTTCATCCAAGAAGACCCGCCTACAGTGGCCAATGATGAAACAGACCAACAAATGCGCACCGCACTAGATGCATGGAATCACACGACTTCTTATGCAGGAACTATATTCTGAATGGGCTAGAAGACTCCCTATATAACGTCTATGCGGTTACTAAGACCTCAAAAGAGTTATGGGAATCTCTGGAGAAGAAGTACAAGACGGAGGACGCCGGAATGAAAAAAGTTCATTGTCGGCAAGTTCTTGGATTTCAAAATGGTCGATACAAAGACTGTTTTGGACCAAGTTCGGGAGTTGCAACTAATCCTACATGACATACATGCTGAGGGTATGCAACTCAGTGAATCTTTTCAAGTAGCTGCTATTATTGAGAAGCTACCGCCTCTGTGGAAAGATTTCAAGAACTACCTTAAGCACAAGAGAAAGGAAATGGGGCTTGAGGACCTGATTGTGAGACTAAGGATCGAGGAAAACAACCGGAAATCCGAAGTCAAGAGCAGCAGGGCATCAATGGAGGCAAAAGTGAACCTGGCCGAAACGCGTCCTAGCAACAAGAGGAAAGGGTCGGGCAACTCTCAGTCTAAACAGGAACCTAAGAAGAAAGTCAAAGGGAACTGCTACAACTGTGGAAAGCCTGGACACTTTGCTAGAGAATGCCGACAACCCAAGAAGGGCAATCAAGGTCAAGCCAACCTTGCTGAGGAAGATGTACCTGTAAACATGGCGGAGCTCGACCTATCAGCTGTCGTATTTGAAGCCAACTTGGTGGACAATCTGAGAGATTGGTGGGTGGATACTGGAGCTACGCGTCATATATGCTCCGACAGGGAGATGTTCTCAACCTACATGCCAATCACTGGCAGGAAGCTGTACATAGGAAATTCAGCAACCTCCAACGTGGCTGGATTAGGAAGAGTGGTACTAATGATGACCTCAGGGAAGGAGCTGACGCTCGTGGATGTTCTGCATGTCCCAGACATTCGCAAGAATCTAGTTTCTGGCTCGCTGTTGAGCAAAGCCGGATTTAGATTAGTGTTTGAGGCCGGAAAATTTGTACTGACCAAGACTGGTCTATTTGTTGGAAATGACTACCTTGAAAAGGGGCTCTTTAAGTTGAATGTAATGACTGTACACCGCGATATTAAGCGGGCCAATGATAATAAAGTAATTAATTCATCTTACTTGATTGAGAGTTTTAATTTATGGCATGATAGATTAGGACATGTAAATTTAAACAAATTGCGAAAGCTCGTAAGATTGAATTTATTGCCTGAAATGGAAATGAATTCACAAAATAAGTGTGAAGTATGTGTTGAGGCAAAAATGACCAAAACACCTTTCCATTCAGTGGAACGAAGTACTGAACCTCTAGAGTTGATCCATACAGACATATGTGATCTAAAATTTGTACAGACTAGAGGGGGTAATAAGTACTTTATTACATTCATAGATGACTGCACAAGGTACTCTTATGTGTATCTTTTGAAAGCAAAAGAGGAAGCTCTTGAGGCCTTCAAAAATTATAAGAGTGAGGTTGAGAATCAACTCAACAAAAGAATCAAAATGATTCGTAGTGACAGAGGTGGGGAGTATGTAGCTCCGTTTGAAGAGTTCTGTTCTGAACATGGGATTATTCACCAAACTACGGCTCCATATTCACCTCAGTCAAATGGCGTTGCAGAACGCAAGAATAGATCTCTAAAGGAGATGATGAATGCAATGTTGCTAAGTTCTGGCTTACCCCAGAACATGTGGGGGGAAGCCGTGCTTTCAACAAATCACATTCTGAATAAATTACCACACAAGAAAAGAGACAAGACTCCGTATGAGTCATGGAAAGGAAGAAAGCCTTCTTACTATTACCTGAAAGTGTGGGGGTGCCTAGCAAAGGTAGAAGTACCTAAGCCTAAACAGGTGAAGATAGGACCCAAGACTGTTGATTGCATATTCATTGGATATGCTTTTCACAGCAGTGCATATCGATTCTTGGTACACAAATCAGAAATTCCTGACATGACTGAAGGAATGACCATAGAGTCGAGAAATACAATGTTCTTTGAGAACGTCTTTCCGAAAAAAGAGAGGAAAGAGATTAGTTCTAACAAGAGAACTTATGAAGCTGGTCAAAATCATTCTCAAGAGGAAAATGAACCGAGACGCAGCAAGAGACCAAGAGTGACAAAGTCATTCGGTCCTGATTTTCTAACTTACATGTTAGAAACTGAACCCGTGACAATTCAAGAAGCACTGTCCAGCCCAGATGCTCCTCTCTGGAAGGAAGCTATCAATAGTGAAATTGAGTCCATCATGCAAAATCATACGTGGGAGTTAGTTGATCTTCCACCGGGGTGCAAACCTTTAGGATGCAAGTGGATCCTTAAAAGAAAATATAAGGCTGATGGATCAATCGATAAATACAAAGCTCGATTGGTAGCAAAGGGGTTCAAACAAAAGGAAGGATATGATTTCTTTGACACTTACTCACCTGTCACAAGAATCACATCCATTCGAGTGCTAATAGCTATTGCAGCGCTGCACAATCTTGAAATACATCAGATGGATGTAAAGACAACTTTCCTAAATGGGGAACTGGACGAGGAGATTTATATGGAACAACCCGAGGGGTTTGTAGCACCCGGACAAGAGAATAAAGTATGCATCACTGTATAGGCTGAAACAAGCACCTAAACAATGACATGAGAAATTTGACAAAACGATGATATCAAATGGGTTCAAAATCAATGAGTGTGACAAATGTGTATACATTAAAGAAACACAAAATGATTTTGTGATTGTCTGTCTTTATGTAGACGACATGTTGATCATGGGTAACAACCGTGATGCAATTGTGAAAACTAAGAATATGTTAAAGAGTAACTTTGACATGAAGGATATGGGTTTGGCAGATATCATACTAGGAATAAAGATTTCTAGGACATCTGAAGGAATTGTCTTATCACAATCTCATTACGTCGAGAACGTGCTTAAGAAATTCGAGGCTTGGGACTTACCTCCGGCTAAAACTCCGGTTGATCTAAGTCTGCATTTAGCCAAAAATAAAGGTGACCCAGTATCTCAACTGAAATATGCAAGAGTCATTGGTAGCTTGATGTATCTCACAAACTGTACACGCCCCGACATTGCATACTCAGTTAGCAAACTTAGTAGATTCACGAGTAATCCAGGGTCAGACCACTGGATAGCTTTGACAAGGGTCCTAAGATATCTAAAACATACCATGAACCATGGTATACTTTATACGAAATATCCTGCTGTATTAGAGGGATACAACGATGCAAATTGGATATCAGATTCGACTGACTCCAAGTCCACAAGTGGATACGTATTCACTATAGGTGGAGGAGCAATGTCCTGGAAATCTTCTAAGCAAACGTGCATAGCTCAATCCACGATGGAGTCTGAGTTTATTGCGCTAGATAAAGCCGGTGAAGAAGCCGAGTGGCTTAGGAATTTCTTAGAAGACATTCCGTGTTGGATTAAACCTGTGCCTCCAGTGATAATACATTGCGACAGTATGTCGGCAATTGGGAGGGCACAGAGTAGTATGTACAATGGTAAGTCTCGTCATATTCGTCGGAGACATAATACCGTGAGACAACTGATCTCTGGTGGTATAATTTCCATTGACTATGTGAAGTCTAAGGAAAATATTGCGGATCCGTTAACAAAAGGTATTAACAGAGATCAGATGTATAGTGCAGTGAAGGGAATGGGGTTGAAAAACCACACATTACAGACGTCATAGTGGTAACTCAACCATGAAGCGTGGAGGATCCCACAAACTTGGTTCAATGAGACAACTAAGCTATGATCTAAGTCTAGATATGCACTTGGAATTTATCCAATGCTCCATTCTTGAGGCTGCCCCAAGTGCAGAACTTGTGCAGTGTGGTAAGGGTAAGCATTTCAAATGCTTTTAATGATTCCTATAGCCTTTAAAGGTGGGGTATGACAGGATACTCTTTATGGGAGATCACCTATATGAGTGAGAAGTGTGGCCGCTTTAACTCCAAAGAATGAAGAACACTCATGAATCCAAGATATGGTCCATGGCCGAAACGGACACAACGTGAGAATTGAAAGATATCAGAACTATCGTTGTGTGGGTATTATTGTCTTGGTATACACAAACGGCGGAGGGGTTCAAGGCATCACGTCCACCAAATCGCCAGTATATCCGATAGTATTCCACTAGGGAAGATTCAAAGCCGGAAGCTATCTATCCTGATGCAACAATGGTTCGTCGGGACTTTCTTATGTGTCTGCATTTATGCATGCATTAATTTCATCATTCATGTGGGGGATTGTTGGAAATTGGAAGAGAAGATTGGTTTTGACCAATTTTTGACCAAATTTTAATGTTGATTCCATTTTAAATAAATGGAAATAAGTTGCTAAATCGGAATCTACGTTTCGTGTAGATGAATGTAGTGTATTTACTTTCGAATTTCCAATTTCGGGTGAATGAGAAATTAATACACAAAGTTGGCAACTTGGATCCTTCTTGTGAAGGAAAATGGGAGAAAAGTGAAGTTGTCCCACATAGGAAAAATGGAAGGAAAAGTTTCACTTTATTAATAGGAGCACATGTATAAGAAATAATCATGTGTGCTTCCTTGTGGTGGAACCTAGTGCCATTTTTTGGACCTAGTTGGCTAAGCACTCACACACCATCCAAACCGCACGAGACATCATCACACTCGGGTTGGGTCCGGACCGGACCAAGTTGGATTCGGACCAGGTCGCGGGCCGGGTTGGGTCGGGCCGGGTC
Organism: Scutellaria minor; assembly: GCA_954870855.1. NCBI lineage: Eukaryota > Viridiplantae > Streptophyta > Magnoliopsida > Lamiales > Lamiaceae > Scutellaria > Scutellaria minor. The sequence goes on along the minus strand of OX940728.1, from coordinate 12,384,479 downwards.
GCGGGTTGGGTCGGGTCGGGTCGGATCGGGTGGTGTGACCCTTGGGTGTGAAAGGGTGTCACCAAGTGGTGTGACCCTTGGGTCCAAATGGCTTGACCCTTGGGAAGAGGTGTGAATACACCTTTTGGATCCAAGGGTGGTGTCCATTGTGGGAAATGATACATCTCCTTACTCCTATAAATAGGAGCCCCCCATTTCATTTCATTTCATTCGAACATTCAGATTTCCAACGTTCATTCAGAAAATCACGCATAGTCAATATTAAGAAAGTCTCAAGTATCGAGTAAGTTCACCGATAGCTTTTGGGTTGTTGTGCTATAATCCTTAAGCTTGAAGTCGTTGTATCTTGGGGACGATTGCCGTTAACTGTGAGCACTTGGATACGGGACAATATCGTCTTACGGAGAAAGAGCCTAGCTCTTGCCTCGACTTAACCCCGTTGTTGTGCATCTTTTCAATACGCCTAACCACCTAATTTTCCAACAGAGACTTCGTCCTAAGAGAGCCCTGCAAGAAGGCGTACACCAACTGATCTTGAATCTCTTTCTTCATTTTGCATTGTCTGAGTTGTGCGAATTTGTGAACTAGCTACCCGTTCTTGCATTATCATCAATAATTTGTTATGTTTTTCTGTTGGCAATAATGCAAAGACCAGGTAAGAATGCTAAGTATATATGATATTTGGTCATGTAAAATTGTGAAATAAGATTGTTAGGATATAAGATTGCTAGTATAGAAGGTAAATAAGGTTTTCAACATCTTTGTAATGTATTGTTTACGAAGCTTCAATTACGAGACAATGTAGTGCACTATTCAAGCATATTCTCAGAGTCACGAATACATAGTCTATGAGACTAGTAAGTTAAGGTGCTTAATGGAATTTTAAGTTCCTTTGTTGATCAAAATAAGTCTTCAAACGCTTGTCAGAAAATAAATGTATTATTTTCAGTGAGATGTAATTTTCAGGTCTTGATATAGATAATGACCAAATTAATGCCATGGACTTTTAAATAGGGCATCATATTGACAATCCAAAAATTTAATTTGACTTATATATCTAGAGACGAAGTTATCTTATCATTAAAGGAACAAATAAAATACTTGTTACTACCAACCATGAATATTTGAAATTCACCTCACTAGCATTAGATTGCCTGAAAATTAATATATATCATATTAAATAAAATTGACTTAAAAATAAACAGATTCACACTAGAATTGATGCGAAAGTAATAATACTCTATTCATTTTATTATCAATATTTTAGTAATTAGATAAAAGATTCTGCTAAAGTATTAAAAAAAAAAAAGTCCAAATATAGAGATTAGAGATAAAAGTAGGCATATTCACATCGGAAAAGCAACAGATAATTCCAAATTAGTTTAGTGCAGTGTAAACTTGTTAACTTAGTGTAGTGTTTAAGAAAGAAAAAAAATATATACTCTTATAAAATTATTAGTTTTTATATTCTAATTATGATAATCAATATTTAATTTTTGGTGAATATATAGAAACAACATATCACGTATTGAGTAAATGAAGAAAGTAAGATGAAAATTTTCTTTTAAAAACTCATTATTAAACTCTTACACTTTCAAGTATATCTTTATCTTAACTCTTGAATTTTCATCTTTTTTTTTTACCAAATTTCATTTTGCTTACTAAGTTTTTGAACTTTTAATTTACTTTTGTATAGATAATGGAAAGAATATACTACGGAAAAATATGAAATACTACCGTCGATACACCTACCTTAGCTATCATCAAATCAAGATAACAATATTAAGGTTGATATTAGCAATGAATGTATTATGCATCAAATAGAAGAGAAATGTTGTATAATATATTGACTTTACCGAAATTGTGATAATTTATATTCTTAATTTAGAATTGTTATATTTTTTTTATTAATTGAAATTAAATACAGGTGGGTTTTAAGTTATGCCAATATAGGTACTATATTTCCAATAAATGTCAAGGGTAAAAGAGAAATTATTTTGGAATATGATTAAAACTTTATTGAGAAGATTATTTGTAATACTATGGTAGTGGCCAAAAGAAAACGAAAACAATTAAAAAAAAAAAAAAAGTGAATTGGCAGCTGAAGTTTAGTTATTGAATTAGTTAACAGGTTCTTGTAAAGTAACAAAAAAAAAAGAAAGAAAGGAAGTCATAGTAGCAATGCACAGGCACAATGTCCCATATCGAAAAAGCAATAGAAATGGGGTAGAGACTTTCCCTTACAAAGAAGGGACTGAAATAGTGTCACAAATCACGCAGCTGCGCATTGAGCACAAAGCGAACTATTCTTTCGCCTTTTACTAAAGAATACCGTGTGCTCGTTGCAATTCAAGCAGCATACGCCTTTTTTTGGAGGGTGCTTTCTCTTTTGGAAATGCCCCAACAATTTAGTTCAACTTTCTATTAATTCAGATTCTAACTGTATTTCTCTAAATAAAGCTATTTATTTCTCACACCATTACATTATTTTAAATAAATTGTTTGAGGTTATAAATGGTGAATTCGTTGTGGTCTAGAATTCTTATTCATAGGATAGTAACATTTTATCTAATGTTTACTTTGATGGAAATAAAAATTCGAATTATCCTTCCGATTCGAGATAAAATGTCAAAATTCGGATAATACCTGGGATAATAATCTAGGCTCTCCCCCTAGGATAGTTTAACCAAAACTTGGGATAATATTAGAAAATTACATTTATATCCCTAGTAAACATTAATACATAAAATGGACATTTATATAATATCACTCTTATCCTAACCTTCATATATTATATCGTAAACAGTGGATAAAAATAGTTAATATCTTTATCTAGATATTATATGTTTGAGTAAATATTGGAAGTGAATAACAATTTATATCTTATCTTATGAAGTTATCTCATTGGCCTAGATAATTAACATATATATATATTTACCAAAGTAAACGGAGCCTTGAACAAAAATGTATGAAAAAAAATATTTTTCTCAAACCAAACCAATGAATAGAGCTAACTATAAAAATTACTAAGTAGTGAATATTAAGCTCACCGTAAAAATTACTCTTATTTTGATAGAAGGATCATCCCACATCGAAAGAGGTATATGTTTAATGGGGGAGATGAAGAAGATATAAGAAAGAGGAGGTATACAATGAACAAGAAGACCCATGGCCTAGGTTGGTGACCTCCATTGTACTTAGGAAGGGTGCCCGCCTAAGGTCGGCCCAAGTGGTCGAACCTACATCATAATTTGTGTTAGTTCTAATTTATTATATTCTAATGTCACATATTTTCTACAAAAGTCAAGTATCCAGTTTTCGTGTGTACTGGTTACCACCAGGGACAATTGTAAATTATTTCCTTATTATACATATTTTATAATTGATGTAGATTTGTAACAATATATGTTTTGACGTTGTGATGGTGAGGAAGCAACATTATATTCACAACCTAAACTTGGTCAATAGCAAATGTTTAGTGTTTAGTTATTTACCACTAGTTATAAAATGTAACTAACTATATGAGATTCAAACAACCACATCGTTGTAAAAAGTCATGTTTGTCTCTAGCAAACTCGCATGCATGATTTGGATGTGGGTTGCCCTTAAATCTTTCTGAGTTGTGAACTAGCTAGTCTTTCTTGCATTATCATCAATAATTTGTTATGTTTTTCTGTTGACATTAATGCAAACAGAATGCTAAGTATATAATGATATTTGGTCATGTACAATTTTGATATAAGATTGCCAGAAGAGTGTCTGCAACATATTGTTTACAGAGCCTCAACTATCTTCTTTCAGTTGGCTTAGAAACAAAGCTGGCTCAACCTTTCACAAATGCTGAATCCTCTACTATCAACCTTGTTTGTTTCACTATTTTTGGTGTTCTCTCCTTACACAATGAAGATTAGAGATAATATGAGAGTGGCAGAAGCAGAATAAAAAGGTGGGAATGTCCCACATTGGAAAAGCAATATAAATGGAGTAGACACTTTCCCTTACAAAGAAGCAACTGAAACACTGTTAAAAATCACGCAGCTGTGCATTGAGCACATAGCGAATTATTCTTTCGCCTTTTACTAAAGAATACTGTGTGCTCGTTGCAATTCAAGCAGCATCCAAATTTGGAATATAATCTCTTTGAATACTGTGGCTCTGTAAACAAATTTATACCTCACATATAAAATTTGAATACAGAATCCAAAGAGATATAAAATTCATCTTGAGAAAGAAGTAGTGCAACTATTCAATCATTTCACATCATCTGGATTTTGCCAGGATGCTTTTCATTGCTTGTCGTAAAACGTAGCCTCATCAGCTAGCTTTCTTATGTTTTCGACATCTTCCTTCCTCTGAAAAAGGAGCACTCCAACAACGGCAAGCAAGAGAGCAGTCTTGCAAATGAAATTCCCAGTTTGGCCAACCAAATCAAGCCCCGTCAAAGCATCCACAACATAGGCCGTGAAGAATCCCACCATTGCAGCTCTACCTGCAACACAATACTTTGTTAATCTTTCTTTGTGGAATGGAGATGAGAGTGAGAGAGAAGGATAAGGTTTAACCATTCAGCAGCTCAGCTTAGGGGAGATGAGAGTGAAGGATCCATGCCCACAATGGTATGATAGAGCTCCTAAAGATCACCGGTTCATCATTGGTTGAGGCCTCTGGATGCATTTCAACATACTTTCTTCTCTTTGCCTCTGCAAGCTCAAGATTTAGCAATAATACAATACCCTTTCTTACACTGTGATAAGCAAAGAAAGACATGGAAATGTACCTGAGACAATCACAGAATCCCAATCCATTCTTCCTCGTTTCACAAACATGTTGAGATCCCACGTCCCGTTTTTCCATCTCTCATCACAAAATCTTGGACGTGATTGTTTGTCTGAATTCTTGGGATTTTGAGTTTGAACTCTCAATTGCTTTGGGTTTTCTGATAGCTTATGATCTTCGACATTTGGAGTCACGAGACTGGCTAAAGAGCTTGGCGGGGATGGTTTAGGCTGAGTGATATGGCTAGAACAGGAAGGTCTTTGAATGGAGGCAGAAATACCAATGGATGCCATGGCCTGAGTTATCATGAAAAGTATCTGCTTTTTTACTCTTTTATCTTTTCTTGATTACAAGTGGCAGACACCCCCATGCTGAATACACAAACAAGCTTATCTTCTGCAATATTCTGCTCTTTAACACTGCCATGCTACATGCCATTCCAACTCTATATGTTTCCATTTTGCATTCTCTCTCTCACACACACATCCAATTTCTTTTGCCACTTTGTGTTTAACTCATTAAATAATAAGCCAATCCCAAGCTAACGAGCTTTTATTGATCCAATTCTAAACAACTCCTAAGAGACTTCATTAATTGCTTTGGGAATTAGAGACCTTGCCTAAATAACACTTAGCTCTGAAACTACATCTTAGTCATTCAGCCAGAGAGCTCATTGAAGGTCAAATATTAAGTGTGGTGAAACTAGATAAATTATCTCCTCTTATTCAGCCAGAAAAATGAAATTATTCCACACTTCAAATTTCACCTATTCTTTCATTCGATTTCCTATCAACAAGGGATACTTTTAACAACTAGTATGTTCCAACAATGTTGAAACAAAGACAATAAGGAAAAACAAACTGAACTGCAAAATCGAGATTGCGAAGGCCCGTTTTTGGATGTCGAAACAATATCTTTTGGGTAGGAAAGATTAAGATTATGATTTGCTCATACTAATATAAAGATTTCATTCACTGCATTACATGTATAGCCAATTTGAAAGCACAACACAATAGAGACTCAACAAAGGATACTGCACTTCAAAAAGCATGTAGGAAGCCATATTGTGGCTGTATTTCCTTTGAAATGAGCATAATGAGTATACTTGTCATCAATAATAAAAGGGTTCAAGAAAAAGTAAGAAAAATCATAAATGAGTTTGAGACAATATAATAAGAATGTTTGTTACGCCTCCCAACCCCTCAGCAAAGTAGCACGAGCAACACGGTTCACTCCCAATGTAAAGGCGCCCATACGAAGGTTGCAATCATGGGTCGTACACATGTCCTTTATATTATGAAAGGCTTTTGTCATGTATCTCTGAAGCTCCTGGTTCACCTTCTCTTCGTCCCACATAAACCCTTGAATATTCTGCAAAGGCAAATCAGCATTCTCGTCAAATAACTATCAAGAAGGATAACTTAGGTTGCATTTGACTCAAGAATTTCATAATCCATAATAGAAAGGATTTCAAGATCCCAAATATTGTTTAGATTGGTTCACTCTTTAAATGGGGTATGAAATTCATCACACTGTCATTTTGAAATTTTGTATTTTGGATTGACATTGTAATGTGGGTGAATTTGAAATTCTTTCATTTCAAATTCATAAAATTCAAATCCCTCAATTGAACCACAACTTTAACCTTATTCAATGAATTTGAAATCCTTTCATTTCAAATTCATAAATTTCAAATTCCTCAATTAGATCTAATGGTGGAGAGAAGTTCTCTAGAATTCACTCTCAAGTTCCTAATGGATGGAGATCTACTTGATCTAACGGTGGAGATATCTCTAGAATTCTCTCCCAAGTTCCTAACTTCTAAGGATCATACATACTTCATACACACTCCAAGATTCTCTAGAAAACTCTCTCTCTCTACATATATATATATATATATATATATATATATAAGCCCAACAACTTTCTAGAGAATCCTATTTATAAGTGGGCTAAGTATTCGGGCTATGGAATGTGGGCTTGGATATGGATGAACCTCCTAGCCCAACTAACTTATGCAATATTTAGCCCAAATAATTTCCAAGTGCGTGACAGTATGCTCTATGTCTGCAAACCTCTCCTCCATACAGTTACATTTGGAGTTTGCAGTATCAACAACAAAATGGTGGAATCCATGTAATTTAAATAGTCTTAGCTGCCTCTTGCTTTTTGGAAAAGTGTATATATTATTGAAGAAAAACATATGAAACTTATGATTGTCTTAGCTGGTGCCTCTTGCTTTGTTGGAAATGTGTATATATTATTGAAGAAAAACATATGAAACTTATGATAGATGGTGCAATATAATTGTATTTTATTAACAAATAAAAAATAAAAATATTACCTGAACCCACTCAAAATAACTAACTGTCACACCTCCTGCATTTGCATATATGTCTGGGAGTATCGTAACTCCCTTTTTCGACAAAATCTGCCAAAACAGACAATTACAATCAAAAAGCCGTATATATTAATTGAGGATTTACAACAAAAGAGGACAGAACAAAACTTCACCTCATCAGCTTCAGGATCGGTAGGATGATTTGCAGCTTCTATGATGAACTTGGCCCTAACATGTGCAGCATTATCTCTTCAATCAAGAAAGAACAGCTCCAAGTTAGTGAGAAAGTAGAAAGAGAAATATTCAAAAAAGTCTTCTAAGACAAAACATGAGCAAGCATCAACATGGCCACAACCATTCTTTCCTCCATCATTGTTTCTCTTTTAAATGTATAAAAATATGTCTTTGATGAACTTTTTTATATGAAAGTTAAAAGTATATGTGATTTCATGCTTCTCTTTAGGTCACAAAAGAAAAGTTTGTTCTAATAATGGAAACAGATAGTTTAGAGATAGTGACTGCTGTAAAGTAAACAAAAAATAAATATTCTTACCATTTATTCAATTAATATAAAATAATGTCCCTAGATGCTACTTTTATAGTTTCATGACAGCTTTCACTCAAGAAACTGACACTTAATAACAGTATTAGATATTTGTCACATTTCCAAACATGATTTTGATGCAATCATTCCGAAACTGACTTCTTTACACAACCTTCAGTTTCTGGCAATAGAAAACACGAATGAAATTGTATAGCTACCATAATAAAGAGGACATATTTAATCAGATCTTTGTCAGAAAAATTGACATCCACATCAATCTAACAAGAGCGTCACAAAGTTCGCAGTTTTCAGCAATTTAATTTCAGTGTTCATCTATTAAAAAGGAATCAACTCCTTTGGGTGGGCCTAGGGAGAGGGAAAGTATTTAGGACAGAATAAAATGAGTTGATAAGTTAATCTTTGTTACAAGTGCATAAAAAAATTCACAATTTTCTGCAATTTAATTCAGTATTCATCTATGAGAAAAGAAAACTATTTTCATGGGTTAGTGAGAGGGAAAACAGTAATTTATCAGTCGGAAAAAAAAAAAGATAAAAAAATGTTGAACCTGTTGAGAACTCCTCCTAGAGCACATGGGATAAGAACATCACATTCATGAGTGAGCAAGTCATTTGAGTCCATTGCATCAGCACCACTGAAATCAGCTAACTTTCCTGTTGCTTCTTTATGCTGAAGCAATGCCGGTATGTCAATTCCATCAGGATGCTTTACTGCTCCAGTTATGTCACTCACTGCTACAATCTTCCCACCTCTTTCATGTAAGAGCCTTGCAGCCCAAGAACCAACATTGCCAAACCCCTGTATAATATTCAATGTTCAATTTTAAGAAACTGTAGTTTGAAGAGAATGAACGGGTGATTTACTTTAATAGAAATATTACCTGAATGGCAAATGTTAAACCCTTTATTGATTTCCCATGTTCAGCAAGCAACGCTTCAGTGGCAAATACAACACCACGCCCAGTTGCAGCCTCCCTACCCAGTGAACCACCAAGATCCTGCCATATCAAACACAAACATGTTACTTGAAAGGGAAAAGATAAGTTTAAATCTTATTTTGTGAGGCGTAACTCAATAAGTAAAAGGTGTACTTAATTATTTTGCCGTCTAAAATTTTTGAACGTTTACTTACAATTGGTTTTCCAGTAACAATCGCAGGCGAGTAACCATGGAATTTTGAGTACTCATCCAAAATCCATGCCATTGTCTGCACATTCCAAAAATAATTTGCACTTGTCTTAACTGGGGAAGGAGATAATAAAGGCGTAAAATGTAATTAGAAAAAACAAAAGAATAGATTATTCACCTGAGCATTAGTGCCCATATCCGGTGCTGGGACGTCAGTATTAACTCCTATAAGATCATGAATCTTTTGTGTGAAGACGCGGGTAAGGCGTTCCAGCTCACTTGTAGTTAGATCTTTTGGAGTACACCCTATTCCACCCTTAGCTCCACCATATGGAATATTTGCTACAGCAGTCTTCCAAGTCATCAATTGAGCAAGAGCATTAACTTCATCAGGGTCAACCTTTACAAAAAAAAATTGAGTAATTTATCAGCACACATTAGAAAAAAAAAAAAAAAACCGAAAACAATATGACTTCTAACAAGTGGGGGAAAAAAGAAAAATATTTAGTATCACACAACAAATGAATTTGTTAAGTAGAAACGGAAAGATAATACGCCAAAAATTAATAAATGTTCAAATATACAAGTTATTACTACTAAATAAAGTACACCAATCGTTTTACAAATGAACATCAGGAAAGTGGCAGAAAAAGTTAAAGCATTTTTCTACGTTTGCTCCGATTATAATAGGACACAGTGGTGAATGCACATCATTTAGCTTACCCTATGTTAATCTATGTAAGAAACCTGCAAATTACCCTCGACCGCATAAAACAAAATATCCCAATCCTTAACTAACGGGAAAAGTACAAACTTGTAAATCCATTGTGGGGCATGGTATACGACATCTGTCAATAACGGTTTGTGAAAACTCAATAAATGATCAAATACAGACACTGAAAACACGAGGTTCACCAATCTGCGAGCAATATCTTTGACATTGTCGTCAAGATTATACGTACAAGATCTAAATCGTAACTGAACTTTGTTTTTCCCTCTCTAAAACCAATCAATCTAATCATTATGCTTTCTGTTACCTAGTACAGGGAGACATCAAATTCAAAACCTCCAATTAGGAGAGTATGCTTGATCTTGATCCAACTCATAATCAAAAAAGTACTGCCCCAATTATGTTTACCATTCTACATCCTAGGATGAGCAATAGCAACAACCAATATAGCATGTCAAAGAAGTATTATATTTGAAGCAACCATTAAATTTACAATTTTATTTCCATGTCATATTCACACAAGATATTGAATTTACAATCTAATTTTTATAGCAGCAGCCCTTTTATCATGTTAAAGAAGAACTGTATCTTAAACAACATATTGAATTTACAATCTATTTCCCATCTCATATTCAAACACTGAAAAATCATGTAATCATGCAACACAACCTAACCACAAAATCACTGCCAAAAAACAAAAATACCCACACACACACACACACACACACACGCACGCACGCACACAAAAAAAATTAACAAGGATTACTAAAACAAAGCAGAGAAGATGTAAAATAGAACCTCAGGATGGTATCTGATCCCTCCTTTCATGGGCCCACGGGCATTATCATGCTGCACTCTAAATCCAACGTACGACACGAGTGTCCCATCATCTTTCGGTATGGTGCACTCCACCTGATCAAAACCCATTAAATAAAACCCCAAGGAAGGAACTTTCAAGATGTTCACAGTACTCGAGAAAGATCGAAAAAGCTTCAGATCTTTTCCAATCCCGCTCAATAAATCATACAACAAATTCAGAAATCACATAAATTAAGCAAACAGACCTTAATTTCTCTGAAGGGGATCAAAAGACTCTTCTCAATCTTGCTGTCAAGGCCGAGGAGGCGCGCCGCTTGGCGGAAGTTGCGATTGGTTGCAGCAAGAGCATTCATTCTCACAAGCTTATAATTAAAAAATCAAACTGAAATTCAATCCTATATCAATCAATGTATACAGCAGCAGAAGAGAGAGAAAGAGAATTAGAAGGTGGTGTAGAGAAGCAGTGAATGCATGTGCATATATAAAAGAGTAGGGCGTGAAGAGAAGGTCTAGGGGTGGTTTGTTGGGCAAAATGACAATTCAGAAGGAAAAGCCAAACGGAAAGTCAATTGCTTTTACTAAGGGAAACTCCCTTTTTTTGCTTTCTCTTTCCAAATATTATCCGTTTGAGTGGCGCTTGACTCAGCATCAACATTATATGGCTAAACTCATTTATCATTTTTCTTAATTTTTTTATTAAAGGAATTTTATATTAATCCTACTATTTCATTATTCTTTCAAAAATATTACTCCATCATTCAGGTTTCGTCAAATTACCATAAAAGATACCACGAATTACCATAAAAGATCCCTAGTGGAAATGTATATTTATAAATAGAGTTGTCAAAATAAGTTAGGTGTGTTGGGTTGATCTATCTCATTCGACCAAAACGAGGGTTGGGTTAAGTAATTACAAGGTTGTGATGAGTTGGATTTTTGGTGGGTTGATCCATCGCCTAGTAGATTAGCCCGACTCCATTTTTTTTATTTTTTTATATTTAAAAAAACTCATTGAAAATATAGATAATAAATAAAGGGATAAAATCATATTTCATATCCGAAAATAGGCCTTATTTCAGCCTTAGTACCCATATGTCACTCATCATCATTAGTAGTCCATAAGTTATGCAAAATTAATCAGATTTCGTACCTGCCATTAAAAAACCGTCAAAATAAACGGAAGTTAACTACCATATGTATTTTTAGGCAAAATGCCCTAATTTTGCCCCCAATTTCACCCCAGAACAAATGCAACAACATTTAGAGGAAGAATATGGCCAAGAATCATATTAAAGTCTCATTCTCTTTTTTTATTCTTCTCCATTCACCTTCAAATCCTGTGTACGAATGTCGAAGAATAGTTTTTTCATAGGGACCGATCTTCGATCACATGCGCGGCGTATGAGGTCGTCCAATCAGAGCTGATGGGGAAGTCTCTGGCGGCGCGACTTGAGTTGAGGAAAGCCAAGATCGGGGTTTACTTTGCGGTGTGGTGGGGGTTGAATGTGGTCTTTAATATATATAATAAGGTGTTGAATGCGTATCCCTTTTCGTGGTTAACTTCGACGCTAATTTCTGGAAGTCCCTTTTTCCAGTACGATCATTAGGGGTTTTACTTGTGTTTTGAATCTTGTGATTGGGGTTTTTGTCAATTTCTGTTATTTTGTTTGTTAGTGATTTTGTTTTTTATTTTTTCTCGATTTTCTGATCTGGATATGTCGTTGTCTTCTATGATTTATTACTTTGAGGTTTGATGATTTGGGTATTCAATTTCATGGGTGTTGTGATGATTTTTGGTGATGTTTTTTCTGCAAAAGGTTTGAATCCTTGTAATTATGATTAATTTAGGTTGTTGTTGCACATACAATTGGGCATGTTGTGGCGATTGTGAGTATATCAAAGGTGGCAGTTTCATTCACTCACATAATCAAAAGTGGTGTTTTTACTGTTTTAGTTTTAAGATTTATTTTGGGAGAGACATTTCCACTTGGAGTTTATTTGTCGCTCCTTCCAATCATCGGCGATTGCGGTGTTTTGGGACTCTAAAGAACAACATCAACTCGAATCGATTAAGGGCAGAGGCGAGAGCTGAAATTTGGAAGACTTTGATTTGAGAAAAGAATCTATTGACTGGATTTTTGGAATAGAAATTAGGGCTCATAAGAGTAGGCCTGATTTTTGGGGATTGTGGGAAGAAATTAGGGCATTTTGCTCCAAAATATATTTAGTAGTTAACTTCCGCCAGAGTTAACGGATTTTAGACAGAAGGGACGAAGTCTGATTAATTTTGCATAACTTGGGGACTACTTATGATGAGGAGTGACATATGGGAACCAATGTTGAAATAAGGCATACTTTCGGGTATGAATTCTAAAAGTAACCCATAAATAAATAATAATGATGAAATTTTTTACCTAGTGCATGTAATGATTTATAATAATATTGATATGAGTCATTTATGTATAGAATGATAGAAATTTTAGTGACAAAACTATTATTAAAAAAATATTTTCATATATTATATGTAATTAAGTGTTTATATATATATATATTAGAAAATGTATATATATGTTATTATTCCTGTTACGCTACCTACTGTGGGTATATTAATGTGTGCCCACGGCTAACATGTTAGATATTTAGCATGTCTATTAATTTTACTTTTCATATAATTAGAGGATGAGATCATTATACGTCATTGATGGGCATATTAAGAGTTGCTTGCAGTTGGCATTTTATCATTTTCGTATATGTTATGTGTATGCTCTTTTGCCTTTGAAAAAATTAAAAAAATAATAAAAAAACAAAAATTTTGGTAGGTCAGCTTGCCTAACCTGTGGTCCACTAGTGGTTTAGTTGGGTTGAGATTTTTAGGCCCACCATAGAAAAAGTATGTCTCGTCCCGTTAAATGGTGGGTTGTGAGTCGGTCCGCCTCACTAGTTCATATTGACAGCTCTATTTATAACCAATAATCATAAAAAATAATTTTTTTACCCCATTTGCTTTTAAAATTCTTTAAATGACATTAAGTTTCATGAACTAACATGAGCTTCACAATTTAATATGAACATCATGATCTAATTTGAGTTTCATGATCTAACTCAAGTTATGTCATCTAGTTAGGGTACCCTCAAGTTAAAAAAAAAAAAGTTAGGGTACCTTCATGATCTAAACATCGCTACCTAATTATCATGAATTGACTTGGGTTTTGAAATCTAATATGCGCTTTGTGATCTAACATAGGATACTTTCATGATCTAATTATCGCTACATAATCATCATGATCTAACTCGAGTTTCATGATCTTAAACAAGGAGCTTCTTTACTTAAGTTTAAGGATAGTTAAGTAATTTGGTCTCGAATTTATGTTAAAAGCATGTGTTTTTACAAAGTAGGTATTTTTAATTTTTTGTGATCTCAAACTTGTGAAAATTATAACACAAAAACTTATATGTGATAGTCTCATGGATAATTATTGTGAGATGCATGGAGCGTCATTATAAAAACGAAACTTATTTTTACAAATCCATATATATATATATAATTCTCACTTTTACAAATTCATATATTATTTATGGGTTAACATATCTCCCGTAACTAGATCTATGAGAGTCTCACGGAAGTCTAACTCAAATTATAATTAATTTTGTTAACTATGAAGAAACTTTAGGGGTAATTTATTGTAACTCATTCATTTTTTTTAACATTATGTTATATTGTCATTTTTTAAGCTTTAAAGGATCATATTTTTTAAATTTTGGTCCTTGAAGTAATCTAATTGTAATGTTATAAATCATCTCTTTAAAATTTGAGTAAATCTCGAGTATAATCAATGTAATTCATCTTATAATAAATGGTGAATGATTAACCGATAAAATATAGAGTATATCCAAATAAAAGTTCGAAATTTAAGTTTAAATTTTTGAAAACTTTAAATTAAAATGTTTTACATCACCCATTTTCATAAGAGGATTTACTTTTCTACCCATAATTATAATAAATAATTTTTCTACTCAACTGAATATGATAAAAATGTTTAATTACGTTTAACTAATAGTGATTTTGCATTAAAATTTGTAAAAATATTATTTTTAATGAGAGATATTTCGAAAAGTGAATATTGATTTCAACCTCAAATTAATAGAAAAGTAATTTTTTTTATAACTATAGATAGAAAAATAAATCTTGTTATCAAAATGTGTAGAAAAACAAGATTTGCCCATACAATAATCCATTTGACTTTGGTAACAATTGGAAAATGGCATTGATTCATTCTTACAAGGTAAGTGTATTGGAAATATCCATACTTTGTATTTCCAACCATGGTCGAACACACCTCTCTGTGTTCGAACACCAGTCGAACGCAAAGAGGTGTGTTCGAACACTAGTCGAACACACTTCTTTGCATAAGGGTAAAATTGTAATTTTGTTATTTTTTTAATTTTTTAAATAAAAAATAAAAAAAATGGGGTGTGTTTAGAAATTTATGGGGTGCGGATAGCCGGGCCCATATATAAATATATGGATAATAAACTTTGCAAATGTTTTTATAATGTAAATATTAAGAATTCATAATTGTTTGATTAAGAATATATATTGTGGCAATTTTATCGAACCCCTTATGCTTAATCGTGCTCAACCGGTTCCGAAAACCGGGAACCGGCTGGTTCAGAACCGCCAATCAACGGTTCCAGTTCGAACCGGAAGCAAGAACCGGCGGCCACCGGTTCGGTTTCGGTTTCGACATTTCCAAACTGTCGGTTTACCCTATTTTTTTTAATATGAAATGCCACGTGTAAGGCCGAGATTAAAGAGTCGTTTGAGGATCAACGACTCAGACTAAAGATCCGTTGATCAAAATATATTCGTTGCAAACCGGTTCAAAACACCACCAGTTCGATCCGATGACGAATCGCCGGTTCGGGCATATTTTGAAATCGATGGTCGTGATCACACGACCGTTGATGATCGACGGCCAAGATCATCCAAACACAACCTTCTAGTAAATATTTTAAATTACTAGTAATTAAATATTAAAAATATTTTACTAGTGGGAACACAACACAAACCACTACTCCTGGACAACCTTCTACCCTTTGGAGTGATATTTTCTCTTTTCATATTAGGAAGGAGAAATTGCCGAATAGCGCCACCGACTACAATGTGACGTGCAACCATTATTCGAAGGTTTACAAGTTCAAGCATGAAGGAGGCTATGAGACTTTCTCCAACCATGTGATCAAAAAGCATCCCGACAAGGTGGGGCTTGATCGAGGGCAAACGCAACTCCGGGGATTTACCGGATCTTCTCAAGGTGGAGGTATGGATGAAGTTACTTTTAAATTTAGTCAATTAAATACTAGGAGAGGCGTAGTTGAATTCATAGCCGAAAAACATCTTCCATTTAATTTTCCAACCGATGATGCTTATGAAAAATTCACTAGTAAATATTTTAATGCGGGAAGTAGAAAAATTTCTAGAAACACCGTTACTAGGGATATAGAAAAAACCATATTAGAATATAAATATAAATTAATTGAAGACTTAAAAAATTTAAAACAAAAAGTTTCTATATGTAGTGATTGTTGGAAGGATCCTTATAAGTTGCATGATTATATGTGAATTACTTGTCATTGGATTGATGATGCATGGAATGTGCAAAAACGTTTAATTACTTTATATTGATTTTGAAGATACACATTCGACACAATACATTGCACATAAAATTCGACATGTTTTAAATGATTACGGTATTGTAAGAAAAGTATTTTCGATAGGATTTGATAATGCTAGTAATAATACGACGGCTTTACCTTACTTGCTTGAATTTTGTCAACCTCTGATTGAGGGCAATTTTTTTCATATTAGTTGTGTTGGTCCCAAGTGGTGTCCGAGGTTCAGAGGGGGGGTGAATGAACCTTGGTCGATTTTTAAAAATAGATTAAAACACACTGTTCTGCAAGTTACTTGAACTTGCAGTGCCAGTCAGTTACTGCTTACAACACTAGGATGCAGTGCTACACGCTGTAACTTAGAGTTTTATATGCAGTGGAAAAAAAAGGTTTTAAGACACAAGACTGGTTTTCTCAAATATGATCCTTTTCAAAACGTTTTACGCTTTATGACAGATAAAGATATAAAAGATAAAGCACATATAAGAAAGTTATAAAACACTTATGGTTTATAGTGGTTCGAAGGTGGTGTAACCCTTCTACGTCCACTCTACTGCTATCTCGAGCAGGAACTTTGTTAAGTAAGATTGATTTACAGGACACTCCTAACAATCTATCAACTTACAAAGCTAAACACCTACTAGAGTCCAGCGTACACACAGCAACTGCAAACTCTAAAGGCAAACCCACACAAGGTTTCAAACTCCCACACAGGGAAGCTGCCTATATCCTAGACAACTATACAAACAACAAGGATCTCTCCTATCAACTGTTCGACACCTAAAACAACCTAAGCACACAACAACAAGGTTAAATAGGATATAGATTTGTTCTTCAACTGGTGCGGTGATGTGAGCTTCTGAATCCTTCAAAGGATCTTTCAATTTTGAACTTGCTTCACTTCACAGAGGTTGAGTGACTGAAACTGAGAGTAGACTCGAAAGAGTATAACTTGAATGCTTGAGAGTTTTGTACAAATGTTTTCAGTTGTCAGCTTCAGGATTGCTCATCCTCTATTTATACTTGTAGAGAAGATATCCGTTGAAGGAGATATCTCCCATTTTGAATTTAAGTGTACTGATTAAAGGCATGACTTGTACTTAATGCATCTTGATTTTTATTGTTAGGATGTATACTATAAGCCTAGTTTTTTGTATGAACATCGTTTATGGAATGAGAATCACATTGGTCATATGTTTGCATTTTATATTTGTTATATATGTTTATGCAATGTCCAATTAATTTATATTATAGATAACTTGGTGTGTGGTGCCACACAGAAGATCATGTTATCAGTTTCTTATAAATTATAAATAGTAGCTCACAACCAAGATGGATTTGGACAAATCATCGGAATGGTTGTAGTGTAGTTTGGTATTAGTCTGTCTTGACTATAAAACTACACTAGTACACTTTGTGTGTATTGAGCAGGACCATTTGAGGTTGTTCGTTTTATACTGACTATATAATAGAACAAGACCTCTGTTATTATGGATGTACATCTTCTTAATCCCTATATAATAACGGGCACGTATGCTCAATGTTTATTTCTTTAATTTGCCAATGGGTGAGATTTATTCATAAATCAATAAACTCGGTGAGTTGGGAGATAGCATTGTTTATATGGTGTTCTGTTGATTATAGAAGGAATCCGTGTCCTAATTATTTAGGATGATAATGTCCCCTTGAGGAGCTCATAAGGATTATCATGTAAACCCTGCAGGTGGATTTAATCCGACATGATAATAAGGATGAGTGGTACTACTCTTGGAATTAGATGTAAATTATTTAAGTTGTCAGTAACTTATTTAATTTACGGACATTCGATATCTTAAACACGGGGAAATAAATGTACACATAATAAGGAGCCCATATTAAATATGGGATTGGGATGGTAGTTCAATAATAATTCTCTAGTGGACTGAATTATTATTGATGGGCTTCAGTTATGTGTTCGGGCCGAACGCAGGATACTAAAGCCCATCAGGAGGCCCAACCCAATTCCTCCTCTAGGTCCCTGGTGTAGCCTATATATAGCTCTTTTCATCAGCGCCTCTCATAACACAGAACACAGATCACAGAAAACACGTGATAAGTGAGAGAGAGCGGAACTGATTTTTCTCGAAGGATCGTTGGCCACGCAACGTTCGAGAAGGGCTCAGAGGAATACATCAGAAGATCAAGAGGTCTACAAGGGTATGATTTCTTTCCGCTGCGATTTATCTTTGGATCCCGATTCCGATAGCATAGGGCCGGCGATCCGTCGGTTCCAACATTTATTTTCTGGAGCATTTAATGCGGTGGTTGCGGCTCGCAGCTTTCTGCAGGTGTGTCAGTCCACGTGGCGTCTTGGCACTAGCTCCGTGTCTGCAACTTTGATCTTCTCTGGAATGGCTCTATTTATTCTTGCTTGGATCTTCGTTCCTCGTACTGCATTTACCCTTCCTCGGATTGCAGGATACTTTTTCTGCTTGTTATTGGCGTTGTTGACTATTTGAGTAGTAAACTCCACGCTGTATCCTAGGTCTGCTTGCAGCCGTTTGTCCTTTACAGCGTTGTTGTAACTTAGACCTTCTTGCAGTATCTTCGTACAAAACTGATGTATCTTTTCTTGCAGTATTCCTGTAACTTTTCTTGCAGCGATGCTGCATGCTATTCTTACTTACTTTGCTGCAATACTGTAACTGCCTTCTTGCAGTGTTGTTGTATCTGCTTTCTTACAGTAGTTTCCATCTGAAATCTTCGATGCAGCATTGTATGCATGTGTATTTCCATCTTTCAGCTTCCATAACTAGACTCAATCCTAGTCTATGTTTTCACTTAAACATTGTGAAAAATGGGGTACTCAAACTTCCTATTACATTCTTGGTTTGTCTCATCAAAATCTAAACACTGAAATCCCAACAATTTCTCCCTTTTTCATGATGACAAAACCATTACATTATTTCATTCATGAAGAAAGCTTTTTCATTGCATCATATCATTTTACATCAGGATTACATATATGATAAGCTTTGGAAAAAAAAATCTAACCCTAGATTTATCAGAGATGTATC
Organism: Scutellaria minor; assembly: GCA_954870855.1. Lineage (NCBI taxonomy): Eukaryota > Viridiplantae > Streptophyta > Magnoliopsida > Lamiales > Lamiaceae > Scutellaria > Scutellaria minor. Next base: position 12,365,392 of record OX940728.1, on the reverse strand, counting down.
TTGTCTACTCCTTTATCAAATATATAGATTATTGCTGAAACAGGGACCTCCTTATAGACGTTTCATCTGGTTTTCTTTCAGCAGTCCTTTTTTCTTGCTCTGCTCTTTCTCTTGATCCTTTCCACCAGTCTCGAATGAACTCCTAATACGATTCTTTAAGTTTTTCCTAAATCTTTGGGATCTGAATCCATCTTAGCCAGAAGTCCTCACAGTAAGACACTATATGGCCTTGCTTTACTAGGTCTATGTAGTAATCCTGGACTTCAGCTCTCCAGCCCTAGTAAGCTCTTCATATCTTCTCAATGCAGTTTGACAGGTTTGAAATCTACTGAATTTGCCCTTTCTGCACAGAAATCTGAAGTTTCTGAGATACTCGGATCTCTTGTACAGCGTGATTGTTTTGAATGATGGATTCCTATCTGTAGGCAACTTGACTGCCTTGAAGATGTTTAAGCTCCAGGCCATGTTCTCTCCATTGGGCCTCTGATCCATCAACACTGAAACTTCAACAGATATGTTGTCCGTGTCGAGACGTGGAATTTCTTGAGGGGGTATTGATAGAGATCTTTGTCAAAGATTCTCTTCTCACCAATCACTCCAAGCCTTTGTGTCCAGGAATATTCTTCTCTTTCAGCTTTGGTTCTCTCCGCCCTCTGAGCAGCCATTTTCTCGTTGTAAAGCCTTTCAGCCTCGGCTCTGCTCACCCTCTTTCTTTGAGCCTTGTTGTTGGCTCTCTCTCCCTCTCTTTGTATGATGAGAAGAGGGAGGTGCTGCATTTTTACTTGCAGCACTGCTGTATGCAGCACCTGCTGCTGATATGCTTGCAGCAGCTGCACCACCAGCTCCTCCTTCATCATCTTTTCACCATCTTTTTGGAGAAGGAGTGTCAACAGTAGCAGATGATCCAGACCTCTTCTTCCTCCTGCTTAGAGGCTGGTCATCATCTTCTTCCTCACTTTCTTTCTTCCTAGAGCTCCAGTATCTAGAAATTCTTCCCCCTTTTTGGCATCATCAAAAGCCGGGGGTGGAGCAGGGGCATTTGGAACCACTTTAGAACGTGGTCCTCTTGTAGGTGCTGGGGCTTCCCTGGATCCTTGGGTATACTGAGAGAATGCATTCACCATAATGTTCCTCAGTTCTCCTACGATCATCTCCAGGTTCGTCAATCGATCGTCGACACTTCTGGTTCTTCTGGATTGATCGGTTACATGGTCCAAAAGTGTCTCTAGTACCATGGAGTGAGTGTGCAGCCTTTTCGATGTTGTTTCTGCATGTCTCTTGTAGAGTTTGACTTCAGCTCGGGTGCTTGCAGCTTCTCTTTTCAGTTCTCCCTTCATTCTAACCCTGTCCATGTACAGCCTGTGAGCATTATCATTTAGAGTTCGCTTGATCATTTTAGGCAGTGCTTCAATATCTTTCTTGAAGTAGGACATAGTTTTAGCGTGGAACTTGGCACCGACCATCATGTTGTTCTGCATGTTAGATTCATGATCCTGAAGAGCATGAAACAGGTGTCTAACAGCAGCAACTACCCTGTCAATCGATTCATCAGGGGTCAGGCCTGCATTCCGTCTTTGAGAGGCAGCAGCCGATGCAGCATAAGGAACTAAAGAACTTGAGGGTTGTGCTGCATCCTGTCTTGGAGCCTCTGGTTCAATCTCTTCATCCTCATCCTCATGAAGGCTTGATAAGAGACTCAGACAGCCTGAGGTGGATTTTCTTCAACGACTTCTTCCTCCTCATCGGATGATATCGTGACTATCACGTCACCAATATTTTCATATTTAGCTCTGTTGTGGTCAACCATTATCCGGAGGAATTCAGCAAGCTCAGCTTCCTCAGTAACCTCTGTTGTTGTAACCTGGAAAGGTTCTTTTGAGCGTGCAATAGCAGCAACATCAACCTCCTCATGAGGTGTCTCTAGTTGTTTAGCGGTTACCTCAGCTTCTCCTCAAACATCCTCTAAGGGTACTGTCTCAACAGCCGTCCCTTCAGAGGTCTTCTCACCCTCAGAGAGTGTTGTCTAAACAACAGCCTCACCTGAGGTCTTTAGTAAGGACCCCGTCTCCTTGGCTGATCCTGTATCTTCGATAGTCTCTGCTGCAAGAATGGGTTCTTGCAGCTCTTGTTGGTTTCTTGCAGCTTCCACTGTATGTAGCACTGAAAGCTCGACTACTGTAAGAATCTCAGCATCCACCCTTCTTGTTTCTTCTGCAGCTTCTGATAGGGTGGCTGCTTGTAGTACTGCTGTCTTTGCCAGTACAGAAAGTACCACCTCTACAACTTCCTCCATGGTCGCGTCATCGGCAATCTCAGTAATGTTAGAGAGAATGTCTCTAATGATGGCGGTTGGTTCCCCCTGAGTGTCTACAACAACATCTGGAACAGTGTACACCGGGGAATCGCCGTAGTCCACCAGTTGAGGCTCCTCCTCCTCCAAAGAATCAAGCATGACTATATTGGAGAGGCCTTCAACCATTTGTTCATATGTGGGGGAGTTTGAATTGAGATGACTTGAGCTTCCTTCTCCCCGCATCCTCTTCGGAGTGTGTTGCATCCTTGTCTCATCTACACTTGCTTGCAACGCCTGTTGCAGCATGACCTCCTCAGCCTGCTCCACTCCCAGGGTGTCGATTTGCTCTTGCGCAAATGCGATGTCATCGTCCCTTCTTACAGCCTCTACAACCGGGGTTAGGAAGATTTGATCATCCTCCGTTGCTGCTTTCATCGGCAGCTCTGCAGAGTGGGATTCTGCAAGAGCTTTGCCCTTCCTTTTGTCCAGTGCTCCCTGAGCAGCAATGCTTCTTGATAGATCTTGCACCTCTGCTGCATACTCAGGTTGCAGGAGCGCCAGAATATCTTCTGAATTGGCCCACTCCAAGACTGTTTGCTCCATAGAAAGGAAATCCTTCCATTTCAGCAAGATTTCCCCCTTGGACAGTCTCATCTCCCTCCAGAGACTGTACTGCTGTTTCATATTTCTAGCAGCTGGGAAGGTTGGATCGAGCACAGACTGAACAACTTCTTCATCTGGCTGAACCCTTTGCTGATGTGACTCATCCGCAACAGCATCTACTGACAAGCTTGCAGTAGAGAGTTGGGAATTAGTAGCTGCAACAGCTTTCTTCTTGCTGCGCGGGACCCTCCTGGCCAGGGGTGCGTCATCATCTGAGGACGAGGACTCAGGTTCAGGTTCTGCCCTCCTTGGTGTCCTCTTGACGATGGGAAGAGGACTTTCATCATCATCATCATCTTCACCCCCGCTGCCTGCAACTTCATCCTGCAGTGTCAGGGTTGCATTATTTTTATCTTTAGTTTTCTTCCGTGCAACCCCAGTAGCAGCTGTCTTCGGTTGGGTCTTACCCTTCTTTTTCTCTCCAAGATACTTCCCAACAGGAATGGGGATGGGAGCTGCAAGCTGAAGGCCTAGCTTGCAGAGCAGAGAGCAAATGGTGATTCCATAACTCCTCCTCACTGTGCTCTTCTCTGCTTCCTCCCATATTCTCTTCAAGATGAACCTTGCTCAGTTCACCTTTTCTCCGGCCATAATGACAGACATGATCCGGAACCGGAGATCTATGCATTTGTGGTAACTCTCCATTCTGCCTTTAATGGAGTACGCATAGATATCATGGAGCAGTTCAAACTCCGATTTGAAGAGTTTCTTCGGGGCGCTTCTCTTGATCTCTGCCCCTGCATCTCTAACTCTAAAGAGATCCCACATCTCTTGAGCGTTGCTTTCCCCATATGTCGCAAGTTGACTGGGGGTCAGGCTTCCTGACAAGATGCTGAAGGTGGTGGCTATGTCTCTGATGGTTAGAGACCTTTCTTCTTCATATGCATCCATCTTGAACAGGATGCAGTTCCTCTACTTGGAAGTCCTGGCGAAGACGTAGAACCTTTGAACTGATTCTACAGAGAATCCAGTGTAGATGGTGGTTAACAGCCCTAGGATTTGGGTCCGTTCAAGAGCGTCAAATATCCTGCGGATGACGGAGTTGTCGTACAACCCAGAAGTATAAACGTGCTCCTAGTTGATCAAGCGTCCTTCCAAGACTGTGGTTTGTCGAGCCATCATTGATGAAGATTTGAGAGAGATATGAGATTTTGGGACTAGAGAATATAGCGATGAGAGGAAAAAAAACTTCTTTTTGTGATGAAGGCGAAATAAATTTGAAAAAAGAAGGTTATGGGGTTTATGTAGGATATCAAAGGACGAGTAGTAAGATCGACGGTTGAGATTAAAATGATGGAAATGATCTTACGGTCCTTAGAAAAAGGTGGAGGAGTCAAATCGTAAATAATCTTGACTTGCGCAAACGTGGGCTCTGACCGCACCTCTCCGACTTCTGACAGAGCAGACTTGCATTAAATGCTGAAAGACATGCGATTTACCGCTTAATTTATTGTCCTTTTAAGGTTGCAGCAGCCTGGGTACGAGGTTGCAAAGTATCAAATACTCTTTGAAATAAATGTTGTAACCAGGTGCTGCTTACTCTCCCATTTTCTTGCTGTGTTGTAAGGATAAAAGATGCAGCGCTGTTTGAACCCAGCGCTGTATGCAGACGCAGCTTACAACACTATACTTGCAGCTTCTCGCAAGCATGCAATTATTCCCCCTGGGCTTCTGCATTTTCTTTTTCACTCATAATTTCAGAATTCCTAACTCGTTTCTAAGCATAGAATACCTCGATTCACTCAGCGGTTTAGTGAATATATCTGTAAGCTGGAGATCCATATGAATTTTCTCAAGCACGCCATCTTTCTTTTCCATGTGATCTCTAATAAAGTGATGTCGTATATCGATATGCTTTGTTCTTGAGTGAAATACGGGATTAAGGGTAATTGCAATTGCACTCGTGTTATCATAGAGAATTAGAGTCTCTTTTTATTCAATCCCATAATCTCTTAGTTGCTACTGTATCCAGAGAATTTGCACACATCAACTTCCTGCTGCAACATATTCTGCTTCTGCTGTAGATGTTGCAATCGATGTTTACTTCTTGCAGAACCATGAAACAACTCTATTTCCCAGAAATTGACAAGTCCCACTGGTGCTCTTTCTATCAATCTTGCAGCCTGCATAATCTGAGTCAGAGTATCATTTGAGCTTGAATCCTCCTTCCTTGGGATACCATAGGTCTACTTCCTGAGTTCCTTTCAGATACTTGATAATCCTTTTGATAACTAAAAGATGTGACTCCTTTGGTGCTGCTTGGATTCTTGCACAGACTCCAACTGCAAACATGATGTCTGGCCTGCTTGCTGTAAGATACAACAAGGATCCTATGAGCCGTCTGTACTTCGTGATATCTATATCTTTACCATCTTCATATTTGTTAAGACTTATGGATGTAGACATAGGAACAGATGTTGCTGACCCATTCTCCATGCCAAACTTCTTGATAAGTTCCTTTGTGTATTTGACCTGGCTGATGAAGGTTCCTGCAACTAGCTGCTTTACTTGCAGCCCTAGAAAAAAACTTAATTCTCCCATCATACTCATCTCAAATTTCGATTGCATCAGATTGGAGAACTTCTCACATAACTCTTTATTGGAGGATCCGAAGATGATATCATCCACATATATCTGTACAAGAAGTATACTATCTCCATCCTGTATCCTGAACAGAGTTTTGTCCACTGTTCCTTTCTTGAAGCCATTTTCCAGCAGATAGAGAGATAAGGTGTCATACCAAGCTCTTGGTGCTTGCTTGAGTCCATACAGGGCTTTGTGTAACCTGAACACCTTCTATTCTGCTTGATCTTCAAAACCTGGAGGTTGCTCTACATACACTTCATCTGTAAGAATACCATTAAGAAATGCAGTCTTCACATCCATTTGATATACATTGAAATTCATGTGAGCTGCATATGCCAGAAAAATCCTTATGGCTTCCAGCCTTGCTACTGGAGTAAAAGTTTCATCAAAATCAATTCATTCTTCCTGACAATATCCTTTAACAACTAATCTTACTTTGTTCCTCACAACACGTCCAGATTCATCTAGCTTGTTCTTGAAGACCCATTTTGTTCCAATAACTCTTTGATGAATTGGTCTTGCAACTATTTGCCAAACTTGATTTCTTTCAAATCCATTTAGCTCTTCTTGCATAACTTGTACCCAGTTGCTATCTTATAGGGCTTCTTCAAAATTTTGGGCCTCTGTTTGAGATATAAAGCATGCAAACATTGCTTCATAAGAAATGGATCTTCTTGTCCTTACTCCTATGGATGGATCTCCAATGATAAGATCCCTAGGATGATTCCTCAGTCATGTCTTGTCAGGCTAAAAAACATGTACTGGTCTAGGTTGCTCCTCATGTTGCTGTAAGATTGGAGGTTCTGTTGCTGTAAGATTATCTGTTGCATCCAGAGGTGCAGCTTCTTCTTCTTTGTCTTCTCCTGTATGCAGAACTCCTTCAACATATGGAACATCACTTTCTTTTCTTGGAGCTGTATCCTCAGCAAGTTCTTTTAGTTTCTTTGTGTCACAATGTGGTTCATCAAACACCACATGAATTGACTCTTCAACCACTAAGGTTCTCTTGTTAAAGACTCTGAAGGCTCTACTTACAGCAGAGTATCCTAAGAATACTTCTTCGTCTGATTTTGTATCAAAGGTTTTTAGATGCTTCTTTCCATTGTTGAGGATATAACACATGCATCCAAAGATATGCAGATATGAGACATTCGGTGTATATCCATTCCAGACTTCATAAGAGGTTTTGTCTAGATCCTTGTTGATTAGACATCTGTTCTGTGTATAGCATGCAGTGTTGGTTGCTTCAGCCCAAAATCTCTTGGGTATCTCTGTCTCTGCTATCATTGTCCTTGCTGCTTCCTTGAGGGTTCTATTCCTCCTTTCAGCTACACCATTCTGTTGAGGTGTTCTTGCAGCAGAGTATTCATGATGAATACCATTGTCAGAACAGAATTTCTCAATGAATTTGTTTGTGAACTCAGTTCCTCTGTCTGATCTGATCTTCACAATGCTCAAGCTCTTTTCATTTTGAATTTTCTTCATTAGTTCATGTAGCTTGCTTTGTGTTTCTGATTTCTTAGCAAGAAATATGGTCCATGTGTATCTGGAGTAGTCATCTACTACCACAAGTGAGTACTTCTTCCCACTTATACTTACTGGTTCTACTGGTCCAAAGAGGTCCATATGTAGAAGGTCTAGAATCCTGTGAGATGACTTCTGCAACTTGTCCTTGAATGAGCTTTTCACTTGCTTTCCCTTTTGACAAGCTCCACATATATTTTCCTTTTTGTACGCCACATCCGACAATCCTCTTACAAGACCTTTTCTTGCTAGCTTGTTGATTGTCTTGAAGTTCAGGTAGCTTAATCTCTTGTGCCATAGCCAGCTCAGCTCTGGTGGACTTTTCACAATGAAGTATGTTGGATGAATAGAAGAGTTCCAGTCTGCAAGATATATGTTTCCTCTTCTTGTTCCTATAAGCTTGACTTCATTTGATGTACTATCCTTGATTAAGCACTTGTTGAGGTTGAACTCCACTGTGTATCCTATGTCACAAAATTGACTAATGCTCAGAAGATTGTATTTGAGGCCTTTCACATAGGATACATCTTTGATCATTACGTTTCCTATGACTATGCATCCACTTCCTTTTGTGCTTCCTTTGGAATCATCTCCAAAGATGACCTTTGGTCCTTTGTATTCTTGGAAGTCTTTCAGAACTTCTTTACTGCCTGTCATGTGTCTTGAGCAACCACTGTCTATGTACCATACATCGCTGCTGCAACCTGGCATTGAAACCTGGCTATGGCACAAGAGATTAGTGACCAGCAGACTTAGCCTTGAGACCACTGTCTATGTACCATACATCACTCCTTCTCAGTTTCTAGCTTAGTGACCAGCAGACTTAGCCTTGAGACCTCCTTTTGAAGCTTATTACACCTTGAGTTATCAGACTCATATGCAGCGAGCTTTCAGCAATATTAATATTTTTGCCTCTGAGGATCTCATTTTCGATTCTTAGATTTTCATTCTCAACTTTCAGCTCCTCATAAGTTGAGTTAATCTGCTCGAAATCACTCATGATCCTCTTTAAAGAGTGGATCATGTTCAGTTCCTCATTTTCTGGTATAGACAGCGGTTGGTAGGTTACCTCTTCTTCATCACTGTCCTCGCAGTTGTTTGCCATCAGACATATCAGTGTTTCTTCATCAAAAGATGAGGTTTCATTGTCGCTGTCAAAGGATCTGTAGCTTTCAATATCTCCTTTGAGACTGTTGTATCCTTGGCCTTCTCCATCTTTCTAATGAGAGCTCGAAGCTTGTGCCTATCCTCTTTTCTCTTTTCTCTCCTTTGTTCTCTCTCTCCTTCTGGGTATTTGTTCACCGTTGGGTGTGGACAGCTTCTGGCATAATGTCTAGGCTTCCTGCAATTATAGTACAAATCAAGATCAGTCGTATTTTAGTGAGGAGAGGGGGATACCTGAGGAGGTGGATGACTTCTTCTGAAGTTATTACTCTTATTGAGGTTGGTGTTGTTGTTGCTCTTCATGAATCTTCTAAATTTCTTTAGAAGAAGAGTCATTTCTTCTTCAGCGTCTTCTGCTGCAACCTCTGATTGCTTGCTGCAACTGGTGGTTGTTGTATCTTTAGGTCCTCCAGCAGTTAGCGCTGTAACTTTGGAGCTCGATTCTTCTGTCTCCTTTCTCCGTTTGTTGATATCATATTCGAATGCTTTGAGGTCGGAGAATAGATCAAATGTACTCATGGATTTCAAATCCATGGACACTCTCATGGCAGTAGTCTTGCTATCCCACTTCGCAGGCAGGGCTCTAAGTACTTTCATGTTTTTATCTTTTTGAGTGTAGTGCTTGTCCAAAGCTTCTAGTTCATTCACAATGGATGTGAATCTTAAATCTAGTTGCTCAAGAGTCTCTTCATTCTGTTGGAACCGACGGATCGCCGGCTCTATGCTATCAGAATCGGGATCCAAAGATAATACGCAGTGGAAAAAAATCATACCCTTGTAGACCTCTTTGATCTTCTGATGTATTCCTACAGCCTTTCTCGAACGTTGCGTGGCCAACGATCCTTCGAGAAAACTCAGTTCTGCTCCCTCTCACTATCACGTGTTTTCTGTGATCTGTGTTAAATGAGGCGCTGATGAAAAGAGCTATATATAGGCTACACCAGGGACCTAGAGGAGAAATTGGGTTGGGCCTCCTGATGGGCTTAAGTATCCTGTGTTCGGCCCGAACACATAACTTAAGCCCATCAATAATAATTCAGTCCACTAGAGAATTATTATTGAACTACCGTCCCAATCCCATATTTAATATGAGCTCCTTCTTATAATGTGTACATTTATTTCCCTGCACTATAAGAAAAAACACTTTTAACAACGGGTTTTCCCCATTGTCGTATCCTGTTTTTGAGCGTTGTCGTATCCAGCGTTGCAAAAAAAATTTCGCCATTCGACAACGCACCAAAAAGTGTTGTCTTTTCTAGATACAACAATGCATTTATACCGTTGCAAGAAAGGGTTGTCTTTTCTGATTTTGTGCAACTATACATGCAACGCTTAAAAAACGTTGTCTTTCTGGAGTACAACAACACGAATTTATGCAACGCTTATAACCGTTGTCCTTTTTTTTTTCTTTTTTTTTTGATTGCATACAATTACATTTATGCAACACTTTTTTAGTGTTGTCTATTTTTAGAATAACAACGCTAAATGCAACGCTTTTTAAGGTTGTCGTTTTCCAAAATAACAACGCTAATGACAACCCTTTTTTGTGTTGTCTTTTTTGTTTATTCACATTTTTTACAATAATTTCATATTTTGTGGGGATATATATAATAATATAATTTAATTATATAAACTAACAAATGCATTAGAAGAACATTTAAACATTGTCAATATCATCGGTTACATTCATAAATCATCCCATTAATAACTCTCATCCTAACACTAGAAATCACACAACCTTAAGTCCATAAATTTAAAGTACTCCAACAATTAATAACAAATGATCGAACTTGTTTGAATAACATCACAATCTTTACAATCACGACATCCCGAACTTGACATATTCAGCCCTACGTCCCCACAATCTGTCATTTGTCAGAATAAAGTTAACATGAACACCTAAAAATCATAACGTGATCGTATTAAATATTCAAAAGAAAGCATTACAAGTTGAAATATAGTAGTCACCTTGTTCTACCCATTTATGTGTTCTTGAACGCAATCAGCCCATTCAACACGAACTTCATCAATATCAGCTCGAGTGCACTTAACATCAGTGAACTTTGAAAACAGAATATATAGAACAATCAACTTCATTTCATTTTGGTGAAGTGTACCATATGCAAACTAAATAGTAAGTAGTTACTCACAATTGAACGTAATGAAACCATGTCCGCCGTTGCGCCCTTTTCAATAAGTTGTCTCATGTACCACAACACAAAAAAACCACATTGTTTGGTATCAGGTTGCAAAGGTGGCTACATTACAATGTATACATATCAAATTTCATTGTGATGATAAAATAAATATATACATAAGTAACAACGTATTATTCACATCTTCTCCATACATACCTTGACTATTTCCCATGAAGGTTGTTTTGTCCCATTCTTTCCAATTTCGGTATTGAACATTCTCATGGCCCTTCATGACAAAACAAAGTATTAATCATCATAAATGCAACTTAAAATAGTATACAGAAATGTACTAAAGTTATTTAAATTGAAACTTACAGATCAACGATCTTTTTCCAAGTTTGATCATGCAAGCGATGATAAAGAGGGTCCAACAAATGACAAGTTTTCTTGTGGGGGTTGATGACAGTTAGAATCCAATGAAATCTATGGAATTCATAATTAAAACACCTCAGTCACATCATCACAAATTCACGGGGACAAAACAAAAGGCTGCAAAACCTTGTTAACGACCACATTACCAATAAGGATCAAAACTGAAACTCTCCAAATCAGCTACTATAACTAATATTTACACTAATTATCAGGTTAATCAGCACATAATCTCATAATTAAAGAAACTATCTATCATGCAGTTTACTACTTCAACACATTAAAAAAATCAGCAAATCAGTTAATTTTCTCACAAACAAATAGCTTGAGCAATCAGCAAGTTATCCCAATATGGAATGCAAAACAAAAGGCTGCAAACAAATGTTAACGACCACATTACTAATAGGGATCAAAACTAAAACTCTCCAAATCAGCTACTATAACTAATATTTACACTAATTATCAGGTTAATCAGCACATAATCTCATAATTAAACACACTATCTATCATGCAGTTTACTACTTCAACACATTCAAAAAAAAGGATCTAAATCAGTTAATTTTCATCCAAACAATTAAATAGCTTGAGCAATCAGCAAGTTATCACAATATGGAATGCAAAAAAACAAATCATAACTTACCCTACATTGCAAGGTGCCAAAACTAATTGGTTAGGCAATGTACCACTCAATCTTTTTGCTAGAGCACTTGCCCTTCGTTCCATCTCATTTTCACGAAAATCTTGATCCACTTTTGTTGATGGCAAATGTCCTATTTCATTTGGATCCACAAATTTGAAATTTTGGATCTTCTTTTCGTTTACCAACCTTTTGTAGAGATGCATAACCGTAATTTTTGGCAAATGGAAAAAGAAGCAATGGTCAAGATTATAATAAACATAATAATAATAATAATAATTACAGCAACAACAACCCCAACAATAATGATAATTGCCCAGAATACGTACCACATATAAACTACCACACATACGTATGAGATTGGCTCCAACTACAGAATGGAACCATATCTTCAATGTTAACAAAAATGTTCAACTCACGACCAAATACTTCAGCATCAAAATCTATCTGCATATTGCCTCCATTCGTAATAACAAGCTTAGTATAGCAATATAACATGTGTAATGGCTTTGGCACACTTGATAGATCAACATTAGACAAGTCTTTTCACACGATTTTCTTCTTCCCAGGTTTCTAAGAAATTGTATTAGAATGATATGTAAGTAGGCATTCTATATTTGGTTAGCTAGTCAAAAATTAATGTAATATAAGCTGACGTAAAAAAAATTACCTTCACTTTGGGTTTTATCAAATGCGATGGCCAAGCAACATGAGAACCTACCGCCTCACCAATACTATTGCATTCTCCCGGAATTGGCAAAGGGGCATCATGATCCAATGCTTGGTCAATGGAGACACTCATGCAATTTTCAGGTAAAAGATTACCATGAAGTAATTGATTCGATCCACCCACTTTGATAATTGTGCCGTACGCAGCAATATCTGTTTTAGATTCCAACGTTAACGTGACTGGTTCACCCTACAAATCAGATTAGGTTATATAGACAATGATATATATATACCAGAAATATATATGAGATGTAACATAAGTTATAGAAATAATTCAGCATGTATTACAAAAATTTAAATTGTGTAACATTATACGAAACTTTACCTTTGATGGCCAATTATTCTCAACAATTTTGAGATCATCATCCGAGTCTTTATTTTCAAAGATGTTTTGCATTTGTGGTTTATCATCTTTATCTCTCATCTTCCATTATCAAGGGACTTGGGAGTTTAACTGAACAACTGTCATTCTCTTCTTTATCATAAGCAGACGTAGATGCATTCTTCAGAATCATTGCTTCTAGTTTTCTTACTCGTTCATCGAGTTCTGAATTTATCTTCTGTTGCTCTTGCAAAAGCAAATCTTTATCCACCAGCATACTCGACGAAACAGCCTTGTAAGTTGAGGGAGTGACATGACCTCCGATCCCTCTCAGTCGTCCAGAGTGTTCTTCTGAATTGAGAGCTTTTCCTAGGATGCTAGCCCCTTTTCCTTACTGCTTGAAGTTACCCTCCTTTTTTTGTTGTATGTACTCGTCCTTCATTGGATTTTAGTAACATCAGCTCGTATAAAATTGCTGGGTACGTAAGAGAGTGTTAGTTTAAAAAATAATTAAGTATAAAAAAAACTCACAATCTTCGTAATTGTGTCCTTCAAACTCTCCTCTTGTATTTCCCCTTGTTTAGGCAATCGTGCTTTCATCCATAAAATAGCTATGTTGATTTCATCATCATTGCCCAGTTCAGCAGCCTACAACCACTCAATGTACGACATACAATGATCATTAAATATGCGAGTGATGATACAAATAATAATCGATCAAATGAGAAAGACTTACACACTCTTCAGCCAAATGTGCATATCCTTTACGAGAGAGCTTATGAGGATATTGCACTTGACTTCTTCGCTTCTTTTGCTCTTGACTCTTTGTCTACATCAATTACTTAACAATCATAAGACACGAATGACGAGAAATATCAATTAAAGCATCATAATTTGAATCTTACCTTGAACTCTTCTGATAAGCGAGTGATCACAAAATTACTCCAATCTTTTTGGTCAATCCCCTCCTTATTGAGTGGCGTATTCAACTTTTCAGGATCATGAATTCTGCTGAAAACATACTTACTCGTGAGTCTTGTCTTGTATTGTCGCCACTTCTGGTTAGCCGAATTCAAACACCCCTTCTTCCATGAAGGAGGAACCTCAAACAACAACTAAGAAATAATGAGCAATTAGAACCATGGCAGCAAAATATTCTTATTAAAAACATAATAAAAGAAGCACATGCACTTACATTAACAGATTCCCATATTGAGTCCTTGACATCAGTATGCACCTCCCTCCAATCAGCAATTGTTATCTTCACCTTTTCCCGAGCTAAGACTCCAATATAACTTTGCATTTCTGTACCAAAAGGCCCAATGGGCTGACCTTTGTTATTGAACAAAACTTTCTTTTTGAAACATTGCGCTCTTTGTATCGCAAGAGCATGCATGTAAGTACGACCCTTATGCTGTTTTGATGTGCTCTTCCCTGTAGACATAGAGCTGCCCTCCTCATCCGAGATTCCCAAATCTTTATCATTTTCACTTGAACTTGCTACATTTTTGTCCTTTTGCTGTTTGTTCTTACTCTTCTCAATTGTATCGTCTTCTTTTGCAGACGACCTTCTACGACACACCATGATTCGATCCTACAAAAAAGTTAAGACAAGGTTAGTTGGCAAATATTTAACAAAGAAGTCGAATATCATAACAGAAATGTATAATCATTCAGAGGTTATATACCAAAGAGATAATCACATAACTAGGAGGTGCAATTATCAATCCAAATCTCATCACAATCTTCACGCATACATGATGCTTCGTTCTCATCTACACCATCCCATTCTAATGGGGGCATCCCCATTGCAAAACATTGATGGTCCATGATACATTCTTCTAAATCATTACCATTAGTGTGGTCAAAATACTCTCTACTGGGGGTTGAAAGTACAACATGCCATACAGGATCTCGAGAGTCTTCAATGTAGAAGACTTGTTTAGCTTGACTACCTAATATAAACCGATCGGATTTGAATCCTATTCTATTGAGATTTACTGTTGTGAAACCAAGGTCATCTATTTTAATTCCATTATTGTGCTCAACCCAATTACATTTGAACATTGGAATCCGAAAATTGTGGTAATAAAGTTCCCATATCTCTTCAATAACTCCATAATACCATGTCCGTCACAACTGGATTTTTGTCCTTTGCACTAGCCACTTGCATGGTTTTTGCAACTAAACTGACTCCCGAGTTTTGAACAGCTCGTATACTATCACGCTCCCTCGTATGATAGGTAACTCCATTAATCATGTAACTAGAGTACTTCAACACATCTTTTTCGGGACCACTTGCAATCAACTTTAACTTCTCTGATACTTGACCATTGGATTCATTAATTTCATTTGAAACCTACAATTCAATATGTCATAATTACCTTTTTAATATGAACTATAAAATCGAATGGGACGGGTTAGAGTTATAACACGTACTCGATCATTTATCCAATTAATAAATGTCTTGTTATGTTCATCCAAGAGTTGTTTCTCCGACTTTCTTCCAGAAGTTAGCTTTAGTTGAGCCATATGTTCACTACAAAGGTTTAATAAGATGGATATAAGAGTCATAACATATTAAGGTTTAATGAGTTAGTGAGATCACCTTATATACGGTTCAACCTCGATGTCATTTGTCAGAATATAGAGATGAGCTTGTCTCAAATCATTAGCACTAGCTTGGACCACTTTTGCAGTAGATAATGGCCTAGTCATGCTACCTTGATGATGTTTTGATGGGATTCCAATTGTGTGAACACTAGAAAGGTAGTTTGAACAAAATTCCACAGCCTCCTCGGCAATATAGCATTCAGCTATACACCCTTCAGGCCGATGACGATTTCGCACATACCCCTTTAAGACTTTCATGTATCTCTCAAATGGATACATCCATCTGTACCAGACTGGTCCGCACAATCTCACCTCCCGCACAAGATGAACAATTAGGTGAACCATGATATCAAAGAACGAAGGAGGGAAATACTTTTCAAGTAAACACAAGGTCGTCACAATCTCCTTTTGAATTTCATCCAACCTTGAGACATCTATAACTTGATTGCATATCACATTAAAAAAGAAGCACAGACGAGTGATTGCATGTCTCACATTATCAGGTAAAACACCACGTATAGCCACTGGAAGCAACTGTTGCATTAAAGTGTGGCAATCATGTGACTTCAGGCCGACAAGCTTCAAATCTTTCATTGAGACCAAATTTCTGACATTAGACGAGTACCCCGTAGGGACCTTCATTCCCATCAAAGAGTTACAAACCTTTCTTTTTTCTTCTTTACTTAGCGTGTAACAAGCTGGTGGCAAGAAAGTTTTTTTGTCACCCACCTTTGGTGCCAACTCTGTTCTAACATTCATCGACACAAGATCTAGTCTAGCTGCTATTCCATCTTTCGTCTTCCCTGGAGTGTTAAGTAATGTGTCGACTAGACTTTCACATACATTCTTCTCAATATGCATCACATCCAGAACATGTCTCACATGTAAGTGTTGCCAATACTCGAGATCAAAAAAAATTGATTTCTTTTTCCAACATGGCTTATCTTCGTCTGTCTTTGACACGTTGTTACAACTTTTTTTGCCCCATGTACATTGGATTTCTAACACTCGTTTAAAAACATCACGACCACTCAATGGTATTGGGGCAGGCTCAAATTCTTGATTACCATCAAATGATTTTTTTTATCTTCAATAAGGATGAGTCGCATGGAGAAACCTTCTGTGACCCATATACGACATTTTCCTGGAATGTTTCAGCCTTTTCGCGTAAGTTTTATCACCACAAATAGGACACGCACAATATCCTTTCATAACACAACCAGATAAGTTTCCATAAGCTGGAAAGTCATTAATGGTCCACAACAACACTACTCTAAGTAGGAAGCTTTCATCTCGAAAACTATCATAAGTTTCAACACCTACTTCCCATAGAAATTTTAAGTCCTCAATTAAGGGTGATAGGTAAACATCAATGTCGTTCCCTGGCTGTTTAGGACCACCAATTAACATAGTAAGCATCATAAATCTTCGTTTTATACACAACCATGGAGGAAGATTATATGTGATCAACATCACTGGCCAACAACTGTACGTAGAAGACATCGTACCATGAGGATTGATCCCGTCTGATGATAGAGCCAATCTGAGATTTCTGGACTCGGAAGCAAATTCAGGCCACTTATGGTCCACTACTTTCCAAGATGGTGCATCAGCTGGGTGACGCAAATAACCATCAACAACTCGATTATCAGCATGCCAAGTCAAGTCCTTAGATATCTCCTTATTTCGAAACATCCGTCGAAATCTTGGAATAGGTGGGAAGTACCGAAGGACCTTCACTGGAATTCCTTCATGAATCTTAGAATTTTTCCCCACTTTCCATCTTCAGATACCACACTTAGGACAATTAGTAAGGTCCTTGTACTCCTTACGATACAGGACACAGTCATTTGAACATGCATGAATTTTCTCATAATCCATCCCCAGTGCAACCAAGGTTTTCTTTGCATCGTACAAAGATGAAGGCAATTCATTTTAGGGAGGAAGCATTTGTGTAACCAAAGTAAGCAGCTCAGTAAAACTGTTATCACTCCAACCAAATTTTGTCTTCAAGTTATACAATTTCACAACGGCAGACAACTTTGTGAAAAAAATACATCCAGGATATAGAGGTTTCTCTGCATCCTCAAGCAATTTACCAAATTCATTTGGATTGTGATTAGTGTTTTCATATCCATCATGTACCATGCTAATAGGTTCTTCTACACCAAAATTATATTTATTTCCCCTAAACTGATCACCATCATAATTAGACATTCTTGACCTAGATCTCTCTTCATGCCAGATCCATGTATGATATGTTTTATCAATTCCCTTAGTCAACAAATGCAGCCTAACAATGACATGTTTCCATTTCCTAAGATTACCACAATCTGAACATGGACAAGACATTGCATTAACATCATCTATATTCTGAACAACAAAATGCATAAAAGACTCGACCCCAGCCTTGTATTCATCTGAGAGTCTGTCCTTCGACATCCATTCCTTGTCCATCTCAAGTAGGGAATAAACTAATTAACAAAAGATTACTTTTCAGTAACCATTGTTAAATTAATTACACTAATTCAGCATAGTTAGTTAATGTAGAATACAACATTTTGTGGTTAACAACTTTGAACAAAACAGAAAGTTTGAACAAAACAGAAGTACAACAAGTTTGAACAAAACAGAAGTACAACATCAGTAGCTTCAGCTATCATCTCATTCACGATATCAAACGTGTTATTAGTCTGTAATTCTTTGGGTAATTAAGGTGGAAATCTTCGTGGTGTTTAAATATTCATGAAATGTAATAAATGTTAAGAGAAGCAAGCAAGGTGGAAAGATCAAATATTAACTTTTCCATGGTCTGAATTCGTGGGAGACAAACAGAAGAAGGTTGAGATGTAGCAGAAGTTTGCTTAATTTGTGTCATGCGAAATGCAGATGAAACTAAATATATAATCAAATTAACCTGATTGCAGAAAATGTGTTTTTAAAGAAATATTATGTCATGAAGCTTTCAATATCTAGTCTTCAGTATTTTTGCAATGTTGCTGAACCCTAAACCACCGAAGTTCAGACCATGAAATTCAGACCAATTCGGGCCATGAAATTCAGACCAATTCAGATTATGAAATTCTTGTAATCTGCTTACACACTAACGAAGTGATCAATACTCGACAAGTAACTAAGAATCTTATAGGTGAAATAATGGAAACTCAGAACAATATCCATAAATAAGCTATGACCTCATTATCTATGCAATCAAACATGCCTCAAATAATAAAAGCATAGTCCAAACAGTTTGGTATAATCAACAGATATATCGCAGCAATTCAGACAAGGTAATTAATCTAACTACCAAATTTACTCCATAATATCTGCTCAATTAAAACAACACCAATACCAATATCTTCAGAACATGGTAATAAATATATTATTGATGAAAATGATTAAAATAACCATCTAAAATGGGTTAAACAACCTAACCTTAATTGACAACAGTTAACTCTTTGTCCCCCGATTCGAGCTGCAGATCCAGGTCACTCTTCCCAATACCCTGCTAACGAGCCCTAGATTCTGTATTATAATCAACGCAATTCTGATCAACCTTTTTTCGATATGGCTCCAATCTGATCACATAATTGTACATACCACTAAAAAAAATCACTACTCATGTGAATTATTCAGGGAACACAACAATGCACAAGATTCATTTATTTGAACTGTTTATAACACAAATTATGCATGCTTAGTACAGATTATTATGCCTAAAACATCATGCCCTGTCATTGGTTAGAGGCTTAGAGCAACATATTGTCAGATCTCATTCTTTCATGAACATTAGGCATCATTTACATGGACACATGGTGATGCTTATGAGTTATAGTAATTGATTTCATAGAGCTGTGATATACAGATACTAGGTGTAATGTTCTTTGTTTATTTTGTGGTAGACAATAGTGAAAGTTGGATGCTGAAAAGAGCAGCATCAACTGCTGATCAACACAATTAACATGTTTGATAAGGTCAAAAAAATGGAAGATATTAGATGTGAATCAGAAGATATTTTGGTTTGCTTACGATGATAGCAACGGAGCGGAAACAGGTCAGAGTGCAACTATATCGTCGTACTCTGTCTGCAGAAACTGACGTTCAGCTGCTACAAAAGTGAATAATCGAGGGTCTCGGAGATCAATGTGAGGACTCCCAGCTTGTCTGAGGAAAACAAATGATACGAAATTTTGGATCAAGTTCACTATATGTAAAAGAAAGATTTCGTTTCATTCAAAAATGGTGCCAAAATATAGGACTTATTCATTTCTCCTTTAGTGGATGCAAACGAAACAAATATCTCATTGACAGTGTTCTCACTAAACTGGCTTTTGAAAATTTTGGACAACAGAGGTAATCAAGGTAAAAGAACAAACTGTGAATTGACTTGAATGATAATTTCTACAAAGTTCTAATGCAGCATGTCTAACTTACCCTAAACCCTAAATCATATACAATTGCATTCACCTCAATTGCCTAAGATCTGTGACCTAATAAAAGCCAATAATGACAAAATCATAACATTTAAACTACTAGAACCTCCAATAGTATATCAGCAGAAACTCATCCATGTAAACCAGAAACTACTTTAGAAACCCTCTCAAATTAACTTTGTGCATACTGCCTACAAATCACATTCTTTTAAATTCAACACTACAAATTAATGAAAATGTGTTGAGAAGATCACTCACTATATGAATATAGGATCCTCCCTCATAACTAATAAAATTCCAGCAACAAGTTAAACTATCATAACATGAAGCGGCTTACTGAAAATAAAGCCCCCTATTAAATCCACTCATCAGCTAGATCGATAAAGTGTAGTGGCTCCTATGTTCTAGCCCTTCTGAGGGATTTTATTCGTCCACATAAGATCCACAAACTTACCATTTATAAGCTTTTCTCCTCCCAGTCAGAGGTAATATCCACCACAAAATCATCAACATAACAACTAGTGTTCAATTAATGTTCAAGAATGTTATAGGAAGGTAAAGACAAAAGGGAAAAAAAAAAGACCAACTTCAGCATGCAATTCCGAGATAGCAAACAGAACACCAAAATCCAATCGTTTTCACCACCCAAAATCATACTCAAAAGAACATTCCAGCTTCAGTTGAAACCCACAAATTCTCATCCAATCGACATCACACACCACAAAAAGTACGACATTGGAACGTATCAAAAAAAACTGAAGGTGAAATGAAAAGAATTAG
The DNA here is from genome assembly GCA_954870855.1 of Scutellaria minor. Lineage (NCBI taxonomy): Eukaryota > Viridiplantae > Streptophyta > Magnoliopsida > Lamiales > Lamiaceae > Scutellaria > Scutellaria minor. The sequence goes on along the minus strand of OX940728.1, from coordinate 12,345,081 downwards.
GGTTTTTACCTTTCGCATATCCGCTGAAGCTAAGACAAAATCCCCAAAATCTAGGGTTTCTTCCACCTAAAATCCTAGTAAGATTTTCCTAATTCGACGGAAACCAGCTCGCATTGCGCCCCAAACCTACTGATAACCAAAATACGAAAATCACACCTCAAAATCGTAATAGAATTGCCAAAAATCCATCATTTCAACCAGAAAAATCATCGAAATAACAACATTTCCATCACTAATCAGAAATCATTAAATTAGGACACTAAATCGTCAATTGAGAAGACTGTTCCGTGGGTGTGTGTGTGAGAGAGGTATTAGTAGCGAACCTGCAGCTGGGCGATGAGAAGAGAATAAGACGCGATGGCGGTTCTAATGGGCGGCAGCGGCGACGTGGTGGCGGCAGTTTCTGGGCGGCGGCGAGATGAAGAGGAAATAGAATGACAAGATAGGATGGCGACGACTAAGCGCCGGAGGTGGCTTGAGCGGCGAAGTGCAGTGGTTGGGCGGCGATGCAGTGGATTTTGGTGGTGGAAAGTGATGGAGAATTGGGCGGCAACGCAGTGGATTTTGGTGGTGGAAAGTGATGGACAATTGGGCGGCAAGGCAGTGGATGTTGGTGGGGGGAACGGGATGGAGAAGTTTGGTTATTTGAAAAAACCTAAGTGCAAAGTGTGTATAAGAATTTAATTTAATTAAGAAATAATCATGTATAATTAACACAACACATAAATAAAGCGTTGCAAAATGGGTTGTCTATTGTCGAAAAAGCACTAAGAAAAGACAACACATAAAGAGCGTTGCATAAAAGGGTTGTCTATTTTAAAAAAAAAACGCCATTTAACAACCCTAAGAAAAAAGCGTTGCACAAAAGCGTTGTCTTTTGGCCAAAAAAACGCCATTTAACAACCCCTGAAAAAAGCGTTGTCTTTTCCATTATTTGCGTTGTCGTTGAGCGAATTTTTTGAACAAAGACAACGCTTTTCGGAAAAAGGGTTGTAAATTTGGAAAAGACAACAGAAATTCATAAAAAGGGTTGTCTTATGGGGGTTGTTGTATCCCAAATTTCTTGTAGTGCCGTGTTTAAGATATCGAATGTCCGTAAATTAAATAAGTTATTGACAACTTAATTAATTTACATCTAATTCCAAGAGTAGTACCACTCATCCTTATTATCATGTCGGATTAAATCCACCTGCAGGGTTTACATGATAATCCTTATGAGCTCCTCAAGGGGACATTATCATCCTAAATAATTAGGACACGGATTCCTTCTATAATCAGCAGCACACCATATAAACAATGCTATCTCCCAACTCACCGAGCTTATTGATTTATGAATAAATCTCACCCATTGGCAAATTAAAGAAATAAACACCGAGCATACGTGCCCGTTATTATATAGGGATTAAGAAGATGTACATCCATAATAACAGAGGTGTTGTTCTATTATATAGTCAGTATAAAACGAACAACCTCAAATGGTCCTGCTCAATACACACAAAGTGTACTAGTGTAGTTTTATAGTCAAGACAGACTAATACCAAACTACACTACAACCATTCCGATGATTTGTCCAAATCCATCTTGGTTGTGAGCTACTATTTATAATTTATAAGAAACTGATAACATGATATTCTGTGTGGCACCACACACCAAGTTATCTATAATATAAATTAATTGGACATTGCATAAACATATATAACAAATATAAAATGCAAACATATGACCAAAGTGATTCTCATTCCATAAAAGATGTTCATACAAAAGCTAGGCTTATAGTATACATCCTAACACATTCTTTATCTCGAAGAGCTCAAATAGTTGGGTGGCGTTGGAGATCTTATTATCTTTAGTGAGCTCTGTCACCTCACATATTTGTTCCAACTTTTCCCAAATATCCTTAGACGTTCTGCAAGTTTTGACTTTGCTGAATGTGTCTTTATCCAAGATGATGAATAGAGCATTCTTGGCCACATTGTCTAGGTTGGCTCTCTTCCTGTCTTTATTGTTCCATTCTTATCTTGGTTTGACCAGGAAGTTGGGTGGTGGTTGTGCTCCTTCTTCCATCTCTCTACCGAGCATGGGGTTCACCTTCATAGGGATAATCGGTCATTCGGTGATGACCATCCACATCTCATCATTCATCACTGAAAGATGTGCCTGCATTCTTATCTTCCAATCGTCATATTTCTCTATGGAAAACATAGGTAACTTATGATTAGAAGAATCCATATATGCTGAAAAAGAATGAGATTTTAAGGATGGAGAGAAAACAGCGAGACAAAGGTGGATCTGGGTAGGTGATCAGATAAGTTGGCTTTTAACCCAACTTGCTCTGATACCACTTGTTGGTCCCAAGTGGTGTCCGAGGTTCAGAGGGGGGTGAATGAACCTTGGTTCATTTTTAAAAACAGATTAAAACACATTGTTCTGCAAGTTACTTGAACTTGCAGCGCCAGTCAGTTACTGCTTACAACATTAGGATGCAGTGCTGCACGTTGTAACTTAGAGTTTTATACACAACAGAAAAAAAGGTTTTAAGACACAAGGCTGGTTTTCTCAAATATGATCATTTTCAAAACGTTTTATGCTTTATGACAAAGAAAGATATAAAAGATAAAGCACAGATAAGAAAGCTATAAAACACTTATGGTTTATAGTGGTTCGAAGGTGGTGTAACCCTTCTATGTCCACTCTACTGCTACCTCGAGCAGGAACTTTGTTAAGCAAGATTGATTTACAGGACACTCCTAACAATCTATCAACTTACAAAGCTAAACACCTACTAGAGTCCAGCGTGCACACAACAACTGCAAACTCTAAAGGCAAACCCACACAGGGTTTCAAACTCCCACACAGGGAAGCTGTCTATATCCTAGACAACTATACAAACATCAAGGATCTCTCCTATCAACTGTTCGACACCTAAAATAACCTAAGCACACAACAACAAGGTTAAAAAGGATATAGATTTATTCTTCAACCGGTGCGGTGAAGTGAGCTTCTGAATCCTTCAAAGGATCTTTCAATTTTGAACTTGCTTCACTTCACAGAGGTTGAGTGACTGAAACTGAGAGTAGACTCAAAAGAGTATAGCTTGAATGCTTGAGAGTTTTTGTGCAAATGTTTTCAGTTGTCAGCTTCAGGATTGCTCATCCTCTATTTATACTTGTAGAGAAGATATCCGTTGAAGGAGATATCTCCCATTTTGAATTTAAGTGTACTGATCAAAGGCATGGCTTGTATTTAATGCGTCTTGACTTTTCTTTCTGGAGCATTTAATGCGGTGGTTGCGGCTCACAGCTTTCTGCAGGCGCGTCAGTCCACGTGGCATCTTGGCACTGGCTCCGTGTCTGCAACTTTGATCTTCTCTGGAACGGCTCTATTTATTCTTGCTTGGATCTTCGTTCCTCATACTGCATTTACCCTTTCTCGGATTGTAGGATACTTATTTTTTTTTCATTGGTGCTGTTGACTGTTTGAGTAGTAAGCTTCGTGTTGTATCCTAGGTCTGCTTGCAGCTATTTGTCCTTTACAGCGCTGCTGTAACTTAGACCTTCTTGCAGTATCTTCGCACAGTACTGTTGTATCTTTTCTTGTAGTATTCCTGTAACTTTTCTTACAGCGATGCTGCATGTCGTTCTTACTTTACTGCAATGCTGTAACTGCCTTCTTGCAGTATTGCTGTATCTGCTTTCTTGCAGCAACTTCGTTCTGAAATCTTCGATGCAGCATTGTATGCATGTGTATCTCCATCTTTCAGCTTCCATAACTAGACTCAATCCTAGTCTATGTTTTCACTTAAACATTGTGAAAAATGGGGTACTCAAACTTCCTATTACATTCTTGGTTTGTCTCATCAAAATCTAAACACTGAAATCCCAACATGTTGTATGTGTCATTGCTTGAATTTATGTGTTTAAGATGGATTAGAATCATTAGAAAATTATATTAAACCTATTAAAATGGCAATTTATGAAATTGCTAACCCTACGATATTGCATAAAAAATGGGCAAGATTTTGTAAAAGAAATGGTGTTGAAGTTAAAAAATTTATAATGGATGTTAAACATTGTTGGAATTCTACTTTTTATATGCTTCAAGATTCGTATGAATATAGATCAATGCTATGTGAATTTTATTTAGAAAATCCAAATGATAGAGTTATTTTATTTGAAACTTGATGGGATGCATGTTTTAATCTAGTTCAACTTTTAAAAATATTTGAAGAGGCCACTAGAGAATTAAGTGGTTGTTATTATCCTACTTCTCCTATAGTTGTAGATAATTGTGTTAAAATTGCTCTAATTTTATATTCATATGCAACATGTCCAATTTTATGATCAACCGTCTTAGTAATGAAAACAAAATGGTTAAAATATTTTCATGAAATACTCGATGTTTTTTTATGTGTTAAGTTATTAGATCCTGGGATTAAAGAAGATGGATTAGAAGAATTGCTAAATTTATATTATAATGCATTATATCTAAATATGATATCAAATGATTATGATTTATGTGATTATATTCCTATCCCTAGTAATGTTGTAAGTAGAACTAAGAAAAGTTTATATAATTTGCTTAAATAAACAATTGTTAGGTGATAGTTGTAATTATGATATAAGTGATCAAAATGTAGGAGGTATAGTCAATTATCTAGTTTTCAACCGGCTCAAGCACTTAGTAAATTTTATAATTTTTTATGATGTTAGAACACAAAAAAGACCTAGAGGTAGTAAGCCTTGTCAAGAATTAGATAATTATTTAGGTGCCACATTTGAACAAACCGTATTTGAATATCATATGGATTTATTGAAGTGGTGGTCAAGAAGGACCACCACTTATCCTATACTAACCATTATTTTTAAAGAAGTTTTTGCATGTCCCGCCTCAGTCGTTGCGGTCAAACATGTTTTCTCCAAAAGAGGACACATGTTGAATCCAAGAAGATCGAAGTTGACGAAAGAGAATGTACAAAACATTACTCTACTTGAAGATTGGGTGAGAGCTAGCAACCGTCAACAAGATCTCAATCTCTCGAACTTAGACTCCGATGAAGATGACCTCTACGGATACGATTCAAGCACGTCCTCCTCCGCTGGAACCATTGAATGAAGGTAAGCTTCGGTGAGTTAGAGAACTATGTGAGTTTTGATTCTTTCGTTTTGACAAGGATACATAGACAATTTCATTCTAAGTTTGGAAGTTACATTTTCAATCTTAGAATGAAACTCAAGCTCTTTCAATTTTTTTCCTCTTTTTTAATCTTATAATTGTAATTTGTAATATGTTTTATTGTAATTTTTAAAAAAATTGAAGTTGTAAATTGTACATTTGAAATGTTTTACTTTGTACTTGTAATAAATAGTTGTAATAACTTCTTTTTCGAATTTAATATTTATTCATACATTATGCATTGGTTATAAATTATAATTAAGTGATTATAACCATATTTTTGCCACATTCTAAATGCTCTAATTAATAATCAAATTCTAAATAAAGAAAATTATTATAAAGTATTGCTATGATTTTCGCTCAATTTACGTTTCTTTTCCTTATTTTTTTGTGAATTTCATTTTCTTTCGAACTTGTGGACTATTAAACATTTTTTGCAAAAAATAAAAAAACTAGAAACTGAATCGCCGATTTCGGTTTAACCGACGGTTTGGAATCGGAACCGAAACCGTGACCCCCACGGTTCGATTCCGATTTGAGGTTTGGTGGTTCACCGAACCATCGATTCTAACAGCCGAACTGGTAGTTCTGAAACCGTGAACATGTTTACTTATGCTTGAAAAGAAGAACAAAACTTTTTTTCTAACTACGAACTTAATATCAAATGGAGCAATTTCATTTTTAACCACATGTGATTAAAAAAAACTAAATAGATAAATAAAATAATATAGATTTGCTCCTCTACCCATTATGAGCACATATTGATGTATCCACTGTGTCTAATGTGTCACAAATCCAACACTATTATTAATTTCAAATCACAAGATTAAAAGGGATATGATCTTTACACATCAGTGATGGACATATTAAAATATACCCACAATGGGCATGTAATCATTATTTTAAAACAATAATAATAAATAAAACTTGTTTTTCTTACCACAACTTAATGTTCATTCTTTTTTTAGTCAAATTGCACAGTTAAACTTTTTTCTAGTTACACCCACTTTAATTGTTTTATCAAAATTTAGAATATACAACCCTATTCCGTAACTTTTTTCTAGTAACACCCACTTTAAATATTTTTCTAGTAACTGAATCCAGTTGATCTATTTACACAAATTAAGATTATCCTAACTTAGATCATATCACTCTATCTCGTATCAATATAATCAAGTTGTTCATTTCTTATTAGCCTATACCACCCTAATATTGAAAATTGGTTGTTAAAAGTGGTGGGTGACACCACTTTGATCAATTATTAAGTGGCTAAGAGTTAATCCTTTAAGGATTGGATGCCAAAAGATTAATCTACGTTGAAGTAGATAATCGAGACATTTTGAATCGCTCAAAACCAATTTTGATGAGTGAGAAATTAAGCATCAAAGTTGGCCACTTGAAATGAGAATGAAATGTCTTGATTGTGGGAAGAGTGTTTAACTATCCCACATAGGAAATTGGACCTTAAAAATGCAAGTATAAGTTAAGCCATGAGAAGAGGCTTAGTAATTAGTATACTATTGGAATAGTATGTGTGTGCAACACACACGCATGCGCGTCTTGGCTCTGCACGGCACTGTCCGGACTAGGCTCGACCCGACCCAATCCGATCTTGGTCGTGGGACTTAGTCCTTGATAATTGGACGTTGGGCTGGACTTGGATGGATGAGGCTCAGGTTTTACCCAACCTGCATTTATCTTTTTGGGCAAAAGTTGTGGTACTGTTAACAGTGCCGGGTTGCTGCGCGCCCACTCCCAGGATACAGCGAGAGCATAATGTTGTTGCTGAATGCAGCGGGTGCTGTTGTATGAATGCAGCGGGTGCTGCTATTGAACAAAATGTAGCAACGGGTACAGTAACGTGAGCAGCTTGCTGCAGTGGGTGCAGTAACATGCTGCAGAATGCAATAACGTATTGCAGAATGCAGCAGTGGGTATAGTAACATGCCGCAGAATTCAGCAACGTGTCCAAAATGTAGCAAACGCTGTGTTATAGCACCGTGAGCATTTTTTACCATTTTTTATTTTTGAACGGGTCGTTAACTTACATTAAAAGACCCATTTTTGGATAGTAAATTCTCATTAATTTCAGGTGTAACCCTCCATGTTGGAGACTTATATATAGGGGTCATCATGCATCATTTTGAGACATAAAAATTTAAACTCTTGCATTGTTTTCCATCCTTGCATCAAACTTAGTCCTTAAACACTAAAAGTTCACCGGAGTTCTCGAGATTATGGTGCTACTTCTTTAGAGATGAAATTATTTTATCACCAGTAAGCATTATCTTGGACGTATCTCGTCTTAAGGAAATATGGTCTTTCCTCGACTCGACTTGCTGTTTTCCTGTTTGCTCATTTATATTTCTGTTCAATAGGATAATTACCCTTTGTTGTGTGCTATTTTTCCAACAATCTAAAGACGAGATAATCTGATAATGTCGAATAATGATAGAAATCAGATTCTTCTTATCGATGTTTCTTCTACTGGCGATAGAAACCGAGTTCCTCCTACTGTCACCACCAATGCAGTAACTACGACTATTGTTGATGCATCCTCCTCCTTTATTGATGTTACAAACTTGAGTGCAGCAATTCATCCTACTGTCTACCTACTGCCGAGAAGTCCGAGAGGTTTACGGGTGAGAACTTTAAGAGGTGGCAACAAAAGATGTTGTTCTACTTGACCACCGTCGGTGTGGCGATGTACCTAAAGTAAGATTCTACAGTCGTGGCTAAAGGTGACACGTACATGGAAGCACGTACTGTGCTTGATGTATGGCTGTATAATGATTTTTTATGCAAGAATTACATCCTGAATGGGATGAGCTACTCGTTGTATAGTGTGTATGCGGGCTGCAAGACGGTTAAAGAACTGTGGGATGTTCTTGAGAAAAAAATACAAGATCGAAAATGCCGGTGTGAAGAAATTCATGATGGCTGGGTTCTTGGAATTTCAAATGGTGGACTCACATGTGATGGATCAAGTGCAAGACTTCAAATTGGTTGTGCACGAGATTCAAGCCGAGTGCATGAACTTGCCATAATGTTTCACTTTTGCTTGTGTAATCGAGAAGCTCCCACCTAGTTGAAGGGATTTCAAGAATTACTTGAAGCACAAACTAAAGGAGATGACCTTCGAGGACTTGATTGTCAAGCTCCAAATCGAGGAGGATAATAGGAAAGTTGATCCTAGACCTCAATTTCCAATGGATGCTAAAGCCAACATGTTGGAGGGCAATAAAAGGAAGCGCCCTAATCCCAATCAAAATGAGAAGAAAAAGAAGCCAGCGAAAAGATTCAATGACAACTGTTACAATTGTGGTAAGCCTAACCACATGGTTAAAGATTGTAGGCAGCCTAAGAAAAATAAAGGCAAACAAGCAAACTTGGTTGAGCAAAAGAAAAATTTGAGTGAATGATCTTTGTGCCGTGGTGTTTGAAGCCAACATGGTGGATAACCCAAGAGAATGGTTCGTGGACACAGGAGCCACTTGCCATGTCTGTTCGGATAGAGAAGTCTTTACCTCCTACAAGGCCGTGAGTGGAAGGAAGCTCCACATGGGCAACCAAGCTTCATCCAAAGTGGTTGGAGTGGGTAATGTGGTTCTAAAACTCACTACGGGTAAAAAGCTCAAATTGAAAGATGTGTTGCATGTCCCGGACATCTGCAAGAACCTAGTTAGTGGTTCATTGCTTGTAAACCATGGCTTCAAGCTCATCTTCGAGGTGGAAAAGTTCATTCTTACGAAGCATGGTGTGTTTTTGGGTAGAGGTTATTTGGCCAATGGCCTATTTAAAATCAATGTAATGGTCAAGCGCCAAGTTGTACCCAAAATGATTAATGAAAATGCAACATCTTCTTCTTATATTGTTGATTGTTGTGATTTATGGCATAATATATTAGGACATGTAAATCTAAATTCTATAAAAAGGTTAGTAACCTTGGACTTGTTAAAAGTCGATGAAATTAACACACAAAAGAAATGTGAAGTGTATGTTGAAGCCAAAATGGCTAAACTACCTTTTCATAATGTTGAAATGAGCACAAAACCTCTAGAATTAATTCACACCGATGTGTGTGACTTGAAGTTTGTGCAAACTCGAGGTGGGAAAAAGTATTTTATTACTTTCATAGATGATTGCACAAAGTATTGCTATGTCTACCTCTTGAAAAGTAAAGACGAAACTATAGAAGTTTTCAAAAATTATAAGAATGAGTATATAATCAATTTAATAGCAAGATCAAAACTATAAGAAGTGATAGAGGTGGAGAGTGCTTGGCACCGCCGAAGGAGTTGTGTTCACTAAGTGGCATAATTCATCAAACGACGGCTCCCTACTCACCTCAATCAAATGGCGTGACCGATTGTAAAAATCATACTCTAAAGGAGATGATGAATGTCATGCTTATTAGCTCAAGGTTACCACAGAACCTATGGGGGAAGCCGTTTTAACGGTAAATTACATACTTAATAAGATTTCTTTCAAAGGAAAGAACTAAACTCTCTATGGAATATAGAAAAGACGTAAACCATCATATAAATACCTCAAAGTGTGGGGGTGTTTGGCTAAAGTGGAGGTACCACCTCCAAAGCAAATAAAATTTAGTCATAAGATTATCGATTGTATATTTGTGGGTTATGCACTAAATAGTAGTGCTAATCATTTCCTAATCCATAAGTCGGAAGTGCCCGACATGATGGAGGGAACCGTGATCAAATCAAGGAATGTTGTATTTTTTGAAAACGTGTATCCTTGTAAAGAAAAGATAGAAACGAGCTCAAACAAAAGAGTCTTAGATCAAGCTACACGTAGTTCTAGTCCTTTAGAAGAGGAACCTAGACGTAGCAAAAGAGCAAAAGTTACTAAGAACTTCAGTCCCGACTTCATCACTTATATGTTGGATGAAGAACCAAGATCGATCAAGGAAGCTCTATTGAGCCCTGATGCTCCTCTTTGGAAATAAGCGATCAATAGTGAGATCGATTTCATCATGCAAAACAACACGTGGGAGTTAGTTGACCTTCCCTCCCGATTGTAAGTCCTTAGGATGCAAATGGATCCTAAAAAGAAAATACAAGGCTGATGGAAGCATAGACAAGTATAAAGCTCATCTGGTAACCAAATGCATTAAACAAAGAGAAGGAGATGACTTATTCGACACGTATTTACCTGTAACAAGAATTATATCGATACGTGTGCTTCTAGCTATTGTTGTTTTGTACAATTTTGAAATTCACCAAATGGGTGTAAAAACGGCATTCCTAAATGGTGAGCTAGAAGAAGAGATCTATATGGATCAACCCGAAAGGTTCGTAGCACTTGGACAAGAAAAAAAGGTGTGTAAACTTGTTTGGTCCTTGTATGGACTTAAGCAAGTGCCAAAGTAAAGACACGTTAAATTTGACAACACTATGTTGTCAAATGGTATTGGTCCCAAGTGGTCAGAGGTTCAGAGGTGGGGTGAATGAACCTCTATCAATTTTTTATTTTAAAACTTTTTCTGTAAACAGGATACTGATTCTACAGAGAATGCAGTAACCTCTCGATTCAAAAACCTGACAGTATGTTGTTTCAGGTTACCGATCCGGTTATCACAGTATGCAGCGGAATAATAAAGATAGAGTTTCTTTTTGAAAAAAAAATTTCTTTTCGCAAATATGAACTTGTAAGAATCCTTTTAGCAGTATGCTTACGATAAATGCAGCAAGATAGATATACAAAAATACAATGCAGCAAGTAAACAAAAATAGTAAATACACTTATGGTTTATAGTGGTTCGAAGGCGGTGTAATCTTTCTACGTCCACTCTACTCCTTCTCAAGAAAGAACTTTGTTAGGTCAGTTTGCTTTACAAGACACAACTTTACAAACCTCTTCCCAATCAAGTTAACCTACTAGAATCAACTGATTCCTAGGCACTATCCCACACAGGATACAATACTCACATAGAGTTATAAGTCTACATAAGACTCAACACTTAGCGAGGATCTAATCCTTCCAACTAAGGACACCAAACTAAAACAACCTAACACACAGCAAATGGTTAAAAAGTATATGTTTTCTTCAACTGGTATAACTCGAAAATAGTCTTGAACTTGAAAGCTCGAATGCTTGAATGACTGTTTCAAAAGGTTGAGTGACTGAACTTAGAAGGCTTGAGAATGGCTTGAGAATAGATAGCTGATGAGAATAATAAATCGTTCAGTAATCTTCACATTCACTCTATCCTTCTATTTATAGTGTATGGAAAATGCCCGTTGAAGGGAGGCATTGTCCTTTGAAGAAATTCAAATTGATGTTCAAATCTTCACATTGAATGCGTTTGGAAAATCTGGGATGTAGGGCATGTCCTACTCTGATCCGCATTAATGGCGCCATACTTCAGCTACAGTACTTTTATAGAGCTACAGTCCAGATGGCATCACATCATTGGCTCGGTGCTAACTTCTATCTACTGGTAACTTGGACAGGAACTAATCATTGTACTGCATTTAACATATTTCTCGTACTGCATTGAATAGGTTAGAAAGACTTACAGCTTGCTGCTCAGGTTGCAGTAGCTGCTTTCTGTTCTACGCCAGCTTCCTGTTTCAGAACAACTTACTGTTCCTGAAACCTGCAATCAGCTTCCTGATCTGCGAACAACTTCTTGATCTGTGAACAGCTTCCTGATCCAAAATCCTGCAGTCAGCTTCCTAACCTGTGTTAGCTTTCTGATCCCGAATAGCTTCTTATTCCAGAATCCTGCAGTCAGCTTCCAGTTTCCCTTACTGCTATCTGTTTGTTGCTTACTGATCCAGCTTCCTGATTCTGGTTACTTCTTCAGCTTACTAACTTTCATAGCTAGAAATCAATCTTCAAGATTTCTTCATCTCCAAAATCCTGCTATAATCAGTATCATATATCTTTTTGATTTATACATCACGCTAAAATCCACTTATAAAATGTGGAAAATGGGTACTCTAAAAGCTCATCTAAAATTACATTGTCTCATCAAAACTTAGTCAGAAATATCCCAATAATTTCCTCTTTTTTTATGATGACTAAACCCATAAAATAAGCAGCATTAATAGATGTACTTTTATACGAGTATAAGTACTAGTATAGTATAATGTAAGCTTTACATCAAAAAGTTTTACAAGCTTACAACTTCATAAATAAAATGAAGAAATAAAGAACAAATAAAATTCTTTACAAAAGAATGCTTACACAAAATGTATGTCTGATAAAGCCAGTAAGCTATTCTTTATCAGGTTTCTTATCGCCAAACAACTTCTTCTTCACAAGGTCATGTCCTGAAGCTGCTTGCTGAGTTTGTTTGACAACCTCTTCATACTTCGTCCTCTTCCACCAGTTCACAACAGAATCCTGATATGATTTCTCCATCTACTCAGCAATCTCAGGAACCTGTATCCATCTTAGCCAATAGTCTTGGCAGTAAGGAACCTGTTCTCTTTTCTTCACTTTATCAATCAGAGCAAGTTGTCTGTCCAACTTTTCTTTTCTTGCTAGCTCTTCATATCTCTTCAGCGCTTACTCACAAGAAGGAAAATCTTTGAAATAATCATGCTTTAAGAGATTTCGAAAATACCTCTAATACTCTGATCTTTTAAACTTTGTAAGCTCCTCGAAAGTTGGATTTCGGTTCTTGGGCAAGTAAACTTGATCAAAGATACTCAAATCCCAATAGAAGTTTATGTTTTTAGGTTTCTGATCTAGTAGCACTAGAACTTCTACAGGAGCCGAATCTACATCAAAATCCAGAGCTTTCTAATCTGGAAAGGAATGCAGTGCTGAATCAACTATCACGTCTGCTCTGGATCTTCCAGTTCCAACAATTCCAAGTCTGGATATCCAATCAGCTAGTTTTCTCTTCCTCTCCTCATCAGCAGCCTTGAGCTATCTCCATCTTTCCTCACTTAATCTAGGACCTGCAGGATTGGCCATAAAAGGTTTGACAACAGGATCCTGACATGTTCGCTACAGTCCTCTTCCTCTGCCAGTTTGTTGCCTGTAAGTTCTTGTCTTTGTAGCAGCAATAACCTGGACTTGCAGTGTTATAGTACTGCTTGCTGTTTGGGACCCAACAACCCCAATACCTGCATTATCATCTCCTTCATCATCCTTTCTTCTTCTCTTAGGCTCAATACTCTGACCATGTCCAGAATCTGATCTTTTGCGCTTAATCCTGGTCAGAAGAGCATTGTCTTCATCATTTTCAATCTCCTTTGTGATGACATCCACCATCTCAGCATCTGGCTCAGCTTACTACTTACTTTCCCCCTTTTTGGCATCATTAACTTTTCCAGCTCTGGGGGCAGTAACTTCAGCAACGTCAGTAGGGAAGACTCTCATCATAATAGCTCTCATCTCACCCACAAAGAGTTCAAGGTTCAGAATCTTGTCCTTGACACTGCGAACATCCTGTCCTTGGGTGGAGATGTTTTCCTGCATGTTGTCCATCATCATGTTTTGAGTAATCTGAGTGCTCTTCACCTCATCCACTGAGGTTTTAATATCTTTCAGAGTTATATTCTGAGCATTAGAAACTGTTTTATCTTCACGCTCAAATCTCTGTCTGGATTTATACTGAGCATTGAACTCCTCATTCAACCTCTATTGTATCTTGGAATAGAGTTCATATAACTCATTCCTCAGTTCTTCCATGGATGATGAGTGAGCACTATCAGTGATTTGGATGCTGGAGGCCATGTTTCTCTCATGAATCTCTATGGCTCTCATCAGCCCTCGCACAACATCCATTATGCATTAAAGAGATAGCTCTTGTAAGTCAGTAGGAGTCTCAACCCCAACCACTGGTCCAGTTTCCTCTTGAGTATAGAGGACTGGGGCCTGTCTTGCCTCATCTCGCTGCTTTGCTGCATCCTCATCTAGCATCTGTTTTAATCTGTCCTCAACAATCCTCTTCATCTTGAAAAGCTTTATGTATTGAGGACTACCACCTTTAGGATCCTCATCATCATTGCTTGATGAGTCATCTCCATTATCAGGATTTGGATTAGGGCCAGCAACTACAATTTCTTTACCTTTAGTAGGCACAACATCCTCAACTCTTTTCCCTTCTACATCCTCCGCCGGAGTTGTCTCAACAACATCCATGCCGGAGGTTTTCAAAGGAGAAGCTGTCTCAACAACCTTCTCAGAAACAACAACCTCTTCACCTTCTGTAACAGGAACCTGACTACCCTCAGGAATCTGTATAGGCTCAACAGTTGCTTCATCAGGTACTTCAGTAATCCGCTCAAGAACAACAACAGGTTCCTGGTGTGCTTCAGTAACTTCTTTTTCAGCAACCTCAGCTACCTGAATGTTAGTAGCTTCAATCACTTCAGCAACCTCCTCAACTGCCTCATCAGCAACCTGACTTATCTCAGCAACAAGTTCTTTATCAGCAGTAGCTTCAACAGTTGGAATTTCAGCAACTTCCTCAGCAGTTGCAGCATCATCCTAACTCACTTCTATGAGCTTAGTAGCAGCAACATATAGAAGCTCAAGAGTCTGATCAGGTTTCTTGACCTGTGCTAATTCTGTCTCATCAGCTTTCTGTACTGCAACTTCTGCCAGTACAGAGAGTCCAGCCTTTGCAACCTCCTCCTTAGATGTTTCATCGGCAAACTCTTTCTCAATGTCTATCATAACTCCATGGATGATTGATAATACTTCCCCCTCAGCAGGTTCATCATGAAGAATAGGGAAAGCAAAATAGTCAAGAAGTTATACATCAGAATCTATGGCATCGAGATGAATGATAGGGGAAATAGCTGCAATACTTGTGAAGATTGGAGAGTCATGAATCTCGGCAGCTTTTGAGCTTTCTTCCCCTAACTGCAACATTCTTGGGGGTTGATAGAATTGAGCCCTGCTTGCTTCTAGCCCCTACTGCAGCATCCTCCTATTAGCTTCTTCAACCGAGGAAGTAGCTAATTGAGCTCTCGTTGGCTCAATCTCTAATGAGATCCTAACAGTCTTGATACTGAGGCTCATCAATGTGTTGTCTGTCTCTGCCTTCATCAATTGCTCACTCACCATCTTATCGCATTTGGCCTCTTAGTGGGCACTTAGCTTCTCCTGTCTCTCATAGATCTTGACAATGATAGCCTTGGCATTCAACTCAATGAAGTCCTCACTGAAGAAAGATAGGAGCCCACTGAGGAGTGTATCAGGATCCTCCACGAAGTTGGCTACCCAAATCAGGATGATCTCCTCCACATCCAGTCATTCCTCCTACTGGACTAGCTTCGTTCTTGGGCCTAGCCTCAACCACCTCCAGGTCTCGTATATTGTGGCGAATCTTCTCTAGATAGCCATACTAAATTCAACAATGACCCTTTTAGCATTCTCTGCGCTTATGGATACTATGGAGTTTTCAACTCTGTTGAGAGTGTCAATAGCTCTCAGCTCTTCCTTCAAACCTGGCCACATCTGCTTGGCCTTGGCTTCAGGTTTCTTTGCAAGCTCTCTCTTACCTTTAACCAGTCTCCTCTTCTTCTTTGCTGGAGCAGTAACCTGCCTAGGAATCTCTACTACAGGTTGGGCAGAAACCTGTTCAGTTGGAGCAGCAACCTGTCCTGCTGCCTGCTCAGCATCCTGTTCTTCATCTACAGGGGCTTCTAAAGCCTTCTCAGCAACTTGTTCTAATTCTACAGAAGCTTCAATGATCTCAGCATTGGTTTTCTCAACAACTTCAGCGAAATCAGAGTCATCAAGGGGCATCTCAATAACTGGAGAAGATTTAGTTACTGTAACCTTCTTCACTTCCCTGGGAAGATGTCCCACAATTTGTAAAGTCTTCTTCACCTTCTTCAGTTTCTTCGGGGGGGCTTTGTTCATCACCGTCTTCCTCACTGGCTTATCATCATTATCGCCAGAGTCATCGGAATCGATCTCAACAACCTGTAGCTTGGCTGCTGGCTTCTTCTTGGGCATCTTCTCATTCTTTTCTCCCTTGGAGAAGCCCTCCCAAGTACCATCCAGGAGCATAAGGTACCCTCCTCTCCAGGGTGAATGGAGAAAATTACTATCCCAAACTCTCTCCTAGTCGTTAGTTTGGAAGTTTCCTCCTAAATCCTCTAGAAGAGAAATTGCGCACAGTTGGCTGCTTCATCAAGAACAATAGCAATTATCATCTTCAACCTGAGGTTGGTGCACTTGTCAAAGCTACCACACCTTTCCTCAATAGTGTAGATGAGGATGTCATGAAGAAACTCATACTCTGACTTGAGTTTCTTCTTACCGAAGTTGTTGGTGGCGCTCTCCTCCACGGAATCCAGCTTGAACTTGTTCCAGCTATTCTCTAGATACTCTAATCCATACTCCTCCAGGTCAGAATACACCATCCCTTGGCTAGAAATGCTAAAGGTCTTGGCAATGTCTTCAGCGGTCAGGGAGTAGACCTGATCATCCATCCTAAAGGTGAAGGACTCTTCATCTTCAAAAAGTTCCTCAAAAAGTGTAGAACTTCTCTACAGATAGGACAGAGAACCCTGTGTAGGTAGTAGTGAACAACCCATCGAGCTTGTTGTTGTATACATGATCCCAGATCTCAGAAATAAGATCCTTATCCTCGTATGGTGATTTGTCACCTAGTAACACATGGGTGTTCACCAGCCTTCCCTCCAAGACCCTGGTTTCCCTTGCAACTACCATTGATGATCTATGGAAAGTTGTTTGAAAGTAGAGAGAGAGAGAAAAAAAACTTTGACTTGCAGAGAGTTAGAAAACTTGAGAATGATAACAATGAAAGCGTAGAGAGGAAGATGAAGGATTTGATCGGTTTATATTTGAATTCAAGTCCCAAAAATATCAATATTCCTAATTAAGAACTTAAGTGACATGTTTGATCCAACGATTGAGATTAAAAAATGGAGGGATAAATCTGTAATTTGCTGAAGATCATGTCAGAAGTTGAACCGCGACTTTTTCAACTGCTCTGAAAAAGTGGTTTTTGCATTAAATGTAGTTGCCAAACTATCTCTTATAATGATTAGAGTTAAGGTTATTGTTCCTGGTATAAGATTACAGGACTCCATAAATGCTGATATCAATAAATGTTGTAACCTGTCCTCAGCAACATGTTGCAGTAACCTGTGGTAATAACCTGTTGTTACTTGCTGTATCCTGAAACTGAATACAGTTATAGAATCATGATTTAATAAAATGTTGTATCTTGTTCCAGTATACTGAATGCGTGAAAATTAAAATACTGCATAAGTTTTTCCTTAAGGAACTTTTAAATCTTACTCATCAAAGTTGATAATCTCAAGCTCAGTTCTTAACATAGAAAACATTGATTCATATAGAGGTTTTGTGAATATGTCAGCAAGCTGCATGTCAGTATGTACTTTCTCCAGTACAATATCCTTTTACTCCACATGATCTCTTATGAAATGATGTCAGTATGCATTTTCTCCAGTATAATATCCTTCTTCTCCACATGATCTCTTATGAAATGATGTCTGACATCAATGTGCTTTGTTCTCGAGTGGAAGACAGGATTATGTGTTATAACAATGGCACTTATGTTATTACACAAAATGGGAGTCTCTTTCTCTATGATCCCATAATCCTTTAATTGTTGTTGTATCCACAAAATCTGACCACAACAGCTTCCTGCAACTACATATTCGGCTTCCGCAGTTGATGTTGCAATGGATATCTGTTTCCTACAAAACCAAGAAATAAGTCTATGTCCTAAATACTGACAAGTACCACTTGTACTCTTCTTATCAATCTTGCATCCTAAAAAATCAGAATCTGAAAATCCTTTGAGAGTGAATCCTCCTTTCTTTGGATACCATAAGCCAATATCTTGAGTTCTCTTCAGGTACTTGATAATCTTTTTCACTGCTGCAAGATGTGACTCCTTTAGTGCTGTTTGGAATCTTGCACATATTCCAACTGCAAATACTATATCTGATCTGCTTGTTGTGAGATATAGTAAGGATCCAATAAACCTTCTATACTTGGTTATCTCCATATCTTTTCCATTTTCATCATTATCCAGATTGATAGATGTAGCCATAGGTATACTTACTGATGATCCACTTTCCATTCCAAACTTTTGGATCAGTTTCATGGCTTGATTTATGAAAATCCCATGTTCTAGCTGTTTTACTTGTAAACCAAAGAAGAAACTTAGTTCTCTCATCATGCTCATCTCAAACTTGCTCTTCATGAGGGTTGAGAACTTTTCACACAAATCTTTGTTTGTGAATCCAAAAATGATGTCATCCAGATAAATCTGAACAAACAATATACTTTCTTCATCCTGTATCCTGAAAAGAATCTTGTCCACTGTCCTTTTCTGAAATCCATTCTCCAAGAGATACAAAGACAGTGTATCATATCAAGCTCTACAAGCTTGCTTCAATCCATATAAAACTTTCTCTAATCTGAATACCTTATCTTTTGCCTGTTCTTCAAAACCTGGTGGTTGTTCCACATACACTTCTTCAGACAGTAATCCATTTAGAAATGCACTTTTCACATCCATCTGATAAACATTGAAGTTCTTGTGAGCAACATATGCCAGAAATATCCTTATAGCTTCAAATATTGGGATATTTCAGTTGTTATATTAATAAGACAAAAACAGTTTGCTTAGGGATGTCAGTACCTAAGTTTCCATACTGATTGACATGGTCTTAAGTTAAAAGATCATGTAATGATTTTCCAAGTGTTAAGAAAACCCAACCTTAGAAGATACAGGAAGATATCTTCTAGGAACCAGTAAGCTGTAGGAAACAACAACTGAAGAGAGTATCTGCTCGGAGTAAATAGGATGTTGCAAGAAGAAGACAGCAAGCTGTAGGAAACAACATGCTGGAAGCTGCATGGAGGAAGCAGAAAGCTACAAGAAGGAAGTTGTCAGCAGACAACAGGAAGCAGCAAGTTGTAGGAGGTAGCAAGCTGAAGGAAACAGCAAGCCAGATGCAGCAGGAAGCAGCACCAGGAAGATCATGCAGTGTGAAGAGGAGCAAAGCTAACTGACATCAAGTAACCATTGCATGAACTTCAGCTCTGGACCCATACCGACTTGACAAGTCTGTAAGAATATCAGAGAGGTCCAGAAGTAAATATTGGGCGCATTAAATGCACATGTCAGAAACATTTAATGCGACCACAGAAGAAGATCTTGGAAATCAAAGCTTGAATTAAAAATGAAGAAGTATCTTCCTTCAACGGATACTTTCTTCTAATGGATACATTCTCAAGATCTATAAATAGAAAGTGTGGCTGATTGAAGACAGAACTGGACAGAGTCGAGTGGAAACTCAGATATATTCCAAAGCTTCTCAAGCTTATCCATGTTCAGCCACTCAACCTTCAAGGATCAATCTACCACAGCAATGGAGCCTTCATGTTCAAGGCTGATCCAAGCTCACATCAGTTGAAGAACCTTTTTTATCTTTTAACCATTTGTGATGTGTGCGCTAGGTTGTTTTAGGTGTACTTAGTTGAGATGATAGTATCCTTGCTAAGTGTGTAGTCTAAAAGTAGGCTATATGCCCTTTGTGGGATTGTACCCTTTGTGGGTTATGGCCTTCGACTAGAATCTGGGATTCTAGTAGGCGTAGCTTGTTAGGAAGAGGTTTGTAAAGCGAGGCTTGTAATTTGAACTAACCTAACGAAGTTCCTCCTTGTGAAGGAGTAGAGTGGACGTAGAAGGCTTACATCATCTTCAAACCACTATAAACCCTTGTGTGTTTATTGTTTTGATATATCTTGTTGAGTCTTCAGTGTTTAGATTTTGATGAGACAAACCAAGGATGTAATAGGAAGTTTGATTACCCCATTTCTCACGATGTTTAAGTTGAAATATAGACTAGGTTTGAGTCTTGTTATGGAAGCTAAAAGATGGAGGTACATATACATACCATGTTGTATTAGAAATTCTCAGAAAGACGCTAGTGTAAGAAAACAATTGCAGCAAAGCATGAAGGAACAGCATGCAGCATCGCTGCATGAAAAAGCTACAAGAATACTGCAAGCAGGCCAAGGATACAGCGCGAAGCTTACAACTTAGACACTCAACAGCGCTGACGACAAAGAGGCTGAGTATCCTGCACTTCGAGGGAGGATAAATGCAGTACGAGAAAAAGAGCCGTTGAAGAGAAGATCAAAGTTGCAGACATGGAGCCAATAGCAAGACGTCATGTGGACTGACGCGCTTGCAGATAAGCTGTGAGCCGCAACCACCGCATTAATTGCTCCAAAAGGAGATGTCGAGTCGCATTAAATGCGAGCCATGCCTTTGATCAGAGGATCTAAAAATTCAAAATGGAAGATATCTCCTTTAACGGATATTTTCCTTACAAAATATAAATAGAGGGTGAGCTGAACTGAACAACTACTGAGCAACTATTCTATAACATTATAAAGTGAGCCAACAACTGAAAAATTGAGAACAACTGAACCAAAAGCTTTCTCATAAAAGTTCTCAAGCATTCAAGCTACATACTCAGTCTCAGTCACTCAACCTCAAAGAAGTGAAGCACACTCAAAGCAGAAAAGATCCTTTGAAGGATTCAGAAGCTCACTTCATCGCACCAGTTGAAGAAGAAACATATACTTTCAATCTTGTTGCCTGTGTGCGTAGGTTGTTTTGGTGTCGAACAGTTGATAGGAGAAATCCTTGTTGTTTGTATAGTTGTCTAGGTGCTAGGCAGCTTCCCTGTGTGGGAGTGTGGAACCCTGTGTGGGTTAGCCTTTAGAATTTACAGTGCTGTGTGATCTCTGGATTCTAGTTGGTGGGCCTTTAGAGTTTGCAGTGTTGTGTGATCTCTGGACTCTAGTTGGCGTTTACTTTGTAAAGTTGATAGGTTGTGAGGAAGAGTCCTGTAATTCAATCTTGCTTGACAAAGTTCCTACTCGAGGTAACAGTAGAGTGGACGTAAAAGGCTTACACCACCTTCGAACCACTATAAGCCATATGTGTTTTACTGCTTTCCTATCTGCGCTTTATACTTTATATCTCTATCTGTCATATGCATAAAACATTTTGAAAGGAGCATATTTGAGAAAACCAGCCAACCTTGTGTCAAAAAGAAGTTTATCTTTCCGCTGCGCTTAAAACTCTAAGTTACTGCAAGCAGCACAACCTTCTAGTGCTGTAAGCTGTAACTAACTGATGCTGCAAGTTTTCATAGCTTGCAGAACAGTTTATGTTGAAAAGGTTTTTAAAATAGACCAAGGTTCATTCACCCCCTCTGAATCTCGGACACCGCTTGGGACCCAACATATCTGTTACATTGCATTCTATCTATATTTATCTTGCTGAGCATTTCATAAGCATCCTGCATAAAGTGTTTTGAAAAGAGCATACTTGCAAAGAAAACTGTTTTTCCAAAAGAAACCCTATCGTTGTTTATTCCGCTGCATACTGAGAAAGTTGGGTCAGAAACCTGAATCAATATTCTGCCAGGTTTCTGATCAAGTCAGGTTGCTTTTTCTTTTAAGAATGAGGAACCTGTATCTCTGATAGATTTTAAAGATCGAAAAATCGATAGAGGTTCATTCACCCCCCCTGAACCTCTGACCACTTGGGACCATCATCAAGCCTAGCAACTGGGACAAAGGTCTCATCAAAGTCTATGTCTTCTTCCTGGCAGTATTCTTTAGCTACTAATCTTGCTTTGTTTCTGACCACAACACCAGATTCATCTAACTTATTCTTGAGCACCCACTTCGTTCCAAT
Source organism: Scutellaria minor (assembly GCA_954870855.1). Taxonomy (NCBI): domain Eukaryota; kingdom Viridiplantae; phylum Streptophyta; class Magnoliopsida; order Lamiales; family Lamiaceae; genus Scutellaria; species Scutellaria minor. The sequence goes on along the minus strand of OX940728.1, from coordinate 12,323,186 downwards.
AACTCCTTGGTGATCAGGCCTTGGAACCAGTCTCCATGCATGGTTCCTCTCAAATCCATTCAGTTCTTTCTGTATGGCTTGAATCCAATTATTATCTTCAAGAGCTTCCTCCACACTCTTGGGTTCAACCTGTGATATGAAGTATGTGAACAGTGATTCTTGAGGTCTTGATCTTCTTGTTCTTACTCCTTCATTGATATCTCCAATGACAAACTCTTTTGGGTAATCCCTAAGCCAAGTCCTATCAGGCTCAAAGTTGTAAGCTGGTTGCTGGATAGTAACCTGTTGATCTGCAGTATCCTGACTATGGTTACTATTGAACTGCAGTATCCTGTCTGCTTGCTGTTCAGTATCCTGAGCCACTGCATTCCCAGTTGCAGTGACCTGTGTACTGTCTTCAGTAACCACTTCAGTAGGTACTGGAACTCCATCAATGTATCTTACTGCTTGATCATTCAACTTCATCTTAGATACATCTTCTTTTAGCTTGTCCAACTCAGCAGTATCACAATGTGGTTCATCAAATACCACATGTATTGATTCTTCGATAACCAAGCTTCTCTTGTTAAAGATCCTGAATGTCTTGCTTACTGAGGAGTATCCTAGAAACACTCTTTCATCAGATTTTTCATCAAAGGTCTTCAGGTGCTCCTTTTCATTGTTCAGTATGTAGTATTTGCAACCAAAGATATGCAGATATGAAACATCTGGCTTAACTCCTTGTCAAACTTTATAAGGAGTCTTATCATGATCCTTGTTGATCAGACATCTATTCTGAGTATAGCATGTTGTGCTGGTTGCTTCAGTCCAAAATCTCTTAGGTATTCCAGCATCAGGTATCATAGTCCTTGCAGCTTCCTTCAAAGTCATGTTCCTTCTTTCTGTAACTTCATTATGTTGGGGAGTCCTTGATGTAGAATACTCATGACAGATTCCATTCTCTGAACAATACTTCTCTATGAACTTGTTTGTGAACTCAGTTCCTCTGTCAGATCTTATCTTTACAATACTTAGGCTCTTCTCATTCTGCACTCTCTTCCTGAATTCTGGCAGCCTGTTTTGAGTTTATGATTTCTTGGCCAGGAGGAAGATGGTCCAAGTAAATCTAGAGTAATCATCCACAATCACTAGGGAATACTTTTTCCCACTTACACTTACAGGCTCCACTGGTCCAAACAGATCTTTATGCAGGAGATCCAGTATCCTGTGAGATGATCTCTGCATTTTGTCCTTGAATAAGCTTCTCAATTGTTTGTCTTTCTGACAGGCTCCACAAACATTCTTTTTTTATAAGCAACATCTGGTAGACCTCTCACCAGATTCTTCATTGCTAGCTTGTTGATTGTCTTGAAGTTCAGGTGACTCATCCTCTTGTGCCATAGCCAAGTTAGTTCAGGGGTGCTCTTAGCAATAAAGCATGTTGGCTGCACTGTTGAACTCCAATCAGCTAGATAGATGTTGTCTCTCCTGGTGCCAGTAAGCTTAACCTCATTTGTCTTGTTGTCTCTAATCAGACACCTATTGAGGTTGAACTCCACTGAACTTCCTTTGTCACAGAATTGACTGATACTCAGGAGGTTATACTTTAGTCCTTTGACATATGATACATCACTGATACATGCATTGCCTCTGATCAAGCTTCATGTGCCCTTGGTGCTTCTTTTGGAGTCATCTCCGAAGATAACCTTAGGTCCTTTGCATGGTTGGAAGTCTCTCAATCCAGCTTTGTTGTCAGTCATATGTCTGGAGCAGCCACTGTCAATATACCATACATCACTGTTGCTTCCTGGCAACTATTCCTGTAAATAAATCAGATAGATTTAGGTACTCATACAAGTACGAGTCTAGGGGGGTTAGTCTTCTTTGGGACCCACACCTGCTCAATGATAATTGGTTTACCATAAGCATTGGTGGTTCTCTTCCTGTAAGTACCCTTGTTAGGATACTGTTTGTGATGTGTATGTGCTGGAGGTTTTCAGGTGCTACTCTTTCTCTTTGAGGAATGTACTCTCTTATACCTTTCTTGAGCATAAACTCTTTGGAATTTAGACATGTAAATCTTGAGTATGCTCACTCTTGAGCTGGAGGTTTTCCTCTTTTAGTTCTTCATGAGCTGAATTAATCTGCTCAAAGTCACTCATGATCTGTCTAAAAGACTGGATCATGTTCAGTTTCTTAGAACTTGAAACATCAAGAGATTGTGAAGTTACCTCATAATCTTCATTGTCTTCATAATCCTTGGCCATGAGGCATAGCAGTGCTTCTTTATCAGAGGTAAAGTTGTCAGAATCACTCTCGGATGAGTAATTATCCTTGGCTTCTTCCTTTGAGCAGTTTGCTACCTTTAAAGCTTCAGCTTCACTCAGAAGAGCTCTAAACTTTTGCTTGTCATCTCTCCTCCTTTCTCTTCTCTGGACCCTCTCATCCTCAGTATACTTGTGTACTTGAGGGTAGGGGCAGTTTTTGGTGAAGTGTCTAGGTTTTCTGCAATTATAACATAAGTCAGAGGAACCTATGTTTGCTTGATGTGGTGGTTTTACCTGGAGACTTCTTTCTGATGTCTGAGGCTTCTTCCTAAAGTTGTTTTCTTTATGATTGGTCTTCAAGAACCTTTTGAACTTCTTCAGTAAGAGTGTCATTTCTTCCTCAGCATCCTCAACAAGCACCTCTTTCTGTTTATTCTTCAGCTTACTACTGCTTGCAGTAGCAGTATCCTGGGTCCTTGCTGTAAGTGCTGCAACCTTGGCACTCGATCCTTCAACCTCTTTTCTCATTCCTGGGTCCTTGTTGTAAGTGCTGCAACCTTGGCACTCGATCCTTCAACCTCTTTTCTCATTCCTGGGTCCTTGTTGTAAGTGCTGCAACCTTAGCACTCGATCCTTCAACCTCTTTTCTCCTTCGTTCAATGTCGAATTCAAACGCTTTGAGGTCTGAGAATAGGTCGAAGGTACTCATCGTACTGAGATCCAGTGAGACTCTCATTGCGGTTTTCTTACTTTGCCATTCCAAGGGCAAGACTCTCAACACCTTTGTGTTTTTCTCCTTCTGGGTATAGGTTTTTCCCAAAGATTCAAGTTCACTAATATTCATTGTGAATCTCTGATCAAGATCTTCTAAGGTTTCTCCACATTTCATAGTAAACTGCTCATACAGTTGTGTAGCCTTGGAAACCCTATTATCTCTAGCAATTCATTACCCTCGCATATCAGCCCTAACTTTTTCCAGATTTCTTTAGTTGTCTTGCAGCTCTTCACCTTGTTGAATATTCTTTTATCTATCATGAGAAATAAGGCATTTTTAGCCACATTATCAAGGTTGGCTCATTTTCTTTCTTTAGGAGTGTATTCATGTCTTTCCTTAATAATGTATTTTTGTGGTGGAGCAGCTCTTCTATGTGCTAGTGCAGCTCTCCGTGGACCGAATCCTGGAGGTATTTTGGCATCATTGTCGAAGATAGTTACACCCTCGATTTCTCCACCTGCTAGCTCAACTGCTGCAGCTTCTTCAGCTCACGCTTGCTCGCAACGCTGTCTTACGAAAATAGGGTTTGGTTTGTAGATAACTGGTGGCCTTTCAGTTATTACAAACCACATCTTATCGTGCATGGTTGACAAGTGTGCCTCCATACATATTCTCCAGTCATCATATTCATCTATGGAAAACATCAGGAGTTTATGATGTGAGAAATTCATGCTTATGCCAAAACAATATGTTTTGGTCTATGAAAAAAAATGGTTTATCCAATAAAAATTGGTGGATCTGGGTAGGTTACCAGACTAGTTGGCTTTTAACCCAACTCACTTTGATTCCACTTGTTGGTCCCAAGTGGTCAGAGGTTCAGAGGGGGGAGGTGAATGAACCTCTATCAATTTTTCATTTTAAAACTTTTTCTGTAAACAGGTTACTGATTTTACAGAGAATACAGTAACCTCTCGATTCAGAAACCTGACAGTATGTTGTTTCAAGTTACTGATCCGGTTATCATAGTATGCAGTGGAATAATAAAGATAGAGTTTCTTTTTGAAAAACAGTTTTCTTTTCACAAATATTAACTTGTAAGAATCCTTTTAGCAGTATGCTTATAATAAATGCAGCAAGTAAACAAAAACAGTAAACACACTTATGGTTTACAGTGGTTCGAAGATGGTGTAATCCTTCTATGTCCACTCTACTCCTTCTCAAGGAGGAACTTTGGTAGGTCAGTTTGCTTTACAAGACACAACTTTACAAATCTCTTCCTAATCAAGTTAACCTACTAGAATCAACAGATTCCTAGGCACTATCCCACACAGGGTACAAAACTCACACATAGTTATAAGTCTACACAAGACTCAACACTTAGCGAGGAACTAATCTTTCCAACTGAGGACACCAAACTAAAACAACCTAGCACACAACAAATGGTTAAAAAGTATATATTTTCTTCAACTGGTGTAATTCGAAGACAACCTTAAACTTGAAAGCTTGAATGCTTGAGTGACTGCTTTAGAAGGTTAAGTGACTGAACTTAGAAGACTTGAGAATAGCTTGAGAATAGATAGTTTATGAGAATAATAAATCGTTCAGTAGTCTTCACAGTCATTTCATCCTTCTATTTATAGTGTATGGAAAATATTCATTGAAGAGAGACATTGTCATTTGAAGAAATTTAAATTGATCTTCAAATCTTCGCATTGAATGTATCTGGAAAATCTGGGATGTAGGACCTGTCCTACTCTGATCCGCATTAATGGCGTCATGCTCCGGCTACAGTACTTTTACAGAGTCGCAGTCCAGGTGGCATCACCTTATTGGTTCGGTGATAACTTCTATCTACTGGTAACTTGGACAAGAACCAATCCTCATTCTGTATTCAGCATATTCCTTGTACTGCATTGAATAGGTTAGAAAGACTTACAGCTTGCTGCTCAGGTTGAAGTAGCTATTTTCTGTTCTGTGCCAGCTTCCTGTTTCAGAACAGCTTCTTGTTCCTGAAACCTGCAGTCAGCTTCCTGATCTGCAAACAGCTTCCTAATCTGCGAACAACTTCCTGTTCCAGAATCCTATAGTCAGTTTCCTGACCTATGATAGTTTTCTGATCCCAAACAGCTTTGTATTCCAGAATCCTGCAGTCAGCTTCCAGTTTCCCTTACTGCTATCTGTTTGCTGCTTACTGATCCAGCTTCCTGATTCTGCTTACTTCTTCAGCTTACTGATTTTTCTAGCTGAAAATCAATCTTCAAGATTTCTTCATCTCCAGAATCCTACTATAATCAGTATCATATATCTATCTGATTTATACATCTTCACAAATCATAACTTAGAAAGATAAGCTTATCACGCTAAAATCCACTTATAAAACATGGAAAATGGATACTCTAAAAGCTCATCTAAAATTACATTATCTCATCAAAACCTAGTCAGAAATATCCCAACAAATGGCTTTAAGATCAACGAGTGTGATAAATATGTCTACATCAAGGGCACACCCGAGACTTATGTCATCATGTGTCTTTACATAGATGACATGTTAATCATGGGTAGCAACCATGAAGTCATAGTTAATGAAACTTCGACATGAAAGATATGGGTGTGGCGGACGTGATTCTTGGAATCAAAATTCTAAGGACGTCTGACGGAGTGGCACTAACGCAATCTCACTATGTTGAGAAAGTGCTAAGAAAATTCAATACTTATGACGATCCAATCGCCAAAACACCTTTAGAGAGCTCAACATACACTTGAGTAAAAACCAAGGTGAGCCTGTAGCTCAAGTTCAATACGTGAAGATTAATAGAAGCCTAATGTACATAACAAACTGTACGAGGCCCGACCTTGCATGCTCAGTGAACAAATTGAGTAAATTCACGAGTAATCTAAGTAATGAGCATTGGAAAACTCTCGTGAGAGTTTTGAGATACTTAAAGTATACTCTCGATTATTGTTTGCATTACTCGAGATAACCCATCGTACTTGAAGGGTATAGTGATCCAAATTTGATTTTGGACATGAATAACTCATTTTCCACGAGTGGATACGTATTCACTATAGGTGGTGGAGCCTTGTCATGGAAGTTCATGAAAAAAACATGCATAACATGTTCCACCGTGGAATCCTAGTTTATAGCCTTGGATAAGGTGGGAGAAGAAGTCGAGTGGCTTCATAATTTTTTTGAGGATGTTTCATGTTAGAATAAGACCGTGATGGTATATTGTGATTGTCAAGCTACCATAGGTAGGACGATGAATAATATGTACAATAGTAAGTCAAGATATATACGTCATCGACATAATACTGTGAGGCAATTGATCTCGATCGGCATGATGTCGATCGACTATGTAAAGTCCAAGGACAATTTGGCCGATCCTTTGATGAAAGGATTAAATCGAGATTAAATAAATAAGTTGCTTGGGGGAATGAGATTAAAATCCACGACTTGAAAACTTTGTAAGTGGATACCCAACCATGTGGATTGGAGATCCCAAGAGCATGGTTCAATGGAAAAACTAAACTAAGAATGTTAGTTGAGGACACTTGAGAAATGTAAAACTCTTTCCTAGAGAGCAAATCAAGTGTTAAGCCTACCGTGGTGAAGTTAAATTGTATAACTTTTAATGATTCCAAAACACCTCGAAAAGGTTGAGTATGGTAGGATACGCGTATGGATATCACTTATATAAGTGAGAAGTAGTGGCCGCTTATAATGAACGCTTATGAACCAAAGATATATCCATGGCTAAAAAGACAAAAATGTGAGAACAAAGGTGTTTAAGGTTGTGTTATGCAAACGTTGTTGACTTGGTGTACACGAAGGTGGAGCAGTTCAAGGCATAACGTCCACTAAGTGGTCAGTGCACCCAACGACGTGAGCTATGGAAGGTTCAAGGCCAAAAGTCACCTATCCTTATGCAAAAGGTCTCTTGAGGATTGAGCTTTGAGTCTGCATTCATGCATTAATTTCCACTCGTGGGGGATTGTTGAAAATTGGTTGTTAAAAGTGGCGGGTAGCACCATTTTGACCAATTGTTAAGTGGCTAAGAGTTAATTCTTTTAAGGATTGGATGCCAAAAGATTAATCTACGTTTGGAGTAGATACTAGAGGCATTTTGAATCACTCAAAACCAATTTTAGGTGAGTAAGAAATTAAGCATCAAAATTGGTCACTTGAAATAAGAATAAAAGATCTTGATTGTGAGAAGAGTGCTTAACTATCCCACATAGAAAAATACACATTGAAAATGCAAATATAAGTTAAGTCATAAGAAGAGGCTTAATAATTAGTATACTATTGGAATAGTATGTTTGTGCAACACACACGCTCATGTGTGGGGCTCGGCTTGGCATGGCTCGGCCCAGCCCGGACCCGACCCGACCTCGGTCGTGGGTCTTGGTCCTTGGCAATTGGACGTTGGGCTAGACTTGGGTGGATGGGGCTCGGGTTTTACCCGACCCGAGTTTATCTTTTTGGACAAAAGTTGCGACGTCATTAACGGTGCCGAGTTGTTGCGTGACCGCACCTAGGATGCAGCGGCAACAAAATGTTGTTGCTGAATGCAGCGAGTGTTGTTGCTGAACAGAATGCAGCAGCAGGTGCAGTAACGTGCTGCAGAATGCAGTAACGTATTGCAAAATGCAGCAGCGGGTACAGTAACGTACCGTAAAATGCAGCAACATGTCCAGAATGCAGCGAACGCCATGTTGCAACGCCGTGAGCGTTTTTTACCGTTTCTTATTTTTGAACAGGTCATTAATTGCATTAAAAGACCCATTTTTTGGCAGTAAATTCTCATCAATTTCAAGTATAACCCTCATATTGGAGACCTATATATAGGGGTCATCATGCATCATTTTGAGATATGAAAATTCAAACTCTTGCATTGTTTTTCATCCTTGTATCAAGCTCAGTCCTTAAGTACTAAAAGTTCTCCGGAGCTCTCAAGATTGTGGTGTTATTTCTCTAGAGACGAAGTCGTTTTATCTTTGGGAGATCATATGCAAGGACCAGTGAGCACTACCTTGGGTGTATCTCGTCTTAAGAAAAGAGGTCATTTCCTCGACTCGACTTGCTGTTTTCCTGTTTGCTCGATTCTGTTTCTGGTCAACAGACTTATTGCCCTTTGTTGTGTGCTATTTTTCCAACAATTAACTCACACTAAAGGGGCCCATTCTAACTGAAAAATTAGAACTGAATTGGAGTAAATTGTTTTGTTAACCTTTAACCCAATTTCGGTTCGTAAACCATAATAATGTGGTTAAATTTTAGTTGGCATATTTTTGTAATTGTAAATCGTTAGTTCAAACCGTCGATTTATCTTTTTAAAAGAAAAAAATATACTATATATAGAATTAATATTATGATTTTCTACTCTTTAACTTTAAGTTATATTGATTTATTTATTTCTATATTTGTATGTAAGTTGTAAGTTTTTAGGTTGATTTTCTACTTATTGTATTTAAATTGTAATTTCTAATTTCTAAAATTATAACTTGTAAGTTGTATTATTGTAACTTGTATATATTTAAGTTTTAATTTATAATTTATATCAAATTGTTAACTCAATTAAAAAAAAGTATTATGTATCGTAGGAGTAATTTTATTATTTATATGTAAATTTAAATATAAAATATTTTAAAATAAAAAATAATATCCATATCAAACATATGACAGTTAATTAACAATTATATATTTAACATTTTTATTATTTATGATAGTGGTGTCTTAAAGATTTTTTTTTTTGTTTATTATATTTAGATTTTTGTATTTATTAGCTTAACAAGAGCCCAAAAAATAAAGATATTATAGAAAGACAAAGTCTTGGGTGAGACCGTCTCACGGATCTCATTCCGTGAGACGGATAGGGTCGGGTCGAACATAAAAATTATGTAATACTTTTGTGTGTGTTATGTAATACTTTTATGTATATTAGGTAATACTTTGTATTATAGAATGCGTTTTGAGTTGAGTCAGGTTATAAGAAAATATGTAATACTTTTATGTGTATTAGGTAATACTTTTATGTATATCAGGTAATACTTTTGTATTATGGGATAATGACCCGAATTGGGTCGGGTCGGGTCAACAAAAAACGCGCGGATCCTAGGCGCCCAGCTCTTCTTCCTCGTGCGTGAATTGTGTAATATGTAATACTTTTGTGTATATTAGGTAGTACTTTTATGTATATCATGTAATACTTTTTGAAAATATCACATAACTTAATATCATATAATACCTTTATGTATATGAAGTAATACTTTTATGTGCATCATGTAATATTTTTGTATATATCATGTAATACTTCGATCCGACCCTACCCGTCTCACGGAATGGGATCCGTGAGACGGTCTCACACAAGACCTACTCTTATAGAAATAGAAGACAAATAATGCTTTTGTTTGCGGCTCTGCGTCCCAAAAAAAAAAAAACCAAAAGAGGGAGAGAGAGGTAACTTTCACGCAATCTCTTTATCACACGACCAAATTTGACCAAATTTGTCTCAAACTTTAAAATATGCAAAAAAAACTCATTTTCTGTCAAATATAATTAAGTTCTTAGAAAGAATATTCACACATCAAACATATATTTTCACTAATTTAGAAGTAAATTATGAATTATAAATTAACTTGTCTCATAAATTAAGTTGCTGATAAAATTTCATAAAAATTATCGTGTAAAGTAAAATGCTGAAGATTTGGTGTAATACACTTACTTTCTTTTGGCCTTCCTATCTTATTAACTTCAATTTCATTTGTATATATACCATCTTTTATTATAACTAGTTTTAGATCAGGTGCATTATACATGAAGATCAATTTAATATAAGAAAAGAAATAATACAAACACCTTGTATATTAGAGTTTTAATTATAATAAGATTCTATAGGATTTTGAATTAGGATTCTAATATAAAATTATTTAAATATAAAAATCCTAAATTACTATTATAATCTTAAATAATAATTTTTAATAAGAATGTATTCGATAATTCATATTAGAATTATCTTGTAAGAAATATCCACATTTTTATATTAAGTAATAGATAGATAATAGGTAGATAGACCTAATAAATAGTTACGTTCCATGCTATTTAAGTAAACTCAATTTATTATTGTTTATTAACATTTGGAATTAAATTAATAACGGCGAACCCTCGTGCTAAAGCTCAAGTGGCACAAATATTTTAATTGTCCGCTCCATTATTGCTAATTGGAAGCAACTTCTTGAATTAAAAAAGTGGAAAAGGAAAAAGAAAAGGAAAAAGAAAAGAAAAAAACTATAACATCCAAGCCTTTCTTGAGCTAATTGGATTTTGAATCCATACAAAGTTTTTTATGGCATGTTTAATGCATCTTGCTAAAATAAACTAAACAACGTAAACTTAACAATATTCAAACCATCCTATAAACAAACAGACTAATTAAACTAAACAAATCAAATTCAGATTTACAATTACCTTGTTAACTGGCTTGGAACATGTGATACAAATAATTTGGTATTGCTTTTATAATTGTCACGTTTTAGTTGTAATAAATATATAGATATCAAGTTAATGTTATTCACTAGAAAAAATTTAAATTTCAATAAACATATTAATAGTATTTAAAAATTTATATCATTTCTTGTAATGAGATGAATAGATTTATAATTTGGATTGGAGTGAGTCTTCAGTAAGCATCATTTTACGAATTTCATTTCGTGAGACAGGTCGGATTATAAGAAAATTATAATTTAAAAATATTATCTAATACGCATAAAAAATATTACATAACCCCATGTTGACTGATTCATCTGATTAGTGTCAAGGAATGAGATCCGTAAGACGAATTCACCCAAAATTTTGACTTTGGATGGATGAAGCTTGTTTTAGATTGAAATAAATCTGTGAATGATGATTATATTTGATAAGTCAAAGCTCAAAGGTGGCTAGCTAGATATAAACAAATGAAATTCAACTTAAAAGACTCAAGTTGATCATGAGAGGTGATGAGGCTGGTGATGTGGTGACAACGACCGCAGGACGCGGCGAAGAGCTGTCGCAGCAGATATCGCGCCAACCACAAATGACGATTTCTCAAACACGTTTTCAACTTTGTATAAAAACTTTGTCTTCTTATAATATATTAATCGAATAAATAAAATAAAAAATAGAACCAGTAATTATCAAAAAAGAAACTATAAAGAATGAGCGAAGAGACGACGATTCGCCACATGAGAAGCCGTTCTTAATTAAATAACATTATTTATACATTTAAAAAATTGTATATATTTTTTTAATGAGAAAATTAAATTTTTACCATTATGAATAAAAAAAAGGGTATTTGATCATGTAAGACATGAGAATTTACACTATTTGACAGATTGGCAGAGACAATAAATTCAATTTTAGATTTCACTTGATATGTATTTTTTTTCACATATTGCTCAACAAATATTGCACATTACTAATATATATTGTTTGAGTTGATTAATGGGTTAGTTTATAATGAGTTAATTTGATGTTAGTTGTTGATAAATTAGGTTTTGTGTACTTTTTCGCCTGTGCGCAATTGTTAATTTTGTGATAGATTTCATGTTAATTCTTTTTGAAATTGTTGTGGTGTCATTATAATTGTGGATTTATTCTAGAATTTGAATTTTTATTTTTTATTTTTGATATGATTGTGTCTTATTATTTATTACTCATTCAATTAGGAAATGAATAAGTGCAGAGAATTAGACCATTAATGTTGGGAGCTAATTAACTTTGGAGGCATAATCATATAAAAACAATATTTAAACTCTAAAAATCAATAGTTTTAACTATAATATACAGGGCTAATGAAAAAATTGGGGGGAGGGGGTCGACGTGGGGGAAGAAACAACTCTGAAATTGAGGAATGATAATCATAAATCAAATAAAATCAAGACAATATAGGGAAAGTAATGGGATATTCCACCTTAAATATGAAAACATATGTTTATTTGCAAATTGTTTTCTATAATATATTGATTGTACCACATTTCATTATAAAAATAATAGGCAAAAAATTTAATATACCCCTGGTATACATACCCCAAATATATTATTAGTTTGGTATTAGTTATATACACATAAGGTATTAGCCGCATACTCATAAAGTATTACTTGTATAGTTGAAATATATATTTTAGTAAAACATATTAGTTGTATAGTCATAAAGTATTAGTTATATATTCATAAGGTATTAACTGTTTACTCATAGGTTTTTTACTTGTACAACTAAAATATATGTTTAGTGAAAAATATTATTTAAAGTGTTATTTATTAGTCGTATTACTTCAAGATATTAGAGTTAGGATTGACGGTACACCATACCCCAAGAACACACAAGTCCTACTCAAAATAAAATACTTAATCTTACTTTAGATGAATAATATTTTGAATAAGATTTCAAAATTCAAGTCATGTGAGCATGTCTTATAAATATGTATAGCACATCATAATTATAATAAATATTCTCTTCATCCTAAAATAAATATTTTTCTAATAAAAAAAATTGTCTCAAAGTAAATGTCATTAATTATGAAAATTTAAGAAACACTTATCTATATTCACCAACATTTGACATTATTTATTTCTCTCAAATTGAATGAGATACAAATTAGTTATTGAAAATTTATTTATAATTATTATATTTTAATTAGAATAGATTAATACTTTTATCAGTTTTCTTAATTTGTATAAAATTTTAAAATACCATTTGACAGATGGAATGATCTTTTATGAGGTTGCAAAATTGAAAACCTCCATCGATGGATCTTATACAAAAAATAAAAGTATTGGCAAGTGTGCGTGATGTGGGTCAACTTCAAAGTTATTGTGCTTGGGAATTAATATATTGTTACTTGGGAATGGCCATCGATCTTGGACTCTCAACCATAGCAGCCAATCTATATTTAAGGCTGTCACGTCTATTAATATATCTCCACTCAATAACTGCAATTGCAAATATATTAACTAAGATTGTACAACATCATTGGAGTTTAATTTCATAAAACTTTGTTGGATTAATTCTTTAAACAAGATTCATTTGATTAAACAAACAAAATTCAAATTTGACAATTCCTAAACGTTAGTTTTAAGTTCATTAGTTCACTCCTGAAATATAATACAAATAGTTAGTTTTTGTGTAAATGTGTAATTGTAATACTATTAGTCTTATGGTATTATTTTGTGTAAATGTGTAAATACAGTTTAAAGGTTCATGTTGAGGTGTAAATCAATCATCTTATTTTGGGAGTAAATAAGTACACTCTCAACATTAAATTTATTGTGCAAAAACACCTTTAATGTTTAAATAAATTTATCATAATATTTTTTATGATTGATTTTTTTTTTTTTTTTTTACATTATTCCTACGAATTTTTATATATTTCTATTAAAAATGTAACTATTTGTCTTCAAATATACCTAATCGAAACTTATATTTTAAAGATAAAACTTATATAGAATTTTATTAATTAATTGTATTATCAATTTATGTTTTTAGAATATTATTCTAGAATTTTATTAATTAATTGTATTATCAATTTATGTTTTTAGAATACTATTCAAGTAATACCAAGTTTATTAATTTTAAATATCGATACTCCATATATGTTACTATATGCATAAGTAAATTTGTTTGGATTTTGAAATAGGATATTATGTTTGCTATTTGTTTTGATATATAAAGTCAATTTTTCATCTATACCATTTTTTTTTTTACAAAAATTGCATTTTTATAGGAAAAAGAATGTAGCTTACTTTGCATTAGACTTTACACATAACTTATAAAATAATACTCCCCAAAAAAGATGAAAGGTTCATTAATTTGTACCATAACATTAAATTCACGTTAAAAGTATATTTACACATTTGTCCTCTTGTTTTAACATCATTACTTAGTACAAACATTAAAATATTTAACATATGTTATTTGTTAGAATTAAATAATAAAATATTTAATAAACATATTATGTAATTCTAGAATAATAATTATTTTTAATGGTCTTATATATATATATGTGTGTGTATATAATTTTATATTTTAAACTTGTTTAGGTTAGATTAATTAATAAACTCGTGAACTTCGAATATTTCGATTTTCGATACCTCAACTCATGCTCAATTAAATAATTGAGTTAAACTCAAACTATAATTAAAAGATCAAAAATTAGTTATCCCTTGCACGCAAAATATATCTTGATCCATCAGTGATTCGTCATGTAATGAAACAGTTTAATAGACATTTCATGAGTTATAATGTCTCAAATAGTGACTTGCTCGTCAAAAATAAATATCTCCATCTATCACCAATGATCCGTTTCATATTAACTAATCAAACATATATGTATATATAATATTTATTTATAAAATGAAGATCGTATAATTGGTGCCAGCAAAAACATGCACATTTTCATCCTCTACATTCATTTTATTTTTATTTTTGCTTCAGATATATTATTATCTTATTATTTTTGTCCCTTGTACTTTTTTTAATACTTTTGTTCGTTATGCTTTTATTTATTTAATTTTACTCTATTTATTTTTACTAAGCAGTTTAATTTTTTGAAGTTTTGTCATTTCAACTTTTACATTTAATTTTCTGCAGAGGGAACAAGAAAGATGAAAGTACGGAAAAAAAATACATTCATTTTAAGATGATATGTTATAGACTAGTTATTCCATATACAAGATTTGATGATTTGTACTCTATTTAATTAATAACTATTTTACTATATGTAATTAAAAACTTAGAAATAAAAAATATTAAGCATAACTAAATATCATATAAAATATAAAATAAATATTGTGACAGTTATAAAAATAATATTTGATAATAAATACTCATCTATATATATATTTTTTTTAGTAGAAAATGGCGTTGAAATAAACCGAGAGTGCTACGAGGAAGCCGAAGCCTGTGACACCACAGTTTCCTTAAAACAGATTCGTCGCCTCCTAGGTGCTCGAGGACTCAATCGACTTCTGTTTCCCAGGATACAATGGCAACAAGGCAATGAGTCAAGCATGAACTCTTGCCGACGGCGAACTGGAAGAACGCCCGACTAGTATCACCCAGAGGAAAGAAAGCCAAAAGACGAGCAAAAGAAGAGAGTGAAGGAAGCTTTGATTTCGATGATGAACTAAGAGGTGGGGAGCCTCGTTTTATAAGCACCTTCAGAACCATTTCTAAACGGTTGTTATGAAGGCTGGACGTGGCTAGATGTTATAGGAAGTTGGAAGGGCAAAAGTCATATGAAGATGGAACAAAAAAGTGGCAAAAGGAGCGAAGTCGGGCCCGCCGCTTTCCGGACTGACATTCGTGTACGCAGGTCGTATTGCACACGAGTCTATGGTTCGGAGCTCGAATCAACTCTTGAATTGCACACCCCCGCACGAGAGAGAGTCTTCTTGCCAATCTTTCTTATCACTCACTAAAGGGAAAATCAATATAAAGAGGAGAAATATGTTTGATTTTTCTGATGTGGGATAAACATCCTTTCAAATGATCCAAACATGCAACTTTGAAACTCAATTTCTCATTCACCCATCAACTATTTTGAGCGTATAATGAGTCGTCTCGAACCTCTCTCGGAGGAGAACATGAGCAACTTTCTAATTTAAAATCGGGTACGGGACCTACATTAAAAATTGCCCCAAAAATGGGCAAAAATTCCAGAATTTTCCAACAGTCCCCCACATGAATGAAAATTGATACACAGAGAAAAAGGAAGATATCGATCAACGGTTGAATCCTGCATAGGATAGGTAGGTGTTACCCTTTGAACCTTTCCTTGTGAAAATACATTTACTTTACTAGCTAACCAGTAGACACGATGTCCTTGAACTGATCAGTCTTCAGCATAAACGATGATATGCCTCGCACAAGATTCTCCCTGACATTATCTAGTTCTCATGGTTATGTTCATTTAGGCCATGAACATCGACTTGGTTATGTGAGAATTGCTAAGAATCGAGCCTTTGAGCGATTCCCTTTGAAGCAACCCTACTTCTTTCTCACATAGGTGATTCTTTATCAACAATGAGACGAAAAAATCATTAAAAGCCTTAAGCTTAACCTAATCTCCTACATTATCACTGTTTCATCTTAAGGATGGGCTTTGAGAAATATAGAAATATCCCCCACAGTGATCTTTTGAGTTTTAACAATTAGGTTGTCCCTTTGAACCTAGATCTTGGGATCTCCAGTCAACTAAGTTGGGTTTCCTTTGTCTCAACTCTTTCTCCAAAAGGCTTTAATCTCATCCCTCTTGACGATTTTGCAACTAAATCTCTATTTTACCCTTTGGTTAATGAATCTGTCAAATTATCTTTCAATTTTATGTAATCAATCAAGATGACCCCAGTAGAGAGTAGTTGTCTAATGGTATTATGTCTTCGATGAATATGTCTAGACTTATCATTATTATACATGTGGCTTTGTGCTCTTCCTATAGCTGACTGGCTATTGCAATGAATACAGATTGCGGGCATAGATTTAGGCCACATTGGAATATCTTCTAAGAAGTGACGAAGCCATTCCACTTATTCTCCACATTTGTCTACAGCGATAAACTCAGACTCTATAGTGGACCTTGCAATCACTGTTTGTTTAGAAGACTTCCATGAAATGGCTGCACCACCTAGTGTAAAAAAAAATTCACTTGTGGACTTAAAGTCCTTCATATCCGATATCCAGTTTGCATCGCTGTATCCTTCAACTACAGCTGGATATTTAGAATAATGCAAGTCAATCTCACGAGTGTACCTCAAATATCTCAGTACTCTCACAATTCCTTTCCAATGATCACTACTTGGATTACTAGCATATCTGCTGACAGCATAGGCAATGTCTGGTCGCGTACAACTCATTAAGTACATCAAACTTCTAATTATTCTTGAGTATTCAACTTGAGACACACTGTCTCCTTGATTTTTCGATAGATGTTGACTAGGATCTATCGGGGTCCTGGCATATGCTGAATCATCCTTGTTGAACTTCTCAAGAATTTTATAAACATAATGCGATTGACTTAACACAAGTCCTTCTGGCGATCTATGGATTTTAACTCCAAGGATCATATCGGTCAGACCCATATCCTTCATGTCAAATTTTGCATTCAACATATCTTTAGTGGACTTGATCATCTTATCATTGCTCCCAACAATGAGCATGTCATCTACGTAAACACATAGAATGACGTAGCCATTTTCAATGTTCTTTATGTAAACACATTTATCATATTCATTGATCTTGAATCCACTACATAACATAGCGTTGTCAAACTTTTTATACCATTATTTTGGTGCTTGTTTAAAGCCATTCAAAGATTTTACGAACTTACACACCTTGTTCTCATGTCCAGGAGCAAGGAAACCTTCAGGTTGTTTTATGTAAATCTCCTCTTCTAGGTCTCCATTTAAAAAAGTAGTCTTGACATCCATTTGATGCACTTCAAGATTTCTTAAAGCTGTGATGGCTAAAACCATTCTAATGGAGGTTATTCTCGTTACAGGAGAATAAGTATCAAAGTAGTCAAGACCTTGTTTTTTACTGTAACCTTTTATCACAAGTCTCGTCTTGTATTTATCAATTGTTCCATCTGCTTTCATTTTTCTTTTGAAGATCCACTTGTATCCTAATGGTTTACTTTCTGGAGGAAGATCCACTAGTTCCCAAGTATGATTTTACAGGATTGAGTCAATTTCACTTTGAATTGCCTCTTTCTAAAGAGGTCCTTCAGAAGAGCTTACAGCCTCTGAGTAACTTTGAGGTTCGTTTTCAAGCATGTAGGTTAGGAAATCATTTCTAAAAGATTTTTCAACTCTTGCCCTTTTACTACTTCTTAGCTCAACCTCCCTTTTACTACTTCTTAGCTCAACCTCCACATCTTCAGTTTGATTTTTATCCATAGTTTCCACAAGCCTACTAACGGATGCAACGTCCATTTTGGATTTATGTGAAAATATGTGTTCAAAAAATGAAGCATTTCGAGACTCAAATATCATGTTCTTGTGTATGTCAGCTATTTGTGATTCATGCACAAGAAACCTATATGTGCTACTGCTATGTGCATATTCAATAAATACGCAATCAATAGTTTTAGGGCCAATTTTCACTCGTTTGGGAAGAGGTACAACAACCTTTGCTAAACACCCCCTTGTTGGTCCCAAGTGGTCAGGGGTGAATGAACCTCTATCAAATTTTGCATTCTAAAACTTTTCTGTTAAGCAGATTACTGATTCTACAGAGAATGCAGTAACCTCTCGATTCAGTAAGCTGGCAAAATGTTGATTCAGCTTACTGTCTCGGTTATCACAGTATGCAGCGGAATAACAAAGATAGAGTTTCTTTTGAAAAACGTTTTCTTTTCACAAATATGATTTTATCATAATTCTTTTAGCAATATGCTTATGATAAATACAGCAAGATAGATATACAAATAATACAATGCAACAAGTAAGCAAAAGCAATAAACACACAAGGGTTTATAGTGGTTCAAAAGTGGTGTAATCCTTCTATGTCCACTCTTCTCCTTCACACAGGAGGAACTCAACTAGGTTAGATTGATTTACAAGATACACTTTACAATCTTTTTTCCAATGAGCAAATCTACTAGAATCGACAAGATTCCTAGGCACTATCCCACACAGGGTACAAAACTCACACAGAGCTATAAGCCTACACAAGACTCAACACTTAGCGAGGATCTAATCCTTCCAACTAAGGACACCAAACTAAACCAACCTAGCACACGACAAATGGTTAAAAGTACATAGAGTTTTTTCAACTGGTGCAACTCGAAGATAGCATATACCTCGTACTGCAATGAATAAGATAGAAGAACTTACAGCTTGTTGCTCAGGTTGCAGTAGCTGCTTTCTGGTCTGCGCCAGGTTTCTGGTCTGCGTCCGATTTCTAATCCTGAACAGCTTCATGTTCCAGAATCCTACAGTCAGCTTCCTAACCTACGATAGCTTCTTGATTCTGAACAGCTTCTTGTTGGAACCGACGGATCGCCGGCCCTATGCTATCGGAATCGGGATCCAAAGATAAATCGCAGCGGAAAGAAATCATACCCTTGTAGACCTCTTGATCTTCTGATGTATTCCTCTGAGCCCTTCTCGAACGTTGCGTGGCCAACGATCCTTCGAGAAAAATCAGTTCCGCTCTCTCTCACTTATCACGTGTTTTCTGTGATCTGTGTTCTGTGTTATGAGAGGCGCTGATGAAAGGAGCTATATATAGGCTACACCAGGGACCTAGAGGAGGAATTGGGTTGGGCCTCCTGATGGGCTTTAGTATCCTGCGTTCGGCCCGAACACATAACTGAAGCCCATCAATAATAATTCAGTCCACTAGAGAATTATTATTGAACTACCATCCCAATCCCATATTTAATATGGGCTCCTTATTATGTGTACATTTATTTCCCCGTGTTTAAGATATCGAATGTCCGTAAATTAAATAAGTTACTGACAACTTAAATAATTTACATCTAATTCCAAGAGTAGTACCACTCATCCTTATTATCATGTCGGATTAAATCCACCTGCAGGGTTTACATGATAATCCTTATGAGCTCCTCAAGGGGACATTATCATCCTAAATAATTAGGACACGGATTCCTTCTATAATCAACAGAACACCATATAAACAATGCTATCTCCCAACTCACCGAGTTTATTGATTTATGAATAAATCTCACCCATTGGCAAATTAAAGAAATAAACATTGAGCATACGTGCCCATTATTATATAGGGATTAAGAAGATGTACATCCATAATAACAGAGGTCTTGTTCTATTATATAGTCAGTATAAAACGAACAACCTCAAATGGTCCTGCTCAATACACACAAAGTGTACTAGTGTAGTTTTATAGTCAAGACAGACTAATACCAAACTACACTACAACCATTCCGATGATTTGTCCAAATCCATCTTGGTTGTGAGCTACTATTTATAATTTATAAGAAACTGATAACATGATCTTCTGTGTGGCACCACACACCAAGTTATCTATAATATAAATTAATTGGACATTGCATAAACATATATAACAAATATAAAATGCAAACATATGACCAATGTGATTCTCATTCCATAAACGATGTTCATACAAAAAACTAGGCTTATAGTATACATCCTAACACTTCTATTCCAGAATCCTACAGTCAGCCTCCAGATTCCCTTACTGATTTCTGTTTGTTGCTTACTGATCCAGCTTCCTAATTCTGGTTTCTTCTTCAGCTTACTGATTTTTCTTGCTAAAAATCAGTCTTTGGAATATTTTCATCTCTAGAATCCTGCTACCATCAGTATCCTCTATCTTTCTGATATATACATCTTTACAAAACAAGACTTAGAAAGATAAAACTTATAAAGCTAAAAACCACTTATAAAACGTGGAAAATGGGTACTCTAACTTCCTATCCAAAGTTTCATTGTCTCATCAAAACCTAACGGAAATATCCTAACAATTTTCCCCTTTTTGATGATGACAAAACCCATAGAAAGCAGCAAAAACAGATGTACTTTTATACAAGTATAATGTACAAGTATAGTACAATGTAAGCTTTACATCAATAAAAATTACAAGCTTATCACTTCATAAATAAAATGAAGAAATAAAATAATATAAAAAATTCTTTACAAGAAGTGCTTACTCTACAAACTTTCTAAGAGAACCGCAGTAAGCTACACTTCTTCAGGTTTCTTTGTCGCCAAACAGCTTCCTCTTTACTACATCATGCCCTAATGCCGCTTGTTGATTTTGTTTGACAACCTCTTCATACTTCGTCCCCTTCCACCAATTTAGAATTGATTCCTGATAAGATTTCTCCATCTGTTCAGTGATCTCAGGAATCTGTATCCATCTCAACCAAAAATCCTGGTAAAACGGAACATGTTCTCCTTTCTTTACTTTCTCAATCAAAGCCAACTGACGATCTAGTTTCCCTTCTCTTGCTAGCTCTTCATACTTCATCAGGGCTTTCTCACAAGAAGGAAATTTTTTGAAATAGTCATGTTTACAGAGATTTTGAAAATACCTCAAGTACTCTGATCTTTTAAATATTGTAAGCTCTTCGAATGTAGGATTTCGGTTCTTAGGTAGGTATACTTGATCGAAGATATTCAAGTCCCAGTAGAAGTTTATATTCTTAGGTTTCTGATCCAGCAACACAAAAACTTTTGCAGGAACCTCATCTCTGTTAAAATCTGGAGCTTCTTGTTCTGGAAAAGAATGTAATGTTCAGTCAATCTTCTCAGCAGCTTTAGATCTTTAAGGTCCAACAACTCACAACCTTGAAATTCAATCAGCTTGTTTTTTTCTTCTTTCCTCATCAACAACCTTTAATTCTCTCCATCTGGCTTCACTGAGTAATGGACCTGCAGCATGGCTTATATAGGGTTTAGCATTGGGATCCTAACCTTTTTGCTACAGTCTCTATCCTTGTTGTCTTCCTCTGTCTCGGCCTCGACCAGCTTGTTGCCTGTCAGATCTTTGCTTTGTTGGGATAGCAGCAACCTGAACTCCTTGCAGTGATGCAGTACTATCTGCTGTTAGGGAGCCAGCAACCCCAATACCTGCACCTCATTCTTCCTTCTTTTTGGCTCAATATTCTGACCATGTCCAGAATCTGATCTTTTGCGCTTTATTCTGGTCAGAGGAGCATTGTCATCTTCATCATCTTCCTCAATCTCGTTAGTAGTGTCTCCACTACTGCATCATCAGGCTCAGCTTCATCAGACTCAACTAGCTGCTTATTTTCCCTCTTTTTGGCATCATCAACTTTTCCAGTACTGAGGGCAGTAACTTCAGCAGCTTCAGCAGGAAAGACTCTTATCATTATGGCCCTCATCTCACCCACAAAAAGTTCAAGGTTCAGAATCATGTCCTTAACACTAAGAACATCATTATCTTGGATGGAGATACTTTCCTGCATGCTGCCAATGGCCATACTCTAAGCAGCCTGGTTGTTTTGCATTTCATTGACAGTGCTCTTAATATCAGCAACCGAGTCTTTCAGCTCATCAACAGAGTCATTTACTTCATTTAAAGTTGCATCTCTTGCCTCAGATGCAGCTTTCTGTTATCGCTCAAATCTCTGTCTGGTTTATATTGAGCATTGAACTCCTTATTCATCCTCTGCTGTATCTTGGAAGGGAGTTCAGATAACTCATTCCCCAATTCTTTCATAGATGGAGAGTGAGCACTTTCTCTGATTTGTATGCCCGAAGCCATGTTCATCTCATGAGTTTCTATGGCTCTTATCAGCCCTTGAACAACTTCCATTATTCCTTGAAGAGATAGCTCTTGTGAGTCAGTAAGAGTCTCAACTCTAAACATTGGTCCTAATTTCTCTTGAGTATAGAGGACCATGGCCTGACTCGCTTCTTCAGCTTGCTGCTTCGCTTTTTCTTCAACAAGATCCTTTCTAAACCTCTTTAATCTTGCATCATCAGATTTCTTCATTTTGTATAGTTCTTTGAAAGGAACTTCAGTGTCAGCATCAAGGTTGATTCCTCCTGCTTGATCCTCATCATCATCATCGGATGAGTCATCTCCATTATCAGGATTTAGAGCAGGAGCGGCAGCAACTATCTCTTTACCTTTGGCAGGAATCTCATCCTCTTTGTTCTCTTCTACATCCTCCGTCGGAGCTGTCTCAACAGCATCCGCACCCGAGGTCTTCTGTGGAGAAGCTGTCTCAACAGCTTTCTCAGGTTCAGCAACCTCGATAACTGCTCTGTCAATAACCTGACTTTCTTCAACAACCTGTACATCTTCAACAGTTGTTTCCTTATCCATAAAAACATGTTTAGTAGCAACATCAGGTTCCTGACTTCCTTCAGTAACTATTTATTTCTCAACAGAAACCTCAGCAACAGAAACTTCAGCTTCAACTTCCACAGTAATCTCGGCTACTTCAATGGCAGTAACTTCGGTTACCTCAACAATTGGCTCATCAACAGCAACATCATCCTGACTCACTTCTGCAAGCTTCGTGGCAGCAGTATGTAGAAGTTCAAGAGTCTTATCAATCTTCTCAACAACAACCTGCATTGCTTTCTTCTCCTCAGTTGTTTGTGCTGCAATAGAAGCCAGCACAAGGATCCTATCTCTTCAACCTCCTCCTCGAATACTTCATCGGCATACTCCTTCTCGATTTCTGTCACCACTCCATGAATGATTGGTGATGGTTCCCCCTCAGATGGTACAACATGATAAATGGAGGAGTTAGAGTAATCAAGCAATTGTTCTTCAGATTCTATAACATCCAGTTTAGTAATTGGAGAGAGAGCTGCAATACCTATAAAAGTTGGAGAGTCATGTGCTTCAACAGCTCTTGAGCTCCCTTCTCCTGATTGCAGTATTCTTAGGGGTTGAGTGGATTGAGCTCTGCTTGCTTCTATCCCCATCTGCAATATTCTTTGATTAGCTTCCTCCAGTATAGAGGTAGCTAATTGAGCTCTCGTCAACTCTATTTCAAATGAGGTCCTAACAGTCTCGGTGCTGGGATTCATCAATGGGTTATCTTCTCTTACCTTCATCGACTGCTCACTCACCATCGTCTCACACTTGGATGTCTAGTGAGCATTCAGAATATCCTGTCTCCCATAGATCTTGGCAATGATAGGCTTAGCATTCAGCTCAATGAAGTCTTCACTGAAGAAAGGTAGGAGCCCACTTGGGAGTTTATCAAGATCCTCTACCAAGTTGGCTATCCATGTCAGGATGATCTCTTCCACATCCAACCATTCCTCCCACTGGACTAGTTCTGTTTCTGGGCCTAGCCTCGACCACCTCCAGGTCTCGTATATGGTGGTGAATCTTCTCCAAATAGGTTTATCAGATTCAACCAAGACACTCTCAGCTGTTTCTGCATCAGTGGATTCAATAGAGCTTTCAACTCTGTTGAGAGTGTCGATTGTTTTCAGCTCTTCCTTTAGTCCTGGCCACATTGTTTGGTCTTGGCCTCAGGCTTTTGTATAAGTTCTCCTAGGCCTCCCTTGCCCTTTACAAGATTCATTCTCTTCTTTGTTAGAGCAGTAACCTGCTTAGAAACTTCTTTATCAGGTTAATCAGCAACCTGTGCATCTGGAGCAACAACCTGTCCCGCTGCCTGCTCAGCTTCTTGTTCCTCATAAGTAGGAACCTCCTTCACTTTCTCCTTGATCGCAGCGTTAGTTTCCTCAACAGCTTCGGTGGAATTAGAGACATCAAGAGGCAACTCAGGAACTAGAGAAGAAGTTGTTACAGAAACCTTCTTCTCTTTCAGTTTCTTCTTCAATGGAGTTTTCTTCATTTTCACCGGCTCCCTCGCTGGCTTATCATCGTCATCGCCAGAATCATCGGAATCGGTCTCAGTAACCTGTGTGGCTTGGCAGCAGGTTTTCTTTTGGGTGTCTTCTCTTTCTTCTCCTTGAAAAAGTCCTTTTTCACTCCCAGGTTGGCCAGGGGTATAAAGTACCCTTCTTTCTAGGGCAATCTGTTTGAAGCATAAAATGGAAGAGATAACTATTCCATAATTTCTCCTGATTGTGGGCTTGAAAGATGAATTGAGCCTAGTTGATTGCGTCTCCTCAAACAATGACAGCCATCATCCTCATCCTAAGGTCAGTGCACTTGTCAAAGCTTCCACACCTTCCTTCAATGATGTAGCAGAGGATGTCATGCAGAAACTCATATTCCGGCTTAAGTTTCTTCTTCCCAAAATTCCTTGTCACTGTCTCCTTCACAGAGTCCAGTTTAAACTGGTTCCAGCTATCTTCCAAATATTCTGATCCATACACTTCTAAGTCAGAATATTCCATATCCTTGTTGGAAATGCCGAAGGTTTTGGCAATGTCTCCAGCGGTCAGTGTGTAGTCCTCCTCATCATCTTCATCCATCCTGAAGGTGATGGTTTTCTCATCATCAGAGAGGTCAGCAAAAGCATAAAACTTCTCTACGGATAGGACAGAGAACCCTATATAGGTAGTGGTGAATAGCCCATCGAGCTTCCTGTTGCACACATGGTTCAAAATCTTCGAAATAAGATCTCTGTCTTCGTAGGACGATTCATCACCTGGTAACACTTGGGTGTTTACAAGTCTTTCTTCCAGTACTTTGGTTTTCCTTGCAACTTTGGTAGCAACCATTGATGATCTATGAAAATTTAAAAGTGTAGAGAGAGAGAGAACTCGATTTATAGAGAGTTGGAAAATTTCAAGAGTGATAACATTGTAAACGTAGAGTGGACGAAGGGGGATTTGATTGGTTTACATTTTGAATAGGTGAACAAAAAATATCAACAGTCCAGATTTGATGACATATGCGATGTACGTGATCTGACGGTTGAGATAAAATAGCGAAGGGATAAATTTGTAATTTGCTGAAGATCGTGTCAGAAGTTGAACTGCACCTTTTTCAACTGTTCTGAAAAATCGGTTTTGCATTTAATGCACACGCTGATTTGTCATAAAGAATGATTACAAATAAGGTTACTGTTTCTAATACGAGGTTGCAGGCATCTTAAATGTTGTTTCTAATAAATGTTGTTTTCTGCCCGCAGCAATTTGTTGCAGTAACCTGTTGCAGTAACCTGTACTCAACTTGTTGTATCCTGAAACTGAATACTGTTAGAGAATGTTGTTTTGATAAAAACACTGTATCCTGTTCCAATGTACTGACTGTATGAAAGAATTAAAATACTGCATAAATAAAAATACTGAATAAGTTCCCCCTTACATGAGGAACTTATTTTTCCTTACTCATGAGAGCTTGATAATCCCAAGCTCACTCTTTAACATTGAAAACCTTGATTCACATAAGGGTTTTGTGAATATATCAGCAAGCTGCATGTCAGTATACACTTTCTCGAGCACAATATCCTTCTTCTCCATATGATCTCTTATGAAATGATGTCTCATATCAATATGCTTTGTCCTTGAGTGGAAGACAGGATTGTGTGTTATAGCAATGGCACTTGTGTTGTCACACAAAATGGGAGTCTCTTTTTCTAATATCTCATAATCCTTCAATTGTTGTTGTATCCATAAAATCTGTGCACAACAGCTTCCTGCAGCTACATATTCAGCTTCCGTAGTTGATGTTGCAATGGATGTTTGTTTCCTGTAAAACCAAGAAACAAGTCTATGTCCTAAAAACTGACAAGTACCATTAGTACTCTTCCTGTCAATTTTGCATCCTGCAAAATCAGAATCTGAGAATCCTTTGAGATTGAATCCTCCTTCCTTTGGATACCATAAGCCAACATCTTGAGTACCATTTAGGTACTTGATAATCCTTTTTACTACTACAAGATGTGACTCCTTTAGTGATGTTTGGAATCTTGCACATACTCCTACTGCAAATACTATATCTAGCATGCTTGCTGTGAGATATAGTAAGGATCCAATAAGTCTTCTATACTTGGTTATCTCCACATCCTTTCCACTTTCATCCTTATTCAGATAGATAAATGTAGCCATTGGTATGCTTACAGAGGATCCATTCTCAGAGGATCCATTCTCCATTCCAAACTTCTTGATCAGTTCCCTAGTGTACTTAGCTTGATTTATGAAAATTCTATGTTCTAGATGTTTTACTTGTAGACCAAGGAAGAAACTCAGTTCTCCCATCATGCTCATCTCAAACTTCTTCTGTATGAAGGTTGAGAACTTTTCACACAACTCCTTATTGGTGGATCCAAATATGATGTCATCCACATAAATCTGAACAAGCAGTATATTATCTTCATCCTGTATCCTGAAAAGAGTTTTGTCTACTGTCTCTTTCTGAAATCCATTCTCCAAGAGATACAAGGACAGTGTATCATACCAAGCTCTAGGAGCTTGCTTCAATCCATATAAAGTCTTCTCTAATCTGAATACCTTATCTTCTGCCTGTTCTTCAAAACCTGGTGGTTGTTCCACATATATTTTTTCTGTTAGGAGTCCATTCAGAAATGCACTTTTCACATCCATCTGATAAACATTGAAGTTCTTGTGACAGCATAGGCCAGAAATATCCTTATGGCTTCAAGCCTAGCTACTGGGGTAAAAGTCTCATCAAAGTATATGTTTTCTTCCTGGCAATATCCTTTAGCCACTAATCTTGCTTTATTTCTGACCACTATACCGGTTTTATCTAGCTTGTTCTTGAACACCCACTTTGTTCTAATAACTCCTTGGTGATCAGGCCTTGAAACCAATCTCCATACATGGTTCCTCTCAAATCCATTCAACTCTTCCTTTATGGCCTGAATCCAGTTATTGTCTTCAAGAGCTTCTTCCATACTCTTGGGTTCAACTTGTAATATGAAGCATGTGAATAGTGATTCTTGAGGTCTTGATTTTCTTGTTCTAACACCTTCATTGATATCTCCAATCATAAGCTCTCTTGGGTGATTCCTGGGCCAATTCTTGTCAGGCTCAAAATTGTAAGCTGGTTGCTGGACAGTAACCTGTTGATCTGCATTATCCTGACTGCGGTTATTGTTGGACTACAGTATCCTAACTGCTTGTTGTTCAGCATCTTGCACCACTGCATTCCCAGATGCAGTAACCTGTGTACTGTCTTCAGTAACCACTTCAACAGGTACTGGAACTCCTTCAATGTATCTTACTGCATGATCCTTGATCTTTATCTTAGATACATCTTCCTTCAGCTTGTCCAACTCAACAGTATCACAATGTGGTTCATCAAACACCACATGTATTGATTCTTTCACAACCAAGCTTCTCTTGTTAAAAATCCTGAATGTCTTGCTTACTGAGGAGTATCCCAGAAACACTCCTTCATCAGATTTTTCATCAAAGGTCTTCAGGTGCTCCTTTCTATTGTTCAGTATGTAGCATCTACAACCAAAGATATGCAGATATGAAATGTTTGGCTTAACTGCAAACTTCATAAGGAGTCTTATCATGATCCTTATTGATCAAGCATCTGTTCTGAGTGTAGCATGTTGTGCTGGTTGCTTCAGCCTAAAATCTCTTAGGTATTCCAACATCAACTATCATAGTCCTTGCAGTTTCCTTCAGAGTTCTGTTCCTTCTTTCTACAACTCCATTTTGCTTGGGAGTCTTTGCTGCAGAACACTCATGGCAGATTCTATTTTCTGAACAATACTTCTCTATGAACTTGTTTGTGAACTCAGTTCCTCTATTAGATCTAATCTTCACAATGTTTAAGCTTTTTTCATTCTACACTCTTTTCATGAATTTTGGCAGCCTGTTTTGAGTTTCTGATTTCTTGACCAGAAAGATGGTCCAAGTAAATCTAGAGTAATCGTCCACAATCACTAGGGAATACTTCTTCCCACTTACATTAACAGGCTCAACTGGACCAAAGAGATCCATATGTAGAAGGTCCAGAATCCTGTGAGATGATCTTTGTACTTAGTCCTTGAATGAGCTTCTTACTTGTTTGTCTTTCTGACAGGCTCCACAAATATTTTCTTTCTTGTAAGCAACATCTGGTAGACCTCTCACCGGATTCTTTCTTGCTAGCTTGTTGATTGTCTTGAAGTTTAGATGATCCATCCTCTTGTGTCATAGCTAGCTTAGTTCTGGTGTGCTCTTAGCAATAAAGCAAGTTGGTTGCACTGTTGAACTCCAATCAGCAAGATAGATGTTGTCTCTCCTGGTTCTAGTAAGTTTCACCTCGTTTGTTTTGTTATCTCTAATTAGACACCTGTTGAGGTTGAACTCCACTAAACATCCTTTGTCACAGAATTGACTGATACTCAGGAGGTTATACTTTAGTCCTTTGACATATGATACATCACTGATACTGTGCCCTTGGTGCTTCCTTTGGAGTCATCTCCGAACACAACCTTAGATCATTTACATGGTTGGAAGTCTTTCAATCCAACTTTGTTGTCAGTCATATGTCTGGAGCAGCCACTATCAATATACCATATATCTTTGTTGTTTCTTGGCAACTGTGACTGCAAGTAAATTAGGTAAATTTAGGTACCCATACAAGTACAGGTCATGGGGGTTAGTTCTCTTTGGGACCCACACCTGCTTAATGATAATTGGTTTACCACAGGACTTGGTGGTTCTCTTCCTGTAAGTATCCTTTGCAGGATAATGTTTGTTATATGTGTGTGCTGGAGCTTTCTAGGTGTTACTTTTCCTGTTTGAGGAAGGTACTCCCTTATACCTTTCCTGAGCATAAACTCTTTGGAATTTAGACATGTACGTCTTGGTATAGTAGGGGTAGAGATTTTGTTGTAACCTGAAAGATTGTTGTTTTCTTCTCCTACTTGCAGCATACTAATTATGTTGTTTTCTGAGTTTCTGTGTAGTCTTACTATCTTCTTCCTGCAGCAAGGGCTTTTTTCCCTAATCTAGTGTACTAGCTTTGTTCAAGCTTCCAATGTTTGGAAGTAATTCCTGAGTGTAAGAGACTGGCTTGAACAAACTTTCTAGTCTTGGATGTGCTACCTGCTTTCTGAGAGCTTCCTGCATAGTATCCTAGCTCATTTCCTGCATAGGCATTTTGGGTCTCCAGGATACATTCATGTACTTTTCTTGCTGATTTATTATACACATCAATTGTGTTTTGCAAGCCAGTTTTCTCAACTTCTAGCTTAGTAACTAGCGGCTTGAACTAAGAGACCTCAGCTCTGAGGTTATTGCATTCTATACTGTAGTACTCCAGGTTAGTAACATGTTCATTCAGTATAGTATGCTCACTCTTGAGTTGTAGGTTTTCCTCTTTTAGTTCTTCATAAGCTGAATTTATCTGCTCAAAGTCACTCATGATCTGTCTAAAAGACTGGATCATGTTCAGCTTCTTAGAACTTGAAACATCAAGAGATTGTGAAGTTACCTCATCATCTTCATTATCTTCACAATCCTTAGCCATGATGCATAGCAGTGCTTCCTCATCGGAGGTAGAGCTGTCAGAATCGCTCTCGGATGAGCAATCATCCTTGGCTTCTTCTTTGGAACTGCTTGTTGTCTTTAGAGCTTCAGTTTCACTCAGAAGAGCCCTGAGCTTTTGCTTGTCAACCTTCCTCCTTTCTCTTCTCTGCACCCTCTCATCCTCAGTATACTTATGTACTTGAGGGTAGGGGTAGTTTTTGGCGAATTGTCCAAGTTTCCTGCAATTATAGCACAAGTTAGAGGAACTTGTGTTTGCTTGTTGTGTTGGTCTTACCTGGGGACTTCTTTTTTATGTCTGAGGTTTCTTCCTAAAGTCATTTCCTTTATGATTTGTCTTCAGGAACTTCCTGAACTTCTTTAGTAAGAGTGGCATCTCATCCTTAGCATCTGCAGCAAGCTCTTCTTTCTACTTGTGTTTTAGCTTACTGCTACTTGCAGTAGCTGCTTCCATGGTTCTTGCTGAAAGTGTTGTAATCTTGGAACTCGACTTCTCGACCTCTTTTCTCCTATGTTCAATATCGAATTCAAACGCCTTAAGATCTGAAAATAGGTCAAAAGTGCTCAATGCATTGAGGTCCAGTGGACTCTCATTGCGGTCTCTTTGTTTTGTCATTCCAAGGGTAAAACTCTCAACACCTTTGTGATCTTCTCCTTCTAGGTGTAGGTTTTTCCAAGAGATCCAAGTTCACTAATGATAGCTATGAATCTCTGATCAAGCTCTTCTAGGGTTTCTCCAGGTTTCATTGTGAATTGTTCATACTGTTGTGTAGCTTTCGAAACCCTATTATCTCTAGCAAGTTCATTGTCCTCGCATATCAACCCTAGCTTTTTCTAGATTTCTTTAGCTGTCTTGCAGCTCTTCACTTTGTTGAATGTACATTTTTCCAGCTGAGAAATAAAGCATTTTTAGTCACATTATCTAGGTTGGCTCTTTTCCTTTCTTCAGCTGTATACTCGTGTCTTGCTTTGACAATGTATTCAGCTAGTGCAGCCAGTCTCTTGTAAGCTGGTGCAACTTCCTGTGGAGTGGGTCTTGGAACCCCTTCGACATCTTCATCGGTGTCTGCTGCTCTTTCAATTTCTCCAGTTGTGGCCTCAGCTGCTGCTGTCGCTTCCTCAGCTCGCATTTGCTCACGATGTTGTATCCCAAAAATAGGATTTGGTTTGTAGATAACTGGTGGTCCTTCAGTTATTACATACCATATCTCATCGTGTATGGCCGACAAATGTGTCTTCATGCGTATTCTCCACTCATCATACTCATCTATAGAAAATATTGGGAGTTTATGATATGAGAAATCCATTCTTATGCTAAAACGATGTGTTTTGGTCTTGAAAAAGAAAAACGGTTTATCCAATAGAAATGGATATATGTGGGTAGGTTACCAGATAAGTTGGTTTTTAACCCAACTCGCTCTGATACCACTTGTTGGTCCCAAGTGGTTAGAGGTTCAGAGGGGGTAAATGAACTTTTATCAAATTTTGTGTTTTAAAACTTTTTTGTTAAGCAAGATAGATATACAAATAATGCAATGCAGCAAGTAATCAAAAGTAATAAACACACAAGGGTTTATAGTGGTTCGAAGGTGATGTAATCCTTCTACGTCCACTCTTCTCCTTCACACAGGAGAAACTCAACTAGGTCAGATTAATTTACAAGATACACTTTACAATCCTCTTCCCAATGAGCTAACCTACTAGAATCGACAAGATTCCTAGGCACTATCCCACACAGGGTACAAAACTCACATAGACTTATAAGTCTACATAAGACTCAACACTTAGCGAGAATCTAATCCTTCCAACTAAGGACACCAAACTAAAACAACCTAGCACATATCAAATGGTTAAAAGTATATAGAGTTTCTTCAACTAGTGCAACTCGAAGACAGTCTTTGAACTTGAGAGCTTGAATGCTTGAATTGACTGCTTCTGAAGGTTGAGTGACTGAACTTAAAAAGCTTGAGAATAACTTGAGAGTTTGATAACGTAAGAAAATAATCAGTTGTTCAGCAGTCTTCACAGTCACATAAACCTTCTATATATACTGCTGGAAAATGCCCGTTAAAGAAAAGGCATTATCCTTGTAGAAATTCAAATTGATCTTCAAATCTTCGCAATAAATGTGTCTGGAAAATCTGGATGTAGGGCATGTCCTACTCTGATCTGCATTAATGACGTCATACTTCGGCTACAGTGCTTTTGCAGAGCCGCGGTCCAGGTGGTATCACTCATTGGCTTGGCGCTAACTTCTATCTACTGGTAACTTAGACAGTATCGAATCCTCGTACTGCATTTAGCATATACCTCGTACTGTAATGAATAAGATAGAAGAACTTACAGCTTGCTGCTCAGGTTGCAGTAGCTGTTTTCTGGTCTGCGCCAGGTTTCTGATCTATGTCCGGTTTCTGATCCTGAACAGCTTCCTGATTCTGAATAGCTTTCTGTTCCAGAATCCTGCAGTCAGCTTCCAGATTCTCTTACTGCTTTCTGTTTGCTGCTTACTGATCCAGCTTCCTGATTCTGGTTTCTTCTTCAGCTTACTGACTTTTCTTGCTGAAAATCAGTCTTTGGAACATCTTCATCTCCAGAATCCTACTACTATCAGTATCTTTTATCTTTCTGATATATACATCTTTACAAAACAAGACTTAGAAATATAAACTTATAAAGCTAAAAACCACTTATAAAATGTGGGAAATAGGTATTCTAACTTCCTATCCAAAGTTATATTGTCTCATCAAAACCTAACGAAAATATCCCAACACCCCTACACTCTCAAGTATTTATAAGAAGGTGTCCGTCCATGCCAAAGCTCGTATGGACTTTTGTCTAACTTCTTCCAGAGAACCTTATTTAAAAGGTATGTAGCTGATAACACAGCTTCCCCCCACATGTTTGGAGGCAAACCCGAACTTAATAACATTGTGTTTATCATCTCCTTTAGAGTATGATTCTTACGTTCTCCAACGCTATTTTGTTGAGATGAATAAGGTGTTGTCATCTTGTGCCTAATATCATGTTGAGCATAGAAATCGACAAAAGATGATTCGTATTCACCTCCTCTATCACTTCTCAGCACCTTAATTTTCCTACTAAGTTGATTTTCCACCTCATTTTTGTAGAGAATGAATTTCTCTATTGCCTCATCTTTGCTTTTGAGAAGATAGACAAAACAATGCTTGGTGCAATCGTCCACAAAAGTGATGAAGTATTTGTTTCCACCATGAGTTTGCACCGTTTTTAAATCACATACGTCCGTATGAATTAGATTTAGTGGTTCACTATTTCTTTCAATAGCTTGGAAGGATGACCTCATTAACTTTGCTTCAACACAAGTTTCGCATTTATGTTTTGAGTCAATATCAAATGTAGGTATGCTTTACATGTTCACCAACCTGCACAGGCTATCAAAATTAACAAGTCCTAGTCTGCCGTGCTAAATAAAAGAAGACTCAAGCATATAAACTGAAGAGGTAGCAGTTTTATTCATCTTATTTGGTTTAACAACCATTACATTGAGCTTAAAGAGCCCATCAACTACATACCCTTTTCCTACAAACATTCTATTCTTAGTTAAAATAACCTTATCAGACTCAAAAACAATACAAAAACCATGCTTGATCAGCAGTGAGCCAGACACCAAATTCTTACGTATTCCTAACATGAACATCACGTTCTTGAAGGTCAATTTCTTCCTAGAAGTCATCTTCAAAACCATCTTGCCTTGTCATTTCATATCAAAAGTAGTAGAATTTCCTATATAGAGCTTTTCCTCGGTCTCAAATTCTTCGAGTGCACTGAACAGCTCCTTGCTTGAGCATACATGACGAGTAGTCCTGGTATCAATCCACCACTCAAGTGGAATTGAGTTCACCAAGTTTACCTCAGAAATGACTGCAGCGAGATGCATATCATCAACATCTTTAGTGATATTATCAACCATGTTAGCTTCTTGCTTCTTCTTCTTCTTCAGCTTCCTACACTCAGCCGTCTTATGACCAGGCTTGTCACAGTTGAAGTAGTTTCTAGTGAATCTCCTTTTGAAATTCTTTCTTCGGCCCCAAAACACTTTTCCCAGTCGGACCGGATTTCTTGTTGTTAAAGTTATTTTTCTTTGAGCCTTGACCATGTTCAACAATATTTGTCTTCGCCACATCAGGATTGAAAAGCTTCTTTTCAGAGCCACGATTGTCCTCTTCAATACGGAGACGAACGGTGAGCTCTTTAACGTTGATTTCCTTATGTTTATGCTTTAAATAATTTTTGAAGTCTTTCCACCCCGATGGCAGTTTCTCAATGATAGCAACCACTTGAAAAGTTTCACTCAACTGCATACCCTTAGAGTCAATTTCATGTAGGATGACTTGGAGCCCTTGCACTTGACTTATCATAATTTTGAAATCAACCATCTTATAGTCAAGGAACCTGCCAACAATAAATTTCTTAGCCCCAACATCCTCAGAATTATACTTCTTATCCAAGGATTCCCAAAGTTCCTTTGTCGTTTTCATAAAGTTGTACACATTGTACAGTCCATCGGCCAAGTCGTTCATCACATAGTTCCAACACAAGAAGTGAGAGTGATTCCATGCATCAAGAGCATTAACAACTTGAGCATCCGGGTTTTCACCCAGAACAGGAGCATCTTCAGCAAGAAACCTAGCAAGGTTTAAAGTAGTTAGATAAAAAAGTATTTTTTATTGTCAACATTTAAAGTTAATTCCATTGAATTTTTCAGGTTTGTCCGAATGGTTAATCAGAATGCTGACTGGAGCAGCAGGACCGAAAGGATTAGCAAGAGGAGCAACAGCAGTGTTGGTCGCCATTTCCAGAAGCAAATGAGTATATTTTAAGATTGTTTGTAGAAAATGGCGTTGAAATAAATTGAGAGTGCAATGAGGAAGCCGAGACCTGTGACTTCACAGTTTTTTTAAAACAGATTCATTGCCTCCGAGGTGCTTGAGGACTCAACCGACATCTGTTTCCCAGGATACAACAGCAACAAGGTAAGAGAGTGAATAAAGCTTTGATTTTGATAATGAACTCAGAGGTGGGAGTCTCGTTTTATATGCACTTTCAGAACCATTTCTAAACAGTTGTTATAAAGGTTGGACATTATAGGAAGTTGGAAGGTCAAAAGTCACATGAAGATGGAACGAAAAAGTGGCAAAAGGAGCGAGGTCGGTCCCGCCGCTTTCCGGACCAACATTCGTGTACGCAGGTCGTGTGTGCACATGAGTCCATGGTTCGGAGCTCAAATCAACTCGGATTAGCATCCCCCGTGCGAGAGAGAGCCTTCTTGCCAATTTTCTTATCACTCACTAAAGGGAAAATCAATATTAAGAGGAGAAATAAGTTTGATTTTCCTGATGTGGGATAAACATTTTTCCAAATGATCCAAACATGCAACTTTGAGACTCAATTTCTCATTCACCCATCAGCCATTTTGGGCATATAACGAGTCGTATCGAATCTCTCTCGAAGGAGAACACTGTTAGGATGTATACTATAAGCCTAGCTTTTTTGTATGAACATCGTTTATGGAATGAGAATCACATTGGTCATATGTTTGCATTTTATATTTGTTATATATGTTTATGCAATGTCCAATTAATTTATATTATAGATAACTTGGTGTGTGGTGCCACACAGAAGATCATGTTATCAATTTCTTATAAATTATAAATAGTAGCTCACAACCAAGATGGATTTGGACAAATCATCGGAATGGTTGTAGTGTAGTTTGGTATTAGTCTGTCTTGACTATAAAACTACACTAGTACACTTTGTGTGTATTGAGCAGGACCATTTGAGGTTGTTCGTTTTATACTGACTATATAATAGAACAAGACCTCTGTTATTATGGATGTACATCTTCTTAATCCCTATATAATAACGGGCACGTATGCTCGGTGTTTATTTCTTTAATTTGTCAATGGGTGAGATTTATTCATAAATCAATAAGCTCGGTGAGTTGGGAGATAGCATTGTTTATATGGTGTGTTGTTGATTGTAGAAGGAATCTGTGTCCTAATTATTTAGGATGATAATGTCCCCTTGAGAAACTCATAAGGATTATCATGTAAACTCTGCAGGTGGATTTAATCCGACATGATAATAAGGATGAGTGGTACTACTCTTGGAATTAGATGTAAATTAATTAAGTTGTCAGTAACTTATTTAATTTACGGACATTCGATATCTTAAACACGGGGAAATAAATGTACACATAATAAAAAGGAGCCCATATTAAATATGGGATTGGGACGGTAGTTCAATAATAATTCTCTAGTGGACTGAATTATTATTGATGGGCTTAAGTTATGTGTTCGGGCCGAACACAGGATACTAAAGCCCATCAGGAGGCCCAACCCAATTCCTCCTCTAGGTCCCTGGTGTAGCCTATATATAGCTCTTTTCATCAGCGCCTCTCAGAATATAGAACACAGATCACAGAAAACACGTGATAAGTGAGAGAGAGCAGAACTGATTTTTCTCGAAGGATCGTTGACCACGCAACGTTCGAGAAGGGCTTAGAGGAATACATCAGAAGATCAAAGAGGTCTACGAGGGTATGATTTCTCTTTCCGTTGCGTACTTTTATGGATCCCGATTCTGATAGCATAAAGCCGGGGATCCGTCGGTTCCAACAATTGGTATCAGAGCCACGGTTTCTGGTTCTATATAATTGGATCGGTTATATATTACGATCTTATGCTTTTTCATACGTTTTATATTCAGATTGTATGATAGTAGGATTGCATAGGATAACTCGATTTTGCAGGTTACCTATATATCCAACTATTATGGTCTGTATGTGTGATTAATGTATGATCTAAACCTTCGGACCTGTCGAGGTTTTTATTTTGGGTTGGTTGCATGATTGTAATAGTAAAAACACGGCGGTTTGTCGTGTTAGGTTTTACATATTCTTGATTTGTTCTCGATGTAATTCTGTTCGATCTCATATGGTGTATTCTGATCGTACTAGATTCTGTATAGGGTTTGGTAGATGTTCGAACTAGATTCTGTATAGGATTGGTAGATGTTCGAACTAGATTCTGTATAGGATTCTTGTTCGATCGAGACTTCTATTCGAACTAGGATTGGCGTTCGAAGGGGCTGTTCGATCAGATTGCTAGGCGCTGGAACAGATTGCTGGATGGGGTTGTTCGATCAGATTGCTAGGTTGGCGCTGATCTGTGCAACAACCTGCTGGATTCGCGCAACAATCGCTGGATTTGGCGCTGATTCTGTTCGCTGGATGTTGACGCTAATTACGGTCGATCCCCGTTTAGCAGGCAAACTTTCGATCGAAGTGGCCATAATAGTTGGATTTATATTTTTCCATATTTATTGCCTTTCTATTTGTTTGTTGTTTTATCAAGCATGCTTTTATATGTTATATGTTATTGCATGCTAAAATCCCTCATTTAAATAACTAAGTGGGAGAGGGATTTATTTTGAATAAATCCCATAGCCTCCATTACTGGTTTGTAAGTGATGCATTTAAACTTACACGTTGGCTTTGAGTGCCTTCTTCCATATCAGATGAGTTTGATTGCGGATCACTGGATCAAACTTTCTCTAAGGATAATTATAGAAAATTATTTAGGAGCGTATGATCTTCTCCATCTGAAGAGATACAATCCTAGATAATGGACTTAGTATTAAGAAATGGTACACACTTGGGTGCATATGATAGTATCCTCTCCATCGGAGTAAGTGCTGTTGTTTGCATGGCTAAAGTTAAACCAACTATTAATTTTATTTTGTTTGACAAGATAATGAAATTAATGGGTAAAACCTTCTCTTACAAATGTATGAATTAGCATACGTCCACACTATCGTGACATGCGAAATTCACGGTGTTTTGAGGTGTTGGTGAATTTAATTATATTGTTTGAGGGAACAATATAGGCTTTAAATTCTATATGTTATGACCTGTGTATTTATTTATTTATTTATATGATTCTCAGGATTTCATTATGTCTTTCAACCCACTTGCTGTTATACTCAAAGAAAACAAACTTACTGGTCCTAATTATATTGACTGGAAAAGAAACCTGGATATTGTCCTAACTGCTGAGGAATACAAGTTTGTACTCCATGAGCACTGTCCTGACATGCCTGATGAAAACTCTACTGAAGAGGAGAAAGCGCATTATAGAAAGTGGGTTAAAGCAGATGAGATGGCGCGGTGTTACATTTTGGCTTCCATGTCAAATGTACTGCAACATCAGCATCAGGTCATGCCCACTGCCTATGATATGATGCACAATCTCAGAGAACTCTTCGGACACCAGAGTCGGGCTGCTAGACAGGAGGCAATGAGAAACTTAATGACGACCACCATGTCTGAGGGGACACCTGTGAGTGATCACGTCCTTAAGATGATGGCTCATTTGAATGAGATGGAAGTCCTTGGAGCTGAAATCGATGGGGAAACCCAGGTCGATATCGTGCTCCAAACACTGCCTAAAAGTTTTGAGCAGTTCCGCCTTAATTATAATATGAACAAAAGGATGTACTCCTTGGCGGAACTTCTGACAGAACTCAAATCGGCAGAAGGACTATTTCGTCAAAGTGCTCAAGCTTACGTTGCTGAAAATGTTTCTACTTCTAAGCCGAAAGGTGGAAAGAAGAAGAAGAAACAGAATCCTTCGGCAAACAAAGCGAATGGACCTCAAAAGGCTGGGCCACAAGGTGGCGTGAAAAAGCCGAAGGGCAAGTGCTTCTCATGCAAGCAGCCTGGACATTAGAAGGTAGATTGTCCCAAGAAAAAGGAGAACAAAGAAGGTAAATTTTATTCACTAATTACTGAAACATGTTTAGCGATGTTATCTACCGGTACCTGGTGTGTAGATACGGGAGCCACTGATCATGTCTGCAATTCTTTGCAGGGGTTCCAGGAAACCAGGCGACTTAGTGAGGGTGAGATTACCATCTACATGGGCAACGCTACGAAAGTAGCGGCAGTTGCAGTGGGAGATGTTTATTTGTCTTTTGATAGGAACAAGATTTTGGTTTTGAGGAATTGTCTTTACGTACCTTGTTTTAGAAAGGACTTGATTTCGGTTTCTAAGTTATTTTTGGATGGATATTCTGTTTCTTTTGATGGCAAAGTAGTTGTCAAGAAAAATAGGGTTATTATCTGTTCTGGTACGTTGGTTGGTAATTTATATACTCTTAATCCAATAACTCTTACGATGCAACAAATGGAAATTAATAATACATCTTCTAACTCAAATAAGAGAAAAGAACCTTCTAAAATGAACCAAACATATCTTTGGCATCTAAGACTAGGTCACATTAACTTGAGTAGGATTCAAAGGTTGATAGCCGATGGACCTTTGAGTTCATTGGAAGTGGAAAACTATCCGACCTGTGAGTCCTTCTTGGAAGGAAAAATGACCAAGAGGCCTTTTAAAGTCAAGGGGTATAGAGCCAAAGAAGTGTTGGAATTGGTTCATTCTGATTTGTGTGGTCCTATGACTATCCAGGCAAGAGGTGGTTTCGAATATTTTATCTCATTTATAGACGATTTTTCGAGATATGGGTATATTTATTTGATGCGCCGCAAGTCTGAGTGCTTTGATAAATTCAAAGAGTACAAGGCTGATGTGGAGAAGCGTCATGGTAAATGTATCAAAACACTACGATCTGATCGTGGTGGCGAGTACCTCTTAGGAGAGTTTAGGAATTACTTATCAGAGGTTGGGATTTAATCCCAATTGTCTGCACTTGGTACACCCCAACAGAACGGTGTGGCAGAATGAAGGAATAGGACTCTCATGGAAATGGTTAGATCGATGATGAGTTATTCGGAATTACCGAATTCGTTTTGGGGATATGCTCTGGAAACGGCAGTGTATATTCTAAACTTGGTACCTTCTAAGACAGTACCCTCTACTCCCACAGAATTGTGGAATGGGCGTAAGCCTAGTCTTAAACACATTCGGATTTGGGGTAGTCCAGCACATGTGCTGAAGGGAGACGCTGATAAGTTGGAATCTCGTACGGATGTTCGGCTGTTTGTGGGCTATCCTAGAGGAACGAAAGGTGGTTTATTTTATAGTCCTAAGGATCAGAAGGTCATTGTTAGCACAAATGCCCGATTCTTAGAAGAGGACTATGTAATGAACCACAAGCCCACGAGTAAAATTGTTCTAGAAGAAATCAGAGGGGAAATCCCTACCTTAGTACCAACGGTACAAGATGAGATACCACAGGAGTCCGCACCGTGTGTTACTCATGATACACTGTTACCACAAGTGCCTCGTCGTAGTGGGAGGGTTGTTAGACAGCCTGATAGATTCATGTTTTTGGGAGAGTCTTCGGACTTAGTACCTGGTGAACATGAATCTGATCCTTGGACCTATGACGAAGCACTCCAAGATAAAGATGCAGAATCTTGGCAAAAAGCTATGAATTCTGAATTAGAATCTATGGATTCTAATCAAGTCTGGGAGCTAGTAGAACCACCAAATGGTGTAAAAGCCATTGGATATAAGTGGGTCTACAAAAGAAAAAGAGGATCAGACGGGAAAGTAGAAACTTTCAAAGCAAGGCTTGTTGCGAAGGGGTATACTCAAAAAGAATGAATCGATTATGAGGAAACCTTTTTGCCGGTAGCCATGCTTAAGTCTATCCGGATTATTTTGTCTATTGCTGCTCATATGAATTATGAGGTTTGGCAAATGGATGTCAAGACTGATTTCCTTAACGGTTGTCTTGAAGAAAACATATATATGAAGCAACCAGAAGGATTCATTGCAAAGGGCAAAGAGCATCTTGTGTGTAAGCTTAATCGGTCCATTTATGGATTGAAACAAGCTTCGAGATCTTGGAACATCCGTTTTGATGAGGTAATCCAGTCTTATGGATTCATTCAATGTCCGGATGAGTCTTGTGTATACAAGAAGAGTGACGGAAACATGGTGGTATTTCTTGTACTATACGTAGATGACATCTTGCTCATTGGCAACAATGTCAAGGTGTTGTCAGACGTAAGGGTATGGCTGTCCAAGCAGTTTGATATGAAGGACTTGGGAGAAGTAGGACATATTCTTGGGATCAAAGTGATAAGGGATCGCAAGAAAAGAATGTTATGCTTATCTCAAGCTTCGTACATTGATACCATTCTAGCTCGTTTTAGCATGCAAAACTCCAAGAAAGGTTTTCTACCTTTTCGACATGGAGTACCTTTATCTAAGGAGATGTGTCCTAAGACACCAAAGGAGATAGAGGACATGAAGGCAGTTCCTTATGCTTCGGCCGTAGGAAGCCTAATGTATGCAATGCTATGTACGAGGCCAGATATCTGTTTTGTCGTGGGCATGGTTAGCAGATATCAAAGTAACCCAGGACAAGGACATTGGACTGCGGTAAAGCATATTTTAAAGTACCTGAAAAGGACTAGAAATTATATGCTGGTTTACCAAGCAGATAATGTGCTTCCTGTGGGTTATACAGATTCTGATTTCCAGTCGGATAGGGACAACAGTAAATCTACCTCGGGTTATGTGTTTACCTTAGGAGGTGGAGCCATTATATGGAGGAGTGTTAAGCAGAAATGCGTTTCAGACTCCACCATGGAAGCTGAGTATGTGGCAGCCTCTGAGGCAGCCAAAGAAGCTGTATGGCTCAGGAACTTCTTGATGGACTTAGAAGTGATTCCTGGTTTGCCCAAAGCTATCACAATTTATTGTGATAACAGTGGTGCAGTGGCAAACTCGAAGGAACCACGAGCCCATAAAGCAAGTAAACACATTGAGCGCAAGTACCACCTGATACGAGACATCGTAAAGCGAGGAGAAGTTGTTGTCGCCAAAATTACATCAGCAGATAACCTAGCAGATCCTTTCACAAAGGCCCTCCCAGCGAAAGCTTTTGATGGGCATGTTGAAGGGATGGGAATCAGATGTATGGCGGCGCTTATGGTAGCATAGTCTTTTAGTATAAGTGGGAGATTGTTAGGATGTATACTATAAGCCTAGCTTTTTTGTATGAACATCGTTTATGGAATGAGAATCACATTGGTCATATGTTTGCATTTTATATTTGTTATATATGTTTATGCAATGTCCAATTAATTTATATTATAGATAACTTGGTGTGTGGTGCCACACAGAAGATCATGTTATCAGTTTCTTATAAATTATAAATAGTAGCTCACAACCAAGATGGATTTGGACAAATCATCGGAATGGTTGTAGTGTAGTTTGGTATTAGTCTGTCTTGACTATAAAACTACACTAGTACACTTTGTGTGTATTGAGCAGGACCATTTGAGGTTGTTCGTTTTATACTGACTATATAATAGAACAAGACCTCTGTTATTATGGATGTACATCTTCTTAATCCCTATATAATAACGGGCACGTATGCTCAGTGTTTATTTCTTTAATTTGCCAATGGGTGAGATTTATTCATAAATCAATAAGCTCGGTGAGTTGGGAGATAGCATTGTTTATATGGTGTGCTGTTGATTGTAGAAGGAATCTGTGTCCTAATTATTTAGGATGATAATGTCCCCTTGAGGAACTCATAAGGATTATCATGTAAACCCTGCAGGTGGATTTAATCCGACATGATAATAAGGATGAGTGGTACTACTCTTGGAATTAGATGTAAATTAATTAAGTTGTCAGTAACTTATTTAATTTACGGACATTCGATATCTTAAACACGGGGAAATAAATGTACACATAATAAGAAGGAGCCCATATTAAATATGGGATTGGGACGGTAGTTCAATAATAATTCTCTAGTGGACTGAATTATTATTGATGGGCTTAAGTTATGTGTTCGGGCCGAACACAGGATACTAAAGCCCATCAAGAGGCCCAACCCAATTCCTCCTCTAGGTCCCTGGTGTAGCCTATATATAGCTCTTTTCATCAGCGCCTCTCAGAATATAGAACACAGATCACAGAAAACACGTGATAAGTGAGAGAGAGCAGAACTGATTTTTCTCGAAGGATCGTTGACCACGCAACGTTCGAGAAGGGCTCAGAGGAATACATCAGAAGATCAAAGAGGTCTACGAGGGTATGATTTCTCTTTCCGCTGCGTACTTTTATGGATCCCGATTCTAATAGCATAGAGCCGGCGATCCGTCGGTTCCAACAAACACGATCCAACTTTCAATTCCAAAATCAGGTATGGGACCCACGTTAAAAATTACCCCAAAAATGGGCAAAAATTCCAAAATTTTCCAACATTTTTTAATATTGACAATTAAATATATATTTACCTAAAATATAAATTTATTAAAAATTCTTGAAGTTTAATTTAAAAAAAAAACAGAAGTCTT
This sequence comes from Scutellaria minor, assembly GCA_954870855.1. Classification (NCBI taxonomy): domain Eukaryota; kingdom Viridiplantae; phylum Streptophyta; class Magnoliopsida; order Lamiales; family Lamiaceae; genus Scutellaria; species Scutellaria minor. The sequence continues at coordinate 12,279,999 of OX940728.1, read as the reverse complement.
AGATATATATTAGAGATTAGACATTTTAATAAGTTACTAAAAGTACTTATCTTGTGAATAATCATTTTTATATATAATGTGATTTTAATTAAGTATTATATTTAGTTAAGTTTTAAAAAGTATATAACGTTCTCAAAAGAAGAAAACATCGAAATAATTGATAAAAGTTCTTTCACTTACTCCAACAGTGTAATTATAAATTAAATAATACAAGACCACTTACAAAATTGTGTATCATATAAAGTCAAGAACAAATATATATATATATATACATATATATATAATATGTACAGAAATAATTTTAAAATAAACCGTATTTTTACTCCCACGTAACTCATTCATATTCGTATGATATTGGTACCTTTACAAATTTGTATGTTATATATTCCTTTTCATTAGAAACTTTTAATATAACTCTTTAACTTTAAAATATATCCGTAAATATAGAATACCATACAGAATTATTCATGTTACTACCAAATTGCTGCGTAACGTTTTTTATCTGATTTTGTAAGTTTTTTTTTTTAGAATTTAATTTTTTATCCCAAGTAGTCAAAGGTTCAAAGGGGTGAATGAACTTCTATTAAAATTTTACTTTTTAAATTTTTTGTAAAGAAGTTACTGAATTTTAGACAGAATACAGCAACTCGACCAAATCTGTCACGCCCCAAAATCTTTTCATATTTTATCAGAGTTTTACCATTGGGCATGAAGATAGAAATAGCAAGGGACGCATACTCAATAAAAAGAATAAGCAAGGGACGATAGAAGAAAGAGGTAAGGGACGAAGTGAATATCTCACTTATAAACATACGACCTCTGTCGTTAGCAATCGGTCTCACTACCGATATAAAACATCATATGCAGCGGAAACATTCTTCAGGATCTCACATCCTTATATGTATCAAAATATTACATATCCCAAAATACATAAATCATGATTTGTGTTACATCATCTAATCATGCGAATACAAAAGATAGCACCATCTCTCTTTCCATTTAGGGTTCCTCTTGTTCATCATCGTCTGTAGTGTGAGTACAGATTAAGGGGTGAGTGCGTGGAATACACTCGTGGGGATAAAATCCGCCTCTTGTGACTCATGACAGAATTAAATACCAAAAAGCTAACCTACAGTCACGTTGTCACAGCACATAAATTGCAAAGCAGATATTAGAAATGGCAAAGGACGAGTAGGTGCGGAATTCCTCCGTCTTACCCTATAAATAGTCTCAAACCGCTAGTGCATTTCAAGAGACTCACCAAACCTCCACAGAGTAGTAGAAAATAGCTGGGGACGAACAGAATGCATGATCAGAGGACCTTGGTCCTTTCACAGTTATATCATGGCACAACAAGTATAAATACAGCACTTAGTATTCCTCAATCATGTGTTTACTTAGGGAAAACGGTAAACAGATGAAGAGTTAGAAATTACCCCCACCTCGTTCGGTGGTTTTCCACGTGAGTCGCTAGTATCAGAGAGTCAATTATCTCAAGCGCAATCCAACAGTAACCCAAGCTCAATCCAATCAAGTAAGTCAATCTTAATCCAACAAATCGCCTACACAAGTTACGGTATACTTAGATCTTTATTAATTATAATTAAAGCGATAAACGTATACGCGACGAGTCGAAGGACCTAAAGATTGGATAAGGAACGAGCTCGTTCGGAGTTGATACGAGTTCAACGACGTATATGAAGTTTGAAGGTACACTGGAAATGTACAGAAAAAGGTTCAAAACATGGTGTCACATGCGCACCCGTCACTCGACGTGGCTCACGATGCACGCCCAGCACCCGGCGTCCGCTCTCGGTGCGCCCACTCAGCGCACGACCGTGCCCTCCTGGCAATCCCTGCCGGCCAGCGCACGACCGTGCCCACCCTCCAGCAATCCCTGCCGGCCAGCGCACAACTGTGCCCCCTCGCGCACGATCGTGCGCCAACTTCCAGTAAATCCTGCTGGCTCGAGCACGACCATGCTCCCCAAGCACGACCGTGCACCGGCCTCCAATGACTTCTGTCGGCTGGGCACGACCGCGTGCCAACAGCCTGCACGCCCAACAGCCTTCCCCTGCTGCCCACCTTCTTCCCTTCCCGGTCCTCCGGCTACTTCGTTCCAAACTCCTCGTCCCAAACTAGTACATCTCTGATACTAAACCACTCTTTCCCAACCCCATCTCACACACACAAACATATATATATGCAAACACACTCATCACAAAACGTTTGGCCGACGACCGAACCCATCGTTACAACCCACCGGCATATCACCAACGCCGGTTATCACTTTCCTCATGGCGGCACCACCTATGCCGCCCCCAACAAAGATCACCCAAGCACACACATAAACTCACACACACACATGCATATAGCACACCCAACCCGATATAACTCCGACGCCACCACACACGGCGGCGTCGTCCCCCCAACAACTCACCCTCGCCTCCATGAGAACCTCCGACAACATCTCCGGTTAAAAGGACGAAGGAAAATAGAGAAAACCGAGGAGAGAGAAAAGTTGGTTAGGGTTAGGGTTTAGGGTTTTGCAAAGGTCTTTCATCGTTTTCTGGCGAACGAAAAGTCGGAATAGAAATTCGAGACCGATTCTAGACTCGACTCATCAAAACCTACGTTGTGTGCGAAAATCGACCGAAACCGACAACTTTGAAATTTTTCGGCGAACTCCGGTGGCGGCACCACCGCGCCGACGGCGGCACCGGTGGTGGCGCGCCGGAGGCCGAAAAGAAACGAGAGAGAGAGAGAGAGAAGAGAGACTTACGTGTAAACGTCGCTTTTTGGCTCATTCGAAGAAAGGGGTGAAAATGAACTGAAAGGAGCCTCTATTTATAGATTTCGGAAGTTACTACTCACCGGTAAATATCTCGTTTACTATTCACCATAAGTATCTCCCGATATTTCTGAAACCTCGTGTTTTGTTCTTTTCATCGTCGTTTAAGCTACAGATCTCTGATTGACCTCTAGTTCGTTTCTATCTTCTCGTTTTTCCAAAACGCATCTAGTGATATAAAAATATCTTATATCCCATATCTAGGTAAATTATCCATCTCATACATGCACTAAACACTTATCTGAAACGCACATATTTAAACAGTTAAAACATACGCACATATATATTAAATCCTGAGTTTAAATATTTAATTAATAAATTATGTTTCGTTTTGGTCCGAGGTGCTACAAAATCAGTAAGTTGGCAAAATGTTGATTCAACTTATTGTTTCAGAGATTACAGTATGCAACGGAAATACTTAGATATAATTTCTTTTTGTAAAAATGTTTTCTTTTCAAAGTATGTTTCTCTCAAAGTCGTTTTATGCAGTATGAATAAGATATATAATAGATGCAGCAGGTAAATATAAAGCAATAAACACACAAGGGTTTATAGAGGTTCGAATGTGGTGTAATCTTTCTATGTCCTATCTTCTCCTTCTCTTAGGAGGAACTTCAATTAGGAAAAGCTCGTTTTACAAGTCTCAACTTCACAAACCAACTTCTAACAAGTTATACCTACTAGAATCAAACAAATTCCTAGGCTAATCCCACATAGGGTCTCCAAACACATAGAGTTAAAAACCTTAACAACTTAAGACTACCACTCAGTAAGGATCTAAATCTTTCCAACTGAGGACACCAACTAAACAACCTAGCACACAGCACAAAAAGTTAAAAGTATATGTTTCTTCAACTGGTGCTTTCGAAGACAGCCTTAAGCTCTTTGAAAGTCTGGTAATCTTCGACTTGGCTGCTTCAGTGAGGTTGATGACTGAAACGTGAGAGAAAACTTGTGTTTGCTTAAGAGAGATTGAGAGTAGATAGTTTCAGTAGTTTTCTCGAGTCAACTCCACCTTCTTTTATACTTGTAGGAAAATGTGTTCGTTGAAGAGAGACACACTCCATCTCGAATTTGAATTCTTGATCTCTTTTGATCTTCGCATTAAATGCTTCTAGGAAAATTGGGGAAATAGGGCATGTCCTACATGCAGGGTATTAATGGCGCCACTCCTCGACAATAGTACTTTTGCAGGTTCGCGGTCCAGATGGCAACGCGTCATTGGTCGGTTGCTAACTTCTATCTACCGGATACTTTGATAAGGCATATTCCTCGTACGGCAATTAATCCTTCCTCGTACTGCAATAAATAAGAGTGTTGTATCTTACTGCTTCTTGCTCAAGTTGCAGCAATCACTTTCTGTTCTGCGCCAGCTTTTTGTTCTGAATCTGCTTACTGATTCTGAACAGCTTTCTAATATCGAACTGCTTTCTGTCCTGATCCAGTAGAAAGCCTCCCAGTCCTGCTTACTGATTCTGCTTACTGATTTGCACTGCTTACTGAAAATCAGCATCCGATACTTCTTCTTTGCAGAATCCTGCTGCAATCAGAAAGCTCCATCTTTCTGATTTTTAACTTAACTTCAAAATACATCCCATAATAGAAATTTAACAAAAACTAAGTTCCACTTAAACAATATGGAAAAATTGGGTACTCCAATTTCCTATACAAAATCTACTTGTCTCATCAAAACCTACACAGAAATATCTCAACAACTATTGTTCTATCTATAGCCATGCACATTGGGTTCTATTTTAACTTTGGTTCATCGTTTATTCATAGAGATCTAGAATCTAAAGTTCTTAGCTAGTTTGAGTGATAAACCCTAATTAATGTTAATCTTGTAATCTGAATATTCTTGCTCGTTTTTCTTAATGGATTGATCTGAGTTTTCTGTCGTGGATGTAGGCCAAGTGGGTAGGTCAAACCACATTAAATCTTCACATGTTCTTGTGATCGATTGTTCATCTTTCTTGAATCTATCTCTTTGCATTTCCATTTCTGTGAGTTGTGATCAAGTCAGAAGGTGAGTCCAAGTGATTCGAGCCGTTCAATCATAACACTAAAATATAGGCAAATTACAAGGAATGGGACAATGAGACAAAGCTATACAAAATGTCTCTTAATTAATTAAGAGATATATGTGATTCTCCTATATATTTTGATTTACAATTATCACTGTAGCTATCAGTGCAACAAGCTGACCCACAACCCACCATTTGATGGAATGGAATGGGATAGACTCTTATAATATTGTTTTATTTTGTACTTTATGATAGAGGACAAGAAAAATTTAATATCACAATTGAATTATATTTGCACAAAACATTTTTAATGATAGAAGGAAAAATATTGTATTTCTCAAATTTTGTGTTTTTAGCTAAATAATAATGATTCGTACTATAATAAGAATAACACACTTTTACAAAAAAAGTTAATAAAGAAAAAAGTAAATATTTGACGTCTAGAATTGTCTAAGCCCGTCTGCCTAATCCCGTCAAAGATCATCAAAATATCTAAAATGGCTGAATAGGCTAAAATCAATTAGGTTAACTGTCTAACCTGATTTTTATAACAGTAAATAAGGTAATACAATAAGGAATGCTCTGATGATGCATCATTTTTCTGCACCTTCTTGCTATTGCATTTGTGGCAACAATTTCACTTGGTCAAAAATTTGAAAAGAAAGAGTTTGATATAGATTTAATTTTAGAAAGAGGCTCACAAGGACCAACCTTTCGTTTCTTACGGTGGACCAGTCTCTTGTTCTTGCAACAATCTCACATACTCATGCTGTGAAAATATCCTAATCCAACCAAAAATTAATCAAACTCAGTTCGGTATTCAAACAGAACCAAACCCAAATAATCAAAAACCGAAATACATTTTTTTAAGAACCGAACCGAATAGACTAATAAAACCGAACTTCAACCGAAACAAATTATTCGATTCATTTTTAACTGAATTAACCGATTTTTTTTTTTAACTTTTTTTTTTTTTTTGATGACCTACTTTGTTTCCATTCCTATATCGCCTGCTTTGTTTCAATACAAAAATAAAACATAGTCCAAACGTCCACATACTACAAGTCACAAATTCACTTAGCAACTAAAACTAAAACATAGTTCACACTCCAACATAAGCATTAAAACATGTAAGTGTCAAAAGTATCATAAATACACAAGGTTGAAGGCCCACAACTTGACAACATTAATATAAATATAGAATTCAAATCCACCTTCTTTTAATTCGATTCAGTTATTTCGGTTTTTTTACCCTCAAAACCGAACTGAACTGAAATAACTGAAATTTATAACAAAAAACCGAACCAAATTTTTTAAAACCGAACCGAAATGCATCTTTCGGTCCAATTTGATTCGATTTTGAATAAATAAATAAAAATAATATATAGGCATATCTATAGATGTATGTCAGGTGAGTTTTCAAATCTCACTATAATTCAATCCGATCAACAAATCATGATACTACAATTTTCAACACAACCCACTAACTTGTGATTATACCAATTTTTTCGTCATTAATGTAATGTGCCATCTATACTAAATTCTTACCCTACACAACATGATTTTCTCTAAAGATATGCTTGTTTTATGATTCACACACTACGGAATTCTGATATTGCGTTTTTTACACGACTCAAATTCAAATTTCCTCATCCACTACAACACCTAGCTACCCTATATATACTGCCTAACTACACCTATTAACACTTGTTTTTATAATTTTCAATAAAATCTAAAGGTGAGGCTATACACACCCCAAAACTTAAAACACATTCAATTTTTTTTTAAATGAAAGGTATGAAAATACAATATTTGGAATGTGCTTAGTATCTTTGGAGTGCATACAACCCCACCCAAAATCTAATTTATCCCAACACATCTTGCCACAATATAACTCCACAACTCATCAATATTTTCCAAAATACTTTGATATCTATAATACAATCCTACCATATACAATCTCAAAACTAACATGTTTCATTATTCATAAAAATATAACTATTCAAGGATTTCAAAGTTAGAATTCCCCCCAACCCACTTAAGTCTAAACCAAACATACCCTTAGATACTTATATTACACCCTAGCATACATGGCTCATTTTATATAAACTATAGCTCATTTATACAAAATCACACATATATACGTGGGTGTGTGCAAAATGTGATAACTATGCATTCCACCCAGCAAGCAACAGCCACACTGAAATAACAGAGATTTATGAGATCATTCTCTCATGTTCACTGCAATGAATACAAAGACTTGGATGGAGAATTGATACGCCAAATTATCCAAAGATAGAACATAAATTTCTGACTAGTCTAAGAAAGTTCCAACAACCATAACAATTTGCACATTGCACATTCAACATGCGGGGTTGAGGACACTATAGAGCACAGACTTTTGAGAATATAATGACAACAAGAAAATCCTAGCTATTGCCTTATCTCTTTGTTGCCTATATGTAATCATAATTGCACACAGCTAATAACAGAGCATATAGTTTGTAAGTTAAAAGCAAGTTTAAATATCAAAACTAAATCTGGCCTCTTCTCATGCCTCAGCAATTGAGTTATCTCGAAAATTATAAGATATGAAGGTAAATTGCTTGTTCCAAATTCACTCGTTCCCCTTTCCTTCAATCTTACCAATCACCAACTGCCGATTATTCATCAATACGGCCTGTAGCGCATAGGGCGCCTGTACCTTGGAACCCTCCTGCACGTTTAAGTTTTACATCAGAATTTCTAATCTAAAGTAATTAATGGTCAGTCTACTTTGTTAGAAAGGCAAAACAGAGTAAGCATAGACTCCTGTAATGGCAAGCTAAAGATGTGATCTTTTGTTATCTATTCATTACACAGGCATACCGATAAGCATACAACCATAGACATGAGGGAAAGAAAACATGGTCATCAGAATAACGACAAGGTGAAAACAAATTCTTCAGTAGATATACAGACTATATATGCCAGCTAGGTTGGGAAAACTCAAATACTTTTCCAGCAGCGTATGGATATGAGGCTCAAAATAACAGACACCGACTATAAATTATTTCAGTAAAGGCAATTTATCATCCCACTTTATTTCCAAGCCAAAAAACACGAGCAACTAGATTGCTTACCCATAACCATAAGGGGGGAAAACCGGAGGGCCAGGCATGAAAGGCCTTCTTGACCCAAAATATGGATTTGGACGCCTTCCTCGATATTGTTTCATCCCAGGAATATTCGTTCTCTTAGCTGATACCTGTTCAATGACACAATTACAATTGATGTGAGGGAAAGCTAATATTCATCACCACTGTGTTCACACAAAGATAAGTACAAGAACCTTCAGTTGACGGCCATGCAGCTCAGTCTCATTTAGCAGCAGAGCATTTTGAACAGCCTCAACTTCCACAAACTCTACATAAGCAAAACCTTTAGGTTGACCAAACTTGTCTGTCAAAATAGTGACCCTGTTCACAGTCCCACAAGACTGAAAATGCTGCTGCACCTCCTCAGGTGTGCACACATAATCCACCTGAATTTGGAGAGAAATCGGAGAAAAGATTAACTAATTAGGCCAACCGGAATAACTCATAAAATTAAAGAAGAGTGTACTTATAATCCAAATTTATGAGCAGCATAGTAAAGGCAAGCCTTATTCGTGTTGGAACAAGGCGTCTACATATAAATGCCATGATGATAATGCAAAAAACAAACACCAGCCACCACAGTACAGAAATTGTAATAAGTATACAAGGCAGTACATAATTTCAATCATCAGCCAGTAGAGTTGGCCATCTATTTACAATTAACATTCACCATTTCGAAGGCATTTCTTGGAGGAATACCGTGATTTAAGTTAATTTAGCATATTTGCTTTGGCTGATCAGCATTGGTGTTACCTATCTTCTCATATTGTTTTCACTTTTCAAGACCAAAGGCCTTCACTTCACAGTTTATGTTTCTATGGTACAATTCATGCAAGTATAGTAGTATACTGATAAATCTGCTAGCAAAACTGACTAAAGACAATAGAATAGTGGTTCAGGATACAAAAAACTACAGAACTAGATCAAGAATTAATAGGCAAATCATGATCACTGGATTAACTCGGAATTCAGAGATACTCTGTAATATGTTAGACTGCTTATTGGGGTCAAGAACTACTCAAGATACATCTCAACTGCTAAGTGGAAGAGCATACACTTACTTAACTTAGCTAGTTTCACATAAATGATAACACATCCAATCTAACATACTGACTCAGTACAACTGGGTGCTGTAAAGGGTGTAACAAGTAATCTGATTTTTAATTGACAGTTTCACCAAGAGCTAATGGCACTGTAACAAGCAAAATGATTACTTAGCAATTCATGGGAGCTCAATTAATAAATTGGACATAGAACAAGGACCAAGAAACTCACATTACCGACATATATGGATCGAGCATCCACCTCCTCTTTTTCAGCCTGGCTAGCAGAAGCACCATTGGGATCTTCTGAGAAACCCAAAAAAGAAAAGAAAAAATAATGAGGCTGTTAGCTAAAAGTTCCATAAGTTTTAGCAGATTACCATGCATATATTATATGATGTTAGTGCAATATACAATTGCCTCTAACTATAAAATTAATCCGAGGATAAGAATATAGAGATCAATAAGCAATGTAATAGCCAACTCACTTTTCCTTTGGTTTTATTTGGAAATGTCTATGTTTAGTGACAAAATACACTTATAGTGAACCAATCGTAAGTACATAAATACTAATACTTGAGTGAAGTGTCAATTGCAAATATAAAGCAGAAAAGAATAATTACATGAGTGTATAGAAAGAATCTATACAGCTTTACATGAAACTAAAACTGCTAAATAATTACATAAAGTTTTAAGACCAAAAACCTATAATTCATCACCCAAAAATTAAAAAAAAAAAAAAAGAATTGATAAATTGCAGAGGACAGTCACTAATATCCCTTCTAAATTTGCTCCTAAAAGCAGCAAGAAGATTTAAGTTTTTCCACATACAAAAAAAAAATGTATGCAGACAGCAGATGCAACACATTAGCATAAAATTTTCAGGAGATGAAAATAACAAATCCAGATTCCAACGCCAACAGGAAATTCTGAATCCTACAAATGCAACATGCAATAAAAAGAAAAATAAAATAAAAAAAGCAATACATCAATACTGCATCGTCAGCCAAAAATATTAAATATATAATCAAAAATGCACAAGATGGATAAGGCAAGGAACAATCCTTAAATTTTGAGATAAATAATTTCCCCATGAATAGATCTTAATAAGCCAACTCATTGAACTAATAACCATTTAGGCCTAATCTCATCATGATGCCCTAATCATCGAACATATGCAAGGAAGGAACTTGGGCTCTTTTCAATGAAAAAAAAAACATATAATTCAATGAAAAGGCAAATGCTAAACTCTAAGAGCGAAATCAAGTAGAAACTTTACATACTTCTGCTGCAAAATGAAAGCGAACCGCGAAAACCCCTCATGACTTGTTGGCTTCACTATTCCGTGATAAGTTTTATAAAGAAACTATCCAGCAATAAATATCTAAAAGGCACGAGAAAAAGCCTCTTTAAACTTAATTTGAAACTGTCCAGGTTAATTGAATCATTTCAAGATGATGGCGGAGAGATCGAAAGGTCAGAAATTTTAGACAGGAAAAAAGGAATAAATGGAAGCAAGACATGTGGCATTCAGCAAAAAGCTAGTGAAGGACACATAAAGAAATTAAGAAGGATTATTAAGTTTCACCAAGAAAAAAAGGTAAGCATTTGGATGGCATTGCTTCAATTGCTCCCTCCATTTCAATTTATTTGTCGTTTAAAATTGTTTAACAAAGATTAAGGAAACATGTAATAGCTATGATTATGTGTATAATGACCACAATACACCTTTTTTGGAGTACTAAAAGTTGTGTATGAATTATAGGGGCTTTCTAACAAAAGTCATGAATAAATGAAGACCTTGTACCAAAAAAAAAACCAGGCAAAATTGGAAGAAAAAAAATTAATTCTTCTTGGTAATTAAAAAATGACAAATAAATTGAAACAAAATTTATTTCGTAAAAGGAACTGTTATTTTGAAGTAATGGAGTAGTTAATAGTGAACCTCATATGTAGCAAATTACATATACATCACAAAATATAAAAAAATCAATCTAGGTTTCAAGGTATAATCAAGCAATGTAAACTCCACCTACCATAAAAAGGCCCAGTTATAGTCTGGGTCTGGTCGTGTAGATGACACTACAATAGCAAGACGGAAACTAACAAGAGAAAATAAAAAAGTCATGCTTGCCCCCATGAAGACCTGTATTTTTTTTTTTTCTTGTCATGTTACATGTCCTCAATGGCTCAATCCTTGCACTTGAAAGTTGAACCATACCACTTTAATTGCTTCATAGCATAAACCCCTCTTGTAAACTGACAATACATTATACAATTCATCCCTAACAAAGGAAGCATTACATAATCACCTAAAAATGCCTATACACATAATCAGATGGAGGAATCTGAACAAAAAGATTAGCTATAAACTTTCCAAGAAATCCATCAAAAAAGTCATCCATATCCTCCAAACATTACATCTCCAAGCATTACACTGTATGTCTCATTAACTCTTTAGCCCTTATTTAGGGGTTCCATAGTAGAATAAGCTTACTGAAGAGAAAAATACAAAAGGGTTGACTCTAAAATATCAGGAGAATTTTCCGTTTTGTGATATAATAAAAGTTTTATTTAGATTAAGGGCTTTCAGGGTATGGTCTAACCAAATCATACCAATTTCAGGTATTCAGCAGAAACAATACATACATGTATATATATTTGGTTGTGTCCTCAAATCTTTCAGGGTATGGTCTAGCCAAATCATACCAATTTCAGGTATTCAGCAGAAACAATACATACATGTATATATCTTTTATTAAGGTTGTGTCCTCAACAATAATTCCAATCTTATCAAAACCTCATTATTTAACTTTTTTTTGATAAAATTGGGATCAGCAAGAGCAACCAAACAACTTTACTTAAATCTGGTTTCGATTTATGATTTTCCTATCCAAGATCTTGATTCTGTTTGGTACAGATTAATGGTATACATACTTCTCGTTTGGGTCCTGATTCTCAGTTTATGCACTTAGCAGCATTTTCATGATAATGTTCCGGTACAGTAAACTAGGACAGCGCTTTAAAAAAATAAAAACAAATCTGAAGATTTGACAAACTTTTGTTCCCAATTGATTCCACCAAAACTAGTTCATTTCTAGTTTCCAGACTTTCAAACACCATGAAGACATAAAATCATATTTCATCGTCCAAATCACATCAAGTCCCAAAGCTTCAATCATTTAAGAGGGCTTTTTTTTTTGGGGTCCATTTTTTATAGATAAATGTTACCATCCATTTCTTATAAGTAAATCTTCAGGTCAGCATCAAGGTAAGGTTTTTGAGAGTAGATTTTTCAATTAACTTCCGCTGTTTCCTTTCATACACTTATAGACTAATTAACTTTAAAAATAAAAATAAAAAACAAGCAAACAAACCTCCACGTATCATTTGCAAGGTGGCCAACTGTCACGGAGGCTCAACGTTATTTAAGATACAACTAAGGGGGCATTAAACATTTGTTTGTCCCAAATGTCAATTTTTTTCCTATCACAACACAACCCGTACTAAGTTAACACCCTAACTTTATCAAACTTGATACCACACAAGACTTAGTTAATTAAGTACAATACATATTTCTTATCAAAATGCATCCATTTGTTGCCAATCAGCTAACACAATTGAATCCCAGCAATTAAATTTCTTTATTATATTTAATACTCAATACCTAGTCCCAAAATCTTCAAGTAAAAAGTAAACCTTTAACCATAAAAATACTTCCAACGATTACACAGACTTGAACCCTAAAAAGACCTGACCTAAAATAGAGATCCCAAACTCAAAGAAGGCAAAAAGAATAAAATCTTTCAAAAGTAAAGCCAATTTGAAGAAAACCTTGAGGTGCCCCCATCTCTTTCTCAACTTTGGCTTGCATTTCGCGAAGCGCACCTGCTTCTTCCTCAATCTCCTGCAATCTCTTCTTCATAGTCTCCAACTCCTGCAGAATTTCAAAACAGCAGCGACAATTAGAAGCATGCCCATATACGAATCCGAAAATTCTGAAATAAGCACACTCCACATATACCAAAGAATATTTCTCAGACACACCGACAGATGTGCGTGTAACATACCTTAGTTTTGGATTCAGCTTCGGCATCGGCAGAAGCGTCAAAATCAGACTCCATGTAAGCTTCCTCAGGCACGTCGCCGCCGTAAACGTCGTCGTCTTGTTCGTGCTGCTCCAGATGCTCCATCTCTCTCTCTACAGCTGATGCGTAGGTCAGAGAAGTTGTGCGCGTATATGAATGATGAAAGAATGTATGTGTATGTGAAAAGAAACGGCAATGTTTTAGCCCCTTTTGGATATATATACCTGGGGCTGGGGTTTGGGTTCTTCGAAAGGGATTCGAATTAAGAGAAAAAGAGGATGAGAATGGGGGCCTCCTGAGTGAAAACACTCGTTTCTCTGTGTTGTGCTTTTGGAGGGTTTCTTTTTATTTTATTTTATTTTTTTAAATTACAAGTAACTTAAATCAAAATATTTATTAAATAAGTAGTGTTCTTATGAACCAGGTGTACGGATGGGCGTGCGCGAGTCGGATCGGGTCCGAAACGGTGCCCAGATTTTTTTTTTTTATTAATTTATGTCATAACTTTTATGTTATATTAGTATAATTTTTTTTTTACAAATATCGTAATATTTAAGTGAATAACTTAAACTTTTGTCAGTATAGAAATTCATGTAGTATAGTTGAACTTTTATATCATAATTATTTAATATTTATGTTATATTAGTATAATTTTTATGTACAAATTTCATAACATTTATGTACTTAAAAAAATAACATAAAAGTTATATTATTATAACGGAAATATTTAATTATTATGCATAAAAGTTATATTATTACAACATAAAGGTATTATAGGTTTATAGTACACTACAAAATGTTATGCGAATATAACAAAAGATTACGCGATCATAACAGAAAGGTCAAGCGAGCAAGCGAGGGTTTGAGCGCGGACCTGGACATGTGTGGGGCGTGTGAAAAGCACCACCAGGTCGGATTGACTCAGCTGTACGATTCCCTATTTGTGAACCTTGTTTTTATAAATATTTGTGTCATTAAATTTCTGAGTTTGTTAAGTTACAAAGAGGATATCTTCAATAACTAAAGCTTCAACGTTTTATCCTTATGAAATTTAAAATACGATAAAATAGTATAATATTAGTAATAAATAAGCACATTCGAATTAATTTACTCGTTGGTTTTCCTTAAACTTTCAATGAGAATAATATGAAAACATTTCGGTTGACCAATTTTATTTTTTATCCCGTGTTTTATCTTTCAACTGTAAAATCATTCATTTTAGTTTGTTAGTAAAAGATCTACGATTTTTTTTTGCTTTTTATAACAAATGAATTTGATTGTAATTTTCGTAAATTTTGAAGTTTGTTTAGCAATTTGATTAAATTTGAGGAAGGTAAATATAATTCATTCTTATTTTCCTCAGCAGTTTTGCATAATTAATTTTGATTTTTGGGAGGGAAATCATCCTCATTTACTCCTAATTAAATTTGAATATGATCTTAATTTATACACACTTGTAATCTTAGTTTCTCTTCATTTATTAATACAAAGTAAAAGTGGTTAAATGAACCGAATGTCAGAAGACTGAGAATTTGATAAAGGAAATACACATTTATTATATATTTTCTTTGTGATTTTTTGAGTGATTATCCATAAATTTTACAAAAAAAAAAAAAAATCCTCTATTCCACCATCTATTTATTCCGATAATTCAAATAACATGATCTGTGTATGAATGACACCATTAATTATAACATGTGATTTGTATTAAAAAATAATAAAATATAAAATAAGAAATCAAAATATAACATATGACATGTATTAAAAATAATGAAATATAAAATGAGACATTAAGATATAACAAATGATTAGATCTAAAATTTAGACAAAAGAAATTTAGGAGATTTTGATTAATTTTGTATTTGGTCGTGAGATTTTTTTGAAACTCATATATTCAGGCAAAAATTAATGTTTTACATTTAAGACAATCATTGTAATAGAAGGAATGTCATTACATAAGGATGAATATTTGATTCCTTCATTACATTGCCATGAGACAGTAGTAGTAATTGTGTAATATGCTGTTACCGTTTGACCTGAGTTGTGCCAATAACTGTATTCAATTACAAAATGCAAAAATGTTTTAAAATTTTCTACAATATACTATATGTTAAACTTATATAGAAATATATTAAATAAAAAAATACAAAAGGAAAATTTTTAATTTAGAAATTAAAACATTATGTGTAATATTTAATATAGTTCTGGAATATTTAAATTTAGGGTAAATTACATAATACAAATCAAACTATGGTCATTTTTCCACTTTGTTACCCTAACTTTCAAAGTTTACTAAAAAATAGCTCACCTTTGCGAATTTACCAAACAACCGTCAGAAGTCACCGCCGGTGGAATATTCTACGAATATTCCGTCCCGTGCCATCGGTGTCAAAAAAAAAACGGAGGATAACTATGACCACTTTTGCACTAAGGTAGCCAAAATTTGAAAGTTTACTGTATAACCGCTGACCTTTGCGAATTTACTACACGACCGCTAAAATATTACCGCCGACGGAATATTCTCGAAATATTCATTTCCATGTCATACACGTGACAAAAACGGAGGGTATTTCGATTTTTTTCAATGTTGGCTCATTTTAATGATTTATTGAAGGGCAAAATAGGGAATTCAATTACAAAATCATACTAAATAAAAATTACAAATTAAAGAAATACAAAATTACAAATTAAATAAAACTAACCTAGAAATTCATCCCAAATCTCCATTCTTACTTCCCCAAACATAAACTCCAAATTGAGAGATGGAGAAATTGAAGATAAACCCTAAAGCCATAACCCCAATCCATTCTCAGTTCTCTGTTGGTCGTATCACCCGTTTTCTCAAGGCTGGAAAGTATGTCGAGCTCGTCAGTGCCGGTGCTCCGGTGTATCTCGCCGTCGTCCTCGAGTATTTTGCTGCAAAGGTAAGTATTTCTTCTTCAAATTCAATTTCGGATTCATTCGAATCTAGGGTTTCTTGAATTTGAGTTTGAGTTTGAATTATGTAATTGACGGTGAATTGGATTCTGGTTTCTACGATTTTGGCCGATTTATTTTGCAAAGCTCTCCAATTTCTCTTAATTTTCCTAATTTTAGTTTTCCCGAATTTATAGGGTTTGAATTATTCTCAACTAATCAGATTAATTATGCAATTTAGATGTTGGAATTGGCTGGAAACGCAGCGAGAGATAACAAGAAGACAAGGATTGTTCCTCGTCACATTTAATTTGTAATTTTTATTTAATTTAATTTGATAATTGAATTCCCCATTTTGCCCTTCAATAGGTCATTAAAATGAGCCAACATTGAAAAAGACCGAAATACCCTCCATTTTTGTCACATGTATGGCACGGAAAGGAATATTTCGAGAATATTCCACCGACGGTGACATTTTGGCGGTCGTGTGGTAAATTTACGAAGGTCAGCGGTTATACAGTAAACTTTCAAAGTTCGGCTACCTTAGTGTAAAAGTGGTCATAGTTACCCTCCGTTTTTTTTTTTACACCGATGGCACTGGACGGAATATTCGTAGGATATTCCACCGGCGATGACTTCTGGTGGTTGTTTGGTAAATTTGTAAAGTTGAGCTATTTTACAGTAAACTTTGAAAGTTAGGATAACAAAGTGGAAAAGTGATAATTTGGCTTGTATTATGTAATTTACCCTTAAATTTATAATTACACTCTTTGTACCAAAGTTAATCATGTATAATTAAAAGTGATGGGAAAATAGAGATGTGTGAATATATATTTCCTTCTATGAGTGTCGTGCGCGAACCTGCAATGTAAATCTTTATAACGTTATGTCATGTATATCTTTATATGAGCATCGTGTGTGAATCTGTAATGTAAATATTTATAACTTATGTCTTGTTGTATACACGAGTAATATATAGAATAACAACACTAAATGTAGTATTATTATAAGATCGATGATGTATACTTGAACCTGAGCCAGCCATTGCCTGAGACATGTAGTCAACCACAGGAACCGAGCCAGTCAGAGTTAGAAATATGGCGGGCGAGCTAGATCTAAGGTCGACCAGAATTGACCGAGCCGGCCAGGGCTCTAGCTAACGTCCACTGATTCCTATGCAACGTTCAAGTACACTAAGAAGTTCATCTCAAGAGAGTTAATCAAAGTCCAAGATATCCAGAAAAGAAAACGAATCGGATAGAATCATTCTGATCGAGATATAATCGAATCTAATATGATCATACTGAATCCCTAAAATCATGTCATTCGATATATTTTTCAAGATTATGTAATCTAGAATTTAATTTATAAATAGGCCTTGATTTACGGAAAACGAATTTGAAATTCATTGTATTAAACATATTATTATTCTCAGATTTCAGCAATTGATTCAACCGGTTAGGGATGACAATGGGACAAAGGAGCAATCACCATCCCACGTTCGTGGGGAATCCTCGTCCCCAACGCGGGCCCCAACGTGGGGAATCCTCGTCCCCACGTGGGGAATTCCCGTCCCCACCAGCAAAATAGGGAAAATTTCCCTTGCCTCACGGGGATTCCATGCCCCATCTTGTTTTCACAAAAACTCAACCCGGATCCGCGAATTTCTATTTTATTTTTTTTCCACATTTTTGTCTTGACCTTTATATTATAAATGTGTGACCTTTATATACAAACATCTGTACCTTTATGTCTGTAACTTAGAAAAAAAAATGAAGATTTTCAACACAATTTGTATTGTTTACCTTCATGTGATATCAATGTAACATTTATGTTATATTATGTTGTTGGAAATTGGAAGAGAAGGTTGGTTTTGACCAATCTTTGACCAAATTTTAATGTTGATTCCATTTTAAATAAATGAAAATAAGTTGCTAAATCGGAATCTACGTTTCGTGTAGATGAATGTAGTGTATGTACTTTCGAATTTTCAATTTCGGGTGAATGAGAAATTAATACACAAAGTTGACGACTTGGATCCTTCTTGTGAAGGAAAATGGGAGAAAAGGAAATGTTGTCCCACATCAGAAAAATGGTGGAAAAAGTTTCACTTTATTAATAGGAGCACATGTATAAGAGATAATCATGTGTGCTCTCTTATGGTGGAACCTAGTGTCATTTTTTGGACCTAGTTGGCTAAACACTTACGCACCATCGGAACCACACGTGGCACCATCGCACTCGGGTTGGGTCCGGATCGGACCGGGTCGGGTCACGGATCGGGTCGTCGGGTCGGGTCGCGGGTCGGGCCGGACCTGGCTGAGCCAGGTGTGAAGTGGTGTGACCCTTGGATGTGGAAGGGTGTGACCCTTGGGTCCAAATGGCTTGACCCTTGGGAAGAGGTGTGAACACACGTCTTGGATCCAAGGGTGGTGTCCATTGTGGGAAAGGACGCATCTCCTTACTCCTATAAATAGGAGGCCCCCCATTTCATTTCATTTATTCAAAAATTCAAAATTCCAACTTTCATTCAGAACGCATAGTCAATATTAAGAAAGTCTCGAGTATCGAGTAAGTTCGCCGATAGCTTTTGGGTTAAGCTTGAAATCGTTGTATCTTAGGGACAATTGTCGTTAACCGTGAGCACTTGGATACGGGGCAATATCGTCTTACGGAGAAAGAGCCTAGCTCTTGCCTCGATTTAACCCCGTAGTTGTGCATCTTTTCAATACGCCATACACACTTATTCTCCAACATATGTCACATTTATGTACAAATATTCTAACCTTTATGTAATATATAAAAGTGCATAAAGGTCAGAATATTTGTACATAAAGGTGACATGATATAATATAAAAGTCACATTGATTATGTTGAAAATCTTCATTTTTTTCTAAGTTATAGTACATAAAAGTCATGATAGTTGTACATACCTTTATAACATAAAGGTCACACTAATACAACATAAAGGTAACAACCTAAAGCCAAAAAAAAAAAAAGCTAAATTCAAAAACACGCGGATCCGAGTTAAAACTGGGTCGACCCGGATTACATGTACACCAAGTACACACAAGACCAACTCTCCTGTTTTTTATTTATTTAATATTGATGTTTTTTATTTATTTAATATTGATTTTTTATTAAAGAAGAGATATCCAAAATAATGAAGAACTGAATAAAGAATGAAAGATGAAATTTCATGTCAAACAACTGTGTTTTTTTACAACATTTTGTAGGTTTCCTCTTGTTCTTTATTGGGTGCACAAACCAAACCACACATAGACAATCTCTCTCTCTCTCTTAAATATAATTTTGTAATACTCAAATCTTGTGTTAGGCTTGGTTTGCAGGAAAGATAAGGAAAAGTCATAGATGGTGGACTCAATGGCGGATCTAAATGGTAGAGTGGGTATGCAAGTGCATACCCTTTTTTTTTCAAGAAATATTAGTATGTTGAATTTAAGATATGACATAATTTTCTAACTATAAAATTTTGCATATGATCTTTATGTTGTGCTTAAGAACTTTTTGGTTTGTATTTCTTAATATTATATGTTTTCAACTTTTTGGTTTGTATTTCTTAATATTATATGTTTTCAACTTCTAGAATGTCCATATTTTGTTTATGCTAGCTACTCATTTTCAAGAACTTGATTTGTATTTTGAATTGTATAATATTATTGTTTTAATATTTTTTATAACTATGCATACCCTGTTTATAATTCCTAATCCGCCACTACCTGAGGATATAGACATGGTTGAGTTTGCTGGAATGGTGGGACGAAGGAAACATGATCTTTGCTTAATTCCTGTTGTAAGAAGGCCTTTGCCTTAGACATGGACAGATTTAAGGAGGGCGCGGCGCAGCAGTGAATCTATATATGACTATGCAAGTTTTTGCAAAACAAAGGTTCATATATATATATAATGTAGTTTATTTTTACACATCATAATTATGTTTTAAAATTTTAAAAATATATAACTTACATTAATCTCACTTAAAATAATAAATAAAGATTATATTAGCCCCACTTTAGGATTCAAATTGTAAATTTTTTATATCTTTAGTCATTTTCTTAGGATTTACTTTCCAATTTTGAATTGTATGATATATATATATTTCCCATGAGATCTTTTGTTATGTTTGATGTTACATTTCTTATTACAAACTAATCAACACAAGCCATGTGTATCATATAATATCACTAATTAATACGTGATATGTATTGAATTAGATAAATAATGAGATGTAACATGCACCAAATATAATAAAAAATCCAAACCTTTTATTTTTTTTAGTATTTTTTATAATTGTGCATACCCTGTTTATAATTCCTGGATCTGCTACTGGGTGGACTTCTAGTGATTGGAGAGTTTCGGAGTTAGGACAGCTGGTGGACAGTGAACTCAGGGATAGAGCTATCAAAATGGGTTAGGTCTATTGGGTCGACCTGTCCAATCCCATCAAAATAGAGGTTGGGGTTGAATAATGATAGGACCGCGGAAGGGTGGGCATTAGAAATGGTAGTGGGGCGAGAGTTTTCTGTCCCTACAAATCCGTCCTGAATGGGGCTGGGATTCCCCAGAATGTACCTACGCGGGAACAAGGACGAGGAGGATTTCTCCCCCGATTGGCGGGGCGAAACAAGGATTGTATTCCCTGCCCGTGGGGCCCCGAGAATTTTATTTATCATATACATATATATATACACATGTATATATTTTAAATATATCTATATAAATATATTTCAAAAATAATATAATTAAATTAATATATATATATATATATATATGGAGATTGAAGAGTTAAGTGCATTGAAGTATTGAAAAATGATGAAAATGTATTAGGATAATTTATTTTTGTGTTTTAGCTAGTTTTATTAAATTGTGTTTTCATCTTTTATTTGGATTATGGACCACTTTTTTATATTTTTTTTATATTAGGATAATTGTGTTTTAGCTAGTTGTATGAATTATTTTTATGTATTAATTAGATAGAAAAAATATTTAATAGCAAAAAAAAAAAAACAAAAAAAACAAGATGGGGCGACGTGTGAAGGGGGAAATTTTTCCTGTTCCGCTCGTGGGGACGAGGATGGGGATTGCTCCCTCAGTCCCAGCCCGCCTCACCCCGCCCCGTTGCCATCTCTAGTGGACCTAAGTGGGTTTGGCTCACGGTGGGTTGAGCTTTCTGTGGATTCGCTCGCCTCTAATTTTTAAAAATATTTTTTTTATTAAAAATATATATAAGAAATGAATAATGGTATTGAAAATTTTTATCTATTGCGAGTAATGATTTATGAAAATATTAATATGAGTCATTTAGTTATAATAAATAAATTTTAGTGAAAATTATTTTTAAAATTTTGTTTTCATATATTATAGGGTAAATTACATAATACAAGTCAAACTATAATCACTTTTCCACTTTATTACCCCAACTTTCAAAGTTTACTATAAAATAGCTCAACTTTGCGAATTTACCAAACAACCGCCAGAAGTCACCGCCGGTGGAATATCCTACGAATATTCCGTTAGCCGAACTTTGAAAGTTTATTGTATAACCGACCTTTACGAATTTACTACACGACCACTAAAATGTTACCGCCGACGGAATATTCTCGAAATATTCATTTCTGTGCCATACACGTGACAAAAACGGAGGGTATTTCGATTTTTTTCAATGTTGGCTCATTTTAATGATTTATTGAAGGGCAAAATAGGGAATTCAATTACCAAATCAAACTAAATAAAAATTACAAATTAAAGAAATACAAAATTACAAATTAAATAAAACTAACCCAGAAATTCATCCCCAAATCTCTTTTCTTACGTCCCCAAACATAAACTCCAAATTGAGAGATGGAGAAATTGAAGAGTGAATTTAGGGTTTATGAGTCATTTGGATTATGTGTCATTTTTTATGTGTCATTTTAGTTGGATTAGGTGTCATTTTTTATATTTTTTTGTTAACATTTTAGTTATATGTAATTGTATAAATTATTTTTATGTATTAACTAGAATAGGTCTCGTGTGTAATACACAAGATATTATGAACACTTAAATTAAACTTAGTAAAAGTAGAAAAATTTAAATATTATTTATACAATAAAATTAAATTTATGATTTGTGCAATATATACATATATGCATTTAATTTGACATTAAATATAACATAATATGAATAATTATTTAATTGTCGAAATATGTTGCATTTGTAGAGGTCCTAGAGGATCATAAAAAAAAAATTGTTTATTATTTTGAAAAAAATATATATTGCTATGCCAATTATATAATTCAACTCACCCACCATTTTGTTTTTTTGCTTTTTATTGTTACCGTCTATAAAAACACTCAAATTTTCTTTTCAATTAAATGATTAAAAATTAGAGAAAATTTCACAAATATATTTCTTAGTTTATTTTAAAGACACATATTCAAAAATAATTATTCAATTTCATTAATTAATAAGTTTGAAAATTTTTGAACAATCATTTCAATCTGTTGACCTTTATTTCAATTTATTTATTTATATTTTTTCTCTATATTTTTTAACTAACCCAGAAATTCATCCCAAATCTCCATTCTTACGTCTCCAAACATAAACTCCAAATTGAGAGATGGAGAAATTGAAAAATTTCTCCATCTCTCAATTTGGAGTTTATGTTTGGAGACGTAAGAATGGAGATTTGGGATGAATTTCTGGGTTAGTTTTATTTAATTTGTAATTTTTTATTTCTTTAATTTGTAATTTTTATTTAGTTTGATTTGATAATTATATTCCCTATTTTACCCTTCAATAAATCATTAAAATGAGCCAACATTGAAAAAAATCGAAATACCCTCCGTTTTTATCACGTGTATGGCACGGAAATGAATATTTCGAGAATATTCCGTCGGCGGTAACATTTTAGTGGTCGTGTAGTAAATTCGCAAAGGTCAACGGTTATACAGTAAACTTTCAAAGTTCAACCGATGGAATATTCGTAGGATATTCCACCGGCGATGACTTCTGACGGTTGTTTGGTAAATTCGCAAAGTTGAGCTATTTTACAGTAAACTTTGAAAGTTTGGGTAACAAAGTGGAAAAGTGACCATAGTTTGGCTTGTATCATGTAATTTACCATATATTATCTGCAATTGAATGTTATATATCTTATTAAATGTATACATATGTTACATAAGTATGTTATATCATTTTTAAAAAAATTTAAAAAATAATAAAAAATAAAAATATTGCTAAGTTGGTTTGTCTAGCCCGCAACGCACTAATACGTTGGGCTGAGTTGAGATTTTGAGGCTCCACCACAAAAAAGCTCACTCCACCACACCAAATAGTAGATTATGATGGGTTATGAGTAGGGGTGAGCATTATTCTGTTAAAACCGAAAAACCGAACCAAATCGAACCGAAAAAAGGATTTCAGTTGAGTTTTAAAAAATTCAGTTTAGTTTCGATTATGAATTTCATCAATTTCGGTTATTTCGGTTCGCTTCAGTTTTGAGGAAAAAAAACTGAAATAACCGATCCAATCGAATTAAAACATAGTCCATATCCCCAAAGCACATCTCTCAATTTTTTCAACTTTTCAAAAAAAATCATCTCCCCCCCTCTCTACACTCTTTTGCAATCATTACTATGTCTCTTTGGTATTTCTTCCAAGCCTCCATTTTCACCCGGTCAACAACTTCATCTACCTTCTTGGTAAATTCTTTTGATTATTTGTTTGTTAATAAACCATAAACCCCAAATGAAACCTAGAAAGCCACCAATAAGTCCCTATACAACCTTTATAGTACCCTGGCTTTGCAAAGCACAACCTCAATCAAGAGTCTCTACAGCTCTCTGTTAGACCCCGACCCTGCCGTCTTCCTCAAACCCATGAAATTGTGAGTCAATTTTTTGAAATAAATAATAGTTAAAAAATAATTCTGTTAAAATCGAACCGAACTCGGTTCAGTTGAAATTCGATTTTATACCTTTATTCAGTTCGGTTTGGTTTTAAAAAATGTATTTTGACTTTCGATTCGATTCGATTCAGCTACCAAACCGACCGATGCACAACCCTATTTGTGTGTTGTGTGCTGTCCCACCCTGTTGCATGTATTGACACCTCTTCTCACGGTGGGAGAAAATGAGAAATGAGGGTTTTTTACTTGTATAATAATTTGACTTGTCTATTAAAATATAATTTATTATTTAATAATAAATTTATTATATTATATTAAATATAAATGTGTATATATATATATATATATAATTTTCAGGTCCCCTTGGGAACGGGATTGGGAATATGATCCCTGTCCTGTCAGTTCGGGAAAATTTCCCCTCGTCCTGGAAAAATTCCCCTCGTCCTCTTCCTACGGGGTATATTTTGAGGAATTCCCATCCCACTGCGATCCTTAGTCAGACCAATGTTGCTTTATTTCACCAATTTCTTGATCCAATTTAATTTTTGTTTGACTCAATTCGTCAGTATGAAGTTGCACGTCAACATATTATATTTGAGTGAAAAAAATTGACAACTAATATTGCTGGTTCAAAATTATTGCAAATAAAGTTTAACAATATGAGATGTATTGAATTGAAGAACACTGAGAGACTCTTTTGGAATGAAAACTGAGAAATCACTTTGGAAATAACATCTGTCTTACAAAATTAGAAGAAAGTTGAAAGTAAAAACTGAATAGCCAAAAATATGTCATAAGGCATCTCCAGCTGTTGAATCCTTAAGAATTTAGAATTATTCTCTCCAGTAGTATTTTAAATTTTCACGGTAAATGTTTTCAACCAACCTTGCATTGGATTTAACGCGGGTCAACTTTTGCATTAAATCTTTTTCTTTTTTATTTTCATTTTCTTTATTCATTTTCTTTTCTTTTTATCTATTCTTTTTCATTCTTTTTTTTTGTATTTTTTAAATCTTGATTGTTATTATATTTCACAATTAACATATCAGATAATAATATTCAAAGTACTTTAATTATATGCAATTAAAATATTAAATAATACAATGTATTATTTAAAAATAATAATTAAAATCATAATTATTTAAATATTTCATAAAATTTTAAATGCTACACAAACCATAAATATTATTAAAATTACATGCAATAATTAAATATTTCAACTCAACAGATATATATCAGTAAGTTGTGGATACTGATAGATATTGATAAGTTGTGGATACTGATTATCGATATTTATATCCATGAATTATGTATATCAATATCTATACATTGTATGTTGTAACGTACATTCGAATATTTTATAGAAAAAATGATTTATTTGTATCAATAATGCATATTCTAAAAATATATATATATATATATATATATATATATCATGGATATAATTCATTCCATAAAAAAAAACAATATATATGGTTTAATGTATTTCATCCTTATTAATATATGATAAATAAAAAATCGAAATAATAATGGTAAATGAAATATTATCTTTAGCGCAAAATAATAGTACATACGGCTAGAGATGAGTGATAATTTTTATATTAAAATAATACAAAAGTTGCAGTGTTTTTTTTACACTCCTAGAGATGCCCTTAAGTGATACCAATGGATTAACAAACTAACAATCTACTAAAAACTAGGAATCATAACTTGACTAAGTAAAATAATTTCAAACTTGGGTCCTAAGGAATCTGCATTGATTTGCTTTAGTGTTTTAACCCGCGCGATGCGCTATTTCTTATTTACTGTAGTAATATTTACGATTAATAATAACATAATTAAGTTGTATAAACTAACATGTTATTCATAATATCTTTTATTATTTTAATTTAAAACATGTATAATTTACAAATGATTTCTCATATTGCTCCCACATTTAACATGAATTTTCATAAAACTTTAATATATCTTTCTCTTTACTTGGGCTAAATTTGATTAAAAAACAATACCCATTATTGTTATTTTTAAATATTTTATATTTTGATTTTATATATTTTTTAAAATTAATATTATTATATATTTTAAACTAATCATAAAATCATATTTATTGATTATAAATTACCAAATTTAACATCGTCATCTTATTATTATTATTATTATTATTTCAGATTTCATTGTTATCTTTTAGATTTTTATGAGATTTGAAAAAAAAAAATTAATATTGTGTTGGTCTCTGTTTTTTGTGTTTTTATTGAAATTAATTTCAACCATATCACCCCATTGTCCCGCTGCCACCATCAGCCACTACTCTCATTAGCAACCGTCACTTGGCGATCCCCAATCACCACAACCATGATTGTCGCCAACAGTCGTTTGTTCTCTATTTTAACTGCCGCACATCTTCTCCTAATGGATTACTGACCTTTTTTCATTGTATTTTCCTTTATTCCTTCACTAACTAGGTCCCATGTTATACACGGGATTTGATAAAAAAAATAAATTAAACTTTTAAAAATGTAAGTATTAATTATACATTAAAAATAAATTTATGATTTGTGCAATAAATATCACCTAATTCAACATTAAATATAACATAATATAATTATTTAATTATCGTAATATAAGATGCATTTGTGATCTCATAATTAATTTTTTATTTATTATTTTAAAATATATATATATATATATACATATTGTTATGTCTATTATATTATTCAACCCACTCATCATTTTTTTAGTTTTTTTTTTTTTTTTATATTTAATGTTTATAACTTCATTCAAGTAAATGTTAAAAAATGAAAGTCAAATATTTACATATAAATGTTGTAGTTTATTTAAAACACCTATTCAAAAAGTTTGAACAATCATTTTCAATCTACCCACCTTTATTATTGTTTTTATTTATTTATTTATATTTTTTCTCTAAAAAATTTTAAATTTAACAAATTTTAAATATATAATCAATTTTATATTATTGAAGTTTAGCTTATGTTATTTAGATAAATCTATTTTACATTTGTATAATATTTAGTAATGTTTCATAGTAACATAGAAATTAAAGTAATTAATTACCCATATTTAATGTGAGAATATTGTATACTTGACATGTGTCCTTATGGTCTTATTTTTATATATATAAAAATTCTTCAGTCTCATTTTCTCACATTTTTTATGTCAATCATTGCATATTCTACTCTTATATTTCAATATTCTTCATTTCTCTCTCACAAAATAATTTTGTTCAGTTTGTAATTAATGTAGAAAAATAATTTGGTGGGATTTCTCTAAAGATGAAGATATGAGACAATATTATGATTTATAATAATGTTTAGCAATATCTTGTATTCTTTTATTTCTTAGTTTTATATAGATCCGAAAACTCATTATATCTACTATTTGTATATCATGTTTCTTTCTTCATTCTTTATGTATCTTTCTTTTGTTGAAAAAATACAATTTTTTTCTTCATTTCCTACTTTTACATGGATTTGAGAAATCAATTTATCGTCTCTTCATTTATAAGCTTTATCGTCTCTTCAAAAACTAGTTCGAAGCCTATTTCTAACTTACTTAACCGTAAGTGCACAATGTCAACTATAGATAGGGTGAGCAATGTCGATCCCATAAAGATTAGTGAATTAGAACAATGTTAATTACCTAATTAATTTACCTAATTTTATCCGGCCACCGAATTAGGAGAATTGATTTTAATTATCCTAAATCTAAAACAAATAAATGAAATCACAAATCAAACAACCAAGTATCATGAAAATCAAGATTCAAACAAGAATCCTAAGGCTATGATTTCATTCTACTTCGATCAAGTTTACTAATTTAGCAAAATCAAACTCAAATCCAAATTATCTTATGTGAGCAATCGCGATTATAGATTAACCTCTCTCTCGAACAACATAACGCGTAGATTGATTATTAATGTCTATATCTCTACCTCCAATTAATAACCAACTCCCAAAAGCTCCTAAGATCGTATTCTCACCCAAATTATTACCAATCTCTCGATCTAGCAATTAATTGAGTCATGCATTCTCAAATCTATAATTACATATCTTCTCTCGATCTCAATCCAATTAATTAAAGCATGCATAAATTTAATCAAGATTCATACATGGAATAAGCACGAAGAAACATGAATAACATGGATTTAGAGAAAAGATTAAAATTAGAATATAAAATATCCATAGAACTAATCTCGTGCCCTAAGATCACGAGATCCCTAACCAAAAATCATGTTCGTAAAGCAAAATAAATCACAAGACGACATGATAAAAATTAGAAATAAAATCAAAGAAAACTTAGTGAATTTGTGATTGGTTGCTTCCTCTTTGATCTTAAATCTTCAATTTCTTGCTTCTTTGGTTGCTCTCAAAATGTATTTCATGGATATGGGTGTTCAAAAGTTGATATGGGTCTTCCAAAGTTCCTATCGAGGTTCAAAAGTTGATATGGGTCTTCCAATCAAGGTTCAAAAGTTGTTTATTTTGAGTCCCAAAACCTCAATTTATACCTAGGAGGGTTAGAATTGGATTTGAAGAAAAATTTTAGTCAAAAAAGGGGTCTAAAACGGTTAAACGATACGCAACCCGGCCAGGTCCGGACAAACCAGATAGGGTCTAAAAGCTTGGTGTTATTTTGGACAGGAAAACACGCGACCCAGCCGAGTTGAACATACTGACTTTGCTGCTCCTTCAACTTGTGCACTGGGACCCGACCTCACATGGATTCTCACTTCCGACCTTATTTTGACTTGTTTACGCTTTGAATTTGATCTTAGTTTCTTTAAAAGTTGTAGCTGTTGAAGTTAGCTATCCAATATCACTTGTATCAATCCAACATAAATTTCCTACACTAAGTTATGCCCAAAATACTTTAACCTTTTCATGACAAAAATCAGGATATTTTTACGCAACTCCCACCTTCTTGTAATTTTCTTCTTTTATGAAGCCAGAATTGGGAAAATTGTGTAATATAAAAGTTGTAGATCACCTTCTTAATATTCAACCAAGATAAGAATCATAGAATTTGAACTTCTACAGCTCGAGATATCATTTTTCTCCCAAAACTGCGCATTTCGACTTTGTATCTCGACTCCAACTGGGCTTTTCAACCGATTGAGCTTTCACTTTGTGCTAAAATCTATCAAATTCATTTCAAATCAAGCAAATATATGAAATCTTAAAAAGAAAATGAAATTTATATAAAATATCATGAATGCATGATTTTTAACACAAAATGATAGAAAATTGTGCCCCGAAATGTATCAAATAACGCGAGTTGTCACGTCTCTTCATTTGTAAGCTTTATATAGATTATTGAATAGCTTTTAGAGTAAGATTGATCTTATATATATATATATATATATATATATATTAAATTATAGAATAACTTACCAAGTAGGATTTACTATTTTATTTTACTTTTTATTATTTTATTGATAACATACTTTTAGACGGGAAAGTGACATTCTTGTAATTTTGGTCAACTTTTCTGTTTACATGGTATTGATTAAAAAAAGCCAAAAAAAAGTTAAGAAAAGAAAAAGAATTTTTTTTTTATTATGTTGGATCCACCTAATCATGCATCTCTCTCTCCTCTAAAAATGTTCTTACAGAGAAACATTGACATTTCTGCAGGAACACTAGATATATAGTTTATTATTAAAGTACTACATTTTGAACTAAAAACTTTTGTAAAATAATTGTTGTAGATGCTCATTGAGATCCTAATGCAAGCTGATCTTCAGTCTTGCAATGAAGAACAACACTTCCCTCACAAATAATAACTGTTGGAAAATTGGTTGTGGAAGTAATGGGTGGCACCACTTTGACCAATAGTTAAGTGGCTAAAAGTTAATCCTTTTAAGGATTGGACGCTAAAAGATTAATCTACGTTTGGAGTAGACAATCGAAGCATTTTGAATCGTTCAAAACCAATTTTTGGTAAGTGAGAAATTAAGCATTAAAGTTGGTCATGCGAATAAAAGGTCTTGAATGTGGGAGGAATGCTTAACTATCCCACATAGGAAAATAGACCTTGAAAATACAAGTATAAGAAAAGTCATGTGAAGAGGCTTAGTAATTAGTATACTATTAGAATAGTATGCTTGTGCAACACACAAGCGCACGGCTCGGCACGGCACGACACGACTCGGACCGGCCCCGACCTCGGCCGTGAGCCTGGTCCTTGGCAATTGGACGTTGGGTTGGACTTGGACGGATCGGACTCGGGTTTTACCCGACCCGTATTTATATTTTTGGGCAAAAGTTGCATGCCAGGAAACAACATCATGTTGGTGCTTGATGCGCCGAGAGCAGGTTACTACTGCGCCGGGTCAGGTTGCTGCACCGGAAGCAGGTTACTGCTGCCACGGGTCAAGTTGCTGACACGCCAGGTTGCTGTCAAGTTGTTGCGCCGGGTGCATGTTGCTGGAACGGGAGCAGAATGCAGTGCATTGAGCGTTTTTTGACCGTTTTTTATTTTTGAATGAAGCGTTAACTTGCATTAAAAGATCCGTTTTTTGGCAGTAAATTCTCATCATTTTCAGGTGTAACCCCCTATGTTGGAGACCTATATATAGGGATCGACATGCATCATTTTTACACAAATTGAAAATCGAAACTTTGCATTGTTTTCCATCTGCATCAGCTCAATTCTCAAAGCACTAAAGTTCGCTGGAGCTCTCGAGTTTGTGGTGCTACTACTCCAGAGACGAAGTCGTTTTATCTTTGGGAGACAATACGTTCCAGTGAGCACTACCCTAGGCGTATCTCGTCTTAAGGAAAGAGGACTTCCTCGACTCGACTTGCAGCTTCTTGTTCAACTCGTTTCTATTTTGTTCAACTTGTCCAGTGTAACCGTACCAGTTTCTAACAATAACTTGAGGTTAAAATGCTTAAATTTCGAATGATATATAGGATTATTGGAGATGACTATAGCAGCTTGGTTGTCAATAAAAATCTTAGTGACTTATTTTCGCTCCAAATTCAGATCAATCAATATTTTCCTCAGTTTAATTCACGACAGCTGTGACAACAATAAACTATGCGGATTGAGCAACAGTGTCTTGTTTCTTTGAACTCTATGAGAAAACACCTAAATCAAACAATAGCCTGATATACTTTCACATATTCAGTGGAATCACTGTCTGAAAAACCAATGAGCATTAATTCTTTGGTCTTCTTAAATTTAATACCAAAATCATATATACCTTAAGACGACATATCTCTAATCATCCTTTATGGAACCTTGAGATGACATTCACTTGCACAATGCATGAATCGAGACAAAACACTTGCTGCATTTTAAATGTCGGCTAGTCAACTGATGGTTTAATCGCCAGCTTATCTTAATTTTTTAATATAAAATAATATTATATTATTCTTCTATTTAACTTCTACTTCTATTGATTTGTATTGTAAGTTATAATTTTTTTAAGTTAATGGTTTGCATTTTGTTATATTTAAATTGTAATTTTTAATTTTTTAAATTATAACTTACAAACTAAATTGTTGTAGACTTGTAAAGTTCTAATTTTAAATTTGTATCAAATTGTTAAACAAAATTGTTATTTTGTAAAGTAGAAGTAATCATATGCAAATTTAAATAAAGAAACTTTTTTAATTTTTTTAAAAAAAATAAATAAAAGCAAATTAAAAAGTATATATATATATATATATATATATATAACCACCCAAACTAATGATTCAAACCACCCGTTCATAATCCGAAACCGAAAACATGAACGATGTCTCTGGCCTCCCACAAATTTTCAAACTGTCGGTTCAGAACCTCAATCCCCTCCTCTCCTACAAATAGCAGACGTCGATAAATGACTTACTGTTGACATACAAGAAAAAAAACAAAAAACAGAATAACCGCGACTCTAGATAAAAGTGATTCTAATTCCAAAAAACAAGCATTGTCCGAAAATTTGTGAACAAGAAATTGTTGCTCGAAAACACTCCATGGATAACTTCATTCCAGCGATGATCACACGATTCATCGGAGAATGGCTAATCTTAGACAACGATACACCTAACTGCGAATCAAATTTTATAACTCACTAAACACCTTCTAAGCCAGGGTTTAAAAGAAGGAAAAGCATGCCATCACAAGTACAATATACCTTATCTAAAAGATAAATTTGGGTCTAAGGTGCTGAAAGATCTACTTAGAGCAGTGCAGAGCAGACTTTTTCAATGCTGATTCATGTAGACTTGAGAGAATACGAAGCATAGATCGAGTCATTTATAGAAGAAATTACTTAGTGGAGATCTAGGCTTAGGATTTTCTGGAGACATTATGCTGAGGAAAGTTCAACTAGTTTCCCAGTCCTTCAACTTTTTGCTCCCTTTAGGTCTTGAAATGGGTGCATTCATTCCAGCCATTTTTTGATTGTACTTGGCCCGAAGTGGATCATTGTACGTCCACCTGCATTGCCAACAACAACAATACCATGAAGTTGTTTCGCAAATGAAAATCAACCAAACAATATCTTCAACCTGATGATAAATAATTACATTGATGGCAGAGAAGTGATGGTCTAGACTCTAAATCAGTAAAATATAATGCTTCATCAGACAAAGCAGCAGTTAATGCTCTCATAGACAACAATTTATGACAACATGGAACATTTCATGAATGTCTTAACTTATGCTGCAAAATTATGATGTCTTTGATTCCAACATTCAAAAGTCGATATAAAACCTCTACAATTATTTGATATACGAGTGGATCTGTAAACTAGACTAATGCCATTTTAATTACAGTATGTCACTGTACCCTCAGCAGTCTGACGATCAACAACAGTCACAACTTTTCAGAAGAAGCCAGCATAAGACTTTGAACTAATTGATAAACCAAGTACTCAATTGAAGAAACAATAGTTCTAATTTCTAAATAATATACTGGATGGTTGATAACTGAATGCCAAAACATAAATCTAGAGGAAAGCGGACAACACGAGTGATTTTGTCTCTTTAGCAGACAGGAAGATTAGTGTGACAAAACATTTGCACAGCAACACACTTAAAATATAACTCAACAAATAAAAAGTCAAAATCGCCAATCTCAACTATTCTCAACTCCCCACACCCCCAAGAAACATACATTAATGAGCATGTTCTCACAGCTTCATCAGGGGCCCAGAAAGTAAAAGGATCCCAACTCTCACTTACTATAAAATAGATAAAATCAATTATCATAGACTGAGTGGACTAATAGCAATTACAGGTTTAATGGATTTTATGGACAAGATATGCAATTTGTAATCACTAATAGTGAATTACAAGAGGACACATATAATAAGTTGCCAATCTTACATCTTAGCATGAGCACAAGCCAGGAGTTCTTGAAGTAGCATTACAATATAAAACTTTGCAATGCTTTTTTGAGTAGTAGCAGGAGTTATGGGAGTAGATTTTAATCTCCGTCCATGAATTTTAAGAATAAATCATTTGCGACATGTTGATATCACATATACCTCTATATTTTGTGTTGCTGGGCTCATACAATATTTTTCCACTCTTGTCTGAGCCAACCAACAAAAGACCCATAACACCGCGTGGTATGGTAATTGCATTTGAGAATTACACACACTTTACAAGAAAATTCTTGGCTGCTATTGCTACCCTAATCAAGTACCAGGCACTTTATTCATTTATAATGTCAATGCTAGTCTTGAATTTGTAAAAAAGTACTCCAGAATTGCTTACTTCCAGATTCCTTGAATTATGTTTGAACCATGACCATATTCTTCAAAGTAGAACTCCTAAAATTATATTTGCTCAATAACCATAATGCAAACTATATTTAGTTGACATTAAAATTACACCCTCAATCAGTTTGATTTAACAGGTACTACTAATATAAAATGTATAGTCAAATATAAGGTATGCCTTGTATGATGCATGAATTAAGGTGCTAATACAAATTGAAGCTCACAACGAAACAACTTCAGCAGTTCTTTTATTTTCACCAAGCTTTCAAATTTCATTTACAAGAGCTTTCTTTCTCTTGCACTCTGGAACCACTCCTAGCAATTTTATTACATAGAACAGAAAACATATAGCATTCCCAGGTCTCTTTGATGATGTTCCAAGTGTGCCAATCTTCTAAAAGAGTGTAAATGAAGCACCACAAGAAACAAAATTTAGGTGATGCACCACAAGACTCTAGCAGGTGGTTTTTAAAAGAATACTACAATTAATTTCTTATATTCATTATAAATGCAATAATCTTATTACATAAAGACTGTTGATGCATTACTTCATTGATAATCCAAACAGGCTAAAATGAGAAACAATTAGAATGTATGCTATAAGTTATGATGTAGTTAGCTATAGACTTAAACAAGCTTATTTATTAACAATTTTTATATAACATGAACAAAGTGAGATGCAAGTGAAACTCATTATGACTGACACCCAAATGTTTATATCATCATCACAAACATCATTAGTTCAAGCATTGTTCATATTGTGAACCTGATTTCAGAAATTTCAAAATAAATAAAGAGCTAGTGCAAGAACTTACGGAGTATTCCAATCAGTAGTGTCCTCATTGACAAGATGGGTCCATTTCGTCCTCCCACTCCGACCAAAGTGCTTAACCTGCATGACTTTGGGCAAAATGGTCTTGTCCATCTTATCTTCTCCAGTGGGTGCAGAGAAATCACGAGTAAATATTCCATCACCACCAGCAGTTCCAGCATCCTCATCAGCATCTGACTGGAAGAAAGCACCTTTATGATAGTATTTCTGCATGAATCTCCACTTCTTCTTGGGTGCTGCAGAAGGTTTTGGATTCTTCCTCTCCCACTCTCTCCTCTCTTCTTCCGTCATGTTTCTCACCTTTTCAATTTCCTCCTTCTCCTTCACCATAGCCTCTCTGTCCTCTCTATCCCTCTTGATCCTAGCAATTTCCCTAGCCTTCCAAGCCTCATATTCCTCCGCCTCATTCGCATCATCATCAGTATCCACATCAGCAATATTTGCCTCCATCTCCACATTCTTCTGAATCTCTTGATCCTCCCTAATTTTCTCAACTACAATCTCCTTCGTCTCCTTCCTCCTCTCTTCCATCCTCTTCTTCACTGCCTCCTCAAGGGCCCTCTCTTCAGCCTCAAGCCTCTCACGTTCCGCAATTGTATCCCTCTCTGATTTCGGAACGAAAACCGGCTTCAACATTGTAATACCACCAGCCATATCTTCCTCCGACTCAGTCTCATACTCTGATTCCTCCTCCTCCTCTTCCTCAACTTCCTCCTCCTCCTCCTCTGGCAAAAGCGCCGCCTCTTCTTGTTGCCTTAACAACAGCTTCTCCCTAATCCTCCTCCTCCTCTCCTCCAAAGCATCCTCATCCTCTTCCTCCATATCCAACCCTTCCATCCTCCGGCTCTCTTCCTCCTCCATCGAAACAATCTCTGCTTGCCTAATCCTCCTATGATCTTCCCTAACTTCATCACGATTATCAATCCTACTCTGGGCCAAACGGCGTAACCTAGGATCATCTTTTCGCATAACATCGCCGCCCTCATGGCGAGGGAACACCTTCTCAAGGGCCGCCGCTCTCCCCATCTGCATATTCTCACCTTCCTCATTGTCATCGGCCCACTCCGGCGCCTTTCCGGGCCAATACCTTTTCACTTTTGTTTGCCCTATTTTACCCCTAAGCTTGTCCCTAACAGCGATTACAGTATCGCTAACCCCCGCCGTTACCGACATGGCTACAGATTACAGAGAAATCTTATATTCAACAAAATTCTTTCTCAATAACTCAAACAAATTGGCGTTCGATAGAATATCTGAACAAAAACGAACAGAATAAGTTTACGGATATATAAATGGTGCAGGGTGCGAAAACCTAGAAATTGAAAGAGAAATAGTCCCCATAACAAAATCTGAGTAAGATAAATACGAAAATAGCAATAAATTAGAAAAAGGAAGGTGGGTTTTCATGGATATCGGAGACCATACCGCCAAATATGAATATCTGCAAGCTTTTGAGCTTCAGCTCTTGCTTCTTCCACGACGACGTACTGGCTGCCTTCTAACTTCCAAGCAAACCATATATACTTTAATCAAAAATATTTGATCAATTAAGTCACTAGAGCCACAGCCCCATAACTCCCCATTCTTAAATTAAATAAATACAATTATAATAATTTTTTTTAAATGTAACTTATAATATTTTTACAACAAAATTATGATTTAATAACAAACTTTGCTTGAATGGTTTAAATTTTAGAAAAGGACTCTTTCATATGATTTTTTTTTTGTGAAAATTAGTTTGATTGATGGGTATTTGAAGTTCAATCTTACAAAATAGAGTTAATTTCATTTTTCAATTTATACTACAAGTATCTTTTAATTTTGTATTTTATAATTTTTTTTTCCTATTACAACTTATACTACATGTTTTGTTCACTTTTGCAACTTTTGACAATATTTTTTGATGAGAAATGACCCACATGATTTTCTTGAGCCAACTAAGAATTATATTGGTCATTTTCTAGTACATTAATTAAAAAGGGATTGGGCTTGTAAGTATGTAAGTAGTTATAAGAGTTTTAATTTTAGGGGTTTTGACTTGTACATTTTATTGTATTGAGCTCACTCAAAATATAAACTTTGGGTTATATATATATATATATATATATATATATATATATATATATATATAAATTTATTTTGGGCTTACACGGGGCTACAGCCCAGTGTTAGGCCATAAATAGATCCGCCCCTGGTACTTTGGAACAAATAAACATTGAGAACTTAGGGGTATTTGTTCCTAATCCCCAATTGATCAGTCTCTGAGAATGTGACCGTTAACTTTTCTTCTATAATAACTAATAGTGTTCATGTGTATGCCACGGTTTGTCATGTGAAATCTAATAATTTTAATTTTTTTATAATATAATTAATGGTGTTTTATATAACATAAAATATTAATGCTTTTAATATTTATATTGATACAATTAGATATTTTAATTACATACGTATTAAATTTATGTTATTATAAATAATTGTATTTGATATATAATTTAATAAATTGATTTATTTACAACACAAATAACTCAATGATTTCAAATCATATAAAAAATATACTGACATATCAAATATCCCAAAGGGAAAAATATCTTAAAATAGTATTCATTTTATTAAAATAATATCTTAAAATATCTTAAGTTGCAAGTATCTTGCTATTTATTTAAAACAACGTCATTGAAAATTGACTTAACCTAGTATTCAATTCTCAAATAATTTAAAATTCCAATTAAAAAATGTTTTATTGAATATCTAATTTGTAAATTTATTTACCCTGTTTTTTTTTTTTTGTATTTGTAATTTTGTTAAGTATAATTTTAACTTAGAAGTTAGAACACATTATTTTATGTAAACAATTTTGCTTACAGTAATAGTTGAACTTACTTCAAATCAATAGAAAAAAAAAACTAAAATGCATCAAAATTTAAATATTTAAGATTTGATATTTTGCTTTTCTATATGCAACATATATATATATATATATATATATATATATATATATATCATGCATTAAAATAAATTATAAATGTTATTTAATTTGAAATTATGATTTGTTAAAAAAAGTTCACATCCTATCATCTTATCCCGCTTAAAATTACAAATGTGAAATAAAAATAACAATAAATAAAATTTCAAATAATAATTATAAATTTGATATGTCATACATTAAATACAAACTGAATATAAATAAATTGTTAAATTTGAAATTATGATTTTTACTTCATAAAAAAAACACCAGCATCCCCTAAGCAGACCCACCTCCCAAGTCCCACCCCACCACCCCTTCCCCTTCCCCTCCAACCCCTGTTGCCTCCTAGTCAAGGATGAAAATATCGGTTTCGGTGAAAATATCAGTGGATATATCGATTTCGGTGGAAATATCGGATATATTTAAAAAAAATATAGAAACGTTGTGAAAAAAATTGGAAAATATATCTAGTAGCTTACAAAATATTATAACTAACATTAATATATATATTGAACTTAAAATTTCAAATAAATGATATATTTACAACAAGATTAAGTTAGTATTAATATTAGGAAGCGACTATTCCTGAAAAAATTAAGTCAATTATTAAAATTTTCGAAAACTATATTAATATCTAATATTTTTTTCTCTTGAATTTTTACTTATGTGAGTTTTTCTTATAAAATATTTTTATAATTACAGCCTAACATTGATATTGATATTGTATAGAAATTTACTATATTATATTTTCACTTAAGATAAGATTGTAAATGCATTTTAAAATTTCATCTTCTCTAATTTTATTTGTTCTATTTTTATATATCATAAATTAGATAATATTAATGCAATGTATCGGCAATTTTACAACAATATATCATAAATTAGACAATATTAATGCAATAATAATGCCACTAATAGATTTAAAAGAAAATCAAAATTTTCAGAAATTAAACCGACATTTTTACTGCCCATATATTACCGATATATCGCC
The DNA here is from genome assembly GCA_954870855.1 of Scutellaria minor. NCBI lineage: Eukaryota > Viridiplantae > Streptophyta > Magnoliopsida > Lamiales > Lamiaceae > Scutellaria > Scutellaria minor. The sequence goes on along the minus strand of OX940728.1, from coordinate 12,241,507 downwards.
AATATCACATGAAATAAAGCAATTTTAGCCGATAACGATAAAATACCAATATTTTCCAAAATATCACCGATATTTTAACGAAATTTTCCTACACTCCGTTTTTCTTTCGAGATCACGAAAATCCATGCTCCTAGCCACCTCCTTGCACATATGAAAATGTTTTCTCAAAAAACAAATATTAGGTCTTTTATGAGATTGTCTCTCATATCTAATTTATGCGACAACCAAATTCATATATATATATATAAATTTGGGTAAAGAAAAGCTATTGTCACACCCCTATTATTTCCCAAACTTTAATTGTGCTTCTATTCTATAGATCTATAATTAACATCTAAAAGTTTGATGAGTGAGTCTTATATGAGACCGTCTAGCGGTTCATATTATGTGAGATGAGTCAATCCACAACTCACATTTCACAATTTACATACAAATTAGTGAAAATGAGTTTGGTTTATGGGTAAAAAGGATATATCTCACAGAAACTATCCGTAAGACCGTTTCACACAAGTTTTTGTGAAGTTTGACATATGTTTGTAAATAGTTCGCAAGCTTATAATAGAACATGTTCAAAAACTTTTTAACCAAATATCATGGGCTCATTAATACAGAAACAATCTCAAAACACACATTTTTTTGGATGAAACTCAAATAATTTATTAACTGTTTAACTTATTTTACATCTCTAGAGATCAAATTTGGGAAATGAATCCGGATTAATTGCAATTTGGGGTCAAATTTTGGAAAGACCGGAATTTGTTTCCTTAGAAAATCATGATCAACAACATTTTGACACTTGTTATGATAACTCTGTCAGTCACCGTTAGTCAATTGCCATCCAAGTCCTCATGACTTACATCTAGCCAGATAATATAATTTTAGTTGATGTACCATGGAAGTGTAACATGAGTTCAATATACGATCATAGATTAATATTTCTCCTTCATGTAACAACTTTGTCATCCAACTTAGAATGCATATTTCACTTAATTTTTCGTAGTCATGATCTCCCTTAATCAATATATTCAACTTTTCAATATAGAGAAAGGTTACATTAAAATCCCAAGAGATTACTTTTTTTTTTTCTTGAGTTTACCAACTTCAAGTACCATCATACCCAGTATCGTGAATTAAGCACTTTTATTCATGATGACAATCAAAATAATGATCTCAACAAATTGAAATCAAAGGAGGACTTTACAAATGTTTCAATAAAAAACTGCAAAAACTATATAGAAGCTGATCACAAAAAGCAACACATCATGAATTCCAATATAGAGATTAAATCTATATATTGGAACAAATTAAAGATATATTTACATATATTTATGTTGGGATCAAGCTACTTAAATCTTGGCAGGTGGAAGAAGCCACTTAGATGCTTCAATAAAACCAAGGGTGATGAATGGCTTAACATCCTCATCATTAAGCTTCTTCACAAATCCCACACGCTTCTCTAAGGCTGCCCCTGGACCTTTGTTGTTGTATTCTCCGAAATATACGGTACTGCACAAAATTACGTTCATACCCTTGTCGGTATAAATTAATCAACAATGAAATACAAGATACGAAACCATATATATTGGCAAGCATTAATTACTAACCTATTAGTCTCGGGATGAAAGTTATTAGACCATCCTTCGGGATTGATAGCTTCACTGAGATGACTGTAGGCATATATTACACGGGGCGATGGGAACCATGACCTACCAAGGTACGCGGTTCCACCCGTCCCTGTGACGGAGCAATGGACGAAAGTAAAACCGGTTGGCTCATTACTCTTCTCCCTTGCCTGTGCGGAGATAATCGCCAATTCATCTCCCGGAATTACATGAATCTCCGTGTTCTACGCACACCCCAAAACACATTATAATATGCATGATGTACATTGAATATTTTAGGTAAAATTGAATTGGTTTTACCAGGTAGAGCGACGTGCCGCTTCCAAAGATGAAATCGACAGTGCCTTCAATGTAGCAATCTTTGAACAAATGTTTCCCTCTGAAATCACAAACAGTGTCTTGAAACCCATACATTTTGCAGTTATAGAAAGATTGAAAGTCTGCCCCTGCTTTCAAAGCCACTGCTTGAGCTCCTTGCCTCTTTCCATCTGGCCTTGGCGAAGAGTTCTGACAAACAATCAAGAATATATAATTCTATATATATATATAACCCAAAATAAAAAATGTATAATTTGTCCTATATATTAGAATAAGGGTCTTACAAAATAAGTCATTTGTCGTAAAACTAGTCGATCCCTTTCACTATGCTTATTACATTTTATCCTAAAATTCTTGATTTAGTTGGGATAGTTTGGAGACCCAAAAATGAAATAAACTTGACATGATGTCACACAACCGATAGTTGACAATTATATTTCTACATCAATTTGTCAAATGTCTTGTGAAGCGTTATGTTAAGTTCATATTATCTTGAATCAACCGCAACATCTTAATTATTAGTAGTATGTAAAATTTGGGGTATAAGAATGCAATAATTGAAATGAAATGACTAATTTTTTTTTGCCAAATATAAACTGAGAAAATTGCAGATTTCGTCATTTTAACTTAGATTGCAGATTTCGTCATTTTAACTTAGATCATGTTCATTTTAACTTACCATAAATTTTACTTATTCCAATTGTAATTCTTTTCTATCAATATTTTCCAAATTTGGTTCCACTTTTTTTTGAATTTTTTATTTTTGCCTACTTGAACGCTAAAGTTGTTGAAGTGAATTTTTGAATTTAATTCATAACATAATTGAAAAAAAAAAAAAAAGATAGCTAGATGATCAAAATTGAAATACATAAAAATAATGGTTAAAGAAAAGATCGAGAAGCCCAAATTATCAGATAAAATTGAGATTTTTCTATAAAAAAACTAATTTTGTCATAATCTTATAGTTATGAGATCAATTTTCATTTTTCCTACCATGTTTCACGACACCAAAAAAAAAAAAAAAAACTGCTGACTGTTGTGGTGTGTTTTCTCAACAACAACATACGACAAGAGTTGCTGCTGTATTTTGTAGCATGTAAGAGGGTTCTAATAATTTAAATCGAAGAAGATGATACTCACCACAATTTTCAAATTAACGGCGCTAAAATGGTCGGCTTCAGCGGCCAGGGTGGCGCTATACACAGTCCCATACTTGGCGGCGTCGCCATCAAACACCAAAACAGGCATGTCGTTAGGGTCGCCATACAATGTGATGTAGGGCTTAGTCCTATCGATCGTAATCTTCTCAGTATAATTTCCGGGCCCAATGGAGACGACGACACGCTCCTTGTTCCCTTCTGGGATGCTTTTAATGGCATCCGTTATAGTCTTGAAATCACCACCTCCGTTGGCCCTCACTGTCATCCTCTTCACCTTAGCATCTAAAGTAACTTGCTTCGCCGTAAAGCCATTGGTGACGTGTGAGTCGAACCAGCTGTCTATTTGAGACTTGTCTGCTGGGATAGGTTGAGTGTCATCTGAATGAACGATCGGAGGATCAAGAAGAAGGAGGAGGAGGAGGGAGGCTACGAGAGCCTCTACGGCAATGTAATAAGATGACATTTTTTTTTTTGAACAATTATATGATAAATAAATAAAGTTGTTCTTGGATATGGATGTTAAGTAGGGGTATATATAGAAGAAGTGTAGTAAAGAAAAAGGAGAAGAGGAGAAGAAAGAATGGGAAGAATGAGATGGAGCGAGGATGTAGTAATTTGTGTTTGTGGTATTGGTTTTAGAATTGTTATATGCCCATGCTTGGCATTTCCATGAGTACTAAATAAGGCCTATCGTTCAATTTTGATAGGATGGAATTTCTGGACAAAATGTTGTTTATTTTACGGTGTGTTATATATGATATTTTAAAATAATTATCAGATTTTTATCAAATGATTTCATTAATAAACATGTAGCATATATATTAAAATAATGCGCAATATTATATGAAAATACAATCTATATATATAATAACAGAACCATTGAAGTCTCATTTTCCCGCTCATATGGTCCTTCTATTTTGAGAAACAATTGTGCAATTATTGTTTTATCCTTTTTGACTTTTCTTTTGATAAATAATCAAAGGGCATTTTGGTAAATTTTTGTTTTTACTTTTTAGTATCTCTAGGCTTATTGTCTTGAAATTTTAAAAAGTACATACAAATAATTACTAAATGGAGATGGAGCATGTATTGGATGTATATTTAGGTTTGGAAAATGTTTACAATTTATTGTAGAAAATATTTACGTTGTATTGAATACCTATAAAGTGTACAAATTTATATTAAATGTTTTTTTTAATTACATGCATATACATAATTAATTTATTGTGGAAAATGATTGTATTTTTTTTCATATTGGCCCACTCATGAGCATTTTTTAAAGTCCAAATAGCCAAAATAATCCAAAACTTTGTGGATTTTTGTTAAATTGATCAATCTGATATGGTCGAACTAAAATGAACCGGGCTTTTTTCCTTAATTTCACACTGAAGTCAGAAGCCGAACTGATTCGTGATGACGAACTGATTCATAATGACGAACTGATTCATGGTGACGACGAACTGATTCGTGATGACGAACTGATTAACAGTGAAAAGTGACGAACAAGTTTTAGTCCAACTAACCGCTATTTCCGCGGGTCAGTTACCCATATCCCATATTTCTTGGGCCAAATCTTAACTACCACGTATTCCAGGGAGTATATATACTTGCTATATTCATTCTTTTATTTTGGAGGCACAATTATATCAAATACACATACACGCACATTGCTTAAAAGATTGCTTAGCGACTCTACTGACTTGAGCGTCGGAGTCCCATCACCGGGAACCCCTCCCGGTGTTGGTTTTGCAGGTTTTTGGATCTGAGATTTCGAGTTTTTGGTTGAAGAAGAAGAAGGTTGGATCGGAGCAAAATCACAATCTTTTAATTTTTGTCAACTTATCCAAAACTTTAAGAATTAGTTGTTATTTTAGCGAAATCCAAAATTTGATCAAAAATGGATGACATGGCTTCTTCCAACTCCATTTCCTTTTCACTCACCACCGCTATCTCAATCTCACTCCCTTTCTGCGTACCTCTCACCTAAAGAAAAACTCCACCTGCCGACATTGGAATCCAAATTCATATCTCCTCCTAAAAAGTCTACACCTCTCACCACTTTTCAGGCCTTCGTCTCAGCCGACAACACCGTCTGGCCATCAAGAAGCTTTTGCCTATAATCGGATGCCTCTGATATGGACGACTTTCCATTGTCTACAGCAGCAGTAGCCTTTTTACTCCGGTGGCTGGCTTTGCGGCCCAGATAGCTTTGTGCAACCGAAAATTTTTACAACAAATATTGCACCTGTGAGAGGATTTTGACTGTTTCTCTTCAACGACGGCGACCGTGGAGGAAGAGGTGTCACTGTCGCTTTAAGCGAGTGCCACGAGACAGCCGACAAGGTACTCATCATCAGACACTCGCTTTGAGCGTTTGGCTTTTCTGCCTGAATCGTCGAGTCGCCGCGTTCAAATATTCTGAGAATCCACCATTAATGTGTGGAAGAAGTGATAAGCATTAAGAAAAATGAATAAACTATGTTTGTGTGTGAATATTGGTTTGTGTATATATAAGTGATTGGTGAGTTAGAGCGAGGTTGGTGATCGGAGTGCAAAACAATGGCGGTGAAGATGGATTTAGTGACGGAAGCAATAGGATTCTGAGAGCGTATAAGGAAGATGAATGAGAAAAAGAAAGAGTAGTATGAAAGTAGAGATGATGATGGCAACAGCTTATGTGTATGCCATGTCATCTAATTTTGATCAAATTTTAGATTTGGCTAAAATAATAACTAATTCTTAGAGGATTGACCAATTTAACAAAAACCCACAAAATTTTGGATTATTTTGGCTATTTGGCCTTTTTTAAAATATGTAATAACTGTATTTAAGTATGTAGTTGTTGTACTAATTTTTTTTTATCAAATAATCATTTATGTAAGGTTTTAAATGTTGCATTGACAGAATTCTTATATTGTTTTGTATGATAGATATGATAGATAGATGGTTTGAGTCTTTACATGTGATATGTATTTGAGCTTAGAAGGAATAATTGGTTGGTCTATTAAAATTTGTGGTCAAATATATATTGTTACTATCTATTAATTTTCTATATTATTATAGTTTATTTTAAGTCCTAAAAAATATACAAAATATATAAATAAAAAAACTTTATTATGTTTTGTTTATTCACACCATATAATTTATTATAAAAACTATTTTTTTCCATTGTGACTTTATGATCGATTGTTAGCTTTCCTAAAAATTGTATAGTATTGTTTGGTCTTCCTTTTCTTTTAATATGGTTTTTTACAACAACAATTAGTTGGACTTCCTGCATTATTTTGATTAATCTTATCATTTCGATTATTATTAATTATAAATTTTTTTTATCATATTATTTATTTATAATAAAGAATTAATTATATGATTATTTTTTGTAAGTAATTCATAGAATTACTTAAATAATAAAAATATTTATTTTTTTAATATTACAAAATGTAAGTGTCTAAGATAAAAAAAAAGGTAAAATAGAGTTATGTAAATTCATATTTGTTAAATAATTAAATACTTTATATATTTATATTAATTTAAGTAATTATATTATATTATCAAATATTGAAATTATCACATGTTATATAACAAACCATGCGTTATACATAAAAAAAAAGAAAAAGCTTATTAAATAAGTTATTGTATAATATAAAAGTTTTAAAGAAAAAGATGGTACTTACTTAATAAGTTATCATGATTTTCACTACATATGAAAACTCTACTTTATACAATGATTTTCCAAAATTATAAAATATAACTTTTAAATATTATAGAAATATGAAAAAAGCATGCATATATTGTTTTGAAAAAATGAAAGATGATATGATTAACATTTATTTATACAACTTCATTATATTATTACAAATTATATATATTACCACAATAAATATTAAACTACACATCTCGTGGATGAAGTACTAGTATGTAACAGAAGATCGAGTTGTAATTTTTGGACTTCTTGTATTTGTTTCCTTTGGTCAATGTTAGTCATCTGGATAGAACATGCATTGTCTGAAAGAATATGTAATGATATTAATATTAGAAGAAAATTTTTATTGCATATGAAAATTATGTTGCATCAATATAATATCAACAAAATTCATATTAGAAAATATAATTTCGTGGGATAAAACTCATTTCAAATAGTATGAATTGATGAAAGTTAAAAAAATGATTACATTGGTATGGATTAAGATGGTGCAATCGACCAATATGATATTTGTATATGTACAGAAGTGAAATGATTGTACGGATACAAAATAAGATGATACAATAATTTAGATGTTGATAATACAAATTATTGTATAACCGACGAGAAGGGAAATTACTCAACTAAATTAAATAACACAAGCCTAGAGTCCTAGACATCCTTGCTACTCTAGATTTACGATGATTTACATATTTTACTGATTTTGACTTTTAGCATCTATATTAACGGAGAGTAAGAGATTGTTGAGGACCGCCCATGCTATCTGACATTTTCCTTTATATTTCATTTGATACTATGTTAAATTGTACATAGGCTCTATGTATTGTATAATTCTTTCTTTAGGATTATAGACCTTGACACATATTAATGAAAATTTATATTAAAGAATAATACAGTAAAATAAAAGACTAATTTAATTACTTTCACGTGTCCCTACTAGCTAGTCATCATATTTTTGAGATACACTGTGCAACTATGTCCATGCCAACACCTTCCCTTCCTATTTATGTTCAAGTTCTATCAAATATGCAATATATTTTAGTTATACGAGTAATACATTTATATTAGAGTTAATTATAAATAATCATCCAAATTATACTCATTTTTGTACTTAACTATTTGAAATTTTTTCGGTTGCAACTAATCGATCTCACCTTTGTGCGTGTTGCAAATGACCATTCAAGACAACTGAAACTGATAAGAATAATGACGTGGCAACATAGATATTTAAACTTCATTCCAGAATATTCTCTAGATTAGATTATACCACTTGTAAATCTCCCTTGACTCATTCTCTGATGGTCTGATGTATATCCTTATATATTTCAACTGCATGTAACTATTAATATGAAATATACTCATCACCATTCTCACGATGATTTCATTATTCATCTTCACATGGTATCAGCTGGATAACACCAAAACCTTCATCTCCTATCCCGCCCTCACGACAATACATCTATCCTGTTTTTCCTAATTTCTTCATCTGTTAGTTTCTCTAATGGCTGACAACACGAAGGATGTGATACCAGTGGCACAATTGAGCCACATGCTCACTATTAAGTTGTCTTCTTCAAATTTCCTTCTCTGGCGTAGTCAAATAGTCTCTACGCTCACCAGTCATGAACTACTCGGGTATGTTGATGGATCAAATCAGGCACCTTCTCTTACCATCGTCGACGACAAGAATGCTACAATTCCAAATCTGGAGTATGCGATGTGGTATGCTAAGGATCAGCGTATCCTAAGTCTTCTTCTCTCATCTCTCACTGAGGAATCAATGGCGGAGGTCATTGGTTGCTCGTCTTCTCCGTCGGCTTGGCAAGCACTCGAGACAGTGTTTAGCTATCCATCTGTCTGTCGTGCTCATCAATTGAAGGGAGAACTTTTGTCTCTTCGCAAGGGCTCATCTACCATCGATGAATACAGCCGGAAGTTTAAATTAATTTGAAACCAGTTTTCAGCAATAGGGTATCCCGTGGAGGAGGACGATAAGAGTCATTACTTTTTACGTGGATTGGGCTCGTTATTCACGAGTTTCTGTGATGTACGAATGTCTATGGTGCCCATCCCATCCTTTAGGGAGTTGGTTCATCAAACCAAGACTTAAGATACTCTTCATACTGTCATGAATGAGCCAGCACCAACGGCTTTCACTGCCCAGACGTGTCATGGTGGAAACAAGGGTAGAGGACTTGGTTCATTCGGTAATAATCTTTGTAATGCTAATTCCCGTGGAGGAGGGAATTTTCAGTCTCGTGGACATGGTTCATCCTCTGCTCCTAGGGGACGTGGACAGCAGAGTTCCGATCGTCCTCCATACATACCGAAGTGCCAAATATATAGAGAAAAGGGCCACTATGCAAGTGATTGTCCTGATCGTTATTCTCGCACCACAGACTCCACCGCGTACTTGGCTCAGACATTTAGGGCTGCTTGTAACATCAGTCCTGATCAGGTTCTAGACTGGTTCGTTGACATAGGGGCGTTGGCTCATATAACCTCGGATCCCAAAGCATTAGACTCATATGAGACATATTCTGGTAATGGCAAGGTTATCGTTAGTAACAGTGTTTCTTTACCTATTTCTCATATTGACACTTGTTCATTATCTAAAAATGTTAAATTGCTTGATGTATTGGTGGTGCCTCATATAACAAAAAATCTTTTATCTATCAGCAAGCTCACTTTCGATTATCCTGTTAATGTGATTTTTTCTGATAAGATGTTTGTTATTCAGAATCGGGACACAAAAGCAACTCTGGCTCGGGGTAGATGTGAAAATGGATTATATGTCTTGGTGTCACGCCCCAAAATCTTTTCATATTTTATCAGAGTTTCACATAGGCGTGAAGAGAGAAATAACAAAGGACACGAAACTCAAACAGAAAGAAATAGTAAGAGACGACAAAAGAAATGGGTAAGAGACGAAGTGAATCTGTCACTTAATAACAATCGGCCTCTGTCGATTGCAATCAGTCTCACTACTGATAAAATATAACATACGCAGCGGAATAAAACATCAGGATCTCACATCCTTACATGTATCAAAATATTACAAAACATAACTTGTTTAAAACATTATTTTAGAAAATGTTTGGGTTATATCAGTTCAAACATACGAAACCAAAGATAGCCCATCTCTCTCTCCATCTAGGGTTCCCCTTGCTCATCATCGTCTGTAGTGTGAGTACAGAATATGGGGGTGAGTGTGTGGAATACACCCGTGGGGATAAAATCCGTCTCTTGTGACTCTCAACAGATATAAAATACTAATAAAATAACCTTAAGTCACGTTGTCACAACACGTAAAATGCATATCAGATATTAGAAATGGCAAGGGACGAATAGGTGCGGGATCAGCCCGTCTTATCCTATAAACGGTCTCAATACCGCTAGTGTATTTCAAGAGGCTCACCACACCTCCACCAGAGTGATAGCAATAGTAAGAGACGACAGAGTAGTAGAAGGTAGCAAGGAATGCATGATCAGAGTGGACCTCTGTCTTTTCACAATTATATTATGGCACGGCAAATATAAACACAACACTTAGTATTCCTCAATCATGCAAATAAATAGGGAAAACAATAGACAGATAAAAAGATAGAAATTACCCCCACCTTGTTCGGTGGTTACCACGTGAGCAGCAAGGTCCGAAGATCTAATAACTCAGAGCCCAAGTAGCGAGTACCAAAGGTCAAATAACTCAACGCTTAAACCAATAAGTAGCCTACATAAGTTATGATGTTTCTTAGATCCTTAATAATGTATAATTAAAGCTATAAACATTTCTGGAGAAAGTACGATTGTTAACTACGCGACGGATCGAGAGATCTAAAGATCGGGGTTGAAGAAACGAGAAGGGTAGATTAGTCCAAGTGGCTAAGATGATAGGAAATGAAATTTGGGTCACGATGGAAAAAGAATGAGCTTGATTGGAGTTAAAACGAGCTCAAATGGAGCATTTTAGGTTTAAGGGTAAAATGGTAATTTTGGTCAAAGGTTGACTTTGACCGGGCCCATGGACCCCGGTCAACGACGTCTCGTCGACGACGACGCGAAAATGACGAACGGTGGAAAAATGAGGTTCGGATCGAAAATACGGCGTTAGGTGCACGTTGGCACCCGACGGGTGTGCACGGTGCGTGCGCGGCTCCCGACACCCGACGGCTGCCGAGTTTTCTCGGCAGTGGGTAAGGTCACTCGGCTGGCTGCCGAGTTTTCTCAGCAGCCCATTCCCAGATTTTCCCGACGGTGGCCTGCTTGATCAGGCCACTTCCCGGTGTCGCCCGGCGCGGCAGCGCCGCCCTCCGCCGTCGCCACCTACCTCGACGGATACCTTGCATCGCCGGCTACCACCTTCGGCCGTCCCTCGCCGAATTCTGGTGGTGAATAGTACCTGAAATCTCGCCGCAAAATCCTTCGATACTCAGATTTTCGAAAACCAAACCTCACCCAAAAATCCTCCGACCGGCGACTCCAGTCGCCGTCGACCACCCTCCTAACCTCCGGACACCGGCCGGCGACCTCCTTGTCGCCGGCAACCCCCAACCCCAGCCACAAACACACCTACGTATAGCAACACACATACACGCATGCTTATACACACACACACACACTCACTGCCACAACTTGGTCGGCGACTTCCAGTCGCCAGCCACCCTCCCCACGGCCCCGTCGGTGACCTCCCATCGCCGGCCACATGTTTACTCACGGCGGCGCCACCAGGCACCGCCCCCATCAGCTAACTCACAACCAAACACACACCAAACACGCATCAAACACACACACACGTTTCAGACTTGACCGCTGGCCAGGCCTCTACCAGCCATGCAACACACACAACCACCTACACACTCACACATACTATCACACCCTAATACACACACACATGCACGATGCAATATATATACACATTGTTCGTCTCCGACGCCGCCACCCACGGTGGCGCCGGCCCTCCGGCATCTCCACCACACTACCAGCCACGTCTCCGGCGATTGCTCCAGCGAGAAAAGGAGGAGAGAGAGAGAGAAAACAGAGGAGAGAGAAAGAGTGGTGAGGGTTAGGGTTTGGGGCTTTTTTTCGTCATTTTCCGGCGAATGAGAAGTCGGAATTGAATTCCAAGACCTATCCTAGATTCGTCTCGTCGAGACGAACGTCGTGTGTGAAAATCGGCCGAATCCGATAATGTTGGATTTTTTCGGCCACCGGCCGACAGTGTCGCCGCAGACCAGAAAACTGAAAATGAGAGAGAAGGGAGGAGAGAGAGACTTACGAGTTTTCGGCGCGTTCGGCTTGTTCGAAAAAACGGTGTAAAATGAATCGGGGAAGATCCTATTTATAGAATTCGAAAAACACTATTCACATGAAAATATCTCGACACTATTCATCAGTTGACTTTTCCCTCGTTACTATTCATCGGAAAAATCTTTCGGTTTTCCGAAACTTCGGGTTTTGCCCTTTTCATCGCCGTTCGAGCTACAGGTCTCCGATTGACCTCTAGTTCATTTTTATCTTCTTATTTTCTCAATACGCATCTAATGATATAAAAATATCCTATGTTCCACGTCTAGACAAGTTATCGATTTAAATCGTGCATTAAACACATATCTGAAACGCACGTAATTACTTAAACAGTCAAAACATATGCACATAGTTATTAAGTCATGCGTTAAAATATTTAATTAATAAATTATGTTTCGTTTTGGTCTGGGGCGTTACACTTGGAGCATAGTCATCCTACTTTGGTGGCTGCTTTGCATTCTAAGAAATTGAAGGCTTCTTTTAATTTATGGCATTTGCGTTTAGGGCATGTCCCATTTTCAATTATTAAACTGTTGGAAAAATTGGGTCATTTATCTGTAACTTCTGTTTTGCTGGATCCTAGTCCTTGCTCTTCTTATCAGTTGGCAAAGAGCAAGCGTTTATCTTTTACATTAAATGATAAACGTGTCTCCTGTGTACTTGATTTGATTCATTGTGATCTGTGGGGACCCGCGCTTGTTACAACTGATGATGGTTATAAATATTATGTAGTATTTGTGGATGAATTTTCAAGGTTTTCTTGAATGTATCTATTGAGTGCTAAGTCTGAGTTTTATGATGTCTTACTACGATTCCATAAGTTTGTCTGCACTCAGTTTTCTGAGGTGGTGAAAGAATTCCAAAGTGATGGTGGAACTGAGTTTGTGAATGTCAGGGTCCGTCAATTCTTTGTCCAAAATGGAATAAATCATTGATTTTCATATCCACACACACCGCAACAAAATGGTCGTGTTGAGCGCAAACATCGACATGTTGCTGAAACAGGCTTGTCTATGATGTTTCATGCTAATGTTCCTGCTCGTTTTTGGTTTGATGCATTTGCTACTGCTACTTATATAATTAATCGTATTCCAATGCCCATTTTGGATAATAAATCTCCATTTGAACTCCTATATCATGCCCCACCGAATTTTGAGAACTTTAAACCCTTTGGTTGCAAAGTATTTCCTTATCTCAAGGATTACGCTCAAGATAAACTGTCTCCACAAAGCCGTCCTTGTATTTTTTTGGGATAAAGTGGGAGTCACAAAGGTTTTCGGTGTTACGATCCTGCTATATCACGGGTTTTTATTACTCGTCATGCTACCTTTGATGAACATAATTTCCCTTTTTCTGGAACTTCATCTAATGACTTCATTCCTGATTCTCATGATACTACTTATTTTGATGAGTCTTCAGGCATTCCATCTACTAAGTCCATGTCGTCGTCATGCAAACTCTACTTTCTTGACGAAAATAATTTTCAGCCAGTTTCTGCACCTGCTGCTCCCGAGCCGATAGTTCCAGTAGTTCTAGTTGCTCCCGAGCCAATTGTTCCAGTGGCTCCCGAGCTAGCGCCTGTTACCCAGGCTGACCCGCCGCCTCTTGCCTTGGTTCCACCTACTACCATTTGCCAAGTCAGGCCACCTGCTGCAACATCCTCATATCGTAGGGTAACTCGCTCTAAGTCTGGAATATTTAAGCCTAAATACTCTGTTAATATTGCTACTACTGGTCTTCTATCTGCTCTTGTTGTATCTTTGGATCTTAAAGGTTTCGGGTCTGCTGCTAAATTCCCCGAATGGCTATTTGCTATGTAAGAAGAAATTAATGCATTGCATGAGAATGACACTTGGGACTTGTTTCCTGTCCTCCAGATGCTAACATTATTGGTTCAAAATGGGTCTTTCACACCAAGTATCATGCCGATGGTTCCATTGAGTGTTACAAGACCCGTCTCATTGCTCAGGACTTCACTCAGATACCAGGATTGAACTTCTCACATACGTTTAGTCCTGTTGTTAAGATAGCTACTGTACGTGTTATTCTATCTTTAGTTGTTTATAATCGTTGGAATTTTCATTAACTGGATGTTAAGAATGCATTTCTTAACAGTGTTCTTTCCAAACCTATCTTTATGGCTCAACCACCTAAGTTTGTGGATCCGAGATTTCCAGATCATGTTTGTCATCTAAAAAAGGCATTGTATAGTTTATGCCAGTCACCTTTGGCTTGGTTTAATCATTTTAGTTCATTTCTGCTTACTATGGGCTTTATTGGGAGTCAAGCCGATTCATCTCTTTTTATCTATCACAAGGGTTCAATGATGATATATCTCCTGTTATATGTTGATGACATAATTGTAATAGGGAATGACAAAACCTTTCTGCAGCATTTTGTTACTCGTGTGCATACAGAATTCAAGATTAAGGATCTTGGAAGTTTGAACTATTTTTTGGGCTTAGAATTACTCATATACCTGATGGTCTCTTTTTGGGGCAGACAAAGTATGCCAAGGACATTCTTGATCAAGCAGCTCTGACTGACTCAAAGCCCATTTCAACCCCACTAGCAGCAGATCAGACCCTATTGAGCGACGGTGTCCCATTTCACAATCCGACTTTGTTTCGTTCTTTGGTTGGGGCTTTGCAGTACCTTACCATTACACGACCAGATTTATCTTATGTAGTTAATTTGGTTAGTCAATTCCTTCACGCACCCACTGATGATCATGTTCTTGTAGTCAAGTGGATATTACGTTATGTTAAGGCACCATACATTTTGGTTTGACGTTTGCTTCTCGAATGGACCACTCCATCGTGGGTTATTCTGATGCTGATTAGGCTCGATACATTGAGACTCGTCATTCTACGTATGGCTATTCGATTTTCTTGGATGGCAACTTGGTCTCTTGGAGTGCTAAGAAGCAACCGACTGTGGCACGTTCAAGCTATGAGTTTGAATACCATGCTATGGCAAATGCAGCTGCTGAGGTCGTATGGGTGACAAATCTATTACGTGAGTTGCATGCGTTTCTCTCTTCACGTCCAATTTTATTTTGTGATAATAAGTGCCATATTCCTCAGCCAAAATTTGGTGGCTCATAAACGTGCCAAGCATATCAATCTGGATGTTCATTTTGTTCGGGAACTTGTATCTTCGGGCAAGCTTGCTACCAAGTTCGTCCCCTCCGAATTACAAATTGCAGACATATTTATGAAAGGGCTACCTCGTCCAACGTTCGAGTTTTTGCGCTCCAAGCTATGTGTTGGGATAAATCTCACGCATCGCTTGTGGGGGGATGATAAGAATAATGACGTGGCAACATAAATCTTTAAACTTCATTCCAAAATATTCTCTAGAATATTCTCTAGATTAGATTATCACTTGTATATTTCCCTTAACTCATTCTCTGATAGTCTGATGTACTATTAATATGGATATAGGACACGTTTTACAAAGCCAAGTTGAGGTACACAGATCTAGTTGCATATAAGGATTTGTCTATTTTATGGAGTATAGTATATAAGAATAAGAAAGTTTTGAGAACATAATAACCACATTTTATAATTGTATTAAATCGTCAAATATTCATTAATTACGAATTATTTTGATCTTGAACAATTTTTCAAAGATTTTAATACATAACTTGTGTAGAGTTGTTTGAAATAATTCTCCAGAATAAATCTGTTACGATATTCCACATCGGTTCCACATGAAAGTGTGGAAGAGTATATAAGAGGGAGTCAACCATTTACCTTTGACCATGGTTTTGGGTTAAGTTAGGGCTCCCTTGCTTATATTCCTAATAATTTGATCAGATCTACCGGATTTGGGCGGGCTGTGGAAAGGGGCTACCCGATGGTGGGCCCAGGGGTTGCCACCCCGGATGTGGGTCCAAGGGGGTTGCCACCTATGAAGTGGGCCTTGTTATGTGGGTTGCCACCCAGAGTGTGCCATCGGTTGCGGAAAGGGGCTACCCGATGGTGGGCCCAGGGGTTGCCACCCCGGATGTGGGTCCAAGGGGGTTGCCACCTGGGAAGTGGGCCTTGTTATGTGGATTGCCACCCGGAGTGTGCTGTCTGTGGACGTCCGGTTTGAGGGGATGGATTGTTACGATATCCCACATCGGTTCCACATGAAAGTGTGGAAGGGCATATAAGAGGAAGTCAACTTTTTACTTTTGACCATGATTTTGGGTTAAGTTAGGATTCCCTTACTTATATTCCTAATAAAATCTTTCGAAGAAATTTAAAGATGGAAGAAATAAATAAAGAAAAGAATGAGTGGATGCGGATAAATAAAAAAGAATTAACAACCAGAAAAGAGATCATTGAATTAATTTTGAAGCACTCATTTCTCTCTATCTTCATTCAGTGACAACAATTAGCATGAGTTGTAATTAACTAAGCAATTGTATTTCGTTAAAATTCTTGAACGAGCCCTTACAAGCTGTGTGATAGGACCATCTAAACGGCGCCGTAAAAGAGGAGTTGTTGGCGGCGGCAGCAGTTGGCGTGGACGGTGGCCACAGCCGCCACGTCATGGCACTGAAATAGAGAGTATCGAGAAACTTGACACTGAGATTCAGCTTTCGAAAAAATCCTTGCTTCATGAGGTTCTGAAGAACATCTTGCTCCGTCAAGCCAGTGGAGTTTTGCTTGTTGGATCGGATCATGTAAAACCCGGTGTTGATCCGATGGGATATGGACCCCTGATTGCCTGTGCTTATTTGGAGGTTCAAGGGTTAAGTATGGGAAAGGATATATATATTTGCAGTTTGTTATGCTTGGAGACTAATAGGAATATTCAAGATACAAAAATATCTTGATTGATTAGATTTGATCTTGTGTATCTTATAGGATCATTTGTTTTCATTCTGCATAGTTTGATGTATTTCTGGTACAAATATTATCTCTTGTACTCCTTCTATTTATTGATGAAATTAAAATGCAATACTCCTAGCGTGACTTGTGAGTATCCGAAATTCAGCTTCCAACACTAATAATGATGTGGCACTTTGTGTAGCGAGTGAACCCCAAAATGACGGCACGTGACTAAGTGTATTGCAATCCACTCACCACACAAAGAAGTATAAAATTTCATAAAAATTATTTAATAACTTAATATTGATCAAGTTATCATTAATAACATTAGTGTTATATAATGACAACTAGCAGTCCACCCGCACGATTTGCAGTTTATTATTTATTGTGTTAATATTTGTAATTTGTAATAATATAATGAAGTTGCATAAACTAACATGTTATTCATAACACTTTTTATTATTTTAATTTAAAACATGTACCATATACAAATGATTTTTCACATTACTCATGTGTGTTGCACAAATTGTCACATAACTTTAATATACAATAATATTTCCTTCAATCATAATAATTAATCTTTCCTTTTATATTTTATATTTTATATTTTTTATATTCCACTCTCATATTTCAATCATCATATATAGTTTTCTTACGTCATTTTTTCATTTCTCTATCAACAAATTAGTTGTTCAGTTTGTGTTTAGTGTACAAAGACAATTTGGTGGGATCTCCTTAAATAAAGATATGAGACAAAGATCTTAAAGAACTTTTTTACATTTGAATGTTTAGCAAATCTTGTATTCTTTCATTTTTTTAGTTTTATATAGATTTGAGAAATTATTATAGTTACGATTTTTTATTGTTCTTTTTTTCTTCATACAATAAGATATAGAAGAATGTTTCCACCTTTGAATGTTTATCAAATCTTGTATTCTTTCATGTTTTTTAGTTTTATATAGATTATAATCTATGATTTTTCTTATTTTTTTTCTTCATTCTTTGTATATCTTCTTTTTTTTTTTATTATTCTCTATGCATTTCAGTAAGTCTCTTGTGAGACCGTCTCACGAAATTTTAATGCATTGCGTAAGACGGGTCAACCCATAACCCAATTACCCACCACCCAAACCCTACAATTCATATGTTTTTTTGTGGGTGATGGGGCTCCGTCTCACGGAAACTATCCGTGAGACCGTCTTACATGAGTTTTTGTACTCTTTTGTTGAGAAATTACTATTTTTTACCTTTATATAAATCAATGTATCTCTCTTCTTCTTACCTTTATATAGATTATAGAATAACTTCTAGAATAAGATAAATCTTATTATTATTATTATTATTATTAAAGAATAGCTTATCATGTAAGGTTTACTATTTTTTTATTTTTTATCTTTATTGACATGACACTTTTGGGTGGGAAAATGACATTCTTGTAATTTTTGTCAACTTTCTTGCTTTAATATATAGTATAGATGTATGAAATATACTTATGTTATTAATTATATTATTCGTTAGGGATTTCTGCTGGTGTTAATTAGTAAATTTAATAAGGTTTCATGTTATTGTTGAATTAATAAATAAATTTTGTCTGCGGTACTAAATATGAACTAGTGACGCGACAACTTTTGTATTATATTGTCAACATTAGAATTAATATAATAAAAGAAAGAAAATGCTATAATTAAATATGTATTTGTAATGGGACTACTACCCTGCCACTATCACTATTTTCTTCGAATAATAGGAATAATTAAACAAAATTATATTTAATGGTGTCAAGTCATGCCTTGATTATTGGATCTCTAATTGCATGATCATGAGATAAATCCTTATAGTTTTATTGCAAAAACTTATATGAGACCGTCTCACGGATCTATTTTTGTGAGATGGATCTTTTGACCCAATCCACAATCCTTGAAATTAGGATAGGAAGGTGGGGTCAGGCGGGAGTTGGCAGGTGGAGAGCACGCAAAAACTTATCTTAGACATCAACTTATTACATGGAGGCTATACCTCCACCCCACACATATACACATCAATATTAAATTGGAAAATGGACCAAAAATGAAATTAATCCATATATATTATACATCACATTTTAGGACTAAAGTAGATGATGAATTGGAGAGAGAGAAACTTACAGTAGAAATGAAGGAGTAACCTCGTTTGATGACATCTCCAAGGAAGAGAGTTTTTGCCCACATCATCTTGATAAAATCTTTGGACATAAAAAGCTTTTCTCCCACAAAATCAACCCCTTCAGTTTCCAGCTTATAGCAATGAAGGCTTAGAAGTGTACAGCTCTGATAAGAAGATTGATCCATGGCTACAATCAGCAGATAATTGATCAACTCCTGAGTCCCTTCTCCGACGTGAAACCATCGAGGAACAGATCCAGCATCGACTTATCCCCTTCTACGTATGCTTTGTTTACAAACACGATTATTACTGTTTTGTTCACCATGGAAACTGCTGCTAGTGCTCCCTCAAGATCTGTTGCATTCTGCTGAAATATCATCTAACATATATAAAAACAGTACTTCAGATGAATTCTTGAAAAATTAATAAGACAAAATTGAGTGAAACGTAATAGGGCTTCTTTTGGAGGTGGGGTTTTCTTCCAAGGCTGGGTTTTGGTGATGTCCAAGAAGACGAAATAAGATATGCAGAAGATGAAAATGAGGGATATAGCATATTCCAAGCCATTTTTTCTTTACTCCATCATTCGCATGTTTTTTCTAGGGTTAGGGTTTTTCTCTTAATCCTTTCTTCTTCGATTCTTAATCTTGTTTTATTGATGCCTGCCTGAATATGATGAATATAAGAGAGAGAGAGAGAGAGAGAGAGAGAGAGAGAGAGAGAGAGAGAGAGAGAGAGAGAGAGAGAGAGAGAGAGAGAGAGAGAGAGAGAGTTAAGAAATGAAGTTCATCATTTGACTTGGTGTTCTAAGATTTATTGTTGCCAGGTTATAATGATTCAGCTCAATTATTAGTCAACTTCTGATGATTTAACGTTGGGTAATTTCTCAATAAAAAAAAATAAAATGGTTAGGTACTTTTAGTAAGAACGTGCATATATATAATCATATAGTCATATACCATTAATTTTTAAGGATAACACATTTTAAACTCTGTTAAACCTTTGTTTTGAAGGAAACTTTTCAGAATTTTGTTAATGTTGGGATTCATAGGATTTGTATTGAGAGTTGTTAGTTAGGAAAAATCTAAATTATAGTCATATATTATTAAGGGCCAAGTTATAAGTCAAGAAGTTTTTATACCTTTTTTTTTTTTTAAATTACTTTTTTTATCCATTTTGTAGATATTTCACTGTTCACATTCAAATACTCTCTCTTAGTCATATCTAATCTATACTCACAAAAATTAAATGTAAATACACCTTTAAATACCAAAGATAATTTCAAAATACAACAAATTCATATCCTCCAATTTTGAAAAAGTCATATATATTTCAAAATTGATTTCTTTCCCATACCTGACGGAGGCAACGAAGAACCTTTATGCTGTCGAAACTCCGATGACAACCCTTTGTTGTAGATGATGCATAGTTTTAGGAGGTGGGAGACACACAAAGGCGCAAAGGTTGTCATCGCACTCAAGGTGAGAGGTGCGCGCCTCTATTCCAAAGGCATGTGTAAAAAACAATAAAAATCAATAAAAAAAACATAAATCGCTTAAAAAAACTAATAAATCACATAATTTAAAGTTCGCACTTCAAGTCTCAACACAAAAACTAATAAATAACATGTAAAACACATCAAAACATCAACTAGAAATCAGAACATGAAAAAGAAGTCGATCCTTCAACTCTCCAACTAAATTATCAGTCATCCTCTTTCTCATCATCATCATCATCAAACTCAGGCAATAACTCTTCTTCTGCATCACTTTCCTCATCTTCATATTCATTTCATCTTCCTCATCCCGGAGTCTTAATGATGAGACCACACTCTTTTTTTTTCTTTTCTCTTTCACATTCCGCTTCTCTCATAAACCTTTTGTTTCCCCTTGTTCACTTGTGTAGCTAAGAACTTGAAGTGCATTGTTTTCCTTTATGTTAGGAAATAAATGTTTATATTTTGATGAGACAAAACAAGTGAAATAAAAAATAGAGTATCCCATTTTTCACAATGTTTGATTGAATTTAAAATAGGCTGAAGAATGGGAAGATAGCAAGTCAAAACCTTGTTGAAAGCTGTAGAAAACAGCTGCTGCAAGCTGCATAAATGAGAACATACTGCATGATGCACAAAAGCAAATGTATGCAGAAGTCAAGAACTTGCTGCACAACATCCAAAATATTGCACTCTGCATGCTGCACGTACCTAATGTAGATCAAAGAACAGCAAGCAGGAAAACCACTAGTTGATGTATGAGGAAGATCAAATTATGTCCGATGAAAGATCTTGTTAATGGTTGAAAATATAGCCAGTAGAGACAAAAATTTCTTACAAAGTTTCTAGCTAATGGCTCGCTGACACCTAGTTTAACAGAATGCATTAAGCTGCAACCTAGGATAGTGACAATAGAAGAATTTAATGCATCCTGATGTGTAAGACAATACATAATTAATGAAAAGTCTTACACCAAGCTAAGAGAATATTAAATGTAAGGATATCAAACTTCTTCATCAGGAAGAAACCTACTTCTATAAATAGAGGAAGAGTTGATTGGACAAACTATTGAAACTCTCAAGATTCAAATTACAAGCAAACAAAAACTCTCAAGTTCTAAGTTCTTAAAATTTCAAAGTTTTAGTCACTCAACCTCAAAAAGCAGCAAAGTGTTCAAGCTTATTTTCAAGATCTAGAGGTTACTTTCACATTAGTTAAAGACCACTTATATACTTTGACCATCTTACTGTGTGTTAGGTTGTTTTAGAAGTCCTCAGTTAGAAATGAAGAAATTTCCTTATTGAGTGTAAGTTGCTAAAGTTTTAGCAACCACCATGTGTGGGTTTAGGAGATCCTATGTGGGTCTTGTCTGATAGCTTGTAGCAACCTGTGTGGAAGCTGAACTTTGTAGTGTTCTTTATTGATTCTATTGTTTATTAGGAAAGAATCCTATAAATCAAACATTGCTTAACAAAGTTTCTCCTAAAGAATGAGTAGAGTGGATTAAAACTCCACCCTTAAACCACTATAAACTCTTGTGTTGATAGATTACATAAAATACATATTTATTGTCATATTTTCCCTATGTTTTAGATGATAATTAATCCTTAAGTGTTTGTTTTGATGAAGTTTCATGTTTTGTAGGGACAATAAGGATTTAATTGATGTTCGAGACCATTTGGAGTGATTTTTGAAGATGTTGAATTGAAGTCTCCAAAGAAAGAAAACCAGAAGAAGTTTTCCCATAAGGCGTGGGCACGCCTTATATCATAGCTCGGCTCTAAAATGAACAAAAGAACTTTTCTTATAAGGCGTGGGCACGCCTAAGGTCCAGACGAGAATTTACATAAGTGGCGCCCAAATCTCTACTCCAAGATTCAAAATCAATTTTTCCCATCATTTTTGGAGTTACATATATCTGGAATTATTTTATATATATATTTTTTAATTAGGTAGTTATTATCCATGTTTTTAAAAACTAACTAGAGAGAAGGATTGGATTCTCTCTCTTCTCTCTTCACTCTGTAACTTTTCATCCTACGCATATTTTTTGGATGAAACAAAGCA
This sequence comes from Scutellaria minor, assembly GCA_954870855.1. Taxonomy (NCBI): domain Eukaryota; kingdom Viridiplantae; phylum Streptophyta; class Magnoliopsida; order Lamiales; family Lamiaceae; genus Scutellaria; species Scutellaria minor. Next base: position 12,218,870 of record OX940728.1, on the reverse strand, counting down.
TGACAATCTCTTTGATGGATTGCTAAACTCTTAATCTAGCCATTGATGAATGACGATTTGGTTCTACATAATGTGAGATCTAATTAGTTTTCACTCTCTTTCACTCTAGCTACATTATTTATATATCTTTGTGTTTGATTATATTGTTTGGCAAGTTGTTTAATGTGACCAGTTATTCAATTCGTGAAAATGATTTGTGCCAATTAGAACGTTAAATCCGTAATTGTTTAATTGTTCTGATATTTGTGGCAAGTAGCATATTTACTATAGGAGATATATGATCTAGTCTAAATGAACCTATATGTGTGTTTGTTGGCTAAAATTGGGTCTTTCTAGATTGAAATGCTGCTGGTGAATTAAATCCTACGATGGTATCTAGGGTTGTTTACTGGTTAGAGAAGTAATTAGAGATAGTATCTTAATTATCGAAAAAGTAAGGAAAGATTGGTTGTTAGGTGGTACCAACAACTATAACCAATTTAATGTTAGAGTGAAAGAACAATTTTTGCATCAATGATCGATTGTGTGTGAACCAATTCTGAAGTTGTCTATGGCTAGATATTTGAATTCTTTGAATCACTCATTTTAATTTTCTTGTAGTTTATTTTAATTCAGTTCAATCACTAATTCAAACTCCCCCAAATCTTTAATTTAATTGTTATAATTCATTTTTGATAAAAGGATAAAAATATTACCAATCTCTGTGGAATTGACCCTGCTCATCACTATCGCAATTAATCATTGTTTAAGCAGGCTTTATTATTTGTTGGATTCGACACCCATCATGTGTGTTTATTTATATTTTTGTATCTTGCATATCTATCCTATTGCATTTACATACTCTGTCATACATCTTAAAATCCTAGTGTGTTAGGAACCACGAGACATGTAGCTCAATAGTATCTCACCTTTACAAGTTTTTTTGTCTTTATTATTCTCCTCTCTTCTCTTTACCCTAACTCATTATAAAAATTCCATTATATGTTAGGCTGTTAGGGTATCTTTTAACAATACTACCACATACATATAGATTTTAGGATATATTATTGTTGTATCAAAAGTTAAATATCCTAATGATTTTAAACATATATATCTTCAATTAGGATTGTGCACGGATTTTGGAGATTATTGAAACCGGATCAAAATCCAAATCAAAAAAGTTCCGAGCCGAAAATATCCGTTGATGTTTTGACTTTCTCCAAACCGAATTGAATTGAAATTTCTTTTAGTTTCATTTTGGAGATTTTTCAATAATTTAAACTGAAAACTAAACTGAATTGGAACCGAACCAAACCAAATTGAAATGAACCAAAAAATTGATTTTAAATAATTATATATATGTCGTTGAATTTTCTATATCTTGATATAATTATATGATATATATTTAATTAAGTTAATAGTTAATGATGAAAATTTAAATTTTCAATTTTTAATAATTAAGAACAATAAAGTATATTCTAATGACTCTTATTAAGAAAATAAATTTTAAATTATAAAACTTTGTAACTTTTAAAGTGCAATATTTAACTTTTAGTTGTTAATGAAACTTTGTTGGTATATGATAAATTAGGTTTTAGTTATTTATTTTCGAGTTTGATTCATCTAAAATGAATTTTCCCTTATTTTTTGTTTTTGTTTTTTATTTTAATTTTTTTAAGTCTCTAAATATCCATTTCGAACTAATCGGACTAGTAGATCCAAATCTCCAAACTGAATTGAATTGAAACCTTTTTTTGATTTGGTTCTGAATTTTTTTTTATTTTGGTTTGGTTTCTAAGGTTTTTAAATCTCCTAACCAACCCAGATAGTGCACATCCGTATCTTCAATCATACAATCCAAAAGGTTAACTGTTAAATCAAACCACTAATTTAACAATCAATATCTATAGTTATAGTGAAAATGATAAAATGCTTATAATAGAGAACTCTTAATATGCCCACCAACGATGTGTAATGATCTCATTCCGAAAAAATATGTAAAGTGAAATTAATAGATATAATAGATATCTGACACATCAATAGTTGACACATATTAATATGTTCATGATGGGTAAGGTAACTGGACTACTCAACCTTTGTATTAAGCTTCAGGGTGGGCGAGTGGGTTTATTCTCCATTTCTCGACTCCACAATTTTCAAATGTAATGTCGAACCTTTTGGATCAATGTCCCCAGGGTTGATAGTTATGGAACCAAATTTGAAATTCTATTTCATAAAAATTTCCAAATTTAATAATCAATCTAGCAAAAATTGCAAATATGTTAATTTCTCTTAAAAATATTATTCCCCTACCCACCGTGAGCATGTCTTAAAATGTCCACCGCTGATGTGTAAAGATTTAATCCCTTCAAATATTTTGATATGAAATTAATGATTGTTGGGATATTTCTGTTAGGATTTTGATGAGACAAATAATTTTGTATAGAAAGTTAGAGTACCCCATTTTTCCACATTGTTTGAGTGGAACTTAGTTTTGTAATGTTAACTTTCTGGATTGTATTTGTAAAGATATAAAAAATCAAAAAGATAGAAGTTACTGATCATAACAGGATTCTAGAAGTAAAAAAGTATCGGATGCTGATTTTCAGCAAGGAGAATTAGTAAGCAGAAGGTGTAAGCAGAATCAGCAAGTAGCATACAGAATACAGTAAGGAGAACTGGAGGTTTTCTGCACGATTCAGAAACAGCAAGCTGTTGAGGAATAAGCAAGTAGGATTCATGAACAAGAAGCTATTTTGGAATCAGTAAGCAGATACAGAGCAGGAAGCTGAGCAAAACAGTAAGCAGTTATTGCAACCTGAGCAGTAAGCTGTAAGTTTATCTTAACTTATTTATTGTAGTACGATGATGTAATGAATGCAGTACGAGGTTTCTGCATTATCAAAGTAACCGGTAGATGGGAGTTAGCACCTGACCAATGAGGTGATGCCATCTGGACCGCGGACCTGTAAAAACACTATTGCCGAGGAGTGGCGCCATTAATGCGGATCAGAGTAGGACATGCCCTATTTCCCAGTTTTTCCAGGCGCATTAAATGCGAAGATATTGAAATTAAGATTTGAATTTCTACAAGGACTATGCCTCTCTTCAACGGGCATATTTCTACAAGTATATATAGAAGGTGAAGGTGACCAAACAGACTACTGAACTTACAAGATATTTTCTAAGTGATCAGAATTCTCAAGCCAAACACGAGTTTGCTAACAGTTCAGTCACTCAACCTTCAGAAGCAGTCTAGCTAAAGTTTTAGATCTTACAAGTTTCAAGACTGACTTCGAAAGCACAGTTGAAGACCATATACTTTTAACCATTTACTATGTGCTATGTTGTTTTAGTTGGTGTCCTTAGTGGGAAGGATTTAGATCCTTACTAAGTGTTTAGTCTTTGTTTAAAGGTTTCTTACTCTGTGTGAGTATTTGTACCCTGTATGGGAAGTAGCCTAGGAATCTTACTGATTCTAGTAGGTTTGACTTGTTAGGAAGACGATTGTAAAGTTGAGACTTGTAAACCAATCTGACCTAATGGAATTCCTCCTGTATGAATGAGAAGAGTGGACATAGAAGGATTAGACCACCTTAGAACCACTATAAACCCTTTGTGTGTTTATCGCTTTACTTACTTGTTGCATATCTCTTTTATATATCTTGCTCATACTGCTAAAAGTATTCTGTTAAAATCATACTTATGAAAAGAAAACTTTTTTTCAAAAGAAACTCTATCTTAAGTTTCTGCTGCATACTGTGAAAACCGAGACAGTAAGCTGAATGAGCATACTGTCAGCTTACTGAATCGAGAGAGTTGCTGCATTCTCTGTAGAATTCAGCAACTATTTACAGAATAGTTTTAAAACACAAAATTTGATAGAGGTTTATTTACCCCCCTCTGAACCTCTGACCACTTGGGACCAACAATGATTGTCAAAAACTTATATACCCCCAATGCATGGATCCTTGATGCATGCCTGCAACCTAACTTGCCCCACCTATCTACCCACATGTCTTTCTTTTTCTTAATTTTTTTTTAATATTTCCTCTCAAAACCAGCGCTCTTCTTTATTTTTTTTCTTTTTTACTTCCTCTTATTCTTTATTCTTCTTTTATTTTCTTTTTCTTCTTCTCTTCCTCTTTTTTATTCTTCTTTTATTCTATTTTTATTTGGCAAAACTTCTTCTTCTTAATCTCTTTTCTTCTCGATTTTTTCTTCTTCTTCTTCTTCTTCTTCTTCTCTCTCTTCTTGTTCTTATTCTTCTTCAATTCGTCATAGAGTCATTTATAGTTTTTTTCTACTTCCCCTTATTTTTTACTTATTTTCATAGATTTAGATAATTGATTTCAAATCACAATTTATTACAATAATTTTAAAACATTGAAAATCAATTATTTCAAACAATCTGAAATCATGATGTGCAAAATATTTGACGAAAAAGATGATGAAATCGCGATTTTCAGAAAATTTGAGGAAGAAGATGATGAAACATTTAAAATTATAAGATTTTCAGTGAAGGTATTAGTTGTATACTCTTAAGGTATAAGTTTCTCATTCAGTAAAGGTATCAATTGTATTTTTTTAAGGTATCGGTTATATACTCTTACGGCAAGATTGGTATGATTGAATGAAATTAGGTGAGAACGGAATGAACTCAAGAATGGAATGGTGATGTGAAATGAATGGTATAAAAATATTGATTCCTGTGATTGGTATCATAAAGGAATAGGAAATGAATGAAATAATCATTATAATTATATTTTATGATTAATAACTATAAATAAAATATATAATATTAAATCAATCTTTATTTGACCAAATTACATTCCACTATAATTTTATTTAATATTCATATTCAATATATTACTAAAATTTAAAATATTTGGCATATTTAAATTTAAAAATAATTCTTTTTACAATTGTACTAATATTAAGATATATTATATTTATATATTTTATTTTTTAATTTTATTATTAGTTTACTATTTTTGTATTATTTACATATTCTTAAATTAGTTAAATAATAATAATAATAATAATATATTTTTCATATTTTTTTATTAATTATTCTATATGATTTTATATTATTAAAATCTTAATATCTTATTTTATATTTCTAAAAAAATATTTTAGTTACAATTTATTTATATTTTTTTAAATAACCTATTATCTATACTAATATTCATTTATCTTATTTATATGTATTTACAAATATATATATATATAGATAAATCTTATATCAGAACTAAAATTATTTGTATTAATAAAATTATATTCATAATATTTTATTATGTTTGTAAGATTTTATATTTATTAATTATTTTTATACTATTTATGTATTTAATTTTTTTTGCTATTTTTTATATTTTTATTTTATATTTATTTTAAATTATTAGTTATTATTTTATATTTTTTATAAATAATTTAATATTATTGGAACAATTTTATATAATAATTCAACTTTAGGAAGTTAATTTGTGAAAACATATAATAAATAATGATAATTGTCAAAATGAATAAAAAAAAATGTTCATTTTCTTCAAGACAGGAATACGTAATACCATGGGGGTAGGAAGGAATGGTCATTCCCTTCATGGTAATATCAATTTATGTGGGAATCATCATTCCCACTTATAAAACATACCAATCAAAGGAAAATGAATGAAGGTAAGAATGATGATTTCATTCCCACCCCATTCCATCATACCAATCACGTCGTCAAGGTATCAGTTGTATACTCTTAAGGTATTACATATTTACCTTTAAGGTATTAATGCTTATAGTATACGGTATTACATATGTACCTTTTAGGTAATACATATTTACCTTTAAGGTAATAATGTTTATAGTATAATGTATTACTTATGAGCACATTTAAGGTATTAGTGTTTACAGTATAAAGTATTACATATGCACCTTTAAGGTATTACTTATTTACCTTTAAGGTGTTAATGCTTATAGTATAAGGTATTCATATGCACCTTTAAGGTATTAATGTTTATAGTATAAGGTATTACATATTTACTCTTAAGGTATTAGTTGTTTATTCAGTGAAAGATATTAGTTGCATACTCTTAAAGTATCACTTGTAAACTCTTAAGGTATCGGTGTAATGTAGAGTGGGTTTAAAATTTTAAAATTTCAAATACATGATTTTTATCATCTTCTTCCCCAAATTTTTTACAAATAATTCATTTTTCTCAATCAATAACCAACTATGGTGTTTGTTGCATCAATTTGTCGTATATTGATATGATTTCAAGTTATAGGAAAATAAAAACCCTAAATTTTTTTACACATTAGGATGAGAAAAACTTGTTGGAGTATTAGAAAAATAAGAATCTTAGATTTGTAGCAATCATATGAAGAAATTGAGAAGGAAGAGAGAAAAAAAAGAAAAAAAAAAGAAAGTGCGTAGAAAGAAAAAGGAAGAAAGAAAAAAAGAAGAAAAAAAGAAGAAGAAAGCACACAGGAAGAAAAAGGAAGAAAGAAAAAAAAAGCATATATATGGGCAGGTGGTGGGTCTAGAGCGGGTTGGTAGCACATAAGTCCTTCTCTTAATGATTTTGTTGGATTTTTAACACATCAGCAGTGGACATGTTGACATGTATTGGCGATGATTCAACAATCAAGGGTTGATTAAGTTATTTTCAGTATCCATTGTACAAGCTAATTCATTGGGATTGTTTCCCCTTAATTCTTTATCTCATTTAGTTAGGTTAATCAATTATAATTAATCTGTAAATCCTATATATTGAATATATCACATCCTACATAATTGTGTGAGGAATTCATATTACTTACGTGGTATCACAAGTGTTTTAGGTTAACACCGAAAACGATCCATGACATCTTCCACCGATGATTCGTCCATTCCCTTTGCAACTCTTCACATGATTACCATTCGTCTTTCATCCAACTATTTTCTATAGAAAAACCAACTTCTTCCGATTCTTAAATCTCAAAATATGCTTCAGTATGTAGATGGTACATGTCATTCACCCCCTGCCCACATCGACCAACAACTTAGGATGCTTCTTCACTCTTCACTCATCGAAGAAGCTATGAAAATGGTCGTTGGTTGTAAGTCGTCGTGTGAGATCTGGTTAGCATTGGAATCCACGTTTAGCCATGCCTCTAAATCACACGAACATAGCCATCGAACGACCTAGAGAATTTGTCAAAGGGATCCAAGTCGGTTCAGGAGTATGCTCGAAATTTCAAATCATTAAATGACCAATTGGTCTCGATCAGGAAACTGGTTGAAGACTCATACAAATCGCAATGGTTTCTCCGGGGATTGGGCATGAATTTTACAACTTTCTCGACCATACAAATGACATTAACACCGCTACTGAAAGTTGCTGACCTTATTCACTGTGCGGAGGTGCATGAAATCTTCCAACACTTGTTGATGGCGACAACCCCCTCTCCTATACCGGCTGCATTTCTAGCCCATCGAATTTTTATGGTCATGGAGGATAACACTCTGACCAGCGTGGTAGTTATGGTGGTGGTGTTGCTGGAAATTCCACTCCAGGGCATAATCCATCTCAAAATAAGAGACAATAAAATCAAAGAGGTGGAAAGAAACCATATGTGCCAAATTGTTAGTGGTGTGGTGAAGAAGGTCATAAAGCAGACAGGTGCCCCGATCTATCTAATGTGCTTAGGCCTAATACTGCTAATTTGGCTGAGACATTTAATGTCTCTTGTTCTATATCATGTTTCATCATAACGGCGTTATAATGGCCGTGACGGCCTTAACGTAATAGTAATGGCCACCTCCGCATCACTGATTCGGTTAAAAAACGGCCGGCTATATTATTGGGTATGATATCGGCATGATAGCGCCCGTAACGGCGTTACGCAGCGTTATAACAGATAAAACGGATTTTAACAGGTATAAAAGCGGAGATGATGGATATATGATTGAATTTCAATACTCTATATTCTTTTTTCGATTGAATGTAATATTCTTTATACATGTTTACTATATATGGGTATATTAATATATATATATACAGTATATGAACTTATTAAGTACAAATGTACCATTGTAACTTGAAAGAATTACAGTGAAAGAAGTTGCACAAAAGCTGATTAGTAGGCTTTGATACCATGTTTTCTTAGAATATTATTAGAGATAAAAACAAAGCTGCACAAAAGTGAAAGCTATAAAATTGACAAAAATAAAGCTGCAATATCTTGTATGCAATATCTTGTATTATCTATTCACTGCACAAAAGAATAAAGCCGCACAAAAGTGAATTTACACTGTCTATTTCACCTAATATGTTGATAAAATTGAAAACTATAACATTACTTTCAAGAATATTGCCTCAGTCGACACCAACAACTACCACTCTTGAAATAGATATCACCAAAACCTGAAAACTTCACCATATTTTCTTACCCCCTCTGCAAACTAGTTGAAAGAGAACGCGAAGTTGGAGGAGAGCTGCAAGATATTTAAAGATAAAAATACCAAAAGAAAGGTAATACAAGATATTTAGTATTTGATTTTGAGCGACAAGTTCTATCGGTTAATTCATTTTCCTTTTGAGCGACAAATTAATAATATTTTTACTTTGGAAAATTTAACATAAAACATTTATACTTTAAAAGATATTTTATGGTTTGTAGTGAGAAAATTATCAATTATCTCTTTCAATATTCTAAGTCTTTACTTATCTATTTATTAACATTTATATTAATAAGAGAATTCAATATCAAATAATTGAATGAATGACATGAGTCCATACGGTTTTTACTTTTATATATATAATAATAATAAAGATGCTATATATTTTTCATGTCGAACAACTTTAAATTCTATTTAATTTCTAGCATTATAGGTGATATAATTATTATACAGTAAAATTATAGTGAAATACCAGTCTCTAGTACTACTCTTTTATAAATAATAGTACCAAACTAAATTTCTAATAGTATATATCTAAATTTGTAGTTATTTTTTGTGCTAGATTAGCTATTTTTTATTTTAATTAAGTTACTGATTTCATAATATTTGTAGGATGCCTCCCAAACGTGATATTGGTTGGGATTTTTGTAGTCCCATTGGTGATGGTAATAGAGGCATAAAATGTAACTATTGTGGCAAAACTATAACCGGTGGAATTGCGAGAGTAAAAAAACATATTTCACATGTTTCTGAAAATGTAGAGAGATGTACTAAGGCTCCAAAAGAAGCAACTGCAATGATTCGAAAACATATTCAAGAATCCAAAGTTGCAAGAGCTTCATTAAAAAAGAAATGAGAAGCGATAATCGCGACAAGTCGGGAAGAAACCAGAAAAGAGTGTTTCGTTGACATCGAGGATTGTGATGAAAGCGAGGATGAATTTAATAATCAATATATCAACCAAAAGAGATTATCACAGAGGGATGAATTGAAGCAATTGAGGAATGCCATGAGAGAAAGCCACATAATGGCTAATTACGAGGAAGATATACGTAGGTGATTTCCAGATGGTATATTACATTTATCATTTTAATACATATTTATCCATTTATATAATATATCTAATGTTTATATATTTTTTATTACAGGGCATTCTAGTGTCGGAGCATCGCAATCCACATCAGGTGTAAAACGAGGAATATTTCGCAGTTTTAGTGTTAGAGAAGGACCTAATAAGTTTTCAAGCTGGATTGATTCTTACATGCTCACATCAAAATAAAAAAGTATCAAGAATTGGTTTACTCTCGAAAAAATCAAAGATGTTGGTAAGGCTATTTCGAAATGGTTTGTGTTTAATGTTATTCCATTTAATGCTGCTGACAGTGGACCATATTACCAATCTATGATAAATATCATGGTTGAGGCTGGGCCAGGAATTAAAGGACCATCAGGGTGTCAAATAGGTGGTACTTATCTTGATGATGAAGTATCTGAAATTGAAGGTTATATATCAACATTGCAGTCTAAGTGGCCAGAATATGGTTGCACAATCATGTGTGACGGGTGGAGTACTAAAAACATACATCTCATAATCAATTTTATGATATATTGTGATCGAGCAATGATATATCATACTTCAATAGACTGCACTAACAAAAGAAAGACAACTGATTTTTTTTTTTATCTGTAATGAGTAAATTTATTGATGATGTAGGGGAGCAAAATGTTGTTCAAGTTGTTACAAATAGTGAAGTTGCGAACAAAGCTGCTGGAGAAAAATTGATGTTGGAAAGACCACATATATTTTGGTCACCTTGTGCTGCACATTGCATCGATTTGATGTTAGAAGATATTGAAAAGATGACAAAGGTATCGAGAAGGCGAGAAAATTCACAAGTTTCATTTACAATAGTGACAAACTTGTTAATCTCATGAGATCATATACAGAAAACAGAGAATTGCTAAGGCCAGGGATTATCAGATTTGCAACAGAATTTATTGTCATTAAAAGTGTTCTTCGGCATAGTGTGGAGTTGAAGAGAATGTGTACAACCATTGATTAGGAAACATTCAATAATACAAGTTCGAAAAGAAGTAAGGAGACTGAAAATGTTTCAACTATCATAATGGATACCAGATTTAGAAAGAGAGCATGAGAAATTTCTTTGGTGATGGAACCATTAGTAAAGGTACTCAAACTTGTAGATCAAGATAAGAAACCAAGATTAGCTATTGTTTATGAAGCAATGGACAGGGCGAAACTAGCAATAAAAGAGGTTGTTAAAGATTGACAAATTTATTGGGATGTGATAGATAAGAGGTGGTACAAACAATTACATCAACATTTGCATGCTGCAAGTAATCTGAAGCTTTATTTAAATATTACATCATATTTTTTAATATATTTAAATTCATTCATTTGGATATTATCATCATGATCAAGAACTACCGTCACAGACAAGTTCAACACGATATGTTGACCGAGATTTATCCAATGCATATCATGAGTATCCACGTGAACAACCTATGCCTCGTCTAACTCATTATGATTATGCACATTTTCCTATTCATCCTGAAAGGGAAGATAATGACGATTTTGAACCACCTCGGCATTCCACGTGGTATTAATAATGTATGTAATTGTATGTTTTATATGTTAATTCTAGTTGTAATATTGTGTTTTTACGTTAATTTAGTAAAAACATAATATAAATAATGTTCATGAAGTTCTAGAAATTTTAGAGTTTTTTTTTAAATTGTCCATTACAGCCGCGAAATTGCAATGTAACCTTAACGGTGGTCACCGTGACAATGATTGCGACCGTTACAGCGAACTATGTTCTATGTCCGATCCAGAGGCTTTAGATTGGTATCTTGACTCCGGTGTATCCGCTCATATGACGTCTACACCTAACCAAATTTATTCGGCAAACACTTATAAGTGTACAAATCATGTCATTGTTGGTAACAGAACATCTCTCTCTATTTCTCATATTGGTCGTCATTCTATTTTGCCTAATATAAAATTGAATTATGTGATTGTGGTCCCCAAGCTTACTTGCAATCTGTTGTCTATCAGTCGATTAACTCGAGACTATCCTGTTAATGTGGTTTTATCGGATAATTCGTTTGTTGTTCAGAATCGGGTGGACTGAACAACACTGGCCATGGGGAGACGTTATGGTGGACTTCATATTTTAAAGCATGTTGATTCTGCACTTTTGGCAGATTTCAATAATAAAACCCTTAAGGGGTCTTTTAAATTGTGGCATTACCGCTTGGGGCATGTTAGCCATCGCATTATTTTAGTTCTAAATAAACAGGGACACTTATCAGTTTCATTTCTATTACTTGATTCTATTTTGTGTGGTCCATGTCAACTTGCTAAAAGTCATAAATTACCATTTACTTTGGATGAAAAGCGGTCTAATGAACCTTTATGCTTGATTAATTGCGATATATGGGGTCCTGTTTCGATTACATCTGTGGAAGGATATCAATATTATGCTGTCTTTATTGATGATTATTCCAGTTTTGTCTGGATATATCCTATGAAATTGAAATGTGAATACTTTGATGTCTTTGTTCGTTTTCAATCACTTGTGGAAAATCAATTCTCATGCAAAATAAAGGTTTTCCACACTGATTGCAAAACAAAATTTACTAGTAATCGCATTCAATCTCATTTATTAGCTCATGGAATCCAACACAAAATGGCGTGTCCCTACACGCCATCTCAGAATGAACGAGCTGAAAAAAAACACCGTCACACAACGGAAACAGGTTTGGCGATGCTTTTTCACTCTAAGGCTCCCATGGAGTATTGGTTTTCTGTTATTGCCTCTGCGGTCTTCACAATTAATCGGTTACCCACAACCATTTTAAATAATTTGTCTCCATACGAGATTTTGCTTGGAAATACACCTATTAACAGTAATTTTCATCCATATGGTAGTCGTGTTTATCTGTGTCTCAGGGATTATGTGCAACACAAATTTATTCCACGGAGTCGGGCATGTATATTTATTGGGTATAGCTCCAGCTACAAAGGATTTCTTTGCCTTGATGAATCTAATTCGCGTATATTTATCACTCGTCACGCCAATTTCGACGAGTCATGTTTTCTATATTTATCACTTGTCACACCACTTTGATGCCCACACAAATGGACTACTACATGCGCTGCTTTGTACCAAACTGCCCAAAGGCTTTAAATCTGCTGCGAAACACCCTGAATGGATTCACACTATGGATGAAGAAATTGACACTCCGAAATCTAATGACACTTGGAAACTTGTTCCATGGCCTCCAAATAAAAATGGTGTGATGCAAAATGGGTTTTTCGAACCAAGTATAAATCTAATGGTTCGATGGAGCGTCTCAAAGCTCGTCTCGTTGTACAGGGTTTTACTCAAGTCCCAGAGTTTGATTTCACCTTCACCTTCAGTCCGGTTGTTAAAGAATCGATTGTTCGCATTGTGTTGGCACTTGCAGTTATGCGTCAATGGCCTCTCCACCAACTTGACGTAAAAAACACATTTCTCAACAACTTTCTCACTGAAATTGTCTTTGTGGAGCAACCTCTCTGATATGTTGATGCACGTCATCCCGATCATATTTGTAGCTTGAAAAGGGCATTATACGGATTGAAACAAGCACCTCGTGCTTGGTTCCAACATTTTAGTGATTTTCTTGAGAGTTTGGGATTCTCTTGTAGTCGAGTGGATACATCTCTATTTATTTTTTGCCAAGGATCATCGCTTCTTTATCTCTTGGTGTACGTTGACAATATTATTGTCACTGGAAATGATACTCTCCTAATCCAGCAATTGATTGCTCGTATTCACAAGACTTTCGCGATAAAGGATCTCGGCAAGTTGAACTATTTTTAGGCCTTGAAGTTACTTACACAGAGACCGGTTTGTTTCTTGGCCAACAAATGTACGTTCATGATGTGCTCTCTCGTGCTGGACTACTTGACAACAAACCAGTTGCAACTCCAATGGTAATTGGTCAACAACTTCAAACTTCCGGCGAAGTTTTGGATGATCCTACTCCTATCGCTCTCTTATTGGCGCACTTCAATATCTCATTATTACTTGTCCCGATATCCTATGTCGTTAATACTGTGAGTCAATTCATGCATTCGCCTACGATTACTCACTTTCATGCTGTTAAGCGCATATTGAGATACGTCAAAGACACATCTATCTTTGGTCTATCTTTTACTCATGGGCTAGTCGTGATACTTCCATATTCTGACGCGGATTGGGCCGCCTGCCCCGACACTTGACGATCAACCTTAGGCTACTCTATCTTTATTGGTCCGAATTTAGTTTCTTAGAGCTCTAAATAACAATCTATTGTGGCTTGATCCAGCTGCAAATCAGAATATCGCACTCTTGCAAATGCTATGGCGGAGGTCATTTAGGTAACTCATTTACTTCGTGATCTTCACATTTTTCCTTCACACACGTCTACTATTCTCAGTAATAATAAGATTGCTATTTTCATTAGCAGCAATCCTGTTGCACACAAACGTGTGAAACACATTGAACTTGATTATCATTTTGTTCGCGAGATGGTTCGGAATGGATGTGTTGTGACTCAATACATCCCCACGAAGTTGAATATTGTCGATGTTCTCACAAAAAGCTCGGCTAGGCCGTTATTTTTATTTTTTTTCATTACAAGCTTTGCATCGTTGCTAACCCAACCTCACGCTTGAAGGGGGTATTGGCGATGATTCAGCAACCAAGTGACTTAAGTTATTTTTAGTAACCATTGTACAGGCTAATTCAGTGAGATTGTTTCCCCTTAATTCTTTATCTCATTTAGTTAGGTTATCCCACATAATTGTGTGAGGAATTCATATTACTTACAAAATGTGACCACAATGGGTAAAATAACAGTCTTGTATCTCTTAATCAATGCACACAACTTAGTAAGTCGAGTGACCAAAATTACCGTACATGTTTTGAATCTACATAATTGACTACTCAACACCCCAAAATTATGAGACCTAAAATAATTGTAAATTTCTCTAAATTTGAAGGCCAACAGTTTCAAACATGTTGTATATGCACACCAGATTCTTCCCTAAATTTGAAGTAGAATTCCTACAACAATGCATCATGATTGTTTCATGTGAAAGTTAGAATTTCGAGTAAGTCTCCTGTGAGATCGTCTCATAGATTTTTATTGCATTGTGTGAGATGGGTCAACCCACAAACCAATCACCCACAATCCAGACCCTATAATTCACATGTTGTTTGTGGGTGATGGGTCTCCATCTCACGTAAGTTTTTGTATAGAATTTCAATTATGATTTGCAACAACTCCATCCTTTCTTTAATTAATACTAGATTTAAACTCGTGCAATGCACAGACTTCATTTAACACTTATTTAATTTTTATTTAATAAGTATTATTATTTCATATGTGTTTGTTGATTTATATGTATGATATTTTTTTCTATATCCTTAAAATAATTTTTCTCATTGTTTTTATTTTTTTATTTTTTTTCATTTGATCTTTAGCACAAAATTGTTAATAGCTAGTTCTTTATGGGTGTTTTAACTGTTGGATTAGATATTTTCATATTTTTCTTTAAAAAGTATAGAATAAATCTCATTTTTATCGCTCGAAAACATCTATTCTATTCTGATTTTGCCTTTGAGTGCTCTTTTTATTAGGTTTACATAATGATTTCATTTGTAAACATCATTTGTAAAATAATAGAATATCATCTATTTTTTCTACAATTCTCGATATGATCCAGTTTCAAACTTGCAAATCTATCTACATTCCAATGTAAACATATCCTAAGGTTTTGTTAGCACCTATTTTTTGCTAATGTCATTACTTTTGCAAGAGCATTGTTGTTTACCTTTTTTTTTTTTTTCAATTTGAAATGTTGGACAAAAACAATTATTAAAGTTTGGAACCAAATATTTCATATAGAAAAAAACAATACAACATTAGCAATCTCTTCCAAGCATTTGTAACTTATATATTTAGTTTTTTCAAAGCACTTATTTTGTGTAGAGTAGTGGGGTATGTATTTAATTGGTATTAATTTTTTGATATTTCATAAATAAAATGTTTTTTAGGGAAGACACTTGACAACATTGTTGAGCTCCAAGTGTCATCACTTGAGAGAACCAAACCACATTTTTATATATATAATCCCCTGTTTCAAACAAATATTGATTGACTGTATTTATTATTTTTTCGAATCGATTATCTAACACACATTTTTGTGTGTATTATATGATATCATGAATATTTTCTGTATTGAAAAAAATTAAAGAAAAAAAAAGGGGCGATTAAAACAAAAAGAATCGGACTGCTTGTTCAAAGGATTTCTTGACAAACTAATTAGAGTTGAGTTACAGATTAATTTAAGATGAAAAGAAAGAACAAAGACTATAATATAATTAAGGGTTAAAAACATTTTCTCATCCAAACTATACGTGATTTAATTTTACACTTTTTTGTATAAATTTTGAAATGTTGCACTTTGTCATATAAACTTAATTTAAATTTGATGCATTTTATGGTATTGAACAAATTATAGTCGTATAAGTGTCCTAAATCCACGACTAGGATTTTGACAAATACTGTAAAATACATCAAATTTAAAGTTCATACTGCAAAGTGCAATATTTAAAGTTTATACAAAAAATTGTAAAATCACGCATAGTTTGGATGAAAATGTTTTTTTAACTCTATAATTAATTTTGAGGATGGTTATGAATCGAAAATGATTATCCATCGATGCCACAAATTTTAGTTCCTAATTATTTTATACGAAGAAATTATAAGTTAGTAGCCATACTTTTTATAGAAAATATTTGATTCAGTATCCAGTTTTGTATAAAAATGTAATTACGTTTATTGCCTATTTCGATAATATAAATTAATGAACTGATACCCAAGTTGATAGAAACTAATTCATAAATTATCCTATCAAAGTACAATTGTGCACCACTTTAATATTTATATATTGATGGTAATTACAAATATATTTAACGGGTCAACCCTAATGATTTGGTCCATTCAAATGAGTTTGATTAAAGAATAAGATTATTGTGAGATGGTCTAGCTGAAGAATTTAATTTCGTGAGAAATATTAATCCATAACCCACGAAATAGAGATTGACTTATGAAAATGAACTTGTGTTTGAATAATATATTAATTTTGTTTTAGGAAATTATATTTGTAAAACAATCTTATGTCTATTAAATGAACTTGGCGTTATTATAATTAAAACGAATACTTAATAGGGATTTGTCATAGTTAATGTTAAGTCAATAAGTCATAATACGTACTTTCATTAACTTGCAGGTTAGTAGACCTAAGACGACATGAGCTGTTTCATTTCTCCTATTATAATAAAAAAATTGCACGAAAGAATCATGACATTGTCATACGCCAAGCATGAAATAAAAAATCCCAAATTTTAGGTGCATATATATAAAAAAATAATCAAAATACAAGATTAAATTAGCAAATAAATAAAGTCTGATGCCAAATTTAAAGGTGAGGTCATTTAGGATGAAGGCAATGATAGTGATGATGGTGTTAATGTTTGTGGTGGTAGGAAGGTCATCTCGTGCTCCGTTATCTTCGCCATCACTACAAATTCTCCGATCCCAGATGGTGGGGAAACGAGCGGAGATGGACAAGGAAGAGGAGGACGACTACGGGATGTGGAATCCGGCGCCGTATTTTGGTGGTGGAGGGGATGGAGCTCCTATTCCTCATGTAGATGCTGCTTATTCTTCCCATTTTCATGCTTATTAGATGCATCATCTACTTTATTTTTCATACTAAAAATATGTATACAATGGTGGTAGCTAGGAGAATATTGTTGTCATATGTTGTTATTTTCAGAGTGATATATAATCCACATCCTTGTACCATATGTATAATATATAATTTTCTGTCTATTACTGTTTTCTAAAGTTCAGTTAAACGAGGTGTAAATATTGTATGAGGAAAATATCCCCTCTCCTGGATGCATCAAATCAATAGTAGATTTTCGTGTTAAAATCATTTTTGACACCATAATTATGGTGTCTTTTGATTTTGATTACATAATTGTTACGATTTTTAATTTAGTCTCATAATTTTAAGAATTTGTCCGATTTCAATTTAATTTTGCTTTTGGAAATTTGAATTTTGCCGGAAAATATCAAGTGTCAAATTTCTATGGATTTTGATTTTGACATTCCACATATAAGAATTTGACACCTAACATTTCCCAGTGAAATTCAATTAAATTGGACTGAAATTCTTAAATTATGAGACTAAATTGAAAATTGTGATAATTATAGGATCAAAATCGAAAAACACCATAATTATGGGACCAAAAATGATTTTTAATCCGTAGATTTTCCATCAGATTCGGAGGAAATTATCATCCCTAAAAAAATCTACATTGCATCTTTTACAAATATTAACCTCTCGAATATAGTATTTTTTATAAGTTTTTAAAGTTTAACCCACAAATATTGAAGGAAAACAAGGATCATATCTTAACAATAGAAAAGTAAATCATCTATCCGACCCTTACGTTGCAATCACAAATCTATAACTCAATGTTGTCTTACTTCTATGTCGAGATGAAAATCACAGTTGGAAATCTATCACTATTCACAGTTCAAACACCTTTTAAAATGTCGGAGATTTTTGTGTGTTTTGGTATGATTTTTCGCAAAAGAGAATCACAATTCATATTAACAAATAGATCATGTCACCAATGAATATCTCAAGAAAATATGATCATACATAGATTAAGAATATACAACAACTTTGACAATAATGTATCCACTATATATAGGCAAGAAACTCAATTGTACTGTCCATTTCATTCTTTATATGTTTCTTTTGTAATTAGCATGTCGATGTATTCTTTCACAGAAAAATTATGTTCAATGAGTATTAAGTAATAATTTGATACGCTACGAAAATCATCTGGATCACCGACAGAGTATTCCATCGGTAATCCTGAAAATTTTGTCGGTATTTACACTACCGACGGAATATTCCATCATTGGTTGCCTTTTTGGTATTCACTAAAGAATTGTACGCTCCATAAGGAAGTATCTAAGCTTTCCCAACAATGAGAGAAAATCGAACATCAACAGTAATGAAGAGTCGAAGACCTGAATTTCCAAAATAGGTATAGGTACAAACAAAGTACAAAAACTTAGAGTCCATTTGGATAGGTCCATTTGGGCCTGTATATTGAGAAATGGCAGATGAATTGGAATCTATAATCCCTTTTATCACTTTCTTGTGATGGTTATTGTGTGAATTTAGACACTTCTCTCTTTGAGGAATAAAATCACATTTGCTCCCGTAACTATCGTCTTTTTCGCAAATAGTCTCATAACTATTTACTTTTTCAATTTAGTCTCGTAACTCAAATAATTGCTAGATTTTGGTCCTAATGTCGCTGGAAATTTCAAAATTGACCGGAAAATTGTCACGTGAGTTGTACATGCATTCAATTTGAAGGTTTCCGGCAATGACTAATGTATGGCGTGACCTATAATGATTATATTGGTTGAAAAGTTAAAACTAATTCTAATTACAGGGCACACCACGCCATTAGTCATCGTCGGAAATCAAAATTGGATGTCACGTGCAACTCTTGTAACAATTTTCCGGTCGATTTTGAAATTTCTGGTGACACTGGGACCAAAATCGGGCAATTATTTGAGTTACGAGACTAAATCGATAAAACAAATAGTTATGAAACTATTTACAAAAAATGTGTTAGTTATGGACCGCAATTGATTTTATCCCCTCTCTTTGACAATTCCGAGCACATTCTCATAATATACAAGGCACACTAATTATAGAACTAATTAATGCTACTTTTTGTATGCAAGAAAATTGAGTTGTTGCTGATACAGAGTTGTGTATAATCTTTTGGAATTGAGTTTTTGAGAGAAGGAGTGTTTTGGGAAACTTAGATGATTTTGTTTTTGGGGGATGCTATTCAAACAGAGCAAAGATTTGAAGTAAATTTTATCTTTCTTCTGTTATACTTGTTCTGTTGTTGCTTGATATGTTTTTTGGCCAGATCAGTTGATTGTATACTCACTCATGGAAACCAATTGCTTTAATTTATTTGAGACAAAAAAAAATTCATTAATTATGGGATAATTCCAAATCGTGGATAAAACATAGTGTCTAGCTTTTGCCTCTTTTTATTATTTTTATGTTGTGTAAGCATGCTGAATGATAATAACTCTGAATTGGCTAGCATTTAGCAACTCAAGATTATGCGTACCGATGGATTTGAATTCCATTGTCATTCAAGATTCCTCAACTCAAGGAGTTTGTGTAGGAAAAATTCTATTGGATCGTTTTCTTAACAAATGCAATGGAAACTGATGTGTGAAATGGTATTTGTTTGGGGGAAGATTGATTATTTGAGGGGTTATTTGGTATCCAATAAAATAATTAGGTTGTGAATGTTGCATGTCGATGTTACTTTATTATGAGAGAATCTTGGGGTTTATGTTTTTTTGCATCTAATTGAGTACCAAACATCAATTTTTATCAAACTCCATCTCAAAGAAATGTTTCATACCCAATTCAATGCGATAGTGTAACTTTAGCATCCATTTTGATACAAATTAGTAGTCAGTACCTAATTGTTTAGTGATTGTTCGTGCAATTAACCCGAGCATCTTATGTTTGAGTTGGTGCTTTCTAAGTTTTCTGTTGTAGAGGAGTGCTTGAAAATGACATCCTGCAATCCTGTATTGACAATTATGGTGTGGGAAATGCTTCTCAATATTTACATACTCTAATGATTATAGGGAAGTTTTGTTGCCCTTTTAACTAAAGGCTATCTATCATTCGTTGCATTCTCTGATAATCTTGTGCTTTATTAATCATCATTTTGCAAGATATTGTTTGATAATTGATATCCACTGTTTTTGTTCATTTCCATAACAACTTATTCTGGAAAATAGCATCCCCAATCTAACACTACCTAATGTCATTCAAAAGATATATATATTTCAATTCAAGCCTCATTCTAATTAAGCTCAAAAACTTAAAAATGAATAAAAACCTCACCAAAGAGAAGGTGGATTCCATTTCATATTATCTGTGATTCTTATAAGATTTTCTGTGTTCAATTACTGACTCAACCATTAGAAGATTTGAATCTTCGTCGGAAACTACTAATTGAATTATTTTCCTCGGAATAGATGGCCCCAAACCATCCTATTCATATCCCAGGCAACATTTTGGGAGCAGTTATTCTCAAAGAGAGCTATTTCAATCAACTAGATTTATATTTAGAAAAATACCTCATTAATGCTCAAGGCCATGCCAAAGAACAAAGGCCCACAATTACAAAAGTGTAGGAAAACACCATCTTTTGTTTCATCCACAGCTTAAAGAAAACACTACTGAGTGACAATATGCATGCATATACATAAAGTCATTACTCACCTCAAAAAAACCCTAGATGGAAAAAAGACCTTGAAGATAGCACAAAATTATTAAGGTTCATCAATTCAGAGACGAATCTTGGTCATCGGATAGCATCCATGAAGGATCCTCACTTGGTGAAATATTCAGTATTGTAAAGGATCAAGAAGGACTTCCAGTGTCTTGTTCTCTATTTTTGATTCATCAATCCACAAAGAACTTTTTCTACGTAAAACCTCATTCTTCTCCTTCTTCTTCTCCTCTATTTTCTTCTCCCGCATCCTCCAATATTCAAGCTTTTCTGCTCTTTCTTTCATCTGCACCAATCCAGAAGAATTGAAAAACAAGAAAATCAAAGTCTCATGCTGGAGTTCAGTTTTCTAATATGATCAAACTCCATTTAATGTTCATACAGAAAAAAGACTCACTCTCACCAGCCTTTCTTTCTTTCAACCAAAGGATTACATTTCACTATTGATGGCACACAACACCACCAACAGAAAAATGGTGATCATATGTCGATAATAAATGATGAATAACAAAGAACACACCACGCTATGCTAAATCACTCGAAACTATACAAAGACGGAGGATTTCGTTTCCGGCTCCCAAAACAATCATACCCCATGCCGAATGTTACCTCCATAGACAAATGGAAATCCATTTATGGTAGCTAACCAGCTTATAACTATAGTTTTAACAGCATTTCTGAGAATTTAGTTGATACCCAATATTAATATGAATTCAAATTGAATTTGCATAGTAAAATAACCTCCCATCCCATGAAAATCCTTGCTCCTGATACATAACCAACATCTTCCAATGCGTTAATCTACTAATAACCCAAATTGCACGCACATAGGTAAAATACCCAATATGATGGTAGAATTATATGAAGAATGAATGAATTAGAGGGGCAAAAATGGAAATTGACATACCAACATTTGACGGAACTCTTCTTGGGCGGCCTGTCTCTGAATGGCCTCAGCCTTCTTCTTGGCGGCTTTGGCGGCTTTCTTCTCCTCGTTGGCAATCCTCAGCGCCTCCTTTCTGGCTTCATCCTTCCTCGATTTCTCAATTCTCTGCAGCTCCATTTCTTTGATATACTCCTTGCGGATTTCCTTTACTTTCCGATCGTAGTCGCGGCGGAGGAAGGCCAAATGTGCGGCGGCTTCCTTGGGGTTTCGCGGCGGCTTCCAGGAGTTAATATAGGAGCTCGGAGCCAGGAAATCATGGTGGTTGCGGTGGGAGGAAGAGGAGGATGTTGTGGTTGTGGGGGTGCTGGAGAACCCACGGACGGCGGCGGATCCGGAGTTGGCTCGCCGGAGTAATTGACGGGAGATCAACATTATAGAGAGAGAGAGAGAGAGAGAGAGAGAGAGAGAGGGTGGGGGGGGGGGGGGTTTGGTTGGGACACGAGGGAGATGATGTATTCCGTTAGGTTTTACCCTTTCTTTGATTTCTATTTATTTATTTTTTATGTTTTAGAGTGAACTACTAATGCTTACGTCATATATATATATATAATGATTAACTAATGTTTCAGAGTATGATTAATAATTAATTAAATATTTTTCCACATATTTAATTAATAAACAGACTTTTGTCTAGCTAACAATTATATGGAATTGAGTGGGTTAATATTTGTTAATTAATTTCACCAAGTCAACCTATGTAATTTGATGGGTTTTATTTTCAGTTCACTAATTTAGTTCCAGTAGCATATTTGGTTAAGCAAAATATTTGTGAAGTCAAGACTCCGACCTTTCTGCCCATTTAATTAGTTAATGAAATTATTAATTTCGACAGCGTTTTGAGTGCATTAGCAATCTAAGGACATTTGAATCACAATTATAATATATATATATATATATAACATTGTTATTAATTATTTCTTTTATTGGCATTTAGAAATGTCATGTTATAATTATAAGGGGTTATAAGACTATATATTTAGTATGTAGTAGAATGATAAATTCCAACATCATCGATTAAATTATGTTTTAGATTTTGGTTGAGAAGACTTAGAACGCGTTTAAGAGTCTTGAGATATTAAAAGACTGGTACCCGGGCTCCAAGACCACCCACTATAAGAAGTTAAGGTCATCGAGACCGTCCTATGAGTATTGAGTTGCTCCGTTTGGATTCGGTGGCTAGCTACCCCAGATTCTTCGGAGTTGCACGCATTAATACCATGTCTGGGCCCATAGTATATTATTTTCAAGTACAAGAGTATATTATTGTTTTTATTAGTGATGTTCTTGTTTTCTATTAAGTTGCAAAGAAAAATATTTTGTGTTATAGGTGATGTACTTGCTAAGCAGTTTTGCTTATAGTATTACCTCATACTGCAGATAAAGGCAAAGGTAAGATATAATGCAAGGAGGTAGCAGCGCTGAAGCGTGATTGGTGGTGACGACCTCAAAATTAGTTTAAAATTTTTAGAGTTTTCTAAATTTGCATGTTAAGAAGACTTTTGATTTGATTTTTGACGAAAATTTTACTCAAATGATTTGATTCTTTTTGGATGGTTTAAACTGTTTTTAAATGATGGCATGTTTCTTAACAATAATTGTTTTTGTTTCTTTCAAAAAAAAATCTCTATGAATCCTTATGAATTTTTATTAGTTGGAAAGTTAAGCATAATTTAGTAGAAGTAACTACTCTACTAGAAGGGGGTGTTACAATATGGTATCAGAGTCAATTTTCGGTCTTCCGTCATACCTCTACCAAACTTCAGTTATGTCGCCTTCCAAGTAAGAGTATTTGTTTATCTTTGATTGTTAGTGAAATTGAAAAATTGTTATGACATGATGATTTATATGTGTATGTCTTAGAAATAGTGAATGATGAGAATAATGTTATTGCACTAAATACAATTCTTATAATGTACGATTTGATAATTATAAAGGAAAATGGCTAGAAGACGTAGACCAACTACTGTAAATGATCAAAATGAAGAAGCACTCCAACCTAATGTGCAAGAAATAATATCTCAGTTGTAACAACAACTAATCAATACTTTGATTAATCAACAAACTAATCATGATGCACCACCAGCTCCTAATAATGATCAACAAGTCCCACCAGTTGCCCCTGCAATGGTGGTAAGACAAAAGTTGTACTTAATTCAGTGAAAGAAGTTGAAACCAGATAACTTCTCTGGAACAAGTGAACCATGGGATGCTCAAGCGTGGTTTAAGACTTTGGAAAATATACTAGAATTGTTGGACTGGCCCGAGAATGAGAAAGTAAAATGTGCATCATTTTGTCTTGCTGGAGAAGCAAGGATGTAATGGGAAAGAATAAAGGCGAAGAGGAACGTTAATGAAATGACGTGGGCAGACTTTGAAACTAAGTTCTTTGAGGAGTTCTTCCACATGAAGGTTACCAACAAGCACTACGATGAGTTCATTGAGTTTCGCTAGGGAGAATTATCAGTTGAGGAGGTCGTGAGAAAGTTTAATAGGCAGGTTTGTTTGTGCCCGGAACTTGTCAGTACTGAAAATGAGAGAGTTCAATTGATGTTGAAGATGTTGCGGCCAAAGATAGCACTTAATGTGACTAATGGAGTTAATCGACCACATGCGGCAGAAGATCTGATTAGCAGCACCTTGACCACTAAACATTATCTTAATGGAATGAAGAAGTTGCAACAGAAGCAGCCAGTGAGTGAGAATTGACATCGTGGAAATTCCGGGAGCCAAAGACTTACGCAAGCAATCAGATTTAGAGGGAAAATTATAACAACAAAAGAAAGCATTTGGATCAAAAAACTGGAGGAGTCAAGATAGAAGGAGGTTCATCGCACAAGCAAGCAAAATCTCCTCCATGTTCTAAATGTGGAAGGATGCATTTAGGAGTTTGCCGATAAGGAATAAGTGGATGTTACACTTGTGGGATGGAGGGGCATATGTCCAAAAATTACCCCACAAAGGACAATCAACTGCAACAGCCTAACCAACATCAGAATAAGCCAACTTAACTACAACAGATGCGAGCTGCACTTGAAGTACCCCACATCAGTCAGGGGAGACTTGAGGCCCCACCAACCCACATCAGTCAAAGGAGACTTGAAGTCCTACCAATGACGACCGATACTCATGTTTTGTCACTTATAAAAGAGCAAACAACTAAGACTTCTACATCAGTCACAAGTCATATACTTATCCTTTATCATATTACTGCTGTATTATTTGATACTGGAGCTACGAATTCTTTCATATCTAGTCCATTCGTAAAGAAGTTAGATGTTTCTTTGAATGAGTTAGATAATAATTTCTTGACGACATTATCTTCTGGAGAAGTGATGACGTCTACACATTGCTTACGTGTTGTACCAATACACATTGCTGAAAGAGAACTCTTTAGTGACTTAGTAGTACTTGATATGCATGATTATGACCTCATTTTGGGGATGGATTTCTTGATTAAGTATGGAACATCCATTGAATGTCGTAAGCAGAAAGTTGTATTTGAACCTGAAGGTGAGCCTCGTTTCGAATTCATTGGTGAGCTGAAGAGGAGAACTAAGAAATTTCTATCAGCCTTAAAGTCTCAGAAGATGCTAGCTAGTGGGTGTTCCAATTTCCTAGCCTATCTAGTAGATAAGAAGAAAGAAGAAGGACGAAATATTGAAGAAGTGTCAGTTGTTTGCAACTACCTAAAAGTATTTCCTGAAGACTTACCAAGATTGCCACCTAACAGAGAGATTGAGTTTGAGATTGAACTTATTCTGGGTACAAGTCCGATCTCGAAGGCACCATATCGTATGGCTCCAGCTAAGTTGAGGGAATTACAAGAACAATTGCAAGAACTCTTGGAGAAGGGATTCATTCTGCCTAGTCACTCACCATGGGGAGCACCGGTTCTTTTTGTCAAGAAGAAGAATGGGTCTATAAGGATGTGTATTGACTATCAGGAGCTGAACAAGTTGACTATCAAGAATATGTATCCTTTACCAAGAATTGAGGACCTATTTGATCAGTTAAAATGAGCAACCATTTTCTCCAAGATTGACTTACGGTCGGGTTACCATCAACTAAGAGTTAAGAATGACGATATACCTAAAACAGTTTTTCAAACAAGATATGGGCGTTATGAGTTTATGGTTATGCCTTTTGGACTAACAAATGTCCCAGCAGTATTTATGGATCTGATGAATCGGGTTTTCAGGAAATTTCTTGATAAATTCGTCATTGTGTTTATTGATGAAATACTTATTTACTCAAAGTCTTAGGAAGAGTATGCTAAACACTTAGAGATTGTTTTACAGACCCTTCAGAAACATCACTTGTATGTCAAGTTCACAAAGTGTGAATTTTGGCTTGATCGAGTGGGTTTTCTGGGCTACATTGTATCGAAAGATAGGATCATGGTAGATCCTGCAAAGATTGAAATAGTTAGCAACTGGAAGCGACCACAAAATATTGGTGAAATTTGAAGTTTTTTGGGATTAGCAGGGTATTATAGGAGGTTCATGGAGGACTTTTCGAAAATTGCCTCGCCTTTAGCAGCACTAACTAGAAAAGAGAAAAAGTATGAGTGGTCTGACGAGTGTGAGAAGAGTTTTGTTGAGCTTAAGAGGAGATTGACAAGCGCACCAATTCTGACTATTCCACAAGGAGATGAGGGTTTTGATATATATAGTGATGCATCAAAGATGGGTCTTGGAGTTGTACTTATGTAAAAAGGAAAGGTGATCGCATATGCTTTGAGACAACTCAAGGATTATGAGAAGAACTACCCTACTCACAACTAAGAGTTGGCAGCGGTTGTCTTTGCACTAAAGATTTGGAGGCATTATCTGTATAGAGTTCAATGTAAGATTTACACTAACCACAAGAGCTTGAAGTACTTCTTTACCCAAAAAGATTTGAATATGAGGCAATGTAGGTGGCTCGAGCTAGTTAAGGACTATGATTGTGAGATCCTTTACCATCCGGGGAAAGCAAATAAAGTAGTTGATGTTTTGAGTAGAAAGTCTTGTGCCACATTGATGTCTTTGTCTGAACTATCTCAGCCATTACAAAAAGAAGTGCTCGAATTCAGAATTGAGATAATATCTGGACAACTCTCTACTTTGACGTTGGTGCCGACATTTTTTGATGATATACAAAAGAAACAAGATAAAGACTCGAGTATCCAAAGGATTAAGCAGGAAGTATAGGAAGGAAAAAATGAGGATTTTATAGTATATGATAGTGGGGTACTCTACTTTAGGGATCGTTTATGTGTCCCAAATGATGAGGAATTAAAGAAGAAAATACTTGGGAAGCTCATAGTGTACCGTACTCAATGCGTCCTAATTCTACTAAGATATACCATGACTTGATTGTTTTTGGTGGTTTGGAATGAAGAGGGACGTAGCGAAGTATGTTAGTGCATGTCATACATGTCAAAAAGTCAAAACAGAACATCAAAGACTTGGAGGAGTTTTGCAACCTATTCAGATACCAGAATGGAAATGGGAGGATATTGCCATGGATTTCATTGTTGGGTTACCAAGAACAACAAACGGATGTGATGCGATTTGGGTGATTATTGATAAATTGACAAAGTATGCACATTTTTTGGCGATCAAGATGACATATGCGATAGAACAATTAGATCAGCTTTATATTAAAGAGATTGGTAGACTGTATGGAGTTCCCAATATAATTATTTTTGATCGAGATAGTAGATTTACTTCATAGTTTTGGGATTATGTCCAAATGACTCTTAGAACTAGTTACGATTCAGTACAACTTTTCATCCTTAGACAGATGGACAGATAGAGCGAATAAATCAAATCTTGGAAGATATGCTACGAGCTTGTGTACTGGATTTTAAAGGGAGTTGGTGTAAATATTTATGTTTAGCGGAGTTTGCATACATTAATAGCTATCAATCTATGATCGCGCATCGCAACGCGATAAAATTATTAATTCCTTCTCAACCCAACCAACTAGTAGCTAAGGCAAGTAAGATGTCGATCCCACAAGAAGTGATGATTAACTATGTCACCTATATTCAATTCAAACAATTAACAGATTATGGGGGGTTTTGAAATTAATTATCTACCACTAAAAATACTAGTAATCTAGAAAGCAAATTAAAATAAGGATTCAAGATATGCAAATATTCCAGTTAACAGTTCAATTATCCCCGATATCAATTATTCCCTAATCAACGTATTATCCCTCTCTCAGATTATCATGGAATTATCACCCCTAGCTTAACACTACGCGTCATTAAACCGAATCATCTCTTAAGATTAGTTAATTAGGATACGCTCGCTAACTAACCCTATTCAATTGAACACCTAGGATACGCTCGCTAGATTTAATTCATTCAAATGCATTAATCACCAAGACGATAGGATGAACTAGACTCCAAATCAACATGCGTGATTCGATAATTCTAGGATTATGTTACCCTAGAGATGCACGACCTCTAGTTTACCACTTTATGAAACTTAAATGGCGCAACGACGCTTTAAGATTCTAGCAGTCAATTATCAAACACTTAACCTAGGTGATCAAGCTAAATCAAACATTAATAATTGAAAACATTATGCACAGATAACATAATCAATTCCAATCAAACATCGAGAGGGAAATACGAGATTAATTAGAAAATAATAAATATATGGGTTCAAACATCCCTGCTAACCGGAATTTGGAAAATAGCCGAGCATCCTCCGATTTGAATCCACAAAAGCAAATCCGAAATCCATCTAAACTAACCTAGAATAAAATAATAAATATTGTTATCTTTTTTCTCCAATTCTACTGCCTATCTCTCTCTTCAATCTAATTGATGTCTCCGTGAATAGTGACTTGGGAAGAAAGTCAAATATATATGGTTGCTCCCTTCAAGATTAGCGTGAAAAACACCCTTCTGGGCCCCTCTTCTTCCTCAAGTAATGGGCCGCTACTTCTTCAATATGTTAGGCCCAAATGGGTGGCATTGGGCCTTCTCTTGGACTTTAATTAGAAATTGAGTTGGGCCCAATTGACTTCTCTTCGTCCCTTGATCCATAAAATCTCGTCTCGACTCCAAAATACTTCAAAATTCCTAAAATAAACAAGAAAATGATTTATGAAGTATTTGGAGATGCAAAACACAATTATGTAGGAAAATCATGCATTCAATCAAATAATCGATCGTAAAATCTCATATTAAACATTACAAAATTGCATGTATTTTCCACATATCAATCTACAATTGGAATGACACCATACGAAGCTCTATATGGGAGGAAATGTAGATCACCTATATGTTGGCATGAGCTAGGAGAGAAGAAACATTTGGAGCCGGGAAAAGAACAGAGAACAGATATCATTGATGAGACGACTGAGATTATTAGAACCATACATCAAAGGATCGAAATAGCTCAAAGTTGCAGAAAAGCTATGCAGATGTCCGTCGGAGGCCACTCGAGTTTGAAGTTGGAGATGCAGTGTTCATTAAAATAGCCCCTATGAAAGGAGTGATGAGATTTGGTAAGAAAGGAAAACTTAGTCCTCGGTTGTTGGACTTTATGTGTTCACGAAAAGAATCGGTAAAGTAGCTTACGAGCTAAATCTACCTGAAGAGATGTCGGCTATTCATAATGTTTTCCATGTCTCAATGTTGAAGAAATATGTTCTTGACCCGAGTCATATAATTCAACCACAGACAATGCAAATTCGTGAAGATTTGAGTTATGAAAATAAACCTGTTAAGATTGTTGCTCGAGAGATTAAGAAGTTGAGAAACAAAGAAATACCACTAGTAAAGGTGATTTGGCAGAATCATCGTTTTGAGGAGGCAACTTGGGAGTGTGAAGAGGATATGAGACAAAAGTATCACGAGCTATTCTAAGTTTCAAGGACGAAACTTTTATAAGGTATAGGGGATTGTAATACCCCAAATTTTTAAATTTAAATCTCTTGTATGAATAATAGACTTTTTATTCATTTATCATGGTCTCAGAATAAATTATAGTGAATTATTTATATGAGGTGATTAGAACTCTTAAATAACTAGTAGACTTAAAACCATATTAAATTAGATATAGAATTTTAGAATTTAAATTTATTTGTGGAGATAAGAATTAAGTTGTTGAGATATAATAGGGGACCACGTTACTTTCAAAGGAAAATAATAATAATAATAATAATAATAATAATAATAATAATAATAATAAACTAGGTGGTTGAGAAATACTAGAAATCCATGTTTTCTTTAACTCCTAAAAAATAGGGGAGTCCAAACCCTAGATGTATAAGTAGGGGATTAAAACTTTAAAATAAATATGAAAA
The DNA here is from genome assembly GCA_954870855.1 of Scutellaria minor. Classification (NCBI taxonomy): domain Eukaryota; kingdom Viridiplantae; phylum Streptophyta; class Magnoliopsida; order Lamiales; family Lamiaceae; genus Scutellaria; species Scutellaria minor. Next base: position 12,188,707 of record OX940728.1, on the reverse strand, counting down.
TTAAAGAAAGAGAAATAGAAAATTTGGAGAAAGCAGAAAGAAGAGAAATACAAAAAATTTATGCCACTGAATAGTTTGAGTACATCTTGCTAAGGTAATACAACTTTTGTTTACATCCACCAATAGTTATGTAATGAGGTTTAATTCTATATATTTTTATCATTAAAGAAACTATGCAATTAGTATGATAACTTGCTTTTGATATAAAAATAGAATAATTAATTCTTCATGCAAATTTGAGATTCGATTGTTATTTTGTTTAAATATGAAAGAAGATTGTTACAGTAGCCTATATTGTTGACCAAATTGATTAAATTATAAATGTGTCTTTATTTCGTGTCATGTAGGTGGGTTAGGTTATAATAAAGTATTCTTTGAATTGTGGTATTAATAAAATTAATTAAGAAGTTGGGCCAACATTCATGTTTCTAGTTTCTGTAAATTTGGGATTTATGCATTATCAATTAGATGGAAGTCATTTTATTATGAATATATATAATGAAGTCTTTCAGTCTGTTAAGCTTTAGGAAATTATATTGGTATTTTTAGATTTCCTCTAGATTCTACATTTAGTTATAAAGATAATGATTTCACGGATATTAATTTCTTTATAGAAATAATTGAATGAAGATGAATGAGTCTAGATTTATGTTAATTAGTTGTAGGAACCACTATATATTTAACCAATATACACAGTATAAAGATAATGATTAACTAATGTTTCAGAGTATGATTAATAATTAATTAAATATTTTTCCACATATTTAATTAATAAACAGACTTTTGTCTAGCTAACAATTCTATGGAATTGAGTGGGTTAGTATTTGTTAATTAATTTCAATTTGATGGGTTTTATTTTCAGTTCACTAATTTAGTTCCAGTAGCATATTTGGTTAAGCAAAATATTTGTGAAGTCAAGACTCCGACCTTTCTGCCCATTTAATTAGTTAATGAAATTATTAATTTCGACAGCGTTTTGAGTGCATTAGCAATCTAAGGACATTTGAATCATAATTATAATATATATTTATATATAAAATTGTTATTAATTATTTCTTTTATTGGCATTTAGAAATGTCATGTTATAATTATAAGGGGTTATAAGACTATATATTTAGTATGTAGTAGATTGATAAATTCTAACATCATCGATTAAATTATGTTTTAGATTTTGGTTGAGAAGACTTAGAACGCATTTAAGAGTCTTGAGATATTTTTTTAAGTTTTGGAAGCTTCAGGTAATGACATCTCTCACATGCAGTATGAGTAGTTCTATTTTATTTAATGTTGATGAAAAATTTACGGAATGCTTATTTATGTTTCGTGAGTTTTATTTACATTATTCTATGTATGTGAAGAGATGATTTGCTAAGTGATATGCTTCCGTTTGTTTTTGATCAAGTACAAGATGTTAGTTAATTTTGGTTTTATGAAAAGTGAGAAAAGTATTTGAGATAGTGTGTATATATATAGTTTTATTTCATATATTATTAAAAGACTGGTACCGGGCTTTGAGACCGCCCACTATAAGAAGTTAAGGGCACCGAGACCGCCCTATGAGTATTGAGTTGCTCCGTTTGGATTCGGTGGCTAACTACCCCAGATTCTTCGGAGTTGCGCGCATTGGTACCATGTCTGGACCCATAGTATATTATTTTCAAGTATAAGAGTATATTATTGTTTTTATTAGTGGTGTTCGTGTTTTCTATTAAGTTGCAAAGAAAAATATTTTGTGAGATATGTGATGTACTTGCTAAGCATTTTTGCTTATAGTATTACCTCATACTGCAAATAAAGGTAAAGGTAAGATGTGATGCAAAGAGGTAGCAGCGCTGAAGCGTGATTGATGGTGACAACCTAGGAATTGGTTTAAGAAGACTTTTGACGAAAATTTTATTCAAATGATTTGGTTCTTTTTGGATGGTTCAGACAGTTTTTAAATGATGACATGTTTCTTAACAATAATTGTTTCCATTGCTTTCAAAAAAAAATCTCTATGAATCCTTATGATATTTTTATTAGTTGGAAAGTTAAGAATAATTTAGTAGAAGTAACTACTCTACTAGAAGGGGGTGTTACATTGTAAGATGAGTTTCTAGCTAAACATGAAATAAAATCCTAGTAAATTGTAACATGATTATTTTTCCTTCTTCACAATAATTTTTTTTTTTTTTACTTTTTAGCACGGGCATTTTAGGAACCATGATCCTTTCTTTTGAGCACGAGTATTTGAGGAACCATCATAATCTCTCGTTTGCCAATTGTTTCCTCTTTCACCACTATATTTTCTATCTCTTTGTTTTCTTCTACAATAGTTTGTTTCTCTTCATTAGAGTCACCTATGAGATGTATAATATTTGACGTAGTTCACAGTCATGAAATATGTACTTCAAGTTTTGAATTTGATCTGATTTTCCAAAAACGGGTAAATTGTACGCCCATGCCAGACGTAAACGTAATGCCCAATCACTTTTGCTTTGATTAATGTCCTTTATCATTTGAAATGTCGGAGCCATTCTTCCTATGTTAGGATCTTTCAAGAAATTACAACAAATAGATATCAAATATAGAAATAAAGAAATGATTTGATTGAACGTTAATTCATGATTTCACTCACTTTTTTTGTTATAAGAAAAAACTGTAAATTGAAACCATAACTCCACTATTTTTTTTTAATAAAATAAATTTGTGGTGGTTTGTGTGCAGAAGAAAAAAACTACCCAGTAAAATCATCACCATTATTTTTTTTTACGTGTGAGTGCAGTTCAGTGGGAATTTTTATTTTTATTTTTATTTTTGGTAAAATAAATTGTAGGAAGAGGCAAAAACAGTTACATTTGGTGAAACTTTATTTTTATATAGATAGTAGATTTTTCACTTGAGAAATAATTGATCGCTAGATCGATGTAATATCTTTAAAGAAAATTTTAATAATAACCCTTATTAGAGTTTTTTTTTTCTAAAATAAAAACATACAATTATATTCTTTTCAATTTTTCCTTTTGTTCCTAATTTATGACAAGTTTATTAAAAAGATTGTTTAAATAAAGTGCTATACTTATTATATACTCTTTATGCCACACAATTTTGAAGCAATTTGTATCATTTTTTTTGGATGATTAAAAATAGTGTTCGACTCTTATTGCATTGTTTGGATGATATATCCTTTGTTTTCATCATTAAGAATAATTCTTATATATTTTGACCAATGTTTAGGTTATAAATCTTGTTGTTAAAGCACCCATTCAGTTCTTGGCAAGTTTAGTTAGTACTTCCTAGAACTTTCCAGATAGTTGCTAATAATTGTTTGCCATTTGCTATTCATATATATATATTGCTTGCTTGCTTTTGATTGTAAAATTGATGAACTTAGTTGTTTTAGTGGATGAATTTATAATACATGACTTCTTGCCATTGTGATCTTTTAGTCCATATTTTATTAGTAAACATGCTTTTTTTTTTTAATGAGCTAGATGGAGTGAGTGAGAAAATAAAGATTGAAAACTTGCGTAATCCAGGTTCGAACCCGGGTCATCACACAAGAAAGTGATAAAATAAAGATTGAAAACTTGCATAATCCAGGTTCAAACACAATATACACTTTTATAAAGGTGTGATACTACTTGAGCTACAATGCTCATGGTAACATGCTTATATTTTTTTGACAAACTTATCATATATATGAAAAACAATTCTTCGTCTCTTGTACGAACATATTGACTGAAACTAATGTTTTGAAATTCAAGTCAACGATACACATGGATTAAATGAAGTATCGTGGTAACATGCTTATATTTTTTTGACAAACTTATCATATATATGAAAAACAATTCTTCGTCTCTTGTACGAACATATTGACTGAAACTAATGTTTTGAAATTCAAGTCAACGATACACATGGATTAAATGAAGTATCAAATGCCACTCAATTGTGTTGGGACCTATTTCATTGATAAAACTGAATACATGAAGCCATTACTTCAGAATAAATAAAAAATCTTAGTTGTAAATATGATGTATAGTCTTTTACATATAGTCTTCATAAATAATTAGTTTGTATGATTTCTTTTTATTTATACTATCTCAGTAGTAGGAAACTGAAAAGATCATAGGTCAACTTTTCAGGCTTTACTAATTTTAATTTTTATTAATCATGATGCAAACATAGTGAATAGATTTTCAATTTAAATTTGCCATTATGCATTGTGATAATGTTGGAGATTATTGGACATTTTCAGCTGCTACTTCTTGAAAAAATCAAAAGCTTTCATTTATGAACTCTTCGATTGTAAAAAATTTCAAAATGAACTTTCTGAAAATACCCTTTCAATTTGGGAGGAAAAATGACATTTTTGTAATTATCTCCGAAGGTTTTATTGTCATATATATATATATATTAATATTTTACCCGTGAGTTGCACGCCTTGTAATCTATTTTCAAATATAATATATTAAGAGTTTATAATTATTAACATTGTAAAAAAAAGAAAGATGAAAAATAAATCAACATAGAAAAAATCTACAATAATAAGAACAAAGTTAATAATTACAAACTTTTGGATGTTTCTTTATATAAAACATTTATAGTTGAACCATCCTACTCATTATCTTCACTACATGTTAAATCTTTAATCCATCCCTATCAATCACTTTGGAAATAACAAAATATAGTTGACATGACTAAAAATCGATTTATTCAACGAAAGTCCTACATGTGATAAATACTGATTTTGTCTCTTGCTTATAATCGTTTCTTATGACACTATTAAATGAAACTCTCTCATTTGAAATTTTAAAAACAATATGGCTTACTACAGTGCCAATGACATTAAGAAGGATGTGTACTATTGACAATTGTTGTAATTAGAACACTTGTGATCCTCAACAAAATGTCATCAGGAATATCAATAACTGAATAATAATATAATTCTCCACCTATTGTTCTATCTTCACTTATTAATAAAAATATAATAATACAATATACATATTTAAACATTAATAAAAAATCAATCCTTTTTTAACTTCATACTTGATGATTCACTTCATTATAACCTATAAATTGTAAAATCTCAATTTATATTGTTAACATAATTTAATTATTTCGAATAATAATGAAATGGAAAATAAAAAAAATTAAATAGTAATCATCATCTTTATATTTGAATTTTTCAAAGAATACTACCTGACGAAACGTGAGTTGCATCTGATTTATCATGATTTACATTTAAAATCAAATATATGAAATATTATGTTCATATATTATAAACAAATGAAAAAAAGGAAAATTTGCTTGATTATTTACTTAATTAGAAAAACATAAAAATGTAGAAAAATAAATAGACAATCATCATTTTTTAACTATTCTCTAATTGCAATGAATTAGAAAAATAGAATCTGTAAAATCGAACTATAAACTTTGACAATTGTTTCAAGGTCCCAATTGTAAAAATAGTAAAAGATTTATAATGAATGTTAAAGCTAATAAAAAATCATTTTTATTACTAATTTCTATTTGTAATATTACTTAACGGAAATATTGAAATATGATATTATTGACATCCTTAACCAATTTTGACCAACTATTTTGAGAATCATTATAATCTATAAATATTTGTTAAACAATAACAAATATATTTCAGAGTTAGAAAAGATCTATAACAGTAAATCAATCCATATATTATGACATTTTTGTAACCATTTATCTATAGTGAGATAAACTATTCTATAAATAAATAATATAAAATAAGTTTGAATTAATGAAGCCACTAAATTATTAAATTAAAGAAAAAAAACAAACTAATAAAATTGAGAAAAAAATACAACTACAACTACAACTCTTATCTATGCTTAAACACTAACAAATTATACATTATTAAAAATTTATATAATAGAAAGTTCAATAAAAAGAATTACAATGAATATGGCCATTAAAAAAATCAAGAACAAAAATCCTAGCCTGTATGAAGAAAATGTTGCCTCAAAGATGAATCAATCCATATCCATACTATACAACCCAACCCAAAACCAAAAACTAACCCTAAATCCCTGTCGTCCATTCTCTCTCTCTCTCTCTCTGATATGTCTCTCTTCATTAGCGCCTCTGAAACCTGAAGAAAATTCCGCCGAAAACGGTTGATTATCTAAGGTTCTTCAAGATTTGTGCGAGATCCACTGTTCATCGAGGTAATATACAAATCTATGATAACAATCATAAGATTTTTGGAGATCTCAGTAAAATATTGGTAGTTTTTATGAATTTGTTTTACTTTAATAATCTTCTCTGGATTTGTAATTTTTCTGAAAGAAATAAGAAAATCAATGATGAAAATCATGTAATTATTTCAGATTTCGAAAAGAAAATCCCAATACAATTGAAGTTTTATATTTTGTTTATAAAATCATCAAATCTATTTCTGGATATGTACTACAGTCTTCTTCTTTGGTGTTTAAAGTTTTATTTACTTTTTAAAATAAGTTCTGTTTTATTACCTTTATTATCAGAATGTCAAATTTTATAGTTAATCATGTTATAAAATTGTTTATTATTTGGGTTTATAAAATTATTTATTATTTGGGTTTTTTGTCGATATGAAAAAAATCCAAACCCCAAATCTTTTATATTGTAGATTTTTTTCGTTATTTAGTTATCTGGACTCTACATAATGAAGTTCTATTGATAAAGATATATTCTTTGAATTCATGTCCCTGTCTAATATTTTTTTCGATTTACAGTTTCTTTATTGTATTTTCGTAAATTTGTTTAACGGTCTTGATACCAGTTAAAGAGGAGCCCTTTCGTTCACAAAAGCCATCCAATTGACCAGTTATTGGATTTAAAAGGTCAGTTTTTATGATAATTTGTATTTGTATGAAAACTATATACGATTCGAAATAAATAAGATGCATGTTTTACGTAATCTGCAATTTAAATTTCATTTTAAGTTTTCATTTTCTTCATCTTACCAGTGAGAAGTTTAAGTATTCATTTTCTTCATCTTTCCAGTTTTTTAATATGGACCGATCTCGTTTATCAAGTTGAAGAGGAACCATTTTTTATTTTGCCTGCAAAAATGAAATTTGTTAGTAAATAATCTTTTGCCCAATATTGCTATTTATAAGCCAACATTGCACATAGGCAACTGAAAAGTCATAAATCTGGAAATTTTGTTCAGTCAATAATTCATTTTTTATTATATGGAACATTTTTAATGTAGTGGGTAATAATCATGACGGTTGATTCATTCTACATAATAAATAACGCTGTTTTTTACGTCGAATTCAAACTTTCAAGAAAAAAAGTTAAGAAAACTATACAATTAATATCAGATATTATGACAATATTAAATGACTGAGAAGTTATCTACTATGATTTCCAAATATAGTAACCTTTCTCGGTCGGGAAATTTAAAGCTGATATTTTTAGCAGACTATTCTGCTTTTATATATATATATATATATATATATATATAGATAATCAATTATTTCACTTAATTAGAATGAATTACGATTGTTTACATCTTCAATAAAGGAAACAATTTTTTTGCATAATTGTCATGGTAAGCTACTTAATCACTTCTCAAGATTCTGTATTTTGAATAATAAAAAAACTGAATTCATATAGCATGGGGCAACAAATCTGTGGTGACTCTTCATTTTTTTTCTGCAAAATATCTCACTTTTATTGAAATTATAAAAAACAAAGCATTAAATAAATGTCAAAAACCTTTCCAAAAATAGCAATTTAATTTTGGGCGTGAAAACTCTGAATTGCTATTTTTATTGAAGGTTTTCTTTATATATATATATATATATATATATATATATATATATTGATTGCTCAATAATCATACCTTGTTTGTTTTCTGTAGTTCTCCCTCTCTTTTTTCCCAATAACTAATGATTTATGTGATAAATGGAACGTCTTTTGGTGAATGTAGGAGATGAAATCTCTATATTGTAAATAAACATGGTATATTGGTTTGGTATGTTGCTAAAGGATAACTGGAAGAACTCTATTATACATAATGGAAAACGCTTCGATTTAATGTTTTATTAAATCATTTTTGAAATGTATATAGTTTTGTACCTTTGTTGTGAATTTGTGATTGCTTTTGGTGGTTTTGTTTTGACTGGGGAAAGAAGAGGTGAGAAAAATCTCCAGTTGTGATTTTGTTGAGGAGGTGAAAGGAAATGTCAACTGAATCTGGATGATATCTCTATAAATATAGATGGACATCCTCTGAAAAGCCATGAATTCAAAATCAAATAAAATATTTAAATTTTGAAACATTACCTCATAATTAATTGTCAAAATAGATAATTTGAGTGAGAAAACCCTTAAGTTTCCATCGAGTGTTCAAGACCCACTTTCTGCAAAAAGTTGTATTTGGTGGTGAAAAAGCTAAAAACAGTAATCATTACTGAATTCTCCCAATATTTTATTATGCCCACCTAAATCAATGAGAAAGTGGGAAATTACCCAAACATTAATTACTTTTTGAAAAGTTAACCTGTGATATCTATTTACAAAAATTAAAAAAAAATTTTTTTTTTCCAAAAATACTCTTATGGTTTGGGCGGGAAAATGACATTCCTGTTAATATCTTCAAAGGTTTTCTTTATATGTATATATAGATATTGCAATGCTGCTGGGTAATGAGGAGGGTGGAGAAGATATCTATGTTTCAGTTCCACTTGGTGGTCCAATATATGTCCCGGATCTTGTAGGTCCACCCACTAGAGTCCCCGAATTCCAAAATCGTGTGTATCAACAACTTCAGGTAAGTTAGTTGATAATTTTATGTGTTCATATGCTGTAAGTTTATTTTCTTTTCTTCCGAATGTCTCATTGTTATGGCACTTAATTAGTGTGCAACTCTTTCCTTCATGCAGAGTCTGAAAGAAGAGCTATCTGGAGACTCTATGGAGATGTACAATGAAGAAATTTCGTAAGCATTTATGTGTTCCCTACTACTTTGTTGTATCATAGTAATATCAAGATTTGTAGTCTTAAAATGGGTTGATTATGCTGCCTGATGTTTGTTATAGCTGCAGTAACTCGTCTTATGCCTTACCATATTGAGTATAGGTGCAATAATGTGTATAAGTGAAGCTATGTACCTCTTCTTTGGAATACATGAAAAAACGAGTGAAGCTGTAGTGCTGTACAATATCTCTCAATTTGTTAGTTCGAGTTTGTATTATGAGGTTGAGTTTAATAGGGAGGTTATTATAGAGAATTATATCATAAACCGCGTATTGAAGTTTGTATTGTCAGTTAACACAAAATCCCTTGATTTTGAGCTAGTTGACTTTGTGGCTCTTTAATGAAATATTACCTATCAGTTACTGCTATTTGATGACCACTTTATCTATTTGAGAAGCCTTGCCACTAACTGATTATAAACTTTTTCCAAGAGACCCCAAATGATTTCAGTTATGCATGATTGTTCGTCCTTATCATCTATACATCTTTGCCCTTTTTTTTTTTTGGTCATGTCTGCACTTATGTATACATGACTTGTATTTCTTTTTTTAATATTAAAAGAGCCTTGCTTTTGGCCAGTCTGCTCTGTTATGCATTACTGACTTTTGTATTAAGTACCTAACTTATCATTTTTTAATTTAATAGGGTTGATGAACTCAAAATAATTCGGGAGGATGAGTTAGTCAATAAGGCATTTGAAGAAGCTTTCAAGGTACTACCTCTGAAATTTAATTCAAAAGACGTTCTGCTAAACTTAGTTTGCAGTATCTGAAAATCTCTTTTTATGGAGACAATAGGATGATGAGTTGGTTGTAGATGCTTCACAAGTTACAGAAGAGCATTTGAGCCCCAGGTCAGGTTAAAAGAAACTTGTTTCCTGCTTCTTCTTCTTTTAGTAATTAGTATTGATTAATTGATTTAAAGCTTTCCTGTTTTTATTTTTGAAAGACTTGACTTTCTTTCTTCATATTCAACTCAGAAATTGTGTTTGCATTTATTGCCTCGTGTAATTGGTAAAATAACTTTCAAGTATTGTAGTGCATAGCTTTTTTTTGCTTCATTATTATTCTGAAATCCAACATTCTTTGTTGGAAATGGGCTGGAGAATGATATTCTGAATTTCTGATTCAGTCCTTTCTCATTGTTCTAAAATGTGATCATGGTTATTCACTTTTAAAGTATGCAGAATTAGAGACTAGACAAAATGATCATAAATATAGTTCCTGTAGGTGGAAAATGTTGGATTGCTTGCATGTATTGTATTTTTACTTGGCTGAAACTACTACTGGTGCTAAAATTTTCTTGACTAGAACTATTTGGCTTTATTGTGTGGGTGGATGTGCATTTAACGACATTGCAGTTGGTTGTGGATTCTATTGGATGCAGTGTATGTTTCTGAAAATAACGAGAAAACATTCTGTTGGCTTTTACCTGCAAATGCAATATAAAGATGAATATATGGTGCCTTTGGTGAAAATTCATTCATATAAGGAGGAAACTACTGATAATGTGTTTTTTAGTTAATTTAGATAAACTCATTGTGCTCAAAGCATTCAAGAGGTGCCAAAAGTTTCTGATAAATGTCTAATATGTTACGTGCTCTTGGTTTGTCTTTTAGAAGATACTTTTTGCATCAATACATATTATAATTTGAATACATTAGATAGAATAACTACTGATGCTTTTTTGTTCAAAAAAACTCTAATTTCTCTCTCATTGCATGTGTGTTGGTGTAATCTCATATTCTTTAACTTTTTGGTGTCTTTGAGAATTCTAATGGAACTTCGGAAATGTGTCTGGAAAGTCTCTCTGAGCACTTCAAGTTTTGGTTCATACTCCCCAGTGAAGCACCATTTAGTTAGGATCAAAGATGTTCTAAGTATAGGTGGCTGATGAATTCTGCATTGATTCATAGTATATGTGTTTTTGGGAGCAGAAAAGGGGTTTCATTTGGTGGTTCTCCAATCTTTTGGAGATTCATTTAATCTATTCAAAATATCATTTAGTAGATATCTTTTCCACTTTTTACTTGATATAATAGCCTTTTTAGATGAATCTGATTTCTGATATGATTTTTTCAGGAGAGAAGATGATAGTTGTGCATCTGGCCCTACGAGTGGTTGTTCACAGAATTTAAAAGGGGATGCAAACTCAATTGTATCAAGTGCATCCTCAAATGGCTTGCCACTTAAAACTATCAATAGTAAGAAATCAAACAAGGACCTTTCACGGAAGAGCAAGAAGAAGAAGCCCGAAAGGAAAATGAATCACTCATTTGATGTATGAATGCACGGCTTGGTTATCACCATCCTTTTTTTTTTTGTGTGTATGTTTGTGTTTTAACCTTATGCTTTCTCCTAGGAAAGCTATATTGCAAAGGTGGAAGAGTTAGCTAGAATTAAACAAAAACAAGAAGAAGATAAAGCAGCTGTGAGATTGCATTCATTCAAGTAAGCTTTGTAACAATTTGTGGACTGCATTTCAGCTATTTTATCACTGGTTGTATTTATATTCTGCCTTCTTTTTGTCTTTATATTCTCCGACTAGTAACTCCAGGGTCCCTGGATGTGGAGCAAACAAAAAAGCTGATAAGATCAAATCTCTGAAATCTGGAAGTGTGTCAACAAAGGTTTTTCATCTTTCTCCCTTGCATTCTTCACACTCTGTTCATTTGTGATATTATGCATGTATGGAAAACTTTAGAATCTAATTTCGGCGTTCTGCATATTATCAGACTTGTACACTGCTCTTAACTATTGCCTTGTGGGTTTCATTATCTTATTTGGTCAACTTTTTTGGTTATTTCTCTGATTTGTAGGATATAATGACTAAATATGGGGCGAGGTTCTATTAAAATGCTTCAGGCATTTCAGAATTTAAATAATAATTCAGAAATGAGGGTTTTGATACTTGTTTTTCTCCATGTATTTGTTTGGGTGTGGCTTGAAAAATTTCAACGATGTCAGAATTTACATAATAATTAAGAAATGAAGGTTTTGATACTTGTTTTTCTCCATGTATTTGTTTGGGTGTGGCTTGAAAAATTTCAACGTACTAACTACTAAATAATATTGTAGGGTGTTCGGAGAATTGTGTGGTCTTCATACTCAGATGTTTTAATGTGATTTAGACTTTATGATTATATTAAGTTGATCGTATGCATGCATGCCTAGACTTCAATTACTGGTGATCGAAGCGTGATTTTCCTTGGTGTTAAAATCTGTTAGGATGAACCCAAACATTGTTGTGACTGCAAATGTATGGGGATGCTACTTCACATTTTATGCAGAGCTGCCGGTTATGTTCTTTGACTTATCATGATAATTGTACAACCATCCTCAACCCCACCTTGTTTTCTTCAAATTTGACTTTAGGCTTATGATTATGCTAATGTAACAAACATGATTCGAGATCTTGGCAGACGCTGCAAACTTCATTGCTTGCATTCGAGTCTATAACATCCCACTGATTTTAAATTGTCATGTTTTAGTGCATGTTGAGATGACACGATTGCATCGCCTAGGATCTAGGATCACAAATCTACTATCAATGTTAATGCCTTCAACATATTACATAAATGATAGGAAAAGCTTTAAGAACAAAAAATTTCAAAGAAAACAAAAAACAATAAAAAAGCTTTAAGTTGATGAGTGTAGTACTTTCAATTTTTGAATTTAGAATATCTTGGAAATCAAGAAAAGTAACACGTAATCTAATTGAAATACTAAGAGTGGTAGCTTATAATATGGTTTCCTTCAGCCCCTTTTTTGTCAGTGAAATGAAATTGCTGTATGTCGACCTGGTGATATTTCTTGGCATCATTTGCTCAATCAATTTGTTTTAGTATTTAATTGGGTTTATCAAATACATGGCAGGTGCGAGCCTCAAATACTTGTGATAATGTTCCAGTGCAGTTTCCTGAAGTTGTCCTGTGTTTTGAGGTTTACCATAACAGGAAAACATGGTTCAAGGTATTTGCCACTCTCTAATCGTAGTGCACTCCAAAGGACACAAATATGTTAATTAGTCTTTATTATTTACTTAATAGATATGGTTATTATTCAGATCCTGGAACATTGCCTCTTTCTGATTAAAGTTTTTCAGCTGTTGTGCAACTTATGAGAGAATAATTTTTGAGCAAAGGAAAATGGAAAAATGAGAAGCCAAATTAATAATGTAAATGATATAGTAACTTTAGTAGAAAGAGATTGTTGATAACATATTTGGACATCTGGTAGAAAACTGTATGAAACATAGACTTTAACAGCTCCAGGCACTGAAACATTTCTTGAGGACTTGGGGGCTTTCTGATGCTCTTAGGGATTAAGCAAACGTAAGATTTAAGCAATCTGCCTGTGTGTGGAATTGACAGTTGAATTTTGATTTTCTTCAACATCTGTTAAAGAATTGAAAGGTTTAGAAATGGCATATTCTCTAGCGTTGCTCTCTGCCTAATGCTTTGAACAATCTTGACAAGTTGATGAGAGGGGTTTTGTTGGCAGTAACGTCAAGCAAGAAACATGCATTAAATGATATCTAGTTTTTGCATGATCATTTACATTTAGTAATATAGTTGAATATTAGGTTGTATATATTTGTACTTTGTGAACTTGAAGCAGTGGAAAATTGTATCAGTAGATTTAAAAAATAATTCAATACCAAAATATGAAAAAAAAGTCATGGATCACATTTATTTTAGACTTGTTGGCAAAGTGGTTATTACATATATCATTTATTTGTTTGATAACATAATCGTTTTCTTTTGGTTTTTATTTCACATGTCTTCAACTGATGATTTCTGAAAAAACATTTTTAGACTCAAGAGTTCCTGGTCCTAGGACGGCAACCTTTGACTGAAGTAAGAGACAAAATATATTGTTTGACAGATGAGGTAATGAAGAAGGCGGGGCGGTATGATCCTTCAGGATACTTCTTAATAGAAGTAAGCTTTCTGACTGACTAAGAAATCAAACTTGTCTTCTCTCACATAAAGCAAAATCTGTTACTGATACCTCTAGAAATGTCTTTTCAGGACGTCTTTTGTAATGATATGAGGGAGCCCTTTGCCGTCGACTACAGCAGAACCATTCTTGATTGGCTCGATAACTCTAAGAACGATGCACTTGAAAAGTGGGAATTTATTGTTGCTGGTGAATTACAGCAGAAGCAAAAGGCACTTTTGGGTAGTGAAAGTAAGCAGTACTTGCCAAAGTTCAAATCGGTTCACATGCAGAATACTAGATTCCGTGACATTGTATTTCGACTTGGTGCTGGATATCTTTATTGTCATCAGGTATGTTTTCATAATATTTCTTGTTTGGGGATTATGTAACACAACAATGCCTTTTCTGTTAGATTTACCTTCCTGATTTCAACGAGCTTGTATTAGTCAATATAGTTGCATGAAAAATTCCAATGCTGCAAAACCTGATCTTCACTTGTATGAGATGGATTTATTTGGTATTTAATGGAAAACTGAAAGTAGATGATTAGCCTAGCCGACTCAGACAGAGTGGCAGACTTGGCTCTATAAATGTGTTCACTTGGATTCTGCTTGTGTGGTTTTCTGATTTTCTTTGGCATTTCAAGGTTTTCGATTCCATATTTAGGACTGATAAGTAAGTCGAAGTTGAAGATTATTGAATAAAGTGTTCTCTTTGGACATGCCTTGGATATTTAAATTCTTTCTCATTGCCTTTGATTACCCAACATACCGCTAACCAACTTAAAAGATACTGTTGTAAACCTGTAACTCATAACATGGTGCCAGACTCATTAAGTACAGCCCTACTCACTTTGGCCATCAAATTATTGTGTTATCTGGTGACCTAAACCTTGTCCAAATAGGGTATATTATGCGCTTATTTTTCTGAAAATGATGAAAAATGAAAATATCCATTCTTTATTGATGTTATAGAGGCGCCGATGGTGTTGCTCATGTACCACAATGTAGAGTATAATGGAATTGGCTTTTACAACTTGGTGCGTGCTGTATTATATTGAAGTTGATCATGTTTTAGTCGAGAGTGAATCTGGTGAGTAAGTGTGTATGCATGAGTCCTGGGGACCAACAAGAGTGGTACAATATAAGTAAGAGATATGATACCAAATTGTAGACCATTATACTTAACAATTCCTTTTGAATAAAGATGATGTTTTATATTTTGTATATTTCTTTTTGGCTAATGTGGTATGAACTTACAGTTGCTGTTCTTGCTTTGTTCTGCCCACACACACTTCTCAAACTCTTTAGATTCAGTAGATAGTAAAAGTAATGGCTATTGTTTGTGTGATTGCCTTTTTTTTTTCTCCACTTGGCATGAACATGTTTTACGCTGATGTTTCACTAGGGGGATTGCAAACATCTAATTGTGATACGCGACATGAGACTTATTCATCGGGAGGATGTACAAAGCCGAGCAGCTTATCCACTCATAACGTATCAGCAAAAGCTCCGATACAAGAAATGTTCTGCTTGCAAAATTTACAGAGCAGAGAAGGTGACGGTGGATGACAAATGGGCCCCGTCGAATCCGTGTTATTTCTGTGATGTTTGTTATTACATGCTTCACTATGTAAATGGATCTCTGCTCTATAGTGATTTCAGTGTCTATGATTATCATCATGAGTAGCTATTCACTGCTGAGGCTGTAAAGAGATTTTGGTTTTGTATTCACTCCATCACTTCTCCCTATCGATATCAATACCAAAAAAATTTAAAAACTTGTTGAAAATGTTGTTAAAATTTTAAAATTTAACATGAAATTTGAAGGATTATTATATCATATTAATATACATATATTTTATTTAAAATCACAATTAAATGATATATTTATAGCAAACATATAGGTAATAGATAATAATATTGTATGATGTAAAACAATTGATAGTACAATACATAATGCAATACAAAATGACTAAAATTTGTAACTTTCTACCCAGAAACATACGCTGTAAACAAAAACTAAGAAAAAAATATTTAGATATGTAAAATCATAAGTTAAATTTTTTTTTACGCTTTTTGTATAAGTGCCATATCCTGCAATTTATCCGCAATATTTCCTAATTTTCATCCAATTTTGTTCAATGACTGAACCGATAGCGATTTGGATATCAATATTTTGCAATATTTCACGATATATCCCACTATACTTGGAAAAAATTACATCATTCCTAATATCCATATCGCAAATTATCCCTATTATTCATATCGCAATATCCAAAGTTGCATATATCCACGATATATCTGAGATATTTCGTAATATTTTCATCCATCATTCTAACTAATAGATTTAATAACTGGAATAACAAATACACGCATGCAAATGCCAACAATCCAATATAGTGTAAAAAAGTGATAAAAACATTTAATGTGATAGTGGATCATTTTCACCTTCATCATAATCACATTCTCTTCTCTTGATGATATTCTTAAGGCTCTCAAGAGCTTCATAAATCTTGAGAGTCTTAGGTGAGGATGAATCCCCTGAGAAGAAAACCTCAACTTTATTTTTCAACTCAATCCAACTGCACCCCGGGAGCTTCGTTAGTCCCTTCTCCCTCATCACTGCCCTCAAACTGGCAGCCTTTTCCTTAAGCCCTGCTTCTACATACAAGTTGAGCAGTTGCACGTAATTGCTGCCTCTTTGAGGGTCCATTTCGATTAGGTTATGTGCAGCCATTTCTCCAAGCTCAACGTTTCGATGAACTCGAGATGCAGACAATAAAGAGAGCCAAACGCCTCTATCTGGTGGAATGGGCATCTTTTCTATGAACCCACGAGCATCATCTAGGTATCCACCACGGCCCAGGAGATCCACTATGTTTACGTAATGATACATATTTGGCTCAATGCCGATTCCTCTCATTGACTGGAATAGGTTTAGACCTTTTTCAACGAGACCGCAATGGTTACAAGATGAGATGAGGTTGAGGAATGTTATCCCATCGGCTTCTGTTCCTGACTTTCTCATCTCATGAAATAAGTCAATGGCTTTACGACATTCACCATTGGATCCATAGCCTCCAATCATTGAATTCCATGCTACAATGTCTCTTTTCGACATGTTGTGGAACACATGTTGTGCATATGTTAAGCATCCACACTTGATATACATATCAATCAATGTGTTGTGCACTTGAATTTCATCTCTAAGCAGAGACCTTATGTAGTAACCGTGTATGCTCTTTCCTATAAGCAATGCTGCCAGCTGTGAAACTGGAGCAAGAACAGTGGTGATCGATACTGAATCTGGAGCGAGGCCATGTTGCAGAATCTGAGAGAGAAGACTAATTGAGACATGTGGGAGGCCATTCTGTGAGTAGGATGATATTAAAGAATTCCAAACCACCAGATTCTTTTGCAACACATTTGAGAATGCTTTTCTTGCCATCTCCGGTTTTCCACATTTTGAGTAAAACTCTATCAGAGAGCAGCCTGTAAAAGCATCCAAATCCAACCCTTGCTTAATTGCCAATCCATGGAAACAACCACCTAGTTTCTCATCACCATATCCAACACAAGCAGTAATTGCACTTGCTATAATACTAGGATCAGGTCTCACACCATCATATACCATTCTTTTGTATAAACATAAAACCTCTTCGAATTTCCTATTCTCATAACTCCCTGATATGATGGAACCCCAAGCTACCACATCCTTTTCTTTCATTTGATTGAAAACATTATGGGCATCTTTTGCATTCCCAACCTTTGAGTACATTGTCAGTAGAGCACTTTGCACAGCAACAATGCTGTGTTTTATTGGCCTCTTTACCAGTTCCCCATGCATCATTCCTCCTAAATAGCTCGACTCGATCATACTGCATGCTATCAAGATATTTGATATGGTGAAAGAATCAGGTGAAACATGCCTACGACGCATCTGGGTGTAGATATCTAAAGCATCATAGACAAAACCACAATTAACATAAGCTGATATCATGCTATTCCATATTCCAATTTCTCTTTTTCTAGTCATGTGAAAAACTCTCTCAGCATGCTCAACAACTCCACACTTCGAATAAAAAGTTAATAGAGAAGTGCTAGCATAAGGGTCATCCTCAAAACCCATTTTAACCATATCACAGTGTAGCTGAGAGCCGAAATCCATAGCCTCCCCCTGTGAACAAGCTGTTAGTACACCCGAAAACGTTGTGGAACCCAACTCAAGGCCCTCACTTTTGGCTAATGAGTATAACTGCAAACAATCTCTCCAAAACCCATTTTCACAGAAGCCATTGATCATCGCATTCCAAATAGCAATGTTGTGCTTGTTTTTCAACTTGTCGAAAACATTCCAAGCATCTATGGGCCCACTAGAATTCGAATACATATCAATCATTGCAGTAATTACAAATGGATCATCATCAAAACTGTTCCTAACAATGTATCCATGCATTTCTTTCCCATATGAAACACCAAAAAAGCTAGACATTCCAAGAAAAATGCACATAGTATAACCATCAGGTTTCATATTCAACGCTTGCATCCGGCGAAGCTGAACCAAACCCTCCTCAAAGAACCCATTTTTGGAATAACCATCAATGATAGAGTTCCATAATGCGACGTCATGACTGCAAACTTCACACTCAGGCAAATTATCAAACAATTCCAGTGCATTGCAGAGGGACCCACATTTAACGTACATGCGAATGAGAGAAGTGATGATGTAAGGATCAAATTGGAGACCCAGTTTGATGATTGTGGAGTGGAGTGCAACGCCATAGTCGAAATGTGAAAGAGAAGCGCAAGCTTTGAGCAGAGAAGGAAAAGTGAATCTTGAACTATTACTTGAAAAATTGAGCTGCTTCGAGTATGATTCTAAAGCTTCATGATACTTGCTGTGTTGAACCAAGGCTTTGATTTTGGCGTGAGTATGATGATCGGATGAGAAATGAATTTGTCTGTGAATGGGAAGGGTCCGAGAAATGAAGACGAAGCCATTTGAACGCATATTTCATGATTGTTTTTAAAAAATGGTTTGAAGTAATTCTTCAAAATACATTTGTAATTAGATATATATGTTTTCGAGACGGGCAAAAACATTCGGAAACATAAATTGAAGTATTGAAATACTTCCCACCTGAGATCAAATATTGCATATGCTTAACCTAAAATAAGTATTTAATTGTATCTTATGTACTAGTATTGTTTATGTGCACCAATTGCACCATGTAATTGAGCGTATGGGTTGGATCCGATCCAGATTTGCACTCAAATTAATTTTTTTTTCAATTTATACGATAACTTTTATATTATATTAGTATAACTTTTTATGTACAAATATTATAACCTTTAAGAGATGATACTTAAATCTTTTTCAATATAAAAATTCAAATAATGCAGTTGTACCTTTATATTATAATAATTTAATAATTATATTATATTAGTATAACTTTTATGTACAAATAAAACAACTTTTATGTTTTAAAGTACTACATAAATATAAATGTTATATTATTATAACATAAAAAGTTAAATTATTATAACATAAAAGTTATAATATTATAACATAAAGGTTTAAAAGGTACTCTATGTTTGTAATATAATGTTAAAGTTAAACTAACATAATATAAATGTTACGTGAAACTAATAGAAAAGTTATGAAAACATAACAGAAAGGTTAAGAGCATGGTGTAGCGCCCCGGACAAAAAACGAAGCATAATTGAATAATTAAATATTAATTCTTTAATTAAATTATTATGCGTGATAATCTTGACTGTTTAATTTAATTATGTGCGTTTTAGATATGTGTTTAATGCCTATTTTAGATGGAAATATTTTCAAGTCGCGGAACATAGATTATAATTAGACCATTAGAAGCGTAATGGAAAAACGAGAAGATAGAAACGAACTAGAGGTCAATCGGAGACCCGTAACTCAAATGGCGACGAAAAGGGCAAAACACGAAGATTCGAAAAAACCGAAAGATATTTACGGTGAATAATAACCCAAGATTTTTACATGAATAGTGACCTAAGATTTTTACCGTGAACAGTAACTTAGATTTTTACGTGAATAGTGTTTGGAAAATCTATAAATAGGGGCATTTTCGATTCAAAAATCACCGTTTTTCCGAACGAGGCAAAATCGACGAAAACTCGTAAGCTTCTCTCTCCTCCCTCCCCTCTCTCTCTTCACTGCTTTCTGACCTCCGGTGGCGCGCCGCCGCCGGTGGTCGGAAAAATTCAACTTTATTGGTTTCGGCCGATTTTCGCACAAAACGTAGGCCTCGTCGAGACGTGTCTAGTATAGGTCTCAGATTTTAATTTCGATGTCTCGTTAGCCGAAAAACGGCGAAAAACCACCTCCAAACCCTAAACCCTAGACATTGCCACCTTTTCTCTCTCTTTTGTTTCTCCCCCTCTTCTTGCCGGAGCTGACGTCGGAACGCTGCCTGGGTGTCTGGGGGTGTCGATGGAGGGGTGGTGCCATCGTGGGTGGCGGCGCCGGAACAGCAGGGGTGTGTGTGTGTAATCGCATGTGTGTGTGTGAGAAACGTGTGTGTGTGTTGTGTTTTGCTTGCTGTGGAGGAGACGCTGTGCAGCGCCGCCGTGGTTGTTGTCGGCCGACACTAGTGATGCGCCGGCGAGGTCAGGTGGTGGGTGGCCGGCGGCGGGTGGCCGCCGGCCAAGGCTGTGTAACAGGTGTGTGTATATATATGTGTATATGCGTGTGTGTGTATAGTGTACTCTGTGTGTGTGTTAGCTGGGATGGTGGTTGCCGGCGATTGGAAGTCGCCGGCTAGCGTTCTTAGTGGTGTCGCCGGCGACTGGAAGTCACCGGCCGGAGCTGGGAAGGGAGAGAGAGAGAGAGAGTGCATGAGGGTTTGGGTATCTTTGTGGCTGTTTTTGGAGCACTATTCACGCCGGAGTCCGGTGGGGGGTGGCCGGAGATGGTGGTGGTCGGAGCTGGGTCGCCAGCGGAGAAGATGGGGGCGGTGCCGGGTGCGCACCTGCCGAGCGTGGCCGAGAGGTGTCGGGTGTTAGCGCGTGTGATCCTGTCGAGAATGCCGAAGCTGCCGAGAAGCACCGGGTGCTGGCGCGCACCTGCCGAGAAACATGGGCCGAATCTACCGAGAAACATGCCCGACGCCAGGTGCGCTGGCGCGCGCGCAACGCCGTGTGACTGGTGCGCGCGCGACATCGTGTTTTCGATACGAATTTCTTTTTTTCTGTTATACGTTATCATCGAATCATCGCCAACGAGATGTTGTTGACCGGGAGTCGTGGGTCCAGGTCAAAGTCAACCCTTTGACCAAAATTACCAAAATACCCCCAATCTTAAAACGCTCCGTTCGAGCTCGTTTCAACTCCGATTGAGCTCATTCTTTTTTGTTGTGACCCAAATCTTACCCTCTTTCACATCAGACTATTAAACTGAAATTTCACCCTTGTTTCTTCAACCTCAATCTTTAGATCTTCTGATCCATCTCGTCTTTAACGATCGTACTTTCTCCGAAATCATTTATATCTTTAATTATACATATTAAGGATCTAAGAAACACCGTAACTTGTGTAGGCTATCAGTTGGATTGAGCTTTGTGATACTTGGTCTTTGATAATCGCTACTCATGTGGTAACCACCGAACAAGGTGGGGGTAATTTCTAACTCTTTACCTGTTTACAGTTTTCCCTATTTTGAAGCATGATTGAGGAATACTAAATGCTGTGATTATATGCTATGATTATGTGCTCATGGTATACTGTGAAGGGACTACGGTCCACATTGCATGTTCGGAGGGTCTTATGGACCGTAAAAAACAACTGTCTCTTATCTCATCTACTTGAAAGGTTTGGCGGCCCTGTAAATGCGCCAGCGGTATTTAAGACCATTTTATAGGGTAAGATGGGAATTGCCCACACCTAAAGGATGAGTTATGAGATACGTGCTATGCATTTTACGTGCTGTGACTATTGTTGAATGTTACATTTTCTGTATAAAATATTTGTCGATTGTTATAAGATGCGGATTTTATCCCCACGAGTGTATTCCACGCACTCACCCCCTATTCTGTAATTCACGTTACAGGAGATGACGAGTATGATGAACCTTAGAGAGAGAGAGGTGGTGCTCTACCCGGACCTGTGTGTTTAAGTCTTTGTCTCACAACAATTAAACAATGATTTTTTTATAATTCACGTTTTGTAACAAATAATCTTGTATATGTTCTGGATGATGGATCCTGAAGTTTTATTTCCGCTACGAATGTTAATCAATTAGATGTTTCCGATGGTTTATATGTAATGATTCTGATCGTCTTCTACCTCATTCTTCTGTTTGTCTCCTACCTCATTCTTCTAATAATCGTCTCCTACCTCCTTCTGTTTATGTAAATGTCTTTTACCATTTCTTCCTGCACGCCCGCAAGGAAAACTCTGATAATTTTATGTAAGAAAACGGGGCGTGACACATGGAATAAGAGTGTGGGCTTGTGGGAGCGCGTGAACGCACGTTTGGAGCGTGAAAGTCACCTTTTGGATCATATAACCCAAATTGTATGAGTCATATTCTATGTACTTGGTGCATATAAATAAATATGCTTATGTACCTATCATTCTTTAGAATTAAAGTTTTTTTTAATTCTCTATTATATATATATATATATATTATGCCATCCATAATGCATAATACAGTTAAAATATTAAATTAATCTATAATTATTATTTATACTTTATAAGACTTAATTGATGAATTGAAATAGAATATGGAACCTAATGTACATCACTACTTCATTGACAAAAGGTAGACTTATCGACCAATATCAATCACATCTTCTATATAATATTAGATGTATCGAAAAGCGTAGGCATGCTTGGCCCAAACTTTGAAATACTTGATTTGGTGGCACGTTCAAGCAAATTAATTACAATTCGATATTTTGGAATATTATTTTACTAGTATAAAGTCCCGTGTAATACATGGAATTTAAAAAGAAAATTGAATTTAATAAAATTTTAAAATATTATTTATATAAGAAAAATAAATTTATGATTTTGTGCTATACATATTATCTATTTTAGCTAATTTTATGATTTTCTTTTACTTATTTATATTTTTATCAAACTTTTTTAAATTAAATAAATTTCAAACATATAAACAATTTCTATATTTGTAGTATAGCATTTGCTCTTTTAACAAATCTAACTAAAATTCTTATATTAATTAGTACAGATTCTTATAAACATTAATTTAAAGGATTAATTAGCAATATTGAAGGCTATTGTATTTAAAATTTCATTTATTAAAAATTTAAATCTAAAAATTTATTATTATGAGAAAAATTGTGAGATTGACATGTAGCACGAGTGCTTACTTTTATATATATAAAAAGATTTTTTTGCCATACTATTTAGAATAATAGTTGTGTTCCTTAAAGATGATATAATGGGAATCTTTGAATTTGGGGGAACCTTTTGCTATGTGGGTGTGTAAATATATATAGGTGTCAATGAATTTCGATTTTAAGTGACAGAATCAAGATTTTAAAGACTTTGTAGTCCTGAAATTAAGTTCCTATAATCTAACTTAATCCTTTTTGAAATTATTGAGATTTATCTACACATAATTTCCATTATCGGAATATGAATTTTAGATGAATTTTATCGGAAAATGAATTTTAGACTCAATTTATAAGCTCTTAGACGTTTATAAGCTAATATAACAAAGGTTTTGGTTGTTGGATATTATATGTCTGAAGTCACTATTTTATTCATTATAGAATATATTATATTATATTAGTAGTTCACCCGCGTGATGCGTAGTTTAATTTATTATGGTAGTATAAATGATGTTCAATAATATAATAAATCTATTATATTAAAAGGTTATTCATGACATCTTATTATTCCAAAATTTATAAAAATCCGTGCTTTTTTTTTTTTTTGGAAAACATCAATATTCAACGATTAAATCTAAAAGTAAAATTCAACACAATATATAATAATAATAATAATAATAATAATAGTTTTGTGTTTGTGAGTTTTAATTTTTGAATAATTAAAAAGTGATTCATTATACTTACTAATATGTTTTGTTCTTTTACAATCTATATATATATAATAGAAGACTTTGGATCTCTCAAATCACGCCACATCAGCATCTTGGAGAAATGTGAAGCAGCCATGTGTACTCCTCCCCCCTCCCTCCTTTAACCCACAACCGTTACAAACTCTGTTTTATAACCTGTCTTTTCCTCTTCCATCTCATAGTCATTGAAAATTTATATGTAATGTAACTCCTCTACAATGCACAAATGCCACAACATGTTACTTCCTGCCATAGAGAAATCATAGCAGCAATTATTCTCTGTTTCGTGCTTCAATTATTCTGACTACAACTTGACTCACTAGGTAATATGTATTTTCTATTTTTGGGTGCCTAATGTTTGGTATCCCTATTTGTAAAGAATTTGATGCAGATTATACCTGGAAGGATGCAAGATTGTTCATTCTTTTGCAAGGGTATGAAATAAGCATCTTATATAATTGTGTGAGATCAATTTCAATGATCGAATATCTCCTTATTTTTCTTATTTTTTTACAGCATCATGCTCTAATGAGATCGAATTGTCCTTATGTATGTAAATGTCAATCCTAATTCGATCGACACTTTGTGAAAGTTTCCTCAGATATATTATTTATCTTTGTTTCCAATGTTTACACATTTATACTCAATTGTAAAGCACTGATATTTGCTTTATTTTAGCAATATGGGTTCCTAAGAAATTTTATTTTATAATGCTTTTTATAATCAGGTCTTATCATTTACCCTGATCAAATGTCTATTTTATATTTGGAGTTCCCTATTTTAAAATTGCTTAGGTCAATTGCACAGTAAGATTATGAACACAATCTGCAACTCTGTTGTTCCCTCCTACTTCGAGTGATGGTTGGGTGTCTAAAATGGTCAATTTTGCTCTAAAGTTGAGACTACTTCATTATGTTTGCGAAAAAGAACATAGACATAAATAATGACCAATTTTACTCCAAAGTTGAGACTACTTCATTATGTTTGCAAAAAAGAACATAGACATAAATAATGGCCAATTTTGCTCCAAAGTTGAGACTACTTCATTATGTTTGCGAAAAAGAATATAGACATAAATGGAGTAAGTAAATGCATGAGTATGTAAAAGACTCGACATCTTATATAATTAAATTGTCTAAGAAGCCTCTGTTACGACATTACCTCTTCTTGTTGAGAGATTCTACAGTAAACGAAGAAAAACGTTTCTATGAGTACAATGGCTTCTACCAATGGACAAACCGTTTAGGTATGTGAATTTGAACTATTTTCACTCATTTACGGTTAAAGATTTAATTCTAATTTTAAAATGAAGTAAATTTTAAAATTCTCTTGGTATATTTCTGGTCACAACTCTATCTGTAATGAGTTTAATTTATAGTTTTGTTGTGATCATCTAAAATTGGAGATTTTTGAGGGATTTTTTTTACAATTGGGTATTGAATATTAGCGGAATAGTTTCATAATTTGGTTTGGTTTGGTTATGTTAAAACTCATGGAATCTGGCAGGTTTTGACGGAAGAGAAATTATCAGAGAGCATGAGTTTTACGTTGAACAAAACTAAGCAGCTCTATGCACTTTCAGAAACAATGACATGCGTTGAGACTATCATTGGCTACTCCAAGACATCATATAGTGAAACATGTTGTCTGAATCTAGGATAATGGTTCCTGATTGCCGCAAGCGGAGCTGCTCTAACCGAACTTAAAGACACTTTGGTGAGTGATGTTTAAACAACTTTGTAGTTCTTCTACTAATGAATTTTTTTACAAGTCTTCTTCTCTTCAAATTCATTTGTTTTATACTATGCAATACAAAGTAAGTACATCCCACTGTTATGTATTCACTACGTACCCATTCTTCTATTATAACCAACACCTTCCCACACAGTTTTTTTTAAATTGCCCATTTGTGTCATGATTAGAACAACTGATTTGATGTTGAAACTCTCTTAATTTAATGTGCATCTCTCTACCTATCACAATGCATGTTTTGAGTCATTTCATAATATTGAGGGAACACTTCTTCTATGGTTGTGATAAGTTTTTGAAGGAAAAGTTGAGTTTGATTGGGGAGATGAAGGCAAAGTAGTACGATGAGAAGACTAAGCTAAAATATAAGATGTTAAGATTGCTGGCAGAACAGGTTAAAATGTCCTTGAATCAGTGATAGCTAATTAACATTTTTTTCTTGATGCTGATAAACCTTTTGTCTAATCTATCTAGCAATTAATAAAGGTTTATTTATGTAGTTAAACAATAATAACTTGATGGGATTTATTTATATTTTAAAACTATTTTTTAAATGATTCTTGATTCTATAATAATGTGAAAAAACCTGTTTTATAATGTCCTATTTCGAAGGAGGGAGTTCAGATGGTTATCTGACAATCTACGTGTTTACTCCTCTTGAAGGTAACATAATCTTCACTAATTTTAGTAGAGTACATATTGTGACTTGATTAATATTCTGAAAAGTAACAACTTTTTAAGATATTAACTGAGTATTTCTTGCTTTTGCTATGACTTGCATAATTGGTTGTTTTTTTAATACCTATCAGAAACAAGGTCACGATAACTCCCTTAACCCCAGTGTGATAGTGTTCTAGATGTAATTTGGGGTGTACACTCTTTGCGGTGTTTTTGTTCATCAATTTTTTTTTAAATTTTGGTAAACTTAGAACTCTTATAAATAAAATTATTTCCAAGATATCTCTACAACACCTCTAATGGGACTTCTCAAAGGGGAAAATTAGGTAAAATGGTATTAACTCATGAAGCCTTTCCAAGGAATTTATTGTAGCACCCAGGACCAAAAATGAAATATAATTGGTTAATTAAATATTAAACCCATAATTTAATAATTATGTGTGTTAATCTTGACTGTTTAATTTAATTACGGGCGTTTCAGATACGTGTTTAATGCTAGATTTAGATGGAAATATTTTCTAGTCGTGGAACATAGAATATTATTTTACCATTAGAAGCGTAATGGAAAAATGAGAAGATAGAAACGAACTAGAGGTTAATTGGAGACCCGTAGCTCAAACGGCGACGAAAAGGGCAAAACATGAAGTTTCGGAAAACCGAAGGATATTTACGGTGAATAGTAACGAAGATATTTACATGAACAGTGACCAAGATTTTTACCCATGAACAGTAACTTTGAGATTTTACATGAATAGTGATTTTCGGAAAATCTATAAATAGGGGCGTTTTCGATTAAAAAATCACCGTTTTTCTGAATGAGCCGAAAATGATGAAAACTCGTAAGTCTCTCTCTTCTCTCTCCTCTCTCTATTCTGTTTCCGGCCTCCGCTGGTGGTCGGAAAATTTCAAAGTTATCAGTTTTGGCCGATTTTCACACAGAACGTAGGTTTTGTCGAGACGAGCCTAGGATAAGTCTCGAATTTCGATTTCGATTTCTCATTCGCCGGAAAACGGCGAAAAACTGCCTCCAAACCCTAAACCCTAATTCTTGCCAACTTTTCTCTCTCCTCTGTTTTCTCCCTTCTTCTCATCGGAGCTGCTGCCGGAGGTTCTCCTGGTGGTGAGGGTGAGTCGCTGGAGGGGCGGCGTCGCCGTGGGTGGCGGCACCGGAGCTATTACGGGTTGTGCGTGTATAATATGCGTGTGTGTGTGTTTTAGTGTGTGTGTTTGTGTATGCATGCTATGGGGCGGCGTTGCGCAGTGCCGCTGTGGAGAAACTGGTGGCCGGCGCTGGTGATGCGTCGGTGAGGCTCTGTGGTGGGTAGCCGGCGACAGGTGGTCGCCGGCCAAGGCTGTGAAAAGTGTGTGTGTGTTGTATATATATGCGTGTGTGTATATAGCATGTTGTGTGTGTGGGTTGGTTTGGGGTGGTTGCCGGCGACTGGCCGGCCGAAGCTGGGTAGGGAGGGAGAGAGAGGTAGAGAGCGTGAGGGTTAGGGTGTGTATGGGGCTGTTTTTGGGGCACTATTCATGCCGGAATCCGGCGAGGGGTGACCGGAGCTGGGACGTCGGCGGACCAGGAGGGGGCGGCGCCGCAGCAGCAGGCGGCAGTTGGAAGCTGCAGGTGCACGCTGGGCGCAGGTGGCGCGCGCTGGGCGCGCGTCCCGCCGAGGGGCACCGAGGTTGTTGAGAAACTGAGCCGTTGCCGAGGACGCCTGCCGAGTTTGCCGAGTCCACTGAGAAGCACCGGGTGCTGGCACGCACAACTGTCGAGAAACCGATCCCGCTGTCGAGGAAGCCTGCCGAGCTGTCGAGAAACATGCGCGGTGTCGGGTGCGCTGGGCGCACGCGCGCGATACCGGGAGATGGGTGCGCGCGTGGTACCATGTTCATGATTCGAATCCTATTTTTTCCATCATACACTATTATCGAGTTGTCGTCGATG
The DNA here is from genome assembly GCA_954870855.1 of Scutellaria minor. NCBI lineage: Eukaryota > Viridiplantae > Streptophyta > Magnoliopsida > Lamiales > Lamiaceae > Scutellaria > Scutellaria minor. Next base: position 12,160,318 of record OX940728.1, on the reverse strand, counting down.
AGATGTCATTGTTCGGGGGTCGTGGGTCCCCGTCAAAGTTAACCCTTTGACCAAAATTACCAAAATACCCCCAAACTTAAAACGCTCCGTTCGAGCTCGTTTCAACTCCGATTGAGCTCATTCTTTTTCCGTCGTGATCCAAATTTTATCCTCTTTCATATCAACCTTATAAACTGAAAATCCACCCTCATTTCTTCAACCTCAATTTTAAATCTCTCGATCCGTCGCGTCTTTAATGATCGTTTTTTCTCCGGAATCATTTATAGCTTTAATTATACTATTAAGGATCTAAGAAACACTGTAACTTATGTAGGCTACCTGTTGGATTGAGCATTGAGATACTTGATCTTTGATACTTGCTACTCACGTGGTAACTATCGAACAAGGTGGGGGTAATTTCTAACTCTTTATCTGTTTACAGTTTTCCCTATTTTGAAGTATGATTGAGGAATACTAAATGCAGTGTTTATATGCCTTGTGTATGTGTTCATGATATACTGTGAAAGGACTTCTGTAGTGCCCCGAATCAAAACGAGCATAATTGATTAATTAAATATTTAACACATGACTTAATTTATTACGTGTGTTTATTTTGACTGTTTAATTTATTACGTGCGTTTCAGAGACGTGTTTAATGCACGCTTTAGATGAGTAATTTTCTTCGACATGGTATATAGAATATTTCTATACCATTGGATGCGTATCGAGAAAATGAGAAGATAGAAATGAACTAGAGGTCAATCAGAGTTACGTAGCACGAATAGTGAAGAAAATAGTGAAAACGAAAAATACGACGTATACGAGACGAATACGAAGGATAGCATACGAGATATTTATGGTGAATAGTAGCCTTTTTGGAGGAGTATATATAGGGTGTTTTTAAGTCGATAAGTCACACGATCTCATAATCGAAAAACACGTAAGTTTCCTCTCCCTTTTCTCTTTCTTTTTCTGGTCGAAAAAGTCAACTTTCTCGGAATCGAACAGTTTTCGCATAGGTCGTAGCTCTCGTCGAGGTGAGTCTAGTGACGGTCTTGTTTCTCTGTTTCGACGGTTAGATCGCCGGCAAATCACCGGTCAACCACCGGAAAAACCTAAGTTTGAGTCCATCACCTTTTCTCTCTCCTCGTTTCTTGCTTTCTCTCTCTCGTCTTCCTTTCCGGGATGGTAGATAGCCATCCCGGAGTGTTTGACCACGGGTAGGGGGTGGTGGAGCCGCCGGTCGGTGTGGCCGGAGTTGTGTGTGTGTGTGTGTGGTTTGGGTGAAAGGTTGGGTTTTGAGTGTGGGTTGTGTGTGTTGTTCTTGTTTGGGTTGTGTGTTTTGCATGTTGTTGGGTGTTGCCGGCGACGGGAGGTCGCTGGCCATGGTGGCAGAAATGTTGCCGGCGACGGGAGTCGCCGACCAGAGCAAAAGAGTTTGGGAGGTGTTGGTGGCGTAGTTGGGTGGGTTGCTGCACGCAGGACCGTGCGCTGGATGTGAACGACCGTGCGTGGCCACTGGAATGTGGCGCACGATCGAGCATTGGAGGGCACGGTCGTGCGTTGATTACACGACCGTGCGAGGAGGATGTGTGAGGGTGCGCTGCTGAGTGCATCGTGTGCGCACCGGCGAGCGTTTCCGTGGGTCATTTCGAGTTGTTTGTTTCCGTTGCTTTATCGGCAGTCGGGGGTCTCGGTCGAGTCAACCCTTTTACCAAGTTTACCTTTCACACTCTTCTCGATATCCTTAATCCTCGAGTCTTGCTTATCCGTCTCGCCTTCTCGATCGTTCTTTTCTTTATTTACATCCGTCTTTTAATCTTTTGAGGATCTAAGCTATCACGGTACTTTTGTAGGTTATCTGTTGGATCGAACGTTATAGGCTTGACTCTTAAATCTTGTCAGAACACGTGATAACCTTTTATTGAGGTGGGGGTAACTTCTAAACTCTATGTGTTTACTGTTTTCCCTATGTGATATGTGAATTGTTGAACTCTACGTGCTGTGTTTATTTTACGATGGTGATGCTACGAAGGGACTTCGGTCCATATTTGTGCTACGAAGGGACTTCGGTCCATATTTGTACTACGGAGGGACTTCGGTCCATATCTGTTCTACGAAGGGACTTCGGTCCATATCTATGCTACGAAGGGACTACGGTCCATTTCTATGCTACGTGTCAATATGTGTTGTGTTTACTTGATGAACATATATTCGATTGATTTGTGCATCTGCATAATAATTGTTAATACTTGGAAAGTATCCCCACGAGTGTATTCAACGTACTCACCCCTATTCTGTACTCACCCTACAGTAGACGAAGAGAATGGTAATGCGTAGAGAGAGGGGTGCCCTACCAGCTGTGTCCATGATTCCGGTTTTGTCTTTAAACCTATGTTGATTCATTTGTAAAACGATGTTCCACGTTTTGTAAAATGTTAACTGTATTTCTCCTTCTTTGTAAAAGATCCTGATGTTTTTCCACTGCATATGGTTTCAAATTTACCTTTATCGGTTGTATCTGATGTTTTAAGAGTATCACTTCTTGTCCTCTCTTTTTTCTTTCTATTTTATATCATGTACGTCTTCTTCCCCTTTCTCTCTTCATGCCCAAAATGAAAAACTCTGATATATTTTACGAAAAGATTTTGGGGCATGACAAATGGTATTAGAGCTTAGTTCTACGCTTGGTAGGGCTTTGCTCAGGCGGGTTTTTAATTTCAAAAGTGTTTTAAACGAGGAAAACGTGTTTTTAAATGAGAAAGATGTTTGCGAAAAGAAACGGATAAGCACCATCCTCTCTCTACGCGTGTCTCACCCTAACCAGGAGTGTTTATCTGCTATGTGTTATCTAGCTTATCTGATAAAGATCATTTAAGGTTTGAGGAAGTGTTACGGATATAGTATCATGATGGAAAGATCTTTCAAAACCTTCTTGACGTCATTACAACCATGATAAAAAGATCTTTTAAAAACCATCTTGACATCACTACAATTGACGCACTGCTTTTGTCCGCCGCCACAGGGCCGCTGACTGCAGCTGCGTGAGCTCATATGGGTAACCACAAAGGGCCGCTGACTGCAACAACGTGAGCTCGTGTGCGTAAATGGTCATTTGCATTAGTAGAGATTATGTGACTGACAGTTGAGATTACCATTGGCCTTTGTTTACAACAGGGTGAGCTAGTTGGTGTGTTTTTCGGTTCGTGGTTGTGATACGTGAGGTTGGTTTTGAAACTTGAGGTCTATAGGAAACTGTGTGTGGATGTCTGTGATGTGCTTTATGATGTTTTTACTTATGTTGCATTTTTCTGGTTAATTTATGCAAATTGGGTATGCGTTATCCAACATGATCATGTATGCTATGATGTTAAACGAATGACAAAAAATATATTGAGATTAGACCATGTTATGCTACGACGATAAATGAATGACAGAGAAGCTAATGAGAATGTTATATGATTTATGGAGTAATGTTTACGGGTACTGTAGTACCAGTTAATGAATTATCTGATGATAAAGATTGATGAGTTACATGGGGTAAAGTATAAGGGTTAGTTTTCACTTTTTGTTATTAGAATTATGCCTCGAGGTCGACCACGAAAGGTCCAACCACCAACTGTGAATCCGCCAACTGAAAATCCAACAGAACAAGATGTAAATCCACTAGAACTAAATGTGGATGCTCCGCCAACTGCGAATCCACCAGAACAAAATGTGAATCCACCGGAACAAAGTGTGGATGTCACAAGGATGGATTTAGTGACCGTCCTTAGGGGACTGGCACAACACTTTGAAGTGACTCGAACCACACCCCCGCCAACAAGATCCGATCCGAATTTGATATACGAACAGTTTCGGCATTACAATCCGCCGACGTTTAACAGAAAAGGTGAATCAACTGATGCCGAAGAGTGGCTAAGATCACTCGACCGGTTATTTGGACACTTGACATGTACACAGGAGCAGAAGGTCTCTTGTGCAATCTTCCAGCTCACCGAAGAAACGAGTCATTGGTGGGACTCGTATGAGCGGACCCTAGTGCCAACTCAAAGAGAGGAGCTGACATGGGAGAATTTTAAGGAGGTGGTGACTCAGCACTTCATACCTCAATCCTACAAAGATAAAAAAGAAACGGAGTTTCTACATCTCCAACAAAGGAGCTCGACGGTAGGAGAGTACAAATGGAAGTTTAACCAGCTGAGTAGATACGCCACTCACTTGGTGGACACTGATGCCAAGAGGGCCTGACGTTTTGAAAAAGGGTCTTCGCTTGGAAATTAGTTCAATTTTGGCAGGTCAAGAAGACAGGACCTATGCCAATGTCTTGGAAAGAGCCCAAGAGATCTCCTCTCATCTGCACTTGGACGTGAACCACCCGAGAAGGGTGATGAGATACTTGGAAAAAGGAAGGAGATCGAGCCAAGTCAAAGCTTCGATCAAAACAAACTTTCAAGGACTGACAATGATCTGCTTCTCCCTACTCCTAAGCTAAGAAACTCATGTGCCAAGTGTGGGAAGGCTCATGCAGGATCATGCCTTTTAGGGACCCAAATTTGCTTTAGATGTAGAGAACCAGGACATATCGCCATCAGATGTCCGAAGTTCAATAACACAACAATGGTACAGAATCCAGGGTCAGGGGCAGGCAAGACTCGAGCTTTCACTCCCAATCATACAGAGGCTGCCGAAAGATAGGTTGCGGACGAGGAACTCCTAGTATTATATTAGAAGAAGGATATGTAGTGGCTCGTACCTTGTAATAATGTACGTAATCCTTTTGTATAATGTATGAGCTGCCCACCTTTCGGCCTATATATATAAAGGATACCAGTTTGACTTTTTTAATTCGATGGAACCGCATCTACTTTCCTCGCGATTTGTGTTTTATTTCTTCACCTATAGTAATATGGTGGCACCGGTGTCGAAAGCTTCATATCGGATGACGTCGAAGGAATTGCAAGAACTAAAGGTCCAACTAACAGAACTGTTGGACAAAGGTTCCATCGGACCAAGCGTGTCACTTTGGGGAGCTCCAGTGCTTTTCATGAAAAAGAAAGATGGGAGCTTACGGATGTGTGTCGATTACCGAGAGTCGAACAAGCGGACCATAGAGAACAAGTATACACTGCCTCGAATTGAAGATCTCTTCGATAAAGTAAGAGGTGTAAGTGTGTTCTCGAAGATTGACTTAAGATTTGGGTATCACCAGATAAAAGTTAAAGACACAGATAAATCACCAATCAGTACTATGAGATGAAGAAGGAGAAGAATAAAGAACATAAATGCGGTTCGGTCAGGAAGGATCGAGAAAGAATTGGAAAAGCTCAAGACCGATGAAAGTTCAGAACATCGAGCTTAGCCAAATAATCAAGGCTTACTATTTCCTTGACGAGAAATGGAAAGAACGACGCGACACGAGAGTAAGAGGATGAGATCCTGGCAAAGTAGCCAGTCTTGTCGATTCCAAGTACGCGCTCAATTTCGAGGATGAAATTATTTTAAGGGGTAAGGGATGTAGTGCCCTAGATCAAAACGAGCATAATTGATTAATCAAATATTTAACACATGACTTAATTTATTACGTGTATTTATTTTGACTGTTTAATTTATTACGTGCGTTTCAGAGACGTGTTTAATGCACGCTTTAGATGAGTAATTTTCTTGGACATGGTATATAGAATATTTTTATACCATTGGATTCATATCGAGAAAACGAGAAGATAGAAATGAACTAGAGGTCAATCGGAGTTACATAGCACGAATAATGAAGGAAATAGTGAAAACGAAGAATACGACGTATACGAGACGAATACGAATGATAGCATACGAGATATTTATGGTGAATAGTAGCCTTTTTGGAGGAGTATATATAGGGTGTTTTTAAGTCGATAAGTCACACGATCTCATAATCGAAAAACACGTAAGTTTCCTCTCCCTTTTCTCTTTCTTTTTCCGGCGGCGGCGACCGCCGCCGGTGGCCGAAAAAGTCAACTTTCTCGGAATTGAATGGTTTTCTCATAGGTCGTAGCTCTCATCGAGGCGAGTCTAGTGACTGTCTTGTTTCTCTATTTCGACGGTTAGATCGCCGGCAAATCGCCGGTCAACCGCCGGAAAAACCTAAGTTTGAGTCCATCACCTTTTCTCTCTCCTCGTTTCTTGCTTTCTCTCTCTCGTCTTCCTTGTCGGGGTGGTAGATAGCCATCCCGGAGTGTTTGACCACGGGTAGGGGGTGGTGGAGCCACCGGTCGGTGTGGCCGGAGTTGTGTGTGTGTGTGTGTGGTTTGGGTGAAAGGTTGGGTTTTGAGTGTGGGTTGTGTGTGTTGTTCTTGTTTGGGTTGTGTGTTTTGCATGTTATTGGGTGTTGCCGGCGACGGGAGGTCGCCGGCTATGGTGGCAGAAGTGTTGCCGGCGACGGGAGTCGCCGGCCGGAGCAAAAGAGTTTGGGAGGTGTTGGTGGCGTAGCTGGGTGGGTTGCTACGTGCAGGACCGTGCGCTGGATGTGAACGACCGTGCGCGGCCACTGGAATGTGGGGCACGGTCGAGCATTGGAGGGCACGGTCGTGCGCGGATTGCACGACCGTACGAGGAGGATGTGTGAGGGTGCGTTGTCGAGTGCGTCGTGTGCGCACCGGCGAGCGTTTCCACGGGTCATTTTGAGTCGTTTGTTTCCGTTGCTTTGTCGGGAGTCGGGGGTCTCGGTCGAGTCAACCCTTTTACCAAGTTTACCTTTCACACTCTTCTCGATATCCTTAATGCTCGAGTCTTGCTTATCCGTCTCGCCTCCTCGATCGTTCTTTTCTTTATTTACACCCATCTTTTAATCTTTTGAGGATCTAAGCTATCACGGTACTTTTGTAGGTTATCTATTGGATCGAACGTTATAGGCTTGACTCTTAAATCTTGTCAGAACACGTGATAACCTTTTATTGAGGTGGGGGTAACTTCTAAACTCTATGTGTTTACTGTTTTCCCTATGTGATATGTGAATTGTTGAACTCTACGTGCTGTGTTTATTTTACAATGGTGATGCTGCGAAGGGACTTCGGTCCATATTTGTGCTACGAAGGGACTTCGGTCCATATCTGTTCTACAAAGGGACTTCGGTCCATATCTATGCTACGAAGGGACTTCGGTCCATATCTATGCTACGAAGGGACTATGGTCCATTTCTATGCTACGTGTCAATATGTGTTGTGTTTACTTTATGAACATATATTCGATTGATTTGTGCATCTGCATAATAATTGTTAAAACTTGGAAAGTATCCCCACGAGTGTATTCAACACACTCACCCCTATTCTGTACTCACCCTACAGGAGACGAAGAGAATGGTGATGCGTAGAGAAAGGGGTGCCCTATCAGCTGTGTCCATGATTCCGGTTTTGTCTTTAAACCTATGTTGATTCGTTTGTAAAACAATGTTCCACATTTTGTAAAATGTTAACTATATTTCTCCTTCTTTGTAAAAGATCCTGATGTTTTTCCGTTGCATATGGTTTCAAATTTACCTTTATCGGTTGTATTTGATGTTTTAAGAGTATCACTTCTTGTCCTCTCTTTTTTCATTCTATTTTATATCATGTACGCCTTCTTCCCCTTTCTCTCTTCACGCCCAAAATGAAAAACTTTGATATATTTTATGAAAAGATTTTGGGGCGTGACAACTTCGGTTCACATTGCATGTTTGGAGGGTCTAATGGACCGTAAAAAATTATCTCTTACCCCCTCTACTACCTGAAAGGTCTGGCGGTCCTGTAAATACGCTAGCGGTATTTGAGACCATTTTGTAGGGTAAGACGGGAAATTCCCGCATCTAATGGATGAGTTATGAGATACGTGCCTTGCATTTTACGTGCTGTGACAACATGACTGAATGTTACATTTTCTGTAAAATATATTTGACGACTGTTATAAGATGCAGATTTTATCCCCATGAGTGTATTCCACGCAGATTTTACCAGTTATAGAGACGCATGAGGAGAGACTCAAATGCCATTTTTATGAGATTAGAGTGACGGGTGATGTGTCAGTCGGTGAGCATGTAGCCAGACTGCTGCATTGCTGAAGAGAGTTAGAGGGTGCTGGAGGTAGGATTATTCGTGTCCAGGCTTATTGGCATATGATCCATACTCTGCCACTTGAGTGGGAGACTAGGGCCCACTTAGTTTATCGGGATGAGCTAGTATTCTCATTGGTAGATCATGTACCCATCGCTAACTTCGGGAATGTGGCAAGACAGATGCTGGAGTTGTGGGGTTGACACGACCTTCCGACTGCTCCGAAGCCGGGACCCTACGATTCGCCTAGCAGTAGTTCTGAGTCGGAGGATGACGATCCTGAAGAGGTTGACCCGAAGATGGGCGATCCTAGGGACGGGGCACCAGGATTACCGGGGCCTCCTCCGCCTCCCGCAACAGTCGTGTAGACGTCATGAGAGAACTTATATGATATGTATATATTATGTCACAAATGATAAAATATTCTATATGTGTATGGTAGTTCTTATGTCATAGATAGTGTATATTCACCTTTTATTATGGTGTAGGGCTATCCCTATTATGCCTCTATGTATATTATGCACGTATAATTTCTCGTTTATCTTATGGAATATATGTTTATGCCTTTTCACATGTATCGTGTATATTTCTATACATATAGTATTAGTATAGAATCTCAATGACTTATATATATAACGTAACAGAACGATGTCAAAGAGGAAGACCATGAAGAGAACAATCACAACCGGCTAATCAGCCGGAGTGGGAGGAGAATGCGAACATGAGGACTTAGTTACGGTGCTAAGGGGGTTAGCACAACATTTCGAGGTAACTCGAGCCACCCCATAGCTTGTAAGATCTGACCCTAATCTCATATACGAACAGTTTCGGTGATTTAACCCGCCGACGTTCGATGGGAAGGGAGAACTAGCAGACTCGGAAGAGTGGCTAAGGTCACTCGACCGATTATTTGGGCACTTAACATGCTTCAAAGAATAGAAGGTCAGCTGTGCGATCTTCCAGCTTACAGACGAGGCGAGTCACTGGTGGGACTCGTATGAGAGGACTCTGCTGCCCGCTCAAAGAGAGGGAATGACGTGGGAAGAGTTTAAGGAAGTGGTTTCTCATCACTTCATCCCTCATTCCTACCGGGATAAAAAAGAAATAGAGTTCCTACATCTCGGTCAGGGAAGCTCGACGGTGGGTGAATACGAGCGGCGGTTCAATCATTTGAGCCGGTACGCCATGCACTTGGTGGATACTGACATCAAGAAGACCCGAAGATTTGAAAAGGGTCTTCGTCCAGAGATTGGATCCATTCTGGCTAGGCAGGGGACGATGACATATGCAAGTGTCATCGAGAGGGCTCAGGGGATTGCCTCTCGTTTGGGTTTGGATGATATACCTCCCAAGAAAGCTGTTTCGACTCCTGTAAAAAGGAAGTGGACTGGCCCGAACCAGGGTTTCGTCCAGAATAAGTTTCCGAGGGCAACCAACGCTCCACTCCTTCCCACTCCCAGACCTGGGAACCCATGTGCTAGGTATGGAAAGATACATTTGGGACCGTGTCAACAAGGAACATGGAACTGCTACACATGTGGAGCACCGGGACATATAGCAACAAATTATTGGAAGGCGAGGAACACGCTAGCTACGGCCCCAAACTCAAGGCCGTTGACAGGTGGAACACGGGCTTTCGCTCTTAATCGCCTAGAAGCTGCTGAGAGAGCAGAAACGATGACAGGTATGTTATCAGTATATAATATACCTGCTCTCATCCTTTTTGATAATGGAGCGACACATTCCTTTATATCTGTTATGTTGGAACCGACGGATCGCCGGCTATATGCTATCAGAATCGGGATCCAAAGATAATACGCAGCGGAGAGAAATCATACCCTTGTAGACCTCTTTGATCTTCTGATGTATTCCTACAGCCTTTCTCGAACGTTGCGTGGCCAATGATCCTTCGAGAAAACTCAGTTCTGCTCTCTCGCACTATCACGTGTTTTCTGTGATCTGTGTGTGTGAGGCGCTGATGAAAAGGGCTATATATAGGCTTTACCAGGGACCTAGAGGAGGAATTGGGTTGGGCCTCCTGATGGGCTTAAGTATCCTGTGTTCGGCCCGAACACAAAACTTAAGCCCATCAATAATAATTCAGTCCACTAAAGAATTATTATTGAACTACCGTCCCAATCCCATATTTAATATGGGCTCCTTCTTATTATGTGCACGTTTATGTCCCTGTGTTTAAGATATCGAATGTCCGTTAATTAAATAAGTTACTGACAACTTAATTAATTAACATCTAATTCCAAGAGTAGTACCACTCAACTTTATTATCATGTCGGACTAAATCCACCTGCAGGGTTTACATGATAATCCTTATGAGCTCCTCAAGAGGAATCATCATCCTAAATAATTAGGACACAGATTCCTTCTATAATCAACAGTACACCATATTGACAATATTGTTTCCCAATTCACCGAGTTTATTGATTTAATAAATAAATCTCACTCATTGGCAAATTAAAGAAACAAATATTGTGTATACGTGGCTGTTATTATATAGGGATTAAGAGAACGCACATCCATAATAACAGAGGTCTTGTTCTATTATATAGTCAGTATAAAACGAACAACCTCAAATGGTCCTGCTCAATACACACAAAGTGTACTAGTGTAGTTTTATAGTCAAGACAGACTAATACCAAACTACACTACAACCATTCCGATGATTTGTCCAAATCCATATTGGTTGTGAGCTACTATTTATAATTTATAAGAAACTGATAACATGATCTTCTGTGTGGCATCACACACCAAGTTATCTATAATATAAATTAATTGGACATTGCATAAACATATATAACAAATATAAAATGTAAACATATGACCAAGGTGATTCTCATTCCATCAAAGATGTTCATACAAAAGCTAGGCTTATAGTTTACATCCTAACAATCTCCCACTTATACTAAAAGACTATGCTATCATCTATACTACTATACATCTGATTCCCATTCCTTCAACATGCTCATCGAAGGCTTTCACCGGAAGGGCCTTTGTGAAAGGATCTGCTAGGTTATCGGCTGATGCAATCTTGGCGACAACAACTTCCCCTCATTTTACGATGTCTCGTATCAGGTGGTACTTGGCTCAAAAGAAATTGCGAAGCTTGGTTAGTCAACATGGTGAACCCCGAGCAAGGATCGACTTCTATCGAAAAGGTGCCGATGATAAAGAAATACATGGATGTATTTCTAGAGGATTTTGTCCTCCACCGGATCGACAGGTGACCTTCTAGATTGATCTCGTCCCAGGATCAACACTGGTGTCAAAAGCTCCGTATCGGATGACATCGAAAGAATTACAAGAACTGAAGGTCCAATTACCAGAACTTTTGGACAAAGGCTTTATTAGACAAAACGTGTCGCCTTGGGGAGCTCCAGTGCTTTTGTAAAGAAGAAAGATGGGAGCTTTCAGATGTGTATAGATTACCGAGAGCTGAACAAGGGACCATAAAGAACAAGTATCCACTGCCTTGAATTGAAGATCTTTTTGATCAATTAAGAGGTGCCAGTGTGTTCTCGAAGATTGACTTAAGGTCTGGATATCACCAGATGAAAGTCAAAGACGCGGATATATCAAAGACAACATTCTAGACGAGATATGGCCACTACGAGTTTGTAGTAATGTCATTTGGATTGAGTAATGCTCCAGCTGTCTTTATGGACTTGATGACTCACGTCTTGCGCTCAATGTGTTTGCTTGCTTTATGGGCTCGTGGTTCCTTCGAGTTTGCTAATGCACCACTGTTATCACAATAAATTGTGATAGCTTTAGGCAAACTAGGAATCACTTCTAAGTCCATCATGAAGTTTCTGAGCCATACAGCTTCTTTGGCTGCCTCAGAGGCTGCCACATACTCAGCTTCCATGGTTAAGTCTGAAATGCATTTCTGCGTAACACTCCTCCATACTATGGCTCCACCTCCCAAGGTAAACACATAACCCGAGGTAGATTTACTGTTGTCCTTATCCAACTGGAAATCAGAATCCGTGTAACCCACAGGAAGCAAATCAACTGCTTGGTAAACCAGCATATAATTTCTAGTCCTTTTCAGGTACTTTAAAATATGCTTTACCGCAATCCAGTGTCCTTGTCCTGGGTTACTTTGATATCTGCTAACCATGCCCACGGCAAAGCAGATATCTGGTCTCGTACATAGCATTGCATACATTAGGCTTCCTATGGCCGAAGCATAAGGAACTGCCTTCATATCCTCTATCTCCTTTGGTGTCTTAGGACACATCTCCTTAGATAAAGGTACTCCATGTCGAAAAGATAGAAAACCTTTCTTGGAGTTTTGCATGCTAAAACGAGCTAGAATGGTATCAATGTACAAAGCTTGAGATAAGCATAACATTCTTTTCTTGCGATCCCTTATAACTTTGATCCCAAGAATATGTCCAACTTCTCCCAAGTCCTTCATATCAAACTGCTTGGACAGCCATACCTTTACGTCTGACAACACCTTGACATTGTTGCCAATGAGCAAGATGTCATCTATGTATAGTACAAGAAATACCACCACGTTTCCGTCACTCTTCTTGTATACACAAGACTCATCCGGATATTGAATGAATCTATAAGACTGGATTACCTCATCAAAACGGATGTTCCAAGATCTCGAAGCTTGTTTCAGTCCATAAATGGACCGATTAAGCTTACACACAAGATGCTCTTTGCCCTTTGCAACGAATCCTTCCGGTTGCTTCATATAGATGTTTTCTTCAAGACTACCATTAAGGAAAGCTGTCTTGACATCCATTTGCCAAACCTCATAATTCATATGAGCAGCAATAGACAAAAGAATCCGGATAGACTTAAGCATGGCTACCGGCGAAAAGGTTTCTTCATAATCGATCCCTTCTTTTTGAGTATACCCCTTCGCAACAAGCCTTGCTTTGAAAGTTTCTACTTTCCCGTCTGATCCTCTTTTTCTTTTGTAGACCCACTTACATCCAATGGCTTTTACACCATTTGGTGGTTCTACTAGCTCCCAGACTTGATTAGAATCCATAGATTCTAATTCAGAATTCATAGCTTTTTGTCAAGATTCTGCATCTTTATCTTGGAGTGCTTCGTTATAGGTCCAAGGATCAGATTCATGTTCACCAGGTACTAAGTCCGAAGACTCTCCCAAAAACATGAATCTATCAGGCTGTCTAACAACCCTCCCACTACGACGAGGCACTTGTGGTAATTGCGTATCATTAGTGACACATGGTGCAGACCCCTGTGGTATCTCATCTTGTACCGGTGGTACTAAGGTAGGCGTTTCCCCTCTGATTTCCTCTAGAACAATTCTACTCATGGGTTTGTGGTTCATTACATAATCCTCTTCTAAGAATCAGGCATTCGTGCTAACAATTACCCTCTGATCTTTAGGACTATAAAACAAACCACCTTTCGTTCCTCTAGGATAGCCCACAAACAGCCGAACTTCCGTACGAGATTCCAACTTATCAGCATCCCCCTTCAGCACATGTGCTGGACTACCCCAAATCCGTATGTGTTTCAGACTAGGCTAACGCCCATTCCACAATTCTGTGGGAGTAGAGGGTACTGTTTTAGAAGGTACCAAGTTCAGAATGTACGCCGCCGTTTCCAGCGCATATCCCCAAAATGAATTCGGTAATTCCGAATAACTCATCATCGATCTAACCATTTCCATGAGAGTTCTATTCCTTCGTTCTGCCACACCGTTCTGTTGGGGTGTACCAGGTGCAGACAATTGGGATTGAATCCCAACCTTCGATAAGTAATTCCTAAACTCTCCTAAGAGGTACTCGCTACCACGATCAGATCGTAGTGTTTTGATACATTTACCATGACGCTTCCCCACATCAGCCTTGTACTCTTTGAATTTATCAAAGCACTCAGACTTGCGGCGCATCAAAAAAATATACCCATATCTCGAAAAATCATCTATGAATGAGACAAAATATTCGAAACCACCTCTTGCTTGGATGGTCATAGGACCACACAAATCAGAATGAACCAATTCCAACACTTCTTTGGCTCTATACCCCTTGGCTTTAAAAGGCCTCTTGGTCATTTTTCCTTCTAAGCAGGACTCGCAGGTCGGATAGTTTTCCACTTCCAATGAACTCAAAGGTCCATCAGCTATCAACCTTTGAATCCTACTCAAGTTAATGTGACCTAATCTTAGATGCCAAAGATATGTTTGGTTCATTTTAGAAGGTTCTTTTCTCTTATTTGAGTTAGAAGATGTATTATTAATTTCCATTTGTTGCATCGTAGGAGTTATTGGATTAAGAGTATATAAATTGCCAACCAACGTACCAGAACAGATAATAACCCTATTTTTCTTGACAACCACTTTGCCATCAAAAGAAACAGAATATCCATCCAAAAATAATTTAGAAACTGAAATCAAGTTCTTTCTAAAACTAGGTACGTAAAGACAATTCCTCAAAACCAAAGTCTTATTCCTATCAAAAGATAAATAAACATCTCCCACTGCAACAACTGCCACTTTCGTAGCGTTGCCCATATAGATGGTAACCTCGCCCTCACTAAGTCGCCTGGTTTCCTGGAACCCCTGCAAAGAATTGCAGACATGATTAGTGGCTCCTGTATCTACACACCAGGTACCGGTAGATAACATCGCTAAACATGTTTCAGTAATTAGTGAATAAGATATACCTTCTTTGTTCTCCTTTTTCTTGGGACAATCTACCTTCCAATGTCCAGGCTGCTTGCATGAGAAACACTTGCCCTTTGGCTTTTTCACGCCACCTTATGGCCTAGCCTTTTGAGGTCCATTTACTTTGTTCGCCGAAGGATTCTGTTTCTTCTTCTTCTTTCCACCTTTCGGCTTAGAAGTAGAAACATTTTCAGCAACATAAGCTTCAGCATTTTGACGAAATAGTCCTTCTGCCGCTTTAAGTTCTGTCAGAAGTTCCGCCAAGGAGTACATCCTTTTGTTCATATTATAATTAAGGCGGAACTGCTCAAAACTCTTAGGCAGTGTTTGGAGCACGATATCGACCTGGGTTTCCCCATCGATTTCAGCTCCAAGGACTTCCATCTCATTCAAATGAGCCATCATCTTAAGGACGTGATCACTCACAGGTGTCCCCTCAGACATGGTGGTCGTCATTAAGTTTCTCATTGCCTCCTGTCTGACAGCCCGACTCTGGTGTCCGAAGAGTTCTTTGAGATTGTGCATCATATCATAGGCAGTAGGCATGGCCTGATGCTGATGTTGCAGTACATTTGACATAGAAGCCAAAATGTAACACCGCACCATCTCATCTGCCTTAACCCACTTCCTATAATACACTTTCTCCTCTTCACTAGAGTTTTCATCAGGCATGTCAGGACAGTGCTCATGGAGTACAAACTTGTACTCTTCAGCAGTTAGGACAATATCCAGGTTTCTTTTCCAGTTAATATAATTAGGACCAGTAAGTTTGTTTTCTTTGAGTATAACAGCAAGTGGGTTGAAAGACATAATGAAATCCTGAGAATCATATAAATAAATAAATAAATACACAGGTCATAACATATAGAATTTAAAGCCTATATTGTTTCCTGAAACAATATAATTAAATTCACCAACACCTCATACACCGTGAATTTCGTATGCCACGATAGTGTGGACGTATACTAATTCAAACATTTGTTAGAGGAGGTTTTACCCATTAATTCTATTTATCTTGTCAACCTAACTTTATGATAAATAAAATTAATAGTTGGTTCAAATTTGGCCATGCAATTAACAACAGTGACTCCGATGGGGAGGATACTATCAATTGCACCTAAGTGTACACCATTACTTGATACTAAGTCCATTATCTAAGATTGTGTCTCCTCAGATGGAGAAGGTGACATGTTCCTAAATAATATTCTATAATCATTCATAAAGAAAGTTTGATCTAGTGATCCGCAATCAAACTCATCCGATATAGAGGAAGGCACTTAAAGCCAACGCGTAAGTTTAAATGCATCACTTACAAACCAGTAATGGAGACCATGGGATTTATTCAAAATAAATCCCTCTCCCACTTAGTTATTTAAATGAATGATTTTAGCATGCAAAAACATGTAACATATAAAAGCATGCTTGATAGAACAACAAACATATAGATAGGCAATAAATATGGAATAAAATAAATCCAACTATTATGGCCACTTCGATCGAATGTTTGCCTGCTAAACGGGGATCGACCTGCCCGGTTAGGTCGCGGGGTGCGGGGCAGCGCCCCATTAGAAAAAATTAGGGTTTAAAACCCTAATCAGCGTCAAAATCCAGTGATTGTTACGCGAATCCAGCAGGTCGTTGCGCAAATCCATTAGGTTGTTGCACGGAATCAGCGCCAATCTAGCGAACCCTGATCAACGACAACATCCAGCAATCTGTTCCAGCGCCTAGCAATCTGATCGAACAGCCCTTTCGAACGCCAATCCTAGTTCGAATAGGAGTCTCGATCGAATAGGAATCCTATATAGAATCTAGTTCGAACATCTACTAATCCTATACAGAATCTAGTTCGAACATCTACCAATCCTATACAGAATCTAGTACGATCAGATTACATCATATGAGATCGAACAGAATTACATCGAGAACAAATTGTTTGGATCCCGGCTCTGATACCAATTATTGGAACCGACGGATCGCCGGCTCTATGCTATCAGAATCGGGATCCAAAGATAATATGCAGCGAAAAGAAATCATACCCTTGTAGACCTCTTTGATCTTCTGATGTATTCCTACAGCCTTTCTCGAACGTTGCGTGGCCAACGATCCTTCGAGAAAACTCAGTTCTGCTCTCTCTCACTATCACGTGTTTTCTGTGATCTGTGTGTGTGAGGCGCTGATAAAAATGGCTATATATAGGCTACACCAGGAACCTAGAGGAGGAATTGGGTTGGGCCTCTTGATGGGCTTAAGTATCCTGTGTTCGGCCCGAACACAAAACTTAAGCCCATCAATAATAATTCAGTCCACTAAAGAATTATTATTGAACTACCGTCCCAATCCCATATTTAATATGGGCTCCTTCTTATTATGTGCACGTTTATGTCCCTGTGTTTAAGATATCGAATGTCCGTTAATTAAATAAGTTACTGACAACTTAATTAATTAACATCTAATTCCAAGAGTAGTACCACTCAACTTTATTATCATGTCGGACTAAATCCACCTGCAGGGTTTACATGATAATCCTTATGAGCTCCTCAAGGGGACATCATCATCCTAAATAATTAGGACACAAATTCCTTCTATAATCAACAGTACACCATATAGACAATATTGTTTCCCAATTCACCGAGTTTATTGATTTAATAAATAAATCTCACTCATTGGCAAATTAAAGAAACAAATATTGTGTATACGTGGCTGTTATTATATAGGGATTAAGAGAACACACATCCATAATAACAGAGGTCTTGTTCTATTATATAGTCAGTATAAAACGAACAACCTCAAATGGTCCTGCTCAATACACACAAAGTGTACTAGTGTAGTTTTATAGTCAAGACAGACTAATACCAAACTACACTACAACCATTCCGATGATTTGTCCAAATCCATATTGGTTGTGAGCTACTATTTATAATTTATAAGAAACTGATAACATGATCTTCTGTGTGGCACCACACACCAAGTTATCTATAATATAAATTAATTGGACATTGCATAAACATATATAACAAATATAAAATGTAAACATATGACCAAGGTGATTCTCATTCCATCAAAGATGTTCATACAAAAGCTAGGCTTATAGTTTACATCCTAACAATCTCCCACTTATACTAAAAGACTTTGCTATCATCTATACTACCATACATCTGATTCCCATTCCTTCAACATGCTTATCGAAGGCTTTCACCGGAAGGGCCTTTGTGAAAGGATCTGCTAGGTTATCGGCTGATGCAATCTTGGCGACAACAACTTCCCCTCGTTTTACGATGTCTCGTATCAGGTGGTACTTGGCTCAGAAGAAATTGCGAAGCTTGGTTAGTCAACATGGTGAACCCCGAGCAAGGATCGACTTCTATCGAAAAGGTGCCAATGATAAAGGAATACATGGATGTATTTCCAGAGGATTTTGTCCTCTACCGGATCGACAGGTGACCTTCTAGATTGATCTCATCCCAGAAAGCTCCGTATCGGATGACATCGAAAGAATTACAAGAACTGAAGGTCCAATTACCAGAACTTTTGGACAAAGGCTTTATTAGACAAAACGTGTCGCCTTGGGGAGCTCCAGTGCTTTTGTAAAGAAGAAAGATGGGAGCTTTCGGATGTGTATAGATTACCGAGAGCTGAACAAGGGACCATAAAGAACAAGTATCCACTGCCTTGAATTGAAGATCTTTTTGATCAATTAAGAGGTGCCAGTGTGTTCTCGAAGATTGACTTAAGGTCTGGATATCACCAGATGAAAGTCAAAGACGCGGATATATCAAAGACAACATTCTAGACGAGATATGGCCACTACGAGTTTGTAGTAATGCCATTTGGATTGAGCAATGCTCCAGCTGTCTTTATGGACTTGATGACTCACGTCTTCCATCCGTATCTCGATCTTTTCGTCATCGTGTTTGTTGACGATATCCTCATCTACTCGTACGATAGAACACACCACGAATAACATCTCAGGAACACATTGGAAATTCTGCGTAAGGAGTTACGCATGTAACTAATTCCTCCTATTGGATGCAACAACTTTTTCCCCGTCTATTCAACTCTCTCTTTCTCTCTCTCTCTCTCTCTCTCTTTTTCTCTCTCTTTTCTTTATCTTTATCGAAAACATACTTATTTTCGTTGACTGAGGAATACGACTCTCCAGCGCCAACTACTTCTCACTTCACTTCGCAAGAAAAATAGAGAAAACAAGAAGTATATATGATGATTATTACAACAATCAGTACTATGAGTTGAAGAAGAAAACGAATGAGAAGCAGAAGTGCGATTTTGTTAAGAAGGTTCGAGAAAGAATTGAAGTAGCTCAGGACTGACAAAAGTTTTGAACATTGAGCTTAGCCAAATAATCGAGGTCTGTAAGTTCCTTGACGAGAAATGGAAAAAACGAAACAATATTCGAATAAGAGGATGAGATTCTGGCAAAGTAGCCAATCTTGTCGTTCCTAGGTACACGTTTAATTTCGAGGATGAAATTCTTTTAAGGGGTAAGGGATGTAGCGTCCAGGACCAAAAAATGAAGCATAATTGGTTAATTAAATATTAAACCCATAATTTAATAATTATGTGTGTTAATCTTGACTGTTTAATTTAATTACCTGCGTTTCAGATACATGTTTAATGCAAGATTTAGATGGAAATATTTTCTAGTTGTGGAACATAGAATATTATTATACCATTAGAAGCGTAATGGAAAAACAAAAAGATAGAAACGAAATAGAGCTTAATCGGAGACCCGTAGCTCAAACGACGACGAAAAGGGTAAAACACGAAGTTTCGGAAAACCGAAGGATATTTACGGTGAATAATAACGAAGATATTTACATGAATAGTGACCAAGATTTTTACCCATGAACAGTAACTTTGAGATTTTTACATGAATAGTGATTTCCGAAAAATCTATAGATAGGGGCGTTTTCGATTAAAAAATCACCATTTTTCCGAACGAGCCGAAAACGATGAAAACTCGTAAGTCTCTTTCTTCTCTCTCCTCTCTCTCTCTATTCTGTTTCCGGTCTCCAGCGCACCGCCGCCGGTGGCTGGAAAATTTCAAGTTATCAGTTTCGGCCAAATTTCGCACAGAACATAGGTCTCGTCGAGACGAATTTAGGATAGGTCTCGAATTTCAATTGTAATTTCTCGTTTGCCGGAAAACGGCGAAAAATTGCCTCCAAACCCTAAACCCTAATTCTTGCCAACTTTCTCTCTCCTTTGTTTTCTCACTTCTTCTCGTCGGAGCTGCTGCCGGAGGTTCTCCTGGTGGTGAGAGTGAGTTTCTGGAGGGGCGGCGCCGCTGTGGGTGGCGGAGCCGGAACTGTTACGGGCTGTGTGTGTGTATATCATATGTGTGTATGTGTTTTAGTATGTGTGTTTGTGTATGCATGCTGTGGGGCAGCGCTGCACGGAAACTGGTGGCCGGCGCTGGTGATGCACCGGTAAGGCTTTGTGGTGGGTGGCCGGGGACAGGTGGTCACCGGCCAAGGCTGTGAAAGGTGTGTGTGTGTTGTATATATATGCATGTGTGTATATAGCATGCTATGTGTGTGTGGGTTAGTTTGGGGTGGTTGTCGGCGACTGGAAGTCGTCGGCTAGTGGTTAGGGAAGAGTCGTCGGTGACTAGAAGTCGCCGGCTGGAGCTGGGTAGGGAGGGAGAGAGAGGTAGAGAGCGTGAGGGTTAGGGTGTGTATGGGGCTGTTTTTGGGGCACTATTCATATCGGAATCTGGCGAGGGGTGGTCGGAGATTGTGGTGGCCGGAGCTGGGATGCCGATGGACTAGGAGGGGGTGGCACCGGGCGGCGCCGCCGCGGCAGGCGGCAGCTGGAAGCTGCTGGTGCGCGCTGGGCGCAGGTGGCGCGCGCTGGACGCGCATCCCACCGAGGGGCATCGAGGCTGCCGAGAAACCGAGCCCGCTGCCGAGTCTGCCGAGTCCGCCGAGAATCGCCGGGTGCTGGCACGCACATCTACCGAGAAACCAAGCCCACTGCCGAGGATGCCTGTCGAGCTGCTGAGAAATGTGTGCGGCACCGAGTGCGCTGCGCGACGCCGGGAGACGGGTGCGCGCGCGGCGCCGTGTTCGTGATATGAATCCCGTTTTTTCCATCGTACGCTATCATCGAGTCGTCACCATGAGATGTCGTTGACCGAGGGTCGTGGGTCCCGGTCAAAGTCAACCCTTTGATCAAAATTACCAAAATACCCCCAAACTTATAATGCTCCGTTCGAGCTCGTTTCAACTACGATTGAGCTCATTCTTTTTCCGTCGTGACCCAAATTTCATCCTCTTTCATCTCAGTCTTATAAACTGAACATCCACTCTCATTTCTTCAACCTTAATTTTTAAATCTCCCATTTCTTCAACTCCGATTGATACTTGCTACTCACGCGGTAACCACCGAACAAGGTGGGGGTAATTTCTAACTCTTTATTTGTTTACAGTTTTCCCTATTTTGAAGTATTATTGAGGAATACTAAATACAGTGTTTATATGCCTTGTTTATGTGTTCATGATATACTGTGAAAGGACTTCGGTTCACATTGCATGTTCGGAGGGTCTTATGGACCGTAAAAAGACTGTCTCTTACCCCTCTACTACCTGAAAGGTCTGGCGGTCTTGTAAATGCGCTAGCGGTATTTGAGACTATTTTGTAGGGTAAGACGGGAAATTCCCGTATCTAATGGATGAGTTACGTGATACGTGCCTTGCATTGTACGTGCTGTGACAACGTGACTGAATGTTACATTTCCTGTAAAATATATCTGACGACTATTATAAGCTGTGGATTTTATCCCCACGAGTGTATTACAGGAGATGACGAGCATGGTGAACTTTAGAGAGAGAGAGGGGTGATGCTCTATCTGGACTTGTGTATTTAAATCTGATGTCTCACAATAAATAAACAATGTTTTCGTAATTCACATTTTGTAAAAAATAATCTTGTATATGTTTTAGATGATGGATCCTGATGTTGTTTTTCTGCTGCGAATGTTATGTCAATCGGTTGAATCCGATTGTTGATATGTGATTGATTCTTATCATCTCCTACCTCATTCTTCTATCATCTCCTACCTCATTCTTCTGATAATTGTCTCCTCCCATCTTCTTCTGTATATGTGTTCGTCTCTTACCTCCTATTTTATATCATGCACGTCTCTTTCCCCTTCTTTCTTCACGCCCGCAATGAAAACTCTGATAAATTTTGTGTAAGAAAACGGGACGTGACATTTATAATGCTGCAAAGAAACTTTATTTTGGTTTATTTTTTTACTTTGTGTTCAATTTTTCCTCTTTGTTATCTCAGGTTTTCCTCTACTGTTGTATTAGAGATGTTTCTATGTTGATAATGGACCTTTTCTGGCTATAATATGCTTGAATGCGAATCTTCGATCATGTCAGATAGTGATTCTCATTATATTTTTCACATATTTTTTATCATTTAAGTTTATTACTATTTTTCTTATGGTTGGTGATATAGCTTTATCACGTTTCATGTTTATATTTAACATTTCAATGAGGTTTATTTTTCAACTTTAATCATTTCATTAATTACATAAAACATCTTTGATTACAAATGCTCAATTTATCCTCTTTGCAGTTCCACAACACACATTTCAAAAGGTATACTTCCAATACATATATTGTTATTGTTATTGTAATTGTACAAATTTTACATTTCTTAGATCTTTGAGAGCATGAAAAGAGTGTATTAGAAGAAAACCTAGAATGAAGCATTAAATATAATGATAGATCTTAAATATAGTTAGCAATTGTTATTTATTAATTATTTCTACATTACCATATTTACTTTCTATAATGAAAATTATATTATTATGATCTGTAAATATAACACATAACAATACACTAGACTATTGTAATGTCACAGACACAATAAGACATTCTAAAATTAAAAAAGTTTGATGAAAATATATGCCATAAACAATCCGACAAAGTGAGCCCATGCATCGCAAGGGTCTACAGCTAGCCCTGAAACTTTCATCATAATTGAAGAAAATAATTTCCCATGCTGGAGACTATCAACTTAGTTTATAAGGGATCATAATATATACTCCAAAAATACTAATACTTGGCAAAAATACAATTGCATAACATATGAACACATAAAAAATTACAGTCATCAACCTGTTACAAGCTGAAAGCCTAATATTTTATCATAGCACAATGTATCTTTTATATGAAAGTGTTGTAGACTGATTTGGTCAAACCATAAGAAGTATGAATTTCATATGTCGATAATTTTTGGCTAATATTCATATGCTCATAGGATGAAGATTGAAAAAAAAGTCAAAGAGATAAACGTGGGCTCATATGAAAACATTGAACACCAGAAATGCCATCGAATTTTGGAAATCAAAGAATTCATATCTAACAATGAAGAGTAGGTTGAATATTTAGCCATAATACATAAGTTAATCCAATAATGTTTTTTTTTTAATTTTAACCTCCATATGTGTAATTCTTTTTAGGAAAAAGACTTCACTTGCATAGTTAAAGTAACCAACATTGTGCTTCAAAGAGGATGGAGTTATATATCATGTTCAAAATGTGCAAAGAAATTGACCAAGACTGTAACACTCCCAAAATTTACTAATTCGAAATACTTTTAAGAAACACATGTATGAGAATGTTAGATTCTTGACTTAACTTGAAGACGCAGCAAGCCATTAAATAGGTCCCGAAATGTTTAATTTTTGCAAAAGAACTTCATAGAACTTGAAAGGAACTTTGTCGCTGGAAATATACAATCGTTTATACATTGGATCCAAAATATCTCTTTACAACAAAAGACCCTCAACTGTTTAATTGTCCAAAAGATGAGTAACTAAACATAAGATTCAAAAGTTCATCTCGAACATGACATATGAACAAACTAACTTGCCATTTAGGAGACCCACTATCTCGGCACATCATTACCTGCATTAAAAAAACTTAATAATGAGCAATAAGCTCAGTAAGTTGAAACTTATGCACATAATCACGTATAATGAATCATATCATGCAATATACTTTTCCATATTCATTTATTCTGAAAATATCCTTTATAGGGTACCCGGAAGACTGGTACTCAATCAATATCAGTAGGCCGTATAAGCATTTCATTAAGATTGGCCAATCATCATTTCATGATATCTACTCTCTATTAGTTAAGCACTATCATTAGTACTCAACCAACATCAGCAGACCGTACATGTATTGTGTCTACTCTCCGATAGCCAAACACCATTCCACTTATTCTTTTTGGTACTTAACTATCATCTGTAGACCGTATAGTCATGTTGCCTACTCTTAATCAACCAAGTACCATACTTCCTCTTTGAAAACACCTTATATATCATGTATCATATGAACCTCACATATAATTCAATCGTAGACAAAGAAAAATCATTCACATATCATTTAAATTACATGAATATCAATTAGTTCTTATAATACAACAAATAAAAGCTTCAACTTACCTCAAATCCACAACGAGTACAATAGTGGAAGTGTTTGGCCCTTGGGGAAGATACGATGTGTTTATAAACCTAAAAGGATTAAGCATGCATATACATATGTTTAAATACTGAATCAATGAAGAGACAATATCATTCAATTACACACATCTAAACTTATAATTCATATATCTTGATATCATTCTTAATTTAATAAGTTAAGAATGCTAATAAGGCAACCTCTAACTTTGTAATAAGACACTAACTGTAGCGCCCCGGATCAAAATGAGCATAATTGATTAATTAAATATTTTAACCTAAGATTTAATAATTTTGTGCCTATGGTTTGACTGTTTAATTTAATTTGTGCGTTTCAGATACGTGTTTACTGCACGATTAGATCGATAATTTTTTTTCTAAACGTGGAACATAGGGTATTATTATATCATTAGATGCGTAATAGAAAAACGAGAAGATAGAAATGAACTAGGGGTTAATCGGAGACCCGTAGCTCGAACGACGATAGAAAGGGCAAAACCGGAAGTTTCGGAAAAAAAATCGGAAGATATTTACGGAGAATGGAAACGAAGATATTTACGTGAATAGTAACTCAGAAAAGTCACTTTTCGGAACTTTTCGATGAATAGTGACCAAGATATTTTCGATGAATAGTAACTTTTCGGAATTCTATAAATAGAGGCTCTTCCGATTCATTTTTCACCATTTTTCCGAACGAGCCGAACACGCCAAAAACTCGTAAGTTCTCTTTCTCTCATCTCTCTCTCTTCGTTTTCTATTTTCTGGTCGGCGGCGCCACCACCGGTGCCGGCGCCGGCGCCGCCGTCGGCCGGTCGCCGGAAAAATTCAACATGGTCAGTTTTGGCCGATTTTTGCATACGATGTTCGTCTCGACGAGACGAATCTATGATAGGTCTCGGATTTCAAATCCGATTTCTCGTTCACTGGAAAACGGCAAAAAATAGCCTCGAAACCCTAACCCTAACCCTTGCACCACCTTCTCTCTCTCCTCTACTTTTCCCTCTCTTCTCGCCGGAGGTGATGACCGGAGACCGCTGGAGGTAAGGGCACTGTGCTGGAGGGCCAGCGCCGTGGGTGGTGGCGCCGGAGATGGACAGAGTGTATATTTTTGTACGCATGCATGTGTGTGTTGTATGATGTGTTTGTGTGTGTTGTTGTGCATGCTGTTGGTAGCGGCGCCGGGGGGCGCCGCCGTAAGGGAAGGAATGGCCGGCGATGGGAGGTCACCGACGAGGTGGTCTGGGAGGTTGCCGACGGCTGCTGTCCGCCGGCCAAGGAAAATTGTTGGTGTGTGTGTGTAAACACACCTTACGTTATATATGTGTGCGCGAGCTACTGTGGTGTATGTGTGCACGACGGTGGTGGTGGCCAGCGACTGGGAGTCGCCGGCCAAGGTGAGAGTGGTGAGTGGTGGTCGCCGGCCGGAGAGGGATCAGTGTGTGTGTGTATGGAATCGGGTGTGTGTATATGTTTGGTCTTGCATGAGTTGTGGCCGGAGTTAGGGGTTGCCGGCGACAAGGAGGTCGTCGGCCGGTGTCCTGGGGTCGGGGGGATGGTCGTCGGCCGGTGTCCTGGGGTCGGGGGGATGGTCGCCGGCGACTGGGGTTGCCGACCGGAGGAGTTTTGGTGAAGGTTGATTTTTGGAAAAACTGAGCATCGAAGGATTTTGCGGTGTAATTTCCAGACACTATTCATGCCGGAATCCGGAGAGGGATGGCCGGAGGTGGTAGCCGGCGGTGCGAGGTATCCGGTGAGGTAGGTGGTGGTGACTGGAGGCGGCGCCGCCGCGTCGGGCGACGCCGGGAAGTGGCCTGCTCGAGCAAGCCACTATCGGGAAAATCTGGGGAATGGCTGCCGAGAAAACTCGGCAGCCAGCCGAGGAGCTCTACCCACTGTCGAGAAAACTCGG
Source organism: Scutellaria minor (assembly GCA_954870855.1). Taxonomy (NCBI): domain Eukaryota; kingdom Viridiplantae; phylum Streptophyta; class Magnoliopsida; order Lamiales; family Lamiaceae; genus Scutellaria; species Scutellaria minor. The sequence continues at coordinate 12,134,189 of OX940728.1, read as the reverse complement.
CAGCTGTCGGGTGTCGGGAAGCCGCGCGCACCGTGCGCGCCCGTGCGCACCCATTGGGTGCCGACGCGCACCCGACGTCGTGTTTTCGATCCGAACCTCATTTTCTTTCCGTCGTTCATCCTTATCGAGTCGTTGCTGACGAGATGTCATTGACCGAGGGTCGTGGGCCCGGTCAAAGTCAACCCTTTGACCAAAATTACCATTTTACCCCTAAACTTAAAATGCTCCATTCGAGCTCGTTTTAACTCCGATCGAGCTCATTCTTTTTTTGTCGTGACCCAAATTTCATTTCCTATCATCTCAGCCATTTAGACTTGACTTCCAACCTCGTCTCCAAAATTCCAATCTTTAGATCGTACGATCCGTCGCGTCGTTAACGAACGTTTTTCCGTCGGACCCTTTTACAGCTTTAATTATAATTTATTAAGGATCTAAGAATGTTGTAACATATGTAGGCTACCTGTTGGATTGACGTTAGGTTATCTGACTGTTGACACTCGCTACTCGAGCTCTTAGTTATCAGATCATCGGACCTCGCTACTCACGTGGTAACCACCGAACGAGGTGGGGGTAATTTCTAACTCTTAATGTGTTTACAGTTTTCCCTATTATGAAGCATGCATGAGGAATACTAAATGTTGTCAATATACGTGCTGTGCCTTATTATATACTATGAAAGAACTTCGGTTCACATTGCATGTTCGGAGAGTCCTACGGGACTGTAAAAAATCATCTCCCTCCCTTCTACTACTCTATTGAGGTTTGGTGGTCCTCATGAAGCGCACCAGCGGTATATGAGATCGTTTTATAGGGTAAGACGGGCTGTTCCCGCGCCTATTCTTCTTACCATTTCTAATATCTGCTATGCATATTACTTGCTATGATTTCGTGACTGCAGTTTAATTTCCGATATTTATATCTGTCGAATGTTGTAAGATGCAGACTTTATCCCCACGAGTGTATTCCACGCACTCACCCCCTTATTCTGTACTCACACTACAGGAACTGGTGAGCATGTTGAACCCTAGTTGGAGAGAGGTGGTGCTGTTCCTGATCTTGTGTTTATTTAGGATGTGTCGTACAAACATTTTCAAACAGTATTTTAAGTTTATTCACGTTTTGTAATTATTTTTGAGTATACTGTGAATGTGAGATCCTGATGGTTTATTCTGCTGCTTTAATATGTTGTGTATATTTTATCGGTATTGAGACCGAACGTTATCGGCCGAGGCCATTGTTGATATGTGAAAGATTCACATCGTCCCTCCTCTCTTTCTTCTGTCGTCTCTTAATATTTCTTCTTCACGCCCAACGGTAAAACTCTGATATTTTAACGAAAGATTTTGGGACGTGACACTAACAACTCAAATGAACTAAAGTACTTATGTTCTTACATAAGTTAACATCAACAACCAATTGAGTTACCTATCCTCTAACTCTTCAAGCATACTTCCAAACATTATAATAATACCAAACATCAATAGAATCAATATACAGCCACAACTTATTAGATTTACAAGTTCAATTAAACTACTTCAACTAACTTAGTTATCTTCAATTCATCTTCATAATAACACATATAATATCAGATCATGTAACATATCATATAAACATAATTTTAAATGTAAAATATAGGGATAGAATCAGACCTAGCATTAAAGGATGCACCATTTTAACCAAAAGAGGCACCACCTAGCTTCAATTCATCTCATATGCAACCTCCATGATATATTTCAGTTTTTTATGGTTTTTTGGGGTTCTAAGCATGAAGAAAGAAAAAAGAGAAGAGGGCTGGTCATTTTTTAGGCTTAAGGTGATCAAATGAAAGCATAAAATCAATTTCCTACAACTTTTGACCATGCAAGAGAAAAGCACTTGCTTGGTTCTTATTGACTGGACATGGGTAGGTGCTAAATGGACAACACACCACGTTTTTGGCCTTAGGAGAGGTTTGGTGTTGAATGAAAAATCATAATAATCAAGTGCAACACATTAAAATTGCTTTTGGTGTACCCTAGTCAACTAACCAATCAAATTGCACCATTTTGCTTACTTTAGAATTATAAATAAATGCAATGAAATTCATAAATTAGAAGTGTAATCAAGCTAATCTAGGAATGTCATTTTAGAGATATTATGCATTTAGCATATTTATAACCATTTTCAGCACATCCATCTTCTCTTCCCAAGCCAAATCTTTCCACTGTAAAAGAAAAAGCACTAAATAGAGTATATTAGGTTATGAAGTTGAAATGCCATAATAATTTCATGTATAGATAAAGTAATCATGACTAATTAGATCATAAAAGAGACATATACTTGAGAATTCAGCACATATCGTAATAAGATGCTTAGAAATATAGCTTGAATGCTCATGAATGCATTTCAATGTAAGATACAAGTGATTAGAGAATTGGGCATTACAAAGACAAATACTTTTCTCTCCTGCAACAATTGCAATGACCCCAAAGCTATTGGGATCCTTTAGTAAATAAATGCAATAATTATCATAAGTCTTGAAAAAGGATGTTCTATATTATATCTAAACGTTTATATAATTTTCACATTTTCTAGATTTCTAATTGAAGTTATTGGGAACGACGGAGAGGATTCCACCACATTTGTGATCTTTGATAGAGAAGCCGAAAATTTGACAAACATGACTGCATCAGAATTAACCTTTGAGAGTGTTGAAAGATTTGATCGAGATTGCACATTATATCCCTGACTTCTTGCCTTGATTATTTCTTTCCTAATTCTGTAAATTGTAATTAGCCTTGTATATGTGTTTTTCTATAGTTTAGATGTACTCTTCATCTTATATATTTGTACAGATCTTTGACGATAGATAATAAGAAGAAAACCATTCAAAATCCATTTGAGTGTTCATGATTTTCTACATGGCATAAGAGTAGGTTAACGAACAAACAGTGTGGCGCCCCATCCCCCTTTTATTGGAAATAGGTCGTCACCCTTTACATATTTAAGAATTAAAGAAATTATAATTACTTTCTAATATACAGCGGAAGACTTAAAAGTGAAGACACGAGAGTTATATTATTTTTTTTTAAAAGCATAACATATATACATATACATATATATATATATATATATATATATATATATCAAACTATAAACCAAGTCTAGTCGTGCCTCACCCACATTTCTAGGTAAAATGTTTGAACTAAAAACCTATATGAATTTACACAACAAAACATATATACATGACAGGATGCAAGTCTAGGCCCATAGTTTATCATACTATACATATATAAACAACATATCGTTCTCAAAAGAAAATATTATTCTAGTACAATAACTATAAAGGGATAGTGAGAAGTCAGCCCAGCCTGCTACACGTCCACATCATCGTACGCTGAGCCTGAAAATATAAAAACATCACGAGACACCTTCGGAGAGGGATCCCAGTGGGATAACCTTACTGTCTAATACATTGAAACAATTAAATCATTAAGCAAGTACTACATGTCCTTTGAGTACGCTCACCCTGGACCATAATCATCAAGGAATGTGGGAATCGCTCGCCCACTAAACCTTGCTTTCATAGAGGAATGTGGGAGTCGCTCGCCCACTAAACCTCGCTTTCATAGACCAGACACTTTCGCCCTTATGGTCGTTGCCCAGTATGGAAGTTACATACTGGTTATAGCTACGGGCTTCAGCCGTAGATTTTCATACACAACTTATCAATTCAATTATCAACACATAATAGAGAGTAGAAGTTACCCACTTGTACGTTGATTGTGCGAGGATTGCTTCTAGATTCACCGCTCGTCTCAACTGCGCTTGACACACTTAACTATTTAGTTTCGTATGTCATATAACATTCAATACATGCTTGAATCCTTATATTAAATTTTAAACATGATCATATCATACACAAATCATGTAAGTGAGATTTAGAATATAGAATACATCATCATACTTATCACTTAATTGTTAGGCGTTTAAACTAGCAATTTTAGACCTAAAATGACATATAAAGATGTAATAATTTTAATAATTCATACATAATTTCTAAAATCACAAAATTATTCATATAATCACATATTAGTATCAATTATCATATTCTAAAAATTCACAATTTTTCACAGTGTATATAAATAAATAAAAATAGAATCCTAAACAAAACCTATAGAATATGATAATCAGCTCAAAATCAATCTATATTGTAAAATTCACCATACCCTATAGAATTGATGAAAACCTTTCATCTTTTTACAGTATTTAGAAAACATGTTGAAGTATAACATATAAAAATATCAACTGAAAATAACATTCACATAATTAGTTATGAATTTTCTAAGTTAGCAGAAAATAGTGCATAGTGTATGCTGAAAACAGGTTATGTTGTAAAATTCACCATAAATCTTATAAGACTTAAAAAAATGCATACTAAATTTCTGCATGTACCTAAGAACTGGTTCTAAAACATAGTAAAAGATCATACATAAAATCGAAGGATACAGTTCCAGAAAATTGTCTGATTCTGACCCAAAAACGGGGCAAAAACTGTCTTTGAACAGCTTATCTTAGAAAAAATCATAAAAAATCGGGTTTAATTCCAAATATTATGAAATTTTACATGCATATTCTACACTTCACATACTAGACTGTGGTAAAAGATTTTAGCCTAATTCAACTTCTACAAGGCTACACAAATTATCGAACAGCAGGGAAAAACACACACATGTACAACAGCAGTAAAGCACAGTAATAGCAGCAGCATACTTATGTATAGCAGCAGAGTAACGGAGCAGCAGGGAGAGGGAGAGAGAGATAGAGAAAGAAACCGTGAGGGAGAGAAACGAGAGAAAGAGAGAAGGCTGTAGAGTTTGTATGCTTACTGTCCTTTCTCTTGCTTTTCCTTTTATTACCTTTCCTTTCCTTTCCCACCTAAACTAGATAAAAAGGGTGCTTGTCATGTTTTGGAGAGAAAAAAGGATGAGGTGGCGTGGTTGGTGATGACAAAGCCAATTCATGGCTTTGTTTCCTTAATCAATTTTTTTTTAATTAGTTAATCACTCAGGCTTAATTAATTAATTCTTAGTTTAATTAAGTATACAATTTAATTAATTATTTCTTAGCATAATTAAGATTATCACTTAATTAATTAATTCTTAGGCTTAATTAATTAATTCTTATATATAGTTAATTAATTAGGGTGTTATAATTTTACTTGGGTGATGAGAAGATATTTCGACACACAATGAATTAGGAATGCATGTTTAAGCAAAATATTTTATCACATAAAATTATACATAAAGATCATAATTAAATTTCATAAAATAAAAGCATTCTCGACACAAATGAATAAGCTTAGCATAAAAGCCTAATATCATTTTTCCTCATTTAAACTTATTTATTATCTTATCTTTTTACTTTCATCCATGTTTGTCGAGTGAGTTGAGATCAAGCTTGGTTTCCTCCATGAACAATCCTGCAAAACCCTTAAAATCTCGAAAGATATATATATATATATATATATATATATCATAAAATCTTTAAAATCATCAAGCATAACGTAATTTGTAAAACATAAATTTAAGTAATATAAGATCTCACAGTTAAATCATATATAATTGAACGCTAAAAGAAATTTTATAAAATATGAAATGCAGGTTTTCTTGAAAACGGGTGTTACAAATAGCTTCCGCACAATATATATATTTTTTCTCCTAATCAAATTGTGTTCATTGTTATCTCTTCACCATGCCAAAAAAAGGTGATGAAACAAAATCTTCATGATCGGTTGTTGTAGACGTGATGTTTCCATAGTATATTTCAGGATCGGACAATCCCAATCTTGTTTTCGCAAGCGATTTGCTTCGTGATGGTAATTACGCAGACTGACAGATGAGATGCGCAATGCCCTTTACGTGAAGAACAAATTTGGTTTCATTGATGGCTCGGTTCCTATTCCAGATGAAGGTTTGTCAGATTTGCCCTTGTGGAAATGGTGTAATGCTATGGTGCGAGGATGGTTACATAATTCCATGTACAAGAAAATACGCTTGAGTGTGAAGCATGCCAAAACAGCCCGTGAAGTGTGGGAAGATCTGCAAGAGCGATTTGGTAGTGAAAGTATACCAAGGACGTACGAATTGAAGTGTGAAATCACTCTCACGTGATAAGAAAAGTTGTCCATCTCAGCCTACTACACAAAATTGAAGGGGCTATGGGATGAATTTCAATCCATTGCACCAATTCCCAAGTATATGTGCAATGGATGTAAGTGCGATATTCCCAAACAATTGGTCGACATGAGAGATAAGGAACGACTCTATGAGTTCTTTATGGGTTTGGATGAATGCTTCGGAACCGTGAAGACACATATATTGAGCACTAGGCCTACGATCTCTATCGGGACTGCATTTCATATGGTTTCTGGGGACGAACTTCAGAGGCAAATCACTTCGGCAGGAAAGGCAATTGTTGAAGCTACAACTTTTCAGACGCAAGTTGGCCATCGTCAAGATGAAGTAGATCGGAAGGAAGGTAAGCGTGATGTCAAGAAATGCACACACTGCCAAAGACTCTATCACACAGTAGATGAGTGCTATGAGATCATTGGGTATCCGGATAATCAAAAAAAGGGAGGACAAGACACAAACAAAAATAGTGATTCATTGAACAAACCAAAGAACACCACGAAGGCTGCTCATATGGCAGCTGGAGATAGTCCCATTCTCGGACTCACAGCTGATCAATACTCAAAGCTGGTAGATTATTTCAAAAATGGTGACACTTCACAAGTAGCTCATGAAGAGAATCCTTCTATCATCAACATGGCTGGTAAGATGAATAATTTTAAATCTTGGGTTATTGATTTTGGGGCTATTGAACATATAACGTGTGATGACAACTTCTTCATGATCAAACGGGCTTTGGTATTGAAATACCAGTGAAAATTGCAAATGGTGATATGGTACTAGTCTAAAGTATTGGGAATACTAAGCTGCCCAATGGTTTGAAATTGAATCGGGTGTTGAATATTCCTGATTTTAAGTGCAATTTACTTTCTGTTAGCAGAATAACAAGAGATTTAAATTGTACCATGACATTCTTCTTGGAATTTTATGTATTACAGGACTTATCTTCGAGGAACCTGATTGGAGTGGGTAGGCACTGCGATGGTCTATATTACTTGTAGCTGATGGCCAGAGAAGGAATAGCTATGTCTGTGACAGTTGATTCGAAAACTTGGCATAAAAGATTGGGGCATGCTTCGAGTTTGAAGTCACGTGATTTTGATGCTTTTAATAATGATTTTGGGAAGAAAGGTGAACATTGTGATTCTTGTTTGAAAGCTAAATTAACCAGACTTCCTTTTCCCAATAGTAGCATACAACTGCATCATATTTTGAACTCATTCATTGTGATATTTGGGGTGGGTATCGTACTCCATCTCTTATTGGTGCACATTATTTTTTAATCGTGGTTGATGATTTTAGTAGAGCCGTATGGGTATTTTTTATGAAGCATAAATCTAAAGTGTGTCAATTTTTGATTATATTTTGTAACATGATTCGTAATCAATTTGGGAAAAATGTTAAAAGAATTCGAACAGACAATGGGGTTGAGTTTCAATCTAGAAGCTTGATTGATTATTACAATGAGAATGGAATCTTACTTGAGACCTCTTGCATTGATACATCCCAACAAAACAGGATAGTTGAGAGAAAACACCGACATATTTTAGAGGTTGCTAGAGCCTTGCGTTTTGAGGCGGGGTTGTCTTTAAATTTTTGGGGTGAATGTGTGATGACTGCTACATATATCATTAATCGTTTGCCCTTTCATGTTCTACAAACATTTGTGTGTTCATGATTTTCTACAAGTGTAAGACTTCAAAACATGTAATCTCAAGCCTTGCCATTTCACTTTAAAAAATAAAAAATCCACTACTATTCAACAAAATAGCATCTCTTTAAATCATTCGTCTTTTCTACTTGTTAGGATGTATACTATAAGTCTAGCTTTTGTATGATATGAACATCTTTATGATATGAGATTCATTATGATCAAATGTTTGCATTTTATATTTGTTATATATATGTTAATGCAATTGCCTAGATTAATCTATATTGTAGATAACATGGTGTGTGGTGCCACACAGAAGATCATGCTGTCAGTTCCTTATAGATTATAAATAGTAGCTCACAACCAAGATGGATTTGGACAAACTATTGGAACGGTTGTAGTGTAATTTGGTATTAGTCTATCTTGACTATATAAAGTTACACTAGTAAATTTTGTATGTATTAAGCAGGACCATTTGAGGTTGTTCGATTTGTACTGACTATATAAAAGAACAAGACCTCTGTTATTATGGATGTGCGTCTTCTTAATCCCTATATAATAACGGGCACATGTAATCAGTGTTTGTCTCTTTAATTTACCAATGGGTGAGATTTATTAATAAATCAATAGGCTCGGTGAATTGGGAAATAACGTTGTTTATATGGTGTGCTGTTGATTATAGAAGGAATCCATGTCCTAATTATTTAGGATGATGATGTCCTCTTGAGGAGCTCATAAGAATTATCATGTAAACCCTGCAGGTGGATTTAATCCGACATGATAATAAAGATGAGTGGTACTACTCTTGGAATTAGAAGTAAATTAATTAAGTTGTCAGTAACTTATTTAATTTACGGACATTCGATATCTTAAACGTGGGGAAATAAACGTGCACATAATAAAGGAGCCCATATTGTAATATGGGATTAGGATGGTAGTTCAATTATAACTCCTTAATGGACCGAGTTATAATTAATAGGCTTAAGTTGGGTGTTCGGGCTGAACACAGGACACTTAAGCCCATTAGGAGGCCCAACCCTAATTCCTCCTCTAGGTCCCTGTTGTAGCCTATAAATAACCCTAACATCAGCGCCTCCTAATATACACGAATTCTCAATTTCACACGTACAAACAGATTCTCTAGAGAGAAGTGAGAAGGCGGGATTTCTGAACCTTTAGAAGATTGTCGCCTACACGACGTCCAAAGAAAAGGGATAGGAATATGGCAGAAGATCGAGAGGTCTAGACTTCGATCAGTTTGTCTTCGAGAAAGGTATGATTTCTTCTGCTGTGCATATCTTTATGGAACCCGATTCCAATCACATAAGGCTGGCAATCCATCGGTTCTAACACTACTCACATGTTTCATATAAGTTGAGTTTACCACCGTTAATATCTTCAACTTTATGTGTCTTTTGTGAATATTGTTAGCCAATTATCGTTATTATTGTTTCAAATCTATGTAGATAGTATATATTTTATAACATATTCTGTTTTAATGTCAGGGTGTCTGATTGTATCCTATGTGCATTTCATATTTGATCTGTTTAAACATACAAAAACCTTTTAATATAATCTAGGTGGCAACACAACAATAAAAAAAGATCACTATTTAAAACTACTTTGAGTTATGTTTATATCAATGAAGAGGTTTTCTATGTTATTTCTTCCAATAGGTCAAAGAATATACAATAACCCATACTATGTTGCTTTTATATTAGGGAGTGTTCTTAGTATCTACTAAAAAGTTGACTTGATATGTGCGATGTTTATTGGTTGATCAATTAAATTTTTGTGGTTTTAAGTTCCTCACTTTATGCATTACTTCATTATTATCTTATATTCATTTTAATTTGTACTTTACTCTATGATGGAATGTGCCTCATTTGGTATAATTTGAGGAAGCAAATAAATTCATTAAAATTTGGTAGGAAGACAATGCATCTGAAAAGGACCAGGAGAAAGTCGCCCCAAAATGTATTCAATCTATTGTGGGTAGGACATTTAGATTCAAAATCAAAATCACACCCTACAATTTCAGGGCTAGGTATGAAAGTTTCACCGTTACATGCATCTTGGAAGACGACAACAACAAAAATACCAAACAAATAGTGTAAAAGGTAAAAATACTAATCCTTCTTTGTTTTTTCTATATCCAAAGGATAAAGTGCTATAGACAACCTGAAAAAAAATACCAATAAGCATTATATAAAGATGAGCTTTTGAAGGTGGAATTCGCTGGAAATGATAACACAACGAAGACCACTTCCTCAAATAAAGAATCAACAAATAATAAAATCATCGAGGTTGAGGCCTCAGAAGACAAAACAATAGAAAAGATAACATTCATGACAATGTTTGTTTCCTAGAGTAAAATCATGTCACCCAAATCATATTTCAAATCCAAATTTGATAATTCTTTTATTTCAATTTCAATGTACTTAATCTAAATTAGTTTGCTATACAATTGTTTTGTAGAATGAAAAAGAGGCAAATGAGTGTGGTAGCTCATCAACCAAAGAAGTAAAGAAAGAAGACACAAATATAGATTATACATATGTCGGTTTGAAGAGGGAAAACAACAAAAGACATAGGCTGTAATCTTCTCAACCCATTTGATGCCACCAAAAGTTTCGAATGACAAAAGATAGAGGTACCAGGGCCTCGAATTTCCGTCATTATGGAGGATTCAAATTTCCCAATTTAGCACCTGCAACACTTTCGACTCTTAATAAACATGATAGTTTGTGGAAATAATTTATTTGGTAATATTGTGGCCTTTTACAATAAGTGTTACCTCTTATATAAATTGAGACTTTGTAGGTCATTCTTTCCAATATATCTATCATATATTACATGTGGCAAAATAATGTTTTGACTTTGAGATATTATAATGATCTTCATTTTAGAATGAGGATAATGTGTAGGGATACATTGACCATTCATCCATAAAGCATTTACGACATCAACAATTTTTTATAAACTTGATAATTTAGATATACAATATAAAATGCTTTACTAGAAAAATATCTGCATCTTCTCGATTAGAGGCACATTTCATAGAAGTCTATACCTCTAAGTCAAAAGGCAATCAAATAAAACAAAAGATATAGAACGAGGGTATGATGCATATCTCTGCAAGATCATCACCAAAACATTTTAGTTCTGATCCATGCTTCTCCAAAATGACATTATATTTTGAATTCATGACATCTTAGAAAAGAACCATATTTTTTAGCGACATACTTAAGCATAGAAAGAGAGAGAGAGAGAGAGAATACTTTCAGAGTTGAAAACGAGACCAACAAAAAATCAATAAACACCAAGTCAAATAAGGAAATAATTTAGAACAATTACGTAGGCCAGGAACATAGAAGCCAACCCCTGCTTCAATTTGCTTAACAGGTGGCAATAACTGAAGCCCATAACAAAGAAAATAATGCAAACAATATATTATAAAGAAAACTACACATTACTGACCGTTCGCTTAGATATCATTTTTTCAATTCTACCTCTCCATGGTGATTTGTGGGAATTCCACCCATGTTATAATGGACAATTGGTAAAACAGGGATTGGTTTTTTTATAACATCAACACCAGCAAAAATGGATGTGGTTTCATAAATACCAACAACTCTCTCCTTACAGTACTACAAGAAGGAAAACATTATCGAAACAATTCTAGATGTAATTTAACTTACATAGACAATAATCTAACATAGTATGCATGTTTTTTTATAAATGATGTAAGAATGTACGTGTATGATGAAACAAGAGAATTCTTTTATAATTTCATTTGGCTATGAAGATCAAAAGTATACAAAGATTTTGCTATTAATGAATCACATTCATATTCAATTTAACTCCAATTCAAAATTCCAAATTCTAACAACAATTCACTCAAATCCTTACCAGCTATAATTATTATTAGAAAAAGAGCCGTTACCATTCAATATGGCCAAAGATTACAAATATGATGCAAATTAAACACAGGCTTTTCACCAAATGTTTTCATATTTCAGTTGCTATATAGAAAAACTTTACATACAATACAAAATCATATTGCACCAGCAAAAACCATGGAGGCAGAAAGAATCAACATAAAAAGTCAAAACCGTTTAACATCACAATCAATCGAAAGTAAGCCAATAAGTTGCTCAATCTTAGAAACAAAAACTTTTACATAGATATTATAAATGTTCATAGGCTCTTTTAAAATTAAAAAGACCTTATTTGAAAAAAACAAAATTAAGTTGCTATAAAGATATGGTTGATTTAGGAATCAAGAATAATAACATATAAAAATAGAATTACATGAAATTCATGATAGAAAATAGTTATAAAGAAGAATTGCTACATATACTGTTACAATTAAAAGTGGAAACTACCATAAAGCCCTCATAATACACTTACAGATCATTCAACATTAGCTAATCCACATCAGAAAAAAAGATGGATTCAGGAACAAGATAATAAAATAACCTGCTGATTCTACAAATAATGAATTAAATGAAAGGAAAATGCTATAATATTATTTTAATATGATACATTGTTAAGTATATTTTAGTTGCTTTAACATAACTGAATTACAAGGAGAATGACTGAAAAATATAAAGATTTTGATAACATGAAGCAAATGACAGCAGTTGAATGACATTACAAGTTATATAGACTAGATCAACAAAGTCTGAAATGTAGTTCTCACTTCTCAGACCACAAATATCCCAAAAAAAAAAGAGTAAAGAAAGGATAGTTTCAGGGCCAAAAATCAATTAAATCTCAGACGTTATGAACTTAAACAAATTTGTGGAGTTTCACAATTGACCTAATATCAAAGAACAATAATGATTTTCAGAAATGACAAGACCAACTCAATTCAAAGCAGCACAAAACAAAAGATAAGAACTGCTAAGGTCTAAATGAACAAGTATGATTTAACATGATTTGATTTAATGCAAATATAACAAACATAACCAAGGTGTAATAAAAATTAAGTTAGTTTTCATATTTTAATGACATTCTGTTTTGGTTTCACAAAGATGCTATGAAGAATATAAATATGAAGTATCACCAAAATATGGTTGTGGAACAATGGAAACAAGCAAGAGACGGAGGGCGGGAAACAAGTATGATTTATCATGATTTCATTTAATGCAAATATAACAACATAACCAAAGTGAAACAATAATTAAGTTTTGATATTTTAATCACATTCTGTTTTGGTTTCACACAGATGCTATGAAGAATATAAATATAAAGGATCACCATAATGTGGTTGTGTCACGTCCCGAAATCTTTTCGTATTTTATCAGAGTTTTACCATTGGGCGTGAAGAGAGAAATAGCAAGAGACGCATACACAACAGAAAGAATAAGCAAGAGACGACAGAAGAAAAAGGTAAGAGACGAAATGATTCCTTCACTTAACAACAATCGGCCTCTGCCGATAGTAATCAGTCTCACTACTGATAATGTACATCATATGCAGCGGAAATAACATCAGGATCTCTCGTTCACAGAATACTCAGAATATAATTACAAAACGTGAATAAACTTATAACATATTGTTTTGAAAATGTTGTGCAACACACCCTAAAAATCACAGGTTCAAAAGCGGCACCGCCTCTCTCCATCTAGGGTTCATCATGCTCAATAGGTCCTGTAGTGTGAGTACAGATTAAGGGGGTGAGTGCGTGGAATACACTCGTGGGAGTAACTCCGCCTCTTGTGACTCTCAACAGATATATAAAAACTAATAAAAATAATCTTACGTCACGTTGTCACAGCACATAAAATGCATAGCAGATATTAGAAATAGCAAAGGACGCATAGGTGCGGGGTTTCCCCGTCTTACCCTGTAAACGGTCTCATATACCGCTAGCACATTTCAAGGATCGCCAGACCTTTTCAGAGTATTAGAAGGAGGGGGAGAAAATTCTTTTACAGTCCATAGGACTCTCCGAACATGCAATATGAACCGAAGTCCTTTCATAGTTATATTATGGCACGGCAAATATAAACATAACACTTAGTGTTCCTCAATCATGCATTTAATAGGGAAAGCAGTAGACAGATAAAGAGATAGAAATTACCCCCACCTTGTTCGGTGGTTACCCGCGTGAGTCGCTAGACTTAAAAGTCTGATAACACAAGTCCAATCCAACAGTAACTCAAGCTCAATCCAATGTATAGCCTACACAAGTTACGGTGTTGCTTAGATCTTAAATACTGTATAAATAAAGCTGTAAAAGGTTCCGACGGAAAAACGCTCGCTAACGACACGACGGATCGAACGATCTAAAGATTGGAGTTCAAGAAACGAGGGGGTCAGATCTGTATGAGTGGCTGAATAGATAGGAAATGAAATAAGGATCGCAACGCAAAAAGAATGAGCTCAATCGGAGTTGAAACGAGCTCAAACGGAGTATTTTAAGTTTAGGGGTAAAATGGTAATTTTGGTCAAAGGGTTGACTTTGACCGGGCCCACGGACCCCGATCAACGACGTCTCGTCATCGACGACTCGATATGGATAAACGACGGAAATAAAACGAGGTTCGGATCGAAAACACGGCGTCGGGTGCGCGTCGGCACCCGACGGGCGCGCACGGTGCGCGCCGGCACCCGGCACCCTACGGCTGCCGAGTTTTCTCGGCAGCTAGGCGCGACCCAACCCGGCTGGTCGAGTTTTCTCGGCCAGCCTTGCCCAGAAATTCCCGACGGTGGCCTGCTCGAGCAGGCCACTTCCCGGCGTCGCCCGGCGCGGTGGCGCCACCCCCAGCCACCACCACCTACCTCGCCGGATACCTCGCACCGCCGGCTACCACCTCCGGCCGTCCATCGCCGGATTTCGGCATGAATAGTTCCCGGAAAATTCGCCACAAAATCCTTCGAAGTCACATTTTTCCAAAATTTCAACTCCAACCAAAACTCCGGCCGGCGACTTCCCGTCGCCGGTGACCCCCCATCGCCGGCCACCTATTCCGGCCATCCCAACCCATCAACACAGCCACAACCATGCATGCTTGAACACCACACACACACACCCGTTTCCATACACACACACACAGCCGGAAATCCTTGGCTGGCGGACACCAGCCGTCGGCCACCCACCAGACCACCTCGCCGGCGACCTCCCGTCGCCGGCCCACCGATCACACACGGCGGCGCCACCATGCGCCGCCCCAACAGCGAGCTCAACAACACACACAGTCACACACATACAAACACACGCACACATACTACATACACTTCCCCTTTTCCGGCCAGGCGCCGCCACCAGCGGCGGCGCCACCTCCTCCACATCATCATCACACCACCACCAGCTTCTCCGGCCACCGCTCCGGCAAGAGGACGAGGAGAGAGAGAGAAAACAGAGGAGAGAGAAAGGGTGACGAGGATTAGGGTTTGACTGTTTTTCGCCGTTTTTCGGCGAACGAGAAGTCGGATTTGAAATCCGAGACCTATCCTAGATTCGTCTCGTCGAGACGAACGTCATGTGCGAAAATCGTCCGATTCCGACAACGTTGAAATTTTCCAACTACCGGCCGGCGGCGCCGCCGACATGAAAACAGAAAACGAAGAGAGAGAGAGGAGAGAGAGAACTTACTGAGTTTTCGGCGCGTTCGGCTCATTCGGAAAAACGGTGAAAAATGAATCGGAGGAGCCCCTATTTATAGAAGTTGGAAAACACTATTCACGTGAAAATATCTCGTCACTATTCATCGGTTGAATTTTCCACGCTACTATTCACCGAAATATCTTCCGGTTTTTCGAAACCTCGTGTTTCGCCCTTTTCGTCGCCGGTTGAGCTACGGGTCTCCGATTGACCCCTAGTTCGTTTCTATCTTCTCGTTTTCTCGATACGTATCTACTGGTAAAAAATTACCCTATGTTCCACGTCTAATAAAAATTATCGATCTAAATCTCGCATTAAAACACGTATCTGAAACACACGAAATAAATTAAACAATTAAATCATACGCACAAAATTATTAAATCATAAGTTAAAATATTTAATTAATTAATTATGCTCGTTTTGATCCGGGGCGCTACAGGTTGTGGAACAATGCAAACAAGCAAGAGACCGAGGACGGGAAATAATGAAAAGAAAATTTGCAAGCGCGTTACAACAAGGTACAATTCTAAAGTAAACTACAAAAAAATACATACTCATAATCACAGCATTGTACCCACAATTTGTATCCCTAAAATTCCAAGTAAAATACATAAAAGATCAAATATACTTTCATAATTTACCTACAGACAACACAAAGACAACCAAAACAGACACCCAGTGCAAGCCTTTCTCCGTAACAAAATTCATAGAAGGTAAGCTGATACACAATTTTCTCAATTTGAAACAAGGTCTTTTTTGATATAATTATATACTGTGAGTGACATTTCACAACTACAGAGATCACACTCAAGTTGCTAAAAAAGAATTAGCAAACAACCTCAAAAAATTACACCAGGCAACTTAGAGTGAACAATAAACTCATATATAGTGTTTGACCTATATATTATTTTTGATATTATATATTAACCAAAATGGCATTTAGATTAATCGAACAAGAAAAACAGCAACAATCAAAATTGATAGGCTACACTTTGAGTGAACATTTTGCTATTTGATGAGTTTAAAATAAATGAATCAATTATTTTGGCCAATACATAAAACCCCTCATGAATTTCAGAAATGAGGACAATTGTGCAATGCAAAATCGCAAGAAACAAAAGACTGAACATACGGAGAAATAAACAAACAGGTGAGATTTTTCATGACGTAAAATATAACAATTCATAACTAGAATACGAATATAATTCAAGTTATTTTAATATTTCTCATCAATTAGATAATCTTATAGTCTTTGACAGGTACAGTGAAGAAGTCCAAGATAGATAGGGCCAAATATTTTGATATTGACCAATGCAAACAGACAAGAGATGCAAGATGAGAGATTCTGAAACGAAAAAGAGCTGTCACATTTCAACAAGATACGATCCCAAAAAAAATTAATAAAAAGGATTTGTACTCATGGTATCTTTGTTTTTTATAGGAACACAAGAAGAAGAAAACTCTAAAACAGGATCTTCATCAATCAAAGAAATAGAACAATAAACAATACAAGGTGAGTAAACAAACTACGAACATAATCTTTGCAATTAAAATCAATTAAAAATGATAGGATCTCACACATTCTTTCTTCAGGATCAAAACAAAGAACCAATAAAGACATAACAGTGTCCACCGACATAGATTTAAAATGCTTGAAAACCAAAGGTCAGCCAACTTTCAACTTTCTATTACAAATTAATACAACTACACAACAATAACTAACTTTTTTAGGACTTCAGAAACAAATATAGATAACCAGAGACTAAAGCCATTAAAAGATAACAACTTGCTCAAATGTCCATTTTGCGATGCATTAGTTTGGACGACAGAAGGCTAAAAAAAGATACTACAACTGGAAACCTCCTATTCACAATATGTTGCCAAAAAGGACGTGTAGATCTCCAACAAAGGAAGGAACCGTCACAGATTTTAAAAATTCTAATAACACAATCAGCTTCATTTCGCAGGAATATAAGATCTTACAACTCAATATTAGCATTTACGTCCATGAGAGCTAAGATAGACAATTTTATATCCTCGACAAATAGATCGTACACATTTAGAGTTCATAGATAAAATCATCATAATATGGGATCATTACTGCCGATGAAAGGGCAAATACCGCATTTTGCATAACTATACATATATGATACAGAAAATAAAGTGCAAAACCGTATCAAGATACTTTCACGGAGACAAGGTGTAGAAGAACTAGATGAAAATATAGTACAAACATTGATTGAGATGATGGACTCTAATAATGAATTAGCAAAGATATTCAAAATGGCAAGAGATAGATACGAATTAGGAAAAGTAGAAGAATTTTCAATACAACTTATTGCACAAAATCAAAGAGGAAGACAATACGACTTACTAACCACTAATGAGCTTGCGGGCTTGATTGTTGGAGATATATCTTTGACAAATGGGGAAAAAGACGTTATTGTTCAACATCAAACAACCCACCTTTAGAGAATAAGTAGTTTGTACCCCTTATTTATGGCGTTACAATATCCAATATTATTCCCTTATGGTGAGAGAGGATTCCATGAACAAATTTCATATATAAATTCAACAATAAAGAGATCATGTTTCACTATGCGGGATTTCTATGCACATCAAATACAAACAAGGCTATCCGAGGGAACTACATTCATTGGTCTGGATGTCTACTACATCAATATATAGTTGATGCCTACACTACGATTGAACAACAACGACTGTGATGGATTATAAATAGCCAAAAGAATTTAAGAGCAGATGTGTATATTAATGTATGTGATGCGGTTGCAAGAGGCGACAATGATGTAAAGTTAATGGGAAAAATAGTTCTACTACCATCGATGTAACGCCCCGTTTCCCTTTTATGGAAATAGGTTGTCACCCTTTACATATTTAAGAATTAAAGAAATTATAATTACTTTCTATTATACAGTGGAAGACTTAAAAGTGAAGACACGAGAGTTATTAATTTTTACTTTTTAAATATAACATATATATGTAATTATATATCGACTATTAATCAAGTCTAGTCGTGTCTCACCCACATTTCTAGGAAAAATGTTTGAACCAAAGACTTACATGAATTACACAACAAAACATATATATATTTAATAGGATACGAGTCTAGGCCCATAGTTTATCATACTATACATATTACAGCATATTGTTCTCAAAAGGAAACGTTATAATAGTACAATTTTATAGATAGAGTGAGAAGTCAGCCCAGCCTGCTACACGTCCACGTCATCATCTGCCGAGCCTGAAAATTATAAAAAATAGCATCATGAGACACCTCCGGAGAGGGATCCCAGTGGGATAACCTTACTGTCTAATATGGTGAAGCAATTAAACCGTTAAACAAGTACTACATGTCATCATAAAGGAATGTGGGAATCGTTCGCCCACTAAACCTTGCTTTCATAGAGGAATGTGGGAATCGTTCACCTACTAAACCTCGCTGTCATAAAGGAATGTGGGAGTCGCTCGCCCACTAAACCTTGCATAGACCAGACATTTACGCTCTTATGGTCGCTTTCATAGACCAGACATTTTCGCCCTTAAGGTCGTCGCCGAGTATGAAAGTTACATACTGGTTATAGCTACGGACTTCAGTCGTAGATTTTCATACATAACTTATCAATTCAATTAACAACACATAGTAAAGAGTAGAAGTTACCCACTTGTATGTTGATTGTGCAAGGATTGCTTCTGGATTCACCGTTCGTCTCGACTGCGCTCGACACACTTAACTGATTAGCCTCTTATGTTGTATAACATAATCTTTTATATTTTATATTAGATTACTTTAACCTAAAGCGTAATCATACATATAACTTAATTGTTAAGCATATAAACTAGCAGGTTTAGACTTCAAACGACATATAAAGATGTAATAATTTTAATAATTCATATGTAATTCCTAAAATCACAAAATTATTCATATAATCACATCGCTTCTTTTAGTATAACATACTGAAAATTCATGAATTTTAATAGCTTGTACAAAGAATTAAAAATCACATATTTAACAAGTTTTTCACTTCAATTCTAGCTCCAAAACAGTCTGTTTTTGAATAATTAATCAATCCCTATAGGATCTATGGAATCCTTTTATATTTCTACAGACTATAGATAGCTTACAGAAGTATGACATATAAAAATATCAACCCAAAATAAGATTCACATAATTAGTTATGAATTTTCTAAGTTGGCTGAAAACAGGACATAGCACATGCTGAAAACAGACTTTCTTATAAAAATCATCATAAATCATAAAAGGTTCCAAAAATTACATGGTAAATTTCTACATACTCATAAGAACGTGTACTACAACATAGTAAAATATGGCTTATAAATATGATCTCAATAAATAGTTATGAATTTTAGAACAAGACTGAAAACAGGACATCATCTACGCAGAAAACAGGTTATGTTGTAAAATTCGGCATAAATCGTACAAAACTCAAACAAATTCATACTAAATTCCTACACGTACCTAAGAACAGATTCGAAAACATAGTAGAAGATAGTACATAAATTCGAATTATACTGTTCCAGAAAATTATATGATTCAGACCTAAAAACAGGGCGAATTTGTCACAGAACAGGGTCATGTTTGAAAATTCATAGTAAATCGAATTCAAGTCCAAAAATTCTGAAATTTTACAGACATACTCTTGACTTCATATATTTCAACTTGGCAAAAGGATTTATCTTAAATCAATTTCTATGGTTTTCGAACAGTTCCAAAACAAAAGCAAAAATGGAGCTCATCCTTAAGTATATTCTAGAACAACTTATTTCTCCATTCAAGCAACATATAATCCCAAACCAATTGCCAAAGAACATCTTTGGACTTTCTAACCTAAAATATTAATCATAAATCATGAGATTTAATGAAGGTATTAAGAGAGTTTAGCCAAAACTTACCAAGAGAGAGATGTGAGGACAAGACCGTGAGGATATTAGAGTATGGGTGTGTTTTCTTCCCTTTCTTTGCTTCTTATGTTCAATTACTTATGACTTTGGTTCTCTTCATATGACTTGGACGACAGAGAGATATATCCTCAAGCAAAGGATGTGTTGCATGTTGCAAGTTGTAGTAGGGTGATGAGGTGGCTAGACTAGGTTTAGATTGCTTAGTCATAACTTTAGCAAGTAAGCTTGTGATTTAAATTACTTTGTTATCTTGATACTTTGGTGTTTTATATTACACATATTTATAAGTATATGTATACCTTATTGAAGGGACTAACATTTATAATATAATGTGTAATTCACATAAATGTGAAAATTACTTAGCATAAAATTAAGTAGTAAAAGTTTACGTACTTAGATTAATAAGTATTGTGGTTATTTTAATATTCACTATAATGCATGCTCGTAAAACGTTTTATTTCATAAAATCACATATAAAGATTATAAGTAAAATTTCATAAAAAGAAAGCATTCAAAAGCGGTAACGAATAAAGTTAGCATGTAAACTTAGTATCATTTTATTCATTTAAATTTAATTAACATCTTATCTTTTTACTTCCATTCATATGTGTCGAGAGTGGAGATCGAGCTCGGTTTCCTCCATAAGTTATCCTGTAAAAATCCTTAAATCTCGAACGAGATATTAGATCATAAAAAATTTAAAATCATCGATCATAATATAATTTGTAAATCATAACTTTAAGTAGTATAAGAACTTGTACTTAAATCATTTATACTTGAACGATAAAAGAATTTTTTTATAAAATATGCAATGCAGGGTGTTTTCTTGAAATGGGGTGTTACAATTGACATTCACTGGGGGTCCAAGATATATGGTAGAAAATTTCCACGACGCAATGGCAATATGTAGATGGTTCGGAAACCCACAACTTTTCATTATGATAATAGACCATCTACAACAATCAAACAACAACATAGCGAATGATAGACTGGATATTGAATGTTGTGTATTCAAGATGAAGCTTGAAGAACTTCTTACAGATATTCAACAAGGATTTTTTGGAGTTGCACCCTAATCAGGTAACACTACACTTACTAGCTATTATTCATATGTCTAAAATTAATAGCAATGCAAAAAATTACATAGAAAAATTATTTACAAAACACTTGCTATCATACTTTATATAAATCTTGATATTTTTTATACAATTGTCTAGACTATCGAATTCCAGAAACGCGGCCTTCCACATGCACATATATTGCTCTGGCTATAAGAAAGCTCAACAATTCCGGCTCCTACACTTATTGATTCATTTATTTTAGCAGAAATTCCAGATATAAGAACGGACCTTGAGGCATACAGATTGTTCGAACAATTTATTATATATGGCCCATATGGAATGGAATGACCTCAATCACCATGTATGCATAATGACAAGTGTACAAAAAAGTTTCCAAGGGCTTATAATGAAAGAACAACAGTAGATTAAGATGGATGTATACTTTATCGTATAAGAAACGATGAGAAAAAGTTTGTCATGAAAGGCAACACAAAATTAGACACCAGTTTAGTGGTACCACACAACCTTTATTTGCTAAGGAAATACAGAGCACATATAAATACAGAGTGGTACAACAAGTCTAGAACAATAAAATATCTATTCAAATATATTACAAAGGGAGTGGACAAAGCAACAATGTTGGTGGAGAAATCACCCTTGGGAAAAAAACAGATAGGAATAGAAAACCATCAGAATTAGCAAGTGGATGAAATAGACAATTACCTCGAATGTTGTTATCTTTCAGCATGTAAAACAATGTGGAGAATTTTTATCTTCGACATTCACTATCGTAAACTTGCAGTACAAAGGTTGAGCTTACATCTACCAAACCAACAGAATCTCATATACGATGAGTTCAAAAATCTTGAAAATGTACTATCACGAAAAAATGTACAAAAGACAATGTTTACTGAATGGATAGAAGCAAATAAAAAAAACGATGAAGCAAGGAACCTAACATACATGCAGTTCCCCTAAAAATTTATATAGGATGGAAAAACTAAGATGTGGACCGGACGTAAACAGGGACGTATAATTGCCAGGATTGTTAATATACATCCAACATCGGGAGAACTCTACTATTTGAAGAGGTTAATTGAAATAGTAAAATGACCGACATGTTTTGAGGATATTCTTACTATTGGGGATGTCGTCCACCAAACATTCAAAAGTGCATGCTATGCTAGAGGATTGCTCGATGGAGATAAAGAATAGCATGATACAATGGACGAAACAACAAAATGGGCTTCACCAAACCAGTTACGCAACCTTTTTGCAACTATCTTGATTTACTGTGAAGTAGGTAGCCTAGTAACTCTATGGAACCACTGTTGGAGGTCACTTGCAGAAAATGGAATTCACAGATGAGGATCTTCGAAACTACACTTTAATGAAAGTAGAAAAAATATTGATTCAGAGTGATAGATCATTGGCAAACTTCATTGACAAGCCAACACCGGACCAGAGACTACTTAGAGAACTAACAAACTCTCTCCTAAGAGATGAAATAAATTACAACATTGAGGAACAATAGAAAGAACACAATATATTAATTGAAAGCTTAAATGACGAACAAAAGAATGTGCTTGAAAAGGTGATTAGATCGGTAGAGGATAAAGAGAGGAAACATTTTTTCTTATATGGCCCTGGCGAAACCGGGAAAACATACTTATACAGAACAATTATTTCAAAACTAAGGGTGGAAAAAAGAATCATCATCTCAGTAGCATTTTCTAGTATAGCATCATTGTTACTGCTGGGAGGACGGACAACTGACTCACGTTTTAAGATCCCGGTGGGTATAACAGAAAATTCAATGTGTGACATCAAACCAGGATCAAAGCTCATTGAGCTACTTATTCAAACAGGCTTAATCATATGGGATGAAGTCCCAATGGCCTATCGTCATAGACTCGAAGCATTAGACCGAACTATGAGGGATTTGATATCTATGAAAGACAACGATGCAGTGAACAAAACATTTGGAGGAAAGACAGTGCTTCTTGGTGTGGATTTTAAGCAGATTCTTCCAGTGATACCACAAGGAAGCAGATATGACACAATACTAGCAATAATAAACCGCTCATACTTATGGGATACATGTTGCTTGCTCAACCTCATGAAGAATATGAGGCTTTAAAAATCGGAACAAGAATTTGTAAAATGGGTTCTAAATGTTGGTGATGGAAAATCGAGAAAAAGCTATACAGAATGCACGCGACGAGATAGAAATTATTGACATCAATAAAAAATTGATACTTCACAACAATGGACAACTAGTGGAGGAAATTGCAGAATACACGTACTCCAAAATTTTAGAAACACATGACCTTCGGAAATATCTAACGGAGAGAGCAATCCTAACACCAACAAATAAAACGGTCGATGAAATAAATGATTACATACTCTCCATAGTATAGAAAAATACTACGAATCAAACACTGTTGAGCACAAAACAGGCGACATTGACAAACAACAAACATTATACCCAACTGAATTCCTAAATACACTCAAATTCTCTTGGTTGCCAAACCACCACTTGCAGTTAAAGACAAAAATACCGATAATGTTGTTGAATAAAAAAGAAGAACTGTGCAATGGGACAAGATTGCTAGTAACACGTTTGGGACAGAGAATTATTGGAGCTGAGATATTAAGGGGAACACATAGAAAACAAGGTGTTGATTCCACGATTCATTCTATCTCCTATAGATACAAAATGACCATTCAAACTGAGAAGGTGTTAATTTCCCATAAGAACCTGTTATGCTATGACAATTAACAAAAGTCAAGGTCAAAGCTTAAAAATGGTTGGACTCTATCTTCCACAACCAGTGTTTAGCCATGGTCAACTTTACGTAGTAATTTCAAGAGTAACATCAATGGAAGACCTAAAGGTATTGAACATAAAAACCAAAGAAAATGAAGAAGACGATGTAGCCAATATCATTTATAGAGAGGTTTTCAACAACCTATCGAAGAACACTCAAACATGAAAGGTAAGTCAACAACACGTATCATTCGTTTATTTAACATTACCATAAACAACAAATAATGATACATGACCTCCTAAAGATTAAATGATGCATTATATTTAATGTTGTTGAAATTCTCTTCACCAATTTTAGGTGCACATGCATGGCACCAAAGATGAGTGCTTGGAACATTAAAAAAACACCCCATCTGAGATTCGAAGATTTGTACACAGACTAGAAGTTTTATATTTACCTTCCACAATAAGTGTTCGACCAAGATCAACTTGACATTATAATTTCAGAGAGAACCATCCATGAAAGAACTAAAGGTACGAAAAATACAAACCACTACATAGCAAAATATATTTATAGAGTTTATTAATTTTCAAGAAAAGAACACTAAAAAATTAAAGTGTACTAAAAAACCCAGCTGATAGAAAAAGGCCAGAAAGAGAAGAAGAGATAGTAAATACGAGAATATTCAAAGAATTACAAAAAAATATAAGACACAAAGATGACACAAAGATGACAAAAAATAAGTCGACTCATTTGAATTTTAATAATGCTCGATGAGAATAAGACAACATTTCTAATTAAACTTGAAAATATTATTTGCTACAGGTGCGGAGAACCAGAGAACGACAATTGAAACATGAAGCCAACAACATCACAAACTTTAAAAACACTTCTCAAATAACAAAAATTGGAGAATTGGATGAAACACTACAGGAAATAAAAAAAGCACAAAAGGATGAATGATGGACAAACTGGATGATGCAACATAGCAAGTCAAATAGACTTCATGAACATTTCGGATTTCTCACCCACAACTTCCAACTCCTTACTCTTCAGATCATGAAGTCCAACAAAAAGGAATGTAATATACAAGCTACATAATCCAACACTGCAAACAACAACTACTCAAATCAAAATTCTTTTCTATTTAACGAAAAGATATATTGATTTGCTTACCTAAAATTTTAGGTATTTTCAATGGAGCATTGTTGATATTTAGTTTCACCGAGATAATAGTTTTACTTTTGGAAAAATGTTTATCTTCTATTGCTGTAGATTATGTAAACTTCTAAGGTATGTCCTCTACATTGCAATGTTAATTGTGAACTTCAATTTTCCCATCTTAAATAATTAATATATTTTTATGTCATCTACTTTTTGATGGAACCGACAGATGCCGGCCTTGCGCAATCAAAATCGGGGTCCATAATGAACACGACAATGCACAACGGAAGAGATAGCTTGTCATACCTTTCTTTCAGAGACAGACGAAGACGAACAGGGATTTGTCAGACCTCTCAATCTTCTGTTGTATTCCTTGCCCTTCCTTGGACGTCGTGTGGGCGATGATCTTCCCAGGAGTTTCAGCCGTCTCGCCTCTTATCTCTTTTCTCACGATCTTGCTTTTAACTCACGCGTAAGATTAAGTTATGGAGGTCGGCTGACATAAGGGTTATATATAGGCTACAACAGGGACCTAGAGGAGGAATTAGGGTTGGGCCTCCTAATGGGCTTAGGCGTCCCGTGTTCGGCCCAAACACACCACTTAAGTCCATCAAAAATAACTCGATCCACTAAGGAGTTATAATTGAACTACCGCCCCAATCTCATATTGAAATATGGGCTCCTTCTTACTATAAGCATGTTTATCTCCCCGTGTTTAAGATATCGAATGCCCTTTAATTAAATAAGTTACTGACAACTTAATTAATTTATATCTAATTCCAAGAGTAGTACCACTCAACTTTATTATCATGCCGGACTAAATCCACCTACAGGGTTTACATGACAATCCTTATGAGCTCCTCAAGAGGACATCATCATCCTAAATAATTAGGACACATATTTCTTCTATAATCAACAACACACCATATAAACAATACTATCTCCCAATTCACTGAGCTTATTGATTTATGAATAAATCTCACCCATTGGCAAATTAAAGAAACAAACACTGAGTACACGTGTCCGTTATTATATACGGATTAAGAGGACGCACATCCATAGTAACAAAGGTCTTATTCTTTTATATAGTCAATACAAGTCGAACAACCTCAAATGGTCCGTCTCAATACACATAAAGTGTACTAGTATAATTTTATAGTCAAGACAGACCAATACCAAATTACATTACAACTGTTCCAATGGTTCGTCCAAATCCATCTTGGTTGTGAGCTACTATTTATAATTTATAAGGAACCGATAACATGATCTTTTGTGTGGCATCACACACCATGTTGTCTACACTATAAATTATTTTGGACAATTGCATTAACATATATAACAAATATAAAATGCAAACATTTGACCAAAATGATTCTCATTTCAAAATAAATGTTCATACAAAGGCTAGGCTTATAGTATACATCCTAACACTTTTTTCACTTTTGAATAACATTTACAGTATTATATTAATACAATATTATTTATCTAACGAAAATATAAGAACGTATCAGGTGTGATTAACAAATCACAATAGGAATAAAGAAAATCCTAACTTCCAACCAAGTTATTACTAAAATCTTTAGGAAAACAATAAATGAAATGGTAATCGTGCAATGCTCATTTCTCCAAATACATCAAAAAATAAATAGAGTTGATGATAACCCAATTCGAGAAACAAATACCGAAACTCGAGCAACATATAAAAAAATTAAATCAATACTCAAATAAAAAAAAATGATTTGAGATTAAATAATATAAAATTTTTACTACACAACAACATAACAATGCTGACTATATCGGCTTCAAGATTAGAAGCAGCTCTAAAACATGGCAATTAGAATTACAGATTCAAAGGAAACACAAGGTAAAGGCTAATTATTCCGACAAAAGCATTAAAGAACATCGCACTCCTACATTCAGTTGATCAACAAACTATGTAAGATTGGGAACAATCTCATGAATTGCAACGAAAACCATGTAGAAATCCAAAATTTTTTTGGGACATGCAACTAACTTGAGATTATAAAGAAAACGCATTGGACAACATCTTTTAGAGAAGTGAGGTATGTTAAAAAACAATTAATTCAATAATTGTTATTACTCAATTCATTCTTTTGCTACAGCTTGAACAAGAAAGATAGACAAACATAAAACACAAATCTAAAGGCAAGACAAAACAACTGTGAGATAATACTATCAATATAGGATATCAAAGTGAGAAATTAATGAAATCTAAAATAAGCACAACCAAAAGTGCAAAAAATACTATTTTCTCATCATCTTACAAACAATAATCTACTACTAAGAAAAAAAAAAGTCATTTCATCAAAAACCTACCACGCAAGAAAAAAATTACTTCACCCACAAAAAAAGAAACAAATAATAACATACAAATTTATGAAACACATAAACAGTGAATTAACTAAACTACATTCAAAAGAAGAGGTTATTCTAGGTCACTATTTGAACCAACATGCTACAAATATAACCAACATCTTCACATTAACATGCAACATAAAACCATATACCATGGATAAACAAATAATAGAAAACTTTGAATTAGATGACAAAATATTAAAAGATAAGGAAAAACAGAAAAATAGGAAAGTAAACAAACAAATTAACAAGTTTAGACTGTAATTACAAACAAGCATTACAAAAAAATGAAAACGCCATCACAAAGAGAAAAAAAAGGCAAATAATCGGTATAGAAAATTGAAAATATAAAATCAATAAACGAAAATAGAAGCAAATGATCACAAACCTATAGCAATTGCTTGAGAGAAATTATCAGAGTAGAGTTTGAGGTTCCTCTTCCATAGATGGAGGGTTCAGACGAATTTTAGTCTAAGCATATGCTTCAAGGAAATGGGGGCTTTTCATAAAGGGAAAGAATCGGTAACAGTGACTGAGGATATGGTGGACAGAGATATTGAAGCAAGAACCTTCTTTTGAGTATAAGGCATGAATGATGACAGTTTGAATTATCATCAATTGATTTGCAACAAAAACACAACATACACACTTAAAAAAAACACATTCTAAGGTGGAGCTTGAATTAGTAAATTTGATGCATTTTTTGCAACACAATTTAGTGAAATTTTTTGTCATGATTGGAAAGTAGTTCCTCAAAATCATTGTTGATTTGCACATACCTCATATCTCAATCCACGACATTTCCCATCAACTTCGAACTATTTCATGAAAATCTACGCAACTTTCATTGGTTGATCATAAATGCTGGAATAAAAATTGGTATAACTTCTTATCCACTACATTTGATGACGACTTTATCATAAGCCCAACAACCTAAAAAATTAATTCACATGGATCATTATGTAAATAGTTTTTTTTTCAGAAGACATGTGGGTGTATATATATTTCGATTATGCCGAAAAGAAAGAATGAAATATCAACTATATAAACTTACCTCGAAGTTTCTATTTCAGTGTCAAATTCACCCAAATAAACATACTGGTTTTCATAAAATGTACCTGTTTTCATGAAAAGAAAATTTCAATCACCTAAGAAACTAATCATCACCACACACCACAAACATACAAAATAAAATTTGTCACGCCCCGTTTTCTTTCATAAAAATATCAGAGTTTATCTCATGGGCGTGAAGAAAGAAATATAAGGAGACATATATACACAAACAGAAGAAGTAGTAGGAGACGACATAAGAATGAGGTAAGGGACGATGTGAATCATTCACAAATCAACAATCGATCTCAGCCGATAATCTCAACATTCACAGTGGAAAAATATCATCAGGATCTCACATCCGAAACATATACAAAATTATTACAAAACATGAATTAATTAAAACATTATATGGAAATATTTGTGTGACACCATCCTAAATACACAAGTCTAAAAATAGCACTATCTCTCTCCATCAAGGGTTCATCATGCTCATTATCTCTTGTAACGTGAATTACATAATAGGGGGTGAGTGCATAGAATACACTCGTGGGGATGAAATCCGCCTCATATAACCATCAACAGATATAAAATATCGGGATGTAACAATCAGTCACGTTGTCACAACACGTAAAATGCAAGACATATAACTCATAACCCATCCATGGGGTGCAGGAATTTCCCGTCTTATCCCCTAAAACGGTCTCAATACCGCTAGCGCATTTACAGGACCGCCAGACCTTTCAGGTGGTAGAAGAGGTAGGAGACAATTTTTTTTTACGGTCCATAAGACCCTCCGAACATGCAATGTGAACCGAAGTTCTTTCACAGTATAACATGAACACATATACATAGCATATAATCACAATATTTAGTATTTCTCAATCATGCCACAAAATAGGGAAAACTGTAAACAAATAAAGAGATAGAAATTACCCACACCATGTTCGGTGGTTTTCGCGTGAGTAGCAAGTACCAAAGATCGGATAACTCAAGGCTCAATCCAACAAGTAGCCTACACAATTACGGTATTTCTTAGATCTTTAATAATGTATAATTAAAGCTGTAAAAGATTCCAGAGGAAAAACGATCGTTAAAGACGTGGCGGATCGAGAGATCTAAAGATTGGAGTTGAAGAAATGAGAGTGGATAACCAGTTTATAAGGCTGAGATGATAGAGGATGAAATTTGGGTCACGACGGAAAAAGAATGAGCTCGATCGGAGTTGAAATGAGCTCAAACGGAGCATTTTAAATTTAGGGGTATTTTGGTAATTTTGGTCAAAGGGTTAACTTTGACCGGGCCCATGAACCCCGGTCAACGACATCTCATCGGCGAAGACTCAATGATGACGTACGACGAAAAAAATGGGATTTGGATCGAAAACAGGACGTCGCGTGCGCACCCGTACCCGACGGGGCGCGCACGTGCGCGCGCGCACCAGTACCCGACAGGGCGCGCATGTGAGCGCACGCACCCGACGTCAGGTGAAAAACTCGGTGGCCTCAGCAAGCGTCTCGACAGCTGTCGAGTTTTCTCGGCAGCATCGGCAGGCATTCCTCGAAAGCTGCGAGTTTTCTTGGCAGCTGCGGCAGGTGTCTCGGCAGCTCGGCGCCCAGCGCATCCAGGTCACCCGGCACCAGCCCTGCTCGCCAGCTGCACTTCCCGGCACCACCCGCTGCGGCGGCGCCGCCCATCGCTACCGCCACCTTGTCCACCGGCAAGCCTGCACCATCGGCTACCATCTCCGGCCATCCCTCGCCGGATTCCGGCCGTGAACAATACCGGAAAACAGCCCCAAAAACCCTTCATCACACACGTATGCAAAAACCAACCCTAACCTTGCCAGCTCTGGCCGGCGACCCCAGCCACCTGAAACACTGGCAATCGCCGGCCACCACCTACCAACCGCGCATACACACACAAAAGCCACATACACACACGCATATATGTATACACACACGCATAAACATAAACAGCTTGGCCGGCGGCCACCTGCCACCGACCACCACCACCCTGACCTCGCCAGCACATCACCAGCGCCGGCCCACCGTTCCAACACGGCGGCGCAACCTACACCGCCCACAACAGCACACAACACACACACACGCATGACATATACATACACAGCCTACCGCAGCTCCGGCGCCGTTGCCCCCCCAGCAGCTTCCCCACACCTCCAGGTGGTCCTCCGACGTCTATTCCGGCGAGAGAGAGTAAGAGAGAGAGAAATCAGAGGAGAGAGAAAGGTTGACACAAGTTAAGGTTTAGGGTATGGAGATCATTTTTCACCGTTTTCCGGCGAACGAGAAATCGGAATTGAATTCCGAGACCTATCCTAGATTCGTCTCGTCGAGACCTACGTCGTGTGCGAAAATCGGCCAAAACCGACAATGTTGAAATTTTCCAGCCACCGGCGGTGCCGGCGCCGGCAGCCCGAGGCAGAAAATCGAAAAGAGAGAGAGAAGAGAGAGAGACTTACAAGTTTTTGTCGCTTTCGGCTCGTTCGAAAAATCGATGATTTTCTGTAACACCCCAAATTAAAATTTGACTACGTAAAATATAGCAAGAATTTTTTTAGAAATGAAAATGAGATGTAAATAATAATAATAGTAATGTAAATAATTATAAGTTATTAAAGAAAAGAAAATAATAATAATAAACAAACAATTTTTTTGTTTTATATAAACATCCACACACGCATGCACCTACATATACAAATGTGAGTTAATAAATGCAAAATTTCAAACTTGCAGTAGCTGTGTAGTTAGGTATATATATATAATGAAGTCCACAAAGATTAATATATAAATATAAGCTTATATATCCTGCATGTAAGTATAAATGTACAAGGGGTTGCCACAATCTTAATGACAATAATATAATAATAGTGTAATGATTATATTAATAAAAAAAAAGAAAAAAGAAAAGGAGATAAACTTACCATTGAAGCAAATAAAGAGGCGGTGGATGGTGAATGGGGGTACACATGTCTCATCTCCCACTCAAACATCATAATTCTATTTTATTTTCTTATATAATTTTCCTTCAGCCACCTGCAACTCACTCTGGCAACTCTGTCTCTCCACCTCTCTAAATTCTCTTTCCCCCTCTCATGACCGCTCCATATTTTTTTCTCCATCTTGGTCCCTCCCCTTCTATCTCAAAATTCGAAAGGTGAGCACTTTACCTTTGTAATTAATTTTAGCTATGTATTTAATTTTACTTTCATGATATAAAGTGTTTGATTAATTATTTATATGTAACTTTCAATTAATTAAGCTTAGTAATGGTAAAGGGTTTGATATGGAAATTTAGTGATAAATATGTATGCTTGGAATATTTTATAGAAATTAACAAAGTTTCAATGTTAATTATACTTATATTACACAAAATAATTTTTAAGCTAAATTGGTTGTAATTATCTAAGATTAAGTAACCTTTTGTTATTAATGTCAATAAACTGGTTTGTAGACTTAGTTACATATGAGTACACTTGTTTTAAAAAGGGATGATTTTATGTCCATTATTTATATAATCACACACAGGTTTTTACTGTATATGTAATGAATGTATCAACATTCTATGTAATGATTAGATTTAATTATTATACATAAGCTCCACTAAAGAAAGATACTCTTTAATTTTGAAGAATTTAACGATGTTTATCAATTAATTAAAGGTATATAAATTATCAACTTAATTAAATAAAGCTTTAAACCTACTGTCTCTATTCTTTCAGGATTGAAATTTTCGTTCCTAGAATTTGAAAGAACATAAAATATGATTTGTAGGGTTATTTTATAGATTTCTAATAAACAGAAATTTTATTAATTGGACTTTTAAGGCACATAAAATATAAAAGAAAATATGATTGTCAAGAGATAAATTTATATATATATATATATGCTATTGTTGTAACGAAGTCAATAAGTTTTAGCTTATAATTTATTGGTCTTATATGGTGTAACTATCTTAATTGACATGCATAATAAGTTTCATAAGATATAAAGTAAATGATTAAAATGCCAAATAATTAAGAAATATGTAATGGAAGCATGAGATAGTAAATGAAATTGCTTATTCTTATCATGCACTGTATAGTATCATTGATTATGAATATTTGGAATAAGTTTCAAAGATATTATTTTATTTATCATATAAGATTAATGGTAATGATATAATATACATCACAGATCATTAGCCATAAAGATCTCAAGGCACAACATAAATGATTTAAAGGGTGACAACGAGTAAAGGTAAGTAGAAATTCATTTGCAACTACAATGCATGAACGTAGTACGTCATGGTTATATATTGCTTAAGTGATATTACGTGATTTTACGTATTCTTGAGAATTGACGTATTTGAGTGATGTTATGTGTTTACTTGTATTATATGATAATAGTGAATTTGCGTTTCTTGATATTAGTGATTACTTTTTATGTGTGATTAAAGATGATGCGTTGGCATTGAATTTTGTACATATCATTCATGAGCATAGATAGATGTATGCATAGAAGATATGTTGAGTCTGTATGCACATCATATCATACAAAGAGCAAAGTTAAAGCAAAGTTGACCACTACTAGTACATCGAGGCCGGTAACGACTTTCATAGTAAAAGTGTGCCTATGGCATGCGAGCCGTGGTTATGGTTCGAAGATATTGGGCCATAAACATGACTTTAAAGCAAAGCAAAGTAAAGTACAGAGATTATTGAGCTAGCTCCTTTCCGATGTACTGTAGATGGGTCAAGGGCCCAACATAGTAAAAGATATCAAAGCCATGCATTCACGATATTCTTAAAGTCCTTACAGCCATTTGTATGACAGTGCATGCATGATTTCTGCTTACTGAGCTTAATAGCTCATATAGTTTATGCATTGTAGGTGAACCTGCTGATGTATAAGCTCATGGAGTTACTGACTGTGTTGTTGAGTTCCTACGGGTTCGGAGATGATGTACATGGATGACGACCTGTTGGGCCACGCTAGGAGCTTATTTTTCTTTAAATAAAATATTTTGATAAAGTACTTGGACTTCTTCTGTTAACCTTCTGAGGTATATAAGCATGTAAAATATAGAAATGGGTGTGGCTTGACTTTATGGTACACTCTATGAAATGTATTATAATTTTACTGGGTTTTCATGTGCAAGAAAAGTTATTTGTTATTATGAAAAAAAAATGCACAAGCTCACTTACAGGTCTTTTTATATGAAAATCTATTACATATCTAGTTATATTAGAAATGTGGTCATGACATTTTCGAATCGAAAACACCCCTATTTATAGAAAGCCGAAAATCACTATTCACGAGAAAAATCTAAGTTACTGTTCATGGGGTGAAAAGTCTGAGTTACTACTCACATAAAAATCTCCGTTACTATTCACCGTAAATATCTTTCGGTTTTTCCGAAACTTCATGTTTTGCCCTTTACATCGCCGTTTGAGCTACGGGTCTCTGATTGACCCCTAATTTGTTTCTATCTTCTTGTTTTCCATTGCGCATCTAATGGTATAAAAATATTATGTGTTCCATGTCTAGGAAAATTATCCTTCGAAATCATGCATTAAAAATGTATCTGAAATGCACACAATTTAATTAAACTGTTAAATTATACGCACATAATTATTAAATCATGGGTTTAAATATTTAATTAATAAATTATGCTTCGTTTTGATCCGGGGTGCTACAAAATTTACAGAACATTCTTTCAAGCATTTTAGCGAATAGATGGAGGGCAACAAAATATTGCTTCATCTTGGTATGATTAAGAAAAATTTATGAAGAACCCAATAATATACTCACAGTTTCATAAAAACCAAAAAAAGACTCACCAAAATTTATGAAGAACCAAATAATATACTCCCAATTTCATAAATAAAAAATCCCCACCAATGTTTACTTCCACAACCCATTCAATTTCCAACAAAATAACAATCATAGAAGAGGCGGGGAGAATGAGGGAGATGAGAGAAATGGAGAATGAGAATGAGAAGGTGGAGAATGGTTGATTCTTGAATGTGTAAATTCAGCTACCATAGCTAACAATTTCTTAATTTTTCTAAGCCAGGAACTACCACTCTGGCCGGCGAGATATGTTTTATACATTTCCCAACAATTTTTTGGTGATTTCATTACTAACAATTATTCTCAGATTCATGCTTCATAAATTATAAGCGCATGGACACCTATTTATATTAGAGCTTCCAGACTAATTAAAACTAGCTTTACGACCCTTATTTATATTACAACACCCAAACTAATTAAAACTAGCTTTATGATCCTTATTTATATTAGAGTTCCCAGACTAATTAAAACTAGCTTTGTGCAAACATACTTTGATACTTATGACTATAATACAATTGAGTTGAAATTTCAAAATTCAAATAGTTATACACAAGGTTACTTTTGCATACACAATGAATAAACTCAAACAAATTAATGTGATATTGAATCTTCGGGATAATATAATATAAATGAAGTGGATAAAAGTCATATCAAGTCGTTAGAGGAAAGAGTAAAAATATGCAATTTTTAAAAATATTTCGCCCCCCAAATAAATTATGAGATTGATTGACTTATTGTAAAAAAATAAGAAAATCTTAAAAGGTTATCTAATAAGAGTTGGACTTACATACACTTGTTGAGATTCGTGCAACTCAGACCCGACTCAGCCTAGACAGATACATATATATACCTTTTTTTTAATTCGTCATAAATGCACTAATTAACAGGGGTAAAATCCCTCAGTTTACCATTGCGCCTTCATCTCATCCCTAAACTTCATCTCTTCAATCAATCATCTCCATGGACGCCTGTGATTCCAACCTTCAAATTACAAACGAAAACACGGACAACGTTGGTAAATTACAGATTCAGATATTGTTTTCAATTATCAATGCTAAAAGGTTAACTGATGTGGTGTTCTTAATATTCTATCATAGGTGAAACTATACCCAACCTTCAAATTGTTGAGTTATCTAGTAAAGAAGATGAATTTGCTGATGCAATTGATACAATTTCTGGAACCAACTCGACTACTGGTATACTTAAATATCATCTTCAGACATAAAGGTATAGATAATGAAATCTAAAGGTCATCTTATGAACACATAAAGGTATAGTTAGCTACATCTAAAGGTCTCTGTATTTAAACAAAATGAATGCCTTGTATATATCTCTTATTTTAGTTCTGTTTATAAAGATATTCTTAATAATATATAAAGGTCATGTTATTGAGACAGAAGGTATAAGTAACTTAACATAAAGGTCTTGGAATTTATACATAATGTGCCTTAAATGGTTGACTTATAAAGGTCATCTTATGAACACATAAAGGTATAGTTAACTACATCTAAATGTCTCCATATTTAAACAAAATGAATGCCTTGTATATATAATTGACTTAATTTAGTTCTGTTTATAATGGTATTCTTAATAATACATAAATGTCATGTTTCAGATGACACAATTCAATTAAATGATCTCACTGGTTCTTTAGTTGGATTAACAAGGGAAATAGTTAACGACATGTATAAAATCTACTGTAAGCATGCTCGATTATTGGGATTTAGTGTTTATAAGTCTACTAGTAGATACTCTACAAGAGAAAATCTAATGAGTTGTTGGGCAAGCTTTTTGTATGCTCTTGTACCGGATTGAAGACATCACATGTTACAAAAATCAAGAGAAAAAAAAACTGAAATTACAAGAACAGACTGTAATGCATTAATGAGGGTGAAAATGAATGATGAAGGGCTATATGAGGTGGTTAATCATGTCATGTTGCATAATCATCCATTCATTAGAACTGAATGGAACCATCTACACCGTTTAGAGAGAAGTATCACTAATGAAAAAAGTAAAGCCATAGAGAACATGATCTCGGCAGGAATGACTGCAACAAACTCTTTCCGTTATATGGTTCATGATGCTATAGGTGAAGAGATTGTAGGACATACGATAAAAGATCATTTGAATTATGTCAATCGTATGAAAATGAAGGTCATTGAAGGTGAGGATGCTCAAACAGTTATTGATATGATGCAAAGACAACAAGATGAGAATGATGACTTTTACTATAAGGTTAGATTAGATGATGAGGGAAGATTGAATAATATCTTTTGAAGAGATTCTATGATGAATGAGGATTACAAGATATATGGTGATATTGTTGTTTTTGACACAACATATAGAACAAACAAGTATAATCTAATTTGTGCTCCGTTTGTTGGTATAAATAATCATTGGAGGAATGTCATGTTTGGTTGTGTGTTTCTGGCCAATGAAAAAACAGAGTCATTTGAATGCCTTTTTAAAGTATTTAAGAAGTTAATGGGAGGAAAATGTCCAATAACATTATTCACTGATAAAGATTTTGCAATTGCAAATGTAATAGAGAAGGTATTATTCTAATTTTAGTTTGGTATCATAAATAATGAATAAAGGTATTGTAGCGCCCCGGATCAAAACGAACATAATTGATTAATTAAATATTTAACATATGACTTAACAAGTATGTGTGTTTACTTTGACTGTTTAAATTACTTACGTGCGTTTCAGATACGTGTTTAATGTGTGATTCAGATGGATAATTTTCTTGGACATGGTATATAAAATATTTCTATACCATTAGATGCGTCTTGGAAAGACAAGAAGATAGAAACGAACTAGGGCTCAATCGGAGACCCGTAGCTCAAACGGCGACGAAAAGGGCGAAACACGAAGTTTCGGAAATATCAGAAGATATTTTACGTGAATAGTGAAACGAGATATTTTAGTGAATAGTAACTTTTCCAATTCTATAAATAGGAGCTCCCTCGATTCATTTCTCACCCTTTCTTCGAACGAGCCAAAAGCATCGAAAACACGTAAGTCTCTTCTCTCTCTCGTTTCTATTTTGGCCTCCGGCGCGCCACCACCGGTGCCGCCGCCGACGATCGCCGGAATATTTTCAAAGTTGTCGGTTTCGAATGATTTTCGTATAGGTTGTAGCTCTCGTCGAGACGAGTCTAGTGTTGGTCTTGTTTTTCCGTTCTGACGGTTAGATCGCTGGCAAATCGCCGGTCAACTGCCGGAAAAAACCTAAGTTTGGAGTCTACCACCTTTTCTCTCTTCTCGTTTCTTGCTTTCTCTCTCTCGTTTTCCTCACCGGAGTGGTAGATAGCCATCTCGGAGTGTAGGACCACAGGTTGGGGATGGTGGAGTCGTTGGGAGAGGCGGCGGGGCCGGAGTTGTGTGTGAGTGGTTTTGGGTGAGAAGCTTGGATTTGTGTGTATGTGTGTACGTTTGTGTATGTGCGTGTGCGATCTCTGTTGGGAGTAGCACAGGTGGTGCCACCATGGGAAAAGTGATGGTCGGCGCTGGTGATACGCCGACGAGTCTTGACGATGGGTTTTCGGCGACTAGAGGTCACCGGCCAAGTGTTTAAGGATGTGTGTGTGTTGTATATATATATGCATGTTTGTTTGAGTTTTGAGGTTGAGAAGGGTTTGTTCTCATACCGGAGTTCATTGGGGGTAACCGGAGATGGAGGAGGTTGGGAAGGGGTTGCCGGTGATGTTAGGATGTATACTATAAGCCTAGCTTTTGTATGAACATCTTTTATGGAATGAGAATCACCTTGGTCATATGTTTGCATTTTATATTTGTTATATATGTTTATGCAATGTCCAATTAATTTATATTATAGATAACTTGGTGTGTGGTGCCATACAGAAGATCATGTTATCAGTTTCTTATAAATTATAAATAGTAGCTCACAACTAAGATGGATTTGGACAAATCATCGGAATGGTTGTAGTGTAGTTTGGTATTAGTCTGTCTTGACTATAAAACTACACTAGTACACTTTGTGTGTATTGAGCAGGACCATTTGAGGTTGTTCGTTTTATACTGACTATATAATAGAACAAGACCTCTGTTGTTATGGATGTGCGTTCTCTTAATCCCTATATAATAACAGCCACGTATACATAATATTTGTTTCTTTAATTTGCCAATGAGTGAGATTTATTTATTAAATCAATAAACTTGGTGAATTGGGAAACAATATTGTCTATATGGTGTACTGTTGATTATAGAAGGAATCTGTGTCCTAATTATTTAGGATGATGATGTCCCATTGAGGAGCTCATAAGGATTATCATGTAAACCCTGCAGGTGGATTTAGTCCGACATGATAATAAAGTTGAGTGGTACTACTCTTGGAATTAGATGTTAATTAATTAAGTTGTCAGTAACTTATTTAATTAACGGACATTCGATATCTTAAACACAGGGAGATAAACGTGCACATAATAAGAAGGAGCCCATATTAAATATGGGATTGGGACGGTAGTTCAATAATAATTCTTTAGTGGACTGAATTATTATTGATGGGCTTAAGTTTGGTGTTCGGGCCGAACACAGGATACTTAAGCCCATTAGGAGGCCCAACCCAATTCCTCCTCCAGGTCCCTGGTGTAGCCTATATATAGCCCTTTTCATCAACGCCTCACACACACAGATCACAGAAAACACGTGATAGTGAGAGAGAGAGCAGAACTGAGATTTCTCGAAGGATTGTTGGCCACGCAACGTTCGAGAAAGGCTGTAGGAATACATCAGAAGATCAAAGAGGTCTACAAGGGTATGATTTCTTTCCGCTGCATATTATCTTTGGATCCCGATTCCGATAGCATAGAGCCGGCGATCTGTCGGTTCCAACAGGTGAGTCATGGAGGTGGTGGCCGGTGACGGGAGGTCACCGACAAAAAGCTCCATTTTCAGGTGCACGGTCGCGCACGGGCGCGCGTGGTCGCGCACGATCGCGCATGGTCGTGCGTGCACCGAGAGGAGCTACTGGATGATCGCGCACGGTCGTGCGCGGTGGCATGGTCATGCCCGGGGAGGAAATGACCGTGCGCGGTAGGGCAAATGCCGGAGAATGCCCATCGATCTTAAAATGTTCCGTTCGGGCTCGTTTCAACTCCGATTGAGCTCATTCTTTTTTTGTTACGACCCTAATCAAACCCTCTTTCATCTCAAACCATTAAACAGAACTTTTACCCTTGTCTCCTCAATCCCAATCTTTAGATCTCTCGATCCGCCGCGTCGTTAATGATCATTTTTCCACCGGCAACGTTTATAACTTTATTTATATATTATTAAGGATCTAAGAATACTGTAACATATGTAGGCTATCAGTTGGATTGAACTTTGAGGCATGAGGTTTGAGACACGAGACTTTGGAACTCGCTACTCACGTGGTAACCACCGAACGAGGTGGGGGTACATTCTAAACCTTAAGCTTTAAGTTTCTGTTAATAAATGCATGAATGATGATAAACGAACGCGTGATATGTGAACCCGTACTTAATGAAATGAACCTCAATTGTCATGCTATGTGAATCTATGATTAGTAAAACGATTACTAAATGATACGAAATGATTGAATTCTATGTGTTACGTGGGGGTAACTTCTAAACTCTATGTGTTTACTGTTTTCCCTAATTGATATATGAAATGTTGAATCTTACTCTGATTATTGTGAATGTATTGTTGTGGGGAAGGGACATGGTGGTCCGTAAGTACACCGATAGATAGGGACTGGGTGGTCCGTGAATACACCGATAAGTAGGGACAGGTAGGGACTGGGTGGTCCGTGAATACACCGATAGGTAGGGACAGGTAGGGACTGGGTGGTCCGTGAATACACCGATAGATAGGGACTGGGTGGTCCGTGAATACACCGCTAGGAAGGGACAAGATGGTCCGTAAATACACCGCTACCTGGGAATGGACTGGGAAATGGCTAGGTCGTTCGTTAAGGAAACGATTACATGCTATGCTTTATATATGAAGTGTTTATTTGCCGAACATTTATATATGATTGATTTGTGTAACTAT
Organism: Scutellaria minor; assembly: GCA_954870855.1. NCBI lineage: Eukaryota > Viridiplantae > Streptophyta > Magnoliopsida > Lamiales > Lamiaceae > Scutellaria > Scutellaria minor. Next base: position 12,093,490 of record OX940728.1, on the reverse strand, counting down.
TTAATGACTGCTAAAACTTGGAAAGTATCCCCACGAGTGTATTCAACGCACTCACCCCTTTATCTGTACTCACACTATAGGAACTTACGAGAGTCAAGGTACGTAGAGAGGATGGTGCCATATCAAGCTTTCTCCTTTTGAATTCTTTCCAAAGCTTAACATTGAAACGTTGTTTTAATAATTCACGTTTGTAAAAGATAAACCCTTCTCTTTTCCTTTATGGATCCTGATGATGTTCCGCTGCTATGTTTTAAATGTTTTATTTCGGCTAGATGCCGGGGATTTTTATATATAAAATCGTATGTTTTCTTTCACCAAAGGTTTCTTTTTTATTTCATGCACGTCTTTTTCTCCTTTCTCTCTTCACGCCCAAAAAGGAAAAACTTTGATATTTTTAAGTGAAAGATTCTGGGGCGTGACAGGTATACTTAACTGTGTTAAAAAGTATTATTCTAACTATAAGGTGTTATGTTTGATAGGTTTTTCTTTCAACAAGACATCGTCTATGCCTATGACATCTTCAGCAGAATGCAGTTAGTAGGTTTGCACAACTCAAATGTGACAACAAATTTAAAGATTTATTCAACAAGTGCTTATCGGGGTGTGTCGATGAGAATGAATTCGAGGATTGCTGAAAAAAAATGATATTTACAAACAAATTGGAAGAACATCCTTGGTTTGTAAGGTTATACAATTTAAAACAAAAGTGGTGTACTGCATTGAACAAAGACTTCTTTTCAGCAGGGATTCAATCTTCACAATGAAGTGAAAGTACAAATCATGTCATTTCATTCAATGTCAAGAAGACTACAAGTTTAACTGAATTTTACACAATTTTCAAGGAAACAATCAACAATTGGAGGAGCAAAGAACGTCAAGATGAATTTCATTCTTCAAGATGCATTCCTGACTCAATTCTACCAATAATTGGATTGTTCAAGCATGCTTTCGCGATATATACACTACCACTTTTCATAAATTTTGAGGAATAGTTTATCAAATGTATTTTAGCTACATCCAAAGTTGTTGAAATTCAATACAATACAATGATTTATGATGTTTTACCACTTGGTATTGACCAGAATACCAACCATGTGATATTTGACAATAAAATGAACTTGATTGCTTGCACTTGCAAGAAGTTTGAAGAATATGGTATGATGTATTACCACTCATTGAGAATACTTCATATCAACTCTATAGAAAGGATACCTGATCCTTATATATAGAAAAGATGGACAAAAGAAGCAAAATCACAGATTTGGGATAGTTTTGAGGCGACTACTACTAGTGGCACAAACAAGTCTCGTGATTGTGTTCTCTACAGACATGAAATGGCTAGAAAATATTACAATCTACTTTTGAAATGTGAAGACAATGAAGATACAAGGAGAATACTTGAAGAAGCTTATGACAGAGATTCTTCAAATGTTAATGGAATCACTTCTATAAATTCAGTAGATCCTGCCTCTTCCAAATCATTTAACATTGTGCTTGATCCTGCTCGCTCAATTACAAAGGGACGGAGATAGAGAATCAAGGATCACTTTCAGAAAAAGAACAATCACAAAGGAAAAATAATAGCAAAAGAATTTGGTTCTAAAACACCAAATATTCGTTTGTTTTAGTATGTATGACCTTTTACTTATGATAAGCATACCACTGTATTGTATTAGTCGTACATTTACATTGTGTTAGTCATACCTAACCTTTTATGATCATGATTGTTTACTCTTGAAAAATTGTATAACCTTTTACTTATGATAAGCATACCTTTACATCGTGTTAGTCATTCCATAACCTTTTATGATCATGATAGTTTACTCTTGATAAGCATACCTGCAACACCCCGGATCAAAACGAGCATAATTGATTAATTAAATATTTAATACATGACTTAATAAGTAGGTGCGTTTATTTTGACTGTTTAAATTTATTACATGCGTTTCAGAAATGTGTTCAACGCGTGACTTAGATGGATAATTTCCATGGACATGGTATATAGAATATTTTCATACCATAAGATGCGTCTTGGAAAGACGAGAAGATAGAAATGAACTAGGGGTCAATCGGAGACCCGTAGCTCGAACGGCGACGGAAATGGTAAAATCGGAAGATCCGGAAAACCGGAAGATATTTACGTGAATAGTAACTTTGAAAAATCAACTGATGAATAGTGACGGGATATTTTGGATGAATAGTGACGGAGATATTTTCGATGAATAGTAATTTTCCGAATTCTATAAATAGAGGCTCTCCCGATTCGTTTTTCACCGTTTCTCCGAACGAGCCAAAAGCGACGAAAACGAGTAAGTCCCTCTCTCCTCTCTCTCCTTTTTCGGGATTCTGTCTCCGGCGGTCCACCGCCGGCGCCGCGGCGCCGCCGCCGGCCGGTGGCCGGAAAATCCAACGTTGTCGGAATCGGACGATTTTCGCCCACGATGTTCATCTCGACGAGACGAATCTAGGATAGGTCTCGGATTTCAAATCCGATTTCTTGTTCGCCGGAAAACGGCGAAAAATGGTCTCCAAACCCGTTTTCTCTCTCCTCCTTTCTACCTCGTTTCTTCTCCGTTTTGGGTAAACTCAAACTCTAGATTGAAGCTCTCGTCGAGCCCGTCACGAAAACGGTCTCGGATTTCCGAACGGATCTCTCCTTCTCCGGCAATCGCCGGTCAAAGATCCGGCCAACTTTTCTCTCTCTTCCCTCCCTCTTCTCTCTCCCCGACAGCTTCTTCCTCTCTCTCCTCTCGCCGGAAAACTTGTGGACAGCAGCTGGGAGTGTGTGTGATGTGTTGGAGGTGGTGGCCGGTGACTGGTGGTCGCCGGCTGGAGCTAGAAATGGGCCGGAAGGGTTAGGGTTGCATGGGGTTTGAGTGTGTGTAGTGTGTGCGTATGTGTATACCTTGTTGTGTGTGTGTGTTGGGCTGCTCCGGAAGGGTGGCCAGTGACGGGAAGTCGCCGGCCGGTGTCCTAGGTGGTGGAGGAAAGTCGCCGGCGGCAGGTGGCCGCCGGCCAAGAGCTGTGGTGGCTTGTTGATGTGTGTGTGTTTATGCTTTGTATATGTGAGTGAAGATATGGGTGGTTGTTGTGGTGGTGGCCGGAATTGGAGGGTTGCCGGCGACTGGAAGTCGTCGGCCGGCGATCTGGAGGTGTGGGGGTGGTCGCCGGCGACGGGAAGTTGCCGGCCGGAGGTTTTTGGTTGAAGTTTGGTTTTGGGAAAAATGTGACGACGAAGGGTTTTGCGGCGAAGTTTCGAGCACTATTCACGGACGTAATCCGGCTATGGACGGCCGGAGGTGGTAGCCGGAGGTGCAAGGTATCCAGCAAGGTAGGTGGTGGCGGCAGAAGGCTGCGCCACCGCGCCGGGCGACGCCGGGAAGTGGCCTGGTCGAGCAGGCCACCGTCGGAAACTGGGTGACGGGCTGTTTTTGCAGGTGTTTTGGCGGAGTTAGGCGGCGCCTTCGTGGCCGCCGTTGGTCGGAGTTGGTAGCCTGAAGTGGGGGGAATCCGTGGGTTGGTCGGTGACCGGTGGTTCGCCGGCCGGCGGCGTCTGGAAGCCCGTTTAGGTAGCCTGTTCGCGCGGGCGCGCGGGCGCGACGACGGGAACCCCAAATCTTAAAACGCTTCGTTCGAGCTCGTTTCAACTCCGATTGAGCTCATTCTTTTTGAGTTGCGATCCTTATTTCATTTCCTATCATCTCAGCCCTTTGGATTGAACTTTCAGCCTTGTCTCCAAAATCCCAATCTTTAGATCGTTCGATCCGTCGCGTATTTAACGACCGTTTTCCGACGGAACCTTTTACAGCTTTATTTATAATTTATTAAGGATCTAAGGAACGTCATAACTTGTGTAGGCTACTTATTGAGTTGAGCCTTGTGATATTGGATCCTTTGGAACTCGCTTGTGAAATCTGATCCATCGGTACTCGTTGATCACGTGGTAACCACCGAACGAGGTGGGGGTACATTCTAAACCTTAAGCTTTAAGTTTCTGTTAATAAATGCATGAATGATTATAAACGAACGCGTGATATGTGTTAAGTGGGGGTACATTCTAAACCTTAAGCTTTAAGTTTCTGTTAATAAATGCATGAATGATTATAAACGAACGCGTGATATGTGTTAAGTGGGGGTACATTCTAAACCTTAAGCTTTATGTTTTTGTTAATAAATGCATGAACGATGATAAACGAACGCGTGATATGTGAACCCGTACTTAATGACATGAACCTCAATTGTGATGCTACGTGAATTTATGATTAGTGAAACGATTCTTAAATGATACGAAATGATTGAATCCTATGTGTTACGTGGGGGTAACTTCTAAACTCAATGTGTTTACTGTTTCCCTATTTGATATATGAAATGTTGAATCTTATTGTTGAATCCTATTTACTGTGAATGTTGTGTGCGTATTGTTTTATTGTGGGGAAGGGACAGGGTGGTCCGTAAGTACACCGATAGGTATGGATCGGGTGGTCCGTGAATACACCGATAGGTATGGATCGGGTGGTCCGTGAATACACCGATAGGTATGGATCGGGTGGTTCGTGAATACACCGCTAGGAAGGGATTGGGTGGTCCGTGAATACACCGCTAGGTAGGGACTGGGTGGTCCGTGAATACACCGCTAGGAAGGGATTGGGTGGTCCGTGAATACACCGCTAGGAAGGGACAGGGTGGTCCGTGAATACACCGCTAGGAAGGGATTGGGTGGTCCGTGAATACACCGCTAGGAAGGGACAGGGTGGTCCGTGAATACACTGCTAGTTGGGAATGGGCTGGGAAATGGCTAGGTCGTCCGTTAAGGAAACGATTACATGATGTGCCTTATATGTGATGTGTTTATTTGCCGAACATATTTACGATTGATTTGTGCAACTGTATAATAATAACTGTTAAAACTTGGAAAGTATCCCCACGAGTGTATTCAACGCACTCACCCCTATTCTGTACTCACACTATAGGAGAAGAAGAGAATCTTGACGCGTAGAGAGAGGGGTGCCCTATCGGCGGTGTCCTTTGTCCGGTTTTGTTTTTAAAGCTATGTTGAAACGATGTTCCACGTTTTGTAAAATGTTAACTGTATTTCTCATCTTTGTAAAAGATCCTGATGTTTTTCCGTTGCGTAATGTTTTAAACTCTCTTTTATCGGTTGTATCCGATGGTTTAAGAGTATCTCTTCTTGTCCCCTCCTTTTCCTTCTATTTTATATCATGTACGCCTCTTTCCCCTTTCTCTCTTAACGCCCAAAAATGAAAAACTCTGATATTTTGACCAAAAGATTTTAGGGCGTTACAATACCTTTTACTTATAATAGCATACCTTTACTTATAATAAGCATACATTTACATTATTTTAGTCATGACCTTTTAATTATGATAAACATATCTTTTACTTATAATAAGCATACCTTTTAATTATGATAAGCATACCATTATTTTTGATAAGCATATCTTTACATTATTTTAGTATGACCTTTTAATTATGATAAAAATACCTTTTACTTATAATAAGCATACCTTTTAATTATGATAAGCATACCTTTTACATTGTGATAGTCATATAATTATATAATAACACATATCTTATTCAACAGTACCATAATACATAAACCTACTTCAAGAAAATAAACAATGAAGAATAAAAATACTAAAAACAACAAATGCACTGAAGATTATCATAAAAACTATTAGATTGCAAAATGAATATATGTACCTATTTATAAAAAAAACTACCATAAAACCATCGAAATGTATATATACCCACCAACATATACTACCAAACATAAAACTCTCATTTTCTTTTCTTTCTATATGTCCTCTCAACTTCCCGATGTCTTTAGTCTTTTTCTTCTCAACATTCACATTTCTTTTTTTCTCCATCATCTTAGCTTTCACATCAGGTTTAGCAATGTAAAAAGCATAAATTTTTCTTATGACATCTCACCTCAGTTTATTGAGATCTGAAAGAACAAGCGTAACACATATTTCAGCTCGAAGTGCACGCCGTATGGTAGCCTTCAAAACAAAGAAAATAATAAATTACTAAGTATAATGAATAATAAAACTATAACAGATTATTCAAAAAATAAAATAAATAATGTACATATACCTTCGTCATATTAGGACTGGAATACAGAACACCATCAAAGAATTTGACATGGTGCATCATATAAACACCACAGTCAAGATCTTTGCTCGTAGTTTGCCACTTAAACAACACATTTTAAAATTTGTAGTTCAAAAAACTACAAATTTTGACATGTTTTCTAGTTTTCAGAAACTTTGACATTTGTACTCTCTACAAAACCAATTGACTAAATAAAAAATTAATATTACATCACATAAACACACTTAATAAGATTACCATACTTCAAAAACTTACCAGAATCTCTGCACTCTTAAAAAAATCATTTTCAGAATTTGGATACCTCTTGTTGTCCAAGAACTAGATCTTCTTTTCAATAAAGTTGATGTCTATAGCAGCATAGTGATAATTGAAAAAAAATGGAACAAAAATCTACATTGAAAAAAAAAATAACTAATCAGACCTTTATGTTATGATATTATAAAGGTATACTTAAAAATACATAAGGGTCATCTTATGAATACATAAAGATATAGTTAACTAAATCTAAAGGTCTCCATATTTACACAAAACGAATGCCTTGTATATATAACTGACTTATTTTAGTTCTGTTTATAAAGATATTCTTAACAATACATGTAGCGTCCAAGATAAAAATGAAGCATAATTGATTAATTAAATAATTAAACCCTTAATCATTTTATTTTATTATGTGCGTTAATCTTGACTGTTTAATTTAATTACGTGCGTTTCAGATAATTAATAAATGCATGTTTTAGATGGAAATATTTTTTAGTAGCAGAACATAGATTATAATTATACTATAAGATGCGTAATGGAAAAACGAGAAGATAAAAATGAATTAGAGGTCAATCGGAGACTTGTAGCTCAAATGGCGATAAAAATGGCGAAATACGAAGATTTGGAAAAATGAAAGATAGTTCGATGAATAGTAACCCAAGATATTTTTCGATGAATAGTGTTTTCCAGAATTCTATATATAGAGGCCCTTTCGATTCAAAAATCACCGTATTTCCGAATGAGGCTAAATCGACGAAAACACGTACGTCTCTCTCTCCTCCTTTCTCTTTCTCTATTTTCTGTTTTTTGGTCACCGGCGCAGCGCCGGTGCTGGAAAATCATTTTTCTTGGTTTCGGCCGATTTTCACACAGAACGTGAGTCTCATCGAGACGAGTCTAGGATAGGTTTCGGATTTCAATTCCGATGTCTCGTTCGCCGGGAAACGACAAAAACGTCGCCGGAACACCCTAACCCTTATTTTTCCACCCTTTCTCTCTCCTCGATTTTCTCTCTCTCTCTCTCTCTCTCTCCTCTTTTCTCGGAGTGGTGCCTGACCTTTTCGGGATGTCGGGTTATCAGTTGGGGGTGGTGGTGCCGTCGTGGGCTGCGGCGTCATGGCTGGAAGTGGTAGTGGAAAAGATGGTGGTGGAAGGTGTTGTGTGCATGCATGGTGTGTTTGTGTGATGTTTGGGAGCTGATTTGTAAGTATAACTCGTTTGTACTATGAATGATGGATCTTGAAAGGTTTATTTCCGCTGCTAAGGTTTTTAATTTATCCGTTGTAACCGAAGGTTGATATGTAATATTTCTTATCGTCACTTACCTCATTCTTCTTATGATCATCTCTTACCTCCTATTTTATTTCATGCATGTCTTTTTCTCTTCTTTCTTCATGCCCAAAAAGAAAACTCTGATAAATTTTATGTGAGAAAAACAAGGTGTGACAGATGGTATTAGAGCAATGTTCTATCATTTTTGAACTTGCTCAAACTTGTTTTATAAAAAGAAAATGAGAAAAACGTGTTTTAAACGAGAAAATATTTTCGAAAAAAAATGAATAAGCACCATCCTCTCTCTATAAGTGTCTCTCCCTGATCATAGAACTTGAGAAAAAGAGTGTGAAGTTGTTATGTGTTACCTTGTTAGTATGATATAAACCGTTTAGGATTGACGGGGTGTTAAGGATATAATTTCACGATAAGAACATCTTTTAAGAACCTCTTGATGTCACTATAATCGACACACTTCTCTAAGTCACCGCCACAAAGCCGCAGACTGCAGCAGCGTGAGCTAGTGTGCGAGTATGGCCGTTCACAGGAGTTGATGTGTTACAGAGAGTTGAGACTACCATGGACCCTTGTTTACAACAGGGTGTGCTAATGGTGTGTTTTTATTAATTCGTGGTTATGATACGTAAAGTCGCTGTTAATACTTGAGGTCTATGGAGACCATGTGAGGATGTTTGTGATATGTTCCATGATGTACTACTTATAATGTACATATCTGGTTGGTTTACGCAAGTTGAGTATATGCTATCATACAGGACTACATTCCTGTCTCTTATCTCATTTCTTCTATAAACTGTCTCTTACCTCATTTCTTCTATAAACTGTCTATTATCCTACAACATTATGCTAATATGATAAACGAATAATAGAAAATCTATTGAGATTATTATATGATTTATGGAGTAATGTTTATCGGTACTATGATACTTGTTATTAGTTATCTGTTTGTATTTTATATTGTTGGACTACGCGAGGTAGATTATAAGGGTTAGTTTTCGTATGTCGCATTTAGAATGATATGCCACAAGGTTAACCACGAAGGGATAAGCCGTCAATGGAGAATTCATCTGAACACGACGTGAACGCCGCGAGGAGAGACTGGAAGTCTGTACTGAGAAGCTTGGCTCGACAATACGAGACCGCACAAGCTATACCGCCACCATCTATCATGCCCCGTTTTCTTTTCATAAAATATCAGAGTTTTGCTTTGGGCGTGAAGAAGAAATAGTAAGAGACAATAGAAGAAGGAGATTAAAGACGACAGAAGAAAGAGGTAAGGGATGATGTGAAACATTCACAAATAATCAAACGGCCTCAGCCGATATCAATCGGTCTCAATACCGATAACATAACAAAATACAACAACGAAATAAACCATCAGGATCTCACTTCCATCACATATATCAAATATTATTACAAAACGTGATTTAAGTAAAACAGAGGAGAGAGAAAGATTGGTGCAAAACCTAAGGTTTAGGGTTTGCTACTATTTTTCGCCGTTTTTCGGCGAACGAGAAATAGAAATTGAATTCCAAGACCTATCTTAGATTCGGCTCGTCGAGACGAACGTCGTGTGTGAAAATTGGCCGAAATCGACAACTTTGAAATTTTTCGGCCACCGCCGGCGGCATTGCCGGTGACCAGAAAATCAAAATCGAGAGAGAGAAGGGAGGAGAGAGAGACTTACGTGTTTTCGGCGTGTTCGGCTCGTTCGGAAAAACGGTGAAAAATGAATCGAATGAGCCCCTATTTATAGAATTTCGAAAGTTACTATTCATCCGAAAATATTCGAGTCGCTATTCTTCAGTTGAAAAAGTCTCCGGCACTTTTCGCGTAAAAATCCCATTTTACTATTCACCGAAATATCTTCCGGTTTTCTGAAACCTCGTGTTTTGCCCTTTTCGTCACTGGTTGAGCTACGGGTCTCCGATTAACCCCTAGTTCATTTCTATCTTCTCATTTTCTCGATACGCATCTAATGATATGAAAATATCCTATGTTCCACGTCCAGGAAATTTTTTGATCTAAATCGTGCATTAAACACGTATCTGAAATGCACATAATAAATTAAACAGTTAAAACATACGCACATAATTATCAAATCTTAGGTTTAAATATTTAATCAATCAATTATGCTTCATTTTTGGTCTGGGGCCCTACATCCCTTATCCCTTAAAAGAATTTCGTCCTCGAAATTGAATGCGTACTAAGAACGACTCGGAACTAAACGTGTACTAAGAGTGTCACGCCCCGTTTTCTTTTCACTTAAAATATCAGAGTTTTTCTCAGCGGGCGTGAAGAGAGAAAGGAGGAGAAGACGAGCATGATATAAAATAGAAAGAAAAGGGAGAGGATAAGAAGAGACACACTTAGAACATCGGATGCAACCGATAAAAAGGAGTTTGAACCCTTACGCAGTGGAAAAACATTAGGATCCATAATAAAGAAGGAGAAAGAGAAGACAGAAGAAGGAGATTAGAGACGACAGAAGAAAGAGGTGAGAGACGATGTGAATCATTCACAAAACAACAATGGCCTCGGCCGATAACGTTCGGTCTCAATACCGATAAAATATATACAACAATCGGCCTCTGCCGAAGACAATCGGTCTCACTACCGATATAAACATCATACACAGCAGAAATAACATCAGGATCTCTCGTTCGCAAAATACACAGAATATATATACAAACGTGAATAAACTTATAATATATCGTTTGAAAATGTTTGTGCGACACAACCTAAATAAACAGATTCAAAAGCGGCACAGTCTCTCTCTCCATCTAGGGTTCATCATGCTCAACATCGCCTGTAGTGTGAGTACAGATTAAGGGGGTGAGTGTGTTGAATACACTCGTGGGGATAAAGTCCGCATCTTATAACAATCGGTACAAAACCATAGCAAGTAAAATGCATAACAGATATTAGAAATGATAAGAAGGATAGGTGCGGGAACAACCCGTCTTACCCTACGAAACGGTCTCAATACCGCTGGTGTAATTCATGAGGACCACCAAACCTCAATAGAGTAGTAGAAGGGAGGGAGACGATTTTTTACAGTCCCGTAGGACTCTCCGAACATGCAATGTGAATCGGAGTTCTTTCACAGTTTATAGTAATGCACAGCACGTATATTCATAGCATTTAGTATTCCTCATTCATGCTTCATATTAGGAAAAACTGTAAATAGTTACAGAGTTAGAAATTACCCACACCTCGTATAGTGATTACCACGTGAAGGAGTATCGACGGATCAGATTTCACAAGCGAGTACCAAAGGATCCGATATCACAAGGCTCAACTCAACAATTAGCCTACACAAGTTATGACGTCCCTTAGATCCTAAATAAATTATAATAAAGCTGTAAAAGGTTCCGTTGGAAATCGGTCGTTAAATACGCGACGGATTGATCGATCTAAAGATTGGGATTTTGGAAACAAGGCTGAAAGTCAAGTCTAAAGGTCTGAGATGATAGGAATTGGAATAAGGATCGCAACGCAAAAAGAATGAGCTCAATCAGAGTTGAAACGAGCTCAAACGAAGCATTTTAAGTTTAGGGGTAAAATGGTAATTTTGGTCAAGGGGTTGACTTTGACCGGGCCCACGGACCCGGGTCAACGTCGTCTCATCGGCGATAACTTGAAAAAGACAAACGGCGGAGAGAATGGGGTTCGGATCGAAAACACGGCGTTGCGAGTGCGTCGACACGCGCGAACCCGACACCGGGAGGAAAAACCCGGCGGCTAGGCGCATGGCTCGGCAGCTGCCGAGTTTTCTCGGCAGCGTCGTGTCCCGTCTCGGCAGCGGGTGCATGGCTCGATGGCTGGTCGAGTTTTCTCGGCCAGCCTTACCCAGATTTTCCCTACGGTGGCTGTTCAACGCGCCTCCTTCCCGGCGTCGCCCGGCGCGGCGGCGGCGCCTCCAGCTACCACCACCTACCTCGCCGGATACCTCGCACCGCCGGCTACCACCTCCAGCCGTCCATCGCCGGATTCCGTCATGAATAGTGCCTGGAAACTTCGCCGCAAAACCCTTCGAAGTCACATTTTTCCAAAATTCCAACTTCAACCAAAACTCCGGCCGGCGACTTCCCATCGCCGGCGACCACTCCCAGTACCTCCGCCGGCGACTCCCCGTCGCCGCCAACCTTTCCCGGCCAGCCCAACACCCTTATACATACATATACACCCATACGCATACACACATTATCCCACGGTTAAACAAACACACACACATATCCAATAGCTTGGCCGGCGACCACCGCCACCGGCCACCACCACCAGCTCACTCTCTGACCACCGGCCAGCGACTCCCGGTCGCCGGCAGCCCCCTAAACCCAGCCACCAACTCCGGCAGCTTCAACACTCACACGCATGCATATATGTAAACACACACACTATCAACTCTTGGCCGGCGACTTCCAGTCACCGGCCATCCTCCCCACGGCCTCACCGGCGACCTCCCGTCGCCGGCCACCAGTTCACACACGGCGGCGCCACCATGCGCCGCCCCAATAGTCAGCACAACACACACACACACACCACAACACCTTCAAACACACATACATGCATGCATACATATATATGCATACACTGTCCATCTCCGGCGCCGCCACCCACGGCGGCGCCAGCCCTCCAGCTCGGCACCCTTACCTCCAGTGGTCTCCGGTCATCATCTCCGGCGAGAAGAGAGAGAAAAACGAAGAGAGAGAGAAGGTGGTGGAAAGAGTTAGGGTTAGGGTTTAAGAGGCTGTTTTTCACCGTTTTCCGGCGAACGAGAAATCGGATTTGAAATCCGAGACCTATCCTAGATTCGTCTCGTCGAGACGAACATCGTGTACGAAAATCGTCCGATTCTGACAACGTTGAAATTTTTCGGCGACCGGCCGGCGGCGGCGCGCCGGAAACAAAATGACAGAAATTAAAAGACGAGAAAGAAGGACTTACGTGTTTTCGTCGGGTTCAGCTCGATCGAAGAAACGGTGATTTTCGAATCGAAACTACCCCTATTTATAGAAATCCGGAAATTACTATTCATCCAAAATATCTCCGTTACTATTCACCAGTTGACTTTTCTTAATTACTATTCACGTAAATATCTCGGTAAATATCTTGGTAAATATCTTGGTAAATATCTTCTGATATTTCCGAAACCTCGTGTTTTGTTCTCTTCATTGCCGTTTAAGCTACAGATCCCCGATTAACCTCTAGTTCGTTTTTATCCTCTCGTTTTTCTATTACGCATCTAATGATATAAAAATATCTCCTATCCCATGTCTAAGTAAATTATCCATCTCATACTCGCGTTAACACTTATCTGAAACACACGTATTTAATGAGACAGTCAAAATAAACGCACGTAATAAATTAAGTCATGTATTAAATATTTAATTAATCAATTATGCTCGTTTTGATCCGGGGCGCTACAAAGAGCTGCGAAACTGGATACTCTGCCAGAAATCTCATTGTTGTATATCTGTGTTGCCTCTTTCTTTCCATATCTCGTCAAGGAACTTGCAAGCCTTGCTTATTTGGCTAAGCGTGATGTCCTGAACTTTTATCGATTCTAAGCTTCTCCAATTCTTCCTCGAACTTTCCTATCCGGATCACACTTTTGTTTCTCGTTCCTCTCCTTCTTCAATTTATGGTATGTATCGTTATATTGATCATTTTTATATATTTCTCGTCTTCACCGTTTACTTGCGGAGTAAGATGAGAAATAGTTAGCGTTCGAAAGTCGTATTCCTCCGTCAGCGAACATAAGTAAATTTTCGTTAAAGATAAAGAAAAGAGAGAGAGATCGAGGGTGAGAAAGAGGGAGAGAGAGAGAGCTGAATAGACGGGTGAAAATTTGTCGAATAATACTCTGATACTCCTATTGGATGCAACAACTCCTTTCATTGGATTTCCAACGCATTCTTGAGATATGATTCGCAGTGTGTTCTATCGCACGAATTGATGAGAAGATCGAGCTCTGAATGAAAGACGCGATTCATCAAGTCCGTAAAGATAGCTGGAGCATTCCTTAGTCCAAATTGCATTACTACAAACTCGTAGTGGCCATATCCTGTCCTGAATGCTGTCTTTGATGAATCCGCGACTTTGACTTCCACCTGGTGATATCCAGGCCTTAATTCAATCTTTGAGAATCCATTGGCATCTCTTAGTTGATCAAAGAGATCTTTAACTCAAGGCAGTGGATACTTGTTCTCTAGGGTCTGCTTGTTCAACTCTCGATAATCCATACATATCCTAAAGCTGTCATCCTTCTTCCTTAACAAACAGTATTAAGCTTCCCAAGATGGTACGCTCGGTCTAATGAAGCCTTTGTCCAAAAGTTCTGGTAACTGGACCTTCAGTTCTCGCAATTCCTTCGGTGTCATCCGATAAGGAGCTCTTGACACCAGTGTTGATCTTCAGACGAGATCAATCTCGAATATTACTTGTCGATCCAGTGGAGGACCAGGTTAATCCTCTAGAAACATGTTCATGTATTCCTTGATCACTGACACCATTTCCATAATAGTCGGTTCTCTCTCGGGGTTCACCATATTGACCAACCAAGCTTCGCAATTTCTTTTGCTAAGCATCTCGGTTGTTTCCATGGCCAAGATAATTCTTATGTTGGCTTTATCTCCTGTTCCATGGAATGTGAACTCCAGTTCGCTAGGTGCTTGAAAGACGATCTTTCTTGCACGACACTTGATTATCGCGTGGTTGGACTCTAGCCAGTCCATTCTCAGGTTATGTCAAAATCCTTCTTCTCCAAAGCATGGAGATCAACTAGAAGGATCTTATCTTCGAAAGCAATCCTAAGATGACGGTGTAGGTGTTTTGTCCTTACCGTCTTTCCTGAGGGAAAGCTAACTTCTAAGGTTTGAGCGACTATCCTACCGTCCTCATGCTTCAGTAATTACAGATGTTGACAGATATGAAAGTGCATTTCACTTCAGCATCAAATAGGATGTAAACAGGTATATCACATACTAGTAACGTACCTGTTATCTCCTCAGCTCCCTCTGCAGCTCCTCGGCGGTTAAGGGCATAAGCCCATGCTCTGCCCGCCACCGGCCTCGAGTTCTGGGACCTCGGGCAGTTGGCCACTATATGCCCTGGCACCCCGCAGGTGAAATAGTTTCGTGCTTCGGGCTGGCACGGTCTCGTGTGCACCTTCCTGCATCTTGAGCATGGGTTCGCGGGTCGGGGAGTGGGAAGGAGTGGAGCACTGTTTGTCCCTGGAAACTTATAGTGGGCAAAATCCTGACTCGGGCCAGTCCACTTCCTTTCCCCAGGAGTCGGGAAAGCCTTCTGAGGAGGTACAACATCTAAACCCATCCGGGAGGCGATCTCCTAGGCTCTCTTGATGACACTTGCATAGGTCATCGCTCCTTGCCCAACCAGGATAGAGCTAATCTCCATACGAAAGCCTTTTCAAATCTTCGGGCCTTCTTGAGATCAATATCCACCAGATGTGAGGCATACCGGCTCAGATGGTTGAACCGCCTCTCGTACTCTCCCACTGTCGAACTTCCCTAGCGGAGATGAAGGAAGTCTGTCTCCTTTTTGTCCTGGTACGATTGAGGAATGAAGTGATGAGTAACCACTTCTTTAAATTCCTCCCACGTTATCCCCTCTCTTTGAGCGAGCAGCAGAGTCCTTTCGTACGAGTCCCACCAGTGACTCGTCTCCTCGGTGAGCTGGAAGATGACACAGCTGACCATCTGTTCCTTGGAGTAAGTCAGGTGCCCAAACAATCGGTCGAGTGACCTTAGCCACTCTTCCGCCTCCGTCGGCTCCCCTTTCCCATCAAAGATTGGAGGGTTAAACCACAGGAATTGCTCATGGATGAGATTCGGGTTGGTCCTAGCTGGTTGTGGGACGGCTCAGTTTACTTCGAAGTGCTATGCTAACCCTCGTAGCACTGTGACCAGATCTCCTACATTGGCGGTCTCCTCTCATTCCGGTTGGTTAGCCGGCTATGGTTACTCCTTTCGGGGTCTACCTCTCGACATAATACTGTTACGATATATATATATTTATATATGTATAAGAGTCATCGAGGTTATATAATATTACTATTGGTATAGGGAAAAACGCGGTACATGTGAAAAGGCGTAAACATATACTACATAAAATAAGCGAGAATGTACGTACGCGTTTATACATAGAAGTCTAATAAGGGTAGTCCTACACCATCCCAAAAGGTGTAAGTACGCTATCTATGAAGTCTAAACTACCCTTTACATATACATATAGAATAGAGTACTGTTTGTAGCGTTATATATACATATATCAAAGTCTTTTCAAAACATCTACACTACAACAACAGGAGATAGTGGAGGCCCTGGTAACCCTGACACTTTGTCCCGAGGGTCACCCATCTCCGGGTCGTCCTTCTTTAGATCCTACCAAGGATCGTCCTCCGACTTGAAGCTACTGCTGGATGGATCGTTAGGTACCGGCTCCGGAGTAGTCCGAAGGCCATCTCGGCCCTATAACTCCAACATTTGTCTAACTACCCTCCCGAAGTCAACATCGGGAATGTGATCCACCGACGAGTGCACGATCTCGTCTCAGTAAACTAGACGTCCCCTTTCTACCCACTCATTGGGCAAGGTCTGAATCAGGTGTGAACAGGCCTGGATACTGGTGATACTACTCCCAGTGCCTCTTATCTCCCGCCAGCAGTGCAACAACCTAGCTACATGCTCACCAATCGATACGTCACCCGTCACTCTACTCTCTTAGAAACGACGTCTAAGTCTTTCCTCATGTGTCTCTAGCGTCGGTACTCGCATCCTAGCGGTAAATCTTATCTTATTCATCTGTAATGCTTCCCTCAAAACCTAACGGTTTAAGACAAAATTTCACATAACAGGCAAACACTCATATTCCACAAGCCTTATAATCAGGAAAAGTCACCTATGGAGAGAGGATGGTGCCTATCTGTGTATTTTCAAAAACCTTTTCACGTTTTCAAATCATACATTTCCCATTTTAAAAACAGTTCGAGCAAGTTCAAAATCAGTAATACATTGCTCTGATACCATCTGTCACGCCTCGTTTTCTTTTCATAAAATATCAGAGTTTTTCTTTGGGCGTGAAGAAGAAATAGTAAGAGACAATAGAAGAAGGAGATTAAAGACGACAGAAGAAAGAAGTAAGGGATGATGTGAAACATTCACAAATAATCAAACGGCCTCAGCCGATATCAATCGGTCTCAATACCGATAACATAACAAAATACAACAATGAAATAAACCATCAGGATCTCACTTCCATCACATATATCAAATATTATTACAAAACGTGATTTAAGTAAAACATTATTTAGAAATGTATGTGTGACATCAGCTTAAATATAAAAAAGTCCAGAGATGGCACCACCTCTCTCCACCTAGGGTTCAACATGCTCACCAGCTCCTGTAGTGTGAGTACAGATTAAGGGGGGTGAGTGTGTGGAATACACTCGTGGGGATAAATTCTGCATCTTATAACATTCGACAGATAAAAATAGATCAACAATATGTACCAATCAGCACGAAGTCATAACAAGTAAAATGCATAGCAGATATTAGAAATAGTAGAGAAGGATAGGTGCGGGAACAACCTGTCTTACCCTATAAAATGGTCTCAATACCGCTGGTGCATTTCATGAGGACCACCAAACCTCTATAGAGTAGTAGAAAGGGAGGGAGACAATTTTTTTACGGTCCACAGGACCCTTCGAACATGCAATGTGAACCAAAGTCCTTTCACAGTTTATAGTATGGCACAACACGTATATACATAGCACTTAGTATTCCTCATTCATGCTTCATAATAGGGAAAACTATAAACACATAAAGATTTAGAAGTTGCCCCCACCTTGTTCGGTGGTTACCACGTGAGCAGCAAGGTTCACAGATCTGTTAACTCAGAGCTCGAGTAGCAAGTACCAAAAGTCAGATAACCCAACGCTCAATCCAACAAGTAGCCTACATAAGTTATGACGTTTCTTAGATCCCTAATAATGTATAATTAAAGCTATAAACATTTTCGGAGAAAGTACGATCGCTAACTACGCGACAGATCAAGAGATCTAAAGATGGGAGTCAAAAAAACAAGAGAGACAGATCGGTCAAAGTGGCTGAGATGATAGGAAATGAAATTTGGGTCACGACGGAAAAAGAATGAGCTCAATCGGAGTTAAAACGAGCTGAAACAGAGCATTTTAAGTTCAGGGGTATTTTGGTAATTTTGGTCAAACGGTTGACTTTGATCGGGCCCATGGACCCCGGTCAATGACGTCCCATCAGTGACGTCTGAAAAAAGATGAGCGACAGAAAAAATGGGGTTCGGATCGAAAACACGGCATTACGTGCGCGTCGGCACGTGCGAACCCGACGCCGGGTGAAAAAACCCGACGGCTCAGCATCACCCTCGGCAGCTGCTGAGTTTTCTCGGCAGTGTTGGGTACCGGCTCGACAGCTGCCAAGATTTCTCGGCAATGGGTCACGGTTTCTCGGCGGCTACCGAGTTTTCTCGGCAACCTGGCGCTAATCCTTCCCAACGGTGGCCTGCTCGACCAGGCCACTTCCCGGCGCCGCCCTCTGCCGCCACCACCACGTCCGTCGAAAATCTCACACCGCCGGCTACCATCTCCAGCCATTCCTCACCGGATTTCGGCGGTGAATAGTACCCGAAAGTTCGCTGCAAAATCCTTCGTCACCTCACTTACCAAAACCAAACCCCACTCTTTCCCAACTCCGGCCCGCGACTCCAGTCGCCGACGACCACCCCCCTCACTCCCAGAACACCGGTCGGTGACTTCCCGTCGCCGGCTACCCTCTAATTCCGGCCACCAACCCAACGGTAAGCTTATACACACACACGCACAAAAATATACACTCACACGCCCACTGTCCACACTTGGCCGGCGACTTCCAGTCACTGGCCACCCTTCCCCGGACCTCCTGGCACTTTGGCCGGCGACTTCCCGTCGTCGGCGAACACCCAAACCCGGCCACCAAACACAGCAGCAACCATATATACACACACACACGTATAAAACACACCCATAGCAAACGGCCTTTGCCGGCGGCCACCTACCGCCGGCCACCATCCCCAGACCCTCGTCGGCGCATCACCAGCGCCGGCCACTAGTTCCCTCACGGCGGCGTCGCCTGGTGCCGCCCTCAACAGTAACCAAACATGCAACACACACTAGCACACCCTCACAACACACACACATGCACGTTTACATACATATACCTACTGTCCATCTCCAGCGCCACCACCCACGGCGGCGCCGACCATCTAGCAGCCTTAGGTTGTCCTCCGGTGGTTGCTCCGGCGAGTGAGAGTGAGAGAGAGAGAAAAACAGAAGAGAGAGAAAGGTTGGTGCAAAACTTAGGATTTAGGGTTTGCTACTATTTTTCGCCGTTTTCCGGCGAATGGGAAATCGGAATTGAATTCCGATACCTATTCTAAATTCGTCTCGTCGAAATGAACGTCGTGTGCGAAAATAGGCTGAAACCGACAACTTTGAAATTTTCCAGCCACCGCAGGCGATAGTGTCGGTGACCAGAAAACTGAAATCAAGAGAGAAAAGGGAGGAGAGAGAGACTTACTTGTTTTCAGCGCATTCGGCTTGTTCGGAAAAATTGTGAAAAATGAATCGAATGAGCCCCTATTTATAGAATTTCGAAAGTTACTATTCATCCAAAAATATCCAAGTCACTATTCATCGGTTGAAAAAGTCTCCGGCACTATTCGTGTAAAAATCCCATTTTACTATTCACTGAACTATCTTTCGGTTTTCCGAAACCTCGTGTTTCGCCCTTTTCGTCGTCGGTTGAGCTACGGGTCTCTGATTGACCCCTAGTTCGTTTCTATCTTCTCATTTTCTCGATAGACATCTGATTATATGAAAATATCCTATGTTCCACGTCTAGGAAAATTATTGATCTAAATCGTGCATTAAATACGTATCTGAAACGCACGTAATAAATTAAACAGTTAAAACATACGCACATAATTATCAAATCTTAGGTTTAAATATTTAATCAATCAATTATACTTCATTTTTGGTCCGGGGCGCTACACCATCATTTGGAAATGATGCTAACTGAATCATTGAACAGTTCCAACGATTCGATCCATCGACCTTCAACAGAATAAGAGAACCGATCGAAGCTGAAGAGTGGCTAAAGTTGTTGGATCGACTCTTTGGACATTTGGCATGCACAGAAGAGCAGAAGATCTCATGTGCCGTGTTACAACTCACCAAAGGAGCCAGCTACTGGTGGGAGTCACATGAAAGGACCATGTCACCGGAGTTTAGGAGTGTTATGTCTTGGGGAGTCTTCAAAGAGGTGGTTAGACAGGAATTCCTGCCTCAGTCGTACCGTGACTAAAAAGAAACAGATTTCCTACATATTCGTCAAGGAACCACCTCTGTAGAAGAGTACGTGAAGACATTCAACCAACTAAGTAGGTACGCACCCCATCTGGTGGACACAAATGCCAAGAAGGCCCGACACTTTGAGAAGGGTCTTCGTTGGGAGATCGGCTCCATTCTGGCTGGCCAAGGTGTAATGCCTTATGCCGCGATCGTCGAGAGAGCTCAAGAGATCACTTCTCGTCTCCGCTTGGAAGTAGCGCCACCCAAGAGAGTGGAAGTAATGACAGGAAAGAGGAAATTGACCGATCTTAGTCAAGACTTCGACCAGCACCAGCTTCCACGGACCAACAATGCTCCGCTTCTCCCTACTCCTAAACTGGGAAACCCATGTACCTAATGTAGAAGGATTCACGTGGGACCATGCATGCAGAAAACCCGGAAATGTTATTGGTGTAGAGAACCTGGACACTTAGCGAACAACTGCCAGAAGTTTAGGAATCCGGTGGCTACATCACCGAGGCCAGGGAACTCATGTTCCAAGTGTGGAAGATTACACATGGTGTAACGCCCCGTTTCCCTTTATTGGAAATAGGTCGTCACCCTTTACATACTTAGAAAATAAAGAAATAATAATGATTTTATAGCATACAACGGAAGACTTAAAAGTGAAGAAACGAGAGTTTTTTTATATTTATTTAAAACATAACATATATATCTGTCTATAAACCAAGATTAGTCGTGTCTCACCCACATTTCTAGAAAAAATGTTTGAACCAAAGACTTACATGAATTACACAACAAAACATATATATATATAATAGGATACGAATCTAGGCCCATAATATCATACTGTACATATATACAACATATAGTTCTTAAACGGAAACGTTATACTAGTACAAACATAGCTACAGAGAGAAGTCCGCCCAGCCTGCTACTCGTCCACCTCATCATACGCCGAGCCTGAAAATAATAAGAGTAACATCATGAGACACCTCCAGAGAGGGATCCCAGTGGGATAACCTTACTATCTAATACATAGAAGCAATTAAATCATTAAGCAAGTACTACATGTCCATTGGGCTCCCTCACCCAGACCATAACATAGAGGAATGTAGGAATCGCTCGCCCACTAGACCTCGCTTTCATAGACCAGGCATATCTGCCCTTAAGATCGTCGCAGGGTATGGAAGTTACATACCGATTATAGCTACGGACTTCAGTCGTAGATTTTCATACATAACTCATCAATTCAATTAACAGCACACACAGTGAAGCAATTAAACCGTTAAGTCAGTACTACATGTCATAAAGGAATGTGGGAATTTCTTGCCCACTAAACCTTGCATAGACCAGGCATTTACGCCCTTATGGTCGCTTTCATAGACCAGGCATATCTGCCCTTAAGGTCGTCGCTTTCATAGACCAGGCATTTAGCCCTTAAGGTCGTCGCCGGGTATGGAAGTTACATACCGGTTATAGCTACGGACTTCAGTCGTAGATTTTCATACATAACTTATCAATTCAATTATCAACACATAGTAGAGAGTAGAAGTTACCCACTTGTTCGTAAAAAGTGCAAGGGTTGCCTCAGGTTCCACCGATCGTCTCGACTGCGCTCGACACACTTAACTGATTAGCTTCCTTATATCGTATAACACATTCTTTTGCATTTATTTTAGGTTACATTTACCCAAAACACATCCATACTCATAACTTATTCTTTAAACTTTCAAACTAGTAATCTTCGAATGATAAGAGCACCCATAAAGTCGCAACAATTTTAATAATTCACATGTGATTCCTAAAATCATATAATTATTCATATACGTACATAACTTCTTTTAGTACATCATATAAAAACATCAACTAAAAATAAGGTTCACATAAGTAGTCATGAATTTCTTAATTTGGCCGAAAAACTGGACATCATATGCTGAAAAATGGACTTTCTCGTAAAAATCACCATAATTCGTACAAGGTTCCAAAAATGACATAGTAAAATTCTACATACTCCTCAGAACGTGTACTACAACATAGTAAAACATGGCTTATAAATTAGATCCCAATAATTAGTTATGAATTTTAGAACGAAGCTGAAAATAGGACATCGTCTACGTGAAAACAGGTGTTATTGTAAAAATCGGCATAAATCGTACAAAACTCAAACAAATGCATACTAAAATCCTACACGTACCTAAGAACAGGTTCTAAAACATAGTAAAAGATCATACATAAATTCGAAGTAAAATGTTCCAGAAAAATACATGAATCAGACTCGAAAACAGGGTAAAAACTGTCTCCGAGCAGCTTATCTTAGAAAACTCATATAAAATCGAATTCAACTCCAAACCTTATGAAATTTTACAGACATGCTCTTGACTTCATATATTTCAATTAGGCAAAAGGATTCATGTTAATACAATTTCTAAAATTTTCGAACACAACTAAAACTGTAGCAAAATAAAGCATATCTTTAAGTCTACCCTAGAATCAACTTATTCCTCCATGCAAACAACATATAATCCCAACAAATATGCCAAAGAACATCTTTGGACTTCTTATCCTAAAGTATTAAGCATAATTCATGAGTTTTAATGAAGGATTCATAAGGGTTTAGCCAAAAATACCTTTAGGTTTTGAAGAAGAACTTGATGGATAAAAGATCTTTGCTTCCCTTTATCTCTTGTACTAAGTTATCTATGACTTTGGCTCTCCTATATGAAGTGATCAAGAGAGAGAGAGAGAGAGAGATCGAGAGAGAGGGAGGGAGAGAGAAGAAATATCCTCAAGCTAAGATGTATTGCATGTTGCAAGTGGATGGTTATTTGCATGATGCTATTAGATTAGTGAGGTGGCTAGGCTAGGTTACCACTTGCTAAAAGACTTACCTTGGAAGCTTTGTATTAAAATAAAAGTTAATTTAATTAATTACCTTGATATTTTAATATTCATATAACACATGCATACCTTATTGTAAAGACTAGAAATAATACATGCATACCTTATTGTAAAGACTAGGAATAAAAGCATAATGTATAAATCACACAAATATGGAAATTACTTAGCATAAAACCCAAAATCATTCTATTAATTTACTTTGATCATCATCTTATCTTTTTACTTCCGTTCATATGTGTCGAGTGAGTGGAGATTGAGCTCGGTTTCATCCGTGAGCAATCCTGCAAAACCCTTAAAATCTTGAAAGAAAACACATCATAAAATCTTTAAAATCATCGATCAAAGTAAAACTCTTAATCCATAATCTTACGTAATATGAAAACTTGTACTTAAATCATTAACACTTGAACGATAAAAGAAATTTATAAAATATGCATATGCAGGGTGTTTTCTTGAAATGGGGTGTTACAACTCCCCCCACCTTTTAAAAAAATTTCGTCCCGAAATTTGGGTTGCTATGAAAACAGTTCGGGATACTTATTCTGAATCTCCTCTTCACGTTCCCATGTTGCCTCCTCTTGACCATGCCTATTCCACTGTACCAAAACTAAGGGTATATTCTTATTTCTCAAGGTCTTCATCCTTTTCCCAATAATAGACACGGGTCGCTCCTCATAAGTTAAGTCTTTTTTAATCTCAAATGGTTCGAGCGTTATCTGATGGCTAGGATCTGACACATACTTTCGTAGCATTGATATATGAAAGACATCATGCACTGCAGATAAACTCGGAGTAAGGACAAGTCGATAAGCAACATCTCCAATACGTTCTAAGATTTCAAACGGTCCTATAAATCTTGGTCTCAACTTCCTTTTTTTCCAAAATGGATTATTCCCTTAACTGGCGTAACTTTAAGGAACACTTTCTCACCAATCTCAAATTGTAGATCCCTCCTCCGCAAGTCGGCATAAGATTTCTGTCGATCCTGTGCTATCTTAATTCTTTCTCGGATCTTAGTGATTGCTTCTGTGGATCTATGAATTAGCTCTAGGCCCAAAATCTTCCTTATTCCAACATCATCCCAGTGAATTGGCATTCTACATCTCCGCCCGTACAGTGCTTCATATGGGGCCATTCCAATGGTTGATTGAAAGCTGTTGTTGTACGCAAATTCTACTAAAGATAAATAATCCTCCCAACTTCCTCTAAAGTCTAAAACACATGTCCTAAGCAGATCCTCTAGGATTCGGTTGACTCTTTCTGACTGCCCGTCTGTTTGAGGGTGGAAAGCGGTGCTAAAGTTTAGCTTAGTACCCATTGCTGACTGCAAACTCTTCCAGAATTTCGAAGTAAACCTTGGATCCCTTTCAGATACAATCGAAACTGGAACTCCATGTAGCCACACTACACCATCAATGTATAACCTTGCTAGTTGGTTCATCGAATACGTCATCTTAATCGGTATAAAATGTGCCACTTTTGTTAATCTGTCAACAATTACCCATATAGCTTCGTGTTGCTTAGGGCCTCTTGGTAGTCCTGCAATGAAATCCATTGTCACGTGCTCCCATTTCCATTCTGGGATTTCCAACGGGTTCAACAATCCTGGCGGTCGTTGATGATCAGATTTAACCCTTTGACACGTGAGACATCTTTTTACGAATTGTGCAATAATTCGTTTCATACCCCTCCACCAAAAGTTACTCCTGAGGTCCCTATACATCTTCGTTTCTCCAGGATGTGCGGTATAAGGTGTGGCATGAGCTTTCCTCATTATCTCATCCCGCAACTCATCGTTCTTTGGTATATAAATTCTACCTCTGAATTCCAAAGCTCCATTTGAAGTTATCGAGAAATCCTTAGTTTTCTCTTCTTGGACTTTATTGCGCATTAGGTTGAGAAATCTATCCCCCTTTTGAGCCTCAACTATTCGTTCCCTCAATGTTGGCTGAGCTATCATTGAAGTTAACATCACCGTTGATTGTTTTGGCTTGACAATCGTTAGCCTCAATCTACCAAAATCTTGAATCAATTCTTCTTGATGAGTAAGCAAAACTGCTAATTGACCTTCTTGTTTTCTACTGAGTGCATCGGCTACTACATTTGCTTTGCCTGGGTGATAGAGAATCGTACAATCGTAATCCTTCACCAATTCTAACCACCTCCTTTGGCGCATATTAAGTTCCTTCTGTGTGAAGAAATACTTTAAGCTTTTATGGTCTGTATACACTCCACATTTTACTCCGTACAAGTAGTGTCTCCAAATCTTTAATGCAAGTACGACTACTGCTAACTCCAAGTCATGGGTCGGATAGTTTTGCTCGTGCACTTTCAATTGGCGAGATGCATAAGCTACAACTTTCCCGTTTTGCATTAGAACACATCCTAACCCGGACTTGCAAGCATCCGTATATATGTCAAACTCTTCCGATCCATCTGGTATTGTTAAGACTGGTGCTGTCGTCAAACTTTGCTTGAGCTTTTGAAAACTGGTTTCACACTCTGGTGTCCATTTGAATTTCTCATTTTTCTTTGTGAGTTGAGTGAGTGGTTTTGCAATACGCGAGAAGTTCTGGATAAACCTTCTATAGTATCCTGCTAGACCCAGAAAACTACGTATTTCATTGACATTTGTCGGGGTCTTCCAGTTTAGAACCGCTTCAACCTTGGCAGGATCCACCTCAATCCCTTGAGCCGTGATGACATGTCCTAAGAAAGTTACTTTGTTCAACCAGAATTCACATTTGCTAAACTTAGCATACAGCTTCTCTCGTCGCAAAACTTCCAAAACTATTTTGAGATGTTCTTCATGTTCCTTTATATCCTTTGAGTAGATCAATATGTCATCAATGAATACGATGATAAACTTATCCAAATATTCATGAAATACACGGTTCATCATGTCCATAAAAATTGCAGGTGCATTGGTCACTCCAAAGGGCATTACAGTAAACTCGTAATGTCCATAACGAGTCCTAAAGGCAGTCTTTGGAATATCACTTTCCTTGACCTTTAACTGGTGATATCCAGATCGGAGATCTATCTTTGAAAATACTCCAACATTCTTCAGTTGATCGAATAAGTCTTCGATCCTTGGTAGAGGGTACTTATTCTTGATCGTCAATCGATTAAGCTCCCGATAATCAATACACATTCTCAATGAACCATCCTTCTTCTTTACAAACAAAACTGGTGCTCCCCATGGAGAGGCACTCGGTCAGATGAATTTCTTATCCATCAACTCCTCTATTTGAATTTTCAATTCATGTAATTCCTTCGGGGCCATTCTGTATGGAGTCTTTGACACTGGTGCTGCTCCAGGCATTAGATCAATTATAAACTCCACTGATCGATCGGGTGGAATCCCTGTGAGATCATCTGGAAACACTTCAGAGAACTCTTTTACTATTGGCACATCTGCTGGTGTTAACTTTGCATCTTCCATTTTTGTGACATTCACCAGATATGCTTTGCATCCACCTTTCTTTATTAGATCGAGTGTATTCATTGCAGAAATAATTGGTACATAACCTTGCGATCTTGCTCCATGGAATGTGAATTGTTGACCATTCGGAGTTTCTAAATCCATATTTCTGTCTTTGCATCTAATCACAGCTCGACTTTTACTCAACCAATCCATTCCTAAAATGGCATCAAATCCCTTCATTCCTATCACATATAGATCAGCTAATAGCTCATGTTCATCTAGGTTTAATCTAACATCCTTCACCATGTTCCTGACCTTGATATTCTCCCCCGAGGGTACTCTAACTTCTAGATTTGTATTCCCAACAAAATCTAGTTTAAGTTCTTTCTTAAAAGTATCGGATATAAAAGAATGAGATGCTCCAGTATCGAATAAGATGTAAGCAGGCATATTCGAAATTAGTATCGTACCTGTCACAGTCTCATTCTCTTCATCACCTCTCTCTGGTTGTTGCTCTTCCGGATCCTCTTCTTCCTCGGCATATTGAATCCCTGGCAAGGCATTTAGTTTACCCTTGCCCTTTTGGTTATTATTCGGAGGATTTATCGGATGAGATCCAAATGTATCTCCACTCCTTGTTGGGATGATTCTCGGATTGGTGCACACATCAGCTTTGTGGCCCGATTTGTGGCATCGAAAACAAATAACTTTGTCTTTCATGCACTCTCCCCAATGGAATTTCCCACAGTTCTGACAAGCGGGTACTCGCGTGGGTCTTGGGGCCGCTGCAACCATGGGGCGAACATTACGGAAAAATGTATTCCCTCTTGTTATGGGTTGTGGTGGAGCCTTCCTCTTAAACTGACTCGAAATTGGCCTCTGCTCGCTCTCTAAACCCAAGCTCATGGATACAATGCACGCTCTTTCAAATACATCTCTGAAGTGCGGAAGTCTCAATCCGGACACTATCCCGCCAACTTCTGGACGTAATCCTCTCTCAAACCTCCTTGTTTTCCTATCATCAGTATCCACCAAATGAGGTGCATACTTGGAGAGTGAGTTAAACTTGCGCTCATATTCGGTAACCGTGCTTGTCCATTGTCGGAGATTCATAAATTCAATCTCCTTCTGATCTCTCAATGCTTGTGGAAAGTAACGGTCTAGTAATATCCCCTTAAACTCTTCCCATTCAAGAGTTCTTCTTGCTTCGGGCGTTAGGGTTCGCTCGTGTGATAGCCACCATTGGCCTGCATCCTCCGCCAGTTGGAATCTGGCACATGAGACTTTTTGTATTTCCGATATCTCCATGTGCTCAAAGATTCTTTCCAATTCAGATATCCATTCTTCGGTGCCTGCTGGTCCTTCTCTTCCCCTAAACCTAGGTGGCTGGAAACGTCGAAATTGCTCAATGACCTGATGTGGTCTAGAATTTTGTTGTTCTTGAGCATTTCAGGCTGGTGCAGGTTGTTGCATAAGTCCAGTCAGTTGGGCAAAAAATTCTCTTGCCATATCAGCTGTTGTATTTTGCTCAACCGATAGTTCTTCATTGTCCTATACCCCTTGTTGGTGTTGTTTCCCTCTCTATTGTCTAGTAGGTGGGGCCATAGTACTTACTCTACAGGGAAAATGACCTTTTTAACAGAAATGTCTCATTTACAAAACATCTCTGCAAGACCTAGAGCTGAGAGTCTCCTACGGGTTCCACTAATACGTCCTATAAACTCCTGCTCTAACTGTGTGCGTCTGGCTTCATGATCCATTCAACTATACTATTTGTATCATATCTACACTCAAGTCAACTCTAAGTTCCATAAACTAGGGGATTCATGCATGTATGCATTTTTAAATCAAAAGATTAAAATAAACAACAACAAAATAATTAAATCATCTTGGTCATTGAAATACATTACCTTTGCATACTTCTTATTAGTACTTTTCATATCCTCATTAGATCGTATCTGATGATCTCTTACATGCATAACATCATAACTTATCATCATTAGACCGTATCTGACGATCTCTTACATACATAACATTATAACTTAAATGTTTTCATAAAACATGCCATACTTTAACGTAAACCTTTTCATAAAACATATCATACTTTAACGAATATCTTGAAAACATAACTTAAAACACTTACTCTGCGATGATTCGGACGGTAGCTGGCTGTCGACTTCCTCACTTAGCATACTTAGATCATAATCATAATCATATCTTTTAACTTTTATAACTCAAAGTCATATGTTGACTCCATAATCAAATAAACCTTGGCCGAAAACATAAGACCTAGAGTCCGAGGTGGAAATCCCTAAACCTCGGCTCTGATACCACGCTGTAACGCCCCGTTTCCCTTTATTGGAAATAGGTCGTCACCCTTTACATACTTAGAAAATAAAAAAATAATAATGATTTTATAGCATACAACGGAAGACTTAAAAGTGAAGACATGAGAGTTTTTTTATATTTATTTAAAACATAACATATATATCTGTCTATAAACCAAGATTAGTCGTGTCTCACCCACATTTCTAGAAAAAATGTTTGAACCAAAGACTTACATGAATTACACAACAAAACATATATATATATAATAGGATACGAGTCTAGGCCCATAACATCATACTGTACATATATACAACATATAGTTCTTAAACGGAAACGTTATACTAGTACAAACATAGCTACAGAGAGAAGTCCGCCCAGCCTGCTACTCGTCCACCTCATCATACGCCGAGCCTGAAAATAATAAGAGTAACATCATGAGACACCTCCGGAGAGGGATCCCAGTGGGATAACCTTACTATCTAATACATAGAAGCAATTAAATCATTAAGCAAGTACTACATGTCCATTGGGCTCGCTCACCCGGACCATAACATAGAGGAATGTGGGAATCGCTCGCCCACTAGACCTCGCTTTCATAGACCAGGCATATCTGCCCTTAAGGTCATCGCAGGGTATGGAAGTTACATACCGATTATAGCTACGGACTTCAGTCGTAGATTTTCATACATAACTCATCAATTCAATTAACAGCACACACAGTGAAGCAATTAAACCGTTAAGCCAGTACTACATGTCATAAAGGAATGTGGGAATTTCTTGCTCACTAAACCTTGCATAGACCAGGCATTTACGCCCTTATGGTCGCTTTCATAGACCAGGCATATCTGCCCTTAAGGTCGTCGCTTTCATAGACCAGGCATTTAGACCTTAAGGTCATCGCTGGGTATGGAAGTTACATACTGGTTATAGCTACGGACTTCAGTCGTAGATTTTCATACATAACTTATCAATTCAATTATCAACACATAGTAGAGAGTAGAAGTTACCCACTTGTTCGTAAAGAGTGCAAGGGTTGCCTTAGGTTCCACCGATCGTCTCGACTGCGGTCTACACACTTAACTGATTAGCTTCCTTATATCGTATAACACATTCTTTTGCATTTATTTTAGGTTACATTTACCCAAAACACATCCATACTCATAACTTATTCTTTAAACTTTCAAACTAGTAATCTTCGAATGATAAGAACACCCATAAAGTCGCAACAATTTTAATAATTCACATGTGATTCCTAAAATCATATAATTATTCATATACGTACATAACTTCTTTTAGTACATCATATAAAAACATCAACTAAAAATAAGGTTCACATAAGTAGTCATGAATTTCTTAATTTGGCCGAAAAACTGGACATCATATGCTGAAAAATGGACTTTCTCGTAAAAATCACCATAATTCGTACAAGGTTCCAAAAATGACATAGTAAAATTCTACATACTCCACAGAACGTTTACTACAACATAGTAAAACATGGCTTATAAATTCGATCCCAATAATTAGTTATGAATTTTAGAACGAAGCTGAAAATAGGACATCGTCTACGTGAAAACAGGTGTTATTGTAAAAATCGGCATAAATCGTAAAAAACTCGAACAAATGCATACTAAAATCCTACACGTACCTAAGAACAGGTTCTAAAACATAGTAAAAGATCATACATAAATTCGAAGTAAACTGTTCCATAAAAATACATGAATCAGACTCGAAAACAGGGTAAAAACTGTCTCCGAACAGCTTATCTTAGAAAACTCATATAAAATCGAATTCAACTCCAAACCTTATGAAATTTTACAGACATGCTCTTGACTTCATATATTTCAATTAGGCAAAAGGATTCATGTTAATACAATTTCTAAAATTTTCGAACACAACTAAAACTGTAGCAAAATAAAGCATATCTTTAAGTCTACCCTAGAATCAACTTATTCCTCCATGCAAACAACATATAATCCCAACAAATATGCCAAAGAACATCTTTGGACTTCTTATCCTAAAGTATTAAGCATAAATCATGAGTTTTAATGAAGGATTCATAAGGGTTTAGCCAAAAATACCTTTAGGTTTTGAAGAAGAACTTGATGGATAAAAGATCTTTGCTTCCTTTATCTCTTGTACTAAGTTATCTATGACTTTGGCTCTCCTATATGAAGTGATCAAGAGAGAGAGAGAGAGAGAGAGATCGAGAGAGAGGGAGGGAGAGAGAAGAAATATCCTCAAGCTAAGATGTATTGCATGTTGCAAGTGGATGGTTATTTGCATGATGCTATTAGATTAGTGAGGTGGCTAGGCTAGGTTACCACTTGCTAAAAGACTTACCTTGGAAGCTTTGTATTAAAATAAAAGTTAATTTAATTAATTACCTTGATATTTTAATATTCATATAACACATGCATACCTTATTGTAAAGACTAGAAATAATACATGCATACCTTATTGTAAAGACTAGAAATAAAAGCATAATGTATAAATCACACAAATATGGAAATCACTTAGCATAAAACCGCAAATCATTCTATTAATTAACTTTGATCATCATCTTATCTTTTTACTTCCATTCATATGTGTCGAGTGAGTGGAGATCGAGCTCGGTTTCATCCGTGAGCAATCCTGCAAAACCCTTAAAATCTCGAAAGAAAACACGTCATAAAATCTTTAAAATCATCGATCAAAGTAAAACTCTTAATCCATAATCTTACGTAATATGAAAACTTGTACTTAAATCATTAACACTTGAACGATAAAAGAAATTTATAAAATATGCATATGCAGGGTGTTTTCTTGAAATGGGGTGTTACACATGGGACCGTGCCAAATAAGAGACACGAAGTTGCTACTGGTGTGGAGTGTTAGGACACATCTCAACTAACTATCCAAGGTCTAGAAACTCACCAGCTACAACACCAAATTCGAGGCCAGGAACAGGTCAGGCTTGAACATTCGTCCTCACTCGTTTAGAGGCTGTCGAGAGATAGATTGCAGATGATGAACTCTTAATATTATATATGTAGATAGATATGTAGTGGCTCATACCTTGTAGTGGTGTTCGTAATCCTTTTGTATATGTACGAGCTGCTCACCTTTTGCTTAAATATATATACTATACCAGCTCGTCTTTTGCTATTCGATGGAATCCACATTTACTTCTCTCTTCGCATTTCGTGTTTTATTTCTTCATCTATAGTGTTGTTATGACACCGGATTGGTTAAAGCACAAGAACGTTAGGATAATCATTGAAACCCTAGAAGTTAGTATTCCATCGGGAAAGACAGTAAAGACGAAACATCTTAGCCGTAGTCTAAGGATCGCCTTTGAGAATGGAATTTTTTTAGCTGATCTTCACACGCTGGAGATGAAGGATTATGATATGATCCTAGGGATGGATTGGCTTAAGCTAAATCACACAGCGATCAAGTGCTGTGCAAGAGAGATTATTTTTCTAGATACCTTGAGATGAGGAGTTCACGTTTTATGGAAGCTTTCGGATGGGCATCGACTATCGAGAGCTGAATAAGCAAAATCAAGAAAAAGTATTCCTTGCCACAAATTTAAAGATTTATCTTATCAGCCGAGAGGTACAAATGTGTTCATAAAGATCGACTTGAGGTTTGGATACCATTAGTTGAAGGTTAAGGATGTTGGTAGACTAAGACAGCCTTCAAGATGAGGTATAACCACTACGAGTACGTAGTAATGCCTTTTGGACTCAGCAAAACACCTGTTGTATTTATGGATCTGATGAATCAAGTTTTCTATCCGTACTGATTGAGGAACGTCTCTAAAAGTCGAACCAGAGAATGCAAAACAAACATATAACAATGATGTTTGTGTTAATATGGATAGTTAGAATGATCCAGAGGTGTCTGATGAGGCTTATAGAATGGGTGAATCTCTGTCTCGTGTATCCTCTGATGGTTCCTCTTTCTCAAGTGCTTATAGAATGGGTGAATCTCCATCTCGTGTATTCTCTGATGGTTTCTCTTCCTCGAATGACGATGAATGTGAAAACGAGGATGTAAAGCAAACGATTAGCAAAATGGGTGTGAGGAAAGAAAGTGATCGAAAACAGATGATGTAATGATTATCATTAATGACAAGAAGATGATTTCCAGTGGAAGAGTGAAATTGAAACTGAAGTCAATAAAGGTTGTCATGATAAAATGAGTACGGGTTGTAAAAATGAGAAGCAGAAGTGCGATTCGATTAGGAAGGTTCGAGAAAGAATTGGAGAAGCGCATGACTGACAAAAGTTCTGAACATCGAGCTTAGCTAAATAATCAAGGCCTGCAAGTTCATTGACGAGAAATGAAAGAAAAGAAGCAACACGAAAATAAGAGGACGAGATTTTTGGCAAGGTATCCAGTTTCGCCATTCTTAGTACACATCTAATTTCGAGGACGAAATTCTTTTAAGGGGTAAGGGATGTAGCGCCCAGGATAAAAACGAAGCATAATTGATTAATTAAATAATTAAATCCTTAATCGTTTTATTTTATTTTGTGCGTTAATCTTGACTGTTTAATTTAATTATGTGTGTTTCATATAATTGATAAATGCATGTTTTAGATGGAAATATTTTTTAGTCGCGGAACATAGATTATAATTATACCATAAGATGCGTAATGGAAAAACGAGAAGATAGAAATGAATTAGAGGTCAATCGAAGACTCGTAGCTCAAATGGCGATAAAAAGGGTGAAATACGAAGATTTGGAAAAAAGAAAGATATTTCGATGAATAGTAACCCAAGATATTTTTCGATGAATAGTGTTTTTCGGAATTCTATATATAGCAGCATTTTTGATTCAAAAATCACCATTTTTCTGAATGAGGCTAAATTGATGAAAACACGTAAGTCTCTCTCTCTTCCTTTCTCTCTCTTTATTTTTTGTTTTCTGGTCACCGGCGACGCCGCCGCCGCCGGTGCCGGAAAATCGTTTTTCTCGATTTTGGCCGATTTTCACACAGAACGTAGGTCTCGTTGAGACAACTCTAGGATAGGTTTCGGATTTCAATTCTGATGTCTCGTTCACCAGAAAAGGGCAAAAACATCGCCGAAAAACCCTAATCCTTGTTTTTCCACCCTTTCTCTCTCCTCGGTTTTCTCTCTCTTTCTCTTTCCTTCTTCACCGGAGTGGTGGCTGACCTTTCCGGGATGTCGGGCTATTAGTTGGGGGTGGTGGCGTCGCCGGCGCCGAAGCTGAAATGGTGGTGGAAAATGTGGTGGTGGAAAGTGTTGTGTGCATGCATGTGTGTGTTTGTGTGATGTTTGGGGGCTGATTTGGGGTACTATTCACGGCCGCCGGAGCTAGTGGTGGCCGGAGGTGGTGTTGGCCGGCGGGTCAGGTGGGGGCGGCGTCGGGCGGCGATGCCGTAGCTGGAAGTTGCTGGTGCACTCCTGCTGTTGCTGGGCACACCGGGAGACTGCTAGGCGCGCGCACCGGGAGACGCCGGGTAACTGGGCGCCCGGCGCCGGGTGACGGGCAACGCGCGTGCACGACGCCGTGTGACGGGTGTGCGCACGCGGCACCGTGTTTGCGATACGAAATGTGTTTTTTGCGTTGTACATTATCATCGAGTCGTCGGCGATGAGATGTCGTCAATCGGGAGTCAGGGGTCCCGATCAATGTCAACCCTTTGACCAAAATTACCAAAATGCCCCTCAATCTTAAAATGCTTCTTTTGAGCTCGTTTCAACTCCGATTGAGCTCATTCTTTTTCCGTTGCGACCCTAATCTCACCCTCTTCCTTATTAGTATACTGAACTGAACTTTCACTCTCGATTCTTCAACCTCAATCCTTAGATCTACCATTTCGTTTCGTCTTTATCGATCATACCTTCTCCGATATCGTCTATACCTTTAATTATACATATTTAACATATTAAGGATCTAAGAAACATTGTAACTTGTGTAGGCTATCAGTTGGATCGTACTTTGTAATACTTGAAACTTGTTACTCGACAACTCACGTGGTAACCACCGAACAAGGTGGGGGTAATTTCTAAATCTTTATTTGTTTACAGTTTTCCCTATTATAATGCATGATTGAGGAATACTAAATGCAGTGATTATATGCTATGTTTATGTGTTCACGATATACTGTGAAAGGACTACGGTCCACATTGCATGTTCGGAGGGACTTACGATCCATAAAAAACAACTGTCTCTTACCCACTCTACTACCTGGAAGGTTTGGTGGTCCTGTAAATGCACCAATGGTATTTAAGACCATTTTATAGGGTAAGACGGGAAATACCCGCACCTAAAGGATGAGTTACGAGATACGTGCTATGCATTTTACGTGATGTGACTACGTGTTGAATGTTACATATTCTTGATTTATATATCTGTCGAATGATATAAGATACGGAGTTTATCCCCACGAGTGTATTCCACACACTCACCCTCTATTCTGTAATTCACGTTACTGGAGATGACAAGCATGTTGAACCTTAGAGAGGGAGTGATGGTGCCCTATCCGAACATGTTTATTTTAAGTCTTTTATCACACAATAATTAAATAATATTTTTATAATTCACGTTTTGTAAGTATAACTCGTTCGTACTATGAATGATGGATCCTGAAAGGTTTATTTCCGCTGCTAAGGTTTTTAATTTATCGGTTGTAACCGAAGGTTGATATGTAATATTTCTGATCGTCACTTACCTCATTCTTCTTATGATCGTTTCTTACCTCCTTCTATTTTATTTCATGCACGTCTTTTCCCCTTATTTCTTCACGCCCAAAAAGAAAACTCTGATAAATTTTATGTAAGAAAAACGGGGCGTGACAATACATAAAGGTCATGTTATTGAGACATGCGATATAAGTAACTTAACATTAAGGTCTTGCAATTTATACATAATGTGCCTTAAATGGTTGACTTATAAAAGTATACTTAAAAATACATAAGGGTCATCTTATGAACACATAAAGATATAGTGAACTAAATCTAAAGGTCTCCATATTTACATAAAATGAATGTCTTGTTTATATAACTGACTTATTTTAGTTCTGTTTATAAAGGTATTCTTAACAATACATAATGGTCATGTTATTCAGACAGAAGGTATAAGTAACTTAATATAAAAGTATACTTAAAATACATAATGGTCATCTTATGAACACATAAAGACACTGTACATATATCATAAAGATAATAAATGTGAATCTAAAACATTTTTTTTCAGACATATACATACCATCTCAGCAGTGCCCAAAGTATCTTTATTCAAAACCATCCACAAATCAAAAGTATTCCTCATGAAACGCTCATTCTCCACAACATCACCAACACCTTCTATATTATTTTTCAAGTTTCACTAATAACAAAAAATAGCCATTGTTAAGACAAATCACCATATTGTAATATATTTAGAAAAAAATAGAATATATAAAAATTTACAGAATGTTCCAAGTTAAAGACAAATCACTTTCGTTTATCTTTGCATTTAAAATCAGCATTCACAAGAAAAAACCAATTGTTTAAGAGAGACTGAAAAATTTCAACCTTTGGAGACAATGATAACATATCCTCCTTGTTGATAAAATTATAGTACCCATTCTTCACCAACTCTTCACTGTTAACATCAAAAAAAAAAATTCAAATAAAAAAATTAGGACATAAATTATTCATCCACAAAAAAAGAGCTCCTCAAAACAAACTACTTGTTTTTCATTGTTGTTTGACACATCTTTAAAAAGACAGTAATCAACAACTTCTTCCTGAATCTAACTCAAATTACTCAAAAACTTGTTTGAAAAAATCATGAAATAAGAAAGATATCCAACATCCTCAATAATGTTCCAGAACGGTTCCTACTTCATAACATCAGTCACATCTTCTTCAGTATCATCTCCCTGAACTGATGTTGTTTATTCCTCATTCAAATTGAATTGAATACCTTGATCCTCAGGTGTAAGCAGCCCAAAGGAAGGCATCTCCGATGCCAGCTTATTCATGGACAAGAAATTTGCAACAACACTGTCAATATAGCTGTGCAGATCTACATTGGAAAAGAAAGCTTGAGTATTCGATTGGCCCTGAGAATTTGAAACTTCAGCAGTTGAGTTAGATTGTTTTTCCTCCAAATTTCTTTTCACACCCAACAGCTTTTTCATATGATAATTGGTCACCACATAAATATCTCTTTTAAATAAAAGAAATGATTTATGAGTAGCCTGTACAGTAACATAAAAAAAGTAAGGGTATGACTAATTAAACATAAAGTATGTCTAGTGCAACATAAAGGTATGCTTAATCAAACATGAAGGTATGACTAATGAAACATAAGGGTATGTCTAGTGCAACATAAAGGTATGGCCAGTTGAGCATAAATGTATGACTAATGATACATGAAGGTATGCCTAATGCAACATAAATGTATCAATAAAAAAACATAAAACTATAACAAAAATAACATAAAGGTATGAAGGTACTTACATCCTTGGCCATTTTTTTGATTTCACTAGGTTTGAACCCATGCAATGCACGGACTTCATTTAACACTTATCTAATTTTTATTTTATAAGTAATATTATTTTATAAGTGTTTGTTGATTTATTTTTATGTATGATATTTTTTTTTATATTCTTAAAATAATTTTTCTCATTGTTTATTTTATTTGATCTTTCGCACAACATTGTTAATTGCTGGTTCTTTATAGGTGTTTTAACTATTGTATTAGGTATTTTCATATTTTTCTTTAAAAAGTATAGAATAAATCTCATTTTTATCGCTCGAAGGCACCTGTTTTGTTCCAATTTAGTCTTTGAGTGCTCTTTTTATCAGGTTTAGATAATGATTTCATTTCTAATTGTTTTCTTTTTGTATTCTTTTTATTAATCTTAACCAATTGTTACATCTGTTGTAATGTTTTATTACAATTTCCCAATGGTTTAAGGGGGTGCTTGGACTGGATGTGCCTATCTGGATTTTGAATGGATAATATTTATTAATTTGCAGAATCCTATAACTTTAATCTATTTTATCTACTTTATCCACTTTTTTTTACAATTCCCACTAAAACTATTTTGTTTGTTTTAAATAAAAGAATAGAACATCATTTATTTTTCCACAATTCCCGATATGATCCACTTTAAAACTTGCAAATCTATATACATCCCAATCTAAACATATCATAAGTTTTTTTAACACCTATTTTTTGTTAATGTCATTAGTTTTGCAAGAGCATTATTATTTACCTTTTTTTTTTTCAATTTGAAATGTTGGACAAAAACTATTATTCAAGTTTGAAACCAAAGATTTCATGTAGAAAAAGGCATACAACATTAGCAATCTCTTTCAAGCATTTGTAACTTACATATTTATTTTTTTCAAAGCACTTATTTTTTGTATAGTAGTGGAGTGTGTATTTAATTGATATTAATTTTTTGATATTTCATAAATAAAATGATTTTAAGAGAGGACACTTGACAATATTGTAGAGCTCCAAGCGGGATCGATTTTTAATTTTTCCATGCTTTCTTATTTCTCTTATATTTTTATAGTATTATTTCTCTTCAAATTCTTTGGGTATTATTATAAAAAAAACCATCTAATCATATAATATTATTATACTAAATTTTTTCATTCTTTTAATTTAAATTTGTATTATCATTTCATTGTAATTCATTATCAGGGATGACTTGTTAAGAAGAAGTGTCCCCCAAATTCGTTAAATTAAGTGAGTCGCTTGTGAGATCGTGACACAAACTTATTATAACATTATATGAGACGAAAAAAGAAAAAACAAATCATCCACAATTCAAACCCTACTACTCACATGTTATTTGTGGTGATGGAATCCATCTCACGGTAACTATCTATAAGACCGTCTCATATGAGTTTTTGTAAAATTGATATAGGAACATATGATGGAAGTTTAACCTTTCATTTCATGACATGATTTTCTTTCAACCAAATGATTGCACCAGATTTTGATGAAGTTATACCTTAGTCATGGAATTATGGGAAAAAAAATACACCCATAATTTTTCCTGGAAATTAGATTAAAATAGTAGCCATATACATGGTAAAATAATTTGACTTGCCAACTATGTTCTTTTATTATTTTTTCAGTGTCAATTTGATGAAAATAGTAGTCATATACTTGGTAAAAATTGGACCTTACTTTGGGGAATTATTGATATGTATTACAAAGAGTGAGAATCAAAATATTTGAATTGAATTCTTGAAACTTACTCATAAGATGAATAAGTATTGTGATAAATTATGCTCTTAAGTATTACATAGATACATGAGCTACCCATTAATTGAAATAATTAATTCATAAAAATCAATAAAGCAAATATATCTAAGCATGAAATGTGCCAAGCCATAAGCATATATGAAGGAGGTAGAGATGTATGTAGAGAGAGAGAGAGATAATTATATGATTTTTAGTTACTGCGTCTTCTTATGCTTCTTTGAAGGAAATGGAATCTTTAATTTGTATCATATCATCAATTTTCTGATATTGTGCCCAAACAATCTTACATGCAACACTCTACTTATCATTAATTGAATTTTGATACTTGTCATAAAGCATGGACAATGATAAACTTAATGTTTGTTGTATTAACAATGTGAGAAAAAAAAACCACAATCTCAATAACAAAACTAAAAAATGTCTGAACAACATTTAAGAGAAATCATACTCATCGATGTAGACCAACGTAATTAAGTTGAGGAAACTGTGAATGTAGAAAATTACCCATACGACCACAACAACCTAACAAACATAATATACCATAGTGTCTCCTCCACCATATTCAAGAAAATATTAACCATCAAGAAAAAATAAAAGACAACACATTCAGCAAGAGTATCATCTTCCCATCAATTGCTATTGACAACACACTGTTTACCCATCAATAGACTTGAGAGAAGACTTGTTCAGGCGTTTCAAGTGTCATTAAACTTCAAAAATCCATCGAGCAGTGTTCCCGAATTTCCATCGCAAACCAAACAAACAATTCCACCGTCATATCCATTGAAATTGGTACTCAAGCTTCAAAAAATACAATTTTGAAGCAGTGATCATTCAAGACATGACGATAATGGAAGGGCATCAAGCGAAATCTATTTTCAATGTTTTTTTACAACCTTAAAGCACTCCCCAAGACTCCAAGCATTTCCATTGTTGTAGAAAATAAAGTCGGCCATAGAAGCTTGAAAGACACAGATTGGGAGAGTTGGTGAGGCTAAGAGAGACTATAACGGTTTGATTCCATATTTTTTGTAATAAAACCTACTTAATATGTGGCAGTTAAAGAATAAACATATTTAATATGTTGCAATTAAATTTTCAATTATTTTACACATGACAGCATAATAAAAAAGCTTATATGACAGAATTATGGAGCTCCAAGTGTCAACACTTGAGAGATCCAAACCATACTTTTATATACATAGATTATCATCAGGTTCACCTTCCGGCAATGCAAACTTAATAAATCTGGAAGATTTATCTTTCTCACCAGCAGAAGCATCATTCTTATCACCAATATCAGCATCATTCTTATCACCAGCAGCACCATCATTCTTATCACTAGTAACATCATATTTCTTACCAACAGCGCTCCTAAAAAACATTCTCACTAGAATTGTCAATTTTTTTCAAACATCCTTTTTCAGATAATGGGTACACATTCAACAAGATCTCTGCATCGCCATAAGAACTAGAACCTGCCTCTTCATCACACACTCTGTCCATTTTATCATTAGTCCAATGTTGTATCAATGACAGACTACGAGACTCTTCAATCCCATGCCACTTCAGCCTATGTAAATACACTATTTACAACACTAGCACACAACAACTTAAACAATTTGTCTTTCCTGAGTGAAAGCTAGTGACAGACTCACAAATTCTCTCCAACACATACGTACACCAATCAAAATTATGAATATTCTTTACATCCAACAAACACTTCAAAAATCCCCATACAGAGCAATCAATTCGAAGTTGGAGCCAAAAAAAACATTCATCACATACAAAATAGATAACCTCTTAAAATCATCTTCCCATTAACTAAAGTAGTAGTCTTCACATTGTGCAACACCTTCAGAGCTGATCTAGGCTCAATGTTATATCTATCTTTGTACATATCAAATATTTCATCATCTTCACTCTTTGCAAACTTCGCAACATTATGACTTTCCCGCGGAATCATAAAAATATCAAAAACATCATCAGCAGTTACAGCAAAACTACGATGACTATCTATAGTTAACATTCTACTACCACCATTAAAATGATTCACTAACCACATATTCATCATCTTGTTAACCCTAGTCAAAGACATTCTTAATAAACCTCCAAACCTTATACTTAACACATCAGTCTTCTGCCTATCACTCAAACATCACACAAGTTCAACAACAACACTACTTGGTCTGCACGGTGTATAAATCAAACTGTAAATAAAAACATATGAAACTAATATAAATACAAACACTACACAAATCATAAAACCAAAACAGAAAACACTAATACACAAAACATAGTACATAAATCACACTTTTATGTTACACTAAACATACCTTTAACATAAAATAGACATACCTTTATGTTACACCAAACATACCTTCATATAAGCTTCACATACCTTTACATTACTTTAGTCATACCATAACTGTGCTTTAATCATACCTTTATGATACATTAAGCATACCTTTTATATAACATCCACATACCTTTGCATTACTTTAGTCATACCTAACTGTGCTTTAACCATACCTTTATGTTACATTAAACATACCTTTTATAAACAATAGACATACCTTTTATAAATAAAAAACAGAAACACATGCAAAAATATAAACTTACAAATATACTCATCCAAAGCCATGCACTACACATAAAATGCATTACACAAGGGATATCAAACAAAAAACAAAATACATACCTATCATTATCAACACAAGGAGTATTAAAAGCTCTCCTGGATCTCTTCCTCACAACTTGTCTATCAGGAATAACTGCAATCTCTTTCTTTGAAGCCATCTAAACACATGCAGAGATGAATTTAGTGTCAATATAAAGAAAAATGTCAAATAATATCAAAAATACGCAAAAAATCATAAAACTAGGGTTTCCAATCCAAATGTTGAAGAACAAAAATGAAATACAAAACAGAAGATGAACAAACTAATTCCAAAAACACTTCAAAAAACAAATATAATACAAAACAATAATTTAACAAACAAAAAAACTTAAATCATATACAAACTTAGGGTTCCAATACCACAAGCAATGAGAAATAAAATTACAAATTAAACAAACACACATCATAAAGAAGAAAAATCAAAACAAAGTACACAATAAAATCGAAGAACAACCTATGCGCGCACACAAATCGTCTGAAAATTGAAAATAACCTCACACTGACCGAAATACACACAAACTACCAACGAACTACACACAAAATCGAAATGAAAAAGAGAAAAAAGTAAAAATCAAACAACACGAAGTCGAGATAGAGAGAGAGAAACGAGAGAGAAGGAAGCGCGAAGAACTACTCAACTTTCAAAATGAAAAAAAAGAGTATTTATATTTCTTTGGGTCGGGTCGGATCTATGGCCGGGTTGGGTCAGGTGTATGGATCACAGATCCATGCACCAAGTGCATAAAAGTTTTTGTCATCTAATAAAAATAAACATTTTAGGAATAAATTTTGTAAGTATTTAAGTGAACTTAATTCATGCAACAAGTGCATAAAAGTTTTTGTCATCTAATAAAAACAAACATTTCAGGAATAAATTTTGTAAGTATATAAGTGAACTTACCATCCTATTTTAGAACTTCAATATTTTTCTAGTATATCGAAAAATATCATATTTTTAAAAATGAATTAATAAAATCTAAATGTACTTCAAATGCTATAAATTAACTCAAAAAATATGGTATCGCATATCTAATTATAGTTTGAAACATATTAATAAATCTTAACATATATTTTTAATTTACTTCGATACATGACATAATACGTTAAGTTTAATTTAACTCCCAATATTTTTGATTTTAGATTTCACAATGCACAAAGTTTAATGATTTCTAATCACATGGAATTTTATTTTCAATCTGTTTTAATCGTTCCAAAGGACAAAATTAGACAAGGAGAAAAGAACAAGAGAACAAAAACAAAGCCAATTAAATTGAGAATACATAACTAATTTATCATTTGCAATGCCATGCGTATGAGTCTCCATTGAATACTAAGAGTATTTATAGCTAAACATGTCAATATATATGAATTGAATATATAGCAAATAACTACAACAAAAATACACAACAAATGTAAATTAGACGAGTTA
Source organism: Scutellaria minor (assembly GCA_954870855.1). Taxonomy (NCBI): domain Eukaryota; kingdom Viridiplantae; phylum Streptophyta; class Magnoliopsida; order Lamiales; family Lamiaceae; genus Scutellaria; species Scutellaria minor. The sequence goes on along the minus strand of OX940728.1, from coordinate 12,050,423 downwards.
GGTAGCCCGTGCAACGCAGGGATTAAAACCTAGTTTAGAATTAATTTTAGAATTTGTAAATAATTTTCTGCATTATTTTTAGATAGATTTGTTCGAAAAAACTTAAATTAAAAAAAATTAGACTTAAAAAATTTAGCTTTCAAATTATTTTTACATTTTAAAATAATATATTTTAGATTTTTGAAACCATTTTTCGAATTTTGTTAGAAGAAATTCTAGTTTTTTTTAAAACAATTTTTAGATTAATTATATCTATTTATTTGAAATAATTTTTAATAAATTACCAAATATTTTTGTTATTTTTATTCAATTTATTGATTTTTAAATCTTCCACAACTAATATTACATATAAATTTGAATTAGTTTTTAAATTTTATTTGTTGATTTAAATTGTTAGACTAACAACCTTATTATTATTATTATTATTGTTGTTGTTGTTGTTCTAACGCCCCATTTCTTTTTAAAGGTAATTTTGACTAAGGCGTTATCTACGTACAAAACTTACCCTTTTAAGAATAATTAAAATAATGTAAATCAAGAATAATTTTGAAATATATGTTTCTAAAGTCTATGAAATAAAATACTTTAAATAAACTTCTTCTGCAATCTTTGAATATCGGCTACCAACATCCACCGCTCGCGCACCATGCTATAAACTCTCTATACTGAAAATATTTTATCATAGAGGGGTGAGTGTTTGAAATACACTTAGTGGAGGATCGCAAAACTGTACTAAATAAATTCAAATGAATAAATCGTAGCAAACAAACATGTGAACCATCACTTCACAATCGCAATCGCAATCTCATTTGCATAGGTGCATGATTTAACCTGTTTTATCATGGACATCGATACACATAAATATAACAATAAAACATAGCACTTAGATGCGGTTCTAAGCCGCTGTAATTATGGTTCTGAGCACTGTCACGCCCCGTTTTCTTACACAAAATATCAGAGTTTACCATTGGGCGTGAAGAAAGAATAGGTAATAGACATATCTCATAAGCAGAAAGAAGGAGTAAGAGATGACAAAAGAATGAGGTAAGGGGCGATGTAAATCATTCACATATCAACAATCGGTCTCAATACTGATAATTACAACAAAACTTAGCAGTGGAATTTATCATCAGGATCTCACATCCGAAACATATATCAAATTATTACAAAACGTGAATTAAATAAAACATTATTTGAAAATGTTTGTGTGCCAACATCCTAGACATACAGACCCAGATTTAGCACCTTCTCTCCCTTCTAGGGTTCATCATGCTCATCATCTCCTGTAACGTGAATTATAGAATAAGGGGTGAGTGCGTGGAATACACTCGTGGGAATGAAATCTTCCTCTTATAACAAACCAACAAATATAAAATACCAGATAAATAACCTTCAGTCACGTTGTCACAGCACATAAAATGCATATCAGATATTAGAAATGGTCAGGGGATGAATAGGTGCGGGTATTCCCCGTCTTACCCTATAAACGATCTCAATACCGCTGGTGCATTTCAAGGACCACCAAACCTATAAGAGTAGTAGAATGGGTGGGAGACAGTTTTTTACAGTCCATAAGACCCTCCGAACATGCAATGTGAACCGAAGTTGTCACGCCCCAAAATCTTTTTACATTTTATCAGAGTTTTACCATTGGGCGTGAAGATAGAAATAGCAAGGGATGCATACTCAACAGAATGAATAAGCAAGGGACGACAGAAGAAGGAGGTAAGGGACAAGTGAATCTCTCACTTATAAACATACGGCCTCTGCCGTTAGCAATCGGTCTCACTACCGATATAAAATATCATAGGCAGCGGAAATACCTTCAGGATCTCACATCCTTACTTGTATCAAAATATTACAAAACACAAGTTATCCAAAACATAGTTTGAAAATATTTAAGAGACCTCGTCTCATTACAACAAAGCCAGATACAGTACTTTCTCTCTCCTCCTAGGGTTCCTCATGCTCATCATCGCCTGTAGTGTGAGTACAGATTAAGGGGTGAGTGCATGGAATACACTCGTGGGGATAAAACCCACCTCATGTGACTCATAACAGAATTAAATACCGAAAAGCTAACCTACAGTCACGTTGTCACAACACATATATATGCAAAGCAGATATTAGAAATGGTAAGAAGAATAGGTGCGGGATTCCCCCGTCTTATCCTATATCGGTATTTCACCGCTTGTGCATTTCAAGAGACTCACGACACCTCCACAGAGTAGTAGAATAATAGCTGAGGACGCACAGAATGCATGATCGGAAGACCTCTGTCCTTCCACAGTTATATCATGGCACAGCAAGTATAAACACATCACTTAGTATTCCTTAGTCATGTATTTAATAGGGAAAACAGTAAACAAATAAAAAGATAGAAATTACCCCCACCTTGTTCGGTGGTTACCACGTGATCAACGAGTACCGACGGATCAGATTTCACAAGCGAGTACCAAAGGATCCGATATCACAAGGCTCAACTCAACGAGTAGCCTACATAAGTTATGACGTCCCTTAGATCATTAATAAATTATATTTAAAGCTGTAAAAGGTTCCGTTGGAAATCGGTCGTTAAATACGCGACGAATCGAGCGATCTAAAGATTGGGATTTAGGAGATAAGGCTGAAAGTCAAGTCTAAAGGGCTGAGATGATAGGAAATGAAATTTGGGTCACGATGGAAAAAGAATGAGCTCGATCGGAGTTAAAACGAGCTCAAACGGAGCATTTTGGTTTAGGGGTAAAATGGTAATTTTGGTCAAAGGGTTGACTTTGACCGGGCCCACGAACCCCGATCAACGATGTCTCGTCATCAACGACTCGATACGGATGAACGATGGAAAGAAAACGAGGTTCGGATCGAAAACATGGCGTCGGGTGCGCATGGGCGCGCACGGTGCGCGTGCGGCTCCCCGACGCTCGGCAACTGCCGAGTTTTCTCGGCAGCAACGTGACCCGGCTCGACGGTGGTCGAGTTTTCTCGGCCAGGCTTCCCGACACCTGACCAGCTGCCGAGTTTTCTCTGCAGCTTCTCTCCCGACACTCCCGGCGCCGGGCCTGACCAACATGTCACTTTCCCGGTGCCACCTGGCGCGGTGGTGCCGTCTCCTGCCTCCGCCACCTATCTCGCCGGATACCTCGCACTGCCAGCTACCACTTCCGGCCATCCCTCACCGGATTCCGATGGTGAATAGTGCTCGAAACTTCGCCGTAAAAACCTTCGATGCTGAGTTTTTCGAACTCACACCCAAACTTCAAAACTCCGGCCGGTGACTTCCCGTCGCCGGCGACGACTCCTAACACCTCCGCCGGCGACCCCTCATCGCTGGTAACCTTTCTCGACCAACCAAACACACACACACAACCTATATATACACACGCATATACACACACACTCACGCTCAAACACACACACACACCTCCATCTCTTTGGCCGGCGGCCACCTGCTGCTGGAAACCACCACCGCCTACTGAGTCCTTGGCTGACGACCCCCAGTCGCTGGCCACCACCACCGTCGCACACGAACGCACACACACGGCTTGCACACAAACACACACCTAGCGTAAGGTGTAAACCCACACACACACACTGTTATGCTTGGCCGGCGACCTCCAACAGCCGGCTGTCTCCTCCAACACCTCGCCGGTGACCTCCTGTCGCCGGCCGTTCTTTCCCTCATGGCGGCGCCCCCCGGCGCCGCCTCCAACAGCATGCACGAACACACACACTCACACACCACACAACACACATGCATGCACACACATATATATGCTCTATTGGAGTTAAAGAAACGAGGATGGATAATCAATCCATATGGCTGAGATGATAGAGAATGAAATTTCGGTCACGACGGAAAAAGAATGAGCTCAATCGGAGTTAAAACGAGCTCAAATAGAGCATTTTAAGTTTAGGGGTATTTTGGTAATTTTGGTCAAAGGGTTGACTTTGACCGGGCCCACGACCCTCGGTCAACGACATCTCGTCGGCGACCACTTGTTGACAACGTATGGTGGAAAAAATGGAATTCGGATCGAAAACATGGCGTTGCGTGTGCTTCGTCACCTGACGGGACGCGTGCGTGCGCGCGCGGCACCCGACATCCCCGGGAGCTGCCGAGTTCTCGGCATCGTGGCTCGGCAGCTGCTGAGTTTTCTCAGTAGCAAGTATCGGCAGCTTAGCATCGTGGCTCGGTAGCTGCCAAGTTTTCTCAGCAGCAAGCATTGGCGGCTCGGCAGCTGCCAAGTTTTCTCGGCAGCTCGTGCCTATGCGACCCGGCACCGGTCCTGCTCAACCAGCCACCTTCTCGGCGCCACCAGCTGCGATGGCGCCGCCCCACGCCACCGCCACCAGGTCCGTCGGAAAGCCTGCACCGTCGGCTACCACCTCCGGCCATCCCTCGTCAGAAACCTGCTATGAATAGTGCCCAGAATTCTCCCGCAAAACCTTACGTCACCCACGCATGCCAAACACAAACCTCTTCCCACCAAGCTCCACCCGGTGACTTCCAGTCGCAGCGACCACCCCCTCAACCCCCAGAACACCGGCCGGCGACTTCCCAGTCACCAGCAATCCCCCAAACCCGGCCACAACACTCAGCCACACATATATACACACACGCATGCTTATATACACACACACACACACTGGAACAGCTTAGCCGGTGGCAACCTGCCACCGGCCACCACCACCTGAACTTCGCCGGCGCATCCCCAGCGCCAGCCCCAGTAGCTCACGACCGCGCCACCAGCGCCGCTCCCAACAACAACACACACACTAACACACACACATGCACGACCTACATATATATACACCTGTTCAGCTCCAGCGCCGTCACCCACGGCGGCACCGGCCCTCCAGCAACACACCCTCACCACCGGCAGACCTCCGGTCAGTAGCTCCGGCTGGAAGAGAGAGGAGAGAGAGAGAAATCAAAAGAGAGAGAGAAGGTGGTGGAAATGTAGCGTCCCGGATCAAAACGAGCATAATTGATTAATTAAATATTTAACATATGACTTAATAAGTATGTGAGTTTACTTTGACTGTTTAAATTATTTATGTGCGTTACAGATATGTGTGTCTGATGCCGGTTTAGAGGGAACTTAGAAGATTTTTAGACATGGAACCCAGAAGATTTTTATATAATGAGATGCGTAACGGAAAAACGAGAGAATAGAAACGAACTAGAGATCAATCGAAGTTTCGTAGCTCGAGTAGTGAAGAAAACAGTGAAAATGAAGAATACGACGTATACGAGACGTATATGAAGGGAGGCATACGAGATATTATTGATGAATAGTAGCCTTTTTGGAGGAGTATATATTGGCCGATTTTAAGTCGATAAGTCATATGAGCTCATAATCGAAAAACACGTAAGTTTTCTCTCCCTTTTCTCTTTCTTTTTCCGGTGGCCGCCGCCGCCGCCGGTGGCCGAAAAAGTCAACCTTCTCGGAATCAAACGGTTTTTTCATAGGTCGTAGCTCTCGTCAAGGTGAGTCTAGTGATGGTCTTGTTTCTCCATTTCGATGGTTAGATCACCGGCAAATCGCCGGTCAACCACCGGAAAAACCTAGTTTGGAGTCCATCACCTTTTCTCTCTCCCTGTTTCTTGCTTTCTCTCTCTCGTCTTCCTTGCCGGGGTGGTAGATAACCATTCCGGGATGTTTGTCCTCGGGTTGGAGGTGGTGGAGCCGCTGGTTGGTGGGGTCGAAGTTGTGTGTATGTGTGTGTGTGTGTGGTTTTGGGGTGGAAAAGCTTGAGTTCGTGTGTGTGTGTTGTTGGTTGTGTGTATGTTGTTCTTGCTTGGGTTGTTGTGTTGTGTGTTGTTGGAGGTTGCCGGCTATGGTGGTAGAAGGGTTTCCAATGACGGGAGTCGCCGGTCGTAGCTAGAGGAAGAAAATGGTGTTGGTGGCGTGCTGGTGTGGGCTGCTGCGCGCAAGACCGTGCGCTGGGGCACGGCTGTGCGCCAGGAGTGAGCGGCCGTGCGCGGCCACTGGAAGGTGGCGCACGGTTGAGTGTTGTGCAGTTTTGCACGACCGTGCTAGGGGTTTTGTGTGTGGGATTTTACCGGGTGCTGCCGGGTGCGTCGTGTGCGCATCGGCGAGCGTTTTCGCGGGTCGGTTTGAGTCTTTTGTTTTCGTCGTTTTGTCGGGAGTCGGGGATCTCGGTCGAGTCAACCCTTTTTACCAAGTTTACCTTTCACACTCTTCTCGATATCCTTAATCCTCGAGTCTTGCTTATCCATCTTTTAATCTTTTGAGGATCTAAGATATCATGGTACTTTTGTAGGCTATCGGTTGGATCGTACGCATTAGGCTTGACTCTTTATCTTGTCAGATCACGTGGTAACCACCGAATGAGGTGGGGGTACATTCTAAACCTTAAGCTTTAAGTTTCTGTTAATAAATGCATGAATGATGATAAACGAACGTGTGATATGTGAACCCGTACTTAATGAAATGAACCTCAATTGTGATGCTATGTGAATCTATGATTAGTAAAACGATTCTTAAATGATACGAAATGATTGAATCTTACTCTGATTATTGTGAATGTATTGTTGTGGGGAAGGGACAGGGTGGCCCGTAAATACACTGATAGGTATGGATTGGGTGGTTCGTGAATACACCGATAGGTATGGATTGGGTGGTCCGTGAATACACCGATAGGTAGGGACTGGGTGGTCCGTGAATACACCGATAGGTAGGGACTGGGTGGTCCGTGAATACACCGCTAGGAAGGGACTGGGTGGTCTGTGAATACACCGCTAGGAAGGGACTGGGTGGACCGTGAATACACCGCTAGCTGGGAATGGGCTGGGAAATGGCTAGGTCATCCGTTAAGGAAACGATACATGTTATGCCTTGTATGTGATGTGTTTAATTGCCGAATTATTATATCTGTTTAATACGTGATCGGTTTAACAATATTAAAACTTGGAAAGTATCCCCACGAGTGTATTCAATGCACTCACTCCCTCTTAATCTGTACTCACACTACAGGAGAAGAAGAGAATCTTAACGCGTAGAGAGAGGGGTGCCCTATCAGCTGTGTCCATCTTCTGGTTTTGACTTTTAAAGTTATGTTGTTCGTTTGTAAAAGTAAAATTGTATTTCTCATCTTTTTATAAAAGATCCTGATGTTTTTCCGCTGCGTAAGGTTTCAAAACTCCATTTTATTGGTGGTGTCCGATGGTTTGAATGATATGTATTCGGCTGTGACCGATATGTTATGAGAAGATTCTGATGTCTTCTATCCTCTTCTTCTTCTGATCGTCCCTTGTCTTTTTCTTCTTTTGCACGCCTCTGTTTTTAATTAAAACTCTGATAAAATTTGTGTGGAAGAAACCGGGGCGTGACAGGAATCTAGGGTTTAGGGTTTGGAGGCCATTTTTCGCCGTTTTTCGGTGAACGAGAAATCAGAATTGAATTCTGAGACCTATCCTAGATTTGTCTTGTCGAGACCTACATCGTATGTGAAAATTGATCAAAACCGACAATGTTCAAATTTTTCGGCCACCGGCGGCGGCACGCCGGAGACAGAAAATCGGAAAGAGAGAGAGATGAGAGAGAGACTTACAAGATTTCGTCGCTTTCGGCTCGTTCGGAAAAATGGTGATTTTCGAATCGAAAACGCTCCTATTTATAGAATTCTAAAAAATCACTGTTCACCAAAAAAATCTAGATTACTATTCATCGGTTGAAAAGTCTTTGTCACTATTCACCGAAATATCCTCATTACTATTCACCGTAAATATCTTCCGGTTTTCCGAAACTTCGTGTTTTGCCCTTTTTGTCGCCGTTTGAGCTACGGGTCTCTAATTGACCCCTAGTTCATTTCCATCTTCTCGTTTTTCCAATACGCATCTATTGGTATAAAAATATTCTATATTCCATGTCCAAGAAAATTATCCGTTTAAATCTTGCTTTAAACACGTATCTGAAACGCACGTAAATAAATTAAACAGTTAAAACATACGCACATAATTATTAAATTAAGAGTTTAATATTTAATTAATCAATTATGCTTCGTTTTTGGTCCAGGGCGCTACAGCCACCATAGTGCAGGAATTAACCCATCTTAACATAAGTACGGTTCTGAGCCACCGTAGTTATGGTTCTGAGCCCACCGTAGTGCGAGAATTAACCCATCTTAACATAGTTGTGATTCTGAGCCGCCGTAGATTGCATGCGCACACACATATTCACATTACAATCAATAACATATTTAATCATATTACCCTTCACATTTGTATTGATAGGCTTATAGCACATCGTTAATTTAGCAACGATCACATAAACATATAATAAGAACAGTCTCATTTCACATATTCATAAACATCACATAATTGAGAATATGAAAATCAGTAAAGTTAACCTTCAAATAAGTTAGAAAAATAACCGGTGCACATAACCATAGCATTCAGATAATACACATAACTATTTGGCTCAGTCACTAAAGAGACCTTTTTGGCTCGGTCTCCGAAAAGTCCCTCTTTGGTGCGAGGCTTAACCCGACTCAACATGACAAATAACATTCATATATAATCACGTAGCTCCCGATCGCTAGCAAGGTAAACAAAAATTTCAAATAAATTACAATAGAATATAAATGAACAATTACATTTTCATTTAATAACATGTAATAATGTTAGTCCTAAGTGGTCAGAGGTGAGGGGGGTGAATGAACCTCTATCAAATTTTTACTTTTGAAATCTTTCTGTAAGAGATTACTGAATTCTAGACAGAATATAACAACTTTGGCGAAATCAGTAAGCTAGCAGAATGCTGATTCAGCTTACTATTTCAGAGATTACAGTATGTAGTGGAAATACTAGATAAAGTTTCTCTTTGTGAAAACATTTTCTTTTCTAAGTACGATTTTATCAAGATCGTTTTTATGCAGTATGAACAAGATATATATCAGATGCAGCAAGTAAATATAAAATGATAAACACACAAAGGTTTATAGAGGTTCGAAGGTGGTATAATCCTTCTACGTCCTCTCTTCTCCTTCATTTAGGAGGAACTTTAATCAGAAAAGGTTCGCTTTACAAGTCTCGACTTTACAAATCAACTCCTCACAAGTTAAACCTACTAGAATCAATCAGATTCCTAGGCCAATCCCACACAGGGTCATCAAACTCACATAAAGTTAAAAGCCTTAACAAATTAAGACTACTAATCAGTAAGGATCTAAATCCTTCCTATTGAGGACACCAAACTAAAACAACCTAGCACACAACACATGTGGTTAGAAGTATATGGTTCTTCAACTGGTGCTTCGAAGACAGTCTTAAGTGTTAGGATGTATACTATAAGCCTAGTTTTTTGTATGAACATCGTTTATGGAATGAGAATCACATTGGTCATATGTTTGCATTTTATATTTGTTATATATGTTTATGCAATGTCCAATTAATTTATATTATAGATAACTTGGTGTGTGGTGCCACACAGAAGATCATGTTATCAGTTTCTTATAAATTATAAATAGTAGCTCACAACCAAGATGGATTTGGACAAATCATCGGAATGGTTGTAGTGTAGTTTGGTATTAGTCTGTCTTGACTATAAAACTACACTAGTACACTTTGTGTGTATTGAGCAGGACCATTTGAGGTTGTTCGTTTTATACTGACTATATAATAGAACAAGACCTCTGTTATTATGGATGTACATCTTCTTAATCCCTATATAATAACGGGCACGTATGCTCAATGTTTATTTCTTTAATTTGCCAATGGGTGAGATTTATTCATAAATCAATAAACTCGGTGAGTTGGGAGATAGCATTGTTTATATGGTGTTCTGTTGATTATAGAAGGAATCCGTGTCCTAATTATTTAGGATGATAATGTCCCCTTGAGGAGCTCATAAGGATTATCATGTAAACCCTGCAGGTGGATTTAATCCGACATGATAATAAGGATGAGTGGTACTACTCTTGGAATTAGATGTAAATTATTTAAGTTGTCAGTAACTTATTTAATTTACGGACATTCGATATCTTAAACACGGGGAAATAAATGTACACATAATAAGGAGCCCATATTAAATATGGGATTGGGATGGTAGTTCAATAATAATTCTCTAGTGGACTGAATTATTATTGATGGGCTTCAGTTATGTGTTCGGGCCGAACGCAGGATACTAAAGCCCATCAGGAGGCCCAACCCAATTCCTCCTCTAGGTCCCTGGTGTAGCCTATATATAGCTCTTTTCATCAGCGCCTCTCATAACACAGAACTCAGATCACAGAAAACACGTGATAAGTGAGAGAGAGCGGAACTGATTTTTCTCGAAGGATCGTTGGCCACGCAACGTTCGAGAAGGGCTCAGAGGAATACATCAGAAGATCAAGAGGTCTACAAGGGTATGATTTCTTTCCGCTGCGATTTATCTTTGGATCCCGATTCCGATAGCATAGGGCCGGCGATCCGTCGGTTCCAACAATTGGTATCAGAGCCACGGTTTCTGGTTCTATGTAATTGGATCGGTTATATATTACGATCTTATGCTTTTTCATACGTTTTATATTCAGATTGTATGATAGTAGGATTGCATAGGATAACTCGGTTTTGCAGGTTACCTATATATCCAACTATTATGGTCTGTATGTATGTTTAATGTATGATCTAAACCCTCGGACCTGTCGAGGTTTTTATTTTGGGTTGGTTGCATGATTGTAATAGTAAAAACACGGCGGTTTGTCGTGTTAGGTTTTACATATTCTTGATTTGTTCTCGATGTAATTTTGTTCGATCTCATATGGTGTATTCTGATCCTACAAGGATTTTGCATAGGGTTTGGTAGATGTTCGAACTAGATTCTGTATAGGATTGGTAGATGTTCGAACTAGATTCTGTATAGGATTCCTGTTCGATCGAGACTTCTATTCGAACTAGGATTGGCGTTCGAAGGGGCTGTTCGATCAAGATTGCTAGGCGCTGGAACAGATTGCTCGATGGGGCTGATCGATCAGATCAGTAGATTGGCGCTGATTCTGTGCAACAACCTGCTGGATTTGCGCAACAATCGCTGGATTTGGCGCTGATTCTGTTCGCTGGATGTTGGTGCTGATTAGGGTTTTAAACCCTAATTTTTCCTAACGGGGCGCTGCCCGTTTAGCAGGCAAACATTCAATCGAAGTGGCCATAATAGTTGGATTTATATTATTCCGTATTTATTGCCTTTCTATTTGTTTGTTGTTTTATCAAGCATGCTTTTGAATGTTATATGTTATTGCATGCTAAAATCCCTCATTTAAATAACTAAGTGGGAGAGGGATTTATTTTGAATAAATCCCATAGCCTCCATTACTGGTTTGTAAGTGATGCATTTAAACTTACACGTTGGCTTTGAGTGCCTTCTTCCACATCGGATGAGTTTGATTGCGGATCACTGGATCAAACTTCCTCTAAGGATAATTATAGAAAATTATTTAGGAGCGTATGATCTTCTCCATCTGAAGAGATACAATCCTAGATAATGGACTTAGTATTAAGAAATGGTACACACTTAGGTGCATATGATAGTATCCTTCCCATCGGAGTAAGTGCTGTTGTTTGCATGGCTGAAGCTAAACCAACTATTAATTTTGTTTGACAAGATAATGAAATTAATGGGTAAAACCTCCTCTTACAAATGTTTGAATTAGCATACGTCCACACTATCGTGGCATGCGAAGTTCACGGTGTTTTTGAGGTGTTGGTGAATTTAATTATATTGTTTGAGGGAACAATATAGGCTTTAAATTCTATATGTTATGACCTGTGTATTTATTTATTTATTTATATGATTCTCAGGATTTCATTATGTCTTTCAATCCACTTGCTGTTATACTCAAAGAAAACAAACTTACTGGTCCTAATTATATTGACTGGAAAAGAAACCTGGATATTGTCCTAACTGCTGAGGAGTACAAGTTTGTACTCCATGAGCACTGTCCTGACATGCCTGATGAAAACTCTACTGAAGAGGAGAAAGCGCATTATAGAAAGTGGGTTAAGGCAGATGAGATGGCGCGGTGTTACATTTTGGCTTCCATGTCAAATGTACTGCAACATCAGCATCAGGCCATGCCCACTGCCTATGATATGATGCACAATCTTAGAGAACTCTTCGGACACCAGAGTCGGGCTGCCAGACAGGAGGCAATGAGAAACTTAATGACGACCACCATGTCTGAAGGGACACCTGTGAGTGATCACGTCCTTAAGATGATGGCTCATTTGAATGAGATGGAAGTCCTTGGAGCTGAAATCGATGGGGAAACCCAGGTCGATATCGTGCTCCAAACACTGCCTAAGAGTTTTGAGCAGTTCCGCCTTAATTATAATATGAACAAAAGGATGTATTCCTTGGCGGAACTTCTGACAGAACTCAAATCGGCAGAAGGACTATTTCGTCAAAGTGCTCAAGCTTACGTTGCTGAAAATGTTTCTAATTCTAAGCCGAAAGGTGGAAAGAAGAAAAAGAAACAGAATCCTTCGGCAAACAAAGCGAATGGACCTCAAAAGGCTGGGCCACAAGGTGGCGTGAAAAAGCCGAAGGGCAAGTGCTTCTCATGCAAGCAGCCTGGACATTGGAAGGTAGATTGTCCCAAGAAAAAGGAGAACAAAGAAGGTAAATCTTACTCACTAATTACTGAAACATGTTTAGCGGTGTTATCTACCGGTACCTGGTGTGTAGATACGGGAGCCACTGATCATGTCTGCAATTCTTTGCAGGGGTTCCAGGAAACCAGGCGACTTAGTGAGGGCGAGATTACCATCTACATGGGCAACGCTACGAAAGTGGCGGCAGTTGCAGTGGGAGATGTTTATTTATCTTTTGATAGGAACAAGACTTTGGTTTTGAGGAATTGTCTTTACGTACCTTCTTTTAGAAAGAACTTGATTTCGGTTTCTAAGTTATTTTTGGATGGATATTCTGTTTCTTTTGATGGCAAAGTGGTTGTCAAGAAAAATAGGGTTATTGTCTGTTCTGGTACGTTGGTTGGCAATTTATATACTCTTAATCCAATAACTCCTACGATGCAACAACTGGAAATTAATAATACATCTTCTAACTCAAATAAGAGAAAAGAACCTTCTAAAATGAACCAAACATATCTTTGGCATCTAAGACTAGGTCACATTAACTTGAGTAGGATTCAAAGGTTGATAGCCGATGGACCTTTGAGTTCATTGGAAGTGGAAAACTATCCGACCTGCGAGTCCTGCTTGGAAGGAAAAATGACCAAGAGGCCTTTTAAAGCCAAGGGGTATAGAGCCAAAGAAGTGTTGGAATTGGTTCATTCTGATTTGTGTGGTCCTATGACTATCCAGGCAAGAGGTGGTTTCGAATATTTTGTCTCATTTATAGACGATTTTTCGAGATATGGGTATATTTATTTGATGCGCCGCAAGTCTGAGTGCTTTGATAAATTCAAAGAGTACAAGGCTGATGTGGAGAAGCGTCATGGTAAATGTATCAAAACACTACGATCTGATCGTGGTGGCGAGTACCTCTTAGGAGAGTTTAGGAATTACTTATCAGAGGCTGGGATTCAATCCCAATTGTCTGCACCTGGTACACCCCAACAGAATGGTGTGGCAGAACGAAGGAATAGAACTCTCATGGAAATGGTTAGATCGATGATGAGTTATTCGGAATTACCGAATTCGTTTTGGGGATATGCCCTGGAAACGGCAGCGTATATTCTAAACTTGGTACCTTCTAAGACAGTACCCTCTACTCCCACAGAATTGTGAAATGGGCGTAAGCCTAGTCTTAAACACATTCGGATTTGGGGTAGTCCAGCACATGTGCTGAAGGGAGATGCTGATAAGTTGGAATCTCGTACGGATGTTCGGCTGTTTGTGGGCTATCCTAGAGGAACGAAAGGTGGTTTATTTTATAGTCCTAAGGATCAGAAGGTCATTGTTAGCACAAATGCCCGATTCTTAGAAGAGGACTATGTAATGAACCACAAGCCCACGAGTAAAATTGTTCTAGAGGAAATCAGAGGGGAAATCCCTACCTTAGTACCACTAGTACAAGATGAGATACCACAGGGGTCTGCACCATGTGTCACTAATGATACACAATTACCACAAGTGCCTCGTCGTAGTGGGAGGGTTGTTAGACAGCCTGATAGATTCATGTTTTTGGGAGAGTCTTCGGACTTGGTATCTGGTGAACATGAATCTGATCCTTGGACCTATGACGAAGCACTCCAAGATAAAGATGCAGAATCTTGGCAAAAAGCTATGAATTCTGAATTAGAATCTATGGATTCTAATCAAGTCTGGGAGCTAGTAGAACCACCAAATGGTGTAAAAGCCATTGGATGTAAGTGGGTCTACAAAAGAAAAAGAGGATCAGACGGGAAAGTAGAAACTTTCAAAGCAAGGCTTGTTGCGAAGGGGTACACTCAAAAAGAAGGAATCGATTATGAGGAAACCTTTTCGCCGGTAGCCATGCTTAAGTCTATCCGGATTCTTTTGTCTATTGCTGCTCATATGAATTATGAGGTTTGGCAAATGGATGTCAAGACTGCTTTCCTTAACGGTAGTCTTGAAGAAAACATCTATATGAAGCAACCAGAAGGGTTCGTTGCAAAGGGCAAAGAGCATCTTGTGTGTAAGCTTAATCGGTCCATTTATGGATTGAAACAAGCTTCGAGATCTTGGAACATCCGTTTTGATGAGGTAATCCAGTCTTATGGATTCATTCAATGTCCGGATGAGTCATGTGTATACAAGAAGAGTGATGGAAACGTGGTGGTATTTCTTGTACTATACGTAGATGACATCTTGCTCATTGGCAACAATGTCAAGGTGTTGTCAGACGTAAGGGTATGGCTGTCCAAGCAGTTTGATATGAAGGACTTGGGAGAAGTAGGACATATTCTTGGGATCAAAGTGATAAGAGATCGCAAGAAAAGAATGTTATGCTTATCTCAAGCTTCGTACATTGATACCATTCTAGCTCGTTTTAGCATGCAAAACTCCAAGAAAGGTTTTCTACCTTTTCGACATGGAGTACCTTTATCTAAGGAGATGTGTCCTAAGACACCAAAGGAGATAGAGGACATGAAGGCAGTTCCTTATGCTTCGGCCGTAGGAAGCCTAATGTATGCAATGCTATGTACGAGGCCAGATATCTGTTTTGCCGTGGGCATGGTTAGCAGATATCAAAGTAACCCAGGACAAGGACATTGGACTGCGGTAAAGCATATTTTAAAGTACCTGAAAAGGACTAGAAATTATATGCTGGTTTACCAAGCAGATGATGTGCTTCCTGTGGGTTACACAGATTCTGATTTCCAGTCGGATAGGGACAACAGTAAATCTACCTCGGGTTATGTGTTTACCTTAGGAGGTGGAGCCATTATATGGAGGAGTGTTAAGCAGAAATGCGTTTCAGACTCCACCATGGAAGCTGAGTATGTGGCAGCCTCTGAGGCAGCCAAAGAAGCTGTATGGCTCAGGAACTTCTTGATGGACTTAGAAGTGATTCCTGGTTTGCCCAAAGCTATCACAATTTATTGTGATAACAGTGGTGCAGTGGCAAACTCGAAGGAACCACGAGCCCATAAAGCAAGTAAACACATTGAGCGCAAGTACCACCTGATACGAGACATCGTAAAGCGAGGAGAAGTTGTTGTCGCCAAAATTGCATCAGCAGATAACCTAGCAGATCCTTTCACAAAGGCCCTCCCAGCGAAAGCTTTTGATGGGCATGTTGAAGGGATGGGAATTAGATGTGTGGCGACGCTTATAGAAGCATAGTCTTTTAGTATAAGTGGGAGATTGTTAGGATGTATACTATAAGCCTAGTTTTTTGTATGAACATCGTTTATGGAATGAGAATCACATTGGTCATATGTTTGCATTTTATATTTGTTATATATGTTTATGCAATGTCCAATTAATTTATATTATAGATAACTTGGTGTGTGGTGCCACACAGAAGATCATGTTATCAGTTTCTTATAAATTATAAATAGTAGCTCACAACCAAGATGGATTTGGACAAATCATCGGAATGGTTGTAGTGTAGTTTGGTATTAGTCTGTCTTGACTATAAAACTACACTAGTACACTTTGTGTGTATTGAGCAGGACCATTTGAGGTTGTTCGTTTTATACTGACTATATAATAGAACAAGACCTCTGTTATTATGGATGTACATCTTCTTAATCCCTATATAATAACGGGCACGTATGCTCAATGTTTATTTCTTTAATTTGCCAATGGGTGAGATTTATTCATAAATCAATAAACTCGGTGAGTTGGGAGATAGCATTGTTTATATGGTGTTCTGTTGATTATAGAAGGAATCCGTGTCCTAATTATTTAGGATGATAATGTCCCCTTGAGGAGCTCATAAGGATTATCATGTAAACCCTGCAGGTGGATTTAATCCGACATGATAATAAGGATGAGTGGTACTACTCTTGGAATTAGATGTAAATTATTTAAGTTGTCAGTAACTTATTTAATTTACGGACATTCGATATCTTAAACACGGGGAAATAAATGTACACATAATAAGGAGCCCATATTAAATATGGGATTGGGATGGTAGTTCAATAATAATTCTCTAGTGGACTGAATTATTATTGATGGGCTTCAGTTATGTGTTCGGGCCGAACGCAGGATACTAAAGCCCATCAGGAGGCCCAACCCAATTCCTCCTCTAGGTCCCTGGTGTAGCCTATATATAGCTCTTTTCATCAGCGCCTCTCATAAAAATAGAACACAGATCACAGAAAACACGTGATAAGTGAGAGAGAGCGGAACTGATTTTTCTCGAAGGATCGTTGGCCACGCAACGTTCGAGAAGGGCTCAGAGGAATACATCAGAAGATCAAGAGGTCTACAAGGGTATGATTTCTTTCCGCTGCGATTTATCTTTGGATCCCGATTCCGATAGCATAGGGCCGGCGATCCGTCGGTTCCAACAGCAGCAACACTGGTTACTTCTCCAGCTTGTAGTGTTTTGGGGGTTTGTTTGATGGATTCTGCTCTACTTGCTTCCAACCCTAATTACAGCATTCATTGGTTAGCCTCCTCAGCATCAAGGTGAGCTAACTAAGCTTCAGCAAGCTCAAGTTTTGACGGGGTCCTTACAGTCTCAGCGGTGAGGTTCATCAATGTGTTGTCTACCTCTGCAGTCATCGAATGTTCACCCTCTGGATCCTCAAAGGTACTCTTACCTTTCTCAGCTCTGTGCTTCCTTATATTTTCCTATCTTTCAAAAATCTATTGAATCATGGCATCCCGACAGGAACCAGCAAATTCTGGTTGGAGTAGAGGCAGTATACTGTCAGCATTAGTAAACTCAACTACCCATTGAAGGACTAGGTCCTCTACTCTCAAGAAGTCTTTCCATTCCAGCAACTCCCTTGCGCTTGAGAGTCGTATTGATCTCCAAAGCTTACACAACCTGAGGAATCCTCTATAAATCGACTCTGGTGTTTCTGTAAGTAAATCTCGTGCACTATCTAAGTCGAGATCACTGTAGGTTTTATGAAGATTGAGCCATATCTTAACAACTTTGAATGGCATCTCTGGCTCATCTCTGTTCATCAGCATCATTTGTTTCTTTGCTTACGTTCGGGATCTTCTACTTCGTTTTCCCTTTCTCTTCGCAGCAAGCAATTTCTTCATCTTTCTCGTCTCCTTTCTGCTAGGTAGAATGAGGTGCTTCACTCCAGATACTAGCACAAGGGCCAGACTCTTATTTTCTTCCTGATCAGCATCCTGATCAGTATCCTGAGCTTTCTGATCAGTACATTTAGCTTCCTATTCTATATCAAATCTCTGATCAGGGACTGGATCAGCTGCAACAATCACATTGGACTCACCAACTCCTAGAGCAGCATTCTCAAGAGCTTGTACTTGCTCAACAATCACATTGAGGTTCTTCAATGGAGCTCTCTTGATATCCTTCTTTATCGACCTCACAATAGATTGAACCTCATCAGTCCGAGAGGCTTTCTTGCTGACCTTCTGTATCGGCTTCCTGGCAGGCATATCATCATCATCATCAAAAGAAGAAACCGAGTCAGCAGCTTTTTATGCAGCGTTACTGCTGCGTTATGTTGCAGTATCTAAGTCACTTTCTGCAATCTTACCTTTTGCAACAACCTTCTTCTTTGGTTACTGAGTCTTTCCTGCAACTTTCTTTTTAGTGAACCCCTTCTTCACTCCTAAATACCAACCAGGGGTGATTGCCACGATTTCATCCACTGGAATATTCTTCTTATAGAGAATGAAGGTGATGGTGATGTCGAAACTCCTCCTCACGGTCTTCTTAGAGGCCTCCTCCTAAATTCTCCGGAAGAGGAATTGTCCTCAGTTGAGTGTTTTTTCTCTAACAATCGCAATCATCAATCGAATCCGAAGATCGGTATACCAATCGAAACTCCCATATCTACCTTCAACGAAGTACGCACAGATGTCATGAAAAAACTCATACTCAGGCTTCAGTTTATTCTTCTCAAAGCTTTTTTTCAGAGGCTCTGAGACAGAATCCTGTTTGAACAGGTTCTAGCTTTCCTCCATATATTCAGAGCCGTACATCTCTAGCTCTGAAAACTACAGACCTTCGTTGGAGATGTCGAAGGTGGAAGTAATGTCCTTTACCGTCAGTTTATATACTTCACCATCAGGACTCATCCTAAAGAGGATCGTCTGCGAGTCTTTAGATAACTTGGCATATGCATAAAACTTCTGAACAGGTCGGATTGAAAATCCGTTGTAACTGGTGGTAAACAGTCCCTCAATCCTGCTCTTATCAACATGACCCCAGAGCTTATTGATGGCCTCCTTGTTGAAAGGTGTTTCATCTCCGAGCAACACTTTGGTATTAACCAACCTTCCTTTTACCACTTTTGTTTACCTTCCGCTAGCCATTGATGAGTTTGAGAGAGAGATCTGTGAAAACTGTAGAGAAAAAATAGAGATAACACTTGAATGCAGATAGTCAGTTTTTGTTTCTCGAGAGTGATAAATATGGAAATATAGAGTAGAGGGGGAAATGATGATCAATTTTAATTCAAACATATGATGGTTTTTAATCAACGGTCCTGATCAAATAACGTATGCGAGAGGCATGCAATCTGACGGTTGAGATAAAAAGACGGAGGGGCCTCTTTACAATTAATGAAACTTGTCATGTTAGAAGATAAACCGCGCCTGTTCGTCTTATAAAAAAGTGGTTTTTATATTAAATGCGGATGCCAAATTGTCGTTTCAATGATTAGGGATAAGGTTACTATTCCTAATACAAGGTTGTAGGTTCCTTAAATGCTATTCTGATAAATGTTGTATCCTGCTTCCAGTATCCTATTTTCAGTTGTATTCTGATTCTGCTGTATTCTGGAGTAGAATACCGATTGGCTAAATACTGTTCAGTTGTATCCTGGAATATTAAATATTTCGATGTTGAGTGTTAACATACTGCATACTTCCCCCTTACTTCCTACTTTCCTTACTGAGAAACTTATCTTCTTCCATACTTCATAGCTTGATGATCCCAAGCTCATTCCTTAACATAGAAAACCTTGATTCACATAGTGGTTTTATGAATATATTAGTTAACTACATATCAGTATGCACCTTATCAAGTACAATATATTTCTTCTCCACGTGATCTCTTATGAAATGGTGTCGCACATCAATGTGCTTTGTTCTTGAGTGAAATACAGGATTGTGTGTTATAGCAATGACACTAGTATTGTCACACAGAATGGGGTCTTTCTTTTTGTTATCCCATAATCCTTAAGTTGTTGTTGTATCCACATTATTTGAGCACAACAACTTCCTCTGCTACACAGGTACTTGATAATCCTTTTTACTACTGCAAGATATGACTCATTCGTTGTTGTTTGGAATCTTGCACATACTCCTACTGCAGATACTATATCCGGCCTGCTTGCTATAAGATACAATAGGGATCTAATGAGCCTTCTGTATTTTGTAATCTCCATATCTTTTCCACTTTCATCTTTATCAAGACTAATCGTTGTGGCCATCGGAATGCTCACTGATGATCCATTCTCCATTCCAAACTTCTTGATCAATTCCTTGGTGTACTTGGCTTGATTTATGAAAATCCCATTATCTAGTTGTTTGACCTGTAAACTAAGGAAGAAATTTAATTCTCCCATCATGCTCATCTCAAACTTTTTCTGCATGAGGGTTGAGAAATTTTCACATAAATCTTTATTTGTAGACCCAAAGATAATGTCATCCAAGTAAATCTATACAAGTTGTATACTGTCTCCGTCTTGTATTCTAAAGAGAGTCTTGTCCATTGTCTCTTTTTAAAATCCAGTCTCCAATAGGTATAGGGACATGGTATCATATCAAGCTCTAGGCGCTTGCTTTAAACCATATAAAGCTTTCTCCAATCTGAATACCTTATCTTCTGCTTGTTCCTGGAAACCTGGTGGCTGCTCCACATACACTTCTTCAGATAAGAGCCCATTCAGAAATGCACTCTTGACATCCATCTAATACACGTTGAAATTCTTATGAGCATCATAGACTAAGAATATCATGATTACCTCAAACCTTGCAATAGGAGCAAAGGTCTCATCAAAATCTATTCATTCTTCTTGGCAATATCCTTTAGCCACTAATCTTGCTTTGTTTCTTACTATTGTATCGGTTACATCTAGTTTGTTCTTGAACACCCACTTCAATCCAATAACTCCTTGGTGATCAGGCCTTGGGACTAATTTCTATACGTGATTCCTTTCGAATTCATTCAGCTCTTCCTGCATGGCTTGTATCCAGTTATTGTCTCCAAGAGCTTTTCTGTTAGAACCGATGGATTGCCAGCCCTATGTGATCAGAATCGGGTTCCATAAAGATATGCGCAGTAGAAGAAATCATACCTTTCTTGAAGACAAACTGATCGAAGTCTAGACCTCTTGATCTTCTGCCGTATTACTATCTCTTTTCTTTGGATGTTGTGTGGGTGACGATCTTCCAAAGGTTCAAAAATCTCGCCTCCTCACTTCTCTCTAGCGAATCTGTTTGTACGTGTGAAATTGAGAATTCGTGTGTTCTAGGAGGCATTGATGTTAGGGTTATTTATAGGCTACAACAGGGACCTAGAGGAGGAATTAGGGTTGGGCCTCCTAATGGGCTTAGGTGTCCTATGTTCAGCCCGAACACCTAACTTAAGCCCATTAATTATAACTCAATCCACTAAGGAGTTATAATTGAACTACCGTCCTAATCCCATATTACAATATGGGCTCCTTTATTATGTGCACATTTATTTCCCCGCGTTTAAGATATCGAATGTCCGTAAATTAAATAAGTTATTGACAACTTAATTAATTTACTTCTAATTCCAAGAGTAGTACCACTCATCTTAATTATCATGTCGGATTAAATCCACATGCAGGGTTTACATGATAATCCTTATGAGCTCCTCAAGAGGATATCATCATCCTAAATAATTAGGACACAGATTTCTTCTATAATCAACAGCATACCATATAAACAACATTATTTCCCAATTCACCGATTTATTAATAAATCTCATCTATTGGTAAATTAAAGAGACAAACACTGATTACATGTGCCTGTTATTATATAGGGATTAAGAAGACGCACATCCATAATAACAAAGGTCTTGTTCTTTTATATAGTCAGTACAAATCGAACAACCTCAAATGGTCCTGCTCAATATATAAAAAATATACTAGTGTAACTTTATATAGTCAAGATAGACTAATACCAAATTACACTACAACCGTTCCAATGGTTTGTCCAAATTCATCTTGGTTGTGAGCTACTATTTATAATCTATAAGGAACTGATAACACGATCTTCTGTGTGGCACCACACACCATGTTATCTACAATATAGATTAATCTGTGCAATTACATTAACATATATATAACAAATATAAAATGCAAACATTTGATCATAATGAATCTCATATCATAAAGATGTTCATACAAAAGCTAGACTTATAGTATATATCCTAACATTTTCAACACTCTTAAGTTCTATTTGAGATATAAAACATGTAAACAAAGATTCTTGCGGTCTTGATCTTCTTGTTCTAACACCTTCATTGATATCTCCAATTATAAGCTCTCTTGGTGGTTCCTGAGCCATGTCCTAGCAGGCTCAAAACTGTAAGCTGATTGCTGAGCAGTAACCTGTTGATCAGCAGTATTACTGTGGTTACTGTTGGACTGCAGTATCCTTTCTGCTTGTTGTTCAGTAACCTACGTTACTGTATTCCCAAATGCAGTAACTTTTATTCTGTTTTTAGTACCCATATCAGTAGGTATTGGAACTCCATCAATGTATCTTACTTGATAATCTTTGATATTCATCTGAGATACATCTTTCTTAAGTTTGTCCAACTCAACAATATCACAGTATGGTTCATCAAACACCATATGTATGGATTCTTCTACATCCAAGCTTCTTTTATTGAAGATCCTAAATGTTTTGCTTATTGATGAGTATCCAAGAAATACTTCTTCATCAGATTTTTCATCAAAGGTCTTCAAATGCTCTTTGTCATTGTTCAGAATGTAACATTTGTATCCAAAGATGTGTAGATATAAAATGTTTGGTGTATTGTCATACCAAACTTCATAAGGGGTCTTGTCATGATCCTTGTTGATTAAGCATCTGTTTTGAGTATAGCATGTTGTATTGGTCACTTCAGCCCAAAACATCTTTGGTATACCAGCATTAACAATCATTGTTCTTGCTACTTCTTTCAATGTCTTGTTTTTTCTTTCTGCAACTCCATTCTGCTGAGGAGTTCTTGCTGCAGAATACTCATGATAGATCTTATTTTCTGAACAATATTTCTCAATGAATCTGTTTGTAAATTTTGTCCCTCTGTTAGATCTTATCTTCACAATGCTCAAGCTCTTTTCATTCTGTATTCTCTTTATAAATTATGGTAGCCTGTTCTGAGTTTTTGATTTCTTGTCCAAAAAGATAGTCCAAGTAAATCTTGAATAATCATCCACGATCACCAAGGAATACTTCTTCCCACTAACACTAACAGGCTCAATTGGACCGAAAAGATCCATGTGTAGAAGATCCAGAATTTTGTGGGAAGATCTCTGTACTTTCTCCTTGAATGAGCTTTTTACTTGTTTGCTTTTCTGACAGGCTCCACAAACATTCTCCTTTTTATAAGCAACATCAGACAAACCTTTCATTAGGTTCTTCCTTGCTAATTTGTTGATTGTCTTGAAGTTCAAATGGCTCATTCTCTTGTGCCATAGCCAGCTCAATTCTGGAGTGCTCTTAGCAATGAAACATGTTGGCTGCATTATTGAACTCTAATCAGCAAGATAGATGTTACCTCTCCTGGTTCCAGTAAACTTCACCTCATTTATCTTGTTGTCTCTGATCAGACACGTTTTGAGGTTGAACTATGTTGAACATCCTTTGTCACAAAATTGGCTAATACTCAGGAGGTTGTATTTGAGCCCTTTCACATATGAAACGTCACTGATACATGCATTACCTTTTGATTAAGCTTTCTGTGCTCTTAGTACTTCCTTTAGAATCATCTCCGAAGACAACCTTGGGGCCATTGCATGGTTGGAAGTCCCTTAATCCTTCTTTGTTGCCAGTCATATGTCTTGAGCAGCCGCTATCGATATACCATACATCTCCGTTGCTTCCTGGTAACTGTCTCTGCATGCATATCAGTTAGATTTAGGTACCCATACAAGTATGGGTCCCAAGAGGTTAGTCCTCTTTGGGACCCACACTTGCTTAATGACAATTAACTTATCATTAGTCTTGGTGGTTCTCTTTCTGTAAGCCCTTTGCAGGATACTGTTTGTAAACAGTGTGTGCTGGAACTTTCTAGGTGTTACCTTTTCTATTTGAGGAAGGTCTTTTCTTATACCTTTCCGGAGTATATGCTTATTGGGATTTAAGCATGTATGCTTTGGTATAAGAGGGATATAACTTTTGTTGTGACCTAGAGGACTGCTGTATTTTCCTCTTAGTTGTAGCATACTGATTGTGCTGCTTTCTGAGTATCCTTGCAGACTTACTGTCTATGGTCTGCAGCATGGGCTTCTTACTTTTATCCATTGTACTAACTTTGTTCATACTTCCATCAGATGGAAGGAGTTCATGAGTATAGGATACTCTGGCTTGAACAAATTTTCCAGTATTGGATTTGCTTGCTGCTTTCTAAGAGCTTTCTGCACAGTATCCTAGACCATTTCCATTGTAGGCATTTTAGGTCTCAAGGATACATTCATGTGCTTTCCTAGCTGATTTGTTGTATACATTGATTGTATTTTGCAAGCTAGCTTTCTCAAATTCTAGCTTAGTGACCAACAGTTTGAACTTAGAAACCTCCGCTCGGAGATTGTTGCATTTTGTACTGTAGTGCTCAAGGTTAGAAACTTTTTCCTTCAGTACAGTATGTTCACTTTTGAGCATCAGGTTTTCTTCTTTCAGTTCCTCATGCGCTGAGTTTATCTGCTTAAAGTCACTCATGATCTGTCTAAACGACTGGATCATGTTCAGCTTTTCACAACCAGAACTTCATGGGATTGAGAAGTTACTTCATCATCATCTTTTTCTTCACAGTCTTTGGTCATTAGGCACAATAATGTCTCTTCATCGGAGGTAGAGCTGTCACTATCGCTCTCGGATGAGCAATCATCCTTGTCTTCTTCCTTGGAGCTGCTTGCTGCTTTTTGAGCTTCAGCTTTACTCAAAAGAGCCCTAGGCTTTTGCTTTTCATCCTTCATCCTTTACTTCCTCTGCTTCTTTTCATCCTCAGGATATTTATGTACTTGAGGGTATGGGCAGTTTCTGGCAAAGTGTTCGGGCTTCCTGCAATTATAACATAGGTCAGAGAAAACAGTATTTGACTGTGATGTTTGTTTTACATGTGGGCTTGGAGACTTCTTCCTGAAGTCATTTTCTCTTTTGTTTGTCGTCAGGAACTTCTTGAATTTCTTAAGGAGGAATATCATTTCTTCTTCAGCATCTTCAGTATGCACTTATTTCTGCTTATCTTTCTGCTTACTGCTGCTAGCAGTAGCTGTATCTTTGACTCTTGCTACAAATGTTGAGACCTTGGCACTCGACTCCTCGACCTCCTTTCTTCTTCGATCAATGTGGAATTCAAACGCCTTAAGATTTGAAAACAGATCAACAGTGCTCATCGCATTGAGATCCAGTGAGACTCTTATTACAGTTGCCTTGCTATCCCACTCGATGGGTAACGCTCTCAACATCTTCATGTTTTTCTCCTTTTGGGTGTAAAACTTCCCAAGAGATTCAAGCTCGCTAACAATGGCTATGAATCTCAAGTCTAGTTCTTCTAACGACTCTCCGGGTCTTTGCTTGAACAGCTCGAACAGCTGCATTGCATTTGACACTCTATTATCTTTGGCAAGCTCATTGTCTTTGCATATTTGTTCCAGCTTGTCCCATATCTCTTTTGTTGTTCTACAAGTTTTCACCTTGCTGAACGTTCCTTTATCTAGCGTGAGGAACAACGCGTTCTTGGCCACGTTATCCAAGTTGGCCCTTTTTTTGTCCTCAGCTGTATACTCGTATTTGAGCTTGACCAAGTATTCAGCAGGTGGAGACGCTCTCCTGTAATCAGGTGTTGCTGCATGCCAGGCAGGTTGGGGTCTCCTTGGTACCCTCTCGGCATCGTCGTCACTTATAGCTCCTTCGAGTATGCCCTTTAATTCACCAACTGCAGCTGTTGCAGCCTTTGCTGTTGCAGCTTCTGCCTCAGCTCACTCACGCTCACAGAGCTCTCTACCTAATACTGGGTTTGGCTTGGTGATTACTGGTGGTCCTTCAGTAATCACATACCACATTTCGTCATGCATGGCCGATAGGTGAGCTTTCATGCGTATCCTCCAATCATCGTATTCTTCTGTGGAAAACATTGAAAGTTTATGATGAGAGAAATCAATGCTTATGCTAAAATGATGAGTTTTGGTCTTGAAAAGAAAAATGATTTTTCCCAACAGAAACGGGTGGATTTGGGTAGGTTACCAGTCAAGTTGACTTTTAACCCAACTTGCTTGATACCACTTGTTGGTCCCAAGTGGTCAGAGGTTCAGAGGGGGTGAATAAACCTCTATCAAATTTTTACTTTTGAAATATTTCTATAAGAGGTTATTGAATTCTAGACAGAGTACAACAACTTTGGCTAAATCAGTAAGCTGGCAGAATGCTGATTCAACTTACTATTTCAAAGATTATAGTATACAGCGGAGATACTAGATAGAGTTTCTCTTTGTGAAAATATTTTCTTTTCGAAGTATGATTTTATCAAGATCATTTTTATGCAGTATGAACAAGATATATATCAGATGCAGCAAGTAAATATAAAACGATAAACACACAAGGGTTTATAGAGGTTTGAAGGTGGTATAATCATTCTACGTCCTCTATTTTCCTTCACTTAGGAGGAATTCAATCAGGAAATGTTCGCTTTACAAGTCTCGACTTTACAAATCAACTCCTAACAAGTTAAACTTACTAGAATCAATCAGATTCCTAGGTTAATCCCACACAATGTCACCAAACTTACACAGAGTTAAAAGCCATAAAAAATTAAGACTACCACTCAGTAAGGATCTAAATCCTTCCTACTGAGGACACCAAACTAAAACAACCTAGCACACAACACATATGGTTAAAAGTATATGGTTCTTTAACTGGTGCTTCGACGACAGCTTTAAGATCTTTGAAAGTCTTGAAATCTTTGGTTTGACTACTTCAGGAAGGTTGAATGACTAAAACTTGTGAGAGAACTTGTGTTTGCTTGAGAGAGATTGAGAGCTAAAATGTTTCAGTAGTTTTCTCGAGTCAACTCCACCTTCTTTTATACCTGTAGGGAAATATGTCCGTTGAAGAAAGATACATCCTTGTTGAAATTCAAATATTGATCTTCTTTGATCTTCGCATTAAATGCTTCTAGAAAAACTGGGGAAATAGGGTATGTCCTACTCTGTAGGACATTAATGATGTCACTCCTCAGCAACAGTACTTTTGCAGGTCTGCGATCCAGATGGCAGTGCGTCATTGGTCAGTTGCTAACTTTCATCTACCGGATACTTTGATTAGGTATATTCTTCATACTGCAATCAATCCTTCTTTGTACTGTAATAAATAAGAGTAGAGTAACTTACTGCTTACTGCTTCCTGCTCAAGTTACAGCAATCATTTTCTTTCTACGTCAGTTTTCTATTCTGTAACAGCTTTCTGATTCTGAATCTTGCTTACTGATCTTGAACCACTTACTGATCTGATCCAGTAGAATGTCTCCCAGTTCTCTTTACTGTTTTTTATATGCTGCTTACTGATCCAGCTTGTTGATTTTTCTTACTACTTATGCTTTCTGATCCTGCTTACAATAAATCAGCATCGGATACTTCTTTGTTTACAGAAGCCTGCTTTGATCAGAAACTTCCATCTTTCTGATTTTCACTTATCTTCAAAATACATCTCAGAAAATAAACTTAACAAAGTCTAAGTTCTACTTAATCAATGTGGAAAAATGGGGTACTCCAACTTCCTATATAAAACTACTTTGTCTCATCAAAACCTAACAGAAATATCCCAACAAAAAAAAATGCATATTTAAAGGACACGTATTTTATAAACACATAAGTTGAAGAAATTACACACACCTTAAGAGAAGATGAAACATTTATTCATAGGTTGTCGAGTAAACCTTGATAGTTTACAATTCCTTTCTCTCTTTTTATTTTAGTTTCTCACCAAAATTTTCTTTCAGTTTTCGAAGTTTAGAAAGAGCAGAAGTGGTAATGTTTTCTATAAGCTATCATCATACTATATATGTGATTAATTAAAATATTTGTATATATGTGTGGGTGATGCACGTGTACAAAGAGAGCTTGTAAAGCTATTACACTAATCTATGTTATTATGTTTTCTTTGTTTTGTTTTCTTTTTATTGTTATTATTGGCTAAATATCACCCACTTACTTACACGTATGTTTATATATTTGTATATTTATATTAATTAACTTTATTTTTATTACACGTATGTTTATATATTTTTATATTTATATTAATTAACTTTAGTTTTATTATTATTATTATTATTATTAAAATTATGGTAACTATTATGCATGGCAAAAATCTTATGTTTACAACACGTGTACTACACTTATTATATATATTATTTTTATTATACATTAAACATATATATGTAGAAAGGAATTATGTCCAAATCACTTGCATACCAAAATATATTATATTAATGTTAATTGTATTTGATGTATATATAACAACACGGCTATTGCAAAATTTGGGATTGTATATATTAATTCTCACATATATACTTATGTATTGTATGCGTGTGTATTTATTTACATAATAGAATAAATTTTATTTTTCTTCTTCATTTTGTACTTAACTTATACTACCATTAATTAAATAATTTACATTGTCATTATTTTAGTCTTATTTTAACTATAGAAAATTCTCGTTATATTTTACATAGTTGAATTTTAATTTGGGGTGGTGTAATTATTATTATTGCTACTATTAATTTCAGATTTTGTTATTATTTTAATATTTTTATATATACTTTTCAAATTTTAAAACATTTTACAACACTTCGTAAAATTAATTTTAGATTTTAAAATTATTTTTCCACATTTATATATTAAAGTTTTAAACTAATTCTCAAAAAATTTAATTTTTGACATAATATTTAAATTTCATTATTTTCAAATTTTAATCATATCATTTAAATATGTGATTACCAAGATCATTTGTCGGGTCAAGGAATGTAATTTTATATATGAACACAGTGCTATTATATATCTTAGTTAAGCCTAAATTCCCAATTAATAAGGTTTTTTTTAATAAGAAAACTAACTATCCCATTTAATTGTGTACCTTTCTAAATCAATTTCAGATTTGAGTTTATTATATTTTTTATTCTGTAACTTATCCCGTCTGGTAATTCCAACCATTAAGTTTTTTGGGCTAGCAATTCTATCATTTATCTTTTGAAAATTCAAAAATTTAGGTCAATTTTATCCCGAAAGATCAAATTGGGTTCAAATTGAGCAAACAAGCCCTAATTTTGGGCTGATTCAGCCTATCGACGACACCTCTATCAATACCCACCGGCCACCTCTCAATCGGCACCGCCTTCTCCTCCTTGCCCCTACCTACACCATCGTTATATCCTCTTTTTGCCCCCACTTACCGATGTCGTTGCCTTTCCTTTCTATTATTCTTCTTCATCCCACCTACACCTTTTCGCTGCTAGATCTCCTCTCTATAGTTGCCTCTTTCATACACATCTTCCCCACCACTGTTCTTTCATCTTCTCCTATTTTCTTTTTTTCTTCGTCTCTCTCGTGGTCTTCTTCTTCCTTTCGCTTTGCTTTTGTTTCTTTAGTTTTTCTATGTTGTATTTTTTTTCCTTTCTCTTACAATTCTATATTCATTTTCAAGGATCTTGTTGTGTAGTCAAGAAATAATAAAAATATATATTTTCTTTTTTTAACAATTTTTATGATAGGATAGTTTTGGGCCTAAAAATGCAGAGCTCGTTTTCCTTTGGATAAATGGTTTGTGTATGCTATGTTTTATTTATATTAATTTGAGGGACAAAATCTTTCACTGAACTGAAGTAATGAGCCATTCTCTCATTCTCATTTCTCATTATTTGTGAATACCTGTGAAATGTTTGTGAATAACTGTGAAATTTATGTTGGTCTATATTGGTAAGCTTCTCTACATTCTGCAGAGTGCCTAATTTACAAATGTGGACAAATCTTGTTTATGACTTTCTTTTCCATTTTTATTTTCTGAAAAAATGTATTAAGTAAATTCAAAATTAGGATGCAAGGAAGTAAATTATATTGAAAAATGAAAAGGTGTTGTCAGAATTTAAAAAAAATTGTAATCAACCTATAGTATTACAAATAGCAGGGCACACAATTGAATTTTTAAATATTATAATGAAAACATTTTCTTGTAAATGACAAACAAATAAATGTCATGATTACATATACAACATTGTTTTTAGAGCCTAAAAAAGAGAATAAAAAATAAAAAGGATGAAATTATAAGTAGCTAACTATAAAAAAAGCATTCTTTTTTTACCAAGAGTTTAAAATTATTATTTCTTAGTCAAGAGAACATTTTTTTGGACCATAGTATCTATAATGAAATTAATCCCGTACATGCCCGTACTATCATATTTCAGCCCATACCATCACATTTCAGTCTGTACCAGCCTATACCACCATATTCCACCCGTACCAGCCCGTATCACCTTGTACCAGTCCATATAACCATATTTCACTCTATACCATTATTAATGAAGCCTGTAATATCATAGTACACCTTTGTACCATAATAAATGTAGTATTACACTCCTGTACCATTATTAATGTAGTTTGTACCATCATAATACACACTCGTACCATCATTAATGTAGCTCGTACCATCGTATCACACCATAAATGTTAGAAGGGTGTAGTTAGCAAAAATCAATTCTCTTGGCTAAAAAAACAAAATTTAATAACTTGACGAAAAAGAATGTTTATAAGTATAGATAGATGATTAAGAATGGGGGTTACCATAAAATAACATAAAATATTTACACAGTCAGCAAATTGATATGATATTTTTATGAGGAAAAATGACAAATCAGTAATTTTTGCCAACTTCTCTATTTTTATATATTTATTTTATATAAGTATAGATATTTATATTGTTAGGATATTTCCATTTAGATTTTGATGAGACAGTGTAATTTTAGAAAACTCTTTAGAATACCCTTTTTCCATATTCTATAAGTGGATTTCTAGAAAATAAGTTTATCTTTCTTTGTCTTCGGTTGTAACGTTGTAAGCATCAGTAAGGAAAGTCAGTAAGGAAAGATTTCTGGAGAGGAAGATTTCTTGAACATTGAACTTCAGTAAGGAAAATCAGTAAGCTGAAGATGGGACCAGGATCAGGAAGCTAAGTCAATAAGCAGACAAAACATATAGTAGTATGGAAGACTGAAAGCTGATGGTAGGTTTCGAGAACAGGAAGCTGTTCTGAAATAGGAAGCTGACGCAGATAGAAAGCTGGCACAAAACAGTAAACAACAACTACAAGCTAAGCAGAAAGTTGTAAGTTATTTAACTAATTCCTTTCAGTATGAGGAATATTTTATGAATGATGTATGAGGATTAGTTCCTATCAAGCATCCGTAAGATAGTATTATGTGCCAAACCAATGAGGTGATGCCACCTGGACCCGCAGCTCTGCAACAAGGACTTTAGCCGAGGAGTGGCTGTTGGGGATCTACATGGATCTATTCGAGTGTAATTTAAATAAGAATTATCATAAATCTAATCTTACGAATTAAACAATTAAATTAAATTAATTCATGCTTTAAATAAACGATGAATCATACATAGCCCTAAACATGCGGAACTAAGGGATATGTATTTATCTCTTGATCGGAGAGACACCGTTGAGAAGATTAGTAGCTTCAACCCAAACACCTTCTTGAGTATTCCCCAAGTCCAAGTTCGTAAATTCGGTGGCGAATCAAATGAATTTTTTTTAATTCTTGTAGGAAGAATTAATTTCTCACTTTTTGTTGCTCTAAAAAATCAGCACTCTTATATATGCACACTCTATGGGACTAAAAATTCAACCCCTATTTATAGGCATTGGCCGAAGATTTGAGTCTTGGAGGAGAAGAAATATCAAGATTTGATCTCCTCATATCTAGCAACAATATATCGAAAGACATGATCTCCTCATATCTAGCAACAATATATCAAAAGATATGATCTCCTCATATCTAGCAACAATAATTAATTCTTATCTTTAACCACCTTAGTTAAATGAGCTTTTATTGGGCTACTCAAGGGGCCTTTAGGATAATTAGGATTGGACCTTCCAATGGGCCTAGAAAGCAATATTAAGCCACAATATTATTCTAGCCCATTAATATTAATTCATTCCACTATAGAATTAATATTGTACTATCCATCCTAACCCATATTATGAAATATGGCTCCCGGTTATTATTTCCCGTGTTTAAGATCCAATGTCCATTAATTAATTTAAGCTACTGAATGCTTTAATTAATTAATATCTTTTATTCCTTGAAAAAACAACTCAACTTTATTATCATGCGAAAATTAATTCACTGGCCAGATTTGATATGATAAACGTTATGAGCCTACCAAGGGGGCATTATCAACTTGACGTATCAAGATACGATTTTCTATATTAATTTAGCAATCTGTCATATGATTAATAATATTGCCGAAAATACAAAGTATTGAATCATATTGATCCTTTACCCATAATAAATCAAAGCAATATCAATTAATTATATACAATCCCAATTAAGTGATAGAAATTAAAAATCAATAACCATTGAGACCTAATTCTTCTTTCCAAGTCAGTCTAAAAGAACTATCTCACTGTAGGTCCTATTTGTTGGAACCGACGGATCGCCGGCTCTATGCTATCAGAATCGAGATCCAAAGATAATACGCAGTGGAAAGAAATCATACCCTTGTAGACCTCTTTGATCTTCTGATGTATTCCTACAGCCTTTCTCGAACATTGCGTGGCTAACGATCCTTCGAGAAAACTCAGTTCTGCTCTTTCTCACTATCACGTGTTTTCTGTGATCTGTGTGTGTGAGGCGCTGATGAAAAGGGCTATATATAGGCTACACCAGGGACCTAGAGGAGGAATTGGGTTGGGTCTCCTGATGGGCTTAAGTATCCTATGTTCGGCCCGAACACAAAACTTAAGCCCATCAATAATAATTCAGTCCACTAAAGAATTATTATTGAACTACCGTCCCAATCCCATATTTAATATGGGCTCCTTCTTATTATGTGCACGTTTATCTCCCTGTGTTTAAGATATCGAATGTCCATTAATTAAATAAGTTACTGACAACTTAATTAATTAACATCTAATTCCAAGAGTAGTACCACTCAACTTTATTATCATGTCGGACTAAATCCACCTGCAGGGTTTACATGATAATTCTTATGAGCTCCTCAAGGGGACATCATCATCCTAAATAATTAGGACACAGATTCCTTCTATAATCAACAATACACCATATAGACAATATTGTTTCCCAATTCACCGAGTTTATTGATTTAATAAATAAATCTCACTCATTGGCAAATTAAAGAAAAACATATTGTGTATACGTGGCTGTTATTATATAGGGATTAAGAGAACGCACATCCATAATAACAGAGGTCTTGTTCTATTATATAGTCAGTATAAAACGAACAACCTCAAATGGTCCTGCTCAATACACACAAAGTGTACTAGTGTAGTTTTATAGTCAAGACAGACTAATACTAAACTACACTACAACCATTCCGATGATTTGTCCAAATCCATCTTGGTTGTGAGCTACTATTTATAATTTATAAGAAACTGATAACATGATCTTCTGTGTGGCACCACACACTAAGTTATCTATAATATAAATTAATTGGATATTGCATAAACATATATAACAAATATAAAATGCAAACATATGACCAAGGTAATTCTCATTCCATCAAAGATGTTCATACAAAAGCTAGGCTTATAGTATACATCCTAACACTATTTAAAACATCAAATGTACTAGTGCAATCTCTTGGTCAAGAAAAACCAATCCGAGCCTTACACTTCAACTTCTACCAATGGATTGTTTAATTCCATCTAAGTTGTGAATTTTACTACACTTATTACAAGAATCTGATCTTCTGTGATCTTCTACACACCACATTGTCTACAATGTAAAGTATATTGAACATTTATGCAATAAATAAATAACATTCATAATATTTAATGCAAACAGTGATAAAAGATTTATTCTCATAAAATGCAAGAATCAGTTTATATACAAAGTAGCACTAAAAGCATACTTTTCAATATATCCCTAATAATCTCCCACTTATACTCAAAGTCTGCTTTTAAGTATACTACAACATGTCCTAATAATTCTCCCATTTATACTCAAAGCAGCTTGGCGACGTACTTGACTCCCATTCCTTCCACATGTCTCTCGAATGTAATCTGAGGCAGACTCTTTATGAAAGGATCAGGTAGGTTATCTGCCGACGCTATCTTTGCCACCACTATATCTCCTCTCTTAATGATTTCTCGTATAAGATGGCATTTTCTTTCAATGTGCTTGTTTGTCTTGTGGGCCCGTGGTACCCTTGAATTTGCAACTGCTCCAGCATAATCACAATAGATTATCATACTGCTAGGCAAATCTGGAACCACATCCAAGTCCACTAAGAAGTTCTTGAGCCAAACCGTTTCTTTTGCTACTTCACAAGCAGCGACATACTCAGCTTCCATGGTTGAGTCAGCAATGCATTTCTGCTTCACACTCCTCCATGTTATGGCCCCACCTCCCAAACAAAATACATTTTCCAAGGTAGATTTTCTAGAGTCTATGTTTGATTGGAAATCTAAGTCCGTGTAACCCACGGGGCATAGACTGTCCGATTGATAAACTAACATTCTTTCTCTAGTTCTTTTCAGAAACTTCAGAATGTTTTTAACCACAGTCCAGTGTTCCTTCCCTGGGTTACTTTGATATCTCGCTACCATGCCTACTGCATAGCATATATCCGGTCTCGTGCATAACATTGCATATATGAGGCTTCCAACTGCCGAAGCATATGGAACCTTCCTCATCTCATCTATTTTTCTTTGTATCTTAGGACACATGTCTTTTGATAGATGAATTCCATACCTGAAAAGTACAAAACCTTTCTTGGAATCTTGCATGCTGAATCATTTCAAAATAGTGTCGATGTATGAGGCTTGAGATAAGCATATCATCCTTTTCTGGTGATCTCGAGTAATATGACCAGCTTCTCCTAAGTCCTTCATGTCGAACTATTTTGATAACTATACCCTTACATCTGACAACACCTCTTTATTGTTTCCAATAAGTAAAATGTCATCTATGTATAGTATTAAGAATACCAAGGCAGTTCCGACACACTTTTTATAAACACAACTCTCAAATTCATTTTGAACAAATCCATATGATTGGATTACTTGATCAAAACATTGATTCCAAGCTCGCGATGCTTGCTTAAGGCCATAGATTGTCTTCTTAAGCTTGCATACAAGGTTTTCTTGGCCTTTTTCAACGAAGCCTTCAGGTTGACACATGTAGATGTTTTCTTCAAGATTTCCATTTAGAAAAGTTGTCTTGACATCCATTTGCTATATCTCGAATTCTAGGTGTGCAGCTATCGATAAGAGAATACGGATAGACTTAAGCATGACTACAGGCGAAAATATTTCCTCATAATCGATCCCCTCTTTCTGAGTGTATCCTTTTATCACAAGCCTAGCCTTGAAGGTCTCAATCTTCCCGTCAGATTCTCTCTTTCTCTTGTAAACCCACTTACATCTAACAGGTTTTACGTCATTGAGTGGTTCAACAAGCTCCCATACTTTGTTGCGATCCATAGATCCCATTTCTGTTTCCATTGCAATTTGCCAAGAATCTGCATTCTTGTCTTGGATTGCCTCGTTGTAAGTCTAGGGATCAGATTCATCCTCTCCAGGGACCAAGTCCGAAGACTCTCCCACAAACATGAATCGTTCAGGTGTCATGCCCCAGTTTCTTCCATACACATTTTATCAGAGTTTTAATAAAAATAGAGGCGCGCAAAAGAAGAAGAAGGCAAGGGACAATCAGAAGAAAAAAAGGATAGAGGACATCAGTATCTTTCTCATATCACATCGTCAGGATCCATCGTCATCAGAGATTTCAGAAGATATAATTACATGTCAAAAGATGTAGAACATTGTTTCTTGATACTTCATAAAAGTCATTTTATAAAATTCCCAAAAATGGCACCATCTCTCACTCTACTGCTCTACTGTTCGTCATCTCCTATAGTGTGAGTACAGATTAAGGGGTCAGTGCATGGAATACACTGGTGGAGATAAATTCTGCATCTTATAACACTCGACAAAGATATATATATAGTAATTCGAAAGTTCACAACAAGGAGGTACGTTGTCACAGCACGTAGAATGCACAGCAGGCATTAGAAATGGTAAGGGACAAATAGGTGCGGGTGTTTCCCGTCTTATCCTATAGAAATGGTCTCATTACCGTAGGTGTATTATCAGGACCACCCAACCCTTTGGAGTAGTAGAAAGAGTGAGGACAAAATGCATGATCAGAGGTGGACCGCAGCCCATGCACAATATAAATATGACACAACACTTATAGTTCACATCATTTAGCATTTCTCAGATGAGCATCAAAATAGGGAAAACAGTAAACAGATTAAGAATTAGAAGATACCCCCACCTCAATAAGAGGTTATCACGTGATTCGACAAGATAAAGAGTCAAGCCTAATGTGTACGGTCCAACCGATAGCCTACAAAAAGTACCGCGATAGCTTAGATCCTCAAAGGATTAAAAGACGAATATAAATAAAGAAACGATCGAGGAGACGAGACGGATAAGAAAGACTCGAAGATTAAAGATATCGAGACAAGTGTGGAAGGTAAACTTGATAACAAGGGTTGACTCGACCGAGACCTCCGACTCCCGACAAAGCAATAGAAACAAACGACTCGAAACGACCCGTGAAAACACTCACCGGTGCGCCCACGACGCACCCGACAAAACCCGATAAAACTCCATACACTCTTCTCTCTCGCACGGTCGTGCAAAACTGCCCACAACCGTGCCCCACAACGCTCGACCGTGCCCTATCTTCCAGTGGCTACGCACGGTCGCTCACCCCTAGCGCACGGTCGTGCCCCATAGCACGGTCCTGCCCCAGCGCACGGTCCTGCGCGGACCAGCTTACACAGCAGCGCCGCCTTCACCATCTTCTTCCTCTAGCTTTGGCCGGCGACTCCCGTCGCCGACAACACCTCTACCACCATAACCGGCAACCTCCAGTCACCGGTAACACTCCAACAACACGCAACACACAACCCAACAAGAACAACACACAACACACATCAAAGATCTCCCAAAACCACACACACACACACACAACTTCGGCCATTCCGACCGGCGGTTCCACCACCCTCAACCCGAGATCAAACACTTCGGGGTGGCTATCTACCACTCCGGCAAAGAAAACGAGAGGAGAAAGCAAGAAACGAGGAGAGAGAAAAGGTGATGAACTCAAACAAGGTTTTTAGGACGGTTGACCGGCGATTTGCCGGCGATCCGACCATCGAAATGGAGAAATAAGACCGTCACTAGACTCGTCTCGATGAGAGCTACGACCTATGTGAAAACCGTTCGATTCCGAGACAGTTGACTTTTCCGGGCACCAGCGGCGGCGGCGGCGACCACCGGAAAAAGAAAGAGAAGAAGGAGAGAAACTTACGTGTTTTTCGATTATGAGCTCACGTGACTTATCAATTTAAAACTAAGCTATATATACCCCTTCAAGAGAGACCACTATTCATCAATAAATATCTCGTATTCTACCCTTCACATACGTCTCGTATACGTGGCATTCTTCGTTCCACTATTTTCTTCACTACTCGAGCTACGAAACTCCGATTGACCTCTAGTTCGTTTCTATTTTCTCATTTTTCCATCACGCATCTCATAATATAAAAATCTTCTAGGTTCCATGTCTAAAAGTTACGTTCTTCTAAATCAGTATCAAACACATATATGTAACGCACATAAATAAACTTAAACACTCAAAATTAGCACACATAGAATTATTTAAATTACGGGTTTAATTATTTAATTATCCAATTATGCTTCGTTTTATCCTGGGCGCTACATCCCTTACCCCTTAAAAAAATTTCGTCCTCGAAATTAGATGCGTACCTAAGAAAGGCAAATCAGGATATTTCATCCGAATATGATCTTCTAGTTCCCACGTGGCTTCTTCCTTCCCATGTCGATTCCACTGAACCTTAACTATGGACACTTCTTGATTCCTTTGCTGACGCTCTTTTCTATCCAAAATGGCTATAGGAAATTCTTCATAAGTCAAATCTTTCTCCCATTCCACGTCTTCTTGTTCGATAACATGACTTGGGTTGAAAATGTACTTCCTTAACATAGATACATGGAAGACATTGTGTACTCCTATGAGGTTCGGAGGTAAAGCTAAATGATATGCGACCTTTCCAACTCATTCCAAAATCTCAAAGGGTCCTATATATCTCGGTTTTAGTTTTCCTTTCTGTCCGAATCGACGAACTCCTTTAGTGGGTGACACCCTGAGAAAAACTTTGTCTCCCACCTTGAATTTCAACTCCCGTCGTCTTTTATCTGAGTACGCTTTTTGTCGGTCTTGTGCTATCTTCATTATTTCCCGGATTTTACTTATGACCTCTACTGTCTGTTCCACCAATTCGGGTCCCAACACCTTCTTTTCGCCTACTTCATCCCAACAAATAGGAGAGCGACATTTCCTTCCATAAAGAGCTTCATACGGCGCCATCCCAATTGTGGATTGATAACTGTTGTTGTAAGAGAATTCCACTAAGCACAAGTGTTCTTCCCAAGTCCCTTGAAGATCCAAAACACAAGCTCTTAACATATCTTCCAGAATCTGTATTGTTCTTTCTGACTGTCCGTCTGTTTGAGGATGAAAAGCTGTGCTAAAAGCTAGTCTGGTCCCTAACTCTTTCTGTAGACTCTGCCAAAACCTGGATGTAAATCGGGAATCTCTGTCTGACACTATAGAAACTGGTACACCATGCAATCGGACAATCTCTTCAAGATAAATCCGAGCCAACTTATCTAATCTGAAAGTCATCTTAATCGGTAGAAAGTGTGCAGACTTTGTTAATCTATCCACAATGACCCATACTGCGTGGTTTCCTCGCTTGGTTCTTGGCAGACCAACTACAAAATCCATAGCTATATGTTCCCACTTCCATTTCGGGATTTCCAACGGAGTTAGCAGTCCAGCTGGTCGTTGGTGTTCAGCTTTTACTTGTTGACATACCAGACATTTCTTTACGAACAGTCCGATGCTTCTTTTCATACTCTCCCACCAAAAGTTTTCCCTCAAATCTCGATACATTTTCGTACCTCCAGGTTGTGCTGACAAAGGTGTGCAATGAGCTTTTTCAAGGATTTCTTCTATCAATTTCTCATCCTTGGGCACACATATTCTTCCCCTGAAGACAAGAGCTCCATCCGTTGCAAAGGAGAAGCCCTCTGTTTTTCCACTGTCCATGCGAGCTTTCATCTTTGTTAAGAAGTCATCCTCCTTTTGAGCTTCAAGAATTCATTCACGAAGTGTGGGTTTCACAGTCAAAGTTGCCATCAAGGCCTTAATGTTGTTCGGAGGTGAGATTATTTCTAGATTCAGCTTTGACATTTCTTCGACTAAATGACGTTGGTTGATGATCATAGACGTCATAATCCCTTTTCCTTTCCTACTAAGTGCATCGGCCACCACATTCGCTTTACCAGGGTGATAATGGATTGTAACGTCATAATCCTTCACCAACTCTAACCACCTTCTCTGTCTCATGTTCAGCTCCTTCTGCTCGAAGAAATACCTCAGGCTCTTATGATCAGTGTATATCTCGCACTTCACACCATACAGATAATGTCTCCAAATTTTTAGAGCATGCACAACCGCAGCCAACTCCAGATTGTGTGTCGCATAGTTTTGTTCATGAGCTTTCAATTGTCGAGATGCATAAGCCACCACTTTTCCTTGCTGCATCAGAACGCACCCCAAACCTTGTTTAGACGCATCACTATAAATCACAAATTCCTTTGTTACGTCCGGAATTGTCAAGATTGGTGCTTCTGTCAGTTTCTTCTTTAGCTCTTGGAAACTATGCTCGCATTGTTCAGTCCATTGGAATTTTACATCCTTCCACGTCAAACGAGTCATCGGAGCAGCAATCTTCGAAAATCCATTTATGAACCTTCGATAGTACCCCGCCATACCAATAAAACTTCATACTTTCTTGACACTGGTTGGAGTTTCCCATTTGCTTGACAGCTGCAATCTTGTCGGGGTCTACCTCGATCCCTTGTGATGAAACGATATGACCAAGAAAACCTATCTTATCCATCTAGAATTCGCATTTCTTAAATTTTGCAAAGAGCTTTTCTTTCCGTAAAACTTCCAGCGCAATCCTAAGATGTTGCTCATGTTGTGTCTTATCACATGAATAGATGAGAATGTCGTCGATAAACACGATAACGAATTGATCGAGATAGGCATGGAAAACACGATTCATTAGGTCCATGAAGACAGCTGGTGCATTGCTAAGTCCAAATGGCATCACTACAAACTCGTAGTGGCCATATCTGGTTCTGAATGCTGTTTTAGATATATCGGCATCTTTAACTTTCACTTGATGATATCCGGACCTTAAATCGATCTTTGAGAATACGCTAGCACCTCTTAACTGATCAAAGAGGTCATCGATTCGAGATAGCGGATATTTGTTCTTGATTGTTCTCTTGTTCAACTCCCTGTAATCAATACACAACAGGAAACTTCCATCTTTCTTCTTCACAAATAGCACCGGAGCTCCCCAATGAGACACACTTGGTCTAATAAAGCCCTTATCCAGAAGTTCTTGTAGTTGCACCTTCAATTCTTGTAATTCTTTCGGTACCATTCGGTAAGGAGCTTTCGATACTGGTGCTGATCCCGGTACAAGATCAATCCCAAAGGTCACTTGACGATCTGGTGGAGGTCTAGGTAAATCTTCAGGAAATACGTCTATAAATTCTCTTACCACCGGTACATCCTCAATGGAACTCATCTCTTGTTCCAAACTCACCATACTGACTAGCCAAGCTTCACAATTTCTTTTGCTAAGCATTTGGTTTGCCTTTATGACTGATATAATCCTCGTATCCACTTTAACTCGTGTCCCATAAAAAGTGAATTCGGGTTCTTTCGGTGTTTGAAAAATTATCTCTCTTGTACGGCACTTGATCACTGCGTGATTTGACTCAAGCCAATCCATTCCGAGGATAATATCGAAATCCTTCATCTCCAATGCGTGAAGATCAGCCAAAAGGATTCATTTCTCAAAAGCGATACGTAAGTGACGATACAGATTTTTCGTCTTTACTGTCTTTCCTGACGGAATACTAACCTCTAGGGTTTTAGCATTTACCCTACTATCCTCAAACTTCAACAGCTTACAGAAATCGATAGAGATAAACGAGTGGGTTGCTCCCGTATCAAATAAAATGAGAGCAGGTATATCACATACTGTTAGCATACCTGTCATTGTCTCCGACCCTTTCGCAGCCTCTGGGCGAGTAAGAGCAAAAGCCCGAGCTCTGCCGGCTACCGGCCTCGAACTTGTGGTTGCAGTCGCTGGGCCCTTCAGCTTCCTACAATTGGACGCAATATGCCCCGGCTCCCCATATGAGTAGCAGTTCCGTGTTTCTGGTTGACATGGCCCCATGTGTACTCTTTGGCATCTGGAACACGGATTCCCAAGTCGAGGAGTAGGGAGAAGTGGAGCGTTGTTCTCTCTCGGGAACTTGTTTTGGATAATGCCTTGACTCGGCCCTGTCCACTTTCTTTTCATCGGCGTCGGAGCAAACCTCTTAGGAGGTACCACATTCAATCGCAGTCGGGAGGCAATTTCTTGAGCTCTCTCAACTATACTAGAATAAGTCATAACTCCCTGTCCGGCCAGAATCGATCCAATCTCCGGGCGTAGACCCTTTTCGAATCTCCGGGCCTTTTTGGTATCGGTGTCAACCAGATGAGTGGCATATCTGCTTAGATAATTAAATTTCCGTTTGTATTCCCCTACCGTCATGGTTCCTTGATGTAGATGTAAAAATTTTGTCTCCTTTCTATCTCGGTAGGACTGCGGTATAAAATGATGAGTAACTACTTCTTTAAAGTCCTCCCACGTCATATCTTCCCTTTGCTGCGGCAACATCGTCCTTTCATAGGATTCCCACCAATGGCTTGCCTCCTCCGTGAGCTGGAAAATCGCACACGAAATCTTTTGTTCCTTAGTACATGCTAAATGCCCAAATAGTCGATCTAGCGATCTCAACCACTCTTCTGCCTCTGAGGGTTCGCCTTTTCCACTGAACGTTGGCGGATTAAAACGCCGAAATTGTTCAAATATTAGATTCGGATCTGGCCTAGCTGGTGGTGGTGCGGCGGCTCGCGTAACCTCAAAGTGTTGTGCTCATCCTCTTAGCACCGACACTAGATCTCCCATGCTTGGATCTACTTCTCGTTCTGGCTGATTAGCCGTAGGTGTTTGTTCTCTCCGGGGTCGTCCTCGAGACATAGCTCTGTTACGATGTATACATGTATATATCGTTCAGGTTTCAAAATAATATATAATAAGTAAAAGAAAATAAATACGGCAAGCGTGAAGAAATACCAACGTAGATTCCATAATATAGGAAGGAGATACACGTGTTTTAAATATACATATGAGCAAAATATGGGTAGCCTTTACCCCACACCAAAAAGGGTTATATACACGTAATAGTTAAACAGCTACCACATACGTATATAAAAGTTTTATCGTTCCTAGTTCATATATACAAAATAACGTTTACACTCCTATCATCTATGCCACAACAGCTGGAGGTGACGGAGATCCTTGCAGGCCCGGTACCACATCACTCGGGTCATCTGCATCCGGATTGTCCTCTTCAGGATCCTCTTCCGGTTCCTCCTCCTCAGGATCCTCTTCAGGTTCCTCCTCCAAATCATCTTCCTCATCCTCCGAGCTGTCACTAGAAGGGTCATAAGGTCCAGGCTCGGGAGTAGTCGGATAGCTATGACGGCCCCACAATTCTAACATATTCCTCACCACTCTTCTGAAATCTACAACCGGTGTGTTATCCACAGCTGAATACACCACCTCGTCTCGGAAAACGAGACGTGCCCTAGCCCTCCATGCATCCGGTAAGGTGTGAATCATATGTGTACAAGCCTGCATATTAGGAATACTACCCCATGTACCCCCTGCCTCTCTCCAACAATGAAACAATCTAGATATATGCTCACCAACAGATACGTTCCCCGATACTCGGCTTTCAAAGAAACGTAGTCTTAGTCCTACCTCAAGTGTCTCTACCGGCGGAACACGCATTCTAGCAGTACGTCTAAATCTAGCAATCTGTCAAATATAAGCTACATAAGTTGCTTTGTTTCGTATGAAACTTTATCCGTATCATTCGTTCGAACCCTAACGATATATATCAGGTAAGCAAGATGGCATATAAGCAAGATAACACGTATCAAGCACACATTCGTCATATAAAGTTACGTGGCTTGAGGAGAGACACGCCTAGAGAGAGAGAGTGGTGCTTATACTTTTCTTTTAGAAAAGATTTTTTTAAACATCTTCAACATGTTTGA
This sequence comes from Scutellaria minor, assembly GCA_954870855.1. Classification (NCBI taxonomy): domain Eukaryota; kingdom Viridiplantae; phylum Streptophyta; class Magnoliopsida; order Lamiales; family Lamiaceae; genus Scutellaria; species Scutellaria minor. The sequence goes on along the minus strand of OX940728.1, from coordinate 12,007,026 downwards.
CAACTATACCCTTATGTCTAACAACACCTCTTTATTGTTTCCAATAAGTAAAATGTCATCTACGTATAGTATTAAGAATACCAAGGCAGTTCCGACACACTTTTTATAAACACAACTCTCAAATTCATTTTGAACAAATCCATATGATTGGATTACTCGATCAAAACATTGATTCCAAGCTCGCGATGCTTGCTTAAGGCCATAGATTGCCTTCTTAAGCTTGCATACAAGGTTTTCTTGGCCTTTCTCAACGAAGCCTTCGGGTTGACATATGTAGATGTTTTCTTCAAGATTTCCATTTAGAAAAGTTGTCTTGACATCCATTTGCCATATCTCGAATTCTAGGTGTGCAGCTATCGATAAGAGAATACGGATAGACTTAAGCATGACTACAGGCGAAAATGTTTCCTCATAATCGATCCCCTCTTTCTGAGTGTATCCTTTTGTCACAAGCCTAGCCTTGAAGGTCTCAATCTTCCCGTCAGATTCTCTCTTTCTCTTGTGAACCCACTTACATCTAACAGGTTTTACGTCGTTGAGTGGTTCAACAAGCTCCCATACTTTGTTGCGATCCATAGATCCCATTTCTGTTTCCATTGCAATTTGCCAAGAATCTGCATTCTTGTCTTGGATTGCCTCGTTGTAAGTCCAGGGATCAGATTCATCCTCTCCGGAGACCAAGTCCGAAGACTCTCCCACAAACATGAATCGTTCAGGTGTCACGCCCCAGTTTCTTCCATACACATTTTATCAGAGTTTTAATAAAAACAGAGGCGCGCAAAAGAAGAAGAAGGCAAGGGACAATCAGAAGAAAAAGAGGATAGAGGACATCAGTATCTTTCTCATATCACATCGGACACTGCCGATTTCATATTATACAAACATCGGTCATAGCCGATTCTCAAAATGTCATCACAGCGGAATAAACATCATCAGGATCCATCGTCATCAGAGATTTCAGAAGATATAATTACATGTCAAAAGATGTAGAACATTGTTTCTTGATACTTCATAAAAGTCATTTTATAAAATTCCCAAAAATGGCACCATCTCTCTCTCTACTGCTCTACTGTTCGTCATCTCCTATAGTGTGAGTACAGATTAAGGGGTCAGTGCATGGAATACACTGGTGGAGATAAATTCTGCATCTTATAACACTCGACAAAGATATATATATAGTAATTCGAAAGTTCACAACAAGGAGGCACGTTGTCACAGCACGTAGAATGCACATCAGGCATTAGAAATGGTAAAGGACAAATAGGTGCGGGTGTTTCCCGTCTTATCCTATAGAAACGGTCTCATTACCGTAGGTGTATTATCAGGACCACCCAACCCTTTGGAGTAGTAGAAAGAGTGAGGACAAAATGCATGATCAGAGGTGGACCGCAGCCCATGCACAATATAAATATGACACAACACTTATAGTTCACAGCATTTAGCATTTCTCAGATGAGCATCAAAATAGGGAAAACAGTAAACAGATTAAGAATTAGAAGATACCCCCACCTCAATAAGAGGTTATCACGTGATTCGACAAGATAAAGAGTCAAGCCTAATGTGTACGGTCCAATCGATAGCCTACAAAAAGTACCGCGATAGCTTAGATCCTCAAAGGATTAAAAGACGAATATAAATAAAGAAACGATCGAGGAGACGAGACGGATAAGGAAGACTCGAAGATTAAAGATATCGAGACAAGTGTGGAAGGTAAACTTGATAACAAGGGTTGACTCGACCGAGACCTCCGACTCCCGACAAAGCAATGGAAACAAACGACTCGAAACGACCCGTGAAAACACTCACCGGTGCGCCCACGACGCACCCGACAAAACCCGATAAAACTCCATACACTCTTCTCTCTCGCACGGTCGTGCAAAACTGCCCACGACCGTGCCCTACAACGCTCGACCGTGCCCCATCTTCTAGTGGCTATGCACGGTCGCTCACCTCTAGCGCACGATCGTGCCCCAGCGCACGGTCCTGCACGGACCAGCTTACACAACTGCGCCGCCTTCACCATCTTCTTCCTCTAGCTTTGGCAGGCGACTCCCGTCGCCGGCAACACCTCTACCACCATAACCGGCAACCTCCAGTCACCGGTAACACTCCAACAACACGCAACACACAACCCAACAAGAACAACACACAACACACATCAAAGATCTCCCAAAACCACACACACACACACAACTCCGGCCACTCCGACCGGCGGTTCCACCACCCTCAACCCGAGATCAAACACTCCTGGGTGGCTATCTACCACTCCGGTAAAGAAAATGAGAGGAGAAAGCAAGAAACGAGGAGAGAGAAAAGGTGATGAACTCAAATAAGGTTTTTGTAAACCGGTGATTTGCCGGCGATCCGACCGTCGGAACGGAGAAATAAGACCGTCACTAGACTCGTCTTGATGAGAGCTACGATCTATGTGAAAACCGTTCGATTCCGAGATAGTTGACTTTTCCGGCCACCAGCGGCGGCGGCGGCGACCACCGGAAAAAGAAAGAGAAGAAGGACAGAAACTTACATGTTTTTCGATTATGAGCTCACGTGACTTATCGATTTAAAACTAAGCTATATATACCCCTTCAAGAGAGACCACTATTCATCAATAAATATCTCGTATTCTACCCTTTGCATACGTCTCGTATACGTCATATTCTTCGTTCCACTGTTTTCTTCACTACTCGAGCTACGAAACTCCGATTGACCTCTAGTTCGTTTCTATTTTCTCGTTTTTCCATCACGCATCTCATAATATAAAAATCTTCTAGGTTCCATGTCTAAAATTTATGTTCTTCTAAATCAGTATCAAATACATATCTATAACGCACATAAATAAACTTAAACACTCAAACTTAACACACATAGAATTATTTAAATTACGGGTTTAATTATTTAATTATCCAATTATGCTTCGTTTTGTCCTGGGCGCTACATCAGGTTGTCGAACAACCCTCCCACTACGATGAGGTTCTGGTTGTGTTTGTGTATCGCTTGGTATATCTATTTGTATAGTTGGTGTAGGAGTTGGCCCTCTCATTTCATCTAAGGTAATCTCACTCTTGGGCTTCCTATTACTCATATAGTTATCTTCTAAGAATCTAGAATGCGTGCTTACCACGATCCACTGATCTTTAGGACTATAGAATAATCCCTTTTTCATTCCTCTAGGATATCCTACAAACAGCCTTAATTCCGAACGAGGTTCCAACTTATCAGCTTCTTTGTCCAACATGTATGCGGGACACCCCCAGGTTCTCATGTGTCTCAGACTGGGTTTTCATCCAGTCCACCATTCTGAAGGGATTTTTGGAACTGATTTGGAAGGTACCAAGTTAAGAATATAAGTCGTTTCCAAAGCATATCCCCAGAACGATTTTGGTAAATCTGAATAACTCATCATAGATCTGACCATTTCTAAAAGAGTTCTATTTCTTCGTTCTGCGACCCTGTTTTGTTGAGGGGTTCCAAGTGCAGTCAACTGGGATACAATCCCTTGTCCTGATAAGTAGTCCAAAAACTCATTGCTGAGGTATTCGCCTCCACAATCAAATCATAGAAACTTGATACTCTTTCCCCTATGTTTTTCTGCTTCAGCCTTAAATTCTTTGAACTTATCAAAGACTTCAGACTTATGCCGCATTAGGAAAATGTATCCATATCTCGAGTAATCATCGATAAACATAACGAAATACTCAAAACCACCTCTTGCTTGAATTGGCATTGGACCACATACATCAGAATGAACAAGTTCTAACACTTCACTGGCTCTATTCCCCTTAGCTCCAAAAGCTCTCTTAGTCATTTTACCTTTTAAACATGATTCACATGTTGGAAATGGCTCAACATGGAGTGATTCCAACAAGCCGTCACTCACCAACCTTTGAATCCTTATTAGATTAATATGACCAAGTCTAAGATGCCATAGAAGTGTTTCGTTCATTCTTGAAGAATGCTTTCTTTTCTTAGAAATAAACGATGAGTTATATGATTCATTTTACATGTGTGTGGGTTGTGCACAGTTAATATTATAGAGATTGTTCATTAATATTCCTGAACAGATAACTTCATTATTATGAGAAATAATGACATTCTTATTAAAAGAAACTGAATATCCATCCATGAACAATTTAGAAACAGAAATTAAATTCTTTCTAAAACTTGGAACAAAAAGAACATCTCTTAAAACTAAAACTTTATCACTAAAAGATAGATGCACATCTCCCACTGCAACGGCTGCCACTTCGTAGCATCGCCTATGGTGATGATAATCTCACTCCTACTAAGTTGTCAGGTTAGCTGGAACCCCTGCATATTGAAACAAACATGATCGGTGGCTCCCGTATCCACCACCCACGAATGGGAAGAATACACCGCTAAACATGTTTCAATTACTAGTGTGTGAGAATTACCTTGTTTTCCAGCCTTCTTAGGCTGAGGACAGGCCGACCTCCAATGTCCTTTCAGACCTCAGTTAAAGCACTTTTCTTTGGTTGTCTTCTTCTTGACACCACCATCAGTGGGTATTTTTTCCTTTCCAACTTTGTCAACCTGTTTCTGACCATCTGCCTTCTTCTTCTTCTTTCCACCTTTAGGTCCGGAAGAGGAAGATGGACCGTTTATCACAGGGTTTGACTTTCTCTTGGTCCCTTTAGCATCTCAGCCAATACCGAAGCTTGCATGAGCTGAGCCAATGTATACGCTTGATTGTTCATGGTATAGTTCAGTTGGAACTGCTCAAAACTTTTGGTAGAGAATGGAGTATGAAATCGACCTGGGTTTCCCCATCGAATTCAGCACCAAGAATCTCAAGTTTGTTAAGGAAACCTATCATTTTAAGAACGTGATCCCTCATGGGCGTCCCTTCAACCATTTTCAGCGACAACATATCTCGCATGGCCATCTGTCTTGCCGTACAATTCTGGTGAGCGAAGAGTTCCTTAAGGTTTAACATAATATCTGCAGCGGTTTCCATGTATTGGTGTTGGTGTTGCAAAACATCTGACATTAAAGCCAAGATGGTACACCTAACCATTTCATCGGATTTCAACCACTGCTTGTGATATTCCTTATCTTCCTCACTAGTTTCATCCGTAGGTTCAACGGGTTTAGGTTCGTCAAGGACAAACTTATGCAATTGTGCAGTCAAGACTATTAGTAAGTGTCTTTTCCAATCTACATAGTTTTCTCCCTCTAATTTGTTATCTTTAAGTATATGAAACAGTGGATTAAAAGGTGACGACATATTAAACTAAGAATAAAGCATACAGTTTGTATTAATATCTAATCAACACAAAATTATTACATAATTCGATCACATGTACTATAAAATAAAATAAATATAAACATGTCATCAGCCAACATCTCAAAACGATTCAAGTCACGTTGAGTGTGAACGTTTACTCAAACACATTTAAGCAAGTTACAAACAAAGACAATTATAAACTTTTAATTCAAAATTCATAGTTGGCTCCCACTTGACCATATAAAATTGACAGGGACTCCGTTGGGGAGTTAATATATCAATTTTACACCTAAGTAATAACCATAATTTAATACAGGATTATTATTTTGTTTTGAATAAGCCATTCGTTGGGAAGGTCATATCGCCACTAATAATAATCCACAATTATCCAAAGAAATTTATTCAAGTGAACTTGTCTTTTGCCTATCTGTTGGGGAGAGAGGCGTTTGTCAATGCGTAGCCAAAGACTTCACAAATAAATCAATTATGGAGGCCAATTAATTAATTTATTATCCAGAATAAATTCATTAAATTACATGCATAATTTACTTAGTAATTTTAAAACGATAAGATTTTTCATGGATATACATGCATAATTAATCATATTAATAACATCAATAAACCTAAATTAAACACATAAATAATTCCAATTATCATGGTTTAATTTCCCATTTAAAAAACGAGAACCCGGATTTTCAAAAAATCCGAGCAGTAGTCGCGATGACTTGGGCAGCCTGGACAGCGGCTCAGTCTATCTACATACGACATCCAACGATCGTACACCCATCGTAGTCTCCGATCTTTTCAATCTGTCTCTTCGATCTTCATTTTTGATTCGTTACAATTTATTTACAAAAAAATAAATCTAACATCTAGATCCTAATCTACCCGCGGATTTTCTCACGGGAAAAACGAATCTGGACGAATCAGATTAAAAAAAATATCATTCAAACAACATGAATTTAAAACATACATTAAAAACCATGATAATTGGATACCTGCAAAAAAGATCTAACAATTCTACTATCCAATTTCAATTCAATGTAAATAGATTTAAATTCTAATTTAAATAACAAAGCCCAAAACCATGGCTCTGATACCATATGTTGGGGATCTACATGGATCTATTCGGGTGTAATTTAAATAAGAATTATCATAAATCTAATCTTATGAATTAAATAATTAAATTAAATTAATTCATGCTTTGAATAAACGATGAATCATATATAGCCCTAAACATGCGGAACTAAGGGATATGTATTTACCTCTTGATTGGAGAGACACCGTTGAGAAGATTAGTAGCTTCAACCCAAACACCTTCTTGAGTATTCCCCAAGTCCAAGTTTGTAAATTCGATGGAGAATCAAATGAAATTTTTTTAACTCTTGTAGGAAGAATTAATTTCTCACTTTTTGTTGCTCTAAAAAATCAGCACTCTTATATATGCACATTCTATGGGGCTAAAAATTCAGCCCCTATTTATAGGCATTGGCCGAAGATTTGAGTCTTGGAGGAGCAGAAATATCAAGATTTGATCTCCTCATATCTAGCAACAATATATCGAAAGATATGATAGCCTCATATCTAGCAACAATATATCAAAAGATATGATCTCCTCATATCTAGCAACAATAATTAGTTCTTATCTTTAACCTTCTTAGTTAAATGGGTTTTTATTGGGCTACTCAAGGGGCCTTTAGGAGAATTAGGATTGGACCTCCCAATAGGCCTAGAAACCAATATTGAGCCACAATATTATTCTAGCTCATTAATATTAATTCATTCCACTATAGAATTAATATTGCACTATCCATCCTAACCCATATTATGAAATATGGCTCCCGGTTATTATTTCCCGTGTTTAAGATCCAATGTTCATTAATTAATTTAAGCTACTGAATGCATTAATTAATTAATATCTTTTATTCCTTGGAAAAAAAACTCAACTTTATTATCATACCGGAAATTAATCCACTAGCCAGATTTGATATGATAAACTTCTGAGCCCACCAAGGGGACATTATCAACTTGACGTATCAAGACACGATTTTCTATATTAATTTAGCAATCTGTCATATGATTAATAATATTGCCCAAAATATAAAGTATTGAATCATATTGATCATTTACCCATAATAAATCAAAGCAATATCAATTAATTATATACAATCCCAATTAAGTGACAGAAATTAAAAATCAATAACCACTGAGATCTAATTCTTCTTTCCAAGTCAGTCTAGAAGAATTATCTCATTGTAGGTCTTATTCAGCACATCAAATGTATTAGTGCAATCTCTTGGTCAAGATAAACCAATCCGAGCCTTACACTTCAACTTCTACCAATGGATTGTTCAATTCCATCTAAGTTGTGAATTTTACTATACTTATTACAAGAATCTGACAATGTGATCTTCTGTAATCTTCTACACATCACATTGTCTATAAGGTAAAGTATATTGAATATTTATGAAGTAAATAAATAACATTCATAATATTTAATGTAAACAGTTATAAAAGATCTATTCTCATAAAATGCAAGAATCAGTTTATATACAAAGTAGCACTAAAAGCATACTTTTCAGTATATCCCTAATAGTGGCACCTTTAATGCGAATCAGACAAGGATGAGTCTTTGTACCCGGTTTTTCCAGGCGTATTAATTGCAAGAGATTTGGAGATCAAATTTGAATTGCTACAAGGACAGTGCCTCTCTTCAATGGGCATTTTCCTACAGATATAAATAGAAGAATGGAGTGACATTTGGAGACTACTGAACTACTTAATCTCTAAGCGATCAAATTCTCTTGTGCTATCAATCTTCAAGCTATTCTCAAGCAATCCAACTTCAGTCACTCAATCTTCTGAAGCAGTCACTCAAGCATTCTAGCTTTCAAGTTCAAGATTGTCTTCATTGCTACACCAGTTGAAGAAACCATATACTTTTAACCTTTGTGCTGTGTGCTAGGTTGTTTTATCTTTTGGTGTTCTTAGTTGACAGATCTTTGCTAAGTGTTAGTCTTATGTAGGCTTATAATTCTGTGTGAGTTTTGTATCCTGTGTGGGATAGTGCCTAAGAATCTATTGATTCCTGTAGGTAAACTTGTTAGGAAGAGGTTTGTATAGCTGAGGCTTGTAAAACGAAGTGACTTAACGAAGTTTCTCCTTTAAGAAGGAGTAGAGTGGACGTAGAAGGATTACACCACCTTCGAACCACTATAAGCCATAAGTGTTTACTGTTTTTATCTACCTGCTGCATTGCATTGATATATCTTGTGGCATACATCATCAGCATTCTGCAAAGATTTCTGTTAAAAGCATTCTGTAGAAAAGAAAACTGTTTTTCAAAGGAAACTCTATCTTAAGTTTATTCAGCTGCATATTGTGATCACCGGGTCAGAAACCTGAATCAACATTGTGCCAAGTTTCTAAATTGAGTCAGGTTACTGTATTCACTGTTGAATCAGGAACCTGTTTCACTAAAATGTTTAAAAAGTTAAAATTGATAGAGGTTCATTCACCCCTCTTCTGAACCTCTGACCACTTAGGACCAACAAAGTGGTATCAGAGCAAGTTGGGTAAATCATTTTTCTTTTCATGTGACCAAAATAATCATTTTAGCACAAGCATGAATATCTCATCACATAAACTCCCTATGTTTTCCATAGATGAATATAACGACTGGAGAATATGTATGGAGGCTCACTTGTCAGCCATGCATGATGAGATGTGGTATGTTATAACCGAAGGGTCACCAGTTATCTACAAATTGAACCCTATTTTTGTGAGATAACGTCGTGAGCATGAGTGTGCCAAGGCAGCTGAAGCCGCAGCAGTAGAAGAAGTGGAGGGCACAGTCATAGATGATGATGCTGATTTGCCTCCAGGTTTTGCTCTCCGAGCAGCACACAGGAGACCAGCTCTACCACAAGAGTACATTATCAAGGAGAGACATGAATACACTCCTGAAGAGAGAAAAAGAGCCAATCTTGACAATGTGGCAAAAATGCACTATTCCTCACGCTGGATAAAGGAACTTTCAGCAAAGTAAAGACCTGCAGGACTGCCAAGGGATATGGGACTGCCAGAAATAATAGGATCTCTAAGGCTACACAACTGTATGAAAGCTTCAAGATGAAGCCAGGAGAAAGCCTAGAGGATCTTGACCTAAGATTCACAGTTATCATCAATAAGCTGGAATCCCTTTGAAAGTTCTACATATAGAAGAAAAGAACACTAAGATGTTGCGAGCCTTGCCAGTAGAGTGGCACAGCAAGGAAACTGCAATGAGGGTTTCACTAAACCTCAATACAATAAGCACCTTTGACCTCTTCTTAGACCTTAAAGAATTTGAGTATGATATCGAACGAAGGAGAAAAGAAGTTGAAGAATTAAGCTCTAAAGTTGCAGTACTTACTGCTAGAGCACAAGATTCTACCACAACTAGCAACAGTAAGAAGAAGCACAAACAGAAATAGGAGTTTACTGAGGATGCTGAGGAGGAAATGTCACTTTTACTGAAGAAGTTTAAGAGGTTCCTGAAGACCAACCACAAAGAGAAAGACTTCAGAAAGAAGACTCAGTCATCATCAGACAGGAATCATCAGGTAAAACCTGCATAGCAAGCAAACACAGGTTTCTCTGGCTTGTGTTATAATTGCAGAAAACCTGGACACTTTGCAAGAAAATGCCCCTATCCACAAGTCCAAAAATATACTGAAGAAGAAAGGGTGCAGAGAAGAGAATGGAGGAGGGATGACAAGCAAAAACTCAGGGCTCTTCTGGGTAAAGCTGAAGCGCTTAAGGCAGCAAACAACCCCAAGGAAGAACCTAAGGAGGATTGCTCATCCGAGAGTGATATTGATAGCTCTATCTCTGATGATGAAGCATTGTTATACCTCATAGCCAAGGGATGTGAGAAAGAAGAAGAAGATGAGGTAACATCTCAATCCCTTGAGGTTTCTAGTTCTGAGATGCTGAACATGATCCAGTCATTTAGACAAATCATGAGTGACTTTGAGCAGGTTAATTCAGCTTATGAAAAACTAAAGGAGGAAAATCTTCAGCTCAAGAGTGAGCAAGTTGTACTGAGGGAACAGGTTACTGACCTGGAGTACTACAGTACAGAGTGCAACAATCTCAATGCTAAGGTCTCCAAGTTCAAGCTGCTAGTCACTAAGCTAGAAGCTGAGAAAGATGGATTGCAAAACACAATTGATATGTATAGCAAGTCAGCTAGGAAGACACAAGAGTGTATCCTGGAGACCCAGAATGCTCATGCAGGAAAAGGGTTAGGATACTGTGTCAGTTCCTCTCAGAAAGCAGCAAGTACATCCAAGGTGGGAAACTTTGTTCAAGCCAAAGTATCCTATACTCAAGAACTCCTTCCAATTAATGGAAGTGTGAACAAAACTAGTACCCTGGATAAGGGAAAGAAGCTCTTGCAACAGGAAGAGAACAATAAGGCTGCTAAGAAACTCAGAAAGAAGCATAATCCGTATGATGTAAGTATGAGAAAAAAGTAGCAAGCTTCCAGGAGATAGCAAAACTTCTACCCCTGTTATACCAAAGCACAAGTGCACATTCTCGAAAGAGAACAAGTTCTAGAAAGGTATAAGGGAGTATCTTCCTTTAATAGAAAGCACAAAACCTAGAAAGCTCCAGTACACATACCTCACAAACAGTATCCTGCTAAGGATACCAATAGGAAGAGATCCACCAAGGCTAATGGTAAACCAATTACTATCAAGCAGGTGTGGATCCCAAAGAAGACTAACCCCCCAGGACCCGTACTTGTATGGTACCTAAATCTACCTAATTTACTTACAGGAACAGTTGTTAGGAAGCAACAGTGATGTATGGTATATTGACAGTGGCTGCTCCAGACATATAACTGGCAACAAAACTGGACTAAGAGACTTCCAACCATGCAAAGGACCCAAGGTTGTCTTCGGAGATGACTCCAAAGGAAGCACCAAGAGAACATGAAGCTTAGTCAGGAGTAATGCAAGTATCAATGATGTTTCATATGTCAAAGGGGTAAAGTATAACCTGCTGAGTATCAGTTAGTTTTGTAACAAAGGATGTTCAGTGGAGTACAACCTCAACAAGTGTCTAATTAAAGACAACAAAATAAATGAGGTTAAGCTTACTAGCACCAGGAAAGACAATATCTACCTTGCTAATTGGAGTTCAACGGTGTGGCCAACATGCTTCATAGCAAAAAGCACTCCTGAACGTAGTTGGCTATGGCACAAGAGAATGAGTCACCTGAACTTCAAGACAATCAACAAGCTACCAAGAAATGGTCTGGTGAGATGTCCACCTGATGTTGTTTATAAGAAAGAAAATATTTGTGGAGTCTGTTAGAAAGGCAGATAAGTAAGAAGCTCATTCAAGGACAAAGTACAGAAGTCATCTCACAGGATTCTGGACCTTCTACATATGGATCTTTTTGGACCAATAGAACCTGTTAGTGTAAGTGGGAAGAAGTATTCCCTGGTGATTGTTGATGATTACTCTAGATTTACTTGGACTATCTTTCTGGCCAAGAAATCAGAAACTCAGAATAGGCTGCCAGAATTCATGAAGAGAGTGCAGAATGGGAAGAGCTTAAGCATTATGAAGATAACATCTGACAGGAGAACAGAATTCACAAACAGGTTTATTGAAAAGTATTGTTCCGAGTATGGGATCAGTCGTGAGTATTCTGCAACTAGAACTCCTCAACAAAATGGAGTAGCAAAAAGAAGAAACAAGACTCTGAAGAAAGCTGCAAGGACAATGATTGCTGATGCTGGAATACCTAAGAGGTTTTGGGCTGAAGCAACCAGCACAGCATACTACACTCAAAATAGATGTCTGGTCAATAAGGACCATGACAAGACTCCCTATGAGGTATGTTATGGTACAATGCCCAATATTTCATACTTACATATTTTTGGATGCAGGTGTTATATTTTGAATAATGGAAAGGAGCACCTGAAGACCTTTGATGAAAAGTCAAATGAAGGAGTATTTCTAGGATACTCCTCAGTAAGCAAGGCCTTCAGGATCTTCAACAAGAGAAGTTTGGTTATGGAAGAATCAATACATGTGGTGTTTGATGAACTACATTGTGATACTACCGAGCTGGACAAGTTAAAAGAGGATGTATCAAAGTTGAAGATGAAGGATCAAACAGTAAGATACATTGATGGATTTCCAGTGCCTACTGAAGTGGTTATTGCAGAAAGTTCACAAGTTACTGCACCCATGAATGCAGTGACACAGGATGCTGAACAGCAAGCAGACAGGATTCTGCAAACCAACAGTAACTGCGGTCAGGGTACTGCTGATCAACAGGTTACTTTCCAACAACCTGCTCACTCTTTCTAGCCTGATAGGACATAAATCAAAAATCACCCAAGAGAACTTGTGATTGGAGATATCAATGAAGATGTCAAAATAAGAAGATCAAGATCTCAAGAATCACTGTTCACATGCATCATATCACAAGTTGAACCCAAGAGTGCAGAAGAAGCTCTTGAAGATAGTAACTGGATTCAGGCCATGCAGGAAGAGCTGAATGGATTTGAAAGGAACCATGTATGGAGACTGGTTCGAAGGCCTGATCATCAAGGAGTTATTAGAACAAAATGGGTGTTCAAGAACAAGTTACATGAATCCGGTGATGTGGTCAGGAATAAGGAAAAACTAGTAGCAAAAGGATACTGCCAGGAAGAGGGCATACATTTTGATGAGACTTTTGCTCCAATTGCTAGGCTTGAGGCTATAAGGATATTTCTGGCCTATGCTGCTCACAATGACTTCAAAGTTTATCAGATGGATGTGAAGAGTGCATTTTTGAATGGATTACAGTCTGAGGAAGTATATGTGGAACAACCACCAGGTTTTGAAGAACAAGCAGAAGACAAGGTGTTCAGATTAGAGAAAGCTTTATATGGATTAAAGCAAGCTCCTAGAGCTTAGTATGATACACTATCCTTGTATCTCTTGGAAAATGGATTTCAGAAAGGGATAGTAGACAAGACCCTTTTCAGAATACAAGATGGAGACAGTATTCTGCTTGTACAGATCTATGTGGATTATATCATATTTGGATCCACAAATAAGGATTTGTGTGAAAAATTCTCAGCCCTCATACAAAGTAAGTTTCAGATGAGCATGATGGGAGAACTAAGTTTCTTTCTTGGCTTGCAAGTAAAACAGTTGGATAATGGAATATTCATCAATCAAGCCAAATACACAAGGGAACTAATCAAGAAGTTTGGAATGGAAAGTGGATCATTAGTAAGCATACCTATGGCCACATCTATCAGCTTCGATAAGGATGTAGGTGGAAAGGATGTGGATATAACTAAGTACAGAAAGCTTATTGGATCCCTACTGTATCTCACAGCAAGCAGGCCGGATATAGTATTTGTAGATAGAGTGTGTGCAAGATTTCAGACTGCACCAAAGGAGTCACATCTTGCAGCAGTAAAAAGGATTATCAAGTACCTGAAGGGACCTCAAGATGTTGGACTATGATACCCGAAGGAAGGAGGATTCAACCTCAAAGGATATACAGATTCTGATTTTGCAGGTTGCAAGATTGACAGGAAAAATACCAATGGTGTCTGTCAGTTTCTAGGACGCAAACTTGTTTCCTATCTATTACAACATCAACTGCTGAATATGTAGCTACAGGAAGCTGTTGTGCTTAGATTTTGTGGATACAACAACAATTGAAGGATTATGGGATAACAGAGAAAGAGACTCCCATCCTGTGTGACATGACAACACAAGTGCAATTGCTATTACCCATAATCATGTCTTCCACTCGAGAACAAAGCACATTGATGTCAGACACCAATTCATCAGAGATCATGTGAAAAAGAAGGACATTGTGCTTGAGAAAGTGCATACTGACATGTAGCTTGCTGACATATTCACAAAACCCTTGTGTGAATCAAGATTTTCAATGCTGAGAAATGAGCTTGGGATCATCAAGCTTTGGTGAGTAAGGGTAGATAAGTTCCTTAAGTAAGGGGGAACTTATTCAGTATTCTGATTCTTTCAGCATGATATTTTGTTAAAAACAAGTATACTGGAACAGGATATTGCACTCTATTAAAACAGGATTCTCTAACAGTATTTAGTTTCAGGTTATAGTATTCAGTTTTACGTTACAATAAGTAACAACAGGTTACTTATACAGGTTACTCCAACAGGTTTCTGGTACATGATCCGGAAGCAGGTTGCTGAACAAAGAACATCATTTATTGATATCAGCATTCATTGAGTCCTACTACCTCGTACCAGGAACAGTAACCTTGCCAATAATTAAGTACGACACTTTGGCAACTGCATTAAATGCAAAAATTACCTTTCCAGATGAGAGAGAAAAATGTGTGGTCTTATTCTAACACGATCCTTGCACATTTATGGATATACCCCTCCACAATCTCATCTTAATCGTCGAATTCAAAGTGACTCTTGACCACGTAATCAGAATCGATGATTGATTTGAATCCTAGATTCATATATAAACCATCAAGTTCTTTGTCATCCTCTTTAAGCTTTCACTATTCTCTCACTCATATTTTCTAACTCTCTTCAAAAAAGTTACTCTCTACTCTTACAAACTTTATAGATTAGATATGGCAATCGCAAGGGAGACCAAGGGTGTCAAGGGAAGGATGGTGAATGAATCCGTGATGCTAGGGTTCGATTCACCGTTTGATGACCTGGACCTCATCAAATAGGTATGAAAGAAGCTAAATCAGAGCCATCTTGCTGGGGCTCTTCACCGATAATGCTGGATTCTCGGAAGTATCGGTGGAAAAGTTCTATGCCTTTGCAAGCTGTCTGATGATGAAGAGAAGATTTTCTTCAAGATGGATACAGATGATGAAGACTGGTACTCGTTCACAATCGATAACATTGCCAAAACCTTTGGCATCTTTGACAAGGGGATGAAGTACTCTGACCTACTGACATATGGGTCAGAATACTTGAAGAAAAGCTGGAACTAGTTCAAGCTGGATTCCGTGGTGGAAGAGAGCGCAACTGGAAACTTTACAAAGAAGAAGCTCAAGCCAGAGTATGAGCTTCTTCATGACATTCTGGTCTACATCGTTGAGGAAAGGTGTGGAAGCTATGATAAATGCACCAACCTCAAGCTGAGGATGATGACTGCTATCATGCGAGGAGATACAGTCAACTGGGCTCAATTCCTCTTCAAGAGGATTTGGGATGAGGTTACCAAACGTATGCCCAGAAGAAGGTTTGGAATAGTCCTCACAAACATCCTTCGAAGGATGTTTACACACATGGAGAAACCAGTGACTCTCAATCCTTGCTGGTTTCAAGGTGTCAAGAAGGGTTTTACTAAGGGGAAAAAAGATGAGAAGAAAGCCCCCTTGAAGAAGAAAACTAGGACAAAGAAGGTTGCTGTCTCAGCCCCCAAGAAGAAGACACAAGCTAAGAAGCTCCATGTGAAATAATCTGCACCCACCCTTAGGTTGCATGATTCTGACTTAGAAGAAGAGATTGATGTCTCTTCTGAACCTTTGACCACTTGCATCACCCCAACTGCTGAGGATGATTTGCTCTTGGAGCATCCCTCTAATGAGGCTGTTGATGAAGCCAATGCATCAGCTATTGGTAAACAATTGGCTGACCAACTAGATGAACTAGTTGCTGAGAAGGCTTTAGTGTCTTTGGAGCAGGCAGCGGAACAGGTTGCTACTCCAAGTCCTCTAGTTCCCAAGAAGCATCCTGAAGCTACCCAGGGCGAATAGGTTTCTGCTCCAGTGATCCAGGTTTCTAACGAACCTGAGGAGAAGGTTGCTGGAGAGGCTGTAAAGGAGGTTCCTGCATCAAAGAAGAGAGAGAGGCTAGTCAAGAAAGCTGATAGCTCCTACAGAAGGAGATGGTTGGGCGAAAAGGAGAAGTTGAAGGAGATTGACACCCTTACCAGGATAGGGACCTCCATTGACTCAATCAGTGCCGAGGAGGCCAACAAAACAGTAAGTGAATTAGCAAACTCCAAATACAAAAGATTTGTAGTCGCCTATGAAACCTGGAGATCTTAGAGGTTGGGCGCGGCAAGAGAATTGGTGACATGGGAGGATTGGTTCGAAGTTGAAGATATTATCCTCTCCTGGATAGACAACTCTATAGATGAAGATGCTACGTTTTCCCATGGGCTCCTACCATTCCTTGTTGAAGATTATATTAATCTTCATGCTGAGGCTATGATTGTTCTTATTCAAAGAAAGCAGGAGACATTGAGTGCCTTTTGGGAGGCCAAGACTGAAGAGATGGTAATACAGGGCGAGCAGTCGATGAAGCACGGGGAAGACAACACGTTGATAAACCCCACTGCCAAGACTGTTGGGACCCCTTCTGAGTTGGAGTTGGCTGAAGCTCAATTAGCTACCTCTACACTGGAGAAAGCTAATCAAAGAATGTTGCAGCAAGGGATTGAGACAAGCAGAGCACAATCCAATCAACCCCCAAGAGTGTTGTAGCAAGGGGAAGAAAGCTCAAAAGCTGCGGAGACTCGTGATTCTCCAACTTACTCAAGTATCGCAGCTCTTTCCCCTATCACTCACCTAGATACCATAGATTTTGATGTTGTTGAGATATTCCTGCATAGGTTTTGATGAGACAATGTAATAATTAGATAAACGTTTAGAGTACCCATATTTCATGTTTTATAAGTGGATTTTCATTCGCCTATCAAATCTTTCAAGATGTAGTCCTTACTAGAAAGATAAGTAGAACTATGTGAGCAGGATTCTGTACTTTGAGTTGTTAAGAAAGCATTGAAGGAAGTCAGCAAAGTCAGTCAAGCCAGAAACAGGAAGCAGACGACAGAATTCAGAAACAGGAAGCTGATCAGAAGACATGAAGCATATCAGAAAGGATACGCAAGTCAGGAAGCTGATTTAAGTATTAAAGAACAGAAAGTTGATCAAGGACAAAATCTTGAAGCACAACTAGGTGACTACTGCAACAAGGATAACAGACAGTAAGTCCCAATCTACTTAATATAGTACGAGGAAAACACTGGAAACAGTACATGGATTGGATCCTGATTAAGTTACCGGTAGATAGAAGTTTGTGAAGAGCCACTTGTTAGGATGTATACTATAAGCCTAGCTTTTGTATGAACATCTTTTATGGAATGAGAATCACTTTGGTCATATGTTTGCATTTTATATTTGTTATATATGTTTATGCAATGTCCAATTAATTTATATTATAGATAACTTGGTGTGTGGTGCCACACAGAAGATCATGTTATCAGTTTCTTATAAATTATAAATAGTAGCTCACAACCAAGATGGATTTGGACAAATCATCGAAATGGTTGTAGTGTAGTTAGGTATTAGTCTGTCTTGACTATAAAACTACACTAGTACACTTTGTGTGTATTGAGCAGGACCATTTGAGGTTGTTCGTTTTATACTGACTATATAATAGAACAAGACCTCTGTTATTATGGATGTACATTTTCTTAATCCCTATATAATAACGGGCACATATACTCAGTGTTTATTTCTTTAATTTGCCAATGGGTGAGATTTATTCATAAATCAATAAGCTCGGTGAGTTGGGAGATAGCATTGTTTATATGGTGTGCTGTTGATTATAGAAGGAATCCGTGTCCTAATTATTTAGGATGATAATGTCCTCTTGAGGAGCTCATAAGAATTATCATGTAAACCCTGCAGGTGGATTTAATCCGACATGATAATAAGGATGAGTGGTACTACTCTTGGAATTAGATGTAAATTAATTAAGTTGTCAGTAACTTATTTAATTTACGGACATACGATATCTTAAACACGGGGAAATAAATGTACACATAATATAAGGAGCCCATATTGTAATATGGATTGGGACGGTAGTTCAATTATAATTCTTTAGTGGACCGAGTTATAATTGATGGACTTAAGTTGGGTGTTCGGGCCGAACACAGGACGCTTAAGCCCATCAGGAGGCCCAACCCTAAGTCCTCCTCTAGGTCCCTGTTGTAGCCTATAAATGCCATAAGATCAGCGCCTTCCTTAAGTTTTCTCACGCTCAATCTCACGCAAAAACACAGAACCGTGAGGCTAGAGAGAGAGGGACGAGATCGCTGTTTTCTTGGAAGATCATCGCCCACACGACGACCGAGGAAAGGGCTGGGAATACAGCAAAAGATCGAGAGGTCTATACTTCGATCTATTAGTCTTCAAGGGTTTTCCGCTGCATTTTACCTTTTGGATCCTGATTCCGATGGCATAGGGCCGGCGATCCGTCGGTTCCAATAATTGGTATGAGAGCCACGGTTTCTGGTTCTATGCAATTGGATCGGTTAATTATTATGATCTTATGCTATATCATACATTTTATATTCAGATTGTATGATAGTAGGATTGCATAGGATAACTCGGTTTTGCAGGTTACCTATATCCAACTATTATGGTCTGTGTGCATGTTAATGTATGATCTAAACCCTCGGACCTGTCGAGGTTTTTGTTTTGGGTTGGTTGCATGATTGTAATAGTAAAAACACGGCGATTTGTTGTGTTAGGTTTTATGTATTTCCTGATATGTTCTCGATGTAATTTTGTTCAATCTCATATGATGTAATCTGATCGTACTAGATTCTGTATAGGATTGGTAGATGTTCGAACTAGATTCTGTATAGGATTCTTGTTCGATTGAGACTCCTATTCGAACTAGGATTGGCGTTCGAAGGGGCTGTTCGATCAGATTGCTAGACGCTGGAATAGATTGCTGGATGTTTCCGTTGATCAGGGTTCGCTAGATTGGCGCTGATTCTGTGCAACAACCTACTGGATTTGCGCAACGGCCTGCTGGATTCGCGCAACAATCGCTGTATTTGACGCTGATTAGGGTTTTAAACCCTAATTTTTTCTAACGGGGCGCTGTCCCGCACCCCGCGACCTAACCGGGCAGGTTGATCCCTGTTTAGCAGGCAAACATTCGATCGAAGTGGCTATAATAGTTGGATTTATTTTATTCCATATTTATTGCCTATCTATATGTTTGTTGTTCTATCAAGCATGCTTTTATATGTTACATGTTTTTGCATGCTAAAATCCCTCATTTAAATAACTAAGTGGGAGAGGGATTTATTTTGAATAAATCCCATGGTCTCCATTACTGGTTTGTAAGTGATGCATTTAAACTTGCGCGTTGGCTTTAAGTGTCTTCTTCCATATCGGATGAGTTTGATTGCGGATCACTAGATCAAACTTTCTTTATGAATGATTATAGAATATTATTTAGGAATATGTCACCTTCTCCATCTGAAGAGACACAATCTTAGATAATGGACTTAGTATCAAGTAATGGTGTACACTTAGGTGCAATTGATAGTATCCTCCCCATCGGAGTCATTGTTGTTAATTGCATGGCCAAATTTGAACCAACTATTAATTTTATTTGTCATAAAGTTAAGTTGACAAGATAATAGAATTAATGGGTAAAATCTCCTCTAACAAATGTTTGAATTAGTATACGTCCACTCTATCGTGGCATACGAAATTCACGGTGTATTGAGGTGTTGGTGAATTTAATTATATTGTTTGAGGGAACAATATAGGCTTTAAATTCTATATGTTATGACCTGTGTATTTATTTATTTATTTATATGATTCTCAGGATTTCATTATGTCTTTCAACCCACTTGCTGTTATACTCAAAGAAAACAAACTTATTGGTCCTAATTATATTGACTAGAAAATAAACCTGGATATTGTCCTAACTGCTGAGGAGTACAAGTTTGTACTCTATGAGCACTGTCCTGACATGCCTGATGAAGACTCTAGTGAGGAAGAGAAAGTGCATTATAGGAAGTGGGTTAAGGCAGATGAGATGGCGCGGTGTTACATTTTGGCTTCCATGTCAAATGTACTGCAACATCAGCATCAGGCCATGCCCACTGCCTATGATATGATGCACAATCTCAAAGAACTCTTCAGACACCAGAGTCGGGCTGCCAGACAGGAGGCCATGAGAAACTTAATGACGACCACCATGTCTGAGGGGACACCTGTGAGTGATCACGTCCTTAAGATGATGGCTCATTTGAATGAGATGGAAGTCCTTGGAGCTGAAATCGATGGGGAAACCCAGGTCGATATCGTGCTCCAAACACTGCCTAAGAGTTTTGAGCAGTTCTGCCTTAATTATAATATGAACAAAAGGATGTACTCCTTGGCAGAACTTCTGACATAACTCAAAGCGGCAGAAGGGCTATTTTGTCAAAGTGCTCAAGCTTACGTTGCTGAAAATGTTTCTACTTCTAAGCCGAAAGGTGGAAAGAAGAAGAAGAAACAGAATCCTTCGGCGAACAAAGCGAATGGACCTCAAAAGGCTGGGCCACAAGGTGGCGTGAAAAAGCCAAAGGGCAAGTGCTTCTCATGCAAGCAGCCTGGACATTGGAAGGTAGATTGTACCAAGAAAAAGGAGAACAAAGAATGTATATCTTATTCACTAATTACTGAAACATGTTTAGCGGTGTTATCTACCGGTACCTGGTGTGTAGATACGGGAGCCACTGATCATGTCTGCAATTCTTTGCAGGGGTTCCAGGAAACCAGGTGACTTAGTGAGGGCAAGATTACCATCTACATGGGCAACGCTACGAAAGTGGCGGTTGTTGCAGTGGGAGATGTTTATTTATCTTTTGATAGGAATAAGACTTTGGTTTTGAGGAATTGTCTTTACGTACCTAGTTTTAGAAAGAACTTGATTTCAGTTTCTAAATTAATTTTGGATGGATATTCTGTTTCTTTTGATGGCAAAGTGGTTGTCAAGAAAAATAGGGTTATTATCTGTTCTGGTACGTTGGTTAGCAATTTATATACTCTTAATCCAATAACTCCTACGATGCAATAAATGGAAATTAATAATACATCTTCTAACTTAAATAAGAGAAAAGAACCTTCTAAAATGAACCAAACATATCTTTGGCATCTAAGACTAGGTCACATTAACTTGAGTAGGATTCAAAGGTTGATAGTCGATGGACCTTTGAGTTCATTGGAAATGGAAAACTATCCGACCTGCGAGTCCTGCTTAGAAGGAAAAATGACCAAGAGGCCTTTTAAAGCCAAGGGGTATAGAGCCAAAGAAGTGTTGGAATTGGTTCATTCTGATTTGTGTGGTCCTATGACTATCCAGGCAAGAGGTGGTTTCGAATATTTTGTCTCTTTCATAGATGATTTTTCGAGATATGGGTATATTTATTTGATGCACCGCAAGTCTGAGTGCTTTGATAAATTCAAAGAGTACAAGGCTGATGTGGAGAAGCGTCATGGTAAATGTATCAAAACGCTACAATCTGATCGTGGTGGCGAGTACCTCTTAGGAGAGTTTAGGAATTACTTATCAGAGGCTGGGATTCAATCCCAATTGTCTGCACCTGGTACACCCCAACAGAACGGTGTGGCAGAACGAAGGAATAGAACTCTCATGGAAATGGTTAGATCGATGATGAGTTATTCGGAATTACCGAATTCATTTTGGGGATATGCGTTGGAAACGGCGGCGTACATTCTAAACTTGGTACCTTCTAAAACAGTACCCTCTACTCCCACAGAATTGTGGAATGGGCGTAAGCCTAGTCTGAAACACATTCGGATTTGGGGTAGTCTAGCACAAGTGCTGAAGGGGGATGCTGATAAGTTGGAATCTCGTACGGAAGTTCGGTTGTTTGTGGGCTATCCTAAAGGAACGAAAGGTGGTTTGTTTTATAGTCCTAAAGATCAGAGGGTAATTGTTAGCACGAATGCCCGATTCTTAGAAGAGGATTATGTAATGAACCACAAACCCATTAGTAAAATTGTTCTAGAGGAAATCAGAGGGGAAACTCCTACCTTAGTACCACCGGTACAAGATGAGATACCACAGGGGTCTGCACCATGTGTCACTAATGATACGCAATTACCACAAGTGACTCGTCGTAGTGACAACCTGATAGATTCATGTTTTTGGGAGAGTCTTCGGACTTAGTACCTGGTGAACATGAATCTGATCCGTGGACCTATGACGAAGCACTCCAAGATAAAGATGCAGAATCTTGGCAAAAAGCTATAAATTCTGAATTAGAATCTATGGATTCTAATCAAGTCTGGGAGCTTGTAGAACCACCAAATGGTGTAAAAGCCATTGGATGTAAGTGGGTCTACAAAAGAAAACGAGGGTCAGACGGGAAAGTGGAAACTTTCAAAGCAAGACTTGTTGCGAAGGGGTATACTCAGAAAGAAGGGATCGATTATGAGGAAACCTTTTCGCCGGTAGCCATGCTCAAGTCTATCCGGATTCTTTTGTCTATTGTTGCTCATATGAATTATGAGGTTTGGCAAATGGATGTTAAGACAGCTTTCCTTAATGGAAGTCTTGAAGAAAACATCTATATGAAGCAACCAGAAGGATTCATTGCAAAGGGCAAAGAGCATCTTGTGTGTAAGCTTAATCGATCCATTTATGGATTGAAACAAGCTTCGAGATCTTGGAACATCCGTTTTGATGAGGTAATCCAGTCTTATGGATTCATTCAATGTCCGGATGAGTCTTGTGTATACAAGAAGAGTGGTATTTCTTGTACTATACGTAGATGACATCTTGCTCATTGGCAACAATGTCAAGGTGTTATCATACATAAAGGTATGGTTGTCCAAGCAGTTTGATATGAAGGACTTAGGAGAAGTTGGACATATTCTTGGGATCAAAGTTATAAGGGATCGCAAGAAAAGAATGTTATGCTTATCTCAAGCTTCGTACATTGATACCATTCTAGCTCGTTTTAGCATGCAAAACTCCAAGAAAGGTTTTCTACCTTTTCGACATGGAGTTCCTTTATCTAAGGAGATGTGTCCTAAGACACCAAAGGAGATAGAGGATATGAAGGCAGTTCCTTATGTTTCGGCTGTAGGAAGCCTAATGTATGCAATGCTATGTACGAGACCAGATATCTGTTTTGCCGTTGGCATGGTTAGCAGATATCAGAGTAACCCAGGACAAGGACATTGAACTGCGGTAAAGCATATTTTAAAGTACCTGAAAAGGACTAGAAATTATATGCTGGTTTACCAGGCAGATGATTTGCTCCCTGTAGGTTACACGGATTCTGATTTCCAGTCGGATAGCGACAACAGTAAATCTAACTCGGGTTATGTGTTTACCTTAGGAGGTGGAGCCATTATATGGAGGAGTGTCAAGCAGAAATGCGTTTCAGACTCCACCATGGAAGCTGAGTATGTGGCAGCCTCTGAGGCAGCCAAAGAAGCTGTATGGCTCAGGAACTTCTTGATGGACTTAGAAGTGATTCCTGGTTTGCCCAAAGCTATCACAATTTATTGTGATAACAGTGGTGCAAGGGCAAACTCGAAGAAACCACGAGCCCATAAAGCAAGTAAACACATTGAGCGCAAGTACCACCTGATACGAGACATCGTAAAGCGAGAAGAAGTTGTTGTCGCCTAAATTACATCAGCAGATAATCTAGCAGATCCTTTCACAAAGGCCCTTCCAGCGAAAGCTTTTGATGGGCATGTTGAAGGATGGGAATCAGATGTATGGCGGCGCTTATGGCAGCATAGTCTTTTAGTATAAGTGGGAGATTGTTAGGATGTATACTATAAGCCTAGCTTTTGTATGAACATCTTTTATGGAATGAGAATCACTTTGGTCATATGTTTGCATTTTATATTTGTTATATATGTTTATGCAATGTCCAATTAATTTATATTATAGATAACTTGGTGTGTGGTGCCACACAGAAGATCATGTTATCAGTTTCTTATAAATTATAAATAGTAGCTCACAACCAAGATGGATTTGGACAAATCATCGAAATGGTTGTAGTGTAGTTAGGTATTAGTCTGTCTTGACTATAAAACTACACTAGTACACTTTGTGTGTATTGAGCAGGACCATTTGAGGTTGTTCGTTTTATACTGACTATATAATAGAACAAGACCTCTGTTATTATGGATGTACATTTTCTTAATCCCTATATAATAACGGGCACATATACTCAGTGTTTATTTCTTTAATTTGCCAATGGGTGAGATTTATTCATAAATCAATAAGCTCGGTGAGTTGGGAGATAGCATTGTTTATATGGTGTGCTGTTGATTATAGAAGGAATCCGTGTCCTAATTATTTAGGATGATAATGTCCTCTTGAGGAGCTCATAAGAATTATCATGTAAACCCTGCAGGTGGATTTAATCCGACATGATAATAAGGATGAGTGGTACTACTCTTGGAATTAGATGTAAATTAATTAAGTTGTCAGTAACTTATTTAATTTACGGACATACGATATCTTAAACACGGGGAAATAAATGTACACATAATATAAGGAGCCCATATTGTAATATGGATTGGGACGGTAGTTCAATTATAATTCTTTAGTGGACCGAGTTATAATTGATGGACTTAAGTTGGGTGTTCGGGCCGAACACAGGACGCTTAAGCCCATCAGGAGGCCCAACCCTAAGTCCTCCTCTAGGTCCCTGTTGTAGCCTATAAATGCCATAAGATCAGCGCCTTCCTTAAGTTTTCTCACGCTCAATCTCACGCAAAAACACAGAACCGTGAGGCTAGAGAGAGAGGGACGAGATCGCTGTTTTCTTGGAAGATCATCGCCCACACGACGACCGAGGAAAGGGCTGGGAATACAGCAAAAGATCGAGAGGTCTATACTTCGATCTATTAGTCTTCAAGGGTATGATTTCTTTCCGCTGCGTTTTACCTTTTGGATCCTGATTCCGATGGCATAGGACCGGCGATCCGTCGGTTCCAACACCACTGACAAACTGCCACGTGGAAAGCGTCTCTGCAAAAGTACCGTGACTAAAGTATGGAATTATTAATGCGGTTTTAGAGTAGGATGTGCTATGAAGCTCTAATCTTTCACACCGCATTAATTATGAAGATTTGAAGATCTTTTTGAAATGCAACTTGGATCATGTCTCTCTTCAACGGACATTTTCCAAATCATCTATAAATAGAAGGTTGAGAGGATTGTGAAGACTACTGAACAAATTGAGCTCTTCAAGCTATTCTACTATTCTTCACTATTGCAAGCTTTCAAAGTTTAGTCACTCAACCTTCAGAAGCGGTCAAGCCAAGCATCAGGACTTTCAAGCTCACGACCGTCTTCAAGCTTCACCAGTTGAAGAATCATATACTTTTAACCACTGTGTTGTGTGTGCTAGGTTGTTTTATTTGGTGTACTTAGTTGATAGGATTATATCTTTTGCTAAGTTTATTAGTCCTGTGTAGGCTAATATTTCCCTGTGTGGGAGTTTGTAAACCCTGTGTGGGTGTAGACCTAAGAATCTGGGATTCTAGGTATAACTTTTTTTGGAAGAGGTTTGTAAAGACGAGTCTTGTAAATCAAACTGACCATAACGAAGTTCCTCCTCAGTGAAGGGTTAGAGTGGACGTAGAAGGATTACACCACCTTCGAACCACTATAAGCCATACGTGTTTACTGCTTATCTTATTTATTGTATTGCTTTACTTGCTTATCTCTTATGTTGCATCTTTAATAAGCATACTGTTAAAACGCGTGTTGTAAGATCATACTTTGAAAAGAAAACTGGTTTTCATCAGAAACTCTATCTAGTTTATTCCGCTGCGTTGCATTCTGAAACTGGGACAGTAACCTGATTCAGCCAAGGGCTAGGTTGCTGACTCGAGATAGGATATTGTTCTCCAAAAGAGACAGAAACTTGTTATTCAGTTATATATTTTAGATAATTTTGAAAAATCAATAGAGGTTCATTCACCCCCCCTCTGAACCTCTGACCACTTGGGACCCAACAAGTGGTATCAGAGCAAGTTGGGTTAACCGCCAACTTTTCTGGCTACCTACCCAGATCCACCCGTTTCTGCTGGATAAAACCATTTTTGTTTTCTGACCAAAATTCATAACTTTAGCACGAGCATGGATTTTTCACATCACAAGCTACCTATGTTTTCCATAGATGAATATGACGACTGGAGAATACGCATGGAAGCTCATCTGTCAGCCATGCATGACGAAATATGGTATGTTATTACTGAAGGACCTCCAGTAATCTACAAGGCAAATCCTACTTATGTAGCACAGCTTCGAGAGCAAAGACGAGCTGAAGAAGCTGCAACTACAGCAGGTGGAGAAATAGAAAGCGCAACAATCATCGATGATGATGCCGAGATCACTCCAGGAAATGGCCCTGGAAAAGCTACACTAAGTAACCGAAGATCACCTCCACCACAAGAATATATTGTCAAAGAAAGATACGAATATACTCCTGAAGAAAAAAAAAGAGCCAATCTTGACAATGTGGCTAAGAATGCTTTATTTCTCACACTGGATAGAAGAACGTTCAGCAAAGTTAAAAACTGCAGAACAACTAAAGAAATATGAAACAAACTAGGACTAATCTGTGAAGGCAATGAACTTGCCAAAGAGAACAGGATCTCAAAAGCTACACAACTCTATGAGAAATTCACCATGAAGTCTGGAGAAACCCTCGAAGAGCTTGATTTAAGATTCACAACAATCATCAGTGAGCTGGAATCTCTGGGAAAAACCTACAAGAAAAATGAGAAAAATTTGAAGGTTCTAAGAGCACTACCCTTGGAGTGGCATAGCAAGAAAACAACAATGAGAGTCTCACTTGATCTCAATGTAATGAGCACGTTTGATCTATTCTCAGACCTCAAGGCTTTTGAATTTGACATTGAACGGAGGAAAAAGGAGGCTGAAGGATCAACATCCAAAGTAACAGCACTTGCTGCTAGGGCACAGAATACTGCTACCACAAGTAGTAGTAAACTAAAGAACAAATAAAAAGAAGCACCTTCCAATGATACCGAAGAAGAGATGACACTTCTGTTAAAGAGATTCAAAAGGTTTCTGAAAACCAATCACAAAGGAAGTGACTACAAAATAAAGCCTCAAACATCAGAAAGGAGTCCACCAGAAAGAGGACAACAGCAAACAAATACAGGTATATCTTACTTATGTTACAATTGCAGGAAACCTGGTCACTTCGCCAGAAATTGTCCTCATCCTCAAGTTCACAAATATATGGAGGACGAAAGAGTGCAAAGAAGAGAAAAGAGGAGGGATGACAAACAAAGATTTAGAGTTCTTCTTCGTGAAGCTGAAGCTCTGAAGGCAGCAAGCAGCTCCAAAGAAGAAACTAAAGATGACTGTTCATCTGAGAGTGATTTTGACAGCTCTACCTCCGATGAAGAATCACTACTGTGTCTAATGGCCAAAGATTGTGAAGATAATGAAGAAGATGAGGTAACTTCACAATCAATTGATGTTTCAAGTTGCGAAAAGCTTAACATAATCCAGTCCTTTAGACAGATCATGAGTGACTTTGAGCAGATAAATTCAGCTCATGAAGAACTCAAAGAGGAAAACCTCCAGCTCAAAAGTGAGCATACTGTACTGAAGGAACAGGTTGCTGACTTGGAATACTACAGTACAGAATGCAATAACCTCAGAGCTGAGGTATCTAAGTTCAAACTGCTAGTCACTAAGCTAGAATCTGAGAAAGCTGGATTGCAAGACACAATCAATGTGTATAGCAAGTCAGCAAGAAAGGCACAAGAATGTATCTAAGAAACCCAAAATACTTTTACAAAGAATGGTATAGGATACTGTGCCAGCACTTCTCAAAAAGGTATCAACAAATCCAATGACGAAAAGTTTATTCAAGCTAGAGTCTCCTATGCTCAGGAACTTCTTTCAATCAATAATAGCATGAATAAAACTAGTACTAAGGATAAGGGTAAGAAACCCCTGTTACAGGAAGACTATGATAAGTCTTCTCAAACTTTCAGAAAACAGCAAAAACTCTATCCTTTATATACGAAGGCCTACATGCCAAAATTCCAAAGTGCTTATGCTCAGGAAAGGTACCTTTAAGGGAGTACCCTCTTGAAACAGGAAGTACAAAATCTGGAAACATCAAGTACACACACATCACGAACAGTTTTCTGCCAAGAATATCAACAGAAGGAGAACCACCAATGCTCAGGTAAAACAATTATCATCAAGCAAGTGTGGGTTTCAAAGAAGACTAACCACCTAGGACCCGTACTTGTATGGGTACCTAAATTACCCTGATCTACTTGCAAATATAGTTGTCAGGAAGCAGCAGTGATGTATGGTATATAGATAGTGGCTGCTCCAGATATATGACTGGCAATAAAGCCGGATTAAGAGACTTCCAACCATGTAAAGGACCTAAGGTTGTCTTTGGAGGTGATTCAAAAGGAAGCACTAGAGGCATAGGAAGATTGATCAAAGGCAATGCAAGTATCAGTGATGTTTCATATGTCAAAGGACTGAAGTACAATCTCCTAAGTATCAGTCAGTTTTGTGACAAAGGTTGCTCAGTTGAGTTTAATCTCAATAAGTGTCTAATTAGGGATAACAAAATGAATGAAGTTAAGCTCATTGGCACCAGGAGAGGCAACATCTACCTTGCTGATTGGAGTTCAACAGTGCAGCCAACATACTTTATTGTAAAAAGCAACCCTGAATTAAGCTGGCTATGGCACAAGAGAATGAGTCACTTGAACTTCAAAACAATCAACAAACTGGCAAGGAAAAGTCTAGTAAGAGGATTACCTGATGTGGCTTATAAAAAGGAGAATGTTTGTGGAGCCTGTCAAAAGGGAAAACAAGTAAGAAGTTCATTCAAGGATAAGGTTCAGAAATCCTCTCACAGAATAATGGATCTTTTGCACATGGATCTATTTGGACCAGTGGAGCCTGTCAGTGTAAGTGGGAAGAAATATTCTCTAGTAATTGTGGACGATTACTCTAGATTTACTTGGACCATCTTCCTGGCCAAGAAATCAGAAACTCAAAACAGGCTGCCAGAATTCATGAAGAATTTACAGAATGAGAAGAACTTAAGTATTGTAAAGATAAGATCTGATAGAGGAACTGAATTCACAAACAAATTCATAGAGAAGTATTGTTCAGAAAATGGGATCAGTCATGAGTACTCTGCTGCAAGAACGCCTCAACATAATAGAGTTGCAGAAAGAAGAAATAGAATCCTGAAGGAAGCTGCAAGGACTATGATTGCTGATGCTGGAATTCCTAAGAGATTTTGGGCAGAAGCAACTAGCACAACATGCTATACTCAGAACAGATGCCTGATCAATAAAGATCATGACAAGACACCCTATGAGGTATGGTATGGCATAACACCTAATATTTCTTACCTATATATCTTTAGATCCAGGTATTACATACTGAACAATGGAAAGGAATATCTGAAGACTTTTGATGAAAAGTCAGATGAAGGAGTATTCTTAGGATATTCTTCTGTGAGCAAAGCCTTCAGAATCTTCAATAAACGAAGCTTGGTAGTAGAAGAATCAATACATGTGATTTTTGATGAACTACATTTTGATGCTACTGAGATGGATAAATTAAAGGAAGGGATATTGAATATGAAGATTAACGATCAAATATTAAGATATATTGATGGTGTTCCAATGCCTGCTGAGATCACAACAAGCAGTTCACAGGCCACTGCAAACCATGATGCTGTAACGCAGAAGGATGGACAGCAAGCAGATAATACTCAGCAAACCAACAGTAATCACACACAGAATACTGAAGATCAACAGGCTACCATCCACCAACCCAACCATCCCTTCGAGCCTGACAGGACTTGGCTTAGAGATCATCCAAGAGAACTTGTGATTGGAGATATCAATGAAGGAGTTAGAATAAGGAGAACAAGAAATCAAGAATCATTTCTAACATGTTTCTTATCACAAGTCGAGCCCAAAAGCATAGAGAAAGCTCTTAAAGACAATAATTGGGTTCAGGCCATGCAGGAAGAATTGAATGGATTCAAGAGGAACTAAGTATGGAAACTGGTTCCACGGCCTGATCATCAAGGAGTTATTGGAACCAAATGGGTATTCAAGAACAAGTTGGATGAATCTGGTGTTGTGGTCAGAAACAAAGCAAGGCTAATAGCAAAAGGATACTGTCAAGAAAAAGGCATAGATTTTGACTAGACCTTTACTCCAATTGCTAGACTTGAAGCGAGAAGAATATTTCTGGCCTATGCTGCTTACAGTAACTTCAAAGTCTATCAGATGGATGTAAAGAGCGCATTTCTTAATGGACTTCTGTCAGAGGAAGTCTATGTGGAACAACCACCGGGTTTTGAAGAACAAGCAGATGAAAGAGTATGCAGACTAGAGAAAGCTTTATACGGACTAAAGGAAGCTCCTAGAGCTTGGTATGATACACTGTCCTGTATTTCTTGGATAATGGTTTCCAGAAAGGTACAGTGGACAAGACACTCTTCAGAATACTGGATGGAGACAGCATACTACTTGTTCAGATTTATGTGGATGACATAATGTTCGGTTCTACAAACAAGAACTTACGTGATAAATTCTCATCACTCATGCAAAGTAAGTTTGAGATGAGCATGATGGGAGAATTAAGTTTCTTCCTTGGATTACAAGTCAAACAACTAGATCAAGGGACTTTCATAAGTCAAGCCAAATATGCCAAGGAATTAATCAAGAAATTTGGAATGGAAGGCAGCTCATCTGTAAGCATACCAATGGCTACATCCACCAGCTTGAATAAGGATGGAGAGGGAAAAGATGTGGAGATTACTAAGTACAGAAGACTTATTGGATCCTTACTATATCTAACAGCAAGCAGACCAGATATAGTATTTGCAGTAGGAGTATGTGCAAGATTCCAAACTGCACCAAAGGAATCACATTTATCAGCAGTAAAAAGAATTATCAAGTACCTGAAAGGCACTCACAATGTTGGACTATGGTATCCAAAAGATGGAGGCTTCAATCTTAAAGGATACTCAGATTCAGACTTTGCAGAATGCAAGATTGACAGAAAAAATACCAGTGGCACTTGTCAATTCTTGGGAAACAGGTTAGTTTCTTGGTTCTGCAGGAAACAAACATCTATTGCGACATCAATTGCGGAAGCTGAATATGTAGTGGCAAGAAGCTGTTGTGCTCAGATTTTATAGATTCAGCAACAGCTAAAAGACTATGGGATTATTGAAAGAGAATGTGACACCCCATTTTAAGAAAACACCTTGCATTGCACATTTTATAAAATTTCTTTTATCGTTCAAATATAAATGATTTAAGTGTGAGATCTTATATTACAATAAGTTATGATTTATCAATATTTCCTTGTGCTTGTTTATTTTAAAGATTTTATGACATGTTTTTCTTTCGAGATTTTAAGGGTTTTGCAAGATTGCTCACGGAAGAAACTGAACTCGATCCCCACTCACTCGACATATATGAATGGAAGTAAAAAGATAAGATGTTAATTAAATTTAAATGAATAAAATGATTTAGGTTTTATGCTAATTTTATTCGTTACCATTTTTGAATACTTTCTTTTTATGAAATTAGACGTTTACCTTCAACGAGCATGCATTATAGTGAATATTAAAATAACCGCAATGCTTATTAATTTAAGTACATATGGAAATTTAATACTTAATTTTATGCTAAGCAATTTCCACATTTATGTGAATTATACATTACATTATTATTGTTAGTTCCTTCAATAAGGTATACATATACTTATAAATATGTGTGACATGAAACATCAAAATATCATGATAAATAAATTAATTTAACTTTTTATTTAATCCAAATCTTCCATGATAAGTCATTAGTAATCTATACCTAGCCTAGCCATCTCATCACTCTACTTCAACTTGCAACATATCCATTGCTTGATGATATATCTTTCTCATCCACTCTATATAAAGAGAACTAAAATAAGCTATAGTAGTTCAACATAAGAAGCAAAGAAGAGAGGAGAAATAAAGGAGAGAAAAGATCAAGTATACATCAAAGTTCTTCCTCAAACCCTAAAGGTATTTTTGGCTAAACTCTCTTAATACCTTCATTAAATCTTATGATTTATGATAAATACCTTAGGTTAGAAAGTCCAAAGATGTTCTTTGGCAATTTTTTTGGGATTATATGTTGTTTGAATGAAGAAATAAGTTGTTTCTAGAATAGACTTAAGGATGTGCTTGGTTTTACTTCTGTTTTGGATGTGTTCGAAAATCTTAGGAAATTTTTTAAGCTAAATCCTTTTTCCAGATTGAAATATATGAAGTCAAGAGTATGTCTGTAAAATTTCAGAAGATTTTTAGTTAAACTTGATTTTATATGATTTTTCTAAGATAAGCTGTTCAGAGACAGTTTTTGCCCTGTTTTTAGGTCGGAATCATATAATTTTCTGGAACAATATACTTCGAATTTATATATGATCTTCTACTATGTTTAATAACCTGTTCTTAGGTACGTGTAGAAACTTAGTATGCATTTTTTTGAATTTTGTACCATTTATGCCGGATTTTACAATATAACCTGTTTTCTGCATAGATGATGTCCTGTTTTCAGTCTTGTTCTAAAAGTCATAACTATTTATTGAGATCATATTTATAAGCCATATTTTACTATGTTGTAGTACACGTTCTTATGAGTATGTAGAAATTTACCATGTAATTTTTGGAACCTTGTACGATTTATGATGATTTTTATAAGAAAGTCTGTTTTCAGCATACACTATGTCCAGTTTTCAGCCAACTTAGAAAATTCATAACTAATTATGTGAATCTTATTTTCCATTGATATTTTTATATGTTATACTTGGATATGTTATTTGACTTCTGTAAAAAAATATGACCGCATTTCATTAAACCTATAAGGTTTAGTAGGGTTTGCAATATAGACTGTTTTTGAGCTGAAATTCAAGTAAAAGTCTTGTTTAGGATTCTATTTTTATTTAATTATATACACTGTGAAAAATTGTGAATTTTCAGAATATAATAATTGACACTAATATATGACCATGTAAATATTTTTGTGATTTTATAAATTATCTATGAGTTATTAAAATTGTTGCGACTTTATGTGTGTTTTTATCTTTCAAATTTGCTAGTTTAAGTGCTTAACAATTATATAATAAGTATGATGATGTATTCTATATTCTAAATCTCACTTAAATGATTTGTGTATGATATGATCATATTTAGAATTTAAAATAAGGATCAAGCATGTATTGAATGAAGTATAACGAATAATATTCTGGAGTAATGAGTATAAAATCTTATTAATATGTCTTTAGAGTGATTATTTGAATAGGGTTATTAAATGATTATGCTTTAGGTTAAAGTAACCTAATATAAAATATAAAATATTATGTTATACGTTATAAGGAGGCTAATCAGTTAAGTGTGTCGAGCATAGTCGAGATGATCGGTGAATCTGGAGGCAATCCTTGCACTATCAACGTACAAGTGGGTAACTTCTACTCTCTACTATGTGTTGTTAATTGAATTGATATGTTATGTATGAAAATCTACGGTTGAATCCCGTAGCTATAACCAGTATGTAACTTCCATACTGGGCGACGACCATAAGGGCACAAAAATGTCTGGTCTATGAAGCAAGGTTTAGTGGGCGAGCGACTCCCACATTCTTTTATGTTGACCATAAGGCAGGAGTGCCTGGTCTATGCAAGGTTTAGTGGGCAAGAAATTCCCACATTCCTTTATGATTTTCTCAGGGCGGCTAAGAACCACAAAATGTTTCTCAGGATGGCTAAGAGCCACAAAATGTTTCTCAGGGTGGCTAAGAACCACATGTAGTACTTGCTTAATGATTTAATTGCTTCAATGTATTAGACGGTAAGGTTATCCCACTGGAATCCCTCTCCGGAGGTGTTCATGATGTTACTTTTTATAACTTTCAGGCTCGGCAGATGATGACGTGGACGTGTAGCAAGCTGGGCTGACTTCTCACTGTTACTTCTAGAACCATGTTTCCTTTTGAAATCAATATGTTGTTTAAACATGTATTATATGAAAAACGATGGGCCTAGACTTATCTTCTATTATATATATATATATATATATATATGTTTTGTTGTGTAAATTCATGTTGGTCTATGGTTCGAACATTTTACCTAGAAATGTGGGTGAGACACGACTAGACTTGATTGATAGTCGATATATAATTACATATATATATACTATATTTAAAAAATAAAATTTAATAACTCTCGTGTCTTCTCTTTTAAGTCTTCCGCTGTATATTATGAAGTCATTATAATTTCTTTAATTCTTAAATATGTAAAGGGTGACGACCTATTTCCAATAAAGGGAAACGGGGCGTTACAAAGAAACTCCCATCCTATGTGACAACACAAGCGCGATTGCCATAACTCACAATCCTGTCTTTCATTCAAGAACCAAACACATCGATGTCAGACATCACTTCATAAGAGATCATGTGGAGAAGAAGGATATTGTTCTAAACAAAGTACATACTGACATGCAACTTGCTGACATATTCACAAAACCTTTGTGTGAATCAAGATTCTCGTCACTAAGAACTGAGCTTAGGATAATTAAGCTCTAATCTGTAAGATTCCAAGGATTCCTAAGTGAAGGGGAACCTAAAGTTGTATTATCTGAGTTTTCAGATAATCAGAATACTGGAACAAGATTCTGTTATTAATTAAAAATAGGATTCTCTAACAGTATATAGGCTCAGGATACAGCATACGACAACAGGTTCCTGGAACAAAGGTTTGAAACAGGTTCCTGGAGGTGTCAAACAGTATCTACTAAGATCAGCATTCATTAGGCCATGCAACCTCGTACCAGGAATAGTAACTTGATTCGTGTGATGATTATAAAAGAGAATTTGTCTCTCACATTTAATGCGAAAAATCGCTTTTTCAGTGGAGACGAAAAAGGTGCGGTTCAAATCTCTGACACATCTTCAGTAATTTACACAACTGCCCTTCCGTCTTTTTACATCAACCACTGGATCATCCACAACTTCTAATGGTTCAATCTGGATCGTCTATATTTTTGGAACGTGATTTCAAAAATAAATTGTTCATATTCTCTTGTCTTCAACATCACGTCTCTTTCGATACATCCCAACACGAAAATCTGCTACCAAATTTTCTATGAACAAAATCCTCTCAAAACTCTCCTCGCTTTTCAAGTCCCTCAAGGCCCAACAATGGAAGAAGAAAGGATCACCAACAAAGTGCTAAGAGTATTACTGGGCGATAAGTCACCATTCGACGATAAGATCTCATTTCTGAAGTATGGGATCATGTGTGCAACAGCAAACTCGATGGGCTGTTCACAACCATATATGAAGGTTTTTCTAGCATAACAGTAGATAAATTCTATGCTTGGGCGAAGCTTTCAGATGATAAGGAGACCATCTCCTTTAAGATTGACGAGGATAGTGATGAAGTTAACACACTCACTGTGGCAAATGTTGCCAAAACCTTTAGGATTTCAGACAAAGGGATGACTCTATCTGATCTGACAGAATATGGAGAAGATTATTTGGAAAAAAGCTGGAACCAGTTCACACTGGATTCAGTAAACGAAGAGGCTGCCACCAGTAACTTCCCCAAGAAGAAACTCAAGCCAGAGTATGAGTTTTTGCATGACATTCTTGTCTACACCATGGTGTTGGAACCGACGGATCGTCGGCCCTATGTGATCGGAATCGGATTCCATAAAGATATACGCAGCGGAAGAAAACATACCTTTCACGAAGATAAACTGATCGATGTCTAAACCTCTCGATCTTCTGCCGTATTTCTATCCCTTTCCTTTGGATGTCGTGTGGGTGACGATCTTCCAAAGGTTCAAAAAATCCCACCTCCTCACTTCTCTTTAGTGAATCTATTTTACATGTGAGATTGAGAAATCGTGTGTTCTAGGAGGCACTGATGTTAGGGTTATTTATAGGCTACAACAGGGACCTAGAGGAGGAATTAGGGTTGGGCCTCGTGATGGGCTTAGGTGTCCTGTGTTCAGCCCGAACACCCAACTAAAGCCCATCAATTATAACTCGGTCCACTAAGGAGTT
This sequence comes from Scutellaria minor, assembly GCA_954870855.1. Lineage (NCBI taxonomy): Eukaryota > Viridiplantae > Streptophyta > Magnoliopsida > Lamiales > Lamiaceae > Scutellaria > Scutellaria minor. Next base: position 11,970,792 of record OX940728.1, on the reverse strand, counting down.
ATAATTGAACTACCGTCCTAATCCCATATTACAATATGAGCTCATTTATTATGTGCATGTTTATTTCCCCGCGTTTAAGATATCGAATGTCCGTAAATTAAATAAGTTACTAACAACTTAATTAATTTGCATCTAATTCCAAGAGTAGTACCACCATCTTTATTATCTTGTCGGATTAAATCCACCTGCAAGGTTTACATGATAATCCTTATGAGCTCCTCAAGAGGACATCATCATCCTAAATAATTAGGACACAGATTCTTTCTATAATCAACAGCATACCATATAAACAATGTTATTTCCTAATTCACCGAGCCTATTGATTTATTAATAAATCTCATCCATTGGCAAATTAAAGAGACAAACACTGATTACATGTGTCCGTTATTAAATAGGGATTAAGAAGACGCACATCCATAATAACAGAGGTCTTGTTCTTTTATATAGTCAGTACAAATTGAACAACCTCAAATGGTCCTGCTCAATACATACAAAATGTACTAGTGTAACTTTATAGTCAAGATAGACTAATACCAAATTACACTACAACCATTCCAATGGTTTGTCCAAATCCATCTTGGTTGTGAGCTACTATTTATAATCTATAAGGAACCGATAGCATGATCTTCTGTGTGGCACCACACACCATGTTATCTACAATATAGATTAATCTGGGCAATTGCATTAACATATATATAACAAATATAAAATGCAAATATTTGATCATAACGAATCTCATATCATAAAGATGTTCATACAAAAGCTAGGCTTATAGTATACATCCTAACACGTGGAGGGAAGATGTGAAAGTTATGATAAATGTATCAATCTGCGGTTCAGGATGATGACTGCTATTATCAAGGAAGAAGAAGTAAACTGGGCTTAAGTTCTTTTTTAGCGAATTTGGGAAGAAACAATCAAACCCTGGGAGAGAAGAGGGTTTGGAATTGTGCTCTTATCAATTCTGACTTCATTGAGGTTACCCCTAGAGAGAAGAGTACCCTATGCCATTGGGTGGTATCTAGGAGTGAAGAAGAGATACACCAAAGGTGAAAAGAAAGAAAAAGAACCTAAGAAGAAACCAGCAACCAGATCACAAGTTCCTACCTCATTAGGAAATACTGGCAATGAACAAACAAGGAAGAAGACAGTGAGGAAAGCTTCCTTAAAACAGAAGAAAGCAACAAAGAAAGATAGTGCTCCAACTAAACCTATGACACCATCTCCTCCCAAAAATACTGAAAATTCCAATTCATCAGATGCTGATGAACAGGTTCCTGATCAGCCAGAGGAACCAGTTACTAAAAAGGCTTTAGTACCTTTGGAGCAGACTGAAGAAGAGATAAATGTTCCTATATGTGAAGAGGTTTCTGAAGACGTTCAGGAACTTCAGGTTGCTGCTCCAGTAATTCAACTATCTGGGGAATCAGATAGAGCAGATGCTGAAGAGGTTACTGAACAGGTTTTTGCTCAGAATACTGAACCTGCTGTTGAGGAGATGCGGGAATTATGAAGAAAGAGAAGGAGGCTAGTCAAGAAGGCTGAATCCACCATCAAGAAAATGAAGTGGTTAGGACCTAAAGAGGAATTAAGGAAAATCAATACCCTTAACAAAGTAGCAACGACCATAGATTGCATCACTGTAGTAGACGCAAGCAGAGTATTGAAAGAATCTGCCAACTCCATTTGGAAAAGATTTGCAGTTGTATATGATGATTGGCAATGGATGCGACTGGGTCCTGAAGTGGAATTGGTAAAGTGGTCTGACTGGCTTACAGTTGAGAATATCATTCTACAATGGGTAGAAACCTTTCTGACTGAAGAGGATCTATCTCATGGCCTTCTACATCTCTTTAGTGAGGACTACATTCATCGTCAAGCTAAAGAAATGACAGCTCTCATTCAAAGTAGGCAGGAGATCCTAAATGCCTATTTGATGGCCGAGGCTGGGATGGAAGAGAATACGGGTGAGCAGTCAATAAAGCTTGGGGAAGACAACACATTGATGAACCCCGTAGCAAAGACTGTTGGGAACCCTACTGAGCTGGAAATGGCTGAAGCTCAGTTAGCTAACCTCACTCTTAAGGAAGCTAATGCGAGAATGCTGTTTGGGAATGGAAGCTAGCCGAGTTGAATATGTGAGGCCTCCCAGAGTACTGCAGCAAGGGGAAGGAAGTTCAAAGGCTGTGGAGACACTTGACTCTCCAACACTTACAGGTACTGTAGTACTTTTCCCTATGACTCGTTTAGACACTGTGGATACTATTATTTAGTTTCTTGATTACTCTGTTTCTCCTGTAATTCTTGACCAACCGACTGAGGGGGAAGCATCATCAATAATCCATGGTGTCCTAGAGAAGATTTGTTGGGATTTTAGTATTTAGATTTTGATGAGACAAACCAAGAATGTAATAGGAAGTTTGAGTACCCCATTTTTCACAATGTTTAAGTGAAAACATAGACTAGGATTGAGTCTAGTTATGGAAGCTGAAAGATGGAAGTACACATGCATACAATGCTACATCGAAGATTTCAGAATGAAGCTGCTGCAAGAAAGCAAATACAGCAACACTGCAAGAAGGCAGTTACAGCATTGCAGCAAAGTAAGTAAGAACGACATGCAGCATCACTGCAAGAAAAAGTTACAGGGATACTGCAAGAAAAGATACAACAGTACTGTACGAAGATACTGCAAGAAGGTCCAAGTTACAGCAACACTGTAAAGTACAAACAGCTGCAAGCAGACCTAGGATACAGCGCGAAGTTTACTACTCAAACAGTCAACAGCGCCAATGACAAACAGAATAAGTATCCTGTAATCCGAGAAAGGATAAATGTAGTACAAGCAACGAAGATCCAAGCAAGAATAAATAAAGCCATTCCAGAGAAGATCAAAGTTGCAGACACGGAGCCAATGTCAAGATGCCATGTGGACTGACGTACCGTAGAAAGCTACGAGCCACAACCACCGTATTAAATGCTCCAAAAAGAAAAGTCAAGACGCATTAAATGCAAGCCATGCCTTTAATCAAGTACACTTAAATTCAAAATGGGAGATATCTCCTTCAACGGATATCTTCTCTACAAGTATAAAAAGAGGATGAGCAACCCTAAAGTTGACGACTGAAGAACTGAAAACATTTGCATAAAAACTCTCAAGCATTCAAGCTATACTCTTTCGAGTCTACTCTCAGATTCAGTCACTCAACCTCTGAGAAGTGAAGCAAGTTCAAAGCTGAAAGATCCTTTGAAGGATTCAGAAGCTCAATTCATCGCACCAGTTGAAGAACAAATCTATATACTTTTTAACCTTGTTGCTGTGTGCTTAGGTTGTTTTTGGTGTCGAACAGTTGATAGGAGAGATCCTTGCTGTTTGTATAGTTGTCTAAGGTATAGACAGCTTCCCTGTGTGGGAGTTTGAAACCCTATGTGGGTTTGCCTTTAGAGTTTGCAGTTGTGTGTACGCTAGACTCTAGTAGGTGTTTAGCTTTGTAAGTTGATAGATTGTTAGGAGTGTCCTGTAAATTAATCTTGCTTAACAAAGTTCCTGCTCGAGGTAGCAGAAGATGGACGTAGAAGGATTACACCACCTTCGAACCACTATAAGCCATAAGTGTTTATTGTTTTCTTATCTATGCTTTATCTTTTATATCTATCTCTGTCATAAAGTATAAAACGTTTTGAAAAGGATCATATTTGAGAAAACCAGTCTTGTGTCTTAAAACCTTTATTTTTCTACTGTGTATAAAACTCTAAGTTACAGCGTGAAGCACTGCATCCTAGTGCTGTAAGCAGTAATTGACTCACGTTGTAAGTTCAAGTAACTTGCAGAACAGTGCGTTTTAATCTGTTTTTAAAAATCGACCAAGGTTCATTCACCCTCTCTTTGAACCTCGGACACCACTTGGGACCAACAAGTGGTATCAGAATGAGTTGGGTTAAAAGCCAACTTATCTGGTCACCTACCCAAATCCACCTTTGTCTCGCTGTTTTCTCTACATCCTTAAAATCTCATTCTTTTCAACATATTATGGATTTCTCTAATCATAAGTTACCCATGTTTTCCATAGAGGAATATGACGATTGGAAGATAAGAATGCAGGTACATCTTTCAGCGATGCATGATGAGATGTGGACGGTCATCACCGAAGGATCGATTATCCCTATGAAGGTGAACCCCATGCTCGGTAGAGAGATGAAAGAAGGAGCTCAGCCACCACCCAACTTCCTGGTCAAACCAAGACAAGAATGGTGTTAGGATGTATACTATAAGCCTAGCTTTTTGTATGAACATCGTTTATGGAATGAGAATCACATTGGTCATATGTTTGCATTTTATATTTGTTATATATGTTTATGCAATGTCCAATTAATTTATATTATAGATAACTTGGTGTGTTGTGCCACACAGAAGATCATGTTATCAGTTTCTTATAAATTATAAATAGTAGCTCACAACCAAGATGGATTTCGACAAATCATCGGAATGGTTGTAGTGTAGTTTGGTATTAGTCTGTCTTGACTATAAAACTACACTAGTACACTTTGTGTGTATTGAGCAGGACCATTTGAGGTTGTTCGTTTTATACTGACTATATAATAGAACAAGACCTCTGTTATTATGGATGTACATCTTCTTAATCCCTATATAATAACGGGCACGTATGCTCAGTGTTTATTTCTTTAATTTGCCAATGGGTGAGATTTATTCATAAATCAATAAGCTCGGTGAGTTGGGAGATAGCATTGTTTATATGGTGTGCTGTTGATTATAGAAGGAATCCGTGTCCTAATTATTTAGGATGATAATGTCCCCTTGAGGAGCTCATAAGGATTATCATGTAAATCCTGCAGGTGGATTTAATCCGACATGATAATAAGGATGAGTGATACTACTCTTGGAATTAGATGTAAATTAATTAAGTTGTCAGTAACTTATTTAATTTACGGACATTCGATATCTTAAACATGGGGAAATAAATGTACACATAATAAAAGGAGTCCATATTGTAATATGGGATTGGGACGGTAGTTCAATAATAATTCTCTAGTGGACTGAATTATTATTGATGGGCTTAAGTTATGTGTTCGGGCCGAACACAGGATACTTAAGCCCATCAGGAGGCCCAACCCAATTCCTTCTCTAGGTCACTGGTGTAGCCTATATATAGCTCTTTTAATCAGTGTCTCCCTTAAGTTTTCTCACGCTCAATCTCACGCAAAAACACACAGAACCGTGAGGCTAGAGATAGAGGGACGAGATCGCTGTTTTCTTGGAAGATCGTCGCCCACACGACGTCCGAGGAAAGGGCTGGGAATACATCAGAAGATCAAGAGGTCTACGAGGGTATGATTTTGTTGGAACCGACGGATCGCCGGCCCTATGCTATCGGAATCGGGATCCAAAGATAAATCGCAGCGGAAAGAAATCATACCCTTGTAGACCTCTTGATCTTCTGATGTATTCCTCTGAGCCCTTCTCGAACGTTGCGTGGCCAACGATCCTTCGAGAAAAATCAGTTCCGCTCTCTCTCACTTATCACGTGTTTTCTGTGATCTGTGTTCTGTGTTGTGAGAGGCGCTGATGAAAGGAGCTATATATAGGCTACACCAGGGACCTAGAGGAGGAATTGGGTTGGGCCTCCTGATGGGCTTTAGTATCCTGCGTTCGGCCCGAACACATAACTGAAGCCCATCAATAATAATTCAGTCCACTAGAGAATTATTATTGAACTACCATCCCAATCCCATATTTAATATGGGCTCCTTATTATGTGTACATTTATTTCCCCGTGTTTAAGATATCGAATGTCCGTAAATTAAATAAGTTACTGACAACTTAAATAATTTACATCTAATTCCAAGAGTAGTACCACTCATCCTTATTATCATGTCGGATTAAATCCACCTGCAGGGTTTACATGATAATCCTTATGAGCTCCTCAAGGGGACATTATCATCCTAAATAATTAGGACACGGATTCCTTCTATAATCAACAGAACACCATATAAACAATGCTATCTCCCAACTCACCGAGTTTATTGATTTATGAATAAATCTCACCCATTGGCAAATTAAAGAAATAAACATTGAGCATACGTGCCCGTTATTATATAGGGATTAAGAAGATGTACATCCATAATAACAGAGGTCTTGTTCTATTATATAGTCAGTATAAAACGAACAACCTCAAATGGTCCTGCTCAATACACACAAAGTGTACTAGTGTAGTTTTATAGTCAAGACAGACTAATACCAAACTACACTACAACCATTCCGATGATTTGTCCAAATCCATCTTGGTTGTGAGCTACTATTTATAATTTATAAGAAACTGATAACATGATCTTCTGTGTGGCACCACACACCAAGTTATCTATAATATAAATTAATTGGACATTGCATAAACATATATAACAAATATAAAATGCAAACATATGACCAATGTGATTCTCATTCCATAAACGATGTTCATACAAAAAACTAGGCTTATAGTATACATCCTAACAGATTTCTCTTTCCGCTGCGTACTTTTATGGATCTCGATTCTGATAGCATAGAGCCGGCGATCCGTCGGTTCCATCAAATGGAACAATGAAGACAGGAAGAGAGCCAACCTAGACAACGTGGCCAAGAATGCTCTATTCATCACCTTGGATAAAGGCACATTCAGCAAAGTCAAAACCTGCAGAACGTCTAAGAAAATTTGGGAAAAGTTGGAACAAATATGTGAGGGGATAGAGCTCATTAAAGATAATAAGATCTCCAATGCCACCCAACTATTTGAGCTCTTCGAGATGAAGAATGAAGAGACTCTTGAGCAACTAGATTTAAGATTCACATCCATTGTGAATTAACTAAGCTCTGGGCAAGCACTATACTCAAAAAGAGAAGAACATGAAAGTGCTTAGAGCCTTGCCCGCAAAGTGGGATAACAAGACCACTGCCATGAGAGTGTCTATGGATTTGAAATCCATGAGTACATTTGATATATTTTCCGATCTCAAAGCATTCGAATACGATATCAACAGACGGAAAAAGAAGACAGAAGAATCGAGCTCCAAAGTTACAGCGCTAACTGCCAGAGGACCTAAAGATACAACAACCACCGGTTGCAGCAAGCAACCAAAGGTTGCAGCAGAAGACGCTGAAGAGGAAATGGTTCTTCTTCTAAAGAAATTTAGAAGATTCATGAAGAGCAACAACAGCAACAACAACACCAATCTCAATAAGAGGAATGACTTCAGAAGAAGTCATCCACCTCCTCAGGTATCCCCCTCTCCTCGCTTAAATACGACTGATCTTGATTTGTGCTATAACTGCAAGAAGCCTGGACATTATGCCAGAAGCTGTCCACACACAACGGTGCACAAATACCCAGAAGGAGAGAGAGAACAGAGGAGAGAAAAGAGAAGAGATGATAGGCACAAGCTTTGAGCTCTCATTGGAGAGATGGAAAAGGCCAAGGATACAACAGTCTCAAAAGAGATACTGAAAGCTGCAGAATCCTCTGACAGCGACACTGAAACCTCCTCTTTCGATGAAGAAGCGCTGATATGCCTGATGGCAAACAACTGTGAGGACAGTGATGAAGAAGAGGTAACCTCCTAACCGCTGTCTATACCAGAAAAAGAGGAGCTGAACATGATCCACATGATGTATAGTATATTTAGTTAGTTATTTGATGTATAAAAGACATGTTGCATTTTCTAACATGTACTTGACATTATAAATATCTAGCAATGTACCCATGTGATGCACGGTTTGGCATATAAGATTTATTAATTATAAAATTGTTAATATTATAATGTAATAATATTATCTAATATTATCTTAACCTAAATATATATTAATAAGAATTTAGGTATTTTATCTTTAATTTGTGTCATTTTAAAATTTTGGGATGCAAACAATAATTTACAAATGTATCAAATTAGAAAATCTATATTTGAAATATGAGATTGTTAAATAACTATCAATTTTGTACACCCATTAATACTTTAAATTAAAATCAAAATAAATTAATTTTAGTACCAACAAACACTTATTATGTCATGATTAAATGATAACTAATATTTTAAAAATATTTTAACTCCTAAAAATATAGTATGCATGTTGCAATCAATGTAGATGTAAGTATAAAGATTAATATATTATTATGTTTTTTGATTTAAACTTAATATGTGATTTTATTAAAAAGTAATTAGTAAATATTTTATTGGTGTTCACAAGTATAGATTTCTTTGAAATTTTTGGTCCAACCAATGCAATCAATTTAATTATTTCAAGTTGAAGAAAAAATATATATGTCCATCAAATACCTAAAATATCTTGATATTTATTTAAACTAGTATATAGGTCCCGTGCGATGCACGGGTATATAAAAATTATTATTTTGGTGTTTTGATATGAAAATGTTGAACACAAAATAATATATTATTTGAGATTAATTTCAATATAATATGATACCGGTGTGAAGCATAACCATAAAATTTAAATATTTTGAGTTTCATGTGAAAATGTCAATTTACGAAAAAATCAAGTTCTTAATAATATTTCAATTTCATTTGGTAACCCGTGTGATGCATGGTATATAAATTTCAAGTGTTGTAATTTTTGATATAGATACGTTGACTATGTACAACAAACCTTAATTATTTAGAATATCTTTTAAATATAACAAACCTTTTTTTAAATATTCTTTTTCAAAAAAGTTTCATCATATCGTCATATGTAGTAGAATGCCAAATAACATTCATTCTTCAATTACATCCTCTATCAACCCCCACCCCCACCGAAGAATTTTCATATATTTATCACTATTTCGACATGATTTAACTTTCTAATATTCTCACTTGAAAACTTGAGTATGATGCTCATAGTCATAATATTATGATAAATCTTGATGATTTACTGAGGAACAAACTTATAACATATTGATGGAGAATATTAAATAAGTGTTTCACTATATATTAGAATGTATTAATTTCATTTTCCAATCAATACTATGCACGTTTTTTAATTTTGCATGCTAAATTATTTTTTTTCTCCTATCACAACTCATACTACACGTTTTGTTTACTTTTGCAACCTCCGACCAATATTTTCCGGCGAAAAAATGCCCACGTAATTTTTATGTGCTAATTGAGGGTTATTTTCGTTATTTTCTAAGTCATTAATTAACTCCCCCTTCAAAAGCGAATTTTGCCCTAATTTTTCCCACATTTTTTTTGCAAATTGTCTTAGCAGATGAAGATTAACAGTGAGGTTCAAACAAATAATCAGATCTCTTTACCATTGAAAATAGTTGATGAATCAAATTTACTGATGTTTTAGAAGTCCAAATGACGAAAATAACCCTCAATTAGCACATGAAAATCACGTGGGCGCTTTCTCACAGGAAAATATTGACCGAAGGTTGTAATAGTAAAAAAAAACGTTTAGTATATGATGTGATCCGAGAAAAAAATAGTTTAAGATGCAAAATTAAAAAACGTGCATAGTACAGGTTGAAAAATGTAATTAACCCTATTAGAATATATTTGTTGATTTTGTTATTAAAAGTCTAATTAGAGCTATACAATTGCATAAATCAAAATATAAAAGTGTGTCTTAAATTTTAATAACGACTTCTTTCAGTTTGTATATTTTTTTGTTTTAGATTTCATTAAGTATTATTATTTCTTTTCAAGTTCATAATTAGTTTTCTATTTAGATTCCATTAAAAAAAAAAAGTTCATAAGTGTACTCAATTATTTTACATTTTTCAAATATTAAGATATTTTCTGGAGAACATATTAATTATTCAAATTTATTTGTTTAATTTATTTATGCTTATATACACATCATAAATTAAAATTAATGTATTAAAATGACAAAATAGGTAAGTTGCTTGTTCTGTTATACTTTCATTTATTTGTAATATTTAAAAATATTGAATAGATTAAAAATTACTTAAAATATTTTTTGATAAAAATTAAATAAAAAAGAAGTTGCTTTTATTCTAGAAATTGGTTGCGAATGACAAATACAAATTTATTTAAAATATTTTAAAATAAAGAACATGTATCATTTAATTTATTATTTAGTGTATCAATCAAACATGTTTCAACTAATTTTATATTAATCTTGAATTTTTTGATATCTCATATTGAAATGTAGTTATGCAATCAAAGTTTACCAATTTATATATTATAAATTATATCATAATCATCAATTTATTGTTATTTTAATATTGTTAACCATATTTTTTTAGTTACTTTTTTATCTATAAAAGTGGAGTTTTTTTTTATTGAATTTAATTGTAATTATTACTCAATCAATATATATATATATATATATATATATGTGTGTGTGTGTGTGTGTGTGTAGGTGTAAAAAAAATAGAACATTGAGAATCACAAAATGACGTGTATTTTTTTACTCAATTGGTGAGTAGTACTTAATTAAATTAACTCACATATGTATTAGGTGATAAATTAGTGGAGAAAAATAATGCTTAAATTTAGATATACTGCAACTAAATAAGGAAAATGTGTGATTGGTTAATATGAGATAATTAATGATAGGTGCAATTTCTATATGTAGAAGATTACACAAAATATATTTTCTATATTTAATAATTATCAATTATTAATTATTAATATATTACATATTTAGTAAGTGAAAATGAGCGGGAATTTTTTTTCATTTCTATTTATAGGGGGTAATTATTATTATATGTATATAGATAACGCAGGGAACTCAATAACAACTCACTTGTACTGACAAATAGACCAAACAATTAAACTTAAATATTTTTCATTGCAATTCATTTCTCAAAAACTCTAAACCTGTTATTTTCAAAATATATTTTTTTTAATATTCTAATCTATAATGATTATGCACCAAAATCTAAATATCAAATTTATACTTTACTTATTTTCTACGATACAATGCAAATAACAAAGACATTCACAAAATATTAGTTTGATAAACAATTATGTAAGTCCAATTGTTAGTTTGATAAACAATTATGTAAGTCCAATTATGACATCTTAATTAGTTTGATAATAATTAGAAGGTGTGTGCTCCTTTAAAAAATAAAAATCCTCTTTTTTTCTACACCCTTCTTGTAACCATGTTTGCTTCAAAATGGTAGCACGAATGAAATCGGAGACGTCACAAAATATAACCATGTTGCCCCCCTACCTTATTTATTGAACTCACCTAGCTGAATAATTTGTTTTCCATTCAATATTCGTCCAAAGGAGTATTGTGGTCCTTAAATTTATATTTAGGGCATCTCCAGCCATATGCAAAAAAGTATTGCAATTTTTGTAGATAAAATATTGGAATACAATATTTGTCGGAAAATGAATAAAAAAAAGAAAAAGAAAATAAAAAGATTTAACATAGGTGACATATGTTAGATCCAATACAAGGATAACAATTGATATATTTAATTTAGTGTGATCATTTATTGTACTGTTGGAGTAATAATATCTTAAAACTAGCATAAGACCCATGTAATACACGGGTTTTTAAAATATATGTAGTTAAATTAATATCAATCATAATGTAATTTGATTAATATATTATTTGATTATATACATTGCACTCATAAGAGAATATAAATATTTTTTAATTATTATATATATTGTTATATCTATCATATTATTCACCGCTCCCACCAATATTTCAACTTTTATTATTACATTTTTTTTTTGAAATTTTTAAATATTAAAGATTATAGAGATCCTTAAATAACTCAAATCAAGATTTATTAATAATTTCTATGATGTAATGCACAAATTATTTCAGTTTCATTAATCAATAAGTTTAGAAGTTTTACTAATTGCTTAAATCAACACACTTTTATTTGAATTATTTTTTCTCTAATTTTTTAATTAAAATAAATAAAAAGTTATAAAGAATTTTGAGAAAGATTGTGTTTATGTCACATGTTCCCTCTCTCTCTATATATAAGATATATTATTTTGTATAGCTAATTACATATTATATTATTAATAATAATAATTTAAGATTTTATTAATATTATAATTATAAATAATTTATTTTGGTTATAATTAATATTTTTTTGTTATAATAATATAAATAAAAAACCATGTAATTTGGATTGAGAATGTTTTGAATATGTATAATCATTTAAATTTAAATAAAAAAAGATACACACTTATCTTAATTAGTTAATATAATTATTAGTAATATATTTTTGTCATGAAAACTTTTAAGGAGAGGATGACAAATGACATTAGTGGTTGTTCTTTTATATATATAAAAATATTGGGAATTCAGCGTACTTTGGATCCTTTTGACTTTTCTCCAAATCAGAAAGTGCAATTTGATAAATTATGTTTCATATTTCGTTACAAGATTCTAAATCAATGATTAATTTGAGAAACCGTAATTTCACATGTAATACTTTTATTCTGATCATGTAATACTTTAGTGAGTATCATTTAATACTTTAATTTGAAAAATATAATTTGATAGGTAAGAGTATGTAATATTTTTGTCTATACAGTGTAATATTTTTTTATGTATTGTTGTAGTGCTTTTGGTTCACTGATTTCAAATTAATGATTAATTTGATAAGTTTGTAATTTGACAAGTAATACTTTTAGTCTCATGATGTTATACTTTTTGTATGTATCATATAATACTTTTACATGTGCATCGACACTATTTTCTTCCTCCTAAAGCGGCGGACATCGAAGGAGGCTGAGACTCCTCCATTGTGCTGCTAATGCATATTGACTCAATCATCTGTTGTAGGAAAAGAAAATTTTCATGGGCTCAATCATTGAAATAATGACCTTTTTCTTTTGACTGTGGTGCAGCAGAATTTATGAAGTCACCAAATTTTGGTCTGCTTTGTTGCTGTTGAAGGAAAATAGAGAAATCTGCTTTGTTGTTTTTGAAGGAAAATAGAGAAATGAAGGATGAGGAAGAGGAAGTAAAGAGGAAAAGAGGAAGAGGAAAGCATTATGTGGTCAAATAGTCATGTGAAGTGGAGCCAAATTGCTTATGTGTCCATCACATATGTTCCATGTCATTTAATTTTGACTTAAAATTAAATTTAGCTAAAATAACAACTAAATCTTGAAATTATGGATGAATTGATAAAAATTAAAGGATCAGCTAAAATAGCAAAAACTTGAAAAGTTTTGGATTTTTTTATTATTTGGCCTTAAAAGTATTGTATAACACACATAAAAATATCACATGATGTACATAAAATTATCACTAATCATATTAGTTGACTTTGACGCATTGATCGGGTCAACCTGATCCATTTCAAATATTGAAATCTGTGAAACTATCTCATATAAGACTCGCCCAACAAAAATTATGTTTTTTTTTTTTTTTTGAGTAAATCGAAATTTATAGAAAGAAAATAAAAGGAGTTTTACTAAAAGTCAAAACAAAAAACAGGTAGTTTGAATGAGGCCTGCACCATACTGTGTGCCCAGAAGAGAATACGCAATGTCACAAGTCATTCTCTTGTAAATTAAATAATGAAAATATAAATATGATTCTATTTCCTTAGCAATAGTCTATATTAAATTTTATTTGCTATGTCTTAATCAAATTTTAATCCTATAAGGTTATTAATTAATTATTACTTCAAAAAAAATTCTCCAAAGAAAGGTATGATCACTTAGTAACACCAAAAAAGAACTTCTTGTATTACTTGTTATTAAACTAGATATTTATAAAATCGAGATATTTTTAATTTAACATGTTGAATTCTATGGATCATATCTCTCAAAACATTAAAATACAATTTTCTATTTTTATATCATAAAAACTTATATAAGAGGATATGCGAATATAATTTAATCAAACAAAATCTCATTATCCACAACTAAATTCAATTTAAAAAATTAATACTTATTTTATGGGTTACAAAATTAGGTCAATAAAACGGTTAATTAATAGAGTTCTACTCTTTTGTATTTATGAAGCAAATCTATATATAGATTTGTGCATGTATTAAATAACATTTGAAACAAAAACTAGTGAAATTATTTATATTATTAAATTCAAATTTTAAAAACAAACACACAGAAAAAACTAATGTGAGAGAGAGAGAGAGAGAGAGAGAGAGAGAGAGAGAGTGTGTTGAAAAGGTAGCCAATAGGAAATAAGAAGGGTGTATAATATTTCCCTCGTTTTACTATATATCTCCACCAACTCCAATTCCTTAATAGCAGCCTCCTTCCTGGAACTCTCTCTGTCCCATATAAACACAAACACGCTTGTCAATCTTCCATAAATTCAATTTCACTTTCTTCTCAAACAAATTAAAATGTTGATGTTAGTTAACTGCTCCAACTGCCGTACGCCGCTGCAGCTGCCGCCCGGCGCCACCTCTATCCGCTGCGCCATCTGCCACGCCATCACCCGCATAGCCGACCCCCGCACCACCCCACCCCCCTCTTCCTCCTACAACAACTACTACCCTCCGCCGCCGTCTCCTTATAGCCACGCGCCGCCGGGTCCGCCTCCTTCTGCCCATGGCCGGAAGAAAGCGGTGATCGTGGGGATCTCGTATAAGAACTCAAGGAATGAGCTCAAAGGATGCATCAATGATGCCAAGTGTATGAAGTATATGCTCATCAATCGCTTCAAATTCCCTGAGTCCTCTATTCTCATGCTCACTGGTAATCTCTCTCTCTCTCTCTCATCGTGATCTGGATTAATGTGTGAACGTTTTCATTGACTCGGTTGAGGGTTGACTCGTGATGTCAACTTGGGTTGTGGAGTAGTTAGAATTCGAGAATGCTAGTTTTATACACAATTATAATAGTTCAACATGTTTATTTGACATATAAAATCCGTGAAATCCTCTGCTCTGCGCCCCACAGTTATCTAGTATGGATTGTCCATGCCAAATTTTTTATTTGGTCAACGGCTAATTAATCACTTAATCTTTGAGAGATATGGATATTAATTAGGATTTAATATTAATCAGGATTTAGGGGTATAGGTGAGAAGGGTAGTTATGGTAGAGTAGAAATTAAGAAAGCAAGATTTGAAGATCATCAATGTATCAGTTGTAGATATAACTGTGCAAAATAGTAATCCACACTCATCTTTTCCCTTTTATGTTGGAAAATTCTCTACTTTACTGACATGACTAGTTGGAAAAATGAACCTCTTTTTGAAATTGTTGTTAGAGAATCTGATTGCATGTTAATGTTTTCAGATGATTGGGATTTTGATAATTATCTATCCATAACCAACCACTATTTTATATGCTCAAAGTCATTAAACTTTTGACAACAAAATTGTGTATACCAAAAGTAAGGAATCATACTGCTGCACCTTTGTATTTGGAATTCTAATCTAAATCCTCTTGTGTAAGTATATTTTAGAAGAGGAAAATGACCCGTACAGAATTCCGACAAAGCACAACATTAGGATGGCGATGTTTTGGCTCGTCCAGGGTTGCCAGTCGGGGGACTCGCTCGTTTTTCATTACTCTGGCCACGGGTCACAGCAACGCAACTATACTGGAGATGAAATTGATGGATTTGATGAAACACTATGCCCTTTAGACTACGAAAAACAGGGAATGATAGTCGATAATGAAATTAATGCAACACTTGTGAGGCCTCTTCCCCCGGGTGTCAAGCTTCACGCCATAATAGATGCATGCCACAGTGGCACTGTCCTAGATCTAAATTATCTTTGTAGAATGGACAGGTCTCTCTCTCTCTCTCTCTCTCTCTCTCTCTCTCTCTCTCTCATTCCAATTTCAGTTTCTCAAAGATTTAGTTGCGTGTGGATGCAGAAGTGGGCGATATGCATGGGAAGATCATCGGCCACGAACAGGCACATGGAAAGGCACAAGCGGGGGAGAAGCCATATCCTTTAGTGGTTGTGATGATGATCAAACATCTGCAGACACAGCTGTAAGTTTATGAGTCTAATAGACATGAATGAATGTTGATTAGAGAAGAAACTGAGTGAGATGAATGATGCGAGGAACAGGCTCTATCTAAGGTGACTTCAACAGGTGCAATGACATTTGCGTTCATCCAAGCAATAGAAAAGGGACAAGGAAGTACATATGGGAGTATTTTAAGCGCAATGAGGTCTACCATTCGCAAGACTGACGATGATTTAGCCATGGGAGGGGGTGTTGTCACCACACTTCTCACTATGCTTTTGACTGGGGGAAGTGCTGCTGTTGGACTCAAACAGGTCTGTACATTTCATCTATACAACAACAAAACTTGTTACTAATTAATTCTCCAACATCACACTTCTATCTCAATTGCAGGAACCACAACTTAGTGCTAATGAACCATTTGATGTCCATACCAAGCCATTCTCACTATAACTCAGGAGCCAACCTTTATTCATTGCTATTTCCTTATTCTCATTCTATTTTTGCTTTGAAATTGCATCAATAACTTACTGAACAAATAGTACGTATGATAAATTTTATGTCATTAGTCCTTGTACGAAACTTCTTTCCAAATTGGTCTGTTACCAATTTGGTTGTACAACATCATCTAAATGATACACCTATGGTTAAAAAACAGAGAAGAGGCAGGTTCTATTGAAGTAAAACTATTATTTCACTTAGCTTATTAATCCAGAGGTCATCAGTTCGACGTCGTTTCTAAGTAGCATGCATTGCTCTTGCATTGTCCTTCCAAGCCATGTCAACATAAAGTTATTATAAACAAATGTTGTTGAGATTTGCAATCAATCATCTTCATTAATGAAAAAAACGGATAGAATTAATTTAAACAATGATGAGGGACTTGTTCCCAATTCTTGATGAGGAACAGACAAGTCTGTCTGTTGAGCATTTTATCCAACACCTCTACCCTTATTCAACTACTTCTCCATCGCAATGAACGTTAAGTGACGGCGAGTCGTGCCAACGCCCACATTTCGAACACACTTTTTAACGGCGAGTGAGAACAAACAATGTCGAGCCAGGAGCACCCTCATTCCTAGACAAATCGAAAATGGTGGATGTAAAAATCCACAACGGATCGATATGTTGGATTTTTATTTTTTTTTGCCTATTTTACCAAAATTTCGCTTATAATAAATTGAACAAGTATGTAGATAAATCCACTATTTATTTATTTAATATTCTTCCCTAGATTTTAATTTTGATTTATTTCGTATTCTTCCCTGTATTTTTGGTCAATCCATTACAGAAAAAGAAAGAGAAACAAATTTTGATTGCAATAATTCTTAAAAACCAAAATTGCAATATCAAATTCTTAAGATATTAAATATATATAGGAGGGGTAATAGTATTTTTTGCCTTTTTCACATATCAAACCCTCTTCTCTACATTAAAATCTTTTTTTTCCTTTGGTTTTTTTTTTTTAAATTTCTACATTAATATGAGAAACCAATTTTTGTAGTTACTTTTCATGTAAAAGATAATAACATCCCAAGTGTCTTGAGATGTATTTGTTGGGATTTTGGAATTTGGACAAACAAGGTAAAGATGAATTATGAGAATAATTGGTATTTACCTGTTAAAAGAACTGATTGACACTTATCCATATCAAAAAATCTCTGATTTTAAGTTGTATCAATTCTTTTAAGTTTTATTGACAATTTTAAGTTTCATCATTAGAAAAGTTTACGAGTGAGACCTCAAAGATGCTTGGCCTAACCCAATTTCATGATGAGTGGTCGTTTTTAAGCATATTTTCTTTTAAACAACTTTAGACACTTAATTTGAAGGGATGGAGCACGATTTTTAGGCGTGTATATATATATATATATATATATATATATATATATATATATATTGACAAATATGAGTTTTCATAGTTCATTATTTATATATGTTAGGTAGTTTAATATACAATTAAGTTCAGAAATCTAGTAACTCACTATAATTTGCATTTCACGATATTCAAATTATATCATGTAATTTATTTAATTTTAAGAAATATAATTACATCATAATATTACACATATAACTAACAAAATAATTATATATAATTACACGATATAATATTACAAGATAACTTATAATAATTTGGATTTCATGATTTTTCAGTTGATAAATCTAGTTGTCACGCCCTGTTTTCATACTTTAAAATATCAAATTTTTCTTATGGGCGTGCAGGAAAAGAGGGAAAGAAACATACATTTTAAAATTTATAGATACAAAAAAAAATTCGAGTAAGAGTTTAAAACGATATACAAATCGGAAGCCTCGGGAATCAGTTAAACATACGAATTTTTACATAATCAAATCCATCGGCATACCGCCAGAGATAATATTTTAAACATAGCAGTGGAATTTAAATAGGATCCATCAAATAAAGATAGTATAACTTTACAAACGTAAAATATTAAAATATCGTTTGAAATATCAAGTTTTAAATAAGCAAAAGAGAAACTTGATATGACACCTCCCTCTCTGCATAACTCAATTCTCGTTATTTCCTGTAGTGTGAATACAAATAGGGGTGAATGCATTGAATACACTCATGGGGATAAATTCATATAATTTAAGTTCATAAATTTATTTAACAAACAGATTAATCAATCATAGAACAGAACAACAGTTGAACACAACAAATATATTGTACAGCACGTAAATCGGTGCATTAACGGACAACCCAGTTCGGAAGGTGCAGGTACAACCTGTCTTACCCCTTCAATATGAGTTTTTCTCCCACCGGTACCTATATGGACGACCTAATCCTTAAACAACATCGGTGCCTTTACAGACGACCCAATCCTTAAACAAATATCGGTGCCTTTGCGGACAACCCAGTCCAAAAACTATCATACTGGACTTATGCATCAAGCACATATAATCACGATAATTAAACACAACATATAGTTCACAAGACATTACATCTGAAGGTCATATCATTATCATGTGTTCGTATAACATAGCAAACATGGTTCGCTTCATCATGCCAAAGCTCATATTCAAGTATTCATTTATCATTATTTCTACTCATGTTATTATAACATAAACGTAAAGTATAGAGTTTACCCCCACCTTATTCGGTGGTGTGTTCCTCGTGTGACGTGAGCTCTAAGTTTATGATCGTCCCTAAAAGCGAAAGCCTACAAAAGCAAACAACTTAACTTAGTGTCTTTCTTATGTTTGTTTAAATTTTAATTTGATATAAACTCTCTCGAAAAGAAACATCAGAGAAAAGGGATCGAAAAGAAGTTTTAGAGTTCATGTGGTTGAAAAGGGATCGATAAGGGTTCGATAGACGAAAGAATGAACTAAATGGGACAAGAAACGAGTTAAAACGGAGCTTTTAAAAATTCAAGGGCATAAACGTAAAATTTGAAAAAAGTTGACTTTGACCAAGGGTATAAATGTAAAAAAACAGAAAAGTTTTGGGGTCTTAGTGAAATATTCAAAACCTTTGGGGTCAAAGAGAGATATACAAAAGTTTTGGGGGTGAAAATAAGATATCAAAGAGTTCATGGACTAAAATGTAATAAAACTAAAATAGGGACTTTGTAAAAAGGTCCCTGGACTTAAACTAATTCACAAAAACAATCCCCAATCTGTCGCCCCCCCTGCCTTCACCGCCGCCTACACCATGCCGGTGACACCACATCACCGGCAACTCACACACCCACACGTCGGCGCGACCTTCGCGCCGGCCACTCCCCAAGCACAGCACCGCCACGCATGGTGGCACCCTCAACTCACGCACACACACAGATCCAAACACACACACGCTGCCGCCGCTCACGACGATGGCTAACTCCCACGACGCGCAGCGAACAGAAGGGGCCGAAGAAGAGAAGAGAAACAAGAGAGAGAGACAGACGAGGGGAGAGAGAGACAGACAAGGGAGAGAAAGAGAGCAGATGAGGGGGGAGAAGAGAGGAGAGAAAGAAGAGAGGGAGGAGAGTGTCACTGCCGGCCATTTCTCCTTAGGGAGGGAGGGAGATGATGAAGAGGGAAGAGAGAGAGAAGAAGCAGAGAGAGAGAGAATGAGGGAGAGCAGGAGAGAGAAAGAGAGGGTTTGACTGAGTTTGACCGGCCGTTTCCCGGTGGAGGAGATATCGGTTCGATGATTCGAGTCCGGATCTAGAACGGGCTCGGCGAGGGCTACGATTCAGTGTAAAGTCGAGCGAAAACAGACGAGGGGTGGGCGGCGCCGACGGCGCTCCGGCCAGCCTACCGGAAAAGTGAGAGAGAGAGAGACTTCCCTTGGTTAATTTTTGTCAAAGTATGGTAAAATTTTCTTATCACCCATGTGTTATACTCTTTAGTCTCAACCTCTTTGTTTTGGGCCTTGGGCCCTAATTGGGCCGCCCACTAATCGATATATCTTCTCGATTTTTCGACTACGAAAATTTCGATTAAATTATAACATATGCTCCCAATTCAATTATGTTTTCGATAATTTTAATCATACATCCGATTAATTTAATCATACATTATTTCGTTTTTCTGAAACGCATGTAATTAAATCAAACAATTAGAAGTTAAATTATTTAATTAACCAATTATGCATCTTTTTATCTCACACGTCACACAAGTAACATACAAAAATTTGCACGATATATTATTACTAATTTGTACAATATAATATAACTAGTTATACACAGAAACTACACTTTTATATTGAATAAACAATGCATGATTTTTTTTTTGTGGCAGAAAATATATTTACACTATTTTATTGTTTAAATTAAAATGAGTAAAAAAGGATGGTGTAAGAAATGAATGGATGAAGCGAATGCATTGTGAGCCACTATTAGATGATCCTCTCAGCTTCCAACACCAACACTAAGAAAGAGCTTCTTTACTCATTCATGGCGTCCAGTGCTCCACCCTTTACCTTCTCTACCTTCCTTTCTCTCTCTAAAAATCCAACTCAGAAACCCCAATCCTTGGTCCCCTTCACCTTCTCCAGACGCAATTCTCTCCAGATCCGATCATCCGGAGACGGCAACATCGACTTGCTCGGCGATTTCGGAGCCAGAGACCCCTTTCCCGCTGAAATCGAGAGCAATTTCTGTGAGAAGGTCCAGGGTGACGTCAGCACCGAGCACAAGATTTTGATTCCAACTGCTTCTGCTCTGTCTCTCGCACAGCAACAATGTCTTCCCCTTTCTCAGCTCCAGCAACCCCTCTCCCTCTTTCAAGCCAAAAGCCTATTGCTCAAGGTTTGTTTGGTTTCGTTTTTCCGATTAATTGAATATAAATGATTAATTAATGAAAAGTGTATTTAATTTAGGTTGTTGGTTGGAAAATTGTTGATGAAGAAGAAGGGGGTTTGAAGCTGGAAGGAATGTGGAAAGTTAGGGATGAGAGATGTGGTGAAGAGTTGATGAAGAGGATAAGAAACGCAGTGGAATCAACAGGGCATCTTCGCACCCTTCAATTTGAGGCACCCAATCTAGTCAGAGCTCAGCTCACCACTTGTTCAATTGGAGGGTTGAGCATGAATGACTTCATTGTTGCTGCTAAAATTGATCAGATTAAAGTATCTGATCTTCAGCCAAGGCTCAGAGTTTGGGCTTAATCTTCTCAACTCTCCTAAATTTTCTTCTGTTTTGCCATACAACAACATGTATTAATGATACAAAACTGCTTCAATAAGAATAAAAATTGTTTGACAAACTTCAAATTTATTTCTGTCTATTCACACTTCAGATATCTTCAAATACATTCACATCCATTTGCAGGGTATTTTTAATTTTTGAGGCGATTCAGTTTCTTGTTAGGTATTCCAATGTGGTCAGGTCCTCGGTCGCATTTGAATTTGATATTTTATTTCTTGTTTCATGATGCTTTTTTTAATCCACGTCACGTATTTATTTTTACTATTATTTGATATATATAGACGTGACATGTGATCAAATGAAAATATATGTTAAAATTTGGATTTTTAATATTATTCTACTAAATTTGTATTAATGATTTGATAACTAAAATGATAAAACTCAAATGCTGGATATTCAGCATTTACAAAATATAAATATAGGTGAACACAAATACAATTTACTCATTTTAATTGTCTAGAAAATTAACATCAACATTCTATTATTATGAATTTTGGTACCTATATAATGTATAATTAAGGAAAATAATGAATTGACTCAATTAAAAAACAAAATTACAATTACTCAATTATATCTTAAAATTAAATTATATTTAATTATTATTTTAAAAAACTAGTATAGTTCTCGTGTGATGTACGGGCAAATAAATTTTACTATTATAATGTTTTGATATGAAAATGTAAAGCAGAAAAACAATAAATATCTCGAGGGTAAATTCAATTTAATTTCAATATGATTTGGTAACCGTATGATGCGTGAGGATATAAATTTCTAAGTGTTGTAATTTTCTGAAATAAAAATGCTAACCATGATCAAATAATATATTTCTTCAATGGTATTTGATTTAATCTAATACTCATGTTAATTGTATTTGTCACAATTGATCTGATCAAAATTATGCAAATATATGTTCAATAAGATATTCATAATGAGTATAAAATTTATTACTCCAAAATAAAATATCTAACTTTAACATATGATTAAAAAAATTATACATATTCTTTATTTAAAAGTATGCTTAACTCTTGGATTTTGACTAAAAATTGTATTTGTAGGATAAATGGACAACTTGGGCAATTTGGATGTCAATTTGGTTGATTTTGAAGAATGCAAGAATTTTCCATGGAGTACACATTTCGAGAAGGTGTTTTTGTGTAAGGCGTGGGCACGCATTAACTAGCAGACTAGCAAAACACGTGTTGAACATAAGGTGTGGGCACGTCTTAACTGAAAAAGACATGTTGCGAGAATTTCAAAAAGTGGAGCCAATCTTTTATCCCATAAGATTTCAAATTAGTTTGAATATCTTAGGACTCTTATTAGGTAGTTATGGATAAAAATATCTGTAGAGACATATTTAAAATTAGATAACTATATTTTTCATATCTTAGACAGTACATAAAATTCAGTTTCTCTCTGTTCTCTTTTTTTTCAAGAAGAATTCCTGCACAATTCCATGGAAGGCTAAATTTCTCTCTCTGATCAAAAGATAATTAAAGATTTGATTCTTCCGTATTTGTGAGATCTAACTTATTTTATTCGTTCTTTAATTCTTCACTATTCATATATCTTCTATACTTATTGAAATTATTATTTGGTTAATTGTATGATAGGTACCATTGTTCAATTAACAAGATGATTTATTGTCAATTAGAACGCTAAATACGTAATTGTTTATATGTTCTAGTGATTTTGGCAAATAACATGATTGATTACATAGATGGTTTTCAATTTATGTTGTGAAGATATGTGATCTAATTTAAATGAACCTACATTTATGTTTGTTGATTAGGATTGTAATCTCTCTAAATCTTAATGTTGTTGATTAATTAAATTCTAAGATCGTATCTAGAATTGTTTGTTGGCAAAATAAATAATCAGAGATTGTATCCTGATTATCGAACAAGTAAGGAGAGATAGGTTGTTAGGTCGTACCAATGACCATAACCAATCTAGTGTTGAATGTGAAGAATTATTATTGCATCAATGATCAGATACGAGAACCATTTCTGAAATTAGCCTTTGAGTGGATTCTTGTCAAATTTGATTAACATATTTCAATATTATTTTAGTTTAGTTAACTTAGTTTAATAACAAATCTCAAAACCCCCCAATCATTCTTTAATTTATTTTCATTTTTCTTGCAAAGGAATACATCTCACCAATCACTGAGGATTCGATCTTGTTCACCAATATCATAAGTAGTTAATTTAGAACAAGTATTTGTATTTGTTGGTTTCGATACCCATCAAATTTATGGCGTCGTTGCCGGGGAATTGTTGTCGAATAGATTATTTTTTTGTTTTCTTTATTTTTATTTTTAGTTCTAATTTATTTTGTTGTGTTTCTTTTGATGCCACGTTCATCTCGTGCAGGTAAACTTCAATTTGATCTTGAAATCGAAAAGACAGCTAAACAATTGAGGAAGGAAACTAAATTGAGGAAACAAACATTGTCATCTACATTTTCTGCATTGAATATGAGAATTTCAACCGTTGACCCTTCAAGTGATTCTGAAATTGAGCAAAATATGGCTAATGAAGAAAGAACGTTGAGAGAATTAGCAATACCACCAAATATAAATCAGCAATCTCTTTGTATTCAATATCCATCTTCGGAAGTGAATTTTGAACTTAAATCTGGCTTCATCCATTTGATTCCCACATTCCATAGTCTTGAGAGTGAGGACTCTCATAAACATCTAAAGGAATTTCATGTGGTATGTTCAAGCATGAAGTCATGGAGAGTTACTGAAGATCAAATCAAACTACGAGTTTTTCCATTCTCTCTAGCCGACATAGCAAAAGATTGGTTGTTTTATTTGTCTCCTAGTTCTGTAACAACTTGGATGGGGATGGTTAGATTGTTCCTTGATAAATTTTTCATTGCTTCAAGAGCTGCAAGTATTAGGAGGGAAATAATGACATTCTTATTAAAAGAAACTGAATATCCATCCATAAACAATTTAGAAACTGAAATTAAATTCGTTCTAAAACTTGGAATAAAAAGAACATCTCTTAAAACTAAAACTTTATCACTAAAAGATAGGTGCACATCTCCCACGACAACAGCTGCCACTTTCATGGCATCGCCTATGGTGATGACGATCTCACTCCTACTAAGTTGTCGGATTAGCTGGAACCCCTACATATTGAAACAAACATGATCAGTGGCTCCCGTATCCACCACCCACGAATGGGAAGAATACGCCACTAAACACGTTTTAATTACTAGTGTGTAAGAATTACCTTATTTTACAGCCTTCTTAGGCTGAGGACAGGCCGCCCTCCAATGTCCTTTCAGACTGTAGTTAAAACACTTTCCTTTGGTTGTCTTCTTCTTAATACCACCCTTAGTGGGTGTTTTTTCCTTTCCAACTTTGTCAACCTGTTTCTAACCATTTGCCTTCTTCTTCTTCTTCTTCTTCCTCTTCCTACCTTTAGGTCCGGAAGAGGAAGATAGACCGTTTGTCAATAGGGTTTAACTTTCTCTTGGTCCCTTTAGCATCTCAGCCGCTACCAAAGCTTGCATGAGCTGAGCCAATGTATACGCTTGATTGTTCATGGTATAGTTCAGTTGGAACTGCTCAAAACTTTTCGGTAGAGAATGGAGTATGAAATCAACCTGGGTTTCCCCATCGAATTCGGCACCAAGAGTCTCAAGTTTGTTAAGAAAACCCATCATTTTAAGAACGAGATCTCTCATGGGTGTCCCTTCAACCATTTTCAGCGACAACATATCTCGCATGACCATCTGTCTTGCCGTACGATTCTGGTGAGCGAAGAGTTCCTTAAGGTTTAATATAATATCTGCAGCAGTTTCTATGTATTGGTGTTGGTATTGTAAAACATTTAACATTGTAGCCAAGATGGTACACCTAGCCATTTCATCGGATTTCAACCACTACTTATGATATTCCTTATCTTCCTCACTAGTTTCATCCGTAGGTTCAGGCGGTTTAGGTTCGTCAAGGACAAACTTATGCGATTGTGTAGTCAAGACTATGAGTGTCTTTCCCAATCTATATAGTTTTCTCCCTCTAGTTTGTTATCTTTAAGTATATGAATAGTGGATTAAAAGGTGACGACATATTGAACTAAGAATAAAACATACAGTTTGTATTAATATCCAATCAACACAAAATTATCACATAATTCGATCACATGTACTATAAAACAAAATATATATAAACATGTCATCAGCCAACATCTCAAAATAATTCAAGTAAGTCACGTTGAGTGTGAACGTTTACTCAAACACATCTGAGCATGTTACAAACAAAGACAGTTACAAACCTTTAATTAAAAATTAATAGTTGGCTCCCACTTGACCATATAAAACTGACAGGGACTCCGTTGGGGAGTTAATATATCAATTTTACACCTACGTAATAACCATAATTTAATACATGATTATTATTTTATTTTGAATAAGTCATTCGTTGGGAAGGTCATATCGCCACTAATAATAATCCACAATTATCCAAAGAAATTTATTCAAGTGAACTTGTCTTTGGCTTACTCGTTAGGGAGAGAGGCTGTTGGAATATTTCTATAGTTATCTTGATGAGACAAACAGGATGCATAACAAAACAGAATGCATAATAAGACAATGAAAGTTGCTAAAAGAAGTTTCCACGTATTACATGATCATAAGCTCATTAGACAATGAATAAGATCATGTGAGGAAAACCAACATTGGAAGAAACAGGAATAAGTCTTCTAAGGGTCAGCAAGCTGTAGGGAACAACAAGCTGAAAGGAAGTATCTACATAAGGAAGCAGATAAGATACTGCAAGTAGATAACATGCTGAAAGAGAAACAGAAAAAAGAAAAGCTTCGGACAGAAACCAACGTGAAAGAAGAACTAATCTTAGAACATATGAGAATCTTCTAAGAACAGGAAGCTAGAAGCCAATATAAAGTATTGGATACTGCAAACAGAAAAACATCAAGCAACAAGTAGCGGAAGGAAGCTGAAAGAGTAAAACAACAAGCATCGACAGGAAGCTAGCTGCAGGCTTAGGAACAAGAAGCTACTCTGAAACAGAATCCTGGTATAGAACAGGAAGCAGTATGGAAAGCAGCAAGCAAGAAGGTTTCACTATTTATAGGAAGAACAGGAAGTAGACAACGGATTTGATGAGCTATTAAGCACTACTTCCTCTCATACAGTATCAGGAAGAGCATGTAATGTAAAGGAAAACAAAGCCAACTAACTTCAAGTAGCCGTTGCATGAACTTCAATCTTGGACCCATACCGACAAGACAGGTCAGCAGGAATATCAGAAAGGTCCAAAAGCAAATAGTGGGCACATTAAAAGTTCATATCAGGAATAGCTCAAATACATTTAATGCGACCACAGAGAAGATCTTGGAGATCAAAGCTCGAACTCAGGAAGGAGAAGCATCTCTCTTCAACGGATACTTCTCAATGGATAAAAACTCTCAAGATCTATAAATAGAAGGTATGGCTGATTGAAGAAAGTGCTGGACAGAGTCGAGAGGAAACTCATATACTTTCCAAAGCTTCTCAAAGCTTTCACATGTTTAGCCACTCAACCTTCTTGGAGCAGTCTACAACAGCAAAGAGCTTTTAGAGATCAAGACTGCTTCCCACCAGTTGAAGACACATATACTTTTTAACCATTGTGCTGTGTGTGCTAGGTTGTTTTAATTGGTGTACTTAGTTGATAGGATTATATTCTTGCTAAGTTTGTTTAGTCTTGTGTAGGCTAACTTTCCCTGTGTGGGAGTGTGTATACCCTGTGTGGGTTTAGACCTAAGAATCTGGGATTCTTGTAGGTATAACTTGTTTTGGAAGAGGTTTGTAAAGACGAGTCTTGTAAAACAAACTGACCATAACGAAGTTCCTCCTCAGTGAAGGAGTAGAGTGGATGTAGAAGGACTACACCACCTTCGAACCACTATAAGCTATACGTGTTATCTGCTTTTTATATTTACTGTATTGTTTTACTTGCATATCTATTCTGTTACATCTCATATAAGCATACTGTCAAAACGCGTATTGCAAAATCATACTTTGAAAAGAAAACTGGTTTTCATCAGAAACTCTATCAAGTCTATTCTGCTGCGTTACATTCTGATACCGGGACAGTAACCTGATTCAGCCAAGGGCCAGGTTGCTGACTCGAGACATGATACTGCTTTCTAAGTGAGACAGAAATCTGTTATTCAGTTATATGGTTTGAAAAGTTTTAAAATCGACAGAGGTTCATTCACCCCCCTTTGAACCTCTGACTACTTGGGACCCAACAAGTGGTATCAGAGCAAGTTGGGTTAACAACCAATTTTCTGGCTATCTACCCAGATCCACCCGTTTCTATTGGATAAACTGTTTTTCTTTTCATATGATCTAGATCGTCTTATTCAACACACATGATGTTTAAAATCTATATCTCACTCTTACTCATGACAACTCTTTTGTGCGAGGAACAAAAACCTGTGTGCTAGAAAATCCACGATGGAATCTGATCAACAAGCAGTCAAGGAAAGATGAGGAAACTGTCAAAGGCATACAAAGAAGAAGCAAGGACAACCAAAGATGACATCAACATGCTGAGGATTCTTAGAGCATAGAAACCTTACACCTAGAGTCTCACAATAAGTTGTTGAAGTAACTAAAGCTACACCTTTTATAGTAGTTGAAGTTACTAAGGAAACAACTAGGAAAGTTGCTGAAGTAACTAAAAGCTACACCTTTTATAGTAGCTGAAGTTACTAAGGAAACAGCTAGGAAGGTTGTTGAAATAGGAGCATGGAGAATCGATGATAGCTAACGAAGTAGCATCTACCTGATGAGATAAGACAGAATTCCAAGACAAGCATATACAAAGGAATCCAGAAGAACACATATTCAGATACACATTCAGGATTCAGACAGTCCAGGAACCTGGACGAATGAGTAAGGATTTATGAGTTTCCTAAGTAAGGGGGAACTTATCTTTGAAAGTTATACTTCTCTCTTTCTCACATTTATACAACATTTGTTTTAAAAAGGTTCCTTAAGTAAGGGGGAAACTTAAGTTGTATTCTCTATATTTTCATATATCCAACTTACTACAGCAGGATACTGTCTTTTATAAAAATAAGACTCTTCTTAATAGTATTCAGTCTCAGGACCCAACAAGTGGTACATGTGCCAAATGGTATCAGTAAGGATCATCTAACAGGTTTCTGCAAAGATATAACAGGACCATCTAGTGGTATCAAGACATGACAGAAACCAAGAAATCGACTAAAAAAAGATTCTACAGAAGAAAGAGGATTTCTACAGAAGAAAGAAAATTTCTACAAAAGAAAGAAGATCACAACAGTATCACAGCCTCACAGGAATTCTGATCAACAAAGTGATATCTACAAGAAAGAATCATCAAAAAGGGTGTATCAAGCGAAGACCTCGGACAAGGATGTTGTTGAGACTGTCACGCCCCGAAATCTTTTAGTATTTTATCAGAGTTTTACCGTTGGGCGTGAAGAGAGAAATAGCAAGAGACGCATACACAACAGAAAGAATAAGCAAGAGACGACAGAAGAAAGAGATAAGAGACGAAATGATTCCTTCACTTAACAACAATCGGCCTCTGCCGATAGCAATCAGTCTCACTACTGATAATGTACATCATACGCAGCGGAAATAACATCAGGATCTCTCGTTCACAGAATACTCAGAATATAATTACAAAACGTGAATAAACTTATAACATATTGTTTTGAAAATGTTGTGCAACACACCTTAAAAATCACAGGTTCAAAAGCGGCATCGCCTCTCTCCATCTAGGGTTCATCATGCTCAACAGCTCCTGTAGTGTGAGTACAGATTAAGGGGGTGAGTGCGTGGAATACACTCGTGGGAGTAACTCTGCCTCTTGTGACTCTCAACAGATATATAAAAACTAATAAAATAATCTTACGTCACGTTGTCACAGCACATAAAATGCATAGCAGATATTAGAAATAGCAAAGGACGCATAGGTGCGGGATTTCCCCGTCTTACCCTGTAAACGGTCTCATATACCGCTAGCGCATTTCATGGACCGCCAGACCTTTTCAGAGTATTAGAAGGAGGGGGAGAAGATTCTTTTACAGTCCATAGGACTCTCCGAACATGCAATGTGAACCGAAGTCCTTTCACAGTTATACTATGGCACGACAAATATAAACATAGCACTTAGTGTTCCTCAATCATGCATTTAATAGAGAAAGCAGTAGACAGATAAAGAGATAGAAATTACCCCCACCTTGTTCGGTGGTTACCCGCGTGAGTTGCTAGTCTCAAAAGTCTGATAACACAAGTCCAATCCAACAGTAACTCAAGCTCAATCCAATATATAGCCTACACAAGTTACGGTGTTGCTTAGATCTTAAATACTGTATAAATAAAGCTGTAAAAGGTTCCGATGGAAAAACGCTCGCTAACGACACGACGGATCGAACGATCTAAAGATTGGAGTTCAAGAAACGAGGGGGGTCAGATCTGTATGAGTGGCTGAATAGATAGGAAATGAAATAAGGATCGCAATGCAAAAAGAATTAGCTCAATCAGAGTTGAAAAGAGCTCAAACGGAGCATTTTAAGTTTAGGGGTAAAATGGTAATTTTGGTCAAAGGGTTGACTTTGACCGGGCCCACAGACCCGGGTCAACGACGTCTCATTGGCAATAACTCAAAAAAGACATACGACGGAGAAAACGGAATTCGGATTGGAAAAAGGGCGTCGCGTGCGCAACGAGCGCGCGTCGGTTCGGCAGCTGCCGAGTTTTCTCGGCAGCTCGGCAGCTCGGCTCGGCAGCCTCGGCAGCACTCCTCGGCGGACTCGGCGTCTCGGCAGCCATGCAAGGCTCGACCAGGCTGGCCGAGTTTTCTTGGCCAGCACCTTCCCGGGTTGCCGGCGCCGTGGCTGATCAACTCGCCACCTTCCCGGCGTCGCCCGGCCCGGCGGCGTCGCCCGGCGCGGCGGCGCCGCCTCCAGCCACCACAACCTACCTCGCCGGATTCCTTGCACCGCCGGCTACCTCCTCCGGCCGTCCATCGCCGGATTCCGGCATGAATAGTGCCCGGAAACTTCGCCGCAAAATCCTTCGAAGTCACATTTTTTCCAAAATTTCAACTCCAACCAAAACTCCGGCCGACGACTTCCCGTCGCCGGCGACCCTTCCCTGAGCCTTGGCCGGCGACCCCCCGTCGCCGGCCACCTATTCCGGCCATCCCAACCCATCAACACAGCCACAACCATGCATGCTTGAACACCACACACACACACCCGTTTCCATACACACACACACTGTTCTCTCTTTCTTGGCCGGCGGCCACCTGTCGCCGGCGACCACCGCCGTCCACTCAGGCCCTTGGCCGGTGACCCCCGTCGCCGGCCACCACCACCGCCGTGCACTCAAACACACGCACACAGATGCACACACACACACACATAGCGTAGGGTGTGTTTACACACACACCCCCTACTGCCACTCTTGGCCGACGACCACCAGCCGCCGGCGACCTCCTCCTCCACCTCGCCGGCGACCTCCCGTCGCCGGCCGTTCATTCCCACATGGCGGCGCCACCATGCGCCGCCCCAACAGCATGCAAACACACTCACACACTAACACACCTACATACACACGCACATGCACAAATACATACATATGTACATACTGTCCTTCTCCGGCGCCGGCACTCCAGCGTCTGACCACGACCTCCGGCGACCCCTGGCAGCTTCTCCGGTGCGGTGGAGAGAGAAAGAACAGAGGAGAGAGAAAGGGTGATCAAGGGTTAGGGTTTAGGGTTTAAGAGGCTGTTTTTCGCCATTTTCCGGCGAACGAGAAGTCAGATTTGAAATCCGAGACCTATCCTAGATTCGTCTGTCGAGACGAACGTCGTGTGTGAAAATCGTCCGATTCCAACAACGTTGAAATTTTCCGGCGACCGGCCGGCGGCGGCGCCGGTGGTGGCGCCGCCGACCAGAAAACAGAAAACGAAGATAGAGAGAGAGGAGAGAGAGACTTACGAGTTTTCAGCGCGTTCGGCTCGTTCGGAAAAACGGTGAAAAATGAATCGGAGGAGCCCCTATTTATAGAAGTTGGAAAACACTATTCACGTGAAAATATCTCGTCACTATTCATCGGTTGAATTTTCCACGCTACTATTCAACGAAATATCTTCCGTTTTTTTTCGAAACCTCGTGTTTCGCCCTTTTCATCGCCATTCGATCTACAGGTCTCCGATTGACCTCTAGTTCGTTTCTAACTTCTCGTTTTCTCGGTACGCATCTATTGACATATAAATATCCTATGTTCCATGTCTAATGAAATTATCGATCTAAACCTCACATTAAAACACGTATCTGAAACGCACGAAATAAATTAAACAATTAAATCATACGCATAAAATTATTAAATCATAAGTTAAAATATTTAATTAATTAATTATGCTCATTTTGATCCGGGGCGCTACATTCCTTACCCCTTAAAATAATTTTGTCCTCGAAATTGAATGCGTACTAAGAACGTCGTAACTAAACGCATACTAAGAACGTCGTAACTAAACGCGTACTAAAAGCTGCGAAACTGGATACTTTGTCAAAACTCTCGTCCTCTTATATGCGAGTTGCTTCTGTCTTTCCATTTCTCATCAAGGAACTTTCTCAGGCTTGCAAGTTCCTTGATTATCTGGCTAAGCTGGTTGTTCAGAACTTTCATCGATCCTGAGCTTTTCCAATTCTTTCTCGATCTTTCCTGGCCAGACCGTATTCCTGCTCTTTACTCTTCTCCTTCTTCATCTCGTAGTACTGATTGATGGTTTATCCGCGTCTTTGACTTTTATCTGGTAATATCCAGACCTTAACTCAATCTTCGAGAACACACTAGCTCCTCTTAATCTGTCGAAGAGATCTTCACTTCGAGGCAGTGTGTACTTGTTCTCTATGGTCCACTCGTTCGACTCTCGGTAATCGACACAAATTCTTAAGCTCCCATCTTTATTCTTCTCGAAGAGCACTGGAGTTCCTCAAGGCAACACGCTTGGTCCGTTGAAACCTTTGTCTAAAAGTTCTGGTAATTGGGCCCTCAGTTCTTGTAATTTCTTCGGTGTTATCCAGTAAGGAGCTTCTGACACCCGTGCGGATCCTGAGACAAGATCGATCTCAAAGGTCACTTGTTGATTCGGTGGAGGTCCAGATAAATCCTCTGGAAACAAGTCCATGAATGTCTTTATCACCGACCCCTTCTCAGCAGAAGTCGGTTCTTACACGGAGTTCATCATGTTGACCAACCATGCCTTGCAATCTTCTTTTGCTAAACATCTCGGCTGCTTTTATGTCCAAACTTATTCCTTGAGTCGACTTTATTTGGGTCTCTCGAAAAGGTGAACTCCGGTTCTTCAGGTGCTTGAATGACAGTCTTCCTTGCACGGTATTTGATTACCGTGTGATTGGACTTTAGCCAGTCTATCCCCAGAGTCGTGCAGAAATCCTTTATCTCCAATCACTCCAAAGCGTGGGGATCACTAAAGGATCTTATCTTCGAAAGCAATTCTAAGATGACGGTGTAAGTGTCCTGTCCTTTCCGTCTTTCCCGAGGGGATAAATAACTTCTATAGTCCGAGCGACTATCCTACCGTCCTCATGCTTCAGCAATTACAGAAAATAACAGATGTGCATGTGTGTTTCATTCCAGCAGCAAACAGGTTGTAAACAGGTATATTAGTAATTGATAGCGTACCTCACATCATCCCTCAGCTCCCTCTGCAGCTCCTGGGCGATTGAGGGCGTAAGCCCGTGCTCTGCCCGCCACCGGCCTCAAGTTTCGAGACCTCGGACAGTGGACCGCTATATGCCCTGGTGCTCCGCAGGTGTAACAGTACCGTGCTTCGGGCTGACATGGTCCCGTATGCACCTTCCTGTATTTTGGGCACAGGTTCGTAGGTCGAGGAGCAGGAAGAAGTGGAGCATTACTTGCTCTGGGAGTGGGAAGGATTGGAGCATTGTCTGCCCTTGGAAACCTATAAGGGGCAAACTCCTGACTCGGGCCATTCCACTTCCTTTTCCCAGAAATAGGGAGAACTTTCTCGAGGGGTGCCGCATCCAAACCTATCCGGGAGGCGATCTCCTGGGCTCTCTCGATGACACTTGCATATGTCATCTCTCCCTGCCCAGCTAGGATCGAACTAATCTCCTTACGAAGGCCCCTCTCAAATCTTCGGGCCTTTTTGAGATCAGTATTCACCAGGTGTGGGGCGTACCGGCTCAACTGATTGAACCGCCGCTCATATTCCCCTACAGTTGAGCTCCCCTGTTTGAGATGAAGGAACTCTGTCTCCTTCGTATCCTTATAAGACTGAGGGATGAAGTGGTGAGTAACCACCTCTTTGAACTCTTCCCACGACATTTGCTCCCTTTGAGCAGGCAACAACGTTCGCTCGTACGAGTCCCACCAATGACTCGCCTCCTCTGTGAGCTGGAAGATGGCACAGCTGACCATCTGTTTCTTAGAGCACGTCAGGTGCCCAAATAATCGATCGAGTGACCTTAGCCACTCTTCTGCGTCAGCTGGCTCCCTTTTTCCATTAAAAGTCGGGGGGTTGAACCGTCGGAACTGTTCATAGATCAGGTTCGGGTCAGCTCTAACTGGCTGTGGTGCGGCCCGAGTTTCTTCGAAGTGCTTCGCTAACCCTCTTAGCACAGTAACTAAATCTCCGACATTGGCAGTCTCTTCTCGCTCCGGCTGGTTGGCCGGCTAGGGTTGCTCTTTACGGGGTCTTCCTCTCGACATATCTCTAATATGATATACAGATATATATATATGAGTTGTTGGAAAAACACAAACTCGTTTATACGTAGGAAAAGTATCGCGATGTATAAGAAGAGGTATAAACATACACTATAAGCAAGACTGTACATACGTGTTTATACATAGGAGTCTACTAAGGGTAGTCCTACACCATTCCAAAAGGTGTAAGTACATTATCGATGAAGTATAAACTACTCTTACATATACATATAGAACAGAGTACTGTTTGTAGCGTTATATATACATATATCAAAATCTTCTCGAAACAGTTTACTACGGCTGCGGAAGATAGCGGAGGCCTCGGTACTTCTGGCGCTTCGTCCTAGGGATCGCCAATCTCCGGATCGTCCTCCGACTCGGAGTTGCTGCTAGACAGATCATTAGATACCGGCTTCGGAGTAGTCGGAAGGCCATGTCGGCCCCATAGCTCCAACATCCACCTCGCTACCCTCCCAAAGTCCAAACCAGGAACGGGGTTCAGTGATGAGAACACTAGCTCATTGTGATATACCCAGCGAGCCCTAGCCTTCCACTCACATGGCAGAGTATGGATCATGCGCCAACAAGCTTGGATACTAACAATCCTACCTCCTACACCCCCTAACTCCCTCCAGCAATGCAGCAGCCTGGCTACATGCTCGCCGACCGATCTATCGTCCGTTATTCTACTTTTATAGAAACGACGTCTAAGTCTTTCCTCACGCGTTTCCAGCACTCGCATCCTAGCGGTGAATCTTATCTTAGGCATCTGTAATGCTTCCCTCAAAACCTATCGGTTTAAAACAAAATATCACATAACAAGTAAACACCCATATTCCGCAAATCTTATGCTCAGGGAAAGTCACCTATGGAGAGAGGATGGTGCCTATATGTGTCTTTTCAAAAATCTTTTCACGTTTTCAAATCACACCTTTCTCACTTTAAAACAAATCACACTTTTCTCACTTTAAAACCCGCTCCAAAAACCTTTCTCGTTTCCAAATCACACTTTCGAAACCACATTTTTTCCCATTTTAAAACCAGTTCGAGCAAGTTCTCAATCTTAGAACTGCTCTGATACCATCTGTCACGCCCCGAAATCTTTTAGTATTTTATCAGATTTTTACCGTTGGGCGTGAAGAGAGAAATAGCAAGAGACGCATACACAACAGAAAGAATAAGTAAGAGACGACAGAAGAAAGAGGTAAGAGACGAAATGATTCCTTCACTTAACAACAATCGGCCTCTGCCGATAGCAATCAGTCTCACTACTGATAATGAACATCATACACAGCGGAAATAACATCAGGATCTCTCGTTCACAGAATACTCAGAATATAATTACAAAACGTGAATAAACTTATAACATATTGTTTTGAAAATGTTGTGCAACACACCCTAAAAATCACAGGTTCAAAAGCGGCATCGCCTCTCTCCATCTAGGGTTCATCATGCTCAACAGCTCCTGTAATGTGAGTACAGATTAAGGGGGTGAGTGCGTGGAATACACTCGTGGGAGTAACTCTGCCTCTTGTGACTCTCAACAGATATATAAAAACTAATAACATAATCTTACGTCACGTTGTCACAGCACATAAAATGCATAGCAGATATTAGAAATAGCAAAGGACGCATAGGTGCGGGGTTTCCCCGTCTTACCCTGTAAACGGTCTCATATACCGCTAGCGCATTTCAGGGACCGCCAGACCTTTTCAGAGTATTAGAAGGAGGGGGAGAAGATTCTTTTACAGTCCATAGGACTCTCCGAACATGCAATGTGAACCGAAGTCCTTTCACAGTTATATTGTGGCACGACAAATATAAACAAAGCACTTAGTGTTCCTCAATCATACATTTAATAGAGAAAGCAGTAGACAGATAAAGAGATAGAAATTACCCCCACCTTGTTCGGTGGTTACCCGCGTGAGTCGC
Source organism: Scutellaria minor (assembly GCA_954870855.1). Classification (NCBI taxonomy): domain Eukaryota; kingdom Viridiplantae; phylum Streptophyta; class Magnoliopsida; order Lamiales; family Lamiaceae; genus Scutellaria; species Scutellaria minor. Next base: position 11,934,518 of record OX940728.1, on the reverse strand, counting down.
TAGTCTCAAAAGTCTGATAACACAAGTCCAATCCAACAGTAACTCAAGCTCAATCCAATATATAGCCTACACAAGTTACGGTGTTGCTTAGATCTTAAATACTGTATAAATAAAGCTGTAAAAGGTTCCGACGGAAAAACGCTCGCTAACGACACGACGGATCGAACGATCTAAAGATTGGAGTTCAAGAAACGAGGGGGTCAGATCTGTATAAGTGGCTGAATAGATAGGAAATGAAATAAGGATCGCAACGCAAAAAAAATGAGCTCAATCGGAGTTGAAACGAACTCAAACGGAGCATTTTAAGTTTAGGGGTAAAATGGTAATTTTGGTCAAAGGGTTGACTTTGACCGGGCCCACGGACCCGGGTCAACGACGTCTCATTGGCAATAACTCAAAAAAGATGAACGGTGGAGAAAACGGAATTCGGATTGGAAAAACGGTGTCGCGTGCGCAACGGGCGCGCGTCGGCTCGGCGGCTGCCGAGTTTTCTCGGCAGCTCGGCTCGGCAGCACTCCTCGGCGGACTCGGCGGCTGCCGAGTTTTCTCGGCAGCCATGCAAGGCTCGACCAGGCTGGCCGAGTTTTCTCGGCCAGCACCTTCCCGGCCACCACAACCTACCTCGCCGGATTCCTTGCACCACAACCTACCTCGCCGGATTCCTTGCACCGCCGGCTACCTCCAGCCACCACAACCTACCTCGCCGGATTCCTTGCACCGCCGGCTACCTCCTCCGGCCATCCATCGCCGGATTCCGGCATGAATAGTACCCGGAAACTTCGCCGCAAAATCCTTCGAAGTCACATTTTTCCAAAATTTCAACTCCAACCAAAACTTCGACCGGCGACTTCCCGTCGCCGGCGACCCTTCCCTGAGCCTTGGCCGGCGACCCCCCGTCGCCGGCCACCTATTCCGGCTATCCCAACCCATCAACACAGCCACAACCATGCATGCTTGAACACCACACACACACACCCGTTTCCATACACACACACTATTCTCTCTTCCTTGGCCGGCGGCCACCTGCCTCCGGCGACCACCACCGTCCACTCAGGCCCTTGGCCGGCGACCCCCATCGCCGGCCACCACCACCGCCGTGCACTCAAACACACGCACACAGATGCACACACACACATAGCGTAGGGTGTGTTTACACACACACCCCCCTACTGCCACTCTTGGCCGGCGGCCACCAGTCGCCGGCGACCTCCTCCTCCACCTCGCCGGCGACCTCCCGTCGCCAGCCGTTCATTCCCACACGGCGGCGCCAGCATGCGCCGCCCCAACAGCATGCAAACACACTCACACACTAACACACCTACATACACACACACATGCACAAATACATACATATATACATACTGTCCTTCTCCGGCGCCGCCACCCACGGCGGTGCCGGCACTCCAGCGTCTGACCACGACCTCCGGCGACCCCCGGCACAGAGGCACAGAGAGAAAGAACAGAGGAGAGAGAAAGGGTGATCAAGGGTTAGGGTTTAGGGTTTAAGAGGCTGTTTTTTGCTGTTTTCCGGCGAACGAGAAGTCGGATTTGAAATCCGAGACCTATCCTAGATTCGTCTCGTCGAGACGAATGTTGTGTGCGAAAATCGTCCGATTCCGACAATGTTGAAATTTTCCGGTGATCGGCCGGCGGCAGTGCCGCCGCGCCGGTGGTGGCGCCGCCGACCAGAAAATAGAAAACGAAGATAGAGAGAGAGGAGAGAGAGACTTACGAGTTTTCGGCGCGTTCGGCTCGTTCGGAAAAACGGTGAAAAATGAATCGGAGGAGCCCCTATTTATAGAAGTTGGAAAACACTATTCACGTGAAAATATCTCGTCACTATTCATCGGTTGAATTTTCCATGCTACTATTCAATGAAATATCTTCCGTTTGTTTTCCGAAACCTCGTGTTTCGCCCTTTTCGTCGCCATTCGATCTACAGGTCTCCGATTGACCTCTAGTTCGTTTCTAACTTCTCATTTTCTCGGTACGCATCTATTGACATATAAATATCCTATGTTCCATGTCTAATGAAATTATCGATCTAAACCTCGCATTAAAACACGTATCTGAAACGCACGAAATAAATTAAACAATTTAATCATACGCACAAAATTATTAAATCATAAGTTAAAATATTTAATTAATTAATTATGCTCGTTTTGATCCGGGGCGCTACAGAGACAGCTCCTGCGGAGGATATAGAAGGGACTCTCAAAGAAAGGTCAAATCACAGGATACTCAAAAAGGAATAAACAGACTACCAACAGTAAGTAGTGATGGGTATTTATGAAGATCTAGATAGGCGTCTGATTGTCTAATCAATAAAAAGGTAAGATCTACCTTTTCAGAAGACAAAAATGCGGTTTTTGAAAGATCTATTCAAAAGTGATTTCTCCACCTTTTTAGAACCAACCGTCGGATCGTGCATTTCATCTCCCAACCGTTAATCAAAGAAACCGCTCATCCGTCTATATATACTCAACCCCTCATCACCCTTCGAAGCATTCACTACTCACAAAAATTCCCAACAAACCACATATTCCCACGTGAGTTGCTTTGACTGTCTTAAAGAAGGAGATGGAGATCCAAGAAGGCGGAGAAAAAGATGGAGATGAAGACGATTCTCTGATGATCTAGAAGCAGAGAAGGTCTTCAGAAGAATGGAGTATAGAGGCTCTGCTTGCCCAGAAGCAGAGAAGGTCTTCAGAAAAGAAGACGACCTCTATGAGATGTATGCTAAGGAGCAAATGTCCATTCTCCATTTATATGACACTGGTTCGACTTTCTCAACCTCGATGAAGATATGGGACCGAGGAAGCCATCAAGGACAATCCTTGGACAGAGAAGACACCTGCTGCCATTCATGGAGATAAAGTAAAACAGCAGGTTCTTCACAAGGTATCCAAGGATCCAGTGTCAAGTAGCTTCAAGCTGGAGTCTGGATAAACTCGAAGAAAAATGAAAAACCAGACCAGCAGTCATCTAGGATCCAAGGTGAACGTGCCTGGACATTGACGAAGCTGCACAGGTAACTGACCATCCACCAGTCAGTTTCCTGATCTCTTGTCGCGTGCTAAAGCTGAGCAGCTTATTCCCTTGGGTAGGAATAAGAAAGAGGATGCTCAGTGGGAATTATGAACAGGTTACTGACTTTTGGTCAGTAATTGATGAACAAGAAAAAACCTAATGGGCCAACCTTGGCGTTGTAAAGACGAGTCTTGTAAAGCAAACTGACCATAACGAAATTCCTCCTCAGTGAAGGAGTAGAGTGGACGTAGAAGGATTACACCACCTTCAAACCACTATAAGCCATACGTGTTATCTACTTTTTATATTTACTGTATTGCTTTACTTGCATATCTATTCTGTTACATCTCATATAAGCATATTGTCAAAACGCGTGTTGCAAAATCATACTTTGAAAAAAATTTTGATTTTCATCTGAAACTCTATCAAGTCTATTCCGCTGCGTTACATTCTGATACCGGGGCAGTAACCTGATTCAGCCAAGGGCCAGGTTGCTGACTCGAGACAGGATACTGCTCTCCAAGTGAGACAGAAACCTATTATTCAATTATATGGTTTGAAAAGTTTTAAAATCAATAGAAGTTCATTCACCCCCTATGAACCTCTGACCACTTGGGACCCAACAGAGGCGCTTGCCAATGCGTAACCAAAGACTTCACAAATAAATTAATTATGGAGGCCGATTAATTAATTTATTATCCAGAATAAATTCATTAAATTACATACTTAGTAATTTTAAAACGATAAGATTTTTCATGGATATACATGCATAATTAATCAAATTAATAATAGTAATAAACCCAAATTAAACACATAAATAATTCCAATTATCATGGTTTAATTTTTCATTTCGAAAATGAGAACTCGGATTTTCAAAAAATTCGGGCAGCAGCCGCGATGATTTGGACAGCCTGGACAGTGGTTCAGTCCGTCTACATATGACATCCGACGATCGTACGCCCATCGTAGTCTTCGATCCTTTTAATCCGTCTCTTCGATCTTCGTTTTTGATTCGTTACAATTTATTAAAAAAAAAATCTAACAACTAAATCCTAATCTACCCGCGGATTTTCTCATGGGAAAAACAAATTTGAACGAATCAGATTAAAAAAAAACATCATTCAAACAACATGAATTTAAAATATACATTAAAAACCATGATAATTGGATACCTGCAAAAAAAAAACAATTCTACTATCCAATTTCAATTTAATGTAAATAGAATTAAATTCTAATTTAAATAACAAAGCCCAAAACCATAGCTCTGAAACCATCTGTTGGGGATCTTCATGGATCTATTCGGGTGTAATTTAAATAAGAATTATCATAAATCTAACCTTATAAATTAAAGTAATTAAATCAAAAAAATTCATGCTTTGAATAAACGATGAATTATAGAAAACCCTAAACATGCGGAACTAAGATGTCACGCCCCATTTTCTTACGTAAAATATCAGAGTTTTCACATGGACATGAAGAAGAAGTGGTAAGAGACAACAATCAGAAGCAGAAGAAATAGATAGGAGACAACAGAAGAAAGAGATAAGGGACGATGTGATATAATCACATATCAACAGTCGGTCTCAGTACCGACAATTTACATCAAAACTTAGCAGCGGAAATATCCATCAGGAACTCACATCTATAGTATACTCAGAATTTGTTACAAAAACGTGAATAAATTAATACATTGTTTGCAAATGTTTGTGTTACATTATCATAACATGCAAGTCCAAAGATAGCCCCATCCCTCTCCATCTAAGGTTCCTCATGCTCATCATCGCCTGTAGTGTGAGTACAGAATACGGGGGTGCGTGCGTGGAATACACTCGTAGGGATGAAATTCATCTCTTAAAACATTCATCAGATATAACATATCGGAAATATAACCTTCAGTCACATTGTCACAACACATAAAATGCATAGCAGATATTAGAAATGGCAAGGGAGGAATAGGTGCGGGTATTCCCCATCTTACCCTATAAACAGTCTCAATACCGCTGGTGCATTTCAAGGACCACCAAACCTTTCAGAGTAGTAGAAGAGGAGGGAGACAATTTTTTACGGTCCATAGGACCCTCCGAACATGTAATGTGAACCGAAGTCCTTTCACAGTATAAAGTATGACACATCAATTATATTCACAACATTTAGTATTCCACATTCATGCAAATAATAGGGAAAACATTAAACAGATAAAGGGATAGAAATTACCCCCACCTTGTTCGGTGGTTCCCACGTGAGTCGCAAGTACCGAAGGTCTGATAACTCAAGGTTAATCCAACAAGTAGCCTACACAATTTACGGTGTTCTTAGATCTTTATTAATGTATAAATAAAGTTGTAAAAGGTTTCGGCGGAAAAACGATCGTTAAATACGCGATGGATCGAGAGATCTAAAGATTGGAGTTGAAGAAACGAGAGCGAGAGTTCAGTCCAAAAGGCTGAGATGATAGGAAATGAAATTTGGGTCACGATGAAAAAATAATGAGCTCGATCGGAGTTGAAACGAGCTCGAACCGAGCATTTTAAATTCAGGGGTATTTTGGTAATTTTGGTCAAAGGGTTGACTTTGATCGGGGCTACGAACCCCGGTCAACAACATCTCGTAAGTGATGACTCGATATGGATGAACGATGGAAAAAAAAAGGGATTCGGATCGAAAACACGCCGTCGCGTGCGCGTCGGCACCCGATGGGTGCGTGCGTGCGCACGTGGCACCCGGCGGTCTCGGCAGTTGTCGAGTTTTCTCGGCAGCTCGGGTACTCGACTCGGTAGCTACCGAGTTTTCTCGGCAGTGTGTGCGCGTCACTCAGCGGCTGCCGAGTTTTCTTGGCAGTGAGTCTCGCATCCCTCGGCGGCTGCCGAGTTTCCTCGGCAGCCCGACACCCGGCGTCGTCCTGCTCGGCCTGCCACATTCCCGGCGCCACCAGCTGCGGTGGCGCCGTCTTGTGTCGCCGTCACCATGTCCGCCGAAAAGCTTGCACCGCCGGCTACCATCTCCGGCCATCCCTCGCCGGATTCCGGCAGTGAATAGTACCCGAAAATTCGCTGCAAAATCCTGCGATACCCATGTATATAAAACCAAACCCCACCCAACAAACTCCGGCCGGGGACTGGAAGTTATCGGCGCCCACTCCCAAACCCTCGGTCGGCGACCCCCTGCCGCCGACAACCTTTCCCAGCCAGCCCAAACCCCAGCAACAACCATATACACCCACGCTCAAACACACACATACACATAAACACACACACACGCAAACTGACTTGGCCGGCGGCCACCTACCGTCGGCTACCACTCTGAGACCCTCGCTGGCGCATCACCAGCGCCGGCCATCAAGTTCCACACGGCAGCGCCTCCAGCGTCGCCCTCAACCAATCACACAAACACACACACACACACTATCACACCTTTAACACACACACATGCATGTTTTACATATATACATACACTGTCCATCTCCGACGCCGCCACCTACGGTGGCGTCGACCCTCCAGCATCACACCCTTACCTCCGGTGGACCTCCGATCATCAGCCCCGACGAGAAGAGAGAGAAAACAGAGGAGAGAGAAAGGTTGGTGATAGATTAGGGTTTGGGGGCTGTTTTTCGATTTTTCGACGAACGAGAAATCAGAATTGAATTCCGAGACCTATACTAGATTCGTCTCGTCGAGACGAACGTCATGTGTGAAATTTTCCGACAACGTTGAAATTTTCCGGCCACCGCCGGCGGTGGAGCGCCGAAGACAAAAAATCGAGAAAAGAGAGAGAAGAGAGAGACTTACAAGTTTTCGTCGTTTTCAGCTCGTTCGAAGAATCGGTGATTTTCGAATCGAAAACACCCCTATTTATAGAAAACCCGGAAATCACTATTCACATGAAAAATCTAAGGTTATTGTTCACGGGTAAAAATCTTCATCACTATTCACGTAAAAATCTCCGTTACTATTCACCGGAAATATCTTCCGGTTTTTTTGAAACTTCGTGTTTTGCCCTTTTCATTGCCGTTTGAGCTACGGGTCTCCGATTGACCCTTAGTTCGTTTCTATCTTCTCGTTTTTCCAATACACATCTAATGATAAAATAAAATTCTATATTCCACGTCTAGAAAATATATCCGTCTAAAACATGCATTAAACACGTATCTGAAACGCACAAAATAAATTAGATAGTTAAAACATACGCACGTAATTACTAAATCTTAGGTTTAAATATTTAATTAATTAATTATGCATCGTTTTTGGTTCGGGGCGCTACATAAGGGATATGTATTTACCTCTTGATTGGAAAGACACCACTGAGAAGATTAATTGCTTCAACCAAAATACCTTCTTGAGTATTCCCCAAGTCCAAGCTCGTAAATTCGGTGGGGAATCAAACGAACTCTTTTTAACTCTTGTAAGAAGAATTTATTTCTCACTTTTGTTGCTCTAAAAAATCAGCACTCTTGTACATGCACACACACATTGGACAGAAAAATCAGCCCCTATTTATAGGCATAGTGGCCGAAAATTTGAGCCTTGGAGGAGAAGAAATATCAAGATTTGATCTCCTCATATCTAGCAACAATATATCGAAAGATATGATCTCTTCATATCTAGCAATAATAATTAATTCTTATCTTTAACCACCTTAGTTAAATTGGCTTTTATTGGGCTACTCAAGAGGCCTTTAGGAGAATTAGGATTAGACCTCCCAATGGACCTAGAAACCAATATTGAGCCACAATATTATTCTAGCCCATTAATATTAATTCATTCCACTATCCATCCTAACCTATTGTCACGCCCCGTTTTTCATTCTTAAAAATTATCAGAGTTTTCATTGTTGGTGTGAAGGAAGAAGGGGAAGAGACATGCATGTTATAAAATAGAAGGAGGTAAGAGACGATCATAAGAAGAATGAGGTAAGAGACGATCAGAAATATTATATATAAACCTTCGGATACAACCGATTTCAAAGGGTTTGAAAAACTTAAGCAGCGAAAATACAACAGGATCCATCATCCATAGTAAAAAAATGAAGTTATACTTACAAAATGAGAATTATAAAAACGTTGTTTAAGTGTTGTGTGATAAAAGACATAATATAAAATATCCCGATAGGGCACCATCTCTCTCTCTAAAGCTCAATATGCTCGTCATCTCCTGTAACGTGAATTACAGAATAGGGGTGAGTGCGTGGAATACACTCGTGGGGATAAACTCTGCATCTTAAAACATTTGACAGATAATAGAACAGAAATATGTAACATTCAGCATTTAGACACAATACGTAAAATGCATAGCACGTATTTCGTAACCTAAACTCAGGTGCGGGTATTTCCTGACTTACCCCTACAAATCTCAGGTGCAGGTATTACCCGACTTACCCCTACAAATCTTAGGTGCGGGTATTACCCGACATACCACTACAAATCTCAGGTGCGGGTATTTTCCGTCCCCTACAAAACGGTCTCATATACCGCTGGTGCATTTACAGGACCACCAAACCTTTGATAGTAGAAGAGAGAGAAAAAGTCTTTCACGGACCATAAGTTCCACAGAAAATGAATATGGACCCCTGTCCTTTCACAGTATAAATATGACACATAAATCATAGCATATAATCACAACATTTAGTATTTCACCAATCATGCATCAAAAATAGGGAAAATTATAAACAAATAAAGATTTAGAAATTACCCCCACCTTGTTCGGTGGTTACCACGTGAGTTATCGAGTAACAATTATCAAGTATCACAAAGCACGATCCGACTGATAGCCTACACAAGTTACAATGTTTCTTAGATCCTTAATACATATAAATAAAGGTATAGATGATATTGGAGAATATACGATCGATAAAGTCGAGATGGAACGGAAGATCTAAAGATTGAGGTTGAAGAAATGAGAGTGGAAGTTTAGTTCAGTATACTGATAAGGAAGAGGGCGAGATTTGGGTCGCAACGGAAAAAGAATGAGCTCAATCGGAGTTGAAACGAGCTCAAACGGAGCGTTTTAAGATTGAGGGGCGTTTTGGTAATTTTGGTCAAAAGGTTGACTTTGATCGGGATCCCCGACTCCCGGTCGACGACATCTCGTCGCCAACGACTTGATGATAACGTACGATGGAAAAAATGCATTTCTTATCGCAAACACGGCGCCGCGCGCGCACCCATCACACGGCGTCGCGCGCGCGCTTTTCGTCTCCCGGCGCCCACACTATACGCGCCTAGCTCCCGGCGTCTCCCGTAGCCCGTGCGCCTAGCGCGCCCAGCAGCGCTCAGTGCCCTCCTGGCGCCGTGTGCCCAGCAGCAGCTTTCCAGCCATATTCCAGCAGCCTCCAGCTGCGGTGGCGCTGCCCGATGCCGCCCCCACCTGACCTGCCGGTGACCCCAGCTCCGGCCACCACCACCTCCAGCCACCACCAGCTCCGACGGCCGTGAACAGTACTGCAAAATAGCCCCAAACATCACACAAACACACACATGCATGCACACAACACCTTGCACCACCACCTTTTCCACCACCATTTCAGCTCCGGCACCGCCGCCTACGGCGGCACCACCACCCCCAACTGATAGCCCATCATCTCGGGAAGGTCAGCCACCACTCTGGCGAAAGAGGAGAGAGAGAGAGAGAGAGAAAACCGAGGAGATAGAAAGGGTGGAAAAACAAGAGTTAAGGTTTTCCAGCGACGTTTTTGCCGTTTCCCGGCGAAGGAGACATCGGAATTGAAATCCAAGACCTATCCTAAACTCATCTCGACGAGACCTATGTTCTGTATGAAAATCGGTCGAAACCGAGAAAAATGATTTTCTGACACCGGCGGCGGCGGCGGTGGCGCCGGAGACCAGAAAACAGAGGAGAGAAAGAGAGAGAAGAGGGAGGAGAGAGAGACTTATGATTTTTTCCGATTTTTGCCTCGTTCGGAAAATGGTGATTTTTTGGCTCGAAGACACCGATATATATAGACTTCTGAAATTACTATTCATCGTAAAAATCTTGGGTTACTATTCACCAAAATATCTCATTTTTACTATTCACCAAAAATATCTCGGATTCACTATTCACCGAAATTATCTTTTGTTTTTCTGAATCTTCATTTTTCGCCCTTTTATTCGCCATTTGAGCTACGAGTCTCCGATTGACCTCTAATTCATTTCTATCTTCTCGTTTTTCAAATACGCATCTTTTGGTAAAATTATAATCTATATTTCGTGATTAAATTATACTTCCATCTAAAACATGCATTTATCCATTATCTGAAACGCATGTAATTAAATTAAACAGTCAAAGGTTAATGCACATAAATAAAATAATTCAATTGAGGGTTTAATTATTTAATTAATCAATTATGCTTCATTTTTGTCCTGGGCGCTACATCCCTTACCCATTAAAAGAATTTCTTCCTCGAAATTTAGATACTTTGCTAGGATCTCATCTTTTCCTGGAGATTCTATCGAATAGCAAATGACAAACTGGTATCATATACGTATAAGCAAAAGATAGGCCGCTCATACATTATACAAAAGATCATGTACACTACTACAAGGTAAAAGCCACTACATATCTATTTACATATATAATACTAAAAGTTCTTCGTTTGCAATCTATCTCTCGACAACCTCTGAATGAGTGAGGACGAATGTTCAAGCCTGGCCTGCTCTTGGCCTCGAATTTGGTGTTGTAGCTGGTGAGTTTCTAGACCTCGGACAGTTAGTTGAGATGTGTCCTGACACTCCACACCGGTAGCAACTCCGTGTCTCTTGTTGGCACGGTCCCATGTGTATTCTTCCACATTTAGCAAAAGATAGGCCTGCTCTGGGAAACTTGTTTGGATCGAAGCTTTGACTCGGACCGATCCATTTCCTCTTTCCGGATATCTCATTAACTTTCTCGGGTGGTAACACGTCCAAGCGCAGACGAGAGGAGATCTCTTGGGCCCTCTCCACGACATTGGCATAGGTCATGCTTCCCTGACCTGCCAAAATTGAACTGATCTTTGAGCGAAGATCCCTTTCAAAACATCGGGCCTTCTTGATATCAGTGTCAACTAGGTGAATTGCATATCTACTCAATTGATTAAATCTCCGTTTATACTCCCCTACTGACGTGATTTCTGAACGGAAATGTAAGAACTCCGTTTCCTTTTAATCGTGATAGGATTGTGGCATGAAGTGTTGTGCGATCACTTCCTTGAAGGTTTCGCATGTCATATACTTCTTTTGGTCCGGTAACAATGTCCTCTCATATGAATCCCACCAGTGACTGGCTTCCTCCGTGAGTTGGAACACTGCGCACGAGATCTTTCGTTCTTTCGTATAGGTTAGATGTCCAAATAAACGATCCAGTGACCTTAGCCACTCCACGACGTCAGCTGGTTCGCCCTTTCCATCGAACGTCAGCGGATTAAAACGTCGGAATTGTTCGTATATCAAATTCGGATCGGATCTTGTTGGCGGGGGTGTGGCTCGAGTCACCTCGAAGTGTTGTGCCAATCCCCTAAGGACGGACACTAAATCCACCATTGTAGCATCCACATTTTGTTCTGGTGGATTTACAGTTGGCGGATTTGCAGTTGGTGGTTGGTCCTTTCGTGGTCGACCTCGAGGCATAATTCTAAAGACAATATACGAAAACTAACCCTTATTATCTACCCCACATAACCCAACAACATAAAATAACAACAGATAAACAAACATCAAGTAACATGGTACTGATAAACATTATTCCATAAATCATTTAATAACCTCAATAGATTCTTTATCATTCGTTTATCATGTATGATAGTGTATACTCAACTTGCATAAACTAACCAGAAAAGTACATCATAAACAATACATCTTGGAACATATCACAAACATCCTCACATGATCTCCATAGACCTCGAGTATCAAAAACAATCTTACGAATCACAAGCACGAACTGGGAAAACCCACTCATTAGCACACTCTGTTATAAACAAGGGCCCATGGTAGTTTCAACTATCAGTCACACGACATCAACTCCTGCGAATGGCCATTCTCGCACACGAGCTCACGCTGCTGCAGTCAGCGGCTTTGTGGCGGTGGCTCAGAGCAGTGTGTTGATTACAGTGACAGCAAGAGGTTTTTAAAAGATCTTTTTATCGTGAAACTATATCCTTAACATTCCTTCAAACCAAAACGGTTTATATCAGATAAATGAGAACACACAAAACAGATAAACACTCCTTTTATTAAGTTCTTATGATTAGGAAGAGACACGTATAGAGAGAGGATGGTGCTTATCCATTTCTTTTCGAAAATATTTTCTTGTTTAATTCACATTTTTCTCGTTTTCTATTTCTAAACAAGTTTGAGCAAGTTCAAAAAAATGATAGAACTTGGCTCTAACACCATATGTCACGCCCCATTTTTCATTCTTAAAAATTATCAGAGTTTTCATTGTGGTCGTGAAGAAAAAAGGGGAAGAGACGTGCATGATATAAAATAGAAGGAGGTAAGAGACGATCAGAAAAAGAATGAGGTAAGAGACGATCAGAAATATTACATATAAACCTTCAGATACAACTGATTTCAAAGGGTTTGAAAACCTTAAGCAGCGGAAATACAACAGGATCCATCATCCATAGTAAAAAAAGAAGTTATACTTATAAAACGAGAATTATAAAAATGTTGTTTAAGTGTTGTGTGATAAAAGACATAATATAAAATATCCCGATAGGGCACCATCTCTCTCTAAAGCTCAACATGCTCGTCATCTCCTGTAACGTGAATTACAGAATAGGGGTGAGTGCGTGGAATACACTCGTGGGGATAAACTCCGCATCTTAAAACATTTGACAGATAATAGAATATAAATACGTAAGATTCAGTATTTAGACACAACACGTAAAATGCATAGCATGTATTTCGTAACCCAAACTCAGGTGCGGGTATTTCCCGACTTACCCTTACAAATCTCAGGTGCAGGTATTACCTGACTTACCCCTACAAATCACAGGTGTGGGTATTACCCGACTTACCCCTACAAATCTTAGGTGTGGGTATTTCCCGTCCCCTACAAAATGGTCTCATATACCGCTAGTGCATTTACAGGACCACCAAACCTTTGATAGTAGAAGAGAGAGACGAAGTCTTTCACGAACCATAAGTCCCACAGAAAATGAATGTGGACCCCTATCCTTTCACAGTATAAATATGTGACATAAATCATAGCATATAATCACAACATTTAGTATTTTACCAATCATGCGTCAAAAATAGGGAAAACTATAAACAAATAAATATTTAGAAATTACCCCACCTTGTTCGGTGGTTACCACGTGAGTTGTCGAGTAACAATTATCAAGTATCACAAAGCACGATCCAACTGATAGCCTACACAAGTTACAATATTTTTTAGATCCTTAATACGTATAAATAAAGATATAGACGATATCGGAGAATATACGATCGATAAAGTCGAGATGAAATGAAAGATCTAAAGATTGAGGTTGAAGAAATGAGAGTGGAAGTTTAGTTCAGTATACTAATAAAAGGGTGAGATTTGGGTCGTAATAGAAAAAGAATGAGCTCAATCGGAGTTGAAACAAGCTCAAACGGAGTGTTTTAAGATTGAGGGGCATTTTGGTAATTTTGGTCAAAAGGTTGACTTTGACCGGGACCCCCGACTCCCGGTCGACGACATCTCATCGCTGATGACTCGATGATAATGTACGGTGGAAAAAATGCATTTCGTATTGCAAACATGGCGTCCTGCGCGCACCCATCACACTGCGTCGCGCGCACGCTTTCCGTCTCCCGGCCCGCGCACAGTGCGCGGCCAGCTCCCGGCGTCTGCTCGTGCGCCCAGCAACGACCAGCGCCCTCCTGGTGCCATGTGCCCATTAGCAGCTTTCCAGCCATATTCCAACAGCCTCCAGCTGTGGCGGTGCTGCCGGGCGCCGCCCCCACCTGACCCGCCGGCGACACCAGCTCCGACAACCACCCGTTCCGACGACCGTGAACAGTACCCCAAAATAGCCCCAAATATCACACAAACACACACATGCATGCACACAACACCTTTTCCACCACCATTTCAGCTCCGGCACCGCCACCTCGGCGGTGCCACCCCCCAAACTAATAGCCCATCTTTTGGTAAAATTATAATCTATGTTTCGCGATTAAATTATACTTCCATCTAAAACATGCATTTATCCATTATTTGAAACGTATGTAATTAAATAAACAGTCAAGGGTTAACGTACATAAATAAAATAATTCAATTGAGGGTTTAATTATTTAATTAATCAATTATACTTCGTTTTTGTCATAGGCGCTACACCCATATTATGAAATATGACTCCCGGTTATTATTTCCCATATTTAAGATCCAATGTACATTAATTAATTTAAGCTACCGAATGTTTTAATTAATTAATATCTTTTATTCCTTGGGAAAAGATAGCTCAACTTTATTATCATACCGGAAATTAATCCACTGGCCAGATTTGATATGATAAACGTATTGAGCCCACCAAGGAGACATTCTCAACTTGACGTATCAAGACACAATTTTCTGTATTAATTTAGCAATCTGTCATATGATTAATAAAATTGTCCAAAATACAAAGTATTGAATCTATTGATTCTTTACCTATAATAAATCAAAACAATATCAATGAATTATATACAATCCCAATTACGTGACAGAAATTAAGAAATCAATAACCACTGAGATCTAATTCTTCTTTCCAAGTCAGTCTAGAAGATTTATCTCACTGTAGGTCCTATTCAGCACATCAAATGTACTAGTGTAATCTCTTGGTCAAGACAAACCAATCCAAGCTTTACACTTCAACTTCTACCAATGGATTGTTCAATTCCATCTAAGTTGTGAATTTTACTATACTTATTACAAGGATCTAACAATGTGATCTTCTGTGATCTTCTACACACCACATTGTCTTCAATGTAAAGTGTATTGAACATATATGCATTTAAGTAAATAACATTCATAATATTTAATGCAAATAATGATAAAAGATTTATTCTTATAAAAGCAAGAATCAGTTTATATACAAAACAACATTAAAAGAATACTTTCCAGTATATCCATAACATTTTTCACTGCTTCAAGAGCTGCAAGTATTAGGAGAAAAATATGTGGAATAAAGCAAAAGGACTCTGAAACTCTTCATGAGTATTGAGAGAGGTTTAAACAATTATCTACGAATTGCCCTCAACATGGTATCTCGAAGTAACTTCTCATACAATACTTCTATGAAATACTACTTCCCATAGAGAGGAGAATGATGGATGTTGCAAGTGGAGGTGTTATCGTGAACAAAACTCCTCGTGAGACAAGGATTTGATTACCACAATGGCCGCCAACTCTCAACAATTTGGTTTTAGATAAGACACATCTTATACAAGAGTGACTGAGGTAAATATTTCTTCCCTTGAAAATCAAATTGCTAATCTAACTTCTCTTGATCAGCAAATGACTACAAGAAATATGCAACAAGTCAAAACATGTGGGATTTGTATTGCGATTGGACATCCAACTTATCTCCTACACTTCAAGATGAACCTCATGTGCAAGCTAATGTAGTTGAAGGATTTCCAGGTCCATCACAAAGGAAGTATGACTCATTCTCAAATGCAAGTATCCAGGTATGTTCACTATGTTGGAACCGACGGATCACCGACTCTATGCAATTAATAAATCGAGTTCCATGCTAGATATAACAAACACAGCGGAATAAAAGAGTTATACCTTTTGATCAATCTAGAAGAAAAGATTGATCTTTCGTAACCTTAGACCTCTTTGATCTTCTGATGTATTCCTACAGCCTTTCTCGAACATTGCGTGGCCAACGATCCTTCGAGAAATCTCAGTTCTGCTCTCTCTCTCACTATCACGTGTTTTCTGTGACCTATCTTTTGAGGCGCTGATGGAAAAAGACTATATATAGGCTACACTAGGGACCTAGAGGAGGAATTGGTTTAGGCCTCCTGATGGGCTTAAGTATCCTGTGTTCGGCCCGAATACATAACTTAAATCCATCAATAATAATTCAGTCCACTAAAGAATTATTATTGAACTACCGTCCCAATCCCATATTTAATATGGGCTCCTTCTTATTATGTGCACGTTTATCTCCCTGTATTTAAGATATCGAATGTCCGTTAATTAAATAAGTTACTGACAACTTAATTAATTAACATCTAATTCCAAGAGTAGTACCACTCAACTTTATTATCATGACAGATTAAATCCACCTACAGGGTTTACATGATAATCCTTATGAGCTCTTCAAGGGGACATCATCATCCTAAATAATTAGGACACAGATTCCTTCTATAATCAACAATACACTATATAGACAATATTGTTTCCCAATTCACCGAGTTTATTGATTTAATAAATAAATCTCACTCATTGGCAAATTAAAGAAACAAATATTGTGTATACGTGGCTGTTATTATATAGGGATTAAGAGAATGCACATCCATAATAACAGAGGTCTTGTTCTATTATATAGTCAGTATAAAACGAACAACCTCAAATGGTCCTGCTCAATACACACAAAGTGTACTAGTGTAGTTTTATAGTCAAGACAGACTAATACCAAACTACACTACAACCATTCCGATGATTTGTCCAAATCCATCTTGGTTGTGAGCTACTATTTATAATTTATAAGAAACTGATAACATGATCTTTTGTGTGGCACCACACACCAAGTTATCTATAATATAAATTAATTGGACATTGCATAAACATATATAACAAATATAAAATGCAAACATATGACCAAGGTGATTCTCATTCCATAAAAGATGTTCATACAAAAGCTAGGCTTATAGTATACATCCTAACACACTATCCCTTGTAAAGTTGGTAATGTTCGAGTTGAAAGGGTAATGTTTGATCTAGGTGCTTCAATTAATGTTATGAAATTATCTGTTTATTAATCTTTCAATGTTGGACCCTTGAAAGATACTGGTGTGATAATTGAATTTGTTGATAGATCAAATGTTTACATTGAAGGTGTTTTAAAAGATGTTTTGGTGTAAATAAATGAGTTGATTTTTCTTGCTGACTTTTATGTGCTAAACATGTATGGATGAAGAAGAGTCATCTCACTTTTTGATTTTTCTAGGGAGACATTTTCTAAAAACATTTAAGATAAAAATTGATGTGCATGATGGTTCACTCACAATGGAATTTGATGACGAGATCATTAAATTTAATATCTATAAAGCCATGAGATATCCAAGTGATGTATCTTCTGTTTTTTGTTGCTGATGTTATAGACCCTAACACATAAAATATTTAATTTGCATGATGATGATAAATTGAAAGTAGCACTTAGTAGAAGTTTTAATGTTGAAAAATCACAAGAAATCATGAAAGAGTTTGAGCTACATTCAGATTTGCTAGAAACAATTCATGAGTTGGAATCATTGTCATCTATATAAGTTACAATATTTCTTATGTTAAGTTGCCTATTTCTCATGCTAAACTTCTTTTTTCTCTTGTGTAGACACCTAAACTAGATTTGAAGCCTCTTACTAAACACTTAAAATACGTGTTTTTAGGAGAAAAAGATAGCATTCTGTCCATATTTTCAAGTAAACTCTCTATTCTAGAAGAAGATAAGTTGATTCGAGTGCTAAAAGTGTTCAAGGAAGCGATTGGATGGACTATTGCTAACATCAAAGGGATTTCTCATTTATGCATTAGTAGAATACTATTGGAAGAAGGATGTAAGACTACTAAAGACGCCCAACGTCGACTGAATCCACCTATGATAGAAGTTTTAAAAGCAGAAATCTTGAAACTTCATGATGCAGGTATAATCTATCCAATTTCGGATAGCAAATTGGTAAGCCTTGTTCAGGTTGTTCCAAAGAAAACAAGTATAATAGTTAAAGAGAAATTTGATAGTGAGTTGGTTGCTACTCGAATTCAAAATGGTTGACGGGTGTGCATAGACTATAGGAAGTTAAATGCATCAACTCGAAAAGATTATTTCTCCCTTCCATTTATTGACCAAATGCTTGAGCAATTAGCAGGTCATACTCATTACTATTGTCTTGATGGTTATTCAGGTTTTCATCAGATTCCTATTGCACCTAAAAATCAGGAGAAAACAACTTTCACATGCCCATTCGATATGTTTGCCTACCTACGTATGCCGTTTGGACTTTGTAATGCTCCTGCCACTTTTCATAGGTGTATGGTTAGTATATTCTCTGATTATGTAGGGAATATTATAGAGGTATTTATGGATGATTTTACTGTCTATAGTGTTACATTTGATTATTGTCTTGCTAACCTTACAAAAGTCCTTAGACACTGCATAGAAGAGAACCTTGTCTTTAACTTGGAAAAATATCACTTTATGGTTGATCAAGATATTATTCTAGACCATGTTGTATTTGCTAGGGGAATTGAAGTTTATAAAGCTAAGATAGATGTTATTAAATCTTTGTCTTACCCTGTAAGTGTACTTGAAGTTCGTTATTTTCTTGGACACACATGTGTCTATCGTTGCTTTATTAAGGATTTCTCAAAGATCATGCATCCCCTCTTAAGATTTCTATATAAAGATGTGGTCTTTGAATTTGATAAGTTAAAGGAGAAATTGACGTCAATACCCATTATCCAACCTCCACAATTGGGATCTTCCATTTGAGTTCATGTGTGATGTGGCAATTATGCAGTTGGTGTTGTTCTTCAATAAAAAGTTGATAGAGCTCTACATGTCATTTACTATGCTTCGAGGACACTTGACAATGCACAGAGCAATTATTCCACAACGGAAAAAAAACCTTTAGCAATTATTTTTGCTTTAGAGAAATTTCGTTCATATTTACTTGGTGCTAAAATAATTATCTATTCTAATCATGCAGTTCTCAAGTATTTGCTCACAAAGAAGGAGTCGAAGCCTACTTATCATATGGATACTATTGTTACAAAAATTCAATTTGGAGATACATGATAGGAAGGGTTTTGAGAATTTAGTTGCCGATCATCTTAGCCGGATAGTTACAAGTGAAAGTGCATCACCTCTCAAGGATGAATTTCTAGATGAGTATCTCTTTTCTGTTTACACATCGAGTCCTTGGTATGCTGATATTGTAACGCCCCGTTTCCCTTTTATTGGAAATAGGTTGTCACCTTTTTCATATTTAAGAATTAAAGAAATTATAATTACTTTCTAATATACAGCGGAAGACTTAAAAGTGAAGACGCGAGTGTTATTAATTTTTAGTGTTTAAATATAACATATATATGTAATTATATATCGACTATTAATCAAGTCTAGTCGTGTCTCACCCACATTTCTAGGAAAAATGTTCAAACCAAAGACTTACATGAATTACACAACAAAACATATATATAATAGGATACGAGTCTAGGCCCATAGTTTATCATACTATACATATTTACAACATATTATTCTCAAAAGGAAACGTTATACTAGTACAATTTTATAGATATAGTGAGAAGTTAGCCCAACCTGCTACACGTCCACGTCATCATCCGCCGAGTCTGAAAATTATAAAAAGTAGCATCATGAGACACCTCCAGAGAGGGATCCCAGTGGGATAACTTTACTGTCTAATACATTGAAGCAATTAAATCATTAAGCAAGTACTACATGTGGTTCTTAGCCACCCTGAAAACATTTTGTGGTTCTTAGCCACCCTGAGAAACATTTTGTGGTTCTTAGCTACCCTGAGAAACATTTTGTGGTTCTTTTAATATTCACTATAATGCATGCTCGTTTAAGTAAAATGTTCTATTTTATAAAATGACATATACAGATCATAAGTAAAATTTCATAAAAAGAAAGCATTCGAAAGCGGTAACGAATAAAGTTAGCATGTAAACTTAATATCATTTTATTCATTTAAATTTAATTAACATCTTATCTTTTTACTTCCATTCATATGTATCGAGTGAGTGGAGATCGAACTCGGTTTCTTCCGTGAGCAATCCTGCAAAACCTTTAAAATCTCGAAAGAGATATTAGATCATAAAAATTTTAAAATCATCGATCATAATATAATTTGTAAATCATAACTTTAAGTAGTATAAGAACTTGCACTTAAATCATTTATACTTGAACGATAAAATAATTTTTTTATAAAATATGCAATGCAGGGTGTTTTCTTGAAATGGGGTGTTACAGATATTGCTAATTATCTTGTCACAAGGACATTACTATGTACTTTGTCTAGAGTTTAAAGAGACAAAATCAAAAGTGATGCTAAATTTTATGTTTGGGATAAACCATATCTGTTGAAATACTGTTACGAACATGTTATACGGAGGTGTCTGCCTGCATGTGGGGGACATTTTGGCCCTAAAAGAATAGCTCATAAGGTATTAGAATGTGGATTGTTTTGGCCCGTTATTTTTCATGATTCATACATGTTTTGTAAGGCTTGTGAACAATGTCAGAAAACTGGAAGTCTAGGACATAGAGATCAAATGCCACCTAACCCCATTCTTTTTTGTGAGATATTTGATGTTTGGGGAATTGATTATATGTGTCATTTTCCATCCTCTTTTGGCAATATTTATATTCTTCTTAGTGTGGATTATGTTTCAAAATGGGTGGAGGCTAAAGCCACTCGGACTAATGATGCTAAGATTTTGGTAGATTTTGTCAAATCTCATATTTTTGCTAGGTATGGGACACCGAGAGCCAATGTAAGCGATCGTGGAACTCATTTTTGCAATAGAGTGTTTTAGACTTTGATGAAGAAATATGGTGTTACTCATCGAGTTTCTGCTGCTTACATCCACAAATGAGCGGATAAGTTGAAATTTCTAAAGGGGAGATCAAATCTATACTTGAGAAGACCGCCAATTCAAGTAGGAAAGATTGGAGTGTTCGACTTGATGATGATCTTTGGGCCTATCAAACAACTTATAGGACTCATATAGGTATGTCATTTACCACTTGGTATTTGGAAAAACCTTGTCATTTACCAGTAGAGCTTAAACATCGCGTTTATTGAGCTGTCAAGCAATGTAATATGAGATTGGATGAAGCGGGTGATTCAAGAACGTTGCAATTATAAAAGTTAGAAGAAATTTGTTATGAAGCTTATGAAAGCTCGAAGATTTATAAGGAAAAGACTAAAGCCTTTCATGATCGAATGATATCCAGGAAAGATTTTCACATTGGTCATAAAGTTTTACTTTCTCATTCTAAGTTGAAATTATTTCTTGAAAAATTACGTTCTAGATGGTTAGGCCATTTTGTTGTCACTAAAGTATTTTCTCATGGTGCAGTTGAAATAGAAAGTCCAGAAACTGGTAAGATTTTTAAAGTTAATGGTCATTCTTTGAAGGTCTTTTATGAAGGTTTTCCAGTGCAAAATGTTGGTACTATTGTTTAAAAGAAGAGAAAAAAATGTGTTTTAAATTTAGTTTAAAAAAAGAGAAAAAAAATGAAAAAAAAAAACGAAAAAAAAATGTTGTCTATGTTTCAATGGAAGTTTTTATTTTAAGCGTGGGCATGACTTATAGTTCTTTTGATGCTTTCAAGACTACGATGATTTGAAATAGAACGTGCCCATGCCTTACTCAAAATTTCCTTTTGTTTGTCTTCTCTTAATTCCCAAGTCTATTTTTAATTCATAAAAAAATTAAAAAAATAGAAAAAAATGGTGTTGGATGGCATGAAATAAGTTGTGCCCACACCTTATTCTTTTTTCTCGTATGTATCTTGTGTATCTTTTGTAAATTTTCATTTTTTATGTTCTTATCTAATTAAAAAAGAGAAATCAAACCATTAAAAGTCATATTCCTAGGTTTGTTGTTTTCTTTTATTTTTCTTCCAAGTGTATTATATATATAAAAAAAATTCAAGTAGGGCATTACAATTAATTTATTTCTCTTTTTTTGCAGTTCAACCATTTTCTCTTCACTGTCTCTACTATTCTATTTTGCTTTCTTTCTCATGTCCTCTATTGTTGTTGCTGGTTTTGCTGCGAACTATCACCATCACAACTTCTCATTTTTATACAGGCCCTTTTGTTTCTTCCATTATTTTTCTCATAATTGTTCTTTTGTTTTTTATTTTCCCCAATTTCTAAACCCTAGAGTAACTTGATGGGTAGGTCAAAAGGGAAAAAAAAGGTCAATCAAGTGCTAGAAATTCAACCCATCCCATTATAAGTCCCGATTCAAAAACGGGCATGACTTGGTAAGGCATTGCATATTCTTCTGCCCTTCGAAATTGATTTGAATGGTAACCTCACATTCATGAAGAAAAAAGACAAAGAAAGGTACAAGGATATATACCGACAAAACATCGTTCTATGTAAGTGTCTTGATTTTCCTACTATGCAGGCTTTGCATATTAAAAATGAAGTGCTTGAGTTGGTGCATAACATAGGTTGGGATAATTTCTTTTCAATTAACTATCATGCTTATATTAAATTTATGCGAGAGTTTTATACAACACTTTAGTTCAAGAAATCTGATGTATTGAGTCTCAACACCCCAAAGGTCATAATGTTTCGTTTGATGGGAAAATCATTTAACTTTTTGTTGATTGAGTTTAATATTGCCTTTGGATTTGTAACTAAGTGTTTGATTTGACTGATGAATATTTGCAAAGTGCCTGTGATTATGATCCAAACATTACTCCAACAAGGGTTTATAGGAACATTTCCACTCATTCTGATATGTATAACCCAAAAAAGTCTACGAATACCTATCTGCTTGATCCTAATTTGAAATATATTCATAAGTTCCTAGTTTTTTCTCTTTTTGGGTAGAAAGTATAACTCTGCTTTGTTGAATAAAGCTGAATTTTATTTCTTAACATGTATCCAAAGCAAAACAAAGGTCAATCTTGGATATTGAGTGACTTCTCAATTTAATCATGCCTTATCCACCAAAAGAAATTTGATTTTTGGATCTCTTATTACTCAGTTGGCTGTTTACTTGAATTTAATGATCCCACTGATAATGACCTTCATGTCGCTTGTCACATGCCCCATTTGGACTTACATTGTTTGGAGATGATGTGTTTAATTGAGAAAGTAGGTGATGGATTTCAATTTTTTGCACAGGGACATGTGGAAGTTCAAAAACAACCAGATTCACATGCATAATGATCTCGGTCTCGTAACTTGGTTAAAGATCTTGGAGTTGAACCCCCTCAAGCTGAACTCTTTTAAAGATTATTGCAATTCGGGAACAATTGCAGTGAATTGAGCTTAACCACATGGCATACTTCCAGCGGAAGGATTTCAGCCCACCTTTCCCACCTTCTCAAGAATAGATGTAGCCTCGTTCTAAGATGCTCCATATTTGTCGGGGACGTTCTCTAATTTTGTATCTTGTTTTGAGTATCTAGTTAATTTACATTGAAGACAATGATTTGAATAAGTGTGGGGGGAGAGCTTTTGTCATGCTTTGATTCATGCTCTTGTGGATTTTTGTTTCTATCATTCTAGGTTGCTTCAATGGTTATTTTTCCTATGAATTTTCATTTTTTGGTGCTTGATTCTTGTTCATGATTGACATTGTCTGAATTCTGATTCTTCTAATGCTCATGAATGTTGTTGGTTTTCCATTAAAAAGACTGTTGTTTTGTGTTTTTCATAGTATTTTTCTCTAGCCACATTGTGGTTGATTGTTGTTAATCAACTTAGACGGGGATGGTTAGATTGTTCCTTGATAAAATTTTCAGAAACTTGATGGGTGTCGAGATCAACAATTATAAATACTTATTCTAATTAACTATTTGCAACAGTGGTCAACAAAGTTGAATACTTAAGGATTGATGAGATGTATTCCTTTGCAAGAAAAATGAAAATAAATTAAAAAATGATTGGTGGGTTCTGAGATTTGTTATTAAACTAAGTTAACTAAACCAAAAAAATATTGAAAAATGTTAATCAAATTTGACAAGAATCCAATCAAACAATCCTTGTCCAAGTTGATTAACAACAATCAACCATAATGCAGCTAGAGAATACTACGAAAAACACAAAACAACATTTTTTATGGAAAACCAACAACATTAATGAGCATTAGAAGAATCAGAATTCAGACAATGAAAATCACGAACAAGAATCAAGCACATAAAATGAAAATTCGCTGAAAAATGACCAATGAAGTAACCTAGCAGGATAGAAATAAAAATTTAATCCACAAGAGCATGAAGCAAAACATGTCACAAGCTCTTCCCCCACATTTGTTTAAAGCATTATCCTTAATATAATTAACTAGATGCTCAAAACAAGATACATAATTAGAGAACGTACCTAAAAAAGGTGGAGCATCTTGGAATGAGGCTGCATCTATTGTTGAGGAAATAGAAAAAGTGGATTAAAATCTTACCGCTAGAAGTATGTCATTTGGTTAAGCTCAATTCTCTGCAATTATTCCTGAAGAAGGCTAAATTGCTCCTTGCAATAATCTTAAAAAAAGATCAGATTGAGAGGGTTCAACTCCATAATCTACAACCAAGTTATGAGATCGAGATCGTTGTGCATGTGCATATTGTTGTTTTCAAACTTCCACAGGTCCTAGTGCACAAAATTGAAATCCATCACCTACTTTCTCAATTAAACACATCATCTCCAAATAATACAAGTCCAAATGGGGCATATCACAAGTGACATGAAGGTCATTATCAAAGGGATCAATTAAATTCAAGTTAACAGCCAACTGAGTAATAAGAGATCCCAAAATCAAATTTCTTTTGGTGGATAAGAAATGATTAAATTGAGAAGCCACCTAATATCCAAGATTGACCTTTGTTTTGCTTTGCATACATATTAAGAAATAAAATTCAGCTTTATTCAATAAAGCAGAGTTATCCTTTCTACCCGAAAAAGAAAAAGCTAGTACTTTCTACCCGAAAAAGGAAAAGCTAGTAAACTATGAATATATTTCAAAACAGAATCAAGCAGATAGGTATTCGTAGACTTTTTTAGGTTATACATATCGAGATGAGTGGAAATGTTCCTATAAACCCTAGTTGGAGTAAAGTTTGGATCACAATCACAGATTATTTGCAAATATTCATTAGTCAAAACAAACTCCTCAGTTACAGATCCAAAGGCAACATTAAACTCAGTCAATGAAAACTTAAATGATTTTCCCATCAAACAAAACATTATGACCTTCGGGGTCATGAGACTCAATGCATCAGATTTCTTGAACACAAATGTTGTATAAAACTCTCATACAAGTTCAATATAAGCAGGATAGTTGATTGAAAAAAGTATCACAACCTATGTTAAGCACCAACTCAAGCAATTCATCTTTAATATGCAAAGCCTCCATAGCAGGAAAATCAAGACACTTACATGGAACAATGTTCGTCGGCATATATGCTTATACTTTTTTTATCTTTTTTCTTCATGAATGTGAGGTTACCATTTAAATTAGTTTCAAACGGCGTGAGAATATGTAATGCCTTACCAAGTCATGCCCATTTTCGAATCGAGACTTCCAACGTTTCAGATTCGGAGGCATCTGAACATATAACGAGACGAGTTGAATTTGTAATACTTGATTGACCATTTTCCTTCCCTTTTGACCTGCCCATTAAGAACTTTCACTCTAGGGTATAGAAATTGGGAAAAATACAAAATAAGAGCAATTATGAGAAAAACAATGGAAGAAACAAAAGGGCCCATATAAAAATGAGAAGCTGGTGGTAGTTCGCAGCGAAACCAACATCAATAATGGAAGACGTTAATTTGCAATGAAATAAAAAAATGATAACCCATAGTAATAGTGAATGGAAGCAGCGACGACGGATCTACAGAAGAAAGAAAGAGATGAAGACTTGACTTTGTTGTGCCATACATAGATTTGATATATTTTTATGTTTGAAAATAAAAATGGAAAGTAATGCATTTGATATACAGAAGATGAATATGAATAAGGTGTGGGCAAACCTTAATCTACGTCCCACAATTCAGTTATTTTTTCAATTTTTTTTATTATAGATATATATATATTTATTTATTTTATTAATTAATTAAAAATAGACTTGGAAATTAAGGAAAATAAACAGAAGGAAAATTTAATTAAGGCATGGATTCGCTTTATTCTAAATTATCGTGGTCTTGAAAGCATTAGAAAAACTATAAGTCATACCCATACTTTAAACAAAATTTCCCACAGGAACATTGACAACATATTCTTTTTTCATTTTTTTTTACTTATGATTTTATGCTAATCTTAAAGCACATAAATAAAAACAAACTATCACTAGATAACATAAACTTTGGGTTGCCTCTCAAAAAGTGTCTTTCTTTAATGTCTTTGGCTAGATCTTACCAATTCATCAACCATGGTAAATTGAACTCTCAAGATCAATATTATCAACCATGGTAAATGACATGTGGAGCTCTATCAACTTTTGTTGAAGAACAACACTAATTGCGTAATTGCTCGCATCACACATGATCAAAAAAGGAAGATCCTAATTTGGAGGTTAGATAATGGGTTTTGATGTCAATTTCTTATTTAACTTATCAAATGCATCCTTGCATGCCTTGTCAAATTCAAAGACCACATCTTTTTGTAGCAATCTTGAGAGGGGATATGTGATCTTTGAGAAATCCTTGATAAAGCGACGATATAAACCTGCGTGTCCAAGAAAATAACGAACTTGCCCCATACTTACTGGGTAAGGTAAAAACTTAATAATATATATCTTAGCTTTATCAACTTCAATTCCCCTAGTAGATATAATATGGCCTAGAATAATACCTTGATCAAACATAAAGTGACATTTTTAAAAGTTCAAGACAAAGTTCTTTTTTATGCAGCGTTTAAGGACTTTTGTAAGGTTAGTAAGACAAGAATCAAATGTATCACCATAGACATAGTAAAATCATCCATAAATACATTTATGATGTTCTGTACATAATTAGAGAATATACTAACTATACACCTCTGAAATATGGCAGGAGCATTACAAAGTCCAAACGGCATAAGTTGTCACGCCCCGTTTTCTTTCATAAAAATATCAGAGTTTTCACATAGGCGTGAAGAAAGAATTAGCAAGGGACATAAATCACAAGCAGAAAGAGGGAGTAAGAGACAACAGAAGAAAGAGGTAAGGGATGATATGGAACATTCACATGTTAACAGTCGGTCTCAGTACCGATAAAATACAACATAACCTAGCAGCGAAATAAAATCATCAGGATCTCACATCCACAGTATACTCAGAATATATTACAAAAACGTGAATAAAATTAAACATTGTTTTGAAAATGTTTGTGTGACAACATCCTAAAAAAAACTAGTTCAGAAACAGCACCGCCTCTCTCCATCTAGGGTTCAGCATACCCATCAGCTCTTGTAGTGTGAGTACAGAATAGGGGGTGAGTGCGTGGAATACACTTGTGGGGATAAAATAAGCCTCTTATAATATTCAACAGATATAAAATACCGAATATGTAACATTCAGTCACGTTGTCATAGCACATAAAATGCATAGCATGTATTTCGTAACCCAACTCAGGTGCGGGTATCTCCCATCTTACCCTTACAAATCTCAGGTGCAGGTATCTCCTGACTTACCCCTACAAGTCTCAGGTACGGGTATCACCCGACCCTATAGAATCTCAGGTACGGATATCTCCCGACCCTACAGAATCTCAGGTACGAGTATCACTCGACCCTACAAAATCTCAGGTACGAGTATTACCCTACCCTACAGAAGAATGTATATAGACCCACGTCCTTTCACAGTATAACATGACACGTAAACATAGCGTAAAATCACAGCATTTAGTATTCCATCAATCATGCATTAAATAGGGAAAACTGTAAACAGATAAAGGGATAGAAATTACCCCCACCTTGTTCGGTGGTTACCACGTGAGTCGCAAGTACCAAAGGTCACGTATCTCAATGCTCAACTCAACAAGTAGCCTACATAAGTTATGGCGTTACTGAGATCCTTAATAATATATAATTAAAGTTGTAAAAGACTTCGGCAGAGAAACGATCGTTAAAGGCGTGACAGATTGAGAGATTTAAAACTTGAAGTTGAAGAAACAAGAGTGAATGTTCAGTCCAAAAGGTTGGGATGATAGAGGATGAAATTTGGGTCACGACGGAAAAAGAATGAGCTCGATCGGAGTTGAAATGAGCTCGAACGAAGCATTTTAAGTTCAGGGGTATTTTGGTAATTTTATTTAAAGGGTTGACTTTGATCCGGCCCACGACCCTGGCCAACGACATCTCATCGGCGATGACTCAATATTGATGTATGGTGGAAAAAAACCGGGTTTGGATCGAAAACACGACGTCGCGTGCGACAGGGCACGCGCATACCTGGCGCTGGGTGGGAAAACCCGACGGCCTAGGCATCCTCTCGGCAGCTGCCGAGTTTTCTCGACAGCTGGGCGCGCATCCCTCGGTAACTGCCGAGTTTTCTCGGCAGCTTGCGCGTGTGTCTCGGCAGCTTCGGCGGGTGGCTCAGCGGCTGCAGAGTTTTCTCGGCAGCGTGTGCATGCGTCTGGGTGGTTGCCGAGTTTTCTCGGCAGCCCGGCACTCGGAGCTCTCGGCGTCGGGCCTGTTCGACTGCCCCTCTTCCCGGTGCCCCCAGCTACGGTGGCGCTGCCGCTACCTCATCCTCCGGCGAGCCTGCACTGTCGGCTACCACCTCCGGCCATCCTTCGCCGGATTCCGGCATGAATAGTGCCGGAAAAATCCACCGCAAAACCCTTCGATACCATGCATACAAAAACACACCCTTCCTTTCCTAGCTCCGACCGGCGATTTCCAGTCGCCGATGACCACTCATCTCACTCCCGGAACACCGGCCGGCGACCCCCCGTCGCCGGCGACCTTCCCCGACCACCCCACCGGCAACCTTCCCCGACCACCCCATCACACACATACAGAAGATATATACACACGTATGCTTATATACATACACGCACATGATCTCACACACACTAACAGCCTTGGCCAGCGGCCACCTGCCGGCGGCCACCACCCTCTGACCTCGCCGGCGCATCACCAACGCTAGCCACCAGCAACTCACGGCGGTGCCACCAGTGCCGCCCTCAGAATAGCAACACACAACATACACACACACTCAAACCCCATGCAAACCCTAACCCTTCCAGCCCACTTCCAGCTCCGGCCGGTGACTTCCAGTCGCCGGCCACCACCTCCAACCCATCACACACACACCCAGCTGCTGTCCAGCAACTTTTCCGGCGAGAGGAGAGAGGAAAGGGAGCTGACGGGAAGAGAGAAGAGGGAGGGAGGAGAGAGAAAGATTTGGCCGGATCTTTGACCAGCGATTGTCGGAGGAGGAGAGATCCGTTAAGAAATCCGAGCCCGATTTCGTGATGGGCTCGACAAGAGCTTCAACATAGAATTTGAGTTTACCCAAAACAGAGAAGAATCGAGGTGGTGAGGAAGAGAGAGAAAAAGGGTTTGGAGGCGGTTTTTTGCCATTTTCCGGTGAACGTGAAATCAGAATTGAATTCCGAGACCTATCCTAGATTCGTCTCATCCAGACGAATGTCGTGTGCGAAAATCGGCCGAAACCGACAATATTGGAATTTTCCGGCCGGCGGCGGCGGTGCGCCAGAGACAGAAAAATGGGAAGAGAGAGAGAGAGGAGAGAGAGACTTATGGGTTTTCGTCGCTTTCGGCTCGTTCGGAAAAACGGTGATTTTGGAATCGAAAACACCCCTATTTATAGATTTTCCGAAAATCACTATTCATCGAAAATATCCAAGTTACTGTTCATCGGTTGAAAAGTCGTCGTCACTATTCATCATAAAAATCTCCATTTTACTATTCATCGAAATATCTTCTGGTTTTCCGAAACTTTGGGTTTTGCCCTTTTCGTCGCCGTTCGAGCTACGGGTCTCCGATTGACCCCTAGTTCATTTCTATCTTCTCGTTTTTCCAAAACACATCTAATGGTATAAAAATATTCCATATACCATGTCCAAGAAAATTATCCATCTACATCATGTGTTAAACACGTATCTGAATCGCACGTAATTAATGTAAACAATCAAAATATACACACATAATTATTAAATTATGGGTTTAAATATTTAATTAATTTATTATGCTTCGTTTTTGGTCTGGGGTGCTACATCCCTTACCCCTTAAAAGAATTTCGTCCTCGAAATTCAAATGCGTACTAAAAACGGCTAAGCTGGATACTTTGCCAAAACTCTCGTTCTTTTATTTCCGTGTTGCTTCTTTCCTTCCATTTCTCGTCAAGGAACTCGCAGGTCTCGATTACTTGGCTAAGCTCGATGTTCAGAACTTTCATCGGTCCTGAGCTTTTCCAATTCTTTCTCGATCCTTCCTGACCGAACCACATTTCTGCTTTTCATTCTTTTCATTCTACAACTCATAGTGGCCATATCTTGGGTATATTAGCGTTTTTGACTTTCATCTGGTAATATCCAGACCTTAAGTCAATCTTCGAGAACACACTGGCCCCTCTTAATTGATCGAAGAGATCTTCAATCCGAGGTAGTGGATACTTGTTCTTTATTGTCCTCTTGTTCAGTTCTCGGTAATCGATACACATCTGGAAGTTGTCATCCTCCTTTTTCATAAACAGCACCGGTGCTCCCCAGGGCGTCACGCCGGGTCTAATGAAGCCTTTGTCCAAAAAGTTCTTGTAATTCCTTCAGTGTCATCCGATAAGGAGCTCCTGACACCGATGTTGATCTTGGGACGAGATCAATCTCGAAGGGCACTTGTCAATCCGGTGGAGAACCAGGTAATTCCTCTGGAAACACGTCCATTAGTTCTTTTATCACCGGCATCTTCTCAGTAGAAATCGATCCTTGCTCGGGGTTCGTCATGTTGACCAACCAAGCTTCGCAATTCCTTTGCTAAGCATCTTGGTTGCCTTTATGGCCGATATAACCATGGAGTCGACTTTGACTCTTGTTCCGTGGAGTGTAAACTCTGGCTCCCCTGGTGCTTGAAAGACAACCTCCCTCGCACGACACTTGTTTATCGCGTGTTTGGACTCTAGCCAGTCCATCCCCAGTATTATGCCAAAATCCTTCATCTCCAATACATGAAGATCAGCTAAAAGGATTTTATCTCCAAAAGCAATCTTATGATGACGATATAGGTGTTTTGTCCTTACCGTCTTTCCTGAAGGAATACTAACTTCTAGAGTTTGAGCGATTATCCTACCGTCCCCATGATTCAAAAATTACAGAAGTTAGTAGATATAAAGGAGTGTGTTGCTCCAGCATCAAACAGGATGAAAACAGGTATATCAGATACTGGTAACGTACCTATCATCATCTCCACTCCCTCAGCAGCTCTTGGGCGATTAAGGGCGTAAGCCCGTGCCCTGCCTGCCACCGACCTTGAGTTCGGGGTTGTAGCTGGTGGGTTTTGAGACCTTGGACAGTTATTGGAGATGTATCCTGGTATCCCACACTGATAACAACTTCGTGTCTCTGGCCGGCTTGGGGCTGGAGCTGGTGAGTTTCGAGACCTCGGACAGTTATTGGAGATATGTCCTGGTACCCCACACCGATAGCAACTTCATGTCTCTGGCTGGCACGGTCCCGTGTGTACCCTTCTGCATTTAGCACACGAGTTTTCGGGTCTGGGAGTGGGGAGAAGTGGCGCGTTGGCTGCCCTGGGAAATTTGTTCTCAGCAAAATCCTGGCTCGGGCCAACCCACTTCCTTTTCACAGGAGTTGGAAAAGCTTTCTGGAGAGGTATAATATCCAAACTCAAACGGGAGGCAATCTCCTAAGCTCTCTCGATAAAATTTGTGTATGTCTTCGTCCCCTACCTAACGAGAATCGAGCTAATCTCAGAACGAAGGCCTTTCTCAAATCTTTGGGCCTTCTTGAGGTCGGTATCCACCATGTGTGGGGCGTATCGGCTCAGGTGATTGAATTGCCGCTCATAATCTCCCACAGTTGAGCTCCTCTATCGGAGATGAAGGAACTCCGTCTCCTTCTTATCCTGATAATATTGAGGGATAAAGTGATGAGAAACCACTTCTTTGAATTCTTCCCATGACATCCCCTCTCTTTGAGCGGGCAACAAAGTTCGCTCATACGAGTCCCACCAGTGACTCACCTCATCCGTCAGTTGGAAGATCGCACAGCTGACCATTTGCTCTTGAGAGCAAGTTAAGTGCCCAAATAATCAGTCGAGTGACCTTAGCCACTTTTCCGCCTCTGTGGTTCCCCCTTCCCATCAAACGCCGACGGGTTGAATCGCCAAAACTGTTCATAGATGAGATTCGGGTCGGTCCTAGCCGGCTGTGGGGTGGCTTGGTTTACCTCGAAGTATTGTGCTAACCCTCGTAGCACTATAACCATGTCCCCGACATTGGCGTTCTCTTCTCACTCCGGCTGATTAGCCGGCTGCGGTTGCTCCTTTTGGGGTCTTCCTCTAGACATAAAACTGTTACGATATATATATATATATGTATAAGTCATTGGGATAATGCAATACTACTATACGTAAGTAGATTAATGAGATACACGTGATGAGGCATAAACATATACTTATATAAAATAAGCGAGAACGTACATATGCGTATATACGTAGAAGCCAATCAAGGGTAGCCCTATACCATCCCAAAAGGTGTATGTACACTATCTATGATGTAAAAACTACCCTATACATATACATATAGAATACTAAAAGTTCATCGTCTGTAATCTAAAATTTGACAGCCCTTGAGTGAGCGAGGGAAAATACTCAAGCATTTCCTGTTCCTGGCTTCGGCCTTCGTGTTGCAGCTATTAGATTCTTAACTTTCCAACAGTTAACTGCAATGTGTCCCGGTCTTCCACACTCATAACAATTTCGGTTTTCTTACGTCGGCATTGCAGCCACCGGATTCCTAAACTTCTGGCAGTGATACGCTTTGTGTCCAGGTTCTCTACACTTGTAGCAATTCGGATTTCATGGAGGCAGGGTCCTACATACAACTTCCCACACTTGGAACATGGGTTTCCTGACTTGAGAGTAGGGAAGAGCGGGGCATTGCTGACCCGTGGGAAGTTGTGCTGGTCGAAGTCTTGACTAGGACCAGTCCACTTCCTTTTTTCTGTCGCTATCCCCATTCTCTTGGATGGCTCCCCGTCTATGCAGAGATGAGAAGAGATCTCTTGGGCTCTCTCTATAACCACGGTATAGGACATTTCTCCATGTCCTGCTAGAATGGATCCGATCTCCCAATGAAGACCCCTCTCAAAGTGTTGGGTCTTCTTGGCATTCATGTCCACCAGATGGGGCGCGTACTTACTTAATTGGTTGAATCTCCTCACGTATTCTTCTACGTAGGTGGTTTCTTGACGAATGCGTAGAAAATCTGCCTCTTTTTGGTCACGATATGACTGAGGCAGGTATTCCTGTTTAACCAACTGTTAGGATGTATACTATAAGCCTAGCTTTTTGTATGAACATCGTTTATGGAATGAGAATCACATTGGTCATATGTTTGCATTTTATATTTGTTATATATGTTTATGCAATGTCCAATTAATTTATATTATAGATAACTTGGTGTGTGGTGCCACACAGAAGATCATGTTATCAGTTTCTTATAAATTATAAATAGTAGCTCACAACCAAGATGGATTTGGACAAATCATTGGAATGGTTGTAGTGTAGTTTGGTATTAGTCTGTCTTGACTATAAAACTACACTAGTACACTTTGTGTGTATTGAGCAGGACCATTTGAGGTTGTTCGTTTTATACTGACTATATAATAGAACAAGACCTCTGTTATTATGGATGTACATCTTCTTAATCCCTATATAATAACGGGCACGTATGCTCAGTGTTTATTTCTTTAATTTGCCAATGGGTGAGATTTATTCATAAATCAATAAACTTGGTGAGTTGGGAGATATCATTGTTTATATGGTGTTCTGTTGATTATAGAAGGAATCCGTGTCCTAATTATTTAGGATGATAATGTCCCCTTGAGGAGCTCATAAGGATTATCATGTAAACCCTGCAGGTGGATTTAATCCGACATGATAATAAGGATGAGTGGTACTACTCTTGGAATTAGATGTAAATTAATTAAGTTGTCAGTAACTTATTTAATTTACGGACATTCGATATCTTAAACACGAGGAAATAAATGTACACATAATAAGAAGGAGCCCATATTAAATATGGGATTGGGACGGTAGTTCAATAATAATTCTCTAGTGGACTGAATTATTATTGATGGGCTTAAGTTATGTGTTCGGGCCGAACACAGGATACTTAAGCCCATTAGGAGGCCCAACCCAATTCTTCCTCTAGGTCCCTGGTGTAGCCTTTTTATAGCTCTTTTCATCAGCGCCTCAAAAACACAGATCACAAAAAACATGTGATAAGTGAGAGAGAGCAGAACTGATTTTTCTCGAAGGATCGTTGGCCACGCAACGTTCGAGAAGGGCTCAGAGGAATACATCAGAAGATCAAAGAGGTCTACAAGGGTATGATTTCTTTCCGCTGCGTTTTATCCTTGGATCCCGATTCTGATAGCATAGAGTCGGCGATCCATCGGTTCCAACACCAACTCCTTAAAGACTCCCCAGGACATAGCCCTCCTAAATTCCGGCAACATGGTCCTTTCTTGTCTCTCCCACGAATAGCGGGCTCCCTTGGTGAGTTGTAAAATAGCACATGAGATCTTCTGCTCCTCTGTGCATGCCAAAAGTCCAAAGAGTTGTTCCAACAACCTTAGCCATTCCTCAGCTTCGATCGGTTCTCCTTCTCCGTTATAGGTCGATAGATCAAATCATCGGAACTGTTCAATGACCAAACTCACAGTATTCCTTATTGTTGGTGACGGTACAACCTGGGTGATCTCTAAACATCGAGCCAAGTCTCTTTGTTCGGGCACCGCCACCAAATCTCTTCTCATGGCATTCACGTCGTGTTCAAATGGATTTTCCATTGACAGCTTATTCCTTCGTGGTTGAGCTCGTGGCATTTTGTTCTATAGCCGTCATAAGAAAACTAACCCTTATATTCTAACCCGCGTAACCCAACAATCTATAATAATAGACAAATTAATAAATCGGTTTAAGGCGAAAAAATCACATAACAGACAAACACTCATATACCACAAGTCTTGTGTTCAGGGAGAGTCACCTACGGAGAGAGGATGGTACCGATCTGTGTCTTTTCAAAAACTTTTTCACGTTTTTAAATCACATTTTCCCATTTTAAAACCAGTTCGAGCAAGTTCAAAATTAGTAGAACATTACTCTGATACCATCTGTCATGCCCCGTTTTCTTTCATAAAAATATCAGAGTTTTCACATGGGCGTGAAGAAAGAATTAGCAAGGGACATAAATCACAAGCAGAAAGAGGGAGTAAGAGACAACAGAAGAATGAGGTAAGAGATGATATGGAACGTTCACATGTCAACAGTCGGTCTCAGTACCGACAAAATACAACATAACCTAGCAGCGGAATCAAATCATCAGGATCTCACATCCATAGTATACTCAGAATATATTACAAAAACGTGAATAAAATTAAACATTGTTTTGAAAATGTTCGTGAGACAACATCCTAAAAAAACAAGTTCAGAAACAGCACCGCCTCTCTCCATCTAGGGATCATCATGCCCATCAACTCCTGTAGTGTGAGTATAGAATAGGGGGTGAGTGCGTGGAATACACTCGTGGGGATAAAATACGCCTCTTATAATATTCAACAGATATAAAATATCGGATATATAATATTCAGTCACGTTGTCACAGTACATAAAATGCATAGCATGTATTTCGTAACCCAACTCAGGTGCGGGTATCTCCTGACTTACCCCTACAAGTCTCAGGTACGGGTATCACCCGACCCTACAGAATCTCAGGTACAGATATCTCCCAACCCTATAGAATCTCAGGTATGAGTATCACTCCACCCTACAAAATCTCAAGTACGGGTATTACCCTATCCTACAGAAGAATGTATGTGGACCCACGTCCTTTCATAGTATAACATGACACATAAACATAACGTATAACCACAATATTTAGTATTCCGTCAATCATGCATTAAATAGGGAAAACTGTAAACAGATAAAGGGATATAATTACACTCACATTGTTCGGTGGTTACCACGTGAGTCGCAAGTACTAAAGGTCACGTATCTCAATGCTCAACTCAACAAGTAGCCTACATAAGTTATGACATTTCTTAGATGCTTAATAATATATAATTAAAGTTGTAAAAGACTCCGGCGGAGACACGATCGTTAAAGGCATGACGGATACAAATATCTAAATGAGAGTGAATGTTCAGTCCAAAAGGCTGAGATGATAGAGGATGAAATTTGGGTCACGACGGAAAAAGAATGAGCTCGATCGGAGTTGAAACGAGCTCGAACGAAGCATTTTAAGTTCAGGGGTATTTTGGTAATTTTGGTCTAAGAGTTGACTTTGACCGGGACCATGACCCTCGGTTAACGACATCTCATCGACGACGACTCGATGTTGACGTACGGCGAAAAAAAAAAAAGGGGTCCGGATCGAAAACACGACGTCGCGTGCGATGGGGCACGCGCGGACCCGGCACCGGGTGGGAAAACCCGGCGGCCTAGGCATCCTCTCGGCAGTTGCCGAGTTTTCTCGGTAGCTTGCACGCACATCTCGGTAGCTTCGGTGGGTGGCTCGGTGGTTGCCGAGTTTTCTCGACAGTGTGTGCATGCGTCTCGGCGGCTGCCCAGTTTTCTCGGCAGCCCAACACCCAGCACATTACGTCGGGCCATCTCGACTGCCCCTCTTCCCGGTGCTACCAGCTACGGCGGTGCCGCCTTGCACTGCCGCCACCTCGTCCTCCGGCGAGTCTGCACCGCCGGCTACCATCTCCGGCCATCCCTCCAAAAAAATCCATCGCAAAACCCTTCAATACCAAGCATACAAAAACACACCCTTCCTTTCCCAGCTCTGGCCGGCGACTTCCGGCGACCACTCCCCTCACTCCAAGAACATCGACCGGCAACCCCCCGTCGCCGGCGACCTTCCCCGACCACCCCATCACACACATACAGAAGATATATACACATACATGCTTATATACATACAGGCACATGATCTCAGACACACCAACAGCCTTGGCCGGTGGCCACCTGCCGCCGACCACCACCTTCTGACCTCGCCGGCGCATCACCAGCGCCGGCCACCAGCAACTCACGACGACGCCACCAGCACCGCCCTCTAAACAACAACACAGAACATACACACACTAAAACCCCATGCAAACCCTAACCCTTCCAGCCCACTTCCAGCTCCGGCCGGCGAGTCGCCGGCCACCACCTCCAACCCATCACACACACACCCAATTGTTGTCCAGCAACTTTTCCGGCGAGAGGAGAGTGGAAAGGGACCTGACGAGGAGAGAGAAGAGGGAGGGAGGAGAGAGAAAGGTTTGGCCGGATCTTTAACCGGCGATTGCCGGAGGAGGAGAGATCCGTTAAGAAATCCGAGACCTGTTTCGTTACGGGCTCGACAAGAGCTTCAACATAGAGTTTGAGTTTATCCAAAACGTAGAAGAATCGAGGTGGTGTGGAAGAGATAGAAAAAGGGTTTGGAGGTAGTTTTTCGCCGTTTTCCGGCGAACAAGAAATCGAAATTGAATTCCGAGACCTATTCTGGATTCGTCTCATCGAGAAGAACGTCGTGTGTGAAAATCGACCTAAACCGACAACATTGGAATTTTCCGACCACTGGCTGCGGTGCACCGGAGATAGAAAAACGGGAAGAGAGAGAGGAGAGATACACTTACGGATTTTCATCGGTTTCGGTTCGTTCGGAAAATGGTGATTTTCGAATTGAAAACACCCCTATTTATCGATTTTCCGAAAATCACTATTCATCAAAAATATCCAAGTTATTGTTCATCGGTTGAAAAGTCGTCATCACTATTCACCATAAAAATCTCCATTTTACTATTAACCGAAATATCTTCCGATTTTCCAAAACTTCGGGTTTTGTCATTGTCGTCGCCGTTTGAGCTACAGGTCTCCGATTGATCCCTAGTTTATTTCTATCTTCTCGTTTTTCTAAAATGCATCTAATGATATAAAAATATTCCATATACCATGTCCAAGAAAATTATCCGTCTACATCATGCATTAAACATGTATCTGAAATGCACGTAATTAATGTGAAACAGTCATTTATCAACAATCGATCTCAATATCGATAAATACAACATACTTAGCAGCGGAATCAAACCATCAGGATCTCATATCCAAAACATTTACAGAATTATTATAAAAACGTGAATTAATTAAAACATTGTTTGAAAATGTTTATGTGACATCAGACTAAAAACACAAGCCCAGAATTAGCATGCCTCTTTCCATCTAGGGTTCATTAGGCTCATCATCTCCTGTAATGTGAATTACAGAATAGGGAATGAGTGTGTGGAATACACTCGTGGGGATGAAATCCGCTTCTTATAATATATGACAGATATATAAAACAGAAAGAAAATAAAAATATCAATCGGCACGTTGTCACCACACGTAAAATGCAAAGTAGATATTAGAAATGGTCAAGGGACGAATAGGTGTGGGAATTCCCCATCTTACCCTATAAACGGTCTCAATATCGCTGGTGCATTTCAAGGACCACCAAACCTATCAGAGTAGTAGAAGGGGAGGGAGACAGTTTTTTATGGTCCAGAAGACCCTCCGAACATGCAATGTGAACCAAAGTCCTTTTATAGTATAAAAGGTATGGCACAACAATTATATTCACAACATTTAGTATTCCTCAATCATGCATATAAATAGGGAAAACTGTAACAGATAAAGAGATAGAGATTACCCCCACCTTGGTCGGTGGTTTCCGCATGAGTAGCAAGTACCAAAGGTCAGATAACTCAAGACTCAATCCAACAAGTAGCCTACACAATTACGGTGTTTCTTAGATCCTTAATAATGTATAAATAAAGCTGTAAAAGATTCCGATGGAAAAATGATCGTTAAATACGCAACGGATCGAGAGATCTAAAGATTAGAGTTGAAGAAATAAGGTTGGATGTTCAGTCCATATGGCTGAGATGATAGAGAATGAAATTTGGGTCACAATGGAAAAAGAATGAGCTCAATCGGAGTTAAAACGAGCTCAAACGGAGCATTTTAAGTTTAGGGGTATTTTGGTAATTTTAGTCAAAGGGTTGACTTTGACCTAGCCCACGACCTCGATCAATGACATCTCGTCGACGACGACTTGATAAAGACGTACGACGGAAAAAATGGGATTCGGATCGAAAACATGGCGTTGTGTGCGCGTCGTCACCCGACAGGACGCGAGCGTGCGCGCACAACACCCGACGTCTTGGCAGCTGCCGAGTTTCCTCGGCAGCATCGGTATCGTGGCTCGGCAGCTACCGAGTTTTCTCGGCAATGGGTATCCATGGCTCGGCAGCGGGTATCGGTGACTCGGGAGCTGCCGAGCTCGTGCCTAGGTGACCTGGCACCGGCCCTGCTCGACCAGCCATCTTCCCGGCACCACCAGCTGCGGTGGCGCCGCCCTGTGCCGTGCCATCTCATCCACCGAAGAGCCTGCACCACCGGCTAACACCTCTAGCCATCCCTCGCCGGAAACATGTGGTGAATAGTGCCCAAAATTTCGCCCCAAAACCCTTTGTTACCCACGCATGCCAAACACAAACGTACCATTCCCCAGTTTCGGCCGGTGACTTCTAGTCGCCGGCGACCACCCTCAGCCACCTGAAACCCTGGCCGGCGACCTCCAGTCACCGGCAACCTCCCCAAACGAGCCATACACACCCAACAACCCATAAACACACACGCTTGCAAACAGTCAACCAATCACAGCCCTTGGCCGGCGACTTCCCGTCGCCGGTGACTCTCCCCCACCACCAGGAACACTAGTCGGTGACTTCCAGTCGCCGGCAACCACCCTACCAAGTCACTCCTCACTCACAGCAAGTCAAACACACACACACACGTATATAAAAAATACACACATACCAATACCTTTGGCCGGCTGCCACCTGCCGCCGGCCACCACCTCCAAGCCTCGTCGGCGCATCATCAGCGTCGGCCCCCTGTTCCTGTCACGTCCCATTTTCTTACACAAAATATCAGAGTTTTCCCTTAGGCATGAAGAAAGAAATAGCAAGGGACACAATCACAACAGAAAAAATAGTTGGAGACGACAGAAGAAAGAGTAAGGGACGATGTGATATAATCACATATCAACAGTCGGTCTCAGTACCGACAATATCAATATTCACAGCTGATTATAACATCAGAATCTAACATCCCAAATATATACAGAAATATTACAAAAAACGTGAGTTAATTTAAAACATTATTTTAGAAATGTTTGGGAGACATCGTCTCT
This sequence comes from Scutellaria minor, assembly GCA_954870855.1. Lineage (NCBI taxonomy): Eukaryota > Viridiplantae > Streptophyta > Magnoliopsida > Lamiales > Lamiaceae > Scutellaria > Scutellaria minor. Next base: position 11,894,141 of record OX940728.1, on the reverse strand, counting down.
TTACATATAGGCCAGAAACAGCTCATCCTCCTTCCAACTAGGGTTCCTCATGCCCGTCATCTCCTGTAACGTGAATTACACAAAAGGGGGTGAGTGCGTGGAATACACTCATGGGAATGAAATCCGCCTCATGTGACTCTCAACAGATATAAAATACTGGTAAAATAACCTTAAGTTACGTTGTCACAGCACATAAGATACATAGCAGATATTAGAAATGGCAAGGGACATATAGGTGTGGATATTACCCATCTTACCCTATAAAACGGTCTTAATACCGTTGGTGCATTTCAAGGACCACCAAATCTATCAGAGTAGTAGAAGGGGAGGAAGACAATTTTTTACGGTCCATAGGACCCTCCGAATATGCAATGTGAACCGAAGTCCTTTCACGGTAATATTTATGGCACAACAAATATAATCATAGCATTTAGTATTCCTCAATCATGCATTTAATAGGGAAAACAGTAAACAGATAAAGAGTTAGAAATTACCCCCACCTTGTTCGGTGGTTACCACGTGAGTCGCAAGTACTGAAAGTCTGATAACTCAATACTCAGCTCAACAAGTAGCCTACACAGTTACGGTGTTTCTTAGATCCTTAATAGGGTATAATTAAAGCTGTAAAAGGTCTCGACGGAAAAACGTTCGTTAAAGACGCGATAGATCGAGCAATCTCAAGATTGGGATTTAGAAGACGAGGCTGAAAGTTCAGTCAATGTTGCTGAGATGATAGAGAATGAAATTTGGGTCACGACGGAAAAAGAATGAGCTCGATCGGAGTTGAAACGAGCTCGAACGGAGCATTTTAAGTTTAAGGGTATTTTGGTAATTTTGGTCAAAAGGTTGGCTTTGACCGGGCCCACGAACCCCGGTCAACGACGACTCAATATGGACAAACAACGGAAAAAATGAGGTTCGAATTGAAAACACGGCATTGCGTGCATGTCGGCACCCGACGGGCTCGACAGCTGCCGAGTTTTCTCGGCAGCGGGCACTCGGCTCTCGGCAGCTGCCGAGTTTTCTCGGCAGCGTGTGTGCATCACTCGGCGGCTGCTGAGTTTTCTCGGCAGCGGGCGTGCGTCTATCGACGGCTGTCGAGTTTTCTCGGCAGCCCGGCACCCGACGCTCCCAGCGTCGCCTGCTCGACCAACCCCTCTTCCCGACGCCACCAGCCTCGACGGCGCCGCCCTGTACCGCCACCACCATGTCTGCCGGAAAGCTTGCACCACCGACTACCACCTCCGGCCATCCCTTGCCGGATTCTGGCAGTGAATAGTACCTGAAAATCCACCGCAAAACTCTTTGATACACTTATATACAAAACCAAACCCCAACCTACAAACTCCGGCCGGCGACTTCCAGTCACCGGTGACCACTCCCAAACCCCTGGCCGGCGACCCCCCGTCAGCCGGTAACCTTTCCCGGTCAGTCCAACACCCTTATACATACATACACACCCACGATCAAACAAACACTTATACGCATACACACACACACATACAAACTGACTTAGCCGGCGACAAGACACACACACACATACAAACTGACTTAGCCGGCGGCCACCTACCGCCGCCTCCATCAGATCACACAACACACACACATAATAAAACACCTACAACATATACACATGCACATATACATATATATACTCACTGTCCATCTCCGGCGCCGCCACCTACTGCGGCGTTGGCCCTCCAGCATCACACACTTACCTCCGGTGGCCCTCTAGTCATCAGCTCCGACGAGAAGAGAGAAAAAAACAAAGGAGAGAGAAAGGTTGGTGCAAAGTTAGGGTTTAGGGTTTGGGGCTGTTTTTCACCGTTTTCCGGCGAATGAAAAATCGGAATTGAATTCCGAGACCTATACTAGATTCGTCTCGTCGAGATGAACGTTGTATGTGAAAATCGGCCAAAACCGACAACTTTCAGATTTTCGAGCCACTGCCGGCGACGGCACGCCGGTGATAGAAAAACGAGAAGAGAGAGAGGAGAGAGAGACTTACAAGTTTTCGCCACGTTCGGTTCGTTCGAAAAAATGGTGATTTTCGAATCGAAAACACCTCTATTTATAGAAAACCTGGAAAATACTATTCACGAGAAATATCTCGTTACTGTTCATCGGTTGATTTTTCCACGTTACTATTCACCTTAAAAATCTCGTTACTATTCACCATAAAAATCTTTCGATTTTCTTTTCCGAAACTCTATGTTTTGCCCTTTTCATCGCCGTTTGAGCTACGAGTCTCCGATTGACCCCTAATTCATTTCTATCTTCTCGTCTTTCCATTACGCGTCTATTGGTATAAAAATACTCTATGTTCCACGTCTAGGAAAATTATCTGTCTAAAACATGCATTAAACACGTATCTGAAACGTACGAAATAAATTAAACAGTTAAAACATACACACATAATTACTAATTCATAGGTTTAAATATTTAATAAATTAATTATGCATCGTTTTTGGTCCGGGGTGCTACAGTTCCCACACGGCGGCGCCGCCCATAGCAGCAAACAAACCAACACAAACACATATGCACGCTATGTATATATATACATGTCGTGGGTGGCAGCGTCGGCCCTCCAGCGACACCCCGTCACTACCAAGAGGACCTCTGGCAGTATCTCCGGCGAGAAGAGGAGAGAGAGAGAAAACAATAGAGAGAGAAAAAGTGGTGGAAAATTAGGGTTTAGGGTTTGGAGACCATTTTTCACCGTTTTTCGGTGAATGAGAAATTTTCGGTGAATAAGAAATTGAATTTCGAGATCTATTCTAGATTCGTCTCGTCGAGACCTACGTCGTGTGTGAAAATCGGCCAAAACCAACAACGTTGAAATTTTCCGGCCACCACCGACGGCGGCGACGTGCCGGAGACAGAAAATCGGGAAGAGAGACAGAAGAGAGAGAGACTTATAAGTTTTTATCGCTTTCGGCTTGTTCGGAAAAATAGTGATTTTAATATTCATTTCGAATCACCGTAAATATCTTTCGATTTTTCGAAACTTCGTGGTTTGTCCTTTTTGTCGCCGTTTGAGCTACGGGTCTCCGATTGACCCCTAGTTCATTTTTATCTTTTCGTTTTTTCCAATACGCATCTAATTGTGTAAAAAATCCTATGTTCCATGTCTAAGAAAATTATCCATCTAACTCTTGCTTTAAATACATATCTGTAACGTACGTAATTAAATTAAACAGTAAAAAATAACACACATAATTATTCAATTAAGGATTTAATATTTAATTAATCATTTATGCTTGGTTTTTGGTCCGGGGCGCTACATCCCTTACCCCTTAAAGAATTTCATCCTCGAAATTAAACATATACTAAGAACGGCGAAACTAGATACTTTGCCAAAACTTTCGTCCTCTTATTTCCGTGTTGCTTCTCTCTTTCCATTTCTCGTCAAGGAACTTGCAAGCCTCGATTATTTGGCTAAGCTCAATGTTTAAAACTTTTGTCGGTCTTGAGCTTTTTCCAATTCTTCGTCGATCCTTCTTATCCGGATCACACTTCTGTTTCTCATTCCCCTAATTCTTCAACTTATAGTACTGATCGTTGTATTAATCATCCTATATACTTCTTGTCTTCACTGTTTACTTGCAGAGTAGGGTGAGAAATAGTTGGCGCTGGAGAGTCGCATCTTTCAGTCAAGAAAATAAGTATATTTTCGATAAAGATGAAGAAAAACAAGAAAGAGAATGAGAGAGAGAGAAAGAGAAAGTTGAAGAGATGGGGAAAAAGTTGTCGCATCCAATAGGAGGAATTAGCTGCATGCGTAACTCCCTTCGCAGAATTTCCAATGCGTTCTTGAGGTGTTTATATGTGGTGTGTTCTATCGCACGAAATGATGAGAATATCATTAGTGAACACGATGATGAAGAGATCGAGATATGGATGGAATACGCGATTCATCAAGTCCATTAAGACAGATAGAGCATTACTCAATCCGAATGGCATTACTACAAACTCGTAGTGGTCATATCTCGTTCTGAATGCTGTCATAGATATATCAGCGTCTTTGACTTTCATCAGGTGATATCCAAATCTTAAGTCAATCTTCGAGAACACACTGGCACCTCTTAATTGATCAAAAAGATCTTCAATTCGAGGCAGTGGATACTTGTTCTCTAGGGTCCGCTTCTTCAGCTCTCGATAATCCATATACATCCGAAAGCTTCTTTTTTTTTTCTTCACAAAGAGCACTGAAGCTTCCCAAGATGACACGCTTGGTCTAATGAAGCCTTTGTCCAAAAGTTCTGGTAACTGGACCTTCAATTCTTGTAATTCCTTCAGTGTCATCCAAAAAAGAGCTTTTGACACCGGTGTTGATCTTGGGACGAGGTTGATCTCAAAGGTCACTTGTCGATCCGGTGGAGGACTAGGTAAATCCTTTGGGAATACATCCATGTATTCTTTTATCACCGGCACTTTCTCGATAGTAGTCGATTCCTTCTCGGAGTTCACCATGTTGACCAACCAAGCTTCGCAATCTCCTTTGCTAAGCATTTGGGTTGCTTTCATGGCCGAGATAATTCTTGAATCAATCTTCACTCGTGTTCCGTGGAATGTGATCTCTGGCTCTCCTGGTGCTTGGAAGATGATTTTTCTCGCACGACACTTGATTACCGCGTGATTAGACTCTAGCCAGTCCATTTCCAGAATTATGTCAAAATCCTTCATCTCCAAAGCGTGGAGATTAGCTAGAAGGATCTTATCTTCAAAATCAATCCTAAGATAACGGTACAGGTGTTTTGTCCTTACCGTCTTCCCTGAATGAATACTAACCTCTAAAGTTTGAATGATTATCCTACCGTCTTCATGTTTCAGCAATTTATAGAAATTCATAGAAACAAAGGAATGTGTCGCTCCGGTATCAAAAAGGATGAGAGCAGGTATATCAGATACTAATAACATACCTGTCATTGTCTCAGCTCCCTCAACGGCTCCTAGGCAAGTAAGAGCGGGGCTTGAGTGCTCGCGCTCTGCCTGCCACCGGCCTTGAGTGTGGGGTTGTAGCTGGCATATTCCTCACTCTCCAACAGTTGGCCGCTATATGCCCCGGTGCCCCACAGGTGAAACAATTCCTTATCTCTAGCTGACATGGTCCCGAGTGTACCTTCCTGCATCTAGGGCACAGGTACCCAGGTCGGGGAGTGGGAAGGAGTGGAGCGTTGCTTGCCCTCGGAATTTTGTTTTGGGTAAAATCCTGACTCGGGACAATCCACTTCCTCTTGACAAGAGTAAGGAAGACTTTCTTGAGGGGTGCAACATCAGAACCCATCCAGAAGACAATCTCCTAGGCTCTCTCCAGAAGACAATCTCCTAGGCTCTCTCGATGACACTTGCATATGTCATCGTCCCCTGCCAAGCCAGGATCGAGCTGATCTCTGAGCGAAGGCCCTTCTCAAATCTTCGGGCCTTCTTGAGGTCGGTATCCACCAAATGTAGGGCATATCGGCTCAGATGGTTGAACCGCCACTCAAAATCTCCCATAGTTGAGCTTTCCTGTCGGAGATGAAGGAACTCCATTTCCTTCTTGTCCCGGTAGGGCTGAGGGATGAAGTGATGAGATACCACTTCCTTGAACTCTTCCTACGACATCCTCTCTCTTTGAGCGGGCAACAGAGTTCGCTCGTATAAGTCCCACCAGTGACTTGCTTTATTAGTGAGTTGGAAGATGGCACAACTAACCATCTATTCTTTGGAGCACGCCAGGTGCCCAAATAATTGGTCGAGTGACCTTAGCCACTCTTCCGCATCCGTCGGTTCCCCCTTCCCATTAACAGTCGGTGGGTTAAACCACCGAAACTGTTAATAGATGAGATTTGGGTCAGTTCTCGCTGGCTGTGGGATGGCTCGGGTTACTTCAAAGTGTTGTGCTAATCCCCTTAGCACTGTAACCAAGTCCCCTACATTGGCGTTCTCCTCCCACTCAGGCTGATTAGCCGGCTGTGGTTGCTCCTTTCGAGGTCTTCCTCTCGACATAATTTTGTTACGATATATATTTATATATATGTATAAGTCGTTGAGATCACACCATACTATAAGTATAAAAGTTAACGCGCTACACGTGATGAGGCATATCATATACTCCATGGGATAAAGGAGCAACTATACATTCATAATATACATAGAAGTATAATAAGGGTAGTCCTATACCATAACAAGAGGTGTATGTACACTATTTATGATATAAAAACTACCCTATATGTATACATATAGAATAAGGTATCATTTGTAGCATAATATATACATATCATCTAAGTTTTCTCATATCATCTTCACTACTGCAGCGGGAGGCGGCGGAGGCCCCGGTAACCCTGATACTCCATCCCTAGGGTCGTCCATCTTCGGGTCGTCCTCCTCGGGATCCTCCTCAGGATCGTCCTCCGACTCGGAGCTACTACTGGACGGATCGTAAGATGATGGCTCCGGTGCAGTTGGAAGACCATGCCGGCCCCATAGCTCTAGTATCTGCCTCACCACGTTCCCAAAGTCAGTGATGGGCACGTGATCTACCGATGAGAATACTAACTCATCTCGATAAACTAAGCGGGCCCTAGTCTCCCACTCACATGGCAAAGTATGGATCATGTGCTAACAAGCCTGGACACTAATAATCCTACCTCCAACACCCCCTAACTCCCTCCAGCAATGCAGCAACCTGGCTATATACTCACCGACTGATACATCCTCTGTCACTCTACTCTCATAAAAGCAGCGTCGGAGTCTCTCCTCACGTGTCTCTATAACCGGTACTCGCATCTTATCAGGAAAACTAATCCTATTCATCTGTCAAATATAAATTACACAAGTTTCTTATCATTATCATATATCTGTAACAACTCTTTTTTCACCTTAACGGTTTTAAGGCAAAATATCACATAATAGTCAAGCACTCATATTCCGCAAGTCTTAAGATCGAGGGAAGACACCTATAGAGAGAGGATGGTGTCTATCTATTTCTTTTCGAAAATCAATTCACGTTTTAAAATCACACTTTAAAATCACATTTTTCCCATTTTAAAACCAAATCGAGCAGGTTCATAACATTAGAACATTGCTCTGATACCATCTGTCACGCCCTTTTTTCTTTCAATAAAATATCAGAGTTTTCACACGGGCGTGAAGAAAGAAATAGCAAGAGACATATCTCATAAGCAGAAAGAAGGAGTATGAGACGACAGAAGAAAGAGGTAAGGGACGATGTGAAACATTCACATATCAACAATCGGTCTCAATACCGATAAATACAACATACTTAGTAGCGGAATCAAACCATCAGGATCTCATATCCGAAACATATACAGAATCATTACAAAAATGTGAATTAATTAAAACATTGTTTGAAAATATTTATGTGACATCAGACTAAAAATACAAGCCCAGAATTAGCTCCGTCTCTCTCCATCTAAGGTTCATTAGGCTCATCATCTCCTGTAATGTGAATTACAGAATAGGGGGTGAGTGTGTGGAATACACTCGTGGGGATGAAATCCGCCTATTATAACATACGATAGATATATAAAATAGAAAGAAAATAAAAATATCAATCGGCACGTTGTCACCGCACATAAAATGCAAAACAGATATTAGAAATGGTCAAGGGACTAATAGGTGCGGGAATTCCCCGTCTTACCCTATAAATGGTCTCAATACCGCTGGTGCATTTCAAGGACCACCAAACCTATCAGAGTAGTAGAAGGGGAGGGAGAAAGTTTTTTACGGTCTAGAAGACCCTTCGAACATCTAATGTGAACCGAAGTCCTTTCATAGCATTTAGTATTCCTCAATCATGCATATAAATAGGGAAAACTGTAATAGATAAAGAGAGAGATTATTGCCACCTTGTTCGGTGGTTTCCGCGTGAGTAGCAAGTACCAAAGGTTAGATAACTCAAAGCTCAATCCAACAAGTAGCCTACACAATTACAGTTTTTCTTAGATCCTTAATAATGTATAAATAAAGTTGTAAAAGATTCCAGCGGAAAAATGATCGTTAAATACGCGACAGATCGAAAGATCTAAAGATTGGGGTTGAAGAAATGAGGTTGGATGTTCAGTCCATATGGCTGAGATGATAGATAATGAAATTTGGGTCACAATGGAAAAGGAATGAGCTTAATCGGAGTTAAAACGAGCTCAAACGGAGCATTTTAACTTTAGGGGTATTTTGGTAATTTTGGTCAAAGGGTTGACTTTGACTGGGCCCACGACCCTCGGTCAATGACATCTCATCGGCGATGACTCGATAAAGATGTACGACAGAAAAAATGGGATTCGGATCGAAAACACGGCGTTGCGTGCGCATCGTCACCCGACGGGGCTCGCGCGTGCGCACGTGGCACCCGACATCTCGGCAGCATCGGTATCGTGGCTCGGCATGTCCAAGTGACCCGACGCTGGTCCTGCTCGACCAGCCACCTTCCCGACGCCACCAGCTGCGACGGCGCCGCCCTGTGCCGCCACCACCTCATCCACCGGAGAGCCTGCACAGCCGGCTACCACCTCCGGCCATCCCTTGTCGGAAACCGACGGTGAATAGTGCCCAAAATTCCGCCGTAAAACCCTTCATTACCCACGCATGCCAAACACAAACCTACCCTTCCCCAGCTCCGGCCGGTGACTTCCAGTCGCCGGCGACCACCCTCAGCCACCTGAAACCCTAGCCGGCGACCTCCAGTCACCGATAACCTCCCCAAACGAGCCATACACACCCAGCAATCCATAAACACACACGCATGCTAACACACACACACGCTTGCAAACACTCAACCAATCACAGCCCTTGGCCGATGACTTCCCGTCGCCGGCGACTCTCCCCCACCTCCAAGAACACTGGCCGGCGACTTCCAGTCACCGACAACCACCCTACCAAGCCACTCCTCACTCACAGCAAGTCAAACACACACACACGCATATAAAAAATACACACATACCAACAGCCTTGGCAGGCTGCCACCTGCCGCCAACCACCACCTCCGAGCCTCGTCGGCGCATCACCAGCGCCGGCCCTCCTGTTTCCACACGACGGTGCTGCCCATATCAGCAAACACACCAACACACACACACTATACACACACACATGCACGCTATGTATATATACACCTGTTCATCTTCGACGCCGCCACCCACGGCGGCACCAGCCCTCCAGCGACACCCCGTCACCACCAAGAGGACCTCCGGCAGCAGCTCCAGTGAGAAGAGGAGGAGAGAGAGAGAGAGAGAAAACAGTAGAGAGAGAAAGGGTGGTGGAAAATTAGGGTTTAAGGTTTGGAGACCGTTTTTCGCTGTTTTTCGGTGAACGAGAAATCGGAATTGAATTTCGAGACCTATCCTAGATTCGTCTCATCGAGACCTACGTTGTGTACAAAAATCGGCCGAAATCGACAATGTTAAAATTTTCCGGCCACCACCGGCGGTGGCACGCCGGAGACAGAAAATCGGGAAGAGAGAGAGACTTACAAGTTTTCATCGCTTTCTACTCGTTCGGAAAAACGGTGATTTTTGAATCGAAAACACCCCTATTTATAGATTTTTCAAAAATACTATTCACCAAAAATATCCTAGTTACTATTTATCGGTTGAAAAGTATTCGCCACTATTCACCAGAAAAATCTTCGTTTCTAATCACTGTAAATATTTTCCGGTTTTCCGAAACTTCATGTTTTGCCCTTTTTGTCGCCGTTTGAGCTACGGGTCTCCGATTGACCCCTAGTTCATTTCTATCTTCTCGTTTTTCCAATATGCATCTAATGGTGTAAAAATATCCTATGTTCCATGTCTAAGAAAATTATCCGTCTAACTCTTGCTTTAAACATATATCTGTAACGCACGTAATTAAATTAAACAGTCAAAAATAACGTACATAATTATTCAATTAAGAGTTTAATATTTAATTAATCATTTATGCTTCGTTTTTGGTACGGGACGCTACAAACCAACTCACCATCAGAATTCTCTTCAACTGTTATACCTATTTTCTTTGAAACAACCTGAACCAAAATTGGATAGATCATACCTGCATCAAGAAGTTTCAAGATTTATGCCTTTACAACTTCCATCATAGGTGGATTCAGTCGACGTTGGGTGTCTCTAGTAGGCTTATATCCTTCTTCCAATAGTATTATATGCATGCATACATGAGGACACAACCCTTTGATGTCAGCAATAGTCAATCCAATCGCTTCCTTGAACTCTTTTAGCTCTCGAATCAACTTATCTTCTTCTAAAATAGAGAGTTTACTAGAAATTATAGACGAAAGACTATCTCATTCTCCTAAGAAGACAACTTTAAGTGTTCAGGAAGAGGCTTCAACTCTAATTTGGGTGTCTGCACAAGAGAAATAAGAAGTTTAGTATAAGAAATATGCAACTCAATATAAGAAATATTGTACCTCATAGATGGCAATGATTCCAACTCATAAATTGTTTCTAGCAAATCAGAATGTAGCTCAAACTCTTTCATGATTTCTTGTGACATTTCAATAGTGAAACTCCTACTAAGTGCTACTTTCAATTTAGCATCATCGTGTAAATCAAAGATTTTATGTGTTAGGGTCTATACCATCAACAACAAAAATAGAAGATACATCACTCAGATATCTCATGGCGTCTATAACATCAACAACAAAAACAGAAGATACATCATTCAGATATCTCATGGCTTTATAGATAATAAAGGGTTAATTGTGTGAAATCCCCTTATGGTTTGAAACATTTGCGTGAAATCCCCTTATAGTTTGAAACATTTACGTGAAATCCCCTTGTGATTTAAAAATTGCATGAAAATCCCTTGTGGTTTTCAAAATATAGCCTGAAATCCCCAATTCTGTTAATGTTAACAGAAGTGTTATGCACGCGCTCTTCATGCATTTTTTTGTGTTTTTTTTCACTTTTTTGCTATAAAATGACATATTTACCATTTTTTACTATATTTAAAGACTAATTCTCTTGTTGGGGGTTTCTTGCAATTGCAAACACTTGCTTCAAACTTATTTTCTACATTAACACCTATTTATTTATTTTCAATTAATTTTTTATTTAGTTATTTATTTTATTGTTATTAATACTAACAGTTTGTATGTAGGTTTCTTTTTTACTTTTATTTATTTCAATTCATTTTCTTTATCAATATTAATTTTGATTCAGTTATTTATAATATTGTTATTAATGATATTTATTTCTTTACTTTTAATTTTGTAAGTTCATTTTTTGCAATGTTAATTTTTTATATAGTTATTTATATTTTTATTAATGCTAATAGTTGATATATATATTTATTTCTTTACTTCTCTTTTTCAGTTCATTATTTTATAATGTTAATTTTTTATATAGTTATGTTTTCATTGTTATTAATTAACCTATTGATGAAAATTAGATGAAAAATACAAAACTTGATATTAAGAAAAGTATAAAATAGATAAAAATAAAAAAGACTCAATACTTAAGAATTGTTAGGTATAATAAACAAAATTAACCATACTAATAAACAATTAACATACCAACTTGTCAGAACAAACAAAAAATAATAAAAATTATACAAGAAAACTTGGAACATACCAATTTGTAAGAGACAAATAAATAATAAAAAGATTATATCAAAAAACTTGGAACATACATTGTACTCACTTCAAGTTCTCATTCTAAAACAAAATGTACCTTAATAGCAAGATTTATCATTGTTCACGCCTTTAAGCATCTAGATTTCTTCAAGAATTTCAATGAATTTTTTATTTTTTGGTATGGACATCGAATATCTTTTTTGAAGAAAATAGTAAACTAATTATATTTAGGGTCTCGTTAATTACACCTTGACCTAAAAAATCAAGGTATAAAAGATGCTCTCATGGTTCTTGCTAAATCAGGTTCCGAAGTCCCTACTATTATCCAGATCCCAAGGCAGATAAATAGGAGTGATCTCCAAAAGCTGGTCCCTACGGAGTGGATCACTAATTATGAGACACTTCATCAAGAGACAGGACGAGTCCAGGCTATAGACTTTAAGTTTGAAAACCTAAAAGATGGAAGGGTGAAAACTATCTACCGGACAGAGCCTGAAGACGTTGCTCCTCCGATGTTTCAGCTAATGTTGTACCCTGCATCCAAACCAAGAGATGAAAGCATCCCTATAGCCTGCTTCCAACCTGATGGAAGTTATATCTATACCAGCCATATCAACGGTCACTTTATTTGGGACGTTGATCCCTCTATGTGTGATTCAAGATGCACGTGTGCCACTGAAGACTCTGATGATGAAGAAGAGGAGATTCCCAAAATAAGGAGAAGATGTAAGACACGATCAACTCGACAAGATGATCCTCCAGACCCACCTCCTTCATACAACCATCTAAGTTGTAAAAGAAGGGATAGTCAAAAGACTCGGCCATGTCGCCATACGGATACACACACTCCTCTTACTCCTCCGACTCTCAACCCATGCTTCATGTTCAAATCATATGAAGAAAGCTTTCTCTCGCTTGAAAGAAATGAAGATACCTTGAGTAAGGTAATCTCTAAACCTTATATTCAAAGCACAACGATAGAATCGAGTGGCCAGCTTAAACCTTTGAGTCAAGGTGAGGAAGTTCTTAATTGGCAAACTGCCAATGCACGAGCACATAATCGATCACTTCAGAGTATTGATTCCAAGGTGACCCAAGTCCCAGAGAAGGTCCAGAATTCCAATAACAAAGTGACAAATCTAGAGTCCCAACTCTTGGCAATTGAGCAAAAACTGACTGAGAAGATCTCAAAGCTAGATAAGGAACTCAGGATCCTTATTGCCTCCCGACAATATGGATCTGAATTCTTTACTAAAGAAGCTGAGATTAGGAAGTTAAAGTCGGAGCTAGCCAGGATTGAAGATGAAAAAGACGATGACAGTTCTTTATTTATTTCTCCATCAAGCATATACAGATCACCTCCAGAATCCAGGACAGAATCCCAAATATATGCAAAATATTTTGGGATGATCTCTAGCATACCTCCTAGTATGCCCCCTGAAAGCTCAGAGAAGAAAGACAAGGAAGAGGACCAGCCAAGGAAAGACGGAAAAAAACCAGCCGATACACTTATGATGCAATACCGCGTCCTTGAAGATCCACCTAGAGAAGAAGACAACATGAGTTGGCTCTTCGAATCAACCAGTACTTTTCCAGAATCAAGTGATGAAAGTGGTTGGCTCTCCGAATCAACCAATTCTCTTCCAGAATCAGTTGAAGAGGAGGAAGTAGCTGATCTTTCAGCCATTTTGATGGCTGACCAAGAACCAAGTCAATCCTTCACCGAACCCCTCTCAGAAGATTCAGGTGAAGATGCTCCAGACAGACCATTTGTACGTCATCCGAATGAAACACAAGGTACTAAATCATCTAATGGTCCTTGGTTTTCATTTGATGATGTTCCCATCCATCAGAGAAGAGAAAAGATGCACACATTTTCTGTTTGGATTGATAATCAACTCAATCGAGATGGGGCAGATCTCAAAAGTATACTCAAAGATTTCACTTCCAGATTCTTGGGAGTATTAAGAGAATGGTTTTTAAGTCTTGGAGACTACAGGCAACGACAATTAATTGATGCACCCTCACCGGCTGATGTACTTGGCGAAATCCATAGAGAATTCATAGGCGACATCTCTCTATACACCAAGAAGGTATCCCAGGAGTATTTTGCTATGCGGTGCTGCTCTCTTTCAAAGAAGGATCTTGATCGAAATTTTAAACGAATGTCGGAAAGATTCTATATGCTGAACGGATATAATGATCCAAATCTCAAGAGCGTCTATCTTGCCTTGCTACCACAAGAACTACAACTAGAGATAGCAAGGATCCTTCAATCCACTAGAAGAGAGATAGCCAATATCAGTCTGGGGCAAATACATCAATTCTGACTGACTGCACTGGATAAGCTATGTGAACAATGACATCTCTTCAAAGAAATGATGGAAAGAAGGAAGATCCCAAAATCGGTTTGTGATAAATCCTATCTTGAAATAAAGTGTAAAGAAAAGGAGTGTCAATGCTCAAAGAAAGATAGGAGCAAGAAGGAGAAAAAACAGATAAAGAGGAAAAAGAAAAACCAAAATTATAGGTTTTTCAGAAGAAAGCCATTCAGGAAAAAAGCAACCGACAGGTGCTATCTATGTGGGAAGAAGGGCCATTTTGCAAAAAATTGCCCAAACAAAAGAGAGAAGGCTGCAAAACTGGCATCACAGGTCTTCTAGTGTTATGAAAAGGGTGTTGAAGATGCTGAAATAGAATCCCTCTATTCAGAACAAGATGCTCAAGACTCTGATACAACCTTTGTGCTCCATTCTACTGATGATGAAGACTCCGACAATGAGCAGGTTCCTATCCTAATGATAAAAAAATCACCGATGCTAAGAACCAACATGATCGTCCAAGAAGGAGTGTCTTCACCACATCTGGAAGTAAACATTCTCCAATCAAAGTACGACCGACCTATCAAGGCAATTGGAGTTTTAGATACTGGAGCCAGGAAGACCATGCTAAATCCTGAGATACTCCCACAAGATGCTTGGCAACCACACTATGAATACTTCTTTGCCGCTGATGGCCAGACGTTCTACACATCCCTGATTTCCAAACAACCAGTTGGAATTCAGATATTTCCAGATTGCATTATCTGGACCAAGGTTATCGATAGCAAACTCCATGGGCATGATCTATTAATAGGGTCTGATCTCTTCTATAAAGCCCAAAAGCTGCAGATATTCCCTATGGTGTTAAATACAAAAGGGTGTTCCAACCATTCACTCCAACACAGAAGTTATTCGCTCTACAAGAAGCCCTAGGAGAATTTTCTCAAATAACCAGGAGATTACAAGAATGCTATGCAGACTCACATGCTGACTTCAATCATCCATCTCCACTATGGAAGAATGAAGCCTTCTTTGTTCAACTACCCTTCAAGATGAATGAAGATATCAACACTACTAAGACAACACATCCTGGGATGACTCCTGAAGAGCTTACACTTGCAAAACAAGAATGCAATCAACTTCTTAGCCTCGGACTCATCGAGGCTACCAAATCAAACTGGGCCTGTTCGGCATTTTATGTCAACAAAATGGCAGAACAGAAACGGGGAAAGAAAAGGTTAGTCATTAATTATAAACCCTTGAACCATTTCCTACTGGATGATAAGTTTCCTTTACCCCGAACCCAAATGTTATTAGCCCATCTTTCTAAAGCCTAAATCTTTTCCAAATTTGATTTGAAATCTGGTTTTTGGCAACTGGGTGTTCATCCAAAAGATAGATACAAAACAGCTTTCTGTATACCTATGGCCCAATACCAATGGACCGTCTTACCTTTTGGGCTTAAAGTAGCACCATCCCTTTTCCAAAAAACCATGACCCAGATATTTGAGCCCATAATGCATAGTACCCTTGTTTACATAGATGATATCCTTCTATACTCACAAACAAGGGAGGATCACGACCAACTACTCAAACAATTTGTGGACCTAGTCCATAAGTTTGGTATCATGCTATCAGAAAAGAAAACTATCATTGGTCAAGAGAGTATCGAGTTCTTGGGAATGAAGATTTCCAAAGGAGAATATGAACCCGATCCTCATATCTCACAAGAGCTACTAAGGTTTCTAGATGAGCAGATGACTGTAAAAGAGATCCAACAATTTCTTGGGATTGTTAATTATCTCAAGGAATTCATCCCACACTGTTCAACCTTCACCAGTAAGCTTTCAAAGCTATTAAAGAAAGAACCTCCTCCACGGAGCTCCTATCAAACAGCAGCCGTCAAACATCTGAAAGAGATATGTCAGAAACTCTCTCCATTGCAGATCCCTGGTTACGGACAAAGAATCCTTCAAACTGATGCCAGTGATGATTTCTGGGGAGCCATACTTCTAGAAAAAGTTGACAAAGCCCTCCATTACTGCGGCCATGCAAGTGGACAATTCAAAGACTCAGAAAAACACTACCATGCGGACTACAAAGAGATCTTAGCAGTAAAGAATGGCATCAAAAAATTCAAATTTCATCTGGTGGGTCACCAATTTATTATTTAACTCGATAATACATCCTTCCCTGCCATCAGGGAATTGAAAAACAAAGGCGTGCCTGAAAAGCAGCTTCTACGCCTTAAAGACTGGTTCTCAAAATACCAGTTTGAAGTCCAACATATCAAAGGAAAAGAAAACATTGTCCCAGATTATCTGTCCAGGAAGAATCAGTTACAGCTAGTCTCATCCACTAAGGTGATTCCGATTATCTTTATGATGAACAAAAAAAAGAAAATAACTAAGCCTGCCCGAAACAATTTTTGGAGACGAGCTCCTGTACAAGATCTATCTTTCCCTCCGAGTGATGATCCATTCAACTCTATAGGGGACATCAGGCGTTATGCAACAGACAATCTTTTCCGATATCTATCCAAGTACACCTCTGATAATGGTATTCCAGAAGAACAAGTGTGCTACAATATCCAGAAGCCCCTTTTCACCATAACCCATGTCGATCTTGATCAAGATCTTTCAATTAATGGATTATGGTACTTATGGTGTCTATCCGTACTCTACTTCCATCCTGTGGAACTACCTATAGGTGATATGATCATCTTCCTCCAGGACTCAGAAAATGACTCCACACTCTGGTGGACATTTCTGATGTGGTATTCCACCGTAGAAGAATGGATAACATTATTTCAGGAAGAATATGAAGACGAAGGGGATCCACACATCATACTTCTCTGTCATAGACCATATTCTACTGGACCACAAGACAATCTACGCCCCATTCCCCTACATTATAAATGGAAGACTATCCAGGGACCAATCCAATACGATAAAGGAGTACAAAGAGAGTTCTCAATCCATCTGTGTTTTGCCAACAAGACCCAACCAGAAGACTTCAAAGAGAGATTGACATACACCTCCTTTGTTGCAAACTTGATAGAGGAAGACCCACAACCGGAGAAGGCAGAAACTAGCCATGCTGAATACAAGTCGGAGTCCAATCCGGAGCAACTTCAACTAGAGCTGGACCCATGACCCCTGTACAAAGATATAATAAAAGACCCTTTTGTCCTAAAAGCGGTAAGTCACTTTTTTAGCATGACACCTCCTACTTGCCTAAGGAGGAGAGTCATCTTTGTTCTGGCTTGTAATAAGAAATCTATCCATTTGTATAGAGGATAGATATGCATGACACCTCATCCTTCCTAGAAAAGATGAGTCATCCACGTTTTTACACCTCCTCCTTTCTTAAGGAGGTGGTTTTGGCTTATTATAGGGGGTCTATTCACATGTATAGAGGATAGACATTTCATTTTAGGAGGACACCTCCTTCTACTTTTAGGAGTTGAGTCATAGGTAAAATATCCACTTGTTTAGAAGATAAATAAGTTCTCCTGTAGGCTGCCACATGTCCTTATACATGCATTCTGCATGACTGCCATGTGTCCAAAAGCATGGTTATCCTAGGCATGCCTTTACCCCTATAAAAGGGGGATGCCATCCTTTGTAAAAAGTACGATGAAATAAATAAAACCCCCTTTCAAGTACTATACATGAGTAACTAAATACCTTCGTGCCTCCTCCAAAGCCCTTAGATAATAGTTTACAAATATTCTTTTTCTTATATATTTGCTGCATATAGTATGCTCTATACTCGCTCTTTTGAGGATCTTGTATATCAGAACTATGCAGTAGATGATATCTGGCAAACCAAACGGTCCTTATAATCCACACGATGGTCTAATGATTTGAATTTTGCTACTTAGCGTGACTGACACCCAAAAGCCTTAGTGGTTGAGAGTGCCAAGAACAGGCTAGTTGGGATTGGTTATGGCAGAGTATGCAAAGTCATAATTGGTGACCGTCTCAAGGGTGTGGTGCGTAAGGCTCCCGTATCCTGATGAGGTGAAAATAATATACCATCGAGTATTTCCACATCCTCCTCATCAATAGTTGATATTAATATTGAGTCTTATCCTTTTAATCTAATTTTCATCAATAGGTTGATAAATAACAATAAAAAAATTAACATTTTAAAAAAAAGAACTGAAAAAAAAAGATAAAGAAATAAATATATTTATCAACTATTCACATTAATAACAATAAAATAAATAACTAAATTAAAATTAACATAAAATTGAACTTTAAAAAATAAAAATAAAGAAAGAAATATCATTAATAACAATAATATAATTAACTAAATCAAAATTAATATTAAAAAATGAATTGAAATAAAAAAAATAAAAAGGAAACTTATGTACCATAACCGTTAATACTAATAACAATAAAGAAAAAAAGTAAATAAAAAATTGACATTGTAAATTTTTTTTATTGAAAAAAAATAAAGAAATATATGTTAATGTAGAGAATAAGCTTGAAGGAAGTGTTTGCAATTGTACGAAACCCCCCACAAGAGATTTAGTCTTTTAATATAGTAAAAAAAAGGTAAATACGTCATTTTTTAGCAAAAAGGTGAAAAAAAACACAAAAAAAAGCATGAAGAGCGAGTGCATAGAACTTTCGTTAACATTAATGGAATTGGAGATTTCAAGCTATGTTTAGAAAACCACATGGGGGTTTTGCGCAATTTTTAAAGCACAAGGTGGTTTCATGCCGATTTTTCAAATCACAAAGGGATTTTGCGCAATTAACCCAGATAATAAATGTAATGATCTCACCATCAAATTCTATTGTGAGTGAACCATCATGCACATCAATTTTTGTCTTACATGTTTTTAGAAAAGGTCTCCCTAGCAAAATCAAAGAATGAGATGACTTTTTTTCATCCATATTTATCACATAAAAGTCACTAGGAAAAATCAACTCAATTAGTTGCACCAAAACATCTTCTAAAACAACTTCAGGATAAATATTTGATCTATCAGCACATTGAATTATCACACTAGTATCTTTCAGTGGTCCAATATTTAAAGATGAATAACAGATAATGGCATGACATTAATTGAAGCACCTAGATCTAACATTACCCTTTCAACTCGAACATTACCAACTTTACAATGGATAATGAACATACCTGGATCCTTGCATTTAGGAGGTAACTTTTTCTATAGAACAGCTGATACATTTTCACCCATACTAACATATTTATTACCTTTAAGTTTTTTCTTGTTGGTGCACAACTCCTTGAGAAATTTAACATATCAAGGTACTTGTTTAATTGTATCAAGTAAAAGAATGTTCACCTCAACCTTACGAAAGGTATCAAAAATCTCTTTTTTTTCTTCTTCCTTCTTAGACATAGAAAATCTAGAAGTGAATGGAGGACTTCTCACAACAACTTTAACCATATTTTAATTTTATTGAAACTATTTTATTAATTTTCTAATTTGAGATTATATTTGTGGTTATTTTTGTTTCATATTTGTAATTTTCTTTAGTACAACGTTAAGTACAACTTTTAGTTAGATGACATGTTAGAAACTACAAATTAATTTAAAGAAGACACAAAGTTTTGTGCATCTAATGCACGGACCCTAAATCTGTGCACTCGGGTTGACCCAGTCCACCACGTGCGTGTACGCACCCGCCTGCGCCACCAGGTCGCGGACAAAATCCACCCAAACATGCTCCCAGGTGTCAGACATTTATGTTATGTTAACTATATCTTTTAGTAGTAATAGTTATACCTTTTAGTTATGTTAGTCATCCTTTTGTAAGGCTAGTTGTACCTTAACATTTTTTTTAGACAGACATATTAACCTTTCATTCATTTTAGTTATAACAGTCATACCTTTTAGTTATGTTAGATAAACTTTTTAGTTATGTTAGTAGTACCTTTATATATTACATAAAAGTATAACTATGTTGATATAAATGTATAAGTAATATCACATAAAGGTAAACATGTCGAAATTGTGGCGAAATTAGGATTTTTTTAGAGTTAGAAGTTTTAAATAAAGGTATAATATCTGGACATAAGGGTATGACTAATATAACATAAATGTATGACTAATATAATATAAAAGTATGACTAACATAACATAGAGGTCAGGGCAAAAAAAAAATACAAATGCACGGATTAGGGTCAACCTGCACTCGGATCCGACTTGAGTGCATGTGTGCATCGGGTGCACAAGAGTGCTACACTTTAAAGAAATACAAATACACCAAAACTTTCAACATCTTTGATTTAGTATTTTGTTTTCAATATATAGTGTAAATAACAATTATATATTATAAAAAAATTGATAACCCCTATACATCATATATTGAAAACGAATTTTAAAAAATAATATTATTTAATTTAAAATTGTAGTTATATCTTAAAAAAACATACACAATCTACCCTTCCCCAACCTAGCCACCCACCCCCTTCCTCCATCTCCCCTATACATAGCAGCAAAAACTTTTCAAAATACTTAGACGCTAAAGTGATATTCTTTTAAATATCGATATATTATATGTATAAATATATTAAATACAACTCTTCTCTTTCTTTTATCTCTTGATTTTAAGTTTCTCGATCCATATTATAAACAATGGGAGTTACTTTTTGGCTTAATTACATAAATAATTCATAAATTTTTATTTGTAACAATATTAATTATCAATTATGAATGTTTTTCAATTACAATATCGATATTATTTATTGACACCTAATAGCATCACTATCATTATTGGGTACATCTCGATGAGGTCATTTAAGCCCACCAACAAGTATTGAACTACATACTACGATTGTCATGAATCGAGGATGAAATTAGATTTATTTCACCTTTCACCCTTGATTTGTGATAGCGACGTCAAATGAAAAAAAAATGATGATAGATTTCGAATAGTCTCATCGAGGCACATCTAATGATGATGATGACATTACAATATGTGTAGTAAAATGAAGTTTAAAATTAAAAAAAAATTGAAAGTTGATGACCAATAATATTACAGATAAAAGTTCATGTTACACAATATTTTGTAAATTAAGAACCCTTAAATTTATGGGTTAGACTTTGATAAGATAAAATATACTTGTAATAGGACTTTAGAGTATCATTTTTCACAATATTTAAGTGATTCATTGATCAATTTAAGTTCTAGAATAGGTCAAAGAATGATCGAAGAAAAGACAAGTCAAGACCTTACTACACGTTGTAGGAAACAACTCATGTATGCTACATTGAAAAAGAACTTACTGTACAATGTATGATACAATTATTATAAGATAGAGTGTGAATGATGCAACAAACAAGAAGATATCTGTTGTTTGAAGACCAAAGTTATGTTACACGAAAAAGTAAGATTACAGAAGGAGAAGAATACGAGGAATCTAAAGTCCAAGTGGATACTTATAAAATATGACTAGTAGAGACAAAACTATATATTAGAGCCAAGAGCCGTGACAGTTGGACATGCGCACAATAAAAAACTTTGGTTCCCGTAAAAAATTAAACTATCCCCACTACTAAACTCCAAGGCACATTAAAATGACAATTGTACGAACCTGAACCGAACATTGATAGCCGAGTTTTGTCTTCTTCAATGAGCAAAACTTAAATTCTATAAATAGAGGAAGAGATGCATTGAGATGACTACTGAACAATTGATATTTGCGATCAAACTATTGAATTTTATTGTGCCTACAAGCAAGAGCAGAAAAACATAAGTCTCAGTCACTCAACCTCCTTGAAGTTGTATATTGAAGATCAGAACTCTCAAGTCTTCCTTCAATAGTTGAAGATATCAAGAATATCACCAACCCTTTTAGAAGTTGTTTTCGGAGTCCTTAATTGAAGAATCAGGGTTTCTTTCTAAGTGTTTTACCACTCGAGTGAGTGAAGATCCTGTATAGATAGTGAAGATTTTTTGTGGGTCTTGGTTTAAGTAACTCGAGCAACCTATGTGGAAGTTAGTTATTGTAAGTGTTGTTAGGTTTGAAGATTGTAATAGCATTAGGCTATGTAAATCAAACTAGCTTAACAAAATTCCTCCTCAGGAGAAGGAGTATAGTGGATAGAGAGATTAGTCCATCCTTGAATCACTATATATTTGTTGTTATATATCTTTATCATTTTATTGCTTACCGCATCTCTTATCTTTATATATTACATACAACATAAAACTACCTTAAAAATCCATAAGTATTTTTCAAGCTCTTCAAGTATAGTTCAGTTGCATAAAACTCTAAGAAAACTTCATACATCAACGAATTACAACAACAATAAGTAGTGATATAAGTTGCACTATGTAAAATGTTGTAACCTTCGATAGCATACAACGTACAACAAAACTTATAAAATTAGTTTTAAGAAAAATGTAACACTTGAAGAGGTTTATTCACCTCTTCTAAACCTCTTTTGCCACATGAGACAACACCTCACCAGTCTTAAAAAGATGCATGTGGTTGTTCTGAAAAAAAATTGTTGGTTCTTTATTTCTACTTTGCTTGGCCTAATAATTTTACAATTTTTATACAGATTCATGTAGACATTTTCTTCTTTTATTTGTTAAGTATACCATAACTTTAATCATTAATTCTTTGATTTTGTGAAGTATATTTGCTTGCAACTTCTTGTTTAAAGTTGTCTCGCGCTTGTTATGTTCAATTAAAGAGGAATGAGTTATAATGGGCCTAGGTAGTAAATCTGAAGATGTTATAACATTTTACATGTCTATGTATTTCCTCTACTTAATTATCTCCTTGTTATACATCAGAGTTTCAGTGACAGTCTTTTTTGTGATTTCATTCACAATTTATTAATTAATAGATAAAAACCTTAATCACCCAACCTCAATATAATTAATGTTTCTCTATAACGGGGAAAAAGATGGTTTAGATAAATTAGATGATTGTTAGGCTTACTTTTCTTACCTTGTTTTATTAGCTATGTAAGAGGAACACTTTCATTTTCTATGTATTTATTACATTATATATCCATTACACTTGTGAACAGACTTTTTTCATCAATTATATCTTATTTTATTAAAGTGTGCCACTACTCTCTAGTAAATAATGGCCTACTTTTTTCGATTCATTAAAATTATTTCTAAAGGGAAAATAATTAAACTTCTATGAGATAAATAGTTTAAACAAAAAACAACTAATTTTGACACCCGCCACTGCAGATCCACTCCACTCCACGTCCATGTCATTACTCTAAAATATTAGATTAAGTAAATGGGGTGAGCAAATACTAACTCAGTGGGAACATGTTTGTCTAAATTAAAGGCAACATGGAAATACAATAAGACAAATATCGCAACATGCTTTAAAACATTCATTGTCTGGGATTGGCCAATCAATTTTGAGTATGACGAGCATACCCGAGAATCTAACTTTTGATCATTTGACCTCTGGGGTCCCTGGCTAATTTTGAGTCTCATGCATAATTCATAAATCATAGCAAGTATTTTCATCAATAATTTTTCTTATAACACATTACATTAATTCATCAATTACATTCACACAAAACATTTAATAAAGACAAATACGAAAATAAAATCTACACCCCATAAGTTGAAAGACTTGAGGGAAAAGAATATGAATACAAGCCTACTCCTCGTGAGTCACACTTTCTTATTCACCTAATCGTAAAAAAATGAAAACAACGTATTCTTAGTCTATCTAGAATTACTCTAATAATTATTTTAAATAAAATAAAAGTTCTAAAAGGGGATTAAAATCAAGATTGGACTATTCTGGAAATTAATACAAAGTTTCAGAGATCAAATTTAAATTTCAGAAAGTTGAAATAATAGGGGTCAAAACAAAATAAAGAAGAAGTTTGGTGGAAAAGAACGAAAAAAAGTATAACAATTGGCTCAACTGACCAACAGAAGGAAACTCCCAAGAATGAGGTGAGAACTAATAAAGTAATTCTATTGTTTTTAACTTAGGTTCCACATTTGTTTAAGACAAGACTGTTATCCTTACCCCAAAACCTGATTAATATAGACAACTGTGTTAGAACCTATTATCATAATAAGTAAAATGTATTATCAAAACATTAGTTTATACATTGTTGAGGACTAAATTGTTATATTTTATAAGAAGCATGCCATTTATAATAGTAGCAAAGATGACATGTATCACCAATGGAGAAAACTATATAGTTTTCCAAATTAAAGGCAAAACTTTTAGGTTCTAATAAAACTTATCTAATAGTAGCAAAGATGACATGTATCACCAGTGGAGAAAACTATATAGTTTTCCAAATTAAAACCAAAACTTTTAGGTTCTAATAAAACTTATTAAATATGAATTTATTCAAATATAATATCTTGTGACATTACAGAACACTAATTGGTATTTCAATCAGTTAATAAAAAACTTATTGTTAATGTTGAATTTTTCAACATATTTAATTTTTTCTTTTTCTTAATTAAGTCAATTATCTATCTTAGAGATATTTAAGGAGGTTTGTTATTGGGAGATCTTTTAACCTAAATCTAGGAGATTTGGTTCTTCTTTTATCTCACGTGTTTTTACAGATTCAATCAAAGAGAGAGGTTTGAATAAATCAAACAACTTACTCCTATTTTATAGGAAATGATTGTTAGCACTTATTCTCATCTACTATAAAGAGAGGCGTGAGTCTTTAAAGAGCAGAACGTGGAACATGAAGAGAGAGATGAAGATCATGGAAAGAGAAAAACGTGGATTAAGAAGAAGAGGCAAGAAGTGGAGATCATGGAGTTCATGGAGATCAAGATGATGGAGCATGAAGAGTAGATATCATGGAACACTAAGATCATGGTGGAGTGTACAAGATCATGGAGCTACATGATGTCTATAAATAGGAGATCCATTCTTGAAGATCGGTACAGAGAATTGATATAGAACAGAGAGAGAACAACGAGAGTAAAAGCAATCGAGTCTAGACAGTTTCACAGTGTTGCTCTCGGTGTTTACCACATTTGCTGTAACACTAGTCTATTTTCCGTGGAGTCATAGAGTATGTCTACTCCAATGACTTTCTAGCAAGATAGATTAGTGACGTGGTCAATAGTTTTTATATGAGTGTAGACGTCCATAGCTTTCATAGATACACATATAGGACGCATTGAGTGTCTTTCAAAGAGATTCTTCTTCATAAGATCTCTTTGTATTTTTGTACTTACAAGATCTATCAATAAGACATATTTTGTCTTGTAGGCGTTCCACGAGTATCATTATATATTCGTGGATAATTCTCTTGTCTTTTTATTGTTTCTGTTTTTCCGCTGCGTGTGATCTGTAGTGTGAACAACATTACAGACAACATTTTGTCTCTGTCAGTTTTTATTTTCTTGCACAGGAGCATACGGACACACTTTCAATTGGTATCAGAGTGCAACCCACCTAATATATTAGGTGGTTGGTTCTGTTGTTCTCATGCAAGACATGGATTGGTGTAGAAGTGATCCCAAACATCTCAATTCCATTCAGTGTCATGCTTGTTCGGGATGGGGTCACTATGCAAATGAGTGTGCAAACACTTTAAGGAAATATGGTAAGAAGAATCTCTGGGTATCTTTAAGTGATGATGAAGATGAATTTGAAGAAGCAGTCCAAGATCAAATTCTGTTGTTTGCAAACGTTGCCTCGGATGTTGCTGCAAATGTTATCACATTGATCGACACATCTGAAAGGTATGAGTTGTTCAATTTTTCTAACATAACTTGTTTGAATGTTGTGATTGATGATGATGTAGAATCAAGAGATGATGATGATATAGATGATGATGCTATCATAGAAGAACTTCAGGAGTTTTATACATCTTTGCTTAAAGAATGGAAAAACCAATGCAAACAAGTTGAGATACTCTCTAAAGAGATTGATGTGTTGAAGCAGTCCATGGCCAAACTGGAAACAACACTTACACAAAAGGACATTGAGCTCGAAAAAGCTCAAACTCAAATGGAGGTGGACAAAGCTACCTTCACCAAGTGGAACACTAGTTTAAATAAGTTGAATGAGTCCCTTGAAATTGGTAACAATGACAGATCAGGTATTGGTTTTGTTAAGTCCAAGGAATCTGTGTTTCCAAGTCTTTTTAGTGATCAACAATCAAAAACCATTTTTGTGAAAGAGTCGGTTGGGTCTACAAAAAAATGTCCTAGGAAGGGAAAGTATGTCTGTCATTATTATTTTCGACCAGGGCATATTAGACCTTTCTATTTTAAACTGAAAAAGGATTTGTCCAGTGGACAAATTTTACCTCAAATGTTGCCTAACATTTCGCGTAACATCTCGTCCAGAAAAGTTCAAAAGAAAATTTGGGTTCCAAAATCCCCTCTCCTTTGCAATGTCGTTTGCACTACTTTAAAGACTAACATTACAGGTTCATGGTACTTTGATAGTGGTTATTCACGCCACATGATGGGGACCAAAGAATTTTTGAAGGATTTTATACCTCTTAATGATGGTTGTGTTACCTATGGAGGTGGTGCTAAAGGTAAATTCGTTGGTAAAGGAACCTTAAATGTGTCAGGTTTTCCAAAGTTGAAGAATGTGTTACTTGTTGATGGACTTATGGCTAATCTTATTAGTATAAGTCAACTTTGTTGTGACAATTTGGAGGTAAAATTCAATAAGGACTTTTGTGAAGTTTTTGATAAGTCTAACATATGTATCATGACAGGTACTAGGTCACATGATAATTGTTATCTTATGGGAGAAAAAGTCACTTACAACAAGGCTCATTTTGATGATACAATTTTGTTGCATCAAAAGTTGGGTCATGTGAATTTTCACTCTTGAGAAGTTGAGGAAATTTGAAGCTGTTAGAGGACTACCGGCTTTGAATCACAAAAGTAAGATTGTGTGTGGAGACTGTTTAAAAGGTAAACAAACTCGTGTGCCCCATAATGTTACACAAACAACTACTAATTACAGAAAATAGTCAACAATCACCATCCCCTAAACTCTCTTGTATTCTTGTCGATGAAAATCTCTAAAATTATTATATATTCACTATTCCTTTCAAAAGACAATATCAAGAATTATGAATTGTCTTTCAATTTAATTGATTCTAACTTAAGATCTAACTCAATATCAAATCATATAGGAGCAAACCAAAATCTTACACTTATTCGCTTGGGACATATCCACATCAAATTTTAGAGATAAAAGTGACAAAAATACAACAAAAAAAAATTGTAGATTGAAAAGACACATAATTTAAAGGTTATGATGCAACTTACCTTTTCTGTTTATTTAACTTAGCTTAATAACTGTGAAGAATCTTCAATTCTTGAAGAAAGATTGAATTGATGAAATATTGGTTTACAAGAGAGATAAAGAAGAAGATGAAAAGTTATAGAATAATCAGCTAATCTGATTATTTATACTAAGTTGCTTAACAAACTATAACAAACTAACTAATAAACAAGGATAAAGTGCTATTCACTTATACTTAAAAGTACTACTTCACTTTAGTTGAAGTTGCTACTTCATCTTCTATTTGTTTAGCTTGAGACCCCCCCTCAAAATGGGAGTATATATCAATAAGTCCCATTTTGCAATTGAGCTCTTGAAATGAAGATGGAGGAAGAGGCTTTGTCAGTATGTTTGCTATATTCTGTTTAGTGGAAATTTGAATGAGCTTGATTACTTCTTCTTGGATCTTTTCTCTGGTAAAGTGATAGTTTATTTGAAAATGCTTGGTCTTCTCATGTAGAACTGGATTATGAGCAATACAGAAGGCTGATCTGCTATCTGTGTATAACATGGAAGGTTGTGGATGAGGAATTTGCAAGTCCTTTAAGATGTATAGCAACCACTGTAATTCACAAGCTGTGTGAGCCATAGCTCTATATTCTGCTTCTGTAGAAGACCTACTGACTGTGCTCTGTTTCTTGGACTTCCAGGAGATCAAAGATTCACCTAGATAAACAGCATAACCACGGATACTTCTAGTGAGTTCACACCTGGCCCAGTCAGAATCTAAGTAAGCTTGAAGTTTGAAGCTGCAAGCTGAGGAATAGAATAACCCTTGTTTGGGATGATTCTTTAAGTACCTGAAAAGTCTATGAACAGCTGATAAACAAGCCTCAGTAGGCTTGCTCATATGTTGTGTTAATGTTTGTACAACATAAGATAAATTAGGCCTGGTAATAGTTAAGTATAGAAGATTACCATCTATTTTCCTGTATCTGGTAGGATCAGTAAGTAAATTAGATTCTTGAGTAGTGAAGGACTGTTTTGAGTCCATAGGTGTTTGACATGGCCTGCTACCTAAGTAACCAGAATCATGTAAAAGATCCAAAATATATTTTCTTTGACACAAATGAATACCTTTATCAGTTCTTGCAATCTCAATTCCAAGTATGTATTTAAGCTTACCAAGATCTTTTATAGTGAATTTCTTGTCAAGATATGCTTTGACAAGTTCAATTTCCTTTAAACTTGTACCTGTTAATATAATATCATCTACATATACTAATAAGACAGTAAAAGAATCAGCAGTAGATTTAGTAAATAAGGAATTATCTGAAATGGATTGACAGTAACCAAAAAAATTAGAAAATCAGCCAATTTACTAAACCATTGTCTGGATGCCTGTTTTAGGCCATATAAACTTCTATTTAGTTTACACACTCTTGTATCAGAAGAAAGACAATATCCTGGAGGTGGCAACATATAAACCTCTTCATCTAATTCTCCATGTAAAAAAGCATTATTCACATCTAATTGATGTATACACCAATCCTTCGCAACAACTATGGCTAATAATATTCTGACAGTTGTGATCTTATCTACAGGAGAGAAAGTATCAAAATAATCTATCCATGCTTCTTGAGTATAACTTTTAGCAACTAATCTAGCTTTATATCTTTCTATTGACCCATCTGCCTTATATTTAATTCTATATACCCACTTACACCCTATACAGTGTTTTTCCTGTGGCAAATTAACAAGAGACCAAGTATTAGTTTTCTCCAATGCCTGTAATTCAGCACTCATAGCTTTCTGCCAATTAACATCTTTTCCAGCTTGCTTATAAGTTTTAGGCTCTTGTAATTGAGTAATAGATGCAGTAAACACTTTATGTTGACTACACAATCTTTCAGTAGTTAAGAAATCTGATATAGGATACTATACACCTTTAGTTGATACCACCAGGTTCACATCAGTTTTATTAGGCATAAGAGACTTAGGTAAATCTATCTGATAAACATCTAAATATACGGGAGGATTTCTTTGTCTAGCAGATTTCCTATAATGTGAAGTTGCTACTTCATCTTCTTGTTCAATAAGTGTGTCATGTAAAGTGATCTATAATTTCAGCAGAAGTAAAAGTTTGAGGTTCAGATAAATAATCATGTATTTCTTCTTCAAGAGCAGGATGAGAGTATTCTTACACCTCATTAGTAACATGTATATTCTGTGTAACAAAAGTATTAGGCACAATATCAATAACAATATTCTCTTGAGTAGATAGATCAACACTAATATCAGATAGATCTAAAGACAACAAGTCAGATTTCAAAGTACTTTTATCAGAAAAAGAAAATATGTTCTCATAAAATTTGACATTTCTAGAAACAAATATCTTGTCATTAGCAACATCTAACAATTAATAGCCTTTAACACCAAAAGGATAACCAATAAACACACATTTTGTAACCCTAGGTTGAAATTTATGCCTATGTGCAGTAAGGGTGCTAGCATAACATAAACATCCAAAACTTTTCATATAACTATAATCAGAAAGCTTGCCAAATAACAACTCAAAAGGTGTTTTATTTTTAAGAACAGAAGATGGTGTTCTATTGATTAAATGTACAATAGTTAGAATGCACTCATCCCAAAATTTTATAGGTAAACAAGATTGAAAAAACAATGACCTGGCAACCTGCAAAATATGTTGATGTTTCCTTTCTACTAAACCATTCTGTTGTGGAGTTTCCACACATGATGTTTGATGAATGATGCCATAAGAATGATAGAACTCAGACAATAAAAACTCAGTCCCATTATCACTCCTTAAGATTTTAATAGAAGAGTTAAACTGATTTTTAACCAAATTAGCAAAATTGCACAGTGAATGCTTTACTTCAGATTTAGCTTTCAACAAATAAACCCATGTAACACGGTTAAAATCATCCACAATAGTCAAGAAGAACCTATTACCAGTATGACATGTAATTGAAAAGGGTCCCCAAACATCACAATGGATCAAATCAAAAACTTTCAGAGAATGAGTACTTTTATTAGGAAAAGATAACCTCATTTGCTTAGCAAAATGGCAAATATTACAATGTGAAACATCATTACAAGATATACCTAATTTCTTAAGAAAAGACATATTCTTAATAGACATATGCCCCAATCTAGAGTGCCAAACTTTGAAAGAATTATTCACAGTAGCAGAATAAGCAAAAACATTAGAACAAGAGTTTTGCAAGTAATATAAGCCATCTTCTTGCTTAGCAAAACCAATCATCTTCTTATTTTTGTTGTCCTGCAAAATGCAATGTGAGGAAACAAAACTAACAGTGCAATCAGAGTACTTAGTTAAATGAGAGACAAACAATAAGTTGAAAGAGAAATTAGGAACAAACAACACATTATACAAGACCAATCCATTCCCTAAATGAACATCACCAACATAAGTTGCAACAACAATTTCATTATTAGGTAGATTGATCTTAATGTTAAGTGAAAAGATCAAAATCACTTATCATATGGTCAGTTGCACCTGTATCTAGTATCCAAACATTAGAAGAAGAGGTTTTAAAAGAACAACAGTAATGCAAACCTTTGAGTTGAGATGCATTCATATCTGAATCAGTAACTGCTAAAGCAGCTTTGTGAGAAACGTCAGTCCCTTTTTGTAACTTAGCAAAAGTCAGAAATTGCTCAAACATCTCTTGTGTAAACAGAGGATTTGATTCTTGAATCTTGTCCTTACTATCCTTCTTTGGAGAAGAGGTAATGTTATTTGTAGTAGAAGATTCATTAATAACTCTAGGTCCCCTTGGTCCTTTCCAGCCTGGAGGGTAACCAATTATTTGAAAACATCTATCCACAGTGTATCCTGGTGCTCCACAGTGAGAGCACTTCAACATTTTTTTCTTGTCTTTAAACTTGGTGTAATTAACATTCCTTGCTAACATAGCCATTGAATCACTTGAAGAACCAACAATAGATTGAGTAGATAAATTCTTTTGGGTCTCTTCTTGCAAAAAAAAAGAATAAACCCTAGTTAAAGATGGAAGGGAGGAACCAAGAAGTAATTGGCTACGAATAATAGAGTATGATTCATCTAAACCAATTAAAAACTTCATAACAACATCTTGCTGTTGAATTTTAATCATGGACTGCATAAGATTACAAGAACAAGAAACCATCGCCCTACAAGAACACTTAAGAATGGGCCTAAAACTGAGATATTCATCCCAAAGAACCTTGAAACCATTGTAGTAAACCACAAGAGATTGGGTACCTTGCACAATTGAACTAAGAGATTTCTCCAAATGATACACCCATGGGCCATCTGAGCGCGTATATCGAATATGAAGTTCATCCCAGACATCTTTAGTTGTTGGAAAATACTCCAAAGTCTGCTTAGTGTCAGGCTAAACCGAATTCAAGATCCAAATAAGCACCAAGTCATTAGTGTGAACCCATGCCGAATAGAGAACAATATCATCTTTAGGCGGAGGAATCAAAGAACCATCCACAAGCGGCAATTTATTTTTCACACTCAAAACCCTTTTTACGGAATGACTCCATGAAACAAAATTTGAACCATTTAAAGGTTCCAATACAATCGAGATAGCAGTATTGTCATTCGAATGCAAAGTAAGAGGAGAAAATGGATTAAGAAGTGAATTCACAGAAGTATAGGAAGGATTAACCAATGGATTCAAAGAAGTAGGAGAAGGATTAACCAGCGGAACATCATCATTGGACCTCTGCGAAGAATCCATGAATTAGGCCGTGGTAGACACGAAGACAGAAATCAATGGTGATAAACACCCAAACACAGCGGAAGAAAGCTTCAGGATCGTTGAACAAAACAAAAAAAACTGATACCATGTGAAGAATCTTCAATTCTTGAAGAAAGATTGAATTGATGAAAGATTGGTTTACAAGAGAGATAAAGAAGAAGATGAAAAATTATAGAATAATTAGCTAATCTGATTATTTATACTGTTGCTTAACAAACTATAAGAGCACCTCCAACCATAAATGCTATAATGAAATGCTAAATGTATTTTTAGCATTTCAAATAGTGTTATAGCATTTAAAAATGGGCCATGTGTTCCAACCATAAATGCTATAATGCTAAATTAAATGATATTTTATTGTTTTTCTTACTTTTTTATTATAATTGTCATTTGTAATTGATATTTTATTACAATATAAATTATAATTATTACAAGTAAATTCTTAAAAATATATTTAAGTATTTATAATATATTTATTATTAGGTAATATCTTTACTAAATTTAAATTAATAAATTATCACTTCAAATATTAAATTATATGTTAGACTTGAAACCATACCTATTTGAAATAATTTTAGTAGAATATATCATTGAAATTTTCTCCTAAATAATTTTAGTAAAACATATTATTTGACTTGATGGGCCACAAACATGAAACATTTATCCTAAATAAAATGGAAGATGGGCCAACAACTCTAAATACAAAACATTAAACCATTAAACAGCCCGTTTTGCAGTCACATTTGAGAAGATGGGCTCAACATTAAACTAAATAAATGGAAGAATTGGTCTCATTTCACTAGGGCACATTTGAGAAGAGAGAGAGAGACAGAGAAGAAAACTGCTCACAGAGGAAAAACCGCGTGAAGAAGACGAAGCCTACCACTGATGGTGCGTGAAGAAGATGAAGTCGTTGCCGCCGCCGTTCCTATTTTCTTTTCGGCACTCAACATTTCGACATGATGAAGCCGCCGTACATCTAGTCTCTCTTCCCTCACGAATTGATCTGTTTTTGCTAAATTTATTTTCTCTGTTTTTGTTCTGTTCTTCAAGTTTAATAGAGGAAATCATCATTGTTCTGTTCTTCAAGTTTAATAGAGGAAATCATCAACCACCAACATAAATATTACCGTTGGTGGTTGATTGTCAATTCTGAAATTTACTTTTTTGTATTAAATTATTATAAATTTTTAGCATTTGATGAACAGTGAAAATGTTAAAATAGCATTTGAAAAGTAGATTTACAATTCTTACAAATTTAGCATTCTTCCATTGGAGCACCCAATGTTCTCCCAAATGCTATATTTTTTGAAATATAGCATTTTGGGGTGATGGTTGGAGATGGTCTAATAAACTAACTAATAAACAAGGATAAAGTGCTATTCACTTATACTTAAAAGTGCTACTTCACTTTAGTTGAAGTTGCTACTTCATCTTCTATTTGTTTAGCTTGAGAATAACAAACTTAATTCTAAATGATTAGTTAATACAAAGATAGTAAACACTTTTCACATATCTGATATCACTGCTCTTGAAATAAAATAGAATGTGAAAAAAAAAATAGAAACTCTTGATACGGGGGACTTATGAAATAAATCTGAAAATATATAAATGAGGTGGTAATATAATGAAGCACAAATATCTGGAGATTGATGTAGAGATGAGGAAACTATAGGATTACTTGTCAACAAACATCGATATACAACTATTAATTTATGAGTTGGGCTGGCATGAACCAGTTGCACGGATCTTAAGATCCGTGCACTCATACCCGACCCGACACAGATAAAAAAAAATATATAATTTGTCTTTTTTTTTTCACTTTCACGCTAGGGTTCAGCCTCTCTTCTGCACAACCTCTTTTTTGCACGCTCTTCTTCTTATCTCTTCTCTCCTTCTTCTTCGATCTTCTTCTTATCGCTTCTCTTCTTCTTCTTTGTTTTTTATCGTTCTTTCTCGAAGCACGATGTTCTCTATTTCTCTCAAACCTCCTCTTCTCTATATCGCGATGCGAGAATATTATTTTAAAAGTTAAAAATCCATCTTTATCAGTTCGAAAAATATAAAATTGTATCTGATTTCGTGTTCTTAATGTTTTATGATATATGATCATTCAAATACACATGAAATACTGATGAAGATGAATTTATTGATGTGAATGTCTTGTATATATAACTGACTTATTTTAGTTCTTTTTATAAAGGTATTCTTAATAATACATAAAGGTCACCTTATTGTTTATAAAAGTATTCTTAATAATACATAAAGGTCACCTTATTGTTTATAAAAGGTATTCTTAATAATACATAAATGTCACCTTATTGTTTATAAAAAGTATTCTTTATAATACATAAAGGTCACCGTATTGTTTATAAAAATGTATTTTTAATAATACATAAAGGTCACCTTATTGAGACAGAAGATATAAGTAACTTAACATAAAGGTTTTGGAATTTATACATAATGTGCCTTAAATGGTTGACTTATAAAGGTATACTTAAAAATACATAATGGTCATCTTATGAAAATATAAAGGTATATTTAACTAAATCTAAAAAAAATGCTAAGGTACAGCAAGCCTTACAAAAGATATGTCTAACATTGTTGGAACCGACGGTTCACCGGCTCTATGCAATTAATTAATCGGGTTCCATGCTAGATATAACAAACGCAGCGGAATAAAAGAGTTATACCTTTTGATCAATCTAGAAGAAAAGATTGATCTTTCGTAACCCTAGACCTCTTTGATCTTCTGATGTATTCCTACAGCCTTTCTCGAACGTTGCGTGGCAACGATCCTTTGAGAAATCTCAGTTCTGCTCTCTCTCTCACTATCACGTGTTTTCTGTGATCTGTCTCTTTGAGACGCTGATGGAAAATGACTATATATAGGCTACACCAGGGACCTAGAGGAGGAATTGGGTTGGGCCTCCTGATGGGCTTAAGTATCCTGTGTTCGGCCCGAACACATAACTTAAACCCATCAATAATAATTCAGTCCACTAAAGAATTATTATTGAACTACCGTCCCAATCCCATATTTAATATGGGCTCCTTCTTATTATGTGCACGTTTATCTCCGTGTGTTTAAGATATCGAATGTCCGTAAATTAAATAAGTTACTGACAACTTAATTAATTAACATCTAATTCCAAGAGTAGTACCACTCAACTTTATTATCATGTCGGATTAAATCCACCTGCAGGGTTTACATGATAATCCTTATGAGCTCCTCAAGGGGACATCATCATCCTAAATAATTAGGACACAGATTCCTTCTATAAACAACAGTACACCATATAGACAATATTGTTTCCCAATTCACCGAGTTTATTGATTTAATAAATAAATCTCACTCATTGGCAAATTAAAGAAACAAATATTGTGTATACGTGGCTGTTATTATATAGGGATTAAGAGAATGCACATCCATAATAACAGAGGTCTTGTTCTATTATATAGTGTGTATAAAACGAACAACCTCAAATGGTCCTGCTCAATACACACAAAGTGTACTAGTGTAGTTTTATAGTCAAGACAGACTAATACCAAACTACACTACAACCATTCTGATGATTTGTCCAAATCCATCTTGGTTGTGAGTTACTATTTATAATTTATAAGAAACTGATAACATGATCTTCTGTGTGGCACCACACACCAAGTTATCTATAATATAAATTAATTGGACATTGCATAAACATATATAACAACTATAAAATGCAAACATATGACCAAGGTGATTCTCATTCCATAAAAGATGTTCATACAAAAGCTAGGCTTATAGTATACATCCTAACAATAACTAAAAGGTTTGTCTAGGTATGTCTAACATAACTAAAATGTATGTCTAACACTACTAAAAGGTATGTTTAATATAACATAAAGGTCAAGCACCTGGGAGCATGTTTGGACGGATTTTTTCCGCGACCTAGAAGCGCATGCAGGCGTGTGGGGGCACGTACGCGCTCGAGTCAGATCTATGGGTCGGATTGAAAGTGGTGCGTGGATCACAGATCCATGCACAATGTGTATATAAGTTTTTGTCTTAGTTTATATATAGATAGAATCAAAGACAAATAATTGTTGGGATATTATATGGTACATCTATGAAAGTGATAGGATAACCTTTGGAGAAATCCAAACTAAATTTTAACCTTATTTTCTATTAGATTATGTGTATATATTTTATCCATTCATTTATGTCGACTTCTAACATCAACTTGCCTCTTGTTTTGGAGATCCTTTGTTTCATTAGTCTTCTATTTTATAATTAAGCTGTCAAATGTTATTCGACTCTTTTTTATATATAGATATATGAAGGGGGATTATATTGACGAACAATATTGGTTTTTATAGAACAAACTTCGACTCAAATTAATTATTAAAACTATGATTTGTGTTGTAATAAAAATGATAAGATGGTTCGTGCATATTTGAAGTTGGATTTCATAATTAAGAAACTCAAGATCGGGTCTATATTACTACTATATATATACACATGAGACATTCTATTATTACACTGTCCCATGAATCTAATCTTTTAGACGATGTTCATATGAATCAAACATTGTCAAGTCAACGGGGTCAACATGATTAATGTGTTGGTCAGTATGAGTCAATATTATTAGTTCATAGTCAATACAGTTAATGAAATAGTCAACATAATATTATTTTTTTTACTTTAAAAGTATTATTTTTAGTTTGATGGATTATTTTTTATTGCAAACATATTTTTTTCTTACTTTTTGAAAATCAACTTTTTTATAATAAGAAATAATTTTTTTACAATAAAAGTTATACTTTTGAAGTATGACAATTTATTTGCATAGAAAAATTCCTTGGTACATAAAAAGTGTACTTTTTGAATAAAAATGTAACACTCTTGATATAAAAATTGATACTTTTACAATATCAATTTGCAAAAGAAATAGTAAGTAATATTTTTTAAAATAAAAAGTAATACTTAGAATCAGTTTTAAAGAGTAGTAAGTAATACTTTAAAAAATGATACTTTCAAGTTAGAGTTAATCTTTTTTCGAA
Source organism: Scutellaria minor (assembly GCA_954870855.1). Taxonomy (NCBI): domain Eukaryota; kingdom Viridiplantae; phylum Streptophyta; class Magnoliopsida; order Lamiales; family Lamiaceae; genus Scutellaria; species Scutellaria minor. The sequence continues at coordinate 11,857,197 of OX940728.1, read as the reverse complement.
ATAACAATAGAATTATAGGTAGTAGTTTTATATATATAAAAAAAAGTACTATTGTTAATCAAAAACAATAATTTTCAAAATAAAAGGGAATATCTTGTGTTATTTCAATCAAAATAGTAAATAATACTTAAAAAATGATATTTTTCAAATTGAAAATAATACTTTATTCGAAATAAAGTAATTGTAAGTAATATTTTTAAGTAACAAAATTAATTAAAAAAACAATAATAATATTTCCTAAGTAAAAAATTTACAATAAAAACTTATATATTGACTGGTTTCATTGGATGTGTTGATTTATCATCAATATATGGTCATGCTACGTTCGATCATTTTGATTTAACATTGACTAACATATTAAATGGTTCTATAAATAGATATATTCAGTATATGTATGTGGTGGCCACTGGGAATGAGAAGTTTTGTTCAAATTTTATTCAACTAATATATTTCATTAATTAAATTCATGACACGTGTATGAAATATAGAATGCTAAATATATTGAGACATACTCAAATGCAAGTGGAATAAGAAAATATGGTACAAAAGATTTGAAGATGGTTTTGGGAAATTCTCCAAAAAAGCCCTGCCAGAGACAGAAATTCTTCCTAATTTATATGAAGGTATCCAGTCAATTTGTATGAGGAAAATTGTTGAGAATATTAAATAATTAGTAAATTGGAGTGACATAAGCTATTACGTCATGTTTTCTTTCTTATTTTATTAATTTTTTTTATTTGAATTTGCATTAAATATCGTGAAAACAAAAGACAGTATATCTTGTATATTGGACTACATTTATAAAATGTTAGAACAATCTAAAACTCAAGTTTTAAAATGTTTTGACAAAATAAGATACTAATAGACTAGTAGTGTTAATTTTATATTTAAGATGTCCAATTTTAAATAGTCGGTCAAATAAGAATTTTTTGTTTTTAAATTGGAGTACCTTTTGTGACATTGGTTTAGAACAACTTATCATTTCATAAAATCTTATTTTGAGTAAATAAATAAATATATATTTAAAAAAAAATTCTATTGAGCCTCATCTTTCAAACCTCATGCGTATGCTCTTTTGAATAATATTTTTTAAGCATGATGAAAATAGGTGTAGTGAGGTAATCATGTCTTAAATCTACTTTTACTTGAAAAAAACAATAGTTTAATAAATTTTCATAGTGGAATTGACATTCAATAGATTTTCAGTATTATAAAATCTGGGACTTGCCAGATTCCTTTACTCTCAACTTGTGCGTTGGAATAATCTGCTTGAAAAAAAAAAATATATATTTTGGGATCAGAATAAAAAAAATAAAAAAGACTTTTGGTTAAAATTTTAAAATAAAATGTAGTCGCAAATGAGGACAAATAATTAGCGACCCTTGTTGAATCCTCAGTGGCCACAGTAGTAATAATTGGAAGAAACAGGACAAAAATCACAACAGGAGAGTGGGGGTGTTGTTATATATATATATATATGTATAGTAATGATAAGGAGCCCACCGTTGGGTTTCTTATGAGTCAATCTGGCTTATGTGGCAACACACGTATGTTTTAAGTTACGCGATATTCTATTTAGCGTGATATTCTTTTCTATGTAATTTATTTATTTATTTTTTTAACGTGCTTTTTTTGTTGTGTTTTTTACGTACGTAATTTCTTTTTTCTTTTTCTTTTTTTACATAATTTAATTTTACCTATCATTCTTTCTTATCTTATTTCATTTTTAAATAAACTTTTTTTCTTATTCATCTCAATTTTTTTCTTATTCTATATCATTCTTTCTTAGTTTATCCCATTTTAAGATAATTTTTTTTATTTATGTCAATTTTTTTCTTATTCTATATTATTCTTTGAATATATATCTTTTCAAACTCATTTCATTTTGTCTTAGTAAATTTTAAGAAACTTAAGAAATATCGGGTTACATACAATTAAATAAATACATGAAACTTATCTACAATTAAAAATTAGATTCGTGGGATTACTCGATAAAAAAAAGAAACTTAAGAAATATCGGGTTACATACAATTAAATAAATACATGAAACTTATCTATAATTAAAAAATAGATTCGTGAGATTACTTGATAAATATCACGTACATGAAACTTATCTACAATTAAAAAAATAGATGATAAAACTTATCTGCAATAAAAAAAATATCACGACTACAATTAAAAAATAGATTCGTGAGATTACTCGATAAATATCAAACTTATCTACAATTAAAAAATAGATGATAAAACTTATCTGCAATTAAAAAAATAAATATCACGCCTACAATTAAAAAATAGGTGGTTGAGATTACTCGATAAATATCAAGATTTATGAAAGTTGTCTCCAATTAAAAAATAGATGGTTGAGACTCATAAAGATGTAGAAGTACATGAAACTTTTAGACAAATTCTAAATTTATGTACAATTAATGAAAAATATGTCTTAACAAATATTTTTTCAAGTATTATTGATATTAATGACAACTAAAAGAGAAGAAAAGAAATTGTCAATTTATTGAGATATAATGAGATGAGTTTGAAGTACTATTAATATTAATGGCAACTAAAAGAGAAGAAAAGAAATTGACAATTTACTAAGACAAAGTGAAATGAGTTAGAAAAAATATATATTCAAAGAATAATATAGAATAAGAAAAAAATTGACATAAATAAAAAAAATTTATCTAAAAATGGGATAAACCAAGAAATAATGATATAGAATAAGAAAAAAATTGAGATGAATAAGAAAAAAAGTTTATTTAAAAATGAAATAAGATAAGAAAGAATGATAGGTAAAATTAAATTATTTATAAAAAAAAATTACGTACGTAAAAAACACAACAAAAAAAGCGCGTAAAAAAACAAAAAAAAAAAGAAAATAAATTACGTAGAAAAGAATATCACGCTAAGTAGAATATCGCAGATTGGCTCCATAAAAAACCCAATGGTGGGTTGCTTATCATTAGTGTGTGTATATATATATATATATATATATATCCTCACGTAGAATTTCTAAGAAGCTCTAGAAACAATTTTGACATCACACTCGCTTGTATATGACTTCCACCTCATCATTGTCCTCATCTTGTAAAAGCCATTCATCCCCATTTACCAATTTCATATATAAATAATATTGTAATCTATTTTCTATATGTATATAGTTCTGATATAAAACTCATCACAAGGTTTATTGTGAGGTCAACATGATATATGATGCAAGAAAAAAAGGAATTTAGATGAGTTCTAATGTGGAGGATTGTTCAACAATTGATGATTTTATGTATCATTTTTGGGTCCTTCAATATATTGTTCTTATATATCAAAATGAATATTAATTTTTTATTGAGCTTATGATTCTAAGTTCTTTAGATATGAGCTCCTAATTTTTTTTGTCACCTTCTTAATATGGATAGTACCGATAATTCATTTAACCACTTCGATTCAGGATACTCAAATCTATTGAGGATGACCAAATGTATATGAACAAAGGGTATGTTTGGAATGAAATTATGGTGGATTGGGGAAATCTTGTCATTAAACTCCTAAATTTTGAATAGTAAAAGTATATGTTTATTTTAGAATTTTATAAAATAGAATTATGTTGTATTAGTGTTTAGAATAGAATTTATCTGTCTCTAATTTGATACTTTTTTTAGAATGGCAAGTGAAATACTATATAGTACTTATGAAATAAAGGAATATATGTTGTTAAATCTTGCATAGAGTGGGAACGAGGAGCAGGACCAGCAGTCGGGACCAACTTGTCTAACTCGGACAAATATTCATCACAAATTTGTCTATGTTCCTATTGTTTAGATGGGTACGAATTTTTAGGAAAAGATACATATATTTTTTTTGAAGGCAACCTTCAAAAAAAAAAGAGAAAGTTGGTTTTCTCCTAAACTTAAATTGTCTGAAATATTGACGTAAGAAGTTATTGCATCAAATATCAATAAACAAAGAAGGGTTAAATGCAAAATCTAAAGTATGATCGTTTTTCAATTTGCAACCTAATTTTTTTTATCCGATTGTAATTCAAAGTGTAGGAACTTTTCAAAGTGTAACCTAAACCTTTTTTCTAGCAGCTTTTCTGGCCAAATGCACAACAAGTGATTTTCATTAGGATAGATTTGTCATTTTAAAAAAGTTTATGTTTTAAATTGAAAAAAAAAAAAGTTATGTTTCAGGTTGCAAGTTGAAAAAACAATCATACTTGAGTTTGTTTTTATCCTTCTAAAAGTCCCAAGAAAGTCAAGTGATGTGCATTTTGCAATCGCATAAAAAAAAAATATTGATACTTCTAGAAACAAAATAAAATTCTTCAAGATTATGGATACTTCAAACAATAAAATAAAATTCTAAAAGATTTTGGATACTTCAAACAATAAATCTTGTTTTTTCATGATGAATTCTATATGTTTTCATATTCCATTCACCTTTCAACTTTCAAAATGAGTGTTTATGAAATTTGTATCATTTTTAGTAAGGTAACAAAATTAATATTCAAATTAATTAAACTTATATTGATTTTCTCATTACTACGGAGCATGTCATACAACGCACCATATATTTACGTAGGACTTGATGCAACTACATAGTTTGGTGTATATAATGAATCTTTCAAGGATATATGATGATGAGAATTATGAAATATAATAAAAGCAATATTGATATTGCTCCGATCTGACCCTCTTCTTATCCGGATAAAAACTTGATATCTCCGATTGAATTACCTGCAAAATAAACACCGGGAGGGATTCCCGGCGATGGGACTCCGATGCTCAAGTCAGTAAAGTTGCTAAGCAATTTTTTAGTGAAAGTGTATATGTGTGTTTTAGCAATATGATTGTGCTCAAAATGAAAGAATAAGCATTATAAGTTTATATACTCCCTGTGATACGTGGCAGTTGGAATCATCCGATAAATATGAGAAGTGGGCGACTGGTCTGCGAAAATGGCGGTCATTTGAATTCAAACCTATTCGTCCCGCTTCATCATTAATCAGTTCGTCATCATGTCTCAAAACTTAATCAGTTCGCACTTAATCAGTTTGCAAATAACATCATAGAACAGTTCGCTCTTCCTGAAGTAACCCTTGTTTGCTTCTTTAAGTTGTTCACGCATGTTGACTTTGACTTTGGTTCGGTTTAAGGGAAAAAACCCGGTTCACTTTAGTTCGACCATATCAAGTATTCCCCCCCTTCGAAGTGCGTGTTTACATGCACTAGTGCAGTTCGCTAGATACGTTTACCGAACACCTAACACTCCTTTTCGAGGCGAAACATCCTTTCAATCACCTCTATCCCATCTATGTGACACGCGGCAGAGTGCATTTCCCGCCCGGTGTCTTTTTGTCTCCCACCATTTGATTTCATCTTATCCAATGGTCGATAGCTCGCGACCCTTTGCCTTTTCCCGAACTGAAGTGAATCGGGATTTTTCCCTTAAACCGAACCAAAGTTAAAGTCAACATGTGTGAACAACTTAAAGAAGCGAACAAGGGTTACTAAGGAAGAGCGAACTGTTCTACAACGTTATTTGCAAACTGATTAAGTTTTGAGACATGATGACGAACTGATTAATGATGAAACGGGGTTGTCACGCCCCGGTTTCTTCCATACCAATTTATCGGTGTAGCGTCCCGGATCAAAACGAGCATAATTGATTAAATTAAATAATTAACGTATGACTTAATAAGTATGCGCGTTTACTTTGACTGTTTAATTTATTACGTGCGTTTCAGATACGTGTTTAACGCGTGACTTAGACGGATAATTTTCGTGGACATGGTATATAGAATATTTTCATACCATAAGATGTGTTTTGGAAAGACGAGAAAATAGAAACGAACTAGGGGTCAATCAGAGACCCGTAGATCAAACGGTGACGGAAAGGGCAAAACCCGAAGTTTCGGTCGGAAAATCGGAAGATATTTTACGTGAATAGTAACATGGGAAAAGTCAACCAATGAATAGTGCCGAGATATTTTTGGATGAATAGTAACGGAGATATTTTCGGTGAATAGTGTTTTCCGAATTCTATAAATAGAGGCTCCTCCGATTTATTTTTTCACCGTTTCTCCGAACGAGCCGAACGAGCCGAAAGCGACGAAAACGAGTAAGTCCCTCTCTCCTCTCTTTCTTTTTCTGGGATTCTGTCTCCGGCGGGCCACCGCCGGCGCCGCCGCCGGCCGGTGGCCGGAAAATCCAACGTTATCGGAATCGGACGATTTTCGCACATGATGTTCGTCTCGATGAGACGAATCTAAGATAGGTCTCGGATTTCAAATCCGATTTCTCGTTCGCCGGAAAACAGTGAAAAACAGCCCCTAAACCCTAACCCTATTCCTTGCACCACCTTCTCTCTCTCCTCTGTTTTTCTCTCTCTTCTCGCCGGAGCTGACGATCGGAGAACCGCCGGAGGTAGGGTGACCTGCTGGAGGGCCGGCATCGCCATGGGTGGCGGCGCCGGAGAAGGACAGTGTGTGTATATGCATGATCGTGCATGTGTGTGTGTGTTGAGGTGTGTTGTTGTGTGTGGTGTTGCATGTTGTTGGAGGCGGCGCCGGGTGGCGCTGCCGTGTGGGAAGGAACGGCCGGCGACGGGAGGTCGCCGGCGAAGGCTCGGGGGAGGCAGCCGGCGGCTGGTGGCCGCCGGCCAAGGAATAACAGTGTGTGTGTGTGTGGTACACCATATGCTGTGCGTTTATGTGTGTAACTTGTTGTGTGTGTGTGTGCTCGGCGGTGGTGGTGGCCGGTGACTGGGGGTCGCCGGCCAAGGTGAGAGTGATGAGTGGTGGTCGCCGGCGGCAGGAGGCCGCCGGCCGGAGCTCGGAAGATCGGTGTGTGTGTGTGTAATACGTAAGTGTGTGTGTGTGTTTGTGCAAGAGGGTGTAAAGGCTGTGATGGTGGTTGGGCTTGGCCGGAATGGGTTGCCGGCGACGGGGAGTCGCCGGCGGAGGTACTGGGAGTGGTCGCCGGCGACGGGAGGTCGCCGGCCGGAGTTTTGGTTGGGGTTGAAAATCTGGGAAAAATAGGGTATCGAAGGGCACTATTCACCGCCGGAATCCGGCGATGGACGGCCGGAGGTGGTAGCCGGCGGTGCAAGGATTCCGGCAAGGTAGGCGTCTGCGGCGGAGGGCGGCGCCACCGCGCCGGGTGGCGCCGGGAAGGTGGCTGGTCGTGCAGCCTGGGCGTCGGCGACCTGGGAAGGACCTGGCCGAGAAAACTCGACCAGGCGCGCGCCGGGAGAAGCAGCTACCGAGAAAACTCGGCAGCCGTCGGGCGCCGGGAGCCGCGCGCGCACCGTGCGCACCCGTGGGGTGCCGACGCGCACCCGACGCCGTGTTTTCGATCCGAACCTCATTTTCTTTCCGTCGTTCATCCATATCGAGCCGTCGATAACGAGACGTCGTTGATCGGGGTCATGGGCCCGGTCAAAGTCAACCCTTTGACCAAAATTACCGTTTTACCCCTAAACTTAAAATGCTCCGTTTGAGTTCGTTTGAACTCCGATTGAGCTCATTCTTTTTCCGTTGTGCCCCAAATTTCATTCTCTATCATCTCAGCCATATGGATTGGATATCCACTCTCATTTCTTCAACTCCGATCTTTAGAGCTCTAGATCCGACTCGCGTTTAACGATCATTTCTCCACTGGAGTCTGTTATAACTTTAATTATGCGATGTTAAAGATCTAAGAACACCGTTATGTATGTAGGCTATCAGTTGGATTGAATATCGAGATACGGGATTTGAGACACGAGATTCGAGATACGGGATCGTTGGTACTCGTTTGGGAAATCTGATCCGTCGGTACTCGTTGTTCACGTGGTAACCACCGAACAAGGTGGGGGTAACTTCTAAACTCAATATGTTACTGTTTTCCATATTTGATAATTGAACTCTATGTGCTGTGATTATATGCTGTGATTACTGTATTCATGCATAGTCTATGATACGATGAACGAGAACGGATGTCCTAAGTCATGATAGGGATGGACTGGTGGCCCGTAAAAAACACCATACGTCATGTTAGGGATGGACTGGTGGCCCGTAAAAAGCACCATATGTTAGATATGCAACGGGTATAGTCGAGTGCTCTTAGAGCCGTGTGTTTTACATTGTGTGCTATGCATTTATATGCTGTGACTACTTGCCGAACTACTATATGTTGGATTGTTGTGCTCACCTAATAACTGATAAAAGTTGGAAAGTATCCCCACGAGTGTATTCAACGCACTCACCCCTATTCTGTACTCACACTACAGGCAAAGAAGGGAATCCTGACGCGTAGAGAGAGAGGTGCCCTATCAGCTGTGTCCTTTGTCCGATTTTATCTTTTAAGCTGTTATCCGTTTGTATAAGAAAACTGGATTTCTCCTTCTTGTATGAGATCCTGATGGTATATTTCCGCTGCGTAATGTTTTAAACTTCTTTTTATCGGTTGTATCCGATGTTCCAAGTGTTCTGCTTCTTATCCTCTCATTTTCTTTCTATTTTATATCAAGCTCGCCTTCTTCCCCTTTCTTTCTTAACGCCCAAAAACGAAAAACTCTGATATTTTAACTGAAAGATTTCGGGGCATTACAATCGGAGTTTTAAATAAAAACAGAGGCGTGCAAAAGAAGAAGAAGGCAAGGGACGATCAGAAGAAGAAGAGGATAGAAGACATCAGAATCTTTCTCATAACACATCGGACACAGCCGATTCCTTATCATACAAAACATCGGTCACAGCCGATTCTCAACCGTCATCACAACGGAAAATTTCTAACAGGATCCAACATCACCAGAAATTACAGAATATATATATACATGTCAAAAGATATAGATCATTGTTTTCTTGAAACTTCGTAAAAGACATTTTATGAAAATCCCAAAAGTGGCACCATCTCTCTCTCTACTGCTCTATAGTTCGTCATCTCCTGTAGTGTGAGTACAGATTAAGGGGTCAGTGCATGGAATACACTGGTGGAGATAAACTTTGCATCTTATAACATTCGATAAAGATGTATATATAGTAAATCGAAAGTTCACAACAAAGAGGCACGTTGTCATAGCACGTAAAAGCACAACAGGCATTAGAAATGGTAAGGGACGAATAGGTGCGGGTATTCCCCGTCTTATCCTATAAAAACGGTCTCATTACCGTTGGTGCATTTCCAGGACCACCAAACCTTCAAGAGTAGTAGAATAGGGGTAGGGGATGAATGCATGTTCAGAGGTGGACCGCAGCCCATGCACAATATAAAGTATGACACAACACTTATAAAACACAGCACTTAGCATTTCTCAATTTAGCATCAAAATAGGGAAAACAGTAAACAGATTAAGAATTAGAAAATACCCCCACCTCGATAAGAGGTTATCACGTGATCTGACAAGTTAAAGAGTCAAGCCTAAAGCGTACGATCCAACAGATAGCCTACAAAAATACCGTGATATCTTAGATCCTCAAAAGATTAAAAGACGGATATAAATAAAGATTCGAATGATCAAGAAGGCAGAACGAATAAGCAAGACTCGAAGATTAAGGATATCGAGAAGAGTGTGGAAGGTAAACTTGATAAAAGGGTTGACTCGACCGAGATCCCCAACTCCGGACACAAGGATGGAAACAAACGACTCGAAACGACCCACAAAAATGCTCGCCGGTGCGCACACGACGCACCCGGCAACACACTCTCGCACAACCCTCTCGCACGGTCGTGCAATCCGCGCACGACCGTGCCCCACAACACTCGACCGTGCCCCACCACACTCAACCGTGCGCCACATTCCAGTGGCCGCGCACGGTCGTTCACTCCTGGCGCACGGCCGTGCCCCAGCACACGGTCCTGCGCGGACCAGCCTACACAGCAGCGCCGCCATCTCCTTCCCAAGCTCTCTTGCTCCAGCCGGCGACTCCCATCGCCGGCAACACTTCTGCCACCATGGCCGGTGACCTCCCGTCGCCGGTAAACCCCCAACAACACCCATCACACAACCCAACATGAACAACACACACAAACCCAAGCCTAACCCAAAACACTCACATACACAACTCCGACCACACCGCTCCTCCGGCGGCTCCACCACCTCCAACCCATGATCAAACACTCCGGGATGGTTATCTACCACTCCGGCGCGGAAAACAGAGAGACAAAGCAAGAGACGAGGAGAGAGAAAAGGTGATGGACTCAAACTTAGGTTTTTGGGGCGGTTAACCGGCGATTTGCCGGCGATCTAACCGTCGGAACGGAGAAACAAGACCGTCACTAGACTCACCTCGACGAGAGCTACGACCTATGCGAAAATCGTTCGATTCCGAGCAAGTTGACTTTTCCGGCCACCGGCGGCGGCGGCGGCCGCCGGAAAAAGAAAGAGAAGAGGGAGAGAAAACTTACGTGTTTTTCGATTATGAGCTTGTGTGACTTATCGACTTAAAATCAACCTATATATACTCCTCCAAAAGACTTACTATTCTCCATAAATATCTCGTATGCTACCCTTCGTATACGTCTCGTATACGTCGTATTCTTCGTTTCACTGTTTTCTTTACTACTCGAGCTACGAAACTCCAATCGAACCCTAGTTCATTTCTATTTTCTCATTTTTCCATTACGCATCTCATTATGTAAACATCTTCTAGGTTCCATGTCTAAAAAAAATTACGTCCTTCTAAACCAGCATCAAACACATATCTGTAACGCACATAAATAAATTTAAACACCCAAAATTAACACACATAGAAAATTTTCAATTAAGGGTTTAATTATTTAATTATCCAATTATGCTTCGTTTTGTTCTGGGTGCTACAGGGGCGAATAGGTTTGAATTCAAATGACTGCCATTTTCGCGGACCAGTCGCCCACTTCCCATATTTATCGGATGATTCCAACTGCCACATATCACAGGGAGTATATAAACTTATAATGCTTATTCTTTCATTTTTTAGCACAATCATATTACTAAAACACACATATTCACTTTCACTAAAAAATTGCTTAGCAACTTTACTGACTTGAGCGTCGGAGTCCCATCGCCGGGAATTCCTCTCGGTGTTTATTTTGCAGGTAATTCAATCAGAGCTATCAATTTTTTATCCGGATAAGAAGAGGGTGAGATCGGAGCAATATCAATTGGCACCGTCTGTGGGAAAAAATCTGAGCTTTTAAGACATTGAGATAACAAAAATGGTGAATAATAGAGGATCAAGGAGAATGATAGAGGTAGGGGGACCGTCAAGAGGGCAAGAAGATAGAGAAGATAACCGGAGTTCTACCCCGGTAGATCCTCCTCGTACCATCACTTTAACACTGGAAGAACTTTCAGATTTGATATCAGTGGCTATGCAAAAAGCTTTGGGAAAATAGAGAGTCGAGTCACAGCAGGACAATGTTGAGGTTAATGTGGAAAAAGAGTAGAAGGATGATAAGTCAAAAACAGATGAGAGAGAGAGTCAATTTGATCGCCCCCGGGGTCAGAAGCGAGAACATGATGAACTGTCAGAAAAGGTTGACGATCTGAAAAGAGAATTGCGGGAGGTTCAATGGAATATTCGACGGGTTCCAAAGAGTTCAAGAGGATATCCCTTTTCTGATGGGATAATGGAGGATGAACTACCGGCTTCCTTTCAGCCGGTGAATTTCGATTATGATGGCACTATTGATCCGTGGGACCATTTGTGCCGATTTGAAAATACTGCCTTTTTGCATCGGTATTCGGATGGTATCAAGTGCAGGGTGTTCGCTACTACCCTCACTAGGGCTGCTCAGACATGGTTCGGTCAGTTAAGTGACAGAGCAATTCACGACTTTGAGTAATTATCAGATTTGTTCTTACATCAGTTCGCCAGTGCTAGAATACAACGACGATCTACCCAGACCTTGTTCGGGGTTAAACAGAAGGTGGATGAGACGTTGAGAGAGTATGTCAAAAATTTTACAATTACAACTCTGGAAGCTCCTGAGGCTTCAGACGATCTAGTAGTCAATGCCTTTATACAAGGCTTGAGAGAGGGCAGCCTTCATACCTCCTTGGTTAAGAAGACGCCTAGGAATTTTGATGATTTATTACAGAGAGCTACCAAATACATCAATTTGGAAGAAGCAGTTCAGATTAAGAAAGGTGAGGGCTCTAGCCGAGCGAACAGGTCACATGAGCAAGACCTCGCAAGGAAGAAAGAGACAGGCGAGTCTCGAGCGAAGTTCGCACCCCCACCATTGCGAGATACTAGGGTGGGTAGGAGATATGACCAGTACACACCATTGACCATTCCTCCCGAACAAGTGCTGATGGAGATCTGGAACTTGCCCCAATTGAGATGGCCAGCGACCTAGAGCCCAAATCCCAAGAAACCATCTACCTTTGGCAATGGCAAACTCTGTCGTTTTCATAATGAATATGGGCATGGTACTGATGAATGCTTGCATCTGAGGGACGAACTGGAGAGACTAATTAGGGAGAACAGACTCGCTCGGTATGTTCGTCGACACCGATAGGATAATAAAGAATAGCGAAATGTTCGAGAGGAGCCAAGAAGAGAAATGAGACAAGAACGGCCTGAATTACCTCCACCTTCGTCACTCCCACAACGAAATAGGCCTGAAAGGGAAGAAAGACCCACCATACATATGATCATAGGAGGGCCAACAGATGGAGATTCAAACAGAGCTTGCAAAGCAAGACTGAACTCAGTTCGACAAAAAGGAGGTGAGGTCCAAACGATTTTTGACGAAGTGGTGGTAGAGTTTGGAGCTCGTGACAGAGTAACAATCCAGAGTCCACAGTTTGATGCTATGGTAATTACGGCCGAGATAGGAGGCTTCAATGTTGAGCGGGTATTTGTTGATATAGGCAGTTCGGTGGACATCATGTTCATGGACTGTTTTAGAAAGATGAGATCGTCAGTTGAGGTAAAATCTGTGGAAACTTCTCTTTATGGTTTTGCAGGAGAAGCTGTGATAGTGTTCGGCAAAATACAAATTGCTTATGGTTTTAGGAGAAGGAGAATGGAGGCAGAATAAAACAATGACTTTCTTGTTAGTGGATGCACCTTCACAATACAATGTGATTTTAGGTCGTCCATCTTTGAGTACTTATGTGGTGGTCATCTCGCCTGCATATTTTATGATGAAGTTTCCTATGGAAAATGAGGAAGGACGGACAATAGGAGTGGGAGTAGTTCATGGCGACCAACAGACAACCCGACGTTGCTATATTGCTGCAATTCGCCATTCAGAGTCCCAAAAGCGCCACACTGAACAAAGAGATGACGTTGATTGAGAAAGGGACCAGAGTCGGAAAAAGGGGAGAGAGGCGAACACAACTGAGTTTGAAGAAGGGGAACTGATGAGTATAGAGTTGATTCCAGAACAGGCTGGACATCTAGTTCGGCTTGACAATCATTATTCTGAACAAACCCGAAATGAAATAGTATAAGTTTTGAAGGAGAATATAGATCTGTTCGCGTGGAAACCAGAAGATATGAAGGGTATAAACCCAGATATAGCAATTCACAGATTGAATATCAAGCCTGAGGTTCGATCGGGTCAAATAGAGGCTTAGACACTTCGGAGATCAACAGAATGAAATCATCGAGAGAGAAGTGGAGATATTGTTGGAGATAGGGCGTATCGAGAAGATTCAATACCCTCGATGGTTAGCTAATGTGGTTCTGGTGCCTAAATCGAAAAACAAGTGGTGTATGTGCATCGATTTCCGGGATCTGAACAAAGCCTGTCCCAAGGCTTATTACCCACTTTCCCGAATTGATAAGCTGGTGGATTCGACTGTTGGGTGCGAACTGCTTAGTATGATGGATGCTGCACACGGATATCATCAAATTTTGTTGCATCCGAAAGATAAACCTAATGTTGCTTTCATCACCTCATCTAGAATATACTGTTACACAGTGATGTCGTTTGGTTTAAAAAATGCAGGAGCTACTTATCAGAGGATGGTGGACAAGATGTTCAAGCACTAGTTAGGTCGGAACATGGAGGCCTATGTGGATGATATGTTAGTGAAAAGTATCCAAGCGAACACTCATGCAGCTGATTTGATGGAAACCATGGCAACAATTTGAAAGCACGGAATGCGTTTAAATCCAGCTAAGTGTTCATTCAGAGTGAAAGCAGGAAAGTTCCTGGGGTATATGGTTATAGAGAGAGGAATAGAAGTCAACCCCATCAAAATCCGAGTTATACAAGGGATGTCCCCTCCTCGAACTATAAAAGAGGTACAAATTCTAACTGATTTTATTGTTGCTTTAAGCAGGTTTATATCGAGGCTAGCAGATAGAGGTCTGTCTTTCTTTAAAATTCTAAGAAAAAGTGGCCAGTTCGGTTGGAATGAAGAATATCAGAGGGCATTTGAGGACTTGAAAGGCTTTCTCTCTTCGCTTCCTCTATTAAAGCAACCGATTCAAGAAGGCACACTGATAGTGTACCTGGCGACGGGAGAAGAGTCAGATAATTCAGTTCTTGTGCGTGAAGAAGGTAGGGACCAATTTTCTATGTATTTTGTCAGCAAAGTTCTTCAAGGAGCTGAAGCACGCTATACCGAGATTGAGAAGGTGGCTTATGCATTAATCACTACGGCCAGGAGGTTGCGGCCATATTTTTTGGGGTATGCAATTATAGTATGAATTGACCATCCACTAAGTGTTGTTCTGGGAAAACCTGACGTATCAGGAAGGCTAGTTAAATGGGCTATCGAACTGGGTCAATTTTACATCAGGTATGAACCTCAAACAGCTGTTAAAGGTCAAGCCTTGGCGGACTTTATTCAAGAGACGACCAGAGTGCAGGAAAAGAAAGAATGGGAACTATTTGTAGACAAATCTTCATCTCGCCAAGGATCCGGAGCTGGGATATTGTTAATCAACCCAGAGAAAGATGAGTTACAGTTCGCCATAAAATTCTTGTTTAAAGCATCTAACAATGAAGCAGAGTACGAAGCTTTTTTGCAGGGTTTAAAGATAGTCGAACAGGTAGGAGCTCGTCATTTAAAAGTCAAGTCAAACTCACAGTTGGTAACCCAACAACTTTAAAACCAGTGTGAGGTCAAGGAGTATCGCATGATTTCTTATGTGGAAAAAATCAAAGATATGGAAAACAGGTTTGAGAAGCTTCAGATCGAACAGATTCTCAGAAGTGCAAATCAGAAGACAGATTTTCTATCAAAAATAGGAAGTTCGCTGAAAGATTGTTCGCAATGAAGTATAACTTTTATGGGTGTGGGAAGAGAAAATGAGGTGATGAATATTGACAAGGTAAAGTCCGACTGGAGAACTCCTTTCTTGCATTTTTTGGAAGGTAAAAGGGAAGGGACAACGAAGGAGTTGAAAAGGTTAGAAAGGCAAGTTCGATTCTTGGACTTTTATACAGAAAAACCTTTCTACCAACGGATGCAAGATGTTTATCTCAAGAGGAAGGGATTAAGGTCCTTAAAGAAGCTCATGAGGGAGGATGCGCCGAACATTAAGGAGCAAGAGCTTTAGCGCGAAAGGTAGTACGAGCTGGTTTTTATTGGCCCATAATGAAGAATGACGCTAAGGAAATAGTTAGAAAGTGTGAGTCTTGCCAGAAGCATGGATGGCGGATTCACACACCAGCTACTGATATGCTAACTATCTGTTCGCCTTGTCCTTTTGCCAGATAGGGGATTGACATTGTTGGTCCATTTGTTAAAACTAGAGGAAGTAAACAATTCTTAATAGTAGCAGTGGACTATTTCACTAAATGGGTTGAAGCCGAACCCTTAGTCAAAATTGTTGAGGCTGATATGATCAATTTTGTTTGGAAGAATATTTGTTGCAGATTTGGTTTGCCGAGGATCTTAGTGTCGGATAATGGAGCTCAGTTCTAGGGAAAGAAAATTACCGAATGGTGCAAGAAGATGAAAATCTTGCAAATATTCACAGTTGTTGCTCATCCCCAAGCAAAAGGGCAGGTCGAAGTGGTGAATCGGATCATATTGGATGGACTTAAAAAGCGGCTTGAGTTTGAAAAATTGAATTGGGTAGATGAACTGCCATTAGTATTGTGGGCTTATCGAACAACATCTAGGTCAACAACAGGGGAGAGCCCTTTCAGTTTGACGTTTGGAATGGAAGCAGCAGTCCCAACAGAAATCCAAGGAGAAGCTTTGAGGATTACCAGTTTTGAACGTCAAGAGAATGAGGAATTGGTCAAAACTGACTTGATGTTTTTAGACAAACTGAGGGATGAGGCCAGAGTTCGTCATGAACTCTACAAGAGGCGCATTCAAGCATCATTCCACAAGAAAGTTCGGAAGAGGGAGTTCCAAGTGGGAGATATGGTGTTAAGACATTTGTGTTAAGACAGTCAGATGTCTTGGTTGAAATTGGGAAGTTGGATGTTACTTGGGAAGGACCGTATGTTATCTCAAAAATTCTTCCAAGAGGATCTTACGAGCTGATAGATAAAGATGGAAAGATGTTGCCAGGACCATGACATGTGAGTCATCTGAAGAAATTCTATACTTGAAGTGCCACACTTCTGTATGTTGCTTGCTACTTCTTTCAATTTCTCTTACCTTAATAAAATGAGAAATATTCACTCTCCGTGGATGTAGGCTAATTTAGCCGAACCACGTTAAATTATTGTGTCTTTTCTTTTCTGTTTGATTTCATATGATTGTTGTTATACTTGATGATTAAGCAAACTGAAACATTCCCTCGGAATGTCTTGATTAAGTGAATTGAAGCATTCCCTCGGAATGTCCTGATTAAGCGATCTAAAACATTCCCTCAGAATGTCCTGATTAAGCGAACTGAAACATTCCCTCGGAATGTCCTGATTAAGTAAACTGAAGCATTCCCTCGGAATATCCTGATTAAGCGAGCTGAAGCATTCCTCGGAATGTCCTGATTAAGCGAATTGAAGCATTCCCTCGGAATGTCTTGATTAAGCGAATTGAAGCATTCCCTCGGAATGTCTTGATTAAGCGAACTAAAGCATTCCCTCGGAATGTCCTGATTAAGCGAACTGAAGCATTCACTCGGAATGTCCTGATTAAGCTAAGTGAAACATTCCCTCGGAATGTCCTGATTAAGCGAACTGCAATTATACCTTTGAGGAGTCTTGATCAAATACAAGTATGTACTTTATGGTTTACTAATTCGACGATGGTGTTATGCATGTTACTTGAAGGCTCTGATATATGATTAGAAACATATCATAACATTTGAAAGTTTGATAGAATAGTTACAGATAAGAAAATATGTAAAGTGTTTTAGAACAAAAGATATAAGAGAATTACACTACGTACAGTCAGATGGTCCTTCGGAGGGAGCTGGATGAGAGGGCAGATCAGTGGATGAAGTCGGGGGCACGGGATCAAACATTTCTTCCGGCAGATCCACAACCAAAATCGGACCTTCCTTTGCAAACTGAGGAGGATTCGAGTTGGTACTTAGATGCCTAGGAAGAACTTCCAAGATAGCTTGCTCCAAATATCCTTCCTACTATTCTACATCAACGGCCTCGCTTGGATCTCCCTGCCAGCCGGGAGGAGTAGAGAAAGATTATCTTAACTTTTTGCCTAGAGAGAAGAGACGGAACTGAAATTGAGATTCTGGCAACACTTGACCAGTTTCCTTCTGATATTGTTGAAAGGCTTCCGTCACCTGCTCTTGGCATAATCTAACTCCCTCTCGGAAGTAGGCCTCGGCCATGGGAGCAGCCTTTGAGAGGAAGATGACGGAGTTCCAGATCTGATGGAAGATTCTTTCACGGTAGACTTCCGCTATCAGCTCCATCTCCGAGCTCCGAGCAAATTGATGATAGCCTTCATTCACTCCAGCTTGATAGCCTTCCATCTTCATGTCTTCGCCGAATTGAGCTCTCAACTGCCTCTCCTGCTCTAGCTCTTCCCTCAATTTTCGGTTCTCCACCTCCATTGCAAGAAGAACGGTCTGCTTCTCCATGGCGAACTTCTCATTCACCAACAGTAGCTCTTCTTTCTTGGATACCTCTGATCGAGCCACAACTAGATCAACTTCACGTTGTTCTAGTAAAACGGATAACTTCTCAGCCTTCTCGGATTGGATGGTCGCTCTCTAGCGTTTGTTTCTCATCCATCATCTCCTCAGCTTCATATGGCTCTTCTGAGTTTCAGCTCGCCGACAGATGGCCTTCCTAACATAATCATTAAAAATTTTCTTAGCATATGCTAAGCGGGTTAAATTTTTCCTTATCTCTCTCTCTTCGGCATCTTCCTCATCCTTGCCACTCCTCACTATCTCCCCTTTCTGTGCTTTCGGACCACCTGCAGCTTCTTCAGTAGTTTGTTGTTTTTTCGCTTGGGAGCCCTGCGAACTGGAAGACCCCCTTTTCTTTGTCGAATGAGTCGTCGCTACTGGATTTTCACTGACCTCCTTCGACAGGTCGATCGGTTCGAAGATGAGAACCGTAGCTGGGAGCGAGCTAGGTCGGTTCTCTGAGGGAGATGGAATAGTAGTAGTTGGAGAGACGAACAAGACAAGCTCCGAACTCTCAGGAAGAACACCTCTTTCCTCCTGGATTATGTTCACAGTTGAGCCAGGTGTCTTGCCGGCCAGCTCAGCAAGACGAGTCTCCTCTGTCTACCTGAAGGTTGTAGCCAAGTCGATGTCCACTCCATGCTGAGAGGATGAAAAAAGAGATCGATCTTCATCGGAGACCTCATCCATGAAGCTGAAGAACTGGTTCATTGTTCTGTCTGCAAAAAGGAATAACCTGAATAAGTCATAGTGCGACAAAATAGTTCGAACTAACATGAGAAATTGCAAGAATTAAAGAATGACCTAAATTGAATATGGAAGGAACTTGGCTGTTCGGATAGAACCCCCAGAACGACAGTAATGACTCACAGGAGCTCAACCTTACTATATCGAACCACCCCTTATCAAATATTTTGTTCAGAAGGGCGATCTGGAAATTAGTTTGGGGAGGAGGATCTGTTTGAGTAGAAGTTTGAGCCCAAGGGGGCGAATAGAAGGGTTGGTTCGCTGGCTCACAAATGAAGAAATAATATTTTTCCCAGGAACTGACTTTGTCGTCCCCGGGAGACAAAAAGGAAGCTCGCCTCTCACCACTATGAGGGCTTAGATAAAAGTGAAAAGGATTAGTATTTTTAAGAACAAAACAAAATCGAAATCGATTAGAGGTGGGCTCGACCCCCATCCATTTACATATCATATAAAAAGACACTATGTAACTTATGGAGTTCAGGAGCAATTGGTTTGTACATATGCCGAAAGCCGAACCAATTTTCAAAAAGAAAGGGTGAACAGGAGGAACTAATCCTAAAGTTACATGCTCAAGAACCATGTCTGATGGCCGGTCAGAGCCCGATGGGGTCGATCTTCCAAACTAGGGATTACTACAGAATAACCGCCTACTAGGATCGAACTAAGTAGTATTGTATGGGTCTGAGTGGCTTTGGTGGAAGAAAATACAGTATCTACAGTTTTTCGTCTGGATTTCTTGGAAAGATTGGACGGTTTTTGATGGCTTGAAGAGGAGGGTTTAGGGTTTGCAAGCCTAGAATCGGGGTGAAGAGGAAATTGATCAAAACCCTATTGTGACTCGCTCTCATCTCGAAGATGAACTAAGGGATTGGAAGATGCCATTGAAATATAAGGTTAAGAGAGAAGAAGATTGGTACCTGGGTTGATTGAAGAATTCTAGAAATTGGAGGAGAAAATTCTTTGTTGATGAGAGTCTACAGTGGTTTTTTGCAGGGAAGTTTTTATGTCTAATGGAGGATATATATATAGAGGGTGGATTTCTTGATTTTGGGGGGAAAAGGCAAAGGGTCGCAAGCTATCGACCGTTGGATGTGATGAAATCAAATGGTGGGAGACGAAAAGACACCGGGCGGGAAATGCACTCTATCGCGTGTCGCATAGATGGGACAGAGGTGATTGAAAGGATGTTTCGCCTCGAAAAGGAGCGTTAGGTGTTCGCCAAATGTATCTAGCGAATTGCATTAGTGCGTGTAAACATGCACTTTGAAGGGGGGAGTACTTGATATGGTCGAACTGAAGTGAACTGGGTTTTTTCCCTTAAACCGAACCAAAGTCAAAGTCAACATGCGTGAACAACTTAAAGAAGCGAACAAGGGTTACTTCAGGAAGAGCGAACTGTTCTACGACTTTATTTGCAAACTTATTAAGTACGAACTGATTAAGTTTTGAGACATGATGACGAACTGATTAATGATGAAGTGGGGCGAACAGGTTTGAATTCAAATGACTGCTATTTTCGCGGACCAGTCGCCCACTTCCCATATTTATCGGATGATTCCAACTACCACGTATCACAGGGAGTATATAAACTTATAATGCTTATTCTTTCATTTTTTAGCACAATCATATTGCTAAAACACACATATACACTTTCACTAAAAAATTGCTTAGCAACTTTACTGACTTGAGCGTCGAAGTCCCATCACCGGGAATCCCTCCCGGTGTTTATTTTACAGGTAATTCAATCGGAGATATCAAGTTTTTATCCGGATAAGAAGAAGGTCAGATTGGAGCAATATCAAATATCATATATGTAGAAAGGTTAACTTAAAGTTTGGACTTTGTACTATATAGTGTTTTTTTCACATTGTATTTGAAATAATTTTTTTCTCTAACCGTAATCTATATATGGTCCATGGTTTTTGTTTCAATTTGCAGCATGCGATCAATTTTCTGTCTACTTGTTAGTTTGATTCAAATATTAAGGGGTTATTTTGGTATTTTTGCAACACATAATTCTTATTTTTTCAATTTGCAACGTCTAATTAAGTTTTCTACTATTTTTTTTTCAGAACCTAATTTTAAAGGGTCTTTCCATATTTTTTCATGAATTTGGGAGAAAATCTATATATTATTTTGGGATGAAACCCCTTCATTCATCATAAAGTTTTCTCAAGATCAATAGTAAAAATCTTAATTTCAGCCATAACACCCTACATTAACATGAAATGAGTGTTGAATGATAAAAACTTTGTCAATAGTAGAAACCATATTTTAACTTACAACTTTTCAGACACCATGTTGTTCCTTGATAGTGATAAGTGTCGTTTTTCACGTATTTTTGTGTATGTTTATATATTCGTTTGAATATGTTTAGATACGTTTTATAGTGATTTATGATATTATATTGTATAAGTTGCATTTGACGTGTTTGTGCTTAGTTTCATGATTTTGATGAGAAAAGTGCAAGTTTCAAGTGTAATTGATGATCAAGGAGAAACCACGGAAAAACGAGGAAGAATAGGAGTGAAATGTGAGATCGCGTGGAAGAATTGGTGGCGCACGATTTGGTCGTGCCATGTAGCACTACTGTGCGCCATTGTATAGTGACGGGGCATGACCGTGCTGTGGGGCACGGTCAACTCCGTGCAGAAGCCAGTGACCTCTTGGTAGGGCACGGTCGACCGTGCTGTGGGGTACGACCGTGCCTGGGTGAACAGGAACTCGTAGGAAGTTAGTTTTCTTGGATAATCTTCACATATTACTTCACTTGGAAGATTCCCAAAGCCATATAAATACTCAACATGAGGAGAGAGAAATTCATAGAGAGAGAAATTGAGAGAGAGAGTCATAGAGAAGAACACGAGAGTCTGAGAAGCAGCGAGAGGATTTGAAGAAGAATTCAAGAAGATCGAGGAATCACGAGATCGTCTAATAGAGTTTTTTATCTTTTCTTCTTTTGTTAGATTTTAGTAGATATGATATTTCCAATCTTGTCTGTGAGTTTGTTTATTATCATGCCTAGCTAATTTTCTAGGGTTTCTAGGATTTGTTAGTAATTTAATTCGAATCTAAATGGATCTTTAATTTCAATTCAAAGTTCGTGATCGTTTATCCTATTTGTGTGTATAAATAGATTGCTTGTTTGATTATCCGATCGGTAATTGAGCATGTTTTAGTAATTAGATCAAAATTCGAGAGAAGAGATTTAATTATGGACGAATAAACACATGATACATAAAAAGACTTAGATCGGGAGATTAAGGAATTTATGTGATAAAAAATCAATCTTAGGTACTTTTGGGAGTTGTTATGTTTCAATCATATTGAGTAGGGATACCTCCGGTGGATAATAATCAACTGGTTAACTGACTCGGGAGAGCTGTTAATTCGACATATGTGATTGCTCATATAGGATGTTTGATTAATGAACTTGAATTGGTTAAAGTGATGTTTTGATGAGAATTAGATGAAAGCATGTCCTAGAACCCGTCTTAGATATCTGTTATTCTTGAGTGAATTTATCTGTCTGGTTACTTTTCTATTGAATTAAACTGCAATCAGTGTGATTTGATTTTCCTAGATAAAACTAAAAATTGAATTTGAGTAATTAGTTAGTACCTAGATAGCCAGTCTTTGTGGGATCGACCTTACTCACCACTTCTACACTCTACACCGTACACTTGCGGGAATAGCTAAAAGAAATTAGTGAACAGATAGTATAAAGATTTTCCGGTTGAATATTAAATTCAAAATTAAGGTGCTAAAATGTTCTTTGAATGTTGGTTTTTGCTATTGATTTTTTTTTTGTGTTTCATGTTGAGTTTAGGAGTACGATAACAGGGCTTGCTATTTTTTTTTATTTTTTATTTTTATAAATTTTTGTGATGAAAAAGAAAGAATTTCCCATAATTTAAGTATGTAATAATAATAATAATAATAATAATAATAATAAAATCTTTAAAAATTAGGTTCCAACAAAAAATGTGGTTAGAAAATAGATCAGAGATTGTACGAGTACACAAAACCCTTAATATTAGAATCCAACAAAAAAGTTGATGGAAAATTGATTGATTGTAGCAAATTGAAAAGGACCTGAACTGTAAAATGCAATCAGAGAGTTTGCAATGAACCAAAAAAACACAATAATACATGTTATAGATTGAAACCCCACATATATAATTACCATCTTTATATATATATATATATATATATAAGGACACAATAATACATGTTACAGATTGAAACCCCACATATATAATTACCATCTTTATATATATATATATAAGAAGGACCAAGAATGTCACATGACAAATATACAATATTTTCACATTAAATGTAGCTAATTAATTACTTCAAATTTTATGTTACTAAGAAACATTACTAATTTTGATATATATATATAAGAAGTATTGAAATATATATATATATATATATCTTTATATATATAAAAGTAAGACCACTTATGTCACATGTCAAAGCTCACATTATTTTGACATTAAATATGATTAATTAATGATTTTAAATTTTATGTTACAAAGAAAAATTACTAAATAATTTAGAAATATTGACAGTATTTATCTAAATAAATATGTTAGGCTTCAATATATGAATTATTATCATATTTGAAATTAGTTAAATTTAAAATTTTGAAGAAAAAGTACAAATAAATAAATAAAAAAGAAAAATGCTAAAGTAAAGATGAGTTTATTGAAAATGATTGTTCAAACTTTTCATTTAAACTTATTAATTAATGAAAAATTGAATTATCCTTTTTTAATTTATGTTTTAAAATAAACTATAAAATTAATTTGTGAAATTTTTAGTTTCATTTTTTTTAATTTAATTGAAAATAAAAAGTGAGGGTTGTTATATATGTTAACAATAAAAAGCAAACTAAAAATGATGATTGGTGGGTTGAAGATATATTAGGCATATCAATATATATTATTTTCAAAATAATAAATAAATAAATATTTATGAACATCTACAAATGCATCATATTTCAACAATTAGATAATTATTTAATCATATTACGTTATATTTAATGTTGTGATATTTATTGCACAAATCATAAATTGAATTTTACTATATAAATAATATTTAAAATTTTCTAATTTTACCAAATTTACTTTATTTTTACTTTTTTTTAATTTTACCAAATTTTTTTTAATTTAATTGAAAATAAAGTGAGGGTTGTTATATATGTTAACAATAAAAAGCAAACTAAAAATGATGATTGGTGGGTTGAAGATATAATAGGCATATCAATATATAGGGCAACACTACCCCGGGGGCACCGTGCCCCCAACATTATCCTTTTATTTTTTTCTTTTTCTCTTTTCTCTTTTCGCTGAGTTTCCTTTCTTTTTTTTTTCTTCCTTGTGGTGTTCATTCTTCTTATTCTTCTTTTTTTCTTTTTTTTCCTCTCTTCCTACTCAATTTTTTCATATAATTTTAAAATTTTAAACTCACATCTAATATCTTAAGAGCATACAATTGATACCTAAAAAGTATACAAAGTGATACCTAAAGAGTATTCAAGTGATATTTTTCATTGAATGATCAACTAATAAATTAAGAGTAAATATGCAATATCTTATACTATAAGCATTATTATCTTAAATGTCCATATGTAATATCTTATACTATAAATATTAATACCTTAAAGGTAAATATGTAATACCTTCAAGGTATATATGTAATAATAATAATAATAAGAAGAAGAAGAAGAAGAAGAAGAAGAATGTACAAAACAAATAAGAAGAATAACAAATCGATAAGAAAATTGATTAAGAAGAATGAGAGAAAAAAAAAGAGAAAAAAGAAGAAAGCAGCGCTGTTTCTGCACTAATTGTCACGTCCCGAAATCTTTTCACATTTTATCAGAGTTTTTACTCGGGCGTGAAGATAGAAAAAGGCAAGGGACGCTTATCAAGACAGAAAGAAAGAAGCAAGGGACAACAGAAGAAAGAGGTAAGGGACGAAGTGAATCTTTCACTTATCAAAACCCACCTCTGTCGATTACATTCGGTCTCACTATCGATATATTACAACATACGGCCTCTACCGTTAGCAATCGGTCTCACTACCGATATAAAATATCATATGCAGCAGAAATACCTTAAGGATCTCACATCCTTACATGTATCAAAATATTACAAAACACAAGTTATCCAAAACATAATTTGAAAATGTTTAAGAGACCTCGTCTCATTACAACAAAGCCAGATACAGTACTTCCTCTCTCCTCCTAGGGTTCCTCATCCTCCTCATCTCCTTTATTGTGAGTACAGATTAAGGGGTGAGTGCGTGGAATATACTCGTGGAGATAACATTCGCCTCATAAGAGCTCAAGACAGAAATTAAATACCGAAAAGCTAACCTACAGCCACGTCGTCACAGCACATATATATGCAAAATAGATATTAGAAATGGCAAGGGACGAATAGGTGCGGGATTCCCCCATCTTATCCTATAACGGTATCTCACCGTTAGTGCATTTCAAGAGGCTCACGACACCTCCACATAGTAGTAGAATAATAGCAGGGGACGAACAGAATGCATGATCGGAGGACCTCTGTCCTTCCACAGTTATATCATGGCACAACAAGTATAAATACAGCACTTAGTATTCCTCAATCATGCATATATAGGGAAAGCAGTAAACAGATAAGAGATTAGAATGTACCCCCACCTCGTATAGTGGTTACCACGTGAACGAGTATCGGCGGATCAGATTTCACAAGCGAGTACCAAAGGATCCGATATCATAAGGCTCAACTCAACAAGTAGCCTACATAAGTTATGACGTCCCTTAGATCCTTAATAAATTATATTTAAAGCTGTAAAAGGTTCCGTTGGAAATCGGTCGTTAAATACGCGACGGATCGAGCGATCTAAAGATTGGGATTTAGGAGATAAGGCTAAAAGTTAAGTCTAAAGGACTGAGATAGGAAATGAAATTTGGGTCACGATGGAAAAAGAATGAGCTCGATCGGAGTTAAAACGAGCTCAAACGGAGCATTTTAGGTTTAGGGGTAAAATGGTAATTTTGGTCAAAGGGTTGACTTTGACCGGGCCCACGGACCCGGGTCAACGTCGTCTCATCGGCGATAACTCGAAAAAGACGAACGACGGAGAAAATGGGATTCAGATCGAAAACACGGCATCGCGAGCGCGTCGGCACGCGCGAACCCAGCGCCGGGTGGAAAAACCTGGCGGCTAGGCGCATGGCTCGGCAGCTGCCGAGTTTTCTCGGCAGCGTCGTGTCCCGTCTCGGCAGCTGCCGAGATTTCTCGGCAGCGGGTGCATGGCTCGACGGCTGGTCGAGTTTTCCCGACGGTGGCTGTTCAACGCGCCACCTTCCCGGCGTCTCCCGGAGCGGCGGCGCCGCCTCCAGCCACCACCACCTACCTCGCCGGATACCTCGCACCGCCGGCTACCACCTCCGGCCGTCCATCGCCGGATTCCGGCATGAATAGTGCCTGGAAACTTCACCGCAAAACCCTTCGAAGTCACATTTTTCCAAAATTCTAACTTCAACCAAAACTCCGACCGGCGACTTCCCGTCGCCGGCGACCCTTCCCTGAGCCTTGGCCGGTGACCCCCCGTCGCTGGCCACCTATTCCGGCCATCACAAGCCACATACACAGCTATATATACATATATATACACCCTCGTTTACACACACACACTCGTGTATACACACACACATACCACCAACTTTGGCCGGCGGTCACCTGCCGCCGGCCCCCTCCAACTGAGCCCTCGCCAGTGACCTCCCGTCGCCGGCCCACTGGTCACACATGGCGGCGCCACCATGCGCTGCCCATAACAGCGAGCTCAACACACACACACACTAGCACACCTAAACACACACACACATGCACGTTCATACATATATACATAATGTCCTTCTCCGACGCCGCCGGCCCTCCAGCGGCTGACCCTGACCTCCGGCAACCTCCGACAGCAACTCCGGCGCGGTGGAGAGAGAAAACACAGAAGAGAGAGAAAGGGTGGTGCAAAGGTTAGGTTTAGGGTTTCAAGGCTGTTTTTCGCCGTTTTTCGGCGAACGAGAAATCGGATTTGAAATCCGAGACCTATCCTAGGTTCATCTCGTTGAGACGAACGTCGTGTGCGAAAATCGTCCGATTCCGACAACGTTGAAATTTTCCCGCGACCGGCCGGTGGTGCCGCCGGTGGCGGCGCGCCGGAAACAGAAAGAAGGACTTACGTGTTTTCGTCGGGTTCAGCTCGATCGAAGAAACGGTGATTTTCGAATCGAAACTACCCCTATTTATAGAAATCCGGAAATTACTGTTCACCGAAAATATCCGAATCATTATTCATCCAAAATATCTCCGTTACTATTCACCAGTTGACTTTTCCAAATTACTATTCACATAAATATCTTCGTTTCCATTCACCGTAAATATCTTCCGATTTTCCGAAACTTCGGGTTTTGCCTTTTCCGTCACCGTTCGAGCTACGGGTCTCCGATTGACCCCTAGTTCGTTTCTATTTTCTTGTCTTTCCAAGACGCATCTTATGGTATAAAAATATTCTATACACCATGTCCATAGAAATTATCCGTCTAAGTCATGCGTTAAACACGTATCTGAAACACACATAATTAATTAGACAGTCAAAATATACGCACGTAATTATCAAGTTGTACGTTAAAATATTTAATTAATAAATTATGATCGTTTTGATCCGGGGCGCTACACTAATACCTTCAGAATAAATGTGTGATACCTTAGGTAGTGATGCCCAAACGGTTTGGAAAATCGGAACCGGGCCGGTTCAAACCGGCGGTCAACGGTTCGGGGAACCGTTGACCCGATTTCGGTTCCAAACCGGAACCGGGAACCGCCGAGAACCGGTTCGGTTTCGGTTCCCAATTTGACAAACCGGCAAACCGGCGATTTAACCAGTGGTTCCAACCACCGGTAAAACCGCCAGTTTTTGTATTTTTTTTGTATAAAATTGGGTCAGTACCGCGGTACTGAGATTTTTTTTATATAAAATTGGTTCAGTACCGCAGTACTGGATATGGGTACCGCGGTATTGAGACGCAAAATTCAGTGCTTTGGTTCTCTGCATCTCAGTACCGCGGTATCCATATCCAGTACCACGGTACTGACCCAAATTTCTTCAGTTTTCTTCGAACCGTCGGTTCGAACCGGCCGAACCGTCCGGTTCCGGTTGAATCGGCGGTTTGGAACCTAAACCGGAACCGCCGATCACACGGTTCGGTTCCAGTTCCACCAATCCGGAACCACCAAACCGGCGGTTCGAACCGGAACCGGAACCGGCGAACCGTTTGGGCATCACTAACCTTAGGAGTATACAACGGATACCTTAAGAACATACAACTAATACATTCACTGAAAATCGTAAGATTTCAAATGTTTCATCATCTTCTTCCTCAAAAATTTTTGCAAATCACAATTTCATTATATTTTTCGTCAAATTTTCTACAAATCATGATTTCATATTATTTGAAATAATTTATTTTCAATGTTTTAAAATAACTCTTATTAAAGGGGAAAAACGTCATAAATGACTTCATGACAATTTGAAGAAAAATAAGAACAAGAAGATAGACAAGAAGAATAAGAATAAGAATGTACTAAACAAATAAGAAGAATAACAAATCAATAAGAAAATAGATTAAGATAGAAGAAGGAGAAAGAATAAAAAAAAAAGAGGAAAAAGAAGAAAACAACATTGTTTCTGCATAATACCTGAAAAGTAAATGAAGAGAAAAAAAAGCAAAAATTGGAAAAAAGAGGAAAAAGAAAAGAAAAAAAAAAGAAAATGGTGGGGGCACGGTTCTAAGGCCGACGTGTGAAAGAATGCCTTGTAAGAAATTGAATCAGAATAGGCTGCATAGGAATTGGTCGAGTGAAGTGGAAAGAGATAAGAAAGAAAGTAAAAGAACAAAGGAGCTGGGCATACAATTTTTTGTGCAATATATATTATTTTCAAAATAATAAATAAAAAAT
The DNA here is from genome assembly GCA_954870855.1 of Scutellaria minor. NCBI lineage: Eukaryota > Viridiplantae > Streptophyta > Magnoliopsida > Lamiales > Lamiaceae > Scutellaria > Scutellaria minor. Next base: position 11,828,445 of record OX940728.1, on the reverse strand, counting down.
TATCTATGCAACATATTTTGACAATTAGATAATTATTTAATCGTATTACGTTATATTTAATATTGTGATATTTATTGCACAAGTCATAAATTTAATTTTACTGTATAGATAATATTTAAAATTTTCTAATTTTACTAAATTTACATTAGTTTTAAACTTTTTTTAATTTTAACAATTTTTTTTAAAATCCCGTGTATTACACGGGTCCTATACTAGTATATATATATATATATATATATATATATATAAGAAGGACCAAGAATGTCACATGACAAACATACAATATTTTCACATTAAATGTAGCTAATCAATTAATTCAAATTTTATGTCACTAAAAAACATTACTAATTAAATAATATAGTAATGTTAATAGATTTATCTAAATAACATATGTTAAAATTCAATAATATATATTATTTCCATAATTGAAATTTGTTAAATTTAAAAGTTTAAGGAAAAAATATAAATAAATAGAAAAAAACTAAAATAAAGGTGGGGTTGATTGAAAATTGTAGTTCAAACTTATTAATTAATGAAATTGAATAATTTTTTTGAATATGTGATTTAAAATAAATTATGAAATTTATTTGTAAAGTTTTGAATTTCATTTTTTTATCATTTATTTGAAAAGAAAGGTGAGGTTTGTTATAGATGTTGAAAATAAAAAACAAATAAAAAAAAAGGTGGGTGTGATGAATAACATAATAGACATAATAATATATATTATTTTTAAAATAAAAAATAAAAAATTATGATCCTCTACAAATGGAACTAATTAAATAATTATTTAATCATAGTATGTTATATTTAATGTTCAATTAAATGATATGCACTGCACAAATCACATATTTAATTTTAATATATAAATAATATTTATATTTTTCAAATTTACCAACTTTATTATTTATATTTTTCAAATTTACCAACTTTTATTTAATTTTTTTTATAAAAATCCCGTGTATTACACAAGCCTTATACTAGTTTATATATAAAAAAATGTATTCTATTAACCTCCTAACAAAACACACTTTTTTACCTACTCCAATTTTTTATGAGCGTCAAAATTAGATTGGTTTCGAAGATTCGAAAAGGCGAAGGTACAAAATAAATAGAATATGGAAAACAAAATTTCTTGCAAGGCAGGTAAAACAATATCAAATTCTACTCATTAAACTTATAATTGATATCGAACAAGTTCTTTTCGAGTTGAGATTAATTAATAAAGAGTAAGTCTTACATAAGATTAATTATGTGAGATGGACTCATAATCCACATTTCACAACTCACACATGAATTTATATTATGAGTTTTGTTTATGGGTAATAAGAATAAATCTCACGATAACTATCTGTGAAATTGTCTCATATAAGTTTTTGTGATTCATAAATCACAAATACTCCTATGAAATTAGTGCATTGATCCTAGATCCATACAATTTGGGTCAACCCAATTCGAACCACTTTTAATGTGCTTACATGCACTGTCATATGCCTCATGCGCCGCGCCCACAGTCGATCTTGAAAATGACTTAGATTCGTTCATATCTACTCACTTCCATTCGCAATCTCAACTCATGCGCATGCTTATGTAAGAAGTCGAAGATTTTGTTCTAGGTTAGATTCTTGGAAAAACACAATTTTGGCACATATAGTTTTCGTTTTAACTTTCGCCTAAATATTTCTCAATTTTTGGACCCTGCAATTCCCTTAAATTTACTTTAGCCCTTTATATTTTTATTTTTATCTTTACCCTTTTATACTTTTATTTATACATTTTTTATTTTACCATCATCAAAGTCATACAACATTTTATTAACATCAGTCTCGCTATCAGTGATTTCTGTTCAACTTACCATTCATACACGATCATCATTTTAGTGAAAAAAGAAGACACATACATATATATGTGTGTGTGTATATAAGGTATAATATTGGGAGACATTACAGTTGAACCATGTACCTAAGTAACACGTATAAGCAGTACAGCCATTACGAATATGCATGTCATTGCAAAGATGAGCAGTCATTGGAAGCATGATGTTTTCAGACTCTGCGAGTAAATCTTCATTGCTCGGGTGTTAGCGTGTCCAGTGCTTGCCAAGCTCTGTTCAACCGCTTTCTCAGTTGAGTCCAGTATCTACAATTACAAGATCCCAAATCAATTATGATTGGTTACATGATAGCAGGCAAAGATGGATATGAGTTAATTGCCCAAACAACACAACTTGTGCATGACATAAACTGAAGGGATAGGTACTAAGCCTTCACTGTTTTATCAGCATTATGAGATCCAGTGTAGAAACAATTTGACATTTTGACTCGTGTACATGGAGAATCATTGTATTGCATAGACGTGGTTGTTTACTTTAAGCACTAATATTTAGTTAAAATGGAAGCAGCTTGCTCTATTACATGCAACTGTGACATAGATGGAGCACGTAAAAGTCATATTCAGCTACTATCATGCAAGGGAAAGGGGACTAATGTAATCTCCCAGAGCAATTTCCAGCAACTAAAAGTTAAAGCAACAACATTGCGTTCACCTTCTCAGTGTTCTTTATGGATTGACTCATCATAAGACTACTCTCTTTGAGTTGCCGTGCCAAACCAACCATTTCATCCGTCAAATCTTCTTGTAGCTTTCTGTAGAAAAAAACACGTGACCATTATTTCTGTGGCAAAACCTACAACAAATATGAATCTAAATTTGTTGGGGGGGGGGGGGTTGTCAGAAAGGTAGCATATTAAACAGCTTTTTATAAGATAAGAAATGCTATTCTGCATAACCTAACTTTAGCCTTTTATGTATTAAAGCCTATTTCAGTCTTTCTGTAGCGCCCCGGATCAAAACGAGCATAATTAATTAATTAAATATTTTAACCTATGATTTAATAATTTTGTGCGTATGAATTAACTGTTTAATTTAATTTGTGCGTTTCAGATAAGTGTTTAATGAACGTTTTAGAACGATAATTTTTATTAGACGTGGAACGTAGGATATTTATATACCATTAGATGCGTATCGAGAAAACGGGAAGATAGAAACGAACTAGGGGTTAATCGGAGAACCATAGCTCGAACGGCGACGGAAAGGGCAAAACCCGAAGTTTCGATCGAAAAATCGGAAGATATTTACTAACATGGGAAAAGTCAACCGATGAATAGTGACCAAGATATTTTCACGTGAATAGTGTTTTTCGAATTCTATAAATAGGGTCTTCCCCGATTCATTTTTTCACCGTTTTTCCAAATGAGCCGAACGTGCCGAAAACTCGTAAGTTCTCTGTCTCCTCTCTCTCTCTTCATTTCCTGTTTTCTGGTCGGCGGCGCCACCACCGGCGCCGCCGTCGGCCGGCCGCCGGAAAATTCAACATTGTCGGAATCGGACGATTTTCGCACACGACATTCGTCTCAACGAGACGAATCTAGGATAGGTCTCGGATTTCAAATCCGACTTCTCATTCGCCGGAAAACGGTGAAAAACAGCCCCTAAACCCTAACCCTATTCATTGCACCACCTTCTCTTTCCTCTGTTTTTCTCTCTCTTCTCACCGGAGCTGACGACCGGAGGGCCGCCGGAGGTAGGGCGACATGCTGGAGGGCCGGCGCCGCCGTGGGTGGCGGCGTCGGAGAAGGACAGTGGTGTATTGTTCACTATTTTCTTTTAGCTACTTCCGCAAGTGTACGGTGTAGAGTGTAGAAGTGGTGAGCAAGGTCGATCCCACAAAGACTAATTATCTAGGCCCTAACTAAGTACTCAAATTCAGTTCTCAGTTTTATCTAAGGAAAGCGAATCACACCGATTGTAGACTAATCTACTAGAAAACTAACTATGCAGATAAATTCACTCAAGAATAACAGATAATCTAAGACAGGTTCTAGGACATGCTTTCATCTAATTCTCCTCACAACATCACTTTAACCAATTCAAGTTCATTAATCAATCATCCTATATGAGCAATCACATATATCGAATTAACAGCTCTCCCGAGTCAGTTAACCAGTTGATTATTATGCCACCAGAGGTATCCCTACTCAATCTGATAGAAACATAACAACTCCCAAAGACACGTGTTTTTATGTGTCATGTGTTTATTCTTCCGTAATTCAATCTCATCTCCCGAATTTTGATCTAATTACTAAAACATGCTCAATTACTGGCCACATAATCAAACAATCAATCAAATCATAAACACACAAATAAGATAAACGATCATGAACATTGAATTGAAATTAAAGATCCATCAAGATTCGAATTAAACTACTAACAAGCCCTAGAAACCTTAGAAAATTAGCTAGACATGATAATAAACAAACCCATAGACAAGATTGAAAATATCATATCTACTAATATCTAACAAGAGAGGAAAGATTAAAAACTCTAAATAACGACGATCTCTCGATTCCTCGATCTCTTGAATCCTTCTTCAAGTCCTCTCGTTGCTTCTTAGACTCTCGTGTATTCTCCGTATGAATCTCCTCTCTTTCTCTCTCTTCGTTGTTGAGTATATCTCTCGCTCTGGGAGTCTTCCAAGTGAAGTAATCGATCAAGATAATCGAAGAAAATAAGATTTTCTCGAGCTCCTGCGAACCCGGGCACGGTCGTGCTATACGGCATGGTCGACCGTGCCCTGCCCATACACACTGATTCTCACACGGCTGTGACCGTGCTGTGGGGCACGGTCGTGCTCCACACTTGCACGCTCCCTGTAAGCTGGCGCACGGTCGTGCTTCATAGCACGACATGACCGTGCGCCACCAATATTCCTCACAATCTCGGATTACACTTCGATTCTTCCTCATTTTTCCGTGATTCCTTCCTTGATCATCAATTACACTCGAAACTTTGTACTTTTCTCATTAAAATCATGAAACTAAGCACAAATACGTCAAATGCAACTTATACAATATAATAACCGAAATCACTATAAAAACGTATCTAAACATATCCAAATGAATACATAAACATACGTAAAAATATGTGAAAAACGACACTTATCATGTATATATGTGTATGCATGCATGTGTGTGAGTTTTGTGGTGTGTGAGTGTGTGTGATCGTGCATGCTGTTGGAGGCGGTGCCGGGGGGCGTCGCCGTGAGGGAAAGAATGGCCGGCGACAGGAGGTCGCCGGCGAGGTGTCGGAGGAAGCAGCCGGCGGCTGGTGGCCACCGACCAAGGCTTGGCAGTGGGGGTGTGTGTGTAAACACATCTTGCGATGTGTGTGTATGCTGCTGTGCGTGTGTGTTTTGGGTGGGGGCTGGTGGTGGCCGGTGACCCCCAGTCGCCGGCCAAGGTCACGGCGGGAGTTGGTGGTCGCCGGCGGCAGGTGGCCGCTGGCCAGAGGGAGAAGTCGGTGTGTGTGTGTATGGATCGGGTGTGTGTGTGTGAGCTCAAGCTTGTGTGTATAGGTTGTGTTGGAGGTTGGGCTTGGCCGGAATGGGTTGCCGGCGACGGGGAGTCGCCGGCGGAGGTACTGGGAGTGGTCGCCAGCGACGGGAGATCGCCAGCCAGAGTTTTGGTTGGGGTTGAAAATCTGGGAAAAACAAGGTATCGAAGGATTTTGCGGCGTAATTTCCGGGCACTATTCATGCCAGAATACGGCGATAGACGGCCGGAGATGGTAGCCGGCTGTGCGAGGTATCCGTCGAGGTAGGTGGTGGTGGCTAGAGACGGTGTCGCCGCGCCGGGCGACGCCGGGAAGTGGCCTGCTCGAGCAGGCCACCGTCGGGTAACCTGGGCAGAGGCTGGCCGAGGTTGGGTCGCGCCTAGCTGCCGAGAAAACTCGGCAGCCGTCGGGTGCCGGCGCGCACCGTGCGCGCCCGTCGGGTGCTGACGCGCACCCGACGCCGTGTTTTCGATCCGAACCTTGTTTTCTTTTCGTCGTTCATCCATATCGAGTCGTCGATGACGAGATGTCGTTGATCGGGGTCCATGGGCCCGGTCAAAGTCAACCCTTTGACCAAAATTACCATTATACTCCTAAACTTAAAATGCTCTGTTCGAGCTCGTTTTAACTCCGATCGAGCTCATTCTTTTTTTTTCGTGACCCAAATTTCATTTCCTATCTATTCAGCCATTTATTCAGATCTGATCTCTCTCGTTTCTTCGACCCCGATCTTTAGATCTCTCGATCTGCCGCGTAGTTAACGATCGTACTTTCGTCGGGAACGTTTATAGCTTTATTTATACGTTATTAAGGATCTAAGAAACGTCATAACTTATGTAGGCTACTTGTTGGATTGACGTTGAGTTATCTGACCTTTGACACTCGCTACTCGAGCTTTGAGTTATCAGATCATCGGACCCCGCTACTCACGTGGTAACCACCGAACAAGGTGGGGGTAATTTCTAACTCTTAATGTGTTTATAGTTTTCCCTATTATAAAGCATGAATGAGGAATACTAAATGCTGTGAATATACGTGTTGTGCCATACTATATACTGTGAAAGAACTTCGGTTCACATTGCATGTTCGGAGAGTCCTACGGGATTGTAAAAAATTCGTCTCCCTCCCTTCTACTACTCTATTGAGGTTTGGTGGTCCTCATGAAGCGCATCAGCGGTATTGAGACCGTTTTATAGGGTAAGACGGGCTGTTCCCGCACCTATCCTTCTTACCATTTCTAATATTTGTTGTGCATTTTACTTGCTATGCCATTGTGCCGATTGTTATATATTGTTGATCTATATAAATCTGTCGTATGTTATAAGATGCAGACTTTATCCCCACGATTGTATTCCACGCACTCATCCCCTATTTTGTACTCACACTACAGGTGCTGGTGAGCATGTTGAACCCTAGATGGAGAGAGGCAATGTTGTTTCTAAACTTGTGTTTTTAGCATGTTGTCGCACAAACAATTTCAAAACAATGTTTCACTTTTTATTCACGTTTTTGTAATAAATTCTAAGTACTCTACGAACGTGAGATCCTGATGGTTATTCCGCTGCTTTATTATGTTGTATATATATCGATATTGAGACCGAATATTATCGGTATTGAGACCGATCGTTATCGGCCGAGGCCGTTGTTGATTTGTGAATGATTCACATCGTCCCTCACCTCTTTCTTATATCGTCTCTAATCCCCTTCTTCTGTCGTCTCTTACTATTTCTTCTTCACGCCCAAAGCAAAACTCTGATATTTTACGAAAAGATTTCGGGGCGTGACACTTTCCTCACACAGTTAGAAATAACTGTTCAAGCCATTTTCTGAGCAAGGAGATTACTTGTTTATAAAATAAATTAGTATTTTAATAGCTCCACTAAATTATGATACTTTCATTCTACCAAATTCTGGTTTCCAACATCTGAAAAGCTCCATGGTTTCTAGTTTAAACAAGTATTTCAACAACTTACTTTTTAAAATGAGATCAACATTTAATAAACATAGAAAACATCTTGTAAGATCTTTAAACAAGTTTACCCACATAGCAAAATGAATCTGGATCTTATGTTCTTCACGCACTAACTTATCACCAGTAAGCTCATTTAAGTAAAAATATCAGCAATGAAGTAATCATTATTTAACTTGGTAGGTATAAGCTCATTCCAAACTACTCGACAATACTTGCATTTTATTATGGGAAATACCATCAATATAAGAAATAGAAAAAGAAATACCTCTGTTTCTCAATGTGAGTGTGAGCTGCAGCATCCAATTTTACAGACTTTGTAGTGTTACTATCCTCAACAATACTGGGGGATCTACCTTCTGACTGATGTCTGCATCAACTGAGAGTCAATTTTGAAAAATTATAGGTAAGATAATCCAAAAGGATAGTATAACTGTCATTTGACATACAAAACTCTCCTCCTCAGTCCTCTGGGGGAGTGAATACTTTCTCCATCAGATGTACAAGGGGAGTCCCTGATCTTAGCCTCAAAGGAAGGCTCCTCAGAAGCTTGAGCACTAACATTGCACTGGAATTGTAAAGGAAAAAAGGTAATGTAAGAGATGATTACCATAGTATGGTAGCTTTAGTTCCTAGCATTTATTTTAACACAGCGGCAGAAAAATTCTATAGCGCCAATAATTTGTGGAGACTATAGAAAACCCAAAATGGCAGTATTAATGAAATTGACCTATGAAATGAACTTAGTATAAACAATAAAGGATCGAACTATAATTATTGACGTCTCCTAGAAAAAAAAAAGATTGTTGATGTCAGGAGAAAGAGGAAAAAAAAAAGAGAGAAAAGAGAACAATAAAATTATATCATCCAGACGTTCAACATGATAATAAATAGAAGTTTAGTTTCGAGAACCACATTGTACATTTAACGTCACAATAGAGAATGCATATTCTGTTTTCCTTAAAAGTTTTAATAAACTTAATGCAGCTATATAGAACTACAAACAACTATACCTACAAACAAATAATGGGAATAACCAAAATTCAACAGGCAAGCAACTCAAAAAACTACGACACACCTCGGTGACATCTAATTTGGCTGCTATAGCTTCAATTCTCCCTGAATACTCATTTAACTGAGCTTTTGAAACCCTGTAGTGGCATTTGTTTGGGGGTGGGGGGTGGGATATTAGAGTCCATGGATCATATTTATTTATAAAAAAATAAGATTAAGGTAGTAAAGGACAAAAAGCTAAATGTAGCATACAAAAGAATTCCATATAAAATGTTAATCACGCAAGAAGCAAGACTATACACTATTTAAATGCATCACATGATCGCGAAGGTGAGGATAAGCTCTCGCAAGGGAAGCACCACACTGAAAAGTTTTTATTCGAACTGTTACCTATCAATAATCAAATTGATTCAATTTTGTTCACACTGATGGCAATAAGATAATAGGATAACTTTTGAGTAACTTGTGACTGAGGGGGCTAAGGAAAAAACACAATAGAGGTAATATCGCTTCTATATATAGATTTTAAGACTAAGGTACTAAAACAAAAGCAAAATCCAGCAGACTGAAGCATTAAACTTAAAATGTTATTCCCAGCAAGAAGTGAAGCAAATCACATTTTAATGTCAACAACGATAATGGACTTTAGAACAGAAATGCAATAGTTAATGGATTTTATTGAAACTAATGCCATATGTTAGTCAAATGGATTGGTGTTCACTCTCGCTGATAGTGATCAATCAATTAAAAAGAGTCTTCTCCAGTTGCTTGTGAGCATGAGGACCTAATCAAAAGATGGATAGCTTCATTAAGAATCAACATATAATCTCCATAGTATATCACAAGATGATGCTATCTTAGAGGTCTTTTCAATCAAATGAAAACATCAAATTCTCATAATCACAAATAATGAATGCTCATAACAGGTAGATAAATCATTATAAAACTAATGAGAACATCAACTCTAATATTTTTCTCCACGAAATGATTCTTTACTATTTGAACATCCTCTTCAATGTCAAGCTCCAAATAAAATAAGATTCCGTGATGGCTTTTTATGGAGCTCATCGAAGTTAAAATCACATGCCTAAGTGCTGATCAAAAAGCTAGATGGATGAGTATATGCTATCAACAAGGAGTAAATAAAGAGCATTATTTAGATCATATAAAATTATACAAAAGAGAATACATAACCCACCAAACAAAATCAATGCTAAGTTGCCAATTTTGTCTACATGGTAGCAGCTGAAGCAAGTGCAAGTGGAAGAGCATTATGTGATTTCCTAAGAAAGAATTCGACAAACCTTGGCAAACCTTCAGGAGTCCTCTCTTCCGCCAGTTGCTCCAGTTGTTCTCTTAGAGTCGCAACATAATAAATATATATCATACACACAAAAGAATACTTAATCTCATTTCCAACACCTACATATACATTCAATCTGGTCCAACATCTTGAACGTAAACCAGAAATACAAAGAAACTCAAGAATCAAACAAGGCAGTTCTAAAATAACAAGACAATGCAAAAATTATGTTCTTATTGTCCGTAGAACTCTCCCTACATTATGAGTGACAACTGACTTGAGAAGACTGAGAACATACATCTATGAGCTTTGCTTGATTTTATTATTGTGGAGCTGTTGCAAGTAACCTTCTCAAATTCACTTCAGTTTTGCTCAAACCCATTGCAGAATCCTAATAACACATTGAACAAGGGTAACTGAAATAAATAGTTGGGATGATTAGCTGGATATAAGTTAATGAATTATTCAACTTTCAATTTATAAAACTATCAGTACTCATAGGCTTAACATCGGGTACATCACTCATCTTGAGAATGTCTCAGGTTCGAGGCCCCCACCCCCAATTGTAACTCACAAAAATTTGTATAAAACTATCAGGATAATCAAATAATCATCAATCACAGGCTCAAAAGATGCCGGCATCCAGATCGAAACATAGTTCAGTATACATGCAACACCTCAATAAGCTAGTGAAATATAAGCAAGGAATCAACTCCTAGACAGAGTTTTCTTGCCAAAGTTCACTGGGCACGATCACTTCAACGGGATACATTAAACAGTTTTAAGGCATCCACTAAAAAGATTTTGTTGTTTGGTTTGCGATAGTCTATTTCGTTGGATATCCCATAATCAAAACTCATTAAATTGTTTGCTTTAATGGGTGTATCAAAAGGTCAAATGGTTTCATCACCAAATTGCCCAAGTCCTTTATTCATTCCACAATGGACCCAATTCAATTTGGGTATGTGTTCTCAAAATTAGATTGAAGGAAAATTTGCTTCATCAGCATTTACTTACAAAGACTCAAAGTATAACAAATCAGTACATATTAACAAAATCTGAAAATTTTCTACTCAAAATAAAAATAAATCATAGTGTTGTAATTTTCTTGAATAAAAAATATTTATGATAAAACAATATAATTATTCAGAGTTATTTCAATTTAATTTATTGCATATGTAATTTACGAATTTTAAATATTTCTTATATTCATCATCATATGTTGTCAAACTACTTTATCAGATAATGCTCACATGCCCACCATGAACATATCATAATATGTTCACCACGTGTAAATATTTCATTTCTGTAAAATCTGATATATAAAATTAATAGTTGTATTAGATTTTTGACATCAACGGTGATCACATGTGTCCAAGGTGGGTAGGTTAGCTAAGCTGATTTTATCAATTGTACTTGTCACAATTGGTCTCGAAAAAAATTATGTAAATATATATTCAATAAGATATTCATAATGAGTATATAAAATGGAGATATTATTGTATATTATTCAAAAATAAAAAATTTAAATTTAACATACTTTAAAAAAAAATTATATTAATTTGTTTAGATGCCATAAAAATCAAAATTTCTCAATTCCAGAACTTTTTTGAACAAAAATATAGACCAATTTTCTTGAATTTTGTACATTATTTAAAACGAAAAGATGTAATAGATAAGTTAAAAAAAGTCAATACAAAAAAGTTTTTAAGATAAATTTTAAATTAGTACTTTTTATTTAGAAAGAACATCATAATAGGGTTCATTGTTGGAGAAATTACGATATTTACTTTAATTACAACTTTAATTAAAAAATTTGGTAATTTTAAAACAAAAATAACATTTGATACATTGTGTAATTATCATCATTGGGTAAACTTTGACTTTATCCTTGTTGATGTGTCCGGATAAGTTGATAAATAACTTGACAAAATAAAGTTAAAAAATATATAAAAATATTTCGATCAAATTTTTGCAAATTTTATATTCGAGATTGATCAAATATTTAGATCATTTTTTTTTCATTTTTAATTTATAATTCTTATTAATTTCTACTTTTAGACAGTTGAATGAATAAGAAAATAGTTTCATTTCCATTAAGAAGATAATTGTTATCATATGGTAAGTATTACCATAATTACTACATAATCAATTATACCAAAGTTGTATATCATTTGATTACCAAACATATTTGTTTACCTTTATTGATTATCAACAAAGTGTTAATACATTTTAAAGATATAAAAAATACAATTATGTATGATTTTATAATTTCTTAATGAATTAAAATAGGAAATCGTTTTTCCATATTTTGAAGATTTTGATTTCGAAAATTCTTTGTAGTACATAATGTGTTACATAAAAACATCCAATTTCAATACTCATATATTAATTTTTATAAATTAACTATGCAAATATTTATCATTTTAAAGGATTATATCACTTGATGCATTATATTCATAAAGATTTATAAGATTTAAATTTATTGTATTTTATGTTAATTATAAAAATGATATACTTAAATCAAGATTAGTCATATATATTTAAAATATATACATATTTGGAATAGATATCTAAACAATGTAATGTTAAAATATAAATCAAGTTATATACAGATATCTATCTAATCATGATGACCATTAGATTTTTAAAAAGAAATGTGCAAAAAATATTCATATCTAATAAATTAATAGAGAAATAATAAATTACATAATTTAAATTTGATTATTTGTGTTATGGTGATAACAGATTCAATATTTTTTGGCATAACATATACTCTTATGAAATTTTAAGTACTGAGACTTGTAAAATTCAATCTGGTCTTGTAGTTGAGAAAGCGTATGTATAACATATAATTTGGCAGATACATAGAGTTTATATGTCAGCATGGATTTGTTTAGTTGACTTAATATATTATAATTTAGATTAAATATATTAAGATTAAATAATTATTATTTTATTTTTAATTCATTTTTCATTAGTATTGTGGAATGTATTATTTCATTGTTCTAATTAAATTATTCTTTGAATTTCAAGTATATTACACTATTGAAGTTGTCATTTAATTATCTATGTATATTAAAAAATTGAATTTTTAATTTTACTTCATATATTATGATTTACATACCATAAATATTTTTTACTTCATATATTACGATTTAAACATACCATATATATATATTTTACTTCATCTATTATAATAAGGTTAAGGTTTATATACCATATATATTCATATACAAAATCAATATTTTTGGAAATTTACAATAAATTCAACTAATATTATATAAAATAAACTAATTAATAATTAATGATATTTCTAATATTAGAAAGTGAAAATGGACGGGAATTTTTTTGGCAATTCTATTTTTAGGGATAATTGTTATTATATATATATATATATATATATATATATGACGCCTGGTGGTACCAAGAAATTTATTAAGGATATTATAATAAATAATTAGGACTTCAAATGCACCTTATTCAACTTAGAATAGCCTGCTTTGGAAGCCATAGATCATCTATCTACTTGAAAAAAATTTCATTATAGTTTGTGTTCATATAGCAAATACATCCTCTAGGTCTTCATATTTACTGCCTTGTCATGTCATGGATGATGGTTTTTTATTTTTCTTCATAGATAGACTTGAAAAAACGAAAAGATCTAATTAGTCTCTACATCAGGTTTATAAATTATAACGCAGGAATTGTAAATGTTATTTCATTTGAGACCATTTTAAGCACCTTTTGTTGTCTATCTTTCTACTTTCTACAATCAAAAACTGAAATTTCTTATTCTATGACAGTCAATGACATATTGTCCATTCTCAGACAACCAAATGAGAGGAAAGGTGTCCCTATGAATAAACCAATGGCTGACGACCGCCTTGAGTCACATTCTTCAGATTCTCAGTCTAACACCAACAATCATATACAAAAATATGCTGAAGAATGCAGTGGAACTGTGTTAAGAGAGAAAACCTCAGATCTTAATAGCAGAATTAAGGTTTTAAAACCTGAAGCTGTTGAACTCATAGCTGCTGGAGAGTGCAGCCTCTGAAAATGGAAGAGATTCTCAATCTAAAAGATTCTATCTCAGGTATATAGCATAACATAATATATCAGGAAAAAAGAAAAAACTTTTTTGCTTACAGTGTTGATAGTCTTAGAGTGACAAGTGCTTTTGCTAGGAATTCAGACATTATTTTTCTGTGCCAAGCATTCATGGACTTATGGAAGAAAAGGAAAAAGAAAATAATCATATTCTGAATGATGTATGAAGATTTACTGCTTGCTTAATTTATGTAAGAGTACCAATTTTTTTTGTTGTAAGAAGTACATTAACATTCTCTTTGGCATTAATATATTTATGAAACACTATCAAAGATGCTTTATGATATTTTAACCTAGATGGTATCATGTCTCACTGCTGAGAACAGGCGACAATTTTTATTTATTTATTTCTATTTGGGCCTAAATGTGTTTGTTCACCTTTTCTTGGGGCTTGCTGGTGTATAAGTAAAATAATAGATTGATTAGCATACCTTGCTTTTATTAAGTGAGGGAAGCCTAGTTTAATGAGTCAACTTTCTTTATTACAGATTGTTAGAGTAAAGAGAAACTAAGTGTTAGATGGATTTTAGTTGACTATATAGTCAACATTTTTAATTAACAATTTTGTTAATTATATTGCTGTCCAGAATCAAATGTTGGTTGAAATGTTGCTTAACATCCGTGGCAACATTCTTGACTGTTTTGTCTTCCTTCACAATTCACCACGTGTTTTGCATTTGTATTTTGTTTATACTCTTTTGCAGGTCATTGACTAAGTATACAAAGTATGTGGACGGAGTCAATGGAACTAGCAACATTCTAGCAACAGACTAGAACTAAAGTCTCAAAGGTTGAGCAATGAAGACTAAGTCAAATGAGCTTGAACAATGAAGACTGAGTCAAATGAGCTTGAGCAATGAAATAACAACTTGGAGAGAAATCCTCATACACTTTAGAAGACCGTGCTGAGCAAGGACACACGTTCACATGAGGCTATTTTTTAGGAGAGTTGTTTAGTTAATTATCTTGGAAGAAGTCTATAAATAGGAGAGTTACTTTGTCTTGTAACTCATCCTTGGAATCCCAATGAGCTTGATATATTCTAAGTATCCAAGAATCCTTCCAAGAGAGGTTTGAGTGAGCAGAGAGTTTTTTTTGTATATTCAAAGAGTTTTTCTTTAGATCTTTTTCGATCTTTTGTGAGTTCTAGTTTTGTAGGTTTTTCCTATTTTTGGAATTCACTTGTATTCACTTTTCTTGTGAATAATATTTTGCCTAAGGCACCTCAAGATATATATTTATATATATATCTTGAAAAGTTATATCTTTGAGTATCTTTTATTTCCGCTGCAATCTTTGTTTAAAGTAAGTGTTGTGGCAACATCTTCGGTATCATCTGCCACTGTTCGCTTACTTTTATTCTAAACCAGATCCCACTTTTCAACAAGTGGTATCAAAGCCAACACTCGATATACTGAGTGGTGGGTCTGGTTAGCTTGATCATGGATCCTGCAAATCCTAATCTTGGGAGACTTCCCGTTCTTGATGGATCAAACTATGCTTTTTGGAAAATCCGCTTGAGTGCACATATAAAATCAATTGATTATCGTGCATGGAAGATGGTAATTAATGGTTATACTGTTCCAAAACAAACACGAGATGCTGATGGTGATGTCGCGGACAAACCTGAATCGGAGTGGACTCAAACTGAAATCAATGACGCCAGTTGCAATGAGAAGGCTCTCAACGCCATTTTTTCATGGGTTGATATGCATATGTTCAAACTGATTCAAAACTGTGCTACTTCTAAACAGGCTTGGGATATCTTGCAAAGGCATTGTGAAGGTGATGCAAGTGTCAAGGAGACAAGACTGAGGATACTTTCCAGTCAATTCGAAAGGCTCCGAATGGAGGACAATGAGGACATCATATCTTACTTCGAGAAGGTAATAGACATTGCTAATGAATGTCAAATGCTTGGTGAGCCCATAAACAACAAGCATTTGGTGTACAAAATCATCCGTACATTACCCGAAAGGTACAATCTCAAAGTCTCTGCTATAGAAGAAGCTCATCATCTTGCTTCCATGGATCTCAATACTCTTATGAATATTTTAAAAAATTATGAGGTCAATATGTTGTCCCAAAAGGATAATTTTAAAGGCAAAAGTGTGGCTCTTCAAGCTCAATCCTCTGATAGTGATCCAGAGGAAGAGGATGAGAATTTGGAAGAGATTGGAGAAGGAGCTAGTGTAGCTTTAATTACACGCAAGTACAATGCCATGGTAAGAAAACTTAATAAAGAAAAAATGATTTTCAAGCCTAAGGAACAATATACCAAAAACGTATTCCAAAATCAGAAGAAAACTTTTCAATCTCAAAAGGAAGGTGTCATTAGAAGAAATTCTGATGTCTCAAAGGTTGATCCCAAACATCTTGAAAAAATTCAATGCCGTGCATGTTCCGGTTGGGGTCATTATGCTAATGAATGTGCTAATACTCTAAGGAAACATGGTAAGACTTTTTGGGTTTCTTTAAGTGATGATGAATCAGATGATGAAGAGGTTGAAAAGAGTTCGACAACAATGATGGCCACAATATATGAACAAACTTTATCGGACAGTGAAGATGTTGGATGGGATGTTACCACATTTTCTCCAACATCTGCTACTGCTGAAACTAAAAGGTCTGTTTTCTTTGATTACTCAGATGTAAATTGTTTTCATGGGTCCGTTGGTGTTGATACAGGTGATCAGGATATGGAAGTCTTGGAGAGTGATGATTTACTTGTAGAAATGCAAAAACTCTACGCGACTTTGATGAAAGAATGGAAAAGGGAGAAAAAGAGTGTAGAGAAATTATCCAAGGAAAACATTGAACTTAAAGAAACTCTTACCAGACTTGAGGTAATGCTTACTAAGAAAGATATTGAAATTTCTAATCTCATGTCTAAGGTAGAGTCGGCCGAAGCCACTTTTTCTAAGTTAAACAAAGGAACAGCAAATCTGAATGAAGTTCTTAACTTGAATCAGATTGGTACTTATGGATTAGGTTACCAAAGCTTTGCAAACAATTTTGTGCCAGGAAGTGATAAACCTTTGGATTCTAGTGCTTCAAAAGACAAAGAATGTTCTAAAGAATCTTTAAAAGAAGTGTTTATCTGTGATTTCTGCTCTAAACCTGGTCACATTAAGCCTTACTGTTTTAAGTATAAAAGAAATCTGTTAAAGCAACGGATGTTACCCAAAGTGTTGTCAAACACTTCGGACAACATCTTAGAACTGAAAAGAACTAAGGTTGTCTGCAAAAAATCTTGGGTACCTAAATCTGATGAAACCTGTTTTGTAGTATATACTGCTTTAAAAACTAACGTTTCAGGTTCATGGTACTTCGATAGTGGATGTTCACGTCACATGACGGGAACAAAGAATTTTCTGAAAGATTATGTTTCTTTGAATGGTGGTATGGTTACTTATGGAGGAGGTTCTCAGGGAAAGATCATTAGAAAAGGAAGGCTTAATATAACTGGATTTCCTTCCCTAAATAATGTTCTACATGTGAATGGACTTACGGCTAATTTGATTAGCATAAGCCAACTTTGTGACGATAATCTACAGGTTAGATTCAATAAAAGTTCATGCGAAGTGTTTGCTAATGATGGTGCTTGTGTCATGACAGGAACTAGATCTAAAGACAATTGCTATTTAGTTGAAGAACAAATGGCTTGTCTGCATTCAAAAATGGATGACACTTCTTTGTGGCATAAGAAATTAGGCCATGTGAACTATCGGAATCTCGAAAGGCTGATCAAGTTTGAAGCAGTTAGAGGTCTTCCTAAGTTGAACAAGGTAGGTACAATTGTGTGTGAAGATTGTCTTAAAGGTAAACAAACCCGTGTTTCTCACAATGCAACACATCCCGATGGTCAAAAATCAAGTACCACGCATTGTTTTCAATTGTTACACATGGATCTTATGGGTCCAATTGAGGTAGACAGCATGGGAGGTAAGAGATACTCTTATGTTATTGTGGATGATTTTTCTAGGTATACTTGGATATATTTTTTGAAAGAAAAGTCTGAAACTTTTGACATGTTTAAGGTGCTACATGCTAGGATTAGGAATTTATTTTCCTCACCTATCTTCAGTATCAGGTCTGATCATGGTAGAGAATTTGAGAATAGTTCATTCTCTAACTTTTGTGAAAAGAAAGGAATTTTTCAAGAATTTTCAGCCCCCAAAACTCCACAACAAAATGGAGTTGCTGAACGGAAAAATAGAACCTTGCAAGAAATGGCTAGAGTTATGCTAAGTTCAAAAAGCCTTTCTAAAAGGTTTTGGGCTGAAGCTCTAAACACAGCATGTCACATCTCTAATAGAGTATACTTAAGGCCAGGTACCTCAATGACTCCATATGAAATCCTGAATGGGAAAAAGCCTAATCTAGCTTATTTTCACATATTTGGTTGTATTTGTTACATCTTAAATGACAGAGATCAACTGAATAAATTTGATTCAAAAAGTGATAAGGGAGTGTTTCTTGGTTACTCTCAAAACAATCATGCTTATAGAGTCTATAATTTGAGATTAAAGACTGTCCAAGAAACAGTCAATGTTGTTTTTGATGATTTACTTGATATTACAGGTAAGGAAGATGATAGCAAAATGCAGGACATAGTTGCAGAAACCGAAGAAACAACAGTGACAGATGTTGTCCAAAATGTTGAGGAAACATCTGCTCCAACATCTGTCACTGGAATTTCAGAAGAGTCCAGTGATCAAGAAACTGAACAGCAGCAAACTGTGCTCGATCCAGTAAGAAGGGATCCTCCCTCTAGGATAAGGAATGTTCATCCAAGCTCACAAGTAATAGGACAAATAAATGAAGGCATAAGAACTCGAGGTAAAAGGAGAAATTACCTAGAGATGGTGAGTCATGTATGTATGTCAACAATATTCTCCGAGGTAAAATTTACTTGTTTTGTGTCTAACTTTGAACCTAAGAATGCTAATGAAGCTTTAAAAGATAATTTTTGGATAATGGCTATGCAAGAAGAGTTAGAACAATTTGCCAAAAATAATGTTTGGTCCCTTGTTCCTAGACCTCCAAATACGAATGTGATAGGAACTAAGTGGATTTTTAAGAACAAAACTGATGAAAATGGCAATATTGTTCGAAACAAAGCTAGACTAGTAGCTCAAGGATATACACAAGTCGAAGGGGTTGACTTTGATGAAACCTTCGCACCTGTGGCTAGAATTGAGTCTATTAGACTTTTACTTGCAATTGCTTGTTATCTAAAACTTACCTTACATCAAATGGACATTAAAACTGCATTCTTGAATGGTTACTTGGATGAAGAGGTATATGTTGAACAACCAAAAGGGTTTGAAGATCCTTTTAACCTGGACCATGTCTATAAGCTTGATAAAGCACTATATGGCTTGAAACAAGCTCCTAGAGCATGGTATGCAAGGTTTACTGATTTTCTTCTCAAATTTGGGTTCATTAGAGGTGAGGCAGATCGTACTCTTTTTATTAAAAAGTCGGGGACTGATACTTGTATAGCTCAAATCTATGTTGATGATATTGTTTTTGGTGCTACATCAAAAACAATGTTAAATAATTTTGTTGAAGCTATGTCCTCTACTTTTGAAATGAGTATGATTGGTGAACTAACCTTCTTTTTGGGTTTACAAGTGAAACAGAAGGATGATGGAATTTTTATTACTCAAAGCAAATATGCCAGAAGTTTAATCAAGAAATATGGATTGGAAAATGCAAAGCATATGAAAACTCCTATGAGTTCATCTCAAAGGATATGCTCTGAAGGTATGGGAGAAGATGTTGATCCTACCCTATACAGATCCATGATAGGTAGTTTGCTATATCTCTCTTCTAGTCGTCCTGACATCATGTTCAGTGTGTGTTTGTGTGCACGTTACCAAGCCAACCCCAAAATAGCACACCTAAATGCGGTTAAACGAATAATCAAATATATTGCTGGTACACCCGATTTAGGTCTTTGGTACACGAAGGATACTAACACCAATCTTGTTGGCTTTAGTGATTCTGACTGGGCAGGTGATCTTGATGATAGAAAAAGTACCAGTGGAGGGTGTTTTTACTTGGGTAATAACTTAGTCTCATGGTATAGTCGCAAGCAAAATTGTGTGTCACTCTCTACCGCCGAATCTGAATATGTAGCGGCTGGGAGTTGTTGTGCTCAACTGATTTGGTTAAAACACATGCTTGATGACTATGGTTTGCACACTGGCACGTTGGTCATGTTTTGTGATAATTTGAGTGCCATTAACATTTCTAAAAATCCTGTTCAGCACTCTAGAACAAAACATATTGATATTCGACATCATTTTCTTAGGGATATGGTAGAAATAGAACTCATTCATTTAGAGTATGTGGAAACAAATAATCAGCTTGCTGACATCTTTACAAAAGCTCTAAATAATGAGAGATTTTTCAGTCTTAAAAAATCCCTCGGTCTGTGCATCATGTAGAGGTGTTTTTGGAGATGTTGCCACACTCTGGGTAACATCTGCGTCTATTTTCTTTCTTTTTGTTTTGTTTTGGTCTTGTTTTTACACGTGCTATTGTGATGTTATCTTCTTCAGCCTTATTATACTATATGTTATTTTGACAGCTCTTAATCTTTCAAAAGCCACTTTTATTCCTCTTTTATTTTTGACGAGAAAGCTGAGGTGTACGGGGTTCGCTACCACGATACATTTAGTTGTGTCTGACTCGTCTTTATTTGCTTAAAGAGATAAGATGGGAAAGCTGAGGTACTTGGGGTTGTCACCACTTTGTACTCAGTTGTGACTATACTCATCCTAAAAGGATTACTCATGTTTAAAGATAAAGAAGCTGGGGTACACAGGGCTTACAACCATGTTGTATTCAGGTGTGCTGTATCTATCTATGCAATTTATTTAAGGATGGGAAAGCTGGAACACACAGAGCTCGCTACTATGATGTGTTCAGTTGTGTCTGCACCTATCTAATAAGTTTTTGAGGAATTATTTGTGTGCTAAGTCATAATATAAAAGAGCTTATATTTAATTTAGTGTATAATCTGGCTGAATTTTATAGATCTCTTCATAATAGTTATGTGATATATAGTTGCTTTCTTTTCGTTTTTTTTTGTTTTTTTAGGAGCTTAGGAAGAAGAAGGAAAAAGAGAGGGAATAAGCACTGTGTAGCACACAAAATCACGGTTTCAAATTCTCAAATATATAGCCAAGAAGAGATCACAAAAAGATTTGATAATGGATTCAAAACATATCAAGAAAGATATGATAAAATCCAAAACCCAAATTGCTCCTTTGAAACCATGGAATCGAAGTCGAAAGTTGCCTCAAGTATGCCCACATCTCCCGCAACATCTGACTCCAACCCATCCTCTACACCACATCCGCTTTCTCTCTCTACTGAGGTACAGCCTGAGCCACTTGAAATTATGTACCCAGGCGAGGCGCAAAATCCCATTGAAATCGATGAAGAGGTTGACATTGCTTCCTTAGCCAAACGACAACAAGCTACTCCTTCGCATCATTCATCCACCCGATTACATAGGAAGAAGGTTTTGACAAAAAAATCTCGTTCCACTTCTACTGTGTTGGGTGATGTTGCAGAGGAGGAGTCTGATTTCGATGACTCAAGCGATTAAGATTTTAAGGCTGCCAAGGATGCCGAAACCTCATCCGAAGACGTATCTCTTGAAGTTGAGACACCCAAAAATACAAAGGTACAATCTGATACTCCAATTTCATCTTATTCTGATGATGCACCTTTGGCCAAATTTATTGCTGAGAGGAAGCTTACGCTGAAACGAAAGAGAAAGGAGAAAGGGGTAGTTGAAGTTGATATCACCCTGAAAAGAAAAAAAATGGAGAAAGAATCTGTTGAGGCTGGGGAAGAATTTGGACAGAAATCGACTTATTGCGCTGATTCTGTGGCTGAAGTCGATCAGATGTTTGATGATCTGTTCAATGTTGTGAATGAGCAAATGCATGCAGGGTTTGACCAGGAAGAACCTGCTAATATATCTCCTGAGGTTTCACCAATTCCTGAGGAAACAACACCTGAACATGAGAATGTCCAAGTGGAAGAGGAGGTTGAGCCAAATGTTGAGGAAGATGATCATCTCTCTGAGGGATCTGACTATGGGGTAACACCTTTCTCTACTAAGTTTTTCTCAAAAGATAACAAATCTATGTGGACTCATGTTCTAAATAGATTCTGTAGGAATGAGAAAGGAATTGATTTGAATAACTTGAAATCTTATGGGGTATATCAGTTTCTGGAGGATAGAAATTTCTTGGGTACTGTGCTTTCTGTGAACTCTTTCTCTGCTATTGTAGTAAAAGAGTTTTATGCCAATTTATCTAAGAAAATGTTTGATCCTTTGTCGAAGAAGTTTGGGAAAGTATTTCTGAGGTCGAAGGTTTATGATTTTACTCCTTCTGTTATTAATAATGTGTTGGGCATGCCTGATGAAGTTGATGATGAGTGTTGTGTGGATAAGCATGCTTTAGCTCGTTTCATTACTCAGGGGAAAATTGTTGAATGACCTGCTCATCCTCAGAAGCTAGTTGCATCCTCTCTTTCTTCTCTGTATGCTGTTTTACATAAATTGTGCATACATAACTGGTTGCCCACAAGAAATGAGAATGTAGTAACATTTGATCAGGCTATGTTACTATATAAGCTTGGTTCCAAGTGCAAAATTAACTTTGGGCAGTTAGTTTTTGGTCACATTGAGAAAGAGGCTGAGAGAATTCACAAAGGATGTTTGCCTTATCCTTCTTTGATTTATTTGGTTCTCCGGTATCAAGGTTTCACTTCTGCTCGTTCAGATCATATTGGTTCTATTCCTGAGCTCTTTATAGTGAACAAAAATCTGCTTCAAGGTGAAAGAGTGGTGGATTTGCCTTGGGGTTCTACTGATCCAGTACCAGATGTTGCCCATTCTGTTGGCAACATCTCGGGCAACACTTTGCAATCTGTTTTTACTCCTTCTTTCTTGAGAGTACAGGTTCAGAAACTCCATGCTCAGATCAAGGAGCTGACTGACCTAAGGGATGTATTTCAGTGTCTACTTTCTTCACAAAAAGGGGGAGAAGATGATGCGGATCAAGGGGGAGGAGATGAAGAGGATCAAGGGATAGATGAGGAAGATGATGAAGATGGAGAGGCTGCTGCTGGATTGGCAGAGTTGAGGAGGAGTGCTGCAAGCACATCTGGATCCAGGTTGGATGATGATGAAGTCTGAGTTGTTGTTGCTGATGTTACTTGAATGAAGAAGACCTGTTGCTGCTGATTATCTCCTGTTGCTGCTGATTATTTGCTGCTGATTATTTTTTTATATATGTCAAACTTTTGGAGTTGATCTCACTTTTGGTGTTGATCTCAACATTTGTTGGATATTTGTTTGACTTGTTTTATATATTGGATAATCATTGTTTTTTTTCAGTTTTGCAAATCTGCAGGGGGAGTTAGTTGTTTTGATTTTTCAGGGGGAGTATATTTGTTTTGACTTACAAATGCTGATTTTCATAGGTTTTATGAAGAAAGACAAAAAGGGGGAGATTGTTAGATGGATTTTAGTTGACTATATAGTTAACATTTTTAATTAACAATTTTGTTAATTATATTGCTGTCCAGAATCAAATGTTGGTTGAAATGTTGCTTAACATCCGTGGCAACATTCTTGACTGTTTTGTCTTCCTTCACAATTCACCACGTGTTTTGCATTTGTATTTTGTTTATACTCTTTTGCAGGTCATTGACTAAGTATACAAAGTATGTGGACGGAGTCAATGGAACTAGCAATATTCTAGCAACAGACTAGAACTAAAGTCTCAAAGGTTGAGCAATGAAGACTAAGTCAAATGAGCTTGAACAATGAAGACTGAGTCAAATGAGCTTGAGCAATGAAGTAACAACTTGGAGAGAAATCCTCATACACTTTAGAAGACCGTGCTGAGCAAGGACACACGTTCACATGAGGCTATTTTTTAGGAGAGTTGTTTAGTTAGTTATCTTGGAAGAAGTCTATAAATAGGAGAGTTACTTTGTCTTGTAACTCATCCTTGGAATCCCAACGAGCTTGATATATTCTAAGTATCCAAGAATCCTTCCAAGAGAGGTTTGAATGAGCAGAGAGTTTTTTTGTATATTCAAAGAGTTTTTCTTTAGATCTTTTTCGATCTTTTGTGAGTTCTAGTTTTGTAGGTTTTTCCTATTTTTGGAATTCACTTGTATTCACTTTTCTTGTGAATAATATTTTGCCTAAGGCACCTCAAGATATATATTTATATATATATCTTGAAAAATTATATCTTTGAGTATCTTTTATTTCCGCTGCAATCTCTGTTTAAAGTAAGTGTTGTGTCAAGTGTTGTGACAACATCTTCGGTATCATCTGCCACTGTTCGCTTACTTTTATTCTAAACCAGATCCCACTTTTCAACACTAAGAACGAAAAACTGAAATAAACGATACTCAAGAGAGAGATCCCTCTTGCCCAAGCGTAAACGCCGTACCCAAGTATTCTCCCAAAATCTCGATCCGTATCAATTCCTCCACCCTTCCAAATAGCCTTGTCCTCAAGGCGGAAGTGAGGAAATTGCACAGCAAGCTCAGCCGCATCAACCCATGTAGCCTCTTCACTAGATTTGCCTTTCCATTGAATCAGAAATTGGTGCACACGATCTTCTCCCCGCCAAATCCATCTATCTTGCACCACCACCTCAAGCTCAAAGTCTGGAGTAACCTCTTCCAATTCTGTTGGCAGTTCAGCTTCAACTTCATGATCACCCATCACTGCCTTCAACTGAGACACGTGGAAAACCGGATGCAACCGCGATCCTGCAGGCAGACGCAGCCGATATGCCACAGCCCCGACGCGGCCAATCACTTCAAAGGGCCCATAGAACTTGGCAGCAAGTTTAGCACAACCAGACTGGAAAAGAGAACGCTGCCAATAAGGTCGCAGCTTCAAAAACACTCGCTGCCCCACGTCGAATTGCACGTCTCGCCGGTGTTTATTGGCTGAATGAACTATCCGATTTTGAGCACGAAGCAAATGGTCCTTCAGGCGCCGCAAGGCCTCATCACAGGCTTCTAATTCCTCCGCCACCGCACTAACCCGAACCTCGGCAGGAATAAATGCCTCCAACTTCGGGGGTGGTCGGCCATACACTGCTTCAAACGGAGTAACTCCGGCGGACGAGTGCTAACTTGTGTTATAACAGTACTCGACCCATGCTAACCACTTACTCCACTGACGTGGTCTTCCGGATGTAAAACACCGCAAATAAGTCTCCAAACCCCGATTCAACACCTCAGTTTGCCCATCCGTCTCGGGGTGATGGGCCGAGCTCATCCGAAGCTTAGTACCCATGGCCTTAAACAGCTCCGACCAAAATCCACTAAGAAACACCGGGTCACGATAAGAAACTATGGATGAGGGAACACCATGCAAGCGAACAATTTCCCGAATAAAAACCGTGGCAACTCCTTTTGCTGTGAAAGGATGGCTTAAGCCCAAGAAATGAGCATACTTCATTAATCGAACAACCACTACAAGAATACAATCAAAGGACCCCAAATGCGGTAACCCGACAATGAAGTCCATGCTAATGTCCTCCCACACACGACATGGGATTGGCTAAGGCTTGCAATAGACCAGCAGGAGCACAAGTGTCATACTTGTGGCGTTGGCATGTGAGACATTCTGCCACATACTTTGTTACATCCTTTAACATACCCGACCAGTACACACTCGAAGCTAAACGACGATATGTATGGAAAGCCCCCGCATGACCCTCTTGTGGTGTCGAGTGAAACTCAGACAACAAACGGGCAATAAAAATCGAAGCTTTGGATAGCACCAATCGGCCCTTATAGTAGAGTATCCCATTCACCAATGTATAACTTGGATAGTCAATTTTTCCATCTACCACGACGCCGGTTTGTCGAATCACCGCCAACTTAGGATCCTTTTGAATTTCAACATTCACTGCTTGCCACCTTAGCCACGTTGGTGTTGAAATTGCACCCAACTCAGCCCCCTCATATCTGCGTGTGGAAACAGGCTGCTGTAGTAAGTATCGTAAGCTCCGCTGATCAGAATGCACGGTGAATTTACGTCCCACTAAGTATGGGCGCCAATGCTGGACGGTGAGAACCAATGCCATTAATTCAGTCTCGTAGGCAGATTTTGCCATGCTCCGATCATTCAAAGCCTTGCTGAAAAATGCAATAGGTCGTCCCCCTTGCATCAGTACCGCTCCCAATCCACTGCCTGAAGCATCACACTCCACCACAAAGGGTTGACTAAAATCCGGGGTTGCTAGTACAGGGGCTGAAGTGATAACTTGTTGGAGGGCCTCGAAAGCTTGCTGAGCAGCCAACATCCGTAAGAATGTTCTTTGATTCTCCTTCTTAAGCAACTCGGTTAGGGGCTTGGCTAGTTGCCCATACCCTTTAATGAAGCGTCGGTAGTAACCGGTTAACCCCAAAAATCTACAAACCCCTTTTATGGATGTGGGGGTTGGCCAACACAGTATTGCTGAAATTTTTCCAGGATCCATTTGCACCCCACGAACTAAAATTATATGGCCTAGGTACTCTACCTCTATTTTTCCCCAAGCATACTTCTTCGGATTCACTACATAGGCTTGCTCCCGTAAAAAGGCTCATAACTGTCCATATTTGCGTCACATGTTCCTGCCAATCACTACTATAGACCAATATGTCATCAAAAAATACAAGGACAAACTTGCGAAGATATGGTCTGAAAAGATCATTCATGGCCGACTGAAAAATAGCTAGTGCATAAGTGAGGCCGAAGGGCATCACCAAAAATTCGTAGTGTCCCGAGTGAGTGCGAAACGCTGACTTGGCAACATCCTCTGGAGCTATGCGAATTTGATGATAACGTGATCTTAAGTCCAATTTACTGAACCAACAGGAGCCATGTAATTCATCTAACATCTCCTGAATCATGGGTATGGGGTATTTATCAGGAATTGTCAGTTTATTGAGTGCCCGATAGTCGACACAAAATCGCCAACTTCCATCTTTTTTTCACACTAAGAGTACCGGGCTAGAGTAGGGGCTTGAACTGGGCTGAATAATTCCTGCCGTCAACATTTCTTGGACCAATCGCTCCATCTCATCCTTGGCCGCATGACTGTATCTGTACGGTCGTACCGAAACTGGTCCCACTCCCGGTTTCAGAGGTATATGGTGATCCACTCGTCACCGAGGCGGCAATCCAGAAGGGGGCTGTAGCACAGTTGGGAATTCTGCAAACATAAGCTTCTGAAGTGAGGCCCCAGATTATTGTCAATGTCATCTGTTCCCGTTACTTTCAACTCAAAGTATTGTGCCTCATCAGCTTGTAGTTGCATCAATACAACCCCAACTCTTATCCACATCGGCCAACTTGGTGATTGCTGTGGTAGACAACTCTCGACGTATAAGTCCCAACTCACCACGAAGAATGACCGGCTCACCTTTGTAGTCAAAATTGCATTATCATCTTATTCCAATCAGCTCGAACCTCTCCTAATGTGGCTAACCATGATACTCCCAGAATTAAGTCCACATTACCGAGATCAAAAACAAAACAATCCACTAAAAACTCTGATTTGCCCACTTGCAATGGTACCTGTGAGCAAACTCCCACGATTGACGAGCGTCGCCCATCCCCTAACCTTACCGACGACCTTTGAGTCTCATCCACTGCCAATCCCAACTTTGCGCTGCTTCTCCAGAGAGAAAACAATAGCTGGCCCCACTGTCTACCATAATCAGCAACTCCCGATTTCGAATGCTTCCTCGAAACTTCATTGTTTGAGGGCCATCAAAACCCCTTGCTGCCACCCAAGATAACTCAATAACTTGTAGTTGTGAATCCACAACCTCACTTTCCCCTGTCTTCTCAATATTTTCCAAGTTTTCTGTCGGCTCTTCATCCTCTGTTTCGGCCGCTATAATTACTTGCACTGTCTTGTCAGCACACCGATGACCTGGAAAATATTTCTCATCACAGCGAAAATATAGTCCTGCTGCCCGCTTAGCCAAATATTCCTTATTCGAGATCTGATGAGGGGGTTTACTTCACGTCATCCCCATGCTGACTGTCGTGTTACTGTTCACCTGTGAGGATGTCTGTGAGCCACTCCTCAAGCCAGCCCCTGATTGTGTAGAGCTCTGGAAACTTTTTGTTGGTCCCCGTATGTTCAAAGAACCCGTTGGCTCTCGAAACTTGCCTGAACTAGATCCAACTGACAGACCCTGGTTAGGTTCTTGGCCCTGCTGATTTCCATAGCCACGAATTGCATTAATCTCACGCTCAATCTCTCGAGCCAAATGGATTGTATCGAATAAATCCTTTGCCTCTCGAGATCGAATGCGTAGGCGAATGTCGTCCCGAAGACCATGTAGAAACATTCTAAGAAAGTAGTGGTCAGCCAATCCCGGGACATGCACCAGTCGAGATATAAACTGGTTAATGTAGTCACTCACAGATCCAGTTTGACGTGTGTACATCAGAACCTCAAAAGTGTTGGCCATCGGGTCTTGGCCATACATCCGAAGTAATTCAAGTTTCAGTTGATTCCACGAAAGTCTAGGAAACTTCGATTTCGTCCACTGATACCAGTAAAGGGCATCTCCCTCCATAGCGATCAATGCCACATCGACCTTGCTACATTCCAGAATCCCATGGAGTTGGAAATACTGTTCAGCTTGGGATATCCATGCCTCAGGGCTGCTCCCATCAAACATCGGTAAACTCAATCGTGCCGCTGCTGTATAAGCCTCCTGCGCAATCGGATATTCAGGGCATACCATGGAAATATTTTCAGAATTCAGTCCCTGCGTTTCCTATTGTGGAATTCCCGGGTGCGCCGCTGTATAAATAGATTCATCAGCTTCATGCGGTGTTGATTGTTGCCCCTTATTCCCTGCCGTTGTATGTACTGATGCAAAGTGGTTCCCAGTTTCCGCTGCTAATACTTTATCCTGCAACAACATTTCCATCATCTGCCCAGCTTATCTAGTTTTCCCTCAAGATCACTGATTTTCTCCAGTTTAGGTCGCCACAGATTCAACTCGGTGCGAATAGCTTCATTTCCCTTCTCTAACACATCCATACGACTCTCCATCTCAACACGAGTTTCGTTTCGCGTTTTGGGCATTAACAGATCCGGCAGGTCGGACCAAATTGTTAGAGTAAAGAGAAACTAAGAACAAAAAACTAAAATAAACGATACTCAAGAGAGAGAACCCTCTTGCCCAAGCGTAAACGCCGTACCCAAGTATTCTCCCAAAATCTCGATTCATATCACAGATCAGAAAAAACAAACTGTAATGTAGTTGATATCAAATTCTTCATCTATGGAGTCTCACATACTGGTCAAAGGCGCATTGAATGGTGATGACCAAATGTCAATTGAATATACAGCCCTCACCTGAAAATCCCTGTGAAATGCCTTCAGTTGGAGGCAAGCAACTATGATACATTGACTATCAACCTGATTGATAATTTCTGATGGTTTAATTTTTTGTTACCTTGCAGAGATCATGTCTGAAACAAATGCTGCGGCGACAAAAGGTTTGAGCTCCAGTAAATTACCTGAGGTGAATCTGGATGCACCCTGAAAATTTCAGTTAAACAACAATTGTTTTTGATGGTTTCACTTGCTTGTTGATTTATATCGTGTGATTATTGCTTGCCAGTTAAACTGAAAAAGAAAAGTGTGATTCTGATTCTATAGTGCCCTATCTGTATAGAGAGCTAAAGAAATGTGTTCGATTATCAGCCAAAAACCCTTAGAAAGCTAGATAAGGCTAAGCAAGTAACAAAAAAATAGAGCAGTGAGTGTTTGATCAATTTTGACTGAAATCAAAATTATAGGTGGTACCCCCTCAATGCTCTCCGGTAAATGAAATAAGAATATCAAGTTGCATGAGCACAAACCAGAAGAAAGTCTATTAATGCATTATGAATTTAATTATGTTCAATAATGAAGAATATTCTTTGTTTTGTTGTCATAATGAATAAAGAAGTTTCTTCTTTACTAGCTCATTGAAGATCAGAATGGAAGCAGTGCTAGATGCCAGAAAGCAGCTCCTTGTGTTGGTGTGGTGGCCTCAAATGATTGTATATCAGATGATCTATTTGGTGTCGTAGAGAAAACTCCCAAGCAGGATTTCCGTACAAAGGCAATGAATGAGTTCCCAAGTTTTGATCTTGATTTTGAAAGGAATCTTAAAATAATCGTGCTTTTAATAGGCAGCAATGATATTCCACTCTGAAGAAAACGGGAATAGGATGATCGTTTTCATGACTCCATCCTCCCAAAGTTTAGCTCATGCCACAGTCAAAATCTTAAATCATTATCCTTTCTGATCTCATATAAATGAAACGATGAGAATCAAGAGTATGTAGTTGGAGTTCAATTGTCGTAAGATGAAGCACAACTGTATGTATCATCTTTGTATCACCGCTGTGTATGATTCTCCTTAGTTGATCTGTGAGCGTTGAACAAGGCTTTGAAGAGATGCTTGCTTCGCTTGGTATAAGATTCAACAATCTCTCGTTCTTTGTTACCCGTCTCAGGCTTTGTGTGCACAGCTCTTCGAGGAATTGATGGAAACTGCAGTTATAGGAAGAAACAGTTTCCTACATTAGTATTTGAATCCATGTGTTGTAATAAGAGCAGTATCTGTGCTTTCTTTCTTAATCATTGTACATACCACATTGCTTACCCGATGTTTATGGTCAGAAGGGCTCAGAGAGACTGATCTATTTGCAACCGATACTGATCTCTTGAAGGAGATACCAAGTGGTGAACCTGTAAGCTTCCCTGTTTTACAAAGTGGAGTACTTACATTGAAAATAGTCGATATGCAATACATACATACATACACACATACCCGTTTCTTTCTTGGACATGACTCGTGTCAAAGAAAAGTTGACAGGATTTGGAGACGATTCACTTGAAGGAACCCTAGAGCATCCTTCTCTGCATTCATAAATCATGTATTAAGCTAGATTGACACGATTAAGGTAAGGCGAGGAAAATGATGCATTCTTCTTTGTGTTTGCATGCACCTCAATGATCGTGGTTGTGGCTTTAATTGTGCAACATGAAAAGCTTTGGCAAATGGAATATCTGCAAGATGAATTTAATTAGTTTGCTGTCAATGCATATGTGAGAAATTAGACATTCTCAGAAACTTAGCTAAAACATATCTGTTAGAATGTGATCTATACTTGATGATGATAAGAAATTTTACTCAACTTTCGACTCATTTAGAAGATACATCTAATCATAAACTACACATGAAACAACTAATCGAAGAAGCAAGAATAAGAACATGGAAGTCATCAAAGAATTTTCATACCTTGCTTGGGTTGGTGTATGTCATATTGGGAAGACGCGATGCAATCTCTATACATCAATTCTGATTTGCCAATTTTAAAAGATTTGACAGCTGCAAAAGGAACAAAAAAGAAAATAAAAAATTGTCAAGATAAAAATAATTGAAAGAAATCTAGTAGAAGATTAAATTCTGGAGAATAGGATCATTGCCTGGGACAATGTACTGCTTATGGTGTTTGTTAGCTTCTATAATCAACGATTGTTTCGATACACCTCTCAAGTCAATAAATCCGTTGAACGTGCTTAATCTCTACAATATCATCCACACAGGAAAACAATTATGTCTAACTTAAAGTCTTCGAACGTTATAAGATCAAAGTGGTCCTATCTCAAGAGGAAACTAGTTGAAGAAGAAGTGAAATACTTATTAGAACCTGTTGAAGGCAAGAAAATATAATAGTTGTTGCAGAGAATTCATTGGCCTTTTCATCCAAGAATTTGTTGAGTTTATCAGCCACAGAGCCCAGATGATCCACAGTGCTCACAATGGCTTTAGCAACATAATCCTTCGACGATTCTATTACACTGCACACATGATTATTATGAATATATAACATATGACACAATATTGAGACATAAAAATACACAAAAGCAGAATATCATACACTTGTTGGTGATCATCTTTGTCATAGGATGACTCAAAATACTCTGCTGCTGAATATAACTGTTTCCTCAGATTTTTCAAATCCTTAACAACCAAAAGCAGATTTTAGTTTTTATTTTATAAGTGGACAAAAAATCATAATTAATATAGATATTTACCAACTAATCAGTATGACTGCTATTAGAAATACCTTTAAGCTTTCTGCAAACTGCAAACTATTCTGCATGAAGATTTCATCATAGTTGGAAGCCATTAGAGGGGCAGTACTCCCCATTCTTGTTTACTCTCTCTCTCTCTCTCTCTCTCTCCCTCCCTAAACAAGAAGAAGATGAAAAAAAGATCAATAAAAAAGGAGTAACATAACGTTAAAAAACACTCAAACATCATATATACTCACCGTTTGAGCACCAAAAAAGACATAAATTTCTTACCAACTAAATAAGCCATAAATGATGTGAGAGAAGAACACATACCTCAAGTTTATTGGATGCAACAAAAGTTGATATCATCAAATCATGGAACTATCTTTGAAGAGGAAAACATGGGAAAATCTTGGAACAAAAAAGGGAAGTGGGATACTGAATGAACTGCTATGCTTTTTGGTTAGTGGAAACTGAAGAGAGAGAAAATTAAAAGAGCAACAAATATGAAGACTCACAAGTCACAAGCCACCCTAGAACAACTTTAGAATTAATAGTGGATTTTTAAATTAAATTCAAGATTTTGATTATTACTTTTTTGAATAGCCCAACACCTATGTTTTAACGGGTTTTAATATTACATCCAGTGAAATAATTCTAACATGTATTCTGTATTTATATATAATTACACATATATATAAGTCTATAGTAGACTAAAACACTACCACATCAGTACTTATATGTGTCATGATGAAAATTATATCCCATAATATATCGGATATTTTATTTTTGTTTGGAAGTGAACATAATCTTGCTAATCCTTTTGAAATTTAATTGATTTTTTAATTATATTTCTGAAGTTGTAGTCATGAAAATCAGAGGTTGATAATGTTGCTAGCAAAAAGCAAAGAAAATATCAAGGGAAATATATATGTTAAACTTTTAGATATAAAATATTTATTGAAACAAAAACAATGACATGTTTTATTCTTAAAATTAGTAGATGAAAAAGAAAAAGTGAGAAAGAACTGTTTGGCATGTGAAATTAGCTACTTAATAATGGAGATGACTCCATTAATTTGGAGATATTGATATGAATATTGCATAACAAGACGAGAAAAAGGGGGTCCATGTCCATGCATTTCAAATATTTCTACTTTATCTGTCCTAAAATCCACAAAAAAAGGCATTTTAGTATGTCATATGGGACAATGCACCCTTAATCAACACAACAAATTATTAAATGAAAATTGATCACAAATATACGTTTATTTAATGAATATGGAAGATTTTAATTTCCACCCATTTATATATATAGTAATGATGTTATCTACTCACAAACCATAAGGAAAAAACTGTGTTTTAGACATTTTCTACCTTTTGAAAATATTTTTAGCCACTTTCTGAAAGTAATTTGGTATTTTAGATGCCAATTGGATAAAACAAATCTTTTCTGTTATATATATATATATATATGATTGGAAAAACATCTTTCTTACATGAAAACGACAAACGAAAGTATTTCCCCTATTATGACTAGTTAATTTATTTCTTTGTTTTTTAAAAGGAAAAAAAAAAAAACCTTCAGCTATATATTCAACTTTATAGTGTCAGTGAACTACTTGCCCCTTGATTGTTTTTTTCTTTTTTAATAACTCAACTATATATTCAAATTTTGTCAATGTATTCTTTGATAATTTTACCACATTAGCCTAATTAACAATTCTCAAAGGAGGCAATTATTGAGACGCACTGATCTCTATTGATGTTCAAACTTTTTACCATTGTATAATTTGTGTGGGGGAATTTGTATTATTAACTTGGTCAATTTTATTAAAACCTGTATTTTATTCGAAATATAATTCTAATACATATAATTCATTCACTCATGTTTCATTTGTTTGGTAAGATTACCCTAACAATCTAAAAGGGTTAAATGCATGGTACCCCCTTGTGTTATAGAAAATTTGCATCGGTCCCCCCCGTGATTTAAAAAATGCAAGGTTTACACTTGGGTTAACGAAAATTCGACGCGTTTTCCCCTTTATCGTTAAACTTAACCAAAGTGCGCCGCACGCGCCTGTTGTGCGATTTTTCCTCTTTTTTGATCACTTTTTCAGTGTAAAAAGACAATAATACCCTTCCCTTTTCTTTTGCACTATATATCACTTTGTAGGGCAAAATTCACCCATCAAAATTCATTTTTTCTTGGGCAACAAAGCAAACAGTAGCCAAAGCAAGGTAAAAAAAAAATTCTACATTTCATTTTTTTATAGCTTGTATAATTTTAATATGCAGATTTTTTTTAATTTATTTATAATTTTATTTATTATTTAAATATTGGTTAATATTTGTTTAATTACTCTTTTTATATTGTAATTTTTTACCACCACATTTGGCATCATGTATATATTCCAATTATCAACCAATTTTTGTAGGAAAAATGTCGTCCACATTTAGGCCATCAATGTCGAAAAATGAAGATACTTTAGATCTAAGGTATAGTAACAAGAAGTGCCATTGTCGAAAAAATGCCGAAATAAAAGTTGTCGGCCCGTCTAAAGCTACAATGGGCAAACTGTATTGCACATGCCGATTCAATTCATGTGGGTATTTTTCTTGGCTCGAACCAACATCAATTGAGTGGAAAAATATGAAGAGTGAAATGCAAATGCCCGATTTGGAAGAAGTTGACTCTTCTGTTGTTAGAGTTGATAATAATTCGACATTGTTGATTTCCAAATGCAACGATCTTTCACTAAAGATTGAAAAGCTCGACAAAAACCAAGCTACTACTATGAAATTAATTACTTTCATTGTTTTAGTTTTTCTTGTCATTGTAATTCTTAAGTAGTACCAGATTATGTGAACAGATTATGTTAAGTACTTGAACCTTTTAGTAAGTAGTTGTAATGACTTGCAACCATTTTGTAGCTATGAATATGTTATATCATTTTGAATATGTTATTAGCCTTGCTATGGATATGCAAACCTGTTATGTTCATGCAATTATTTTTTCAAGTTTTTTGAATCTGCAAAACAGTTGCAACTGTGGAATACCAAACACTACATCAAGTTTATGCAGAAAATAAAACACAAGTAACTAGATTAAGAAGGTCTTTGCAAAAACATCATTTCCAGTCAACCAATCACCATAGCAAAAAACAAGAACTTACAAATCAGATTGGTTGCAACATTTCTAAATACCTATTAACCTTTTCTAATGCCAAAATATGTACCCAATCAGATTAGTTAATATGTGCCCAAAATATTTAAATTGCAAGGCTACAACTAATTCTATCAAAATATATACCCAAAAACAACAACATGCCCAAAACATGAGCCCAAAAAACCTTGCAAATTCAAAAGGATTTAGTTTATCAACAGCTAAAAAAGGTCCAAACACCTATTTACCCCAATACAGCAGCCATCAACTGTCAAAGCTTCCTCGTAGGTCTTTGCTTGGGATTTTTCTGCTTCCTAGGTTTCTTTAAGCTAGGACCTCCAGTTCCATGCACCTGTGAACATTGTGATGAGCAATGATAAAAGATCAGTCTCAAGTTTAGAAATAAAACAAGTAAACTGTCGTTCTAGGATGTTCATGTTGTTTCTTTTTACCTCTTGTTGTTCACTACATGGTTGAGTAGGATTTGCCACGGTTGATGCTTGAGTACACTGTTGGCTGAGATGAACAGGTGCCTACACACAAAAAAAGAGATATATTAGATTGACAAATTTGAAAAGGAACCTAAATAAAGGAAGAGTGGATTAATTTGTACCAGATCTTCATGTAGAGCCCAACCAAATTGTTCATGCAAGTTATTGTTAGTTGAATGTTGTGGATTTTCCAATACCACCTGACATATTCAAAAGCACCAGTGTTATGGTCTAGTTTATGCAGAAAATGGTAAAGAAAAACAGGAAATCACAAATTGAATAACATAGTGTACCTCTTCTTGAACAACTTCTTCTTGCATTTCAGAAACTTTATTGGGACAACCTCTCTTGTTATGGCCTAATTTGTGGCAAATAGAACATGTATGTGTTAGGCCTTGTCTTGATGCTTTCTCATCCCTCCTTTGATCATTTCCATCAGGCCTTCTATTTTTCTTAGGTCTGCCCCTCTTCATTCTGACATCCGGAGGTGCTATTGGACCCTTGCCGGATTCCTCAAAGTCATGCATTCCGGGTACAGGATTGACCATGTGACTATACACTCTTAAATATGTTAGGATGTATACTATAAGCCTTGTTTTTTGTATGAACATCGTTTATGGAATGAGAATCACATTGGTCATATGTTTGCATTTTATATTTGTTATATATGTTTATGCAATGTCCAATTAATTTATATTATAGATAACTTGGTGTGTGGTGCCACACAGAAGATCATGTTATCAGTTTCTTATAAATTATAAATAGTAGCTCACAACCAAGATGGATTTGGACAAATCATCGGAATGGTTGTAGTGTAGTTTGGTATTAGTCTGTCTTGACTATAAAACTACACTAGTACACTTTGTGTGTATTGAGCAGGACCATTTGAGGTTGTTCGTTTTATACTGACTATATAATAGAACAAGACCTCTGTTATTATGGATGTACATCTTCTTAATCCCTATATAATAACGGGCACGTATGCTCAATGTTTATTTCTTTAATTTGCCAATGGGTGAGATTTATTCATAAATCAATAAACTCGGTGAGTTGGGAGATAGCATTGTTTATATGGTGTTCTGTTGATTATAGAAGGAATCCGTGTCCTAATTATTTAGGATGATAATGTCCCCTTGAGGAGCTCATAAGGATTATCATGTAAACCCTGCAGGTGGATTTAATCCGACATGATAATAAGGATGAGTGGTACTACTCTTGGAATTAGATGTAAATTATTTAAGTTGTCAGTAACTTATTTAATTTACGGACATTCGATATCTTAAACACGGGGAAATAAATGTACACATAATAAGGAGCCCATATTAAATATGGGATTGGGATGGTAGTTCAATAATAATTCTCTAGTGGACTGAATTATTATTGATGGGCTTCAGTTATGTGTTCGGGCCGAACGCAGGATACTAAAGCCCATCAGGAGGCCCAACCCAATTCCTCCTCTAGGTCCCTGGTGTAGCCTATATATAGCTCTTTTCATCAGCGCCTCTCATAACACAGAACTCAGATCACAGAAAACACGTGATAAGTGAGAGAGAGCGGAACTGATTTTTCTCGAAGGATCGTTGGCCACGCAACGTTCGAGAAGGGCTCAGAGGAATACATCAGAAGATCAAGAGGTCTACAAGGGTATGATTTCTTTCCGCTGCGATTTATCTTTGGATCCCGATTCCGATAGCATAGGGCCGGCGATCCGTCGGTTCCAACAATTGGTATCAGAGCCACGGTTTCTGGTTCTATGTAATTGGATCGGTTATATATTACGATCTTATGCTTTTTCATACGTTTTATATTCAGATTGTATGATAGTAGGATTGCATAGGATAACTCGGTTTTGCAGGTTACCTATATATCCAACTATTATGGTCTGTATGTATGTTTAATGTATGATCTAAACCCTCGGACCTGTCGAGGTTTTTATTTTGGGTTGGTTGCATGATTGTAATAGTAAAAACACGGCGGTTTGTCGTGTTAGGTTTTACATATTCTTGATTTGTTCTCGATGTAATTTTGTTCGATCTCATATGGTGTATTCTGATCCTACAAGGATTCTGCATAGGGTTTGGTAGATGTTCGAACTAGATTCTGTATAGGATTGGTAGATGTTCGAACTAGATTCTGTATAGGATTCCTGTTCGATCGAGACTTCTATTCGAACTAGGATTGGCGTTCGAAGGGGCTGTTCGATCAAGATTGCTAGGCGCTGGAACAGATTGCTCGATGGGGCTGATCGATCAGATCAGTAGATTGGCGCTGATTCTGTGCAACAACCTGCTGGATTTGCGCAACAATCGCTGGATTTGGCGATCCCCGCGACCTGACCGGGCAGGTCGATCCCCGTTTAGCAGGCAAACATTCAATCGAAGTGGCCATAATAGTTGGATTTATATTATTCCGTATTTATTGCCTTTCTATTTGTTTGTTGTTTTATCAAGCATGCTTTTGAATGTTATATGTTATTGCATGCTAAAATCCCTCATTTAAATAACTAAGTGGGAGAGGGATTTATTTTGAATAAATCCCATAGCCTCCATTACTGGTTTGTAAGTGATGCATTTAAACTTACACGTTGGCTTTGAGTGCCTTCTTCCACATCGGATGAGTTTGATTGCGGATCACTGGATCAAACTTCCTCTAAGGATAATTATAGAAA
Organism: Scutellaria minor; assembly: GCA_954870855.1. NCBI lineage: Eukaryota > Viridiplantae > Streptophyta > Magnoliopsida > Lamiales > Lamiaceae > Scutellaria > Scutellaria minor. The sequence goes on along the minus strand of OX940728.1, from coordinate 11,790,166 downwards.
ATTATTTAGGAGCGTATGATCTTCTCCATCTGAAGAGATACAATCCTAGATAATGGACTTAGTATTAAGAAATGGTACACACTTAGGTGCATATGATAGTATCCTTCCCATCGGAGTAAGTGCTGTTGTTTGCATGGCTGAAGCTAAACCAACTATTAATTTTATTTTGTTTGACAAGATAATGAAATTAATGGGTAAAACCTCCTCTTACAAATGTTTGAATTAGCATACGTCCACACTATCGTGGCATGCGAAGTTCACGGTGTTTTTGAGGTGTTGGTGAATTTAATTATATTGTTTGAGGGAACAATATAGGCTTTAAATTCTATATGTTATGACCTGTGTATTTATTTATTTATTTATATGATTCTCAGGATTTCATTATGTCTTTCAATCCACTTGCTGTTATACTCAAAGAAAACAAACTTACTGGTCCTAATTATATTGACTGGAAAAGAAACCTGGATATTGTCCTAACTGCTGAGGAGTACAAGTTTGTACTCCATGAGCACTGTCCTGACATGCCTGATGAAAACTCTACTGAAGAGGAGAAAGCGCATTATAGAAAGTGGGTTAAGGCAGATGAGATGGCGCGGTGTTACATTTTGGCTTCCATGTCAAATGTACTGCAACATCAGCATCAGGCCATGCCCACTGCCTATGATATGATGCACAATCTTAGAGAACTCTTCGGACACCAGAGTCGGGCTGCCAGACAGGAGGCAATGAGAAACTTAATGACGACCACCATGTCTGAAGGGACACCTGTGAGTGATCACGTCCTTAAGATGATGGCTCATTTGAATGAGATGGAAGTCCTTGGAGCTGAAATCGATGGGGAAACCCAGGTCGATATCGTGCTCCAAACACTGCCTAAGAGTTTTGAGCAGTTCCGCCTTAATTATAATATGAACAAAAGGATGTATTCCTTGGCGGAACTTCTGACAGAACTCAAATCGGCAGAAGGACTATTTCGTCAAAGTGCTCAAGCTTACGTTGCTGAAAATGTTTCTAATTCTAAGCCGAAAGGTGGAAAGAAGAAAAAGAAACAGAATCCTTCGGCAAACAAAGCGAATGGACCTCAAAAGGCTGGGCCACAAGGTGGCGTGAAAAAGCCGAAGGGCAAGTGCTTCTCATGCAAGCAGCCTGGACATTGGAAGGTAGATTGTCCCAAGAAAAAGGAGAACAAAGAAGGTAAATCTTACTCACTAATTACTGAAACATGTTTAGCGGTGTTATCTACCGGTACCTGGTGTGTAGATACGGGAGCCACTGATCATGTCTGCAATTCTTTGCAGGGGTTCCAGGAAACCAGGCGACTTAGTGAGGGCGAGATTACCATCTACATGGGCAACGCTACGAAAGTGGCGGCAGTTGCAGTGGGAGATGTTTATTTATCTTTTGATAGGAACAAGACTTTGGTTTTGAGGAATTGTCTTTACGTACCTTCTTTTAGAAAGAACTTGATTTCGGTTTCTAAGTTATTTTTGGATGGATATTCTGTTTCTTTTGATGGCAAAGTGGTTGTCAAGAAAAATAGGGTTATTGTCTGTTCTGGTACGTTGGTTGGCAATTTATATACTCTTAATCCAATAACTCCTACGATGCAACAACTGGAAATTAATAATACATCTTCTAACTCAAATAAGAGAAAAGAACCTTCTAAAATGAACCAAACATATCTTTGGCATCTAAGACTAGGTCACATTAACTTGAGTAGGATTCAAAGGTTGATAGCCGATGGACCTTTGAGTTCATTGGAAGTGGAAAACTATCCGACCTGCGAGTCCTGCTTGGAAGGAAAAATGACCAAGAGGCCTTTTAAAGCCAAGGGGTATAGAGCCAAAGAAGTGTTGGAATTGGTTCATTCTGATTTGTGTGGTCCTATGACTATCCAGGCAAGAGGTGGTTTCGAATATTTTGTCTCATTAATAGACGATTTTTCGAGATATGGGTATATTTATTTGATGCGCCGCAAGTCTGAGTGCTTTGATAAATTCAAAGAGTACAAGGCTGATGTGGAGAAGCGTCATGGTAAATGTATCAAAACACTACGATCTGATCGTGGTGGCGAGTACCTCTTAGGAGAGTTTAGGAATTACTTATCAGAGGCTGGGATTCAATCCCAATTGTCTGCACCTGGTACACCCCAACAGAATGGTGTGGCAGAACGAAGGAATAGAACTCTCATGGAAATGGTTAGATCGATGATGAGTTATTCGGAATTACCGAATTCGTTTTGGGGATATGCCCTGGAAACGGCAGCGTATATTCTAAACTTGGTACCTTCTAAGACAGTACCCTCTACTCCCACAGAATTGTGGAATGGGCGTAAGCCTAGTCTTAAACACATTCGGATTTGGGGTAGTCCAGCACATGTGCTGAAGGGAGATGCTGATAAGTTGGAATCTCGTACGGATGTTCGGCTGTTTGTGGGCTATCCTAGAGGAACGAAAGGTGGTTTATTTTATAGTCCTAAGGATCAGAAGGTCATTGTTAGCACAAATGCCCGATTCTTAGAAGAGGACTATGTAATGAACCACAAGCCCACGAGTAAAATTGTTCTAGAGGAAATCAGAGGGGAAATCCCTACCTTAGTACCACTAGTACAAGATGAGATACCACAGGGGTCTGCACCATGTGTCACTAATGATACACAATTACCACTAGTGCCTCGTCGTAGTGGGAGGGTTGTTAGACAGCCTGATAGATTCATGTTTTTGGGAGAGTCTTCGGACTTGGTATCTGGTGAACATGAATCTGATCCTTGGACCTATGACGAAGCACTCCAAGATAAAGATGCAGAATCTTGGCAAAAAGCTATGAATTCTGAATTAGAATCTATGGATTCTAATCAAGTCTGGGAGCTAGTAGAACCACCAAATGGTGTAAAAGCCATTGGATGTAAGTGGGTCTACAAAAGAAAAAGAGGATCAGACGGGAAAGTAGAAACTTTCAAAGCAAGGCTTGTTGCGAAGGGGTACACTCAAAAAGAAGGAATCGATTATGAGGAAACCTTTTCGCCGGTAGCCATGCTTAAGTCTATCCGGATTCTTTTGTCTATTGCTGCTCATATGAATTATGAGGTTTGGCAAATGGATGTCAAGACTGCTTTCCTTAACGGTAGTCTTGAAGAAAACATCTATATGAAGCAACCAGAAGGGTTCGTTGCAAAGGGCAAAGAGCATCTTGTGTGTAAGCTTAATCGGTCCATTTATGGATTGAAACAAGCTTCGAGATCTTGGAACATCCGTTTTGATGAGGTAATCCAGTCTTATGGATTCATTCAATGTCCGGATGAGTCATGTGTATACAAGAAGAGTGATGGAAACGTGGTGGTATTTCTTGTACTATACGTAGATGACATCTTGCTCATTGGCAACAATGTCAAGGTGTTGTCAGACGTAAGGGTATGGCTGTCCAAGCAGTTTGATATGAAGGACTTGGGAGAAGTAGGACATATTCTTGGGATCAAAGTGATAAGAGATCGCAAGAAAAGAATGTTATGCTTATCTCAAGCTTCGTACATTGATACCATTCTAGCTCGTTTTAGCATGCAAAACTCCAAGAAAGGTTTTCTACCTTTTCGACATGGAGTACCTTTATCTAAGGAGATGTGTCCTAAGACACCAAAGGAGATAGAGGACATGAAGGCAGTTCCTTATGCTTCGGCCGTAGGAAGCCTAATGTATGCAATGCTATGTACGAGGCCAGATATCTGTTTTGCCGTGGGCATGGTTAGCAGATATCAAAGTAACCCAGGACAAGGACATTGGACTGCGGTAAAGCATATTTTAAAGTACCTGAAAAGGACTAGAAATTATATGCTGGTTTACCAAGCAGATGATGTGCTTCCTGTGGGTTACACAGATTCTGATTTCCAGTCGGATAGGGACAACAGTAAATCTACCTCGGGTTATGTGTTTACCTTAGGAGGTGGAGCCATTATATGGAGGAGTGTTAAGCAGAAATGCGTTTCAGACTCCACCATGGAAGCTGAGTATGTGGCAGCCTCTGAGGCAGCCAAAGAAGCTGTATGGCTCAGGAACTTCTTGATGGACTTAGAAGTGATTCCTGGTTTGCCCAAAGCTATCACAATTTATTGTGATAACAGTGGTGCAGTGGCAAACTCGAAGGAACCACGAGCCCATAAAGCAAGTAAACACATTGAGCGCAAGTACCACCTGATACGAGACATCGTAAAGCGAGGAGAAGTTGTTGTCGCCAAAATTGCATCAGCAGATAACCTAGCAGATCCTTTCACAAAGGCCCTCCCAGCGAAAGCTTTTCATGGGCATGTTGAAGGGATGGGAATTAGATGTGTGGCGGCGCTTATAGAAGCATAGTCTTTTAGTATAAGTGGGAGATTGTTAGGATGTATACTATAAGCCTTGTTTTTTGTATGAACATCGTTTATGGAATGAGAATCACATTGGTCATATGTTTGCATTTTATATTTGTTATATATGTTTATGCAATGTCCAATTAATTTATATTATAGATAACTTGGTGTGTGGTGCCACACAGAAGATCATGTTATCAGTTTCTTATAAATTATAAATAGTAGCTCACAACCAAGATGGATTTGGACAAATCATCGGAATGGTTGTAGTGTAGTTTGGTATTAGTCTGTCTTGACTATAAAACTACACTAGTACACTTTGTGTGTATTGAGCAGGACCATTTGAGGTTGTTCGTTTTATACTGACTATATAATAGAACAAGACCTCTGTTATTATGGATGTACATCTTCTTAATCCCTATATAATAACGGGCACGTATGCTCAATGTTTATTTCTTTAATTTGCCAATGGGTGAGATTTATTCATAAATCAATAAACTCGGTGAGTTGGGAGATAGCATTGTTTATATGGTGTTCTGTTGATTATAGAAGGAATCCGTGTCCTAATTATTTAGGATGATAATGTCCCCTTGAGGAGCTCATAAGGATTATCATGTAAACCCTGCAGGTGGATTTAATCCGACATGATAATAAGGATGAGTGGTACTACTCTTGGAATTAGATGTAAATTATTTAAGTTGTCAGTAACTTATTTAATTTACGGACATTCGATATCTTAAACACGGGGAAATAAATGTACACATAATAAGGAGCCCATATTAAATATGGGATTGGGATGGTAGTTCAATAATAATTCTCTAGTGGACTGAATTATTATTGATGGGCTTCAGTTATGTGTTCGGGCCGAACGCAGGATACTAAAGCCCATCAGGAGGCCCAACCCAATTCCTCCTCTAGGTCCCTGGTGTAGCCTATATATAGCTCTTTTCATCAGCGCCTCTCATAACACAGAACTCAGATCACAGAAAACACGTGATAAGTGAGAGAGAGCGGAACTGATTTTTCTCGAAGGATCGTTGGCCACGCAACGTTCGAGAAGGGCTCAGAGGAATACATCAGAAGATCAAGAGGTCTACAAGGGTATGATTTCTTTCCGCTGCGATTTATCTTTGGATCCCGATTCCGATAGCATAGGGCCGGCGATCCGTCGGTTCCAACAAAATACACCTCTTTTTTTAAGGAAGAGTGAACACAATCTAAAATGAATAAACATAATGTTAGGCCAATCGGATGAAGGAAAACGATGGCCCAGATTTTGCTGAAATTTTATAAATACTAAATCAGGCATTGATATCTTGGAATTCATGCACTATCTTCTTTGTTCGATTGGTCTAGGTTTAACAATTGTGTGAGCATAGAAATAAAAATGAAAATAAAAAATACGTAGTAGTAGTTCGATCTTCCGAATTAATTAATTCATGATTACTCTCATGCGGTTTTATTACCATGAAATATTGGAAGAAAAAAAAGGTGCTTCAATTAAATGCCACATTTAGCAACCCATTAAATTGACACGACATCATTTATTTGGTGAGTATTTCATTTAATATTTCCAAATAATTATCATGTACTTGACAATACTAATTAATTAATGATATATGTTAAAGACAACTGCATATAAAACTAAACATTAAAAATGTAATAAATGATTTGATAAATTAAAACCATTAGGTTTCAGTGATAAAAAGTCAAAGAAATTTAAAAGAGTTGACATCTTCTATTACATTTGGTGTTACATCTCGTATGGATATTGATTGGAAGCGGTATTTGGACTTCATTAAAATCTTACCAAATGATCAAATACAAAAAGAAAAAAATATTTACTAAAAACGTAATCTATGAACAATGGAGAAGGATGTGATAACAATGGCAAAAACTAATAACCTGATTAATCTGAAATTGTACCCCAACCTTGCCAAATTCACACCTATTTTCGAGCCCTTTTTTTCTAATTTCGAAACAATTATTTTATGATCATCATTTTTAGCTTCCAACCTTTTTACGATTTTTGCTTTATATAGAGTTTTCTTCATTTCGGTTTGATTCCACCTTAATTTAATGATAGATTTGAAATTTATTCTCGATCAAGTGAAAAAATCAAGGTTGACGTCGTTCAAATGTTTGGATTGGAATTATTAATTTCTACTCTTCATTAAACCTTCAAAATAAGGCTAAAAACGACCAAAAATATATTATATCCAATAAAAATAATTTTGAGGTATATAATTCACATTTAAGCTCACTATACCATAAACCATAACATATGATTGCAAATATGGCTCAAAATAAAAACTTAACATACCTAAACATCATTTCAACGCTCATCCACCTGGCCAACATTGATTTTTATTTAGTCAAAAACCAAGGTCAGCAATGTATTTTGACTAGGTGTATTGAGGTCCAAATAATATTATCATCATCGTCAATTGTTATAACAATTATTAATTATAGTTTATGCTTTTCTGATTTAGTGGATCGAATTCTGGCTTAAATAAGGGGAGGGGGTAGTTGAATGATTATTGTTAAAGCAATGTGAATCATGATTGTCTAGCTACACTAATTTAATGACACTTGTAAAATATGTTACTACTGATCAGTTTGTTGTTTGTTCATTCTCAATTATTAATTCATTTATATAGTGTCACACTTTTGGACCTGCCAGCAAAACTGTGACACCATAATAAAATAAAATAATTAGAAATTCTACTCATTTTTTGCAGTGGATATATTAATCTAAACTAGCTGAGGTATCCTCATTTCTATCGATCATTTATGTGGCATAGAAATTAATATATATATCATGATATATATAACAGAAAATCATTTGATGTCAAATGTTTTATTGTCTTACAAGCATAATTGACTTGATAAATGAGATGATTAACATCATAATATAGATTAATAATGTGAGTACGAATGCCGAGTGAGGAAAATAAACTCCACTGACCCCTTCCTTCTTAGATACGATTTTGGTAGGGGTATTAGTGGATCTAAACTCAAAATCGAGTCATTCAAATACATATCATGATTTATATGATAGCAATTTAGAAAAAACCCTCAAATGAGTCAGATATAAGCCTTAAATTGAATATTATATATATATATATATATATATATATATATAATCCTTATCCTATTAATTAGAATTGTGTTAAATGGAAAAGGACAACAAATGTCAATTAAGGGAATAGAAAGCAATTATTTTGGTAGCTCAGAATTCTTTATCAAGCAGTTGAATGTTCTTCAGAAATGCATTAGTTATTTAATTTATTAATAAAGACTGCTTAACACGTATTAACCTCTATTATTGGAGTTTTAGAAGTTAATTAGTGTCGGTGGATTATATTTGATCTCAGAATGGTATATTATCGTCAATGGTTATTTTCCTTTTTTATCGTTCGCATATAATCTATATATATATATATATATATATAATAACAATTACCCGACAAATAGAAATGTAAAATTTATCCAGCTCATTTTCACTTACTAAATATGTAATATATTAATAATTAATAATTGATAATTATTAAATATAGAAAATATATTTTGTGTGATCTTCTACATATAAAAATTACATCTATCATTAATTATCTCATATTAACCAATCACACATTTCATCAACTATTTTCAATGGTAAAGATATCTAATTTTTTTGTTTGAACCTCACCGTTAATCTTCATTTGCTCAAACAATTTGCAAAAAAAAAAAAATGTGGGAAAAATTAGGGCAAAATTCGCTTTTGGAGGGGAAGTTAGTTAATGACCTAGAAAATGATGAAAATAACCCTCAATTAGCACATAAAATCATGTGGGCATTTTCCCTCCGGAAAATATTGGTCGGATGTTGCAAAAGTAAACAAAACATGTAGTATGAGTTGCGATCGAAGAAAAAAAATAGTTTAGAATGTAAAATTAAAAAACATGCATAGTATAGATTGGAAAAAAAAAATTAACTCATTCTAATATATAGTGAAACACTTATTTAATTTTCTCCATCAATTTGTTATAAGTTTGTTCCTTGAGTAAATCGTCAAGAAAATGAGAATACTATGATTATGAACATCATACTCAAGTTTTCAAGTGAGAATATTAGAAAGTTAAACTATTTCGAAATAGTGACAAATATATGAAAATTCATTGGGGGTTGATAGAGGGATGTAATTGGAGAATTAATGTTATCTGGTGGCATTCTACTATATATGGCGATGTGATGAATTTTTTTTGAAAAAGAATATTTAAAAAAAAGTTCGTTATATCTAAAAGATATTCTAAATAATCAAGGTTTGTTTTATATAGTCAATATATCTAAATCAAAAAATTACAACAATTGAAATTTATATACCATGTATCATGCGGGTTACCAAATGAAATTGAAATATTATCAAGAACTTGATTTTTCCGTAAATTGACATTTTCACATTAAACTCGAAATATTTAGATTTTATGGTCATGCATCACACGAGTATCATATTATATTAAAATTAATCTCAAATAATACATTATTTTGTGTTCAACATTTTCATATCAAAACATCAAAATAATAATTTTTATATGCTCGTGCATCGCACAGGACCTATATACTAGTTAATCAAGAAAAAACTACCCCAAAACTGTTACCGTACCCATCATGGGCATATTTTAATGTGTCCACCGCTGATGTATCGAAAATCCACTAGAATCATTAAATTCAAATCAAAATATTTAGAAGGATAAAATATTTACACATCAATGGTGGCATTTTAAGGTATACCCACCATGGGTAGGGGAACAATATTTAAAACTACCCAGCATTCAACTTATTCACAATTTTTTTTTATTTTTTTTATAAATTTATAAATACGAACTCTATAATATTCATTTTATTATTTTAAAATTGACATCTATGGTACTTGTTACATAGAGGCAAACCTTATGACTCCACAATCAATTGAAGGATTTGAGCATGTACTTGCAACTTATAGTAACAAAGTCAGTTGGTATTGTTAGGATTGATATTGTTATACATGTTCGTATATTGATTTCACTCTAAAATTAACTGGAATATTAATGGTGTAAGAGAATCGATATAATATCTGAAAGATATTGTTGGTCTCAAGTGGTCAGAGGTTCAGAGAGGGGTGAATGGATCTCTATCGATTTTCATTTTTAAAACTTTTAGTGACACAGGTTCCTGATTCTATAGAGAAGCAGTAACCTGACTCGATCAGAAATCTGGCAATTTAGCTGATTCAGATTTCTTACTCGATGATCACAGTATGCGGCAGAATAAATAAAGATAGAGTTTCCTTTGGAAAACAGTTTTCTTTTCTAAAATCCTTTTAACAGAAACCTTATGCAGAATGCTGATGATGTATGCAACAAGATATATCAATGCAATGCAACATGTAGATAAAAGCAGTAAAAACTTATGGCTTATAGTGGTTCGAAGGTGGTGTAATCCTTCTACGTCCACTCCACTCCTTTACAAGCTTCAGCTTTACAAACCTCTTCCTAACAAATTATACCTACTAGAATCAAAGATTCTTAGGCCAAATCCCACACAGGGTATAAAACTCACACAAAGTAAATAGCCTACACAAGACTAACAACACTTAGCAAGGATCTAATCCTCTCAACTAAGGACAACAAACTAAAACAACCAAGCACACAACGAATGGTTAAAAGTATATGGTTTTATTCAACTGGTGCAAACTTGAAACAGCCTTGAACTTGAGAGCTCGAGTGCTTGAATAGACTGCTTCGAAGGTTGCGTGACTGAACTTGGATAGCTTGAGAAAAGCTTGGAAATGAAGAGCTTTAGAATGCTTGAGAATAATTAGTAGTTTAGTAGTCTTCATGGTCACTCCTTCCTTCTATTTATATCAATAGGAAAATGCCCGTTGAATAAAGGCATTGTCCTTGTTGCATTTCAAATTTGATCTTACAAATCTTTGCAATTAATGTGCCTGGAAAAACTGGGTTGAAGAGTTGTCCTTCTCTAATTTACATTAATGGCGCCACTCCTCGGTTAAAGTCCTTTTTGCAGAGCTACGGGTCCAGGTGGCATCACCTCATTGGCTTGGCACGAACTTCTATCTAACGGATTCTTGACAGGAACCATTCCTCGTATAGCATTCAATATATTCTTCGTACTGCACGAACTTACCACTCAGGTTGCAGTACTTGCTTACTGTAGGTGCTAGCCTCCTAATCTACATCAGCTTTCTGTTTTAGAACAACTTTCTGTTCTCGAAACCTGTAGTCAGCTTCCTGACCTGCGGTAGCTTCCTGATTCTGAACAATTTCATGTTCTTGAATCCTGCAGTTAGCTTCCAGTCTTCCAAATTGCTTTCTGTTTCATCTGCTTACTGATCCTGGTTCCTTTTTCAGCTTCCTGACCTTCCTTCTTGAAAAACAGACTTCAAGACTTCTTATGATTCAGAAACCTGCTTAGGATTAGTTTTCTCTATCTTTCTGATATGTACAACTTAGCATATATGGTTAAGAAATATAAACTTGTCAAACTATAATCCACTTATAAAACGTGGAAAATGGGTACTCTAAAGTCTTATCTAAAATTACATTGTCTCATCAAAACCTAGTCAGAAATATCTCAACAGATACTTTTAGTTTTAAATTTAAAGAGAGAGTTATGTCTACTTATCAAACCTTAAGAATAATTTCTACGACTTGTCAATTATCATATACGATGTAGAAAATCTTTTTCATCATCATAGTTGAATGTGACTTAAAATCTATAGCTCCGCTATATTATAAATAATTATTATATAATTATAAATATTCAAGAAAAATATAATTATCTTCACTATCATTATGGTAACCATCTGATATTAGAAATTACTAAGATATATGAAGAAAGAAAATTAAATGAATAAAAAAAGGGTTAATTACATAAAAATGCATGAACTTTGGGTTGAATTTCAACTGCAACATGAACTTTTGACTATTACATAAAAAACGTTCAATTTATGTAACGCCCCAAAATCTTTTGGTCAAAATATCAGAGTTTTTCATTTTTGGGCGTTAAGAGAGAAAGGGGAAAGAGGCGTACATGATATAAAATAGAAAGAATAAAGAGATGATAAGAAGAGGTACACTTAAAACATCGGATACTACCGATAAAAGGAAGTTTAAAACCTTACGCAGCGGAAAAACATCAGGATCTTTTACAAAAAGGAAGAAATACAGTTTTCTATTACAAACGTGGAACATCATTTTGCAAACGAATCAACATAGGTTTAAAGACAAAACTGAAATCATCGACACAGCTGATAGGGCACCCCTCTCTCTACGCGTCAAGATTCTCTTCTTTGCCTGTAGTGTGAGTACAGAATAGGGGTGAGTGCGTTGAATACACTCGTGGGGATACTTTCCAACTTTTTCAGTTATTAGGTGAGCACAACAAATCCAACATATAGTAGTTCGTCAAGTAGTCAAAACATATAAAATGCATAGCACACAATGTAAAAACACACGGCTCTAAGAGCACTCGACTATACCCGTAGCATTTCTAACGTATGGTGCTTTTTACGGGCCACCAGTCCATCCCTAACATGACGTATGGTGCTTTTTATGGGCCACCAGTCTATCCCTGACATGACTTAGGACATCCATCCACGTTCATCGTATCATAAACTATGCATGAATACAGTAATCACAGCATATAATCATAGCACATAGAGTTCAATTATCAAATATGGAAAACAGTAACATCTTGAGTTTAGAAGTTACCCCCACTTCGTTCAGTGGTTACCACGTGATCAACGAGTACCGATGGATCAGATATCACAAGCGAGTACCGAAGGATCCGATATCACAAGGCTCAACTCAACAAGTAGCCTACACAAGTTATGACGTTCCTTAGATCCTTAAAAACATATAATTAAAGCGATAACAGACTCCGGCGGAGAATTGATCGTTATCTACGCGTCGGATCGAACGATCTAAAGATTGGAATTTTGGAGACAAGGCTGAAAGTCAAGTCCAAAGGACTGAGATGATAGGAAAATGAAATAAGGATCGCAACGCAAAACGAATGAGCTCAATCGGAGTTGAAACGAGCTCAAACGGAGCATTTTAAGATTTGGGGTTCCCGTCGTCGCGCCCGCGCGCCCGCGCGAACAGGCTACCTAAACGGGCTTCCAGCCGCCGCCGGCCGGCGAACCACCGGTCGCCGACCACACCCCCGGATTAACCCCACTTCAGGCTACCATCTACGACCAACAGAGGGCACAACGGCGCCGCCTAACTCCGCCAAAACACCTGCAAAAACAGCCCGTCGCCCAGTTTCCGACGGTGGCCTGCTCGACCAGGCCACTTCCCGGCGCCACCCGGCGCGGTGGCGCCGTCTCCAGCTACCACCACCTACCTCGCCGGATACCTCGCACCGCTGGCTACCACCTGCGGCCATCCCTTGCCGGAATCCGGCCGTGAATAGTGCTCGAAACTTCACCGCAAAACCCTTCGTCGTCACATTTTTCCAAAACCAAACTTCAACCAAAAACCTCCGGCCGGCGACTTCCCGTCGCCGGCGACCACCCCCACACCTCCAGATCGCCGGCCGGCGACTTCCAGTCGCCGGCAACCCTCCGATTCCGGCCACAATACCTCAACCATACATATATACACACACGCATGCAAACCACACACACGCACTCTAAACCCTAGCCACCACCAGCCTTGGCCGGCGGCCACCTGCAGCCGGCGACTCTCCTCCGCCGCCTAGGACCCCGGCCGGCGACCTCCCGTCGCCGGCGATCATCAACAACAACCAACAGCCACCATCACACACACGTACATATATATAAACACACACACACAAACTATGCAAACCCTTCCAGCCCGTTCCTACTCCGGCCGGCGACTTCCAGTCGCCAGCCACCACCTCCAACCATCACACACACTCCCAGCTGCTGTCCATAAGTTTTCCGGCGAGAGAAGAGAGGAAGAGAGCCGACGGGGAGAGAGAAGAGGGAGGGAGGAGAGAGAAAAGTTGGCCGGATATTTGACGTGCGATTGCCGGAGAAGGAGAGATCCGTTCACAAATCCAAGCCCGGTTTTGTGACGGGCTCGACGAGAGCTTCAATCTAGAGTTTGAGTTTACCCAAAACGGAGAAGAAACGAGGTAGAAAGGAGGAGAGAGAAAACGGGTTTGGAGATCGTTTTTCGCTGTTTTCCGGCGAACGAGAAATCGGAATTGAATTCCGAGACCTATCCTAGATTCGTCTCGTCAAGATGAACGTCGTGTGTGAAAATCGTCCGATTCCGACAATGTTGGATTTTCCGGCCACCGGCCGGCGGTGGCGCCGCCGCGCCGGCGGCGGCGGCGCGCCGGAAACCAGAAACTCAGAAATGAAAAGACGAGAAAGGAGGACTTACGTGTTTTCGTCGGGTTCGGCTCGATCGAAGAAACGGTGATTTTTGAATCGAAATCACCTCTATTTATAGAAATCCGGAAAGTTACTATTCACCGAAAATATCCGAATCACTATTCATCCAAAATATCCCATCACTATTCATCAGTTGATTTTTCAACATTACTATTCACGTAAATATCTTCCGGTTTTCCGGATCTTTGGGTTTTGCCCTTTCCGTCGTCGTTCGAGTTACGGGTCTCCGATTGACCCCTAGTTCGTTTCTATTTTCTCGTCTTTCCAAGACGCATCTTATTGTATGAAATTATTCTATATACCATGTCCACGAAAATTATCCGTCTAAGTCACGCGTTAAACACGTATCTGAAACGCACGTAATAAATTAAACAGTCAAAGCATACGCACAAAATTATTAAATCATAGGTTAAAATATTTAATTAATTAATTATGCTCGTTTTGATCCGGGGCGCTACAATTTAACGCTTGTTTCAATTTGGGACACATTTGGACTTTTTGAGATCCAATTGCTGACGTGGAGCCCGAATTATATAAGTTAATTGCTGATGTGTCAATTAAAATCCAGTCATCACCCCACATGTAAATTAAAAAAAAACCTAATTTATAATCTAAACACAACGCAAAGAAAAGAAAGAAGAGAAGAGAGTAATTGACTGACAATGTGTAACACCCCCTTCTGGTAGGGTAGTTATTTCTACTAAATAATGTTTAACTTTCCAACTAATAACAATATGTCATAAGGATTCATAGAATTTTTTTTTTAAACAGCGGAAATAATTTTGTTAAGAAACATATCAGAGTTTTAAACGGTCTAAAACATCCAAAAAGAATTAAATTGTTTGTATAAAACTTTCGTCAAAAATTAAATCAAAAGTCTTCTTAACATGCAAATTTAAAAACTCTAAAAATCTTAAACCAATTCCGAGGCCGTCACCACCAATCACGCTTCAGCGCTGCTACCTCCTTGCATCACATCTTACCTTTGCCTTTATCTGCAGTATGAGGTAATACTATAAGCAAAAATGCTTAGTAAGTACATCACCTATTTCAAAAAATATTTTTCTTTGCAACTTAATAGAAAACAAGAACATCACTAATAAAACAATAATATACTCTTGTTGTAATGCCCTGTTTTCATTACTGTAGAACATCAGAGTTTAATAAATTTTTCATTTTGGGCGTCCACCAACTCGATAGAACATGTGTTTCCAAAGGTAATTTAAACTTGCAAATAAGGATAAGTCAGTTCGAACATTCCTGTTTATAAAACATGAATCGTACACAGCGGAAGGAAAATATTTTTTCTTTATAACTATACAGCTAAAACTATACAGCTTTGCAAACTAAGCTTTCCTAAAGATTTCAAGATCATCTCGCATATAAATTCACCCTTTTAAGAACCATAAATATAAACGACCTAAGAATAATTATGAATTATATTTTTCATACAATAAAAACACTGTAAATAAAACTCTTTTGCAATCCTTACAACATCGGCTACCAGCATCCACCGCTTGCACACCACGCTTGAGGATTCCTTAAGCTGAAAACATTTTTAACATAAAGGGGTGAGTATATGAAGACACTCAATGGGGTGGGACTTGTGAGCAGTCAATATAATAAAAGAGATATAGACATATAATTCATCAAGCACGTAGTTGTGGGTCTAAGCCGCCTTGAAAAAACTTTGCGGTTCTGAGCCGCCGTGAAAACATTTTGTGGTTCTGAGCCACCATATTGCGGTTCATTAGCCGCTTCATTATTGTGGTTCTTTAGCCACTTCATTACGGTTCGTTAGCCGCTTCATTATTGTGGTTCTTTAGCCACTTCATTGCGGTTCGTTAGCCACTTCATTATTGTGGTTCTTTAGTCACTTCAATGCGATTCGTTAGTCGCATCTTTTAGTGGTTCTTTAGCCACTTGAAAATATGTGGTTCATTAGCCACTTTGGTGCGGTTCGTTAGCCACTTCTTCTTGTGGTTCTTTAGCCACTTGAAAACATGTGGTAAGTTAGCCACTTGCAAACATTTCATCAAAATAGACACGTTCATTCACTTTGCAAATATTGCACCTTCTTGCACTTTGTGGTAAAGCATAAAATGCAATCTCCATAGAATGATCATATACATTCCACGTAAATCCCGACTCCCTTTTTTATATTCAATTTTTATTTTTAATTCTTTTTTTTAACTTTTTTAGCATATTAGCATTAAGCGCGCATATCATTTCGGGTGCGATCATACCAGCACTAATGCACCGAATCCCATCAAAACTCCGAAGTTAAGTGTGCTTGGGCGAGAGTAGTACTAGGATGGGTGACCCCCTGGGAAGTCCTCGTGTTGCACCGCTTTTTTGCCATGTCTCCTCTCCTTTATAAACGTTTTTTTAAATGTCGCCATTGGAAGTTCTCATTTTTGCACCCCTTTTGCCATGTCATGACTTCCATTTCAAGGTTTTGATTTCTTACGTCCCGACTCCCATTTTTATATTCATTTTTCATTTTTAATTCTATTTTTTAACTTTTTCAGCATATTAGCATTAAGCGCGCATATCATTTTGGGTGCGATCATAACAGCACTAATGCACCGGATCCCATCAGAACTCCGAAGTTAAGCGTGCTTGGGCGAGAGTAATACTAGGATGGGTGACCTCCTGCGAAGTCCTCGTGTTAAACCCCTTTTTTGCAATGTCTCGTCTCCTTTTTAAACTTTTTTTTAAACGTCGCCATTGGAAGTTCTCGTTTTTGCACCCCTTTTGCCATGTCATGACTCCCATTAAATGTTTTTGATTTCCTACGTCCCGACTCCCTTTTTTATATTCATTTTTTATTTTTAATTCTTTTTTTTTAACTTTTTCAGCATATTAGCATTAAGCGCGCATATCATTTCGGGTGCGATCATACCAGCACTAATGCACTGGATCCCATCAGACCCCCTGGGAAGTCCTCGTGTTGCCCCCCTTTTTTGTCATGTCTCGTCTCCTTTATAAACTTTTTTTTAAACGTCGCCAATGTAAGTTCTCGTTTTTGCACCCCTTTTACCATGTCATGACTCTCATTTCAAGTTTTTGATTTCTTACGTCCCGACTCCCTTTTTTATATTCATTTTTTATTTTTAATTCTTTTTTTTAATTTTTTCAGCATATAAGCATTAAGCGCGCATATCATTTCGGGTGCGATCATACCAGTACTAATGCATAGGATCCCATAAGAACTCCAAAGTTAAGCGTTCTTGGGCGAGAGTAGTACTAGGATGGGTGACCTCCTGGGAAATCCTTGTGTTGCACCCCTTTTTGCCATGTGTCGTCTACTTTTTAAACTTTTTTTTAAACGTCGCAATTGGAAGTTCTCGTTTTTGCACCCCTTTTGCCATGTCATGACTCCCAATTCAAGTTTTTGATTTCTTACGTCCCGGCTCCCTTTTTTATATTTGTTTTTTATTTTTAATTCTTTTTTTTTACTTTTTCAACATATTAGCATTAAGCACGCATATCATTTAGGGTGCGATCATACCTGCACTAATACATCAGATCCCATCAGAACTTCGAAGTTAAGCGTGTATGGGTGAGAGTAGTACTAGGATGGGTGACCCCTAGGAAGTCCTCGTGTTGCACCCCTTTTTTGCCATGTCTCGTCTCCTTTTTAACCTTTTTTTTAAACGTCGCCAATGGAAGTTCTCGTTTTTGCACCCCTTTTGCCATGTCATGACTCCATTTTCAAGTTTTTGATTTCTTACGTCCCGACTTCCTTTTTTATATTCATTTTTTATTCTTAATTCTTTTTTTAACTTTTTCAGCATATTAGCATTAAGTGCGCATATCATTTCGGTTGCGATCATACTAGCACTAATGCATCGAATCCCATCAGAAATCCGAAGTTAAGCGCGCTTGGGCGAGAGTAGTACTAGGATGGGTGATCTCCTGGGAAGTCCTCGTGTTGCACCCCTTTTTTGCCATGTCTCGTCTCCTTTTTAACCTTTTTTTTAAACGTCGTCATTGGAAGTTCTCGTTTTGCACCCCTTTTACCATGTCATGACTCCCATTTCAAGTCTTTGATTTCTTACGTCCCGACTCCCTTTTTTATATTCATTTTTTATTTTTAATTCTAGTTTTTTAACTTTTTCAGCATATTAGCATTAAGCGCGCATATCATTTCGGGTGCGATCATACCAGCACTAATGCATCGGATTCCATCAGAACTCTGAAGTTAAGCGTGCTTGGGCGAGAATAGTACTAGGATGGGTGATCTCCTGGTAAGTCCTCGTGTTGCACCACTTTTTTGTCATGTCTCGTCTCCTTTTTAAACTTTTTTTAAAACGTCGCCAATGGAAGTTCTCGTTTTTGCACCCCTTTTGTCATGTCATGACTCCCATTTCAAGTTTTTGATTTCTTACGTCCCGACTCCCTTTTTTATATTCTGTTTTTATTTTCAATTCTTTTTTCTTTTTACCCTTTTCAGCATATTAGCATTAAGCGCGCTTATCATTTCGGGTGCGATCATACCAGCACTAATGCACTGGATCCCATCAGAACTCCGAAGTTTAGTGTGCTTGGGCGAGAGTAGTACTAGGATGGGTGACCCCTTGGGAAGTCCTCGTGTTGCACCCCTTTTTTGCCATGTCTCGTCTCCTTTTTAAACTTTTTTTAAACGTCGCCATTGGAAGTTCTCGTTTTTGCACCCATTTTGCCATGTCACGACTCCCATTTCAAGTTTTTGATTTCTTACGTCCCGACTCCCTTTTTTAGATTCATTTTTTATTTTTAATTCTTTTTTCTTTTTAACCTTTTCAGCATATTAGCATTAAGCGCGCATATCATTTCGGGTCCGATCATACCAGCACTAATGCAACGGATCCCATCAGAACTCCGAAGTTAAGCTTGCTTGGGCGAGAGTAATATTAGGATTGGTGACCCCCTGGGAAGTCCTCGTGTTGCACCCCTTTTTTGCCATGTCTCGTCTCCTTTTTAAACTTTTTTTTAACGTCGCCATTGGAAGTTCTCGTTTTTACACCCCTTTTGTCATGTCACGACTCCCATTTCAAGTTTTTCATTTCTTACGTCCCTACTCCCTTTTTTATATTCATTTTTTATTTTCAATTCTTTTTTATTTTTAACCTTTTCAGCATATTAGCATTAAGCGCGAATATCATTTCGGGTGCGATCATACCAGCACTTATGCACCGGATCCCATCACAACTCCGAAGTTTAGTGTGCTTGGGCGAGAGTAGTACTAGGATGGGTGACCCCTTGGGAAGTCCTCGTGTTGCACCCCTTTTTTGCCATGTCTCGTCTCCTTTTTAAACTTTTTTTTAACGTCGCCATTGGAAGTTCTCGTTTTTGCAACCCTTTTGCCATTTCATGACTCCCATTTCAAGTTTTTGATTTGTTACGTCCCGACTCCCCTTTTTATATTCATTTTTTATTTTTAATTCTTCTTTCTTTTTAACGTTTTCAGCATATTAGCATTAAGTGCGCATATCATTTCGGGTGCGATCATACCAGCACTAATGCATCGGATCCCATCAGAACTCCAAAGTTAAGCGTGCTTGGGCGAGAGTAGTACTAGGATGGGTGACCCTTGGGAAGTCCTCGTGTTGCACCTCTTTTTTGTCATGTCTCGTCTCCTTTATAAACTTTTTTTAAACATCGCCAATGGAAGTTCTCGTTTTTGCACCCCTTTTGCGATCTGATGACTCCCTTTTCAAGTTTTTGATTTCTTACTTCCCGACTCCCTTTTTTATATTCTTTTTTTATTCTTAATTCTCATTTTACATTTTTCAGCATATTAGCATTTAGTGCGCATATCATTTCAGATGCGATCATACCAGCACTAATGCATCGGATCCCATCAGAACTCCGAAGTTAAGCATGCTTGGGCGAAAGTAGTACTAGGATGGGTGATCTCCTGGGAAGTCCTTGTGTTGCACCCCTTTTTTGCCATGTTTCGTCTCCTTTTTAATTTTTTTTAAACGTCGCCATTGGAAGTTCTCGTTTTTGCATCCCTTTTGTCATGTCATGACTCCCATTTCAAGTTTTTGATTTCTTACGTCCCTACTCCCTTTTTTATATTCTTTTTTTATTTTTATTTTTTTTTTCTTTTTAACTTTTTCATCATATTAGCATTAAGCGCGCATATCATTTCGGATGCGATCATGCCAGCATTAATGCACTGAATCCCATCAGAACTTCGAAGTTAAACGTGCTTGGGCGAGAGTAGTACTTGGATCGGTGACCTCTTGGGAAGTCCTCGTGTTGCACCCCTTTTTTGCCATGTCTCGTCTCCTTTTTAACCTTTTTTTTAAACGTCGCCATTGGAAGTTCTCGTTTTTGCACCCCTTTTGCCATGTCATGACTCCCATTTCAAGTTTTTGATTTCTTACGTCCCGGCTCCCTTTTTTATATTCATTTTTTATTTTTAATTCTTTTTTTTAACTTTTTCAGCATATTAGCATTAAGCGCGCATATCATTTAGGGTGCGATCATACCTGCACTAATGCATCAGATCCCATCCGAACTTCGAATTTAAGCATGCTTGGGTGAGAGTAGTACTAGGATGGGTGACCCCTGGGAAGTCCTCGTGTTGCACCCCTTTTTTGCCATGTCTCGTCTCCTTTTTAACCTTTTTTTTAAACGTCGCCAATGGAAGTTCTCGTTTTTGCACCCCTTTTGCCATGTCATGACTCCATTTTCAAGTTTTTGATTTCTTACGTCCCGACTTCCTTTTTTATATTCATTTTTTATTCTTAATTCTTTTTTTAACTTTTTCAGCGTATTAGCATTAAGCGCGCATATCATTTCGGTTGCGATCATACTAGCACTAATGCATCGAATCCCATCAGAAATCCGAAGTTAAGCGCGCTTGGGCGAGAGTAGTACTAGGATGGGTGATCTCCTGGGAAGTCCTCGTGTTGCACCCCTTTTTTGCCATGTCTCGTCTCTTTTTTAACCTTTTTTTTAAACGTCGTCATTGGAAGTTCTCGTTTTGCTCCCCTTTTACCATGTCATGACTCCCATTTCAAGTCTTTGATTTCTTACGTTTCGACTCCCTTTTTTATATTCATTTTTTATTTTTAATTCTAGTTTTTTAACTTTTTCAGCATATTAGCATGAAGCGCGCATATCATTTCGGGTGCGATCATACCAGCACTAATGCATCGGATTCCATCAGAACTCTGAAGTTAAGCGTGCTTGGGCGAGAATAGTACTAGGATGGGTGATCTCCTGGTAAGTCCTCGCGTTGCACCACTTTTTTGTCATGTCTCGTCTCCTTTTTAAACTTTTTTTAAAACGTCGTCATTGGAAGTTCTCGTTTTTGCACCCCTTTTCTCATGTCATGACTCCCATTTCAGGTTTTTGATTTCTTACGTCCCGACTCCCTTTTTTATATTCTGTTTTTATTTATAATTCTTTTTTCTTTTTAACTTTTTCAGCATATTAGCATTAAGCGCGCATATCATTTCGGATGTAATCATACTAGCATTAATGCACCGGATCCCATCAGAACTCCAAAGTTAAGCATGCTTGGGCGAGAGTAGTACTATGATGGGTGACATATTGGGAAGTCCTCGTGTTGCACCCCTTTTTTGCCATGTCTCGTCTCCTTTTTAACCTTTTTTTTAAACGTCGCCATTGGAAGTTCTCGTTTTTGCACCCCTTTTGCCATGTCATGACTCCCATTTCAAGTTTTTGATTTCTTACGTCCCAACTCCCTTTTTTATATTCATTTTTTATTTTTCATTCTTTTTTTTTAACTTTTTCAGTATATTAGTATTAAACGCGCATATCATTTCTGGTGCGATCATACCTGCACTAATGCATCGGATCCTATCAAAACTCCGAAGTTAAGCGTGCTTCGGCGAGAGTAGTACTAGGATGGGTGACCCCCTAGGAAGTCCACTTGTTGTACCCTTTTTTTGTCATGTCTCGTCTCCTTTTTTAACTTTTTTTTAAACGTCGCCAATGGAAGTTCTCGTTTTTACACCCCTTTTGCCATGTCATGACTCCCATTTCAAGTTTTTGATTTCTTACGTCCCGACTCCCTTTTTATATTCATTTTTTATTTTTAATTCTTTTTTTTTAACTTTTTCAGCATATTAGCATTAAGTGTGCATATCATTTCGGTTGCGATCATACCAGCACTAATGCACCGGATCCCATCAGAACTCCGAAGTTAACCGTGCTTGGGCGAGAGTAGTACTAGGATGAGTGACCCCTGGGAAGTCCTCGTGTTGCACCTTTTTTTTATCATGTCTCGTCTCCTTTATAAACTTTTTTTAAACATCGCCAATGGAAGTTCTCGTTTTTGCACCCTTTCTGCGATGTCATGACTCCCTTTTCATGTTTTTGATTTCTTACTTCCCGACTCCCTTTTTTATATTCTTTTTTTATTCTTAATTCTCATTTTAACTTTTTCAGCATATTAGCATTTAGTGCGCATATCATTTCAGGTGCGATCATACCAGCACTAATGTATCGGATCCCATCAGAACTCCGAAGTTAAGCGTGCTTGGGCGAAAGTAGTACTAAGATGGGTGATCTCCTGGGAAGTCCTCGTGTTGTACCTCTTTTTTGCCATGTTTCGTGTCCTTTTTAATTTTTTTTTAAACGTCGCCATTGGAAGTTCTCGTTTTTGCATCCCTTTTGTCATGTCATGACTCCCATTTCAAGTTTTTGATTTCTTACGTCCATACTCCCTTTTTTATATTCTTTTTTTATTTTTTATTTTTTTTTCTTTTTAACTTTTTCAGCATATTAGCATTAAGCGCGCATATCATTTCGGATGCGATCATGCCAGCATTAATGCACTGAATCCCATCAGAACTCTGAAGTTAAGCGTGTTTGGGCAAGAGTAGTACTAGGATAGGTGACCTCTTGGGAAGTCCTCGTGTTGCACCCCTTTTTTGCCATGTCTCGTCTCCTTTTTAACCTTTTTTTTAAACGTCGCCATTGGAAGTTCTCATTTTTGCACCCCTTTTGCCATGTCATGACTCCCATTTCAAGTTTTTGATTTCTTACTTCCCGACTCCCTTTTTATATTCATTTTTTATTTTTAATTCTTTTTTTTAACTTTTTCAGCATATTAGCATTAAGCGTGCATATCATTTCGGTTGCGATCATACCAGCACTAATGCACCGAATCCCATCACAACTCCGAAGTTAAGCGTGCTTGGGCGAGAGTAGTACTAGGATGGGTGACCCTTTGTAAGTCCTCGTGTTGCCCCACTTTTTTGTCATGTCTCGTCTCTTTTATAAACTTTTTTTAAACATCGCCAATGGAAGTTCTCGTTTTTGCACCCCTTTTGTGATGTCATGACTCCCTTTTCAAGTTTTTGATATCTTACATCCTGACTCCCTTTTTTATATTCATTTTTTATTTTTAGTTCTTTTTTTAACTTTTTCAGCATATTAGCATTTATTGCGCATATCATTTCGGGTGCGATCATACCAGCACTAATGCATCGGATCCCATCAGAACTCCGAAGTTAAGCGTGCTTGGGCGAAAGTAGTACTAGGATGGGTGATCTCCTGGGAAGTCCTCGTGTTGCACCCCTTTTTTACCATGTTTCGTCTCCTTTTTAATTTTTTTTAAACGTCGCAATTGGAAGTTCTCATTTTTGCACCCCTTTTGTCGTGTCATGACTCCCATTTGAAGTTTTTGATTTCTTACGTCCCGACTCCCTTTTTTATATTCTTTTTTTATTTTTAATTTTTTTTTCTTTTTAACTTTTTCAGCATATTAGCATTAAGCGCGCATATCATTTCGGATGCGATCATACCAGCATTAATGCACCGAATCCCATCAGAACTTCGAAGTTAATCGTGCTTGGACGAGAGTAGTACTAGGATGGGTGACCTCTTGGGATGTCCTCGTGTTGCACCCCTTTTTTGCCATGTTTTGTCTCCTTTTTAAACTTTTAGTTAAACGTCGCCATTGGAAGTTCTCGTTTTTGCACCCCTTTTGCCATGTCATTGTTAGGATGTATACTATAAGCCTAGCTTTTGTATGAACATCTTTAATGGAATGAGAATCACCTTGGTCATATGTTTGCATTTTATATTTATTATATATGTTTATGTAATGTCCAATTAATTTATATTATAGATAACTTGGTGTGTGGTGCCACACAGAAGATCATGTTATCAGTTTCTTATAAATTATAAATAGTAGCTCACAATCAAGATGGATTTGGACAAATCATCGGAATGGTTGTAGTGTAGTATGGTATTAGTCTGTCTTGACTATAAAACTGCACTAGTACACTTTGTGTGTATTGAGCAGGACCATTTGAGGTTGTTCGTTTTATACTGACTATATAATAGAACAAGACCTCTGTTATTATGGGTGTGCGTTCTCTTAATCCCTATATAATAACAGCCACGTATACACAATATTTGTTTCTTTAATTTGCCAATGAGTGAGATTTATTTATTAAATTAATAAACTCGGTGAATTGGGAAACAATATTGTCTATATGGTGTACTGTTGATTATAGAAGGAATCTGTGTCCTAATTATTTAGGATGATGATGTCCCCTTGAGGAGCTCATAAGGAATATCATGTAAACCCTGCAGGTGGATTTAATCCGACATGATAATAAAGTTGAGTGGTACTACTCTTGGAATTAGATGTTAATTAATTAAGTTGTCAGTAACTTATTTAATTAACGGACATTCAATATCTTAAACACAAGGAGATAAACGTACACATAATAAGAAGGAGCCCATATTAAATATGGGATTGGAACGGTAGTTCAATAATAATTCTTTAGTGGACTGAATTATTATTGATGGGCTTAAGTTTTGTGTTCGGGCCGAACACAGGATACTTAAGCCCATCAGGAGGCCCAACCCAATTCCTCCTCTAGGTCCCTGGTGTAGCCTATATATAGCTCTTTTCATCAGCGCCTCAAAAACACAGATCACAGAAAACACGTGATAGTGAGAGAGAGCAGAACTGAGATTTCTCGAAGGATCGTTGGCCACGCAACGTTCGAGAAAGGCAGTAGGAATACATCAGAAGATCAAAGAGGTCTACAAGGGTATGATTTCTTTCCGCTGCATACTATTTATGGATCCCTATTCCGATAGCATAGGTCCGGCGATCCGTTGGTTCCAACAGTCATGACTCCCATTTCAAGTTTTTTATTTCTTACGTCCCGACTCCCTTTTTTATATTCATTTTTTATTTTTAATTCTATTTTTTTAACTTTTTCAGCATATTAGCATTAAGCGCGCATATCATTTCGGGTGCGATCATACCAGAACTAATGCATCGGATCCCATCAGAACTCCAAAGTTAAGCGTGGTTGGGCGAGAGTAGTACTAGGATGGGTGATCTCCTGGGAAGTCCTCGTGTTGCACCCCTTTTTTGCCATGTCTCGTCTCCTTTTTAACCTTTTTTTTAAACGTCGCCATTGGAAGTTCTCGTTTTTGCACCCCTTTTGCCATGTCATGACTCCAATTTCAAGTTTTTGATTTCTTACGTCCTAACTCCCTTTTTTATATTCATTTTTTATTTTTAATTCTTTTTTTTTAACTTTTTCAGCATATTATTATTAAGCGCGCATATCATTTCGGTTGCGATCATACCTGCACTAATGCATCGGATCCTATCAGAACTCCGAAGTTAAGTGTGCTTGGGCGAGAGTAGTACTAGGATGGGTGACCCCCTAGGAAGTCCACATGTTGTACCATTTTTTTGTCATGTCTCGTCTCCTTTTTAAACGTCGCTAATGGAAGTTCTCGTTTTTACACCCCTTTTGCCATGTCATGACTCCCATTTCAAGTTTTTGATTTCTTACGTCCCGACTCCCTTTTTATATTCATTTTTTATTTTTAATTCTTTTTTTTAACTTTTTCAGCATATTAGCATTAAGCGTGCATATCATTTCGGTTGCAATCATACCAGCACTAATGCACCGGATCCCATCAGAACTCCGAAGTTAAGCGTGCTTGGGCGAGAGTAGTACTAGGATGGGTGACCCTTGGTAAGTCCTCGTGTTGCACCATTTTTTTGTCATGTCTCGTCTCCTTTATAAACTTTTTTGAAACATCGCCAATGGAAGTTCTCGTTTTTGCACTCCTTTTGCGATGTCATGACTCCCTTTTCAAGTTTTTGATTTCTTACATCCCGACTCCCTTTTTTATATTCATTTTTTTTTTTAATTCTTTTTTTAACTTTTTCAGCATATTAGCATTTAGTGCGCATATAATTTCGGGTGCGATCATACCAGCACTAATGCATCGGATCCCATCAGAACTCCGAAGTTAAGCGTGCTTGGGTGAAAGTAGTACTAGGATGGGTGATCTCCTGGGAAGTCCTCGTGCCTCGTGTTGCACCCCTTTTTGCCATGTTTCGTCTCCTTTTTAATTTTTTTTAAACGTCGCAATTGGAAGTTCTCGTTTTTGCACCCCTTTTGTCGTGTCATGAGTCCCATTTCAAGTTTTTGATTTCTTACATCCCGACTCCCTTTTTTATATTCTTTTTTTATTTTTAATTCTTTTTTCTTTTTAACTTTTTCAGCATATTAGCATTAAGCGCGCATATCATTTCGGATGTGATCATACCAACATTAATGCACCAGATCCTATCAGAACTCCGAAGTTAAACGTGCTTGGATGAGAGTAGTACTAGGATGGGTGACCTCCTGGGAAATCCTCGTGTTGCACTCCTTTTTTGTCATGTCTCGTCTCCTTTTTAAACTTTTTTTTAAACATCGCCATTGGAAGTTCTCGTTTTTGCACCCTTTTGCCATGTTATGACTCCCATTTCAAGTTTTTGATTTCTGACATCCCAACTCTCTTTTTTATATTCATTTTTTATTTTTAATTCTTTTTTTTAACTTTTTCAGCATATTAACATTAAGCGCGCATATCATTTCGGGTGCGATCATACCAGCACTGATGCACCGGATCCCATCAGAACTCCAAAGTTAAGTGTCTTTGGACGAGAGTATTACTAGAATGGGTGACCCTTTGGGAAGTCCTCGTGTTGCACCCTTTTTTTGTCATTTCTCGTCTCCTTTTTAAACTCTTTTTTAAACTTCGCCATTGGAAGTTCTCGTTTTGCACCCCTTTTGGTCCCAAGTTGTGTCCGAGGTTCAGAGGGGGGGTGAATGAATCTTGGTCGATTTTAAAAATATATTAAAACTTACTGTTCTGCAAGTTACTTGAACTTGCAGCACCAGTCAGTTACTGCTTACAACACTAGGATGCAGTGCTGCACGCTGTAACTTGAGTTTTATACGCAGTGGAAAAATAAAGCTTTTAAGACATAAGGCTGGCTGGTTTTCTCAAATATGATCCTTTTCAAAATGTTTTATGCATATGACAGAGATATATGAAGAATAAAGAGCAGATAAGAAAACAATAAAACACTTATGGCTTATAGTGGTTCGAAGGTGATGTAAGCCTTCTACGTCCACTCTACTGCTACCTCGAGCAGGAACTTTGTTAAGCAAGATTGAATTACAGGACACTCCCTAACAATCTATCAACTTACAAAACTAACCACCTACTAGAGTCCAGCGTCCACATAGCAACTGCAAACTCTAAAGGCTAACCGACACAGGGTTCCACACACCCACACAGGGTTCCACATTCCCACACAGGGAAGTTGCCTAACTCTTAATCAACTATATAAACAGCAAGGATCTCTTCTATCAATTATTCGATACCTAAAACAACCTACGCACACAGCAACAAGGTTAAGAAGTATATAGATTTGTTATTCAACTGGTGCGATGAAGTGAGCTTCTGAATCCTTCAAAGGATCTTACAGCTTTGAACTTGTTCCACTTCACAGAGGTTGAGTGACTAAAACTGAACGTATAGCTTGAATGCTTGAGAGCTTTTGTGCAAATGATTTCGGTTCAGATCTTGTAGTTTCTGTAGCGTCCCAGACCAAAATGAAGCATAATAAATTAATTAAATATTTAAACCTAAGATTTGATAATTATGTGTATATGTCTTAATTGTCTAATTAATTTCGTGCGTTTCAGATAAGTGTTTAATACACGTTTTAGATCGATAATTTTATTAGATGTGGAACATAGGATATTCTTATACCATAAGATGCGTCTTGGAAAGACGAGAAGATAGAAATGAACTAGGGATCAATTGGAGACCCGTAGCTCGAATGACGACGGAAAGGGCAAAACCGGAAGTTTCGGAAGATATTTACGTTGAATGGAAGTGAAGATATTTACGTGAATAGTAACATCAGAAAAGTCAACCGATGAATAGTGTTTGGATATTTTGGATGAATAGTGACTTTCCGGAATTCTATAAATAGAGGCTCTCCCGATTCATTTTTCACCATTTTTTTGAACGAGCCGAATGCGCCGAAAACTCATAAGTTCTCTCTCTCCTCTCTCTCTCTTCGTTTCCTGTTTTCTGGTCGGCGGCGCCACCATCGGCCGGTGGCCGGAAAAATTCAACGTTGTCGGAGTCGGACGATTTTCACACACGACGTTTGTCCCGACGAGACAAATCTAGGATAGGTCTCGAATTTCAAATCCGATTTCTCGTTCGCCGGAAAACGACAAAAAACAGCCTTGAAACCCTAACCCTAACCCTTGAACCACCCTTTCTCTCTCTCTACTATTTTTTTCTCTCTCTCCTCGTCCTCTTGCCGGAGCGGTGGCCGGAAAAGCTGGTGGTGATGTGGGAGAGGTGGCGTCGCCGCTGGTGGCGGCGCCGGGCCGGAAAAGTGGAGGAAGTATGTAGTACGTGCATGTCTGTGTATATATATGTGTGTGTAACTGTGTGTGTGCATGCTGCTGATTGGGACAGCACCGCCGTGTGGGAAGGGACGGCCGACGACGGGAGGTCGCCGACGAGGTGGTCTGGTGGGTGGCCGGTGACTGGTGTCCGCCGGCCAAGGAAGTAACAGTATGTGTGTGTGTAAACACACCTTACGTTATGTGTGTGTGTGTGACTTACTGTGTATGTGTGTGTGCGCGGCGGTGGTGGCCCAGTCGCCGGCCAAGGTGACAGTGGTTGGTGGTGGCCGCCGGCCGGAGATGGAAAATTAGTGTGTGTGTTGAAAACGGGTGTGTGTGTGTGTGAGTTCATGCTTGCATGTATAGGTGGTGTTAGTGGTTGGGGCTTGGCCGGAATGGGTTGCCAGCGACGGGGAGTCGTCGGCGGAGGAGCTGGGGTTGGTCACTGGCGACTGGAGTCGCCGGCCGGAGCTTTTGGATAGGTGTTGGTTTTTCGAAAAAACAGGGCTTCGAAGGATTTTGCGGCGAGATTTGGGACACTATTCACCACCGGAATCCGGTGATGGACGGCCGGAGGTGGTAGCCGGCGGTGCAAGGTATCCGGCGAGGTAGGTGGTGGTGGCTGGAGGCGGCGTCGCCGCGCCGGACGACGTCGGGAATTGGCCTACTCGAGCAGGCCACCGTCGGGAAATCTGGGCAAAGGCTGACCGAGAAAACTGGACCAGCCGGGTTGAGCCGCGCCTAGCTGCCGAGAAAACTCGGCAGCCGTCGGGTGCCGGCGCGCACCGTTCGCGCCCGTCGGGTGCCGATGCGCACCCGACGCCGTGTTTTCGATCCAAAACTCGTTTTCTTTCCGTCGTTCATCCGTATCGAGTCAATGATGACGAGACGTCATTGATCGGGGTCCGTGGGCCGGGTCAAAGTCAACCCCTTGACCAAAATTACCATTTTACCCCTAAACTTAAAACGCTTCGTTTGAGCTCGTTTCAACTCCGATTGAGCTCATTCTTTTTGCGTTGCGATCCTTATTTCAATTCCTATCATCTCAGCCCCTTGGTTTGAACTTTCAGCCTTGTCTCCAAAATTCCAATCTTTAGATCGTTCGATCCGTCGTGTCGTTAGCGAGCGTTGTTCCACCGGAACCCTTCACAGCTTTATTTATACTGTATTTAAGATATAAGAAAACACCGTAACTGTGTAGGCTATTTGTTGGATTGAGCTTTGAGTTGAGCTTTGAGGTTTCGGGGTTATCAGACTTACTGTTCTAGCTACTCACGCGGTAACCACTATACGAGGTGGGGGTAATTTCTATCCCTTAATCTGTTTACTGTTTTCCCTATTAAATGCATGATTGAGGAATACTAAGTGCTGTGTTTATACTTGTTGTGCCATGATATAACTGTGAAAAGACCGAGGTCCTCTGATCATGCATTCTGTTCGTCCCTTGCCATTTTCTAATATTCTGAAAAGGTTTGGTGGTCCTATTGAAATGCACCAGCGGTATATGAGACCGTTTTATAGGGTAAGACGGGGGAATCCCGCACCTATTCGTCCCTTGTCATTTCTAATATCTGTTTTGCAATTTATGTGTTGTGACAATGTGACTGTAGGTTAGCCTTTTCGGTATTTAATTCTGTCATGAGTCTTATGAGGTGGATGTTATCCCCACGGGTGTATTCCACGCACTCACCCCCTTTAATTTGTACTCACACTACAGGCGATGATGAGCATGAGGAACCCTAGGAGGAGAGAGAAAGTACCGTATCTGGCTTTGTTGTAATGAGACGAGGTCTCTTAAACATTTTTTTTTAAAAACTATGTTTTGGATAAACTTATGTTTTGTAATATTTTGATACATATAAGGATGTGAGATCCTGAAGAATGATTCCGCTGCATATGATGTTTTATATCGGTAATGAGACCGATTGCTAACGGCAGAGGCCGTAAGTTTATAAATGAGAGATTCACTTCGTCCTTTACCTCTCTCTTCTGTCGTCCCCTGCTTATTCTTTCTGTTGTGTATGCGTCTCTTGTTATTTCTCTCTTCACGCCCAATGGTAAAACTCTGATAAAATATGAAAATATTTTGGGGCGTGACAAATGGTATCAGAGCAGTTCTAACATTGAGAACTTGCTCAAACTGGTTTTAAAATGGGAAAAATGTGATTTGAACATGAGAAAAAGTTTTGGAACGGGTTTTAAAGTGAGAAGGGTGTGATTTGAAAATGTGAAAAGGTTTTTGAAAATACACAGATAGACACCATCCTCTCTCCATAGGTAACTCTCCCTAAATATAGGACTTGCTTGAGTAAATGTTTACCTGATATGTGTTACTTTGTTGATACGATATAAACTGTTTGGGACTGATGGAGTGTTAATGAAACTGTTTCACGATGAGACAATCTGTTAAAACCCTCTTGACGTCATTACAATCACGATGAAAAGATTTTGTGAAAACCTCTTGAAGTCACTATAATCGACACACTGCTCTGAGCCACCGCCACAAAGCCGCTGACTGCAGCAGCGTGAGCTAGTGTGCGAGTATGACCGTATGCAGGAGTTGATATCGTGTGACTAAAAGTTGAAACTACCATGAACCCTTGTTTATAACAGGGTGTACTAATGAGTGAGTTTTCCCAGTCCGTGGTTGTAATGCGTAAGATCGGTTTTGACAATTGAGGGCTATAAAAACTTTCTGAGGATGTCAGTAATGTGAATTTTTAATGTTTTGCGTATGATACATTTTCCTGCTGTAACTTGGACCTTCTTGCAGAGTCTTCATACAGTACTGCTGTAACCTTTGTTGCAGTACTCTTGTATCTTTTTCTTGTAGTGATGCTGCATGCCGTTCTTTCATACTATGTTGAAATGTTGTAGTTGCCTTCTTGCAGTGTTGTTGTATCTTCTTTCATACAGCAGCGTCATTCTGAAATCTTCAATACAACATTATATGCATGTGTACCTCCATCTTTCAGCTTCCATAACAAGACTCAATCCTAGTCTATGCTTTCACTTAAACATTGTGAAAAATGGGGTACAAAAACTTCCTATTACATTCTTGGTTTGTCTCATCAAAATCTAAACATTGAAATCCCAACAATTTCCCCCTTTTTGATGATGACAAAATCATTACATAATATTGTTCATGAGAAAAGTTTTCATTGCATCAAATCAAACTACATCAGGATTACATAAATGATAAGCATAAAAGAAAATAACCCTAGATGTAACAACGATATATCTTGTCTACTCCTCAAAAAGATTATTGTTGAAATAGGGACCTCCTTGTAGACGTTTCATCTGGTCTTCTTTCAGCAGTTCTTTCTTCTTGCTCTGCTCCCTCTCTTGATCCTTTCCACCAGTCTCGAATGGACTCTTGATAGGATTCTTCAAGTTTCTCCTTAATCTTTGGAATCTGAATCAATCTCAGCCAGAAGTCCTTACAGTAAGGCACTATATGGCCTTTCTTCACTAGGTCTATGTAGAAATTCTGAATATCAAACTCTCTAGCCCTAGTAAGCTCTTCATATCTTCTCAGTGTAGATTGGCACTAATGCACCGGATCCCTTCAGAACTTCAAAGTTAAGTGTGTTTGGGCGAGAGTAGTTCTAGGATGGGTGACCTCCTGGGAAGACCTCGTGTTGCACCTCTTTTTTGTCATTTCTCGTCTCCTTTTTAAACTTTTTTTTAAATGTCGCCATTGGAATTTCTCATTTTGGCACCCCTTTTGCCATGTCAAGACTCTCATTTCAAGTTTTTGATTTCTTACGTCCCGACTCCCATTTTTATATTCATTTTTTATTTTTAATATTTTTTTAAATTTTTCAGCATATTAGCATTAAGCGCGCATATCCTTTCGAGTGCACCGGATCCCATCAGAACTCCGAAGTTAAGTGTGTTTGGGCGAGAGTATTACTAGAATGGGTGACCCCCTGGGAAGTCCTCGTGTTGCAACCTTTTTTTGCCATGTCTCGTCTCCTTTGTAGACTTTTTTTTAAACATCGCCAATGGAAGTTCTCGTTTTTGCACCCCTTTTGCCATGTCATGACTCCGATTTCAAGTTTTTGATTTCTCACGTCCTGACTCTCTTTTTACATTCCTTTCTCATTTTTAATTCTTTTTTTTTAACTTTTTCAACATATTAGCATTAAGCGCGCATATCATTTCGAGTGCGATCATACCAGCACTAATGCACCTGATTCCATCAGAACTCCAAAGTTAAGCGTGCTTGGGAGAGAGTAGTACTAGGATGGGTGACCCCCTAGGAAGTCCTCGTGTTGCACCCCTTTTTTTCCATGTCTCGTCTCATTTTTAAACGTTTTTTAAACATCCCCAATGGAGGTTCTAATTTTTGCACCCCTTTTGCCATGTTATGACTCCCATTTCAAGTTTTTGATTTCTTACGTTCCGACTCCCTTTTTTATATTTATTTTTTATTTTTAATTCTTTTTTCTTTTTAACTTTTTCAACATATTAGCAATAAGTGCGCACAACATATTGGGTGCGATCATACTAGCACTAATGCACCGGATCCCATCAGAACTCCGAAGTTAAGCGTGCTTGGGTGAGAGTAGTACTAGGATGGGTGACCCCTTGGGAAGTCCTCGTGTTGCACCCTTTTTGCCATGTCTCGTCTCTTTTTTAAACTTTTTTTTAAACGTCGCCATTAGAAGTTCTCGTTTTTGCACCCCTTTTGTCATGACTCCCATTTCAAGTTTACGATTTCTTATGTCCAGACTCCCTTTTTTATATTCATTTTTTATTTTTAATTTTTTTTTCTTTTTAACTTTTTCAGCATATTAGCATTAAGCGCACATATCATTACGGGTGCGATCATACCAACACTAATGCACCGGATCCCATTAGAACTCCGAAGTTAAGCGCGCTTGGGCGAGAGTAGTACTAGGATGGGTTACCCCTTGGGAAGTCCTCGTGTTGCACCCCTTTTTTGCCATGTCTCGTCTCTTTTTTAAACTTTTTTTTAAACGTCGCCTTTGGAAGTTCTCGTTTTTGTACCCCTTTTGCCATGTCATGACTCTCATTTCAAGTTTTTGATTTCTTACGTCCCGACTCCCTTTTTTATATTCATTTTTTATTTTTAATTCTTTTTTCTTTTTAACTTTTTCAGCATATTAGTATTAAGCGCGCATATCAATTCGGGTGCGATCATACCAGCACTAATGCACCGGATCCCATTAGAACTCCGAAGTTAAGCGTGCTTGGGCGAGAGTAGTACTAGGATGGGTGACCCCTTGGGAAGTCCTCGTGTTGCACCCTTTTTTTGCCATGCCTCGTCTTCTTTTTAAACTTTTTTTTAAACGTCGCCATTGGAAGTTCTCGTTTTTGCACCCCTTTTGTATGTCATGACTCCCATTTCAAGTTATTGATTTATTACGTCCCGACTCCCTTTCTTATATTCATTTTTTATTTTTAATTCTTTTTTCTCTTTCACTTTTTCAGAATATTAGCATTAAGCGAACATATCATTTCAGGTGCGATCATACCAGCACTAATACACCGGATCCCATCAGAACTCTGAAGTTAAGCATGCTTGGGCGAGAGTGGTACTAGGATGGGTGACCCCCTGGGAAGTCCTCTTGTTGCACCCCTTTTTTGCCATGTCTCGTCTTCTTTTTGAACTTTTTTTTAAACGTCACCATTGGAAGTTCTCGTTTTTGCACCCGTTTTGTCATGTCATGACTCACATTTTAAGTTTTTGATTTCTTACATCCCGACTCCCTTTTTATATTTATTTTTTATTTTTAATTCTTTTTTCTTTTTAACTTTTTCAACAAATTAGCAATAAGCGCGCATAACATTTTGGGTGCGATCATACT
This sequence comes from Scutellaria minor, assembly GCA_954870855.1. NCBI lineage: Eukaryota > Viridiplantae > Streptophyta > Magnoliopsida > Lamiales > Lamiaceae > Scutellaria > Scutellaria minor. Next base: position 11,755,852 of record OX940728.1, on the reverse strand, counting down.
AGTACTAATGCACCGGATCCCATCAGAACTCCGAAGTTAAGCGTGTTTGGGCGAGAGTAGTACTAGGATGAGAGACCCCTTGGGAAGTCCTCGTGTTGCACCCTTTTTTCGCCATGCCTCGTCTCCTTTTTAAACTTTTTTTAAACGTCGCCATTGGAAGTTCTCGTTTTTGCACCCCTGTTGCCATGTCATGACTCTCATTTCAAGTTTTTGATTTATTTCGTCCCGACTCCTTTTTTTATATTCATTTTTTATTTTTAATTCTTTTTTCTTTATAACTTTTTCAGCATATTAGCATTAAGTGCATGCCATTTCGGGTGCTATCATACCATCACTAATGCACCGGATCCCATCAGAACTCCGAAGTTAAACGTGCTTGGGCGAGCGTAGTACTAGGATGGGTGACCCCCTGGGAAGTCCTCGTTTTTGCACCCCTTTTGTCATGTCATGACTCCCATTTCAAATTTTTTGATTTCTTACGTCCCGACTCCCTTTTTTATATTCATTTTTTTTAATTCTTTTTTCTTTTTAACTTTTTCAGCATATTAGCATTAAGCGCGCATATCATTTCGGGTGCGATCATACCAGCACTAATGCACCGGATCCCATCCGAACTACATAGTTAAGCGTGCTTGAGCGAGAGTAGTACTAGGATGGGTGACCCTTTGGGAAGTCCTCGTGTTGCACCCTTTTTTTGCCATGTCTCGTCTCCTTTTTAAACTTTTTTTTAAACGTCGCCATTGGTAGTTCTCGTTTTTGTATTCCTTTTGCCATGTCATGAATCCCATTTCAAGTTTTTTATTTCTTAAGTCCCGACTTCCTTTTTTATACTCATTTTTTATTTTTAATTCTTTTTTCTTTTTCACTTTTTCAGCATATTAGCATTAAGCGCGCATATTATTTCGGGTGCGATCATATTAGTACTAATGCACCGGATACCATCAGAACTCCGAAGTTAAGCGTGTTTGGGCGAGAGTATTACTTGGATAGATAACCTCCTGGGAAGTCCACGTGTTGCATCCTTTTTTTGCCATATCTCGTCGTCATTTTAAACTTTTTTTTAAACGTCGCCATTGGAAGTTCTCGTTTTTTCACCCCTTTTGCCATGTGATGACTCCCATTTCAAGTTTTTAATTTATATCGTCCCGACTCTCTTTTTTTTTATTCCTTTTTTGTTTTTAATTCTTTTTTCTTTTTCATTTTTTCAGCATATTAGCATTAAGCGCTCATATCACTTCGGGTACGATCATACCAACACAAATGCACCGGATTCCTTCAGAACTCCGAAGTTAAGCGTGCTTGGGCGAGCCTAGTACTAGGATGGGTGACCCCCTGGGAAGTCCTCGTGTTGCACCCTTTTTTTGCCATGTCACATCTCCTTTTTAAACGTCGCCATTGGAAGTTCTCGTTTTTGCATACCTTTTGCCATGTCATTAATCCCATTTCATGTTTTTGATTTCTTACGTCCCGACTCCCTTTTTTATACTCATTTATTATTTTTAATTCTTTTTTCTTTTTCAGTTTTTCAGCATATTAGCACTAAGCGCGCATATCATTTCGGGTGCGATCATATCAGTACTAATGCATCGGATCACATCAGAACTCCGAAGTTAAGCGTGTTTGGGTGAGAGTATTACTAGGATAGATAACCCCCTGGGAAGTCCTCGTGTTGCACCCTTTTTTTGTCATGTCTCGTCGTCATTTTAAACTTTTTTTAAACGTCGCCATTGGAAGTTCTCGTTTTTGCACCCCTTTTACCATGTCATGACTCCCATTTCAAGTTTTTGATTTCTTACGTCCGGACTCCCTTTTTTACATTCATTTCTTATTTTTAATTCTTTTTTTTAACTTTTTCAGCATATTAGCATTAAGCGCGCATATAATTTCGAGTGCGATCATACCAGCGCTAATGCACCGGATCCCATCAGAACTACGAAGTTAATCGTGCTTGAGCGAGAGTAGTACTAGGATGGGTGACCCCCTGGAAAGTCCACGTGTTCCACCCCTTTTTTGTCATGTCTCGTCTCCTTTTTAAACTTTTTTTTAAACGTCACCATTGGAAGTTCTCGTTTTTGCACCCCTTTTGCCATGTCATGACTCCCATTTCAAGTTTTTGATTTCATACGTCCCGACTCCCTTTTTTACATTCATTTCTTATTTTTAATTCTTTTTTTTTTATTTTTTCAACATATTAGCATTAAGTTGCATATCATTTCGAGTGCGATCGTACCAGCACTAATGCACCGGATCCCATCAGAACTCCGAAGTTAAGCGTGCTTGGGAGAGAGTAGTACTAGGATGGGTGACCCCTTAGGAAGTCCTCGTGTTGCACCCCTTTTTTGCCATGTCTTATCTCCTTTTTAAACCCTTTTTTAAACGTCGCCATTGGAAGTTCTCGTTTTTGCACCCCTTTTGCCATGTCATGACTCCCATTTCAAGTTTTTGATTTCTTACGTCCCGACTCCCTTTTTTATATTCATTTTTTATTTTTAATTCTTTTTTCTTTTTATCTTTTTTAGCATATTAGCATTAATCGCTCATATCATTTCTGTGCAATCATACCAGCACTAATACAACGGATCCCAACAGAACTCCGAAGTTAAGCGTGCTTGGGTGAGAGTAGTACTAGAATGGGTGACCCCCTGGGAAGTCCTCGTGTTGCACCCTTTTTTTGCCATGTCTCGCGTCCTTTTTAAACTTTTTTTCAAACGTCGACATTGGAATTTCTTGTTTTTGCACCCCTTTTGCCATGTCATGACTCCCATTTCAAGTTTTTGATTTCTTACGTCCCGACTCCCTTTTTTATACTCATTTTTTATTTTTAATTCTTTTTTCTTTTTAACTTTTTCAGCATATTTGCATTATGCGCGCATATCATTTCGAGTGCGATCATACCAGCACTAAAGCACCGGATCCCATTAGAACTCCGAAGTTAAGCGTGTTTGGGCGTGAGTATTACTAGGATGGGTGACCCCCTGGGAAGTCCTCTTGTTGCACCCTTTTTTTGCCATGTCTCGTCTCCTTTTTTAACTTTTTTATAAACGTCGCCATTGGAATTTCTCGTTTTTGCACCCATTTTGCCATGTCATGACTCTCATTTCAATTTTTTGATTTCTTACGTCCTGACTCCCTTTTTTATATTCATTTTTTATTTTTAATGTTTTTTATAAATTTTTCAGCATATTAGCATTAAGTGCGCATATCATTTCGGGTGCGATAATACCAGCACTGATGCACCGGATTCCATCAGAACTCCGAAGTTAAGCGTGTTTGGGCGAGAGTATTACTAGAATGGGTGACCCCCTGGGAAGTCCTCGTGTTGCACCCTTTTTTTGCCATGTCTCGTCTTCTTTTTAAACTTTTTTTTAAACGTCGCCGTTGGGAGTTCTCGTTTTTGCACCCCTTTTGTCATGTCATGACTCCCATTTCAAGTTTTTGATTTATTTCGTCCCAACTCCCTTTTTTATATTCATTTTTTATTTTTAATTCTTTTTTCTTTTTCACATTTTCAGTATATTAGCATTAAGCGCATATCATTTCGAGTGCAATCATACCAGCACTAATGCACCGGATCCCATCAGACCTCCGAAGTTAAGCGTGTTTGAGCGAGAGTAGTACTAGGATGGGTGACCCCTTGGGAAGTCCTCGTGTTGCTCCCCTTTTTTGCCATGTCTCGTCTCCTTTTTAAACGTCGCCATTGGAAGTTCTCGTTTTTGTACCCCTTTTGTCATGTCATGACTCCCTTTTCATGTTTTTGATTTCTTACGTCCCGACTCCCTTTTTTATATTCATTTTTTATTTTTAATTCTTTTTTCTTTTTCACTTTTTCAGCATATTAGCATTAAGCGCGCATATCACTTCGGGTGCGATCATACCAACACTAATGCATCGGATACCATCAGAACTCCAAAGTTAAGCGTGCTTGGGCGAGAGTAGTACTAGGAGGGGTGACCCTCTGGGAAGTCCTCGTGTTGCACCCTTTTTTTGACATGTCTCATCTCCTTTTTAAACGTCGCCATTGGAAGTTCTCGTTTTTGCATTCCTTTTGCCGTGTCATGAATCTCATTTCTAGTTTTTGATTTATTACGTCCCGACTCTTTTTTTTATACTCATTTTTTATTTTTAACTTTTTTTTTAACTTTTTCAGCATATTAGCATTAAGCGCGCATATCCTTTCGGGTGCGATCATATCAGTACTAATGCACCGGATCCCATCAGAACTGCGAAGTTAAGCGTGTTTGGGAGAGAGTATTACTAGGATAGATAACCCCCTGGGAAGTCCTCGTGTTGCACCCTTTTTTTCCATGTCTCGTCGTCATTTTAAACTTTTTTTTAAACGTCGCCATTGGAAGTTCTCATTTTTGCACCTCTTTTGCCATGTCATGACTCTCATTTCAAGTTTTTGATTTCTTACATCCCGACTCCCTTTTTTATACTCATTTTTTATTTCTAATTCTTTTTTCTATTTCACTTTTTTAGCATATTAGCAGTAAGCGCATATCACTTCGGGTGTGATCATACCAACACAAATGCACCGGATCCCATCAGAACTCCGAAGTAAAGCGTACTTGGGCGAGAGTAGTACTAGGATAGGTGACCCACTGGGAAGTCCTCTTGTTGCACCCCTTTTTTACCTTGTCTCGTGTCCTTTTTAAACGTCGCCATTGGAAGTTCTCGTTTTTGCATTTCTTTTGCCATGTCATGAATCCTATTTCATGTTTTTGCTTTCTTACTGACCGCGCGTCGCAACGCGGTAAAATTAAATAATTTCTTTCCTAACCTAACCAACTAGTAGCTAGGGCAAGTAAGAGTCGATCCCATGAGGAGTGATGATTAACTATGTCACCTATGTTCAATTCAAGAGACAGAAAAGGTGGGGGGTTTGAGATTAATTATCTACCACTAAAATACTAATAAACTAGAAAACAAATTAAATAAGGATTCAAGATATGCAAATATTCCAGTTAACAGTTCAATTATCCCCCGATATCAATTATTCCCTAATCAACGTATTACCCCTCTCTCAGATTATCATGGAATTATCATCCTTAGCTAAACACTACGCGTCATTAAACCGAATCGTCTCTTAAGATTAGTTAATTAGGATACGCTCGCTAACTAACCCTATTTAATTGAATAACCTAGGATACGCTCACTAGATTTAATTCATTCAAATGCATTAATCACCAAGACGATAGGATGAACTAGACCCTAAATCAACAGGCGTTATTCGATAATTCTAGGATTATGTTACCCTAGAGATGCACGACCTCTAGTTTACCACTTTATGAAACTTAAATGACGCAACGACGCTTTAAGATTCTAGCAGTCAATTATCAAACACTTAACCTAGGTGGCCAATCCAAATCAAGCATTAATAATTGAAAACATTATGCACAGATAACATAATCAATTCCAATCAAACATCGAGAGGGAAATACGAGATTAATTAGAAAATAAATAAATATACGGGTTCAAACATCCCTGCTAACCGGAATTGAGAAACTAGCCGAACATCTTTCGAATTGAATCCACAATAGTAATTGAAAACTCCAACTAAACTAACTAGAAAAGAATAAGAAATTTTTGTTTCTCTCTCTAAACTATTCCTTCTCTCTCTCTTCCTAATCTAATTGCTGCCTCCAATCTCTTTTCTCAACCCTGCGTGAGTATCTCTTGCTTGGGCAAAAAGTCAAAGCACAAATAGGGCTTCCCTTCTTGGATCTTGGCGTGGGCTTTTATTTCCAATTATTAAACATTGTGGGCCACCAATCTTCAAGCCCAAAATCTCTCCAATTAATTAATTAGCCCAAATCTCGATTCCCTTGATACATGCTTATTTCATCTTGGCTCCAAAACACTTCAAAACTCCTAAAATAATCAAGAAAATAATTTATGAAGTATTTGGAGACTCAAATCACACATTCGTAGGAAAATAGTACATCCAATCAAATAAACGATCATAAAATCTCAAATTAATAACCATAAAAATGTACATATTTTCCTCGTATTACTTACGTCCCGACTCCTTTTTTTATACTCATTTTTTATTTTTAATTCTTTTTTCTTTTTCACTTTTTCAGCATATTAGCATTAAGCGCGCATATCATTTCGGGTGCATTATATCAGTACTAATGCACCGGATCACATCAGAACACCGAAGTTAAGCGTGTTTGGGCGAGAGTATTACTAGGATAGATAACCTCCTGGGAAGTCCTCATGTTGCACCCTTTTTTTGCCATGTCTCGTCGTCATTTTAAACTTTTTTTTAAACGTCGCCATTAGAAGTTCTCATTTTTGCACCCCTTTTGCCATGACATGACTCCCATTTCAAGGTTTTGATTTCTTACGTCCGGACTCCCTTTTTTACATTCATTTCTTAATTTTAATTCTTCTTATTTTAATTTTTTCAGCATATTAGCATTAAGCGCGCATATCATTTCGAGTGCGATCATACCAGCACTAATGCACCGGATCCCATCAGAACTCCGAAGCTAAGCGTGCTTGGGAGAGAGTAGTACTAGGATGGGTGACCCCTAGGAAGTTCTCGTGTTGCACCCTTTTTTTGCCATGTCTCGTCGTCATTTTAAACTTTTTTTTAAACGTCGCCATTGGAAGTTCTCGTTTTTGCACCCCTTTTGTCATGTCATGACTCCCATTTCAAGTTTCTGATTTCTTACGTCTGGACTCCCTTTGTTACATTCATTTCTTATTTTTAATTCTTTTTTTTAAGTTTTTCAGCATATTAGCATTAAGCGCGCATATAATTTCGAGTGCGATCATACCAGCACTAATGCACCGGATCCCATCAGAACTCCGTAGTTAAGCGTGTTTGGGCGAGAGTATTACTAGGATGGGTGACCCCCTGGGAAGTCCTCGTGTTGCACCCTTTTTTTGCTATGTCTCGTCTCCTTTTTAAACTTTTTTTTAACGTCGCCATTGGAAGTTCTCGTTTTCGCACACCTTTTGCCATGTCACGACTCCCATTTCAAGTTTTTGATTTCTTACGTCCCGACTCCCTTTTTTATATTCATTTTTAATTTTTAATTCTTTTTTCTTTTTAACCTTTTCAGCATATTAGCATTATACGCGCATATCATTTCGGGTGCGATCATACCAGCACTGATGCAACGGATCCCATCAGAACTCCGAAGTTAAGCGTACTTGGGCGAGAGTAGTACTACGATGGGTGATCCCATGGGAAGTCCTCGTGTTGCACCCCTCTTTTGTCATGTCTTGTCTCCTTTTTAAACGTCGTCATTGGCAGTTCTCGTTTTTGCACCCCTTTTGCCATATCATGACTCCCATTTCAAGTTTTTTATTTCTTACGTTCCGACTCCTTTTTTTATATTCATTTTTTATTTTTAATTCTTTTTTCTTCTTAACTGTTTTAGCATATTAGCATTAAGCGCACATATCATTTCGTTTGCGATCATACCAGCGCTAATACACCGGATCCCATCAGAACTCCGAAGTTAAGTGTGCTTGGGCGAGAGTAGTACTAGGATGGGTGATCGTCTGGGAAGTCCTCGTGTTGCACCCCTTTTTTTCCTTGTCTAGTGTCCTTTTTAAACTTTTTTTTAAACGTCGCCATTGGAAGTTCTCATCTTTGCACCCCTTTTGCCATGTCATGACTCCCATTTTAAGTTTTTGATTTCTTATGTCCCAACTCCCTTTTTTATATTCATTTTTTATTTTTAAATCTTTTTTCTTTTTCACTTTTTCAGCATATTAGCATTATGCGCGCATATCATTTCGGGTGCGATCATACCAGCACAAATGCACCGGATCCCATCAGAACTCCGAAGTTAAGCCTGCTTGGGCGAGAGTAGTACTAGGATGGGTGACCCCGTGGGAAGTCCTCATGTTGCACCCCTTTTTTGCCATGTCTCGTCTCCATTTTAAACGTCGCCATTGGAAGTTCTCCTTTTTGCACCCCTTTTCCATGTCATGACTCCCATTTCAAGTTTTTGATTTCTTACGTCCCGACTCCCTTTTTTATATTCATTTTTTATTTTTGATTTTTTTTTCTTTTTAACTTTTTCTGTATATTAGCATTAAGCGCAAATTTCATTTCTGGTGCGATCATACTAGCACTAATGCACCGGATCTCTTTAGAACTCCGAAGTTAAGCGTATATGGGTGAGAGTAATACTAGGATGGGTGACCCCATGGGAAGTCCTCGTGTTGCATCCCTTTTTAACCATGTTCCGTGTCCTTTTTAAACTTTTTTTTAAACGTCGCTAATAGAAGTTCTCGTTTCTGCACTCCTTTTGCCATGTCATGACTCTCATTTCAAGTTTTTGATTTCTTACGTCTCGACTCCCCTTTTTATATTCATTTTTTATTTTTAGTTTTTTTTTCTAATTAACTTTTTAAGCATATTAGCATTAAGCGCACATATCATTTCGGGTGTGATCATACCAGCACTTATGCACCAGATCCCATCAGAACTCTGAAGTTAAGCGTACTTGGGTGAGAGTAGTACTAGGATGGGTGACCCTCTGGGAAGTCCACGTGTTGCACCGTTTTTTTGCCATGTCTCGTCTCCTTTTTAATCTCTTTTTTAAACGTCGCAATTGGAAGTTCACGTTTTTGCAACCCCTTTTGCCATGTCATGACTCCCATTTAAAGTTTTTGATTTCTTACGTCCCGACTCCCTTTTTCATATTCATTTTTTATTTCTAATTTTTTTTTAAAATTTTACATCATATTAGCATTAAGCGCGCATATCATTACGGGTGCGATCATACCAGCACTGATGCATCGGATCCCATCAGAACTCAGAAGTTAAAGGTGTTTGGGCGATAGTATTACTAGAATGGGTGACCCCCTGGGAAGTCCTCGTGTTGCACCCTTTTTTTGTCATGTCTCGTCATCTTTTTAAACTTTTTTTTAAACGTCGTCATTGGAAGTTCTCGTTTCTGCGCCCCTTTTGCCATGTCATGACTCCCATTTCAAGTTTTTAATTTCTTACGTCCCGACTCCCTTTTTTATATTCATTTTTAATTTTTAATTCTTTTTTCTTTTTAACTTTCTCAGCATATTAGCATTATACGCGCATATCATTTCGGGTGCGATCATACTAGCACTGATGCACCGGATCCCATCAGAACTCCGTAGTTAAGCGTACTTGGGCGAGAGTAGTACTAGGATGGGTGATCCCATGGGAAGTCCTCGTGTTGCACCCCTCTTTTGTCATGTCTCGTCTTCTTTTGAAACTTTTTTTTAAACATCGCTATTGGCAGTTCTCGTTTTTGCACCCCTTTTACCATATCATGACTCTCATTTTAAGTTTTTTATTTCTTACGTTCCGACTCCTTTTTTTATATTCATTTTTTATTTTTAATTCTTTTTTCTTCTTAACTGTTTTAGCATATTAGCATTAAGCGCGCATATCATTTCATTTGCGATCATACCAGTGCTAATACACCGGATCCCATTAGAATTCTGAAGTTAAGTGTGCTTGGGCGAGAGTAATACTAGGATGGGTGACCGCCTGGGAAGTCCTCGTGTTGCATCCCTTTTTTGCCTTGTCTAGTGTCCTTTTTAAACTTTTTTATATACATCGCCATTGGAAGTTCTCGTTTTTGCATCCCTTTGGCCATGTCATGACTCCCATTTTAAGTTTTTGATTTCTTATGTCCCGACTCCCTTTTTTATATTCATTTTTTATTTTTAAATTTTTTTTCTTTTTCACTTTTTCAGCATATTAGCATTATGCGCGCATATCATTTTGGGTGCGATCATACCACCACTAATGCACCGGATCCCATCAGAACTCCGAAGTTAAGCCTGCTTGAGCGAGAGTAGTACTAGGATGGGTGACCCCGTGGGAAGTCCTCGTGTTGCACCCCTTTTTTGCCATGTCTCGTCTCCTTTTTAAACGTGCCATTAGAAGTTCTCATTTTTGCACCCCTTTTGCCATGTCATGATTGCCATTTCAAGTTTTTGATTTCTTACGTCCCGTTTCCATTTTTTATATTTAATTCTTTTTTCTTTTTAACTTTTTCAGTATATTAGCATTAAACGCGAATTTCATTTCAGGTGCGATCGTACTAGCACTAATGCGCCGGATCTCTTTAGAACTCCAAAGTTAAGTGATTTGGGCGAGAGTAATACTAGGATGGGTGACCCCATGGGAAGCCCTCGTGTTGCATCCCTTTTTTACCATGTCTCGTGTCCTTTTTAATCTCTTTTTAAACATCGTCTGTCACGCCCCGAAATTTTTTCACATTTTATCAGAGTTTTTCTTCGGGTGTGAAGATAGAAAAAGGCAAGGGACGCTTATCAAGACAGAAAGAATAAGCAAGGGACACTACAAGAAAGAGATAAGGGACAAAGTGAATCTTTCACTTATCAAAACCGACCTCTGTCGATTACATTCGGTCTCACTACCGATATATTACAACATACGGCCTCTGCCGTTAGCAATCAGTCTCACTACTGATAATATACATCATACGCAGTAGAAATACCTTCAGGATTTCACATCCTTACATGTATCAAAATATTACAAAACACAAGTTATCCAAAACATAGTTTGAAAATGTTTGCGAGACATCGTCTCATTACAACAAAACAGGATCAACACTTTCTCTCTCTCCAACTAGGGTTCCTTACGCTCGTCATCGCCTATAGTGTGAGTACAGATTAAGGGGTGAGTGCGTGGAATACACTTGTGGGGATAATATCCACCTCGCACAACTTATATCAGAATTAAATACCGAAAAGCTATCCTACAGTCACATTGTCACGACACGTATAAATGCAAAACAGATATTAGAAATGGTACGTAAGAAGAATAGGTGCGGGATTCCCCCGTCTTATCCTATATCGGTATTTCACCGCTTGTGCATTTCAAGAGGCTCACGACACCGCCACAGAGTATTAGAATAATAGCTGGGGACGCACAGAATGCATTATCGGAGGACCTCTGTCCTTCCACAGTTATATCATGGCACAACAAGTATAAACACAACACTTAGTATTCCTCAATCATGCATATATAGGGAAAACAGTAAACAGATAAGAGATTAGAATGTACCCCCACCTCGTATAGTGGTTACCACGTGAACGAGTATCGGCGGATCAGATTTCACAAGCGAGTACCAAAGGATCCGATATCACAAGGCTCAACTCAACAAGTAGCCTACATAAGTTATGACGTCCCGTAGATCCTTAATAAATTATATATAATGCTGTAAAAGGTTCCGATGGAAATCGGTCGTTAAATACGCGACGGATCGAGCGATCTAAAGATTGGAATTCAAGAAACAAGAGGGTCAGATCTATATAAGTGGCTGAAAAGATAGGAAATGAAATTTGGAGTTAAAACGAGCTCAAACGGAGCATTTTAGGTTTAGGGGTAAAATTGTAATTTTGGTCAAAGGGTTGACTTAGACCGGGCCCATGGACCCAGGTCAACGTCTTCTCGTCGGTGATATCTCGAAAAAGACAAACGGCGGAGAAAACGGGGTTCGGATTGAAAACACGGCGTCGCGAGCGCGTCGGCACGCGCGAACCCGGCGCCGGGTGGAAAAACCCGGCTGCTAGGCGCATGGCTCGGCAGCTGCCGAGTTTTCTCGACCAGCCTTGCCCAGATTTTCCCGACGGTGGCCTGCTCGAGCAGGCCACTTTTCGGCATCGCCCGGCGTGGCTGCGCCGCCTCCAGCCACCACAACCTACCTCGCCGGATACCTCGCACCACCGGCTACCATCTCCGGCCGTCCATCGCCGGATTCCGGCATGAATAGTTCTTGGAAACTTCGCCGCAAAACCCTTCGAAGTCACATTTTTCCGAAATTCCAACTTCAACCAAAACTCCGGCCGGCGACTTCCCGTCGCCGGCGACGTCTCCCAATACCTCCGTCGGCGAACCCTCGTCACCGGCAACCTTTTCCGACCAACCAAACACACACACACAACCTATACATACACACGCATATACACACCCTTTCATGCTCAAACACACACACATCCCTTTCCTCGGCCGTCGGCCACCTGCCGCCGGCGACCACCGCCGTCCGCTCAGACCTTGGCCTGTGACCCCTAGTCACCGGCCACCACCACCGCCGTCGTCCACGCTCACACACACGCATACATAGCACACATACACACACAACGTGAGGTGTGTTTACATACACCCACCCACTGCCTCTCTTGGCTGGCGGCCACCAGCCGCCGGCTACCTCCTCCTCCACCTCGCCGGCGACATCCCGTCGCCGGCCGTTCATTTCCTCACGGTTGCGCCCCCCGGCACCGCCTCCAACAGCGAGCCACACAACACACCAACACACCATACATCACACACACATGTATACATACACATATATATGCACTGTCCATCTCCGGCGCCGCCACCCACGGTAGTGCCGGCACCCCAGCGTCTGGCCACGACCTCCGGCAACCTCCGGCAGCTTCTCCGGCGCGGTGGAGAGAGAAAGAACAGAGGAGAGAGAAAGGGTGGTGCAAGGGTTAGGTTTAGGGTTTCAAGGCTGTTTTTCACCGTTTTCCGGCGAATGAGAAATTGGATTTGAAATTCGAGACCTATCCTAGGTTAGTCTCGTCGAGACGAACGTTGTGTGCAAAAATCGTCTGATTCCGACAACGTTGAAATTTTCCGGCTACCGGCCGACGGCAGCGTCGGCGGCGACGCCGGAAACAGAAAGACGGAAAATTAAAAGACGAGAAAGAAGGACTTACGTGTTTTCGTCGGGTTCAGCTCGTTCAAAGAAACGATGATTTTCGAATCGAAACTACCCCTATTTATAGAAATCCGGAAATTACTATTTATCGAAAATATCCGAATCACTATTCATCCAAAATATTCAAACACTATTCATTGGTTGACTTTTCCAATATTACTATTCACATAAATATCTTCGTTTCCATTCACCGTAAATATCTTCCGATTTTTCCGAAACTTCGGGTTTTGCTCTTTCCGTCACCGTTCGAGCTACGGGTGTTCGATTGACCCCTAGTTCGTTTTTATTTTCTTGTCTTTCAAAGACGCATATTATGGTATAAAGATATTCTATACACCATGTCCATGAAAATTATCCGTCTAAGTCACGCGTTAAACATGTATCTGTAACGCACATAATTAATTAGACAGTCAAAATATACGCACGTAATTATCAAGTCGTACGTTAAAATATTTAATTCCTAAATTATGCTCATTTTGATCCGGGGCGCTACATCCCTTACCCCTTAAAAATAATTTCATCCTCGAAATTGAACGCGTACTAAGAACAACTCAGAACTAAACATGTACTAAAAGCTGCGAGACTAGATATTTTGCTAGAACTCTCGTCTTCTTATTTCTGTGTTGCTTCTTTCTTTCCATTTCTCATCAAGGATTCATAGAGGGATTTTCGAAGATTGCTACTTCTAATGACTCGTTTAACAGCGTATGATGGAAAAAGAAACGAAAATCAGATCAAAAAATAATACGGCATCACGTGCGCACCCTTTTCACGATGTGGCACATGTGCACGTTTCCCGTCATCCGACGTCACTCGGCGTGCGCCCAGTACCCGATGCCCGTTCCCGGTGTGCCCACCCAGCGCTCGCTCGTGCCCTCCCGACACGGCCGTACGCCACCACTCAGTAACTTTCCCCGGCTCGTGTACGACCGTGCTCTCCGGCATGACCGTACGCCAACTTCCAGTGGCTCCTGCTGGTTCGCACATGATCGTGCACACCATGCACGACCGTGCGCGCCCGTGTGCCCTGTAGCCTGTGCGCCCAACCGTCTTGATTATTTGGCTAAGCTCGATGTCCAGAACTTTTGTCAATCCTAAGCTATTCCAATTCTTTCTCAAATCTTCCTACTCGGGTCACACTTTTGCTTCTCATTCCGCTCCTTCTTCGTCTTATAATACTGATCTTTATATTAGTCATCCAATATACTTCTCATCTTCACCGTTTACTTCTGGAATAGGATGAAAAATAGAAGGTGCTAAAGAGTCATATTCCCAGTCACCGAAAATCAGTACGTTCTCGATATGGAAGAAGAAAAGAAAGGGAGAAATAGAGATAGGGTTGATGAGATGGGGAGAAAAGATGTCATATCTAGCGGGGGGAATCAGCGGCACGCATATCTCCTTTCGCAGAATTCCAACACGTTCCTGAGTTGCTGTTCGTGGTGCATTCTGTCGTACATTGACGATAAGATCGAGCTACGGATGGGTGACGTGATTCATCAAGTCCGTAAAGACAGTTAAAGCGTTGCTCAGACCAAATGGCATTACTACAAACTCGTAGTGGTCATATCTCATCCTGAGTGCTGTCTTTGATATATCAGCATCCTTGACTTTTATCTGGTGATATCCAGACCTTAAGTCAACCTTCGAGAACACACTGGCACCTCTTAATTGATCAAAAGATCTTCAGTTTGAGGCAGTGGATACTCGTTCTCTAGGGTCCGCTTGTTCCGCTCTTGGTAACCCATACACATCCGAAAGCTTCCATCTTTCTCCTTCGCAAACGGCACTGGAGCTTTCCTAAGTGACATCCTCGGTTTAAAGAAGCCCTTGTCTAACGGTTCTTGTAACTAAACCTTCAGTTCTTGTAATTTCCTTCGGTGTCATCCGTTATAGAGCTTTCGACATCGATGTTAATCCTAGGATGAGATCGACCTCAAAAGTCACCTATCGATCCGGTGGAGGACCAGACAAATCCTCTGAAAATACATCCATGTATTCCTTCATCACTGGTACCTTCTCGATAGGAGTTGATCCTTGCTCGGAGTTCATCATGTTGACCGACCCAACTTCGCAATCCCTTTTGTTAAGCATCTGGGTTGCCTTCATGCTCGAGATAATTCTTGAGTCCACTTTAATTCATGTTCCATGGAAGGTGAACTCCAGTTTGCCCGGTGCTTGAATGACAGTCTTCCTTGCACGGTAATTGATTACCGCGTGGTTTGGACTCTAGTCAGTCCATCCCCAGGATTGTATCAAAATCCTTTATCTCCATCTTTTATCTCAAAAGCGTGAAGATTAACTAGAAGGATCTTATCTTCAAAAGCAATCCTAAGGTGACGGTACAAATGTTTTACCGTCTTCATGCTGTCATCGTCTCTGCTCCCTCGACCGCTCCTGGGCGAGTAAGAGCGAATGCTCGCTCTCTGCCTGCCACCGGCCTCAAGTGCGGGGCTGTAGCTGGCATGTTCCTCGACCTCCAGCAGTTAGTCGCTATGTGCCCTTGTGTGCCGCAGGTGAAGCAGTTTCGTGCTTCTTGCTGACACGGTCCTGAGTGTACCTTCTGCATCTAGGGCACGGGTACCCAGGTCTAGGTGTAGGAAGGAGTGAAACGTTACTTGCCCTCGGAAATTTGTTCTGGGCAAAATCCTGACTCGGGCCATTCCACTTTCTCTTGATAGGAGCAAGGGAGACTTTCTGGAGGGGTACAACATCTAGATCCAAACGAGAGGTGATCCCCTGAGCTCTTTCGATGACACTTAAATAAATCATCGTCCCCTTTCCCATCGAACGTTGATGGTTTAAATCGCCGAAATTGTTCGTAGATAAGATTCGGGTTGGTTTTAGCTGGATGTGGGACGACTCTGGTTACTTCGAAGTGTTGTGCTAACGCTCATAGCACTGTAACCAAATCCCCTACCTTGACGGCTTATCCCTTCGTGGTCGTCCTCGTGGCATATCGTTCTACAGCCGACCTAAGCAAACTATTCCTTATACTCTACCTCGCCTAATCCAACAATCTATAGTAGTAGGCAAACTAATAGCCAAAATTACGGTACCAATAAACGTTATACCATAAATCATATAATAACCTTAACAGGTCTTCTATTATCCGTTTATGTATGATAGCGTATACACAACTCGCACAATCAAACCAAAGAAAATGTATCATACACAAAACATTAAAATTCACATTACTGACATCTTCAGAAAGTTTTTATAGCCCTCAATTATCAAAACCGATCTTAATCATTATAATCACGGACTGGGAAAACTCACTCATTAGTACACCCTGTTATAAACAAGGGTTCATGGTAGTTTCAACTTTTAGTCACATGATATCAACTCCTGCATACGACCATACTCGCACACTAGCTCACGCAGCTGCAGTCAGCGGCTTTGTGGCGGTGGCTCAGAGCAGTGTGTCGATTATAGTGACTTCAAGAGGTTTTCACAAAATCTTTTCATCGTGATTGTAATGACGTCAAGAGGGTTTTAACAGATTGTCTCATCGTGAAATAATATTCCTTAACATCCCATCAGTCTTAACACACCGGCGCATCACCAGCGCCGATCATTACTTTTCCTCATGGCGGCACCACTCGTACCGCCCTCAACAGAGATCATACTCATACTCGCAACGCTTCCTTCTAAACCCAACGGTTCAAAACAAATTAACACTTAACAAGCAAACATTCATGCTCCGTAACACTTATATCAGGGAGGGTCACCTATGGAGAGAGGATAGTACCTATCTATATCTTTTCAAAAACCATCCACGTTTTGAAATCACACCTTTCCCACTTTAAAACTCGTTCCAAAACTTTTTCTCGTTTTCAAATCACATTTTCTCCATTTTTTAAAACTAACTCGAGCACGTTCTCAATGTTAGAACGGCTCTGATACCATTTGTCACGCCCCGAAATCTTTTCACATTTTATCAGAGTTTTTATTCGGGCGTGAAGATAGAAAAAGGCAAGGGACGCTTATCAAGACAGAAAGAATAAGCAAGGGACGCTAGAAGAAAGAGGTAAGGGACGAAGTGAATCTTTCACTTATCAAAACTGACCTCTGTCGATTACATTCGGTCTAACTACCGATATATTACAACATACGGCCTCTGCCGATAGCAATCAGTCTCATTACTGATAATAAACATCATACTCAGCGGAAATACCTTCAGGATCTCACATCCTTACATGTATCAAAATATTACAAAACACAAGTTATCCAAAACATAGTTTGAAAATGTTTGCGAGACATCGTCTCATTACAACAAAACAGGATCAACACTTTCTCTCTCTCCAACTAGGGTTCCTCACGCTCGTCATCGCCTGTAGTGTGATTACAGATTAAGGGGTGAGTGCGTGGAATACACACGTGGGGATAATATCCACCTCGCACAACTCATATCAGAATTAAATACCGAAAAGCTATTCTACAGTCACATTGTCACGGCACGTATAAATGCAAAGCAGATATTAGAAATGGTACGTAAGAAGAATAGGTGCGGGATTCCCCCGTCTTATCCTATATCGGTATTTCACCGCTTGTGCATTTCAAGAGGCTCACGACACCGCCACAGAGTATTAGAATAATAGCTGGGGATGCACAGAATGCGTGATCGGAGGACCTCTGTCCTTCCACAGTTATATCATGGCACAACAAGTATAAACACAGCACTTAGTATTCCTCAATCATGCATATATAGGGAAAACAGTAAACAGATAAGAGATTAGAATGTACCCCCACCTCGTATAGTGGTTACCACGTGAACGAGTATCGGCGGATCAGATTTCACAAGCGAGTACCAAAGGATCCGATATCACAAGGCTCAACTCAATAAGTAGCCTACATAAGTTATGACGTCCCTGTTAGGATGTATACTATAAGCCTTGTTTTTTGTATGAACATCGTTTATGGAATGAGAATCACATTGGTCATATGTTTGCATTTTATATTTGTTATATATGTTTATGCAATGTCCAATTAATTTATATTATAGATAACTTGGTGTGTGGTGCCACACAGAAGATCATGTTATCAGTTTCTTATAAATTATAAATAGTAGCTCACAACCAAGATGGATTTGGACAAATCATCGGAATGGTTGTAGTGTAGTTTGGTATTAGTCTGTCTTGACTATAAAACTACACTAGTACACTTTGTGTGTATTGAGCAGGACCATTTGAGGTTGTTCGTTTTATACTGACTATATAATAGAACAAGACCTCTGTTATTATGGATGTACATCTTCTTAATCCCTATATAATAACGGGCACGTATGCTCAATGTTTATTTCTTTAATTTGCCAATGGGTGAGATTTATTCATAAATCAATAAACTCGGTGAGTTGGGAGATAGCATTGTTTATATGGTGTTCTGTTGATTATAGAAGGAATCCGTGTCCTAATTATTTAGGATGATAATGTCCCCTTGAGGAGCTCATAAGGATTATCATGTAAACCCTGCAGGTGGATTTAATCCGACATGATAATAAGGATGAGTGGTACTACTCTTGGAATTAGATGTAAATTATTTAAGTTGTCAGTAACTTATTTAATTTACGGACATTCGATATCTTAAACACGGGGAAATAAATGTACACATAATAAGGAGCCCATATTAAATATGGGATTGGGATGGTAGTTCAATAATAATTCTCTAGTGGACTGAATTATTATTGATGGGCTTCAGTTATGTGTTCGGGCCGAACGCAGGATACTAAAGCCCATCAGGAGGCCCAACCCAATTCCTCCTCTAGGTCCCTGGTGTAGCCTATATATAGCTCTTTTCATCAGCGCCTCTCATAACACAGAACTCAGATCACAGAAAACACGTGATAAGTGAGAGAGAGCGGAACTGATTTTTCTCGAAGGATCGTTGGCCACGCAACGTTCGAGAAGGGCTCAGAGGAATACATCAGAAGATCAAGAGGTCTACAAGGGTATGATTTCTTTCCGCTGCGATTTATCTTTGGATCCCGATTCCGATAGCATAGGGCCGGCGATCCGTCGGTTCCAACAATTGGTATCAGAGCCACGGTTTCTGGTTCTATGTAATTGGATCGGTTATATATTACGATCTTATGCTTTTTCATACGTTTTATATTCAGATTGTATGATAGTAGGATTGCATAGGATAACTCGGTTTTGCAGGTTACCTATATATCCAACTATTATGGTCTGTATGTATGTTTAATGTATGATCTAAACCCTCGGACCTGTCGAGGTTTTTATTTTGGGTTGGTTGCATGATTGTAATAGTAAAAACACGGCGGTTTGTCGTGTTAGGTTTTACATATTCTTGATTTGTTCTCGATGTAATTTTGTTCGATCTCATATGGTGTATTCTGATCCTACAAGGATTCTGCATAGGGTTTGGTAGATGTTCGAACTAGATTCTGTATAGGATTGGTAGATGTTCGAACTAGATTCTGTATAGGATTCCTGTTCGATCGAGACTTCTATTCGAACTAGGATTGGCGTTCGAAGGGGCTGTTCGATCAAGATTGCTAGGCGCTGGAACAGATTGCTCGATGGGGCTGATCGATCAGATCAGTAGATTGGCGCTGATTCTGTGCAACAACCTGCTGGATTTGCGCAACAATCGCTGGATTTGGCGATCCCCGCGACCTGACCGGGCAGGTCGATCCCCGTTTAGCAGGCAAACATTCAATCGAAGTGGCCATAATAGTTGGATTTATATTATTCCGTATTTATTGCCTTTCTATTTGTTTGTTGTTTTATCAAGCATGCTTTTGAATGTTATATGTTATTGCATGCTAAAATCCCTCATTTAAATAACTAAGTGGGAGAGGGATTTATTTTGAATAAATCCCATAGCCTCCATTACTGGTTTGTAAGTGATGCATTTAAACTTACACGTTGGCTTTGAGTGCCTTCTTCCACATCGGATGAGTTTGATTGCGGATCACTGGATCAAACTTCCTCTAAGGATAATTATAGAAAATTATTTAGGAGCGTATGATCTTCTCCATCTGAAGAGATACAATCCTAGATAATGGACTTAGTATTAAGAAATGGTACACACTTAGGTGCATATGATAGTATCCTTCCCATCGGAGTAAGTGCTGTTGTTTGCATGGCTGAAGCTAAACCAACTATTAATTTTATTTTGTTTGACAAGATAATGAAATTAATGGGTAAAACCTCCTCTTACAAATGTTTGAATTAGCATACGTCCACACTATCGTGGCATGCGAAGTTCACGGTGTTTTTGAGGTGTTGGTGAATTTAATTATATTGTTTGAGGGAACAATATAGGCTTTAAATTCTATATGTTATGACCTGTGTATTTATTTATTTATTTATATGATTCTCAGGATTTCATTATGTCTTTCAATCCACTTGCTGTTATACTCAAAGAAAACAAACTTACTGGTCCTAATTATATTGACTGGAAAAGAAACCTGGATATTGTCCTAACTGCTGAGGAGTACAAGTTTGTACTCCATGAGCACTGTCCTGACATGCCTGATGAAAACTCTACTGAAGAGGAGAAAGCGCATTATAGAAAGTGGGTTAAGGCAGATGAGATGGCGCGGTGTTACATTTTGGCTTCCATGTCAAATGTACTGCAACATCAGCATCAGGCCATGCCCACTGCCTATGATATGATGCACAATCTTAGAGAACTCTTCGGACACCAGAGTCGGGCTGCCAGACAGGAGGCAATGAGAAACTTAATGACGACCACCATGTCTGAAGGGACACCTGTGAGTGATCACGTCCTTAAGATGATGGCTCATTTGAATGAGATGGAAGTCCTTGGAGCTGAAATCGATGGGGAAACCCAGGTCGATATCGTGCTCCAAACACTGCCTAAGAGTTTTGAGCAGTTCCGCCTTAATTATAATATGAACAAAAGGATGTATTCCTTGGCGGAACTTCTGACAGAACTCAAATCGGCAGAAGGACTATTTCGTCAAAGTGCTCAAGCTTACGTTGCTGAAAATGTTTCTAATTCTAAGCCGAAAGGTGGAAAGAAGAAAAAGAAACAGAATCCTTCGGCAAACAAAGCGAATGGACCTCAAAAGGCTGGGCCACAAGGTGGCGTGAAAAAGCCGAAGGGCAAGTGCTTCTCATGCAAGCAGCCTGGACATTGGAAGGTAGATTGTCCCAAGAAAAAGGAGAACAAAGAAGGTAAATCTTACTCACTAATTACTGAAACATGTTTAGCGGTGTTATCTACCGGTACCTGGTGTGTAGATACGGGAGCCACTGATCATGTCTGCAATTCTTTGCAGGGGTTCCAGGAAACCAGGCGACTTAGTGAGGGCGAGATTACCATCTACATGGGCAACGCTACGAAAGTGGCGGCAGTTGCAGTGGGAGATGTTTATTTATCTTTTGATAGGAACAAGACTTTGGTTTTGAGGAATTGTCTTTACGTACCTTCTTTTAGAAAGAACTTGATTTCGGTTTCTAAGTTATTTTTGGATGGATATTCTGTTTCTTTTGATGGCAAAGTGGTTGTCAAGAAAAATAGGGTTATTGTCTGTTCTGGTACGTTGGTTGGCAATTTATATACTCTTAATCCAATAACTCCTACGATGCAACAACTGGAAATTAATAATACATCTTCTAACTCAAATAAGAGAAAAGAACCTTCTAAAATGAACCAAACATATCTTTGGCATCTAAGACTAGGTCACATTAACTTGAGTAGGATTCAAAGGTTGATAGCCGATGGACCTTTGAGTTCATTGGAAGTGGAAAACTATCCGACCTGCGAGTCCTGCTTGGAAGGAAAAATGACCAAGAGGCCTTTTAAAGCCAAGGGGTATAGAGCCAAAGAAGTGTTGGAATTGGTTCATTCTGATTTGTGTGGTCCTATGACTATCCAGGCAAGAGGTGGTTTCGAATATTTTGTCTCATTTATAGACGATTTTTCGAGATATGGGTATATTTATTTGATGCGCCGCAAGTCTGAGTGCTTTGATAAATTCAAAGAGTACAAGGCTGATGTGGAGAAGCGTCATGGTAAATGTATCAAAACACTACGATCTGATCGTGGTGGCGAGTACCTCTTAGGAGAGTTTAGGAATTACTTATCAGAGGCTGGGATTCAATCCCAATTGTCTGCACCTGGTACACCCCAACAGAATGGTGTGGCAGAACGAAGGAATAGAACTCTCATGGAAATGGTTAGATCGATGATGAGTTATTCGGAATTACCGAATTCGTTTTGGGGATATGCCCTGGAAACGGCAGCGTATATTCTAAACTTGGTACCTTCTAAGACAGTACCCTCTACTCCCACAGAATTGTGGAATGGGCGTAAGCCTAGTCTTAAACACATTCGGATTTGGGGTAGTCCAGCACATGTGCTGAAGGGAGATGCTGATAAGTTGGAATCTCGTACGGATGTTCGGCTGTTTGTGGGCTATCCTAGAGGAACGAAAGGTGGTTTATTTTATAGTCCTAAGGATCAGAAGGTCATTGTTAGCACAAATGCCCGATTCTTAGAAGAGGACTATGTAATGAACCACAAGCCCACGAGTAAAATTGTTCTAGAGGAAATCAGAGGGGAAATCCCTACCTTAGTACCACTAGTACAAGATGAGATACCACAGGGGTCTGCACCATGTGTCACTAATGATACACAATTACCACAAGTGCCTCGTCGTAGTGGGAGGGTTGTTAGACAGCCTGATAGATTCATGTTTTTGGGAGAGTCTTCGGACTTGGTATCTGGTGAACATGAATCTGATCCTTGGACCTATGACGAAGCACTCCAAGATAAAGATGCAGAATCTTGGCAAAAAGCTATGAATTCTGAATTAGAATCTATGGATTCTAATCAAGTCTGGGAGCTAGTAGAACCACCAAATGGTGTAAAAGCCATTGGATGTAAGTGGGTCTACAAAAGAAAAAGAGGATCAGACGGGAAAGTAGAAACTTTCAAAGCAAGGCTTGTTGCGAAGGGGTACACTCAAAAAGAAGGAATCGATTATGAGGAAACCTTTTCGCCGGTAGCCATGCTTAAGTCTATCCGGATTCTTTTGTCTATTGCTGCTCATATGAATTATGAGGTTTGGCAAATGGATGTCAAGACTGCTTTCCTTAACGGTAGTCTTGAAGAAAACATCTATATGAAGCAACCAGAAGGGTTCGTTGCAAAGGGCAAAGAGCATCTTGTGTGTAAGCTTAATCGGTCCATTTATGGATTGAAACAAGCTTCGAGATCTTGGAACATCCGTTTTGATGAGGTAATCCAGTCTTATGGATTCATTCAATGTCCGGATGAGTCATGTGTATACAAGAAGAGTGATGGAAACGTGGTGGTATTTCTTGTACTATACGTAGATGACATCTTGCTCATTGGCAACAATGTCAAGGTGTTGTCAGACGTAAGGGTATGGCTGTCCAAGCAGTTTGATATGAAGGACTTGGGAGAAGTAGGACATATTCTTGGGATCAAAGTGATAAGAGATCGCAAGAAAAGAATGTTATGCTTATCTCAAGCTTCGTACATTGATACCATTCTAGCTCGTTTTAGCATGCAAAACTCCAAGAAAGGTTTTCTACCTTTTCGACATGGAGTACCTTTATCTAAGGAGATGTGTCCTAAGACACCAAAGGAGATAGAGGACATGAAGGCAGTTCCTTATGCTTCGGCCGTAGGAAGCCTAATGTATGCAATGCTATGTACGAGGCCAGATATCTGTTTTGCCGTGGGCATGGTTAGCAGATATCAAAGTAACCCAGGACAAGGACATTGGACTGCGGTAAAGCATATTTTAAAGTACCTGAAAAGGACTAGAAATTATATGCTGGTTTACCAAGCAGATGATGTGCTTCCTGTGGGTTACACAGATTCTGATTTCCAGTCGGATAGGGACAACAGTAAATCTACCTCGGGTTATGTGTTTACCTTAGGAGGTGGAGCCATTATATGGAGGAGTGTTAAGCAGAAATGCGTTTCAGACTCCACCATGGAAGCTGAGTATGTGGCAGCCTCTGAGGCAGCCAAAGAAGCTGTATGGCTCAGGAACTTCTTGATGGACTTAGAAGTGATTCCTGGTTTGCCCAAAGCTATCACAATTTATTGTGATAACAGTGGTGCAGTGGCAAACTCGAAGGAACCACGAGCCCATAAAGCAAGTAAACACATTGAGCGCAAGTACCACCTGATACGAGACATCGTAAAGCGAGGAGAAGTTGTTGTCGCCAAAATTGCATCAGCAGATAACCTAGCAGATCCTTTCACAAAGGCCCTCCCAGCGAAAGCTTTTCATGGGCATGTTGAAGGGATGGGAATTAGATGTGTGGCGGCGCTTATAGAAGCATAGTCTTTTAGTATAAGTGGGAGATTGTTAGGATGTATACTATAAGCCTTGTTTTTTTGTATGAACATCGTTTATGGAATGAGAATCACATTGGTCATATGTTTGCATTTTATATTTGTTATATATGTTTATGCAATGTCCAATTAATTTATATTATAGATAACTTGGTGTGTGGTGCCACACAGAAGATCATGTTATCAGTTTCTTATAAATTATAAATAGTAGCTCACAACCAAGATGGATTTGGACAAATCATCGGAATGGTTGTAGTGTAGTTTGGTATTAGTCTGTCTTGACTATAAAACTACACTAGTACACTTTGTGTGTATTGAGCAGGACCATTTGAGGTTGTTCGTTTTATACTGACTATATAATAGAACAAGACCTCTGTTATTATGGATGTACATCTTCTTAATCCCTATATAATAACGGGCACGTATGCTCAATGTTTATTTCTTTAATTTGCCAATGGGTGAGATTTATTCATAAATCAATAAACTCGGTGAGTTGGGAGATAGCATTGTTTATATGGTGTTCTGTTGATTATAGAAGGAATCCGTGTCCTAATTATTTAGGATGATAATGTCCCCTTGAGGAGCTCATAAGGATTATCATGTAAACCCTGCAGGTGGATTTAATCCGACATGATAATAAGGATGAGTGGTACTACTCTTGGAATTAGATGTAAATTATTTAAGTTGTCAGTAACTTATTTAATTTACGGACATTCGATATCTTAAACACGGGGAAATAAATGTACACATAATAAGGAGCCCATATTAAATATGGGATTGGGATGGTAGTTCAATAATAATTCTCTAGTGGACTGAATTATTATTGATGGGCTTCAGTTATGTGTTCGGGCCGAACGCAGGATACTAAAGCCCATCAGGAGGCCCAACCCAATTCCTCCTCTAGGTCCCTGGTGTAGCCTATATATAGCTCTTTTCATCAGCGCCTCTCATAACACAGAACTCAGATCACAGAAAACACGTGATAAGTGAGAGAGAGCGGAACTGATTTTTCTCGAAGGATCGTTGGCCACGCAACGTTCGAGAAGGGCTCAGAGGAATACATCAGAAGATCAAGAGGTCTACAAGGGTATGATTTCTTTCCGCTGCGATTTATCTTTGGATCCCGATTCCGATAGCATAGGGCCGGCGATCCGTCGGTTCCAACAGTCCCTTAGATCCTTAATAAATTATATATAAAGCTGTAAAAGGTTCCGTTGGAAATCGGTCGTTAAATACGCGACGGATCGAGCGATCTAAAGATTGGAATTCAAGAAACGAGAGGGTCAGATCTATATAAGTGGCTGAAAAGATAGGAAATGAAATTTGGGTCACGATGGAAAAAGAATAAGGCTCGATCGGAGTTAAAACGAGCACAAACGGAGCATTTTAGGTTTAGGGGTAAAATGATAATTTTGGTCAAAGGGTTGACTTAGACCGGGCCCATGGACCCAGGTCAACGTCTTCTCGTCGGTGATATCTCGAAAAAGACAAACGGCGGAGAAAACGGGGTTCGGATTGAAAACACGGCGTTGCGAGCGCGTCGGCACGCGCGAACCCGGCGCCGAGTGGAAAAACCCAGCGGCTAGGCGCATGGCTCGGCAGTTGCCGAATTTTCTCGGCAGCGGGTGCATGGCTCGACGGCTGGTCGAGTTTTCTCGGCCAGCCTGCGCCGCCTCCAGCCACCACCACCTACCTCGCCGAATACCTCGCACCACTGGCTACCATCTCCGGCCGTCCATCGCCGGATTCCGGCATGAATAGTTCCTGGAAACTTCGCCGCAAAACCCTTCAAAGTCACATTTTCCCAAAATTCCAACTTCAACCAAAACTCCGGCCGGCGACTTCCCGTCGCCGACGACGTCTCCCAACACCTCCGCCGGCGACCCCTCGACGCCGGCAACCTTTTCCGACCAACCAAACACACACACACAACCTATACATACACACGCATATACACACCCTTTCATGCTCAATCACACACACATCCCTTTCCTCGGCCGTCGGCCACCTGCCGCCGGCGACCACCGCCGTCCACTCAGACCTTGGCCGGCGACTGGGGGTCGCCGGCCACCACCACCGCCGTCCACGCTCACACACACGCATACATAGCACACATACACACACAACGTGAGGTGTGTTTACACACACCCACCCACTGTCTCTCTTGGCTGGCGGCCACCAGCCGCCGGCTACCTCCTCCTCCACCTCGCCGGCGACATCCCGTCGCCGGCCGTTCATTTCCTCACGGCGGCGCCCCCCGGCACAGCCTCTAACAGCGAGCCACACAACACACACCAACACACCATATATCACACACACATGCATGCATACACATATATATGCACTGTCCATCTCCGGCGCCGCCGTGGGTGGCGGCGCCGGCACTCCAGCGTCTGGCCACGACCTCCGGCAACCTCCGGCAGCTTCTCCGGCGCGGTGGAGAGAGAAAGAACAGAGGAGAGAGAAAGGGTGGTGCAAGGGTTAGGTTTAGGGTTTCAAGACTGTTTTTCGCCGTTTTCTGGCGAACAAGAAATCGGATTTGAAATCCGAGACCTATCTTAGGTTCGTCTCATCGAGACGAACGTCGTGTGCGAAAATCGTCCGATTCCGACAATGTTGAAATTTCCGGGCGACCGGCCGACGGCAGCGTCGGCGACGGCGCCGGAAACAGAAAGATGGAAAATTAAAAGACGAGAAAGAAGGACTTACGTGTTTTCGTCGGGTTCAGCTCGATCGAAGAAACGGTGATTTTCGAATCGAAACTACCCCTATTTATAGAAATCAGAAAATTACTATTCATCGAAAATATCCGAATCACTATTCATCCAAAATATCCAAACACTATTCATTGGTTGACTTTTCCAATATTACTATTCACCGTAAATATCTTCCGATTTTTCCGAAACTTCGGGTTTTGCTCTTTCTGTCACCGTTTGAGCTACGGGTCTCCGATTGACCCCTAGTTCGTTTCTATTTTCTTGTTTTTCCAAGACGCATCTTATGGTATAAAAATATTCTATACACCATGTCCATGAAAATTATCCGTCTAAGTCACGCGTTAAACATGTATCTGAAAAGCACATAATTAATTAGACAGTCAAAATATACGCACGTGATTATCAAGTCGTACGTTAAAATATTTAATTAATAAATTATGCTCATTTTGATCCGGGGCGCTACATCGTCAATGGAAGTTCTCGTTACTGCACCCCTTTTGCCATGTCATGACTCCCATTTCAAGTTTTTGATTTCTTACGTCTCGACTCCCCTTTTTATATTCATTTTTTATTTTTAGTTCTTTTTTCTATTTAACTTTTTTAAGCATATTAGCATTAAGCGCGCATATCATTTCGGGTGCGATTATACCAGCACGTATACACTAGATCCCATCAGAACTTTGAAGTTAAGCGTGCTTGGGTGAGAGTAGTACTAGGATGGGTGACCCTCTGGGAAATCCTCGTGTTGCACCCATTTTTTGCCATGTCTCGTCTCCTTTTTAAACTTTTTTTTAAACGTCGCCATTGGAAGTTCTCGTTTTTGCACCCCCTTTTGCCATGTCATGACTCCCATTTCAAGTTTTTGATTTCTTACGTCCCGACTCCCTTTTTTATATTCATTTTTTATTTCTAAATTTTTTTAAAATTTTTCAGCATATTAGCATTAAGCGCGCATATCATTACGGGTGCGATCATACCAGCACTGATGCACCGGATGCCATCAGAACTAAGAAGTTAAGCATGTTTGGGCGAGAGTATTACTAGAATGGATGACCCCCTGGGAAGTCCTCGTGTTGCACCCTTTTTTTACCATGTCTCGTCATCTTTTTAAACTGTTTTTTAAACGTCGCCATTGGAAGTTCTCGTTTCTGCACCCCTTTTGCCATGTCATGACTCCCATTTCAAGTTTTTGATTTCTTACGTCCCGACTCCATTTTTTATATTCATTTTTAATTTTTAATTCTTTTTTCTTTTTAACTTTCTCAGCATATTAGCATTATACGCGCATATCATTTCGGGTGCGATCATATCATCACTGATGCACCGGATCCCATCAGAACACCGAACTTAAGCGTACTTGGGCGAGAATAGTACTAGGATGGGTGATCCCATGGGAAGTCCTTGTTAGGATGTATACTATAAGCCTAGTTTTTTGTATGAACATCGTTTATGGAATGAGAATCACATTGGTCATATGTTTGCATTTTATATTTGTTATATATGTTTATGCAATGTTCAATTAATTTATATAGATAACTTGGTGTGTGGTGCCACACAGAAGATCATGTTATCAGTTTCTTATAAATTATAAATAGTAGCTCACAACCAAGATGGATTTGGACAAATCATCGGAATGGTTGTAGTGTAGTTTGGTATTAGTCTGTCTTGACTATAAAACTACACTAGTACACTTTGTGTGTATTGAGCAGGACCATTTGAGGTTGTTCGTTTTATACTGACTATATAATAGAACAAGACCTCTGTTATTATGGATGTACATCTTCTTAATCCCTATATAATAACGGGCACGTATGCTCAGTGTTTATTTCTTTAATTTGCCAATGGGTGAGATTTATTCATAAATCAATAAACTCGGTGAGTTGGGAGATAGCATTGTTTATATGGTGTTCTGTTGATTATAGAAGGAATCCGTGTCCTAATTATTTAGGATGATAATGTCCCCTTGAGGAGCTCATAAGGATTATCATGTAAACCCTGCAGGTGGATTTAATCCGACATGATAATAAGGATGAGTGGTACTACTCTTGGAATTAGATGTAAATTATTTAAGTTGTCAGTAACTTATTTAATTTACGGACATTCGATATCTTAAACACGGGGAAATAAATGTACACATAATAAGAAGGAGCCCATATTAAATATGGGATTGGGATGGTAGTTCAATAATAATTCTCTAGTGGACTGAATTATTATTGATGGGCTTCAGTTATGTGTTCGGTGAAGTTAAGCGTGCTTGGGTGAGAGTAGTACTAGGATGGGTGACCCTCAGGAAGTCCTCGTGTTGCACCCTTTTTTTGCCATGTCTCGTCTCCTTTTTAAACTTTTTTTAACGTCGCCATTGGAAGTTCTCGTTTTTGCTCCACCTTTTGCCATGTCATGACTCCCATTTCAAGTTTTTGATTTCTTACGTCCCGACTCCCTTTTTCATATTCATTTTTTATTTCTAATTTTTTTTTAAAATTTTTCAGCATATTAGCATTAAACGCGCATATCATTACGGGTGCGATCATACCAGCACTAATGCACCGGATCCCATCAGAACTCAGAAGTTAAGCATGTTTGGGCGAGAGTATTACTAGAATGTGTGACCCCCTGGGAAGTCCTCGTGTTGCACCCTTTTTTTGCCATGTCTCGTCATCTTTTTAAACTTTTTTTTAAACGTCGCCATTGGAAGTTCTCGTTTCTGCACCCCTTTTACCATGTCATGACTCCCATTTCATTTTGATTTCTTACGTCCCGACTCCATTTTTTATATTCATTTTTAATTTTTAATTCTTTTTTCTTTTTAACTTTCTCAGCATATTAGCATTATACGCGCATATCATTTCGGGTGCGATCATATCAGCACTGATGCACCGGATCCCATCAGAACTCCGAAGTTAAGCGTACATGGGCGAGAGTAGTACTAGGATGGGTGATCCCATGGGAAGTCCTCGTGTTGCACCCCTCTTATGTCAGGTCTCGTCTCCTTTTGAAACTTTTTTTTAAACGTCGTCATTGGCAGTTATCGTTTCTGCACCCCTTTTGCCATATCATGACTCCCATTTCAAGTTTTTGATTTCTTACGTTCCGACTCCTTTTTTTATACTCATTATTTATTTCTAATTTTATTTTAAAATTTTCAGCTTATTAGCATTAAGCGCGCATATCATTACGGGTGCGATCATACCAACACTGATGCACCGGATCCCATCAGAACTCAGAAGTTAAGCGTGTTTGGGCGAGAGTATTACCAGAATGGGTGACCCCCTGGGAAGTCCTCGTGTTGCACCCTTTTTTTGCCATGTCTCGTCTCGTTTTTAAACTTTTTTTTAAACGTCGCTATTGGAAGTTCTCTTTTCTGCACCCCTTTTGCCATGTCATGACTTCCATTTCAAATTTTTGATTTCTTATGCCCGACTCCATTTTTTATATTCATTTTTAATTTTTAATTCTTTTTTCTTTATAACTTTCTCAGCATATTAGCATTATACACGCATATCATTTCGGGTGCGATCATACCAGCACTGATGCACCGGATCCCATCAGAACTCCGAAGTTAAGCGTACTTGAGCGAGAGTAGTACTAGGATGGGTGATCCCATGGAAAGTCCTCGTGTTGCACCCCTCTTTTGTCATGTCTCGTCTCCTTTTTAAACTTTTTTTTAAACGTCGCCATTGGAAGTTCTCGTTTCTGCACCCCTTTTGCCATGTCATGAATCCCATTTCAAGTTTTTGATTTCTTACGTCTTGACTCCAGTTTTCATATTCATTTTTTATTTTTAATTCTTTTTTCTATTTAACTTCTTCAGCATATTAGCATTATACGCGCATATCATTTCGGGTGCGATCGTACCAGCACTGATGCAACGGATCCCATCAGAACTCCGAAGTTAAGCGTACTAGGACGAGAGTAGTACTACGATGGGTGATCCCATGGGAAGTCCTCTTGTCGCACCCATTTTTTGCCATGTCTCGTCTCCTTATTAAACTCTTTTTTAACGTCGCCATTGGAAGTTCTCGTTTCTGCAACCCTTTTGCCATTTCATGACTCCCGTTTCAAGTTTTTGATTTCTTACATCCCGACTCCCTTTTTTATATTCATTTTTTATTCTTAATTCTTTTTCTTATTAACGTTTTCAGCATATTAGCATTAAGCGCGCATATCATTTCGGGTGCGATCATACCAGCACTGATGCACCGGATCCCATCAGAACTCCGAAGTTAAGCGTGCTCGGGTGAAAGTAATACTAGCATGGGTGACCCCCTGGGAAGTACGCGTGGCGCACCCCTTATTTGTCATATCTCGTCTCCCTTTTAAACTTTTTTTTAACGTCGCCATTGGAAGTTCTCATTTTTGCACCCCTTTTGCCATGTCATGACTCCCATTTCAAGTTTTTGATTTCTTACGTCCCGACTCACTTTTTTATATTCATTTTTTATTTTTAATTCTTTTTTCTTTTTATGTTTTGCAGCATATTAGCATTAAGCGCGCATATCATTTCAGGTGTGATCATACCAGCACTAGTGCACCGGATCCCATCAGAACTCCGAAGTTAAGCGTGCTTGGGCGAGTGTAGTGCTAGGATGGGTGATCCCATGGGAAGTCCTCGTGGCGCACCCCTTAGTTGTCATATCTCGTCTCCTTTTTAAATTTTTTTTAACGTCGCCATTGGAAGTTCTCGTTTTTGCACCCCTTTTGTCATGTCATGACTCCCATTTCAAGTTTTTGATTTTCTACGTCCCGACTCACTTTTTTATATTCATTTTTTATTTTTAATTCTTTTTTCTATTTAACTTTTTCAGCATATTAGCATTATACGCGCATATCATTTCGGGTGCGATCATACCGGCACTGATGCAACGGATCCCATCAGAACTCCGAAGTTAAGCGTACTAGGGCGAGAGTAGTACTACGATGGGTGATCCCATGGGAAGTCCTCTTATCGCACCCGTTTTTTGCCATGTCTCGTCTCCTTTTTAAACTTTTTTTTAACGTCGCCATTGGAAGTTCTCGTTTTTGCACCCCTTTTGCCATGTCATGACTCCCATTTCAAATTTTTGATTTCTTACGTCCCGACTCACTTTTTTATATTCATTTTTTATTTTTAATTCTTTTTTCTTTTTAACTTTTGCAGCATATTAGCATTAAGCGCGCATATCATTTCGGGTGTGATCATACCAGCACTAACGCACCGGATCCCATCAGAACTCCGAAGTTGAGGGTGCTTGGGCAAGTGTAGTGCTAGGATGGGTGATCCCATGGGAAGTCCTCGTGGCGCACCCCTTATTTGCCATATCTCGTCTCCTTTTTAAATTTTTTTTTAACGTCGCCATTGGAAGTTCTCATTTTTGCACCCCTTTTGTCATGTCATGACTCCCATTTCAAGTTTTTGATTTCTTACGTCCCGACTCACTTTTTTATATTCATTTTTTATTTTTAATTCTTTTTTCTTTTTAACTTTTTCTGCATATAAGCATCAAGCGCGCATATCATTTCGGGTGAGATCATACTAGCACTAATGCACCGGATCTCGTGTTGCACCTCTTTTTTGCCATGTCTCGTCTCATTTTTAAACGTCGCCATTGGAAGTTCTCGTTTTTGCACCCCTTTTGCCATGTCATGACTCCCATTTCAAGTTTTTGATTTCTTACGTCCCGACTCCCTTTTTTATATTCATTTTTTATTTTTAATTCTTTTTTCTTTTTAACTTTTTCAGTATAATAGCATTAAGCGCACATTTCATTTCAGGTGCGTGTTAGGATGTATACTATAAGCCTAGTTTTTTGTATGAACATCGTTTATGGAATGAGAATCACATTGGTCATATGTTTGCATTTTATATTTGTTATATATGTTTATGCAATGTCCAATTAATTTATATTATAGATAACTTGGTGTGTGGTGCCACACAGAAGATCATGTTATCAGTTTCTTATAAATTATAAATAGTAGCTCACAACCAAGATGGATTTGGACAAATCATCGGAATGGTTGTAGTGTAGTTTGGTATTAGTCTGTCTTGACTATAAAACTACACTAGTACACTTTGTGTGTATTGAGCAGGACCATTTGAGGTTGTTCGTTTTATACTGACTATATAATAGAACAAGACCTCTGTTATTATGGATGTACATCTTCTTAATCCCTATATAATAACGGGCACGTATGCTCAATGTTTATTTCTTTAATTTGCCAATGGGTGAGATTTATTCATAAATCAATAAACTCGGTGAGTTGGGAGATAGCATTGTTTATATGGTGTTCTGTTGATTATAGAAGGAATCCGTGTCCTAATTATTTAGGATGATAATGTCCCCTTGAGGAGCTCATAAGGATTATCATGTAAACCCTGCAGGTGGATTTAATCCGACATGATAATAAGGATGAGTGGTACTACTCTTGGAATTAGATGTAAATTATTTAAGTTGTCAGTAACTTATTTAATTTACGGACATTCGATATCTTAAACACGGGGAAATAAATGTACACATAATAAGGAGCCCATATTAAATATGGGATTGGGATGGTAGTTCAATAATAATTCTCTAGTGGACTGAATTATTATTGATGGGCTTCAGTTATGTGTTCGGGCCGAACGCAGGATACTAAAGCCCATCAGGAGGCCCAACCCAATTCCTCATCTAGGTCCCTGGTGTAGCCTATATATAGCTCTTTTCATCAGCGCCTCTCATAACACAGAACACAGATCACAGAAAACACGTGATAAGTGAGAGAGAGCGGAACTGATTTTTCTCGAAGGATCGTTGGCCACGCAACGTTCGAGAAGGGCTCAGAGGAATACATCAGAAGATCAAGAGGTCTACAAGGGTATGATTTCTTTCCGCTGCGATTTATCTTTGGATCCCGATTCCGATAGCATAGGGCCGGCGATCCGTCGGTTCCAACAGTGCGATCATACTAGCACTAATGCACCGGATCTCTTTAGAACTCCGAAGTTAATCGTATTTGGGTGAGAGTAATACTAGAATGGGTGACCCCATGGGAAGTCCTCGTGTTGCATCCCTTTTTCACCATGTCTCGTGTACTTTTTAAACTTTTTTTTTAAACGTCGTCAATGGAAGTTCTCGTTTGTGCACCCCTTTTGCCATGTCACGACTCCTATTTCAAGTTTTTGATTTCTTACGTCTCGACTCCCCTTTTTATATTCATTTTTTATTTTTAGTTCTTTTTTCTAGTTAACTTTTGAAGCTTATTAGCATTAACCGCGCATATAATTTCGGGTGCGATCATACCAGCACTTATGCACCAGATCCCATCAGAACTCTGAAGTTAAGCGTGCTTGGGTGAGAGTAGTACTAGGATGGGTGACCCTCTGGGAAGTCCTCTTGTTGCACCCTTTTTTTGCCATGTCTCGTCTCCTTTTTAAACTTTTTTTTAAACGTCTCCATTGGGAGTTCTCATTTGTGCACCCCTTTTGCCATGTCATGACTCTCATTTCAAGTTTTTGATTTCTTACGTCCCGACACCCATTTTTATATTCATTTTTATTTTTTAATTTTTTTTTCTTTTTAACGTTCTCAGCATATTAGCATTATACGCGCATATCATTTCGGGTGCGATGATGCCAGCACTGATGCACCGGATCCCATCAGAACTCCGAAGTTAAGCGTACTTGGCCGAGACTAGTACTAGGATCGGTGATCCCATGGGAAGTCTTCGTGTTGCACCCCTCTTTTGTCATGTCTCGTCTTCTTTTGAAACTTTTTTTTAAACATCGCCATTGGCAGTTCTCGTTTTTGTACCCCTTTTACCATATCATGACTCCCATTTCAAGTTTTTTATTTCTTACGTTCCGACTCCTTTTTTTATACTCATTTTTTATTTTTAATTCTTTTTTCTTCTTAACTGTTTTAGCATATTCACATTAAGCGCGCATTTCATTTTGTTTGCGATCCTACCAGCGCTAATACACCGGATCCCATCAGAACTCCGAAGTTAAGTGTGCTTGGGCGAGAGTAGTACTAGGATGGGTGACCGCATGGGAAGTCCTCGTGTTGCACCCTTTTTTGCCTTGACTAGTGTCCTTTTTAAACTTTTTTTTAAACGTCGCCATTGGAAGTTCTCGTTGTTGCACCCCTTTTGTCATGTCATGACTCCCATTTTAAGTTTTTGATTTCTTATGTCCCGACTCCCTTTTTTATATTCATTTTTTATTTTTAAATCTTTTTTCTTTTTCACTTTTTCAGCATATTAGCATTATGCGCGCATATCATTTCGGATGCGATCATACCACCACTAATGTACCGGATCCCATCAGAACTCTGAAGTTACGCCTGCTTGAGCGAGAGTAGTACTAGGATGGGTGACCCCGTGGGAAGTCCTCGTGTTGCACCTCTTTTTGCCATGTCTCGTCTCCTGTTTAAACTTTTTTTTAACGTCGCCATTGGAAATTCTCGTTTTTGCACCCCTTTTGCCATGTCATGACTCCCATTTGAAGTTTTTGATTTCTTACATCCCGACTCCCTTTTTTATATTCATTTTTTATTTTTCATTCTTTTTTCTTTTTAACTTTTTCAGTATATTAGCATTAAGCGCACATTTCATTTCAGGTGCGATCATACTAGCACTAAAGCACCGGATCTCTTTAGAACTCCGAAGTTAAGCGTATTTGGGCGATAGTAATACTAGGATGGGTGACCCCATGGGAAGTCCTCGTGTTGCATCCCTTTTTCACCATGTCTCGTGTACTTTTTAAACGTCGTCAATGGAAGTTCTCGTTTGTGCACCCCTTTTGCCATGTCACGACTCCCATTTCAATTTTTTGATTTCTTACATCTCGACTCCCCTTTTTATATTCATTTTTTATTTTTAGTTCTTTTTTCTAATTAACGTTTTAAGCATATTAGCATTAACCGCGCATATCATTTCGGGTGCTTGGGTGAGAGTAGTACTAGGATGGGTGACCCTCTGGGAAGTCCTCGTGTTGCACCCTTTTTTTGTCATGTCTCGTCTCTTTTTTAAACTTTTTTTTAAACGTCACAATTGGAAGTTCTTGTTTTTGCAACCTCGTTTGCCATGTCATGACTCCCATTTCAAGTTTTTGATTTCTTACGTCCCGACTCCATTTTTTATATTCATTTTTTATTTCTAATTTTTTTTTTAAATTTTTCAGCATATTAGCATTAAGCGCGCATATCATTACGGGTACGATCATACCAGCACTGATGCTCCGGATCCCATCAGAACTCAGAAGTTAAGCGTGTTTGGGCGAGAGTATTACTAGAATGGGTGATCTCCTGGGAAGTCCTCGTGTTGCACCCTTTTTTGTCATGTCTCGTCATCTTTTTAAACTTTTTTTTAAACGTCTCCATTGGAAGTTCTCATTTCTGCACCCCTTTTGCCATGTCATGACTCTCATTTCAAGTTTTTGATTTCTTACGTCCCGACAACCTTTTTTATATTCATTTTTATTTTTTAATTTTTTTTTCTTTTTAACTTTCTCAGCATATTAGCATTATATGCGCATATCATTTCGGGTGCGATCATGCCAGCACTGATGCACCGGATCCCATCAGAACTCCGAAGTTAAGCGTATTTGGGCGAGAGTAGTACTAGCATGGGTGACCCCCTTGGAAGTCCCCGTGTCGCACCCCTTTTTTGCCATGTCTCGTCTTCTTTTTAAACTTTATTTTAACGTCGCCATTGGAAGTTCTCGTTTTTGCACCCTTTTGCCATGTCATGACTCCCATTTCAAGTTTTTGATTTCTTACGTCCCGACTCCCTTTTTTATATTCATTTTTTATTACTAATTCTTTTTTCTTTTTAACCTTTTCAGCATATTAGCATTAAGCACGCAAATCATTTCGGGTGCTATCATACCAGCACTAATGCACCGGATCCCATCAGAACTCCGAAGTTAAGCGTGCTTGGGCGAGAGTAGTACTAGGATGGGTGACCCCCTGGGAAGTCCTCGTGTTGCACACCTTTTTTGCCATATCTCGTCTCCTTTTTAAACTTTTTTTAACGTCGCCATTGGAAGTTCTCGTTTTCGCACCCCTTTTGCCATGTCACGACTCCCATTTCATGTTTTTTATTTCTTACGTCCCGACTCCCTTTTTTATATTCATTTTTTATAATTAATTCTTTTTTCTTTTTAACCTTTTCAGCATATTAGCATTAAGCACGCATATCATTTCGGGTGCGATCATACCAGCACTACTGCACCGGATCCCATCAGAACTCCGAAGTTAAGCGTGCTTGGGCGAGAGTAGTACTAGGATGGGTGACCCCCTAGGAAGTCCTCGTGTTGCACCCCTTTTTTGCCATGTCTCGTCTCCTTTTTAAACTTTTTTTTAACGTCGCCATTGGAAGTTCTCGTTTTCGCACCCCTTTTGCCATGTCACGACTCCCATTTCAAGTTTTTGATTTCTTACGTCCCGACTCCCTTTTTTATATTCATTTTTTATTTTTAATTCTTTTTTCTTTTTAACCTTTTCAGCATATTAGCATTAAGCGCGCATATCATTTCGGGTGCGATCATACCAGCACTAATGCACCGGATCCCATCAGAACTCTGAAGTTAAGCGTGCTTGGGTGAGAGTAGTACTAGGATGGGTGACCCCCTGGGAAGTCCTCGTGTTGCACCCCTTTTTTGTCATGTCTCGTCTCCTTTTTAAACTTTTTTATAACGTCGCCATTGGAAGTTCTCGTTTTCGCACCCCTTTTGCCATGTCACGACTCCCATTTCATGTTTTTGATTTCTTACGTCCCGACTCCCATTTTTATATTCTTTTTTTATTTTTAATTCTTTTTTCTTTTTAACCTTTTCAGCATATTAGCATTAAGCGCGCATATCATTTCGGGTGCGATCATACCAGCACTAATGCACCGGATCCCATCAGAACTCTGAAGTTAAGCGTGCTTGGGCGAGAGTAGTACTAGGATGGGTGACCCCCTGGGAAGTCCTCGTGTTGCACCCCTTTTTTGCCATGTCTCATCTCCTTTTTAAACTTTTTTTTACCGTCGCCATTGGAAGTTCTCGTTTTCGCACCCCTTTTGCCATGTCACGACTCCTATTTCAAGTTTTTGATTTCTTACGTCCCGACTCCCTTTTTTATATTCATTTTTTATTTTTAATTCTTTTTTCTTTTTAACCTTTTCAGCATATTAGCATTAAGCGCGCATATCATTTCGGGTGCGATCATACCAGCACTAATGCACCGGATCCCATCAGAACTCCGAAGTTAAGCGTGCTTAGGCGAGAGTAGTACTAGGATGGGTGACCCCCTGCGACGTCCTCGTGTTGCACCCCTTTTTTGCCATGTCTCGTCTCCTTTTTAAACTTTTTTTTAACGTCGCCATTGGAAGTTCTCGTTTTCGCACCCCTTTTGCCATGTCACGACTCCCATTTCAAGTTTTTGATTTCTTACGTCCCGACTCCCTTTTTTATATTCATTTTTTATTTTTAATTCTTTTTTCTTTTTAACCTTTTCAGCATATTAGCATTAAGCGCGCATATCATTTCGGGTGCGATCATACCAGCACTAATGCACCGGATCCCATCAGAACTCCGAAGTTAAGCGTGCTTAGGCGAGAGTAGTACTAGGATGGGTGACCCCCTGCGACGTCCTCGTGTTGCACCCCTTTTTTGCCATGTCTCGTCTCCTTTTTAAACTTTTTTTTAACGTCGCCATTGGAAGTTCTCGTTTTCGCACCCCTTTTGCCATGTCACGACTCCCATTTCAAGTTTTTGATTTCTTACGTCCCGACTCCCTTTTTTATATTCATTTTTTATTTTTAATTCTTTTTTCTTTTTAACCTTTTCAGCATATTAGCATTAAGCGCGCATATCATTTCGGGTGCGATCATACCAGCACTAATGCACCGGATCCCATCAGAACTCTGAAGTTAAGCGTGCTTGGGTGAGAGTAGTACTAGGATGGGTGACCCCCTGGGAAGTCCTCGTATTGCACCCCTTTTTTGTCATGTCTCGTCTCCTTTTTAAACTTTTTTTTAACGTCGCCATTGGAAGTTCTCGTTTTCGCACCCCTTTTGCCATGTCACGACTCCCATTTCATGTTTTTGATTTCTTACGTCCCGACTCCCATTTTTATATTCTTTTTTTATTTTTAATTCTTTTTTCTTTTTAACCTTTTCAGCATATTAGCATTAAGCGCGCATATCATTTCGGGTGCGATCATACCAGCACTAATGCACCGGATCCCATCAGAACTCTGAAGTTAAGCGTGCTTGGGCGAGAGTAGTACTAGGATGGGTGACCCCCTGGGAAGTCCTTGTGTTGCACCCCTTTTTTGCCATGTCTCGTCTCCTTTTTAAACTTTTTTTTACCGTCGCCATTGGAAGTTCTCGTTTTCGCACCCCTTTTGCCATGTCACGACTCCTATTTCAAGTTTTTGATTTCTTACGTCCCGACTCCCTTTTTTATATTCATTTTTTATTTTTAATTCTTTTTTCTTTTTAACCTTTTCAGCATATTAGCATTAAGCGCGCATATCATTTCGGGTGCGATCATACCAGCACTAATGCACCGGATCCCATCAGAACTCCGAAGTTAAGCGTGCTTAGGCGAGAGTAGTACTAGGATGGGTGACCCCCTGCGACGTCCTCGTGTTGCACCCCTTTTTTGCCATGTCTCGTCTCCTTTTTAAACTTTTTTTTAACGTCGCCATTGGAAGTTCTCGTTTTCGCACCCCTTTTGCCATGTCACGACTCCCATTTCAAGTTTTTGATTTCTTACGTCCCGACTCCCTTTTTTATATTCATTTTTTATTTTTAATTCGTTTTTCTTTTTAATCTTTTCAGCATATTAGCATTAAGCGCGCATGTCATTTCGGGTGCGATCATACCAGCACTAATGCACCGGATCCCATCAGAACTCCGAAGTTAAACGTGCTTGGGCGAGAGTAGTACTAGGATGGGTGACCCCCAGGGAAGTCCTCGTGTTGCACCCTTTTTTTGTCATGTCTCGTCTCCTTTTTAAACTTTTTTTTAACATCGCCATTGGAAGTTCTCTTTTTCGCACCCCTTTTGCCATGTCACGACTCCCATTTCAAGTTTTTGATTTCTTACGTCCCGACTCCCTTTTTTATATTCATTTTTTATTTTTAATTCTTTTTTCTTTTTAACCTTTTCAGCATATTAGCATTAAGAGCGCATATCATTTCGGGTGCAATCATACCAGCACTAATGCACCGGATCCCATCAGAACTCCAAAGTTAAGCGTGCTTGGGCGAGAGTAGTACTAGGATAGGTGACCCCCTGGGAGTCCTCGTGTTGCACTCTTTTTTTGTCATGTCTCGTCTCCTTTTTAAACTTTTTTTTAACGTCGCCATTGGAAGTTTTCGTTTTCGCACCCCTTTTGCCATTTCACGACTCCCATTTCAAGTTTTTGATTTCTTACGTCCTGACTCCCTTTTTTATATTCATTTTTTATTTTTAATCTTTTTTCATTTTAACTTTTTCAGCATATTAGCATTAAGCGCGCATATCATTTCGGGTGCGATCATACCAGCACTAATGCACCGGATCCCATCAGAACTCCGAAGTTAAGCGTGCTTGGGCGAGAGTAGTACTAGGATGGGTGACCCCCTGGGAAGTCCTCGTGTTGCACCCTTTTTTTGCCATGTCTCGTCTCCTTTTTAAACTTTTTTTTAACGTCGCCATTGGAAGTTCTCGTTTTCGCACCCCTTTTGCCATGTCACGACTCCCATTTCAAGTTTTTGATTTCTTACGTCCCGACTCCCTTTTTTATATTCATTTTTTATTTTTAAATCTTTTTTCTTTTTAACCTTTTCAGCATATTAGCATTAAGCGCGCATATCATTTCGCGTGCGATCATACCAGCACTTATGCACCGGATGCCATCAGAACTCCGAAGTTAAGCGTGCTTGGGCGAGAGTAGTACTAGGATGGGTGACCCCCTGGGAAGTCCTCGTGTTGCACCCCTTTTTTGCCATGTCTCGTCTCCTTTTTAAACTTTTTTTTAACGTCGCCATTGGAAGTTCTCGTTTTCGCACCCCTTTTGCCATGTCAAGACTCCCATTTCAAGTTTTTGATTTCTTACGTCCCGACTCCCTTTTTTATATTCATTTTTTATTTTTAATTCTTTTTTCTTTTTAACCTTTTCAGCATATTAGCATTAAGCGCGCATATCATTTCGGGTGCGATCATACCAGCACTAATGCACCGGATCCCATCAGAACTCCGAAGTTAAACGTGCTTGGGCGAGAGTAGTACTAGGATGGGTGACCCCCTGGGAAGTCCTCGTGTTGCACCCCTTTTTTGCCATGTCTCGTCTCCTTTTTAGACTTTTTTTTAACGTCGCCATTGGAAGTTCTCGTTTTCGCACCCCTTTTGCCATGTCACGACTCCCATTTCAAGTTTTTGATTTCTTACGTCCCGACTCCATTTTTTATATTCATTTTTTATTTTTAATTCTTTTTTCTTTTTAACCTTTTCAGCATATTAGCATTAAGCGCGCATATCATTTCGGGTGCGATCATACCAGCACTAATGCACCGGATCCCATGAGAACTCCGAAGTTAAGCATGCTTGGGCGAGAGTAGTACTACGATGGGTGATCCCCTGGGAAGTCCTCGTGTTGCACGCCTTTTTTGCCATGTCTCGTCTCCTTTATAAACTTTTTTTTAACGTCGCCATTGAAAGTTCTCGTTTTCGCACCCCTTTTGCCATGTCACGACTCCCATTTCAAGTTTTTGATTTCTTACGTCCCGACTCTCTTTTTTATATTCATTTTTTATTTTTAATTCTTTTGTCTTTTTAACCTTTTCAGCATATTAGCATTAAGCGCGCATATCATTTCGGGTGCGATCATACCAGCACTAATGCACCGGATCCCATCAGAACTCCGAAGTTAAGCGTGCGTGGGCGAGAGTAGTACTAGGATGGGTGACCCCCTAGGAAGTCCTCGTGTTGCACCCCTTTTTTGCCATGTCTCGTCTCCTTTTTAGACTTTTTTTTAACGTCGCCATTGGAAGTTCTCGTTTTCGCACCCCTTTTGCCATGTCACGACTCCCATTTCAAGTTTTTGATTTCTTACGTCCCGACTCCCTTTTTTATATTCATTTTTTATTTTTAATTCTTTTTTCTTTTTAACCTTTTCAGCATATTAGCATTAAGCGCGCATATCATTTCGGGTGCGATCATACCAGCACTAATGCACCGGATCCCATCAGAACTCCGAAGTTAAGCGTGCTTGGGCGAGAGTAGTACTAGGATGGGTGATCCCCTGGGAAGTCCTCTTGTTGCACGCCTTTTTTGCCATGTCTCGTCTCCTTTATAAACTTTTTTTTAACGTCGCCATTGAAAGTTCTCGTTTTCGCACCCCTTTTGCCATGTCACGACTCCCATTTCAAGTTTTTGATTTCTTACGTCCCGACTCCCTTTTTTATATTCATTTTTTATTTTTAATTCTTTTTTCTTTTTAACCTTTTCAGTATATTAGCATTAAGCGCGCATATCACTTTGGGTGCGATCATACCAGCACTAATGCACCGGATCCCATCAGAACTCCGAAGTTAAGCGTGCTTGGGCGAGTGTAGTACTAGGATGGGTGACCCCCTGGGAAGTCCTCGTGTTGCACCCCTTTTTTGCCATGTCTCGTCTCCTTTTTAAACTTTTTTTTAACGTCGCCATTGGAAGTTCTCGTTTTCGCACCCCTTTTGCCATGTCAAGACTCCCATTTCAAGTTTTTGATTTCTTACGTCCCGACTC
This sequence comes from Scutellaria minor, assembly GCA_954870855.1. Lineage (NCBI taxonomy): Eukaryota > Viridiplantae > Streptophyta > Magnoliopsida > Lamiales > Lamiaceae > Scutellaria > Scutellaria minor. The sequence goes on along the minus strand of OX940728.1, from coordinate 11,713,383 downwards.
CCTTTTTTATATTCATTTTTTATTTTTAATTCTTTTTTCTTTTTAACCTTTTCAGCATATTAGCATTAAGCGCGCATATCATTTCGGGTGCGATCATACCAGCACTAATGCACCGGATCCCATCAGAACTCCGAAGTTAAACGTGCTTGGGCGAGAGTAGTACTAGGATGGGTGACCCCCTGGGAAGTCCTCGTATTGCACCCCTTTTTTGCCATGACTCGTCTCCTTTTTAAACTTTTTTTTAACGTCGCCATTGGAAGTTCTCGTTTTCGCACCCCTTTTGCCATGTCACGACTCCCATTTCAAGTTTTTGATTTCTTACGTCCCGACTCCCTTTTTTATATTCATTTTTTATTTTTAATTCTTTTTTCTTTTTAACCTTTTCAGCATATTGGCATTAAGCGCACATATCATTTCGGGTGCGATCATACCAGCACTAATGCACCGGATCCCATCAGAACTCCGAAGTTAAGCGTGCTTGGGCGAGAGTAGTACTAGGATGGGTGACCCCCTGGGAAGTCCTCGTGTTGCACCCCTTTTTTGCCATGTCTCGTCTCCTTTCTAAACTTTTTCTTAGCGTCGCCATTGGAAGTTCTCGTTTTCGCACCCCTTTTGCCATGTCACGACTCCCATTTCAAGTTTTTGATTTCTTACGTCCCGACTCCCTTTTATATATTCATTTTTTATTTTTAATTCTTTTTTCTTTTTATCCTTTTCAGCATATTAGCATTAAACGCGCATATCATTTCGGGTGCGATCATACCAGCACTAATGCACCGGATCCCATCAGAACTCCGAAGTTAAGCGTGCTTGGGCGAGAGTTGTACTAGGATGGGTGACCCCCTTGGAAGTCCTCGTGTTGCACCCCTTTTTTGTCATGTCTCGTCTCCTTTTTAAACTTTTTCTTAGCGTCGCCATTGGAAGTTCTCGTTTTCGCACCCCTTTTGCCATGTCACGACTCCCATTTCAAGTTTTTGATTTCTTACGTCCCGACTCCCTTTTTTATATTCATTTTTTATTTTTAATTCTTTTTTCTTTTTAACCTTTTCAGCATATTAGCATTAAGCGCGCATATCATTTCGGGTGCGATCATACCAGCACTAATGCACCGGATCCCATCAGAACTCCGAAGTTAAGCGTGCTTAGGCGAGAGTAGTACTAGGATGGGTGACCCCCTGCGACGTCCTCGTGTTGCACCCCTTTTTTGCCATGTCTCGTCTCCTTTTTAAACTTTTTTTTAACGTCGCCATTGGAAGTTCTCGTTTTCGCACCCCTTTTGCCATGTCACGACTCCCATTTCAAGTTTTTGATTTCTTACGTCCCGACTCCCTTTTTTATATTCATTTTTTATTTTTAATTCTTTTTTCTTTTTAACCTTTTCAGCATATTAGCATTAAGCGCGCATATCATTTCGGGTGCGATCATACCAGCACTAATGCACCGGATCCCATCAGAACTCCGAAGTTAAGCGTGCTTAGGCGAGAGTAGTACTAGGATGGGTGACCCCCTGCGACGTCCTCGTGTTGCACCCCTTTTTTGCCATGTCTCGTCTCCTTTTTAAACTTTTTTTTAACGTCGCCATTGGAAGTTCTCGTTTTCGCACCCCTTTTGCCATGTCACGACTCCCATTTCAAGTTTTTGATTTCTTACGTCCCGACTCCCTTTTTTATATTCATTTTTTATTTTTAATTCTTTTTTCTTTTTAACCTTTTCAGCATATTAGCATTAAGCGCGCATATCATTTCGGGTGCGATCATACCAGCACTAATGCACCGGATCCCATCAGAACTCTGAAGTTAAGCGTGCTTGGGTGAGAGTAGTACTAGGATGGGTGACCCCCTGGGAAGTCCTCGTATTGCACCCCTTTTTTGTCATGTCTCGTCTCCTTTTTAAACTTTTTTTTAACGTCGCCATTGGAAGTTCTCGTTTTCGCACCCCTTTTGCCATGTCACGACTCCCATTTCATGTTTTTGATTTCTTACGTCCCGACTCCCATTTTTATATTCTTTTTTTATTTTTAATTCTTTTTTCTTTTTAACCTTTTCAGCATATTAGCATTAAGCGCGCATATCATTTCGGGTGCGATCATACCAGCACTAATGCACCGGATCCCATCAGAACTCTGAAGTTAAGCGTGCTTGGGCGAGAGTAGTACTAGGATGGGTGACCCCCTGGGAAGTCCTTGTGTTGCACCCCTTTTTTGCCATGTCTCGTCTCCTTTTTAAACTTTTTTTTACCGTCGCCATTGGAAGTTCTCGTTTTCGCACCCCTTTTGCCATGTCACGACTCCTATTTCAAGTTTTTGATTTCTTACGTCCCGACTCCCTTTTTTATATTCATTTTTTATTTTTAATTCTTTTTTCTTTTTAACCTTTTCAGCATATTAGCATTAAGCGCGCATATCATTTCGGGTGCGATCATACCAGCACTAATGCACCGGATCCCATCAGAACTCCGAAGTTAAGCGTGCTTAGGCGAGAGTAGTACTAGGATGGGTGACCCCCTGCGACGTCCTCGTGTTGCACCCCTTTTTTGCCATGTCTCGTCTCCTTTTTAAACTTTTTTTTAACGTCGCCATTGGAAGTTCTCGTTTTCGCACCCCTTTTGCCATGTCACGACTCCCATTTCAAGTTTTTGATTTCTTACGTCCCGACTCCCTTTTTTATATTCATTTTTTATTTTTAATTCGTTTTTCTTTTTAATCTTTTCAGCATATTAGCATTAAGCGCGCATGTCATTTCGGGTGCGATCATACCAGCACTAATGCACCGGATCCCATCAGAACTCCGAAGTTAAACGTGCTTGGGCGAGAGTAGTACTAGGATGGGTGACCCCCAGGGAAGTCCTCGTGTTGCACCCTTTTTTTGTCATGTCTCGTCTCCTTTTTAAACTTTTTTTTAACATCGCCATTGGAAGTTCTCTTTTTCGCACCCCTTTTGCCATGTCACGACTCCCATTTCAAGTTTTTGATTTCTTACGTCCCGACTCCCTTTTTTATATTCATTTTTTATTTTTAATTCTTTTTTCTTTTTAACCTTTTCAGCATATTAGCATTAAGAGCGCATATCATTTCGGGTGCAATCATACCAGCACTAATGCACCGGATCCCATCAGAACTCCAAAGTTAAGCGTGCTTGGGCGAGAGTAGTACTAGGATAGGTGACCCCCTGGGAGTCCTCGTGTTGCACTCTTTTTTTGTCATGTCTCGTCTCCTTTTTAAACTTTTTTTTAACGTCGCCATTGGAAGTTTTCGTTTTCGCACCCCTTTTGCCATTTCACGACTCCCATTTCAAGTTTTTGATTTCTTACGTCCTGACTCCCTTTTTTATATTCATTTTTTATTTTTAATCTTTTTTCATTTTAACTTTTTCAGCATATTAGCATTAAGCGCGCATATCATTTCGGGTGCGATCATACCAGCACTAATGCACCGGATCCCATCAGAACTCCGAAGTTAAGCGTGCTTGGGCGAGAGTAGTACTAGGATGGGTGACCCCCTGGGAAGTCCTCGTGTTGCACCCTTTTTTTGCCATGTCTCGTCTCCTTTTTAAACTTTTTTTTAACGTCGCCATTGGAAGTTCTCGTTTTCGCACCCCTTTTGCCATGTCACGACTCCCATTTCAAGTTTTTGATTTCTTACGTCCCGACTCCCTTTTTTATATTCATTTTTTATTTTTAAATCTTTTTTCTTTTTAACCTTTTCAGCATATTAGCATTAAGCGCGCATATCATTTCGCGTGCGATCATACCAGCACTTATGCACCGGATGCCATCAGAACTCCGAAGTTAAGCGTGCTTGGGCGAGAGTAGTACTAGGATGGGTGACCCCCTGGGAAGTCCTCGTGTTGCACCCCTTTTTTGCCATGTCTCGTCTCCTTTTTAAACTTTTTTTTAACGTCGCCATTGGAAGTTCTCGTTTTCGCACCCCTTTTGCCATGTCAAGACTCCCATTTCAAGTTTTTGATTTCTTACGTCCCGACTCCCTTTTTTATATTCATTTTTTATTTTTAATTCTTTTTTCTTTTTAACCTTTTCAGCATATTAGCATTAAGCGCGCATATCATTTCGGGTGCGATCATACCAGCACTAATGCACCGGATCCCATCAGAACTCCGAAGTTAAACGTGCTTGGGCGAGAGTAGTACTAGGATGGGTGACCCCCTGGGAAGTCCTCGTGTTGCACCCCTTTTTTGCCATGTCTCGTCTCCTTTTTAGACTTTTTTTTAACGTCGCCATTGGAAGTTCTCGTTTTCGCACCCCTTTTGCCATGTCACGACTCCCATTTCAAGTTTTTGATTTCTTACGTCCCGACTCCATTTTTTATATTCATTTTTTATTTTTAATTCTTTTTTCTTTTTAACCTTTTCAGCATATTAGCATTAAGCGCGCATATCATTTCGGGTGCGATCATACCAGCACTAATGCACCGGATCCCATGAGAACTCCGAAGTTAAGCATGCTTGGGCGAGAGTAGTACTACGATGGGTGATCCCCTGGGAAGTCCTCGTGTTGCACGCCTTTTTTGCCATGTCTCGTCTCCTTTATAAACTTTTTTTTAACGTCGCCATTGAAAGTTCTCGTTTTCGCACCCCTTTTGCCATGTCACGACTCCCATTTCAAGTTTTTGATTTCTTACGTCCCGACTCTCTTTTTTATATTCATTTTTTATTTTTAATTCTTTTGTCTTTTTAACCTTTTCAGCATATTAGCATTAAGCGCGCATATCATTTCGGGTGCGATCATACCAGCACTAATGCACCGGATCCCATCAGAACTCCGAAGTTAAGCGTGCGTGGGCGAGAGTAGTACTAGGATGGGTGACCCCCTAGGAAGTCCTCGTGTTGCACCCCTTTTTTGCCATGTCTCGTCTCCTTTTTAGACTTTTTTTTAACGTCGCCATTGGAAGTTCTCGTTTTCGCACCCCTTTTGCCATGTCACGACTCCCATTTCAAGTTTTTGATTTCTTACGTCCCGACTCCCTTTTTTATATTCATTTTTTATTTTTAATTCTTTTTTCTTTTTAACCTTTTCAGCATATTAGCATTAAGCGCGCATATCATTTCGGGTGCGATCATACCAGCACTAATGCACCGGATCCCATCAGAACTCCGAAGTTAAGCGTGCTTGGGCGAGAGTAGTACTAGGATGGGTGATCCCCTGGGAAGTCCTCTTGTTGCACGCCTTTTTTGCCATGTCTCGTCTCCTTTATAAACTTTTTTTTAACGTCGCCATTGAAAGTTCTCGTTTTCGCACCCCTTTTGCCATGTCACGACTCCCATTTCAAGTTTTTGATTTCTTACGTCCCGACTCCCTTTTTTATATTCATTTTTTATTTTTAATTCTTTTTTCTTTTTAACCTTTTCAGTATATTAGCATTAAGCGCGCATATCACTTTGGGTGCGATCATACCAGCACTAATGCACCGGATCCCATCAGAACTCCGAAGTTAAGCGTGCTTGGGCGAGTGTAGTACTAGGATGGGTGACCCCCTGGGAAGTCCTCGTGTTGCACCCCTTTTTTGCCATGTCTCGTCTCCTTTTTAAACTTTTTTTTAACGTCGCCATTGGAAGTTCTCGTTTTCGCACCCCTTTTGCCATGTCAAGACTCCCATTTCAAGTTTTTGATTTCTTACGTCCCGACTCCCTTTTTTATATTCATTTTTTATTTTTAATTCTTTTTTCTTTTTAACCTTTTCAGCATATTAGCATTAAGCGCGCATATCATTTCGGGTGCGATCATACCAGCACTAATGCACCGGATCCCATCAGAACTCCGAAGTTAAACGTGCTTGGGCGAGAGTAGTACTAGGATGGGTGACCCCCTGGGAAGTCCTCGTATTGCACCCCTTTTTTGCCATGACTCGTCTCCTTTTTAAACTTTTTTTTAACGTCGCCATTGGAAGTTCTCGTTTTCGCACCCCTTTTGCCATGTCACGACTCCCATTTCAAGTTTTTGATTTCTTACGTCCCGACTCCCTTTTTTATATTCATTTTTTATTTTTAATTCTTTTTTCTTTTTAACCTTTTCAGCATATTGGCATTAAGCGCACATATCATTTCGGGTGCGATCATACCAGCACTAATGCACCGGATCCCATCAGAACTCCGAAGTTAAGCGTGCTTGGGCGAGAGTAGTACTAGGATGGGTGACCCCCTGGGAAGTCCTCGTGTTGCACCCCTTTTTTGCCATGTCTCGTCTCCTTTCTAAACTTTTTCTTAGCGTCGCCATTGGAAGTTCTCGTTTTCGCACCCCTTTTGCCATGTCACGACTCCCATTTCAAGTTTTTGATTTCTTACGTCCCGACTCCCTTTTATATATTCATTTTTTATTTTTAATTCTTTTTTCTTTTTATCCTTTTCAGCATATTAGCATTAAACGCGCATATCATTTCGGGTGCGATCATACCAGCACTAATGCACCGGATCCCATCAGAACTCCGAAGTTAAGCGTGCTTGGGCGAGAGTTGTACTAGGATGGGTGACCCCCTTGGAAGTCCTCGTGTTGCACCCCTTTTTTGTCATGTCTCGTCTCCTTTTTAAACTTTTTCTTAGCGTCGCCATTGGAAGTTCTCGTTTTCGCACCCCTTTTGCCATGTCACGACTCCCATTTCAAGTTTTTGATTTCTTACGTCCCGACTCCCTTTTTTATATTCATTTTTTATTTTTAATTCTTTTTTCTTTTTAACCTTTTCAGCATATTAGCATTAAGCGCGCATATCATTTCGGGTGCGATCATACCAGCACTAATGCACCGGATCCCATCAGAACTCCGAAGTTAAGCGTGCTTGGGCGAGAGTAGTACTAGGATGGGTGACCCCCTGGGAAGTCCTCGTGTTGCACCCCTTTTTTGCCATGTCTCGTCTCCTTTTTAAACTTTCTTTTAGCGTCGCCATTGGAAGTTCTAGTTTTCGCACCCCTTTTGCCAGGTCACGACTCCCATTACAAGTTTTTGATTTCTTACGTCCCGACTCCCTTTTTTATATTCCTTTTTTATTTTTAATTCTTTTTTTTTTTAACCTTTTCAGCATATTAGCATTAAGCGCGCATATCAATTCGGGTGCGATCATACCTGCACTGATGCACCGGATCCCATCAGAACTCCGAAGTTAAGCGTGCTTGGGCGAGAGTAGTACTAGGATGGGTGACCCCTTGGGAAGTCCTCGTGTTGCACCCCTTTTTTGCCATGTCTCGTCTCCTTTTGAAATTTTTTCTTAACGTCGCCATTGGAAGTTCTCGTTTTCGCACCCCTTTTGCCATGTCACGACTCCCATTTCAAGTTTTTGATTTCTTACGTCCCGACTCCCTTTTTTATATTCATTTTTTATTTTTAATTTTTTTTTCTTTTTAACTTTCTCAGCATATTAGCATTATACGCGCATATCATTTCGGGTGCGATCATGCCAGCACTGATGCACCGGATCCCATCAGAACTCCGAAGTTAAGCGTATTTGGGCGAGAGTAGTACTAGCATGGGTGACCCCCTTGAAAGTCCCCGTGTCGCACCCCTTTTTTGCCATGTCTCGTCTTCTTTTTAAACTTTATTTTAACGTCGCCATTGGAAGTTCTCGTTTTTGCACCCTTTTGCCATGTCATGACTCCCATTTCAAGTTTTTGATTTCTTACGTCCCGACTCCCTTTTTTATATTCATTTTTTATTACTAATTCTTTTTTCTTTTTAACCTTTTCAGCATATTAGCATTAAGCGCGCATATCATTTCGGGTGCGATCATACCAGCACTAATGCACCGGATCCCATCAGAACTCCGAAGTTAAGCGTGCTTGGGCGAGAGTAGTACTAGGATGGGTGACCCCCTGGGAAGTCCTCATGTTGCGCCCCTTTTTTGCCATGTCTCGTCTCCTTTTTAAACTTTTTCTTAGCGTCGCCATTGGAAGTTCTCGTTTTCGCACCCCTTTTGCCATGTCACGACTCCCATTTCAAGTTTTTGATTTCTTACGTCCCGACTCCCTTTTTTATATTCATTTTTTATTTTTAATTCTTTTTTCTTTTTAACCTTTTCAGCATATTAGCATTAAGCGCGCATATCATTTCGGGTGCGATCATACCAACACTAATGCACCGGATCCCATCAGAACTCCGAAGTTAAGCGTGCTTGGGCGAGAGTAGTACTAGGATGGGTGACCCCCTGGGAAGTCCTCGTGTTGCACCCTTTTTTTGCCTTGTCTCGTCTCCTTTTTAAACTTTTTTTTAGCGTCGCCATTGGAAGTTCTCGTTTTCGCACCCCTTTTGCCATGTCACGACTCCCATTTCAAGTTTTTGATTTCTTACGTCCCGACTCCCTTTTTTATATTTATTTTTTATTTTTAATTCTTTTTTCTTTTTATCCTTTTCAGCATATTAGCATTAAGCGCGCATATCATTTCGGGTGCGATCATACCAGCACTAATGCACCGGATCCCATCAGAACTCCGAAGTTAAGCGTGCGTGGGCGAGAGTAGTACTAGGATGGGTGACCCCCTAGGAAGTCCTCGTGTTGCACCCCTTTTTTGCCATGTCTCGTCTCCTTTTTAGACTTTTTTTTAACGTCGCCATTGGAAGTTCTCGTTTTCGCACCCCTTTTGCCATGTCACGACTCCCATTTCAAGTTTTTGATTTCTTACGTCCCGACTCCCTTTTTTATATTCATTTTTTATTTTTAATTCTTTTTTCTTTTTAACCTTTTCAGCATATTAGCATTAAGCGCGCATATCATTTCGGGTGCGATCATACCAGCACTAATGCACCGGATCCCATCAGAACTCCGAAGTTAAGCGTGCTTGGGCGAGAGTAGTACTAGGATGGGTGACCCCCTGGGAAGTCCTCGTGTTGCACCCCTTTTTTGCCATGTCTCGTCTCCTTTTTAAACTTTCTTTTAGCGTCGCCATTGGAAGTTCTAGTTTTCGCACCCCTTTTGCCAGGTCACGACTCCCATTACAAGTTTTTGATTTCTTACGTCCCGACTCCCTTTTTTATATTCCTTTTTTATTTTTAATTCTTTTTTTTTTTAACCTTTTCAGCATATTAGCATTAAGCGCGCATATCAATTCGGGTGCGATCATACCTGCACTGATGCACCGGATCCCATCAGAACTCCGAAGTTAAGCGTGCTTGGGCGAGAGTAGTACTAGGATGGGTGACCCCTTGGGAAGTCCTCGTGTTGCACCCCTTTTTTGCCATGTCTCGTCTCCTTTTGAAATTTTTTCTTAACGTCGCCATTGGAAGTTCTCGTTTTCGCACCCCTTTTGCCATGTCACGACTCCCATTTCAAGTTTTTGATTTCTTACGTCCCGACTCCCTTTTTTATATTCATTTTTTATTTTTAATTTTTTTTTCTTTTTAACTTTCTCAGCATATTAGCATTATACGCGCATATCATTTCGGGTGCGATCATGCCAGCACTGATGCACCGGATCCCATCAGAACTCCGAAGTTAAGCGTATTTGGGCGAGAGTAGTACTAGCATGGGTGACCCCCTTGAAAGTCCCCGTGTCGCACCCCTTTTTTGCCATGTCTCGTCTTCTTTTTAAACTTTATTTTAACGTCGCCATTGGAAGTTCTCGTTTTTGCACCCTTTTGCCATGTCATGACTCCCATTTCAAGTTTTTGATTTCTTACGTCCCGACTCCCTTTTTTATATTCATTTTTTATTACTAATTCTTTTTTCTTTTTAACCTTTTCAGCATATTAGCATTAAGCGCGCATATCATTTCGGGTGCGATCATACCAGCACTAATGCACCGGATCCCATCAGAACTCCGAAGTTAAGCGTGCTTGGGCGAGAGTAGTACTAGGATGGGTGACCCCCTGGGAAGTCCTCATGTTGCGCCCCTTTTTTGCCATGTCTCGTCTCCTTTTTAAACTTTTTCTTAGCGTCGCCATTGGAAGTTCTCGTTTTCGCACCCCTTTTGCCATGTCACGACTCCCATTTCAAGTTTTTGATTTCTTACGTCCCGACTCCCTTTTTTATATTCATTTTTTATTTTTAATTCTTTTTTCTTTTTAACCTTTTCAGCATATTAGCATTAAGCGCGCATATCATTTCGGGTGCGATCATACCAGCACTAATGCACCGGATCCCATCAGAACTCCGAAGTTAAGCGTGCTTGGGCGAGAGTAGTACTAGGATGGGTGACCCCCTGGGAAGTCCTCGTGTTGCACCCTTTTTTTACCTTGTCTCGTCTCCTTTTTAAACTTTTTTTTAGCGTCGCCATTGGAAGTTCTCGTTTTCGCACCCCTTTTGCCATGTCACGACTCCCATTTCAAGTTTTTGATTTCTTACGTCCCGACTCCCTTTTTTATATTTATTTTTTATTTTTAATTCTTTTTTCTTTTTATCCTTTTCAGCATATTAGCATTAAGCGCGCATATCATTTCGGGTGCGATCATACCAGCACTAATGCACCGGATCCCATCAGAACTCCGAAGTTAAGCGTGCGTGGGCGAGAGTAGTACTAGGATGGGTGACCCCCTAGGAAGTCCTCGTGTTGCACCCCTTTTTTGCCATGTCTCGTCTCCTTTTTAGACTTTTTTTTAACGTCGCCATTGGAAGTTCTCGTTTTCGCACCCCTTTTGCCATGTCACGACTCCCATTTCAAGTTTTTGATTTCTTACGTCCCGACTCCCTTTTTTATATTCATTTTTTATTTTTAATTCTTTTTTCTTTTTAACCTTTTCAGCATATTAGCATTAAGCGCGCATATCATTTCGGGTGCGATCATACCAGCACTAATGCACCGGATCCCATCAGAACTCCGAAGTTAAGCGTGCTTGGGCGAGAGTAGTACTAGGATGGGTGATCCCCTGGGAAGTCCTCGTGTTGCACGCCTTTTTTGCCATGTCTCGTCTCCTTTATAAACTTTTTTTTAACGTCGCCATTGAAAGTTCTCGTTTTCGCACCCCTTTTGCCATGTCACGACTCCCATTTCAAGTTTTTGATTTCTTACGTCCCGACTCCCTTTTTTATATTCATTTTTTATTTTTAATTCTTTTTTCTTTTTAACCTTTTCAGTATATTAGCATTAAGCGCGCATATCACTTTGGGTGCGATCATACCAGCACTAATGCACCGGATCCCATCAGAACTCCGAAGTTAAGCGTGCTTGGGCGAGTGTAGTACTAGGATGGGTGACCCCCTGGGAAGTCCTCGTGTTGCACCCCTTTTTTGCCATGTCTCGTCTCCTTTTTAAACTTTTTTTTAACGTCGCCATTGGAAGTTCTCGTTTTCGCACCCCTTTTGCCATGTCAAGACTCCCATTTCAAGTTTTTGATTTCTTACGTCCCGACTCCCTTTTTTATATTCATTTTTTATTTTTAATTCTTTTTTCTTTTTAACCTTTTCAGCATATTAGCATTAAGCGCGCATATCATTTCGGGTGCGATCATACCAGCACTAATGCACCGGATCCCATCAGAACTCCGAAGTTAAACGTGCTTGGGCGAGAGTAGTACTAGGATGGGTGACCCCCTGGGAAGTCCTCGTATTGCACCCCTTTTTTGCCATGACTCGTCTCCTTTTTAAACTTTTTTTTAACGTCGCCATTGGAAGTTCTCGTTTTCGCACCCCTTTTGCCATGTCACGACTCCCATTTCAAGTTTTTGATTTCTTACGTCCCGACTCCCTTTTTTATATTCATTTTTTATTTTTAATTCTTTTTTCTTTTTAACCTTTTCAGCATATTGGCATTAAGCGCACATATCATTTCGGGTGCGATCATACCAGCACTAATGCACCGGATCCCATCAGAACTCCGAAGTTAAGCGTGCTTGGGCGAGAGTAGTACTAGGATGGGTGACCCCCTGGGAAGTCCTCGTGTTGCACCCCTTTTTTGTCATGTCTCGTCTCCTTTTTAAACTTTTTCTTAGCGTCGCCATTGGAAGTTCTCGTTTTCGCACCCCTTTTGCCATGTCACGACTCCCATTTCAAGTTTTTGATTTCTTACGTCCCGACTCCCTTTTTTATATTCATTTTTTATTTTTAATTCTTTTTTCTTTTTAACCTTTTCAGCATATTAGCATTAAGCGCGCATATCATTTCGGGTGCGATCATACCAGCACTAATGCACCGGATCCCATCAGAACTCCGAAGTTAAGCGTGCTTGGGCGAGAGTAGTACTAGGATGGGTGACCCCCTGGGAAGTCCTCGTGTTGCACCCCTTTTTTGCCATGTCTCGTCTCCTTTTTAAACTTTCTTTTAGCGTCGCCATTGGAAGTTCTAGTTTTCGCACCCCTTTTGCCAGGTCACGACTCCCATTACAAGTTTTTGATTTCTTACGTCCCGACTCCCTTTTTTATATTCCTTTTTTATTTTTAATTCTTTTTTTTTTTAACCTTTTCAGCATATTAGCATTAAGCGCGCATATCAATTCGGGTGCGATCATACCTGCACTGATGCACCGGATCCCATCAGAACTCCGAAGTTAAGCGTGCTTGGGCGAGAGTAGTACTAGGATGGGTGACCCCTTGGGAAGTCCTCGTGTTGCACCCCTTTTTTGCCATGTCTCGTCTCCTTTTGAAATTTTTTCTTAACGTCGCCATTGGAAGTTCTCGTTTTCGCACCCCTTTTGCCATGTCACGACTCCCATTTCAAGTTTTTGATTTCTTACGTCCCGACTCCCTTTTTTATATTCATTTTTTATTTTTAATTTTTTTTTCTTTTTAACTTTCTCAGCATATTAGCATTATACGCGCATATCATTTCGGGTGCGATCATGCCAGCACTGATGCACCGGATCCCATCAGAACTCCGAAGTTAAGCGTATTTGGGCGAGAGTAGTACTAGCATGGGTGACCCCCTTGAAAGTCCCCGTGTCGCACCCCTTTTTTGCCATGTCTCGTCTTCTTTTTAAACTTTATTTTAACGTCGCCATTGGAAGTTCTCGTTTTTGCACCCTTTTGCCATGTCATGACTCCCATTTCAAGTTTTTGATTTCTTACGTCCCGACTCCCTTTTTTATATTCATTTTTTATTACTAATTCTTTTTTCTTTTTAACCTTTTCAGCATATTAGCATTAAGCGCGCATATCATTTCGGGTGCGATCATACCAGCACTAATGCACCGGATCCCATCAGAACTCCGAAGTTAAGCGTGCTTGGGCGAGAGTAGTACTAGGATGGGTGACCCCCTGGGAAGTCCTCATGTTGCGCCCCTTTTTTGCCATGTCTCGTCTCCTTTTTAAACTTTTTCTTAGCGTCGCCATTGGAAGTTCTCGTTTTCGCACCCCTTTTGCCATGTCACGACTCCCATTTCAAGTTTTTGATTTCTTACGTCCCGACTCCCTTTTTTATATTCATTTTTTATTTTTAATTCTTTTTTCTTTTTAACCTTTTCAGCATATTAGCATTAAGCGCGCATATCATTTCGGGTGCGATCATACCAGCACTAATGCACCGGATCCCATCAGAACTCCGAAGTTAAGCGTGCTTGGGCGAGAGTAGTACTAGGATGGGTGACCCCCTGGGAAGTCCTCGTGTTGCACCCTTTTTTTGCCTTGTCTCGTCTCCTTTTTAAACTTTTTTTTAGCGTCGCCATTGGAAGTTCTCGTTTTCGCACCCCTTTTGCCATGTCACGACTCCCATTTCAAGTTTTTGATTTCTTACGTCCCGACTCCCTTTTTTATATTCATTTTTTATTTTTAATTCTTTTTTCTTTTTAACCTTTTCAGCATATTAGCATTAAGCGCGCATATCATTTCGGGTGCGATCATACCAGCACTAATGCACCGGATCCCATCAGAACTCCGAAGTTAAGCGTTCTTGGGCGAGAGTAGTACTAGGATGGGTGACCCCCTGGGAAGTCCTCGTGTTGCACCCCTTTTTTGCCATGTCTCGTCTCCTTTTTAAACTTTTTCTTAGCGTCGCCATTGGAAGTTCTCGTTTTCGCACCCCTTTTGCCATGTCACGACTCCCATTTCAAGTTTTTGATTTCTTACGTCCCGACTCCCTTTTTTATTTTTAATTCTTTTTTCTTTTTAACCTTTTCAGCATATTAGCATTAAGCGCGCATATCATTTCGGGTGCGATCATACCAGCACTAATGCACCGGATCCCATCAGAACTCCGAAGTTAAGCGTGCTTGGGCGAGAGTAGTACTAGGATGGGTGACCCCCTGGGAAGTCCTCATGTTGCGCCCCTTTTTTGCCATGTCTCGTCTCCTTTTTAAACTTTTTCTTAGCGTCGCCATTGGAAGTTCTCGTTTTCGCACCCCTTTTGCCATGTCACGACTCCCATTTCAAGTTTTTGATTTCTTACGTCCCGACTCCCTTTTTTATATTCATTTTTTATTTTTAATTCTTTTTTCTTTTTAACCTTTTCAGCATATTAGCATTAAGCGCGCATATCATTTTGGGTGCGATCATACCAGCACTAATGCACCGGATCCCATCAGAACTCCGAAGTTAAGCGTGCTTGGGCGAGAGTAGTACTAGGATGGGTGACCCCCTGGGAAGTCCTCGTGTTGCACCCTTTTTTTGCCTTGTCTCGTCTCCTTTTTAAACTTTTTTTTAGCGTCGCCATTGGAAGTTCTCGTTTTCGCACCCCTTTTGCCATGTCACGACTCCCATTTCAAGTTTTTGATTTCTTACGTCCCGACTCCCTTTTTTATATTCATTTTTTATTTTTAATTCTTTTTTCTTTTTAACCTTTTCAGCATATTAGCATTAAGCGCGCATATCATTTCGGGTGCGATCATACCAGCACTAATGCACCGGATCCCATCAGAACTCCGAAGTTAAGCGTGCTTGGGCGAGAGTAGTACTAGGATGGGTGACCCCCTGGGAAGTCCTCGTGTTGCACCCCTTTTTTGTCATGTCTCGTCTCCTTTTTAAACTTTTTCTTAGCGTCGCCATTGGAAGTTCTCGTTTTCGCACCCCTTTTGCCATGTCACGACTCCCATTTCAAGTTTTTGATTTCTTACGTCCCGACTCCCTTTTTTATATTCATTTTTTATTTTTAATTCTTTTTTCTTTTTAACCTTTTCAGCATATTAGCATTAAGCGCGCATATCATTTCGGGTGCGATCATACCAGCACTAATGCACCGGATCCCATCAGAACTCCGAAGTTAAGCGTGCTTGGGCGAGAGTAGTACTAGGATGGGTGACCCCCTGGGAAGTCCTCATGTTGCGCCCCTTTTTTGCCATGTCTCGTCTCCTTTTTAAACTTTTTCTTAGCGTCGCCATTGGAAGTTCTCGTTTTCGCACCCCTTTTGCCATGTCACGACTCCCATTTCAAGTTTTTGATTTCTTACGTCCCGACTCCCTTTTTTATATTCATTTTTTATTTTTAATTCTTTTTTCTTTTTAACCTTTTCAGCATATTAGCATTAAGCGCGCATATCATTTTGGGTGCGATCATACCAGCACTAATGCACCGGATCCCATCAGAACTCCGAAGTTAAGCGTGCTTGGGCGAGAGTAGTACTAGGATGGGTGACCCCCTGGGAAGTCCTCGTGTTGCACCCCTTTTTTGCCATGTCTCGTCTCCTTTTTAAACTTTTTCTTTGCGTCGCCATTGGAAGTTCTCGTTTTCGCACCCCTTTTGCCATGTCACGACTCCCATTTCAAGTTTTTGATTTCTTACGTCCCGACTCCCTTTTTTATATTCATTTTTTATTTTTAATTCTTTTTTCTTTTTAACCTTTTCAGCATATTAGCATTAAGCGCGCATATCATTTTGGGTGCGATCATACCTGTTGGAACCGACGGATCGCCGGCCCTATGCTATCGGAATCGGGATCCAAAGATAAATCGCAGCGGAAAGAAATCATACCCTTGTAGACCTCTTGATCTTCTGATGTATTCCTCTGAGCCCTTCTCGAACGTTGCGTGGCCAACGATCCTTCGAGAAAAATCAGTTCCGCTCTCTCTCACTTATCACGTGTTTTCTGTGATCTGTGTTCTATTTTATGAGAGGCGCTGATGAAAAGAGCTATATATAGGCTACACCAGGGACCTAGAGGAGGAATTGGGTTGGGCCTCCTGATGGGCTTTAGTATCCTGCGTTCGGCCCGAACACATAACTGAAGCCCATCAATAATAATTCAGTCCACTAGAGAATTATTATTGAACTACCATCCCAATCCCATATTTAATATGGGCTCCTTATTATGTGTACATTTATTTCCCCGTGTTTAAGATATCGAATGTCCGTAAATTAAATAAGTTACTGACAACTTAAATAATTTACATCTAATTCCAAGAGTAGTACCACTCATCCTTATTATCATGTCGGATTAAATCCACCTGCAGGGTTTACATGATAATCCTTATGAGCTCCTCAAGGGGACATTATCATCCTAAATAATTAGGACACGGATTCCTTCTATAATCAACAGAACACCATATAAACAATGCTATCTCCCAACTCACCGAGTTTATTGATTTATGAATAAATCTCACCCATTGGCAAATTAAAGAAATAAACATTGAGCATACGTGCCCGTTATTATATAGGGATTAAGAAGATGTACATCCATAATAACAGAGGTCTTGTTCTATTATATAGTCAGTATAAAACGAACAACCTCAAATGGTCCTGCTCAATACACACAAAGTGTACTAGTGTAGTTTTATAGTCAAGACAGACTAATACCAAACTACACTACAACCATTCCGATGATTTGTCCAAATCCATCTTGGTTGTGAGCTACTATTTATAATTTATAAGAAACTGATAACATGATCTTCTGTGTGGCACCACACACCAAGTTATCTATAATATAAATTAATTGGACATTGCATAAACATATATAACAAATATAAAATGCAAACATATGACCAATGTGATTCTCATTCCATAAACGATGTTCATACAAAAATCTAGGCTTATAGTATACATCCTAACAATCTCCCACTTATACTAAAAGACTATGCTTCTATAAGCGCCGCCACACATCTAATTCCCATCCCTTCAACATGCCCATCAAAAGCTTTCGCTGGGAGGGCCTTTGTGAAAGGATCTGCTAGGTTATCTGCTGATGCAATTTTGGCGACAACAACTTCTCCTCGCTTTACGATGTCTCGTATCAGGTGGTACTTGCGCTCAATGTGTTTACTTGCTTTATGGGCTCGTGGTTCCTTCGAGTTTGCCACTGCACCACTGTTATCACAATAAATTGTGATAGCTTTGGGCAAACCAGGAATCACTTCTAAGTCCATCAAGAAGTTCCTGAGCCATACAGCTTCTTTGGCTGCCTCAGAGGCTGCCACATACTCAGCTTCCATGGTGGAGTCTGAAACGCATTTCTGCTTAACACTCCTCCATATAATGGCTCCACCTCCTAAGGTAAACACATAACCCGAGGTAGATTTACTGTTGTCCCTATCCGACTGGAAATCAGAATCTGTGTAACCCACAGGAAGCACATCATCTGCTTGGTAAACCAGCATATAATTTCTAGTCCTTTTCAGGTACTTTAAAATATGCTTTACCGCAGTCCAATGTCCTTGTCCTGGGTTACTTTGATATCTGCTAACCATGCCCACGGCAAAACAGATATCTGGCCTCGTACATAGCATTGCATACATTAGGCTTCCTACGGCCGAAGCATAAGGAACTGCCTTCATGTCCTCTATCTCCTTTGGTGTCTTAGGACACATCTCCTTAGATAAAGGTACTCCATGTCGAAAAGGTAGAAAACCTTTCTTGGAGTTTTGCATGCTAAAACGAGCTAGAATGGTATCAATGTACGAAGCTTGAGATAAGCATAACATTCTTTTCTTGCGATCTCTTATCACTTTGATCCCAAGAATATGTCCTACTTCTCCCAAGTCCTTCATATCAAACTGCTTGGACAGCCATACCCTTACGTCTGACAACACCTTGACATTGTTGCCAATGAGCAAGATGTCATCTACGTATAGTACAAGAAATACCACCACGTTTCCATCACTCTTCTTGTATACACATGACTCATCCGGACATTGAATGAATCCATAAGACTGGATTACCTCATCAAAACGGATGTTCCAAGATCTCGAAGCTTGTTTCAATCCATAAATGGACCGATTAAGCTTACACACAAGATGCTCTTTGCCCTTTGCAACGAACCCTTCTGGTTGCTTCATATAGATGTTTTCTTCAAGACTACCGTTAAGGAAAGCAGTCTTGACATCCATTTGCCAAACCTCATAATTCATATGAGCAGCAATAGACAAAAGAATCCGGATAGACTTAAGCATGGCTACCGGCGAAAAGGTTTCCTCATAATCGATTCCTTCTTTTTGAGTGTACCCCTTCGCAACAAGCCTTGCTTTGAAAGTTTCTACTTTCCCGTCTGATCCTCTTTTCCTTTTGTAGACCCACTTACATCCAATGGCTTTTACACCATTTGGTGGTTCTACTAGCTCCCAGACTTGATTAGAATCCATAGATTCTAATTCAGAATTCATAGCTTTTTGCCAAGATTCTGCATCTTTATCTTGGAGTGCTTCGTCATAGGTCCAAGGATCAGATTCATGTTCACCAGATACCAAGTCCGAAGACTCTCCCAAAAACATGAATCTATCAGGCTGTCTAACAACCCTCCCACTACGACGAGGCACTTGTGGTAATTGTGTATCATTAGTGACACATGGTGCAGACCCCTGTGGTATCTCATCTTGTACTAGTGGTACTAAGGTAGGGATTTCCCCTCTGATTTCCTCTAGAACAATTTTACTCGTGGGCTTGTGGTTCATTACATAGTCCTCTTCTAAGAATCGGGCATTTGTGCTAACAATGACCTTCTGATCCTTAGGACTATAAAATAAACCACCTTTCGTTCCTCTAGGATAGCCCACAAACAGCCGAACATCCGTACGAGATTCCAACTTATCAGCATCTCCCTTCAGCACATGTGCTGGACTACCCCAAATCCGAATGTGTTTAAGACTAGGCTTACGCCCATTCCACAATTCTGTGGGAGTAGAGGGTACTGTCTTAGAAGGTACCAAGTTTAGAATATACGCTGCCGTTTCCAGGGCATATCCCCAAAACGAATTCGGTAATTCCGAATAACTCATCATCGATCTAACCATTTCCATGAGAGTTCTATTCCTTCGTTCTGCCACACCATTCTGTTGGGGTGTACCAGGTGCAGACAATTGGGATTGAATCCCAGCCTCTGATAAGTAATTCCTAAACTCTCCTAAGAGGTACTCGCCACCACGATCAGATCGTAGTGTTTTGATACATTTACCATGACGCTTCTCCACATCAGCCTTGTACTCTTTGAATTTATCAAAGCACTCAGACTTGCGGCGCATCAAATAAATATACCCATATCTCGAAAAATCGTCTATAAATGAGACAAAATATTCGAAACCACCTCTTGCCTGGATAGTCATAGGACCACACAAATCAGAATGAACCAATTCCAACACTTCTTTGGCTCTATACCCCTTGGCTTTAAAAGGCCTCTTGGTCATTTTTCCTTCCAAGCAGGACTCGCAGGTCGGATAGTTTTCCACTTCCAATGAACTCAAAGGTCCATCGGCTATCAACCTTTGAATCCTACTCAAGTTAATGTGACCTAGTCTTAGATGCCAAAGATATGTTTGGTTCATTTTAGAAGGTTCTTTTCTCTTATTTGAGTTAGAAGATGTATTATTAATTTCCAGTTGTTGCATCGTAGGAGTTATTGGATTAAGAGTATATAAATTGCCAACCAACGTACCAGAACAGACAATAACCCTATTTTTCTTGACAACCACTTTGCCATCAAAAGAAACAGAATATCCATCCAAAAATAACTTAGAAACCGAAATCAAGTTCTTTCTAAAAGAAGGTACGTAAAGACAATTCCTCAAAACCAAAGTCTTGTTCCTATCAAAAGATAAATAAACATCTCCCACTGCAACTGCCGCCACTTTCGTAGCGTTGCCCATGTAGATGGTAATCTCGCCCTCACTAAGTCGCCTGGTTTCCTGGAACCCCTGCAAAGAATTGCAGACATGATCAGTGGCTCCCGTATCTACACACCAGGTACCGGTAGATAACACCGCTAAACATGTTTCAGTAATTAGTGAGTAAGATTTACCTTCTTTGTTCTCCTTTTTCTTGGGACAATCTACATTCCAATGTCCAGGCTGCTTGCATGAGAAGCACTTGCCCTTCGGCTTTTTCACGCCACCTTGTGGCCCAGCCTTTTGAGGTCCATTCGCTTTGTTTGCCGAAGGATTCTGTTTCTTTTTCTTCTTTCCACCTTTCGGCTTAGAATTAGAAACATTTTCAGCAACGTAAGCTTGAGCACTTTGACGAAATAGTCCTTCTGCCGATTTGAGTTCTGTCAGAAGTTCCGCCAAGGAATACATCCTTTTGTTCATATTATAATTAAGGCGGAACTGCTCAAAACTCTTAGGCAGTGTTTGGAGCACGATATCGACCTGGGTTTCCCCATCGATTTCAGCTCCAAGGACTTCCATCTCATTCAAATGAGCCATCATCTTAAGGACGTGATCACTCACAGGTGTCCCTTCAGACATGGTGGTCGTCATTAAGTTTCTCATTGCCTCCTGTCTGGCAGCCCGACTCTGGTGTCCGAAGAGTTCTCTAAGATTGTGCATCATATCATAGGCAGTGGGCATGGCCTGATGCTGATGTTGCAGTACATTTGACATGGAAGCCAAAATGTAACACCGCGCCATCTCATCTGCCTTAACCCACTTTCTATAATGCGCTTTCTCCTCTTCAGTAGAGTTTTCATCAGGCATGTCAGGACAGTGCTCATGGAGTACAAACTTGTACTCCTCAGCAGTTAGGACAATATCCAGGTTTCTTTTCCAGTCAATATAATTAGGACCAGTAAGTTTGTTTTCTTTGAGTATAACAGCAAGTGGATTGAAAGACATAATGAAATCCTGAGAATCATATAAATAAATAAATAAATACACAGGTCATAACATATAGAATTTAAAGCCTATATTGTTCCCTCAAACAATATAATTAAATTCACCAACACCTCAAAAACACCGTGAACTTCGCATGCCACGATAGTGTGGACGTATGCTAATTCAAACATTTGTAAGAGGAGGTTTTACCCATTAATTTCATTATCTTGTCAAACAAAATTAATAGTTGGTTTAGCTTCAGCCATGCAAACAACAGCACTTACTCCGATGGGAAGGATACTATCATATGCACCTAAGTGTGTACCATTTCTTAATACTAAGTCCATTATCTAGGATTGTATCTCTTCAGATGGAGAAGATCATACGCTCCTAAATAATTTTCTATAATTATCCTTAGAGGAAGTTTGATCCAGTGATCCGCAATCAAACTCATCCGATGTGGAAGAAGGCACTCAAAGCCAACGTGTAAGTTTAAATGCATCACTTACAAACCAGTAATGGAGGCTATGGGATTTATTCAAAATAAATCCCTCTCCCACTTAGTTATTTAAATGAGGGATTTTAGCATGCAATAACATATAACATTCAAAAGCATGCTTGATAAAACAACAAACAAATAGAAAGGCAATAAATACGGAATAATATAAATCCAACTATTATGGCCACTTCGATTGAATGTTTGCCTGCTAAACGGGGATCGACCTGCCCGGTCAGGTCGCGGGGATCGCCAAATCCAGCGATTGTTTGAGGGTTTAAAACCCTAATCAGCACCAACATCCAGCGAACAGAATCAGCGCCAAATCCAGCGATTGTTGCGCAAATCCAGCAGGTTGTTGCACAGAATCAGCGCCAATCTACTGATCTGATCGATCAGCCCCATCGAGCAATCTGTTCCAGCGCCTAGCAATCTTGATCGAACAGCCCCTTCGAACGCCAATCCTAGTTCGAATAGAAGTCTCGATCGAACAGGAATCCTATACAGAATCTAGTTCGAACATCTACCAATCCTATACAGAATCTAGTTCGAACATCTACCAAACCCTATGCAAAATCCTTGTAGGATCAGAATACACCATATGAGATCGAACAAAATTACATCGAGAACAAATCAAGAATATGTAAAACCTAACACGACAAACCGCCGTGTTTTTACTATTACAATCATGCAACCAACCCAAAATAAAAACCTCGACAGGTCCGAGGGTTTAGATCATACATTAAACATACATACAGACCATAATAGTTGGATATATAGGTAACCTGCAAAACCGAGTTATCCTATGCAATCCTACTATCATACAATCTGAATATAAAACGTATGAAAAAGCATAAGATCGTAATATATAACCGATCCAATTACATAGAACCAGAAACCGTGGCTCTGATACCAATTGTTGGAACCGACGGATCGCCGGCCCTATGCTATCGGAATCGGGATCCAAAGATAAATCGCAGCGGAAAGAAATCATACCCTTGTAGACCTCTTGATCTTCTGATGTATTCCTCTGAGCCCTTCTCGAACGTTGCGTGGCCAACGATCCTTCGAGAAAAATCAGTTCCGCTCTCTCTCACTTATCACGTGTTTTCTGTGATCTGTGTTCTATTTTATGAGAGGCGCTGATGAAAAGAGCTATATATAGGCTACACCAGGGACCTAGAGGAGGAATTGGGTTGGGCCTCCTGATGGGCTTTAGTATCCTGCGTTCGGCCCGAACACATAACTGAAGCCCATCAATAATAATTCAGTCCACTAGAGAATTATTATTGAACTACCATCCCAATCCCATATTTAATATGGGCTCCTTATTATGTGTACATTTATTTCCCCGTGTTTAAGATATCGAATGTCCGTAAATTAAATAAGTTACTGACAACTTAAATAATTTACATCTAATTCCAAGAGTAGTACCACTCATCCTTATTATCATGTCGGATTAAATCCACCTGCAGGGTTTACATGATAATCCTTATGAGCTCCTCAAGGGGACATTATCATCCTAAATAATTAGGACACGGATTCCTTCTATAATCAACAGAACACCATATAAACAATGCTATCTCCCAACTCACCGAGTTTATTGATTTATGAATAAATCTCACCCATTGGCAAATTAAAGAAATAAACATTGAGCATACGTGCCCGTTATTATATAGGGATTAAGAAGATGTACATCCATAATAACAGAGGTCTTGTTCTATTATATAGTCAGTATAAAACGAACAACCTCAAATGGTCCTGCTCAATACACACAAAGTGTACTAGTGTAGTTTTATAGTCAAGACAGACTAATACCAAACTACACTACAACCATTCCGATGATTTGTCCAAATCCATCTTGGTTGTGAGCTACTATTTATAATTTATAAGAAACTGATAACATGATCTTCTGTGTGGCACCACACACCAAGTTATCTATAATATAAATTAATTGGACATTGCATAAACATATATAACAAATATAAAATGCAAACATATGACCAATGTGATTCTCATTCCATAAACGATGTTCATACAAAAATCTAGGCTTATAGTATACATCCTAACAATACCAGCACTAATGCACCGGATCCCATCAGAACTCCGAAGTTAAGCGTGCTTGGGCGAGAGTAGTACTAGGATGGGTGACCCCCTGGGAAGTCCTCGTGTTGCACCCCTTTTTTGCCATGTCTCGTCTCCTTTTTAAACTTTTTCTTAGCGTCGCCATTGGAAGTTCTCGTTTTCGCACCCCTTTTGCCATGTCACGACTCCCATTTCAAGTTTTTGATTTCTTACGTCCCGACTCCCTTTTTTATTTTTAATTCTTTTTTCTTTTTAACCTTTTCAGCATATTAGCATTAAGCGCGCATATCATTTCGGGTGCGATCATACCAGCACTAATGCACCGGATCCCATCAGAACTCCGAAGTTAAGCGTGCTTGGGCGAGAGTAGTACTAGGATGGGTGACCCCCTGGGAAGTCCTCATGTTGCGCCCCTTTTTTGCCATGTCTCGTCTCCTTTTTAAACTTTTTCTTAGCGTCGCCATTGGAAGTTCTCGTTTTCGCACCCCTTTTGCCATGTCACGACTCCCATTTCAAGTTTTTGATTTCTTACGTCCCGACTCCCTTTTTTATATTCATTTTTTATTTTTAATTCTTTTTTCTTTTTAACCTTTTCAGCATATTAGCATTAAGCGCGCATATCATTTCGGGTGCGATCATACCAGCACTAATGCACCGGATCCCATCAGAACTCCGAAGTTAAGCGTGCTTGGGCGAGAGTAGTACTAGGATGGGTGACCCCCTGGGAAGTCCTCGTGTTGCACCCCTTTTTTGCCATGTCTCGTCTCCTTTTTAAACTTTTTCTTAGCGTCGCCATTGGAAGTTCTCGTTTTCGCACCCCTTTTGCCATGTCACGACTCCCATTTCAAGTTTTTGATTTCTTACGTCCCGACTCCCTTTTTTATTTTTAATTCTTTTTTCTTTTTAACCTTTTCAGCATATTAGCATTAAGCGCGCATATCATTTCGGGTGCGATCATACCAGCACTAATGCACCGGATCCCATCAGAACTCCGAAGTTAAGCGTGCTTGGGCGAGAGTAGTACTAGGATGGGTGACCCCCTGGGAAGTCCTCATGTTGCGCCCCTTTTTTGCCATGTCTCGTCTCCTTTTTAAACTTTTTCTTAGCGTCGCCATTGGAAGTTCTCGTTTTCGCACCCCTTTTGCCATGTCACGACTCCCATTTCAAGTTTTTGATTTCTTACGTCCCGACTCCCTTTTTTATATTCATTTTTTATTTTTAATTCTTTTTTCTTTTTAACCTTTTCAGCATATTAGCATTAAGCGCGCATATCATTTCGGGTGCGATCATACCAGCACTAATGCACCGGATCCCATCAGAACTCCGAAGTTAAGCGTGCTTGGGCGAGAGTAGTACTAGGATGGGTGACCCCCTGGGAAGTCCTCGTGTTGCACCCTTTTTTTGCCTTGTCTCGTCTCCTTTTTAAACTTTTTTTTAGCGTCGCCATTGGAAGTTCTCGTTTTCGCACCCCTTTTGCCATGTCACGACTCCCATTTCAAGTTTTTGATTTCTTACGTCCCGACTCCCTTTTTTATATTCATTTTTTATTTTTAATTCTTTTTTCTTTTTAACCTTTTCAGCATATTAGCATTAAGCGCGCATATCATTTCGGGTGCGATCATACCAGCACTAATGCACCGGATCCCATCAGAACTCCGAAGTTAAGCGTGCTTGGGCGAGAGTAGTACTAGGATGGGTGACCCCCTGGGAAGTCCTCGTGTTGCACCCCTTTTTTGTCATGTCTCGTCTCCTTTTTAAACTTTTTCTTAGCGTCGCCATTGGAAGTTCTCGTTTTCGCACCACTTTTGCCATGTCACGACTCTCATTTCAAGTTTTTGATTTCTTACGTCCCGACTCCCTTTTTTATATTCATTTTTTATTTTTAATTCTTTTTTCTTTTTAACCTTTTCAGCATATTAGCATTAAGCGCGCATATCATTTTGGGTGCGATCATACCAGCACTAATGCACCGGATCCCATCAGAACTCCGAAGTTAAGCGTTCTTGGGCGAGAGTAGTACTAGGATGGGTGACCCCCTGGTAAGTCCTCGTGTTGCACCCTTTTTTTGCCTTGTCTCGTCTCCTTTTTAAACTTTTTTTTAGCGTCGCCATTGGAAGTTCTCGTTTTCGCACCCCTTTTGCCATGTCACGACTCCCATTTCAAGTTTTTGATTTCTTACGTCCCGACTCCCTTTTTTATATTCATTTTTTATTTTTAATTCTTTTTTCTTTTTAACCTTTTCAGCATATTAGCATTAAGCGCGCATATCATTTTGGGTGCGATCATACCAGCACTAATGCACCGGATCCCATCAGAACTCCGAAGTTAAGCGTGCTTGGGCGAGAGTAGTACTAGGATGGGTGACCCCCTGGGAAGTCCTCGTGTTGCACCCCTTTTTTGTCATGTCTCGTCTCCTTTTTAAACTTTTTCTTAGCGTCGCCATTGGAAGTTCTCGTTTTCGCACCCCTTTTGCCATGTCACGACTCTCATTTCAAGTTTTTGATTTCTTACGTCCCGACTCCCTTTTTTATATTCATTTTTTATTTTTAATTCTTTTTTCTTTTTAACCTTTTCAGCATATTAGCATTAAGCGCGCATATCATTTTGGGTGCGATCATACCAGCACTAATGCACCGGATCCCATCAGAACTCCGAAGTTAAGCGTGCTTGGGCGAGAGTAGTACTAGGATGGGTGACCCCCTGGGAAGTCCTCGTGTTGCACCCCTTTTTTGCCATGTCTCGTCTCCTTTTTAAACTTTTTCTTAGCGTCGCCATTGGAAGTTCTCGTTTTCGCACCCCTTTTGCCATGTCACGACTCCCATTTCAAGTTTTTGATTTCTTACGTCCCGACTCCCTTTTTTATATTCATTTTTTATTTTTAATTCTTTTTTCTTTTTAACCTTTTCAGCATATTAGCATTAAGCGCGCATATCATTTCGGGTGCGATCATACCAGCACTAATGCACCGGATCCCATCAGAACTCCGAAGTTAAGCGTGCTTGGGCGAGAGTAGTACTAGGATGGGTGACCCCCTGGGAAGTCCTCGTGTTACACCCCTTTTTTGCCTTGTCTCGACTCCTTTTTAAACTTTTTTTTAGCGTCGCCATTGGAAGTTCTCGTTTTCGCACCCCTTTTGCCATGTCACGACTCCCATTTCAAGTTTTTGATTTCTTACGTCCCGACTCCCTTTTTTATATTCATTTTTTATTTTTAATTCTTTTTTCTTTTTAACCTTTTCAGCATATTAGCATTAAGCGCGCATATCATTTCGCGTGCGATCATACCAGCACTAATGCACCGGATCCCATCAGAACTCCGAAGTTAAGCGTGCTTGGGCGAGAGTAGTACTAGGATGGGTGACCCCCTGGGAAGTCCTCGTGTTGCACCCTTTTTTTGCCTTGTCTCGTCTCCTTTTTAAACTTTTTTTTAGCGTCGCCATTGGAAGTTCTCGTTTTCGCACCCCTTTTGCCATGTCACGACTCCCATTTCAAGTTTTTGATTTCTTACGTCCCGACTCCCTTTTTTATATTCATTTTTTATTTTTAATTCTTTTTTCTTTTTAACCTTTTCAGCATATTAGCATTAAGCGCGCATACCATTTCGGGTGCGATCATACCAGCACTAATGCACTGGATCCCATCAGAACTCCGAAGTTAAGCGTGCTTGGGCGAGAGTAGTACTAGGATGGGTGACCCCCTGGGAAGTCCTCGTGTTGCACCCTTTTTTTGCCTTGTCTCGTCTCCTTTTTAAACTTTTTTTTAGCGTCGCCATTGGAAGTTCTCGTTTTCGCACCCCTTTTGCCATGTCACGACTCCCATTTCAAGTTTTTGATTTCTTACGTCCCGACTCCCTTTTTTATATTCATTTTTTTTTTTTAATTCTTTTTTCTTTTTAACCTTTTCAGCATATTAGCATTAAGCGCGCATATCATTTCGGGTGCGATCATACCAGCACTAATGCACCGGATCCCATCAGAACTCCGAAGTTAAGCGTGCTTGGGCGAGAGTAGTACTAGGATGGGTGACCCCCTGGGAAGTCTTCATGTTGCGCCCCTTTTTTGCCATGTCTCGTCTCCTTTTTAAACTTTTTCTTAGCGTCGCCATTGGAAGTTCTCGTTTTCGCACCCCTTTTGCCATGTCACGACTCCCATTTCAAGTTTTTGATTTCTTACGTCCCGACTCCCTTTTTTATATTCATTTTTTATTTTTAATTCTTTTTTCTTTTTAACCTTTTCAGCATATTAGCATTAAGCGCGCATATCATTTTGGGTGCGATCATACCAGCACTAATGCACCGGATCCCATCAGAACTCCTAAGTTAAGCGTGCTTGGGCGAGAGTAGTACTAGGATGGGTGACCCCCTGGGAAGTCCTCATGTTGCGCCCCTTTTTTGCCATGTCTCGTCTCCTTTTTAAACTTTTTCTTAGCGTCGCCATTGGAAGTTCTCGTTTTCGCACCCCTTTTGCCATGTCACGACTCCCATTTCAAGTTTTTGATTTCTTACGTCCCGACTCCCTTTTTTATATTCATTTTTTATTTTTAATTCTTTTTTCTTTTTAACCTTTTCAGCATATTAGCATTAAGCGCGCATATCATTTTGGGTGCGATCATACCAGCACTAATGCACCGGATCCCATCAGAACTCCGAAGTTAAGCGTGCTTGGGCGAGAGTAGTACTAGGATGGGTGACCCCCTGGGAAGTCCTCGTGTTGCACCCTTTTTTTGCCTTGTCTCGTCTCCTTTTTAAACTTTTTTTTAGCGTCGCCATTGGAAGTTCTCGTTTTCGCACCCCTTTTGCCATGTCACGACTCCCATTTCAAGTTTTTGATTTCTTACGTCCCGACTCCCTTTTTTATATTCATTTTTTATTTTTAATTCTTTTTTCTTTTTAACCTTTTCAGCATATTAGCATTAAGCGCGCATATCATTTCGGGTGCGATCATACCAGCACTAATGCACCGGATCCCATTAGAACTCCGAAGTTAAGCGTGCTTGGGCGAGAGTAGTACTAGGATGGGTGACCCCCTGGGAAGTCCTCGTGTTGCACCCCTTTTTTGTCATGTCTCGTCTCCTTTTTAAACTTTTTCTTAGCGTCGCCATTGGAAGTTCTCGTTTTCGCACCCCTTTTGCCATGTCACGACTCTCATTTCAAGTTTTTGATTTCTTACGTCCCGACTCCCTTTTTTATATTCATTTTTTATTTTTAATTCTTTTTTCTTTTTAACCTTTTCAGCATATTAGCATTAAGCGCGCATATCATTTCGGGTGCGATCATACCAGCACTAATGCACCGGATCCCATCAGAACTCCGAAGTTAAGCGTGCTTGGGCGAGAGTAGTACTAGGATGGGTGACCCCCTGGGAAGTCCTCGTGTTGCACCCCTTTTTTGCCTTGTCTCGTCTCCTTTTTAAACTTTTTTTTAGCGTCGCCATTGGAAGTTCTCGTTTTCGCACCCCTTTTGCCATGTCACGACTCCCATTTCAAGTTTTTGATTTCTTACGTCCCGACTCCCTTTTTTATATTCATTTTTTATTTTTAATTCTTTTTTCTTTTTAACCTTTTCAGCATATTAGCATTAAGCGCGCATATCATTTCGGGTGCGATCATACCAGCACTAATGCACCGGATCCCATCAGAACTCCGAAGTTAAGCGTGCTTGGGCGAGAGTAGTACTAGGATGGGTGACCCCCTGGGAAGTCTTCGTGTTGCACCCCTTTTTTGCCTTGTCTCGTCTCCTTTTTAAACTTTTTCTTAGCGTCGCCATTGGAAGTTCTCGTTTTCGCACCCCTTTTGCCATGTCACGACTCCCATTTCAAGTTTTTGATTTCTTACGTCCCGACTCCCTTTTTTATATTCATTTTTTATTTTTAATTCTTTTTTCTTTTTAACCTTTTCAGCATATTAGCATTAAGCGCGCATATCATTTCGGGTGCGATCATACCAGCACTAATGCACCGGATCCCATCAGAACTCCGAAGTTAAGCATGCTTGGGCGAGAGTAGTACTAGGATGGGTGACCCCCTGGGAAGTCCTCGTGTTGCACCCCTTTTTGCCTTGTCTCGTCTCCTTTTTAAACTTTTTCTTAGCGTCGCCATTGGAAGTTCTCGTTTTCGCACCCCTTTTGCCATGTCACGACTCCCATTTCAAGTTTTTGATTTCTTACGTCCCGACTCCCTTTTTTATATTCATTTTTTATTTTTAATTCTTTTTTCTCTTTAACCTTTTCAGCATATTAGCATTAAGCGCATATCATTTCGGGTGCGATCATACCAGCACTAATGCACCGGATCCCATCAGAACTCCGAAGTTAAGCGTGCTTGGGCGAGAGTAGTATTAGGATGGGTGACCCCCTGGGAAGTCCTCGTGTTGCACCCCTTTTTTGCCTTGTCTCGTCTCCTTTTTAAACTTTTTCTTAGCGTCGCCATTGGAAGTTCTCGTTTTCGCACCCCTTTTGCCATGTCACGACTCCCATTTCAAGTTTTTGATTTCTTACGTCCCGACTCCCTTTTTTATATTCATTTTTTATTTTTAATTCTTTTTTCTTTTTAACCTTTTCAGCATATTAGCATTAAACGCGCATATCATTTCGGGTGCGATCATACCAGCACTAATGCACCGGATCCCATCAGAACTCCGAAGTTAAGCGTGCTTGGGCGAGAGTAGTACTAGGATGGGTGACCCCCTGGGAAGTGCTCGTGTTGCACCCCTTTTTTGCCATGTCTCGTCTCCTTTTTAAACTTTTTTTTAACATCACCATTGGAAGTTCTCGTTTTCGCACCCCTTTTGCCATGTCACGACTCCCATTTCAAGTTTTTGATTTCTTACGTCCCGACTCCCTTTTTTATATTCATTTTTTATTTTTAATTCTTTTTTCTTTTTAACCTTTTCAGCATATTAGCATTAAGCGCGCATATTATTTCGGGTGCGATCATACCAGCACTAATGCACCGGATCCCATCAGAACTCCGAAGTTAAGCGTGCTTGGGCGAGAGTAGTACTAGGATGGGTGACCCCCTGGGAAGTCCTCGTGTTGCACCCCTTTTTTGCCTTGTCTCGTCACCTTTTTAAACTTTTTCTTAGCGTCGCCATTCGAAGTTCTCGTTTTCGCACCCCTTTTGCCATGTCACGACTCCCATTTCAAGTTTTTGATTTCTTACGTCCCGACTCCCTTTTTTATTTTTAATTCTTTTTTCTTTTTAACCTTTTCAGCATATTAGCATTAAGCGCGCATATCATTTCGGGTGCGATCATACCAGCACTAATGCACAGGATCCCATCAGAACTCCGAAGTTAAGCGTGCTTGGGCGAGAGTAGTACTAGGATGGGTGACCCCCTGGGAAGTCCTCGTGTTGCACCCCTTTTTTGCCATGTCTCGTCTCCTTTTTAAACTTTTTCTTAGCGTCGCCATTGGAAGTTCTCGTTTTCGCACCCCTTTTGCCATATCACGACTCCCATTTCAAGTTTTTGATTTCTTACGTCCCGACTCCCTTTTTTATATTCATTTTTTATTTTTAATTCTTTTTTCTTTTTAACCTTTTCAGCATATTAGCATTAAGCGCGCATATCATTTCGGGTGCGATCATACCAGCACTAATGCACCGGATCCCATCAGAACTCCGAAGTTAAGCGTGCTTGGGCGAGAGTAGTACTAGGATGGGTGACCCCCTGGGAAGTCCTCGTGTTGCACCCCTTTTTTGCCTTGTCTCGTCTCCTTTTTAAACTTTTTTTTAGCGTCGCCATTGGAAGTTCTCGTTTTCGCACCCCTTTTGCCATGTCACGACTCCCATTTCAAGTTTTTGATTTCTTACGTCCCGACTCCCTTTTTTATATTCATTTTTTATTTTTAATTCTTTTTTCTTTTTAACCTTTTCAGCATATTAGCATTAAGCGCGCATATCATTTCGGGTGCGATCATACCAGCACTAATGCACCGGATCCCATCAGAACTCCGAAGTTAAGCGTGCTTGGGCGAGAGTAGTACTAGGATGGGTGACCCCCTGGGAAGTCCTCGTGTTGCACCCCTTTTTTGCCTTGTCTCGTCTCCTTTTTAAACTTTTTTTTAGCGTCGCCATTGGAAGTTCTCGTTTTCGCACCCCTTTTGCCATGTCACGACTCCCATTTCAAGTTTTTGATTTCTTACGTCCCGACTCCCTTTTTTATATTCATTTTTTATTTTTAATTCTTTTTTCTTTTTAACCTTTTCAGCATATTAGCATTAAGCGCGCATATCATTTCGGGTGCGATCATACCAGCACTAATGCACCGGATCCCATCAGAACTCCGAAGTTAAGCGTGCTTGGGCGAGAGTAGTACTAGGATGGGTGACCCCCTGGGAAGTCCTCGTGTTGCACCCCTTTTTTGCCATGTCTCGTCTCCTTTTTAAACTTTTTCTTAGCGTCGCCATTGGAAGTTCTCGTTTTTGCACCCCTTTTGCCATGTCACGACTCCCATTTCAAGTTTTTGATTTCTTACGTCCCGACTCCCTTTTTTATATTCATTTTTTATTTTTAATTCTTTTTTCTTTTTAACCTTTTCAGCATATTAGCATTAAGCGCGCATATCATTTCGTGTGCGATCATACCAGCACTAATGCACCGGATCCCATCAGAACTCCGAAGTTAAGCGTGCTTGGGCGAGAGTAGTACTAGGATGGGTGACCCCCTGGGAAGTCCTCGTGTTGCACCCCTTTTTTGCCTTGTCTCGTCTCCTTTTTAAACTTTTTTTTAGCGTCGCCATTGGAAGTTCTCGTTTTCGCACCCCTTTTGCCATGTCACGACTCCCATTTCAAGTTTTTGATTTCTTACGTCCCGACTCCCTTTTTTATATTCATTTTTTATTTTTAATTCTTTTTTCTTTTTAACCTTTTCAGCATATTAGCATTAAGCGCGCATATCATTTCGGGTGCGATCATACCAGCACTAATGCACCGGATCCCATCAGAACTCCGAAGTTAAGCGTGCTTGGGCGAGAGTAGTACTAGGATGGGTGACCCCCTGGGAAGTCCTCGTGTTGCACCCCTTTTTTGCCTTGTCTCGTCTCCTTTTTAAACTTTTTTTTAGCGTCGCCATTGGAAGTTCTCGTTTTCGCACCCCTTTTGCCATGTCACGACTCCCATTTCAAGTTTTTGATTTCTTACGTCCCGACTCCCTTTTTTATATTCATTTTTTATTTTTAATTCTTTTTTCTTTTTAACCTTTTCAGCATATTAGCATTAAGCGCGCATATCATTTCGGGTGCGATCATACCAGCACTAATGCACCGGATCCCATCAGAACTCCGAAGTTAAGCGTGCTTGGGCGAGAGTAGTACTAGGATGGGTGACCCCCTGGGAAGTCCTCGTGTTGCACCCCTTTTTTGCCTTGTCTCGTCTCCTTTTTAAACTTTTTTTTAGCGTCGCCATTGGAAGTTCTCGTTTTCGCACCCCTTTTGCCATGTCACGACTCCCATTTCAAGTTTTTGATTTCTTACGTCCCGACTCCCTTTTTTATATTCATTTTTTATTTTTAATTCTTTTTTCTTTTTAACCTTTTCAGCATATTAGCATTAAGCGCGCATATCATTTCGGGTGCGATCATACCAGCACTAATGCACCGGATCCCATCAGAACTCCGAAGTTAAGCGTGCTTGGGCGAGAGTAGTACTAGGATGGGTGACCCCCTGGGAAGTCCTCGTGTTGCACCCCTTTTTTGCCTTGTCTCGTCTCCTTTTTAAACTTTTTTTTAGCGTCGCCATTGGAAGTTCTCGTTTTCGCACCCCTTTTGCCATGTCACGACTCCCATTTCAAGTTTTTGATTTCTTACGTCCCGACTCCCTTTTTTATATTCATTTTTTATTTTTAATTCTTTTTTCTTTTTAACCTTTTCAGCATATTAGCATTAAGCGCGCATATCATTTCGGGTGCGATCATACCAGCACTAATGCACCGGATCCCATCAGAACTCCGAAGTTAAGCGTGCTTGGGCGAGAGTAGTACTAGGATGGGTGACCCCCTGGGAAGTCCTCGTGTTGCACCCCTTTTTTGCCTTGTCTCGTCTCCTTTTTAAACTTTTTTTTAGCGTCGCCATTGGAAGTTCTCGTTTTCGCACCCCTTTTGCCATGTCACGACTCCCATTTCAAGTTTTTGATTTCTTACGTCCCGACTCCCTTTTTTATATTCATTTTTTATTTTTAATTCTTTTTTCTTTTTAACCTTTTCAGCATATTAGCATTAAGCGCGCATATCATTTCGGGTGCGATCATACCAGCACTAATGCACCGGATCCCATCAGAACTCCGAAGTTAAGCGTGCTTGGGCGAGAGTAGTACTAGGATGGGTGACCCCCTGGGAAGTCCTCGTGTTGCACCCCTTTTTTGCCATGTCTCGTCTCCTTTTTAAACTTTTTCTTAGCGTCGCCATTGGAAGTTCTCGTTTTCGCACCCCTTTTGCCATGTCACGACTCCCATTTCAAGTTTTTGATTTCTTACGTCCCGACTCCCTTTTTTATATTCATTTTTTATTTTTAATTCTTTTTTCTTTTTAACCTTTTCAGCATATTAGCATTAAGCGCGCATATCATTTCGGGTGCGATCATACCAGCACTAATGCACCGGATCCCATCAGAACTCCGAAGTTAAGCGTGCTTGGGCGAGAGTAGTACTAGGATGGGTGACCCCCTGGGAAGTCCTCGTGTTGCACCCCTTTTTTGCCTTGTCTCGTCTCCTTTTTAAACTTTTTCTTAGCGTCGCCATTGGAAGTTCTCGTTTTCGCACCCCTTTTGCCATGTCACGACTCCCATTTCAAGTTTTTGATTTCTTACGTCCCGACTCCCTTTTTTATATTCATTTTTTATTTTTAATTCTTTTTTCTTTTTAACCTTTTCAGCATATTAGCATTAAGCGCGCATATCATTTCGGGTGCGATCATACCAGCACTAATGCACCGGATCCCATCAGAACTCCGAAGTTAAGCATGCTTGGGCGAGAGTAGTACTAGGATGGGTGACCCCCTGGGAAGTCCTCGTGTTGCACCCTTTTTTGCCTTGTCTCGTCTCCTTTTTAAACTTTTTCTTAGCGTCGCCATTGGAAGTTCTCGTTTTCGCACCCCTTTTGCCATGTCACGACTCCCATTTCAAGTTTTTGATTTCTTACGTCCCGACTCCCTTTTTTATATTCATTTTTTATTTTTAATTCTTTTTTCTCTTTAACCTTTTCAGCATATTAGCATTAAGCGCGCATATCATTTCGGGTGCGATCATACCAGCACTAATGCACCGGATCCCATCAGAACTCCGAAGTTAAGCGTGCTTGGGCGAGAGTAGTACTAGGATGGGTGACCCCCTGGGAAGTCCTCGTGTTGCACCCCTTTTTTGCCTTGTCTCGTCTCCTTTTTAAACTTTTTCTTAGCGTCGCCATTGGAAGTTCTCGTTTTCGCACCCCTTTTGCCATGTCACGACTCCCATTTCAAGTTTTTGATTTCTTACGTCCCGACTCCCTTTTTTATATTCATTTTTTATTTTTAATTCTTTTTTCTTTTTAACCTTTTCAGCATATTAGCATTAAGCGCGCATATCATTTCGGGTGCGATCATACCAGCACTAATGCACCGGATCCCATCAGAACTCCGAAGTTAAGCGTGCTTGGGCGAGAGTAGTACTAGGATGGGTGACCCCCTGGGAAGTCCTCGTGTTGCACCCCTTTTTTGCCATGTCTCGTCTCCTTTTTAAACTTTTTCTTAGCGTCGCCATTGGAAGTTCTCGTTTTCGCACCCCTTTTGCCATGTCACGACTCCCATTTCAAGTTTTTGATTTCTTACGTCCCGACTCCCTTTTTTATATTCATTTTTTATTTTTAATTCTTTTTTCTTTTTAACCTTTTCAGCATATTAGCATTAAACGCGCATATCATTTCGGGTGCGATCATACCAGCACTAATGCACCGGATCCCATCAGAACTCCGAAGTTAAGCGTGCTTGGGCGAGAGTAGTACTAGGATGGGTGACCCCCTGGGAAGTGCTCGTGTTGCACCCCTTTTTTGCCATGTCTCGTCTCCTTTTTAAACTTTTTCTTAGCGTCGCGATTGGAAGTTCTCGTTTTCGCACCCCTTTTGCCATGTCACGACTCTCATTTCAAGTTTTTGATTTCTTACGTCCCGACTCCCTTTTTTATATTCATTTTTTATTTTTAATTCTTTTTTCTTTTTAACCTTTTCAGCATATTAGCATTAAGCGCGCATATCATTTCGGGTGCGATCATACCAGCACTAATGCACCGGATCCCATCAGAACTCCGAAGTTAAGCGTGCTTGGGCGAGAGTAGTACTAGGATGGGTGACCCCCTGGGAAGTCCTCGTGTTGCACCCCTTTTTTGCCTTGTCTCTTCTCCTTTTTAAACTTTTTTTTAGCGTCGCCATTGGAAGTTCTCGTTTTCGCACCCCTTTTGCCATGTCACGACTCCCATTTCAAGTTTTTGATTTCTTACGTCCCGACTCCCTTTTTTATATTCATTTTTTATTTTTAATTCTTTTTTCTTTTTAACCTTTTCAGCATATTAGTATTAAGCGCGCATATCATTTCGGGTGCGATCATACCAGCACTAATGCACCGGATCCCATCAGAACTCCGAAGTTAAGCGTGCTTGGGCGAGAGTAGTACTAGGATGGGTGACCCCCTGGGAAGTCCTCGTGTTGCACCCCTTTTTTGCCTTGTCTCTTCTCCTTTTTAAACTTTTTTTTAGCGTCGCCATTGGAAGTTCTCGTTTTCGCACCCCTTTTGCCATGTCACGACTCCCATTTCAAGTTTTTGATTTCTTACGTCCCGACTCCCTTTTTTATATTCATTTTTTATTTTTAATTCTTTTTTCTTTTTAACCTTTTTCAGCATATTAGCATTAAGCGCGCATATCATTTCGGGTGCGATCATACCAGCACTAATGCACCGGATCCCATCAGAACTCAGAAGTTAAGCGTGCTTGGGCGAGAGTAGTACTAGGATGGGTGACCCCCTGGGAAGTCCTCGTGTTGCACCCCTTTTTTGCCATGTCTCGTCTCCTTTTTAAACTTTTTCTTAGCGTCGCCATTGGAAGTTCTCGTTTTCGCACCCCTTTTGCCATGTCACGACTCCCATTTCAAGTTTTTGATTTCTTACGTCCCGACTCCCTTTTTTATATTCATTTTTTATTTTTAATTCTTTTTTCTTTTTAACCTTTTCAGCATATTAGCATTAAGCGCGCATATCATTTCGGGTGCGATCATACCAGCACTAATGCACCGGATCCCATCAGAACTCCGAAGTTAAGCGTGCTTGGGCGAGAGTAGTACTAGGATGGGTGACCCCCTGGGAAGTCCTCGTGTTGCACCCCTTTTTTGCCTTGTCTCGTCTCCTTTTTAAACTTTTTCTTAGCGTCGCCATTGGAAGTTCTCGTTTTCGCACCCCTTTTGCCATGTCACGACTCCCATTTCAAGTTTTTGATTTCTTACGTCCCGACTCCCTTTTTTATATTCATTTTTTATTTTTAATTCTTTTTTCTTTTTAACCTTTTCAGCATATTAGCATTAAGCGCGCATATCATTTTGGGTGCGATCATACCAGCACTAATGCACCGGATCCCATCAGAACTCCGAAGTTAAGCGTGCTTGGGCGAGAGTAGTACTAGGATGGGTGACCCCCTGGGAAGTCCTCGTGTTGCACCCCTTTTTTGCCATGTCTCGTCTCCTTTTTAAACTTTTTCTTAGCGTCGCCATTGGAAGTTCTCGTTTTCGCACCCCTTTTGCCATGTCACGACTCCCATTTCAAGTTTTTGATTTCTTACGTCCCGACTCCCTTTTTTATATTCCTTTTTTATTTTTAATTCTTTTTTCTTTTTAACCTTTTCAGCATATTAGCATTAAGCGCGCATATCATTTCGGGTGCGATCATACCAGCACTAATGCACCGGATCCCATCAGAACTCCGAAGTTAAGCGTGCTTGGGCGAGAGTAGTACTAGGATGGGTGACCCCCTGGGAAGTCCTCGTGTTGCACCCCTTTTTTGCCTTGTCTCGTCTCCTTTTTAAACTTTTTCTTAGCGTCGCCATTGGAAGTTCTCGTTTTCGCACCCCTTTTGCCATGTCACGACTCCCATTTCAAGTTTTTGATTTCTTACGTCCCGACTCCCTTTTTTATATTCATTTTTTATTTTTAATTCTTTTTTCTTTTTAACCTTTTCAGCATATTAGTATTAAGCGCGCATATCATTTCGGGTGCGATCATACCAGCACTAATGCACCGGATCCCATCAGACCTCCGAAGTTAAGCGTGCTTGGGCGAGAGTAGTACTAGGATGGGTGACCCCCTGGGAAGTGCTCGTGTTGCACCCCTTTTTTGCCATGTCTCGTCTCCTTTTTAAACTTTTTCTTAGCGTCGCCATTGGAAGTTCTCGTTTTCGCACCCCTTTTGCCATGTCACGACTCCCATTTCAAGTTTTTGATTTCTTACGTCCCGACTCCCTTTTTTATATTCATTTTTTATTTTTAATTCTTTTTTCTTTTTAACCTTTTCAGCATATTAGCATTAAACGCGCATATCATTTCGGGTGCGATCATACCAGCACTAATGCACCGGATCCCATCAGAACTCCGAAGTTAAGCGTGCTTGGGCGAGAGTAGTACTAGGATGGGTGACCCCCTGGGAAGTGCTCGTGTTGCACCCCTTTTTTGCCATGTCTCGTCTCCTTTTTAAACTTTTTCTTAGCGTCGCGATTGGAAGTTCTCGTTTTCGCACCCCTTTTGCCATGTCACGACTCTCATTTCAAGTTTTTGATTTCTTACGTCCCGACTCCCTTTTTTATATTCATTTTTTATTTTTAATTCTTTTTTCTTTTTAACCTTTTCAGCATATTAGCATTAAGCGCGCATATCATTTCGGGTGCGATCATACCAGCACTAATGCACCGGATCCCATCAGAACTCCGAAGTTAAGCGTGCTTGGGCGAGAGTAGTACTTGGATGGGTGACCCCCTGGGAAGTCCTCGTGTTGCACCCCTTTTTTGCCTTGTCTCTTCTCCTTTTTAAACTTTTTTTTAGCGTCGCCATTGGAAGTTCTCGTTTTCGCACCCCTTTTGCCATGTCACGACTCCCATTTCAAGTTTTTGATTTCTTACGTCCCGACTCCCTTTTTTATATTCATTTTTTATTTTTAATTCTTTTTTCTTTTTAACCTTTTCAGCATATTAGTATTAAGCGCGCATATCATTTCGGGTGCGATCATACCAGCACTAATGCACCGGATCCCATCAGAACTCCGAAGTTAAGCGTTCTTGGGCGAGAGTAGTACTAGGATGGGTGACCCCCTGGGAAGTCCTCGTGTTGCACCCCTTTTTTGCCTTGTCTCTTCTCCTTTTTAAACTTTTTTTTAGCGTCGCCATTGGAAGTTCTCGTTTTCGCACCCCTTTTGCCATGTCACGACTCCCATTTCAAGTTTTTGATTTCTTACGTCCCGACTCCCTTTTTTATATTCATTTTTTATTTTTAATTCTTTTTTCTTTTTAACCTTTTCAGCATATTAGCATTAAGCGCGCATATCATTTCGGGTGCGATCATACCAGCACTAATGCACCGGATCCCATCAGAACTCCGAAGTTAAGCGTGCTTGGGCGAGAGTAGTACTAGGATGGGTGACCCCCTGGGAAGTCCTCGTGTTGCACCCCTTTTTTGCCTTGTCTCGTCTCCTTTTTAAACTTTTTTTTAGCGTCGCCATTGGAAGTTCTCGTTTTCGCACCCCTTTTGCCATGTCACGACTCCCATTTCAAGTTTTTGATTTCTTACGTCCCGACTCCCTTTTTTATATTCATTTTTTATTTTTAATTCTTTTTTCTTTTTAACCTTTTCAGCATATTAGCATTAAGCGCGCATATCTTTTGGGGTGCGATCATACCAGCACTGATGCACCGGATCCCATCAGAACTCCGAAGTTAAGCGTGCTTGGGCGAGAGTAGTACTAGGATGGGTGACCCCCTGGGAAGTCCTCGTGTTGCACCCCTTTTTTGCCTTGTCTCGTCTCCTTTTTAAACTTTTTCTTAGCGTCGCCATTGGAAGTTCTCGTTTTCGCACCCCTTTTGCCATGTCACGACTCCCATTTCAAGTTTTTGATTTCTTACGTCCCGACTCCCTTTTTTATATTCATTTTTTATTTTTAATTCTTTTTTCTTTTTAACCTTTTCAGCATATTAGCATTAAGAGCGCATATCATTTCGGGTGCGATCATACCAGCACTAATGCACCGGATCCCATCAGAACTCCGAAGTTAAGCGTGTTTGGGTGAGAGTAGTACTAGGATGGGTGACCCCCTGGGAAGTCCTCGTGTTGCACCCCTTTTTTGCCTTGTCTCGTCTCCTTTTTAAACTTTTTTTTAGCGTCGCCATTGGAAGTTCTCGTTTTCGCACCCCTTTTGCCATGTCACGACTCCTATTTCAAGTTTTTGATTTCTTACGTCCCGACTCCCTTTTTTATATTCATTTTTTATTTTTAATTCTTTTTTCTTTTTAACCTTTTCAGCATATTAGCATTAAGCGCGCATATCATTTCGGGTGCGATCATACCAGCACTAATGCACCGGATCCCATCAGAACTCCGAAGTTAAGCGTGCTTGGGCGAAAGTAGTACTAGGATGGGTGACCCCCTAGGAAGTCCTCGTGTTGCACCCCTTTTTTGCCATGTCTCGTCTCCTTTTTAAACTTTTTCTTAGCGTCGCCATTGGAAGTTCTCGTTTTCGCACCCCTTTTGCCATGTCACGACTCCCATTTCAAGTTTTTGATTTCTTACGTCCCGACTCCCTTTTTTATATTCATTTTTTATTTTTAATTCTTTTTTCTTTTTAACCTTTTCAGCATATTAGCATTAAGCGCGCATATCATTTCGGGTGCGATCATACCAGCACTAATGCACCGGATCCCATCAGAACTCCGAAGTTAAGCGTGCTTGGGCGAGAGTAGTACTAGGATGGGTGACCCCCTGGGAAGTCCTCGTGTTGCACCCCTTTTTTGCCATGTCTCGTCTTCTTTTTAAACTTTTTCTTAGCGTCGCCATTGGAAGTTCTCGTTTTCGCACCCCTTTTGCCATGTCACGACTCCCATTTCAAGTTTTTGATTTCTTACGTCCCGACTCCCTTTTTTATATTCCTTTTTTATTTTTAATTCTTTTTTCTTTTTAACCTTTTCAGCATATTAGCATTAAGCGCGCATATCATTTCGGGTGCGATCATACCAACACTAATGCACCGGATCCCATCAGAACTCCGAAGTTAAGCGTGCTTGGGCGAAAGTAGTACTAGGATGGGTGACCCCCTGGGAAGTCCTCGTGTTGCACCCCTTTTTTGCCATGTCTCGTCTCCTTTTTAAACTTTTTCTTAGCGTCGCCATTGGAAGTTCTCGTTTTCGCACCCCTTTTGCCATGTCACGACTCCCATTTCAAGTTTTTGATTTCTTACGTCCCGACTCCCTTTTTTATATTCATTTTT
The DNA here is from genome assembly GCA_954870855.1 of Scutellaria minor. Taxonomy (NCBI): domain Eukaryota; kingdom Viridiplantae; phylum Streptophyta; class Magnoliopsida; order Lamiales; family Lamiaceae; genus Scutellaria; species Scutellaria minor. The sequence continues at coordinate 11,672,536 of OX940728.1, read as the reverse complement.
TATTTTTAATTCTTTTTTCTTTTTAACCTTTTCAGCATATTAGCATTAAGCGCGCATATCATTTCGGGTGCGATCATACCAGCACTAATGCACCGGATCCCATCAGAACTCCGAAGTTAAGCGTGCTTGGGCGAGAGTAGTACTAGGATGGGTGACCCCCTGGGAAGTCCTCGTGTTGCACCCCTTTTTTGCCTTGTCTCGTCTCCTTTTTAAACTTTTTTTTAGCGTCGCCATTGGAAGTTCTCGTTTTCGCACCCCTTTTGCCATGTCACGACTCCCATTTCAAGTTTTTGATTTCTTACGTCCCGACTCCCTTTTTTATATTCATTTTTTATTTTTAATTCTTTTTTCTTTTTAACCTTTTCAGCATATTAGCATTAAGCGCGCATATCATTTTGGGTGCGATCATACCAGCACTAATGCACCGGATCCCATCAGAACTCCGAAGTTAAGCGTGCTTGGGCGAGAGTAGTACTAGGATGGGTGACCCCCTGGGAAGTCCTCGTGTTGCACCCCTTTTTTGCCTTGTCTCGTCTCCTTTTTAAACTTTTTTTTAGCGTCGCCATTGGAAGTTCTCGTTTTCGCACCCCTTTTGCCATGTCACGACTCCCATTTCAAGTTTTTGATTTCTTACGTCCCGACTCCCTTTTTTATATTCATTTTTTATTTTTAATTCTTTTTTCTTTTTAACCTTTTCAGCATATTAGCATTAAGCGCGCATATCATTTCGGGTGCGATCATACCAGCACTAATGCATCGGATCCCATCAGAACTCCGAAGTTAAGCGTGCTTGGGCGAGAGTAGTACTAGGATGGGTGACCCCCTGGGAAGTCCTCGTGTTGCACCCCTTTTTTGCCTTGTCTCGTCTCCTTTTTAAACTTTTTTTTAGCGTCGCCATTGGAAGTTCTCGTTTTCGCACCCCTTTTGCCATGTCACGACTCCCATTTCAAGTTTTTGATTTCTTACGTCCCGACTCCCTTTTTTATATTCATTTTTTATTTTTAATTCTTTTTTCTTTTTAACCTTTTCAGCATATTAGCATTAAGCGCGCATATCATTTCGGGTGCGATCATACCAGCACTAATGCACCGGATCCCATCAGAACTCCGAAGTTAAGCGTGCTTGGGCGAGAGTAGTACTAGGATGGGTGACCCCCTGGGAAGTCCTCGTGTTGCACCCCTTTTTTGCCATGTCTCGTCTCCTTTTTAAACTTTTTCTTAGCGTCGCCATTGGAAGTTCTCGTTTTCGCACCCCTTTTGCCATGTCACGACTCCCATTTCAAGTTTTTGATTTCTTACGTCCCGACTCCCTTTTTTATATTCATTTTTTATTTTTAATTCTTTTTTCTTTTTAACCTTTTCAGCATATTAGCATTAAGCGCGCATATCATTTCGGGTGCGATCATACCAGCACTAATGCACCGGATCCCATCAGAACTCCGAAGTTAAGCGTGTTTGGGTGAGAGTAGTACTAGGATGGGTGACCCCCTGGGAAGTCCTCGTGTTGCACCCCTTTTTTGCCTTGTCTCGTCTCCTTTTTAAACTTTTTTTTAGCGTCGCCATTGGAAGTTCTCGTTTTCGCACCCCTTTTGCCATGTCACGACTCCTATTTCAAGTTTTTGATTTCTTACGTCCCGACTCCCTTTTTTATATTCATTTTTTATTTTTAATTCTTTTTTCTTTTTAACCTTTTCAGCATATTAGCATTAAGCGCGCATATCATTTCGGGTGCGATCATACCAGCACTAATGCACCGGATCCCATCAGAACTCCGAAGTTAAGCGTGCTTGGGCGAAAGTAGTACTAGGATGGGTGACCCCCTAGGAAGTCCTCGTGTTGCACCCCTTTTTTGCCATGTCTCGTCTCCTTTTTAAACTTTTTCTTAGCGTCGCCATTGGAAGTTCTCGTTTTCGCACCCCTTTTGCCATGTCACGACTCCCATTTCAAGTTTTTGATTTCTTACGTCCCGACTCCCTTTTTTATATTCATTTTTTATTTTTAATTCTTTTTTCTTTTTAACCTTTTCAGCATATTAGCATTAAGCACGCATATCATTTCGGGTGCGATCATACCAGCACTAATGCACCGGATCCCATCAGAACTCCGAAGTTAAGCGTGCTTGGGCGAGAGTAGTACTAGGATGGGTGACCCCCTGGGAAGTCCTCGTGTTGCACCCCTTTTTTGCCATGTCTCGTCTTCTTTTTAAACTTTTTCTTAGCGTCGCCATTGGAAGTTCTCGTTTTCGCACCCCTTTTGCCATGTCACGACTCCCATTTCAAGTTTTTGATTTCTTACGTCCCGACTCCCTTTTTTATATTCCTTTTTTATTTTTAATTCTTTTTTCTTTTTAACCTTTTCAGCATATTAGCATTAAGCGCGCATATCATTTCGGGTGCGATCATACCAGCACTAATGCACCGGATCCCATCAGAACTCCGAAGTTAAGCGTGCTTGGGCGAAAGTAGTACTAGGATGGGTGACCCCCTAGGAAGTCCTCGTGTTGCACCCCTTTTTTGCCATGTCTCGTCTCCTTTTTAAACTTTTTCTTAGCGTCGCCATTGGAAGTTCTCGTTTTCGCACCCCTTTTGCCATGTCACGACTCCCATTTCAAGTTTTTGATTTCTTACGTCCCGACTCCCTTTTTTATATTCATTTTTTATTTTTAATTCTTTTTTCTTTTTAACCTTTTCAGCATATTAGCATTAAGCGCGCATATCATTTCGGGTGCGATCATACCAGCACTAATGCACCGGATCCCATCAGAACTCCGAAGTTAAGCGTGCTTGGGCGAGAGTAGTACTAGGATGGGTGACCCCCTGGGAAGTCCTCGTGTTGCACCCCTTTTTTGCCATGTCTCGTCTCCTTTTTAAACTTTTTCTTAGCGTCGCCATTGGAAGTTCTCGTTTTCGCACCCCTTTTGCCATGTCACGACTCCCATTTCAAGTTTTTGATTTCTTACGTCCCGACTCCCTTTTTTATATTCCTTTTTTATTTTTAATTCTTTTTTCTTTTTAACCTTTTCAGCATATTAGCATTAAGCGCGCATATCATTTCGGGTGCGATCATACCAGCACTAATGCACCGGATCCCATCAGAACTCCGAAGTTAAGCGTGCTTGGGCGAGAGTAGTACTAGGATGGGTGACCCCCTGGGAAGTCCTCGTGTTGCACCCCTTTTTTGCCATGTCTCGTCTCCTTTTTAAACTTTTTCTTAGCGTCGCCATTGGAAGTTCTCGTTTTCGCACCCCTTTTGCCATGTCACGACTCCCATTTCAAGTTTTTGATTTCTTACGTCCCGACTCCCTTTTTTATATTCCTTTTTTATTTTTAATTCTTTTTTCTTTTTAACCTTTTCAGCATATTAGCATTAAGCGCGCATATCATTTCGGGTGCGATCATACCAGCACTAATGCACCGGATCCCATCAGAACTCCGAAGTTAAGCGTGCTTGGGCGAGAGTAGTACTAGGATGGGTGACCCCCTGGGAAGTCCTCGTGTTGCACCCCTTTTTTGCCATGTCTCGTCTCCTTTTTAAACTTTTTCTTAGCGTCGCCATTGGAAGTTCTCGTTTTCGCACCCCTTTTGCCATGTCACGACTCCCATTTCAAGTTTTTGATTTCTTACGTCCCGACTCCCTTTTTTATATTCATTTTTTATTTTTAATTCTTTTTTCTTTTTAACCTTTTCAGCATATTAGCATTAAGCGCGCATATCATTTCGGGTGCGATCATACCAGCACTAATGCACCGGATCCCATCAGAACTCCGAAGTTAAGCGTGCTTGGGCGAGAGTAGTACTAGGATGGGTGACCCCCTGGGAAGTCCTCGTGTTGCACCCCTTTTTTGCCATGTCTCGTCTCCTTTTTAAACTTTTTCTTAACGTCGCCATTGGAAGTTCTCGTTTTCGCACCCCTTTTGCCATGTCACGACTCCCATTTCAAGTTTTTGATTTCTTACGTCCCGACTCCCTTTATATATTCATTTTTTATTTTTAATTCTTTTTTCTTTTTAACCTTTTCAGCATATTAGCATTAAGCGCGCATATCATTTCGGGTGCGATCATACCAGCACTAATGCACCGGATCCCATCAGAACTCCGAAGTTAAGCGTGCTTGGGCGAGAGTAGTACTAGGATGGGTAACCCCCTGGGAAGTCCTCGTGTTGCACCCCTTTTTTGCCTTGTCTCGTCTCCTTTTTAAACTTTTTTTTAGCGTCGCCATTGGAAGTTCTCGTTTTCGCACCCCTTTTGCCATGTCACGACTCCCATTTCAAGTTTTTGATTTCTTACGTCCCGACTCCCTTTTTTATATTCATTTTTTATTTTTAATTCTTTTTTCTTTTTAACCTTTTCAGCATATTAGCATTAAGCGCGCATATCATTTCGGGTGCGATCATACCAGCACTAATGCATCGGATCCCATCAGAACTCCGAAGTTAAGCGTGCTTGGGCGAGAGTAGTACTAGGATGGGTGACCCCCTGGGAAGTCCTCGTGTTGCACCCCTTTTTTGCCTTGTCTCGTCTCCTTTTTAAACTTTTTTTTAGCGTCGCCATTGGAAGTTCTCGTTTTCGCACCCCTTTTGCCATGTCACGACTCCCATTTCAAGTTTTTGATTTCTTACGTCCCGACTCCCTTTTTTATATTCATTTTTTATTTTTAATTCTTTTTTCTTTTTAACCTTTTTCAGCATATTAGCATTAAACGCGCATATCATTTCGGGTGCGATCATACCAGCACTAACGCACCGGATCCCATCAGAACTCCGAAGTTAAGCGTGCTTGGGCGAGAGTAGTACTAGGATGGGTGACCCCCTGGGAAGTCCTCGTGTTGCACCCCTTTTTTGCCATGTCTCGTCTCCTTTTTAAACTTTTTCTTAGCGTCGCCATTGGAAGTTCTCGTTTTCGCACCCCTTTTGCCATGTCACGACTCCCATTTCAAGTTTTTGATTTCTTACGTCCCGACTCCCTTTTTTATATTCATTTTTTATTTTTAATTCTTTTTTCTTTTTAACCTTTTCAGCATATTAGCATTAAGCGCGCATATCATTTCGGGTGCGATCATACCAGCACTAATGCACCGGATCCCATCAGAACTCCGAAGTTAAGCGTGCTTGGGCGAGAGTAGTACTAGGATGGGTGACCCCCTGGGAAGTCCTCGTGTTGCACCCCTTTTTTGCCTTGTCTCGTCTCCTTTTTAAACTTTTTCTTAGCGTCGCCATTGGAAGTTCTCGTTTTCGCACCCCTTTTGCCATGTCACGACTCCCATTTCAAGTTTTTGATTTCTTACGTCCCGACTCCCTTTTTTATATTCATTTTTTATTTTTAATTCTTTTTTCTTTTTAACCTTTTCAGCATATTAGCATTAAGCGCGCATATCATTTCGGGTGCGATCATACCAGCACTAATGCACCGGATCCCATCAGAACTCAGAAGTTAAGCGTGCTTGGGCGAGAGTAGTACTAGGATGGGTGACCCCCTGGGAAGTTCTCGTGTTGCACCCCTTTTTTGCCATGTCTCGTCTCCTTTTTAAACTTTTTCTTAGCGTCGCCATTGGAAGTTCTCGTTTTCGCACCCCTTTTGCCATGTCACGACTCCCATTTCAAGTTTTTGATTTCTTACGTCCCGACTCCCTTTTTTATATTCATTTTTTATTTTTAATTCTTTTTTCTTTTTAACCTTTTCAGCATATTAGCATTAAGCGCGCATATCATTTCGGGTGCGATCATACCAGCACTAATGCACCGGATCCCATCAGAACTCCGAAGTTAAGCGTGCTTGGGCGAGAGTAGTACTAGGATGGGTGACCCCCTGGGAAGTCCTCGTGTTGCACCCCTTTTTTGCCATGTCTCGTCTCCTTTTTAAACTTTTTCTTAACGTCGCCATTGGAAGTTCTCGTTTTCGCACCCCTTTTGCCATGTCACGACTCCCATTTCAAGTTTTTGATTTCTTACGTCCCGACTCCCTTTATATATTCATTTTTTATTTTTAATTCTTTTTTCTTTTTAACCTTTTCAGCATATTAGCATTAAGCGCGCATATCATTTCGGGTGCGATCATACCAGCACTAATGCACCGGATCCCATCAGAACTACGAAGTTAAGCGTGCTTGGGCGAGAGTAGTACTAGGATGGGTGACCCCCTGGGAAGTCCTCGTGTTGCACCCCTTTTTTGCCTTGTCTCGTCTCCTTTTTAAACTTTTTTTTAGCGTCGCCATTGGAAGTTCTCGTTTTCGCACCCCTTTTGCCATGTCACGACTCCCATTTCAAGTTTTTGATTTCTTACGTCCCGACTCCCTTTTTTATATTCATTTTTTATTTTTAATTCTTTTTTCTTTTTAACCTTTTCAGCATATTAGCATTAAGCGCGCATATCATTTTGGGTGCGATCATACCAGCACTAATGCACCGGATCCCATCAGAACTCCGAAGTTAAGCGTGCTTGGGCGAGAGTAGTACTAGGATGGGTGACCCCCTGGGAAGTCCTCGTGTTGCACCCCTTTTTTGCCTTGTCTCGTCTCCTTTTTAAACTTTTTTTTAGCGTCGCCATTGGAAGTTCTCGTTTTCGCACCCCTTTTGCCATGTCACGACTCCCATTTCAAGTTTTTGATTTCTTACGTCCCGACTCCCTTTTTTATATTCATTTTTTATTTTTAATTCTTTTTTCTTTTTAACCTTTTCAGCATATTAGCATTAAGCGCGCATATCATTTCGGGTGCGATCATACCAGCACTAATGCATCGGATCCCATCAGAACTCCGAAGTTAAGCGTGCTTGGGCGAGAGTAGTACTAGGATGGGTGACCCCCTGGGAAGTCCTCGTGTTGCACCCCTTTTTTGCCTTGTCTCGTCTCCTTTTTAAACTTTTTTTTAGCGTCGCCATTGGAAGTTCTCGTTTTCGCACCCCTTTTGCCATGTCACGACTCCCATTTCAAGTTTTTGATTTCTTACGTCCCGACTCCCTTTTTTATATTCATTTTTTATTTTTAATTCTTTTTTCTTTTTAACCTTTTCAGCATATTAGCATTAAGCGCGCATATCATTTCGGGTGCGATCATACCAGCACTAATGCACCGGATCCCATCAGAACTCCGAAGTTAAGCGTGCTTGGGCGAGAGTAGTACTAGGATGGGTGACCCCCTGGGAAGTCCTCGTGTTGCACCCCTTTTTTGCCATGTCTCGTCTCCTTTTTAAACTTTTTCTTAGCGTCGCCATTGGAAGTTCTCGTTTTCGCACCCCTTTTGCCATGTCACGACTCCCATTTCAAGTTTTTGATTTCTTACGTCCCGACTCCCTTTTTTATATTCATTTTTTATTTTTAATTCTTTTTTCTTTTTAACCTTTTCAGCATATTAGCATTAAGCGCGCATATCATTTCGGGTGCGATCATACCAGCACTAATGCACCGGATCCCATCAGAACTCCGAAGTTAAGCGTGCTTGGGCGAGAGTAGTACTAGGATGGGTGACCCCCTGGGAAGTCCTCGTGTTGCACCCCTTTTTTGCCTTGTCTCGTCTCCTTTTTAAACTTTTTCTTAGCGTCGCCATTGGAAGTTCTCGTTTTCGCACCCCTTTTGCCATGTCACGACTCCCATTTCAAGTTTTTGATTTCTTACGTCCCGACTCCCTTTTTTATATTCATTTTTTATTTTTAATTCTTTTTTCTTTTTAACCTTTTCAGCATATTAGCATTAAGCGCGCATATCATTTCGGGTGCGATCATACCAGCACTAATGCACCGGATCCCATCAGAACTCCGAAGTTAATCGTGCTTGGGCGAGAGTAGTACTAGGATGGGTGACCCCCTGGGAAGTCCTCGTGTTGCACCCCTTTTTTGCCTTGTCTCGTCTCCTTTTTAAACTTTTTCTTAGCGTCGCCATTGGAAGTTCTCGTTTTCGCACCCCTTTTGCCATGTCACGACTCCCATTTCAAGTTTTTGATTTCTTACGTCCCGACTCCCTTTTTTATATTCATTTTTTATTTTTAATTCTTTTTTCTTTTTAACCTTTTCAGCATATTAGCATTAAGCGCGCATATCATTTCGGGTGCGATCATACCAGCACTAATGCACCGGATCCCATCAGAACTCAGAAGTTAAGCGTGCTTGGGCGAGAGTAATACTAGGATGGGTGACCCCCTGGGAAGTTCTCGTGTTGCACCCCTTTTTTGCCATGTCTCGTCTCCTTTTTAAACTTTTTCTTAGCGTCGCCATTGGAAGTTCTCGTTTTCGCACCCCTTTTGCCATGTCACGACTCCCATTTCAAGTTTTTGATTTCTTACGTCCCGACTCCCTTTTTTATATTCATTTTTTATTTTTAATTCTTTTTTCTTTTTAACCTTTTCAGCATATTAGCATTAAGCGCGCATATCATTTCGGGTGCGATCATACCAGCACTAATGCATCGGATCCCATCAGAACTCCGAAGTTAAGCGTGCTTGGGCGAGAGTAGTACTAGGATGGGTGACCCCCTGGGAAGTCCTCGTGTTGCACCCCTTTTTTGCCTTGTCTCGTCTCCTTTTTAAACTTTTTTTTAGCGTCGCCATTGGAAGTTCTCGTTTTCGCACCCCTTTTGCCATGTCACGACTCCCATTTCAAGTTTTTGATTTCTTACGTCCCGACTCCCTTTTTTATATTCATTTTTTATTTTTAATTCTTTTTTCTTTTTAACCTTTTCAGCATATTAGCATTAAGCGCGCATATCATTTCGGGTGCGATCATACCAGCACTAATGCACCGGATCCCATCAGAACTCCGAAGTTAAGCGTGCTTGGGCGAGAGTAGTACTAGGATGGGTGACCCCCTGGGAAGTCCTCGTGTTGCACCCCTTTTTTGCCATGTCTCGTCTCCTTTTTAAACTTTTTCTTAGCGTCGCCATTGGAAGTTCTCGTTTTCGCACCCCTTTTGCCATGTCACGACTCCCATTTCAAGTTTTTGATTTCTTACGTCCCGACTCCCTTTTTTATATTCATTTTTTATTTTTAATTCTTTTTTCTTTTTAACCTTTTCAGCATATTAGCATTAAGCGCGCATATCATTTCGGGTGCGATCATACCAGCACTAATGCACCGGATCCCATCAGAACTCCGAAGTTAAGCGTGCTTGGGCGAGAGTAGTACTAGGATGGGTGACCCCCTGGGAAGTCCTCGTGTTGCACCCCTTTTTTGCCTTGTCTCGTCTCCTTTTTAAACTTTTTCTTAGCGTCGCCATTGGAAGTTCTCGTTTTCGCACCCCTTTTGCCATGTCACGACTCCCATTTCAAGTTTTTGATTTCTTACGTCCCGACTCCCTTTTTTATATTCATTTTTTATTTTTAATTCTTTTTTCTTTTTAACCTTTTCAGCATATTAGCATTAAGCGCGCATATCATTTCGGGTGCGATCATACCAGCACTAATGCACCGGATCCCATCAGAACTCCGAAGTTAATCGTGCTTGGGCGAGAGTAGTACTAGGATGGGTGACCCCCTGGGAAGTCCTCGTGTTGCACCCCTTTTTTGCCTTGTCTCGTCTCCTTTTTAAACTTTTTCTTAGCGTCGCCATTGGAAGTTCTCGTTTTCGCACCCCTTTTGCCATGTCACGACTCCCATTTCAAGTTTTTGATTTCTTACGTCCCGACTCCCTTTTTTATATTCATTTTTTATTTTTAATTCTTTTTTCTTTTTAACCTTTTCAGCATATTAGCATTAAGCGCGCATATCATTTCGGGTGCGATCATACCAGCACTAATGCACCGGATCCCATCAGAACTCAGAAGTTAAGCGTGCTTGGGCGAGAGTAATACTAGGATGGGTGACCCCCTGGGAAGTTCTCGTGTTGCACCCCTTTTTTGCCATGTCTCGTCTCCTTTTTAAACTTTTTCTTAGCGTCGCCATTGGAAGTTCTCGTTTTCGCACCCCTTTTGCCATGTCACGACTCCCATTTCAAGTTTTTGATTTCTTACGTCCCGACTCCCTTTTTTATATTCATTTTTTATTTTTAATTCTTTTTTCTTTTTAACCTTTTCAGCATATTAGCATTAAGCGCGCATATCATTTCGGGTGCGATCATACCAGCACTAATGCATCGGATCCCATCAGAACTCCGAAGTTAAGCGTGCTTGGGCGAGAGTAGTACTAGGATGGGTGACCCCCTGGGAAGTCCTCGTGTTGCACCCCTTTTTTGCCTTGTCTCGTCTCCTTTTTAAACTTTTTTTTAGCGTCGCCATTGGAAGTTCTCGTTTTCGCACCCCTTTTGCCATGTCACGACTCCCATTTCAAGTTTTTGATTTCTTACGTCCCGACTCCCTTTTTTATATTCATTTTTTATTTTTAATTCTTTTTTCTTTTTAACCTTTTCAGCATATTAGCATTAAGCGCGCATATCATTTCGGGTGCGATCATACCAGCACTAATGCACCGGATCCCATCAGAACTCCGAAGTTAAGCGTGCTTGGGCGAGAGTAGTACTAGGATGGGTGACCCCCTGGGAAGTCCTCGTGTTGCACCCCTTTTTTGCCATGTCTCGTCTCCTTTTTAAACTTTTTCTTAGCGTCGCCATTGGAAGTTCTCGTTTTCGCACCCCTTTTGCCATGTCACGACTCCCATTTCAAGTTTTTGATTTCTTACGTCCCGACTCCCTTTTTTATATTCATTTTTTATTTTTAATTCTTTTTTCTTTTTAACCTTTTCAGCATATTAGCATTAAGCGCGCATATCATTTCGGGTGCGATCATACCAGCACTAATGCACCGGATCCCATCAGAACTCCGAAGTTAAGCGTGCTTGGGCGAGAGTAGTACTAGGATGGGTGACCCCCTGGGAAGTCCTCGTGTTGCACCCCTTTTTTGCCTTGTCTCGTCTCCTTTTTAAACTTTTTCTTAGCGTCGCCATTGGAAGTTCTCGTTTTCGCACCCCTTTTGCCATGTCACGACTCCCATTTCAAGTTTTTGATTTCTTACGTCCCGACTCCCTTTTTTATATTCATTTTTTATTTTTAATTCTTTTTTCTTTTTAACCTTTTCAGCATATTAGCATTAAGCGCGCATATCATTTCGGGTGCGATCATACCAGCACTAATGCACCGGATCCCATCAGAACTCCGAAGTTAATCGTGCTTGGGCGAGAGTAGTACTAGGATGGGTGACCCCCTGGGAAGTCCTCGTGTTGCACCCCTTTTTTGCCTTGTCTCGTCTCCTTTTTAAACTTTTTCTTAGCGTCGCCATTGGAAGTTCTCGTTTTCGCACCCCTTTTGCCATGTCACGACTCCCATTTCAAGTTTTTGATTTCTTACGTCCCGACTCCCTTTTTTATATTCATTTTTTATTTTTAATTCTTTTTTCTTTTTAACCTTTTCAGCATATTAGCATTAAGCGCGCATATCATTTCGGGTGCGATCATACCAGCACTAATGCACCGGATCCCATCAGAACTCAGAAGTTAAGCGTGCTTGGGCGAGAGTAATACTAGGATGGGTGACCCCCTGGGAAGTTCTCGTGTTGCACCCCTTTTTTGCCATGTCTCGTCTCCTTTTTAAACTTTTTCTTAGCGTCGCCATTGGAAGTTCTCGTTTTCGCACCCCTTTTGCCATGTCACGACTCCCATTTCAAGTTTTTGATTTCTTACGTCCCGACTCCCTTTTTTATATTCATTTTTTATTTTTAATTCTTTTTTCTTTTTAACCTTTTCAGCATATTAGCATTAAGCGCGCATATCATTTCGGGTGCGATCATACCAGCACTAATGCACCGGATCCCATCAGAACTCCGAAGTTAAGCGTGCTTGGGCGAGGGTAGTACTAGGATGGGTGACCCCCTGGGAAGTCCTCGTGTTGCACCCCTTTTTTGCCTTGTCTCGTCTCCTTTTTAAACTTTTTCTTAGCGTCGCCATTGGAAGTTCTCGTTTTCGCACCCCTTTTGCCATGTCACGACTCCCATTTCAAGTTTTTGATTTCTTACGTCCCGACTCCCTTTTTTATATTCATTTTTTATTTTTAATTCTTTTTTCTTTTTAACCTTTTCAGCATATTAGCATTAAGCGCGCATATCATTTCGGGTGCGATCATACCAGCACTAATGCACCGGATCCCATCAGAACTCCGAAGTTAAGCGTGCTTGGGCGAGAGTAGTACTAGGATGGGTGACCCCCTGGGAAGTCCTCGTGTTGCACCCCTTTTTTGCCTTGTCTCGTCTCCTTTTTAAACTTTTTCTTAGCGTCGCCATTGGAAGTTCTCGTTTTCGCACCCCTTTTGCCATGTCACGACTCCCATTTCAAGTTTTTGATTTCTTACGTCCCGACTCCCTTTTTTATATTCATTTTTTATTTTTAATTCTTTTTTCTTTTTAACCTTTTCAGCATATTAGCATTAAGCGCGCATATCATTTCGGGTGCGATCATACCAGCACTAATGCACCGGATCCCATCAGAACTCCGAAGTTAAGCGTGCTTGGGCGAGAGTAGTACTAGGATGGGTGACCCCCTGGGAAGTCCTCGTGTTGCACCCCTTTTTTGCCTTGTCTCGTCTCCTTTTTAAACTTTTTTTTAGCGTCGCCATTGGAAGTTCTCGTTTTCGCACCCCTTTTGCCATGTCACGACTCCCATTTCAAGTTTTTGATTTCTTACGTCCCGACTCCCTTTTTTATATTCATTTTTTATTTTTAATTCTTTTTTCTTTTTAACCTTTTCAGCATATTAGCATTAAGCGCGCATATCATTTCGGGTGCGATCATACCAGCACTAATGCACCGGATCCCATCAGAACTCCGAAGTTAAGCGTGCTTGGGCGAGAGTAGTACTAGGATGGGTGACCCCCTGGGAAGTCCTCGTGTTGCACCCCTTTTTTGCCTTGTCTCGTCTCCTTTTTAAACTTTTTCTTAGCGTCGCCATTGGAAGTTCTCGTTTTCGCACCCCTTTTGCCATGTCACGACTCCCATTTCAAGTTTTTGATTTCTTACGTCCCGACTCCCTTTTTTATATTCATTTTTTATTTTTAATTCTTTTTTCTTTTTAACCTTTTCAGCATATTAGCATTAAGCGCGCATATCATTTCGGGTGCGATCATACCAGCACTAATGCACCGGATCCCATCAGAACTCCGAAGTTAAGTGTGCTTGGGCGAGAGTAGTACTAGGATGGGTGACCCCCTGGGAAGTCCTCGTGTTGCACCCCTTTTTTGCCATGTCTCGTCTCCTTTTTAAACTTTTTCTTAGCGTCGCCATTGGAAGTTCTCGTTTTCGCACCCCTTTTGCCATGTCACGACTCCCATTTCAAGTTTTTGATTTCTTACGTCCCGACTCCCTTTTTTATATCCATTTTTTATTTTTAATTCTTTTTTCTTTTTAACCTTTTCAGCATATTAGCATTAAGCGCGCATATCATTTCGGGTGCGATCATACCAGCACTAATGCACCGGATCCCATCAGAACTCCGAAGTTAAGCGTGCTTGGGCGAGAGTAGTACTAGGATGGGTGACCCCCTGGGAAGTCCTCGTGTTGCACCCCTTTTTTGCCATGTCTCGTCTCCTTTTTAAACTTTTTCTTAGCGTCGCCATTGGAAGTTCTCGTTTTCGCACCCCTTTTGCCATGTCACGACTCCCATTTCAAGTTTTTGATTTCTTACGTCCCGACTCCCTTTTTTATATTCATTTTTTATTTTTAATTCTTTTTTCTTTTTAACCTTTTCAGCATATTATCATTAAGCGCGCATATCATTTCGGGTGCGATCATACCAGCACTAATGCACCGGATCCCATCAGAACTCCGAAGTTAAGCGTGCTTGGGCGAGAGTAGTACTAGGATGGGTGACCCCTTGGGAAGTCCTCGTGTTGCACCCCTTTTTTGCCTTGTCTCGTCTCCTTTTTAAACTTTTTCTTAGCGTCGCCATTGGAAGTTCTCGTTTTCGCACCCCTTTTGCCATGTCACGACTCCCATTTCAAGTTTTTGATTTCTTACGTCCCGACTCCCTTTTTTATATCCATTTTTTATTTTTATTTCTTTTTTCTTTTTAACCTTTTCAGCATATTAGCATTAAGCGCGCATATCATTTCGGGTCCGATCATACCAGCACTAATGCACCGGATCCCATCAGAACTCCGAAGTTAAGTGTGCTTGGGCGAGAGTAGTACTAGGATGGGTGACCCCCTGGGAAGTCCTCGTGTTGCACCCCTTTTTTGCCATGTCTCGTCTCCTTTTTAAACTTTTTCTTAGCGTCGCCATTGGAAGTTCTCGTTTTCGCACCCCTTTTGCCATGTCACGACTCCCATTTCAAGTTTTTGATTTCTTACGTCCCGACTCCCTTTTTTATATCCATTTTTTATTTTTAATTCTTTTTTCTTTTTAACCTTTTCAGCATATTAGCATTAAGCGCGCATATCATTTCGGGTGCGATCATACCAGCACTAATGCACCGGATCCCATCAGAACTCCGAAGTTAAGCGTGCTTGGGCGAGAGTAGTACTAGGATGGGTGACCCCCTGGGAAGTTCTCGTGTTGCACCCCTTTTTTGCCATGTCTCGTCTCCTTTTTAAACTTTTTCTTAGCGTCGCCATTGGAAGTTCTCGTTTTCGCACCCCTTTTGCCATGTCACGACTCCCATTTCAAGTTTTTGATTTCTTACGTCCCGACTCCCTTTTTTATATTCATTTTTTATTTTTAATTCTTTTTTCTTTTTAACCTTTTCAGCATATTAGCATTAAGCGCGCATATCATTTCGGGTGCGATCATACCAGCACTAATGCACCGGATCCCATCAGAACTCCGAAGTTAAGCGTGCTTGGGCGAGAGTAGTACTAGGATGGGTGACCCCCTGGGAAGTCCTCGTGTTGCACCCCTTTTTTGCCTTGTCTCGTCTCCTTTTTAAACTTTTTTTTAGCGTCGCCATTGGAAGTTCTCGTTTTCGCACCCCTTTTGCCATGTCACGACTCCCATTTCAAGTTTTTGATTTCTTACGTCCCGACTCCCTTTTTTATATTCATTTTTTATTTTTAATTCTTTTTTCTTTTTAACCTTTTCAGCATATTAGCATTAAGCGCGCATATCATTTCGGGTGCGATCATACCAGCACTAATGCACCGGATCCCATCAGAACTCCGAAGTTAAGCGTGCTTGGGCGAGAGTAGTACTAGGATGGGTGACCCCCTGGGAAGTCCTCGTGTTGCACCCCTTTTTTGCCTTGTCTCGTCTCCTTTTTAAACTTTTTCTTAGCGTCGCCATTGGAAGTTCTCGTTTTCGCACCCCTTTTGCCATGTCACGACTCCCATTTCAAGTTTTTGATTTCTTACGTCCCGACTCCCTTTTTTATATTCATTTTTTATTTTTAATTCTTTTTTCTTTTTAACCTTTTCAGCATATTAGCATTAAGCGCGCATATCATTTCGGGTGCGATCATACCAGCACTAATGCACCGGATCCCATCAGAACTCCGAAGTTAAGTGTGCTTGGGCGAGAGTAGTACTAGGATGGGTGACCCCCTGGGAAGTCCTCGTGTTGCACCCCTTTTTTGCCATGTCTCGTCTCCTTTTTAAACTTTTTCTTAGCGTCGCCATTGGAAGTTCTCGTTTTCGCACCCCTTTTGCCATGTCACGACTCCCATTTCAAGTTTTTGATTTCTTACGTCCCGACTCCCTTTTTTATATCCATTTTTTATTTTTAATTCTTTTTTCTTTTTAACCTTTTCAGCATATTAGCATTAAGCGCGCATATCATTTCGGGTGCGATCATACCAGCACTAATGCACCGGATCCCATCAGAACTCCGAAGTTAAGCGTGCTTGGGCGAGAGTAGTACTAGGATGGGTGACCCCCTGGGAAGTCCTCGTGTTGCACCCCTTTTTTGCCATGTCTCGTCTCCTTTTTAAACTTTTTCTTAGCGTCGCCATTGGAAGTTCTCGTTTTCGCACCCCTTTTGCCATGTCACGACTCCCATTTCAAGTTTTTGATTTCTTACGTCCCGACTCCCTTTTTTATATTCATTTTTTATTTTTAATTCTTTTTTCTTTTTAACCTTTTCAGCATATTAGCATTAAGCGCGCATATCATTTCGGGTGCGATCATACCAGCACTAATGCACCGGATCCCATCAGAACTCCGAAGTTAAGCGTGCTTGGGCGAGAGTAGTACTAGGATGGGTGACCCCTTGGGAAGTCCTCGTGTTGCACCCCTTTTTTGCCTTGTCTCGTCTCCTTTTTAAACTTTTTCTTAGCGTCGCCATTGGAAGTTCTCGTTTTCGCACCCCTTTTGCCATGTCACGACTCCCATTTCAAGTTTTTGATTTCTTACGTCCCGACTCCCTTTTTTATATCCATTTTTTATTTTTATTTCTTTTTTCTTTTTAACCTTTTCAGCATATTAGCATTAAGCGCGCATATCATTTCGGGTCCGATCATACCAGCACTAATGCACCGGATCCCATCAGAACTCCGAAGTTAAGTGTGCTTGGGCGAGAGTAGTACTAGGATGGGTGACCCCCTGGGAAGTCCTCGTGTTGCACCCCTTTTTTGCCATGTCTCGTCTCCTTTTTAAACTTTTTCTTAGCGTCGCCATTGGAAGTTCTCGTTTTCGCACCCCTTTTGCCATGTCACGACTCCCATTTCAAGTTTTTGATTTCTTACGTCCCGACTCCCTTTTTTATATCCATTTTTTATTTTTAATTCTTTTTTCTTTTTAACCTTTTCAGCATATTAGCATTAAGCGCGCATATCATTTCGGGTGCGATCATACCAGCACTAATGCACCGGATCCCATCAGAACTCCGAAGTTAAGCGTGCTTGGGCGAGAGTAGTACTAGGATGGGTGACCCCCTGGGAAGTTCTCGTGTTGCACCCCTTTTTTGCCATGTCTCGTCTCCTTTTTAAACTTTTTCTTAGCGTCGCCATTGGAAGTTCTCGTTTTCGCACCCCTTTTGCCATGTCACGACTCCCATTTCAAGTTTTTGATTTCTTACGTCCCGACTCCCTTTTTTATATTCATTTTTTATTTTTAATTCTTTTTTCTTTTTAACCTTTTCAGCATATTAGCATTAAGCGCGCATATCATTTCGGGTGCGATCATACCAGCACTAATGCACCGGATCCCATCAGAACTCCGAAGTTAAGCGTGCTTGGGCGAGAGTAGTACTAGGATGGGTGACCCCCTGGGAAGTCCTCGTGTTGCACCCCTTTTTTGCCTTGTCTCGTCTCCTTTTTAAACTTTTTTTTAGCGTCGCCATTGGAAGTTCTCGTTTTCGCACCCCTTTTGCCATGTCACGACTCCCATTTCAAGTTTTTGATTTCTTACGTCCCGACTCCCTTTTTTATATTCATTTTTTATTTTTAATTCTTTTTTCTTTTTAACCTTTTCAGCATATTAGCATTAAGCGCGCATATCATTTCGGGTGCGATCATACCAGCACTAATGCACCGGATCCCATCAGAACTCCGAAGTTAAGCGTGCTTGGGCGAGAGTAGTACTAGGATGGGTGACCCCCTGGGAAGTCCTCGTGTTGCACCCCTTTTTTGCCTTGTCTCGTCTCCTTTTTAAACTTTTTCTTAGCGTCGCCATTGGAAGTTCTCGTTTTCGCACCCCTTTTGCCATGTCACGACTCCCATTTCAAGTTTTTGATTTCTTACGTCCCGACTCCCTTTTTTATATTCATTTTTTATTTTTAATTCTTTTTTCTTTTTAACCTTTTCAGCATATTAGCATTAAGCGCGCATATCATTTCGGGTGCGATCATACCAGCACTAATGCACCGGATCCCATCAGAACTCCGAAGTTAAGTGTGCTTGGGCGAGAGTAGTACTAGGATGGGTGACCCCCTGGGAAGTCCTCGTGTTGCACCCCTTTTTTGCCATGTCTCGTCTCCTTTTTAAACTTTTTCTTAGCGTCGCCATTGGAAGTTCTCGTTTTCGCACCCCTTTTGCCATGTCACGACTCCCATTTCAAGTTTTTGATTTCTTACGTCCCGACTCCCTTTTTTATATCCATTTTTTATTTTTAATTCTTTTTTCTTTTTAACCTTTTCAGCATATTAGCATTAAGCGCGCATATCATTTCGGGTGCGATCATACCAGCACTAATGCACCGGATCCCATCAGAACTCCGAAGTTAAGCGTGCTTGGGCGAGAGTAGTACTAGGATGGGTGACCCCCTGGGAAGTCCTCGTGTTGCACCCCTTTTTTGCCATGTCTCGTCTCCTTTTTAAACTTTTTCTTAGCGTCGCCATTGGAAGTTCTCGTTTTCGCACCCCTTTTGCCATGTCACGACTCCCATTTCAAGTTTTTGATTTCTTACGTCCCGACTCCCTTTTTTATATTCATTTTTTATTTTTAATTCTTTTTTCTTTTTAACCTTTTCAGCATATTAGCATTAAGCGCGCATATCATTTCGGGTGCGATCATACCAGCACTAATGCACCGGATCCCATCAGAACTCCGAAGTTAAGCGTGCTTGGGCGAGAGTAGTACTAGGATGGGTGACCCCCTGGGAAGTCCTCGTGTTGCAACCCTTTTTTGCCTTGTCTCGTCTCCTTTTTAAACTTTTTTTTAGCGTCGCCATTGGAAGTTCTCGTTTTCGCACCCCTTTTGCCATGTCACGACTCCCATTTCAAGTTTTTGATTTCTTACGTCCCGACTCCCTTTTTTATATTCATTTTTTATTTTTAATTCTTTTTTCTTTTTAACCTTTTCAGCATATTAGCATTAAGCGCGCATATCATTTCGGGTGCGATCATACCAGCACTAATGCACCGGATCCCATCAGAACTCCGAAGTTAAGCGTGCTTGGGCGAGAGTAGTACTAGGATGGGTGACCCCCTGGGAAGTCCTCGTGTTACACCCCTTTTTTGCCTTGTCTCGTATCCTTTTTTAACTTTTTTTTAGCGTCGCCATTGGAAGTTCTCGTTTTCGCACCCCTTTTGCCATGTCACGACTCCTATTTCAAGTTTTTGATTTCTTACGTCCCGACTCCCTTTTTTATATTCATTTTTTATTTTTAATTCTTTTTTCTTTTTAACCTTTTCAGCATATTAGCATTAAGCGCGCATATCATTTCGGGTGCGATCATACCAGCACTAATGCACCGGATCCCATCAGAACTCCGAAGTTAAGCGTGCTTGGGCGAGAGTAGTACTAGGATGGGTGACCCCCTGGGAAGTCCTCGTGTTGCAACCCTTTTTTGCCTTGTCTCGTCTCCTTTTTAAACTTTTTTTTAGCGTCGCCATTGGAAGTTCTCGTTTTCGCACCCCTTTTGCCATGTCACGACTCCCATTTCAAGTTTTTGATTTCTTACGTCCCGACTCCCTTTTTTATATTCATTTTTTATTTTTAATTCTTTTTTCTTTTTAACCTTTTCAGCATATTAGCATTAAGCGCGCATATCATTTCGGGTGCGATCATACCAGCACTAATGCACCGGATCCCATCAGAACTCCGAAGTTAAGCGTGCTTGGGCGAGAGTAGTACTAGGATGGGTGACCCCCTGGGAAGTCCTCGTGTTGCACCCCTTTTTTGCCTTGTCTCGTATCCTTTTTAAACTTTTTTTTAGCGTCGCCATTGGAAGTTCTCGTTTTCGCACCCCTTTTGCCATGTCACGACTCCTATTTCAAGTTTTTGATTTCTTACGTCCCGACTCCCTTTTTTATATTCATTTTTTATTTTTAATTCTTTTTTCTTTTTAACCTTTTCAGCATATTAGCATTAAGCGCGCATATCATTTCGGGTGCGATCATACCAGCACTAATGCACCGGATCCCATCAGAACTCCGAAGTTAAGCGTGCTTGGGCGAGAGTAGTACTAGGATGGGTGACCCCCTGGGAAGTCCTCGTGTTGCACCCCTTTTTTGCCTTGTCTCGTCTCCTTTTTAAACTTTTTCTTAGCGTCGCCATTGGAAGTTCTCGTTTTCGCACCCCTTTTGCCATGTCACGACTCCCATTTCAAGTTTTTGATTTCTTACGTCCCGACTCCCTTTTTTATATTCATTTTTTATTTTTAATTCTTTTTTCTTTTTAACCTTTTCAGCATATTAGCATTAAGCGCGCATATCATTTCGGGTGCGATCATACCAGCACTAATGCACCGGATCCCATCAGAACTCCGAAGTTAAGTGTGCTTGGGCGAGAGTAGTACTAGGATGGGTGACCCCCTGGGAAGTCCTCGTGTTGCACCCCTTTTTTGCCATGTCTCGTCTCCTTTTTAAACTTTTTCTTAGCGTCGCCATTGGAAGTTCTCGTTTTCGCACCCCTTTTGCCATGTCACGACTCCCATTTCAAGTTTTTGATTTCTTACGTCCCGACTCCCTTTTTTATATCCATTTTTTATTTTTAATTCTTTTTTCTTTTTAACCTTTTCAGCATATTAGCATTAAGCGCGCATATCATTTCGGGTGCGATCATACCAGCACTAATGCACCGGATCCCATCAGAACTCCGAAGTTAAGCGTGCTTGGGCGAGAGTAGTACTAGGATGGGTGACCCCCTGGGAAGTCCTCGTGTTGCACCCCTTTTTTGCCATGTCTCGTCTCCTTTTTAAACTTTTTCTTAGCGTCGCCATTGGAAGTTCTCGTTTTCGCACCCCTTTTGCCATGTCACGACTCCCATTTCAAGTTTTTGATTTCTTACGTCCCGACTCCCTTTTTTATATTCATTTTTTATTTTTAATTCTTTTTTCTTTTTAACCTTTTCAGCATATTAGCATTAAGCGCGCATATCATTTCGGGTGCGATCATACCAGCACTAATGCACCGGATCCCATCAGAACTCCGAAGTTAAGCGTGCTTGGGCGAGAGTAGTACTAGGATGGGTGACCCCCTGGGAAGTCCTCGTGTTGCACCCCTTTTTTGCCTTGTTTCGTCTCCTTTTTAAACTTTTTTTTAGCGTCGTCATTGGAAGTTCTCGTTTTCGCACCCCTTTTGCCATGTCACGACTCCCATTTCAAGTTTTTGATTTCTTACGTCCCGACTCCCTTTTTTATATTCATTTTTTATTTTTAATTCTTTTTTCTTTTTAACCTTTTCAGCATATTAGCATTAAGCGCGCATATCATTTCGGGTGCGATCATACCAGCACTAATGCACCGGATCCGATCAGAACTCCGAAGTTAAGTGTGCTTGGGCGAGAGTAGTACTAGGATGGGTGACCCCCTGGGAAGTCCTCGTGTTGCACCCCTTTTTTGCCATGTCTCGTCTCCTTTTTAAACTTTTTCTTAGCGTCGCCATTGGAAGTTCTCGTTTTCGCACCCCTTTTGCCATGTCACGACTCCCATTTCAAGTTTTTGATTTCTTACGTCCCGACTCCCTTTTTTATATTCATTTTTTATTTTTAATTCTTTTTTCTTTTTAACCTTTTCAGCAAATTAGCATTAAGCGCGCATATCATTTCGGGTGCGATCATACCAGCACTAATGCACCGGATCCCATCAGAACTCCGAAGTTAAGCGTGCTTGGGCGAGAGTAGTACTAGGATGGGTGACCCCCTGGGAAGTCCTCGTGTTGCACCCCTTTTTTGCCATGTCTCGTCTCCTTTTTAAACTTTTTCTTAGCGTCGCCATTGGAAGTTCTCGTTTTCGCACCCCTTTTGCCATGTCACGACTCCCATTTCAAGTTTTTGATTTCTTACGTCCCGACTCCCTTTTTTATATTCATTTTTTATTTTTAATTCTTTTTTCTTTTTAACCTTTTCAGCATATTAGCATTAAGCGCGCATATCATTTCGGGTGCGATCATACCAGCACTAATGCACCGGATCCCATCAGAACTCCGAAGTTAAGCGTGCTTGGGCGAGAGTAGTACTAGGATGGGTGACCCCCTGGGAAGTCCTCGTGTTGCACCCCTTTTTTGCCTTGTCTCGTCTCCTTTTTAAACTTTTTTTTAGCGTCGCCATTGGAAGTTCTCGTTTTCGCACCCCTTTTGCCATGTCACGACTCCCATTTCAAGTTTTTGATTTCTTACGTCCCGACTCCCTTTTTTATATTCATTTTTTATTTTTAATTCTTTTTTCTTTTTAACCTTTTCAGCATATTAGCATTAAGCGCGCATATCATTTCGGGTGCGATCATACCAGCACTAATGCACCGGATCCCATCAGAACTCCGAAGTTAAGCGTGCTTGGGCGAGAGTAGTACTAGGATGGGTGACCCCCTGGGAAGTCCTCGTGTTGCACCCCTTTTTTGCCTTGTCTCGTCTCCTTTTTAAACTTTTTTTTAGCGTCGCCATTGGAAGTTCTCGTTTTCGCACCCCTTTTGCCATGTCACGACTCCCATTTCAAGTTTTTGATTTCTTACGTCCCGACTCCCTTTTTTATATTCATTTTTTATTTTTAATTCTTTTTTCTTTTTAACCTTTTCAGCATATTAGCATTAAGCGCGCATATCATTTCGGGTGCGATCATACCAGCACTAATGCACCGGATCCCATCAGAACTCCGAAGTTAAGCGTGCTTGGGCGAGAGTAGTACTAGGATGGGTGACCCCCTGGGAAGTCCTCGTGTTGCACCCCTTTTTTGCCTTGTCTCGTCTCCTTTTTAAACTTTTTTTTAGCGTCGCCATTGGAAGTTCTCGTTTTCGCACCCCTTTTGCCATGTCACGACTCCCATTTCAAGTTTTTGATTTCTTACGTCCCGACTCCCTTTTTTATATTCATTTTTTATTTTTAATTCTTTTTTCTTTTTAACCTTTTCAGCATATTAGCATTAAGCGCGCATATCATTTCGGGTGCGATCATACCAGCACTAATGCACCGGATCCCATCAGAACTCCGAAGTTAAGCGTGCTTGGGCGAGAGTAGTACTAGGATGGGTGACCCCCTGGGAAGTCCTCGTGTTGCACCCCTTTTTTGCCTTGTCTCGTCTCCTTTTTAAACTTTTTCTTAGCGTCGCCATTGGAAGTTCTCGTTTTCGCACCCCTTTTGCCATGTCACGACTCCCATTTCAAGTTTTTGATTTCTTACGTCCCGACTCCCTTTTTTATATTCATTTTTTATTTTTAATTCTTTTTTCTTTTTAACCTTTTCAGCATATTAGCATTAAGCGCGCATATCATTTCGGGTGCGATCATACCAGCACTAATGCACCGGATCCCATCAGAACTCCGAAGTTAAGTGTGCTTGGGCGAGAGTAGTACTAGGATGGGTGACCCCCTGGGAAGTCCTCGTGTTGCACCCCTTTTTTGCCATGTCTCGTCTCCTTTTTAAACTTTTTCTTAGCGTCGCCATTGGAAGTTCTCGTTTTCGCACCCCTTTTGCCATGTCACGACTCTCATTTCAAGTTTTTGATTTCTTACGTCCCGACTCCCTTTTTTATATCCATTTTTTATTTTTAATTCTTTTTTCTTTTTAACCTTTTCAGCATATTAGCATTAAGCGCGCATATCATTTCGGGTGCGATCATACCAGCACTAATGCACCGGATCCCATCAGAACTCCGAAGTTAAGCGTGCTTGGGCGAGAGTAGTACTAGGATGGGTGACCCCCTGGGAAGTCCTCGTGTTGCACCCCTTTTTTGCCATGTCTCGTCTCCTTTTTAAACTTTTTCTTAGCGTCGCCATTGGAAGTTCTCGTTTTCGCACCCCTTTTGCCATGTCACGACTCCCATTTCAAGTTTTTGATTTCTTACGTCCCGACTCCCTTTTTTATATTCATTTTTTATTTTTAATTCTTTTTTCTTTTTAACCTTTTCAGCATATTAGCATTAAGCGCGCATATCATTTCGGGTGCGATCATACCAGCACTAATGCACCGGATCCCATCAGAACTCCGAAGTTAAGCGTGCTTGGGCGAGAGTAGTACTAGGATGGGTGACCCCCTGGGAAGTCCTCGTGTTGCAACCCTTTTTTGCCTTGTCTCGTCTCCTTTTTAAACTTTTTTTTAGCGTCGCCATTGGAAGTTCTCGTTTTCGCACCCCTTTTGCCATGTCACGACTCCCATTTCAAGTTTTTGATTTCTTACGTCCCGACTCCCTTTTTTATATTCATTTTTTATTTTTAATTCTTTTTTCTTTTTAACCTTTTCAGCATATTAGCATTAAGCGCGCATATCATTTCGGGTGCGATCATACCAGCACTAATGCACCGGATCCCATCAGAACTCCGAAGTTAAGCGTGCTTGGGCGAGAGTAGTACTAGGATGGGTGACCCCCTGGGAAGTCCTCGTGTTACACCCCTTTTTTGCCTTGTCTCGTATCCTTTTTTAACTTTTTTTTAGCGTCGCCATTGGAAGTTCTCGTTTTCGCACCCCTTTTGCCATGTCACGACTCCTATTTCAAGTTTTTGATTTCTTACGTCCCGACTCCCTTTTTTATATTCATTTTTTATTTTTAATTCTTTTTTCTTTTTAACCTTTTCAGCATATTAGCATTAAGCGCGCATATCATTTCGGGTGCGATCATACCAGCACTAATGCACCGGATCCCATCAGAACTCCGAAGTTAAGCGTGCTTGGGCGAGAGTAGTACTAGGATGGGTGACCCCCTGGGAAGTCCTCGTGTTGCAACCCTTTTTTGCCTTGTCTCGTCTCCTTTTTAAACTTTTTTTTAGCGTCGCCATTGGAAGTTCTCGTTTTCGCACCCCTTTTGCCATGTCACGACTCCCATTTCAAGTTTTTGATTTCTTACGTCCCGACTCCCTTTTTTATATTCATTTTTTATTTTTAATTCTTTTTTCTTTTTAACCTTTTCAGCATATTAGCATTAAGCGCGCATATCATTTCGGGTGCGATCATACCAGCACTAATGCACCGGATCCCATCAGAACTCCGAAGTTAAGCGTGCTTGGGCGAGAGTAGTACTAGGATGGGTGACCCCCTGGGAAGTCCTCGTGTTGCACCCCTTTTTTGCCTTGTCTCGTATCCTTTTTAAACTTTTTTTTAGCGTCGCCATTGGAAGTTCTCGTTTTCGCACCCCTTTTGCCATGTCACGACTCCTATTTCAAGTTTTTGATTTCTTACGTCCCGACTCCCTTTTTTATATTCATTTTTTATTTTTAATTCTTTTTTCTTTTTAACCTTTTCAGCATATTAGCATTAAGCGCGCATATCATTTCGGGTGCGATCATACCAGCACTAATGCACCGGATCCCATCAGAACTCCGAAGTTAAGCGTGCTTGGGCGAGAGTAGTACTAGGATGGGTGACCCCCTGGGAAGTCCTCGTGTTGCACCCCTTTTTTGCCTTGTCTCGTCTCCTTTTTAAACTTTTTCTTAGCGTCGCCATTGGAAGTTCTCGTTTTCGCACCCCTTTTGCCATGTCACGACTCCCATTTCAAGTTTTTGATTTCTTACGTCCCGACTCCCTTTTTTATATTCATTTTTTATTTTTAATTCTTTTTTCTTTTTAACCTTTTCAGCATATTAGCATTAAGCGCGCATATCATTTCGGGTGCGATTATACCAGCACTAATGCACCGGATCCCATCAGAACTCCGAAGTTAAGTGTGCTTGGGCGAGAGTAGTACTAGGATGGGTGACCCCCTGGGAAGTCCTCGTGTTGCACCCCTTTTTTGCCATGTCTCGTCTCCTTTTTAAACTTTTTCTTAGCGTCGCCATTGGAAGTTCTCGTTTTCGCACCCCTTTTGCCATGTCACGACTCCCATTTCAAGTTTTTGATTTCTTACGTCCCGACTCCCTTTTTTATATCCATTTTTTATTTTTAATTCTTTTTTCTTTTTAACCTTTTCAGCATATTAGCATTAAGCGCGCATATCATTTCGGGTGCGATCATACCAGCACTAATGCACCGGATCCCATCAGAACTCCGAAGTTAAGCGTGCTTGGGCGAGAGTAGTACTAGGATGGGTGACCCCCTGGGAAGTCCTCGTGTTGCACCCCTTTTTTGCCATGTCTCGTCTCCTTTTTAAACTTTTTCTTAGCGTCGCCATTGGAAGTTCTCGTTTTCGCACCCCTTTTGCCATGTCACGACTCCCATTTCAAGTTTTTGATTTCTTACGTCCCGACTCCCTTTTTTATATTCATTTTTTATTTTTAATTCTTTTTTCTTTTTAACCTTTTCAGCATATTAGCATTAAGCGCGCATATCATTTCGGGTGCGATCATACCAGCACTAATGCACCGGATCCCATCAGAACTCCGAAGTTAAGCGTGCTTGGGCGAGAGTAGTACTAGGATGGGTGACCCCCTGGGAAGTCCTCGTGTTGCACCCCTTTTTTGCCTTGTTTCGTCTCCTTTTTAAACTTTTTTTTAGCGTCGTCATTGGAAGTTCTCGTTTTCGCACCCCTTTTGCCATGTCACGACTCCCATTTCAAGTTTTTGATTTCTTACGTCCCGACTCCCTTTTTTATATTCATTTTTTATTTTTAATTCTTTTTTCTTTTTAACCTTTTCAGCATATTAGCATTAAGCGCGCATATCATTTCGGGTGCGATCATACCAGCACTAATGCACCGGATCCGATCAGAACTCCGAAGTTAAGTGTGCTTGGGCGAGAGTAGTACTAGGATGGGTGACCCCCTGGGAAGTCCTCGTGTTGCACCCCTTTTTTGCCATGTCTCGTCTCCTTTTTAAACTTTTTCTTAGCGTCGCCATTGGAAGTTCTCGTTTTCGCACCCCTTTTGCCATGTCACGACTCCCATTTCAAGTTTTTGATTTCTTACGTCCCGACTCCCTTTTTTATATTCATTTTTTATTTTTAATTCTTTTTTCTTTTTAACCTTTTCAGCATATTAGCATTAAGCGCGCATATCATTTCGGGTGCGATCATACCAGCACTAATGCACCGGATCCCATCAGAACTCCGAAGTTAAGCGTGCTTGGGCGAGAGTAGTACTAGGATGGGTGACCCCCTGGGAAGTCCTCGTGTTGCACCCCTTTTTTGCCATGTCTCGTCTCCTTTTTAAACTTTTTCTTAGCGTCGCCATTGGAAGTTCTCGTTTTCGCACCCCTTTTGCCATGTCACGACTCCCATTTCAAGTTTTTGATTTCTTACGTCCCGACTCCCTTTTTTATATTCATTTTTTATTTTTAATTCTTTTTTCTTTTTAACCTTTTCAGCATATTAGCATTAAGCGCGCATATCATTTCGGGTGCGATCATACCAGCACTAATGCACCGGATCCCATCAGAACTCCGAAGTTAAGCGTGCTTGGGCGAGAGTAGTACTAGGATGGGTGACCCCCTGGGAAGTCCTCGTGTTGCACCCCTTTTTTGCCTTGTCTCGTCTCCTTTTTAAACTTTTTTTTAGCGTCGCCATTGGAAGTTCTCGTTTTCGCACCCCTTTTGCCATGTCACGACTCCCATTTCAAGTTTTTGATTTCTTACGTCCCGACTCCCTTTTTTATATTCATTTTTTATTTTTAATTCTTTTTTCTTTTTAACCTTTTCAGCATATTAGCATTAAGCGCGCATATCATTTCGGGTGCGATCATACCAGCACTAATGCACCGGATCCCATCAGAACTCCGAAGTTAAGCGTGCTTGGGCGAGAGTAGTACTAGGATGGGTGACCCCCTGGGAAGTCCTCGTGTTGCACCCCTTTTTTGCCTTGTCTCGTCTCCTTTTTAAACTTTTTTTTAGCGTCGCCATTGGAAGTTCTCGTTTTCGCACCCCTTTTGCCATGTCACGACTCCCATTTCAAGTTTTTGATTTCTTACGTCCCGACTCCCTTTTTTATATTCATTTTTTATTTTTAATTCTTTTTTCTTTTTAACCTTTTCAGCATATTAGCATTAAGCGCGCATATCATTTCGGGTGCGATCATACCAGCACTAATGCACCGGATCCCATCAGAACTCCGAAGTTAAGCGTGCTTGGGCGAGAGTAGTACTAGGATGGGTGACCCCCTGGGAAGTCCTCGTGTTGCACCCCTTTTTTGCCATGTCTCGTCTCCTTTTTAAACTTTTTCTTAGCGTCGCCATTGGAAGTTCTCGTTTTCGCACCCCTTTTGCCATGTCACGACTCCCATTTCAAGTTTTTGATTTCTTACGTCCCGACTCCCTTTTTTATATTCATTTTTTATTTTTAATTCTTTTTTCTTTTTAACCTTTTCAGCATATTAGCATTAAGCGCGCATATCATTTCGGGTGCGATCATACCAGCACTAATGCACCGGATCCCATCAGAACTCCGAAGTTAAGTGTGCTTGGGCGAGAGTAGTACTAGGATGGGTGACCCCCTGGGAAGTCCTCGTGTTGCACCCCTTTTTTGCCATGTCTCGTCTCCTTTTTAAACTTTTTCTTAGCGTCGCCATTGGAAGTTCTCGTTTTCGCACCCCTTTTGCCATGTCACGACTCCCATTTCATGTTTTTGATTTCTTACGTCCCGACTCCCTTTTTTATATTCATTTTTTATTTTTAATTCTTTTTTCTTTTTAACCTTTTCAGCATATTAGCATTAAGCGCGCATATCATTTCGGGTGCGATCATACCAGCACTAATGCACCGGATCCCATCAGAACTCCGAAGTTAAGCGTGCTTGGGCGAGAGTAGTACTAGGATGGGTGACCCCCTGGGAAGTCCTCGTGTTGCACCCCTTTTTTGCCATGTCTCGTCTCCTTTTTAAACTTTTTCTTAGCGTCGCCATTGGAAGTTCTCGTTTTCGCACCCCTTTTGCCATGTCACGACTCCCATTTCAAGTTTTTGATTTCTTACGTCCCGACTCCCTTTTTTATATTCATTTTTTATTTTTAATTCTTTTTTCTTTTTAACCTTTTCAGCATATTAGCATTAAGCGCGCATATCATTTCGGGTGCGATCATACCAGCACTAATGCACCGGATCCCATCAGAACTCCGAAGTTAAGCGTGCTTGGGCGAGAGTAGTACTAGGATGGGTGACCCCCTGGGAAGTCCTCGTGTTGCACCCCTTTTTTGCCTTGTCTCGTCTCCTTTTTAAACTTTTTCTTAGCGTAGCCATTGGAAGTTCTCGTTTTCGCACCCCTTTTGCCATGTCACGACTCCCATTTCAAGTTTTTGATTTCTTACGTCCCGACTCCCTTTTTTATATTCATTTTTTATTTTTAATTCTTTTTTCTTTTTAACCTTTTCAGCATATTAGCATTAAGCGCGCATATCATTTCGGGTGCGATCATACCAGCACTAATGCACCGGATCCCATCAGAACTCCGAAGTTAAGCGTGCTTGGGCGAGAGTAGTACTAGGATGGGTGACCTCCTGGGAAGTTCTCGTGTTGCACCCCTTTTTTGCCATGTCTCGTCTCCTTTTTAAACTTTTTCTTAGCGTCGCCATTGGAAGTTCTCGTTTTCGCACCCCTTTTGCCATGTCACGACTCCCATTTCAAGTTTTTGATTTCTTACGTCCCGACTCCCTTTTTTATATTCATTTTTTATTTTTAATTCTTTTTTCTTTTTAACCTTTTCAGCATATTAGCATTAAGCGCGCATATCATTTCGGGTGCGATCATACCAGCACTAATGCACCGGATCCCATCAGAACTCCGAAGTTAAGCGTGCTTGGGCGAGAGTAGTACTAGGATGGGTGACCCCCTGGGAAGTCCTCGTGTTGTACCCCTTTTTTGCCTTGTCTCGTCTCCTTTTTAAACTTTTTCTTAGCGTCGCCATTGGAAGTTCTCGTTTTCGCACCCCTTTTGCCATGTCACGACTCCCATTTCAAGTTTTTGATTTCTTACGTCCCGACTCCCTTTTTTATATTCATTTTTTATTTTTAATTCTTTTTTCTTTTTAACCTTTTCAGCATATTAGCATTAAGCGCGCATATCATTTCGGGCGCGATTATACCAGCACTAATGCACCGGATCCCATCAGAACTCCGAAGTTAAGCGTGCTTGGGCGAGAGTAGTACTAGGATGGGTGACCCCCTGGGAAGTCCTCGTGTTGCACCCCTTTTTTGCCATGTCTCGTCTCCTTTTTAAACTTTTTCTTAGCGTCGCCATTGGAAGTTCTCGTTTTCGCACCCCTTTTGCCATGTCACGACTCCCATTTCAAGTTTATGATTTCTTACGTCCCGACTCCCTTTTTTATATTCATTTTTTATTTTTAATTCTTTTTTCTTTTTAACCTTTTCAGCATATTAGCATTAAGCGCGCATATCATTTTGGGTGCGATCATACCAGCACTAATGCACCGGATCCCATCAGAACTCCGAAGTTAAGCGTGCTTGGGCGAGAGTAGTACTAGGATGGGTGACCCCCTGGGAAGTCCTCGTGTTGCACCCCTTTTTTGCCTTGTCTCGTCTCCTTTTTAAACTTTTTTTTAACGTCGCCATTGGAAGTTCTCGTTTTCGCACCCCTTTTGCCATGTCACGACTCCCATTTCAAGTTTTTGATTTCTTACGTCCCGACTCCCTTTTTTATATTCATTTTTTATTTTTAATTCTTTTTTCTTTTTAACCTTTTCAGCATATTAGCATTAAGCGCGCATATCATTTCGGGTGCGATCATACCAGCACTAATGCACCGGATCCCATCAGAACTCCGAAGTTAAGCGTGCTTGGGCGAGAGTAGTACTAGGATGGGTGACCCCCTGGGAAGTCCTCGTGTTGCACCCCTTTTTTGCCTTGTCTCGTCTCCTTTTTAAACTTTTTTTTAGCGTCGCCATTGGAAGTTCTCGTTTTCGCACCCCTTTTGCCATGTCACGACTCCCATTTCAAGTTTTTGATTTCTTACGTCCCGACTCCCTTTTTTATATTCATTTTTTATTTTTAATTCTTTTTTCTTTTTAACCTTTTCAGCATATTAGCATTAAGCGCGCATATCATTTCGGGTGCGATCATACCAGCACTAATGCACCGGATCCCATCAGAACTCCGAAGTTAAGCGTGCTTGGGCGAGAGTAGTACTAGGATGGGTGACCCCCTGGGAAGTCCTCGTGTTGCACCCCTTTTTTGCCTTGTCTCGTCTCCTTTTTAAACTTTTTTTTAGCGTCGCCATTGGAAGTTCTCGTTTTCGCACCCCTTTTGCCATGTCACGACTCCCATTTCAAGTTTTTGATTTCTTACGTCCCGACTCCCTTTTTTATATTCATTTTTTATTTTTAATTCTTTTTTCTTTTTAACCTTTTCAGCATATTAGCATTAAGCGCGCATATCATTTCGGGTGCGATCATACCAGCACTAATGCACCGGATCCCATCAGAACTCCGAAGTTAAGCGTGCTTGGGCGAGAGTAGTACTAGGATGGGTGACCCCCTGGGAAGTCCTCGTGTTGCACCCCTTTTTTGCCATGTCTCGTCTCCTTTTTAAACTTTTTCTTAGCGTCGCCATTGGAAGTTCTCGTTTTCGCACCCCTTTTGCCATGTCACGACTCCCATTTCAAGTTTTTGATTTCTTACGTCCCGACTCCCTTTTTTATATTCATTTTTTATTTTTAATTCTTTTTTCTTTTTAACCTTTTCAGCATATTAGCATTAAGCGCGCATATCATTTCGGGTGCGATCATACCAGCACTAATGCACCGGATCCCATCAGAACTTCGAAGTTAAGCGTGCTTGGGCGAGAGTAGTACTAGGATGGGTGACCCCCTGGGAAGTCCTCGTGTTGCACCCCTTTTTTGCCATGTCTCGTCTCCTTTTTAAACTTTTTCTTAGCGTCGCCATTGGAAGTTCTCGTTTTCGCACCCCTTTTGCCATGTCACGACTCCCATTTCAAGTTTTTGATTTCTTACGTCCCGACTCCCTTTTTTATATTCATTTTTTATTTTTAATTCTTTTTTCTTTTTAACCTTTTCAGCATATTACCATTAAGCGCGCATATCATTTCGGGTGCGATCATACCAGCACTAATGCATCGGATCCCATCAGAACTCCGAAGTTAAGCGTGCTTGGGCGAGAGTAGTACTAGGATGGGTGACCCCCTGGGAAGTCCTCGTGTTGCACCCCTTTTTTGCCTTGTCTCGTCTCCTTTTTAAACTTTTTTTTAGCGTCGCCATTGGAAGTTCTCGTTTTCGCACCCCTTTTGCCATGTCACGACTCCCATTTCAAGTTTTTGATTTCTTACGTCCCGACTCCCTTTTTTATATTCATTTTTTATTTTTAATTCTTTTTTCTTTTTAACCTTTTCAGCATATTAGCATTAAGCGCGCATATCATTTCGGGTGCGATCATACCAGCACTAATGCACCGGATCCCATCAGAACTCCGAAGTTAAGCGTGCTTGGGCGAGAGTAGTACTAGGATGGGTGACCCCCTGGGAAGTCCTCGTGTTGCACCCCTTTTTTGCCATGTCTCGTCTCCTTTTTAAACTTTTTCTTAGCGTCGCCATTGGAAGTTCTCGTTTTCGCACCCCTTTTGCCATGTCACGACTCCCATTTCATGTTTTTGATTTCTTACGTCCCGACTCCCTTTTTTATATTCATTTTTTATTTTTAATTCTTTTTTCTTTTTAACCTTTTCAGCATATTAGCATTAAGCGCGCATATCATTTCGGGTGCGATCATACCAGCACTAATGCACCGGATCCCATCAGAACTCCGAAGTTAAGCGTGCTTGGGCGAGAGTAGTACTAGGATGGGTGACCCCCTGGGAAGTCCTCGTGTTGCACCCCTTTTTTGCCTTGTCTCGTCTCCTTTTTAAACTTTTTTTTAGCGTCGCCATTGGAAGTTCTCGTTTTCGCACCCCTTTTGCCATGTCACGACTCCCATTTCAAGTTTTTGATTTCTTACGTCCCGACTCCCTTTTTTATATTCATTTTTTATTTTTAATTCTTTTTTCTTTTTAACCTTTTCAGCATATTAGCATTAAGCGCGCATATCATTTCGTGTGCGATCATACCAGCACTAATGCACCGGATCCCATCAGAACTCCGAAGTTAAGCGTGCTTGGGCGAGAGTAGTACTAGGATGGGTGACCCCCTGGGAAGTCCTCGTGTTGCACCCCTTTTTTGCCATGTCTCGTCTCCTTTTTAAACTTTTTCTTAGCGTCGCCATTGGAAGTTCTCGTTTTCGCACCCCTTTTGCCATGTCACGACTCCCATTTCAAGTTTTTGATTTCTTACGTCCCGACTCCCTTTTTTATATTCATTTTTTATTTTTAATTCTTTTTTCTTTTTAACCTTTTCAGCATATTAGCATTAAGCGCGCATATCATTTCGGGTGCGATCATACCAGCACTAATGCACCGGATCCCATCAGAACTCCGAAGTTAAGCGTGCTTGGGCGAGAGTAGTACTAGGATGGGTGACCCCCTGGGAAGTCCTCGTGTTGCACCCCTTTTTTGCCATGTCTCGTCTCCTTTTTAAACTTTTTCTTAGCGTCGCCATTGGAAGTTCTCGTTTTCGCACCCCTTTTGCCATGTCACGACTCCTATTTCAAGTTTTTGATTTCTTACGTCCCGACTCTCTTTTTTATATTCATTTTTTATTTTTAATTCTTTTTTCTTTTTAACCTTTTCAGCATATTAGCATTAAGCGCGCATATCATTTCGGGTGCGATCATACCAGCACTAATGCACCGGATCCCATCAGAACTCCGAAGTTAAGCGTGCTTGGGCGAGAGTAGTACTAGGATGGGTGACCCCCTGGGAAGTCCTCGTGTTGCACCCCTTTTTTGCCATGTCTCGTCTCCTTTTTAAACTTTTTCTTAGCGTCGCCATTGGAAGTTCTCGTTTTCGCACCCCTTTTGCCATGTCACGACTCCCATTTCAAGTTTTTGATTTCTTACGTCCCGACTCCCTTTTTTATATTCATTTTTTATTTTTAATTCTTTTTTCTTTTTAACCTTTTCAGCATATTAGCATTAAGCGCGCATATCATTTCGGGTGCGATCATACCAGCACTAATGCACCGGATCCCATCAGAACTCCGAAGTTAAGCGTGCTTGGGCGAGAGTAGTACTAGGATGGGTGACCCCCTGGGAAGTCCTCGTGTTGCACCCCTTTTTTGCCTTGTCTCGTCTCCTTTTTAAACTTTTTTTTAGCGTCGCCATTGGAAGTTCTCGTTTTCGCACCCCTTTTGCCATGTCACGACTCCCATTTCAAGTTTTTGATTTCTTACGTCCCGACTCCCTTTTTTATATTCATTTTTTATTTTTAATTCTTTTTTCTTTTTAACCTTTTCAGCATATTAGCATTAAGCGCGCATATCATTTCGGGTGCGATCATACCAGCACTAATGCACCGGATCCCATCAGAACTCCGAAGTTAAGCGTGCTTGGGCGAGAGTAGTACTAGGATGGGTGACCCCCTGGGAAGTCCTCGTGTTGCACCCCTTTTTTGCCATGTCTCGTCTCCTTTTTAAACTTTTTCTTAGCGTCGCCATTGGAAGTTCTCGTTTTCGCACCCCTTTTGCCATGTCACGACTCCCATTTCAAGTTTTTGATTTCTTACGTCCCGACTCCCTTTTTTATATTCATTTTTTATTTTTAATTCTTTTTTCTTTTTAACCTTTTCAGCATATTAGCATTAAGCGCGCATATCATTTCGGGTGCGATCATACCAGCACTAATGCACCGGATCCCATCAGAACTCCGAAGTTAAGCGTGCTTGGGCGAGAGTAGTACTAGGATGGGTGACCCCCTGGGAAGTCCTCGTGTTGCACCCCTTTTTTGCCATGTCTCGTCTCCTTTTTAAACTTTTTCTTAGCGTCGCCATTGGAAGTTCTCGTTTTCGCACCCCTTTTGCCATGTCACGACTCCTATTTCAAGTTTTTGATTTCTTACGTCCCGACTCTCTTTTTTATATTCATTTTTTATTTTTAATTCTTTTTTCTTTTTAACCTTTTCAGCATATTAGCATTAAGCGCGCATATCATTTCGGGTGCGATCATACCAGCACTAATGCACCGGATCCCATCAGAACTCCGAAGTTAAGCGTGCTTGGGCGAGAGTAGTACTAGGATGGGTGACCCCCTGGGAAGTCCTCGTGTTGCACCCCTTTTTTGCCATGTCTCGTCTCCTTTTTAAACTTTTTCTTAGCGTCGCCATTGGAAGTTCTCGTTTTCGCACCCCTTTTGCCATGTCACGACTCCCATTTCAAGTTTTTGATTTCTTACGTCCCGACTCCCTTTTTTATATTCATTTTTTATTTTTAATTCTTTTTTCTTTTTAACCTTTTCAGCATATTAGCATTAAGCGCGCATATCATTTCGGGTGCGATCATACCAGCACTAATGCACCGGATCCCATCAGAACTCCGAAGTTAAGCGTGCTTGGGCGAGAGTAGTACTAGGATGGGTGACCCCCTGGGAAGTCCTCGTGTTGCACCCCTTTTTTGTCTTGTCTCGTCTCCTTTTTAAACTTTTTTTTAGCGTCGCCATTGGAAGTTCTCGTTTTCGCACCCCTTTTGCCATGTCACGACTCCCATTTCAAGTTTTTGATTTCTTACGTCCCGACTCCCTTTTTTATATTCATTTTTTATTTTTAATTCTTTTTTCTTTTTAACCTTTTCAGCATATTAGCATTAAGCGCGCATATCATTTCGGGTGCGATCATACCAGCACTAATGCACCGGATCCCATCAGAACTCCGAAGTTAAGCGTGCTTGGGCGAGAGTAGTACTAGGATGGGTGACCCCCTGGGAAGTCCTCGTGTTGCACCCCTTTTTTGCCATGTCTCGTCTCCTTTTTAAACTTTTTCTTAGCGTCGCCATTGGAAGTTCTCGTTTTCGCACCCCTTTTGCCATGTCACGACTCCCATTTCAAGTTTTTGATTTCTTACGTCCCGACTCCCTTTTTTATATTCATTTTTTATTTTTAATTCTTTTTTCTTTTTAACCTTTTCAGCATATTAGCATTAAGCGCGCATATCATTTCGGGTGCGATCATACCAGCACTAATGCACCGGATCCCATCAGAACTCCGAAGTTAAGCGTGCTTGGGCGAGAGTAGTACTAGGATGGGTGACCCCCTGGGAAGTCCTCGTGTTGCACCCCTTTTTTGCCATGTCTCGTCTCCTTTTTAAACTTTTTCTTAGCGTCGCCATTGGAAGTTCTCGTTTTCGCACCCCTTTTGCCATGTCACGACTCCCATTTCAAGTTTTTGATTTCTTACGTCCCGACTCCCTTTTTTATATTCATTTTTTATTTTTAATTCTTTTTTCTTTTTAACCTTTTCAGCATATTAGCATTAAGCGCGCATATCATTTCGGGTGCGATCATACCATCACTAATGCACTGGATCCCATCAGAACTCCGAAGTTAAGCGTGCTTGGGCGAGAGTAGTACTAGGATGGGTGACCCCCTGGGAAGTCCTCGTGTTGCACCCCTTTTTTGCCTTGTCTCGTCTCCTTTTTAAACTTTTTTTTAGCGTCGCCATTGGAAGTTCTCGTTTTCGCACCCCTTTTGCCATGTCACGACTCCCATTTCAAGTTTTTGATTTCTTACGTCCCGACTCCCTTTTTTATATTCATTTTTTATTTTTAATTCTTTTTTCTTTTTAACCTTTTCAGCATATTAGCATTAAGCGCGCATATCATTTCGGGTGCGATCATACCAGCACTAATGCACCGGATCCCATCAGAACTCCGAAGTTAAGCGTGCTTGGGCGAGAGTAGTACTAGGATGGGTGACCCCCTGGGAAGTCCTCGTGTTGCACCCCTTTTTTGCCATGTCTCGTCTCCTTTTTAAACTTTTTCTTAGCGTCGCCATTGGAAGTTCTCGTTTTCGCACCCCTTTTGCCATGTCACGACTCCCATTTCAAGTTTTTGATTTCTTACATCCCGACTCCCTTTTTTATATTCATTTTTTATTTTTAATTCTTTTTTCTTTTTAACCTTTTCAGCATATTAGCATTAAGCGCGCATATCATTTCGGGTGCGATCATACCAGCACTAATGCACCGGATCCCATCAGAACTCCGAAGTTAAGCGTGCTTGGGCGAGAGTAGTACTAGGATGGGTGACCCCCTGGGAAGTCCTCGTGTTGCACCCCTTTTTTGCCATGTCTCGTCTCCTTTTTAAACTTTTTCTTAGCGTCGCCATTGGAAGTTCTCGTTTTCGCACCCCTTTTGCCATGTCACGACTCCCATTTCAAGTTTTTGATTTCTTACGTCCCGACTCCCTTTTTTATATTCATTTTTTATTTTTAATTCTTTTTTCTTTTTAACCTTTTCAGCATATTAGCATTAAGCGCGCATATCATTTCGGGTGCGATCATACCAGCACTAATGCACCGGATCCCATCAGAACTCCGAAGTTAAGCGTGCTTGGGCGAGAGTAGTACTAGGATGGGTGACCCCCTGGGAAGTCCTCGTGTTGCACCCCTTTTTTGCCTTGTCTCATCTCCTTTTTAAACTTTTTTTTAGCGTCGCCATTGGAAGTTCTCGTTTTCGCACCCCTTTTGCCATGTCACGACTCCCATTTCAAGTTTTTTATTTCTTACGTCCCGACTCCCTTTTTTATATTCATTTTTTATTTTTAAATCTTTTTTCTTTTTAACCTTTTCAGCATATTAGCATTAAGCGCGCATATCATTTCGGGTGCGATCATACCAGCACTAATGCACCGGATCCCATCAGAACTCCGAAGTTAAGCGTGCTTGGGCGAGAGTAGTACTAGGATGGGTGACCCCCTGGGAAGTCCTCGTGTTGCACCCCTTTTTTGCCATGTCTCGTCTCCTTTTTAAACTTTTTCTTAGCGTCGCCATTGGAAGTTCTCGTTTTCGCACCCCTTTTGCCATGTCACGACTCCCATTTCAAGTTTTTGATTTCTTACGTCCCGACTCCCTTTTTTATATTCATTTTTTATTTTTAATTCTTTTTTCTTTTTAACCTTTTCAGCATATTAGCATTAAGCGCGCATATCATTTCGGGTGCGATCATACCAGCACTAATGCACCGGATCCCATCAGAACTCCGAAGTTAAGCGTGCTTGGGCGAGAGTAGTACTAGGATGGGTGACCCCCTGGGAAGTCCTCGTGTTGCACCCCTTTTTTGCCATGTCTCGTCTCCTTTTTAAACTTTTTTTTAGCGTCGCCATTGGAAGTTCTCGTTTTCGCACCCCTTTTGCCATGTCACGACTCCCATTTCAAGTTTTTGATTTCTTACGTCCCGACTCCCTTTTTTATATTCATTTTTTATTTTTAATTCTTTTTTCTTTTCAACCTTTTCAGCATATTAGCATTAAGCGCGCATATCATTTCGAGTGCGATCATACCAGCACTAATGCACCGGATCCCATCAGAACTCCGAAGTTAAGCGTGCTTGGGCGAGAGTAGTACTAGGATGGGTGACCCCCTGGGAAGTCCTCGTGTTGCACCCCTTTTTTGCCTTGTCTCGTCTCCTTTTTAAACTTTTTTTTAGCGTCGCCATTGGAAGTTCTCGTTTTCGCACCCCTTTTGCCATGTCACGACTCTCATTTCAAGTTTTTGATTTCTTACGTCCCGACTCCCTTTTTTATATTCATTTTTTATTTTTAATTCTTTTTTCTTTTTAACCTTTTCAGCATATTAGCATTAAGCGCGCATATCATTTCGGGTGCGATCATACCAGCACTAATGCACCGGATCCCATCAGAACTCCGAAGTTAAGCGTGCTTGGGCGAGAGTAGTACTAGGATGGGTGACCCCCTGGGAAGTCCTCGTGTTGCACCCCTTTTTTGCCATGTCTCGTCTCCTTTTTAAACTTTTTCTTAGCGTCGCCATTGGAAGTTCTCGTTTTCGCACCCCTTTTGCCATGTCACGACTCCCATTTCAAGTTTTTGATTTCTTACGTCCCGACTCCCTTTTTTATATTCATTTTTTATTTTTAATTCTTTTTTCTTTTTAACCTTTTCAGCATATTAGCATTAAGCGCGCATATCATTTCGGGTGCGATCATACCAGCACTAATGCACCGGATCCCATCAGAACTCCGAAGTTAAGCGTGCTTGGGCGAGAGTAGTATTAGGATGGGTGACCCCCTGGGAAGTCCTCGTGTTGCACCCCTTTTTTGCCTTGTCTCGTCTCCTTTTTAAACTTTTTTTTAGCGTCGCCATTGGAAGTTCTCGTTTTCGCACCCCTTTTGCCATGTCACGACTCCCATTTCAAGTTTTTGATTTCTTACGTCCCGACTCCCTTTTTTATATTCATTTTTTATTTTTAATTCTTTTTTCTTTTTAACCTTTTCAGCATATTAGCATTAAGCGCGCATATCATTTCGGGTGCGATCATACCAGCACTAATGCACCGGATCCCATCAGAACTCCGAAGTTAAGCGTGCTTGGGCGAGAGTAGTACTAGGATGGGTGACCCCCTGGGAAGTCCTCGTGTTGCACCCCTTTTTTGCCATGTCTCGTCTCCTTTTTAAACTTTTTCTTAGCGTCGCCATTGGAAGTTCTCGTTTTCGCACCCCTTTTGCCATGTCACGACTCCCATTTCAAGTTTTTGATTTCTTACGTCCCGACTCCCTTTTTTATATTCATTTTTTATTTTTAATTCTTTTTTCTTTTTAACCTTTTCAGCATATTAGCATTAAGCGCGCATATCATTTCGGGTGCGATCATACCAGCACTAATGCACCGGATCCCATCAGAACTCCGAAGTTAAGCGTGCTTGGGCGAGAGTAGTACTAGGATGGGTGACCCCCTGGGAAGTCCTCGTGTTGCACCCCTTTTTTGCCATGTCTCGTCTCCTTTTTAAACTTTTTCTTAGCGTCGCCATTGGAAGTTCTCGTTTTCGCACCCCTTTTGCCATGTCACGACTCCCATTTCAAGTTTTTGATTTCTTACGTCCCGACTCCCTTTTTTATATTCATTTTTTATTTTTAATTCTTTTTTCTTTTTAACCTTTTCAGCATATTAGCATTAAGCGCGCATATCATTTCGGGTGCGATCATACCAGCACTAATGCACCGGATCCCATCAGAACTCCGAAGTTAAGCGTGCTTGGGCGAGAGTAGTACTAGGATGGGTGACCCCCTGGGAAGTCCTCGTGTTGCACCCCTTTTTTGCCTTGTCTCGTCTCCTTTTTAAACTTTTTTTTAGCGTCGCCATTGGAAGTTCTCGTTTTCGCACCCCTTTTGCCATGTCACGACTCCCATTTCAAGTTTTTGATTTCTTACGTCCCGACTCCCTTTTTTATATTCATTTTTTATTTTTAATTCTTTTTTCTTTTTAACCTTTTCAGCATATTAGCATTAAGCGCGCATATCATTTCGGGTGCGATCATACCAGCACTAATGCACCGGATCCCATCAGAACTCCGAAGTTAAGCGTGCTTGGGCGAGAGTAGTACTAGGATGGGTGACCCCCTGGGAAGTCCTCGTGTTGCACCCCTTTTTTGCCATGTCTCGTCTCCTTTTTAAACTTTTTCTTAGCGTCGCCATTGGAAGTTCTCGTTTTCGCACTCCTTTTGCCATGTCACGACTCCCATTTCAAGTTTTTGATTTCTTACATCCCGACTCCCTTTTTTATATTCATTTTTTATTTTTAATTCTTTTTTCTTTTTAACCTTTTCAGCATATTAGCATTAAGCGCGCATATCATTTCGGGTGCGATCATACCAGCACTAATGCACCGGATCCCATCAGAACTCCGAAGTTAAGCGTGCTTGGGCGAGAGTAGTACTAGGATGGGTGACCCCCTGGGAAGTCCTCGTGTTGCACCCCTTTTTTGCCTTGTCTCGTCTCCTTTTTAAACTTTTTTTTAGCGTCGCCATTGGAAGTTCTCATTTTCGCACCCCTTTTGCCATGTCACGACTCCCATTTCAAGTTTTTGATTTCTTACGTCCCGACTCCCTTTTTTATATTCATTTTTTATTTTTAATTCTTTTTTCTTTTTAACCTTTTCAGCATATTAGCATTAAGCGCGCATATCATTTCGGGTGCGATCATACCAGCACTAATGCACCGGATCCCATCAGAACTCCGAAGTTAAGCGTGCTTGGGCGAGAGTAGTACTAGGATGGGTGACCCCCTGGGAAGTCCTCGTGTTGCACCCCTTTTTTGCCATGTCTCGTCTCCTTTTTAAACTTTTTCTTAGCGTCGCCATTGGAAGTTCTCGTTTTCACACCCCTTTTGCCATGTCACGACTCCCATTTCAAGTTTTTGATTTCTTACGTCCCGACTCCCTTTTTTATATTCATTTTTTATTTTTAATTCTTTTTTCTTTTTAACCTTTTCAGCATATTAGCATTAAGCGCGCATATCATTTCGGGTGCGATCATACCAGCACTAATGCACCGGATGTCACGCCCCGAAATCTTTTCATAAAATATCAGAGTTTTACCCGGGCGTGAAGATAGAAAAGCAAGGGACGCTTAACATATACAGAAAGAATTAAGCAAGGGACAACAGAAGATAGAGGTAAGAGACGATGAGAATCCATCTCATAACAAAAATCGGCTTCATCCGATAACATTCGGTCTCACACCGATAATGTACATCATATACAGCGGAAACTATACATCAGGATCTCCCATCCTCACAAGTACTCAAAATATATACAGATCATACATTGTTTGAAAACGTGTTTGGAAATGTTTAGTTACAACATTCTATCAAAGGAAACCATCAGTCAACACCAACTCCCTCCGTCTAGGGTTCATCAATCTCCTCATCTCCTGTATTGTGAGTACAGATTAAGGGGTGAGTGCGTGGAATACACTCGTGGAGATAACATCCGCCTCATAAGAATCAAGACAGAAAATAAATACCAAAAAGCTAACCTACAGCCACGTCGTCACAGCAATTAAAATGCAAAGCAGATATTAGAAATGGCAAGGGACGAATAGGTGCGGGATTCCCCCGTCTTATCCTATAACGGTATCTCACCGTTAGTGCATTTCAAGAGGCTCACGACACCTCCACAGAGTAGTAGAAAAATAGCAAGGGACGAACAGA
Source organism: Scutellaria minor (assembly GCA_954870855.1). Classification (NCBI taxonomy): domain Eukaryota; kingdom Viridiplantae; phylum Streptophyta; class Magnoliopsida; order Lamiales; family Lamiaceae; genus Scutellaria; species Scutellaria minor. Next base: position 11,630,948 of record OX940728.1, on the reverse strand, counting down.
ATGCATGATCAAAGGACCTCTGTCCTTCCACAATTATATCATGGCACAGCAATATAAACACAGCACTTAGTATTCCTCAATCATGCATATATAGGGAAAGCAGTAAACAGATAAGAGATTAGAATGTACCCCCACCTCGTATAGTGGTAACCACGTGAGTAGCCTGAACAGTAAGTCTGTAAACTCCGAAACTTCAAAGCTCAACTCAAAGCTCAGTACAACAATTAGCCTACACATTTACGGCGTTGCTTAGATCTTAAATAAATTATAATTAAAACTGTAAATGATTCTGTCGGACAACGGTCGTTAAATACGCGACGGATCGATCGATCTAAAGATCGGAATTTTGGAGACAAGGCTGAAAGTCAAGTCTCAGTGGCTGAGATGATAGGAAATGAAATAAGGATCGCAACGCAAAAAGAAAGAGCTCAATCGGAGTTAAAACGAGCTCAAACGGAGCATTTTAGGTTTAGGGGTAAAATGGTAATTTTGGTCAAAAGGTTGACTTTGAACGGCCCCACAGACCCCGATCAACGACGTCTCATCATCGACGACTCAATACGGTTGAACGACGGAAAGAAAATGAGGTTCGAATCGAAAACACGGTGTCGGACACGCGTCGGCACCCGACGGGCGCGCACGGTGCGCGCCGGCACCCGGCACCCGACGGCTGCCGAGTTTTCTCGGCAGCTGCGCGCAGCTCGGCCAGGCTGGTCGAGTTTTCTCGGCCAGCCTCTTCCCAGGTTCCCGGCGCCCAGGCTGCTCAACGCGCCACCTTCCTGGCGTCGCCCAGTGCGGCGGCGCCGCCTCCAGCCGCCACCACCTATCTCGCCGGATACCTCGCACCGCCGGCTACCTCCTCCGACCGTCCATCGCCGGATTCCGGCATGAATAGTGCCCAGAAACTTCGCCGCAAAATCCTTCGAAGTCCTGTTTTTTCCAGATTTTCAACTCCAACCAAAACTCCGGCCGGCGACTTCCTGTCGCCGGCGACCACCCCCAACACCTCCGCCGGCGACCCCTCGTCGCCGGCAACCTTTCCCGACCAACCAAACATCCTAACACAGCCTATACATATACATGTATATACACACACTCACACGTATAACATACACACACACACAGCTTCTTGCTTGGCCGGCGGCCACCCGCCGCCGGCTCCCCTCCACCTGAGCCCTCGCCGGCGACCTCCCGTCGCCGGCCCACTGGTCACGCATGGCGGCGCCACCATGCGCCGCCCACAACAGCGAACTCAACAAAACACACACTAGCACACCTAAACCCACACACACATGCACGTTCATACATATATACCTACTGTTCCGGCCATGCGCCGCCACCCACGGCGGCGCCACCTCCCCAACATCACCACCACACCACCAGCAGCTTCTCCGGCCACCGCTCCGGCAAGAGGACGAGGAGAGAGAAAGAAATCAGAGGAGAGAGAAAGGGTGAAGGGGTTAGGGTTTGGGGCTGTTTTTCGCCGTTTTCCGGCGAACGAGAAATCGGATTTGAAATCCGAGACCTATGCTAGATTCGTCTCGTCGAGACGAACGTCGTGTGCGAAAATCGTCCGATTCCGACAACGTTGAAATTTTCCGGCGACCGACCGGCGGCGGCGCCGCCGCGCCGGCGGCGGCGCCGGCGGCGGCGCCGGAAAACAGGAAGACAGAAAAGAAAAGACGAGAAAGGAGGACTTACGTGTTTTCGTCGGGTTCGGCTCGATCGAAGAAACGGTGATTTTTGAATCGAAATCACCTCTATTTATAGAAATCCGAAAGTTACTATTCATAGCTGACTTTTCCGGGTTACTATTCATCATGTCTATCTCGTTACTATTCATCGTTAATATCTTTCGATTTTCTGTTCCGAAACTTCGAGTTTTGCCCCTTTCTTCGTCGTTCGGGCTACGGGTCTCCGATTGACCCCTAATTCGTTTCTATCTTCTCGTTTTTCCATTACGCATTTAATGGTAAAGTAAAAATTCTACGTTCCACGTCTAGATAAATACTTCCATCCTAACCATGCATTAAACACATATCTGAAACGCACGAAATAAATTAAACAGATAAATCATACGCACATAATTATTAAATTATGAGTTTTTAATATTTAATTAATAAATTATGCTCATTTTGGTCCGGGGTGCTACACCGGATCCCATCAGAACTCCGAAGTTAAGCGTGCTTGGGCGAGAGTAGTACTAGGATGGGTGACCCCCTGGGAAGTCCTCGTGTTGCACCCCTTTTTTGCCATGTCTCGTCTCCTTTTTAAACTTTTTCTTAGCGTCGCCATTGGAAGTTCTCGTTTTCGCACCCCTTTTGCCATGTCACGACTCCCATTTCAAGTTTTTGATTTCTTACGTCCCGACTCCCTTTTTTATATTCATTTTTTATTTTTAATTCTTTTTTCTTTTTAACCTTTTCAGCATATTAGCATTAAGCGCGCATATCATTTCGGGTGCGATCATACCAGCACTAATGCACCGGATCCCATCAGAACTCCGAAGTTAAGCGTGCTTGGGCGAGAGTAGTACTAGGATGGGTGACCCCCTGGGAAGTCCTCGTGTTGCACCCCTTTTTTGCCTTGTCTCATCTCCTTTTTAAACTTTTTTTTAGCGTCGCCATTGGAAGTTCTCGTTTTCGCACCCCTTTTGCCATGTCACGACTCCCATTTCAAGTTTTTTATTTCTTACGTCCCGACTCCCTTTTTTATATTCATTTTTTATTTTTAAATCTTTTTTCTTTTTAACCTTTTCAGCATATTAGCATTAAGCGCGCATATCATTTCGGGTGCGATCATACCAGCACTAATGCACCGGATCCCATCAGAACTCCGAAGTTAAGCGTGCTTGGGCGAGAGTAGTACTAGGATGGGTGACCCCCTGGGAAGTCCTCGTGTTGCACCCCTTTTTTGCCATGTCTCGTCTCCTTTTTAAACTTTTTCTTAGCGTCGCCATTGGAAGTTCTCGTTTTCGCACCCCTTTTGCCATGTCACGACTCCCATTTCAAGTTTTTGATTTCTTACGTCCCGACTCCCTTTTTTATATTCATTTTTTATTTTTAATTCTTTTTTCTTTTTAACCTTTTCAGCATATTAGCATTAAGCGCGCATATCATTTCGGGTGCGATCATACCAGCACTAATGCACCGGATCCCATCAGAACTCCGAAGTTAAGCGTGCTTGGGCGAGAGTAGTACTAGGATGGGTGACCCCCTGGGAAGTCCTCGTGTTGCACCCCTTTTTTGCCATGTCTCGTCTCCTTTTTAAACTTTTTCTTAGCGTCGCCATTGGAAGTTCTCGTTTTCGCACCCCTTTTGCCATGTCACGACTCCCATTTCAAGTTTTTGATTTCTTACGTCCCGACTCCCTTTTTTATATTCATTTTTTATTTTTAATTCTTTTTTCTTTTTAACCTTTTCAGCATATTAGCATTAAGCGCGCATATCATTTCGAGTGCGATCATACCAGCACTAATGCACCGGATCCCATCAGAACTCCGAAGTTAAGCGTGCTTGGGCGAGAGTAGTACTAGGATGGGTGACCCCCTGGGAAGTCCTCGTGTTGCACCCCTTTTTTGCCTTGTCTCGTCTCCTTTTTAAACTTTTTTTTAGCGTCGCCATTGGAAGTTCTCGTTTTCGCACCCCTTTTACCATGTCACGACTCCCATTTCAAGTTTTTGATTTCTTACGTCCCGACTCCCTTTTTTATATTCATTTTTTATTTTTAATTCTTTTTTCTTTTTAACCTTTTCAGCATATTAGCATTAAGCGCGCATATTATTTTGGGTGCGATCATACCAGCACTAATGCACCGGATCCCATCAGAACTCCGAAGTTAAGCGTGCTTGGGCGAGAGTAGTACTAGGATGGGTGACCCCCTGGGAAGTCCTCGTGTTGCACCCCTTTTTTGCCATGTCTCGTCTCCTTTTTAAACTTTTTCTTAGCGTCGCCATTGGAAGTTCTCGTTTTCGCACCCCTTTTGCCATGTCACGACTCCCATTTCAAGTTTTTGATTTCTTACGTCCCGACTCCCTTTTTTATATTCATTTTTTATTTTTAATTCTTTTTTCTTTTTAACCTTTTCAGCATATTAGCATTAAGCGCGCATATCATTTCGGGTGCGATCATACCAGCACTAATGCACCGGATCCCATCAGAACTCCGAAGTTAAGCGTGCTTGGGCGAGAGTAGTACTAGGATGGGTGACCCCCTGGGAAGTCCTCGTGTTGCACCCCTTTTTTGCCATGTCTCGTCTCCTTTTTAAACTTTTTCTTAGCGTCGCCATTGGAAGTTCTCGTTTTCGCACCCCTTTTGCCATGTCACGACTCCCATTTCAAGTTTTTGATTTCTTACGTCCCGACTCCCTTTTTTATATTCATTTTTTATTTTTAATTCTTTTTTCTTTTTAACCTTTTCAGCATATTAGCATTAAGCGTGCATATCATTTCGTGTGCGATCATACCAGCACTAATGCACCGGATCCCATCAGAACTCCGAAGTTAAGCGTGCTTGGGCGAGAGTAGTACTAGGATGGGTGACCCCCTGGGAAGTCCTCGTGTTGCACCCCTTTTTTGCAATGTCTCGTCTCCTTTTTAAACTTTTTCTTAGCGTCGCCATTGGAAGTTCTCGTTTTCGCACCCCTTTTGCCATGTCACGACTCCCATTTCAAGTTTTTGATTTCTTACGTCCCGACTCCCTTTTTTATATTCATTTTTTATTTTTAATTCTCTTTTCTTTTTAACCTTTTCAGCATATTAGCATTAAGCGCGCATATCATTTCGGGTGCGATCATACCAGCACTAATGCACCGGATCCCATCAGAACTCCGAAGTTAAGCGTGCTTGGGCGAGAGTAGTACTAGGATGGGTGACCCCCTGGGAAGTCCTCGTGTTGCACCCCTTTTTTGCCTTGTCTCGTCTCCTTTTTAAACTTTTTTTTAGCGTCGCCATTGGAAGTTCTCGTTTTCGCACCCCTTTTGCCATGTCACGACTCCCATTTCAAGTTTTTGATTTCTTACGTCCCGACTCCCTTTTTTATATTCATTTTTTATTTTTAATTCTTTTTTCTTTTTAACCTTTTCAGCATATTAGCATTAAGCGCGCATATCATTTCGGGTGCGATCATACCAGCACTAATGCACCGGATCCCATCAGAACTCCGAAGTTAAGCGTGCTTGGGCGAGAGTAGTACTAGGATGGGTGACCCCCTGGGAAGTCCTCGTGTTGCACCCCTTTTTTGCCATGTCTCGTCTCCTTTTTAAACTTTTTCTTAGCGTCGCCATTGGAAGTTCTCGTTTTCGCACCCCTTTTGCCATGTCACAACTCCCATTTCAAGTTTTTGATTTCTTACGTCCCGACTCCCTTTTTTATATTCATTTTTTATTTTTAATTCTTTTTTCTTTTTAACCTTTTCAGCATATTAGCATTAAGCGCGCATATCATTTCGGGTGCGATCATACCAGCACTAATGCATCGGATCCCATCAGAACTCCGAAGTTAAGCGTGCTTGGGCGAGAGTAGTACTAGGATGGGTCACCCCCTGGGAAGTCCTCGTGTTGCACCCCTTTTTTGTCTTGTCTCGTCTCCTTTTTAAACTTTTTTTTAGCGTCGCCATTGGAAGTTCTCGTTTTCGCACCCCTTTTGCCATGTCACGACTCCCATTTCAAGTTTTTGATTTCTTACGTCCCGACTCCCTTTTTTATATTCATTTTTTATTTTTAATTCTTTTTTCTTTTTAACCTTTTCAGCATATTAGCATTAAGCGCGCATATCATTTCGGGTGCGATCATACCAGCACTAATGCACCGGATCCCATCAGAACTCCGAAGTTAAGCGTGCTTGGGCGAGAGTAGTACTAGGATGGGTGACCCCCTGGGAAGTCCTCGTGTTGCACCCCTTTTTTGCAATGTCTCGTCTCCTTTTTAAACTTTTTCTTAGCGTCGCCATTGGAAGTTCTCGTTTTCGCACCCCTTTTGCCATGTCACGACTCCCATTTCAAGTTTTTGATTTCTTACGTCCCGACTCCCTTTTTTATATTCATTTTTTATTTTTAATTCTTTTTTCTTTTTAACCTTTTCAGCATATTAGCATTAAGCGCGCATATCATTTCGGGTGCGATCATACCAGCACTAATGCACCGGATCCCATCAGAACTCCGAAGTTAAGCGTGCTTGGGCGAGAGTAGTACTAGGATGGGTGACCCCCTGGGAAGTCCTCGTGTTGCACCCCTTTTTTGCCTTGTCTCGTCTCCTTTTTAAACTTTTTTTTAGCGTCGCCATTGGAAGTTCTCGTTTTCGCACCCCTTTTGCCATGTCACGACTCCCATTTCAAGTTTTTGATTTCTTACGTCCCGACTCCCTTTTTTATATTCATTTTTTATTTTTAATTCTTTTTTCTTTTTAACCTTTTCAGCATATTAGCATTAAGCGCGCATATCATTTCGGGTGCGATCATACCAGCACTAATGCACCGGATCCCATCAGAACTCCGAAGTTAAGCGTGCTTGGGCGAGAGTAGTACTAGGATGGGTGACCCCCTGGGAAGTCCTCGTGTTGCACCCCTTTTTTGCCATGTCTCGTCTCCTTTTTAAACTTTTTCTTAGCGTCGCCATTGGAAGTTCTCGTTTTCGCACCCCTTTTGCCATGTCACAACTCCCATTTCAAGTTTTTGATTTCTTACGTCCCGACTCCCTTTTTTATATTCATTTTTTATTTTTAATTCTTTTTTCTTTTTAACCTTTTCAGCATATTAGCATTAAGCGCGCATATCATTTCGGGTGCGATCATACCAGCACTAATGCATCGGATCCCATCAGAACTCCGAAGTTAAGCGTGCTTGGGCGAGAGTAGTACTAGGATGGGTCACCCCCTGGGAAGTCCTCGTGTTGCACCCCTTTTTTGTCTTGTCTCGTCTCCTTTTTAAACTTTTTTTTAGCGTCGCCATTGGAAGTTCTCGTTTTCGCACCCCTTTTGCCATGTCACGACTCCCATTTCAAGTTTTTGATTTCTTACGTCCCGACTCCCTTTTTTATATTCATTTTTTATTTTTAATTCTTTTTTCTTTTTAACCTTTTCAGCATATTAGCATTAAGCGCGCATATCATTTCGGGTGCGATCATACCAGCACTAATGCACCGGATCCCATCAGAACTCCGAAGTTAAGCGTGCTTGGGCGAGAGTAGTACTAGGATGGGTGACCCCCTGGGAAGTCCTCGTGTTGCACCCCTTTTTTGCAATGTCTCGTCTCCTTTTTAAACTTTTTCTTAGCGTCGCCATTGGAAGTTCTCGTTTTCGCACCCCTTTTGCCATGTCACGACTCCCATTTCAAGTTTTTGATTTCTTACGTCCCGACTCCCTTTTTTATATTCATTTTTTATTTTTAATTCTTTTTTCTTTTTAACCTTTTCAGCATATTAGCATTAAGCGCGCATATCATTTCGGGTGCGATCATACCAGCACTAATGCACCGGATCCCATCAGAACTCCGAAGTTAAGCGTGCTTGGGCGAGAGTAGTACTAGGATGGGGGACCCCCTGGGAAGTCCTCGTGTTGAACCCCTTTTTTGCCATGTCTCGTCTCCTTTTTAAACTTTTTCTTAGCGTCGCCATTGGAAGTTCTCGTTTTCGCACCCCTTTTGCCATGTCACGACTCCCATTTCAAGTTTTTGATTTCTTACGTCCCGACTCCCTTTTTTATATTCATTTTTTATTTTTAATTCTTTTTTCTTTTTAACCTTTTCAGCATATTAGCATTAAGCGCGCATATCATTTCGGGTGCGATCATACCAGCACTAATGCACCGGATCCCATCAGAACTCCGAAGTTAAGCGTGCTTGGGCGAGAGTAGTACTAGGATGGGTGACCCCCTGGGAAGTCCTCGTGTTGCACCCTTTTTTTGTCTTGTCTCGTCTCCTTTTTAAACTTTTTTTCAGCGTCGCCATTGGAAGTTCTCGTTTTCGCACCCCTTTTGCCATGTCACGACTCCCATTTCAAGTTTTTGATTTCTTACGTCCCGACTCTCTTTTTTATATTCATTTTTTATTTTTAATTCTTTTTTCTTTTTAACCTTTTCAGCATATTAGCATTAAGCGCGCATATCATTTCGGGTGCGATCATACCAGCACTAATGCACCGGATCCCATCAGAACTCCGAAGTTAAGCGTGCTTGGGCGAGAGTAGTACTAGGATGGGTGACCCCCTGGGAAGTCCTCGTGTTGCACCCCTTTTTTGCCATGTCTCGTCTCCTTTTTAAACTTTTTCTTAGCGTCGCCATTGGAAGTTCTCGTTTTCGCACCCCTTTTGCCATGTCACAACTCCCATTTCAAGTTTTTGATTTCTTACGTCCCGACTCCCTTTTTTATATTCATTTTTTATTTTTAATTCTTTTTTCTTTTTAACCTTTTCAGCATATTAGCATTAAGCGCGCATATCATTTCGGGTGCGATCATACCAGCACTAATGCACCGGATCCCATCAGAACTCCGAAGTTAAGCGTGCTTGGGCGAGAGTAGTACTAGGATGGGTGACCCCCTGGGAAGTCCTCGTGTTGCACCCCTTTTTTGCCATGTCTCGTCTCCTTTTTAAACTTTTTCTTAGCGTCGCCATTGGAAGTTCTCGTTTTCGCACCCCTTTTGCCATGTCACGACTCCCATTTCAAGTTTTTGATTTCTTACGTCCCGACTCCCTTTTTTATATTCATTTTTTATTTTTAATTCTTTTTTCTTTTTAACCTTTTCAGCATATTAGCATTAAGCGCGCATATCATTTCGGGTGCGATCATACCAGCACTAATGCACCGGATCCCATCAGAACTCCGAAGTTAAGCGTGCTTGGGCGAGAGTAGTACTAGGATGGGTGACCCCCTGGGAAGTCCTCGTGTTGCACCCCTTTTTTGCCTTGTCTCGTCTCCTTTTTAAACTTTTTTTTAGCGTCGCCATTGGAAGTTCTCGTTTTCGCACCCCTTTTGCCATGTCACGACTCCCATTTCAAGTTTTTGATTTCTTACGTCCCGACTCCCTTTTTTATATTCATTTTTTATTTTTAATTCTTTTTTCTTTTTAACCTTTTCAGCATATTAGCATTAAGCGCGCATATCATTTCGGGTGCGATCATACCAGCACTAATGCACCGAATCCCATCAGAACTCCGAAGTTAAGCGTGCTTGGGCGAGAGTAGTACTAGGATGGGTGACCCCCTGGGAAGTCCTCGTGTTGCACCCCTTTTTTGCCATGTCTCGTCTCCTTTTTAAACTTTTTCTTAGCGTCGCCATTGGAAGTTCTCGTTTTCGCACCCCTTTTGCCATGTCACGACTCCCATTTCAAGTTTTTGATTTCTTACGTCCCGACTCCCTTTTTTATATTCATTTTTTATTTTTAATTCTTTTTTCTTTTTAATCTTTTCAGCATATTAGCATTAAGCGCGCATATCATTTCGGGTGCGATCATACCAGCACTAATGCACCGGATCCCATCAGAACTCCGAAGTTAAGCGTGCTTGGGCGAGAGTAGTACTAGGATGGGTGACCCCCTGGGAAGTCCTCGTGTTGCACCCCTTTTTTGCCATGTCTCGTCTCCTTTTTAAACTTTTTCTTAGCGTCGCCATTGGAAGTTCTCGTTTTCGCACCCCTTTTGCCATGTCACGACTCCCATTTCAAGTTTTTGATTTCTTACGTCCCGACTCCCTTTTTTATATTCATTTTTTATTTTTAATTCTTTTTTCTTTTTAACCTTTTCAGCATATTAGCATTAAGCGCGCATATCATTTCGGGTGCGATCATACCAGCACTAATGCACCGGATCCCATCAGAACTCCGAAGTTAAGCGTGCTTGGGCGAGAGTAGTACTAGGATGGGTGACCCCCTGGGAAGTCCTCGTGTTGCACCCCTTTTTTGCCATGTCTCGTCTCCTTTTTAAACTTTTTCTTAGCGTCGCCATTGGAAGTTCTCGTTTTCGCACCCCTTTTGCCATGTCACGACTCCCATTTCAAGTTTTTGATTTCTTACGTCCCGACTCCCTTTTTTATATTCATTTTTTATTTTTAATTCTTTTTTCTTTTTAACCTTTTCAGCATATTAGCATTAAGCGTGCATATCATTTCGGGTGCGATCATACCAGCACTAATGCACCGGATCCCATCAGAACTCCGAAGTTAAGCGTGCTTGGGCGAGAGTAGTACTAGGATGGGTGACCCCCTGGGAAGTCCTCGTGTTGCACCCCTTTTTTGCCTTGTCTCGTCTCCTTTTTAAACTTTTTTTTAGCGTCGCCATTGGAAGTTCTCGTTTTCGCACCCCTTTTGCCATGTCACGACTCCCATTTCAAGTTTTTGATTTCTTACGTCCCGACTCCCTTTTTTATATTCATTTTTTATTTTTAATTCTTTTTTCTTTTTAACCTTTTCAGCATATTAGCATTAAGCGCGCATATCATTTCGGGTGCGATCATACCAGCACTAATGCACCGGATCCCATCAGAACTCCGAAGTTAAGCGTGCTTGGGCGAGAGTAGTACTAGGATGGGTGACCCCCTGGGAAGTCCTCGTGTTGCACCCTTTTTTTGCCATGTCTCGTCTCCTTTTTAAACTTTTTCTTAGCGTCGCCATTGGAAGTTCTCGTTTTCGCACCCCTTTTGCCATGTCACGACTCCCATTTCAAGTTTTTGATTTCTTACGTCCCGACTCCCTTTTTTATATTCATTTTTTATTTTTAATTCTTTTTTCTTTTTAACCTTTTCAGCATATTAGCATTAAGCGCGCATATCATTTCGGGTGCGATCATACCAGCACTAATGCATCGGATCCCATCAGAACTCCGAAGTTAAGCGTGCTTGGGCGAGAGTAGTACTAGGATGGGTAACCCCCTGGGAAGTCCTCGTGTTGCACCCTTTTTTTGTCTTGTCTCGTCTCCTTTTTAAACTTTTTTTTAGCGTCGCCATTGGAAGTTCTCGTTTTCGCACCCCTTTTGCCATGTCACGACTCCCATTTCAAGTTTTTGATTTCTTACGTCCCGACTCCCTTTTTTATATTCATTTTTTATTTTTAATTCTTTTTTCTTTTTAACCTTTTCAGCATATTAGCATTAAGCGCGCATATCATTTCGGGTGCGATCATACCAGCACTAATGCACCGGATCCCATCAGAACTCCGAAGTTAAGCGTGCTTGGGCGAGAGTAGTACTAGGATGGGTGACCCCCTGGGAAGTCCTCGTGTTGCACCCCTTTTTTGCCATGTCTCGTCTCCTTTTTAAACTTTTTCTTAGCGTCGCCATTGGAAGTTCTCGTTTTCGCACCCCTTTTGCCATGTCACAACTCCCATTTCAAGTTTTTGATTTCTTACGTCCCGACTCCCTTTTTTATATTCATTTTTTATTTTTAATTCTTTTTTCTTTTTAACCTTTTCAGCATATTAGCATTAAGCGCGCATATCATTTCGGGTGCGATCATACCAGCACTAATGCACCGGATCCCATCAGAACTCCGAAGTTAAGCGTGCTTGGGCGAGAGTAGTACTAGGATGGGTGACCCCCTGGGAAGTCCTCGTGTTGCACCCCTTTTTTGCCATGTCTCGTCTCCTTTTTAAACTTTTTCTTAGCGTCGCCATTGGAAGTTCTCGTTTTCGCACCCCTTTTGCCATGTCACGACTCCCATTTCAAGTTTTTGATTTCTTACGTCCCGACTCCCTTTTTTATATTCATTTTTTATTTTTAATTCTTTTTTCTTTTTAACCTTTTCAGCATATTAGCATTAAGCGCGCATATCATTTCGGGTGCGATCATACCAGCACTAATGCACCGGATCCCATCAGAACTCCGAAGTTAAGCGTGCTTGGGCGAGAGTAGTACTAGGATGGGTGACCCCCTGGGAAGTCCTCGTGTTGCACCCCTTTTTTGCCTTGTCTCGTCTCCTTTTTAAACTTTTTTTTAGCGTCGCCATTGGAAGTTCTCGTTTTCGCACCCCTTTTGCCATGTCACGACTCCCATTTCAAGTTTTTGATTTCTTACGTCCCGACTCCCTTTTTTATATTCATTTTTTATTTTTAATTCTTTTTTCTTTTTAACCTTTTCAGCATATTAGCATTAAGCGCGCATATCATTTCGGGTGCGATCATACCAGCACTAATGCACCGGATCCCATCAGAACTCCGAAGTTAAGCGTGCTTGGGCGAGAGTAGTACTAGGATGGGTGACCCCCTGGGAAGTCCTCGTGTTGAACCCCTTTTTTGCCATGTCTCGTCTCCTTTTTAAATTTTTTCTTAGCGTCGCCATTGGAAGTTCTCGTTTTCGCACCCCTTTTGCCATGTCACGACTCCCATTTCAAGTTTTTGATTTCTTACGTCCCGACTCCCTTTTTTATATTCATTTTTTATTTTTAATTCTTTTTTCTTTTTAACCTTTTCAGCATATTAGCATTAAGCGCGCATATCATTTCGGGTGCGATCATACCAGCACTAATGCACCGGATCCCATCAGAACTCCGAAGTTAAGCGTGCTTGGGCGAGAGTAGTACTAGGATGGGTGACCCCCTGGGAAGTCCTCGTGTTGCACCCCTTTTTTGCCATGTCTCGTCTCCTTTTTAAACTTTTTCTTAGCGTCGCCATTGGAAGTTCTCGTTTTCGCACCCCTTTTGCCATGTCACGACTCCCATTTCAAGTTTTTGATTTCTTACGTCCCGACTCCCTTTTTTATATTCATTTTTTATTTTTAATTCTTTTTTCTTTTTAACCTTTTCAGCATATTAGCATTAAGCGCGCATATCATTTCGGGTGCGATCATACCAGCACTAATGCACCGGATCCCATCAGAACTCCGAAGTTAAGCGTGCTTGGGCGAGAGTAGTACTAGGATGGGTGACCCCCTGGGAAGTCCTCGTGTTGCACCCCTCTTTTGCAATGTCTCGTCCCCTTTTTAAACTTTTTCTTAGCGTCGCCATTGGAAGTTCTCGTTTTCGCACCCCTTTTGCCATGTCACGACTCCCATTTCAAGTTTTTGATTTCTTACGTCCCGACTCCCTTTTTTATATTCATTTTTTATTTTTAATTCTTTTTTCTTTTTAACCTTTTCAGCATATTAGCATTAAGCGCGCATATCATTTCGGGTGCGATCATACCAGCACTAATGCACCGGATCCCATCAGAACTCCGAAGTTAAGCGTGCTTGGGCGAGAGTAGTACTAGGATGGGTGACCCCCTGGGAAGTCCTCGTGTTGCACCCCTTTTTTGCCATGTCTCGTCTCCTTTTTAAACTTTTTCTTAGCGTCGCCATTGGAAGTTCTCGTTTTCGCACCCCTTTTGCCATGTCACGACTCCCATTTCAAGTTTTTGATTTCTTACGTCCCGACTCCCTTTTTTATATTCATTTTTTATTTTTAATTCTTTTTTCTTTTTAACCTTTTCAGCATATTAGCATTAAGCGCGCATATCATTTCGGGTGCGATCATACCAGCACTAATGCACCGGATCCCATCAGAACTCCGAAGTTAAGCGTGCTTGGGCGAGAGTAGTACTAGGATGGGTGACCCCCTGGGAAGTCCTCGTGTTGCACCCCTTTTTTGCCTTGTCTCGTCTCCTTTTTAAACTTTTTCTTAGCGTCGCCATTGGAAGTTCTCGTTTTCGCACCCCTTTTGCCATGTCACGACTCCCATTTCAAGTTTTTGATTTCTTACGTCCCGACTCCCTTTTTTATATTCATTTTTTATTTTTAATTCTTTTTTCTTTTTAACCTTTTCAGCATATTAGCATTAAGCGCGCATATCATTTCGGGTGCGATCATACCAGCACTAATGCACCGGATCCCATCAGAACTCCGAAGTTAAGCGTGCTTGGGCGAGAGTAGTACTAGGATGGGTGACCCCCTGGGAAGTCCTCGTGTTGCACCCCTTTTTTGCCTTGTCTCGTCTCCTTTTTAAACTTTTTTTTAGCGTCGCCATTGGAAGTTCTCGTTTTCGCACCCCTTTTGCCATGTCACGACTCCCATTTCAAGTTTTTGATTTCTTACGTCCCGACTCCCTTTTTATTATTCATTTTTTATTTTTAATTCTTTTTTCTTTTTAACCTTTTCAGCATATTAGCATTAAGCGCGCATATCATTTCGGGTGCGATCATACCAGCACTAATGCACCGGATCCCATCAGAACTCCGAAGTTAAGCGTGCTTGGGCGAGAGCAGTACTAGGATGGGTGACCCCCTGGGAAGTCCTCGTGTTGCACCCCTTTTTTGCCATGTCTCGTCTCCTTTTTAAACTTTTTCTTAGCGTCGCCATTGGAAGTTCTCGTTTTCGCACCCCTTTTGCCATGTCACGACTCCCATTTCAAGTTTTTGATTTCTTACGTCCCGACTCCCTTTTTTATATTCATTTTTTATTTTTAATTCTTTTTTCTTTTTAACCTTTTCAGCATATTAGCATTAAGCGCGCATATCATTTCGGGTGCGATCATACCAGCACTAATGCACCGGATCCCATCAGAACTCCGAAGTTAAGCGTGCTTGGGCGAGAGTAGTACTAGGATGGGTGACCCCCTGGGAAGTCCTCGTGTTGCACCCCTTTTTTGCCATGTCTCGTCTCCTTTTTAAACTTTTTCTTAGCGTCGCCATTGGAAGTTCTCGTTTTCGCACCCCTTTTGCCATGTCACGACTCCCATTTCAAGTTTTTGATTTCTTACGTCCCGACTCCCTTTTTTATATTCATTTTTTATTTTTAATTCTTTTTTCTTTTTAACCTTTTCAGCATATTAGCATTAAGCGCGCATATCATTTCGGGTGCGATCATACCAGCACTAATGCACCGGATCCCATCAGAACTCCGAAGTTAAGCGTGCTTGGGCGAGAGTAGTACTAGGATGGGTGACCCCCTGGGAAGTCCTCGTGTTGCACCCCTTTTTTGCCATGTCTCGTCTCATTTTTAAACTTTTTCTTAGCGTCGCCATTGGAAGTTCTCGTTTTCGCACCCCTTTTGCCATGTCACGACTCCCATTTCAAGTTTTTGATTTCTTACGTCCCGACTCCCTTTTTTATATTCATTTTTTATTTTTAATTCTTTTTTCTTTTTAACCTTTTCAGCATATTAGCATTAAGCGCGCATATCATTTCGGGTGCGATCATACCAGCACTAATGCACCGGATCCCATCAGAACTCCGAAGTTAAGCGTGCTTGGGCGAGAGTAGTACTAGGATGGGTGACCCCCTGGGAAGTCCTCGTGTTGCACCCCTTTTTTGCCTTGTCTCGTCTCCTTTTTAAACTTTTTTTTAGCGTCGCCATTGGAAGTTCTCGTTTTCGCACCCCTTTTGCCATGTCACGACTCCCATTTCAAGTTTTTGATTTCTTACGTCCCGACTCCCTTTTTATTATTCATTTTTTATTTTTAATTCTTTTTTCTTTTTAACCTTTTCAGCATATTAGCATTAAGCGCGCATATCATTTCGGGTGCGATCATACCAGCACTAATGCACCGAATCCCATCAGAACTCCGAAGTTAAGCGTGCTTGGGCGAGAGCAGTACTAGGATGGGTGACCCCCTGGGAAGTCCTCGTGTTGCACCCCTTTTTTGCCATGTCTCGTCTCCTTTTTAAACTTTTTCTTAGCGTCGCCATTGGAAGTTCTCGTTTTCGCACCCCTTTTGCCATGTCACGACTCCCATTTCAAGTTTTTGATTTCTTACGTCCCGACTCCCTTTTTTATATTCATTTTTTATTTTTAATTCTTTTTTCTTTTTAACCTTTTCAGCATATTAGCATTAAGCGCGCATATCATTTCGGGTGCGATCATACCAGCACTAATGCACCGGATCCCATCAGAACTCCGAAGTTAAGCGTGCTTGGGCGAGAGTAGTACTAGGATGGGTGACCCCCTGGGAAGTCCTCGTGTTGCACCCCTTTTTTGCCATGTCTCGTCTCCTTTTTAAACTTTTTCTTAGCGTCGCCATTGGAAGTTCTCGTTTTCGCACCCCTTTTGCCATGTCACGACTCCCATTTCAAGTTTTTGATTTCTTACGTCCCGACTCCCTTTTTTATATTCATTTTTTATTTTTAATTCTTTTTTCTTTTTAACCTTTTCAGCATATTAGCATTAAGCGCGCATATCATTTCGGGTGCGATCATACCAGCACTAATGCACCGGATCCCATCAGAACTCCGAAGTTAAGCGTGCTTGGGCGAGAGTAGTACTAGGATGGGTGACCCCCTGGGAAGTCCTCGTGTTGCACCCCTTTTTTGCCTTGTCTCGTCTCCTTTTTAAACTTTTTTTTAGCGTCGCCATTGGAAGTTCTCGTTTTCGCACCCCTTTTGCCATGTCACGACTCCCATTTCAAGTTTTTGATTTCTTACGTCCCGACTCCCTTTTTATTATTCATTTTTTATTTTTAATTCTTTTTTCTTTTTAACCTTTTCAGCATATTAGCATTAAGCGCGCATATCATTTCGGGTGCGATCATACCAGCACTAATGCACCGAATCCCATCAGAACTCCGAAGTTAAGCGTGCTTGGGCGAGAGCAGTACTAGGATGGGTGACCCCCTGGGAAGTCCTCGTGTTGCACCCCTTTTTTGCCATGTCTCGTCTCCTTTTTAAACTTTTTCTTAGCGTCGCCATTGGAAGTTCTCGTTTTCGCACCCCTTTTGCCATGTCACGACTCCCATTTCAAGTTTTTGATTTCTTACGTCCCGACTCCCTTTTTTATATTCATTTTTTATTTTTAATTCTTTTTTCTTTTTAACCTTTTCAGCATATTAGCATTAAGCGCGCATATCATTTCGGGTGCGATCATACCAGCACTAATGCACCGGATCCCATCAGAACTCCGAAGTTAAGCGTGCTTGGGCGAGAGTAGTACTAGGATGGGTGACCCCCTGGGAAGTCCTCGTGTTGCACCCCTTTTTTGCCATGTCTCGTCTCCTTTTTAAACTTTTTCTTAGCGTCGCCATTGGAAGTTCTCGTTTTCGCACCCCTTTTGCCATGTCACGACTCCCATTTCAAGTTTTTGATTTCTTACGTCCCGACTCCCTTTTTTATATTCATTTTTTATTTTTAATTCTTTTTTCTTTTTAACCTTTTCAGCATATTAGCATTAAGCGCGCATATCATTTCGGGTGCGATCATACCAGCACTAATGCACCGGATCCCATCAGAACTCCGAAGTTAAGCGTGCTTGGGCGAGAGTAGTACTAGGATGGGTGACCCCCTGGGAAGTCCTCGTGTTGCACCCCTTTTTTGCCATGTCTCGTCTCCTTTTTAAACTTTTTCTTAGCGTCGCCATTGGAAGTTCTCGTTTTCGCACCCCTTTTGCCATGTCACGACTCCCATTTCAAGTTTTTGATTTCTTACGTCCCGACTCCCTTTTTTATATTCATTTTTTATTTTTAATTCTTTTTTCTTTTTAACCTTTTCAGCATATTAGCATTAAGCGCGCATATCATTTCGGGTGCGATCATACCAGCACTAATGCACCGGATCCCATCAGAACTCCGAAGTTAAGCGTGCTTGGGCGAGAGTAGTACTAGGATGGGTGACCCCCTGGGAAGTCCTCGTGTTGCACCCCTTTTTTGCCATGTCTCGTCTCCTTTTTAAACTTTTTCTTAGCGTCGCCATTGGAAGTTCTCGTTTTCGCACCCCTTTTGCCATGTCACGACTCCCATTTCAAGTTTTTGATTTCTTACGTCCCGACTCCCTTTTTTATATTCATTTTTTATTTTTAATTCTTTTTTCTTTTTAACCTTTTCAGCATATTAGCATTAAGCGCGCATATCATTTCGGGTGCGATCATACCAGCACTAATGCACCGGATCCCATCAGAACTCCGAAGTTAAGCGTGCTTGGGCGAGAGTAGTACTAGGATGGGTGACCCCCTGGGAAGTCCTCGTGTTGCACCCCTTTTTTGCCATGTCTCGTCTCCTTTTTAAACTTTTTCTTAGCGTCGCCATTGGAAGTTCTCGTTTTCGCACCCCTTTTGCCATGTCACGACTCCCATTTCAAGTTTTTGATTTCTTACGTCCCGACTCCCTTTTTTATATTCATTTTTTATTTTTAATTCTTTTTTCTTTTTAACCTTTTCAGCATATTAGCATTAAGCGCGCATATCATTTCGGGTGCGATCATACCAGCACTAATGCACCGGATCCCATCAGAACTCCGAAGTTAAGCGTGCTTGGGCGAGAGTAGTACTAGGATGGGTGACCCCCTGGGAAGTCCTCGTGTTGCACCCCTTTTTTGCCATGTCTCGTCTCCTTTTTAAACTTTTTCTTAGCGTCGCCATTGCAAGTTCTCGTTTTCGCACCCCTTTTGCCATGTCACGACTCCCATTTCA
Organism: Scutellaria minor; assembly: GCA_954870855.1. Classification (NCBI taxonomy): domain Eukaryota; kingdom Viridiplantae; phylum Streptophyta; class Magnoliopsida; order Lamiales; family Lamiaceae; genus Scutellaria; species Scutellaria minor. Next base: position 11,612,666 of record OX940728.1, on the reverse strand, counting down.
AGTTTTTGATTTCTTACGTCCCGACTCCCTTTTTTATATTCATTTTTTATTTTTAATTCTTTTTTCTTTTTAACCTTTTCAGCATATTAGCATTAAGCGCATATCATTTCGGGTGCGATCATACCAGCACTAATGCACCGGATCCCATCAGAACTCCGAAGTTAAGCGTGCTTGGGCGAGAGCAGTACTAGGATGGGTGACCCCCTGGGAAGTCCTCGTGTTGCACCCCTTTTTTGCCTTGTCTCGTCTCCTTTTTAAACTTTTTTTTAGCGTCGCCATTGGAAGTTCTCGTTTTCGCACCCCTTTTGCCATGTCACGACTCCCATTTCAAGTTTTTGATTTCTTACGTCCCAACTCCCTTTTTTATATTCATTTTTTATTTTTAATTCTTTTTTCTTTTTAACCTTTTCAGCATATTAGCATTAAGCGCGCATATCATTTCGGGTGCGATCATACCAGCACTAATGCACCGGATCCCATCAGAACTCCGAAGTTGAGCGTGCTTGGGCGAGAGCAGTACTAGGATGGGTGACCCCCTGGGAAGTCCTCGTGTTGCACCCCTTTTTTGCCTTGTCTCGTCTCCTTTTTAAACTTTTTCTTAGCGTCGCCATTGGAAGTTCTCGTTTTCGCACCCCTTTTGCCATGTCACGACTCCCATTTCAAGTTTTTGATTTCTTACGTCCCGACTCCCTTTTTTATATTCATTTTTTATTTTTAATTCTTTTTTCTTTTTAACCTTTTCAGCATATTAGCATTAAGCGCGCATATCATTTCGGGTGCGATCATACCAGCACTAATGCACCGGATCCCATCAGAACTCCGAAGTTAAGCGTGCTTGGGTGAGAGTAGTACTAGGATGGGTGACCCCCTGGGAAGTCCTCGTGTTGCACCCCTTTTTTGCCTTGTCTCGTCTCCTTTTTAAACTTTTTCTTAGCGTCGCCATTGGAAGTTCTCGTTCTCGCACCCCTTTTGCCATGTCACGACTCCCATTTCAAGTTTTTGATTTCTTACGTCCCGACTCCCTTTTTTATATTCATTTTTTATTTTTAATTCTTTTTTCTTTTTAACCTTTTCAGCATATTAGCATTAAGCGCGCATATCATTTCGGGTGCGATCATACCAGCACTAATGCACCGGATCCCATCAGAACTCCGAAGTTAAGCGTGCTTGGGCGAGAGTAGTACTAGGATGGGTGACCCCCTGGGAAGTCCTCGTGTTGCACCCCTTTTTTGCCTTGTCTCGTCTCCTTTTTAAACTTTTTTTTAGCGTCGCCATTGGAAGTTCTCGTTTTCGCACCCCTTTTGCCATGTCACGACTCCCATTTCAAGTTTTTGATTTCTTACGTCCCGACTCCCTTTTTATTATTCATTTTTTATTTTTAATTCTTTTTTCTTTTTAACCTTTTCAGCATATTAGCATTAAGCGCGCATATCATTTCGGGTGCGATCATACCAGCACTAATGCACCGAATCCCATCAGAACTCCGAAGTTAAGCGTGCTTGGGCGAGAGCAGTACTAGGATGGGTGACCCCCTGGGAAGTCCTCGTGTTGCACCCCTTTTTTGCCATGTCTCGTCTCCTTTTTAAACTTTTTCTTAGCGTCGCCATTGGAAGTTCTCGTTTTCGCACCCCTTTTGCCATGTCACGACTCCCATTTCAAGTTTTTGATTTCTTACGTCCCGACTCCCTTTTTTATATTCATTTTTTATTTTTAATTCTTTTTTCTTTTTAACCTTTTCAGCATATTAGCATTAAGCGCGCATATCATTTCGGGTGCGATCATACCAGCACTAATGCACCGGATCCCATCAGAACTCCGAAGTTAAGCGTGCTTGGGCGAGAGTAGTACTAGGATGGGTGACCCCCTGGGAAGTCCTCGTGTTGCACCCCTTTTTTGCCATGTCTCGTCTCCTTTTTAAACTTTTTCTTAGCGTCGCCATTGGAAGTTCTCGTTTTCGCACCCCTTTTGCCATGTCACGACTCCCATTTCAAGTTTTTGATTTCTTACGTCCCGACTCCCTTTTTTATATTCATTTTTTATTTTTAATTCTTTTTTCTTTTTAACTTTTTCAGCATATTAGCATTAAGCGCGCATATCATTTCGGGTGCGATCATACCAGCACTAATGCACCGGATCCCATCAGAACTCCGAAGTTAAGCGTGCTTGGGCGAGAGTAGTACTAGGATGGGTGACCCCCTGGGAAGTCCTCGTGTTGCACCCCTTTTTTGCCATGTCTCGTCTCCTTTTTAAACTTTTTCTTAGCGTCGCCATTGGAAGTTCTCGTTTTCGCACCCCTTTTGCCATGTCACGACTCCCATTTCAAGTTTTTGATTTCTTACGTCCCGACTCCCTTTTTTATATTCATTTTTTATTTTTAATTCTTTTTTCTTTTTAACCTTTTCAGCATATTAGCATTAAGCGCGCATATCATTTCGGGTGCGATCATACCAGCACTAATGCACCGGATCCCATCAGAACTCCGAAGTTAAGCGTGCTTGGGCGAGAGTAGTACTAGGATGGGTGACCCCCTGGGAAGTCCTCGTGTTGCACCCCTTTTTTGCCTTGTCTCGTCTCCTTTTTAAACTTTTTCTTAGCGTCGCCATTGGAAGTTCTCGTTTTCGCACCCCTTTTGCCATGTCACGACTCCCATTTCAAGTTTTTGATTTCTTACGTCCCGACTCCCTTTTTTATATTCATTTTTTATTTTTAATTCTTTTTTCTTTTTAACCTTTTCAGCATATTAGCATTAAGCGCGCATATCATTTCGGGTGCGATCATACCAGCACTAATGCACCGGATCCCATCAGAACTCCGAAGTTAAGCGTGCTTGGGCGAGAGTAGTACTAGGATGGGTGACCCCCTGGGAAGTCCTCGTGTTGCACCCCTTTTTTGCCTTGTCTCGTCTCCTTTTTAAACTTTTTCTTAGCGTCGCCATTGGAAGTTCTCGTTTTCGCACCCCTTTTGCCATGTCACGACTCCCATTTCAAGTTTTTGATTTCTTACGTCCCGACTCCCTTTTTTATATTCATTTTTTATTTTTAATTCTTTTTTCTTTTTAACCTTTTCAGCATATTAGCATTAAGCGCGCATATCATTTCGGGTGCGATCATACCAGCACTAATGCACCGGATCCCATCAGAACTCCGAAGTTAAGCGTGCTTGGGCGAGAGTAGTACTAGGATGGGTGACCCCCTGGGAAGTCCTCGTGTTGCACCCCTTTTTTGCCTTGTCTCGTCTCCTTTTTAAACTTTTTCTTAGCGTCGCCATTGGAAGTTCTCGTTCTCGCACCCCTTTTGCCATGTCACGACTCCCATTTCAAGTTTTTGATTTCTTACGTCCCGACTCCCTTTTTTATATTCATTTTTTATTTTTAATTCTTTTTTCTTTTTAACCTTTTCAGCATATTAGCATTAAGCGCGCATATCATTTCGGGTGCGATCATACCAGCACTAATGCACCGGATCCCATCAGAACTCCGAAGTTAAGCGTGCTTGGGCGAGAGTAGTACTAGGATGGGTGACCCCCTGGGAAGTCCTCGTGTTGCACCCCTTTTTTGCCTTGTCTCGTCTCCTTTTTAAACTTTTTCTTAGCGTCGCCATTGGAAGTTCTCGTTTTCGCACCCCTTTTGCCATGTCACGACTCCCATTTCAAGTTTTTGATTTCTTACGTCCCGACTCCCTTTTTTATATTCATTTTTTATTTTTAATTCTTTTTTCTTTTTAACCTTTTCAGCATATTAGCATTCAGCGCGCATATCATTTCGGGTGCGATCATACCAGCACTAATGCACCGGATCCCATCAGAACTCCGAAGTTAAGCGTGTTTGGGCGAGAGTAGTACTAGGATGGGTGACCCCCTGGGAAGTCCTCGTGTTGCACCCCTTTTTTGCCTTGTCTCGTCTCCTTTTTAAACTTTTTTTTAGCGTCGCCATTGGAAGTTCTCGTTTTCGCACCCCTTTTGCCATGTCACGACTCCCATTTCAAGTTTTTGATTTCTTACGTCCCGACTCCCTTTTTTATATTCATTTTTTATTTTTAATTCTTTTTTCTTTTTAACCTTTTCGGCATATTAGCATTAAGCGCGCATATCATTTCGGGTGCGATCATACCAGCACTAATGCACCGGATCCCATCAGAACTCCGAAGTTAAGCGTGCTTGGGCGAGAGTAGTACTAGGATGGGTGACCCCCGGGAAGTCCTCGTGTTGCACCCCTTTTTTGCCATGTCTCGTCTCCTTTTTAAACTTTTTCTTAGCGTCGCCATTGGAAGTTCTCGTTTTCGCACCCCTTTTGCCATGTCACGACTCCCATTTCAAGTTTTTGATTTCTTACGTCCCGACTCCCTTTTTTATATTCATTTTTTATTTTTAATTCTTTTTTCTTTTTAACCTTTTCAGCATATTAGCATTAAGCGCGCATATCATTTCGGGTGCGATCATACCAGCACTAATGCACCGGATCCCATCAGAACTCCGAAGTTAAGCGTGCTTGGGCGAGAGTAGTACTAGGATGGGTGACCCCCTGGGAAGTCCTCGTGTTGCACCCCTTTTTTGCCATGTCTCGTCTCCTTTTTAAACTTTTTCTTAGCGTCGCCATTGGAAGTTCTCGTTTTCGCACCCCTTTTGCCATGTCACGACTCCCATTTCAAGTTTTTGATTTCTTACGTCCCGACTCCCTTTTTTATATTCATTTTTTATTTTTAATTCTTTTTTCTTTTTAACCTTTTCAGCATATTAGCATTAAGCGCGCATATCATTTCGGGTGCGATCATACCAGCACTAATGCACCGGATCCCATCAGAACTCCGAAGTTAAGCGTGCTTGGGCGAGAGTAGTACTAGGATGGGTGACCCCCTGGGAAGTCCTCGTGTTGCACCCCTTTTTTGCCATGTCTCGTCTCCTTTTTAAACTTTTTCTTAGCGTCGCCATTGGAAGTTCTCGTTTTCGCACCCCTTTTGCCATGTTACGACTCCCATTTCAAGTTTTTGATTTCTTACGTCCCGACTCCCTTTTTTATATTCATTTTTTATTTTTAATTCTTTTTTCTTTTTAACCTTTTCAGCATATTAGCATTAAGCGCGCATAACATTTCGGGTGCGATCATACCAGCACTAATGCACCGAATCCCATCAGAACTCCGAAGTTAAGCGTGCTTGGGCGAGAGTAGTACTAGGATGGGTGACCCCCTGGGAAGTCCTCGTGTTGCACCCCTTTTTTGCCATGTCTCGTCTCCTTTTTAAACTTTTTCTTAGCGTCGCCATTGGAAGTTCTCGTTTTCGCACCCCTTTTGCCATGTCACGACTCCCATTTCAAGTTTTTGATTTCTTACGTCCCGACTCCCTTTTTTATATTCATTTTTTATTTTTAATTCTTTTTTCTTTTTAACCTTTTCAGCATATTAGCATTAAGCGCGCATATCATTTCGGGTGCGATCATACCAGCACTAATGCACCGGATCCCATCAGAACTCCGAAGTTAAGCGTGCTTGGGCGAGAGTAGTACTAGGATGGGTGACCCCCTGGGAAGTCCTCGTGTTGCACCCCTTTTTTGCCATGTCTCGTCTCCTTTTTAAACTTTTTCTTAGCGTCGCCATTGGAAGTTCTCGTTTTCGCACCCCTTTTGCCATGTCACGACTCCCATTTCAAGTTTTTGATTTCTTACGTCCCGACTCCCTTTTTTATATTCATTTTTTATTTTTAATTCTTTTTTCTTTTTAACCTTTTCAGCATATTAGCATTAAGCGCGCATATCATTTCGGGTGCGATCATACCAGCACTAATGCACCGGATCCCATCAGAACTCCGAAGTTAAGCGTGCTTGGGCGAGAGTAGTACTAGGATGGGTGACCCCCTGGGAAGTCCTCGTGTTGCACCCCTTTTTTGCCTTGTCTCGTCTCCTTTTTAAACTTTTTCTTAGCGTCGCCATTGGAAGTTCTCGTTTTCGCACCCCTTTTGCCATGTCACGACTCCCATTTCAAGTTTTTGATTTCTTACGTCCCGACTCCCTTTTTTATATTCATTTTTTATTTTTAATTTTTTTTTCTTTTTAACCTTTTCAGCATATTAGCATTAAGCGCGCATATCATTTCGGGTGCGATCATACCAGCACTAATGCACCGGATCCCATCAGAACTCCGAAGTTAAGCGTGCTTGGGCGAGAGTAGTACTAGGATGGGTGACCCCCTGGGAAGTCCTCGTGTTGCACCCCTTTTTTGCCTTGTCTCGTCTCCTTTTTAAACTTTTTCTTAGCGTCGCCATTGGAAGTTCTCGTTTTCGCACCCCTTTTGCCATGTCACGACTCCCATTTCAAGTTTTTGATTTCTTACGTCCCGACTCCCTTTTTTATATTCATTTTTTATTTTTAATTCTTTTTTCTTTTTAACCTTTTCAGCATATTAGCATTAAGCGCGCATATCATTTCGGGTGCGATCATACCAGCACTAATGCACCGGATCCCATCAGAACTCCGAAGTTAAGCGTGCTTGGGCGAGAGTAGTACTAGGATGGGTGACCCCCTGGGAAGTCCTCGTGTTGCACCCCTTTTTTGCCTTGTCTCGTCTCCTTTTTAAACTTTTTCTTAGCGTCGCCATTGGAAGTTCTCGTTCTCGCACCCCTTTTGCCATGTCACGACTCCCATTTCAAGTTTTTGATTTCTTACGTCCCGACTCCCTTTTTTATATTCATTTTTTATTTTTAATTCTTTTTTCTTTTTAACCTTTTCAGCATATTAGCATTAAGCGCGCATATCATTTCGGGTGCGATCATACCAGCACTAATGCACCGGATCCCATCAGAACTCCGAAGTTAAGCGTGCTTGGGCGAGAGTAGTACTAGGATGGGTGACCCCCGGGAAGTCCTCGTGTTGCACCCCTTTTTTGCCATGTCTCGTCTCCTTTTTAAACTTTTTCTTAGCGTCGCCATTGGAAGTTCTCGTTTTCGCACCCCTTTTGCCATGTCACGACTCCCATTTCAAGTTTTTGATTTCTTACGTCCCGACTCCCTTTTTTATATTCATTTTTTATTTTTAATTCTTTTTTCTTTTTAACCTTTTCAGCATATTAGCATTAAGCGCGCATATCATTTCGGGTGCGATCATACCAGCACTAATGCACCGGATCCCATCAGAACTCCGAAGTTAAGCGTGCTTGGGCGAGAGTAGTACTAGGATGGGTGACCCCCTGGGAAGTCCTCGTGTTGCACCCCTTTTTTGCCATGTCTCGTCTCCTTTTTAAACTTTTTCTTAGCGTCGCCATTGGAAGTTCTCGTTTTCGCACCCCTTTTGCCATGTCACGACTCCCATTTCAAGTTTTTGATTTCTTACGTCCCGACTCCCTTTTTTATATTCATTTTTTATTTTTAATTCTTTTTTCTTTTTAACCTTTTCAGCATATTAGCATTAAGCGCGCATATCATTTCGGGTGCGATCATACCAGCACTAATGCACCGGATCCCATCAGAACTCCGAAGTTAAGCGTGCTTGGGCGAGAGTAGTACTAGGATGGGTGACCCCCTGGGAAGTCCTCGTGTTGCACCCCTTTTTTGCCATGTCTCGTCTCCTTTTTAAACTTTTTCTTAGCGTCGCCATTGGAAGTTCTCGTTTTCGCACCCCTTTTGCCATGTTACGACTCCCATTTCAAGTTTTTGATTTCTTACGTCCCGACTCCCTTTTTTATATTCATTTTTTATTTTTAATTCTTTTTTCTTTTTAACCTTTTCAGCATATTAGCATTAAGCGCGCATAACATTTCGGGTGCGATCATACCAGCACTAATGCACCGAATCCCATCAGAACTCCGAAGTTAAGCGTGCTTGGGCGAGAGTAGTACTAGGATGGGTGACCCCCTGGGAAGTCCTCGTGTTGCACCCCTTTTTTGCCATGTCTCGTCTCCTTTTTAAACTTTTTCTTAGCGTCGCCATTGGAAGTTCTCGTTTTCGCACCCCTTTTGCCATGTCACGACTCCCATTTCAAGTTTTTGATTTCTTACGTCCCGACTCCCTTTTTTATATTCATTTTTTATTTTTAATTCTTTTTTCTTTTTAACCTTTTCAGCATATTAGCATTAAGCGCGCATATCATTTCGGGTGCGATCATACCAGCACTAATGCACCGGATCCCATCAGAACTCCGAAGTTAAGCGTGCTTGGGCGAGAGTAGTACTAGGATGGGTGACCCCCTGGGAAGTCCTCGTGTTGCACCCCTTTTTTGCCATGTCTCGTCTCCTTTTTAAACTTTTTCTTAGCGTCGCCATTGGAAGTTCTCGTTTTCGCACCCCTTTTGCCATGTCACGACTCCCATTTCAAGTTTTTGATTTCTTACGTCCCGACTCCCTTTTTTATATTCATTTTTTATTTTTAATTCTTTTTTCTTTTTAACCTTTTCAGCATATTAGCATTAAGCGCGCATATCATTTCGGGTGCGATCATACCAGCACTAATGCACCGGATCCCATCAGAACTCCGAAGTTAAGCGTGCTTGGGCGAGAGTAGTACTAGGATGGGTGACCCCCTGGGAAGTCCTCGTGTTGCACCCCTTTTTTGCCTTGTCTCGTCTCCTTTTTAAACTTTTTCTTAGCGTCGCCATTGGAAGTTCTCGTTTTCGCACCCCTTTTGCCATGTCACGACTCCCATTTCAAGTTTTTGATTTCTTACGTCCCGACTCCCTTTTTTATATTCATTTTTTATTTTTAATTTTTTTTTCTTTTTAACCTTTTCAGCATATTAGCATTAAGCGCGCATATCATTTCGGGTGCGATCATACCAGCACTAATGCACCGGATCCCATCAGAACTCCGAAGTTAAGCGTGCTTGGGCGAGAGTAGTACTAGGATGGGTGACCCCCTGGGAAGTCCTCGTGTTGCACCCCTTTTTTGCCTTGTCTCGTCTCCTTTTTAAACTTTTTCTTAGCGTCGCCATTGGAAGTTCTCGTTTTCGCACCCCTTTTGCCATGTCACGACTCCCATTTCAAGTTTTTGATTTCTTACGTCCCGACTCCCTTTTTTATATTCATTTTTTATTTTTAATTCTTTTTTCTTTTTAACCTTTTCAGCATATTAGCATTAAGCGCGCATATCATTTCGGGTGCGATCATACCAGCACTAATGCACCGGATCCCATCAGAACTCCGAAGTTAAGCGTGCTTGGGCGAGAGTAGTACTAGGATGGGTGACCCCCTGGGAAGTCCTCGTGTTGCACCCCTTTTTTGCCTTGTCTCGTCTCCTTTTTAAACTTTTTCTTAGCGTCGCCATTGGAAGTTCTCGTTCTCGCACCCCTTTTGCCATGTCACGACTCCCATTTCAAGTTTTTGATTTCTTACGTCCCGACTCCCTTTTTTATATTCATTTTTTATTTTTAATTCTTTTTTCTTTTTAACCTTTTCAGCATATTAGCATTAAGCGCGCATATCATTTCGGGTGCGATCATACCAGCACTAATGCACCGGATCCCATCAGAACTCCGAAGTTAAGCGTGCTTGGGCGAGAGTAGTACTAGGATGGGTGACCCCCTGGGAAGTCCTCGTGTTGCACCCCTTTTTTGCCTTGTCTCGTCTCCTTTTTAAACTTTTTCTTAGCGTCGCCATTGGAAGTTCTCGTTTTCGCACCCCTTTTGCCATGTCACGACTCCCATTTCAAGTTTTTGATTTCTTACGTCCCGACTCCCTTTTTTATATTCATTTTTTATTTTTAATTCTTTTTTCTTTTTAACCTTTTCAGCATATTAGCATTCAGCGCGCATATCATTTCGGGTGCGATCATACCAGCACTAATGCACCGGATCCCATCAGAACTCCGAAGTTAAGCGTGTTTGGGCGAGAGTAGTACTAGGATGGGTGACCCCCTGGGAAGTCCTCGTGTTGCACCCCTTTTTTGCCTTGTCTCGTCTCCTTTTTAAACTTTTTTTTAGCGTCGCCATTGGAAGTTCTCGTTTTCGCACCCCTTTTGCCATGTCACGACTCCCATTTCAAGTTTTTGATTTCTTACGTCCCGACTCCCTTTTTTATATTCATTTTTTATTTTTAATTCTTTTTTCTTTTTAACCTTTTCAGCATATTAGCATTAAGCGCGCATATCATTTCGGGTGCGATCATACCAGCACTAATGCACCGGATCCCATCAGAACTCCGAAGTTAAGCGTGCTTGGGCGAGAGTAGTACTAGGATGGGTGACCCCCGGGAAGTCCTCGTGTTGCACCCCTTTTTTGCCATGTCTCGTCTCCTTTTTAAACTTTTTCTTAGCGTCGCCATTGGAAGTTCTCGTTTTCGCACCCCTTTTGCCATGTCACGACTCCCATTTCAAGTTTTTGATTTCTTACGTCCCGACTCCCTTTTTTATATTCATTTTTTATTTTTAATTCTTTTTTCTTTTTAACCTTTTCAGCATATTAGCATTAAGCGCGCATATCATTTCGGGTGCGATCATACCAGCACTAATGCACCGGATCCCATCAGAACTCCGAAGTTAAGCGTGCTTGGGCGAGAGTAGTACTAGGATGGGTGACCCCCTGGGAAGTCCTCGTGTTGCACCCCTTTTTTGCCATGTCTCGTCTCCTTTTTAAACTTTTTCTTAGCGTCGCCATTGGAAGTTCTCGTTTTCGCACCCCTTTTGCCATGTCACGACTCCCATTTCAAGTTTTTGATTTCTTACGTCCCGACTCCCTTTTTTATATTCATTTTTTATTTTTAATTCTTTTTTCTTTTTAACCTTTTCAGCATATTAGCATTAAGCGCGCATATCATTTCGGGTGCGATCATACCAGCACTAATGCACCGGATCCCATCAGAACTCCGAAGTTAAGCGTGCTTGGGTGAGAGTAGTACTAGGATGGGTGACCCCCTGGGAAGTCCTCGTGTTGCACCCCTTTTTTGCCATGTCTCGTCTCCTTTTTAAACTTTTTCTTAGCGTCGCCATTGGAAGTTCTCGTTTTCGCACCCCTTTTGCCATGTTACGACTCCCATTTCAAGTTTTTGATTTCTTACGTCCCGACTCCCTTTTTTATATTCATTTTTTATTTTTAATTCTTTTTTCTTTTTAACCTTTTCAGCATATTAGCATTAAGCGCGCATAACATTTCGGGTGCGATCATACCAGCACTAATGCACCGAATCCCATCAGAACTCCGAAGTTAAGCGTGCTTGGGCGAGAGTAGTACTAGGATGGGTGACCCCCTGGGAAGTCCTCGTGTTGCACCCCTTTTTTGCCATGTCTCGTCTCCTTTTTAAACTTTTTCTTAGCGTCGCCATTGGAAGTTCTCGTTTTCGCACCCCTTTTGCCATGTCACGACTCCCATTTCAAGTTTTTGATTTCTTACGTCCCGACTCCCTTTTTTATATTCATTTTTTATTTTTAATTCTTTTTTCTTTTTAACCTTTTCAGCATATTAGCATTAAGCGCGCATATCATTTCGGGTGCGATCATACCAGCACTAATGCACCGGATCCCATCAGAACTCCGAAGTTAAGCGTGCTTGGGCGAGAGTAGTACTAGGATGGGTGACCCCCTGGGAAGTCCTCGTGTTGCACCCCTTTTTTGCCATGTCTCGTCTCCTTTTTAAACTTTTTCTTAGCGTCGCCATTGGAAGTTCTCGTTTTCGCACCCCTTTTGCCATGTCACGACTCCCATTTCAAGTTTTTGATTTCTTACGTCCCGACTCCCTTTTTTATATTCATTTTTTATTTTTAATTCTTTTTTCTTTTTAACCTTTTCAGCATATTAGCATTAAGCGCGCATATCATTTCGGGTGCGATCATACCAGCACTAATGCACCGGATCCCATCAGAACTCCGAAGTTTAGCGTGCTTGGGCGAGAGTAGTACTAGGATGGGTGACCCCCTGGGAAGTCCTCGTGTAGCACCCCTTTTTTGCCTTGTCTCGTCTCCTTTTTAAACTTTTTTTTAGCGTCGCCATTGGAAGTTCTCGTTTTCGCACCCCTTTTGCCATGTCACGACTCCCATTTCAAGTTTTTGATTTCTTACGTCCCGACTCCCTTTTTTATATTCATTTTTTATTTTTAATTCTTTTTTCTTTTTAACCTTTTCAGCATATTAGCATTAAGCGCGCATATCATTTCGGGTGCGATCATACCAGCACTAATGCACCGGATCCCATCAGAACTCCGAAGTTAAGCGTGCTTGGGCGAGAGTAGTACTAGGATGGGTGACCCCCGGGAAGTCCTCGTGTTGCACCCCTTTTTTGCCATGTCTCGTCTCCTTTTTAAACTTTTTCTTAGCGTCGCCATTGGAAGTTCTCGTTTTCGCACCCCTTTTGCCATGTCACGACTCCCATTTCAAGTTTTTGATTTCTTACGTCCCGACTCCCTTTTTTATATTCATTTTTTATTTTTAATTCTTTTTTCTTTTTAACCTTTTCAGCATATTAGCATTAAGCGCGCATATCATTTCGGGTGCGATCATACCAGCACTAATGCACCGGATCCCATCAGAACTCCGAAGTTAAGCGTGCTTGGGCGAGAGTAGTACTAGGATGGGTGACCCCCTGGGAAGTCCTCGTGTTGCACCCCTTTTTTGCCATGTCTCGTCTCCTTTTTAAACTTTTTCTTAGCGTCGCCATTGGAAGTTCTCGTTTTCGCACCCCTTTTGCCATGTCACGACTCCCATTTCAAGTTTTTGATTTCTTACGTCCCGACTCCCTTTTTTATATTCATTTTTTATTTTTAATTCTTTTTTCTTTTTAACCTTTTCAGCATATTAGCATTAAGCGCGCATATCATTTCAGGTGCGATCATACCAGCACTAATGCACCGGATCCCATCAGAACTCCGAAGTTAAGCGTGCTTGGGCGAGAGTAGTACTAGGATGGGTAACCCCCTGGGAAGTCCTCGTGTTGCACCCCTTTTTTGCCTTGTCTCGTCTCCTTTTTAAACTTTTTCTTAGCGTCGCCATTGGAAGTTCTCGTTTTCGCACCCCTTTTGCCATGTCACGACTCCCATTTCAAATTTTTGATTTCTTACGTCCCGACTCCCTTTTTTATATTCATTTTTTATTTTTAATTCTTTTTTCTTTTTAACCTTTTCAGCATATTAGCATTAAGCGCGCATATCATTTCGGGTGCGATCATACCAGCACTAATGCACCGGATCCCATCAGAACTCCGAAGTTAAGCGTGCTTGGGCGAGAGTAGTACTAGGATGGGTGACCCCCTGGGAAGTCCTCGTGTTGCACCCCTTTTTTGCCATGTCTCGTCTCCTTTTTAAACTTTTTCTTAGCGTCGCCATTGGAAGTTCTCGTTTTCGCACCCCTTTTGCCATGTCACGACTCCCATTTCAAGTTTTTGATTTCTTACGTCCCGACTCCCTTTTTTATATTCATTTTTTATTTTTAATTCTTTTTTCTTTTTAACCTTTTCAGCATATTAGCATTAAGCGCGCATATCATTTCGGGTGCGATCATACCAGCACTAATGCACCGGATCCCATCAGAACTCCGAAGTTTAGCGTGCTTGGGCGAGAGTAGTACTAGGATGGGTGACCCCCTGGGAAGTCCTCGTGTAGCACCCCTTTTTTGCCTTGTCTCGTCTCCTTTTTAAACTTTTTTTTAGCGTCGCCATTGGAAGTTCTCGTTTTCGCACCCCTTTTGCCATGTCACGACTCCCATTTCAAGTTTTTGATTTCTTACGTCCCGACTCCCTTTTTTATATTCATTTTTTATTTTTAATTCTTTTTTCTTTTTAACCTTTTCAGCATATTAGCATTAAGCGCGCATATCATTTCGGGTGCGATCATACCAGCACTAATGCACCGGATCCCATCAGAACTCCGAAGTTAAGCGTGCTTGGGCGAGAGTAGTACTAGGATGGGTGACCCCCGGGAAGTCCTCGTGTTGCACCCCTTTTTTGCCATGTCTCGTCTCCTTTTTAAACTTTTTCTTAGCGTCGCCATTGGAAGTTCTCGTTTTCGCACCCCTTTTGCCATGTCACGACTCCCATTTCAAGTTTTTGATTTCTTACGTCCCGACTCCCTTTTTTATATTCATTTTTTATTTTTAATTCTTTTTTCTTTTTAACCTTTTCAGCATATTAGCATTAAGCGCGCATATCATTTCGGGTGCGATCATACCAGCACTAATGCACCGGATCCCATCAGAACTCCGAAGTTAAGCGTGCTTGGGCGAGAGTAGTACTAGGATGGGTGACCCCCTGGGAAGTCCTCGTGTTGCACCCCTTTTTTGCCATGTCTCGTCTCCTTTTTAAACTTTTTCTTAGCGTCGCCATTGGAAGTTCTCGTTTTCGCACCCCTTTTGCCATGTCACGACTCCCATTTCAAGTTTTTGATTTCTTACGTCCCGACTCCCTTTTTTATATTCATTTTTTATTTTTAATTCTTTTTTCTTTTTAACCTTTTCAGCATATTAGCATTAAGCGCGCATATCATTTCAGGTGCGATCATACCAGCACTAATGCACCGGATCCCATCAGAACTCCGAAGTTAAGCGTGCTTGGGCGAGAGTAGTACTAGGATGGGTAACCCCCTGGGAAGTCCTCGTGTTGCACCCCTTTTTTGCCTTGTCTCGTCTCCTTTTTAAACTTTTTCTTAGCGTCGCCATTGGAAGTTCTCGTTTTCGCACCCCTTTTGCCATGTCACGACTCCCATTTCAAATTTTTGATTTCTTACGTCCCGACTCCCTTTTTTATATTCATTTTTTATTTTTAATTCTTTTTTCTTTTTAACCTTTTCAGCATATTAGCATTAAGCGCGCATATCATTTCGGGTGCGATCATACCAGCACTAATGCACCGGATCCCATCAGAACTCCGAAGTTAAGCGTGCTTGGGCGAGAGTAGTACTAGGATGGGTGACCCCCTGGGAAGTCCTCGTGTTGCACCCCTTTTTTGCCATGTCTCGTCTCCTTTTTAAACTTTTTCTTAGCGTCGCCATTGGAAGTTCTCGTTTTCGCACCCCTTTTGCCATGTCACGACTCCCATTTCAAGTTTTTGATTTCTTACGTCCCGACTCCCTTTTTTATATTCATTTTTTATTTTTAATTCTTTTTTCTTTTTAACCTTTTCAGCATATTAGCATTAAGCGCGCATATCATTTCGGGTGCGATCATACCAGCACTAATGCACCGGATCCCATCAGAACTCCGAAGTTAAGCGTGCTTGGGCGAGAGTAGTACTAGGATGGGTGACCCCCTGGGAAGTCCTCGTGTTGCACCCCTTTTTTGCCATGTCTCGTCTCCTTTTTAAACTTTTTCTTAGCGTCGCCATTGGAAGTTCTCGTTTTCGCACCCCTTTTGCCATGTCACGACTCCCATTTCAAGTTTTTGATTTCTTACGTCCCGACTCCCTTTTTTATATTCATTTTTTATTTTTAATTCTTTTTTCTTTTTAACCTTTTCAGCATATTAGCATTAAGCGCGCATATCATTTCGGGTGCGATCATACCAGCACTAATGCACCGGATCCCATCAGAACTCCGAAGTTAAGCGTGCTTGGGCGAGAGTAGTACTAGGATGGGTGACCCCCTGGGAAGTCCTCGTGTTGCACCCCTTTTTTGCCATGTCTCGTCTCCTTTTTAAACTTTTTCTTAGCGTCGCCATTGGAAGTTCTCGTTTTCGCACCCCTTTTGCCATGTCATGACTCCCATTTCAAGTTTTTGATTTCTTACGTCCCGACTCCCTTTTTTATATTCATTTTTTATTTTTAATTCTTTTTTCTTTTTAACCTTTTCAGCATATTAGCATTAAGCGCGCATAACATTTTGGGTGCGATCATACCAGCACTAATGCACCGAATCCCATCAGAACTCCGAAGTTAAGCGTGCTTGGGCGAGAGTAGTACTAGGATGGGTGACCCCCTGGGAAGTCCTCGTGTTGCACCCCTTTTTTGCCATGTCTCGTCTCCTTTTTAAACTTTTTCTTAGCGTCGCCATTGGAAGTTCTCGTTCTCGCACCCCTTTTGCCATGTCACGACTCCCATTTCAAGTTTTTGATTTCTTACGTCCCGACTCCCTTTTTTATATTCATTTTTTATTTTTAATTCTTTTTTCTTTTTAACCTTTTCAGCATATTAGCATTAAGCGCGCATATCATTTCGGGTGCGATCATACCAGCACTAATGCACCGGATCCCATCAGAACTCCGAAGTTAAGCGTGCTTGGGCGAGAGTAGTACTAGGATGGGTGACCCCTTGGGAAGTCCTCGTGTTGCACCCCTTTTTTGCCTTGTCTCGTCTCCTTTTTAAACTTTTTTTTAGCGTCGCCATTGGAAGTTCTCGTTTTCGCACCCCTTTTGCCATGTCACGACTCCCATTTCAAGTTTTTGATTTCTTACGTCCCGACTCCCTTTTTATTATTCATTTTTTATTTTTAATTCTTTTTTCTTTTTAACCTTTTCAGCATATTAGCATTAAGCGCGCATATCATTTCGGGTGCGATCATACCAGCACTAATGCACCGAATCCCATCAGAACTCCGAAGTTAAGCGTGCTTGGGCGAGAGCAGTACTAGGATGGGTGACCCCCTGGGAAGTCCTCGTGTTGCACCCCTTTTTTGCCATGTCTCGTCTCCTTTTTAAACTTTTTCTTAGCGTCGCCATTGGAAGTTCTCGTTTTCGCACCCCTTTTGCCATGTCACGACTCCCATTTCAAGTTTTTGATTTCTTACGTCCCGACTCCCTTTTTTATATTCATTTTTTATTTTTAATTCTTTTTTCTTTTTAACCTTTTCAGCATATTAGCATTAAGCGCGCATATCATTTCGGGTGCGATCATACCAGCACTAATGCACCGGATCCCATCAGAACTCCGAAGTTAAGCGTGCTTGGGCGAGAGTAGTACTAGGATGGGTGACCCCCTGGGAAGTCCTCGTGTTGCACCCCTTTTTTGCCATGTCTCGTCTCCTTTTTAAACTTTTTCTTAGCGTCGCCATTGGAAGTTCTCGTTTTCGCACCCCTTTTGCCATGTCACGACTCCCATTTCAAGTTTTTGATTTCTTACGTCCCGACTCCCTTTTTTATATTCATTTTTTATTTTTAATTCTTTTTTCTTTTTAACTTTTTCAGCATATTAGCATTAAGCGCGCATATCATTTCGGGTGCGATCATACCAGCACTAATGCACCGGATCCCATCAGAACTCCGAAGTTAAGCGTGCTTGGGCGAGAGTAGTACTAGGATGGGTGACCCCCTGGGAAGTCCTCGTGTTGCACCCCTTTTTTGCCATGTCTCGTCTCCTTTTTAAACTTTTTCTTAGCGTCGCCATTGGAAGTTCTCGTTTTCGCACCCCTTTTGCCATGTCACGACTCCCATTTCAAGTTTTTGATTTCTTACGTCCCGACTCCCTTTTTTATATTCATTTTTTATTTTTAATTCTTTTTTCTTTTTAACCTTTTCAGCATATTAGCATTAAGCGCGCATATCATTTCGGGTGCGATCATACCAGCACTAATGCACCGGATCCCATCAGAACTCCGAAGTTAAGCGTGCTTGGGCGAGAGTAGTACTAGGATGGGTGACCCCCTGGGAAGTCCTCGTGTTGCACCCCTTTTTTGCCATGTCTCGTCTCCTTTTTAAACTTTTTCTTAGCGTCGCCATTGGAAGTTCTCGTTTTCGCACCCCTTTTGCCATGTCATGACTCCCATTTCAAGTTTTTGATTTCTTACGTCCCGACTCCCTTTTTTATATTCATTTTTTATTTTTAATTCTTTTTTCTTTTTAACCTTTTCAGCATATTAGCATTAAGCGCGCATAACATTTTGGGTGCGATCATACCAGCACTAATGCACCGAATCCCATCAGAACTCCGAAGTTAAGCGTGCTTGGGCGAGAGTAGTACTAGGATGGGTGACCCCCTGGGAAGTCCTCGTGTTGCACCCCTTTTTTGCCATGTCTCGTCTCCTTTTTAAACTTTTTCTTAGCGTCGCCATTGGAAGTTCTCGTTCTCGCACCCCTTTTGCCATGTCACGACTCCCATTTCAAGTTTTTGATTTCTTACGTCCCGACTCCCTTTTTTATATTCATTTTTTATTTTTAATTCTTTTTTCTTTTTAACCTTTTCAGCATATTAGCATTAAGCGCGCATATCATTTCGGGTGCGATCATACCAGCACTAATGCACCGGATCCCATCAGAACTCCGAAGTTAAGCGTGCTTGGGCGAGAGTAGTACTAGGATGGGTGACCCCTTGGGAAGTCCTCGTGTTGCACCCCTTTTTTGCCTTGTCTCGTCTCCTTTTTAAACTTTTTTTTAGCGTCGCCATTGGAAGTTCTCGTTTTCGCACCCCTTTTGCCATGTCACGACTCCCATTTCAAGTTTTTGATTTCTTACGTCCCGACTCCCTTTTTATTATTCATTTTTTATTTTTAATTCTTTTTTCTTTTTAACCTTTTCAGCATATTAGCATTAAGCGCGCATATCATTTCGGGTGCGATCATACCAGCACTAATGCACCGAATCCCATCAGAACTCCGAAGTTAAGCGTGCTTGGGCGAGAGCAGTACTAGGATGGGTGACCCCCTGGGAAGTCCTCGTGTTGCACCCCTTTTTTGCCATGTCTCGTCTCCTTTTTAAACTTTTTCTTAGCGTCGCCATTGGAAGTTCTCGTTTTCGCACCCCTTTTGCCATGTCACGACTCCCATTTCAAGTTTTTGATTTCTTACGTCCCGACTCCCTTTTTTATATTCATTTTTTATTTTTAATTCTTTTTTCTTTTTAACCTTTTCAGCATATTAGCATTAAGCGCGCATATCATTTCGGGTGCGATCATACCAGCACTAATGCACCGGATCCCATCAGAACTCCGAAGTTAAGCGTGCTTGGGCGAGAGTAGTACTAGGATGGGTGACCCCCTGGGAAGTCCTCGTGTTGCACCCCTTTTTTGCCATGTCTCGTCTCCTTTTTAAACTTTTTCTTAGCGTCGCCATTGGAAGTTCTCGTTTTCGCACCCCTTTTGCCATGTCACGACTCCCATTTCAAGTTTTTGATTTCTTACGTCCCGACTCCCTTTTTTATATTCATTTTTTATTTTTAATTCTTTTTTCTTTTTAACTTTTTCAGCATATTAGCATTAAGCGCGCATATCATTTCGGGTGCGATCATACCAGCACTAATGCACCGGATCCCATCAGAACTCCGAAGTTAAGCGTGCTTGGGCGAGAGTAGTACTAGGATGGGTGACCCCCTGGGAAGTCCTCGTGTTGCACCCCTTTTTTGCCATGTCTCGTCTCCTTTTTAAACTTTTTCTTAGCGTCGCCATTGGAAGTTCTCGTTTTCGCACCCCTTTTGCCATGTCACGACTCCCATTTCAAGTTTTTGATTTCTTACGTCCCGACTCCCTTTTTTATATTCATTTTTTATTTTTAATTCTTTTTTCTTTTTAACCTTTTCAGCATATTAGCATTAAGCGCGCATATCATTTCGGGTGCGATCATACCAGCACTAATGCACCGGATCCCATCAGAACTCCGAAGTTAAGCGTGCTTGGGCGAGAGTAGTACTAGGATGGGTGACCCCCTGGGAAGTCCTCGTGTTGCACCCCTTTTTTGCCTTGTCTCGTCTCCTTTTTAAACTTTTTCTTAGCGTCGCCATTGGAAGTTCTCGTTTTCGCACCCCTTTTGCCATGTCACGACTCCCATTTCAAGTTTTTGATTTCTTACGTCCCGACTCCCTTTTTTATATTCATTTTTTATTTTTAATTCTTTTTTCTTTTTAACCTTTTCAGCATATTAGCATTAAGCGCGCATATCATTTCGGGTGCGATCATACCAGCACTAATGCACCGGATCCCATCAGAACTCCGAAGTTAAGCGTGCTTGGGCGAGAGTAGTACTAGGATGGGTGACCCCCTGGGAAGTCCTCGTGTTGCACCCCTTTTTTGCCTTGTCTCGTCTCCTTTTTAAACTTTTTCTTAGCGTCGCCATTGGAAGTTCTCGTTTTCGCACCCCTTTTGCCATGTCACGACTCCCATTTCAAGTTTTTGATTTCTTACGTCCCGACTCCCTTTTTTATATTCATTTTTTATTTTTAATTCTTTTTTCTTTTTAACCTTTTCAGCATATTAGCATTAAGCGCGCATATCATTTCGGGTGCGATCATACCAGCACTAATGCACCGGATCCCATCAGAACTCCGAAGTTAAGCGTGCTTGGGCGAGAGTAGTACTAGGATGGGTGACCCCCTGGGAAGTCCTCGTGTTGCACCCCTTTTTTGCCTTGTCTCGTCTCCTTTTTAAACTTTTTCTTAGCGTCGCCATTGGAAGTTCTCGTTCTCGCACCCCTTTTGCCATGTCACGACTCCCATTTCAAGTTTTTGATTTCTTACGTCCCGACTCCCTTTTTTATATTCATTTTTTATTTTTAATTCTTTTTTCTTTTTAACCTTTTCAGCATATTAGCATTAAGCGCGCATATCATTTCGGGTGCGATCATACCAGCACTAATGCACCGGATCCCATCAGAACTCCGAAGTTAAGCGTGCTTGGGCGAGAGTAGTACTAGGATGGGTGACCCCCTGGGAAGTCCTCGTGTTGCACCCCTTTTTTGCCTTGTCTCGTCTCCTTTTTAAACTTTTTCTTAGCGTCGCCATTGGAAGTTCTCGTTTTCGCACCCCTTTTGCCATGTCACGACTCCCATTTCAAGTTTTTGATTTCTTACGTCCCGACTCCCTTTTTTATATTCATTTTTTATTTTTAATTCTTTTTTCTTTTTAACCTTTTCAGCATATTAGCATTAAGCGCGCATATCATTTCGGGTGCGATCATACCAGCACTAATGCACCGGATCCCATCAGAACTCCGAAGTTAAGCGTGTTTGGGCGAGAGTAGTACTAGGATGGGTGACCCCCTGGGAAGTCCTCGTGTTGCACCCCTTTTTTGCCTTGTCTCGTCTCCTTTTTAAACTTTTTTTTAGCGTCGCCATTGGAAGTTCTCGTTTTCGCACCCCTTTTGCCATGTCACGACTCCCATTTCAAGTTTTTGATTTCTTACGTCCCGACTCCCTTTTTTATATTCATTTTTTATTTTTAATTCTTTTTTCTTTTTAACCTTTTCAGCATATTAGCATTAAGCGCGCATATCATTTCGGGTGCGATCATACCAGCACTAATGCACCGGATCCCATCAGAACTCCGAAGTTAAGCGTGCTTGGGCGAGAGTAGTACTAGGATGGGTGACCCCCGGGAAGTCCTCGTGTTGCACCCCTTTTTTGCCATGTCTCGTCTCCTTTTTAAACTTTTTCTTAGCGTCGCCATTGGAAGTTCTCGTTTTCGCACCCCTTTTGCCATGTCACGACTCCCATTTCAAGTTTTTGATTTCTTACGTCCCGACTCCCTTTTTTATATTCATTTTTTATTTTTAATTCTTTTTTCTTTTTAAACTTTTCAGCATATTAGCATTAAGCGCGCATATCATTTCGGGTGCGATCATACCAGCACTAATGCACCGGATCCCATCAGAACTCCGAAGTTAAGCGTGCTTGGGCGAGAGTAGTACTAGGATGGGTGACCCCCTGGGAAGTCCTCGTGTTGCACCCCTTTTTTGCCATGTCTCGTCTCCTTTTTAAACTTTTTCTTAGCGTCGCCATTGGAAGTTCTCGTTTTCGCACCCCTTTTGCCATGTCACGACTCCCATTTCAAGTTTTTGATTTCTTACGTCCCGACTCCCTTTTTTATATTCATTTTTTATTTTTAATTCTTTTTTCTTTTTAACCTTTTCAGCATATTAGCATTAAGCGCGCATATCATTTCGGGTGCGATCATACCAGCACTAATGCACCGGATCCCATCAGAACTCCGAAGTTAAGCGTGCTTGGGCGAGAGTAGTACTAGGATGGGTGACCCCCTGGGAAGTCCTCGTGTTGCACCCCTTTTTTGCCATGTCTCGTCTCCTTTTTAAACTTTTTCTTAGCGTCGCCATTGGAAGTTCTCGTTTTCGCACCCCTTTTGCCATGTCACGACTCCCATTTCAAGTTTTTGATTTCTTACGTCCCGACTCCCTTTTTTATATTCATTTTTTATTTTTAATTCTTTTTTCTTTTTAACCTTTTCAGCATATTAGCATTAAGCGCGCATATCATTTCGGGTGCGATCATACCAGCACTAATGCACCGGATCCCATCAGAACTCCGAAGTTAAGCGTGCTTGGGCGAGAGTAGTACTAGGATGGGTGACCCCCTGGGAAGTCCTCGTGTTGCACCCCTTTTTTGCCATGTCTCGTCTCCTTTTTAAACTTTTTCTTAGCGTCGCCATTGGAAGTTCTCGTTTTCGCACCCCTTTTGCCATGTCATGACTCCCATTTCAAGTTTTTGATTTCTTACGTCCCGACTCCCTTTTTTATATTCATTTTTTATTTTTAATTCTTTTTTCTTTTTAACCTTTTCAGCATATTAGCATTAAGCGCGCATAACATTTTGGGTGCGATCATACCAGCACTAATGCACCGAATCCCATCAGAACTCCGAAGTTAAGCGTGCTTGGGCGAGAGTAGTACTAGGATGGGTGACCCCCTGGGAAGTCCTCGTGTTGCACCCCTTTTTTGCCATGTCTCGTCTCCTTTTTAAACTTTTTCTTAGCGTCGCCATTGGAAGTTCTCGTTATCGCACCCCTTTTGCCATGTCACGACTCCCATTTCAAGTTTTTGATTTCTTACGTCCCGACTCCCTTTTTTATATTCATTTTTTATTTTTAATTCTTTTTTCTTTTTAACCTTTTCAGCATATTAGCATTAAGCGCGCATATCATTTCGGGTGCGATCATACCAGCACTAATGCACCGGATCCCATCAGAACTCCGAAGTTAAGCGTGCTTGGGCGAGAGTAGTACTAGGATGGGTGACCCCCTGGGAAGTCCTCGTGTTGCTCCCCTTTTTTGCCATTTCTCGTCTCCTTTTTAAACTTTTTCTTAGCGTCGCAATTGGAAGTTCTCGTTTTCGCACCCCTTTTGCCATGTCACGACTCCCATTTCAAGTTTTTGATTTCTTACGTCCCGACTCCCTTTTTTATATTCATTTTTTATTTTTAATTCTTTTTTCTTTTTAACCTTTTCAGCATATTAGCATTAAGCGCGCACATCATTTCGGGTGCGATCATACCAGCACTAATGCACCGGATCCCATCAGAACTCCGAAGTTAAGCGTGCTTGGGCGAGAGTAGTACTAGGATGGGTGACCCCCTGGGAAGTCCTCGTGTTGCACCCCTTTTTTGCCTTGTCTCGTCTCCTTTTTAAACTTTTTCTTAGCGTCGCCATTGGAAGTTCTCGTTTTCGCACCCCTTTTGCCATGTCACGACTCCCATTTCAAGTTTTTGATTTCTTACGTCCCGACTCCCTTTTTTATATTCATTTTTTATTTTTAATTCTTTTTTCTTTTTAACATTTTCAGCATATTAGCATTAAGCGCGCATATCATTTCGGGTGCGATCATACCAGCACTAATGCACCGGATCCCATCAGAACTCCGAAGTTAAGCGTGCTTGGGCGAGAGTAGTACTAGGATGGGTGACCCCCTGGGAAGTCCTCGTGTTGCACCCCTTTTTTGCCTTGTCTCGTCTCCTTTTTAAACTTTTTTTTAGCGTCGCCATTGGAAGTTCTCGTTTTCGCACCCCTTTTGCCATGTCACGACTCCCATTTCAAGTTTTTGATTTCTTACGTCCCGACTCCCTTTTTTATATTCATTTTTTATTTTTAATTCTTTTTTCTTTTTAACCTTTTCAGCATATTAGCATTAAGCGCGCATATCATTTTTGGTGCGATCATACCAGCACTAATGCACCGGATCCCATCAGAACTCCGAAGTTAAGCGTGCTTGGGCGAGAGTAGTACTAGGATGGGTGACCCCCGGGAAGTCCTCGTGTTGCACCCCTTTTTTGCCATGTCTCGTCTCCTTTTTAAACTTTTTCTTAGCGTCGCCATTGGAAGTTCTCGTTTTCGCACCCCTTTTGCCATGTCACGACTCCCATTTCAAGTTTTTGATTTCTTACGTCCCGACTCCCTTTTTTATATTCATTTTTTATTTTTAATTCTTTTTTCTTTTTAACCTTTTCAGCATATTAGCATTAAGCGCGCATATCATTTCGGGTGCGATCATACCAGCACTAATGCACCGGATCCCATCAGAACTCCGAAGTTAAGCGTGCTTGGGCGAGAGTAGTACTAGGATGGGTGACCCCTTGGGAAGTCCTCGTGTTGCACCCCTTTTTTGCCTTGTCTCGTCTCCTTTTTAAACTTTTTTTTAGCGTCGCCATTGGAAGTTCTCGTTTTCGCACCCCTTTTGCCATGTCACGACTCCCATTTCAAGTTTTTGATTTCTTACGTCCCGACTCCCTTTTTTATATTCATTTTTTATTTTTAATTCTTTTTTCTTTTTAACCTTTTCAGCATATTAGCATTAAGCGCGCATATCATTTCGGGTGCGATCATACCAGCACTAATGCACCGGATCCCATCAGAACTCCGAAGTTAAGCGTGCTTGGGCGAGAGTAGTACTAGGATGGGTGACCCCCGGGAAGTCCTCGTGTTGCACCCCTTTTTTGCCATGTCTCGTCTCCTTTTTAAACTTTTTCTTAGCGTCGCCATTGGAAGTTCTCGTTTTCGCACCCCTTTTGCCATGTCACGACTCCCATTTCAAGTTTTTGATTTCTTACGTCCCGACTCCCTTTTTTATATTCATTTTTTATTTTTAATTCTTTTTTCTTTTTAACCTTTTCAGCATATTAGCATTAAGCGCGCATATCATTTCGGGTGCGATCATACCAGCACTAATGCACCGGATCCCATCAGAACTCCGAAGTTAAGCGTGCTTGGGCGAGAGTAGTACTAGGATGGGTGACCCCCTGGGAAGTCCTCGTGTTGCACCCCTTTTTTGCCATGTCTCGTCTCCTTTTTAAACTTTTTCTTAGCGTCGCCATTGGAAGTTCTCGTTTTCGCACCCCTTTTGCCATGTCACGACTCCCATTTCAAGTTTTTGATTTCTTACGTCCCGACTCCCTTTTTTATATTCATTTTTTATTTTTAATTCTTTTTTCTTTTTAACCTTTTCAGCATATTAGCATTAAGCGCGCATATCATTTCGGGTGCGATCATACCAGCACTAATGCACCGGATCCCATCAGAACTCCGAAGTTAAGCGTGCTTGGGCGAGAGTAGTACTAGGATGGGTGACCCCCTGGGAAGTCCTCGTGTTGCACCCCTTTTTTGCCATGTCTCGTCTCCTTTTTAAACTTTTTCTTAGCGTCGCCATTGGAAGTTCTCGTTTTCGCACCCCTTTTGCCATGTCACGACTCCCATTTCAAGTTTTTGATTTCTTACGTCCCGACTCCCTTTTTTATATTCATTTTTTATTTTTAATTCTTTTTTCTTTTTAACCTTTTCAGCATATTAGCATTAAGCGCGCATAACATTTCGGGTGCGATCATACCAGCACTAATGCACCGAATCCCATCAGAACTCCGAAGTTAAGCGTGCTTGGGCGAGAGTAGTACTAGGATGGGTGACCCCCTGGGAAGTCCTCGTGTTGCACCCCTTTTTTGCCATGTCTCGTCTCCTTTTTAAACTTTTTCTTAGCGTCGCCATTGGAAGTTCTCGTTTTCGCACCCCTTTTGCCATGTCACGACTCCCATTTCAAGTTTTTGATTTCTTACGTCCCGACTCCCTTTTTTATATTCATTTTTTATTTTTAATTCTTTTTTCTTTTTAACCTTTTCAGCATATTAGCATTAAGCGCGCATATCATTTCGGGTGCGATCATACCAGCACTAATGCACCGGATCCCATCAGAACTCCGAAGTTAAGCGTGCTTGGGCGAGAGTAGTACTAGGATGGGTGACCCCCTGGGAAGTCCTCGTGTTGCACCCCTTTTTTGCCATGTCTCGTCTCCTTTTTAAACTTTTTCTTAGCGTCGCCATTGGAAGTTCTCGTTTTCGCACCCCTTTTGCCATGTCACGACTCCCATTTCAAGTTTTTGATTTCTTACGTCCCGACTCCCTTTTTTATATTCATTTTTTATTTTTTATTCTTTTTTCTTTTTAACCTTTTCAGCATATTAGCATTAAGCGCGCATATCATTTCGGGTGCGATCATACCAGCACTAATGCACCGGATCCCATCAGAACTCCGAAGTTTAGCGTGCTTGGGCGAGAGTAGTACTAGGATGGGTGACCCCCTGGGAAGTCCTCGTGTAGCACCCCTTTTTTGCCTTGTCTCGTCTCCTTTTTAAACTTTTTTTTAGCGTCGCCATTGGAAGTTCTCGTTTTCGCACCCCTTTTGCCATGTCACGACTCCCATTTCAAGTTTTTGATTTCTTACGTCCCGACTCCCTTTTTTATATTCATTTTTTATTTTTAATTCTTTTTTCTTTTTAACCTTTTCAGCATATTAGCATTAAGCGCGCATATCATTTCGGGTGCGATCATACCAGCACTAATGCACCGGATCCCATCAGAACTCCGAAGTTAAGCGTGCTTGGGCGAGAGTAGTACTAGGATGGGTGACCCCCGGGAAGTCCTCGTGTTGCACCCCTTTTTTGCCATGTCTCGTCTCCTTTTTAAACTTTTTCTTAGCGTCGCCATTGGAAGTTCTCGTTTTCGCACCCCTTTTGCCATGTCACGACTCCCATTTCAAGTTTTTGATTTCTTACGTCCCGACTCCCTTTTTTATATTCATTTTTTATTTTTAATTCTTTTTTCTTTTTAACCTTTTCAGCATATTAGCATTAAGCGCGCATATCATTTCGGGTGCGATCATACCAGCACTAATGCACCGGATCCCATCAGAACTCCGAAGTTAAGCGTGCTTGGGCGAGAGTAGTACTAGGATGGGTGACCCCCTGGGAAGTCCTCGTGTTGCACCCCTTTTTTGCCATGTCTCGTCTCCTTTTTAAACTTTTTCTTAGCGTCGCCATTGGAAGTTCTCGTTTTCGCACCCCTTTTGCCATGTCACGACTCCCATTTCAAGTTTTTGATTTCTTACGTCCCGACTCCCTTTTTTATATTCATTTTTTATTTTTAATTCTTTTTTCTTTTTAACCTTTTCAGCATATTAGCATTAAGCGCGCATATCATTTCAGGTGCGATCATACCAGCACTAATGCACCGGATCCCATCAGAACTCCGAAGTTAAGCGTGCTTGGGCGAGAGTAGTACTAGGATGGGTAACCCCCTGGGAAGTCCTCGTGTTGCACCCCTTTTTTGCCTTGTCTCGTCTCCTTTTTAAACTTTTTCTTAGCGTCGCCATTGGAAGTTCTCGTTTTCACACCCCTTTTGCCATGTCACGACTCCCATTTCAAATTTTTGATTTCTTACGTCCCGACTCCCTTTTTTATATTCATTTTTTATTTTTAATTCTTTTTTCTTTTTAACCTTTTCAGCATATTAGCATTAAGCGCGCATATCATTTCAGGTGCGATCATACCAGCACTAATGCACCGGATCCCATCAGAACTCCGAAGTTAAGCGTGCTTGGGCGAGAGTAGTACTAGGATGGGTGACCCCCTGGGAAGTCCTCGTGTTGCACCCCTTTTTTGCCATGTCTCGTCTCCTTTTTAAACTTTTTCTTAGCGTCGCCATTGGAAGTTCTCGTTTTCGCACCCCTTTTGCCATGTCACGACTCCCATTTCAAGTTTTTGATTTCTTACGTCCCGACTCCCTTTTTTATATTCATTTTTTATTTTTAATTCTTTTTTCTTTTTAACCTTTTCAGCATATTAGCATTAAGCGCGCATATCATTTCGGGTGCGATCATACCAGCACTAATGCACCGGATCCCATCAGAACTCCGAAGTTAAGCGTGCTTGGGCGAGAGTAGTACTAGGATGGGTGACCCCCTGGGAAGTCCTCGTGTTGCACCCCTTTTTTGCCATGTCTCGTCTCCTTTTTAAACTTTTTCTTAGCGTCGCCATTGGAAGTTCTCGTTTTCGCACCCCTTTTGCCATGTCACGACTCCCATTTCAAGTTTTTGATTTCTTACGTCCCGACTCCCTTTTTTATATTCATTTTTTATTTTTAATTCTTTTTTCTTTTTAACCTTTTCAGCATATTAGCATTAAGCGCGCATATCATTTCGGGTGCGATCATACCAGCACTAATGCACCGGATCCCATCAGAACTCCGAAGTTAAGCGTGCTTGGGCGAGAGTAGTACTAGGATGGGTGACCCCCTGGGAAGTCCTCGTGTTGCACCCCTTTTTTGCCATGTCTCGTCTCCTTTTTAAACTTTTTCTTAGCGTCGCCATTGGAAGTTCTCGTTTTCGCACCCCTTTTGCCATGTCACGACTCCCATTTCAAGTTTTTGATTTCTTACGTCCCGACTCCCTTTTTTATATTCATTTTTTATTTTTAATTCTTTTTTCTTTTTAACCTTTTCAGCATATTAGCATTAAGCGCGCATATCATTTCGGGTGCGATCATACCAGCACTAATGCACCGGATCCCATCAGAACTCCGAAGTTAAGCGTGCTTGGGCGAGAGTAGTACTAGGATGGGTGACCCCCTGGGAAGTCCTCGTGTTGCACCCCTTTTTTGCCATGTCTCGTCTCCTTTTTAAACTTTTTCTTAGCGTCGCCATTGGAAGTTCTCGTTTTCGCACCCCTTTTGCCATGTCACGACTCCCATTTCAAGTTTTTGATTTCTTACGTCCCGACTCCCTTTTTTATATTCATTTTTTATTTTTAATTCTTTTTTCTTTTTAACCTTTTCAGCATATTAGCATTAAGCGCGCATATCATTTCGGGTGCGATCATACCAGCACTAATGCACCGGATCCCATCAGAACTCCGAAGTTAAGCGTGCTTGGGCGAGAGTAGTACTAGGATGGGTGACCCCCTGGGAAGTCCTCGTGTTGCACCCCTTTTTTGCCATGTCTCGTCTCCTTTTTAAACTTTTTCTTAGCGTCGCCATTGGAAGTTCTCGTTTTCGCACCCCTTTTGCCATGTCACGACTCCCATTTCAAGTTTTTGATTTCTTACGTCCCGACTCCCTTTTTTATATTCATTTTTTATTTTTAATTCTTTTTTCTTTTTAACCTTTTCAGCATATTAGCATTAAGCGCGCATAACATTTTGGGTGCGATCATACCAGCACTAATGCACCGAATCCCATCAGAACTCCGAAGTTAAGCGTGCTTGGGCGAGAGTAGTACTAGGATGGGTGACCCCCTGGGAAGTCCTCGTGTTGCACCCCTTTTTTGCCATGTCTCGTCTCCTTTTTAAACTTTTTCTTAGCGTCGCCATTGGAAGTTCTCGTTTTCGCACCCCTTTTGCCATGTCACGACTCCCATTTCAAGTTTTTGATTTCTTACGTCCCGACTCCCTTTTTTATATTCATTTTTTATTTTTAATTCTTTTTTCTTTTTAACCTTTTCAGCATATTAGCATTAAGCGCGCATATCATTTCGGGTGCGATCATACCAGCACTAATGCACCGGATCCCATCAGAACTCCGAAGTTAAGCGTGCTTGGGCGAGAGTAGTACTAGGATGGGTGACCCCCTGGGAAGTCCTCGTGTTGCACCCCTTTTTTGCCATTTCTCGTCTCCTTTTTAAACTTTTTCTTAGCGTCGCAATTGGAAGTTCTCGTTTTCGCACCCCTTTTGCCATGTCACGACTCCCATTTCAAGTTTTTGATTTCTTACGTCCCGACTCCCTTTTTTATATTCATTTTTTATTTTTAATTCTTTTTTCTTTTTAACCTTTTCAGCATATTAGCATTAAGCGCGCACATCATTTCGGGTGCGATCATACCAGCACTAATGCACCGGATCCCATCAGAACTCCGAAGTTAAGCGTGCTTGGGCGAGAGTAGTACTAGGATGGGTGACCCCCTGGGAAGTCCTCGTGTTGCACCCCTTTTTTGCCTTGTCTCGTCTCCTTTTTAAACTTTTTCTTAGCGTCGCCATTGGAAGTTCTCGTTTTCGCACCCCTTTTGCCATGTCACGACTCCCATTTCAAGTTTTTGATTTCTTACGTCCCGACTCCCTTTTTTATATTCATTTTTTATTTTTAATTCTTTTTTCTTTTTAACCTTTTCAGCATATTAGCATTAAGCGCGCATATCATTTCGGGTGCGATCATACCAGCACTAATGCACCGGATCCCATCAGAACTCCGAAGTTAAGCGTGCTTGGGCGAGAGTAGTACTAGGATGGGTGACCCCCTGGGAAGTCCTCGTGTTGCACCCCTTTTTTGCCTTGTCTCGTCTCCTTTTTAAACTTTTTTTTAGCGTCGCCATTGGAAGTTCTCGTTTTCGCACCCCTTTTGCCATGTCACGACTCCCATTTCAAGTTTTTGATTTCTTACGTCCCGACTCCCTTTTTTATATTCATTTTTTATTTTTAATTCTTTTTTCTTTTTAACCTTTTCAGCATATTAGCATTAAGCGCGCATATCATTTTTGGTGCGATCATACCAGCACTAATGCACCGGATCCCATCAGAACTCCGAAGTTAAGCGTGCTTGGGCGAGAGTAGTACTAGGATGGGTGACCCCCTGGGAAGTCCTCGTGTTGCACCCCTTTTTTGCCATGTCTCGTCTCCTTTTTAAACTTTTTCTTAGCGTCGCCATTGGAAGTTCTCGTTTTCGCACCCCTTTTGCCATGTCACGACTCCCATTTCAAGTTTTTGATTTCTTACGTCCCGACTCCCTTTTTTATATTCATTTTTTATTTTTAATTCTTTTTTCTTTTTAACCTTTTCAGCATATTAGCATTAAGCGCGCATATCATTTCGGGTGCGATCATACCAGCACTAATGCACCGGATCCCATCAGAACTCCGAAGTTAAGCGTGCTTGGGCGAGAGTAGTACTAGGATGGGTGACCCCCTGGGAAGTCCTCGTGTTGCACCCCTTTTTTGCCTTGTCTCGTCTCCTTTTTAAACTTTTTCTTAGCGTCGCCATTGGAAGTTCACGTTTTCGCACCCATTTTGCCATGTCACGACTCCCATTTCAAGTTTTTGATTTCTTACGTCCCGACTCCCTTTTTTATATTCATTTTTTATTTTTAATTCTTTTTTCTTTTTAACCTTTTCAGCATATTAGCATTAAGCGCGCATATGAGTTCGGGTGCGATCATACCAGCACTAATGCACCGGATCCCATCAGAACTCCGAAGTTAAGCGTGCTTGGGCGAGAGTAGTACTAGGATGGGTGACCCCCTGGGAAGTCCTCGTGTTGCACCCCTTTTTTGCCTTGTCTCGTCTCCTTTTTAAACTTTTTTTTAGCGTCGCCATTGGAAGTTCTCGTTTTCGCACCCCTTTTGCCATGTCACGACTCCCATTTCAAGTTTTTGATTTCTTACGTCCCGACTCCCTTTTTTATATTCATTTTTTATTTTTAATTCTTTTTTGTTTTTAACCTTTTCAGCATATTAGCATTAAGCGCGCATATCATTTCGGGTGCGATCATACCAGCACTAATGCATCGGATCCCATCAGAACTCCGAAGTTAAGCGTGCTTGGGCGAGAGTAGTACTAGGAACGGTGACCCCCTGGGAAGTCCTCGTGTTGCACCCCTTTTTTGCCTTGTCTCGTCTCCTTTGTAAACTTTTTCTTAGCGTCGCCATTGGAAGTTCTCGTTTTCGCACCCCTTTTGCCATGTCACGACTCCCATTTCAAGTTTTTGATTTCTTACGTCCCGACTCCCTTTTTTATATTCATTTTTTATTTTTAATTCTTTTTTCTTTTTAACCTTTTCAGCATATTAGCATTAAGCGCGCATATCATTTTGGGTGCGATCATACCAGCACTAATGCACCGGATCCCATCAGAACTCCGAAGTTAAGCGTGCTTGGGCGAGAGTAGTACTAGGATGGGTGACCCCCTGGGAAGTCCTCGTGTTGCACCCCTTTTTTGCCTTGTCTCGTCTCCTTTTTAAACTTTTTCTTAGCGTCGCCATTGGAAGTTCTCGTTTTCGCACCCCTTTTGCCATGTCACGACTCTCATTTCAAGTTTTTGATTTCTTACGTCCCGACTCCCTTTTTTATATTCATTTTTTATTTTTAATTCTTTTTTCTTTTTAACCTTTTCAGCATATTAGCATTAAGCGCGCATATCATTTCGGGTGCGATCATACCAGCACTAATGCACCGGATCCCATCAGAACTCCGAAGTTAAGCGTGCTTGGGCGAGAGTAGTACTAGGATGGGTGACCCCCTGGGAAGTCCTCGTGTTGCACCCCTTTTTTGCCATGTCTCGTCTCCTTTTTAAACTTTTTTTTAGCGTCGCCATTGGAAGTTCTCGTTTTCGCACCCCTTTTGCCATGTCACGACTCCCATTTCAAGTTTTTGATTTCTTACGTCCCGACTCCCTTTTTTATATTCATTTTTTATTTTTAATTCTTTTTTCTTTTTAACCTTTTCAGCATATTAGCATTAAGCGCGCATATGAGTTCGGGTGCGATCATACCAGCACTAATGCACCGGATCCCATCAGAACTCCGAAGTTAAGCGTGCTTGGGCGAGAGTAGTACTAGGATGGGTGACCCCCTGGGAAGTCCTCGTGTTGCACCTCTTTTTTGCCTTGTCTCGTCTCCTTTGTAAACTTTTTCTTAGCGTCGCCATTGGAAGTTCTCGTTTTCGCACCCCTTTTGCCATGTCACGACTCCCATTTCAAGTTTTTGATTTCTTACGTCCCGACTCCCTTTTTTATATTCATTTTTTATTTTTAATTCTTTTTTCTTTTTAACCTTTTCAGCATATTAGCATTAAGCGCGCATATCATTTCGGGTGCGATCATACCAGCACTAATGCACCGGATCCCATCAGAACTCCGAAGTTAAGCGTGCTTGGGCGAGAGTAGTACTAGGATGGGTGACCCCCTGGGAAGTCCTCGTGTTGCACCCCTTTTTTGCCATGTCTCGTCTCCTTTTTAAACTTTTTCTTAGCGTCGCCATTGGAAGTTCTCGTTTTCGCACCCCTTTTGCCATGTCACGACTCCCATTTCAAGTTTTTGATTTCTTACGTCCCGACTCCCTTTTTTATATTCATTTTTTATTTTTAATTCTTTTTTCTTTTTAACCTTTTCAGCATATTAGCATTAAGCGCGCATATCATTTCGGGTGCGATCATACCAGCACTAATGCACCGAATCCCATCAGAACTCCGAAGTTAAGCGTGCTTGGGCGAGAGTAGTACTAGGATGGGTGACCCCCTGGGAAGTCCTCGTGTTGCACCCCTTTTTTGCCATGTCTCGTCTCCTTTTTAAACTTTTTCTTAGCGTCGCCATTGGAAGTTCTCGTTTTCGCACCCCTTTTGCCATGTCACGACTCCCATTTCAAGTTTTTGATTTCTTACGTCCCGACTCCCTTTTTTATATTCATTTTTTATTTTTAATTCTTTTTTCTTTTTAACCTTTTCAGCATATTAGCATTAAGCGCGCATATCATTTCGGGTGCGATCATACCAGCACTAATGCACCGGATCCCATCAGAACTCCGAAGTTAAGCGTGCTTGGGCGAGAGTAGTACTAGGATGGGTGACCCCCTGGGAAGTCCTCGTGTTGCACCCCTTTTTTGCCATGTCTCGTCTCCTTTTTAAACTTTTTCTTAGCGTCGCCATTGGAAGTTCTCGTTTTCGCACCCCTTTTGCCATGTCACGACTCCCATTTCAAGTTTTTGATTTCTTACGTCCCGACTCCCTTTTTTATATTCATTTTTTATTTTTAATTCTTTTTTGTTTTTAACCTTTTCAGCATATTAGCATTAAGCGCGCATATCATTTCGGGTGCGATCATACCAGCACTAATGCACCGGATCCCATCAGAACTCCGAAGTTAAGCGTGCTTGGGCGAGAGTAGTACTAGGATCGGTGACCCCCTGGGAAGTCCTCGTGTTGCACCCCTCTTTTGCCTTGTCTCGTCTCCTTTGTAAACTTTTTCTTAGCGTCGCCATTGGAAGTTCTCGTTTTCGCACCCCTTTTGCCATGTCACGACTCCCATTTCAAGTTTTTGATTTCTTACGTCCCGACTCCCTTTTTTATATTCATTTTTTATTTTTAATTCTTTTTTCTTTTTAACTTTTTCAGCATATTAGCATTAAGCGCGCATATGAGTTCGGGTGCGATCATACCAGCACTAATGCACCGGATCCCATCAGAACTCCGAAGTTAAGCGTGCTTGGGCGAGAGTAGTACTAGGATGGGTGACCCCCTGGGAAGTCCTCGTGTTGCACCCCTTTTTTGCCTTGTCTCGTCTCCTTTTTAAACTTTTTTTTAGCGTCGCCATTGGAAGTTCTCGTTTTCGCACCCCTTTTGCCATGTCACGACTCCCATTTCAAGTTTTTGATTTCTTACGTCCCGACTCCCTTTTTTATATTCATTTTTTATTTTTAATTCTTTTTTGTTTTTAACCTTTTCAGCATATTAGCATTAAGCGCGCATATCATTTCGGGTGCGATCATACCAGCACTAATGCATCGGATCCCATCAGAACTCCGAAGTTAAGCGTGCTTGGGCGAGAGTAGTACTAGGATCGGTGACCCCCTGGGAAGTCCTCGTGTTGCACCCCTTTTTTGCCTTGTCTCGTCTCCTTTGTAAACTTTTTCTTAGCGTCGCCATTGGAAGTTCTCGTTTTCGCACCCCTTTTGCCATGTCACGACTCCCATTTCAAGTTTTTGATTTCTTACGTCCCGACTCCCTTTTTTATATTCATTTTTTATTTTTAATTCTTTTTTCTTTTTAACCTTTTCAGCATATTAGCATTAAGCGCGCATATCATTTTGGGTGCGATCATACCAGCACTAATGCACCGGATCCCATCAGAACTCCGAAGTTAAGCGTGCTTGGGCGAGAGTAGTACTAGGATGGGTGACCCCCTGGGAAGTCCTCGTGTTGCACCCCTTTTTTGCCTTGTGTCGTCTCCTTTTTAAACTTTTTTTTAGCATCGCCATTGGAAGTTCTCGTTTTCGCACCCCTTTTGCCATGTCACGACTCCCATTCCAAGTTTTTGATTTCTTACGTCCCGACTCCCTTTTTTATATTCATTTTTTATTTTTAATTCTTTTTTCTTTTTAACCTTTTCAGCATATTAGCATTAAGCGCGCATATCATTTCGGGTGCGATCATACCAGCACTAATGCACCGAATCCCATCAGAACTCCGAAGTTAAGCGTGCTTGGGCGAGAGTAGTACTAGGATGGGTGACCCCCTGGGAAGTCCTCGTGTTGCACCCCTTTTTTGCCATGTCTCGTCTCCTTTTTAAACTTTTTCTTAGCGTCGCCATTGGAAGTTCTCGTTTTCGCACCCCTTTTGCCATGTCACGACTCCCATTTCAAGTTTTTGATTTCTTACGTCCCGACTCCCTTTTTTATATTCATTTTTTATTTTTAATTCTTTTTTCTTTTTAACCTTTTCAGCATATTAGCATTAAGCGCGCATATCATTTCGGGTGCGATCATACCAGCACTAATGCACCGGATCCCATCAGAACTCCGAAGTTAAGCGTGCTTGGGCGAGAGTAGTACTAGGATGGGTGACCCCCTGGGAAGTCCTCGTGTTGCACCCCTTTTTTGCCATGTCTCGTCTCCTTTTTAAACTTTTTCTTAGCGTCGCCATTGGAAGTTCTCGTTTTCGCACCCCTTTTGCCATGTCACGACTCCCATTTCAAGTTTTTGATTTCTTACGTCCCGACTCCCTTTTTTATATTCATTTTTTATTTTTAATTCTTTTTTCTTTTTAACCTTTTCAGCATATTAGCATTAAGCGCGCATATCATTTCGGGTGCGATCATACCAGCACTAATGCACCGAATCCCATCAGAACTCCGAAGTTAAGCGTGCTTGGGCGAGAGTAGTACTAGGATGGGTGACCCCCTGGGAAGTCCTCGTGTTGCACCCTTTTTTTGCCATGTCTCGTCTCCTTTTTAAACTTTTTCTTAGCGTCGCCATTGGAAGTTCTCGTTTTCGCACCCCTTTTGCCATGTCACGACTCCCATTTCAAGTTTTTGATTTCTTACGTCCCGACTCCCTTTTTTATATTGGAAGTTTTTCTTAGCGTCGCCATTGGAAGTTCTCGTTTTCGCACCCCTTTTGCCATGTCACGACTCCCATTTCAAGTTTTTGATTTCTTACGTCCCGACTCCCTTTTTTATATTCATTTTTTATTTTTAATTCTTTTTTCTTTTTAACCTTTTCAGCATATTAGCATTAAGCGCGCATATCATTTCGGGTGCGATCATACCAGCACTAATGCACCGGATCCCATCAGAACTCCGAAGTTAAGCGTGCTTGGGCGAGAGTAGTACTAGGATGGGTGACCCCCTGGGAAGTCCTCGTGTTGCACCCCGTTTTTGCCTTGTCTCGTCTCCTTTTTAAACTTTTTTTTAGCGTCGCCATTGGAAGTTCTCGTTTTCGCACCCCTTTTGCCATGTCACGACTCCCATTTCAAGTTTTTGATTTCTTACGTCCCGACTCCCTTTTTTATATTCATTTTTTATTTTTAATTCTTTTTTCTTTTTAACCTTTTCAGCATATTAGCATTAAGCGCGCATATCATTTCGGGTGCGATCATACCAGCACTAATGCACCGGATCCCATCAGAACTCCGAAGTTAAGCGTGCTTGGGCGAGAGTAGTACTAGGATGGGTGACCCCCTGGGAAGTCCTCGTGTTGCACCCCTTTTTTGCCATGTCTCGTCTCCTTTTTAAACTTTTTCTTAGCGTCGCCATTGGAAGTTCTCGTTTTCGCACCCCTTTTGCCATGTCACGACTCCCATTTCAAGTTTTTGATTTCTTACGTCCCGACTCCCTTTTTTATATTCATTTTTTATTTTTAATTCTTTTTTGTTTTTAACCTTTTCAGCATATTAGCATTAAGCGCGCATATCATTTCGGGTGCGATCATACCAGCACTAATGCACCGGATCCCATCAGAACTCCGAAGTTAAGCGTGCTTGGGCGAGAGTAGTACTAGGATCGGTGACCCCCTGGGAAGTCCTCGTGTTGCACCCCTTTTTTGCCTTGTCTCGTCTCCTTTGTAAACTTTTTCTTAGCGTCGCCATTGGAAGTTCTCGTTTTCGCACCCCTTTTGCCATGTCACGACTCCCATTTCAAGTTTTTGATTTCTTACGTCCCGACTCCCTTTTTTATATTCATTTTTTATTTTTAATTCTTTTTTCTTTTTAACCTTTTCAGCATATTAGCATTAAGCGCGCATATCATTTCGGGTGCGATCATACCAGCACTAATGCACCGGATCCCATCAGAACTCCGAAGTTAAGCGTGCTTGGGCGAGAGTAGTACTAGGATGGGTGACCCCCTGGGAAGTCCTCGTGTTGCACCCCTTTTTTGCCTTGTCTCGTCTCCTTTTTAAACTTTTTTTTAGCGTCGCCATTGGAAGTTCTCATTTTCGCACCCCTTTTGCCATGTCACGACTCCCATTTCAAGTTTTTGATTTCTTACGTCCCGACTCCCTTTTTTATATTCATTTTTTATTTTTAATTCTTTTTTCTTTTTAACCTTTTCAGCATATTAGCATTAAGCGCGCATATCATTTCGGGTGCGATCATACCAGCACTAATGCACCGAATCCCATCAGAACTCCGAAGTTAAGCGTGCTTGGGCGAGAGTAGTACTAGGATGGGTGACCCCCTGGGAAGTCCTCGTGTTGCACCCTTTTTTTGCCATGTCTCGTCTCCTTTTTAAACTTTTTCTTAGCGTCGCCATTGGAAGTTCTCGTTTTCGCACCCCTTTTGCCATGTCACGACTCCCATTTCAAGTTTTTGATTTCTTACGTCCCGACTCCCTTTTTTATATTCATTTTTTATTTTTAATTCTTTTTTCTTTTTAACCTTTTCAGCATCTTAGCATTAGGCGCACATATCATTTTCGGTGCGATCATACCAGCACTAATGCACCGGATCCCATCAGAACTCCGAAGTTAAGCGTGCTTGGGCGAGAGCAGTACTAGGATGGGTGGCCCCCTGGGAAGTCCTCGTGTTGCACCCCTTTTTTGCCATGTCTCGTCTCCTTTCTAAACTTTTTTTTAACGTCGCCATTGGAAGTTCTCGTTTTCACACCCCTTTTGCAATGTCACGACTCCCATTTCAAGTTTTTGATTTCTTACGTCCCGACTCCCTTTTTTATATTCAGTTTTTATTTTTAATTATTTTTTCTTTTTAACCTTTTCAGCATATTAGCATTAAGCGCGCATATCATTTCGGGTGCGATCATACCAGCATTAATGCATCGGATCCCATCAGAACTCCGAAGTTAAGCGTGCTTGGGCGAGAGTAGTACTAGGATGGGTGACCCCCTGGGAAGTCCTCGTGTTGCACCCCTTTTTTGCCATGTCTCGTCTCCTTTCTAAACTTTTTTTTAACGTCGCCATTGGAAGTTCTCGTTTTCGCACCCATTTTGCCATGTCACGACTCCCATTTCAAGTTTTTGATTTCTTACGTCCCGACTCCCTTTTTTATATTCATTTTTTATTTTTAATTTTTTTTTCTTTTTAACCTTTTCAGCATATTAGCATTAAGCGCGCATATCATTTCGGGTGCGACCATACCAGCACTAATGCACCGGATCCCATCATATCTCCGAAGTTAAGTGTGCTTGGGCGAGAGTAGTACTAGGATGGGTGACCCCCTGGGAAGTCCTCGTGTTGCACCCCTTTTTTGCCATGTCTCGTCTCCTTTTTAAACTTTTTTTTAACGTCGCCATGGAAGTTCTCGTTTTCGCACCCCTTTTGCCATGTCACGACTCCCATTTCAAGTTTTTGATTTCTTACGTCCCGACTCCCTTTTTTATATTCATTTATTATTTTTAATTCTTTTTTCTTTTTAACCTTTTCAGCATATTAACACTAAGCGCGCATATCATTTTGCGTGCGATCATACCAGCTCTAATGCACCGGATCCTATCAGAACTCCGAAGTTAAGCGTGCTTGGGCGAGAGTAGTACTAGGATGGGTGACCCCCTGGGAAGTCCTCGTGTTGCACCCCTTTTTTGCCATGTCTCGTCTCCTTTCTAAACTTTTTTTTAACGTCGCCATTGGAAGTTCTCGTTTTCGCACCCCTTTTGCCATGTCACGACTCCCATTTCAAGTTTTTGATTTCTTACGTCCCGACTCCCTTTTTTATATTCATTTTTTATTTTTAATTCTTTTTTCTTTTTAACCTTTTCAGCATATTAGCATTAGACGCGCATATCATTTCGGGTGCGATCATACCAGCACTAATGCACCGGATCCCATCAGAACTCCGAAGTTAAGCGTGCTTGGGCGAGAGCAGTACTAGGATGGGTGACCCCCTGGGAAGTCCTCGTGTTGCACCCCTTTTTTGCCATGTCTCGTCTCCTTTCTAAACTTTTTTTTACCGTCGCCATTGGAAGTTCTCGTTTTCGCACCCCTTTTGCCATGTCACGACTCCCATTTCAAGTTTTTGATTTCTTACGTCCCGACTCCCTTTTTTATATTCATTTTTTATTTTTAATTCTTTTTTCTTTTTAACCTTTTCAGCATATTAGCATTAAGCGCGCATATCATTTCGGGTGCGATCATATCAGCTGTAATGCACCGGATCCCATCAGAACTCCGAAGTTAAGCGTGCCTGGGCGAGAGTAGTACTAGGATGGGTGACCCCCTGGGAAGTCCTCGTGTTGCACCCCTTTTTTGCCTTGTCTCGTCTCCTTTTTAAACTTTTTTTTAGCGTCGCCATTGGAAGTTCTCGTTTTCGCACCCCTTTTGCCATGTCACGACTCCCATTTCAAGTTTTTGATTTCTTACGTCCCGACCCCTTTTTTATATTCATTTTTTATTTTTAATTTTTTTTTCTTTTTAACCTTTTCAGCATATTAGCATTAAGCGCATATCATTTAGGGTGCGATCATACCAGCACTAATGCACCGGATCCCATCAGAACTCCGAAGTTAAGCGTGCTTGGGCGAGCGTAGTGCTAGGATGGGTGACCCCCTGGGAAGTCCTCGTGTTGCACCCCTTTTTTGCCTTGTCTCGTCTCCTTTTTAAACTTTTTTTTAGCGTCGCCATTGGAAGTTCTCGTTTTCGCACCCCTTTTGCCATGTCACGACTCCCATTTCAAGTTTTTGATTTCTTACGTCCCGACCCCTTTTTTATATTCATTTTTTATTTTCAATTTTTTTTTCTTTTTAACCTTTTCAGCATATTAGCATTTAGCGCGCATATCATTTTGGGTGCGATCATACCAGCACTAATGCACCGGATCCCATCAGAACTCCGAAGTTAAGCGTGCTTGGGCGAGAGTAGTACTAGGATGGGTGACCCCCTGGGAAGTCCTCGTGTTGCA